>CM057451.1:1092520000-1102520000 GCA_016271365.2 Neoceratodus forsteri
GGGTGAGGGGGAATGTGGGGGGGAGGAAGGGTGGGTGCACCCACCTGCTGGTTGCTAGTCAGTAGCAATGAACCACCCCCAGTGATGTAATTGGAGGGGGGGCACAAGCCCAGAACCAGGCCTAAAGGACAGAGCTCGAAGGCTTAATCACTAACTTAGAAGCCCTTAAACACAACAGTTTGGGGGGGCTATACACACCTGTGTAATCATTAGGTAAAGCCAGTCCTTACTTAAGGCTAAAAGCTTGTTTGTAGCTCGATATCTATCCCAGCATATCTGTCTGGATTTGGCCATGCACTGTTGGGGGGGGGACACCTGGTTATCGGCTTAGTGCTTTTGGCAAAGAGCGTTTATCCTTGGTCTGTCCTGGAGGGGTAGACCAGTGAACCATTCTTACTGTGGTGAATTTGTTCCCCACTGTAAAGCCCATAGCTGGGGTACTTCCCAAGCATATGGCGGGGGGGAGAGAGATCATAAGCGTAACCCCGCCACCCAGCAAATATTGAAAAGAAAACAGGAAAAAAAAAGTCAGGGTCCAATGGTTTGGCCTTTGACTGGCTCAGGGGAGCCCCAAGGGGTACATCCAGGATCCATTGGCATCTTCACTACCACAGCTGCGTAACTGATGAGACCAGGTCGTACAGGAAAGAGGGTGTCTACAAGTTCCCCCAGCGATGTCTCAGGCAGGTCAGCCCAGTCAGTTGATTGCCCTGTGTCCATGTCTGGAGAATCATTGATGAGTTGGTCAGGCATTGGAGAGAGATCCTCCCTGGAAATCTTTGCAGGAGGTTCTGCTGAAAGTTTAGAAAGCGAGTGTTGAGGCCCACTTCTAGGTCTTTGCCTAGACTTTAGCAGCGGGTTTAGCATCCGCTGAGGGAGAGAGGGTTGCATAGTGGAGAATTGTGAGGCAGGGAGCAATCTTTGGGCAGCAGTATGAGCAGATTGAGCATCTCAAGGGCGACCATTCAGTGGAGGTCTGGTTTTGTGTGGGACCTGTCCTGCTGATGTCAGGGTCGTGGGGGAACCATAGCTGGAAAAGGTTCCTACCAGGAGGTGCTGCAGTCGATGGGTCCCAGAGCCTTCTGGGATTTGCAGTAGGACACTGTAGGCCTGGCCAAGATCTGTTAATCCAGCATTCAACATCCCCAGGGTGATCAGCTGTGAGCTCATGTCCCTTCTTGAAGACACACAGTCTAGTAAGGTTTTTAAATTTGAATCTAAAGTCGTGCTGATATAGAATTCTTTTAATGGGTCTGAATGTTCTCTGTTTTGCAGTCATTTCTTGGGCAAAATCTCTATAAATAGCAATTGTAGTGCCTTGCCAAGAGTGTTCCCCCAAGTCCCTTGAAGCACGTAGAATCCTCTCCTTAGTGATTTATTTTAACAGGTATCCCACAATTGGTCTGGGACTATTGGTATTCTTGTTTGAGTGAGCTGAGACTTTCTACCTTGATTGGTCCCCTCCACCTATCCGCTAATATGCAAGGAAGATTCTTATTTAGAAAGTGCTCCATTGACTGACCTCCATCTTCCTCTGGGAGCCCAATAATCCACAAATTATTGTGGTGGCTCAAATTTTCATGATCTTCAGCCCTCTCCCAAAGTACTGCCAGTTTCTCCTCATGTTGTTGCAAACGTTGCCAAACCAGTGCCTGCTGTGCTTCACGTGCCTCAGCTCTCTGTTCCATGGTATTCATTCTATCTTGTAACTGTTGAACATCTTTTGTGGAACCAGATAGGGATATACTGATGTCATCCATTCTGGTAATTAGGGTTTCCAAAAGTTTGGTAATATGTTGCAGCAATTCCCCCATGGCCACTGGTTGCTCCATTCCTTTTGGTTACAAGGCAGTTGGCAGTCAGGACAGCAAGGGGGGGGGTATTCTAAAATACGATCAGTTAAGTAGTAGCAGCCACCCAATGTTCATGGTAGTAAGTGTAGAGGGAGCTACAGAGCGCAGTGCCAAGCAGGAGGCCTGAATTGTGGTGATCATTAGGCCTACATGGCCTGGGCAGGCCCGCTTAGTTTTGAAGTCCTGGCATCACCAAAGAGTGGAAAATACTCAGGAATCTGCTGAAAGAACGTGCTGCCCATCAAGAGGGGTATTACCCGTGCATCAAGCATTTGTTTTGTAGTGGAAGCTCCACGGGATCGCAGCATCCAAACGCGGATGGGCTGAGGTCTGGATGGAGTTAGGGAGTTATGTTGCCATCTTCTTGGTGGCTAGACCACGCCCAACCATTAATGATTTGTTGTTCCCATTATCTCTGTCATAAGGCTGTTCCACATCTCAGTCACTCTTACCGAAAATTTAAACTTTCTTGCACAACTTCTGAATCTCCCCCAGCCACCTTCCATTCATGTTCAGAAAGTCCAGTCCAATGCCCTAAAGCTCCCCCCAATATCCTTTTAATCCAGTCATTTAGATCCTTAGACCTATCTGGCCTCCACACGGACCTGTCAGATGCTGACTGGATGCCCATCTCCACCTCCAGCTCCATGGACTCAGACATTGCCTTCCTTCAATCTACCTTCCTAACAGTATGGGATAAGCATGACCCTTTAAGGAAAATAAGAGTCAGAGGCACCCATCTCCCTTGGATGTCTGTGGAACTCCCTGACTGTCTGCTTGCCAGAGACTCAGCTTGGAAGGCTTACAATTCTTTAGGCTCCCCCCAAGACTGGCTCATATACTGCACACTGCATAATGCTTGCACCAGAGCTGTCAGGCTAGCCAAAGCAGAGCACTTCCCCACTAACTTCCAGAACAACATTAACCACCCCTTCAAGTTCTGGAAGGTTGTTCATGTCTTATTCTCTCCAAAGGTCCAGCCCATGATCCCCATCCTTAAAGTGAAAGATGTCCCTATCTCTGACTCTCTTGCAGTAGCCAATGAGTTTAACACCTACTTCACCTCCTGTGCTTCCACTCTTCTCTCCTCCCTCACTTCCCACTCTCCAACATGTCCTCTGTCTCCGACCTCTAACCCCCTTCACCATCCCCTTCCACCCCAACTCCCCTTCAACACCACATCCTTTCTACTTCTCTACTATCTCACCTACTGTCACATTCAAGGCTCTCCTAGCCCTCAACCCCCAAAAGGATAATAGTCCTGATGGTCTTGACGCTAAACTCCTACATCTCTCTGCCCCAGATATTGTTGTCCCTATCTCCTCCCTCCTTACTCTCACATTTTCCCTTGGCTCTGTCCCTGCAGCCTAGAAGCATGCCACCATCATACTCCTTCCTAATCATCATTGTTTATATTCTTTGTATAAGTAATCTTTCAAGTCTGTCTGATCTTTGTTTTAGTCATTGTACCTCACATGTACCTGTGTTGTTATAATTTTTACCTGCACCAACTTTATTTATTCCTATTTGTCTAATACTGTGCCACCTTATGTACTCCACTACCTTTTCCCCCTGGATGTGCCAGAAGATGAGCAAATTTTTGTTTAGTGTGCTTGCCTGATAAAACTCTTCAATAAATAAAAAAATTAAAAATAAATACATTTTTCAATTCAATTCAATTTTATTTATATAGCGCCTTTCAAGGCCAAGGCGCTGTACAAAACATTAAAATTAATAAAATCCAAACATTTAAAAATCAGCCACAACTAACACGAGTATGCTAAATCAGAAAGATATGTTTTTAAGGCAACTTTAAAGTTATCGACGGTTGGACATTCTCTCAACCAATGAGGTAGAGAATTCCACAGGGTTGGTGCTGAGAAAGCAAAGGCATGGGATCCTGATGACTTTAATCCAACCCTTGGAATCTCCAGCAGTCCCTCGTTGGTGGAACGGAGAGGATGGAGGGGGCAGTAGAGAATCAGGAGATCTTTCAGGTAACTGGGTCCCTTATCATGTAGAGCTTTAAAGGTTAGTAAACCAACCTTAAAGGTGATCCACCACCAAACAGGCAGCCAGTGCAGTTCGCGGAGCACAGGCGTAATATGACTGGTTCTAGAAGTCCCAGTCAAAGGCCTGGCTGCCGCGTTCTGCACCAGCTGGAGGCAGCGGATATCAACTCCTGGTAGCCCTAGGTAGAGGGAGTTGCAGTAGTCCAGACGAGTAGTGACAAAGGTGTGGATCAATGTTGGAAGGTCCTCCGGGGGAATCAGATGTTTCACCAGGCGATATTCCTCAGATGGTAAAAAGAGAATTTAACAACAGCTGACATCTGGGATTTCAGGTCAGACCATCATCAAAAATAATGCCCAGATTTCGCACCTGTCCAGAGGTAGAGAGCGGTACACCACCAAGTAATAAACCTGATGGTTGTCCAGCTCCCACCCCCACCCCCGGATGACCTGGATCCTCAACCAATACCTCAGTCTTATCCGGATTGAGTCTCAACCAGCTCGAACTCATCCAAAGTCTGATCTCATCAAGGCAGTTATTAAGTACAGAGAGTGCATCACCCTGACCGGTGAGAAAGGACAAATACAGCTGAGTATCATCTGCATAGCAGTGAAAACCCAGACTGTATCGCCTGATGATTTATATATGTGGTGACTCCTCTAGCCCAGGCATACTGTATACCACCCCATTTCTTGTCTTCTTCCCACTCTGGCTAAACTCCAGGAACATCTGGTCTTATCTCAACTCTCCCTTTTCCTTGATGCCACATCTTTCTTCACCCTTTACCAGTCTGGGTTCTGTAAATCCCATTCGACCTCCACCTCCCTCCTCCGGCTTACTGACTCCATTCTTTCTTGTATGGATCAAGGCCATATTACCTCAGCCATTTATGGTGACATGGCCAATGCCATCAACACTGTTGCCCACCACCTCCTCCTCACCAAGCTTGATGCAGCATGGCTCTCCATCCCCACTACTAACTGGTTTCACTTCTACCTCGAAGGCAGGACTCAATCAGTTAGAAATGCTAATTCCACTCCCCCTCTCGTCAGGCTGCGTCCTTGGTCCAATACTCTTTTCAATTTTCTTAAATGACCTCCCTGCTATGTGCACCTCAGAGTCGATTCACATGTACGCTGATGACACAGTCCTGTTTCCCTCCAGTCCCTCACCATCTGATTTGCTGCCCAGTCTACAGCTGGACTTTGATAACATTCAGAACTGGTTCTGGATAAATCAGCTGACTCTAAATGCCTAGGCAAAAACTTGCCAGCATTGCAGGTTCCCCATTCCGTACTCTGGATGGACTCACAATTTAAATTGTCCCATCTTTCAGATACCTCAGGATCTGGATAGACAGTCACCTCGACTTTTCTGAACATGTGTATGCCATTCACAAAAAACTCCATCGCAAACTTGGTGCGCTTTACTGCAACCGCAGCTGCATCCCTCTGCAGACCTGCAGAGCGTTGTTCAGAAAATGATCCTGCCTCTATTGGACTCTGGAGACATTGTCTATAGTTCTGTTCCTAAATCCACACTGTCCAGACTGGACCCACTCTTCCACTCCTTCTGCCTCTTTGCTCTGAATGCTCCACCTTGTACTCACCAGTGCTCTCTTTATACTTCCTTCTCCTTCCCTTCACTTGAGGACAGGTATGTGGCCCATTGCAATACTTTCATAGCTAAATCCTGATTGGGCTTTCTCCTTTCCTATCTTTCCTCTATCATCTCCCTCGTCCCCTCCCTCTGACTGTGCCCTTCATAGCTCCTCCTTCCACTCCCTTGCTCTCCCACCCAGGTCCTCCTCAGCTGGCCTAGCTTCTTTCTCCTACCACTTCTCCAAACTCTGGACCTCCTCCCATTACGGCAGGTCCACCTCATCCTCCTTCTCTCTTGTCCCCCTCCTGTCTGAACTCATCACTCCCTTGTGTAACTGCTACTGACACTCCCGTTCATCTGCATGTTGTGCCTCAGCCTGGAAGGCCCACAAATCGTGAGCCCTATTTGAACTACTCACATGCCCCTTCCAATCCTTCTGTCCTTGTCGCAGATTGGGTGTGCTTCATGACTTGCATACCCATGTCAGGTATTTTTCCCAGAAGACTGAAGTCTGCCTCCCCTTCTCACCCTGTCACTCCTTCTCCCTGCCTCTTTTCACCTCCCTCTCCCTTCCTACCCATTCCCCATTTCTCTGTCCCTTATCTTACAATCTTGTCTCCCCCCTCTTTCCCGGCTCTCCTTTTTCCTACCTATTCTTTTTTTTAAACGTTGTATTTATTATTTTAAAAAATTCAAACATACAGTTCGAAATTCCAAGCAATCAGATAGCATACATGAATGAAATCCCCATGCGGGCACCAGTCATCTTAATATAAACTCATCAGCCATCTATTGCTTTTTGATACATGTGAACGGAACATTCTACCCCCTTCATTTTTATTTTTCGTTATTTATGTTGAATTATACATGTGTATCGATTGTCTCGTGGAGTGAGTGTTGTCTTTAGTGTCACATTGTTCTCTGGTGTTTTGTCTTTATGTAAAACAGGAGGGTGTTTAGACTGGCCATCTATCACCCATTTAATTACGCTTTTGTCTTAAGTATCAACTGCCATGCATAGTTGGATTATGTCTGTTTATAACAGTATGGTCCTAAGCCTAGATTCAGTATATTTCTGTTTGAGCTACCCCCTTTTTTCTTTCCTCATCCCTCTTTCTCCCGTTTTCGTTTAGTTCGAATATGCACTGTGTAAAGTGATAAAGAGTAGCCTTCATATATCTGCTGTTATTTCATATAACCCCTTTTAATGGGGATAAGGTGTCTAGAAACGTTCGAGACCCGCTTGAATAACATAGTAGCATTGTACGAATAGTATTTGCCGTACCGTAACGTCTTCATGATTTGAATGGTACAAATCACCATTTGTCGACCGCTATGGAAGGCCCCTTTTAATTGTGAGGAATTATCCTCTGAAACTTCATGATATTGGTCTAAGGATAAGAGAGTTTGCAAGGTTATCCTCAAAGCAAAGGAACCATTTGAATTCCGACTCTCTCTGCTGCACGAATGTGCGAACAATCGTGCAGTTAGCTTTGTTTGTTTTTATCCGTTGTTCTTCAAACGAATTAAAGGGAATAGGAAGGTATCAGAATCTTCACATTTTTTCGTTTAGATATCCTGACACATACCTGAAAGGAGTTTAATAATATTTTAATGGCTTAATGCAGTTCCAAATTGTTCCCCTTTCGTGTCTTTGGACGCCGCGGCTCCTCTCATCTCCTCTGCCTACCTAAGGGCCGGCCGGCCGTTTCTGCCAATGCTTTTTGCAGAGGTGACAGGCGGATCTGGGCGGTGTTCCAAAATATCCTACTAACATTTATTTTTTTTAGTGGCTATACTTAGAGTATTATTGGTTATGATATGCCTAGTTGCCTGAAATAAAGGGATTAATATAAAGAGCAAGAAATAAAATGTTTTTGTTTGATATGTGATCATGAACCAATCTTGTCTTGGTATGCCCTTTATAAGCCAGAACAGTTTCAACTTAAAGTCAGATGCGTTTTAGGTGTTGCACTGTGAACACCTCTGAGGTGATATAGCATTGTCTTCTACTGACCTGATTTATTTTATTTTATTTTCTGGTCTGTGGCGTTCTGTTACAGTTCAAATTTTTTTTTCGTATTATTATTTAAGCTGTGTTGTTCCTGAAATAAAGAAATGAAAGACAGAAGAATATATTTGTCTCCAGAGCATCCTTCTTGCTACCCCTAAGCCTTCCACAATGCATCTTTGAGGGATAATACCATATCATTTATAAACCAATGATAATTATAACAATCTGTTAACAAGCCCATGAGCTGCATGGTAAAAAGAAACATCACAGTCCATGTATTGTCCAGAAATGCCCCATCAATGTTAAGGCAAAACAATACCATGCTTAACCTAAGTTTGTGCATTTATTGCACTCCCCAATATATTTAGTAGAGCACTGCTAAAATAGGAGAAAGGAAGTTTATGTACCATAGGTAGCATATTACAGTACAAAAAATGAAAAATCCTCTATTGGAAGGTGTACAATATTAAAGAACAACTATTTAAGTGTTACAAGCATAATCTGGAAACCATCAGGTCAGATAATCAGGCAATATCAATATTTTACCATTCAAAATGGCCTGATTAAATTTTAACTTTATTTCAACCTCATTCAAGACAGAAGGAATGGCTGGAGTTCCTACCTCTTCTCACCTCCCTCTCCCTTCCTACCCATTCCTCTGTCCCTTATCTTTAATATTGTCTGCCCCTTAATGTATCCCACCAGTCTGCACTTACTCTCCATTTTTACACTACTTTCTTGCCTTCATCTGCTTGCTAGTACTGTTGGCTCTCAGCCTTCCTCCCGGTACACTCCCTATTTCACCATTACCACTCCAGTGTCCATATGTGGATTACTTGTTCTTTGCCTGAACTGCCACTCTAGTGTACTTATGAGTACAGTTTGTGTACATATGTGTATCTAACTGTATATTACCTGTGTATTACCTGTTTTTGCCTAAATTGCCATGCTAATGTACTTTGGGTTCATTTTGTGTACAAATGTAAACTAACTGTATATTATCTGTATATTCTTGTATATTGTTTCCTATATTTACATTCCACTGTATTTTATTCATACTGTAATCCCTCCTCCCCCTCCCCCTGGGATGCATCTGGAAATTAGTTATATTAGCTCAGTGTGCCTTTCCTGGTGAAAGTCTTCAAATAAATAAATAAAAAAATAAATGTTTTCTTGATTTTGACCCACCATTCCTGCTAAATAGTCCCCTGCAGTTTACACTGTTTATTCCTTTCAGAATCTTGAAAAGTTCTGTTGTGTAGCCTCTTTCCCTTATAGCCTCCAGTGAGTACATATTCAGTGCCCTGTCCCTATCCTTATAGGATCTACCGGTTGTTCCCGAGTCATATGGTTACAGTTCATTGCACTGTCTCCAATTTGTCTCTGTCTTTCCTTAGGTGAGGACTCCTGAACTGGGTACAGTATTCTGGATGGGGTCTCCCTAGAGAGGTAATATTAACTTTTCTCTCCTGCTATAGAAACCCCTTCTGATACTCCCCAACATTCTGGTAGCATAGGAACACAGAAATATAGAATATGACAGCAGATAAGGACCACTTGGCCCAACCCAGTCTGCCCATGTTTCCCTACCTACATTAGTATCACAGACCATACTTGATCTACAGTTTGTTCTCTTTTCCACTGCAGTTCCCTTGTGCCTATCCTATGCATTTTTAAACCCACCACTGCTGTCACCCCCATCACCTCTGCTGGAAGGGTGTTCCAGGAATCTACCACTCTTTCTGTGAAGAAGTACTTCCTCACATCTCTCTTCCGAGTTTACCCCGCTCCAGTTTTATAGCATGTCCCCTTGTTCTTGAGCACCTCTTTTAAAACAAAACAAAAAAAAACAACTTCCCTCCTGTAACTTGTTTACCCCCTTGTGATATTTAAAGGTATCTACCATAGCCCCCTCTCCCTCCTCTCTTCCAGGATGTACATATTGAGGTCCTTTAATCTCTTCTCATACAGCTTTTGATGCAGACCCTGCACTATTTAGTTACCCTGCTCTGGACCACCTCCACTCTGTTTATCACCTTTTGGAGATGCAGTCTTCAGAACTGAACACAATGTTCTTGGGCTCTTACCGGTGATCTCTACAGAGGCAACACCACCTCCTGCTTTCTGCTGATGATACCCCTTCCTATGCACCTTAGCATCACACTAGCTATCCCAATTTCCTTGTCACACTGCCTGGCCACCTTTAGGTAATCAAATATGATTACCCCAGGTCTCTATCCTGAATCGTGGTTGTTAATACCACCCCACCTATTTCATACTTTACCACTGGGTTTCTGTGCCCAAAGTTCATTATTTTGCACTTTTTCACATTGAAATCCAGTTAACATACCCTTGACCACTCCTCTAGTTTTCTCAAGTTTCTGCTCATCCTTTCCACCCCCTTCCTAGAGTGTCTACCCTATTGTAGATTTTGGTGTCATCTGCAAAGAGACAGACCTTCCATTACATCTCCTCTGCAGTGTCACTTATAAAGACATTAAAGAGAACTAGTTCCAGCACTGATCACTGAGGCACCCCATTTGTCACCCTCCATTCCCAGGAGTGAACCCTTTCACCACCACCCTCTGTTGTCTATCACCTATCCAATTTCTTATCCAGTTTACCACCTGTAGACCCCAAAATATATCAGATTCATTTGATGCAACCTCCTCCCATGAACCCACACTGCCTTGGGTCTTGTAACCCATTGGATTCAAGATATTCTACAATTCTTTTCTTCATCATTGATTCTATTAACTTTCCCACCATCAATATTAGGCTGACTAGCCTATAATTGCCAGCCTCCTCCCTGCTACCACTTTCCCAATGTGGGACTACATCCTCCCTCCTCCAGTCCTCTGCAACCACTCCTGTTTTCAATGAGTTGTTAAATAGAGCCATAAAAGGTGCATCCAGTACCTCCCTGAGCTCTCTCAATACACATGGATGCACCCCATCTGGTCCCATTCCTTTGTCCACCTTCAGATTAGTGAGCCCCTTTAGGACTCTCTCCTCCAAAAAAGTACTAGTGTATACCTTCCTACCTCAAAAGCTTCTGTTACTTTTTTATGGCCCCTCCCCTTCTTCTTCCACTGTGAACACTGAACAAAAGTATTTTTTCATGATGTCTGCCTTTTTCTGGTCCCCCTCTGCACAGCCCCCCATTTCACTTTTTAACCTTACAATCCTCCCACTGGTCTTCCTCTTTTTACTAACACAGCTAAAAAATGTCTTGTCCAGTTTTGTTACCCACAGGGCTAGTCTTTCTTCAGTTTGCTCCTTTGTGCTCCTTATTGATTTCCCTGTTTCCCTGTAGTTCTCCATTTCCTCCTCCCTCTGAGTCTCTATACATCTTCTAAATGCTACACATTTACCTTTACCTTTTAAACCACGTCTTACAAGAACCATACTGGTCTCATTTTCCTCTTGCTTTTGCTCACTTGTTTGATGCAGAGGTTTGTTGCCTTTACTATGTTCCCTTTTAGCATAACCCACTGTTCCTCCAGCCCACCAAGGCTGTCTCCCCCCCCCCCATAATGTTATCTCAGAGGCATTCACCAATCTTTATAAAATCTGCCATCCTGAAGTCTAAGACCCTCACCCTTGTGTGGTTTGATTCTACAGCCATCCTTATATTGAACAACACCATACGGTTATCTTCAGTCCCCAGGTGGCCTCCCACCTTGACATCTGTAACACTGTCCCCTGTTTGTGAGTACCACGTTCAGTATCGCTCCATTATGAGTGGGTTCTCTGACTAGTTCACTGAGTAAAGCCCCCTGAAGAGAGTCAAGGATGTCCCTGCTTCTAGATGAAACTGCTGCTGGGATGCTCCAATCTACATATGGCAAGTTGAAGTCTCACACCAGTAGCACCGCCCCCTTTTCTGCCATCTTGCCAGTGGCCTCCACCAGTGCCTTATCTAACTCCTCACCATGTGCTGGAGGTCTGTGGATCACTCCAGTGTGAATAATGGCTCAATTCCACATCTCCAGGGTGGCACACAGTACCTCTGCCTCCCCCTGTATTCCCTGTGCCCAAGGTTATTTTTTTCCTACACCATCGACATGAAGACAGCGCTACTCCATGGGCAGTGCATTCATCTTGCCCAATCCTGGAGTCTACTGTCTGAATTGTTCCACTCAGCTCTTTTTCCCACTGGTTAAAGAATGCTGCAGTACCATTGATTAGGGACTCTATGGTCTACAGCACTACCCCAAGACACCTAGTTTCTGTGATTACTGTTCGTCATACCTTGTTTCAGCTATTTCTTTGCCACTGTGTTTTTGCACATTTTTTTGGAGTGCTTCTCATTGCGTTGACTTGTAATTTTCCAAATTTCTTTTGAACAAGTGATGAGTAATCTTAGAATTGTTTTGTAGGTCATATATTAAAATGGATTCCCAAAAAGCAAAAGTGTTGTAATGTGCACTGTAGTCATTAGTTCTGCACCCTGGTTTTTTCTGTTTTCTATTCTTAGACCCCCATATTCAAAAGGTTAGCATGGTACAAATTGGGTTTGTGCCACACTAAGTGGGAACAAAGTCGGCAGTCAGGGGTGTGGCCATATTCAAAGACCATCCATGTGTGGTGCACTCCCAACAGCGCCGTGGCACACAATATCACACTGTGCATATGAAAAAGAGGGTGCTCCCATGCATATGCAATGCAGCAAGATATTGGACATATTTCAGACACGCTAAATGGCCACAAGTACAGCACAGTTTAATGCTTCTGAAACCAAGCCCTTAACATTGTGCAGAGGGGGTGAGTACCCTGCACACCCTCCAAGCACAGTCAAGTGCTGGGTACCCTGGTAGTCCAGCAGTTCCTCCCTGGCCCAATCCCCATCCATGTACAAAAAAATTGAAATCATTGGTGGTCCAGTAGTCCCTTTGTAGTCCTGATCCACTCTGTTGTAAAGAAAAATAAAACATACCTGTTAGCCTAGCACCCCCCCAAGCCCCGATCCCCACATAGGTGAAAAAAAATCCCTGGTAGTCTAGCGCCCTCCCCGAGCCCCAATCCTCAGTTAGGTGAAAACAAACATCATTGGTGGTCCAGCCATCCCATCCCTGCCTTGATTCCCTCCCCAGTGTTTTGTTTAAAATCCTAGGTGGTGTAGCAGTTCCCCTTCCCTAACTCTGTCCTTTCTGTAGCATTTCAATGCTGTGCCTGGTGATCTCATGGACCCCTACCCCAGCAGGTAGTGTGCCACCACCATGCTCCCCCATCTCCACCCCGAGAGCTGGCGACCGGCACAGCCCTCCACTCACCACCACAGCTGGCTGCAGATTGAACTCTCATGATGCATTTACTGTAGTGTGCATCATGAGAACTCAGTCTGCGACCAGCCATGGTTGAGCAGAGTGCTGTGCCCATTGCCAGTGTGCGGTGGAGATGGGGAAGTAAGGCAATGAGGACACTACCTGCCAGGGTGGGGGAGTGAGGGGCCACTAGACCACAAGGCATGGTGTTGGAAATCTACAGGTAGGTCGGGGTTACTGAGGGGGGACTGCTAGACCACCAGGGATTTTAAACAAAACACCAGGGAGGGGATTGGGGTGGGGGGACTGCTGGACCACCAATGATGTTCCCAAAACTACCTGGGGAAGGGATAGGGACTGAGAAGGGACCACCAATGATGTTTGTTTTCACCTATGTGGGGATCAAGGCTTGGGGGGACCACTAGACTACCAGGGATGTTTTGTTTTTTTATAGCAGAGGGGATCAGTACTAGGGAGCGAATGCTGCACTACCAAAGATTTCATTTTTGTGGACATGGGTGGGGATTCAGGCTGGGGAGGGACTGCTGGATTACTAATTATTTTTCCAAACCTACCAGGGAGGGGATCAGGGCTAGGGAAGGGGGTCCTGGCCCAGTGCACTTGGCCCATTTGCTGCCATGCAGATGAACCCATAATGGACATGCAAATGGCCCGCTAGCACCGTGCATGCTCAACGAGCTCATCTGCATGTTTGGGCTGAATATTGCCCATAGGGGCCATGGTGCTAACCAGTGTGTGCTGGGCTTTACCCATATGGGTGGTCTTTAGCCCTGTGCTGTTGTAGCGAGGCACATAGCATAGCGACCACTAGCTGTACACCATGACCATGGCCCGATATTCAAATGGATAGCATGGTCAGTTTGGCTCATGCTATCTGTTTGAATATGATGCTAGAGTCGGCCAGCTCAATTTTTTTCATGCGGTGCCCCTGTGTGTGCACTCTGCTGGATGGTTCTGAATATGGGGCCCATATACCCTTGTTTTAGAGATTGCTACCCAGCTTGTTTGCTAACCACTTTGTTTGTTTTTCATACTTTCTGAATATTACTGATTGCTTTAATGGAATTGCTTGCCCTTTTTTCAATGCTCTACACAAAGAGACCACATTTTTTAAGCATCTCCCCCCTTTATTATTGTTATAAGTAGCTTCAACCATCACAGGTACAGAGCCTTCAGTTTTATCACTCACCAGTGTGCCCTAAGTGGTGTTTCTTGTGTATTAGTTGCCCTGTTTTCAATCCATATTACCCATGTTGTAGTCTGTTAGGATAGTGAAAGATTTGCTGCCTTGGGGGTATCACTGAGTCATTTGTTTCTGCTCTGACACAAGCGGTGCCCTCGGAGTATCACTTAGTCCTTATTTTCTGCACCTAGCCTAGTTGTTCCCTTGTGGTATCACAGAACCATTGTTTCTGCCCTTTGGGAAGTGGTACCTTCGGGTGTCACTTAGTTTTTTGTTTCTGCACATAGCCAAGTTTTTTCCTCATGGTATCTCATAGTCATTTGTTTCTGCCCTTAGGGAAGTGGTGCCCTCAGGATATCAGTCATTTGTTTCTACCCTTAGGGAATCTGGCCAGATATTAATATTTCCACAGAGCCAAACAATGGGGTATGCAACAAGGCAGTGCCAAATGGGGGTGAAGAGCACCTTCTCAACACCACCCTCTGTATCTTGCTACTGAGAAAGAACTCGGACCAGCAGATGACTTTTAGTGGTGAGCCCTACATACTCACTGAGCCAATTCAGTAGCAACCCATGGTCTATGGTATCAAAAGCCAAGGAGAGATCGAGAAGAATGAGAATTGACTGCTCTGCTCTATCTCTCACCCTGAGCAGATCATTATGCACCCTGACCAGTGCAGTCACTGTGCTATGCCTGGACCTAAAACCACACTCAAGAGGCTCATATATGTCAAAAGCAACGATTAGTGCCTCGCTGTGCAACCATCTTCACAATAACCTTACACAAAAAGGGCAGTTAGAGACCGGTCAGTAATTCACAAGGACATGCAGGTCAAAATATGTTTTTTTTTCCAAAGGGACTTCACCAGTGCATCTTTCAATGCAGCTGGAAAGACCCCCTCCAGTAAGGAACACTGGGCAATCTCAGCAAACACCAAGCCCAACTGCCTGACACAGCTCCCTAGTAGTCATGTCAGACCTGGATCCAGTTCACAGAATATTGGCCTCAACTCAGAGATCACTCCACTAACCTCTTACATCATTACCAGTCTAAACTCTCCCCACAATCACTGAATGCACCTGAGACATGAAGTCTCAACCTTGCTGGGCTGTAATCACCCACTTGGTGAGATCCCAGTCTGAATAGAAGACATCCTGTCCAAAAAAAATTGATCAAACTCTTCACTTGTAGCAGGTGAAAGGGCTTTTATGGACTCCAGACAGGTTAGATGAAGAAGCCTGTCCAGTGTCCAAAAAAGCTGAGTCAGTCAGTTCCTCCCAGTAGCAATCTACCTAGACAGAAATCCTGCCTTCTTTTAGGTGATAGCCCTTTGATACTCACCATGGTTAGTAATAATAGCCAGTGTGTCCTCCAGAGCCCTGGATCTCCAATAATGAAGAATCTGGCTGGGACAGCTGACTCCAATACCAGGCCAGTATCATCACCAAGCCAGATCTCCATGATGCAAGCCAGATCAACTGATGAATCAGACATAAAATCTGCTATAATAGTGATCTTATTCATCATCGATCTGGTATTACACAGCACCACCTGAAGAGGATGAATAGAGGTGGCAGGATTCTCAGCTATCTGCTCACTTGATCCAGTGGGATCTCTGGGCATGGGAACTAAACATGTGTGGCCTCTCTCAAGTTCCCGTTTAACCTCAGGGTGCCTCCTGGTCCTCACTATCCTCATAGCACCTCCCATAGATCATCTCTGTTATTTAGGATCAGCACCAAGATTCTTAGTTAGGCTCCCCTTCAACACTGCCTCCTCTCTAGTGATCTCTGGTACCTCACAAGTTAAAACACAATCACTCAGCACTCCTAGAAATACATTTTCAGTACTGTTATCATCTATGAAATGTTCCAGTTTATTTCTGGATATTTAAAACTGTCTACTATAAGTCTTTCCCTGATGTGCCATTCCCTTGATATTCTGAAACAAGACTCGGCCCTCCTCAATTCATTGATTTGGTGGTCTTACAACAATGCCATCAGTATCCCAGCTGTACACCTTCCTACCTCGTTCCAGAAAGTCTCTACATGTCTTTCTTCATCTACTACTACAGTACTGATGATACAGTATTCTCACATATGTAAAGTGCTACCCTCTCTTCTACTCCCTGTTGTTTACTTTCTGTAAAACATGAAGCCATGGACATCCCTGTCCCCTATTTGTTTCATGTCTACTTCCAATAATAGTAACTGTTTCATTCATCTAGTTACTGTCACTTTCAAGTTCCCCACTTTTGTTGATAATACTACATCACTATGGTGTTCTCCAAAGGCTTCTGGCACAACTTGTTATCTGTTCCACTGATTACTAAGTCTTCAATTATGTTTACTTGTCATGATTCTCTGTACTGGTTTCCATCATGATCCTGCTGACTGTTCATCCTCCATCAATGTATTCGGTCTCTCTGATTCAATTTCTGTTTCTAAAGTCTACAGAACCATAACAATATTGTTTCTTTCTATTATAACTCCCTTCAAACACCTCTTCGGGGTGCTCTGCACCTTCTTCCAATGGTGGTATACATGCTTTATCTTCTTACCGATGGCTGATCCTTGTTGAGACATTGATCTTCGGCTGCCTCAGTGACTTCCATGAACATTTTCTCTGGAACCTCCTATACTTCTTTCAGCTCTCAATGCCCCTGTATGTGATCCTTGAGCTTCTTGATAGTGGTAGTCAGCTTCGTTATTCTGTGGCAGTTGCTGCAAATGTCCATTCCAGAATCCCCATCGATGAGCTTAAACATGAGGCATGATTTACAGCACACTGCATTATGGATGCTTCATCTAGTTGTGGTTCCATCAATTATTATCTTCTGACAAGATTTAGTACTGCTAGAGTGGCAACTGGTATGTTAGTGCAAATAATGTCATGAGATGAATTGAAATTAAGCTGAAAACTACACAGCTAATAATTACATAATGTGCAGTAATGCTAAAATTCAAAAAATGTGAACAAAATATTTTGTATCAAATTTTTTAAAGCATCGTCTAATTTTATGTATGGACATAAAAAATCAAGATTTACAAAATGACACAATGTAGTTGCCATTTTTTTGTCTTGTCACAACTTAAGAATATGTATTGATAACATACTGAAAAAGCAGACTTAAATAGCATTGATACATATAGAATAGTATTGACACATAGAAACAGTATAGACAGAGCTAATCCTTAAATGCTAGACCCCAAGTTTTCATTAACAACAAAAAAAGTTTCTGGCCCCAACAGTACCAATATAAGACCTCTTAAAATATAATTTCTTTAAAGTGTCATAACTTGGAACCATTAGGGCTAGACAGTTTTTAAATGAAAGCTTGGAGTCAGCAAAGTTGATAAATTGATAATATACTGTTACTTTTATCATATATTGATATAAAAAACATAAAATCATTCCCTAAATCTTTTAAATCCTATTATTTTAATAACATATTAAAGCAACTTGCTCATGTCATAGATAATTGCTCAAGACCTTGCTTTCCCAGTGCCACTTTTGTTTATCAGGTCATTATAGAACTTCTATTCCTCTACCCCTTACCCCTACCCATTCTGCTCAACCACCCCGTTCTTCCCCCTTCTCACCTCTCCACTCCGTTTCTTCTTTAACACATACTTCATATCTTCTGTTGTGTTGTATTATTACAGGTTACTATAGTTTTGTAGCAGTATTCCCATGTTATCCTTTGTGTCTGTAATCTGTATATAAAGTAAAATGCACAAAATGTATCATTGACTGTATTCAAATGTTGTATATGTTGTGTACCATTATAGCTGTACCTTTGTATTGTTGTCCATTGTAATTGTTGTCCAGGACTACCTTGCAAATGAGCTCGCTCAAAGGTGAAAGCCTGGTTAAATAAAGTTTGATTGATTGATTGATTGATATTATTATAAAATACATGAGGTCTGATTTTCAAAGTGCCCCAAGGGCAACACAAACTGCACCCAATGGCAGCTTGTGTCAATGCCCAGTGCACGTGTGAGCTTGCAATGAATTTTAGAAGAATCCCGGGACAAGAGCCAAAGTTCCCATCTTTGCCGTAAGTGGTCCCTTGCAGCAAATGGATGGCACAAGTGAGGGGATTTAAAGAGGCATTTGCCATACCCTGGCTGCTGACACTATGGCCCCTGGTCCCAGTGATGCATGGTACAGCAGGGTACTTATCCACTCCAGTGTCATGCGATACCATCTCAGCATGCTGACAGCACAGGTAGATTGTGAGGCCCCAGAATGTATGCCAGTTACCAATGCTGTGGCATGAGAAGGCATGGCTGGTGTTCGTGATGTTACATGTACCCAGCCTTTGGCTCTCAGGGGGACTGCTACATACTGCGACCCAACAAAAGGGTCCCCAGTGCATGTTGACAGTGTGGACATATTAGGAACAGGAGGCACCCTGCTGGTCAAACAGTAACCCATGTGTCACATAATGCTGAAGTGTGACACACCATGCCACTGCAACTCCTTGCCTAATGCCAGGGTCATCCTGCAGCATGCCATCACCACCTCCTGGCCAAGGGGTGCTGGGGGGTCACAGACCAATGGTACAGGGTGGGCACTGTACCCAGATATGGTCCATGGGCATTCCACACCTCGTGGACCATGCCATTTTGTCTGGCAGACCACTGACATAGGACATATATGGCACACAGAGCTGTTAGACCAGCTTTTTACTGGTTTAACTCCAGCAGCCTGTGGGGACTTTGGAAGAGTGCCAGGGATACCACTGTAGGGGATGTGGCAGCCCAGATGCAGTGCAAGCCCCCTACCACCATGTTGCATCCATGTATCTGCTGCAAGAACAGCAGAAGGCAGTCTGGTGCAGGGGCACCAGTTCTGCCACAAGCAGGCTTTAAAAACTATGTTTGTCACAGTATCTGGTGCAGGCTGCCCCTTCTGTCAATTTCTTTGGTGAAAGGTCTGTGTGCCAGACATTGACCTTTAAAATCCAGCCCACGTATTTTATAGACATGTAGTGGCACAGAAGAACTTTATCTTTAGGATTTATGCAGTACATGTTGATCGGACTCCAAGCTGTCATTAAAACAATCTAAGTTTTTGTTACTAACAGCTCAAATGTTACTGCTTTCTAAATATAATTTCAGGCATTATGCAATATTGTAAAAGATTGTTTTTGGAAATGGTCAAAGATACTAGTGGTTGTTTTGTCTAAGAATGAACACATTCTTTTCTATAATTTTGATCTGTGGTGCATATCTTTTCTTACTTTTCCACACAGGTAAAATAACTGGAAGAACCCTTTGCTACTTTTTACCTCAAGTCCATTGTGTCCAAAATTGTAACTTCACCCTCTTCTAAACCCAGCGTGGCTCAGTTGGTAGCACATCCGCCTCTGGACCAGAAGGTCGTGGGTTCTCGTCCCACACCGGGATTGGACTTGCACCTAAAAATCACTGGCATCTGAGTGCAGTATTGGGGGTGCTGTACTGCTGGGGTGTGCCATCCTTCGGATGAGAAGTTAAACCAAGGTCCCTTCTGCCCATCCTGGTGTTGTCCTGGTGGGTGTCCAAGTGGAAGTAAAAGTACCCAGGGCACTCTTTGCAAAAGAGCAGGGAGCATTCCCGGTGTGCTGGTCAACATTCCCCTTCCCATAAACTGGTTCATGCAATTATCCAGGCTGTGTGTGGGTGATGATGTGCGATATGGCTGCCACCACACATTCAGTCACTTCACTACCAGTCTAGAATTGCTTGTAAAGCGCTTTGGGATACTGTGTATGAAAAGCGCTATATAAATGCTGATTCTTCTTCTTCTTCTTGCATTCTTTGTGTATATCTGGTGCCACTTCATGTCTTACCATGTTCAGCAGTATTTCTGGCTCCCTCTAGATACCGCCCCATGGCTGACTCCCTCAGGCAGACTAATGCCTTTCCTATACTGTTTTGGCTTCCAGACTACTGCTCACCTTATCTCCCTCTCAGTTGAGAAGTTACTACAGATGAGTAGGTCGCAACTTCAATCCAGTCAGATGACATGCTAATTTGTTTATTCTGCCTGGACTTGTCACTTTGTTATCAAAGTGACATGGAAGCCTGTATATTACTATGTACATGTAGCTACCTCTGAGGTATTGCACCGTTATTGTGCTCATTAGGCTTGACCCATACCTGAAAACAAACCTCTGGTCTTGTGTACTCATCCAGTTATCAAAAAAATAAATACATCCACATAGATCAAAACATGATGTTAGAATTATCACAGTTACAACTATCTTACTCATCCCTTATAGTAATATGCAGCTAGTCAAGTGTGTGTGAACTGTTACAGGAAGATGTAACAAAATTATACAAACTATCACTCATCCCTCCAGCACTATCAATTAAGCAACAATGACGACAGGGTGTGTGTCTTGCTGGGATAACATCACACCTCTGGTGGTTGGGAATGAAGTCATGGGCTGAGTGTGTCCAACACCCGAGAAACTACATTAACCTACCATGACACATACCTCTGGAGAACATTATTTTGATTATACAATGGCTTTTTTATTAAAAAAAAAAAAAGAAAGAAAAAATAGAAAAAAAATTCCAGTTCAAAATACATTTTAATTCACTTTTTGTAAGGGCAGGTTTATCTATTGGAAAAAGGTCCCCAATGTGTTGTGTCTAGTAGGTGGTGATGCTGGTGTTCTGTGTCTCTCTGGGTTTCTGCCCCCCCAATGTCTCTCGCCCTGTATGTATGTGTCTGTGTGTGTGTCTCTTGCACTATCTTTTTTCTGTTGCTCTGCTTCACTCTCTCTCACTGCCCCCCTCCATTCACTATGAGTCTATGGGCCCGATTCCAAGACAGCAGATAGAGCAGTGCACAAAGTACGCCAATGCGTAAGATACACTGAACAGCCTATGACATGTGAGCTGTGCCAGATTCCAAGAGAGTCACGAGATATGCTAAGAAATGCTGAAATATGCAAGTCACAACATACGCCACCACTGCATGGCGCAGCCCGCAAGAGCGGCGTAGAACTACACAAGTCGCAACCCTACAACCATATAATCATGCACAAGCCACAGACATGTCATAGGGGCTACAAGATGGTGGGTAGTGGGGGAGAGGTGGCAAGCAACAAAAGGCAAAAGAGGAATTTCAGCTATGAAGAGACAGATGTCCTCCTGAATAAACTGGAGGCAAACCCAGACCTGCTGGGGAAGGGAGGTGAGCAGCAGGAATGGCTGAAGAGTAAGGCAGCATGGGATGAGGTAGTACAGAAGGTGAATGTGGTGGCACATGCCCGCTGTACTATGCAGGACCTGCAGAAGTGGTACAGTGACCTCAAGTGCCACACCAAGGCAAAACAAGCACATAACAGGCAGCAGGCGACAGCCACAGGAGGCGGCCCACAGCACGTGTGAACATTAAGCACACATGAGGAGAGTGTCCTGGCATTCGTGAGCCAGCACACCATCCATGGGGACTCAGAGCTGGACACCTTCCAGATGCACGCAGAGATGGGTAAGTGGATGTGTGAAGCACTGCAACTGTCATATGTAGATGGCAAGATAGAATGGAAAGGGGGGGGTGACATGCTGCGAGCACAGTGCACCACAGCACCGTGGGAACTGTGAAAGTGGGGCATAGCAACGCAAAGTGGAACAGCGCACGGGGGTATGTGGCAATGATGGAATGCAGCCTGGCACAGTGCACGGCCCTGTTAACAGCCAACATCGCAGCCACCACAAGGGCAGTCAGCACTGATGTAATGTAAGCCCCCCCACAGGTGCAACAGAAGAAGACATGGGGCAGGCAAGGTGATGGCCAGCACCACCCAGCATGAGGTGCATAGCAACATGGGTGTGTATGGTGGCACACATGGTGGGCATTGACAAGTGTCTGAGCACTAAAGCACTGTCATTCAATCCACAGGAAATGAGCCAGAGGACGCATGGGAAGGTAAGCCAATGTCTGACTGTGCCACTGCCCTGAGGGATGGAGCTGCAGGGAAGTGGGCCATGGTAGGCATGGGTGTCATGTAATGGTGCAGCAACACTGATACCCGCACAGTCTCTCACAGGTGCAGATGCAGATGGCAGTGGGGCAGCAGGTAAGGACATGGCCAGTGCCAACAGTGGTGCTTAGGAGGGCACTGCAGGGGTGGGACAGAAGCAGGCATGACAGTGGATGTTGCACTGATGAGCTGATGTCTCCCCACAGGCACAGCAGCAGATGAAACAGTGGCAGTGGAGAGTGCACCAGACAATGTAGGGCAGGCCCAGCATGACACAGCGGAGACAACAGTGGTGGGGGAGCAGCAAATGGAGGAGGAACAGCCATAGGAAGATCCAGGCCTGGATCTTAGTGACTACCTGAGCTGTGGCAGCCTGGGGGTGATATACCACAGGACCTGAGCCCCACATCATATCAGAGGCTGGAGGAGGCCCTGAATGGGATGAAATCGCCTGGAGCAGAGGCACCATGGACCCCAACAGACTAAACCGGGTTCTGCCAGACCCTCATGACAGCCCATGGTGAGCAGGCTGAGATACTGGGCTACATACGCCTCAGCATGGATGCACACCACGTGGCACGGGAGGAGCAAATAGTAGCACTGATGGGAATGCTGGAGACTGGGGTGCAGACCACCAGTAGTGCCATTGAGGGGATTGTGAAGGCCATGGCCACAGCACAGACCAGTGCACAAGCACAGACAGCTGCTATTATCCACCTGGCCATGGCCGTCGAGGGGTCAGTAGCACAACAGGGAAGGCAGGCCGATGCCCTCATGGCCCTGCTGCAGGCCACACAAGCAGACATGTGCCAACAGCCAACAGCTGGGTGTGACGTAGCCACACAGGTGGCACCAGAGGAGTGGCCAGCAACAGCCTTGCACAAGGTGCTGGACAGAGGCACAGAGGCCACAGCACCACAGCCACTGGAGGTGCAACTGCCAGTATGGCCAGCACCACCACCG
Organism: Neoceratodus forsteri; assembly: GCA_016271365.2. Classification (NCBI taxonomy): domain Eukaryota; kingdom Metazoa; phylum Chordata; order Ceratodontiformes; family Ceratodontidae; genus Neoceratodus; species Neoceratodus forsteri. The sequence continues at coordinate 1,092,542,902 of CM057451.1, forward strand.
CTGCTCCCAACTGCACAAAGACCACTGCCACCACCAACACCAACACCAAAGCCACCCCACACAATGCCCTACAGCCATGACACAGCAGTGGCCAGCAGCACTGAATCCTCTGGCACCAGTGCCACTGTCCTCGCCATGGACACTGCAGCCCCCTGTGCTGCCAACACACACAGCAGTTGGGCGACAATGGCCAAAAAAGGCAGCTGGCCATGCACCGGTGGCAGCACGTGCCGCAGAAGCCACCGGCAAGAAGACAGCAGCAAAAACCCATGCCAGAGGCATGGGGAGGAAGGCACTGGGTACAGGGCACAGGACCAGTGGCTCACAGCAGGAGGTGGCCCAGGCGGTGGCATGGCAGAAGGCCACAGACAGCAGTGCACCCACAGGGAGCAGCCAAGGGATGGCACAATAGTGTGCACCACCTGCACCTGGAAGATGCAGCAGGACCCAGAGGACAATGGTGCCAGTGGCACACAGCGACAGTGGCAGCACAACAGGGGTGCAGTGTGTGCAGGGTGGGATGTTTGCCACAGCAATGTCTGCAAAGCAGAAGAGGACTGGGCAGTAGCAACAGGCACAGGACTGATGTGCACCCATGGCATGATGTTGCCGTTTGTTGGCTGTGGAGGCAGGCTGGCCATGGGGTGGGCACGTGTTGTGTGTGGCAGCTGTGTTTGTGGGCATGCATGTGTGTGGGGGGGCTGTGGGGCACTGTGTGGGGTCATGAATGTGCATCGCACGGGGCACTGGGTGATGGCGAGTGTGGGGGGATGTCACCTGTATATAACCATTGTGCACTGTGTCACTCATGTGTAACCACCTGTCACCAGTAAAGTTCTGCACCATACTACTGCATGTTGTCGCTCATTACCACTGCTGCAATCAGATATATGTCACAATGCATCCTGCAAAACACATTACAGCACTGCATGCAGGCCAGCACGCAACTGCGAAGCCACAGAACGTGGACCACAAGTGCTGTATACCGTGTAGGCCTTGGTTTCCTGCAGGCCGCATATGCATCTTGCAGGAGCACACATTCATGCCACAGGCCGCAAAACTGAGCACTTACAAACCGTTATACACGTGCAGCATGTACGTGCACCACATGCATCTTCTGGCTATGTGGTGTAGCTAGGCCACAGCACCATCTCACGGGTTACAGGTTGGACAGCTGAAAGCAGTGCAGAGGGACAGCAGTGCCACAGGACAGGTGGAGCAGGAGTGTACCAGTTTTCAGACTAGTAAGTACTGAGACACAGCAGGCCATACCCTCAATCCCCATCCCCCCAATCACAGGACAGGCCCCAACAGACATTACAGGACAGACCTAACACAGAACATTGCCAGCTTACCACACACAGGAACACAGCTGCTGGCATGTCCAAATGTGTTCCACAGTCTGTGTACCACATCCTTCCCAGTATGCATGTCATGTCCACAATGGCAGCATGACTGCTACTCCACCTGCTGGCATTGCAGGCAGGGTCCCATCCCCAACCCTCAGTGATGGGTATGCCACGTCATGGTGGCTCGGGGACATTCCTGGGGCATATTCAGGGACATTCCTGTGAGTAGGGGATGGATGGGAGGTATGCAGCACCCACAGGTAGCAGGCCACAGTCACATTGTCAGCAGAGTACTAACCCATGTTCTATCGCACTGTAGCACCACAGTGGACACACCCAGGCCATAGGTGAGTAGTAGCCAATGCACAGCATGCACTGTTCCAATGCGTGTACTACACTGTGTACCTAACATTGCTGTTCACTGCCCTCTGTGTAGGATACAGTGCCGCCACAGGGGACCAGGTAGGGGGACACTGCCACACCACTTCAGCTGCTCTTGTCACTATCTGTATCACTAGCTAATGATGACCTGCACATTCTCCATCCAGGTGTGCCACTGAAGCTAGAAGCACCGCCCACGCCTGTATACAAAGTGCACTGTCCAGGTAGGTGTTTGTCACATGTCAAAGTGTCAGCAGTGGTGGGCCATGGGACTGCACCCTGGGCATGTGCCAGGTTGAGCTGCATGCTACTCCATGCGATGGTGGACATGCAGACTTGTGGCAGGACTGCATGCAATGCTGCCCGACCACACCCACACTCTACAGGATCAGGCTGCATCACGCCTCTGCAGGGGGCTGGTGGACTGGCAGTACACTTCTGGTGCAGTTTGTGGCAGTGCGTGCCTGTTCACATGCATGGCACCACACAGCCAGTCCATGCTTCCTGCAGTGCATGTCATAGGTGGGTGGAGCGCCTCCATGGTGGGGGATTGCATCTGCATGACCTGTGGCTCTGGCCCGTTACCACGCACCATTGATGCAGGCAGGTGTCACACCGGGTGGGTAGGGGTCATCAATGCATCTGCAGCACCATTGTGTATTGACCTGTGTGCTATTTCTTCCCACCATGCAGGTATCACAACACTCACTGGATATGTTCTCTGGATTGGCCCTCAGCCTGAGCGGACGGTCACCCAACTTCACACCTATGGAGACCGCCATTCTAGTTACATGTGTGCAGCAGTGGGGCAGGATGCTGCTGCCACTAGGGTGCAGGAGGCACACCACCGCAGAGCAGGACCATATGTAGCATGCCATCAGCACATGGATGGGGGAAGAGCAGCGGCATACACAGGACAGTCCGCCAGCTGACACATCGCTGGCAGGATCTGACACAGAGGGATCCAGGCATTCTGCAGCACATGATCAGCATGGCATGGTGCAGGGATGCCTGAGATGAGGTCTGGACAGGACACAGGTGCAGGTTTGTATGCCAACAGCCATACATCTGAAAGTGCAGTGCTGGCATGTGGGCCATGGCAAGTTTAGCTGCACACATCTCACCATTCTCAACATTCTTACAGGTGCATCAGGTGCATCCCAGGGTATGCAGCATGGCTGTGTCAGCAACTTCAGGCTGGAGGCACTACAGTGGAGGTCTGGTAAGTGCATGCAGTGGTCCCTATGCATCGTGGCCATGGCAGTCAGCCACATGGTGGCACACATTTCAACCATACATGTCCTGTGTGTGTGTGTGTGTGCTACATGGCCAGGCCCTGCACTGACTGCATCCTTTGCATACCAACAGGTGGTTGTAGCTGAGTGACACAGCGGCAGAGAGCAATGCTGAGGGCCATGGTAGAGCTGAAGGCAATGGATGCCAAGGAGTACCGCCGGTGCATGCAGTGCAGACAGCGGAGGGCACAGGTCCTTCCACCCACCTCCACCTCCTCCTCCTTGGAGGAGTAGACTGTGGAGGTGTTGATGGATGATGCACAGGAGGTGGATGTGCAGGACCCCACAGACATTGGGTGGAAGGAGCCTGTTCGACAGCCAGATGCTGAGCCAGACGCAGTGGACGAGGTTACAGAGGAGGTGTACCTGGCCATGGCAACACAACCTACTGGGACCGTGGTAGTGGATACAGCAGTACAGCCGGCAGAGGATGCACTGCCTACAGGCGCCATGCAGTGTGTTGATGCACTGACATTGGGGGACCCTGGGCCACAGCTGATGGACACCATCCAGGAGCAGCAGCAGGGTAAGGATGTGGACGGCATTGCTGGGGGACCTGGGGATGTTCCCATGCAGAGGGGAGCTCTGGATTGACAGCACCTGGTGACCCTGGTGTTGGCTGTCTTGGATGATGTTAGATGCCTGCATGGCTCCGTGGGTGCCCTTTTGGATGAGTTATGCAGGACATAGCTGCTGTGCTGATGCACTGTGTTTTTAGGGGTGGGAATGTGTATGTGGGTGGTATTGTATATATGGGTGGGTATGATATATGGTTGGGATTACACATATAGGTGGGAATATCTACAGTGGCGTGAAAAAGTATTTGCCCCCTTCCTGATTTTCTCTATTATTGCATATTTGTCACACTGGATGTTTTCAGGTCTTTAGACAAAATATAATATTAGATAAAGGGAACCTGAGTGAACAAATAACACTTTTTTTTTTTTTACTTATTTCATTTATTTAATGAAAAAAGTTAACCAACACCAACTGGCACTGTGTGAAAAAGTAATTGCCCCTAGTTAAATCAACCCAATTAAAGGGATAATTAGAGTCAGCTGATTGAACACAGCCAGGCTTGATTACAGCCAGCCCTGCTCAATATAAACCTCACTTATTTTGGCCCTTACCATCAGAGTCACGTTGCCAGCACAAAGATTCAACAAGCACATTATGCCATGATCAAAGGAAGTTCCTGAAAAGATCAGAAAAAATTTGTTGCCCTCTATCAGTCTGGAAAGGGTTACAAAGCTATTTCTAAGGCTCTGGGACTCCATCAAACCACAGTGAGCATAATCTCCAAATGGAGAACACTTGGAACAGTAGTGAACCTTCCCAGGAGTGGGCGGCTGCCAAAATTACTCCAAGGGCGCAGTGTAAAATCATCCAAGAAGTCTCAAAGGATCCTAAACAACATCCAAAGAACTGCAGGACTACTTGCCTCAGCTAAGGTCAGTGTTCATGACTCCACAATCAGAAAGAGACTGCAAAATGGGCTTCATGTGAGAGTAGCAAGGCGAAACCACTGCTAACTAAGAAGAACATAAATGCTCGTCTCTCATTTGCCAAGAAGCACCTGGATGATCCACAAGCCTTTTGGGAAAATGTTCTATGGACAGATGAGTCCAAAGTGGAACTTTTGGACAACATAGATCCCATAATGTCTCAGCGAAAGCAAACACAGCATTCCACAGTAAGAACACCATACCACAACAGTCAAACAGGGTGGTGGTAGTGTGATGGTGGGATGCTTTGCTGCCTAAGGACCTGGATGACTTGCCATAATTAAAGGAACCATGAATTCTGCTCTGTACCAGAAAATTCTTAAGGAGAATGTCCAGTCATCCTTCCGTCTCAGCTGAAGCTGAAGTGTAGTTGGGTCATGTAGCAAGACAATGATCCAAAACACAAAAGCAAGTCCACATCAGAATGGCTAAAAAGAAGTAAAATTAAAGTTTTGGAGTGGCCTAGTCAAAGTCCAGACTTAAACCCAATGGAGATGCTGTGGCAGGACCTGAAACGAGCAGTTCATGCTCGAAAACCTACCAAATGTTACTGAATTAAAGCAGTTCTGCGAGGAAGAGTGGGTTAAAATTCCTCCACAGCGATGTGAAAGACTGATATTGAATTATAGGAAGTGTTTGGTTGCAGTCATTGCAGCTAAATGTGGCATAACCAGTTATTAAGTGTAAGGGGGCAATTACTTTTTCACACAGTGCCAGTTGGTGTTGGTTAACTTTTTTTCATTAAATAAGTGAAATTAAAAAAAAAAACAAGTGTTATTTGTTCACTCAGGTTCCCTTTATCTAATATTACATTTTCTCTAAAGACCTGAAAACATCCAGTGTGACAAATATGCAATAATAGAGAAAATCAGGAAGGGGGCAAATACTTTTTCACGCCACTGTATATGGGTGGGATTGTTTAGTTGTTGTGGGGACTTGTGTTTGGTAGTTTGTGGGTGCGGGTGGGCATTTAGGACTGTTGTTGGTTTCTGCTTGGGGTGTTGTGTTTTGTTGTTGTGCCATTTCCTGTTGTTCACACCCTTTCCCCATTTCTTGTTTCCATGTGTCCCTGTAGTTAACATAGAAACATAGATTTTGACGGCAGATAAGGACCGCTTGAGCCTACCCAGTCTGCCCATTTCCCTACCTAATGGATAAGCTGCAGATCCTAGTTAACCAGTAGCCTACTTCTTCCTACCCCCACCCCCTAGAATTGCCTTATGACTGTCCCATGCATGCTTGAATTCCACCACTGTTTTTGACTCCACAACCTCCTCTGGAAGGCTGTTCCATGCATCCACAACCCTCTCTGTGAAAAAATACTTCCTTAAATTACCTCTGAGCCGCCCCCCTTCTATCTTCAAATTGTGCCCCCTTGTTCTTGCACATCTCTTTTTTTGAAAGATGCTACCCTCTTGGACTCTGTTGATTCCCTTGAGGTACTTGAAAGTTTCTATCATGTCCCCCCTCTCCCTCCTTTCCTCAAGGCTATACATATTCAACTCCTCAAGTCTGTCTTCATATGTCTTCCGGTGCAGACCCTGCACCATTTTAGTTGCCCTCCTCTGGACAGCCTCCATCCTGTCTATGTCTTTGCGGAGATTGGGTCTCCAGAACTGCACACAGTACTCCATTCTTTACATTAAACTGTTTTACTACATCACTGTGTCTGCTTTTCTGTCTCAGGTGTGCATGATCGTGTGTGTGTCACTGTACACGTGGGGGCTCATCTGTGGCGGAACCTGCTGTCCTCGGTGTATCCTCACTGTGCATCTGGTCTGTGTGCTGGCTGTGCAGCTCATGGCCCATGGCACTCACCACTGGCCACGTCTGCATGGTGTCCTGTGTGCTGCAGTTCACTGTGCATGGTCTGGCACCCAGGCCACCACACATTGTATGTCCCAGCTGTGTGGAGGCCCTGTGCCTGTATGGTACCCTTCTGCCCAGGGGATTCACTGTTCCCTGTGAGTGGCACAGGCATTGGTGTGTCACACTGCCATATGTCTGCAGGTCTGTGCCACCCGGTGCTGTGTCCCTGTTGTGGTTGCACTGTTTACATGTATCAGTGGCCATGGCAGGTGCATTGTGCCTGGTGGCACCATTGTCCCAGCATTGTGTCTGTGGCCTCTGTACCCCCATGCCTTTGATGCCTGCGTTGCTGCTCCTTTCACTCTGTCCTGTGTGTGCTGGGCACATTAGCTTGCATGTTGTGCTGTTTGCTGTGTGTTCCATCTTGGATCACTGCTGTTTGTGTGCATGGGTGTCGCCAGCTGTGTCTGCTGTGGACACAATCTCTCCAACAGCTGCACCCCCCCAACATGACTGTACACGTCTTTTCAGTCCACTGTCCCCGATGTCAGTGCACATCACCTGTTCAGTTGGCTTCCCAGATCTCTCATGGGGGTTGTACATGTCTCTATGTCCTTGGCAACAGCTATTTACATGGCTACTACTTGGCCTACTCTATCTTGGTTACTCCACATGCTGCTGGGACTGTTGGCAGTGGGGTTTATGGGTTGGGACAGGTACCCGTGGCACCTGTACACATACTTCTGTACACATACTGTATGAGAGAATGACTTCACTGCCCTTATATTTCACTGTTTTGTCCACTCTGTTTTCACGGTCATTTCATTTGGCTGATGTGCAAGGTCAAACTAACTTGCCAATTGCAGTATATCTGTTCACTGGCATAGATTGTCACTGACCTTTCAAAATAGTGCATATAGCTAATATTTTAGTCCAGTGAAACTACTGTCTTATACAGTATGTGCATGGCGGGTATGCCTGTCTACGGCTTTGTTTGTGTGTGTGGTGCCATCTGTGGGGGTTCACTGGCCTGTGCACTGTTTAAGACAGCTTTTACCTGTTCTAACTTATGCGGCCTTCCACTGCCAGATCTGTGTACACCATCTGTTTTGGAATAGCGTGTCCGTGGTACTGGTGAGTTACGCCTGTCATAGGCCGCATTACATAGTGGTGTACGCATTTTCTGTCATATCTGCATCGTAACTTGTGGTATTCGTAGCAGTTGCGGGGTGCGTCATAAGTGTCCTCTTGAATCACGCATGTCGCATCTCGCTGGCATAACTTGCGATTTGCACCTCTGGCACTGGCGTACTGCATTTATGCCTGGTGTAACTGTCTTGGAATCGGGCCCTATGTGAATTAAATGAAAGGTTATCTGGTGCCCTGGTTTCATCTGTTTCAACAGAGACATTTGGACTGCAGCCTGAGATCAACTAGATAATGTCTTTCTTGCCTGCATGATCCAAATAAATGAAATGTCATGCATTTATGAATCTAGTAATTGATGTAGAGAGGCCCTTAACAACTCCTGCCCCAGTACTGAATGACTACAAACATAGGTAAATATATATTTACTAAGAAATAAAAATGGAACAATTCATCCTGATTCCAGACAGCAAATTATCAGTTACACTCAGTTCAAAATTTTTTTTTGGTCCTGGAGTACACTTCCATCATCAGCCTTCATTTTCAGACAGTTCATAATTTTATGGCTGCAGTGGGTGTAACCCTGCAGACATCTTGCGAGTACATTACAGAAAAGGGAGCTTTCTGGAAACCAAACGGACATGTTTTACTGGAGGTGAATTGTAATCACTGCGTGTTCAATGCACTATTTTTTATGTTTGTACTAGCAGAACATGGCACTGTCTGCCATGTCCCAGATGGTGGCCATAGTTGATTACACATGCGCAACGACTCGTACTTTCACACTAAACTCTGCGGGCATGGTGGTATAGTCCACTGTTTCCAAGATGGCCATCGGAGTTTTTTGTGCATGTGCAGTGACTCATGCATGCGCAATGTGTTCCAGTGGCCATATTGGACAAGATAGACTGTGCCGCCATGCCACTGGAGTTCAGTGCTCATGACAAGTTGTCGCATACGCACACTCAACTCCAGCCATCATCTTGGACATGGCGGACAGTGCTGTGTTCCACCCACCATCTCAGCTGCAGCTGTACCTGTTCTGGCCAGAGTTTGCTCTCTGTAGTGATCACAAGTACCTAAATCAACAAAATATTCCTCTCCATCATGCTCCTCATGTCCTTTTTTTATTCTTTCTAGTTTTCCTACTCGAAGTAAAGTTTTGCAGTTTGTAAATATCCAAAAAAAGGTGATGGCATCAACGAGTACTCAGCACTATGTTGGATATGTTGGATATACAGTAACAGTGAACGTTTCCCAGTGGGCTTCAATATTTCATCTCTGAATGCTAGAAAGCACTGTCAGTGCCACAGCATAGCATGACCTAAACCAGGGAAAATACAACATTTGTAGCTTTTAAATAGAGGTGATCCTTTACTTCTTACTACATGCAAAATAAGATCATGATCTGTCAAGAACATGACAGAAAACAATATATTTGCCAGACCCTTTCAGGCATTTCTTGATCATGCAACCCCCTTAACTGAGAGTTGGCATGATTCAGTAATTCCACTTTTATTTCTCCCTCTCTGGGTCCCAGAAATCCTTGATTACAAATGGTGTTTGTTTTGGGGAAACCCAGTGATGGAATGAATCTTTTGAGGGATAATCTGTGTCCAGAGAACTAGGAAAGTAAACCAGTTTAAAATTCTTAACCTTAAGGGAGCTTTCCAATCTGTGTATTTTGAAGTAAGACTCTATGAAATCACAAACATTGGAAGCTACTAGTGCTTCTAAGGAAACAATCATTTTAGAGTTTGCCAGCTGTACTTCTTTGACAGCTTCCACTTCAGCTTGGACACCATTAAGTCCCGGTCGCTGCATGCTACCTAGTTGTGGAGGAGCTAGAAAAGCAGGAGTTGTGTATTGCTATTTTTCTTTCTAGAAAAGGTATGCCACCATTGCTGTGAATTTATTTTAGAATCTTTTCACCATACCTAAGTACACAGCCTTTCCAGGGCATCCTGTGCAACTGTGTTTTGTTGCTTCCTGTCCTCTCCCAGTCTCTCTTTTACTTCCAGACCAGGAGTACAGCTGGTGGTGTACCCGGATCTTGGGGGAATCAGAGGAGAAATCCACACATTGGGGTCAGTGGTAGTGGAGTGAGAGCAGTTGAGTTATAGCAGCAGGAGAAGTTGGAGAGTCAGCGGAGGGAGGAGCTCATTGTGAGTTGTGACTGGAGCCCTTGTGCTGCTGCTGCAAGCTGAAGAAAAGAAGAAAATACATTTTCATGTTTATGGCTTCTACACCTATTTTCAGTGTTTTAAGTGCTGTGGAGCTGGTCTCTTCTACAAAAAGGAGAGTGCTACATATTATATATTATATTTTTTTATTTTATTGTTACCTTTCTCTATTTTTAAGAACCCCCTAGCTACTGCGGTTAGGGATCTTGGGTGTTCCCGTTGGCCCCTAAAGTCACATGGCTCATTGTAGACCAACAAAAGTGCACAGGTCTGGTGTTCCATGCTAGAGACACCATTTCTAATGAACTGCGCGCTGTGGCTGGAGCAAGTCTGCACTTTTTAGGAGCTGAGATTTAACAGGTCTATTAGGTCTATCAGATTCTGGATAGTGGAACTTTTTCAGTGAAGTGCCATTTAGACAGTAAAATTCTGAAAAGGCACTGTGGCTCCCTTGATAAGGAAGCCCTCACTAGACAGATCTACCCTGAGCTATCCTGAGCTACTTGTGAATTTGGCGTGTAGCCGGGAAGGAAAGTATTTCACTTTACTATTTTAAGAATAGTAAGTGCTATTTTAAAAGTGTTTTAAAATTGTTAAGAAAAGGACAGATGCATTTGTTTATGAGTGAAGGTCCCAAAATGCCTGTGTAGAAAATCTGGTGAACAAATTCTACAAAATGACTGCGCTGTGAGCGTGTGTTGAGCAGCTTCCATGCACACTCATAACTTTGAGAATTTTAAATATTTTCACTCCAGATTTTCAAAATTGCCATTTCTTCACATGTCCTTATGAATGGTGCAGTGGTCATTTTTCACATCCTGCCCAAAATGTGTTTCCACACATCTGGTGTAGAATGGCATGGACGGTGTGGGAAATCAACATTCAGGACACATTAACAAAATCACAATGCCACTGTTCATGAGCAGAGGTCCCAAATGCGTTCATGAGATGGAGTCACAAAAAGCCCATGTTGAAAATTTGGAGTGAAAATACCAACAAACACCCGGGGCATTAAGATTTCTAACCATAACGTCCCACCCTGTAGAGACTGGCAGGCATCAGGATTAGGACTTCGGCTTGTCAGCTGTAGTGGTCAAGTCATTCCACCCCCCCTCCTCTGCTCTGCAGCCTCTGACAAGCATCAAGGTTGCCTTGGACTCTTTGGCCCCAAAGTTCACCCCCATTCTCCTATACTGCACCCATCTCAATATATTTACTTATGGAAAGTGTTGAGCATAATGCCAGATAACCCCAAGGCACAATGTGACACTTGTCTGAGTCTGCAGTGTCGGGTGAGGTGAACTGGCATGAGCGTTACGTCCGATAAACCAATGGCACACCTCAACGCCTGTCAGTGTCTGCAGGGTGGTGTGGGGTTGGTTTCACATCCATACTTCACTGCCATTCCTATTATGCATCTCTCTAACTCCTGCACTACCAATGCCAATACCAGCAAGACAACATTCAGCATTGACAAATGCTTGTTTATTATATTGTGCTGAATTCTTTCTAATTCCGAATATTTACTGAATACAGAAATCTGTAGGGAGCAAAGTTGACAAAATCTTGCCCTGGACAAAAAAAAAACATTTTTAGAAGGTTCTTTAAGTGGTGAAATGTGAGACAAATACAGACACATACAGATTTTTATTCCTTACAAACTGATTACTGATTTCAGTATGTTTGTGTGTTCTATATTTGTCTCTTAGTGGAGAGTGAGAAGGAAAATGAGGCCTGTGCACCAGGAGTTTTTGGACACTCTTCTAGAAACATAGAATTTGACAGCAGATAAGGACCGCTGGTCCACCCAGTCTGCCCATTTCCCTACCTACTAGATAAGCTGCAGATCCTAGTTAACCAGCAACCTACTTCTTCCTACCCCCACCCCCTAGAATTGCCTTATGACTGTCCCATGCATGCTTAAATTCAACCACTGATTTTGACTCCACAACCTCCTCTGGAAGGCCGTTCCATGCATCTGCAACTCTCTCTGTGAAAAAATACTTCCTTAAATTACCTCTGAGCTGCCCCCCCATCTTCAAATTGTGCTCCCTTGTTCTTGCACACATCTTTTTTTGAAAGATGCTACCCTCTTGGACTTTGTTGATTCCCTTGAGGTACTTGAATGTTTCTGTCATGTCCCCCTCTCCTCCTTTCCTCGAGGGCTATACATATTAAACTCCTTTCGTCTCTCTTCATATGTCTTCGGTGCAGACCCTGCACCATTTTAGTGCCCTCCTCTGGACAGCTTCCATCCTGTCTATGTCTTTGCGGAGATTGGGTCTCCAGAACTGCACACAGTACTCAGATGGGGTCTCACCAGCTGTCTGTACAGAGGGATAATAACTTCCTGTTTTCTACTGTTGATGCCTCTCCCTGCATCCCAGTATCCCCCAGCCCTCCTTGCTGCCCTCTCACATTGCTTGCCCACCTTTAGGTCATATGATATGACTACTCCAGGTCCCTTTCCATTTTGTTGTTGTTAGTATCTCACCCCCATTGTGTGCTCTTCCCTGGGTTTTGTTTCCCAGGTGCATTACCTTACACTTCTTAGCATTGAATCTAAGCTGCCATACATTTGACCATTCCTCTAATCTTGCCAAGTCCCTTCTCATCCTTTCCACCCCACCCTGTGCATCAACTCTGTTGCAGATCTTTGTGTCATCTGCAAAGAGACATACTTTTCTTTCCAGTCCCTCTGCAATGTCGCTTATAAAGACATTGAAGAGGACCGGTCCTAATACTGAACCCTGCGATACCCTACTAGTAACCCTCCTTTCTTCTGAGTGGACTCCATTTACTATTACTCTCTGTGTCCTATTCTCCAGCCAATTCTTTACCCAGGCTGTCATCTTGGGACCCACTCCCAGGCTGGCTAACTTGTATATTAATCTTTTGTGTGGGACTGTGTCAAATGCCTTGCTAAAGTCTAGGTAGGCCATGTCCACAGCCCCTCCCTGATCTACTACTTTGGTCACCCAGTCAAAGAAATCTATCAGATTCATCTGGCATGACCTTCCTGCTGTGAATCCATGCTGCCTAGGGTCCTGTGCCCCTCTGGCCTCTAGACACTTGACAATTCTTTCCTTCAGAAGTGATTCCATCATTTTCCCTATCACTGAGGTTAAACTAACTGGTCTGTAGTTTCCTGCTTCTACCTTGCTCCCACTTTTGTGAAGGGGAATCACATCTGCCCTTCTCCAGTCTTGTACCACCCATCCTCCCATGATTTGTTAAAAGGGTAGTCAGTGGTGTCACTAGTTCTACCCTTAGTTCTTTTAGAATTCTGGGATGAATCCCATCAGGCCCCATTGCTTTGTCCACCTTCAGTTTTAAGAGTTCTTTCAGAACCCTTTCTTCTATAAATGGGCTGGTATCAACTTCTGTATCCAGAGTGTTTCTAATGTTTGTTTTAGGTACCTCCCCCTCTTCATTTGTAAATACTGAGCAAAAATATTTGTCTAGTATCTCTGCCTTTCCACAGTCTTCCTCTGCCCACCCTCCCTCCCTTTATTAAGCCTCACTATCCTCCCTTGGTCTTCCTTCGCTCCCTGATGTATCTATAAAGGTTTTATCCCTTCTTAACTGGAGTTGGCTATCTTTTCCTCGGTTTGGGCCTTTGCTGTTCTGACTGCCTTCCCAGCCTCCTTTTGCTTTAACTGATACAGTTCTCTGTCCTGCTCCTTCTGCGATTCCTTGTACTTCCTGAATGCTTTCTTTTTCTTTTGAACCTTCACTGCCACTTCTTTTGAGAACCATAGTGGTTTCTTCATTATGTCAGAGTTTGTCAGATTTTTTGTTACCATTTATTGATTTTTTGACTTCACACTTGTGCATCAAAAAAAAAGAAGAATATGAGTTGTTAACATTCTGCATTGATGTCACTTGCACAGTCTAACCCACATAACTGTTTTAGATGACTCATCCACCACTATGCTCTTTCTCTCCTTACTTTGTGCCTCCCTCTATCCCACTAGGCACTCACTCCATCTAACTCTCCCCTCCACCTCTCTCCTTGACATATGAGTTAACTTGTTACCTCCATTACCTGCACTGCTTTATTAAATTGTGATAACTGGTGGACGTTTTTTCTCATAGGAGAAACTGGTTATAATTCACCATTATAACCTGAGGGCTGTAATGGTGAACACTCGCTAGCTTCACCACAGCTCCATTCATGTTGACTCACAGTGCTGTCAGAACTCTATATTAGAAGCAGTTCATCAAAATGCCACTTCAAGTACATAACCAGTCTCACAAGAAGAAAAAAACACAAAATAAAAATTGCCTTTTTCTAATCTTTCACAGCAGTATCAGACAGTTTGGGATCTGACACAAACAACACATTGTCTCTCTCTATCTCCCTTGTTCTTGTCCACAGAAACTGCTCTGAACTCTGACCGCGGCACTAATTACCATATCCCCATGACAACGATGACCAGGACAAATAAAAATACTTGTTAATAAAAACTGAAAAACACAAAATACACATTTCTAAGAATGTTTGCCCACTATTTAAAAGTATTTTTGTACAGTAACTTTATTCTTTACTACTAGTTGGAGAAAGTGTCATTTTAAGAGTAGGAATGAACCTGTTGCATTCTCAAATGCTGTAACTTAAAGCAACCTCTTCATAACTATGTTTAAAAAACGTTCAGTGCCTAAATACACAAATACACCTTTTGAAACACTGTGCCACTGTTTACTGAGTTTCTTGTTTCATGTTGTGATGAATAAAAATAGGACACAAACAGTGTTTAAATACACTTTTATTCAAAGAAATCTGGTAGGAGAAAAAATGTCCCCCAGCAATAACATACAGTAAAACAACACAATGGGGAGAGTGCAAAACTAAAATTGAATGCACACCCTTGGTATGAGATGTTTAGATAAACCTCTCGGGCTTCACCCTCGGGATTTATTTATTTATTATTTATTTGAAGTCTCGGATTACATCCTTTGAGTCAAAAGACTCTTTTACAGAGGTTCCACTTCTAGGTAACATAAAACATGACAGAAACACAGCAATGCAGAATAAACAATATGTAAGACAAACACAGTAGATCGCAAACATTGAGACAGACCAATAAAACATGGCAGTTACATTTTAGATATATACATAGGGTTATATACATTAGTGCAGGCTAGTCATAAGAAAGCAATCAAATTGAAGTTGATCTTGTCAAATTAGACAAAGGCAATTACAGTTACAAACCATTGAGGAGCAGAACCATTGAACCATTGAGGAGCAGTCAATAATTGTTGTGCTAGTCAGGTAAAATCTCTGGGGTGAGGAGGGCTAGGTGAGACAGTCACACATACTGAGTGCTACAAGGTCCCACACCTTGGCTGGGCATTAAATTCTCATTATGCATGCCCCCCATGTATTATTCTATATGTCATGCTTACCATTGTTTTCCTGTATGACCATTTATGCTTATTGTCTAATATTGTGTAATCTGTGACCTTTTGTATTATATTAAATCTGTAGCTTACTCATTAAAATTTGTGACCCTAAATCCTTTGAAGATAATCCCTACCTAAATGATCTTGTGTGTAATAAATAAATAAATGTCAGCACTTCAGGTTTGGACAGAATGGTCATTGTGAGCAGTATAGGTTCCATGACATTTGCTGCCAGGACAGCATGTGTTGGTGGTGCAGTGACTGCAGCTATCAATCCCATGCAATTGACTGCTGTTTTGTTTGTCTGTTTTGGAAAAAGGGTTGTTTTGTCTTCTGGAATGTTGCTCTCCATATTAACACTGATTAAAAGTTCACAGTGGAAGACTAGGTTTGCTGACAAAGGCACCTAGCTTCATCTGAGCTCTTTTCTTCAAGGTTGTTTGTAAGGACAGAGCAAGGAACGATATCAGAGCAAGGAAAAAGATTAAGGCTTCTTTTGGTTAGGCAGATTTACGTGTGTGTTATTATTTTCTTTTGTACTCACAGGGTTTGTTACTGTTTGTTGCTAACATTTTACTGCTTTATTTTTCTCTGATTCAAATTGTTGTTGAAGGGTATACTTTCTGCTGCATTATTACAGGGTGTGCCTACAGGGTTGTGCTTACAGATTACTGCTGGTATCTTCTCTGATTCAAATTGTTTTTTGCAAGGTATATCTTCTGTTACTGCTTTATTTTTCTCTGTAGCAAAGGGTTTTTAACAGGGTATGTCTTCTGTGATATTATTACAGGTGGTGCCTTACATGTTTTACAGTTTTATCTATCATTAGGCTAAGCTTTCAGGGCTACTGCTTTTGTTGTTGGTTGATTGTTTCTGCTCTTACCTCCTTGTTTCTTTTGTCCATGGATCTTTTTCGGCAGGGGAAGGGCCCAGCCACCAACCCCCATCCCCAACCACCACACACTACACTCCTTTTATAGGGTAGCACAGTCATGATATTTCCTGTAACAAAGCAAGAAGGGGAGGATCAGAGGGATTTCCACACAGTGACCTCATCTACAGGGGCACATGTAATTTAACTTGATATAACAAGTTATACAAAAACAAACAAAACACAAAATCAAACTTTTGGTTTCATTTTCCTCCATCTAATTACTCTGACCAGGTTATAAACCCAGCAACTCACCTGGAATGGATATTATTAACTGCAGGTACTGCAGGACACTTTTCAAAAGGGCAGTTATACAGGATTTAGGACACTGTCCTACATGTTGGACCGTTGGAGATCTAAGGGCTCAGCTCCAGGCAGCATGGGCAGAGACTGAGCACCTCAAATCCCATATTTAGCAGGAAATATATTATAAGAACCACCTGCCATTTCTCCAACATCCAACAGAAGCACCTTGACTGCAGAGGGTAGTTGGTCCAGGAGGTTGGCAGGTGGTTAGGAGGGGTGAATTGGGTGCCCCATCACTCAGTGCTCTCCAACGTATCACCTCCACAAACCATATAAAAACTACAAACAGACATCTGCCTCTATCTCTGAAATCAAACAAAGGGGCAGAGGACACTGCAGAGCTGGATACTACAGCACAGGAGCTAGCACAACAAAACTCAACCAAAACAGGGACCAAAACAAAAAATGCAAAAAGGAAATTCAAAACACTTCTGATAATAGGAGACTCCATGATTCGGGGAGTTTATACCTACCTCCAGCTGGGGGTAATGGTCAGATGTCTCCCAGGTACATCAGCATGGAGAGACACTGACAGCATTACTAAAACTGTGCAGGAAGCAGGAGAAAACATCAATGTCCTAGTACACATAGGGACTAATGATCTCACTAGCCGGTTAATTGCGGAGACCAAGGAGCACCTGACCAGGCTGGGGACAAACTGTCATCTATTTTGTCTGGCATCTCCTTCTCTGAGATCCTGCCAGTCTGGGAGAGGAGGACAGATGGATGAAAGGTCAGAGAAGGGGAAATAGGGGAGCAAAACATGTGGCTCAAGGGCTGGTGCCAGAAAAAAGGACACAAATTTGTAGGTAACTGGTAACAGTTTTGGAGTGAAAGTTCTTTAAATTTGATGGACTGCATCTGACTAAGAAGGGAATCAGTGCATTGGGACTGAAGTTTGACATCTTTGCAGAATATTTAAACTTGCAAATGGGGAGAGGGGTGTAGCACCCGATAGGTCGAATGGGAAGAACTCCCCTCCCCCCTCAGCTAGTGATCAAACAAAAGAGTTCAACATGTTTGTAGTTCATTTGCTTCAGCAGGCAAGAAAAAAGGTCCAGCTTCCCATATGATGCACAGGGGGAAATGCCAGACCTTGCTCAACAACTAACACACAGAAGTCTGGCCAATGGAAAATAACGAACAGACATGCTCGCAGTCTGGGAAACAAGATCCCAGACCTGCAGGCAACAATTACAGAGGCTAACTTGGACATAGTAGCCATTAGCGAGACATGGTTCACCAGTAACCATGCTTAGGAGACTTCAGTACCTGACTATGTACTGTTCAGAAGAGACCAAGGTGCAAAAAGGGGGTGGAGTGGCCCTTTATGTCAATGAAAATATCAAAGCTACAGAAATTCAGAATACGCATAAGAGCCAGAAGAACTGTGCATCACCCTGGAAACAGTAAATGGGACAGCCATACAAACTGGGGTTATCTACAGACCTCCAGACCATGGGGAGGACATAAACACACTACTGTCAGAAGATATTCAAAACATGACAGCTAAAGGAGAGGTTCTAATAGTGTAGGACTTCAACATACCAGATACAGATTGGTCAATACCAGCAGGAACATCTGCCAGAACTTGACATACAGTAGATTTCCTGCAGGGGGAGAGCCTCAAACAACTGGTACAAAAACCCACAAGAGACAGGGATATCCTAGATGTAGTACTGACTAATGGGAAAGAATCACAGATCTCCAAGTAGAAGGTCATCTGGGGGCCAGTGACCATCACATGGTATGGTAAATTTGGCCACTAGAACTAAATCATCCCATTCCATGGCAAAAATATGGAACTTCAGAGGAACTAACTTTGATAAAATGGCCAACAGAGTTAAGCTAGCCCTGGCAAGAGGAAATACAGTTGTGGGGGTACAGGCAAAGTGGGCAAGCATTAAGGATGCAATACTTGAAGCAACATTCCACTGTGTCAGAAAGAAAAGCAAGAGCAAAAGAAGAAGGAAACCACTTTGGTTCCCAAAAACAGTTGCAGAAAAGGTCAGAGCCAAAAGGCTGACCTTCAGGAAATATATGGGAACACAGTGGGATGAAGATAGGGAGGCATACCAAACTTCCCTAAAGGAAGCAGTGAAGGCAGTAAGGCAGGCAAAGGTGCAAACCAAAGGAAACACTAGCATGAACAGTAAAAGAAAATGACAAGGCTCTCTATAAATACATTAGTGAAAGGAGAAAGTCCAGAGGGGGTATTGCTAAGATCAAAGGGGATAAGAGGAAGTGTGAGGAGGACCAAGGAAAAGCATCTATCCTAAATAGATACTTCTGCTCAGTATTTAATGAGGAGAAGGTAGGGCAGGGCCCACAGCTCAGCACCATAGACACTGGGGGAAGGAGGTGTGCCCTAGTCCCTTCACAAATGAAAGGGTCCTACAAGAGTTCAGGGTGGACAAGGCAATGGGACCTGATGACATACATCCCAGGGTACTAAAGGAGCTAAGGTGGAACTAGCAGAGCCATTATCAAAACTGTTTAGTGAGTCTCTGAGCACAGGAGATGTCCCAGAATACAGGAGAAGGGCTCCTGTGATCCCACTGCACAAGGCTGTTAGCAGGGAGGAGGCAAGGAACTACAGACCAGTCAGTCTTACCTCAGTAGTGGGCAAGATTATGGAGGTACTCCTTAAGGAAAGGATAGTGCAACACCTAAAATCCATAGGAGCACAGGATCCAAGACAGCATGGGTTTACAACAGAAAGGTCCTGTCAAACTAATCTCATAGATCTCTTTGACTGGGTAACCAGAGTGGTGGACCAAGAGGGAACAGTTGATGTTGCCTGCCTTGACTTCAGCAAAGCTTTCAATACTGTTCCACATAGAAGATTGATTAGTAAGGTGGGTAGGCTTGGGGTGGGTCAGAAGCTGGTCAACTGGGTGGAAAACTGGTTGGTGGGCAGAAAACAGAGAGCGGTGGTAAATGGTATACATTCAGAAGAGATGCAAATCACAAGTTGGGTATCTCAGAGATCAGTCCTGGGGCCAGTCCTCTTCAATATCTTCATCACTAACATTGCAGATGGACTGGATGGTAAGGTTTGTCTGTTTGCAGATGACACCAAGGTCTGCAACAGAGTAGATGATCCAGATGGGATTGGCAGAATGAGAAGAGATCTGGATAAACTGGCAAAATGGTCAGAAGAGTGGCAAATGGGGTTTAATGCAAAGAAGTGCAAGATCATGCACATAGGGAAGAGAAACCCTGAAGCCACCTATAGATTGGGAGGGAAGTTGCTGGCAATCACAAGGGAAGAAAGAGACTTGGACATCATCATCATAGATGACCAGCAATCATCCAAGCAGACCACTAAAGCAGTAGGTTAGGCTAGAGGGATGTTGGAGTGTATTAGTAGGGGTATCACAAGTCATAAGAGGGAGGTAATAATCCCTCTTTACAAGACACTGTTTAGGCCCCATCTGGAGTATTGCATGCAGTACTGGAGGCTTAACCTGCATAAGGACATTAACAAAATGGATGCAGTCCTGAGAAGGGCAACCAAACTGGTGTAGGGACTGCATCTGAAAACACATGAGGACAGATTAACAGAGCTCAATATGTATGCCCTAGAGCAAAGGAGGGCGAAAGGTGATATGATCAAAACATTCAAACATCTTAAAAGCATTAACAAGGTGAAAGAGTCTAACATGTTTCAATATAAGAAAAACAGTAGGACAAGAGGACACAGCATGAGATTAGAGGGTGGCCGATTAAGGGGGAATGTGAGAAAGTTATTTTTCACTGAAAGGGTGATGGATGCATGGAACGGTCTACCTCAGGAAGTGGTGGATATGAATACAGTGCAGGGCTTCAAACAGGCATGGGATAGACATAAGGGAGCAATAAAGATGAGTATGAATAGATAAGCCATTGACAGAGTACAGGCCTATGGCACATTCATGAGGTAGAAAAAATGGGCAGATTGGATGTACATTGTGGTACTTATCTGCCATAAACTTCTATGCTTCTATGTTTCTATGTAAAAGCTGCTCATTTTGGATCCTGCTGTATATGTTCTACATATGAACATACAAAATTTGCCAGCAGATAAAGGCCTAGAGGTCTATCAAGTCTGATCAAATGTGCAGCTTGCACCCTTTATTCTATAGCTGCCCCTTCCTTCCACCCTTCCCCTTCATTAACCCTCCCCAATTTCCTATCCCATCCCCTTTTGAAGCAGTCCACTCTTCTACTGGATACCACTTCTGCAGGTAACGCATTCCACCCAGCCACCACCATCTCTGTAAAAAAGTGTCTTCTCATCTCCCTCCAGTTCTGGAGACCCCATCTCCGCACGGACATACACAGGATAGAGGCAGTTCAGAGGAGGGCAACTAAAATGGTATAGGGTCTGCAAAAGAAGCCATACGAGGAGAGACTAAAGGAGCTTAATATATATACCCTTGAGGAAAGGAAGGAGAGGGGGGACATGATAGAAACATTTAAGTACCTCAGTGGAATCAACAAAGTCCAAGAGGGTAGCATCTTTCAGAAAAAGGGATGTGCAAGAACAAGGGGACACAATTTGAAGATAGAGTGGGGACGGCTCAGGGGCAATGTGATGAAGTATTTTTTCACAGAGAGGGTGGTGGACGCATGGAACAGCCTTCCTGAGGAGGTTGTGGGGTCTAAAACTGTGGGAGAATTCAAGAATGCATGGGACAGACATGAGGCAATTTTTGTGAGGGGTAGGAAGAAATAGGCTGTTAGTTAAATAGGATCTGCAGCCTATTTTCTAGGTAGGGGAATGGACAGACTAGGTGGGCCAAGCGGTCCTTATCTGCCGTCAAAATCTATGTTTCTATGTTGAACCTTCCTCCCTCCCTCCAGTCTCAAATCATGGCCCCTGGTGTCCCTCCCCTTCCTTACTTGGAACAGCCCCTCTTTACCTGTCTTGTTTATTCCTTTCATGTACTTAAAGGTTTCAATCATGTCCCCCCGTTCCTTCTCTCCTCTAGTGAGTACATGTTCAACTCCCTCAGCCTCCTCTCATATGATAAGTCCCCCAGCCCCTTGATCATCTTTGTCACCCTGCACTGCACCCCCTCCAGTAACTTAATGTCCCTCTTCAGATATGGGTGCCAGTACTGCACACAGTACTCCAGATGCAGTCTAACTAATGACCTATACAGTGGCAGAATCACCTCCTCCCTCCTCAAGGATATACCCCTTGCAATACAACCCAGCATTTTGTTGGCCTCTGCAGCTCCCTTCCTACATTGTGCTGAGTTGTACATTGACCCTGAAATAAGCACCCCCAGATCTTTCTGCTCCTCTGTCTGGGCTAGCTGTACTCCCCCCAGCTGGTAACTCCTCCTTGGGTTCTTCATCCCAAAATGCAGCACCTTGCACTTTTTGGCATTAAACCCCAGTTGCCAGGTGTCTGACCAGGTTTCAAGCTTTGCCAGATCATCCTGCAACCCCTGCCATCCCCCTAGGTCATCCACCACTGCTCCTACCTTGGTATCATCAGCAAACAGACTGATCTTGCTCTTGATGTCCCATGATATGTCTGCAATGAATATTGCAAACAACACTGGTCCCAACACCGAGCCCTGTGGAACACTGATCATCACTACCCTTGGGTGTGAGAGCTCCCCACCCACCACCACCCTCTTTTGCCTTTCCTGAAGCCAGTTTCCTACCCATCTCACTAGCTTTGCACCCGCCCCTGTGCCTACTAACTTACTTCCCAGCCTTCCATGTGGCACCAAGTCAAATGCCTTACTGAAGTCCAGATACAGGATATCCACTGCATGGCCCCAGTCCAGTTGCCTAGTTACCCAGTCATAGAACTCCACCAGGTTGGTTTGGCAGGATCTGCCACATATGAAGCCATGCTGTCTGCTGTCCTGTAGTCCTTTCGCCTCTAAGAGGGCAACCAGCCTCTCCTTCAGGATAGTCTCCATTAGCTTACCCATGATGGATGTGAGGCTCACTGGTCTGTAGTTTCCTGGTTCATCCTTGGGGCCACTTTTGTGGAGGAGCACCACATGAGCCATCCTCGTGTCCTGAGGTACACACCCCAAATGTAGTGAGGCATTAAATAGGTTTGCCAAAGGTCCTGCAAGGACCTCTGCCAGCTCCTTCAGTACCCTGGAGTGGATGCCATCTGGGCCTGGCGCCTTGTCCACCCTCAGTGCCTTCAAACCTTCCCTAACTCTGCCCTCCATGATTTCCTCATCTGTCACCCCTTCCCCCCTAGTTTCTGCCATTTCTCCCCCCTTGGGTGTCACTCCCTCTTCTCTTTAGTAAATACTGAGCAGAAGAACTCATTTAGTGCTTCTGCCTTATTGCACCCTGCTTCCACCCAACCCCTCTCCTTCCTAATCCTTACTATGTGGTCCTTACAGCTCCTTTTCTCCCTGATGTACCTAAAGAAGTCCTTCTCCCCCTTCTTAATGCCTTGTGCCAGCTTAAGTTCCATAGATGCTTTGGCTCCCCTTACTACCCTTGTCACCTCCTTCAGTTCTGTCAAGTACTCCTTCTTGTCCTCCCCCCTTCCTGTTTTCTTGTACTTATCTAATTAAATTTCTAGCTCCCTTTGCTGTTCTGTTGTTATTTTTCCAATAGGATACATAAAGAATTATTTTCTCCATGAATGTAGTTCTTAGTGTATCCTAGACAGACAATCAATTTGACTCATTTCTGACTCCCTATATAAAATATCAGGAAATATACCTCCCACCAAATGTTGGTAAAGACTTCCCATTTGAGTTAGATGACCACCCCAGTAGTGAGGTAGAGATTTTGAGTATACATATCAAAGGGCATAGTTGTAGAAATCCCCTGTTACTTAAATTAGGGGATTTAAAGAAATAAATTTCATTTGGTAATGCTCAACTGCTGGAGTTGGTCATCCTCTTCTGTACTTTTATTGAATTTTATGCAGATGATTCCCACCCAAGGGAGGGGGTGGCTGAAAGAGTGGAATGTAATAACTCTGATGTGGATCAAGGTGATCTTATGGTGAAAGAAATCAGCAGGAAAGGAAAAAATAAAAGCCAGTTGGAGAATTGATGGTAATCAAGTAGAGGGTAGCAACTTCAATAACACAAATAAATTAAAAAAGTAAAAAAAAAGGATAAGCCATGTACAGATAAAAAAGAAAAATAAATCAATTAAAGCGATAACTGAAGAAATTGCCAATAATGAGATGGAAGAGACTGATTTACTGATTAAGGAATTGAACCCCAAAAAATTATAATAAATCAAGGTATAGGGAAAGGTAATTATAACCAATCAAAGAATGATGATGGTGGTATCCAAAGCAGAAAGGAAAGTAAGAAAAAGGGGATAGCGGAATCAAGTATAGTTGGTAAAGAGACTACAAAAATCTCAAAAAAAAAGCCCAAAATAAAGTTAGTTATGTGAAAGACAATGAAAAAGGAAAATTGGTTATTGATAATCCCCAGAATGTGCACTGTACAGAAGAAATGGAGAAGGAAGAGTTAATTCTAGAGGGAGAAATTCTACCAACTATCTATATAAAAGGTATCCCAAAACAAAAAAAGGAGAATTCATATACAGTGAAATTAGTTGCTTACAATCTTGTCAAAGGGATAATGAGAAACAAAATTAACTGGCAAGATATTAAATCAGTTTATAGATACCAAGTAAAACCATATAAAGGATGGTTATGTTTAGTTTTAAGAAATATAGATAAATAAATAAAAGTGTATTTTAAAAGAAAAAGACAATTTTACTGATTTACTGATGCGACTATTAGAATATCGAAGGATGTCATAAATGACCTCAGGGAAGGGCATTTAGTGACAAAAATCAACAAAGATAAGAAAGATCAAACAGCAGTAAAACAACCTAGAATTACAGCATTTTTAAAACCAATTGCGATAGTTCATATGTTAATAGGAGAAGCTGCAGAGAGCATTATTAGAAGAGGTAAGAAACAGCTGGGCCAGAGAATTAACTCCTCTGTAATTTTAGAGTTTGAGAACAGCTCAGATTCTGAAGTAGATAGTACCTCAATAGAGAATGAGGATGAAGGGGTGACTATTAGTATATTGAGTTTGGGTGATAGTTCTGTGGTGAGCCTGGAGACAATGAAGTGACAGAAGGATTTTAACAAACAGATAAATATAGTGCCTTGGAATATTGCAGGCCTTAAAGAAAAAATGGAGGATAAAGAGTGCCTAGAATGGATTTTGAACTATACAATTTTATTTCTTCAAGAAACTTGGATGGGTAAACAGGATGAGTTATGGTTGAAAGGCTACAGAGCTTGGGTTTCCCCACTTATAAAAACTCTTAAGTATGGCAGATGTAAAGGAGGGTTGGCCATTTGTATTGATGTATCCCTTGATTTTGCAAACCCTGAAGTCAGTATTTATAATGAGTTCTATATGTATATAGTTATAATAGGGAACTCACAAAGTATGGCTTTATTTAATCTATATATATATATATTATGGTAGCACGGTAGTGCTACCATAGTTAGGGTTGAGGAGCCATTTACATGTTAAACCCTAAATTTTGCACCTTAATAACTTTGCAATCATTCAACAGATTTGCCTGAAATTTGGAATACAGAATCAAGACCCATATGCCTTGGGATCTGCCAAGTTTCGTACCGGTCAGATATACGTCTGTGGAGTTATGAAGCGTGAACTGCGTATGCGTTTACACTATTTTTGGAATTCTACGGTCGTGCCTACAGGTCGCACGGTTTGCTCTACTGGTCCAAAATCTTCAGGGAACATGCAGCCAGGGTCCCCCGATGTGCCTTTCAAAGATTTTGTGAAAAAACATTAAAAGGTTCAAAAGTTATTCAAAAAACAAGTTCCCATTATAAGTCAATGGGAAAAGTTAACAAAAAGTTCAACACTGTCACAAATGCAGTTTTTACTTTCGCAAATGGCCCTTTTACTGTCACAAATCTGCCATTTTGTTTTCAGTTGGTGATCAGAAAAATGCTTGGCATTTAAATTTGGGACCCTCTAGCAACCTAATTCTTTTTGTATTCACCTAGTCGGACACTGAGGATGCTCGCCATGTCTTTATTTTGGGGTAAAACACCCCAGAAATATGTTTTTCAGATTTCTGGAAAAAGTACTTTCACAAAGTAGTGTCACACTCACGAAAGTGTTGCAAATTTTTGTGAAAGCTTTCGCAAATTGTGACAGTACTTTTCTAGGCTGTGGGAAAATGACAGTAATTCTTTGGCACCCCGCTGCAAAAGAACAGTTTGGAGTTTGGGGCTGAAATTTGGCGGGAGCACAGCTGACAAATCACAGATGTGCCTTTCAGTGTTTCATTGAAAAAATATTACATGGCAGCAAAGTTACAGTACTCCAAAGTTGACACTTTTTCCCATAGGATAACATTATGGCGTACGACGCATTGCAGCAATAGTTTGGCGCCCTGCTGCAAAATAAAGATTTGGTCTTTGGGGCTGAAATTTGCAGAGAACACAGCCAACATCCAACAGATGTGCCTTTCAGTGGTTTGGTGAAAAAATATTACAGGGAGGCAAAGTTATGGCACTCCAAACTTCTGTTTTTTTCCCATAGGATAACATTACGGCGTTTGCCGCGCCTTTCAGGGCCCGTATCTCGGAAACGGTGCGAGATACGGACTTTTTGTTGAAAAGTGCTTAGCCCCCTAAAGGGGCTAAGTACAAAACTAGCCAGGTAAGTGATACTTCATATGACTTTTACATTTTTTTTCTATGTCATACGGTTCCTTAAATATAAGCAATTTACTATTCCAAGTCCTCATTTTTCTGTTCTGAGAGTCACTATTTTGCATACATTCTTTGTACCCACTGTCTTTCTCTATACAGCTTTTGGGGAAAACCAGCCTGTGCACTTACATTACTGTTACCATTACTGTTTCCGCTTGCGGTTCTATACCCGTTTCACTTATAGTTCACGTTTACACCACCATGTGCGTTACCTTTTGTGTTTTCATTTGTGGTTGCGTTTGTGTTGTTTTTAACATTTCTGTCTACAGTACTGTTTCTCTTTCTGTTTCACTTTGCGTCACCATGCGCATTACGATTTGCGTTTGCAGGCACAATGTTACTATGTGAAAAGACATCACGTGGTGCCACTGCATTATGTGGTGGGAGTGCGGGGCCCAAAGCGCCCCATGCTCCCACCACGCGTTACATTCACTATTTCTCGTTATCATTCTCAAAAAGAATTATCTGAGCCTGTACATTGGGTACGCTAACAAGAGGTTCACAGTTTGAATCCCTCCAAGACTTGAGACCAAAGGTTGATTCGAACCCACAAAGCAGATAGGAGGGTTACCCTGTTTCTGTTAACTGTTCACAAGACTGTGCTCAGAGTTTGGCACTTTGGGAGTAGAGGGATGACCTGCTGAGTGGGTTTGTGACAGATTGGTTGGCAGCGGTGCAAACAATTTTGGTATAACAAGCTTTTATTGTTCAGTGTGTCAGCTTGAGACCATCAGCTCACTTGCAAAGAAAGAAAAAGGCAGTGATTTATTTTTAAAAAAAGGAGACAGAAATATATCACTTGGCTTACAGTCAAGTTCCTACTCATTTTATTTTTTTTCTAAAGTGCAAGTCAGAGTAGCTGTAGTTAGGGAAGAAGATGGCTTCCAACTACAGCAGGCACACTGTAGACTACTTAAAGCAGTTCTACGGGGACAGAGGAGTCCTGTTTGAGTTGAAAGCCACCAAGCAGAACCTCGTAGATGCCCTGATGGTAGCAGATATGCAGAGCAGCGAGTCACAGACTGTGACAGAAAAGGACCAAACCTCGAGTGTGGCAGGGCTAGCAGCCAGTGCAGTGTCCAGATCTGATGAGGAGGGTAATAGAGCCACTGTCAGCGAAGGACCACAGCAGCAGGAGAATGTCACCAGAATCCTGGATCCAGAAGTACTCAGGCTGCAAACTGAGTTGAGCAGAATGGAGCTGGAGTTCCAGAGGGAGAGGGACAGTGAACAGCAGGAGGCAGAGTGAGAATGCTGAGCAGTAGACCGTGAGGAGCATGCGCACCAGAGGCAACATGAACTGGAGAAGCTACGACTCCAACCAGCTGCACCAGAGCAGGTAAGTGGCTTGGGTTTAACTGGGACTACAGGACTGGGTTACAAATTGAATTCCAAATTGATAGCCGAATTTAAAGAGGGGGAGGACATGGATGCCTTTTTAAATTCTTTTGAAAAAGTTTGTATTCAGGCTAAAATTCCTAGAGAGTCCTGGAGCTTCCAGCTATCCCTGCTAATTACTGGGAAAGCTCGGGATGCATTGGGTCAAATGGACAATCAGGACAGTGATGATTACAGCAAACTTAAAGCTGCACTGTTAAAAAAATTTGAATTAACTGCTGAATCATACAGAGCTAAATTCCGGAAGCTCAGGAGAAGCCCTGACATGAGCTACGAGGAGCTAGCCACAAAACGTCAGTTTTTAAAACGTTGGTGGGAAGAAATTGAGGCAAACTCTGTTGATAAAATTGAAAATGTGATTTTGTAGGAACAGTTTTATTGGGCATGCCCAGCAGAGCCGAAAACCTGGCTGGAGGACCGAGATCCCAAAACAGTGCAAGAGGCTGCTGAACTCTCAGAACGCTATGCCAAGAGCAGACCTGTTCTGAGTGCGAATGGGGCGGGCGTGGCAGTGCAGAAAGGGAAAAGCGTGCCTTCAGGGCAGCTAAAACCCTCACTGCCTCCACTGAAACCAGTTAGCCCCAGGTTTCAGAGAAAATGTTTCTCTGAAAAGAGAAGTGAACGTTGGTAATGTAAAGAAACTGGGCATATTGCCAGACAGTGTCCCAAAAGAATGAACAATAATACGCAGAATGGTACTAGAAAAGAAGAGGGTTGTTTGTGTGTCCCTGGCAGCTTGCCAGTGAACGTGAGGGAACACATGCACCCAGTCATGGTGAATGGTGTACAGATGCAAGGGTTAAGGGACACAGGGGCAACCCTGACATTGGTAAAAGGGGATCTAGTAGAGCCTGGTCAGCTTATACCCAATAAATACATCACTGTACAGAACTTTACTGGTGAGGTGAAAACATTGCCCCTCACCAGTGTTCTCCTAGACTGGGGGTGAAACAGGGGGAACTGTGCAACAGGTGGCTGTAGCCAAAACCTTAGCAGTGGATGTGATCCTGGGCAACAATCTCAAACAGGGGATGGTATGTGCAGTTACCTGTAGCCAAGTGGCAAGGGAAAATTGTAGTTCCCTGAACCCCACAGAAGCCATTCTGGAAACCACTGAGAGGCTGGTTCCCCATCCTGTGTCTCCAGATGGGGAGACTAATAAAAAGGGGGTAATAGTTACCCAGTAGCAAGTAACCACACAGCTACAGAGGGTTACTCTGAAGAGGGAAGGGTGACCAATTGTCAGAGGGTTGGGATTGACAGTGATCCTGAATGCCCTGGTGCTAGTGCTAGGGACCCTAGTTTAGCAACTGAAGGGGACCTGTGCCATGCCTTGGGAATGTATGAGGGGTTTACAGCTGCTCAGAGAAGTGACCCTAGTTTAGAGAAGCTGAGGGCTTGGGTAGACTCAGACGGCACACAGGGAGGTGACAGCAGACATAAGGTTTATTGGGAAAATGGACTTATGTATACTCAGTCTGTGCAGACAGAGGGAGGGATGCTAGGCAGGCAGCTTATCATTCCCCAGGGGTATCATGAGTAGTTGCTCAAGATTGTACATGATATTCCTTTGTCTGATCACCTGAGAATCATGCGCCCTATGCAGCAGTTGGCCCAGAATTTCTATTGGCCAAACTTCACCCAGCAGGTGAAAGAGTATTGCAGGTCTTGTCACTGGTACCAAGAAATAGGGAACGAGGGCAAGAAAACCCAAGCCACCCTGATTCCATTGCCCATAGCGGAGGAGCCATTCCAGAGGGTGGGGATGGATATTGTGGGGCCTTTAAATACCTCCAGCTCCTCAGGGAAGAGATTCATCCTGACTGTAGTGGATTATACCACCCGGTACCCTGAGGCAGTCGCCCTATCCTCACTGAGGACAGACAAAGTGGCAGATGCCTTACTTGGGATTTTC
The DNA here is from genome assembly GCA_016271365.2 of Neoceratodus forsteri. Taxonomy (NCBI): domain Eukaryota; kingdom Metazoa; phylum Chordata; order Ceratodontiformes; family Ceratodontidae; genus Neoceratodus; species Neoceratodus forsteri. Next base: position 1,092,572,247 of record CM057451.1, read on the forward strand.
TCCCGTGTTGGGTTTTCTGCAGGAGGTTATCACCAATTGAGGTGGTTCCTTCATGTCGGACCTGGTGAAATGTTTATGGGAGAAGTGTGGGATGGTGCACAGATACACGACACCATATCACCCACAAGCCAATGGGCCTGTGGAACGATTCAATGGTACCCTGAAGTCAATGCTCCAGGCATTTGCTGAACAGTATGGGAGGGACTGGGAGAAATACCTTCCCCACCTGTTGTTTGCTTACAGGGAGGTGCCCCAAGAGTCAACAGGATTTTCCCCCTTCAAACTCTTATATGGATGCTGGGTACGTGGGCCCCTAGACTTGATCTGGGAGGACTGGGAAGGCAAGCACGCCACCCAGGGAACTCCCATAATGGATTATGTCCTTAGGTTTAGGGAAAGGCTGAAGGAGCTTATGGGGACAGCTCAGAGCAACCTAGCAGCTGCTCAACAGAAACAAAAAGTGTGGTACTACCACAGAGTCAGAGCTCGCTCATACATGGTAGGTCAGGAAGTCATGGTCTTTATTCTGGTCCAGAAAGACAAGCTGCAGGCTGAGTGGGCAGGACCATACAAAGTGGTTAGGAAGGTAAATGACGTGAACTATATTGTGGAGTTACCCGACCAAAGACAGACAGAAAGGATGTACCATGTCAACATGATGAAGCCATAAGCAAGTAGGGCAGACATGGTGTTTGCAGCGTGTAGTCCTGCGGAGGGGACGGAAGAAGGAGACCCCCTTCTGGACTTGCTGGAAGAAAGTAATTGGGAGTCCTCTGTGGAGGCAGTAAGATTGTCTCCCCAGCTGGCCCTGGACCAGATCCAGAAAGTAAGGGAGGTTTTAGCAGACTTTGCCCCATTATTTAGTGCCAAGCCTGGACTAACCCCCTTAGCAACGCACGATGTGGAGACAGGGACACAGACACCCATACGGCGAACAGCATATTGGGTGTCAGAGGCTGTCCAAATGGACATTAGGAGGGAAGTGGAGGAGATGTCTCACCCATAGTCCTTGTTCCTAAGCCAGATGGCTCTACCTGTTTCTGTGTAGACTATCGTGGACTGAATGCAGTCATGAAGTCAGACGCCCACCCGATGCCCCGAATGGATGAACTCCTGGACAAGTTGGGAGGGGCGACCTACCTTACAATCATTGACCTGACAATGGGGTATTGACAGGTAGAGTTGACACAGAGCTAGGCCTTCATCACTTGATAGGCTTATTTGAATTTAAAGTAATGCTTTTTGGAATGAAGAACGCCCCGGCCACTTTCCAAAGGTTGGTGAACCAGGTGTTAAATGGTGCTAAAGAGTATGCCGTGGCTTACCTGGATGACATTGCCATCTTTAGTACCAGCTGGGAGGAGCACCTATCCCACCTTAGGGAAGTGCTGGGCAGGATACAGAGGGCCAGGCTCACTGTCAAAGCCGAGAAGTGCCAGGTGGCCATGGGAAAAGTGGCATACCTCAGGCATGTGGTAGGCTGGGGACAGCTCCGTTCTAACCAAATAAAAATAGAGGCAATCCAGGCATGGCCCAGACCAGAAACACAGAAGCAGGTCAGGAGTTTTCTAGGGACAGCAGGGTACTACAGGAAATTTGTACCCAATTACAGTGCACTGACTGCTCCCCTATCTGACCCGACAAAGAAAAGGATGACAAAGAAAATTACCTGGGGCCCAGCCAGTGAGGAAGCCTTTTCCAAATTAAAGGAGGCACTATGCAATGCTCCTGTTTTGACAAGTCCTGACTATAGCAGACCCTTTATAGTTCAGACTGACGCCTCAGACATGGGTATTGTGGCAGTACTGAGTCAGACATCCAGCCAAGGGAAAGATCACCCAGTAGTGTACCTGAGAAGTAAGTTACTTCCCAGGGAGCAGGCATACTCTACTGTGAAAGAAGAATGTCTTGCCATAGTGTGGGCCCTAAAGAAGTTGGAGCCATACTTATATGGGCAGCATTTTGTGGTGCAGACTGACCACAACCCCCGGTTTGGCTGATGCAGATGGGAAAAACAATGGTAGATTGCTAAGATGGAGTCTTGCTTTGCAAGGGTATGATATGACAATTCTACATAGGGCTGGAGCCAAAAATCAGAACTACGATGGGCTGTCTCGTGTGTATGAGGAGTGAACAGATTTGGGAAGCTCATCCCATGCAGGGGATAGAGCCCCCAAATTCAGTCTAGGTGGAGAGGAATTGTGACACTTGGACAGCTGGTTCTGATTAACCTATGCTTTTTGTAATATAAAAATGTGTTATTGAATGTCTCTCATGAGAGATGCTGACAGTCTGTGGAATGACAACCCCCCTCCCAGGTTTTAGCTAATAGGTGTTACCAGGAATGCCAAGAGATAATTACAAGCTAGAAGAGACTTAAAATTTAGGATCTTCTTTTTATGTGACTAATTGCAGCTTGCTAGATGCCAAGATAGATCATAAACTTTTATAACATTCAGAGGAAACACAGTAAAATTCACATGGTGATACAAAGCATGTTGCAACTCCATGAGATCTGGCAGAGAGACATAACAAGTCCCTTTGATGTCCTGGAAAGGGGAAGCTGATAATAAGATCAAAGAAAGTCATATGAGAAAATGAGTGGTGCTGAGATCACAGAATTTACCTTTGATAAGACATCCTGTTTTGCATAGATATATATTTTTTAAACTCTGACAGGGAGGAGCTAGGTGACCTCATGAAAAGAGGTTGGCAAAGCCAGTTTTTAAACAGTATTCTGTTTTCCATTTACACACAAATGTTTGGACTCTGAAAGAGAAACATCTTCAGCACTGTGAGATAAAGAACAGACAAGTCTGAGTGCATTAGTGGTAGGAATCTGCACTTTTAAACCTGTTTTGTTTAAGTGATTTGTATGTGTTGTGATATATGGTTCTGTATTTACATTTTACATTTGTTTTATCTATTTGAAGTAAACCTCTACTTTAGAGACTACTTGGTGTGCCTTTGAATTTCTTTTTCTTGACAAGGGAAGCATATATGGTTAACGCTGACACTGCACAAAGCTTACTAGTTTTACCAAACTGGGAAAAGGTAAGAATTTATTCTGAGGTCTTTAATAGAGTTTTAAGGGTTCATTTTGTATGCCTGGTTAGATGCCCATAGAAAAAAGATATCTGTCCCCCCCCAAGAGCAAAATTATCTGAGCCTGTACATTGGGTATGCTAACAAGAGGTTCACAGTTTGAATCCCTCCAAGACTTGAGACCAAAGGTTGATTCGAAGCCACAAAACAGACAGGAGGGTTACCCTGTTTCTGTTAACTGTTCACAAGACTGCACTCGGAGGTTGGCACTTTGGGAGTAGAGGGCTGACCTGCTGAGTGGGTTTGTGAGAGTGAGCATGAATCAGCCCCTCCTAGTCATATAAGCAAAGATATCGAGAACTTAGGTACACTTATTTTTCCGACATTGGAAATAAAAGAAGCGATATAAGTGCAAAACAGAAACAAAGCCCCGGGCGTGGATGATGTCCCGGCAAAAGTTTTTTTTTTCCATAATATTGATCATTGGGTAGAAATTCTGACCCTATTATTCTTGTCCATTGGTTAGTCCTATGTCCTTTCGTTAAATTGGAACCAAGGGGTGATTGTCCCTCTTTTTAAGAAGGGCTCAAAGTAAGATCTGGCATGTTATAGACCAATAACTTTGCTTCCAATCTCTCAAAAAATCTATACTCATTTATTATTACAAAGATTATTAGCCTGGATTGAGGAAAACAATTTGATTTCCAGATACCAGTGTGGTTTTAGAAAAAATGTTAATACACTGGACTTAATTTTTACATTGAATTATCTGATAGAATTATATACAGTGGGGAAAAAACGTGCACACTATGTATGTTTTGTAGATATACAAGCGGCCTTCGATTCTGTGAATAGGAAAAAAATTGTGGGAGATACTGAAAGCACTAAACATAGATAAACAGCTGTTGAAGATGCTAAAAGTTCTGCATTATAATACAACTGCCCTAGTACATTATACTAGAGATGGAGCACTCTTGAAAGAAATAAAAATTGGAAAAGGTGTTAAACAGGGGTCCTTAGTAGCCCCCCTGGTTTTCAATGTGTATGTTGAAACTCTGATAAAAGATATTGTGAAAATAGATACATTTGCTCCTACAATAAACAAAGAGAAGGTTAAAATACTACTATATGCAGACGATCCTATTTTCATTTCACAAACACCTTTGGGCTTAAGACTAGGGATAACAAGTCATAAATTCACTTACTAAATTGGATTTAGACATGAATGTGGAACAAATGAAAATAATATCTTTTGGTAAAAGAAGATCAGTAAAAAAGTTTTGGGAAATAAGTGGTAAAAAATAGAAGAGGTAAAGGAATATATATACCTTGGAGTTATATTTGAAAATAACGTGCCATGGAATGTTCGTATGTCCTTGATAAAAAATAAGTCATATAGCTCAACGAGTGCTGTGAGTGCCTTTGCAAACAAGTTCGCAAATAATTTGATTGTGGCTCTTAAAAGAGCTTTTAAAGCTAAGACCATCTGTCAAACTTTGTATGGGAACAAAGCGTGGGGTCTATTGATGGCTGATTCAAAAATAGAATCCATTCAAAATTATTTTTTAAGAAACACTTTAGAGCTCCCAAGGGATTGCCTAACAGCCTTTATGAGGCTGGAAGCTGGTTTGCACCCTCTGAGTGCAAGAATTAAAGTTAGAGCATTTAACTACTGGCAAAAAAATACTAAGGATGCCCTTGGATAGATTCCAAAAGTTATGTTGGGCAGATTATCTGGTACAATTACAGGGCGGGATTACCCCGGTAGTATGGTTTCAAGTATTACATTTGGATACAAAAAAGATAGGGCTTTATTTTATTTTATTTTATTTATTTCTATTTCGGATGACACCTTTGAGCCGAGGGCTCTTTTACAAAGGTTCCACATCAAGGCAATAAGGACAATAAGGTACAAATCATAACATGATCATTACAATACACTTTTCTGCCAGCTCATCGGGCGCAGCGGTTTGATTTCTTACTTTTCAGACCGGGGTTCGAACGACTCGGGTCACTGGAGAGCTGGCCGGGGGGAGTAGGCTCGAGCATCCCATGACTGCTCGCCTACTCCAGGGGGGAGGGAGGGGACGAGGCTCGCAGTCTGGTACCCCCTGGCGGAGGCTGGGAGGACCAGCAGCAGAGCCTCAACGTACATGGGGGCATGGTGAACGTCGGCTTTGCCTAGACGTTAGTGGCACGCCACGCCCCGGGGAGTAAAAATGGAAAATCTGGCCTCCTGGTCTGCCGGATGATGGCTGCCGTGCTCCTGTCAGCCCGAGATGCCCTGACTCCTCCAAACCCACCTCAGCAGCACACAGGGGCTGAATCTAGTGTGCGCTGGTTGCCCCCCCTGGCGCCTTCCCCCTCAGAGGAGGGGGACCCACCCGGAGAAGGGATACACCGGGCCACCCCTGTGTTGGCTGTGATCTGGGGTGTGGGGAGGAGGGTCAGGGCGAGGGGGTCGCATGAGCAGCCGGAAGGAGTGGTAGACCAGAGGGCAAGAAAGGAGGATTAAAAAAAAAAAAAAGAACTTACAAAAAAAAAGACAAATAAGGTTACAATAATAGCAGCCAAAGGCATTGTCAAGGAATTGTGTTGCGAGTTAGTTATACAATACAAGTCATAGGTGGCTCAGTGAAGCTTTGTTAGCAGTGGGTTAGTGGGAAAAGAGAAACAAGAGTGGTGGTGAGGGGGTGGTATGGGAGACAGAGGGAGGAGGGAGAAATGGGGAGGGCATTGTGTGGGTATGATAGATCAGAAACAGCAAGGGGGGAGGAAAGGGGGGATGAAAAAGAAAAGGAGACAGATTCGATTCATCCTATATGCAGTAATGGGGGGTAGGAGAGGAGGAGGAGGAGGAGCTGAGGCAGTGAGGAGGGATGCTTGAGGGTAGTATGCCTGGAGAGGATTATAAGAAGCAATCACAGAAGGCACTAGCCATGAGGTGTTGACGCAGTTTACACTTAAAAGCACCAATCGTGGCAATGTTGGAGATTTCTGTAGGTAGCAAGTTGAACCAGGTGGAGGCTCTGACAAGGTAAGAACGCTGAGCTTGAGAGGTCCAACAGTGAGGTATTGTAAAGGTTAGACTGTCCGATCTTCTAGTTAGGTGGCGGACACACTGCGGGGTCAATATTGATTGGACTCCAGGGGGTATAAGACCCAGTGATGTCTTCTTAGCTAGGATGCAGCTCTGGTACTCTAGCCTGCCAAATAGCTGGAGCCAGTTAGCCTGCTCGTAAATGTCACACGTGTGAGAAAGGTGGGCAGCTGAAATAAGGAGTCTGCATGCCTTATTAAGGCCTACAGCTATGCGCTGGAGTGCAGTATCAGTAGCGGATCCATAGATAACAAGCCCATAGTCAATAGTTGAGATAACAGAGCTCTGAATAGCGAGGTTCAAGGCTTCAGCCGTTAGGCAATGTTTATGCTTGTATAGTAGCCCTATACGGGAGTTCACAGTTTTAGCGATATTGTCAATGTGTTTGGTATACGAGAGGGAGCAGTCAAGGGTCAGGCCCAGATATTTAAACATATCCACCTGCTCAAGAGTGATGCCTTGTGGTTGTTAATTATGAGCTCATGGTCCTTGTACTTGTGGGTTCCATGGAACAACATTGTTTTAGTTTTTTTGTGGTTAAGGATGAGTGTATGTGAGCAAAACCAGTCTTCCACTTCTGTGAAACTTTTCTGTAGTTGAGACTGAAGGGAGGTGGGGTTGGTGTGGCAAGTGAAGATTACTGCATCATCTGCATATAGTAACATTCTGTCATGGCAGAAGGCAGGGAGATTGTTCAGGAATATGCTGAATAACAAGGGGACCCGGGATAGAACCTTGCGGTACTCCAGAGTGGATTGGTAGGGATGATGAGAGGAATTCACCAATCCTGACCTATTGGGTCCGGTTACTGAGGTAGCTTTGAAACCAGAGGGTAGTTTCACTTGAAAGACCAAGGAGGGATAATTGTTTGAGGAGAATGAAGTGATCGACAGTGTCATATGCCTTAGTCAGGTCAATAAAAGCACCGACCAACTGGCCCTGATCAAGTGCATGATGGATATGTGTGGTGAATTCAAGGAGTGCCGTGGTAGTGCTGTGCCCTTTGCAGAAGCCATGCTGCTGGGAACATTGCAGGCTGTATTTTACAAGGTACTCCGTGAGCTGATCAGCCACTATCCGTTCCAAGGCTTTGGATAGAGGAGGGAGAATGGATATAGGCCTGTAGTTGTTCGTGAGAGTCTTGTCACCACTTTTATGGACTGGAGTCACCACTGCCAGTTTTCACTTTTGGGGGAACTGGGAAAGCATGAGGGAACGGTTGAGGATTTTGGTTAGTGGGAGCAGGACTTCGTCAATGGTGAGGGCGAGAAGTTTCATATCCAGTGAATCGCCACTGACCCTAGACTTTTCAAGCACTTTAAGAATGTGTTTTTTAGCTAGGATTTCTGGGATTGCTTTGAAATGGAAAGGAGGGTGCCCAGGTGGCAAACCTGAACTAACAGGAGCTGGATTGACTGTGGTGGTATCAAAAAAGTTAGGGGGTAGCACACGACTAAGGTCATCAAAAGTGGTGTTACGTGTTTTGGTAATGTTTACATGGTCAAGAGCGATGGTACCATCTATGTTCAAAATTGTGGGTGTTGTTTTGGGATCCTTTCCAGTCACTTCAGCAAGGTTACGCCAGAATTTACTCCCATCATTCCAGGTGCTGGCTAAGGCATTCCTGTAAAAGTTAGCCTTCTCATGGCGGATTGCTCTGGTACATGCATTCCTTGCTGTTTTGTAGGGCTGGATATCAGTCTGGGTGCCAGTAGCCTTAGCACGATACCAGAGCTGGTCTCGAGATTTCATTTGTGTAAGGAGGCCTAGTGTCATCCATGGGTTATTGACACCCTTGATCTTACGCTTCTTGAATGGAGCATGAACATGAAGCTGAGTTGAAACAGGTGATAAAGTATTCAAGTGCTGTGTCTACATCGGGGCTATATCAATTGGTGACCAGTCATGTTCACGAAGGAGTGTTTTAAGTGACTCAAGATGACCGGGGGTCAGTATTCTCCTGTTAATAATTTTGGGGGGGAGTTTGGTGTATTTGTTGGTCCAGATAAACAAGATAGGGGAATGATCACTTAAGGAGTCTGGGAGGACTGTTGCTTTGGAGATGTGCTCTGGACAATTAGTTAGCACCCAGTCTAGAAGTGTACAGGTCCCTGTTCTGTAGTTTACTCTAGTAGGTGATTTGACCATTTGTGAGAAGTTAGCAGCAGCTAGGGCATCCTTATAACTATTCGAGCTGGAGGCCAGCCAGTTGATGTTGAAATCACCAAGTAGGATAACTTCTGTATTCTGATCCAGGGAGTTGATAGAGTCAAGGAGGGAGGGAAAGCCCAGATTGCTCAACTTGGGTGGTATATAGACAGAGACAACAGTCAGGATCTTGTTATGAGTTCCGAGAAGTACTTTGGCAGCAAGGATTTGGATGTCATTTCCGGGGATGGGCACAGGCATGACATGACTCATGAGGGACTTTTTAAGGTAGAGGGAACAGCCTCCTCCTTTCTTGGTAAGTCTGTCCTGTCTGAAAACTACATATCCGGGAATTGCTATTGCGGAGTCAGGTATCTTCGGAGACAGCCATGCTTCCAGCACTGATAGGATGTCTGTATTATGCTGGGAAACCCAGGCAGAGAGGGTATCAAGCTTGGAAAGGAGGCTGCAGATGTTAATACTTGCCAAGGAGAGTGACCCTGCACTGCTGTTAACCTTGTGGCTAAGTTGTGGTGGGTCTGGGTTAGGGTGAATGTCACCTGAGAGGAGCAACAGCAGCAGTATTAGATGTTTTAAAAGGGGTTTAAAGTTGCTTCTGTGGGGCAGCAGGGCCCTTTTTTTAACAGATCCCTTTCCATAAGGATGATGCATGAGGTAATGACCAGTTAGTAATAGCAAGGAGCTGTAAGGGCACAGTTGCAGTGGTTTTGAGAACAGGCCAAAAGTTTCATTTGTTCTTCAAAATGGTTGTTGGATAGATAGCCCTTAGAGACAAGTACATTAAGAGTTGATTTCAATTGAAAATGTTTGATACCTGGTGGTTAAGTCAAAAGCTAAAATAAATGATCAACAGCTGAGGTCCACAATCATAGAATGTATTAGAATTCCTGAAAGGGATGTACTCTGCCTGTGCATATGCAGGATGTGAAATCCTTTTGTCTGTATGCGTCTTTGTCATTCAAAGAGGTCTTGAAAAGCCCAAAATACAGATCATGGGGCAGGTCAGATGAAAATGTGGATTCAAGCAGAACCCAGAGTCATTGAATTTGTCAGACTTCGTTGCTTCACTTATGTTTTGCTTGGGATATCTTCCAACAAGTTGATTTTAAAATGAAAAACGCAGATACCTGGTGATGATGTTTTGCAGAAAACCGGTCCAGGAGACTATCACGGATGTAGTGAGCAAGAATGGTGTAGTTACTCCAAGCAGAAAACCATGTAAATCCACAAAAACTAAGCTACAGACACAGACAAACACAAGCAGCCACCACACAGACCCAGGAGGAAGTAAATTGTTGAAGATCTAGAAGGACTAAAAGATCTTTGGTCCAATAGGGCCATGAACAATGCAAACTTGTTTGTAAAGGAAGATACCTAGAGAATTTATGATATTGCGACACAGACTGATCTTGCCAAAATACATGATATAGATACAAACATAGAAACATAGAGTTTGACGGCAGATAAGGACCACTTGGCCCACCCAGTCTGCCCATTTCCCTACCTATTGGATAAGCTGCAGATTCTAGTTAACAGCCTACTTCCTGCAACCCCCCACTATAATTGCCTTATGTCTGTCCCATGCATGTTTGAATTCCCCCACTGTTTTAGACCCCACAACCTCTCCAGGAAGGCAGTTCCATGCATCCACCAATCTCTCCATGAAAAAGAATTTCCTCACATTACCACTGAGCCATCCCCCCTCTAACTTTAAATTGTGTCCCCTTGTTCTTGCACATCTCTTTTTCTGAAAGATACTACCCTCCTGGAGTTTGTTGATTCTCTTGAGGTACTTAAAAGTTTCTATCATGTCCCCCCGTCCCTCCTTTCATCAAGGGTATACATATTAAGCTCTCTCAGTCTCTCTTCATATGGTTTCTGATGTAGACCCTGCACCATTTTAGTTGCCCTCCTCTGGACTGCTTCCATCCTGTCTATGTCCTTGAATAGATGAGGTCTCCAAAACTGCACGCAGTACTCCAGATGGGGTCTAACCAACTGTCTGTACAGAGGGATAACCACTTCCCTTTTTCTACTTGTGATGCCCTCCTATGCATCCCAGTATCCCCTGGCTCTCCTTACTGACTTCTCACATTGCTTACCCACCTTTAGGTCATCTGATATGAATACACCCAGGTCCTTTCCATTATTGTTGTCGCTAGTACCTCCCTGCTATTGTGTACTCTTCTCCTGGATTTTAATTTCCCAGGTGCATTACTTTGCACTTCTTTGCATTGAATCTAAGTTGCCATATGTCTGACCATTCCTCCAATCTTGCCAAGTCCCTTCTCATCCTTTCTACCCCCTTGTGTATCAACTCTGTAACAGATCTTTGTGTCATCTGCAAAGAGGCATACCTTTCCTTCCAGACCCTCTGCAATGTCACCTATAAAGACGTTAAAGAGGACTGGACCCAGTACTGAGCCCTGAGGTACTCCACTAGTAACCCCCCTTTCTTTGGAATGTGTTCCATTCACTATTACCTTCTGTGTCCTGTTGTGCAGCCAGTTTGTTACTCAGGTTACCACCCTGGGACCCACTCCCAGGCTGGCTAACTTGATTATTAATCTTTTGTGCGGGACTGTGTCAAATGCCTTGCTAAAGTCTAGGTAGGCCATATCCACAGCCCCTCCCTGGTCTATTACTTTGGTCACCCAGTCAAAGAACTCGATTAGATTCATCTGACATGACCTTCCTGCTGTGGATCCATGCTGCTTTGGGTCCTGTGCCCCGCTGGCCTCTAGGTACTGAACAATTCTTTCTTTCAGAAGTGATTCCAGCCTTTTCCCCACCACTGAGGTCAAACTAACAGGTCTGTAGTTTCCTGCTTCTGCCTTGCTCCCACTTTTGTGAAGGGGAATCACATCTGCCCTCCTCCAGTCCTCAGGTACCACCCCATCTTCCCATGATTTGTTAAAAAGTGTAGTAAGTGGTGTCACTAGGTCCTCCCTTAGGATTCTAGGGTGAATCCCATCAGGCCCCATTGCTTTGTCCAATTTGAGTTTTAGGAGTTCTTTCAGGACTCTTTCTTCTGTAAATGGACTGGCGTCAACCCCCCTACCCAGAGTGCTTCTACTGTTTGGTTTAGGTAACTCCTCCTCTTCTTCTTTTGTGAATACTGAGCTAAAGTATTCATTCAGTATCTCTGCCTTTTCACTGTCTCCCTCTGCCCACCTTCCCTCTCCTTTATTAATCTTCACTATCCCTCCCTTAACTTTTCTATGCTCCCTAATGTACCTATAAAAGGTTTTATCCTCCTTCTTTACTGAGTTGGCTATCTTTTCCACTGTTTGGGCCTTTGCTTTTCTGACTGCCTTCCCCACTTCTTTCTGCTTTAATTGATACAGTTCCCTGTCATGCTCCGTCTGTGATTCCTTATACTTTTTGAATGCAGCCTATTTCTCCTTAATCTTCCCTGACACCTCTTTTGAGAACCATAGTGTTTTTTTATTCCACTTTGTTTTCTTTATTTGTTTCACACAAAGGCTTGTTGCCTCCATGATGGCAGTTTTGATTTTTCTCCATTGTTCCATTGTTCTTCCACCCCTCCTTTCTGGCCATTTGCTAATGCATTCCTCAAGTATTCACCCATTATGCCAAAGTCAGCCCTTCTAAAGTCCAGTATCCTTTTCTTTGTATGGCTTGTCTCCATGATTGTGTTTATTGTGAAGCACACTGTGCAGTGATCGCTTGTTCCCAGATGTCTACTGACTTCTAAATTTGTGATCCTCTCTCCATTTGAGAGTACCAGGTCTAATATTGCTCCCTCCCGATGGGTTCCACCACTAGCTGTATAAGGCATGCCCCCTGTAGGGCATCGAGAATGACCCTGCTCTTAGATGTGGTTGCAGTCTATGTAGCCTAGTTAACATCTGGCATATTCAGGTCCCCCATCAACAGTATCTCCCCTTTTTCAGCCATTTTGAGAATGCCCTCTATCATTTTCTTGTCCATTTCCTCCCCTTGAGATTGGGGTCTGTATACAACCCCTGTGTGGATTGTGATGCCATTCCCTGTCTCCAAGGTGACCCAGTGTTCCTCTTGTCCTCCCCCTTTACTTTTTAGTTCTGTAGCTTTGATCCTTTCCCTTATGTAGAGAGCTACTCCACCTCCTCTTTTACCCTCCCTGTCCCTTCTGTAGATTGTGTACCCTGGTATGTTGACATCCCAGTCATGGTTCTCCGTGTACCATGTTTCTGTGACTGCCACAATTTCCAAGTGTTCCTCTTCCATCAGGGCTACTAGTTCTGGAAGCTTGTTTCCAAGACTATGGGCATTGGTACTCATTGCTCTCCATTTAATGTTGGCTTTATCCTTTTTTACCCCATCCCTGCTCTTATTGCCCTTGTCCATTTTTCCATTTACCCCTGTCCTGCCCTCTGTCAAGCTCTGTACCTCAGTGTTTACCCTACTACCTGCCATGTTTTGTGGGGAGGCTTGAACTTTCCTGTTTCCTATCAGCACCTCCCCCCTTGGCTAGTTTAAAAGCTTGCCAAGGAAGCCTTTAAACCTGTCATCTAGGAGAATGTTTCCCTTCCTGGACAGATGCAGACCATCATGTCAGTATAGGCCTTCATCTCTCCAGGTGGACCCCCAGTCCCCAATGAAGCCAAAGCCCTGTGCTCTGCACCAGTTTTGCAACCATTCATTAAACTGCATGGTGTGCAGTACCCTAGCCTCACCCCTTCCATAGACTGGCAGCACCTCTGAGAAGGTTACCGTGCTTGCTACCTGTCTGAGGCCCCTCCCCAACTCCCAAATTCATCCTGCACTGCACTGATCTCATGCCTAGCTAGGTCATTTGTCCCGAGGTGGACAATGATATCTAGTTTCCTCTCCTGTGATGCTGCTTCTGCAATCCTGAGGATTTGCTTCCTGTCCCTCCAAGCCATGGCACCAGGCAGGCACCTTAACTTCCCTCTCCTCTCCCTTCCCCAGGTCTACACCCCTAACAATTGAGTCCCCTATCAGAAGCTGTTTCTTTCCCCTGTGGTGTCCCTTGCCACTCTTTTGTGGGTCTCCCTTATGGATGTCCCCAGCATTCTTCTTGGTCTCCAATGAGGGTGTCATCATAGAGGAACCTTGATTTGCCAGACTGACATATGATTTACGTAGAGGTACAGCTTGGGGGCTACGCTTCTGTTTCACCACCCTCACCCTCCCAGAACCTACTGTGTGCAGTATTGAAGGCCACACCTTCACAGGGACATTACCCAAATTGAGGCAGTCCAGAGAAGGGTAACCAAAATGGTGCAGGGACTGCATCAGAAGACGTATGAGGACAGATTAACAGAGCTCAATATGTATACCCTTGAGCAACGGAGGGAGAGAGGTGATATGATCGAGGCATTCAAACACCTTAAGGGCATTAACAAGGTGAAAGAGTCTAACATGTTTAAATATAAGAAAATAGCAGGACAAGAGGACACAGCATGAGATTAGAGGGAGCCGATTAAGGGGAATGTGAGGAAATTTTTTCACAGAAAGGGTGGTGGATGCATGGAATGGCCTACCTCAAGAAGTGGTGGATATGAATACAGTGCAGGGCTTCAAACAGGCATAGGATAGGCATAAGGAGCAATACAAATGAGTATGAATAGATAGGCCACTGACAGAGCAAAGGCCGATGGCACATTTATAAGGTAGAAAAGAAATGGCAGACTGGATGGGCCTTATGGTCCTTATCTGCCATCAACTTCTATGTTTCTATGGGTCCATCTGCTCTTCACACATGGCAACCTCTGAGGCAGTGGTTGTGGAACTGGTGCTCTTTGGGTGGGGGAGGCCTCCTTAGTCCTTGCCAGTTCAGCCTGGAGGTGGGCAACCTCCTCCCTTAGAGCTGACAGTTGCCTGCAAATAGGGCAGCAACACAGGTTCCAGAATGTCTCCCGGAAAATTGCTGCCCCACAGCCAGTGCATTGCTCCACTCCCCACATGTCCCTCTTCCTTATAATATACAATGAGTAATATATAAAAAATGTTTTGTGTGTGTGTGTACTTACCCTTTATCAGTGCTGTAATTAAGAATATGATAGTTCTGCCCCCAAGACCTGTTGAGGACGTGATGTCAGAACCTTGGCTATAAAGGAAATGCCACGCTTGGGGTGGGCAGGGTGAGGGAAGGGTGGTGGAGAGGCTACAAGCACTGGTGACTGTTAGAAACAATCAAATACACCACTGCTCCACCACCCTGGTGAGTATTGCCCTTTATAATAAGTCAACCAACAGCACAATTTACTAGACCACTGCTTCTACACAAACCACTCTACTGAGTCCAGGGATAAAAACAAATTCACTGCTCAGCCAGCTGGACACTTCTAAAATATTGCACAAATATCCTTCCAAATCCTATGTGTCTAGCACATAAATCAAGCAATTTCAGTTGTATTTCAACCCTCTGGTTATAAAATGACTACACTTTAGTGGAATCCTGCAATTCTTAATGCCAATAAGAAAATAATGAAACTTTCTGTAGAAAGTGTAGCTTACCTTCCTATCTAGTCCCCACAAAATTATGTTTTACCAGGTTCCCAGTTCCTCAAATGCATTCTAGTTTGTTCGCTGCAGTATAGCAAGTTTTTCAGCTTCCAACAGAAGCAGGCAAATCTTTTCTGACTGGCTTCTCCCTGTGTAGTTTGCCTAAGACAGCTCAGTGATAAAAGCCGCTCCCAGAATCAATTGATTGACTAGTGACACCTGTAATGTAAGCAGGCCTTTCAGTGAAGACAATTTGCTATGGCTGCTTCTAATACACACACAAATCCTTTATCTGAAACCAGGGATAAACTCACTGCTCAGCCAGCTGGATACTTCTAAAATATTGCACAAATATCCTTCCAAATCCTATGTGTCTAGCACAGAAATCAAGCAATTTCAGTTGTATTTCACCCCCTCTGGTTATAAAATTACTACACTTTAGTAGAATCCTGCAATTCTTAATGCCAATAAGAAAATAATGAAACTTTCTGTAGAAAGTGTAGCTTACCTTCCTATCTTGTCCCCAACAAAATTATGTTTTACCAGGTTATGTTTTACTACTCTAGTATAAAGTTAAATGGTGAAATTTAATATTATTTAATGCAATGTGAAAATAGGTGGCATAGAAATAGTCTATGTAACTTAAAACTTGAAAGCTTGGGAATTGAGAATTTGCAGTATAAAAGATGGTGGGGGCAGTTTGGAAACAAAGGGCGCTGTAAGTGTAAAAATGGAGACAATGCAAGTTTGCTTCATAAGTTACTAGAATGTGATGAATTGGAAAATGAAAGAAGGCAATTAATTACTCCATTAATCCAATCTGATAATTTCAGAAGTATGGATAATTGTATGAAATGTTTGCTTGGCCTGAAGAAAATTAAGATAATGTATGGTATGGTAAAGTTTGTCAACAAGATGCAACAAGCAATTGTCAATGCTGAATGGCTGCTTGCTGGCATTAGCAGTGGAAGTGCAGGAGTTAGACAGATGTAGTATAGGAATGGCAGTGAAGTACTGAACTGACGCCAACTCCACCCCCACCCTGCAGAGATGAGCAGGCATTGGGGTGTGCCTTTGGGTCATCACCCATAACGGTCACAACATTTCACCTCACCCTACCCTGCAGACACTTACAAGTGTTGAGGTGTGCCTTGGGGTGTTTGGGCTTTACACTCACCTCATTCCATAAGGAGATATGCTGAAATGGGTGCAGTGTAGGAGAGTGGAGTGAACTCTAGGGCCAGAGTCCAAGGTGCACCTTGATGCCTGTCACTGGCTGCATGGTGGGGGTGGGGGTAGAATGGCATGAGCATTACTGTCGACAATCCCAAGTCACACCCCTGATGCCTGTCAGTCCCTACAGGGTAGGGTGTTATGGTTGGAAACCCTAATGCCCTGGGCATTTATTGGTATTTTTACTCCAAGTTTTTAACATGGGCTTTTTGTGACCCCACCGCATGAACAGTGACACTATCAGTTCATTAGCTGAAAGGTGATTTTGCACAGCGACTGTGCCATTTGGTGCCATAGGTGCACAAACACATTTCAAACAGGATGTGAAAAATGACAGCTGTACTGTTCATGAGAAAGTGTAAAAAAATGGTAATGTTGAAAATCTGGAGTAAAAATATAAAAAAAACTGGTGAAGCACACCCTTAATTATTTTGGGGATTTTTTACACCAGATTTTCAACATAGGCATTTTGGGACCTCCGTTCATGAACAGTGTCACTGTGATTTTCTTAATCTGTCCTGAACACTGATTTCTCACAGCTAGCATGTTATTCAATGCCGGAAGTATGAAAACACATTTTGGCCAGGATTTGGAAAATGGCAGCTATACCGTTCATAAGGAGGTGTGGAAAAATGCCAATGTTGAAAATCTGGAGTGAAAATATTACAAATTCGTGAAGTTATGAGGGTGCATTGAAACTGTGCAATGCACACTCGTAACACAGTCATTTTATGGACTTTTGTCACCAAATTTTCAACATAGCCATTTTAAGACCTCTGCTCATGAGCAGTGTCACTGTGATTTTCTTATTCTGTCCTGAACATTGATTTCGCACACCGACCTCACCATTGTGCACTACATGTGCGAAAACACATTTTGGGCGAGGTGTGGTAAAATGGCAATGTTGAAAATCTGGAGTGAAAATATTAAAAATTCTTGAAGTTACAAGCATGCATAGGAACTGTGCAATGCATGCTCATAAAACAGTCATTTTGGGTTTTCACCAAATTTTCAACATAGGGTTTTAGCCTACCTCATGAACTGTGACACTGTTGTTTCATTAATTGGTCCTGAAAGGTAGTTCCACGCAGTGACCATGAAGTCACTTTTCAGGACTGAATAACAAAATGACAGTGACTGAGTTCATGAGGTGGGATCCCAAGAACCCCATGTTGAAAATTTGGTGAAAGAAATGCCTAAAAATGGCTGAGATATTCACTTAAGTTGAAAAAACCCTGTTTATGCCATTATACAGCTTAGCGGCATTTCTTAAGTTTGCAGTCGGCTTTGAAGAGTGCAGACGTGTTCCCAGTCCTCCAAAGATTATCAAACCAGGCTCTGGAGGTAAGTATGGGGTGAGGGGGTGTGAGGAGGTGGGGTGTGCAAAAGGTGGGTGCGAGTTGGGTGAGGGTGTATCACAGACAGCGCTGGACCATTTTCTTTATTTTTACAGGACAAAAACACAGTAGGACTATTGGCATGCTGGGGATGGGCTCCCACCTGGATGTTTGTTGGGGAAGGGGGAGTGGAGCCAATGGGGATTGGGCACCCCATCGGCCATACAGTGTGCTGGGGAGGGGAGCATAAGCCGAGGGAGGATTAGGCACCCACCTCGGCACACAACAAATGAGGGGCACATCATGCCCTTGGGGATTGGGCTACCCTATCAGCAAATGAACTGGGGAAGGGATCATACCAACATGGGGATTGGGCACCCCGTCGGCTTTTATTTAATTTATTTAATTATTTAAATGTTTCACCAGGAAGGCACACTAAAGGGTGGGCGGCGGCTTTCCATCAGCTTCGTGGGGACTGTGAGATGCCGATGGAGAAGCCGTCACCATGGGGACACCACACAATGCAGCTGTGTAATTGGCTGCTGCAGTCAGGGATGCCTTACAGCAAAAACAGCTGATTGTGTAGTGATGGGGCACTCCTTGATTGCTGCAGCCAAGATTTTTTGAATATAGTGGCATGCTCATTAACGGCCATCATCGACATCCTGCTCCTCAATTCTCCATGGTACAGACCAACCCCAGAACGGATTGCTGCCATTCGGCACAACACTGCCGCACCTCCACAACTCACTTGTGAAGGAAGCTGACACAATGTGTTTCTTACACATGCATGCAAGCAACACAAAAATGAATGATATGATTACGTGGTCTTTTTAAAGCTTTCTGTATTTTAGCTAATTTGTCATTGTGAATAGGGAAAGTTGTATTTATTGTTGTTTACTCTTGTGATGAGATGTAACAAACTGTGCATTTTTTATACATCTATTTGTAATTAGTAAACTTTGAACATAGGATATATAAAAAAATCATTTTCTCCATGACTGTAGTTCTTAATGTATCCTAAACAGTAATGGTTGAAATCTCTTTTCCACAACTGAATCAGGGAAGTTATTTATCTATGTATTTATTTAAAGATTAATTCTCTAACCTTCAGCAGAGGTATTGTTTCAACTTACTTATTTTCTTTGTGGAACCTGTTCTATTATATATGTATATGTATATGTATGTGTGTGTATGTATGTATGTGTATGTGTATATATATATATATATATATATGTGTGTGTGTGTGTGTGTGTATATATATATATATATATTTATTATGGTAGAGTACCCCATTTAAGGTTAAATGGTGAAACTTTGCACCTTAATAACTTTGCCACCGTTCAACAGATTTGCCTGAAATTTAACAGGCACAGGGCATAACCATATATCTTGGGATTTGCTAGCTTTTGTACCAGTCAGATATATGGCTGCGGAGTTATTAAGCAACATTCCAGGGCACATTTATGTTTCTTTGAGCATTCTTTGCTCGCGCCTACAGGTCACACGATTTGTGCGACTGGTCCAAAAACTTCAGGGAACATGTGGCCAGGGTCCCTGATGTGCCTTTTAAAGATTTTGTTAAAAAATATTGAATGGTTCAAATGTTGTTTAAAAAACAAGTTTCCCATTATAGTCAAAGGGAAAAGTTAACAAAAAGTTTAACAGTGTCTCAAATGCACTTTTTAGTGTCGCAAATGACCCTAGTAGTGTCGCAAATCTGCCATATTTTTTTCAGTTGCTGATCACAGAAATGCTTGCCATTTTAAATTGGGACCATCTAGGGACATAATTCTTTTTGTGTTTACCTAGCTATGCCCTGATGATACTAGCTATGTCTTTATTTTGGGGTTAAGCACCCCAGAAATATGTTTTCCAAATTTTTGGGAAAAGTAGTGTTGCAAAGTAGTGTCGCACTTGTGACACTGTCTCAAATTTTTGCAAAATGTGTTGCGAATTATGACACTACTTTTCAACACTATGGCCAAAATGACAGGAATTGTTTGCCACCCTGCTGCAAAAGAATGGTTTGGTCTTTTGTGCTCAAATTTAGTAGGAAGAAAGCCAACATCTCACAGATGTGCCTTTTCATAGTTTGGTGAAAAAATATTGCAGGGATGCAAAGTTACAGCACTCCGAAATTGATGCTTTTTCCCATAGACTAACATTGTGACATCCGCCACATGACAGGAATTCTTTGCCACCCTGCTGCTAAATAACGGTTTGGTCTTTTGGGCTGAAATTTGGAAGGAAGAAAGCCAACATCCCACAGATGTGCCTTTTCATGGTTTGGAGAAAAAATATCACAGGGCAGCAAAGTTACGGTACTCCAAACTTTATATTTTTTCCCATAGGATAACACTACGGCGTCCGCCGCACCTTTCGGGGCCCGTATCTCGGAAACGGTGCGAGATACGGACTTTTTGTCAGAAAAATACTGAGCCCCCCCAAGTTGGGGTTGAGTACAAAACTAGCCAGGAAAGTCATAATTCATATGAAATTTTTATTTTTTTTCTACTTCGTATGGTTCCTGAGATATAAGCAATTTAGTATTCCAACTCTTCATTTTCTGTTCCAAGCCCCATTATTATGCATACATTCTTTGTATTCACTGTGTTTCTCTATGCAGCTGTTGGGGAAAACCAGGGTGTGCACTTACATTACTGTTACCCTTACCATTTCAGCTTGCGTTTCCGAACCAGTTTGCGTTACCGCCCGTGTATGCCACCATGTGCGTTACCCTTTGTGTTTTCATTTGTGTTTGTGTTTGCGTTACTGTTACCATTTGCATTTCCACTTCTGTTTGTCTTTGTGTTTACATTTGCATCACCATGCACATTTTCATTTGTGTTTGTGGCCACCCTTCCATTTGCGTTTGTGTTTCCGTTTGTCTTTCGTTTGGCGTCATCGTTGCTGTTACCATTGCCATTTGTGTTTCCAATTGTGTTATTGTCACTGTGCACATTATGCTTTGCATTTCCATACATGTTTGTGTTCATGTTTCCGTTTCTGTTTCCTTTGACGTTATTTTTGCTGTTACCATTACCATTTGCATTTCCAATTGCGGTACGTGACAGATAGTGTGTACGTTCTGATTTGCGTTTCTGTACATTTCCATTTCTGTTTCCTTTAATTATTGTGTTGCTGTTACCATTACTATTTGCATTTACAATTGCAACACTGTGACCGTGTGCGTTACAGTTTGCATTTCCGTACGCGCTTGCGTTTGCGTTTCTGTTTCCTTTTGCGTTATTGTTGCTGTTACAGTTACCATTTGCATTTGCAATTGCAGTACCATGACCGTGCATGTTACCAGTTGCATTTCCATACGTGCTTGCATCTCCATTTGCATCACTGTTCACTTTGGCGTCAATTTCCGCTTGCGTTTCTATTAACGATTGCTTTACCATTTACATTTGCATCACCATGTGCATAACTGTTAGTGCTTGCATTTGCATAGCAGTTACTGTTACTAGGTCACACAAAATCATGTGGTGGGAGTGCAGGGCCCGAAGGGCCCGTGCTCCCACCACCACATTCCATTCACTATTAATGTCCTTATTCTCAAAAAGGAAATTCATGGCAAAAATAATTTTAATGCATCATTAGGGTTGTTCCACAGCAACAAAGTGAGTAAATTCAGAAAGCCCCCTGCACGCCACAGCCCGCCCCCAACCAGCACTGTGTGCATTGGATCTAATCGGTCCCAACTCCACCCCACTCTCCTATGCCTCAGCTTGTTTACACATGTGATGGGGTGAGAGTTAGCCAATGACCTCAATGCACACCCCGATGCCGGTTGGGGTAGGCGTGGTGCAAGGGGGCTTTAACCCTAACATCAAATTTCCTCACTTTTGTCGCTGTGGAACAACCCTAACTGATGCATTAAACAGAGTTTTTGCCATGACGATATATATATATATATATATATATATATATATATATATATATATATATAAAACCATAGTATTCTTCTAATGCACATCTGTACAACCCCTAGATGTGGACAGAAGGGTACTCCCATCCTAAGGGCAACACCTCCAACACTGTAGTAGCACAGCAGCATCACTGTGTATAAGCCCAGTGTGTACCGATATATAATGTTTGTAAATAGTATTTGTATTTCGACAGTCTGCAGCCTACACAGAACTGCAGTAAGTAAACAAGAAATAGTACAATGCAAATATGAGGGTCTATGTTTTGAAACAGACATTTCAGACTAAAACACTTCTGACTAAGCTGATACTGTGTATACACAGCTGCACTAGAACTTGCAATACTCTTTAGCAACAAATGGTGTTTTTTTAGCTGATGACAAATCTGTTATTAATGATTCCCTATTTAGATTAGCATTAGTCACCTGGAGTCCAACACTGAAAGGTTAGAATGTAGGATTGCAAAAAAAAAGCAAAAAAAAAAAACAAATCTAAGTGATAATGAAGGTTACAAATGACCTTCAAACGAATAGGTGAACACAGCTGTAACAGGTATAATTACTTGGAAAAGTGATTGACCATCCACCTACACTTCTTAATTGAACAAGAACAAAAAGATGGTTCAAAAGTTGACATGATCCTTGTTTGCAGCTCATCTGAATGGCACATTGCTCATTCTGGTAGAATAATGATTCACACGGATGAATATGAAAGAATGAGCACATCTACATGTCAAAGACAAAAATTAGAAGCAGTAATCAAAGGTGTTATGTTTCATGTCATAGAAGAAAGTGAATAATGAAGTAACCTGGAAAACCCATGAAGGAACAGCATGTATCACTAAGGTCACAAAGTGTTTAATTATTTAGTTTTGGTATTTCTTTCACTTATAAGTCTTAAATACCATTTAAAAAGTATAAAGTACTTGCTTAAAATAATTTGCCACTACCTCTAAAGAGCAGATGGCTGAGTTAAACTCTAGCATGTGGTGAAACTCAGTTCCAAAGTGGGATAATTCCGCCATAAGTCATTAGTAAAACTCTCTGGATACTATGTTGAATGGACATTGTATCCCACTGTGCTCCCATGTGTAACGTGTCACCAGTGCTATGTTACCCATGCTATATGTGAGCCCAGTTGCAAGGAACTATCCATCACCAAAGTGAGCAGGGAATGAACCCAGCTGAGTTGTTCACCAACAAAGACAGAACTCAAGCTACCCACCCCATCCCCATTGGCCTATTCATAATAATAAGCAAAATTCAATTTTCAGATCCATTTAAACCCATACAGAACATATACCAGCCCTGGGAATATAGGTCCCTGAACTTGGGATTTTACAGTTCCACTGAATACCTTGAACAACTTCATGTAGCTGTTGTAGGCTCAAAAGTTCTTTAACCCATCCCCGTTTGTCTCTTCAAATACATCTGAAAACATATTCAGTTTCCTAGTTCACTGTTTTGTTTTTTCAATACTTTGTTTCTCTGCCTGTTTCCTGGCATCTCTTACTCTGAATATCCCCCTCAACCCTGTCACCCACCTTTTCCAGGTATTTACCCCTTCCTCCTTTGTTCCACTGTGGCATGTCCCCATGACAGGGTTCCTGCAGAGTGCAAATTCCCCAACAGGGTAAGGATTCTATCCATGAGGTGGGTGTCTGGCTGATGGTGGGGGAGCCAGCAGAAAGTCAGGCTTCATGCTGCAGCCTGGGTTTTTTTCTTTATTTTTTTCTCCCAGGGCTAACTGGCATGGAATGATGTAAAGTGAGGGCATGTATCACCATCCAGGTGCTTTCCTAGTCTACTGGTTGAAGATGGAATAGATAGTAAACATTCATTTTGTATAGGCAACCCACTGCTGCTGCTGCTATCTGCTTATGGCTATGATGCAAAACTGGTCATAATATGCATGAGCCATCCCTGTCCCATTTTTCTCCAGTAGACGAAACCCATGTTGCTCATTCCTGAGGAGATGGACCAAATATGGGTTGCTGAAAAAGTGCAAAATTGCACAAGCAATTGCACCATTTTGCTTCTACAGATTGGTCTTGTACCTTTTGGATACTCCATTTTACACTTTACACTATGCCACTCATATAACTCAGAAAGTGTCTGGATTTAATACAAGTGTGCCCCTGACCCCTAAACCATAGCACAAATAAAGTGCAGTAAATTTGGGATATGGCATGGACCTAGTGAAGATATACCTGGTATTTTTTATGAGTGGTCTGTGATCCCCATGACACCAAGAGAAATGAAGCCACAAGTGATGTCACAGGGGTGATGGAACACAAGTAAAATATCACGCATATTTATGTTTGGTCCATGCCAAGCAACCAATAAGACACAATGTGGTGTACATTATGCTGGTCTAACCGCATGCCCAGGGGCATGCTGAGTCACAATGCCACTGGTGGAGTTCCTGCAGCCCCTGGAAGTGTGGTAAGATAAGCAAAATAGATACCCTTAAATGTATTACTGTGCTTATAAAATGGGTAAACTGAGAAAATTGAAAAAAAAACAAAAATAATGGCAATTTTTTTAAATTAAAAATGGTATTTCTTTTGTTAAAAGTAACTACCAAACAGTAGTCCCTCCCTAGCTGTCAATCATCTGCTTAGCCACACATTCAAAAGATGGAATGTTTGTTTATCATGAAATGCAGGAATTCAAACTCCTGCAGAATTCTTTTGACTGTATGATCACCTGTCCCTCACAAAAACAAATACAACAAAATACCTTGCAAATCTAGGGATTCAATTGTATCTGTAGCAGGGCAAGCAGCAAACATCTTCCTAGTAGACATGCATGGATGGGGGGAGTGCTTCATGGCCTGAAAAGAAGCTCAAAAAACATAACAAGGACTGGCAAATGCCAAATGTTTGCTTGCTTGAATTTGCTGTGTAGCTGTTGGGAATAGATAGCACAGTAGTTAAAATTATCAAATTAATAACATGAGTTACAATAATGAAATTGCCATGATTGGGAAATGAAGAGGTCTACACATAACACTGTTGTTTTCTTAGATACTGAATTTTCAAGATAGTTTTTCTGTTACCCAGGGTACAAACATAACAGGTTTCATTTATCAAATGTCACCTGAAATGTGATTTTGCAGAACAACCACAAAAACAGATTGGATGGGGAATCAAAATGTACACCTGCCAAGCTGCCATGATTATGAGATGGGGAGATGGTGTGAAAAATTAGTATACTGAAATTGTGGGTTCTAAAAGTAAAAAAAAAACAATCACAACATCATCAGTAAACATTGATAAATGTCAATGTTTGTTCATAACATTGTTGTTTTTTGAGATTTCGACCTCAAATTTTCAGCATAGTTTTTTTATGACAGAACCTTATAAACATGACAGGTGTTATTTATGCAATCCTGGTAAAAATGCAATTTTGCAACCTAAGTGTAAAAAAAACATTTGGGGCAGAAATTGAAGAAATAATTTTCTTTAGGTGGTGTAACTAAATAGCCATGTTGAACATTTGGGATCAAAATGTGGAAAAATAACAGTTATGATAAATGATTGAGCTGCTGTCACCAGTTTTGTTGAAGGTTTGGTGAATGTTGACACTAGCCACAGACAGTAAATAGATGTGGCCACATTGCTACATCTCTGCCATTCTCTAAGAAACAAAGTACTAAATAGTAGTGTATATGAAGATAGTAAACAATAACACATAAGTGGAACAATAAGCAGAAGAAATATTTCCAGCAGAAATGATGAGCTACACAAGATAACCCATTCCCACCTTGCATTTTCTAGTGAAAGAGGAGAAGAAATGCAAAGGACTGGATTCACAAAACACATGAATACCTGCAGTTGCTGAAGAATGCTGGTGCAAGTGAGTTGCCATTTGCAGGTCTGCAGGTTACCCACAGCTGTGGGTATTCAGTAAGGTGGAGCCAGATTAAGACAGGTTCCATGTTTAATGGCAGTTTGCAGGTGGTGTTGCCTGGGAAATCCCCGCAGCTGCAGAGATGAGTTACAACCAGTTGGAGCAGCTGTAACTTCTGCCCCAAGTGCTGTGGCTGTGAATTCTAATCTCTGCAGTGTGGGAGTTAGTCCCAAATCAGTTTGTGAATCCTGCTAAAAGATTATGTAGAGCTCTGTCACAGTTGAGACTAATTAAGCAATAAGGCATGACAAGGTGTGTGTTATCATGTAATAACGTCACTCCTGGGGTGGGTTGAAGCACAAAGTGAAGCCTAGTGCTTCCACCACCTCAGGAGTGACGTTATTACACAATAACACACACCTTGGAGTGTCTTATTGCAATTATACAATGGCTTGATGTTATACAAAATAAAAAGAAATATTTAAGAAAGGTTTTAGTAGATTTTTAGTGTGGCAATATATCTTTGTTTCTGAAAAAAAGAAGTGATGTCAGCCATGATGTGCACACAGCAGTGTTATCGTTCAATAACATCACTGTCCCAGGCACACATTGACCAATCAGGACACTAGAAATTTTGTTGCCATTGTATAATATCAATTTGCACATGTACATTCCAGACAAAAATAGAATAATCCCAAGCGAGGATAAGGTAAACTAAGGTATATGTGCTGAGTCTTCTTTATTTATGTTGTAATGACCAAAATGCTTTTCTTTCAGTGTTTAAAACACTGGTAAACTGATTAACACAACTTCTTACCCAAACTGATCAAGTGTAGAAACATGTTGGAACATCTGTTTTACTTGATTTTTACCACATGATAATTCCTTAATTATGAGTTTTAAGCATTGCATTATTGGTATGCAAATGATATGAGTTGTGCATTATCTCTGCCATTCCCTGAGATACAACATGCTAAGCAATAGCTCATAGATGGAGTGAAACATAGGGGGAAGTTCTTGAGCAAGAATTAAGAGTTGCACAAGAAAACCCACTTGCACCTTGCATTTTTTAGCCTTGTGATTAGGGAGGGATTTCAAAGGGAAAAGGAACAGAAAGGAAGAGAGTGGGCAAAATAAGGAAGGAGATTCAATGGCTGTGATTGCTGGATAGGCACACCTGCAAAAGCCCTCTTGATACCACATTGTTCATATGCTTTGCAAGTGAACATAATCAGCGAGGCAGTATAGCGCAGTGGTTTAAGGCTCTGAGCTATAAATCTGGTGACATCCAGCAGACCAGACCTGGGTTTGAATCCCACAGTTTCCACTTGCATACTGTGTGACCCTGAGCAAGTCACTTAACTTTCCTGTGCTGCCAGGTCGCTCCTGTAAAAAAGCTTTCAGTTTAGTGTGCTACTCCTGGTTAAACAACTAAATTAAAAAAAAATTCATAAGGTAAACTTAGACAGTAAACAATGCTTTCATTTTAGTGTTCAGAACACAAGTAAGCAGAGTAACACAGCTCTTTACCTAAACTGATCAATAAGTTTAGGAACATGTTAGAGAAAGAGTTACTAAAGTGTGACATAGAGGTAATGCTTTCAAACCCACAGTAGAATAAGTTTGATAAGCTTTTCTGAACACTCTGACCCAAAGCTTGAAAAAAATAACTATGTAGTCAGATAACTGCCTAACAGAAACTTGAGATAAAAGCCACTTAGTGTGGTGCATGCAACAAGGGACACCAAACAGTGTGGTGTGTGCAACGGGGACACCAAAACAGTGTTCTTCTCAGCATCTAATGATTATAATACTAAAACCATTTTACAACAAACATTGCATAACTAGCATATTTACATTTATGACCATTTTGAAGTGTTCCAAGGTGCAATTCCACCAACCCCAAAAATCTTCTATTCCAATATTGTCATTTTGCCATTGTCTTATGCTGTATTGCCCTGTTCTCCCTGTCACCCAAACAAACTGAGACACACACCAAGCACTGCAGAGAAATGGCCGCAGCCATGTGTTTATTTGATAAAAAAAACATTACCAAGTCTGCGTGATGGGGCAGCCAGGTAGTCTTGACTGGTATTCTACTTCGTAACTCTGGGCTTCCACATTAGGTAACTGGTCTTCAGCTGTGCTGTCAGTCAGATTTTTCATTAGGGGGTCCGCTATTTTCTTCTAAATAAATTGGGTGCCATGTCCCAAAAGTGGAAGTCCCTGTTAAATTTCTGGGGGTCCTCATTTAAACACATGCGAGCCATGGCCCGCACCTGCATGGCTTGAGATGTATGATTCTGTAGAGCACAGAGATGTGTGCCATTGTTCTCTATGGGGCCATGTTTTAATCTGCCATTTCTAATGTTAACATGTGAGTTCAAACAAATTACAGCCACCTCGCAACTAACAGTGGCCTTGTTAGTTAAGTAGTGACCATAATTTGTTTACAGTCACCATCTGTAAAACAGCCCTAGAGTAAACCAATGGAGTATGCTCTCAAGCTCTACAGATTCTTTCTTTACAAGCCATGTGGCTGCAGGGACACAGCTCACTCTCCCAGAACATTGCAAAGGAGAGACTCTGGGAACTTTCACCCAAAAAACATGAGCGTCCAGAAGCACAAAATGGGCATAAAGGATGCTGGTACCATCCCCTCTTCTGCATCAACCAAGGCTTCCATGCCACCCAAGACATTACAGTAAGTTAATTAACAGGCCCTGCCTACTGCCTAGCCTGATCTCACTGGAGAAGGCAAACAACCTGGAAAACCCTGTGGGGAAAACCAGGAAAATTCCTTCACAACCCCAAAGGGGATCTCACCTACAGGGACAGCGAGACCATACTGACCCACACTTGCTTTTACAATGGTGGGGCATGATGGGTGCACTACCCCCTGGATGTCGTACCACTCAAGGTCAAAGGTCTTTCTCTTACAGGGCCCCCAGCTGGCTCAATAACCTTGCCAGTGACATATGTGCCTCGCCAACTCTGGGTGCCTTCAAAAAGAAGCTCCACAAATCTCTGGTAGCTTCTAGTACCTGTGACTGCCTTAGCTGAGCACCATCATTTTGGCAGCTCCCATACCCACCACTGTCCATGCTAACCCTGCTCTTCACACTTCTCTATTCCCCTACTCTTTCCCTTGCTCAACCTGATGCTCAAATACTCTGTCCTGACAAAGCTCTCTAGGCTGCAATACTCTATTCCACCCCACTCTCTCCCTTTCCCCTCACTTATGTTGTGATACACCTCCTATTGATATTATAATATGTCGGGTTACTTGTACTTGAAACCAAGTTGTTATAACCAGTAGGCATTATGACTGTCTTCCTGTGTAATTTCATAAACTGTATTGTCCATTCTTCTGACGTGGAACCTTTGTAAAAGAGCCTCGGCTCAAAGGTATTATGTAATCCTAGATTTAAATAAATAAATAAAATAAAAACCTATCTAAACTGATGCTACACAAATGCACACCACACAACAATGTCTATTTAATCCCAATAACTTTCTTTCTTACCACAACCAGCCACCCAATAGTGTCCATAGATGTTCTCATTGCCGCATTCTTAAGCCAGCAGTCATTCTTCATAGTTTTATAGAAAAGTTTATAGTTCATCAGAGTGCCATTGCACAAGAAATTGATCTTCACCTCCCTGGAGTTGCCTGGAATTCAAACTTCATGGACAGCCACACACCCAGAGTAGTTTCTTCTTTGAACCGACACCTGCCAAAACAAAAACACAGATTGAAATCAGTTCCCGCATCACATAGTATTCAAAATCCTGTGATTGTCAGTGCCCAAGGGCCTGCATCCACTCACACCAGCCAAAACAAAAATAGGTTTATCATGTGCCACCACAGATAACCAAAATCAAGCTCTGTCAATGCCTGAGAGCTGGCATCCACTCATCCATGAGCCCTTCTACCCTGGCATGTGATGCTCTCCAAACTTGAAATAAGTGGTGTTAAACTTCTTCGAGTTCAGTCCCAGCCTCTTCAAGCAGGTGCTCAATACATGCCTGAACTGACATGTCATTACCATGGACACATCCTCATGACAGAAGAATGCCATACCCCAACAGTCAAATCTGCAAATGAGGCCATGATCCTTGTCCACACCTCATTCTCCCCCCTCAACCATTTCTTCACTTCCTTCACAATTTCCCCTTTTCTCTTCTTCCTGGACACCTTCTTCACACCTTCTGCCATACTTTACAACTTCCTCAACTAATCATCCCATTTTCCTTCCATCAACACCGCTTCCACTTAATTCCACCATATGACAACCTCCACTTAGCCACCCTGTCTCTGTCTACCTTCAGCAGCCCTTGTGTCCACCAACAGTTTTTAAATTCTTCCCCAACACCTGTCCACCTTCAGCAGTCTTTGATCAACCAAATGGCTGTCCACTGTCAGCATGCCCTGTGTCTCTATGCTTACATCCATCTACTCACCTACTGCTGTCCACCATATCTAGCTGTATACCTTCCCCTACCTGCCCACCCTCTTGCAGGACCATTCAGAAATGTTAAAAAAGACAATACTTCATTCAAATTCTGTTAATTTCAATGTTGTTTCAATTTTTCATGTTTGTTGATGATGGTTTTCATGTCACCTGGTGATATGTCGAATTTTCCTTGTCCTTGCACTGTTACCGGTCCATAAAAAGTCATCTTTCCTTTATGACATTGATGTCTGGATGCCATGGCCAATAGAATTTGCCATCCCTGCTCTGTTTCAAAAATTTATATTCAAATTCTTGTTTCATTTCATCAAATAATGACACTTGTCCAATGTAAAATGGGTTAGAGTAATAGCAAAATACTGTCTTGTCAATATGTGGTCACAGTTCTTTTGTCTTCTGGTAGATGCGCTGGCAACAGATGATGTCTTGGTTGTTGTGCTGGCTGTGGAATCAGTCAGAGTGGCAACATGTTCACTAATTTAGTTTGCAAAAGTAGACATACTGGTCATCACTTGAGGTGAGATATCAGAAGTGGTGATGGGTGTGCTGGTGATTGCATTGGAGACACGAATCGGCAATGTAGAAGGCCCAGGAGTCTCAAAATCAGAAATGGGAGTTGGTGTGTGAGTGGTTGCACTGGAGACTGGAACCGGCAATGTATTGGGCCCTGAAGTTTCTTTTTCTTTAAGTGAAGACACATAGTCAGGTGTAGACTGAATAATCCTCTTCTTCCACCCATTGACGTAACTTGCATTTTCACAGTGACCATCCTCCTTTCTGTATGGCCTGCAGAAACAGCTGCAGTCTCAGACTTCAACATCATCCACTGCCGACCTGAACCTTTTGTGTGCCAAATATTGTTTTTAGTTCTGGTCCTGCATTTCAGTTAATTTTTCCATCACCGACCCAGAAGAATGTTCTGCTGTAATGAGTGTAACTTTCAATGGCAGGTTCCTTTGTTAAATTCCACATGCAGTACTAAAAGAGGTGCACAGCATTTGAAATGATAGCCTGCTGGGACTGCACAGCTAGGCTTGCATGTGACTTCACCACCGCATTCTCACCATCTGATGGTTCTTTTCCATGCCTGGATACAAAAAATGCATGTTCTGTTAGGAATCCATGTAATGATAAAGCCAGTGATATATTCTGAAAGGTCCATTTCAATTTGTACTGACTCCCACACCCATCAGTAAAGTGTACCTGTTTCTCAATATTGATGCCAAGGATATTTCTGAGGTAAGATTTGGACACGTTGCCCAAATGTAGAACTGCGTGGTGGTCATGTTTGAGGTCACTAGTTATGAAGACAAATGATTCTGTAACTAAGTCTGCACATCTTTCACACCCGTAGTATGTCAGTACAGGGTGAGCAGTGGCTTGCTCGAGGTGCCAATGGCATGACTGAATTTCATCCTGGTACTTGCACGTGTAGTTCTCTGCAAAGTCTGGTACCATCAATACCAAACTATCAGGAAGGTTATCTTTGAGTGATTTGAATTGGTGGTGTTGCCAGGATGCCACATGTAGATGTTGACCCAGAAACAGAAGGTCCTCCTTCAAGACTTTAACCAGACATTGAAACGTGGCAACTTTTCACTGCATGACTTTTCTTGTTTGTTTACTTTCTGATCCATTGGAAATGGTCGCGTTGTCCCACTGTTGCCATTTCACCTCCTCAGTTCTCTAAGTATGTAAAAGTTCTTCCAATGATTTATCAAAAGCAGAAGTGCTACACTTGTTGCAAATGTTTTCAATGCAGGACTTTTTAAAGAATTTCTCACCTTCCTTCTTTGGGCACATTGTCAGCTCTACTGCTTCATAAATATTGAAAATTTTACATGCCAGTCTTTTCTGCTCAGCAAATTGCTTTATTGCTAACAGCTTTAGTTTACCATTGGTGCAATACTTGCATAGACACTGGTCCAGTTTTTACTTCTGTGCAAATTTAATATTATTAAGGCGGAGACTGCTGAATTTAGTTAGTCCAATTTTCTCATCTGGGTTTTTTATTTATTTATTTTTATTTATTTATTTGTTCTAGGATTACAAATACCTTTCAGCTGAGGCTGTTTTACAAAGGTTCCACATCATTGGTACAATTGAGACAAACATAAGCAAAGATAACAGTTTATAAAATAAAAAAAAACACATAGTCTTGTAGAGGAAAAAAGAACAATATGGTGAAACTTTGGGGAGGGGAAAGGGAAAGGAGGAGGGTGAAATCAGGGAGACTAAGTGGATGGGAGAAAAGGGGAGGTAGGTGGGGGAACAGAGAGAGGAGAGGCGGAAGGCAGGTAAGAATAGAGATAGTGCAGCCGGGTGGCATTTGTCATGGGCCAGCAGGGGAGGTGAAGATGGGGGGCTGGCAAAGTGCAGGAGTAGATGTGGATCCAAAAGGGCATCTTCAGCTATGGAACCAAAGGACATGTTTAGCCACAACAATCACAGAGGTTGGAGGCAGTGAGTGTTAGACAGAGCCGAGTCTTAAAAGTGCTGAGCGATAGTGAGGATGAGATGTCACTGGGAAGACCGTTGTACCAACTAGTGGCCCAGTAAGCAAAGGATCTTTGGCCTTGTGTTGTGAGGCAATGCGGGATTTGCAGAAGTTGAGGTTTTGATCCTCTGGTATGGCGGGTGTGGATTCTCGGTTGTATGAGGGCACAGACTCCGGGTGGGGCAAGACCCAGCAAGATTTTTTTAGTAGTAATACAAGTTTGGTGTTTTATTCGATTGGCAAGATTCAACCATCCAGTTTGAGGATAGAGGTCACAGGTGTGAGTTAGGCATTGGGAGCCAGTGACAAGTCCACAGGCCTTGTTGAGGGTGGTGGATACACATTTGAGTGTGGTGGGTGTAGCAGAGCCATAAATGATAAATGCTATACTCAATGATGGATATGATGGAGCTCTGGACAGCGACAGCGAGGGCTTCAGGTGTCAGGTGTTGCCTATGATAGAATAGCAGGCCTAGCCGGGAGTTAGCAGCTTTGGTGACTTGGTAAATGTGGGCAGTGTAGGAGAGGTGAGGGTTAAGGGTGATCCCGAGGTATTTAAAGTTTTTGACCTGTTCCAGTGCGGCACCTTGTCTGGTGATAACGGAGAGTTGGAAGTGCTTATGTTTATTATGGGAGCTGCTGAAGATCATGGCCTTGGTTTTTTTTTGATTAAGGATCAGTTTGTGCTTTGTGAACCAATTCTCAACCAAGGAGAAGCTGAGTTGGAGATTTTCTTGCAATTTCTTCGGGTCCTGGTGTGTGGCAAGGATTACTGTATCATCGGCATACAGGGTGATATGTTCAGTGCAGGAGTCTGGTAGGGTGTTAAGGAACAAGCTGAAGAGTAGGGGGCCCAGTATTGAATCCTGGGGGACTCTAGAGAGGACAGGTTTGGAGTCAGAGTGCCCATCTCCGATTTTTACATGCTGGGAGCGGTTTTCAAGATAGCTTTTGAACCAAGAGATTGAATCATTGCAGAGACCAGCATTTTTTAGTTGGCTCAGCAGGAGGGAGTGGTGGACAGTATTAAAGGCTTTGGTCAGGTCGATGAAAATAGCACCAGTTAGTTGTCCATTGACGAGGGAGCTGTGAATGGAGACGGTGAATTTGAGTAAGGCAGAGGATATACCATGACCTTTTCTAAAGCCATGTTGCTATTTACAGAGAATATTATAATTGTCCAGATGCTCGGTAAGTTGGTCCGCTACTATACGTTACAGTGCCTTCGATAGGGGAGGCAGAATCGAGATAGGGCAGAAGTTCGCATGGTCAGTCTTATCACCACTTTTGTGAATCGGGGTAACAGTGGCCATTTTCAATTTGTCCGGGAATTGGCTAAGGGAAAAAGAGAGATTAAAGATCTTGTGAAGGCCCAAGTACTCGTCAAGCCGTTAGGGCCAGCTTGAGGTCATGTGTCATTGCTTGTTCTAGATTTGCTGATGGCTTTGGCAACGTAGTTTTGGACTTGATGTTTCTTTAGTGCTTTAAAGTAGAAAGGTGGGTGACAGGCGTGGGTGGAGGAGTTGGGGGGTTGGAGTTGACGCATCTTGGAAGAAGTCAGAGGAGAGAACACTGCTAAGGTCAGTGAAAGCGATGTTAAAAGTGTTCGCAATAGTTTTAGGGTCAAGTGTAGTATGCCCATTTACGTTGAGTATGTTCGGCGAAGATTTTGACTGCTTCCCAGTGACATTTTTTAATGTTTTTCCAGAAATCCCTCCCATTTCCCCAGGAGTCAGTGAGGGCATTTTTATAGTAGTCAGATTTCTGTTGCCAAATGGATTTGGTGCAGTCGTTCCGTGCCCATTTATAATTCTGGATGCCGAGTTGCTTACTGGAGTTTCTAGCCAGTTCCCAGAGGTGGTCCCTGGATTTAAGTTTTTTTAGGAGGTCTCCTGACAGCCAAGGGTTACCAAGCAATTTAACTTTATGCTTTTTGAGGGGGGAAAATTTATTACAGGCTTCATTGAAAATGTGAATAAATTGCTACAGTGCAGTATTAGTATCTGTTGCCTTGAATATGGGGGACCAGTCCTGCAGACAGAGGTGTGATTTGAGGTGGGGTAGCTGACCATGGGGTAGGACTCTGCTGGTGATGACTTTTGTAGGAGGCTTATAGAATTTCTTTTATTTATTTATTTTTTTTTATTTATGCTTTTTAGCCCCAAGCCCTCCTGCCACCGTATTCTCAGCCCAGTCATGGGCTGCCAGCCTCTGTTCCCCAGATCGGCCGCTGTCCCCCGATACCCCGTGGCTTTCCCCCCATGGTGGGGCCTGTGGCGCACCCCCCTTATGCACCGCAGGCACTGGGATTAGGTCGGGGGGCCCGGCCTGGAGAGAACATATTGAGGCCTTTGCAGGGCTTCCATTCTGGTGGCAGGCAGGCTCATCTTTTCCTGCTTTTTCCTGAGAGGCGGGTCGCAATGATGATGTCATCCGCCTGGCCCGTGAGCTTGTCAAGCCGCGGTCATGGAGGGAACACCCGTCTCCACCAGGGTCCCCATGCACCACACACTACCCATACCCTCCCCCCGGAGAAGGAGAGCTGTCTACAGATGCTCGATCCTACTCCACACCGGCCGGCCCTCCAACGACCCGAGTCCATTCCCAAACCCGGGTCACCGGCGTCGCAAGAGGAAATCCAACCGCTGCGCCGACGGGCCGGCAGAATTTCTTTTATCAGGTACAGCTGATGGGAGAGTGGTCACTGAGTGAGTCAGGAGGGACTGAGGTTTTCATGATCCGAGAGGGGTGGTTGGTTAGGATCCAGTCGAGTAGGGTGCAGGTCCCAGTTCTGTAGTTCTTTCTGGTTGCATAGTCAACCATTTGAGTCAGGTTAGCCAATATAACGGAGTCCTTAAATGACCCACCTTCAGCTGAGAGCCAATTAATGTTAAAGTCACCAAGAAGGATGATTTCGGAGTCTGATGGGTGGTATTTGACAAAGTCAAGGACAGCAGTTAGACCAGGTCCCTGTTCCTTAGGAGGTATGTAAACAGTGACAACAGTGAGGGCCTTATTGTGGGTGCCTAATAGGAGTCTGATAGGAATAATCTGAGCAGGTGTTTCTGGAAGATTGGAATCAATGGGGTGATCTCAGAAAGTGTCTTTCACATATAAGACACACCCTCCACCTCTTTTGGACTTACGATCAACCCGGAAGACATTGTAGCCAGGAAGGGTGATTGCCTGGTCAGGAATCTTTGGGGTGAGCCAAGTTTCAACTATTGACAGAATATCCGGGTTGTGTTGGATGGTAAAGGCTTGCAGTGCATCAAACTTAGGAAGTAAACTGCAGATGTTCAGGCACATGATTGAGAGAGTGCCTGTTGGTTTGTTTTGTTTGGAGGTATTTGGTCCGGGGTTAGGGTGAACAGCCCCTGATAGCAGCAGGAGGAGAAGCACAAGTTTCAGGGTGCATAGGTGGAGTTCAGTCAGAGAGAGGTTGCGTTGCTTTTTTGAACAGTAGTATACCTGGTGGTAATGTCAAAATTTCAACATTGGAATAGTTGTATACGATGTGGCTAGATGTGCCCAAGGCTCACACACGAGCAGGGACAGATCAATTTCAGTGGGGTGCCTCCAGGGGGAGGATTTTCTCCATTGCCAAATGATGTAAAATAATCAAATCCACAGAAAAAGGACCAGTAAACTGTTTGATCTACAGTAACAAGACAAAGGATGTGTTAAATTCCTGGAACACTGGTCTGGGGCATATGCAGGAAGTTAAAACCCTTTGTCAGGGTTTTGCTCACAGAATTCTTGGTGCAGCCTTTTCAGAGTTTTGTCTAGGAATGATCTGACATTTCTGGTTCATTTTGAAAATCTCTTCTTGAGTGGAAGTGGTGTTGCTGATATATTGAAAAAAATCTTGTACTTTCTTCTGCAGCTTCTCAGATATTCCCAACTTGTGACTGGTGCTCCTCTTAACTTGCGCACTCTTCAATACCATCATCATTATTCTCCAACTGATTCCCAGGCACGTGCTTGCTCTTTGTAGTAGGCGGTACTTTTTCAGAACAAGAAACATGTTGATGAATTATTTTTTCAGTTTTGTCTACCTTCCTGTTGTGCTGTTTAACCGAATTTAATTTCTGTTGAAGGACTTCCACTAATTTATTGTCCAGTTTTGTATGACATCTGAACCATGAGAGGGCAGCCTGTTTTGGGTGTGGCCAAGGAGATAACTTTTGTGATTGTCGCAGCAAACCTGGTCGGGGACCTAGACAGTCCTTCACATGCTCTCTGCATAGCCTTTCTAATTGTGCTTTCTGACCTTGGGTCCATCACTGGTGTTGCACTTTCATTCAAGGCAACTGATGTCATGGTTGTACTGGTAATGGAGGGCATTCTTATTTGTGTTACTGTTACATTACTGTTAGAAGATATAAAAAACATGACAGCTAAAGGTGAGGTTCTGATAATGGGAGACTTCAACATGCCAGATACTGATTGGTCAATACCAGAAGAGACATCTGCCAGAACGAGACACATGGTGGATTCCCTGCAGGGGGAAGGCCTCAAACAACTGGTACAACAACCCACAAGAGACAGGGCTATCCTAAATCTAGTACTGACTAATAGGGAAAGGATCACAGATCTCCAGGTAGAAGGTCACCTGCGTGCCAGTGACCATCACATGGTATGGTTCAATTTGGACACTAGAACAAAATCATCCCATTCCAAGGCAAAACTATGGGACTTCAGAGGAGCAGACTTTGATAAGATGGCCAACAGAGTCAAGCTAGCCCTGGCAAAAAGAAATACAGGTGAGGGGGTACAGGCAAAGTGGGCAAGCATTAAAGATGCAATACTTGAAGCAACGTCCCATTGTGTTAGTGAGAAAAGGAAGTGCAAAAGAAGAAGGAAACTACTTTGGTTCTCAAACACATTAGCAGAAAAAGTCAGGGCTAAAAGGCTGGCCTTCAGGAAATACAAGGGAATGCAGCAGGATGAAGATAGGGAGGCGTACCAAACTTCCCTAAGGGAAGCAGGGAAGGCAGTAAATCAGAAAAAGGCCCAAACTGAGGAAACACTAGCACGAACAGTAAAAGAAGGTGAGAAGACTTTCTGTAGATACATTAGTGAAAGGAAAAAGTCCAGAGGGCACATTGCTAAGATGAAAGGGGATAAGGGGGCATGTGAGGAGGAGGACCATGTAAAAGCATCTATCCTAAATAGATACTTCTGCTTAGTATTTACTGAAGAGAAGGTAGGGCAGGGCCCACAGCTCAGCACAATGGACACAGGAGGGAGGGAGGTGTGCACTAGTCCCTTCACAAAAGAAAGGGTCCTATAAGAGCTCGATAAGCTCAGGGTGGACTAGGCTATACGGTCTGATGGCATACATCCCAGAGTACTAAAGGAGCTAAGGGTTGAACTAGGACAGCCATTATCAGAACTGTTTAGTGAGTCTCTGAGCACAGAAGAGGTCCCAGAAGACTGGAGAAGGGCGCATGTGATCCTGCTCCACAAGAGTGGTAGCAGGGAGGAGGCAAGTAACTACAGACCAGTCAGTCTTACCTCAGTAGTGGACAAGATTATGGAGGCACCTTAAGGAAATGATAGTGCAACACCTGGAATCCATAGAAGCACAGGATCCAAGACAGCATGGGTTTATAAAGGAGGGTCCTGTCAAACTAATCTCATAGATTTCTTTGATGGGTAACCACAGTGTGGACAGGGGGGAGCAGTTGATGTTGCCTACCTTGACTTCAGCAAAGCTTTCAATACTGTTCCACATAGAAGATTGATTAACAAGCTGGGTAGGCTCAGGGTGGGTCAGACATTGGTCAACTGGGTGGCAAATTGGTTGACGGGCAGAAAACAGAGAGTGGTGGTAAACAGTATATGGTCAGAAGAGATGCAAGTCACAAGTGGGGTACCTCAAGGATCAGTCCTGGGGCCAGTCCTCTTCAATATCTTAATCAGTGACATTGCAGATGGACTGGAGGGTAAGGTTTATCTGTTTGCACATGACACCAAGATCTGCAACAAAATAGATGATTCAGATGGGGTTGGCAGAATGAAAAGAGATCTAGCTAAATTAGCAAAATGGTTGGAAGAGTGGCAACTTGGGTTTAATGCAAAGGAGTGCAAGATCATGCATATAGGGAAGAGAAACCCTGAAGCCACCTATGGGCTTGGAGGGGAGTTGCTGGTAGTCAAAAGGGAAGAAAGAGACTTGGGCATCATCATCACCGATCACCTGAAATCATCCAAGCAGACCACTCGGGAGGGAACAATACTAGACCTGGTACTCTCAAATGGAGAGAGGATCACAAATTTAGAAGTCAGTAGACATCTGAGAACAAGCGACCACTGCACAGTGTGCTTCACAATGAGCACAACCATGGAGATAAGCCATACAAAAACAAGGATACTGGACTTTATAAGGACTGACTGGCAAAATGGGTGAATACCTGAAGAATGCACTAGCAAATGGGCAAAAAGGATGGGTGGAAGAAGAATGGAGAAAAATCAAAACTGCCATCATAGAGGCAACACGCCTTTGTGTGAAACAAATAAAGAAAACAAAGTGGAGTAAAAAACCACTATGGTTTTCAAAAGAGGTGGCAGGGAAGGTTAAAGAGAAAAAGGCTGCATTCAAAAAGTATAAGGAATCACAGAAGGAGCATGACAGGGAACTGTATCAATTAAAGCAGAAAGAAGTGGGGAAGGCAGTCAAAATAGCAAAGGCCCAAACTGAGGAAAAATAGCCAACTCAGTTAAAAAGGGGCATAAAACCTTTTATAGGTACATTAGGGAGCATAGGAAGGTTAAGGGAGGGATAGTGAAGATTAATAAAGGAGAGGGGAGGTGGACAGAGGGAGACAGTGAAAAGGCAGAGATACTGAATGAATACTTTTGCTCAGTATTCACAAAAGAAGATGAGGAGGAGTTACTTAAACCAGACAATAGAAGTACTTTGGATAGGGGGGTTGACACCAGTCCATTCACAGAAGAAAGAGTCCTGAAAGAACTCCTAAAACACAAGGTGGACAAAGCAATGGGGCCTGACGGGATTCACCTCAGAATTCTAAAAGAACTAAGGGAGGACCTAGTGACACCACTGACCACGCTTTTAACAAATCATGGCAGGATGGGGTGGTACCTGAGGACTGGAGGAGGGCAGATGTGATTCTCTTCACAAAAGTGGGAGCAGGCAGAAGCAGGAAACTACAGACCTGTAAGTTTGACCTCAGTGGTAGAGAAATGATGGAATCACTTGAAAGAAAGAATTGTTGAGTACCTAGAGGCTAGGGGCACAGGACCCAAAGCAGCATGGATTTACAGCAGGAAGGTCATGTCAGATGAATCTAATTGATTTCTTTGACTGGGTGACCAAAGTAATAGACCAGGGAGGGGCTGTGGATATGGCCTACCTAGACTTTAGCAAGGCATTTGACACAGTGCCGCACAAAAGATTAATAATCAAGTTAGCCAGCCTGGGAGTGGGTCCCAGGGTGGTAGTCTGGGTAGCAAACTGGCTGCACAACAGGACACAGAAGGTAATAGTGAATGGAACACATTCCAAAGAAAGGGGGATTACTAGTGGAGTACCTCAGGCCTCAGTACTGGGTCCAGTCCTCTTTAACATCTTTATAGGTGACATTGCATAGGGCCTAGAGGGAAAGGTATGCCTCCTTGCAGATGACACAAAGATCTGTAACAGAGTTGATACACAAGAGGAGGTAGAAAAGATGAGAAGGGACTTGGCAAGGTTGGAGGAATGGTCAGACATATGGAAACTTAGATTCAATTCAAAGAAGTGCAAAGTAATGCACCTGGGAAATAAAAACCCAGGAGAAGAGTATACAATAGCAGGGGAGGTACTAACAACAACAAAAATGGAAAGGGACCTGGGGGTAGTCATATCAGATGACCTAAAGGTGGATAAGCAATGTGAAAAGTCAGTAAGGAGAGCCAGGGGGATACTGGGATGCATAGGAAGGGGCATCACAAATAGAAAAAGGGAAGTGGTTATCCCTCTATACAGACAGTTGGTGAGATCCCATCTGGAGTACTGTGTGCAGTTTTGGAGACCCTCATCTACGCAAGGACATAGACAGGATGGAAGCAGTCCAGAGGAGGGCAACTAAAATGGTGCAGGGTCTGCAGCAGAAACCATATGAAGAGAGATTGAGAGAGCTTAATATGTATAGTCTTGATGAAAGGAGGGACAGGGCGGACATGATAGGAATGTTCAAGTACCTCAAGGGAATCAACAAAGTCCAGGAGGGTAGCATCTTTCAGAAAAAGAGATGTGTAAGAACAAGGGGGCGCAATTTAAACATAGAGGGGAGGATGGCTCTGGGGTAATGTGAGGAAATTTTTTTTCACTGACAGAGTGGTGGATACATGGAACTGCCTTCCTGAGGAGGTCTTTGGGTCTAAAACAGTGGGGGAATTCAAACATGCATGGGACAGACATAAGGCAATTATAGTGGGGGGGTTGCAGGAAGTAGTCTGTTGGTTAACTAGAATCTGCAGCTTATCCAGTAAGTACGGAAATGGGCAGACAGGGTGGGCCAAGTGGTCCTTATCTGCCATCGAAGTCTGTTTCTATGTAAAGCAGTAGGTAAGGCTAGAGGGATGTTGGAGTGTATTAGCAGGGGTATATCAAGTCGGAAGATGGAGGTAATAATCCCTCTTTACAAGACACTGGTTATGCCCCATCTGGAGTACTGCATGCAGTACTGGAGGCCACACCTTCACAAGGACATTAACCAAATTGAGGCAGTCCAGAGAAGGGCAACCAAAATGGTACAGGGACTGCATCAGAAAACATATGAGGACAGATTAACTGAGCTCAATATGTATACCCTAGAGCAAAGGAGGGAGATAGGTGATATGATTGAAACATTCACACACCTTAAGGGCATTAACAAGGTGAAAGAGTCTAACATGTTTCAATATAAGAAAAACAGCAGAACAAGAGGATACAGCATGAGATTAGAGGGCGGCTGATTAAGGGGTAATGTGAAGAAGTTATTTTTCATGGAAAAGGTGGTGGATGCATGGAACGGCCTACCTCAAGAAATGGTGTATCTGAATACAGTGCAGGGCTTCAGATAGGCATGGGATAGGCATAAGAGCACAATACAGATGAGTAAAAATAGATAGGCCATTGACAGAGCAAAGGCCAATGGCACATTCATAAGGTAGAAAAAGAAATGGGCTGACTGGATGGACCTTGCAGTCCTTATCTGCCATCAATTTCTATGTTTCTATGTGTTTCTGTTGTGTTGGATGGTGTACTCACTTGCGTTTCCATTGCTTTTGTGGTGTTAGTGGCTGTGGTAATGGAATTGGTGGTCCGCATCTTCTTTACTTTATGGTATCGTTGTCGTCGTTTTTCATTGATTCTTCTGCATTTTTGGGAGGTCATCATCATGCATTGTTCTCTTTCTCTTTCTCTCCCCAGTGTTCTCTCTTCGGTTTCTCTGTTTGTTTAGTTGTTTCTTTAGTTACAGAAGGGTTTACAGTATCTGGTGTCATGTTCCTCTTCCTCTTCCTGGATTCCTGCATTCACAATTGATTTTTTTCTCTAGCAAGTATGCGTTGTTCTTTGGTCATTTTCTCTCTGTGCTTCCGTGCACATCCTTTTGCTTTTTATTTATACTGTCGGATGCATTGTGGATCCTTTCTTAAGTTATTCTAGTACTGCTGACTTCTTTCTTTTCCTGTGAGCAGTACAGAACAATTCTTTTGTGCCCCACGGAGCAAGTCAGCAGCAGACACGCATGGTGTTTGACATCTTCTTGTTTCACTTTGATCCATCTTTCCAAAACTAAACACAAGACGACAAAAAGAAATCCGTGATGCTATAATAAAAAACAGCTCAGAATATATTAATAAATTTACTACAGAAAACAACAAGGATGGCACAGGACAAAATAGAGTAGTGCCACACAAGGAAGAGTAGAGCAGAGCAGCCACATGGTTATGCTGCATGAGGTAGAGTAGAACAGCATGAGGTTAGAACACACATGGTGACACCGCACAAGATAGAGTAGAGAAGCATGAGGTAGAGTAGAGCAGCACACATGGTGATGCCGCACGAGGTCAAGCAGAGCAGCACGAGGTAGAGTAGAGCAGCACACATGGTGACCCCGCACGAGGGTCAAGAAGAGCAGCACATATGGTGACGCTGCATGAGGTAGAGTAGAGCAGCAGGTTGTAGAGTCGAACAGCACACATGGCGATGCCACACAAGGTAGAGTAGAACAGCACACATAGTGATGCCGCACGAGGTCAAGCAGAGCAGCACGAGGTAGAGTGGAGCAGCACACATGGCAACCCTGCACGAGGGTCAAGAAGAGCAGCACATATGGTGATGCCGCATGAGGTAGAGTAGAGTAGCAGGAGGTAGAGTCGAACAGCACACATGGCGATGCCACACAAGGTAGAGTAGAATAGCAGGAGGTAGAGTAAAGCAGTACACATGGTGACGCCGCATGAGGTCAAGAAGAGCAGCACGAGGTAGAACAGAGCCACACACATGGTGAAGCCGCATGAGGTAGAGTAGAGCAGCACACATGGTGACACCACAACAGGCAGAGTAGAGCAGCACGAGGCATGCCAGCACTTTCCTTGAAAACAAATTGGAGGCACACCTGCAGTTTCCTTGCAAATAAATTGAAGGCACACCCACACTTGCCTGCAAACAAAATGGAGGCACACCCCCACACACTTTTCTTGCAAATAAAATGGAGGCACACACCTGCACTTGCCTGCAAACAAAATGGAGGCACACTCCCACACTTCCCTTGCAAGCAGAATGGAGGCACACCCGTACTTTCCTTGCAAACAAAAGAGTCACGTGCCTGCACTTTCCTTGCAAACAAAATGGAGGAACATGTCCACATTTGCCTGCAAACAAAATGAAGGCACACCTGCACTTACCTGCAAACAAACTGGAAGCACATGCCTACACTTGCTTGCAAACAAAATGGTGGCACAACCGCACTTTCCTCACAAACAAAATGAGGCACAACTGCATTGGTTTACAAATTAAATGCTAAGTACACAAAGAAATACACAAAGACTTAAGTACATTTTAAGATGCAAACAAATAACAGGCCCACACACAAAGCTTGAAAGAACAGGTTGCATGTACAAAAAAAGTTATCCCTCACCCACCACCAACATATTTGGTAGCTTACCCTCTGGTTTAGAGATTAATCACGAATGCTCCCAGTTCCTTATTTTGAGCTGCACAGTCCACCTTTTCACGTTTCTCAATGTGAGTACATCAACAGCGGGATCATGTACTGCACTCCATAGAATTTGAGAAAGGAAGGCCGTTGTTCAACTAACAAGGACTTTGTTAGTTGATCGGTTGTCTTCTTTTTTCAAATTCTGCACTTAAAAGAATTAAAATGCAGCGTGAAAAAATAGACCCATTGTAGTCTATGGAGCACATATGGCTGTTGATGTACTGACATCGTTACGCATAAAAACTTGGGGATGAAGCTCCAAGCAAGGAACTTAGTAGGAGTTGGTTTAATTTTTTCCTTTGAGGGGTTAGAATATAGTAGGCGAAAACTCATTTTGGGATTAATCTGTAAACGAAAGGGTAAACTACTCAGTGGGTGAGGGCAATAAGTTTGCTTACTC
This sequence comes from Neoceratodus forsteri, assembly GCA_016271365.2. Classification (NCBI taxonomy): domain Eukaryota; kingdom Metazoa; phylum Chordata; order Ceratodontiformes; family Ceratodontidae; genus Neoceratodus; species Neoceratodus forsteri. Next base: position 1,092,615,987 of record CM057451.1, read on the forward strand.
GAAACCCACTTGAATAATCCAGACAAACCTATAACTGGTGTGTTGAGATGACAACAAGACAGCAATCACAAAATTCAGCACAGCAGTCATGGCAAAGCGTCTTTCCAGGTGTGCTTATCCACCACCCTCCGAGCCAAGAAAGCATGGTGCTCAAGATGGCTGAGTGAGCATCTCTGGACAAGCACACCTGGAAACAAATGCTGCCTGTACATGCAACCCCTCAGCGTCTCACTTAAAAAAGAAAAGTACCACATTTTAAGACATGGCATCACAGAATTCAGCAGGGATACGACAAAAACATTGCATAACACGCCAGCTCCAGCTCATGCATATTTCCAGGCTTGCTTCTTGGCCTACACCCTTCCACCAACCTACCCCCCCCACCCTAACCAAGAAAGTACATGGCACTCAAGATGGCTAAGCCTGAAGCAGGTCTGGAAAAATGCATCTCCTGGACACCCCTCCCTCCCCAACCACAAGTCTCTACATTAAACCAAAAGGCAGCAATCACAATGCATCACTGTAAAATAATCCAGACAAAGCATCTTTCTAGGTGTGCTTTTCCACCACTCACTGAGCCAAGAAAGCATGGTGCTCAAGATGGCTGAGGGAGCTTCTGTGGACAAGCACACCTGGAAACAAATGTTGCCTGTACATGGAACCCCTCAGCATCTCACTTAACAAATAAAAAAAAAAAGAACCACATTTTAACACATGGCATCAATCACAGAATTCAGCAGGGATATGACAAAACATTGCATAAAAACACAAACATGCATCTCCTGGACCTCCCCTCCAACCACAAGTCTCAGCATTAAACAAAAAAGCAGCAATCACAATTCAGCACAATAATAATCCAGACACAGTGTCTTTCCAGGTGTGCTTATCCACCACCCACTGAGCCAGGAAAGCATGGTGCTCAAGATGACTGAGTGAGCCTCTGTGGACAAGCACACCTGGAAACAAATGCTGCCTGCACATGCAACCCATTAGCGTCTCGCATTAAAAAACAAACAAAAAAAAAAATGTTTTAACACATGGCAGCAGTCATAAAGTTCAGCAGGAATAAGGCAAAGCATTGCATAAAACACCAGCTCCAGCTGATGCATCTTTCCAGGTGTGCTTCTTGGCCTACACCCTTCCACCCCCTGCCCAAACCAAGAAAGCACATGGCACTCAAGATGGCCAAGCTTTAAGCAGACCTGGAAAAACACATCACCTGGCCGCCTACCCCCAACCACAGATCCCGTTTTAAGACGTAATGGTAGCAATTACAAAATTCAGCATGAATAATAAAACAAAACAGGTAACAATCATAATCCTGCACAGTAATAGGACAATGCATATTTACAGGTGTGCTTATACAACACCCACCAAACAAAGCATGGTTCTTCAGAAGTCCAACCAGCTTGGTGAACACCATCCCCCAAACAAAAAAAGGCAAACACACCTGTAAAAAAGACATTTCCTGCCTCATCTTGATTTTAAAAATAATAAACACAAGAACATAATGTAACACACCTCTACAACTGTGACAAAACAACTCACATATTATCCAGTTTCCACCCCAAAAGATTGTGGTCCATCAAACATAAGGCTTACCTTGCAGAGGCAGCATATTAAAAAAAAGCACCAGAAGGGCACTGACTGACCACACAGGCTACAAGCCAGAACAATGCTTGGCCAAGTGTGCAATAATGGGCATAAACCCAACTGAATCAGTGCCTCCAGCAAGAGTTTGTATGGCTTTCCACCCATAACAGAAGTTTTACCCACCACCCCACCACTACAAGAATCAAAGAAAAGAAAGTGACTGCAGCTCTGTTGAAAGATTCCCCTTAATTATTGGGGTGGGCTCACAAGTTCACATCACCCAAAAAAAACACAAAAAATACATTTAGTGACACTGACCTGCCCCATCCCCCACAGAATCCAACAAAACACTTGCTTTGGCTTACTTTGGTGCATCATGGCTCCTTGCTTTGGGCTTAATGTGAGCAAGCTCATTGTGTCTCCATTCTGTTACTCCATGGGGGGAAGGGGTAAGTCAGCTCCCCTGTGGCTTACAATGGCATTATTAAAAAATGCAGGCATCAAAACCCCATTAAAACTCTACGACGCACAAATTCTACTCCCCAGCAGTGGCTGTCAGTGCAAAGAGCTTACCTCAAGTGGCACAGCAAACAACCTGTGGTGCAACAAACAGCTCATGGCGCAGCACACAGTGTGGTCTGAAGTATGGCATGGTGCAGTCAACAGGTTACTCGAAGGTGGACATGGCTCTCCAAACACGCTGAAAGATCGCAAGCAAAGGGGACTCAGCTAAGCAGTTCATAGGCTTTTATGGCCCATCAGAACCTGCATACTGCTGACATCTCCTTACATCATAACATGGTACTGCTATGAGTGGGTAGGGTCGCATAATGGCACACACACATCTGGGGAATGGAGACACCAGACGGGGACCGGGGGTTAAATCTCACCTCTATCAAAGGGAGACCGTGGGACTGTATGAAATGATTGACAGCCATGTACCAACAAACATTTGATAGCACCAGGGGAAATTGCTAGGACAGAAACTGAGGAACAAAACATTTGTGGACCATTTAAACTTTATCCTTACACAGGACACTGCATGTTGCCTGAGCCATGGTAATTTGCACAGGAAAGTTTATAACAGCCAATGTGGAAATCAAGGGGAAAGCATGCAAACTTAAAAAAGAAACACACCACACAGTTTTCAAAATTATTTTTATCAACAAAAGGCATATGCATAATATCACACTCACAACATACTCTCATTTTGCATGTCCCAATTTGCTGCTGTAAATATGTGCATTTTCATAGATGGCCAAAAAATAAAATGACTGAAGTTAAAATTTTGAAACTATGTCAGGTATCTTTGGAGATGACCATCTATGGAAAACACATATTACATTTGCAGTAGCTATTTTGATAAGTTTCTAAATTAGGAATACAACTATGCTGTACTATGGTAACCCTTTCTCATGAACTGACCCAACATCAGTTTTACTTGCTTTAGGACATTATGAGAATATATTAATTCCATGAGTTGCAATCACTGCATCATGGGATATGCAAATGATATGGGTTGTGAACATCTCTGCCATTCCCTGAGAAACAAAGTACTAAACAGAAGCACATAATGGAAGTAATAAATAGTATCATATGTGGAATGAAAAGAAGGAGGAAGATTTCATGCAGGAATTAGGGGTTTCAGCTACTCGTAATTTCTGCTACTCTGTCTTTTTTTTTCTCACAAATGTCTGCACTCTAGAGGGAGGATGTTGTAATCTGCTGTTTAAATTACTGTGCTTGCTCATTTACTGTTGCCTCTGTTAAAACTTAAAGTGTTCAGTGATTTAACTGGGAGGGACTGTACTTTAACTGTTGGTCTACTGTGGGGATTGTGATTATTATTCCTAGCCCGGGAAACTAAAGGAAACTAAGTTTCTTTTACTCCTCTATCCCTATGCACTCTTGCTCTCTCACCCCCCCCAGCTGCCTTAATTCTTGCTTTTGATCCCTCTGCCAACTTCTTGCTATCACGCTCTCTCTCCCCCTCGAACTAAACTATTCTAAATTCTAATGCCAGCACCCTCCTTTGTCTTTACTCTCATGAGCTCCCCTAACACCAGCTCTGGTGCCATCCACCACCTCTGCTGTTATTTTTCACCTCCGCCTACCTCACAGTTACTCCCCTCCCTTTATTCTTTTGTTTCCCTAGGGCCTGATTATGCCCACCTATTCCAACTCCCTGTGTAACAATCTCCCCTCTCTATTCTCTTCCAGAACACCTGCAGACACTTTGTAGCACACCTCAGGCCAGTGGTACTGGTGCTGAAGCCTAGCCGACTGCCCACATCCTCCAGCCCGCAGGATCACCACCTAAGGTACACTCTCTCCACTCACAAAGCTGCAGCTGAGTGCTGACATCTGATTTGTTCCCCACTCTGCAACCTGCTAGCTATTGGCTAATTCTGGGTTCCTGGCTGAACACTATTGGTCTGCAACCATAGCCCAAAAATTGAACTTTCCCTTCCAGAAGCAGGGCTTTAATTTCAGCTACTCTGTCTTTTTTCCTGCCCTCTCATCCCAACCCTGACCGCTATTAAATACACCTCCTCCCCTGCTCAGCCCTAGGCCACTCCAACCTCCCCTTACCTGATTCGTCCACCACACTGCCTGCTCCTCCCTTTAGTGTATCTCAAAGATATCTCTCTACCTCTGGTGCTCAGTTCTCCTTTGGGGATAGATTGTCAGTGTTGTAGCTCAATTTCTACACTTTGCTTTTTGTCTAGCACTCCCCACTGCCATGAGGTCCCTGCCACTCCATCTCTGCACAGGCTCCTAACTCCTCCCTATCCTCCTACAATGACCAGACCTTTAGGTCTCCTGCTACTAAGTATTTTAATGTCTGCACTACCTCTGCTCATTGGGCAGCCTCATTGTGATCCCCCTCTGCTTGCCCCCATTCTCTATGACAATACCCCCCTCAATCCCTACTGCACCATAACCTTGGTGTTTTGCTCTAAAATACCTGGCCACTACAAGTGTGATGACACAGACAGGTCCTCCAGGGCCCAACCACTGCACCAGCAGCTGAATGTACCACCACTTACACTCCTCCTCAGATTTATATCTTGCAAGGAGAAGCACCTAATTAGGCACTCCACTAAACTGCAGTGCAAACTATACTGCAAATATTTTAAAAGCTATCTCCTTAGGCTAGCCCTGCTCTTACTCATTCTTTCTGGTAAAATCCACCCCAACCCTGGCCCTCCACAAAAAAATGGGTGCAACTGTCCAGAATGCAGGCACGCTAACCTTTGCATCAATGAACATTTGCAGCCTAGTTGCTAACCACACTAACCTGCAGGCCTGGGTAACCCTCCATAACCCTGATGTCCTGTCTATAGTTGAAACGTGGCTCTCCCCAAAAATCCCAGATGGTGCCATCAACCTCCCAGGCTATAGGGCTTTCAGGCAGGACCGACTGACCAAACGAGGAGGGGGGGTGTGATCTATCTTTGGGGCATCATACAGGGTTTTTTCCTGAATCTTCCCAGCCTAGGATCCAATACACAGGCCCTGGCCATCAAGGTCCTCCTTGGTACCCACAACAAATCTATCACCCTCCTTTCCATGTATATCCCTCCTAGACACTCGGCCCATGGTCTACAAGCTATCTTAGATAGCCTTGGGACCCTTAACCTCAGCACCAAAGTCCTGCTCCTTGGTGACTTCAGTATCAACTGGCTTGCCACAGAAGCTAATCAATTCAAAGACATAATTAGTGCAGCACATTTTACATAGCTTATTGATGCCCCTACAAAGACCAACTACAGGGCAGGAACAAGCACCCTGCTCTACTGGGCACTTACTAACTGCCCCGAGCACATAAATAATGCTACCGTTCTCCCAGATGCAATCAGCGACCACTCACCTATCTGTTTCTGCTGGTCCAACAAGTTCACCAAACCTCCTCCAAGAACTGTAATCAATAGGGTCCTTAAGCAGGGTCAATCTGGCTATCTGAAAGCTGATCTCCTTAACACTGACTGGTCAGCAGTGTATGGGACTTCTGACATTGACTGTGCTCTTGTCCACTTCATCACCCTTTTCAATGCAGCCTGTGACAAACATGCACTCCTAAAAAAGTGCAAATTCAAAGGCCATTTCAACCCATGACATTCTCGAACTCATGAAAAATAGGGACCATCTCTGGCATGTAGCCAGGGCCACAGGGAAACTATCATACATCCAGAATTATAAAAAGATCAGGAATAACTGTACCAGAACCATCCACGTAGCCAAAAACACATATTACAAAGATGCACTAGCACAATGCTGGAAAGATTGAAGAAAATTCTGGATGAACCTGAAAGAGGTCACTGGCCATGAGCCTAAATTTGCCCCCACCATGCTCAACATCAATGGATCCCCTTTTCCTCATCCCCAAATCCATAGCCAACACCTTCAATCAAACCTTCACAGACCTCCTTGGCAACCTCCCTGCTGGCTTTTTCTCCCTTACCAACCCTACCAAAGCTATGCAGACCCTCAAACGCCCTCCTTTTTACTTCAAAACAGTCTCCATTGGGGAAGCCAGGAAATATCTGAACAAAGTTCTGGGTAAAGGGAGATACAGCAGTGATACTCTTGATCTCAAACTAGTGGCTCTTACATTGGAGCAAATCCTATCCCCTCTCACATATATCTTTAACCTATTGCTCCGATACACTAGATCCCCACAAAGATGGAAAGCTGCTGTTGTAATCCCAGTGCACAAGAATGGTGATCATGCCCACCCAGAGAACTACAGACCCATCTCCATTCTGTCGCCACTCTCTAAGGCACTCAAAAGAATTGTTGCAGACCAGCTAACTGAATGCATGGAAAAACACCAGCTCCAATGCCCTGAGCAACATGGATTTAGGACCGGGCACAGTACCACCACGGCTCTTCTCAAATTCACAAGCTCTATCCATAAATTCCTCGACCAAAGACATCTTGTTGGGGCAATCTACATTGACTTAACAAAGGCTTTTGATACGGTTAACCATACCCTCCTTGCCAACCAACTAGTTACCATTGGTCTCTCCACCGACACCGACAACTGGTTCCATAGTTATCTAGGTAGTCACTCCCAACAAGTGAAGATAGGTACTGTCCTCTCAGTCAACCTGTTTGCTCTGGCATCCCCCAAGGCTCAATCCTGGGCCCCCTTCTTTTCAGTTTGTTTCTTAATAATCTCCCTCAAGCCTGCCAAAGTCACATCCTTCTTTATTCAGATGATGCCGTTGTGTTCTCCAGTGGTGTGGACCCAGGTGCCCTTGAGTGGCAACTCTAGCATGATTTCTCAAGTATCGAGCAATGGTTCCATGACCACAAGTTGATTCTGAACTACAAAAAGACTAAAAGCATCTTGTTCTCAAGCACCCAAAACAAGGACAGAAAGTACCCCTCTCAATATGCAACAGCTCTGATTCCTCACTTGATCTCTTTTAATACATCAAATACCTTGGTATCACCATTGACAGTTTACTCACCTACACCCTCCACATAGGTAACACCGCCAAAGCCATCAACTCATGCATTGGACTTCTCCATAGACACAAGCATAGTCTGACGTCTGAAGCTTTAAGCATTGCCGTTCACAGCTCTATGGATTCTTTGGTTGACTATGGTCTTGCCATCTATGGCTCTGCCACAAACACTGCACTCTGGTGCATAAAAATTGTGCTTAACAAAGCCTGTAGGCTCATTACAGGAGTGCCAAGACTGAAACATATCTGCGACCTTTACTCCAGGACAAACTGGCTTCCACTTCTAGACTGACTAAAATACCAAACCTGTCTTCTGGCCAAATAAATCCACCTTGGTCAACTACCGACAAGGGTGTCAACAATTACTTGTTCCCAACACCAACCCCCATCCCACACAATATTCTGAGCAGCTGCTCTTCCTAACCCCCAAATGCCGCACAACCTAAGGTCAATGATCCTTCGCATTCAGAGCTCCACAGTGGATCAACTCCCTTTGTGATAACATTGCCAATCTTCCCACACTTGGAGCCTATAAAGTAAACCTTAAGCAGCAGCTGGTGCTTGAGTCCCACTGTGACTGCCATTGCTAGTTCTCTCTGCCAGCTGTTGACAACAACCTACCCTCCTCACTCCACCCTCCTCTCTTCCTTCCCCCTCCCCCTCCACCTAGTGCTCCTGGCTCCTCCCCATCTCACATTTTCCCCTCTCCTGCTCCAACATCCTTGTCCTTCCATCCCTTACTTCCCCCTTTCCCCTGTCCCCCCTCCCTCCCACCTCTGACAAGGCCTCACTGGCTGATCTACCCACTTGCTGGTCTCTGGGTGCTGCCCACTCTTAGTTCCTGCTGCAGTGGCCTAGGATGGCACCTCACTTATCTGTCCCCCTCCCTAAGTAATGACTCTTTTTCCCTTTCATATCTGTTTTGTTTGTTATTAACTAAACTGTACTCAGTATCTATGCCTCCATGTAATATTGTCTTGTCTTGTTTGTATGGTTTGTACTTTACTTGACGTGAAATCTATGTAAAGAGCTTCTAGCTCAAGGGTACTAATCAGAGAATGTAATAAACAAACAAATAAAAGGATACTCTACTTCACATTTTGCAGCCTTCTGATAGGACAATGAGTTCAAAGGGAAACAGAGGAGGAAGGCAGAGAGTGGGCAGAGGTGGAAGAAGGGCATGCCATCGAATGCCTTCTCACAGCTCAGACTGATACTGATATGCCTTCATGCTCTGCAAGTGAATATAAAAATGTGAGTCATACAGCATTGTTTTTAAATTGTGTACAGTATGGCCCAGATATTCAGACCAATTGCGCGTAGGCGCGCTAGATTGCTCGATAGTGTGGTATTGCACCAAGGAGCCATATTCAGTGGGAGTCAGTGCGCAGCACAAAATCCATTGTGCCAATGCACAACTACAATGAATGCAGGTGCAAGAGCAGGGGGTATTCCCATGAATATCCAGCACAGTGCCATTTTAACTGTGAATCCATGGCGCAAGTGTGTAGCAAATAGAAGTTGCTGCGAGCAGACTTGTTCCTAGTAAAACAGGGTGCAAGCACACAGACAGCAGTTGCGCTAAGGGTGGGAGTGAGAGGGAGGTATACAGGGAGACAGACAGACAGGCACATGACCAGACATGGGGGGGGGACAGAGAGGTGGCGTAGGAGAAGGAGAGAAGGGGAGACAGAGGGACACACACACACACACAAAGACACAAAGCCTGTGTACCAGGGTGGCACACAGCCAGCAGTCAACCACCCAGGAGCACGGTGGACAGCAGGGGACATGGAGAGTGTGCCTGCCCTGATGGGGCAGTGATGAGGGGTGTGAGGTGGCAGGAGGAACAGCTATGTGGCCGAAGGGCCCAGCAGTGGCATGCCCGACACAGGCAGTACCATGCCCGCTGCACCGCTGAGAACCAGAGTGACACCAAGATCATGGGCCTGTACCACCTGAACATGGCCATGCTGAGGTAACCCTGCAAGCCATGAAGCACGGAGCTGCAGGCACCTACTAGACAGAGACACGCTATGACTGTGGTGATGACGGTGACCACTGGCATGTGCCTGCTTGCCATGGGCACTGGCCAAGGACCAACAGAGGACACCACAGGTGGCACCCTGGTGGCCGCGGCATGCCACCCCACACAGGTCCCCATAACTGTGCTGCCATGTGCTGTGGAATGCAGTCATCACCCCAGCACACAGGTGGAGCATACAGCACTGATGCAGGATAGCCACAGGGTGGCATGCATGCCTTGCATGAGTGGGGTCTATGCCTGCAACCACATGTGTGGCCATATGCCATCTGTCCCTGTGGGACTGGTACATATCAACAGGAAGAGACACCCAAGCATCACAACTCTAGGTGGCGTGCGATTCCACGGGGCACATACCAATGCCTGCACCACATACGCAGCACAGCCCTGTGCCGTGCCATGGATGTGAATGTGGGGACAACCCCACAGGCCACCTGCTGGGTGTGTGTGGCATGGACAGGGTGTGATGGGCAGCGATGTCCTGCGGGTGGGGGTGAGCAGGGTGTGCATGGTGGTGTGGGCACTAGGGACAGACAAGGGGCATAGCACAGCATAGCACAGGGCCAACCATGACATGCTCCACACAGGTGACAGCACATACCTGCTAAGACCCAGGCAGCATCTCCCTCGTCCATCCCACCTTGCAGTACTTGTGGCCCCCAGTGTGCTGCTGCAGCATCCACCACACCTGTCACGGTTGCAATACCGGAACATGGCCTATGCTGGTCAGTGGTGCTTCTGTGGCACAACGCATGCAAATGAGGTTGTGTGTAACAGTAATGATAGCTAATGCACCCCACTGTGCCACGTATTGGCTGATGAGCTCATTTACATGTGGTGTCTACGCAGGGCCGACAATGTGCACTTCTCACATGCTGGCATGTTCCCTATTGCGCACATGCACACTGTGGGTGGGCATGGTTCCATGGGCCATTGCACTGGGCACCAGCCTTGACCATCTCTATAGGTGTCCAGCTGCCAGTGTGGACCCTGCCATACCAGATGCTGAGCCGGCCCAAGTGGCAGACCTTGCTCGTTGTCTCGGGCATACTTGGGATGGTGGCAGCCCTGCAGGGCATGCTGGTGGTGGAGGGGGGTGAGGGATCGCATGCCAGAGTGGCAGGCTACTGCCATCACTAGGGTTGCCCTGTGTCCTCTGCTACCCCTGTTGGGTCTTTCCCTCCAGTCTCCCCTCCTACTGCACAGTCCCTATTCCCTGTCCCCCTCCCTTGTTGTCCCCACCCATCCCCAGCCCCTGCTGTTTCTGTACATGGCTGTTCCATACATATCTATTGTCTGGCATACCCGCCCATGTCTGTGTCTGCTTTAAAGGTGGCATGGGATGCCATGCTGCAGTGGTCCAGTGTCCATCTGGGTTGTGTGCATGTGGGGGGTGCATGCCATGTTACCGTGGCTCCCTGCTGTGTGCCGTGGTCAGTCCCACTGTGGTGGTGTCCATTCCGGGTCAGTGGCTGTGCATTGGGGTACCCATGGGGTGGCGGTCAGGAGTGTGTGGTGGGTGTGTGCATGGTGGTGGCTCATGGCCATGGTCATTGGTTGGGTACTGTCTATGCACTCTGTTGGGTTCCTCTGCCTGGCATTGTGCAGCCTGTCCCATGTGGTCCACCATGCTGCCTGCCACCCAGACTGTACAGTGTCCACTGTGTGGGCTTCCTGTTTGCCTGTGTTTTGTGTGTGTGCCTGGCTGCATGGTCCTGGGTGTGGTCTGCTCTGGTCTCAGGGGGTGGGGCACGGCCAGCAGCCTGCTGAGGGAGCTCCCTTGGTGGCCCTTCATTGGCCGTTGGCACCTCCTGTTGCCTGCTATCCATGCCACTGTTGTGTTCTGGGGTCAGGTGTCTGGGTGCCTGTGTGTGCCCTGCTGTGCCCTGCTGATGGAGGCCTCCTGTGGCCTGTCACTGTTCTTCCATGGCTCTGTCCCTGAGCCTGTTCTCTGTGCTGTGCCCCCATCCCCATTGCTCTGCTGCTGTTCTCCCACAGTTATGCTGGAGCATCTCTTTTTGCATCATGGCACATCTCTGTTTGCATCATGGCGCAACTCTGCCATATTCAGCCGGGTTGCGCTGGCGCAGCTTGGTCTGCGCAGCCTCTGAATATGGCTCCTGTTGCACCATGGCACATCGAATTTGCACTGCACCAGACTGGTGCCGGGCTTCTGCACATTTCTGAATATCTGGGCATAAATGTGTAAGCAGGGGAATGTAAAAGAAAAAAAAATGTAATCAATGTATTGTTATTTTTATTTTGAGGGTGTTTTGTTTTAGGGCCTAGATTATCTTTTTAATTAGGAAATATGGCAGCCACGTTTGGAATGGCAATCAGAAATTTTTGAAAAGGGCACTGATATTGTTAGAGTGCTGTACCCTAATTGCCAGCATTTAGAAACACAGAAACATAGAATTTGATGGCAGATAAGGACTGCTTGGCCCACCTAGTCTGCCCATTTCCCTACCTTATGCATAGGCTGCAGATCCTAGTTAACCAACAGCCTATTTCTTCCTACCCCCCACTAGGACTGCCTTATGTCTGTCCCATGCATTCTTCACTTCCCCCACTGTTCTTGACTACACGACCTCCTCAGGGAGGCTTTTCCATGCATCCACAACCCTCTCTGTGAAAAAATACTTCTTCACATTACCTCTGAGCCATCGCCCCTCTATCTTCAAATTGTGCCCCCTTGTTCTTGCACATCTCTTTTTCTGAAAGATGCTACCCTCTTGGACTTTGCTGATTCCCTTGAGGTACTTGAAATGAGTGATAAAAAGCCATTGATCACATATTAAGCTCCTTTAGTCTTTCTTTGTATGTCTTCTGGTGCAGATCCTGCACCATTTTGGTTGCCCTCCTCTGGACAGCCCCAACTCTGTCTATGTCTTTGCGGAGATGGGATCTCCAGAACTGCACACAGTACTCCAGATGGGGTCTCACCAACTGTCTATACAGAAGGATAACAAATTCCTGTTTTCTACTATTGATGCCTCTCCCTATGCATCCCAGTATCCCCCCAACCTTCTGTACTGCCTTCTCACATTGTTTGCCCACCTTTAGGTCATCTGATATAATTACCCCCAGGTCCTTTTCCATTTTTACTGTTGTCAGTATCTCACCCCATTGTGTACTCTTCCCTGGGTTTTGTTTCCCATGTGCATTACCTTGCACTTCTTTGCATTGAATCTGAGCTGCCATATATTTGACCACTCCTCCAACCTTGCCAAGTCCCTTCTCATCCTTTCCATTCCATCTTGTGTATCAACCTTGTTGCAGATCTTTGTGTCGTCTGCAAAGAGACATGCTTTTCCTTCCAGTTCCTCTGCAATGTCACTTATAAAGACATTAAAAAGGACTGGTCCCAGTACTGAACCCTGTGGTACCCCGCTAGTAACCCTCCTTTCTTCACTGTGGACCCCATTTACTACTACCCTTTGCGTCCTGTTGTCTAGCCAATTTTTTATGCAGGCTACCACCTTGGGACCCACTTCAAGGCTGGCTAACTTGTGTATTAATCATTTATTTCTTTTTTTACCTCTGCATTAAACAGAGCTAAGACATAGGTGCCAACCTATCAATACACATGATTTTCCTTACCTATTTTATAAAATTCTGTAAATAGAACTTTCTGAGAACAACCAGACCCCTGAATAAAATTCCATATTTCTATTCTGAAGGATGTACAGTGAAAATATTTGCTTTGCTGGTCACTTAAAGTGAGAATTGAAGGTGCCTGATAAGCAAAAATAACTTTGATAGTTGTGACTTCATATTTATACTTCCATTGCATAAATAGGGATTATGAAATGAGTACTAAAAATGCTGTATCTTGATTGGTCAAGAGCTGCTTTCAGCCAGGCTGTTATCCCAGTACAACAGCCCCGGTGAAAGTGATCCTGGCAAAATGGACTCGGCACCTGTAAAGTACCCCTATGCTCACCTGCCAACTGCTTGTCCCCACATAACACGTATCTCAAGCAGCAACTCCGATCTCCCCCCTTACACACATCCTCCAGTCCTGCTCTAAGGAACAGCTCTCTGGTACTGCTTTTTTGTTTTCCTTTTCTTTTTAATCCGTTGACCACGAGCGCTACTTCCCTTCACATTGCAGGTCTCCGTCTCATGGACCACACGCGAGATGAACTGCAAAAGAAAAAACAATTTTTTAATTTGTAAAAAAAAAAGAAAGGACAGGCTGGCTGTAGTTCAAAACACACAAATGCAGCAGTGACACATGTACAACCGTGGTCGTTGCTTGGAGTGGGAAAAGCATGCCTTTAGCCAGATCGCCGTGGCCTTCCCATTGACTTCTTGTGCAGCTAAGCAGGAATCCATCTGGAGAGGGTAGTATGGAGCAGCAGCTGTAGTATTTAGTGACAACAAGCAATCTTTGACACTCTCAGGCCATACACTTTCCTGGAGGTAAGCTAAGGTATAATCATTAGTTAAGCTGCTCAACGGTGGAGTCAGAATGGTGTCGGCAGTGGGAGGCAGGCTGAGAAAGCAGAGGCAGCCACAGGGTTAGGGTGACAGTGAAATCAGGACTGCCCTAGTTTTCTTTGCTGTTGTCCATTGTTGCTGCCTATCTGGAGCACTGGTGCCACCTACTGGCCAGTGGCCAACACCACAATATACAGGCACTATTTTTTTTTTCAATTTATTGTGATAGTTTGTATGTTTGTGTTTACAAATTCAAAACACAAAGACTTTAAAAATAGTTTTTATTTACAATATTGTATCCATTTCATAATCACAATAAGGCACTCCAGGGGGTATGTTATGGTGGGCTAACTGCTCTTCTTGTGTGGTGGAAGCACTCAGCTTCACCTCTTGCTTCAACCCATCTGAGGTGGGCTGATATCCCATCATAACAACCCCCTTGTTGTGCCTTATTGCTTAAATAAGCAATGTACTGACTCAGAATGTGCCATTTATCTTCATAGGTGAGGGGGCAGTACCAAATGCACAAGTGGCAGAGTCGCGAGTAAGTTATTTAAGTCCTGCCCCCATCACAAGTGATTACAATTAGCATGTTCTGAGGTAGGCCATTGATTGTCCATTTTATGTAATGTATTTAAAATTCTAACACTTTTAAATACATTTTCTTTATTAAGACTTTACTGCTTCTGTTTGATTCCAATGCTCTTTTTTGAGTACAGCATAGGCTAATGTGATGTAATCAGGTATTGTTAAAGCTTCTCTCCAGTTGGTTAACAGTTACTTTGTGACCTGCCTAAAATGAAGATAAATTGCCATAATGAAGATGCATAATTTATCTTCATTTAGAATGCTTCAGTGGCTGAAATAAATCATGTATGTATACTGTTTGAATCTACTCCACACTATATGAATAAATATACTGTATAATGGTGGCCCACAGTACAGCAACACCAAAACCATGAAAGACAAAAAAAGGCCATTACAGCAAAAGTCGCTGTAATGGTCTGCGGTTCAGAGACACAGCTTCTCCCGGTGCTTTGCCCCCTCCCCAAAACAACTCCAACCTGGAGTTGACTATATTTAAATGTGGGAGGTGTGGGGGCAGAGCCCCCCATATGGTTGGTGTGGGGGGAGAAGCCCCCCTCCAAAAACACTTTGTTTATTGATGACACAAAACTGAGTTTCGGCATTGTGCCGTCACTGTACAGGATGTTAGCAGATTTACTGTCGATGAAACATGGTGCTTCCCTGTATAGTGAAGCTCTGTTTCATGTCATTTGCTGTTCATTAGATTGTGAGACATGGTAGTAACTCCAGCCAAGTTAAAACAAGCATTTGACAGTGCCGGATGTTCACCATTGATATAAAAGTCCTGGGGTTCTAGATGCTTTGCATGACTGTAAGTTAAGATTAGTTACATAGTTAAATAGCTCCCACCTCCTGTCTTCTGAATGGGGGTTGGGGTGCAAAACCATTGTATGCCTAATGTATCCATTTCTGTTTCCCCCTGTTCTGTCAATGCTGCCTTGCCATGACAGTGTGAGCCACTAATTCTCGCATTCCCACTTTACAAAATCAGGCAAAGTGATCTAGGGCACACTGCATTTCTCATGCAGCCTCCCACCAATACTTCCTTTTCTTCCTTGCATTTAGTCAGTGCACATAAAAGCTGCCTTCTCTATACTACCCAGAGCTAAATCTTGCACTGCTGCCATTTCTCTTTTTTTGGTTTCATTTTGTGTTATTCAGCTGTGTGCCATTTAAGCTGGAATGTTACCTCTGTTTCCAGGTGAAGAAGCCAGGAGCCTGGTGCTCCTCAGAGCAGCCACCTGCAGACTCTTCCCACATCCTTAACATTCACTTATGTGGCATAATAGGTGCCTTTGGCACCTAAGTGAAGACGTCCACACTTCCAGGATGGTTGATGGCACTAAGCTGCAACTCATGCCTCAGAACCCACCTCAAAACCCACTTACAATTTACAGTGTGATCCTATGAGAATTTTATATCACACTTCCCAGGTGGTTGAAGGCACTTGGCTGCACCTCATGCCTTACAATCCACCTGGGGCATGTAGCAATTTATCCTTGCCACACACCCTGCTGTGTGATATTGATCACTTAAAATTTATATTTTAATCTTATGTGAATTATATACCACACTTCCCAGGTGGTTAAAGGCACCCAGCTGCTCCTCATGCCTTACAGCCCACCTGGGGCATGCAGCAATTTAGCACCACCACACACCCTGCCATATGTTATTGCTTGCTTACAGTTTACAATGTGATCCTAACGGAATCATATACCCCATTTCCAAGGTGGTTGAAGGCACTTGGCTGCACCTCATACCCCACAACCCACCTGGGGCATGCAGTAATTTAGCACTGCCACACACCCTGTCATGTGTTATTCCTTACATACAATTTACAATGTGATCCTATGGGAATTTTTTACCACACTTCCCAGGTGGTGTGCAATTGTGCATGTGTATCCATGGCTACAGACGCACTAGACCATGATGATGGATATCTCTTGTGACATGTGGAAAGAGTTGTATGTTGTTTGTCTTAGCTGATGATGGATGTCTGTGGTTGCTTGTGTTGTCTTGCCCCCTTTGGCTGCTTGGGAGGGAATGTGGAGTTAGAGTTGAAAACCCTAACATCGCATTTCCATACTTTTGTCACTTTAATAGTAACACATACTGATGCATTAATAGAGTTTTTTACAAAGAATGTATAAGTGATATGCTACCCTTCTACTGGAAATATTGTTGATATTTTTTGTTCAAGTGCTGACTGACCCGATGACATCAGGAGTGGCAAAGTCACAAGTGATGTCATCAGGTCAATCGGTACAAGAACAAAAATATCAACAATATTTCCGTGGGGGGGTAGCATATTCCGTTTATGCCATACCTCAAAAAAAAAGTGAAAAAAATTCATTTCTGCGAGAAGGGTAATGTAGTGTAATGCATGTGCAGTGCAGTGCAGTTTAGTGTGGAAGCGCCTGGAACACCTATTACTGCCGCAGGTGAGAGCTGCAATCAGCAGGGAGGGCTGCTATCTGAAGCAACACTGCACCTTCTTTTTAAACAGCTGCTGCACTTTACAAGAGAACTTTGTATTTGAACTGTCTGCCTATTGAAGTATGCTGCTATCCATGAACTGCCTGTATTGTACTTTAATTGGTCTCAGCATACTCTTGTTGGAGGGGGTCCAGCAGCAGACCAAACAGTGATTGAGCTGCTGATGGTAAAGGATGCTTAGTAATTTCAAAAGCCCCACATGGCACAGCTCAAGCACCGTGGTGTGAGCAGTGTGCATGGCACGAGTGCCACTCAGTCACAGAAAGCTGATAGAACAACAGTGTTAACACCAACTGGGGATTTGTAACCTAAGTCTTAAAGTCTAACTGCAAGTATCTGGGAAAGGGTAGATACCTCCTTAGTATAGACTTTGTGTCTTTGCTAAAAACAGACCTTTAAAGGCACACTGCCTTAAGGGTAGCTGGTCCATTCCACTGGGGTGTCAAACAGACGAGGCATACTGATGAGTCCTGGTAGGACGAAACACGTGTCTATGTCTTCTGTTAGCACCCTTTGCAAACTGTGTGAGAGACCTTTCGGCACCATGCAATGCTGCTTAAAGTTGGACCAGCATAACATTCTGTGGTGATTTGCATATGCAGCCCATGATGCTTTGCATTGTGGGGGCATGTGTGATTTTGTATTTTCTTGAAACTTGGCTTCCCAGCCAAATGCCCTTTGGGGTAACCCTTGCCTCAGTGTTTGCGCACAGAGGTTCTTTGACCTTTAAATATGTATATCATGGTTAGCACTGACTCTAGGTGTTGGAAAATGTAGTCTGGAATTATGATGTTGGGTTTATTCTTTACAACCTGGGAATCTCAGATTTTGGGGGAAGGGTAGAGGAGGATAACACTGAGATATGAAGGGCACTGCAGGAACATGCTCTTGTTAGACACATTACATTATTTGGTCATAGCCATGGTAGACAAAAAACTGTTCTAATTAGAGCCAGTTTGTTAACAAACGGCCTTAGTAGTGCTTTTTACAAGGCATGCTCCATGCTAATATGGACAACATCTAGTTTTTTATTGAACCATGGGATGATGAATTGACTACTAAAGAAAGCGGGAGGAGGCCAAATGATGAAAAGCAGGTACACAAGAATATTGAAGAGTTTGCTCCTGTGTGTCTGATGGTCTGTGGAGACTTACACCCAAATCCAGGGCCTAAAAGTAAGTTATCTCAAAACCAAGACAATATTGAGCAATCTGTTGTAAATAATAAACTGGATGCTACCATTGGTTCAGGACAGGGACTTAATTTAATCCATCGTAATGCTAGAAGCATGCCTAATAATTTTGATTTAATTAGTACATGGGTAATGGACCACTACCCAGAAGTTGTAATAATAACTGAAACCTGGTGAAATAATAAAACGGAGGACTCCCTATTGAATATTCCTGGGTATAATTTGTGGCTCAAGGATAGAAGTAAAAGGGGTTGGGGATTCTGATTTATGGACATTCAGGCCTAATCTTTACTCAGATAGCTGTAGAAAGGGATTTGCAGGGTTTGGAGGTGCTAGCTTGGAACTGAGGTTGCCCTACAATAAGAGAATCCTGGTGGTGGGGGTATACTGCCCACCTAAGGTAAATCCCCATGTTTTTCACTGTCTACAGGACATATTCTTTGGTTGTAACAACAGCCATGAAATTCTGATGGCTGGTGATTTTAATTCAAATTGTCAGAATATTGGTGAGTTCCAGCCGCTTGTTGAATTACAGAAAAATCTGGGACTCACTCAGTTGATTCATGAGCCAACAAGAATTAATATGGCCTCAAATGCAACCTCCATGACCTTGGATTTAATTTTTACAAACACTGTTCATAATATTATAAATAAGGGAGTTTTGCCAGATTCCATTTCAGATCACCAGTTTATTTTTTGTTCTAGAGATAAACCCCTAAAATTAGAAAGAAATAGAACCATTAGCTGGCTTAGCTTTAAACCATTTGATTATATTAATTTTATGACAGATCTAGGTAATATTGATTGGGAACGTATTTAGTTAATTCCTACCATAGATGAAGTATGGGAATATTTCTTAAGTTAATTTATTATGGTCTGTAATAAGCATACCCCCATAAAAACTAGGGTTTTGAAACAAAATATTGCCCTCTGGCATATAAATGAACTTAGGAAGCATAAAATAACCATGGATAAGGCATGGGGCCAGGCTAAAGAAGTGGTAATAGGCAGGATTGGGAAAATTATAAAAGACTCCGTAATTCCTATGTTAGGGAGGCTAGAAATGCTAAACAGAGACACCACTCCCACTTGTTGAACAAAAACTGTACACGGCATCCTAAGGATTTTTGGAGAACAGTTAATACACTGCTGAAAAGACAGGGAAATAATGCCTCTAACGTATTTAATATAGAAAGACAGATGATCCCAGTGTCACAAACAGTAGCTGACCGGTTTAATGACTATTTTAGTAAAATGGGGGTAGCAGACCTCTTGGGTCCACCATACACACCAGGAGCCCATCAGGTGGCAGAGCAAGGGCCCACAAAACATTTTATATTTTCAAAAATGATGGTCGAGTCTGTGATTAAAGAATTATTAAACCTGAATACTTCAAAGGCCATTGGCCTAGATAGCATCCCAACCAGGATGTTAAAGTATGCCACACCAGTCATAGCTCATCCCTTGGCATATATATTCAATTTATCATTGAGTACAGGAGAGTATCATTTGACATGGAAATAGTCAAAGGTGATACCAGTTTTCAAGGGGGTAACAAGACTGAGATGAGTAGCTATTGTTCAATTGCACTTTTGTCCCAGACATCTAAAATATTTGAAAAATTAGTGGGGGTTCAATTTAGGGAACTCTTGGATTCCCAAGGTTTAATTAATGGTATGCAATCAGGCTTTTGAAAGTGCCATAGCACCACTCCGGCCATTGTTAAAGTGGTGGGGGATGTGTAGGTGACCCTGGACAGGAGGACACAGGTGGGTGCTCTATTTGTAGACTTATTCAAGGCCTTTGATTCCTAGGACCATGGTGTCCTCTTGTCCAGGATGGCATCACTGGGGTTCGTGGGCCTAGCACAGAGGTGGCTGGCATCATATCTTATGGGAAGGAGTCAGATGGTATCAGTGGGTGAACGGGTCTCTGGTTTGCTGTCTGTTGTGTCAGGGGTCCCTCAAGGTTCCGTCTTGGGACCACTCCTGTTTAATATACATGTAAATGGACTATGTTTTTCATACCCAACTGTGTCGTTTCATCTTTACACAGATGACACCGTTATTTATACATCAGATTGTACCTTAGAAAAGATACAAAAATGAAGCTTCAGAAACCATTTAATGCATTACAAGTCTTTCTTGAAGATAATAAATTAATGTTGAATGCAATTAAAAAAACACAGTCCATGATGTGCTGATGAACGAATGATAGGCATGATAATTTGGCCCTGGGGCTGGTTACTCTTGGGGAGCCCTGATCCAACAGATGCAATCTTATAAATATCTGGGTTTGTGGGTAGATGATTCTTTAAGCTGTGGTACCCGTATTAGTAATTAGGCAAAAAATGTGGGTAAAAGACTGGGAGCACTATATAGGGCAAGACCACTTATAAGTATGGAAGTTAAAAGAAGGGTGGTGAACTCCATGATTATTCCTATGTTTGCCTATGGAGACATTCTCTATTCTGGGGAAAAAATAGGGGATCTTAAAAAATTAGAGGCCTGTCATGGTACATTAGGCTTGCTAGATATATACTAGGGGCCCCTAGGCAAACCCATAAGTGTAGTTTATATAATCAGTTGGGATGACAGAACTTAAGTGAAAGTAGCCAGGAACATTTGTTGGCTTGTATATGTGAGGGCCTGTCAGGCAGATTTCCTGGGTATAGTATAGATAATTTGATTTATAGAACCAAATTAGATTCACCTAGAACAGTTAAAGTACCAGATTTAGTATTACCTAAATGTAGCCTAGAGGTTGGTGGTCAGTATATTATAGGGGAATACAGGGTTGGAACAAGATACCCGCACAATAGTGAATGGGTGATGTGAATAAATCTTGGCCATGATAAAATTATGATTAAGAAAAGAGCTGTGTAACTCAAGGCAATGTTGTGTAATGTGGGATTAGAATTTATGAGGCAGAACAGGACAAAGGATAGTGGGTAAAAGTGTTAGAGCTTGACTAAGGCAGGGGAAGAGTATACCGCTGAATAATGCTATTTGTTTTGAGACTAACATCCAAAGTGTAACTTATAGTTGAAGTCAAGGGTGAACGCTTGACATACATGTTTTGTTTTAAGATTTTATATTAACTGATTAAAATGTATGTATTGTATAATCTCGTGTTTTTGTGTTTTGAAAATTGTTTACCTTGTTGTGGACCTCGTTGAAAATGAGTTTTATTTAATCGGAGTTAATCCTTATTAATATGAAATTATATGAATAAAAATATTTTACTACTTTTACTACTACTACTAGTGTAATGTAGTGTAGTGGATTACCAAGTCGGCAACAAAGCAGAGCTCAGGCCATCCTCGTAAAAAAGGATTCTGGATGCTTGAATGTCTGATACCAAACTGCATTTATTTGTTAAAAATGCCAAATCAAAACCTTGTGCTGGCAGCACCAGGTTTTGGTTTGGCATTTTTAATGAATAAATGCAGCTTAGTATCAGACATTCAAGTGTCTGGGATCCTTTTTCTCTGGGGATGGCCTGAGCTCTGCTTTGTTGTGGACTTGGTAATTTGTGAAACGCTGTGTAGCTTGGTCGGTCGGTCCTGTTGCCGTTCTTCTTGTTGTTGGTCTATAGTGTAGTGGATTGCAGTTTAGTGTAAAGTAATGTAGTGTAGTGTATTGTAGTGCAGTGCAGTTTAGTGTAGTGGTGTGTTGTGCAGCGTAGTGTAGTGTAATGCAGTGCAGTTTAGTTCAGTGTACTATAGCGTAGAGTAGTGTAGTGCAGTGCAGTTTAGTGTAATGTCATGTAGCATAGTGTAGTGTTTTTCTTTTGTATGTTCTGTTTATGCACCCTACCTTCGGGGCATCTCTCAGGTTACCATCTGCATCTCCAACTTTGTACCGTCCTCCTGAACCATTTATCTGCACTGCTACATTGGGTATGTGGGATCCAGGCTCTCCCAGCCCCATGGAGAGGTCCCAGATCCCAGGGAGAGTCAGAGAATTGGCCAGCCTTGGACGTGTGATCGGATGGCTTGTAGTCACCATTGCCTCACTTGAGGTAGTTTTTTTTTTCTTGAATAGTTTCCCCTTGGGGTGCGGCGTGCAATGACATCTGCACATGGCTTTCCTGATGACATCTGCTGCACTCCCCATCTCTATATTCTGGCTGGTGTTCCTGTAGTACCCCTGATCTCCCTCGGGGGTGGTGAGGATGCCAAGCAGTCCCAGGATCCCTACCAGGGAGAGGAAAGCAGTCTGCCAGATGCTCAATCCTCTCCCTCCACCGCTGACCCCCGGCATCCAGTGCCCCAACCCTCAGCGCCACCAGGCCGACGCATAGTCTAGTTTTGTGTAGCGTAGTGTAATGCAGTGTAGTGTAGTGCAGTTTGGTGTAGCGTAGTGTAATGTAGTGTAGTGTAATGCAATGCAATGTAGTATAGTGTTGTGCAGTGCAATTTGGTATAGTGTAGTGTAGTGTGATGCAGTGTAGTGTAGTGTAATGAAGTGTAGTGTGGTGTAGTGCAGTGCAGTTTAGTGCAGTGTAATATAGTATAGTGTAATGCAGTGTAATGTAGTGTAGTGCAGTGCTCTTTAGTGTTTTGTAGTGTAATGTAGTGTACTGAAATGTAGTGTAGTAAACTGTATTGTAGTGTAATGCAGTGTTGTTTAGTGTTGTGTAGTGTAATGCAGATTAGTGTAGTGTGCAGTGAAGTGAGGTGTACTGTAGGTTAGTGTAGTGTAGACTGTGCAGTGCAGTTAATGTAGTGTAGTATGCAGTGCAGTGTACCATGTATTGTAGTAGGTAGTGTAGTGTAGTGCAGGTTAGTGTAGTGTAACATAGAAACATAGAAACATAGACTTTGACGGCAGATAAGGACCGCTAGGCCCATCTAGTCTGCCCATTTCCCTACCTACAGGATAGGCCGCAGATCCTAGTTAACCAACAGCCTATATCTTCCTGCCCCCCACAAGAATTGCCTTATGTCTGTCCCATGCATTCTTGAATTCTCCCACAGTTTTAGACCCCACAACTTCCTCAGGAAGGCTGTTCCATGCATCCACTACCCTCTCTGTGAAATAATACTTCCTCACATTGCCCCTGAACCGCCTTCCTTCTATCTTTAAATTGTGTCCCCTTGTTCTTGCAAGTCTCTTTTTTCTGAAAGATGCTACCCTCTTGGACTTTGTTGATTCCCTTGAGGTACTTGAAAGTTTCTATCATGTCCCCCCTCTCCCTTCTTTCCTCAAGGGTATACATATTTAGCTCCTTTAGTCTCTCCCTCATATAGCTTCTCTTGCAGACCCTGCACCATTTTAGTTGCCCTCCACTGGACTGCCTCTATCCTGTCTATGTCCTTGCGGAGATGGGGTCTCCAGAACTGGACACAGTATTCCAGATGGGGTCTCACCAACTGTCTGTACAGAGGGATAACAACTTCCTGTTTTCTGCTGCTGATGCCTCTCCCTCTACATCCCAGTATACCCCCGGCCCTCCCTACTGCCTTCTCACATTGCTTGCTAACCTTAAGGTCATCTGATATGATTACCCCCAGGTCCCTTTCCTGTTTTGTTGTTGTTACTACCTCCCCACCCATTGTGTATTCTTCCCTGGGTTCTTGTTTCCCAGGTGCATTATTTTGACTTTTTGCATTGAATCCTAGCTGCCAGTCTGACCATTCCTCCAACCTTGCCAAGTCCCTTTTCATCCTTTCCACGCCTCCTTGTGTATCAATCCTGTTGCAGATCTTTGTGTCATCTGCAAAAGGCATCCCTCCTTCCAGTCCCTCTGCAATGTCACTGGTGAAAACATTAAAAGGACTGGACCCAATACTGAACCCTGCGGTACCCCACTAGTAACCGCCCTTTCTTCAGAGTGGACTTCATTTACAATTACCTTCTGTGTCCTGTTGTCCAGCCAATGTTTTACCCATGCTACCACCCTGGGACCCACTCCCAGGCTGGTTAATTTGACTAATAATCTTTTGTGTGGGACTGTGTCAAATGCCTTGCTAAAGTCTAGGCAGGCCATGTTCACAGCCCCTCCCTGGTCTACTACTTTGGTCACCCAGTCAAAGAAATCTATTAGATTCGTCTGACATGACCTTCCCACTGTGAACCCATGCTGCTTTGGATCCTGTGCTCCACTGACCTCTAGGTACTCAACTATTCTTTCCTTCAGAAGTGACTCCATCACTTTCCCTACCACAGAGGTCAGACTGACAGGTCTGTAGTTTCCTGCCTCTGTCTTGGTCCCACTTTTGTGAAGGGGAATCACATCCGCCTTCCTCCAGTCCTCGGGTACCACACCATCCTCCCATGATTTATTAAAAGAGTAGCCAGTGGTTTCACTAGTTCCTTCCTTAATTCTTTTAGAATTCTGGGGTGAATTCCATCAGGACCCATTGCTTTGTCCACCTTCAGTTTTAGGAGTTCTTGCAGAACTCTTTCTTCTGTGAAAGGACTGGATCGACCCCTATCAAGAGTGCTTCTGTTAATTGGATTAGGCACTTCCCCCTCCTCTTTTGTGAATACTGAGCAGAAATATTCGTTCAGTATTCCTGCTTTTTCACTGTCCTCCTCTGCCCACCCACCGTTCATTCTATTCAGCCTCACTATCCCTCCCTTTGTCTTTCTACGCTCGCTGATGTACCTATAAAAGGTTTTATCCCCATTCTTAACTGAGTTGGCTATCTTTTCCTCAGTTTGGGCCTTTGCTATTCTGACTTCCCTCCCTGCTTCTTTCTGCCTTAACTGGTACAGCTCTGTCCTGCTCCTTCTGTGTTTCCTTATACTTCTGGAATGCTATCTTTTCTTCCTGACTTTCACAGCCACCTCTCTTGAGAACCATAGTGGCTTTTCTTTCGTTTTGATTTGTTTATTGCTTCACACAAGGCTTGTTGCCTCTGTGATGGCAGTTTTGATAATTCTCCATTGTTGCTCCACACCTCCTTCTAGCCTGTTTGCTAGTGCTTTTCTGAGGCACTCTCCCATCTTGCCAAAGTCAGCCCTCCTAAAGTCCAGTACCCTCACTTTTGCATGGCTTGACTCTGTAGCTGAGTTTAACGTGAACCACACTGTTTGATGGTCACTTGTCCCCAGATGGCAACCCACTTTAGATCTGAGATACTCTCACTGCCCCGCTTGAGAGTATGAGGTCTAAGATTGCTCCCTCACGAGTGGGTTCGAAACTAGCTGTCTAATGCCTGCCACCTGTAGGGCGTCCAAGAATGGCCTTGCTCTTGGATGTGGCTGCAGCAAATGTGCTCAGTTAACATCTGGCATATTCAGGTCTCCCATCAACAGTATCTCCCTTTCTCTGACATTCTAAGAATGCCTTCCATCATATCCTTGTCCATTCCTTCCCCCTGACATGGGGGTCTGTACACAACCCCTGTGAGGATTGTGGTGCCCTTTCCAGTCTCCAAGGTGACCCACAGTGCCTCCTCTCCTCCCTGTTTACTCTTTTGTTCAGTTGCTTTTATCCCTTCCTTTACATGAGAGCTACTCCTCCCCTCTTCTCCCTGCCTGCTGTCTCTCCTGTGGGTTATGTACCCTGGTATGTTAACATCCCAGTCATGGTTCTCTGTGTACCATGTTTCTGTGACTGCTACGATATCCAGGCATCCCTCTTCCATTAAGGCCACCAGCTCAGGGTGCTTGTTTCCCAGACTACGGGCATTGGTACTCATTACCCTCCATTTCCTGAGATGGCCTTACCCCCTTTTGCCCCATTCCTGTCCTTCTTGCCTTTGTCACTTTCTCCATTTACCCCTGCCCTTCTCCCTATCGACACCTCCATGTTGGTGTTTGCCACACTTACTACCATGATTGTTTGGGGGGGCTAGGATTTTCCTGCTCCTTTCCAGTGCCTCCCCCCTTGGCTAGTTTAAAAGCTTGCCAATGAAGCATTTAAACCTATCACCTAGGATCCTTGTTCCCCTCCCAGACAGATGCAGCCCATCATGCCAGTATAGGCTTGCATCACTCCAGGTAGACCCCCAGTCCCCAATGAAGCCAATCCTGAGGTCCACACCAGTTTTCAACCACTGATTGAATCCATGATACGGAACACCCTAGCCTCCTATGCCATAGATGGGTAGCACTTCCGAAGGTTACTGCGTGCTACTTGACTAAGGCCCTCCCAATTCCACAAACTCTTCCTGCACTTCTCTAATCCCTTTCTTAGACAGGTCATTTGTCCCTAGGTGGACAATGACATCCAGCTCCCTCCCTGTGCAGCTGCTCGGTAATCCTGAGGATTCGCTCCCTGTCCCTCAAGTCATGGTGCCAGGCAGGCACCTTACCTCCCTCTCCTTCCTTGCCCAGTTCTACCTTCCTAACAATGGAGTCCCCCACCAGGAGTTGTTTCCTTCCCTGCAGGGGTCCCCTGCCACCTCCTGTGGGTCTCCTTTGTGGAGGTTCCCAGCATCCTCCTTGGTCTCCACTGTAGGTGCCTCCATAGAGGAACCACACTTTGCCAGAATGGCATAGGAAGTGTGGAGAGGTACAACTGGAGGGATGTGCCTCTGTTCCACCACCCTCACCCTCCCTGAGCCCACTGTGGTCCAACCGCTCCTCTTTCTTGGCAACCTCTGAGGCAACGGCAGTGGCACTGGTGGTCCCTGGATGGAAGAGGAGATCCCACAAATCCTGGCCAACTCAGCCTGGAGATAAGCAACCTCCTCCCTCAGCCCAGAGAGGTGCCTGCAGATGGGACAACACCGCATCCTCCAGAACATCTCCCGGAAGACTGCTGCTCCACAGCCACTGCACTGCACCACTCCAATCATGTCTTATTTCTTGCCCCTTAACTGTTTGCAATCCTTACTCTTTCCTCTGTTTTTTCTCTGTCTCCTTACTTTCTGCCTTTGTGCCCTTTAAGCTCCTGATTGTCCTGTTCTGAGACAAGAATATCCTATATTTCTCAGTAGACCACTTACTTGTTCAGAGGCAGACCTCCAGCAGCTAGAGGGGCCAGAGAGCTACTGTGCCCTTCTAGGATGGTGGGTCCTTGGTGGTTCTGTGATCACTCACTTCCTGCCCCTAAACAGGAAGTTCCTGTTGTCAGTCAAATCCTGTGCCTATAAAAATAGAACTAGCTTTGGGTGGGGGGGTGGAGGAAGGGCAATATAGTCCCAGTAGAGAAGTTCAGTCACACAGCAGTCCTTTCTCTTGGTGTCTTCTGCCAAGCTATTAGCAGAATCTTTCTAAGGCAGTCTTTAAATGTAGCTTCCTTCTAGCTAAGCCACTCCCCCTACTTACCAGATCTTTCTACAAGTAATTTAAACCTCACAGCAGTTAAGTCCTTTCAGTCACCTGAGATTTACACCTAGATGACTTTTCAGTTACCCATTCAGTTCAGTTAACCCAAACACACACTTTTTTTTTGTTTTGTTTTGTATGTTAGTTTTTTTTACCCTAAATTAAAGGTCTAAATACAAAAGTTCTTCTACTTTAGTCCCAGCAGAGTAGTTCAGTCACACTGCAGTCCTTTCTCCTGGTGTCTTCTGCCAAGCTAGTGTAGTACAGTTTAGTGTAGTGTGTATTGTTGTGTGAAGTGTATAGCAGCATAGTGTAGTGTATGGTAGTGTAGTGGAGTACAGTTCAGTGTAGTGTAGTGTGCAGTGGGGTGCAGTGTAGTGTAGTACAGCATATGAAGTGCAATTTAATTTATTGTAGATTGCAGTGTAGTGTAGTGTGTATTGTGGGGTGTGCAATATGGTGCAGTGCAGTGCAGTGCAGTGTAGTGTAGTGTAGAGTGCAGTGCAGTTTAGTGTAACTGGTCTGGTGACCCATTCGAAAAACATGATCAGGTTGTTCTGACACAATCTTGCCAACATAAGCTTGTGCTGTTTGCTGTCCTGCAGCCCATTATCCTCTAAGCAGATACTAGACTTTCCTTCACAATGTTCTCCATCAGTTTGTCCATGATGGAGGTAAGGCTTACTGGTCTGTTTTTACTCGGGTCCTCATCATTCCCGCCATGTGGAGTGAGATTACATCTGTAGTTCTCTGATTTCCAGTTACTATCCTCAACTCTATTTAGTCACTAAATAGCTGGGACAAGGGCCCTGCCAGCTCTGACGGAAGTTCTGCAAGTACCCTCAGGTGCAGGCTATCGAGATCCAGGGTCTTGTCCAGACTAAATGCCAATAACCCTTTCCCTACCCATTTTATCATGATTACTACCATCTCCTTTTTCTGAACACCCTGTGTGACTGTCTTGATCCTGGTTTCCAGTAGAAGTCCATCATCCTCTACCATGAACACTGAGCTGGTCATTGTTTAGGACAATGGGTTTCTGATCATCGTACTTCACCACCCTCACCCCCTCCGCTAGACTGACAACCCCTCTCCAGCCTTCTTTTTCCCCAGAATGTATCTAATAAATGTGTTCCCTTCTCACCCTCACTGATCTGCAACTCCATGACTGCCTTTGCCCTTTTTACTACTGCTTTTGCCTCATTTAACTTTGCTCTGATATTCCTCCAAGTCTCTTTTCCCTTTTGCCACGTTGTAGCTGATAAAGATCTTCCATTTTGCTCTTGCAGCCTTCCTCACCTCCTAAGAGAACTAGATTGGTGTTGTGTGCTTCCTTTTAGCGACTTTCATGGTGCAAGAGACTGTTGCCTCCAGAATTGCTCCTTTGATCATTCCCTACTTTTCCTCTACCCCCTTGATCTGATCTACCCCTATGATGTTCTCCCTCACCCATTCTCCCATCCAGGTAAAATCCATCCATTTAAAGTTCAGAAACACGGCTCTCAAGGGGGGACCAAATATATGCTCTATAACAAAATTTGCAGATTTACCATGGTATATGTAAGTTACAAGAACTCACCACTACCAACATGTTTTCTAAACTCAATTGTTTCCCATGTGGCTCCCATTTTTGTCCAAATTTACCTATAACATGAGCTCACTAATGCACAAGGTCTTACAGCATACTGTAATTCTCATTAATGCTTTAAGCTTTGACTAATTCCGTGAGAGGTCATGCCAAATGAATCTGATTGATTTCTTTGACTGGGTGACCAGTAAAATAGATCAGGGGAGGGGAGTGGGAATGGCTTATTTGGGCTTTAGCAAGGCCTTCGACATTGTGCTACACAGGAGACTGATAAAAGAAATTGAGCAGCCTAGGGGTGGGATTCAAAGTGGCGAAGTAGGTTAGAAAGTGGTTATTGGATAGGCGACAGAGTGTGTTGGTTAATGGCACTCACTCTAATGATGGGAGAGTGACCAGTGGCGTGTAGCTCAGTTCTGGAACTGGTCCTCTTCAATGTTTTTCCAAGTGATATTGCAGAAGAAGGGGAAGAGAACATATGACATTTTTGTAGATGATACCACAATCTGTAATAGGGTGGACACTCAGAAAGGGGTGGAGATAATGCATAGAGACCCAGGGAAACTTAAAAAGTGATCAGTGGCATGGCAATAGAGGTTCAATGCCAAAAAATACAATATCATGTATTTGGATCATAAAATCCCAGGAGTAGAGTATAGTATGTGGGGAGGCACTGACAGTCACTAAGAAGGGAAGGGACTTTGGGGTTATCATGACTGACAACCTCAAATTAGTAGTAGGGCAGTGTGGCAAAACATTGGGGAGGGTTAGTAGAATGCTGGGGTGCATAGGGAGAGATATCTCCAGCAGGAGGAGGGAGGTGGTATTGTCACTGTATCGCTTGCTGATAGAGCTGTGTGAAATTTATCTTCTGCTAGTGAAATTCTGGGGAAAGTCTGATTTTATGTCTGCAAAATGTTGCCAAAATTTTGATTTCAGCTATTTCCATATAATTTAAAAATTATTTGTTCAACTTACATCAAATGTGGTATTATGACATTGCCACAGTCTGTACCAAGTTTCAGATCTCTATCTTTAAATGTGACTGAGTTACAAGCTTCCAAACATTTGGAAATTTTAAAATTACATTTCACAGTTATGTAAACTGCAGAATTTTCAGCCACTATAACTTTAAAATTAGAAAATGGAATATCACCAATATTGTTAGGATCATATCACCAATATTGTTAGTATCATTAACCCTAAATATTAGGCTTTGAGGTCACCCCATGTCACTGCAGCAGAGCATTGCCCTGCCATGCTGACAATCCCAGTTCAGAAGCAAGCCCAGGAATCACATTGGGAAGCAGCCCATTGCCAAGACAGCTGGCGCTTGACAGTGCAACTCATTTGGGGAGGGTTGGTTGTGGATTCCACCAAAACAATGACCCCTGTGGTGGGGTCAGGGAACTTGGCACATGGAAAACAAAAACCCAGGGGAAGGGTACACAATGAGGGGGAGGTACTAACAACAACAAAAATGGAAAGGGACCTGAGGGTAATAATATCAGATGACCTAAAGGTAGGCAAGCAATGTGAAAAGGCACTAAGGAGGGCTGGGGGGATACTGGGATGCATAGGGAGAGGTATCACCAGTAGAAAACAAGAAGTTGTTATCCCTCTGTACAGACAATTGGTGAGACCCCATCTGGAGTACTGTATGCAGTTCTGGAGACTCTATCTCAACAAGGACATAGACAGGATGGAGGCGGTCCAGAGAAGGGCAACTAAAATGATGCAGTGTCTGCACCAGAAGCCATATGAAGAGAGACTAAAGAAGCTTAATATGTATATCCTCAAGGAAAGGGGGAGATGGGGACATGATAGAAATATAGGAACATAGATATTGTTGACAGATAAGGACCACTAGGCTCATCCAGTCTGCCTGTAGGCACTACACATTGTATGTGGCCACTGACCCTATGTGATCAATGGCTTTTTATCACTCATTTCAAGTACCTCAAGGGAATCAACAAAGTCCAAGAGAGTATCATCTTTCAGAAAAAGAAATGTGCAAGAACTAGGGGGCACAATTTGAAGATAGAGGTGGGACAGCTCAGGGGCAACGTGAGGAAGCATGTTTTCATGGAGAGGGTGGTGGACACACGGAACAGCCTTCCTGAGGGGGTCATGGGGTCAAAAACAGTGGGGGAATTCAAGAATGCATGGCACAGACATAAGATAATTCCAGTAGGGGGTAGGAGGAAGTAGGCTGTTGGTTAACTAGGATCTGCAGCTTATCCAATAGGTAGGGAAATGGACAGACTACGTGGGCCAAGTGATCCTTATGTGCCATCAAAGTCCTATGTTTCTATGTTTCCATGAACTTGCTCCTGTTGCAAGGGAAGCTGTAGCTGTGTGAGACTGATAGAGGCACTGCCCCCAGTAGGAGAGATGAGAGGGAAAACATGTTGGAGAAAAACACATTGGCCAACTGAAAGATGGTTGGGTTCAGCCTGATCAGGGTACATGACTGTGAAGCAAGTATATTCCTGAGAAACAAGCTGCCACTGGAAGAAAAACCAATATGGGAAAAAAGTCTGTGTATGTCAACTTACTAATCTCTTGCTCAGAGGCTGGCCCAGTTATAAGCAGCCAAAGATTCCAAAATAGCATTAGTAAATACAGTTGAATTTCATGAACTTTTGTGAAATTGTGGAATGTTCTGATACATTTGTCAAAGCTATGTCCATACATTTTGCCCATACACTTGAGTTGCCATGGTAGAGGAAGGTAAATGGTGGGTAAAGTGACAATAAAGTAGTATTCATAGGAAGCTCCCTAGTAAAATTACTTGTGCCAAGTATCAGGTCACTATCTTGAGTGATGAACCATGAAGACTATTCATGGACATTACTGTACACTGGCCTGAATTCTTGCAATATGCCAGATAACCACTAGAGTTCACTGACTTAATGACTTGTGGAAGGACACACATGTGCAACATTGTTTCCATACAATGCTATCTGTTGACTCTTTAGCAGCTTTGTAGATAACAATGTATATTTTTACTATTTGAAACCATGGGCACGAAGTGACACCAAACCTTACCACTAGATGCGACATATGCCATTGTGGCAGAAGTATCTAAATATTTTTAGTTATGATGGAGCGTGATGCTAGGCATCACTGTCGCAGGATTATTGGAGGGATACTGCAGGACCATAATGCTAGTGAAGGTAAGGTGATGCAGTGGTGATACATTTTTTGTGAAAGTCAAATTCACAAGAGGAATTTGAGTGACATTACCTATTATGTGTCCATGAATTTTTGAGCAGATTTTACCAATTAGTAATTTTTAAAGTATCCACAATAAATTGAACATGCTACATATATCCAGCTTATTTAGATTCTAGGACATATAAATTTACTTTGGTATTAATGCCAAATCTTGAGTGTATACATGCAATAGCACTGGAGCTAAGAACATTGGAATATTTTGAAATGTTCACACAATAGCACTAAAATATTTTTAAAATTTTCACACAGTTCAATAAATAATAAAATTGTGAAATATGTAACTCCTGTAGCTTACTGTGGCACATGGGGAGCCTCCCAAATGAATTAATCCTTGAAGATTGACAGGATTAATAAATGATGACCCATTCTACCTTAAGCACTATCGTGGCAGTGCTACCTTAACTATGCTGCTCAGGCACTGCAATGCACACAAGCCCTACCGGTCCCGGAGCAAGGTGTGTGTGTCACCTGATCACTGGCACAATGCACGCACAAGCTTGCTCTGGAAGGTGGGTCTGATCCGGGTGGGTGTACTATGGCAGCACGAACATCTGGGACAATCAAAGGCCATCAATTTGGAATGGCAGCACAATCAGCCAATTCTCAGAGTAGGAGACATCAACAGATGCTGGTAAGTGTTGCTGCTCCAGTCAGTTTGTGCAGAGTTAGAGAGATGTTCCTAGTCAGCTAGTGAGTTAGTTAGTGTGGTGATCAGAAGACAATTATTCAAACAACGTCTTTGTTCTGACAGATCGCACAGTCTGATTCATTGTGTGACTGCATGTTTTGCTTACACTGCTTCTAAATTCTGAAGCTTAGTTAGCACTACAGCAGCCAGAAACCCAGAATCTCAAACACTCACAGATCACACAGTGTGATTCATGGTGTGACTAGTCTGTGTGTGCTTAGTTAATTTCACTTGCTGCATTGCTTAACAAACTCTAGCCAGAGCCGATAGGGCTGTGAAGAGCTACCAAATGACCAAAGTTACACATGAGTAGAAATTATTCAATGCCCGGGTGTAATTTGGCCATTTTTGTAGGTGTTGCCCCAAATTTTCAACATGGCCTTTTTGGTACCCCTCCTCATGAAAAGTGTCAGTGTAATTTTATTCACTAGTCCCAAAAGGTGATTTTGTAGAGCAAACGCACTATTCTGTGCCACAGGTGCAAAAACATGTTTTTGGCAGGTTGCGGAAAATGACAGCTGTACTGTTTTGAAGGAAGTGTGCAAAAATAGCAGTGTTGAAAATGTGGAATGAAAATATTAAAAACTGGTGAAGTGAGGAGCATTCATAGAAACTGTGCAATGCACAATCGTAACGCAGTCATTTTTTGGAACCTTTTCACCAAATTTGCAACATGGCCTTTTTGGGACCCCACCTCACAAACAGTGGCACTGTCATGTCATGAAATGGTCCTGAAATGTGATTCCATGCAGTGACTGTGAAATCACTTTTCGGGACTGAGTAACAAAATGACAGTGACAGTTTTCATGAGGTGGGGTCCCAAGAACACCATGCTGAAAATTTGGGGCCAAAATTCCCCAAAATTGCTGATGTATCAGCATAAGTTTTTGATTCTGTCCTCACTCCCTTACCAGCCTTACTAACTGCTCACTCTGCCATGGCCAATTCTCCCACGACTGGAAAACTGTGGTTGTCACCCCCATTCACAAAGGTGGGGTATGCACCACCCCCAGAAACTACAGACCAATCTTGGTACTGCCCGTCCCCCTCTCAAAAGCCTTGGAGAAGATTGTGGCAGACCAAGTTACTGAATACCTTGATAAGCACGAGCTCCTCTGTGTGGAACAACATGAGTTCCGTTAAGGACATAGCACCACTACCACCCTTATTGAGTTCTCAAACTTCCTACACATGGTTCTGGATAAAGGGCACCTCACCGGGGCAGTCTACATTGACTTATCAAAGGCATTTGATACGGTCTGCCACACACTCCTCATATCCACACTCTCCCAACTAGGTTTTGCACATGGCCCTGTATCCTGGTTCTCCAATTACCTCACCAACCCATCACAGTGTGTAAAAATCAACAATACTCACTCTAGCATGTGGCATGTCCACTCAGGTGTCCCATAAGGCTCAATTCCTAGACCACTGCTCTTCAGCCTGTATCTCAACTCGCTCCCCAGCTCCTGCTCTGAAAGAATGCTTCTCTATCCAGATGAAGCTGTGCTTTTCATATCTCAGCAGACCCCCTCCCTCCTTCAAAGTGCCCTTCAGCACTCTTTTAACCAGGCAGAATCCTGGTTTCAGGACCGATGACTGGTAATTAACATAAAGAAGTCTAAGCACATGCTGTTCTCATACTCCCAAAATAAAGCTGGAGATACCCCATTCACCATCCTGTCTGGCTCCCTCCTTCCACTAGAACAGGTAAAAGCATACAAATACCTAGGTGTCACCTTTGACTCTTCCTTCTCCTTCCATGACCATACCTGCAACCTCGCTACAGCCATAAACACTCATGTTGGCCTACTGTACTGCCACAAGAACTGCCTTCCACCCCCAGCCCTAAGACTGGCCATCAGCTCCTCTGTTCTGTCCCTAATTGACTATGGTATTCTAGTATATGGTGTTGCTGATAATAGCATACTCAATAAAGTCAAAATTTCACTAAACAAAGCCTGCCATTTACTTACAGGCTCCAACAGACTCACCCACACGTGCACCCTATATGACCTTGCTGACTTTCTCAACCTCGAGGAAAGGGTACGATACCATGCCAGCCGCCTGACCAAGAAAATTGTTGTAGGCCTTGCTCCTCCAGGCCTAAGTACAATTCTCACTCCTTTCATTCCTGCTATACCTACCCGGAATGCTCTAAAGTGCACATACCATGTACCCAGGGTCAGGACTTCCCTGGCACAAAGATCCTTCCAGTATCAGGCACCATCCTGGAGCAATGCCCTTCCCCATGTAATCACCACCCAACCAAGATTAGGGCCCTTCAAATCAGCCCTTAGACAACACCTGTGCATAGCCACTACTAAGCTTTTCAACAGGGCTGTCCTTAGCATCTTCCTCCTATCTGCAAGTTCGTTCCACAATGTTGAAATGTTGCCTCCTGTGTATATTATGATTTGTTAGCTACCACATTGTATAGGACCTACATAGAGTGGCACTCCCATGATGTGCTCCTTTCCCTGTAACATTGTACATATAGGTACACTGTTGTCTACAAAATATGTTAACTAACTTATATAATCATCTGTATAATATGTTTTACTGTTGTGCATTTGTGTTTTTGTACCTTCTGCTTTTGATGATGAGCATTTGTAAAGGAGTCCCTAACTCAAAGGGTTGTAATTCTGATTCTACAAATAAATAAAATAAATTGAAAACCCAACTGAATGGCATTATAGCATGCTTACCTTTCATTCTTCAGTTTGCAGTTCGGTTTTGAAGAGTGCAGATGTGTCCTGGTCCAGAGAAGACAGTGCTGACCTCCGGAGGTAAGTATGGGGTAAGGGGAGGAATAGGGAAGTGGGTGCTCAGTGGGAGGGTGGGGATGGAGGAGGGAGACTGGAGCAATAACGAGGGACGGTTTTCTTTTTTACAGGGAAAAAACATGAATAAAGTGATGAAGAGGGACTGTTTTCTTTTTTACAGGGAAAAAGGGGGAAAAAAAACATTTGTGCACACTGAGGTGGACACCCAGTGTACCACATGAGTTGGGGGGGGCACAGAATGCCGCAGAGCTGGTGGCGGTGACCAACTGTGCATGTGCAGTACTCACACATGCGCAGCTGTGGTGAATGGCATTTTGTCATTCACAACATGATGGCGCCAGCAGAACGGCACATGAGTGTGACCTGCTCATGCCCAGTTCATGCACCAGAATGTGGAAGTAACAGCTAAAATAGTATGGGTGCTATTCTGTAGCGGCCAATCATGGTGGAGGGTTTCAAGCTCCATTGGGCATTCAGAAGGATACTTCCAAATGTCCAGTGGAAGGTTCCATGATCAGCCATTTTTAGAGTTATGATCCGATCCCAATAGGGCTGTAGGCTCAACCCACAGCCCTATAAATTGCTTCAAGATTCAAATTCTAAAGTTAGCAATTAAAATAACTTCTGTTCACTTCTGACAGATTGCACAGTCTAATTCACTGTGTCACTGTGTGTGCTTAATTTTATTTGCTTACTTAAATTGCTTCAAATTCTGGAGCTTCCTATCAGCCAGAATCTCAATCAGTGGCCAGCCCACCAAGTGCAGCTTGTTGCTGTAGCTCAGACAGTGTGTGAGCAGGGGGAAGGGAGGGGAAAAACTGACTCTGAGATTACTGTGTGTGTGCTGCCAGTGCCTTAATAATTTAATTTGGTTCAAATTCTGAAGTAGATAGCAAAATCTCAGTGGGCAGGGCTCAAAGCAGGCTGTGCAGCTTATTTATTTATTATTTCAAAAGTTTCACCAGGAAAGACACAGTGAGCTAATAACGGCTCGTTTCCTGATGCATCCTGAGGAGAAGGAAAGAGGAGAACAAGAAAGCAAAATAGAACAAAATTATCCAGTACAGCATTACAAGTATTTAGAAGAGGCAAATTATACAATAAATTATACAGTATATCAAAACTAAGCATAAATAGGGGAAATGTATATAAGATACAGGACAAAAGTCTGCCAATGAGGGATTAAGAAAATATCTACAAACTGCAGAGGCCACATCGGGCTAAATGTTGTTGAAAAGGAGAGGGGAAACTAAAGAGGGGCAGAGGAAAAGAAGGAGAAAAAAAAGGAGGAGGGTACTGGGAAGTGTGCAGGGATATGCATCAGTTGTAGTTACATGAGTAAGAGGTAAAGTCATGGAGAGTGTAATTAAGAGGGGGGAGTGAATGGTTAGAGGGAGAGAGTTCCAAAGTTTAGGAAACTAAAGTTTAGGAAAGCAGTAAGAGAAAGCTGCTTTGCCAGCAAGAGAGTTCCTTGAGAGTACTGCAAAAAAAATAAACAATAGTAATAGTTACGAAGGGTGTAAGAGGGAGGTGGCTAGGGGAGAGGATAAAGGTAAGGTAAGAGGGGAAAGTGGCCAGCCAGAAAATTTCAAGATAAAGGATACACAATAAGCGAGGCATCTAGAATCAAGGGAAGTAAGTTAGAGAGAGAAGTACCAGGAGCAATGGTGAGTGCAGGGTGGACAGTCCAGGGCAAAGCAACACAAGGACACAAGGAGTGAAAGAGAGACTCATGTTTGGCTAGGGTGGCCTTTGGCCCAGCACTGTAGACAATGTCACCATAGTCAAAAATGGGAGAATAATTTTCATGATAGTCGCTAGGCGAGCAGGAAGAGGAATGCAGCCTTAGGGTAGGAGGAAGTAGGCTGTTGGTTACCTAGGATCTGCAGCTTATCCGTTAGGTAGGGAAATGGGCAGACTAGGTGGCCAAGCAGTCCTTATCTGCCATCAAATTCTATGTTTCTATGTTTCTATATAATGCACCAAGGGTGGAGTTTTCTGTAGATGGCATCCACATGTTCCAAAAAGTCAAGACCGTGGCATAGCCATATACCAATGTATTTAAATGAGTGGACATCAATGACTGTGGTTCCATCTAGGGTGTGGAAGGAAGGGAGACAGGTGATCCTAGAAAGCTTCTGCTTAGATCCAAATGTCATAGAGACCATTTTCTTGGCATTTAATGACACCTGATTTGATCGAAACCAGAGCCAAACACTGTCAATGTCCAGTTGAAGGCTAGCCAGCAACTCAGAGAGGGATGAACCAGAGGCAAATTGGATTATGCTTGTTGCTATAACTTGCAATAGTCAGTGTGTGATCAAGGGCTGGAAGGGGAAATCAAGAGTTTTCAGGAGGACTGAGTCTGTGATCACTGATTCACTGTGTGTGCTGCCTTAATAATTTAATTTCCTTCAAATTCTGAAGTAGATATCAGAATACTAATCAGTGACACTGACTGTTCACTGTTTGTTGTGTTGCTCATAAGTGCTTAACAAAAATGAGGGGTGCCAGAGCACACGGCACTCTGTTTGCCAGTACAGGTTTTTTTTTTTTTTATAACTAACTAGTACTGTAAGCGAAAACACTCACATTTCTTCCCTTAATACTCTTAAGCAAGCAATAAGACATGACAGGGTGGGCATTATGCTGAGATAACTGCCTACCAAGAGATGGAGGGCATTACTGCCCCTAGAAGGGTGGTTATCTCAGCATAATGACCAACCTGGAGTGTCTTATTGAGCTTATAAAATGGGTACTGGGTAGTTTAATT
Source organism: Neoceratodus forsteri (assembly GCA_016271365.2). NCBI lineage: Eukaryota > Metazoa > Chordata > Ceratodontiformes > Ceratodontidae > Neoceratodus > Neoceratodus forsteri. The sequence goes on from CM057451.1 coordinate 1,092,654,122, forward strand.
AAAAAAAAAGAGTAAAAAAAGAAAATTTAATTAAGAGAAATAAACAAGAAAATAAAAACAATTTACTTTTATAAGCAAAGTAGTTCCTCTGCTAGCTGTCACTAGGGGGAGCAGTTATGTACAGCTTTACTTTGCAGGTTCCCAGTCCTTGCTGACTACTCTGATGACTGGAGGTGAGTGACTTTGTTTGTTTTTATCCTTCTTTTCCATCGTTGAGGCTTCCAGCTGTTTCTTCTTATTGATTCCCAGTCCTCACGAACTGCTCTGAGGACTAGGAGTGAGTGTAAGGACAGTTCAGCTTTTCTTTTTACTTTTTAAGTGTTCCCCATTGCGGCTTCTAGTCATTCTCCATTGTCATTTCCCATATGCTCCGAGGACTAGAGTGAGTGACTTTGTTTTTATTTATTTTTTTATTTTATGTGTGTCCCTCAATGCGACTTCTGGCAATCTTCTGTTGTTGATTTCCAGTCTTCACTGCCTGCTCAGAGGACTAGGAATGACTGTGTGTGCAGTTGACTTTTAAATCTTTTTTTAAATAGTGCCCGTGTTGCAGCTTTCTGCCATTCTTCATTATCTTTTCCCAGTCCTTTCTGTTTGCTCTGAGGACTGGGACTTAGCTAGTTAAGACAGCAAGCACTGTCACCAGCTCTTGGGACCCAGAGGGAGTGAGGAAGCACTATTCCAGCTGGTGGGTCACAGGCAGCATGTGTTTGCTGGGGTGGCTGGGAGAGCGAGTGAACAGGGAGTGATTTATGTTGTCATAGGGCAGGCTGGCACTAGTACTTTTTCATACTTGGGCATTATGCTGAGGTAAATGTGGGGTGGCCATCCTACCTCAGCCAATCAGAAGGCAGGATTGTTCCTACCCATTTTAAAACTCATAGTAATTAATACCTTGCTGTCAATTAAAAATAGATTTCCCTCCACCCAGTATATTCTGGTGTGAAATGCCAGCATCATAAGTGCTGACACTGACTGTTCACATCACTGTTTGTTGTGTTGCTTATAAGTGTTTAAAAAAATTAGAGGGGCGTCAGAGTGCGTCGCACTCCATCTGCCAGTGCAGGCATTTTTTTTTTTTCCTGACTCACTAACATCTTTTCCCTCAGACTGTTACCCAGAGTAATCAGTACCTTGCTGTCAGTTAAAAGTTGACTTCTTTTATAGAGTGTGACCAGTATATTCTGTTGTGGCTTGCCAGCTGCATAGGTCCTCTTGACAATCTAGGACTGTTGTCTTCATCAAAAGTTTTTACATAGATATTTTACAGGGCATCACACTGCATGAAACTTAGTTTGCCAGTAAGGACACTTGCCTATTTTGAAGAACACCTGTCCATCTCCTAGTATTCCATGAAGACCAGTCTTATGCAAATGTTTGAAATCAGATAAGTTCTTAACACAATACTGTATTAATACTTCTTTATTAAATAAAAAATTAAATCAGCCTTAGTTAGTATATGTGTTCAGATTTACTACAAATACAATGAAGAGAAGTAAGCGATCATCTATTATAACTTGTTTCTCAGTGGGCAGAGCAGGTGCTTCACAGACCTCTAATTCCAATTTATGTTGTCCAAGTAACAACAGCGGAGATTCCATGAAAGAGACTATTTCGAATCTCCCAGAAAAATTGCTGGTATCTTTCTTAGAACCTGCATCAACAACAAAATCCTCACCTTCTGAATTTCCTATTGAATCTGCTGTTGAAACATCAGAGTGCATGGCGTTACAGTGGATGGTTCCATTGCTGATACGTCTATAACACTTCCTCATTGTTTAGATACTGGAAATTTTATTGTCAAGAAAGTGAGCATCAGTGGTGATCAAAAATATTCCCTCCTAAAATCAGCTTGGAGACCTGAAACAACTTTTACTTTTCCCCAAGTTCATCAAAGAGGTAAAAAGCATTCTTTCCAGATACAGAGGTTGTCCAGATTTCCATGGCTTTCATACAGCGCTGCAAGTAATGGTGGCTTCTGCAGAATCTGTGTGCTGTTTGCACCAAGAACTGCTGGGCAAGGCAATCTACAGGCTGTTCAAACCTTGGTTACTGAACCACTTCGTAAATACAAAGATGCGATTGAAATTTGTAATAAACATCAAAGTACTGAGTATCAAGTGGCAGCTGAGAAGGAAGCAGAATGCTTTGCACAATATTTCATAGGTAAAAGAGAAGATGTAAGAAATATGACTGATAATGCCCATTTGGAAATAGTAACAGAAAACCATAAACATCATGGGGCCCGATTCTAGAAGGGTGGCGCAAGTCACCGCCAAAACGCAACTTGCGTCACCCGCAACTGCGACATTGACCCTGCACCCTATTCTTGAAAGGGCAGGGTCTCCACAGCTAAGTCATGTGATTTGTGACATGCGGCCAGGTACGCTGAACAGAGGGCGCACCTGTCGAGCAAGTCGCAAGCCGCAACACAGAATGCAAGTGCCCCCCCATGCCCAGCTAGCCACATAAGGCTCCCCGCAGGGCTTACCAGATCAACTGACCCCCGTAGTGTTCGAGTAGAGCCCAGCAGAGCTGCCCACCCCCCTGCCTCCCAAATTCCTGTGTACTGAATGCCCCGCAGGGCTAGCCACACCAACTGCCTCCCAACGCCCTGTGCATATAATGCCCCAAGGCTTCCCACCCCCAGCCCCAGATCCCCCATTGTAAAATGCCCCACAGGGTGGTGCTATCATCCCCCACCCCATGCCCTGACCCCCAAGTTGCCTGCCACAAATGTAGCAAAAACCCTGACAAGCTCTGCTAGTCTGGTGGCCCCCCTGGCCGTGCCAGCCACCCAGCACCCCCACCCATCCCAGCAGGCAACTGGCACAGCCCACCTTTACCTCCATGGCGCTGCTGACTGGGTTCTGTAGAGGCTTACTAGAAGATGCACTCAGAAATTAATTTCTGAGCATGTCTTTACAGTAGCGCCTCCTACAGCACTCAGTCGGCAGCTGGCCATGGTGGTGGAGGTGGCTGTGCCAGACGCTTGCTGGGGATGGGTGGTGAGGGTGCTGGGTGGGCTGGCATGGCTGGGTGGGGCCACTAAACTACCAGGGCAGGGTATTTGCCACTTTGCTGCCCGGCTCGGGGTTGGGGCAGGGTGGGGGATGACAGCGCCGCCCTGCAGGGCACATTACATCGGAGGATTCGGGGACTGGGGTGTGGAAGCCCTGTGGGGGCATTACATGCTACAGGGATTCAGGGGCAGTTGGTGTGAGCAGCCCACAGCGCCTTACTGTAAGGGGCATGTACAGTAGGGGGATGGGGCGGGATCATGGCCCTGAGTCTAGAACTGTTTGTGCGGTGCCCATTGGGGCAATAATGGGGGCAGTCTGGGCATGGGGGGGCACATGGACTGGGTTCTACAGAACCCTTGGAGGACGTATGTAAGTTACGCCAGCTAAATGCAGGTGTAACTTACGATGCTGGTTCTCCTCCGGGGGTTCTTGTAGAATCCCGACATTGGATCTTTGTTGCTGCCCTTCTGGAATGGGGCGCAACTGCTGCCGTAAACCCCCTAGTGTCATGTTGCAGGGGGTTTATGGTGCAACTGCTGGCATAACTGCTTTTTGGTGCAAGCCGCCTGCAACTTGTCGCAGGCCACTTTGTAGAATCGCGCAAGTCACAACTGCTGGCATAAGTTGCTACTTACGCCATTCTACTTGGCGCAAGTGCTGTTACGCCAGGCATAACTTTTCTAGAATCGGGGCCCATGTTCCTATCATTCAGCCAGTCCTTATTTGTGGTAGGCAAGAATTGCCTCTTAGAGGTTGTCATGATTATGGACCACTTGATCCAAATGAAAAGTAAAAAAAAAAAAAAAAAGTGTCTTACGGTCAGCTCTTAGACTAAGACTAAGACTGGAAGCAGGAGATTTTAGCACATCATTTAGTGACCAGTTGAGCACATGCAACATACACAAGCTGGTGGTTGCATAATGCAATTCTTGAAGAATGTTACAAAACAGACACAGGAGAAATAGTTAAAAAAGTTAAACAAGCTAAATATTTCGGTGTTCTAGCAGATAAGGCTACAGATATTTCCACTCAAGAACAGTTCTCTGTTTCTGTACAATACACAAAGGATGAAAACATAGTGAAACACTTTCTTTTCTTCACTGTTGTCCATGATTGTCATCCATGATGACATGATGTCCATGACAGTGGGCTTGCTCAGACTCTTCTTAGCAGTCATAAGGAAATCAGCCTAGACCTTAGCAATCTTTGGGGTCAGGGCTGTAATGGATGCAGTACAATGTATGGAACATTTTGAAATGTGCAAGCTGAAGTTCAAAACACATGTCCTACTGCTGTGTACACACACTGTTACAGTTATCAGTTCAATCCAGTTCTAAATCACAGCTGTGAAGTACCAGAAATAAGAAAAGCAATTGGTATTATAAAGGAAATAAATAATTTCTTCTCATCTGCAAAATGTCTGGATGTGCTCAAATCTAAAATTGAGGAGGTGCTTCCTGACTCCAGTGAAACACGGTGGATAGAAAAGTCATGCTGCAGTTCTAACTTTCATTGAGCTTTTGTCAACCAATGGTCACCACTGTTGAGTATCTTACACTAGACCAAGATCATGTGACATGTTCGGAGGCAAAGACTCTACATGCTGCCATTTGTTCCACTTCTTTTATTGTGGCAGTGTGTGTCATGGAACCTGTGGTTTTATTTATTTATTAGCTTTTTGTAACCAGGTAAGTGCATTAGGCAAAAAAATCGGCCTATTCTCAGGCACGACCCAGGAGAGTACAAAATAGAGAAAAACAGCATTGACAACAGAAAGGTAGTAATGACATCAAATTAGGTACGTAATGAAGATAACTGTCAGTACACTAACTTAGCAGGAAAGATAATTAATACAATACATGATGATAGTAAAAAGATAACACAAGTCAGAGTCATAAACCATTGTGACATAATATGCTGGTAAAAGTCAGCTAGCCTAGCTAGAGGAGAAAAAAATATGAAAAAACAATGCACGGGTAGACAATCATGAATTGACTAGACATATACAGCCAGAAGCATAAGCACAGCTGGTTGCTTTGCCTCTGCCATGATCTAAACTTTTGCAGTCTTCTATTATGGATCTTGTACAAGCATCTCATTTAGTCAAGAATGTGGAGATGCACTCAAAAGACAGTAAAACAATTTGGGTCTTGAATTCAGCAATATATTTGAAAAAGTAACAGCACTAACTGAAGACATTGGAACTTCTATGACAATGACTGGATCTGTATTAAGAGGGAGACAGATTTATAGGGACAACAATCCTGCATAAGACCCAGAAACTTATGACAGATCATCAATCTATGTCAAATACTTGTACCACATTATTCAAGAAATAAATGGAAAATTTGAATGTGATACTTCTGATTGTTTTAAACTACAATATTTCACCCTCACTTTGCTGTAAAGGTTACTTTTGATGATGCATAAGGAGTTCTAGAATTGTATGCCAATGATATCCAGCAGCCACAATCTGTTTTTGTTGTTGAATGGAACTGTTGGGTCAGCAGGTGGACTACTGTCCCAGATGCATGCTCAGAGACCAACTACTGTTACAGAGTCCTTAAAGTCTTGCATGGTCGCTATGTATCCAGACATAAAAACATTAATTCAGATTCTTGGGACATTACGTGTGCATGTTGTGACTGCAGAACAGTCATTCAATACTCTTCAATGACTAAAAATAGTTTTATCCCACAATGGGTGAAGACATTAAATGGCCTTGCACACCCCGCTATCAATCGAGACATTGAAATTGCTCCTGAAGCTGTAATTTATGGGTTAGCAAAAACCCAAGATGCCTACATTTTGTTCTTTGAATATTTGAGTCATGATAATTTCTACAGATAACAGCAGTGTATGCTGGTGGGCAGGCTATGAGAGTTTTATTTAAAAGAAAGCTAGACTTGATAACCTTGAAAAACAAAGCAAGACGGTGCTCTGCAAAGCACAACACTGAAATTATCACACACTGATAACTACAGTATAACTTTTAAAATTGACATCTTTTTAACACAAAAGCTATAGAAATCACTTGGGCCTGAGCAGCCCCCAAACCACTGGCTTTTGTCATGGCCCCACCACAGAGTTTTTCTGCATGTGCCTCTGGTAGCTTACAATTTACATAACCAGTTTTCTTTCTATTTAACAGTTTCTATGGCTCTTCCATGAAAGTATACATATACAATTTCAGTTACCTAACTCCAAAAATGTCTAAGTTATAAGCACAGAAATATTTTCAGAAATGTTCATATGAATAATACATTTTCAGATCTTGATCCCCTATTACTTCCCAGCCCCTCACCAAAATGTTATGAAACGTGGCATCCTTTTGGACATATTCCAAAAAGTATGCATGTCAAATATAACATCTGTATCTATAAGGCTCACTGAGTTATAACCAACTAAAGAATTTCAGGATGTTCCACAACATTTTATGAAATGTCACAACATTTTATGTAATTTACATGGAAAATTGCTAGTTTTTCCTAGCCCTACATGCTGATGAGACCTCACCTGGAGAACCATATTTAGTTTTGGAGACTACACTCCAGAAATGATCTAGACAGAGTGAACACAGTCCAAAGTAAGGAAACTAAAAGTGGGGTACCTCAGGGGTCAGTTCTGGGGCCAGTCCTCTACAATGTCTTCATCCGTGACATTGCAGATCGGCTGGAGGGAAAGCTTTGTCTATTTGTGGATGACACCAAGACCTGCAACAGGGTGGATAACCCGGAAGGGGTGGAAAGAATCAGAAAAAAACTGAAACTGCTGGAGAGGTGGTCAGGGGCATAGCAGCTAAGGTTTAACAGAATTACAAAATCATGCATGTAGAGAGTAGGAACCCTGGGGAGAGCTACAGGTTGGGGGAGCTACTGGCAGTAACTAATGACGAGATGAACTTGGGGGTCATAATCACAGATGACTTAAAGGCTGCTAGGTGGATGGCAAAGGCTGTGGGAAAGACCAGTGGGATGTTGGGGTGTATTGGAAGAGGAATCACAAGCCGAAGGAGGGAGGTAATAGTTCCACTGTACAAAACCCTGGTTAGAGATCACCTTGAATACTGTGTACATTTCTGGAGACCACACCTTTGAAAGGATATTGACAAAATAGAGATGGTGCTGAGGAGGGCAACCAAAATGGTGAACAGATTACATCACAAGCCTTACGAAGAGAGAGTGAGGAACTTCAGTTTGTACACACTGGAACAAAGGAGGGAGAGAGGTGACATGACAGAAATATTCAAGTACCTCAAGGGCATTAACAAGGTGGAAGTGGACAACATATTCCAGATTAATAGTAGTGCCAGGACAAGCGGACACGAGTTGAGTGGTGGCTGTATAAGGGGAAATGTCAGGAAGTTCTTTTTTTATGAAAAGGTTGGTGGATGCATGGAATAGCCTGCCCCAGGAGGTGGTGGCAGCCTGTACAGTAGTGAGCTTCAAACATGCATGGGACAGAAACAAAATAATAATAGAAATAGGAAGAAAAAGCTAAAGCCAATGACCAGATAGGGTCACCGGATGCATCGTTAGGCAGCTTAAATGGGCAAACTGGATGGGCTTTGTGGTTCTTATCACCCCACAGCATCTATGTATCTATGTAATGCATGGTATGCTATCATTTTTGGAGTGGGTGTGCCATTCTAGGTCCAGCCATTGTGTTGTGCTACACCTACAATACAATGTCCACCCCTGCTTTTGTACAGGTATACTTCTTTTGCCCATGTTGTATGCGACCTAGGGTGACATGCATCCTGTTATGTACTGTGAGGTGTACATAGTGCGTGCATGACATGTATGAGTATGTTGAACAGGGATGCAGAGGATGGCTGGACATGGGCACTACATGAGCTTTGCATACACAGTGCTAGGCCATAGCTACAACACTGGTATGTTGCACTGTGGTTGCACCTGGGCCACGGCACACATGTCTTTGTGGGGAACCATGGCTGTGCACAATGGTAGAAAAAGAAGAAGAAGAATCAGCATTTATATAGTGCTTTTCCTACATCCCAAAGCACTTTACAAGCAATGCTAGACTGGTAGTGAAGTGACTGAATGTGTGGTGGCAGCCATATCGCACATCATCACCCACACACAGCCTGGATAATTGCCTGAACTGGTTTATGTTGGCCAGGACACCAGGAATGTTCCCTACTCTTTGCGAAGAGTGCCCTGGTTTTTTTTTTCTTCCACCTGGACACCCACCAGGATGGGCAGAAGGGACCTCAGTTTAACATCTCATCTGAAGGACGGCACACCCCAGCAGTACAGCACCCCCCAGTACTGCACTCGGATGCCAGCGATTTTAGGTGCAAGTCCAATCCCGGTGTGGGACAAGAACCCACGACTTTCTGGTCCAGAGGTGGATGTGCTACCAACTGAGCCATGCTGACACCTCTAAGACATGGTCCTGCACATTCCTGTCCATCCCAACCATGTACTCATGGTTGCTGTTGCACAGTACTGGTAAATAGAGCACAGAAGGACCAAGCCAGGGCCTGAGAGCAGAAATGATATTGCAATGACTAGTAATGGTAGGAGGATATGCCCAGCTGTGATGGGGTCTGGCATTCCCAGAATGTGGAAAGATGGTCCAGGGACACACATCTATATAAGTACCCTGCACTGTGTATTTCGCCATCTGGGTTACATGTTTATACTATGCTGCATGCATCTTCTGTTGGAGAAAGATGTCCATGTGTGCCTCATGAGGTTGCATTCATGCCTGTGGGGGCAGCACCTCTGCAGTCATGGTTGTAGACACTTACCTGGTCCTTGGGGCATTGTCCCACCATTGACATTGTGGTGCATTAGGGGCTGTAGCATCTACTTATTTGATCAGCTCCAAAGAGAGAGTTTTCTGCAAACTGCAGTTCGGAGCGGGTGCTGAGGGAGGGTGGCCAGCCCTGTATAAACACAAGTTCCAAGGTCCTCAGCACTCCAAGACAATAGGAGCCATGAAAAGCATTACAATGGCAAATAAATGAAAATTAACTTTTTAATTTGGCTTGCAGTGAGCAGCACAAGCACTCGTCCCCAGTGCTTCGGCAACCACCTTCCTGATGGGCAATAAATGCACCTTTCCACATTTGATCAACATTTTGACACATAGTGGGTAGTGTTTAACCAACACAGTGATGTGCAGAGTATGATTTTCCATGGTAAACAGGCAGAGCCATGTGTACATCACAACACAACTGTGTCTTCACATAGCTAATGTCCTGAATTGGCTCTATATGAGGGAAACCCTCTACCTAGGGTGGCACCAGCATCTGCTGGGATGGAGGGTGCCTCCAGGTGACTCTGCCTCTCACACCAGCAGTACAGTGTGTCAGGCACCCATCCACGTACAAGACCACTGCACTCGTGTGTTATCCTGCCTGCTGCACACAGTGCTGCATGACAGTCCCGTCCATATACAGCCGTGCTTTGTGTACCGTGTGTGTGCCTAGGCCTTCCCCAGCTGCCAGCCAGGGTAGCTCATGGATGTCTATGGTCCTGTACATCTATGTTGGCCTGTGTGCCAGATGCCTGGTTTGCATGGCACAGAGACAGTGTGCATGTGTATGTGACCCCTAACCACTTGGGCCATTACACTACCTATTGCACAGTGGTTGGTGCTGCTGTTGCATATGCTGTGTTTCCACATCTGGCATGCCTGCCAATGTCGTGTGTCCCTTGCACAGCTTGGTTCTGCTCTGTTGCAGCATAGCACACTCATTGTATATGCAGTCCTCTACTGTTTGGGTAAGCAATGCTGTCTTTGGTATGCCATGCACATTCTATTGTGAGTGTTTGACTCCCTCCACCTATGTGTGGCATGGTGGCCCATGTGTCATCTAGTTGTAGTGTTGTTATATTCATTATGCCTCTCCTCTGTCCCTCCTCCTATGTGCACAGCTGTATTTATTTCGATAGGTGTCTGAAGTGCCATAGGAGGGCCGCAGGATGTTATTATACACAAGGGTCAGGACGACCTGCTTTGACACCAGGTCTGTCTGCTGAGGTTGCTAGTGTGGTGGGTGGGTGAATGCACCTGTATGATGAAGGGCCTGCCAGCGGCCATCGCACAGGAACTACTCCAGCAACTTCCACCACCACTACTGTACATGTACCCCCTTGATGGGGCCCTGCAATTTGTTTATTTAAAAAAGACCACACCAGTGCCCTTTGTTTTTGTTTTGTTTTTTATTCACAGGCTCGTGCCCTTTGTTTTTATTATATTTATGCTGGTGCCTTTTTTGTCTTTTTGGTCCCTATTAATGGGCAGGTGCCCTTTTCTTCTGTTCCTCCTCACCCCTTTTTAATGGGCAGTTGCCCTTTTTTTTTTCGTTTCTGCCCTCCTTTGATACGGGCAGTTGCCTTTTTTGTTTGTTTTACCACCTTTAATATGGGCTGTTGCCCTTTCTTTTCTTTCACTCCCCCTTTGATATGGGTGGTTGCACTTTTCTTTCATTTCTTCCCCCTTTTTGATAAGGGTGGTTGCCCTTTCCTTTTGTCCCCCCCCTTTTATGGGTGGTTGCCTATAGCATTTTGTTTCTCATCCAATTTGATACAGGTGGTTGCCCCTTTCTTTCATTTCCCTCCCCCCCATATGAGTGGTTGTCCTTTTCTTTTGTTCCTCCCCTTATATGGATGGTTGTTCATATTCTTTTGTTTCTCCCCCACCTTTGATAAGGGCAGTTATCATTTTTGTTTGTTCCCCCCATTTGATATGGGTGGTTGCTCTTGTCTATTGTTTTTCCCCCCTTCTATGCAGGCTGTTGCCCTTTTCATTTGTTTCTCCCTCACGTGATATGCGTGGTTGCCCCTTTTTCCCCCACCTTATATGGATGGCTGTCCATATTCTTTGTTATCCCTTTTTTAAGGATAGTACCTACATTCTTTTGCTTCTCCCCTCCTTTTTTATGGGTGGTTGCCCATCTTCATTTAATCCCCCAATATGGGTAGGTTTCCTTATTTTTGTTTGTAATTTTATTTTGTTTTTATTTATAGGCTGTTGCCCATTTTGTACAGTAAAGTTTGTTTATTTTTGATCCCTAAGCAGCAGTGTTGTGTGTCGTTCATTGGTGCCCTCCTTTCACACTCACAGCACCCCCCCTCACTTCGGTGCTGTGCCTGGGTTCAGTGCTATACTCAGTGCTATATTCAGTTCTCCACAAGGGCAGTGTGCTGTGCCAGTGCTATGCATTTGTGCTGCATGTGAACCCTGTGCTGAAGCCCAATATCCAAAGGTGTTAGCACTGGGGCAACTTGTCTGAATGTCCTGGGTGGCATTGTACTGGTGTTAGTGCAAGAACAAGGTCAGCACAGACACTCCAGGCTGAATACAGGGCCCTGAGTGTATTAATTTCCTACTGAGTAGCTTTAATTTCTTTTCCCAGCATATATTCCAGAGTTCTTTACATGGCTATGTGCCAATTTGTCTGGCTAAAGTATGATTGTAGATTTTCTATAGTAATAGAATCCCTTGCATTTTTGTTAGATGAAGAGTTCTCACCTGTCAGTAAACTCAACTCACCTGCAAAGACTATTGGTCATCATCATTAGTGAATGTACTGTATGACTAAGAATAGTGCTTTAAAGACATGCAGAATTATTTTTAAACAAACTGTTATCAGTCATAATGTTTGAAGTTGTAATCTGCTTATACAAATCAAAGATTTATAGTTACATTAGGATGGATACCATGTTATTATGATGGCATTAACGATGATGTTTAAAACAGTAAACTATGATTTAATGTAAGTGCCGGAAGAAAAACTTTATTGTAGTCCTAAAAGAGTCACTTTCCCAGTGTTACTTAGACAAATAAAAGAGAACGTTTTTATTACAAAGCATAAATTATATCTCACAGAAAAAGGTACTGCATCTGTACATAACTTGTAACCTTCTATGACAACAATATTTTCTTGCCAAGTATAAAAAGGTTAGCTATTGATGCAGAGCACAACTGCATCTACAATTACCTGAGGCAGCTTGGGGTTTGTTAACTCAGTGCACATTCACAGGATTACGTGTTTCCAAGTTTGTCTACAGGTCTTTCTTCAAAAAGACTATGGCCCTCATCTTAAGAATGGATGTTCCAGGGCCACCCGATGGTCAGTGCGTAGCCCTGCATGCTCCCACACTGGCAACCTGGGTTCGGGAGCGACCTCAGGAAACCAACTGGGCAGTCTGGGGCTGAAGAGGTGCTGCCATGCACTAGTGCTCCCCATCAGGTGAGGCTAGGTGTTAAGTTCTGCCACACTAGAGACCCCTGTGGCGGGGAAGGGAGCTTGCATCTTCTGCAGGAGCACACTAGTGTGCCCCAGGTCTGACCCGGCATGGCAGTATGTCAGGGAGGTGGGCAGGGTCAGAAAAGAAAAGTGGAAAAACACCTCACTGGCAGAATGACACTTGCCAGCCTGCCTCAGGCCCCATACAACTGACCAAACCCTGCCTCCACTCTGGATATGGACACTGGGGGAAGGGGAAGAAGAACATCCATCTCCTGCCCCACCATGGTGGGTACTCCATGGGGGATTGTTGGAGACAGGTAAGTCTCAATAATGGTGGGTGATTGGGTTGGGCAGGATGGATGCTGAGGAGGTCAGTGTAGAGCAAGGAGGTATAAGGGAGAAAAGGAGAAAAAAAAAAAAGAATGAACATTCTGTGCCCCCCCCCAAGCATGTCACAATGTCACAGCCCAAACACTTACCTCTTCTGTAATGAGTCCCCTACTGGATGTTTGAACAATTTCCTCCCTAAGCACTCATGGAAGTCCCAATGAAGAGACAGCACTATTTGGGGGACTAAACTTACAGGTCAGTTCTGGCATCCACAAGACATAGGCCAGAATGATGCAGGCTCCGCTGAGCTATGGAGCAGCTGTGGTGCCTAAAATTACCTTTGACACTGATATGATTACAGAGCATTATCTAATTTTATTGTCCACTAAAATGACAAGTTCTGTTTTTTCTCTTTGTACTGCACCCACTGTCATAATGTGATTGAATCAAATGACTTCTTGAAATAATGTAGCAGCAGAGGCATAACTAGTGTAGTTATAAACCTTTTACGGTAGCCTTTCACTCGGTAGCTGAGAAACACAATCAAGATAGTGTGCCAATGATCTGAGTTGAACCAGACCTTGAAATGTAAGAAACCCAAAGTATAGCATCTATCCAGTAGAAACAGAAATGTCAGTCGAAATATAATTTCTTGGTGCTGTGTAACCTAATATTTAGCCTTACAATGTATTTTCTTAAGAAAACTGTACATAAATTGTTGGTAAAAACAATAATTATTGAGTACTGTGAATCCAGAACAGTATATCGGGGCAGTCAGAGGGCTCTCTGGATGTTACGGTGGCCTGTCCATTAGGCCTGGGATGAAGGGCTTTCAGATGAGCTGAGGGAGCACTTCACCTACTAAGCAGGGATTGAAAAACAGAAAGTTAAAAAATACAATCCTAAACTACAGTCACAATACTGCTGAAGTGTCTTCCTCGTACAGTTTCACAAAATATTCTGTATGACCCTTATGCTAGATTTTTCAATTCTGGGACCTCCTAATTCTGCTACAAGCTCCAACTCAAAAGGGACCAAAGGCAGTGGTAGAATCAGTTTTTCAGTTTTGCTGCATCTTATGTCAAAAGCATGCTTTATGGCTGTTTGCAGGAAAGTGTTTGTAGGTCTGCAGTGCCAACAAAAAATAAAACAATAGTCATAAAATAAAATTCTGGGATTTGTTACTGTTATTTGCATTTCTGTTATGATAAAACAATTTGTTTCCACTGTTCTGGCAATTTATTTATTTATTCATTCTGGGATTACAATACCTCTGAGCACAGACAGCTCATTTACAGAGGAGGAGCGACAAAACATACAAAGGGGTAAAAGTACAATGTTTCCAAAACCGTAAAATAAAGTGAGCAAATATATATGTATCTATACGCAGTTTTATCATTCTAATAGGAGGAAAGCGTAGATAAGAGGGGGAAGGAAAAAGATGGGAGAAAGAAAGAAAGGTAAGAAGTAGCAGCCATAGGCCCTGTCAAGCTGGTGTAGGGGGTAGGGGGTGAGGTGGACCGGGTGGTAAGAAAGGTAGGAGATGGCAGCCATAGGCCTTGTCAAGCTTGTGTGGGAGGGGTAGGAGCAGGGGGGTGAGGTGAGGTGGTCCAACTACATAGGGCTTCCACACTCGTAGTCACTTCACCAGCAGAAATCATAAGCCACTGGCCTTGCATATAGTCCATTCACCACTCTATGGACAGTGAGTATGGCAACACTGCATTGCCTGGAAAGTGCTGTAGTTGCAACACAGTGATGCAAAATTTTGAGGTGCCTCAAGTTAAACCACATGCATTCAGTAGTCTGTCTAGTTCTGACTGATAACGGCAGTGCAGTGTTTGTGAGGGAAGCATTTAATTAAGCTGCATATTGTTTTTTGGTAAAGATGACTGAAGAAAGCAGGACAGCATTCGAGAGGGAAGAATTTAAACTAAACTGCAAAACAGTAGTTCTGAAAAGGGCTTTTCAGCTTGTCAGAGTCAGACAAAAGATATTCAGGTAGGGGGTTTAGGAGTGCATTTTTTTTCAAGCACCAGGAATACAGAGATGCAATTTGGAGGGAGGCAACACAGGTCCAAAAATCGTGTTGGGATTTAGAAGTATTTAGTGACTAACGTGTTGTGAGTTTCTGGCTTGTGTTCCATGCAGCATAACATTGCCAGGTTGGAAGAGAAGGAACTGGAGAGGAGGCTCATGTGAAGGAACATGGATCAACAGGTACTCACCAGGAAGTTCCACCTCAAGGGATCACATAGGAAGGATAAAAGGCAGGCACTCCTAAAGAGTCCCATTCAGGTTCATGTCCCAGAGCATGAGTGGAACTGAACAGGAGTGGAACAGGATTCACATTTTAAGGGTCAGCAGGCATCTACAGGCAACAGCAGTCATGCAGAGAATTCTGCTGGTCCACTAAGGTAAGGCAGAGTACCTGTTTTCTTGTTGCTGCCTGTGTAAGGGAGTACTACAAGAAGGTAAGTATGAAACAGCTGCTGAGTGGGAAAGGAGGAAACGCCCTAGCTAGAATAATCATACATAGGAGTAAAGGTTAAGTTAAAAAGGTTAAAAGGGAAAATGAATACCACCTGTGGTGTGGGAATAGGAGAAACACCCTATCTAAGAAAAGGGTTAAAAGGGGTATAGGAAGTCAAAAGGGGAAAACTTAAAACACCCTGTCTAGGGTCGCAGAACAAAGGAGTTAAGTAAAACAATAAGGGAATAGTAGAAAAACCCTATCTAGGGTAAGGGTACGGTACGGTCACACTAAAGGGATAGGCCAAATACAGGAAGGCAAGGCAAAATTTATTTATATGGCACCCATTCCCAGCAGCTCTGGGCACCTCACATAGAAATAATTATAGAGAAGAACAAGGGTATACATACAAACATATTAAAACAGTCATAGAATTAGATAAAATGCGTCAAATAAATTCAGTAAATAATTCATAATATCAGATTAAATAACTACATCTTGGAAGGCCAGAGAGAAGAGGTGGGACTTAAAAACCTCAACTGAAGGGGCCTTCCTGATGGCAGAAGGAAGACAATTCCACAGGACAGGGCCAGTGACACTAAAAGCCCTGTCACCGGCAGTTTTAAATCTCATCCTGGGAATCGGCAGGAGGCCTCAAGAGGAGGAACTGAGGGAGCGGAGCAGGACAGCAGGTGTTAGGAGATCAGTCAGATAGCCAGGGCCTAGTCCATGTAGGTCCTTAAAGGTGAGCAAGCCTACCTTGAAGATAACCCTCCTTCTGACCTGCAGCCAGTGCAGTTCATGCAGCACCGGAGTTACATGACAGAACCTCGAAAGGCCCATCAGTAATCTGGCAGCTGCATTCTGCACTAGCTGCAGTTGGTAGAGGGTTCCTCTCAAGACTCTGAAGGGTGTTACAGTAATCAAGCTGGGACATTACAAAGGCGTGGACCAGGGAAGGAAGGTCCTCAGTCAGAACTAGGGGTTTGATCCTGCTGATATTCCTCAAGTGGTAAAAAACACTTTGGACAACTGATGACACCTGAGATTCAAATGTCAATCCATCATCCAGGAACACACCAAGATCTCACACCCTAGAGGAAGGGCTTCAGTGGTGTGGTTCCCAGAAAAAGACCAGTTACCACACCGAAGGCATTCCTATCATACCTTCAGCCCAGTTCCACCACCAGTACCTTCGTCCTATTAGGGTTCAGTCACAACCAGCTGGAGGACATCCAATCATTAATCTCAGCCAAGCAAATATTTAGCACTTCCACAGCATTGGATGTTCCAGCGGCAAAGGATAAGATACAATTGGGTATCATCTGCATAACAGTGAAACCCACATTGTACTTCCTAATGAGCTCACCTAGGGGCATCATGTGCACTGCAAACAACATCAGAGACAAGACTGATCCCTGAGGCACACCGCATCAGGAGCTTTGGGGAGGAGGAAAAATTTCCCATCTCTACCCGTTGCTTCCTGTCAGCGAGATAGAACTCAAACCAGTGGATGACAGTGCCAGCAAGTCCACAGTACTCTCTGAGATGGTCCAGCAGCACAAAGTGGTCTACAGTGTCAAAAGCTGAGGAGAAATTGAGGAGAATGATAACTGACCCATCATCATGATCCCTCACCCTAAGGAGGTCATTATGCACCCAAACTAATGCTGTTTCAGTGCTATGCTTGGCTCAGAAACCAGACTGGAGTGGCTCATAGATGTCAAAGGTCATGAGGTGCTCCTCAAGCTATTGTGTCATGATCTTCTCAACAACCTTTCCCAAAAATGGGAGGTTGGAGATAGGTCGGTAATTCGCCAAGATGCCCGGGTCAAGAGATGTTATTTTCAGAAGAGGCCTCACCAGAGCCTCTTTCAAGGAATCCGGGAAGACCCCCTCCAACAATGAACACAGGACAATCAAAATGAACACCAGGCCTATGGAACCAACGCATTCCATTAAGAAACACATCGGAACTGGGTCCAGTTCATAATACACGTGCTTCAGCTTCGAAGCAACCTCAATGATCTCAGCCACCTCCACCAGTTTAAACTCACTGCAAACAGGCAGAGTGCCTCTGCCACCACCAAGGTGATCAGTACGAGACATGATACATCTCACTAGTGGGATTCCCTGCTGGATAGAGGACACTCTGTCAGTGAAGTACTGAGCAAACTCGTCACACAAAGTGACAGAAAAAGCTTTTTTCAGCTACAGACTGGATGTACTAGCCCGTCTATAGTCCAAAAGAGCACAGTTGGTCGGTTCTTCCCTGCAGCAATCTCCCTGGACAAGAACTCTGCCTTCTTATAGTTGATTGCCCCCTGGTACTCTCTGTAGTGAGTACGCTGGGCCAGTTTGTCCTTCTCTAGCCTGGTCCTCTGTCAGCAATGCTCTGACATTTCGACACCCCTAGTCTTCATCACCTTGTGCTCTCCATCAAACCAAGGAGACCTCAAGTGAGAAGATGTGGGTCATACATGGATCAATGCAAGTGCATGGAGTGCTGCGGACATCACCTTATTATAGGTGGCAACCACCTCACTCATGCCCTTCACACATGCAACATCTACACTAGATAGGTCAGCCACTGCCAAAAACCGTTAGGTGACAATCCCCTCAAAAGGCGGTAGCTGACCATCTCAACAAGGGGAGGGCTCTCGAGGGAGAGCCCAGAACAAGAACCTCACTGTGCAGGGATCAGACCAAATGACCTGATCAATCTTGAGGTTAACTACCTCAAGCCCCAGTGAGAATACCAGGTCCAACATGTGGCCACCTTGGTGGGTTACAGAAGTAACCTCTTGTGTCAGGCCCAGTGATTACATCATCTGGAGGAGGTTGGAACCAAGTCTGGAGGACTCATCATTGGCAAGGCAATGTAAATTAATTTTTAAGGTACCCAATACCTGAGGCTCTGGGAGCCTAACAAAATATAACACAATAAACAACAATTACAGAAATTGTCCAGAAATGACAAGAATAAATAAATTCAAAGCTCAGTTATTAAAATTAACTAAAATAGCAAAACAGGTTGGGTACAAATTGCTCTATAAATGCTAGGCTGAAAAGGTGGGCTTCAGCCTGTGCTTAAAATCACTGATTGAGAGGGCCTCCTGGACTACAGATGGAAGTGCATTCCACAGGGTAAGCCCAGAGACACTGAAGGCTCAATCACCAGATGTCTTGAGCCAATCCCTGGGAATGTCCAGGAGGCCCCCTGAAGAGGAGTGGAGGAAGAGGGCAGAGATCACAGGTATCAGGAGCTCCAACAGGTAGTCAGAATCCAGTCCATATAGGGCCTTATTGGTGAGCAAGCCCACCTTAAAAAATGACCCTCCACTTGACCAGCAGCCAGTGCAGAGCATGCAGGACCAATGTCATATAACAAGATCTAGATAGGCCTGTCAGCAATGGGACCACCACATTCTGCACCAGCTGTAGCCTGCAGTGGGTCCCTCCCATGACCCCGAAGTAAAGAGCAGTGCAGTAGTTGAGCCTAAAGGTAACAAAGACATGTACCAAGGTCAGCAGATCTTCGGGCAGAATGAGGGGCTTGATCTTGGTGATGTTCTATAAGTGGTAAAAAACACTCTTAACCACAAATGATACCTGATCTTCAAAAGTCAGCCTGCAGTACAGGATCATGCCTAGAATATGCACCCTCGGGGACACAACCAATGGAGCAGACCCTAGGAAAAGACCTGTGTCTGCTCCAGGTTGCAACTTATCATGCCCACGACCTGACTCTGTCACTAGCACCTCTGTCTTATCTGAATTTAATCTCAGCCAGCTGGAAGCCATCCAGTCACTGATTTTAGACAGACAGACATTAAGAACATCAACAGTGCTAGATGTCCCCGGAGCAAATGACAAATACAATTGGGTGTCATCGGCATAGCAGTGAAATTCCACACTGTACTGTCGAATGATCTCACCCAGGGGCAGCATGTACACTTCAAACAGCATCGGTGACAAGATCGAGCCCTGTGGCACTCCACATGACAAAGGCATTGTGAAGGAGGAGAAATTCCCCATCACTACCCACTGCACCCTATCAGACAGATAGGGCTCAAACCATCTGATGACAGCACCGGTGAGTCCACAAAACTCACAGAGCTGATCAAGAAGCACAATGTGGTCCACGGTGTCAAATGCTGATGAGAGATCGAAGAGCACAAGAACTGACCTGTCTCCTCTATTTCTAGCTCACAGTAGGTAATTATGCACCCTACTAAAGCTGTTCCTGTGCTGTGTCTAGCCTGAAAACCCAACTGAAATAGCTCATAGATGTCGAAGGGCACAAGGCGATCCTTGAACGGATGTGCCACCAATTTCTCAACAACCTTGCTCAATAAAGACAGGTTGGAGATTGGACTGTAATTTGGCAGGATGTCTCTGTCGAGGAAAGGTTTCTTAAGGAGTGGTCTCAACAGCACCTGTTTCAAACCCACTGGGAACACCCCCTCCGCCATCGAGCACCTGGCAATCCTGGCAAACTCTGGCCCAACAGCCTCAGCGCATCTTATTAATTAATTCGTTGGGGCTGGGTCCAGTTCATAAAATGTGTGCTTCTGCTCTAAGATCACCCCAATCACTTCAGACACCTCCACTGGCCTAAACTCCTCCCAGACAGGCAGAGTGCCTCTGCTCCTACAAGTACGGCTCCTGCAAGGCATTGGCCTCCCTGACAGAATCCTCGACCAGATAGACGACACTCTGTCAGAGAAGAACAGAGCAAACTCTTCACACAAGGTGGATGAAAAAGTCTTCGTGAGCTGCAGACAGGCAGGATGGAGAAGCCAGTCCACAGTCTGAAAAAGCTGAGCAGATCTGTTCCTCCCTACTGCAATCTCCCTGGACAGGAATTCTGCCTTCTTATGGGAGTTTACCTCCTGGTACTCATGGTAGTGGGCAGGCAGGACTAGTTTGTCTGCCTCCAGCTGGGTCTTCCACCAGTAATGCTCCAACTTCTGACCCTTTATCTTCATTGCTTTGAGATCCCCATCAAACCAGGGGGATCTCAAGTGAGAGGATCTGGGTTGTATGCAAACCAGAGCGATGGCATCCAGTGCTTCGAACACCACCTTGTTATAGGTGGCAACCTCCTCACTGGTGCCAATTGCATAAGCTGGCTCAACTCTAGATAGGTCAACCAATGCCAACAGTCCTTCTGGATGTAAACCCTTTAAAGGGCAGTAGCTGACCATCTCCACAGGAGAAGGATTATCGGGGGGGTCCAAATGTGAACCCCACTGTCCTGTGATCAGACCAAGAGACCCAATCAGACTTGAGGATGTCAACCCCAAGACCCAGCTGGAACACCAGATTGAGTGTGTGGTCATGCCGGTGGGTCGCAGAAGCAACTGCTTGTGTTAGGCCCAGTAAAGACATTACCTGAAGGAGGTCGTAACTGAACTACAAGAATTCATCATTGACCCAAGCATTGAAGTCCCCCAGGATTAAACACCTAACGTACTCCAACACCTAGTCAACGACAAAGTCCGCTATCTCTTGCAGGAATTCTTCTCCTGCCTTAAGGAGGGTGGTAAATAAGGAGAATCCTGCAACCTGCACCTGGACCCCATGCACAGCAACACACTCAAAAGACCTGGTATTTGCAACTGAATGCACTGTGAAGCCCAGGTTGGCTCTAGAAATTATGGCCACTCCCCCACCCCTGTGATCCTTCCCCGAGCAGTGAACCATGGAGTACCCAGTGGGGCAGCGGTGTCTAAAATTGGACCAGCATCATCATCCAGCCAGGTATCTGTAATGCAAGCCAGGTCAACAGAGGAAATCAAGTCTGCAAAAATGTCGGTCTTGTTCCTTATTGACCTAGCGTTGCAAGGCAGCCAGCCCTCTAGCTACAGTACCTGCCCACTTGGTCCGGTGGGACCACTGGGTAAAGGATCCAAACACATCTGACATCTCCCTCGGCCCTGTTTAAACCAAGGGTGTCTCCTGTACCTAACAACCTCAGTGCCCCTCACCACCCCTCCTCAGCTGTCCTATGCCAACAATGACCCACCTGCCTCCTCATAATCCTGACCTCCCTGTAGTGCCTGGCAGCAGTAGATGAAACTGGGAGGTCAGTAAAGGGGAGAAGGTCTAGAAGCAGAGAGGCAGCATAGATGATTCATGCATGACTGATGCCCCAGCACATCTCAGCCAAGATAACTAACCCAAAACCAGAAAGCACAATAACAACAATTAAAATACAGCCTTAAATATACTAGACAGTAAGCTAAAGCACTCACACACCTGCTCACTCTACTTATACAAATACTATACAGTACACCCACACACCCCAATCATGAACCCCCAGAATGACTGCCAACCAAATAACTCCCCCACTCACAACCACACACACAAACTCAACAATTCTAAACTTCCAAACAGCTCCCTCCCCCCACGACATCTCCTCCTTTAAAATAAAATAACTAGTAAAAACAGGCCAGAATTTGGTCTTCAGGAGAGATCAATAACAGTGTCCCAGATATGATGTTATGTATAACCACAGCTCCTTTATTAGAGCAAGCTCCAGTATTAAATTATAAGTTCAGAGTTAAATTATTCGACAGGGCTTAATCCATAGCAGATACTGCTAGGGAGGCAGTAACCACAGTCAGCTATCACATGACTGGAAGAAAAATGCCACCAAACACTGTGTTCTTACCACAGAGTTCCAAGATATTTCATGTGGATGCTGCACTGCAAAGACGTTAATAACACTGAGGAAACTGTTCTGGAGGAGACACTTTAACCCTGCAACACAGAAATTAGCTACTCCTCTCACTTGTGATGAGGAGTAGAAATTTTGGGAAAAACAGGTTGGAAAGAATTTCTGTGGAGTGGGCTCTCAGCAAGTCAGGTCATCAAGAATACCACCTGACCCCACTCTCACTGGTGCTGGATGACAGCCCAAGCCAAATGTTTTTACAGGGGAGGAAGGCCCAAGCACTGACGTCCCCCAGCACTAAACATGTGGGGGACTCCAACACCTCACTGATGATGAGATCTACCACCTCCTGCAGGAACTCTCTCCCCGCCCCAGGAGGGCAGTAAATAAGGAAGATCCTGCAGCCTGCACCCGGACCACCACAGACTGCCACACATTCAAATGACCTAGAAGTTTCCACCGGGTACACAGGAAGGGGGGAAAAGTGCAGTTAGAAGTAGTTATAGGAAAAAATCATCCGGCATGGGAGTGGTGCAGTGTAATGGGTGTGAGGCCACAATCTTCAGAGACACATTTAGTAGACTGAGGTGCTGCCCCATATACTGGCATCTTTCTGGGCTGAGAGCAGATGTTGTTGAACTCAGGGCCACCTGCCTCACCCAGGGGCCACCAAGACTGCCATCACTCCCTCAAAGGAAGCTAGAAAAAAGGCAGAGTGGCCGGACCTTGGTGGGCAGTGGGAGGGTGGGAGGAAGGAAGGAGAGCACCCCTTGGACCTTACCACTGCATAATTCTTTCACCACTGTGGCAGGACAGGGAAGCCAGGAGGAGGAACCTTAGGCAGTGGGAAGAGATGAGTTGGTGGTCCCCAAGAGAGGATGCCCAAAGGGGAGAGGGAGAGGCCACCAGTCAAGGAGTCAGATACTGGTGGGGGACTCCATAGTCAGTGGAATAGAACTGGGAGCAATAGAAGGGAGAAATAAGCTAGTAAAGTGCCTACCATGTACTACCCCTCAGAAGTAGCTAACATTTTCAACTCATTCTTTGGTGATCTCGATAAATATAAACCCTCCCCCTCCACTCACTCTCCCCCCTCATCCACCCCTACTCCTCCCACCCCAATACTATGACTGAGCCCAGCCCCAGATTTTATTTTAGCTTACTAAACCCCTTGGACATCATAAAGCTCATCTGAAGTAACAACCCTAAACCCAGCAAAGGGGCGGATGGAATTGACTTTAAAATCCTTAAACTGGCCATTAATTCCTTATTGGTCCCCATCACCAACATATTTAACCTCTCAGTCTGCTGTGGCTGTTTCCCTAGCACCTGGAAAACTGCCACCGTCAAACCATTGTTCAGGTTAGGGTCAAGGAATGAAGTAGGGAATTACCAATCTATTTCCCTCCTTGCTCCCCTTTCCAAAATCATTGAATAAGTTGTTCATACCCAGTTCACTGCCTTCCTCTACCATTATAATTGCTCTCTGTTGCCCAGCATGGTTTCAGATCCAGTCATAGCAGCAAAACCACCCTGGTCAGGTTCACCAGTGATATCCTCAATGCAAGTAATAAGGGCCAGTACACAGGCTCTGTCTTTATGGACCTGACCATGGTGTTTGATCTGATCGACCATTGCCTTCTGGACACCCTCAAGGGCTTGCACATATCTGAAAACATCATCAAATGGGTCGGAAGCTACCTCTCTGACAGATCACAGAAAACTAATATCAACATTCATTTTTTTGCTGAATGCCCAATTAAATATGGGGTACCCAGGGCTCCATCCTGGGCCTGCTTCTGTTCTTGCTCTTCATCAATAACCTCCCTTCCATCTGCCAAACCACCCAACTAGTCCTTTACATTAACAGTGTGGCCCTCTACTGCAGCAGCACTAACCTGGACAAAATGTTCAGTAACTTGCAGGCTGACTTCAGCAAGCTACACACTTGGTTCTCTGCCAAAGGCATGGTTCTCAACTCCAAGAAGACCAAGTTTATGACCTTCACTGGCCAAGAAAAGCCTCAGTCATGGACCGATCACTCTCAGACAATCTTGGTAACATCATAGAACAAATCTACGAATTCAAATACATTGGACTTTACTTAGACCCTCACTTGACCTACAGTACAATATCCATATTACATCATCAAGAAAATAGATATGAAGCTAGATCTCGTATACTGAATCACAAAGTTCCTTATCCCCATCTCCAGACAACACTTCACCAGCTCCCTTCTCCTACCCCACCTTGATTATGGCTCTAATGTCTACTCCACCCTAACACATCCCCCTTTTTCTCCAAACTCAGGACTACATACAATAATGTTGCATGCTTTGTGACCGGCCTCCCATGAATGACCCATCACTGTACCCTCTATGCCTCCCTCAACTGGATCACCCTTGAATCCAGGTTCCAACTTAAAATTCTCTCTTTCCTACACAAAGTTCACCATAACCTGCTGCCGATCAGTGTTAACTCCCTTTTCTCCTTATTGGTCCCCAAGCGCCGCACAAGAGGGGCTGCCTGTCATATCTTTGACACCCATTTTTACCGCACCAAGCATGCACAGAACTCCATCGCATAAAAGGGACATACGTTTTACAATAAACTGACCCCTGAACTTCAGGCCTGTAGTTCAATTTGCTCATTTACCTCCTCCCTCATGGACCACCTCTTCCAATCCACCGCCTGTGTCTGTCCCGGTAGGTAACCCCCTTGAATGTCCACCAACCCCTGAGTTAGCTTAGAGTTTATATGTATCCGTATATTGGCTGTATTGTTGTGTGTTCTGTATTTTTTTTCTAATCCAGATGCTCCTGTCATGTACACTGTTCCTATTGCAAATACCATAACATTTTGCAGATATTGCTTTTACCTTTTGCTCTATATCATCGAATTTCTGTACTACTGGATGTTTGTGAAAATTGGCATTTTTGCTCATGTACTTTCCAGTATAAAAATAAAATTGAATTCAATTGAATTGATGTGCTTCAGCAGGAAGAACTGGAGGGCAGATCATAGAGATCACCAGGGAAGAGAGGATAGGGAGGGAGCAGGATGTCACTGTCCATCTGGGGGACTAATGACTTCACTAGGGATGCTGCAGGAGTGGTGCAGGATTAGTTTAGAGGGCTGGGGGGGGCCTGAAACAGGTAGCTAGCATGGTAGCCTTCACTGAGGTGCTACCTGTATATGGCCGGGGGAAAAACAAAAGTTAGGAAGCACCGCACCAGGGCCTTCAATGAGTGGTTGAAGGCATGGTACACAGAGAAGGGTTTTGACTATATCAAGGACTGGGGTCCTACCTGAGATGACAGAGGCCTGTACAAAGGAGACAGACTCCATCCCTCCAGGAGGGGAACAGCAGTCATGGGTGGAAGGTTTAGATGCTAATCTGATGGACATTTAAACTAGCCAAATGGAGCAGCAGAAAAAATGAGGGAGGCTCCCCCCCAAGAGAATGAAGTAGCAGAGAGGAGAAGCCCATGGGAAATGAATTCCCCAGGGATGGAGGTGCATAGGGACAAGAGGGAGAGCAGAAAGGGTGGGTCATGAAGAGCAACTAAAGCTGACAGATGGGCTAAGGAGGATATGCAGAGGGATGGAGAAAAAGGGGAGTACAAGATTGGGGAAATAGGAGGGGTGAAAGATAGAAGCAGGAAAGAAAGGCAGAATAGGAGGAGAGAGGGACAAAAGGAGTGGAGAGCTATGTGTACCAATGCAAGGAGCCTAGGAAATAAAATTCCTGACTTTGAAGTAGCCATTACAGAGGCAGACCTGGATCTGGTGGCCATAACGGAGACATTGTGCATCGACAAGTACAGTTCGGAAATAGCCATACCAGGCTACAACATGTTCCAGAAGGACAGGATAGGGAGGAAATGTGGGGGAGGTTTTTTGTATGTGAGGGAAGGTATAAAGGCCACAGAAATCCAGGGAAACTAGGGGGATAAGGAAGGGCTGGAGGTACTATGGGTCAGCATAGAGACAGAGTCCGAGCATGAGGTTGGTGTACAGACCACCAACACAGGGGAGCAGTTAGACAAGGTTTGGGGTGAGCCGCTGGGAGAATGGCTGGCAGGAGGGATGTATTGATCATGAGGGACTTTAATCTGTCGAATGTGAACTGGAGCATTCTGGCCACAGCAACAACAAGAAGCAGGGCCATCCTCAACTCCCTACGGGGGGCATTTCTCAGACAGCTGGTTACTGAACCCACTAGAGATGGGGCACTGCTGGACCTGGTATTTATGAACAGGGACAGCACTGAAGACATTGCAGTTGATAGACTTCTGGGTACAAGTGACTACCATACTGTGTGGTTTGGCATGCAGACTGGACAAGAGGAAAAAAACATATTAAGACTAGGGTCCTGCACTTCAGGAGAGAAAACTTTAAAGAAATAGGAGACTGCCTCAGTAAATACCTCCATGATGGGAGATGGCCGGGTGGGGGGAGTGGAGCCCAATGGAAAAAGATTAAGGAGGGAATAGCTATGGTAGTAGCATATTGCTTGCAGAGAAGTAAGGAAAGGAAGGCAGAATAGGCCAGTATGGTTCTCAAAGGAGGTGGCTAAGGTGGTGAAGGATAAAAAGCAACATTTAGAAAGTATAAGGAGACCCAGATGTAGGTGGACAGGGAGGTATATATGAAAACGCTAAGGGAGACAGGAAGATAGGTGAAGTCAGCCAAGGCGCAGGCAGAGAAGAGGACTGCCAGGGAAATACAAAAGGGGATAAGAGTTTCTTCAGGTACATGAGTGAAAGAGAAAAGCAAAAGGTAGGATAGTGAGAATCAGGAGGGTGGGAGTGGAACTGTACAGAAGAAGATGAGGAAAAAGCTAAAAATTAAAAATGAGTAATTCTGCTTGATCTTCACAGTGGGGGGGACCAACATTTACTAGCAGGCAGCAGGGAGAGTGTACTCAATTTCAGAGGAGACCATCTGAAAGGGCTTGGAAGCCTTAAGGGAGCACAAGGCGACGGGACCAGATGGGATTCACCCAAGGGTTCTAAAAGAACTGAGAATGGTGCAAGCTGCCCCTTTGGCAGCATATTTCAACACCTCATTGGAGATGGGGTAGTTCCAGAGGACTGGAGGAGGGCCAATGTGGTCCCTCTGCACAAGAGCAGCAGCAAGGAGGAGGCCATCAATTACAGGCCAGTCAGACTCACATCAGTGGTGGGGAATTAATGGAGATCCTGCTGAGGACAGGCTGATGGAGTACCTGGAGGTATAAGGGCTGCAGAACCACCAACAGCACAGTTTCACAGTGGGAGATCTTGCCAAACAAATCTCATAGATTTCTTTGACTGGGTGACTAGGAAGGTGGATTGGGGAGGGCAGTAGATATGGCATATCTGGACTTCAGTAAGCCTTCAACACAGTGCCGCACAGCAGGCTAGTTAAGAAACTAAGCAGCCTGGGGGTTGTAGAGAATGTAGTAAGCTGGGTTGCAAACTAGTTGAAGGATAGGAGGCAGAAGATAGTGGTGAACAGCAAACACTTAGGGGACAGGAGAGTGACTAGCGGGGTGTCACAGGCATTAGTACTGAGACCGATCCTCTTCAATGACTTCATAAGTGTGATGCAAATCCCTCACTAGGGACTTCCAGTTCACTGCCACCATCTGGGTTTTTTACCAACAGGGCCCAGGAAGCCTGTTTCTGACTTCCCCTTTTGCATACGGTCAAGAAGGTCAACACAATAGCTGTGGGTAGAGTGCTCTCTCAGAGATGGACTGCAACAGGGTCCAGCAGAAAGAGAATTACCCTTTAAATAACACTCAAGCAGTCACTGATTCAATAGAAATCGACTGTTTACTAAAATACTGCAGGTATTTACAATAGGATGGATTTACAGGAAACAAAAGGGTTGCACATTTACTAAGAAGAAGAAAATAAAATCACATTAGACAGATAGGTACTATACAGCAAAAGTCTAAGCTGTCCTCCCCTAGGAAAGCTTCACCTGCCTTGCGAAAGAAGCACTTTTACCTCACTGTGCTATCTTACCTCAGCTAGTCCTTCTCATTGTAGGGACTCTGGTCTTTTTCTTGTCAGTCCAAAAGTGTGAGCTGGATATAAGCCCCTCAATATATTGCCTTGCTCCAAGTTGGGATGGTACTACTCATGCTGAGTGACAGGCCCATGTTGCCCAGCCCTCTCTGAGAGTGTGTGTGTACGTGTGGCCCCCCACTCTTCAGCATCTCCTTGCTACCATAGTGATGTCCACCTGGTCCCTTTTGTTCAACATGGGAATATCTCCCAAAAGCATACCCCACTGAATTTATGGGTTTATTGCTTTACTGCCTCCTGCCTGCTCTTTTCCTGTTAACTTCCTCATGAGAACCATCAGACCTGTACTTTAACTTTTCCATATATACTTGCTCATGTGATCTGGCAACCATCTTGTCTGAAGAAGGTGCATATTCAAAAAGAATAACTTAATCAAAAGAATACATGGTTCTGGTCCCCTTTTCTGTCACAATAAGTGACATTGCTGAGGAACTGTAGAGGAAGGTGTGTCTCTTTACAGATGAAACAACAATCTGCAACATGGTGGACACTCAGGAAGGGATAGAGAGAATGCAAAGAAATCTGGGGAAACTAGAGGAGTGGTCTAAGGTGTGACACCTGGGTTTCTTTTTTTAATTTAAAGTTTATTGATACATTTTCCACCATAAAAGGCAGCATTCAGTAAAAATGACAGAGACTCTTTGATACATTGTAAAAAGGAAAACTGCCCACCCCCCCAACCTCCCCTTACTGCAGTAACCCAGCCCTATACCCGTGGATGCTGAGCACCTAGCCAAAAGCCATGCAGGAACAATAAACCTAGAATAGGTTTAGCTTGGAACCAGAGACACTAGTGAGTGGAGGGGATCCCAAATTCTAGTATAAGCTGCCAGTCTATTATGAAGATTGGCAATCGCTTTTTCTGTACGCAGATTGGATAGTACTTCTCTTACCCATTCCTGGAGAGAAGGGGAGGACCTGTCTTTCCAGTGATGAAAAAATATTTTCTTAGCCGATAGGGCAACCATGGAAATGTGAAACTTATGTACCCTAACTCTGATAGAAGACAGGTCCCCTAACAAGCAAATCTCAGGAGTAAAATATTCATGGAGGCCCAACAGGGGGTCTAAGGAAGTTTGGATTGAAACCCAAAAGGGGGAAATTTTTGGACAGGATCAAAGCATGTGAAAAAGTTGCCCTCTTCCTGTAAACATTTATTACACATGTTCGAGTTTAGGTAGCCCCACCTGTGCAATTTGGTCGGGGTATAGAATAGGTTGTGCAATATGTGGTATTGCATGAGGCGCAGTCTATCTTGAGAAATTAATTTATGACATGACTTCCAGAGAGAGTGCCAATCCAACTGAAGATGAGGGAGAAAATTACTCCAAAATCTTAACGGCCTAAATGGACCCCCAAACTTTTTGTGAAACAAAACCTGGTATAATTTAGAGATTGCACCAGAAGAGCCAGAAAGTGGGGATACTTCAGATATCAGAGAAGAGATATTCTGGGAAGGGGGAGTACTGCCCAGGGTAATTACAAGTAAGTGTTTCAGTTGCAGGGCTTTAAAGTAGGAAGAAGCCAGGATGAAACATTTCCTAACCATCTCTTCTACTGATAACCAATGCCCCTCACCATCAGTAAAGGCCAGGAGCTTCCCCTCTCCCAGTTGAGGCAACCAATGAAGGGAAATCTGAATCTTGTTAATAGTAAATGATGGAGAGTTCAAGATAAACTGGGCCAGGTCCAGATGGGGGGAATACTGCAAAAAGGAACACATTTGAGAGTAGACCTTTAGAGAGGTCCTTATCATGGGACACTCTTCAGTCACACTTACTTGAGATAACCTGAGGAAAAATAATGCGAGAGGGTCCAAGTTTTTGTCCTTAATTGCATCCAATTCTATTTTGAACCAAATCGGTTGCGCCTCTTCTGGACCGGGAGATACCCACCTCGAGCATTTCGCAAGATGACTAGCCCAATAATATATAGCCAGATGGGGAATTCGCAAACCCCCCTCCAATTTTGGGGCTGCCAACTTGTGATAAGCCAAACGGGGATATCTATCAGCCCAGATAAATCTAGTGAAGACACCATGTGTCTTTTTAAACCAGAGTAAAGGAATAAAGGTGTTGAGAAGGGACAATGGGTAGAAAATCCTAGGAAATATGTTCATCTTAATTATGTTGATCCGACCCCATAGAGAAATAGGAAGTTTAGACCACTTCTCAAGGTCGTGAGTAATCACCTGAAATAGGGAATCTAGATTCTCCTTAAGCCATACTAGAGGGTTACGGGAAAGTTTAATACCCAGATATTTAAATGACCTAGAGGTCCAGCATAAACCAAAAGGACTGATATCAGTTTTGAAAACTTTGTGGTTTAATGGAAAAAATAGAGACTTACTGGCATTCAGTTTGTAATTGGACAAACCACTAAACCTTGCTATTTCCCTTAGCAAGGCCGGAATGGAGGATACCGGGTGAGACAGATGTATTAACAAGTCATCTGCATATGCAGTGACTTTAATTTCATGCCGCCTAATTCTCACACCTTGTATAGAAACATTATTGAGAATAGTTTGAATAAGAGGTTCCAGATATAAGTTAAATAATAGAGGAGAAAGGGGGCACCCCTGCCTCGTACCTGAGTGGAGCGAAAAGGGATGGGAGAAGGCCCCATTCACGGAAATTCTTGCCGTGGGATTTTTATAAAGGGCAGCGATCCAGGAGATAAACAGAGAGGGAAAGTGGAAGACCTCCAGAGTGCGGAACAGGAAGTTCCAGTTCACACAGTCGAATGCCTCTCTGCATCCAGGGAAACCAAGCCCGCAGGGAACTCAGCATCCCTGGTAGCTGAGAAGACATGCGACCAAGGTGCGTAAGTGTTCGGAGGATGAGTGCCCTTTCATAATCCTACCTGATTTGTACCTATTAACCCAGGAAGAACTACTGCCAGCCCATTAGCCAGAATTTTAGAGAGGATTTTAACATCCTGATTTAAAAGCAAGATAGGCCTGTAACTTTGAACCATTTCGAGATCTTTGTCAGGTTTAGGGAGCAGGATGATCAGGGCCTCATAGAGGTGCGGGTCTGTCTCCACCCCAGATAGGATTTGCTGAAATAAACGACCGAGTATTGGTAAGAGGAGGTCTCGAAAGACCTTATAAAATAAAGAGGAAAATCCATCTGGACCTGGGACCTTGTCAGCTGGTAGTTCACTAATAACCTTAGCAATTTCCTCCTGGGAAATAGGGACAACCAGAGCGTCTCTGCACCGATCAGAGAGAGGGGGCAAATGGGAATCCTTTAAGTAATGCTCTATGTCTTCAGGGCAAGGGGGGTGCTCCATGTCACTATACAAATTTGTGTAATAAGTAGCAAATTCTTGAGCTCTCTCAGTGGGAGACACTTTGAGAGATCCATCTGCCATTGACCTGATAGGAGGGATAAATCTCATTGATTCCTGTTGTTTAATACGCAATGCCAGTAAGTGTCCCACCTTTTCCCCCTGATCGGTACAGCTAGCTCTGGTACAAATAATAGCTAGTTCAGCTTTGTCTCGAAGTAGCTCCAAGTATTTATCCTTTAGCTCCAGGAGTTTTCGTGTATCCTCATCTAAAGGATTAGCCGGAAGGTTAACTTCCAGGGATCTAATCTGTGTTAATAAGGATTTTAGTTCTTTCTCCCGTGCTCTTTTCCTACCAACTGCCATATTAATTAATATCCCTCTCATGAAGGCTTTAAAGGCCCCCCACAAGATATCAGGCTTTGCACTATCTAATGGACTTAATGAAAAAAAGGATTCTATTTGTTTCCTTATGAGTTTGCAATATTTAACCTCCCTGAGAAGTTGGTCATTGAATTTCCATCTGGTTTCCCTATTAGGCAAATTAAGCAGTACCAAATTGCATACTACTAATGAGTGATCGGAAATTGGACCAGGTTGAATCGAGGAGGTTTTAACCCCTGGCAACAGGCACTGAGAAATGAATAAGTAGTCAATGCAGGACTGCGAGCCATGTGCCATAGACCTAAAAGTAAACTCCCTAGAGTTCGGGTGTAAAACACGCCAGACGTTGCAGAGCCCACATTGGTCTGATAAATCCTTGAATGCCTTCTGCCCGGGGGTGGCCTCTCCGGGACTACTACCCAATCTATCTGAATTAGGGTTGAGAACTTGATCGAAATCTCCCTAAAATAATCTTAATGGGAAGCATTGGGAGAATGATGGATATAAGCCTCATAAAGAATCCTGGATCGTCCAGATTGGGGCCATAAATACTGCCCAATAATATTGGAACAGACCAGAGGGTACCTTTAACGAGGATAAACCTTCCCTCGGTATCTTTGATAACCTGTGTGGAAACAAACGGAATACCCCTGTTATTCATGAGCATGACCCCAAAACTATTTGTGGTGCCCTGGGCACTGTAAATCGATCCCACCTGCTGCCTCCTTAACTGCAAAGCTTCCGCTTCTAGTAAATGGGTTTCTTGTAAAAAGGTTATCTGCAAGCTGAATAAACTTAAATGTTTGAGAACCTGATATTGCTTATGTTTCTTTCTGATCCTCTTAACATTCCAAGTCGCAAATGTTATCTCATTTGCCATCCAGGAAAAGTAGTTGGATTAGAACAATTACACTCAGCACATGGGATGTATATCCCCTGTAAACATGCACCCAGGGTTACTGCAGTAAAACCCACCCTCCTCCCTAGCCCCGCCAAGGATAGAACCCACCCATCCCCTCTATCCCCCCAACCTCCAACCATACCCCAAGACCCACCCACACTCCCTCCGCCAAACTGTCACAAGCAACGTTCAACACAGTACTGGTGCTATTCCCTCTACTCCCGCCCCCCGATAATGACCCCTGATATTTAACACTGTTACACTCAGATATCAATATATAGAATCCAAACAATGCTAATAATACCCCCAACGAGAAAGAACGGTCCTGGGCTTTCACCTCGATCCCACCAGAACGTAAGCTTAAAGGAATTAGTTTCAAAGGGACCACAGAGAAATCCATGCACCACCCAAGTGTTCATGGTAACCAAATCAGAATCGAGAGGAAAACAGAAATCCTGCTTGCCAAACAAGGTGACCCACATAAAACCCAAGCCAGACCAGAAACCCCTAGTGGGGGAGATAGCTACAGCACATATTGAGAGTGGGAATAGAGAAAAGAGAGAATGTGATCATTCCATCGGAGGGGAAGGCATAACAAATGCCTCTACCCACAGCAACCCGCCACTCAGTGTGCTGGCCCTCCCTGCGAAATTGAAAGTACTGCACACAATCCGAGCGGTGAGGTACTGTTAAATCCTCCTCAAGTTGTGCTTCCTCGTGAGTCCCCTATGATTAGAACGCCCTCTAGTGGCCAGATTCCTGTCCTAGGTAAATGAGAGTCAGGAATGGAGAAAGCCCAGGACCATCCTAGTACCAATCCAGGCGAGAAAAATTAAAAACTGATTCACAACCAATCTAACTTCACTCTTTTTGCCCCCAGCAAATGAAACTGCCAAGACTTGGCACGTAATTCCTCCCTTAAGAAGGCCCCAAACCCCGAGTGTCCACTGCTTCAGACCAGCATGGGCCCCTTGTGAAAACAAAAAAAGAGAGAAATCGAGACGGCCCGCATGATCCCCCCAGTCCAAATCAGCACATGCAATTTCCCCAGGTCTTCACACTTAATAGATTTCCCCAAGAGGAAAAATGAAAGTTCAAGCTCCCGACACCGTGCATCACTCCACACTGCAACACATTCACTCAAGAGTCCCCGAAAAGATCTGGCAACGTGGACTTAAGACTCATCAGAGCCGCTTCAGGGTCATCGTAACTTTTCCAGGATCCATTAATTGAGATCTGTAGCCTGGTCGGGTAGCCCATCCTGAACTTCAAACCTGCCGTGATTATCTTAGAAACAATAGGGTGGAACGCTTTGTGTTTTAAGCGAACCGAGGCGGGCAAATCTTGTGAAATTCGCAGCTTTGTATTTTCCCAGCGAACCTCTTACTTTCTGCAGAAAGTGTTGCCTCTCCAAATAGTTCAAAAACCGGCAAACAATGAGGTGGGGGTATCCCCCGGGGAAGGTCTAGGCCGTAAAGCCCTGTGAGCTCACTCTATAATATAGCCGGGGCCAAATGGAGATGGGCCAGCCACTCAGTCAACCAGTTTCTGAACAAATGCTACAGCATACTGGCCTTCCTCTCCCTCCGGTAACCTGAGGATCACAACGTTATTTCTATGGCTCCGACCCTCTAGATCCTCAAGCTTAGATTCAAAACGAGATAATTTCTGATGCATCCACCAGGTCAGGGTCGAGACTTCGAAACTTTTTCTCTATGGAAACAATTCGAGCTGTATTATCAGACACAGACAGTGAGAGTTCGTCCAACTTTCTGGAAAGAGATTTCAAATCCGTTGCCATATCCTTCATTTCCTCTCGAAAGGGTTTAAATTCCTCAAGGAACTTAGAAAGCGTTAAAGGCTGCTGTTTACCAGTTTGGCTTGGAGGATCAGACCCAGGCCCAACCGAGGCCCTGGATTTCTTAGAGGCCTTCTCAGGAGTTGCTGGGGGGGGATATGCTTCTGCGGGGCTTTCTTCATGTAAGCCTCCATCCGCCCGAAATATACCCAGTCCAGAGCGCCACAGCTATTAAACAGCGTTGAATCTCAAAAACAAGAGAAAATAATAGGTTAGGATGTCAGAACGAGATGAATTAATGATCGGGAGGCAGGAGCTTCTTGAGGGAGCTTCTACTCAGCACTCTGCGTCATGTGATCCTGACACCTGGGTTTCTACGCCAAGAAGTGCAAAGTCATGCACCTGGGCCAGGGAAACTCAGGAGTTGTGTATAAGATGAGGGGAGATACTGGCAGTCGCCAAGCAAGAAAGGGACCTCAACGTAATCATATCTGATGATCTCATGGTAGCAGGAGAGTGGGACAAGGTGGTAAGCAAGGCTAGTGTCATGCTTGGGTGCATAGGGAGGGGGATTTCTAGCAGGAGAAGGGATGTGGTGTTGCCACTGTATTACACATTAGTGAGACCCAACCTAGTGTACTGTGTTCAGTTCTGGATACCACACCTCTGCAAGGAAATTGACAGAGTGGAAGTGGTCCAGAAGAGGGCTACCAGAATGATGCAGGGCTTGCATGAGAAGACATATGTGGAGAGATTGTGGGATCTCAACATGTACTCCCTGGAAGAGAGGAGAGTGAGAAGGAACAAGACTGAGACCTGTAAGTACCTCATAGGGGTGGGCAAGGTACAGGTGGGGAGTCTCTTTTAGAGGAGGAAAAGCACCAAAACATGGAGGGATACAATGAAGCTAGGATGGAGAAGTTTAGGAGGGATGTGAGGAAATACTTCTTCATAGAAAGGTAGATGGATGCCTGGACCAGCCTGCCAGAAGAGGTGCTGGGGACAACAACAGTGGGGAGCTGCAACCATGCATGGGATAGGCACACGGGCATAATATGTAGAGGAAGGGGAGGCAGGAGGGACACCAGTGACCAAATATGGTCCAAGGTGTCCTAAAGGCAAGGAAAACCATGCCAGACTTGATAAGCCTACAAGTTCTTTTCTGCCAACAAATTCTCTGTTTCTATTTTTTCTGGAGGCTCAACAGCCCCACGGGAAATTTAAGCCCCATAAGAAATGTAAGCTCCAGAGTTTTCTCTGTCAGGGTGACATCACGATTTTTCTCAAGGGAATAACCAGTTCACTACAGAAAAGGAAAGTCATAAGCAACCACAGCAGGGTGTTGATCTCTATTCCTGAACCACATTCTCATGTGTGTTGTAAAGCATAAGGTGTTTGGGCTGAGTGCCGTCAACCAACTGGAAGTGTTATTCACTAATATGAACCAGCACACTGGAGTGTCTTGTTGCTCCTATAAAATGAGTAATATGTAAAATAAAATAAAGACATGAAGCCCCTCTCTGGCGCCGTTCTGAAGAGGGCCACTGCCCCGCCTTGCCAGCCAGACCAAAGGCAAGGGGCCTGGGGTCCCATAACTGACATATGGGGGTCCATTCCCAAAAAGATAAAATAAAATAGCAGTACCTCCACTCAGAGTACATTTTAAGTGGATTTGATTGCTTGCAGTACAACCCCCTGGGATGTCGTACCAACCCACCTCCCCAACAGTTACCCAAGGCATGGATTTACCAAGTTCGAAACCTCTCACATTCAGTTACATCATTTACCTTCTCATTTTATCCAATAAACAGGCTTACTAAAAATCAGGCTCTGGATTCATGTTCTGCTACAAAACAATAACTCTATGGTTTATTTAGAGGGGGAGCGTTTAGGATGAGGGTAAGTGGAATAGAGATTAAGCACGTTTTTTATAGATTCGCATTTCCCCAAAACACATTTTCCTTTCAGTGCAATCCCACCACTGAATCATTTGCAGCTACCAGATCTATCTAACTAACTCCTGCTGCAGGTATAATAAACTGAGACCCACAGGTCCCAATCCATTTTCCCCAAAAGTCCAGTACCTGGGTACCCAGTTTTAAAGTTGCAGGTCTGAGGTGCAGCTGGTAGCCGGCGTTGGAGCGCTTTCTTGAATTAAATTAACTTTACCCATTTTCCCTTTGCTTTTCTTACAGCTCTAGGGGGCACACTTAAACTATACACAGTACCCAGGTGCAGGGCAATTCCTGCTGCTTACTCATGGTTCTGCAGACTCAGTCCTCAGATGGCTCAGGTCACTGAAGTCCTGGGAATTGGTGGCACACGCTGAACCGGGCACAAAGCTTGAACAGGGGCACAGAGGCTGCAGCTTGCTGTCTCTCTCTCGCTTGCTTGCAGATCTTGCAGCTTGTCCCCTTTGGCCCATTACAGGCACCGCTGCAGAGCATGCGCACAAGGCCTGCCAACTACAGGGGACCCAGACCGGGGATTGGCCCCACGGCCCGGCTCCCTCTGATCAGAGTGCTCTATCACTTGGATACAAACCCGTGATCCCTTGCAGTAGCAGACCCCACTTGATGGGGGTTAGCAAGTTCCCCACCTGGCCCTGGGTATCAACAGAAACACATTCAGCACATTCTCTTCTGCTTCTTCTCTTTCTCTCTCTTTCCTGCCATGGGGTGTAGCCACAGCAATCCGTTTCTCTCTTTGCTGTATCTCAGGGGCAGACAACAGGTACTCAAGGTTCTGAAAAACTCCTGTCCATCCTTCTGCTTTCACAGTCTCTCAGCCTGACACAGCCATCTTTTTGCTCTAGCTCACACAGATCTCATCTGCACACACACAGTCCAGTTTTTCACCGTGCAGTTGGTTAGCATTTCTCTGGCTTGAAGAGGTTTACTCTTCCTGTTCTCTTTCTTGGCACATTTATATTGACTTGCTCATCATTCTCTGAATTCCCATCTTTTCCCAGGCTTAGACACAACCTTCATTCTTTTTCCAGTCTCAGAATGCAACCTTGGTCTTTTCCCAGGCTTAGACCCAACCTGTGTTCTTGTATTCAGGCTCAGGGCATAACCTCTTCTCTCATCTGCTTTGTCTCACCATGTGGTGCAATCTCGAAGCAGCACAGCAGGACATTCAGCATCCTGCAGTTTTCCCTTTTTCTCTCTGCCTTGCTGCTTCTTCCTTTTCCCGATGGGGCAGGCACTCCCTGCCCTGTGGGACAAATTGCTGGCAGCCCTCAGGCTGGCCCATCTCGCAGCCCCAGTCTCTTCAAGGACAGGAGCCACCCGCCTCCTAGAGGAGCTCCCACCTAACTGACTCCAAGCCAAACTGTCTTCAACTTTTTGGAGCCCTTTTCTCACTCCCCATTGGTCGGAACCACTGTCCTTAAGAAAAATTTATATGTATGAGGGCCCTTGATGCCTCATTGGTGCAGAAAAAAACACCTAAACATTACCCTGTATTTTCCCCCAAAAGTCTGTTCAAACAGTCCCAGAGTCCCTGGCAAGAATCCTGGCTTGGTGGTTGGCTGGCTGGTGTCACATGGTTGCCTAAACATGGTGGCCATTGTAAACAATGTCCATAGATTTATCAGTGTCCCAGGTTTCAAAAGTTACTGAAGCTAAACTCTGGACATTTAATTTACATTTACCCCACTCAGCTGTAGCTACCACAGCACCCTGCATAGTGACTGCATTCTTTAACACATTTAATCTGCCCTCTCTCATTCTCCACTGCCATTTCCTATTGCATCTAGTCAGCACACACATAGCCCCAATCTCTCGCTGCAGTCCGTGTACACTTTTCTATTTGTTTACACCCCCACGGACTGGCAGCCTCTCCATTCCCCTTGCACACATTTAAAATATTTATTTATTTATTCATTTTTCCCTGTCCTAGCTCTATCTTCTTCATTTTACCCCAGCGCTAG
Organism: Neoceratodus forsteri; assembly: GCA_016271365.2. Lineage (NCBI taxonomy): Eukaryota > Metazoa > Chordata > Ceratodontiformes > Ceratodontidae > Neoceratodus > Neoceratodus forsteri. Next base: position 1,092,692,247 of record CM057451.1, read on the forward strand.
ACAGGACTCTCGGGACTTCAATGGGATGCCACCTCATGAATATTAATGAGGCAGCTCCTGATTCCTCGAGCTCAATCGGCACTCACAAAAATGGCTCCTTTTCTTCTCCCACTGCATCCCTGCTCCTGCCAGTAGTCCCAGTCCCTTCCTTAGCTTACCCTGAGACCAGGACCACTGGAGAGGTCAGCCAAAATGCCTGCGAATAGAAGAAATGAAATTCCACATCTGCGCATGCGTGGAGCTCGCCGGCACCACAGTGCCATTCCAAAAGCCAGCAGTGCCACGAATTTGCTCCTCCAGCCTCGCTCTATCTGCAAAAACCATGCAGGGGCCAGCAGAAGATGGCAGAAAAACATGGGAAGAGCCAGGAATCAGGACCCAGGGCAAAAAATGAATGGGGGGTGGAAGCAAAACCACAGGGAAACTAAGCCTTTTTCAGGGGCTCACAGGTAAGCCCCCAACAGGGGGGGTTACAGACACATACCAGAAATGTTGACATTAAATGCCGAAGAGAAAATTTATTTAATAATTGAAATATGGAAAAATGGTCCCTTTTCTGGAGGGGTGGTCAAATATAAAACACACAATAAACTTTATGCAGCACTTTATATAAAGTTTGGGCAAATAAAAAAAATAAAAAGGATATTTACTTCCTTTTTTTCCATTAGTTGTACTAGGTTATGTACTGTTGTCTTATTTGTTGTAATTTATTATTTGGACTTTATCACCATAATCTGACAAGGTTGAGGCTTGTTCTGGAGAATTTGTTAGGTGAGGAGTTGATGTCAATCTTGAGTCTGCTGATTTTGATGTTTATTCTTGGTTGTTTTCTTAGATTGGTGTCTAAGGATGTGCAGTCATACTTGTGACTGCTAGTTTTGGGAAATGTGATTTCTTCACTGCTGTGTGTTCAGCTTTTGTACCTGACCATGGAATTGAAGCGTTGATAGTGCAGTCAAAGCCAATTGCTGTGCATTAGGGCATGTCAAAGAAAATATGCTTCACAGAAACATAAACAATGATGGCAGAAAAAGACCAATGGTCCATCCAGTCTGCCCAAGTTCCTTATTTAGCCCTGGTACTTACTGTCCCTTCAGGGTCCTAGCCCTCCCCATTCTCTCTCCCCCCCCCATGCTACTAAATTTTGCAAAATCTTCATTAAACACTTTCCAGGTCTACAGAGGCAACCCCCACATTGGTGCTCAGTGACTGCCCTTATTTCTGAGACCAGCCACACATAGAAGCTGGACAGCTATCACTCTTTGGCAATGATTTGTATAATGTTTGGATAAATCACACTCCACACTTATCCTCAGCATCATCACTGACAGGAAACATATACTACCCCATGGGTTCCCAAGATAGAGGTGGGCAAAGTTGGGAAACTTGGCTCCATGAATGAATCCCTGAATTCAGTGCAAATTATGGATTCATTTACAGACACGAATTGTGAAGTTCCACCCATGAATCATGAAGTTCTGCCCACAAAGTGTGGAATTTTGCCCATGAATTTCACCTGCAAATGGCAGAATTTCACTGCAAACAGCGGAATTTCACCATTCGCTGTTGAAATTCTGCTGTACCCAGGCGAAATTTCACACTTCACGGTGACATTTTGCTTAAAAAACTGGCGGTCAGGTAGGTGAATTTTAAGCCTAGGAGCAAAACTTCATGGATTCCTCCACAGAGGAGAATTTTCCGACTTTGCCAGAATTTCGCCTGTGAATTTAAACTTCATTGCATCTCTATCTCAGGAATATCATACTCTGACAATTTGGAAGTGGTCACTTTCTCTTATCAGGTAAGAAACAGATTTGAAGTATTTGGTGTGTACTGTCTAAGTACTTGAAGAAGCTTGCAACATGGCACAAAGGGTCCCTTGGAACTGCATAAAGGAAACTAAGGAGGCAGTATAGCACAGTGGCTTAAGGCTCTGAGCTGCAAACCTGAAGACCTGGGTTTAAATCCCACAGTCCCAACTTGCATACTGTGTGAAGCATAGAAAAATAGATGTTGTCGGTAGATGGGACTATACGATCCATCAAGTCTACCCTTGGCTTCCTACCCCCTACTTAGCTGCCTGCTTGTGTATCCCACAGTGTCTGTCCCATGCTCGCTTGAATTCTCCCACTGTCTTGGCTCCCACCACCCCCACCAGCAGGCTATTCCATGGTTCCACAATGTGCTCTGTGAAGAATTTCCTCATCTTGCTTCTGAACTTTCCTCCCTTAAGACAAAGATTGTGCCCTCTAGTCCTGCTGTAGTCCTTTACCTGAAAGATGTTCTGCACATGGACCATGTTGTTGCCTTTAAGGTATTTGAATGTTTCTATCATGTCCCCATGATTCCTGCATTGTTCTAGGGAGTATAATTTGAGGTCATCCAGTCTTGCCTCGTACGGTTTCTGATGCAAGCCCTGCACCATCTTTGCTGCTGTTCTCTGTACCATCTCTAGCCTATCTATGTCCTTCCTGAGGTGTGGCCTCCAGAACTGGACACAGTACTCCGGATGAGGCCTAACCAGGGACCGATACAGGGGCATGATTACTTCATGCCTTCTGCTTGTGATGCCCCTAACTATGCATCCCAGGATACCACTAGCCTTTAGTGCTGCCTTTTCACATTGTCTGCTGACCTTGAGGTCATCTGATGTGATCATCCCTAGGTCTCACTCCTGCCTGGTAGACACCTGCTGCTCCCCTCCCATTGAGTACAGTTTTCCTGGGTTACACTTTCCCAGGTGCATGACCTTGCATTTTTTGACATTGAATTTCAATTGCCATTCCTCCAGTTTTTGGAGATCAGCTTCCATTCTTTGCTGTCCCTCTATTGTGTCTACCCTGTTGCTGATTTTGGTGTCAGCTGCAAACAGACACACCTTTCCCTCTAGTTCATCTGCAATGTTGCCGATGAATATGTTGAAGAGGATCAGCCCCAGAACTGAGCCCTGCAGGACCCCACTAGTCAGCTTCCCCTTCCCAGACTGAGTGCCATTTATTAATACTCTCTGAGGTCTCCCATGTAACCAGTTTCTGACTCAGTTTGTAACTTCTAGCCCAATTCCCATGTTCTCCAGTTTTTTGGCTAGTCTCCTGTGCTGAATGGAGACAAAAGCTTTGCTGAAGTCCAAGTAAACCTCATCCACTGCCCCACCCTGATCCACTGCTTTAGTGATCCAACTGAAAAAATCAACCAGGTTTGACTGGCAGGACCTCTGTACCATGAAACCATATTGACTTTGTCGAGCTGACCAGTTTGCTCCAAAAAAGCTATGATTCTTTCTTTCGGCAGGGTCTCCATCAGTTTTCCCACGAATGACGTTAGACTAACCGGACAGTAGTTACCTGACTATTCCTTGCTTCCACTCTTGTGGAGTGGTACTATTGTTGCACTCTTCCAGTCCTCCGGCACCTCCCTGCTCCTTAATGATTTGTTGAAGAGCACTGCTAAGAGGGCTGTCAGTTCCTTCCCTAGTTCTTCCAGTATGCTTAGGTGTATCCCATCTGGCCCCATAGCTTTATCTACCTTTAACTTGTCTATTTCCTCCAGGACCCTTTCCTCTGTGAAGGGACCCATATCTATTCCTTCCATTGGACACTTCTTTATGCCTATTGTTGGTCCATTACCATCTGCTTCCTGTGTGAAGACTGAGCAGAAGTACTCATTGAGTGCCTCTGCCTTCTCCCCATCTTGCTCTGTGATTTGTCCATCTTCTTTTATGATTCTAACAATGACCCCTTTGGTCTTCCTTTTTTCATGTATATACCTGTAGAAGTTTTGTTATCCTTTTTTATTTCCTGAGATATCCTAACCTCTGTTTGAGCCTTTGCAATTCTTATCACTTTCCCTGTCTCTTTTAGTTTCTGTTTATAGTCTGTTTTGTCTGCCTCGTTCCCCGGCTATGTGCTTTTCTCTCACCATAGTTGCCACCTCCTTGGAAAACCATAGTGAATTTTTCCTTCTTTTGTTCTTACTAACCTGATGGGCACACTGTGATGTGACCATGGTTTTTGCATCCTTCGACCCTGTCCAATATTCCTCAACTCTCCCTTCTGTCGAGTTACTAAGGTTGTCTCTTAGGCAGGCCTTCATGTTTGTGAAGTCTGCCCTCCTGAAGTCAAAGACCTTCAGTTTGGAGTGTGTGGAGTCTACAGTCCTTTTTACCCTGAACCATACTGTGTTATGATCACTGTTGCCTAGGTGGTTCCCTACTTCAACACCCATAACCCTATCACTATTTGTGAATATCAGATCTAGAACCATGTTACCCCTTGTGGGTGATGTCACTAGTTGATTTAGGCATGATTCCCGTAGTGTGACTAGGAATTCCTTGCTCTTCTGTGATGCCGCTGTGTGGGTATTCCAATCTATGTCTAGAAGATTGAAATCCCCCACCAGCACCATGTCACCTTTGCCTGACATCTGAAGAATGGTTTCCAGGATTTCCTTATCTCTGGCTTCCTCCTGATTTGGGGGTCTGTAGATATTTCCTACCAGAATGAGTTTCCAGCTTCCGGCCCCTATTGCGATCCATAGATCCTCTGTTTCCCCTAGTGCCTGCTGTATTTCTGTAACATTGATGGTATCCTTAATATAAATAGCTACACTCCTCCCTTCTTCCCACTCCCATCTGAATATGCCAGATGTTAACTGGAGTGTAGTTGCACCAGTCACTTCGAATAGTGGGGTTATTCTAGATGCCCTACAGGGGGCATGCCTTAGACAACTAGTATTGGAGCCCACTCGAGAGGGAGCAATCTTAGACCTGGTTCTCTCAAATGGAGATGAAGAGAGGATCACAGATGTAGAAGTGGGTAGCCATCTGGGAACTAGCGACCATCGAACAATATGGTTCACAATAAACACAGCAATAGAGTCAAGTCATACAAAGGCAAAAGTACTGGACTTAGGAGGGCTGACTTTGCCAAAATGGGTGAGTGCCTAAGGAATGCACTAGCAAATGGGCAGGAAGGAGGGTGGAAGAACAATAAGGGAATAATAAAACTGCCATCACAGAGGTAACAAGCCTTTGTGTGAAGCAAATAAACAAAACGAAACAATGTAAGAAACCACTGTGGTTCTCAAAGGAAGTGGCAGTGAAGGTTCAAGAGAAAAAGAAAGCATTCAGGAAGTACAAGGAATCACAGAAGGAGCAGGACAGAGAACTGTATCAGTTAAAGCAAAAGGAAGCTGGGAAGGCAGTCAGAACAGAAAAGGCCCAAACCGAGGAAAAGATAGCCAACTCGGTTAAGAAGGGGGATAAAACCTTTTATAGGTACATCAGGGAGCAAAGGAAGATCAAGGGAGGGATAGTGAGGCTTAATAAAGGGAGGGAGGGTGGGCAGAGGGTGACTGTGAAAAGGCAGAGATACTAAACAAATATTTTTGCTCAGTATTTACAAAGGAAGAGGGGGAGGTACCTAAAACAAACAGTAGAAACACTCTGGATACAGAAGTTGATACCAGCCCATTTACAGAAGAAAGGGTTCTGAAAGAACTCTTAAAACTGAAGGTGGACAAAGCAATGGGGCCTGATGGGATTCATCCCAGAATTCTAAAAGAACTAAGGGTAGAACTAGTGACACCACTGACTACCCTCTTTAACAAATCGTGGGAGGATGGGGTGGTACCGAGGACTGGAGAAGGCAGATGTGATTCCCTTCACAAAAGTGAGAGCAAGGCAGAAGCAGGAAACTACAGACCTGTTAGTTTAACCTCAGTGGTAGGGAAAATGATGGAATCGCTTCGAAGGAAAGAATTGTCGAGTATCTAGAGGACAGAGGGCACAGGACCCAAGGCAGCATGGATTCACAGCGGGAAGGTCATGCCAGACGAATCTGATAGATTTCTTTGACTGGGTGACCAAAGTAGTAGATCAGGGAGGGGCTGTGGACATGGCCTACCTAGACTTTAGCAAGGCATTTGACACAGTCCCACACAAAAGATTAATACCCAAGTTAGCCAGCCCTGGGAGTGGGTCCCAAGATGACAGCCTGGGTAAAATTGGCTGGAGAATAGGACACAGAGAGTAATAAATGGGTCCATTCTGAAGAAAGGGAGTTACTAGTGGGTGCCGCAGGGGTTCAGTATTAGGACCGGTCCTCTTCAATGTCTTTATAAGTGACATTGCAGAGGGACTGTAAGGAAAAGTACGTCTCTTTGCAGATGACACAAAGATCTGCAACAGAGTTGATGCACAAGGTGGGGTGGAAAGGATGAGAAGGGACTTGGCAAGGTTAGAGGAATGGTCAAATGTTTGGCAGCTTAGGTTCAATGCTAAGAAGTGCAAGGTAATGCACCTGGGAAACAAAAACCCAGGGGAAGAGTACACAATGGGGGGTGAGATACTAACAACAAAAATGGAAAGGGACCTGGGGGTAGTCATATCAGATGACCTAAAGGTGGGAAAGGAATGTGAGAGGGCAGCAAGGAGGGCTGGGGGGATACTGGGATGCATAGGGAGAGGCATCACCAGTAGAAAACAGGAAGTTATTATCCCTCTGTACAGACAGCTGGTCAGACCCCATCTGGAGTACTGCGTGCAGTTCTGGAGACCCAATCTCCGCAAAGACATAGACAGGATGGAAGCTGTCCAGAGGAGGGCAACTAAAATGGTGCAGGGTCTGCACTGGAAGACATATAAAGAGAGACTTAAGGAGCTTAATATGTATAGCCTCGAGGAAAGGAGGGAGAGGGAGGACATGATAGAAACTTTCAAGTACCTCAAGGGAATCAACAAAGTCCAAGAAGGTAGTATCTTTCAAAAAAAGAGGTGTGCAAGAACAAGGGGGCACAATTTGAAGATAGAGGGGGGCGGCTCAGAGGTATTTTAAGGAAGAATTTTTTCACAGAGAGGGTTGTGGATACATGGAACGGCCTTCCGGAGGAGGTTGTGGAGTCAAAAACTGTGGTGGAATTCAAGCATGCATGGGACAGTCATAAGGCAATTCTAGGGGGTGGGGGCAGGAAGAATTAGGCTGCTGGTTAACTAGGATCTGCAGCTTATCCATTAGGTAGGGAAATGGGCAGACTGGGTGGGCCAAGTGGTCCTTATCTGCCATCAAATTCTGTTTCTATGTTTCTATCTCTCCTAAAAGAGTTGTACCCCAGGATAGTCACCTCCCAACCATGATTATTTGTGAACCATGTTTTGGTCATGGCCACCCAGTCTAGTCCTGCCACAGCTATTTTCGCAGTGAGGTCAGTCATCTTGTTAGCCAGACTGTGTGCATTGAGGCATAGTGCTGACCACTCTTGCTGTGTCACTTTGTTTGTCATGCCTCCCTTGATCTTATTGTTCATCCCTTTGTAGTTTTCCCTGTTAATGGTTCCTCCCTTTCCATTGTGATGGACAATACCAGAGTCGGAAAGAGTTTTATGTTCTTGGCTATCTGCTTTTGCTATCCTGGAGTGTGTGGATTTGGTGCTAGCTGGAAGTGGAGAGACAGCAGGCTGTATGTATGCTTCTCCTAGAGCTACTGTCAGCTCCCCTCACGCTAGTTTAAATGTCCTACATAGATGTCAAATTTCTGGCCCAGTGCTCTGACTCCCTCTTTAGTCAGGTGGAGGCCTTAGAATTTGAAGAACTCCCTTTCCCAGAAGTTGCCCCAGTTTCTGATGAAGTGGTGCCCCTTTGTGTGGCTCCAGTACTTGAGCCATGCGTTGAGCTCACTCATCTCCTTCTCTCTGATTTTCTGCCTGTTCTTCCCCTTTTCCCAAACAAGCAGAATCTCAGAGAATGCAATGCTGGATGAAAATGAAACTAATTTCTCGCAGAGCTGTGCAATGTGCTCCTTAACCTCCTCGACCGACCAGCTAGCAAGGTCATTGGTCCCTAGGTGGACCAGGATGTTTGAACCCTCTTCTTTCTTTTTAACTATGTTGACTATTTGGTCAGTGTCCCTCCAAGCAGATGCTCCTGGGAGACATCTGACCTGCACATCTGCACATTTGTTTTGTCTCAGGTTGGGGTTCACACCGCGAATCATGGAGTCCCAAATGATTATGATTTTTTTCCTGTTGAGGTTTTGTTTATGATGTTATTTTGCTATCCTGTTGCATTTGGCATTCCTTTGGCCCGAGACATCCTCTGTCATTACAAATGGTATAGACGCAAGAGGTGTGTATCTGTTTGCTGCGTTTAGAGTGCTTTGTTGGTTTGGGAGAGTCGCCTGAGCTCTGCCCCCTTTTTCTGCAACCAGTTGCATCCCCCAGGCCTGATCGTTCTCTGGTGGAGAGGTGTGCTGGTTTGGTGTCGGGGATGTGAAGTTGCACTCCTATAAGGAATGTTTCCCTGTAGATGGTTGCACAGGATGCTGATCACACCCCATGCCTCCTCCAGCTGAGCCCTGAGGTAACATATCTCTGAGCATATGGGACAGCGGTCCTGCCTTCGGGAGACGTGACCATTGAAGAGTGTCCCACAGTGCTGGCAGCCAACAATATCCACGTGAATGCCAGTGGATGGAAAGAAAGAGTACATAATTATTCCATTGACCCTGAGCAATTCACTTAACTTCCTTGTGCTTACAGGTCATACCTGTAAACAAACTTTCAGCTTAGTGTGTCTTTCCAGATTTCAAAAAAAAAAAGTTTTTTGGTTTTTACATTCATTATAAGATTTGTGGTTTTTAGTTTTCTCTAGAGAAATGATGCATTCAACATAATTTTTATACTTTTTCATTACAAAGTTTTTTAGCTTGCAGTCCTGCTGTCCTTCCCTGACTTCATTGACCATTTTTAGCTGGCTATTATTCCAAACATACTGTACAAAGCCAGATGGGCCAGGGGGCTGATCACAGATGAAGTTATTATTTATTGATGTTGAGAAGTCTTTTTGTTTTCTACATCGTATTGCTACAGCGACAAATGCATTGTTTGCTGTTTGAAACCATGTACCACAGGAACATCAGATAGGTGGATGCAGTGGTTGATAGCAATGTGTAATTGAATGTAGTGCCCCACCCTTTCTGGCCATCAGGGCACCAGCAGCAGTGCTCCTGTCATTAGGGCACCAAATAATGGAATTCGCCGTCCCCTCCTGAGGTGCACCCCCCCCAGCAGAGTTAGAATATTCAGAAAGGGGGGTTGTGGCGGTGCAGACCCCATATGGGGGCACATAGGGCACAGCCTCAAAAAAGAGGGAACGTGATTTGAAAAGGTGGCACCTTAATGACCAGGCTCCCTACACCCGCTGCTCAAAGTGTACTCCACACTGCTTGCATTTCTTCACTGTAAAACATTATCAGGCAGTAGTAATGCCTTTTGGAGAAGTGTTTTTTTAAATCAATATTTACTCACTTTTTTTTCTCTGTGACCAGGTCGAAAGTGTTTGTAAAGCCTGATTGGTAGATGTTTGAGCAATATACCACAACACAGTGTGGATATATGGTGTTATTTACCACGCCTGATGTGACTTGGTCATGAGGTGCAGCCAAGTGACCAAATCCACACCAGAAGTGGATAACTCCCACCATAAAGGTATCCCGTGATAACAGCGACTCAACAAAAGCGACTAATAAACAGTGACTTCAAAAGGGTGAAAACCAAATAAGCGACCATTATATGAGGTGCAGCCAAGTGACCAAATCCACACCAGAAGTGGATAACTCCCACCATAAAGGTATCCCGTGATAACAGCGACTCAATAAAAGCGACTAATAAACAGCGACTTCAAATGGGCGAAAACCAAACAAAGCAATGGGGCCTGATGGGATTCATCCCAGAATTCTAAAAGAACTAAGGGTGGAATTAGTGACACCACTGACTACCCTGTTTAACAAATCATGGGAGGATGGGGTGGTACCCGAGGACTGGAGGAGGGCAGATGTGATTCCCCTTCACAAAAGTGGGAGCAAGGCAGAAGCAGGAAACTACAGACCTGTTAGTTTAACCTCAGTGGTAGGGAAAATGATGGATCACTTCTGAAGGAAAGAATTGTCGAGTATCTAGAGGACAGAGGGGCACAGGACCCAAGGCAGCATGGATTCACAGCGGAAGGTCATGCCAAATCTGATAGATTTCTTTGACTGGGTGACCAAAGTAGTAGATCAGGGAGGGTTGTGGACATGGCCTACCTAGACTTTAGCAAGGCATTTGACACAGTCCCACACAAAAGATTAATATACAAGTTAGCTAGCCTGGGAGTGGGTCCCAAGATGACAGCCTGGGTAAAAATTGGCTGGAGAATAGAGACAGAGAGTAATAGTAAATGAGTCCACTCTGAAGAAAGGGGGTTACTAGGGGTACCACAGGGTTCAGTATTAGATCGGTCCTCTTCAATGTCTTTATGTTTACATTGCAGAGGGACTGAAGGAAAAAGTATGTCTCTTTGCAGATGACACAAAGATCTGCAACAGAGTTGATGCTCAAGGTGGGGTGGAAAGGATGAAAAGGGACTTGCAAAGTTAGAGGAATGGTCAAATGTATGGCAGCTTAGATTCAATGCTAAGAAGTAAGGTAATGCACCTGGGAAATAAAACCCAGGGAAGAGTACACAATGGGGATGAGATACTAACAACAACAAAAATGGAAAGGGACCTGGGGTAGTCATATCAGATGACCTAAAGGTGGGCAAGCAATGTGAGAGAGCAGCAAGGAGGGTTGGTGGGATACTGGGATGGCAGGGAGAGGCATCACCAGTAGAAAACAGGAAGTTATTATCTCTGTACAGACAGCTGGTCAGACCCCATCTGGAGTACTGCGTGCAGTTCTGGAGACCCAGTTCGCAAAGACATAGACAGGATGGAAGCTGTCCAGAGGAGGGCAACTAAAATGGTGCAGGGTCTGCACCAGAAGACATATGAAGAGAGACTTAAGGAGCTTAATATGTATAGCCTCGAGGAAAGGAGGGAGAGGGGGGACATGATAGAAACTTTCAAGTACCTCAAGGGAATTAACAAAGTCCAAGAGGGTAGCATCTTTCAAAAAAAGAGGTGTGCAAGAACAAGGCGGCACAATTTGAAGATAGAGGGGGGGCGGCTCAGAGGTAATTTAAGGAAGTATTTTTTCACAGAGAGGGTTGTGGATGCATTGAATGGCCTTCGGGAGGAGGTCGTGGAGTCAAAAATAAGTGGTGGAATTCAAGCATGCATGGGACAGTCATAAGGCAATTCTAGGGGGTTGGGGTAGAAAGAAGTAGGCTGCTGGTTAACTAGAATCTGAAGCTTATCCAGTAGGCAGGGAAATGGGCAGACTGGGTAGGCCAAGCGGTCCTTATCTGCTATCAAATTCTATGCTTCTATGTTTCTATGTTACATTTAAACGACTCTGCAGAAATCGCGACTTCATTTTCAACAAAAGTGACTCATAAACAGCGACTTCATTTTCAGAAATAGCAACTGTGCAATAGTTTTTTTTTGTGTTTACCTTTCCTCTGTGAGTTCTGACATTACATATGTTCCCTTGAATTCTGGTTCCATTTCCGGTTCCTTCATAAAACCTCCACCTCCACCCCAAGCAGCAAAACTATGCAACACATCCAAATTGCTATGGCAGTTGAATTTCTCACCAGCCAAAAAGGTAAGCCACTTGTGCTATATGGGGGCTACCTTTATTGTAGAGATAAGGAGAAGTCTGAAAAAGTATACTGGAGATGTGCAGACACTTAAAAATATACTTGCCTAACACGACTGCACACCTCAGGGGAAACTGTTGTTGCTGTTGTCAAACAACATACCCACATCCCTGATGCTGCAGAAATTGGTGTTAGGCATGTGAAGGGTAATGTTAGGACAAGAGCATGCTCTACAGTTGAGACAACTGCTCAGGTTGTGGTCGAGTGTACTGCATCTGCACCTGAGGCAGTGACTGGTAGGCTACCAGGTATTAGTTTAATGAAACGTACTATACAGTGTATTCGGCAACAGGAGCGTGGTTGCCCTGCGACTCCTACCACGATGGAGGACTTACTTATTCCTCCTGACCTCTGTATTCTAAGCTCTGGAGAACAGTTTCTACTTTATGACAGTGGTCCTGAGAAAGACCAAGTTCTATTGTTTTCTACAGAAAACAATCTCAGATTTTTGAAGGAATGTGGGGACTGGATGCTTGATGGTACATTCAAGTCATGTCCTGTTTTATTCGATCAATTGTACTCTGTGCATGGCATTTGTTCTGGTATGCTTTTAACTTCAGTCTATGTATTGATGAGCTCCTGCAAAACAGCTTCCTATGAGAGAGTCTTTGTGAAGATTCGAACACTCATTGCAAACTGTAGCCCAGCAAATTCAATTATGGATTTCAAGAGGGCTTCATGGAAAGCATTTACCACGGTTTTCCCTGAAACACAACTTCGTGGTTGCTTTTTCCATTTTGCCCAAGCTGTGTGGAGGAAAATCCAGCAGCACCCCGAGGTGGAAACCAGGTACTGCAATGACCCAGACTTTGCCCTTCACTTACGAATGCTGTTGTCATTGGCTTTTGTGCCCCCTATTGATGTTATAAAGAAATTAGAGGAAATAGAAGAAATTGAATTTTTTGTTAAGTATGATGACTTGTTACAGCCAGCACTTGACTGCTTCGAAGACACCTGGCTTAGATGCCCAAGAGGTAGAACGGGGCACAGAACAGCACATTTTCCAATACAGCAATGGAACTTCTACACAACAACACATATGGGCCTAGCAAGAACTAACAACAGTGTTGAGGGATGGCACAGGGGATTTAACTGTAGGCTAGGCGCATGTCATCCTAGTATTTGGAAACTGATCGATGGGCTCAGAGAAGAACAAAAGCTTTGTGAAATTAAAATGCAGCAGCTAATTTCTGGAGCTGCATCTAGTGGCACGAAACGGAAATATAAGGACCAAAATATCCGTATAGCTGCTATTGTGGGGCAATATGAGTCTCGTACTACATATGAGTATTTAAAAGGATTAGCATACAATTTTCAGTTTAAACAGTAAGAAGGATGAAAGAAACAAGCCGATTACAGTGGGCAGCATGAAGAAGCCTTGAAGAAATAAAGGAATAAAGTGCAGCGCAGTGCTGTGAAGACTTGCAATACAGCAATAAAGGATTTCTGGCTTTGCCAGTTTCTTTTAAGTTTAGCAGTCGCTGTTTTGACGCTTCTCATCTGTGACACTTGATTGTTAACTGTGCAGGCTTATATTCAGACTGAGCACAAGTTCTGTCAGTGCGAATGTGATGCGAATGTGATGCTTAGGATACTACCATTTTTATTGGGACAGCAGTAGCATTGATAACAGGTGTTTTTAGCGGGTTTGCTTCTGATCCTACTGATCACTGCCGATTTGTGTAATGAGTGTTGTTGGGAATATCAGTAGCATTTAAATCTGGAGTTAATGGCTGGTTTACTGGAAGTTGTGTTTTTGGAAGGGTTTTAGTTATTCTGAAATTAGAAGCCAGAATGAACTCAATCGCCATTGATGACTTAGCTCAGGCAGAACACATTTTAATGCACCATTTTTCCGATCGTGATTTTGTAATGTTGCCTAAACTGTGGTTGCCGTTCTGTCATTGCCCACATTAATGTTGCGATTTTTCAGTCGCGATTTTAACATAGAACCACCATAAACCCACATCCTGGAGTGGCATATTGCAATTATACAATGTCCTTTTTTTTCCTCAACAAAAATAATAAATACAATGTTCTTTTTCATCTTAATTTGTTTTTTTCTGTGTTTTTATTGCTTCATCAGAAGAAGTTGTCCTTGGTTATGAGGGCTGTGGGGAAACTGCTCATGCACAGTATTGCTTTGTGCTTCTGAATGCAGTGCTTTTTGGGGGGAGCAGGAAATATTGAAATGTGTTCCCTGGTTGCTTTTTTTTACTGTGTCTTGGCTCCGGGTTTTTTTAATATCTACATTTATTCAGATACTCTTGCTGTACCTTGTTGTTAGAGTCTTCCAATGTATGTGCACTGCTGTCACTTGAGTGAGGTAATGGGCTGGTGTGGGACAGGAAGTCCTCTGTAGTAACTGGTTCTGGGGTGAAAAAACGAAAGGTAATGATTTGTTCATATTTTTGTAATTACAGGTTTCCTAACTGCTTTTACTTTGGATGATGTTGATCTCTTTCTTGTTTGCTACAGGTTTCATGGGTTATGCCATTGGGATAGATCAAAAATGGACAGCAGTTCTGCGAGATGGCCGTTTAGTGTGGATTGCTATCCTTGCCAGTCTTGGGCTTCCCATGCTAGGAGTGATTTCGGGGGGGGCAGGTTGATTTGGCTAACTCGCTGCTTGCACCTTTTTCCACTGGTATATTGAAGGATTTACAATGGAGAAAAGGTGCCAGCCAGCCAATCAGAATGCAGGACTTGGTATTAATTTTGGTGCCCATTGTATAATTTGTGTTTGGCTCGGTTATGGAATTTTATAGTTGTGTTAGCTCTTACTCAGTAACCAAGAGATTCCTTAAGTTTTTTGTTTGTTTTGTTTGGGGGGGGGTGGCTGGCACAGGGTCAATGGAAATGTTTTCAGCACCTAGTTTTTAGTTGTAGATAAAATCTTTTTTTTTTATGGTTATTATGTTTTTTATTGATTTGACTTTAACAAGCATTACATGGAATAAAGCTGTCGGATACATAACAGTAATATTACAGACCTGTTACATACAGTACGTCTGTATGAATACAGTTAGAGGGACAGGCTTACAATAACTTGAGGAGCAGAGCCTAAACAAGCGGGCAAAAAGTACTGTATTATTCCCTGGATGGACGAACAACATCTGTCCAGCTGGGAAGTACCTATGGTAGTAATACCCACTGGTGCTCATGTCCTGTAAATACCATATAAATTGGCATACCTGGAATATTCTCGATGATACTTACATTGCTGGCACAACCATAGAGCTCTAAGATGGTCCAGGGCCATTTCCTTCCAGTCAGGAACTACAAAATACAAGAGAACACACACAAAGCAAACCTATCTAGAGAACGTCAGTGAATCAACTAGCAATTACACATAATATTCCAAGTTGCTATTAGCACAGGGGGCCCCGGAACCACAAAAAGTGTCTCTTCCACCCCAGCTCCAGACTCAAACACGAGAGGAGGGATTACAAAAGTGAAGTGGAGCTTTTTCAGCTGATTTCCTCCCTAGGTTTCAAGTACACTATAAAGACTTTCCACACGTTGATATATTTAGGGAGGATATCAGCTACAGTGTGTGACATTCTGGACCAGTTGGCCACCTGAACCAAGGAGCTAAGTACCTCCTCCACTGACGGCATTACCTGTGTCCGCCATTTCCACAAGAGGAGTCTTTTTACCTGCATGCTTAGGGTCAGGAGCAATTTTATCTCTGAGAGGCTTAAGTTGGGGGCTGAGGACTGGATTCCTAGTATCAGCAGCTGGGGAGACATAGGAATGGGTTTCTAAAGAATACTGGACCCCATCTAGACAGCTGCCTGCCATAAGGACTGGATCCTACTACAGTGCAATAATATATGGATTAGGTCACCAGGGAGCTCCTGACATCTCCAGCAGAGATCGGATTGGACCAGTTTAGCCTTGGCAAGTACCACAGGGGTCCTATACCATGAATGCAGAATCTTATTCTGTATTAACTGGCTTCTAGTATCAGGGTATGCCACATGAGCAAGCCTGAGACATGTCTTCCAGTCCAGATCTGTGATGTGGGCCTGCAGTGCCTGCTCCCATTTATGCTTAGACTCCTCTGCTTGGGATGGAATGGTGTCCCTAAGGGCAGCATATATTCGGCTAGACTGGCCTCTTTCTTGGGCCAGCCAAGATTCTGCCTGAGAGCCTCACTGCCTGTGGTGTCGCTTGTGAACATATTCAAAGATCACGCTCCTTATTTGGAGGAAGCACCAGAAATCTCTGGACAGGATTCGATATGTTCTCCTCAGCCCTTTGAGTGAATTGAGGGTATCTGTGCCAGGGATGTACATATCACGGAGCTTTGAGAGCCCACCTAGTTCCCATGTTGACCAGGAAACTGGATGCTTATTGATAGTGATCTCACTATTGCCCCATAGTGGAGTGAGTCTTTGGGGAGAAGGGAGGGTACTCAACTTCTTATACACCTTGGCCCAGTACTCCAGAGAGGGGCCTATCATAGGGTGAAAGTGAATGCCCTTGGGGGGTGATTAAACAACAATAGAGATAAATGTGCCTGCTCACAGACCTCTCTCTCCATACCTAGCCACTGAGGGGAGTTTTGCACAGGAGATGTGAACCATTTTAGCATCTGAGCCATCTGAAAAGCCCATTTATACCCCTCAAGCTGCGGAAGGCCCCAGCTTCCATCTGTCCAATGTGCTCTCAGCTAATTTCTGCTGTACCTAGGCTTCTTGCCCTCCCACATGAAGGAACCCAGCAGAGATCCCAGCTTAGTAAACCAGTATTGAGGGATTTTCAAAGAATGTGAGAGAGGAGGTACAGAATTTTAGGTGCTGTGACCATTTTAATTGCTGAAATTTTACCTACGAGCGTAAATCGGAGAGGCCTCCATGTATCCAGCTCTGTATGAATGGACACCAAAAGTGGCTTCATATTAATTTCCCAGAGTTTATGCAAATTAGGAGTGATATTGATGCCCAAGTATGTAAGTCCATCCGGAGCCCAACGGAGACCATGTTGGGTAACCATGTGGGAGGTACAATTAGAGTTCAAAGGGAGGACCTCCATCTTGGACTGATTAATCTTGAGCCCTGAGAATGTACTAAATTCTGACAGGGTGCTCAATAATGGAGGAAGGGAGGTGGTAATATCTGCTATAGGAAGCAATAGGTCATCAGCATACATGAAAGTAGGATATTCCCTTTCTCCCACTCGTATCCCGGAAATTAATGGATTCTGTCTAATAGCCGCAGACAGGGGTTCCACTGCCAGGACAAAGAGTAGAGGAGAGAGAGGGCATCCTTGAGGTATGCCCATACCCAGTATAAAGGGGGGAGACAGCATCGAGGTGGTGAGTACCCTAGGTGTGAGAGATGAGTATATGGCCCCTATCCAGGCCTGGAAGTCCACCCCCAACCCCATGGTGCTGAGCACTTGTTAGAAATAGTCCCACTCCAGGGAGTCAAAGGCCTTTCCAGAATCTATTGCTATTGCTGCAGAAGGGGATGGCAATGTTTTAGCCTTATGGATTAAGTTTATGAGTGATCTAATCTGGTCCACACTAAATCGTCCCTTAACAAAGCCTGCCTGGGATGGGCGGATCAAACCGGGGAGAAGCAGGTTTAGTCTGTTAGCTAACAATTTGGCTAGCACCTTACTGTCCATATTCAAAAAGGATATGGGCTGGTAGCTGTATGCTTTTAGAGGGCCTTTACCCTTCTTAGGCAGGATAGTGATAGTCGCCTCCCTAAGGGGGGGCACCTTCTTGAAGTGCTTTGGTGAACACTTGTTGTAGTATCGGGGAGATTGTGGCCTGCAAAAGCTGCCATATTTCAATGGGGAACCCCTCCCCTCTAGGAGCCTTTCCCTTTTTAAGAGATAATATAGTCTCTGCCACCTCCTGAGGTGAGATCGGGGCACCTAAGGTCAAGGCCTGATCCTCTGAGATTTTAGGAAGGAATAAGGATTCTAGAAATGGGAGGACACCCTTGAGGTCAGGTGCTCTGGATGATTTATATAGTGTGGAATAGAAATCCATCATTATGCTATTGATTCCTTCTGTCGAGGTGTGGGTCTTACTCCCTGCATCCACTAAGGCAGCGATGTGCCTTTTAGCTTGCTGCTTTTTGAGGCAGTAGGAAAGGATCTTACCCCCCTTCTCTTGCCTTCCCAATATTTGTGCTTTAGCCTAATAATAGAAATCTCTGCTTTCCTAGATAAAAGTTTGTTCACTTGCATCTTCAGGGATGCTACTCGGTGTCCTGCCTCTGACCTGAAGGAAGGGACGTGGAAGACCTTAAAGGTAGCTTCCACTTCTTGGAGCTGTTTTTCAAGCCCCTTAAGGTGCTGTTCCCTCCTCTTGTGGTGTCTGCTCGCAAATCTCATTATCGCCCCCCTCAGGGTAACTTTAAATGCTTCCCAGGTATTGCTTGCTGAAGTATCTGCTATGTGGTTATTCTGAAAAAATTCAGAGGCTTCAATTTGAAGCCATGGGGGAAAGTATGAAACATGAAGCAGCAATGGATCCTGGTTCCAGGATGGAGAGGTAGGGGGAGGGGGGCCCCAGGTGAAGGAGAGATGCACAGGGGCATGGTCTGAGATGACCAGTGGATGAATAAAGGTGTCAATGGTGTTCCTGGTGACTGCTGGTGAGGTGAGCCAGAGATCTATCTGACTAAGGGAACTGTGCACTGGGGAATGGAAGGTGTAGTCTCATTGGGTGGGATGAAATACCCTCCAGATATCTGTAAGGCCCATATCTTGTTGTAGCTGGCTCAATGCCAGTGATGCCCTGGTGTGGAGCTATATGTTAGAGGGGGATCTATCAAGTAGTGAGTCCAGTGTGAGATTAAAATCCTCACTAATAATTATAGGGGTATCACCGGAGGCCAAGGAGCCCAGCACTTGGGCCAGCTCATGGAAGAAGGAGGGTGAGTCTTCATTTGGGGCATACACGTTACCCAGTAGTAAAGGTTCCTCCCCTGTGTTCATGAGTATAGCCACCCATTTGCCCCCAGGGTCACTCACCTTATGCACCAGTGTCTAATGAAGCTGCTTGTGAAGCAGTATAGCTACCCCTCTCTTTCTGGAAGGGGCTGAGGCATGTATGACTTGACCCACCCAATCCTGTTTTAGTCTATCATGGTTCTCTCCTGTGAGTTTGGTCTCCTGCAGCAACACAACCTTCACTCCCAGCCTTTTAAGGTGCTGCAAAGCCTGTTTCCTTTTGCTGGGGGTATTAAGCCCCCTGACATTCCACGTCAAACATGTTATATCACCTATTGGGAAAAGGGAGCAAGTATCTTTCCAGGAAATGTATTATAGTAAACCAGCAGGCTGGGAGCAAGGTTGGTCCACCCAGGAGAGACAAATCCCTGTAATTCAGTGCCAGGTATGGAGAGAGTGAATAAGCCAGGCATTCCCTGACAGTAGCAACTGACCTCAATCTAACATCTAGCAGTAGCCCTGTGTGTGTCTCTTACATTGAAAACAAACAATAACATATACATATAAACCAATTATATACAGGGTGCACAACCTTCCATGCGTATTGGGGGAAATAGAGGCTTCCCATCGGCTGTAGAGCCCTGCTGTAGGCCGGCCTGTCTTCCCAGGGCGCTATCTTGCAGTGTTGAACCCCCATGTGTGTTAGGGGGAGTTCAGGAGATGAAGACTCCCCAACAGGGTACCATCATCAACATGATCACAGTATTAATCCAGTGAGCTCCTTGTAGCCACAGGGGGGGTGTTGACACTGCACCAATCATTTTTGCATGAGTATTGGGGTACTAATGGCAGGGCTATACATCGCTGATGATGAAGTGGAAGGATGGAGGGAAAAGGGGTCGAGGTAGCAGCCTCCTGTAGTATAAACTGGGCATGAAATGGCCTCTGATGGGGACCAACAATGCTCTCATTAGAGGGGACTATTATGAAAAGAGTAAGTGGGGGGGATTAGTCCACTATACCAGGTAACATATGTGATCTGGTACCTCTGGGAGGGCTCTCTGCATGAGGGATCAGGTACTTCAGCCCTGATTCATCAATACAGGTCATGGCTTGACAAGCCCCCGAGCAAAAACTGGGTCGGGAACCCAGCTGCCCAACCTGGAGGGGCCTGAGCCTTCCATGTAAAAAACAGCAGGCCAATAGTGAACTTATTAGGCTTAAACATTAATACCCAAAAGACTGAACAATAACACCAATTGGAATAGTATGTTTGAGATAACCCTACAAAAGGATGCTCTCCTCCCTCAGCCCTCCCCACCAGTGAGAGGGACTAAGCCCTTCAGAATATCCACCAGAGCCTGTAGAATCGATTGATACTCCTCCATGCCATCAAATTAAATGAGGGCTTCCTACTAGTCTTTGCAAGTCAGAGCATGTTTGTTGGCCCCTGTGGATCCTTCCCGGTATGGAACGGGGCATTTCAGCTACAAGGTAGCAGCATAGATCGAGGGCCAGACCCAGGGTGGGGGAGTCCCAGCAGTCACCAAACTTGAGTGACGTGGATATGGCAAAGGAACAGCGGCTGGAGTCTCTCTCTGCGGTCGCCGAGAAATCTACCCCTGCCTTACCCTGGACCTGATTTTCCCCAAGGTTTGACAAAAGAACCAAGAATTAAACAAAAGCGCTACTTATCTGACCACACTGCTGAGGTCTCACCATTCTTCGGTCTAGAAGTTTGAATCTGCTTTGGTCAGTCCACGAAGGAGGCTGGATCACTGACAATGGGAGAGGCCTCCCCAGAGACCTTTGGCGGGTGCCATGCTCCATTAGTCATGGCTCCATCCTGCAACTGGTGAGGGGAAGTTGAAGGGGTCCGGTGACTTGATTTCAGTGGAGGAGAAGGCCTGCCAGCCTTGGGAGCATCGACGGTGTCTGGCCGTGGGTCAGGAGATCTAGGTCATGGGGATTCGTACCTGTTGGCGGTGTGGAAACCCTGTAGGGAGTCAGGATTTGTTGTGTCCATGTATATGGCTCCCGACATGTCTGCCTGCTCTTGCTCCAAGGGGTGTTCTCTGCATCCATGCTTTTTAGAAGAGTGCCTCTTTTGGTTGTCCCTCGGGAGGAGCTCCCAAGCCTGATCCCTAATATCCTGCCAGACCCAGGACCAGTTAACCTGAGGAAGACAGCGACGGCCCAGCCCTTCTGCGCTAACTTTTGCTGATGGGGGCTTCAGGGTATTTACTTCAGATTCCCTTGGCCAATTGCGGCATAGAAATTCTGTGAGGGAGTCAGGAGAGTAAAAAAAAAATGGAACCCCATCGTGGACTACCCGCATTGTGGCCGGGTATCACAAGGAGAACGGCAGCCCAAGTTTGTGCATTGTGTGCCTTGCCTCGGTATAGGCTCTGCATCTATCAGACAGTGCTTTAGAAAAATAAGGATTTTGTTTGATCTCCATGTTACCTGCTGCTTTTCCCAGGATCTGGCCAGGACCATCTCTTTTTCTCTGTAATCTATAAATCTAGCAACAATAGGCCGTGGTCCGTCCTGGGCCTTGGGCATGGGGACCAGAGTGCAGTGTGCGCATTCCATCTGAAAGGGTCTCGATGGATCTAGCTGCAACATTTCTGATATTGCTAATTGCAGAAACTGTTCAGTGTCTTTCCCGTCCACGAGCTGCGGGAATCCCAAGAATCTAAGGTTATTGTGCCAACCTCGGTTTTCAAGGTCATCTATCTTGCTGTGCATCATTTGTATAGTGTGCTGTTGTTCCCTTAGTGTTGCTGACAGGTCTTGTATCTGACTCTCTGTGGCTGAGACCCTCTTCTCAGTATGCAGCATGAGGGCTGTTCCACAGATTGTGATACGTGCAGTTCAGCCATGCTGTAGGCCTACCCTTCAAGATAGGCTGCTCCACTGGAAGAGACTTTTTTCCACTACAATTAAAGCTTTCTGCAATAATAAAGCGATTTTCAGATTCCTTGTACAGTACTCCCGTAACTTCTGTAGTTTGAAGAGGTAGAACTTGGTCAGAAAAGAAAAGATTATAACAGATATATCCATCTGGGTTGTAGAGCTGTGATCTAAGCTGCCATCCTGTTTAACACTCCTAGTGGCCAATCATAGATAAAATCTTTAAGTCCAGGGTACCCTCAAGTTGAAATTAGGTTCAGGAATGTCTGATGCTGTAGCAGTTTCCTTAGAGGTGTGTGAAAAAATTGCTGTCAGTTTGAAGATTTTTAATTCTATTGGGTAGTGATATTTTTTTGGGTGCTGCATTCTGGCGGATGAAAGAAGTGAAAAATTACAAGTTTCATTGCGTGAAGCACATGGTTTCAGAATCTTTTTGGCCAATCAGGACTCAGTAAATTCCCAGCCATTTGATAATAACCAAAAAGGCTAATTCTAATTCTGGTTTCTTGTACACAGGAAGACTACTGGAGCAGAGGCACATACATGCTGCAGAAGCATGCAGTATTTATTGCTTTGATGAGGCAGATCTTTTTTGGATTTCCATCCTAACTAAAAAGCTGAGTACTGCAGTTTAAAGATCATAGAATGCTATTGTACCCTTCTGTGATACAATAGCTTTTTTAATTAGAAAGGAAATTTGTGGGGGAGATCACGTGATGCCGCTGCGAGATTAGCTGCTCTGGAGACCTGCTCCCACTTCGTTCCTCCTACAAACATCTAAAATACGTGATACTGAGCATTGGTGTTAATTTAAAAAGGGGCTTCATTGCGACTTACCATGTACAGCATATTCGGGGCACCAGGAATCTCTTTTGCCTACTTGTAAGCAAGCGCCGAGCTAAAGAAATTCGGGGCCTAGCTGAGGCATGGAAGCTGAAATGCGCCAGGCGCTGCCGCGCCACACGCCCCCGCAAACACCGGAGAAAGGATTGAAAAGATCCAAAGGCCAGATCGGAGGCTCTGCTAAAACCTCATTCCCACGGCACCTCAATCTACACGACTTCCGCTGTCGGAACAGAAATTCGAGGAAATGCAGCTCTTCAAGTCTGCTTTTGCAGGACATAACTAGAGAAATCAAATCACTAGAAGTGATTTAGCTGATACATGAATCGAGCTATTTCAGATCTCTCAGCTCGTACAGCTTCACTGGAGAATTGGAAAAACAAGATGGATCCAGAGGTGGTTTCTTAAGGCAAAGACTGCATAAGGCTGAATCCAAGTTAGAAGACTTGGAGGCCGTAGTAGGAGGAACAACATTGTTATTTTTGGTCTTGCGAGGAAGCAGAAGGAACAGCTCCCATTTTATTTTGTCAGAAGCTGCTGGCTAAGATTGCTGATCCCTCCCTGAACAACCCCTCACATAATAGAGAGGGCTCACGGTCATTGCGACCTAAGCCCATGACTGGAAAACCTCAAGACCAGTTATCATCAAGCTACTAAATTACCTGGATAAATCTCATATTTCTGGAACAGGCTAGGAAACTACAGCAGATTACCTGGGAGGGCAACAGCTCGCTTGACTCAAGATATTCCTGCCACAGTGAGACAACGCCGAGTGAGTACCACCCATAGTGTCCAAGTTAATTGCTGCAAGTATTAAATATAAAGTTCAATACCCTTCCAGACTGATGGTTATGCATGCAGACTCGTGGCACTCCTTTGACAATGCGCGATTAGCACCTTACCGCTTTTCATCAGATATACCCTGATCTGTTCCTTCACGCTGAAGGGCCATGAGGCTATTTGCTAATTCATTTGCCTTCAAGTGATGATGTGCTTTAACAAGGCTGACCAATGTGGGGTCCTGTATTTTAAGCAGATGCCTGTGGAACTGTCACTTAATAAATCACTACAATTATGAGTGACAAATTGATAAGAAACCTCTGACCTCCTGGTATTATTTAAAAGCGCCACACGAGGGCAGTAGAACTCCGTGTGTAAGAATGAGAGCGTCTGCAGCTACTTCAATTGGACCCTTCTTCATTCCTGTCATGCTGGAAAATGAAGCCCCCCTTTTTTTTCCATCTTATGTTGCTATTCTGGAAGTTCCCTCGAACTGATCGGAAGACGCTTTACATATGAGCGTGTGCTGAGTACCGGTGATTACCGTGTGACCTGAAGATGTCTTACATATGGACACGTGTTCAATTCCTGTGACTATGATGGTGCAGAAGGGCTTGGTCCCCTTCCCCCTTTTTTAAGAAACTCCTGTTGAAATGATTTGAGGACGTTTTACATATGGACTTGTATGAATACCTGCGACTAACACGGTGCAGATGGGCTTGGATCCCTCCCTTTTTTTTTTTCCTCTCAATGTTTATCAGAAGGATGTAAATAGTACTATATTCATGTCTCTGAATTGGAGGGCCAGGGCTGGAAGTAGGAATCTCTGGATAGATTGGCAGTCTACTCAGTGCATCACGATCTGGCACGGGGGGGATGTTTACCCACTGGGTTGTTGGGAATAAGAAATTGTAGTTTATTACTGATAATACTTCTTGTTTTCAAAGGGCGGATAATGTTGGCCCATAATCTTGTTTCTTGTATTTGGCATAATGCCTACCCCGAGATGGGTAGAGGTATTAAAGGGGGGGAGGGACAATATAGGGGAAAGGAATATATTAGTTTATTAAGGATGGGTATGGTAATGGGTTGTAATTCTTTACTCCAACCTCCTACATTTACCAGTCTTCATGGGCTGGAGTACAGGCGTAAGGGTGGGGGGTTGAGAGTGAATAGATGGGGTAGGGTGGTTGGGAAGGGGGGATTTGTGAATAAATGAGGTGTTGTTGTTGTTGGGAGGGGGAGAAGGGTCTGGGGTTTGCCACTAAGTCAGTATGGAATAGTGCACTGGAAACGACTCCTTCTAGAGGAAGAGTCAGATGATATTGGGCTCTTATTGATTACTGTTAAATCATGACAAGTGTGTTAAAGTTTTGCTCTTGGAATGTTAAAGGTGCTCAATCCCCTACCAAAAGGGCCAAGATATTGTTGCATCTTCATAAACTTAACAAAGATGTAGCATTTATTCAGGAGACGATCTACCCGCCCACAAATCAATAATTTAAGGAGAACATGGTGGGACATGTGCTTGGCACTGGGTTAGACTCTGAAATGGAGTTGCGTGTATTAATTGCACGGCGACAATACCCTTTCACCTGTTGCAATCGATAGGTGACTCACAAGGTAGATATATACTTTTGAGAGCAATATTAGGCCATACTGAAATGGTAATAGGATCCATTTACGGACCACTTGGTGATGATCCCCAATTCTTTTCAAGTCTCATGTCCAATCTGGCATCATGGTCTAAGCTCCCCATCTTACTCGGTGGAGACTGGAACTTGGTTCTCAGTAACAGCCTTGATAGGTCAAAAACAAGGCATATCCCATACACCCCAGCTCAGTTGGCTCTCAAAGATCTTATGAATACTCTGGGTTTTGTGGATCCATGGAGGACCCTTTTCCCTTCCTCTCGAGATTACTCATTTCACTCCCTCCCCATAACACATTCTCAAGAATTGACTTCTTTTGTTGGGATTGAGCACCTTCGAGGGTTCAGAGTTGTGCTTATCTTTCCAAAGTGATCTCTGACCACCACCCAACCACCTTGCAATGGTCTATACCCTCCCCTACTAACCAATTTAAGGTCTGGAGATTTAATCCCCAATTACTTAGGTCCCAGAGGATAGTCGATCTTTTACAAAAGTACATTACAAACTTCCAGGAGTCTAACACTGGGTCCATGCCGGAGTTAGATGTGCTCTGGGGGGCTATGAAATGCTCGCTGAGAGGCGAGATTATACGGTTGGCCTCCATTAGGAAAAAGAACATTTCATCAGAATCCTCCTCACTCTTACAACAGATTAGAGTTCTGGAGCAAACCTTATCTCCCCAGTCATACCCCATGGAATTCGAAAGACTGGAAAGCCTTCGATTCCAATACAATACTCTTTTAGTTTATCCCAGCACCAAATAGCCCTTTTGCAAGCTCCCCTCAGTATAAACGAAGTACACGAGGCTATTGAGGCTCTTCCAGCTGATAAAGCCCAGGGCCCGGATGGCTACACATCCAACTTTTATTAAGCATTCAAATCTCAGCTGAGTACTGTCCTGCTTGATACATATAATTATATGTTCCATCACGGTCTCTCAGATCTCAGCCTCACCGAAGCCACTATTGTTGTACTTCCCAAGCCTGATAAAGATCCCACTTTTAGTATCGAGCTATCATCCAATTTCATTAATAAATGTGGATATGAAGATTCTTGCCAAAATCCTGGCTAATAGGTTGGCCAAGGTCTGGCTTTCCTTAGTAAGTCCCGAACAGGTTTGTTTTGTGGCAGGGCGTCTCTCATCGGATCATTTACGTAAAATCTCCCATCTTATCTCGGCAACAAGGGACTCTCATACTCCGGCAGCTCTAGTTTCCCTTGATGCGGAAAAAGCCTTTGACCGTGTCTCGTGGGACTACTTGTTCGAATTATTACCCAGATATAGAATCCCCTTACAGTTTATAAAGTGGATCAAAATCCTTTACTCCCATCCCACTGCTAAGGTACTATGTAATGGGGTAATATCACAATCCTTCCCCCTTCAACAGGGAACGAGGCAAGGTTGCCCTGTCTCCTTACTTGTTTAATTTATTTTTAGAGCCACTCATTAGGAGGATTAATCATTCCGCATCAATATCTGGTATTCCGATCCAGCGATTTCAATATAAATTATCGGTATATGCCGATGACATCATGCTTCATGTCACAAATCCAACTACGTCTATACCAGCTACCCTCAACATTATCAAAGAATTTGGGGAACTCTCCAACTATAAATTAAATGTAGCCAAAACGGAAGTAATGCCTCTAAACAGCCGGACTTTAAGGGCAGACTTGAAGCACCTTGGGTTCACTTGGGTATGGGATAAAATAAAATATCTGGGCATATTTCTGTCACAATCCGTAAGCAAAATGCAACAATATAACTTGGACAAGTTACTTACACGCATTAAAATGGACCTTAATCATTGGGTATTGCTTCCCATCTCTCTCTGGGGACGTATCAGTATTATAAAAATGAAATTCTTGCCTCGCTTATTGTACCCCCTTCAGATGCTGAATTTATTCCTTCCCTATTCGTGGTTTCGTCAGGTGCATAGCATTATTTCTAAATTTATTTGGAGAAATAAATCGCCTCGGAGAGCAATTACTAAATTGCAGAGGGCCAAAGAGCATGGTGGATTGCAAGTCCCTAATATTTATCTCTATTACTTGGCCATTAATTGTGCCACAGTCTCTCGATGGTTAAAACCCAATAAGGACCCCCCACTATGGTTACAAATAGAGCAGTCAATATGCAGTGCTGCAGGAATTGATATTAAGAGCCTCCCTTACATTACCGCTAATAAAGTTCCCAAATTGTGTGAATCCACACCAATCACGATCTCGGTACGGATACATGATCAGTTGAACAAAACCTTCGGGCTTTCACCATCGAAGGACGTGTCCCAACCTCTTTTCAAAAACCCCAATTTTAAAATAGGGGATAAGTTTATCACTGCATCATTTTGGCCATTGGAATGCGAAATCGCAGTGGCTGACCTAGCCGAAAATGGTAAATTACTTGCCTTCTCAGCTTTTAGCACAAAATATAAATTATCTGCTTCCTTTTGTTTTAAATACCTTCAAATATCCCATGTCCTAATACAGCATTTCGGTAGCGGCCTATGGAGTCGGTCTATGGCCGGTCCTATACTTAGATCACTTACCAGGAGATCTTCGTCTCACCTTGTCACCTTCTACTATAAGGCACTTCAAATAAGTAGTAGTGAACAAGAAGGTGTACAACATTACACGTGGGATAGGTCCCTCCCCTCTGCCTCCCAAGTACCTCGTCAATGGCAACAAATCTGGAAAAGGCTGTATAAGGATATCAGGTGGGATTGATATAGGCTGCTTCAATTTTATGTGCTGCATGACCTATATTACACCCCCTGTAAAACTTAGTAAGATGGGGCATCATACATCGGAACTTTGTACCAGATGTGGTTCGCAAAGAGGTACACTCCTTCATATCCTCTGGGAATGTGACAAAGTTACTCCATTTTGTGCTGCCATCAGATCTAAATTGGATCCTATACTTGGGCTCCAAAATGCCTTTAGTCCGGGAAATCTGCATCTTGGGTGATTCAGGTGAAACTCTAATAGGTAATCAAAGGAAACATATGACACTGATATCTCTCTGCGCTAAGAAAATCATATTGCGGCACTGGTTAGACCAGCAAACCCCTTCGTATGTAGGATGGCATAAAGAAATACTATTTGCTTTGCAAGCGGAATATTTTATTGCCAATATGTCCAAGAGCAGTAAAAGATATCAGAGAATATGGGCACCTCTACATGCCCTGTTATCCACTTAGGAGAGCCTTGTTTTGGACCTGGTCTTGATACAGCCTGGAGATGGTTAATGACTTAGTCCCTCTAACTCTTCCTTATTGGGTAGTGTGACTATTCCCTACATTGTCTAGGAAAGGAATCTTTCCTTTTATATATTGTAGTGGCAAAGTGGGTGGGTGGGGGGAGGGTACATAAGGTTTTACTAGTTCTGAGGTCATACTCTACCATGCTATTGGAGTCAGATACTCTTGATAGGTAAATATAAGTTTATTGAAATTACTCGGTCTTGGTTACAAAAGTGAGCAAATGTTACAATCCACAGTCTGTGTATTAATGTAGATGTACAATATCTTGACACATATCACTGGCTGTTTGTTTGTTTAACTATCTGAACAAGAGATCTGTATATTGTACAAAAAATCTACAGTATTTTGGAATACTACAATAAAGCAGATTAACTTTAAAAAAAAGAAAGGAAATATGCCACCTGTGGTTTTACTTTCACCACACACACACACACACACACACACACACATACATATGGAATTTACACCCTCCCATAAGAAAAAATATTTTGTTGTTTCATTATTTTAAAAGACAAAAATCCATCCCTCACCTGGGTAGATTTTCAACAGCTGGGTGAGTGTATTTTATTTTTTTTAAAAAGAAATAAATAAAACAAAGATTTGGGAAGAAAAAAGCAGCATGTTTTAAATTTTATGTTTTAAACAATATATACTATTCAAAATAGCACATGGGCAACCATGCACAACTCAGCTGTGTTTCCATCTCAGGGTTCTGATGACATCAGAGACCTTTCAAGCTTCACTGCTGATGTCCCTATGATATCACCAGAAACCCTCTGTGAAAACACAGCCTTGTTGTACATGGTAGCCCATACATTATTCTCTGTTGTTTGAAAAGTTAACATGCATTTTTTAACTGACCTGCATATTGATCACATTAATTTCTGCATTACTAACATACTAAAATGCCAGCAGAATAGGCCTAACGGTCTTTCGTGTCTGCTCGTTTGGTCAGCCCCACCCTGGATACTGACCTTGCTGTCCCCCTCGCCTTCTCTGGCTTCTTCCTTCCCAGTTCTGGATATTCTTGCTGCATTGGATTTTGCTTCCAGAACCCTTCCCCTGTACCTGTCCCACCCCCTCTTGAACCCCTCCACTGTCTCTGCCTCCACCAGCCCACTAGGCAGTGCATTCCATGGCTCCACCACCCTCTCAGTGAAGTAGCACCTCCTCCTTTCTCCCCTGAATCTTCCCCCCTCCAGCTTCCACCCATGCCTTCTAGTGGCCCCCTCCTCCTTCCTTCGAAGCACCCTGACTGTTCCTCCCCTATTCACCCTCTTCATGTACCTGAAGACCTCTATCATGTCCCCCCCGGTCCCTTCTCCCTTCCAGTGTGTACATATTTAGCTCTCCGAGCCTCTCCTCATAGGTCCTGTCCCACAAGCCCCAAATCATTTTGGTTGCCCTCCTCTGGACCCTCTCCAGGAGGCTAATGTCCCTCTTTAAGTGTGGCCTCCAAAACTGCACGCAGTACTCAAGGTGCGGCCTCACCAAGCAGTTATACAGAGGTACTATCACTTCCCTCCTTCTGGAGGTGATCCCCCTAGCGATGCATCCCAGCATCCTGTTGGCCTTGGCTGCTGCCCTCCTACAAGTCTCAGAGTTGTTCATCTTGACATCCATCACCACCCCCAGGTCCCTCTCAGCCATCGAGACTTGTAGCATTTCCCCCCCCAGGGTGTACACTTGGCCTGGGTTTCTGGCCCCCAGATGGAGTACCTTGTATTTCCCTGCATTGAACCTCAGCTTCCACTTTCTAGACCATCTTTCCAGAGCCTCCAGGTCCCCCTGTAGGGCCACCCTCCCCATCTCCCCATCCACCACTGCCCCCAGTTTCGAGTCATCCGCAAAGAGACTCATCTCACTCCTGATTCCTGTCCTTATGTCAGAGACGTAGGCATTGAACAGAAGGGGCCCAAGGACTGATCCCTGTGGGACCCCACTAATGA
This sequence comes from Neoceratodus forsteri, assembly GCA_016271365.2. Lineage (NCBI taxonomy): Eukaryota > Metazoa > Chordata > Ceratodontiformes > Ceratodontidae > Neoceratodus > Neoceratodus forsteri. The sequence goes on from CM057451.1 coordinate 1,092,722,143, forward strand.
CCCTCCTTGGGGATGAGACTATCCCGCCAACTACGACCCTCTGGGTCCAGTCCTGGAGCCAATTGCCTATCCATCTGATCATCTGGTTCCCCAACCCCATTTCTCCCAGCTTATCCAACAGGCCTACGTGAGGAACAGAGTCAAACGCATTGCCGAAGTCTAGAAAGAGGACGTCCACTGGTCTACCCAGGTCCAAGGCACTAGTCACCCAGTCATAGAACTCCACCAGGTTTGTCTGACACGATTTCCCTGGGATGAATCCATGCTGTCTGTCGTCCAGGCACCCTGACTTATCCAGATCCCCCCCTAGCCTCTCCTTGACAATGCCCTCCATCACCTTGCCCACCACCGATGTCAGGCTGACAGGCCTGTAGTTCCCTGCCACCTCCCTTGATCCCCCCTTGTGGATAGGCACTATATGCGCCACCTTCCAGTCTTTGGGCACCCACCCTGTCCTCAGAGAGATGGTGAAAAGCTCCGCTAGGGGTTTCTCCAGGACATCTGCAAGTTCCTTCAGCACTCTGGGATGTAATTTATCCGGCCCCGGTGTTTTCTCCATCTTAAGGGAGCTGAGGGCTTCCCTCACTCTCTCTGCTGTGATTTCCACTTCCGGTACCTCTTCTCCCTGCTTAGCCCTCGCCCTACCTGCCAGTGATGCCTTCCCCTCTCCCCAGACCCGCCGATCGGTAGGGGTCCCCCCCTCCTCAGTATCTCTGTCTCCTCCCATGTATGATGCAGCACCCCCATTTTCCTTGGTGAAAACTGAGGTGAAGTACTCATTTAGTACCTCAGCCTGCTCCCCCGGGTCTTGTGTACAAATGATGTCTTTTGAAACAGCAGAGTATACTTTGCAAGTAGTCATCGGTGCTTGGCCCATTCCATTGTTAAGAGGGGAATCCCCTGATCAGCTGTCCAGAACTGATCTTTACAGATGCAGTGGAGTAAACTTTGTGAAGTTGCCACGAAGTTTTGCGAGATTCCAGTTGGCATCACCAGCTTTGACTTTGCCGATTTTGTAACATTTTTTTCAGGTAAATTGACACTTTTTTCAACAAAGCAGCAACTTCGTAAGCGAAGTTTAATCTCTTCATGGAAAAAAGTGCCATGTCACCTGGCAAATAAATACTGCATAGTCAGCACTTTAAACTTTGCGAAGTTCTGTCGAAGTGAAGTTTTCTCAGCTTTGCACATCTCTACAGAGCAGGTCACAGAAAAAAAGCAAAAAGTTGATTTTTAGCTGGCCCAGTGGCATGGAGGGCTGAGGCATTACTGCTTTACCTCCTCCCATGCCAGCGACCCATGTTTGTGGTGTGAGTGGGTCGCCGGGGGTTGGCTGGGGAGGGAGAGGATCGAGCATCTGGAGGACAGCTTTCCTCTCCTGGGGGAGGATAGAGACATGGACTGGCACTTGTCTGACCCCTAGTGGTGGCTGAGGCTGGCAGGCCAGGTCCCACAATGTGGGGGCAGATGTCGAGCAGTCGCTCAACGTATGGCATGTGCACAGTGCATTATTGGTATCATTGCACGCTCCCTGCAGCATCAAGAAAAAACAGAAAAAGTGGTCCCACCACACAGAATGATAATGGCTCCCCCCCAACAAGCCACCCCAAAAGTAGAGATGCAGCAAATTTAAATTCCGCCTGTGAAGTGAACGCGATGTGGCCACTTTGCCTTGTCATTACCACTTCGCGTTAATAGGAATGGTCAGTATATGTAAGTCATTGTTTTTAATGGACTTGATTCCTCATTATGATTCTCTAAGTGATCCACTTGGTGTTTCAGATTTGGCAACCCCCCCACACATCACATGGCTTACAGTACTGTAAGTCACATGCTCTTTAGCTAGGCAGGAAGAAAGTGAATCATACAAGCAGACACTTTTACTTTTTCCTGTGCAGACGGAGAGAGAGAGGAGTGTGTTTTGTGACTTCTGATACTTTGAGATCAGAACGAGAAGGAGATTTAAACCCAACAGCTTTTTTAAAAGCTACATTTTTTTGTCTTTTCTGTCTGTACTCTTTTTTACTTAATTTGTTCTTTCTGTAAATTTTATTTTTCTTACATAGAGGGACATCAGTTGCAAATTATGTCCATGCTGGAACTGCTGCTGGATCGCAATGGGATCCCACATTAGATTTTTTTTCCTCACACCATGTGCCCCCCCCCACACCTTCCTGGCTGTGTTATAAAATGTATTCCTCCACCATCCCCAAAATTTGTATGTAATTATGCCCTTTTTTTGTTGTCTTCCACATGAATTCTGAGCAGTGGAAGTATAATGTGTTAAACTGCATGGGTGCAGTTTTCTTTCCAGTCTGTGTATGTACTGCAGACACTGTCCAACTCCCTGACTTAAAAACAAACATTAATGAGTACAATGGTGGGGTGGTGAAGCATGGAGAGATACTACAAAACAGGCTTACAATGCATCCAAGTAACTAGTAAAAATATTAATGTTGTGACTTGTGACGTAATCATAAATCATGATTTGTGACTGCATTTGTGACCGTGATGATAACGTGATGAAACGCAAATGCCTACGGCTGTACTTCCCCGGGCCCGATGAGGTGTGGCACAAAACTCCCTGATTTAAAAACACTCATTAATGAGTACAATGGTGGGGTGGTGAAGCATGGAGAGATACTACAAAATAGACTTATAATACATCCAAGTAACTAGTAAAAAAAAAATTACTGTTGTGATTCATGACGTGATCGTAAATTGTAATTTGTGACTGTGATGATGAAGAACATGATTTGTATCACGAGTGACTCCTGATGATGTTCTTGACTTAAAAACACATATTAATGAGTACAATGTTCATGCTGAATTATGCACCACACCTGTCCAGTACTCTGAAGGGAAGCCAAAGAAACAACTGTGACTTAAGTTAGAGATGGAAATTGGACCCAAAGAGATGCAAATGTACAGAAAGATTAAGATTGAGCTGCGCACTGAAGAGATGCAGATGCAAAGGCATAACACCTAACCAGTGCTCACCATCAGAAATTCAAATCTGGAAAAGAATATATTTGCCGGTTGGGGCGGGCCGCGGGAGGGCAGTGTACTGCACTGCTGCAGTAAGAGTCACTAGTAAGAGTACCAGTAAAGATACCACAAAGAAGTACAAAAAATTATACAGCTGCAGTGGATAGCAAGTTCATATTGCTAAAATTATGTGGCACAATAAAAGGTGTCTGATTTGATGACACGCTTCACACACATACTCACACACACACACTAAGTAATGCATGGCAAATTGAAAACTTCAGTAATATAACCTCATATTTTAAACAAACTAAAATTATGCACTGCTGCACCACAACAATCAGCAAAAAAATGGCAAGAATTATTGAAAATATTACTGTGTGTACATTAACACAGTTATACAAGAAAAATATCCCCAAAACAGAAAGCACTGTCTTTTTCTCCAAGTTAATCTACCTACACCACAGATATGCCCCTCCCCCAAAGCACACTTCCACTGTCTCTCAGTACACAAACTGAATGTTGTACATTAACATCAAAATACACACACAAACAATAAACGCACAATGATATGAGCACAGGAGGGTTTCTTATAATTGATGAACTAAAGTTTCAGCAAAATAAAAATGACTCGAAAAGGCTTTTTTAACAGCTTTTAGAAGGTTTGAATCACAGAGAGCTCTCAGAGCAGATTGTCTCCTACAGCTTCCTACACACACTACCCCAAACTGAGGCTGTGCAGAACAATCTACAGCTCATATGACCTGAAATCCCATGAATCACTGCAAAATTTGCCTTTGGAGCTTAAAAACAAGGTGAAGTAAGGCGAAGTACATTGTTTTCAATGTACTTCACCATAAGGATTAGTGGAGTAGTGGTTTGGGAAGGCGGAGTAATGCAAAGTTATTGTTTTCAATGGACTTAGCGTTACCCATTAATAACTCAAAGTACTCTGCTTCGCAGTGCGGAGCACTCCACAAATTCGCTTTCACTCCGTGTTCCACTTTGCGGAGTGAGTTGGGGCCACTTCGCCCATCTCTACCCAAAAGGACACCTCCCAAACTGGATTTGTGCCGGTGAGTTGAGTCACTCCCCCCAACCCCTGCCATGAAAGGTACATCATGGGGCAATAGGGGAGGGGGTCTGATCCTCAAGGACAGTGAGGGGGGCACATCAGAGGTGGCTGGTGGGACCCAGGGAGAAAAAAAGAGCAAAAAAAAAAACACTTGATTTTGATTGATTCTCCAGTTTCCATCTGAACGTTTCCACAACATTGGTACCAGTATTTACCACTGAATTAAAAAAGTTAAAATAATTTCATAAAATGCACATTGGTAGCCTGTCTCAGTTTCTATGTGCAAATGTGTGTGTAATGCAGGCTGAGAGGGTTATAAGTAAAGCAGGATCAGTGTTGGTTGGCATGGCAACAGCACTGTTCTACAGATGGTGCAGTGATGCACGTACCCTGCACTGATGTGACTAATGGATTTAAGATGGTTTCTCTTGCCAGTTGCTTGAGCAAAAATCTCATAATTTGAACAATGGTATCTGATACGGGCAATGATAGGTGCCACAATATGTAAGTGACTGAAACAAATATCCACTTAATAAAAACTAAGTGGGATGTCTGAAATGTCCTCTGGCTCATCAAGAGTGTCATTTCAATACATCTTTGTGTCACAGAACTGATCAGCATTACGTTACAGCTGTGCAACAGGATGATGTCTTGAGAAGTCCTTCTTGATTACCCAAGAGACATTTTGGACACCATTTTCCTACAATTGACAGCAATTAGATCAGTTACTTTCTGGAAATGATCCCATATTAACATTGAATCATGCTACATTTCTGAAAACAAGGATTAAAATGAAGAAACAATGTTAATATTGATTGCAATCATAGGGATTCTTAAGCTTTGGCTTGTTTTACTTTATATATGTTGCCAGATTAATTAATGTATTGAGATGATACTATTTGGTGCTCTGTATATTGCCTTTGAAAATGTATTGCTGTATTTTATATTGATGATCTTAGCTTATTGCTGATCAACACAGAATACAGTATGATAACTTTTGTGTAGTGGAATGGCTAGTGGAGTGAAGATCCTTTTATGAACATTGTTTTGCTCTCCTTTGACAGTTTGGTTTTCTGGGAATATGGGACCTGGATCTAGAAAGGGATGTAGGTAACCAGGCCTGAATCACCTGATAATTTATTTATTTCATTTTGTTGACCGGGAAGGGCCCACTGGGCCAAAATGGTACCTTTTTCAGGGGCAAACCCAGATTTAGTTACACAGAAACCCTTAAGATACAGAATACATCAATGATACTGTACACACTGATGACATAAATTAAGAGTGGACCCAGATCTGAAAATTGTTGATGGTTCAGGATTTATCTTGGAATGTGTCGACAGTTATAAGTACTTAGTGTTTGGGTTAGATAGGTTAGGTTCTGGGAACTCTCATGTAGACAAGTTTATAACCCAGGTGAGTAAGAGGGTGGGCTTTATTTATAGAAATAAAAATTGTTTTGATTCAGAAACATTAAATCTAATCAAAAAAGTCCATATTTTACTGCCTATAGGTAATGGTGATATTCTGTATGAGAATGCAACTAGTGATTGGTTGTCTAGACTGTATGTATTATTAAATAGGTTAGCCAGACCAGTGCTGAAATGCCCCAAATTTATGTATCATTGTGAGATGTATAAACAATTAGAATGGGTATCCTTACGTGAAAGAAGAGAAATGCACAGGCAGATATTTGCTAATAAAAGTGGTCTGGATCATATTCCAACATACTTGAGCGACAGGTTAAGTTTTAGGAACATAGAACCTTCTTTGAGAAATTCTTGTGGTAGAGAAATGTTGGATCCTATTGATAAAACTAAGGATTCCCAATCTTGTTTTAGTTATTATGTTCTAGTTCTCTGGAACAGTCTCCCCCAATAATTTAGGATGCAGACCAGTAAACCTCCCTCAGTTCATGCATTGAAAAAGTTTCTGTGGTCCTCGAAAAAGTTGTGAAATTATTTTAATTAACTGTGCTTATTGTGTTGTTCATATTGATATTTATTGTATGCATGGAAGGTTACCATTGTAAATGAGTTTTATACTCAATGGTCTTAACCTTGAATAAACAAACAAAATAGTTTTAGAACAATAACTTAAGACAATCACAGAAATTCCCTATGACTTTCTTTCTAGTAGAGTATACTTAGGTAGCTGTAGTCACATAAGTTTAAACAGTGGTAGGCTACTAACATTTACAATAATGTTATAATTAATGGCTTCCTCTTTTTTCCATAAGGAAACCGTGACATAATTTGACATTATAAAGGAGCGTTTATAACGGCAAACACACGCACGATTTCCCCCTCTTTGCGCATGCGCCTGCTCAAACTCTGCTCACTTTTTACTTCCCGAACCGCAAACCCAACCTGAAAAGAAACTGCCACGGACACTCGGCAGTAAGTAAAATAAAATTTAAATTAATTGTACCACATTGCAACCGGATAGATCCTCCCTTACAATACTGTCGAAAAAAAAATGTTTTAATTAAGAGAAAGCTGACCGGAATCGAACTGCGGTGGCAGTGGCACAGCAGCCATTGTTATTTTATATAATTGCTGAGGCAAAAAAGAGAAAGCCAACAATGATATAAAATAAAATATGGGTCTGGGTGTGTAGGGTGTGTGTAAATTCTCGTTACACACCCAGACCCATACTTTATCCTACATATTACAAGTTACTATGGATACAGGCACAGGCCAACAGGCTACAAAAACCTTTTTCATATTATTCAGTTCAAGTAGAAATACATTTTGTGCTCTTTTTTTTTGAACATTCCTGTTTACATTCTGTGTTACAGTGTAAAACAGAGTTAGCTAATGCTTCTCACTCACACTGCCTCCCCGCAGTTCTTTTTACTAAATCTGTGCAATATGTTCTAGGATATGTTGTTTTGGGTATATGGCCAAGATATTCAACCATGTTTACTGATTGTTTAACAGGTTAGTGACTCGCTAACACCACTTTGCAGGCCCAAAGCAGGGAGCGACCACAAAGTGCCATATTGGATGACATTGTTAGCAAGTCACTAACCCATTAGAGTCTGACCATAAAATATGAAAATATAAAATAAGAAAGCACAGCAGTTGGATCACAGTGGGCTCAGGGAGGGTGAGGATGGTGGAACAGAGGTACACCCAGTCAGTTGTTCCACACCTCAATCCACACCATTCTGGGGGAGCACAGCTCCCCTATGGATGCACCTGCAGAGGAGACTAAGGAGGCTGAGGACAACTGTCACAAGGGAGGCCCACAGGAAGGAGGCAGAGGACACCACAAGAAAAGGAAGCAGCTCCTGGTGGAGGACTCAATTATTAGGGGGATAGAACTGGGGGGAGCATGGAAAACTGAAGTAAGGTGCCTGCCTGGTGCCATGGCTTGGAAAGACAGGAAGCGCATCCTCAGAATCACGAGAACAGCTGCATGGGAGTCTGAGCTGGATGTCATTGTCCACCTAGGGACAAATGACTTGGCTCATCATGACATTAGAGCAGTGCAGAAGGACTTTGTAGAATTGGGGAGGGGTCTAAGACAAGTAGCTCACACAATATCCTTCTCAGAGGTGCTGCCTGTCACTGGCATGAGTGAGGCGAGGGTACTTTGCACCATGCAGTTTAATGAATGGTTGAAAAAATGGTGTGGAGCACAGGGGTGTGACTTCATTGGGGACTAGGGTTCCACCTGGAGGGAAACCAGCCTATACTGGCAGGATGGTCTGCATCTGTCCAGGAAGGGAGCAAGTCTTTTGAGCAATCGGTTTAAATGCTTCATTGGCAAGCTTTTAAACTAGTCAAGGGGGGAGGCACTGATAAGCAGAAGGAAAATCCCAGCTTCTCCCTACAAAACAGGGTACTAAATGAGAAAAAGACCGAGGTAGAAAGGTCAGTGGGGGATGCTGCAAAAGAAGGTAAGGCCATCAAAAAATGGAGAACAATGAGTACCAATGCCCATAGTCTGAGTAACAAGCTTCCTGAATTAGTGGCCTTGATGGAGGAGGAACATCTGGATATCGTGGCAGTCACAGAAACATGGTACACACAAAACCATGACTGGGACATAAACATACCAGGATACAGTATCTACAGGAGGGACAGGGAGGGTAAAAGAGGAGGAGGAGTAGCTCTTTACATAAGGGAAGGAATCAAAGCAACAGAACAAAAGGGAAAACAGGGAGGAGAAGAAGCACTGTGGGTAAATTTGGAAACCGGCAATGGCACCACAATCCACACAGGGGTTGTATACAGACCCCCTTCTCAGGGGGAGGAAATGGACAAGGAAATGATAGAAAGAATACTTAGAATGGCAGAAAAAGAGGAGATATTGCTGATGGGTGATCTGAATATGCCAGATGTTAACTGGAGTGCAGTTGCAGCAGCCACTTCGAAGAGTGGGGTTATTCTAGATGCCCTACAGGGGGCATGCCTTAGACAACTAGTATTGGAGTCCACTCAAGAGAAGCAATCTTAGACCTGGTTCTCTCAAATGGAGATGAAGAGAGGATCACAGGCGTAGAAGTGGGTAGCCATCTGGGAACTAGCGACCATCGAACAGTATGGTTCACAATAAACACAGCAATAGAGTCAAGCCATACAAAGGCAAAAGTACTGGACTTTAGGAGGGCTGACTTTGCCAAAATGGGTGAGTGCCTAAGGAATGCACTAGCAAATGGGCAGGAAGGAGGTGTGGAAGAACAATGGGGAATAATAAAAACTGCCATCACAGAGGTAACAAGCCTTTGTGTGAAGCAAATAAACAAAATAAAATGATGTAAGAAACCACTATGGTTCTCAAAGGAAGTGGCAGTGAAGGTTCAAGAGAAAAAGCATTCAGGAAGTACAAGGAATCACAGAAGGAGCAGGACAGAGAACTGTATCAGTTAAAGCAAAAGGAAGCTGGAAGGCAGTCAGAACAGCAAAGGCCCAAACTGAGGAAAAGACAGCCAACTCAGTTAAGAAGGGATAAAATATTTTATAGGTACATCAGGGGCGAAGGAGAGACCAAGGGAGGTAGTGAGGCTTAATAAAGGGGAGGGAGGGTGGGCAGAGGGTGACTGTGAAAAGGCAGAGATACTAAACAAATATTTTTGCTCAGTATTTACAAAGGAAGTGGGGAAGTACCTAAAACAAACAGTAGAAACACTCTGGATACAGAAGTTGATACCAGCCCATTTACAGAAGAAAGAGTTCTGAAAGAACTCTTAAAACTAGGTGGACAAAGCAATGGGGCCTGATGGGATTCATCCCAGAATTCTAAAAGAACTAAGGGTAGAACTAGTGACACCACTGACTACCCTCTTTAACAAATCATGGGAGGATGGGGTGGTACCTGAGGACTGGAGGAGGGCAGATGTGATTCCCCTTCACAAAAGTGGCAGCAGGGCAGAAACAGGAAACTACAGACCTGTTAGTTTAACCTCAGTGGTAGGAAAAATGATGGAATCACTTCTGAAGGAAGAATTGTTGAGTATCTAGAGGCCAGAGGGGCACAGGACCCAAAATAGCATGGATTCACAGCGGGAAGGTCATGCCAGACAAATCTGATAGATTTCTTTGACTGGGTGACCAAAGTAGTAGATCAGGGAAGGGCTGTGGACATTGCCTACCTAGACTTTAGCCAGGCATTTGACACAGTCCCACACAAAAGATTAATATACAAGTTAGCCAGCCTGGGAGTGGGTCCCAAGATGACAGCCTGGGTAAACAATTGGCTGGAGAATAGGACACAGAGAGTAATAGTAAATGGAGTCCACTCAGAAGAAAGGAGGGTTACTAGTGGGGTACCGCAGGGTTCAGTATTAGGACCGGTCCTCTTCAAAGTCTTTATAAGCGACATTGCAGAGGGACTGGAAGGAAAAGTATGTTTCTTTGCAGATGTCACAAAGATCTGCAACACAGTTGATGCACAAGGTGGGGTGGAAAGGATGAGAAGGGACTTGGCAAGGTTAGAGGAATGGTCAAATGTTTGGCAGCTTAGATTCAATGCTAAGAAGTGCAAGGTAATGCGCCTGGGAAACAAAACCCAGGGAAGAGTACACAATCGCGGGGGTGAGATACTAACAACAACAAAATGGAAAGGGACCTCGGGTAGTCATATCAGATGACCTAAAGATGGGCAAGCAATGTGAGAGGGCAGCAAGGAGGGCTGGGGGATACTGGGATGCATAGGGAGAGGCATCACCAGTAGAAAACAGGAAGTTATTATCCCTCTGTACAGACAGTTGGTGAGACCCCATCTGGAGTACTGCGTGCAGTTCTGGAGACCCAATCTCCGCAAAGACACATAGACAGGATGGAAGCTGTCCAGAGGAGGGCAACTAAAATGGTGCAGGTTCTGCACCGGAAGACATATGGAGAATGACTTAAGGAGCTAAATATGTATAGCCTTGAGGAAAGGAGGGAGAGGGAGGACATGATAGAAATTTTCAAGTACCTCAAGAGAATCAACGAAGTCCAAGAGGGTAGCATCTTTCAAAAAAAGAGGTGTGCAAGAACAAGGGGGCACAATTTGAAGATAGAAGGGGGTGGCTCAGAGGTAATTTAAGGAAGTATTTTTTCACAGAGAGGGTTGTGGATGCATGGAACAGCCTTCCAGAGGAGGTTGTGGAGTCAAAAACAGTGGTGGAATTCAAGCATGCATGGGACAGTCATAAGGCAATTCTAGGGGGTGGGGGTAGGAAGAAGTAGGCTGCTGGTTAACTAGGATCTGCAGCTTATCCATTAGGTAGGGAAATGGGCAGACTGGGTGGGCCAAGCGGTCCTTATCTGCCGTCAAAATCTATGTTTCTATGTTTCAATGCTGGTATGACTATGCAAAGTAGCTGGTAGTACCTTGCATACAGGCACAAGGCATTTGGCAGGTTTGGAGAGTTAGTAACCAGCCATTAGTGCCATGCTAATTACCACTTCCAAAAAACAGCCCTTTTGACCTGCTCCCCTTAACCATGGCCATCCACCCCCTTAAAACCCCTGTTGGTAATGTAATTATTTCTGGTGTCCAGTGGTCCCTCCATCCTCTCCGACACCCCCAGCAGTAATGTTGTAATTATACCTGGTGTCTGTTTGTCCCCCTGCCCCTGAAAACCCTCAACAGTATTGGGTGAGTGATTACTGGTGTCCAGTGCATTCCCTCACTCAAAACACCTGTCAGACAAAAAAACAAATCATTATTTTCCTTTTATTATACGTTGAGATGCACAGAGAAATATACAGTAGCTTGCACATTTTCCTCATATCCAGTGATCCCTCCACCCCAGGGTTTGATTCCCCCCCTGACTTGCCCACCTTGCTGCTGGTGTGACTCCACAAGTCTAACCCTCCCTACCCACCCCCATAGTCCTAGCAACATCACCCAATTGATTGACACAAACCCTCCACATTCCTCCATGGCCAGCCACCAACTGACAGTTTGCAATCGTGTGCCTAATGTAATCAGCTGATTACAGTAGGTGCGTGATCAGGAACTTTTAGTTAGCAGCTGGCTGTGGAGGTAAGCAAGGGTTTGTGCCAGTAGCTGAGTGGGAGTGCTGGGACTATGGTGGGTGGATAAAGGAGGGTTGGACTTGGTAGGGCACAGCAGGGGCTGGGCAGGCTGGTCAGGTGAAGCGAATCAAACCCAAATGGTGGGGGTGAGGGGAGCATTGCAAACCAGGGAAATTTGAACTATATGCTAATGTATTCTATTCTATTATATACTTCTCTGTGCATCTCAACATATTGGGAGAGACCACTGTACCCCAGAGATAATTACAACATTACTGTTGGGTCAGGAAGTTGGTGTCTCTGAGGGCTGTGAGGATCACTAGAAATTGGGATTGCTTAACTAACCACCATTGGGGGTGTGGTGAAATTTCTAGACAGTGGTACAGACAGCCCTGCAGGGTGCAGGGAGGGTCACACACAAACTCTGTTTGTTGCTGGCCTATAATGAGGCCCTAATGAGATGTAAATTACTATAGAGTCCTGCTAGTGCATTGGGATTATTCAAATCTTAAAGTGTGACTATGGCAGTTTTCTCCAGTGGAGCAATTGCCATTAGTGGGCCCTAACAGCCTGACTGTAATTACAATCCCCATAGCACCCCTACAGGCCATGTACCTCCTGTGGTCAGTAGGGGTCTGGGGTTTGTAATCACAATCTGGTTAGTGCCTGTCTGGTATTTTGGAACATGCTTTTAGAGCTCACAAAGTGCCCAGGCATATTCCAATATACCATTGACTTGCTCTCATCACCAATTTTCTCCTTGAGCAAATATTTAGTGGGCCCTAATCTGGACCTACGAATATCCTGATCATGTACTCCTGTTTGTGGGAAAAGATGGCTTCCAGAAAATTGTTTGCATGATTTTTATTTTTTTTAGCTTTTTTATTCTTATTGTGTAATGACAGTTTGTTGAACAATAAAATAGGAGGCAGTATAGTGCAGTGGTTTAAGGCTTTGAGCTGCAAACCTGGAGACCTGGGTTTGAATCCCACAGGCCCCACTTGCATACTGTGTGACCCTGAGCAAGTCAGTTAACTTTGTAGTGCTCCCAGGTCGCACCTGGAAACAAGCTCCAGCTTAGTGTTCCTTTCCTGGTTAAACTATTTCTCCTTTCTGTTAAACTATAATTGATAGAACACTGTGAAATTAAGTGGTAAAAAACTGATCTGGCATTAGAAATATAAACAAATCACATACGATAACCTTGACACATCAACTTGTGCAAGTTTGTGTTTTCGTAGTAGTTTAAACAATCAATCAAAGATGGTTATATAACAAATAAAATGACCAACAAAAATCTATAAACTCACGTGATGATAAAGAAGACAGATGAGGGTTGTGGGGGGCCAGCGGGGATGAGTATACCAGAGAAGTTCTCATCCTGAAAGGTCACTGCCTCCACTGCAATGGTTGCACCTCCAACAGCACCAGCTACAGTAGCAGCCACAGACACTACCAGCTATTTCCTGAAATTTCTGTGATATTTCCAGATATATCTAATACTTTCTCCATTTCTACGAAAGGGGCAGCAGAGAGAAACTCTTTAGGAATTTTGCAAAATATCTGGAAATAGCTGGCAATGTCTGTGGCTACTACTGTAGGATGCAATGCAGCAAAGCTGCAGTATATCACAAAATGCTGCAGGGAACAATGTAATTCAATAGCAATTAAGCCCTCTTTTACTGCAGTATTTTGTAGCACGTCATTTACTGCAAGTTACTGCAGTGCATCATGATTGGTTCTGCTGTAGCTGACCATGGGAGGCAGTGCAGCAGAGGTGGGCAGGTTAGGTGGCCATCAGCTGGGCTCACGTGCAGTAAGCTAATGTGCATGTACACACACAAGCCCAATGAACACTGACGACCAGGAGAGAAATGAGAAAAGATGAATGGGCCTGTTTCCCAAGACAAAAGGACCCTAGATACATCTGAGCTCTCATGTGTCTGTCAAACCTGCTGCCTTATGAGACTTGGTGCAAAAATAATTGGGGGTTCTTCCCCTCACCCTGGACACCACCGAGGGGGAGCAAGCCATGGCTCTGCGGAGGCATAGGAAGGCATAGTGGACATGAGATGATCCAGCCTGTGCCACTCGCCTCCCAATTAATGTGGAGGACAGGGACCTAAGGGGGCATAAACTGAGTAAAAAAAAAAAAGGCCAGCCCCTTGCCTCCTGCCAAACCAGTCACCTGGGTTCGGGAATGGACTTAAGTTGTTTGGGGGTTGGCTGATTGAGGGAGGATTGAGCATCCATAGGACTGCACTCCTCCTGCAGGGGAGGGGGGTTTACATGACCCATTGCTTGTCTGCCACCTGGAGGTGCTCAGGTAGCAGTGCAGTCTGGATGTGCAGAAGACAGGCCATGTATTGGCATTTGAGGACATCTCCGTTATGCCATTGCACATTTGTGGCTTAGGGGAGAAAATCAAGGAGGAAAAAACCCTCTGGCCACAGATTGACATCCAGTCCCTTGCACGCCCCGCACAAGTGATCGGACACCCCACCACAGTCCTGAAAGTCAAGGATGTCAGAAGATGGTAAGTCCCTGCAAAGTCAGGTGATGCTGCAGAGGGGAGGGGCAGATAGATGGGGGCAGGTCAGGGGTGATCAGGTGATAAACAGAGGCTAGAAAAAAACATAAAATGGATGAAAGTAAAAGATTCACAGGGTTCACTTAGATGGTCCATGATGCCTATGGTAATAGACAAAATTCTGCAGCCATGTTTGTGAACCTCACAGAGGCTTTTCTTTTGGTTGATCACTGGCTCCATTTGATATATTTGGCCTGCCCTGATTGTCACCTGATGCCCTTGGCTGGATTCAAAATTATTTATTTGATAGATTTCAATGCACTGAAGATAATGATGTTTTCTCTTCTATGGCTGCTATTAAATTTAAAATTAGTGTCCTTTGAAGTTCAATTCTGGGGCCCCTTTTGTTTTGCTTATTTCTTAACACCCTCCCATTTGGTGTGTACCGATAATGCTGTGATATTCATTAACAACCCTGCCCTTTCAGAATTAAATGTTCAGTTGTAGCTGTATTTGAAAGTCTTCAAAAATGGATTGTGAAACACACTGGAGTACGGAACACAGCAAAATGAAGGCCATGGCATTTGTCAAGTCCTCACAAAAAATGCAATACTCCCCCCACTATTCACCTCAAGACTCTGAAAGGTCCCCCTATTGTGCAAGTGTCTAAATCTAAATATCTTGGGCTCACCCTTGACAGTGCACTCTGCTGTGAACAGTACATTACTAATATGATTAAGACAGTCCATCTTAGACTACATGCACAGTAGAGATTCAGCTATTTTTTCATCCCTGCCAGTACAGGGTTGCTTACACAAAGCTTCTGTCTACCTGTTTTGAACTATGGTCTTTTATTCTACTATGTACCTGGTGAGAGTGCTCTGCCCTGGGTGAGGACCTTCTGCAACAAAATTGCCAGATTTGACTCCCAACTATCCCAACATATGCATCATCATGATTTATACAATTTTATTACACTGGTTTTCATTTGATCAAAGATATGCTTTCCAAATTGGTTCCCTGGCTATAATATAGTGACTTTAGAACTACTGACAACTTCATTTCACAAAATCTTTCAGTTCACTAGGCAATATGTCCTCACTAAGTCAACTTTTCACAACACGTTTACCATTCCCTGGCAATTAACAAACAACGATCTTTATCTTTTAGGGTACTTAAATTTTGTAAACTCTTTGCCTACCCCGATTACTAGTATCTCTTTGTTAAGCAACTTTAGACAGGCTCTTAAAGTGCATGGGCCCGGTTCCCAAACATGACCAGGAATGGCGCACGTTGTGGCAAACAGCAGCTTGCACTGATCCTTGGTGCGACAGGACCCTGCACCAGATTCGGGTGCAGGAAAGGTCCCAGTGCAGACAACCCCACACTTGCAGCAACCGCTCCCATGTGGCAAAGAGTAGGTGCATAGGAAGGGTCTGCCGCAGGCCCTGTGTGACAAACGTGGCCCCCCTTCCCGTTGCTGCCAAGTTAGTAGACGATACAATGTGCCCCCACCAGATCCCTGAGGTTTCCGAGTTCAATAAACAAGAAAATTCCTCCCTCCCTGATGCTGCCTGGTAATTTAGTAATAGTATGTACCCCCACCAGCTCCTTGAAGCTGCCCCATTATTTAAACAATACACTCCCCTCCCCCTTCCCAATGCTGCTTGTATTTAATAATGAACAACATGCCCCCCCGTGTGGTAGTCCAGTGCCCCCCAGCACTGATCGCCCTTAATTTGTATTACAATAGTTCTAGTGGCCTAGTGGACTCCCTGCCTCACTCCCCACAGTGCGCTTTTTCCATCCCGTAGGAGCTGGTGACTGGCTCTGCCCTCCACTCACCTCCACAACCAGCTGCCAACTGAGCTCTGGATGAGCGCCTACTGTATACAGTATGAGCTTAGTGAATGACAGTGGCTGGAATCTGGAACTCCTTTCTTAAGTGTGCAAAAATTACTTGATATCATTAAAAGTAATAATGTAGATTTTGTGGTAACATTTGACCTTATTTCTAAGAATGTAATTGTTTAGATTTTCTTGTATAGTTTTTGTTGTTAATTTACTTATCTGATTTTATATTAGGTCTTGTAATCTTGTCTGGAAAACTTACACCTTGTTTGTATATAGTTTTACATAGGTGTTATATATACTTTGTGTTGTTCCTTTGGTTTTTTATTATATATTCTTCTTATATCCTGTTTGTTTTCTTAAATTTTAATAAAAACAATCAGGCAAAAAGAGGGGATATATTTTCCAATAATGACAGTAACTGTACATCATGTGTTAATTTATTGTTAACATTTTTATGTCACTGTCATGCATTTGTTTCTGGTCAACCATGTAAATGGATTTATCAGATTAAATCAATAAATCAGATCAATCAATCAAAGCAGGAGCATGGGTACATAAATACTTCCAGCTAAGATAGGGATTATAGAAGCTGGGAGTTCTAAGAGTGGTTCAGTGCAGTGGCTGTGGGGCAGCAGTTTTCAAAGAGACCTTCTGGAGACTATGCCTCTGCCCCATCTGCGTGCATCACTCTAGGTTGAGGGAGAGGGTCACTAGACTCTGTGTCAAGTTGGTTAGGATTTGGGGGACCCATTCTCCACCCATGGACCACCAAGTCTGACACTGTTACCCCAAGGGTGCAAGTAAGGAGGAATAGCTGGACTATAGAGGGTTCTGAAAGGGTGATGGTGGTGGGTCAGAGGCACATTCCTCAAGTGGTGCCTCTACACAATTCCCCTCCTGCTCTGACATGGTGGGACTGCCAGGAGGAGGTACCTGTAGTAGTGGTTAGGGAGGGTGTGGGGGTTCTCCAGAGCAGAGACATGTGAGGGAATTTTTATATATGCTTCTTTTATATATCCTAAAGCTATATTTGCTATTATATGCCTTGAAGTTATGCTTGCTTTGAAAGCCATGCTGTAACAAAGTAATAATGAATGTAGTAGAAATTTCTGAGTTCATGTTTTCTTTTTAAGGGTTATAGAATTTGTACTGAGGTTACTTGAGGTACATTTGTGAAAACAAGCTAGATAAAACTGAGCAGAACTGGTTGTACCAGCCTGAATAACAGGCTTGGACAAAATATAAAGATAAGAGCATACCTGGGCAAAATATAAAGATAACAGCACGTAGTGGCATTGAAGGCAAGCTGTACGTTGCTATGGTGTGAGTGAAACTCATTGTCTCTCTCAGGTCAGCTTGACCCAGGCATATGTATCAAGCAGTAATGGGAAAGAAATGAATTGCAGTGGAAAAATACCTCATACATATCAACATGTTTTTTCTTTTTACATTGCTGAAAACTTGTTATGCTGTTTTATGATTGGCTCATACTGAAATGTTGGTATTTTTTCAAGATAAGAAGTGCAAAATCTAGCTTATAAAAAGCTGCTGTAACTTTAATCAGGGACGGTCTCCTTTGTAGAAGTCCCACATGCATGTGTAAGATTTGATCAAATAAAGCGACGTTAAGACAAAACCCAGTGGTGTGGTTTTTGCCCCATGACAATGGGAGTGGTTGCTCAGGTAATACTTACAGTGAGAGAATTTGTGATCACAGTTTTTGGAGTAGTCGGCAGGATGAGTTCTTCGGTCCGTGTCACCTCGTGATCGGGTTGTTTCCCTTGGACAAAAAGAAGGACATTTTTGTGGAACCCCATCAGGATGTGACGCCTAGGGGCCGGCAACACTCATCATCACTGTAAGTACATAGTATACCTTGGAGTGAGTGTGCACTATAAAGAACAGGCCTAGATAAAATGGGAAACAAGGGAACAAAAAATAACCTAGGTCCAGAGTTAGTATTATCTGGACCAGCAAAATGTATGGTTGATAAGTTTGGCCAGGATTCGGTCTCTGAGATAGGACAATGGCATAAGTTGACCAGGGGAATATTTCCCCTTATAGGTACTTTTAGTATAGATGTACTAAAGGAAGCAAGAATAGCATTGGAAGAAAAAGAAAAGAGCAAACAAAAGGGTGCAAGGTAGACTGGTCAAAGGTTTAGAATATGGGAAAGAGAGGCAGAAAGGCGACATGAAAATCAAGTAAAGGGATTAATGGTAAAGCAAGAGGAGGAAGAAACTGAACGCTGTAGGAGGGTGTTTCACCATCACATACCCCCCCACCATATCGGCCCATTCCACCAACTGTTCAGCCGGAACCACAGGCAGGGATGGTGCCAGAAGGGCCACCAATACAGGGAGTAGTGCAGCCTGAACAACAAGCTGCCCCAGCTGTGCAGGCTGCCCTTCCTGCTCAGCAAGTACAGGTGGCCCAACTAGCCCAAGTAGTACAACCAGCCCAAGCAGTACAACCAGCGAGGTCATACAACAGGCTGCCTACCAGCTCAGGTCCCACCAATTCAAAACAGCCTGTTCAACCTCCTGTGACTCCTATGCAGGAGGTTGCGGTCAGAACCCCCCAATGGTCCCCCACCCCTATTCAGTTGGACACTGACTCGGATGAGGAGATAGAAATAGAGGGGATGGAAGAGGACCTGGTTGAAGCAGTGGAATCTATGTCACTGGTGGGAAAGGTACAGGGCCAGGGAGATGGAAAGGCTTGGGTGTTTAGGCAAACTAATGCAAGGGCTAAGGGCCCAAAACAGGAAGGGGGAAGAAAGAAACTAAAACAGCAGTTGCCTTTGATATGTTATCCCAACCCACACCCCGAGGCAGGGAGACTGGCTACCGCAGACCAGCCTGCAGTCCCTAAATACATTGAAGTGGACTGCCCATGGAACCCTAGAGGAGTTGAGAGAGGCCCTGAAAGATATACCAAAGCCTCAGAATAACATAGAAGAATATATCAAGGAGTTAACAAACTTAATCAAAATGTATGAACTATCTACGACTGAGGTTGGAGAATGTTTTAGACTGAACATTAAAGGGCATGTGGAGGAAGTAAAGGAAGCCTGGGACCCAAAGAAGCAAGGCTGAAATATGCCACAATTTAATGCTGTGTGCATAAAACTACAGGAAGCATACAGGGATGTGACAGACTGGCCTCGCATCCGGATACGAGACAGAAAGATGAGGAATCAGTACGCGATTACAAGGAAGGATTGCAGGGGTCTTAGCAATTTTCCGGTATTGGACCGATAATCCCCAATACCAGCATCAGTTGGGTATGGCTTTTTCGCTGACTGAGTGAGCCAATTAGATTGGGAGTTACCACAGTGTGCATTGGATGGGAGACAATGAAAATGGTTGACCTAGTGCCGTATGCTGAACATGCTGAGAGACAGCAGAAGGAGATACAAAAGGAAAAGAAAGAAAAGCTAGAAAAGGCTCAGCTAATGTATTTTGAAAGAGACAATAAGCAGCCCCAACAGGGAGGTGGAAATGGCAACAGAAGAAGACAGAGAGGACTAAATAATGGAGGTTATCCACAGGGAGAAGGGGGAAAAGGGCAACCATCGGAAGGAACGGCAGGACAAAGACCCAGACCGGGAGGGGGTATCATCTGCTTTGCTTGTGGAGAACAGGGACACATAGCAAGAAATTGTGTAAAGGCAAACCAGTGGCAGCGTGAATCAAGATTCCAATGCCCTCTCTGCTCTCCGCCCACCACCCCCTCCTGCTCCAGCAGCAGTGGCAGCCAAATCAGCAGCAAGGATGGAGTGGAAATCCTCGGGATCCTCAGTTCTGGACTAATAATGTTGGCTTTGCCAATGACAGCTGAAGGTTAGAGGAACACTCCCCTCCCCTTTTCACAAATGCTATGTGCTTCAACAACGCCAGAAGGTAGTCCAGTAATAGACTTAATAATCATGAACACCAAGTTGACCTTCTTGATAGACACAGGTGCCTCAATGTCAGTAATTCAAAGAAGCAAGTTAAATGCACCCTTATCCAGTCGAATGGTGACAACAATAGGGGCATCAGGAGTACCACAAAGAGAGCAATTGACAATCTCATTACCAGTTCGTGTGGAAAAATGGAATTACAACATATTTTTCCTCAGTAGCACGACCTGTCCTGTGAATTTATTGGGAAGGATCTCCTGTCAAAGGTAATGCACAAATTACTTGTACCTCAGAGGGGTCAATATAGAAGCACCAGGAATAGGCTTGTACCCATGTATAGCTGAAAGAACAGGGATTGGCTGTATAACTGGGAACTGACAGAACCAAGTTGAAATGTGTTGGTTACAAGGGTGGGCAGAAGAAATAACACATCGTAGGTTGCAGTTACAAACAGATTTGCATTGCACCACACACTATGCAAAAGGGGTCGGGACATGGATTATGAGGCAAAGAGTGGGGAAAACAGCCCATAGAGCAGACCATCTGGGTGTCAGAGATATATGTGGCAAAGAATTGTTGTGCAGCCTCAGTCAGACTAAATGCAGAGCAATTGAAAGTATTCCAAGTGCAGGGTCATATCCACATTTCTTTGGCAGAGAGCCCCTTGAGGGAAGGATTGGGTCATGGGTAGCAGAAATGGTACAGTTAAGTGATTGGGAATGTGTAGGAAGCAAGCTAATATCAAAGGCTGGAAATTGTGAAAAATACATAATCAACAGAAAAGTTCAGGTACGAATGGATGAAAGAGAAGTGAATGTGCGAAAGGTTTGTGAAGAAATAGGCATGCAGGAGAGTGTAAGTTGGATAAATGAGTTACCAGCAAAGCTATGGGCAGAATCAAAGTATGATGTGGGATTACTGAAGAATGCACAACCCCTTATGATCAAGCCAAAGTCCTCTTACAGACCGAATTGGCATCAATATCCGCTGGGTAAAGAGGCGGAGGAGAGAATAGCCCCAGTGCATGCAGCATTAGTGGAGAGGGGAGTAATCATCCCCTGCCCATATGCAACAGTAAATACACCAATTTTACCAGTGAGAAAGCCAAATGGAAGTTACCGCTTTGTGCAGGACCTGAGAGCGGTAAATGAAGCAGTACATGTCAAGCACTTCTGAGTGCCAAACCCAATTACAGTATTGTCATCCATTCCACATAACAGCTGTTATTTCACGTCATTGATTTAGCAAATGCGTTTATAGTATCCCGTAGAACCCAGTAGCCAGGAATGGTTTGCATTCACTTACAAAGGGAAAAGTGGACCTGGACCACATGCCCCAAGGCTGTTGAGTTTCCAGCAGTATTCTCAGCTCAAATGAGAGAATCTATCCGCTTTTGTGCCCCCATTGGGCAAAATTCCTAATACAGTATGTGGATGATTTATTGCTTGCTAGCCCTGTAAGGAAGCAAATGAACAGGATACAAAGCTTTATTACTTTTCTTGGCTGAGAATGGGCATAAAGTGTCTCAAGAAAATTGCAATTGTGTAAAGAGTAAGTGAAATATTTGGGTCATGTTGTCTGGCAGTGGTAGAAGTTAGACCCTGAGGGAATTAAAACATAGCAGCATGGCCACGCCCAGTTACAAAGCAGCAAATGATGTCTTTTTGGGTATGATGGGTATTGCAGAGCTTGGATCGTGGATTATGCTATGTTGGCACAACTCTCCATGAAGCTCATATATGGCACGGAAATGCAGATGAATGAGGAGATCAGGTGGACACCTGGTCTAGAGACCAGTTTTGCAAAACTTAAAATGTATTGATCACAAGTCCCTGTTTGGGACTACCAAATTATGAGAAGGGTTTCAATTTGTTTGTAAATGGTAAGGAGGTTACATGTCAGCTGTATTGACACAGGAGCATGGAGGGGCAGAGGCCCATAGCATATTACTCGAGCGTTTGGACTCAGTGGTATGTGGGATGGTGTCTGCTTGCAGTCAGTGGCAGCCTGCTAGGCGGTGTTGGCATGCGTGGTTGGTAGGATTCTGTGCTTTGACAGTGCATGTGCCTCATTCTGTACATTCTATTCTGCTACAAGCTCGCACAGCTCATTTAATGCCTGCACGATTGCTTCAGTATCCAAATGTGTTTACTAACCATGTCTAACTATAACTTTGAAAAGGTGCACTATTTTAAACCTTAGCGACATTGCTCCCACCCCGGAGGAGGGGAGGAGCATGACTGTGGGCAAGTAATTGACTTAGACTCGTAAGCCTCGACCGGATATCACTGACGTAACCATACAAAACGCAGACTTAGAATTATTTGTTGACGCTCAGCACAAAGAGACGGAAAAGGATCCCCTTGGTAGGTTATGCAGTGTGTACTCCAAACTATGTTGTGGAAGGGCAAAGTCTCCCACTCTAACGTCAGCCCAAGCTGCTGAACTCATAGCTTGACCAGAGCTTGTATAATAGCCGAGAGTAAAACAGTTAATATATACACAGATAGTCGATATGCATTTGGGGTAGCTCATGATTTTGGCACCTTATGGAAACACAGAGGGTTTTAACAGCAGCTGGAAAACCCATTGTGCATGCGAATTTGGTAAAAATCTTTGTTAGCAATCCAGAAGCCAGAAAAGTTAGCAATTGTAAAATGTCAAGCCCATACTTCTAACCAAGATTTTGTCTCTGCAGGAAATGCGAGGGCTGATGCAGCTGCAAAGGAAGCAACTCTTTCTGGGAGTGTTCGAAATTTCAAATGTCTTTGACTATAACCTAACCAACTTGATTTATTCTCAATAAAGGATGTTGCAACTTTACAACAGTCGCCAGTGTAAAGAGAAACGTAACTGGCAAACAAACTGTAAATCTGATGCTAGCACTAAGGTATGGATAACCCCGATGGCAGGCTCTTGCCCTCGGCAGTATTTCTTTGGCAAAATTGGCCTACGGGGCCGATCATGTTTCAAAAAGTGGAGTGGTCGACCTTGTAAATAAACATTGGTATGTTGTTGGCTTTACCGTGATATGCTAAGATTTTTGTAAAAGTGTGTAATATGTATGCAAAATAATGTTGGCAGAGGACCCAAGTAACCCCTCTGCCCATCCTTTTCCTACAGGTCCTTTTGAACATTTAATGATGGATTTTATTGAGCTAAACCTGTGAAGGGTATAAATATTGCTTAGTGATTATAGACATGTTTTCAGGGGGTAGAAGCATTCCCAGTCATGGAAAACCACGGCCTGTACAGTAGCAAAGGCCCTGATTAGAGAAATCATACCAAGGTGGGGATTCCCAACCGCTCTCCAGCGATAATGGCTCACATTTTGCAAATGAAGTCATCAGAACCTTGTGTGAGGCACTGCAAGTGGATTTACAACGACTGTGCCTACCACCCACAATCGGAGGCAAGAAAGGGCAAATCAGACATTAAAGCTAAAATTGACCAAAATTATGGCAGATACTGGCCTTAGTTGGGTAAAAGCACTACCAATAGCCCTAATGAGTATGAGGAGAGCTGGCCCTGTGGTTTATCACCTCATGAAATTTTGATGGAAGGCTTCTCAGAATGACAAATGTCCCCTTCCCACAAAACCGAATAACATTGCACGGTTTAGATAATGAAATGATTGCCTATTGTTTATCTCTTAATGCTGTTTTAAGATCTCTCATCCTAGGGTAAAGCTGTACTTCCAGTTCCCTTGAGAGGACCCTTGCATAGGATACAGCCAGAGACTTCGTGGTTATCAAGGACTCGAAGAAAAAAGTGGTGCGCCCCGAGGTGGAGAGGACCGTTTCAAGTGCTCCTGACTGCCATAAAGATCGCGGAGAGAGAAACGTGGATTCACGCATCTCATTGTCGTTTGGTGACAGCCTCTACAGTCGATACCATTGCACAGTGAACTGAGCAACCATGAAAATTGTTATCGTTCTGTTTTCGTTCGGACTATCGCTGCTATTTTTGCTATGGGGCTCTGGATACAAGGGAGGCAACTGCTCCCACCGCAGCACAGAGCCATTGCACATTACGAACACTTGGTGGACTTTAATGAACTTACATGCTAATAATGCTAATGTCTCTGATTGCTATGTATGCACTAGCTCTCCTTTCTCTGCAGCCATAGGGCTCCACCTAAAACCCAAGCCTGTAAATAGCACTGAGGCCAGAGAGATTCTCGGTGCCATCAGGGGAAGAAACATCACTAATGCCCCAGATTATGCTACAAACAAAATAAAGAACCTAACTGTGTTTCGGGGGCATGATTTTACTGCATGGTACAGCCCACCGAATGATACAAATGTGTCAACCCCGTTGTATCTAGATGTTAGACAACAGAAAATATCAGCCAGGCTTTGCCTGTGTAATAAACAACTAACCGTGAGTTTAGCACCACTGGGATGGTCCACGTGCCAATATTGTAGGCACTACAACAGCACCACCAAGTCCAAGTCCACCATAACCAACTGCTCTCAAGCAGATGCCCACACAGTACATCCTGATTTCACTGCCATGGGCAGTCTGTCAGGTCTATACTGGGTATGTGGGGATAGGGCTTATTTTTTCCTACCTATGGGGTGGACGGGATGCTGCTATCTAGCCACACTCCACCCTGCGGCCCATGTATATAAGTACAATGCATCTGCTATACATCAGCGTGTAAGCTATATAAATCAAATTCAAAAAAGGGAGGTGCCGGACGCGAATAAACGTGTCCCAGTGGGGGAAAAATTGGGGCGGGAATCTTCCCATGGTGGGGTGTTGTTCAAAACATGCATTACATTGACCAGTTAAGCTATGAGTTAGAAACGTTAATTAATGATACCTTGAAATCAACTGACTTGCTGACAGCTGAAATTAAAGCCCTTAGAATCATAGCTTTGCAGAATAGAGCCGCACTTGATTATGTATTAGCTTCGCAAGGGGTGTGCGCCATTGTAGGGGAAGAATGCTGCACTTATATACCAGATAATTCCCAAGAACTTGAGCAAGTAATTGAGGGAATATGAACGCTACAGCAATGTGTTCTAAGTGAGCATGCACCTGTATCGCAGGGCTGGGACCCCTGGTCATGGTTCTCAAGCATATTTGGTGACTGGGGCACTACCCTCCTCCACTGGGTAGCAGTAATCGTGGTGGTGATACTGGCATTATGGCTCCTAACTGTGTTGCTCAAATTTCTCTTGCAACAATTGTGTAGCACCTTGTCGCCACATGCAATCACCCAGCTGCACCCCTTACTACACCCCAAGGACCAAGACCCTAGCGAATTAGCCAGGGTGTTCCCGTTCTGTGATATACCAGATGTGACTAAAGTATAATAGTTAACAAGTTGATACAAAGTATCAAAAGGGGGGAGAGTGTGAGGGAATTTTTATATATGCTTCTTTTATATATCCTAAAGCTATATTTGCTATTATATGCCTTGAAGTTATGCTTGCTTTGAAAGCCATGCTGTAACAAAGTAATAATGAATGTAGTAGAAATTTCTGAGTTCATGTTTTCTTTTAAGGGTTATAGAATTTGTACTGAGGTTACTTGAGGTACATTTGTGAAAACAGAAAGCTAGATAAAACTGAGCAGAACTGGTTGTACCAGCCTGAATAACAGGCTTGGACAAAATATAAAGATAAGAGCATGCCTGGGCAAAATATAAAGATAACAGCACGTAGTGGCATTGAAGGCAAGCTGTACATTGCTATGGTGTGAGTGAAACTCATTGTCTCTCTCAGGTCAGCTTGACCCAGGCATATGTATCAAGCAGTAATGGGAAAGAAATGAATTGCAGTGGAAAAGTACCTCATACATATCAACATGTTTTTTCTTTTTACATTGCTGAAAACTTGTTATGCTGTTTTATGATTGGCTCATACTGAAATGTTGGTATTTTTTCAAGATAAGAAGTGCAAAATCTAGCTTATAAAAAGCTATTGTAAACTTTACTCAGGGACGGTCTCCTTTGTAGAAGTCCCACATGCATGTGTAAGATTTGATCAAATAAAGCAACGTTAAGACAAAACCCAGTGGTGTGGTTTTTGCCCCGTGACGACAGCAGTGGTTGCTCAGGTAATACTTACAGTGAGAGAATTTGCGATCACAGACACCAGTGAGGGAGGAAGAGAACCCCAGAGGAAGAAGCAACCTCTGGTGGGGGATTCGATTGTGAAGGGGATAGATTTGGGAATAGGAAAGGGGGAGAGGTTAGGTGCCTATGTGATGCCATGGATCAGAAGGTTGGGACGTGGATCTTGAGAATTGCTAGGGCAGTAGGACAGGGGGCAGAGCTGGATGTCATTGTCCACTGGGGGACTAATAACCTGGCTAGAGATGGGGCTGAGGTAGTGCAGTGAGATTTTAAGGAGTAGGGGAAGGGTCTTAGCCCATTCAGTGACTTTAGCTGAGGTGATACTTTTCTATGACAGAGAGGAGAAGAGAAATCACTGCGCCAGGTGTTTCAATTCATGGCTAAGGGAATGGTCCAGAGTGGAGGGGTTCTGCTACATTAAGGCAGTAGAAATGAAGGACTATGGGAATGGAAGCATTAAAAAGAGAGGGGGAAGAAGAGAGGGCAAAAAGGAAAGCAGGGGGTAATAAGCAGGGTGATAAAATCTGAAAGGACATGTGTAAATGCTAGAAGTCTAGGAAATAAGATTCCCAACCTAGAGGCCATAATAGCAGAGACTGGCCTGGATACTATGACCATTATTGAGTCATGGTACTCTGAAAGCCATGGCTGAGATATGTCCATATCAGGCTATACTCTGTTCAGGAGGGAGAGGGTGGTGAAGGAAAGGAGGGGGTGTGGTGCTTTATGTGAGGGAAGGCATAAAAGCAATGGAGATGCATGGAATACGAGGGGGGTCAGAGGTACTGTAGGTCACCCTAGAGATGGGGAATGGAGCCTTTATTTGAACAGGCATGGTCTACAGACTTCCATCACAGGGGAGGAGCTAGTTAAGGTACTGGTGGAAGCTACTACTGTCAAGATGAAATCAGCTTATTATTAATAAGAACAAAACAAAGATGGTAATCTTTGGCACAAAAAAAAAGCAAAAAAAAAAATCCTATAACCTACACATATCTAAAGAAAGAACTGAAACAACAAAATATTATGATTACTTTGGAATTAGATTTACTGAAAATTGTTCTTGGAAATTACAGTTAAACTTACAACAGATTAAACTCATAACTGCTTTATCTGCTTTCTAGAGCTTCAATGCAAGGCTAGACAAGGGATCGACACTTGGTGCCCTGAAAATGGTTAATGCTAAAATAAAAGTTAGTATTTTATATGGAGCTGAGATATTGGCATTTACAGAAGTTAAAATGTTGGAGGGTATAATTCATAAATTATATAGATACCTGTTAATGTTGCCTTAATCAGTTCAAGGAGAAATTTTAAGATTAGAGCTTGGACAGTATCTCTTGATAGCACTTATAAAGGAAAGACAGATATTGTTTCTACTGTCATTATTTCAATTGCAGACTTATCAGCTTCCCAGTATATTTATGGAGGAAAAAGTAGAATATTCTATACGAGGGTTTACATTCCTACGTATTCAAATAATTAAAAAGGAATTATTTCCTTTGGGACTAGGTTATCTCTTATATGAGATTTACCTACACCCCAATGAAGAGATTGTATTGCAAGTTAAGAAAAGATTAAGGGACACAGCTATAACCAAGGACTTGGAATGTTTAAAATGTTTAAACATTTTAAATGGTATAAGCAACTAAAAACAAAACATCAGTTAGAACCATACTTAATAATCTTGTCCAATCCTTCTCAAAGATGGATTTTTACAAGATTTAGAATGGAATGCTATAAATTAAATTATGTAAACTTTTACCTGAAAAGACAAGGTTATAATAGCCAATATTGTAAATGTAATACAGATAATGAGGATGATATGAAACATTTTCTACTATTATATCTTCTTTACTCAGTAAGAAGGAAGGAATGGCTCGGTGATGTTTTGGGGGATCCTGGCTTCCCTCCCAACCAAATGGTTCTGTATCTATTCATTACAGAGAATTTAGATGTTCTGCAAAAAAATGTGTGGGTTCCTTGCAACACTTCATTTATAAAGGAGAATGCAAGTAGAAATGATTTAAAAGTAAACTCACTGTTGGATCTATGGGTATATTGTTCTAACTCGTTTATCCAACATGGAATTGAAAATAAATGCAAAACAGAGAATTTGATGAACAACTTTGGTTTATGGTACTTATAAAAGCCAAGGAAAATTGATTATGAGTTATTAATGTCCCCAAAAAATCATGCCATACCGATTTTTGGTGCATATGTGCACACTGTTACTTTGGAAAATTATGGATAAACTATATAGCAAGACAATTTTTAAAATGTTTGATTTTCATGTGTATATTTTTAGGTATTTGTAAAGACTTATAGTCAATCAATAAAAACCTTTGTACTTGTACTGTCAAGATGACAGAAAAGGGGGAGATGCTGCTGGTGGGAGACTTCAATCTGCATGTAGATTGGAACCTCCAGCTGTGGCTTCAGCTAGAAGCATGTACATCCTGTACTCCCTGCAAGGGTCATTCCTCAGGCAACCCACTGATGATACATTCACTAAAATACCACCAACAGCTTAATCTGGTTCAAGGTCAGTTGGCATTCATCTGTATCCTCCTCCCCCGGGTCATGCATGAAAATAGGCAAGAAATTGTCTAGTGCACTTACCTGGTCAACACAATCTAAATAAATAAATGATGGGGCAATACTGGATCTGGTACTCACTAACAGGGACAGTGCTGCAGACATCAAGGTAGGAAGCCACCTGGGGAGCAATGATCACTGTACAGTGTGGTTCAATATAAGGACAGCTGTGGAATTGAACCACACAAGGGCGAAGGTTCTGGACTTCAAGAGGGCAGATTTTAAAAAGATGGGTGAATGCCTCCATGATGACCTGGAAGGGGGGAGATGACTTGGGTGGGGTGGAGGAACAGTGGGGGAAGCTAAAAGGGGCCATAGGGAAGGCAACAATCCACTGCATCAAGCAAGTGAGCAAAAACAAGAGGGAAAAGAGACTGCTATGGTTCTTGAAAGAGATGTCGGAACAGGTAAAGGCTATAAGGTTAGCATTCAGAAGGTATAAGGAGATGCAGACAGAGGAGGATAGGAAGGTATATCAGGGGAAATAGAGGGAAGCAGGGAAAGTGGTAAGGAACTTGAAGGCACACACTGAAGACAGAGTAGCCCAGGTGGGGATGAAAAACTAGATGTTGAAGGTGTGTAAGCAAAAGAAGGAAGACCAGGGTGGGATCATAAGATTAAAAAGGGAAGGGGGGTCTGAGCAGATTGGGACCAGGAAAAGGCAGACAACCTGAACAAATATTTTTATTCAGTGTTGACAGAGGAATGAGAAGGGGACGGGCCACAAAAATAGAACAGGAGCGACGTAAGTGGACACTAGTCCATTATCAGAGGAGAGTGTTCAGAAGGGACTCACTAATCTGAATGTGGACAAAGTAATGGAGCCAGATGGGGATCATCCAAGGGTACTGAGGGAGCTCAGAGAGATACTGGATGAACCTCTGACAGTCCTATTAATTTATTTATTGAGCATTTTGAAATTACAAATCTTTGAGTCAGGGACTAATTTACAAAAGCTCCACATCAGGAAACAGGTTACACAAACAAAACAAGAATAGCAAAAATGAAATAAAATATATACAATATATAGTGTAGTACAAGGTACAAACAAATGTGGATTGGGTAAGGGGATATGTAACAAGCTCAGGAGCTAGAGATGACAATCTGGAGCCAGATAAGGGAGCAATGTGGCACCAGGCTTAATGCATCAAGCAAGGGCAGGGGTCAAAGGTAGATGGTGCAGGAAAAAGTCTATTGTCGAGAAGGAGAAACGAGACATGAAGCCTACTAGCAGTTGTTCAGCTCACTGCAAACAGATATCCTTTTGGAGGACTAGAAGAGGGTGAGTTTAGTGCCGCTTCACAGAAGTGGTAGCAGGGAAGAGGCTGGCAATTATATGCCAGTCAGCTTTACAAAAGTGGTGGGAAAGTTAATGGAGTCACTACTGAAGGAAAAGTTGTGGAATATCTTGAATACAATGCATTACAAGATCCAAAGCAGCATGGATTCATGAATAGAAGTCATGTCAAATGAATCTGATAGATTTCTTTGACTGGTTGACCAAGGAATTAGATCAGAGTGGAGCAGTTGGCGTGGCCTACCTGGATTTCAGTAATGCTTTCAATACTGTTCCACATAGGAGGCTAGTAAGCAAGCTGGGTAGCTTAAGTGTGGGTCCCAAGGTGGTAAACAGGGTAATAAATTGATTAGTGAACAAGCGGCAGAGGGTGGTGGTAAACAGAGTTCATTCAGAGATAATGAGGGTGACCAGTAGGGTGCCTGTGGGATCAGTGCTGGGATTGGCCCTCTTTAATGTCTTTATAAGTGACATAGCAGAAGAGCTGGAAGGGAAGCTCTGCTTCTTTGTGGATGACACCAACATCTGCAATAGGGTGCACACTCCAGGGGGGTTAAGAAAGGATAAGCAGAGACCTGAGAAAACATGAGGAATAGTCAATGGTATGGCAAATGGGTTTCAATGTGAAAAAGTGCAAAGTAATGTATTTGGGGCACAGAAACTCAGGGGCATAGTACAAAATGGGAAGAGTGGTAGTGATGATCACCAAGGAGGAGGGACCTAGAGTAAAGTAATCATATCAGATCTAAAGGTGGCCAGGCAATGCAACAAGGCATTTGGGAGGGCTAGTGGGATACCGGGGTGCATAGGGAGGGGTATCACCAGCAGAAAGAGGGAGGTGGTATTGCCTCTTTATACATTGCTATAGATCGCTAATAAGACCTGATCTAGAGTACTCTGTCCAGTTCTGGAGACCACGTCTCTGGAAGGACATAGACAAAGTGGAGGTGGTCCAGAGGAGGGCAACTAAAATGGTGCAGGGTCTGCATTAGAAGCCCTGTGAGGAAAGGACCTAAGTATGTAGACCTTGGAAGAGAGGAGGGAGAAAGGGCATATGATAGAGACCATTAACTACCTCATGGGGGGTAAATAAGGTACAGGAGGGAAGTGTTATTCACAAAAAAAGGTGCTCAAGGACAAGGGGGGACATGATAAGATGCTGGAAGGGGGTAGATTCAGGAGAGATATGATAAAGTACTTCTTCACAGAAAGAGGGGTGGATTCCTCGGACAGTCTTCCGGGAGTGGTGTGAGAGGATGGTAGGTTCAAGAATGCATGGGTTAGGGCGAAGGGAATCTAAGGAAATGGGGGTGAATGGACCGGAGATCAAGTAGGATCTGCATTGATACTATAGGCAGGGAAAAATGGGCAGAATATGTGGGCCAAGCGGTCCTTATCTGCCAGCAAATTCTATGTTTCTATCTACGTAAATCAAATCAGAATTTAGTTTGTAAGTATCACTTGTAACCAAATGATGTATCTAGTCACAAAAGTGTCTATGAGCATGTATGTGTATAAAAGTTTGAAATGGCAAAGTGAAAGACAATAGTTTTAAAATGCCCTTGTGTTTCATCACAAATAATATGCAGTAATTTTCAAACAACAGCTCTCAGTCCCCAAACCAAAAGTGTTTTCTCCAAAACAAATCTTACATTCTGTTGCTCAACACTCAAGGTTTATTTGGATTTATTTATTGGAATCTTGGATAACACCTTTGAGCTAAAAGCTTGTTTAGAAAGGTTCCATTTCTTAGGACAATAGACAAGGTACGTAGACGTTACAAAACAGGTAGTTGTATATACAGCAGGCAAGTACATTATGATACATACAGATACAGATTCAAGCAAGTACAGTTAAAATACTTCAGGTAGGAGAGGTCAACTTTATTGCAACAGTACTAAGAGCATACCTAAGGTGGACAAGCAATTTATAGTGGTAGCTGAGCTTTAGAGCATGCAGGTAGAGTTATGGAGGGTCAGAAGTGGTGTTGACCAAATGAGGGGGAGGACAGAATAGATGAGAGCAGGGGGAGGGTGAGGACAGAGACAAAGGGGGTGACAGAATAAGAGTGTTGAGTAGTCAGAGGGGTGGGATTGGATAGGAATCTACCCAGGGTTATGTAAGTAGGTAATAGGGCAGGGCTGGGTAATGTGGGGGAGAGGGATAAGGGAAAGGGTTTAAAGTGGGGTGAGGTGAGGGGAAACCGGGGAGGGGTGAATATTGAGAGATTAATATTTGTGAAGAGAAAGCAGGAAGGTAGGGGGATAAAGAGGGAAGTGAGGGTAAGTGCTCAGTGGGGTCACACCAGGCAGTGGAGGAAGTGAGGGGGGAGATGGGTGCTATGTAGGACAGATAAGCTATCAATAACAATAGGATTAGGCACAGATGATTTTGAGACAAACGGGGTAAGCTCGGGTTATATATATCCTACTTCTAATGTAAGGATTCACTTCATAATTACAAGCTGTATGGCGTAAGAAAATATCAAGACCTCAGGCAGCAAAATAATTTGGAATGCAAATTGTAATTACATACTAACATACTAACATACTATTTGCCAGCAGATTAGGCCTTATGGTCTATCAAGTCTGCTCGAACCTAGATCCTTAGTTGGGTGCCGAGACCCTCCCATCCCTTGTGCTCCAGAAACCCCTATCATCCATCCCCACCCCCCCGGGACAGGCCATCATCTGATACATCCACTTTCTGTGTCTGTCCCACCCTTTCTTAAAGCTCTCCACTGTGGATCTCTGAACCAGCTCACCAGGCAGAGCATTCCAAGGGTCCACCACCCTCTCAGTGAAAACCTCCTCCTCTTTTCCCCTCACCCTTCCACCTTCCAACTTCAAACCATGCCCTCTGGTGATGCCTCCTGCTTTAGTCTAAAGATCCTCCATGTTTACCCTATTTATTCCCTTGAGGTACTTGAAGACCTCAATCATGTCCCCTGTCTCTCCTCTCCTCCAATGAAACAGGCAGAGCTCCTCAAGTCTTTCCTCGTAAGTCAAATCCCCTAGCCTCGTATCATCTTTGTTGCCTCCTCTGTACCTCTCCAGGAGCTGTATGTCCCTCTTCAAGTGTGGTCTCCAGTACTGTACACAGTACTCAAGGTGTGGTCTAACCAGTCCATTGTACAGTGGCAGAATCACTTCCTTGCTCCTAGAGGTGATCCTCTCATGATGCATCCCAACATCCTGTTTGCCTTGCTAGCTGCTCTCCTGCACTGCTCAGTGTTATTCATACATGTATCCACCATGACCCCTAGGTCTTTTTCCCCTGTTGAGGCTTCCAGCACCTCCCCTCCCAGGGTGTACCTGTGTTTAGGGTTTCCCCGACCAAGATGCAACACCTTGCACTTGGTGATATTGAAATTTAATTTCCATGTGTGAGCCCAGCTTTCCAGGGTGTCCAGGTCCCCTTGCAGGGCCAACCTCCCCTCTTCTCCCTCAACTACTGCTCCCATCTTGGAGTCATCCGTGAAGAGACTCATTTTTGTGGGACTTTTTCTATTATGACCATCCCCGTCTTCTTGGGTAGGCAATCCTCCAACCCTTGTTGAGGACCAAACCTGTAGTCCTAAATCTAAAGGCACCAACTTTAACTAATATGCATTGGCCACCCAGGATTTACACCATCCCTATATCTGTAGTGCAGCTGGTTTCTTTGCTCTAGTTCACTTTCACAAAGTTGTTTGCTTTCTTCTGCCATTCTTCCTCTGTATTCTGCAGAGACACAACAGTAAGGCTTAGCTCCACCTGCAAGAAAGCAGAAGAGAACAAAACACACAACACACACAAGTCTCCCCCCCAAATATTTTTTTTAAAAAACAAGTGCTACTGGCTTAAAGGGGTAAATATGGAAGTCCATTGCTGTCACAGAAAAAAACTGCTTCCTTATGAGGCTGGGTCTCCCGTAGGTGATCCCAGTTGCAAACATAGGGTAGTTTGGATATAGTAGTTTCTGCTGCAATGTCTGTGCACCAGACAGGAGGGGTAGCCCCCCCCACCCAGAAATAGGGTTGCAGCTACTCCCATTGTGAGGCAGCAAAGTTATTTTCTTCCCTTTTGAGAAAAAGATACACAAAGCTTGAAACAGTTGCAAACAACAGGTGTTTCTGGCTGGAGGGAAAAAATGGGACTGCTTGGTTGGTTTTGTTTTTGTTTATTGTACTGGGAAGGCACGTGAGCAAAACTGCCCAATTTTACATGCGTCCAGTCAAAGATACATAGTCTAGCAGTGGTACATACAAAATTCAGAATACAATGCTGCATACAATAGATTTTACAACTTGTTTCCAGTGGTAGGAAGGACCAGCCAAGGCAAGGTTAAAAGAGAATATGATTCTTGTGAGCTTACATGGCTCTTTTACAAAATGTCCCGAAGATTGCCTCATGCATAGTGATGGGGATGGGGCTTCTTAACTCGTTCCCCATCTGGTCTGATGGTCTGTACAAAGTATCTTGTCTGTGTGCCGTCCATATTTGTGGAAAGGACATGAGAATCAACACCTATGGCAAGAACAGTCCACACAAAGGTGAGGTAAAGTTTAACTCACCAGGCTTGTTTTATTTCATGCTCAGATCAGGAAAAACAGTCATATTGCATGGTCATTTGGTACAGTAAACTCGTGGCAATGACTAGTGACATCAGTAGTAGGAAAAAACACCTAACATTTCAATTGGCTGCTGCCAATCTTCATCAAACATAGCATAGCAATTGATAACCTCCATTTTAAAGCGTGCCATCACCATGGAAACTAAAAATGTACAAACCCAATTACCTAAAATCAGCATGCTTGAGATAAAAGACTTGAGCAGGTACACACTTAAAACAAAGGAAAGTAACAGGGAGCATTGTGTGTATCAGGGGCATATTTAGAACCAAGAAATAATGCATCAAATGTATTTCTAATGCATCAAGTACATATTTTTTAAAAACTATCAGACAAGGGACATATTTTACAGATGGATAAAGCATAAAATTATATTTTGCGCGAGGGGTGCATGAAACGTCTCCCCCACCCTTTTAATGTTCAGGGCCTTTTTTTTATAAAATATAATGACGAATTACAAAATGCTGGTAGGTTCCAAAAATAGTTTAATCACTAATACAGTCCTTAACTTGTACATTTTTTTACAAGTCACAATATGAAATACATAAACACAATTGTCATGAACTCAGGTGATTAACCCAAATACTATGTGGCACAAAATCCCACAAATATGTGTAAAACCAGAGAAATCACTTAAAACACTGGAGCTCAAACTACGTTGCATGAAATGATACACCATACCACTACATACAGTATAAAAAAAGTACAGTTTCAAAAATGAATCACAGATTAGAGGCTAAATCAATTGATAGAATATTGGTAGAATGTGCTAGGCCCTACTGCCCCTAACTCCTCTGGTGCTTCATCCTCTACTATCTCCCCCCACTCTCTTCTCTCAGCCCTCCCAAAGGGCTTAAAGAGCCTACATCTAAACACCTGCAGCTTGTTGCAAATAATAGACCAGACTCAGACAATGGTGTGCACTCTACAACCAGATATTCTAATCATTTCAGAAACTTAGCTAAAGAGCATTATCCCTGACCACTCAGTCTCCATTCCTGGCTACTCACTGGTAAGGCAAGACCGTGCCTACCCTTGCCAAGCTTCAAGAACACATTGTCCTCACCCAACTCACCTCTTTTCTATCTGACACCTTCTTTTTCACCCCTTTCCAGTCTGGTTTCAGGAAAAACCACTCAATCACCACCTCTGTCCTACGGCTCACAGACTCCATCCAAACCAAAATGGACAATGGCCAAATTACCTGTGCCATTTTTGTCAACCTGGCCAAGGTCTTTGACACTGTCTCTCACTCTGTTCTCCTTGACTCACTCCTGGCTGCTGGCCTATCTCCCTCCACCACAAACTGGATTAAGGCTTACCTTATTGGCAAAACCCAGTCAGTTAAGATCTTGGATGCCACTTCCCCTCCCCTCCCCTCCCGATTAGCACTGGAGTCCCCCAGGGCTCTGTATTAGGGCCCCTCCTATTCTCCATCTTCTTAAATTACCTTCCCTCTGTTTGCTCCCAATCCTCTGCTATACATATGTATGCTGATGTCACAGTCCTATATGCATCTGGCTCCTGTCCTGACTTAGGGAACTTAAATGGCCCACTCTGTGACACAAACTCGCGTACCCTGTCGCTTGTCTTGCCTTTAAGTTCTCTACCCAAGGTCCCCCTTCCCATCTTAGTGGACTACTCTTCCCTAAACAACAAACCCGAACCTTGCGATCATCTGCAAAATACCTCCTGGACATCCCTCGGATACGCTCCAACCAAGGCAAATGCTCTTTCAAATTTGCTGCCTCCCACCTATGGAACTCCCTTTCAGCTAGTTTGACTGACTCTCCCACCCTTAACCAGTTCAAGTCTGGACTCAAACTTTATCTTCTCAATCTCAGTCTCTGTGGCTGCAACTGTTAGCTCCCAAGTCTTGGTCTCATGCCAGCTGTACTGCTTTAAACCTCCCTCCATCCGGTCTTTATTCTTCCAAGCCTACGATGTCAATCCTCTTTGTTGTCTAACTACCCTTCTAGCTGGTGGGTAACCAGGTGTCTGAGTGAGAACCTGATTTCTAATACTGGATACTGTTGCTAACGTTTTTCTGTGAAATTAATGTAATAGCTGTAAATCATGACTGAGTCTAATTGTGAGCCTGATTGTTCTATCCCTGTATGCTGTTGCAATGTATATTTGTGTAACTTATGTAATTACTGTAAATAATGCCTTTAAATGTCTCTTTATGTAACTAATTCCGGGTCGCCCCTGAAAAAGGGACCTCTGGTCTCAGTGGGCTTACCCGGTTACCAAAATCCAAATAAATAAATAAAATAAAAATGAGGTTACAACCAGCTTACAGCAAGACTTTGACAAGGTTCAGCTCTGGTTTGCTAACCATCAACTTTTCCTCAATGCCAAGAAGACAGTCCCCATGACCTTTGGCACAAGGCAGAGACTCTCAAGGCTTCCCTCCCTACCCATTTTTATACCCTTGATGGGACTTTACTTGAGGACACATCCTCCAGTGTTTTATTCTACCAACTCCTACACTTTTCTAGACATATTGACACCATCCAGAAAAAACTGTGCCCCAAGCTTGGTGCCCTGTTCAGGAATCGTAATTGCATCCCTCCTTCTGCTAGGCGTGAACTTGTCCAGAAGATGATACTGCCCATTTTTGACTACTGAAACATAGTCTATGGTGCTGCCCCTAAGTCCTCCCTGGCCAGACTGGACACCCTCCTCAATTCATTCTGCCACTTTGCCATGGATGTCTCCCTTGCACCCACCACTGTGATCTTTATCGTGCCCTATCCTTCTCTTCTCTTGCAGATAGGCGGCTCTCCCACTGTGTTAAATTTATCTCCAAGCACTGGTTGGGTGAGATCCCTTCCTACCTTACCTCCTCCTTTATAACACCCCCCCACCCTCAAATTTCCTTAGATCAACTGACTCTCGCACCCTGGTAGTCCCCCGCAGATCCACCCAAATCGCCCAATCCAGTTACTCTCATCACCTCCCAAAAATCTGGAATTCCCTCCCCCCTCAGATTCGGCACTCGTCCTCTGCCTACTCCATCTGCTCTGCCCTCAATAACTACCTTTCTCCTAGCTGCTCCTGCCATGTCCCTCCCTAACTCCCTCCCCTAAGCCCTGTACAAACCCTACCCCTCTATCATCACCTTAATTTTACCTTGTGCACACCCACCCAGATTCCTAGCTCTTCTCCCCTTTCCCCAAATTTTTCCCTCTCACTGGCCTCCTTTGATCTCTCACAGAATATAAGGGGCCCCGAATGGTCTCCATGAGCCCCTCTCCTACCCCCTAAAGGGGCTTGTATCTCTCATCTAATCCCTTCCCCCACCATCCTGAAGGGGTTTCTCTGGGACACTTCCTTATCTCCTTATCTCTGTTGAGTGCAGTGCAAATCTTCACATCCTGAAGTGGTCTCCAGGGACACAACTCTTTTGACTTTGAAAGTGAGTTTGTACATTGTTCCAATTCGTTTGATGTGGATGTGATCTACTTTTATGCACCTGCACGCAAGTCAAAAGCAACTCTGTGCAGAAACAAAGTGTTCATTTAGTGAATTATACCTAGTTACCTGCTAGTTGTAGGCATACATCAGTGCAACTGTTTGTTATTGGGACTGGCCATTGAAAACCATTAGCAGAGTATCATATGGTAAGGGTCCTTTAAGGTTACATCAACCAATGGCATTGTCATTTGTTTTCTTCAGTGCAAGATCTTACCCAAACTTATTGCTACTCTCCATGAACTATCTGAAGATTAGTCATATATGCCAGAAAAAGCATTATCGCAAATTGGAATAATTTTACTTCAGTGCCTTCAACATACTGCATATTAGCTTTAAAATATTCAAAACTAACATCTTGATCCACATCCTTTAAAAGATCAGAATTATCTCCACTTGTTACGATAGCAGCAAAATATGCAGTGTGCATCCCTTGAAAAACATCTTAACCCTCTCCCCTCCAGCAGAAGGCTACCAGATGGCTGGGCAGCCCAGCTCACACTTCAAGCACCCTATTAGAATTAGGTAAAGTTTGTGACAAAGGAGTGGAGTTTTCGGAGTGCTTGACTTGTGAATTTTGTCTTTCAAGTACTGGCACCCCTACCCTCTGATTGCCATCCTCATTATAAAATATTATATTCCCTGGTGTCTAGTGGCAGCCCACTCACTGATCGCTGTCTCCATTATTAAATATTATTTTTCCCATCCCTGGTGTCTAGTGGCACCTGCAGATCACCATTCCCGATATTGAGTATTATACAATGGCAAGAAAAATCCTATGACTCTGATTGGCTACTGACCCATAGAGACAGTGATGATATTAGACAATATCATCACTGTATCTAGAGCAGACACAAATATGACTGCAGCACACGTAAAGATACCACTCCCTGCTGCACTACCCTGATGACGACACGGCTTCACATTCCCGAGGTAGCTAATTAAATTGTGAAACTGCTGCCTCCACTATTAAAAAATCACGATGTAAAACCTCGTGTTACAGCCTTTTCGCTTTGTTGAAATAAAATCACACTGAAAACACGCTCCTGATGTGAACTGTTCCCGGAACTGCTTCTGCTGTACCTTGACCCATCCTACCTATCCGGCCATGAACACACACTCCTGCAAATCAGTTTTATTTTCCTATTTTTTTCTTCTCCCGGTACATACCGGTAGTACCGGGAGAACCAGAAAGACAAACAAACAACTGCTGCTTGTAAATGGAAGGGATGAGCAGTACGAGTGGTGACACAGCTTTAGTTTGAAAATGCCATTCACTGTTCATGACTGCCTCAGCGCGCGCTCCCTTCTTTGCTCACTATTAGAACTGTCATGGAAATCAGCGCAACTAAAGCATATGGGCACAATAACTGTGTGAGTATCGCAGCAGGGTGAGAGAGACACATATACAAAGATAAATGCTCAGAGCCTGTGAGGAAGATACAGGGGCCGGGGACCATGCAGCACCAGCACCACCTACTGGGGACTACTTTTCCTTGTTTCAACATATATGCCTCCCATAGGAAAAAAAACAGAAATTTATTTATTTATTTAGTTTTTGTTAACTGGGTAGGTGCACTAGACATAAAATGACTATTTTCAGGCACGACCCAGGAGAGTACAACAAAAGGAGAACAGTTGAACAACAGCAACATGGGTACAATAATACAAATAGAGGAACAGTACAGCAGTGCTACAAAAATACAATGGGTAGAAACAACAACAAATAATGGCAAGCATTATACAAATAATGGCAGTAAGATATATAATAAGTGCAGAAACCATGGACCCAACCTGTGGAGTGAAAGGTTTAATAAGATAGTAAGGTTATGTAGAGAGAAATGTGAGGAATGTTCAAACATAACAAGAAAGACTGACAGAAGGAAGGTCGGGGTGGTAACTGGCAAAACAGCAGTGGATGGTCAGCAACAAGGTTCAAGAAGGAAGAGAGCTAGTAGTCAAGAAGTTATTTACAAAGAGAAGGAAAAATATGGGGAGGGGAAGAGGAGACAGTCTTGGAGCTGGATTAGAGCAGGGGTGACATTACTGGTAAGTCTCAGGAGCTTCAGGTTGGGTCAAAGCATGTACAAGCATCAGCTAAGGATAGATAACAATGATATTCACTTTTAAATCCAAAGTGAGACCGAGACACATATTCAAAAAATAGATCAATGAAAACACAAAAAAAAGAAAACTTCTTTTCATAAACATATACTGTAACTACTAACGCTTCATATAAACATTACCCATAAACAGTAAACTAAACAATACATTGTCAGACATATTCCATGCAATGGACCAGGGTTCTGTCATGTAATGAAAACACAATTTTTAAAACTATTTTTTAATTTTTCTCAACAAGCCATTGTATAACAGCAATAAGACACTCCAGGGTGTGTGTTATTGTGTAATAACTTCACTCCTGGGGTGGTGGAAGCACTTGTCTTCACCTTGTGCTTCAACCCACCCCAGGAGTGATGTTATTACACAATAACACACACCCTATCATGCCTTACTGCTTAATTATTTTCCCAGTCCCTGGTGTCTAATGGCACCCCCAGCCTCCAATCACCGTCCCCTTTATTTTATTTTTGATCCCTGGTGTCTAGAGGCACCCACATCCTCCCATTTCAGGCATGAGTCTGAAATAAGACAATGGTCCCTCGATGATTTTTTTTTCAAAACCTGTAAAAAAAGAAAATGGTTGCTCGTCGATCAGCTCCTCGATCATCACCTCCCACTCAGGACCCACCACACCACACACCCCAGTACACCCGCACACACCCTCACTCACCTGAACAGATTCCAGGTTTGAGATCCACTCTCCGATCAAAGACATGTCTTGCTGCTGGAACCGGCAACTGCAATATGAGAAATGAAGCTAAATGTGGTTCAATGTACAGTATTTCAATGGGGGTTTCAACTTTTATGCATAACTTAGCCATTTTTGTGATTCTGACCCCAAATTTTCAGCATGGCCTTTTGGGGATACAACTTCATAAACAATAAGACTGTCATTATATAACTCCTGCCCGAAAGGTGATTTTGTGGTCACTTGGAAAATTCACCTTTCAGGTGGGATTTTGAATTGCCTGTGCTCTTTTTTATGAGTTGGGGTCATAAGAAGGCTATATTGAAAAATTGGTATAAAAATATGTAAACATGTCAAAGTTATTACAGTGTGTTCCAATGTTGCTATGCACACTCATAACTTTGGAAATGTTTAATATTTTGACCCCAGAATTTTAACATAGCCTTCTTTTTATTCCATCTCTAGTATGTCACTAATCCTGTCACTGGCTTACCTTCAGTAGAATCCCTATTCATTTCCCTAATGCTTGGAAATGTTAAGAAAGTTACCACTGGGTGTGCTTACCTACCCCCTAACATAGCCTCCCTGGGTCTCAACCCCTTTCTAACCTCCCTAGCCAGTCTTCCATGCCATGACCTTATACTCTGTTGGTAAGTTAACATAGACTGGCTTAACAACAAAGTAGGCAAACTGCATACATCCCTTGCTGACTCCAGCTTAGTACAACTCATTCAGGATCCAACATGTATCAATACCAAGTCCGGAAAACATACCTTGCTAGACTGGATGGCCACTAATTGTCCTCAGAAGATCAAAGCCACAGGTGTACTCTCGGACTGTATAAATGATCATTCCTCTGCTTTCTGCATCTGGAGAAATAACTGCCCTAACCCCCCTTCTAAGATCTCTCTCTCTAGTTTGGGACATGTCTAGGTTGGATGGTAGCAGCTTCATTAACTCCATCAATAATACGGACTGGCACCTTAGTAACACCTTTCCTGATATAAATCAAGCCTTGGATTTCCTAATTTCCACCCTCACTCAAATTATCGATATCCATGCCCCACTGAAAAAATGTAGGTTCAAGGGTGTCAAGGCTCTTTGGCTTACCAAGTAAATTAGGTCACTCATGACCCACCGTGACAAGGCCTGGCAGACCTATAAAAGAAGTGGACTGCCTTCTGACTGGCAAGCCTATAGGCAACTCAGAAATAAGTGCAAAAACTCCCTCCATAAAGCCAAACACCACCACTTCAAATCTCTCCAAACCGAGAACCTTTGTAACCTTAAGGAATTTTGGAGATAGGTCAATTCCCTGGTAAAATTAAAGGTTGCTGATCTCCCAAGCTCTGTCTCTGGCAACGGCACCACCCTCACTGACCCCTTCACCATCACATCTGGGTTTATGATTAATTTACTGTCCTCCAAAAATACACCTCACTCTTTGGTAACACATCGTCTCCACTCCCTGCCCTGTCCCCCCTAAGCTCCCCTGAGGCACAACCTCCTTTCCACCTGAAATTGGCTTCTCGCAAAGAGGTCCAGCACCTCCTTGCTATCCTAAAGGCAGACAGCTCACCAGGTCATGACTCCCTTGTGCCTAAATTTCTTAAACTGGGTGCCCCGGCCCTTTCTCATCCTGTCCGGGACTTATTCAACCGATCTTTCCTCTCCAGCACTGTACCAGATAAATAGAAGGTAGCAATTGTTATTCCTGTGCATTAGGCGGGGTGCCAATATGACAGTCGAAAACTTCAGACCAATTTCCATTCTCTGCCCTTTAGCAAAAATTCAAGAGTGAATAGTTTACAACCACCTACAGGAGTACCTTGAACATCACAATCTCCTTCCCCTTATCAACATGGTTTCCAGAGGAACCACAGTACTCTTACTGCCCTGATTAAAGTGGCCTCAGAGTCAAGATAAGGCAAAGGCAAGGCAAGGCAAAATTTATTTAAAAGACACCCAATCCCGGAGGCTCTGGGTGCCATACAGATAAATAGACACATATTCAAAAAATAGATCAATGAAAACACAAAAAAAAAGAAAACTTCTTTTCATAAACATATAAATACTAACACTTCATATAAACATTACCCATAAACAGTAAACTAAACAATACATTGTCAGACATATTCCATGCAATGGACCAGGGTTCTGTCACTGGTGCCATCTTTGTTGACCTAACAAAAGCATTCAACCTGGTGAACCACGATCTTCTGCTCCACCAGCTTTTTGCTTTTGGTTTGGATTTTGGTGCTCTGAACTGGGTCAAGAGCTATCCTACTGCCAATTTCCAAAAAGTCAAGTGGGCTGGTTCCATCTCTAATTTTAGAACCATCATTTATGGCATGCCACAGGGCTCAATCCTGGGTCCAATATTATTCTCTCCATTCATCAATCATTTATCTAGCTTTTGTGGAGGAGCTACCGTTCACATTTATGCGATGATGCTATCATCTATCGCTCCTCTCCTGACACTGGCTGAATTAATAGAGAACTTGCTTCTGATTTCGCTTCCCTAGAGGGCCAGTTCTGGCATAATCATCTTGTCCTGAATACAAACAAAACCTAAAACCATGCTATTTTCCCACCTTCCCTCCTCCATGCATATTCTTCCTTCTCTTAACATTGCCTCTCTCTATGACAATA
Source organism: Neoceratodus forsteri (assembly GCA_016271365.2). NCBI lineage: Eukaryota > Metazoa > Chordata > Ceratodontiformes > Ceratodontidae > Neoceratodus > Neoceratodus forsteri. The sequence goes on from CM057451.1 coordinate 1,092,765,511, forward strand.
GCCTTAAGTCTTTTCAGCCCTTTAAGTACCTGTGTATCACCCTGGACTCCTCACTGTCCCTTAAACCACATGTCACCAATGTCACTAAATCCCTGAACCAGAAACGAGGCCTCCTCTATCAAATCTGCCCCTTCCTCTCTGCTGCCTCCTACCTTAGGACTGCTTCTTCATCTCTTCTACCACTTCCGACCTATGGTGCTCCTTTATTGTTTTCTATGCAATCCTCAACCCTGTCTCTCCTCTCCCAGGTCTACCATAGGGTGGGAAGGTTTGCAATGGGGGTTAATGCCCATTCTCACCTCTGTGGCTAGTTGCCTTTCAAATATAAAGTCAGATATTCCTCAATGTGCTTTGTATTTAAACTTATCCATAAATTCACTCCTCCTTGCCTCAGTGAGATTATCTGCCTTATACTAGCTTCCCGTACCCTCAGATCTACTGCCCTCCCCCTTCTCATAAAACCTAAACTGCTCCTTACCACCACTCACAAGTCTTTCCTCTTTGTGGCTGTATCTAAATGGAGCTCCTTTCCTCCTCCTGTCTTTTCCTGCTCCTCTCTCCCACAGTTCCAGTCTGCCCCATTTTCCTCCCGCTCAGCCTTTGCTACTCACTCCTGCTTCCACCGATACTTCCTGTACCTCACACTCTGCCCTTTCCCTCTATCCTACTTCGCCCAATCCCCTGCACCTAGCCTCTTTTCCCCCTCCCACTGACCTCACCTTTTCACTCCATCTGCTTACTGCCTTATACCCTCCTCCACCCCACCCCTTTATTTTTCTCTCTTGCTCTCTCTCTCTCTGTGTGACAAATAATACTTTTTCTGAGGTCTTTGCTTGTTAGTCTGTAGTCTCAGCTTGTTGTTTTGCCTTGAAACGTATGACACTTCTAAAATGTATATACACTCAACATATTCTAGCATATTTATGTATAATATTTTTATGCCTGCTAGTGTTATATTGTCAATTTCTATCTTGTTTGTTGTCCATCGTATTACACTGTGTTGTACTGTTTGTTGTATCACCGGGTCAACCCTGAAAAAGGGACTGTAATTGTCTCAGTGGACTTACCTAGTCACCAAACTCAAATAAATAAATAATAAATAAAATAATGTCACATTTGTTATTTTTCAAATCCTGGCCAAAATGTGTTTTCACACCTGTGGTGTGGAATGGTGTTGTAGTTGTGCAGAATTATGTTTTGGAGGGGATTTTAACATTTTCTGTGCCGGGTACATGAGGTGAGGCAATACGATGGCTTTGCTGATAATTTGGTGTCTGTGGTCCTATAAATGTATGTGCAGGGCCTGGAGGGCCCTGTACTTCCACAGCTACATACATATATGCATCTATGGAGGGATGGGAGTGCAGGGCTCAGAGGATCTTGTGCTCCCACAGGCAAATAAGAATACAATTATGCTATTTGAAAAAATAAGGAAATACATTTCAAAAAACTCCATTAATGCATCAGTTAGGATTGCAGCAACAAAAGTAGGGAAATGTGGTATTAAGGTTTCCAACCCTATCAACCCACCCCCACTCTGCACAGACCAACCGGTGTTGGGGGTGTTCCTTGGGGTCATCAGCCCTAATGCTCACCCCATTATCCTATACTGTACCCATCTCAGCTTATTTACTTATGGAATGGGGTCAGTGTTAGGGCTGATGACCCCAAGGTACTCCCCTGATGCCTGTTACTCTGTGAAGGGTGGGGGTAGGGTGTAACAGTTCCCTACTTTTGTTGCTGCAACCCTAACTGATGCATTAACAAAGTTTTTTTACAAAAAAAAATATATATATAGTAATTCATTAAACAATATCATGCCACTCAATGTATATTTCAAACATGCAGCTAAATCTAAGCAATCATTCAAACCTTTCTCCTCCCTGACTTTAAGTCTGAACAACTAAAAACTCTCCCTCTGTCCAATTTTCCATTCTAAATTTCTATCATGTGGTCCAGCAGTAACTTTTTCAAGTCCCATAGATTTAATTGCATGCAGGGTATTGCTAATGCAATGGAATATGACAGATCTGCTCTCGCTTTCTGTTTTACCAAGGGTTGCCTACTAGTGGTTCCCAGGTCTAGGCTGCGGCAGTCTGGTGATCAGGCCTATTTGGTGGCCACACTAGCCCTGTGGTATTCACTGCCATGTTGTTTGAAGGAGGCACCCTTGGTGGAAGCCTTTAAAAAGGGCCTGAAAACATTTTTGTTCAGACAAGCCTATGAGCTGTATAATGATTGAAATAACTGTATACTTATTGACTTTCTTGCTGTGACAGCTAGATATGTGGTGTATAGTCTGTGTTTAGAGTGCATTCTGATTTTATCTTGTTTATCTACCTGCAATGTGATTGCTGCTGTTTTTATTTTATTTGATGCTTTGTGAATTGTGCAGTGCTCTGAGCCTCCATGAAGGAGTACTATATAAATAAAATATCTATCTATCTATCTATCTATCTATCTATCTATCTATCTATCTATCTATCATCTGTCTAAAGCCCAGATATTGTCATCCATTCTAACACGGAACTCCCTTGTGGTCCTGCCAATATAATATGAACCACATGAGAACTCTAACATATAAACAATACACATGGTATTGCACAAAAAAAGATCTTTAATTTCATCAATTTTACCTAAAACCAGATTGGTAAAAGTTCTTGTTTCTTTTATATATGGACAGAACTTACATTTGCCACATTTCTTTGTTCCTCAGGGCAGTGATATAGACCACAAGGTGTTCAATATTTTCTGAACTGGTGAAAAACTATGCAGAGTTTTTTCTGTTATGGGGAGTGCATGTCTAAAATCATTCTGGGACTGTCCCCAACATGTTTGTCCCTATTACAGAATACAATTTTTGGGGACTCAGAGCGTGGGTTATTTGATCAGTTTTATATGATCACTTTCAAAAGTTTCTCAACAATGGCAAAAAAACCTTCCTTTCCTAATGTCGGTTGTCCCACTCTATTCTTATTACTCATCTAACTGTTAAACCAAGAGCCCTTATAAAGGGATGCCAAATTTCATTAAAACAAATGTCATTGTTTTTAATTTTATAGAAGGCTCTTTCAATTGTACTTACATAGAACATTAAACTGAGCCAAGCCGAATATTATGGTGGATTCACATCCTTCCAACGTATAAGTATAACTTTTTTTGCAACTATTATAATTAAATTAATCAAGATATTTCAAGTTTCTGAATGGTCTTCTTCCAACCGGAAACCAAAAATTATGATTCCAGGATTGAAAGGAAAATCCCTACCCCAAATCTTACTTAAAGTCAGGAAAACCTTTTGCCAAAGGACCTTTAGCTTAGTACAAACAGCCAGCATATTTATTTATTTAAAAGTTTTACCAGGAAGACACACTGAGCACTAGTGCTCGATTCCAGGTACGTTCTGGGGGAAAGGGGCATAGGAAACAGTACATACACATCGGGCAATAGAACAAGACATAGATGTAAAAGCATGTGGTCAAAATAATACCAGAAATTTAGCAGAACTATACAAATTATACAGAAGCATTTTATTCAGTGCTGAATTAAACATGGCACCTCCAGTAGGATGAAGAGAAGTGTATGATAGTAGGGTCAGTAAGCAAAAATTCAGACAGTACAACTATGCAGTAGTCAGACACCAGGTTTACTTTAGTATTTTAGCCACCAAAAATTACCCACAGGCACATGATGACATGAAATGTGAGCTGATGAGGGAGCTGAAATGCACTGTCTGGGACATATGCCAGATGGTAGTAGGAAGGGAGTTCCATAGTTTGGGCATCCAGCAACAAAAGATGCTTGACCACTTGAGGAAGACACCAGAGGGACAGTCAAGGTTTGTGAGTCCATGTTCCTGAAGAATTGCACAGGAGGGGCAGGGACATCCAACACAGAGGAAAGCTAGGGAGGCAGTGTCTGGGACCAATACTTGGCAGTGAGCTTGACACAGTGGGACAATCGTCAGTCATTGAGTGAGGGAAGAGCGAGAGATTGGTAGAGGTCACAGTGGTGAGTGGAGGGGGAACTGCCCAGAGTGAAATGGCAGAATGAGTGGAAGAGAGGGTCCAGTATGGCTAGGATGGACTTGGGAGCAGCACTGTAGACTATGTCGCCATAGTCAAATATTGGGAGAATAATTTTCTGTACTAGTGCACAGTTAGTTGGTGGCAGGATGCAATCACGACTCCGGTAGAGGGCACCCAGTTTGGGGTTTAGCTTTTTGTGGATGGCATCGACATGTACAGAAAAGTCGAGGTGCTGGTCGAGCCATACCCCAAGATATCTGTAGGAGTTGCAGACCTCTAGAGTAGTCGCATCCAGAGTGTGGAAGGAAGGGGTTTCTGGGATCCTAGAGAGTCTCTGCCTTGTGCTGAAGGTCAAGAAGATGGTCTTCTTGGCACTGAGGAAAAGCTGGTTTGCTCAGAACCACAGCTGAATGTCATTGAAATCCTGCTGAAGTTGGGTTGCAACATCAGCTGATGATTTGCTGGATGCATACAAGACTGTGTCGTCTACGTACATATGAATGGATGTGTGTGGGCAGGTGGAGGGCAGATCATTTAGAAATATGGAGAATAGGAGCGGTCTAAGGACAGCACCTTGAGGGACCCCGGATGTTACTGGGAGGGGAGGTGAGGTGGAACTGCCAATTTTAACCGCCTGGGAATGGCCGACCAGGTAGGAGCGGAACGAGCTGGTGGCCAAGGTAGAGAGTCCAGCCCAGAAGAGCTTGTTAAGGAGGAGGGCATGGGAGGCTGTGTTGAATACCTTTGCCAGGTCGACGAAAATGGCTGTGGTGATTAGGCCCTTGTCTATGCCATCAAAGATGGCGTCTGTGAGCCTGAGGAGTGAGGTGGCAGTGGAGTGACATTTCCTGAAACCAGACTGGTAGAGTGAGAAGAAGGAGGAGTAGTTGAGAAAAGTAGAGATTTGAGAGAGGACTAAATTCTCCTGTAGCTTAGCTATAATAGGTAGGAGGAATATGGGTCTGTAGTTTCCAGGGGCCAATGACTCACCACCCTTATGGTGTGGGATTACTGTAGTGTGCTTCCAATCCTTAGGGATAGTTGCTAAGGAGAATGAGAGGTTTAGAAAGTCGGCCAGGGGGGCTGCGATAGCAAGAGCAGCCAGGTGGAGCATCTTTGAATCCAGCCCGGAGGGGCATTTGCCTTTGTTTGGGTTTAGGGAAAGCAAGGCCTCATACACTTCTGGAGGGGTGACCTGCTGAAAGGAGAATGAGGGAGTATTTGGAAGAGGAAGCTTAGCAGGGAGACCAGGTGAGGAGGGGTAAGGCTGGAAAGGGGGAGAGTGGAGAGCAGGTCTGAGGTGCAATTTGTACAGGAGGAATTAAATGTAGAGGCAACAGTATGCAGGTCTGTTATGACAGACCTGCCTATAGACAGCATGGGATTGGGAGGTTGGGAGGGTGGTGAGAAAAGGGATTTTTCCACCTTCCAGAATTTTGATGGGCAATTTAGGTTAGACTGGAAGGAGGCTTTGAAATAGTTTGCTTTAGCTAGCCTGACCTGTCTAGTGCAAATGATTTGTAGGGTGAGGTAATTGTTTTGGTCTGCACGGGAGCCGGAGGCTTTGGACGACTTCCGCACCTGGTCTCTGGCTTTAGTAAGGGACAGGATGTCAGAGGAGATCCAGAGCAAATGGACACCCCAACCCGTGGATGTCTGAGTGGGGCATGGTGATACCATGAAGCTAAGAATCTTAGCTTGAAGTAATCCCAAGCAGTGTCGATAGAGGTTGTTGTGGGAATAAAGCACCAGTTGGTGGTTATTAGGTCAGTTAGGAGTGAAGCAAGGTCCAGGGATTTGTATGAATGTGTGAGAATAGTACGGGGGGGGTGCTTTGGGCCTGACGATTTTCCGGACAGAGTAAATCATGTGGTGTTCACTGAGTGAGTCCGGCAGGATAACAGAGGCTATAATATGGTGCTGGTGAGTGGTAAGGCACCAGTCAAAGAGTGAGTGGTTAAGTGATTTAGGGTTCAGTCTGGTGGGTTCAGAGATCATCTGCGACATGTTGAGCATGGCTACCTGGTTCCAAAGCTTCGAGGTGCCTCTGGCAAGCCAGTTCACATTGAAATCCCCCAGTTTCTTTGACTGGGTGACCAAAGTAGTAGATCAGGGAGGGGCTGTGGACATGGCCTACCTAGACTTTAGCAAGGCATTTGACACAGTCCCACACAAAAGATTAATATACAAGTTAGCCAGCCTGGGAGTGAGTCTCAAGATGACAGCCTGGGTAAAGAATTGGCTGGAGAATAGGACACAGAGAGTAATAGTAAATGGAGTCCACTCTGAAGAAAGGGGGGTTACTAGTGGGGTACCGCAGGGTTCAGTATTAGGACCGGTCCTCTTCAATGTCTTTATAAGCAATATTGCAGAGGGACTGGAAGGAAAAGTATGTCTCGTTGCAGATGACACAAAGATCTGCAACAGAGTTGGTGCACAAGGTGGGATGGAAAGGATGAGAAAGGACTTGGCAAGGTTAGAGGAATGGTCAAATGTATGGCAGCTTAGATTCAATGCTAAGAAGTGCAAGGTAATGCACCTGGGAAACAAAAACCCAGGGGAAGAGTACACAATGGGGGGTGAGATACTAACAACAACAAAAATGGAAAGGGACCTGGGGGTAGTCATATCAGATGACCTAAAGGTGGAAGCAATGTGAGAGGGCAGCAAGGAGGGCTGGGGGTTCTGGGATGCATAGGAGAGGCATCACCAGTAGAAAACAGGAAGTTATTATCCTCTGTACAGACAGCTGGTGAGACCCCATCTGGAGTACTCAGTGTAGTTCTGGAGACCCAGTCTCCACAAAGACATAGACAGGATGGAAGCTGTCCAGAGGAGGGCAATTAAAATGGTGCAGGGTCTGCACCGGAAGACATATGAAGAGACTTAAGGAGCTTAATATGTATAGCCTCGAGGAAAGGAGGGAGAGGGGACATGATAGAAACTTTCAAGTACCTCAAGGAATCAACAAAGTCCATGAGGGTAGCATCTTTCAAAAAGAGGTGTACAAGAACAAGGGGCACAATTTGAAGATGGGGGGTGGCTCAGAGGTAATTTAGGAAGTATTTTTCACAGAGAAGGTTGTGGATGCATGGAACGGCCTTCCGAAGGAGGTTGTGGAGTCAAAAACAGTGGTGGAATTCAAGCATGCATGGGACAGTCATAAGGCAATTCTAGGGGGTTGGGGTAGGAAAAGAAGTAGGCTGCTGGTTAACTAGAATCTGCAGCTTATTCATTAGGTAGAGAAATGGGCAGACTGGGTGGGCCAGGCGGTCCTTATCTGCCATCAAATTCTATGTTTCTATGTAAGTATATGAATCTCACTCCCTGTGGTGAGGGAAGCCAGAGAACCAAATGGTCCAGGATGGTTTGCGAGGGGGATTCGGCCGGGCGGTAGGAATCGGCTATGAAAATGAGGTTGGAGTTGGGGAGGGAGAGTTTAATCATCACGTCATCAATTGCCAGCAGGGTCATAGGAATACTAACTATGGAGTACTGAAGGGAGGATGAGATGTACATTGCTATGCCTATGCCCTTTTTTTTTGCCAGGGCAGTCATGACGGATAACGGAGTACCCAGCGATGGAGAATTCAGCATCATTGTTGAGGGGCTTTAGCCAGGTTTCTGTAATAATCAGAATATCCGGCCTTAGTAAACTGACCATTTGCTGCAGTAAAGTTATTTTGTGCAGAAGGCTGCCGATATTTAGATGTATAAGTTTGAGCCCTCAAGGGAGTAACAGTGGGTAGTGGTCGGGACAGGATTCAGTTCAATGTCCACGGCCAATAGAAGAAGCAAGGATACCCGTAGTTTGGCAAGAGGTATGGGCATCTGGGGCTTACGTGGAATGTACAAGGGCCGGATCACAACTGATGGTGGGCAGCGAGTGACTGAGTACAGGGCTATGAGCCCAGAGTGAAAGGAGGGTGGCAGTAATGAGTGGTTGATCCACCAGTAGCAGGACAGTGGCTGGGGGTGAGTAACTGGATGGAAGGTAAACAGTCCTTCAGACCCCACTGCCTCAGCGTGAAGCACCAGTTTGTCTTGCTCCCTTGAAGGGTAGGTGGTGGGAAGGAGGGAGGCAGCAGTTATGAATGAAGCTATTAGAGGGATAAGGAAAGGTGACATGGTATGTGGTAGGAAATGCCAGCTATTGTGGATTACATTGGGGCAACCTCTAGTGCGGGAAAGCGATAGCTTGCTAATGTAAAAGTTAACTGATAGGCTAATTCAAGCACCTGACCCACTCTATATAAGAAATGGTTCACAAATGGTGGCGGGGGTATCCAAGGTCAAACCAGTGGGTCATCAGCGGCACTCAAACGCCATCTCTGTAAGCCGAGATGTAACTTCACTTGGAGATTTTTCGAAGATTTGGGGGAATATCTGAGGCCAAACCAGTGGATCATCCATAACACACAAACGCCATCTCTGTAAGCTGAGACGTACCTTCACTCAAAGATTTTTTGGAGATTTGAGGGAGGGCAGGCTCCTTGGGGGCAGGGTTGTAGCCAGACAATATACAAATGTACATGAGGACTGTGTTTGTTGCCTCATTTGGCACAATAAATACAACTTTTGTATCTCATGACAGTGGTTGTTGCCATGCATGGGTAAATACAAATGCCATGCATTGTTCCCTAAGACACCCACATACCAGCCCAGAGTCTGTAAAGTTGTATTGTCCTTGGGATGCAAAGATGGTATTAGTGACCAAACCTTCTAGTTTTGACTCTTATGAATAAAATTACAGAAAGGTTCAGTATTTTCTTTTTAAGTTTTCATGGAAAAAGGAAGCAGTTCAGAGTCTATTTGCTACCTACCTTAAATAAAATTGCACACCATAGAGTGCTTGGAGTATGCCTGCCTACACCCATGCTTGGGGGCCCTCGCGACCACCAGGCAAGGACGACAGGCAATGCTGTGGAAGACAGACAGAAATCAAGTTATTAAGGTAAGGGGGGTGGCTGATCAAAAGGGGGGGAATCAGCTCTAGAGGACAGGGACTAAACACAAGAGAGTGGCACAGCATACAGTTTGCAAAATGGAACCTTTTTTGCCCTGCAGTACAACAGATATAGCTGTGCAGAATCACTTTAGGTAGCATTAAATTACACAATCAAGCAGCTTAAAAGCTGATAAATTTGTTTGGTGATACTACTATCTGTACCCTTGTGGCACGGTTTGCAATCGGGTCCTTGGCCCTGCAGTACAACAAATATGTGCTGTGCAGAATCACTTAAGGAACATGAAATTACACAGTCAAGCAGCTTAAATGCTGACAATTCCCCTTGGTGATAAAATTATCTCCACACCTATGGCGACAATAATAAATAAATAAAGGCACTTATGTGCTGAGATGGAAAAGTTCAGTCTGTTTTTTGTAAATAGAATTAGGTCCAAAGTTTAAACTTTGCACCAAAAATCCTTGGCCAAACCAGTGGGTCATCCACGGCACACAAACGCCATCTCTGTAAGCCGAGAAGTACCTTCACTAGAAGAGTTTTCAGAGATTTGGGGGAGTACCCGAGGCCAAACCAGTGGGTCATCTGCGGCACACAAATGCCATCTCTGTAAGCTGAGACGTACATTCACTTGAAGATTTTTTGGAAATTTGGGGGAGGGAAGGCTCCTCGGGGGCCCTCCCGACCGCCAGGCAAGGACTTCAGGCAATGCTTTGGAAGACAGACAGAAATAAAGTTATTAAGGAAAGGGGGCCTGGCTGAGCAAAAGAGGGGGAATTAGCTTTAGAGGACAGGGACTAAACACAACATGGTGGCGTGGCATACAGTTTGCAAAATGGAACCTTCTTTGCCCAGCAGTACAACAAATGTAGCTGTGCAGAATCACTTTAAGTAGCATTAAATTACACTGTCAAGCAGCTTAAAAACTGATAAATTTGTTTGGTGATACTACTATCGGTACTCTTGTGGCACGGTTTGCAATCTGGTCCTTAGCCCTGCAGTACAACAAATATTTGTTGTGCAGAATCACTTAAGAAACATGAAATTACACAGTCAAGCAGGTTAAAAGCTGATAATTCCCATTGGTGATAAAAACTATCCCAACACCTATGGCAACAGTAATAAATAAATAAAGGCACTTATGTGCTGAGGTGGAAAAGTTCAGTCTTTTTTTTTTTTAAATAAAATTAGGTCCAAATTTTAAACTTGATGCCAAAAATCCGTGGCCAAACCAACATGTCATCCGCGGCACACAAACGCCATCTCTGTAAGCCGAGACGTACCTTCACTCAGAGATTTGGGAGAGGGCATCCTCCACGGTAGCCATTGCGACCACTGGGCAAGGACTTCAGGCAATTCTTCACTCGAAGACTTTTTTGAGATTTGGGGGAGTATCCGATGCCAAACCTGTGGGTCATCCGCAGCACACCAGCGCTATCTCTGTAAGCTGAGATGTACCTTCACTCGGAGATTTTTTGCAGATTTCGGAAAGGGCAGACTCCTCGGGGGCCCTCGTGGCCACCAGGCAAGGACGTCAGGCAATGCTGTGGAAGACAGACAGAAATCGGGTTATTAAGGTAAGAGGGGGTGGCTGAGCAAAAGGGTGGGGGAATTAGCTTTAGAGGACAGGGACTAAACACAAGATGATGGTGTGGCATACAGTTTGCAAACCGGAACCTTTTTTGCCCTGCAGTACAACAGATATAGCTGTGCAGAATCACTTTAGGTAGCATTAAATAAAACAGTTAAGCAGCTTAAAAACTGATAAATTTGTTTGGTGATACTACTATCTGTACCCTTGTGGCATGGTTTGCAATCGGGTCCTTAGCCCTGCAGTACAACAAATATTTGCTGTGCAGAATTACTTAAGGAATATGAAATTACACAGTCAAGCAGCTTAAATGTTCATAATTCCCCTTGGTGATAAAAACTATCTCCACACCTATGGCGACAGTAATAAATAAATACAGATACTTATGTGCTGAGGTGGAAAAGTTCAGTCTGTTTTCTCTTTCTTTTTTAAAGTATTAGGTCCAAAGTTTAAATTTGGCACCATAAATCCTTGGCCAAACCCATGTGTTGTCCATGGCACACAAACGCCATCTCTCTAAGCTGAGACGTACCCTCACTCGAAGATTTTTCAGACATTTGGGGTAGTATCCGAGGCCAAACTAGCGGGTCATCCGTGGCACACAAACTCCATCTCTGTAAGCTGAGATGTATCTTCACTCTGAGATTTTTCGGAGATTTGGGGGAGGGCAGGCTCCTAGGGGGCCAACGCAGCCACCGGGCAAGGACATCAGGCATTGCTGTGGAAGACAGACTGAAATCAGTTTATTAAGGTAAGGGGGGGGTGGCTGAGCAAAAGGGGGTGGAATTAGCTCTAGAGGACAGGGACTAAACACAAGATGGTGGTGGTGGCATACAGTTTGCAAAACAGAACCTTTTTTTGCCCTGCAGTACACCGCATAAAGCTGTGCAGAATCACTTTAGGTAGCATTAAACTACACAGTCTAGCAGCTTAAAAGCTGATAAATTAATTTGGTGATGCTACTATCTGTACCCTTGTTTCACGGTTTGCAATCAGGTCCTTAGTCCTGCAGTACATCAAATATTTGGTGTGCAGAATCACTTAAGGAACATGAATTTACACAGTCAAGTAGCTTAAATGCTGATAATTCCCCTTGGTGATAAAAACTATACCAACACTTATGGCGACAGTAATAAATAAATAAAGGCACTTGTGTGCTGAGGTGGAAACATTCAGTCTGTTTTTTTTTTTTTTAAATAGAATTAGGTCCAAAGTTTAAACTTGGCACCAAAAATCCAAGACCAAACCAGCAGGTCACCTGCTGCACATAAACGCAATCTATGTAAGCTGAGAGGAACCTTCACTCTGAGATTTTTCAGAGATTTGGGGGAGTATCCGAGGCCAACCCAGCAGGTTGTCCACGGGACACCAACTCCATCTCTGTAGGCAGACATGTACCTTTACTCAGAAATTTCTTCGAGATTTGGGGGAGGGCAGGCTCCTTGGGGGCCCTGTCGACCACCGGGCAAGGACGTCAGTCAATGTTGTGGAAAACAGACAGAAATCATGTTATTAAGGTAAGGGGGGGCGGCTGAGCAAAATAGGGGGAATTAGCTCTAGAGGACAGGGATTAAACACAAGATGGTGGCATGGCATACAGTTTGCAAAATGGAACATTTTTTGCATTGCAGTAAAACAAATACAGCTGTGCAGAATCACTTTAAGTAGCATTAAATTACACAGTCAAGCAACTTAAATGCTGATAATTCCCCCTGGTGATAAAAACTATCTCCTCACCTATGGCAACAGTAATAAATAAATAAAGGCACTTATGTGCTGAGGTGGAAAAGTTCAGTCTGTTCTTTTAAATAGAATTAGGTCCAAAGTTTCAACTTGGCGCCAAAAATCCGTGGCCAAAAGGGTGGGGGAATTAACTTTAGAGGACAGGGACTAGACACAACATACTGGCGTGGCATACAGTTTGCAAAATGGAACCTTTTTTGATCTGCAGTACAAAAAATATAGCATGTGCAGAATCACTTTAGGTAGCATTAAATTAAACAGTCAAGCAGCTTAAAAACTGATAAATTTGTTTGGTGATACTACTATCCCCAGAGGGAAGCGAAGTGTTCAAATAGTCACTATATGGTGTTATTTCAGTGTTACAGTAACGGTGTACACTTCCTGTACACTTCATTTCATAATGCAGTCCATCAGTGTTTAATCAGTGCATCTTCAGGTCTCTTTTGGTGTACATGCAGTGCTGATACAGTGTGTGTGAATTATGTTAATTAGCACTGTAATCACACTGCAAAAGTACTGTGATTAGCAGTGTTTTCAACACTGCCTGAAGAAAAGTGCATTGCTTTTTCAGTGTGTGCAAATTATGTTAATTAGCACTGCATCAACACCTGTAGTGCACTTCAGTGTGCAGTGTGATTTTGGTAGCACTCCTGTCAGCAGTGTTGTAGTTCTGTTTCAGTGTATTAGGCTGCATTAAAGATGGCGTCACATAAAATTCAGGAAAACAAAAACAGTATTCATCTGCAAGTATCTGCAACCTCAGCAGAGGAAGCTTTGTTTAAGGTTCCTGAGTAGAAAGTCTCTGAATTCCAAAGAAGATGGAGATCTTGGGGGCTATGTCTATAGGAGGTACTAAAGTCTGTTATCCCATGTTTGACTCAAAGTCACAAGTAAGGGGGTGGACATTTAGGTAAAGGAATGACCAACAATCGTTCTGGTTTGCAGAAAATGGTATGGGAGCCTCCCTGATATGCAGGTCCTCACCAGTATTTCCAGGTTTATCTTCAAAAGGAGAAGAGAGCCTCTTCAGACTTGGAGCACATGCACGGTGTGGAAAATTATTTTCGGTATCAAGGGGCTGTTCGAGTGAAGTATGTGTATGTATATGTATATGTGTGTGTGCGCGTGTCTGTGTGTGTATATCTCTCTCTCTCTCATATTATATATATATATATATATATCTCTATAATGGGATTATCAATCACATTGGACAAACACCATTAGGTGATTGTGCGTATTTCGTAGTGCAACCACACACCTGCACTTTTACTCCCCTCCAAAACAATGTTGCTATTTTATAAGATAGATAACCCACTGTGTGGTGTATGGAAGCGCAGTGATATACACACGGCTTGGGTGGTTGATGCACTCGGCCTGCGGCTTCATGTGCAACAACACACAGGTGTGCGTATATCAGAGCGTGACTGCACACCCTACAGTGGGTTATTACACACACACACACACAAACACAGACAGTACTTGTTGCAAAACAAAAACACTACATTAATGCAGGCATTAGAATGCAAAGCACACAAAGCAAGAAAATGAAAAACAGGGTTTGAGCCTCATGAGTCTTGGCAAATTGATTGTGTGGTGTTCCCTGGAGTTCCCAACCTTGATGCCCATCCCATACCCCCCACCAGGCCACAGTCTTCTTTCTAAAGCACAAGGTACAACTCCAACCCAGTGCCTCCCATAGCAGCCATTCGTACCTGTAAAACAAGAACAGCAATGGGCTCACAGAGGATCTGCAGCTCGTTATGAACTATTATATGACAAACAATGTAGGGTAAACAAAAAAACAGTACTTATCTGATACATATGGTCAGTGTCCTCCTACTCCCAGTCAATGTCCTGTCAGACCTATAGATATAAAAGGGAAAATGGGTCAGTATGAAAAATAAAAATACTGATCAGCTGGGTCAGTTGGGAAGGCTTTGTAGAGGTTAAAATAAAAAAAAAAAGTGGGTATGGGGGGGGGGAGATACCAGACCTGTACCACACCATCAACCTGGCTTTTAGAATGGACTCGGTCACTAAGGGATGTCATAGTTGGGGGAGGGAGGGAGGAAGACTCCTTGCCCGTGTCCCTAGAACTGATCTTTTCTGGGGGTAGGTCATCATGTTGCTCCACACATCAACCAACACAGGGTAGGATAAAGACACCAAGGAACAGATATTCAAGGCACAATGAATGCTTCCCTGGTGGTGTGCTGGATCCCCCCTTCCTTTTCCCAATCTGCCTGTAGAATACACAGGAACACAGGTATGTGATGGCAGAAAGGGACCGCAAGCCCACTTAGTCTGCCCAGTTCGCCTAGATATCCACTAGGCCTTTTCTGTAGTCCCCCCCCATGCCAGTTGCCCTCTGTGCTTATCCCATGCCCTTGTGAACCCTCCTACCATTTCCCTCAGCAGCCCATTCCAGTTGTCCACCACCCTCTCAGTGAAGATGTACTTCCTAATCCTTCCTCTGAGTCCCCCCCAACTGATTTGGAATTTCCAACTACCATCCATTGCAGTATAGCACACCGACGCAGGCCAACTGTGACCATCTCTAGGCAGATATATGCAGACACAACCCGTCCCAGAACTCCCTGCAGCTGGCAACAGGCAATAGGAGTTCCAATAGCCTGCAGTGCACATTTGAGCCTACACAATCTCTTATCAGATGTTTTCCACTTCTGCTCTCCTCCAGAGGATAAGTCAGTCTGTGACAGAACTTAGCCCAGGGAGTTCAGTGGGGCCAGTAAACCAAAGCTGAGAGCCTATGTAAACTCTTAACATGCACTGTAGGACAATCTCCCACCACAAAGAACTCCAAGATCTGCTGTAAATGAAGCTGTCAGTGCAGAATCCAGCAAAACCAGTGATCATAATCCACTACATTACAGCACACAGCAGGCAAACCAAAATGTTTCCACATGCAAAGTGCACATTGGCACCAGACCCACACTTATGTGGGACCCTTGACACAAGCCAGCCAGTGGGTATTGTGGTAAGGAGGGACAAAACCTTTTACATGCAGGTACATCAGGGAGAAAAGGAAGGCAAGGGGAGATATTGAGTGTCTGAAAAGGGTGGATGGAGGGAGGGTAAAAGATGACCGCCAAAAAGCAGAAATACTGAACAAATACTTCTGTTTGGTTTTTACAAAGGAAGGGGCAAGAAATGGGCCAGCATTAATAAGGATGGAGAGATCATAGAAAAGGACACAGCTCTCTTTGCAAAAGAAAGGATCCTCATGGAACTGGCACCAATAAGGCTGTGGGCCAGATAGATGCATCCCTGGACACTGAGGGAGCTAAGGGAGGTGTTAGTAGGCCTCCGACTACCCTGTTCACCCTATCTTTGTAAACTGGTGACATGCCCAGGGACTGGAGAAGGGCTGATGTGGTCCCACTATACAAAAGTGTTAACAGGGAGGATGCAGGAACTACATACTGGTCAGCCTGACCACAACAGTGGGAAAAGTAATGGAAATACTGCTGAAGGAAAGAATAGTGGAGCACTTGGTTGTCAATGGTCTATAGAGGAAGTGGGGGAAGTGAACATTGTTTAACCAGGAGTAGCACACTAATCTGAAGCTTATTTCCAGATGCAACCTGAAGCATAAAGAAGTTAAGTAACTTGCTCAGAATCACACAGTATGCACTTAGACGGCTGTTGGATTCAAACCCAGGTCTCTAGATCTGTAGCTCAAAGCCTTTACCCAATGTGCTATACTGCCTCCAGGACCCAAGGCAGTTTGGTTTTATGGGATAGAGGTTGTGCCTGACAAACTTAACTGAGTTTTTGACTGGGTAACAAGGAAGGTGGATGGAGGAGGATGTGGCTCACCCAGATTTCAGCAATGCCTTTGACACTTTGCCACATAGAAGGCTGGTAAATGAGCTGGAAGGCTTAGGGGTGGAACAGAAAAAAACAAAGTGGGTGGAGAACTGGTTCAAAGACTGAAACCAGAAGGTGGTGGTAAGGCAAATAGGGTGCATTCCAGGGTGGCAGTGGTGTGCCCCAGGGGTTGGTGCTGGGACCCATCCTTTTTTAATATCTATAGCAACAATTAGCCCAGTTCCAATCAGGGGAGGAGAGCTGTTCTTTCCAGACTGGGGCTTGTCACTGGAAGTGGTCTGGGCAGGCATTATGGGGCTACATCGGCAGTAGGAGAAGATGGGATCACATTGGTGATCGACAAGGAAGCTCTTGCTGGCGGGGCACAGGCAATGCATACTGGGTCCACATCAGCCACAACTTTGCAAGCTGGCGACTCAGGAAGGAGCGGCCAATCAGTGAATAGGGCGCGAACCTTTGACTGTGTGACTGGGCCATAAAAGGCAAATAGTCCAGTCACAATCAGAGGAGGAGGAGAGCTGTTCTTTGTTCCATACCACCTACCCTGGCCCTGACCTTTATTAAATGGTTGGTGAGGGCGGAGCCTTGGAGGAGGACAAGTCTAGATTGGGCGAACTAGAACACTGGGAAGCTGGATTCTTATTGATTGGGGGAACAAGGTCCTGTACACTGTGCTTCTTGGGCAACACTGACTACTACCAGGAAGGGGCATAATGAAGCAGACTGTATAAATGACTGTGTATGCCAACTACATCTAAGGGAGTAGGCAAACTGTGTGTGAATCGATTATTGCTAGGGTCTCTGAGCTGGCCAGTGTTGTGATGGGCTAATTTTGCTTGTGAACCGTCGACTGCTAGGGCTAGAAAACTGGCTACTGTCAAGAAAGAGGGAAAATTGCTGTAATCGGAGGGGGCAAACTGCTTGGGTTTTAGTGCAACACTGACTGAATTATTTCTGTTAGAAGGCTGCATTGCTCACCTAAAATGAGGGTAAACTTGGGGGTGGCCAAAGCGGGCACCGTCAGTAGAGTGATTGGGTGTACAGTGTGCTGGGTGGCAATAATATTAAATTGGGCATGGAGGTTCAGAGGGTGCCCAGTGTGTTTTCAGTTGGCAGGTCTTAGGGAGGAAGTAGAGGGGACCAGAAGGCAGCTGGAAGGTGGGAGGGGTGGGGAGGAAAGGTGTGGAAAGGACTTCATGAGAGTACACGAGGCCAATATGGCATAACCCAGGGAACAGGTAGACAAGGATTATACGGTTACTCATGAGGGGTGGGGCACGAAACAAGCAATGTATGGAAATCACTTCATAGGGAGGTGGCTGACCAGAAGGAGGGGGGACAGGAGAGAGCAGATCGGGGGCAAGCATCATACTTACTAATCTATTCGCCTGCTATATAGGGAGATGAGGTGGAGAGGCTGGCGGGAGGAGGGGAGCAGGCAGACAGAGAGGGTTTGGTCACTAAGCTGGGGGAGATGTGGCAGGAGAGAGAGCCAGATCCACAGAAGGGGAGGGGGGAAAGAGACATTAGCCTAGGTGGGAGGGAGGTGGGGAGAAGGGGAGTGCAGAGGAAAGCCAGGTAGGAGGAAGGAGGACTAGGGTTGGGCAAGCATCCAGGTTAGGGAAGTCAACCAAGGATAAGGAATACTCTAGATAGGCCAGCTTCAGGGCAGGAGAAATCAGATGAGGTGGAGGAGGAGGGGAGACGGGGGTAGGGAGAAACAGCAGATGGTGTGAAGGATGCAGAACTTGGAGGGGGAGGCAAGGAGGGAAGCAGTAGAAGGGAGCCTGGGTGGGGGATTTGAGGATACCAGCCCAGAAAGAGTCCACGGAGATCTGGCTGGGGGGCAATCTGTGCCACCCAGGAGATTGGAGGGGGCAAGGAGCAAGCTTGGAGCTACAGGTAGAAGAATGAGCATGGTAGGGCAAGCACAGGCTTGTGATCCCCAGGCTGAAGGGGACAAGAGAAGTAAGCTGGGGGTTGATGACAGAAGTAAAAGTCTGGATGGAATCTAACGGGCCAGTAAAGTGGGGGGGGGTGGAGAAGGTGATCCTGCTGGGTGACTCCATGACCAGGGGCATCCAGTGGGAGGGGGGAGGGAAAAAGCAGCCCAGTCAAGGCTAAATGTATCCCAGGCCTAGCCGTACACAAGGCCAAATTCCAGCTATACTCGATAGCATGGGAATTCGGGTAATCCCCAGACGAAACATCTGGGAACAAATGACTTAGAGGGGAACAGTGAACTAGAAATCCAGGCAAGATTCCTAGAACCGGCCAGGGTTTACCACTCTATAGGAGTGCAATCTCCTTCTTTGAGATTCTGCCACTACCAAGGGTGTCCAAGGAGACCAAACATAAACTTAGAGGTGTGAACCAGTGGCTCAGGGACTGGCGCAGGGCAGAAGGGTATGGGCTGGTGAGGGACTGGGGGATACATGGGAGGACAAGGGGTTATATGCCAGGGATAGGCTACACCTCAACTTGGAGGTGAGAGAGATCTTGAAACTAAATCTTGCTGGATTCATAGTCGAGAGGTGGAGTTTAGACTTCTAAAGGGGGAGGTTAAGTAAAAGAGTGGCTCCAGGAGGGCTGCTCAAGGGTCCAGGTCCAGGGCATGAAAAGAAGGCAGGTAACTGTGATCTAAATCCATCCAGAGCTGTGCAAGAAAGGGCATCTAGGGACTGCTCAGGGTCGAGATGACTGGAGAAGGGAGAGGGGTCAGGATTAAGGACAGCCCTGCTCAATGCTAGGAGCACAGGCAACAAAATGCCCAAGCTCCAGGTGATGCTGGTTGAGGAATCAGTGGATGCGGCAGCAATTACTGAGACATGGGCCACTCAGAAAAATGACTGGGACCTAAATTTGGTGGGCTACAAAATATTCAGGAAGGATAGAGGAGAGGGAAGAGGAGGGGGTGTAGGGCTGATAGTCAAAAATGACATAGCGGTTAGTGGAGTGGAGGAGGCTGTAGGGGGAGGTGGAGGAGATCTGGGTAACCCTACAAAAGAGGGGAGGTAAAAGACTGAAAATAGGGGTGGTGTACAGAACCCCCAATGATGGAAGAGGCCCTGGAGGACAAACTAGTTGAGAACATCAAGGGGTACTGTGACCGTGGAAAGGGAATGATGGTGATTATGGATGACCTTAATATGCTGGGGACAGACTGGGACACTATGGCATACTCTGTGGCCAGGGAACAGAGACTGATGTATATGTTCCAATATGCCTTCCTGGTCCAGCAGGTGGGGGAACCTACTAGGGAGGAGCGGATACTGGATTGTATCCTAGCAGACAGTGACCAGATAAAGGGCCTGGAGGTGTGCAGCCCACTGGCAGGTGGTGATCACACTACAGTCTGGTTTCTGCTGTATCTGGGGGGGGGCAGGATAACCCTTCTAATACAGTAGTAGTGGACTTCAGGGGAACAGACTTCGTGGGCATGGGCAGGATTCTACAGGGGAGCTTGGACAAGATTAGGCCGGACATGGATGCTGGCAGCTTATGGGAGGCCATTAAGAAGGGGGGTGCAGAAGACTACTAACTCCTGTACAAAGGTGAGGCATAAGCATGGTAGAGCCAACAAGCTGTGTTGGTGGACCAGGGAGGTGCAGGAGGCAGTGAGGGATAAAAAGGCTGCTTATGCATTTTTTAAGCACTCTAGGGGGGATAGGGAGAGGGGAATGAGTTGATGGCTGGAAGGGTCACCACAGTGGTGAGGGGAGCCAAGGTGAGGAGGGAGCAAAACCTGGCTAGGGATATCCGAAGGGCAGAAAGTGATTCTATAGATACACAAGGGAGAAAAGGGAGGGCAAAGATCAGCATGATTAGGACTGAGGAGGGATGGACTCAGGAGGCAGGGGAAATCAGGCAGAGGTGCTAAATGAGTACTTTGCCTTGATATTTACGGAGGGAGGCAGGGGATCCCTCCAGCCCAATGGGAAGGAAGGGGAGTCAGCAGAGTCGAGAGGTCAGATGGAGTCGAGAGGACTGAAAGAAGTTGGGGGTACAGGCTGGGCCAAGTCTAGAAGGGGATGGGTGGTTAAATGAGGGGGTGGGCTGGGAGGGAGGGAGAAATCACAGTGGAAAGGGAGAAGGAGGCCCTTCGTACACTAAAAACTGATAAGGCACCGGGGCCAGATTGGTTGCATCTGAGGGTTATGAAGGAATTGGCCAATGAGCAAGCAGCACCACTGGCAGCACTCTAACACCTCTCTGCTGACAGGATGGGTGCTTCAAGACTGGAGGGTGGCTCATGTGGTGCCTATCCACTAATGGGGGGGGTCTAGAGAGGAGATGGGGAATTATAGACTTGTCAGCCTAACGTCTGTGGTGGCCAAAGTAATGGAGGGCATTATCAAGGACAGGCTCAGGAGGCAGCTGGAAAGGTTGGGGCAACTGGATGACAAACATAATGGTTTCATCCCGGGGAGATCGTGTTAGACCAACCCCATAGATTTTTAGGAGTGGGACCCTGGACCGGCATAGACCAGAGGACGTCCTATACCTGGATTTCAGTAAGCCATTTGATTCGGTACCCCAAAATGGGCTGCTATTAAAGCTGGGGGTGGGAGGACAGTTGCTCAGATGGGTAGAAAATTGGCTAACAGGGCAAATACCGAGGGTAGTGGTGGGTAGTCTCCTCCTCCTCCTCCACGAAGGTTACCAGTGGGATCCCTCAAGGTTCGGTACTGGGGCCACTCCTGTACAATGCCTATGTCTTCGATATGGGGAGGGCAGTTAAGAGTAGGATGAGTCTCTTTGCAGATTACTTAAAACTGGAAGCATTGGCAGACAGAGACGAAGTGAGAGAGACAGTCCAGAGGGACCTGGATACCCTGGAGGGGTGGTCAAGGAGGTGGGGACCGAGGTTTAATGCAGGGAAATGTTGGGTGCTGCATCTGAGGGTCAGAAACCCGGGCCATGTATACGCCCGGGGGTGTCATACTACAAGCCACAACGAGTGAGCAGGATCTAGGGGTGGTGGCAGACGTCAAAATGAACAACACTAAAAACTGCAGAAGAACTGTGGCCCAAGCAAACTGGATACTGCATAGCCAGGGGAATTACGTCCAGGAAGAGGGAGGTGATCCTCCCTCTGTATAATGCCTTGGTCAGACCACATCTCAAGTACTGCATGCAGTTCTGGAGACCTCACCTCAAGGATGACGCAACACTGCTGGAGAGTGTCCAGAGGAGGGCAACCAGGATGCTTCAGAGCATGGGAGGAAGACCCTATGAGGAAAGGCTGAAGAGCTTGGGCTGTACTGCTGGAGGAGAGGAGAGATGGGGAACATGATAGGGGTCTTCAAATATAAAGGAATAAAACAGGGCGGTGCCAAAGAGATGTTCAGACTAAAGAAGGTGGGAAACAACCAGGTGACATGGAGGGAAGCTAGAGGAGGGAAATTACAGGGGGGATGCAGGAGACCTTACTTCACTGAGAGGGTGGTGGAGCCCTGGAATGCACAGTCCAGGAGTCTGGTGGAGGAGGGCACAGTGGAGGGCTTGAAGAGGGAGTGGGACAGGTTGAAGGGTAAACTGAAGAAGAGGATGACCCTCTCTGGGGCTGGGTGGGAAAGAAAGAACCCATTAGGAGGTTGGCTACCAAGCAGACACAACAGACCATCTGGCCTATTCTGATGGCTTTCAGTATGTTAGATATAGCGGAGGAACTGCAGGGGAAGGTGTGCCTATTTGTAGATGATACGAAGATCTGCAATAGGGTAGACACCCTGGTAGGGGAGGTGGAGGCAGTGAGGGAGGGCCTAAAGATTCTGGAGAGGTGGTCGGAAACTTGGCAGCTGAAATTTAATGCTGAAAAGTGCACAGTAATGCACATGGGTGTAATAACCAGCAAACCATTTACACACGGGGGGTAAGGAAACTCAGCAGGATAGAGATCTGGGGATTATAATTTCAGATAACCTGAAGGCGGAGAACCAGTGTAGCACAGTGGTGGGCAAAGTGAATAGTATGCTGTGTGCATACGGAGGGGTATAAAACAGAAAAAGGGAGGTGCTGATGCACCTTTATAAATCCATGGTGAGGTCTCACCTTGACTATGGGGTTTAGTTCTGGAGGCCTCACCTACGCAAGGATATAAGACAGGATTGAAAGGGTTCAGACAAGGGCAACCAAGATGGTGCATGCTATGCATAGGCAGCCCTATGAGGAGAGGTGGAGGGAATCTGATCTGTACCCACTGAAGTCTAGTAAGCTTATTTGCAAGGAAAATAAGTGCTAGAACTAGGGATCATAAACTAAGATTAGAAGAAGGAAGGAAGGTTTAGGGGCAATGTGAAGGGGCATTACATCACTGAGAAGGTGGTGGAGTCCAGGAAATGACTACCAGAAGAGGTAGTGTGTGCAAAAATGGTGAAAGGATTCAAGGGGACATGGGACAGACACCAGGAGCTGACCAGTGGGCAGAGTGGGGTGTCTCTTAACAAAGATGATGATTGGGGGTGGGGGTAAGGGGCAGACTCGACTGGCCAAAATGGTCCTTTCCTGTCACCAGATTCCTATGATTCTAAGGCAGTTAAGTAATTAGGACTTACCTGTTCCACCAGAGTAGGGGAGTCCAGAGTTGGGGTGTCCTTGGTTTGGGGTATTCTGGTAGGACCTGAAAGGGAAGAACAGAGAAGGTTGAAGGGACACAAAGGTTTGGAGGTGCTAGATGAGAGATCAGAGTGTTAGAATTAAACAAAGATACTTATCGGATTGGTATGTTTTGCCAGACCTGTAGAAATAAAGGGAAAAATAGATCAGTATGGGGAAGTTATAGTAGCAAGAGTAGAGAGATACAAAAATGGTATATAGCACAGGAGTAAAGGAAGAGAAGTTTCAGAGGAAAAGACAAACTAGGCCAAAGTAAGGAAACTAGAGATGGAATAAAAAATGAAGACAGCTAAGAACAGAGAATAAAGTGGTATTTGGGACTCGGCAAAACCCCCCCTTAGCGTCCCTAGGTGATCTGCAGGTAGCCAATAAATTTAAGAAGTAGTCCAGATGGGCAGGTGGGAATGCATTTGGGCTAGTGGTCCCTATATTATTTAAAAAAAGGGACACTGGTGGTTCAGGAGTCTTGAGTTGTCCTAGGAGGCCAGTGGTTTGAAAGGTATAGCTCTGGTGATATAATGGGTCACTCTGTCATGGAAATTGGCAATTTTTTTATATTATCTTCCCTGGAACCTAATGTGGGGTGGATGTCCTGGGCCTAGACTGTGCTGTAGCAGGCAGGAGGCTGTTCAGAAAACTGCTGACCAGAAATGCTGCGGCTGTTGATAGGCAGACAGTTTAGTGCTACTGAACTACAGTGACAGTAATGGCAGGCACTTTCAACTGCCAATCCAGAGAAGGGCAACTAAAATAGCGAAGGGTCTGCACCAGAAGCCATATAAAGAGAGACGAGCTGAATATGTATGCCTTTGAGGGAAAGGGCCAGGGAGACATGACAGAAAATTTCATGCACCTCAAGGGAGTCAACAAAGTCCAAAAGAGTAGCATCTTTCAGAAAAAGAGATGTGCAAGAACAAGGGGCCAAATTTGAAGATAGAGGAGACGGCTCAGGGGCAACATGAGGAAGTATTTTTTTTCACAGAGAGGGTGGTGAACACATGGAATGGCCTTCCTAAGGAGGTTGTGGGGTCAAAAATAGTGGGGACTTCAAGAATACATGGACAGACATGAACCAATTCTATTGGTGGGTAGGAGGAAGTCAGCTGTTGATAACCAAGATCAGCAGCTATCCCATCAGGTAGGGAATGTGAGCTAACTGAGTGGGGCCAAGCAATCCTTAGCTGCCATCAAGTCTATGTGTCTATGATTCAGCCCACAGAGCTCAGGCTGTAACCTGCTCCATGTGGTGGGAATGAAGATGGGATATTTTGGGAGGGGAAGAGACTAGAGCAATATGTCTCCTCTACCCATCAGCCACAAAGTGGCATGTGAAGAGCCCCGACGGGAAGAGGGTCTGGAGGGTGGGCAGCCAGCAGTAGGTGGCAGGAACCTTTAGCTAAGCCACATGGTGGCAGACTGTAGGTGCCCTGAGGGCCTCGTAGAAAGGGACTGGGAGAGCAAATGCACAAGACAGGGACCACAAAGGAAAATCCACAGTGCAGCTGAAGGGCAATGCCTGAACTTGACTTAAAAGTAGCTGTGGTTGGGAGGCAAATAGGGGAAATCAGTGGGCTCCCTGATGGGACCATGAAAGCAGCAAGCACTGCATACAATAGAGTCACACAGCAGCTAATGTCAAAGTACCAGGGGCTAACAAAAGGATTTGGGGGAGGAAAAAAACAACATAAGGTCCAGGACAGCTCACAATTAAAAACACAGAGCACTAAAGGGAAAGAGCCCTGATGGGTTATAAATATTAAGTACATTTAAGAAATAGGAGTGGACATAAATGGAGTGTGATAAATCCATTTTATCCGAGCATGTATGTGTATACATGTAGAATCTTACATTTACACATATATTTATTATGGTCATCCTTGATTAATGTGCATAGTGGACTGTGTCACACATCCCCATCCCTCACCCCTGTTGTTTGACACTGCTTACTGGTATCTTGCTTTTAGTTTTGTTTCTTCCAGGTTGACCGTCCCTCAGCCACGCAACCTGCCATTTAGTCATACTTCTCCCATTCTTCCCACTATCATACAGTGATCATTTGTTTCTGTTTTAACATTTTTTTTTTTGCTTTTCTACCAAACCTTTTTCAACTGGCTGCTCCAAGCTGTCGCACTCCTCTGCATTCTGTTGCCGTGTCCTCGCCACACCTCTCGATATAAAAAACAGAATTTTTTTTTTTACACTGCTTCCTCAAAAACTGATAAGCCTTCACTGTTACTTTTCCACTCTGGTTTCCCCACCTCGTTACAACTGCCACCAGAGCTCCCCCAGCACATAGAAACTGTAAGATTTTTTTACTTAAACTGCTTGCTCGCAAACCCCACTGCTGATGAGCCCTCACTCTAGGTCACACCTCTAGGTCACATATACTTCTGCTGTGGTTTCCAGACCTCACTACAACTGCAACCATAGGCTCCTGTGAAGTCCTTCTCTGTAAACTCTAAATGGTCTCTTGTGGCCCCATATGGCCCTCCTTCTTCCCTGCTTATTTACTGAGATTTCCCTATGTCTATATACCACACATGTTTTAAGCACCCCCACCACATTTCACTCCTGACCTCTAACACTATAATGCTGTCAGTCTGTTCCAGGTGTCTACTACCCTTTCAGTGAAGTAGTAATTCCTCACATCCATCTTACCCCCACCATTAGCTTCATCATGTCCCATGGTCCTTTTTCCTATTTGAAGGAGCCCCCCGGCACCTGTTCATCCTTGTAAGGTACTTGTGGGTCTCCACTGTCCCCTCTCTTCAGGATTATATGTAGATCCCAGTCTCCACAGGGCTTTTGCCACAGCCCATGTACAATTTTAATTGCCATTTATACTGCCTACACCCTATGGCCTTTCTATGGTGCAGCCTCCAAACCTGGACACAGGACTCTTAGACCATGTCCACACTACCCTTCTGTAATGTTACAGAGTGCCCAAACCATTACCGCAATGGTTTACGTCTACACCTGTAACGTTACAGAAGGAGTTTTCGTAACCGTTGTTTCAACAATGGATATGAAACTGGTTACGCCTCGGTAATGTTACTGGGCGTAGTGAGGACACGTGGCACTGGTCCCCTAGTGCAGCACGAGCTGCATTGTGGGATGGCGCCACGTAATGGCTGCCTGGCTTCCGAAGTGTGGAGCGGTGGTGCCAGTCCCGAAATGGACACTGCGGCAGTGTGGGCACACTGAACCACTCCACGGTTGTAACGGTTTCTATCTGTTATGGGGTCTGAGAGGTGCAGTGTGGATGGGGCCTTAGTTGGATCTCACTAATAAGGGATTACTTGCAACACCACCACCTCCCTCCTCCTGCTGAAGATACCCCTCCCTATGCAGCCCCAGCATCCTAGCCTCACCCACTGCTTTGTCACGCAGCCCAGCAATTTAAAAAGACTTACTCCAAGGTAAAGTAATGAGCCCTCTTGCACCATATCCATCGGTGCCTTGCTGCAGAGGACCCCAATGAAGTTAATATGTCCCCAACTTTTGCCATTAAAAAGTTCTGTCCTTCAGAAAATATACAAACCAGGTCCCAAGAACTTCCCAGTTGCTTGCTGCTACCCCAGCTCCGGCCCCACACTCTCTAGCAGGATGATGAGATGCCAGTAGAGGCGGGTGCTTTATCTTTATCTGTATTGGGCAGCAGCATTTCGGCTGATTTCAAATGATTTAGTGACCACCTGGCAATGAAACGTGGGCAGCAGCCAAGTAACAAGGCCCTTGTTAGTTGAACAGTGCCCACATTTTATTGCCAGGTAGCCACTATACAGTTTAAAAATCAATTGAAATGCTGCTGCCCATTACATATAATGGAGTGCGCCCCCAGGCCCTTACTGGCATCTCGTCATCCTGCTAGTGAGCATGGGGGCGGAGCTTGTGCAGCAGAAGAAAAAAAAAACAGTAAGTCCTTGGGACCCAGTTTGTATATTTTTATGAGGGACAGAACTTTTTAATGGCTTATAAATTTAAGGACATATAAACTTCCTTAGGGTCTTCTGGTGGCAAGGCACTGATGGGTATGGTGCAGGGCAGTATCTTGGCAAGTCTCTTTGAGATCATAATAACTCCAAGGTCCCCCCCGCTTAGTGATAATCAGTACCAACCCTATAAAGCAGCTCCTGGTTTCCTATGCCCTAGGTGCACAATTCTGCACTTTGTCATTGAACCCCAACTGCCCCAATCTTGACCACTTTTCGAGTTTCTCCAAGAGGCATGTGCATGCTCTCTGCTCCATCCTTAGTGCCCACCCTACAAATTTTGGTATTGTCTGCAAAAAGGCATTCCCTTCTTTGCCAGTTTTTCTGCAATGTCACTTATTAAGACACTGAAGAGGATCTGCGCCAGTACTGAGCTGAGCTGCTCACTGTCCCGTCACTGTAATAAGTGCCATTAACCATCACCCTCTGACACCTTAACCCCCACTCCAAACTACTACTCTGTTTTCCAACCTGCATTTCTGGCCGCCCCCCCCCCTTCTGTTCAGCTACCACAACACCATCACTCTGGCATCTGCCAGGACTTGTTCCACCACAGAATGAATCCAATATGTGGAGCAGCTGCCTAGGTAGTCAGGATACGCTACATGTTTTTCCATTCCCTAGGACATAAGCAGCAAGGGTGCACAAACACATGCACAGACATGTGTGGCACAGCACCAGTCAAGGTCTTCCCACCCATGGGCTGCTCCCACCTGCACTGCCACTTGTGGTCACTCAGTTGGCAGTACTACAGCTGAGTTGGCTGTCCTCCTTCCCCAGAAGAGAGCCTCTTGTATAACAGTTGATCCTCCTCCTCTCCCCAGAGAGCCCCTGATGCAAGCTCATTCCTGAACTAAGGTCACCTCCGCCGCAGGTCATAGAGCTATTGTTAAGCTGAAGGGCACACATGTTAACCAGTTTCTAATTAATTAGACCACTTTGGATCCCTCCTAGGCTGATCAATCTCTTTAGCCTCGCCCACCCAAATAGCAACCACCCTCCTCTCTGCTAGATCACCCTTCCTGGCACCAGACTGTCCTCCATGCAGCTGGACAACCCTTCTAGCCCCAGCCTTTCACATAATGAGCACTGGAGCTAGAGCACCACACAGGCTCTGGGTCAGCCGCTCACCCAGCAAGCCACCCTCCCTACATCTGGACCAGCCTCCAACTACATTCTATACAACCTCCATGTAGCTGAAGCACCACCCCAAACCTCCATTCTAACACACCACATATCTGAAGCTGTCCCTCCAAGCCCATGGACCAGTAGTCCCCCACCCAACCACTCAACCTACAGCTAGATCCACCAGAAGCCCCATACCAGCCTCACCATCCAACCACCCACCCTGCAGCTGGACCTCACTTCCAACCTTGAACTAGCCCCACAACCACCACCAGCCACCCTCCCTGCTGCTGGCTCACTCTTTCATGCCCTGGACTAGCCTCCCCCAGCAGACAATCCTCCCTGCAGCTAGACCCCTGGGTTCATTCCCACCCACAGACCAGCCTCCCTCCCCCACAGGTTGAGTAACCTCCCTAGAGCTGGACACCCTTTCCAAAAGCTGGACACACCCTCCATCCAGAGCAGAACCTCCCTACACCTAGACCCCCCCAATCACCCTTCCTCAACCATAGACCCCATACGTCTCAATGTAGTATTAAAAAAAAAATACGTGACACTAACATATTGCATTTGCAGTGTCAGTGGCTCAGCAAGTAGCACACTCACCTCCAAGGCTCAGAGATCAGAAGGCAGTGGGTTATATTCCCATACCAGGCACTTATGTTAATATCCCAATACTAATGCTGTAGTGCAGCATGAGGGGATGGCTGCACTCCTGAGGCACTGTCTTTCAGATGAGACATTAAACCGAAGGTCTCATCTGCCTGTTCTGGTGGTAGTTCAGGTGGATGTTAAAGATCTCATGGCACTTCTCGAAAAAAGCAGAAAAATTTTCTCCAGTGCCCTGGCCATATTCCAACCCCCACCCCCAATTCACTAAAAATACCACCAACAGCTTAATCTGGTTCAAGGTCAGTTGGCTTTCATCTGTATTCCTCTCCCTCTGGGTCTTGCCTGAAAATAGGCAAGAATCTGTCTAGTGCACTTAGCCAGTCAACAAAAACAAAATAAAATAAACATAAAATATAAATTAATGCAGTCTTCAGCAAAAGAAGAAAAATACACCGATCCCAGATTACAAAATGGATTAACACATGCAACTGTTAAAGACAAATATTAAATGCAAAAACAGTTCCCCACAAACACACTCAAATATCTGCAGTAAATAATTCTTCCTTTAGGGTAACTCCAGATTTTCTCAAATTAAAAAAGTTGTAATCTTTTCTCTATGCATTCTGATTTGCTCAGTTATACAATCTTCCTGCTGTTCATTCTCCTGCTCCCACCAACACTACTGTAAAGTAACTAAATCAGCAAAAATTCCACAATAAGTAATCTAGAGGCACAATGCATCCTAAACACTTTAAGGGTGGGGTTGATTGAAAATAAAATGTGCATTTCAAAGTTTAGCCAAGAGTTCAGAGAAGAGAAAATGTTTTCAAGACAAAACATTGATAGTGAAACTTGCACAGCATTTCATTTTGAAAAAAAAAAACACCTGAGTGATAATTCCTTTACTGTATTTAACATTTTAGGGAGTTAAAAGATGTACTTTTTAAACATAAGCTCTTACCTTAACATGTAAATGTTAGCTGTAGGAAACCTCAGTTGTTCAAAAATGGAGACCACAGAGCACTCGTGCAGTTTCATCAGGCTAGACACAGACAGGTAGAGAGCTGGGAAATGTAGGCCTCTGACTGAGTAGACTTATGGGAGATGAAGGGTAGAATAAACTTTTAAAATGACACTGCCAACTTTTTTTACACCTTATTATTTCCAGGTTAAAATCCACATTTTATTATTGCTTACCTTCTGTAAAATTCATTGGTGTTGCTGGTTGTTTTAACTGTCTCCTTGCTTAGTAGAACTAAAATGCACGGTAATGTACCCAGCCTTGATTGGCTAATTTAAATCCTAAAACTACTCTGCTGACTGTAATCTTCATTTATGATTCAGTTGTATTAAAAAAATTGTACTTTTAAGAGCATTGCAGATCTATTTCTACTCCTCATTTAGCAATAACTTAATCTTGAGCAACTAGTCTGCTGAACTACTTCTTAGAATTTAGTATTCTTAGCGGTTGTATTTTTGAATGATGATTAAAGATTATTAAAAATGACTAAAATTAGTCTTTGAAGGCCAATTATTGAATGCTTTAACACTAAATTTAGTATTTGACTTCAGTGAGGGTTCCCAAGTACAGCCTTTTGGGCCTGCACCTCCCATGACCACTCATATCTTGAACACCCCCTGCCCAGATGACCACCCAGCTGGACAACCCTATCAACATCCCAATAGACCTCTCCCAAGTTGTGTACCTTGCCTGCAGCTAGTCCACCCTACAAGCCCCAAACCAGCCTCTCCCCATCAACTGTCACCCACCCTGTAGCTGGCTGCTCCAGGCCATCCTTCCTACCGTCAGACACGATCCCCCTGCAGATGGAACCCTCCAGACCTGCCTCCCCAACTCAGTAGACCACCTCCCTGCAGCTGGACTAACCTCCCAGTCTCACCAAACAAAGCACCCTCCTTAGAGCTGGACCAGCACCCTGTAGATAACAACTCTTTCTGCAGCTGGACCCACCCACACTACCCATCTTGCCCAGATACCAGTTGCCCATCCCACCACTGACCACTCTGTTTGCACATAGAAAACCCTGCCCTGCTAGGTTCCCTTTTATAATCCCAACACTTATTAGTCTGACATGCTGCATCCCACACACAACAACCCAACAGCCCCAGCAGCCCAACACATGGTGGCCTGACCTAGGACAGTGCCTGACACACTGTCAGGCCAGAGGAGGTTGGGACGCTCTGCGGCTGTTGAGTGGATTTTTCACAAACACATGAAGCACCCAATCCCGACCTATTCCACCCATCCCAGGACCTGAGACACTACTGAACAGCTCGGACAATGTGAAAACACCCACCCCCTATGTGGTGCACCCTCCGAGGACACACTGACCTGATCACGGACCCCGTGGCAAGGATGCCTGTCTCACCATCCGTGAGACAGGGATGAAACAAATAGCTGTGCATGCCCCAGTGTGTTGACCAGCCATCCCAGACAGCATGGTGGATTGTCTGTGCATCCCTGCATGCATGATTATGTCAGCTGACAGCCAGCCAGCTGGGCATGCATGAAGGAATTGGAATACCATGCCTGTTGGTCGGTGTATGCATGACACTGCAGGCACACAGCAGAGCGGCACAGTGAGAGCATGGATAGCTGCACCAGGAAATGGTCCACAGCAACACCACATTTGGATGCCAGGACACAGAGCAGCATGCCATCACACCAACCGTGCAATGTGCGCATGTGGCCGTGTCATGCTAGCCCACTATGGGCCTGCAGTAACCACACAGAAAAAAGTCTGGAGGCGTTTGGGGGGGCCTGTGCCACAGGAGCCCATTGTGGCATGAAAGCTGCCAGGTGTGTTGTGGGGGGCTCCACAAGGGCCCATTGTGGGAATGCTGTTATCACACAGTTGCACAGCTGGAAAGATTGGTGGGCACTCACACAGCTTCAGACCTGTGCGACATGCGGCACACAGTGCAGATGTGGCAGTGTGCAGTGGGCTGCTTGGCGATACCCAGCAGTGTTGTGATGAGACATCACCACCAGGTTGGGGTGCATGTAAATGTGGGGTGACACTTTATTCAACAGTAGGGGCCACAGTGGCAACCTGGTGGCTGTGCATGATGTGTGCTGAGTGTACAACTGTCAGGTGCCAAGTCACCATGGAAACCCTACAGGATGGTGTTGGGTGCCATGCCACAGAGGAACTTCAGCAGCTTGCCCTTGTCCTTGGATGCTAGTACCATCCTTATCCACTCCTCATAGCTCTTTTTGGGTGGTGTCCATGGCAGTCCACAACAAATGCCTTCCCTGGTGACATAGGTCCATTGCTGTTCCCTGTGGAGTTCTGCTAGCATTGTCATGATCCCTACATGCGCCTTCCCGAGCAGGGCATGAAGATGGCAGTGCCAGGTCTCAACATTGCTTTGGGTCCACAGCATACTTCGCTCGTTGAGGTCTGCAACCAACTACAGCTGAGTGGGAACATGGGGTCATATCTCGTGGGCACCTTGGTCACCCTACTGTACAGCCATATCCTGCCCAGCACATTTGTCTGCTCAAAACAATAGAAGAGTGTGGTGGCATTGGGTGGAATGGTTGACTTCAGGAGGCTGAATGCTGCTGGAATGTCCTGTGCCAGGAGATGGGAGAGGGCCATGAGTTCATGGATCTTCAGGTTGAAGTCTGGGTCACTTCTGTATTGTGGTGCAAGGCCAAAGCTCTGGACCTTCCACCACACAATCTGCCCAAAGTGGAACAGGTGTCCCTTGTTTATGGTTTGTGGAAATTCCATCTTACAGGCATTGATCACAGCCTGCTTAAAGTCAGTGATGATCGTAGGTGGTTTGAGGGTGCAGGACTGTATACTGGCCTATTTATTTAGTTCCTGGAACAAGGTGCAGAAACATTGTAGGCTCTTTGTCGGCATCAGTGTATACACCAATGACATAATGAGGTTGTTAGGGCCCATCCCCATGGGTGCATGGATGGTGTACAATGAGTGAACAGGTGTGGCACAGTCTTGAACATACCATCCATCATCCAGAAGGGTGCCTGTGCTAGGTCCCTGATGTTGTCCTCTGTGATGAATAGAAGGACCTGGTGGGTGGTGCTGCTGGTGAGCCTGCTGTACCATGGCCATCCAGTCACCGTCTGTAGCTGCTTGGGGATAGTGAGGTCAGCCAGTGTCACTGGTTCTAGTTAGAGGTCCTTGCGGTGGGTCCTGTTCACAATCTGCAGCAGGGCCCTCTTGCTTGGCAACTGTTGCCACAGCTCAGTGGTCATTGCAGTTGCTTCACTCTGCAGTAGCTATGCAGGGCTAGCCACGGTGCTGTGTGCCTTCTACTTGATGCCTGCCAACACCTGTGCTGGTAGAGCATCTGTCATCTCCAGAGCATGACTGTGCTCATTCTTTTTGTTTAGGTGGTGCTGGCCATCCTGGAGCAATGTGATGGCCTGGCCAAGGCAGGACTTGGACTTATGGTTCTGGCAGCACCATTACACTGTCTCATGCCGTCCCGGTGGTGCTGAGGGTTGAGGCGCTGGATGCCATACCTTGTGTCACACCAGTGACCTGGGTTCAAGATTGAGCCTGGGCCGTCGGGGGTCGGCAGGGGAGGACTGGGATCGAACATCCACAGACTGCTTTCCCAGTCCTGGGGTGGGCTGGGGAATTTCACTGTGCTGTAGCAGCCCCCTGGGGATGCTCAGGGGCTCTACCAGTGTCAGTGACACTAGATGGGGAGCATGGCAGATGTTGGTACGTTGCTCCTGGACGTCATTGCACATCTGTGCTACTGGGGCCAATCAAAGGAAAATGTCTGGGCATGACCTTTCAGCTTGATGGCTGTGCTCTGAGCCACCCGGAGGACTTTGGTGGAGTCCTGTTGAGGAGGGTCTGGGGACTAGGGCTGTCCTGGCTCATAGAGGCAGAGGGGGAGCTCTCCAGCAAGATGGCATGATGGCCGTCCCTGATCCTCCTGGGTGCAGTTTGAGCTACCCAGCTCTCCAGGTGGGTGGAGCTGGTTGCTGGATGCCTCAAGCCGGATTGTGTGCCGCAGCAGGTGAAAAATATGATATGTTAAAAAAACAGTACACTGTCTCATTGCAGGTCCATTCATGGACCAGAAGGAAGCCATTCACATTTAGCTTGGACTTTCCCTTCCTGGATGGTACCACCTCACAGATTGTCCATGTTGGTGGGGTTGCAGTTGAGCACCCTGGCCCCTCCATGGCTTCCACGCTGTCCTCCATTGTGCCAGAGGACTGTGCAACATGACCGGTTTTGGTTCCAGCTCAGACGTGCGGGTGTGATTGCACTTCGTTTGCACATCACACTCCATGGGCTACACCTGTGGCAGTTGCTACTTGTCTGTGGGTGGTTTGTACCAGTACTGTAGTGCCACTGTCTTCCCACAGTCCCAGTGCTTCAAGGCTGTGCTGTGCACCATGGTCACATTCAAGTTCTGTGTCCACAGTGTCCTGTGCCCCATCAGCTACGGTGCTGCAGTGGGGCTATGCTCCATGGTACACTTCCCTGCTGTCCAGCATGCAGGGATGCAGGGGTCCTTGTGTGTTGTGTACTCTGCCCACAGGTCAGTGTCCACCTACCTAAGCTGGCCTTTGCACCCCCCAGCATTGGCATCCGTATTTCCCATGCATGCCTTCATGAGTCCATGTCTGTCCGCTGCCCCATGCATCATTTTCTGATGCCTACCTGTTCTCCATGTTCTCTTCAGCTGTAGTTTCCTTACCTGAGACTTCTCCGGTAAATGATCTATTGTAGCTCTCACTGTGCTCTTTCCTATGGGGCTTGCATTTTCTGCCCCTCTGCCAGTTTGTTTGTCAGAGTTTCAGTTCACCTGCTTTGTTTGCTAACCACCTCCTGCATCTGAAATGGCCTCACCCAGCTAACCACTCTCCTGTAGCTGAACCACCCTTTGGCCCCTGGAGAAACCTTCCCCAAGGAAAGCACTGTCCATGGACCATTCCACAGTTACAAGGAGGGAGGAAGAGGCCCCAGCTGAGTAGGAAGCAACTGCTGGTGGGGGACTTAATTAGGGGGATAGACTTGGGAGCAGGGTGGGGTAAAGGAGAGGGAGGTGAAATACCTGAGAGGTACTTTGGCTTGGAGGGATGAGAGCAGATACAGTGGATCATTAGGCAGCAGGAGATGAGAGGGTGCTAGATGTCATTGTCCACCTGGGGACAAATGACCTAGCAAGGGACGGGGTAGGGGTAGTGCAGGGAAATTTCGGGGATAGGGGGAGGGTCCTCAAACATGCATGGTGGCTTTTGCCAAAAGGTTGTCTATATACATCTTGGGAGAAGATAGGACTCTTCACACGGCTTTCAACAGTTGGTTAAAGGCATGGTGCAGGGTGGGGCTCAGTACTAGGAGTGGGCCTCTTCAGTGTCTTCATAAGTGAAATTTCAGAAAAACTGAATGGAAAGGTATGTCTTTTTGCAGATGCCACCAAAACCTGTTATAGGGTTGACACTCAGGAGGGTGTGGAGAAAGGGTTCACCCATGCTGGTGTGACAGCCACTTTGCTGATGCCGATTACAGCACAGGCCACATTGCAGCACCAGGCAAAATGTATCCTGGGAGTTACACCACCAAAGAGCCCTCCTGGGAAACAGTCTCCATTGGGTCCCCTTCCCTAATTATCCCACAGGTCCAGGTTCTTAATTTACTGTACCTGTTCTCCAGTCCTACCCCATCCTACAATCACCCCGCAGGTATACAGTAGATTGTTACTATCCCTGATATTCAGTTGTTCCCATGTATTCATTCATTTGTTTACCGAGTAGGTGCACTAGTCCGAGAACCATTTTCAGGCATGACCTGGGCCATTGAGGATGTCACAGGGATAAAAGCAAGTACAAAGGAGGTTCGGACAAGGCACACAATAGACAGTAATAAAAATATACAGGATATTTATATGAAGATATATATAAACTTGCAGCGCAATGGATAAATAACATTTATGACAATAGCAGGCACAGTAGTAGCCAAGTTGTAATACAAATTAGGCATGATCTGAGATGAGTAAAGGAAAAATTGCATCATGGTAGTGTAGGTATGGACCAAGAAGGAAAAGGAAGGAAGGGAAATAGAGGCATGATAATAAGTTGGGATGGCAGGAGCAAGTAGTGGAGGACAGAAGGTGAGATCCAGGGAGACAGTGGAAGAGTCCTGGAGAGTCAGTGGTGCTAACTGGAGTGGGCAGGTTGTTCCAAAGGAAAGGGGCTGCAGATAAGAATGCACATTTACCTATACGGTGGAGACTAGGGGGCATTCAAGCATGGGGCCAGCAGTGAGGCAGAGCTCTAGAACAAACACTTTTGGCCAAAGAAGGTGGGATTGCGGAGAGGTAGCTCAGTTTTGGATGGCCTTATTGACTGTGCTGGCCAGGAAATAGGTCTGGTGGGCTGATGGGGAAGCCATCCCAGGGTCTGATAGAGTGAGCAGTGATGTATTGAGTGAAAGTCCTTGCCCTCTGTATATCCAAAGTCCCCACCATGACCCAGTAGTTCTTACAGCAAATACTACCCCCTGATCCCCAGCCTTACTATATATTTGACACCTTCCACATTTGGCACAGACCATCCTCTCAGCTCCTTGATCAGGCACAAAATGGATGATAGTTCACAATCATGTGCTAACTGTACACAGCTGTTTATACAATAGGCACATGAGAGCAAAACTGGCGTTCTGTCCTCAGTTGGTCACAGAGGTTAGCAGAGTGTCTGTGCCAACTGCCACTGTGGGGAGAGTGCATAAACATGGTGGGGGCCATGAATGGTGCGAGCGGTGAGACTGGGTGGGCAGGGAGCTATTGGCAGTTTCCAATGTATGGAATAGACAGCAGTACCACTGAACACCAAGGGAAGTGTGATATTACTGATGGTGGGAGCTCAAAGGGGCAGTGGTAGGAGGCAGAGGTGATTCTACCTGGTTTAGGGAGGCAGCATCTTTTAGAGCCATTTACCAACTGGTCGGAGACTCGCTAATTAGGCTATTCAAGATATCATTTTGTGATCCTACCCTGTTTTGGGGGTGCAAAGTGTTGTTTGAGAGTCACTTACCCATTTAGCGATCGCAAATGCTCTTTGAATGTTCTGGTCTATGTGAACAATAACAGTCCAGTACCAGTAAGATAAAGACAAGTGAACAAATAAAAACATGGAATGGAGAGCTGTTCTCCATAAGGTTGATAATGTAATTTATCTTAACAACGTGTTAGAGTACAGAGTATGATGAGATTAATACTGGTACCACTGTGCTACCACATGAGTCTAGGGTTGCTGTGAGAGGTACCAAATACTGAAATGTCAAAATAATGCAGTACCATTGTGCTACCAGTGTACCAGTATTTGTGGAAACTGACACAAATCTCAAAATTTCGTGATACCATTGTATTACCAGTGTATGTGTGAGAGACAGAGAAAATGGTAAAAAATGCCATAGGGATACCATTCTGCCAGTGCACTACCAATGCACAGAGGAAAATCTATATCACCTACCACTGTGATACCAGAGTACCACTGGTAGTACTGTTGTGATTTTTCAGCTGACCACAGTATGCCATTGCTATACCACTATAATGCCATTGTGACAAATTCAGTAAGGGTAACCAGATTGCTGAGACAATGCAGTGCTAAAGAAGTGTGATAACAATTATAAAGTGTTGCCAGTACTACTGCAGTGTGCAGCAAAAATTTGTGAAGGAAATACAGTGCTAAAGAAGTGTGCATGAAAATCTAAGAATTATTTGCAGTGCTCTTACAGTCTGCATCAAAAAATAAGAAAGATTGAGCAGTACTACTGCAGTGTGCAGCAAAAATTAGTGAAGGAAATACAGTACTAAAGAAGTGTGCATGAAAATCTAATAATTATTTGCAGTGCTCTTACAGTGTGCATCAAAACATAAGAAAGATTGAGCAGTGGTACAACAGTGTAGCAGAAAGTCAGTGCAGTGTATTAACAGTGCACTGATGAAAAGCAGTGCTTTGTCAGTCTGGACTGAAATAACACTGAAATAAGACTGAAGATGGAAGTGTACACTTCACTTCTCTCTGGGTCTGTACCCTTGTGGGACGGTTTGCAATCGGGTCCTTAGTCCTGCAGTACGACCACTGGGTAAGGACTTCAGGCAATGCTGTGGAAGACAGACATAAATCAGAATATTAAGGTTGGTGGGGTGGCTGAGCAAAAGGTGGAGGAATTAGCTGTAGAGGACAGGGACTAAACACTAGATGGCGCGGGCATACAGTTTGCAAAATGGAACCTGTTTTGCCCTGAAGTACAACAAATATAGCTGTGCAGAATCACTTTAGGTAGCATTAAATTACACAGTCTAGCAGCTTAAATGCTGATAATTCCCCTTGGTGATAAAAACTCTCTCTCCACACCTATGGCGACAGTAATAAATAAATAAAGGCACTTATGTGCTGAGGCGGATAAGTTCAGTCTGTTTTTAAAACAGAATTAGGTCCAAAGTTTAAATTTTCACCAAAAATCCGTGGCCAAACCAGCGGGTCATCCGCTGTACGCAAACACCGTCTCTGTAAGCCGAGACATACCTTCAATCAGAGATTTTTTTGAGATTTGGGGGAGTATCCGAACCCATACAAGTGGGTCATCCGAGGCACACAAACGCTGTCTCGGTACACCTCTTCACTCAGAGATTTTTCGGAGATTTGGGGGAGGGCATGCTTCTCGGGGGCCCTGGCAACCACTGGGCAAGGATTTCAGGCAATGCTGTGGAGGACAGACAGAAAACAGGTTATTAAGGTAAGGGGGTGGTTGTTGAGCAACATGGGAGGGAATTAGCTCTAGAGGACAGGGACTAAACACAAGATGGTGGCGCAGCATACGGTTTGCAAAACTGAACCTTTTTTGCCCTGCAGTACAACAAATACAGCTGAGCAGAATCACTTTAGGTAGCATTAAATGACACAGTCAAGCAGCTTAAAAGTTAATAAATTAATTTGGTGATACTACTGTCTGTACCCTTGTGGCATGGTTTGCAATCGGGTCAATAGCCCTGCAGTACAACAAATATTTGGTGTGCAGAATCACTTAAGTAACATGAAATTACACAGTCAAGCAGGTTAAATGCTGATAATTCCCTTTGGTGATAAAAACTATCCCAACACCTATGGCGACAGTAATAAATAAATAAAGGCACTGAGGTGGAAAAGTTCAGTCTGTTGTTTTTAAATAGAATTAGGTCCAAAGCTTAAACTTCACACAAAACATTCGTGGCCAAACCAGTAGGTCATCCACAGCACACAGATGACATCTTTGTAAGCCGAGACGTACCTTCACTTGGAGATTTGGGGGAGGGCAGACTCCTCGGCGGCCCTTACAAACACTGTGCAAGGACTTCAGGCAATGCTTCACTCACAGATTTTTTTGAGATTTGGGGGTGTATCTGAGGCCAAACCAGCGGGTCGTCCGCGGCACACCAACACTGTCTCTGTAAGCCGAGATGTACCTTCACTCTGAATTTTTTTTGAGAATTGGGGAAGTATCCGAGGCCAAACCAGCGGGTCATCCGTGGCACACAAACACTGTCTCTGTAAGCCGAGACACACCTTCACTCAGAGATTTTTCAGAGATTTGGGAGGGCAGCTCCTCAGGGGCCCTGCACCACTGGGCAAGAACTTCAGGCAGTGCTGTGGAAGACAGACAGAAAACAGGTTATTAAGGTAAGGGGGGGTGGCTGAGCAAAAGGAGGGGGAGTTAGCTCTAGAGGACAGGGACTAAACACAAGATGGTGGTGCAGCATACAGTTTGCAAAATGGAACCATTTTTGCCCTGCAGTACAACAAATACAGCTGTGCAGAATCACTTTAGGTAGCATTAAATTACACAGTCAAGCAGCTTAAATGCTGATAATTCCCTTTGGTGATAGAAACTATCTCCACACCTATGGCGGCAGTAATAAAAAAATAAAGGCACTTATGTACTGAGGTGGAAACGTTTAGTCTGTTTTTTTTTAAATAGAATTAGGTACAAAGTTTAAACTTGGCACCAAAAATCCAAGGCCAAGCCAATGGGTCATCTGCAGCATACAAACGCAATCTATGTAAGCAGAGAAGTACCTTCCCTCTGAGATTTTTCAGAGATTTGGGGGAGTATCCGAGGCCAACCCAGCTGATTGTCTGCGGCAAACAAATGCCAGCTCTGTAAACTGAGACGTACCTTCACTCGGAAATTTCTTCAAGATTTGGGGGAGGGCAGGCTCCTCGGGGCCCTGGCGACCACCAGGCAAGGACTTCAGGCAATGCTGTGGAAGACAGAAAGAAATCACGTTATTAAGGTAAGGGAGGGGGGTGGCTGATCAAAATGGGGGGATTTAGCTCTAGAGGACAGGGACTAAACACAAGATGATGGCACAGCATACAGTTTGCAAAATGGAACCTTTTTTATCCTGAAGTACAACAAATATAGCTGTGCAGAATCACTTTAGGTAGCATTAAATTATACAGTCTAGCAGCTTAAATGCTGATAATTCCCCTTGGTGATAAAAACTCTCTCTCCACACCTATGGTGACAGTAATAATTAAATAAAGGCACTTATGTGCTGAGGCGGATAAGTTCAGTCTGTTTTTTAAAACAGAATTAGGTCCAAAGTTTAAATTTTCACCAAAAATCCTTGGCCAAACCAGCAGGTCATCCGAGGTACGCAAACACCGTCTCTGTAAGGCGAGACATACCTTCAATCAGAGATTTTTTTGAGATTTGGGGGAGTATCCGAACCCAAACAAGTGGGTCATCTGCAGCACACAAATGCTGTCTCGGTTAGCCGAGACACCTCTTCACTCAGAGATTTTTCGGAGATTTGGGGGAAGGCATGCTTCTCAAGGGCCCTGGCAACCACTGGGCAAGGATTTCAGGCAATGCTGTGGAGGACAGACAGAAAACAGGTTATTAAGGTAAGGGGGTGGTGGTTGAGCAACATGGGAGGGAATTAGCTCTAGAGGACAGGGACTAAACACAAGATGGTGGCGCAGCATACGGTTTGCAAAACTGAACCTTTTTTGCCCTGCAGTACAACAAATACAGCTGAGCAGAATCACTTTAGGTAGCATTAAATGACACAGTCAAGCAGCTTAAAAATTGATAAATTAATTTGGTAATACTACTGTCTGTACCCTTGTGGCATGGTTTGCAATCGGGTCAATAGCCCTGCAGTACAACAAATATTTGGTGTGCAGAATCACTTAAGTAACATGAAATTACACAGTCAAGCAGGTTAAATGCTGATAATTCCCTTTGGTGATAAAAACTATCCCAACACCTATGACGACGGTAATAAATAAATAAAGGCACTGAGGTGGAAAAGTTCAGTCTGTTGTTTTTAAATAGAATTAGGTCCAAAGCTTAAACTTCGCACAAAACATTTGTGGCCAAACCAGTAGGTCATCCAAGGCACACAGATGACATCTCTGTAAGCCGAGACGTACCTTCACTTGGAGATTTGGGGGAGGGCAGACTCCTCGGCGGCCCTTACAAACACTGTGCAAGGACTTCAGGCAATGCTTCACTCGCAGATTTTTTTGAGATTTGGGGGTGTATCTGAGGCCAAACCAGCGGGTCGTCCGCGGCACACCAACGCTGTCTCTGTAAGCCGAGACGTACCTTCACTCTGAGTTTTTTTGGAGAATTGGGGAAGTATCCGAGGCCAAACCAGCGGGTCATCCGTGGCACACAAACACTGTCTCTGTAAGCCGAGACACACCTTCACTCAGAGATTTTTCAGAGATTTGGGGGAAGGCAAGCTCCTCAGGGGCCCTGGCGACCACTGGGCAAGGACTTCAGGCAGTGCTGTGGAAGACAGACAGAAAACAGGTTATTAAAGTAAGGGGGGGGTTGCTGAGCAAAAGGAGGGGGGGAGTTAGCTCTAGAGGACAGGGACTAAACACAAGATGGTGGTGCAGCATACAGTTTGCAAAATGAAACCATTTTTGCCCTGCAGTACAACAAATACAGCTGTGCAGAATCACTTTAGGTAGCATTAAATTACACAGTCAAGCAGCTTAAATGCTGATAATTCCCTTTGGTGATAGAAACTATCTCCACACCTATGGCGGCAGTAATAAAAAAATAAAGGCACTTATGTACTGAGGTGGAAACGTTTAGTCTGTCTTTTTTTAAATAGAATTAGGTCCAAAGTTTAAGCTTGGCACCAAAAATCAGAGGCCATACCAGCGGGTCATCTGCAGCACACAATCGCCATCTCTGTAAGCTGAGACATACCTTCACTCAGAGATTTTTCTGAGGTTTGGGGGAGTATTCAAGGCCAACCCAGTGGGTCGTCCGAGGCACACAAACACCGTCTCTGTAAGCTGAGACATAGCTTCACTGGAAGATTTTTCGGAGATGGGAGAGGGCAGGTTCCTTGGGGGGCCCTCGCGACCACCGGGCAAGGACTTCAGGCAATTCTGTGTAAGGCAGACAGAAATCTGGTTACCAAGGTAAGGGGGGAGTGGCTGAGCAAAAGGCAGGGGAATTAGCTCTAGAGGACAGGGACTAAACACAAAATGGTGGCGAGGCATACAGTTTGCAAAACGAAACCTTTAGTGCCCTCCAGTACAACAAATAAAGCTGTGCAGAATCACTTTAGGTAGCATTAAATTACACAGTCAAGCAGCTTAAATGCTGATAATTCCCTTTGGTGATAGAAACTATCTCCACACGTATGGCGACAGTAATAAATAAATAAAGATACTTCTGTGCCGAGGCGGATAAGTTCAGTCTGTTTTTTAAACAGAATTAGGTCCAAAGTTTAAATTTTCACCAAAAATCCTTGGCCAAACCAGCAGGTCATCCGCGTACGCAAACACCGCCTCCGTAAGCTGAGACATACCTTCATTTGGAGATTTTTCGAGATTTGGGGAGTATCAAAGGACAAACCAGTGGGTCGTCCGTAGCACACAAACGCCATCTCTGTAAACTGAGACGTACCTTCATTTGGAGATTTTTTGGAGATTTGGGGGAGGGCAGGCTCTTCAGCAGCCCTTGCAACCACCAGGCAAGGTCTTCAGGTAATGCTGTGGATGGCAGACACAAATTAGGTTATTGAGGTAAGGGGGGTGGTTAAGCAAAAGTTGGGGAATTAGCTCTAGAGGACAGGGACTAAACACAAGATGGTGGCTCGGCATATAGTTTGCAAAATGGAACCTTTTTTGCCCTGCAGTACAATAAATATAGCTGTGCAGAACCATTTTAGGTAGCATTAAATTACACTGTTAAGCAGTTTAAAAGCTGATAAATTCATTTGGTGATACTGCTATCTGTATTCTTGTGGCAAGGTTGCAATCGGGTCCTTAGCCCTGCAGTACAACAAATATTTGCTGTGCAGAATCACTTAGGGAACATGAAATTACACAGTCAAGCAGCTTAACTGCTAATAGTTTCCCTTGGTGATAAAAATTATATCCACAATTATGACGACAGTAATAAATAAATAAAGGCACTTATTTGCTAAGATGGAAAAGTTCAGTCTGTTTTTTTGTAAATAGAATTAGGTCCAAAGTTTAAACTTGGTGCCACAAATCCATGGCCAAACCAGCTAGTCGTCCACAGCACGCAAATGTTGTCTCTGTAAGCCAAGATGTACCTTCACTCAGAGATTTTTCAGAGATGTGAGGGAGGGCTGGCTCCTCATGGGCCCTCGCGAGCACCAGGCAAGGACTTCAGGCTATATGCTGTGGAAGACAGACAGAAATCAGCTTATTAAGGTAAGTGGGGGTTGCTGAGCAAAACAAGGGGAAATTAACTCTAGTGGACAGGGACTAAACACAAGATGGAGGCGCAGCATTCAGTTTGCAAAACAGAACCTTTTTTGCCATGCAGTGCAACCAATATAGCTGTGCAGAATCACTATAGGAAGCATTATATTACACAGTCAAGCATCGTAAAAGCTGAAAAATTTGTTTGGTGATATTTCTATCTGTACCCTTGTGGCACAGTTTGCAATCAGGTCCTTAACCCTGAAGTACAAGAAATATTTACTGTACAGAATCACTTAAGGGACATGAAATTACACAGACAAACAGCATAAATGCTGATAATTCCACTTGGTGATAAAAACTATCTCCACACCTATGGTGACAGTAATAAATAAATAAAGGCATTTATGTGCTGAGTTGGAAAAGTTCTGTCTGATTTTTTTAAATAGAATTAGGTCCAAAGTTTAAACTTGGTGCCAAAATTCCGTGGCCAACCCAACGGGTCATCCGCGGCACACAAACGCTGTCTCTGTGAGCTGAGACATACCTTCACTCGGAGATATTTTGGAGATTTGGGGGAGGGCAGGCTCCTCGGGGGACCTCGCGACCACCAGACAAGGACTTCAGGCAATGCTTCACTCGGAGATTTATTTTAGATTTGGGGCAGTATCCAAGGCCAAACCAGCGGGTCATCTGTGGCACACCAACGCCATCTCTGTAAGCCGAGACGTACCTTCACTCTGAGATTTTTCGGAGATTTGGGGGAGGGCATGCTCCTCGGGGGCCCTTGCGACCACCGGGCAAGGACTTCGGCAAAGCTGTGGAAGACAGACAGAAATCAGGTTATTAAGGTAAGGGGAGGTGGCTGAGCAAAAGGGGGGGGGAATTAGCTACATGATGGTGGCGCGGCATACAGTTTGCAAAATGGAACCTTTTTTGTCCTGCAGTACAACAAATATAGCTCTGCAGAACCATTTTAG
Source organism: Neoceratodus forsteri (assembly GCA_016271365.2). NCBI lineage: Eukaryota > Metazoa > Chordata > Ceratodontiformes > Ceratodontidae > Neoceratodus > Neoceratodus forsteri. Next base: position 1,092,809,732 of record CM057451.1, read on the forward strand.
GTAGTATTAAATTACACTGTCAAGCAGCTTAAAAGCTGATAAATTCATTTGGTGATACTGCTATCTGTATTCTTGTGGCATGGTTTGCAATTGGATCCTTAGCCCTGGAGTACAACAAATATTTGCTGTGCAGAATCACTTAGGGAACATGAAATTACACAGTCAAGCAGGTTAAATGCTGATAATTCCCCTTGGTGATAAAAATTATATCCACACTTATGGTGACAGTAAGAAATAAATAAAGGCACTTATGTGCTAAGGTGAAAAAGTTCAGTCTGTTTTTTTTTAAATGGAATTACGTCCAAAGTTTAAACTTTGTGCCAAAAATCCATGGCCAAACCAGCGAGTCGTCCGCAGTACACAAACGCTGTCTCTGTAAGTCGGGACGTACCTTCACTCGGAGATTTTTCAGAGATGTGAGGGAGGGCTGGCTCCTCATGGGCCCTCGCGAGCACCGGGCAGGGACTTCAGGTTATGCTGTGGAAGACTGACAGAAATCAGGTTATTAAGGTAAGTGGGGGTGGCTGAGCAAAACAAGGGGAAATTAACTCTAGTGGACAGGGACTAAACACAAGATGGTGGCGCAGCATACAGTTTGCAAAACAGAACCTTTTTTGCCATGCAGTACAACAAATATAGCTGTGCAGAATCACTTTAGAAAGCTTTAAATTACACAGTGAAGTATTGTAAAAGCTGAAAAATGTGTTTGGTGATATTTCTGTCTGTACCCTTGTGGCACAGTTTGCAATCAGGTCCTTAGCCCTGAAGTACAAGAAATATTTGCCATACAGAATCACTTAAGGGACATGAAATTATACAGTCAAGCAGCTTAAATGCTGATAATTCCACTTGGTGATAAAAACTATCTGGCCAGCCCAGTGGCACAAAGGGCTGAGGTGCTGGCACCTTACCTCAAACCACGCCAGCGACCTGGTTCTGGAACAGACTTGGGACACTGGGGGTTGGCAGGGGAAGGATAGGATTGAGCATCCGTAGGACTGCTCTCCTATCCTGGGGTTGGACTGGGGTTTGCCTTGCTCAGGCAGTGGCCCCTAGTGGAGACTGGAGGCACTGCAGGAGCAGCGCTTAGAGGAAACCTAGAAAAAGTGGAAAAATGGCACGGATGATGGCTGTTTGGATCCCCCGCCTCCATGGAGCCCCTGAAGAACCAGAAACTGATCCCAGCAGCATCAGGGCTGAGAGAAAGAATGTCTGAAGGCAATTTCCCTCCGGAAGGAGGGGACCCGTCCAATGACGGGTTACGTCGAGCTACCCTGGTCAGCTGTGATTTGGAGTCTGGGGAAGCTGGTGTCGGGGAGGGTTCAGAGTGGAGATACAGGGGGGGTAATACTTGGCAGAAGGCCTGAAGGAGAGGCCAGTCAGATGCAGGGGGTGAAAAATAAATAATGCAAAAAAAATAACTATCTCCACACCTATGGTGACAGTAATAAATAAATAAAGGCTTATGTGCTGAGTTGGAAAAGTTCAGTCTAGTTTTTTTTAAATAGAATTAGGACCGAAATTTAAACTTGGCACCAAAAATCTGTGGTAAAACCAGAGGGTCATCTGTGGCACAGCAACGCTGTCTCTGTAAGCTGAGGCGTACCTTCATTCAGTGATTTGAGGAAGTATCCAAGACTAAACCAGTGGGTCATAAGTGGCACACAAACGCCGTCTCTGAAAGCCGAGATGTACCTTCACTCAGAGATTTTTTGGGAGATTTGGGGAAGGGCATGGTCCTCGGGGGCCCTCGCGACCACCTGGCAAGGACTTCAGGCAAAGCTGAGGAAAACAGAGAGAAATCAGGTTATTAAGGTAGGGGAAGGAGGCTGAGCAAAAGGGGGGGGAAATTAGCTCTAGAGGACAGGGACTAAACACAAGATGGTGGCGTGGCATACAGTTTGCAAAATGGAACCTTTTTTGCCCTGTAGTACAACAAATATAGCTGTGCAGAATCACTTTAGGTAGCATTAAATTACACAGTCAAGCAGCTTAAAAGCTGATAAATTCTTTTGGTGATACTACTATCTGTACCCTTGTGGCACGGTTTGCAATCAGGTCCTTAGCCCTGCAGTACAACAAATATTTGCTTTGCAGAATCACTTTAGGTAGCATTAAATGACACAGTCAAGCAGCTAAAAAGCTGATAAATTTGTTTGGTGATACTACTATCTGTACCCTAGTGGCACGGTTTTCAACGGGTCCTTAGCCCTGCAGTACAACAAATATTTGCTTTGCAGAATCACTTAAGGAGCATGAAATTGCACAGTCAAGCAGCTTAAATGCTACTAATTCCACTTGGTGATAAAAACTATCTCCACACCTATGGCGACAGTAGTAAATAAATAAAGACACTTATGTGCTGAGTTGGAAAAGTTCAGTCTGTTTTTTTTTAAATAGAAATAGGTCCGAAGTTTAAACTTGGCACCAAAAATCCATGGCCAAACCAGCGGGTCATCCGCTGCACACAAACACTGTCTCTGTGAGCCGAGATGTACCTTAACTCGGAGATTTTTGGAGATTTGGGGGAGAGCAGGCTCCTCGGGGGCCCTCCCGACCACCAGACAAGGACTTCAGGCAATGCTTCCCGCGGAGATTTTTTTGAGATCTAGAGCAGTATCTGAGTCCTAACCAGCGAGTCGTCCACGGCACACCAACTCCATCTCTGTAAGCGGAGATGTACCTTCATTCAGAGATTTTGTCTGAGTTTGGGGAACTGTCCAAGACTAAACCAGCAGGTCATAAGCAGCACACAAACACCAGTCTCTGTAAACCAAGACGTACCTTCACTCTGAGATTTTTCAGAGATTTTGTGGAGTATCTGAGGCCAAACCAAGTGGGTCATCCGCGGCACACAAGCTCCATCTCTGTAAGCTGAGAAGTACCTTGGCTTGGAGATTTTTCGGAGATTTGGGGGAGGGCATGCTCCTCGGGGGCCCTCGTGACCACCGAGAAAGGACTTCAGGCAAAGCTGTGGAAGACAGACAGAAATCAGGCTATTAAGGTGAGGGGAGGTGGTTGAGCAAAAGGGGGGGAATTAGCTCTAGAAAACAGGGACTAAACACAAGATGGTGGCATGGCATACAGTTTGCAAAATGGAAACTTTTCTGCCCTGCAGTACAACAAATGTAGCTGTGCTGAATCACTTTAGGTAGCATTAAATGACACAGTCAAGCAGCTAAAAAGCTGATAAATTTGTTTGGTGATACTACTATCTGTACCCTTGTGGCACGGTTTGCAACGGGTCCTTAGCCCTGCAGTACAACGAATATTTGCTGTGCAGAATCACTTAAGGAACATGAAATTACACAGTCAAGCAGCTTAAATGCTGATAATTCTCCTTTTTGATAAAAACTATCTCCACACCTATGGCAACAGAAATAAATAAATAAAGGCACTTATGTACTGAGGTGGAAAAGTTCAGTCTGTTTTTTTGTAAATAGAATTAGGTCCAAAGTTTAAACTTGGTGCCACAAATCCATGGCCAAACCAGCTAGTCGTCCACAGCATGCAAACATTGTCTCTGTAAGCCGAGATGTACCTTCACTCAGAGATTTTTCAGAGATGTGAGGGAGGGCAGGCTCCTCATGGGCCCTCGTGAGCACTGGGCAAGGACTTCAGGCTATATGCTGTGGAAGACAGACAGAAATCAGCTTATTAAGGTAAGTGGGGGTGGCTGAGCAAAACAAGGGGAAATTAACTCTAGTGGACAGGGACTAAACACAAGATGGAGGCGCAGCATTCTGTTTGCAAAACAGAACCTTTTTTGCCATGCAGTGCAACCAATACAGCTGTGCAGAATCACTATAGGAAGCATTATATTACACAGTCAAGCATCGTAAAAGCTGAAAAACTTGTTTGGTGATATTTCTATCTGTACCCTTGTGGCACGGTTTGCAATCGGGTCCTTAACCCTGAAGTACAAGAAATATTTACTGTACAGAATCACTTAAGGGACATGAAATTACACAGACAAACAGCATAAATGCTGATAATTCCACTTGGTGATAAAAACTATCTCCACACCTATGGTGACAGTAATAAATAAATAAAGGCATTTATGTGCTGAGTTGGAAAAGTTCTGTCTGATTTTTTTAAATAGAATTAGGTCCAAAGTTTAAACTTGGTGCCAAAATTCCGTGGCCAACCCAACGGGTCATCCGCGGCACACAAACGCTGTCTCTGTGAGCTGAGACATACCTTCACTCGGAGATATTTTGAGATTTGGGGAGGGCAGGCCCTCGGGGACCTCAGACCACCAGACAAGGACTTCAGGCAATGCTTCACTCGAGATTTATTTTAGATTTGGGGCAGTATCCAAGGCCAAACCAGCGGGTCATCTGTGGCACACCAACGCCGTCTCTGTAAGCCTAGACGTACCTTCACTCTGAGATTTTTCGGAGATTTGGGGGAGGGCATGCTCCTCAGGGGCCCTTGCGACCACCGGGCAAGGACTTCAGGCAAAGCTGTGGAAGACAGACAGAAATCAGGTTATTAAGGTAAGTGGGGGTGGCTGAGCCAAACATGGGGAAATTAACTCTAGTGGACAGGGACTAAACACAAGATGGTGGCGCAGCATACAGTTTGCAAAACTGAACCTTTTTTGCCATGCAATACAACAAATATAGCTGTGCAGAATCACTTTAGGAAGCTTTAAATTACACAGTCAAGTATTGTAAAAGCTGAAAAATGTGTTTGGTGATATTTCTGTCTGTACCCTTGTGGCACAGTTTGCAATCAGGTCCTTAGCCCTGAAGTACAAGAAATATTTGCCATACAGAATCACTTAAGGGACATGAAATTATACAGTCAAGCAGCTTAAATGCTGATAATTCCACTTGGTGATAAAAACTATCTGGCCAGCCCAGTGGCACAAAGGGCTGAGGTGCTGGCACCTTACCTCAAACCACGCCAGCGACCCGGGTTCTGGAACAGACTTGGGACACTGGGGGTTGGCAGGGGAAGGATAGGATCGAGCATCCGTAGGACTGCTCTCCTATCCTGGGGTGGGACTGGGGTTTGCCTCGCTCAGGCAGCAGCCCCTAGTGGAGACTGGAGGCACTGCAGGAGCAGCGCTTAGAGGAAACCTAGAAAAAGTGGAAAAATGGCATCCGAGCGACCAGATGATGGCCGTTTGGATCCCCCGCCTCCATGGAGCCCCTGAAGAACCAGAAACTGATCCCAACAGCATCAGGGCTGAGAGAAAGAATGCCTGAAGGCAATTCCCCTCCGGAAGGAGGGGACCCGTCCGATGACGGGTTACGTCGAGCTACCCTGGTCAGCTGCGATTTGGAGTCGGGGGAAGCTGGTGTCGGGGAGGGTTCAGAGTGGAGATACAGGGAGGGGTAATATTGCAGAAGGCCTGAAGGAGAGGCCAGTCAGATGCAGGGGTGAAAAATAAATAATGCAAAAATAACTATCTCCACACCTATGGTGACAGTAATAAATAAATAAAGGCTTATGTGCTGAGTTGGAAAAGTTCAGTCTAGTTTTTTAAATAGAATTAGGTCCGAAATTTAAACTTGGCACCAAAAATCTGTGGTAAAACCAGAGGGTCATCTGCGGCACAGCAACGCTGTCTCTGTAAGCTGAGGCGTATCTTCATTCAGAGATTTGAGGAACTATCCAAGACTAAACCAGTGGGTCATAAGTGGCACACAAATGCCGTCTCTGAAAGCCGAGATGTACCTTCACTCAGAGATTTTTTTGGAGATTTGGGGAGGGACATGGTCCTCGGGGGCCCTCGCGACCACCTGGCAAGGACTTCAGGCAAAGCTGAGGAAAACAGAGAGAAATCAGGTTATTAAGGTAGGGGAAGGAGGCTGAGCAAAAGGGGGGGAAATTAGCTCTAGAGGACAGGGACTAAACACAAGATGGTGGCGTGGCATACAGTTTGCAAAATGGAACCTTTTTTGCCCTGTAGTACAACAAATATAGCTGTGCAGAATCACTTTAGGTAGCATTAAATTACACAGTCAAGCAGCTTAAAAGCTGATAAATTCTTTGGTGATACTACTATCTGTACCCTTGTGGCACGGTTTGCAATCAGGTCCTTAGCCCTGCAGCAACAAATATTTGCTTTGCAGAATCACTTTAGGTAGCATTAAATGACACAGTCAAGCAGCTAAAAGCTGATAAATTTGTTTGGTGATACTACTATTTGTACCCTTGTGGCACGGTTTGCAACGGGTCCTTAGCCCTGCAGTACAACAAATATTTGCTTTGCAGAATCACTTAAGGAGCATGAAATTGCACAGTCAAGCAGCTTAAATGCTAATAATTCCACTTGGTGATAAAAACTATCTCCACACCTATGGCGACAGTAGTAAATAAATAAAGACACTTATGTGCTGAGTTGGAAACGTTCAGTCTGTTTTTTTTAAATAGAAATAGGTCCAAAGTTTAAACTTGGCACCAAAAATCCATGGCCAAACCAGCGGGTCGTCCGCGACACACAAACACCGTCTCTGTGAGCCAAGATGTACCTTCACTTGGAGATTTTGGGAGATTTGGGGGAGAGCAGGCTCCTCGGGGGCCCTCCTGACCACCAGACAAGGACTTCAGGCAATGCTTCCCGTGGAGATTTTTTTGAGATTTAGGGCAGTATCTGAGTCCTAACCAGTGAGTCGTCCACGGCACACCAACTCCGTCTCTGTAAGCTGAGATGTACCTTCATTCAGAGATTTTGTTTGAGTTTGGGGGACTGTCCAAGGCTAAACCAGCAGGTCATAAGCAGTACACAAACACCAGTCTCTGTAAACCGAGACGTACCTTCACTCTGAGATTTTTCAGAGATTTTGTGGAGTATCTGAGGCCAAACCAAGTGGGTCATCCGTGGCACACAAGCTCCATCTCTGTAAGCTGAGAAGTACCTTGGCTTGGAGATTTTTCGGAGATTTGGGGGAGGGCATGCTCCTCGGGGGCCCTCGTGACCACCGAGCAAGGACTTCAGGCAAAGCTGTGGAAGACAGACAGAAATCAGGCTATTAAGGTGAGGGGAGGTGGTTGAGCAAAAGGGGGGGAATTAGCTCTAGAAAACAGGGACTAGACACAAGATGGTGGCATGGCATACAGTTTGCAAAATGGAAACTTTTTTGCACTGCAGTACAACAAATGTAGCTGTGCTGAATCACTTTAGGTAGCATTAAATGACACAGTCAAGCAGCTACAAAGCTGATAAATTTGTTTGGTGATACTACTATCTGTACCCTTGTGGCATGGTTTGCAACGGGTCCTTAGCCCTGCAGTACAACGAATATTTGCTGTGCAGAATCACTTAAGGAACATGAAATTACACAGTCAAGCAGCTTAAATGCTGATAATTCTCCTTTTTGATAAAAACTATCTCCACACCTATGGCAACAGTAATAAATAAATAAAGGCACTTATGTGCTGAGGTGGAAAAGTTCAGTCTGTTTTTTTTAAATAGAATTAGGTACAAAGTTTAAACTCGGTGCCAAAAATCTGTGACTAAACCAGCGTGTCATCAGTGGCACACAAACGCTGCCTCTGTAAGCCGAGACGTACTGTCACTCGGAGATTTTTCAGAGATTTGGGTGCGTATCCGAGGCAAAACCAGCGGGTCATCCATGGCACACAAACGCTATCTCTGTAAGCCAAGACGTGTCTTCATTCAGTGATTTTTCTGAGATTTGGGGGAGGGCAGACTCCTTGGGGGGCCCCCTTGACCACCAGGCAAGGTCTTCGGGCAATGCTATGAAAGATGGACAGAAATCAGATTAAGGTAATGGCTGAGCAAAAGGGGGGGATTAGCTCTAGAGGACATGGACTAAACACAAGATAGTGGTGTGGTATACAGTTTGTAAAACAGAAAATTTTTTGTCCTGCATTACAACAAATATAGCTGTGCAGAATCACTTTAGGTAGCAATAAATTACACAGTCAAGCAGCTTAAAAGCTGATAAATTAATTTGGTGATACTACTATCTGTACCCTTGTGGCACAGTTTGCAATCTGGTCCTTAGCCCTACAGTACAACAAATATTTGCTGTGCAGAATCACTTAAGGAACATGAAATTACACAGTCAAGCATGTTAAATGCTGATAATACCCCTTGCTGATAAAAACTATCCCAACACCTATGGTGACAATAATAAATAAATAAAGGCACTTATGTGCTACAGTGGAAAAGTCCGTGGCCAAACCAGCGGGTCATCTGCGGTACACAAATGTCATCTCTGTAAGTCGAGACATACCTTTACTCGGATATTTTTTGGAGATTTGGGGGAGTATCCTAAGCCGAACCAGTGGGTCATCCTTAGCACACAAATGCCGTCTCTGTATGCCGAGATGTACCTTCACTCGGAGATTTTTTTGAGATTTGGGAGAGGGCAGGCTTATCAGGGGCCCTCGTGACCACCGGGCAAGGACTTCAGGCAATGCTTCACTTGGAGATTTTTCAGAGATTTGGTGGAGGGCAGACTCCTCAGGGGTCCTCGCTATTACCGGGCAAGGACTTCAGGCAATGCTTCACTTGGAGATTTTTCAGAGGTTTGGGAGAGTATCCAAAGCCAAACCAGTGGGTCATCTGCAGCACTCAAACGCAGTCTCTGTAAGCCGAGACATACCTTCACTCTGAGATTTTTCAGAGATTTGGGATAGGGCAGGCTCATCAGGGGCCCTCACCACCACCAGGCAAGTTCTTCTGGCAGTGCTTCACTCGGAGATTTTTAGGAGATTTGGGGGAGTATCCAAGGCCAAACCAGTGGGTCATCTGTGGCACACCAACACCTGTCATAAGGCACCTCTGTCAGGCACACAACTTTGACATAAATTAGATGTAGTGACTCCCATTTTAGTTAATCTCACTGGCATTAAGTATGCACGATGTACCACATTTATGTGTATTTGTTTTAATTTATTATTCTTTATTTTGAGTTCTTCCAAATTCACAATTTTTTGCCAGTCATCCTCTGCTATAAATTTTCTTTTATCTTTTTCCCATCCTTTTTCAGATTTTCCATTGCAGCAAGTTTAACCTTTTGAATAAGTTCTGTATAAAAACTGTAATAATATGATTAGTTATATTTGTGTTAAGTAAATATTCTTCTGATGTAGTCAAAGATGAAATATGCAAGTAAGTATTATCATTTTTGAACAAAAAACTCTTGACCTGAAAATGTGGGTACCTTGCATTATTAGACAGCTTAAATATCCATTTCAATACAGCAAAAGCCATAAATTGATCTTCAAACAAATCCTGTATTTGTTGTATCCTTTTATAATATAGTTCTTTTTTCAGTAATCTTGTTGTCATTGAAGGTGGGAAATGTATATTATTTATTATTGGCGTTAATCTTGAAATTGGCTTTATATTTCTTAATATTTTCTGTGCTATGTTCCAGATATGATTTGTCAATTTAGTTGTTAACATTACCTGCCTGAATTGACCAGATTTATTCAAATTGACCATCACTGGTTGTAGAAGTTGCTCAGACAGTATTCTGGATAGCTCCATATTGAAACAAGTAGTTTTTCTGCCCTCTTCGTCCCATAAAAAAAATGCATTCTAGTGGTGCTGCTATGTAGTAGAACCAGAAGTCTGGCATTCCTAAACCTCCTTTATCTTTAAGCAATTGGAGTTTTTAAAAAGAAATCCTGGGTGGGGGGGGTGATTCCATAGACACTTTCTTATTGCTTTATCTAATTCATCAAAAAAGATTTAGGGACTAATACTGGTAAAGATTGAAATAAAAATAATAGTCTTGGTAAAATGTTCATTTTCAAAACGCTTAATCTCCCTAACAAAACCAAAGGTTGAGTCTGCTATCTCTCTAAATCAAACTTAATTTTAAGCAACAATGTTGAATAATTCAGCTCATAAAGTGATTATGATTCATTGCTAATTGCTCCCGCATGTAGCTTAAAGATTACATATGGAGTTTCCATAATGGGTGATTTTCTTGTAGTTTTGTTTCTTATGCTAAAAATAGAGCTTCACTCTTCCCCCAATTAATGTTATAGCCTGATACTTTCCCAAAGTTTTTAAATAGTTCTGACAGTCATAAATAGTCTTTTTCAGGTTCATTTGTAAATTGTATAATGTCATCCATATATAATGCCAATTTATGAGTCTGATTATTAATTCCAATACTCTCTATATCATGTTCATCTCTAAGTACAATTGCCAGGGGTTCAATAAACAAAGAAAACAACAATGGAGACAAGTGGCATCCTTGCTTGGTGCCCCTTGTAAGCTCAACATAATCTGATATATTTTGATTTGATTTAACTCTTGCCTTTGGTTTCCAATATATGGGTTTTTTCCCGTTCATGAATATACCCTCAATGCTGAAAGACCCCAACAGCTCAAATAGAAATTCCCATTGAACTCTATCAAAAGCCTTTTCAGCAGTGAGAGACAGAATGACTGCTTCAGGTCCTTCAAAAGCCTCCATCAAGTTCACTACCCTTCAGATATTGTGTTGTAACCTTCTGCCTGCCACAAACCCAGTTTAATCCCTATGTACTAACTTGAGGGTGATTAACGCTAATCTGTTTGTTAAAATTGTTGTAAATATTTTACAATCACTATTTAACAATGAAATTGGACTGAATCATGAGCATTGATCCGAGGGTGTATCCTTTTTATAATATCAATGTAAAATTGGCTTCATAAAATTATGGTGGTAATATACCTGAGCTCTCAATTTCTCTGAAAACCTGTACCAAGACTGGAGCTAATATACATTTCAAATCTTTATAAAATTCAATCATAAAGCCGGCCAGGTCCAGGGATTTTCCATTAGAAATATCTTTAATTATTTCAGAAATTTCTGTTTCATTAATTTCTTTATTCATAATTTTGTATTCCCTTCTAGAAGCTGTGAAACTGTTATATTACTCAAATATGTTTTAACTTCATGTACTGAAAAAGCATTATCCGATAGATATAATTCATTATAATATTCTTTAAACTCCTTATCTCTTCCGGATTAACAACCACACTACCATTTGTTACCATAATCTTATCTATCCTATTTTGATTTTGTTCAGTTCTTAACTGATAAGCTAACAATTTACTTGGCTTATATTCAAAAAAATAATATTTCACCTTGGCTCTGCACATTTGCTTTTCTGCTGTTATATGCAACATACTTCCAATTGTTTCTGTTAAGTACATGGCATTAATTATATTTTCTTCAGAATTAATATGAGCTCACATTGGTTAAGCTGCCATTAATTCTGCCTCAATTTTGTTCAAATTTTCCCTACATTTTTTCTGTTTATAATTTTTATAAGAGATTGTATAGCCTCTCAGAAATATTTTTATCATTTCCCAAATTGTACACCAGAAGTATTCTTCAGGGGTACTTTTTGGAAGTAAAAACGATATTTCCCTAGAAAGCATTAACACAAACTGCTCATCTGACCATAAAGAGTTATCTAGACACCATACTCTTACTTGGACTTCAGTGCAAGTCAAATCTATTTCCATGTAACAAGATGCATGATCAGATATAATTATAGAATTATATCTGAGGAATCTTATTTTTTGCAATAATCCATTAGTAATCATAAACATTCTATATCCTGTATAGATTTTTAAATATTTTTAAATCATGTGAGAATTTCAGCAAAGTTGGATGAAAAATATGGAATGGATCCACCAATGCCAGTTCTTCCATGTAACCTTTAATCAGGTCAAGTTTAAGAGTTAAACAGATTCAACGTAGGGCAATGGGAGCCACAATGGCCACCAGCTATGCCAACCTATATGTTGGTAAATGGAATGGGACATCATGTATAACAATGTCACAAATCCTTTTATTGGTAGTTTGGATTTCTGGCATCACTATATAACCACCTTGTGTTGAAATATAATATGTTTTTATTTCAGGGCAAGTTCTACAAACAAGTTAGAGGTACCGCTATGGGGGCAATGATAGCCCCAATCTTGTGAATGTCTTTTTGGGCAAGTGGGAGTCAGAAGTACTTTATGATGATGACATAACTCCATATTTAAATGTTTTAAATTGTTTGGATTAGTGGTGTTGCAACAGTATATTGACAATATTTTTATAGTTTAGAGGTGTACCGAACATGAATTTTATGATTTTGTACAATGGTTAGAGAGCACATCTCCCTGCCTGTTATTAAAGGCTAATATAGGCCCAGTGTCCATTAATATTTTTGGATTTGAACATTCTTAAATATGTTGATGGACATGTGGGCACTAGCCTTTTTCAAAAGGCTACTGATACGGATAGCCTTCTGCTATATACTGTAATAGCTGTCACATACACATAATATTTACATACAAACATATGTTAAAATAAATAACACAGTCTTTGAAACATAATTTAGTATGGTGGCTTTGATTAATCTGGGAAGTTCATATGAAAGAGGTGAGCATTTGGACCCTTTTAAAATCCTCCATCCTCATTTCTCACCCTAGGGGAAGCTATCAAAGGAGCTGTCCCTAGGACCAGTCCCAAGGCCTCTCTGGAAGCAATCCTCTCTGATCTTGATAGAAGATGTGTTCCAGAGGGCCAGATCAGCAACTTCATAAGCTTGACCTCCAAAGGTTTTCAATCTGGCCCTCAGAACTGCCAGGATGCCTCTGGTGGAGAAACAGAGGGAGTGGACTGAGGAGACAGGTGTTAAGAGATCAGTCAGGAAGCCAGGGCCCGGTCCATACAGGGCCTTATAAGTGAGCAAGCCCACTTTGAAGATGATCCTCCAACTGACAGGCAGCCAGTGCAGAATTCGTAGGACCAGGGTCACATGACTAGATTTTGGGAGGCCCATCAGTAACCTGGCCACTGTGTTCTGCACCAGCTGCAGCCAATGGAGGGCCCCTCCACTGACCCCAAAGTACAGATTGTTGCAGTAATCTAGCCTAGATGTAACAAAGGCATGAATCAGTGATGGCAGAATGTCAGGTGGAACTAGGGGTTTAATCCTGGCAACATTCCTTAAGTGGTAAAAACCACTTTGGATGACAGGCAACACCTGAGCATCAAGAGTCAGTCTGTCATCCAGGATGACGCTAAGATTTCTCACCCTAGGGGAAGCCATCAAAGGAGCTGTCCCTAGGACCAGTCCCAAGGCAGCTCTGGAAGCACTCCCATCACACCTGTGACCCAGCTCAATCAATAGTACCTCCGTCTTGTCTGGGTTCAGTTGCAACTAGTTGGAGGACATCCAGTCATTGATCTCCAACAGGCAGTTTTTATACCTAAGGGCCAATTTATTAGGACAACTGCAATTGTACAAACTTACATGATTCTGAGGTCTGAACAGATTCAGCACTTTAGGGAATGTGGATACAGCCAACATTCCATCATGTTGGCTGTTAAACATGTTAATTTTATATAAAGGGAGTCTACTCTGACCCCGCATCCCCTCGTGTCAAAACTAATGACCCTGTATGCACTTTTGTAACTACATATAGTACACGATCTTCAGAGGTCAGACAAATTTTTATTAATAATGGGAGCATTTCAAGTATAGACCCCCAAATGAAAAAAATACTTGTGGAGATGGGACCTAAAGTGGCATTTAAAAGACCAGCTAATATAAAAGATAGAGTTGTTTCAGGCTTTCTAAGCACCCCCTTCCCCCAGATAATTCATCCCATGGCTTCATCCAATACTTTGCAGTACATTTTGTTGTAGCTGCTGTATGTATTGCAGTTATGTTAAGCAGACTAAAACCTTAACAAATCCCAAGATGGGGAAGGAGATAGAGATCAAGGATTTTATTAATTGAAATACGTATGGAGTTGTTTACCTGTTGATGTGTTCCTGAGGGGCATATTATGTGGAATGCGCTATTCGATATTTCAAGCAAAGGGTGTGGGAACATATAAGAGTGGTGCAAAAGGGAAATCATATATGCCATAATCAGACACATGTTGAATGCTGTCAATAATCATGAAATTATGTTTGTTGGAGTTAAAAAATTGTCCCTTGGTCCTAGGGGTGGGAAATGGGAATTCAAAACTTGTCAGAGGGAAAGTTATTGGATTTATGTGGTTGGGGTGAGGGAGAATAACGGTCTGAATGAATCAAGTGATTTAGCCTCTTTTCTGCAATTCATTTTTGAAACTGCTACTTTTAGGGCTGTGGGTGGAGCCTACAGCCCTATTGGGATCAGACTGTAGCTCTAAAACGGCTGATCATGGAACTCCCTTTTTGGACTTTTGAAAGTAGTCCTCCACAGCTGCAAAATAGTGCACCCCCCCCTCTGATTTTTGCTATTTGTTGCTCTATGTTAAAGGCATCTGAAGGGAGGGGGGATGCTACTGTATTGTATCTCAGAACTTCTCAGGATATTAACAAAAACAACTTTTTAAACTGCTATTTCTATTGTCTGTCCAACTCAGTCTAATAGATTTATTCTATTTCTTTCAGCAACCATGGGATTAACTCATATGTTTTTCTGGAATTTACTGAAACTCTTAACGTCAGACTACAGTGTCAGATTACAGACAGTGCAGCTGCAGCCTGTGTTATTTATTTCATTCCTGTGGGCACAACAGGTTGCATGCTCACACACTCATACATGCACACACACACACACACACAGCAGCAGCAGCATAATCTACTCTGGCTAAATAAATTCAAGAGGACTGAATTAGCAGCATGCCAGTTTTTGATGATTATGACTAAACAACACTATATGGCACCAACAAGAAAATAACTTTGGTTAGTTGGTAGCTCTTCACAGTCCTATCGGCTCTTGCTAAATCTTGTTTATATTTGTAGTAGCATGGTGTATCATTTCATACAGTGTGGTTTGCACTCCAGGTTTTCAGGTGATTTATCTGGTTTTACACATATTTGTGGGTCACTGTGCTGCATAATATTTGGGTTATGCACCTGAGTTCCTGACAACTGTGTTTCCATAGTTAACATTGTGACCTGTAAAAAATGTATGAGTTAAGGACTGTATCAATGGTTAAACTAGTTCTGGAACCTTCTAGCATTTTGTGATTGGCCATTATATTTTATAAAAAATGGCCTGATAAGTTAAAAGAGGGGGAGACTTTCATGCACCCCTTATGCATAATATCTTTTTATGCGTTATCCATCTGTGTATATAAAAGTCCCTTGTCTGATATTTTTTTTTAAAATACACTTGATGCATTAAAAATACATTTGATGCATTATTTCTTGGTTCCAAATATGCTCTTGATACACCTGATGCTCCATGATGCTTGTGTAACCAGGGTTACGGTGGGGTGGTGTTATTATTAGCACTCGGTGCCTCTATTTTTGTAACCCACTACCTGGCTAACCTGGGTTCATGGAGAAAACATTCGCTTGGCATCAGGGCTAGGTTTGCGCTTTTGGAAAGGGGCACCCAAGTAATTCCAGACACAGGAAGCAAGAACTGAAAATGTCCAAACCAGGAGTGGGATTCTAAAGTGGGGCTTTTATTCACTTCAACACAAGAATACAAGGCAAGATGGATACCCATGGGGCTACACTTTCTGGATATGCAGATCTATAGAGGTCAGAACACATCTTCATCATCACACAACCCTCAGGTTTTGAACACACTGGGCCCTCACACCCGAACTGGTACTCTCACTCTTGGATTCCCTGGCATGGCACTCGGCCAGTACTAGTACACTTTTCCATATGTCATGGATTTTTGGTGGTGGCTCCCTCAACCGTCCATGAGCGCTTCTAGCTCTAAAGGGAAAAAACACATACTTAATCCCATGTCTGGGTACTTTCTGCAGACACTGGCCAAGTGCCTGGGAGAAAACTACAGGTTGTAGTTGTTTAACCAGGAGTAGCACACTAATCTGAAAGCTTTTTTACAAGCACAACCTGGTGTCCAAAGTGAATCCCTAGAGGTAAATCTGGTTACTCCAGATGGGGGGTGTCTCCCACCTCTTATTCCCAAATCCATACCCGGTCATTCATTTGGAGTCAACACCTTTTCTTTGAACTCTCTGTTTGTAGAAAGCTATCTCGAAATGTATATCACATTTGACAATCTACTGTCCATATAACTGGTGTCCTGACTTGCAGCATTCTCTACATGGCTATGTCCATCCCTGTAGACCCCCACTGGTTAGATGCATTTTAAGTCATACACATATCTTAAAGTACTGTACTGGGCTGTCCTTTCCTTACCCCAGAGAAGCAGATACTTTTATAAAACTTTCTTGGTGAAAACATGGGCTCTATTTCAGAGCAGACTCACCAAGGTTCACAGGTGCCCCAGGGCTTCTCTCACAGAAAACACACATCTGGTACCTCAGTACAAATTCTCTAGTCAGGTAGCTTTCCCTCTTCCAGCAAGGCCAGGGGGTTGCCCCTGAAAGGCTGGTCTTTTTCCCCCATACCTCCAGGGATGGGACACTGGAACAAACTGGGGAACAGTCTCAACCACTTCTGCAGGTTTCTTCTGTGTCCTTCTCTAGGGTGAGAACACACACCCTCTTCCTGTTGTAGCTCTATGACAGACCTAGGCTCTGAGGGGCTGCCAACTGAAGCGCACCTCCTCCTTCCACTAAGTCTCCCACTAGACTTCTACAGACTCACTTTGAAAACCCAAACATTCTAATCTAACTCCCTGCTGCAACATTCCACTGTGGCTTATGCTGTTGCAAGAATTCTAAGTGATGTCATCCCTCCAGCTCAGCTGAGACTGAGGACAGAGTGAGACAGTGTGAAACCCATTTAACTGGTGTCTCACAAGCTTCTTTTCCCTGTCTGCCACTAGATCTAAGTGGGATTCTTTGTTATTAAACATCTTTATTAATTTCCACAAAAAACACCTCAATACAGGTACATAGCTGAGAGCGCGAAATGGAGCAATATAAAACAACCAGACACTAACTCGCCCATTCATCGGAAAATAAAAATCCCTCCCTCCCCCATCCCTCCCAAGGCTACCGCATAAGCAAACCTTAATTTGCCATCCCTGAGGTGTTCTGAGGGCCAGGCCTCCACGCCATAAGGAGCGTTTCAAAAGAACTCTAAAGCGCTGTGTATATTTTCAATCTATTCTGCATACGAGCGATATGTTTTTCTAATTGTACTGCCAGGGTACATTCTCAGTACCACTCCAACAAGGAGGGGGCTTTATCACTGGTCCAATGCCTTAAGATTGTCAGTTTTTCCACAGCGGATAAAAGCGGCATTTGGGCCTTTTTAGCCTTGGAAGTGCCAACTGGAAAAAGGCTCATCAGACATACCTCAGGGGTAAACAAATTTGTTAAGCCAAGGATAGGGTCCAAGAGATTGTTGATAGCCTGCCAAAGGACCTGAATTGAAGGGCATGACCATACCATGTGATATAAAGTACCATCTTCCTTCCTACACTTCGGACAAAGAGATGTATCCTTTGCCCCATATTTGCACAGTCGGGATGGAGATAAGTATAAATGGTGCATTAAGTTGAAATGCACCATCCTCAATCTGTCTTGTTTTACATATTTATACATTGTAAACCACAACTTCTTCCAGAGATCGGGTACCTCAGATATTCCTAGCTCCCTTGTCCAATAAAAACATACCCCTAGAGGAAGTCTGTGGTCCCATTCCTGAAGTGTTTTGTATACCTTAGAGACTGAACTTGGTTGAGAGGCTATGGTGAAAAGTATGCTGGCATCTCAGTCCCCATAGTCAGCAAGAGCTCTCTGAGAAAAAATAGATGTTAGGGCCTTACTAACTTGTAGCCATTTAAAGAGGTCCTGACCCGAAACTCCGAAAACATTCACCAACTGATCAAAAGACCGAGGTCCCCCATTCACCCAAAAATCCGAGATTCTAAGGTGGCTTGCCTGAGGCCAAAATGCGGAGGACAGGGTCATACCCCCAACCCTAATGTGGGGGTTTTCAAAAATGGGTTGGTTGATAGATAGATACCATTTAACTGCGAGGTAGTTTTGCAACAGCTGAAAGGCCTTTAACGACCATCCCATAGGGTTGTTTTTCAAAGGTTTGGGTATAGCCGACGGAGAGGCATATAACAGGGCCCATAGAGAGCAGCTCACCCTCTTTGCCAGCCCTCGATCTATGTCAACCCATAAAGGCAAGTAAGTCGATTGGACGCTCCTTGCACTCCAGTAGACCAGCTTGCTTACGTGCTGCATGACATAATATAGAAAGAGAGAGGGAGCAGCTAATCCTCCCTTTAACTTCGGTCTAAGTGGGATTCTAGTAACTCTGGGTGACAAGGGGGTTACACCCACCCTTGGCCAGGAAAATTACTGTCCGCAGTAATTACTTACCCTGCCCAGGCCATCCTACCCTCTGTGCTACCTATGGAGAGGGGTGATCAGGCCCTCTCCTACCACATGCTAGGCACAGGCAGGCAACACTAAGGGCCCAGAGGCCATCGACTGATGCATCAGCCTCTACTCTATGATCTTGCTATGGTTACATAGTGGACCTCGTAGAATTGTCCAGAGCATAGCCCACAATAGATCAGCACTGCACCCCTTCCGGCCAGTCAGGATCACAGCCTGTCTATCCCCCTAGACCTCTAGGGAAAACCTATCTGACCAAAACCCCCAAATTACCCAAAAACACATGATCCAGAAGCAAATGATTTGATATCTTTTAATGGACCAACATAGATGTAACAACAAGAACAAAGTGCTCTTGCTTTCGGACCAATCAGTCCTTCTTCAGAAGCTCATGGCAGTTGTTTAGAAAATACAATACTTATAACAGCTAGATAATGCAGAGAAAAACAGAAAAAATCCCCATTGGTTTAAAATACTCATTTAAAAAAAAAACAGAAGATGTCAGAGAAGTTTAACAGTACCATACTGCCTTCAGCCAGAAGTAACCCTGGGTCAGACATGCTTGGTGGAACACACATACAAAGAATCCTACTGCATATAAATTTAATTGACGTAAGATAACACTGCTGAAGCAGATAACTCCTAAATCAAGCTATGAGTGTCAAAGTTAGTATAAGGATATGATTACTGAAAGGCAACCCCCACCCAGATTAAAGACAAACTAAGATTGTTATAGGGCTCATGAAGTTTCAATGTCTGCATTATAGACGAGAATTTACCAGTAAAGTTGTCTTAATATCATCAGTGCACACTGTGTGATGTGTAAAACCTAGCTGGACCTGTCACCCAGCTGTACTCTCCAGCTAGATATAAGGCCCAAGAAATTTCAAAAACCTCAGGACTATATAAATGATAATTTAAATATAAATTGATAATATTAGTGTCAAACAAAAAACTCTAGTCGAGGAACCTCAAGGAATTAAGACCATGTAGCCTGATATGTACTGATGTAAATATACACTGAGAATGTAACAACTTGATGTACCACAAGTGTCGAAGGAATCTGACAAAGAGATAAAAATGTAATTTCTCTCCTCCTCTTCATACAAACAATACACCCTAACCCACCCCACATCACCATAATGTGGGTGGGGGAGATACATAGCTTTAAGGAGATGTTGTCTGTCTCTCTCTCTCTCTCCCCCCCTTTTTTTTCCTCTTTCTCTCTCTCCCCCTCACTCTCTCCCACAGACACACACAGACACACACACACACACACACACACACACACAGACACACACTCTCTTTCTCTCCTAGTGAACCTATATTCACTTCAGTCACTGCAATTGTTCCCCAAAGGAATTCAACTTGTCATGAAATCCTGAGTAAAAGCGCTTATGTCTCCTAATACCTACAGAGCAAAAATGTGACACTATTTAACTGTACTACTATCTGCATAGTAACATTTCCAAGGATACTGGATAGAACTACCATGAAATAAACCTGCCACCTTCCCCAGGATAAGGTAACTAGAAGTAAATATAAAGTATGTGTGTATGATCAGAGGTCTAACATACCTACATATCCACAAATTACTACAATATTAGCCTAATATAAAAAGATATGTGCAGGACCCCCATGCAAATGAGACCACGCACCCCAATATGTACAGAGTTACAAAAATTATATGTGCCAGTATATGATAACACTCCTGTATGTACAGTAGCAGGCTAGGTAATCCGAATATGGTGCAATGGAATCAATCCCACCTCCAGGCAAAGATAAAAAGTAAGGAGGAATCAATATTCATTATGTGTGTGAAGTAAGAATAGTAACACATTATAACTCCATATATCTAAATAGAGACTTACCTCAATGTGACAGCAAGCCCCACATCTGTTATATCACATATTCTGAGCTGGACGTAATTGTCCACCTAGGGACAAATGACTTGGCTCATCATGAGATTAGAGCAGTGCAGGAGGACATTGTGGAGTTGGGGAGGGACCTAAGACAAGTAGCACACACAGTATCCTTCTCAGAGGTGCTCCCTGTCAAAGGCATGGGGGAGGCGAGGGTAATTGGCACCATGCAGTTTAATGAATGGTTGAAAAAATGGTGTGGAGCACAGGGGTTTGGCTTCATTGGGGACTGGGGTTCCACCTGGAGGGACACCAGCCTATACTGGCAGGATGGTCTGCATTTGTCCAGGAAGGGAATAAGTCTTTTGAGCAATCGGTTTAAATGCTTCATTTGAAAGCTTTTAAACTAGTCAAAGGGGGAGGCACTGACAAGCAGCAGGAAATCCCAGCCTCTCCCTACAAAACAGGGTACTAAATGAGAAAAAGACCGAGGTAGAACGATCAGTGGGGGATGCTGCAACTGAAGGTAAAGCCATCAAAAAATGGAGAGCAATGAGTACCAATGCCTGTAGTCTGGGTAACAAGCTTCCTGAATTAGTGGCCTTGATGGAGGAGGAACATCCGGATATCGTGGCAGTCACAGAAACATGGTACACACAAAACCATGACTGGGACATAAACATACCAGGATACACTGTCTACAGGAGGGACAGGGAAGGTAAAAGAGGAGGAGGAGTAGTTCTTTACATAAGGGAAGGAATAAAAGCAACAGAACAAAAGGGTAAACAGGGAGGAGAAGAAGCACTGTGGGTAAATCTGGAGACAGGCAATGGCACCACAATACGCACAGGGGTTGTATACAGACACCCTTCTCAGGGGGAGGAAATGGACAGGGAAATAATAGAAAGTATACTTAGAATGGCAGAAAAAGGGGAGATATTGCTGATGGGTGATCTGGATATGCCAGATGTTAACTGGAGTGCAGTTGCAGCTGCCACTTTGAGTGCAGCTATTCTAGATGCCCTACAGGGGGCATGCCTTAGACAACTAGTACTGGAGCCCACTCGAGAGGGAGCAATATTAGACTTGATTCTCTCAAATGGAGATGGAGAGAGGATCACAGATGTAGAAGTGGGTAGCCTTCTGGGAACTAGCGACCATCGAACAGTATGGTTCGCAATAAACACAGCAATAGAGTCAAGCCATACAAAGACAAAAGTACTGGACTTTAGGAGGGCTGACTTTGCCAAAATGGGTGAGTGCCAAAGGAATGCCCTAGCAAATGGGCAGGAAGGAGGGGTGGAAGAACAATGGGGAATAATAAAAACTGCCATCACAGAGGTAACGAGCCTTTGTGTGAAGCAAATAAACAAAACAAGATGATGTAAGAAACCACTATGGTTCTCAAAGGAAGTGGCAGTGAAGGTTCAAGAGAAAAAGAAAGCATTCAGGAAGTACAAGGAATCACAGAAGGAGCAGGACAGTGAACTGTATCAGTTAAAGCAAAGGAGGCTGGGAAGGCAGTCAGAACAGCAAAGGCCCAAACCGAGGAAAAGATAGCCAACTCAGTTAAGAAGGGGATAAACCTTTATAGGTACATCAGGAGCAAAGGAAGACCAAGGAGGGATAGTGAGGCTTAATAAAGGGAGGGAGGGTGGGCAGAGGGAGACTGTGAAAAGGCAGAGATACTAAACAAATATTTTTGCTCAGTATTTACAAATGAAGAGGGGAGGTACATAAAACAAAACAGTAGTAACACTTTGACAGAAGTTGATACCAGCCCATTTACAGAAGAAAGGGTTCTGAAAGAACCTTAAACTGAAGGTGGACAAAGCAATGGGGCCTGATGGGATTCATCCCAGAATTTAAAAGAGCTAAGGGTAGAACTAGTGACACCACTGACTACCCTTTTAACAAATCATGGGAGGATGGGGTGGTACCCGAGGACTGGAGGAGGGCAGATGTGATCTCTTCACAAAAGTGGAGAGCAAGGCAGAAGCAGGAACCACAGACCTGTTAGTTTAACCTCAGGGATAGGGAAAATGATGGAATCACTTCTGAAGGAAAGAATTGTCGAGTATCTAGTGGCCAGAGGGCACAGGACCCTAGGCAGCATGGATTCACAGCGGGAAGGTCATGCCAGACAAATCTGATAGATTTCTTGACTGGGTGACCAAAGTAGTAGATCAGGGAGGCTGTGGACATGGCCTACCTAGACTTTAGCAAGGCATTTGACACAGTCCCACACAAAAGATTAATATACAAGTTAGCCTTGGGAATGGTCCCAAGATGACAGCCTGGGTAAAGAATTGGCTGGAGAATAGGACACAGAGAGTAATAGTAAATGGAATCCACCCAGAAGAAAGGAGGGTTACTAGTGGGGCAACGAGGGTTCAGTATTAGGACCGGTCCTCTTCAATGTCTTTATAAGCAACATTAGGAAGGACTGAAGGAAAGTATGTCTCTTTGCAGATGACAGTAAGATCTGCAACAGAGTTGATGCACAGGGTGGGGTGGGAAGGATGAGAAGGGACTTGGCAAGGTTAGAGGAATGGTCAAATGTATGGCAGCTTAGATTCAATGCTAAGAAGTGCAAGGTAATGCACCTGGGAAACAAAAACCCAGGGGAAGAGTACACAATGGGGGGTGAGATACTAACAACAACAAAAATGGAAAGGGACCTGGGGGTAGTCATATCAGATGACCTAAAAGTGGTCAAGCAATGTGAGAGGGCAGCAAGGAGGGCTGGGGGGATATTGGGATGCATAGGGAGAGGCATCACCAGTAGATAACAGGAAGTTATTATCCCTCTATGCAGACAGCTGGTGAGACCCCATCTGGAGTACTGTGTGCAGTTCTGGAGACCCAATCTCCTCAAAGACATAGACAGGATGGAAGCTGTCCAGAGGAGGGCAACTAAAATGGTGCAGGGTCTGCACCAGAAGACATAGAAGAGAGACTTAAGGAGCTTAATATGTATAGCCTCGAGGAAAGGAGGGAGAGGGGGACATGATAGAAACTTCAAGTACCTCAAGGAATCAACAAAGTCCAGGAGGGTAGCATCTTTCAAAAAAGAGGTGCAAGAACAAGAGGGCACAATTTGAAGATAGAGGGGGCGGCTCAGAGGTAATTTAAGGAAGTATTTTTCACAGAGAGGGTTGTGGATGCATGGAACAGCCTTCGGAGGAGGTTGTGGAGTCAAAATCAGTGGTGGAATTCAAGCATGCATGGGACAGACATAAGGCAATTCTGGGGGTGGGGGAAGAAGTAGGCTGCTGGTTAACTAGGATCTGCTGCTTATCCAGTAGGTAGGGAAATGGGCAGACTGGTGGGCCAAGCGGTCCTTATCTGCTGTCAATTCTATGTTTCTATGTTTCTATACCTCACAACACATACCCACATACATACATACACACACACCCCCACATCCCACACATGCTGAAGTCCTATAATATGCCAGTCTGAAGAAGAAAAGGTCTGTGGATGTTAGTTTCTGTAGTGTCCCATAAAACCAAGATCAGCGTTCATCACATCTGCTACCATATTGAGATGTAAAATAAGTTTCATCTCAAAAGCTTGTCTCTGTTGTGTGTTTTTGAGATTTCCTTTTAAGACCATTACCGACATATCTGAGATTGAGTGGTCAGGCTGGGAGAAGTGGTGCCCCACTGGTTTTTCAGTCTTCTTTGCTGTAATAGTATGTCTGTGTGAGTTCATCCTAGTGCGGAGCTGTTGACGTGTCTCTCCAACATAACCTGTTTGTGGACATCTCTTGCACTGAATGAAATAAACAACATGTCGTGACATGCATGTATAACTCCCATGCACCTGGAATTGTCTGTTTTGTGATGTAACCACACAGTCTGAGGTAGAAATAAGCCCACAAGTCTTTCAGGGGTGTTTATTGCAGGGTCGTGAACCATGGTATTCTGTTCCGGTGAAAGTGTGCTCCTAATAATTAGGCTGGATAAATTTGGTGGTTGTTTAAAAGATAGTAGTGGGAGTTCCTTAAAAATACAATTAAGGGTTTCCTCCTCACTAAATATTGGATGGAGATCTTTAATAATCTTACGCAGATGTTCAAGGTCTGGATGATATGTGACTACCAAGGGTATTCTGTCTGTAGCTGTCTTTTCTTTATATTGAAGTAGTTGTTGTCTTGGTACTATGCTGCTCATTCTGTGATCCTGTCAATTTCCTGAAAAGTGTCCCTGCTCAATAAAGGTGTTTTTCAACATAGCCAATGTGTATCTCTGTCATCCTCATTTGAACAACACGGTGACAACGGAGTGCTTGACTGTATATGACAGACTTTTGTATGGTTTGGTGATTACTTTTCTTGTGCAGGTATCTCTGTCTGTCTGTTGGCTTCCTGTAAACACGTAATGCAAGGTTCCATCCTTAATGGTGACTGTGGTGTCCAGAAAGTTAACCTTGGTGATAGAGTACTCCAGGGTAAGCCTTATGGTAGGGTGGAGATTATTAAGTTTGTGATGAAAATCTTTGAGTGCATCTGTGCCCTCCGTCCAGATGATAAACAAATCATCAATGTAATGGAAATAAGCTAGTGGTTTGTAGGGATACTGCCTTAAAAAATCCTCCTCCAAGTCAGCCATAAGGAGGTTAGCATACTGTGGAGCCATTTTGGTGCCCATTGCTGTTCCCATAGTTTGAACATTGAAGTTGAAGTTGTTATGTGTCAAAATGAATTCCATAAGTTCCCCCACCACTCCAGGGTTGATGTTTTGTTCCGGTCCCTTCTCATGTATGTATTTAAGGCATGCTGCAATGACATCTGTGTGTGGAATATTAGTGTAGAGGGATGTTACATCCATTGTCACTAAAATGGTATCAGGTGGTAAATCCTTATAACCAGAAAGTACACGCAAAAAGTGCATAGCGGCCCTGGATATAACTGTCTCTTTCCATAACCAGTGGTTTCAAATGGTCCTACAAAACCTGAGATCCCCTAGTCAAGGTACCATTACCAGAGACTATAGGTCTCCTGGATTGCCAGGTTTATGTATTTTAGGTAGCATGTAGAATGTCCCTGGTCTGGGTTCATCAGGGATGAGGTGAGTTAGTTTCTCTCGGCCATGGTCTGGAAAAGTTTTAATTAAGTCACGTAGTTCATCTTTATATCTTGTAGTGGGGTCACTCTCTAGTTCTCTGTAGTATGTAAGATCTGTTAGCTGTCTATTAGCTTCATTAATATAATCTTCTCTGTTTAAAATCACTACTGCAGATCCTTTATCAGCTTTTTTGATGACAATGTTGTGGTTTGATTTTAGTGTCCCTATAGCTCTCTGTTCCAGTGGAGAAAGGTTATAATGGATCTGTTTTTGCCTAATAAGGATCTGACCACTGACTTGTTGGCGGAAACAATTAATGTAATTGTCTATTTTTCTGTTACGCCCACTTGAGGGGGTAAATTCAGATTCCTTTTTCTTATCCATTACATTATTGCTGTTTGCACTGTCGTCACTACCAGTGATTTCTTCCCTGCCATGAAAGAATTCTTTAAGTCTCAATCTACGGAAGTACTCCTCCAGTTCACCACAAAACAATATGTTATCCAGCGGTTTTGTTGGGCAGAAAGTGAGGCCCTTTGAAAGTACATTTAGTTCTCCAGTAGTCAGTGTGTGGTTGGACAAATTAACAACTGAAAGGTGCCCATCAGTATTGTGTTGTTGTTCAGTGACTCCATTATGTTCTTCATGGTTGTTAGGAAGTATGGTATGTTGAAGGGCATCCAATTTCCTATTTTTCTAACAGATCTTACATACTACAGAGAACTAGAGAGTGACCCCACTACAAGATATAAAGATGAACTACGTGACTTAATTAAAACTTTTCCAGACCATGTCCGAGAGAAACTAACTCACCTCATCCCTGATGAACCCAGGCCAGGGATATTCTACATGCTACCTAAAATACATAAACCTGGCAATCCAGGGAGACCCATAGTCTCTGGTAATGGTACCTTAACTGAGGGGATCTCAGGGTTTGTAGGGACCATTTTGAAACCGCTGGTTATGGAAAGAGACAGTTATATCCAGGACACTACGCACTTTTTGCGTGTACTTTCTGGTTATAAGGATTTACCACCTGATACCATTTTAGTGACAATGGATGTAACATCCCTCTACACTAATATTCCACACACAGATGGCATTGTAGCATGCCTTAAATACATACATGAGAAAGGAGCAGAACAAAACATCAACCCTGGAGTGGTGGGGGAACTTATGGAATTCATTTTGACACATAACAACTTCAGCTTCAATGGTAAACATTTTGTTCAAACTATGAGAACAGCAATGGGCACCAAAATGGCTCCACAGTATGCTAACCTCTTTATGGCTGACTTGGAGGAGGATTTTTTAAGGCAGTATCCCTACAAACCACTAGCTTATTTCCGTTACATTGATGATTTGTTTATCATCTGGATGGAGGGCACAGATGCACTCAAAGATTTTCATCACAAACTTAATACTCTCCACCCTACCATAAAGCTTACCCTGGAGTACTCTATCACCAAGGTTAACTTTCTGTACACCACAGTCACCATTAAGGATGGAACCCTACATACATGTATTTACAGGAAGCCAACAAACAGACAGAGATACCTGCACAAGAAAAGTAATCACCCAAACCATACAAAAAAGCTGTCATATACAGTCAAGCACTCCGCTGACACCGTATTTGTTCAAATGAGGATGACAGAGATACACATTTGGCTATGTTGAAAAACACCTTTATTGAGCAGGGACACTCTTTCAGGGAGATTGACAGGATAACAGAACGGGCAACGCAAGTACCAAGACAACAACTGCTTCAATATAAAGAAAAGACAGCTACAGACAGAATACCCTTGGTAGTCACATATCATCCAGACCTTGAACATCTGAGTAATATTATTAAAGATCTCCACCCAATATTTAGTGAGGATAAAACCCTTAATTGTATTTTTAAGGAACTCCCACTACTATCTTTTAAACAACCACCAAATTTATCCAGCCTAATTATTAGGAGCACTTTCACCGGAACAGAATACCATGGCACACGACCCTGCAATCAATGCCCCTGTAATACTTGTGGGCTCATTTCTACCTCGGACTGTGTGGTTACCTCACAAAATAGACAATTCCAGGTGCATGGGAGTTATACATGCATGTCACGACATGTTGTTTATTTCATTTAGTGCAAGAGATGTCCACAAACAGGTTATGTAGGAGAGACACGCCAACAGCTCTGCACTAGGATGAACTCACACAGACATACTATTACAGCAAAGAAGACTGAAAAACCAGTGGGGCACCACTTCTCCCAGCCTGACCACTCAATCTCAGATATGTCAGTAATGGTCTCAAAAGGAAATCTCAAAAACACACAACAGAGACGAGCTTTTGAGATTAAACTTATTTTACATCTCAATATGGTAGCAGATGGGATGAACGTTGATCTTGGTTTTATGGGACACTACAGAAACTAACATCCACAGACCTTTTCTTCTTCAGACTGGCATATTATAGGACTTCAGCATGTGGGATGTGGATGCGTGTGTATGTATGTGTGGTATATGTTGTGAGGTATGTGATATAATAGATGTGGGGCTTGCTGTCACATTGAGGTAAGTCTCTATTTAGATATATGGAGTTATAATGTGTTACTATTCTTATTTCACACACATAATGAATATTAATTCCTCCTTACTTTTTATCTTTGCCTGGGGGTGGGATTGTTTCCATTGCACCATATTCAGATTACCTAGCCTGCTACTGTACATACAGGATTGTTATCATATACTGTCACATATAATTTTTGTAACTCTGTACATATTGGGGTGTGTGGTCTCATTTGCATGGGGGTCCTGCACAGATCTTTTTACATTAGGCTAATATTGTAGTAATTTGTGGATATGTAGGTATGTTAGAGCTCTGGTCTTACACACATACTTTATATTTACTTCTAGTTACCTTATCCTGGGGAGGGTGGCAGGTTTATTTCATGGTAGTTCTATCCAGTATCCTTGGAAATGTTACTATGCAGATAGTAGTACGGTTAAATAGTGTCACAATTTTGCTCTGTAGGTATTAGGAGACATAAGCCCTTTTACTCAGGATTTCATGACAAGTTGAATTCCTTTGGGGAACAATTGCAGTGACTGAAGTGAATATAGGTTCACTAGGAGAGAAAGTGTGTGTGTGTGTCTGTGGGAGAGAGAGAGGGGGAGAGAGAGAGAGAGAGGAAAAAAAAGGGGGGGGGGAGAGAGGCAGACAACATCTCCTTAAAGCTATATGATCTCACCCACATTATGGTGATGTGGGTGGTTAGGGTGTATTGTTTGATGAAGAGGAGGAGAGAAATTACATTTTATCTCTTTTCAGATTCCTTAGACACTTGTGGTACACCAAGTTGTTACATTCTAAGTGTATATTGACATCAGTACATATCAGGCTACATGGTCTTAATTCCTTGAGGTTCCTCGACTAGAGTTTTTTGTTTGACACTAATATTATCAATTTATATTTAAATTATCATTTATATTGTCCTGAGGTTTTTGAAATTTCTTGGGCCTTATATCTAGCTGGAGAGTACAGCTGGGTGACAGGTCCAGCTAGGTTTTACACATCACACAGTGTGCACTGATGTTTTTAAGACAACTTTACTGGTAAATTCTTGTCTATAATGCAGACATTGAAACTGCATGAGCCCTATAACAATCTTAGTTTGTCTTTAATCTGGGTGGGGGTTGCCTTTCAGTAATCATATCCTTATACTAACTGTGACACTCATAGCTTGATTTAGGAGTTATCTGCTTCAGCAGTGTTATCTTATGTCAATTAAATTTACATGCAGTAGGATTCTTTGTATGTGTGTTCCACCAAGCACGTCTGACCCAGGGTTCCTTCTGGCTGAAGGCAGTATGGTACTGTTAAACTTCTCTGACATCATCTTCTGTTTTTTTTTTTTTGTTTTTTTTTTAAATGAGTACTTTAAACCAATGGGGATTTTTTTCTGTTTTTCTCTGCATTATCTAGCTGTTATAAATATTGTATTTTCTAAACAACTGCTATGAGCTTCTGAAGAAGGACTGTTCGGTCCGAAAGCTAGAGCACTTTGTTCTTGTTGTTACATCTATGTTGGTCTATTAAAAGGTATCAAATCATTTGCTTCTGGATCTATTCTTGCAGGGACCAATACGGCAACTACTAAATCTAGATTCCAAAAACACATGGGGACCTCCCCCATCCCTGGACACCTGCAACCAACACACAAGGGAGCTAACACTACTCTCTAAGAATTTCTCCACACTCCCCCACAACCGTACCTGTGGAAGGAAAAATTAAACACAGTTAAGAACAATATTCAGTTTAATCATTACTTCTTTAAAGCACATGAGAGACTCCGATGAGTCCCTCCTCCTCTTCTTGTCTTTCCTTCTTGTCTTATTCTTGATCACCTGCAAGAGAAAACACAAAACAACCACCAATCTGCAAACACAGTACTATTGAAACCCTACCATCAAAACACTGGAGAATCCCAAAAATATTTTTTAGAAAAGTAGAAAAACAGTAGAAACAGTAGAAAAACAATGACATTATTTTCAATAAATATTTTTGGGGATGGAGTACCCTGAAAGTCCCATCTAGTGACAACAGTGCCTGAAGGCAAGTCCAAGAAAAAGTCTGTCCTGGGCTGGAGCCCGGTGAAGCACAGTTCTGGTAGGACTGTAATCATGAAGGAGAGAGTCTTTGAGGACAGTTACATACTAACATACTAAAATGCCAGCAGAATAGGCCTAACGGTCTTTTGTGTCTGCTCGTTTGGTCAGCCTCCACCCTGGGTGCTGACCTTGCTGCCCCCCTCGCCTCCTCTGGCTTCTCCCTTCTCAGTTCCGGATATTCTTGCTGCATTGGATTTTGCTTCCAGAACCCTTCCCCTGTACTTGTCCCACCCCGTCTTGAAACCCTCCACTGTCTCTGCCTCCACCAGCCACCTAGGCAGCGCATTCCATGGCTCCACCACCCTCTCAGTGAAGTAGCACCTCCTCCTTTCTCCCCTGAATCTTCCCCCCTCCAGCTTCCACCAATGCCCTCTAGTGGTCCCCTCCTCCTTCCTTTGAAGCACCCTGACTGTTCCTCCCCTATTTACCCTCTTCATGTACCTGAAGACCTCTATCATGTCCCCCCAGTCCCTTCTCTCTTCCAATGTGTACATATTTAGCTCTTCGAGCCTCTCCTCATAGGTCCTGTCCCCCAAGCCCCAAATCATTTTGGTTGCCCTCCTCTGGACCCTCTCCAGGAGGGTAATGTCCCTCTAAGTGTGGCCTCCAAAACTGCATGCAGTACTCAAGGTGCGGCCTCACCAAGCAGTTATACAGAGGGAGTATCACTTCCCTCCTTCTGGAGGTGATCCCCCTAGCGATGCATCCCAGCATCCTGTTGGCCTTGGCTGCTGCACTCCTACAAGTCTCCGAGTTGTTCATCTTGACATCCACCACCACCCCCAGGTCCTTCTCAGCCATCGAGACCTGTAGCATTTCCCCCCCAGGGTGTACACTTGGCCTGGGTTTCTGGCCCCCAGGTGGAGTACCTTGCATTTCCCTGCATTGAACCTCAGCTTCTACTTTCTAGACCATCTTTCCAGAGCCTCCAGGTCCCCCTGTTGGGCCAAACAGTTCAAACAGTCTGAAGTCTGCTAGGTGTAGGGTGTGTACTGCAATGTCATTAAAATGAAAAAGTCTGGACTTACCAGTCCCTTGAAGAATGAAATCAATACGACACCTGGATTTCCAGCTGAAGACTCTCCCTGGCAGCATTCTTCAAATACAGTTGGGTGGACATCTTCCAGAAAACGACAGGATGGCACATCTGGAAACTGCTGGCATGATGTCATCTAGGAGATGGAACCTTGTAACAGGACAGAAAACAGCTGGGATGGTGTCCTCTCTGGATATGAAGTCATCTGGAAGGCCAGGCAATGGAATCTGGAAAGCCAGTACACTGCAAGGCTAACGAATCTGGGGCACCTGGTTCCTGGGATGCCAGTCTGGCAGAACAACATAGATATGGCAATGTCTGGATGGCAGAACTGGCTACCACTGCTCTGCTCTCCACTTGGTAGGCATGGGCACATTCACAGAAAATGGCCTGCATTGAGGAAAGTAACACAATGGGTCAGGTGCAAGAATTATTACCCCGTCTGGACACTCATAATTCACATTGAAGAAGGTTTCAAGTCCCCCTCCATCCACGATCTGAACAGTGTCTATAAGCAGTGTTCTGCCCACTTTCCATTGTCTGAATTTCTCTTGCAACACTCTGTCTCGGGCACACCGACTTGCACTGGGAAGCACATATCTTGTTGCCTCTTCCATTATCCAGGATTTCCTGTTTGTTTCAATCTCCTCCCAGACTCTCAGAGGAAAGGTAGGAAAGGTCATCCCATAGATCTCATTCACCTTCCTACAAACCAGTCCTTCCTCTTTACTATTCTTGGTCAACTTGAGACCTCTGGCCTGGCTTAGGGGTGGCCAGTCCTGGTTCTGCCAGCTACGCATATGTAATGCAACATAAAATGGATCTTTGTCTCCTCCTTGTGGGGACTGGGCTGTGGAGTCACCAATCTCTCCTTCTGTTTGCTCCTCCGAGGCAAGAGCCCAAGGCTGTGGACCCGCACCTTCTTCATAAGGACACATAGGTTCCCCCTCATCCTCTTCCTCACTGAGGATCTGAGCCCAGGAGTGAGCAGTCGTCCTCACTCCTGAGACTATCCACTCCTCACTGGGCACAGAGGTTGACATCTCCCATTCAAGGGTCTCCCTCATCTCTTCTTCTCCTATGAGACTTGGGCTAGGCCCCCCCCCCTCTCTCCAAGGATCTGCTGATGCTCCCTCCACACTGTCTCTCTGTGACAAGGACTCGGATACATCAATACTTTGCTCTGCCTGTAGATCTGCACCCTCTTGCTTCATGCCACACTCTGCTGAGCCTCCTCCAACAGGCTCTACCTGGTGCTGTGTGCTGCCAACTGCAGGTTCTTGAAGCTTTGTCCATGTGGGAGCCAAACGAATCTTGGGTGCTTTGGTTAGACCATGTCTCTCTAGGCACCCAGAACAGTGAGGAACCATGAAGACAATTTCCTGCTACGAGCTCGGATCCAGAGGTCTTAGTCTTGGCCTATAATAAGGCCATTACCTCTGCTCTGGATTCCATTGCTCCAATCCGTGTGCGTCCTCTCTCCCTTCGCCCTCGGTCCCCATGGTTCGATGGTGACTTGAGGTAGATGCGACGATTAGGACGCAGGTTAGAGAGGTGCTGGCAGAAATCTGGCTTAGATGCCGACCATCTTAGACTGCTAGAGCACTATCAACTCTATCAGTCAGCAATTGCTCATAAGAAGGCAGTATTCCTGTCCAGGGAAATTGCTGCTGCACAGAACTGACTGGCCCAGCTCTTTCAAACCATTGACAGACTGTGCACCCAGCCTGTCTACAGGTTCATAGAGCTTTTTCACAATTCCAGTGTGAGGTGCTTGCTCAGTTCTTTGTAGATAAGGTGGATGACATCAGGGCGGAGACCTGCGCCAACACTCTCTATGGGAACGGCCGTGGACCAGTCCCTGGTCACACTCCGTCTTTTTTCCTGGAGTTTCTTCAAAAGGCTGGAAATTGAGGATGTTATGAGGACTGTCCAGGGTATGTGCACTACATGCTGTAGTTTAGACCCGGGCCCTACAGCCTTGATTATGGTCTGTAGGGAGATTATCATCCCAGTTCTGGCGAGGATAGTCTGGTGCTCCTTAGACTCTGGTGAATATCCCTGCTCCCTGAAGGAGGTAGTGGTGACACCAGTGTTGAAGAAGGCTTCTTTGGACCCCGACTCCCTCGCCAACTACAGGCCTATCTCAAACCTTCCCTTTGTTGGGAAGGTAATTGAGAAAGTAGTGGCTACTCAGTTAGACAACCATTTGACCATCCATAGCATCTACGATCCTCTTCGATCTGGTTTTTGAAAGAGGCATAGCACCGAGACTGCACTGGTTTGGGTGCTCAATAATCTCTTGATGGTGAGAGACCAGAAAAAATGGTCCATTTTGGCCCTACTTGATCTGTCATCTGCATTTGACACTGTAGACCATGGGGTACTGCTTGAGCATCTGAGAATCATCTGTGGGCTTTCAGGTTTGGTCCACAGATGGTTTACTTCTTTCCTCACTGGTAGAACTCAGAGGGTGGTATCGGGGTGTTTTCCTCTGGTCCTACCTCTCTTGTGGGGTCCCCCAGGGCTCAGTGCTGTCCCCCACGTTGTTTGCAGTGTACATGCTTCCCCTTGGAGTCATTGTAAGATGGTATGGGCTGGAGTTTCATTGTTTTGCCGATGATACCCAGCTCTACCTGTTTTTTGCACCTAACCAGAATGGAGCTCACTTGGTGTTTAATAACTGCCTTGGTGAAATCCAAGGTCGGATGAGGTCCAGCTGGCTGAAGTTGAATTCTGGGAAGACGGAGGTGATGGTCGTGGATCCCGGTCACTGGATAGGGGGGTGGGAGACAAACCATCCCTCAGGCTTATTCCTGGGGGATGTTGAGCTCCTTATCTCTGAACAGGTGCATGACCTAGAGGTGATTCTTTTTTTTTTTTATTTTTTTCTCCTAATGCCCCCTTTCGCTGCAGTACTTCCTTTCTTTGGGAGACTCCTGTATTGGCCTTGTACATCCCTGCTCCTCATGCCAGGTGTCTGTGCAGTCCATCCCCCCATGGAACCTTGGCTGTACCCCCCAGGTGGGTACAGGATGGGATTCCCCTTGCCGTCCCAACGTGTCTGTATTTCGTCAGAGGGATGCTGTCATCAGGTGCTGGCTGGGGCACTGGGATCGGGGCCTTGGAGCTCCATCTACAGGGAGCACTGTGGGGTTTTTCTGCTTTTTCTGTCCCCTCCCACAGGACATAGGCATGCTAGGGGAGCCAAGGGGTGGCGCATGTCGAGACGTGCAATTGCTCCAGCTCCCAGCCCATGTCCCCCCTCCCTTCTTTCTGCAGTCCCGCTGCACCTCCACCTGTGGTCACCCAGGTGGCGGTAGAGTGGCGGGATATGCATCCCACCCCACTCTGGAGGAGGAGAGCAGCCTCTGGGTGCTCAATCCTCTTCCCCCCGATCGACCATCCAGCAGCTCGAGTCTGTTCCTGAACCCGGGTCGCTGGCGTCACAAGCGTAACCCTACCGCTGTGCCGATGGGCCGGCACCTATGGGTGATTCTTGATGATCGGTTGACACTATGTGCTCAAGTGTCGGCCGTCTCTAAGTTATCCTTTTACCACCTTAGGAACATTGCTAGGATCAAGCACCTTGTTCCATCCGGGGACCTACCTATATTGATCCACGCCCTTTGTGACCTCATGTTTGGACTACTGCAGTTCTCTTTACTTTGGGCTTCCAGGGGTTGATATCCACCACTTGCAGCTGGTACAGAACTCCGCAGCCCGGTTGTTAACTGGGACGCCTCGTTCTTCCCATATTACACCGGTGCTGCGGGAACTGCACTGGCTGCCGGTTCAGTGGCGGATCACCTTTAAAGTCAGTTTACTGACTTATAAAGCCCTGCACGGATTGGGTCCTTACTACCTGAAAGAGCTCCTGGTCCCTTACCTCCCGGAGCGACCGCTCCGCTTGGCCAACGAGGGGTTGCTGGAGATTCCGAGGGTAGTTTTAAAATCTTCTGGTGCCCGGGCTTTTATGTTCATGGCACCGACCCTCTGGAATTCTCTACCCCATCGGATTAGAGACTGCACGACTGTGGGGTGCTTTAAACAAGCATTGAAATCCTTTTTGTGGATTAAGGCATTTGGGGATGATGCTGACTTGGTTTGATCTTAATGTTTTATTATGATGTCTGATGTTATTTATCTTATTGGTTTTATTATGATGTTTTACTCATACTTGATTTTACAATTTGTTCTGCACCTTGATTTTTGAAAGGCACATTAAAAATAAAGATTATTATTATTATTATTATTATTATTATTATTATTATAAGACGTCCCTTCCAGCCTTTAAGCACATTATGCACATTCTTACTGGAAATCCAGGAATTGCCATGTGAGGAGTCAAACGTCCCCCGTAGTAACATCTCTCAAATATCTTTCAATCTGTTAACTTCTACTATCATAGCCCAGGCATGATCCGAGTAGCGGGCTGATCCCGAAGCCATGACTGCAGAGAAAAACAAAAGCTCACTGTTATCTCAAGTCCCACTCTGTTGGAAAAACTTTTACAAAATGGCTCCCCTGCTGCTGTGTTTACTTTACTACCCCACCCTGTAATGGCGGTGGCAGCACTCCTAATACATCAACGTTCTGTTTCTGACTCAAGCCACTGCGCATCTGATTTACACGCTCTACTGATAAAGTTTACTAAACTGCTTAAACTGCACTGTCTGTTCTCTCAGCACATTTATATGATTTTTACTGGACTTTTCAGTTGCTGTAACTCACTGTTCTTGCTTAAAAGTCCCTAAAGCCATAGTATTTCATTGCACAGGATTGCCAGTATTTCGTTGCATCTTTCATAGAACCCACAGTCTCTCACTTTGCTTTGAAAATCATACTGTTGCTGAACCCACAATTATGCTCACAGTCTAATGCTTAGAATTCCTGCTTAGCTTGATTAACTTGACACAGTCCTTCTTTGCAAAATGATAACACTGCTACCCAGAGGGAAGTGGAGTGTACACTTCCACCTTCAGTCTTATTTCAGTCCAGACTGACAAAGCACTGCTTTTCATCAGTGCACTGTTAATACACTGCACTGACTTTCTGCTACACTGTTGTACCACAGCTCAATCTTTCTTATGTTTTGAAGCACACTGTAAGAGTACTGCAAATAATTATTAGCTTTTCATGCACACTTCTTTAGCACTGTATTTCCTTCACTAATTTTTGCTGCACACTGCAGTAGTACTGCTCAATCTTTCTTATTTTTTGATGCACACTGTAAGAGCATTGCAAATAATTCTTAGATTTTCATGCACACTTCTTTAGCACTGTATTTCCTTCACAAATTTTTGCTGCACACTGCAGTAGTACTGGCAACACTTTATAATTTTTATCACACTTCTTTAGCACTGCATTGTCTCAGCAATCTGGTTACCCTTACTGAATTTGTCACAATGGCATTATAGTGGAATAGCAATGGCAATATTGTGGTCAGCTGAAAAATCCACAATAGTACTACCCAGTGGTACTCTGGTATCATAGTGGTAGGTGATATATAGATTTTCCTCTGTGCATTGGTAGTGCACTGGCAGAATGGTATCCCTATGGCATTTTTTACCATTTTCTCTGTCTCTCACACATACGCTGGTAATACAAAGGTATCACGAAATTTTGAGATATTTGTCGGCTCCCACAAATACTGGTACACCGATAACACAATGGTACTGCATTATTTTGACATTTCAGTATTTGGTACCTCTCACAGCAACCCTAGACTCATGTGGTACCACAGTGGTACCAGTATTAATCTCAACATACTCTATACTCTAACACATTGTTAAGATAAATTACATTATCAACCTCATGGAGAACAGCTCTCAATTCCATATTTGTATTTGTTCACTTGTCTTTATCTTACTGGTAATGGACTGCTATTGTTCACATAGACCAGAACATTCAAAGAGCATAAATGGGTAAGTGACTCTCAAACAACAAGTTGCACCCCAAAAACAGGGTAGGATCACAAAATGATATCTTGAATAGCATAACTAGTGAGTCTCTGACCAGTTGGTAAATGGCTCTAAAAGATGTTGCCTCCCTAAAGCAGGTAGTATCACCTCTGCCTCCCACCACTGCCCCTTTGAGCTCCCACCATCAGTAAAATCACACTTCCCTTCATGTTCAGTGGTGCTGCTGTCCATTCCATACATTGGAAACTGCCAATAACTACCTGCCCACCCAGTCCCACCGCTTGCACCATTCATGGCCCCCACCATATGTTTACGCACTCTCCCCACAGTGGCAATTGGCACAGACACTCTGCTAACCTCTGTGACCAACTGAGGACAGAACGCCAGTTTTGCTCGCATGTGCCTATTGTATAAACAACTGTGTACAGTTAGCACATGATTGTGAACTATCATCCATTTTGTGCCTGATCAAGGAGCTGAGAGGATGGTCTGTGCCAAATGTGGAAGGGTGTCAAATATATAGTAAGGCTGGGGACCAGGGGGTAGTATTTGCTGTAAGAACTAACTGGGTCATGGTGGGGACTTTGGATATACAGGGGGCAAGGACTTTCACTCAACACACCACTGCTCACGCTATCAGACCCTGGGCTGGCTTTCCCCATCAGCCCAACAGACCTATCTCCTGGCCAGCACAGTCAATAAGGCCATCCAAAACCGAGCTACCTCTCCGCAATCCCACCTTCTTTGGCCAAAAGTGTTTGTTCTAGAGCTCTGCCTCACTGCTGGCCCCATGCTTGAGTGCCCCCTAGTCTCCACCATGTGGGTAAATGTGCATTCTCATCTGCAGCCCTTTTCCTTTGGAACAACCTGCCCACTCCATTTAGCACTACTGACTCTCCAGGACTCTTCCAGTCTCTCCTTGGATCTCACCTTCTGTCCTCCACTACTTGCTCCTGCCCTCCCAACTTATTATCATGCCTCTACTTCCCTTCCCTCCTTTTCCTTCTTGGTCCATACCTACACTGCCATGATGCACTTTTTCCTTTACTCATCTCAGATCATGCCTAATTTGTATTACAACTTGGCTACTACTGTGCCTGCTATTGTCATAAATGTTATTTATCCATTGCGCTGCAAGTTTATATATATCGTCATATAAATATCCTGTATATTTTTATTACTGTCTATTGTATGCCTTGTCCCAGCCTGCTTTGTACTTGCTTTTATTCCTGTGCCATCCTCAATGGCCCAGGTCATGCCTGAAAATGGTTCTCGGACCAGTGCACCTACTCAGTAAACGAATGAATAAATAAATAAATGGGAACCACTGAACATCAGGGATAGTAACAATCTACTGTATACCTGCGGGTGATTGTAGGATGGGGTAGGACTGGAGAACAGGTAAATTAAGAACCTGGACCTGTGGGATAATTAGGGGAAGGGACCCAATGGAGACTGTTTCCCAGGAGGGCTCTTTGGTGGTGTAACTCCCAGGATACATTTTGCCTGGTGCTGCAATGTGGCCTGTGCTGTAATCGGCATCAGCAACATGGCTGTCACACCAGCATGGGTGAACCCTTTCTCCACACCCTCCTGAGTGTCAACCCTATAACAGGTTTTGGTGGCATCTGCAAAAAGACATACCTTCCCATTCAGTTCTTCTGCAATTTCACTTATGAAGACACTGAAGAGGCCCACTCCTAGTACTGAGCCCCACCCTGCACCATGCCTTTAACCAACTGTTGAAAGCCGTGTGGAGAGTCCTATCTTCTCCCAAGATGTATATAGGCAACCTTTTGGCAAAAGCCACCATGCATGCTTGAGGACCCTCCCCCATCCCTGAAATTTCCTGCACTACTCCTCATTCTGTCCCTTGCTAGGTCATTTGTCCCCAGGCGGACAATGACATCTAGCTCCCTCTCATCTCCTGCTGCCTAATGATCCACTGTATATGCTTTCATCCCTCCAAGCCAAAGTACCTCCCAGGTATTTCACTTCCTCCTTTACCCCACCCCGCTGCAAGTCTATCTCCCCATTAGTCCCCACCAGCAGTTGCTTCCTACTCAGTTGGGGCCTCTTCCTCCCTCCTTGTAACTGTGAAATGGTCCATGGACAGTGCTTTCCTTGGGGAAGGGTTCTCCAGGGGCCAAAAGGGTGGTTCAGCTGCAGGGAGAGTGGTTGGCTGGGTAGGGCCCATTTCAGATGCAGGAAGAGTGGTTAGTAAACAAAGCAGGTGAAGTGAAACTCTGACAAACAAACTGGCAGAGGGGCAGAAAATGCAAGCCCCATAGGAAAGAGCACAGTGAGAGCTACAATAGATCATTTACTGGAGAAGTCTCAGGTCAGGGAACTACAGCTGAAGAGAACATGGAGAACAGGTAGGCATCAAAAAATAATGCATGGGGCAGCGGACAGACATGGACTCTTGAAGGCATGCATGGGAACTACGGATGCCAATGCTGGTGGGTGCAAAGGCCAGCTTAGGTAGGTGGACACTGACCTGTAGGCAGAGTGTACAACACACGGGGACCCCTGCATCCCTGCATGCTGGACAGAAGGGAAGTGTACCATGGAGCATAGCCCCACTGCAGCACAGTAGCTGATAGGGGCACAGGACACTGTGGACACAGAACTTGAATGTGAACATGGTGCACAGCACAGCCTTGAAGCACTGGGACTGTGGGCAGACAGTGGCACTACAGTACTGGTACAAACCACCCACAGACAAGTAGCAGCTGCCACAGGTGTGGCCCATGGAGTGTGATGTGCAAACGAAGTGCAATCACACCCGCATGCCTGAGCTGGAACCAAAGCCAGTCATGTTGCACAGTCCTCTGGCACAATGGAGGACAGCGTGGAAGCCATGGAGGGGCCAGGGTGCTCAACTGCAACCCCAACAACATGGACAATCTGTGAGGTGGTACCATCCAGGAAGGGAAAGTCCAAGCTAAATGTGAATGTCTTCCTCCTGGTCCATGAATGGACCTGCAATGAGACAGTGTACTGTTTTTTTAACATATCATATTTTTCACCTGCTGCAGCACACACTCCGGCTTGGGGCATCCAGCAACCAGCTCCACCCACCTGGAGAGCTGGGTAGCTCAAACTGTACCCAGGAGGATCAGGGACGGCCATCATGCCATCTTGCTGGAGAGCACCCCCCCGCCTCTACCAGACAGAACAGCCCCAGACCCTCCTCAACAGGACTCCACCAAAGTCCTCCGGGTGGCTCAGAGCACAGCCATCAAGCTGGAATGTCATGCCCAGCCATTTTCCTTCGATTGTCCCCAGTAGCACGGACATGCAATGATGTCCAGGAGCAACGTACCAACATCTGCTGTGCTCCCCATCTAATGTCACTGACACTAGTAGTGCCCCTGAGCATCCCCAGGGGGCTGCTACAGCACAGTGAAATTCTCCAGCCCACCCCAGAACTGGGAAAGCAGTCTGTGAATGTTCGATCCCAGTCCTCCCCAACCAACCCCTGACAGCCCAGGCTCAATCCTGAACCCGGGCCACTGGCATGACACAAGGTATGGCATCCAGCACCTTAACCCTCAGCACCACCAGGACGGCATGAGACAGTGTAACAGTGCTGTCAGCACCATAAGTCCAAGCCCTGCCTTGGCCAGGCCATCACACTGCTCCAGGATGGCCAGCACCACCTAAAGAAAAAGAATGAGCACAGTCATGCTCTAGAGGTGACAGATGCTCTACCAGCACAGGTGTTGGCAGGCATCAAGTAGAAGGCACACTGCACCATGGCTAGCCCCGTATAGCTACTGCAGAGTGAAGCAACTGCAATGACCACTGAGCTGTGGCAACAGTTGCCAAGCAAGAGGGCCCTGCTGCAGATTGTGAACAGGACCCACTGCAAGGACCTCTAACCAGAACCAGTGACACTGGCTGACCTCACCATCCCCAAGCAGCTACAGACAGTGACTGGATGGCCATGGTACAGCAGGATCACCAGGCCAGGGGTGTAGCCAGGGATTTCAGATCTGCACACCAAGTGGACTCACTGCTACCCCCCCTCCCGGGTGTAGCTAGATGATATACAAATGTACACCAGGACTGTGTTTGTTTCCTCATTTAGCACAATAAATAAAACTTTTGTATTCCATGACAATGGTTGGTGCCATTCATGGGTAAATACAAATGCCATGCATTGTTCCCTAAGACACCCACATATCAGCCCAGAGCCTGTAAAGTTGTATTGTCCTTGGGATGCAAAGAGAGTATTAGTGACCAGTCCTTCTAGTTTGAACTCCTTTGAATAAAATTACAGAAAGGTTCAGCATTTTCTTTGTTAGTTTTCATGGAAAAAGGAAGCAGTTCAGAGCCTATTTGCTATCCCCCTTAAATAAAATTGCACACCGTGGAGTACTTGGAGTATGCCTGGCTACACCCCAGGCAGCACCACCCACCAGGTCCTTCTACTCACCACAGAGGACAACATCAGGGACCTGGCTCAGGCACCCTTCTGGGTGATGGATGGTACATTCAAGATTGTGCCACACCTGTTCACTCATTGTACACAATCCATGCACCCATGGGGATGGGCCCTAACAACCTCATTATGTCATTGGTGTATACACCGATGACGACTAAGAGCCTGCAATGTTACTGTACTTTGTTCCAGGAGCTGAATAAATATGCCAGTATACAGTCCTGCACCCTCAAACCACCTACGATCATCACTGACTTTGAGCAGGCTGTGATCAATGCCTGTAAGATGGAATTTCCACAAACCATAAACAAGGGATGCCTGTTCCACTTTGGGCAGATTGTGTGGCAGAAGGTCCTGAGCTTTGGCCTTGCACCACAATACAGAAGTGACCCAGACTTCAGCCTGAAGATCAATGAACTTGTGGCCCTCGTCCATCTCCTGGCACAGGACATTCCAGCAGTATTCAGCCTCCTGAAGTCAACCATTCCGCCCAATGCCACCACATTCTTCTATTGTTTTGAGCAGACAAATGTGCTGGGCAGGATATGGCTGTATAGTAGGGTGACCAAGGTGCCCACGAGATATGACCCCATGTTCTCACTCAGCTGTGGTTGGTTGCAGATCTCAACGAACGAAGTATGCCGTGGACCCAAAGCAATGTCAAGACCTGGCACTGCCAACTCCATGCCCTGCTCTGGAAGGTGCATGTAGGGGTCATGACAATGCTAGCAGAACTCCACAGGGAACATCAATGGACCTATGTCACCAGGGAAGGCATTTGTTGTGGACTGCCATGGACACCACCCAAAAAGAGCTATGAGGAGTTGATAAGGATGGTACTAGCATCCAAGGACAAGGGCAAGCTGCTGAAGTTCCTCTGTGGCATGGCACCCAACACCACCCGGTAGGGTTTCCATGGTGACTTGGCACCTGACAGTTGTACACTCACAGTACACATCATGCACAGCCACCAGGTTGCCACTGTGGCCCCCTACTGTTGAATAAAGTGTCACCCCCACATTTAACATGCACCCCAACCTGGTGGTGATGTCTCATCACAACACTGCTGGGTACAGCAAGCAGCCCACTGCACACTGCCACATCTGCACTGTGTGTCGCATGTCGCACAGGTCTGAAGCTATGTGAGTGCCCACCAATCCTTCCAGCTGTGCAACAGTGTGCTAACAGCATTCCCCAATGGGCCCTTGTGAACCCCCACAACACACCTGGCAGCCTTCATGCCACAGTGGGCTCCTGTGGCACAGGCCACCCCCAAACACCTCCAGACTTTTTGTGTGGTTACTGCAGGCCCATAGTGGGCTAGCATGACACGGCCACATGCGCACATTGCACAGTTGGTGCGATGGCATGCTGCTCTGTGTCCTGGCATCCACATGTGGTGTTGCTGTGGACCATTTCCTGGTGCAGCTATCCATGCTCTCACTGTGCCGCTCTGCTGTGTGCCTGCAGTGTCATGTATGCACCGACCAACAGGCATGGTATTCCAATTCCTTCATGCATGCCCAGCTGGCTGACTGTCAGCTGACATAATTATGCATGCAGGGATGCAAGGACAATCCACCATGCTGCCTGGGATGGCTGGTCAACACACTGGGGCATGCACAGCTATTTGTTTCATCCCTGTCTCACGGATGGTGAGACAGTCATCCT
This sequence comes from Neoceratodus forsteri, assembly GCA_016271365.2. Taxonomy (NCBI): domain Eukaryota; kingdom Metazoa; phylum Chordata; order Ceratodontiformes; family Ceratodontidae; genus Neoceratodus; species Neoceratodus forsteri. The sequence goes on from CM057451.1 coordinate 1,092,852,643, forward strand.
TACCAGGGGGTCCGTGATCAGATCAGTGTGTCCTCAGAGGGTGCACCACATAGGGGGTGAGTGTTTTCACATCGTCCATGCTGTTCAGTAGTGTCTCAGGTCCTGGGATGGGTGGCATAGGTCGGGATCAGGTGCTTCATGTGTTTGTGGAAAATCCACTCAACAGCCGCACAGCATCCCAACCTCCTCTGGCCTGACAGTGTGTCAGGCACTGTCCTAGGTCAGGCCACTGTGTGTTGGGCTGCTGGGACTGTTGGGTTGTTGTGTGTGGGATGCAGCATGTCAGACTAATAAGCATTGGGATTATAAAAGGGTACCTAGCAGGGCAGGGTTTTCTACTTGCAAGCAGAGTGGTCAGGGGTGGGATGGGCAACTGGTATCTGGGCAAGACGGGTAGTGTGGGTGGGTCCAGCTGCAGAAAGAGTTGTTATCTAGAGGGTGCTGGTCCAGCTCTAAAGAGGGTGCTTTGTTTGGTGAGACTGGGAGGTTGGTCCATCTGCAGGGAGGTGGTCTACTTAGGTGGGGAGACAGGTCCGGAGGGTTCCATCTGCAGGGGAATTGTGTCTGAAGGTAGGAAGGATGGCCTGGAGCAGCCAGCTACAGGGTGGGTGATAGTAGATTGGGAGAGGCTGGTTTGGGGCTTGTAGGGTGGACTAGCTGCAGGCAAGGTACACAACTTGGGAAAGGTCTATTGGGATGTTGATATGGTTGTCCAGCTGGGTGGTCATCTGGGCAGGGGGTGTTCAAGATGTGAGTGGTCATGGGAGGTGCAGGCCCAAAGGGCTGTACTTGGGAACCCTCATTGAAGTCAAATACTACATTTAGTATTAAAGCATTCATTAATTTGCCTTCAAAGACTAATTTTAGTCATTTTTAATAATCTTTAATCATCATTTAAAAATACAACTGCTAAGAATACTAAATTCAAAGAAGTATTTCTGCAGACTAGTTGTTCAAGAGTAAGTTATTGCTAAATGAGGATTAGAAATAGATCTGCAATGCTCTTAAAAGTACAATTTTTTTTTAATACAACTGAATCATAAATGAAGATTACAGTCAGCTGAGTAGTTTTAAGATTTAAATTAGCCAATCAAGGCTGAGTACATTACCGTGCATTTCAGTTCTACTAAGCAAGGAGACAGATGAGACAACCAGCAACACCAACGAATTTTACAGAAGGTAAGCAATAATAAAATGTGGATTTTTACCTGGAAATAATATGGTGCAAAAAAAGTTGGCAGTGTCCATTTAAAAGTCTATTCTAAACTTCATCTCCCATAAGTCTACTCAGTCAGAGGCCCACATTTTCCAGCTCTCTTCCTGTCTGTGTCCAGTGTGATGAAACTGCACGAGTGCTCTGTGGTCTCCATTTTTGAACAACTGAGGTTTCCTACAGCTAAGATTTACATGTTAAGGTAAGAGCTTACATTTAAAAAGTACATGGTTTTAATTCCCTGAAATGTTAAATACAGTAAAGGAATTATCACTCAGGTGTTTTTTTTTTCAGAATGAAATGCTGTGCAAGTTTCACTTTCAATGTTTTGTCTTGAAAACATTTTCTCTTCTCTGAACTCTTGGCTAAACTTTGAAATACACATTTTATTTTTATTTATTTATTTATTTATTGGAGACAATCAGTTTTACAACCTTTGAGTCACGGACTCGTTTACAAAGGTACCTCGTCGTAAGGGGGGGGAGACAACAATTAGGTGAGTCGAGACAGGGATGAACACATGGGTGAAAAAATACATAGACACACTTTAAAATAAAGATTACAGGCAGCAGCTATACTGGTACAACATTTGTAGAGTTACACATTGTAACAAAGCAATAGATACATCATACAACTAGTAGCTAGTCATAAAAGCGGTAGGCGGGACCGATTAGCTACAGGCATCTACAGCATCGGCTGTCAATGATATGCTTACGGAGGGTGGTTTTGAACGGCCAATCCCGGGATCTTGGAGATAGATTCGGGAGGAGTTGAACAAACGCTGGGCCAAGTGACTTAAAGGACCTCTGGCAGTGAGAGGTCTTGGCCTCGAACAACGGGTGGCAGTGGAGGACTTATGGGTGGGCAGGGACCTAGTAGCCAGCTGCAAGGGTCCAGAGACCCCAGGAGGGCAAAGGCCTGACACAGACTTTTTAGCCAGCAGGCAGGTTTGATATTTCAGTCTTTCCTCAAGAGTGAGTATATTTGTGCTGGAGTATAGCAGACAGGTGTGGGTTCTGCTGTGGGCACCGATAAGGAGCCTACAGGCTTTGTTAATAGCGGTCTGGACCTTAGATAGGGCAGTGGTGTCAGCAGCTGCATAGATTGGGAGCCCGTAGTCGGCCAGTGATAACACCGATGAGGCAATGGCTAATTTTAAGGCTTTTCAATCACCCCCCCCTTAAAGTGTTTAGGATGCATTGTGCCTCTAGATTACTTGTTATTTGTGGAATATTTGCTGATTTAGTTACTTTAAAGTAGTGTTGGTCTGGTGGGGGCAGGAGAATGAACAGCAGGAAGATTGAATAACTGAGCAAATTCAGAATGCATAGAGAAAAGATTACAACTTTTTTAATTTGAGAAAATCTGGAGTTACCCTAAAGGAAGAATTATTTACTGCAGATATTTGAGTGTGTTTGTGGGGGAACTGTTTTTTTTTTGCGGTTAATATCTGTCTTTAACAGTTGCATGTGTTAATCCATTTTGTAATCTGGGGATCAGTGTATTTTTTTCTTCTTTTGCTGAAGACTGCATTAATTTATATTTTATGTTTATTTTATTTCGTTTTTGTTGACCGGCTAAGTGCACTAGACAGATTCTTGCCTATTTTCAGGCACGACCCCGGAGGGAGAGGAATACAGATGAAAGCCAACTGACCTTGAACTAGATTAAGCTGTCGGTGGTATTTTTAGTGAATTGGTGGGGGGGGGGGATATGGCCAGGGCACTGGAGAAAATTTCCCTGCTTTTTTCGAGAAGTGCCATGAGATCTTTAACATCCACCTGAACTACCACCACAGGGTTTTATTTAACTCCAAAAATTGGTTAGCGTTTTGATCATAAAAGTGCTAAACCATTGTGAAAATGCATAGCACTTGCCTCACTGTGTTCAACAAATATAACACTTCTAGAAAACCTATATAAATACTTTCTGTACAGTTAGAATTGTCCCAAGAAAAAAACTGCTAATCAATTATTTAAAACCCTGCACCAGAACAGGCAGATGGGACCTTCGGTTTAACATCTCATCTGAAAGACAGTGCCTCAGGAGTGTAGCCATCCCCCCCTCATGCTGCACTACAGCATCAGTATTGGGATATTAACATAAGTGCCTGGTATGGGAATTGAACCCACTGCCTTCTGATCTCCCAGCCACGGAGGCGAGTATGCTACCTGCTGAGCAACTGACACTGCAAATGCAATATGTTAGTGTCACATTTTATTATTATTATTATTTTTTTAATACTATGCTGAGAAGTATGGGTTCCATGGTTGAGGAAGGGTGATTGGGGGGGTCTAGGTGTAGGGAGGTTCTGCTCTGGATGGTGGGTGTGTCCAGCTTTTGGAAAGGGTGTCCAGCTCTGGGGAGGTTACTCAACCTGCAGAGGGGAGGGTGGCTGGTCTGTGGGTGGGAATGAACCCAGGGATCCAGCTGCTGGGAGGATTGTCTGCTGGGGGAGGCTAGTCCAGGGCATGAAAGAGTGAGCCAGCAGCAGGGAGGGTAGCTGGTGGTGGTGGTGGGGCTAGTTCAAGGTTGGAAGTGAGGTCTAGCTGCAGGGTGGGCAGTTCAATGGTGAGGCTGGTATGGGGCTTCTGGTGGATCTAGCTGTAGGTTGAGTGGTTAGGTGGGGGACTGCTGGTCCGTGGGCTTGCAGGGACAGCTTCAGACATGTTGTCTGTTTAGAGTGGAGGTTTGGGGTGGTGCTCCAGCTACATGGAGGTTGTATAGAATGTAGTTGGAGGCTGGTCCAGATGTAGGGAGGGTGGCTGGCTGGGTAAGCGGCTGACCCGGAGCCTGTGTGGTGCTCTAGCTCCAGTGCTCATTATGTGAAAGGCTGGGGCTAGAAGGGTTGTTCAGCTGCATGGAGGATAGTTTGGTGCCTGGAAGGGTGATCTAGCAGAGAGGAGGGTGGTTGACTATTTTGGGGGGGTGCGAGGCTAAAGAGATTGATCAGCCAAGGAGGGATCCAAAGTGGTAAAATTAATTAGAAACTGGTTAACATGTGTGCCCTTCAGCTTAACAGTAGCACTATGACCTGCGGCTGAGGTGACCTTAGTTCAAGAATGAGCTCGCGTCAGGGGCTCTCTGGGAAGAGGAGGAGGATCAACTGTTATACAAGAGGCTCTCTTCTGGGGAAGGAGGACAGCCAGCTCAGCTGTAGTACTGCCAACTGAGTGACCACAAGTGGCAGTGCAGATGGGATCAGCCCATGGGTGGGAAGACCTTGACTGGTGCTGTGCCACACATCTGTGCATGTGTTTGTGCACCCTTGCTGCTTATGTCCTATGGGATGGAAGAACATGCAAATGTATCCTGACTACCTAGGCAGCTGCTCCACATATTGGATTCATTCTGTGGTGGAACAAGTCCTGGCAGATGCCAGAGTGATGGTGTTGTGGTAGCTGAACAGAAGCGGGGGTGAGCAGAAATGCAGGTTGGAAAACGGAGTAGTAGTTGAGGTGGGGGTTAAGGTGTCAGAGGGTGATGGTTAATGGCACTTATTACAGTGACTGGACAGTGAGCAGCTCAGCTCAGTACTGGTGCAGATCCTCTTCAGTGTCTTCATAAGTGACATTGCAGAAAAACTGGCAAAGAAGGGAATGCCTTTTTGCAGACAATACCAAAATTTGTAGGGTGGGCATTAAGAAAGGAGCAGAGAGCTTGCACATGCCTCTTGGAGAAACTCGAAAGTGGTCAAGATTGGGGCAGTTGGGGTTCAATGACAAAGTGCAGAATTGTGCACCTAGGGCATAGGAAACCAGGAGCTGCTTTATAGGGTTGGTACTGATGATCACTAAGCGGGGGGACCTTGGAGTTATTATGATCTTAAATAGACTTTCCAAGATACTGCCCTGCACCATACCCATCGGTGCCTTGCCGCCAGAAGACCCCAAAGAAGTTAATATGTCCCTAAATTTATAAGCCATTAAAAAATTCTGTCCCTCATAAAAATATACAAACTGGGTCCCAAGGACTTCCTGTTTTTGTTTTTTTCTGCTGCACAAGCTCCGCCCCATGCTCACTAGCAGGATGACGAGATGCCAGTAAGGGCGTGGGCGCACTCCATTATATGTAATGGGCGGCAGCATTTCTATTGATTTTTAAACTATATAGTGGCTACCTGGCAATAAAATGTGGGCACTGTTCAACTAACAAGGGCCTTGTTACTTGACTGATGCCCACGTTTCATTGCCAGGTGGTCACTAAATCATTTAAAATCAATAGAAAAGCTGCCACCATTACAGATAAAGATGAGCACCCCCGCACTCTCACTGGCATCTCATTATCCTGCTAGAGAGTGTGGGAGCAGAGCTGGGGTGGCAGCAAGCAACTGGGAAGTTCTTGGGACCTGGTTTGTATATTTTTACGAAGGACAGAACTTTTAATGCTTAAAAATTTGGGGACAAATTAACTTCATTGGGGTCCTCTGGCAGCAAGGCACTGATGGATATGGTGCAGGGGCTGACTCAGTTAGCTTGGTGAGTCTCTTTAAAGTTGCTGGGCTGTGTGACAAAGCAGTGGGTAGGGCTAGAAGGATGCTGGGGCTGCATAGGGAAGGGTATCTTCAGCAGGAGGAGGAGGGAGGCGGTGGTGTTGCAAGTAATCCCTTATTAGTGAGATCCAACTAAGGCCCCATCCACACTGCACCTCTCAGACCCCGTAACTGATAGAAACCATACAACCGTGGAGTGGTACAGTGTGTCCACACTGCCGTGGTGTCCATTTCAGGACCAGCACCACCGCTCCACACTTCGGAAGCCGGGCGATTGTTACCGTGGCACCCGATCCCACAATGCAGCTCGTGCTGCACTAGTGACCAGTGCCACGCATCCACTACGCCCAGTAACGCTATCGTGACGAATCGCTTTATATCTCGTTGAAACCTTCATCGTGGTTTCAACAACGGTTACGAAAATTCTTCTGTAACTGCTACAGGTGTAAACATAAACCATTGCGGTAACGGTTTGGGCACTCTGTAACATTACAGAGGGGTAGTGGACAGGGCCTAAGAGTCCTGTGTCCAGGTTTGGAGGCACCATCAGAAAGGCCATAGGGTGTAGGCAGATAAAGGGCAACTAAATTGTACATGCGCTGTGGCAAAGCCTGTGAGGAGACTGGGATCTCAACATATAAACCCTGAAAGAGAGAGGACATGATGGAGACCCACAAGTACCTTATAAGGATGAACAGGGTGCTGGGGGCTCTTCAAATAGGAAAAAGGACCATGGGACACGACATGAAGCTTATGTAGAGGGTAAGATGGAGGGAGGAATTACTACTCACTGAAAGGGTAGTAGACACCTGGAACAGACTGACAGCATTATAGTGTTGGAGGTCAGAGGAAATGTGGTGGGGGGCTTAAAACATGTGTGGTATATAGACATAGGGAAATTCAGTAATAAGCAGGAAGAGGGAGGGTCATAAGGGCCACAAGAGACCATATAGAGTTTACAGAGAAGGACTTCACAGGACCCTATGGTTGCAGTTGTAGCGAGGTCTGGAAACCACAGCAGAAGTGTGACCTAGAGTGAGGGCTCATCAGCTGTGGGGTTTGCGAGCAAGCAGTTTAAGGAAAAAAATCTGACAGTTTCTATGTGCTGGGGGAGCTCTGGTGGCAGTTGTAGCGAGGTTGGGAAACCAGAGTGGAAGAGTAAGAGTGAGGGCTTATCAGTTTTTGAGGAAGCAGTGTAAAAAAAAAAAAATTCTGTTTCTTATATCGAAAGGTGTGGCGAGGACACGGCAACAGAATGCAGAGGAGTGCGACAGCTTGGAGCAGCCAGTTGAAAAAGGTTTGGTAGAAAAGCAAAAAAAAAAAAAAAATGTTAAACAGAAACAAATGATCACTGTATGATAGTGGGAAGAATGGGAGTATGACTAAATGGCACATGACATGGCATGGTTGAGGAGTCAACCTGGAAGAAACAAAACTAAAAGCAAAGATACCAGTAAGCAGTGTCAAACAACAGGGTGAGGATGGGGATGTGATGCAGTCCACTATGCAATATTAATCAAGGGATGACGAATAAATATATGTGTAAATGTAAGATTCTGCATACACGTGCATGTCGATAAATGGATTTATCACACCCATTTATGTCCACTCCTATTGCTTAAATGTACTTAATATTTATAACCCACCTGTGCTCTTTCCCTTTAGTGCTTTGTGTTTTTAATTGTGAGCTGTCCTGACCTTATGCTGTTCTTTTTTCCCCAAATCTCTTTGTTAGCCCTTGGTACTTTGACATTAGCTGGTGTGACTTTATTCAGGCTGCAGTGCTTGCTGCTTTTATGGTCCCGTCAGGCAGCCCACTGATTTCCTGTTTGCCTCCCACCCACAACTACTTTTAAGTCAAGTTCAGGCATTGCCCTTCAGCTGCACTGTGGTTTTTCCTTGTGGTCCCTATCTTGTGCATTTCTTTCCAGTCCCTTTCTACTCAGGCCTCAGGGCACCTACAGTCTGCCACCATGCGGCTTAGCTAAAGGTTCCTGCCACCTACTGCTGCTGTCCACCCTCCAGACCTCCTCTTCCGTGGGGTTCTTCACATGCCACTTTGTGGCTGATAGGTGGGGAGACATATTTGCTCTAGTCTATTCCCCTCAAAATATCCCATCTTCATTCCCACACACATTGAGCAGGTTACAGCCTGAGCTCTGTGGGCTGAATCATAGACATAGACCTTGATGGCAGATAAGGACTGTTGGCCCACTTAGTGGCTCCATTTCTCTACCTAGTGATAAGCTGCAGATCCTAGTTATCCAACAGCTGACTTCCTCCCACCCACCAATAGAATTGGTTCACGCCTGTCCCATGTATTCTTGAAGTCCCCCTATTTTGACCCCACAACCTCCTTAGGAAGGCCATTCCATGTGTTCACCACCCTCTCTGTGAAAAAATACTTCCCATCATGTTCTCCTGAGCCGTCCCCTCTATCTTCAAATTTGGCCCCTTGTTCTTGCACATCTCTTTTTCTGAAAGATGCTACTCTTTTGGACTTTGTTGATTCCCTTGAGGTGCTTGAAATTTTCTGTCCTGTCTCCCTGGGCCTTTTCCTCAAGGGCATACATATTCAGCTCGTCTGTCTTTGTATGGCTTCTGGTGCAGACCATTCGCTATTTTAGTTGCCCTCCTCAGGATTGGCAGTTGAAAGTGCCTCCCATTACTGTCACTGTAGTTCAGTAGCACTAAACTGGCTGCCTAGCAACAGCCGCAGCATTTCTGGTCAGCAGTTTTCTGAACAGCCTCCTGCCTGCTACATACAGTCTGGGCCCAAGGACATCACCCCCCACATTAGGTTCCAGGGGAAGATGGTATAAAAAGAAAACAAAATTGCCACTTCCATGAGGGAGTGACCCGTTATATCACCAGAGCTATACCTTTCAAACCACTGGCCTCCTGGGACAACTCAGGACTCCTGAACCTCCAGTGTCCCCTTTTTTAAATAATATAGGGGCCACTAGCCCAAATGCATTCCCACCTGCCCATCTGGACTACTTCTTAAATTTATTGGCTACCTGCAGGTCACCTAGGGGCTGTAAGGGGGAGTTTTGCCGAGTCCCAAATACCACTTTATTCTCTGTTCTTAGCTGTCTGCATTTTTTATTCCATCTCTAGTTTCCTTACTTTGGCCTAGTTTGTCTTTTCCTCCGAAACTTCTTCCTTTACTCCTGTGCTATATACCATTTTTGTATCTCTACTCTTGCTACTATAACTTCCCCATACTGATCTATTTTCCTTTATTTCTACAGGTCTGGCCAACATACCAATCAGATAAGTATCTTTGTTTAATTCTACACTCCTAATCTCTCCTCTAGCACCACCAACCCTTGTGTCCTTCAACCTTTTCTGTTCTTCCCTTTCAGGTCCTACCAGAAACCCCAAACCAAGGATTACTCCCAACTCTGGACTCCCCTACTCTGATGGAACAGGTAAGTCCCATTACTTTACTGTCTTAGAATCTTAGAAATCTGGTGACAGAAAAGGACCATTTTAGGCCAGTCGAGTCTGCCCTTACCCCCACCCCCAATCATCATCTTTGTCAAGAGACACCCCACCTGCCCACTGGTCAGCTCTCGTTTCTGTCCTTTTACCTTGAATCCTTTTCACCATTTTTGTACACCACCTCTTCTGGTAGTCAGTTCTGGACTCCACCACCTTCTCAGTGATGTAATGCCCCCCACATTGTCTCTAAACCTTCCTTCTTCTAATCTTAGTTTATGATCCCTAGTTCTAGCACTTATTTTCCTTGCAAATAAGCTTACACTAGTCTCCAGTGGGTACAGATCAGATTCCCTCCACCTCTCCTCATAGTGCTGCCTATGCATAGCATGCACCATCTTGGTTGCCCTTGTCTGAACCATTTCAATCCTGTCTTATATCCTTGTGTAGGTGAGGCCTCCGGAACTAAACCCCATACTCCAGGTGAGGCCTCACCATGGATTTATAAAGGTGCATCAGCACCTCACTTTTTCTGTTTTATACCCCTCCATATGCACACAGCATTCTATTCACTTTGCCCACCACTGTGCTGCACTGGTTCTTCGCCTTCAGGTTATCTGAAATTATAATCCCCAGATCTCTTTCCTGCTGATTATCCTTACCCCCTGCGGTATAAATGGTTTTGCGGTTACACCATGTGTGCTACTGTGCACTTTTGGCATTAAATTTCAGCTGCCAAGTTTCCCACCACCTCTCCAGAATCTTTAGGCCCTCCCTCACTGCTCTCCACCCTCCTAGCAGGGTGTCTCCCTATTGCAGATCTTCCGATCATCTACAAATAGGCACACCTTCCACTGCAGTTCCTCCGCTATATCTAACATACTAAAAGCCATCAGAATAGGCCGGATGGTCTGTTGTGTCTGCTCGGTAGCCAGCCTCCTAATGGGTTATTTCATTCACACCCAGCCCCAGAGAAGGTCATCCTCTTCTTCAGTTTACCCTTCAACCTGTTCCATTCCCTCTTCAAGCCCTCCATTGTGCCCTCCTCCACCAGACTCCTGGACAGTGCATTCCAGGGCTCCACCACCCTCTCAATGAAGTAAGGTCTCCTGCAACCCCCCCTGTAATTTCCCTCCTCTAGCTTCCACTCATGTCACCTGGTTGTTTCCCACCTTCTTTAGTCTGAACATCTCTTTGGCACTGCCCCTGTTTATTCCTTTTACATATTTGAAGACCCCTATCATGTCCCCCCTGTCTCTCCTCTCCTCTCCTCCAGCGAGTACAGCCCAATCTCTTCCAGCCTTTCCTCATAGGGCCTTCTTCCCATGCTCTGAAGCATCCTGGTTGCCCTCCTCTGGACTCTCCAGCAGTGTTGCATCATCCTTGAGGTGAGGTCTCCAGAACTGCATGCAGTACTTGAGATGTGGTCTGACCAAGGCATTATACAGAGGGAGGATCACCTCCCTCTTCCTCGACATAATCCCCCTGGCTATGCAGTATCCAGTTTGCTTTGGCCACAGTTCTTCTGCAATTTTCAGTGTTATTCATTTTGATGTCTGCCACCACCCCTAGATCCCGCTCACTCGTTGTGGCTTGCAGTATGACACCCCCGGGTTTATACATGGCCCGGGTTTCTGACCCTCGGATGCAGCACCCAACATTTCCCTGCATTAAACCTCTGTCCCCACCTCCTTGACCACCCCTCCAGGGTATCCAGGTCCCTCTGGACTGTCTCCCTCGCTTCGTCTCTGTCTGCCAATGCTCCCAGTTTTAAGTAATCCGCAAAGAGACTCATCCTACTCTTAACCGCCCTCCCCATATCGAAGACATAGGCATTGAACAGGAGTGGCCCCAGTACCGAACCTTGGGGGACCCCACTGGTAACCTTCGTGGAGGAGGAGGAGACTACCCACCACTACCCTCTGTATTTGCCTGTTAGCCAATTTTCTACCCATCTGAGCAACTGTCCTCTCACCCCCACCCCCTCCAATCTGAGCAACTGTCCTTCCACACCCAGCTTTAATAGCAGCCCATTTTGGGGTACCGAATCAAATGCCTTACTGAAATCCAGGTATAGGACGTCCTCCGGTCTATGCCGGTCCAGGGTCCCAGTCATCAAAATCTATGGGGTTGGTCTAACACAATCTCCCCAGGATGAAACCATAATGTTTGTCATCCAGTTGCCCCAACCTTTCCAGCTGCCTGCTGAGCCTATGCTTGATAATACCCTCCATTACTTTGCCCACCACAGACGTTAGGCTGACAGGCCTATAATTCCCCATCTCCTCTCTAGACCCCCCATGTGTGGATAGGCACCACATGAGCCACCCTCCAGTCTTGAAGCACCCATCCTGTCAGCAGAGAGGTGTTAGAGTGCTGCCATGGTGCTGCAAGCTCATCTGCCAATTCCTTCATAACCCTCAGATGCAACCAATCTGGCCCCGGTGCCTTATCAGTTTTTAGTGTCCGAAGGGCCTCCTTCACCCTTTCCACTGTGATTTCTCCTCCTCCCAGCCCACCCCTTATTTAACCACCCATCCCCTTCTAGACTTGGCCCAGCCTGTACCCCAACTTCTTTCAGTATTCTCAACTCCATCTGACCTCTCGAGTCTGCTGGCTCCCCTTCCTTCCCATTGGGCTGGAGGGATCCCCTGCCTCCCTCCATAAATATCAAGGCAAAGTACTCATTTAGCACCTCTGCCTGATTTCCCCTGCCTCCTGAGTCCATCCCTCCTCAGTCCTAATCATGCTGATCCGTGCCCTCCCTTTTCTCTTCTCCCTTGTGTATCTATAGAATCCCTTTTCCCCCCTTCAGATATCCCTAGCCAGGTTTTGCTCCCTCCTCACCTTGGCTCCCCTCACCACTGTGGTAACCCTTCCAGCCATCAACTCGCACTCTCCCTATCCCCCCCAGAGCGCTTAAAACATGCATAGGCAGCCTTTTTATCCCTCACTGCCTCCTGCACCTCCCTGGTCCACCAACACAGCTTGTTGGCTCTACTATGCTTACGCCTCACCTTTGTACAGGAGTTAGTAGTCTCCTGCACCCCCCTTCTTAATGGCCTCCCACAAGCTGCCAGCATCCATGTCCGCCCTAATCTTGTCCAAGCTCCCCTGTAGAATCCTACCCATGCCCACGAAGTCCTGCCCCCTGAAGTCCACTACTACTGTATTAGAATGGTTATCCTCCCCCCAGATACAGCAGAAACCAGACTGTAGTGTGATCACCACCTGCCAGCAGGCTGCACACCTCCAGGCCCTTTATCTGGTCACTGTCTGCTAGGACACAATCCAGTATCCGCTCCTCCCTAGTAGGTTCCCCCATCTGCTGGACCAGGAAGGCATATTGGAACATATCCATCAGTCTCTGTTCCCTGGCCACAGAGGATGCCATAGTGTCCCAGTCTGTCCCCAGCATATTAAGGTCACCCATGATCACCATCATACCCTTTCCACGGTCACAGTGCCCCTTGATGTTCTCAACTAGTTTGTCCTCCAGGGCCTCTTCCATCATTGGGGGTTCTGTACACCACCCCTATTTTCAATCTTTTACCTCCCCTCTTTTGTAGGGTTACCCAGATCTCCTCCACCTCCCCCTACAGCCTCCTCCACTCCACTAACCGCTATGTCATTTTTGACTATCAGCGCTACACCCCCTCCTCTTCCCTCTCCTCTATCCTTCCTGAATATTTTGTAGCCCACCAAATTTAGGTCCCAGTCATTTTTCTGAGTGGCCCATGTCTCAGTAATTGTTGCCACATCCACTGATCCCTCAATCAGCATCACCTGGAGCTTGGGCATTTTGTTGCCCATGCTCCTAGCATTGATCAGGGCTGTCCTCCATCCTGACCCCTCTCCCTTCTCCAGTCATCTCGACCCTGAGCAGTCCCTAGATGCCTTTTCTTGCACAGTTCTAGATGGATTTAGATCGCAGTTACCTGCCTTCTTTTCATGCCCTGGACCTGGATCCTTGAGCAGCCCTCCTGGAGCCACTCTTTTACTTAACCCCCCCCTTTACAAGTTTAAACTTCCACCTCTCGACTATGAATCCAGCAAGATTTAGTTTCAAGATCTCCCTCCTCTCCAAGTTGAGGTGTAGCCTATCCCTGGCATATAACCCCTTGTCCTCCCATGTATCCCCAAGTCCCTCACCAGCCCATACCCTTCTGCCCTGTGCCAGTCCACAGGCCACTGGTTCACACCTCTAAGTTTATGTTTGGTCTCCCTGGACACCCTAGGTACTGGCAGAATCTCAAAGAAGGAGATTGTGCTTCTATAGAGTGGTAAACCCTGGCCAGTTCATGGAATCTTGCCTGGATTTCTAGTTCACTGTTCCCCGCTAAGACATTTGTTCCCAGATGTTTCGTCTGGGGATTACCCACATTCCCATGCTATCGAGTATAGCTGGAATTTGGCCTTGTGTACGGCTAGGCCTGGGATACATTTAGCCTTGACTGGGCTGCTTTTTCCCTCCCCCGCCCCCCTCCCACTGGATGCCCCAGGTCATGGAGTCACCCAGCAGGATCACCTTCTCCACCCCCCTCTTTACTGGCCCGTTAGATTCCATCCAGGCTCTTCCTTCCGTCATCAGCCCCCACCTTGCTTTCTTGTCCCCTCAGCCTGGGATCACAAGCCTGTGCTTGCCCTACCATGCTCATTCTTCTACCTGTAGCTCCCAGCTTGCTCCTTGCCCCTCCAACCTCCTGGGTGGCACAGATTGCCCCCCACCCAGATCTCTGTGGACTCTTTCTGAGCTGGTATCCACAGATCCCCCACCCAGCTCCCTTCACTGCTTCCTCCTTGCCTCCCCCAAGATCTGCATCCTTCACCCCATCTGCTGTGTTTCTCCCTACCCCCCGTCTTCCTCCCCTCCTCTCCAGCTCATCTGATTTCTCCCACCCTGAAGCTGGCCTATCTAGAGTATTTCTTATCATTGGTTGACTTCCCTAACCTGGATGCTTGCCCAACCCTAGTCCTCCCTCCTCCCACCCTGGCTTCACTCTGCACTCCCCCTTCCTCCCCACCTCCCTCCCACCTAGGCTAATGTCTCTTCCCCCCCTTCTGTGGATCTGGCTCTCTCTCTCCTGCCCCATTTCCCCAGCTTACTGACCAAACACTCTCTGTCTGTCTGCTTCCCTCCTCCCGCCTCTCCATCTCATCTCCCGTATACAGCAAGGCGAATAGATTAGTAAGTGTGATGCTTGCTCCCGATCTGCTCTCTCCTGTCCCCCCTCCTTCTGGTCAGCCACGTTCCTACGAAGTGATTTCCGTACATTGCTTGTTTCGTGCCCCACCCCTCATGAGTAACCATATGATCCTTGTCTACCTGTTCCCTGGGTTATGCCATATTGGCCTCGTGTACTCTCATGAGGTCCTTTCCACACCTTTCCTCCCCACCCCTCCGCCTTCCAGCTGCCTTCCTGATCCCTCTACTTCCTCCCTAAGACCTGCCAACTGAAAACACACTGGGCACCTCTGAACCTCCTTGCCTAATTTAATATTGTGCCTCTCTCTCCCTGTACGCAATCACTCTACGAAGGTGCGCTTTAGCCACACCCCAAGTCTACCCTCATTTTAGGTGAGCAATGCGGCCTCTAACAGAAATAATTCAGTCAGTGTTGCACTAAAACCCAAGCAGTTTGCCCCCTCCGATTACAGCAATTTTCCCTCTTTCTTGACAGTAGCCAGTTTTCTAGCCCTAGCAGTAGACGGTTCACAAGCAAAATTAGCCCATCACAACACTAGCCAGCTCAGAGCCCCTAGCAGTAATTGATTCACACACAGTTTGCCTACTCCCTCAGATGTGGTTGGCATACACAGTCATTTATACAGTCTGCTTCATTATGCCCCTTCCTGGTAGTAGTCAGTGTTGCCCAAGCAGCACAGTGTACAGGACACTTTCCCCCCAATCAATAACAATCCAGCTTCTTAGTGCTCCAGTTCGCCCAATCTAGACTTGTCTTCCTCCAAGGCTCCGCCCTCACCAACCATTTAATAGAGGTCAGGGCCAGGGTGGGTGGTGTGGAACAAAGAACAGCTCTCCTCCTCTGATTGCGACTGGACTATAAGCCTTTTATGGCCCAGTCACACAGTCAAAGGTTTGCGTCCTATTCACTGATTGGCCGCTCCTTCTTGAGTCGCCGGCTTGCAAAGTTGTGACTGATGTGGACCCGGTATGCATTGCCTGTCCCCCGCCAGCAAGAGCTTCCTTGTCGATCACCAATGTGATCCCATCTTCTCCCACTGCCGATGTAGCCCCAGAATGCCTTCCCAGACTACTTCCAGCGACAAGTCCCGGTCTGGAAAGAACAGCTCTCCTACCCTGATTGGAACTGGGCTAATCGTTGCTATAGATATTAAAAAAGAATGGGTCCCAGCATCAACCCCTGGGGCACACCACTGCCACCCTGGAATGCACCCCATTTGCCTTACCTCCACCCTCTGGTTTCAGTCTTTGAACCAGTTCTCCACCCACCTTGTTATTTTCTGTTCCACCCCTTAGCCTTCCAGCTCATTTACCAGCCTTCTATGTGGCAAAGTGTCAAAGGCATTGCTGAAATCTGGGTAGGCCACATCCTCCTCCATCCACCTTCTTTGTTACCCAGTCAAAAAACTCAGTTAAGTTTGTCGGGCACAACCTGTCTCCCATAAAACCAAACTGCCTTGGGTCCTGGAGGCAGTATAGCACATTGGGTAAAGGCTCTGAGCTACAGATCTGGAGACCTGGGTTTGAATCCAACAGCCGTCTAAGTGCATACTGTGTGATTCTGAGCAAGTTACTTAACTTCTTTGTGCTCCAGGTTGCATCTGGAAACAAGCTTCAGATTAGTGTGCTACTCCTGGTTAAACAATGTTCCCTTCCCCCACTTCCCCTATAGACCATTGACAACCAGGTGCTCCACTATTCTTTCCTTCAGCAGTATTTCCATTACTTTTCCCACTGTTGTGGTCAGGCTGACCAGTATGTAGTTCCTGCATCCTCCCTGTTAACACTTTTGTATAGTGGGACCACATCAGCCCTTCTCCAATCCCTGGGCATGTCACCAGTTTACAAAGATAGGGTGAACAGGGTAGTCGGAGGCCCTACTAACACCTCCCTTAGCTCCCTCAGTGTCCAGGGGTGCATCTATCTGGCCCATAGCCTTATTGCTGCCAGTTCCATGAGGATCCTTTCTTTTGCAAAGGGAGCTGTGTCCTTTTCTATGATCTCTCCATCCTTATTAATGCTGGCCCATTTCCTGCCCCTTCCTTTGTAAAAACCGAACAGAAGTATTTGTTCAGTATTTCTGCTTTTTGGCGGTCATCTTTTACCCTCCCTCCATCCACCCTTTTCAGACACTCAATATCTCCCTTGCCTTCCTTTTCTCCCGATGTACCTGCATGTAAAAGGTTTTGTCCCTCCTTAACACAATATCCACTGACTGGCTTGTGTCATGGGTCCCACATAAGTGTGGGTCTGGTGCCAATGTACACTTTGCATGTGGAAACATTTTGGTTTGCCTGCTGTTGGCTGTAGTGTAGTGGATTATGATGACTGGTTTTGCTGGATTCTGCACTGACAGCTTCATTTGCAGCAGATCCTGGAGTTCTTTGTGGTGGGAAATTGTCCTACAGTGCATGTTAAGAGTTTATATAGGCTCTCAGCTTAGGTTTACTGGCCCCACTGAACTCCCTCAGCTAAGTTCTGTCACAGACTGACTTATCCTCTGGAGAAGAGCAGAAGTGGAAAACACCTGATGAGAGATTGTGTAGGCTCAAATTTGCACTGCAGGCTATTGGAACGTCTATTGCCTGTTGCCAGCTGCAGGGAGTTCTGGGACTGGTTGTGTCTGCGTATATCTGCCTAGAGATGGTCACAGTTGGCCTGCGGCCTGCTGCGGTGTGCTATACTGCAATGGATGGTAGTTGGAAATTCCAAATCGGTTGGGGGGGGCACTTAGGGGAAGGATTAGGAAGTACTTCTTCACTGAGAGGGTGGTGGACAACTGGAATGGGCTGCTGAGAGAAATGGTGGGAGGGTTCACGAGGGTGTGGGATAAGCACAGAGGGCAACTGGCATGGGTGGGAACTACAGAAAAGGCCTAGTGGATATCTAGGTGAACTGGGCAGACTAGGTGGGCTTGCGGTCCCTTTCTGCCATCACATACCTGTGTTCCTGTGTATTCTACAGGCAGATTGGGAAAAGGGACGGGGGATCCACTACACCACCAGGGAAGCATTCATTGTGCCTTGAATATCTGTTCCTTGGTGTCTTTATCCTTCCCTGTGTTGGTTGATGTATGGAGCAACATGACGACCTACCCCCAAAAAAGATCAGTTCTAGGGGTACGGGCAAGGAGTCCTCCTCCTCCCTCCCCCAACCATGACATCCCCTGAGTGACCGAGTCCATTCTAAAAGCCAGGTTGATGGTGTGGTACAGGTCTGGTATTCCCCCAACCCACTTTTTTTATTTTAACCTCTAAAGAGCCTTCCCAACTGACCCAGCTGATCAGTATTTTTATTTTTCATACTGACCCATTTTCCCTTTTATATCTACAGGTCTGACAGGACATTGACTGGGAGTAGGAGGACACTGACCATATGTATCAGATAAGTATTGTTTTTTTGTTTACCCTACATTGTTTGTCATAATAGTTCATAACGAACTGCAGATCCTTTGTGAGCCCACTGCTGTTCTTGTTTACAGGTACTGAATGGCTGCTATGGGAGGCACTGGGTTGAGCTGTACCTTGTGCTTAGAAAGGAGACTATGGGCTTGGGGTGGGTATGGGATGGGCATCAAGGTTGGGAACTCCAGGGAACACCACACAACTAATTTGCCAAGACTAGTGAGGCTCAAACCCTGTTTTTCATTTTCTTGCTTTGTGTGCTTTGCATTCTAATGCCTGCATTAATGTAGTGTTTTTGTTTTGCACCAAGTACTCTTGTGTGTGTGTGTGTGTGTGTGTGTGTGTGTGTGTGTGTGTGTGTAATAACCTACTGTAGGGTTGTGTCACACTCTGATACACGACACTTGTGTGTGTTGTTGCACATGAGGCCACAGGCCGAGTGCATCAACCACCCAAGCCGTGTGTATATCACTGCGCTTCCACACACCACACAGTGGGTTATCTATCTTTTAAAATGGCAAAATTGTTTTGGAGGGGAGTAAAAGTGCAGGTGTATGGTTGCACTACGATATACGCACAGTCACCTAATGGTGTTTGTCCAATGCAATTGATAATCCCATTATAGAGATAGATAGATATATATATATATATATATAGAAAGAAATATAGATATAGAGAGAGAGAGATACACACATAGACACACACACATATACATACATACACACACTTCACTCGAATAGCCCCTTGATACCGAAAATAATTTTCCACACCGTGCATGTGCTCCCAGTCCGAAGAGACTCTCTTCTCCTTTTTGAAGATAAACCTGGAAATACTGGTGAGGACCTGCATATCAGGGAGGCTCCCATACCATTTTCTGCAAACCAGAACAATTGTTGGTCATTCCTTTACCTAAATGTCCACCCCCTTCCTTGTGACTTTTAGTCAAACTTGGGGTAACAGACTTTAGTACCTCCTATAGACATAGCCCCCAAGATCTCCATCTTCTTTGGAATTCACAGACGACTTTCTCACTCAGGAACCCTTAAGCAAGGCTTCCTCTGCTGAGGTTGCAGATACTTGCAGATGAATACTGTTTTGTTTTCGTTGAATTTTACGCAACGCCATCTTTAATGCAGCCTAATACACTGAAACAGAACTACAACACTGCTGACAGGAGTGCTACCAAAATCACACTGCACACTGAAGTGCACTACAGGTGTTGATGCAGTGCTAATTAACATAATTCGCACACACTGAAAAAGCAATGCAATACTGCTTCAGGCAGTGTTGAAAACACTGCTAATTGCAGTACTTTTGCAGTGTGATTACAGTGCTAATTAACATAATTCGCACACACTGAAAAAGCAGTGCAAAACTGCTTAAGGCAGTGTTGCTGACAGAACACTGCTTCAGGCAGTGCTGATGACAAAACACTGCTAATTGCAGTACTTTTGCAGGTGATTACAGTGCTAATTAACATAATTCGCACACACTGTATCAGCACTGCATGTACACCAAAAGAGACCTGAAGATGCACTGATTAAACACTGATGGACTGCATTATGAAATGAAGTGTGCAGGAAGTATACACTGCTACTGTAACACTGAAATAACACCATATAGTGACTGAACACTTCACTTCCCTCTGGGTACACACAGATTCAGCTGGCTTCAGTTAAAATCACACACAGTTTGAGTGGTTTCTTAGGTTGGTACTCACTTAATCAGTAGCTTGCGATTGCAATGGAAAATTGGGCCTACAGCCGGTCTTGGAAGCCTCTGGAATGAAGCAGGCTGGCAGTCCTGCCCATTGTCCCTCCGAACACCTCGCTTTCTTACCAGATGATTGAAATGCGAGTTGAGCCCGATTTTAAACGGAAAAGTCAGATTTTATCACTTTTATAACTTTTTCAGTCACCATGACACTCCTCCTGCCAAACTAGTTCGCACACTACTCTCTCTCTCCCTCTCGAACACTGTGCAGTCACTCTAGAGCTGGCTTGGGGGAGGGAATGATTGAAGTCTCACCAATCAGTCGACGCCATGCAAATGAGCCTCTTTCTTCTCGTGCTCTTCTCCTCCATGGCGATCGTCGAGCAGGCAAAATTTAAACTGTAAATCACACTTCTTTTTTTTTAACTGTGACTCCTCAGTAAGAGTACCTTTTCGGCCATTTTTTATGGCATTTCACTCAGAGACTCTATCTGTCCATACACCAAGCACTTCTAACTTCTAGGGCACAAATCTCTCTTTGTTTCCCACTGTTTTCCACACTTTTTCCTGTCACACATAACTTTAGAAAGCTGGCAAACGTTAAAACTTTGATGCTGGACAAGGGGCATACACTCCCAGGCTTTACTGCTCCTCGGTAAACTGGTGGCACAATTACAGCAGCACATGAACAGCAGCACACAGCAGGACATTTGGGTGGTAATGCTTCCACTTTTTGGGATACCTACTGCCACACAACCAAAACACTAGCCCTAATCTGAGCAAATCTTTCTTGTTTTCTCCCTAGATTTCAAACCAAATCCTCAGCGGTGCCTCCAATTTGCAACCAGGGTTACAGTGGGCTGGTGTTATTATTAGCACCCGGTGCCTCCATTTTTGTAATGCACTACCTGGCTAGCCTGGATTCAGGGAGAAAACATTCACTTGGCATCAGAGCTAGGTTTGCACTTCTGGACAGGGGCACCCAAGTAATTCCAGACACAGGAAGCAAGAACTGAAAATGTCCAAACCAGCAGTGGGATTCTAAAGTGGGGCTTTTATTTACTTCAACACAAGAATACAAAGCAAGATGGATCCCCACGGGGCTACACCCACTGGATATGCAGATCTATAGAGGTCAGAACACATCTTCTTCATCATTACACAGCCCTCAGGTTTTGAACACACTGGGCTCTCATACCCGAACTGGTACTCTCACTCTTGAATTCCCTGGCATGGCACTCGGCCAGCACTAGTTCACTTTTCCATATGTCATGGATTTTTGGTGGTGGCTCCCTCAACCACCCATGAGGGCTTCTAGCTCTAAAGGTAAAAAACACATACTTAATCCCATGTCTTGGTACTTTCTGCAGACACTGGCCAAGTGCCTGGGAGAAAGCTATAGGTGCCCAAAGTGAATCCTTAGAGGTAAATCTGGTTACTCCAGATGGGGGGGGTCTCCCACCTCTTGTTCCCAAATCCATACCTGGCCATTCATTTGGAGTCAACACCTTTCCTTTGAACTCTCTGTTTGTAGAATGCTATCTTGAAATGTATATCACATTTAACAATTTACTGTCCATGTAACTGGTGTCCTGACTTCCAGCATTCTCTAAGTGGCTATGTCCATCCCTGTAGACCCCCACTGGTTAGATGCATTTTAAGCCATACACATATCTTAAAGTACTGTACTGGGCTGTCCTTTCCTGACCCCACAGAAGCAGATACTTTTACACAACTCTCTTGGTGAAAACATGGGCTCTATGTCAGATCAGACTCACCATGGTTCATAGGTGCCCCAGGGCTTCTCTCACAGAAAACACACATCTGGTACCTCAGTACAAATTCTTTAGTCAGGCAGCTTTCCCCTCTTCCAGCAAGGCCAGAGGGCTGCCCCTGAAAGGCTGGTCTCTTTCCCCCCATCCCTCCAGGGATGGGGCACTGGAACAAACTGGGGAACGGCCTCAACCACTTCTACAGGTTTCTTCTGTGTCCTTCTCTAGGGCAAGAACACACACTCTCTTTCTGTTGTAGCTCTATGACAGAGCTAGGCGCTGAGGAGCTGCCAACTGAAGCGCACCTCCTCTCTTTCCACTGAGTTTCCCACTAGACTTCTACAGACTCACTTTGAAAACCCCAACGTTCTAACCTAACTCCCTGCTGCAACATTCCACTGTGGCTTATGCTGCTGCAAGAATTCTAAGTGATGTCATCCCTCCAGCTCAGCTGAGACTGAGGACAGAGTGAGACAGTGTGAAACCCATTTAACTGGTGTCTCACAAGCTGCATTTCCTTGCCTGCCACTAGATCTAAGTGGGATTCTAGTAACCCCAGGTGACAAGGGGGTTACACTTGTCTTTGTTTTAAGTATGTATCTGCTCGAGTTTCTTATCTCGGGCATGCTGATTTTCGGTAATTGGGTTTGTACGTTTTTAGTTTCCATGGTGATGGCACACTATAACAAGCATTTGTCAATTTATTTATTTATTTATTTGATCATCAGTTTACAAACCTTTGAGTCATAGACTCACTTACAAAGGCACCTCGTCAAGAGAGCAATACATTACAGCAAACAAAACAGTACAGTACATAACACTTAGATTAAAAAAGCAACCAGTGTCACAGGCATTCACTGGTGGTACATGCTTGGTAATAGATAGATCACATGCTTGCTGGCATTAGCAGAGGAAGTGCAGGAGTTAGACAGATGCAGTATAGGAATGGCATTGAAGTATTGAACTGACGCCAACTCCACACTCACCCTGCAGAGATAGACAGGCATTGGGGTGTACCTTTGGGTCGTCGCCCATGACGGTCACAACATTTCACCTCACCCTACCCTTCAGACACTGACAAGTGTTTTGGTGTGCCTTGGGGTGTTTGGGCTTTACATTCACCTCATTCCATAAGGAAATACACTGAAATAGGAGCAGTATAGGAGAATGGGGTGAACTCTGGGGGCAAAGGGTCTAAGCTGCACCTCAATGCCTGTCACTGGCTACAGGGTGGGGTGGGGGTGGAATGACATCAGCATTACTGTCGACAGTCCCAAGTCACACCCCTGACACCTGTCAGTCCCTACAGGGTAGGGCGTTATGGTCAGAAACCCTAACGCCCTGGGTTTTTTTTGGTATTTGTACTCCAAGTTTTCCACATAGCTTTTTGTGACCCCACCGCATGAACAGTGACACTATCAGTTTGTTAGGTGAAAGGTGATTTTGCACAGTGACTGTGCCATTTGGCACCACATGTGTGAAAACACATTTTGAATAGGATGTGAAAAGTGACAGATGTACTGTTCATGAGGAGGTGTAAAAAATGGCATTGTTGAAAATCTGGAGTGAAAATATACAAAAACTGGTGAAGTCATGAGCGTGCATAGAAACTGTACAATGTACAGCCATAATGTAATTAGTTTGGGGATTTTTTACAGCAGATTTTCAACATAGGAATTTTGGGACCTCCGCTCATGAACTGTGTCACTGTGATTTTCTTAATCTGTCCCAAACACTAATTTTCCACAGCGACCGCGCCATTCTGTGCTGGAAGTGTGAAAACACATTTCGACCAGGGTGTGAAAAATGACAGCTGTACTGTTCATAAGGAGGTGTGGAAAAATGTCAATGTTGAAAATCTGGACTGAAAATATTACAAATTCGTGATCTTACGAGGGTGTGTGGAAATTGTGCAATGCACGCTCGTAACAGTGCACAATTGTATATATCTATGTATTGGTATACTCGATGCTATTATATCCTGTATAATCTGTTTCCTCATTGTGTTGTGTTCATTGAATTGTACTATATTTCTTATGTAACTGATCCTTGACCTTACCAGGTCCATCTTGCAAATGAGCTTTGCTCAATGATGTTCACCTGGATAAATAAAGATTTGATTGATTGATTGATTGATTGGAACAGAGTCATTTTATGGACTTTTGTCACCAAATTGTCAACATAGTCATTTTAACACCTCTGCTCATGAACAGTATCACTGTGATTTTCTTAATGTGTCCCAAACATTGATTTCTGCACACCCACCGTGCCAATGTGCGCTACATGTGCGAAAACGCATTTTGGGCAAGATGTGAAAAATGACAGCTGTACTGTTCATAAGGAGGTGTGATAAAATGGCAATGTTGAAAATCTGGAGTGAAAATATTAAAAATTTTCAAAGTTAAGAGCATGCGTAGGAACTGTGCAACGCATGCTCATAAAACAGTCATTTGTGGAAATTTATTCACCAAATTTTCAACATAGTGTTTTTGGGGGCCTACCTCATGAACTGTGACACTGTCATTTCGTTAATCAGTCCTGAAAGGTGGCTCCACACAGTGACTTCGAAATCACCTTTCTGGACTGAATAACAAAATAACAGTGATGAGTTTATGAGGTGGGGTCCCAAGAACCCCATGTTGAACATTTGGTGAAATAATTCCCAAAAATGGCCAAGATATGCACCAAAGTTGAAAAAAAAAAAATTATGCCATTATACAGCTTACCGGTATTTCTTCAGTTTGCGGTTGGCTTTGAAGAGTGCAGACGTGTTCCAGTCCACGAAGATTATCGCGCTGGGCTCCGAGGTAAGTGTGGGATCGAGGGTAAGTAGAACAGTGGTGGAAGGTTGGAGGAGGGGGCAAGAGCCAATGAGGGACCATTTTCTTACAGGTGTCTTTTTTCTTTTTTTAGGAAGACGAGGCGGGACTTTTGCCACGCTGGGGTGGGCTCCCAGCATGGCAGCTGTAAGTTTGTTTGGGGGGGGCATTGGAGCCGATGGGGGACTGAGCACCCCCTTCAGCCATATTGACTTTTGTCATGCTGGAGTGGGCTCCCAGCATGGCACCTGGAAGCCTGTTTGGGGGGGCAGTGGAGCCGACGGGGGATTGGGCACCCCCACCGCCATACAATGTCTTGAGGCGCTTGAGCACACTGGGGTGGGCTCCAGTGTGCTACTTGGTGCTTTTTTTGGGTGGGGCCAAGAAAATGGAGCCGTCTATGACAGCTATTCAGATGCAATGCTGACGTGTAGGCACTTTGCATACTGCTAACGGCAGTATGTAAATTGCCTGCCAACAACAGTATGCAAATTGCCTACATGTTACCACTGCTGATTGTAGCAGTCTTTTGCTTTGAACTGTACACCACTGCATCCAAACTGCTGTCATAGACAGCTCAGACATTTATTGGTGCGGTGAGGCTATGCTTGCAAGAAGGAGCAGGGCATTGGAAGCGGGGTGGCACACCTACGAAAATTCATATGGTGGCACTATGTTTCTTGCATATGCATGCAAGCAAACATAAAAATGGAGGTGATCAATTGTTATGCTACCTCTGATGAAGACTGGCAGCAGCCAATCAAAATGTTAGGTGTTTTTTCCTACTACTGATGTCACTAGTCATTGCCAGTGAGTTTACTGCACCAAGTGACCATGAATATGGCTGTTTGTTCTGATCTGTGCGTGAAATAAAACAAGCCTGGTGCGATAAACCTTACTTCACATTTGCGTGGACTATTCTTGCCTTGGGAGTTGATTCTCATGTGCTTATTTAGTTTTGTGTCAGTGTAGCACCATGACCGTGTCCTGGTGCTAGCAAGCTGTCTTTTTCTTGTTCAGTAGAAAGGACATCATGCTTCAGGATGCTTCTGCTCCTGTCACCGGTGGAAACATTTGACGTTGCTATTCGATCAATCTGATCCTTGTTCTGCAAGTAAAAGGCATGATCTCCTTTGGCAGTGGCTTTTGTTTCTTCCCAAGGAAGAATGCATTTGTGCTGAGCTTCAGTGACTTCCGAGAGCCATCCGAGCATGTACTGGAAGCAGTAGCTACAGCTGGTTTAGACCCGTTTAAATATCATTCAATCAGCCTGGCTAATTTTTCCAGGATGCTTTGCATCTCCTTTTCCTGGTGGTAACCAAGGTTCACAACACCATCTCTTCATTGCCCCATCTGCTTCCTACTGTGCACTTACTTGAATTGGCTTCTTTGGCCTCACTCTTTGTTACTTGCTGCTTGGGGGTCTCTGGTACTGTAACAGCTGTCCAAGGAGTACACTTGGATACTCCAAGGGAAGACTCTTTGTGACTGAATCTGTGGCTTCTTCTATCACCTTCTCCACCACTACATCAGCAGATCCTTGCTCTTCTTCATTCTCTGGCATGACAGTTGGGCTAGTTTTTCTTTTTCTTGGGGTCAGACTGGGCTGGCTGAAGGCTGGCCTCCAGACAGGTCACAAGGTCAGCAGTTGTGTCAGGGGACGAAGTCATGCAGTGTGAAGGGGTCTTCATGCACAGTGAAAATCCAAGTTATTCTGGACTACCAGCTAGACTCACCTCTGACCAATACCTGCTTTTATTGGCAGGCACTCCAGACTCCATGCTTACTGGAGAGTCAGCCAGAGAAAAGACTTATGACCACACCCCAGACCTCACCAAGTCTCTGGCTGAATGATCCAGATTCACCACCTGCATCCATGCAGTCACCCCCTGAGCTTGGGCCATTCTGGTAAGGTGGGTACATCATCTTCTTAGGTTCAGGGCTTTGGTTAAGGCCTCTTCCACCTGGTACAGATTGGTAGTGGTACAAGGGGCTAGTACTGCAGTCTTTGTCATCTTACTTTCCTCTGTAGGTCACAATCCAGATGATCACCTGTCGGGGCCTGGGACTGTTATCCCAGGACCAAAACCTGCATAATCATAGCAATGTTCATATAATTTCACGGGGCCCAATTCAAGAAGGGTTGGTGCAAGTCACACCAAAGGCGACTTGCGCCAAATACAATTGTACCAGGGGCCCTGCACCTGATTCTCTTTCCGCCAGGGTCCCCGGTGCTAAGTCCCATGACTTGTGCCAACCTGAACTGTATGCCAAAGAGAGGGCATATTTGATCATGTTGGCGCAAGCTGCGCAAACCATGGTGTAAGGGTGCAAGAGGCCCCCCCCATGCACTGATACCCCGATAGGAGGAATAAAGCCCTGCAGAGCTGGCAGCCCCTCCAATGCTCTGATCCCCCTAATATGTTGAAAAGTCCCATAGGGCTAAGAGACCCCCAGTGCCCAGTCCCCTAATTTGTTGAAAAAGCCCTGCAGAAGCTAGCAGACCCCTCAGTGCCTGATCCCAAACATCTATTACAAAATGCCCTGTATGACTATCAATCCCCTATGCCCTAACCCCCAAAATACAATTAAATAAGCCCCAAAGGCTAGCGTCCCCTCCCTTCAAAGCTCCGATCCTTGATCCAAGTCTGGGCACAATAAATAGTACACGCTCAATGAATAAGCTGTCATTCATTGAGCGTGTACTATGTACAGTAGTACATGTTCATATGGAGCTCAGTTGGTGGCTGGCTATGGTGGTGAGAGCTGGGCTGTGCCATTTGCAGGCTGGGTATGCATCTTGGGGAGCAGGATGGTCTGGCAGTTCCGGGTGGGGGTGTGGGGGGCCACTAGACTACCAGGGATATTGGGGATATTGGATTTTTTATTTTACAACTATAATTGTGCCCAGACTTGGATAGGGGATCGGGGCTTGGGGGGAAGGGCTGCTGGACCTGCAGGGCTTATTTAATTGCATTTTGGGGGATGAGATACTAACAACAACAAAAATGGAAAGGGACCTGGGGGTAGTCATATCAGATGACTTAAAGGTGGGCAAGCAATATGAGAGGGCAGTAAGGAGGGCTGGAAGGATACTGGGATGCATAGGGAGAGGCATCACCAGTAGAAAACAGGAAGTTGTTATCCCTCTGTACAGCCAGTTGATGAGACCCCATCTGGAGTACTGTGTGCAGTTCTGGAGACCCAATCTCGGCAAGGACATAGACAAGATGGAAGCTGTCCAGAGGAGGGCAACTAAAATGGTGCAGGGTCTGCACCAGAAGACATATGAAGAGAGACTAAAGGAGCTTAATATGTATAGCCTCGAGTAAAGGAGGGAGAGGGGGGACATGATAGAAACTTTCAAGTACCACAAGGGAATCAACAAAGTCCAAGAGGGTAGCATCTTTCAAAGAAAGAGGTGTGCAAGAACAAGGAGGCACAATTTGAAGATAGAGGGGGGCAGCTCAGAGGTATTGTAAGGAAGTATTTTTTCACAGAGAGGGTTGTGGATGCATGGAACAACCTTCCGGAGGAGGTTGTGGAGTCAAAAACAGTGGCTGAATTCAAGCATGCATGGGAAAGTCATAAGGCAATTCTAGGGGGTTGGGGTAGAAAGAAGTAGGCTGCTGGTTAACTAGGATCTGCAGCTTATCCATTAGGTAGAGAAATGGGCAGACTGGGTGGGCCAAGCGGTCCTTATCTGCCGTCAAATTCTATGTTTCTATGTGGGCATGGGGATATCATTAGCCCTACAGAGCATTTTGTACTGGATATTTGGGGGACCTGGGCATTGGGGCGGGTTTGATAGCCCTGCAGAGCTTTTTCAGCATATTTTGGGGATCAGGGAATTGGTTCAGGTGACATGTCATGGAGAATGAGCTGCCAGGCACCCATGATGGACTCAAGGTACACTTACACCAGCTTATAGCTGGTGTAAATGTACTTTGACGTATGTCCTCTGGGGGGTTTGTTTCAGAATTGCACATTTGGGGATCTGCCCGCAGCCCTCCAGAATAGGGCACAACTACTGTGTAACCCCCCTTGCCCCATGTCACAGGGGGTTTATGGCATAACTGGTGGCGTAAGTGCACTTTGGTGCAAGCAGCCTGCAACATGTTAGTGCTGCACTGCAAAGCTGGGCAGTGTGCGAGTTAAGGGCTGCCGGTCTTGATAAACCGAACAAACAAAGAAATAACTCGCACTCCAGAGCCAGGGGAGTGATCCCCCAGTGAAGAAGGCATTAAGTACCAAAATGCCAAAAGTCAAATTGTTGCTTCAATGAAAATAGAATTTGGGTAAGATTCTAGAATGATGGCACAATTCACCATCAAAGGTGACTTGCACCAAACACGGTTGCGCCAGGGACCCTGTGCCCAATTCTCTATCAGGCAGGGTCCCCATGCCTAAGTCCCACAACTTGTATCAACCGTACCAGTACGCCAAACAAAGGGTGTACCGGGAATGGTTGGCTGCAAACCTGTGGCTTGCCCAAGTGAAGGGCGCAAGTGCCCCCTCCCACACACACACAAACACTGTACAGGCCTGCAGGGCTAGTGGACCCCAACCCCCCCAATGCCCTGATCCCCCAAACAAAAAAACCCACAGGGCTAGCACCACCCCCGCCATGCCTGATCCCCCACAAGAATTGTAAAAGCCCCGCAGGGCTAGCACCCTCCCGCCATGCCCAGTCACCTGCATGAATTGTAAAAGCCCCACAGAGCTAGAGCATCCTCTCCCTCACTCCCTGATCCCAATAATTGCGTTATGCACAAAAAAAAATAGCCCTCAATCTCCCTGGTAGTCTAGTGCCCCCTTCCACCTGGCAGTGCCACTCCACCCCACACACCCCCCAACCCATACTCAGTCAGTGACTGGCACAGCCCACCTCTCACCACCATGGCCAGCTACCAACTGAGCTCTGTATGAGTGCATACTACTGTAAATAGTACGCACTCAATGAATGAATGACAATCCCTGGTGCCTTACCAATTAAGGTTTCATCAGGAGATGTTGCACCTGTAGCTGGACTCTCTTTTTATAGGCAATCAATTGACATTTTAATGACATCATAATTTCTGGCCAAGCAAATTCAAGAATTTACTATACATACACCTTTTGCCTTAAAACTGTTTGTAAACTACTTAAACAAGCATTTGTCAATGCCGGATGTTTGCTTGCTGGCACTGGTAGTGGTAGTGTAGAAGTTGCAGAGCTGCGTAATAGGAATGGCAGTGAAGTATTGAACTGAAGCCAACCCCACCACCACCCTGCAGAGAGTGACAGGCATTGGGGTGTGCCTTTGGGTCATCAGGCATAACGGCCACGCTATTTCACCACACTCAACCCTGCAGACACTGACAAGTGTCACGGTGTGCCATGGGATCCTTGGCCCTTATGCGCACCCCATTCCATCAGGAAGTACGGTGAGATGGGTGCGGTATAGGAGAATGGGGTGAACTTTGGGGCCGAAGAGTCCAAGGCATACCTCGATGCCTCTCACTGGCTGCAGGGTGTGGAATGGTATGAGCACTACAGGCAAGAATCCCAAGTCACATCCCTGATGCCTGTCATTCTCTACAGGGTTGGCACACGGTTGGAAACCCCAATACCTCAGGCATTCGTGGTATTTTCACTCCAAATTTTCAACATGTTTTTTTGTGACCCCACCTCATGAACAGTGGCAATATCAGTTTGTTAGCCAAAGCTGCTTATGCACAGCAACTCACGGCATTTAGCACTACAGGTGCAAAACATTCCAAACAGGATGTAAAAAATGACAGCTGTACTGTTCATGGGGAGGTGTAAAAAATGGCAATGTTGAAAATCTGCAGTAAAAATATTGAAAAAACTGGTGAAGCCACAAACATGCATAGAAACTGTGCAACGCGACACCAGAATGTAATTAGTTTGGGATTTTGCAGCAGATTGTCAGCACAGGCATTTTGGGACCTCCGATCATGAACAGCGCCACTGTGATTTTCTTATCTGTCCTGAACAATGATTTCTACAGCGACTCACGATCTCTGCACTGAAAGTGTGAAAACACATTTTGGCCATGTTCTGAAAAAATGACAGCTGTACTGTTCATAAGGAAGTGTGGAAAATGCCACTGGTGAAAATCTGGACTGAAAATATTACAAAGTCATGAACTTACGAGGTGCGTGGAAACTCTAATGCTCACTGTAGCAGTCATTTTATGGACTTTGTCACCAAATTTTCAACATAGCCATTTTAAGACCTCTGCTCATGAACAGTGTAACTGTGATTTTCTTAATCTGTCCCAAACATTGCTTTCGCACACCGACTGCACCATTATGCGCTACATGTGCGAAAACACATTTTGAGCAACATATGAAAAATGGAAGCTATACTGTTCATAAGGAAGTGTAATAAAATGGCAATGTTGAAAATCTGGAGTGAAAATATTGAAAATTCGCAAACTTACGAGCATGCGTAGGAACTGCGCAATGCACGCTCATAAAACAGTCATTTTTAGGAATTTTTTCACCAAATTTTCAACATAGCCATTTTAAGACCTCTGCTCATGAACAGTGTCACTGTGATTTCTTAATTTGTCCCATACATTGATTTCGCACACCGACTGCGCCATTGTGCGCTACATGGGCAGAAACATGTTTTGGGCAAGAAGTGACAAATGACAGCTATACTGCTCATAAGGAAGTGTAATAAAATGGCAATTTTGAAAATCTGGAGTGAAAATATTGAAAATTCGCAAACTTACGAGCATGCGTAGGAACTGCACAACACACGATCGTAAAACAGTCATTTTTAGGAATTTTTTCACCAAATTTTCAACATAGCCATTTTAAGACCTTTGCTCATGAACAGTATCACTGTGATTTTCTTAATTTGTCCCATACATTGATTTCGCACACCGACTGCGCCATTGTGCGCTACATGGGCGGAAACACGTTTTGGGTTAGATGTGAAAAATGAAAGCTGTACTACTCATAAGAAGGTGTGGTAAAATGGCAATGCTGATAATCTGGAGTAAAAATATTGAAAATTCGTGAACTTACGAGCCTGCGTAGGAACTGCACAACGCACGCTCGTAAAACAGTAATTTAGTGAATTTTCCACCAAATTTTCAAAGTAGGCTTCTTGAGAGCCCAACTTATGAACACTGGTAGTGTCATTTCATTAATCAGTCCCAAAAGGTGATTTCGCGCAGTGACTGCGAAATCACCCTTTGGGCCCGAATAACGCCATGACAGTGACAGCATTCATGAGAAGGGGTCTCAAAAACCCCATGTTGAAAATTTGGTGCAAAAATTCCAAAAATGCCTGAGATATGCAGCAAAGTTGAAAAAACCCTATCTATCCCATTATACAGCTTACCGGCATTTCCTCAGTTCGTGGTCGGCTTTGAAGAGTGCAGACGTGTTCCCGGTCCACGAAGATCGTCACACCAAGGTCCGGAGGTAAGTATGGGGTGAGGGTGTGGGGAGGCAGGGTGTGCAGTGGGTGGGTGCGGGTTGTGGGAGGGGGCAGGGAGAAGCGCCAAGGACAGTTTTATTTCCAGGTTATTTTTTTTAAATAGCGCGAGGGGCGGTTTGCCATGCTGGGGTGGGCTCCTCGTGGCACAAGGGACGACTGGTTGAGGCGTGGAGCCGATGGGATTGGGCACCCCGTTAGCCATAGCATCCAGTTGCCATGCTGGGTGGGCTCCCAGCGTGGCAACCTGTACTCTGGGGGGGACAGTGGAGCCGGCGAGGGATTGGGCACCCCGTCAGCTATCGATGGAGTTGCTACGCTGGGGTGGGCTCTCAGCGTGGCATGTGAAAAACTTTTGAGGCGCAGCACAGCTGATGGGATTGGGCACCCGGCTGTACAGTGTGTGCGTGTGGGGGACAGCACTCGTATGCGGTGTGTGTGTGTGTGTGTGTGTGTGTGTGTGTGTGTGTGGTGTAGGGGAGCACGCATGGCAGGCGATATCTTATCGCTGCTCACGAAGCGTAGCTCCCCCTTTCAACTGTACTCCACTGCATTTTGGAGCTGTCATAGACAGCTGCAGCAGGCATTGGAGAACTGCGGCCGCGCCTGCCAATACACTGACTGAATTGGAAGAGGGGGTGACACACCTCCGAATACTCGGATGATGGCACTATGTTTCTTGCACATGCGTGCAAGCAAACATAAAAACATGGTAACACAAGCAATCACGCAGTCTCCAGATGCTGAGTATACTTTTATGTGTATTTAGAGTTTGACTATGTATTAGCCAGTCAGAACACAGATATCAAAACTTGACCAAACTCCAGCTAAGAAGCTATAATTCTAGCCCTGATGCTCTACATTATTCTGAAGAAAGGCTAGTCTTACACAAGCAAACTGTAGAGAATGCTGAAACAATTGACAAAATTATAAAAATTAATTTTTTCATGATTTGTTGTTTTCAGATTACCTTCTAATACAAAAAAAACCTTTTTACTTTCAACAGATTAGCCACATTTCTGGTATAAATATCCTATATGCTCGATTTTATTTATTTTTTAACTGAAAAAGATACTCAAATATATAAAGCTTTATATGTTCATATTCATATTGGGCCCTATACACTATGTGGGTGGAAGTGCAAAACCCATGCATACCCCACCATATAATGCTCTCCAGTGGACAGGTGCGCTGGCCAGTATTCACTACTGGCTGCCACCTGTCTGTGGCCCCACCCCCCAGTGTGCAGGACTCTGCAGGGCAGTTGGGAGTGGGGACGTGGCCCCAACTGGGCATCCAGTCGGATGCCTGGACCAGGGAACAGAGTGGATCATCTCCATGGCAGGGCATGCATTGGCAACGCACCGCACAAAAGACCAATTGCCGGCAGCCGAGGTGGTAGGAGGATGGCACTGCTGCCTGCCTTCCTGTAATGTGGCCCCAGTGCAGCTACAGGGACAGGGTGGGGAGTCTGTTGGTGGTAGGGGGGTACTGTACATCACTACATGCCTGGGTGGCCTGGGGCAGGGGTGGACCGGTGGTGCCATTGGGGAGGTGCATCCATGGGCTGGTGCCCATGTCAGTATGGAGGGTGCCAGGTTGCTGCCATGCACTGCTGTGTCCTGGGTGGCACAGGGCGGCCATGGGGTGGTCCAGCAGCAATTGTCCCATTGGCTGAGTAGCCTAACCACCCCATCCAGGCAGTGAACAGTGGTGTGCATGTGGCATGTAGGGGGCCTATGGCAGGGTTCTCCCTGTCAGACTCTGCACCCTTCCCTGCACCGCCGTGGCAAGCACTACGTGCCTTAGTGCATGGCATGTAGTGCTGGCCCACCTCTGGCGTGTTGTTCTTTGCATGGCTAGGGGACTGGGCTCACTGATGCTGCGTGCCTCCCTTGGTGCAACCTGTGCCAGGGACACATATGGTGTGGAGTGGCTGCATGTCCCAGATACAAGCACATAGCCACTCTGCTCCAATAGTGCACGGTGCCCATTGAGCAGAAATATTGGATGTGGGTAGACCAGAAAATAATAATCGATTTGCTCTTCCCAAAAATACATAGATACATAGATACATAGACAGTGTCAGCAGATAAGGGCCTATGGCCCACCCAGTCTGCCCATTTGAGCTTGTAAGTTTAGTTTGTTTTCCTAGAAGTCTGTTGCCCCTTACCCCTGACCTCCAGAATTCCTTTATGTCTATCCCATGAAGACAACATATTTGTTAAAGGTCATCTTATGAAATAAATTAAGAAATGAAATGAGAAAAACATACATATCTCAATGTTTAGTTATTTTGTGTTATATTACAGTTAGTGGATATTGGAGCTGTTGCCACAAGTCCCAGCTATCTTCATTATAATAATAATAATAAATAATAATAATAATTTTATTTGTAAAGCGCCTTTCAGTATATCAAGGCGCTGGACATTTTAAAACCATGATTTCAAATACAAATCTACAATACATATAAATAAAATCATACCATAATAACATCATATATTAAAATCAAATAATAATTTCTAATATAAAATACAAGCAGCATAAAATTAACTTAATTATCCAGGAAGGCCATTTGTCATAAATAAGTTTTCAGGTCCTTCTTGAATACCTCCACGGAGGTGCACTCCTGTAACTGGCGTGGTAGAGAATTCCAGAGAGTGGGTGCAGCATGAGAAAAAGCTCTGCTGTCAGAAGATTTTAAACTCACTCTTGGAATCTCTAACAACCCCTCATCGGCCGAGCGAAGCGATCGGCCAGGGCAGTAAGGCACCAGAAGTTCTTTCAGATAGGTCGGACCCTGATCGTGAAGGGCTTTGAAAGTCAATAAAATGACTTTAAAGGTGATCTGCCACCGTATGGGAAGCCAGTGCAGTTCACGCAGCACCAGGGTAATATGACAGGACCTCCTTGTCCCAGTCAAAATCCGGGCTACAGCGTTCTGCACCAGCTGTAGGGGACGGATTTCAATCCCAGAAAGCCCAAAGTAAAGGGTGTTGCAGTAGTCCAAACGCGAGGACACAAAGGCGTGAACCAACGTTGACAAAGAGTCAGAAGGAACAAGGTGCCTAACCCTGGCAATATTCCTAAGATGGTAAAAGGAAGTCCTGACAACGGCCTGGTCTCTTAATGGTTTTACAGAAATTTCTGCGTTCGCATTATTCCAAACTGCATGGAACTGGAAAAGGAAATTTTCAAAGACATTAGTTAGTCTGAAGATAAAATCTATAATTCACTGTAAATGTAAACAAATATTGTTTTACAACAGAAAGTTGCATGACAGAAAAACAGATAAATGATGAATTAACATACTCTCAAGACAATATCTGGATAGCCAGCTAGTAATTCAGCTATTGATTCGGGGTCAGAGGCAGTTGTGGGGAGGGTCTGGAAATGTTTAAATGCAGAGGGTTTGAACTATAAGTATGGTTTTGGGTCTCATTCCTGATTCATGCTATCTTGTAAATCGTATGCTCGTCCTCCTTGTAAATTGTATGCTTGCCCTTCTTTCCCCCAGCCCCAGGTGGCATCTGGAATTGAGCAGTTATCTGCTCAGCATGCTTTTCTGGTAAAACCTTTAAATAAATAAATAAATCTGGTGATAGAGCACTCAGTTTGTATATTCAGTATGTTTCTCTTTGTGAGAGACGGTTCAATCTGTCCCCACCAATTCTGACTTGTTCTAGTCCTGAACATTTCAGATACTTGGGGTCTGCATTGTGTTGTTCCCAGAAGTGTGTAGCTACTGGGCTGTCTAGGTTTACATTTCTTATGTCCCTGACATGTTCCTGTATTCGAATTTTCAGTTGTTTTGCTGTTCTGCCTATATACAGTTTATTACACTCACACCACAGTGCATAAATGACAAAGAAAGTGACACACTAAATGAACTGCCTGATATACGCCAGTCTTTTGTTAGTAGGGGCTTCAAATATAGTACCCAGTTTGCAATAAATGCAGATATTACAATTTTCACATTTGTGGGCTCCTGGAGGTCTGATTGGTAACCAAGTGTCAATCTTTGGTTTATTCCTTGAAAACTGACTACGCACTAACATGTCGCAGGCTGCTTTGCAGAATCCCGAATGTTGCAACTCATGGTGCAAAGTGCTATTTGCACCATTCTTGTTGGCGCAAGTCACTTTGCGTCATGCGTAACCCTTTCTAGAATCGGGCCTACTGTCTATACCTTGCCAGCATGATTAAAGCATCAGTCAAAGTACTCAGGGGGGGAAAAAGAAGTTGGCAGTAGACCCACCCCAAGGCTTGCGGCTCAGTTTCCCAACAGTTCCTCTAAGACTTGACTGTCTCTTTGGAGCCTGAGGGCTCTCATCTGCTGATATCTCAACCACTTGTCATTTGAATGCATAGCCATGTGTGGGGTCCAGGTGCAGGTTGCAGGATCCTTCTTATATCCTGGCCTCTGGGGTATGGGACCGAATTCCTGCAGCAAACCACAGACTCTGTCATCAAGCAGGTATTGGAGCTGCCCAGATGGTTAGATCTGGGTGACTCCAGTGCCTGGATTGACAATGAACTCTAGCAGTTTGGATAAGATTTCATCAAGCAGATGGATTCACTGAGCTTTGCACAAGTAGTTACTTCTGTATCAGCACAGAGATGCACTGGACTTAGTATTCTCACTGAGGCTCGAGATTAATGACTTCATGACTGATCCAGTCTGCCAGTCGGACCACTGTACAGTGAAATTCTCATTTGGTGCCCCCCTTGTAGTTCACCCCCAACGAAGATGGTTCATTATCACCCTGTAAATGGGTTATCCTCATCTGGACTCCAGGAGGTGATGTACACTGGCTGAGATCAACAGGCATGCTTACCTCTTTTGTGCAAGCAGGAGAGATGGTATCGAGTGATCTGGATGTCTGCTGGCTCTAAGGATGCTGGTACTGCACCGGGCATCAGATGAAGGTACTTCAGAGTCCTTGGGGGTCATTTGGAAGGGTGGGAGGGTGCTGCTCCTCTGGCCCTGGTTATCTGCCCAATCTGCCCCGTGTCCACTGGATCTGCTGGGGCCCTTCTTTGCAGGTTCAGCTGCTGCTCCCTGGTCATTGTCTTCTCTCACCTCCTTGCAGGACTGCTTTCATGAACATGACCACTGTGCAGACCTTCATCAACTCTCTGCCTATTTGCATGCAAGGACAGGCCTGCAGTACTCGAGGACCAACAGCTTTATGCTATGCAAATCAGCTGTAGGCGTCAGCTGTTTCTCATTCGGATGATCCATCTGATCATCTGTGAAATTACAGTAGACTGCCAATTAACCAAACCCCAGTTAACCAGAAATCCCTCTTATCCGACCCGCATTCATGTCTCCTGAATTTTACTGTATTTTACAATGATTTCATGATCATACTTAGAGATCAACTCCACATCCCTTTGAACACCTCAGAGGTATTGCCAAATATGTTTATATCATTCAATTACCTGAAATAAATGCTTGGCATACCTTGTGTTGGCTTTAATTGAGACTGTTCCTTTCAATTGGTCCATATTCATCAGCTGTGCACCAGCTGTTCCCTTTAATTACAGCAACAAGTATGCTCCTTCCCCAGTCCATTTTCATTCTGTACTGTCTAAAACTAGGCTGGTCTGTAACTGAAATGAGCACCAAGAGGAAACGAACAGTGCTCAATTTGCAGCAGAAGCTGCAGATCCTTGATCAGATCAAAAAGGGTGGATGCGCTGTGTCCCTGGCTGCTGAATACAGACTTGGCAAATCTAACATAAGTGACATAAAAGATGCAAAGGAAAAACTGAGGCAGTTTGTCTGTCACTTGAGGGTTCTTGTGCAAGAGATCATCTGATCTATCTCCCTAAAAGATGTGGTGTACACAGCTGGTGAGGCGAGGGACAAGGTAAAGCCTGAAACAATATCAAAGTCCTGGTGCAAGTCAGGAATCTTAGTGGCAGATGAGCTTGTATGTGAGGTGGAGGTGGAGCAGATTTGTACAGACACAGAATGTGAAGTGCGGGATCCTGCTGAGTATCCGAACATTGCAGCTCGAAAGCTGCGAAAAACGAGTACGAAGCCTGCAGCAATAGAACATAAATCAGTACGTCTCCCCTTTGCCCAAGGACGACTTCATGCAGAGCTGCGCAATGAGCACAAATAAAGCACTCCCCCACACTACTGAAATGTACAGTAATCACAAGCACAAGCATACAAAAACATTTAAAGAAAAACACATGACAGAATGAACTGTAAGACCCCAGGGTAAAGTCCAGTACATCAGATGCACACATTGATCAGCTGCATTTAGTGACAATCCTATATGTGGCTTTCAGTTTAACCAGAATTGGTCAATCTCGAATATACAAACTCCCATACATCCAAACTTAAAACCTGTCGCAAGTTTAGTTCTGATAAATGGGATTCTACTGTAAGTTGCAAAGTGACACTTTTTTCCCTAAGTGCACAGGACTTGTAGGGCCCTTATCGCAGCAATTTCATGGACAATTTTACACCAAATAAATTGAAAAATATGCTAAAGGCTTCAGGGTACATGGAGCATAGTGCACCTCATGCCTCCTTCTACCAAATCCTGGAGGATGAGCTCACATGTGTAAAGGCTGGGCACCACTTGTGCACAGGGTTACATAGCGCCACATCTTGTCAGAAGGGCAACCACCTTACACGATGAAATACTCTACCTTGTTCCTTGAACTTTGCCACTGTGAGTCTGGAGAGGTGGGGACCAGTGGTATCACTAACATAGAAACATAGAAGTTGATGGCAGAAAAGGACCACAAGGCCCATCCAGTCTGCCCATTTTTTCTACCGTATGAATGTGACATAGGCCTTTACTCTGTCAATGGCCTATTTATTCATACTCATCTGTATTGTTCAATTATGCCTATCCCATGCTTGTTTGAAGCCCTGCATTGTATTCATATCCGAAACTTCCTGAGGTAGGCTGTTCCATGCATCCACCACCCTTTCTGTAAAAAAGAACTTCCTCGCACTACCCTTAATTGGCCTCCCTCTAATCTAATGCTGTGTCCTCTTGTCCTGCCTTTTTTCTTATATTGAAACAAGTTAGACTCTTTCATCTTGTTAATGCCCTTAAGATATTTGAATGTTTCAATCATATCACCTCTCTCCCTCCCTCCTTTGCTGAAGGGTATACATATTGATCGCTGTTAATTTGTCCTCATATGTTTTCTGATGCAGTCACTGCACCATTTTGATTCCCCTTCTCTGGACTGCCTCAATTTTGTTAATTTCCTTGTGTAGATGTGGCCTCCAGTACTGCACGCAGTACTCCAGATGGGGCCTAACCAGTGTCGTGTAAAGAGGGATTATTACCTCCCTCTTACGACTTGTGATACCCCTACCAATACACAGCAACATCCCTCTAGCCTTACCTACTGCTTTAGTGGTCTGCTTGGATGATTTCAGGTCATCTGTGATGATGATGCCCAGTCTCTTTCTTTCCTTGCAATTGCCAGCAACTCCCCTCCCAATCTATAGGTAGCTTCAGGGTTTCTCTTCCCTCTGTGCATGATCTTGCACTTCTTTGCATTAAACCCCAGTTGCAACTCTTCAGACCATTTTGCCAGTTTTTCCAGATCTCTTCTCATTCTGCCCAACCCATCTGGATCATCTACTCTGTTGCATATCTTAGTGTCATCTGCAAACAGGCAAACCTTACCCTCCAGTCCATCTGCAACGTCACTGATGAAGATATTGAAGAGGACTGGTCCCAGGACTGATCCCTGAGGTACCCCACTTGTGACTTGCATCTCTTCTGACTGTATACCATTTACCATCACTCTCTGTTTTCTGCCCACCAACCAGTTTGCCACCCAGTTGACCAACTTCTGACCCACCCCAATCCTCCACAGCTTATTAATCAATCTTCTATGTGGAACAATATCGAAAGATTTGCTGAAGTCAAGGTTAGCGACATCAACTGCAGCCCCTTGGTCCACCACTCTGGTTATCCAGTCATAGAAATCTATGAGATTAGTTTGACAGGACCTTTCTGTTCTAAACCCATGCTGTCTTGGATCCTGTGTTCCTATGGATTCCAGGTGTTGCACTGTCCTTTCCTTAAGGGTGCCTCCATAATCTTGCCCACTACTGAGGTAAGACTGACTGCTCTGTAGTTCCCTGCTTCCTCCCTACTGCCACTCTTGTGGAGCGAGATCACATGAGTCCTTTTTTAGTCTTCTGGGACCTTTCCTGTGCTCATGAGACTCACTAAATAGTTCTGCTAATGGTTGTGGTATTTCCACCCTTAGCAACTTTAGTACCCTGGGATGTATGCCATCACGTCCCATTGCCTTGTGCACCTTGAGCTTAGTGAGCTCTTGTAGGACTCTTTCTTTTGTGAAAGGACTTGAGCACACCTCCCTCCCCCCTGTGTCCATGGTGCTGAGCTGTGGGCCCTGCCTTACCTTCTCCTCAGTAAATACTGAGCAGAAGTATCTATTTAGGATAGATGCTTTTCCTTGGTCCTCCTCCACACACTCCCCCTTATCCCCCTTGATCTTAGCAATATCCCCTCTGGACTTTCTCTTTTCACTGACATACTAACATACTAATGTAACCCCCCTGCAAATGGGGGTTCCCAAAAGACTTCCAGGAGCTTGCTTGAATGCTCCAAGCCTGAATGGTGTTTGGCATTTAAGCCATTTATCAGTGAGTGTTTTTAGAGCCTCTGGTACTGTCTCTTTAAGAGCTGTCTGCTTGCAGACATAATTAGTTTGTATGGGGGGACTGTGTGCTTCTCTGAGTACCACTCGAGCTGCTGCCAATTCACTTCATTTTTTGCAGTCACTAGGAGTGCAAAGGGAACCTATCTGAAAGATGTAACTGTTTGCCAGAAATTATTTAGAGTAATAATGAAATTACAGTTTGTCTAACCTGCTTTCTTTGCAGTCAGAACTGTGTCTGCTAGTTCCCCATTCTAGTTTTGAACTGCTGAACTGGACCAATCAGTGTGGGGTAAGCTAGCTCTCAAAATGGTGCCTTGGACGAATCAGAACTTGACTCATAATCTGAGCCAGCCACAAGAGGATTGTATGGGCAGTGAC
This sequence comes from Neoceratodus forsteri, assembly GCA_016271365.2. Classification (NCBI taxonomy): domain Eukaryota; kingdom Metazoa; phylum Chordata; order Ceratodontiformes; family Ceratodontidae; genus Neoceratodus; species Neoceratodus forsteri. The sequence goes on from CM057451.1 coordinate 1,092,893,224, forward strand.
TCTGGGAGATGTAGTTTAGACTTCAGTGCCTTTTGGACCAACAGCAGCAGTCTATTGTGAGTGACAGCCAATCCAGTCAAGAACTGGGAGGAACTCAAAGGAAATGCCGGTTTTGTCGGTTGAGTTGGAGTTGAGCTTTGGCAGTGAAGAAGGAAGGAGCCCTGTGCTTTTCAGTGTGCAGTTTTAGTCAAAACGTGTGTAAGGCCCAGAGTTCCGGTCTGCAGCTTGTTAGGACTGAATCCGTCCTGTGAAAAGAATCAAAGGATCTCTGAAGAGAGAAACCAGGCTCACCCTGTAGAAGACTGGAAGAATTGCTGAAAATTGCACTCGGTCTGTCAGAGAACTGAATCTGCTGTGTGTTCTCCCGGGTATTGTGCAGTAATTGCGATCGGGATACAGATGCAGCCTGCCTGGTATAGTGCTTTCTTTTATATAAATGTGTGAAGAGGTTTGTGTACCTCAAGTGACCTGCTGACATTGAAGGACCCTATCTTATTTGGAGGCGTGAGTACTAATTCAGGGTAGCTCCCTGTTGAATTGCCACATTAAATCCAAAATGGAATTACTGTACTGCTGACTGTTTAATTCTCCTTTTCTCTGTGTGAAAGGGCCCCTACCAGCTGCCAGTTTGGACTAGCCACTAGGGCTTGGGTACCCAGGACAGTAACTGATAGGGATAGGCTGTGCACAGAGCCATAGGTAGATTATTAGAGTGATAAGCTAATTAACCTGATTTCCCTGTCCTTGTTATATCCCCTAAATAAATCAGAGCTGCTTGTTTCAGCAAAGTTATACTGCCTGAGGTATTTGTCTATGTTAAAGTACTGTACTGTGATTGTTGCACTGTATCTCATTTCACAGGGAGGTCCCAGTGCGGAACCAGACCTGGGGGTAAGTGTATACTGTGAAGGTATTCTGATATATTGTGGGCCACTAGTGGGAAGAAAGGGGTTGCAGTGTCCTAGAGGGCTGTGACCAAGTTAGTTTAACTATTGCAAACCCTGACCTCTGGGTGGAGGCACCCGCCATTGGATCCAGGCCCCTCAACCTGTTAGTGGCAAATCAGGCAGGGGTAGTAGCCCCTGGGATAGCGCCATCTAGGGGTTACATCTTGGAGGCTCACCGCTGGGATTGTGTGTCCTCTAGTGGCCATATTTACGAACCACTGTTAAGAAAAAAATGGGTACCCCGACAGAAGTGGCTGTGCACCGGCTGGTGGAGTGGTGTACTGGGGAGGAGATCGACCCCCAAAATGCTATGCTTATCCTGGACATCCCCCTGGGTATCAATACGGACACTGTGCAGGGAGTACTTTCCAAGGTGGAAGGTTTACAAAACCCTGTGGTGGTGGGTCGACATGCTAATCTGCTCACCCACACTTTCCTGGCCCTAGTAGAGTTTAAGGATCCCATAGATAGCTCCAAAGTGCCACAGACCATTACCCAGAGGAGCCCTCACTGCTTGGAGAGTGATAACTAAGGACAGTAAAGACCGGGGGAATCAGCCCCACCACTATCTGAAACTTTGAGGAGAATTTGCTGAATGGTTGCTGGGAGAGGGGAAAACTGTGGAGGACTTGAAGAAACTATTCTTGCCACCTGGGGGTGTTCCTCCCCCAACACCCTCTCCTGCTCCAGTGCCCGTAATGGTGGCTGAACCAATGCAGACTCCTATTTCTGCACCTGCCATTAGTCACGACTCTTACCGAAGGTTGAGGATCTTCTCTGGCACCCTCCCCACCCCCCAAGGGGAGGATGACTGGGAGACCTGGATAGACTATGTTCCCCCCAAGTGCTAGAATGGCAATGCTCAGGCAAAAGCGAAAGAGGGTTAGTGAGAGCCTCCGAGTCCTGCCTGGCTACCATCCTGCTAAACGGGCCAGTAACCCTGAAGCGACTGCACAGGCCTATCTTGAGGCCTTGGAGAATGTGTGGGAGCCCAGATTCTGATGAGGACCTATGGTGGAGAGTAAGAAATGCACAATACCAAAGGAGTTGTTGTCTGTGTATGTCTCTCGGCTTGGAAAATTGTTGCAAGAATGCCTCAGAAAGGGTGAGTTTGCCAGCGATTGAACTGGACCATCCAGACTGGACAGAATCCTTAAGTCTGCCCCTTCTCAGAACTGCTGTTGCTTCAGTTACGCCTGGCAACGACTGGAATCCCACCCTCCTATGATGAGTTAATGAGAGAAATTCGGAGTTGAGAAAAGGCGACCTCGGGAGGTACCTGCACCAACAGCTGTGGCTATGCACCGAGTGACTGAGGTGACCCATCAAGTGAAGTTCAAGGGCAGAGGTTGACAGTCAATGAGTGCTCTGACAAGGAAAAGATATGCCACAATGGGGTGAACTGTTGAGAGAGATCCGGAATTCAAAAACAGTCCTTTATGAAGGCCACGCCTGCAAGTACAGACCTGACCTATATCCGACTGCATCTGCTATGGGGTGGGGGTACCCACCCATGTATCTCCTGCTGATAACAGCTCCAAACTCAATTCCTTGACCATGGAAGTGGAGAAACTGGCGAGATGTCTCCAAATGCTTATCACGCCACGAACAGAGATGGCACCCAGGTTTCCAGTTAGTAATACCCGCCTGGCTCCCAGTGTGGCACTCGGCCAGCTCAAACTCCAGAAAGTATGTTTTGCTATAATTGTGGGAAGATGGGCACATGAAAGGAAATGCCAGTCCCCAAAAGACACTGACAAAAGTTATATAGGCTACAAGGAGAGCTTCGGAGAAGAAATCAGTGGTTAAGAGGTGCACGACATGATCAGTGAGGCACCAAAAGTGCTAATTCACGTCCTTTGTGGCAAGGTCAGTTGCCCAGGCCCCCCTACCGCCTCTCTCAGACTGGTCCAGAATAGTGGGTCCCTCCATGGAGACCACTGTAAAGGTGAATGGAGTGTCTACAGAGCTGTATAGACAGTGGCCCCAAGTGACAATTATGTTCCAGGATTGGTATCAGAAGCATTTGTCAGACGTACCCTTCAACCATTAGAAGGACTGCATGTATGGGGGTTAAGTGAGAAGGCCTACCCCTATTCCGGGTATATCCGAATTTGGCTGTCTTTCCCCACCTCCACGGCTGGAGTGGCTGAACAAGTAGAGACCCTAGCCTTAGTGTGTCCCCCACTGGACTGTAGATGGTGTCCCTTTGTTGATTGGAACAAATGCTCATATGTTCGGAAGCTGGCACGTTGTGTTATGAAAAACAGGGGTCAAAGACTAGTAGAGCTTTAAGAGTTCGAGCTTTAATTAAGAAGCCTATGAGGCACAGAGAGATGCTGAAAAACAGAACCAGAGGAACCAGTCGAATTGTATGGAAGAAGGATCCTGAGTCTCTGATCCTGGCACCAAATGCCCAGTGTACCTTACAGGAGAGGTCCGTATCAGAAAGGATGTTAAGAATAAAATATTAATGTTGGATGCTAGGCGATGGAAAATTGCCAGAGGGACTGCTGGTCAAGCCTAGTATTTTGCCCGCTAGAGCCCACATGCTTATGCCAGAAGGGTAATGGTCCAAGTTCATAATGTGTCTGAAAGAGACATTCGAGTAAACAGAGGTTGCATCTGGCTAGTGCATTGTGCAGACACTGCAGTGCTACCCAGCAGAAGAGTTCAAGGAAGAATGACAGATAACGCCTGACTTGTTTGATTTGGCGACTCCCGCTGCCAGCTGAATGGAAGAGTGAGGATCAGTGAGAAGCTTGCCCAGAGAGACCAGGTGTTTTCTTTAAAGGAATGGGATGTAGGATGCGTGCAAGGGAGCTGAGCACACAATATCCGCTGCATGACTAAAGACCATTTCGTGAGAGGTCTCGGCCCTGGCAACTGCTGACATAGATGATGTGAGCGGCATCTGCAAGAGATATTAGCTGCTGGTGTAATACAAGAATCCAGAAGCCTTATGCTTCCCCATTGTGGTAGTGAGGAAAAAGAATGGAACAGTAAGGAAGTGTGTGGATTATCGCACCTTAAACCGGCGGACTATCCTGATCAGTACACAATGCCCCGCATTCAGGATGCTGGACTGCCTAAGCAGGGAGCAAGTGGTTCTCTGTGCTGGATCTCCACAGATGGGTACTACCAGATCCCGATGGCCCCAGAGGACCCGTGGAGAAGACTGCCTTTTCTTTTATCTGTCGGCTATTTCTATGAATTCATGAGGATGCCTCAAGGGATTTCAGGTGCCCCAGCCACTTTTCAACGATTGATGGAGCGTGCAGTGGGGACGTGAACTTACTAGAGTGCCTGGTATACCTAGATGATGTTATTGTGTTTGGCAGCTCACTGGAGGAACATGAAAAGCAGATTATTTAAGGTATTGGACCGACTGGAGGACTTTGGCCTTAAACTGTCCATTGATAAGTGTCAATTCTTTCAAACATCAGTAAAGTATGTGGACACATAGTATCCACGAGGGAATAGAGACCGACCAAGTAAAGTTGAGGCCTTGACCACCTGGCCACAGCCCAAAATCTAAAAGAACTGCAAAGATTCCTGGATTCTGTGGTTATTATCGACGCTCCATCAAGGACTATTCAAGATGATCCGCCTTTACTTAACTCTTACTCAAGGGTATCCCCCAACCCACAAAAATACCAAAAGTCAGCGGCCCTCAAGACTGAAGAGTGTATTTTCATCCAAGTGAAGTATTTGGGGCCCGCTGGACTCCTGATTGTGAGACTGCTTTCATGAGATCATATATCAACTTACCCATGCTCCAGTGCTGGCCTATGCCGATCAAAGAAAACTGCCGTCCCTGCACACTGATGCTAGCTTGCAAGGGTTGGGGGACTGTGTTGTACCAAGAAACGAGAATGGCCTGAGACCAATGGCCTTTGCCAGCAGTAAAGCCTGACCCCATCCGAAAAGAACTATCCTGTACATAAGTTAGAGTTCCTAGCTTTGAAGTGGGCTATTGTTGACCAATTCCACATGAGTACTTGTATGGGGCTAAAAATACTAGTAAAACTGACAATAATCCTTTGACCTATGTGCAGACCTCAGCTAAGTTGGATGCCACTGGCCATAGGTGGCTTTCTGCATTATCTACATATGACTATGCTCTCGAATACCGAGCAGGTCTGAACCACATAGATGCTGATGCTCTCTCCGGAGGCCTGTTCCTAGATGATTGGGTCCGATTGGCAGAACCTGACATTCGGACACTCTGCCGGAAGTTTGACGGGAGGAACAAATGTCCCGCAGACGCAGTGGACTGCATAGTGGATTGCTTGGGAGCCTCTGAGAACTGCATACCTGCACTGGACTGCCACTTTTCTGCAATAGACATTGGTGCACTGCCTCAGCTGGACAATGACAGTATTCAGGGGGCTCAATCCGCGATCCCATGATCAAAACAGCTTTAGAAGCCCTCTATGCAGGAAAAATGTGTCCAAATTACGCCTCCACTGATTTGAGAACTCGCACTGTTATACAAAGAAGGTCTAAGTTGAAACTGATCAATAAACTGTTGTACAGAGAAACAGTAGACAGAGGGGACAAGTGAAACAAACAACAACTAGTGCTGCCCACTGCAGCACGAGACTCGATACTGAGGTCCTTGCACACCACATGGGGCACCTTGGTATGAAGACAGAACACTTGACAGTGAGATCCAGATTCTATTGGCCTAAGATGGGGCTGATGTGGAGCAACACATTTCAAACTTGTAGTCGCTGCTTACGGAAGCTTTGCCTGACACCCCCTTATTAACATCACCACCAGTGCACCCATGGAGCTGGTCTGTATTGATTTTTCTGAGTTTGGAGTCAGATCAAAGAAATATCAGTAATGTGCTGGTGGTCACTGACCATTTCCCGGATATGCTAGCTTTCCCACCAAAGACCAGAAAGCATCCACTATTGGCCAAAGTACTTGTAGAAACTTTTTGTTCACTATGGGGCTCTAAAGAATCCATTCTGATCAAGGAAGACTTTGAGTCGTCAGATCAAAGATGCTTTCTCTCTGTGGGGGAGTCGCGAAAATCCAGAACTCTCTACCACCCCAGGGGACCCCACAGCCTGAGCGTTTCAACCGCACTTTGCTAGATATGCTGGGCACCCTGCACCCAAGGACAAGCCTAGATGGAGCCAATAAATTAGCACCCTGGTACATGCTTATAACTGCACCAAAAGTGATGCCACTGGATTCTCCCCTACCGCCTGATGTTTGAAGAAGCTCGACTACCAGTAGATGTGTGTTTTGGGGTCTCTCCTGATGGGTTCAAGCTGACAACTATTTACAGTATGTGCAAAGTTAAAGGCCCAGCTAACTCCATACGTGCCAACTGGCTCAAACCATGGCTGCCAAAGAAATCTGGCCAACAAGAAAGGTAAAATATAAAGGTGAAAGCACAGGAACTCCAGGAGGAGATCGGGTATTGCTAAGAAATCTGGGACTGCATGGCAAGCACAAGATTGCTGACAGATGGCACCATCTCCCTCACATTGTATGGGCAAACTAGATGATCTGCCAGTGTACAAAGTAAGGCCTGAGAATAATTCAAAGATGTAAAACAATGCATAGAAATCATTTACTGCCCATTGGACAAATCCTGATTGAGTCTGAGCCCCAGAAGATGCCCCTCTGGACCGGTGACTAGAGCTGCTGCTAAGAAAAGATCAAGAAAGTCTGCACCTACAGAAGCAAAGTTAAAGTGTTCCCTCCACAAGTCCCAGTTGAGCATGACTGTCAGTCCATGAAGAAAGTGAGAATGACTTTGAATACTATCCTTCTTCTGAACTGAGTCAATTGTTTGAGGCAATCCCAATGTCACAGAACAAAGCTGGGCCTTCTGGACTGTCTAAGCCCCCAGCTTCATCCCTGAACCAATGCTCCCAGAAAGTGAAGTGCAAGCATCAGATCAGATGAAATGGATCATTGTGCATGGTTGAACTGTTTTGAGCTTTCAGGGAGGAAAATGATAGATGGGGCAGACTGGTGATACACCGAACAAGAAGAGTATTTTGAGTGCCTGACAGTCCACTGCCAGTCCGTCAGCTCTCACCATGCGAGCCAAAGTGTTGAGACTCCAGAAACTGTAACTCCTGGAGCTGAAAGTGCCCCAAGTTCTGTCTCTCTACCCCATGGAGACTCCCCTGACAAGTGAGGACAATGCTGAAAATGGGCTCAGAGTGCAGAGACTATAACAGTTCCCCCTAGAAAGACTGGTCGAGCTGTAAAGCCTGTGGTGCACCTCAGTTATGATTCACTTGGGAGGCCTCTGGACTTGCCTCTCAATGTTGTCCATAAAGGAGTGTATGTGTCCCCGGCTCATTGCCCAAACTGAGCATCAGTGCTAACTCAAGTTACTTCATTGCCCTCAAGTATGGTGCCCTTGCCCCATCAGCCCCCAAGGTAACTGGATAGGAAGGGCCCCTCTCTTCAGGTTTCATGTACAAGAGATAATAACGAGTTATGGTACAATGTGTATGTAATACTGTGTAAAGAGGACGTACTGCAATGTTTCAGAAATGTGTTCTTGGTAAATGATATATTGACTGATGATTACGTATGCGAGCCTAATGCAAATGTATATGGTTGCAGTTGAAACTGAAATTGCCTTGGCCGACGCAAGCTTCCCCAAACCAGGAAGGGTGTAACCCCCCAAAATGGGGGTTCCCAAAGACTTCCAGAGCTTGCTTGAATGCTCCAAGCCTGAATAGTGTTTGGCATTTAAGCCATTTATCAGTGAGTGTTTTTAGAGCCTCTGGTACTGTCTCTTTAAGAGCTGTCTGCTTGCAGACATAATTAGTTTGTATGGGGACTGTGTGCTTCTCTAGTACCACTCGAGCTGCTGCCAATTCACTTCATTTTGCAGTCACTAGGAGTGCAAAGGGAACCTATCTGAAAGATGTAACTGTTTGCCAGAAATTATTTAGGTAATAATGAAATTACAGTTTGTCTAACCTGCTTTCTTTGCAGTCAGAACTGTGTCTGCTAGTTCCCATTCTAGTTTTGAACTGCTGAACTGGACCAATCAGTGTGGGAGTAAGCTAACCTAAAATGGTGCCTTGGACGAATCAGAACTTGGACTCATAATCTGAGCCAGCCACAAGAGGATTGTATGGGCAGTGACTCTGGGAGATGTAGTTTGAACTTCAGTGCCTTTTTGGACCAACAGCAGCAGTCTATTGTAGTGACAGCCAATCCAGTCAAGAACTGGGAGGAACTCAAAAGAAATGCCAGTTTTGTCGGTTGGAGTTGAGTTGAGCTTTGGCAAGAAGAGGAAGGAGCCCTGTGCTTTTTTTCAGTGTGCAGTTTTAGTCAAAAACAAATGCAGGCCAGAGTTCGGTCTGCAGCTTGTTGGGACTGAATCCGTCCTGGAAAAGAATCAAAGGATCTCTGAAGAGTAGAAACCAGGCTCACCCTGTAGAAGACTGAAGAATTGCTGAAAAGTGCACTCGGTCTGTCAGGAACTGGACATCTGCTGTGTGTTCTCCCGGGTATTGTGCATGATTGCAGTCAGGACCAGATGCAGCCTGCCTGGTATAGTGCTTTCTTTTATATAAATGTGTGAAGGTTTTGTGCACCTCAAGTGAGCCCTGCTGACATTAGAGGACCCTATCTTATTTGGAGGTCGTGAGTACTAATTCAGGGTCGCTCCCTGTTGAATTGCACATTAAATCTAAATGGAATTACTGTACTGCTGACTGTTTAATTCTTCCTTTCTCTGTGTGAAGGGCCCTACCAGCTGCCACAGTTTAGACTAGCCATTAGGGCTTGGGTACCCAGGGACAGTAACTGATAGGGATAGGCCTGTGCACAGAGCCATAGGTGAATTATTAAGTGATAAGCTAATTAACCTGATTTCCCCTGTCCTTGTTATATCCCCTAAATAAATCAGAGCTGCTTGTTCATGAGTTATACTGCCTGGTGTTGTCTGCTCCATTAAGTACTGTACTGTGATTGTTACTTATCTCATTCACAGGAGGTCCCAGTGCGGGAACCAGACCTGGGGGAGGAAAGTGTATACTGTGAAGGTAATTCTGATATATGTGTGGGCCACTGAGTGGGAAGAAAGGGGTTGCAGTGTCCCAGAGGGCTGTGACGAGATTGGTTCTTCTATTGCAAACCCCTGACCTCTGGGTGGAGGCACCCGCCATTGGATCCAGGCCCCTCAACCTGTTGGTGGCAAATCAGGCAGGGGTAGTAGCCCCTGGGATGGCGCCATCTAGGATTACACTAAGAGTCAGCAGAGTAGGCCCTATGGTCTCCGAGTCTGCTCGGGGTCACTACACTCGAGACAAGGCACCATTACAGCCACCCCCGCCTCCACATGAGGTACCCACACCCATCTCGACAGGGGTTCTGAGATGCATCCTCCCCGCATACTCCATCCAGCCTCTCTTGAACCCCTCCATAGTTGCAGCAGCCATCAGCACTGTGGGAAGAGCATGCCAAGGGTTCCACTGCCCTCTCAGTGAAGTAGCATCTCCTTGTCTCCCCTGTTAGTCTCCCACTGACCAGCCTCAATGTGTGCCCCCGGTGGTCCCGCCTCCCTCAGCTGAAGCAACCTATCCTGACTCACCCTATTTGTTCCCATGAAATATTTGAAGACCTCGATCCTTATCCCTCTGTCCTCCACTCCTCTCCTCCAGGAAGTGACAGGTTGCGTCCTTGAGTCTCCCCATGGACTCTTGCCCCAGACCCTGTATCATCCTGGTCACCTGCCTCTGGACCCTCTCCAGAAGAGCAATATCCCTTTATAAGTAAGGATGCCAAAACTGCACACAGTATTCAAAATGTGGTCTAACCAGGCAATTATACAGCGGAAGGAGCACCTCTCGGCTTTTCGAGGTTATCCCCCTGGCTATGCACCCCAGCATTTTATTTGCTTGGGCTGCAGCCCTTCTACACTGCTGTGAGTTGTTCATTTTGGCATCCACCACCCCAAGGTCCTCCTCCCCTCGAAACCTGCAGTGTCTCCCCTCCCAAGGTGTACACATGAGCTGGGTTCCTGGCCCCCAGTTGTAGAACCCTGCATTTTTCCCAGTATTAAACCTTAGTTTCCAGGAGTGTGACCACCACTCCAGAGTCTCCAGGTCCCCCTGGAGAGCCAACCTCCCCTCCTCCCTATCCACCACTGCCTCCAGCTTCGAGTCATCAGCAAAGAGGCTCATCTCGCTCCAATACCACTTCTGATTTCTGAGATATAAGCATTAAATAGGAGTGGGCCCAGCACCGATCCCTGTTGGACCCCGCTAATGACTCTCCTGGGAGAAGAAACCTCCCCCCCAACCATCACCTTCTGAAAATGCCCTGCTAGCCAGTTTCCTATCCACCTGACCATCTGTACCCCCACCCCCATTTCCCTCAGCTTCTCCAGCAGCCCGGGATGTGGCACCGAGTCAAACGCCTTGCTGAAGTCTAGAAAGAGGACATCCATTGGCCTGCCCTGATCCCGCGCTCGTCACCCAATCGTAGAACTTAGCCAGGTTGGTCTGACACAGTCTGCCGTGAACAAAGCCATGCTGGCGATCATCCAGGTGGCTTCATGCCTTCAGAAACCCCTCACGCCTCTCTTTAAGATGACCTCCATCACTTTTCCCACCAATGTCAGGCTTACCGGCCTGTAATTTCCTGGCTCCTCTTGCGAGCTGCCCTTGTGTATAGGCAAGATATGGGCCATCCTCCAGTTCTGAGGCACCCATCCTGACTGAAGGGAGGAGTTAAAGATGTCCACCAGAGGTGCAGCCAGGACATCAGCCAATTCCCTAAGCACCCTGGGATGGAGTCCATCTGGGCTAGGTGCCTTCTCCGCTCTTTGGGCCTTAAGGGCTTCCCACACCCTCCCAATGGGGATTTCAACATCCATTCCCCCCCATCTGCCTGCCCCTGCCCCTCCCCATGCAGTGCCACCCCACCATCCTCCCTAGTGAAGAGAGAGGCAAAATAGTCATTTAATACCTCCGCCTTCTCCCCTGCCTCCTCTGCCCACCCACTTCCCGACCTCAGCCTACTACTCTGCCTCTTCCCTTTTCTTCCTTTCTCTGGTATACCTGAAGAACCCTTTTTCACCACTTCTAATCCCAAGCCAATCTTCACTCCGTCCCCACCTTAACCAACCTCACCACCCTGATGACCTTCCTGGCTATCATATCATATCATACTCCCACTTGTCTATAACTCCACGTGAACGCCTTTATCGGCTATAAGCAGCTTTTTTTTCCCTTTCCACATCCTGGACCTCCTTTGTCCACCAGCTCGGCCTCCTGGCTCTACCCCACTTGCATTGCTGCTTCGTGCAGGCCTTGGTAGCTTCCAGGAGCCTCTTTTTCATAACTTCCCACCAGTTCTGTGTCCATACCCGGCCTGATCCCATCTAGGTAGCCCCTAAGGATCCACTCCATACCCTTGAAGTCTGCACCTCTGAAGTCAAGTAGTCATTTTTATGTGATCTACTCCCCCTTTCCCGATCCAGGGATAACAAGACCATGGCGTGATCTCTTCCCACCAGTGGCTCCCCAACTACTAGATCCCTGATGAGCGAACAGTCTGACAGCACAACATTCAGGACACGACCCTCCCTCTTTGGGTCAGTTACCAGCTGGGAAAAAAATGCATCCTGGAAGATGTCCATCAGATGCTGCTCCCTGGCGGATGAGGACACCATAGTTCCCCAGTCAGTTCCTGGCATATTTACGTCCCTCAGCATCACAATTCTGCCCTCTCCCTGACCACAGTGGTCCCTAAGGTTCACCACCAGGCCTTTCTCCAGGTCTTCCCCCTGCCCGGGTGGTCTATATACCACCCCCAGCTTCACCCACTTGCCCCCCGGAGCCTGCAGGGTGACCCATAAAGCTTCCACCTGCCCCTCCACTTCCTCAATCTTGCTTATCCCTTAGCCATCCTTAATGATAAATGCTACTCCCCCTTCCCTGACCACCACCCTGTCCTTTCTGAACTTGGTGTATCCTATTAGGGTTAGGTCCCAGTCATGCTCAGGAGTGGCCCAAGTTTCAGTGACAGACACCACATCCACTACACCCTCCAATAGCAATGCCTGAAGTGCAGGCATCTTGTTCCCATGCTCCTGGCATTAATCAGGACCACCCTCAAATGTGTCCCTTTACCACCCCCTTACCCCACCCTGAGGGCTCCCTGGTCACTGCCTGCAAGGGCCCCATCATGCACTATCTGGTGCTCTTGGTCTGTGCACCCTCCCCCCCACTCGGGGGAGAAGGCCAGGGCCATCCTAGCTGGCCCTGCAAGGGAGCCCTGACCTTGCCTCCCTCACAAGTTTAAACCCCACCTAGCTTGAATGAATCCTGCCAGTCTCTGTTTCAAGACCCCCCTCTCGAGCTGAGGTGGAGCCTGTCCCTTGTGTACAGTTCCTTGTCCTCCCAGGTTGCACCCCAGACCCCTACCAACCCATATTCCCTGGCCTCGCACCACTCACTGAGCCCCACTGTTCATTTTCATCCCTTATTTTTTGTTCATTCCCAGTGCTGGCCCTAGGTACTAGTGGGATCTCCTAAAAGGAGACCGAGCACCCAACGGCCTGACAGACCCTGGCTAGCTCCCGGAATCTAGCCTGAATCTCCAGCACACTGTTTCCCTCTGTATCATTCATACCCAGGTGTACTAATATATCAGGGGTTCTGCCACAATCTTTCACCAGATCATAGACCAGATGCTTGGCCTCATGCACCGTCAAGCCAGATATACTCTTGATCCTGACACCACATGGGTGTCCCCTTCCCCTCGCCCCTCCCACCTGATTCCCCTAATCATGGAGTCACCCAAGAGGAGCACTCTTACTTACTCCTTTTCCTAAGGCCTACTCTCTATCCCAGTTGCTCCCCCCTTCCCAACCCCTACCTCATCAGCTTTCCCAGCTCCATCCCTGACCTGAGTGTCAGTTGCTGTCCTGTCCCTTCCCTTCTGTTCCAGCTCTTTCTCCTCAATGACCTGTCCTCCCCAGCCACCTCCTTTCCCGCTATGGCACTCGGGTCCATCCCTGCATTACCCCCAGGAACTAGGAGCCCCCTTACCCCACCGAGGAATGCGGTAGCCCCCCTCCTCATCCTCCTTCATACCACTCTCCCTCTCGCTGCTTCCCTTTATGGTCCCGTCTCCTCGTACCACACCTTCTTCTCCCACTTGATCCTCTCCTCCACCCTTCAAAGGGACTCCCCACTCTAAGCTCCCCCTCCTTTGCTGTCCCTATCTCCTCCCTTACCCTCAGTGCCCTGTCTCTTTGCCCTCCCCTCCCTCTTTCCGTCTCTCATTTATCCTCCAAAACCTGCTCCTCCAGCTCCCATTGAGTCTCTGTACAGGGGAATAATCCTGCTGCTCCTGGCTGCTGGGCTTTTCACCATTCAAAGTTTTACTGCCCCCTCTGGAGCTTCCTCTGCTCCAGATTCTTCCCCCTCCCCCTCGTTTAACTGTACTAGGGTTGCAAATCTATTGTTATGCTCTATGCATACTGTCTTGACTCCCCCCACTGGTTCACTCCCCCTATTAGCTCTCTTTTGCACATACCCTGGCCCTGTTCTCCTAACTACCTACCAGGTTCCCTGGTCCTTATTCCACTCAGGGCCACCCCTACCCATGCCCACTGGAGTTCCCCTCCTTCCTATAGGGCCCACTCCAGCAATTTCCTTCCTGGTAGCGTGGTCCCACATGCTCGTACCATCCCTCTTCTGATGACTCCTTCCTGTTTTGGGTGCCATTCCTGGACCCACTACAATTTCACCATTCCTCCCCCCTCTGCCCTCCCCCCCAACTTATCCCCACAGCAGAGTCTCCTTTTTTCCCACTCCCTTCACCCCTGCCATACCCAATGACCATCTTAACCACTTGACCTCCTCAAGTTGTGCCAGCTGTTGACACACCATGCATCCCCCCATCATCCAAGCCAGGCTAGCACCATGGCTGACCCACACCCTACACACCCCACCACCCTTCCAAAGATGCCTGCCCGAAAGATTTGTGGACCTTGCCTCATTCCTGTCCCCATCCCATATCGATTTTCCCTCCAAGTCAATTGCCCCGCCCTTTATCCTTAATTGTCCTAGCAGTGCCGGAGCACGTAGGACTACCCCCACAATGGCCTCTGGGCCAACTACCTAATAAAGAATACCCCTGCAGAGTGTGCTAATATCTTGCCATACAAACACCAGCAAAGTGAAAATAATGGCCCAAAGAAACATTCCTCAACACAGGCTGTACCAGAGCTTGTAACTCCTCCCCCAGAGTTCTCCCCCCTGAGCCCTAGCCTCAACCCCTTAGCTAGCTCCTCCCTCTAAGACCATTTAATAGAGGTTGGGGCATGGGTGGGTGAGTGGGACACAAACATTAGTCACTACAGCTCCTCGTCACAATTGCCATTGTGGCCGGACTCAGCCGCCAGTCCAAAAAGCAATTTCTGGTGCCTGATTGGTCCTCCTCCTCTTCCTGTAGCATTTACTGGCCCTGGCCCGCTCCCTCATGGCTGGGAAAGATCTGAAGCTCCTCTGATCTTGTTGGCCCAGGCCTGCTCCCTTGCAGCTGGGAAAGATCCGCAGCTCCTCAGATATCGCTGGCCCTAGCCCGCTCCCTTGCTGCCGGGAAGATCTCCTTGCAGCCCCGAGAGCCACTGCTGATCTACATCTGTTGACCAGGTTCACCTTTTAAAGCCTGAGCGACTTTTAACCTATGCACCCCTGGCCCAGATTGGCGCACTTTCAGCCTTTTCCTGTGTCAGGATTGGCTGACTCTGGAACCCGGCTGCGCTCTTTGCCGCAAGTCACTGGACTCCCTCTCTCTTATCGGTAGTGAAGCCACTGCCCGCTTGTCCCCCTCTGCTGCTTGCCCTGGCCCACTCCCTGTGGCTGGGAAGGATCTCCTTCACTGACCCTGGCCTGCTCCTTTGCTGTTGGGAGGTGCAACACAACACAGTCACTACAGCTCCTCCTTGTGATTGCCATTGCAGCCAGACTGGGCAGTCAGTTCAAAAAGTCCATGCTGGTGCACAATTGGTCCTCCTCCTCCTCCTCCTGTAGCACTCGCTGGCCCTGGCCTGCTCCCTTGTGTTTGGGAAAGATCCACCATTCCTTTCATCTCACAGGCCCTAGCCTGCTCCCTTGTGGCCAGGAAAGATCCACAGCTCCTCCAATCTCGCTGGCCCTGGCCTGCTCCCTTGTGGCCGGAAGATCTCCTTGCAGCCCTGAGAACCACTGCTGAATTGCTTCTGTTGACTGGGGCCATCTTTTAAAGCCTGAGGGGCTATTAACCAACATGCCCCTGGCCCGGATTGGTGTGCCGGCCCTCTTGGCCATTTGGCGCACGTTCAGCCTTTTCCTGTGTCAGACTGGCCAGCTCCAGGAACCTAGCTGAGCTCTTTGCCACAAGCCACTGGACTCCCTCTCCCTTATCAGCGGTGAAGTTGCTGCCTGCTTGTCCCCTTCTGCTGCTTGCCCTGGCCCACTCCCTGCAGCCGGGAAGGATCTCCTTCCCTTGCCCTGGCCCGCTCCTTTGCAGCCAGGAGGCACAACACAGCACAGTCACTACAGCTCCTCCTCACAATTGCCATTGCAGCTGGACTTGCCCGCCAGGCCAAAAAGCCCGTGCTGGTGCTCGATTGGTCCTCTTCCTCATGTAGTGCTTGCTGGCCCTGGCCTGCTCCCTTGTGGTCAGGAAAGATCTGCAGCTCCGTCAATCTTGCTAGTCCTGGCTGCTTCCTTGTAGCCAGGAAGATCTCCTTGCAGCCCTGAGAGCTGCCACTGATACATTAGTGGCCACTGCCGCTAATGTATTTGTAGAAAGTCTTGTTCCCTTCTTTTACTGTTCTTGTTAGTGTTTCCTCAGTTTGGGCCTTTGTCTGCCTTACTGCCTTCCCTGCTTCCCTTAGGGAATTTTGGTATGCCTCCCTATCTTCATTCCACTGTGCTCCCTTATATTTCCTGAAGGCCACCTTTTGGCTCTGATCTTTTCTGCTACTGTTTTTGAGAACCAAAGTGGTTTCCTCCTTCTTTCGCTCTTGCTTTTCTCCCTAACACAATGGGATGTTGCTTCAAGTATTGCACCCTTAATGCTTGCCCACTTTGCCTGTACCCCCTCACCTGTATTTCTTCTTGTCAGGGCTAGCTTAACTATGTTGGCCATCTTATCAAAGTCAGCTCCTCTGAAGCCCCATATTTATGCCTTGGAATAGGATGATTTAGTTCTAGTGGCCAAACTGAACCATACCATGTAATGGTCACTGGCCCCCAGGTGATCTTCTGCCTGGAGATCTGTGATCCTTTCCCCGTTAGTCAGTACTAGATTCAGGATAGCCCTGTCTCTTGTGGGTTGTTGTATCAATTGTTTGAGGCTCTCCCCTGCAGGGAATCTACTATGTGCCTAGTCCTGGCGGATGTTCCTGCTGGTATTTATCAATCTGTATCTGGCATATTGAAGTCTCCCATTATCAGAACCCCCTTTTAACTGTCTTGTTTTGTATATCTTCTAACAGTAATGTATCTATGTTCTCCCCCTGGTCTGGAGGCATGTAGACAACCCCAGTTCATATGGCTGTCCCATTTCTTGTTTCCAGGGTGACCCACAGTTCTTCTGGCTCCTTATGTTTATTCTGAATTTCTGTAGCTTTGATATTTTCATTGACTACAAACTACAAACATAAATGAACGTCCAAACAGGAGCTGAGAACAATCAGGCTGCATGTTTATTCTGCTGCATAGGTCTTACACAGCATCTAAGAGCATGACCCTCACCACTGAAGATCAATCAGTGTGCCATACCCTCATTATTCAGGCATGTGCTATACCATTACTGTCTCTGTTATCACTACTGCTGTACATACTGTAATCTGATATACTGCCCCTCATCCTGATAGGCCATTTGCATTGTGGCACTCCCCCCCCCACCCCACCCCCCGGCAGGGCAAGCACTACCCTGGGGGTAGCTGAGCTGGCATTTGTCATACCAGCAAGGGACATCACACAAATTAGCAACTAGTATTTCAGTTTATTCCTAAATGGCAGATAGTTGGTCCGGCCATGCGTGTCTCTTTTCCACTATCACAGTGTTAGCCCTAGTGGCTCAAACCAATGGGCTCCTATGCCCGGCTCATCTCCGTGGGACTTAACCAACCACAACTCTTGCCAGGCCCCTTATACTGATAAACTATTACCAATTACCATTACACTGCAGAGGTAGCAAAGGAAAATCAGCTGCTGGAGATGTTTTTTTAGCCTCTTAGGTCCTTTGTTTTATTCCCCCCCCCCCACCGAGTCCTGTTTAGTCCTCCCATATACTGTGTTTTTCTCTCTCTTTATCTCCACAACTGACTGTTACACCATGGGTCTTTGATGCATCAGTGAAGAACATTAAATGAAATATGTAATAAGTGTATTAATTGATCTTCCTTTGATAATTTTTCTGGGAGCTGAAATTGCATTTTTTGTACTCCATTAGGTTGCTTAGACCTTTTTGGTCTCTAGTTAATTAAACAATGTATGGTGCATTGCTCTTTTGATCCATATGAATGTCTGTTTTCCATGGAATTTCCTCCCTTACTTTTCCTTACTCGCCCCACCCCCACCCTCATACACACCCACTACCTTCGATTTCTGTTTTAACAGAGTACGTGTTTAATGTATTTTTCTGTGTATCCTATGTATGCCAGTATGATTATCTGTTTAAGCTGAATATACTGTAGTTGCAATTGTTCATTTTGTGTTTTTAAATATTGCACTGTGACTCAGTTGCACTAGCACTTTAAATGTCAATTGTCTTTTAGGAATGTGGTTCTATAAATAGATGTCATCACAAGGGGTCGCTAGTCCCTTGAAAAAGCCTTGAGTGAAACGTTTGACTGCTAGCACCAGGCATCTGAAAACTCAGTCTGTGGATGCTGCAATTGTTACATATTAAACATCTATCTTTGCAGTACCTCAGACTGTCCTTGCTTCTTTGTTACTTGTGGTGTGTGCCATGATTTTGTGTTATCAGTACCATTACACTGCCTAGGGCTTAACTCTTTACACCATTAGGTACCTTTTCTCCTCTGGAGCATTTCAGTGAAGGTTTATTTAAATACTTGTCCCTTCTTTGTGTGCTTCTAGATGGGAGTGGATATGCAAGGATCCCGGTGACCTCCTTTGAGCGGGGCTCACTAGTACTCCCCAGTGCCAGTCAGGTTGATGATCTTTCTATTTCTCCTAGGACAGAGTGCCTTAAAATTCTCCTTCCTCAACTTGTGGGTTGGAAACAGAGAAACACAGAAATTCTCTGATCTCCCCCCCACCCACTCAATCTCGACTTCTAAGATCCCGTGACCATAGAACTCTGACTGTTCCCTGGAGATCCACCTCTAGTGGACAGGCCTCCTCCTCCTCCTCCTCCTCCTCCTATTGTCTCCCTAAACTGTGGAATGTTCTTCCTACACAAATCCAATCCTATTTCTCACCTGGCTCATTAAATCAAGCTCTATATAACTTCCTTTCTGTAAATCGCACTTGCCTCTAGCCCCCCCTTCGTGTCTCACACCCTGTCAGATGCCCTGTTTGCCTAACCACAACCAAATCAACGCACTTATAGTTTCGGAGCCTATCCCGGCTCCAGTTGTATATGGTTGTTTCATATCATCTCTCTCTCTCTCTCTTTATTGGTCTAGCTCCTTAGCCTGCTGACCTAGCCCTGGGCTCTGGCCTTCTTCTCTACTACTTTGTTATCTCACCATCAGTTGTTTGCTCTGTGCCATTTTAGTCTGAAGTGTGTAAGGTCATTGGTCCCACTTGCTGTTATGATTACCTGTAATTCTGTCACACCACTAGTTCATAACTACAGGATTTTAATCTACTCTACCCTGCAATTATTTGCTCTTCTTGCTGATGTGTTGTTCACTCATAACCTATGTTTTTTATGACATTTGTAATTTGTGCGTGCTCATTGATACCATGTAACTCCCTTCACCCTTTCCCCCAGGTTGTACCGGGAGACGAGCAACTTGTTGTTCAATGTACCTTACCTGGTGAAACTTTTCAATAAATAAATAAATAATATAGAATTTGAGGGCAGATAAGGACCAATTGGCCCACCCAGTCTGCCCATCTTCCCTACCTAATGTAATATCATAGACCATCCTTGATCTCTGGCTTAGCCCTCCCCCAGAAGAAGAAGGGGAGAGACTGGCTCCCTTTAAGCTTCTTTCTGCAAGCTCTTAGATGGTGCTTTTCTCCCTGGACCAACTGTACCAAACACTCAGCTAATCCTCCCCACTGATAGTGTGCATGGGAAAGCAGCCATGATTAGTCTTGTCTGGGCTTCCCACTTCTGGCTGCATCAGAAAGCTTAATATCAGAAACTCCAGACACGGTGACACCTAGCTGAGGCCCACTAGAGAGCAACTCTCAGAATCTAGCTTAACCCTTGGAGTGCACTGTAGTAACCTAGAAGGAAAACATACAAGCTGGTATACTAGTCCTGCAACAAAAAGAAGCTTTAGTAGCACAGTTTAAATCCCACAAGGACTTTGCCCAGTTTGAGACATAATTAAAATCTCAACAGAAAAACAAGCATTTGTCAATGCCGAATGTTGATTGCGTTGGTCTGCTGAGCACGCTCACTGGCACTCTGTCACTCGCTCAGTCTGTTTCTTCCGGTGCTGCAGGCTGCTCTTTTGTACTAGGCTCCTGCCTGCATTGGCACCTTGTTCTGCCCACTAAGAAATCTGCAGCTGTCCCGACAGAGCTCCATTGAGGTGGCTCACTCCCCTCCCTCACTCACTCATTCTGTTTCTCTCCTGGCTGCAGGTTTGCCCTTTGTACTGGGCTCCTGCCTCTGTGTTGGCTTTTTCTGCCCACAAAGAAATCTGCAGCAGTCTCAACACAGGTCTGTTGAGCCTGCTGACTGCCCTCTCTCACTCACTAGTTCATTCTGCCGGGCACTGCAGGCTGGCCTTTGTACTGGGCTCCTGCCTGTGTTGCCGACTTTTTCTGCAACAAAGAAATCCACAGCAGTCACGATAGAGCTCCATTGAGCTTGCTCACTCACCCTCTCTCACTCCCTCGTTGTGTTTTTCCCGGCGCTGCAGGCTGCCCTTTTGTACTGGGCTCCTGCCTGCGCTGGCACCTCTTTCTGCCCACAAAGAAATCCACAGCTGTCCCGATAGAGCTCCTTTGAGGTCGCTCACTCCCCCGTGTCACTCACTCATTCTGTTACTCCTGGTGCTGCAGGCTGCCCTTTTGTACAGGGCTCCTGCCTCTGTTGGTGCCTTTGTCTGCCCACAAAGAAATCTGCACAGTCCCGACAAAGCTCCGTTGAGCTCGCTCACTTCCGTTGTCTCACTCGCTCATTCCGTTTCTGCCAGCGCTGCAGGCTGCCCTTTTCTATTGGGCTCCTGCCTGTGTTGCCACCTTCTTCTGCCCACAAAGAAATTTGCAGCAGTTACAATAGAGCTCCATTGAGCTCTCTCA
Source organism: Neoceratodus forsteri (assembly GCA_016271365.2). Lineage (NCBI taxonomy): Eukaryota > Metazoa > Chordata > Ceratodontiformes > Ceratodontidae > Neoceratodus > Neoceratodus forsteri. The sequence continues at coordinate 1,092,913,634 of CM057451.1, forward strand.
CTTCCCCTCTCTCACTCACTCATTCTGGTTTCCCTGCCACTGCAGGCTTCCCATTTGTACTGGGCCCCTGCGTGCATTGCTGGCTTTTTCTGCTCACAAATAAATCTGCAGCAGTCCCAACAGAGATCCGTTGAGCTCACTCACTCCCCCTCCCTCACTCACTTGTTCTGTGTCTCCTGCCGCTGCAGGCTGCCCTTTTATACTGGGCTCCTGCCTGCATTGGTGGCATGTTCTGGCCAGAAAGAAATCTGAAGAAGTCCGACACAGCTCCACTGAGCTCTCTCACTCACTCATTCTGTTTCGGCTGGCGCTGCAAGCTGGCCTTTTGTACTGGGCTCCTGCCTGCGTTGCCGCATTTTCTGCTCACAAAGAAATCCGCAGCTGTCACACTAGAGCTCCGTTTAGCTCGCTCACTACCGTTCTGTCACTTGATCGTTCTGTTTCTCTTGGCGCTGCAGGCTGCGCTTGTGTATGGAGCTCCTGGCTGCGTTGGCACCTTTGTCTGTCCACAAAGAAATCTGCAGCTGTCCTGACAGAGCTCCATTGAGGTCACTCAGTCTCCCTCTCTCACACGCTCATTCTGTTTGTCCTGGCGCTGCAAGCAGCCCTTTTGTACAGGGCTCCTGCCTGCATTGGTGCCTTTTTCTGCCCACAAAGAAATCCGCAGCAGTCCTGATAGAGCTCCTTCGAGCTCACTCGTACAGTTTCTCCCATCGCTGCAGGCTGCCCTTTTGTACTGTGCCCCTGCCTGCATTGACACTTTTTTCTGCCCACAAAGAAATCCACAGCAGTCCTGACAGCACTCCAGTGATTTCGCTCACTCCCCTCTCCATCACTTGCTCTCTCGTTCTGTTTCTCCCAGTGCTGCAGGCTGCCCTTTTGTACTGGGTTCTTGCATTGGGGCCTTTTTCTGCCCACAAACAAATCTGCAGCAGACCCGACAGAGCTCAGTTGAGCTCGGTCACTCCCCCCTCTCAGTCATTCGATCTTAATCTGTCCCAAATAGTGATTTCCCACAGCGATTGCGCTATTCTCCAGCAGGAGTGCAAAAACATATTTTAGCCAGGATGTGAAAAATGGCAGCTGTACTGTTCATAAGGAGATGTGGAAAAATGCCACTGTTGAAAATGTGGAATGAAAATATTACAAAATTGCGAAGTTTCAAGAGTGCGTGGAAACAGTTCAACACACGCTTGTAACACAGTCATGTTATGGAGATTCGTCACCAAATTTTCAACATAGGCATTTTAGGACCTCTGCTCATGAACAGTGCCACTGTCATTTTCTTAATCTGTCCCGAACAGTGATTTCCCACAGTGACCACGTTATTCTGTGCTGGAAATGTGAAAACACATTTCAGCCAGGATGGGAAAAATTACAGCTGTACTGTTCATAAGTAGGTGTGGGAAAATAGCAATGTTGAAAATCTGGAGAAAAAATATTATAAATTCATGAAGTTACGAGCGTGCGTGCAAACTGCGCAATGCACGCTCGTAACACAGTCATTTTATGAAGTATCATTACCAAATTTTCAACATTGGCATTTTAGGACGTCTACTCATTAACAGTGTCACTGTCATGTTCTTAATCTGTCCCAAACACTGATTTCTCACAGCGACCGTGCTATTCTGTGCTGGAAGTGCGAAAACACATTTCTGCCAGGATGTGAACAATGACAGCTGTACTGTTCACAAGGAGGTGTAAAAAATGTCAATGTTGAAAATCTGGCATGAAAATATTGCAAATTCACAAATCTATGAGCTTGCGTAGTAACTGCGCAACACGCGCTTGAAACAGTCACTTTTTGGATTTTTTTCCACAATTTGCAACATAGACTTTTTGAGAGTCCACCTCATCAACACTGGCACTGTTGTTTCGTTAATCAGCACTGAAAGGTGATTCCATGCAGTGACCGCAAAATCACCTTTCGGGGACGATTAACGCCATGACAGTTTGAGAATTCATGAGGAGGGGTCCCATAAACCCCATGTTGAAAATTTGATGCCAAAATTCCAAAAAATGACTGAGATATGCATTAAAGTTGAAAAAATCCTATTTCTACCATTATACAGCTTACCGGCATTTCCTAAGTTCGCGGTCGGCTTTGAAGAGTGCAGACCTGTTCCCGGTCCACTGAAGATCGTCGCACCGGACTCTGGAGGTAAGTATGGGGTGAGGGGGGTGTGGGGAGGCAGGGTGCACAGTGAGTGGGTGAGGGTGGTGGGAGGGGGGCCAGGGAGACTGTGAGGGACAGTTTTCTGATTTCACAGGTTTAAAAAAAAAATATATCGTGGGACACTTTTTTTCTTCACATGGACATTGGGCACGCTGGGGTGGGCTCCCAGCATGCCACCCGACTGCTTCATTTTGGGGGGCCAGTAGCTGATGGGGGATTGGGCAGCCCTGTCAGCACACAACTAAAGGGAGGGTTCACATTATACTGACAGGGATTGGGTACCCCGTCAGCACACAAAAACAGCCGGGGAGGGGGTTTGACATAATGCCGATGGGGAGTGGGCTCTCCCGTCGGCACAATCAACATTGGGCCACTGAAGCCGACGGGAATTGGGGCTCCCATCGGCAACTAAACATGGTGGAAGGGGGGTATATTGTTTGTGAACCCGGCCGCAAGCCGCCGCCATGTTCACAAACAATATCAGGGTTTTTACATCCCGCCCTGCAATGACGGGTCGCTTCCTCATTGCAGCGGATGGCTGACACTGCAATGACGAGGCGGCCCCTGATTGCAGTGGCTACTTTTTAGAAGGTTGTGGAATGCTGGCTGAACTAGTGTCAGCAGCAGTGTGCCACAGCATTGGGGGAAGCGGGACAAGCCTTTGCAGGCTGTGAGGGCATTGGCCACAGCAGTGCCCCGCCTCCACAACCAGCTTGTGGAGAAAGCTGCCGCAACGTTTCTTGTGCATGCGTGCAATCAACATAACAAGATAAAACACCAAACTAAGAAAATCTGAGAGGGGTCATCCTGGTTACCTCAGTGACCAGATGTTTATGTGGCAGAAGCAGAACAGAAGGGGAAGGAGCCATAGCAAGCCTTGCTCTGTTTTAAAAAAACAGTCACCATCTTATTATTTCTTGACCAGTGAGTCTGAAGGAGGGCAAGATTTTTTAGAGGATGACCTGTGGGACACCCAGCCCCCACCTCGCAGGAGCTTGAGAACAGTCTCCTTCCACAATGGAAATGGGCCAGACAAGGACAAAGGCAGGTCCTTCATGGGGTCTATGCAACCAAGGGAGGAGACATAAATCAAAGAAGTGAATGTTATTACCTTATCAAGCCGTGTTTTGACACAGGCAGAAATGTCACTTTTGAATAAGGGGCTGACTTTTATCTGATATACCCAAGTACAGACCCAAACCTTTTGATCTTTTTCTTGAACCAAAAAGACTTACATGTCACCTGAGTTTGAAAAGCAAAAAAAATGGGCAGAGAGATGGAACTGAATGTAGGTGGGGCTGTGGCAACAGAAGCAGGGGTCGTCTCAGAAACAAATACCACTACACATAGTAATGAGGACATCCAGAGACATAATACAAATCTACATAGTACTGACTCTGCTGTACAAGAAGTACAGACCATGCCTTCATCCAATCTTAGAACCACACAAGGGGAGCCTATGAACAGTATGCATCTACACTCAGAAAGGTCTGTCTTCCATATAACAATATGGTGGCTGCTTTGAATGCCTGTATGAAAAGGACTTTAAAACTCTGCTTGAAACATCCCACACCCAGATGCTTACAAACTTTACAAACATCTCTAAGGAAGAAAAACTGGCTCTGCAGACCTTAATACAGAAATCAGCAGATAACTACCAAACCAAATGACGAGGGTGGGTAATTGGTAATAATATACACCGAAATTTATATATCAGAGAGGTGGAAAGACAGCTTAATAATATTTCCTTTTACAGGTTACTGCCATCTCAGCCAATCATGAGTTTTAAGCAGGACATTGATAGATTGTCCTGAATGTGTCTTTGATTTCCTAACAGTGGCAAACTATCAGGGCTTGTTTGTACATCTTGCCAAAAGTCCACAAGAGTCTTGAAAATCCCCCCAAGATGCCCAATAGTGGCTGGCATAAGCTCCCTAACTGAGCCACTTGTCTAAATAAAACCTTTGGTTCAGCACCATGCTGGTGACCCAGGTTTGGGAGCGAACTCAGACCGCCAGGTGTTGGCCAGGGGGAGAAAGGCAGGAGCATCTGTCGACAGCTAGCCTTCTCCAGGGGGAGGGAGGGCTTTCTAGTCCAGCAAGCGGCGACCCCTGGCAGAGACTGGGGGCGCGACATCAAGCTGAGTCACTGGGGCGTGATTGGTCAGGGGCGTAGGCCCGGGACCAGTCAGCTCTGGGGGCAGCTCCTTTGTGGAAGGAGGGGGAGGGACGTTGCGGGCATTGGTGTGCACACCTTGATGATAGGGCATGCAATGTCCCACAGAAAAAAAAGGGAAAATCACCTTCTGGAGTCGGGTAGATGGAGCGCCGAGCCCAGTCCTGATGTGCCGCCGTCTGCTGCTGTCTCAGGGACCTGACAAGACACTAAGGTACAGGGGTGTCCTGCCCCACCCTGACCCCACCTGGGGGGCAATCTATGGCAGGATGGAGGGGACCAGAACAGCAGGTAATACAGTGGCAGGGATGGGTTTCATTGGTGACTCCTGAAGGAGCAGTTCCGGTAGGGACGTAGGTGGGAGAAAAAAAAACAAACCTTTGGTTCAGAATTTGCCCTCATAGATGAAGGACACATCAGGCATACTGTACTGTACATCTTGGGGGACCTACAAATGGAGGGGAGTTGGTAGCTCATGTCTATGGACACTGCGGTACTGTATACAATTATAAGTCTAATTAATTATTCATGAGTTTAACTAGCTCATTGATTGGATGCCATGTTGGGCTGAAATCTCTTAGAAATGCCTGGCACAGCAGCCACACAGTGTAGAACAAAAAGGAGAAAACCCCCCAAAAAGCTCTGAAAAAGGTCATTACTGTGATTAGACTTATAATCGCAATAATGACCTCAGAGCCATTCATTTCCTGCTGATTAATGACTGGCTGGGTTGGGTTGGCCTCGGTGCACCCTTCCCCCCAGTCAGTAGTTAATCTTCAGGAAATGGCCAGCTCTTCAGTCATTATTGCTTTAATATCCCACATGCTGCTGGCTTGTCAGCCCTTCAGCAATGATTAGAGAATCATACAGAGCTTGATGTGGAACTGGTGTCTTTCTTGCTAGAATATGCAAAGTATGTCCTAACTTGTAATGCCTTATTTCAGGATAACTAAATGCCAGTTCCTGAACATAGTGCACACAGGCAAATCCACACAGCACAACAGCGGCTACCAGGAGACACAGTGTGGTGCCAATTGCAGGAAAAACTTGTACTGTAAAGTAATCAAAAGTCTGCATGGCTACTCAGAACTGCCACACTTGAACTCCAACGCTAGGAGTACCTTAAAAAACTTTTTATTGTTAAAAAGCAATGGTGCTAGCAGCACCCCGCCAGCCACGTCAGTGTTTCACGATGCTCTAGCACTTTTTCAAGACAATGGCACCATCTAGTGGACACCATTAAATACACTAATTACCATAATTCACCATGTGAACATACTTTACCTCAATAACCTGGTGAGATTTCACTGCCTGTGTACACTACCTTCAAGGACTGGCATTTGTATAATGGGTTAGCCACCCTAGTAATTGCACCACCTTGCACCAACATTCACGGCACCTGTTGTGGAAGTGTTTTATCCACTATCTACAAGTCTGAGGTACAACTATGGGAGCAACTTTTGCTCCCAATTATGCAAATTTGTACTTAGGGAAAAATTAAATGTCTATGACTCCGAGATTAATCATTATTATAGTAAGATAGATCTATGGAGATGTTTTATATATGACATACTGATGATGTGGAGGGGTACTAGGGAGGAGCTAGACACCTTTGTCTGCTACCTTGAGAGACTGAACCCAAATTTGCAGTCCACAGTCCAGGCAAGTGAAAATTCAGTCATCTTCCTCTGTCTTGTGATACACAAGAATATGGATTGTACCATTAGAGCAGATTTGTACGGAAATAGACAGATTCTTGTTTTCCTCATTCCCCCAGGACGCATCTGGAAATGAGCTGTTATTACCTAATTATGCCTTTCCTAGTGAAACTTTTGAACTAAATAAATAAATAGAGCTTCCACCCCAGACACACTATCAATAATATGCCAAAGTCCAATTTCCATAGAGTATGCAGGAACTGCAGCCAGATAGAAGAATTTAGATTACGTAGCACCAAAATAAGTGAGAGATTTTGCAGAAGAGGGTATAGTGAAAGGTTCATTTGGGTAGCTCAAGCCCATGCAACAAATATGGACAGAAATGAGATACTGGTGGTTAAGCTGAAGCCACCATCAGATGACCAAGCACCTGTTCACTTGGTGATCACATACTACCATCAGTCTCCAGCTATTACATAGATACATAGAATGTGATGGCAGAAGGAGACCTCAAGGTCCATCTAGTCTGCCCGAGGTTTGTAGTTTGATACCTCCCTCCCTGGTTTCCTGCTCTGGGCAATGATGCCCTTATGTCTCTCCCATGCTTGCTTGAAGCCACCTACAGTTTTATCTCAACCACCCTAGGGGTCAGCCCATTCCAGGTGTCCACCACCCTCTCCATGAAAAAACTCCCTGCTGTTTGTCCTAAACTTGCTCCTGTGGAGTCTCTGGGCATGACCTCGCATTCTGCTGTCTATCTTGAGCTGGAAAAGTTCATTTGCTTGAGTCTTGTTTATATCCTTGATGTAACTGAAAGTCTTTATCATGCCCCCCCCCTCTGTTCCAGGGAGTACATGTTAAGCTCCCTCAGTCTCTCCTCGTATGGCTTCTGGCACAACCTTTGAATCATCTTTGTTGCTTTCCTCTGTACTGTTTTCAACCTGTCTATGCCCCTTCTTAGGTGTGGTCTCCAAAACTGTATCACAAACTCCAGGTGGGACCGGACCAGTGCCCTGTACAGCGGGCAAAACCACCTCCCTTCTTCTGCTAGTGATCCCCCTCCCAATGCAACCCAGCATACCCCCACTTTCAGAGCTGACTTTTTGCACTGTCTACCCACCTATATGTCATCTGTTATTATGATCCCCAGAACACGTTCTTCACTAGTTTTGATAGTATTAGAAATGTGAGCATGATGCCGGCCTACAGTGCAGTGATAGCGCTATGGCTTGCGACACCAATGACCCGGGTTTGGGAGCAAACCCCGGGCTGTTGGGGGTTAGCCAGGGACACCTTCTCTGGGGAAGGAGGGGGATCAGGCACCAGCAAATTACTGACTTCTAGCAACGGCTAGGGGTAGGCAGGCCTGGGACCAATACAGAGACCAGATTGATGGAGGTGGCACACATATGCACGTTGGGGGCAGGGCCATCCCCAGCTGTGTGCTGAGGTTTTTGCACATCTGTCTCCATCAAGAAGGGCCAAGGGGGGGAAACATGCATAACAGAAAAAATCTTTGCTACAAGCTACATGATGTCCGGGATCTTTGTGGGGACCCAGCAGACTGGTGTGGGGTAGATATCTAAGCCAAAGACAATAAGAATAAAACAAATTCATTAAAAAATGAAAGCGATCATGAAAAACTTGCATGTGTTGAGATTGAATCCTGTACTATATGGAACTATACTGCACAGCCCCCGCAGAACTGTATATGAGAGATGACATCTCTAGCAGACATGTTAGTAGATAGTTTCCAGCTTGCTAAATAAAAACACAACAGCAACTAATTACCACCACCGCCTTGAGGCAGTTTCTCATGTGATCAAGGTATCTACTGAAAGGGTTGGTGCTGACCCTAGCTTGGGGGAGCACTGTGTTTCCAGTGTGAAGTGTAATGCTTTACTTCTTGGTCCAGACTTTGTATTCAGAAGGATACAGTTTGGTGAGATTACCATACTCTGTAAGACCTGGTTGATTGGAAGGCAGTGGGCTGTTCTGGAGAATGGCCTGGCTTCCACTTTGGATAAGAGTATTCTTCTCCAGTTTTGACTTACAGATAGTCATGGCTGTGGCAGCCACAGAAGGACAGCCAAAGGTGCTGGTCCCTGTGACGTAGACAGCCTGGTGCTCTTACAATGACCTCACTCATCCCCCCCCCCCCAGATTTTAGCTAAAAGATGAAATCCATAAGAAAAATGCTGACAGCATGTGAGTTCACACACACTCAGTTTTTAGAGACCATGTGTTACATGTAAGGCCTTAATTAACGATCCTGTCTGTCTGAGTTAATTACAACCATAGTTGCTAGAACATATCCATTTTATGATGTTGGAAGGAAAACCCAGGTTATTACATAGAAGTGCGAAAATCATAAAGATGCTGTCATGTCCTGGAAGGAGGAAGCTTATTATGAGATCAAAAGAAGTGTCATTTGAAGGACATGAATTAGGCTAAAGTTGCAGAATGTAATACTTTTGTATAAGATATATATTTTTTATACATAAGGTGACATAGGAGGCGTTAGCTGACCTCACACAAAAATGGGTGGTCCCATACAGTTGTTTAAGGAATATTCTGTTTTACTCTGGGTGTCAGCGTGGCTCAGTTCAGTTGGTAGCACATCTGCCTCTGGACCAGAAGGTTGTGGGTTCTCATCCCACACTGGGATTGGACTTGCACCTAAAAATTGCTGGCATCCGAGTGCAGTATTGGGGTGTGCTGTCCTTTGGATGAGACATTAAACCAAGGTCCCTTCTGCCCATCCTGGTGTTGTCCAGGTGGAAGTAAAAGAACCCAGGGCACTCTTTATAAACAGCAGGGAACATTCCCAGTGTCCTGGCCAACATTTCCCTTCACCGTAAAGCTGGTTCATGCAATTATCCAGGCTGTGTGTGGGTGATGATGTGCCATATGGCTGCCACCACACATTCAGTCACTTCACTACCAGTCTAGCATTGTTTGTAAAGCGCTTTGGGATACTGTGTATGAAAAGCGCTATATAAATGCTGATTCTTCTTTTTCTTCTTCTACTACACAGAGACACACTTTTACCTAGACTCTGACTGAGGAAAGATCTTTGGAGCACTTGTAAACAGATATTTAGAAAGATTTAAAATCTAAGTACTGTAAGTAGGAATTTGCACTGTTTAAACCTTGTTTCTTTTAAAAGATTTGTATGTCTGGTGGTATAAGAGTTCTGTATTTTGTGTTTTACATATTATTAACTATTTTAGTAAAATTCTTTTTAGAACTTACTTGGTCTGTCGTTGACATCTTTTTAGTTGTAAGAAAAGTATATGGTTATTGCAGATACTAAACATAAGCTTGAATGGTGGTACCAAACTGGAAAGAGAAGCATTTTAAATCTGAGGTCTTTATTAAAGTTTTTATTTTTTGCAATTTAAAATTTTATTGATTTAAAGCGCCAGTATCAACACTTACAGTAATACAGAGAGAAAGCATATAGATAGGAAAATACAAACTTATTGCAGATAAAACCTGCATAACAACCAGATAAAATAATTAAGTAAATACATACCAGGGAGGCGCCACCCACAATAAAAAAAGGAAAAACAAAACCCCCGCCTCTATCTCCCAGTATAAAACTGTAAAACAACCCCCTCCCAATACCCTAACCTCCCCCAAACCCTCTCAAGGTTACAATCACTACTAAATTGAAAAACACTCACACAGAAAGAGAGAAAAGGAAGAAGAGAAGTCAAGAATAGGCAGAAAAGACAAAGAAAGAGGAAAGCACAAATACATTGCTGTACCACAGTGCATTCAATTATTTCCAAAATTACTTAGTAATAAGTCAAGACGCCCTACTTAGTCATATATGCATTCGGTTTGCCTTGCATGTAGGCTATATGTTTCTAATTGCAACACTAGCATACATTCTCGTGCCATTCCAACATAGAAGGAGATCCCATAGATGACCAATGCCTGAGAATTATTAACTTACAATCCCAGTAATAAGTGAAACATGGCTCTCCAAGCTTCGGGCCATGTCCGAAAGATTAACAATAAACAAGTTTCCGCGTGTTCATACTGAAGGAGCCAAGGATAGGACGAATAAGTCTGCTGATGTCCTCCCAAAGTGAGCGAATCTTTGGGCACCCCACAGCATATGCAATAAGGAGCCTCCCAAAACCACAGCGCCAGCATTCTGGGGAGCACTCGTCTTCCATCGGAATAAATATGAGGGAGTCAGATAGAGATGATGCATAATATTAAATTGGACCATCCTAAGCCTATCTTGCTTGACATATTTATAAACAGAGTTCCATAGATTCTTCCAGAATTCTGGAGAATCCCCAATCCCCAGCTCTCTAGCCCAATAGTAACATACCCCAGAAGGAATGTTCTTGTCCCATTCTAAAATTTTTCCATAAATTTTGGAGACCGCATGGGATTGGGTTGCTACCTTCCAAAGTTCTTCCATACTAGAGGGATAATCATGCGAGGCCGTGGACAGAAAAGGCCCTTGACAGACAGCCTTCTTAAACTGCATCCATTTAAAGAAACAATTGTCCGCCACCCCAAAGGTCTGTTTCATATAGGCAAACGACCTAGGTACCTTCTGATCTAAAAAATCTGCTGCTGTGATATGACTAATCTGGGGCAGAAAGAGGAAGATATTGGGAGACCGAATCTTATAATGCATATTTTCAAAATAGGCTGAGGTCTGAGATCCACCACCCAAAGCCTAGGTGCTGTTGTAATTGAAAGTTTTCAAGGACCATCCCATGGATGGTCCTTGAAGGCCCTCAGGAAATTCATAGGGGAAAGGTATAATAATGACCGCAGCTGCACTATGCAATGCCCTTAGCCAGGTCCACCTCAATATCATACCAGAGAGGTCTATAGTCCGTGGGCTGCACCTTTCCTAATCCACCAGGCAAGTTTACTAACATGCTGGGCCAAATAATAGGCAAAGACCTAGGGCAGCCAAACCACCCCTGTTTCTAGGGGCAGTCAAATTATTAAACCACTCTACTAATACACGTCCTTGTCCTATAAAGGAGACAAACAACTTCTGCAGCTTAGCAAACCATCTTTTCAGGAGAAAAACCCCCAACATTCCCAACGGATACAGAAACCTGGGCAGGACATTCATTTTTAAAAGATTTATCTTACCCCAGAGGGTCAGAGCAATGGGCCGCCACCTATTCAGATCCTCTGCTACCACTTGTGTAAGGGTGCCCAGATTCTTCTTAATCATCAAAGCCAAACTATTATTAATCTTAATGCCCAAGTATAATAAGGAACCAGATTCCCAGCCTAAGCCTAAGGGTTGCAAATCATCTCTATCACCCTCCGATTTAAAGGAAAATCTTAGTTTTAGAGTGATTCAACTTATAACCCGACATCTTTGAGAAATAACTAATTTCCTCCAATATCGATGGGAGGGAAACACTTGGCTGCACCACATGCAAAAGGTCATCATCAGCATAGGCAGAACAAACATAGGCTCTACTACCCACTTTGATCCCTTCGATCAGTGGGTTTCCCTGTAACCTACGTAGAAATGGCTCAATATAAATGTTAAATAAAAGCGGGGATAATGGGCATCCCTGTCTGGTGCCCCTTTCTAATCTAATAGCTTGTGAGAGGACTTCGTTACATTTCACCCTGGCAGATGGAAATATAGTATTTTGACCCATTTTATAAACACCTCCGGCAAACCAAAGGCCGACATAGCAATGAACAGGTAGGACCAGGAGACTGTCGAAAGCCTTTTCGGCATCCAATGACAAAAGTACAGCAGGAACATCTGAGTCCCTAACCTCTGCCATAAGGTACAACAGTTTTCTCAGATGGTCCTGAGGCACCCTACCCCTCATAAAGCCCACCTGCTCCCTGCATATCAATTTATCCATCACTTTCGGCAACCTGCCAGCTAGAATTTTTGCCAGTATTTTAACATCAGTATTTAACAGGGATATCGGACGATAGCTATTAAGATCAAGTGGGTCTTTGCCAGGCTTCAAAATTAGTGTGACTGTTGCCTCGAGAAAATTGGGATCCGAGACCCCATGCCTGTGCCAGTACTCAAAAACTTCCAACAAAATAGGAGCTACCTGACTCGAGAAAGCCCTAAAAAAATTATTGGGATACCCATCAGGCCCCGGAGATTTGTCCGGAGGCATCTGCTGGATAGCTTGACGGACCTCCACAAGAGTAATGGGAGCCGCTAGATAGTTGGCCTCATCCATTGAAATTTTTGGGAGACCCAGAAGCTAAAAGTTACAAATTTCCAAATCTGATGACTCAACCTCGAGTCCCGTGAATACATTTTTGAAAAAAGCTCCAATGCCTCAGCCATCTCCGCTGGGTCTGAACATACTTGCTCACCCTGAGAGATGCAAATTCCGTAATATGATGCGCTAAATCCAATTGCTTTAATCGAGTGGCTAACAGCTTTCCTGCCCTTTCCTGACTCTAAGTATTGAAGTTTTGTACGGCGAATGCAAGCTCCGCCTTTGTTGAACCAACCCTGCAAATTGGGCCTGTAACTTATGCAGCCTGATCCTCTCAGAGTCGGGTGAATGTTGTGATATATTCAACTCCATTTGCTTAATCTCGCTAATAAGGAGTCTATCTCTTTTTCGGTATGATTTCTCCTTGCAGCAATCTTAATTAACTCTCCTTATGGTACATTTTAAAGCAGCCAAACCAGATCTTTTCGGTCACTGAGTGCTGATTAACCAGCAAAAGTATCAATAAGCTCACTAATTGTCTGCAATACAGACTGAGCTTTTAATAGTTGAGTGTTAAGCCCAGTGAGGGAACGTCGAGCAGAAGTCAGGAAGAGCAAGATATACTTATGGGGGCATGATCAGAAATCACCCTGACAGAAATATCTGCCTGAATTACCTCGGGACTAGTAGGGCACTAACTAAAATATAATCTATCCTTGAATGTGACTTATGTACCGGGGAGTAAAAAGAATACTGACGTACGTTTGGATTCAAAATACGCCGGACATCCAAAAGGGCAGCGCACTCCATAAGACCCTTTAACGGTCTCTGGGCAGGGGATAATCCCTTACGTCTATTGAATGTCCTGTCCAGGTCATTTTGGAGCACAAGGTTCCAGTCCCCCCCAATAATTATCAGTTGGTGTGAGCCAGCCAATATTCTAGATAATACCTCCGTATAAAAAAGGGGGGTATCCTCATTAGGACCATAGACTGAGCCCAGCAAAATCGTTTACAGGCTACCTGAGCCAGAACAAATATAAAGCGGCCTTCAGGGTCCCAGTGCTCTTCTAGTAGTTTAAAAGGAACACTTAGCTACTAGTATAACCACCCCAGCCCTTTTAGTTGATGCACCAGCTCCAAATACTTGAGCTACCCAGGTCCTCCTAAAATACTGCACATCACATCTGTTCAGGTGCGTTTCCTGAAGGAAAGCAATGTGCGCCCCCAAGTGATGCAAATGCCTTAAAATTACTTGTCGTTTAGTCCTATCCTTGGCTCCTTTTACATTCCAGCTGATAAGTTTCAGAGTCTGAGTCATGTGAGAGTAAAATATAAGGTTCACTGAGACCTATCATAACACCTAGACTGATTACCATCAGCGAGGAGGCCCCATCTTGACATAGGAACATCTCTAAGCCCGATGCATAGGGGACTCCCCAGTGATTTGTAACCTTGAGCATAACTAAGCCCACCCCTAAAACCCCAGGCCACCCAGCACCCACCTCCCTCCTCTCCCCAACCCAACACAAGTATATACACACCACTTCCTCCCACCTAAGCACTTCCCCAGTTCCAATGAACTGCCCTCCAACCTAATACTAGCCACATGATAAACATTCTATCAACCCCGAACCCCAGCCACACTGGAGCCCCCCACCATAATTAGTCAACATGAACTCAATCGACCCAACTGCAAGCAGTAGGCCTTAGAAAATACATAGAACTAATGGAGGACCTTACTCTAATAAAAGCACTCCGCCAGTAGCACAAGTCCAATCATTGACTGAACCAAATGATCACATGCGAGCCCTTGTCGAAGCACTGCAACCTCAGACCAGTTTGAGCTTCCCCGAAGTAACAGTCCAGATCATCCAGTCCAAACTCGCTAAGGTACGGGGGACCCCAACCAGACCACAGGCCCTGTCTCCAACAAGAGTCCATCTTCGTAAAGCCAGACCACCCTGTAGAAAAAAGGGAGAAAAAAAAACAAAAAAAAAAAAAAGGAGAATACTGTCCATCTTCCAGCTGGGTAAGAGAAGTATTCCATTCTCCTCTAGTCTCCCTTTATAACCAGCAGGGGACCTCCAAATAAATCCACTTCTTCACAAGGAAAACTAGGCTCTTCCTGAAATGTCCCAACAGTTCATAAGAACAGCAGGCCGAAAAACTCCACATCCCTCTGACTGAACCACCATGACCATCACACATACATGCCTGTACAATGTCACTTGAACAGGTCAGGGAGCAAACGTTGCAACTCCTGCTGAGCCTCAGAGCTAGTATCGAATGAGAGCCACTGTCCATCCAGCTTGACCATCAAAATAGCGGGGTATCTCACCCGGAAAGGTTTAGCAGTTGCCACCAGTTTAGCTGCTATGGGATGTAGTTCTCGCCATTTCATCCTAACTGAATGAGGAAGATCCTGTATCACTAAATGCGCTTTGCCCTCCCAGAGCAGGTCTTTTATGCCTTTGACTTTGTTCAGAATGTGCTGCTTATCCAGATAATTGAGAAACTTTATAATAAATGGCCTGGGAAGTTGATCTGACGAGGAGGAGGCCGCAGGGCCCTATGCGCCTCTCTCGATTATGTAATCGGGAGAACTCATGCATCTTAATGCAGAGCCTTGAATAAAAGTTATTGGAGCACTACCCTTCTTTTCAGGGATACCAACTATCATAATAATATTATTGCGCCTACTGTGCCACTCCAAATCCTCCAGTTTATCCTCCAATTTCTTGAATCTCCTTTTTACCAGCACTAATTCAGTTTCCTGAGAGGCCACCTTATTTTCAAGTGAAACCACCTTAGACTCCATATCCCCGACCCTAACCGATAGTGCATCCACTGATTTTTTGATTGTTTGGACGTCTTCAGCTACTGAGGCAATCGTTAACTGCAGTGGCTGCATAAGCTCCAGAAACCGCACTTCCGATAGCGGGACGTCACCAGTCGGCAGGCTCGAAAGGCTAGCAGCCTGCTGTTTTGCCTCCTCTTTGCAGCCTTCTGTTTCTCCGGCGTCTGAGGGGGCGAGGGCTTAGGCCTCGCCTTCTTCACAAACCCATCCATGCCGAACCCCACCGCTAACTCGCTCCACCGCTTCCTCAATGTCTCCACAGCTCTAAAAATAGGGAATTGTGCAGTAGGGAAATGATTGAGCCCCGAAATACAGCATTATTTACCCGGCGAACGGGAGAGCTCCTCGGGCGCGCTGTCTACGCTAGGGCTGACATCACGTGACTTCCTTTATTAAAGTTTTAGGGTTCATCTCTGTATACCTGGCTAGGTGCCCATAGGCAAAGATATCTGGCCCCCCCCGAAGACAGAAATATCTGAGCCTGTGCATTGGGTACGCTAGCCGTTCACAGTTTGCATCCCTCCAGAACTTGAGACCAAAGGTTGATCCGAACTCACAAAAACAGGCAAGAGGGTTACCTTGTCTGTTACACTGTTTACAAGACTATGCTCAGAGACTGGCACTTTGGGAGTAGAGGGCCTGACCTGTTGAGTGAGTTTGTGACAGATTGGTTGGCAATGGTGGCATAATTTTGGTGTCACAAGCTTATTGTTCTGTGTCAGGTGAGACCGTAAGCTCTCTTGCAAAGAAAGAAAAAAGGCAGAGTTTTATTTTAAATAGGAAACAGAACTATATATCACTTGGTGTACAGTCCAGTTCCTAGCCATTTTTTTTCTCTAAAGTGCAAGTAAGAATAGCAGAAGTCAGGGAAGAAGAAGATGGCTTCCGATTACAGCAGGCACACTGTAGATTACTTGAAGCAGTTTTGCGGAGACAGGGGAGTCCTGTTCGAGGTGACAGCCAAAAAGCAGAACCTCATAGAGGCCCTGATGGTAGCAGATACCCAGAGCAGCGAGTCACCGACCATGACTGAAAAGGACAGCAGGGCCACTGTCAGTGAAGGGCCACAGCAGCAGGGAATGGTCACCAGTATCCTGAATCCAGAGGTACTCAAACTGCAAAATGAATTGCACAGGATGGAACTGGAGGCAGAGCGAGAACAGAGAGAGGTGGATTGAGAGGCAGAGCGACAACAGAGGGAGGCAGACCATGAGAAGCGTAAGCACCAGCGAACTGCAGAAGAGAAGGCAGAGCAAGAACACAGAGAGGCAGAGAGGGAACAATGAGAGGCAGAGCGACAACAGAGGGAGGCAAACCATGAGGAGCGTGAGCGCCAGCGAGCTGCAGAGGAGAAGAGAGAACGTGAATGCCAAGAGGCAGAGTGAGAACAGAGAGACGCAGACCGTGAGGAGAAGGAGTGCCAGAGGCAACACGAACTGGAGAAGATATGACTCCGACCAGCTGCACCAGAGCAGGTAAGTGGCTTGGGTTTAACTGGGACTGCAGGACCGGGTTACAAATTGAATTCCAATTTAATATCTGAGTTTAAAGAAGGGGAGGACATGGATGCCTTTTTAAATTCTTTTGAAAAAGTTTATATTTAGGCTAAAATTCCTGGAGAGTCATGGAGCTTCCACATATCCCCGCTACTTACTGGGAAAGCTTGGGATGCATTGGGTCAAATGGACAACGAAGACAACACTGATTACAGCAAGCTAAAAGCTACACTGTTAAAAAAGTTTGAATTAACTGCTGAATCATATAGAACTGAATTCCATAACCTCAGTAGAAGCCCTGATATGAGCTACGAGGAGCTAGCCACGAAACATCAGTCTTTAAAACGTTGGTGGGGAAGAATCGAAGCAAACTCGGTTGACAAAATTGAAAATGTGATTTTATTAGAACAGTTTTATTGGGCTTGCCCAGCTGAGCTAAAAACCTGGCTAGAGGACTGAGATCCAAAAACAGTGCAAGAGGCTGCTGAACTCTCGGATGGCTATGCCAAGAGCAGACCTGCTCTGAGAGTGAATGGGGCGGGCATGGCAGCACAGAAAGGGAAAAGCGCACCATCAGAGCAGCTAAAATCCTCACTGCCTCCACCGAAACCAGTTAGCCCCAGGTTTCAAAGAAAAGATTTCTCTGCAGTAAGAAATGCCTGTTGGTTGTGTAAAGAGACTGGGCATATTGCATGCAAACAGTGTCCCAAAATAGAGAGCAATAATACCCAACAGGATGCTAGAAAAGAAGTGGGTTGTTTGTGTGTCCCTGGAAGCATGCCAGTGAACATGAGGGAACACATGCACCCAGTCATGGTGAATGGTGTACAGACGTAGGGGTTAAGGGACACAGGGGTGTCCCTGACCTTGGTGAAAGGGGATCTGGTACAACCTGGTCAGCTCATACCCAATAAATACATTACTGTCCAAGGGTTCAATGGTGAAGAGAAAACATTGCCCCTCGCTAGTGTTCTCTTAGACTGGGGTGAAACAAGGGGAACTGTGCAACCGGTGACTGTAGCCAAAACATTAGCAGTGGATGTGATCTTGGGTAACAATCTCCAACAGGGGATGGTATGTGCAGTTACCCATAGCCAAGCGGCAAGGGAAAATTGTAGTTCTCTGAACCCCACAGAAGCCATTGTGGAAACCACTGAGAGGCTGGTTCCCCAGCCTGTGTCTCCTGATATGGAGATTGATAAAAAAGAGGTAGAAATGTCTCTGGTAGCAAATGACCACACAGCTACGAAAGGTTACTCTAAAGAGGGAGGGGTGACCCATTGTCTGAGGGTTGGGATTGACAGTGATCTGCTGAAAAATCTGGTGCTCTTAGAATGACCTCACTCATCCCCCACCCCACCCCAATCCCCAGATTTTAGCTAAAAGATGAAAGCCATAAGAAAATGCTGACAGCATGTGAGTTCACACACACTCAGTTTTAGAGACCATGTGTTACATGTAAGGCCTTAATTAACGATCCTGTCTGTCTGAGTTAATTACAACCATAGTTGCTAGAACATATCCATTTTATGACATTGGAAGGAAATCCCAGGTTATTACATAGAAGTGCGAAAATCATAAAGGTGCTGTCATGTCCTGGAAGGAGGAAGCTTATTATGAGATCAAAAGAATTGTCATTTGAAGGACAAGAATTATGCTGAAGTTGCAGATTGTAATACTTTTGTATAAGACATGTATTTTTTATACATAATGTGACAGACGAGGAGCTAGCTGACCGCACACAAAAATGGGTTGTCCCCATACAGTTGTTTAAGGAATATTCTGTTTTACTACACAGAGACACACTTTTACCTAGACTCTGACTGAGAAAAGATCTTTGGAGCACTTGTAAACAGATATTCAGAAAGATTTCAAATCTAAGTACTGTAAGTAGGAATTTGCACTGTTTAAACCTTATTTCTTTTAAAAGATTTGTATGTCTGATGGTATAAGAGTTCTGTATTTTGTGTTTTACATATTTTTAACTATTTTAGTAAAATTATTTTTAGAACTTACTTGGTCTGTCTTTGACTTCTTTTTAGTTGTAAGAAAAGTATATGGTTATTGCAGATACTAAACATAAGTTTTAATGGTGGTACCAAACTGGAAAGAGAAGCATTTTAAATCTGAGGTCTTTATTAAAGTTTTTAAGGGTTCATCTCTGTATACCTGGTTAGGTGCCCATAGGCAAAGATATCTAGCCCCCTGAAGGCAGAAATATCTGAGCCTGTGCATTGGGTACGATAGCAAGAGGTTCACAGTTTGAATCCCTCCAGAACTTGAGACCAAAGGTTGATCCAAACTCTCAAAAACAGGCAAGAGGGCTACCTTGTCTGTTACACTGTTCACAAACATAGAAACATAGAATCTGACGGCAGATAAGAACCGCTTGGCCCACCCAGTCTGCCCATTTACCTACCTAATGGATAAGCTGCAGATCCTAGTTAACCAACAGCCTACTACTTCCTACCCCCATCCCCTAGAATTGCCTTATGACTGTCCCATGCATGCTTGAATTCCACCACTGTTTTTGACTCCACAACCTCCTCTGGAAGGCCATTCCATGCATCCACAACCCTCTCTGTGAAAAAATACTTCCTTACATTACCTCTGAGCCACCCCTCTATCTTCAAATTGTACCTTGTTCTTGCATGCCTCTTTTTTGAAAGATGCTACCCTCTGGACTTTGTTGATTCTCTTGAGGTACTTGAAAGTTTCTATCATGTCCCCACTCTCCCTCCTTTCTTCGAAGCGATACATATTAAACTCCTTAAGTCTCTCTTCATATGTCTTCCAGTGCAGACCCTGCACCATTTTAGTTGCCCTCCTCTGGACAGCTTCCATCCTGTCTATGTCTTTGTGGAGACTGGGTCTCCAGAACTGCATGCAGTACTCCAGATGAGGTATCACCAGCTGTCTGTACAGAGGGATAACAACTTTCTGTTTTCTACTAGTGTTGCCTCTCCCTATGCCTCCCAGTATCCCCCCCCCAGCCCTCCTTACTGCCCTCTCACATTGCTTGCCCACCTTTAAGTCATCTGATATGACTACCCCCAAGTCCCTTTCCATTTTTGTTGTTGTTAGTATCTCACCCCCCCATTGTGTACTCTTCCCCTGGGTTTTTGTTTCCCAGGTGCATTAACTTGCACCTCTTAGCATTGAATCTAAGCTGCCATACATTTGGCGATTCCTCTGACCTTGCCAAGTCCCTTCTCATCCTTTCCACCCCACCTTGTGCATCAACTCTGTTGCAGATCTGCGCTCAGAGGTTGGCACTTTGGGAGTAGAGGGCCTGACTTGCTGAGTGGGTTTGTGACAGTCCCATGTTAATCTTCTCATGTTTTGTGAGGGTTACTAATGCCTCTTGTATCATATCCCCTGCACTGCTGCTCTGTCTCATGTATATACTGGGAAGTGGATGTATAAGGCATTGTAGGACATTACTGTGGTTGGCTTATACATCCTGGAAGTACATAGTACACTGGATATGCCCATATGTGGCGGGACCCAGAGGCATCAAAAATATCTGGAGGAGCAGCACTTATGCAATGTGACATTTAAGTGGGCCTAGGATCCTGTTCCTTGCCCAAGGATCATATATGTGATTATAGATTTTGTTAAAGACAAACTCCATAAAAGTAATAACTTCCCCAATCCCAAAGCTGCCCTTCTGATTAAGGTTTTTAACTGAAAAGGAAACTTGAATTATTATAGTGGTGCCGAAGGTCATGTTCCATCATGTTTAGTCATGTCAATCAGCACCTTATGTGAAGAACCATTAAGAACAGTTATGACCATTATTTTCCATTTGCCTCTCATCTTGCAAGTTGCCAGTTGTCCACTAGAGCTCCCAAGCTAAAGGGCTCGTGGAGTCATATACATGCTCAGCACTGTTTCTGTACAATGCCACCTGCTGCTTGCTTAACAACACTGCAGATGACAATGTAAATTTAAAGCTTTTACAAACAGTGACACTAAGTTACACCAAGCACTGCTGTACAACTAGTTGTGCCTGAGGATATATTGACAGTACTATCAATATATAGTATCTTTCAGTCAAGATGGAACCTCACGCTGGGCACCACAGTACCTTGAAAGACAGGTATTTACTTTTCTTTCTTCTCTTATTGTATTTTGACCCGTGGTCTTCCTGCCTGCCCCCATCTGAGTGACCCTTCTTGGCCCAGTCACTTGTCATCTCTACAACTTACCCTTTTCACTCCCGTGACTTACCCCTCAAGGTAGGGTTGGGGTGGGACTTGCCCTCCTGAAGTAGGATTTAAGTCAGGTGCTCATCCTATGGTGCTAGGCCTGTGGGAGCACTGTGCTTCATACTGCTCAGCTGGAATGTTTCCCTCATTTTTTTCCCTTGGGGACTTTGGCATGCAATGATGTAGATCATCTCTTGCCAACATTTCATGCTCATTGGAGCCTCTTGATTGGTGTGAGACCTAGCTTCCACTAGGTGTCAGGTGCATGGCAGAAGGTGTAATTTTCCCTTCAGGAACTCAATCCTCTCCCCTGACCAGCCCCTAGAAACACAATTTCACTCCCAGTCCTGGGTCACTGGTGTGGCAGGCGGTAACATATCATGTGCCATTGAGCTGGTTAGTTATTTACTTTTATTACATAGCTCCAAAACTTGGAACAATACTGCTGTCCATCACCATCTTACAGGCAGCAGTGGACGGCCAACATGTGCTTTATGTCCATGTGTTCTGTCAACCTCTGCAGTTGGTCAGTAGAGCACATAAGCATAGCGTGCACATCAAAAGCACGTGGCTGCATGCCAGATGAAGATGGGCAGTAGTTTTACTAGACATTATGGAGATATATTAGAAAAGTTACTAGCTGTCTAACAAGGTAATACAAAATTCATTTTCAGCTAAAACCCCTTATTGCAAGAGTAGCTTTGGGAAAGGGGGCTATCATGTTATGGAGTTGTTCTTTCAACAGGGGAGGAAAATTTTGTGTAAGTTGACATATACTGCACAAGGTATGTAGTACATTTCTGTGTACTGTAGTTTTTAGAACTGAGCCCTGAATGGATCTTCAACTAGCAATGCCTCTGAAAGTCTTCACAAGGAGCATCAGAATGGTACATAATGGGGGAATAATTGTGATGGTGATAATTCAAGCACTGCGGGGGCATCTGTTACCAATCATAACTGGGAGCAGAACTGCAAGGTAGAAATTGATTAAAACTGTGGATATTTTGGCAAGAAAAAAAGAAACAATTGGAAGCTAATTTTTGTCATCAGTAATTGCTATTAGCTCATACATTCTGTTTTCCATAGTGAGTACTGATATTAGCACCAGCTCTATAATGGAGCTTTATGACTGAAAAAGAGCTTAGAGAACAAATATATTTCTGGTCTTTTCCTTTAATGGCAAGTATTAGACAGCATGACTAAAGCACTGTAACCTGCAATGTGAATCTTACTCATTCCTGAAAGTCACATTCAGTACTTGTAGTTAAATACTTACAACCAATTAGCAACAAAATAAAAAAGCACACTCTCAGAAAAGCAGCAGGAATGTACGATAATTCATTCTGATTATAGTACAGCATTTATAAGCACGACCGCATTCCCGGGAGACTTTGTCACATCTGTTCACAAATGCTGCTAAGTAAACAAAAAGGGAAAAAGAGAAAAGATTGGCATTTAAAATTGCAGGTAGAAAGACAAATGAGAATTAAGTTCATATACTGTATTGCAAAAAAGATAAAACTTTAATGGTTTTGGGTAGTAACCATTATTTATGGTTAGGCTATTAAAATCCAATTAACAAAGTGATGGTTGCAAACAGAAATTGTGTTTTATATTATCTGTGATATACGAACCCAAACTGGGCTTCAGTAACCAAGGTATATAATTCAAAATAAGTGGGAAGAATGGAGATTTGTAGTGTTTGGCTAGGAGCACTGGGGATTACATTTAAACAGAGGTTCCAGACACCTGCAAAAAAATGATTGTTGCCAGCAGTAAATCTTAGTTATGCCACATCCTAAAAAATTAAAATGTTGCAGTTTCCCATTCTTCATCACTAAGGGCAGAATGCCCGAAAATAGAATATTTTCCTATAGCGTTTCTCTGCACCAGATATGTATGTCCCGCTGAGTTGCAAATGAATAACCCTCAGATTGTGATGTCATCATTATTTCTACATCAACAAACTTGGTGTCACAATCAGAGAACGGTGATGACCTCAGCTAGAGAATAAGCACCATTATAAACCACTAAGGTGATTTTAGCCAATCAACATGCAGAGTCACAGTACCTCTTATCCTGTGTATAGTGTGCTCTCATGCAGGAGCGTTAGGGGAGAGGATGGTGTAAGTACTATTATAAATCACTCAAGCTAAACATGAGTGATCCTCTGAGGGATGTCCCTTATGGTATAAGAGACACCACTCCTGAGCTTTGGCAGACAGAGTCACTTAGCTTCACTTTGCAGTCCTTCCATCCCTAACCTCACACTCGGTGTCTCTTATACCATAACTCTATTAACTTATAAAAAACCATGAAGTTGAAAAGACAAAGATCTTATTTTCATAAAGCTGACCTTCAGTGATGCTCAGATAGGGCGGTTGATTATCCTAATGGGATCTGACAAATAGGGTGTCACTGTAGCTCAGTTGGTAGCACAACCACCTCTTAATCAGAGGGTCATGGGTTCTAGTGCCACACCGTGTAATGAGCATGGCCACATGTTACAGTCAACCCATTAAAATAAGAAAATAAAGGAACTTACTGTACCTGCCATGGGGTACCAGGGTAGAAGTCTGAGGAGATGATGTCTGTGCACCTGTAAAAAAACAAAGAGAGAAAAGGGGTCACAAAGGATCCATAGTTTTTAAGGGTCCAGCAGGGTGGAAGAGACAGGGTAGAAAATAAAAAAAATACTTATCTGATAGGCAGGGGCCCGCGTCCTGTTCAGACCTGTGAATAAAAAGAGAAAAGGGTTAGAAAGTTAAAGCAACATTTAAAAATGTACAATCAGAGGAAAAGAGAGAGTGAGGTTTGGGGAAGGGGGACTCAGCAAAAGCCCCAGTGCCCCTTGTGGTGACCAAGTAGCCAAAATTTTAAATAAAGTAGCCAGGTGGACTCATGAGATGCTGTAAGGCTACGAAATGCCCTAGTGGGAAATGCTTTGTGGTAGAGGTAGCCTTGGTAGTCTAGTGGGCTAGCTCAAGGTGCAGGAGGCCAGTATCTGTTTTCAAATAACATTAAAAGACCCTTCCCTGGGGTTTAGTGGAGCTTCCTGTGCTCTGTTAGCACTGGGCACTAATTTTGATGGCAGCTGCAGCAGCAAAAAGGAAGTTGGGCTGCAAGGGCAGCCAGCCGCTAGTGCAGCCATGCTAGGAGAGTGCCTGCAGGCACTTCAGCACTCCCAACCCACACAGAGCACAGGCTGCAGCCAACTCCAGTTGGGTGGGAGTCAGGGGACAGCAGGAGTCAGTGGGAGGTGGAGGAGACTTGTAGTGAAAGCGTACCCCTCTACCCTCCCGATCACTGCTCCAGTGGCAGTAGCTTAAATTCATTCTGCCCTTAAGGGCTTAAAGAAGGCAGTGGGAGGTGGAGGAGGCATGTAGAGAAAGTGCCTCCTCTCCACCTTCCCAATCGCCGATCCGACGGCAGAAATTTTAATTATGTATGTCCTACAGGGTTTGGAAGAAGACAGCCTGGGGAGGAGAAGGAGCAAAAGAGGCAGCAAGGATGCTGCATCAGTGAAGCTGCTCTGAAACATTAGAGAGAGCCGGTGGGGGTGTTGTGAGAGGAGCTAGAGGACAGCGGGGCTGCCTAAAGTAATGCCACACCGCAGCATGAAATGTGAAGCCTGGGGGGGGGTTCCTGAGCAATGCACAGAGTGCCAAGTGCCACCAAAAGTAGAGCTGCAGCTAAATGAATGGCCGAGGGGCCAAGATTTTAAATACTATTTAGTGACACTGCAGGGCACAGGCAGAGGAGGGCTGAGAGCTCCCTGAGGGGAGTAAATTAAATAAAGAGCTGCACAGCAGCTGGTGTGGGAGCCCTGAGGGTCTATAATTGTAGACTGGGGGAACCAGACAGCAATGGAGGCAATTTTGGTCTGTAAAAGCCCACACAGAACAAGCAGCAGCAGCAAAGCGCAGAGGGGCTAAGTAAATAAATAAAATATATGTATAAATAAATGACTACCTTGGGCAGAAGCAGGCAGTCCTCCAGGTAGCATTCAGGCAGGGCACATTGGGAGCATGCTGGCTGACTGGGACGTCGCTAGGACATCCTGACGTCAGCATAAGAGGTAGGATCAGACAGATTTATTGAAAAGAGTTGGGGGGGGCTACATTTCGGCAGCTTCTGACAGGAAAACCCCAAATTAGCTTAAAAAAGTATGAGGTAGGGTAGTTGGAGAATCGCCAGCCCTATCTAACCACTTCATATTTTTTCATTTGTCACCTCAAAAAAGGAGGTATTTAGGGCATTCAAAGTGGGGCAAAGGCAGCAGTTGGGAGGAGCAGCTCGAGACGTCCCACCTCTAGGGGAGCTCGAGCTCTCTTCTGATTGGCTACCCAAACCATTGGCTGTAAAATCAACCAATCAGGTGCTACAAAGGGAGTTTGAGGGGGATTCTCTCTCCCTCCTCCTCGATAAGCTTACCGGAGTGCTGTGGGAGGGCTTGGCCACAGACAACTTCTCTGAAGAGAAAAAAAAGCAGAAATACAGGGAAAGTTTAAAGTGACAGGGTAGACAAGTTTTAGTCAGGGAAAAGCAAGTTAGTAAATTAGTTACAGAAGTGTTTGGACGTTGGCAGATAATCCTAAGGAGTGAGAAGAAATCCCAGTAGTTTTCCTAGAAAATCAACACACCTGCAGAATGTTTTTTTTTTTATATTTTATAGTATAAAGTCTAGGGAGGTTTCACCCTTGACCAATGACTGAAGAAGATCAAGAGTTTAGCAGAACTCCAGAAGGACAATGCTTCATGCATCCCTTGCCAGGGCAGCATCGCAGAAGAAACTGCATCATCCTCCTCCTGAATTTTGCCTTTTTTGGGGTTGAGGTACAATGAATTGTGGAGAAGAAAAAAATAGATTAAATTGTGTCCAGGACCTTCACTGATCATCTTGGAGGTGGGGGTGAAAACTGTTGTGATACAAAAGGTGTTAGCTGATTTGTTAGGGAAGAAATGTATGTTTTTATGCCAAATGTGTTCACTGTTCAGGCTGTGCAGCCATGTTTCAAACCATTTGTTGTGTCATTGAGAGAGCCATGAATGAAACAAAGGAAAACAGGATTTTATAGCCTGATCAATAAAATGGCTCTCATGTTTGAAGGAGAATTCTGCCTTGTAGTATTTCTTCAGCACTGTTATTATTGTTGAATAGTTTTATGGCACCAAACTGATATCTGCCAGCCTTGTGACTAGCCTTCTTTGCAGCTAGCTGGACTCCACCACCCAGGTAAGTGAAAGCAGGGTACAGGCAGGTGTTATAACTGGGATTGGGCTCATACCTTCAATGCTGGCACCTGGGTACAGTACTAAGGGATGCTGTACTATTATGGTGTGCTGTCAATATCCCATGATATGGGCGAGTCAAATTGAACGACTCAATTTAAGCGACTCACTTTCAGCGGCTGAAAAAATAGCAAGTGATAAAGAATAGCGAGGGTGGAAAAGAGCAAGGAATATGGGTGCAGGGAAATAGCAAGGAGTTGAGAAATGTAGTGCAGCTGCTGTGGATTACAAACTGTGCTGCTTGCTTAGTGTGGTGGTTAGAGTCACCACCTGTGAATAACTGGGTCATATAGCAGGACTGGGTTTGATTCCTGGTTAGTATTTTTTATTTCATTGTAATAAATGGGGAGTGTTTTCTCCCATTGAAAAACTGGGTCATAATTCACCATTATAACCTTTGGGTTATAATGGTGAGCACGAGCTAGGTTTTTGTCATTGTGTGCATGTGCACACTCTCTCCTCTCTCACCTGTCCTGGAACTGCCGCTTCAGCAAGTACAAGTGCGACGCACATCACACCAAAAGGATTATACAAGCAAAATAAATAAATTGCCTGGTCCTACTCTAACCTTGCTCATCAGAATTCAGTTTCACAAACAGCGCCCTACCCTAGTCTTATTCAAACAGCGAGTGGCGATTGCTGCCACAGGAAGGACACAGCTCTCTGATCCCCACTCTGTCACAACAGGTATTGAACTGTGAAAGCTGTTTTTTTTTCCTTTTTTCATTGGTGAAGCCAAAAAGTAGAAAAAAAACAACATCAAACTCCTGGGGCTTAATCAGCAAACTGATTTTTTTTTTCCTTCAAACGACAGCTGCACACAAGCCACACTGATATGAATTTTAACAAAGTGATGCTGGCAAGAAAACATTCCCCAACAATTACATAAACAATGTATGGACATGAGTGTATAAACAAGAATTTAAAGCCCACCCTCAGTGTGGGATTCTTTAATAAACCCTGAGGCATAGCATCCCACACCTCGGGCGGTCATTAAATTCTCATTATATACTGACCCCCATACATTATTATATAAGTTATGTTGTAATTTTGTGTCTAGTTTGTCCCTGTGTCAGGGTTCATTTTTGTTCCCACTCCCCCACTTCTGTCACCTCCCCCAGTGGTGACATTGGGTGTCCACACCCCTCAACTTTTTATCCCACCCTGAGTTGCCTCCCCCAGGGAATATCTAATTTCCTGACTTTCTCCCACTCCCTGAGTTGGCCCCCTCCTCAAGATGGTTATTTTAGATAGGGGGGTTGGGGCAGAGCCTCCCACAAAAATACAGTAAAGCACTTCACTGTTTTGGCAGTAGCTTTGCTGTTGATCGCTGGTTTTGTTGTCATTGTTTTGTGTTCATCATATTGTGTCAGTGCCATTTTTACTTAGCTCTTACTACATGAAACCCTATCCTTTGGAGGAGACATTAAACCAAGGTCCCTTCTACCCATCTCTGGTGCTGTCCTTGTGGGTGTCCAGGTGGAAGTTAAAGAACTGTAGGCACTTTTTGCAAAAGTAGTGTATTTTCCCCAGTGTCCTGATTGACACTCCCCATCCCATTAAACTGGTTCATGTAATTGTCCAAGACTGTGTGTGGGTGGGTGTTGATGTGTGAAATGACTGCAACTATATGTTCTGTCGCTTAACATGCTTTGGGATACAGTGTGAATCGGAAGCACTATATACTGTAAATGCTGATTCTTCTTCTTTTTTTCTAGTCCATCTGTCTGACTCAGATTTGAAATCCTATAAAGCCCCATTAAGATGTTGTCTCCAAAGTCAGATAGTGGAATCCAAGGTTGGATGTTTGCCTCAGACCCCATGGAAGTGAGATATTCACATCAGGCATCTGGCACCTAGTTGGATAATAGGTGTTGGAACCCAATAGTCAGATTCCAGTGATATCTGATGCCATCCAGTTCCTGAGAAAATCAGTGCTATCCAATGGTATCTGATTCCAGTGAACACTGTCCAAGTCCCACTAGTGACCTTAGTGATAAACAATTGTTGGAAATGTAATTTTCATTTGCAATGTTGCATAACTAAACTCTGCTTTTGCCATCAATAATGCATTTTTTTCTTGTTTTTACTTTTTTTTTTCTGGTGACTGAAGACGCTTTTCAATGTAGTTGAGAACGGTGGAAGTTATTTGGGTTGAATGATGCTTACTGAATGTTCATGAAGTGAATGCAGTGCTCAGAACATATTTTTACTATCATGGAACTTGTTTAATATTGGGGCATTTCTGAGAGATGGGCTTGCACAAAGTGACCAGAGATCAGCATACCACAGTGTAAAATGCAGAATTATGAATGAGGTATGTGTAGCAAAAGAATCCAGAAGTCTAAACGAGTTTGGTGCAGACTAAACATTACTGCACCAAGTAAAGACAAAAAACAGCCTGCACCTCTCTTTTGAAGTGCATGAATCAGTACACTCAGAAGCACTAGTTAATGCCAAAAATAGATTTTAATGACCTGAGGGTAACAGGGAACTAACTGAGAGTACTGACAAGCAAGCACCCCAGAGCTCGGAAACCTTAACAGTTTTCATCAGGGGGTCATAAATGAGGTAACAGTGTTTGCCCTTCTTAGTTTCAGCAATCTCTATGCAATTAAAACAGCAGTACTTCTTAGTCAGCAGAAATTTCATCATACAGTTTTTTAAGCAAAAACTTATTTCTGACATTCTTAGATTCATCTTCAGTGTATTTTTGGTTCCCTCAGATCTTACTAAAGCAGCTTTTATAGCAAATTGTGTAATGAATGGCTCACATTGTTACGCACAGTTTTTACAAACCTCATCTACTGAGGTTACCTGTTGAATGTACATGCTAGTTTCACAATGTGGTTGTAATAAAATGGTGTTACCTTTTGTTTGTGAAAGTAAATAGCATGGTACAGTTCCAAAATATTTAAGTTTGCCATGGTGGGCATAGGCACGGGAGTCAGAAAGTCTAAGAACTTCAAAATCCTATATCTTGGTTCAGGAATAAAAGAAAAATGATAAGAAAAATGGGTATCTTGATATTTTTGACAGACATACATTATTGATACTGATGCTTTAATGTAGTATTTTGCATTTATGATCCTTTTTTTCTATTTGCTTAACATTGCATTTCTCAACTGCAGTTCATCAGCCAGATTGCTGCTAATGTCCCAAACCTACTCGGATCCTTCTGCATTCCATTTATCTCCTGTTGGGATGTCACGACTCCTCCCATTTTGGCACTGCCTTCAAACATTGCAATCTTGCCCATGGTATCCAGCTCCCAGTCATTTTTAAATGTTGAAAAATGAAAGTCCCAGAAGAGACACCTGTGGGACTCCACTAGTCACTTGTTTACATGATACTTGATTCCAATTTCTTCTTTTTTTTTTCCAATTATTTAACCAGGTGAGACACACTAAGCTGAAAATTTGTTTACAGGTGCAACCTGGGAGCACGAGGAAGTTAAATGACTTGTTCAGTGTCACACAGTATGCAAGTGGGGACGGTGGGATTCAAACCCAGGTTTCCAGCGCAGAGCCTTAAACCACTGCACCATACTGCCTCCTAATGATTCTTGATTTCCTATCCTGCAACCTGATTAGAATCCATTTCTTCACCCCTTTCCCGATATACCTAGACTCTGATTTATGAAGTAACTAAGCAATAATGACTGATAAGCCTGTCATTTCTGAAAGATTCATGGCTGGTTGGTGGGCTGGATGGCTCGAGGCACAGCTGAAGAACTCTTACATCTAGTTGGTAGTTAATCCAAAGAAATGACTAGCTTCTAGGTTGCCATTGAGATCACAGGCTCAATTTTCAAGCCGGCCCTTAGATTGACGCAAACTGCAGCAAACAGCAGGCTGCAGCGAATACCACTACACCAGTGATCCTGTACCCAATTCTAGGTGGGGTCCTGGTGCCAAAACTTCCACAGTTTGCCTAACTGCTCCCATGCATCAAAGAAAAGTGCATGTGAGGGGAATGCTGCAAGCTATGGGATGGCCACACAGCATACCAACCAGTGCCAGAGACCTGCTGGCTGTGTGCCATGGTGGTCAGCAGAGGCTGTAGGAGACAGGAAGAGTTAGGAGGTGGTGGGTGGCACAGCCACAGGACAGGGACAGACTAGTGTGCAATGATGTGGCACTGACAGTCCCGGAGGGGCGGGCAACTCTATAACTGGTGCTATGGGGGGGGGACCATGTAGCAGGAGACAATCTAACAGCTCTGGCCATCCCTCTATCCATGTTATAGCCAAATGTGCAGTACCAAATGGATGCTCTATGTGACAACTGGCTGGGCACTACAGAAACTTGCAGGTGAATGCCAGGGACATCCTATGGGCAGCATACACAGTGCATGCTGTATATACAGTATGTTTTGCTACTTCATCCAATATGTGACATCAGGGTCTGCCTCTTTACCCTCCTGCACACCATGGTATCATTACCTCTGTGTCAGCATGTTACAGTGTAGCATAGTGTTCAGATTGGTGGGTCACACATGTCTGTGGTGTCTGGTCAACCTGTGCTTCCAAACAGTTAGGATCAGAGTGCAGTCCTATTACTGCAGAGGCACAATACACGTGGGTGCTTCTTTTTTGATGTCAGTGGCCCAGAGCACAGACTAGAATACTACAGTACCATAGCATCTTCCCAGTGTCATTGGATGCATGGCCATTTGGTTCTGAGCCACAAACTGGACACATAGCACCACAGAACATCCAGCATGTAGTGCCCCACTCCCAGTGTCTGCTGTTGTATGTTGAATGGCATGCACACAGTGACATCACTCACTTACAGTGCCCACTAACTCCTGCACGTGAGGACTGCCCAACTGTGCCATTATGGCAATATGGCCATCCTGGGCAATATGTACTGTTGCTCATGGCACTGGGCAGGGTCCAGATCACCACTTCACTGTGCCTGGCTGCTGCCAGCATACCATTCCCAGCTGCTGCCTGTGTGCCCTGTGCCTGCTGTGCACACCTGGACACCCTACCGCAGGTTTTTCACATTTATGGTGGTGGTGCTGATGCCATTAGACCAGCTCTGTGTGGTGTAAAGATGGGCAATGGTTGCAGCCACTGCAGGGGTTTCAAAATCCCACAATTCAGGATATGGCATCTGCATAGTGTGAAACACCCCTCAGTACCATAGTGTGGTCTGTGCCATGCCCAAAACTGGGCACAATGCTGTCTGCCAAAAGAGGTCCCAATGGTGCTGAAAGCACTGTTTGAAAATCAGGAATGACACAAGGTGCGGTGCAGGGAGCCCCTTACATCATACCACTTTAATGCAACCACCTTGGGTCATTCCCGATCCCGACGCTTTGAAAATCAAGTGCCATATGTATGACCACTATTGAATCTTTCATTGTTACAGTTTCTTTTAATTATGTTTGTGTTTTTAGTGGTGTGGCATGAGCAGTGCAGCACAAGTACTGTACATCTTACATTGAAGACATTGCATGCAGCAGAGAGTCAGTTGGCAGTTGAACTGGTCATTTCTAAGACATTAGTGACCAATCCAGTAACCAATCAGGAGCCTCACTAGGCTCATAAATATCTACTTAGACTTATAACATCCTGTATAATACAATATCAAATGCATTACCAAAGTCCAGTAATACAGAACAATAGCCATGGGATTCCCCATATTAAGTTCCTTCAGGTGATATTTTCAAAAATACAATTCCAGTTGCTTGGCATGATGTACCCTTGCAGAATCCATACTAAGTGACAAAGCCCAAGTTTTTTTTTTTAACTTTCAAAAAAATGTTAAACCTGAGGTCCCCTGCAGTAACACAACCTTTCATGTACAGTAGAACTGATATGCTGTACCTTGGCTAACAAAAAGCGAAATCATATCAAAGTCACCTTCAGTATCACTCCCCTTCTTCTAAATTGCAAAGTGCTTGGCTCCCCTGGTTGTTATCTAATAGATCTTCTCAAACTGTTGATCTCTGCAAAGAAATAAAGCTACTGGCTAATAAGAATTCAATATCCAAATAGGCTGCGAATAATGGAAGTGCTTCAGATTCACATGTATCCAAACTGCTGATAGCAGTAAAATTAACAAATGTGGCTGTACTGCTACACAGCCAATCTTTTTAAACACTAGAGGTTCTGAAGCAGCTCCACAGTGTTCTTAAACGGTGTGCTCCATAAATGTTGTGCATCTATGTGCAAATAAAGCAGAACAGTGCAAAAATAGTGCAGCAGTAGATATACTCGACAAAGTTCAAGAAGAACGAAGCACTGGCTGGGACTTAGAGAGGCACCCTTCACTACAGGCTGATTGGGACTATTATATTTAAATTTATTTGCTCTTGCACTGTTCTGCTTTATTGGCATATAGACAGATGCACAGCTTTTATGGCATGCTCTGTTTAAGAACACTATGCATGGAGCTGCTTCAAAACCTCTAGTGCTTAAAATTACTGGATGTGTAGCAATATAGCCACATTTGTTAATTTTACTGCTGTCGGCAGTTTGGATATAAGCTAATCTGGAGAATTGCCATTATTCTCAGCCTATTCTGTGGTAGGAGGTCTCAATAAATTTTCTGAAGCAAGAGATATGCGTTGCAAGAGTTAGACTTCTATCTGAATATTGAATTCCTATTAGCCAGTAGCTTTATTACTGTGCATAGATCAACAGTTTGGGTAGATTTGTGGCATAAGCTAGCCCTAACTGCCAGCTCCGTCCTTTTTTTATCAATACTGGCTCACTGTTAGGGCCAGTGCTCCGGTGCAGTGGTAGTGCTGCCACCTGTGGAAATGATGACCCAAGGTCGGGAGTGACCCCTGGAGCCAGAGGGTCAGTCAGGGGAAGGAGGGTCCCAAGGACTGCTCTCCTCCTGGCATTTGCCTGTCATTTGCCTGGCCCCTTGTGGTTGCTGGAGTTTGGCACACTTACACTGTACAATGGGGTAGGCAGAGGTGGAGCAGATACCCGGTGGCACATACATTGGCAGCACTGCACACCACTTCCCCCATGCCACGGTCAGGAAACAGGGATGATTGTCAGGATGATGCAAATCTCTCACAGGCCCTGCACCCAGCTACCTGGGCACATCTGGGCCATCTGGAATCTGTCTCAGTGGGGCTATGGGGGGGTCAGCCAACCCCGCCGGGGGTAAGCCCTGGGAGAAAAGAGCCATGCAGGTAAATCCTGGAGGACACCACAGTGACAGGACTGGAGAGATCGGGGGATGAGGGCCAGTGTGCTGAGGGTGGAGAAATAGGCTAATGAGGAAAAAAAATACTGTCTCACCATTGCTTGGAGTTTGTTACATAACAGACAATGGAAATTCTGCAATGAGGTAAAATGTATCTACTTATACAATTAATCTGTTTAAAAGTAGTGTGTTTCCTTCCATTTTTAGTCATTTCATTTGCAAATAAGTAAGCAATAAGACATGACAAAGTGTGTATTATGGTGATATAATCGCACACCTCAAATGCATTGTTAGGCACAAGGTGCAGCTGAGTACTGTTAAATGCACTGGAGAAGTGTGATTATATCAAAATAATTGCATACCTTGGAGTGCCTTGCTACATTTATAAGATAGCAGTTAAACATTTCACTTAAAAATGAATGAAAATAAGAAATTATTTTAAAAAGCTAAAATATAGAACCTTTTATTGAAATATACTTCCATTTTTTTATGTTGGCTTGCCGCACTTGCGCGGCAGTCAACATATTGGAGAATGCAGCTTTGGGGTGCAGCTGCTGTTAGAGCGAATGTAAGGGCATGCATCAGTAGGTGCATCCTCATTCCCCAATGCTCAGCATGCTAGCGCTGACACCAATATGAGGGTGGATAAAATCTTCTAAACAGTGCCGCTGCAATCAGAGACAAGCTCGTCATGCAGAGTCACTTTGTTTAGAAGTTATGTCCACTTTATTACATGCCGCCCCCTCCAGTACAGGGTGCCACGCTGGGAGCCCACCCCAGAGTGGCAACTGATGCCATGGCCAACAGGGGTGCCCAATCCCCTGCCGGGCTCTGCTGTCCTCCCGAGTACAGGGTGCCACACTGGGAGCCCACCCCAGCATGGCAACTGATGCCATGGCTGACGGGGTGCCCAATCCCGTCAGCTCCACACCCCCAGCCATCCTTTCATGCTGGGAGCTCCACCCCAGCATGGCAACTGATGCCATGGCTGACAGGGGTGCCCAATCCCCAGTTAGCTCCACACTGCCCCAGCCATCCTTCTGCCAGCGTGGCAAACGTCCCGCATCGTCTCTTTTTTTTTTAAACCTGCAAATTAAAAATGGTCCCATGGCGCTTCTCCCTGCCTCCCCCACAACCCGCACCCACCCACTGCACACCCTGCCTCCCCACACACCCCCTCACCCTATACTTACCTCCGGAGTCCGGCGCGACGATCTCCAGTGGACCGGGAACACGTCTGCACTCTTCAAAGCCGACCGTGAACTGAGGAAATGCCGGTAAGCTGTATAATGGGCTAGATAGGGTTTTTTCAACTTTGTTGCATATCTCAGGTATTTTTTGGAATTTGTGCACCAAATTTTCAACATGGGGTTTTTGGGGCCCCTCCTCATGAATTCTGTCACTGTCATTGCGGTTATCGGTTTTAAAGGTGATTTCGCAGTCACTGCACGAAATCACCTCAGCTCATTAATGAAATGACAGTGGTGTTCATGAGATACCTCTTTAAAGCTCTAAGTTCCAAATTTGGTGGAAAAAATCCAACAAATGCCTGTTTTATGAGTGTGCATTGCACAGTTGCTACGCAGGCTCGTAACTTCGCGCATTCACAATATTTTACTGCCTGATTTTCAGCATTGTCATTTTTGTACACCTCCTTGTGAACAGTACAGCTGTCATTTTCCACATCCTGCCCGAAATGTGCTTCTGCACTTCCGGTGCACAATAGCACAGTCGCCTGTGGGAAATCAGTGTTTGGGCCAGATTATGAAAATGACAGTGACACAGTTCATGAGAAGAGGACCTAAAATGCCTATGTTGAAAATTTGGTGATGATACTCCATAAAATAATCTGTTTAGAGCATGCGTTGGCAGATTGCACACTTGGTTGCATGCCGCCATGCATTTGTGATATTTTCAGTCTGGATTTTCACCATTGCCATTTTTCCACACCTCTTGATGAACAGTACAGCCGCATTTGACATATCATGCCCAAAATGTGTTTCTCGACTTCCAGCACAGAATAGCATGGTCGCCAAAGTGAGATCACTTCTTGGGACACTTTGAGGAAATAACAGTGACACTGTACATGAGCAGAGGTGCTAAATGCCTATGTTGAAAATTTGGTGCCGAACGCCCATAAAATGGCAGTGTTGCAAGCGTGCATTGCATATTTCCCACACACCCTAGTAGCTTCGCAAATTTGGTATATTTACATGCCACATTTTCAACACTGGCATTTTTTTACACCTCCTTATGAACTGTGCAGCTGTCATTTGTCACATCCTGCCCGACATGTTTTCCCGCACTGCACTACCAAACACCCAAAGGGACACCCTAATGCTTGTCACTCTCTGCAGGGTGGGGGTGGGTTGGCATCAGTTCAATACTTCACTGCCATTCCTATGATGCATCTGTCTAACTCTTGCACTGCCAATGCCAATGCCAGCAAGCCAACATTTGGCATTGACAAATGCTTGTTAACTTTGAAGACAATAACAAATAGTTCATATCCTGGTAAGGTGGGGATGGGTAGCTAAAAACAATAAACGACAGTAAGCACTGTGTGGCATGCATGGGCACATCCACTGGGGGGGGATGGAGCAGGCCCATCCCCCTCAATTAACTCAGCCATTCATCATGTCCCGCTCGTCACTTTGGGCTTCCTTTTTAAGTTGCATAAGCAGCATAATTCACAACACACTCAGGCAAGAGCCTCTTCATTAAAGTGCAACTGTAGAGTGATATCAGGAGACGAGCTTGAGAAATTTACTTTTTCTGTCACAGCTCAGAACAGTAAAGCAGCCATGGAAACAAACAATTGAGCAGATTAACAACCTGCTTACCCTGTAAGGTCAGAGAATGCTGCACAATCAACTTTTTGTGTTGGCTAGTGGGCTCTGAAGTGTGATCGGTGACGCCTTAACACAGCAGTAAATTCACATGTGTCTGGTACACCCACACCTCACTATCAGCCTTCAACAAAGGGGAGAGAGGTATAAAATATTAGTTTATGTTAAACATCAGTCCCAGTTTGTCCTGCCTGCTGGTAGCTTTAGCTATCCCAAACCTGACTCTCTTATCTCTGCAGAGTTGCCTTAACCATCGCTCCACCATAATTGATCAGCCTAAGGTAATGGCATTTCTTTAAATTAAGCTACAAGAAAAGCATGGTGCTGTGCTGAAATCTCTAATACACTCTGACTGAGCAAGAAATATACTGGTGCAGAAAACAAGGAGATACATAACATGAGTAAGAGCTACCTCGCAGTGAATGTATTTTGTCTGCACTCAGTAAAGGTAGGACTGAGCCACTGAATACTAAATAAATCCTGTTTAAATTTTTTATCAATTTAGCAGCCCAGCAGATACCAGTACTCCCTATCACTTCCAAAAAGCCATGATTTGTACAGTAGTTGGTGTAAGCAACACATTACTTTTAACAAGCTTCTAAATAACAGTCTGCAGTCTAGGGACACTGTACTGCTAAATAAA
This sequence comes from Neoceratodus forsteri, assembly GCA_016271365.2. NCBI lineage: Eukaryota > Metazoa > Chordata > Ceratodontiformes > Ceratodontidae > Neoceratodus > Neoceratodus forsteri. The sequence goes on from CM057451.1 coordinate 1,092,950,371, forward strand.
TAAAATTAATAAAAAATGTAAACACCGTTTTTGGTATTAAGAGACTCAGTCCTACCTTTACTGAGTTCAGATAGAAGAGCTTCACTGTGATGTGACTCTTACTCATTTTATTCCTTTAAAATATGTCCTGCAGTTTAGTGATTTTGTTTGGTTCGTATGTTTCTAAGTCAGTCTTCAGTCTTTTTTGATTGTCATTTATGACTGTAAGGTTCAGCTCCTCCTTTTTTCATATAAATATCTGCCCACAAACAAGCCAGGGCCACAATCTGCAGTGCATTAAGTTATTCTAAGGTGGCATTGTCCCGGATTCCCTTTTCCCTTACAAAAAGACAGAGACCACTGTTTGTTGTTGTGCTCAGATTGGCAATTAATTTATTTATATATCATAATTCCATTTTCCATTTCATCATCTTTTATTCTTATATCTCTCACAATTTCATTTATTTTCATCCATATCAATATCTGATCATCCTGCTTTCTTCCTCTTTTTCTCCCCCCAGGTGAAAACCTGGGTGCCTTCTTCTTCTCCTTTTCTGTTAGGTAATGGTGAAAACTGAGACTGCTTTTTCCTTCATCTTCTTTCTCTTTTGGTCTTATTCCTTTTTTTTCCCCCCTTCCCTCCTCCCCCCCCTCCTTTTTCCCCACTAGCCGGTCTCCAGCTTGCGTTGGATGACTGACTTTCCCCTCACTTAGGGTATTGTTCCCCCATACCTTAGGGAACCCACTTTCAAATCCTTCTTTTCACCTTTTTTTTTTAACCATTTTTTGCATGCCTTCTCCATGCTTCTATGAAACCCATCATTTCTGTATTGAACATATCTATGGCTAGATCAGGCAGATGCATGCTATCTGACCTGTAGAAATCTTCTACCCACTCTTCCACACCCCGCAGTATTACTTCTCCTCCCATTTTTCTTACCAGTGTCCCTATCCTTCTGTTCATCTTTCTCCTGGCCCTATCCACAGCTATATGGCTGTGCTCGTGTCTCCAAACTCTCCTTGGTATAATATCTGACCAGGCAAGGCATACCTCAGGCCACCACTGCTGTATTGTCTCTTAAGTCCCTTCTTATCTGCATGTATGTGTCCACCCATGGCTTGTCCCCAAGGTCATTACCCCCTAGATGTATATAATTAAGTCTGGAATGGGTCACCGCTCCTTCAACTCTTTCAAGGTGGGGAGCAGTTGTGCCCATCTCATCCTTCAGATGCCATGCCATACCAATTTACATTGCTTCACATCCTTGTAAAGTTGCTTTCCCCCAGCCTTTTTCTCAGCTCTTCTCTCCGCCCAATAAATATAAGAGTGGCCGCAGATCCAGACTTCCATGTTCCTCCCTCTTCCTATGGGGTTTAAACAGAATAAATATCTTATAGATAGGCTTAGTTTCTTACCATCATATCACCTTCATATCACCTCTCCCTACCCCCCCCGTAGCTCTATTTCTGTAACAAAACATAGGTGATCCATTAGTCTCCACACTGTAGTGTTCTAATGTATCTTTTCAATCAATCAATCAATCAATCAAAATCTTTATTTATTCAGGCGAACATCATTGAGCAAAGCTCATTTACAAGATGGACCTGAGTGGTCATACAAAACTTTTATAACTGGGCGACTGCCAGCGCCCCTTCTCTAAAATATTATTCATCGTCTCCCCAGCCGCTGCCTACTGTGAGGCTGTCCCTATCCGTAAGGAGTGGGAAGAATAATTAATTGAATCCTCCCCCAGGAATTGCATGCCTTTCTTGAGCAATGCTGTGACTTGATAACTTGTGACTCTACTTCCATCACCATGCAGAAATAATCTCTCTGTCCTATTCCCATGCTCTGTGGTGAAAGCCTACAAAGCCTGTAATGGACACACTGAGCTTTCTACATCTTTCTTTAACGTTACCATGCAACCCTATCCCCTTTGATCCATTTTTGACCTCTTAATCAAGAGTTGTATCTCCTTCATCCCCCAGCTTATATCTTCCCATTCTAATCCCCCTTCCCTATCTTGCTTGCTGTGGCCTACCACCTCACTCGCTCTCAAGGCCCCTGCAAACATTACCACGTAAATCATGTGAAATAACTGGGCCTCGGCCTTTGATCTGCATATTGCCGGTAACACACCCTTCAGTTTCGCCAGCCACTGTTCCCCTATTGGCCTTCTATTATCCACCATCCCTTGTTTTAACCTGCCCCATCCCTGCATCATTCTTCCAATGAACATTGATTTTATTGGGTCCTTCCATCCTTTCAGACTGCAGATAACACTAATCCCTGCCAAGTAGACCCCCATTGTAGCATGGACTATTCCTTTTTGCCATTGCTGTATGGTGAATTTCCCCAATTGTTCTTCTGTGAGCGGCCTACTTACCTCTATGTGGTGTGTTGCCCTGAATGTTTGAAACACTCACCAGGCCCCATCGTAGGCCCTCAGTGTCCGTGGTGCCCATGAACTGCGGAACAACATTTCTGCTTCTTCCTGCCCATGCCCCATATGTTTGTTGGTATGGGTGTTTTTTGCTCCTCCGCTGTTGGTGCCAGCCTCCGGAAATGTTCCAGCTGCAGACAGGAAAGGCTGTCAGCCAGGGTATTGTGTACCCCTTCTATGTGTTTCACTCTGAATGACATGTTCAACTGCAATGCCCTTAGCACTAGAAGTCGCAAAACTGGCATGACCGTCTCTGACCTGGCTCCCCTGTTGTTCAGGACCTCTACCACTGCTCTATTGTCACACCAAAATGTCGCTTTCTGATCCCATAATTCTTCCCCCCACACCAGGGTGCATGCCCAGATGGGCATGATCTCTAACAATGTTATATCTTTTACCTTACCGCCCCTCACCCAGTCTAATGGCCAGGGTTCTGCAACCATCTGCCCCTCAGGTAAGCCCCCATGCCTAGGCCCCCGGCTGCATCCGTGTAACGATCGAGGTCTGTGTTATACACCCATTCCTCCTGCCAGAAGGAGCAGCCATTATATTCCCTCAGGAATTCCTCCCATACTTTAAAATCCTCCTTGACCCCTTTTGTCATGTCTACCCAGCGGTGTGGTCTGGTCACTCCAGCTGTAACCCTAGCTAACCTTTTGGTGAAGGCCCTCCCTGGCCCAATAGCCCTGCATGCGAAGTTCAGGTGTCCCAACACTTGTTGTACTTGTTTCAGTTGTACTCTTCTTCTACCGGTATGTATCTGAATCAGTGCCTTCAATTTTTTCACTTTGTTGTCTGGCAATCAACATATTTCCCCCGGGGCATCTATCTCAGTACCCGGAAACTGTAACACCTTACTGGGCCGGTTTTTTCAGGTGCCAATGGGACCCCTAGTTCCCTACACAGCTCTTGGAAGCTGGCCAACATTTTTTCTGTCTCTCTTCTCCCACTGCCTATAAAAAAGAAATCATCCAAGTAGTGAATCATTGTTTTATAACCAGTTCTTTCTTGAAATATCCACTGCAAACATGTGCTGAATGCTTCGAATGTAGCACATGCTATAGAGCAGCCCATGGGCATGGTTTTGTCAAAATAGTACAGTCCCCCAATTTTAAAACCCAACAGGTCCCAATCCTGTCTTCTAACTGTAAGTAATCTGAAAGCTGACTCTATGTCTGTCTTTGCCATCCATGCATCCGCAGTTGCCCGTATAATCCAGACTGCATCTTCTAGAGTGGAATATGTCACTTTACTATATTCCTCACTGATAAAATCGTTCACTGACTCCCCTACCAGAAAAGATAGGTGATGAATCACCCTGTGTTCCCCCTTCTGTTTTTGGGGACCAAACCCAATGGAGAAATCCTCATATTCTGCAATGGGGGGTACCATATGGTCCTTCTACTCTCCCTGCTGCCTTTTACTTCTCAATTTTTTGTCTTAGCATTTCTCCCCCCCCTCACTGAACCCAGATTGTTCACTTCTCTGCCTCACCTTGGACCCTCACACTGCAAAGAAAAAACCTGTGCAAAAACCTTTTTCAATCATTACTGCTGTTTTCTTATCTGAGTATCTGTCTAACCATTCTCTCCATGCCTCTATCCTGATGGGGGTTCTAGCTTCCTTAAATTGCCTCTTGTCCTCCTTTCCTTTTCCCTGACCAGGTCTCCCCTTCTGGTTGACGTCCGGCCTTGCTGGTCAAAGATTCTGACTCCCTCTAATTGCATGTCCCCTCCCCCTCCCCTCTCTATTCCATGTCTGCCCTTTATATCCCTGCCCTTCCCGAAAAACTGCTGACCTGACCCTTGCCCCCCAGATCCTTGGGCTTCCTGAACCCAAGTCATCCTGCATCTGCTCACCGGATGAGATCCCCCACATTTTGAACAGGCATGCCAGAAACGGCATTGTGGCCAGGAGCAAAAGGCCCTATTGTAGGCCCAGCAACATCTTTGTGGCACGGACCCTTTTTTCCCAAACTCCCCCTCTAGTGTGGACTGATTGGTTACGTAGTCTGCCCACAAGTCCAGTTGTTTCGTATCCCATCTTACATCCCCATACGTTGCCATTCTCTGCTGAAAGAATTCATCATAGTATATCCAGCCCACACCCCTTTTGCTTTTTCTCTCCTTATTATCAATGAGTATGTGATGAGTGGAATGCCCAACTCTGGCCTCTTTTCCAATACTATAGCTGAGAAGGTGGCGAAACCCATGAACCATCCTTCCCAGGTCTTCCCTTTTGTGAATTTGTCCTCCTCCTTCTTTCCTAACAAAACTACCGCTGCTGCCATCTCACTCTTCCCTATGTTTTCTGTCTCCTCATATTTTGCTGCCGTTTCATGGCTTACTAAGGCAAAGATATCCACATACTCTCCCTTCAATATTTTCTCTTTCATGGCCAACAGTACGTGTTCGCCTACCCTCATCCCAGAGCCCCTATCTCCCTCGTTCCTTTTCCTTCCTTCTCTGCCCCTCCCTCTTTTTCTTTCAGGATCTCCTTTTCTAACCTAATCTCTGCTATTGCCTACTCCATCTGCCCCAGATCCCCTGTCCCTAGTGCCAAAACAATTTGATTTATATACTCCTTGATGCTGTCCCCCACAGAGCCGGGTGTGTTACCTGTGGCCTTGTCCGGTCTGGGTTGCCTGCCGTCCTCCAGATGCCCAAGTATGGTGCCTTGTGGTCAGAGGGATGGTTGCTGTACTAGTGGCTACGGAGGAACCACTGTGAGCTGGGGATCTGGTCTGGGTTCCACTGGGGGAAAACCATACTGGTCCTGGGGAGGTACTGGTGACACGGGTTTAACAGGGTGCAGGGGTGCTGGACTAGCCACCTTGTTGGGTCCCTCTATTGGTGGCTGTGTCCTGGCCAGGCTGCTTGGTCCCTTGGTCGGTCGCTTCCCTCTGCCCCCTTTTCCCTTCTCCACTTTCCTTTTCTCCCCAGGCCTTCTCCATTCCTCCCCTTCAACCAGCTCACACATTTTACTGGCTTTTTCTGCCAGCTCTACTATAGCCCTGTAGGCGTCCTCCTTTGAAGGCCTGTTCTTTTTTGGAGCCAGGTTCCTTGCTGTCAGCCAACTGTGGAAACACTGAAGAAAAGAAAGAAAATTCCATTAAACCTCTTAGCCCATACTACTTTCCCTATGATAGTCGACCAATGGTGCCAAAAAGTACCCCCATTTTATTTTTTTGGTGCCCCCCAGACCTCAAACCGCTTTAAGCATCGCCTCCTATGGCTGTCCAGGCCTACCTCTGCTCCCCTTGCATGCCTTCACATTGTTATGGCTGCTAAGCCTTCACAGGCTTCCCCGCTGCCCTTCCCTTGCTCCCTGTAAGCATCTTCTTTAGATGGCTTGCTCTTTTTTGGTGCCATTTCCTTTATGTTTCTTATGCAAGTATTCTTCCTTCTTGCAAACAAACTGTAAAGACACCGAGAAATGGTCTCTTTCTAAAAACTTTGTTGTAAATGTCCATTTGTATGGGTAGGTCTATTTCCCTTAATTTGCCCTATCCCTGCAAGCCAGAACCAGTCCAGTTCCCTGCTCCAGGCCCGCCTAATCCTACCTGCCTTTTTTTTTGTCTCCCCCCTGGCGTCAAGGCCCCCTGTGTACTCTTCTGCAGCTCTTGATATCCCCTCCTGCCTCACAACTATCTGGCCTGGCTGGCTCCCCTGCTCTGTGGCACTTCATACCTTGGCTCCCAATGCCAGTATTTCCTTGTTTATATGGCCCCTTCGCTGGTATCCATTGTACCCAGCCCTCTGTCTGCTCCATTTCTTCAGCATGTGATCTCACGCCTCGTGGCTTGGCCCCATTCTGCCGCGTAGTGCTGCTGGCTCCCTTTTAAGCACAAAATAGGGCTAAATTCCTGAAAATTCCCCCTTTTGAAGCTGCCCTTAATGCGTTCACCCTTCCAGCAGGCCGCCAGCCACTGTCCCACCAGTCGCTCTCCCTTTCGTTCATTTTAAAACTTTTGGCCTGCCCTCTTTGGCATGTGACGTCACGCCACATGGCCACTCACCATTTCCCCCAGGCCAGACCTTCCTCGTAGGCCTCCTGCTGCCAGGTTTTCCTCCATCGTTCTGTCCTGCGACACCCCCCTGGCTTAAATCCCCCCTTTTACTCCCCTTCCCCATCCACTGGAGATTCCCCCTCGAAGACATCTTCCCCTTGGCTCTAATCTTTAGCCTAAACAAAACGAGCGCCCCTCCAGTGGTCTCCTCAGTAGGCCTCCTGCTATCCCTTCTGTCTTGGGCCTTTCACCCACCAGCCCATTCAGTCCCCACATTAAAGGCAAAAAAGCCCACTCCAAGTCAAAGGCTTCTCGCTCCTCAAGGCTTCTCCCAACTTTTTTTTTTTTTTAATTCGCCCTCCCAGATCCTGGGTTTCCAGGCAGTCCCCTGCATGCTCTGTCTCCTTACTCCCAGGGCCACCGCCACAAACACCCCCACATGCTGCTCATGCCTTTTGCTCCTGCAATTCTTCATTCAGCTCTTATCCTCTGCCAGGCTAAACCATAACAATCGTGGTGAACTCTTACTTGAAAGCAAAACGCACCTCCCTACTTGGTTTACTCGCAAAAACAGTCAAGACCTATTAACGTGGACCTCCACATTTTATTTACTCATAAAGCCTTCAAAAAAAAAAAACAATTTCTTGCACCACAATGCTCTGTAACAAACTTTGTATTTTCTGTCTCCTTGTAGCAACCCCAGCAAGGCTTCAGATGCTTCAAAACAGGTTCACTCAGCATTTCAGTAACCACTAAGCGCTGTCCAATGAGAATATACAGCCCAGAAATTCCCAAAACATTCTCATACAGGTTAAAATGACTAAAATGTAGTAGCATATATCTTTTTTAAAGGGTAAACATAGCTGCTAGCTTCCCCCTTTCCCCTAGTTTCCTTACCTGCTGTATGCTAGTGCACAAACCTTTCACTCTTAAGCCAATCTGATGTGCTGTAGTTTCCAGTAGATCAAAACTCCAGCAAAAGTGACTGAAACCCCTCTGTGCTGTCCATTATGTACCTCCACTTGCCCCTCCCCTTTCTGTTGCCGGGCCATTGTTTTTTCCCCTGTCCTCTCCCCTTCCCTTCCTTCCTCCCTCCCCTTCTGAGCACAACCATCCTGATGGAAAGGGAAGGGGTGCACCAGGGCAACCTGATCTGCCCTTTAAAGGGCAAACTCCATTGTAAGCTATTCTATCATATGGGGTTCGTTCAGATTTTTATTTTTTTTTAGTTTGACAGAGACCAAGAGTAATAAAGGAAATCAGTGAGCTTTGCTTGTTGAAAAAGTCAGTTAGCTTGGTTTCTTTTTGCTTTGACAGACAGGAATGCCTATGCCCAGAGCTCCCAATTGGAACTTCAGCATTTGCAGTTGCACTCAATGAAGTCAGGTTAGACACATACCTTAGATCATCACCCATTGTGATACAGTACATATCTTAAAGTTTCTTTAGTCACACCAAGTCCCCTTCCCCAAACTCTGGAAAAAAAAATCGTATTGCTTATAGAGAATCATGAATATTACCACATGCTTAGATTTCATGTGGAACAGATGAAATTCGACTTTTCATTTTAGGTTGCACATTGCCTGCTCTTTTACAATAGCATACACACTGGCTGCTTCATTTGAGAAAGAGCGAGAGAGAGAGAAAGACAGGCAGAGAGTGTCATATTTATAACTGAGTCTATCTGTGACGATACCATATTTCTCAGATTCTGTAGCTGTTGTTTATTGTGTCTCAGTGTGAGATAAAGCTTTCTGTACTTTTTTTTTTATTTCTTTCACGTGAATGAGGTTCTGTGGGAGATGCTAGCTGTACATAATATATCTCAGCAGATGTTAACTCTGTATAGCTTTCATAGTTAGGCTCCTGCAATATATTCAGTGTACTTGATTATTAACAAGTAGGCATTTTATTAGTCCAGATGCTTTATTTGACCTTTCTTGCATGGAAGCCTTCAGTTTAGACTATAGACATCTGTAGGCGAGAGCATCAAACAATTCTGCAGGTTGCAGTGCTGTTTGTCAAGTCGAAATATAAAAAGTCCCCTCCAGATGTTGATATTAGTGAGGGTGGCTATAGTTTAGAAACACAGATAAAACCACACGTGCATTCCCATTTGCTAATCAGAATTGTATGGTTTCCGTCTCACTAGAGGATCAATTCATCAACCTCTCCAGGTTCCACGTTGCCGGACTACTCAGGGTCAGCGGTCATTTGCTTACCTTGCACCTAGCTGTCTAAATGTCATAAATACCCACATCTCACCCTCTACATCCCTGGGAGTTTTCAAAACTCAACTCCACTCACACCTCGCAGACTCCAGCTTCTGTGACTGCCTTGGCTAAATAACTTTATTAGTTACTCCTTCTCTTTTATTTTCTCTCCTCCTTTCCTCACCCCAGTATTCTTGACAAAGGCATATGTGAGGCTCTCCTCACTATTGATCATGTTCCCCTCTCCACTTACTCTCTCAATTAGTATATTCTCTCTCGAGACTTTTTTTTCCCATTATCTAATGTTGTTTTGTTTATGAATAATATATAATTTTTTACTTTCTTTTTTTTCTCCCTGTTTCTGTTACTTGTTTTCTTATATTTTAATGTATTGTGTTACTCCTCCTCGACTGTGACAATATTCAACTGAATTGCCTACTTTGTAACTACACTTGTATTGTACCCAATTGACGTGGAACCTTTGTAAAAGAGCCTTTGGCTCAAAGGTATTAATTCCTAGAACAAATAAATAAATAAAATAAAAATAAAAGTTTCAGTCCTTAAAAGAAAGCAGTTTAACATGTTTATAAGCTTCTGTCACATGTACAGTATGAGCAGTGACAATTGTTGATCTTCTAGGGTCTCTCTATTCCTATCTTTACTTTATTTACAAAGGAAAGACATCTGGTTTTATAGCAGCACCAACCTTTCTTGTTCTTTTTTAATAATTGCTCAGTCCCACGGCTGCTCTCCCATCTTATTGTAGCATCTCTAGTTGCTTACTGTGTTTAAATGTATGTACAGTTCTGCGTCTCTTGTGGTCTTGAGTTCTCTGTTCTTTGGGTGAGAGAACTGTGAAGTGAAGTTGAGCAGCTCTGGCACAAAGGACTTTAGAATACAGTGTTATAACAATAAGAGGCGTTTAAAGTGTACATATAAAGATATTATAAATTGTTATTGAAGATTCCTGTTTTAAAAATATTAAAGGGACACTGTCAACCCAATTAGGCCTCAAAGTTCCCCTAGTTTAAAAAAAAAACATATTTTATGATTGCTCACAGTCTGTGAAGATTGCTGATGTAGCTGATACTTTGATTCTTATTCTATTTTTCTTTTCAAAACTGGAAAACAGACTACCTACTAAACTGGTGTTACCACACCAAAGTATGTTTGTTTACACTCCTTGATGAACTTCCACTGCATCTTTCCTGGACTTGGGAATACACCCAACTCAGTTTAGACTCTTGTGATTGCAGTAAGAAGAGAGAAGGGTATTGCATCATGAGTGACTGCACTGTTTGGGGGTGTTCATAAAGTATGCAATTGTACTTGAGCAAGGATTTGAAACAAAACAATGTTTGTTTATATTAAACCATTACAATGAATTTCAGGTCTACTAAGAAGGGAAGCAGAAAAAACAAACAGCAACATAAATTAATTTTAAAGAAGGCAAGAAATAATAAAATGTGGGTTTTTAGCTAGAAATACTATGTTGCAAAAAGAGTTGACAGTGTCCCTTTAACATAAAGGCTGGCATATCTTCTGAACTGACTACAAATTGGGGCCTCACAAGTCACTGAGCAAAGCTAGCAGGTTACCAGTCTTAATTTGCACCTTACATAAATGCTACAGTGCTATTCTTGGCAGCTTCAACATGTCATGAGAATTAAGGCTTAGTGCCCATCACCTGTCTAAACTCACTTGAAGATGTACCACTTTAGCCCTTCCTCAATTTTCCACCTCTGCCTTTTGCCCAGCTGAGCCTGACCCCCGCCCCCAACACACTCACTGGGGCCACTGTACTGCTACCGACAACATTTTTTTCTAGTAAATTGGAAAATAATACGTTTGTGACTTACAAGACTTTTCTCATTCTATCTTTTGTCTTCCAACAAATAAATTATAAAAATAATGTAGTCTTCTATCTCTGTGCTCCATAGCCAGTGGCATTGGTGTTGGCACAAATGGCTCGGTAGAGCCATGTTCCCTCCCCCCCGACTTTTTAGTCATGGTTGCACCCCTGGTGGCATGCATTTTTATAAGAAAACACATTTACTATCTTATTTGCATTTAAAATCAGTACAAGTCCAGTATTCTACTGGAAATGTATTCAAAACCTTTGAATTTGCCATGTTGTTTTTTTTTGGGGAGGGGGTAGATTTCACCTGAAAACACTCATGTAAGATTCAAATGTATGTCCTTTTATGAACTTCAGGAATTTATTTCAGCTGTTTCAGTCTGCCACTGCCTATGTAACTGTGTTTTTGGTTTCCTACCTTTTTTCTTTTCTATTAAGTTTGCTGTGCAAGCACAAGCAGCAAACTTCTTGAAATGAGTTGCTTTTCAGTGGGTGTGACACATAGAAACATAGAACATAGAAACATAGAATTTGACGGCAGATAAGGACCGCTTGGCCCACCCAGTCTGCCCATTTCCCTACCTAATGGATAAGCTGCAGATCCTAGTTAACCAGTAGCCTACTTCCTCCTACCCCCACCCCCTATAATTACCTTATGACTGTCCAATGCATGCTTGAATTCCACCACTGTTTTGACTCCACCCCCTCCGGAGCGTTCCATGCATCCTACAACCTCTCTGAAAAAATACTTCCTTAAATTACCTCTGAGCCGCCCTCTATCTTCAAATTGTGCCCTCTTGTTCTTGCACACCTTTTTGAAAGATGCTACCATCTTGGACTTTGTTGATTCCCTTGAGGTACTTGAAAGTTTCTATCATGTCCCCCCTCTCCCTCCTTTCTTCGAGGCTATACATATTAAGCTCCTTAAGTCTCTCTTCATATGTCTTCCGGTGGCACTGTCTGTCCAATGCAGAGTGGTCTGCACGGGGCACAACAGAGCCACACCAGTCATCAGCCACGCTAATCATGACCGTGTTTTGCCTGAGATGGTCTGTACTCGAAAAGAAAAAGCTGCACCAATCACGTGGTGACTTTTCCCTTTTATCTGCAGGTCACTGCCCAGCAAACAGCAGTTTGCATCCCGATCAGCCTGGCTGACATTCCCCCCCCCCACCCCACCAATCCCTTCCCTCACTGATCCAGCCTTTTCCTGACTCGCTGCTGCCTTCTTACTCTACTCTCACTGTCATGGGGGCCAGACTATCTTTATGTGCAGTAATCTTTATATGTTTCTCCACAACATACACCAAAATGCATGCACTGTACACAAATGAGAGCAGCCTGCTTCCTGTTGCCGATACAGCATCAGTTCCTGCACCCCATCTGCCATCTAATGAACACAAAAACAATCACTTTAAAAAACTACACAGAGTTGATAACCCATGGACTTTGGCAGCACGTTTCCACAGCATCTGAAATAAATGCTCAAATAAAACATTTTTGTGTCTCCCTCACTCCGCTACCGAGAACACAGTCACGCAGTAACATCCAAAACTTTCCTTTTGATGACATCTGAAATTTGTAATCTAAAAACAGCCTACCCATGTTCAGGTCATTTGTTTCACTATTGTAAATACACTTCCCCGCCCCTAAGCAAACTTCTACATAAACTGCTCAGCTACCTGCAACGAGTAACTGCAACAGCAGCCCAGCTGCAAAACACCAGCAAGGTGAAACTGACAAGGTTGTACATTACACAGACCTGTGAAACTGACAGTTGTAATTAACCAGCCATTGGAAAGTCCGCTGCATCCCGTGGCTTTTGTTCCCTTTTTCCATGGCCTTTTTGGTTTTTCCCTGGTTCCTTTTTCAGCCACTCCACTGGCCACTGTTCCCCTTCCAAGGCCTTGTTTTCACCTTGGCCCACTCCTTGCTGGCTTCTTTTGGTGGACCTTCATCCCTCCCCGCTACATTATACTGTTTTTATCACTTCAGGCTTGCTGTCCTTCATCTCCCCCTCTCCAGCCTGGTTGGTCGGCCTGGTCCCTTTCCTTGTGTTTATCACCCACCCCGGAAACTCCTCTTCCTAGTTTTCTAGCCCATTGTGTCTGCCACCAGTTTTCTTCCCCCCATCCCTCAGGCCCTTCCCTGCCTCCTTGCCTCTTCAGCTCCATTCTCCCCAGCATGGCCATCCCTTTGGCTCCTGCCCCGCAGCAGTCCCTCCTCCTCCTCCTTGTTCCTCTTTTTATATGCTTCGCTTCTTCCTCCTTGCTCCTTTTTCACTAGTGCTCTTACCTCCATTCTCCTGAGGTTGGTCTTTCTTCTCAGTTAAATGGTCCCATCCTCTCTCATTTGATCTTCTTCATTTTTTTTTTTACAATGAAATGTACCTGCATGCACAGGCTCTGGTGCTCACTTCAGTAGCATTCTGAGGCTAAGTTTGGGTGGCAGGAAGGCAAGTGATACACAGAGCATTGCTTGCAGTCCTAGAAGGTTTCACATACTGTAAAGTAGCAGAAAATGATAATAAGACACCCACTGCTGGCAACAACTGCTCCGTCTCAGAATGCCACAAACCAAATGGTCCTGTCGGCTAACTTAAAACAAGAAAGGGGGATGGGTGGTGCAGGGTGGAGCAGGTATAATCAGAAATTAAATATAGACACACCAGTTTATTTTTATTTAGTTATTGATTGATTCTAGGATTATAAACCATTATAAACAGCTGAGTTGATGTTGCCCTTTCCAAAGTGCCAAGGAAGGCACTTCCCAGCTTTTGTGATGTGCACACATCGTAACATCCCATCTAGCAATTTGCAAATTAATGACGGAGTTTAAAAAAAATCAGGTACAGGTAACAAAAATCAGGGGCACAGTTTACAAAACGTAAATATTAGCTCAAAAGCCTGTGATATTTTAGAGTTCAGCCTGAAATGCATTTTCTGAAGAACTAGACTGTAGAAATAATGTCTGCCAATATTTTATGCTTCAACACCCTATTTTTTTTTAATGACAAAAATGCCAAATTTGGCAGGAGGACATTTTTGAGGCAAAATAGGTATAGTTGAGAAATATGTTTAATGTGTTTTTTCTCTGTCCTAGTCTGTTTTGATACATATCCTCTCAGCTGTCCCTGATTATAAGAGATGTCCCTGATTTTGACTCAAATGCCCTCTGACCTTCCTGATTTAGGTCTTTTCTGTCACAGAAGTGACAGGATTTGACTCATAAAATTATGTTACGCATTGGTGTTGCCATTTAGTTCTCCCTCAGAAAACATTTTCATCACTAAGTCACATTCTGTAAGAGCTTCTTGAGCTGATGAATCCTTTTTAAGTTCGCCATGCGTGCACACACTCGCTGGGAACGTCTTGAAATTAGTTGCTTTTCAATGAGTGTGACACTGTCTGTCCAATGCAGAGTGGTCTGCACGGAGCATAACAGAGCCACACCAATAATCAAACAGGCTGAGCATGACCAGTGCTGCCTCCTTACTCTGCTCTCACCATCATGGGAAAACCAGCACTTTTGTCCCAGGCCCTGAGCTCTGGGGGTTCCGCCTGAGAAGCCAGTGTTTTTTTTTTCATTCTGGCTACTCCCTCCCCCCCACACTGCCTGGTACCCTATCCCCACAAGCCCAGAGGGGGGCTTTTATTTCCATATTCATGGCACAATCCCCCCATCCCCCTGCCAATGTAGTACCATGAATGTACAGGTACGATAACAAAATGGCGAATCTCTCCCCACCATGGGATTTTTCTTCTTCCTTGTCCCCCTTCCTTCCAGTCCCTTGCCTGTAGTCCCACAGACCCCCCTCCACAGTCTCTTTGTTCAAGTTTGTGCAATTTAGCACTGAGAAGGGGGGCCATAGGCAAGAGACTCTTCCTCCCAAGTCATGGTGCCTGATCCTTGGGGCTGCCCAGTGGGACCTCCCCTGCTCTACAAAAGAGCCGGGGAGGTGATACTGTGAGGAGTCATCAGCTGAGTGTGGAGGGTTGAGGACGCAGACAGCATGGACAATAGAAAGATACCTTGGGGTCAGTCCGTGACTCCTCTGGTGTCGCTCCTCTCCAGCACAAGTCAGCCAGTAGTGGCACCAGCAGCATGGATGGTCGGGTGGAAGCACAGCTCCCCGACATGATATGCCCATCTGCCCTGAGCCACGATTAGTGGGGAGAGCAGTTTTCAGGGCTGATCGAAATGTGCAGCCAAAAATTGGTCCGGGCAGAAAGTGCACCCCAGACTGATTACTTTCCCCTAGCAGCAGCATAAGAAAGCTGCTGGATGGAAGCACAGATCCCCAGCCATGTCCCCGGACTGCCCACAGCAATAATCATTCCTGGGCCGTGGTGGTGAGTGGGCTATGTGCACAAAGTTAATTTTACTTGCACCAGATGCACCAGGGGTATGTAGAGGAAAGATAGAGGTGGCCTGAGTGCCTAGGGGAGAGAATTATAAGGGCCACAGCTCCAAATAGGTACCAGGGGGTAGAACGGACTTCCAAAGTGGGCGGAAAGCCCTAAGGAGAACTGGATTAGGGGATGGGGGCTGAGGGTTACGAGGGAGGATCAGAGGATCTCAGAAAGGGCAGAGAGCAGAGAGCCCCCAAAACAAAATAGAGTTGTTTTGAATATCAGTAGCTGCACTCACCTCTCCTTCAGAAAGAAGTCATCAAACACACAAAAGACATTGTGTGTATTTGATGACTTCTTTCTGAAGGAGGGGTGAGTGCAGCTACTGATATTCAAAACTGCTACTAAGTATTTCCAGCTGCACCGCACCCTTAGTGCTTTCCACAACTGCTTCTCACAAAATAGAAGTGGATAGGGCACCGTAACTTTAATGCCCCTTGTAGCCATTCCTTGAATCCTGGTATGTGTAGGGAGCTACAGACTCCTACTAAAATTCGTATCAGAAGTGCTGTGTATGGCCAGCAACCAAAGGCCTGCAGTAGAGGGGCGGGCTATGAGGACCCAGGATCCAGGCCCTCAGGCATATTGATTAGTGGGTAGGGCTGGGCAAAGCCTTCTTTAGTATTCATAAGGGTGGAACCAGGTCCAGGAGTCCCACAGACCCAGGCATAGGGGTGGATAGTAATATTGATAATGAAGGAATGTGACTGAAGAGGCAGCCCATACAAAAATGTCTTTGAAGGTACAGTGCCCTGCTGGGGGGGAATAGGCCCATTGCCTTAGTTGTCCACGGAGTCATGTGCATGTGTTCCAAGTGCCACCTGAGCCAGACTGTGCTGTAGCTTGTCTAGCACCCCCCTGAGACACTAGCCATCACTAGCCACCCAGGCTACGCAATAAATAACTGACCTCTCAGTCACCATTATGGAAAAAGGGTTTTTTAACTGATCCCCCTTCCCCAAGGCACATTCCCTTTACTCTGCCTTTACTCATCTTACATCTTTCCCCTTCTTAACTAACCTTTTCTTTCTTCTGTCTCTACAGGTCTGAAGGGCATGGGCTCCAACACCATCAGATAAGTATAATTTTTCTCTCCTGTCCTTTCTGCCCTATTTAATCCTCCTAAGAACTGCAGATCCTTTGTGACTCCCTTGTCTCTTCTTTAACAGGTGCAGCATAAGACATATACTAGGACTATCCCATGGGGGGAACCTGCACTCAGGTAACTCCCTCTCTTTTACCTATATTTTGGTGGGATTACTGTAGCGGCAAGTGCATCTGTACTACTTAATTCTGTGCCTCTTCTGTGCTCCTTATCATCACCTTTTTCTCATGATGTGGTGGCAATGGCACAACATTTTTGTTTAAATAAAGTATTTTTATTTTTATTTAGTTTTTGTTGACTGGGTACATGCACTAGACAAATCCTGCCTATTTTCAGGCACAACCTCTGGAGGGGGATACAGATGAATGCCAACTGACCTTGAACCAGATTAAGCTGTTAGTGGTATTTCTTTAGTGAATGAGGGATATTTGGCCAGGACACCGGGAAGATTCCCCTACTCATTTTGATAAGTGCCATGGGATCTTTAACATCCACCTGAACTACCACCAATCCAGGCAGATAGGACCTCGGTTTAACATCTCATCCGAAAGACGGCACCTCAGAAGTGCAGCACCCCTCTCGTGCTGCACTATAGCGTCAGTACTGGGATATTAATCCAAGTGCCAGATGTGGGAACTAAACCCAGAGACCTCTGATCTCCCAGCCTCAGAGGCAAGTGTGCTACCTACTGAGCCACTGACATTGCCCAGAATCGCCCAACTTCTCATTTTACTTTCTTCTTAACAATAGTTAGCATTGGGCACTGGACTTGTTTAGGACCACACAGAAAGTGGTACATAGCATTTGAACTTCAGTCTCTTTGTTAACTGTTATGTGGTACATCCCAAGGCTACAAGGCCTGCCCATCTAGTGCATACAGTATCTTGCTCCCATAAATTGTCAATAAATATGAACCTTGTATTGTTGGCAAGAAATGATGATGCTGAACTGCATTTAAATAACCCTGTGCTGGTACCTGTAGTCCTGCCCCACCCAGTACAATACCAGTACCAACAGCAAACTTCTGCATTGACAAATGCTTCTTCATATTGTATTACTGCCTCCTTTCCTCATCCTACTTCATTCTGCTTAACTGTATTTTTTTCTGTCTTTCCCAGCATTCAACATATGGGATGCTACCATGAAATGTTTACCATGTTTACCATGCAATACAGGGATTCACAATTTTGCACAATTCCACTTGCAGAATATTGCTGTTCCAACATACTGGACGCACACGTAAAAAAGGCCTCATGTGGAGCCAGAGCTGCCATTTTGTTTCTGTTAGGGTAAGTAGCAGAAATTTCCCTGCTAGGTCGGTAAAGACAGGAGGAGGAGGATTTGGCATTGTCATCAAAGAAACACTAAAGGAACAAATAAAAATAGGAATCTGGGGGGAGAGGGTAGGGAAGAGAAGAAAAGCAAGAAAATAGTGGAGGAAATAAGAGAGGGCAAAAGGACAAAATGAGGGGAGGTGGCAGTACAAACTGAAGAGCCACGTGTGCAAAAGCTCGAAATGTGGGCAAGAAGACTGCAGACCTAAAGGCCACCGTAGCAGAAGCAGGTCTGGACATAGTTGCAATTACAGAGTCCTGGTGCAATGAAAACCAGGACTGGGATGTAGCCATACCAGGTTATGCTCTATTCAGAAAGGACAGGGTAGGAAAAAAGGGGGAGGAGTGGCTCTTTATGTGAGAGAAAACATAAAAGCTACAGAAATTCAGGAGGAACAGGAAGAAGCAGAGGTACTGTGGGGTCACTCTGGAGACATGGAAGAGGGCCGCAATTTGCACAGGGATGACCTACAGACCTCCAGCATAGGGGGAGGTAGGTAAGGATATAATGGAAGAAATCCTGAGGATGGCAAACAAGGAGGAGGTATTGCTGGTGGGGGATTTCTATCTATTGGATGTGGATTGAAGACTCTCAACTTCAGCAACAGTTAAAAGTAGGAACATCCTAGACTCCCTGCAGGGGGTACTCCTCAGGCAACTAGTTAAGGAACTGACTCTTTGGGGGGGCTTGATATTGGACTTGGTACTTTCAAACGGGGGCAGTGTCGCTGATGTCATGATGGTTAGCCACCTGGGGAGCAATGATTATCGTATGGTGTGGTTCAATATAAGAACCTGATTGGACTCAAACAACACTAAAATGAGGGTCCTGAGCTTCAGGATGTCTGATTTCAATTAAATGGAAAATGCCTCAGCGAAGTCTTGGCAGGGACAGGGAAACTGGGTGGAGGAGAGAAACAGTGGGAAAAAATAAAGGAGGGCATTGAGAAGGCAACAAACCTTTGTGTCAGGCAGATTAAAAAGGGCATAAGAAAAAAAAAACACTATGGTTCTGTAAGGAAGTAACTGAGAAACTAAAGGCAAAGAAGCTGGCATTTAGAAGGTACAAGTCAACACAGAAGGAAGATGATAGGGAGGGTTATCAAGAGAAACAAATGGGGAAAAGCAGGTAGGAGCATGAAAGGACAAACACAGGAGAATACTGCCAAGCCCTTAAAAAAGGGGGATAAAACATTCTTTAGGTATATAAGTGAAAAGAGGAAGAACAACGGAGGGATAGTAAGGTTAAAAGGAGAAACATAGAAACATAGACTTTGACGGCAGATAAGGACCCCTTGGCCCACCTAGTCTGCCCATTTAAGAGCAGAGAAGAAGGGGTTTGTGTGGAAGAGAACCAGAAAAAAGCAGACATATTGAACAAGTACTTTTGTTCAGTATTTACGGAGGAAGGGGTAGGTGACGGGCCACAGATAAGGGAAAAGGGCATTGAAAGAAGGGAGGTGGACACAAGTCCTTCTATGGAGGAGAGAGTCCTCAAAGAACTAGCAAAACTAAAAGTGGACAAGGCAATGGGGTCAGACAGCATACACCCTAGGATACTGAGGGATCTTAAGGAGTAGCTGACTGCACCTCTTACAGCCCTGTTCAACCTATCACTAGATATGGTAAAAATTCCAGGAGTCTGGAGGAAGGCAGATGAGGTCCCACTTCACAAAAGTGAGAATAGTGAGGAGGCAGGAAACTACCAACCTGTAAGCCTATGTCGATGGTGGGCAAAATAATGGAAACACTACTGAAGGAAAGGATTGGGGAATCCTAAATATCTCTAAACTCGGGCCGTTCAAAAGTGTACTCAAACAGCACCTTTATGACGGTGTGAAATGAGATTGCTCGGACTAAATCCCTCCCCGTTTATTGATTTCCCTTCCTCCTCTGCTCACCCTCATCCTCCACCCTGGATGAAGCATTACTTAGGGTAATCTCTAGCCTCATCCTGTCTCACTTCCTGCCCTTCACACCATCCCCCCACCATTTCCCACAGATTAATTGTTATCCGCCTCCCTCCTCTACCTCCCTACACTAAGGCAGCCCACTGATCAACTTTAGCTCTTAGTGTGTATTACGCACCTTGCCTCTCCATCTTCCCTCTCCTTGTATTCCACTAAGTCTTTCCCATCATTTCCTCCCTTCATGCCTTATCCATTCCCTGCCCCACTCACTATCCTTCAGCTGTTCCTATACTGCTAATCTTGATCTACATCCTCCCTCCACTCACCCTCACCTACCCTTCCCTGCACCCTATCTGCACTCTGAACAACTTAGACATGGACTTTGTTTTCCAACCTCTCTACCACAAAGCCTTTCCTGTCCACCTCTGTCCTCCCCCCTCATGTTCCCCTTCCTGTCTTCTCTCAGTCGTGCCTCTCTTGTACCTCCCTATGTTTCCCTGCCCACTGTCTAAATCTCCTCAACATAATCTCATCTCCTGTGGCACCCACCCCCACGCACATCCATTTTCTCCCACAGCACTTATCTACACCCCTGTTAATGCTCTTCTCCCCTTAGCCACTCTTTTGGTGGCCTTTTCCCCCACCCCTCCCTTATCACTTCTTCTCTACTGCCCCCTCCCCTCCCTCTTGTACATCAATCCCCTGCCCATCTTTGTTTGCCGCTATTACCTGTCCTGAAGCACTTTATTTTTTTCTATTACCAAAATGTTTGTTGTCATTGAGCTCATTGCCACCTGATACAATTATCCTGCTGTTTTGTTGTTCATTTGTATAAAAAACTCCATTTGTTATTGCATTTTACTGTACCTGTTGTTTTGTTCTCACTATGACATGGAACCTATGTAAATGAGTTTTTAGCTGAAAGGTGTAATCCAAGGCAATAATAAAAATAAAACCTTGTGACCACTGCATTACAGGATCTGAAGCAGCATGGGTTCATGGAGGGGGAGATCCTGCTGGACAAACCTGATCGATTTCTTTCACTGGGTGACCAGGGAAGTGGATAAGGACGGGGCGGTGGATCTGGCCTACCTGGATTTTAGTAAGGCTTTCAGCACCGTTCCACGCAGTAGACTGGTAAACAAACTGGGCAGCCTGGGAGTGGGTCCAAAAGTAGTAGAATGGGTACAAAGTTGGTACAGAAATAGGAGTCAGAGGGTGGTGGTAAATGGGGTTCACTCTGAAGAAGGCACGGTAATCAGCGGGGTGCCATGGGGTCAGTAGTTTGCCTGTTCCTCTTCAGTGTCTTTATTAGTGACATTGCAGGAGGGCTAAAAGGGAAAGTACGCCTGTTGATGGATGACACAAAAATCTGCAACAGAGTGGACACACTGGGGGGGGGATGTGGGACAATCTGAAAAGCTAGAAGATTGGTCAAGGGTTTGGCAACTGGGCTTCAATGCCAAAAAGTTCAAAGTTATACACATGGGGCACAGAAATCCAAGGGCAACATACCATTGGGTGGGGAGTTACTGGTAACCACAAAACAGGAAAGGGACCTGGGAATCATCATATCTGATGACCTGAAGGTAACAACGCAGTGTGATAAGGCAGTGGGAAAAGCTAGCAGAATGCTTGCATGCATAGGGAGGGGTATCCCCAGCAGAAAGAGGGCTGTAGTGTTACCACTGTATAGGTTGATGGTGAGGACCCACCTAGAGTACTGTGTCCAGTACTGGAGGCCCCATCTCCGGAAAGACATAGAATCAGGTGGAGGCGGTACAGAAAAGGGCAACAAAAAAGATGCATGGCCTGCATCAAAAGCCTTACAAGGAATTCTCAAGGATTTAAATATGTTCTTTCTAGAGGAAAGGGGGGAAAGGGGGAACATGATAGAAAAGTTTTAATACCTCAAAGGGTGTTAATAAGATACAGAGGGGTAGCATTTTACACAGAAAGAGATGCTCTAAGACAAGGGGTCATGGCATGAAGCTGGGGGGGGGCTCAGAGAGGATGTGAGGAAATACTTCATCACAGAAAGGGTGGTGGATGCCTGGAATGGCCTCGCAGCAGAGGTGGTGGGTACGAAAATGGTAGCAGGATTCAGGCATGCAGGGGATAGACACAAGGGGACCATAGTAATAGGGCTAGGGGTAGTAAGGCCAGAAATAAAGTATGTTCTGCGGTAGCATAATAGGTAGGGAATTTGGGGCAGACTGGGTGGGCCAAGAGGTCCTTATCTGCTGACAACTTCTACGTTTCTATGTAAATTTCCCAATACACAGGGTTTTTATTTTATGTGTTCCTGTTGTATTTGTGGCAGAAAGGAAGATGAATAGATGTTTTCTCACCTTAAAGCATTTAGCAGCATTGTTCTCAGTTCTGGCCAATATAGTAATATCAGGCTGGCATCTCCAAAGAAAGGCCTGTTTCATCAGCATTATTCACCCGCTCAGGTGTATAACTAGTGGAATTCATAATGTTTTTAAGTTTGGGTAAGCATTCAGCAACCGCAAAGTCATCACAAGATCATTGCTCGTCACGTCACACAGACCCTCTTGATTCTGTGGCAGCAGTGGCACTGCCACAGCCATTTGTTGATTTAATGTTTGATGTTTCACCAGGGATCTGCTTAGCAAACTGCTCTGCTTTTTCCCTAACCAGGGAGTCTGAGACCGGTTAAACATTTGCACGCTGCTGGGAGAACCCAGCTTGCATGTAATGGTTCATTTCAGCCTCATCAGCCTTCCTTAGCTTCTTTTGCTCAAGCCGTGAAAGTCAGCACACTCAAGAGGAAACTCTTTCAAAGAATGATCTTGCTTCTTCCACATCAATATAGTCAACTTAGAATAGCCAATTTCATGTGAGACTTTAGACAGATTGTCTCATTCTTCAGTCTGTCCTGGATGGCTAATTTTGTTAGGACATCTTACCCAAATGACTTTGTTGCCATTGCCACTGATTGCCATCACCACTCTCACCCAAGGCATGTCAGAACTACATGGTGAACTCTTAAACAGTGCTAATAGCTATTGACATTCAGGACAATCAGCTGGGGTGCATGATCTCCATTCATTATAGCCTACAGTTTGTTATAGCAGTGTTTACCATAGTAAGGGGGCACTGCATTCAGGTGGAGGCAGAGGCAGGATTTTCAGAGAAATCCGCCACAACTGTTCCTTTGACTCACTTCCCCATAGCAAGTTGATTAGGAAGTTGGAGGACTTAGGGGTTGTGGCAGATCTGGCTAGGTGGTAAAACACTGGCTACAGATAGAAACCAGAAAGTGGTGATCAGCGAATAAAATTCTTGAAAGTTAGGCCAGTCACTAGCAGGGTCGCATAGGGCTCGGTGCTTGGCATACTATTTTATTTATTTATTTAAACATTTGGTTACCGGTAAAGGCACATAGAACCGGGGTTCATTTCCAGGTGTGGCCTGGGGGAGGGAAAACAGGTATATGTACACTTAAGAGAGAGATTGGCATCTTGAAAATGCTATTGTACAGATTAATTTAGGTAAAAGCATGTAAAATACAATCTTAAGGGGTATTTACAATGGCACGAGACAGTCTACATAATTTATACAACAGTATGTACCTCTGTATTTACGTAATTTACACAACTGTAAGTACATCTAACATTACATGTATTGCTTGACAATACACCGAGTCCTCGGGTATGAGGAGTGGGTGTGGCACCTGCTTGACAAGAGCACATGGGAGTTGGTAGTTGGTGAAGCTGCTGTTTAATAGAATAGCGTGGGGGGAGTTTCTAATGGAAGGGGAGAGTTTATTCCATAGGGAGGGGAGCCTATAGGAGAAGGCAGATTTACCAGCTGAAGAGGATGGCCAAGGCAGAGTGAAGAACCTGGCATCCCTGTGCCTTAGCTCGCACGGGGAGTATGAGTCCGAGGAAAGGCACTCTGATAGGTAAGAAGGTATCAAGTTGAACCAGTATTTAGAAATGAGATTAAGAGGGTGGAAGTAGTGTTGATGGGAAAGTGGAGCTAAGCCTAGAAGGGAGTACGTGGAGCAGTGATGTGTTCTGAGGGGGGAGTTTGTGGTGAAGTGGCAAAATGCATTGAGAAGGGTGTCCAGTCTGGGGAGGGTAGATGCCAGGAAGTACTATAAACCAAATCTGTGTAATCAAAGATGGGAATGATCATTTTGGATATGATTTCATGTCTTTTTCTGGGGGTTTCAGCCCCCTCGATCCTCCATTCGGAGGTCAGCCCGTGCCCTGTCTGTCACCCCACCATGTCCAGGCTTGCCCCTCGGGAGAGCTCCCTCCAATGGTCACTGTTGGCAAGCCCCAGCTTACTCCCTGGGTTGGGGCCACAGGACAGGGACCCCCAGGTGGGTGTAGATGACAGTGGGGATGGTGGCTAAGCTGGGTGTCATGCCAAAGGACCAGCTTTTTTGTACATGCTAGATCCCTGGGGGTGGGGACATGCAATAATGACCAGTGTTCACCCAACCCCCCAGGTGTTGGTGCCAACTGCGGTGGTACCCCCAGCCTCTGCCAGGAGTCCATGAAGCAGCCGATACTCTCCCCCTCAGAGATGGAGACCAGTCCCAGGATGCTTGATCCTTCTCCCCACAGCCAATCCTCTGACTGCCGGGTCTATTCCTGAACCCCGATTGTCGGCATTGCAAGCGGAAATCCAACCGCTGCGCCGATGGGCTGGCCTTATGATTTCACGTCTAACAGGCAGTGGGAGAGAATCTCTGTTTTGGTAAAGCATACCTGGTGGAACTAGAACCGATTTACCTCTGCAATGAATGGCACCCGTGTCCCCTAAGGCTGAACCTGCACTGAACAATGCAGTCAGGGTCCTAGTCTTCACTGTACTAAATCAAAGAGCATTACAAGGGGGGACCTGCCTACCCTAGATACTAAAATGTGCAGATGAAAAAATACCAGAACTCTTAATCTAAATTTTGCTGCCCTAAGAAAGATTCTGTTTCTCCTATTATTATGTTCAGGTAACGTAGAACTCAATCCTGGGCCACCATATGCCATTGAATCGCCTGCAGACCTTGCTAACCTCAAAGGCATGAGTTTCCTTCATGATAATGTATGCAGCCTATTAAAAAAGATATTCATGATCCAGGCGTGGGTCTGCCACACTGCACCAGACATCTTAGTAATCTTCGAAACATGGCTCAAACCTGCTACTCCTGACAGAGAGATTAATATTCCAAACTAGCTACTATTTAGAGCAGATAGGCATTCTAGAGGAGGAGGGGTAGCCATTTACATCAAGGATAAATTTACATTGTCTTGTCTTGACTCTACATCAGTTGTGAATGAATTTGAATGCCTATCTCTTAAGGTTGTGATCTCACCCAACATGTCACTGCATATAATAGGTTGCTATATACCCCTTCAGCCAGTCTACAGCTCCTAACGCATCTCAACACCATCCTTGGGCAAGGGATGCTAGAATCAATCATCCTTGGAGACCTCAACCTTGATTGGCTATCTAATGCTTCAGCACCTTTCTCTTCCTTTTGTGATACTCATGGACTAATGCAACTTATCAACGAACCAACGTGTATCAACAAAAAGAACCCTGGCAATAACTCACTGCTGAATGTTATTTTAGTAAGTAAACCACATCTCTTCTCACATGGTGGCACCTTTTTCAGTGACATCAGTGATCAATGCTTCATCGCCGGTGTGAGGTCAATCAATAAACCATCATCCTCCCCAAAGTTCTCAGCCAAGAGATCTAGGTGGAATTTTGACTTACTTGCCTACATCAATGAACTGAAATATTCCCTGCGTTGGCAAGATTTCTATCTGGCAAAAACTGTGCAACCGGCTTACGACATTTTCAATGAAATAATCTTAGGGGCCTTAAACAAATATGCTCCCATAATAAAAGTCCGCATAACAACAAAAACTTGTCGATGGTTCACATCGAAACTTAAATCTGCACTAATAGAGAGGGACAAGTTATGGAAAAAAGCACGAAAAACTCAGACCCCTACAGACTGGTGCCAGTTTAAAAGGGATAGGAATCTATGCACCAAAATGATTAGAAATGCAAACGCGGCCTATTATCTCACTGAATTTGACACTGCCACCAAGAATCCAACTAAATTCTGGAAAACATTTAAGGATCTGTCTGGCCACATGCCGGGAAACTCTCTACCGGACAAGATCACTTCTGGCACTGATATTATTAGTGACAGGCTGGAGGTACTGGATTCCTTCAGCAACCACTTTGCGACTGCAGACCTAGCATTTGATAACTCTCCTGCAAACCTACTATGCCTACAGCTTGGCAACCAAGATGTGGAACCTTGTGTCATTGACTCAAGATTCTCCCTGCATCCTACCTCTCTCAAAGAAGTAGAAGATTTGCTACTGAAGCTGGATACAAAGAAAAGTGCTGGTGCCGACTCTCTCAATCCATATTTTCTGAAAGTGGCACAGCACATGATAGCTGTGCCTGTTACTCACTTATTTAAACTATCCTTGTCCCAAGAGATCATACCGTCCATTTGGAAAATGGCACATGTCATTCCTCTGTTTAAGTCAGGAAATCCCGATGATCTTAACAACTATAGGCCTATTTCTATTCTTCCTGTCCTGTCTAAACTAGTCTTTCCTGTCTTGGAAAAAATTGTAAGTAATCAGCTGAGGCTATACCTAGAAGCTACAAATCTTCTAAATCCTGTTCAATCTGGCTTCAGAGCGAAACATAGCACTATTACAGCTCTTGCAAAGGTGACCAATGATTAGCAAAGAGAATCAGACAATAGAAACTATGTCTGTGCTGTATTTTTAGACTTAAACAAAACCTTCAACACTGTCGACCATAGTCTGCTACTCTCTTCCTTGCAAGCAATAGGGCTGGATACACTATCCTTGCGATGGTTTAACAACTACCTCTCAGACCGTCTTCGGCAAGTAATGGCCAAAGGTGACTTCTCAACCCTCAAACCACTTCTAAGAGGCATTCCTCAGGGATCTATATTAGGTCCTATTTTGTTTGCTATACATATCAGCAACATTGATGTCTCTATAACCAGGGCCAACATTCATTTGTTTGCAGATGATACAGTACTCTATTTGAGCCGCTCAGCCCCAGAAGCTGCATGTAATGACCTGCAAGCTGAATTTAATTTATTACAAAAACAGCTCCTAAACAAAAAGCTTTTGCTTAATGATAAGAAAACCAAAGCGATGCTTTTCTCTCCCTGGTTCATGCAGCTAACCCGATCGACGTAGGACTAGTGCCGCAAATTTCTACAATTCTAGGAGAAAAACTGGAATTTGTTTCGAAATTCAAATTTCTGGAAGTTTGGCTGGATCATAGGCTCTCCTTTATAGAGCATATAGAAGATTTGGTAAAAAAACTACGACAAAGATTAGGCCTTTTTTTCAGGATCAGCCACTATCTAACAAAGGATGCTAAACTACGTTTGGTCCCCAAACAATGTTTCTCTCCTTGATAAACCATGCGGATTTCTTGTACAGTCATTGTCCTGCCTCTTACCTCTCAAAACTGGACACGCTGTATCACAGAGCCCTGAAATTTATTACAGTGCTTCCTTTCACTATGCACCACTGCTTACTATGGGCTGTGGGCTGGACTTCCCTCCAGTATAGATGGAATAGAAATGCTGCTTTATGGACTCTTAGAGCGATCGCCAATAAGCTCCCCAAATACATTGCAGACTGCCTCCCCTTAAACCAGCTAGACAAGTATGCCCTGTGGAGCTTTACAACCATCTGCTTGACAGTCTCCAAAGTCAAATCATGCTTTGGTAGAGCAGGCATAAGCTTTGTGCTGCCCTCTCTATGGAACAATCTTCAGAAAGCACTGAAGCGGAGTACTTCTGTCAGCATTACTACTTTCAAGACCCTTTACTCTCGTCTCATTAAGGAGTCTTGTAATTGTTTCCCTTGATCCTAATCCTGCAATTGTCTGCCTACTGTGTGTTGTATGTTTCCTTTCTCCTTACTCTCTTCTTTTTTACATCTGTAAACTCATCCTTCATGTGAATGTTGTTCTTGCTTTCTAGCTTATTTGTCCAGCCCTCACAGCTCTCCTGTGTATTTCCCCCTCTTCCCCATTATGGTGGATGTTCCCTAATTCAGATAGCAGATCGAGTTGCATGTCCTTCTTCCTTAGCTCCTCCATTATCACCCTCCTGTCCCTACTCCTATCACTCTATATCCCTTAGCTCACCCCCTAGCATCCCTTACTCTGATTTCTTCTGCCAATATCCCTTCACCCTTCTAGTTTAATGCTGTCTGATCCTGGCTCCTGGTCTAGGTCTCTAAGACTCTAACTTATTCATTCTAACAGGGTTACTACCCTCCACCCGCCCATTCTTCCCTTCCCTGCCCCCTAATGTACATGTTCTCGTGCAGTGCTTAGAAATTGTCTCCCTTGAGTCATGCTCCATTACTATGGCTATACATGGTATTGAAATTTGTATATGATTCTCCCATGACATTTTCTTTTGTGTATGTCTATTATCTGTTGCACCATATTCCTTATGTATTATTAGTGCATTGTGATCATATATGCATATTTGTAACATGACTAAAATAAGGCAACAGTAGAGAAGACTAGCAATTGGTGTAATTGAGTCAGGTGGTACTAGAGCAACATGGCATTATTCCAGCAATAATGCCGTGTTGCTACTGAAGTACCTGAATTAACCACAGAGGAGACAGGAGCACTGTTGTGAAATGCACACATCGAGAAGGAGACGTCTTGTCTGTCCGACCCACCCACCCGAATGCTAGTAACACTCGCACTGATCCACCAATGTCAGTCTAATTATACTGTGCACCTATAGCTATGGAAGTCTGTTGTTGGTACCTCGATTTGTCAACTCAGGCTGTTTTGTGGTGAGCAAGTTAGCGAGCAGCTGCTGTTGTGCCGTATGTGCCTGTACCAGCTCTCTGTGGCACTCCTGTGTGGCTCATGCTCCCTGTCTGTGTGACAGATGCCTCACATAGGCATCACCTGCTGCTACTGCAGTTGTTGTGTGCAACAGTGGCTCCCTCCTTGGTGGCTCGCCAAACCGCAAAGTGCAAATATCAGCCACCAGCCCCACCCAATGACATAGCTGCAAACAGCTAAGGAAACAGACTTAGAAAAGCAGCACACAGTACATGAAGCAGAAGCTGAAGCCCAGTAAGAATGCATGCAGAACACAGAAACAGAGCCTCCGAAAATATGCAAATTACCTAGTGAGTTAGATGCGGAAACAGAAAGAGCAGTGTACCAGAGTCCTCCTAATGACCCTAGCACAAAAATAGCAGCGTAGATTCACATGAAACATCGAATGGTAGTTTAAAGAAACAGTTCTGCTGTTGTTTAGTAAATGTAATTCCAGGCACATCTGTATGTAAAAAAGCATCTTCTAAATTATTGGAAAGTGCAGTCAATATTTATTAAGCAAGTAAATACAGTCTGTATAACATGTACAAGAAAACTATAAATACATTTGTTACATTCATAACTATAGCAACACCATGTTACAAGTGCATTAAGCCACTCCGAAGGTGGCATCTAATGAGGAATTAATGCATGGTTGGGCCGTTGTAGGCACTCAGCCTTTGGCCTCGTGCCACAACGGTCCCAACCATGCATTAATTCCTCATTAGATGCCACCTTTGTCATAGTTTAATACTTACATATACACCTATGTATTGTTTTTCCCTTCTTATATGTGACCTTGTTATACCCAGGTTCATCTTGCAAATGAGCCTCGCTCAATGACGTTCGCCTGGATAAATAAAGATTTTGATTGATTGATTGATTGAGTGATTGATTCCTTGTTTGGGACATAATTTAGAGGAGATTGCTTTGACATGGTTCAAGAAAGTCAAATAGGGGTCGAGGCAGACACTGAGGTATTTATATTTTGTGGCTGAGTCCAGTGGTGTCCCATCCAGTGAGTTGATGGGAGAGGGGAGCAGTTCTGTTAAGCTTTTGTACACTTCTGAATGTCATAGACATGATTTTGGAGGTATTTAATTTCAGTTGGTTGTTCCCGAACCAGCATTTGATGTTGTGGAAATCATTCTGGAGGGTGGCTTGAGCATTGGGTAGGGCAGGACCAGAGAAGAAGAGAATAGTGTCATCTGCATACATATGTATGCTGGAATTAGTATAGGCAGAGGGAAGGTCATTTATGAATAAAGAAAATAGGACTGGGCTGAGAACTGATCCTTGTGGCACACCCATGAGGATTGGGGGGGTGATGTGGAGTCAGCTATTCTGACTTATTGAAGCCTGTTGATTAGATAGGATTGGAACCAACCACTGCACTGTGATGGGGGTTAGACCAGCTGACATGAGTTTCATCAGGAGAAGTGGGTAGGAGGCAGAGCTGAAGGCCTTTGCCAGGTCTACAAACACTGCAGCTGTTTGGTGGCCATGGTCAGATGCAGTGTGGCTGTGCTTGGTGATGCACAGCAATGAGGAAATTGTGGAGTGTTGTTTTTGGAATCCTGGTTGGTAGGGGGAAAAGAGATTGGTCGTTCTGAGGTACTCTGAAATCCTGGTGTGGACAAGAGATTCTTGTACTTTGGCAAGGGCAGGGAGGTGGGAGATGGGCCTATAATTAATGGGCACCAAGGGGTTGCTGCCTTTGTGCAGGGGAATTATGCAAGCTGATTTCCAGGCTTGTAGTACTGTTTCAGAAGAGGATGAAAGATTCAGGAGGTGTGTAAGTGGCTTGGCAATTGCTGGCTCCAATATAAGCAGGAGCTTCGGGTGGATCCCATTGGGACTGGACTTGGAGGTATTTAATGAGCAGAGGGCATCAAGGACCTCTTGTTTGGAGATGTGTGTGAATAGGAAGGTGTTGTTGCAGGTGTAAGGGAGAGTTCCTGAGGAGGGTGGAAGGTGTTCATCTGGTAGAGAACAGGAGGTGAAAAATTTATTTAGGTTGTCAGCAATGCTGACAGGGTCAGTGATAGGTTGGCCATTTTGCTTGAAAGCTAGGTTTTTGGATTGGGCAGGGAGATCAATAAGGGACTGCATTACATTCCAGAAGTTAGAGGGTTGTGCATGGAGTGGCTGAGATCTGAAATAGTCAGCTTTTGCTAGCCTTATGGCCTTGGTGCAGGCATTGCAGAGGGAGTTTTATACTTGCCTAGAATGCAGGGTAGATTGAAATTTGAAAAGGGTCCAGGTCTTGTCCCGGGCTGTACACCGAACAAGGAAAGGTGTTGAGAGATCCAGGGGTGGTGGCACTTCTTTACCCTTGATTTTTTCAGTAAGATGTGAGAATCACAGACTTTTGTAAATATGTGCAAGAATTATTATTTTTGTTTATTTAGTTTTTGGTGACCGGGTAAGTGCACTAGACAAATTCTGCCTATTTTCAGGCATGACCCGGGGGAGGGAGATACAGATGAATGCCAACTGACCTTGAACCAGCTTAAGCTGTTGGTTGTATGTTTAGTGAATGGGGGGAAACTTGGCCAGGGCACCGGGGAAATTCCCCTACTCTGTGGGCAGGTGGTGCTGTCCATCTGTCTGCAGGGATGGAGGACTTCAGTTTGAAGGAGACTGTGGAAGGAGAAGGTTCAGTTCCTGTTGCTCTGGAGTTCTTGGTAGGCTCATCTAATGCTAACATAGATGAAATGCTGTCTATAACCCAAGAAATTGCTCCACAGTTAGGGGACCAGGACATCATGTTAGAGATATCTGGAAATGATTTGACGATGGAGGAATTACTATAAAAAGAACTGGAATTGAAAGAAATAGAATAAAGTATGGGGTGTTGTGTATAATGAGAAGTTTACACACACTCGAGGGGTTAGATGCTACATAAACCCCGAGAGCGAAGCTCGAGGGGTTTGCGCAAAGCATCTAACCCCGAGGGTGTGTGTAAACTCCAAGTTTACACACAACACCCCATATTTTATTTTATATAATTGTTGGGTCTTCTTCTTTTGGCCTCAGCAATTATATAAAATAGGAGCCATTCCCATAGCTGCGCTCCACTTCAGTTTTCAGTCAGTGAATCGGTCGACAAATTTTATTTTGGCAGCTTTTATATTTTGTTACAATATTACTACTAGCCCACATTTGCACAAAATATCACTTTTTTGTTTTAAAAGTGACTTACCACCATGTTTCTCTGGTGGCTGGGATGAGGGCAGAAAGGAAGCGATGAATCAGGAAGGGAGCCACAGCAGCGGGTGCATGCGCAGAGCGAGGGGACCATACGCATGTTTGCCATTATAAATGCTCCTTTATAATGGCAAATTATGGCACAGTCCTCTTATGGTAAAAAGGGCAGACCCATTAATTATAGATACAATTATTGAACTTAATCTCTGTGGCGGAAAGAGATTTTGGACTTTGTCAAAAACATTTAGAAGAGGAGAAAAAAAGAAAGAGATCGATAGCTAGCCCTTTGTCTACAGGAAATAAGAGAATGCTTGTAAGTTCACCAGAGTGGCTACCTAGTACCTCCCCAAATGTACAAGAGGCTCAAGAGATCAACAAGACCATATTATCTGTACAGATATGGTGGGGAGATGATTTGTGGAGAACAGGATATGTACTTACAAGAGCAGGATGGATTCGACAAGATAACATTTGGATTCTGGATCTGAACATCCCACTCCCTGGATCTATTTCAGTTTTGAACCATAATTTGCTTGCGGTATCAAAAGATATTGCATCCACTATAGAGAGTGCAAAGTCCCAAAAAAGCTATACAACGCATGCGTCGGTTGAGGGGGAGGCAGATGAGAATGACCAGCCTCCTATCATCCTGGATGATGAAAATGCGAGGGTGAGTTTGTTTTCTGGTGGGTAGATGATAATAGACAATGAGCGACACGATTCTTTTGCACAAAGTGACAGTACCAATGCGAATGAAGAACAAAATAAGTCATCAGGAAAAAAAACCTTTGCAGGGTTATTTAAATGTCCTGCTATGGAAGCTAAACATAGATTTTGAGTCCATTTGAGATATAGAGGTAATGCTCCAGTAGTACCGGACAGAATATAGGTGGGTAAAATCTTGATGACTGATAGTTTGTTTTTTTTACCATCTGACGTATATGCCTTTATACATTCATCTGGAAATCACAATTATGATCTCAGTTTTTGTTCCATGAAACTGTTGGATAAATTCTGGAAACTTTACTATGATGTAAAAGATCTGGAGATCTGGAAGGACTTTTTAGCGATCCCAATCACCAAACCCACTATTAAGAAAGTAACTGTTCTTTTTTGCAGTGAAGTACATCAATGTGGCTAACATCACATACTGGCTGGAACAAAGATGTACTATAATGGAACATCCTGAACCCATCATAGATGAAAATGGTTTCTGGACAGGGGGTTGGACTTATCGGGTACAATTATCCCATAATGATACAGGCATACAACATCTGCCAAGTTTGTTTTTTTTTAGGAAGGGACAGAGGTATAATTTTCTATGCTGGTCAACCTAAATGTTGCTACAAATGTGGGTCACTTAATCACTTAAATAGCGATTGTGACATGGTCAAATGTTTTATTTGTGGGGTTCATGGACATATAGCAGCAGACTGCGAAGCCTCCCCTGCGTGTAACTTATGTGAGGATACAGAACACCCTTATGAGAATTGTCCATGGGCAACACATGATCATGATGAGGCTTCCAATCAGGAATTTTTTTTGCAACAAGCTAAACTCCCTTATATAGAACCGTTTGAGGCAGAACATGTTGGGAATAAATGAGAGATGTAGGGGAAGGGGGGCAAAGAGAGGAATGAGTTTGAGACCCCTACCCCCAGGGTTATTGGGCTCTCTAAAGTTGTATGTCAAGAAATTTCAAAGGTAGTTGTAGGGAGGTCTCAGGGAGAAGGTCCAGAGGATAAAGAAACTCCTTTTGTTACCCCTCAAGGTTCCCTGATTAGGTCACAGAGTGTGCTATTCAGGGACTCACCGTGTATCCTACATTTCAAAGATTCAGATACAGAAAACCCATTAGTAGCTTTGGAACTTGAGGGATCTGCTCAGGAAGAAGGGCCTTTTACAAAGGTAACCAAAAAGGGGTGAGGCAAAGGATTTCTCCCAGATCCCCCTCTCTCTCCAGTCTCACTTCAAACAGATGTATTCCTCTCACATCTTGGAGTGAATAGATGGAACATGAATACTCTTTTGATAAGGAAGGGATTGGAGAAATTCAGATACCTTTGGTAGGCACAATGGAGGAGGCTTTGCCTGTTAAGGGGGTTAATTTACCTACTCCTTCTAAATGGATAACAAGATCAAGTGGGGAAACCTATAAAACCTCCTCCATAACAAATTGGTGCTTTCAATAGCATGTCTGAATGTGAACAGCATTAAACTTAGAAAGCGACATCTTACAACATTTGGGATTTTGCATTCCTTGCTGTATGATATCATATTTCTTCAAGATATGAGATTGCATACAGAAGGAGAGATTAAACAGGCACAATACGATTGGGTTTGGGGAGCTTCTTACTGGTCTCCGGGCATGGATCTTTGTAGCAGGGTGGGTTTTTGTTTTTTGACCATGGAAGTTTTAGTTCAGAAGCTGGTAGATATTGAACCTGGAAGGGCTTTTATGTTAGATAATGAATTTCATGGAATTAATTTTTGTTTGGTAAATACTTATAATCTGCAAATGAAGGCTTTACAAATTGATTTATTGCAGAAAATACAGCTTTATTTATATACGAATCGTCAATTGATTTTTGGTGGAGATTTTAATAAAAAATTTTTGGAAAAACTTGGTGGTAAACAATACTGTGACAAAAACTTTTTTAAACAATTGTTATTACATTCTGATTTAAGAGATAGCTTTTTTAATACATCTCAAGCTCTAAAACCTACATTTTTCAAAGGAATTTTTTCATCTTGCATAGATTTTATTTTTGTTCATAAGTCATTCCAGGTTGATTCTACACAAATAGTACTGATAGAAACCTCTAAAAATTGTCTATTAGGTATACAGTTTGAGTCACCCCCCCAAGACATGTGGCATGAATAGAGATTTGGAGACTGAATGCGTCTTTATTAAAGGATATGAATATATTGCAGGAATTAAATATTATTATGCAAGATAAATTTTTTTTTTTCCATTTTATTTATTGAGTTCTAAGATTACAAATACCTTTGAGCCAGGGCTCTTTTACAAAGGTTCTGCATCATTAGGTACTGATTAGACAGAAACATTACTGGCAACATAATTAATTGTTGTACAAACATATATTGCAGACAAAGAACAAAAACTGAGGTAAACATTCAATAGTGGGATGAGCAATGAGGTGAAAAGGAATAGAGAATGGAAAGAGGAGAAAAAAGGGGAGGGGAGGGAAATGGGGACAGCAAGGGAGAGGGGAGAGGCAGAGGGAGGGAGGAAAAGGAGGGAGAGCTGTATGAAAAGATTGGTATGTGGTGGGAAGATTTTAAGTAGTGTTTGGTTAGCTTTTTGAAAATTATAAATGTAGATAGGATAAAAACACATAGAGAGAAATATATGGATTTATGGAGAGAGTTGGGAGGATTATTAATGAGACAAGCAATGGTGGGTATCGATATGAAAGAAAGAATTACTAAAGTAAGACAGGACATGGGGTCTACCAGTATTGTAGAATTACATCATTATATAAGGAACAAATGTTTGGTACCCAGGGGAAATCAGAACAGGTCAACCCATTTTTGGCGTGTAAAAAGAGATGGAGAAACATGGTTTTACATCTCTTTATGATTCTTCAGGGGTACAGCATGGCGATAATTTAGGGATTGTGGCAGTTTTAGAAGAATATGTTGAAACTACCTTTGGGACAGTACAGGACTTAGCTAACCAGGTGTTTGACATTTTACAGAAGGCAGATCTTCCTCAATTATCTAGTTTACAAAGTGCAATGCTTGTGAAGCCGTTTACACTCCAGGAATTAAACAGGGTAATCAGTTCATTACATGCTAATGCTTCACCAGGAAAAGATAGATTGTCTAGCAAATTTTATAAAACTCTGTGGACAATAATACCTGAAATCTTGCTGCTTTTTTATAACCATATCTTGGTAGAGTATATTTTACCCACACAGATGTATGAGGGTTTGTTGGTCTTTTTATATAAATCTGGAGATTGTATGGGTATAAAAAATTGGAGACCTCTGACCTTGCTTAATGTGGATTTCAAAATTTTTGCAAAACTGATAGGGAATAGACTATCAGAGATTATGCCCTCCTTGATTAGTCCAATGCAATTTTGCGCTGTTCCTGGGTAAGGCATTTCAGATGCCTTATTAATATTAAGAGAAATTATGGGACAGTTTATGGGAAATACAGAATCTTTAGAGGGAAATGGCTATCTTGTGAGTCTGGATCAAGCTAAAGCATTCGATGCAGTCTTACATTCCTTTTTTTGGCCATGCTTGAAGGTTTTTGGGTTACCTGCAGTATTTATTGGATGGATTAAATTGTGTTATGCTTTGGCTTATGTAGTGCCTTACAAAAATGGGTGGAGGGGAAGTACTCATTTGATTTATAGAGTGTTATGACAAGGATGTCCCGTAAGTCCCCTTTTATATGTGTTTGTTTTGGACCCATTAATTAGAATTTTGAACAGGTCTCCACTAATTAAAGGGGAAAATCAGAATTTTGGGATTTGTTGTAAAATTATAGCATACACAGATGATGTGTGTTTGATTTTAAAAGACAAATTATCATTTCATTTAGTATGTGAAATGATTCGGGGAATGGGGGTATTACCCCAGCAGCATTGAATCTGCACAAAACTAAAATTTTATGTTTGAATGGGTTTTCTATTGTCAAAAGGTATCTGGGTATTTTTCCTGTGGCACAAGAGCCATGTAAATTTTGGGAATTTATTTAGGGGGAATAGACATGGCCCTTTTCAATTGGGAATGTGCCCTAGAGATTACAACAATGAAAGTTGCAGTCTGGTCATGATGGATAGTAGCAAAAAAAAAAAAAAAAGAGGACATGCTATATTAAAAACTTTATAATACCAGTTTTTTACATTTAAGTGCCATTTTTCCATTACAAAAGCAATTGGAAACCAAAATATTGAGGGTGTTTTTTAGTTGCTTTTGGAGTAGCAGGTTAAACCCTCTTAAAAGGAATATATTATATTTGAGTATTAAAGAGGGAAGGGTAGACATGATTAACCCAATCTTATTTTTTTTTACAATTTTTTTCAATCACAATGTGGTTCCATTGATTAAAAAAGAGGAGAAATTATGGTCCTTATGTGGATTCCTGAGATTGGATAGGGTTTTACAAGAATGGAAAGCTGCTAGTTTTTTACATAAAAATAAAAGATATCCTAGATTGTTAAAATTTTTGGAAGAGGTATTTGACAAAGTTAAATTATGGAATATAAGTTATGTGAGGGTTTTAAGTCAATCACAAAAGACATTGTATGAGGAGGTGATGTGCAATTATTTTTTAGAATATCCATTTTCGACCTTCTCTGTTCTTCAACAGAATCAACTTTCTTCTTATATTACAAATCCAAGAATTCCAGCTCATATGTGGGACACTGCTTGGTAAGGAATTCATAGTAAGATAAATGTTAAAAATAACCAAAAACATAAAATGCTGCAAGAATGTTATTGCCCGAGGGTGAAATGTACAGCTAAGTTGGAAACAATAAATCACTTATAACTTCAATGTCCCTATGTTGTTAGATTTTGGGATGCCTTGAAAGACAGATTGAAGTGTTGGTTAATGATTCCCCCTTTACCAAAAGCATTGCATTATGGTATTTTTCCTTTACAGGAGAATGAGGATTGTGTGAACACGCTATGAATAATTCATCTACATTTGTTATATTGGTTATGGCTCAGTAGATGATGTTGGTGCTACAACAACAGGATATTTCAGAATTGGTATTAGTACATATTATAATAACTGATTTGCAATCTTTAAAATTCAGTGAACAAAAACATTATGCAAGTTTTAAGTGGAAGGCTTTCTGGGATAAGTTTGATTTTATTTGAGGGAGATTTAAGTTCAAATATCTTAGTATGTCCTCCTGTTTAATAGGATGTTTTCTTTCATTAATTGTTTCTATAGATCCATTATGAATTTTATGAAAGGAGAAGGTTATGTGGTTTTATTTTGCTTTATCCATGAAGGGAAAGGGGTTATTTGATTGGAAACCTTTATTCTACAAGTATAATGGGAAAGAGGAAGGGGGGGTTGAATGCGAAGCTGGAACAGTCTATTTTTGTATTTAAGTTATTTAATGTATTAATGTGTTTTCGTATATTGGTTTTCTTTTTTGATTTGGATGTTATTATCCTGTTTTGTATGTTATTGTTGTTGTTTTTGATTTGAAAAAAAAAAAAAGAAAAATTCCCCTACTCTTATAGTGGGGAGGGGGGTGGATTATACTGTTTTTGTTAAGTTCAGAGTTATTGTATGAATTAATGCTTATTTATGTTTTTGTTTCTTTCCTTTTTATGGTTATATATGATGTAATATTGATTTGTATATACCTTGTTATGATTTTGTTTCTGATTTCAATAAAACATTCCCCTACTCCCCTGTAGGGGGAACCTTTGACCAGCTTTGAGATGGTCAGTTGTGCATCGGTGGTCACCAGATTTGGAAGGGATGGATGTCCTGGAGGCAGGGGAGTCAGCCTCATCCCCTGGCCTTGGTAACAAAGAGTCTGTGTTGAAAAGTCTAAAAAACACAGGACTGGCAGTGTTAACATAGAGAATGTGTGCCTAAAGCCTCTGTTATGTGATAAGGAAAGTGCAGGGGAAAATAAAAAAAGTGGTGGGGTCTGGAAATGATACTGTCATTACAAGCAAGGGGAAACTTGAGCTGGATAAGCCATGTGAGGGTGCAGGCAGTGACTGTGGGAAAAGTAAAGTTTTGAAGGAAACAGGTTTAATATATCAAGAATATCAAGGGCAAGAGGTAAAATGTAAGAATCCCACAATTTATCACAGCAAGCAAACCCCACAGGATATGGCTATGATTTTCTCCTTTTCTGCAAGATTGCAAGGGCAGTCTAAATCTGCAAAGGAAGAAAATAACAGTAAAAGGGCTGCTTTAACATTGGCAAATAGAAACGTAGACTTGGGTGACATACCTGATTTATATTTACTGCCAAAGGAATCCACAACTGATGGAAAGGTGCCCTCCCCCTTCCACGTCTGCTGCCATTAAACAGGCCTTCGTAATACAGCCCATTTCCACAGATCTGTTTCTTGCATGGTCACCTGAGAAAGCACTAATAGAGGCTGGATGGACTGAAACTTCAAGTGGACAATTGTTATCTGATTCAGACTGGAAAGATTCCTCATTTGAGGCAAGTCCTGGATGGCAGCCCTTGGATCGAGGGAAACACCAAAACAGTGATTGCGGGACAAATATTGGAAAAGTTATAGATGGGGAGTCAGGAACAGGGGTTTCAGTAAACAAAAATGATGAGGGTCATACTGCAATAGCCCCTGAGAGTGAAGAACCCCCTGGACCTTGTGGAGATCGCAGGGCAGACATGGAGGCACATTTTGAAGGAGTGGAAGGTGGGGGGGGGAGACTGAGATTGAGCTCCCCTCAGCGCCCTTTGCTATCTGATCTGTTTTCTAACTCCAACAAGGAGGAAGCACCAAGACGAAAAGCTGTTTAAATAAGGCACAAAGGCAAAATGGAGTTTCGCCCCAACTGGCAATATGTGGGGGAAAATTCTCCTTAAGGACTCTCTTCATTTTCCTCTGCAGGAGGTTTTTGCATTCATCAACATTTTTGGAGAGGACAATTATGACATTAGCTTTCATTCTGCTTATTTGTTGGATATGTTTTGGCAATGTTACAATCAGCTTAAGTTTTCCCCTCTGTGGTCTCCTTTTCTAGTAATCCCCTTAATGAAACCTTTGAGTAAGTATGTCACAATCATGTTTTGAAATGAAGGTGTACATGTCGAGGACATCACATATCGGTTGTCACAAAAGTGTGATGTTTGACTGAATCTGAAGCTTTCTTAGACTCTGAACAATTTTGGACAGGGGGGTGGAAGTATAAGTTAAACTAAGGCAGGTAGAAAATGAAATTGAGCATGTCCCAAACTCTTTTCTCTTAAACAGGAATAGAGGTGCATGTTTCTATTCTGGACAGCCACGTGCCTGCTTTAAATGTGGGGCTCGAACACATTTGTCTAGTACCTGTGATACTCCTAGGTGTGATAATTGTGGGGAGGTGGGGCACAATAGAATTCAGTGTCACAATAGAGCAAAATGCTATCTTTGTGAGGAATCATCACATACATTTGCAGAGTGCCCTTGTGCTGCCAAGAACAAGTCTAGTGTAATAAGCCCTGACCTTTTGATAAAAAAGACACAAGAGTCTACAGACCTCCCCCGCCCCGAACCATGGGAAGAAGCAAAGGTAGACATTGAGTGTCAGCAGGTTTCCGCAGTGTTGGTTGTGGGAAATAAAGAAATGGTGGAAGATATAGGCAAGCAAGAATCAACTTGATTTGGAAGTACCTTAAACATAGAAACATAGAACATAGAAACATAGAAATATAGAATTTGATGGCAGATAAGGACTGCTTGGCCCACCCAGAGATTCAATGGAGTGTTTTGTCACCTGTTTGCTACTCAGATGAGAAATTTGTAGATCCGTGGTAAACTAGGTAAACAACACCCCTTTGGTCCCTCGAAGGGTGATAAGGAACTCAAAATTATTGTTGTCTCAAATGGAAAACATCGAGGTAGAAGTGTCAGATCCCTTTACCCCCTTATCGCAGGTTGCTGCTGATGAAGACATGGAAGTGTCATGTTCCCTACCATCCCAAAGTGGGGAGAAGGGGGACCCTGCGTTTGTGGAATATAAAGGGAAGAAAAATAAAAAAAGGAAAAAAGGGCCTTAGTAATTGACAAACTTTGACATGTTGATGAATGTTGGATCATGTAATTGTCATAACCTTTTACATTATCAGAAAAGACATACTTTTTTCCAGTATGCAGTTCAAAAAGGCCTTAACGTGTTTTTTGCAGGAAACCTGGATGTGCATGTCTGACCAAATGAGAACCTTCAAATCAGAATGGCAATGGGGACCATCCTTTTGGTCTTTTGGGGTGAAAAGGAGGATGGGATGGGTATTGTTTATAGTACATATACGTTTAAACTAACACAATTAATTGATTTAATCCCAGGTCTGATTCTTGATGGTTTATGGGATAATGTACTGTATAGATTTATTGATGTATATGGACCACAAACAAAGGCAGAGAGGGTAGGTATGATTAACCAACTACAGCCCTTCCTCTACACCTTATCTTTTGTCATATTAGGGGGTGATTTTAATTGTGAGTTACTGAAACAAAGTGTTTCAAGTGGGAAAAAAAGCTACTGTGACTCAAATGCACTATAAAAGTGCATACAACAAGCTGAGCTGGTGGTATGTGCAAGCTACTTAACACAGGGTCCAAGGTATACTTTTAAAAAGGGGATACAGTCCCCACCACTTATATCACCCATGCATTATGTGGGCAATTGCTTTTGGTGGGCAAATTCCTGTTTCCACTTGCCCACTACATTGACTGCAATGTAAAAATCACTGGTTATAGTGATCTATGCCCACCTTCTAGTTCAGGCAGATTAGCTGCTAAAGTTCAACATGCTGAAGTGTGACTTAACTTTCTAACAGCTAATCTGCCCAAAATAGAAGGCTGGCATAGAGCACTAACTAACCGCTAATCGGTCCCAGCTTAATCTTGCGGCACTGAACTGAGGAAGCGATCTGTCCACAAGAAGGGAAAAAGGATCTGATTCTGTTAGTTTGCTGCTCCAATTAAGAAAAGACACCATGTGGTGCTGTGTTGCTTTCCTGAGGCCCTTTATGCTACAGAAGAAAACTGTTTTACCCCTTGCAATAGTGAAGGGAAAAAGGGATCCGATTAAAAGAAGACCCCCCTCATGTGCTGCGGTGTTGTTATGCCATGGCAGTTACGGGAAGAGAGGATCCATCCTGTGAACACTGCTGTGATTTCCTCTGGAGGGCTTTATGAAGCGGCAGTGATGGGAGCACAGGAACATCTCAGACAGGAATGGAGTTAGTAGTTACGAGGAAGGTGAGCGCAGCAAACTAACAGAACATGTGATTTCCTCTGAAGGGATTTATGTAGCGGCAGTGAAGTGTAAAAAGAATCATTTTTGGTTACAGCAACCAGTCCTTATAACGGGCAGAATCTGCTTACACAGATGTGCCCATTATAAATGGCTTTGACTGTAATAGCCTCAATGATATATCATTTTTTGTGTCAAAAAATTTCCAAAGCCCTAAACTTTTTGTGTGGGTTTCCGAACTTTTGGATCATCTTTTTCTTAAGGTTTCTTTTGGAAAGCTTCTGGGAAATATTAGGAAAACAAAAAGATGGAGATTGAACACTGCACTGTTGTTAGAAACAAGGGTACAAGAGGGTCTGGAGTCCCTTTTATGGGTGAGGTCTTCTGTTAGCGATTTATATGAAGATTTAGGCTAGTGATGGACTGATACAAAGCAAGAGATGATAAAATGACTAAAAAATTTTGGAAAAATAAAGAAAGTAATACATTTTTGCAGTATTTAAAACTACGGGCTCAGCTCCAATATTTATATAGTTTACAGACCACCTCAAGAGTGAATTATGTCAAATTAAGTGAATTAAGTCAAATAGACCAGAAAAAAACTCAGATGAAGTCTTTTCAGTATGATAGGGTGAAAACATTAAGGGCTGAACTTGAATATGGTACACAGAAAACACTGGTAGGAGATCCTTTTGAGGCATTTAAACTTAGGAAGTAGAAAAATGGATCTTCACACTTTAAGAGATGGGAGAGGAAATTTGACATCAGATGAAAGGAAAATTCATGGTTTAATATGAAACCATTTTTCTTCATATAAAATGATATCTGAGCCTGCTGAACAGACAATGTCAGATTTTTTTAAAAATCTACCGATGGAAACGTATACAAGAGACTGGGGAGGCCTTGGATGTACGTTTCACGGTGGAGGAAATAGAGTATGTAATTTCACAGTTAAAATTGGGAACATCACCAGGACTGGACGGATTGTCCTATGAACTATACAATCTGTTTCCCAAGATATTTGCAGTATGCTTGAGAGAAGTTTTGGGGGAGATTTTTAGGACAGGAAGGGTTCCTGAGGGTTTTACTGCAGGGGTAATAATTTTATTTATTTATTTGAGTTTTTGGGAATTTACAATTTTTGAGTCACAGACTCATTTCCAAAGGCTCTATGTCAAAGGAAAATACATATGAGACATACAGAAGAGACAGCAGTGTAGTTCAGTACATACAAGTGAGATACAGTATAGGGTGCATCATACATGTGCAGGATTTACAGTAACATTTATTGTATTGCAGTGAGCAACATATTTTAATACAGTACATAGGGCATTATGCATGTGCAAGGTTTATAATAACATTTTGTTGTATTACAGTGAGCAAAATATTTAATCAATGCACTAGATACTCGATACAGTGATGCAACTAAGCTAGCGATATGCCAGAAATGCAAGCCTTATAGTGCATAATGCACAGTCTGAAGTAAGACTTTGTTGAATATCATGGGACTCAGAGGGGCGCTCTGTGCAAATTGTCCCTTGAGCCAAAAACCAGGCCTAAAAACAGTGTGGGTGGGTGACCTATTATGGACAGTTGCATGGTACAGCAGGTCAGAAGGTGGTTCTTCAGGGTGACCTTGAAAGGGCCAAACTTAACATGGCAGGTGATTACAGTGGGCAGGGCGTTAAACTAGGTGGGGGCCCTGACCAGGAATGATCTTTGTGCCAGGGTTGTTATGACCCTAGGGACAGTAACAGAGGTTTTGTCTGAGCTGCGAGTGCTCATGGAAGGGGTGAAGGTTGTTAGGGCAGCCGATAGGCCTGGGGGGGTTAGGCCAAGCAGAGATTTTTTAGCCATGAGGCAGGCCTGGTATTGCACCCTTTCACCAAAGTTAAGAATCTGAGCAAGGGAGTAGAGAATGCAGGTATCTGTCATTTGGTCAGCACCAGTTAGGAGTCTGCAGGCTTTATTGATCACCACTTTTAGTTTACCTATGGCTGTGGTGTTGGCTACGGCATATACCAGCAGGCCATAGTCAACTAGGGAGAGTACCGATGATGTGATAGCTAACCTTAGAGTGTCTGGGGGAGGCAGGCTCTGTGGCGATAAAGAAGTCCCACTCTTGCGTTGGTGATGGACGTGAGGGTGCTGATGTGTGTGTGGAAAGAGATGGCTGAGTCAAAGATGACACCCAGGTACCTGTATGATGAGACCTGTTTCAGGGTGTAGTGTGAGCCGGATTGGATGGACATTTGGGCATTTTTTAGCTTACTTTGATGGTGGGCAAACAGGAGAGTCTTTGTTTTTTTTTTAGATTGAGTATCAGCCTATGCTGAGTGAACCAGTGTTCCATCTGGCTAAAGGCAGACTGGAGAGAGGTCTGTAGGACCAATGGGTCTGGGTTGGAAGCACAGATGACTGTGTCATCTGCATACAAGAGGATGTTTTGGGTACACGAGGTAGGGAGAGCATTTAAAAACAAGCTGAAAGTAGGCACCCCAGGATGGAGCCTTGTAGGACCCCAGAGTGGGTGGAGCATGAGCTGGATATAGTGTTGTTGATCCTGACACATTGGGATTTGGGTGACAGGTAACTGATGAACTAATCATGCAGTCCTTGAGAGAGACCCAACTATGTGAGGGTGTTAAGCAGGAGGGGATGGCTGACCGTGCCGAACATCTTGGATAGGTCAATGAACACGGCTGTGGCAATGTGCCTTTGGTCGAGGGCATGGTGTAGGTGGTTGGAGAACTCCAGGAGGGCTATGGTAGTGCTATGCCCAGCCCAGAAACTGTGTTGTTCCTTGCATAGCAGGTTGTGTGTATCTAGGTAGCTTGACAATTGGTCTACCACAATTTTTTCCAGGGCTTTGGAAAGTGATGGAAGAATGGAGATAGGGCAGTAATTACCCCGTGATAGGGGGTCACCTCCTTTGTGGATAGGGGTGACTACTGTTTTTTTTTCCAGGTAGTTGGGAACTGTCCTAGACAGAGGGAGAGGTTTAGAATAGCAGTGGGGGGGGGGGGGCAAGCAGTACGTCTAGAGTGAGTTGGAGCAGCTTAACATCAAGTGGATTGTTCAGGGGGCTGGTTCCATTTAGGGCCTTGGTAAGGTGTGGCCTTGCCTCATGTGGAGAGACAGTTCAGAGGTAGAAAGGTGAC
Organism: Neoceratodus forsteri; assembly: GCA_016271365.2. NCBI lineage: Eukaryota > Metazoa > Chordata > Ceratodontiformes > Ceratodontidae > Neoceratodus > Neoceratodus forsteri. The sequence continues at coordinate 1,092,994,870 of CM057451.1, forward strand.
TGTGGGAGGTGAGGCTGGGCAGCACTGGGTACTGGGTCAAAAAAGTTTGGGGGAGGACAGAGCTGAGGTCCATGAAACTGTTATTGAGTGTATCAGCAATTTCTTTTGGGTCTGTGGTGACTGACCCAATGTTAGTGATTTGGGATGGGGGTGGTGTCTATGACTTTCCATTCAGGGACTTTATATTGTTTCAGAACTTGCACAATGAACCCCAGGAGGTAGTAAGGGTGCCTCTATAGTATTCGACTTTAGCTTTTCGAACAGCCCAGGTGTATTTGTTTCAAGCAGTTTGGTATGCCTGCCTGTCCACAAGATTTCCTGAGTCATTGGCTTTGTGCCATGCATCATCATGACTTTTAAGAAGTTGTAGTAGGAATGGTGTTATCCAGGGGATATTGTGTTTCTTAGTGGCGGTTCATCTTAGGTGGCAAAGATGTCACAGGCACAGGTGAAGGAGTCATACAAATAGGAGACAGCGGCCTCTATGCTGGTGGCTTGGTAGATAGGTGATGAGTTCCATCCAGCAAGATGCTGCTCAAGGTGGTGGAGGTTGCCCTGACAGAGGTGGCGATGGAGGGAGGTGGTGGGAGGAGGAACAGGTAGTTTGCCTGACCAAGTGCAGAGCACAGGAGAGTGGTCACTAAGGGAGTTAGGGAGGACTTTAACATCCCCTATTTTGCTGGGTCTGTTTATGAGAATGACATCTAGGAGTGTGCGGGTGCCAGTGGAGGGGTTACATCTGGTGGGCTGGGTCACTAACTGGTGGAGGTCAAGGGCTGTGAGTGCACCAATGGATGAGGTGGCTGCAGTGCTCAGCCAGTTCAGGTTAAGATTTTTATGTAAATCAGGAGATAAGCATGACATAGAAAATTGGAGACCTATTTCAATCTTAAATTCAGATTTTTAAATTTTGTCCCAGGTTTTGCAACTTAGATTGAGACAGGTAACGGGTAAATTAATCCACCCTGCTCAATATTATGGCCAGCCTGATAGGAAAATCCAACAGGCACTAATGTTGATAAGAGATGCGGTAGCTTTCCATGAAGGGAAAAAAGGGAGAAGCTGTCTCCTATTCCTTGATCAAAGTAAGGCATACGATCGGGTGAACCAACATTTTTTATTTCAAGTTCTATCACATTACACAATCCCAGTACTTTTATTAATAAACTTAAATTATTATATTCACAAGCTATTGGATATCCCATCATAAATGGGACTTTTTCCATTGGGATAGTTATAGGGGAAAGACAGGGGTGCCTCTTAAGCCCATTATTGTTTATATTTTCTTTGGATCCTTTGATTAGGAAATTGAATATGTCTCAAGTATGGCAAGGGATGGAGTGTCAGGTGGGGCTCGGACAGACAAAGGTCCAAGCATATGCAGATGATTTGTGTATCTTAATGGGTAATATAGAACAAATTCATATGGTAATGAGATTTTCCAAGATTCTTCTTCTGTATCAAACTCCAAATTAAATGTTGGGAAAAGTTTGGGGATTTTTTTGGGAGACCAAAAAGGAGGACCAGTTGGGAAAAATCATATCCTTATTTCAAATGATCAACAGAAAATCTTGGGAGTGCACTTTTCGCCAAAATATTTACCTATTGAGAATTGGGAATGAGTTTTAAATACCATCAAATCAAAAGTAAACAGATGGAAGTCATGGAAATTATCAAAAATAAAATGAATTGTGGCACTAAAACAATTTATAATACCCTCTTTGTTATATGTTGCAATGATTTTCCCACTTCCCTGTAAGTTTGAAGCAAGACTATATTCAAATTTGTTTTTCAAATGGTGTGTGGAAGCTGTTTAAATCCAGTAAGGAGATTTTTTTTATATTTACCAAAAGCTAAGGGTGACCTGGACATGATAGACCCGGTCACGTTTACTATGACTTTATTCTTATCCCAAAACCTTAAAATGGCTCTCAGAGGCACTCAGAGTATTCAAGGAAGTATGGTTCAATAGTAATGTAAATGATTATTTGAAAGAATGGGTGGGTGCAGTTCCTCCAAAGTTGACTCTGAAAATGCATGTACCTGAATATATAAACGGGGCTCTTGGAAAATTATGGAAATGGAGAGTGACCAAAACACAGATAGTCTAAATGGCTGGACCACAGCTCTATAAAGAAATCACGGGGAAAATTCATCCAGCAGAACCTGTTTTTAAAGAGTGCCCTGATAATTTGAAAAGTGGAGTTCTAAAACAACTAATTAATAAAAGGATCCCCTACATATGTGGGAGGTTCTGTGGTTAACAATGTACGGGAGATTAAACCTGAGAGGAAATGCAAAACATAAAGTGCTGGAGGAAAGAAATTGTCCTTATAATGGGTGACAGAATATAGTTGAAACAATGTAACATTTTTTGTTTGACTGCTCATGTGCAAAACCATTATGGCCTTTTTTAGCTGCAAAATGGAAGATGGCATGGTTAGCAAATCTGTCTTATGAATCGCTATTGTTGGGACACTGCCCTCAGTTACATAGAAACATAGAAGTGGACGGCAGATAAGGACCGCAAGGCCCATCCAGTCTGCCCATTTCTTTTTCTACCTTATAAATGTGCCATCGGCCTTTGCTCTGTCAGTGACCTATCTATTCATAATCATTTGTATTGCTCCCTTATGCCTATCCCATGCCTGTTTGAAGCCCTGCACTGTATTCATAGCCACCACTTCTTGTGGTAAGCCATTCCATGCATCTACCACCCTTTCTGTGAAAAGAATTTCTCACATTCCCTTAATCGGCCTCCCTCTAATCTCATGCTGTGTCCTCTTGTCCTGCTATTTTCTTATATTTAAACATGTTAGACTCTTTCACCTTGTTTATGCCTTTAAGGTGTTTAAATGTCTCGATCATATCACTCTCTCCCTCCTTTGCTCAAGGGTATACATATTGAGCTCTGTTAATCTGTCCTTATTTGTCTTCTGATGCAGTCCCTGCACCATTTTGGCTGCCCTTCTCTGACTGCCTCAATTTGGTTAATGTCCTTGTGAAGGTGTGGCTCCAATACTGCACGCAGTACTCAGATGGGGCCTAACTAATGTCTTGTACAGAGGGATTATTACCTCCTCTTACGACTTGTGATGATACTCCTACTAATACACCTAACACCCCCTAGCCTTACCTACTGCTTTAGAGGTCTGCTTGATGATTTTAGGTCATCAGTGATGATGATGCCCAAGTCTCTTTCTTCCTTTGTGACTGCTAGCAACCCTCCCAGCCTATAAGTGGCTTCAGGGTTTCTCCCTATGTGCATGATTTTGCACTTCTTTGCATTAAATCCCAGTTGCTACTCTTCTGACCATTCTGCTAGTTTATCCAGATCTCTTCTCATTCTGCCCACCCCATCTGGATCATCTACTTGTTGCAGATCTTGTGTCATCTGCAAACAGACAAGCCTTACCTCTAGTCCATCCAGAGGTCACTAATGAAGATGTTGAATAGGACTGGCCCCAGGACTGATCCCTGAGGTACCCCACTTGTGACTTGCATCTCTTCTGACTGTATACCATTTACCACCACTCTCTGTTTTCTGCCAGTCAACCAGTTTGCCACCCAGTTGACCAACTTCTGACCCACCCTGAGCCTACCTAGCTTATTTATCAATCTTCTATGTGGAACAGTGTCAAAGCTTTGCTGAAGTCAAGGTAGGCGACATCAACTGCTCCCCTTGGTCCACCACTCTGGTTACCCAGTCAAAGAAATCTATGAGATTAGTTTGACAGGACCTTCCTTTGTAAACCCATGCTGTCTTGGATCCTGTGCCCTATGGATTCCAGGTGTTGCACTATCCTTTCCTTAAGGAGTGCCTCCATAATCTTGCCCACTACTGAGGTAAGACTGACCGGTCTGTAGTTCCTCGCTTCCTCCCTGCTACCACTCTTTGAGTGGGATCACATGAGCCTTTCTCCAGTCTTCTGGGACCTCTCCTGTGCTCAGAGACTCACTAAACAATTCTGCTAATGGCTCTGCTAGTTCCTCCTTTAGCTCCTTATACCCTGGGATGTATGCCATCAGGTCCCATTGCCTTATCCACCCTGAACTTAGCAAGCTCTTGTAGGACCTTTTCTTTGTGAGGAGTAGTGTCACCTCCTCCCCCTGTGTCCATGATGCTGAGCTGTGGGCCCTGCCCTACCTTCTCTTCATAGTAAATACTGAGCAAAGTATCTATTTAGGATAGATGCCTTTACAGGGTCCTCCTCCTCACATGCTCCTTTTCTCCATTGCTTAGCAATACCCTCTAGACTTTCTCCTTTCACTAATGTATCTATAGAAAGTCTTGTCACCTTCTTTACTGTTCGTGCTAGTGTTTCTTCAGTTTGGGACTTTGCCTGCCTTACTGCCTTACTCTGCTTCCCTTAAGGCAGTTTGGTATGCCTCCTATCTTCATCCCGCTGTGTTCCCTTATATTTTCTGAAGGCCAGCCTTTTGGCTCTGACCTTTCTGCTACTATATTTGAGAACCAAAGTGGTTTCCTTCTTCTTTGCACTTCCTTTCTGTCTAACACAATGGGATGTTGCTTCAAGTATTGTATCCTTAATGCTTGCCCACTTTGCCTGTACCTCCTCACCTGTGTTTCTTTTGCCAGGGCTAGCTTAACTCTGTTGGCCATCTTATCAAAGTCAGCTCCTCTGAAGTCCCATATTTTTGCCTTGGAATGGGATGATTTAGATGTAGTAGCCAAATTGAACCATACCATGTGATGGTCACTGGCCCCAGGTGACCTTCTACCTGGAGATCTGTGATCCCTTCTTTGTTAGTCAGTACTAGATCTAGGATAGCCCTGTCTCTTGTGGGTTGCTGTACCAGTTGTTTGAGGCCCTCCCTGCAGGAATCCACTATGAGTCTAGTTCTGGCAGATGTTCCTGCTGGTATTGACCAATCTTTATCTGGCATGTTGAAGTCTCCCATTATCAGAACCTCCCTTTAGCTGTCATGTTTTTGTATATCTTCTAACAGTAATGTGTCTATGTCCTCCTCTGGTCTGGGGCCTGTAGACAACCCCAGTTCTTATGGCTGTCCCATTACCTGTTTCAGGGGTGACCCACAGTTCTTCTGGCTCCCTTATGTGTATTCTGAATTTCTGTAGCTTTGATATTTTCATTAACATACGGGCCACCCTCCCCTTTTGCACCTCGGTCTCTTCTGAACAATACATATCCAGGTACTGAAGTCTCTTAGGTGGTACTGGTAAACCATGTCTCACTAATTGCTACTATGTCCAGTTTAGCCTCTGACATTATTGCCTGCAGGTCTGGGATCTTATTTCCCAGGCTGTGAGCATTTGTGTACATGATTTTCCATTGGCCAGATTTTGGTGTGTTAGTTGTTGGATGAAGTTTGGCATTACCCCTGTGCATCGTATGGGGAGACAGTTGGTAGGTCAGTATCACTAGAATACACTTATGGTGTTTTTTAGTTGTCTAAAATATTATCTCTGGCAGGGGAGATGTCAGTGACCCTTACAACAAAAATGGATGCTGTGTCAGATGTTTAGTGTGCTAGTAGAACAAGCAATGTTGATAGCACATAAAAAAGATATAACCAGGCACCCTCGAGATGTGGTAAGACACTGGTGGAATGGGTTATCTTACTTTATTAAATATAAGTAATATAGTATAAAAGGTTTGAACATGGGGTAAAAAAAGAGAAGTGTGTTGGTGTATTATACTGGGTGTGAAGTGGTGAATGATTGTGAGGGTTAATTTAAGATAGTTACAAATGTTACCTGGAAAATGGAATGGATCTTGTATATTTCAAAGTTCTGTATTTATTGACATTTTTGCTGCGTGTTTTTTTCCTTTTGCCTTACATTTATTGGCTAATAATATGAATTGTGTTTTTTCTTTTCTTATCGGTAAACCAAACCAGATATTGTATGGGGTTAATACATTTGCAATGTTTTTTTTATAAAGGTTTTGATTGTGGTTGGGTGTGATGTAACACAGTTTTTGATGAGTTGTTTATGATGTTGTCTTAATAAAAATTCCCCTACTCTTTTATTGGGGTTATACATAGTTATTGTCACACTAATCCAATAACATATGACTGCAATACTTATTTGATTTTATTTACCTTATGATTTGTATATTATTTCGTGTGACTTAACACTGTTTGTAATTATTTGTTTTTGATGTTATAATAATAAAAATTTCCCCTACTCACAGGTAGAAGAACTTCTAACATCCTGGCTCCTAGCCAAGATGACGTCCAGTGTGGAAGGAGAGGTTGGATATTGTGGAGTTGGGGGAGCGGGTCTCCTCTCCTGTCTCAGCTCAGCTAGAGACCCCTGCAGGACACGTGAATGTGGATGTGGAGTTACTTTTGATGGAACAAAGAAAGAGATATGGACCAGCAGATTGCCCCTTGGATGTGAATGGAAGCCTGATTGAGATTCATCCTGGCTTAAACAATGACGTAAGTCCTATGGATTCACAAATTGCAAGCCCTACCTTGAGTGACCTGCTACAGGAGGAAGATGCAAGACATACCACTAAAAGAACAGCCTTGCTTGCACACATTACAGTGCTAGGAGTGCCGCACGAAAGTAACACATCAACATCGGCTCCACCAGTTGCTATGGAAACAGGACTTCAGGCCATACAGGATGCCACAATAACCTTGACTGCTACTATGAATGCAACTCCAGCTGAGGAGGTAAGGGCTTGTATATCACATACTTCTTCTACTAACACTGAATACAAGTACCTAAATTGTAATGTGGGACCTGCATCGGGAATGGCACAAACAGACGTTCAGTCTGGCCTAAGATGCCCCACAGTTCAACCCATTAACATTTCAACTCCAGAAACCTGGTCCATAGATAAAGCTTTGCAGGCTGCAGGTTAGGAGAAAGAAGCTAAAATGGGTCAATGGGTCTCAGAGGATTCACCAGTATACATTCCAGGGGCCCTGCATGATGTTCAGGTTGTGATTCAAAGGGAACAAATCCAGGGGTCAAACTCACAGGCTACGGAACTTCCAATGGACTTAGACTTCACACAAAACCCAGTTTTGCAATGGTGGGGTGCTTCCACAGACCCAATAAATACCACCCCAAGGATACAATTTCCAGAGGCAGCCCTGACAGAAATTCAGACACATAGACAATGGTACTCTGTTGCAGCTTCCAGCAGCACTGCACGACCATATTCATCTTTATTTTTTACCCCTATGCAACCTGCGAAATGCCACAATGAGTATGACTAAAGCATACAGGGGGCATGCAGGAGGCCTCAGACAGACTTTATATTGCCAGAGTACTCATAAAAGATTTACTTAAGTTCTTTGCGAATTAAATCCATGCCCTTATTCATGTCTCGGGGGAAACTATATTCAACATCAGTTTTAAAACCCAATAGGGCCTTGATCGTTTCTGGATCAAATATCACAGACCAAGAAACACTCCCCTATGGACTCCCTTTTCAGTACTCCCCTTATCTAAGCCTACACAGAAAACAATAACTGTCCTCTTCTGCAGTGAAGGAGTGAACATGAATGATTTAATACACTGGCTTAAAGCACAATGTACTGTTCTTTCAGACCCTGATGCAATATTTGACTCAGAACAAATTTGGGTGGCACAGGGTCATTATGTCAGAAGACATAATGCCGCATGGCACAATCGCGCTGCACGATTTATGCCATGAGGCATTATGTCTTGTTCTGGGGGCCCACCCCCACACCCCCTGCTACAGGGCCAGTCCCCGGACTGCCCCAATAAAGATTCTCAACCTGGGGAATACAATCTGGGGAGCACACAGGTCCTGGTTCACCATAATGCCATACGCTATTACTCGTGCGATATTATGACCTGGTATGAATTTGGAATTGGGGTTGGCGGCTTGTGAGAGTAATGTTGAAAATGAGTGACACTGGAGTGATGCATCTGCCCAATAGTTTTTTCCTGGGTAGAGATAGGGGAGTTCTCTTCTACCCGAGACAACGTAAGGCATGCTACAGATGTGGCTCAGTTACACATCTAAGTAGTGCCTTCGACCAGCTACAATGCACTACATGTGGAGAAGTAGGACATTCTGGAGCACACTGCACAGAAAGAGAGAGAGAGAGAGAGAAAGATGCAACTTATGTGATGTGGTCAGCCATAATTTTCAGTCTTGCCAGTGGGCGGCACACAATAAACTGGATTTAGCAGATGAGGTTGAACAACGCTTATACATTACCTTGGCTCAAAAAAAGAAGATTTTTGCCTGTAATGAACCCAGACCTGAAGAAAGAATGGTGCACATTAGCGCAGTACCTGAAGATACTCCAGGCACATTGGAGACACGAAGGGACACTAGTTCTCCAATGCAGGCTCCGGGGAGGCCTAATCGTGGGTCCTTACCTCCCCAACTGAACATGGAAACAGATGCTGGGGATGGAGAATTTGAGAGTGAACCTGAAACAATTTTGACAGTAGTCAGGGAAAAGGAACAGGCTGTAGTGGAGCCTATGCCTGTGATCATTCCAGATAATACTGTTATGAGCCCCCCCCCCACCTTCTACTGCAACTCAGTTCATCACAGTTCGGGCCACTAGAAGCAGAAGATTGCAGGACTCAACCAGATCTACACAAGCTCAACTTGAGTCTGTGATGGTTTAAATTAAATATGAAAGACTAGGTGGGCCAAGTGGTCCTTATCTGCTGTCAAAGTCTATGTTTTTATGAAAGGCTTATACAAACCTTTAAAGTTATGGAAGCCATTTACTCTCTGAAAAATAATATGGCCCCTGGCCTAGATGGTTAGCCATCAGAACGTTATAAATTTATCTCTACTGAATTAGGTGAGGAACTGAATCAAGTGTTTAACTGTATGTTGGAGGGTCAGGATATTACCTTGAAGATGAATATGGTATCTCTCATCTATTTACATAAAAAAGGGGATAAAAAAGTGACAGAATTGGAGACCAATTAGCCTGTTAAACACAAACTTTCAGATCATAACCAAAATCTTGGCCAAAAGATTGATGGGGGTAGCTAAATTAGTAATTTCTGACGTACAAGCCTCCTCCATCCCAGGTCACTGCATCCAGGATCATTCGTTTTTACTGAGGGAATTGATTGAAAAAGAGAACACAGGTCACCTTAATGGATTAGTACTGTCATTAGATCAAAGGTTTTTAAAAAAAAATTCAGATTCTGGTTAAATTTATTCTGTGGATCAAGTGTTATACAATACCACAGCTGTATTTCCATTGGTAAATGGGTGGTGAGGACCTTTAATTAGTATTAAGTATGGGATTAGACAGGGATGCCCCCTGAGTCCTGTTTTGTATGCCTTTTTTCTTAGATCAATTATTAAGGATGACTAATGATTCCTGATTGCTTATTCCAGTTACTGATACTTCTGGTTTGAGTGTTCAGAACACAATTGCTTATGCAGATGACATGCGGCTCTTGTTACAAGAAGAAGCCTCAATAGTGGAAGCCTTACAACTGTGTTCAGACTTTGAGGAAGTTGCAGAGGCCGCTCTGAATATACAGAAATGTGTGGGCAGGGTATTAGGGAACAGTCCGGATAGGGTGGGAGGTATATTGATTATGTCCGAACCCACTAAAATTTTAGGAATAAAATTTGGAACTGAGTGTTCAGATATTTTGAACTTTAAAGAGAAATTAGATATAGCCCTCAAAAAAGTTTCCATTTGGAATAAGTGGAAGATGGGGAAGAAAAAGAGAATCAATTTAATTAAAACCAGAGAAATGAGCAGAGTGGTAAGGGCAGCAAAGGTGGCTAGGGAATGGAGGTTAGCACAGGGGATCAAAGGACAAAAGGATTTCTTCAGATAAATCTGAGAGAAGAGGAAGAACAAGGATCAAATTATGAGGCTCAGGAGGGGAAGTGGGTGGGTAGAAAAGGGCACTGAGCAGGCAGAAGTACTCAATGAATACTTCTGTTAAGTTTTCACCAAGGAGAGGGGTGGGTCCATACCTGAGAAGAAGGGAGAGGTGGGAGAGGGTGAGGGAGAAGCAACCATGGATGGGGAAATCATGGTAGAAAGGGTGAGGAAGGGCCTAAACTCCCTGACGGTGGACAAGGCACCTGGCCCAGATGGAGTCCACCCCAGCGTGCTGAGATAGTTGGCAAAGGTCCTGGCAGGGCCATTGGTGGACCAGTTCAATACCTCTTTGAACTCAGGGTGTGTGCCCAGGGACTGGAGGGAAGCACATGTGGTACTTCTCCATAAAAGTGGGTCCAAGGACGAACCGGGGAATTACAGACCAGTAAGCCTTACTGCAATTGTGGGAAAACTGATGGAGACAATCCTCAAGGAAAGACTGGTGCAATTTCTTGAGGATAACAATCTCAAGGACAGCAGGCAGCACGGGTTTGTCTCAGGCAGATCCTACCAGACAAACTTCATTGATATTTATGACTGGATTATGAGGGCACTGAACAGGGGACATGCTGTGGATGTCCAATACCTGGATTTCAGCAAGGCCTTTGACTCAGTGCCACATGGTAGGCTGACATGCAAGTTGAAGAGTCTGGGAGCAGGGAGGAAACTGGCCAGATGGGTCAAGAACTGGATGCAGGGTAGACAGCAGAAGCTAGTAGTAGGGAGGGAGGCATCTGAACCCAGGGTAGTAACAAGTGGTGTACCACAGGGTTCAGTGCTGGGACCGGTTCTGTTTAACATTTTCATAGCCAACATTGCAGTGAGGATTAAGAGCAAGATCAGTCTCTTCACAGATGACACAAAGATTTGTGCCGAGGTAAATGGGGGGAGGAAGCAAAAGTACTTCAGGAGGATATGGTAAAATTGGAAGCCTGGTCTCCCACTTGGCAGCTTGGTTTCAATGCTAAAAAGTGCAAATGATGCATTTAGGAGGCAAGAACCCAGGATACAATTACTGGCTGGAGAGTTTCCCATTAACAAAATCCAAGGGGGAGAAGGATCTGGGAGCACTGTTAACCACGCAGATGAACCACTCTGCTCAGTGCAAGAAAGCAGCAGTGAAGGCAAACAGAATGCTAGGGTGCATAGCAAGGGGGATTACTTCAAGGAGTGGGGAGGTCATCTTTCCCCTGTACACGTCCCTGGTGAGACTGCACCTAGAGTACTGCATGCAATTCTGGCACCCCTACTTGAAAAAGGACATCAAGCTACTGGAGGGAGTACAGTGCAGGACAACAAAAATGATCCTGGAGTTGGGGGACAGACCATATGAAGAGAGACTGAGAGAGCTCAATATGTATACCCTGGATGAAAGAAGGGAGAGAGGGGATATGATTGAGACCTTCAAGTACCTGAAGGGTTTGGAAAAAGTAGACACCAGGTGTATGTTCAATCTGAAAGGTGGAAGGGAAACCAGGGGACAATCTGTGAAGCTGGAAGGGGGCAGGTTCAAGAGGGAACTGAGGAGGCACTATTTCACCGAAAGGGTGGTGGCAGGGTGAAATGCTCTGCCAGTGGAAGTTGCATTGTTGCAGAGTGTTGGGGGCTTCAAGAGGGGATGGGACAGATTCAAGGGGAGGGTACAAACCGGGAGGGGGCAGGGAGATGAGGGGAGGGCATATGAGGGAGGGAGCAGCGGCAGTGCAATGGACTGAAGTGCTACACACTCAAACAGATTATATAGACTGAATGGCCTGTATCTGCTGGCAATTTCATATGTTCATATGTAAAACCTATTTGATACCTGTTTTTTTGTCTCTAAGTTATGTGTTTCCCCCTCCGAAAAGCACAGAGACACGTTTGTTATGTCTGTTTTTTCAGGTGGTGTGAGGCTTAACCCCATAAAAAGGAATATATTATATCTTTCCCTTAGACAAGGAGAACTGAACATGGTGCACCCTTTATTATTTTATTATTGCATTTTCTTTATGGCTAGCTTAAAACTCATTTTAGTCAACACAGGAAAAGGGTAGGAACCGCGGATATATGATAAAATTAGGATCTGGTTTCAGTAATGGGATAGCTGAAACAACAACAAAACATTCCACTATATTGGACAAAGATATTCACTAGACTGAGGCAATGGAATGTCACTGCTGAAATGATTGTTTCATTACAGAGGAAAGGATTATATATTGAACTTTTAAACACAGTGTGCAAGGTCCCCCTGGTATTTGAACATTGTCTGGAGGGTAGCAGGTAAGCCCTAACAATTTGATTAAGAAACCCCAGGATCCCCCCTCACATGTGGGACCTTAACCGGCAAAGCAGTCGTGGGAAAATTAATATCAAAGGTAATCACAAACAAAAGCAGATAATTGGAAGACTGTGTAGCAGACCTGAATGCACTGAACAGGTAGAAACCATAGAACATCTTTTTTTCCATTGTTCATTTATTAAAGAATTTTGGGCCTTTCTTGAAAGAGCATGGTTGGCTCTGACCTTTGTTCTGGTATCCTATGAAAACTTAATGTATGGAGATGTATCTGGACCCTGGAAGGTGTGGGATGCAGAAACTGTTGCAGTGATTTTTACGTTTGCGAATGACAAATTTGGAATGCATGTTGTCATTTTGTGCTTCAGCAGAAACAAACTACTTATCTTGAAATACTGGGGAAACTTAATAAAGATTTAAAATTAATTTGTACAAAGGAAAAAGCTTTTTTACAAGAACATCTCTGGTTGACAGAATGGCATAATTTACCCTGGATAACTGACTCTGATACTCCTATAACATGAAGGGTGGACAGGTGATATTGATCAAGAGGGATCAGTTTCGTAGGTTCAAGGGATATTATTATTTTTCTCACGGACTAAGAGCATTTGTTTTTGTGTATGCAATTTCCTTGTACCCATTTTCTCTACCTTTTTGAGTTTATATTAGCCTCTGAATTAAGAGTAATGTAGTATGATTTCAGCATGATTTTGCTTTCAGTGTATGTAATAATGTATTATTTGTTTATGATATTGCTTATGTATGTGTTTATTTTAGTTTTGTATTCAATAAAATTTCCCCTACTCTTTTCGAGAAGTGCCATGGGATCTTTAACAACCACCTGAACTACCACCAGAACAGGCAGATGGGACCGTGGTTTAAAGACTCATCTGAAAAACAGCACCTCAGGAGTGCAGCACCCCCCTCATGCTGCACTAGTGTCAGTATTAGGATTTAACCCAAGAGCCTGGTGTGGGGATAGAATCCACAGTCTTACGATCTCCTGGCCTCCGAGGCAAGTGTGCTGCCTGCTGAGCCACTGACACTGCAAATTGTCATTGAATTGGGTTAGGAAAGTGTCTACAACTGATGCAGAATATACCTGCTGCCAGTCAGAATAACTTAGGTTGTCCAGGAGTGAGTCAGTATCTAGTGCATTTAGAGGATGCAGTTTTATGTATTTTGTGGCTGATTTGGGTAGGTGGGTTTTCCTAGTGCAGTATGAGACACAGTGGTCACTTAGAGCATTTGCAAGTACACCAGATGAGGTCACTTTGTGTGGGTGAGAGGAGAGGAGAGTATCCAGTCAATAAGAGAGTGCTTTTGGGAGTGGGGTTGTAGCGGGTGGATTCTGTGATCAACTGGGTAAGACTGAGGGACTCTATTTTGAAAATGTGAGCCTTGGTGGAGGGGACAAGCCAGTCCAAGCTGAAGTCACCCAGTTGCATCAATTCCCCTTTTACTGTTAGAGAGGGTAAGGTGGCTAGACAAGAAATGATAGAATCATGGGCTAGTCGGGGTGAGGCATACATTACCCCTATAAATATTGAAATTGTGGCAAGGAGGGAGAGTTGCATGAGGATAAGTTAGTGGGAGCCTTGGCAAGATTCCCTTTTGATGGCCAAACAGGCTAGAGGCTGCTTTACATAGATTGCCACTCCTTCTCTTTTGCCACAGTCTTGTCAAAACAGTGCATAGTCATGTAGACTAAGTGAGGACTCAGGGGTCCTAGTGGATGGGTAGGTTTATAGTGTTGTTCAACATCTTCATCAGCAATAATGCTTAAGCGGTAAAAGGCAAAATATGCATCTTTGTGGGTGACTCAAAGTTCTATAGGAGAGTGGACATGGAGGAAGGACATTAGGTATGATATGGCTAAACTAAAGAGATGGTCAGGTATTTGGCAACTGTGGTTCAACACCAAAAAGTATAAGGTAATGCACTTAGGGGTAAAGCAATTAGAGATCAAATACTGGCTAGAGATTGTGGAGGTCACCAAGTCAGTGGAGGAGAAAGTCTCGGGTGTGATCATCATGAGTGACATGAAGCACTTGGCATTCTGCCAGAGAACAGCAGCCAGGGTGACTAGGATGCTAAAGTGCATGGCCAGGGATATAAGCAGTAGAAAGGCAGAGGTCATTCTGCCACTGAACAGGTCACTAGTTAGGCCACATCTGGAGTACAGTATGCAGTAAGAGATGGTGCCATATGTCAAGCAAAGGACTGCAGTAAAAAATGAAGGTTAAAAAATATGGGTAGACTAGGCGAACATAGCAGCTATTATCTGCCATCATATTCTATGTTTCTCTAATTCTATGTATGTGTCTATGTTTCTAGTACTGGAGTGCTTACCTAAAGAAAGACATCAACTTACTGAAGACAGTGCAGAGAAGGGTGACCAAGATGATCCAGGGACAACAGGGCAGGCCCTACTACGCCAGACTTAAAGATCTCAACATGCACTCCCAGAAGGATAGAAGGAAGAGAGGTGACATGACTGAAACCTATAATAACTTAAAGGTGTCAACGACGTGAACTCTGAGTGTCTAGTCAACCTTAGTGGGAACAAGACCACTGGGGGTACTGCCTCAAACTGGTGTGGGTGCTTCAAGAGGTAAATGATGAGGCACTTTTTCACTCAGTGGGTGGTAGCAAAGTAAAATGAGTTGTTGGAGGAAATAGTCTCCCTGAAAACTGTAGATATGTCCAAGAGAGGTAGGGACAGGGTAGAAGGTAAAATTGCATTGAGAGGGGGGATGTGGAGTGGAGTGGAGATACATACATGCAAACATACGAATCTGCCAGCAGAAACAGGCCTCATGGTCTATCAAGTCTGCTTGAGTGCACAGCTAGCATGCCTAGATTGCAACTGCCCCACCCCTCACCCAAAGGAAATTCTCAACCCTATCTATCCAGCCCCCCCCTCCGTGCCCTGTCTCATGCCCTCTTGAAACTACGCACCATCTTACATGCTATCACCTTCTCTTGTAGGGCATTCCATTTCGACACCGCAGATGTTTTTGGGAGGAAGGAATGGATAGCAGGGAGGGGAGGATCACTCAGTTGATACTGAGAGTTCTGCAAAATTCACCAGTCAAGATAGACTGCAAGTCCTTTTTCTGTTAAGTTTGTATATTTTCATGCTAATATATTTATTTAGTTTTTATTTACCAGGCAGGTGCACTAAACAAGACATTTGCCTATTTTCAGGCACAACCTGGGATAGTCATAAAACAGAAGGTAAACAGAAACATTACACGGGGCACAAGATGAACATTTTAGGTCCATGTTTTATAGAACTTGACATCAAACTAAAATTGGAGCAACAGAGATAAATAACAACTCTGAATGCATTACACCCTCAGAGGTTAAAAATGCTATATCTAGTTTTAAAAAAAAAATAAATCTCCAGGACCTGATGGCATTCCAATAGATTTTAATGTTCTGGATATTAAATGGTGGACTCTCATATTGACAGACCTTATTAATAAAAACTAAATGTATGACTATACTCCAAAATCATGGAAGGGTAGCCACATAGTCCCCATTCACAAAAAAGGAGACAGGGAAGATCCTACAAATTACAGACAAATTAGCTTAACTGACAATACGGCAACGATATATGCAAAAGTACTACTAAACAGACTACAACTTTGGCTTGATCAAAAGAATATACTGTCACCCCTCCAGACCAGATTCAGAAAAGAAAATGGGACTTCCACACAGATCTACATCCTGTCGCACCTGATTGAAAAATAATGTAAGATTAGAAAACATAAATTATTGATTGTCTTTGTTGATTTCACAGCAGCATTTGACTCTATCATCAGAGAATATCTATGGGACAGGATGGAGGACTTGGGAGTTGATCCTAATATTTTAACACTGATGAAAAAAACTGTATACCCATATCTGGATAAGAATTAAATATAGTAAAAGTGGAGAACTAACTGACAAAGTTAAAACCAATACCGGAGTTAGACAAGGATGCGTTTTTACTCCCACAATTTTCAATATATACATAAATAAAATTCTGACTGAATTAGATTCTTCTTCTTCTTTTATCCACCAACAATATTAAAGCACAGGGTTTCAGTACGTGCCTATGCAGATGACTTACCTATACTATCAGCTAGTAGATTAAGTCTGCAGAGAAGTTTACAGAAACTAGAGAACCCATGTTGAAAAATGAATCTCATTCCAAATATAAATAAAACAAAGACCATGGTACTGGGGAGCAAAAGAAGATATAAACACTTTTTTGGCAGGCAGACCTCTAGACTTGATAAAATAATTTACTGATTTAGGAGTTCTTTTTTTTCCAAATACTTCCTTATGGAATAAACATATAAACTCTGTAAGTAATAAAAATGCAAATTACTGCAGGTTCCCTAAAAAAATGTAATACTGTGTTTGGAGGTAGGACTGTTATACCCATGCTCAAGGTTATAAATACGAAACTAACAAATCAAGCCTTGTATGCTGTAAAGACATTGGGGTGACTCTAAAGTTGAAAAAATTGACTCATTGCTAAACAAATTGTAGAAACAAAAGCTAAGACTACCATTAGGCACTTCTAATGCCTTGACCAGATCTCAGATCAGACAAATCAGTATACAACACCTGCAGTAACACAAACCAGGGCTAGAAACTACTGGATAAAAATTGCCTTGCAGAAAAATGGAACTTTACTTCATCATTGTTTACATGACAAAAGCAAACTCTTGCCATTATGTAAAGACACTTGGCTCAGAAGATTAACCGGACTGGTGTACAGTGATATGAGCACGTATGATTGAGTGGCTCAATATGAGCGACTCAGTAATAGCACTCATACTTACAGCTAGTGGTAGAAAAGATCAAGCTATCCTGTATAGTGAGTGTAGCAGTGAGCTACACTCACTAGATCAGGATATAGGAAGATGTCTGGACAAGCTCTGCTGAGTAGGCTATTTGGCGTAGTGGCTAGAGTCACTGTCTATGGAGCCAGTGGACCTGGATTTGGGTCCTAGTGTGGGTTACATTCTTTTTTTATTCAGTTTTCCAATTACTTCTAAGTATGCCCCCTTCCTCCGAGTTGATAATCATTTATTTGGGGGTGCAGAGGGCATAGCCCCCCCGCATAAAAAATCAGTTTATTATTGCTTGTAGTTGAAAGGTGAGTGACCGTCACTGTTTGTGGCAGTCAATGTTATCTTGGTAGCCCTTTTGATGTTGGGCAATATTTAGGTTGCGGTTTCTGTTTCACAACATAAGGGAATTGCTCTTATCACATTAAACCAATGGATTACTGGAAACATATAACTGTATATAACTAAACAATTGGACTGAACAGAAAATAGTAATCAACCATTCATACACAAGATACATCTCTGCTTTAATAGCTGAAAGAGACAAACAGGAAGATCCAGAAATAATGGCTAAGATGAAGTTGTCAAAGTGGTTAATTGGAATTACAAAAGAACATTCTTTAAAATTTTATTTGGAAGCACTACATAACTCAGAACATAAAGACAGAATTATACAATATATATCTGAAGTATTTCCAAGCAATATACTTGAGGCAGGATATAGGAAGGGAATTCCCATAGCTTCTAACTGCAACTGTTCCTTACAAGAACCTGAGGATTTACTCCAAGTGATGCTAAGATGTCCATGGTATGGGCAAATCAGAGACAAGTTTCTTGACCCCCTTATCAAATCACTTCAAGTTCCAGATAGATTCATTCCAGACTTATTATTCGACTCAGAGAATATAAATCATCTGAACACACTGGCAATTTACCTAAAAAAAGCTTACAAAAAATAAGAAAAAGATATCAATCTAAAAAATAAGGGCCCTCTGACTGGTTTAGATACTTACACAGAGACATGTCATAATCTAAAGGTCCACTCTTGTATTTTGGAAATTTAACAAAACTCAAGGAAATTTCTGCATGTTTACAAAAAAGTACTACTGTATTATAATTTGATTTATTTATATTTTAACTGTATTTATGCAATATTGCCCTAGCATTTTAGTAGCTCTTAAAGTTGTATTGTAGTCGATATATGTTTTCATTGGAATAGAATCTGACAGAAATAAATGTTATTAAAATAATAATGGTGGGGTATGCAGTCATATATATCCCTGATTTTAAGCAAGCTGAATGTAATGACTTATGTCAAACAATAAACATATTACTACCACCGTGATTCTTTGCATAACTGGGGTATGTGCAGTTTGTGTTTTCTTCACAATTTGGCTATATGTCCAATATCCTCCGGGATAACCAATGCCCAAGTGCATGTGCTCTGAGGTTCTTTTGTAGTTCTCTTCTCTCTCTACTTTGGGCTGCCCATGACCAAAGCAAATAAGATCCCCTAAAGGGTGGCTGGCTCCCTCCCACTGGCTGATATACAGATATGGCACACTGATGAGTTCAAATGGGGATGGAACACATACCTGTGTCTGCTGTTCTTAGCCTTTGCTGATGTAGTGTGAGGCTTTCTGGCACCATGCAATTCTGCTTAAAGTTGAGCCAGTCCAGATTAATTCATGGGCATTTGCATATGCTTCCCATGATGCTTTGCATTATTGGGGTATGTGCAATTTGTGTTTTCTTAAAATTTGGCTGAATGCCCAATATCCTCTGGGATAACCCATGCCCCAGTGCATTTGCTCTTGGGTTCTTTTGTAGTATTATTACTATTACTACTACTATTAGACAGAATGCAGGATGAACATACACAATTGCATATCTGTAAGAACAGAATTACCCAAAGGAACAACAAATACAAAATATGCTAATTTGGAGACAAGGTCCAGGGTATAGGGCAGTAAAAACAACACACAATAACAATCTCAAAAGAAGTACTAAACATAATAAACTCAGAAGGTTATAAACTTGGAGTTTATGATCAGTAGTTCAAACAAGTGCGACAGCTCAGAGATATATTGATTTTCCGAGCCAGGCAATGGGCATATACAGACAGAGGCCTTGGAAAGGAGGGAGCAATACCCACACTTGAACACTAGATTAGAGAAACTCAATTGGACCAAAGCTGACATGGAATTCCGCTGTTAAGGGGCAGAGTAGAAGGACAACTCACCAAGTTTGCATTTGATCTTAGGGATGGTTAAAGAACTTGGGGCATTGGACCCTAATGGATAGGGAATACTGTTGGGAATTAGAAGCAAATGAAGGAATGAAGGGACCTGTTTGGTCACCACAATGAAAATCACAACACCCAAAATGAGTTTGTGGAAGGCAGGTGGGGGAAGCTAGCCAAGTTTGGAGTAAAGGGTGCAGTAGTGTGCATACCTGTTTTAGGCCACAGCAAACCTGCATACAGTGTATTATTATAAGCTACTTACCACTTTCGAATGACAGCCTTAGAGGCAGAGAAATAGGCCATCCCTGTATGTCAGTTTGGATCACAAATGCCTCGTGCAATGGCAATACAGGCTTTTGGGGTAAGGTTGTCTCTGATTTTGATGGAAAGCCCCAGCCTACTTTTAGCATGATCCCCAGATAGTTAAAAGACGAAGTGATAAGGCAAGATCCACTCACCCCAGTGACTGTCAAGAGGGTATGGCACCTTTTGACTCTTGGGGCTGAGTCAAAAAGCATGGCTTGAGTCTTAGTAACATTCATAAGGAGCCTGTTAATGTTGAGCCATGTTTGAACAAAATGCAAGTCAGATGAGAGTTGACAATTCAGGTCCACGTTGCTGCAAGAACTTGTGTAAAGGTTCAAGTCATCAGCATACAGGATAGGTTACAGTACTGGAGACTAGTCTGGAGTGCATTTTATATGAAGTGAGAAAAGAAGGGGCCACAAAATAGATACTTGGGGAACCCCAACTACAGTAGCAGTAGGTTCAGACAGAGAGTGGCCACATCTACCTCTTTGACATCTATTTCCCAAGTAGCTATGGAACCATAATGGAGATGGGAGAGACACCTAAAGTACTGAGTTTACCACAGAGAAGGGCATGGTCCACCAAATCAAAGGCTTTGGTGAGGTCAATGAAAATAGCACTCATGAGCTCACCCCCATCCATGGCAGTAGAGATGTTAATGGTGAATGATAGGAGGCCAGTAGTGGTGCTGTGGTCTTTCCTGAATCTGTGCAGGATGGGTGTGAGGAGGTTATAGTTGGAGAGGTATTCGGCTATCTGAGAGACTACCACTTTTTCAAGTAAGTTATTAAGTACTGGCAGTATCGCAATTGGTCTATAGTTGCTTATGTTCTTACAGTCACCTTTTTTATATAATGGGACCACATGAGAGGTCTTCCAGTGATCAGGAACTGTGTTAGTCATAAGGGAGAGGTTAAAGACTCTAGTAATAGGCAAGACCAGTTCCTTAGCAACAATCCTCAATATTTTAGGTCTGATTCCATCAATATGATAACGTTGCAAGACCAAGGTGGTTTAACAGCATCCAAACCTCTGCCCCAACCTTGCACATTTGTAGCAAACCTGGTGGAACTTGCATAAAAGCAAAATGGTGGCAAGAGTCATTTTTTCACATTAGAAGACATATCAAGGAAATGGCTGTAAAATCATGTGGGCTTTTGCCAATAAAGTGCTTAACTTGTAGTGCAAATGGGAGGGCACAGATGGGGCTAAACATTGATCTGTGCATCAGTGTTTTCTATTGGAAGATCTTAACCAGAAAGTCTTTTTTTTTCTTTCTAAGATGGGCATGAAGAATATGTAAACTGGGTTGGAACCACAATATATAGTATATATGGACTATGTATATCATGAGACTCATTAATACAATGAAAAAGCATATGGGAAAAAAAAATTATTGTCAAAATTCTTTGTTTCCCAATCGTTTGTTGCAACTAAAAGAAACATGTCACCTAAATTTAGCATTATAGTGGCATTGTAGGTAGCTCTCTTATATGTCTCCAATTAAAAAAAGAAACTGACTCTTGAGCCTTAGTATTTCATAGCAGTGTATAAACTTTGAAGCTTTTCTATTATGAAGCTAAGTAGAAGAGATAAAAAGACATGAGTGTACAGAACTGTTGCTTTGCAGACTAGTAAGATTGCAATGAGGTTTGACTAAGTTTTAATATCAAGGGCACGATATTCATAAGTCTGCTGTTTGGCAAAGTGATTGCCCACCATTTCCCTGGGGTTTGCATCTGTGCACAATATTCAAAGGGGGCAGGAGTGCATGCTAAATGGATTAGCACGTGTGCAAGTTCGGTACACAAAGGGAAGGGCAGGAACATGAATAAGGGTGCAGCACAATATTCAGCCCATTAGCACCACACAAAAGGAATAGTGCAGGCCACCTTGCACTGTGGAATTACTGACAACAAAAAGCCTGACTTACTATGGCCAACCTTAGCGGTGAACAGAGCCACTGCAGCCAATAACTATAGTGGCGGTTGTGGAAACACACCTGTTTCCTGGTGTCCAGTGGTCCTCTCCACCTTCTGATCCCTGGCCCCATTAAAAGCAGATTATGCCCTGGTGTCCAGTTGTCCCCCCAATCCTCCAGTCCCAATTCCTGGTAAAACTAAAGAATGCCTTTGTGTCCAGTGGTCCCTCCAATACCAGTTCCCAGTAAAACTAAAGTATGCCATTGTGTCTGTTGGTCCCTCCCCCATCATCCAATCCTCATCCCCATTAAAATAAAATGAGTCCCTCATGTCCAGTCTTCCCCCCACTCTCTGATCCCTGGCCCTGTTAAGAAGAAGGCAGTTCCTCAGTCCAGTAAAGAGAAAACCTTCACTGGTGTCCAGTGGCACCCCACCATCTTCTGTTCATCTGCTGCTGTTTTGTGCAAGAAGTTCCTGGCATCTAGCAGCCCCCCCCCTCTGCCTGCACTGGGTACACCACTCTGCTACCTCCCTTACCACAATTGCTAGCACTGCAGGGAGTCCATATGGCAACCAGCACAGCCCACCTCTCACCACCTCAGCCAACCATCATATGCAATAACAGGGAGCATGCATCTTGTGTACTGTAAAGGGAGCATGTTTACTGTGTGACAGGGTTGAATAAGGCCCTGCCCCATTTGTTATGCAGAAAGAATTTAAGCACAAGGGCCTGTTCTGTCCTCTTCTTTTCTGTCTCCTGTCAGTCTGGTAGAACAATCAAATTATCTTGTGAGGCCTAGGAACTAATCACTCTGATGGTTTCACAATTCTCTGCCTCTTGCTATCTCTCTGCCTTCACTTGCTATTTCTGTATTTTCTTACTCCTTGCATATCTGTAGGTATAAAAATATATGTGAATCTTTATGTGAAAATGTCACTGATACTGGGATCCCTTTGTTTAAAACGGTATATAGTTATACTGCTGAAATGATTGCAGAAAGCTATTTGGATCTCAAGGGGTTAACCTGAGACACAGTTTTTAAATCCTTTGCAGAGCTGTCAACAAGAGGTCAGTTCTGGGACATCATGTACTGTTTTGCAGCACCTGCAAGGAATGAAACTGACAAGAACATGCTGTAAACTTACAAGAACCTTCTGTGAGAAACAGGCTCTCTTAACAAGTTCCTAGATGAAGGCTTGTAAAAAGAGCAGCAAGGAGAGTGAGAGACTGAAACTTTGAATTAAGAGATACTCTCACAAGAAGGACTTTGTTTTCTATGTTTGTCCCTCCTTTGTAAATAGTTATACAGAACAAATTTGTATTTTTTATTTTGCTGTTATTGAGAAAAATAAAATGCTATTTGTGAATTTTGAAACTGCTCCTTGTTTTGCTATGCTTCCTGACCTGTGCCTCAATGACATACCGTCTACAGCAGACAATACGAATGCTTCCCTTACAGTAGGCAGGATACATGCTCCCTGTCATTGCATATGGCGTCTGGCAGAGGTGGTGAGAGGAGGGCTGTACCAGTTGCCATATGGCTTCCTGTGGCACTGATGATTATGGTAACGGTGGCTGGCAGGGTGGTATAACCTGTTCGAGCAGTGCAGGGAGGCTGCTAGATGCCAAGAACTTCTGTATGAAACTGCAGAGGGCAATCAGAGGGTGTTGGTACCACTGGACACCAGGGAAGGTTTTCTTTCTACTGGGGCCAAGAATCAGAGTGCAAGGGGACCACTAGACACCAGGGACTGCCTTCTTCTTATCAGAGCCGGGGACTGGAGGGTGGGGAAACCACTGGACACTAAAGAATAATCTGATTTTAACAGGGATGGGGATCAGAGGACAGCGGGACCACTGGACACCAGGGCATAATTTCATTTTAGTGGGAATGGGGATTGGAGGGCAGAGGAAACAACCAGACACTATAGAATAATCTTATTTTAACAGGGATGGGGATTGGAGGATGGGGAACCACTGGATACCAGGGCATAATTTAATGTTACCAGAAATGGGGATCAGAGGATGGTGGGGAACACTGGACACCAGTGAATAATCTGATTTTAATAGGGATGGAGATCGGAGGCTGGGGGGACCACTCTACACTACTGCCTATTTACTTTTTATGGGGACTCGCAAGTCCTCAGAGACCTATCCCTGGAAGGAGACCCTGTGCTAGGGTTGAAGCACTGGGGAAGAAGGTTGCTGTCGAGCAGGCTGCAACATAGTAAAATTACTTTAATTCATGAACTTTGGACTCCACCAGTGCTGAACTGTTCACAAATTATGCAATGGATAGATTTTATACACACTGGTTTCTTGGGCAATTTTATCCCAAAAAAAATACATATTTGGCCTGTGTAGGCCTGGCAAAATTCACAAAACATTAATTTGAAGAAGACTGAGTAATGACAACAGTGCAGCATCCCACAGTGTTGGCTACTGGTTCCAGAAATGGTGTGCCCATTGGGACAGTGCCACACATGGGCAAGGCTTCCCATTATGCCGTGGCTAAATGTACGCAGTGGATTCACAGGCAACATTGCCACAACAATTATTTATTCAGCCTGTGTAGACCTGCTAAAAGTTCACAAAACATTACTCTGAAGAAAAATGATTGAAGACACCAATGCAGCATCCCATGATGTGAGTGTAGGCTTCTGGTTCCAAAAAACTAATGGACACAGAAGCACTCCCCATCCACCTCCTCCTCCTCTGTCTTTAGCCCAGCTGGAAGTGTGGGAGATTCATTTCATTTTTATTTTATTGTTCGATTAAGTACACTGGAATACAATTCTATTTACAGGTATGATGCAAGGTCAGATTCAGAGAATTTTTCAACAAACAATAATGAATAGGAAATATAAAGTTCCACGTCATTTAAACAAACAACAGTTTAGTACAACAGAACAGTAATAGGTAGGGACAATAAAGTTCCAATATCAGTTAAACAATAATGCAAACTGATACAAAGTATTAGAAATGTTAATATTTGGATAGTCCAGTCAGGTGGGTTGATAATGTTGTTGAAAAGGCATTGTAAGTAGACAGACATCTAATATGAGGGGATACTTCATTCCATGTGGATGCTGCAGAATGTGCAAATGTTTGTTGGCCACTTAGAGTACGTACAAATGACACATTTAAAAGGTGTTGGTCTTGTGAAGAGTGTGAGCTGAAACTTGGTACACAGTTCATAAGAGACTTAGAGTAGGCAGGGTGCTTGCCTTCCGGATCCTATAAACAAGTTGGGACAAGGACAGTTTGTAGTTCAAGGGTACAGAAAGCCAACTCAATCTTCCAAGTGTCTCACAGTGATGCATTGTATTTGGAGATGTTAATGCAAATCTGCCTATCCTGTGAAGTAAGACTGTCTTCATAGACAATATATTTGATGGGGCAGTGTCAGTCACTGTTGAAGCGTAGTTAACTAGTGACAGTAGATTTTGGTTAACTATTGTCATTCTGGTCTCGGGTGTTAGAAAATTTTGAAGTCTATACAGAATGCCAATTTTTGCATGAACTTTCGATGTTACTATTTCAATGTGTGGGCCAAAGGTCAAAGTAGGGTCCAAAGTTACACCAACATATTTAAAAGAAGAAACATTTTCATACTCTGTCCCATCCAATGCCATTGCGCTTAGATTGTTACCATGGTCTCTCAACCTGGAGAGAGTCCCAAAGACCATTGCCTTAGTTTTTGATAAGTACAATGTTATTCCTGCATAACCAGTTCTGTATTAAACTAAGTTCTCTTGTCAAAACCACTTCCAACTCAGTAGTTGATGATCCATGACAGTATATAACTGCATCATCAGCATAAAGTTTTGTTTTGTTTCTTTTACGATTGTTGTTATTGGGTCAAAGAGCAAGGAGAATAAAAGAGGCCCAAGAATCAAGTTCTGTGGGATGCCACACCCCACCCTGACTTTTCCAAATGTACTACCTCCGTACTAGATGGATGGATACCTATCAGTCAGAGAGTCATTGAACCAGTCTGAAACCACTTTCCCAGACCCCAGTTGCTCTAACATTATCACTAGTAAAGTATTGGCCACAAGATCAAAAGCTTCCACAAAAGCTGAAATCCACAAAGGCTGCCAAAGTAAGACATCTCCCTCCATATCATCATGTACTTCACTCATGAATTCAACCAAGTCAGTCTCAGTCCCATGCCCTATTCTAAATCCATGTTGATTAACTGACAAGTGATTATATTTGTCATCCATAAATCATCCATAAACTATGGCAAAAGGGGCTCTGGAAAATAGGGCAGGTTGATTTTAAAAAAAGTGAGAGGCCAGGATGTTCAGAGATGTGGACACAGTACTTGTATCCATGTCTCAGATGCATGTTGTGTCCATGCAAATCCATACAGATGTCTGCACCTTACTGGCAGATATTTAGATGGATCTGCAATAATTCCCATGGTTTACAGCAATTTCTGGCACAACTGTGGGAATCGTATCCATTTTTCAGATGCAACTCCGGCGTTCCATCCTGGGAATTAGACTAACTTTCTGTGGCCCAACTCCTGTGCTGGAACTCAGCAGGTGCATTCAAAAAATGGACACAGCTCATTAAAAATTCTGCCCAGACCCCTGTGGTACTTGCCAAGGCTAAACTGGTCCAATTTGACCTCTTCTGGAGATGTCAGGAGCTCTCTGGTGACCAAATCCATATATTATGGTACTGTAGGAGGATCCAGTCCTTATGGCTGGCAGCTGGCAAGATGGGGGTCCAGTATTCTTTAGAAACCCATTCCTATGTCTCCCCAGCTGCTGATACTAGGAATCCAGTCCTCAGCCCCCAACTTAAGTCTCTCAGAGATAAAATTGCTCCTGACCCTAAGCATGCAGGTAAAAAGACTCCTCTTGTGGAAATGGCGGATGCAAGTAATCCCATCAGTGGAGGAGGTACTTAGGTCCTTGGGTCACGTGGCCAGCTGGTCCAGAATGCCACACACTGTAGCTGATATCCTCCCTAAATATATCAGCATGTGGAAACTCTTTATAGTGTACTTGAAACCTAGGGAGGGAATCGGCTGAAAAAGCTCCTCTTCAATTTTGTAAACCCTTCTCTAATGTTTGAGTCTGGAGCTGGGGTGGAAGAGACACTTATTGTGGTTCTGGGGCCCCCTGTGCCAATATCAACTTGGAATATTATGAGTAATTGCTATTTTATTCACTGATGATTTCTAGATAGGTTTGCTTTGTGTGTGTTCTCTTGTATTTTGAAGTTCCTGACAGAAGGGAAGTGGTCCTGGACCATCTTAGAACTCTACGGTTGTGCCAGCAATGCAGATATAATTGAGAATAGTCCAGGTAAGCCAATTTATACGGTATTTACAGGACATGAGTGCCAGCAGGTATTACTCCCATGGGTTACTTCCCAGCTGGACAGGTGTTGTTCATCCATTCAGGGAATAATACAGTTCTTTTGTTGCCCGATTGTTTAGGCTCTGCTCTGCAAGGTATTGTAAGGCTGTCCCACTAACTGTATTCATACAGACATATGTAACAGGTCTGTAATATTATTGTTATATATCCAACAGCTTTATTCCATGTAATGCTTGTTAAAGTCAAGTCAATAAAAAACTTATTAACCGTAAAAAAAAAAATAAAAACCTCTGCCCAGCATCCATACTTTTTGGGTCACAAGGCATGCTCTCCTGTTGGTGACAATACTTTCTTTTTTCAAATATATTTTATTAGCTTTTTTTAACATAAATTTAGTGGTGTTAAAAAGATAACATTTAAAAATCAATGTTATACATAACAACATTGATTTCCTGATTGTGCATTTGCTCTGTACTTCACAATTACATTAAAGGTGATAACATTTCTTCAGTTTCTTTCCACAATATTAACTGATTTTCTTTCTGTTCTTCTTGTTCAACCCACATCTTCTCATATGAGGTGGCCTCCCAAAAAAGCTGCCACCATCTCTTTTTTTTCAAAAGGTTGAATTTCTGTGGCATTCCACTGTTCCAGTATCATCTTTTTTGTAATCATTGAGGCTATCCTTATTATTTTTTCTTGATATTTTCCTAATTTAAGTTGTGTGAAATGTCCTAATACTAATTGTTCAAATTTAATACAATTTCAGTCAACAAAACTTGATTTAGAATTTGTACTGTCTGTGCCCACCATGTTTGTATAAACTTACAAACCCATAAACAATGGTATAAATCAGCTTCCTGATCACATTGATGCCAACACAGTTGAGATCTCATCTTTGAAAATGTCCCTAATATAGTAGGTGTATAAATAATATCTATCAAGAATTGTTTTCTGTATTACTTTATTTTTTGCATATGTATAACCTTTAATTCCTTTTGTCCTTAAATGTATCCACTGTTGATCCTTTAAGTCTATTCCAGCCTCAAGATTCCATTTATCATTTGTTTTTGACCATAAATGTCCTTGACCTTTATATTTTATCTGATATATTTTTGAAAGCAACTTATTCCTAGTACCATTCATAATGTTAGAATGGTCCGTTTTCAATCTCGCTAAATCTGTTTTATTTTTACCTTTCATTAATCCCTTAAAAAGACTCAATTTAGTTTTTAGGGTAATGTAATACAGGAAATTTATATTTGTTATTGGCATAAATAATTGTTTAAATTCTTCTGATGTACAAAATTGGTCTCCTCTTATTAATTGTTCCCAAGTTTGTATTTGAGTTTTAGATAGTAATAACCATTTCCCTCTATGTGGTTGAGGCCAAATAATTTTATTTGACCACATATTGGACATTAACCATGGGAGGTTTTCTTTCATGATTACGATTTTTAAATTACTTCTTATTATGTTTTCTAAGGGAATAAATTGTTCAGAAAAAAATGACGTCTTATCCCATTTAATATCAAATAATTTTGACTATCTCTATCCTGTTTTATTAAAGCTGTTTCTAATGATGACTCTGGACAGTGAAATGCCCATTCCGATAAAATCCTTATTTGACTTGCTATTACATAATGCATAGGGTCTGGACAACCATAACCTCACAAATTTCTTGGAGTAGTTAACTTAGACCAAGCTATTCTTGCCTTTCCCCCTCTCCATAAGAACTTAGAAAAAATAATTTTCATGTTCCTAAACCACTTGATTAAAAGAGTACCTCTAATTGCTTGAAATACAAACATAAGATATGGAAGGGCCATCATCTGTAAAGTCTCTATCCTGCCCCACAATGAGAAAGATAATTTTTCCCAATTTTTAATAAGGTTAAAATCTTCTGCTTTGCTTTATCATAATTCTTAAGAATTGTTAAATTTTGATTTGGATAGATATTTATCCCCAGATATCTAAAGGAAGACCCATTGACAAAGTCTTCTTCGATCAAGTGGTGTAAGATATAATGATTCTTAGAAATTTTACATATCACTGTTTTTTGTTTATTCAATTCATACCCCGCTACTTTATTATATTTCCAGACTTCCTCAAAAAAAGCTGGTAGCGAATGATTTATATCCCTCAAAAACAACAATACATCATCAGCAAATGCATTTATCTTATAATCATAATCATGAATTCCCATCCCTTGTATGTCAGCATTTTGGCTAATATGACTAAGAAATGGCTCCAGAGATAAAACATATAACACTGGAGACATAGGACACCCCATCTTATTCCAGTCTTCATTGAAAAGAAAGAACCAGTATAATTATTAACTGTAAATCTCTACTTTGTATTCTTATATAGTTTCTGAATCATATCAATCAATTTCTGTGGAATTTTCCCAAAATGTAAAACTTGGAACAAATAACCTCTGTCTAACAAATCAAAAGCTTTTGTAGCATCTATTGAAACCTCATGAATATTTATATCTGTTTTACCAATTTCGTGAATTACTTGCTGAACTCTTCTTGTAGCCTGACACATATTTCTTCCTACCACAAAACCAAACTGATCTCCAGAGATTAACTGATCTAATTTATCTTTTATATGATTAACTATGAGTTTAGCCATTATCTTGTAATCTATATTAAGCAAAGCTATAGGTCTATAACTCGCTACTAACTGTTTATCCTTTCCCTTTTTTGGAATTAATATTATTCTGGCTTCTTGCCATGAATTTGGAAAGTCTAATTCTTTCTGAAGAACCTCTATAATCATCCTAGTTATCCAAGGAACTATTTCTTCAAGAAATGTAATATAAAATTCTATAGTAAATCTGTCAAGGCCTGGTGTCTTCCCCTTTGGCATGGCCTTAATGACCTCAATTATTTCCTCCTCTGGAAATGGTTCATCTTTAATCTGTATCTGCTTAAACTCTATATCATTTAAGTAATCATCCACTTCTTTTTGGTCTTTTTTTTGTTATTTCTGATATATTTCCTTATAAGCCTCCATAATTATTTCTGTCATTTTCACCTCTTTAGTTTCTAATTCTCCTTCTTTGTTCATTAACGCTTCTATTATTGTCCATTCTTTCTGTTTTTTAAGAAGACTTGCTAATAATTTCCCCGATTTGTCACCTTGCATATATTTAATTTTCTTTAGTTTTGAATATTCGCTAATACCTCATAATTATTATCTTGAGTCTGTTGAAACTTTAATTGATATCACACTTTATGGTATTTATCATAGTATATTAAAACTAAACTATCTAATTCTTTTCATCTTTGCTTAAGAGAATTTCGCCGAGCTCTGATTGTTTTATTTATATAAGCTTGATAAGATATACACGCACCCCTCAATACTGATTTAAAAGCATCCCATAGTTGTATCACTGATATAAAACCATCATGGTTGTAATACCAATATTCCTGAATGGTATCTTTAATTTTTTAACAAAGATATCATTATTCAGTAACTGATTATTAAATCTCCAAATTGGAATACCCTTTTTATTCTGAATAGTGTTTATTAAATCTAATGTAATTAATGCTTGATCAGAAGAGATAATAGAATTTATATTGGCTTCTTCAAAGTTTGTAATGAGTGTTTTTGAAATAAAGGTATAATCTAATCTAGAAAATATATTGTTCTTCTTATCATGAAATTGTAAATTCTTTAACCTTTGGATACTTAAATCTCCATGGATCCAATAAATCATGAAAAAGAAGAAAATTATTAAGTAACCTACTCTGGTTTTTATTAAATGCTGAGACACTCGATGTTTTATCCAATTCCGGGTTCAGCCAATTATTAAAATCCCCCTGTAATATGATATTTATTGCTTGAATCTGTACCATTGCTTGTGAAATTTCGGCCAAAAAATCCTCATAATTACAAAATGGTCCATATACTGATCCTACTGTATAAATCTTATTCTTAAATTTAAGTTAAATCATTATTATCCTTCCACTTTTATCTTTATATGTATCTAATATACTAATGTAAGGGTCATTCTTAACCGATATAGCACTCCCTGTTTTTTTCCTAATCCCCTTAGAGTAAAAAAGATGTGAACACCATTTCCTTTTTAAGTTCTTAATCTCTAAATCATCCAAGTGGGTTTCCTGTAATGCCATACAATGTATGTAAATTGTTTTTTAAAGTTTAATATTAGTGATCTTTTTATTGGGGAATTAATCCCATTCACATTCTAAGAAGAACATCTAAATATTGTCTTTTTATCCATATTGTTTTTTCCCTTGAATTTTCATTGTTACCATCTTATTATTAAATAGAACATTTCCAACTTTCTTTTGTTTAAAAATAACTGCATAATTTTTAAGCACTATACATCCTACCTTTAAATTTATGTCAAATCCTTCATGCATCTTCTCTACCTTCTTTCTATACACCTAACCCCTGGGGTTTCAGCATTTCTCCCCGGCCCCATTCCAGTGAATATTACTTAACCCATGTTCGGTTTGACTCAAACTCATCAATATGCTCATCTATCTAACACCCCCATGAAATAATCCAGCAAGCACAGGGTGGTCCCTCTAGGGAAAACCTTGATGAACCCCATCAAAACAAATAACAACAAAAAAACTATTCAATCTATGCTCAGTCTCTAAAGCAATGACTACCCAAAAGGGCCTCTGATCAGAAAACCAAATTTCAAAGTAATTTGAAATCGCATCTATCCCAGCAGTGAGAAGACAAAAATTTTCTGATTCAACTCCAAGTGATAGAAAGCATTATGGGAAAAGGCCTCCCTCATACTCTAGAAGAGTACTAACAGAGAACACATTATTAATTTTACCTTGTAAACTTAACCAGCAATTTAACATATAACATATATGTCTCAAAATGATAAACCCACTAATAGCTTAATATTTCCTTTTATGCTAGTTTTATATTACTTTTTCTTACTCTTTAAGCTGCAAACATTTCAGGGTATTTGATTCTTAAATCTTCCTCAGCTTCTTATGGTGTAGTATACAGGTGTGCTTTCCCATCATAAAACACTTTTAACTTAGCTGGGAATATCATGTTAACTTTTAATTTTATTTTGTCAAAGTTTCCTTTTTAAGTTATCAAATTTTCTCCTTTCTGCTAAAACCTCTTGTGGCAAGTCATTATACATAGCTATTTGAGCTCCCATCATATTTAATCTTTTCTTTTCATACACCTCTAACATGAGTTTTTCTTTGTCCTCTGATCTTAAAAATTTCACCATAACTGGTCTAGGTGGACCCTGCTTAGTAAAGTTAGATTGAAAAACTCTGTGGGCCCAATTCTCAA
Organism: Neoceratodus forsteri; assembly: GCA_016271365.2. Lineage (NCBI taxonomy): Eukaryota > Metazoa > Chordata > Ceratodontiformes > Ceratodontidae > Neoceratodus > Neoceratodus forsteri. Next base: position 1,093,026,976 of record CM057451.1, read on the forward strand.
AGCCCTGCATCTGATGCAAGGTGCTTGCACCAAACAGATAGTGTACAAGGTGCACCTTGCATCCAGGGCTGCCTCCACACAATTCTCAAAGATTGCCTGCATTGACCACAGGCTTCCTGCCCCAAACAGGGCTTGCGCCAGCCCTGCACCCTGCACTACCATGCAACATGGTGCTAGGTGGACTGCACTGATGCAAGCTGCAGCTTGCTATTCACAGACAGCTCCCAGTGGGAGAAATTCTAAGTCCCCTTAAACCAGCCAGGGCTGGCATAAGGGGACTTAGACATTGCTCCCCTGGGTGAGCTGTCCTATGGGTACTGCAGCATGTCCTACCTCCCCAACCCCACCATGCCCTACAAGTGCCACATAGTGGACCCTCCATCCAGGTTGTTCTCCCATAGGGCATCCAGGGCAGAAGCACCCACCCAATCCTCGATTTGCCTTATAGCATGTAGGTAGTGCCCCATCCAGATTCTGGTGCTCCAGTTTGTACCAGGACAGATGCCACCTACCCTCCCACCAGTGCCTGTAGATGGTGTCCCCCCATCCCAGACAGAGCAGGGGTCCAGCACAGCCCTCTGCACACCTTTGCTGTCAGTCCCAAATTGGACAGACCATGCAGCCGATGGACTAAGGGGCTTGTGGCAAACCCTCCCGTGTGCCATGCAGTTGCCACATGGCTGGGGTTGCCGCAAGCATTGAGTCTTAGGCACCAGGACCCATTCCTGTACCAGAATCAAGAGCAGGATCCCTGGCACAAGGGGCTTTGGTGCAAGCTGCTGTTTGCTGCAGCTTGCGCCGAGCACAGCCCTGTATGAGAATCAGACCCCATGAATCCTATCAGTTTCCATATTAGTACTAGTGGGATGTGTCTCTAAATAGGCAGCTGAAATTTGTTTAAAGGATTCTAATAATGTTCTTTCCTCATCCCAAGCTTCTGGAATCCCAAGAATTTTATTATTTTTCCTTCTTGATCTTGACTCTAAGTCCATCAGTTTATCCTTAAATTCCTTGTTCGATCTTTCTGTGTCCAATAATTGCCTGTCCACTGGTTCCTTATCATCCTCTAACTTTGAAAATCTTTGCTGAACTTCTAATATATCTTTTTAAATTTCTTGATTCTGCTTCAGGATATGACCCACTGTAGTACTGAAAAGGTCTAACTTTTCTTCTGACTTCTCCATTTTAGTTAGCTTCTGATTTATCTGAAGTAGTATAATTTTTGCCCATTTTGGTATTTGCTGCTCCTCTTTAAATTCTTCTTTTGGCTCCTCCTCATGTATGTGAGATTGCTCATATTCAGAGATAGATTCATAAGTAGAATCATATGATGAATCCTCTTATTTACTTGTTTGTGATAAATGAATAATAAGATTTTTAGAGGAAGGAATAATAACTTTTTCTTGTCCACCTTCACTTTTTTTTTAACACTTTCATGTTTCTTCTATCCTGTGTCTGTGAAACTATGTTTCATTTACTAGTTTCATAGATGGTCTCACCAATAGCAATAATTTGAAGCTCAAAAGGTTCATTAGAAAACTGAATCTGTTTTTCCTCCTCCTGTTTGTGATTTTAAAATTCCATAGATTCATTCTTCTCTTTCCTTATTGCTGTTTGGTTGACCTCTTCCTGGGATTTTTGAAGGGCTTCATCCCTTCCTTAACTAAGCCATCTGTTATTTTGAGAGAACCCACTATAAGTTCATTACAATTTTAGGTTCCATTGTAACAACATTCTTAACAGGGGTCTGAGATGCAAGGGCTTTTAATTCCTGCAAGTGAGGGACAACCACCGTGTCTTCCAGCAACTCCTGATTTTGCAAATTTCCATCATGAAGCTCAAAACAATAATCCTTCTGCTCTGTCCCCACATCCCCCTCCTGAATCTGTTCCTCTAAAGCAGCCCCCAAGTTCTTCTCATTACCCATCACTGCTAGGGTATTTTCAAGCTGATTGTTTACCACTAGAGCTTTATCGGGTGAAGCTTCAATCTCTAAATCAGTTTACTTCTGAACTTCATTTTGTTGCTGTAAGCCTTTAAAGTGAAGGCAAGACTCAGTTAGAGCCACCTGCCATTTTTTAGATTGGGAAATAAGTTTTTGTGGAGTTTGATTTTGAATACTACTTTCTTTTAGAAGAGAAGGTTCATTAAATGCACTTGCTGAAAATACCTTTTGTTGATCTACTTGTTTATTGCCATTGCTATCTGAAGACACCTCTCTGGGCTGAGGGAGGAGGTTGTTCATCTCCAGGCTGAGTTGGCCAGGATTTGTGGGTCCTTCTCTCCCACCCAGGGACCACCGGGGTCACTGCTGTTGCCTCAGAGGTTGCCAAGAAAGAGGAGTGGTTGGACCACAGTGGGCTCAGGGAGGGTGAGGGTGGTGGAATAGAGGCAGTTACCTCTAGTTGTACCTGTCCACAATTGCTATGCCATTCTGGAAAGGTGTGGTTCCTCTATGGAGGTACCCACAGTGGAGACCAAGGAAGATGCTGGGAACCTTCACAAAGGAGACCCACAGGAGGGTGGCATGGGACCCCACAGGGGAAGAAAACATCTCCTGGTGGGGGACTCCATTGTTAGGAATGTAGAACTGGGGGAGGAAGGGAAGAGGGAGGTAAAGTGCCTGCCTGGTACCATGGCTTGGAGGGACAGGGAGTGAATCCTCAGGATCACAGGAGCAGCTGCACAGGGGAGGGAGCTGGATGTCATTGTCCACCTAGGGACAAATTACCTGGCTAAGAAAGGGATCAGAGCAGTGCAAGAAGTGTTTGTGGAGATGGGGAGGGGCCTTAGTCAAATAGCACACATGGTAACCTTCTCGGAGGTGCTGTCTGTCTGTGGCATGGGTGAGGCTAGGGTGCTCCACACCATGGGATTCAATCAGTGGTTGAAAAACTGGTGCAGAGCTCAGGGATTTGGCTTCACTGGGGACTGGGGGTCCACCTGGAGAGATGCAGGCCTATACTGGCATGATGGTCTGCATCTGTCCAGGAGGGGAACCAGGACCCTAGGTGATAGGTTTAAATACTTCATTAACAATCATTTAAACTAGCCAAGGGGGAGGCACTGGAAAGGAGCAGGGAAATCCTAGCCCCCCCAATAATATCAGGGTACTAAGTGAGGTAGACACCAACATAGAGATGTCGATAGGGAGAAGCGCAGGGGTAAATGGAGAAAGTGACAAATGCATTAAGGACAGGGATGGGGCAAAAAGGGGTAAGGCCATCAAGAAATGGAGGGTAATGAGTACCAACACCCATAGTCTGGGCAACAAGCTTTCTGAACTGGTGGCCTTGATGGAAGAGGGATGCCTGAATATTGTAGCAGTCACAGAAACATGGTACACAGAGAACTATGATTGGAATGTTAACATACCAGGGTACACAACCTACAGGAGAGACAGGGAGGGCAGAAGAGGGAGGGGAGGCGAGTAGCTCTCTATGTAAGGGAAGGGATAAAAGCAACTGAATAAAAGAGTAAACAGGGAGGAGAAGAGGCACTGTGGGTCACCTTAGAGACTGGAAATGGCACCACAATCTGCACAGGGTTGTATATAGACCCCAATGTCACGGGGAGGGAATGGACAAGGATATGATAGAAGAGAAAGGGGAGATACTGTTGATGGGGGACCTTAACATGCCATATGTTAACTGGAGCACCTTTGCGGCAGCAACATGCAAAAGCAGGGCCATTCTTGATGCCTTTCAGGTGGCATGCCTCAAACAGCTAGATTTGGAACCTACTCATGAGGGAGCAATCTTAGACCTCATACTCTCAAATGGGGACAGTGAGAGGATCTCAGATCTAGAAGTGGGTAGCCATTTGGGAACAAGTGACCACCAAACAGTGTGGTTGACGATAAACTCAGCTACAGAGTCAAGCCATGCAAAAGTGAGGGTTCTGGACTTCAGGAGGGCTGACTTTGGCAAGATGGGAGAGTGCCTTAGAAAAGCACTAGTATACAGGCTAGAAGGAGGGGTGGAACAACAATGGGGAAATATCAAAACTGCCATCACAGAGGCAACAAGCCTTTGTGTGAAGCAAATAAACAAATCAAAATGAAAGAAAAAGTCACTATGGTTCTCAAAAGAGGAGGCAGTGAAGGTTAGGGGGAAAAAGATAGCATTTAGGAAGTATGAGGAAGCACAGAAGGAACAGGACAGAGAACTATACCAGTTAAGGCAGAAGGAAACAGGGAGGGTAGTCAGAATAGCAAAGGCACAAACTGAGGAAAAGTTAGCTAACTCGGTTAAGAAGGGGGATAAAACATTTTATAGGTATATCAGGGAGTGTAGAAAGACAAAGGGAGGAATAGTGAGGCTGAATAGAATGGATGGTGGGTGGGCAGAGAGTGATAATGAAAAAGCAGGGATACTGAATGAATACTTCTGTTCAGTATTCAAAAAAGAGGAAGTGGGGAGGTGCCTAATCCAGTTAACAGAAGCACTCTGGAGAGGGGGTTGATCCCATTCCTTTCAGAAGAAAGGGTTCTGAAAGAACTCCTAAAACTGAAGGTGGACAAAGCAATGGGGCCAGATGAAATTCACCCCTAGAATTCTAAAAGAATTAAGCAGAGAACTAGTGACACCACCGACTACCCTTTTAACAAATCATGGGAGGATGGTGTAGTACCTGAGGACTGGAAGAAGGTGGATGTGATTCCTTCACAAAAGTGGGGACAAAGACAGAGGCAGAAAACTACAGACCTGTCAGTTTGACCTCTGTGTAGGGAAAGTGATGGAATCACTTCTGAAGGAAAGAATTGTTGAGTACCTAGAGGTCAGTGGGGCACAGGACCCAAGGCAGCATGGGTTCACAGCAGGAAGGTCATGTCAGACAAATCTAATTGATTTCTTTGACTAGGTGACCAAGGTAGTAGACCAGGGAGGGGCTGTGGATATGGCCTACCTAGACTTTAGCAAGGCATTTGACACTGTCCCACACAAAATATTAATAATCAAGTTAGCCAGCCTGGGAGTGGGTCCCAGGGTGGTAGTCTGGGTAGCAAACTGGCTGCACAATAGGACACAGAAGGTAATTGTAAATGGAGTCCACTCTGAAGAGAGAGGGGTTACTAGTGGGGTGCCGCAAGGTTCAGTACTGGGTCCAGTCCTTTTTAATGTCTTTATAAATGACATTGCAGAGGGACTGGAAGGAAAAGTATGCCTCTTTGCAGATGACACAAAGATCTGCAACAGGGTTGATACACAAGGAGACGTGGAAAGGATGAGAAGGGACTTGGCAAGGTTGGAGGAATGGTCAGAAGTATGGCAGCTTGGATTCAGTGCAAAGAAGTGCAAAGTAATGCACCTGGGAAACAAAAGCTCAGGGGAAGATTACACAATGGGTGGGTAGTAACAACAACAAAAATGGAAAGAGACCTGGGGTAATCATATCAGATGACCTTAAGGTTGGAAAGCAATTTGAGAAGGCGGTAGGGAGGGCTGGGAGGATACTGGGATGTATAGGGAGAGGTATCACCTGCTGAAAACAGGAAGTTGTTATTCCCCTGTACAGACAGTTGGTGAGACACCATCTAGAGTACTGCGTCCAGTTCTGAAGACCCCATCTCTGCAAGGACATAGACAGGATGGAGGCATTTCAGAGGAGGGCAACTAAAATGGTGCAGGGTCTGCAAGAGAAGCCATACGAGGAGAGACTAAAGGAGCTTAATATGTATACCCTTGAGGAAAGGAGGGAGAGGGGGGACATGATAGAAATGTTTAAGTACCTCAGTGGAATCAACAAAGTCCAAGAGGGTAGCATCTTTCTGAAAAAGAAATGTGCAAGAACAAGGGGACACAATTTGAAGATAGAGGGGACAGCTCAGGGCAATGTGGGAAGTATTTTTTCACAGAGAGGGTGGTGGATGCATGGAACAGCCTTCCTGAGGAGGTTGTGGGGTCTAAAACTGTGGGAGAATTCAAGAATGCATGGGACAGACATAAGGCAATTTTTGTGGGGGAAAGGAAGAAATAGGCTGCTGGTTAAATAGGATCTGCAGCTTATCCTCTAGGTAGGGAAATGGGCATACTAGGTGGGCCAAGCGGTCCTTATTTGCCATCAAGGTCTATGTTTCTATGTTTCTAACTTTCTCAACTCACATTTTTCAGACCTAACCAAATACACTAACGCTTTCACCACCCTACCTCACTCAAGCACCATGCCTGGCTATACTGGCCCAAATTTCTTCTTCAAAAGAATCTCTAAAAAAGAGGTACTACGATTACTGAATAACGTCTCTGATTTCACTGCAGCAGGATCTGACAATCTGCAACCTAAACTATTGAAACTGGCTGCTCCTTACATTGCTGCTCCACTAGCTAGGATTTTTACCCTGTCCTTACGCCAAGGTTTTGTCCCTGACATTTAGAAGATTGCTAGAATTACCCTTGTTTTCAAAAAAGGAGACTGCAAGGATCCAGCAAACTACAGACCCATAGCCATTTTTTCAGTTCTCAGCAAACTCCTTGAGAAGCTTGTAGCTACTCAAACTATTGAATTCCTCCGTAAATATAACCTTCTAACATCTGCACAGCATGGCTTCCGCAAGGGTCACAGTACCACCACCACCACCCTCCTCAAATTTACGTCAGATGCCCTAACAGCCATGGACTCTGGTCATCTCACAGAAGCCATCTTTATTGACATGACTAAGGCATTTGACCTAGTTGACCACCCCATCCTCCTAGCTACCCTCACATCTCTCGGCTTTTCACCCAATGTAGTAAAATGGTTTCACAGCTACTTATCCGATAGTACACAAATGGTTAAATTTAATTCCACCCTCTCAAATAAAACAACCATAAACATTGGTGTGCCACAAGAGTCTATTTTAGGACTGCTGCTTTTCACCATCTTTATCAACAGTATCACCTCTAACCTCCTGCAGACCGCATACCTGTTATACGCAGATGACATTGTCCTATACAGGAATGTGAAAACTGTTGAAGAGATCAACCAGAGTCTCTCCCAAGATTTCCAACTAATACAACAATGGCTGTTGAGACACAAACTTGTCCTGAAAAAATCTAAGACCCAAGCCATGCTATTTGGGTCCATTATGAAGCTCAAAAACTCCCAAGCAAAATTCAGAGTCTCCTCCTGTAATGGAACATCAGTTGGGGTGGTTGACTCATTTAAATACCTAGGCATAACACTTGACCCGTTACTTAACTTCGATATCCATATACAACAGACCTGTAAGCAGGTCAACATGAAACTCGGTATTGCTTACTGAACCAGCTATGTCCTTACCACCTCAGCAAACCTTGCTATAGCATGAGGCATACTCCTACCAATCCTCACGTAATGCTGTTGCAACATATACCTCTGCAGGCAAACCAAACCTTAAGAAATGGGATGTTACCTACAACAATGTCTGTCATTATGCGTCCTCCTCTCACCGGCTGAAACATCACTGCCTCCTTTAATCTGATCTAGGGTGGCTCCCACCACAAGCATCACGGTACTATACATATGGCACCATCATTGACAACATTATCAGATCACAGATACCCAAACCACTGGCAACTCTCTTCCGAAACCACACTTCCTACTATGACTTACGATCAATTGAAAATGCCCTTATCCATATCCCCAAACACAGCACCTCCAGAGGTGTGAGTGCATTTGCCTATCATGCCCCCCCCCAGTACTGGAACTCCCTCCCTCTAAGATTACGCCAAGTCTCTTCCCATGTCACGTTGAAGAAGGAGCTACAAAATCATCTCACCACTTCCAACATGTGCTCCTGTTTCAAACCGCCATAGCTTAGGTAACTCTTCCTAACCTTCACCACCCAGACCATTTCTGCTAGCCCTGCTTAACGCTCTGCACTTGCTCCTACTTTCTCTTACTGCCCTTAAATCAACTAAATTCTCCCTCTTACTTGCTGTTAGCCCTACCTTATCCCACCCTCTACCCACCTTGCCTCATATTTGCTCTGCTACATCTAGCCAATATTAGCTATTTCATAGATTATAGACATCATTGTATTTTCCTCCCCTATTTTCTTAAGTAGCTATGATTTAATGTATAACTACCAGTATTTTTGCTGCATTTTCACACTGTTATGTATTTACCCTACTTTGTTGTTTACGCCTGCTGACACTGTTCATATAACATGCTATTGTCTACTATGTACTGTAATTCGTATGTACTGAAATTTGTTTTCTGTTGTTTGCTCTGTACCCTCCCGGGTTGTGCCTGAAAATAGTCATTGCTATGGCTAGTGTACCTACCCAGTAAGCAAAAACTAAATAAAAAAAAAATGTTCCCTTCGTTTATCTTGGGAGGAGCATTTTTCCTTAACTGTAGGTTCTAACTGAGTTATATTTGTTTGCTGACCTTGAGGGATTGCCTTCTTTAACCCCAGTAAAGAAATAAAATTCCTCTGAACCTGATCCCCCCCCCCCGCACTTATTTCACTCAGTTTCAGTTTTTGTTCAGGTCTCTCCTCAGTTTTAAAGTCACTCATTCTCTCATGACTTATCTCCGCATACAATTTAAAGTTATTTAATACTTTTAATGTACCTTTCATCGGAGAGAAATCTTCTGGGGAGAAATAACAGCCATTTCCAGCTCTTTCATCTTGTATTTGTCGCTTTGCTATACACGCTGTAATCGCTAAATCTCCTTCACTCTGAGCCTCCTCCCTGTAACCTTCAATGATATTCTGGTACATGTTTCGTCCAGGTTCCACTCTCCCACGATCACCACTGCCATCCTCTGCTCAAATCCAGCCCTCCAAAACAATGGGAAGAGTTTCTGCTTCTTCCTCTAGCAATGAACAGCTCGCCTGCTCCAATCCTTGTTCTGGAGAAGTTGGTAACATATTCTTAGCTACATTAGTTCCTTTCAAATCTGGTTTTGTTAATTTTTGAGGCTGTTGCAATGGAGAATGGAAAACCCCTATAGCCATGTGAGTTTGCTTACTGACCAATAAGGCTGGTTGTGAATTCTGGTTTTTGTTTGTATGACTTTTGGAAGATTTATCCGAGGGATTTTCAGGGAACAGAGTTTGCATTTTAATTTTCTTTGCATCCTTTTGTTTACTCTGTATCTCTTTAATTCTGTTTGCTCATACTTGTTTAGTCACCATCAAATATTTTGGAGATAATTTTTTCTTCTGTGTCATTATAAAGCCGAATGCAAGCAGTGTTTTAAAGTTTTTGTACTATTCTTTTTATTAAATATTGTCGGTGATACTTGCATTCATCCACTTCTAATCAGCCTAGTTTCAGAATGTTCACCGGTGCATGAACTTCTTTCGGAGGTGGGGGGGGGGACTGCCGATTTGCTGCCTCCAGCTGCTCACGCTTGCCATCTTGGATCCCATCACTGTCTCCTCCTGTTGGTGACAATACTGACTGCAGTGTTAAAAATTCCCTCTGAGTATGTTTATTTATTTATTTATTGAAATGTTTCACCAGGTAGTCACACTGAACAACAAGTTGCTCATCTCTCGGTGTGACCTGGGGGGAAGAGGTCCAAGGAGATCCACATAATTTACAGTAAATAAGAGTAACTTGACTTGTAGATGGGTAACTGAAGTGATCAACAGCTACCTGTGTCAAAGAGGGCCAGATGATCTTTTTTTTGGTACCAGAACAAGAGAGGCTCATCGGCTTCTGCTAGTGGCACATTCTGAAGGGGAGAAACAAGATCAATACAGAAGGGATTTTTTAAATGAGAAGGGGGGAGGGATACGAGAGGGCATGGACTGAGACTGAAGGGGGAAGATTCAAGAGGGAGATGAGGAGACATTTTTTCATGGGAGCATATCATTTATTTATAGGACAGGGCACATCACTCTGTCCTATAAATAAGAGGTGTTTCCTGCCTGGACATATGGTGACCAGTTGAGGAGGTGTCAGGAGGGCTGCACTGGTCACCGTATGCACCCACAGCATCAAGGGAACTGATAAGGAGACTGGGGTGTTAGCGTTTGGTGCCAAGGTGTAGTTGCAATACATGTAAGGGATTTTTGAATTGTTACTGTCAGTACTGTGGATTGGTGCCCAGGAGTGACCACTGGACAGCTTGGAGGGTTTTCCATTTTACTACAGGCTGGCAATCAAAGTGAGGGGAGAGAGTGGGGACCACTACCTCCAGTTTGTTTTTTTTAACAGTATGGGCAGGTGATCAGAGGGAGGGAGGGACCACTAACCACTAGCTATAGGGATTTGTTTTATTACAGTACAGGCTGGTGCTGAGAGGGAGAACCACTGGCACCAGGGATTTTTTTTTTACAGTATGGGCCGGCAATCAGAGGTAGGGAGGACCACTAGCATTAGAGACTTGTTTTATGACAGTACAGGCTGACGACTGAAGGGAAGGGTGACCACTAGCACCAGGGAATTTTTTTTATTACAGTACAGGCCAGCAATCAGAGGGAGGGGGAACCATTAGCACCAGGGATTCTTTTTTATTACAGTACAGGCTGGCAATTGGAGGGAAGGGGACCACTAACACCAGGGATTTGTTTTATTACAGTATGGGCCAGCGATCAGAGGGAAGGGGGACCACTAGCACTAGAGATTTGTTTTATTGCAGTCCAGGCTGGCAACTGAAGGGAAGGGTGACTACTAGCACCAGGGATTTTTTTATTATAGTACAGGCCAGCAATTGGAGGGAGGGTGGACCTCTACCACCAGGGATTTCTTTTTTATTACAGTAGGCCAGTGATTGGAGGGAGGGGTGCCACTAGCATCAGGTATTTATTTTATTACAGAATGGGCCAGTAATTGGAGAGAGGGGGGATCACTAGCAAAACTGATTTGTTTTATTACAATACAGGCTGGTGATCAGAGGGAGGGAGGACCACTGGAACCAGTCCAGGCTGGTGACTGAAGGGAAGGGTGACCACTAGGACAGGGAGTTTTTTTTATTACAGTACAGGCCGGCAATCGGAGGGAGGGGGAACCACTAGCACCAGGGATTTCTTTTTTATTATAGTGCAGGCCGGCCAGTGGAGGGAGGGGGACCACTAGCACCAGGGATTTGTTTTATTACAGTATGGGCCAGCGATTGGAGGGAAGGGGAACCACTAGCACCAGGGATTTGATTTATTACAGTATGGACTGGTGATCAGAAAGAGGGGGGACTACTAGCACCATGGAATTTTTTTATGACAGTATGGGCTGGCAATCGGGGGGATAGTCATTAGAACTAGGGATATCTACATGTCTGGTACAAAGTAATTGGGGGGGCATGCCACACTAACCTGCCTTGTTATTGGCATGCAAATGGCCCCTTAGCACCTTGCATGCCCAATGGGCTCATTTGCATGGATCCCTTTGAATACTGCATGTAGCGCTCCAGTGCTATCCACTCTGGTGGTGTACTTCGGGATCCATGTAGGGGCAGCACTTAGTGCTGCACTGCCTTAGCCCTGTATTCAGTCGAATAGCGCTGGTATGCTATTTGACTGAATATTGCGTCCTCAGGCTCCCAGGCAATCACAAGGCACAGCACAAGGTTTTGTGCTCTGCTTTGCATTCTTTTGTATACCAGGCTGCAGATAAATAAGCCTTGCTTTGTAGGACTGCTGATGCTTACCTCATTCTTGTGCATCAAAGAATGGCTCAAATGTGTCTTTGAACCAAGGGTACAAGAGACTGGTCACAATGTAATGGCCATCTGTCTGCATTTTTGAAATGTGTGTCACTCCAGAAATGGGATTTTATCCTTTCTACCAGACTGAAAGCAGAGGTGGGCAGTTTCAAGAGGGGTTGGGACAGGGGAAGGGATACTGGAAAGGGGGAGCGAGGGGCAGCTGCAAGATGAGGGGCTAGCTGCACACTCGAGCAGACTCGAGACCATGAGGCCTATTTCTGCTGGCAATTTTGTATGTTCGTATCCTCCTTTTTCTCATACTGAGTTTTCATGCAAAGAAGTCACTGGTTAGTGAGGGCAGGGAGCAGCAGTACCTGGCTTAAAGCAGCTGCATCAGCACTTATCACCCTTGTGGCCTCCTCAAAGGGCTTCAGCACAGTGCTGAGAGTCTTCATCAGGTGCCACTGATTTGGGCTGATGATTACCTTTCTCTTGCCAATACCATGCTCAACTGCACACTGGTGGATAATCTTCTGTTGCTCTAGAAGGCATTCCATGGCGCCAGGTCTGAACAGCACTGTCAATAACAGTGCCGTCCACAACACTGCTGTATTAACAGCGCTGTCCAAAACAGCAGCAGGAAAAAATGCCACCAGTAAAGACAGTGCCAATGGTAGCAGTCATACACCACAGCAATGATCACTACCATGACAAACATTAAAATCACAATTTTATTTTTATGTGGTTGGGGCTCTCTAACTAAAATATTCAACTTCGAGGAGGAGCGAATCATGGGAAAGAGATGAAATTTGTGGGACCATAGAATTACTGTTTCCACAGCCCTTTCACAAAAAAAATGTCTCTTTCCCAAAGTAGAAAATTTCATATGCCAAGTTGGGAGACTAGGGTTAGAATACTGATCTTTCGCTCTGTATTGGCCAAGTTACTGCTACCTCAACCCCCCTCCACCACTGGGGCAGCTCAGCCAACATCTGTAATTTTTTCCCCTTGTCCAGCTTTCCTCATCTGGCTGAATAGTGACAAGGGTGAGGTAGTTGCTGAACACTATTCTATCCCTGTTGCTATTCAGCCCAAATGCATTTCTGACCGCACAGTTTTGGCTGCGCAGTTCAGATTATGCTCTTATAACCGGTTAGGACCTCCATCTTGTTGCCACATCTTGTTTCAGGTGAAGGAGGGGAAGGTGGTTCCATTGCTGAATGTTTCATAACATCTAATGTGCCTTTACAGAATAGCTAAAATGATCGTAAACATTTTTGGCCAGACCTATGCATGTCTGCGCAGTGGTGCTTTCCTCATATAGGAATCCCTGAACTACCAGATTTATATAGTGAGCAAAACATGGAACATGTGCATAATCCCTATCATCAACTACCTTTAGAATGCTCTTTGCATTATCTGATACTAAAACACTTAGTGTTAATGACTAAGTGTGGTGTCAGCCACTCATCAAACTTCTGTTGAAGGAAGTGTAACAAGTTTTCTGCACAGTGGTCACTGTCAAAGCCAGCAATGCATGAAGCTGCCTGCTTGAGGAGACTGAGGGGCCCTGGTGACTTGCGACTAATGCTACAACTGCTTCTGTCATTTAACCCAGAGGAGGAGTGGAAGAGGAAGGGAAAGAAGAAGGGAAACTGATACAATGGGCAGTTACTGCCACGTAATCAGTAATCTGACCTCTGGCCCACATGTCAGTGGTGATGTGAATGGCTGGAACAAATGCTGCTTTCAGGGCATGTGACATAGTCTTGTAGGCACTCTGATACAAATCAGGAAAGGCAGTTGTGGAAAAGTAGGTATAGCTGGGCACTTGATACTGTGGCACTGCAACTTGCATGAATGATAGAAAACCTCCATTGCTCACAAAGGAGAAGGACAGCAAGCCAGTGGCTAGCATGTCCACAATTGCTCCTGTTAACCTTTACGCCTCTGGTCTGTTGGCTTTATATTTCTGACCTATTTCCAGGAACTCAACCAGTGAGAGCTGAGTGCTTTTTTTCCCCCTGAATGTAACAGTTGGCTCCAATTTTTGACACCCCTGCAGGTGGAAGTGGTTGGGGATTTGCGGCCCCTCAGAGGTGTGGGAGTCAGTGGACTAAAGAACTGATTAATGAAAACTGCTGGAGTTGTGCACTGGATAACATTTGAAAGACTTTCTTCGTATTTCTATTCCTATCTACCTGACCTGTTAATGTTTCCTCCCAATGGCCGTCATCGATATCATCAGCTTCACTGTCTGGTGGCACTGCTGCTGACACTGTGCATTGGTATGCCTTCTCTTACTATGATCTATGGGACTTCAGCAAATACCTTGTCATGGTAGATGTTCCCAGCCATTTCCCCCTGCTTACCCCAACACAGCCTGTCTTTACATAAAAGACACTGCATGGGTACATGATTCTTTGTCCACTCAAAAGAAACCCCACACCACCAACATCACTGGTTTGGTCATTCCTACTGGCACTCTCAGCTGTTACCTAATGGACAGGCTAACGTGGGCTGCTTCCACATCATCACCCTCCTCCTCTTCCTCCACCAGTTCTCCAGGGTCAGGGAATGGTTCTTTTTCCTCCTCTACCATGTCTGTCTTGGACCATCAGTTTTGCCTGTGTCTTCTTTATCTGCTGTCATTTCAGATGCTTGTTGTTGTGTTTCTCCTTGTTGTTTTGTGGACTTTTTTATCAGAACTTTTGGTGTTTTTTGATCTCTTATGTGCACTTGCCCCAAGTCAAACTCCCACCATTTCTGCCTCCTCTCCCCACAACTGCTGCAGCTGCAATCACTTTTATCGGGCTTACAATCACACTCTGTATCTGTGTCCCAGAGCTACTCCAAGTCACTTTGTTCCTCCTCCTCTGCCTGTGTCACTACCTAACACACTCCTTTCTTATTCCTTTTTTCTACAATGATTGCTCTTGTTACAACACTTGGAGTGCCACTGTGAGTGGTTCCTACAATGTGAGATACTTTATGGACTGTTCAGCCCTTACTGTCATCTTCCTCTACACTTGTAGTTCCCACTGAGGCAGAGGGTATATGACCAAGCCCAGTGTTTCTTTGATGTGACTGGATGATGCTATGCCACCATCTCCTTGGCCTCTCAGTTTCTCCATTTCTTAATACTTGCTACAGGACCCAGCCACTTGAGTTATGAATTATGAAGAGTAAGACATTATTTTATTACATTTTTTGAAATATTTTTATTTTACTTTTTTATTTTTATTTATTTTTTAAGTGTTTTTTATTTTATTTTTTATTTATGTTTTGTTTTATTTTAATAATGGGATGCCACTAAGGACTACCAGAGGTCAAGCTCTGACTTGCTACCAGCTGGCATGCACTTGCTGTCCTGCACTTCCCTCATCACACAGCAACAGCACAGCCCAGGACAACTCACACACAGGCTGCTTCGGGACTTAGGAGAAAGAAGGGGGGAAGGCTATTCAGCCACTTATTTAAGAGAATGTAAAGATATTTTTTTTATTTTACTTGTTTACTTTTTTTTATAGGATGCCACCAAGGTCAAAAGTACAGTAAAGCTGGAAGGTCTGGCACCAAGAACCGCACTTGACACTCAGATAAAAAGTGCAAAAATGTATTGAAGGTACATACCATAGCTGAATATTCCAAAATACAGTGTTTATATGTTTTGAAATGCCACCAAAGTGCCAGCTACCATGGGCCCGGGCACCAGCATGTTGACAGGTGGCACACACTTACTGCCCACTGCCCAGATCACACTGCAACAGCACAGCTCAGGACAACGCACAGACAGGCAGCTTAAGACTCTAGAGGAGGAGGAAAGAACTTCAGCAAATTACTTGAGGGAATGTGGATAATATTTATTTATTTTTAATGCAATGCTACCAAGGTGCCAACTACTAGGGGCCCAAACACTGGCACACTGTCAGATGACACACACTTGCTACCCATTGCCCAGATCACACTACAACAGCACAGCAGCACAGCTCAGAACTACACACACAGAGACACACACACACACACACTGCTTCAGGACTCAGGAGGAAGGAACTGCAGCAACTTGGGGGAACATGAAGAGTTCAATTTGAAAACTACCACAAAAAACTACCACAAAAAGAAAAAAATGTATCTGATGCCACCAAGGGCCAACTGCCAGGAGCAGGGCACCAGCACACTATCAACTGGCACACACTTTCTGCCCACTACTCAGATTACACTACTTCAAGACTCAGGAGGAGGAGGAGTTAACTGCTGCAGGCAAGCCTGCAACTTTAGTAAATGTAAAGAGTTTGAAACTGCTGCAAAAAGAAAAGTGAACCAAAAGTGAATGATGAATTGTTTATTTTTTTTAATTTTTGATAATCCTCTTTATTGTTTTTCAGGAAAATAGAATTCAGACAAACACACACATACCTGGCATAACCAGGGTACACAGCCCCAAACTGGCTGCGATAACTATATACAAGCCCATATATACATTCACTGCAGAGAGAACTACCCTTCACATTTTTCTTATACATATACCACACTTTTGCCTCGGAGCAACAGGGTCAGTAAGTAAATTTGATCCAGAAAAAGAAAGAGATAACCCCTCCAACCTATCCCCTGTTACTCTCAAGAGGGCATCAAGTCCTGAACACCTCTTTAAAATAGCCTTTCAAGGTGATATCTCCTTGCTGTGTCCCCAGGAGAGAGAGAGAGAGTCCCCATCCTATCATCTACCCTAGCAGACCAAGAGCATCCAGCTATTTATTTATGCATATATTGAAACCTATTCACAGGAATCAATTATCCAACCATCCTAGCCAAAGTCCTACTAAACATCTCTGGAGCCTGAACCACCATATCTTTCATCAGCTAATCACCTCTCGACAGACAGGCCTGAGTTCCAGCCATTTTGCACTACAATGAGTATATCGCTTCTAGTTTCGACCATCTCTTTACATATAACCCTAGTTTACCTTCCCAGACATAATATCACTGTATTTTGCCCATAGCCCAAATAAGATCTCTCTTCCGCTGATCATACGTGTACACTTGATCATCTTTCCAATGCTGCAATACAAATGCTTTAACCATTGTGGACATTAAAGAAAGATCATATTTAGGTGCACTACTTGAGGCCTGTGAGAAATCACCTAAGATACAGATCTCTGGAGTTATAAGATCTGAGTAATCCATCAGTGGATCCATACGCCGTTTGATTTCTGCCCAGAGGGGTGCAATCTTACTACACTCCTACAGCACATGTAAAAGATCCCCTACTACAGTTTCACATCTAAAGCACAGGTCTGTCTGTCTGAGGCATCTATCATATAGTTTTACAGGGGTAAAGTACATATTTGAAACAATAAAGTATTGCATACTTTTGTACTTAGGTATAGGTATGTGCTTATTGCTCTTCCATATGCTGTCCCAGTTTAGAGTCCGAGAGGCCATCTTCTTGACCCAATATGCCACTTGCACAGGAGATTTCAGACTATAGTAATTCAAAAGCACTTTATATACTTGTAACAAAACCTTAGATACTGGATCAACATCTTTCAAATTATCCCAAGTAAAGGAAGTATCCGTAAAATCCCCTAACTTTTTCCTCATCCCTTCTAACATACCAGTGATTTGCAGTTTTTGAAATAACCGTATTCCTTCAGTTCCAGCTGGGAGAACCACTCTGCTGCCCTGAGTTATATCCCTTATCCTCAAACCCGTATGAATTGTTTATTTTTTTAAAGGATGCCACCAACATGCCAACTACTAGTGGATAGACACTGATCTGCTGCCAGTTGGTACACACTTGCTACCCAGTAAAATTAGTAAATAAAAGTAACCACCCTGCCCCCCCCAAAAAAATATGTCAGGCTTTTGACAGGGGCTTTAGTCAGCTATGTTTGTATGCCCTGCTAAAACTCTACAGTAGTTCTGCAATGAAAAAAAAAGTGTGCTACACCACTTAGATTAAGCAGTAAGTGGGCACTGGCATTCTGCCTTCTCATGCACCATCTGCCCATTGCCGTACCCCATGCACACTGTTTCAGATTCCAGTCTCTCCACTCTCAGCTCTCTCAGGCAGACCCTGGTCCTAGAGTCCTGCTGCAACACAGCTCAGCCTGACTTTTTTTATTATTATTTTCTTTCTTATTTTTCCTCCTGTATTTCCCCCTTTCAACAGCCCTGGCAAACAGGGTTATCCTTTGAAGCGCCAGGGTACTCATGCAACTGGTTGTTAGTCTACAAATATGCTTGCTAAGCTGGAGGCGCTGTCTCTTTTTTTACTGCACTTTATGCTGACATTCTCTTGAGGGGATGTGAGTAGGTTTCATTGTGTGTGTCATTTTGGGGTATCTGCCAGAAAAGCCATCTGGCAGATATACATTTAGCCTTTGCACAAATTCAGTATATTGTAAAAAACCTTTGCACAGCTCTTTCTCATACACAGCAATCAGTTAACTATGCACAACATTTTTTTTTATAAAAATTAAATAAAAGTAATTCAATCATGCTCAAAACAGTGCTCAGCTTTTTTGGTAGATGTTGTAGGACAAGTGTAGGTCAAACCTTTGAAGATTTTCTTATGCTTCTTGAAGAATTTCCTAGCTAATCTAACTAGAAGTGATTCACAGCTCTGCCTGAGCTACCTAACAGTCCAAAGATGAGCACCCGAGTGAGCTTTCATACTTACTTATGTCATCAAGTTGAGTCTAGCTCCAAAACGAGGCTGTGACTCATACTCTGCCCTAGTTAACTGTTTCAGGCATGAGTTTCAGTTTCTGGTTTGACTGGTTCATCTGGTCCATATTATACGGACCAGGGTGAGCCAGCTGAACCAAACATCCGCCTATTTCCCCTAAAAGCTTGCCACAGTACAAAGGAATCGAACACCTGAAGTTCGAGGTGTTTGATTCTTCCATAGAACCAAACTTGCAGCCATACAAAAAATAGTCCATATTCTGGTAACTGGGAGAGGATGCAGATAAGGGAGGACATATTCAATGCTGGCCGGCACTGCTGCATAATTCAAATAGTTTGCGCGATCGATACAGATCGTGTATCTTGTTTGAATATGGGACCCTGGATGTGCAGCACAAAGAAGGTAGCTGCCATGGTGGGTGCATTGCATTCAGTGTCAGGGCTAAACACCACCCATGGGGGAATGCGTGGTGCACACCTGGATGTGCCATTCCCCGAAGGGCGATATTCAGCCAGAATATGCTAATGCACTCATTGGGCATGTATGACGCAAATGGGCCTCATGCACGCCCTTTATGGGCTCATTAGCATGGCTGCACCTGGTTGGACGTGTCAGGCCAGTCCCCTCCCAGCCCCATCCCTGATCTAATTAAAAGCCTGCCCCAAACACTTGCCATAGTATAGTGGTACCCACCCCATCCCCGATCATAGGAAAATCCTGCCCTGAATACTTTCCATAGTGCAGTGGTAGCCCGCTTCCACCCCCGAACCCCAATAGAAGGAAAATAGTGACTGATACCATTTGCTATAGTGTAGTGGTACCCCCCACCCTGCCCTGATCCCTGATCAAATAAGGAACAACCACTGCCCAGCCCCAATTTCTGTCAAAAGTACAATCGTACTCCCAACCCAGCCCCATTCCCCAATCGTACTAAAACCAGAACCCCCTCCCAACCCCATTCCCTGATGTTTAAAATAAAATACAGAATCCCCCAGTATTTCCATAGTGTAGTCTCTCAAGCTAGTTTCTGAATTTCAGGTGGCAAACCACAAACAGCTGTTTGGCCCTCCCAGGCAAAGGGAAGCTTTGAGGGCTCTTCCTGATTCTGGGTTCAGAAACCCAGGCAGCACTTCAGGCTCTTGGAAACTGCATTCCAACCCTCTTTACAAGCTGAACTCTTTGCTCAGGAAACTGCAGGGGTTTACTCCCAAATGTTCTGCACACTTCAGCTCTGGTTTTCCCATATGATGGAAAGACTTCAGCAAGTCTCCTGGCTGTTGACTGTGGAAGCCTTAGACTGACTTCCAGACTTTCTTCTGTTCTCACTCTGTGCTCCCCTGCTTCACTCAGAGAGCCTCAGCAGAACTGCCCCATGAGCTGTGTTCTCCCCTAACATCTTAGGAGAAAGAATGGCAGTGTGTATTGTCTGGAACAGCTGTCTATCTGTAAAATTAATATGCATAGAGTCTATTTGAAACTTGATTGGGTGATGCTAAAGGAGCCATGAACATTGTCCAATTCCCCTACCCAGGAGCCATAGCAGCAGTCCTTTGATCTCCTTGAGTACTGATTGGGCAAAAGAAGGTTGTGGGTTATCATAATGGCATCCATGTAAACAGTTTATACTTCATTTCCACTTTAAAGTCTTTTTTTAAAGGCTTCTGTACAGTTTTAAAAGATAGTGACCACATGACACAATAGGTGTCCCTCTGGTTGTTAACTGGTTGAGAAACGAACACTCACAAAGTCCTTCTCTGTCTGTCACTAGTGCCATAGCAACAGGCAACAGGCAGAGATACACATTCACTGTGCAATCTTGGCAGTTTTTAAGGTAACAGTACACACATAAGCACTTACACACTTTTATAGAGTTTTACAGAGTTTGATTTCTTTTTTTCCTCCCCAAGGTGTGTCTCCAAACCCCCACTTGTGTCTTGGGACTCCAGGGGCCAAAACACACAAGAGACACTTGTTCTGAGCTGCAATTGCAGATTTAACAGGGGCACCATAGTGCTAATTGGATATGCGAGCAGTCTGCCATCTAATAGTTTAAAGCAGGAACCAGCTCGGGAACATGCTTTACTGGCCAGTGCGAGCACTTAAGCTGCTTGCTCAGTGCTAGCTGTGCTTTGTACTGACAGATGGCGAATTTAACTATTTACACACACTCCTCCAGACCCCCAGCAAAGCAGGCACACTGGGGCTGGCAGGAGCAATAAAAGGGCACCAGTGGACCTGGAACTGGTAAGACCAGACAGTTGGGAGGCAGACCTAGTAAGCCCCACCCATGGGTGGGGGTACATCATTTTTGTTTGTTTGTCTGTCTGTTTTTATTTTGTTTACCAGGTAAGTGCACTGGTGCAAAATGCCCCATTTCCAGGCATGACCCAGATACCAAAGTACAAAGAAATATGACAAATAGGCATATACGACACATACAGTGAATAAATACAAAACAAAAAAATCAAACATTACTATAAATATACAATGCTGGATATGATTTAAATAGTAACATTTACAGACACTTCAGTTTTGAAAATGATGTTTCAATACTTTATTGAAAACAGCTGATGAAGAAGAAGATCTTAACGTGACTGGTATGGTATTCTACAATCAAGAAGCACTATAACAAAAGGAGTTTCAGCCCAAAGTAGTATTTTGTTTGAGAAACATACAGCAGATCATTTGATCTGAAATAAAGAAGTTTAAGTAATATGATGATATTTAAACAAAGTTGCCAAACAGGAGGTTGACCTGTTTATGTAAAGTTTTAAATGTAAAATATGCTAGTTATATATGTGACATATATTCCAATGAGAGCCAGTTTAATTTGGTAGTACAGTATTTACTTCACCAGAAAAAGGGTCTGTTGAACAAGTTAATTTGTAAGTAGGTCCTGGGTAGGACAGTGTACAAATTACAATAGTGAACTTACAGAACAGAGCATATCATAGGTATCATAGGTATGTACAGAGCTGAGGGACTTTCATCCATAGTGCTCGCCATCTGTTACTAGAGCTGATCTGATTGGTATAACTCATTAAGGTGAAGTTTGAAAACCTCCACAGATGAGCTTCCCATTCACCTCCTCTGGTAATGCATTCCATATTGGAATTGTCCTCTGGTTGAACCACATTTTTCTGCGCCATGTTCTACAATTTTCCCCCTTTAACTGAAGTGGATGTGCCCTGGTATTATGAAGTTTTTTCCTCAGTTCCAATCCTAGTTTATCCCATAATTCATGATCTGTAAGTGCTTTAAAAAGCAAGAACATGTCCCCTCTCAGCATCCTGTATTCCAGTGTGAACATGTTTAGTTCCCTCAGTTTTGTAGTATAATTGTTTGTTTCCACCCCTTTTATTGAGTGTGTGGCCCTTATTTGTATTTTTTTCAAGATAGATAGCTTACAGGTTAAGGCAATGAGTTACAGAGCTGAGAGACATATATGCATAATTCAGTCCACTAAAGAATATAATTACATTTAGT
This sequence comes from Neoceratodus forsteri, assembly GCA_016271365.2. Lineage (NCBI taxonomy): Eukaryota > Metazoa > Chordata > Ceratodontiformes > Ceratodontidae > Neoceratodus > Neoceratodus forsteri. Next base: position 1,093,048,712 of record CM057451.1, read on the forward strand.
GCCTACTGTATGTATTTATTACATTTTATAAAATCTATAGAAACAGAGAAATAACAGAGTATATAATATATAGCACTATTAAAAACCACAACAAATGTGACACTACTGAAGTTGAGTTCTTATACATAGGATCTGGCTGCCTCATAATGTGATCCCATATAACCAGTTTAAGATTAGCCACATGAGCAGATTTCAGCACATACTTTACTAAGGAGCTTCTTAAAGGTGCTTGGGCTTACCAGTGCTGACAGTTTTAAAGTGGACTGCAATGCATTTCAGAGGGAGAGAATGGAGCAGCTAATGGCAATCTTTCATATCTGAGTGGCAAAAGCTGGGATGTCCAGGAATATGTAGTGTTTTTTTTTTTGGGGTGTAGTTGCTATGAGATGTTCTAAATAGATTTGTGATATAATCAGACAGGTCATCAAGAAAAATCTTGTATGCCCATGTACATGCATTTATTGACCTCCTATTTGTTAGTGAGGGCCATTCTACCATTTCATACAAGTTGCACTGATGTGTCCTTGGTCCTAGGTTTGTAATGAACCTAAATGCTCTATGGTTGAGTACATCAAGCTTTGTGAGATAGATGGTTGAACCTTGTCAATAGATAATGCCAGCACAGTCAAGAACTGGTGCAAAGGTTGCTTGGACCAAGGTCTTGCAAATATTGTATGAGAAACAGTGCTTGTTTCTGTAATAGAAGCCAAGTTTAGTCCTCAGTTTCCAGAGTGCATCTATATTGGCAGTGAAGGACAGTTTGTTATCAAGCCAGATTTTGAGATATTTGTATTAGTTTACTTCCAGGGATTCATGTAGTATGGTAGTAATAGTTGGGATATGTTTGTGTTGTGGTGTTGTAATGTAATGAGCATAATCTTTGTTTTAGTGGTGTTTAACAGAAGTTTAGAATGGTATAGGTTTAGTTGTAGCATATTGAAGGCTTTTTGAAGGTCTCAGCATTTAGTATTGATGTTAGGTCCAGAGACATATGATGCAGTATCATCTGCATAGAAGTGTAACTTGACGTCAGTTATTGATTCTCCAAGGTCACTTATATATAACATAAAAATTAGTGGGCTGAGTACCAAGCCTTGTGCGATGCTGCTGAGTTGATGGGTACATATGGAATAGAAGCTTTGTGCTTTAACCTGTTGTACACGGTCTGTTAAATAGTTGGTTAACCAGTTCAGTGAGGCAGTGCCAAAAGCTAGCTTGGATAACTTGTCTATCAGCAAGTTGTGATTAGAGATGCAGTGAATTTTTAATCCGCTGGTAAAGTGGACGCAAAGTGCCTACTTTACGTCCGCAGAGCACAACGTGAAGTGGGCACTCAAGGTCCTCACTTTGCATCATTATTACAGCCACTTCACGTTGCCATTATGCCTTAATGTGAAGTAAGGCCAAGTGAAAAATAATAGGCAGCCCCCCACACATCACATGGCTTACAGTACTGTAAGTCACATGCTTTAGCCAGGCAGGAAGAAAGTGAGTCAGAGAAGTAGTTTCACTTTCTCCTTTGCATTCAAAGAGGGAGAAGGCTTGTGAAAGAGCAGTGTAGGAGTCAGTGACAAAATGCTTATTACCTTTGTAAAACAACAGTTTTTTTTTAAAAGCTATCTTTATTTAGATTTTGTATTGTGTTTGTGATTTTTTTTTGGTAGTTAATTTTTTTACAAGTGTTGTTTTGTTTTATGTGTGTGTGAGTGACTGTGTCTGAGTGTGTGTATGTGCCTTGGGGACTTGTGTGGGAGGGATGGATGTGGACCATGGAGAAGGTGAGTCGCTGGCCCGTGGGCACGGTCGGAAGGGAGTGCAGACCCGTGGGGGGCGGGGCGGTCATGTCATGCTGGACCGCTCCCAACTCCTGGGTGTTGCTTCCCCCCATGTTCAAGCAACAGGAGCAGCAGCAGCACCAGTGCCACCGGTGGCTGCTATGCATCCACCCTCTCCGCCACTACCACCACCACTGGTAGCAGCAGCTGTAGGGACTCCAGCAGCACACCCTCCACCACCTCCACAGCCACAGAAAGTGGCCCTGGAAAACACTGGTGGGACTTGTGCAAGGACTGTGTCTGGTCTCCCCCGCAGCTCCCCAGTGTGTGAGTTTTTTAACTCTGTGGGGGGAGACAGCACAGTGGTGGTGTGCCATCTATGTGGTGTGGTGGTTCGTAGTGGCCCCCGTGGGACACATTTGGGGACCGGTAGCCAGTGCACCAACATGCTGAACCACCACAGGGCAGAGTGGCAGGCTGCCACGGAAGGGGCCAGGCGTCCACCTGCTGGCCCTTCCATGGCAGTGGCTGAGGGTGCTGCTACGGTGGGAGTTGTGCCTCATCACTGCCGCAGCAGGAGGAGGGCTAGTACAGCAGCTGCTCCTCCATCACCACCACCACCACCACCAAAGCCAGCAGCACCACCCTCTCCACCACCACCACCACTACCTGGATTCCCTGCTGCATTGGACCCTGGCACAGTCCCTGCAACACAGTCTGACATCGCCCTGGTGTGGGCAGCTCTTGATGAAAATAATGAGTGGTTCAGTGCTTTGCAGCAGCAGGTAAATAGAATAGAACAACAGCAGCAGCAATTAGTTTCAATGCTCCACCTACTGCTGGACCACCACGGCATCCCACGACCACAGTAAGTTAGGGGATTGTTTTCTGCCCCCCCATCCCCACCCACTCTATTACTGTGTTGTACTGTTTTTGTGTGTTTTTTCTTTGTTGTTGTTTAATCATACACATTTTCACTTCCAAGGGAATCTTTCTTGCACCACATAGTGCAATACATTTGTGTGAAAACCGCCCATAATTTCATTACAGTGTGTCACATGACAGAGGAATTCCCTTTCTGAAAATCTGCCCACATTCTGCCTCCCTTCTCAGCAACGTTAGGACATGATGGCAGGGAGAGCGCGTGTGCGTGCTCCTTACAGTGAATATCTGATTGTCCGACAGCTTTCCGAATGTTTCTTTATGTTATAATGGTCAGTTTGTGGTGAAACGTGTGGGCACGTTTCCAGTAAGAAGAGCCTTGTTAGTGGAAACATTCCCACATTTCACCACAAAGTCAACCTTATAACATAAGGAAACATTGGGATAGCTGCTGGACATTCACTATAGTGGAGCATGCACCTGCACTCCCCCAGCATCATGTCCTAATGTTGCTGAGAAAGGGGGGCAGAATGTGGGTGGCTTTTCTGATTAGTAATTCCTCTGTCACATGACACACTGTTATGAAATTATGGGCGGTTTTCACAGAAATATATTGCACTCTGTGGAGCAAGAAATATTCCAGTGGGAATAATGCCCCCACATATTAGTTTATGTGCATCATCATAACTATGTAATGTGGTGAATCTCTGTAAAGCAGCAGTGCAACAATCTGTTGAGAACTCTGACCTATATTTTTTAATGCTATGTTACAACTTCCTTTACTTACATCCTGACTGACTGGAATGATACGCGAATTTCCAGTAGTTGAGTCTGCTGTACTACCTTTTTTCATGTATGAAATAATGAAAGGAGCATTCGTTTTAAATTGCTGCTGACCAGGTCTTTGTCATCGTTTTCCTCTGCTTTTCTCCATCACATCAATTAGTTGTTATACATCACTTCTGTTGTTAATTAACAGTTATGCGGCAAGCAGTGTTTTATGACACTATGGAACAATAGTTATTGAAAAGCAGCTGCAAATAAATACAAACCTGGTACGAACAATATTGGAAGGCGTGCTCATTTTTTTTTCATACATGAAAAAAAGTAGTCAAGTAAGTAAAGCAGACATAAATGATAAAAAGAAGCGTATCATTCAAGTCATGACTCGGAGGTAACTAGTGGTGGCTGTGGCAATGTAAAGTAGCATAAAAAAGTACAGTTCAAAACTGTCAGGAGACTCTCGGGACATTCTTGCAATGCTGCTTTAATTGTAAAAATGTCAGTATGACATCATGAGCTCACAGCAACAATCACAGAACACAAAGAAGTGGCACAGAGTACCCAGATTTTTTCTGCTGGCCCAAAATGCATCCTGCTTGTGTGCAGAAAATTGAGAAGTGTTAACTCAGTGGAATGAGAGTGTTTTAGCACATACAAAGTCCCCCAGAATTAATGGCGCACTCAGTCATACACGCAGTGGTGACACAGAGTCCACAGATTTTTTCTGCAGCCCCAAAAAATATCCTGCTTGTGTGCAGAAAATTGACAAGTGTTAACACAGTGGAATGAGAGTGTTTCAGAACATACAAAGTCCCCCTGAATTAATGGTGCACTCAGTCATGTGCGCCGTGGTGGCACAGAGTCCCAGATTTTTTCTGCAGGCCCAAAATGCATCCTGCTTGTGTGCAGAAAATTGACAAGTGTTAACACAGTGGAATGAGAGTGTTTCAGCACATACAAAGTCCCCCAGAATTAATGGCGCACTCAGTCATGTGCGCAGTCGTGGCACAGAGTCCCAGATTTTTTCTGCAGGCCCAAAATGCATCCTGCTTGTGTGCAAAAAATTGACAAGTGTTAACACAGTGGAATGAGAGTGTTTCAGCATATACAAAGTCCTCCAGAATTAATGGCGCACTCAGTCATGCGCACAAAAGTGGCACAGAGTCCCCAGATTTTTTCTGCAGGCTCAAAAAAGCATCCTGCTTGTGTGCAGAAAATTGACAAGTGTTAACACAGTGGAATGAGAGTGTTTCAGCACATACAAAGTCCCCCAGAATTAATGGCGCACTCAGTCATGCACGCAGTGGTGGCACAGAGTCCACAGATTTTTTCTGCTGGCCCAAAATGCATACTGCTTGTGTGCAGAAAATTTACAAGTGTTAACACAGTGGAATGAGAGTGTTTCAGCACATACCTCAGTTTAAAATGATGACTGTGAGGGTCGTGTTGCTGGTCCAATGTGTTCTGCGAGACGATTCAAGCAAATGCAATGTGATCATCTCGACTGGATTGAAGGGTGCCCTTTGGCTGTACACTAATAGTAGCCTTGGTGAGTAGATATATATACATATATATATATATAGTTGTGTATTTTGTAGGTGAGGAGGGGGTTGACATGGACATTTACTCATGGTATTGTTCTGCATCACAGGTCACATAGAAGCTGTTGTTGTGCACATTCCAGTGCTCAATGACAATTTTTTGGACTGATATTAGAAATGGAAAACTCTCAAGCACATGAAGGTAAGTATTTTTTTTTTGTGGGGGGTGTGGGAATCATATTTGCAGGTTTGTCTCTAATGGTTTCTTATTTTGTTACTTCTTCACAGATTTCATCAGCATCCTTCTGGAGTCCCAATGTTAGGATGGTTATGGTCATCTAATGAAACGACTTCTGCATGTTGCATGTGTGCCCAAGCTCGGGGGAGGGGGGTGCCTGATGTTGAAGAACTTTTTTGGATAAGGCCACTTTGACAGAACAACAAAGCATCTGGAAGTTTCCTAAAAAAAGAAATGAATGACTTCTTGCAACTTAATTGTTTTGTGTCCCTCCCTGGTTCTCAAATCTCAATCTAAAGTCAAGTTACATTTCAAACCCACATCTTTTCAACTAACACAACCTGTGTGGAATATTTGCTGCAGTCTTTACAAAACAATGAAACTGATGAAATAAAATCTTCATACTTACCAGAATGGATTTCACATGGATATTCCTCTCTGTACGGTACAGCTACAGTACCATTCCCAACAAGTTTTAGTGATGGAGCCTTTTTTTGTTACCCTGTAAAAGAAACAAAAGAAGTGTACCGTATGTGTTTTACCATTGCAGCTCTGAAATGCTACAGAAAACAAAACATACAACTAAAGGAAGTGAAGCAGCATAACAAACATGAGTAGACATACTCACTTTACGGTTTAAATATTATGAAGCTTTGTGTCTCTGGCTGATGGATGTGGTGATCCGGACAGACTCAGGCTCAGTGGTGGCAGTGGCTAACATCAGTCCCAGTGGTGGTGGTCTGGTGGCAGTGGCTAACATCAGTCCTGGATGTGTGGTCTGGGGGCAGACAGACTCATGGTGGCAGTGGTGGCAGTGGCTTACATCACTTCCGGTGGTGGTGGTTTGGGGGGCAGACAGACTCATGGTGGCAGTGGTGGCAGTGGCTAACATCAATCCTGGTGGTGGTGGTCCAGGGGGAGACAGACTCATGGAGGCAGTGGCTAACATCAGTCCTGGTGGTGGTGGTCTGGGGGTCAGATAGACTCATGGTGACAGTGACTTACATCAGTCCCGGTGCTGGTGGTCTAGGGGGAGCACACCGCCTTTTAAAAACTTCAGTTAAAACCTGCCAACATTAACCACATCATCATCCTCATAAAGATAGCTGCCCTCACAGTCATCGATGTCTGTAGTCTGACCACTGGGAAATTCTTTCTCCATTGTGTCATCATCTACGTCAGTGGTGGGCCATTTCAGGCAGCCAGTGCCAGTGCCACCAGGATGCTCCATTTCCATATCAGCAAGACCACCATGACTAAGCCGGGGTACGAATACTGAGGTTGCAGTCTGTGCTGGTATGAGCCTCTCATTCATTTTAATGAATGTTAGCAAACTAACATTTGCAGGAGACAGGTCAGTCCGATGATCCCTGACTATTGCACCTGCTGAGCTGAATACCCTCTCAACACTTACACTGGAGGGTGGGCATGTGAGGTACTTCAGTGCCACTGCAGTCAGCTCTGGCCATTCACTGACCTTTCCACTCCAGTACAAAAGAGGATCTTCAGTTATTGTCAGATGCCTGTTTTCAGACAGATATGACCCAACCATTCTCTGTGCCACACTAAGTTCAATTGTTGATGCATCATCCTGTTCTCCTGAATCATTTATTTCACAAATACCCACTTGGGACAAAGCCTCCCAAAGTGGGTTGACACCAGCCACTTTGGATGACAGACCATCTGGAACTACAGTCCCCTTCCCCTTGCAAGATATGCTTGATGGTTCTCCAGGTACACTTTCAGCCGGATTATACTGCTGAGGTTTGCTGACCTTGGCACGTGACTTCTGTGCCCCATGAACCAAGCGCACCAGTTGACCACTGATATTTTTTACCTGTTCAGGCCCTCCCTTTAGTACTGATACAATTCCACATTTGTATCATGGGTCCAGCATTGTTGCTATGGCAAAGTTGTCACTACGCTGAATGCTCACAATGTGATCGATTCTGGTCGAGTACTGTCAGCATATGTTGTAGCAACATACTGCTACCACCATCTCTGGCAACATCAAGGCTATGCTGTACAATCACCAATGTCTGTCTCAGAACCCGCAGCAGTGGAATTGATTGGCTAATGGAGGCAGACTCACCACTCACTGCCTGTGTGGCATGTTCAAAAGGCTGCAAAATTGTTATTACAGAGTTCATGAGGCGCTACTGTTCAGTTGTCATAGACATGGATGCCCCGGAACTGTCACGGCTAGTGTGCATAACAAGATATTCTGAGATGGCTTTGTATTGTTCATACAACCTCTCTGCCATGTATAAAGTGGAGTTCCGTCGGGTGACAACTTCCAGCTTCAAGTGGTGCTGAGGCAGGCTGTTTTGAATCTGCAATTGCCGCAGTTGGTCACGGGCCTTTCCAGATCTTGAAAAGTGAGAGCAGATACGTCATGCAATGGTCAGCATTTCCTTCATATCAGGGTGCTGCAGAAACTCCTGAACCACAAGATTTAAGCAGTGGGCCATGCATGGAACACGAAAAAAAACACCATTCTTGATGCATTTCACCACACTTGACCCATTGTCACTTGCTATGAACCCAGCTCTCAGGGACAGAGGGTTTAGCCATCTGTCAATTTCAGTCAGTACCACATCCAACATGTTCTCACCAGTGTGTGAACAGGTCACATTGCGCATAACAATCATTGCATGCAGTCAAATTCCTGGAAGACTGCTAACGTGACAATCCACCTTACTGCACTGATTATTCAAACTACCAACATCACAAACAATCCCCGGCACCTGCACCAGTGTGCAGTTATACAAACATATGAACTCCCCGCTGTTTTGCCACTTGTCCACATATCCATACTTTAATGGATGAATGGAGAGGAGGAATGTTGAAGGGCATGCCTTACTGCGTCGGATACTGTGCGGAACAACTTGGGGACAGCATGGGTAGAAAAGTATGTCCTTGATGGTACTTTCCATATTGGACAGGCACGTGCAGCAAACCGCCAGAACCCAGAATTCTCCACAAAGGAGAAGGGCAAAAGATCAACTGCCATCATTTCTGCTACAGCAGCATTGAGTTCACTTGACACTGCATGATTTGGGGGGGTACTTCAGCTTATGTGCAAAAACACTCTCTAACGTGGGCTGACAAACATTTTACATGGGGTGTGTTGATCACAAATAGTTGTGCTCTGTGATGAATGGCATTGGCAGGGGGTGGATTGTGGACATTTGATGAAGATGGTTGCACAGGTGACAAACCCAGAAATGCTGTTATTTTGCCAGATTTGCCAACTGGGGTTGATGTACCACTTGCACTAGACATACTGCATTCACCACCACCACCACCACAAAAACTGCTACTCTCACCAGCACTGGAAAACATTTCAAAGTCATTATGGTCCTCCACCTCATCATGCCTGTAGTAATCCTCTGCTCATATTACCGCATTACTGCACATGTTTAATTTCCTACTGGGCTTAACAGTCATGGAAGGGGATAACATGCTGGCTATGGTTGCCGGTGACAAGGGTGAACACCACATTGTGGTATTAGCTGCCAGCTTGTGCTGGGTCCACAGTGCCAAGTGCCTATTCTTAAGATGCGTATGCTGTCCTCCTGTGCCCAGATGGCTCCCCTTTTTACCTCCACTCACATGCACATGGCAAACCTGGCAGATTGCAACTGACTCAACATTTGTATCTTGAACAAAAAAAAATCCCAAACAAGGGATTGTGATGCTCTGCTTTTAACATGTCCATGATGTGGCTTATTTAAGTCCGTTATTTTAAGCACTGAAGTGGGGGGGGGCACGTGATGTTTTGGGAACTGCACCCCTGGACTGCAACTGACCACCACGACTACCTATCATATTGATTAATGGGTCATCATCATCATCAACTAAAACCGGTAGATCACAAGTTTTTACAGGGGGAGATTCCTGCAAACAGTCTCATACACAGCCACTTTTAATTTCTTTTTCTCCGGTTCCCAACTGGGGTCAATTACATCATCATCATATTCATCAGCGTCACACACATCCACATCTTCTGTTTGGATGCTAGCATGTGGACTGCATGTTGCAACAACAGCAACATCATCAACATCATCATCATCACATTCATCATCAGCATCTACACTACCATCATCTGATATTTTTTCACCACACTGAATCACTGCATGGAAAATGCGTGATGTTAAGTGCCACAGTGGACAGAATATCACATTGTATACTATTGTTGACATGATTATCAGAATCCTCAGGTTCAGTTACTGGGATGTTACTGGGAAGTATGACATCATCTATGCTGCCACTCACTTGCACTGCTTCATACTCAATGTTTTTGGATACGGTACACTGGTCGGAATTAGAACTTGACGCAACAATACTAATACTACCTCCACCACCAGTAACACTAATACCACTGGCTGAGAAAACATCATCTCCTCCAACTATGAGTGAAGCTACTGATTGGACTGTAAAAAACATTGCAGGAGAAATACCTTTCCTCACATCAGCAATGCACTGCTGTGTCTACGTACTACTACCACGCCCACAGACCATCTTACTGCCAACATTGCCATGGCGAGAAACAGCTTTGCTTGCTCGTATCTTTGCAGGCATTTTGGGGATCAACCACAAATATTATAACCAAATTCAGATTTTGATACGTTCACTCTGTGATTGGAGGGACGCTGGATGTGAAGCCAAATAAACAAGAGTGGCTTAAGCAACAGATAAGAGACTACTCTGAGACTTTCACGGAATTAAAACAACTTCAGGAACCAGTGGTGCTGATGAGGCCACAAAAACAATCCAATCTGGTAAAAAATACCTTTTGAACGTGGGGGTGGGAGGGAGCACTGAATGCAGACAGTGCTGATTTTTACGGCACTACAAGCAGCAAAACTAAGAACAGATACCATGATCGCAGCACAAAATCAGGCAGCTGCAGTGGATAGCAGGTTCACACTGCTGAGCCTGCAATTACACTAGTCTGTGGCACAATAAAAGGTGTATTATTTGATGAACGCAACACTGCACACACACTCACACAGAACAGTTTGTGTACAATGCTGAAAGAGGAATGCGTAGCAAATGCAAAAGTTCAGTACTATGCCATGTTACGTATGGTAAATTTGTAATGTAAACAACCTGAACTTATAAACTGCTGCACCACATCCACACAACAAACAGCAAGACAATTTCTACTATTACTGACAATATTACTGTGTGTACATTAACACAGTCAGTTATATAACAAAAATATAACCAAAAAACAAAGAAATCACTATTTATCGAACTTAAATCTACCTACACCGAAGATACGTCCCTCCCCAAAGCACACTTTCATTGTCTTTCACCACACACACTCAATGTTGTAAATTAACATTCAAAAGCCACACAAAAGCAAAAATGCTTTATGATATGAGCACAGGAGGGATTCCTATAATCAATGAACTAAAGCTGGATTACAAAAAAAAACATAAAAATGCTTTTTGAACAGCTTTTATAAGATTCCTATCACAGACAGCTATCAAAGCACACTGTCTCCTTCTCCTTCCTACTCGTACTACCCCAAACTGAGGCTGTGCAGATCAATTTAGAGCCCATGTGACCTGAAATCCCATGAATCACTGCAAAATTCACCTTTGGAGCTCAAAAACAAAGTGAAGTGAGGCGAAGTGCACTGCCTGCAATGCACTTCACCTTAAATTTGGCAGAGTAGTGGGAGGCAGAGTAACGCGAAGTCATTGTTTCCAATGGACTCAGCATTTCAATATAACGTGAAGTACCCACTTCACGCCAGGAGCACTCCAATCCACCTTTGCTCCACTTAATCCGCCATGGAGGGATTGAGCCCATCACCACCACTAGTTGTGATCCAAAGTGTCAAATGCCTTGCTGAGGTCAAGAAAGATGGTTCCTGTAATTTATGTATTGTCATGTGCCTGTACTCAGTCATTAGTGACTTTGGCTACGGTGGTTACCGTACTGTGTTTTGGTCGGAAACCTGATTATAGGGGAGTTATACTGTCTGATATTTCAAGGAAGTCTCTCACCTAATTGTCAATGAGTTTTTCTATGAGCTTTGCCAACACTGGGAGAATTGATATGGGTCTCCAGTTGTTGAGCAGTGTGGTATCACCTGATTTTAGGAGGGGAATGATATGCACAGTTTTCCAGATTGTAGGGATTTCATTACTTGAAAGCAATAAATTGAAAAGATAAGTTATGGGTGCTGTGAGATACCTGTATCCAGCTCTTAGGTATAAGGGGTCCAGGCTGTCAGCACCTGCACTTTTTTTGGTGTCAAACCCTAGCAGGAGTTGCTTTACTTGCTTGTAGGTGATGGAGTAGAAAGCAAAAGGATTACTGGTAGAAGATATGGCATGCCCTGCTTCTAGCGTAGGCATCTGGTAGGATGCAGCTGGTGATTTGTCCAAGGCTAGTCCAGCGGATGCGAATTAGGAGTTTATTTCTTTCAATATAGCTTGCTTATCAGTTATGAGACTGCCATTTACGGAGATTTTCTTTGGTAAGGTGGGGACAGAAGGGGCTCCTTCAACTGATTTTATGAGATTCCAGAACTTCATGTCATTCTGCTTGCTGGTGCCCAGTGAGTTTAAGCAGAAAGTAGCTTGGCATCCTGTATTAGTTTAGTGCACTGATTTCTCTCCCTTTTAAAGATAGCCCAATTTGCCTCTAGTTTTGTGAACCTTGCAGTTGCCCAGAATAGTTTTCAATTTCTCAAAGCTGAACTGTGAGCAGGTCACTTTCTTTATTCTTCACTTAATCAGAGGGGCATGGTTGTTTACAGATTCAAGAAGCAACCAATTAAAGATGTATGTTCCCTCGTGTACCATGGGGACAAGGTAAAATGCTTGCTAGTTGATAGCTGCCAGTTCTCTTAGGAAATTTGTGACAATGTAACTGGTAAAGCTCCTTTTAAAGGTGAATTTTGGCTGACTACTTGGTTGTTTAGGGCCTCTGGAACACGATATTACATAGTGATCATTTATACCATTGTGAAACACTGTAGAATGGGTGTATTTTGTGAGGTCTATTAATAATAATATTCTTTATTTCTATGGCACCTTTCAAAAACTAAGGTGCCTAACAAATATAAAATAACATATCAGATAGTCCAAACATTTTAAAAATAAAACAACTAATACAGTTAAAAAAGAAATCAGTCACCAAACACCTGGTACCACAAGTATGTCTTTAGTGCCTGTTTAAATCCCACCACGGTCGTGCACTCCCGTAACCGACGGGGTAGAGAATTCCAAAGGGCTGGGGCCACATGCATAAATGCACAGTCCCCAGAAGATTTTAGGCACACCCTAGGAATCTCTAGCAATCCCTTGTCAGCTGAGCAGAGTGATCGCCCAGGGCAGTAAGAAACCAGCAGCTCTTTCAGGTAGTCCAGGCCCAGTCCGTGTAGGGCTTTATAAGTCAAAAAAACTGACTTTAAAGGTGATCCACCACTGTACTGGCAGCCAGTGCAGTCCACGTAGCACCGGCGAAATATGACAGGACCGGGAAGTCCCCGTCAAGAGCCAGGCCGCAGCGTTCTGCAATAGCTGCAGGTGGTGGATTTCCCCCCCAGGAAGCCCTAAGTAAAGAGAGTTGCAATAGTCCAAGTGAGAGATCACAAAGGCGTGGACCAGTGTAGGAATATTGCCGGATGGAACAAGGTGCTTAGTCCTGGTGATATTCCTCAGATGGTAAAAAGAGGACTTGATGATGGCTGACCTGTTTCATTTCATTTTCATTTCTTATTTTTTACACTTGACAGCAAGATGAGCTTTGCTACCCATTTTCACAAGTGTCAAGTGTTACATTAAAAAACAAATGACAAACATATTAATACATGCAATAATATACAGCCACTGAAAACACTTAAGACATCTAGCTACAACGTCCATTTACAAAGAATTGCAGGCACAGTCATTTGTGGTATCAAGCCAAGATTTCAATCTGTTTTTGAATGTATGTGGTGAAAAACAGTTTAAAAGTGAACCTGGAATTGAGTGTCAAGTCTGACAACAAGCTTTTTTGAAGATTATTGCGGTTTGGTCTAGTGGGTTCCATAATAAGTTGCATGAAGTCAAATTCATCACACAGGTGTTTTAGTTCATTTAATTTTTTGGTAAGCCAATCCAGGTTTAGATATCCTATGATCAGGCAGTCATTAGGAGAGCTGCTTAACACTGAACGGATATATTTTGTGAGTTCTGACCCACCCCTGTGGGGATGATAGCAGCCATTTACATTCAGGGATTCATAAGAGAATATAGCAATCTTTACCAATATGCATTCAAATTCTTCTGGTACCATGAGGGAGCAAGTAATGTCAGCCTGAAACTGGTAATTGAGGTACTGTATAGAACTATACCATTACCCCAATAGGTCTGTATAGCCTGTGGAGTGATTTATACAATGATGGGTTATATTACCAGCAAGCAGAATAAATGTAACTATCTTGTGATAAAGAATTTTCTTTCTATTCAAATTAGTTTTGAATGCAGCTTAAAATGTTGGCAGAATGTTTACCTTGGAATACAAGAATTCAAACTTCTGTACAATTACACTGGCAGAATGTTAATTACACTTGCAGTAAGTGACACTGTGTGGTTTCACCTGAACATGAACAAGAAGAAGACTGGAACAAAGACAAGGATTTCTGATTTCGGAAGTTCAGACTACAGAAAGATGGGGGAATTCTGGAAAGGCACCTCACTGAGATCAGGAAATGTAAGGCGGTCAACCAGAAACTGGCCATCAACAAGGAACGTCTGTTGGTAACCACTAATGAGTGTGCCAAGACGAAGAGCAAAAAATCCAGAGCCAAGAAGCCCAGCTGGTTTGACAGGGAGGTAGCCTAGACAGTAAAGAAAGAGAGGGCAGCATTCATAATATAAGTGCACCCACAAGGATAAGGAGATGGAGGAACACAGCAAAAAGACAAAGGAGGCAAGCAAAGCAGTATGACTGGTCAAGGCCAATCAGGAACTGCAGCTGGCAGAGGGAGTGTAAATGGGACAGAAGCCCTTATTCCAATACATCAGGGAGAAGAGGGATATCAAGGATGGGATAGTCAGGCTGAAAAAATAAGAGTTGTGGGTTGAGGGTAGTGTGGAAAAGTCAGAGGTACTTAGCAAGTACTTCTGTTCAGACTTCACAGAAGAGAAGGATGGCTTATTACCCTGGGGAGGAAAGGCAGAGGTAATGGGGGGGAGGAGGCACAGAAAGGGAGATTGAAATTGATAGGGTGAGGAAAGGATTAAAAGCGCTGAAGGTGGGTAAATCACTGGGACCAGATGGCCTACGTTGGAGGGTTCTGAGAAAGTTAGTGGATGCACTGGTGGGTCCCCTGGTGGCCCTGTTTCACAGCTTTCTAAAAATGGGAATGGTATGCATGGAATTGAGGATGGGACATGTAGAGCTGCTACACAAGAGTGGGACAAGGAACAACCCTGGTAATTATTGGGAGGCAAGTCTAACCTCAACAGTGGGGGAGCTCATGGACACCATATTAAAAGAAAGACTGGCAAAAAGGCGAAACTGGTTAGGTGGGTAAAACATTAGCTGCAAGGCGGAAACCAGAAGGTAGTGGTTGGAGAGGGGGATTCTCAGATGCTATATCAGTCAGTAGCAAGGGTCCCACAGGGCTCTGTGTTTGGCCCAGTGTTATTCAATACCTTCATCAGCAACACTGCAGATCAGGGAAAAGACAAAATATGCCTCTCTGTGGATGACACAAAGTCCTGAGAAAGTGATGACAGAAGAGGGGAGACAGGACATTAGGGAGGAAATTTGTCAGCTGGGTTTCAATGCCAAAAAGTGTAAGGTAATGTAAAGTAATGCATTTGGGGGCAACTAACCCAGAGACCACATACTGTCTGGGTGGTGTGCAAGTTACCAAGTCACAGAAGGAGAAAGACTTGGGTGTGATCATTACGAGTGACCTGAACTACTCAGCACACTGCAAGAAAGAGCAGCCAAAGCAAATCGGATGCTGAGATATATAGAAAGGGGTATAACCAGTAGGAAGGCAGAGGTCATCCTGCCACTGTACAGGTCACTGGTTCAGTGAAATCTGGTGTACAGTGTGAAGTATTGGAGCTTTTACCTAAAGAAAGACATCAACTTACTAGAGACAGTACAGGGATGGGTGACCATGATGATTTCGGGACAACAAGGCAGGTCATATGAGGATAGTTTCAGAAACCTCAACATGTACTACCAGCAGGATAGAAGGGAGGGTGACATGATTGAAACCTTTAAGGGGTTTAACATCAGGACCTCTGAGGGGCTCTTCACGCTTAGTGAGAACAGGACCATTAGGGGTCACTTCCTCAGGCTGGTGGGGAGGTACTTCAAGAGGGACTCTTCAACCTTAGTGAGAATAGGACTGCTAAGGGGCATAGCCTCAAACTGGTGATATTGGAGGGGGTGCTTCAAGAGGGAAATGAGGAGACACATTTTCACTGAGAGGGTGGTGGCAAAATAGAACGGGTTGCCAAACTAAGTAGTCTCCCTGAAGACTGTAGACAACTTCAAGAGAGGCTGGGACAGGGTAAAAGGGAAAATTGCATGGAGAGGGGGGAAGGTGGGAGAGATGGGAGACATCAAAGGGGAGGAAGAAGAGGACAGTGCGGAGGGGGGGAAGATCCTTCAGTAGTCACTGGGAGGTCTGCAAACCCAAGCTGACTAGATAGACCTTGAGACTTTTTTTCTGATGTCTATTTTCATATGTTGGTATGTCTATCTCCCAGTATACACAAACACAGCAAAGTCCTCATGTGGGGCCAGAGCTTCATTTTTGTCTGTAGCAAGGTAATCGGTAGAGATTTCCCTGGTAAGCATGTAAAGATACAGTAGGAGGAGGATTCTTCATGGTAAGCTGAAGCACGCTAGTAATAAAAGCAGTGTACAGTACTTCATTGTTCTAATTTCTTTACATGTAATAATCAAGGAATCATCATTTAATTATTTTTTTAATTTTTTTTATTTAAGGTACTGTAGTTTTATTTTCAAGGCCTAGTTGAAGATTTTTAGGACCAGATTTTCTAACGGTTGCGAATGCCGTAAGCCTTGTGTGTGCCACACATTTGGTGCACGGAGCTTGTGGCATTCACCCAGCCAGCAATGGGGACTTTCTATCCCAGTACTGACACTGTAGTGCAGCATGAGAGGGGTGCTGCACTTCTGAGGTGCCGTCTTTTGGATGAGACGTTAAACCGAGGTCCCATCTGCCTGGATTGGTGGTAGTTCTGGTGGATGTTAAAGATCCCATGGCACTTATTGAAAAAAAGAGTAGGGGAATTTCCCTGGTGTCCTGGCCAAATTTCCCTCATTCACTATAAATACCACCAACAGCTTAATCTGGTTCAAAGTCAGTTGGCATCCATCTGTATCCCCCTCCCCCGGGTCATGCCTGAAAATAGGCAGGATTTGTCTAGTGCACTTACCCAGTCAACAAAAACCAACTAACTAAATAAATAAATAAATATCCTGTTCGCAGATCGCCACAAGTTAGATCAGCTTTTTGCTGGTCTAGCTTATGTCACTCCTAGGTACCCTTTTCACGGGGCTTGCTCCAAATATTTGACGCAAGCTGCCATAAAGTGGGAAGAGTTTTGTAACTGCACCCGAAGTACTAAAATCAGGTGCAGTTGCAGCAAAGGGGTTTGGCGTACCACTAGTTTCAAAGTGTTGTGGCGCAGGGCTTGAAGGAAGCCCTGCGGCACCATTTGAAAATCTGGCTTTTAGCGTGTAAAGGCGGCACCCATGTTTGTGATGACAGGTTAGTTTTGAGTGTGGTGGGTTTACAAAGTAATGGGGTTGCTAACAAGTCCAGTCAGGTTTAGGACTGGGGTAAACATGCATTGTGCTGTATTAGTCACCTGTCTGGTTTCACCCAATTAAGTCTCTTTGAATTTTAGACCCATGTTATAAACCGTGTGCATGAACTTTATGGGTAATAGAGCTGTGTGGAATTTTCGAATTCTCCTGTTGAAATTTGGGAGAGTTTCGGAAATGTTGCCTACTTCTGCAGAATTCTATCTGAAGTGGAATTCTGAAATCCTGAAAGTGGAATTTTTTTTTAAATTGCAAATTAGTAATAGACTGCTGTATAATATTTCACAGGTTACGAAAACCAGATTCGTTTTCTGCAAACCACCGAATAGCATTCCACAAGTTATGTAATCCACAGAATGGTTAACATAGAAATGCTTTTTGACATTCCACAGAATGAAAAAAGAAAATTCTGAAAGCATTTTGGAAACAGAATTGCCATTCCGCACAAATTCTGCCAGCTGAAGTCTACATTCTGCACTGCTCTAGCGGGTAGCATCTGACATTTTGAAGTTTGTCAGCCATTTTGTGATTTGCAGCACCATTTATGTATTGGTCACTCTGTATGACATATTGACTAGGGATGCACTGATGCTGCACCATCCAAAGCCTCAGCTACCATGGTGCATTTAGTCACAATAAAGGATTCAGGTGGCATTCCAGCTGCTCTGAATCTGCAGGTACACACAATCCAACTATCATAGTATGGTTTTCTTTTCCCTTCTAGGTACATGTAACTAATCCCAGGTCACCCCTGAAAAAGGGACTGTCAAAGTCTCAGTGGGCCTACCCGGTTAGCAAAATTTAAATAAATAAATAAACTATCAAAAGCCAAACAGACAGTATCTGTAGCACCTGAGTCAGGACACTTGAGCATGTGTTTAATTTCAGCACACAAAAAAGATTGCAAAATGCAAATCAAATTGATTTTTTGCCAAGTAAATTGCATACATAAGCTCCAGACTACTGGGATATGGAAAATTAAAAAAAAAAAAAAAAAAAGTGTTGAGGGCTCCAGTCCCACATGAGGAACTTAATCAAATACCCAGTATAGACACAGGAGTGGAACATTGAGGGGAAGGGGTCCTGCACTGTTGAGGTGCTGTCCTTTGGAGGAGATATAAAAAGAAAAAGTTCCCTTCTATTCGTCTTTAGTGGCTAGCCAGGTGGAAGTTAAAGATCCCATGACTCTTATCTTAACAGATGGAGATTTCAATAAAACAAGTCCCCCCACACACACACACCTGGAAATGAACTGTCACAGCATCATTTGTTTTTTCTGGTTAACAGTTTCAACAAAAAACTAAACAAAGCTGGCCTAGTGATGCAGAGGGCGGAGGCATCCATGTCTCACCTGCCTCCATGCCAGTAACCTGGGTTCAGTGATGAGCTTGCACCGCTCAGGGTTCGGCCAGGGGGTGAAGGATTGAGCATCCCAGTGGATACTGTCCTCCTCCTCCTGGGAGGGAGGGCAGTCTGCTTTGCTACAACATTGCCACCTAAGTGGCTATGTGTGGCAATGCAAAGCTGGAGCAGCAGTTCCAGGTGGGGGACGCTCCCAGATGGAGGACGTCCAGCATGTTCTTGATGTGCACACATCCAGTTGCTGACCCCATGGAGTGTCCAGGAGTCGGAGAACCAAGAAAAGTGGAAAAACATCACTGGCAGCAGGATGCTGTCCTGTGGAGTCTCGCAGAACCCACACTGCCTACTGGGCACAGGGGACCACCGGACTAAACATGGCACTGGTGGAGGTTCTGGGTCCCTCCATGAGCCCTGCCACAGGGGGCAATCTGTGGAGGAATCAGTGGACCCCAAGGTAAGTCCCAGGGACAGTGGGTGATGGGGTTGAGGAAACCATGCTGGCTGAAGGGGCAGGTCAGGTGGAGAGGGAGCAGCCAAAAAAAAAAAAAAACATATGTTTTAAGTGGACCCTGTCAAACATTCAGTGCATCAGTTTCATATTGATTGATGTATTTATTTATTTATTTTGCAATTTTGGGTGCCATGTTAGCCTTGTTTAATTACAACATTTATTTATTTTTTTCCCATCTAGTGTTTATCTCTCCACGGCGGGCTGGCAGCTTGTG
Source organism: Neoceratodus forsteri (assembly GCA_016271365.2). Taxonomy (NCBI): domain Eukaryota; kingdom Metazoa; phylum Chordata; order Ceratodontiformes; family Ceratodontidae; genus Neoceratodus; species Neoceratodus forsteri. Next base: position 1,093,067,850 of record CM057451.1, read on the forward strand.
TCAACTGACCGTACCTGTCTTCGACGTCATTCCAGGCCCTCCTCCATTTCTGCCTCAGTGGACCACTGGAGCCGGCCTGGGGGTGTCATCCAGCCACAGTCCCCAATTTTCATCTGTTCCCCCCTTTTACCAGGGGTCCCAGAATGTGGATACTCATGCGTGTGGAGGCGCGTATGTGCACCGCAGCTCTGGTAATGGCCCCTTGCGCCCTCCTGGCCTATTGCCACATTCCCCCCAGGGTGTGGCACTACCACTTAGCCTCCACTGGGTGGCAGCTAAGGACCAGGGAAACCCCACATCCCTCCCTGGAGAGGAGAGGAGAGCTACCTGCCAGCTGCTCAATCTGTCTCCTTGCCCCCCCCCCCCAGGCCGACCCCTGGCAGCCTGAGTTTGCTCCCAAACCTGGGCCACCAGTGTGGTGTGAGTTGGGGCATACTGCGCCTCAACTCTCAACACCACTGGGTAGGCTATCATGTTTTTTTTTAAGGCCCTGGAGGGATTCACAACTTCAGGGTGGTTACAGTTTAGTTACTAATAATAAACATTGCAATATTGCACATAAATGAGAATCACTGCATCCTGTACCATTATGTACATTACAGCTGCTGATGATACAGTATAAGGTACTTGTAAATCATGGCATAAGTATAAGGGCATACTAATTTGTTTTTCAAGATTGAAAATTAAAGTAGGACTGTGGGAGAAGAGTGTGGTAATTGTTGCCTTAACTACTGCAAGGTTATAGGCAATTGCATGGGCTGAGAAGTTGAGCCGACATGGGTTGTCTGAAGATTGGGATACTTCTAAAATCTTCGGTACTGTCAGGGAAAGAGTTCCAGTTGACATGAGCAGCAACGGCAATGACTTTATCATCAAAAACTCTGTTCACTCTCCAGGCATGGAAATCATGCTGTTACAGTGATCAGTTCCTTTTTGTAATCAAACTGTATATCTGAATATCCAAGCAGCTATTATATATCGAATTATTTATGTGAATATAGCAAAGATGTGTGGAAATGACAGCAGCTGCAGTGTCTGAGAGCGAGCGCTGTGCCTGCAGACAATGTCTGCTTACAGCTATCATCAATCCATTGATCATTTCTGTGCTGTCAGTCTGTCAATGTCATGGTAATGTGGGTAACAGAAGATGGCAGCTGTAGGACTCTGTTACCAAACTAGCAATAATTTCTGTGATTCATGCCAGCGTAACCCTAATTTATCTTCTTCTAAAAATATCCACGCACTCCAGCAAAGCATAATAATTGAATCATTTGCTATAAAACTCTGCTGCCGTGTTCTATAGTATATTGCCAAAGCTAGGGCTACTCCACTTTCTGAATATTATGTTTTTTAACTCTATAAATACTGTAACAGCTACCCAAGTATTGGGTCTTCCTAGCACTAACTTGTAATATTTTGTTTATACTATTTTTGTACCTTCTCTTTATCCACCTGTACCTTCTGACCAGCGCCCTTCTGACATTGACCCCCAGCCTCATCACCTACCATCCCTAGACTTACCCCAACCTCTTCTGACCACCATGGGTGGGTTAGTGGGTGCCATATCATCACCCTGCTGGTTGGGGGTCTTGTCCTCCCAGTTTTCACCCATTTCTGAGGTCACCACACCTGCCATCCTGAGGATGTACGGCGTGAAGATGCTGCATCCACTCGTCATCTGTATCTGGTCCTCAAGAGGTGACAACTGCTGCACCACCAAGCCTCTGCTAGGTGGCAGCCAAATAGGGGTCTGCGCTGTCCCTTTCCAGCCATTAGAGCATCGGCATTAGTGCGCTGGCACATCATGGTGCCGATTTTGGGATTCACGCCCCTTCTCCGAGGTCTGCTCCCCCTTGGACTTAGAATCATAATAAACGGGATGGGATGGGGGGCACAGTCCCCCACAAAAACAGGGGTCAGCAAAATCCCAACTTGGCACCCTGATGTCCAGGTGCACTAATGCTCTGAATGGGTGGAACCTTTGCTGTCCCCCTCACCAAAGGAGGAGGACTGTTTATGGATAGTGAATTCTCCTTAACACGGCTGACCCCAATGTGATCCTGGTCTGTTCCTGAATCCGGGTTGCTGGTGTGACATGGGGTGCCCCAACCCACCATGCCACAGGGCCAGCTTCGCACTTAAGCTCTCTTAACAATGTTCAACAATTCTATAAACTTACTGGCAGTTGGAATTGGTATTCTGCACTTGTTTAAGGGACACTGTCAACCCCATTAGGCCTCAAAGTGCCCCTAGTTTAAAAAAAAAACACATGTTATAACTGTTCACATACTGTGGAGACTGCTGATATAACTGGCTGATTCTGATTCCTTTTTTTTTTTAAACATTACAAACATACTGCCCACCATACTGGTGATACCACACAAAAGCAAGCTTCTTTAAATTCCTTGATCAACTACCATTGCATCTTTCCTAGACTTAGAAACACCCTCAACCCAGTCTAGCTACTCATTATGCAGTGGGAGTAGTGGAGTCCTGCATCATGACTGACTGCACTGTTTGGGGTTTTTCAAATGTTCAGAAAGTATGCCATAAGAATAGATCCAGGATTTGAAACAAAACGAGGTTGAGTGTAACTATACATTAGCATGCATTTCACTTCTATTAAGCAAAAAGGCAGATAAAACAACCAGCAACATCCATGAATTATAGAGCAGGTAAGCAGTCATAAAATGTGGGGTTTTAACTAGAAATAATATGATGCAAAAAGGGTTAACAGTGTCCCTTTAATGGCCTTCATATGACATAGTAGCTCCTACAGCTGAAGCTCCTTAATCTGTCAGGTAGCCCTTTTGTTTGAACATTTCTGAGGAGTTAAACCATCTAATAATGCTTACCACCTTTGGGACTTACTTGCCATTTTCTCCATTCCAGATAACCTAACATGATGGAACCCCACCTTTGTTTGACGAAACAGAAATCTATAGGAAATGCCTCCACTGACAGGGGTTTGACAGATAGCCCCTAACCTGCCCTTTTAGATGTCTTTTTCAACACAAACATGTCACTAGACCCCAAGATTACCCTTCTTGTTTCACTTCACTGCTGTCGGGTAGATCTCAGAGTGATAAGGCTAAGATTTCTCATCTGCCAGAATTAATTTATACCAGGCTGTTACCAAGAGAAGCAAATCTTGATTTATTGAACTGGTATTTCTACCTGCAATGGGGATAAAGGGATACTATTCATTATAGCTGATGCATTTCGTTTTTGTGGACATCTGCACTACTATACATTATAGGAAGGGGAGCCTCAGTTTGCACATTAGCTGAACCGATTAGTTTCAGAATACAGTACTCTGAATAGTAATGATCGGCCTAACAAAATGAAAATTTAGGGCCCCTAAGCACTTGTAGAGCTGCAGGTAAAACCGTCTGCTGCTGATGTACTAACATACTAAGAAGCCATCAGATTAGGCCCTATGGTCTATCAAGTCTGTTGGATAATCAGTGCCTTCCCAGGGCACCGTTATTAGCCCCTCCCCTGTCTCCATATACGTATATATGCCATTACAGTTTAGCAGAAAAAGAAAATCTGTCATGAAAATTGAGCAGAATACAAAAAATCAGTAAAAGTATAGACTTCTGTAGCTGTTAACTTTATTACCTCTGAACCATAAGGTCAGGGATCAAATTCATACATCAAGACTGTTTTTTACCTAGTTATTTCACCAGGATAACCCAGCGGAGATGTGGTATCTTATTTTCAGTGCAGTCCTGCTTTCTGACACCTTTCCACTGCTGGGTGAACTGGAGCACTGGGAGGTTACGTGACTTGCTTATGGTCATAAATAGAGTATTTGGCCTTAGTGGGGTTTGACCCTGTGAGCACCTGGTTCCCAAGTGAATGCTGTACTGTCCATTAGATAAGATGTTGACTCAAAGCCCTTTTTTCCCATCTTTTGATGTTTGTCCAGGCAAAACTCAAAGACTCCAAATAACTATCTAGAAAGAATAAGTTACCCCCCCAGTGTCCTGACCAACATTTATACCTTAAAAAAACAGGTTATGTTGCTATCATCCATGGTTGTTTCTGTGATACTGCAAAGAATATATGTGCTGCTGTTTGATACGTGCAGTCACTGCTCTCCCGGTATATAACTTATAGCTTTCTAAAATAGGCTGAGTACTCTGCCTATGGAATTTACTAAACAAAACAAATATTATTTTCAATTTAATTGTATTTGAAAATTAAGATACTTCATTTTTTCACTCAGGCTTTGTTGCAATTTGTATTTAAGAATTTTGTTTATTTAGTTATTTCTTTCATTCATTTATTCCATTTTTGTTGATTGAGAAAGGAGGACTAGGCAGTTCTGCCTATATTCAGCCTCATCTAGGGTTGGAGGAATAGAGATGGAGGCCAAATAAAACCTGTGAGCTCCTGGGTCCCAACAAATTACAATGAATGCTGGGGGGGTAGAAGGCATGACTAAAATTAAAAAATGTAGTGGACACAAGCAGGGAGGGCAAAAGGGAAAAAGGGTAGAGGATGGCAACATAGCCTGGAGAGCCATGTGTACAAATACTCGAAGTCTGAGCAACAAGGTTGCAGAGCTAGAGGCTACCATGGCAGAAGCAGGCCTGGACTTAGTTACCATCATGGAAACCTGGTGCAATGTAAACCAGGACTGGGAAGTAACCATACCAGGATATACTCTGTTCAGGAAGAACAGGGTAGGTTAAAAAGGGCGAGGAGTGGCTCTTTATGTAAAGGATAACATAAAAGCCATGGAAATACAGGGGGAGCAGGGAGGAGAGGAGATACTGTGGGTCACACTGGAAAGAATGAAGGGGGCCACTATTAGAACAGAAGCGATCAACAGACCTCCAGCACAGAGGCAAGAGGTGATAAGGAAATGATGGAAGCAATCCTTAGGATGGCTTGCAAAGGAGACGTATTGCTAGTAGGAGATTTCAGTCTACTGGAAGTGGATTGAAGCCTCCCCTCTGCAACTACAGCCAGGAGTGGGAACGTCCTGGACAACCTGCAAGGGGCATTCCTTAGGCAACTAGTATTGGAATCCACTAGAGAGGGGGCATTACTGGTCCTAGTAGTGAGAAATGGGGACTGTGTGACTACCGTAACAGTGTGGGACCAGCTGAGGACCAGTGATCGCTGTACAATGTGGTTTGATATAAAAACTGGGTTGGAATCAAATCACACAAGGACGAGGGTACTGGATGTCAGAAGGGCTGATTTTAAGAAAATGGAAGAATGCCTCAGGAATGCCCTAGCAAGGATATGAAAACTAGAAGGAGTTGAGGAACAGTGGGCAAAAATAAAAGTGGGCATTGAACAAGCGACAAACCTATGTCTCAGGCAGGTTAGCAAGGGCAAGAGAAAGAGGAGACAACTATGGTTCTCTAAAGAGGTAGCAGAAAAAGTGAAAGCAAGGAAGATGGCATTTAAGAAGGTACAACAATGCAGATGGAGGGAGATAGAGAGATATATCAAGAGAAACAATGGGAGGCAGAAAAGGTAGTTAGGAGCGCAAAGGCACAAACAGAGGAAAAGATTACCAAATCAGTGTCAAAAAGGAATAAAACATTTTTTAGATACCTAAGTAAAAAGAGAAAGATGGGGGGGGGGGTAGTAAGATTGAAAAAAGAAGGAGGGGGTTGTGTGGAAGAGGATCACCAAAAAGCATATACTATATATTGAACAAACCAGTATTTAAGGAGGAAGTGGTAGGAAAGAGACAAAATATAAAGGACAAGGGTATAATGGGATGGGAGAAGGACACAAGTCCTTTTACAGAAGAAAGCGTGCTTAAGAAACTAACAATGTTAAAAGTAGACAAGGCAATTGGGCCACATGGGGTGCACCCCACGATACTGAGGGAACTGAAAGAGGAGCTGGTTGCACCTCTGACAGACCTTTTCAACCTATCATTAGAAACAGGGGAGGTACTGAGGGACTGAAGGAGGGCAGATGTAGTCCCACTCCACAAAAGTGGAAATAGGGGAGGAAGCAGGGAATTACAGACCTGTCAGCCTGACATCAGTGGTGGACAAAGCAATGGAATCACTATTGAAGGAAAGGATTAGGAAATACCTTGTTACCAATTGTGTACAGGATCCGAGGCAACATGCTTTCACAGGGGAGATCGAGTTCTTTGATTGGGTAACTAAGGAAGTGGATCAGTGAGGAACGGTGGACGTGCTATGGCTGGATTTCAGCAAGGCCTTCGACACCATTCCACCAAGAAGACTGATAAGCAAGCTGGGGAGCCTAGGAGTAGGTCCTAAAGTAATAAAACAGGTAGAAAGTTAGCTGAGCAATAGGAGTCAGAGAGTGGTGGTAAACAGCATCCACTCTGGAGTAGGAGGCCAAATGACCAGTGGGGTGCCACAAGAATCAGTACTAGAGCCGGTCCTCTTCAATGTCTTTATTAGTGACATTACAGAAGGACTGGAATGGAAAGTATGCCTGTTTGCAGATGACACAAAACTCTGCAACAGAATGGACACGCTGAGGGGGTAGAAAGAATGAGGGAAGGTTTTAAAAAACTGGAAGAATGGTCACGGGTTAGGCAGATGGGTTTTAATGCAAAGAAGTGAAAAATCATGTAAATGGGGCACAGAAACCTGGAGGCAACATACCAACTGGGAGGAGAGGTATTAACAGTCAAAAAGCAGGAAAGGGACCTAGGGGTGATTATTTCTGATGACCCGAAGGTAGCTAAACAGTGTGACAAGGCAGTGGGTAAGGCTGTCAGGATAATGGTATATGTAGGCAGGGGAATCAGTAGCAGAAAGAGGGAGGTAATAATACCCCTTTATAGATCACTGGTGAGGCCACACCTTGAGTACTGTGTACAGTTCTGGAGGCCCCATCTCCACAATGACATAGATAGGATAGATGCAGTACAGAGAAGGGCAACCAAAATAGTGTATGGCTTGCACCAAAAACCCTACAGGGAAAGGCTTAAAGAGCTACTGAGGCCTCAAAGAAAACTTCAAAAAACATTATAATTAGGTACAATTCTGCTTGTATTCCATTTATATTTTATATATTTCTCATCCCAATAATGTATTACTGAGGAAATGTGTATGATTATATGATTGTTGTCCCTTAGAGTTTATTATCAGTTCATCTGCCTCTATAGCTTACTCCCTACTTCAAGTCATAATACTCAGTTGTGTCATCACAGTCAGTTGCCATGGGATTAACTGTGATGTCACAAGGAGTGCTCTATGACTCCAGCTAGGGAGAAAGCAGCAGAAATAGATGAAATCTTCAAGAGCAGAAATCCTGTTGTCATACAAATGACCTCAGTAATAAATAATGGGGAGGAGAAATGCAGAACTAAAGGGAAATACAGGCTGGACCATGTCTAAATATTATGTTTTGTTAAAGTCCAACTGAACTTGTCACCAGCTCTTTAAGTAATTTATTTATTTTATTTATTGGAGGGTTCAGAAAGTACCTTTGAGTCAGAGACTCCTTTTCAAAGGTTCCACAACACAGAAATTACATACAAAGACATACAGTTACGTAACTGTTCAGCAGTACACAGTCAGGTTGTTACAAGAGCAGTTGTAAGGCTAACAGTCAAATACTAGGTATAATTAGTGCAATCAAACAATACATATAGAACTCAGATCTAGAGCTAGGCTTGGGGAACTCAGGTAGGGGCAGGTAGGGTAGAAGAAGCCAGCCAAAGGCCTTAGTCGGGAAGGTAGTGGGAGGTGCTTCAGTGGCAGTCACAGTGGTGTGAGGACTGAAGGAGGTCTCTAAGAGAGATTTTAAAGGGTCCAAGTCTGATCTCATTGGCAAGTGGGGTGGATAGGCTGTTCACCCAAGTAGGGGCTCTGTAGCTAAAGGACCTTTGGAGTTGGGAGGTACGGCAGTGAGGGACAGAGAGGAGTTGCTTGCCAGAGCTTTGAGTATGCTTGTGTCAGGGCTGGGAGGATTAGGGGTGCGAGTCCTGGGAGGCAGTGGCCTAGGGCAATTTTTGTTGCCATGAGGCAAGTGTGAAACCTAATTCAGTTGTCAAGGTTAAGCCAGTTGGTATCATTATACAGAGAGCATGTATGAGTTAGGCGGTCACATCCCTGGGTGAGGCGACAGACTTTATTTAGGGAGATACGAAGTCTATGGAGGGTCGAGGTGTTCGCCGCCACGTAGATAAGTAAGCCATAGTCAAGCAGGGAGAGGACAGAGGAGGAGAAGACAGCAAGCCTCATGGCATTTGGGGTAAAACAATGTTTGAAGCAATACAGTAGCCCAAGCCGAACATTGAGGGTGGTAGATAGGAGGTGACTATGTTGGTGGAAAGTAAGTGCAGGGTCTAGAGTAATGCCCAGGTATTTAAAGGAATCCAGTTGCTCAAGAGGGGTCAGGTTGGCAGTTCGTACTTGAGGGCAAAGTTCCTTCCTAGTGTTAAGTGGGTGAGAAAAGAACATAACCATGGTCTTGTTATAGTTCAGGATACGGTGCTGTGAAGTGAACCATTTTTCAGCACCACTAAAGGAGGATTGAAGGGAGAGGTGGAGTTGCAGAGGGTCACAGCTGGAGGTATAGAGGACAGCATTGTCCACATAGAGAAGCAGGTTCCCTGAGCAAAACCTGGGGAGGGAGTTAAGGAAGAGGCTAAACAGCAGTGGTCCAAGAACGGACACCTGCAGGACACCAGAGAGGACAGGTAGCTTATTAGATAGGATGTTACCAATTTTGACCTGCTGGGAATGGTTAGACAGGTAATCAGTGAAACAGCCAAGGGCATCCCGAGAGAAACCAATGTTGGGCAGTGTGAATAGCAGGACTGGGTGATTAACTGTGTTGAACACCTTTGTGAGATCAGTGAAGACAGCCCCAGTGATTTGACCTCTGTCTAAGGCAGAGTGGATATGTGTGGTGAGTTCCAGGAGGGCAGTAGTAGTTCTATGTCCCTTCCAGAAACCGTGTTGCTGAGAGTAGGTTGTATTTGTTGAGGTGGTCAGTGAGCTGATCAGAGACGATTCTCTCTAGGGCCTTGGATAGGGGAAGGAGAATGGAGATAGGATGGTAGTTGTTAGTAAGGGTACGGTCCCCACTTTTAAATACAGGAGTAATAGAAGTGGATTTCCAGTGGGAGTGGAATTTCCCCAGGCATAAGGAGCGGTTTAGTATATGGGTAAGGAGAGACAGCCGAAGAAGTTTCAGGTCTAAGGAGTCACTGCTATAGCAGAAGTGGCTTAGAGCTATTCTGAGATACGGCTCAGCGTACTTGGGTGTAATGCTGTGCAGTCAAAAGGGAGTGGCTACTGGGGGATGTACTCCCTGGAGGAAAGGAGGGAGTGGGGGGATATGATAGAAACATTCAAGTACCTCTCAGGTTAAAAAAAAAGGTACAAGAAGGAAGTATTTTCCAAAGAAAAAGATGCTTGAGGACAAGGGGTCACACTATGAAGGGGGGAGGCTCAAAGGAAATGGGAGGAAAAACTTCTTCACAGAGAGGGTGGTGGATGAATGGGACAGCCTCCCAGCAGAGGTGGGGGGGGGCCAAAACAGTTACAGGATTCAAGAATGCATGGGATAGACACAAAGGGTCTTAGAAACAAGGAGTGGGGGGCAGACCAGAGACTGAGTAGGGTCTGCGATGTCACTATAGGTAGGGAAAATAGGATAGACTAGGTGGGCCAGGGGGTCCTTATCTGCCAACAGCTTCTGTGTTATGTTTCTGTTTCTATGAACCAGACCAAGCTGTTGGTGGTATTTTTAGTGAATTATACTATATATATATATATATATGTTCACTAAATAAAGTTGTAAAACATTATTTAAAATTACTTTCTCTTAGAAACTCACAGAAGGAATTTATTGGATTATATTTAGTGAACGTATTTGTCTAAATCACAGAATATGTTGTTTTTTAACTATTTGCTTTTAGAGATGGGATATGTCCTTAAAACACGGAAGGTAGTTCATGATATTGTTTTTTTATCCAAAATATATTTCAGACATCCTTAGATTCATCCTCAATGTATTACTAATTTTTCTGAGATTTAAAAAAAAAAAAGCTTTCATAGGTATTTTTTTCAGTTAATGACTCGAGACATAATAGATGGTCACAATTCAGAACTCATAAAATCTCTATGTTTGAGTTGCCTGTGCTTTATATATTGGATTCATACTGTGGATATATTCAGATGGTACTACTACATGTCTGTTAAGAAACAGTCGCACTGTACCAAGATGTTAATTTGGGGGGGTTTCTTCCTTCACACTCCAGCTGGCCCCAGTCTGCTGCAACCCACCTCAACCCCATCACCCGGGCATTCCCTAGGACTTACCTGATATAGATTTGGTTTGGAAAGTGCGGCCTGAGAAGTCATATGCTGGGTCTGCAGGTAAGGTCAGCTTCATCAAGCCACTGGTGCTGTTACACAGAAACATAGAAACATAGACTTTGATGGCAGATAAGGACCACTTGGCCCACCCCAGTCTGCCCATTTCCCTACCTACTGGATAAGCTGCAGATTCTAGTTAACCAACAGCCTACTTCCTGCAACCCCCCACTATAATTGCCTTATGTCTGTCCCATGCATGTTTGAATTCCCCCACTGTTTTAGACCCAATGACCTCCCCAGGAAGGCGGTTTCATGTATCCACCACTCTCTCCGTGAAAACAAATTTCCTCACATTACCCCTGAGCTATCCCCCCTCTATCTTTAAATTGTGCCCCCTTGTTCTTACACATCTCTTTTTTCTGAAAGATGCTACCTTCCTGGACTTTGTTGATTTCCTTGAGGTACTTGAAAGTTTCTATCATGTCCCTCCATCCCTCCTTTCATCAAGGGTATACATATTAAGCTCTCTCAGTCTCTCTTCATATGGTTTCTGCTGCAGAACCTGCACCATTTTAGTTGCCCTCCTCTGGACTGCTTCCATCCTGTCTATGTCCTTGCGTAGATGAGGTCTCCAAAACTGCACACAGTACTCCAGATGGGGTCTCACCAACTGTCAGTATAGAGGGCTAACCACTTCCCTTTTCTACTTGTGATGCCCCTTCCAATGCATCCCAGTATCCCCCTGGCTCTCCTTACCAACTTCTCACATTGCATAGCCACCTTTAGGTCATCTGATATGACTACCCCCAGGTCCCTTTCCATTTTTGTTGTTGTTAGTACCTCCTCTGCTATTGTGTACTCTTCTCCTGGGTTTTTGTTTCCCAGGTGCATTACTTTGCACTTCTTTGCATTGAATCTAAGTTGCCATATGTCTGACCAGTCCTCCAGCCTTGCCAAGTCCCTTCTCATCTTTTCTACCCCCTCTTGTGTATCAACTCTGTTACAGAACTTTGTGTCATCTGCAAAGAGGGATACCTTTCCCTCCAGACCCTCTGCAATGTCACCTATAAAGATTTTAAAGAGGACTGGACCCAGTACTGAGCCCTGAGGTACTCCACTAGTAACCCCCCTTTCTTTGAAATGTGCTCCATTCACTATTACCTTCTGTGTCCTGTTGTGCAGCCAGTTTGCTACCCAGGCTACCACCCTGGGACCCACTCCCAGGCTGGCTAACTTGATTATTAATCTTTTGTGCGGGACTGTGTCAAATGCCTTGCTAAAGTCTAGGTAGGCCATATTCACAGCCCCTCCCTGGTCTATTACTTTGGTCACCCAGTCAAAGAAATCAATTAGATTCGTCTGACATGACCTTCCTGCTGTAAATCCATGCTGCTTTGGGTCCTGTGCCCCGCTGGCCTCTAGGTACTCAACAATTCTTTCTTTCAGAAGTGATTCCATAATTTTCCCTTCCACTGAGGTCAAACATACAGGTCTGCAGTTTCCTGCTTCTGCCTTGCTCCCATTTTTGTGAATGGGGAATCACATCTGCCCTCCTCCAGTCCTCAGGTACCATCCCATCCTCCCATGATTTGTTAACAAGTGTGGTCAGTGGTGTCACTAGGTCCTCCCTTAGTTCTTTTAGGATTCTGGGGTGAATCCTGTCAGGCCCCATTGATTTGTCCACCTTGAGTTTTAGGAGTTCTTTCAGGACTCTTTTTTCTGTGAATGGACTGGTGTCAACCCCCCTACCCAGAGTGCTTCTATTGTCTGGTTTAGGTAACTCCTCCTCATCTTCTTTTGTGAGTACTAAGCAAAAGTATTCATTCAGTATCTCTGCCTTTTCACTGTCTCCCTCTGCCCACCTCCCCTCTCCTTTATTATTCTTCACTATCCCTCCCTTAACCTTTCTGTGCTTCCTAATGTACCTATAAAACTTTGTATCCCCCTTCTTCTTATCCTGTTTTCCTTCTCCCTTCCTTCAAGATGCCATTGTAAGGGAGCACCAAGCACCCATGAAAACAAGGCATGTGTAGTGCAGCGACCGTAGATGTCCTCCCACCCATGAACTGCTCCAGCTCCACTGCCACCTTGAGTCACCCAATGGCTGTAACACAGCAGAGCTGGCCGCTTCCCTCCCTGCAGGAGGACAACATCCTCTGGGATGCTCAATACTCCTTCCGACGGCTGGCCACCAATGATCCATGCTCATTTTCCAAACACGGGTAGTGCTACCGCTACACCAACAGGCCAGCTCAAGATGTTTAATTTTTAATGGCGAGTGTGGACTGAAAGTTGGAATTTTTATGAACTTCTAATTCTTGTATCATTATTCAGGAATGAAAGAACACAAAATGAAAAATCGATATATTGATGTTATTGCCAGAAAAACATTATTACTGAATAAACTACATATGACTGAAAATACTGCTGTTTAAGAGAAAGCCTAGTGCCTTAAATATGGCAGTTTATCACTGTACTCAGTACATTCTAACTCTCTGGAGAAAATAGTCTAATTTGTTAATCTTGTGTTACAGTAAAACAATTTCTTTAACTGATACAGTTGGGCTTTTACTCAGGGCTGAGCCTATGACAAGCAATGCAACCATGGGATTATAGCACAGAACTGTACACCATTTCCTTTGGATTGACTGTCATTGGGATTTTCAATTTGATTTGTGAAGAACCATTACTGATTGTATTTTACTTTGAATTTTTTTTTTTGAATTTTCAAGGTAAAATACACTGTTACATATGTGAGTGGTAACATTGAAAGATAACATTCTCTTAAATTCATTTAACATTTCATAACCTTATGAAGATATGGAATATAGAAGACACTGTATACATGTACAGTATAATAACTGGTGACCCCTTTTTTCACACTGATTATCAGTGTGCTCAAACACTGTGATAACGGTATGAAGTCATACCCAGTTATTATGGCATTTGGAGTGTTAGGACATTACTTTCCCTTTCTACAGTTCAGCAGTGGGAGACTTGACTTGCATGAATCTTCCTGGATGTCTTTTGTGTGCTTATGCCCCTGCACCAGTTATTATTAAAAAAAAAAAGAAAACATAACTGACTGTGCTTATGATTTTTTTACACACTCTCAGTGCATGATGTCCACATAGATCTGTTGAGCTTTGCCCTCAAGGTTTCTAGGACATCACACACCTTGCGTGTGTAAAAAATGTCATAACACACAGTTGTTTTCGCATTATTCTCTGTATAAAACTGGTGCAGGGACATAAGCATAAAAAGAAGGCATCCAGGAAGATACACACGAGTCAAGTTTCCTGCTGTTGAACTGCAGATAGTCAGTGTGATAACGTGGGGCACCAGTTATTATACATGTGGACTATGTTTTATATATTCCATATCTTGATAAGGTTATAAAATGTTAAATTAATTTAAAAGTATTTTATCTTTCAGTGTTACTGCTCATGTATGACACAATATATGATACCTTGAAAATTCAATAAAATTAAAACATTAGTTTCCTTTTCTCTGCCTTCACATAGGGGCGTTTCTTGTTTAGTTTTTAGACATAGGATTTATAGTATTAGATTGCCATAGTTACATGAGCATACCAGCTAATTAACAGGGGTGCAAATTTAGTTGCTTACATGGCTTCTAATAAATTACTTGTCTGGCAAGTAATTGAGAAACCATGTTAGTAACTATATTTATATCCCAGTTAATTAACTGGTATAGACATGTAACAATGGCAGTCTATTACTATAAATCTTATGTCTAAGAACTAAACAAGAACTGCACCTACGTGAAGACAGAGAAAAAGAAACTAATGCTTTATAACATACATTGCTTCACTAAAATATTAAGCACTAAACCAAGATGCACAGGTTGTCATTGATTTTCTAACTAAAATTATTCTACAAACAATGTGACCATTTGCCTTTCTTGTCTTCACCTGTTAAGAACAGAACCTGCAGAAATTTGCTAACCTAGAGAAACACAGTAAAGAGGAGAGGTGTTGAGGGGAGAGAAGATGGGGGAGAAAATAGATTTGGGGGAGCTAGGTGAAGCATTGTAAAGGGAGTAGTGTATCCTTCAGTGATATGTGTGTGTGGCCCTTCCAGCTAGCTGAGCCCTGGGGATGTATGAGATCCCCTGGAGAGGTACTATGTCCCCTACTATCCACAGACCAGAAGAGTGCGGTACTCTGCTTCCTGTACAATGTTAGTCATCTGGATAAATATATGTCAGAACAGTCTAATACAGGGGTGCTCCCAGAGGATATGATATATGTGGCCTGGTCCTTGTCCAACAGGTGTCTGGTATGTTGATGCCTGTCCTGGGCAGCTTTGCTGGAGTTCTGTGCCAGTTGCCCTGGATCCTTTTTTTAGTAATTGATATTTGGGCAGGGATTGTGCTAAGTCCTGTGTAATTTACAATATTTGGCACAGCTGCACCAAAGCCCTTAGGCACAACATAGCACGATTATGGAAGGGATGGCACATTTGCGACCATTTCCGCAGTTTACAGCAGTATGCACCAAAGGTTTGGTGCAAGCCCCGTAAACTGGATCCCCCTTGGACATAACGTTAGACCAGGGGGGAGCTGGTCTAACTTGCTGTACCTGGTACACCTGATTGTGAATTGCGATCGGTGCCAAATGTCTGCCGCGAGCCCCCTGCATCCTCTATTTGGCACACAGGGGATTTGCAGCAGACGCAACTCTTTGTGAATGAGACCCTTCAACTCTGGGGTCTATTTATGGACAGTCTTCCAGCATGACTCTCAGGTGAGGGGTTAATTGGATTGGCCCATTATATTCTGCACACTTGAGCCAACGTTGTAGTACCTCCACCAGTTGTATGGATTGGGTATATCTGTATATGTAGAATTTATCGGCCTGTTCCCACTCCTTATCTAAACTCTGTTTTACTCCCCACTTCCTCTCCACACAAGCATCTTCTTGGTTATAGTAGCAGGCAACATTGAGCTAATTTTCTGTTCTGCTCTGTCATACCTCTCTCCTCTCCAAAGTGTTGAGAATGACTCATGTCAACCTGTGCAGTCTCTTCCCCAAAATGGACCTATTGTAACCACTCATGGTTAACCTTAATCCTGATGTGCAGGTGTTCTCAGAGTCTTGGCTGTCAGCTAAGATCCCAGATTCTGCTGTTGCTATCCCAGGTTTCTCCATCATCAGACAGAATCATGCTAAGAGGGGTGATGGTGTCACCATGTGCCAATCCTCTTCCATTCAGTTTGAATTTGTGCTGCCCTTCTCCTCTTCTGTCTATGAGATGTTCTTCCTCAAACTTTCCCTCCCCTGTTCAATCCCTATATTCACCGCTGGATTTTATTGCTGTCCTCGCATGTCTCCCTCGTCCGTCTCTGAATTCCTCACCACCATATCCTCTCAATCCTCCTCTGGTGAGTTGCTCATCCTAGGTGACTTCAATATCAATTGGCTCATCCTCCTTTCCCAAATTATGTCAAAATGTTACATCCCTCCAGCCCTCAAAACTAATCTCTGATCCCACTCAGCTCAGTCACACATCCCTGAACCATGCACAACTGTACTGGGTCCCCTTCTCTCACTCCCATCATATCATGGATGCTGATACCCTCCATGATGCCACTAGGGAGCACCATAAGGTCTACTGAATGTGCAAGATAGATTACCCAAATGCTCACCCCCAGATTCATCCAAATCCAATCTCTGGAGCTGTCCTCCCTTCATACCAACCTGGTGGCTGCTGATTGCCCCCCCCAACCCATTTAAGCTGCTAGCAGCATCAACACAGACCTCAAATTCTTTAACTCAAACTTCTTGTTAGTCTTGGATCACCATGCCCATGCCCCCCTAAAGAAAAACTAGGGTGTGAGGTTCTCACTTACCCTGGCTCACAGTTGGGTTGCTTGCCTGTCGAGCATGTGACCTTGCCTGGTGGATCTTCAAGTCCATTGGTTCCCCACTTGACCTTACTTCCTAGAAAATCATCACCAGACTGTGGTATTGGGTAACTGCCAATCTGCCCCTTCAGCTGTCATGTGTGGCATCCCTCAGGGCTCTATACTCTCCCCACTGTTATTTGTAGAGTTTATGCTTCCAGTGGGAGAAGTGATCTGAAGGTATAGCTTCAGTTTTCCTTGTTATGCAGATGATACTCATAGAAACATAGACTTTGACAGCAGATAAGGACCACTTGGCCCACCCAGACTGCCAATTTCCCTACCTATTGGATAAGCTGCAGGTTCTAGTTAATCAGCAGCCTACTTCCTCCTACCCCCCCAGTATAATTGCCTTATGTCTGTCCCATGCATTCTTGAATTCCCCCACTGTTTTTGACCCCACAACCTCCTCAGAAAGGCAGTTCCATGCATCTACCACCCTCTCTGTGAAAAAATATTTCCTCACATTTCCCCTGAACCATCCCCCTCCATCTTCAAATTGTGCCCCCTTGTTCTTGCACATCTCTTTTTCTGAAAGATGCTCCCTTTCACAGGGTGACCCCTGTGATGAGTTGGGGCCCCGATATTCTTACAAATACCAAACCCCCCCCAAGGAAATGAAAGAGAATAGAGTGCCTATGTGAAGGTAAAATAAATTGCATTAAATGTCTACAGAAAGGTCTGTATCTTTAAATACTGCTGTATAGCAGGTAAAAGGCTACATATACAGTGTACAAGACAGGAACAGCAATTTGGTTAATTCTGTAACCCTGTCTCTGCTATTGTATGTCCTGTGGCTTTTAGTAAACAGAAAGCAAGATATGAAGCAGGACTTGAGGGCACCACGAGTATACCATATGTCTACCCCTTGTTATCTTCCTTTATATAGGGTGACAAATGTGTAACAGATCCCGGGGTATTAGTTTGTATTATTTCTTTGGCTGGTAAGCAGAATATTATTTGCCCTAGCCAGTTGTACAGGGGGGTTGGACTTTTCTGACAGCTATATGGCTGATATAAGCCATGCTATTGTGTTTACAGGGTATGTCTTATGCTTGATTGAATGTCCCAGGGTATGTTAGAAGCTGGCAATAATTTGAAAGTGTACGTATGTGGGGCCCCTGGGAAGGAACTCCTGAGAGTGGGAGGGCAGGAGTTCCGCCCCCCTTCAGGGTATCTGGAGAGGGGAATTGGTTGAATACACCTTCCCTCTAAATAAGGTGGGATAAATGTGATAGGGTTCATCCCTGCCACTGAGTAAGGACCAGTCTGTATTGTTTTCTTCTATGATTGCAACCTCTATCTTCCTTTCTTGTATGACTATTCCTTTCTTTCTTGGTTGGAGACAGGCCACCTCCAACCAGCAGCCCCCCCCCCCCCCTTCAGCTCTGTCCTAAACCCACTTTCAATTTTCCTTCCTTCTCTGGGTCCAGGTAATAAGGTTCATGAAAGGTGACCTTGTAGTAATGTGAAACTAAACATAAGTGGCAGTCTGTGTTTTACTAGTGGCTAGCTAAATATGAACCAACGGTTAAATGAGCCAAAGGTTAAATGAACAAACAAGCAAGCAGCATTCCCTTTCCCTTTTATGTATCCTGTTCTGCCTTGCTAAACCTAAAGATGTTACATACTTTGTTATACAATATTGATATAAGCAGTGTTACAGTCCTTTTTATCTGAGGTCTAGAGAGAGAGGGTGACCCCCCTTTTCCTGGCAATATAACCCTGTAATGGTTATACAAAGCAAGGGCCTCAGTTCCTAAAGCAGAACTACTGTTGTCTGCTGCAGTTAGGATTTAGCATCTGGAGATGTGGTCTGAAGAACACTGCTGTAGTGCCTGCACGAATTCTCGCACATTCGCGTAGCCCTCGCGAATGTGCATATGTTTGTGTAGCATTAGCGCTTGCATGCTTACTTGTATATGCCCCTTTCTTTTAGTTTTGTACTGTATGTGCTGTGTTAATACAGCAGCTAACTACATGAATGCTCTCTGCCTTGAGCAGAGTTAGAAATCTAAGCCCCGAAGCCACTGCTGGTGGAAAGTGAAAGTGTCAGCCGTAGGCTTGCAATTTCAGCCGACGGCTTGACTTTGCAGTGGTCGGAGGACTGCTAAAGATAAATAAATACTCTGCACTTAGCCCTATTATGAATAGCAGCAGTAGATACTGTAGAATATGGAACATACATATAACAGACCTGTCACCTGCAAGTCTGTTTGTGCAGAGTTAGTTAAACCTGATATGGATACAAAAATAAAGTAATGCCATTTAAGAAAAATAAAACCAACAGCAGGACAGTTCCCCCACATTATGGCAAAATGTGCATGGTAGTTTCTTACCTTAGGTTAGTTTGTTATCCTTTTAAACAGACCTGCAGAGGGTAAAAAGGAGAAAGATAATGACTGGTGGCCTTGTAAACCTCAACTTTCTCTGCAGGAGAAAAAGGGTGTTGGGTCTCCAAGCTCTGATACTGTACTAAGCATTCACTATAGGGAGACAGAGGCCCCTGGCCTTGTGGCCTCTTTTTCTAGAATCAGGACTTTCAATCACACTCTGAGGATTGCTGTGATGATCAAATAACCTTTGAAAAGCATATTATTTCAGTTCTTAATCTTCTGCTGGTGATATTTTGCATGTAGTATATTCCTAGCCAGTTTAGCACTATATTGTGGGGCTGCATAAAATGTTTTAAAGTTTGTGATGATGCTAGATAACCTGACTCAGGTAGGCAGTACTTAAGACACTACCTGATCAGGTAACAGGGAGGAGGGTCAGCTCTTCCTGACCAAAGGCAGGGAAAGGACAAGGAGAGGTCCTGTACTGCAAAGCGTATTTCTTTTGCTTTTGCAGCTTATCCTCTAGGTAGGGAAATGGGCAGACTAGGTGGGCCAAGTGATCCTTATCTGCCGTCAAAGTCTATTGTTTCTATGTTTGCTGTTGTTGCTGTTTTAGCTGAATTAACAACAATCTTCTGATTTCTGTGATATCTTAAATCCTGAAATAAAATGACAAATGCCGTCTGGCATTCTTTATGCACTGAAGTTTGTTGTCTGCCTGCATTTGTCTACTGAACTTCGACCCTACGACACTCCCCTCTTGGACACCAACACAAAATTAACACACAGTACAGAATACCATGCAGCTGAGATTCAGGATATATACCCCGCCATCCATAAATGGAATAAATCAAAATTGCTTTATTGTGAATATCCACAGATTCTGCAAGCACACACAAACTGTTCAGGCTATAACAGCCACAATGCACTTGCCCCTGCACTTCACTCAATTGGAGCTTCCTTAGGGGGTGCTGTTTAGTGCTAAAGATATATATATTTTATAGCGAAGTCAATTGTCAATAATACATCAGAATTAATTTGTCAGTAATAAAGAATAATAAAAAGAATTACATATTCCATCATATCAATCAAGTTCACAGTTAATTAACATTTCATTATTAATGGTTATGGATCTGCTGAATTATATAATTAAAGCAAAATATCAAACAGGAAATAAAATGTGTATCTACTAAAGTCTCCATGACAACATTTATGTGCATATTACCTGTTTTCATATTTCCTCATGTATGTTAACATTTTGCATATGTGTCAGGAGCCGTTTTAATAATGGCAACATTTTTAAAAACTTGATTCTTACATGCTTAAACCAAAATCAAGAAATCTCTGAAAAACATTTTATAGACAGGTATGTGTACAGTTTTATAGACAGGTATGTGGAACTGCAATTGGTGCATCTATGGTGCCATCTTTTGCCAACATGTTCCTGGGCAAATGTGAACTGTACTTCATCATTAACCCTAGGGTCAATCCGCATCCCAGACACATCATTAAATGGCATCACTTTATAGATAACATACTGTGTGTCTGGAATGGCACTGATGCAGAACTACTGAATTTCTAGACTGGATGAACATTAACAATCTCAATTTACAATTTACTTACAAAATTGACAAAAAACAGATAAGAGTATTTAGACATTACATTTATGTCATCACCACAAACAGGTGAGGTAACCACTAAGGGTTACAGAAAAACTACGGCTACCAAGACTTACTTGTTGGCTAGTAGTGGTTATCCAAGAAAACTTAAAGGAGAAGTCCACCCAGAATGTGCAAAAACATATGTTATGTAGAGTGTTTTGATATGCATGTTAAATCCTAGTGTGTCCTTCCCTCTGTCTGCTATTAGGAGTTTTTCCTAAATTAGCCTGCTAGCTGTATGGCAGTTTTATGACCCTTGGGGATCTCCATCACAAATAGGTTTATTGGCTTTCTTTCTCCTATGATGCACCTTGGCTCATGTGACAGTGATGTAGCTATGCCCTTAGATTTAGCAGGGTCTGTCACTGCTCATCCACAAAGATAATACTTCTTTCAGAGAAGTCACACTGCTAGATTTTGGGTGAGTGTAATCATTATTTTTTGACATTAGTACCTTGTCCTAACATAGAAACATAGAAACATAGAATTTGACGGCAGATAAGGACCACTTGGCCCACCCAGTCTGCCCATTTCCCTACCTAATGGATAAGCTGTAGATCCTAGTTAACTAGCAGCCTACTTCTTTCTACTCCCACCCCCTAGAATTGCATTATGACTGTCCCATGCATGCTTGAATTCAACCACTGTTTTTGACTCCACAACCTCCTCTGGAAGGCCATTCCATGTATCCACAACCCTCTCTGTGGAAAAATACTTCCTTACATTATCTCTGAGCTGCCCCACCCCTTTATCTTCAAATTGTGCCCCCTTGTTCTTGCACACCTCTTTTTTTGAAAGATGCTACCCTCTTGGACTTTGTTGATTCCCTTGAGGTACTTGAAAGTTTCTATCATGCCCCCCCTTTCCTCGAGGCTATACACATTAAGCTCCTTTAGTCTCTCTCCATATGTCTTCTGGTGCAGACCCTGAACCATTTTAGTTGCCCTTCTCTGGACAGCTTCCATCTTGTCTATGTCCTTGCGGAGATTGGGTCTCCAGAACTGCACACAATACTCCAGATGGGGTCTCACCAGCTGTCTGTACAGAGGATAACAACTTCCTGTTTTCTACTGGTGATGCCTCTCCTATGCATCCCAGTATTCCCCAGCCCTCCTTACTGCCCTCTCACATTGCTTGCCCACCTTTAAGTCATCTGATATGACTACCCCAGGTCCCTTTCCATTTTGTTGTTGTTAGTATCTCACCCCCATTGTGTACTCTTCCCTGGGTTTTGTTTCCCAGGTGCATTACCTGCACTTCTTAACACTGAATCTAAGCTGCCATACATTTGACCATTTCTCTAACCTTGCCAAGTCCCTTCTCATCATTTCCACCCCACCGTGTGTATCAACTCTGTTGCAGATCTTTGTGTCATCTGCAAAGAGACATATTTTTCCTTCCAGTCCCTCTGTAGTGTCGCTTATAAAGACATTGAAGAGGACCGGTCCTAATACTGTACCCTGCGGTACCCCACTAGTAACCCCCCTTTCTTCAGAGTGGACTCCATTTACTATTACCCTCTGTGTCCTATTCTAACACCAATTCTTTACCCAGGCATTCATCTTGGGACCCACTCCCAGGCTGGCTAACTTGTATATTAATCTTTTGTGTGGGACTGTGTCAAATGCCTTGCTAAAGTCTAGGTAGGCCATGTCCACAGCCCCTCCCTGATCTACTACTTTGGTCACCCAGTCAAAGAAATATATTAGATTCATCTGGCATGACCTTCCTGCTGTGAATCCATGCTGCCTTGGGTTCTGTGCCCCTCTGGCCTCTAGGTACTTGACAATTCTTTCCTTCATCATTTTCCCTATCACTGAGGTTAAACTAACAGGTCTGTAGTTTCCTGCTTCTGCCCTGCTCCCACTTTTGTGAAGGGGAATCACATCTGCCCTTCTCCAGTCCTCAGGTACCACCCCATCCTCCCATGATTTGTTAAACAGGGTAGTCAGTGGTATCACTAGTTCTACCCTTAGTTCTTTTAGAATTCTGGGATGAATCCCATCAGTCCCCATTGCTTTGTCCACCTTCAGTTTTAAGAGTCCTTTCAGAACCCTTTCTTCTGTAAATGTGCTGATATCAACTTCTGTATCCAGAGTGTTTCTATTGTTTGTTTCAGGTACCTCCCCCTCTTCATTTGCAAATACTGAGCAAAAATATTTGTTTAGTATCTCTGCCTTTTCACCATCACCCTCTGCCCACCCCTCCCTTTATTAAGCCTCACTATCCCTCCCTTAGTCTTCCTTCGCTCCCTGATGTACCTAAAAAAGGTTTTATCCCCCTTCTTAACTGAGTTGGCTATCTTTTCCTCGGTTCGGGCCTTTGCTGTTCTGACTGCCTTCCCAGCTTCCTTTTGTTTTAACTGATACAATTCTCTGTCTTGCTCCTTCTGTGATTCCTTGTACTTTCTGAATGCTTTC
The DNA here is from genome assembly GCA_016271365.2 of Neoceratodus forsteri. NCBI lineage: Eukaryota > Metazoa > Chordata > Ceratodontiformes > Ceratodontidae > Neoceratodus > Neoceratodus forsteri. The sequence continues at coordinate 1,093,090,490 of CM057451.1, forward strand.
TTTTTCTCTTGAACCTTCACTGCCACCTTCTTTGAGAACCATAGTGGTTTCTTGCATCATTTTGTTCATTTATTTGCTTCACACAATGGCTTGTTACCTCTGTGATGGCAGTTTTTATTATTCCCCATTGTTCTTCCACCCCTCCTTCCTGCCCATTTGCTAGTGCATTCCTTAGGCACTCACCCATTTTGGCAAAGTCAGCCCTCCTGAAGTCTAGTACTTTTGCCTTTGTCTGGCTTGACTCTATTGCTGTGTTTATTGTGAATCATACTGTTCGATGGTCACTAGTTCCCAGATGGCTACCCACTTCTACATCTGTGATCCTCTCTCCATCTCCATTTGAGAGAACCAGGTCTAAGATTGCTCCCTCTCGAGTGGGTTCCAATACAGTACTAGTTGTCTAAGGCATGCCCCCTGTAGGGCATCTAGAATAACCCCACTCTTAGAAGTGACTGCTGCAACTGCACTCCAGTTAACAGCTGGCATATTCAGATCACCCATCAGCAGTATCTCTCCTTTATCTGCCATTCTAAGTATACTTTCTATCATTTCCTTGTCCATTTCCTCCCCCTTAGAGGGGGGGTCTGTATACAACCCCTGTGCAGATTGTGGTGCCATTGCCTGCCTCCAAATTGACCCACAGTGCTTCTCCTCCTCTCTGTTTACCCTTTTGTTCTGTTGCTTTGATTCCTTCCCTTATGTAGAGAGCTAGTCCTCCTCCTTTTTTACCCTCCCTGTCCCTCCTGTAGATAGTGTATCCTGGTATGTTTATGTCCCAGTCATGGTTCTGTGTGTACCATGTTTCTGTGACTGCCATGATATCCAGATGTTCCTCCTCCAACAAGGCCACTAATTCAGGAAGTTTGTTACCTAGACTACGGTTATTGGTACTCATTGCTCTCCATTTTTTTATGGCTTTACCTTCTGTAGCAGCATCCCCCACTGACCTTTCTACCTTGGTCTTTTTTTCATTTAGTACCCTGTTTTGTAGGGGGAGGCTGGGATTTTCCTGCTGCTTATCAGTGCCTCCCCCTTGACTAGTTTAAAAGCTTGCCAATGAAGCATTTAAACCAATTGCCCAAAAGACTTGTTCCCTTCCTGGACAGATGCAGACCATCCTGCCAGTATAGGCTGGTGTCCCTCCAGGTGGAACCCCAGTCCCCAATGAAGCCAAACCCCTGTGCTCCACACCATTTTTTTCAACCATTCGTTAAACTGCATGGTTCAAAGTACCCTCACCTCACCCATGCCACTAACAGGCAGCACCTCTGAGAAGGATACTGTGTGTGCTACTTGTCTTAGGCCCCTCCCCAATGCTGCTATGTTACAATCTATAAGGTGATGTTCAATTTTTACTACTTAGTCCTGGTGCAAAAACTGAAAGTGACTGAGAGGAATAGAGTAAACAGTGACATAATTCAAACACACACACACACAGCAGAACATAGCAGGACAAGGTACTGATATCAAAAAATAATAATGATTACACTCACCCAAAATCTAGTAGTGTGTCTTCTCTGGAAGAAGTATTTTCTCTGTGGCTGAGCTGTGACAGACCCTGTAACAAGACACTGGCTTCCTGCAGGGGCAATTAGACATCACACCAAAGGGCACTCTGGGAAGACTAGAGGCCATAAAGAAACCAGAATGGCAACCTCCAAGGGCAATAAAACAGGGAAAGTTAGTGTGAGAGAGAGGACCCCCCCCTTTTTTGTTTTTATTTTTGTATTGTTCTCTATCATCTGGTTGTGCTTATCAGGTATTATTAAAAGAGTCCGGACTGTACATTCCATCTTCCGTCTTGTCTGTTTGTATTCGTCTTGTTCGTTGGGCTGGCCACCCATTTTGTATGAACATTATTCCCATATTGTTGTCTATCCCCTCCCTTTTGTACTCTCAGGACCGTTTTTGGTAAATTTATTCCTAAATTAGAAGGCAACCCATAGTCCTTAAATATATAAACAACCCCTAGATTAAAAAAGATGCTGGATGTATGTGTAATTCATGGTATCAATAGAGGCTGTAATAAGTGTTAGCGCCCCAGATAAAGAAACAGAATCAATTCTGGTCCAGGTCTGTTTTTCCCCCTTGTCTTTAGCCTCAGTGCAGCATATTCCAAGCGGCAAAGTAAACTATTTGAATGATATGGACTTAGCGATAGTGCGGAGCTACAGTAAGGTTACTGCTCGAACGCTCGCACTATCGCGAAGTAAATTACCGAAATCCCGATTTTATTTTTTTTGTCCAATTATAACCCTCCTGGGTCAAGGAGTGTGTAAAACTAGTAGTGCTAGGTAGAGATATGCGGTAATAGCTCATTGCTTAAAAGAAGTGTCTCAAAATGAACGTAGTAAACTGTTTAGAGAGGTGGGCTTACCTCCTCTACTTGTAGAAACGAACCCATAAATATGATTTTGAGCTCTCCTAATGCCTAAACGAGTTTAGCCTTGTATGCAGAGCTCTGCAGTTCAGGGAGCTCCTCCTCCTCCTATTTGCAGCAGTTCTTATGAGCCGGCCGGCCTCACTTTTATTCTGTCAAATAGGAGGGGCGGACTTCCTAAACCCTCTTGGGGATATCAAGATGTCCTAAAAGAAGGATAATAACTTTAAAAACAATTAATAAGATGTGAATATACTCTAAACATAATAATTTGTGTGAATAAAATGAATTAATACTTTCTTTGAGTTTATTTAATTAAATGGTAAAATTAAAGGTGGAACTATTGTGTCACATGATTTGAAATGCTATTTAAGGTGACTACCTAGGGAAGTTAGACAGTGTGGAGGAGGGTGTAGAGCTAACAACACCCTGACTTGAGTTAGTGAGTTCTAGCTCTGAATTTTGATCCTGTGGGTCCATTGTTTTTTTTTTTGTTTTTGTCGTTACCAGTCCGCTGCTTAAAATAAATGTGTATTTTTGGTTTACTGCTAATCTTGTCTGAGTGTCTTACTGTCCCACACCAGTTCACAGTTAGAAAAAACATCTCTCACAGCCAGAGGAAAAGAAAACACTGGGAACTGGTTAGAACACAGAAAAAAAAGACTACTACATATATTTTTCTGATTTTAACATGGAGTTTTTCTTTAAAGATTCTATACCTTTCAGTCCAGTTTTATGGCTGAGAATGAACTGTTCAGAATCTGCAGAGTTTGACACACAACAAAAGAGATGTTCAACATGTTTTTAGATAGAGGTTACAACCAAAACATTTTGAAGGAAGCATTGGAAAAGGCCACTAACGCAGACAGAAATACACTTTTGATTCCGATACAAAAAGAGAATGAATGCACTAAGCAAGTTTTCTTCAGTACTACATACTGTATAACCATCTGTCTGGTAGGGGTCATACACAAATCGTGGCCCATACTGCTAAATGATTCTGTAGTAGCAGAAGCAGTAGGATTGAAACCACTGGTAACATTAAGGAGAGATAAACTTGTAAAAAGTGATCTTGTGAACAAACAGAATCCTGCCAGTACGTGGCTACCGACCAAACCACCTGGAATGTTCTGGTGTGGTATTATAATGTGTGCAACTATTGCCAACAAGGTACTAAATTTGAACACCCAACTGATATAAACAGAGTGGTTAATGTACGCCAGTTCATTTCTTGTGTAACCTCATTCATAGTGTAAATCTGGTGTCCCTGCAAATCATCGTATATAGGGAGGACAACATGTCCCCTTAAACAGCGCATGCAGGAGCACGTAAGGAACATCAAAAACATGAATCTAGAGAATGCAGAAGCAGAACATTTTTTTCAATCTCAGAACAGTGACCCGAAATATTTTAGATTCATGGGTTTGGAACTGGTGAAAGTGGGTAGGAGAGGTGGAAATAGAATACAAAGATTGCTACAGAGGGAGACCTATTGGATACATACACTGAATGCTTTGACACCAGATGGTCTAAATATGGAACTTGATTTCAAACCCTATTTGTAAGATTTATTCCTGAATTTACCTCCTATGCTGATACTCACCAGTCAGCCCTTTCCATTACAGATAGATGAAAAATATTTTCCCTTTCCGTTTCCTTTCTTGTCCCCCCCCCGTACACCCACCTTCCCTATCTTTATTTTTCTCTAATTCCACTATACCTTCAACAGAGGATAAGTTGGTCAAAATAAAAATTCAAAAAGTTTTGTAATGGTATATGAATTAACAAATAAGCATGAACAATTAATGTTAATCATACTTATATGTTTTCTTCTTCTCTCTTTCTTACAGATTTGAGAAAGGTGAGCGCAGAAGTCACCTGCAGTATACAATTGTACTCATCTCCCTGCTCTCACTGTCTGCAGTCCCCTGGATCATGGGTAAAAAAACTTCCTCTATTTTTCTTTGTTATTTCATTTTTTAATTTTTTAAATGTATGATGTTAATCAATTAATAAATCACAAAAAGAGGAGTATGAGGGTACTAGAAAAAGCACCATGATATTGGTTTCTTTCATTTAATAATGAACTTTAAGGTATTTTTTCAGAGAATTCTTGATTTTGGTTTAAGCACGTAAGAATCAGGTTTTTTGAAGTCTGCCGTTATCAAAACAGCGCCTGGCACATATATATAATGTTATCATACATGAGGAAATATGAAAAAAGGCAATATGCACATAAATGTTGTCATGGAGACTTCAGTAGATAACACATTTTATTTCCTGTACCTGTCTGATATTTTGTTTTAATTATATAATTCAGAAGACCCATAATCATTAATAATGAAATATTAATCAACTATGAAGTTGAATGGTATGATGGGATATGTAATTCTTTTTATTATTCTTTATTACTGAAGAATAAATTATGATGTATTATGGTAACTGACTTCACTATAAAATATTCCTCTTTAGCACTAAACAGCATCCCCTAAGGAAGCTCCGACTGAGTGAAGTGCAGGGGCAAGTGCGTTGTGGCTGTTATAGCTTGACCAGTTTGTGTGTGCTTGCAGAATCGGTGGATATCCACAATAAAGCAATTTTGATTTATTCCATTTATGGATGGCAGGGTATTTATCCTGAATCTCAGCTGCATGGTAATCTGTACTGCAGGTCAATTTATGTTGGTGTCCAAGAGGGGAGTGGCTGGAGGATCGAGATCACAAAACAGTGCAAGAGGCTGCTAAACTCTCGAACAGCTATGGCAAGAGCAGACCTGCTCTGAGAGTGAATGGGGCAGGCATGGCAATACAGAAAGGGAAAAGCACACCTTCAGAGCAGCTAAAAGCCTCACTGCCTCCATTGAAACCAGTTAGCCCCAGGTTTCAAAGAAAGAATTTCTCTGAGAAAAGAAACAAATGTTGGGTTTGAAAAGAAACTGGGCATATTGCCAGACAGTGTTCCAAAAGGATGAGCAATATGCAACATAGGGCTAGGAAAGAAGTGATTTGTTTGTGTGTCCCTGGAAGCATGCCTGTGAACATGAGGGAACACATGCACCCCGTAAAGGTGAATGGTATACAGACACAAGGATTAAGAGATACAGGGGCATCCCTGACATTGGTAAAAGGGGATCTAGTAGAGACTGGTCAGCTTATACCCAATGAATTTATAACTATAAAGACTTTACTGGTGAGGAGAAAACATTGCCACTCACTAGTGTTCTCCTGGACTGGGGGTGAAACCGGAAGAACTGTGCAACAGGTGGCTATAGCCAAAACTTTAGCAGTTGACATCATCCTTGGCAACAATCTCAAACAGAGGATGGTGTGTTCAGTTACCCATAGCCAAGCGGGATGGGGAAATTGTAGTTCCCTGTATCCTACAGAAGCCAGCGTGGAAATCACTGGGAGGCTGATTCATCAGCCTGTGTCTCCTGATATGGAGACTAATGAAAAGGGGGTAGAAATTTCCCCAGTAGCAAGTAACCACACAGCTACAGAGGGTTACTCCAAAGAAGAAGAAAGAGTGACCCATTGTCAGAGGGTTAGGGATGACAGTGATCATGAGTGCCCTGATGCTAGTGCTAGGGACCCAAGTTTAGAGACTGATGGGGACCTGTCCTATGCCTTGGGAATGTGTAAGGAGTTTGCAGCTGCTCAGAAAAGTGACCCTAGTCTAGAGAAGTTGAGGGGCTTGGGCAGACTCTGATGGAGCACAGAGAGGTGATGGTAAACATAAAGTTTATTGGGAAAATAGACTGATGTATACTCAGGCTGTGAAGACAGAGGGAGGGGTGATAGGCAGGCAGCTTCTCGTTCCCTGGGGTATCATGAGCAGTTGCTCAAGATTGCACACGATATTCCCTTGTCTGGTCATCTGGGACTCCATGCTTTTATAGGCAGTTGGCAGAATTTCTATTATTGTTCACCCAGAAGGTCAAGAGGTATTGCAGGTCTTGTCACGGTGCCAAGAAATAAGGGAAGGCAGGTAAGAAAACCCAAGCCGCTCTAATTCCATTGCCCATAGTGAAGAAGCCATTCCAGAGGGTAGGAATGCAAATTGTGGGGCCTTTATATACTCCCAGCTCCTCTGGGAAGAGGTTAATCCTGACTGTGGTGGATTATGCCACCCGGTATCCAGAGGCAGTCACCCTATCCTCCCTGAGGACAGACAAAGTGGCAGATGCCTTACTTGGGATTTTCTCCAGTGTCGGGTTTCTGCAGGAGGTTATCACTGATCAAGGGGGTTCCTTCATGTTGGACCTGGTGAAATGCTTGTAGGAGAAATGTGGGGTGGTGCAAAGGCACACGACACCTTATCACCCGCAAGCCAATGGGCTTATGGAAAGATTTAGCGATACCCTGAAGCCAATGCTCCAAGCATTTGCTGAACAGCATGGGAGGGACTGGGAGAAATACCTTCCCCACTGTTGTTTGCATACAGGGAGGTACCCCAAGAGTCAACATGATTTTCCCCCTTTGAACTCTTATATGGACGCCGGGTACATGGGCCCCTAGACTTGATCCAGGAGGACTGGGAAGGCAAGCATGCCACCCAGGGAACTCTCATAGTGGATTACATCATTAGGTTTAGGGAAAGGCTGAAGGAGCTTATGGGGACAGCCCAGAGCAACCTGACAGCTGCCCAACAGGAACAAATGTGTGGTACGACCGCAGAGCCAGAGCTCGCTCATACATGGTGGGTCAGGAAGTCATGGTCCATGGAACTGTGACCTGGAGGCATTTGGAGATTTCTTGTACACAGAAGGAACATGGTGGAGTATTGTGGTATATTGGGAAGGTTCGGTGGTGGTTGCCTGTGGACTGATGGAGCGAACTCCTTTCAGGTGTCTGGCCTTGACCTGGTAGTGTGTGGTAATGTTGCTGCCAGGGGGCAGCTGCATTGCAGCACTTCTGGTCTGTTGCCTGGTTGCCAGTGAATGGCTGGGGCAGTGGGGGGGGGTGAAGGGAGAGGTCTGAGCTCTGAGAGGGGTCTTTTTGCATGAGCAACAGTGAAGGTGAAGCAGAAGTGAGACTGCTGTGACTGGAGATATGGCTGTGTAAAAAACTGTCTCTTGGTGTTCCAGGTTGAAAATGGACTGAAATCATCATACAGTCTTGCTTATTTGCCTCCGTTATGGTTGGGAGTCAACCAAATCAGTAGTGAGAGTGCCGATTTGCTGGCCGAGTGTGAATCATCTAACTGGGGTTTCTGTTTGTTTCTCCCTGGTGTGGTCTGGATCTAACTGGACTGGCATCGAGAGTGTTGTGAGTTGACTATTTTTCCATAAAAAGTAAACTGTATGACCACAAAGTTTTGGGGCAGTGAGAGTGTCTGGCTTTAGTGGAATTTTTGGACATGGACTGGGAAGTGAGAGTTCCTAGTGTTGATTTCCCCTCATCTGGAGTGTGGCAATAAATATATTCAATTTAGTTATAATTTTAGGTTGTGTTGTTATTTAGATTTGAAATAGGGTTTCATTTTTTAACTGTGTGTTTAAGGGTGTTGCATTGTGGGAGGCGTGGGTTTAAACTGTTTATATTGATTTAGTTAAAGGGATTGTTTCAATTATTTGTATAACATGTGTCTGGGACAGGGATTTGTAAGGCGCAGCTACTCAGGGGACTGCCTCCATGACCTCCATCCCTTTGAGCTTCCTGGACTTCCGGCTGCAGCCTACAGGAGATGTAGAGCCTTAAGAATAGCTTGGAGGAAGGAGTGGGGTGGTGGTGGTACCCGAGTGGCTGCCGGGGTGTCTGGGACTTGGGTGGTGAGGCCAAGGAAATGCCCAGGGGTGAGATGGGAACTGTAGAGGGGGTTGCCATGTTTAGTTCCCATTCCCAAGGGTTCCACGGTGGATGGTGGGCAGTTAGCGGGTTCGGTTGCCTCACCTTATCCTACTCGGGTTGTGTTGTACAATGCCAGATCGATGAGGAATAAGACTGCCATAATGGCGGACTTGATATCCTTGGATGACCTGGCTTGCATCACGGACACCTGATTGGATGAAAATGCAGCCCCCATTTTGGAGGCGGCAATTCTGGCCTGGTATTCCATGATACACAGCCAGAGGGAGGATCACAAGGGCGGGGGTGTAGCCATGTGTTTTAAAACCAGCCTGAACTTCATGGCGCTACCTGTAGGTCATACATGATCATTTGTGTGTGTGGCCACCCAAAGGGGTGTAGGGGCATGTTTCAAGGTCCTTGTGCTCTATCGTCCCCCTGGACTGTTTGGGGATTTTGTTGCTGAGGTTGAAGAGCTCATTGCTGGTCTGGTGCTGGAGTCTCCCAGGTGTTTAATTCTGGGGGAATTCAATGCCTGGGTTGATGGCAGGCTTTTGAGTGTTGGGAATGATCTTTTAGTAAGCATGGGGGCCATGGTCCTTTCACAAAAAGTATCAACAGCTACACACTCGGGTGGTCACACATTGGATTTATTTTTTTGGGTTTAGATGTTAATAATCTCAGTGTTGATCCTGTATTTTGGTGAGATCATAGCACCATGAGGTTCACGCTTGGTGGAACCCCCCAGATGGTCCTGCCCCTGTGGAGATGGTCCAGTACCGCCCATTAAGAGGAGTTTCCTTGACGGGACTATCAGTAGTGCTGGACCTATCAAGTGTTGGGGTGGCTTGTGCGATTGGAGTGGAGGAAGCTGTGGTAGCCTATAATGGGGCGGCTGCAGTGGCCTTCAATTCCATCACACCCATTCATGTCCATCCCTTTTCCACTCGCCAGAGACCTCCTTGTTTGACGGGGATCTCCAGAGTTTAAAGACAAAGGGGCAGAGGTTAGAGAGATGCTGGAGGAGATCTGGCCTGCTGGAGGACAGGTTGGCCCTGAGGTTGCATTATACCAATTATCAGGGAGCAATCTCCTGTAAGAAGGCAGAATATCTGTCTAGAGAGATTGCTGTGGTGAAGAACAGACCAGCTCAGCTTTTCCACAGAGTGGCTGGGCTAGTGCATCCTGTCTGTCTCTGTGTTGGGGGAGCGGGTTCAAGCACTAGGTGCAAGGAGCTGTCTGTATTATTTGCCGACAAGGTGTCCTCTATCAGGGATGTGGTCTCCTTGAGTATCTCTCAAAGGGGATGCATGGACCAGCCTGGAGAGTGTCAAAACACTCCTTCTGCCTGGGATGAGTTTGAGTTGGTTGGGGTGGAGGAGGTGGTGAAAATAATCTTGAAGCTGCGGCCAACCCAGTGTGAAATGGACCCGGGTCCGACCCGACTGTTGGTTGGCTGTTTGGACCTGGTTAGGCCTGTGATTGCTGGGATTGTCTGGAGTTCCTTGAGGAGTGGGGTCTTCCCAGTGGCTTTGAAAGAGCCCTTGGTGAGACCCCTTTTGAAAAAACCCTCCCTGGACCCAGACTGCCTCAGCAATTACAGGCCAGTCTCAAACCTCCCATTTTGAAAGAAGGTTATTGAAAAAGTGGTGGCCAGGCAGCTTGAGAGACATCTTGCCTCTTCCTCCACCTATGAGCCTTACCAGTCTGGGTTTCATGCGGGACATATACAGAGACCACCCATGTGAGGCTGCTTAATGATCTTCTGGTAGCAAGGGACAGGAGAGACCGGACCATCTTGGTCCTCCTGGATCTCTCTGCAGCATTTGACACCATGGACCATGAGGTGTTGCTTGACCACCTGTGGTATTGGTGTGGCCTGTCTGCTACTGTCATCAACTGGTTCAGGTCATACCTGACAGGCAAAGTGCAGAGGGTGACAATGGGTTAGCTTCATCCAACCCAAAACCTCTGTGCTGTGGGGTACCGCAAGGTTTGGTCTTGTCGCCCTTGTTGTTCACGGTGCACATGCTGTCACTGGGGGACATTATCAGGTGGTACGGGCTGGGTTTTCACTGCTATGCAGATGACAACCAGCTGTACCTGTCCAGTGCGCCCAATACCCGGGTGTCGGACTCCTGTATTTAACAGCTGTCTCAATGAGATCCAGGCTTGGATGACTCAAAACTGACTTGGGCTCAACTCAGACAAGACAGAGGTACTTGTTGTGGATCCAGTTCATTGGGGCGGAGGGCGCTCTGAGGGGTTACCCCCGATCTTGTGTTGGGGAGTGTTCCCCTTACTCCGTCTAGTCAGGTGAAGGATTTGGGCATGATCCTCAACAACGGTTTGATGCTTGATGCTCAGGTGTCAGCCATCATCAGGAGTGGATTTTATCATCTAAGGAACATTGCCTGAATCCGAGCCCTGATCCTGCCGGAGGACCTGACCACATTTGTACATGCTTTTGTCACTTCCAGGCTGGACTATTGTAATGCCCTGTACCTAGGGTTTTCTGAGGGCAACCTCCGCAGGCTGCAGCTGGTGCAGAATGCGGCAGCAAGATTATTGACTGGGGTGAGATGAAGTGGTCATTTCACCCTTGTCCTCCGCGGACTGCACTGGCTGCCAGTCAGATGGAGGATTGTCTTCAAGGTAGGGCTTCTGACCTATCCCTACATGAAGGGAACCTGTCTATCTGCAAAAATTCTTGTCCCCTACCGCAACCCGGCACTCCCGGACTCTGAAGTCCTCCTGGAGTTCCCAAAGTGAGGCTGCTGCATTCTGGAGATAGGGTGTTTTTGGTGGCCACGCCCACTCTGTGGAACTTCTTGACTGATTATTTAAGGGATGCCCCCTCGGTAGAAGCCTTTAAGAAAGCTTTAAAAATGGAGATCACTTGATGCAGAACACTAGGTCCCTAGCCTTTCCCTAGAGCTCTGACCACCTGACCTTCTAAATTATGTTTTAAAAGCAGTTTTTGTGCTTTGGAAGATCTTAGCTACTCAGATAAACCTAAGGGAGAAGTGGTACATCGGTCTTGTTGTGTTCGATGGAAGTTGAAATGAAGAAATCTATGCCTAAGCATACCCCACCGGCTTCCCCAGAGAAGGCCTCTAAAAAATCCAAGGCCTCAGCTGCTCACCAAGCCCAGTCCTCAATTGCAGAGGTTACAGATATGGAGCCACTTACGCTAACTAGATTTCTTGAAGAATTTCAACCTTTTAAGGTTGAAATGAAAGAATTTGCAGGAGAAATTAAAAGTGTAACACATGCCCTGGTAAAGCTATCTCAACGAACGACCAACAATGAGACCTGTATCCGCTCTCTGGAAGGAAGGAATGAAAGGTTGGAACCAGATCTTGTAGCCTTGAGGCAATGAATTTCCAAACTTGAAGTGAAGATTGAAGATCTAGGGGTATCACAGCCGCTGCAATAATGCGGTTATTATTGGCTTGCCAGAGAAAGAGGAAGGGGGTGACCCTATCAAGTTCACAGCAAGTTTGTAGAAAAAATATGGTCCCTTCACCGCTTGAGCTGCATATACCAAGCAGAGAGCCCTACCGTGCCTCTGGAGAGCATTACCCCTCAGGAGCTCCCTCCACGCACCTTTATTTTTCCGCTTTTAAACTATCAGAGCACCAGCACTTTCTCCAAAAAGTTAAGAACATAAAGGAGTTGCAGTGGAAGGGCAAAATTGAGAGTTGCTCAGATTCTGCCTTTATCTGTCCGGCAAAAAAGAGCATCATATCATCCTATTGTGAAGAAGTTAATTGCAGCAGGAATTAAATTTAGAATGGGTTACCCCGCTAAATTTCAAGTTTTCGTGCCAGGCTCTTGACTTAGCTATGAGAGTTCAGAAGCAGCGCTTGATGCACTCAAAGTGGCACTCCCAGATCTATTTAAAGATCCCTGAAATTATTAAACAGACAGCTGTTGTTTAATGTGTGTTCCCGAGATGTTAAGTTATGCCTGCTTCAGTTTGGGGTTTATGTCGCGTTTTACAAAGTGTTTTGTCAAGAGTCCAGCATTTTACAGAAAATAAATGGGATGCCTAGCCACTTTATTTTCCTGTTTATAACCCGGGCCCCCCCTTCTTTATGTTCAGTGCCCTCCTGTCTGGTACCTGTCACCCCGAGGATGGATGCAGGTGGGTCCTGCTCATGTTTGTTACTGCTTCTCGGCCCGAAGCTGTGCTGGACCTGGGAATCCCTGGGTATTTGGTTGCAGATCATGTACAGAGTGCCTGTCACCATTTCGCTACACTGCCACTAGAGGGAGCCAGAGACTATTATTTAGTTATTCACGAGCACTTCAGTATAACTTCAGCCAGCACAGAAATGTTAGAGACTGTGTAGTGCAGCACGATGGAAATCCTCAGGCTCTTGTTTCTTTTTATTACGAGGAGTGCCTCAGTATTCTGACTGGAGTGCTGCATAACTTCAGGAAATTTGTTTTAGGGGGTTGATTTACTGGCAACTTTAAAAGGGTTTTGGAGTTAATAAATACATGTAATGTTGGGAATAAATATTACCCTAAGAGATAGGGTAAATCTGATGGGGGGGGGGTAAACTGTAAACTTCAGTCTGGATAAGCCCGTGGAAGAGGGCTTTAATAGAAGCTTAGTTAATAGTTATTTGGCAGGTGTTACTGTTATTCTACTTTGTTTAGAATACCTCTACTTTTTAAAATGGTATAAGAGCAACTAAGTTTATTATTTGGTATGGTACATTGCAACATATATATGAAAGGGGAGGTCGGACGGAAGGAGAGGAGTGGAATACTGTGTGGAATGTCGTCATGGTCCTTGACAGATCGGGAGGGATATGGGTGGAGGGGAGAGAGGTTTATGGGGTATTTTGTTGTTTTGATGTGGGGAGGGCTGGGATTAAAGGTTGTTGGTATATATGGGGGGAGTATGGGAGGGTAGGTAGCATAGCACACATATGGCCCGGGAAAGGGAAGAGGGGACCGGTTATAAAGAATTTATCTAATTTACAGGCTAGGGACGGTTAAATAATGGCCAGGGACATTAAATTTATTAGTTGGAATGTTAAGGGACCTCGCCATAAGTCGAAGCAATACAAGATTCTAAAGCATTTAGATTAAGTGAAAGTGGATATAATGTTTATTCAAGAGACGCATCTGCTTAATAATGAGATTAACTGTATGAGGAGGTTACAGGTTGGTCAGGTGTTTGCCTCAGAAAGCAACACTCAGAGCAGAGGAGTGATGGTGGTGATTCAGAGGTTAGTTCCATTCACACCACTTCAGATAATCCGAGACACATTAGGGAGATACGTTTTTATAAGGGGTAATTTGCACACCTTGGAAATTATGTTGGAGTCAATTTATGGCCCTAATGTTGATACTCCAGGTATTTTTGTGCAGATCAGCGGATAGGTCAGTGTCTGCCAGGAAGGGACTATCTCCTGCCCAAAAAGCGGTTAGAGAATTGCTGGACCAAATTGGCCTATGTGATGTGTGGAAGATTCTCCATCTGAATGGCCAGGAGTTCACCTTTACCTCCCAGGTGCATGGTACCATGTCCAGGATTGATTATGTCCTGATTTTGAATACTCTCATATCAGGTGTACTGGATGCGAGTATAGCAGCTGGGTCACCTTCCGATCACTCAGTTGTTACTTGCTTAATATCCTTTCCTTCTCTTCCTAAAGTAGGGGGTAGATGGAAATGTAATAATCAGTTGCTAAAAGATCCGAAGGTAGTTAAGTTTATTTCTTCCCAGATAACGGAATTTAATTCTCTCAATCATAGCTCTACCAGCTGACCTGATATGGAGTGGGGTGCACTTAAGGCTTATTTAAGAGGGACCCTTATAGGGCTGGCCTCCTGGAAGAAGCAAAAGAGACAGAAACGGATTACCGAATTACTTGCTCAGATTCGAGAAAAGGAGATTGGGATCTCTCCCTTCTCATCAGAGGAATATAGGCAGGAGTTAACTAAGTTGTGGGATTCATGTCTTAGTATGCTAGGTGAACAGGTTGAGTGGGCCATTATTAAAACAGGGGCTGTATATTCCGACCAAGGGGAGAAAGCTGGTCGCATGTTGGCTAGACGTGTAAAGCAACTGGATTCTGCCAGATTAGTGGCGGCTATCCATTCAATGGAGGATGGCTCCATTAAAACATCTTCCAAGGATATTGTGGGGGAATTTAGAAAATACTTTGAGGAGCTATATGGGGCTATGAGTGATCCACCTTCAGAGGAGAAGTTGCAGCTTTATTTAGGAGGGTTGAACCTGCCTTCTCTGGGGAGTATCATCAGACTAGGCTTATTGCACCAATCACACAGGGTGAAATAGAACGGGTTATTAAGTCCCTCCCCTCTGATAAGACACCAGGCCCAGATGGGTACTCTGCTAATTTTTATAAAGTTTTTTCTAAAGAACTAATCCCTTCACTGTTGAGCTTGTTTCAATTTATTTTAAAGGGGTCTGCAACAGATGTTTCTCTGTTCGAGGCTTTAATAGTACTTTTGCCCAAACCAGATAAAACTCTTGACTCTGTATCAAGTTATAGACCTATTTCACTTCTCAATCATGATATCAAAATTCTTTACGAAATTACTGGTAGACCATGTTAGCGAAGTCCTCCCTGAGTTAATTGGGGCTGAACAGGTGGGATTTATGAAGGGGAGATCTTCACTGGACCATTTGAGGACTCTGGCTCATGTTTTTTCGGCCTCCAGGGAGGCTGATCAGCCTATGGCATTGGTTTCGCTGGATGCCGAGAAGGCTTTTGATAGGGTCCATTGAAAATACCTTTTTACTGTGATGGAATCATTCGGTTTCCCCCAGGAATTCCACTCATGGATTGGCTCCATTTATAAATTTCCCTCTGCAAGAATTGCCTGTAATGGTATCATCTCAGACCCCTTTAAATTGTTTGTGGGCACCAGGCAGGGTTGTCCATTATCCCCGCCGCTCCTATTCAATTTATATTTAGAGCCCCTTATCAGGCGGATTTTGCAAGCACAGGAGGTGCAGGGCATTCAGGTGTGGTGGCATACTACTAAATTACTAGCGAATGCAGATGACTTATTGCTGCAAATTTCCTATCCGAATTCTTCTACTCCTGCTTTATTAGATATTATTCAGGGATTCAGTGAAGTTGCCAATTATAAGCTTAATGTTGGGAAAACGTTGGTATTTCCCCTGAATCACAAAACCTTTAAACATGAGATTGCCCCTTTCAGGTTAGCTTGGAGTGCAGAGGCAATTAAATATTTAGGGCTCACCTTAACGAGATCCCTTGTTCGTACGCTACAGCTAAATTTAGATTCATTATTGCATGGAATCAAGGCAGATCTCAAAAGATGGGCCTTGCTTCCATTATCAATGTGGGGGAAAATCAATTTAATCAAAATGAACATATTTCCTCGCTTGTTCTATGCTATAAATATGTTAAATGCCTGGCTCCCCTTAAAATGGTTCAGGAAAGTTCATGGTATATTTACTGGATTCACTTGGAATTATAAGAAACCCAGAATGGCTTATCATAAACTAGCTGCTCCCAAGGCAATTGGGGGATTGGGATTGCCTCACATAGGGCTGTACTATTGGGCCAGTCATACAAATAAGTATCTCAGGTGGATGATGCCAAGTGATTAACAGGTACAAAATACTTATGTCCCATTTTGGTTAAAGGTAGAGATATCCCGTATACTAGAGCTAGGCTTAGTTCCCAGGGCCCTGTTGTATTGTACGCCAAGCTCTTTACCCATGTCTCTTCGGAATTCTCCCATTGAGATATCCATTAGAGTTCACTCGCATTTATGTACCTTTTTAAAATATAATCATAATAAAGACCCATCACAACCATTAAAGGGCAATCTCAACCTCCAGTTGAATGGTAGACCTATTAGGAGTAGTTGGCTTCCACAATTAGAGGAAAGTTTAATTAATGACTTAATTTCTGCAGAAGGGCGATGGTTATCATCAGCTGATATTTTGAATAAATTTTTAATCCCACAAGCTGATATATTTAAAGTTTTCCAACTTCAGCATTTGTTGGTTAAAAAATGGGCACAAGTTTCCCTATCGATCCAGTTCCAGATTTCCATTCAGAGACAGAGCTTTTAGCAGGAAAGGCTCATGCTGTTTCCTCTATATATATGGTATTTTTTGTCTGGGTACATTCCCTAAATCTGGCGCTGGTGAATTACTGGTCTTCACTTTTCCCAGACACTGAGCTAGATTGGGCGTGCATCTGGCGTACATGCCATAAATTCCTGTCGCAAGACAGGCTCAGGCTAATGCAATTCAAGTTATTGCACAATATTTATTATTCCCCCTTAAAGCTGGCTAAATTAGGCATTGTGTCCTCCTCTACTTGTTACAGATGCCAGCAGGGTAGTGGGGATTTGCTTCATATTTTCTGGACTTGTTCCAAAGTATTTCCACTCTGGTCTAGGATCAGACAAAAACTCAATCCCTTGCTGGGGCTGGATGACCTTTTTACTGCAGAGATATCTGTACTAGGGGATGTTTCTACTATTTCGGTATGGAATAGGAAATATCATATCTGCCTGATATCCGCCTCAGTTAAATAGGTGATACTAAGGCATTGGAAAGATGCCTCAGAAATTAGTTATGACGAGTGGTTACAAGAGTTACTTGCTAATCTTAGAACAGAAAGGGTTATTGCTAGTCTTCAGAATAGGTTACCTAGGTTTAACCAGATCTGGGATCCCCTACACACGTTGTATTCGTTACCTGTTAAGGAGTGATTTTCTCTATGTCACCTTATAGTCTGAGAACATGTGTGCTGTGCAGGGTTTTAGGGGGAAGAAGGCAAGGGGGAGTGGGCAGGGGGGGACTTGGGGGGTGAATACATCCTGGGTAAGTTATGTATTAGTTCTGATGTAGCATTTGCTTTGTATTTTAAGGCATGGATGTATTCTTGGTGTTGGAAAATTTCAATAAAATTTGAATGGAAGAAAAAAAAGAAAGCTTTAAAAACTTATCTGTTCCAGTAGGCTTTTAATGACTGATTGGTTTTAATGGATGGATAGAATTTTAATTTGTGTTTAAGCTGCTGCCTTTATACATTTTGTTATTGAATTGTTTGTGCAGTGCCCAGAGTCTATGGAAATGAGCAGTTTATAAATAAAATATCTATCTATCTATCTATCTATCTATTCTATCTATCTATCTATCTATCTATCTAATTCCGGTCCAGAAAGACAAGCTGCAGGATGAGTGGGCAGGACCCTACAAAGTAGTTAGAAAGGTAAATGATGTGAACTATATCATATCGTTACCTGAAAGAAGACAGACAGAAAGAATGTACCATGTCAACATGATGAAGCCATAAGCTAATAGGGCTGACATGGTTTTTGCAGAATTTAGTCCTGGGGAAGGGACAGATGAAGGAGACCCCCTTCTGGGCTTGTTGGAAGAAAGCAAGTGGGAGTCCTCTGAGAAAACATTTAAATTGTCTCCCCAGCTGGCCCTGGAGAAGATCCAGGAAATAAGGGAGGTTTTAGCAGACTTTGCCCCACTGTTTAGCACCAAGCCTGGACTAACCCCCTTAGTGACACACAATATGGAGACAGGGACACAGACATCCATACGTCGGACAGCATATCAGGTGTCAGAGGCTGTCCAAAAGGATATTAGAAGGTAGGTGGAGGAAATGCCGGATTTAGGGGGTAATTCAGAGATCCCACAGCCCCTGGGCCTCATCTGCAGTCCTTGTGCCCAAGCCAAATGGCTCTACTCATTTCTGTTTAGACTATCATGGACTGAATGCAGTCACGAAGTCAGATGCCCACATGATGCCCTGGACGAACAAACTCCTGGAAAGTTGGGAGGGGTGATATACCTTATGACTATTGACCTGACAAAGGGGTATTGGCAAGTAGAGCTAACTGACAGAGCTAGTGAGAGGTCGGCCTTCATCACTCTGATAGGCTTATTTGAATTTAAAGTAATGCCTTTTGGAATGAAGAATGCTCCAGCCACTTTCCAAAGGTTGGTGAACCAGGTGTTAAATGGTGCTGAGAAGTACGCCATGGCATACCTGCATGACATTGCCATCTTTAGTGCCAGCTGGGAGGAACATCTGTCTCACCTTGGGGAAGTGCCGGGCAGGGTACAGAGGGCCGGGCTCACTGTCAATAAGAAGTGGCAGGTATCCATGGCTGAAGTGGCATACCTCAGGCATGTTGTAGCCCGGGCACAGCGCCGTCCTAACCAAGTAAAAATAGAGGTGATCAAGGCATGGCCCAGACCAGAAATGCAGAGCAGGTCAGGACTTTTCTAGGGACAGCAGGGTACTGTAGGAAATTTGTACCCAATTACAGTGCCCTGACTGCTCCCCTATCTGACCTGGTAAAGAAAAGCATGCCTAAGAAAATTACCTGGGAACCACCCTGTGAAAAAGCCTTTACCAGACTGAAGGAGGCACTGTGCAGTGCTCCTGTGTTGACAAGTCCTGACTATAGCAGACCTTTTATAGTCCAGACTGATGCCTCAGACGTGGGTATTAGGGCAGTACTGAGTCAGACATCATACCATGGGAAAGATCACCCTGTAGTGTACCTCAGTAAAACGTTACTTCCAAGGGAGCAGGCTTAATCTACTGTGGAAAAAAGAGTGTGTTGCCAGAGTGTGGGCCCTAAAGAAGTTAGAGCCATACTTATATGGGCAGCATTTTGAGGTATAAACTGACCACAACCCTCTGGTTTGACTGACACAATTGGGAAAAACAAATGGTAGACTATTAAGATGGAGTCTTGCCT
Organism: Neoceratodus forsteri; assembly: GCA_016271365.2. NCBI lineage: Eukaryota > Metazoa > Chordata > Ceratodontiformes > Ceratodontidae > Neoceratodus > Neoceratodus forsteri. The sequence goes on from CM057451.1 coordinate 1,093,109,423, forward strand.
TGCAAGGGTATGACATGACAATCTTACATAGGGCTAGAGCGACCAGTCAGAACACAGATGGCTTATCGCATCTGTATAAGGAGTGAACTGACTTGGGAAGCTCATCCCATGCAGGGGATAGAGCCACCAGATTCAGTCTAGGTAGGGCAGAGTGTGACACTTGGCCAGCTGGTTATGATTGTTCTATGATATTTGTAATATAGAATGTGGCACGTGAGTATCTCACATGAGACATCCTGTGCTATGGGTGCCCCCTCAGTTCAGTAAAGTAACAAGTGACCTGAAACCAGGAGGTAATTAAAAGACTAGAGAGACTTAATTAAGGGTCTCCTGTTTTTCTATCTTAATTAGAACTGACCCAACTGCCAGGATATAGGGCTCATAAACTTTTATGACGTCTTAGAGGAAAAACATGTTATAACACCATGGTGGGAAAAGTTGTAAAATATTTGACCTGCCTTGGGAACAGGAAACCACACAAGAGCAAAGGAAAGGCTTGATTAAAGACTGTCATAATTTGGGAAATTAATTTTTGCTGAAGCCACAGTATTTAAAATACCTCCTGATAGGACATTCTGTTTGTATATTTTTTATATTCTAAAAGGAGGAGCTAGATGACATCATAGAAGGGGTGTGGATACACTGAGCTTTAAACTGTATACTGTGTTTGAACTTGGGGGCATATCTTTTTGGACTTTTAAGAAACAAGATCCCTGATCTAACTTAAGCACTATAAAGAGGTAATACATTAGATAGAAAAAGTCTAATTGTATTGTGGTAGGAGTTTATGTTTTGTACTTTAACCTTGTTCTTTTAAGTGATTGTATGCTTTTTGATATAGTGTTCTGTGTTTACATTTTACATATTTTCATCCATTTTAGTAAATATATTATTTTGAAAGACTGCCTGGGTATGTCTTCGAAGTTCTTTTTGCATGTGACATATAGAGGGTTAAGACTGACGAAAAAAATGTTCAAAGCTTGATGGTGTTACTAAACTGGGAAAAGGTAAGACTATACCTAAGGTCTTTTATAGAGTTTCAAAGGGTTCAGCTTAGATACCTGGTTAGGTGCCCTTAGGCAAAATATATATTGCATCCCCCGAAGAGAATTTATCTGAGCCTGTAGATTTGGGTACACTAGCATGAGGTTCACAGTTTGAATCCCTCAGAACATTGAGACTAAAGGTGATTCAGACCCACAAGCAGACAAGAGGGTTACCTTGTCTGTTACCTGTTCACACTCTTGCACTCAGAGGTTGGCACTGTGGGAGCAGAGGGCCTGCCCTGCTGAGTGCGTTTGGGACAACAAGTAGCTCACAGTGGTTAACAGGATGCAGGAGGGGAGTCTCTTTCCTCTAGGTGCAGAACAAACGTGCTGACGGCAGATTTTAAAAGAAAGCACCAGAGAATACATTTGCTGTGTGTGAGCCTTTGTGAGCAAAACAAGAAGCTAAAGTACAGAAGAAAGAGCGAGAGACTACAGTTTTGTCAATGTTATTTTACTGAGCTTTTAACTGCACAGTTTATATAACCACCAGAATTGATAATAACACTCTAGGTATAAACAAAATCGTCCAGTTAAACAGACAAACAAGCAAAAACAAACAAACAGAAAACCACAATAAACTGAAATTCTTCAAACAGACAACAAAAGAAAATAGTGCTAGAGTCTACTGATGCTTTCAAGTCCAAGGTTTAAGGATCAAGGAGGCAAAAGAAGGAGAAGAAATAACTGTTGGACTGATAGGAGGCAAAATTATATGATGGGGTAAGCTGTGGAGTAGGGTACTGGTGAAGGAACAATAGACTTTTGTGTAGTTGACTTTTGCACAGAAAATTTAACCAGTCTGCTCCAACTGTAGCACATGAAAACTGCAATCTAGGGGTCCTCCAGGGTGGAATGTGCCTGTATGTTTCTACAGCATGTATGCCAGAAATGTCCCAGCCTTTTCTTTATTATTATTATACATAGATACATAGATACATAGACAGTGTCGGTAGATAAGGGCCTATGGCCCACCCAGTCTGCCCATTTGAGCTTGTAAGTTCAGTTTATGTTTTCCTAGAAGTCTGTTGTCCCTTAACCCTGACCTCCAGAATTCCTTTATGTCTATCCCATGCATTCTTAAATCCCGTGATTGTTTCAGCCCCACCACTTCCTCTGGCAGGGTGTTCCACTTGTCCACCACCCGTTCTGTGAAGAAATTCTTCCTCACGTTTCCTCTGAATCATCCTCCTCCAACTTTATCCATGCCCTCTAGTCCTGGAACATCTTTTCGCTAAAAATAGTGTATTCCTACACCCTGTTCCTCCCTGTAAGATACTTTTATGTCTCTATCATATCCCTCTCTCCTCCCTCTCTCCTCCAGGGAGTACATGTTCAGTTCCTTCAACCTGTCCTCATAGGGACTTGTGATGCAATCCATGTACCATCTTTGTTGCCCTGCTCTGAACCTTCTCTACCCTGTCTATGTCCTTACATAGGTAAGGTCTCCAGAACTGTACACTGTACTCCAGGTGGGGCCTCACTAGTGTCTTGCATAGTGGAATTATGACCTCCCTTTTCCTGCTGGTGATGTCCCTGCCTATGCATCCCAGCATCCTATTTGCTTTACCTGCTGCCTTGTCACACTGTTTTCCTACCTTGAGGTCATCAGAGATGATAACTCCAACATCCCTTTCCTGCTTGGTGCATGCTATATCCTCACCCCCCAACTGATATATTGTGCCCATGTTTTTGTGCCCCATATGCATTATCTTGCACTTCTTTGCATTGAATTTCAACTGCCAAACCCCTGACCATTCCTCAAGTTTCTGCAGGTCCCTTCTCATTTTGTTTACACCCTCTGGTGTGTCTACTCTGTTACAGAGCTTTGTGTCATCAGCGAACAGTAAAATTTTGCCTTCTAGGTCCTGCGCAATGTCACTGATGAAGATGTTGAATAGGACCGGTCCCAGCACTGATGCCTGTGGTACCCCACTGGTCACTCTTCCCTCTGTGGAGTGACAGCCATTTGCCACCACCCTCTGTGTCCTTCCACCCAGCCAGTTACCTACCCACCACACTACTGTCCTGCCCACACCCATATTCCCCAATTTGTGTAATAGTCTTCTATGTGGCACAGTGTCAAAGGCCTTGCTGAAGTCCAGATAGGCCATGTCCACTGGCCTCCCCTGATCCACCTCCCTAGTTACCCAGTCAAAAAATTAAACGAGGTTAGTCTGACATGACCTCCCCCTGGTGGAACCATGCTGTCTTGGGTCCTGTAGTCCATTGACAACCAGATGTTCCACCAATCTCTCCTTCAGTAGTGCTTCCATGATCTTCCCCACTACCTAGGTGAGGCTGACTGGTCTGTAGTTCCCCACTTCCTCTTTGTTCCCACTTTTGTATAAGGGGACTACATCTGTGTCCTCCAGTCTTTGTGTACCTCCCCTGTTTCCAGTGATCGGCTAAACAGGAAAGCCAGAGGTTCAGCCACCACCTCTCTTAGTTCTTTAAGGACCCTGGGTGCATCCCATCTGGCCCCATTGCTTTATCAACTCTTATTACTTCCAGTTCCTTCAGGACCCTTTCTCGTGTAAAGGGACTTGTGTCCATTTCTGCACTATTTTCACCCCTTGTACTCCCTTCAGACCCATTACCCTCCTCTTTCTCAGTAAAGACTGAGCAGAAATACATGTTCAATATGTCAGCTTTACTGTTGTCATCCTCCATGCGGCCCCCATCCTCCCCCTTCAGTTTTACTATCCCTCCCTTTGCCTTTCTTTTTTCACTTATGTACCTGTAAGAGGTTTTGTCCCCTCTACCCACTGATTTTGCAATGTGTTCTTCTGTCTGAGCTTTGGCTTCCCTTACTGACCTCCCTGCCTCCCTTTGCTTCTCCTGGTACTTCTCCCTATCCCCTTCTGTCTGTGTCTTTTTGTATTGCCTGAATGCAATCTTTTTGGCTTTCACTTTCTTTGCTACCTCTTTGGAAAACCATAATGGTCTACTCTTCCTGTTCCTCTTGCTAACCTGCTTAACTCATAATTCTGTTGCTCTTGTAATCCCCATTTTAAATACTGCCCACTGTTCCTCAACCCCTGATTCCTGCCCCATTCCCCTTAATGCCTCTTTCAAGTATCTCCCCATTTTCACAAAGTCTGCCCCCCTAAAATCCTGGATACGTGTTTTTGTGTGATTTGGTTCTGCTCTTTCTGTGATTTCAAACCACAATGACTGGTGGTCACTGTTACCCAGGTGCTCCCCACTGTTCCCCCATCACACTGTCCCTGTTTGTGAGCATCAAGGTCCAGTATTGCCTTCTGCCGAAGTTGGTTCCATGACCAGTTGCTTGAGGAAGGCACCCTGAAGGGAATCCAGGATAAATCTGCTCATAGTTGATGCTGCTGCTTGGATGCTCCCGTCCACGTCTGGAATATTGAAGTCTCCAACCAGTACTACCTCAACCTTGTCTGCCATCCTTTGGATGGCTAGCATCAGCTCCCTATCTTTTTCTTCCTCCTGGGCTGGTGGTCTATAGACCACACCTGTGCGGATGGCTGGCCCCATTTTCCTTTCCAGCTTAACCCACAGTATCTCTCCCCCATTTTGTTCCTCCTGGATCTCTGTGGCCCTTATGTCATTTTTCACATACAGTGCCACTCCTCCCTTCCTACCTGCCCTGTCTCTTCTGAATATGTTGTAGCCAGGTATGGCCATCTTCCAGTCATGGTTATCATTACACCAGGTTTCAGTGATGGCCACAATGTCCAGGTCTGACTGTACCATGACAGCCTCCAGATCTTCCATCTTGTTGCTAAGGCTCCTGGCATTTGCACACATGGCTTTCCATGATTTGATCTTCCTAGACTGTTTCGCTGTTCTACTCCAGCACCTTCCTTGGTTGTCCTTTATCCCTGGTTATCCTTGCTGTCTGCCCTTCTGCTGAATTTTCCCTCTTTGTTGCCTATTCACCTCTTGGGTGCTACTCTCCATCTTTTGCACACTGCTGTGTAGAGATAGCCACTCCTTCAGTTCACTGGTTCCACTGCTAGCTGTGGGGGGTGAGCAAGTAGGTACCCTCCTTGCTGGCCTGCCACCCTTCTTGCTGGCCTGCCACCCCCCTTTGCTAGTTTAAATGCTTGTCAATGTAGCATTTAAACTTATCATTGAGTGCTTGGATTCCCCTCCAGGATGGATGCAAGCTGTCGGGCTTGAACAAACCTCCATCCCTCCAGGTGGGTCCCCAGTCACCAATGAATCCAAACCCTTCCTCACAGCACCAGTTCTTCAACCATGAGTTAAAGTTCCTGGTGCATGCACCCCTATGCTCTCCCTTGCGTCTCGCAGGTAGTACTTCTGAGAAAGTGACAGAAGTAGCTACTTGCTTGAGACCCATCCCCAAATTCCTATTCTCTGGAAGCCAGGTATGGCCCACTGGCCACAATGCCTGTTTACAGGGGTGACCCAGGAGCACTGGGAAGGTTAAGTGACTTGATTAGGGTGCAAGTGGAGACTGGAGAAATCAAACCCAGCCCTGCTTGATGTACCATGTCCATTCGCAGCTCTTAACTCTAACCGCTAGGCTATCCTGCCAGCCCAAAATGCAATATATAAACATTATAACAAACAAAAGCAAAGCACATGGAAAGCAATAAGAACTTTTACACTGAATTCTTCTTTTTCCAGTTCTTAAAATGCCGTATCCCAGTTCCTACCAAAAGTATTTATTCCTCCCAACATAAAAAGTCCCATTTCTTAACTTATTTTACAGTTAAAGAAAGACATAAATTGTCAATTAAAATAAAATGCAAATCATTTAACATCTTTTGCAATTGTAATGACCATGGGTTATTCAGATAGCTGAACTCAATAGGTAACATCTGTGCCAATGTCCAAGACAAGCACAGCTGCTGAAGCAGTTAGCAAATTGGTCAGAATATTTGCCCTTAATGTGAAAAATACTATACAGTGAATGGCTGATTCAATCTACACATCTATAGCCCATAACATAGATTTAGTTTAATTTTGTTCTTTATAAATCTCTTGATCAGCTTCCTACTCCAGTAATCAAAATCTTCAACCTCTCCTTGCAGTACTCACAGTTCCCCAGTGTCTGGAAAATAGTGCTGGTAACTCCATTTCTCAAAGGGAGTGACAGTGCCACTGTCTCTAACTAGAGGCCCATTTCTATTCTTTAACCCATCTCTAAACCTCTTGACAGATCTGGAAAAGTACCAAATCCAAGGTCCACAGTGGCACAGCTTCCAAAAATACCACAGCACCAATACAGTTTTAACTGAATAAACAAACTTTTTGCATGATGCCCTCGATAGTAGACACCTTGTTGGTTCTACTTATGTTGACCTTACAAGGGCCTTCGACTTGGTCAGTCACTCCCTTTTACTGAATAAACTCTGCTCCCTTGACCTCTCCACAGATATGGTGGCCTGGTTCTCCAAGTACCTCAGAGATAGGGCCCAACATGTCACAATTAATGGGTTCCTATCGGACACAAAGTCAATAACAATTGTAGTGCCTCAGGGCTCCATCTTAGGACCCCTACTCTTTAGCTTATTTATCAATAACCTATCCAAAGCATGTCATGGATCCCAAGTCCTTCTGTACACTGACAACACCATCATTTTCAACAGAAGCCTCTGACTTGCAATATAGCTTCAAGTCACTAGAAGCTTGGTATAAGGCTAATAAACTTGTATTAAATGACAAGAAGATCAACGTGATGCTCTTTGCCAGACCCCAGAACATGAACAGGACAAAGCTCCTCACTATCCTAAATGAGAATGGTTTATTTCTAGAACAAATAAGCACCTTTAAGTACCTAGGGGTCACATTAGATGAAAAACTCTCCTTCGCTCCCCATGTGGACAATGTGGTCAACTCTGCCAACAGAAAACATGGAGCTCTGTATAGGCAGAAGCATAACCTAACCCATGAAGCAAAGCGAGTTGTGATGATTAGTTCCATTCTCCCAATTATTGATTATGGGATAACAATCTACGAAGCAACCTCTAACACAGTCCTGACTCGATCAAGCTTCTGCTGAACAAGGCTTGTCACTTTGTGCTTGGTGCAGACAGGTTTGCCCATACCTGTGCTCTCTATACCCTAACCAAGTGGCTCCCCCTTCAGGACAGGATCACATTTCACACATGCCTTATGACCAAAAAAGCCCTTCTAAGGTTTAAAATTCCACCAGTGCTGAGCCTCCTGCTTCCTGTCACAAATAATTACTCGATCAGGAGCATGTCTAGGAATGCTCTGATTGTTCCTTTCTGCCATACCACTCTAGCCATGCACTCTTTTGCCTTCCTGAGTTCCTTGTCAATCTCTCCAAAACTAACCAGTTAAAGGTTGCGCTGAGAATGGCACTGACACCTACTGACTCCTGTGGTTGCCATTGATTCTCCCACCTCCCCTATTCTTACAAGGCTCATTAAGCTGCTTCACTGCCCTCCCCTTCCCCTGCCAATCAACCCTTTCTACTATCAGGTCCTTTATGCAAACCCTTTCCCTAACCTTTCACTATACCCCTTATCCTGTACCCAATCCCCCCATACCAGCCCTTCCCATCTCTGTTACCCTTCTCTAATTCTATGTTCTCCTGATTCTTGCTTCTATGTACTATTTATTCACTCTAAGATCTGTAAATATGATTTTTGTTCAAATACTTTACTGTAAAGTTTTTTACTCTCCACCTGACATGGAACCCTGATTATCTGGTCTCCTGATTATAGCTTTGATGTACTTTTATGCACTCTAATGTCTTGTTGATATGACTTTGACTTAAATTCTCTACTGTAAAGTTCTGTACTCTCCATTTGATGTGGAACCTTTGTAAATGAGCACACTGTGCTCAAAAGTGCAATCCGATTATTACAATAAATAAATAAATAAAATGACCTGCCTGACATTTCTAAGCTTTGAAAACCTTATTTATATGTCTATGACCAGCACTTACTCTGTGCCAGTGCAAAAACCTTTTGCCATTGTCACAGTTAAAGATATATTCAGTGTAATGGTATTTCCATTTCAAATTACTTAAAAATTAATTACTGAAAAGTAAAAAGAATTCTAATTATATTTTTCTGATCAAGTACTAGGTTTGTTAAAGGTATAATAAATGAACACTACGGTGTCTATTGATCAATACCCTAATAAGCATAAATGAGCAAATTCAGATATCTGGAAATCTGTATGGACTTTAAGCTCTTATGTAACATACTGTATAGAAACATAGAATTTGATGACAGAAGGAGACCAAAGGTCTATCAGCTCTACCCTTCCTATACTATCTCAGCCCCACCCACCTACAGTGCTGGTGAGCTGTTATCACACTCCGCCAGTCCCCAACCCCTTAAACAAAAGGGTCGTCCCCCCCCCACCCCAGCATTAGGAGCCCCCTTGCACTGTTCCAACAATGTTTAAACCCATTTAGGGTAGCCTCTCCGACCACATCTTCCAGCAGTCTGTTCTATGGTTCCACCACCCTCTTAGTGATGTAGAACTTCCTCACATTTCTCTTGCACTTGCCCCATCAACCTCCAGTCATGGCCCCTAGTCACTGCATACCTATTCCTTTATGGCCCCTAGTCACTGCATATCTATTCCTTTCAAATAGGCCCACACTATCCACCTTGTTTATACAAAGGTATATATTGTAATACTGTTAGACTATAATAAGGCATTCAGTTCTGTACCCCACTGGGCAGTGGTTGAGAACTTTTGAGATATGGTATTGATAAACATATTGCAGTTTGGGTAGACAATTGACTGCATGACAGATCCAAAAAGGTTACAATTAAGGGATATTTATCAGCAGAGGGCAGGGTAACCAGTGGAATGCTCCAAGGTTCAGTGTGGGGTCCGGTCATACTTTGACTTTACTCAGAAGACATGGATGGAAACATAGAAAACTACATCATCAAGTATGCTGATGATGTGACACTAGGTGGTAAATATAATACAAAAGTTCAATGTGTACTCATACAGAAAGATCTGGATACCATAGTACAATGGTCACAAGACTGGGGAATGTCACTTAACACTGACAAATGTTGTGTACAACAAATGGAAAGAAAAACACTGAAAATAAATACATCATAAATAGTCATACACTTCAATCAAAAAGAACAGAAAGAGACCTGGGTGTATTGAAAGACAATGAGCTGGACTTTAGAGATCATTGTTCTATTGTAGTATTGAAAGCAAATAGAATAACTGCAGCAATAAAAAGAAATATAAAAAGTAGGAGAGAGGATGTGATGATGTCACTATATTTGTCTAATGTCAGATCGTTGTTGGATTACTGTAGTCAGGTTTGGAGTCCATATATGAGGAAAGTGGGTCTGCACCAGAAGCCGTATGAAGAGAGACTGAAAGTGCTTAATATGTATACCCTCTAGGAAAAGAGGGAGAGAGGGGACATGATGGAAACTTTTAAGTACCTCAAGGGAATCAACAAAGTCCAAGAGGCTAGCATCTTTCAGAAAAAGAGATGTGCAAGAACAAGGGGGCACAATTTGAAGATAGAGGGGGGATGGCTCAGGGGCAAAGTGAGGAAGTGTTTTTTCATGAAGAGGGTGGTGAATGCATGGAACAGCCTTCCAGAGGGGGTCATGGGGTCAAAAACTGTGGGAGAATTCAAGAATGCATGGGACTGACATAAGGCAATTCTTGAGGGGGGTAGGAAGAAGTAGGCTGTTGGTTAACTAGGATCTGCAGTTTATCCAATAGGTAGGGAAATGGGCAGACTTGGTTGGCCAAGTGGTCCTTATTTACCATCAAAGTCTATGTTTCTATGTTTCTAAGACTAGAGAGGGTACAACATAGATATACAAAAATTATAAAAAGACCTTCATACTGAAACATACTTGACCAAATTGGAGTATCTTGGGTTGCACAGTTTGGATATGAGAAGAAAGAGGGGAGATCTCTTACACTAAGACATTCTGAATGATTCGATCTTGATAAACTAAACATAGAATACAAGGATTTAAACTTGGTTACATGGGGGTATCCGTTACAAGTCACAGTTAGAAAATTTAAAGCAAATAAAAGAAAAAAACTTCTATACGCAAAGATTTGCTAATATATGGAACAAACTTCCAGAACAAATAATTATAAGCGACAGTAAAGAAAGTTTTAAAAGAAACCTGGACAAAAACATATCAGAAAGAGGTAATGTGATATATTATAATCTGACCTAAAGGAGCTGTACTTGGGCTTCGGCCTTTTTAGCTCCTTATGAATTAGGTAACATTAAGTGACATTATATACGGATGTCAAATAATCTGTAATGTAAATTACATGCTTAAGAGAGTTGCTCTGAAATGGAAAGTACTTGTTGAAGGTTTGAATAAGAATTAAATGATGATAATATTCTATTTTCCACTGTGTCTCAAACTGTTAAGGTAGACTAGAGTACACTAGCACATTCATTTAGTTGTCCTTAAATGTATTTAGAAACCTTATCAAATGTCATATTCTGTATAAAACTGGGACCCATTGCTGAATAGACCTCAATGTCATTGACACATTTTTTTTCTTTCTTTCTTTTTATTTTTTTTATTTAACACACTTTATTTTCCTAGGGCCAGTTAATTTGAGACCTCTTTCATCTATTGCCAATTGGCCTGTACCCTAGCCATGGGATCCCTCTTCTTGTATGTCATCCAATGGGGCTGGCAGTATAGCCTAAAGGATAGAGTAACAAGATGTGAAATAGCTTGGTACGTTCATCCAGCAGACCCGGATTTGATTTCTGCAACCTCCACTTGCATACTATGTGACTCAAAGCAAGTCACTTAACCTCCCCAGTGCTCCTGAGTCACCCCTGAAAACAGGCACTTGTGCTTAGTTGGCCTTACCTGGTTATCAAAAGAAGAAAACTTATTGAAAAATGGTTCCCTAAGCCGCTGCAGCCCAGTATTGCCTCCCCAGATCCCCCTCTCATCATCTAGGTGGCAGTCTCGCAGTCACTGCACATCCCACCTGCCCTGGAAGAGAGTGCCTGCTAGGATGCCCAGTCTCCCCAATGTCCCTCCAGCAAACCAACTGACACATTTATGTGTAGGAAAGGAAATGCAGTTTTATTTATATAGCAGGGGCTCTGGACACCTCACAATAAATAAAATATGTTCATTTCAATGAGATTAAATAATAAATATTGACAATAAAACATTAAGGATGAACAAATTATAACTTAGGATTAGAAAGTGTCAGCAAAGTTATAGCTCTCTCCTCCAGGGAAAGGACATCACATAAGATTGTGGCAGCCACACCAAATGCCTGATCCCCTAAGGACATCAATCTGGATCTGGGTACAGAAAGGAGATTTGCCTCTGATAACAAGAGTGGTAACCAGGAGCATAAGGAGTCAGGAGGTCTTCCAGGTAGCCCAGGCTCAGATCTTGCAGGGCATTGTATGTTAACAAGCACACCTTGAAGCTGATATGCCACCACACCGGCAACCAGTACAGAGCATGGAGAACTTGCAAGATATGGTCATACCGAGAGGTTCCAGCAATTAGCTGGGCTGCTGCATTCTGGATTGTCTATGTGATGTACCATCTTCATGTATAACCCAAGATGTAGGGAGTTACAGCCTAGATGTAACCAGGGCATGCACCACAGTCACCAGATCATCTGCCTCCAGAAAGGGTTTGATCTGGGATATGTTCTGAAGGTGGTAGAAACCACTGCAAACAACAATTGACACCAGATATTCTAAAGTCAGCCTGGAGTCCACAGTGACCCCCAGATTCCTCACACTATTTACAGCTCCAATCATGATGCCATCTAATGATGGAAGGATAGCATCAACGCTCATCATTGCAAAACCGTGCCAACCTGGTTCCAGCAATTGCACCTCCGTCCTTGATGGATTAAGCCTAAGCCAACTGGCTGTCATCTAGTCTTGACTTTCTCTAAGACACTCACTCAGTTTCAAGACTACTACATCATCGTCAAGAGCAAACATATAGCTGGGTATCATCAACATAGCAATGAAAACCCAAGCTATAATGTCTGATGATCTTCCCCAATGGCAGCATGTACACAGCAAACAACATGGGAGCCAAAATTGACCTCTGAAGCACTCCACAACAGAGTATAGCACTGCTCAAGATGAAAAAGTCAAGTGCCACCTGATGCACCCTGCTGGACAAGTAGGAATCATACCACTGAAGCATCATACATACTAGTACTACCTAGTGTCTCAGGTGAGCCAACATCACCCCATGGTCCAATGTGTTAAAAGCCAAGGAAAGGTCAAGCAGGACAAGAATAGAATGACACCCACTATCCCTTGCCAAGAGAAGATCATGATGCAATCTAACTAGAGCAGTCTCAATACTTTGAATCCAGACTGGAATGGCTCATAGATGTCATATTTCTCTAGGAGTTGTTCTAACTGCACTGCAACCACCTTCTCAGTCAATTTCCTTGAAAGGAGAAGGTTTGAGGAGACTGGCCTGTAATTTGAGAAAATGTTAGGCTCCAATGATGTTTTTAGAATTGGTTTCACCATCGCCCTTTTCAAGGTGGAAGGAAACCCCCTTCTGCAAGTGAACACCCAATAATCTCCATACAAAAACTGAACTGAGAGTTGCCCCACAATCCAGAAGTTAGGTTGGCCCAGGATCCGGTGAACAGTTGGTAGGATGTAGTCCCAAGACCAATGGAGAAGATCATTCACCACCACTGGCTCAAACTCCATACACTACAATGGAGTGCCTCTGCCCATGATAGACTGGACACTACTTGTCCAAATAGAGGATACCTTGTCTAGAAAGACCTGATTAAATGCATTACACTTTTCTGTGGAAAATACTTTACTCTACAGGACTGCAGACAGATTGGATTCAATAATCTGTCCACAGAATGAAAGACTTGAGCTGGTTGGTTCTTTCCAGCAGCAGTCACCACTGACAGGAATGCTGACATTTTCAGTGATTGCCTGCTGATACTCATCATAATGAACCCTCATTGCCAACCAGTCCTCCTCTGACTGGTACCTCCGTCAACAATACTCCAACCTCCAGCCCTCTGTCTTTAACCAAATGTTTTCTTCATAAGGCCTGTGGTTATTTGAGCTCCAACCATACATTTAGAAATGCCAATCTCTCTTCCAGACTCCAAAATGACAATAACCTAATAGCACCACAAAAGAAACCCAGATGTGGCTCCTTATTCTTGTAACTACAGAACTTCCCTTTCCTGGAATGTATTACATAAAGAAATAAAGAGCAATACCTGTATTAGTCTATAGATATTCTTCAGAATATTGAGAAATTTTCAAAATTTGGAATATGTCAGATAATTGCTCTCCCATTTGTTGTATTCAGTCTCATCATCCTGACATGAATTGTTTTCTTTCCTTATAGGATGACATAGAAAATTAGATTGTCTATCCTAATCGAGGATTTTCCATGCAGACCATTTTTTTTCTATTTCATACATTTCTTTGTGTCCTGTTGCTGCTACTGCCCCTTACAACCTACCCATTCCCAGCCAAGTTCATTACAATCACTGAAATCCAGGACATACAATATCACTGAAATAATGAATTCACAATATATTTTCAATTCTAAGTCGTTATCATCATTTCACGCATCTTCACTGACTTCAGGAAAACACCCCAGTACAGTATAGAGAGTACCAGAAATACTTTATATTGATTGAGTAATGCAATAGATAAGAGTCAAGAAGTAAGGAAACCAAATCTGTATGTTTGTTGACTAAGTTGCCAACATTTTTAGTAAAATCAAGCCTCCTGAGTTTGAAGGTTGTTTCATACAATCATAGAGGGTTGGCAACCAGATATTCTGGTCACATGGATACTAAAACACATCAGTGCATTGGCCCGTACTGTGGGGGGAAGGTGGTTATTTGCATACAGCGCCTCTTCAGTATGGAATGCATTATCTTATATTATCAAATTTGAGCTCTCCATTTAGTTATTTTCAGTTGCTGTAAATCTGTATTTTAAAGATCAATATATCTGTTCATGTTGTACTCGAATCAATATTGTATTGTGTCGACATGAAATTTTGTATTTTGAATCTTTGTACTTTGTGAATTTTTTTTGTTTAAACTTGAGTCACTTCTGAAAAAGGAATGTTTGTTCCAGAATGCTTACCTGATTATTTAAATGAAATGAAACACATTTTATAGTGGCCACTGCCATTTTCAAGTGCCAATTGGCCACCTGATCACTTGAGTATTTTTTTTACCCTAGATGCAGTCAGTTATAAACCTTACACTACACTTTGACTGATCGGTATCACAGATCAGTGGGCTATGTAGTAGAGCATAGCCCACTAGAACATCAGTGACTGAATATTTAAAACACTCCCAATGGGGCATCAGGTTTTCTTTTAAGTCTATCCTCCTTCCCTTTATTTAGACATCTGGTAATGCCCAGTGAATAACATCAATAATCCATTTTTTCTGGAGCTTAATGGTCACCAGGTAATGCAATTGGTGATAATTAAGAAAAATTGTCTGTGGTTCAGGTCCTTAACTCCCTTGATAGGAATTACCAGGCGAAAATGCTGACTAGGTTTGAATTTGTTGCTTATTTATTAGTAGCAGAGAATAGCAGGTGCTGAAGGAACATGCAGCCAGGAAACAGTGGAGCCAGAATACAGGGTTAACATGGAGAAGAAAGGCTCTGAGGAGGAACATAAACCATGGAGTTACTATAGAAACCCAGATGCATCACTGGAGATCAAGCCAGAATTTTCTTTCTAGCATCTTATTACTGCATTTTTTTTCTGTCTCTTCCCCTGTTTTTGTTTTTACACTCCAGACACACAAGGAAACAAGTCGTTTTTCAACTCAGTGTGCCTTTCTGGTTAACAAAGATTTAAACAGCAATGCAACGAAAAATGTTTTTCCAAAAAGCTAGTTGCAGCTACAATAAAAATATTAGCATACCTGTCAGATGTACTTTTCTAGATCCCCCCATGCTGCACACTATAAGTTTTTTGTTATTTTCTCTATCCTAAACCCAACCAGATATATAAAGGTAATTCAAAGCCAAATGTGGCATCCACCTTTTCATCTTGAGAAAAAAAGAAATTAAAACATTTATAAAAGACTGATATTTTGGCGGAACTGGAACATTTTACAACCAAGTAAAACTGTATAACATGCAGGGAAACTTTCAAAGTGAATAAAATTGTAAGGTCAATTGTTTTTGTTCTATTTCATTGCACTACTACTTTAAATAAAGTAGTACTACTAATAGAACTTTCTTTTGAAGAAATTTCATATAGTGCCAGAAGGAGGAGATTTTGTTTTTTCAGGTAAGGTCTGCTAGACACAAGTCCCTGTTTTCAGGGAGCAAGTCACACAGTATGCAAGTGCAGGCTGTGGGAATCAAACCTGGATCTGCTGGATGTACCAAGCTCAGTCACAGCTCATTACTAGGAAATATTGAAGAGACTTTAAGCAGAAAGAACTTCACTTTCAACATTTGAAATGAAACTTCATGCTTGTTTTCATTTCTGCTGAATTGTGTGTTTGGGATTGATTGATCCTGTATTTCAAATCTTTTTCTGCTATAGAATTGCTTCAGCAATTTAACACATTTAGAAACCCTGTACAAGCAAGCAAATTAATTCTGTTCCATGACCAATGAAGGATCAAGGTGATTGAAATGTCCTGACGTATGCCTCTTCACCAACGCTACATCTACTCTCTTGGTAAATTTATACCCCAAAATAAAACATATATTTTTAGTTTAGCTTTTCATTATTTGACCTTTTCATTTTGCAAACTGTGTAGAAGTCTGTGAGAAATTAACTATTGTTATGACTGAAACAATATTTATTGCCATTATAAAAGGCAAGAATGTTTTGCTCCCTGAGCTAGCCTCATTAGAATCAGCATCTCATTTTTAGGTATGTCCCAATGGGTTCCATGTCATAATGGGGACTGCAGAATAGCAATAACCATTAGGGCAAGTGTACATTGCCAAAAATTTATTTCGGCGATACACACCCATGGCGAAGACCTAGAGGGTGCCCAAGAGCTAGGAATTTATTTAATGGGAAGACGGCCCCCCCACACCTCCTACTAATGGATTCTCAGCTCCAGGGGGGTGCATGTTGGGGGGGGTGAAATACTTTGAAAATGAAAAGCTGCCTGCCAGCAAAAAAAAAAAAACAGCACCACACCAGACCCAGACCCTGTACCTCCCAACTGACCACCCTCCTCACCACGCTACAGGACCAGCTCAGCAACTGCCCGCCATACACCCTCCCATATACCTTCCCTCCCCTGCCTCTCCTGTATATGCATGTACTTTCCATCGCCCTACTTCACCCACCCCGGTATCTGGTCACCCCCCCTGCCAGGTAACCTGAACACAGGTGCCATAATTGAGTTGTTGTTTTTGTAGACACTCGATTACTGTCACCTTGTTCATGGGTTACTGTCCCGATGGATTGCAGTTTCAAATCAAGCATTCTAATAACATTTGTTTTATTTGAATTATTTTAATTTTATTATTTATTTACCCAGGATAACTCATTGAGATGCAAAATTTCATACCTTATTGGGTCCTGTATCTTCTGTTTCCACAGCTTGGTATACTGAAGCACTGGGAGGTTAAATGACTTGCTCGGGAACAGGACTGAGTATATGACTCTAGTAGGATTTGAACCTGCAGCCTCTTCTGGATGAGAAGCTAAAGCTTTAACCCTTAGACAGCACTGATCCAGGTTTCTTTGTGCCAATGCAGTCACCCCAGTTAGTGTTGAAACCTCCTCCTCCTCCTCCACTTAATGATGCAATCCTCCCCAGTTACCAAGGCAATTCTCCCACCTGATCATAAATGCAAGTATTTCCAGCCGGGCCATCTTTGGTGCCAGATTTTCAAAAGTGGAAAAACTGTTCACATACGTGGGGAAAAATTATACCATAGGGTTTCGTTGTGCAACCACACTTTTTTCTGTATGCACTCAGTTTCAACAAGATTGCCTTTTTGCAGCATTTTCCATAATTTATGGCATCCTGCCCATATTTGTTTGCACAACTACAGAAAAATGCCATGCCTGGTATTATCAGGTGTAGCATTTTTTCTGCAACTGGAAAAAAAAATGAAAATGTCATCTGTGCGCATAAAATGCTGAAAATAGTATTTTTAGCTGGTGTGGGGATTTTGTTCATGCATGAGGGAGATGTACACATGGACTTAGTCCCTGGGCCATGTCAGGCCCTTTGAAAATTGGGTTCCAGGTGTCTGATGTTCCCCCCATGTCCTGCCCAGTTCCAGTCGTCCTGCCCTCACAGAGTAACTGGCATGGAGCTAGCATATACATGCAGTGCAAGTGTATATTTATTTTTTTATTTATTGAGATAGTCAGAAAGACCTTTGAGTCAAAGACTCATTTACAAAGGTTCCACGTCATACATAGAGTACAGAAGGGACAAAACATGGTTTACAGTTTGTTAGCACATAACAAAACATCTTACAAATTATTTTTTACATGGTTACACATTTGATTCAGAGGGTGATCTACCCTTCCAGGGGAAACATGATTTATACGAGAATCACACAGCCATAGAGGAACAAAGAGGTTCTGAACTGACTGTTTGTCAAAAATAAGTTATCTTGGAGGTCCATTTGCATGGGGGAGTCAGAGAAGTTCAGGGTCTACGGGGGGGAGGGTCAGTTGCAGTCGCACAGGTTGGAGGCCTGTAGGTTATTCCTTCATCTGGTTTTGAAAGCCCCAAGCCTAGTTTGCTTCCGTTATTAGGCTGGGGAGCGCATTCATCCCAGGATGGGGCTTTGTAGCTGAAAGTTCACTGGAATTGGGAAGTCCGTCCATGAGGTACCCATAGCAACGGTTTGTTCGAGCTATGGGTTGTTCTGCCTGGTGGTGTTGGGAGGATAAATTGATTTAGGGAAGGGGAGTGAGGCCTAGGATAATCTTTTTGGTCATTAGGCAGGTGTGATACCTGATTCTGTTGCCTAGGTTTAGCCAATTTGTGGTACTGTAGAGGGTGCATGTGTGTGTGAGGTGATCACAACCTAGGATGAGATGGCAGGCTTTGTTAAGCACAAGCCAGAGTCGGTTTAGGGCTGTGGAGGCTGCTGCACTGTAGACAAGGATGCTGTAGTCCAGGAGGGAGAGGATAGAGGAGTTTTTGGTGAGTTGTAGCACTTCAGGGGTGAGGCAGTGTTTGTATCAGTAGAGAACTCCTAGTCTGGCGCTAAGGGCAGTTGATAGGTGTAGGATATGAAGATTAAAGTTTAGGACAGGGTCTAGTGTGATCCCTAGATATCTAAAGTTGCTTACTTGTTCTACGGGGGTCTGATTAGTGGTGAGAACTTGGGGGCAGAGGTATTTGAGGGGTTTCTAGGGATGTGAGAAAATCATGACTTTTGTCTTATTGTAGTTTATTGTAAGATGCTTGGTGGCAAGCCATTGTTCGATTTCATGGAAAGAGTGTTGGAGAGTTTGGTGGAGTTTGGTGGGTGCCGTGTCAGAGGAGTACAGGACAGCATCATCCGCGTACAGTAGCAGGTTGCCGGAGCAGGCAGATGGGAGGG
Source organism: Neoceratodus forsteri (assembly GCA_016271365.2). Lineage (NCBI taxonomy): Eukaryota > Metazoa > Chordata > Ceratodontiformes > Ceratodontidae > Neoceratodus > Neoceratodus forsteri. The sequence goes on from CM057451.1 coordinate 1,093,127,996, forward strand.
AATTTAGGTATAGACTAAAAAGTAAGGGGCCCAGTATGGAGCCCTCTGGGACACCGGAGTGGATAGGGAGGTGGGGGGACAAGACAGTGCCAACCTTGACCATCTGCGTTTCTGTCAGTGAGGTAGCTGGTGAACCAGTTCATGGCATCATTGGAGAAGCCAGTGTAAGCCAGAGTGTTTAGTAAGAGGGCATGGTTGACTGTATCAAATGCCTTAGATAGGTCCACGAAGATGGCGCCAGTTAGGTGGCCACGGTCCAAGGCAGAGTGAACATGGGAGGTAAATTCAAGGAGGGTGGTGGTGGTACTATGACCCTTTCAGAAACCATGTTGCTGGTTGGTTAACAGGTGATATTTATTAAGGTGGTCAGTAAGTTGGTCGGCAACTATACCTTCTAGTGCTTTGGATAGAAGGGGTAGAATGGAGATGGGGCGGTAGTTGTTTGTGGATGTGCGGTCCCCAATTTTGTGGATGGGTGTGATGCAGGCTGATTTCCAGGGGATGGGGAATTTCTCTTGACAGAGGGAGCAATTTAGAATGTGAGTGAGTGGTACTAGGACTTCCAGAAGGGTGAGGCGGAGAAGTCTCAGGTCCAGGGAGTCGTGGCTATAGTGATGGTGGCTAATGGCATTGGTTAGGTAGGGCTTTGTCGGTCTGGGTCAAGGGTGTTTGCTAGGGGTGTCCAGTCCCAGACTCTGAGGTGGACCTTGAGTTGGGCTAGTTTGCCAGGCCTAAGTTTGCGTTGAGAAATAATTTTTGGAGGGTCTTTGACGGGACCGCCAGACCAGTTGCAGAGAACCGGTGAGTGGTCACTTAGAGCATCAGGGAGGACCAGGGTACTGGTAATTTTGTGGTAATATCAATTATTCAGGTTAAAAAGAATACCTTTGAAAACTAGCCTTACCTCAACTGGTTTGCCATCATCCTAGTTTATTCACTTTGAAATAAACACAATTTGTATTGAAATTGGAACTGAAATAAAAAATAGGTGTAAAAATAACAACCTTTTCATTTCCAGTTTAGAAATGTCTCGAAACAGAACTGCAAATGTTTCACCCATCGCTGGTGTATGACCTCAAATCATATACCAGTATACCTGTTAACTGTCACTCATTATGAGGGGCATCCCTCATTTTACCCTTCAAAATTGCTCTGTCCCACAATTGTCACACATGGGAAAAATGAAACGCAAACAGAGTATTTGCTGTAGACTCAGACTTTACGGAAATTCAAAACATTCTAGTTTGCTAAATAATAATAAAAGTTTATATAAATGAAGGTACTGTGTTTCATAGATTTCTAAGTTTGTATTTCCATGTTTGATGGTGTTTCCCACATGTCCCACATGTCAAGAGTGTCAGTGTCGATCCATCCAACATATAGAGTGTCAGTGCCCCATATGTCCCACATGTTGAGTGTCATTGTTTCACATTTCAGTAGCAAAAGGTTGTGAGGCATGTACACCAGTGCTTCTCTGGGCTTGAGTTCTGTATCAGAGGTATCTGATCATATATTCAATATCAGTGGTCTCTTGTCTTAAATTAAACTTTGTCTGCATTCTGCATTTGCAAAATGGAGGACTTTCTTCTTTTTATTTAGCAAAGAGAGAAATACATATAGTGTTGGTGTCCCAATTTAAAAACAAGCATTTGTCAATGCCAAATGTTGCTTGCTTCTATGTGCTGTTTAGGTATTTGGAAGTCATTAGAGTGCAAATATTGAAAATTCGTGAACTTACGAGCGTGCGTAGGAACTGCGAAACGCACTCTCGTAAAACAGTCATTTTTAGGAATTTTTCCACCAAATTTTCAACATAGCCATTTTAAGACCTCTGCTCATGAACAGTGTCACTGTGATTTTCTTAATGTGTCCCATATAGTGATTTCGCACACCGACTGCGCTATTGCATGCTACATGGGCGGAAACACGTTTTGGGTGAGATGTGGAAAATGACAGCTGTACTGCTCATAAGGAGGTGTGGTAAAATGACAATGTTGAAAATCTGGAGTGAAAATATTGAAAATTCGCGAACTTACGAGGGTGCGTAGGAACTGAGCAACGCACACTCGTAAAACAGTCATTTTTAAGAATTTTTTCACCAAATTTTCAACATAGGCTTTTTGAAAGCCCACCTTATGAATACTGGCAGTGTTGTTTCATTAATCAGTGTGGAAAGATGATTTCGCACAGTGACTGCGAAATCACCCTTCGGGCCCGAGTAACGCCATGACAATGCAAGAATTCATGAGGAGGGGTCCCAAAAACCCCATGTTGAAAATTTGGGGCCAAAATTCCCAAAAATGCCTGCCATATGCAACAAAGTTTGAAAAACCCTATCTACCCCATTATACAGCTTACCGGCATTTCCTCAGTTCGCGGTCGGCTTTGAAGAGTGCAGACGAGTTCCCGGTCCACCGATGATTGTCACGCCAAGCTCCGGAGGTAAGTATTGGGTGAGGGGGTGTGTAGGGAGGCAGGGTACGCAGTGGGTGGGTGCGGGTTGTAGGAAGGGGGCAGGGAGACTACGAGGGACCTCTTTTTATTCACAGTTTTTTTTTTTTTTAAGAAGATGACGTGGGACATTTGCCACGCTGGGGTGAGCTCACAGCGTGGCAGCAGGAAAAAGCTGTTTGGGGGCGTGGAGCTGAGGAGGGATTGGGCACCCCATCAGCCAAAACAAGATTTGTCACGCTGGGGTGGCTCCCCAGCGTGGGCACCTGGACAGCTGTTGGGGGGAGGAGCCGACGAGGATTGGGCACCCCTGGCCGGCCATACAGTGTATGCGTGGGAGTTTATCAGCACGCACATGCGTGCTTGCACTGTAAAGGGGGGGAGCTCTGCTCACTGAAGCAGAGCTCTCCCTTTCAACTGTATGCCACTGCATTTTGGAGCTGTCATAGACAGCTGCAACACTCATTGGGGAACTGGGGCTGCGCCTGCAAACACAGTGACTGCATTGGAAGAGGGGCTAACACACCTCCGAAAACTCAGATGATGGCACTATGTTCCTTGCACATGTGTGCAAGCAACATAATGAGTAAAAATATTTCCCTGCCTTTGATTGGCTAAACCCTTGCCAAGGGGTACATTAATCTACCAACAGAGACTGGGAAATAACGGGTGCCACTGCAGCCTGTCTTTTTACAAATAGTATCCCTCTGCCAAATAGAATTTTAAAAACAAAATTATCATCATGTTTATTTCCCATTTAGCAGCTCATTCTTTGTTTCTCTCACCAGGCCATGTCTCTGCCCCACCATAGCCACAATAACCATTCTTTTATTTAAAAAAAGTTTCCTTAATTGTTTTCTCTTTATTTAACTTGACAGTACCTTACTTCTACTGGCAACTGTGCCACAGCCAACTGATCCCTACCATGCCAGCCGCATCAGCAAACGTTCCTGATTGCGAACAGCGTAGAGTCTTTTCCTACGGCAGCTTCTGAATACTCATCAAAAATAAAAAAAATTAAAAATCAGTCCAGTCTGAGGCTGGAGAGGGTGAATGATGCAAAGTTTCTCCCAACTGCATCAAACAGTGTCACTCTTGCCACCATTCTCACCCAGCCACAGTCCCTCTTCATTCTCATGCAGCCAGAGTCTTTCTTTAAAACAAGCATTTGTCAATGGCAAACGTTCACTTGCAGGTTTGTGCCAGGATGGGTAACGGTGAATGCAGGGTGGACAACACACAGAATGAGGGAGCAGGAGGGTTTGATTGGATGCTGCTGGGTCCAGTGGGGGAATGGTAGTGGAACAGAAGTTGTGGGGCGGACAGCGCACAGAGGGAGGGAGCAGGAGGGTTTGATTGGATTTCGTCAGGTCCGGTGGTGGAATGGAGAGTGTGGGGTGCAAAGCACACAGAGGAAGGAAGCAGGAGGGTATGATTGGATGCCACTGGGTCAGTAGGGGAAGGGAGGGTGAGAGGCAAACAGCACACAGAGAGAGGGAGCAGGAGGCTAAATGCCACTGTCTGTTTGGTCCCCAGAGGTTGGGGGGGAGGGTGAGACAATGCAGTACTGCTAAGCTGTAGCCTTAACTCCAGCCATGCACATTAGTGTCAACTGTAATGCACATGCCCTGAGTTATGGCTACAGAAGGAAATGAAGCGCTCTTTCATTGGAGCAGTTAATTTCTTTCAAGTAGAGGATATACTATGTCAGCCAAGCAGAACCAGTGTCATGAAGTTCTCTGTAGTGTCACAAGCAGTTCATCTAATGTAATACTTTACAGTATAGTTTATTTTCTTGTTCTCCAGGTCCCTACCTTACTTGCTCGATGTTTCATCAAAATTACTCAGGACATTACCGTCAGCTTCATCCTCCTCCCCCTCGGGTCAGCCTTCTTCTTTCACTACCAACCCAGGCTCCTTGACTGTCACTGGGAGCCGAAGTACAGCAGTGTTTTGCATTGCTCAGTGTGCCTGCTTAGCTGGCAAACAGCCCGTATGTTGAGTCCCCTGACCTTCTAGGTAGTAGTACTCTGCAGCAGCGGGACTGGAAAAGGTACAGACACAAAATAATGGCACAGCAGGGAACACACAGGAAGAGCAGCCAACTATTTCTCGGTGCCATGCAGCAGGTGAGTTGCTCCTGTACTCCCCTAAAAAAAACAGTCAACCAGCAGGGATCACACAAATGACAATAAACTCTGGCACTCAGCTACAGTCAGCGGTACTTGTTCTATCTGTAATAAATGTTCGGTGCCAACAAACCCAGCCCTCCTTGTCTCTTCGGCTGGTTGTTGTATCTGTAATAAATGTTTGCCTCCTCAGCTGGTCATGGAATGACACATGCAAGCTGCTTTTCTGTTTACTGGCCAAGTAGGTGAGAAGAGGACGGTGTCCATTGCCAAACATTTATTGCAGGTATGAAAAGTTCCTGAGTAATTTTGATGAAACATCAAGCCAGTAAGGTAGGGAGCTGGAACACACAGAACACAAGAGAATAAACTACATTGTAAAATGTTATATTAGATAAACTGCTTGTGACAGTGCAGAGGATTGAAATTGCACTGTAAGGCAACCAGCATCAGAGTAAGGGGGGAAGTGTATGGGGATGGGGTGACTGAGACATTATCAAAGGTTGAGTGGTTGATTCAGACCTAAGTTTATACACAAATGACAGGGTGGCATATGAAGTGTGCTACACGCTTCAAGCTAAATCAGACTCTGTGACGTGGGCATTACAAAGCTTGACATGCAGTGACTCCTGATTCAAAAAACAGACCGTCAAGCCAAGTCCCTTCTAGAAAAATTTAAAGGAGCATACAAATCAGCATTTTAAGTAATTGTACCATAAAAACACACACACACACACACACACACAGGCCATTGTTTGATGTTTAGGATTTATTTAACCAGTAAAATGTTAGGAAATAATTTCCTGTCTCCTTTAAGGCATGTACCCTGGAGGCACAGAAAGAATGAGAATTGACGTGCGACTTCAAACAGTGGACTGAGGCAAAGCTTAAGAGGGAAAGAAGAGAGACAGCATGAGAGCAAACATCTATCCTTGAAATGAGTAAAAGTAATTGATAATTAAAGTCTCTAAGGTGACATAAAGCTTCAAAGTTGCAGTAGTTAGGAAAGAATAAAAGTAATCAATGCAGATCTGAAGAGAATACTGAAAATAGTTGTAAAAAAGACAGTAATAAAGGCACTTCATTTAGTTAGTAGTGGAACACTTACTACAGTCGTCACACAACTATGTCTTCAGTGCTTCACATCTATACAGGTATTTTCAAATGTTTTATGTGTTAGGTTCTAGTAGGTCAACCCACTGCATTCAGGGTAACATATTGAGGTCCTGACTTACGGAAAGTACAGTGAATAATGATTGCATAGTTCTAGATATTGGCATTAACAGAAAGGAGAGTCACTCCTCACAGAGTAGTACTTTTCTCACAAGCCCTACCCAAAGTGAGAAGAAAAAAAATATATATGTAGTAAGGAACACACTAAACCTTGAAGAGGGCAAAATAATTGGAATGCTATATACCTGGAACAACTATACATACTGTACTTAAGTCAGGGTTACCTGGTATAATCCATGGCAAGCTGTACTTTTCGATATTATCTATCCTTAATAAAGTTTGCCTGTAGTAGTGGGGCTGGAATGATATGGCAAGTGTCCGATGAGTAGTTCATAATTACCAGGCTCCTTAATACTCTGCAACATTTCATTGCAAAGTGCCACAGAAAGGCTCCTACACTACAGTACATATTGGCAAAACCATTAAGAAAGTAAGTAAAAGGGTAAGCAAGCAATTAAGCAGGCAGGTAAGTAATTAAATAAGTGAATAAATAATTTGTTAGCTACCCTATTCCACATTCTAAGGGCCCCTTTAAAAAATATACACAGTAGAACAATGATCCCTAAATGTTTCAAAAATTAATTCAGGCCAGTCCTTTTTAGACTAAAACTAGAATATTAAGTATTGCACAATTCCCTCAGGCAGACCTGATCTGTATTATAGATAACAACTTAGTCTATAATAGCCAGTATACAGAGGTAACATTTTAAACATTGTACACAGTTTCACTGACGGAGCATAATTCAATATTGGGGTAGAGAGTTCCACTGTAACAATAGGAGCCGGGTTTGTAAATTTTTTGGTGGGGCCCCTGGGTCAGTGTGCAAAGTTCCCATATGGGGTCTATGGGAGTGTTGAAAAAAAGTTCCCATGCCCGCCATGAAAAAATTAAATACCTTGGCACTGTGTCATGCTGTTTACATTAGAAACGTGTGAAAGAACCATCCTAATACATCTACAGTATGAAGTTAGCATGTCCATTCGACAAGTAACACCAGGGTAAGATATTTATAAACATGGTGAATGATGGCCATCTTTAATGATGTTAGTCATTAATAACAAATTAAGTTGTAAAAACTATTTTAACAATATCTAAGAAAACAAAAAACATACTGTCCATGAATCTTAGGTTGTCAGAAGTACATTTTTGCAGGATCACGTGATGTGTCGGAGCGGGTGAGAAGCTTTATCCTCGGCTCCACTCCTCGACGCCTCTTATTTTCTCCTAATCTGCCCGCATTTGTCATTTTCTTCAAGCCAGTCACTTGGTTTTGGCAACCCTAATACCCATCGTCATGTCTGACCCACATTTTGGACATTGGCATCCCAGTTTCCTTCTCCTTATGTCCGTCAGAGCATGAACGCCAACATGCTGCCTGCGGGACCTGCGCACACCCCTCCAAACACATCAGAGAAGGGGAAAGTGTAGAAGAAGCCCAAAACCCAATCAGCTACTATTTCCAAGCTGCCAGCTCCCCCTACACCACTATCGGAGGAGAGATTTCAACTTGAACTGTCCCCACTTAAAGAAGCATTACTGGGGATCATGACACAGCTCACTGGCCTGCAGGCCATCTCAGAATCCCTCTAGCATAGAATAGGGGATGTGGAGGTCAGGATCAGCTCGCTTGATGACTGGAAATACAAATAGGAGAGTGATGCTACTGCCACCTGCCACAGGACTGCAAAGCTAGAGGACAAGGTAGAAGACCTGGAAGGGCGCAGCAGGAGGAATAATCTCCTGTTACTGGTGCTACCGGAGGGAGAAGAGGGACAGAATCCAGTCCTCATTAATCAAAAATGTTGCTGCAAGGTTGCGGGGCCCTCCTACAATGGTCCAAGTTATATTGTGGAATGGGCACATAGGGCATTAAGGCCAATGTCCCCCTGAATGCTGCACCTAGTACTTTAATTCTTAAACTTCTCAACTATTTGGATAAGGTGCATATCATGGCTAAACTCAGAGACATGAAGGAGGTCATTTGGGAGGAACTTAAGTTTACGATTTCCCAGGACTTCCCACATTCTGTACAGCTCAGTATGGTGGATTTTTATCCCTTAATCTCCAAACTTATTGCAGCTGGTATCCGGTTTAGGATGCTATATCCAGCCAAGCTCCAAATTATACATCAGGGGACCACCAAGGGCATTCGATACTGCTGAACAAGCATGGCTGGAACTCCCATCCCTGTTCCCAGACCTGTTCCAGGCCCCAAAATGAAGCTGGTATGGCATGGTTTGTAGTGCCTGGGTGTCATTGCTGATTCTGGCTTATTTGGTTCACTGCAAGTTCCTTGTTTATCTGACCTGAGCTATCAAACATCTTTATTCTTCTACCTTTTGAACTGTGGAACATTATTTGTCTCCAAGGCCCATGTAGGGATTGGACTTTCAGCCCCTGGCAATGGATCCTTACTGCGCAGAGTGCTTCAACCAGCCCTGTACAGATCATTGAGCAGGTCTGCTCTCCTACAGCCACATTGAGGGGCTACTCCTGATCTGGATGGGCACTGCTAGGACCTCATGGCACTGGGATGCATGGAAGCCTCAGAGGGCATTGCAAGGTAGGATTCCTACTGGTGGTTTTGCTGAGAATGGGAGCCTGGGGGTGGATGGTCCCCTTCCTCCTGGTTGGAGCACACCAGGTTGTAGTCTGTTTCACTCCTTGCCTCCCTCTTGGGTGCTGGGGGGGTCCTGGGAGGGGTATCTTCCCCTTCTAGTCCCCTTCCAATCTATTGGCTATACTAGATTGGTGGGCATGGAGGCAAAACAGGGATCCTTGGGCCCTCTTTCTGTTAGAATGGTATCATGGCTGGCAAGCACCCTAACCCCCCCCCAACAAACATTACAAGGGTAGACCTCAAGGGTGGAGGTGGGTCTCCCGCTCCTCCGGCCTGGGATCTCTTAATGTCTCAGCCACTAAATACTGGGCTAAAGCACAAGGGGCTATTTGTCTCAAATGACACTGCAAGGGCTCCAAGTAAATTGCAACAGCTGCCCCTAAGTCTCCCTTCCTAAGATTGCCAGCTGCTCCTGGGGGGCAATTGGGGGCTCTGCATCACCGCAGTCTAAGAGGAAGGGGCCCTTTGGTATTTTTTTTTTACATACTAAGTTTTGAGATGGTATGCCTTAGTGATGGGGGGGGGGGCGTCCTGCCCTGAGGGCTCTTGGTCCTCAGCGATCTGCTTATGGGGTCCTGGCTTGTTCATCCGGGTTGGTTGCCTAATGTTCAGGCATTGAGGAGATCCCTAGCATGTGTGTCTGGGCTTAAGTTATTTCGACAATGGCTGTGGCTTCATCACAGGCCCTGCACTTGACGTAGTGAAGGCGGTCCCTTTCTTTCACCACAATACTCAGCCAATGGAGGCAAAGATGAACTACCGTGGGGGGTTGTTATCTGGTCTTAATCCATTTTAAATCTAATGGGTTTGCAGGTGTGCCCGCTCTGAGGGTGTAATACATCATATACTCAGAGAAAGTAGTTGTGCGGCCTTTAGGGCTGGGGGTTGTTATTCTGTATATAGTTTGGGGATTTGGGGGGTAGGGAGGTTGGTTTGGGGGTAATGGTTACTGCGGGGTGGAGGAGTGGAGATTGTTTATGGGGTATGTCTATATTCCCTTGTCTGTTCAGATTGTTGTTGTTTCTTATGATACTGCAGGGCAAGGTGAGGGAGGGAGGGACATTAGGGGAACTGTAGCATGTCGAAGGGTCTTTCTTCAATATCAGGAGGCTTGGATAATCTTTTTTCTAATGGATCAGCACGGGGACCGCATTTAAATTCTTGTCATGGAATGTAAAGAGGTTAATGTTAAACCCAAACGTTATATGCTATTCTGTCACCTTAATAAATACCATCTCAATGTGGTGATCTTGCAAGAAACCCACTTAAAGCAGGAAGATATCCTTCTCCTTTGTAGGGAGTGGGTAGGTCAAGCTTTTGGAGCAGGCTCCAGCACTAAGAGAGGGGGTGTAGGCATTTTAATCAATAGAGGCACTTCATTCCAGCGGACGGACATGATCCATGACCCTGAAGGCCACTTTATTTTCTTACATGGTAAACTCGGTCTTACTGAGGTGACACTGGGGTGCGTATATGGCCCCAGTTTAGATTCTCCTAGCTTCTTCACCAAACGTATGTCTTATCTCTCCACCCTCTCATCCTCTCCCTTAATTCTGGGAGGAGACTGGAATCTGTTTTTTGACAATGAGGAGGACAGATCAGAAGGGTGACGCAGGGATCTCTTTCTGGCTCAAAGGGGCCTGCGAGAGTTGACAGACACCCTTGGGCTGGGGGATCCCTGGTGAGTTCTACATCCCATGGATAAGCAATATACCTTTTATTCCGTTCCCCACAAATTTCATTCTCGCATCAACACTTTTCTGATATCCCTGTCTATTCTTCCAGGCATAATGGTTTGTGATATTCTTCCCGTGGTTCTTTCCGATCATGCCCCGGTCTATATGGAGCACTCCCTGGGAGGGATGGAATCAAGGGACAGATCCTGGAGGTTTAATTCTGGACTCCTACAGGATTCATGTGTGGCCCAATCTCTAGAACGTTTTATACAGAATTCTTTTTCAGATAATCTCGGCTCAGTCACCTCACTGGAGGTACTATGGGGAGTGGCGAAATGCACCATCTGGGGCGAGTGTATTAGGTTGGCTACTAAAGCAAATAGAGTTAGAGAGGAATCTACCAATCAGTTACTCTGCCAAATTAGGGCACTAGAGTGGGACCTCTCCTCCTCATCCAGTATTGACTGCTGGATACAGCTAAATGCCCTACGGGCCCAATATTTTGAGTTACTAGCTGAAAAAGCTGACCTGACGCTACAACGGGTTAAATTCCACTATCTGGAAGCGGGGGAGAAGGCTGGGAAATGGTTGGCCCTGTGGCTTCATCAATTAGAGACCAGGAACATGATTCCAGGTCTTCAACCTGTGTCGCCTGGGCTGATGATTACCAAACCCTGTGACATTGTAACAATTTTCAAGCAATATTATGAATCCCTTTACATGCCGGAGGATGCTTATACCAATGAAACTCTTACTGTTGATGGCTTTCTGGATTCAGTCTCCCTACCTTTGCTCACCCTTGAACAACAGACTCTCTTAGAGGCCCTGATTTCTGCTTCTGAGATTAAACAGGTGATGGCACAACTTCATAAAGATAAGGCCCCAGGCTTGGATGGCTTTAACGCCTCATTCTACGAAGAGTTTCAGGATGTTCTGGCCCCTTTTCTTTCCCAACTGTTCAATGAGCTACGTTCTTCTGGTCTGTCCGATCATTCCTTCACTCAAGCCTGGATTTCAGTTCTTCCAAAACCCAGAAAATCTCTTCTTCTGCCTGGCAACTACTGTCGCATTTCTTTACTAAATTCAGACATCAAAATCTTGGCCAAAGTCCTAGCCAATCGTATGCACCAAGTCTGGCAAAGCCTACTGAGTCACCCACAGGAAGACTTTGTTGCAGGCAGGGTTTCTTCTGATCATACATGCAATGTACTACACCTTATGGTCCTTGCAGAATGCAGTCCTATCCCCTCGGTGCTGGTTTCCCTAGACACTGAAAAAGTGTTTGACGGTGTTTCATGGCCTTTCCTTTTCACTGTACTGGCTAAATTTGGTTTCCCCTCTTCATTCTGTGACTGACTACGTGTGCTTTATTCCTCCCCAATGGCCAGGGTCCATTGTAACAGTGTCCCCTCTGACCCATTCCCTCTAGCCTGTGGCATGAGACACGGCTTCCCTTTCTCATAGATACATAGATACATAGACAGTGTCGGCAGATAGGGGCCTATGGCCCACCTAGTCTGCCCATTTGAGCTTGTAAGTTCAGTTTGTTTTCCTAGAAATCTATTTCCCCTTACCCCTGACCTCTAGAATTCTTTTATGTATATCCCATGCATTCTTAAATCCCGTGATTGTTTCAGCCCCCACCACTTCCTCTGGCAGGGTGTTCCACTTGTCCACCACCCGTTCTGTGAAGAAATTCTTTCTCATGTTTCCTCTGAATTGTCCTCCCTCCAACTTCATCCCATAATCCCCTTTTCTGTTTAACCTTTACCTAGAACCCCTAATTCATTCTCTGCAAGCATGTCAGGAAGTCCAGGGTATTCATGTAGGGCAGCTCTCCTTCTCCTTATCAGCTTATGCTAATGATCTTCTTCTCCACCTAGAGCATCCCCGTGGCTCTTGATATCATTCATCGCTTCTCACAACTTTTGGGTTACAAACTTAACCTGGGAAAGTTATGCGTTATGTCCCTTAATCATCTGGTTCAGAAACACTGGATCATGGGCCTGGGCCTGGCTTGGGAGCCCAAGGCACTTACTTATCTTGGGGTTAAGTTACCCAGTACCCTCACACATACAACTAGGCATAATCTTTCACCTACTCTCTCTACCATTAAAGCCGATCTAGCTCATTGGAAGCATCTCCCTCTCTCTTTATGGGGCCGTGTAAGTGTAATCAAATTGAACATTCTGCCGAGGCTGTTGTGCCCTTTGGGCATGTTAGGTCCCTATCTTGTTAAAAAATGGTTCCTCCAGCTGCAGTCTCTTCTATCCAATTTCTTATGGCAGGGAAAAGCGGCATGTCAAGCCTTTTCTAAACTCATTCATCCAAAAGGGATAGGCGGCCTACGCCTTTCTAATTTTTTCTTATACTTCTGTGCTCTCCATTGTAGCGAAATCTTCAGATGGAGCCATGACCCCGCTAGTGCCAATGTGCAGGGGTATGTCCCCCTCTGGATACTTATAGATACATAGATACATAGGCAGTGTCGGCAGATAAGGGCCTATGGCCCACCCAGTCTGCCCATTTGAGCTTGTAAGTTCAGTTTGTTTTCCTAGAAGTCTGTTTCCCCTTACCCCTAACCTCCAGAATTCCTTTATGTCTATCCCATGCATTCTTAAATCCCGTGATTGTTTCAGCCCCCACCACTTCCTCTGGCAGGGTGTTCCACTTGTCCACCACCCGTTCTGTGAAGAAATTCTTTCTCATGTTTCCTCTGAATCATCCTCCCTCCAACTTCATCCATGCCCTCTAGTCCTGGAACATCTTTTTCGCTTAAAAATAGTGTTTTCCTGCACCCTGTTCCTCCTTAAGATACTTGTTATGTCTCTATCATACCCCCTCTCCCTCCTCTCCTCCAGGGAGTACATGTTCAGTTCCTTCAACCTGTCTTCATAGGACTTGTGATGCAATCCATGCACCATCTTTGTTGCCCTCTTCTGAACCTTCTCTACCCTGTCTATGTCCTTACGTAGGTATGGTCTCCAGAACTGTACACTGTACTCCAGGTGGGGCCTCACTAGTGTCTTGTATAGCGGAATTATGACCTCCCTTTTCCTGCTGGTGATGCCCCTGCCTTTACATCCCAGCATCCTATTTGCTTTACCTGATGCCTTGTCACACTGTTTCCCTACCTTGAGGTCATCAGAGATGACAACCCCAAGATCCCTTTCCTGCTTGGTGCATGCTATATCCTCACCCCCAACTGATATATTGTGCCAGGGTTTTGTGCCCCATATGCATTATCTTGCACTTCTTTGCATTGAATTTCAACTGCCAAACCCTGACCATTCTTCAAGTTTCTGCAGGTCCCTTCTCATTCTGTCTACACCCTCTGGTGTGTCTACTCTGTTACAGAGCTTTGTGTCATCAGCGAACAGTGAAATTCTGCCTTCTAGATCCTGCGCAATGTCACTGATGAAGATGTTGAATAGGACCGGTCCCAGCACTGATCCCTGTGGTACCCCACTGGTCACTCTTCCCTCTGTGGAGTGACAGCCATTTACCACCACCCTCTGTGTCCTGCCACCCAGCCAGTTACCTACCCACCACACTACTGTCCTGCCCCACCCATATTCCCCAATTTGTGTAATAGTCTTCTATGTGGCACAGTGTCAAAGGCCTTGCTGAAGTCCAGATAGGCCATGTCCACTGCTCTCCCCTGATCCACCTCCCTAGTCACCCAGTCAAAAAATTAAACGAGGTTGGTCTGACATGACCTCCCCCTGGTGAAACCATGCTGCCTTGGGTCCTGTAGTCCATTGACAACCAGATGTTCCACCAATCTCTCCTTCAGTAGTGCTTCCATGATCTTTCCCACTACTGAGGTGAGGCTGACTGGTCTGTAGTTCCCTGCTTCCTCTTTGTTCCCACTTTTGTATAAGGGGACTACATCTGCTGTCCTCCAGTCTTTGGGTACCTCCCCTGTTTCTAGTGATTGGCTAAACAAGATAGCCAGAGGTTCAGCCACCACCTCTCTTAGTTCTTTAAGGACCCTTGGGTGCACCCTATCTGGCCCCATTGCTTTATCAACTCTTATTACTTCCAGTTCCTTCAGGACCCTTTCTCGTGTAAAGGGACTTGTGTCCATTCTGCCATTCGCACCTTGTACTCCTTCAGACCCATTACCCCCTCTTCCTCAGTAAAGACTGAGCAGAAATACCTGTTCAATATGTCAGCTTTACTGTTGTCATCCTCCACGTGGCTCCCATCCTCCCCCTTCAGTCTCACTATCCCTCCCTTTGTCTTTCTTTTTTCACTTATGTACCTGTAAAAGGTTTTGTCCCCTTTACCCACTGATTTTGCAATGTGTTCTTCTGTCTGAGCTTTGGCTTCCCTTACTGACTTCCCTGCCTCCCTTTGTTTCTTCTGGTACTTCTCCCTATCCCCTTCTGCCTGTGTCTTTTTGTATTGCCTGAATGCAATCTTTTTGGCTTTCACTTTCTTTGCTACCTCTTTGGAAAACCATAATGGTCTCCTCTTCCTTTTCCTCTTGCTAACCTGCTTAATGCATAATTCTGTTGTTCTTATAATCCCCATTTTAAATACTGCCCACTGTTCCTCAACCCCTGATTCCTGTCCCATTCCCTTAATGCCTCTTTCAAGTATCTCCCCATTTTCCCAAAGTCTGCCCCCCTAAAATCCAAGATACGTGTTTTTGTGTGGTTTGGTTCTGCTCTTTCTGTGATTTCAAACCACAATGACTGGTGGTCACTGTTACCCAGGTGCTCCCCCACTGTTACCCCCATCACACTGTCCCTGTTTGTGAGCACAAGGTCCAGTATTGCCTTCTGGCGAGTTGGTTCCATGACCAGTTGTTGAGGAAGGCACCCTGAAGGGAGTCCAGGATAAATCTGCTCCTAGTTGATGCTGCTGCTGGGATGCTCCGTCCACGTCTGGAATATTGAAGTCTCCAACCAGTACTACCTCACCCTTGTCTGCCATCCTTTGGATGGCTAGCATCAACTCCTATCTGTTTCTTCCTCCTGGGCTGGTGGTCTATAGACCACACCTGTGCGGATGGCTGGCCCCATTTTCCTTTCAGCTAACCCACAGTATCTCTCCCCATTTTGTTCCTCCTGGATCTCTGTGGCCCTTATGTCATTTTTCACATACAGTGCCACTCCTCCTCCTTCCTGCCTGCTCTGTCTCTTCTGAATATGTTGTAGCCAGGTATGGCCATCTCCCAGTCATGGTTATCATTACACCAGGTTTCAGTGATGGCCACAATGTCCAGGTCTGACTGTACCATGACAGCCTCCAGATCTTCCATCTTGTTGCTAAGGCTCCTGGCATTTGCACACATGGCTTTCCATGATTTGACCTCCCTAGACTGCTTCACTGTTCTACTCCAGCCCCTTCCTTGGCTGTCATTTATCCCTGGTTCTTCTTGCTGTCTGCCCTTCTGCTGAATTTTGCCCCTTTTCTGCTTATCCACCTTTTGGACACTAATCTCCATCTTTTGCACACTGCTTTGCAGAGATAGCCACTCTCTGGTTCACTGGTTCCACTGCTAGCTGTGGGGGTGAGCAAGTAGGTACCCTCCTTGCTGGCCTGCCACCCCTTTGCTAGTTTAAATGCTTGTCAATGTAGCATTTAAACTTATCATTGAGTCTTGGATTCCCTCCAGGATGGATGCAGGCCGTCAGGCTTGAACAAACCTCCATCCTCCAGGTGGGTCCCCAGTCACCAATGAATCCAAACCCTTCCTCACAGCACCAGTTCTTCAACCATGAGTTAAAGTTCCTGGTGCATGCTCTCTATGCTCTCCCTTGCCTCTCACAGGTAGTACTTCTGAAAGTGACAGAAGTAGCTACTTGCTTGAGACCCTCTCAGTTTCCTAAACTCTTCCTGAACTTCCTTTGGCTCCCCATTTGCCAAGTCATTAGTACCTAGGTGGATAATGACATCCAGCTCACCCTCCGTCTTGCCTTCCCAGTGATCCCCAGGATCTTCCTTCCATCCCTCCATGCCGTGGCACCTGGTAGGCACCTCACCTCCCTGTCCTCCCCTCCTGTGTTCCTAGCTGGATCCCTCTTCATGGAGTCCCCACCAGGATTTGCTTCCTCCTCCTCTGGGGTCACTGCTTTCCCCACTGAGGTCACCTCCTTGGCTAACCTCCACATCCTTTCCTTCCACTTCTCTGGGTACCTCTATTTGGTTGTCCTCATTTGCCAGTGTGGCATATGAGTTCTTGAGAGGAATAGGATCTGGGATGTGCCTCTGCCTGACTGCTCTAACCTCCCTGGGCCCACTGTCATCCAAGTGCTCCTCGTTCTCGGCATCCTTTGAGGCAGTTGCATTGGACTGGGTGGTCCCTGGATAGGGGTGATGGTACTCCTGACCCAGTTTACTTCCTGCTCTGAGTCCGGCTGCCTCATCCCACAGTCCAGAGAGATGCATGCAGATAGGGCAGCACCTCAGTGTCCAGAAGGTCTGCCTGAATAAGGCTCCCCACAGCCACTGCATTGCACCACTCCCACATTATACTGCAATTCCACTACTTGTCTGCTACTGAAGCTCTCCTAGTTCTCTTTTATTAATTTACAGTACTAAAAATCTTGTCACTGATCCTCAGATAATTTTTTTTTTAAGGAAAAAGAAACCAATAAATAAATAAATGAGTCAAAACACTTGTCGTGCTGAGGGTGGGCTTCTTCCCCCTTATGCCCCTCCTACTTCACACCTCTTACTATACCCTGTGTTTAGCTCCTGTCAATCAGATTTATCAGGGCATATAATTAAGAGTTGGGGGAAGGGGAGGAGGGCGAAAATTTGCAGCAATTAAAGACAGCACAGAATTACACCACCACTATGTTTTAAATTTTCAACAGCCCAAAAACAATTATAAGTAAAGACAACAAAGAAAGAAAGTATAGTGTCACTACAAGCCCACCATCTAAGTTTAAAAGAAAAATACCAATTACCAGTTACTCTAAAGCACTGAATTGAATATGTTTCCTTCCTTCCCCTTCTGGCTTCTTCTGAGAAAATAAACCTCTGCTTGCTACTTTAACTCTGACTAAGCCCCACCTCCAGTTATCACGTAGCTGAGGTCAGAGGCCAGACAATTAACACCCTTCACCCAGCTACAGGATAGTCAGACAAGCCAAGATAAAATTTGCAGCAATTAAAGACAGCACAGAATTACACCACCACTATGTTTTAAATTTTCAACAGCCCAAAAACAATTATAAGTAAAGACAACAAAGAAAGAAAGTATAGTGTCACTACAAGCCCACAATCTAAGTTTAAAAGAAAAATACCAATTACCAGTTACTCTAAAGCACTGAATTGAATATGTTTGCTTCCTTCCCCTTCTGGCTTCTTCTGAGAAAATAAACCTCTGCTTGCTACTTTAACTCTGACTAAGCCCCACCTCCAGTTATCACGTAGCTGAGGTCAGAGGCCAGACAATTAACACCCTTCACCCAGCTACAGGACAGTCAGA
Source organism: Neoceratodus forsteri (assembly GCA_016271365.2). Lineage (NCBI taxonomy): Eukaryota > Metazoa > Chordata > Ceratodontiformes > Ceratodontidae > Neoceratodus > Neoceratodus forsteri. The sequence continues at coordinate 1,093,145,556 of CM057451.1, forward strand.
CAAGCCAAGATAAAATTTGCAGCAATTAAAGACAGCACAGAATTACACCACCACTATGTTTTAAATTTTCAACAGCCCAAAAACAATTATAAGTAAAGACAACAAAGAAAGAAAGTATAGTGTCACTACAAGCCCACAATCTAAGTTTAAAAGAAAAATACCAATTACCAGTTACTCTAAAGCACTGAATTGAATATGTTTTCTTCCTTCCCCTTCTGGCTTCTTCTGAGAAAATAAACCTCTGCTTGCTACTTTAACTCTGACTAACCCTGACTACTTCTGGAACAACAACTCTGTAGATCTCACAGTCTGGATCTGCAATCTCTCCTCTTTGCTAAGTTGTCGGTGCTCCCTTCTTTTTTGAAGGTACCCCTTTTCTGGTGGTCCATTAAGGCAATGCATCAAATTTGCTCCTTCCTCTCTATATCTTTTTGCAAGGATGTAGACCAGCCATTACTGGGCAGCCACAACTTTAAAGCTGCAGGTCACGCCATTCTGCCTGCCTTTTGTCCTAACCTTTGGGGGACACGCATCTCAACTTTGTTGGTAAATGGTAAGCTAGCACTGGTTGCTGAACTCCAGTCGAGATGGCTGAGCCCCTTCAAAGCACTTCAGCTGAAAGGAGTGCTCACTGCTTCACTGGGTCCTTCTCCCTGGCCCCTATCATCCCACCCAGTTAAGCAACTTCTGCTGGATGCCGCTGTGCAACCCCATACCACATCCCTATTCTACAAAATACTTTAGTCCCATGATCCTCATCTTCCAACAGACATTTGCTACTATTGGGCAGCAGGAGCTTTACCTATATCAGCGAATGCTAAAGACTGGCAAAAAGTTTGGCAGCAATTGTACAAAAATGTAAAGCAAGTCTGTCTGCAGTACCTGCAGTTTCGAATTCTGTATAATATGTATTATTCTCCTGCTCAATTGTACCATATGGGAAGACTCGACTCACTTAGCAAGTAGCAATGGAGAAGGGACCACTAAACACATGTTTTGGGACTGTGATAGGGCGTTCTCCTTTTGGCGGAGCATAAAGAGCCTCCCTTGATCCCATCCTAGGTCTAGAACCCTATTTCACTCTGCAAATTTGCCTCCTTGGTCTTTTCCCAGGGTTAAGATATGTGTCCACCAAGTCCATATAGCTCTTATTGCGGCTGCAGTGAAGCTAGTAATCGCCCGTCACTGGGTGGAGCAAAATGTTTCACCGCTCAGGGAGTGGTATGTAGAGCTACTCCAGAAATTTGAACTGGAGAAACATATAGCCCTAAGACATGATAGAGTACAGCCTTGTAATGCCCGCTGGGGCCCTTTATTTGCCTTAGTTTTGCTCATAAATGTGGGCCAGATTGTCCTCAGAGAACCTGGGACCCCCAGCCTCTTTTAGTGTGGGCTACAAATATTCATCCCAGGTGACCTCCTAGGCATACCTCTCAACTGTTCCTGATTTTTGAGGGTGTCCCTGATTTTGCCTCAAAATTTTACTCTGTCCCTCCTAAAATGTGTGTTTCTGTGGCTAAACAGTGGGGATTTCAAGCACAAAATAATGTCAAGTATTAAAGTTACAGATGTGTTTTTCTTTAGAAAATGCATTTTGCACTAAGCCCCATAGTCTACCAGCTTTCTGGGTGGATATCTCTAATTCTAAAGATGTGTCCCTGATTTTGGTACTTTGTCCCTGATTTTTTAAGACTTGTCCCTGATTTTTGAGGCAGGAGGTTGAGAGGTATGCTCCTGGGGAGACTTTTTCTTGTAATTACTCTTGGATTACCCAATTGCCTCTTTTCAAGTTCATACCAACATACTTTGCCAGTAGATGCTCCAGGAATGGGGGGGGGTGGTTTTAATTTTTGTATATGGATAAGTTTCATTTATTGTACATTGGGCCTAGTGTGGCGGGTTTTTCATGCCTTTTTTTTTTGTTCCTGCGACAGGCCCACCAGCCTCTGGATGGATACTTTCCTTTATTGTACCGGTATCTCAGTTTTATGATTTACTGTTACCATTCTGTATGCCGTGATTTATCCACCAGTATGTGTGCATAGTCTTGCTTTCGTCTTTCTTTGTTATTTTTTATTTTCCTTACTTGTTTTGATTTGTCTGTTAAAAATTAAGAAAAACTTAATAAAGCATATTTAATTGAAAAAGTACATTTTCGCTAAAAGAAAGATGATTTTTTTTTGCCAACTCACACATACTGCTGCTTTAAACACTCCATGTCCCACACTAGACACTCCTTGTTTTTTTCCTTTTTTTTTCTCACTTATTCCCCACTCAGCCATGGTAGTCACCTCACTTCCAGCCAGGATGACTCCTCATTTTTCGTATTTTTTTGTTCCCCTTCCCAAGTCAGTCAGCAGCTCACCAGTCATCTCTATACATCTCAACTGTACCTGATTATGAGGCACATCCCTCATTTTACCCTTCATAATTGCTGTGTACCTCAGCCATCCCTCATGGAAAAGGTACTGCTCAGACAGAGAATGAGCTGTAAATTCAGACTGTAATGCAGAAATTCATAATATGCTAAAAAAAAAAAGTCAAAATAAACAGTGCAAGTAATCACAATGGCTTTCACAGTGTTCTGAGCTTGTATCTCCAGGTCTAAGGATGTGTCCCTCATTTTGAGCGTTCCTATCTCTCATTTAAGTGACAAAAGGTTGAAAGGTATGCACCTCACCTCTAGACAGGAACATGGTGGCTCTTTATCTGTTTCCTTTTTTTTCTCCAACTGTAACACTGTTCCCTTTGCCCACTCAGCCACCAGCCTATCATAGACACCTCACCTCCAGCCAAGGTGACTCCTCAGTCCTCCACAACTGTTCTCTCTTGTTCTCCTTCTCCTCCGTCAGTCACCAGCCACCACAGTCACCTCAGCATACCTCTCAATTGTCCCTGATTACGATGGACATCCCTCACTTTACCCCCAACATTGCTCTGTCCCCCTCAAAATTACTGTGTACCTCATCTATCCCTCAAGGAAAAGGTGCTGCTCAGACAGACAATGTGCTGTAAATTCAGCAGAGATTCATAATGCACTACTGTAAGATGCCAAGTAAAAAATAAACTTTGTTGTATAAGTAAACACAATGGTTTTTATTGTATTCCGAGCCTGGATCTTCAAGACTGATGATCAGGATGTGTCCCTCACTCCCTCGCTGTCTCTCACTGTCCTTCATTTTGAGTGTCTTGTCCCTCATTTCAGTGATGAAAGGTTGAGAGATGTGCACCTCACTCCTGCTAGGGTGACACTGACTCGTCATCTTTTTCTTGTTTTTTTTTTTTTGCTTCAACTGTTAAACTTTTCTTGATCTCTTTTGTTTCCCCTCCCCTCAGTCACCAGCCCACACCATAGTCACCTCACCTACAGCAAGTGTAACTTTTCACTCCTCATTTTTCTCCCACCTCCCCCAACTGTGTAATGTTATCTTCTTTTTCCCCCTTTCAAAACTTACCATGTTGTTTTCAAACACTGTCTGGGGCCATAATTCTGAAACAACAGATGGCATATTTCATAGAAACATAGAAACAAAGAAGTTGATGGCAGATAAGGACTGCAAGGCCCATCCAGTCTGCCCATTTCTTTTTCTACCTTATAAATGTGCCATTGGCCTTTGCTCTGTCAATAGCCTATCTATTCATACTCATCTGTATTGCTCCCATATGCCTATCCCATGCCTGTTTCAAGCCCTGCACTGTATTCATATCCACCACTTTCTGAGGTAGACCATTCCATGCATCCACCACCCTTTCTGTGAAAAAGAACTTCCTCACATTACGCCTTAATCAGCCTCCCTCTAATCTCATGCTGTGTCCTCTTGTCCTGCTATTTTCTTATATTGAAACATGTTAGACTCTTTCACTTTGTTAATGCCCTTAAGGTGTGTCAATGTTTCGATCATATCACCTCTCCCACCTTTGCTCTAGGGTATACATATTGAGCTCCGTTAATCTGTCCTCATATGTTTTCTGATGCAGTCCCTGAATCATTTTGGTTGCCCTTCTCTGGACTGCCTCAATTTGGTTAATGTCCTTGTGAAGGTGTGGCCTGCAGTACTGCATGCAGTACTCCAGATGGGGCCTAACCAGTGTCTTGTAAAGAGGGATTATTACCTCCCTCTTCCGACTTGTGATACCCCTACTAATACACTCCAACATCCCCCTAGCCTTACCTACTGCTTTAGTTGTCTGCTTGGATGATTTCAGGTCATCTGTGATAATGATGATGCCCAAGTCTCTTTCTTCCCTTGTCGCTGCCAGCGACTCTCTTATCAGACTATAAATGGCTTCAGGGTTTCTCTTCCCTATGTGCATGATCTTGCACTTCTTTTCATTAAACCCCCGTTGCCACTCTTCTGACCATTTTGCTAGTTTATCCAGATCTCTTCTCATTCTGCCCACCGCATCTGGATCATCTAGTCTGTTGCAGATCTTGGTGTCATCTACAAATAGACAAACCTTACCCTTCAGTCCATCTGCAATGTCACTGATGAAGGTATTAAAGCGGACTGGCCCCAGGACTGATCTCTGAGGTACCCTACTTGTGATTTGCATCTCTTCTGACTGTATACCATTTACCACCACTCTCTGTTTTCTGCCCGTCAACCAGTTTGCCACCCAGTAGATCAACCTCTGACCCACCCCGAGCCTACCCAGCTTATTAATCAATCTTCTATGTGGAACAGTATTGAAAGCTTTGCTGAAGTCAATGTAGGCAACATCAACTGCTCCCACTTGGTCCACCACTCTGGTTACCCAGTCAAAGAAATCTATGAGATTAGTTTGACAGGACTTTCCTTTTGTAAACCCATGTTGTTTTGGATCCTGTGCTCCTATGGATTCCAGGTGTTGCACAATCCTTTCCTTAAGGAGTGCCTCCATAATCTTGCCCACTACTGAGGAAAGACTGACTGGTCTGTAGTTCCCTGCCTACTCCCTGCTACCACTCTTATGGAGCGGGATCACATGAGCCCTTCTCCAGTCTTCTGGGACCTCGCCTGTGCTCAGAGACTCACTAAACAATTCTGAGAATGGCTCTGCTAGTTCCACTTTTAGCTCCTTTAGTAGCCTGGGATGTATGCCATCAGGTCCCATTGCCTTGTCCACCCTGAGCTTATTGAGCTCTTGTTGGACCCTTTCTTTTGTGAAGGGACTAGTGCACACCTCCCTCCCCCATGTCCATGGTGCTGAGCTGTGGGCCCTACCCTACCTTCTCTTCAATAAATATGGAGTAGAAGTATCTACTTAGGATAGATGTTTTTACGTGGTCATCCTCCTCCCATGCCCCCTTATCTCCTTTGATCTTAGCAATACCTCCTATGGACTTTCTCCTTTCACTAATGTATCTATAGAAAGTCTTGTCACCTTCTTTTACTGTTTGTGCTAGTGTTTCCTTGGTTTGGGCCTTTGCCTGCCTTGCTGCCTTCCCTGCTTCCCTTAGGGAAGTTTGGTATGCCTCCCTATCTTCATCCCACTGCATTCCCTTATATTTCCTGAAGGCCTCACATTTGTTCTGCCAAAAACCTGAACTGATAAAGACTAAAGAACATAACATTGCTGTCCAATGTAGTCAAACTCTATAATAGGGGGAAGAGGAAGGGGGAAATTGTTTAACCAGGAAAAGCGCACTAATCCAGAGCTTGTTTCCAGGTGTGATCTGGAAGCATAAGGAAGTTAAGTGACTTGCTCATGGTCACACAGTATGCAAGTGGGTGCTGATGGGATTCACACCCAGACCTCTAGGTTTGCAGCTCAGTGCCCTTAACCACTACACTATCTTGCCTCCTAACAGAGATAGTGGTAGAAGTCTAGAATTTTTTTTGGAGCGGGGCTTATTTCATTAACAACACTAGAAACAAAAACAAAGTGTGACTGAAAAGTCAAAATATGTAAGGCAAGGTAGGCTGCTAACTAGGATAAATAATGACTTCAGAATGCCATCACTGATTTTCAGAACGTATTTTGTAAGTTGTAACTGCTTACATCAAATTGTAAGTGGGACGAGATTGGCCTTTTACTAAGACATCCAGACATCACAAGTTGGACAGAATTTAGGAGCCAACATAAAAATTAGTCCCTCAAATAAATCTATACACGCCTGCCACATCTCTCTATCCAGGTTATTTATTCATATGTTTTAGTAACCAGTGTACTGGACAATCAGATGCCTATAGGCATAACCTGGACAATACATATTCTGTCTGGTAGCACACAAATGCCAATATGTAGTACATATTAAAGTTGCTTTGTAAGTGCCAGGTGACATACCTAGCTTGGAGAAATAGGACACCCATCGTTACTGGTGCTATCCATTTGGAGTCTTGTAATACAATTATTGGCAACAAGGTGATCTAACATGAAAAAAAAATATCTCTAGCAATCCTTGGCAGAAACATAGCATAGGAGAGCCATTTCCCACACTGAGCATCCTCTACCACAATGATCTTGCATCGGGCAACCCGACTTTCTATTTTCTTTTTTGGTTTTTGACTTTTGCCTCCTTCTTCAACCCTCCCCAAGCAGTGAAGCTCTCCCTGTCAGATGTTGGGTCTGACTCAACATTGTCTGTCAGCCTGAGCCCTGAACCAAACTGAAGTCCCAACTGCAAGGTGATGTGACCAATTCCAAATCACCAACTCCAACTGACCAACTGAACTGAATAAGTACCTAGTCCGAGCCCAACCTGTGTGTCTGTTATGTCAGATGATGAATTTAACTTCTGCCCTGCTGCTTGCTCCACTAAGTGAGGGTCTTGCCACATGCATGAAGTGGCAGACGCGTGGGCTGGTGACAAGGTGCCAATAGTCGGCTCCTCCCATCTCCTGGCTACTGATTGGAGAGGGGGATCATTTCCCTGACAACATGGACCAACTGAATAGCAGCAGGCACATTTTTAGATGCTGCCCTTCTTCCCTCAGGTTTATTTATTTATTTTTTGAACAGGCTTATAAAAAAAAAAGAGAGCGAGACGACATCAGAGCAGAGCAGGCAAGATTTGGCTGGTGGCTGCTGCTCATGAAAATGAAGCCGCATGTGTCAGACAGCTCGGTTTTTTAAAAGAAGGTTTAGCAACTGCCACATGTCAAAGTATAAAAAATAAAAGTCTAAAAGCAAAACTAACTGGACAAATTATTGGTGGGGCTAGGCCCACTTCACAGATTATTGCTGGAGCCCCTGCCCTACGGGCCCATACAAGCTGGTGCCTACCGCTTTTTCTTATTTCCTTGTGAACCGTTAACTGAGGAGAACTACTGAAACTAAGTTCAAATTGAGTTTAAAACTTCATTCGAATTTAGTTTCATTAGTTTTCCTCAGTTCACTGTTCCTGAGAAAATAAGAAAGCAGTAAGGGTACAGACAACAAATGGGAGTTTATAACTTAACATAGGATTAGGGTATGGGAACAATTTATAAATAGAACAGTCAACACACATCTACCTAGGACTGATGGCTAATTTACAGTACTTGCTGGAAAGACTGGTTGTCTGAGTACTGTGAAATGTATTGAGAGCAAACAGAGATGGCAGATGGAAAACAGGCGATCTAATCATGACGCGGATGGTGATGGCAACTGGTAAATCTGCAGACTTGTCTGACACTGTAAAGTTGTCTTTAACACTTTTAATAATTAACATTTTAGTGCACTCTGGCAATGAGGCAATAGGCATTCTGATGGTCCTGACAACTTGACTATAGCTAGTGAGACTATAGGTCGCAGGGATGGGAAAGGCTGTCATGCACAGTGTGGGGCACCCCTTCTCATCACCAGACTCTGCTCCATCACATCAGGAGGTTGTGTACAGCCACTGTCTGTCTGTTCTGGCACATGCTTTCAGGAGCAGGCATGGTAGAGGATGGTTATGCATGAATATTCTTGAGCAACAGTGTGACGCACCCACCCCACCTGCTCTTTCTCTTGCTAGCTACCAGCTGCTGCTCACTCGGGACTCAGGATACCCTGGTCTTCTTTTTTTGCAATTAAAAAAATCTATTTCACAGCAAGGTCCTTAAAAAATATATATAAATAAAAAATGAAAACAGAGGATGAGGGCCCTGGGAGTGTAGTTTCATAAGACCATGCCTTAATCTAACTCTGAGAATGGTGGGTGCAGGGCAGATAGCACACAGAGGGAGGGACATGGGAGGGTTTGATTGGATGCCACTGTGTCCGGTGGGGGGAGGGAGCAGGGCAGACCGTACACAGAGAGAGGGAGTGGAAGGGTGAATGCCACCGTCTGTTCGGTCCCGGAGGAAGCACCAAGTTATGTCGGCAGTGACAATGCTGACCTCCCCCACAGTGACAGCACAATACTGATGCAGGTATTGTGCAACCTGTTCTGTGAGTGTTTTCTGCGGGGGGGCTGTGCCCGCCACACCCCCAATGTCCCCAGACAAGATTTCAACTCCAGGTCGGAGTTTGTCTGCGGATGGGGCGGAACTCTGGGGGAAAGTGAAACAGGGAAAAAGGACCATTACCGTGAATGTTGCTGTAATGGTCTTTTTTCCTGTTTCACTGTCGGGTGTCACCGTAAAGGGTGCACTGAGCCCCAGGGGTTCAGGGGGAAGGGAGACAATGCAGCACTACTAAGCTGTAGCTGTAACTCCGGCCATGCACAGTAGTGTCAACTATAATGCACATGCCCCAACTTACGGCTACAGAAAGAAATGAAGCACTCACATTGCAGTGGCTTATTTCTTTTAAATAAGGAACATGCCACATCAGCAAAGCAGAACCTGTGTCATGAACAGAGAGTCTGGTCATTGGTGTACACTGCCAAGCCCATTGCAGTTTTAGCAGTAATTGGCTCAGCAGTAACATACTTCTAAAATGCTGTATTGTCCCAAGACATTCCTTGCACAAGTACAAGTGAAAGCAAACAAGATAGGGCTACTAAACCAGGTAGGACTAGAAGCTAGAATGCATAAAATTGAAACTAGCAGAAGATGAGACAGTGATGGTGGTGCGTGTGTATGCAGGGAGCAGAGCCACAAGGAAACAAGCATGGTTAAAAACATCAGTGCCCTCTACTGGCAACTGTACCAGTAGAGGGACCACTTTACAACAAAATAAATTTCTATTCACATCTGGTAGTTTTTAAGTAAAGTTGTGACATTTCTAAATTATTTTATAAAAAAAGTCACAAATAACTTGTTTTCTAAGAACAATAATACCTTCCAGTGTGGCTGGTATGGGCTATACCAGACCTTCGAGGGGCTATAAGTTCCCCGCCGGTGGTATTGGGCCTCATTACACCCATGGGCAGTCTGGCACAGCTCAATGCTGCCCGCCAGGCTGGGTATTATTGCAAGCTTATTCAACTCTATGTTCTGAGAAATCCTCCAGGAGTTACATATTGCTTCCCAATACTTTTCTGATAATCTGATTTGTAGTTCTTTCTGCCAAGTTTTTTTTAAAACCTCACAATCAGGAGGATCATATTGTACAACAAAATTGTAGATATTTGAGATAAACTTACATTTATTGAGAGCTTGAGGCAACATCAAACAAACATTTCTCAATGCCGAATGTTTGCTTGCTTGTATTTGCTGTGTAGTGGTGGGACATGGTGCAGAGGATAAAATTAACAAATTAATAATACTAGTTATAATAGTGAAATTGACATGACTGAGATGAAGAGGTTAATACATAATGCTGTTGGGATGGGGGCATCGGAGGCAAGACAGGGAGGAGAGTGCTCTGACTGGCTGAAGTGGGTGGGGACTTCTCAGAGGGTGTGCTCCAAGTGATATTGCTCCATTGGGGATAGAATCTGGAGGAGGGTGGGATGACTGCCTGCAGCAAGTGGGACTTCACACTGGGATGGAGTCACTGGAGACACGATAGGGAGAAGGGTGGGCTGACTAACTGCAGAGGGTGAAACTTCTCATGAAACAGGATGTGGCAATCCTTTTGTGGTCACCTCATATGGAGGGGGTGCTCTGACTCTGGCCCATAGGGTCATTATTGGACCCAACAGTGACACACCTCTGAAATGGGATTCCTTGTAACAAAATGTTTTCTGCACACACAAACATAAAAAAGGTTTTAAAGTGTAAACAGGCAATTATAAAAAGGGCAGTACTGCATCATTACCATACTTTACCAAAAAATACTTTATTTATTTTATTTATTGAGAGTATCGGAATTACAATCCTTTTAGTCAGGGACTCATTTACAAAGGTTTCATGTTAACTGGTACACATAATAAAACAAAACCTGGATGCAACCAGGGTACAATAAGGAAATACAGCAAAAGTTTACAAATAATACCATCACATGGTTAACAACAGGCAGTATCATCTAGGGGAAAGTATACAGGAACAGTGTAAATTATACTATACAGTGAGGGTTAAGGCATAGAGGAGGGAAACTGGGAAGGGGGAAACTGAGGCAGGGCAGGGACCAACAGGAGAAAGGGGAGGGAAGTAACTGAGAGGAAGGAGCAAGAGGAGGAAAGGAAAAAGTAGCAGTCTGTGAGGACATTGTCAAGCATAGGGGAAGTGGAGAGTTAGGTATGTGACATAAGGAGATATGTGTTGGCACTATTGGCAGTCACAGTGGCTGGTGCTTAGGAGATGCTGTCTGTGTAGGTTTTTGAAAGGGCCAAGTTTACAGGCAGATGAGATCTCCCGGGGCAACCCATTGAGCCATTGGGGAGCTCCGTACATAAAAGCCCTCTGCCCCTGGGAGGTTCTACAAAATGGTACTAAGTAAGTTGATTTAGGGGACAACAAGATGTTCAGGTGCTTCAAGCTCCTTTAGCTCTCTGAGGTGTTTTGAAATTTATTTCCTAACTTTTTAAAGAGATATAGGTATAACAACAATATACACCTCTTTCTTACACCCCATGATGACACTGCATAGTGGTGCTTTCTACAGTTGACCTGTAACTTGCAATACAAGCACAACACAACTGTTAGGTGATGGACAGTGTGCCAGGCCTGTAGCTTGCTTCGTAAGTGGTTCTACAGCCAGTCACAAAGCAGTTACATCATCACATGACATGTCCAAGACCTTGCAGCTTGCAGAAAATATACCAATTTTAAATTTGAAACTTTTAGGTTCATTAGATATTGGGCCACAGCAAAGCCTTGCTTAGGTTTCTCAATGAGCAAAGACCAAAGTCAAAAGTTATTAACATTTTTAAAATACCAAGCATGCCCATGTGCAAATTAGGAAGCCGGCAATAAAAGTACAAAAGAACTCAAGCCTTTTTTATTCATGATTGTCTAACTAGGAAGTCAATCACATATGGAAAAAAAAGGCTCTTCTTTTTGCTGTTCTCTGGGCTCCCCTGATGCAGCTCTCCTGCAGGCCCCACAGTTTCCCCCACCTGCTGGACACAACGTTTCTTACCAGCAGCTACTAGGGACCAGCTTATCTGCACTGGAGGGTCTCCCTTCTATTTCCTTGGGAGGAAGCTCCTCAGATGTCCAGGGTGATGATGGGTGGGCAAAGACAGTGCACTGTGTGGTTAGGTGGTGTGAGGGTACTCACAGAGTGGTGTTATCCGGGACACTAGAGAGGGACCCTGTTTCCCCATTTTATCCCTTATTTTTCCTCCCAACATATGGTCACACATTGCTCCCACACCATAAAGTGCTTCTCCTCCTGCCTACTACCAGGAGCTGCTGAAGGAGTGGTGCAAGCCATTTCCTCCTCTGAGGAGAGGATTGTGCATGCGGATGCTCTGAACCCTCCCTGCTGGTCTCCTCTCTTGTCCTACAGGGTTCGGTTTATGAACCCAGGTCACTAGCGTTCTGAGCGGCACATCACTGCTCATAGCCACAGAGCAAGTTGCTGTCTCAGCGCATGGTTTTAAAGGGTCAGATCCTCTTCTTCATTTTTAGAGACTGGGTGGTCCCATTCCAGTGTCAGACTGCTTTTGCCCACTTTTTCAGAAACTGAGTACCCAATCCAGTGTCATGTTTTGTTTTATTTTTTTATTTTTTTCAAAACAAAATAAAAATGCATCTTACATGGCCGGTGGGTACCCCTCACTGGTGGCTTGTTAAATCCCACATCCCTGATTCTGACACAATGTGACCAATCCCAGTGTTGGCCCCCAAACCACCACTAGGAACCTAACCCCAGTGCTGGCGTTACAATAACCCTTCCCCTATCCACTGAATAAGGGTACTTCCACCTCTCTCCCCCACTTAGACCAGTACAGAAAATGAACCTCCCCCACCCCCACCCACCCTCTGTCACCCATACCATCCTCCTTCCCCTCCCCCAATGGATACACTCATATGCATGAACATTTTTTAAATACTTGTTCCCCTCAGGTCACTGGTTCCTGAGGCATCCCTCGGGAGTCATCTGCTTGTCCTGCCTGGCCTTAGGCCCCTCCTAGACCCATATCCCCCCCGACACGCCAACCTGGCATCCTCTGTCCCACTGGTAACTGTGTGCCCCCCAGGGTGGGGCCACCCTCCACTTACCTTGGGAATATTTTCAATCTAGGTCGGTGGGCTGGATGCAGGTCAAGGGAAGGCAGGTTCCAACAGTGGGAATGGGGCAGGTTCTTTTTCATCTCCTTCAGGCACCACATTTTTTCCTCCTTGTAGTGTGTGATCATTATTGTGACTCCCCCAGAGACATGGGTGTGCAATGACATCCAGCGTGCACTGGGCGCCTCATGCTCCCATCCCATGGACATCTGCCTCAACCCCGGCATGTGTGAATTTCCAGTCTCTATTGGGAGTTGCTACTTAGCCAGGAGCCATCACTCCCCCGGGAGAGGAGAGCTGTCATCAGATGATCTATGCTCAACCCCCAGCTACCTGAGCTCCCTTCTGACTCTGAGTCACCAGCATAGTAAGAGACAAGGCACGAGGCACCTCAGCCCTCTACACCACCATGCCGGCACTTTACATATACATTTAAATCGATCACCCTGTGGGCAACCAGCATAGCCCTCCATCCACCTGAATCAGTCACCATCTTCTGCAGTGGTGTATGTGCTGGCAGAGGAGGAGAAAGTTGCAAAAAACACACTGTATGTGCATTCCTGAAAATGTATTTTGTGAACAAGTTGAAAGGTGCCAATTGTGTGGTCAGGAGGATGGTAGTAATTACCTTTTCCCTCAAGTTTGTCAAACATTTTTAAAACATGAAAACAAATTGGAAAAAAATTCTCCCCAAAAACAGTATAAAAAAACCTGCAGATATGCTGGGATATAACTTTTATGTGTGACTTTTTTGTCTTTTCTGTGCAACTTTTATCCTATGCTTTTTAGCACTTCATGGGTCCATTACGACCTGCCTTCAGTTCCATAACGTTTCCCACACTTTTTTCTCCATCACAAGCATTACCTTCCTATTTAAACCTTCTCATATGTATTTTCCTTCTGCTTGGGTGTTCTTCACCCTCTTTAATTGCCCCCATACATAGTGTAACATCCCCAATTCTACTCTGTCTGTCCTACATTCCAGAATATCTGCTTCCTTTTGTTCTGATAGAGTCTGCCACAGTTAAATAAGTGTCCAGTGTTCAAAACATCTTCTTGTTGCTATTTGAACCCTGACACCCTGAACTTCAAACTTATCCACACAAAGGCCAATGGCATGTTGCTTTGTGCTGTGGATAGCCATGGAGGCAATCAGTGGATCACATGGCAAGAAAGTAAAAGGACAAAGGGACAACAGAGGTCCTTTTGTTCTTTAAATTGCATCATGGCAAGCCAAGGTAAGGCAACTTTATTTCTAAGGCGCCTAATCTCAGAGGTTCTGCAAGCGGTACATGATAAAAACAGGATACAAATACGAAAATAACACTTATGCAATAATAAAATATTTAAAACAACATTCTTAAAAGCATAAATATAAAATTAAAATATACGGTATAAAAATACAATAGCTGAGGGCAGGGAAACGGGGGAGATGGCTTAATCCCCCAAAGCCTGGCAAAAAAGATGGGTCTTAAACATCTGCTTAAAAACACCAATTGAGGGGGCCTTCCTGACTGCAGCTGGAGGCATGTTCTACAGGGTCGGCCCAGAGACACTGAATGCTCGATCACCAGAGGTCTTGAGCCGTACTCTGGGAACATCCAGGAGGTCCCTCAAAATGGAGCGGACGGAGCGGGCAGAGGTCATAGGTAACAGGAGCTCAGACAGGTAGCCAGGACCCAGCCCATATAGGGCCTTATAGGTGAGCATGCCCACCTTAAAAAGGTCCCTCCACCTGACCAGCAGCCTGTGCAGAGCACATAGGACAGGGGGTCATGTGACATGACTGAGGTAGTCCTGCCAGTAACCAGGCCGCCACGTTCTGCACCAGTTGCAGCCTGCCGAGAGTCCTTCCCATGACCCTGAAGTAAACAGCATTACATTTGTTCAGTCTGGAGGTCATAAAGGCATGTACTAGGGTCAGCAGATCTTTGGGCAGAATGAGGGGCTTAATCCTGGTGATGATACCTGATCTTCAAAGGTCAGTCTGCTGTCTAGGATCACACCTAGATTTTACACCCTTGAGGACGCAACCAATGGGGCAGACCCTAGGAAAAGACCAGTGTCTGCTCCAGATAGCAACCTATCATGCCCATGATCTGGCTAGACCACCAGCACCATTGTCTTGACCGGGTTGCATCGCAGCCAACTGGAAGCCATCCAGTCATTGATTTTAGCCAGTCAGGTGTTAAGCACATTAATGGCACTGGATGTCCCGAAGGCAAATGACAAATACAGCTGGGTGTCATCTGCATAACAGTGAAACTCCATGCTGTGCTGTCAGATGATCTCACCCAGGGGCAGCATATACACTGCGAACAGCATTGGTGACAAGATCGAGCCCTGTGGCACTCCACAAGACAGAGGCATTGGAGAGGAGGAGAAATTCCCCATCACTACCCACTGCACTCTGTCTGAGAGATAGGACTCAAACCATCTGATGGCAACACCAGCGAGTCCACAAAATTCACAGAGCTGATTGAGAAGCACAATGTGGTCCACGGTGTTGAAAACTGAGGAGAGATCGAGAAGCACAAGAATTGACCTGTCTCCTCTATCTCTAGCTCTGAGTAAGTCATTATGCACCCTGACTAGTGTGGTTTCTGTGCTGTGTCTAGCCCAAAAAACCTGACTGAAATGGCTCATAGATGTTGAAGGACACAAGCCAATCCTTGAGCTGCTGTGTTACCAGTTTCTCAACAACCTTGCTCAGTAAGGGCAGGTTGGAGATAGGGCGGTAATTCTCTAGGATGTCTGGGTCGAGTGAAGGTTTCTTTAGGAGGGATCTCACTAGCACCTCCTTCAGAGGAGCTGGGAGCACCCCCTCTACCATCAAGCACCTAGCTAACCCCAGCAAACACTGGGCCAACAGCCTTGGTGCATCCCATCAAGAAACGTGTTGGTGCTGGGTTCAGTTCACAAGATGTATGCTTCAGCTCTAAGATCACCCAAGTCACCTCAGACACCTCCACTGGCCTAAACTCTTCCCAGGCAGGCAGAGTTCCTCTGCTCCCAACAGCTCAGGCAACTGTGGGGCAAAAGCCCACCTGACAGAATCCCCGACCACATAGCCAACACCCTGTCAGAGAAGAACAGGGCAAACTCCTCACACAAGGTGGATGAAAAGGCTTTTTATGGCTGAAGACAGACCAGATGAAGAAGCCTGTCCACAGTCTGAAAAAGCTGAGCAGGTCTGTTCCTCCCTGCTGCAATCTCCCTGGACAGGAACTCTGCCTTCTTATGGGAGATTGCCTCCTGGTACTCACGATAGTGGACGCGCAGGACCAGCTTGTCAGCACCTAGCCGGAACGTTTTCCAGCAGTGCTGCAGCTTCTGACCCTTGATCTTCATTGCCTTGAGATCCCCAGTGTGAAGATCTGGGTCATATAGGAACTAGTGCTATGGCATCCAGAGCTTCAGACACCACCTTATTATAGGTGATCACTGCCTCCCCTGAGCCAATTGCACAAGCCGCTTCAACCCTAGATAGGTCAGCTACCTCCAAAAGTCCTTCTGGGTCTAACCCCCTTAAAGGGTGGTAGCTAACCATCTCCATAGGGACAGGACTAGCAGGGGGGCCCTAAATGTGAACTCCACAGTGCAGTGATTGGACCAGTCCTGAAGTTATCAACCCCAAGACCTAACTGGGACACCAGATCGAGTGTGTGACCATGCCACTGGGTTGCAGAAGCAACCACTTGTGTCAGGTCCAGTGAAGACAGTAACTGGAGGAGGTCATAACTGAAACATGAGGATTCATTGTCGATCCAGGCGTTGAAGTCCTCCAGGATTAAACACCTGGGGAACTCCAACACTTGGTCGATGATGAAGTCCGCTATCTCCTGCACAGTGCCATGATCTGCCATGGCTACCATGAAGTGGCAAAGCAACACACAATGGTCTTGACTGTAATTGCATTTTGCCTCACCTCTCCTGCACATGGCATGGGCTATTTCTCTGGGAATACCACCCCTTAGGTTCCACACCTCAATCTCCTTCACAGATCCCTAAAGTTTACAGGACATCTTTCAATGCCATTAGTGATCACATGCGCTATGACTACTGGTACATTCTCTTTCCCCATGTAATCAACCACCCTGGAATAGTCCTCCTCCTTACCAGTAGGTAGGCAATAAACCAATAAGTTCTCAGAATCCATGAACCCTGAATCCTTCTCTACTCTCTCCTCACAGCCTCCCTTGCTCTGCCACCTTCATCCTATTACTCACCTACCTGGCCCTGCTGTGCTGTCAGCTCCCTGCCTACTCTTCAGTATGCTGGTACTCCATTTTGTTGCTCTCTAGCAGACATTGTTCACTGTGTATGTATGTTACTTCCAAGCTTGTTTCTGTGCATTGTTCTGACTGTTCACTTCAATTTTTGGTTTTGACTGCCTGAGAAATTTATATTTTTGTATACCACACTGTGACTGCTAACAACTGCTCTTTTACTGTATGTACCTCCACTTTTTTCCTCCCCCCTTGGTTGCAACTGGAAACAAGCTGTGGCTCAGTGTGTCTTTCCTGGTAAATAAATGTTAAATAAATAATACTGGCTACATAGCTGCTGTCTGTAAACCTGATTATGAAATCACTAACACCAGTGTCTTTTCTTATATACAGTTTTCCCTCCCTTGCTGCCTTGTGCCTGGACTCCCTTCATCTGTCTCTACAGTGCTATAGATAGGCTCATAATGTGGTTAGGGTCAGCGGTGACCTTCACATGCTATTTGTTTACTTTGCAGGCATGGGGTTAATATTACATGTATATAGTCCCATAACATGTACCAGTGCCTACAAAATAACAAATATGATCTAAAGGCCACCACTTCTCCTGATGGTATTGTAAGCTTATCTATAGCTCTGTTGCCTATTTGTTACTTTGTAACATTAAAACGTGATTTTATGTGTGTGGGCTAGGGCTGTGGTGGGTGGGTGCTCCTCAGTTTGGACTATATCAGAAAGTACAATAGCAATGAACTGTCTGTAAGGAGGCACAGTGGGCACACATTTAGCATTGCAATTAAAAATCCATTATTTTGATTTGTTCAGTTAGAGTACCAGAACCAGGGGGAATGCAATGAAGCTGGGGGGGTTAGGAAAGATGTGAGGAAGAATTACTTCACTGAAAGAGTGGTGGACACCTGTAAGAGACTGCCATTGTTTCAATGGCTTATGCAGCCAGTATAGTGTTATGCTAGTGCAACTGTGTTACTTAGGTTTTGGCCATTCTCAATCTCTATTCCAGAGGAATTACTACCCTGTAGAGGTACCAAAAGCAAGGAACCCTTGAAGAGGGTTCCACCCCTAGAGGTGCCGAGGGACGATTCCCTTAGCTAAAGGTACCTTAGGAAGGATCCCAAGGAGAGAGGCACTGCCACTGGAGGAGGAGGAGAGGATGGTGGGGCAAAGAAAAAGGGCTTCAGAAGGAGGCTGAGAGGAACTGCTTATATAGGTCATAAAGTGGGAGTGGCTGGTTGCTTGTCCATTGAACCACAGGCCCAGCCTTCCATGATGTAGTGCAAGCTAAAACAGCACAGAGCTTCAAGCATGCATGGGATAGCCCTAGAGGAACATTAGGAAATGGGAAGGGAAGAGGGAGGGTCGCCAGAGATCAGTTAGGGTCTTTTATTCATAACTGTCATTTTAGAAACTGAACCAATAATTGACTGACTCCCCCCCCAAAACAAAAAGAAATCTATCAGGTACATCTCCTGGATGACTTGCTGCAGTCCAAGAGGAAAATGACCTAGGGTCATAATAGACAAGAAGCAGACTTAATAAAAAGGATACAGATAGTCTTTTTTTCCTACATAGCACCACATACAGTATCTATTTTAATATATACCAATCATCAGGCAATATAAAGACACTAATAGTCCCATCTTCATCTAGCCACCCACCCTTGGCAAGCATTTTTCTCTTCTTGTCTTGCCCTCCTATTGTTAATTAAATGAACCCATGTCACCTTACTTATTTTTCATGTGGAAAATACAGAAAAATACCTTGTTGCCAAAGGTTCCACCAAGCTGGTTCAACAGAAAATCTGTTGAACGGCTTTATAGCGACAGCACTATGTTGACTGCAATCATGGTTGGCATTGTGCCGTCAGACAAAAAGTGTGTTTTTAGTGGGGGGCTGCGCCCCCCACACACCCCCAGGACTTTAATATAATAAACTCCAGGTTGGTGTTGTTTTGGGGAGGAGGCGCAAGACCCGGAGAAGCCATGCCGTGGTCCTGCATGACCACTACAATGAATTGCCATTGTTGTCACTGTAATGGTCTTCACTGGAAATGTTTAGTTGTAGCAACGGTATACTGTTGCCAAATACTCCAGCAGCTCCGACTCTCTCTTAATGAAAACTATTTACCTATTTGCTTTTCCCCTCTCTTGCTTTCCAGACAACCCCCCCTCCCAAAAAAAGAATGCAATAAAGCAGTCATTTATTTATTTGAATCAAAATAATAGGGACTGATAAATGGACTTTGTACTTTAGTAGCCGTGGATCCCCTGCTTCAAGGCAACAGATGGATCCTGTGATACCACAGTGGGCAGAGCTGCCATAGTTCCACCAGAACAAGCTAGTATATGTTTTTCTAAAAAAAAAAAACAACCTCCTAGAATGCCAGCCACTTGCTTTCAGACCCTCTGTGGAAAGGAGTGGGGTTTGGCACAGGGTGGCATTCTGCAGCGGGGACAATCCCACCATGCATATGGAGTACTGGCTGTCACTCATTTTCAAGACTCCTCCTCAGCTCTTTCAGGCCACCAGTTGGTTAACTTTTGGAAAATTTTAGTGTACTTTTACAGGGTACAGGCATGGCATAGGATACTACAGGAAAACACACAAGAATAAACTTCAGAAACTTGAACAGCAAAGGACTGGGTACCGTCAAAAAAAAAAAAAAGACATGTCTTGTCAGGAATGGATGGCACAGTGAGGAGCCCAAATGATAAACAGTATCTTTTACAGCAGGCTTGGGTTCTAGTTTTACTTCAATTACTTTAAACTGCAAGCTGAAGTAAAAAAATGATGCCAGTAGCCAAACCCTTAACCCTGTTAATTTTCCCTGCTACCTGGTCCCAATCTGAGCTCTCCGCATCTAGCAGCTAACCTCCCTGGCTTGGCAAGCATCCCTCTCCTGTAGCTCCAACTCTCTTAAATTACGTGATGATTGAGAATGAATTTCATTCATCATTTAATTATACCAAAGAAAGAGATGCCTGCCAAGCCATGGAGGGCAGCTAATAAAGCCTTTTTGTTTTTTCCACTCCCACACCTTCTCTCTGTTTCCATAAGAAGACCCCCCACACACACACACACACAAAACAAAAGAAAGCAGCCATTTAGTTTTTCCTTATTATTATTATTAAAAAGTAGGGACTGAATGATCTGATTGAACTGTACCTTTAGTGGAAATAAGACAGTATTTCAACTCTTCGTCTCCCTCCTGTTTGTACTGTTTCAGAAGTACATTTTACAGGCACTGCCCTGACTCGGTGTGCTGCAGGTCAGCTTACTCCATTTGTGTTCTTCAATCTCTGAGAGTCTGGGCTTGTTATTTGTCATTCTGATTCCGCATGGAGGTCTTCTTTCTCTGGTGGTGGGTCACTTTTTGTTTGGTCCAGGCAAGCCACCTGAGGTGTTTGTTTTCTGGCCCCAACAAACACTGTAAAGTGGGGCCTCGGAACAGAACTGACCATAACAGTTTCTAGTGCCTCAAGGTGCCATGTTTGCTGCTGCTGACAACCTGCACAGAATTCTTCACTTCCCTGCCCCCATGAACAGTGAGCAATGGGGTGGGGAGCACTACAGCTGATTAGGAGGGGCAGGGATTAGCACTTGGGTTTGGCTTTGTGGTTCGGGGAAATGATCAGAATGGAGGTTGGGATCGTCAGCTGCCAAGAGGTGGTGCAACAGCAGCAGACACAAAAGGAGGGTTAAGCCATTAGCATTGCTGCAAGAGCCAGCCTGCATGTGATCTGCAGGTTTCAGGATCTCTGTTGAGTGACTATATCCCACCTGGAGAGAGAGAGCGAGAGAGGAGGGGAGCACAGAGAGGGGAGGGGTTGGGGAGGATGAGTCCAATGTCCAGCAGAAATGAAAAAGACCACAAAGTGCTGTCCCTAAGTTCCAGCAGTCTGGAACTCAGAGAGGTTTGCATGGTCAGTCCAGGCATGTCTCTCACACTTGAAGACCAGGATTGGATGGAGGAGAGGGAATCCTTTGGCTACCAAACATCCAAACAGCTAAGAGCAGCAGCAGAAGGCAGTTGAGGAAGGAGGAGGGTTAAGCAGTTGGTGTTGCTGCAGGAGTCGGGCTGAGTGTGAGCTGCAGGTTTCACTTTTTCTGCTGAATGCTCATACTACTGTATAGCCAGAGGGAGGTCAGAGGACAGAGAGAAAAGGAATGTCATAAAGCCAGACAGCTGCTTGCTGACTGGTTTCATGCAAATGAAAGGACCAAAGCCCTGTCTTTTAGAAGCACTTTGGTCCTTTAAACTACATGAAGTTTATGCCCAGTAAACAGGGACCACTGTCATGATCAGCTTGCATGGTCTTTGGTCTGTCATTGACAAGCCCAATGCAGCTTGACCTGCATTGGGCATGATAGTCACACACCTCTGACATGCTGTTCATTGTAATAAATCGTTTTTTGTGTATGCGCAAACAAACGTAAAAATGATTCTGACGAATTAAAAGAAAAAAGCTTTTTATTTAAAGTCTTCAAATTAAAAAAAGAATCTCCAACACCTCAGACTTAGTTAAATGCTTTATTAGTAAACATAATAATAGAGTAGCACACTCCTTATATCCACCTGACATTTCGCAATGTTAGTTCATGCTTTTTCAAACAACAATCTGCAGTTTAAAGATATAGAGATTTAATTTAAAGGCACTGGCTTATGATTCAATGATGTCCACCATCTAGTAGTGCTTTCCTGAGCCACATACTATATGAGTAAATAGCAGCCACATTTATTTATTATTTATTATTTAATTATTCAATTTTGATAACTGGGTAGGCCCGCTGAGCCCTGAAGGTCCCTTTTTCAGGGGTGACCCAGAATTAGTTGCACAGTAAAATACTTTACATATAGAGTAAATTGGAATAATTATAGCTCCTAATTTTAAAGGCCTAATTATAGCTCCCAATGCCATGGCTTGTGCCCCTATGTGGTCTGACAGAGGGCCTCCCCCATTCTAATAAAGGGACCTATACCCAAAACTGAACTGCTCCAGTCCCACACACACTTCTGCTAATTTAGCACTCAGTCGGAGGGTTGAATATGGATCCCAATGCATCAAATAGCCTTAAAAGGCTTCCATGCTTGTGCTGATATCTGCCTGCCACTGGAAAAAACTTCTGCTTCTGGGCTGCTTGTGTATTGTGTGGCTCATTGCCAATGGAGGAATAAAAGCAATGGACATGTGCAGCATGCCCAGTCCTCCTACTGTTTGGTCACTGCTTGGTCTGCTTAGCCTTAGTTATCTCACTTTTATAACAGAAGTTATATTGGGATTGGTTAAAACAGAAGGAGTTGAAGAGGAGTTTAGTCTTTGTCATTGTGTCCCTCCTTGTCAATACAGAATGTTTGCTTGCTTTTATTTGGTACACCATTAGGACAGTGACTGACTGTTGAGGTGCTGTAATTGCAGCAAAAACAAATGTGACAGTCAAAGGGAAGATCTTGATTTTAGTTCGCCCCTCACTTCTGTTGCTCTTTGTCCCCACACAGTTTCTATTCCCTCCATGGCAAGTCTGCCCCAGATGAGGGTATATTTAGTTTGGGGGGAGTATGGGGAAGGCGAAGTACCCCTGCAAAAAGTAACTGTTTCCTGGGAGGATGCTTTGGTGATGTAACTCCCAGGAAACATAATGCTTGGCGCTCTAATGCCAGTCAGCATGTTGCTGACTCCATAATTGGTGTTGGCAACATGTTTGTCGCTATGACATTGGTGTACCCTTTTATTTGCTGCATAGATGTTTGGCAATGATAGTGCAGGGGTGATAGTTAACTTTATAACACAAACTATCATAATGAAATTGTCATAACAGGGAATGAAGATATGTTCAAAGAATTGTAATCGTTTTTTTTTTGCCACACCATATGAACAGCAAAGGTGTCTTTATGAAATGTGACCCAAAACGTTTTGTGAAATTACTGCAAAAACAAGTTTTGGGGGAGATTTGATAATGACATCTGCATTGTTCATTCAAGGAGGTAAAAACATGAGTATGTTGAAAAATGTGGGTTCAGAAGTAAAAATATTGCAAAGTTATGAGTAAACATTGAAAAATGTCAATATTTGTTCATAATCGTTGTTTTGTGTTTCTCAATTTGGCCTGAGTTGTTTAACATAGTCTTTTTATGACACCACCTTATGAAGATAACAGGTGTTGTTTTTGAAATCCTGTCCGGAATTTCATTTTATGGCACAGGTGTGAAACAATGTTTCAGGGAGGCTTTGACAGATTACACACATGCATACATCCCTGAACTACTATAGACAAATAGTTTAGTTAACAAACTCTGGTCAGAGCTGAAATGGCTGCAGCAAGCTCTTACCTGCAGCACGGCTCTCACATCAGCTGCGGGTCACGGAGTGGTGGTGGTGACAACGGAACACTGGTGAAACAGTGGTGGTTTACGGCAGAGCAGCAGTTGCCACTCACAAGATGGTGGTGAGTGAAACTGTGCATGCATGATACTCGTGCATGTGCAGTTATGCTGGAAGTGTGTCATGAGGAAGAGTGCAGTGGGGAGAGGGCGACCATGCTGCTGAAGGGGAGCTCTGTCATGGACGACAGTGCCTATGGCAGAAGTGCTGTCCTGACATTGCCGCATCACTGTAGGAGAACACAGGGTCGTGTCCTGGAGCCGACCCCCTGTTCTTCTACAGTGATGGCATAACATCTGCGGAGCTCCGCCCACTCAGCTGCAAAAATGTCAGGTTACATATGGCATATCTAATTCTTAAATAACAAAATAAATCCAAACTTGATAGAAGAACTAACACAGTTTGACTATTCTTTTTTTTTAACCAGGTAATGCCACAAGGCACAAGTGCCTGTTCTGAGGGGCATCTGGGGAGCACTGGGGAGATGAAGTGACTTGCTCAGTCATATAGCATGCAAGTGCAGGCTGTTGGAATCGAACCTGTTGTTACTGGATGTACCAAGCTCATTTACAGCTCGTTACTCTAAGCTCTAGCCTATATTGCCAGCTTCAACTATGACATATACTGTAGACATGCTCTTAGTCTAAATTTACCTCATAATTTGCCAAAGTTGTCAATTAAGGTAGCGTGTGTGTGAGAAAGACATCAATTGCACCTCACAACTTACCGAAGCTGTCAAGTAAGTGAGAAAGTAAGTGTGTGTGTGTGTGTGTGTGTAAAAGAGATAGAGCGAGAGAGAGAGAGAGAGAGATACAGAGAGACAGAGAGAGAGAGCAAGAGAGAGAGAGAAAGTAGGTTTAAAACTTTGTGGACTGTTTTCTCTTAGGTTCCAAGCCAATCAGTTATGTGATGAGGAACTGTCCAACTTAACCATTTTTTGTCAGTGAAAATTAGACCACTTTGAAAAACAAACTGTATACATTACTGACAACATATTTCAATTTATTTATTTATTTTTATTTATTTAGCTTTTGTTGACCGGGTAAGTGCACTAGACAAATCCTGCCTATTTTCAGGCACGACCCGGGGGAAGGGGGATACAGATGAATGCCAACTGACCTTGAACCAGATTAAGCTGTTGGTGGTATTTTTTTTCAGTGAATGAGGGAAATTTGGCCAGGACACCGGGGAAATTCCCCTACTGGCTGCTGGTCAGTGGCTGGTGGGGGTCCTTGCTGACGTCAGCGGACGTTATGGCAGACATCCCCGAGGTTGGGATGGTGGAGGAGGTAGAGTTGGTGAAGGAGCCTATACTGCAAAACGAAACAGGAGATTCTACTATTTTTCATAATGAGATATTGCCTACCTCAGGAGACGTTTCACATCAGTCGCTAGCATCAGTACACAGCGAGGGTCGTGGGCCTTCAGCGGTGCCTTTATTGCCGGAATCCAGTAAAAATTTTAGTTCACTTCACGGTGGAGACGGAGATATGCAGGCTATGGATCTTAATGAGTCGCGCCAAGTGAAGGAACCAGTAACACGAGAGGAGGTTTCCGGGAGGACCGCACAAAGTGAGGGACCACGCACGACGCTCTTGGTACGGCAGTAATTTGGGCTCCAGGAAGAAGGAAATCAGGAGTTGACTACAGAATGGTCAGAAGAGATGGTGCTACATGACGCTGGATGGAGAAGAACCAAATCGGGAGCCTGGGTGCCTGACATGGACTGGACTCTATCAGGTAACAAACCCTCTGCACCTGGGATACAAGGTTCACCCAGCCTTCTACATCGAGGGAAATTAGGATGGCCTGGGACTGTCTCTTCCAAAGGGCCTGGGACTGTCTTTTCCACTGGGGCTGTTCCTTCTATGCCTCTTCCAGTTTTGGGTGATCCTATTAAACCAACTATGGCAGATTTATTTAAGGCAAAATTAGAACAAGCCCCACATCGTAATGCTGTACGTTAATACAGAGGGGATTGCAGGAACACCCTGATAGATACTATATTTTTAACCATCTTTTAAAGTCCAAAATGGGCTTTTGTGACAAAGACATTTATGCTCTCATTCATGTTTCTGGAGAGGACTCTTATGATATCAGCTTTCAATCTGTTGGCCTTATGGACAGATTTTGGGACAAGTATGCACACCAGAAAAATCATCCTGCATGGTTACCTTTTATTGTCATTCCATTATCTAAGCCATTAATTAGATATGTTACTGTTATGTTCAGAAACGAGGGAGTGAACGTCAGTGATATTTATAGATGGCTGCAGGGCAAATGTGACGTGTTGGGCCCCCCTGAGGCCCTCTTAGATATTGAAGGTATATGGACAGGAGGGTGGAAATTTAAAGTCAAATTATTGCAAGTCAATTCAGAAGTAGTTCATTTACCAAATAGCTTTTTTCTGGGAAAAGATAGAGGAGTCTGTTTTTATGCAGGACAACCCAGGGCCTGTTACAAATGTGGGGACAGAACGCATATTAGTAGTGTCTGTGATATGCTGAAATGTCCTCTTTGTGGGGGTTTTGGACACTCTGTTGACAAATGTACAAATATCTTTAAATGTAATTTATGTGAGGAGAAGGGTCATGCCTTCCATCAGTGTCCATGGGCCAGACATAACTGTTCTGATGGCTTAGACCAAGATACCCTGCTTCGTAAGGCTCAGGCTAAATTACATGCTCCAGGTGTAAGGGTTGACCCTTCCCCTTCCATTCCCCTCCACGACAAGGCCCTTTACGACAAAGTTTTCCACTTCCACCTCCATTACCAAGTACTGATCAACCTGTACAGAAGTTGGCTTGAGTCTCAGAAAGTAACCCTCCAGACCCTCCTTTGGTGGGGATACTCAGAATCTGGTCTCTAACATGCCTCCTCCTTTGAAACAGTTAAAGGCAGACGATTCACCAGATCCTCCTCAAAACAGGCCCAGACCAGTCCTGTAGTGACTGAAAATTTTTTTCCTCCAGGAGGAAGTAAGAGACTCAGATATGGATTCTGAGACCTCTCACCTCTCGGAGCTTATCACAGATGAAGATGATAGCAAATCTACTGAGTTAGCCAAAGATAGGAAAGGAAAAAGGAAAAAAAAAAGTAAGTCAGAAGCATAATTTGTAAGTCTTCTCATGGCCACTATAAAATTTGCTTCCTTGAATGTTTATAGTTTGAAATCGTTCCATAGGCAGATATCTGTGTTTGCATACCTTATGACTTTAAATTTAGACATTATTTTTACAAGAAACAAGGGTATCTTCCATTTCAGAGGAAAAAGATTAAAAAGAATGTGGACTTGTGGCCTTCCTTTGGTCATATAGTACTGAATTAGCAGATGGAGTTGCTATTTTGTTTGGTAATACTTTTTAAAATCAAGAGAGTGATTGATTTGTTCCCAGGTAGATTACTTATATTGGATTGTTTTTGGGGTGATTATTCTTTCAGAATTATTAATATATATGGTTCCTAAACTAAATCAGGTCGTATCTCCCTATTTTCTGATCTGAAGCCATTCCTATTTACAAGGAAACATTTGGTTTGGGGGTGACTTTAACTGCTCCTTGATATTCAGTTTCGAGATCACAAGGGAAAAAGGTGTATTGTGATTCACATGCACTATTGGAGGTTGTTTCGATGCTGGGCTTTTGGATGCCTTTCGCAGCTTATACATGCTACAGATGGTGCTACGTATCATAGACACACCTTTGCTACTCGAATTGATATGTTTTTTATTTCATGATTTTTTCAGATTATTTCTTGTATTGCTGTTCCAGTTGAATTTTCTGACCATCATATTTTATTTTGTTCTCTATCTCTACGACTCTTTTCCCCCAGATTTAGTTCAGGCATTTCTCGCTGGAGATTGAATACTTCTTTCCTTCCGGACCCAGTCATTTCTCTTCCTTGAATTATTTCTTGCTGCAAAGTCCTACTTTGAACTTCTCCTCCCATTTGATTGGTGGAGACAAGTCAAAATAGAACTTCAACAATTATTTCAGTCTTGGGGTAAAACTAAAGTGCGGGATGACTATAGGCAATATTTAGTTTTAAGGAATCAACTGTATAGACTTATGTCACTTCCAGTACAAGAACACTCTTCTTTTCTTTCTCAAATTAAAAAAATCAAAAAACAAATGAAAATTTATCAGTATAACAGGGCCAAATCTCTTGATTTAGAGTTTCGCTTTATTTACAAAGATTCCCCCATGGCGGACCCCTTTCATGCCTGTAAAACATATTTGAAAGACACTCTTATGACCGGATTACTTAATATTAACAATGACCTGATCACCACAGATGTAGGTATGCTGCAGGTAGTAGAACGCTATATCCAGGATTATTTCTCACCCCCCAAAGTGTCTTCCATTGACTCTTTTCATCACTCCATTTTTTCTTCTCTTCCTCAAATGCCCCATACTTTGCTTAAGTCCTTAGATCACCAATTACTTTTCTGAAGTAATAGAAGTAATTAAAATCTGAGACTTGGGTCCTCACCAGGTATAGATGGGATACTCATGAGTTTTATAAAAATGTATAAATTATATGGGTCACTTTCTTCCCTTGTGTTTAACTCTTTTGGTCTTCTGAATTCCTTATTCGGATTTCACAATGTCTCTGATGATTTTTATTTTTAAAAAGGAGACAAAATCTCAATTTCAAATTGAGACCAATTTGCCTTCTTAATAGTGACTATAAGATTTTATCTAAAATATTAAATACTAGATTGGAAAAGGTAGCTCGATTTGATTCATCCGCTCAAACATGTGCTATAAAAAATAGAAAAATTCAGCACAATCTTTTTCTTCTTAGAGATTTACTAGCATGTCAAGCAACTTTTTTTTCTACAGAACTAATAGCTGCGTTAGATCAATCTAAAGCGTTTGATGCGATCAGTCATTCCTTTTTGTTTTTTGTACTATCCGCTTATGGTATTGTAGTGATAGTATAATATGTTGATTATTGTCACTCCATTTTGTATGCTATTTCATGTAATGTATGTCATTTTATACTCCATTTTACATGCTGCTTCATTTAATTGGTGTTTTGCTCTTTAGATAGCCTCATTATTATGTTTTGCTTCAGACAGTGTATTTTGCTGACTTGAAGGTCGCATATTATCAGGCAACCTGTTTTTGTAGTTTTGTTTAAACTCCTGCTTAGCTCATAGTGTTCTAGGCACCTGGCCAGTGTTTGGAGCACAGTGACCTAGCAGGTGTAGGAAATTCTGAGCAGTCCATATGGTGTGAATTTGCGATCCTGGGAGCCCGCCAGCTTCTAGAATGTGGGAAAACAACACTATGAGGGCTGCACGATTATTTTTAGCATAGAATAAGATATAAATTGTAGCTTTCTCAATGCCTGGTTTGAAGCTCTCCTGCAGGGTGGACGATCGCTGTGGGGCCAGTTCCCGGTTCGAGAGACTCCTAGCCAGGCTGACAAGGGGCTTCCAGCCATTGGAAGAGGGCTTGATGATGCTTTATTGAATCGGTGATGTATAACCTTTGTATTATATTTTGTTATAATAAAGCTTTTTTATGCTATACTTATTGTACTGTTATTGTGTGTATGTGAGTGTGAATGGCAAATAGCTGCTTGGTTTGAGTTGGCAGAGCATTTTGGTTAGTCGGCAGGATTCGAAAATAAATGTCTATTTTAGGAAAAAGGATGAGTTCTTTTTTTTGTGCTCAAACAAGCAAGGGCAACTGCCCTTTGTACTTGTAATTTGTGCTTGTTGTAAGTATATACTGTTAGAGCCAATGATGGCTTTTAGTTCAGGCTGCTTTAGGAGAAAAGCAGTTGCTGGTTAAGTAAAGTTAGATAAGCAACATCTAGAAAAGAAAAATAAACTATGAGGATGTACGCACAGTAGGTGACTACAGACGGGATGATTTGAAAATCTCCCCCCATGTTGCCTATCTGTGTAGTTTAAGTTTTCTGTATCAATTTAAGTTCCCTTGCCTCCTATAGAGGCTGAAACATTTGATCCTAAACCCAAGTACTGGGGACCTCTACCAGATGGATCTCAACCTAGTACTGTTAGAGATTTTGTTTGTTTTGTTTTTAAACTGCAAACCAGAGCTCTGAAAAGACTTGGTTTGGCAGGTTACTAAATGGCCAAAAGAAAACCTTTGAAAGGGTTAAAACCTTTGAAAGAGTTAATAGCTGCAGCGTTTGAAATTATCACGGTCCTGCAGTCAGTTTTCTTACTTAGACTAGTATATCGGAAAAGAAGAAGAAAAATACCTTGGCACCGGTAAGTCTGAATTGTTTATTTAAAGTTGTTTTATGTCTGTCTGTTTTATTTCTGTAATATGTATACTAAAACAAGGTAATGCTCAGTCTTTCTCATGCATATTTTCTAGCTTATATCTGTGTTCTGTAATTATGTTCTGTTGTCAAGGTTGCTAGATAGGATTGACTGCCTTCAGTGCACAACAGGTTACAGAAAAAAAAAGGAAGAAGAAGCTTTTGCCTCATAGCTGACTGTTTTAATTGGCTTTATTTTAATGGAACATTTGTGCTGCCTAGATAGGGTCAGTGAAAACTTTGTTTGTAGTTGTTGCTTGGAGCAGGTAGCGTTGATGGTGAAGAATTATGACGCATATAGATTGCAATGTGCAGAAAGAGTTGTAGTTTGCAAGCAACGTGCAAGCCACTGCTAGGTGAAATGTAATGTGTTAACAGCTATAAATGGCTTTATCATACTTCTAGTTAAAACCAGAAACTTTTGCAAATGGCAGAGTGCCATATTTTAGTTATGTGCCAAAGGTGTAATCATGTTATACAAGATGTGTTCACTACAGATGATGTGTTTAAACAGTGTTTTGTTCTGAAAGATTTGGCATGGCAATATGTATAAATGTGTTGGTTTAAAATTGTCAGTGTTACAAGACAGGCAGGAGGCAGCACATATCTAAACCACGACAGTTTTCTAATGGAACTATGGACATTACCTCAGCAAATTGGTGTGAACAATGTCAGTCTTATTTTGTGTTAAGTATTTCTTTGTGTATGTGTATGTGTGTACTGTCTTGGCCAGCAGTTTTATTGTGTAAAGATATTTTAATATTGGTGGTGTAAGGACACAGGAATGGTTGGGTTTGAATTACCTTGCATGCACACTGTGACCGCTTTGCACGTTATTTGACCTTCTTGTGTTTCAACATTTTATGTTACTACCAGTTCAAACTTGATGTGTATTCCATGCCTAAAGCACAACTTTTCACACAAAATGTATGTTTTCATGAAGGCACACCAAGAGTGAACCATGTAATTTGACTTTTATTGCAAAACTATTATTCTAAGTGAAGAGGAACAAACTTTTACAATTTTGAAAAAGGACTATTACAGCTGTTTTTGAGAGTTTACCATCTACAGAGATACGTACGTACGGTATTACCATCAATCTGGACATTTTGTCATGCTTAGGATAAGGGAACCCAGGGACGCTTGGCTTCTTTTATCCTATGGAAATAATCTTGTTTTATTTTTAAACTGATGTGTGTTTGTTTTTGTTGTTTGTCTGTGTTTCACAGCTAACCTTTTTATTGCTACAGTATTCGAGCTGTCTCTTGCACCTCGAGCTGTGTCTTCCACCAGTAGGAGCTTGAGGGAGGGTGGTACCCTTCCTCCTTCCAGTGTAATACCCACAAAGGTTGCAAGGTACATGTCATATTTATACTGATTCATGGTCTGTAGCCAATGGTTTAATCAACCTGGCTGCCCACTTGGGCTAAGGATGAGGGAACATTTATTCAAAGAAATATGGGGAAAAGAACTGTGGCAGGAAATATGGACTATGGTGCAAAATACTCAGACTACTGTATTTCATGTTGATGCTCATTGTGCTTCAGATACACTAGAACGATG
The DNA here is from genome assembly GCA_016271365.2 of Neoceratodus forsteri. Taxonomy (NCBI): domain Eukaryota; kingdom Metazoa; phylum Chordata; order Ceratodontiformes; family Ceratodontidae; genus Neoceratodus; species Neoceratodus forsteri. The sequence goes on from CM057451.1 coordinate 1,093,176,498, forward strand.
GTATAATTCTATTGCAGATGAAAAAGCTAAGATTCTTCCAGTGGATATTGAAGAAACTCAAAGTCAGCAGTTATCAGGCTGGCAAATGGGCACATCAAAAATGTGGACATTTGGGAGAGAAAGCCACTTACAGATGGGCATATAGTAGGTGTACCCCAACATTGGATTTGGTTAAAATGTTGTTGCTCAGTGTCCTATATACCAACATGGGCAACAAAGACCAATCCTCATATTGTGAAAGGACAATTGGGGGAGAGCCTATGAAAATGGAAAGAGAATTTGCATGAAGCATTACAGATTTTAAATAATAGACCAATTGAGAATCTGAGACCTTAATGCGAATGATAACTCCTAATTTGTAAGTGCAGGCTTACTCAACTACAGAAACAGTGTTATATTGGGAATTACATCAGAGTTTCTGTCTCTTGCAGGGCAACCCCAGAAGCTGCTGGACTTGATTTACATGCCCTTCAAGAATACAGAATAAACAGCAGAAACATTCAAGTGATAGAAACTGGTATTGGAACACAAATTCCACCGAGACATTTTGGTTGGATAGCACCTAAATCAGAACTAGCCTCAAGGGAATACAAATTTTGGGAGGGGTGATTGATTGTGATTACCAAGGAGAAGTGAAAGTAATTTTGTTGAATAGTAGAGAACAAAATCTGTTAATTCAATAGTATGACAGAGTGGCTCAATGTTAATTATTCCAGTTAACAAAATGACCTCTATAAAGGGACAAGCCCTCACACTCTTAACAGCAAGGGGATAAAGGTTCTAGATCTACAGGAGGTTTTATAATGGTGCCAAAATATGGGTTACAAACCCAAATGGCCCTCCTGAACCAGCTGAGGTGATAGCCACCGGACGAGACAACACAGTGTTAATTATCAGATCAGGAAAGAAAATGGGAATACGTGCCTGCACATAAATGTTATCTTCGAGAATAATGAAATTTGTGTCTTTCTAGGTCCAGCAATGGATTTTAAAAGGAATGCTGGTGTCTTATGGTCTATTTGGCAGAGCTAGTTACCCCAGAGGAAGGATTCAAAGGGTTAACTGTAATGACACCGTTGTAAAGGAACCTGGAGTTGGAAAATGATACCAAAGATAGAACCCAGGGAACTTTAGCTGCCCAGCCGGACAGAAGTGTGTGGTACTAAACATGACATTTTCACCAGGGTCAATCTCTGATGACAACTGGTGGCTCAGGACAATATGCTTCAAACAGATGAAATCTCTTTGAGAATAAGACTGTTATTAAATGCTGCAACTTACCTAATAGTTGCATGGTGACTGTACAACATAGATTTGATTGCTGCATGAATCAAACAGACATTTTCAATGCAAGTATTACTTTGATTGACATAGACACGTTATTTCTGCATGAATGCTACTGCAATAACTAATAGAACTACTTGGCAGATCACATTACAGTGTTGAAAAATCATCCTGTAATTAGCAATGATAGTATAGTTAAGGTTCCATCCACATGTACATCAGTAGCACAGCGGTATCAGAAAAATGTAATCCATTTTAACATAACGTTTATGTTTAGTAGAAAATGCAAATATAAAAGAGCTTGGTATGATACGCTATTAGGTGGAGCAGGGGCAGGCATGGAATTTTAAATAGTGTGGATATAGAAACACTGACTAACAGGCTTCAGCAGTAGGAATTGATGTATTTAGCTTAATTAACTTACAAGCTCAATGGATGCCAACTGTTTTCTTACCCAAAGATTAACTTTGAATTATGATTTTGAGTTCTTGCAGTTATTTAATGCTTCACAGGTATGGGGAATGGGAGTAGCAGAAAATATTTCGCTATTTATTGATTGGACAGAATGCACATACTGTACATATGTATTCTATAATGCAAAGAAATAAGGCCCAGAGTGATTTAATGAGTAATAATGAATATGTGTGGAGGACCGTGTTCAAATCATGGATTTCTAGTAATCATTTGATTGTAATGTCATCCAACAGTAAAATGCACAGGTCCCTGATAATGAGCAGAAGCTTATTTTGTATTGGCAGCCCAATATTTTAGATCAATCAAGATTGAGTATCTCATTAAATAAAATTAAACAGATAATTCAGGAAACAGATGTAATGCAGGCTCATTTGGCAATAAGAAATAAATCATTAGTGCAAAGTCAGGTGCAAACTACGATAGTTAAAATAAAATGATTGATTTAAGTTCCAAGATTCAACAAGAGACTACTCATTATTGGTGGGATATTTTACAGGATGGTCTCCATCAGCTACAAAAGTGTTAAATATTCTGATACATCCTATCATAATCATTGCTGTAGTGACAATTATCTTGCTTATTTGGACTTGTTACTTATCATGTTATATTCGTAGTAATTTTGCTATGGTACCAATATCATACAAATCGATTCACAATAATCAAAGGACCGAATGTAGTGATAGTATAATATGTTGATTATTGTCACCCATTTTGTATGCTATTTCATGTAATGTATGTCATTTATACCCATTTTACATGCTGCTTCATTTAATTGGTGTTTTGCTTTTAGATAGCCTCATTATTATGTTTTGCTTCAGACAGTGTATTTTGCTGACTTGAAGGTCGCATATTATCAGGCAACCTGTTTTTGTAGTTTTGTTTAAACTCCTGCTTAGCTCATAGTGTTCTAGGCACCCGGCCAGTGTTTGGAGCACAGTGACCTAGCAGGTGTAGGGAATTCTGAGCAGTCCTTATGGTGTGAATTTGCGCATCCTGGGAGCCCGGGCCAGCTTCTAGAATGTGGGAAAACAACACTATGAGGGCTGCACGATTATTTTTAGCATAGAATAAGATATAAATGTAGCTTTCTCAATGCCTGGTTTGAAGCCTCTCCTGCAGGGTGGACGCATCGCTGTGGGGCCAGTTCCCGGTTCGAGAGACTCCTAGCCAGGCTGACAAGGGGGCTTCCCAGCCATTGGAAGAGGGCTTGGATGATGCTTTATTGAATCGGTGATGTATAACCTTTTGTATTATATTTTGTTATAATAAAGCTTTGGCTTGCTATACTTATTGTACTGTTATTGTGTGTATGTGAGTGTGAATGGTAAATAGCTGCTTGGTTTGAGTTGGCAGAACAGGTATTCCTGAGACTTTTACTCAATGGATTTTAAAACTTTACTCATGTGGAGTTTCTATTCCTATAGCGAATGGCCTCTTAGGTAAGAAAATCTCGATTTCCCGAGGTGTTCGCCAGGGATGTCCCCTAAGTCCATTGCTATATACCTTTGTTTTGGACCCAATTATTCGGACCATTAATTGTGATCCGTCTATTTCCGGAATTTCTCCATCTATAGGTCTAGAAAAGGTTAAGGTCACTGCCTTTGCAGACGATGTCACCCTCCTTTTAGCCGATACTCTTTCTTTAAAAAGGGCCTTAGAGGTTTTCTTTTTTTTCAGTACATATTCTGGTGCCTCTCTCAATATTTCTAAAAGTTTTGTGCTGCAATTAGGACAGATAGTTCCGAATTTAACAAACTGTTATGATATCCCACTGGTGTCTGGACCAAAAAAAATTCTAGGAGTCTGGTTTGGAATACAAAATATGGCACTCTATAATTGGGACAAACAGCTGATGGTAGGTGAAACTAAAATAAACCAGTGGAAACATTGGAAATTCGGAAAAAAGAAAAGGGTTGTGATAATAAAGAAATTTATTTTACCCATATTTCTTTACATTAGTCATCTTTTTCCTCCTCCTTTCATTAGAAACCAGACTTTGATAGCATTTTCTTTCAAATGTTGTGGGTAATAGATTGAACCCGGTAAAAGGAATTTACCTATCTTAAATTCCGGAAGGAGGGTTGCATATGATTAATCCTGTTATTTTTTCATTCCATTTTTCTTTTCTCCTCTTTTCCTTTCTTTGGCACGCCCATCTCTCACTTGGGAATTTTGGACTAAGTCTATTTGGCATAAATATTTTTAAATGGTCTCTTCTTCCCCAAGAGTCCTATTATCAGATGACATACCAAATTATGGGGTTTCAGCTTTAAAAATTACACCAATGGAAGATACCTTTGCAGAAACTACAATCATTACACAGAAAATCCTTTTATACATATATTGTATATGATGTACAGAAAGTTATTTTACTCTTTCCTCTCTGTTCTCCATCCACTATGATCAATGTTTTCAATAAATTGACAGATGATAGGATTCCATTTAAGGTTTGGGATATAGTATGGATATCTGCACATGGAAGACTCGGAGTACGAGGCAATTTAAAGTATAAACCTGTTTCAGAAAGATACTGTTTAAGACAAGATTGTACTAATATTGTAGAAACTCAGATGCATTTTTTTTTGGACTGTCCTTTTACTCAGAAGTTTTGGGACTTTGTAGCCCATCGATGGAATATGCCTCATTTACAGTCTCTTTCCTATAGCACGTTGGTATTAGGTGAATATTTAGGTATTTGGACTAATTATCATAGGAGTACTTTGAACGTTTTATTTGCACTTTTTCAATATTACCTATGGCAAGCCCGTTGTTCCTTTGTGTTGCAACAATTTATTACAGATTTTGAAGTTATTCTTTCTACTGTTATTTCTGATTTACAAATGATACGTTGTTTAGATGAAAAAAGTATTTTCAATCTTATGTGAAATTTTTATGGAAAAACATTTCTTTTTGTTAATGGAAGTATATCTTTTTTGTTTAATTTTTTTTCTTTGACAACTGATATCTTTCTTTGTTGGTTTTCTTTTTTTATTTTCTGTGATGTTGTGTTTTTTGCTCAATAAAGTACCCCCTACTCTTTTCGATAAGTGCCATGGGATCTTTAACATCCACCTGAACTACCACCAATCCAGGCAGATGGGACCTCGGTTTAACGTCTCATCCGATAGACGGCACCTCAGAAATGCAGCACCCCTCTCATGCTGCATTACAGTGTCAGTACTGGGATATTAACCCAAGTGCCAGATGTGGGAACTGAACCCACAGCCCTCTGATCTCCCGGCCTCAGAGGCGAGTGTGCTACCTACTGAGCCACTGACACTGCTCAATGAGATTAAAATGTAAATAAAAAAGCTTTTTTAAAGAAACATAGTCCCACATAATACACACATACACTATTTAAATGAAATCAACAAGTATGAAAATGTTATTTAAAAATCAAACTTTTGCAAAAAAGCGGCATATGACGTTGCTCACCCACCAACATACAGCATGCCATATTATTACTCCTGCTGCACATAAACACCACAAATGTCAAAATACGAAGATCTGCTGGCCCGTCAGCACAGTGGTAGCTCTACTGCTCATGATGCTGGTGACCAGAGTTCAGGTGAGAGCTCAGTATTATCGGGGCCTAGCCAGGGGAGGATTTAGCATCCCACAGGATGCTCTCCCTCCTTCAGGAGGGAAGGTTGCCATCCCCACCGCTGTACTGCCACTAGAGATGGGCAAAGTGGCCCCAATTCGCTCCTCAGAGTGTTTCGTGGAGTGAAGGCGAACTCGCAGAGTGCTCCGCAATGCGAAGCAGAGTCCTTTGTGTTACTCCACCTTCCCAAACCACTACTCCACCAATTCTTAAGGCGAAGTACATTGAAAACATTGTACTTCTCCTCACTTCACCTTGTTTTTAAGCTCCAAAGGTGAATTTTTCCAGTGATTCATGGGATTTTGGGTCACATGGGCTCTAGATTGTTCTGCACAGCCTCAGATTGGGGTAGTGTGTGTGGGAAGCTGTAGGAGACAATCTGCTGTGAGAGTTCTCTTTGGTTAAAACCTTCTAAAAGCTGTTAAAAAAGCCTTTTTGAGTCTTTTTTTTTGCTGAAACTTTAGTTCATCGATTATAGGAAACCCTCCTGTGCTCATATTATTGAGCATTTATTATTTGTATGTGGATTTTGAATGTTAATGTACAACATTCAGTCTGTATACTGAGAGACAATGGAAGTGTACTTTAGGGGGGAAGGGCATATCTGTGGTGTAGGTAGATTAACTTGGAGAAAAAGACAGGTGCTTTCTGTTTTGGTGATATTTTTCTTGTATAACTGTTAATGTGCATACAGTAATATTTTCAATAATTCTTGCCATTTTTTTGCTGATTGTTGTGGTACAGCAGTGCATAATTTTAGTTTGTTTAAAATATGTGGTTATATTACTGAAGTTTTCAGTTTGCTATGCATTACTTAATGTGTGTGTGTGTGTGTGTGTGTGTGTGAGTATGTGTGTGATGTGTGTCATCAAATCAAACACCTTTTATTGTGCCACTTAATAATTTAAGCAATGAGAACCTGCTATCCACTGCTGCTGTGTGATTTTTGTACTTCTTTGTGGTATCTTTATTGATACTAGTACTAGTGACTGTTACTGCAGCAGTGCAGTACACACCCCACCCCAACCGGCAAAGATATTCTTTTCCATATTTGAATTTCTGATGGTGAGCACTGGTTAGGTGTTGTGCCTTTGTGTCTATATCTCTTCAGTGTGCAGTGCAATCTTAATCTGTCTGTGCATTTGCATCTCTTTAGGGCCCAACCTCCATTTCTTACTTAAGTCACAGTTGCTTCTTTGGCTTCCCTTCAGAGTACTGGACAGGTGTGGTGCATAATTCTGTATGAACATTGTACTCATTAATATGCGTTTTTAAGTCAGGACCATCATCACGAGTCACTCGTGATAGAAATCACATTCTTCATCATCATGGTCAAAAATGGAGTAACAAATCATGATTCATGATCACATCACGAATCACAACATTCATTTTTTTACTAGTTACTTGGATGTACAAGAACAAGGGGGCCCAATTTGAAGATGGGGGATGACTCAGAGGTAATGTAAGGAAGTATTTTTTTACAGAGAGGGTTGTGGATGTATAGAATGGCCTTCCGGAGGAGGTCGTGGAGTCAAAAACAGTGATTGAATTCAAGCATGCATGCATGGGACAGCCATAAGGCAATTCTAGAGGACGGGGATAGAAAGAAGTAGGCTGCTGGTTAACTAGGATCTGCAGCTTATCCATTAGGTAGGGAAATGGGCAGACTGGGTGGGCCAAGCGGTCTTTATCTGCCGTCAAATTCTATGTTTCGATGTTTTGTAGTACCTCTCCAGGCTTCACCACCCCACCATTGCACTTACTAATGAGGTTTTTTAAGTCGGGGAGTTTGTGCTACAGCTCATCGGGGAAGTACAGCTGTAGGCATTCACGTTCCCAATACAGTTCCATATTAGTTATCGCACACCGTTGACACCGAGTCACTTTCTTCATCATCACGGTCACAAATGCAGTTACAAATCATGATTCACAATCATGTCACGAATCACAACAATAATTTTTTTACTAGTTACTTGGCTGTATTGTAATCATGTTTTATAGTAACTATCCAGGCTTCACCCCTCCACCTTTGTACTCATTAATAAGCATTTTTAAGTCGGAGAGTTTTGTGCTACAGCTCATTGGGAAAGTACAGCCATAGGCATTTGTGTTCCTTCCCATACAGCATGTTAGTTACAGTACTGTAAATAGTGGTGGGTGAAGAGGCCCCAATTTGCTCCGTGAAGTGATTCACTGAGTAACGTGGAATCCGTGGAGAACTCCACAATGTGAAGAGGAGTACTTCACTTCATAATGAGGAACGTGAAGTCCATTGAAACCAATGAATTTGCATTACTCCGCCTTCCCCAAATCACTTCTCCACCAATTTTAAGGTGAAGTACATTGAAATCAATGTGATTCGCCTCACTTCGCTCTGTAATTGAGCTCCAAATGAAATTCTGCAGTGATTCATGGGATTGTAGGTCACATGGGCTCTAGATTGTTCAGCACAGCCTCAGTTCTGGCCTGGGTAGTGAGAAGAAGAAGAAGAATCAGTATTTATATAGAGCTTTTCATACATCCAAAGCACTTTACAAGCAATGCTAGACTGGTAGTGAAGTGACTGAATGTGTGGTGGCAGCCATATCGCACATCATCACCCACACACAGCCTGGATAATTGCATGAACCAGTTTATGGGAAGGGGAATGTTGGCCAAGACACCGGGAATGTTCCCTACTCTTTTGCGAAGAGTGCCCTGGGTTCTTTTACTTCCACCTGGACAACACCAGGATGGGTAGAAGGGACCTCGGTTTAACATCTCATCCGAAGGACAGCACACCCCAGCAGTACAGCACCCCCAATACTGCACTCAGTTGCCAGCGATTTTTAGGTGCAAGTCCAATCCCAGTGTGGGACGAGAACCCACGACCTTCTGGTCCAGAGGCAGATGTGCTACCAACTGAGCCACGCTGACACCCAAGTCAGTGAGTGTGCAGTGGTAGCTGGAGACAGTTTGCGCTCAGAGCTCGGTGATTCAAAACCTCTAAAAGCTGTTTCAAATACCTTTTTGAATAATATTTTTTGCTCAAAATTTAGTACATCAGTTGAAGGAAACCCTTCTGTGCTCATATCATCGAGTGTTTATTGTTGTGTGTGGATTTTTAATGTTAATTTAGAACAGTTAGTCTGTGTAGTGTGAAGTGTGCTTTGGGGGAGGGGCATATTTGTGGTGTAGGTAGATTAACAAAGAGAAAAAGGCAGTCTTTCTGTTTTGGTTATATTTTTCTTGTACAACCGTGTTAATGTACACACAGTAATATTTTCAGTAATTCTTGACATTTTTTTTCTGATTGTTGTGGTGCAGCAGTGTACAATTTGTCTGTTTAAAACGTTTGGTTGTATCACTAAAGGTTTTCAATTTGCTATGCATTACTTCAGTGTGCATGCGAGTGTGTGTGTGCGATGTGTGCCATTAAATCAGATACCTTTCATTGTGTTACAGAGTAATTGCAGCAGTGTGAACCTGCTATCCACTGCACCTGCATGAATTTTTTACACTGTTTTGTGGTATCGTTACTGGTAGTGGATTGTAACTGCCATGCGCTAATCCCCCAACTGGCAAAATGTATTCCTTTCCAGATTTGGATTTGTGACTTGTGAGCACTGGTTAAGTGTTGTTGTGCCTTTTTGTATGCATCCCTTGAGTGTGCAGCACAATCTTAATGTCTGTGCGTTTGCATGGCACCATTAATTCTGGGAGACTGCATTTCTTGTTACACTCTCATTTCACTTCTTCAGCACTGGGGAATTTTCTGGACACAAGACAGTGGCATTTTGGGGATGCATATTAATTCTGGTGACTCTGTGTGACCTGACCACTGTGCACATTACTGAGTGCGCCATTAATTCTGAGAGACTTTGCATTTTTGTCATGCTCTCATTTCACTTAATCAGCATTGGGAGTTTTCTGGACACAAGACAGTAGCACTTTTGGATATGCACATACATTCTGGTGACTGTGTGGGTGGGATGCTGCCAGTATTGCTGTCACTCTGTCTTACTTTGTGTTTAAGGTGGAATGACAACGCAAAGTAATAATAAGGTGAAGTGAGCCTCTCCTATGAGGCACTCCTCATAGCGAAGTGTGAATGCGCAGTGGCACTTTGCATTCACTTCGCCAATGGATTTTAAACTTGCTGCATCTCTAACTGCCACCTGGGTGCACACAGACTGTAGTGCAGACAGGGGATGCCTCGGGAGGGACGGACGGCAGCAGGACCCAGACCAGGGTCCAGATGCGGTGTCACGCTTCTGCATACACGTTCCTTTGGGGGCACCGTCTGCATGCCGATGTCTGTGTGGAGGGATAAAAACTGGATAAATGGCCCCTACATAACAGGATGACAGATCACCTGTCACTGTGCTGGATCTCCTCACCGTTTCCATGGCAATGGCATCCCTGATGAAGTGATGGAAGTTTGAGTGGTTCACTCCCACCTTGTCCCTGTCTGCGGGGGAAAACCACGGCTGTATGGGGTGGATGGCCTATGCGCCAGATTCAGGTATGGGAGGGTGACATTTCCCAAAGTCTGGAGGGCTGGATTCTTCTTCTTCTTTTTTTTCATGGAGCGGACAACAGTCAGTATGGGATGCCTTGGCAACTCCCAAAGGAGTAGGTGTGCAGGGCCTAGGGGCACAAAACAAATAAATAAAACAATATGCTGGATCTTCCCTGCTCATTCCACTCTGTTAAGACTCCATTCTCCTCATCTACAGCAATAATAGCACACTCATATTTCTGCACTGCAATATCTTTACATAGAAACATAGAAGTTGATGGCAGATATGGACCGCAAGGCCCATCCAGTCTGCCCATTTTTTCTATCTTATGAATGTGCCATAGGCCTTTACTCTGTCAATGGCCTATCTATTCATACTCATCTGTATTGCTCCCTTATGCCTATCCCATGCCTGTTTGAAGCCCTACACTGTATTCATATCCACCACTTCCTGAGGCAGGCTGTTCCATGCATCCACCACCCTTTCTGTGAAAAATAACTTTCTCACATTATCCCTTAATTGGCCTCCCTCTAATCTCATGCTGTGTCCTCTTGTCCTGCTATTTTTCTTATATGGAAACATGTCAGACTCTTTCACCTTGTTAATGCCCTTAGGGTGTTTGAATGATTCGATCATATCACCTCTCTCCCTCTTCTGCTCTAGGGTATACATATTGAGCTCCATTAATCTGTCCTCATATGTTTTCTGATTCAGTCCCTGCACCATTTTGGTTGCCCTTCTCTGGACTGCATCCATTTTGTTAATGTCCTTGTGCAGGTGTGGCCTCCAGTACTCATGCAGTACTCCAGATGGGACCTAACCAGTGTCTTGTAAAGAGGGATTATTACCTCCTTCTTACAACTTGTGATAGCCCTACTAATACACCCCAACATCCCCCTAGCCTTACCTACTGCTTTAGTGGTCTGCTTGGATGATTTCAATTCATCTATGATGACGTTGCCCAAGTCTCTTTCTTCCCTTGTGATTGCCTTCAACTCCCCTCCCAACCTATAGGTGGCTTAAGAGTTTCTCTTCCCTATGTGCATGATCCTGCACTTCTTTGCTTTAAACCCGTTTCCACTCTTCTGATCATTTTGCCAGTTTATCCAGATCTCTTCCCATTCTGCCCACCCCATCTGGATCATCTACTCTGTTGCATATCTTGGGTGTCAGCTGCAAACAGACAAACCTTATTCTCCAGTCCATCTGCAATGTCACTGATGAAGATATTGAAGAGGACTGGCCCCAGAACTGATCTCTGAGGTACCCCACTTGTGGCTTGCGTCTCTTCTGACTGTATACCATTTACCACCACTCTTTGTGTTCTGCCTGCCAACCAGTTTGCCAACCAGTTGACCAACTTCTGACCCACCCGAAGCCTACCCAGCTTATTAATCAATCTTCTATGTGTAGCAGTATCAAAAGCTTGGATGAAGTCAAGGTAGGTGACATCAACTGCACCCCCTTGGTCCACCACTCCGGTTACCCAGTCAAACAAATCTCTAAGAAAAGTTTGACAGGACTTCCTGTTGTAAACCCATACTGTCTTGGATCCTGTACTCCTATGGATTCCAGGTGTTGCACTATCCTTTCCTTAAGGAGTGCTTCCATAATCTTAACATAGAAACATAGAATTTGATGGCAGATAAGGACCATTTGGCCCACCTAGTCTTCCCATTTCTCTACCTAATGGATGAGCTGCAGATCCTAGATAACCAACAGCCTACTTCTTCCTACCCCCACTGGAATTGCCTTATGTCTGTCCCATGCATTCTTGAATTCTCCCACTGTTTTTGACTCCATGACCTCCTCAGGAAGGCTATTCCATGCAACCACAACCCTCTCTGTGAAAAAATAATTCCTCACATTACCTCTGAGCCATCCCCCATCTTCAAATTGTGCCCCCTTGTTTGTGGCCCACTACTGTGGTAAGACTGACTGGTCTGTAGTTCCCTGCCTCCCCCTGCTACCATTCTTGTGGAGCGGGATCACAAGAGCCCTTTGCCAGTCTTCTGGGACCTCTCCTGTGCTCAGAGACTCACTAAACGGTTCTGAGAATGGCTCTGCTAGTTCCACTCTTAGCTCCTTTAGTACCCTGGGATGTATGCCCATTCCCATTCCCTTTTCCACACTGAGCTTAGTGAGCTCATGTAGGACACTTTCTTTTGTGAACGGACTTGTGCACACCTCCCTCACCCCTGTGTCCATTGTGCTGAACTGCGGGCCCTGCCCTACCTCCTCCTCAGTAAATACTGAGAGAAGTATCTATTTAGGATTGATGCTTTTCCTTGGTCCTCCTCCACACACTCCCCCTTATCCCCTTTGATCTTAGCAATACTCCCTCTGGACTTTCTCCTTTCACTGATTTATCTATAGAAAGTCTTGTCCCCTTCTTTTATTGTTCATGCTAGTGTTTTCTCAGTTTGGGCCTTTGACTGCCTTACTGCCTTCCCTGCTTCCCTTAGGGAAGTTTGGTATGCCTCCCTGTCTTTGTCCCACTGCATTCCCTTATACTTTCTGAAGGCCAACCTTATGGCTCTGACCTTTTCTGCTACTGTTTCTGAGAACCAAAGTGGTTTCCTCCTTCTTTTGCATTTCCTATTCTCTCTAACACAATGGGATGTTGCTTCAAGTATTGCATCCTTAAAGCTTTCTCACCTTGCCTGTACCCCCTCACCTGTATTTCTTCTTGCTAGGGCTAACTTAACTCTGTTGGCCATCTTATCAAAGTCAACTCCTCTAAAGTCCCTTATTTTTGCCTTGGAATGGGATGATTTTTTTTCTAGTGACCAAATTGAACCATGCCATGTGATGGTCATTGGCCCCCAGGTGACCTTCTTCTGGAGATCTGTGATCCTTTCCCCGTTAGTCAGTACTAGATCTAGGATAGCCCTGTCTCTTATGGGTTGTTGTACCAGTTGTTTGAGGTCCTCCCCTTGCAGGGAATCCACTATGTGTCTAGTTCTGGCGGATGTTCCTGCTGGTATTGACCAATCTGTATCTGGCATGTTGAAGTCTCCTATTATCAGAACCTCCCCTTTAGCTGTCATGTTTTGTATATCTTCTAACAGTAATGTGTCTATGTCCTCCCCCTGGTCTGGAGGCATGTAGACAACTCCAGTTCGTATGGCTGTCCCATTTCCTGTTTTCAGGGTGACCCATAGTTCCTCTGGCTCCTTATGTGTATTCTGAATTTCTGTAGCTTTGATATTTTCATTGACATAAAGGGCTGCTCCCCCCCACTTTTGCACCTCAGTCTCTTCAGAACAGTACATAGCAAGGTACTGAAGTCTCTCAAGTGGTGTTACTGGTGAACCATGTCTCGCTAATGGCTACTATGTCCAGTTTAGCCTCTGTCATTGTTGCCTGCAATTCTGGGATCTTGTTTCCCAGACTGTGGGCATTTGTGTGCATGATTTTCTATTTGCAAGATTTCAGTGCGTCACTTGTTGGGTGAGGTCTGGCATTTCCCCTGCACATCATATGGGGAGCCAGACCTTTTTCCTTACCTGGTGATGCAAATGAACTGCAAACATGCTGAACTCCAGTTTGATCACTATTTGAGGGGGGAAGGGTATTCTTCCCATTCAATGTATCGGGTGCTGCACCCCTCTCCCCATTGGCTAGTTTAAATATTCTGCAAATACGTCAAACCTCTGCACCAATGCACTGACTCCTTCCTTAGTCAGATGCAGTCCATCAAATTTAAAAAACCTTCGCTCCCAAAACTGTTGCCAGTTACCTACAAATTTATGCCATTTTTCCTGGCACCAGCCCTTGAGCCACATGTTTAGCTCCCCTATCTCCCCATTTCTGACTTCCGTCCATCTGCCACTTTCTACAAGACTGGCAGGATCTCAGAGAAGGAAATGCCAGATGATATGGATGACAGTTTGTCTGGCAGCCTGGTCACATGTTCCTTGGTCTCTATAACTGACCGGCTGGCGAGATCGTTAGTCCCTATGTGTACCAGGATATCAATGTTTTCTCCTGCTTCCTGCATGATTTTAGTAATGCGGTCAGTGTCTCTCCACGCTGATGTACCTGGGAGACATCTGACCATTACCCCTGGCTGGAGGTAGGTATCAACTCCATGAATCATGGAGTCTCCTATGATCAGAAGGGTATACCAACAGTGCAGTGATGCAAATACCATGAAGACCATCACAGCGACATTTTTGGCAGTTCACTGTGATGGTCTGCAGGTATTCAGACACTGCTGCTGCTGGGGTGTTTGCCCCCCTTCCCGAACTAACTCTGACTGGAGTTAATAATGTTAAGCGCAAGGGATGTGGGGGCAGAGCCCCCTTGCAGGGGAGGTGGGGGGGTGAAGCCCCCCACAGAAAACACTTGTTCCCCCAGCGATGACACAACATCAATTGGCAGTGTTGTGCTGTCGCTGTGCCGATGGTCGACAAATTTCTTGTTGCCGCAGCATAGTGGAAGCAGTCAGAAGTGTTTTGCATTTCCTTTTTGCTTTTTTTTTTGTTTTGATCCCTGTTTTGGGTGAGTTTTGTAGCAGTGTCCTGCTCTGCAGTGTCCTCTACTCCTTTGTTTGATTTTGGAAATAGAGGCAGATACCTGTTTGTAGTTTTTATATGGTTTGTGGAGGTGATACATTGGAGAGCACTGAGTTATGGGGCACTTGATTTGCCCCTCCTAACCACCTGCCAACCTCCTGGACCAACCACCCTCTGCAGTCGAAGTGCTTCAGTTGGATGTTGGGGAAATGGTGGGTGGTTCTTATAATATATTTCCTCCTGAATATGCAATTTGAGGTATGCAATCTCTGCCCATGCTGCCTGGAGCTAAGCCTTTAGATCTCCAGTGGTCCAACATGTAGGACAGCATCTTAATTTCTGTATAACTGCCCTTTTTAAAAGTGTCCCGCAGTGCCTGCAGTTAATAATGTCCATTCCAGTTGAGCTGTTGAGTTTATAACCTGGTCAGGGTAATTAGAAGAAGGAAAATTAAAGGAAAAGTTTGATTTTTTTTTTTGTATAACTTGTTATAACAAGTTAAATTACTTGTGCCCCTGTAAGTGAGGTCACTGTGTGGGTACCCCTGTGATCCTCCCCTTCCTGCTTTGCTGCAGGAAATGTCACGATTGTGCTACTCTATAAAATGGGTGTAGCATGGAGTGGTTGGGGATGGGGTGGGTGGCTGAGCCCTTCCCCTGCCAAAAAGGAAGAACCATGGACAAAAGAAACAGGGAGGTAAGAGCAGAAAAAATCAACCAACAACAAATGCAGTAGCCCTCAACGCTTGGCCTAATGATAGATAAAACTGTAAACCCTGTAAGCACCACCTATAACCATTTCATATAAGATATACCCTGCAAAAAATACTTTGCTACTGAGAAAAATAAAGCAGTAACAGAAGTTATACCTAGCAAAAAATTATTTTAATCAGAGAAGATTACAGCAGTAATCTGTAAGCATAAAGCATTAACAAATCTGTAGACACACCCTGAAATAATGCAGCAGAAAGTATACCCTGCAATAGCAATTTGAATCCAAGAAGGTCACAGCAATAAAATGAAAGAAAAAAATAGTATTTAACCTTGTGAGCACAAAAGAAAATAGTAACACACAGTAAATCTGCCTAGCAAAAAGAAGTCTTAATCTTTTTCCTTGCTCTGATAATGTTGTCCCTTGCTCTGTCCTTAGAAGCAAACCTAGAAGAAAAGAGTTCAGGTGCAGCTAGGTGCCTTTGCCAGCAAACCTAGTCTTCCATCTTCTTAAACTTCAGATCCAAATCATCATCAACACACAATTAACTTCAAGTAGGTAATTCATGCATACTGTACATACATACAGCACCCATTCTGAATACCACACAGAGTCACAGCCAGGAATCAAATCTGGTTCAAACAAATGTCAGGTGTGCAAGCCACAAGTGTGTATGTTTTATCTGTGTGGTACATGAAACACCAGAATCCATCTCGCCTTTCAGAACTGCCACCAATCCTCAACTGTCACCAATCCTCAACACATAAAAATTTGGTGCTGTAAAGGGCACATCTGCACCATAACAGCTCACCCACCTACAATAGATAATATGTAGGGGACCTCTTACCTGGGTACTAGGGAGCATAAGGTGGAGGACTTGATGGATGATGTGCAGGTGACCCGAAAACCAAACAAAATAATAATAAGAAAAGGGGGGACAAAGAATCTATAGTTCCTTAGGGAGAAAATAAAACACATAGAAGAGGTTAAACATTGAACAGTACTTATCTGATGGGAAGTATATCAGTGTCCTGTCAGACCTGTAGAAATAAAGGGAATAAATGATTAGTGCTGCGTGGGAAAATGGTGTCAATAGCAGAGACAGAGAGCAGATAGGTGCAAGAAGCACAAGATGAGCACAGAATTTAAGAAAGGGTTATTTCAGAGAGAAAAAGTGAGAAGAAAATAAGAAAACAGAAGAAGAAAGAGAATTAAAGGAAACACAAAATAAAGTGTTGTCAGGGTTGTGTTTGTGTGTGTCTGTATGGGGAGGGGGGGTGGCAGCCCAGTACAGTCCGCATAGTGCACTGAGGTTGCTTAGCAGGAAGTAATTACATATATTAGTCCTTGAAGTGTAGTATTTTACCTTGAAGATGCATCAAATCCTCAATTTACCATATTATTAAAAATTTTACATAGTAATCTAATAACAGTTTCTTCACTTTTTTTCAAAGAGTCAATTTAATAGTCACAGAAATTGTACAGTAGCCCAATTCCACATAGTACCCAGGATACCATGTTGCCCACAGGCCTGATCCCCATCCCAGCAAGTTACACCCTTCAACCCTTGGACTCACATGTTGCCTCAGTTCATCTGGCAAGTCACTCTGAATTCTAAACCTCAACACAGTCCCACTCCCTCCCTCAGGCCAGCAAGTTGCTCCTCAGTCTAATCCTCATCACACACATTTTCCCCCCTGTCCTACTAGGAACTGTTTAATAAGGTCAGGCTGGCTGGATGGGAGCTGATTTTCAGATAACTAGTGGAATTAATTATTTGGGTTAGGGGGTCAAATACTGGAGTCAGAGAATGAATTTATTAGTTCTTGGTGGATTTCTTTGAGGTTAGCTGGACTGATTAATGGGGTCAGGAGTTACATTTTTGGGACATTGGTGGGATTGATTAATTTGGACAGTGTGCTGACTTCTGGGGGTCAGTGGGACTGATTAATGGGGTGGAGCTAATGACTCTGGGGTCAAAGGGACTGATTAATGGAGTTGGGATTGTTTGGTGGGAGTCAGAGAGACTCAATGAGGTTGGGGCTGATTACTGAGGGTCAGAGGGAATAATGAATGGGTCAGGAGGTTTATTTCTGTTTAGTTGGTGGAACTGATTAAGGTGATTGGGGCTGATTGCATGACCAACAATCTAAATAATGAGGTCAGGGCTAATTTTTTGGGGCAGGTGGGACTGGGAAATGGGGTTGAGAGAATTAATTACTGGGGTTGGGGACTGCTCACTGAGGTGTGGGGGCAGAATACTTGGGATTGGGCTGGTAATTTGTAGCACTGATTATATGGATTAGGGTCAGTGTTGCAGTTACAGGGATGCTTGCTTGGGCTCGACTCCCCTATCACTGAAATGAGCCTCAGTAGCTCATGCATCACTGCCATTGACTTACTGTATAATGGGAAGGGGGCTCAGTTTAAAGACATGACCCTTATGGGCTCCCCCAACTCCTGAAGCTCAGAAAGTTTAATGCAATCACTGATTAGGGCTACAGTTTATGTAGGTCAGAATAATGTCTTGTGAGTAGGGGGGGCTAACACTGGGAGGTGGGACTGATTATTAGAGTTGAGGGGAGCTGATAACTGAGAAGAAGGTGATTGATTTCTGGAGAGGGGGTTGCTTACCAGTTTTGTAAATGAATTAGTCTGTATTTGTGTGGCTCAACAACCTTTACCCTGTACTGTAATTCTTGCTTGATTCAGGTCACCTATTAAATTGGACACTTTTTGCTCAAAGGCTCTAAATCAATAAAAATAGGAAATCCATAGAAAGGTAGAATTTGATGGCTGATAAGGACTGCTTGGCCCACCTAGTCTGCCCATTTTTTCTAACTACTGTAACACCACAGGCCCTGCTTGATCTCCAGCTTTACCCACCCCCTTTCCTTATCGCTAAGATGCCCTTATACCTATCCCATGCTTTCTTGAATTTGGTTACAGTTCTTGCCCCCACCACCTCTACTGGGAGGCTTTTCTAGGCATCAGCCACCCTTTCTGTGAAGAAGTACTTCCTCACATTTCCCCTGAGTCTACCCCCCCAGCTTCATAGAATGACCCCTTGTTCTTGAACATTTTGTTTTTTAAATGATTTCCTCTTGAACTTTATTTATACTCTTGCGGTATTTGAAAGTCTCTACCATATCTCCCCTCTCCCCCTTTCCTCCATTATGTACATATTGAGTTCCTTTAGTCTCTCATCATAGGGCTTTTGATGCAGACCCAGCAACATTTTAGTTGCCCTCCTCTGTAATGCCTCTATACCAGAATGGGTGGTATCATGTAAATCTGTGAACAGCTTTAAAAGGGCATTGGACAGGGAGCAGTGGAGAGTGAGGATGGGGGAGGTGAGGGCAGCAGTGGGATGACAAAGGGGAGGAGGGTGAGGCAGCTGCAAACTAGGGGTGCCAGCTGCACACTCAAGCAGACATAGATATACCGGGTGGTCCATTTCTGCTGGCACATTTGTATGTTCGTATATTCATATTCTATGTCCTTCCGGAGATGTGGTCTCCAGAACTGGACACAGTACTCTAAGTGAGGTCTCACCAGTGATCTATTCAGCAGTAACAGCACCTCCCTTTTTCTGCTGGTGATATCCTCAGTATGCACCCCAGCATCCCAGTAGCTCTTCCCACTGCCTTGTCACACTATCTGACTACCTTTACATCATATGAAATTATTATTTTGATTGTTTGAATGGGCTGTCTCCTGGAGATCAACACTGAGATTGAACATTGAGTTCAACATTGAGGCAGCTGCAGAGGCAAACCACAGAAAGATGAGTGTCCCACACATAAGGATGCTGGATGTCAAAATAATTATCCCATACAAAACATAAGAAAAAAGTTTCCAAAGGAAGATCCACAAACAAAAAATATTAATACAGAATAAAATCACAGAAATGTTTAATCTGCTTTACTTTACTTCCGAAATGTACAAAGGAAAAATAAATTAACTATAGTGAGAAAAAATTAAAACTAATTCCTTATGACGTTGAGCTGACCCAGTACTTTAGCTATTCAAAATGTTTCCAGTGAGTCAGAAACCAGGCTTTTGGACATTTTCTGTCATGTTCATAAATCTGAACCATGGAGGTGTTACCCATCCATAAAATATCCATGGGTGTATATGACTTTTGTTGGACTACTCAACCCACATCAATCTTGCCACATAAAATATTTATATGATAGCAAAACACACTCAACATGTGCTTTCCTTAAAAAATCCTCATTTGGTACCACAAAGAGTAGGGAAATTTCACTGAATAAAACAGCAACATGAAATTAACATCAAATAAATGATACAAATAATCAAAGAATCATCAAAAAAGAGTAGGGGAATGTTCAAGGCGTCCTGGTCAAATATCCCCATTCACTAAAAACACCACCAACAGCTTAATGTGGTTCAATTTCAGTTGGTCATTGCCTATATCTCCCCCCCCCGAGGAGTCATATATACATAGACAGTGTCAGCAGATAAGGGCCTATGGCCCACCCAGTCTGCCCATTTGAGCTTATAAGCTCAGTTTATGTTTTCCTAGAAGTCTGTTGCCCCTTACCCCTGACCTCCAGAATTCCTTTATGTCTATCCCATGCAATCTTAAATCCTGTGATTGTTTCAGCCCCCACCACTTCCTCTGGCAGGGTGTTCCACTTGTTCACCACCCGTTCTGTGAAGAAATTCTTCCTCATGTTTCCTCTGAATCGTCCTCCCTCCAACTTCATCCCATGCCCTCTAGTCCTGGAACATCTTTTCACTTAAAATAGTGTATTCCTACACCCTGTTCCTCTCTGTGAGATACTTGTATGTCTCTATCATATCCCTCTCTCCCTTTCTTCTCCAGGGATACATGTTCAGTTCCTTCAACCTGTCTTCATAGGACTTGTGATGCAATCCATGCACCATCTTTGTTGCCCTCCTCTGAACCTTCTCTACCCTGTCTATGTCCCTTAGTGGTATGGTCTCTAGAACTGTACACTGTACTCCAGGTGGGGCCTCACTAGTGTCTTGTATAGCAGAATTATGACCTCCTTTTCCTGCTGGTGATGCCCTGCCTATACATCCCAGTATCCTATTTGCTTTACCTGCTGCCTTGTCACACTGTTTCCTCACCTTGAGGTCATCAGAGATGATAACCCCAAGATCCCTTTCCTGCTTGGTGCATGCTATATCCTCACCCCCAACTGATATATTGTGCCAGGGTTTTGTGCCCCATATGCATTATCTTGCACTTCTTTGCACTGAATTTCAACTGCCAAACCCCTGACCATTCTTCAAGTTTCTGCAGGTCCTTCTCATTCTGTCTACACCTCTGGTGTGTCTACTCTGTTACAGAGCTTTGTGTCATCAGCGAACAGTGAAATTCTGCCTTCTAGGTCCTGTGCAATGACACTGATGAAGATGTTAAATAGGACCGGTCCCAGCACTGATCCCTGTGGTACCCCACTGGTCACTCTTCCCTCTGTGGAGTGACCACCATTTACCACCACCCTCTGTGTCCTGCCACCCAGCCAGTTACCTACCCACCACACTACTGTCCTGCCCACACCCATATTCCTCAGTTTGTGTAATAGTCTTCTATGTGGCACAGTGTCAAAGGCCTTGCTGAAGTCCAGATAGGCCATGTCCACTGCCCTCCCCTGATCCACCTCCCTAGTCACCAGGTCAAAAAATTCAACAAGGTTGGTCTGACATGACCTCCCCCTGGTGAAACCATGCTGCCTTGGGTCCTGTAGTCCATTGACAACCAGATGTTCCACCATTCTCTCCTTCAGTAGTGCTTCCATGATCTTCCCCACTACCGAGGTGAGGCTGACTGGTCTGTAGTTCTCTGCTTCCTCTTTGTTCCCACTTTTGTATAAGGTGACTACATCTGCTGTCCTCCAGTCTTTGGGTACCTCCCCTTTTTCCAGTGATTGGCTAAACAGGATAGCCAGAGGTTCAGCCACCACCTCTCTTAGTTCTTTAAGGACCCTGGGGTGCACCCCATCTGGTCCCATTGCTTTATCAACTCTTATTACTTCCAGTTCCTTCAGGACCCTTTCTCATGTCTGAAAATAGGCAGAATTGCCTAGGCCTCCTTTCCTTTTCAACAAAAACTAAATGAATAAAATATATAAGGAAATATTGCAATTTCTGAAAGCTGGGAATTTTTTAAATTCTAAACGGAATTATTTTAGAATACTGAAATTTGTGCATGCACTATACCAGAGAAAATTGCACTGTGTCACTGTACTGTAATTTAACCTAAAGATGTTAGCCTCTGTTTTCCTTAGTTCAACTATTGTAGTTTCACTTTGCATTGTGCATCCAAGATTGGAAAATGTGATGTGCCCCCCAAAAGAAAATTGTAATTTTATGTTGTGCAGCCCCTTTTGGTGATAAATCTTTACAAGGTCTCAGAGGAATATAATCTTGAATCTTTACAAAGCCATTTGAAATGTGCTGAAAACGCAAATGTCTGGGAAACATGGCATGTGTGAGTTATGAGATCCCCCTTGGTTGATAAACCTGCTCTTCTTCCCTCGGGGCTGTATTTGTAAATCTTTACCAAGTCATTAACAGCATGCGACCACAACAATGGTGAGACTTGAAGAGAAGGTCATGATGTATTGCCTTTTGCTGATTAAAGAGAAATTACAGACTGATTGGAAAAACATCTATGGAAGACCTATTTTTCTGGGATGCCCACTCAACTTCCAGGCTGATGGACAGGAGACTGCTTAAAGCTGATGAAATGACAAATCGGTATCAGTTTACTAACTGAGGATTATTAGATTACCTTGACTCAGTGATCCATTCTACTGAATTAATAATTTCTAAGAATTCATGGAATGCTGCCATGCTTAGGCCTTGTGCCAGTGTTGCACAGCTCCTGTTGTTGTGGTTGTTTTATTTATTTTGGAAGTAAAGTAACACAGCTACATAGATGATGATGGCAGTAAAAAGGCTCATAGCCCATTTAATCTGTTCACATTATTCTGCCTTGCCTTAGTGGCCTCCCCCTTTTTTTAGCTAAACACACATGCCATGAGGTGTTTGTCTTATAGTGGTCAGTGACTCTATAAAACAAAAGACCATGTTCTTGGAGGGTCAGAGAAATAGCAGTCATGTTTAAATTAGGAATGGGCTGAAACTGTTAAAAAAGAATCCCCAAGGTTTTAACTGTAGGACAAAAATCAATATCCCCTTAAAAAAACAGTTTGAATAATTTTAAATTAGTAATTAGCAGTAAAACAGAATACAGTTATTATGGAAACATATATACTGTATGAATTATTAGGTTTGAAAGTGAGAACTTTTTAAAACAGTCTTTGGTTCAAACCAAAGCTTAAAGATGGGCTGTGTTCACCTAACAAAATCCTAACTGGTATATAGCAGACCCTAATTACCCAGCATCTCAAAATAAAATAGAATTTCATGCCAGCAGTTTATTAATCAGGATATACAGTATGTATGTATGAAAACATAGCCCTAATTCACTAGAGTTCTGTTTGCTTTCTGCTCTCAGGAGATGAAGTACTAATTCACTCCTTGTGACATCATATTATGCTATTATAAAACTGATTCAATGTCACAAGTTGAAGATTATGACCTCACTGGGTCAGCACTTGAACAGTGTCCACTCAAAATGAACTGTAAAGGACAAGGATCAAGTTTTAATGCAAATATTCTTATTGATAGAGATGCAGCGAAGATAAATTCTGCCCGAAAAATGAATATGAAGTGGTCCACTTCGCGTTACCATCCCACTACACGAAGAGCCCATTTAAAACCCTCACTTCACCACTTCACATTGTAATTATGACTTTGTGTTGCTCACTTTGCCTTACTTCACTTTAAGGTGGAGTGAGGATTCACAGGCAGCACACACACATCACATGACTTACACAGTGTAGGTCACATGCTTCAGGCAGGCAGGTAGTGACTCATGCTTGAAAGAGAGTTTCACTTTCACCTTGTAGTAGGAGAAAGATGTTGTGTTTAGAGATGCAACGAAGTTAAATTCCGCCAGTGAAGTAGATGCGATGTAGACCACTTTGTGTTACTTTATGGGTAGGCGAAGTGCCCATTGAAAGTGCTACTTCGTGACTTCACCTTGTGATGATGGTGATAATGACTTCACATTGCTCACTCCACCTTTAAGGGTGGAGTAAGAATTTACAGGCAGCCCACACACATCACATGGCTTATACAGTCTAGGTCACATGCTTCAGGCAGGCAGGAAGTGAATCATGCTTGAGTTTCACTGCAACAGCAGCCTCTGGCTCCAACAACACTTGCCTTCCCCCACCTGTGCCTGGTCCTCCTCATACCTCATTAGTATGGGAGTTATTTACCACACTGCCTGGGGACAGCAGTGTAGTGAAATGTAATCTGTGTGGTGTGGAGGTGTGCCGTGGCCCCAAAGAAACTCACCTTGGCACAGGTGGTCAGCACACCTATCTGTACAACCACCACTGTATTAACATGGCAGGCCAAGATTGCAGAATAGAAGCAGTAATGCACCTGCTGGGGAAGAGGGGACAGCACAGTGTTCACCTGTGTGTGGTGGTGTGAAGCAGGGGAGAGCCATGGATCAAGTGGCTGCTCCACACCTACAACCTGCAGAAGGTGACAGTGGCAACCCTGTCCAACTACCTGCCACACAGGCCAATTTGGGCCTGATGTGGAGTAAGTTGGAAGCTGTTAACCACCGTCTTGATGACTTTGAGCAGCAGTTGGAGTGAAATGAGGCACACCAGCTACAAATTATGGGGATGCTTCAACTGCTGCTGTCCCAACAGAACGTTGATCATTAGTTTTATTTTGTCCTTGCACCCACCACCCTCTGTGTAAAAAATAGTTCCTGATGCTGTCCCTGATCTGTCCCCCTCTATTTTCAAATGTTGTGCCCTTCTTCATGCACATCTCTTTTTCTGGATGATGCTACCCTCTTGTACACAGTTGATTCCCTTTTGGTACTTGATATTTTCTATCATCCCCCTCCCAGGTCAGGAACTGCTACATCACAACGTTTGTGAGTAGGGGAGGATTTAACACCAACAGACCCAGACACAGTCACCTTGACTTTCTTTTTCTCTGGTTCCCAATCAGCATATCATCAGAACTGTAAAAAAGAATTTAAGTGCTGTGATTCATGAAGAACGTGATTTGTCTCGTGAACAGTGACTGGTGTGACATGACTAATAAACTGTATGCAAATACCTACAGCTGTACTTCCCTGATCTGTACCACTCCAAACACCCTGACTTGAAAGCATATGTTAATGAGTACAATGGTCACGCCTATATACTATAAAACAAGGTTACATGCAACTTTCAACCCAAACACTTAAAGTTTTGCAATTTGTGAATCATTGTGACCATGAAGATGAAGAATGCGATTTGTATCATGAGTGACTTGTGATGATCGCCCTGACTTAAAAGCGCACATTAATGAGTACAATGTTCACACCGAGATATGCACCACACCAGTTCTCTGAAGGGAAGCCAAACAAACAACTGTGACTTAAGTTACAGATGGAGATTGGTCCCTAAAGAGATGCAAACTCTCAGACAGATTAAGATTGTGCTGCGCACTCAAGAGATGCAGACGCAAAGGCACAGCAACACCGTAACTAGTGCTCACAAGTCACAAATCCAAATCTGGAAAAGAATACCTTTTGCCGATTGGAAGGAGGGCAGTGAACTGCAGTAGCAATCCACTACCAAGATACCACAAAACAGTACAAAAATAATGCAGGCGTAGTGGATAGCAGGTTCACAGTGCTGCAATTACTATTTGGCACAATAAAATGTGTCTGATTGGATGGCAT
The DNA here is from genome assembly GCA_016271365.2 of Neoceratodus forsteri. Classification (NCBI taxonomy): domain Eukaryota; kingdom Metazoa; phylum Chordata; order Ceratodontiformes; family Ceratodontidae; genus Neoceratodus; species Neoceratodus forsteri. The sequence continues at coordinate 1,093,201,419 of CM057451.1, forward strand.
GCATCTCACACACACACACTCACACACATACACACACACTACACTACAGGTAAATAAACTGAAATTATTCACTGCTGCACCACAACAATCAGCACAAAAATGTCAAAAATTACTGAAAATATTACTGTGTGTACATTAACCAGATATATAAGAAAACTATTACCAAAACAGAAAGGCTGCCTTTCTCCCAGTGTATCTACCTCCCTGGTACCTCCCTGCACCACAGATACGCCCCTTCCCAAGCACACTTCAAGTGTCTGTCACTACACAGACTGAATGTTCTAAATCAACATTCAAAATCCACACACAAACAGTAAACACTATGATATGAGCACAGGAGGGTTTCCTACAATTGATGTACTAAATTTTGAGCAAAAAAAAAAAGGCTCAAAACGGCTTCTTGAAGGCTTTTAGAGGGTTTCACTCTCAGAGCTCTGACAGCAAACTGTCTCCAGCTTCCACTACACACACACTACACAGAACTGAGGCTGTGCAGAACAATCTAAAGCCCATGTGACCTGCAATCCCATGAATCACTGCAAAATTCACCTTTGGAGCTCACTAACAAGTCAAAGTGATGTGAAGTACATTGATTTCACTGTACTGTACTTTGCATTAAAATTGGTGCAGAAGTGGTTGGGGAAAGGCGGAGTAACGCAATGTCATTGTTTCCAATGGACTTCATGTTCCTCATTAAAACCGGAAGTACTCCGCTTTGCATTGCGTAATACTCCGTGGATTCCACCTTAATTCGCAAATTGCTTTGTATAACGGATTTCGGCCACTTCGCCCACCACTACTTATTGATAAAGATGATAACGTAGTCAATTGAAACACTTGCATGCAATTGGAATGTTTGCAGTTTTCAGATATACAGTACAGCAGACACAATTTTCTTCTGTTCTAAATCATTTCCTTTTCTAATTTTTTTTTTAACCTGAAAAGGCACAGTAAGCTGTGACAGCTTGTTTCCAGGTGTGTCCTGGATGGTGGGCTACTGTACATGGAATATTGGCTATGACACCAGAGAAACTCCCCTACTCTACATCTATTATTACCACAGAATCTTTTGCTTCCACTTGTCAGTGACCAGAGATGGGCAGAAGAGACCTTGGTTTATTGCCTCGTCTGAAGGATTTCACCTGAGCAGTGAAGTACCTCTGTCATACTGTACTACAATGTCAGTTATGGGTGTTACTCCAAGTACCTGGTGTGGGGACAGAATCCAGGAACTTCCTGTCTTCCAGCCCCAAGAGGTAAGGAAAGGTAAGGTAAGGTAAAATTTATTTATATAAGGCACCCTTCCTGAGCTCAGGGCACCTTTACAAAATATTAACATAACAATAAATTTAATATCCATAATAATTAAAACACATTTAAATATCACACACATTAAGCTTCCAGGAATGCTTGTTCAAATAAAAAAGTTTTCAGGTTTTTTTAAACCCTTCTACAGTCAGACTATCACGTATCTGACGAGGTAGAGAATTCCACAGGGTAGGTGCCATAAAGCCAAAGGTTCTTCCACCAGATATTTTCAGGGTTACCCTGGGAATCTCTAGCAATCCCTCATCAGAGGATCAGAGGGAGTGGGAAGGACAGTAAGAAAACAGGAGTTCTTTCAGGTAATGGGCTCCAGAGCCACAGACACCTTTTACACTGACAATTTTTATCAGTTGTAATCATAACACATTTCAGTTGTAACTTTTTTTTCTCTCTCTTCCAGGTATTCTGACCAGATTGAGGTGGTAATTACTCAGATTTGCTGTGAAATGCAGTACTAAATGCTGTTCTAGGACTAAAATGGCTGGCAGTATAGCCTAGAAGTTAGAGGAACAAGGTGTGAACAAGCTTGGTACATCCAGCAGACCAGACCTGAGTTTGATTCTAACAGCCTCCACTTCCATACTGTGTGACTCTGAGCAAGTCACTTAACCACCCAGTGCTCCCAGGCTGCCCCTAAAAACAGACACTTGTGCCTAGTGGGCCTTTGCCAGCTACCAAAAGAATAAAAAAAAAAAAGTGCAGTTTAAAAGGTGTGAATAATCCTATACATTTAGTAAACTGGCAGACAATCAATCAAACAAGAAGACCAAGAGTACTACTCTCCATTAAGCATGAAGTATAACTGGTTCATCAACCTTCCCTGTCTGGAATAAATAAGTCAGTTAATTACTGTACTGAGAATCTTACCTTCCTGCAGCCTTTTAAAATGCATGTGGTGCAATGGGCTGAGGCACCAAGTGCCAAACCACCATGACACTTAGGTTCTGAAGCGGACCAGGGTCATTCATGGCTCAGCCAGGGGAGGAAGACTGAGCACAAATAGGTCTCCTCCTTCGGGGAGTGGGGACACAGTGATCCGCTACTTGCCTGCTAGCTGTTCATGGCATAGCATCAGCTGACACTTCTCAGAGGGGCGGGAGGGTAGGCACTCAAGTACATATGGTATCTTCATGCTGTATGCCAGTGCCATGGCACATATTTCTGACCTCAGGGATGCTGAGAAACAAAGAGGACCACCTCCCCTCTGGAGCACCAGGATGATGTCCAGCAAACCCACACGCTCTGGTCCATCAACCGTGGTACCCACTCACCCACAGCACTAAATAAGTAGTTGAAGTAAGGCCCTGGACCATGAGTGATGGGGCTGGGGGTTGCCACTGGAAGGGAGCTTCTTGGGGTGATAGGGGGATAAAGCAGGGGGAGAAACATGATGAACCTAAAGTGGGGATCATTCAAAGGGACTGTTCTACAAACTATACCACAAAAATCTAAAGCTGGGTCTCGCTCTTTTTCAATTGCTGCTCCCCTATTTTGGAACGTACATCCTGATAATTTAAGATCTGCTTCTTCTTTACAAATTTTAAAGTTAGCTTTAAAAGTTATTTACAGGAACTGGGATTTTTGTACATGTTTTTTATAATGTATTTTATGAATACTTTTGTCCAATTGTGATTGTGTCTTTAATTTATGTTGGGTCTGACCTGAAAAAAGACTTGTCCCAGAGTCCCAACCCGGTCAACAAACTAAAAATAATAAAAAAATAAAGAAAGAAAATAATGAATAGTTAATTTTTTGGCTCTACTGTATGCTGTTTAGGACATATGCACAAATATTGCTGCCCCTAACTGTGCATACAAGAAGAACTGACTATAGCATGATTTTTTTTTTATCTGGAATGTGGGTAATTGGAATATGTTGAGGACAATAGTGATTGTTTCCTTGGTGACTGCAGCCCACTTTAACTTTTACAAAAAAATGAAAATGGTCTCACCTTCTTAGCTGCAATCAGCATATTTCTGGTACTTTGTGTTTTGTTTTTTTTTAGCTCTAAAGATGATTGCTTTATTGGGGGAAAGCATTAAATGTTCAAAGACCCAACATCTGCATGCCGGACAAAAATATATTTGGCTCCTATATTTTTTCAATACAATAAGCTGATACACGAGCAGTTAAGAGAGAAAACAACTTTTATTATATGGTAGATTCATAGCAACACAAAACATGCTATAGTTTTATTCATTTATGGCTTGTTTTTTGTGAAAATACAGTCACTTATTACTGGTTTAAATGGACTGAGGTGTTTTATCTGTTCAGTGCATTGATGTAACAAAACAAAGTAACATAGTAATTTAACACTGGACGAGACTTTAGGTTCACCACGTCGTCCACCCTGCATTCTAATCAGGCATTAATAAGTATGTTGAGCAAGCATGTACTCATTTATAGGGAATCCCCCCATGCTATTACTTAAGGTACTCTGTGATTACAAAGAAACACACAAGCAAACACTGTGCATTGCAGACAGTGAAGACTAAGAGAACCCCTATTCCATTGAGATAAATATGGGATGTGACATGGCCTGACTGAAGATATCATATTTTCTTTATGAGAGGCTAATGATATTGTGATATCTCAAGTATGGCTTCATGAGTGAGATATGATTGTCCTCAAATGAAGATAAATATGATATCTTCAGTCAGGCTATGTCATGTTCTGTTTATACAGACATATGTTTTGGGATGACATGATTGGGAATATGTAAAAAAAACTGCTCATAACTTTAAAATCTGTGACTAACTTTTGGGTTCTTTTACAGTTACAGTACTTGTTTGGGAATGGTTTCGAGATTTAGTATTACTTCTATTTAACTAACTGAGTTTCATATCTCTGCCTTACTGCTAGCTAAATAATGAAAAGTTTGATTTACAATTTTTTTCCTTTTTTCCTTTTTTAGGCATTTGTTCATCCAAAAAGTGAAAACAAAATCTGAATTTTCTGCCTTTTTTGCAGATTATAAAAAAAATAAATTTAAAAGGTACTCTATCTATAAAGGAAAGTCCACTCATTTTCCAGATATTTTTGTACTGAACAACTTTCATGCTCTCAGTACCATGCTATCATTTTTTCATTTTAAATTTAATCACATTTGTTCATCAAAAAAGTTAAAAAGCATTCAAATTCCTGCTGTGTTTTGCTGATTATTAAAAAAAAAATCTAAAAGGTATCTGTAAATGAAACACCACTCATTTTGTAGATATTTTTGTGCCATATAACTTTAATGCTCAGGGTACCACGCTATCATTTTTTTTTGTTTTAAAGTTATATGGATTTGTATGTCAAAAATGTGAAACAAACTGAATTTTCTGCTGTTTTTGCTGAGTCTAAAGTACTTCACGGACTTCAGTGCTGTACTTGGCTATGGTGATGTCATCAGCATTGTAAAGGCTGCACTCTGATTGGTTCAGTATAGAAACATAGAAACATAGACAATGACAGTAGAAAAAGAGCAAGGTCCATCCAATCTGTCTTCATTCCCTATATGACCCTGGGACCTACTGTTCCTCCAGGATCTTAGCACTCCTCCTACCCCCATTCACCCCCCCATTCTGAATCCCTGAGCAACCACTACACCCTTCATACTGTCTCAGCCATGCTTAAAATCACTAGTGGTTTTTGCACCCGCTATCTCAGTTGGCAGTCTGTTCCACAGCTCCACCACCCTTTCTGTAAAATAGTATTTCCTTATGTCCCGCCTGAACCTCCCTTGTGGTAGCTTCCTGTCATGACCACAAGACCACAACCTAGTATTTAAGTTAAATAGGTCCCTGCAGTTCACTCTATTAATTCCTTTTAGGAATTTGAAAACCTCTATAATATCTCCCCTCTCCCTTTTGGTCTCCAGCGAGTGCATGTTCAGTGCCTTGTGATGCTCCTCATAAGACCTGCCTTGTTGGCCCTGAATCATTTTTGTTACCCTGCTCTGCACTGTCTTCAACCTATTCTAATCCCTCCTGAGGTGAGGACACCAGAATTGGGCATAGTACTCCAGCTGTGGCCTCACCAAGGGTCTATAAAGGGGAAGTAATATCTCCCATTTTTGGCTATCATTACACCCCCGATACAGCCAAGCATCCTATTTGCCTTTATGTAAGCCTTATTACACTGACTTGATTGCTTTAGTGAGTAGCTGATGATAACTGCAAGGTCTCATTCCTCAGTTGTGGCACTAAGTCTCATCCCTGCCATCCAGTATGCCTTCCTGGAGTTCTTGTTCCCTAAGTGCATAACCTTACACCTTTTGGAATTGAATTTCAATTACAAACAAACATATGAAAATAGCCAGCAGAAGAAGACCTCCTGGCCTATCAAGTCTGCTCGATATATCAACTGCCAAACTCTTGACCACCCCTCCAGCTTTGCAAGTCTGTCTGCATTTCCTTTATTCCTTCATACTATCCACCCTCCCACAGAGCTTAGCATCAGCTATGAAGAGACACAACCTACTCTAGATTCCCTTACCAATATCACTGATAAGCATATTAAAAAGGACTGGACCCAGAACATATCTCTGTGGAACCCCACTTCTAACCTCCCTCTCTACTGATTTAACACCATTGATCACAATCCTCTGTTGGCTCCCCTTCAGCCAGTTACCTACCCACTCACTAAAACAGCTGAACGCAGATCCTCTATCTTTTTTAGCAAGCATCTTTGAGGCACTGAGTCAAAAGCCTTGCTGAAGTCAAAGTAGAGCAGATCCACAGTGTGGCCCCTATCCAATTCCCTCATCCAATCAAAGAAAACTATCAGGTAAGTCTGACAAGTGCTCCCTGCCACAAATCTCTGCTGTTTACTATCTTGGAGCTCATTGCTCTCAAAGTAGTTCACAATGTCCTCTTTAACCAGTGACACCCTTAGTTTCCCTACAATAGAGGTGAGACTGACAGGTCTGTAATCCTCTGCTTGTTCCTTGTACCCCTCCTTATGTATTAAAATTACATTAACCCCCCTCTGATGTCTTGGAACCATCCCTGTTCTGAGAGAGTTGTTGAATAGACCAACCAGGAGATCACCCAATTCCGCTGCCAGATTGCTGAGTATCCTTAGATGCAACCCATCTAGTCCAGGGGCCTTATCAGTCTTTAGGACTGCCAGCTGTTTCAGGACCCTTTCACTAGTAAATGTTGGCTACTTCATCTCCAGAACTCCCTTTGCGGCTGCTTTGTTGCCACTCTCTGGCAAGAACCCACTGTCCTCCCTAGTAAAAACAGAGCATAAGTAATCAAGTATGCACTGTGACATACCCTACTTTGCAAGATAATATTATCTTAATATGTTGGGTCAAGATAAAACTTTTTATATTGCTATTTATTCTAACTCATGTGTTGTATAAATAGGGAATATCCCATGAGGTAGCTTCAAATATGCATGTTATTTAGTTTGGAATATTGGTGCTATTGCACACTTGCACGAGTGTAAATAACACGCATATTTGGAGCTACCTCATAGGATCTCTAGTGCATAGCATTGTTACTTTTCTTTATTTTGTGTGTCTCCTGCAGGTACAAAATGTGCTGTGTTATGTAAATGAATTATCTTTTCCACTTTATTAATGATATTAAGCCAAGCCTGTTACTTTTAAGGTTAAAGTGACAGTGCTGCAGTTTGATGTGCCGCTGACAGGGATCCAGTTCATGTGAAAAGCAAGGGTTGTGGCTACTATATAAATACCCTAGCTACTGGGCAAATAACATGATTTCAGCTGTTATTTGCACAGTACCTATGTCTTCAGTGACAATAACAGCTTTTATCTTCAAAATGTATTTGCACTCCCATTGTATACAAGTAAGGAAATAGACAATTTAGTCAGAAAAAAAATGTTTTCTTCTCAGATTTAGCATGGGAAGTGTGGTTGTGCAGTGGACTCTGTTTGTTTGTTTAATACATGCCACAAAACCAGTAGCACCCCTCATCAGAAATGTGATTTTAACTTTGTGACCAATGCACGGGTAGAGTGTGCTAGTCTTGGAAGGTGTTTAGAGTTTGTGAGCTTTGAGGTACTCCTTTTAGCATGCCCACTTTGATCACCTGCAAATTACCTAGGAGAAAGCACTTTACTTTAAAGGAGCCAACGTAGGCAATACATTCTGTATGAGTAATCATGTGACTGTAGGCATCTCGTAGTTAGGACCAAACCATAGGGTTCCATCTTAATGTCTTATGGTTTGACTTGTTCACACTGGAATTCTGTCTGTTCCACCTTGCCAATTCCCTAGTGTTTGCAGAAGAATGATGTCAGGTCCAACCGCAGTCCCCTTTGCTCCAGGGTGAAAATGTTAACAACATCCAGCCTCTGCATATAGTTTCTGTTGTCCACAGCCCTGATCATTTTGGTGGCCCAGTATTGCTCTTTCTCAACTACCTCAATGTCTTTTTTGAACTGAGGAGCTTAGAACTGTGTGCAGTACTGCAGATGCAGGCTGACCAGGTCCTTGTAAAGTGATATGGTTACCTTTCCTCCTCTGCTGGTCACCTAATTTAAATATACCCTGGCATTCTGCTGGCCCTCTTGACAGTGTCTGCATCATCTCTATCATTGTTTCAGTAACGTATAGTAGCTGCTGCTTTAAAAAGCAGTGTCAAGGACAATCATCATTTCTCCTCAGGGTTCTGCTGTCACTACCTGGGAGGCTCCATGGTTACTGTATTTTTATGTATTTCTTTCTGAGTGCTTATCTAAACTAATAATATGCACTTGAAAGGAATACAGGTTGTACCACACAAGGAAGGTGGTACTATGGCAAATTTATTTAGAAACTGCCAACACTGTTGGTAAAAAAAAAACACATTGAAAACAAAGAGTGGGGTATTTTGCTCGGAGCTTTTTCATGTGCCACAATGGTTGTTTTCCATATATCTTTTAGCTATCATGCCAGCACTTCCTTAATCAATTTTACCAAAGTTACATCTCAGTAGTGTGTTACAACTAGTGTTCCTTTTGAATGTGTGTGATCAGTTTATTTCAGTGTTTTTCATACCAGGGGTGGCAGTGGCCACTGTCTGCCCCTATTAGTGCACCAGACTGCTATACTGAGCACGTCCCTTTTCTCACAGTTCCTTCTACGAACCTATATGCCCTTTTGGCATATTTCATGTTTTTTTTTTTCTCCTACTGTATCTTAACTTCTCTTCAGAAAGATCATGGGCCGGATTTTCAAAACTGTCCTGAACGGTGCAAGCCCCCAGGTGTGCCAAACAAATGGCGCACAGGGTTTGCAGCATTCTCCTTGCCAGTGACGGGGTTTTCAATCCTGTGCACCAGTCACCGCAAGTTAAACCGGCCTTCTGTGGTCCAGAGTGTGATGATCCTAGTTACCTTTTTCTATGGGGCTTGAGCCAAATATTTGGTGCAAGCAGTGGTAAATCAGGTAGTGTTGCACCTGCACCCGACCAACTAAAATTGCATGCAGTTACAGCAAAGGTGTTTGGCGCAGCTACACCAAAACTCAGGTTTGATGCGGGGCTTGATGGAAGCCCTGCGTCGTCCTTTGAAAATTGGGCCCCCAATATCTCTCAACCTCAGATCTCATAAATCAAGGACCAGGAATTCAAAATCAGGGACAAGGGACCCAAATTAGGGACACTTCTTAAGCACTGAGGATATCCACCAAGTAAGCTGGTAGAATGTATTGACATGGTAAGGGCAAATTATTTTGTTTTGTAAAGGAGAGTTTAGCATTGCAAATCATATTGTTTATATAATTGTATGTACCGAGATGGGGATAGCTACTGTAGATAATTGTTAATGCACTATGTAACTGCACTTGCTCAACTAAATGACACAATTAACTAAGTGGCTACAGCAGTCAGGTCAGCGTATGAAGTCATGTGGTCACTAGTAAGCACCATCCCCTAATGAAGCCAAAAGACAAATCGTAGGGGTGTTCAGTGAGCCAGTGTTTTTGAACTAACAAAACTTTTAGTGGCTTTGCAGATGAACCAAAGAATCCTTTTCTACCTGCAGCTGCTGGTGTGTGCACCGCAAGTTGTAAGGCTTGTTAGCTGTCAGTCTTGACTGAGTATTTGGCAACATATTTTATAGGGACACTGTAGGCCAACCATTTTTGCATCATTTTCTCCTCCCTCCCTCCCTCCCTCCCTTCCTTCCTTCCTTCCTTCCTTCCTTCCTTCCTTCCTTCCTTCCTTCCTTCCTTCCTTCCTTCCTTCCTTCCTTTCACATTTGACCAGGAAAGGCATACTGAGCAGAAATTGCTCATTTCCAGATGCATGCTGGGGAGGGGGTTAGGGGCAGGGGGAACAACAATAATACATAATACACAATAATACAGATAACAAGATTTACATGTTCACATGCATACAGTTAGAATGTGTAACATTTAGGCAATAAGTAGATTACAGGATGCACAAAACAGGTAGCATATTCCATACGGCAAGTTACAAGGTCATTTTAATGAGAAATGAGTGGGGTATAAGTCAAGCAGCAAGTGCAATAGGGGATAGGGGACAGGGAGATAAAAGTTAGGGGCAGTTACAGGAGAGAGAGATGAAATTCTGGAGGAGGGATGAGAGGGAATGAGTGGCGGGGGCATTTCAGATGGACAGGGGAAGGGCATTCCAGAGATAGGTAAGCAATAAGAGAAGGTGGCCTGGCCTGCAGTTGTGTACCTGAGAGGGAAAGCAAAGGTCTGAGGTCCAGGGTTTTGAAGGGAGTAGGTGGATGACAGGGGGAGGGAGAGGGTAGAGGTGAGATAAGAGGGAAGGGACCTGAACCAGTATTTAGCTACAAAGCTAGCACAGTAGGCGAGGTGCAAGCCAGCCCACCAGTGCAGCAGCAAGGTGACCACTTGCAACACTGATGTCCTGGGTTCGGGAATGGACCCAGGAGTCGGATGGCTGGCTGGGTGGAGAAGGATGGAGTGTCTAAGGGATGTCTCTCCTTCGCCAAGATGGGGGGGAGTGTCCAGCCAATCAGCGACCTCTGGCAGAGGCTAGGGGAATCACAGAAGTGCTGGCACCTGGTTGAGTGGGAGGCAGGACAGATCCTGGTGTCATTGCATGCCCTGCCTCCCAGGGGATCACTGCAGCTGAAAAAACCCCTTTTCCCCAGGTATGACACCCTGCCCCAACACTGTCCCTGCTGCCACCAGTGCCCATTGAGGGGGTCCTGCTCCTGTGGCCCCACCCTGGGGGCTAAACCAGGGTATGCCACTAGTGTCCTTCGGGGTTGGGGTGCCCGCTTGGTGGCTTCGCCCAGGGGGGAAAGCCTGGGCATAGTGGCCTAGCATTCGGGGAAGAGGCTGAGCTCCCTCCTTGGAGGGAATTAGGGGGTGCTGGAACCAAAAATAAAACAGTGTGCAAAATGCCTGTCTTCAAGGGAGGGGAAGGAGAGGGATTTAAACAGACCACACTGGTGAATCCTGGATGGATTGTCAAGAGCAAAGTGACAGAATGAGTAAATGAAGGTGTCCAGTCTGTCTAAAGAGGATTTGAGGGCAGCCCTGTAGACTATATCTCCATAGTCGAAGATAGGGAGGATCATTTTCTGGACAAGTGCACAGCAGGCTGGCAATGGAATACATCCATGGTTCCTATATCGTGCACCAAGCTTGGGGCACAGTTTCTTGTGTATAGCATCCACATGTCCAGAAAAGTCAAAGAGTTGGTTGAGCCAGAACCTGAGATACCTGAAGGAGGTAGTATCCTCAATCATGGTCCCATCCAGGGTGTGGAAGGAAGGGAGGGATGAAAGCCTAGAGAGTCTCTGCCTAGTTCTGGAGGTTGTGGAGACAGTCTTCTTGGTGTTATGAAACAACTGATTGAAGCAGAACCAGAGCTGAACATTGTCAAAGTCCAGTTGGAGTCTGGTCACCACATAAAAAGGGGAGGGGCCGGAGGTGTACAGGACAGTGTCAGCACTTGAACATAAGGAACACTCCCAAACAGTACAGCCACTCATGATGCAATAGTCTTCTCTCCTTGCACTGCATCATCAGTGTCTAGACTGTGTTGGGTATGTTCCCAAGTCCAGAAAAGATGTAGTGGGAATTGATCAAGGACCGTAAACAAAAATGTTTTTGCGTAGTAACACAAGTATGATGGGCATTCTGTTTTTCACTTTTAAAAAGAAACAAGGTTTCAGAATCAAACTACCAGCTATGTCAGAAATCTCTACAGAATGTGACCAATCATAACATGCGTTTTTTAACTAAAGCCGCTTTGAGACATAAGGTGGTTTACATTGTCCCTTTAGGGGAGCATGCATGTTTTTTTTTCTGTTTGGTAGCATAAGGGTATTATTGTAAATGCATTTTCAGAAGAAGAACAAGTCTGTACATTTAATGTTTGACATTATTTTGTGCCTACAATCACCACTGTTCAGTCATGGAAAATCCTATTTAGGAGGGACAGGGAAAATTATGAGGGCAAATGAGGGATGTCCCTGAACATCAGGTACAGTTGAGGGGTATGAGAAAGACAAATGTACATTTTGATTGTGGTTTTCTTTTTCTTTTCTTTTTTTTTGTTATTCTGAGATTAATCTCTAACATAATGGAGCTTGCTTCTAAGAGCTTCTAAGAGAGTATATGTTTGCATTAAACAATGCTGTGTTTGGGCATACAGCCCATAAGACAAAGGATACCATATCATTCAAGTGGTACTCTAATTAAATGAATTAGGCTGGCTAGTTTCATTTAGAGAAAATTAAAGGCATAATTGTATTTATAGATGTCTGGATAGTGCCTGGTGTTGGTAAATTCTACCAATCCATACAGGAGTCTGCAAAGCACATGGGTTAATTAAGTTAGTTTTCACAGAGATGGCAGCCGAGATGGGGACAGTATCATTAGACATTCATAGATCTAATTTGTCAGTTCAGGCTTCAGATTGCAAATCATATTAGAATGCCATATTCAGCTTCTTGTAGAAACATCTGCACAGCTCACCCCTCCTAATTCAGCAGATAATATGCATAGCTCAAATTAATGATTTATCAAAATGCCTCTGCTGCCTTAAAAACAACTCAGACTACATATCAACAGACTCTCAGAGTATTCTTGTCAAAAAAGATTTAAGAAGATTTCAGACATGACTCTTTGACATTGTCCTTGTGGGAATGATTTTTGCTATCTTAATTCCTCATGTCTCCAACTCAAAATTATATTGAACTAGATCAGATTTTTTCAGGCTTTCCTGAAAGAGAAATCTATGGTTAACACTTCTGCAGGATCTGAATTGTGACTAAGAGCAGTGTCCATAAATGTCAGCTTCACTTATTGTTAATAGCTTTTCATAATCTAAAATGCCATTAACAAAAAAGGAATCAGGTATGTTTTTGCCACTACCCTTTATGTATATGTCTCATCAAATACCATATATACTTACACTGGTTTTAGAAGGCAAACATTTCAATATAAAAATAATTTATTTTACATATTTTTATCTCTGAAGTAAGGAAACTCAGCACTGGTGGACAGAGGAGGCAATATCAAGTCAAAGTTGCTGAGGCAAAAAGATTTATTGTGGCATGAAGTGTCCAAACAAACACCTTACAGCTTCAACCCAAAATTAGGTCTTCATTAGATGACAGGTTCGCCCTAAGATGAAAGACCCCATTTTGAGTTGCAGCACTGGGCTCTAGGGTGTTTGTTTGGGCACTTCATGCCATGATAAATCTTTTTGCACCAGCAAATTTGACTTGATATTTGGCGTACCAGGTCATAATTTTGTATGCATAATAGCGTACAACATTATGTTGCTCCCGGACCTGTGCGCTCTTCAAGTTGGACCCCCCCAGAGTTGAGAATCCTAAATGGGGGGTCCAGGGGCGCAGCACCCCATAACGGGACCTGTGGGAGTGGAGCCCCCCACAGAGCAAAAGCTTCAGGAAATTGCGCAATGCGATTATGTCGCACGACATTCTGCCGTGCAACATTATGACCCCGTGCCAATATTGGCTCCTCTGTCCATGAGTGCTGAGTTTTCTTACTTCTGTTCTATGTTGGTCTGGCAGCCCTTCTCAGCACCACCTCCGTTTCCCTGTTAGAGCGCCATTTTTCTTTGTACTAATGTTTTTATCTCTAGCTGCTGTCTTTAGCATTAACACCATGTAGAATTTTTAGATTCGGATAGAACAGAATTCCATGAATGTCTGAAAACTGTTGGCAGAGGAACTAAAAAATGTTAAAGTGTCAATTGTGTAGAAGATTGGACCACACACTATTAGCATAGCTCTCCAGTTATGCTACTTGCCCTCTGACATGCTCCACATCTGATCACCTGTCGGTTATTTTTTATAAGTTTATTTGAGTTGGGAGTTTCGTCCCCACACCCCTGTGTTAAAAAAACAAGAAGTGTAGGAGGCAGAGCCCCCCAACTCAGATAAACTGACAGACCTCATTTACAGCTCACTCTTCACCATGTCAGACTGTCGGTTATCTTTATTAGTTTATTTGAGTTGGGCTTTGTATCCCAAAACCTCTGGTTGGGGTGTGGGGAGCAGAGCCTCCCAACTCAGCTAAACTGACAAGAACTAAATCAACAGCAAGCACTTGATGAAAGTAGCCTATCGCAGCTACAGTATAGCACAGCATGCATGCAATGAAACTTTACGCTGCATTCTCTGTAGCTTTATGCTACGCTGAAAGCGGTGGTCTGATATTCTACACAGTCACCTTCAAAGTGTTATTCTTTCATGAATTACATAAACAATGGATTGCAAATTTATAATCTACAGAAAATTATTCTGGGATTTATGTAATCTGCCGATTCCTTTTCCATCAGTCTGCCAAAAATGATTGTACAGTGTATGTAATCAGCAGAAAGTTACTCAGCTCTTTACATAAAATTCTTTTTGGAATGCAGTGGAATTCAAAAAGAAATTCTGAAAAGCATTTCAAAAATGGAATTGCCACCCCTAACAAATTTTCGCTGGTGGAATTCCACATTACGCAGAGTAATTCCTATTTGGAGGCAGTATGGTTTAGTGCAGTTGAAGCATTGAACTGTGAAACTGAGGACCACGTGATGGGATCCAATCACAGATACTGGCTCATTGAGTGACACTGAGCACATCACGTCATCTCCTGGTGCTGAAGTCCCTCCCACCTTTAAAATTGGTTAATTGTGAACCCCACTGAAATATACTTGCATCTCAGTTGGACTAGTTCAGGTAAACAATATATAGTATGATATGCTCCAAAATCTTAATGCCTGGATTTAATGTTCTGCAGAACTCGATGTCTTAGAATGAAGACTCCCTTGGAGTGAGCTTGGTACATCCAGTAGACCTGGGTCTGATTCCTACAGCCTCTGCTTGCATACAGTGTGACTCTGAGCAAGTCACTTAAGTGATCACAGGTTACCCCTGTAAATGTGCCTTGTGGTCAATGTGCATTACTCGATTGCCAAAGAATAAAAAAAATGAATTAACTTTAAAGGTGCGCCAACCTCCCTCACTGGTAGAAAGAAGGTAGGGTATCTAGTGATTAAACCCAATACTGAAAGCCAGGAAACTGTGGTGTATTTTCATTTTGTTTTAGTTTGACATTTTCAGCATCAAAATAGTGTCTTCTAGGTGAATTACCTTGTTTTCAAGAGGGTCCCAAGGAAACATCTGAAATACCAGTAACTGCAGAAAAGTTTCCATAAATTACTTTGCTTACATATGTAGACTTGGGGCCAGATATTCAAAAGAGTTGAGCCATGTGCAACAGGGTTGCGCCTGCGCAAGTCCGAAATGCGCCATTCTGTGATATTCGGCAGGAGGCAGTTGCGCCCCCCAAATCATGCTGAGCAACAGCACAATGATCTTGAAGGCATGCGCAACCGAAGGGGGAGGAACCATGCATAAACTGCACAGTCCGATATTCAGCCCGGGCTGTGCAGAGTTATGCAGGCGCAATCCCTACCTGCGCCTGCACAAAGTTACACCGAAAAAAAAAGGAACAAGTCTAGGGCCACCCACATGTGAGCTGCCACATTGCAGGGCGCAACACAGCAGCTGCCATCTGTGGGTGGCCCTCGACATGCTCCTGCCGCACCTGGCGGCAGCCCCCCATGCCCCGATCATGGGCATCAGTATCCCCCCAAGTCCAATACCTCTGGTGGTCCATGGATCGAGATTAGCCCAATCACAGGCATAACTGCACCTCCCCCATTAGCCCGATCACGGGCATAACTGTATTCCCCAGTAGCTCGATAGCGAGCAGAAGGTTCCCCCACCCCCGAGTAGCCCGATCATGGGCATAACTCCAACCCGCCCCCATTAGCCTGATCGCGGGCATCAGAACCCCCCCAAAGTCCAATATCCCTGGTGGTCCAGTGGACCGCGAGTAGCCCAATCGCAGGCAGCATGCATCACCCCCAAGTATGATATCCCTGGTGATCTAGTGGCCCCCACCCACCGCCCACGGAGCCCCACCCACCCGTTCCCTCCGTCAGCCAGCGGCGGCAGCACCCACCAGCCTGCCGCCCACCTCCCGCTGACTGACAGCTCAGTAGGACTGCATGCCCATTGGTTCAGAGCGTGAGCCAATGGTGTGCAGCCATACCATATAGTTCAGTCGTCAGATATGTGAATGAATTCATTCACATATCTGGATTGACTTGTAAGTATGGGCTGCACGTCCATTGGCTCATGCTCTGAACCAATGGGCGCAGCTTCCACCGAGCTGTCAGTCTGTGGACGGGCGGGCAGCAGGCAGGGTGCTGCCACCCACCGGCTGACGGGGAGCGCGGGTGGGGTCATGGGCGGTGGGATGGGGCCACTCAGATCACCAGGATATCATACTTGGGGGTGAGGAATGCTGCCCACGGCTACTCACAGTGCACTGGACCACCAGGGATATTGGACTTTGGGAGGGAGGTCTGATGCCCACGATTGGGCTGCACTTGGGGTGGGGAATATTGTGCTGCCAGCGTTGGGCTACCGGTGGGGGTGGGGGAATACTGTTTTCTTTGCCCGGCTACTCGGGGATGTTATGCCTGCAATCGGGCTACTGGGGCAACGTTATGCCCATGATCGGGCTGCAGGGGGCGTCGGTCCCCAACGGCTGCTGCCTGACAGGGCTCCAGGCGCAAGTCGTTGGGGATCGGTGCACAAGCATGTTAATGGCATGCAAATGGGGCCGTAATCAGATGCAAATGCCCCCCCCGCACCTTGCATAAATTATGGCCCCATTTGCATGTCACCCTTTGAATATCGCAGGTGCTGTGCATGGCACAATGGAACTTGCGCCACTGCATCTCAATGCTCCATTCTGACCACTTGCGCTGGTGCAGTTTCACTGTGCCATGCACACTGGGTGTGGCCAGGGGGCGATATTCAAAGAAGTTGTGCCATAGCGTAACTCCATTAAATATCGCCCTGGCCACACCCCTGCGCAACTATGTTGAGCGGCACAGGGGCTTGCGCCACTAAATGGCACAGTTTGAATATCAGGGCCCTGGTGTATAGGTATGTAGTTTGGATTACTGCCTCTTTACTCATGAAGATAAATTGCATATTATGAGTCAGACCAAATGTTCTTCCAAATTCTTGTAAGTCGAGCTGTGGCTTTCATATGACTCCCAACTGACTATTAAAATATAAAATCACTTGAGTTAAAAAGATGCATAGACTTGTATGGAGCATACACCCACACTCTTACATTACAAAACATCAGGGCACAGGGAAAAAGAGTTGGCACTCCAGGAAAGAAAAACAATCCGATGGACAGCTCCTTGCTGCAAAAATATGAACCCTTTGCTTTCTGTAGAAGGACTGTGAAAAACTGTTAAATTTTCACTACACAACCTTCTAGGAGGTAAAGAAACTTTATGGGGTTTGGGGGATGTTTTAAATGTGATTATGGTCGGTGCTTTTTATAAAACAAACAAGACAATTTAATCTCAAAAAAAGTTGATATAGCGTGTTATTCACTGACCTGGTTCAGTACTTTTTTAAGCAGGGTGAAATTTGCGATGATGCTACAAGTTGCCATGCTGCAGTTTTAAAACATGAGGCCACAGAAGTCTTTACTGCCTTCTAAAAAATGGGTACTTATTTATATCACAGAGATTCAGATGATTGTCCTGCCACCTGGTCTGCTGAAGGAAGAGGATCTTAAACTTTTATATTGGCAGGACTCCTGGTATATGAATCATGGTTTAGAAAATCAGTTTTAATGATCTTGGGCTCCTTTGTACAAAGCCCCTTCCCAAACTCCAGCACAGTGAATGTTCCAAGCATGGCAGGAGATATTGTCACTAAACTTTCTTCAAGACCTCCCTGCTTAGTACAGTTTCCAACTTTCCACATTAGGTGCCCAATTGAAATTGATTTAGCTGACACCTGGGGGAATTTACTCCACAATACTACCACCCTCTAAATAAATTAATGCTTGCCTAATTGTAATTCTATAGCACCCCCCTACACACACACACACACACACACACACACACATATATACTCACACCAGTGCTTCATCCCATGACCCCTTGTGTTCTTTTCCTGGCTTGCAACAAACATCTACATCAGGCTTCCTTCTCTACAGCCTTTATTATTTGAACACTTGCTTTATTGTCTCCCCATCTCTCTCTTCTCCAGAGAAAAATGAGGTCCAGCCGAAGTCTTTGCTCTGACTTTGAACAACTCGGTTGGCATTCTGCTTCGATCTACCTTGCTTTAAAACAGTGCAGAATTTGAATCCCACTGCAAATGAGATGTGCAACTTAGTCATGCTGTCCGACTAAATTAACAATCACAAAAAAAGTCAAAGTTGTTCAGTACTCGCTAATAATTTGGTATAGTCACTGGCACATAATAAATCTTCAGTTTACTCCTCATGTCAAAGAGCAGGTGTTTACTTCTAATAAATTTTATTGTAATTTAATGTGATAGTAATCACTTTCTACTTTTATAATAAACTATGTTAATGCAGTGAAACAGGTGGGTTTTCACCTTTGCTTTTAACACTGCTATTAAAAAGAATTCAATAGACTTGTGGTATTGTGATGTCAGAAAACTGCCAACTATTTATGAGCCCAGTGTATTAAAGATAAACTAAATACATTTTTTCTATCCTTTTTCAGAAGAAATAAATACTTCTTTCAGCAGCAAATCTTGCCATTTATATGTCTGCACTATTGTAGTAGATCTGTATGATTTTACAATGTTTAAAATAGTAACTGGCTTCTCTACTTCCTGAGTAATATCTGGTTAGGAAGAAAATGTCACCTGTTAAAGTATAACAAAAGATCACAGGTCATCAAAAATCACATATTTCTATTAAATACATAATATTTTGATAGTAGAAAGTGTTATTTCTCTATAGAAATCTGAAAACAGGTTAGCAGTTTTCCACTGAAATACATTGCCAGCCTTACCAGTAAAACATTTCTTTTTTTTTAAACCAGGAGAGACACACATTAAACTGAAGCTTGTTTACAGGTGCAACCTGGGAGCACAAAGAAGTTAAGTGATTTGCTCAGGGTCACACAGTATGCAAGTGGGGGCTGTGGGATTCAAACCCAGGTTTCCAGGTTTGCAGCTCAGAGCCTTAAACCACTGCACTATAATGCCTCCCTTTCTGACATCATAATAGAACAATTTCATTGGATTATTTTTTTTTTACTAGTAGTTGGCAAAATACAAATACAGTGATGAAAAGGTAAGTAAAGAAACAAATAAAAGCAAATGAATACAGAGGCATCTAAAGGTCCCAAACCTTCATTCCTTAAGATATACATCCCTACTAAGCACTTGTTATTTAACATTGCTAGTGGAGTACAGTACTGTACTTGCTTTTGTTTATCTGTAGACCTGTTTTTTGTGTGTTACCTATCAATATTATGCTGTATTTACATATACCAATGCTGAAATAGCACAAAAACATGCACATAAAACAAGGATAAATGCTTAGGGCCCAATCCACAGAAGATCTGCATCCTCCCCTGTTCCCTATATGTCTACTCCAGAGCCTCCTCTACTACCCTAGCCAAACTTAACAATTTGTTTAACCTCCTGTGTAGGTTTGACCTGGATGCCCTTCCCAAACTCACCACTGCTCCATGTACAATTGTAACCCCCTTGTAACACGGCAAAAACAAGAACTGCAGAAGTAAGGAACACAATTGGTTTAATACCGTCAGGTGATACCAGAGCAACACGGCATTACGGCACGATAATGCCATGTTGCTTGTGTAATACAGAAAGCAGGCACAGGGGTGAAACGAGCAGTGTGGAAAAATTAGAGATAAAGCAAGGGAGCGCAAGACTGATGAGAAGGGAGCAGGAATGTAAGGCGAGAACGCACATGCACGGGAATGAGCAGAGAGGAGCAACCGGCGAGCCATGGTCATCTGGAAACGCAGCCCCACAGGTAGTGCAAGGAGAAATGCGAGTAGGGGATAATTAGCAAAGTGTAGCACTAGGGGTGAAATCGAGTTTGAAGTAATGCTGCTGAAAATGCAAGGCGGAGATGTGTAAGAGTGACAATGAATTGATGAAAGCAAGGAGAATGGTGCAGAAACAGAAGAGTGAAAGAGTGGATGGAGCGATATCGGAGTGAGGTCAGAGAGACACACAAAATGTTACAAAATATGCAAAATATATTGACGTGGAAATAGCAAAACACAGAAATTACTGTAGCAGAGACCTCCAAATGGAGCAATTGAAATAATAGCCGTGCAGGTCTTCTAAATTGTCAGAAGCAAGTGTTGATAGATACTTTGTGCAGACATAAGTTAAATATTGTTTAGACAACATGAGCATATAAATGGAACTCTCCTAAATGTTGAACAAGTGCAGCAGATAAATCAAAAGAGACCAAAATGTCTTTTTATTATTGCATGCACAGTATGAGAATAAGACGCAGAATAACCACACAGTCCTAAAAGCCATGTTACAAGTGTATTAATCCACTCCAAAGGTGGCATCTAATGGGGAGTTAATGCATGGTTGGTCATTGTAGGCACTCCGGCAATGGCCCCAACCATGCATTAACTCCCCATTAGGTGCCACCTTCATGGTGGATTAATGTTTGCTTGTTCCCCAGGGTTACTAGAATCCCAGTAAGATCAGTGTGCAGGCAGGGAAGGCAACTTGTGAAATGCCAGGTAAATGGGTTTCACACTGTCACACTCTGTTTTTCAGTCTCAGCTGAGCTGGAGTGCTGATGACACTTTGGAACTCTCGCAGCAGCATAAGCCACATTTGTCCAGCTGGCTTAGAGAGTGAATTGGAATGTTCAGTGAGTGTTAGGAGTCAGTCTGCAGTAGGAGTTCTAGGATGAGGCTGCAGGTGCTGGGCAGCTCCTCACCTAGCTCAGATAAAGAGCTACTACCTTTTCTTTGGTGGTTGTTTGTTCTCACCCTAGAAGAACAAAATAAGATAGTAGTTGAACTGGTGGAGACCTTGTTTTTGGTTTTCTCAGTGCCCCATCCCAAGAGCGATGGGGGCAAACTCCAGGATTCAGGTGCAATCCCCTTGATCCATTTTCTTTGGTGAAGCTGCCATGGACATCTTAATTTTGTTGTGAGTACAAACCTTTTGTTTTGTGAAAGCCCAGGGGCATCTGCAAACCCAGCTGGGTAAATTTCTCTGATCATGGGACCAGTTTAAAGGTTTCTGCCTACATTGGAGTCCAAGGATGTGACTGTCCAAGTACAAAACCTTTTAGTTGGATGCCCAGAGGTGTGTTAGTAGTATGTTAAGTGTGAAAAACTTTTCAAGATAGCATCTACAAGTTTCTTCTGTGAGGGTGTTATTAACCAGATGAATGGCCGAGTACAAACTTGGAAGCAAAAGGTGGGAGAACCCCCCATCTGGAATAATCAGTTTACCTCTCTGGGTTCAGTCTGGACACCAGTACACTTTCATTCAGTGCATGTGGCCAGTGCCTAATGGAAATAATTGCCCCAAGATATGGGTTTGGATTCTCTGTTCATCAGTTTACCCCAGTATAGTGGGTGCTGGAAGATTTTGAGCCTAGATGTGCTCAGTGTGGTCATAGGTATCACTTCCATCCCTGTGGGAAATGGGGACAGTACTAGTTCAGGCAGTTCTGCCAGCCTTCAGTTTCAGAACCAGAGAGTTTGTTGTTTTGTGTCTTCACCCTATGCAAAATGGGAATGTCAGGGATTTCTGTACTCTGGCGAATCTGCAATATCAGCATGTGTAACCCTGTGGGGGTCCATCTTCACTTTGTGATTATTCCTACTCTGTTATGAGAATAAAAGCCACACTCTAGAATCCCAGCCTGGTTTGGACAGTATTGTTATTGCTTCCGTGTGTATGGATTTACTTGGGTGTCCCTGTCCAGAAGTGCAAGCCTAGCATGACTTTGAGCAAATGTTTTCTCCCAGGGACCCGGGTTGCTGGCAATAGTTAATGGTTCCACCAGGTGTGTGCCAGGTAGTAGCCACACTTGGCTGACTGTTCCTTTAAATAACAGTCTGGTCCACCGAGTCTAATGGTGGCCACCTTCTCTATTCCAAAAAGTGTAATTTAACTTATGTAAACCCCCACCCCACTCTTTTACCCCTAGATGCTTGTGGTGAGATGAGAAGCCCTGCTAGTTAAGCAGGGGAAGCTGGTGGGGGGTTACACAGTTATCTAGGATGCTCACCCCACCCCCCTGCCGGTAAGACACTCGTTTCACATTGCCTTGTTGGGTGCCAAATACTAGTCTGGCAAACTACCTGGCTACCTCATGGATCTCTTCTCCCTCTCCTCTAAATCTTCTTACTCACTCAGGTCAGAGGAAGGAGGCCAGCTCCACATCCCATACTAGAGGCATAATGTAGGCCTGGCTTCCATCAGATACAAGCTCCCTAACTCTTGGAACAGCCTCCCCGTCATGTTCACTGCCGCTCCCAACTTCCAGTCAGCTATGACCATGATCAAGGTGCACTACAGAAGCCCTCAGTCCTGCCACAACTGCTTCAAGATCTACCATGGAGTCACTTCTCAGTGACAGCAGAATTGTACCCTTGTACCAGCTAGCTCACTATCATCAAATGTGTCACAGTTGTGAATAAATTGGTATGCAAAATTCTTCTGCTCTCTTACATCATAGTTATTTTTGACCTATTGAAGAAAATGTATCATAAGTTTACTTGCACTGGGATCCTGTACATATTTCCCACCCTGCAGTAAGTATGGCTGATTGTACTGTAAACATATTTTACCTTTTTGCTCTATGTATGGCTGTATCTGCTATGTACTTTTGCACTGCGTATCTATGTATCTGCTCTGTATTTTGCAGTATGTATATATGTACAGTATGTATCTGCTCTGTATTTTTGCACTACATATGGCTGTATCTTCCATGTATTTTTGCACTACGTGTTTATGTATCTGCTCTGTATTGTTGTGCTGTGCATGTATCTGTTCTGTATTTTTGCACTATGCATCTATGTATCTGCTCTGTATTTATGCATGATATATATACATGTATTACCAGTGCTATTCTGTGTTTCCCTCCCCCAAGTCACAGCTGGTAATGACCCTCTTGGGCTCTGTGTGCTCACCCGGTAAAACATGTCTTAAATAAACAAATAAATGGACAGGTGCTTGAGCAGCCATATGGTGTCCAGAAGTCCCACTATGCACATGCAGTAACCTCCTTGCATCCACCCCCCCCCCATGTGCTCCTTCTGCATGTGATCTCTTACTGTCAGTGCTCCTACACATGCAGCTGAGTCAGGGGCACAAGGGTATGAGCTGGCATGCACCCCTTTCATGTAAGGAATTCTGCATTCCAAAGGGCTGGGGGAGGCACTGCTACCTGAAGGGCAGCAGTAACAGGTATGCACTCCTTTACATACAGCCACAGGATGGTCCTTAAGGCATGATTGGCCCCCATTCACCAGCCCATAGCATTCAGAGCCTACAAGATGTGCTGGGGGCCATACTGGCAGTGGCTGGTGACAGTTGGAATGATTTACTTTGTCCAATGAGGATAAGGCCATCCTTGGAGGACTGCTATATTATGCCAGCCCCCGCTACATGTAAAGACATGGATCTACTGGCTGGCTGGCCTAGGCATCTGATTTGGATGTCCAAGGTCCAGCAAGGCATCTAAAATAGATCCGCCCCTATCTCCTCTGTAAAGCATTCCATACATTGTTCATGGGGTCCAGGAGTCATAAATGTCAATGACAAACACCACCTGTACACCAGAGGAGTGGAGCAATGCACACCAAATCCATTCGATCTGCACATATCTAGGGTGTTGTTGTGGAGCAGGCCCTTAGTTTGAAATGCTACTAGAAAGCATTGAACAAACCTAACTCAGATGCACACATAGGTCTTTGCTGGACATTTTTACTTTAGTTTCCAGTCCCAGCTAGGCACAAAAAACAAGCTTAATGAGCTTTCATTTTTGCTAATGATGAATATTGCCACAAAGATGCACTTCATCAGATTTACAAATGTACACTTCTTTCTATATGTTAAAATAATGCAGAAAAATGAGAACTTGGACATACAGTAAGTGTTGAATTTCATACTTCTGATCCTTTGTACCATTCCAAAACTTGTAGTAAGTACAATGTTTTCCAGCTAATGCCTATTTTTTTTCTACATGATGTTCTTTTGTAACTAAATATGGTGCATTTACAGAACAGTACCATTCAGCCATAATTATGGTAATTACCAAACACAAATTTAAGAATGATTTTGTCAGATTAAAGCTTGTTAGCAAATGTGCCTAAAATGTGCTAAAATGTACTAATTGCTGTTTTTGCAGTTTTAAATTTGCAAAGCATCAGAACATCCTTTGTAAATCAGACCTTATGCCTTGTGTAATTTACTGACAGGGAAGAAATGTTCCATCATGAATGACTGCTGTATAAATACATACATACATGGAGATAGATAGATAGATAGATAGATAGATAGATAGATAGATAGATAGATAGATAGAAAGAAAGAAAGAAAGAAAGAAAGAAAGAAAGAAAGAAAGAAAGAAAGAAAGAAAGAAATAGAAATATAAAAGCATGATTCTGTGTTATGTGTACTTTCTAATTTGGAGATTTTACATGTGTGGCTTACTTAAGTTAGGGCAAGTATCATTGAAACTGGACAAAATGCAGGTTTTGATGATGGGCTAGTATCTAAATACAAGTATTGGAAGTAATGGAGGTGTTGCACCTTGCTCTGGAATTTCCACTGCATTCACCAAAGACAGATACTGGACAAAGTAATGGGGCAGCAGGAGGCTGGTCTGGAACTGTAAGATTAGAATATTCAGTGTGAACAATTTCTAATTGTAAAGAGAGGCAACAGGCAGACCTTTCAGCCGTTACCTATTATGCAGCTGTAACCCCCCTACAAATGGGGGTTCCCGAAAAGTCTTCCTCGAGCTTGCCTAAATGCTCACTGCCAGGCTGGTGTCCTGCGTTTTAGCAGTTTAAATGTGATTGCCAGAGAGTGCCTGTATAGCCTCTGTGTACTGTCTCTTTAAGAGCTGCCTGGATTGCAGTCATAAGTAATCTGAGAGGGAGCTCTGTTGAAAGATGTAACTATTTGCTGAAAATCATTTAGAGTGATAATGATAATGTAGTTTGTTTAACCTGCCTTCTTTGCAGCAAGGACTGTTTTGTTTATCTCCAGTATCTTGGTCCTTGACTGCGAATTAGACCAATCAATACTGGTGGGACCTAAAATGGAACTGGACTACAGGAGCTGTCTGGAGTCAACATCTGTAGGAATTGTAGTTTGGAGCTTTTTGCACCTGAAGGGGGAAACTTTGTTGTGACTGACAGGAGGATCAGCCAACCGAACCTTTTGGATCTTTTGGAATTTCCCAGACTGCTGCAGCTAGTTTTAGTTTTGAGCTGAGAAGGGAAGAAATAACAGCTCAAGTGATTTTGAGCAGTAGTTCTGTGTAGTTTTGCATGGGAGAACTGTGAAGGGGCTGAGTTTTGGCCTGCCTGTCTGCCTGCTGTCTCTGAGAGGGTAAATAGAGTTTATTTGGACTGAATCCGAGTTGTTCGGACTATTTAAGCCACTGGACTGTGACCAAGTTTTAACCTGAAGAAGACTGAAGATTTGCTGAATGCGATCGGCCTGTCAGGATTTCCAGCCGCTTTTGAATCCCCAGTTTGTGCAGAGACTTTGCGATCATGACCCGAGAGTGGTTTGCCTGGTACAGTAATCCACTGTGAGAACTGTGTTCTGCTTGCTGGAAGCTTAATCCAGCCTAATCGGACTGAATCCACATTCATCTCCATTCGGCCTGGGCCGTGCCACACTGGCCCTGCCAGACTACCCCACTGCACAGAGAAAGCCACCGATGAGAGACCTGCCTGGGGATCAGCCCCCTGCTCCACACTTGAACAGGAACGACGCCTCAGTGAATTGTGTGGACCCTGCTTCTCCTGGCAATCCAGATTAACCACCTGCTGCCTCGATTTTTATCCAGTTGGTGTCCAGTCTTGGTTATCATGAGTAATCATCAGGGTAGCTCCCTGCAACAACAGCATAATCTAAAAGTGTGTCATCTGATTGTCTTCTTGTTTTCTTTTCACGAACGGAGCCCTCTGGCTCCGGATTACAAATAGTGTGTGTTGTGCATGTTGTTTTTTTCCATCACAGGGCCCCAACCAGCTGCAATGTTCTTGGCTAGCCCACCATTTCCCATCTGGGTACCCAGAGTGTGTGACTGTTTATGGACCTGAAGTGCATGCATAACTGTTTGATTGATAGAGCCTTTAAGCAAATTAACCTGATTACACCCCTCCCTTGTTCAAGCCCCTTAAATAAATCAGATCTAACTGTTTTTTGCATTTACCCTGACTGTGGTTCCAGATTACGCAAGAGTACTGTACTGCTGTTATTTGCTGTGTATAACCTTATTTTACAGGGGGTCCCCAGGGCCGGGCCAGAGGAAAGCCCTGGTAGTAAGTGCAAACAGTGTGGGTACTTGTGTGGTGTATCAGAGGTATTGTGAAAGTGATTATTCTGTATTGCTCCGACCACTAGTAAGGAAAGAGGGGGGGTTACAGTGTCCCAGAGGGCTGTGCCCAGGTTAGCTTGACCACTACCAACCCTGACCTCTGGGTGGAGGCACCCGTTTCAGAACTCAGGCCCCTTAACCTGCTACTAGCCAAGCAGGCAGGGGTCGTAGCCCTTGGGATAGGACCAGCTAGGGGTTACACAACATTTCTGCTCAAAGTGGCTTTCACATTATAAATTCAGCTCCCATTTGAGTTAGTCATTCTTAGCATTTCAAGGGTCCTGCATTTCCAGTTTGTTTAGCAACCCAAGAATGAATATTTGTTTCACCCACAACAGGTTTTTCTGAAGAATCCAGTTACCCTTTCAGATGGGCCTTTTCTTTCACTTCAGCTGTGAGTGGTACCAGGGCACATTCCACTTGTTTAAGGGAGTACCACAATCACAATTTACAAAAATATATGTTGTGCAGACTGTTTCGATTTGTGAGTGTAGTCCTAGTGTGTCCTTCCTTTTGTCTGCTATTTGGAGTTTTGTCTAAATTAGCCTGCTAGTTTTATGGCCCCAGAGATCTCCATCTTAGAATGATTTATTGCTCTTCTTTTTCCTACAATGCCTCCTGTCTCAAGTGACAGTGGTGTAACTTGGACCATGGATTCAGCAAGTACTGGTTTAGAGTCAGTTATGCAACAGCGGAGATCTGATACTAAGTAACTTTCCTCATCCAGTGAGCAATACTGGCTACAATTACAGTTTAGAAAATACGTGAGGATTAACAGTGGGTTAATCTGTAAGAAAACAGCTAGAGTCTTTACTGATTACAGCACTGATGATCTGGGGTGATTTGTGTGCTTTTATGGCTGTGTGTAGTATATGAAGTGAAAAGTTTTAAAAGCAAAACATTTACTCCTGCTAGCTAGACCTGACACACAGACTGAAAACAAAAATATTGAATTAGAGCTAAGGCCATGACATCAGGCTCCTGTCTCCAGTACTTGCTGAATCAGTGGTCCTGAATATATCACTGTCACATGAGACAGGAGGCATTGTAGAACAAAGAAGAGCAATAAACTAATAAACTATGCTGAGATGGAGATCCAGAGGGGCAATAAAACTGCCATATCACTAGCAGGCTAATTTATAAAAACTCTTAACAGAAAACAAAGGGAAGAACACAGACTACACATAGAAATTGAAACACTCTGCACAACATATGTTTTTGCAAATTTTGACTGAAACACTCCTTTAACAACCTCCATATTACCTGTCTTCATGTCTTCAACTTTGGGAGGGCTTGCCTGAGGTTCAATGTGGGGAATAGCTCCTCCCACAATGTCTACATAAGCCCTCCTTTAACACACCCCCTTGCTTAGGGAGTGTTTTTTCCTTCAGCTCCTGCATGGTTCGTGTGGCTGTGCCTTGCCTTTCTGCTGCCTAGTTTGTTCTGTTCCCTTCTCCTATCTTCCCTGCCTTGTGCTTTCTTCTTTGTTTTTGTTTGTTTCTGCTCTCGTTTTCCCCTCCCCACTTTCGTTTGCCTCCCTCCCAGGTCTGGGCTCCTTTGCTGTCATTCTGTGCTACTCCGTTTTCTAATGGGCTTTTTATTGCTTTCCCCACAAACCACCCCTTCCTCCATGTCGCCTGTTCCTACCTGGGTTTTGCTGCTGCTCTTCTTTAATCTCAACGTCTGCTCCAGCCTCCAGTGTTCACAGTGTGGCCTCTGTCTCTTCACCCCTCCGGTGCCAATTTTCATTCACCCCGACCCTCTCATCTGTGGCTCCATGCCTCACAGCTCCTTCCTGCAGTTTCCCACTTAAGTTTCCTCTAACAGTCCATCTTCTCTTCTACACTAACTACACTCGGCCTAGCCATTCACCGCCTGCTGCTCCTCCATGTCCTTGCATTTTCATTCCATCCCACGCCATTCTGCCTAGTGCTTAGGCATTCTATCGCCCTGAAAAAAGGGACCTTCGTGGCTCAGTGGGCCTACCCAGTTACCAAAATTGAATAAATAAATAAATAATACAATACCACTGCAGGTATGTTTTTTCTGTTCTTTCTCATGCACAGCAACCATTGACCTTCCTGGATTCGAACCACTTCCTTTTAGTGCTTGTCAGTAATTTGCATATTGCATCACCATACTAGATATCGACACCTCACAAGGACTAATAGAAGGTTACATATTCGACATGCCTTTATGCTGCTTAGCAAACCGTGCGTATGTTTGCTATTTCCATCAGTATTGCACAGGTAGGCAACTGGAGGATTGGATAGATATGCTGAACTCACACCAATGCATGGCAAGTAAGGGAGATGGCATTGCTCCGCCTCATTACATCTCTACTAGTTTCCCTATATGCATCTAGTGCTCAATGTACGTGTTCATTTTGTTTTAAATCTTTATTCTGCACTTTGTGTCTTATGGGGGGGCATTTAAACTTATCCTTGGCCAAACATTTATCAGACAATGTAATTAAATCATCACCACAGTGGCTGACATCCAAAGCAGTTCCTTATGTCTCATTTCGTTTCCTCATGCTACCAGCCGTTCATTCCTTCAACATTCCCTACATTCCCTACATCAATCTTGGGGGAAGGTGGAGCAGTATTCAGGAGCTGTCCTATTTCCTTCTGTCTGGCACTATACCTATAACCCCCACTTCCTGTACCATAGCCAACTATGTTTTTAACTATCAGTTATTTAACTGCCATTACCTTTCATTATGCACTACACCCAAGCATTCACTATCTTCTGCATGTGTCAATTACATGTCTCACATCATATTAATTTTCATGTAACCATTTCCAGATTTCCCTACATTCCACTACTCTTCATCATTTTATATCTTTTTTCCTTGCATCAGTTTAGTGCATTGTCCAGCCCATAGCAGCAGTACTCCGGTCTCCGTTCCTGACTCGCACTTTCTGAGGTGCTGAGTGAAGGTAGGCTTCACCTGTCTACCTGGGATGGGAGTCCATTTCACTCATTACATTCTACTACCAGCCTGACATCCTCCATCCCTAACTGTGTTGGACTGCATCTAGTGAAGGTTTGCTGCCTGATGACCGGGGATGGGAGTCATGTCTACCATATATGAATTGTTATCATACCTTCTCTACCTCATACCAGTTGCTGCTTCCCTTCAGGAACAGAACTACCTTCTACTTACCAACTTGACATCCTCTGTCCCTAACTCTGCTTAGCAGCATCGAGTGCATGTTAGCTTGACATGACTACAGGAGATGGGAGCTATATCTCCAATCTATAGACTAATACCATGCCTTCTCTGACTTCTGACAGTTGCCACTTCCCTTCGGGAATGGAACTATCACTCTCTGCTTATCCTCATTGCACTTCTGCTGCTTCTAGTCACCACCATTCCTATACTGTCCCTGACAGTTGCCTGAGTCTCCAGTCTACTACTTCATTTTGCTGTTCTCAGCCTAATACCTGTCTGCCGCTCCCTTCAGGAACAGGACTTTTCTCATCTTGCTTCTCCATCTTCTCTCATCTGCAGCCTAGACAACTTCCTTGGCCGGGAGCCTGCCTCTAATATGGACCGTCTTCACTGTTTTCATCTCCACCAGTGTGGATTACCAATTTCATTCTGGAACAGACTTCTCCAACCAAGTTCTCATCATTCACATTCCCTAGCTGAATCCAGCTCGGATCACACTGCCTCGACCAACTCTGCTGGACTGTGTCCTTCCATTCCGCTGCTTCACATGTGTTTTCTTCATCTGCTGCCCAATGCCATGACCATCGTGGACTTGGACCTCTTCTTGCTGAACAGTCTCCAATTCTCCTTGCCACAGTTGTTCTTCTAGCCTTACCATTCAAGCAATACTGAGTCTACCTTGCCTGGTCCATGGCCCTAGCTCACAATGCTGTGTCCACTGTCTGCTTCTTTCCCTACTACAGGTCACTGCTTCCCTTCATGACAGGGGCATTTTCACTCCTCCACCCTTCTGCCTTTCAGCTCTGCCTGCATCTTTGACTGCGGAAACAGGACCTCATCGATCGCCTCATCATATGGATCCTACTGACTTGTTCAATCCTTCCCTCACTCCAGGTCGATTGCCTCATGGACTTCCTTGCTGCAGGTTCCCCATTCAGCTGCTGTACAAACTTATTTTCTTTTGCAGATGTGGAACCCCGTCCTTCATTGCTCCATCACCTTCTATCATTTTCTCTGGTTGCTTCCAGCCTCCATCAGTTGTGGGACTCCCGTTGCTTATCGTGCTTGGCTTGGCTCCTTAGCCTTCCGTGGATCATCATCCAAAGTCTTGCTTCAACCTTCCTGCTATTCACTGCTGTTCACCATGGAACTGATGTTGTCCTGCTCCTTTCTGCACTCAATGTCTTCCAGCTTTGCTTGGTCCATAGCTTCCTCTGCTTCTTCCTTCAGTTACTCAGGATCCACACTCCGTCCTTCCTTCACATTTGACTGGCTGCCTTCTTCTCTTCGCCTTGCTGGCTTGGGGCTTTGTCCTGTTTGCTGTGGCTCTTTTGGGCCTTGTATCCTATGTCCAACCACTACTCCTAACAAGTCATATGCTTTTCCATATGATCCATTCCTTACTTCTACTCCTGCCCTTCTGACAGTTCATCCCACTACTCATTCCGATCATTTATTTAGTAATCTGGAGTAATACTACTGCCAGCAAATGTTCCTTGGCTCACATGCCCCATAAACTCTTATGTTATCATAGAAGTCTCACACTGCCCATTCAGTTCTTTTCAATCATTCATGGACTCACATTCACCTGGACAATAGGAAGATCTCCTCCATCTCTATTGGATATACACTCCGATCCCCTTCTGTCCAATCAACATGACTCCTCAAATGCCTCATCTCATTGGCCATCCTCATACATGGAAAGGACTTAAATCCTTCTGTTCTATTCAGACCTCATAATCACCATCGCTTCTACAGATACAGAGAATCGCAAGATAACCCACTCAACTATGGACATCATCCATTTTACCTAATGCCACCTCTTATTTCAACAATGACTGTGATGACCAAGCTACTTGACTTCTACTTCCCAACAGTCATTGCTAGCTTTAGGAACTGCACAGATAGTGTCTTGAATATTCATTTGTGTGATCTCCATTGCCTAGCTGATTCCTGACTCCATGCCATCCTTACCTTCGATTTCACTTCTGGACATCGTTATTCCTTATAATATTATATGCACCTGTTCATCTAGTACTTTCAGCTGGATCAACTGTTCTTCCAGTGGACCATTCAGCCTCTTCTTCTCAAAGTAAATTCATTAATCTCTACAGTGCAGACCATCACCGAGAACTGGCTCTCCTGAATTCTAACTGGTAATCCATAACAGCCAAGACAAATTCAACTCAGCCTTGCATCCCAATTGATATTAATTGACTGTAGCACTAAATCCTATGGCATCCTGCATTTATTGATCTCACTACCAGTCCAGCCTACAGACTCTTCCACTCAGCTGTCCTAAGATTTTCTCATGTATGTCAGCATCAGGATTACATGTAAACCTAACCATTTATGCCACCACAGTGCATCTCCTAAATGATCACACCACGGGAATACCCACATGTACTTCAGACAGCATACCAGCAAAGGATTAAGCAGAAAGTCATGAATATCATGACCAAAGAAGCCATTTATTCCTTATACCACATTTCCAATCATTCCTCATCTATATTAGGCTACCATCTGGATGGCCCCACAGATCATCTTCTGGGCTTTACTAATTACTTATGGCATTGTTCTCATCAAGCAGTCAAACTCCTCTACTCATTTTACTCTGGGATGCTTACCTAGTGACTTTCACTCACTGATCAGTTCCTTACATCCACACTACCTTGAATATTAAACCTTTTACAAAATAACTTTACTAATCATCACAACTATCGCAGTCTACTGTCTGGTCTTATATCAATCAAATCTCACTCTCCCACCTCATAACGTCCATATGATCCCTTGGACATACAGTACATCCTTTGTCACTTTGGAAATATGATCTGCATTAGCCCCTTTTTTAACTGGATCTGCTTTACATATAGGATTTTACCATCCCTACGGAAAGATGTACCTTCATCTTCAGAATCATCATTCAAGCTGTATCATCCTTGAAATGGGAACGAACCACCATCTTCATGGTTCTCAAAGATTCTTCTACAAATTCTACTCTATGGATGTTTCCTTAGTGACTCCTTGTTCAATACAGAATTCCTAGCTTCCAGACCATACCCTTACATTCAAGCCTCTCACAAGTTGGATCATTTGCCAATGACTTGTTCTACCATTGCAGTTTCACCATTCCCAGTTTAGTACCTTACCGTTCCAGTCATGATCCCTCTGTCTTTTACAATTCCATTGGAGAGGCATCATTCATCATCTTGGATAACTGAACTTCCTTCATCCTCCTTTACTCAGATTTACTTCATATTTAGGATTCTATCACTCATTCAGAACAGAACTCCTCTTCAACCTCAGGATCATCACGTAATTGGCATCATCCACAGATCAAAGATGGATTATCGTCTCTCCAAGTAACTCACAAACCTTGAATTAATTATGGTTACTAGAACCTAGATCCTTCTCCATGTAGTATGCCCAGAAGGACAGACAGACCTCCAGTCATGGGTCCTCAGAGGTTTCCTCCAACTGGGTTTTTTTCCTCTTCCGAGTGCCAGGGGGTCATACTCTCTGTGAGTTGGAAGAGGTTTCTTTTTGGGCCTTCTATTCCCTACAAATTACTACCTACCTACCTACCTAATACTCAGGGGTGGGAATAGAGTAAAACCATAAAAAGTACTACAAGTTACACAAGCACTATATACTCCATCTCTCCTTATTGCTATTCCACAAACATTGAATGGGAGGGCTTGCTCGAGGTTCAGTGTGGGGAATAGCTCCTCCCACAACCTCTACATAAGCCCTCCTTTAACACACACCTCTTGCTTAGGGAGTTTTTTTTATCCACCACCATCCCCTCCTCCTCCTTCTCCAGCGCTCTTCTCACTCTTGCTAATGGGCCTTCTATTCTACCTACTACTCAAGGGTGGGACTAGAGTAGAGACACAAAAAGTACTACAAGTTACACAAGAACCATATACTCCATCTCTCCTTATTGCTATTCTACAAACAAAGTTCTAAAACTGAAAATCAGCCAGTAATGTTGTTAGATTTTTTTTTTGTATGTCATGTCAATGAATGACCACTACTGAACTACTGTTTCTACAGAGCTTCCAGTGTTGCTCAGGTACAGTCCTCAGAGATACTCTTGCCTGATTCTGAGGCCTGCTGCTCATCTTAGAGCCATGTGGCTGGAAGAAAGAAGATGTTGGCTGTTCAGTATTTCTTTCTGTGGGTTTTCCAATGGTTGATGTTCATCTTAAAATACCCATCAGGTAATAACTTGTCAATTCCACAGAAAGTTAAAACTGTACAGCTGCTGATAGAGAGGTAAAAAAAAACATAACTTTGAGGTGACATGCAGTAGTTCTGTTGAGGTACATCTGAAGAGCAGGATGGCAAAAGTCACCACAAGTTACTTTTAAAGGATACCCCCCAAAAAATATATATATTTATTGACCACAGTAATGGCATGGGGAATTCTGTACAGCCTGCCATGTTGATTGCTTTCATTACTTACTTAATTGTTCAGTGTTTTTTATCATTTCATCAGATTAAACAAATATTAACAAACTTGTGCCTCACAGGAAATTGACACACCTGTTGCCACCCTAAAATATCTGTGACATCATGCTTGATGATGTCATTGGAGAAAAAGACCTAAAGCAGTCAATAATGCAAAGCATCGTGGGAAGTATAGTGTATGAAAATTACCATAAACATAATTTGGTCTGGTTCAGCTTAAAAAAGGCGTGTATGGTGCCAAATGGCATCTCACATAGTCTACAAAGACTGAAAACTGAAGATATAGAAACATGCTTTGTCCATTCAGGGCTCATCAGTGTGCTTTATCTGTATCTCATACCAAGGGAAGGAGGCACCAAACCGATGATGGTCTTACTGGATTGGGACATGGTGAGCCCACAACAGGAAAGCAATCTAAAAGACAAAGAACCTCAGTGTAAAAGCATTGAGGCAAGGGTTGCCCTTTTTTATGTTGATTGTGCACATGCACAAGAAACATGTTGTGGCAGCTTGCTGCAGTAGCAGGTTGTGGAGCAGCAGCACTGTTGTGGCCAATGCCCCCACTGCCTTTTGAGGCTTGGTCCACTGTCCCCAATGAGGTGGCATGCTGCTGCTGACACTAGTTCAGTCAGCGTGCCACCACCTTGAAACATTTTAGCCTCCACTATCAGAAGCCAACTCGTCATTATAGTGTCATCCACTGCAATGAGGGAGTGACCCATCATTGCAGGGCTCCCTTGCATTCCCCGACCAGTTTGCCGATGGGAAGCCCAGTCCCCATCAGTTTGTGTTGTTTGCCGAGGGGGTGCCCAATCCCCCTCAGCAGCATGTCCCCTCCCCCTGGTTCTTCACCAATAGGGGTGCCTAATCCCCATCGACATGCCCCCCACCCTAGTTCTTGTGTGCCGAGGGGGTGCCCAATCCCTCTTGGCTCATGAGACCCCCCCACACCAGTATGTGCTGACTGGAGTGCTCAATCCCCATAGGCTCCAGTCCTCCCCACCCCAAAACATGCAGGTGGCATGCTGGGAGCCCACCCTAGCATGCCAAAAGTACCTGCAAAAAGGAAAAATGTCCTGTGGTGTCTTTTTTTTCCCTAACCCTGAAAAGAAGAAAATGGTCCCTCGCCATCTGCACCCCCTTCCCCAGCCCATGCCCTCCCACTGCCTACCCCACCTCCCCACACACACACCCACTCACCCCATACTTACCTCCGGAGCTGGGTGTGATGATCTTCGGTGGACCGGGAACATGTCTGCACTCTTCAAAGTCGACTGCGAACTGAAGAAATGCCAGTAAGCTGTATAATAGCATAAATAGGGTTTTTTCAACTTTGGTGCATATCTCAGGCATTTTTTTGAATTTTGACACCACATTTTCAACATGGGGTTTTTGGGACCCCACCTCATGAATTCAGCCACTGACTTGGCATTATTTGGGCCCCAAAGGTGATTTTGTGGTCACAGCGCAGAATCATCTTTTGGGATCAATTAATGAAATAACTGTGCCAGCATTCATGAGGTGGGCTGTCAAAAAGCCTATGTTGTAAATTTGGTGGAAAAAATTCAAAAAATGACTGTTACGAGCATGCATTGCCCAGTTGATACATACATTTGTAACTTCATGAATTTGCAATATTTTCTTGCCAGACTTTCAACATTGGCATTTTTCACACCTCCTTATGAACAGTACAGCTGTCATTTTTCCCATCCTGGACAAAATGTGTTTTCGCACTTCCAGCGCAGAATAGTGCGGTCGCTGTGGGAAATCAGTGTTCAGGACAGATTAAGAAAATGACAGTGACACTGTTCATGAGCAGAGGTTCTAAAATGCCTATGTTGAAAATTTGGTTATGATAGTCCATCACATGACTGTGTTACAAGTGTGTATTGCGCAGTTTCTACGCATCCTTGCAGCTTCTCATATTTGTAATATTGTCATGCCAGATTTTCAACACTGGCATTTTTTTCACACCTCCTTATGAGCAGTACAGCTGTCATTTTTCACATCCTGACCAAAATGTCTTTTCGCACTTCCGGTGCAGAATAGCGCATCCGTTCTGGGAAATCAGTGTTTGGGACAGATTAAGAAAATGACAGTGACACTGTTCATAAGCAGAGGTCCTAAAATCCCTATGTTGACAATGTTTCACATCCTGGCCAAAATATGTTTTTGCACTCCTGCTGCAGAATAGCACGGTTGCTGTGGGAAATCAGTGTTTGGGTCAGATTAAGATCGAACGAGTGAGAGGGGGTAGTGAGCGAGCTCAATTGAGCTTTGTCAGAACTGCTGAGGATTTCTTTGTGGGCAGAAAAAGGCCCCAACACAGGAGCCCATTACAAAGAGCAGCACGCAGTGCTGGGAGAGACAGAATGAGCGAGTGAGAGAGAGAGAGTGAGTGAGCTCAATGGAGCTGTGTCGGGACTGCTGCAGATTTCTTTGTGGGCAGAAAAAGGCACCAATGCAAGCAGCTGCCCAGTACAAAAGGGCAGCCTTCAGCATCAGGAGAAATAGAATGAGTGAGTGAGAGAGGGGGGAGCTCAATGGAGCTGTGACAGAACTTTACAGTTGCCCACCCTCCCACCCAGTGTCTTCTATGGTCCTATATTACAGCATGGTCTCTGGAATGAAGACAAAGCAATGACTGGATACTTTTAGGATTGCTCTAATAATATGGATTAAGTTGTTCTGTTTTCTTCTCTAACTGAGCTGAGTAATAAATTTGGTAGAAAAAATCCAAAAAATGACTGTTTTACGAGAGCGTGTTTTGCAGTTGCTACGCACACTCATAACTTCGCAAATTTGCAATATTTTCAGTCCAGATCTTTAACACTGGCATTTTTCCACACCTCCTTATGAACAGTACAATTGTCATTTTTCACATCCTGGCCAAAATGTGTTTTCACACTTCTGGTGCAAAATAGTGTGGTCACTGTAGGAAATCAGTGTTTGGAGCACATTAAGAAAACCACAGTGGCACTGTTCATGAACAGAGGTCCTAAAATGCCTATGTTGAAAATTTTGTGATGGGGGTCACGTGATGGCTGCCCAGGAGTGAACAACGCCTTCTCCCTCGCTCTGTGCCTACTCCATGGATAAACTCATCTACTACTCTCTTGGCATCTTGTTTTCAACAGCAACCCATAGAATTTGTAATCAGAACACTGTGGGAAGCAGATTGGAGAGCTGGAAATGGATATCTGTATGAGAAACGCCCCACTGTGGCATTCTCCCCCGCCTACCTCTGAAAAAGACAAGGCCACGAAGAGGCCTAAACAGCAAGCCTCCAGCTCCAGTAAAAACCCAGCGGGCAGCTCTGCACTGACCGAGGAATGATTTCTGGATATTATAAATCTGATTCAGAGGACAATTTCCACCATATCGGTGGATCTCCAACAAATTCACTCGGCAATGGATTCCCTATTGATGAGGATCTATGATACAGAGACTAGGCTTACCTCCGTGGAAAGTTGGCAAGGGAAAGTTGAAAAAGACAACATCAGTATTAGACACAGAATGAAAAATTTGAAGGAAAAACTCGAGGATCTTGAAGGGTGCAGTTGGTGCAATAATCTCATTATTATTGGACTGCCCAAAGCAGAAGATGGCAACAACCCAATTGTGTTTGTTCAAAAATTCTGTGTTAAAATAGCGGGACCATCGCCTAACGCTGCTTCCTATATTATCAAACGGGCTCATAGATCTTTATGCCCCCCCCCACCACCACCACCGGGTGCTTCCCCGAGACCCTTGATCTTCAAAATGTTGAATTACTAAGACAAGCAACATATTCTCAATAAAGTCAAGGAGATCGGTGAGCTGCAGTGGGAAGGGCATAGAATCAGACTTACACAGGACTTGCCTCAATCAGTCCGAGGGAAAAGATGTGACTTCCATCCAATTGTTTCCAGATCGATAGCTGCTGGTAAACCTTTAAAGGGTACCTAAACAAGCAGTTTTTTTAAAACTGCAAACTCCAAAATCTGGCTTCTTAACAAGGTAAAGTAGAGGCTGCTGTTTACATTTATGCTAAAACTGCATTTATGTAAATAATATAAATTCAGTTTCATAGCTTTTGGAAAATGTAAACATCAGCCTTTCACTTTCAAAAAACAGCATTAGTTTCTTTCCTAAGATGGCTGCCAAGTCTGTTAAGTGATGAGTCATGATGACATCATCTGAGCAAAAGACAGAGATCCACATATATTTCTATAGTGCTTACTAGTTATTCTTTCTCTCTTTGTTTTGAATTGTTGTACCAGAATGATCAACACCAAGTATTAACTGGTGGATTATTTTGATCAGTACACATGTTAGGCTATGATTTATTCATTTAGTTTACTTTAACTGGTGGAAAATGTTTTGCAATCCAGCTGACTTTTTCCTTGGCAAACTGCATTACAGTACAACACTTCAATTACCTGATGATCTAGTGGTTATGTGATGTACTGAATTTTGTTTTTTGTTAGCCAGGAGAGACACACTAAGCTGAAAGCTTGTTTACAGGTGTGGCCTGGGAGCACAAAGAAGTGTAATGACTTGCTCAGAGCAAAGTACTGGTCTGGTTCAGTTCCAAAGCCCATGCTCTCTTGTTAATCCACAAATAAGGCTTTCTTTTTCCATGTGAACCCCCTGCACCTAGCCTGCCTTCTGTTGAACACCCCACCATCCATACCCTGTCCTTAGTACTGCCTGGTGCAGCATATGTGCTTATGATCTCATGAAGAGAATTATCATACCTCAGATTGTAATCTTGTACCTCAGAGAGTTGTGCACACCTATACCAATATGCATAATCAGCTGGCACTATTAAAAAATGCCTCCCAAATCACTCTCCAGTCCACATTCTCAGTGTTTGACTTCTGCTCCCACAGTAAACATTGAGTGAATCACCACCCTTCTGC
The DNA here is from genome assembly GCA_016271365.2 of Neoceratodus forsteri. NCBI lineage: Eukaryota > Metazoa > Chordata > Ceratodontiformes > Ceratodontidae > Neoceratodus > Neoceratodus forsteri. The sequence continues at coordinate 1,093,240,223 of CM057451.1, forward strand.
ACAGTGACTGTAGTATGTACAGTTCCACTGTTGTGTTTTTTCCCACCTCATTAACCACCAACTAGGCCTTCCTGGAGGGCCAAGCAATAAGCATCATGAGCCATCAGAAAAACTGCTATTCATGCCCTCATAAGGGCTGCACTTCAAATGGGTAACGATATTATTAGCAGGAGAGGCATACTAATAACTTGAGCAAATCCACCCGACTTCCACTGTCACTCTACTCCTTTACCTGTGATCTGCAGAACCCCGCAGGACAGTTACCAGCAATTCTTCTCCAGTACTTTTCTGTGCTGTACCCCACAATTTGAGTTGGCTGGCTACCACCCTTCCAAATCTTGAATGAGCTATACATAACTCCCTCAATGCTGTCCTAACAAACGTCAACCCCCACCCCACCTGAGGGTAATCTCCCTACACTGAATTCAAGTAACAGTTTAGGTGCAGCCCTGCCACTCTGAGTATTTGTCATCACTGGCTACTCTCATCCACAGTCAGGTAGTGATCACGATGTTGGCAGCCCCACATTTCAGATCTCACAGTGATCTGCTCAACATCCTCCTTCATGTCTTTAACTAACCTGAATATAGCTATACCCTGCTGGAATGGCCTTTTCAGTCCCTCTCTGGCATTCATTCTTCTCACCTGCACCCCACACCAAAAACTGATGAGTTCACTACCCTTCTGCATCATGAATGTGGCTAGTAGAGTCTACCGTGTTATTTTTACATATTAATAAATATGATCTCTGGTGTCAGGCTGATGGCCGCGGTTTCTGCACAAGTAGAAAAATAGCTTTCCTACCCATGTAAGATCTAAGTCACCTATGATTAGGCACTATTAAATGACGTGCATAATGATGTGTACACCCATCATTTAGCAGTGCCTAATCAAAGGTAGCCTAGATCTTTTAAGGATAGAAAAGCCCATCATTCCCCTTGTTCCCTGTTGGTATCAGCCTGACTTACTGGAAAGATATGTTTATATTTGATATGTCAAAATAAAACAGGGACTCTGCTACTTGCATTCATGATGTAGAAGGTGATGAGCTCACCAGATTTCAGTGTTAGGAGGAATAGTGATGAATGAATACCAGAGGGACACTGAGAAGGCCACTCTTGCAAGGTACTGCTATATTCAGGGAAGGGGGAAGACAGAGGAGAAAAATATGAGCAGATTACTGTGAGAAATATGATGTGGGCTGCCAGCACCTTGATAACTACCTGACCCCGTTGTCCTGGCCAACATTCCCCTTCCCATAAAACCAGTTCATGCAATTGTCCAAAGCTGTGTGTGGATATAAATGTATGAAACGGCTGCCACTTATGTTCAGTCACTTCACTACCAGTCTAGTATTGCTTGTAAAGCACTTTGGGATACAATGTGTATGAAAAGCACTATATAAATGCTGATTCTTATTATTATTATTTACCATGGAAAAAGAAGACAAGACAAGCATATATGTGAGTTTCAAGAAAGTATGAAATCTAACATTGGGACTGAACAAGAACTTTGCTACAAAAAAGTGGTGGCTCTAGGGGGTGGTGAAGGGTGTGGCTGCACCCTCCCCCCACACACATAGTAATGTACTTGCATGCTGCTGCTGCATTTCACTTTGTTGAAGAAGTCTGATTTATTGATTGTACAAATGTTTACATTCAAACTATAGATTACATTTGTAGGTTCTGTCAAAAATGTACTAGAAAAGAATAGCAGAAAATATAAAGATTTAATAAAAATGTTAAAAAGTGCATATTAGGCATGCACACCACCCCCAGCACCCCACTGTAGCATCTTGGATCCACCATAACCACTAGACCACCAGGTTATTCAAGATTTGTACTGCATTGTGGTTTGCCACAGAGAAAGTCAGTTGGATTAAAATAAAATTTCAGCATGTTAAAATAAACAAAATGAACAGAACCATAGCCTAACATGTGTATTATACAAAAGAATACACATGGTTTTGACATTTTGGGTTAAACAGTTCTATACAAAGGGAAAATAAAACTAGTTAGTACTATAGAGAGTCAAATATCTTTCTGACTTTGGCTCAAATGATGTCATCACAGAACACATTTGGCGGCCATTTTAGGAAGCAGGTAAGACAGGTTTTTTGAAATTAGAAGTCTGATTTTACAATATTCAAATGCTCTGGAACCACATTTAGGTAAATTATATATATGTAGTTTTAGCCTTAATGAATACAGCAGCCTTTCCTTTAGTCACCTACGGAGTCAGAGTTTTGAATAGTTTGTTGTCAAAATGTTGTTTAGGTATCCTTTAAGGATGTGGTATCCGGCCGTGTTACAAATCCAGCATAAAGATAAGTGGCTCTCTTACGACTTGCCAGAACAAGCTACCACAGAGTTAAAATCTTTGCTTCCTGACCTGTTTAAATAAATTGAACCCATTTTTGTGGATCCCCATCCAGATGACTAATACAGGCTGTTGTGCAGTGAATGTCAAAGGTTTTTGAACTGCTTTAAGCCTCCAATTGTGCTACGTACAGTTGTGGAGTAACAACAGTACACTCAGCCGCTAAGAATTACCCTTTCCAGTGTTTTGTTCAGTGAGCGAGCATGCAAAAGTTGTACCTCTCTCCCTTACTCTTTACTTGTGAGCCTGATATTGACTTGTGCTTGACGTTAATACCACAAGAGGAGTCAGTAGAGTTTTTTCCCCCAGACAGGCTCATCTCGTAAGGCCTTTGCACAGGGTTATGAGCAGAATGGATATCTATGCCATCCCAACCTACTTTGGTGCCTTCCAGGGTGTTTGTTATTTGGGCTCCCTCTCCCCTTCCTTTCTTCTTCATATTTAACTGGTGACTGTTTAATCAATGGTCGAACTAGATTTGGAGGGGCCCTCCCTTTCTTCTTTTTTTCACATTATGTGCGCTATTACTGTTTCCCCAGATACTTATATGCCAGATTTATTATTGATTATAAGCATAGTTACATAATTGTCATATGTTATGTAGGCAGTAGGTTTCTAATGTTATTATTATTGGGAGTGTTGGGGGAGGAGGGAGGGGGCAATGTAGAGTATCTTTCTGGGCAGTTTTATTAACATCGCCTGGCAGAGTGTACTAGGTAGTTCAGTTCGCTTGGAACTGGGGGTTAGTATTGTGGGGCTTAAATGTTTTGGTGTTTGTTGGGGCTTTGGGTGGGTTGGGTTTTAATCTGGAATGGTTTTGTTTCCAGACGTGTGTGTTATGTGTTAAAGATGCAAGGGGTTGGCAAGTATGTGCAGGATTTTTCTTTTGCTTTGAGTCCATTTTCCACAGGGTCCAGACTAGGCTCTATATAATCCTTATTACTATAATGTTTAATAATGAGTCTGGAAATCTGAACCATTATGGGAGGATCCTATAAGTTTGTTAGTTGGAACGTCAAAGGAGGCCGAGACAGAAAGAAACAACTAATCTTAGGGTAGGCATTGTTTGTCTGCAAGAAACTCATTTGCAGAGGGAAGATATATCCTTTTTTAAGAGAAATTGGGTGGGGCAAGTGTTCGGCTCTGGAGTTTCCTCTAAGCGGGGAGGTACTGTGATACTGATTGCCAAGTCTGTCCCATTTCACATGACCCAAAAAATGTGGGATCCACTGGGGCCGTACATTTTAATCAGGGGTACCTTAGGATCCTCTTCAGTATTAATAGGCTCCATTTATGGCCTGAACGTTGATTCTCCCCAATTTTTTACAAAGTTACCCTCCTTAGTTTCCTCTGATCACCCAATTCTGACTTTTCTTGGGGAGGACTGGAACTTGGTCCCCCAAACAGATTGAGATCGTTCAGATAGGAAACACTTGGGACTATCCCTGGCTCAATGAGCTCTACGCGACCTCATGTCAGGTGCAAACCATACTGATGTCTGGCAGACACTGTATCCCTCAGATGGACAATATTCTTACTACTCCCCACCACATGGTACCGTCTCTCAAATAGACTACTGGCTTATAAGCCCGTTTTGCCTCACAGGTATCATTGAGGTGTCTATTCACTCTGGAGTACTATCAGATCATGCCCGTTCAGTTTCCTCTGTTTATTAGGTCCTGGTATTTGGTGGGACTCCCTATGGTGTTTGAATATGCAATTGCTCCAGATTCCTGATACCCTGACTCATATCCGGAACCATATCTCCGTCTTTTTAGAAATAAACAAGGGGTCGGTAGATAGAGTTGACACAATATGGGCTGCACTTCAATGCGTCCTTCAAGGCAAATTTATTTGCATTTCATTTACTAGAGCTCGGAAGAACAGGTTTCTCCTGAATACCCTTCTGGATGAGATTCATCACCGGGAATCTTCTCTCCAGCATTCCTCTCCTGAGGTGGACCGGGTGGAGCTTCACCGATCGCAGTCACAGTTTTCTGACTTGATGATGCAGAAGGCAGAGTTGGCCATACACCGCATAAAATTGTGATACCTGGAGTCAGGAAAGAAATCAGGGAAGATCCTCACTCTCAGATTGAGGCAAGCTGACTCAGTAAAATTTATACAGAGTCTCCGAGCATCGCCCAGTGACCCCATTGTTTCCCAGCATAGAGACATTGTCACTATTTTTGGGGACTATTACAAACAGCTCTACTCATTGGAGGATTCCTCTCCTGTGTCACTTCAAGATATCGGGAACTGCCTTCAGTCAGTAGCTCTTCCCAAACTGCCCCAACACCTCACAGAATGGCTTGGTACCCCAATCTCCCTTGCAGAGGTTCAACATGCCATTAAGCAATTGCCTTTAGACAAAGCTCCTGGGCCAGATGGCTTACCAAATAATCTATATAAAACTTGTCTCCCACAATTTGCCCCTTTATTCACAGAAGTTTTTAGCTTTTGGTTTGCTCACGGTATTCAAGACCCTAACTTCCAAACCGCACTGATTACCTTAATCCCAAAATCAGGTAAGGATCCCTTGTGCCCAGGGAGTTATCGTCCTATCTCCCTCCTGAATACAGACACTGAGATCCTGCCAAAATCCTTGCCAATCACCTTTCTGTGATTATGGGAGGAGTCATTAGCAGGGAACAAGTGGACTTCTTGTCTGAGAAAATATCTAGTGATCAAACGAGGAAGCTCTTGCATCTCCTTGCGGCGTCCAGAGAATCTGAAGTCCCATCGGTTTTGGTCTCTCTGGATGCAGAAAAAGCCTTTCATCACCTATTTTGGTAATTTCTGTTTGCCTCCCTGCAACAATTTGGGATCCCGGATGACTTTATTAAATGGGTTAAAGTTCTGTGTACTTTTTCTACAGCTAGGGTTTGGTGCAATAGCTGCTTGTCAGATCCTTTCCCAATACAAAGCGGTACAAGGCAGGGGTGCCCCCTCTCCCCCTTGCTTTTTAACTTTTATCTGGACCCCTTGATTAGGAAAACTATTGCCTTCCCTGTGATTAAGGGCATCCAGATAGAAGATAAGAGATATACTATATCGGCTTATGCAGATGATCTCCTTTAACATGTTGAGGACCCTGGCAAGTCCATTCCTGCCATAATACAGGAATTGGACGCCTTCTCTGCCAGCTCTTATTATGAATTGAACCAGTCTAAAATGATGATTTTCCCCTTTATAAACACGCCACCAAAGCTAGCTGCAGTGGATTTGGCCTATCCTGGGAACCCCAAAGTCTTACCAACTTGGAGATACATATCACCAGAGATGTATCATCCATGGTTAAAAAAAGAATTTCCGATTTAAAAAGGATAATTCAGACCAACTTGGATTGGTGGGGAAGTTTGCCATTATCCATATGGGGCTGCATCAATGTGATTAAAATGAACATCTTGCCAAGGTTACTATATCCTTTAGGAAAGCTGGCCCTTTATTTCCCCAAAACTTGGTTTCTTGGACTGCAGAGAATGTTCAACTCCTTTCTTTGGAAAGGTAAAAAAGTACGAAGAGCTTACTTCAAGCTCACGGCTCCAAAATTGCAAGGTGGCCTAGCCTTACCATCCCTCTTCTCGTACTATAGCGCCCAACATATTAGAAAAATAGCTTTTTGGTTTTCAGTGGGTCCCCAAGGGACTGAAGACAGATATTTTCCCATCTGGTTAGATACAGAGAGGGACTTGGAACATAAGTATACCAGTTCACTCCCTGCTTTAATTTACCTGACTTACTCCCATCTCCCATCTCCACTTTGAGCTTCACCAGTGGGGTGGTCCCTGAAGGTTCTGCAACAGCTGCAAAGGTTCTTGTCTGAGGATTGGTGTCACTCCCCTGACCAACTTATAAGCAATAATTTACATTCTGGATTGGTCGTCGCTCTATTTTCCCTTTCTTTCTTCCTTAATTGAAGTACACCAAGCTAGCAGACTTCTTTTCAGGAGAAGGATTTATCCCTTTTTCTACTTTTCAAGATTGCTTTTGTTTAAGTACAAAAGAAGTTCTTAAGTATTGGCAACTTAGGAAAGTGATTTTTTCCTTTCTGGGTCCTGAATCTCTGAGGGTGATTCCCTAGAGAAGCGAACTCTGATTTTTCAGGCAGCGGTTCAACCACATGCAATCTCCAAAACATATAAACAGCTCCTAGCAGTAGATTCTAGTCTTGGGGTCTGTTATTACTGGGTCCATGAACTTTCCCTTTTAGTGGAACCAGAGTTCTGGCAGACTGTGAGGAGGTTGATTTATAAGTCCATGAAACAAGACAGGTTACGATTGTCCCAATTCAACATTTTGCATAACTTATATTATACGCCACTAAAAAGATACAAGATGGGCCTAGCCCCCACCCCTGAATGTATCCACTGCAAACAAGCTCTTGGATCCTCACACTGTCTGCTTTGGGACTGTCCTCGTAACCAGATTTTTTGGACTTCCATTAGGCAGGTCCTTGACCTGCTCCTTGGCCTAGACCTGCTGTTTACTTAAGAATGTTGCTTGCTGGCACTTTACCCCCCAGGACTCCCCAGATAAGAAAAGCTCATCTAGCCCTAGTGGCCTCGGTAACTAAATTAGTTATGCTTAGACATTGAATGGGGGAATCTCTTCCCTCGGTTATGGAATGGTATCGGGAAATTTTATTTGCCATACAGTTAGAGAAACATATTGCATCCATGCGCTATAGACTTCATATGTATCAGTGAGTCTGGGAGCCTTTACTAGCCCTTCTTTCCTTATGGAAAGCGTAGGTTAAGATTGACTCTTTATAATATTATCCTACTTAAATATTAGTCATGCGCAGCTTGGTGGGTGGGGGTGGGTTTTAGGGTAGAGTCACTGTATAAGTGTTGTTTGTTATTATTGTTATGCAACCTCCACTTCTTGTATCTACCTCAGTATGTGCTGGCTGTTTTGTGTTTGAAATATAATAAAGCATATTGAATTAAAAAAAAAGAAAATTTTGTGATGCAAGTCCATAAATGACTGTGTTGAGAAAGTGCGCAGTAGTTTCACACCCTTTGTAGCTTCGCAAATCAGTAATATTTTCACACCAGATTTTCAACACTGGCATTTTTTCACACCGCCTTACAAATGGTACAGCTGTCATTTTTTACATCATGGCCGAAATGTGTTTTCACGCTTCCAGCGCAGAATACCGCAGTTGCTTTGGGAAATCAGTGTTTGGGACAGATTAGGATTGAGCAAGTGAGAGAGGGGGAGTGACCGAGTTTAACTGAGCCCTGTCAGGTGTGGTGCAGATTTCTTTGTGGGCAGAAAAAGGCATCAATGCAGGCAGGGGCCCAGTACAAAAGGGCAGCCTGCAGCGGTGGGAGAAACAGAACACGCAAGTGAGATAGAGGGAGTGAGCGAGCTCAATAGAGCTCAGTCAGGACTGCTGTGGATTTCTTTGTGGGCAGAAAAAGGTGCCAGTGCATGCAGGAGCCCAGTACAAAAGGACAGCCTGCACTGCCAGGAGAAATGGAATGGGCGAGTGAGAGAGGGGGAGTGAGCAAGCTCAACAGAGCTCTGTCGGGACTGCTGCAGATTTTTTTGTGGGCAGAAAAAGGCACCAACAGAGGCAGGAGCCCAGTACAAAAGGGTAGCCTGCTGTGCCAGGAGAAACAGAACGAGCGAGTGAGAGGGGGGGAGCGAGCGAGCTCAACGGAGCTGTGTCGGTACTGCTGCAGATTTCTTTGTGGGCTGAAAAAGGCGCCAGTGCAGACAGGAGCCCAGTACAAAAGGACAGCCTGCTGCGCCAGGAGAAACAGAACGAGCAACTGAGAGAGGGGGGAGTGAGTGAGCTCAATGGAGCTGTGTTGGGACTGCTGCAGATTTCTTTGTGGGCAGAAAAAAGCACCAATGCAAGCAGGAGCCCAGTACAAAGGGCAGCCTGCATCATCGGGAGAAATAGAACGAGGAGTGAGAAAGGGGAGTGAATGAGCTCAATGCAGCTCTGCTGGGACTTTACACTTGCCCACCCTCCCGCCCGGTGTCCTCTGTGGTTCTCTATTAGCAGGATCTCTGGAGTGGAGACAAAGCAATGATTGGATGCTTTAGGATTGCTGTAATAATACAGATTTACTTCTTCTGTTTCTTTCTTTAACTGACCTAAGTACTGACCTATACTGTTATGATTGCTGTAATGATATATATTTATTTGTTCTGTTTATTTCTCTAACTGAACTGAGTAATACTTGGAGTGCAATAGGATTTCTAACTGGGCTAAGTGAAACTATATGACAGCCAAGAACAAAAAGTATGGTAGCTGACGGGTGAAAAATGGACAAGGAGTCTTTAGGGTTGCTACAGTAATACAGTGTCTAATGGATGACATTTGAGCCTGAATTACCCCCATCAGCAAGGGATCAGTAGGGGAACTAGTGTAGGGAGGGGGACAGGAATTTGAGTAAATAGGTGCCTACCAGTTGTGGTAGGGTACAGAACCTGGGAGTAAGAGCCCCTAGCATAAGATGGGGCCCACAATGGGGCAGCTGCCACATGTCACTAGGGCGGGCATCTTTGGAAGGGTGGAGGGGTGTACAGGGTGAGGGTGTGCCATGATACTGGGCTTGGAGGATGGGGGGCTGTATGGTCTGTAGATGACTGGCTAGTTTGAGGGAGGAACTGTGGAGATTAGGGAGGAGTGTAAGTGGCAGGGCAGATGAGTATGATAGGCATCCTGAGTGGGGGAATAGCAGGTGGCAAAAGGGGACAGAGGAAGAATAACTAGGGACTGAAACTGACCCCAGTATCAGAGGCACTAGAAGGAAAGAGAGGAGAAGGGAAGGGGTGCCTGAGGCAAGGCCGGGGCTGCCTCCTGATGGTGGAGGAAGACACCACGAGGAGTACCAGGGGAGAGAGCAGATGGCTGCAGGTAGGGAGGCATAAGGGGTGGCACAGAGGGGAACAAGTAGGGGGGAACCGATAGGGGAGAGATGTAGGACAGGTACCGATTATGAATAGATTCGAACCTCTGCTATGGGACAGAGTGGGGGAGCAGGAACATACTGAAGGGGGAGGACAAGCAGGGCATGAGAGGGATGGCAGCAGGTAGGGGAAGAGATAGCGAGGACAAAAGGGTAGAAGGGGCTAGTAAGGAAGGAGGGGGTGGTGACTGAAGGAGAGAAGGCTACAGGAAGAGGGAAGGATGAGAGGGGCATCACTCTTAGGGTAGAAGGGAATGGGGGCTCTAAATCGACAACAGCGGGGATCGGATAGGGGTTGGAAATCAGCAGGGGAGGAGGGGAGGTCGACATGGGAAACCCAGTAGGAAGTAGTCAGGCAGAGAAGGGGTTCAAGGGGGATGGGAGGAATAAGGAAGAGAAAAGGGGTGAGGTGGAAGTAGGGGGTACAGATATAGAAGTCACAGAGGGTGCAGTTGGTGGGGTAAGGGACAGGGAAGAACAAATACTGGGGTGGTGGAAGGGGCATTAGAAGGGAAAGGGGGTAAGGGGCGGGGGGGTACTTGTCCTGGGGGATTCTATACTGAAATGGATGAGATGGGGTGGAAAGAGGGAAAGGCACACCCATATCTGGATTGAAGCTGTCCCCAGGTTGAGTGCAGGAGGGGCAGGGCAGACACTGCTCAAGCGTGCAGCTAGGGGCAGGAAGAAATCTCATTTACTGTTGCATGTGGCTACAAATGACTTGGGGGACACTGGAAGTAGTGAGGGGAGGTTTGAATACTTGGGCAGGCAATGTGAGGGGCTGGGGAAGTCGGTGGCATTTTTAGAGGTGCTGCCAGTACCACAGCCCCCCCAAAACACACACATACACACTCCCCAAAAAGCTGCTTAAAAGCCTGTAATTCATTCAAATAAATTCCATTTTTTTACTTACTTGGGGTTCATTGCCGACAAGTGTAAAATCATGTACCTAGAGCACAGGAACCCCGATGCTGGGTATAGGATGGGAGACGGTACTGATAATCACTGGACATGAAAGTGTCCTTGATGTTATTATATCAGAGGACCTCAAGATGGCAGTACAGTGTGACAAGGCTATGGGCAGGGCAAATTTAATTCTGGGGTGCATAAGGACTGGCATCTTCAATAGGAGGATGAGGGATGTTGTGCTGCCATTGTATCGCTCCCTGGTATATCCCCAGCTGGAGTACTGTGTCCAGTTTTATAGTCCACACTTCAGAAAGGACATAAGGTTGAGGTTTTCCACAGGAGGACAACTAAAATGGTTCAGAATTTTCACAGAAATCCCTACAAGAAAAGGCTGAAGAATCTCAACATGTACACTCTGGAAGAGAGGAGGGCGAGAGGTGACATGATCAAGACCTACAAAGTACCTCATAGTGGTAAAGAGGGTGCAGTTGGGGAATTTTCTTCAAATGAGGATGAGCACCCAAACCAAGGAACATACAATGAAGCCGGGGGGGGACATTCAGGATAGATGTGAAGAAATATTTATTTACTGAAAGGGTGGTAGATGCCTTGAACAGACTGCCGGGAGAAGTGGTGGAAGCTAAAATGGTAGGGGGCATTAAACATGCATGGGATAAACATAGGCGTATATTACAGAAAGGAGAAGGAGGGGTTCAACGGAGATCAATAGGGCCATGGACGTGGAGTAGGTTCAAGTTCATTGCAGGAAAAATCCATTAAGCAAGCTCATTCACAAGGAGGTCCAGATAGACACAGGCAGAATAAGACATGCACTAACATATACAGGCAGGAGTTACACGTAGGTAGAGAACACTTGGCCAAACTGGGTGGGCTGAGCGGTCCTTTTCTGCTGACGAATTCTATGTTACTATCGCATCATGTGCTAATTCAGGTGCAGTGTTTATTTAAAGTTGAGCCTACCATACATCCACATGTAAGCTACAGTAAATTACTGAATTAGATGCAGCCCACTTACACTGCAATAAACAGAACCCCAGTGCTTCGAGAAGCCTTTACTCGTATAAGGCTGCTTAAAGAGCTGGGATTCTATTTGCAGTGTCCACACCAGTATGCTGATCTTAAAATTGACACTGCATCTGAATAAGAACTTTATTCTTGCTCACTCCATTTCTTTCCCACTTTGAAACCTGCTTGTCCTGATTTACTTTTGGGCTGGCAGCACCTCGCCTGTGTTGAAAGATGACCAATAAGCGGCACTGAAAGATGTCAGACTTCACAGACTGTGAAGGCTGCTGCTCACAGACAGACATAAGGTAATTCTACTGGGGGGTAGAAGGAGGAAGTAAGCTGTTGATTAACTAGAATCTGGAGCTTATCCATCAGGTAGGGAAATGAGCAGACAAGGTGGCCCAAGCAGTCCTTATGTGCCGGCAACTTGTATGTTTCTATGTTTCTCACCCACCATCTTGGCAAAAAGAAGGCTGAAGCTGTGGCCACTGATGACTGTTGGGGTGTGGGGATGGGGGGACCAAAGGGGACAGACATAAGGAGATAAAATCATAATATAAATTGTGAGACCTTCACCAGCTTTCCAAAACGCTTACCAGTAAAAGAACACTCTATGAAGTTTTTCAAATGACAACACAATCTGGTGAGACCTCTGTCTACCATCTGACACCAGACATCATCTAGCATAAAACTGCCTAAAGAAGGCAGTGTGATCATGTGGTTACTGAAATACTGGAGATTACAGATTTATAAGAACAAAAGAATATCACCCAGAAGCTGGCACATATCCCTATAGCAGCTGTCTCCTGCTTCTCAGTACTTCTATTTATACCCTTCAGGTACTTGAATGTTTCCATCATATCCCCTCTTTCCCTCCTCTCTACCAGTGAGTACATATTGAGGTCCCTTAATTTCTCCTCATAAGTCCTGTGTTGCAAGCTCTGTACCATCTCATTCGCCCTTCTCTGGACCGTCTCCAGCCTGTTAATACCCTTACGAAGGTGTGACCTCCAGAACTGCACACAGTACTCCATGTGAAGCCTGACCATGATTTTAAATCATGGCATCACTACCTCCCTCCTTATGCTGGTGATACCCCTGCCAGTGCACCCCAGCATGTCACTGGCCCTCCCAGATGCCTTATCACTTTGACATTTTCAGGTCATCTGAGATAAGAATCCCCAGGTCCCTTTCCTTCTTTATCACTGTCACCAACTCCCGCCCCCCAATCCTGTACCTATCCCCAGGGTTTCTGTGTCCCAGGTCCATACTTTTGCACTTTTTTGAAGTACAGTTCAGTTGCCAATCCTCAGACCATTTCACAACCTTCCCTAGGTCCCTCCTCATTTTTCCACCCCCTCTGGAGTATCCACTGTGTCACAAATCTTGGTGTCATCTGCAAACAGGCAGACCTTTCCCTTCACCCCTTCTGCAATGTCACTAATGAATACATTGAACTGGACTGGCCCCAGGACCAATCCCTGTGCCACCCCACTGGTCGCCTCCTCTCCTCTGACTGCACCCCATTTACCACCACGCTCTGCTTCCTGTCTCTTATCCACTATCTAACCCACTTTACCACCCTTTTCCCCATGCCCACCCTACTCAGCTACTTTATCAGCCTCCTATGTGAGATGGTGTCACATGGTTTGCTTACATCAAGGTAAGCGTTGTCCACTGCCCCACCCTGATTTACTTCCTTTGTCATCCAAACTGATCAACCAGACTTGTCTGACATGACCTCCCCACTGTCAATCCATGCTGCCTATGGTCCTGGGCTCCGATGGCTTCTACATGCCCCACTATCCTTTCTTTAACCAATGTCTCCATGATCTTCCCCACTACTGAAGTTAGGCTGACTGGCCTATAGTTCCCCGCCTCCTCCCTACTGCTGGATTTCTATAGAAGGACCACATGTGCCCTCCTCCAATTCTCTGGTACCACCCCTCTGTTGAATGACTCAGTGAACATGGCTGCCACAGGTACTGATATTTTCCTTCACAGTTCTTTTCATATCCTTGGGTGTATGCCATCCGGTCCTATTGCTTTGTCCACCTTCACTTTACTCACCTTCTCCAGGATTCTTCTGCCTGTGAATGGACTATTGTCCACCTCTTCGTGCCTTTGCAACTGCTGTACTGCTGTGGTCCTTCCCTCTCCCCCTCTTCTGTGAATACTGCACAGAAAGTCACAGTGGATATCTTGGGGGGGCACATGACACTTCTTAGGCATCGTACTTTCACTTCCAAATACCTAAGCAGCACATATAAGCAGTCAACATTCGGCATTGACAAATGCTTGTTACTATAGGTTTAGCTTTGCCCAGCTAGTGTTATACCATGTAAAAATTAAACGTAAAAAACAATGCTTCACTTGTAGTATCATTAACAATGTTTACTAATAATTAAAGGGGAATGTAGGTGTGTGGAGTCACTTACTGTCTGAAGGCCTATAAAATGCTCTTTTAAATGAGGTATTAAGCTCATCTGTGCTGTACGTATCAGCAGTCCAGATATTTCCCTGTCCAAAAATTGTTCCTATTTTAAATCAAGGCAACAGCCATTTCATGGAACCTTCTTTAATTTTACTTTATTCATTCAGAATACCCCAGCTGAGGTACAACATAACATTCCCAATGGGACCCTACAATACGCCTGCCAATTTCTGCAGCTAAGTAGACAGGAGCACTTAGAGGTTATGTGACTTACTCAGTGACACAGTGAATATTTGTCTCTAGCTGGGTTTGAACCTTCAGTCTCTCGGTTCTCAAGTCTATGTTCTAAACACTAGACTATACTTCCTCAGGACATTGAGACAGTCACAGCTGGGCAAGCTACCAGAATATGTTGTTATGCAGAGCTTACCCAGCTGTGAACTTCTTTCCATGCTGTGGCTACTGCTTTTAAGTTAGGACAGGGAGCTCTCTGGACTGCGGATACTGTACCTTCCGCTAAGCACAAAACTGTTTGAAAGTATTTTTAAGGGCTTCTAGATATTGAAAGACCCTATAAATGTACAATCTCATTTAAAGCAGCAGTGTTTGTTAGTGGAAAAAAATGACATCAACATTTGGTAAAAATGGTTTGCAAAAATATCAATAGAGGTGTGTAAAGTTGGCTAATTTCACTTTGGGGATTAATTCACTAATTTGCCACAATTCCCAAAGTTCATCCATGCTGCAAAGTTCCAAATCGCAGTACAGGGCTAACTTTGTGAATGGTGAATTTGGCAACTTTGCTGGTGAAGTTAGGCAAAGTTAGGCGAAGTTAGATGAAGCTGGGCCCACAGGTGAAGTTTGCAATGTACCCTGGGACTGGAGGTCACATGGTACTGACATGAGCTGTATGCCATGGGTGGGATATTCAAAAGGGTTGCGCCATGCGCAACAGGGTTGTGCATGCCCAAGTCCAAAATTGCGCCATTCTGCGATATTCAGCAGGAGGCAGTTGCGCCACTGAAAACAGGCTGAGTAACAGCGCAATGCAAATGAAGGCATGCGCAACCGAAGGGGGGTGGACCCATGCATAAAGCGCAATGCGATATTCAAAGACTTGCGCAATGCACAACAGCAGATGAGTCGGAAGGTGTGCCATGGCGGAAATGAGCCAAAATAAAAAGGCTCAAGGAAGAGGTGCAAGAACGCTGCAGGGAAGCCACATGAGGCAGGGAGAAACAGGGAGACAGTGGCAAACAGTGCAGGCCTGGGAGTGCACAGGAGAGGAGAGGGACAAGGGAGGGTGTGTAGGGCCACAGACTGCAGAGGCCAGTAGGTGTACCCGGTGCAGTGGAGGTAGCAGTCAGGACAGCGGGGTAACAGAACAACAACAGCCGGGGAACACAAGCCAGGGAGATGGACAGTGCCAGCTTTCACATGGAAGCTGTAATGAGGGGGGTGAGAAGGCATGCTGCAGGGGGACGTGGCTGTGGAAGGGCCCATCGGCGGTATGCCCCCAACAGGCAGTACCGTGCCCGCATCAACTTTGAGCTGTACTCAGACATAGAGATTGTGGGCCGGTACCGCCTGAACAGGGCAATACTGAGGCTGCTCTGTGAGCTGTGCAGTGATGTGATGCAGGCACCCTCACGACGGAGTCACGCTCTGTCAGTGGAGACAAAGGTAACAGCCTGCATGTGCCTGCTCGCCACGGGTACCTTCCAGAGGCCGACAGGGGACACCACAGGCATAACACAGTTGGCCACATCACGCATCCTCACCCAATTCCTCAGCGCACTGCTGCCACATGCTGCGGAGTACATCCATTTCCCCAGCACCGTGGCAGAGCGTACAGCAAACATGCAGGAGTTCCACAGGGTAGCACGTATGCCTGGCATGCTAGGAGCCATAGACTGCACCCATGTGGCTATTCACATGCCACCTGACCCCGATGGGGCCGCATACAGGAACAGGAAGGGCTTTTCCAGTGTCAGCTGCCAGGTGGTGTGTGATGCCACTGGGCGCATAATCAATGTCTGTGCCACACACCCTGGTGGAGCACATGATGTCTTCATATGGTATCAGTCCGCATTGTGCCATCGATTCGAGAGTGGGGACATCCCCACAGGCCATCTAGTGGGTGAGTACGCATGTAGGAATTGCAAAATTGGGGCAAGGGTTGGAATGCCACAGGTGCCATGGTAGTGGCACACAGGGATATGGGCAATATGGACCTGAACATGAAACTTATCTCCACACAGGTGACAGTGGATACCCACTCCATCCCCAGCTGCTCACACCGTACCGGCGCCCCATGACCCCATTGCAGCAACGCTATAATGAGACACATGCCGCCACATGCAACATCATCAAGCAGGTGTTTGGGATGCTTAAGGCATGCTTCCGATGCCTACACACCTCCGGCGGTGCCCTACAGTACAGCCCCTCAAAGGCCTGTGGGATATTCCTGGCCTGTTGTATCCTGCACAACATGGCCAAAGACTGTGGGATAGCCATACAGGTCGAGGAGGGGGACAGCGATGGGGACGTCAGTGGCGCTGGTGATGATGGTGATGAGCAGCCCCCCCTTGGACGGCGGGACCCCCGACTGATCTGGCAGGCCCAGCTGCACTGGGACACCATCACGGAGGAGCATTATGCACGACACAGGTAAGTCAAGGGGCCATGTGCAACCAACACTGTCCAGGCGCAACCCACAGGCACACAGGGTAACACACCAGGGGAGCATGATGGCAAGGGAAGTGGAAGGGTCCAGGCACATGAACACACCATCAGGGAGGGGTGAACAGTCATATGGGCACACACACACACACACACACACACACACCAGGCACAAAGCATACATGGGCAGGTGCACAGCAGAGCAGGAACAGACATGGCAAACACCCAGATCCACAGACCACCCCCACCACCTGTACTGTCCAAGTACGTGTGTCAGATGCTGGGCACCCTTGCACCTTGGTATAGAGTACAATGCAGGCATCATCATGCACACGCACCTGTGGACAGCAGTCAGGTGGGTGTGCAGGTGGTCCGCATGTCGGCGTGTTGGGCAGGGCACCCACCAGTGCACTGCCCACCATGACACACATTGCACACAGGGCAGCACCAGACAGGGCCCGCACTGGGAGACAGGTCAGTCATGTTGCACTGTTCCACGGCCACCGCGGATGCGTGGGTGGCCTCGCCGTGTCCCAGCAGCACTGGCAGGCTGATCATGGGCCACATGGGGTGGCACCGATGGACCAACAGGGGTCCCACTGCGTGATCACGACCTTGTCCGCACAGGGGTGTGCAGCATGCTGAACATACCTGCACCAGGTGTGCTCGGGATGCCCACAGCAGAACCCAGCATTGACAGTCTGAGTGTCGCACGACACCGGGAATGGGGAGTGGAGAGCGTACTGTGTGGGGTGTGCGGTACAGGGGCACCTGACTGTGTGCCCAATGCGTGCATGACAGAGACCACTGCCTGGGTCAGCCTGTCAATGGCGGCGGTCACATCCGTCAGCAGTCTGACCATCTCTGCAAGGATCAATGCATTGTCCCTGCTGTTCCACTCCACAGCCACGCACAGTGCCTCCAGCAACGTTGCAATCCGCATCTGCTGCTCTACTGATGCCCGCTGCAGGCGGGTGTGCTCGTCCAATGGGTCCTGTGCCACATCGGCATTCTGTCCCCCAGAGTATGGAAGGGCCTGATGCTCAACACCCCTTGAGGGTGGGCGCTGTTCACCAGGACCAGGTGTGGGAAAGTCAACAGGCGGTGTGCATGTGCCACCGCTGGACCCTGTACCCCCAGATCTGCTGGGTGACTGCTGCTGCTGACCCTCCAACTGCTGTGCCCCAGGGACCACTCGTTCCACTGCTGTGGCTGCAACAGTGCCAGAGACCTGCACAGCCACTGGTGCTGCCCCACTGGTGCTGACAGGCACAGCCTGGGACTGTGCTGACGTGCTTGCACACACGTTGGAACCAGCTAGGTCCAGGGGCACATGCTGGCCTGCTGCGTGTCCATCATGGGACACACACGTGTCACTGTCCATTGCAGTCCTTGCATCATCAATGGTGCAGGTACGTGTTACAGCCACAGTCACAGCGTGCTGGCATGCTTGCATGCCAGACTGCTGAGACACAGGCTGTGCACCCCCCACACCTGACTCACCGACAACAGAGGTGGCAGCCAGGCGTGCATGCTGGTGCAGTGCATGCCGGCTGGCGACAGAGGTGGATGGACCCTCCTCCACCTGTGGCAGGTATTCCTCACTCCATGGTCCCACCACCACCATCCCCTGCAGATGAACGGGATCTGTAACAGAAAGTGAGGACATGTTAGTGCATGTGATCAACCTCCCCCAACACCACCACCATGTCATACCGTGCAGTGATGGGCTTCCACCTGTCTGGAATCCACCTCCTGGTATGCCCTCTACAGCACTCTGCTGCATTGATGCAGCCAGTCGGTCCTCAGCCGGGGTCAGCTCCGCCACCGCTGGCTGGCCCCCACCTGTGCCAGCACGTGCCACCCTGAGGGCTGCCACCTTCTCCTTCACCCTTCTGCGGTCTGTCCCCATCTTCTTTTTGCATTCCTGCACGGAGCGCTGGTGGCTTCTGTGCAGGTTCACTGCCCGAGCTACCCCCTCCCATGCAGCCACACAGGCCTGAGGGGTGCCCCGCTGTCCACTCAGTAGTGGCTCCTCTTCCAGGTAGGCCTGGAAGAGGGCCTCTGTCTCTGCCGTGGTGAAGTTGGGCCTCCTCCTTCGCCCACCATCCTCACCCTCACCTTGGCTCTGCTCGGTCATGTTGGTCTGTATGGGTGGAAGTGGACACCTGTCACTGTGCAGTCTACAGCATTATCCCATGACCACTGGCCAGAACATCACACAGCATGCAACTCACTTCTCACCTGCAGTAACCGAATCTGGCCAGCGCAGCCCAATGTCACATATTTATAGCGCAATGCATGCAAATTAGGAGTGGCACAACTTTAATGACATGCTAATCACGCCACTGCGCCTTTGAATGGCTGATCAGATGATTTGCATGTGTCGGCTGAATATCACGCCATTGCGCTTTGCGCAATACGGTTGAGTCGGCTAAGCCAATGGCACATTTCTGTGACTGTGTGGTACACTGCATTGCGCATGCCCAGGTAGCTTATGCAGGCGTCTGCCACGCTGATGACGTGCTGTGCACGATCAGCAATTCAGGACATGGCCACCATTGTGCCAGTGGCGCTACAGCACTGGTCACCATATGGCGCTGTGGCAGTACTGCGCAATAGTCCACTGTGGCACTGGCATGCAGGTGACTGATCGTGCAGGACGTGTGGACATCCGATGGCGCTGTGAGTGGCCTTGTGCCACTGACCCATGACCTTGTGTCCGACTTTACCCCTGGCACTGTACATCTGGCATGTGTACGGCTCTATCGCGCTGTTCGGTGACAGCGCGATGTGGACCGATGGCGCTGTCCGAACAGCGCGATAGGCTATGATGGAGTTATATTGCACAACATTTCCATGTGGGGTTGCCGCGCTGCAGAGCGCCATATTGCCACTGTACATTTTGAAAATGGCACGCAGGAGAGCACCACAATGGGGGGCCTTGGAATTGGCAAACCTGGTGGCTGTGGTGGAGCCTCACCATGGCTCACTGTTTGAGGGAGTGCCCCTTCAGGCACCACGCACCCATGTGTGGCAGCAGGTCACCACTGCCCTGGAGCAGGCCACTGGGTGGAGGAGGACCCCTGAGCAGTGCAGGCACCGCTACAGTGACCTGCGGAGGAGGGACCGTGCTCTGCTTGAGCACCTCAGGTTGCGTGCCAGGAGGGGCATTATGCCCAGGCCAGGTGGGTGTGCTGTGTATGCACTGGTATTGTCCGCATGGGTGACTGTGTAATGTGATCTGTGCATGGGGGTGGGTTGGGCTATGGCTTGCTGTGAGGGTGTTTGCAGGTGTGTGCTGTTTGGGTCTGGTTGTGTGGGCAGGCACACTCAATGGGGCAAGGGGCTGTCTGCTTTGGGATCTCACTGATGTGTTTCTCTTCATTTGTCTCCCACAGGCGTGGAGGAGCAGAGGCGGGCACGGGCTGAGGCCTGGGATGGCACTGCCAGGGTGGCTGGTGGAGGAGGTGTGCCACAGCCACAGCCACAGCCACAGCAGCAGCCACAGCTGCAGCAGCGGCTTGATGAGGGTGAGTGTCATTACATCATGGATGCTATTGCATGCTGGGGGGGCACGGACACCTTCCATGGACGACACTACCATGCACGCAACATGTGACAGTCATCACTGTCCAGTGGCACTGCATGTGTGTGTGTGTGCGTCACTGGTGGTCCATGCATGCACTGGGCACATGGCTGTGGCACTAGCATCCCGCCACGTAGCCACGTCACTGGGCAGCCATGGTTGTGCTGTGCTGGACATGGGTGGTGTGTGTGTGCAGTGGTACACATGGCCGTTGCTGGCTGGTTGGGCATGTCTTGTGCACGGTCACTGTGGGTGGGTGCAGTCCATGACAGGAGCGGGGCACTTGGCTGTATGCCATGCATGATGGGTGGCATTCAGGGATGTGGACAGTCACATCCATTGACTCTGATCCCTTGTCCTAGGTATCTGGATCCTGCGCATGTTGGAGCAGGGCATGCGGAGGCTGACTCGAGTGGCCATGGACTCGCATACCATCCTCCTCTACATATAGCAGCATGGCATGCGGCACCGGAGGAGGCCACGGGCACAGCGCCAGGCAGAAGGAGGAGGGCAGGCTGCCAGTCGGTAGCCAGACATCGGCAATCCCCACCTTCCCTCTCCCAGTTATTCACCCCTGCCCCTTACCCACCCCTACCTCATACCCATACCCCCACCCCTGCTTTGTACATATGTTACTGTTTGTTGTTCTTGTTATGCATCTTTATTACATATATATTTTGTTATGAATACTGTGGTGGTCTCTGATTTGCAGCTGGCTATAGGTGCTCAGTTGCAGTGCTGTGCATGGCATCAGGTGTGGTATGGTCATGGGGTGTGTGTGCGCATCTGTGTGGGGCAGTGTCTCTAGTGTGGGTGAGGCTTCCAGTCAGTATTGCTATGTGCTGCCACCCACTGCTGGGTGGTCATGGTGGGTTTGGCTTGTGTGGTTCTGTGGTTCTCGAGGTTGCAGTGTTCCGGGGGGGGCCTGGGGATTCCTGCAGTGCTGGTCACTGCACATGGGTGGTGTCTTGGGGTCACAGTGCTGGGAGTGCTGTGCACGGGGGGGGGCCGCTGGACACTGGGGTGCTCCACCCCCTTTGTGTGCCAGTCTCAGGTTGACAGTAGGTGTGCTGCAGTAACAAGGCCGGGATGTGCTTTGTTTGCTTGTCCCCATGGCCCAGTGGCTGCTCCATCCCTCCTCCAGTTATGCTGTGCTTGGGGTGTGGGGGGGTACATTGTTGGTTCGGCAGTGTGTCCCTGTGCCCATCTGTGGCATGGGTGGTGTGCCCCTGCCTACCTCCCTGGTTGTGCACTTCCATTGCTATGCTGCGGGGGTCTCTTTGCTTGCGCTATGGCGCCTCTGGACTGCTCAGCTGGGCTAGCCTTGTTGCGCTATGGCGCATCATTTCTGCTCAGCTTCTCCTTCCTGGTTTTTCGCTATGGCACAGTTTGTGCGATATTCAGATGTTGGCTGCTTGCTCAATTGGCCTAGCTCCATGTTTGAATATCGCGACAATTGTGCATGTGCGCAACTGACTTGCGCTTGCTTCTGCTGTTGCGCACTTTTTGGGCGCAGTTTGAATATCCCACCCCATGTGTTCAAGGCATTCTTATGAAGACAGAGTTGGAGAGAAGTCTGTCCCTGCTTGTCTGAGCAAAAAAAACTTTAAAACTACTCTGAAAGTAGAGTATTTTAAACTGAATCGCTCACATACAATATCAAGAGTGCCTTGTGCAGCTAGATTACCATTGTTTGTTTGTATATTTGCAGATTTATTTAATTGAAAGTAGTGGCCTTGTTTGGTCTAGTGAAGCAGTGCTGTGTAGGGGAGAAGGGAGGTTTTTCAACTAGCAAGCAAGACAGCCCTGTGAGCACTGGTCTGCTTTTTTACCCCGTCTTTCTTCTTGATCATTTTTGTCTGTGCTCTGTGATTTTTCATTTTATCTAGTACAGTTTTGTGTGGTTAAGTGAATTATTTCTCAGTCCGTTTCTATATTGATTGTGGTTATTTTTAGCTCTTGAAGTGATGATATTACTTATAGTAATTTGTTTTCAATTACCCCTGTCATATGTGTCTTGTTAATCCCCTCCATTTCGGAAGAAAAAATAAAATAGGGAAAAAAACTTTTTTGGGTGGTTTTGCTCTAGCTATTGTTCGCTCGGCAAACTATCCTGTTCAGATTCAGATCACACTGCTACTCCCTCTGCTGAGGTGTTGTCTGTTGCTACCGGCATTTAATTTTATTGCAGTGTTTATTTTTTTTTCTTGCAACATTAAAAATCTAAATATATGAAATGAATGGAAAGAGAAGCTCGAGTGAGGGAGAAGTGCCAGCAAGGCGGTCATGAAGTGTGAAGTGCACAGGTTCTGTTGGGCAAATGTTGTTGTACTTAAAAACTACCTCTGTAGCAGCTTCAGCTACAGGCTCTGGGGCTGGTAGTACAGTAGTAGCAAAGGAGTACCTGGTGGAAGTAGTGGTGATATTCATGTTACAAAATTATTCCCTGACACATCTGTGACATCTATGCTGGTGGGTGCAAGGGGAGGCAGCGATAACAGGATCAATCCAAGAGATAGCAAAACCCTCTGGCTAGGGAACAGTGGTCAAGGAGGAGGTTGCTGGTGTCGTGGTGACTGCTGATGTTGGTGGGGCTGAGCCTGATCTAGATGATAGGTTCCCAGTATGGATATGTGGACCAGTGGCTAAACAGCTGGTAACTCCTGTCTCAGCATTACTGCACACTGGGCACAGGTACCTGGGTAGCAGTTGACTCCGGCCAAGGGAGAAAAATAGTACTAGGCCCAACTGCAGTGGTAGCAACACTCCGGGCATTTGACATCATGTCACACTGGCAATGATGAGTTTAACTGGATTATACACAGGTCAGAAAATGTTAAAATAGCTCCTGACTGAGACTGATGAGTGGATACAGCCTGTGGTGGTGTACCACAGTGGGTGGGAGGTGGCACAGGGTCTTCAAGCTGCTACAGAGTGGCGGAAGGCAGGGGACTGCTGATCTTGAAACATTTATGTATCAGTAGCTCATTTTGTCATAACTTCACCTTGGTGTACCCCGAAGGTGAAGATACAGGCAAAGTTGCCAAAGGCCACTTTCCTATTAAATAGAAAAAAAAAACATTGTGAAATTACTCACAAAGGCAAATTTGATGAATTCGACTTGACTTCACTGGGGAATTAAAACTTCACAACATCTCTGAATGTCAATATATCCATTGTTCTTTTCATTTTATTTAATTCCTTAACTGAGATATGGGGTTTTGAAGATTTTAAATGTTCTTGCTTCCTTGCCACACCCACCATGAATAAATTAGACAGTTTTGTATAATGCTCTGCTTTTTACCATCAGAAATGTGTGATAGCACCATCCTAATATTTTCATAGTATAAGTCTAGTTTGTATAGTCAAAAAGTAATATCAATGGAAAAGATTGTTTTAAAATCTAAAGTGGTGACCATATTTATTGATGCGCATCATTAATTGCAGAATTTGTAATAGAAGCAGTTTTTAAAACATATCTGACCCAACTAAAAATACACAGATAATAAATCTAAGGGTGTCAGGAATACATGTTTGCTGAATAAAAAACTGTATGTTGACATTCGTTGCCAACTAACAAATATTGTTGCGTCACTGGAGCAGTGAAACACTGTTGGGCAAAAAATTTGACCCTACCTTTTTTTCACTAAAAAGATTCCAGGCATCTTCCAATTTTATATGGTAGCAACATTTTCTAGTTTCAGCAAAATCTGAGTATTTTATAATTGTTTTAATTTTGTTTTTCCTGAAGAAAAAAGTTGGCTGCCACATTTGGCATAGAAACAGCAAAGACAGGGGAATTGGCTGCAAACACAGCAGCATGAAATGTTTAGTGGCACTGATATCTAAACAACACCCAGAACAGAAGATGCTCACCTGTTTATCCAGAGTTCATGCTTTGTTCTTTTAAAGTGAAGTGCAGTTTCCAAGTACAGTGTTACATTGAGTAGCGGGAATGCAAAATACACTGTGATTAAAACAAAACAAAAAATGCTGGCACCATGGACAGTGTAAGTCAGCGTGCACATGGCGTGGGTTCACATATCAGCTGACGCTTCAGTGTTAGCCTTCCTCAGAGATGGTTGGCCACATTCACCATCCACATTAAATATGCTGAGTCATGAATATTCAAGAGGGGGGAGGGTCAGGGATGCGTGGCATTCAAAAACCCAGAGTGCGGTGTAAGAGAAAAAGTACTATGCATACAGTGCTAGAGAGTGTGCTATAATAAATTAAGATCTGCTAAAAAGGCACTCATACACAAGGGAAGGAGAAATGAGGAGTCAGAGAGGGGCACTAAAGGAGAGTAAAAACATCAAAGGGAAGAAAGAAGCAGGGCAGAGGAATAAAAGACAGCACTATATCATATGTCAACTATAATCAAAGGCACACAGTGTAAAGTCCAGAGAGACTTCACAGAAAGCAATGCAGGGGCAGTTCTTCATTAAGACCTTTACATAATATGTTGTGAAAAACCATAGCCGCTCAGAGAACCAGGTGCCTGTGACAATTACTAAACCAGAAAAAGAAAAAAGTCACGGCACGCCTACTTCCACCCAAAAAGCCACATGGCAACAGCAGTCTTTGCTTCTTTCTTGATTTATTCCAGTTGCCAGACTTTCACAAACATACAGGTTTTGCCTTTTGGCTTTATCAAAGGATACTGACAGATAGGGTAACACTCCTTAAATAGCTCCCCCACACACACTCACACACACCTGTGTACAATAATTAACAATGATGTCATATTCTTACTTTATAAGTGGAAAAAACTCTAAAAATGACTCTATTACCAACTAGTATAAAAGGCATACATAGCAAGGATACATATAACTTGTGCCTTATTATTCGAAAGGTACCAGATTATTAGATGATTTTAACTTTCAAACGGCACTTATATGTATTTAATCAGAGTTGGTAATTGGGTCATTTTTAGAGTCCTTTCAACTTATAAAGTAAGAGTATGATGTCACTGTTAATTATTGTACACAGGTACATGTGAGTGTGTGTGGGGGAGCTATTTAAGGAGTGTTACCCTATCTGGCAGTATCCTTTGATTAAGATGAAAGGCAAAGCACCATCAGGAGGGTTTTCTGCCCTGTATATGTTTGTAAAAGTCTGGCAACTGGAATAAATCAAGAAAGACGCAAAGACTGCTGTTGTCAGGTGGCTTTTTGGATGAAAATAGGTGTGCCGTGACTTTTTGCTTTTTTACCTTTAATAGTTGTCTCTACTCAGTTGATCCAATAACACTCTTACTGGGCACATTTTTCAGACAGTCTCCTCCTCATACTCATATTTGTACCTTCTCAATTCCCACCAATTGATTATTAGCTGGTGATCCATGTCACACACTGCAGAAGTGCCTCACCATCACATTTGTCATCTGCCTATTTCTAATGACAGCCTTATGCTAGCCAATATGCTCCTTTAGCTTGCATTTAGTTTGGGCAACATAGTGCAGGCCACACAGACAAGATAACAGATAAATCACTCCTGTTGTGGAGCAGTTGATGAAGGAGGTAAGCTTGATATCTTGGCCTGATCTAGGATGTTTGAATTTTATGGTGTCTAGTCTTATGTTGCCACAGTGAAGACAATTATTGCAACAGAAGCTGCCTTTTGGAGGATACGGTAGCCAGTTCAAGGGATTATCTATTTTTTGTCAGTGCATACTGTGGGCCAAATTGTCCTTTAAGTTGAACCCTCTTCTGTAGCTAATCCTGGGTCCCCATTGTCCAATGTCCCAAAAAACTTGATTCCTCATCAGAACTTGCTAGTGATGTCTAATAACCTGTGCCATTGTACTGGCTTGGTCATTGAAGGTGGTTGCAAATGTGATCTGATTTGTATCAGTTTCCCTCATTCTGTTCAAAAGGACAGCATCTCTGTCAGTGTTAGTAGCTCGATCAAATGCTCTTTTGACAGCATGTGTGCATGCTGACTCACAGGCCATTGGTCACGTCAGCTGGCTCACACTGCCTGTGGTGTTGGCATTTTTTGTTTTAATCACACTGCATATTGCACTACCACTACTTGATGTAACACTGCACTAAGGAAATGCACAGAATTTTAGAGGAATAAAACACAAACTCTGGATAAATTGGTGAGCATCTTCTATCTTGAGTGCTGTTTAGATATTGAACAGGGCCACTACATTTTTATGTTTGCTTACATGCATGTGCAAGAAACATAGTGCCACCATATGAGTTTTCGTAGGTGTGGCACCCCCGCTTCCAATGCCCTCAGTGTTTTTGCAGGTACAGCCGCACTGTACCAATGAATGTCCCCGCTGTCTAAGACAGCAGTTCAGATTGCAGTGGCATACAGTTGAAAGCAAATGACCACTACAATCAGCGGTGGTAAGGTGCAGGCAATTTGCATACTGCCCTGCCATCAGCAGTATGCAAATTGCATCCACATCACTACCGCTGATTGTAGCGGTGGTCGTAAACACATGCCCCCCTTATTTGTGTGCTGAGGGGGTGCCCAATCCCCCTCGGCTCATGCACACTCTCTCCCAAACACACTGTATGTCCGACAGGGGTGCATAATCCCCATCAGTTCCAATGCCCCCTGCCCCAAAAAACAAACTTCCAGGTGCCACACTGGGAGCCCACCCCAGCATGGCAGAAGTCCAGTGCCCTCATGTGTCCCCCCACACTGTATGCCAATCCCCCGTTGGTTCCACTGCCCCCCCAAAACTTCCAGATGCCATTCTGGAAGCCCATCCCAGCATTGGAAAAGTCCCACATCATCCATGTAAAAAAAATAAAAACCTGTAAAAAAGAAAACGGTCCCTCGTTCACTCTCTTGCCCCCCCACAACCCGCGCCCACCCTCTGTGTACTCCACCTCCCCACACCTCCCTCACCCCATACTTACCCCTGGAGCCCAGTGCAATGATCTTCAGTGGAGCGGGAACACGTCTGCACTCTTCAAAGCTGACTGCGAACTGAAGAGGGGAGATGGGGTAGCAATGATATTCAAAAACTGCATTGGCATAGGGGGAGTAGAGGAGGCAGAGGGAACCGTGGAGGTGATTTGGGTCACCTTGATAACAAAGGGGGGGCAAGAGAGTAAAAATAGGAGTGGTGTATAGACCCCCTGCACTGGCGGAGGAGCTGGAGGAGAGTCTGGTGGCAGATGTTGGGAGACACTGCAGACTGGGCAGGGGACAGGTGGTGGTGTTGGGGGACTTAAACATGCCAGGAACAGACTGGGAGACTATGACTTCCTTGGTAGCCAGGGAACAGAGGTTGTTGGATGTCTTTTAATATGCGTTCCTAACTCAGCAGGTGGGGGAACCAACCAGGGAGGCGCGGGTACTGGATGTGGTCCTGGCAGACAGTGACCAGATTGGGGGACTGGAGGTAAGGGACCCGTTGGTGGGGAGTGACCATGCCATGGTCTGGTTCTGCTTGGACCTAGGAGGGGTAGAAGGCTGCACAAAGACGGAGGTAACTGACTTTAGGGGGGCGGATTTTAAGGAAATGGGAAGGATCCTTAAGGAGCATTTGGATGGGATTGGGACAGACATGGATGCTGATAGTAGGTGGGAAATCATCAGGAGAGGGGTGCAGGATGCTACCAGCACCTGTGCAAGAGTAAGATGAAAATGCGGTAGGGCCCAAAAACCCTGCTGGTGGACCAGGGAGGTCAGGAGATGGTGCAGGAAAGAAAGGCAGCCTATAGGCAATTCAAGTGCTCAAGAATGAAAGGGATCGAGGAGTACAAGCTGATGGCTAGAAGGGCCACTAGGGTGGTGAGGTGGCTAAGGCAAGGAAGGAGCAGAACCTGGCCAGGAAATGGAGAGGGAACAAGGGGTTCTTTAGATACACTGGAGAAAATGAAGGGCGAAGGGCAGATTAGCAGGATTAAAACAGGGAGAGATGGGCACAAGACCCGGGGAGCAGGCTGAGGTACTAAATGAGTACTTCACCTCAGTTTTCACCAAGGAAAATAGGGGTGCTGCATCATACATGGGAGGAGACAGTGATACTGAGGAGGGATAGACCCTTACCGATCGGCGGGTCTGAGGAGAGGGGGAGGCATCACTGGCAGGAGGGGGAAAGGCTAAGAAGTGAGAAGAGGTAGCAGAAGTGGAAAACAAAGCAGAGAGAGTGAGGGAAGCCCTCAGGTCCCTTAAGACAGAGAAAGCACCGAGGCCGGATAAATTGCATCCCAGAGTGCTGAAGGAACTTGAGGATGTCCTGGCGAAACCCCTGGAGGAGCTTTTCACCATCTCTCTGAGGACAGGGTGGGTGCCCCAGGACTGGAAGGTGGCGCATATAGTGCCTATCCACAAGGGAGGATCAAGGGAGGTGACAGGGAACTACAGGCCTGTCAGCCTGACATCGGTGGTGGGCAAGGTGATGGAGGGCATTGTCAAGGGGAGGCTGGGGGGGACCTGGAAAAGTCAGGGTGCCTGGATGATAGACAGCATGGATTCATCCTGGGGAAATCGTGTCAGACAAACCTTGTGGCGTTCTATGACTGGGTGATGAGTGCCTTGGACCTGAGTAAACCAGTGGATGTCCTCTTTCTAGACTTCAGCAAGGCATTTGACTCTGTTCCTCACATGGCCCTGTTGGATAAGCTGGGAGAAATGGGGGTGGGGAACCAGATGATCAGATGGATAGGCAATTGGCTCCAGGACCAGACCCAGAGGGTCGTAGTTGGCGGGATAATCTCATCCCCAAGGAAGATCATTAGTGGGGTCCCACAGGGATCAGTCCTTGGGCCCCTCCTGTTCAACGCCTACGTCTCTGACATAAGGACATGTATCAGGAGCGAGATAAGTGTCTTTGCAGATGACTCAAAACTGGGGGTGGTGGTGGATGGAGAGGAGGGGAAGGTGGCCCTACAGGGGGATCTGGAGGCTCTGGAAAGATGGTCTAGAAAGTGGAAGCTGAGGTTCAATGCAGGGAAATGCAGGGTACTGCACCTGGGGGCCAGAAACCTGGGCCAAGTGTACACCCTGGGGGGGGGAATGCTACAAGTCTCATTGGCTGAGAGGGACCTGGGGGTGGTGGTGGATGTCAAGATGAACAACTCAGAGACTTGTAGGAGGGCAGCAGCCAAGGCCAACAGGATGCTGGGATGCATCGCTAGGGGGATCACCTCCAGAAGAAGGGAAGTGATACTCCCTCTGTATAACTGCTTGGTGAGGCCACACCTCGAGTACTGCGTGCAGTTTTGGAGGCCACACTTAAAGAGGGACATTAAACTCCTGGAGAGGGTCCAGAGGAGGGCAACCAAAATGATTTGGGGCTTGGGGGACAGGACCTATGAGGAGAGGCTCGAAGAGCTCAATATGTACACATTGGAAGAGAGAAGGGACCAGGGGACATGATAGAGGTCTTCACGTACATGAAGGGGGTAAATAGGGGAGGAACAGTCAGGGTGCTTCGAAGGAAGGAGGAGGGGGCCACTAGAGGGCATGGGTGGAAACTGGAGGGGAAGATTCAGGGCAGAAAGGAGGAGGTGCTACTTCACTGAGAGGGTGGTGGAGCCATGGAATGCGCTGCCTAGGGGGCTGGTGGAGGCAGTGATGGTGGAGGGGTTCAAGAGGGGGTGGGACAGGTACAGGGGAAGGGTTCTGGAAGCAAAATCCAATGCAGCGAGAATATCCGGAACTGGGAAGGGAGAAGCCAGAGAAGCGAGGGCAGCGAGGTCAGCTCCCAGGGTGGGGGCTGACCAAACGAACAGACGCGAAAGACCGTTAGGCCTATTCTGCTGGCATTTTAGTATGTTAGTATGAAGAAATGCCAGTAAGCTGTATAATGGCATAAATAGGGTGTTTTCAACTTTGGTGCATAGCTCAGTCATTTTTCACAATTTTTGCACCAAATTTTCAACATGGGGTTCTTGGGACCCCATCTCATGAGTTCAGTGACTGTCATTTGGTTATTCAGTCCCGAAAGGTGATGTCGCGGTCACTGCAGCGAATCATCTTTTGGGACCGATTAATGAAATGACAGTGTCACTGTTCATGAGGTGGGCTCTCAAAAAGCCTATGTTGCAAATTTGGTGAAAAAATTCCCCAAAATGACTGCGTTATGAGCTTGTGATGTGCAGTTTCCATGCACACTCACAAATTCATGAATTTGTAATATTTTCATTCCAGATTTTCAACACTGGCATTTTTTTACACCTCCTTATGAACAGTACAGCTGTCATTTTTCACATCCTGACCGAAATGTGTTTTTGCACTTCCCACGGAGAATAGCGTGGTCACTGTGGGAAATCAGTGTTCAGGACAGAATAAGAAAATCACAGTGACACTGTTCATGAGCAGAGGTTCTAAAATGCCTATGTTGAAAATTTGGTCACAAAAGTCCATAAAATGACTGTGTTACAGGCGTGCATTGCTCAGTTTCTATGCACCCTCGTAACTTCGCAAATTTGTAATATTTTCACTCCAGATTTTCAACATTGGTATTTTTCCCACACATTCTTATAAACAGTACAGCTGTCATTTTTCACATCTTGGCTGAAATGTGTTTTCACACTTCCAGAGCAGAATAGCGCAGTCGCTGTGGGAAATCAGTGTTTGGGACAGATTAAGAAAATCACAGTAACACTGTTCATGAGTGGAGGTTCCAAAATGCCTATGTTGAAAATCTGGTGAAAAAAAAACAAATAATTGCATTACTGGTGTGCATTGCGCGGTTTCTATGCATGCTCATGACTTCACCATTTTTTTTTATATTTTCACTCCAGATTTTCAACATTACCATTTTCTTACACCTCCTCATGAACAGTACAACTGCCATTTTTCACATCATGTTGAAAATGTGTTTTTGCACCTGTGGCGTTAATGGTGCAGTCACTGTACAAAATCACCTTTCGGCTAACAAACTGATAGTGTCACTGTTCATGTGGTGGGGTCACAAAAAGCCTATGTTGAAAACTTAGAGTAAAAATACCAAGACACGGCCAGGGCCCTAGGGTTTCTGACCGTAATGCCCTACCCTGTAGGGTCTGACAGGCATCCACCCTACCCTGTAGGGACTTACAGGCCTCAGGGATGTAACTTGGGATTGTCGACAGTAATGCTCACGTCATTCCACCCCACACTCCCGCAGCCAGTGACAGGCATTGAGGTGCACCTTGGACTCTTTGGCCCCAGAGTTAACACCATTCTTCTATACTGCACCCACTTCAGCATATTTCCTTATGAAATGAGGCAAGTGTAAAGCCCAAACACCCCAAGGCACACCTTGACACTTGTCAGTGTCTGCAGGGTAGGGTGAGGTGAAATGTCATGACCATTATGGGTGACGACCCAAAGGCACACCCCAATGCCTGTCCATCTCTGCAGGGTGGGGGTGGAGTTGGTATAAGTTCGATACACCACTGCCATTCCTATACTGCATCTGTCTAACTCCTGTACTTCGACTACTAATGCCAGCAAGCAAACAATCGTCATTGACAAATGCTTGTTTTGTTGTGTCTCTGGTCGATTCTCCTGTCCATGCACCCTGATAGTGTGCATCAGACCAGCAGCTCACTGCATAGAGCTTCTGAGCCTCTCAGTTTTGGAATATTTGCATTTATACTTTGCTGTTACTCGGAGGACAACAAACTGAGGGTGGCTCCAGATCTGTTCATCTGTAAGTAGCAATGTATGAGAGCAAACAATTCAGAGCAGAGACTGAGTGCTGAACGGCATCAGAGAGAGAACAGCTGACCATGACTGAGACAGAATTCCTATTTTTTTGTGAAGAACAAAGATTAAGTATTGTATTTAAACAGGCAGCATGTTTGGAGGTATTTTTCACTCCAGTAAATATTTATTTATTTAAGTCTTTGGTAACTGGATAAGGCCCACTAGGCACAAGTGCCTGTTTTCAGGGATGACCTGGGAGCACTGGGGAGGTTAAAAGACTTGCTGAAAGCCACACAGTATGCAAGTGGCGGTTGTGATAATCAAACCCAGGTCTGTCTGCCGGATGTGCCAAGCTCATTCACGGCTCATTACTCTAACCTCTAGGCTATACTGCCAGCACTCAAGTCGCACTCAAACCAGATGGTGCCAAGTTAGAACACCTAAAGAAGAAGGTGGTACAGTATGTCTCCCTTTACATGCATTGTCCTTATCCCAGTACTGATGCAAGAAGCACATACTGTGGGGAGTAAGGATTCAAAAACAGTCTGCTATGGCCCTGATGATAAAAAACTGATGACAGAATGGGAACCTATTCTTAACAAAGCATCCAGTGATTTGGTGTTGGCCATGATTAAAAAAAAAAAAAGCCAGGCAGGCTCATGAAAGTCTGCCAAAAGAGATTACTACAGTGGAGAATGAAATCAAAGCAACAGTACAAGTACTAGTTGGGGGAATAGAACTCTGATTTTTCTCTTAAGATATGCCCTTTGTTCACAGTGATTTGGCCATTTTGCCATACAGCTGGTGGCCTACACATTCTGGTTTAGTGATGTCTGTGACATTTGATTGTTAATATCCCTTTTTGAGTTCGTCGTGGTGTGCAGGTGCAGACCAACTCATTACTATAATGTGCTTTACAGGGGTGTGCCCAATGGAGAGCTCCATTTCTAGGGGCAGGTCAGCAGTACATGAATCAGTTGGCAGGCTGGTGATGACTCACGTTCAGCTGTTTGGACTGAGCAGGACAACTTTTCAAAGGACTGGAGCCGCACCAATAGTAGAGTGGCTCGGTCCTTTGAAGTTGCATTCCTGCGTTGCATTCCTGGTTGTGTGTTCACAGTGCTGTAGCTTACAGCAGTGTGAATGCACTGAGCCCAGGCCTTCATCACAGTTACAAAAAAAAAAACAGCAGGGGTGCCCCAGCCCCCTGCCAGCATGCCCGCTTCCAGTTCATTTTGCCAATGGGGGAGCCCACTCCTCATCTGCATAATGCCCCTCCAATTTCTTGTATGCAGAGGAGGGTACCCAATCTCCCTCAGCTCTTGTCCCCCCCCAGCACTTGGTATGTGTCGACGAGGGTGCCCAATCCCCCATCAGCTACAGCCCCACCAAACATTCAGGTGGCATGCTAGGAGCCCACCCCAGCATGCCAAATGTCCCTGTGAAAAAGAAAACCTTCCCGCGAGGTTTTTTTAAAAAAATTAAACCTGTAAACTAGAAAATGGTCCGTCGTTGATTCCGGTGGTCCCACCTCCCAACTGTACCCACCCTCTGCGCACCCACCTAACCACACCCAACCTCACCCCATACTTACCTCCCGAGCATGACGCGGCAATCTTCGGTGAACCGGGAACACGTCTGTACTCTTCAAAGTCAACTGCGAACTGAAGAAATGCTGGTAAGCTGTATAATGGCATAAATAGGGAGCTTTTTTATACTTTGGTTCATATCTCGGCCATTTTTGGGAATTTTGGCACAAAATTTTCAACATGGGGTTCTTGGGACCCCGTCTCATGAGTTCAGTGACTGCCATTTGATTATTCAGTTCCAAAAGGTGATGTTGCAGTCACTGCAGGGAATCACCTTTTGGAACCGATTAATGAAAGGACAGTGTCACTGTTCATGAGGTGGGCTCTCAAAAAGCCTATGTTGCAAATTTGGTGACAAAATTCCAAACAATGACTATTTTACGAGCATGTGTTGTGCAGTTTCCTCACACGCGTGTAACTTCATGAATTTGTAATATTTTCACTCCAGATTTTCAACATTGGTATTTTTTTACACCTCCTCATGAACAGTACTGCTGTCATTTTCAACATCCTGACCGAAATGCATTTTCACACTTCCGGCATAGAATAGCGGGGTCGCTGTGGGAAATTAGTGTTCGGGCTACATTACGATAATCACAGTGACACTATTCATGAGTGGAGGTCTCAAAATACAGATGTTGAAAATTTGGTGACAGAAGTCCATATAATGACTGTGTTACGAGCATGCGTTGCGCAGTTTCCACGCACACACGTACTTCATGAATTTGTAATATTTTCACATCAGATTTTCAACACTGGCATTTGTTTACACCTCCTTATAAACAGTGCAGCTGTCATTTTTCACATCCTGGCTGAAATGTGTTTTTGCACTTCCGACGCAGAATAGCACAGTCGCTGTGGGAAATCAGTATTTGGGACAGATTACGAAAATCACAGTGACACTGTTCATGAGCAGAGGTCTCAAAATACCTACATTGAAACTTTGGTGACAAAAGTCTATATAATGACTGGGTTATGAGCGTACGTTGAGCAGTTTCCATGCACACACGTAATTTCGTGAATTTGTAATATTTTCACTCCAGATTTTCAACATTGGCATTTTTTTATACCTCCTTATGAACAGTATAGCTGTCATTTTCACATCCTGCCCGAAATGTGTTTTTGCATTTCTGGCACAGAATAGCGCGGTCACTGTGGGAAATCAGTGTCCGGGACAGATTAAGAAAATCACAATGACACTGTTCAGGAGCAGAAGTCCCAAAATGCCTATGTTGAAAATTTGGTGACAAAAGTCTATAAAATTACTATTTTATGAGCGTGCATTGCACACTTTCCACGCACACTCGTAACATTGAGAATTTGTAATATTTTCACTCAAGAGTTTCAACATTGTCAGTTTTGCACACCTCCTTATGAACAGTACAGCTGTCATTGTTCACATCCTGCCCAAAATGTATTTTCGCACAATGGCACAATCACTGTGGGAAATCAACATTCAGGACAGAGTAAGAAAATCATAGTGAGAGTGTTCATGAGTAGAGGTCACAAAATGCCTATGTTGAAATTTGGTGAAATTATTCCACTAAATGACTGTTACGAGCATGCTAGAAGCTCTACAAATGCTCTGTTCGAAAGACATTTTAACATTTTCACTCCAGAAGTTCAACACTGCCTTCTCTTCACACCTCCCTATGAATGGTACAGCTGTAATTTTCACATCCTGCCCGAAATGCGTTTTTGCACATCTGGTGCAGAATGGCACGGCTGCTGTGGGAAATCAACGTTCAGGACAGATTAACAAAATCACAGTGCCACTATTCATGAGCAGAGATCCCAAATGCTTTCATGAGGTGGGGGGGTCACAAAAGACCATGCTGAAAATCTATAGTACAAATACCAACAAAAGCCCAGGCATTAGGTTTCTAACCATAATGTCCCCGCCCAACCCAACCCATGGTGGGACTCCAGTGACCTCATCTTCTCTGAACTGCAGGCACATCTGCACTATTCAAAGGCAGACCATGAACTGAAGAAACAGGTATGCACTTCACTGTATTGCAACGGGAATGTGAACTTGGTGGCATAACTTGTTCTTTCTACTGAGAACCGTAGTCCTACCAATCTGTGTGTATCAACATCAATTCCAAACAACGAACTTTGGCATTTACGATGCTTGTATAGAGCTTTTGAGCACCTCAGTTTTGGAATATTTGCAATAGAACTAGAATTGCAGATCTGGTAAGGGTTAGGGTGGAGAAAATAAAAAAAAAACATAGTAAGCAGCACAAGTGGTACCTAGAACAATACATTTGACAGGTGTGCTAATATTTTCATTAATTTTAGCAGAAACTAGGTTTTTGGAGAAAAAAAAAATTCATTGCACTGCTGCTTTATGAGCCATGCCAATAGCATCCTTGAAAAAAATCTCTAAACAGTTCAAATTCTTTTGATTTGACCTATTTGTATAATTGATGGATTGAGGGAGGAAGTGGTTCCTCCCCGTTACACTCTCCCACACACAACAATTGATGACTGAGTGTTCTAAGCAATTGCTTATGTAACTTCTGATTTATTTACTTTTTGTTGACCAGGTAAGTGCACTAGACAAATTCTTCCTATTTTCAGGCATGACCCAGGGGAGGGGGATACAGATGAATGCCAACTGACCTTGAACCAGAGTAAGCTGTTGGTGGCATTTTTAGTGAAAGGGGGAAATTTGGCCAGGACACCAAATTCTCCTACTCTTTTTGAGAAGTGCCATGGGATCTTTAACATCTACCTGAACTACCTTCAGAACAGAGATGTTAAACCTCAGTTTAACATCTCATCCAAAAGACAGCACCCCCCTCATGCTGCACTACAGTATCAGTATTGGGATTTAAGCCAAGTGCCTGGTGTGGAGATAGAACCCACAGCCTTCTGATCTCCTGGCGTCAGAGGAAGTGTGCTACCTGCTGAGCCACTGACACTGCATGGATACTGCATAGACAGTGCTGGAACACTAATCACATTATTTAATAGTAATTTGTCCTCAGTACTAGATACATTGAATATCTTTTTTCAAGAGATGTGTTATAGTTAGAAAAAGTTTTTGAACTAATGTATGTATGTACACAATTCATTTTAATGTGAGCTTGTGCTATAAGGTAATATTGCATATTGAAGTATGTCATATTTTGAAAGTTTTAACATATTGAAAAGAAATAAAGCTTGAACAATAAAATTGTTTACTTGCTTACTTATTATGAAATACTCAGGTCTATAATGCAGTCATTAAAAAGCAAATCTGCACTTAAAGTACGTGTTTACTCTCACACACATGCTGTTTCAGCTGTTACAGTTTACTACAGAATATGTTTTTTCATTTTCAGATTTCCTTTCCATGATTTATTGTACATTTTAGAAGTCTGTCTAGAACACCTAAATAAAAAGCATTGGCCTACCCCCTATTGACCTCATAGTGCCTTTGAGTATAACATCATAATGCTCACCATGACAACAGACTGTGATGTCACAAACCTCAATAGTTAGGTCAGTTGGAAATAATCAGATGCTTTTTGAAAAAATCAGTAAAACATGTACATGATTATCTGAAATATTTAATTGACCGAGAACTAAAGAAAGTAAAAGAGAGCTAGAAAATACTAAAATTAAATGTACTTGTTGGAAATCTAATAGTTGTAAGTTTTTTATTTTACTAGAGAGCTATTCTTAACTTCATATCAGTAAACCCCTGCAGCAGTGACAATGACACAGAAGTTTAGACTCCATCAGAGAGGAGTGGTGCACAACTGCTGATTTTTTGATAAAAATCCCATGAGGCCAATGTGTCAACTGTGAGATGACACTCAGCAGCTGCCAGCATCTGTTGAAGTTGCAGGGTTGAACGACAAACCTATGTCTCCCACAAGACAATACAGCATACTGACGCTCAGCCACTAGGTACTGCACTATAAGTATGCTTCCTATGATGAAGTAGAACAATAAAAGGCCTTGACATTTTTTGAAAAATTATGACATGAACCACCGCACTAAGCATAGCACTTTATTCATTTATTTATTTGTTTAACCAGGAGTAGCACACTAAGCTGAAAGCTTTTTTACAAGTGCAACCTGGGAGCACAGGCAAGTTAAGTGACTTGCTCAGAGTCACACAGTATGCAAGTGGAAGCTATGGGATTCAAATCCAGGTTTGGTCTGCTGGATGTCACCAGATTTGTAGCTCAGAGCCTTAAACCACTGTGCTGTACTGCCTCCCTAAAGCAATTAGTCTCTTGAGGTAAAATTTTCGAAACTGAACTTCTCCATAAATTAACAATGACAGGAGTCTTTGAACAAATTTAATGTAACATATTTCTTCATAATAAAGCAGTAATATTAATCAAGCTAATCTGCTCCCCAGTCAGCCTCACCTTTCCATCTATTATACTTCATAGCAGCTATGTGTGCTCTTTTTATTGTGAATCCAAGATTCTTAGTGATCTTGTTGCTACCATTAGACCAAAACTTATGGAATCAAGAACAGTTCCAAAAGCAAATGAAAAAGGATCCAATCTTGTTGGGATATTTAAAACAAAAATATAAAACTTTGGGCTTATGCTTAGTGGCCAATAAAGGGAAAGGCAGTCAATACTTTATGCTCCCTCTATGCATACATTTTCTTAATTAATCATATAGGAAATGCAAGGTATTAAATAATTGATTAACATTTTTTTTCTTGGGAGTATACTAACTGTACAGAAAGTATTTATATAGATTTTCTAGAAGTGCTGTGTTTGTTAAACACAGTGAGGCAAAAGCTATGCATTTTCACAAAGATTTAACACTTTTATGAGCAAAACGCTAATCAATTTTTAGAGTTAAATAAATCCCTGGAAGTGGGTGTGCAAACAGTTGCATGATGAAGTCTGCAATATCTCATTCGTTAAACACTTTCACTATTACACATTTTTGCAAACAGGAAAGAATTTAATACTCTCTGATTGGTTACGTAAGCAATAACACATGACAGGGTGTGCAAGTATTGGGGATTAATCAACACTCTGGGTGCGTTGTGAGGCACAAGGGCATGTTGATTAATCACCAATACCCTCACACCCTGGAGTGGGTTATTGCGCTTATAACATGGGTCACCACCATACTGAAATACCAAAACCTGTTTCAGTAGCATGGGAAAAGCCTGTACTTTCATAGATGTATCCTGCCACCCCAAAAAGTAGTCCCATAGTGGAATGTGCTCCACTGTACAGACAATAAGGGAGATGGCAATTAATAAATACAAAAGTAACATTTATTGTAACACCAGCCATCACTGTACACAGAAACAGAGAAAACAGTAACATTTGTTGCAAAGCCACAGTAATCTTTTCTTCTACAGTATGACGGCAGACCACACATTACAGACAAACCATGAACATTATTGCACGACTGTCATATCGAACTTACTTTATGATGATAGTGGACACAGTGCTGTGCATGCAACTGCAGACTACATGAAAAGTATCTACTAAGTAGTGGCAAACGGTGCGACTGGGTCATACAACGGTACTCGCTACAAACAGTGGGTGTGGGTAACATATCCTGTTGGCAACTGGAGATATCAAGTTTGCGGCATGACTGTCACCAAGTGGGGTAATATACACACATCAGAAAGCTCACTGTGTGTGTCCTCATGGAAGCAGCCATTCATGAGCTCTACTGTCAGCAAATGACATTGATTGTGAGGCTTACCAAGCTGCAAGCAGGATGCGCCTACATGCACATTACCATTGTAGTACTGCTGACAGCAGTGCGCAAGTAATGAGAACAGATAGCACTTTGCAGCAGCGGACATGTATTGTGAGAAGGAGTACACAGTGTGGCACCACTGATACAGCATTTGCCACACCATGCAGGCACACAGACTGGCTGTAAAGGGTACATGCGGCTACCTTATGCTGCCGGCAACAGCAGATATGAACTCTGCGATACGACTCCCAGCAAGTGAGTTGACATGCACACTTTGGGAAGCTCACTCTGTGCGTTGTCATGCAGGCAGCCATTCATGGACTGACTGTGGGCTATGGAGAGTCATTGTGAACCTTGCCATGCTGCGCGCGCCAAGCAGTGGCACTCAATCTGTCTTGTGAGAGGGTGCAATGAGCGGTGGATTCTCGGAGACCCATGGAGTGGGTGGGCATCACAAACATACAGGATGTGAATTCTATGCCTCAGTGCCCGGATCACGGGGCAAGTGGATGGGACAACACAGTCAGGGGCTTTGCTATCTGATTCCTGTGAACATGCAGGCAAGTGGGGGGGGGATGTTAATCATATACTGGCAGCAAACGGTGGCCTGTAGGAGGATATGTGGCTATTCGGTACTTGTCTGCTTTTTGCACCTCTATAGAAAGTAGACACTGATGGTGTGACAATCATATGTCAGCAGCTCCTGGTAGGACACCTGTCTGCTGCAGCTTTCTGTTCTGCACTGGCTTAGTGAGGATTACAAATGGCTGCTGTTGAAAAATGATTTTGAAAGACAGAACAAGATCAGGTCTGCCCAGGGATCTCCCTGAGTTCCTCTCTGGCCTACTCACAGCAACTGTTAGTAAATCGTGCATTAATGCACGGTCAGGTGCCAGGAGTCCACCAATAGTTTTACTGATACTACTACCCCTATGTTATAATGTAGTTTTTGTTGACTACCAAGAAAAACATAGCTAGAGTACCCCTCTTCCCTTCTAGAAAACATGGAATAAAAATGTTACAGCTTTCTCTCTTCTCCTTTTATTTACACTCAGTCTCCCCACCCATGGACTGGGTGGCAGGCAATCCTAGGAACCCACTCAGCTGAGGCTGCTGTTTACTGGTACTTTCAGCTAAGGGCTAACACCATATGATAACCAGCAGAGACCTAGGCTGCAGGCATAGCCTCAGGGGTAATCTCCATGTCTAGGGGTACAGTAGGTGGTAACTGATCCCTGGTGGCATCCCCTAGACAACCCTCATTCTCATTCATTAACTATTTACATGTCCCTTCCACCTTTTTTACTATTCACTCATTGGTTAGCTTTACCCAGTGCCCATTCTGCAACATCAGAAATGAATCACTCTGATATGGATGGGCTGTTGTCATGTTTACTAACATATTTACAGATCTTACATCAGGGGAAAATCTCATGCAGCAGATCATCACAGGTAGGACTCTGTCATCAGGCACTAGACCAGCACAGAAACTTTTCTAGCTAGCAGTCTACCAGTGGGGGCCACCCACCTCCGACATCATGCACTGATGTCATCTATTCTATATAAGTGGGTGACCCCCACTTTCTCCCCAGTTCTTTCCTGCCATCGACCTAGTCACGTCAGATCTGCAAGGAAACAACCGCTGCTTCAGTCACCATTTTCATGCCATTGACTTTTATTTCTCAGCTTAGTTTTTCCCCATCTTTTGATGTTTTTTTCTTTTTGTTTATGTCGTTTTCTCCCTCTTCTTTGATGGTGCATCGCAACAAGTATGTCTGCAGCCAGCAAATTCCTAAGAAGGATGGCCACTCAGTTTGCCTTTTCCATCTAGGCCCTGACCACGACATAGTCTTGTGAATTCTGCCGGAGGTTCAATGGCACCATCCACCACCACCAGCAGACCCTCAAGCTGAAGTTCACCTCATTTGAGCAGGAGCTGCAGGTACTCTCTTCACAGGCCTCCATGGCCCAACCTCAGGCCATCCAGGCCCAGTCATCAGTCTCCCAGGCACAGTTCTTGGGTTTGGCTATGGCCCAGCCCCAGGACAAATCTTCAGGGAAGCACAAGCACTGGGACAAGGAAAAACACAGCTCCCCATCCTCGTCATCCCGCTTGCTGTCACCACATTGTTGCTCAACCATGTTGGGGTCCTCCTCCTCTGGGGGGTTGGTTCCGCATCCCACCAATGCCCCCCTTCCTCAAGGCAAACAGTAGTTCTTTTTCCTGTCACTATTGATACCTCTGGCATAGGAGCATAGCCCTAACCCACTAAACCCCTGCTGCTCAGGCCCATTTCTTCATTTGGCACACAGCACAGTTGCCCTATCGGCAGTCCTACTGCCAATGCAGGTGTGGCAGATGCAGGCGCAGTTTCATCACCCCTCCAGTCACCTGCCTCCCTTGCGTCAGATACCTCACGTATGTCCACGTCCCCAGTGCAGATAGGCTTCTCGCTGGTTCCAAGCCCTCGCTCTACCCAAGGCAGGGCTCATGCTTCACCAGCCCAGATGTTACCTGCTCCACTGCAGGACCCTCCACCCCCTGCGCTGGATGGTCCATACTATCCTAACCCGGCACCCTACTCTGCATACGCTATACTGATGCCAGGGGCTCCTCTGGGTTATCCCTATTCATCAACATCAAGCCCTATATCAGTCATGGTGGACATTCAAGGACTGGTGTCCTCCCTTTGGGGGGGGTTCATTCTCAAGTACTGGTGCTGGTCCCTCCACCTCCTTCCAGGGATCCACCGCAGGGTAGCATCACAAATAAACGCACTCCTCAGTTTGGTAAAAAAATGGCTTTAATCAGAAAAAGGTATTAAAAACATACCACCACATAAATCAAGATGCAGGACATAGCAAACAGGAACCCCATCCACCGCAGGGGCCTACGTCGCCTGCCCCCCAGCATCCACCCCAAATGCCTAGGAGGGCCTTTTCTCCTTCTCCCCCAATTGATGAAGGGGATGAATATCACCCTGACCTAGTCCTTCCAGATTCAGAGAATGAGGGTGCCCCAGATGATGGGAAAGGTGATTCTGGCTCCCCCTCTCACTCTTTGGCCCCCCCTGAAGGGGTCTCCACCCCCAAGGATGTTCCTTAGCCCCCCCCAGATGACCCCTCTTTTTCGGTGGTCATGTGCCACTTTCAGGTGGCGATGAGCTTCAGCTCAGGGGAACAAGACCCTGAGTGTAGACGGCTGGCCATTTACCTATGTAAGCCTCATGCCCCACCACAGGTGGTCCCGCCGCTAATTGACGCATATAAGGATGTCACCATGGTGGCCTGGCATTGGCCCCATCTACTCCCTGCCATGTCTCGCAAGGCAGACAAGCGTTATCACACCCCGAGGGCAGGCCTTATTTGGGGGAGCAGGTACAGGCAGATTCAGTGGTCACTAATGCCACCCATGCCTATTCTAAGTGGCCCAAAAACCTTAGCTCCCTGCCCCCAGACATGGAATCTTGCCGTTTGGATCTGTTTGGTAAGAGGATGTTTGCTTCCTCCACTTTGACCATCTGAGCCCTTAATTACCTGGGCCACATGCTACAATACCAGAACTCCCTGTGGGACAAGATCCACAAGGTCATCCTCTCCCTTCCTGAGAGGACTAGTAAGTCAGAAATGCAGGACATCCTAAAGGGAGTCTGACGTGAGTGACCACCTTCTTTGTACCACTTATGATGCTGTAGACATGTCGACCAGGGCTGTAGCAACCAGCGTTTACCTTTGCCACTATTCCTGTCTCAAGGTATCAGGGTTTGCACAGTATGTGCAGCAATCTATCCTAAATGCCCATTTCAGAGGCCCGTTCTTGTTTGGGGGCGATGTGGAGGACATTCTTACCAAGCTTCAGGCCTCAGGGAAGGCCGCTTGGTCAGTCCACTCCCTTTATCATACACAGTCTAAGTCTGCCCAAAAGCAGCCCTTTCACCACCACCACCCACCAAGCCTGGCAGCAGGGGAGAACCCAGAGCAACTGCAAGCCCACTTCCCCTGCCCTGCCCACTCCAG
Organism: Neoceratodus forsteri; assembly: GCA_016271365.2. Taxonomy (NCBI): domain Eukaryota; kingdom Metazoa; phylum Chordata; order Ceratodontiformes; family Ceratodontidae; genus Neoceratodus; species Neoceratodus forsteri. The sequence goes on from CM057451.1 coordinate 1,093,283,084, forward strand.
CTGCCTCAGCCAGCAATATTCCCTGAGGGGGGCCTGTGGTCCCCCTTGTCTCCACTCCACCTTGACTCCTTGCCCAACCCCTTCCCAGAAGGGAGGTGATGTTAGGGGATCATTTCTCCCTCTACATGCTCAAGTGGAAGGAGATCAAAACTGACAGCTGGGTACTTCAAATAATTAAGCATGATCACTCCCTAGAGTTTCTGGAATGACCTCCAGACAACCCATCGTCTCTGCCCCACTACCCTCCACATCATGTTCAGGTGGTAATGGGCTTCAGCTCAGGGGAACAAGACCCTGAGCGTAGATGGCTAGCCATTTACCTACATAAGCCTCATGCCCTACACAGGTGGCCCCCCCGCTAATTGACGCATATGAGGATGTCACCATGTCAGCCAGGTATCGGCCCCGTCTCCTCCCTGTCATGTCTCCCAAGGCAGACTAGCTGTATCATGCCCCTGAGGGCAGGCCTTTTGGGGGGGCAGGCACAGGCAGATTTAGTGGTCATTAATGCCTCCCATGACCATTCTAAATGGCCCAAACACCTTAGCTCCCTGCCCCCAGACAGGGACTCTTGCCATTAGGATCTGTTTGGTAAGAGGATGCTTGCTTCCTCCACTTTGACCATCTGAGCCCATAATTACCTGGGCCACATGTTGCAATACCAGAACTCCCTGTGGGACAAGATCCAGGAGCTTGTCCTCTCCCTCCCTGAGAGGACTACTAAGTCGGAGACGTAGGACCACCTAAAGGGAGTCTCTGATGTGAGTGGCCACCTTCTTCATACCACTTACAATGCTGTAGACATGTTAGCCAGGGCTACAGCAAACAGCGTTTGACTTTGTCACTATTCCTGGCTCAGGGTATCAGGATTTGCACAGGATGTGCAGCAGTCTATCTTAAACACGCCTTTCAGAGGCCTGCTGTTGTTTGGGGGCAATGTGGAGGACATTCTTACCAAGCTTCATGCCTCAGGGAGGGTCATTATATCAGTCCACCCCCTTTATCATACACAGTCTAGACCAGCACAGAACCAGCCCTTTCACCATTAACCCTTCTGCCAAGCCTGGCAGCCGGGGAGAACCCAGGGCAAATGCAAGCCCACTTTCCCTGCTTTGCCCACCCCAGCTGCTTCTGCCTGCAAAATCCCCAGGGGGTCCTGTGGACCCCCTGCCTCCACCCCCATTGACTCCTTGCCCAACCCCTTTCCTTGAGTGGAGCAGGAGGTGATTTTGTGGGGTTGTTTCTCCCTCCACCTGCCCAAGTGGAGGGAGATCACAACCGACAGCTGGGTACTTCAAATAATCAAGCAGGATCACACGGTAGAGCTTCTGGAATGGCCTACAGACAACCCTCCGTCTCTGTCCCACTACCCTCCACATCATGTTCCTCTGATATGGGAAGAAATGCATGCCCTCCTATGAAAGCGGGCCATAGATTCAGTACCAGTATCCCAACAAGGGACAGGGTACTATTCACATTTCTTCATGGTCCCAAAGTGCACAGGAAATCTAAGGCCCATCCTGGACCTCAGCAATCTAAATCTCTCCATTCAGTGAAGAAATTCAGAATGCTCATGCTGCAGGGTCTTACCCCCTTCCCATTACATCAGGGGGAATGGATTTGTTCCCTGGATATGCAGGATGCATACCTTCACATCAAAATATGCGCTTCTCACTGGTGCTATCAGCACTTCCATTTCCAGGGAGCTTACTACCAGTTTTGGGCTCTCCCCTTTGGCTTGTCTTCAGCCCCCAGGGTCTTTACCAAGTGCCTAGCAGTGGTAGCACCTGCCCTTCAGGCCCCAGGGTTTTTTGTCTTTCCCTACATGGATGATTGGCTCCTGGCAGCCTCATCCAAGAAGCGTCTTTTTCTAACCATCTAACATACCAGCAGTCTTTTTCAGAACCTGGGGGTGGCCATCAATCAAGCCAGGTCCTTCCTGTCTCCCTCCCAGCACCTGCAATACATTGGGGCAGTTTTGGACATGGCCCAGGGCATGGTCTTCCTCACCCAAGACATAGCAGTCCGACTGATGGAGCTAGCCAGACTTCTGTACTCCTCCCATCATGTCCCAGCCCGCTTATTCCTGTGACTTCTGGATCATATGGCGGCTGCCATAGCAAAAGTCCACTGGGCAAGGCTCTACATGAGAATTCCTCAGTGGACACTCAGAGTTCAGTGGGATCAGCATACAGGCGATCTTGATCAGATGGTCATGGTCTCGGACCCCGTAAAGAGGGTTCTACTGTGGTGGTTGGAACCCAGCAACCTCCTTCAGGGGTCCCTTTCTTTATTCCCCCTCCTCAGCAAATTCTGAACATGGATGCATCCAACTCAGGATGGGGGACTCACCAGGGGGTTCACCAAACCCAGGTGTAGTGGTCAGCAGCCAAGGGCCATCTGCATATAAATGTTCCAGAGATGCGAATCATCATATATGTCCTTCATGCCTTCCAGACTCACTTTTCCCCAGGTCTGCTGCTGGTTCAGACAGACAACACCAGTATGGTCCACTACATCAACAAGTAGGGGGGGACCCACTCACATCCCCTGTATTGGGATGTGATGCGGGTCTAGTATTGGGCCTTGGACCACGGCCTTCATCTGTCGGCTGTGTATGTTCCAGGCATGCAAAATATCTTAGTGGAAAACGTAAGCTGGTCCCCATCTCAGTCACGTGAGTGGGAGCTTCTGCCCTCCATTGCAGAAGATCTGTATGACTGCTGGGGTCACCCAGAGTCAGACCTTTTTGCATCCCCACTCAAAGCAAAACTGCCGCTTTTCTGCTCGCTTGCTACAGGGCCTGGAGTTTTCTGGCGACACGCATTGTCCCTCTCCTGGAATGGGAGGTTTCTGTATGGCTTTCCTCCCTTCCCTCTTTTTCAGTGAGTCCTCATCAAGCTGCAGATGGAGGGGGCAACCATGATTCCCATCATTCCATTTTGGCCTCATCAGATCTTGTCCCCCCCTGCTTCAGCAATTGGCAGTGGAACCTCCAGTTCTCCTCCCAATTTTTGCACAGGCTTGCTGTCCCGATGACAGGACATCATGTCCCTGCACCTGCATGCATAGCTCCTGAAGATGTAGCTGTTTCTCACTTTGGAGTTTCCCCCAGAGTGGCAGAGGTCTTGGTGGAAGCTCATTAGCTCTCCACCAGAGTCACTTACTCCATGAAGTGGAAGCTATTTTCCCTTTGGGCTGCTTCGCACTGCCTGGATCCATTCACTTGCCCAGTGAATCAGATCCTGGAGTACCTGTTGTCCCTTTTGGATGCAGGCTCAAATACTCATCCATTAAGGTGCATTTATCTGCCATCTCTGTGTGCCATCTACCCATGAATGGGTGAGCGGTGGCCCAGCCGGATGTTGTCTGTGCCTTTTTAAGAGGTATTCTGCATCTGAAACCCCTGATCTGTAACCCTGTCCTGCCTTGGGATCTCAACTTTGTGTTAGAAAAGCTCACCCTGCCTTCTTTTGAACTGACCATGAGTTGGGAGCTATGCTATCTGTCTTGGAAAACGTTATTTTTAGTTGCTATTACTTCCGCTTGGAGGATTTCCAAGCTTCAGGCCCTTATGTGTAAGTAGCCTTATTTGGCTTTTCACAAAGACAGGGTGTCTTTACGTACTAATCCTCAATTCCTCCCTAAAGTGGTTTATGAGTTTACTTTGAACCAGTCTATTCATCTCCCTGTGTATTTTCTGGAGCATGCCAATCCAAGGGAAGCATTGCTCCATACATTGGATGTGCATAGAATTTTGCGTTATTATACACATAGGACTAAAGAGGTCAGGAAGTCCTCTCAGTTGTTTGTTTTGTTTGCCCCGGTTAAAGAGGGCACCCCTGTTTCCAAGCGGTGTTTGTCCAAATGGTTGGACAACTGAATTATTTTCTGTTACCAGAAATATGGTAAGGAGCTTCCTGGCGTCATCCATGGCCATTCCACCAAGGGGATGACTGCTCAGTAGCCTGTTTCCATAATGTGTCTGCTGCAGAAATCTGTGCCACAGCTACTTGGAGTTCAGTTCTCACTTTCTCTAAGCAGTACAGCCTGGATATCACCCCTAGATGCTGAACCAATTTTGGTTTGGCTGTTTTGCAGGGCCTACTTTCTTAGGCCTTCTCACCTCTGCTCATTTATATAATGTTGTCAGTTTTGGGAACTGCTTGCTACTTGTCCTACCTGTGATGGCCTGCTGCAAGAGATTCCCCTGACATAAGATAGTGCAGTTACATTAGAATTTACCATAACAGTAGATCTTTGAGGTGATCTCTTGCAGCAAGCCTTACTTTTCCCTTCCTCCTTCCCCCAGGCCTGGTTTTCTTGCTTACAGTTCTTCTCCAGGAGAAGACCTTCATCCTTCCCTTTTTCCTTCTTTTTCCCTGGAACTTCGGGTTCCTCCTCGGTTCCCTCAGTTGGATATTCTGGGGTCTCTGGCGGTAGAACTGAGGAGGATGTGGGGGGCCACCCAACTATATAAAGTGGCTGACATCAGTGCATGACGTCAAAAGTGGTTGGCCCCCTTTGGTAGACTGCTAGCTAGAAAAGTTTCTGTGTGGTCCTAGTACCTGATGGTGGAGTCCTACCTGTGATGGCCTGCTGCAAGAGATCACATTGAAGATCTACTGTTATGATAAGTTCTTACATAACTGTACTTTACACACTCAAGAAAACAGTACCTGAAATGCTCTCCTTGCCAGTACTACAAAGAGAGGCTAGATCCTGCCCTTGGACATACAATAAGTCATAACCTCGGGGTCCCATACAAAAGGTTGTACCCTTTACACTTCTCTCTCTGGAGCCCCTTGACTTCCTTTATTATTTGCTGTTCACCAGTGGGTGAGATTGTACCTCAGAACAGAGCCTTTCTATTTTGCCTTCTTATTTTCTCAGATCTTACACCTCGTTATACAGTGGTCGAGAGGGCAAGCAGGTTCAGCCCTCCCCAGAGCCCCCAAGCCCCGCAGAGCATCAACACTGAAAATTGCTTCAGCTGCAGTGGTCGAGAGGGCAAGCAGAGTCAGCCCTCCCCAGAGCCCCCAAGCTCTGCAGAGCATCAACACTGAAAATTGCTTCAGCTGCAGTGGTCGAGAGGGCAAGCAGGTTCAGCCCTCCCCAGAGCCGCCGAGCCCGGCGGAGCATAACCGCCGAAAATTGCTTCAGGTATAGACCCCAAGCCTAAGGCACAGCTCCAGCTGACTGCGCGAGAGGGATTTGAATTTGGCGCCTTTTTTAAACAAAGGCGCTTGCTTTTCCAGTCGGCAGAGCTCTATAGATTGTTTTTTCTCCCTGCTCCCAAGCTCCACCAAAGTGCTATTTGGACTCCAGGCAGAAGTGTGCTTTAATTGGGAAGCTAAATTCACTTTGCCTTAAGGGGTTCTAAATTAGTGCACCAGAGCCAAAATTATGGTGTTTGTGCATTTGGACTGCAGACAAAAGTGTACTTTAATTGGGAAGCTAAATTCACTTTGCCTTAAGGGGTTCTAAATTAGTGCACCGGAGCCAAAAGTAAGGTGTTTGTGCAGGGATTGCTCATTTCTGCTAAAGCTGTACCAACCAAGCAATTTGTACCAAATTATTGTATTGACTAAAGATTCATTGTACCTGCATGCATGTACTTGGCAAATGTTGTAAAGTGATCCTCCAAACAGCGTAAAGTAATTATCGTGTACCTGATCTTGTTAGCTCCTCCTCCCCTACCTGTTACTTAAAAGCTGTCTCTCTTTGTCTCATAGCTGCAGTGGTCGAGAGGGCAAGCAGGTTCAGCCCTCCCCAGAGCCCCCGAGCCCCGTGGAGCATCGCCGCCGAAAATTGCTTCAGGTAGAGACCCCACACCTAAGGCACAGCTCCAGCTGACTGGGCAAGAGGGATTCCCCGCCGCCCCCACCACCACCCTTGGTGAGCTCTTTCTCTTACAGGTGGAACCGCGTGACTGCGAGAACCAATCAGCCCACTTTTCCATTAGCTCCTTATACTTCTCTAACACTAGTGGCCACCCCTGAGCAGTGTTTCTAACTCCCATTAAAATGCTCCATCTCTCTCTAGTAATGGTTGTTCTTTGCATAACCATATTGTCCCTTCCACCACCTTCCTACCCAAATCAACAAATCTCTCTGCCCCTCATCTCTGAGACTGTAAAGCTGCCCCCCATTCTTCCTCTACCCTAGTGCACCACACTCTGCACTGCTGGCAAAACTGGATACTGGGGGCCTCTATCCTCCCTCCCTCCCTCCTTTCATGCAGGGTTGTCTGCTTTAAATGTCTCCTACTCCTTCGACCCTATGTCCACCTCTCATACTCCTAACCATCTCCCTATCTGCTGTAAGTCACAAAGGAACATGCGCCTATTAAAGCACCTCCTAGCACTCCTGCTCCTTATAGCCGGTGATGTAGAACGTAACCCTGGTCCCTCCTCCCCAATAAATGGGCGACTCTCCGCCCCAGCTAATCACCTTCCAAGAGGGTTCAAAATAGTTCATCTAAATATATGCAGCATTCTGAACAAAATAACAGCCTTACAAACAAGTGTCTTATCCCTTTGTCCTATAAGAGAAAGAGCTCACCAATGCCCGTAGTCTGGGCAACAAGCTCCCTGAGCTGGTGACCTTGATGGAAGAGGGATGCCTGGATATCATAGCAGTCACAGAAACATGGTACACAGAGAACCATGACTGGGATGTTAACATACCAGGGTACATAACCTACAGGAGAGACAGGCAGGGGAGAAGAGGGGGAGGAGTAGCTCTCTATGTAAAGGAAGGGATAAAAGCAACTGAACAAAAGAGTAAACAGGGAGGAGAGGAGGCACTGTGGGTCACCTTGGAGACTGGAAAGGGCACCACAATCTGCACAGGGGCTGTGTACAGACCCCCATGTCAGGGGGAGGGAACGGACAAGGATATGATAGAAGGCATTCTTAGAATGGCAGAGAAAGGGTAGATACTGTTGATGGGAGACCTGAATATGAAAGATGTTAACTGGAGCACAATTGCTGCAGCCACATCCAAGAGCAGGGCCATTCTTGATGCCCTACAGTGGCAGGCCTCAGACAGCTAGTTTCGGAACCCACTCGTGAGGGAGCAATCTTAGACCTCGTACTCTCAAACGGGGGCAGTGAGAGGATCTCAGATCTAGAAGTGGATTGCCATCTGGGAACAAGTGACCATCAAAAAGTGTGGTTCACGTTAAACTCAGCTACAGAGTCAAGCCATATAAAAGTGAGGGTACTGGACTTCAGGAGGGCTGACTTTGGCAAGATGGGAGAGTGCCTCAGAAAAGCGCTAGCAAACAGGCTAGAAGGAGGGGTGGAGTAACAATGGGGAATCATCAAAACTGCCATCACAGAGGCAACAAGCCTTTGTATGAAGCAAATAAACAAATCAAAATGAAAGAAAAAGCCACTATGGTTCTCAAAAGAGGTGGCTGTGAAAGTCAGGAAGAAAAAGATAGCATTCCAGAAGTATAAGGAAACACAGAAGGAGCAGGACAGAACTGCACCAGTTAAGGCAGAAGGAAGCAGGGAGGGAAGTCAGAATAGCAAAGGCCCAAACTGAGGAAAAGATAGCCAACTCAGTTAAGAAGGGGGATAAAACCTTTTATAGGTACATCAGCGAGCGTAGAAAGACAAAGGGAGGGATAGTGAGGCTGAATAGAATGAACGGTGGGTGGGCAGAGGGGGACAGTGAAAAAGCAGGGATACTGAACGAATATTTCTGCTCAGTATTCACAAAAGAGGAGGGGAAGTGCCTAATCCAATTAACAGAAGCACTCTTGATAGGGGGGTCGATCCCAGTCCTTTCACAGAAGAAAGGTTTCTGCAAGAACTCCTAAAACTGAAGGTGGACAAAGCAATGGGGTCTGATGGAATTCACCCCAGAATTCTAAAAGAATTAAGGGGGGAACTAGTGAAACCACTGGCTACTCTTTTTAATAAATCATGGGAGGATGGTGTGGTACCCAAGGATTGGAGGAAGGCGGATGTGATTTCCCTTCACAAAAGTGGGACCAAGACAGAGGCAGGAAACTATAGACCTGTCAGTTTGACCTCTGTGGTAGGGAAAGTGATGGAGTCACTTCTGAAGGAAAGAATAGTTGAGTACCTAGAGGCCAGTGGGGCACAGGACCCAAGGCAGCATGGGTTCACAGTGGGAAGGTCATGTCAGACAAATCTAATAGATTTCTTTGACTGGGTGACCAAAGTAGTAGATCAGGGAGGGGCTGTGGACATGGCCTACCTAGACTTTAGCAAGGCATTTGACACAGTCCCACACAAAAGATTAATAGTCAAATTAACCAGCCTGGGAGTGGGTCCCAGGGTGGTAGCCTGGGTAAAACATTGGCTGGGCAACAGGACACAGAAGGTAATTGTAAATGGAGTCCACTCTGAAGAAAGAGGGGTTACTAGTGGGGTACCGCAGGGTTCAGTATTGGGTCCAGTCCTTTTTAATGTCTTCATAAGTGACATTGCAGAGGGTCTGGAAGGAAAAGTATGCCTCTTTGCAGATGACACAAAGTTCTGCAACAGGGTTGATACACAAGGAGGCATGGAAAGGATGAGAATGGACTTGGCAAGGTTGGAGGAATGGTCAGAAGTATGGCAGCTAGGATTCAATGCAAAGAAGTGCAAAATAATGCACCTGGGAAACAAGAACCCAGGGTAAGAATACACAATGGGGGAGTAACAACAACAAAAAAGGAAAGGGACCTGGGGATAATCATATCAGATGACCTTAAGGTTAGCAAGCAATGTGAGAAGGCAGTAGGGAGGGCTGGGGGTATACTGGGATGCATCGGGAGAGGCATCAGCAGTAGAAAACAGGAAGTTGTTATTCCTCTGTACAGACAGTTGGTGAGACCCCATCTGGAGTACTGCATCCAGTTCTGGAGACCCCATCTCTGCAAGGGCATAGACAGGATAGAGGCAGTCCAGAGGAGAACAACTAAAATGGTGCAGGGTCTGCAAGAGAAGCTGTATGAGGAGAGCCTAAAAGAGCTTAATATGTATACCCTTGAGGAAAGAAGGGAGAGGGAGGACATGATAGAAACTTTTAAGTACCTCAGTGGAAACAACAAAGTCCAAGAGGGTAGCATCTTTCAGAAAAAGAGACATGCAAGAACAAGGGGACACAATTTAAAGATGGGGGTGGTTCAGGGACAATGTGAGGAAGTATTATTTCACAGAGAGGGTAGTGGTTGCATGGAACAGCCTTTCTGAGGAGGTTGTGGGGTCTAAAACTGTGGGAGAATTCAAGAATGCATGGGACAGACATAAGGCAATTCTTGTGGGGGGTAGGAAGAAATAGGCTGTTGGTTAACTAGGATCTGCGGCCTATCCTGTAGGTAGGGAAATGGGCAGACTAGATGGGCCAAGCGGTCCTTATCTACCATCAAAGTCTATGTTTCTATGTTTCTGTCTTAATCATTACTGAATCCTGGCTGAAGCCCCACAACCTTGATGCCAAATTCTCAATACCTGGGTACTCCCTAATTCGGCAGGACTGCCTGGGCAAAAAGAAGGGTGGTGGCACTGCCATGTACATCTCTTCTAAACTCCAGTTCACCACAATCAGACCTACCACACCCACGCTGTCAATAGATTCCCTTCTAATCAAAATCTGTCTACCGCACTCGATCTCCTTATACGTAGCAGGGTCTTACTGCCCTCCGGACACACCGCTGCCTAGCATCCTAGACCACCTAGGCACCCTGAGGTCCCTCGCAGCTGGTGGCTAACTTCATATCCTTGGGGATTTCAACCAGAACTGGCTAGGCAGTGCAGCCTCCAAAGCATGCTGTCAAATAAATGCTCTAAACCTGTCCCAACAAATAACGGAACCCACTCACCTAAACCACAAATCCAAGAAGCATACTCTACTGGATTGGGCATTTACCACCCACCCACATCATATAATTAACGCTGGCCTACTACCGGACTCCCTCAGCGATCACCACATGATTTATTTGGTGCGGAAAATATTCAGACCTAAGGCCCCCCCCCTGCACTTTGTACAACAGAGCTTACAAATCCCTTGACCTGACCTCACTGCTAAATGACCTCACCAGCATCAATTGGTCCTACGTCCTTAGGGCTCCCTCCATGGATGAGGCCCTCAAATTCTTCACGACCAACTTCCTGGATATCTGGAACTACCATGCGCCTCTCAGAAGATCCAGAGTAAGAGGATCCCACCTACCTTGGGTAACTTCAAACCTCTTGGAACAACTACTAGTCAGGGACCGTGCCTGGAAAACCTTCAAGGCAACGGGAACTCAAACGGCTCTGCAACACTACCGCTCGCTAAGGAATGCCTGCACGACACTCATAAGACAGGCCAAATCTAATTGTTTCAAGTCTGCTTTCAACAGTAACTTTTCTCATCCAGCACAATTCTTGAAATCAATTAAATCCCTACTCACCCCACCAGCCCAACCCCCCTACTCCCACACTCACTATTGATGGAAGTATCATCACTGCTCCATGCACTGTTGCCACAGAGTTTAACTCATATTTCACCAACAGTACATCCTCTCTATTCTCCTCTCACCCCTCACTCCCTCCCCTTGTTCATTCTGCTGTCTCCTCACCTACCTATTTCTCGCTTCACCCGGTTACACCCGCTGAGGTACTAAAAATACTTCAGTCACTAAATCCATCCAAAGGTAAATGCCCCTCGGGCTTTGACTCCAAAATGCTCCATCTTTCTGCCCCAGCCATAGCCAACCCTCTAGCCACTCTCTATAACCTGTCTTTCAGACTCAGTTCCATCCCTACAATATGGAAACAAGCCACAGTCATACCCCTCGCCAAAGGAGGCTACCCTTCCTCCCCATGCAACTACCATCCTATATCGCTGCTCCCCATCCTAGCCTAAATACAGGAGCGCCTTGTACTAGCCCAGCTCTCCCACTACCTCATCTCCATCTCCTTCTTCATCCCTTACCAGGTCATGTTTAGAAAAAATCACTCCACCACCACCTCTCTCCTTCGTCTCACCAACACCATCCTCACGGTCATGGATAAAGGGGAGATAACTGTGGCTATCTTCATCGACCTGGCTAAGGCTTTCGACACGGTCTCTCATGCCCTGTTACTGTCCAAACTCGCCCAAGCTGGACTGACTGAGCCTGCCACCAACTGGTTCCAGTTGTACTTGGCAGGTTGGTCCCAGTCTGTCCGTATTGGCTCAGCTATCTCCACCTCACTCCCTGTTAACAGCAGGGTCCCCCAAGGATCTGTCCTTGGCCCTTTGTTGTTCTCTATTTTCCTCAATGATTTGCCTGCAGCCTCTCTTCATACATCTATCCACATGTATGCAGATGACACGGTGCTGTTTGCCTCTGGTTCATCTCCCACTGCTGTGGCAGCCTGCCTGCAGGAGGATTTTGACTCCGTCCAAGGTTGATTCCATTCAAATCAACTATTTCTAAACCCTAAAAAAACTGTTTCCCTAACTTTAGGCTCTCAGGCCAAACTAGATATATAGATACTGTACATAGATACATAGATACATAGACAGTGTCGGCAGATAAGGGCCTATGGCCCACCCAGTCTGCTCATTTGAGCTTGTAGGTTCAGTTTATGTTTTCCTAGAAGTCTGTTGCCCCTTACCCCTGACCTCCAGAATTCCTTTATGCTATCCCATGCATTCTTAAATCCCGTGATTGTTTCAGCCCCCAACCCTTCCTCTGGCAGGGTGTTCCACTTGTCCACCACCTGTTCTGTGAAGAAATTCTTCCTCACGTTTCCTCTGAATCGTCCTCCCTCCAACTTCATCCCATGCCCTCTAGTCCTGGAACATCTTTTTCACTTAAAAATAGTGTATTGCTGCACCCTGTTCCTCCCTGTAAGATACTTGTATGTCTCTATCATATCCCCTCTCTCCCTCCTCTCCTCTAGGGAGTACATATTCAGTTCCTTCAACCTGTCCTCATGGGACTTGTGATGCAATCCATGTACCATCTTTGTTGGCCTCCTCTGAACCTTCTCTACCCTGTCTATATCCTTACGTACTCTAAGTAAAGTCTCCGGAACTGTACACTGTACTCCAGGTGGGGCCTTACTAGTGTCTTGTATAGTGGAATTATGACCTCCCTTTTCCTGCTGGTAATGCCCCTGCCTATGCATACCAGCATCCTATTTGCTTTACCTGCTGCCTTGTCACACTGTTTTCCTACCTTGAGGTCATCAGAGATGATAACCCCAAGATCCCTTTCCTGATTGGTGCATGCTATATCCTCACCCCCCAACTGATATATTGTGCCAGGGTTTTTGTGCCCTATATGCATTATCTTGCACTTCTTTGCATTGAATTTCAACTGCCAAACCCCTGACCATTCTTCAAGTTTCTGCAGGTCCCTTCTCATTCTGTCTACACCCTCTGGTGTGTCTACTCTGTTACAGAGCTTTGTGTCATCAGTGAACAGTGAAATTCTGCCTTCTAGGGCCTGCGCAATGTCACTGATGAAGACGTTGAATAGGACCGGTCCTAGCACTGATCTCTGTGGTACCCCACTGGTCACTCTTCCCTGTCCCGCCTTCCTGCCTCCCCCACTTTCCACACATTAGAAGGCTTCCCTCTGGAGGTCTGCACTTCCTACAGATACGTCAGGGTCTGGTTAGACCAGCATCTTGACTTCACTGCGTATATTGATGCTATATATAAGAAGCTACACCCCATGTTAGGTGCATTATACCGTAATCCCCCTACCATCTTGACTGGCTATCGTTCAAAAGATGATCCTCCCAATAATGGACTACGGTGATGTAGTCTACTGCGTAGCCCCTCAAACCTCCCTGTCCGGACTAGACCCTCTCTTCAACTCCTTCTGCCGGTTCTCCCTGGACTTCCCTTGTAGTACACATCACTGTGACCTCTGCCAATCCATGGATCTCCCCTCTCTCCACAATTGGAATGTGTGCTAGAACCGCTGCAAAATTCTGGCCGCAGTCCCTCCCCTCCTACCTGGCGACCTCCCTGAATGTTCTTCCCCCTCCAGCCTACTCACTTAGGAACATTGATTCTTGGCTACTTCACATCCTGCATAGGTCCACCAGGTCTGGACAGGCTGCTTTCAGCTTCAGGATGCCCAAATTATGGAACTAGCTGTCGGCCGATATTAGACACTCCACCGGCACTCCACACTGTAATGCTCTTCTTAAGACTCAGTTGTCTACCACTTGCTCTTGCATCCTGCCCCGCTGAATCCATTGCAACCTGTTGTCAGTTGTTTATTTGTCTCCGCTATTTTTTCTCCCTATTGCTGACAACCCTGCTTACTGTGTGATGTTGGTTGCAGGGTATATACGTAATTCAGTGCATGTTGTTCCCTGACCTGTACCACCCTGTCTGTATATTTGCTATTTATATATAAGGATTTTGACTACTCTAATGTGATTGCAATTGAACATGTACATGTGTAAATTCTACTATTACTGTATCCTGCCTAACCCTATTCCCCCAGGGCGCATCTGGAATCGAGTGGTACACTGCTCAGTATGCCTTCCTGGTAAAACTCTTAAATAAATAAATAAAATACAGTTTGGAATCATTCATTTTCCATCATACTACTTGACAGCGGGTCCATTCACTGCTGGTGGCCCTGTTTAATGAGTCACTCAATACAGAGATGGAGCCAGCGGACTAGAAGGGGGCCAATGTAATCCCTCTCCACCAGAGTGGTAGCAAGGAGGAGGCAGGAAACTATTAACCAGTCAACCTCACCTCAATAGTGGGTAAGATTATGGAGGCACTGCTTAAGGAAAGGATTGTGGAACATTTGGAAAGCCAACAGAATGCTGGGTTGTATCACGAGAGGGATCTCCTCCAGGAGCAGGGAGGTGATCCTGCCTCTTTACCGGGTACTGGTCAGGCCCCACCTGGAGTACTTTGTGCAATTCTGGCACCCATATCTGAAGAAGGATGTGAAATTACTGGAAGGGGTACAATGCAGGGCAACAAGGATGATCCAGGGATTGGAGGACAGACCATACGATGAGAGGCTGAGAGAGCAGAACATGTACTCCTTGGGGGAGAGAAGGGACCAGGGGATATGATTGAGACCTTTAAGTGCATAAAGGGGATAAACAAGGTGGGCACTGAGGGGATACTCAGGCTGAGGAGGGGGAGGGATATGAGAGGGCACAGCCTTAGATTGGAGGGGGGAAGATTTAGGATGGAAATGAAGAGATGCTTTTTCATGAAGAGGGTCATGGCAGAATGGAATGCTCTACCAGAGAGATGGTAGCCTGTAAGACATTGGGTAGTTTCAAAAGGGGATGGGACAAGGTGAGGGGAGGTAATTGGGAAGGGAAGGCATGGGGTTGCTGCAAGGTGAGAATGCTAGCTGCATACTTGAGCAAACTTGATAGACCAGGTGGCCTATTTCTGCTGGCAAATTCGTATGTTCGTATGGGGGCACAGGATCCAAGGCAGCATGGATTCACAGCAGGAAGGTCATGCCGATTGACTTTTTTGACTGGGTGATGAAGAAGGTGGATCAGGGAGGAGCAGTGGATATCGCCTACCTCGATTTCAGCAAGGCCTTCAACACTGTACCTCACAAAAAACTGATGAACAAGTTAGGTAGCCTGGGGTGGGCAACAAAGTTGAAAACGGGGTTAGAAACTAGTTGAGGGACAGGAAGCAGAGGATGGTAGTAAAATGGTATCAAGTCTGCATAAAGGCAGTATAGCGCAGTGGTTTAAGGCTCTGAGTTGCAAATCTGAAGACCTGGGTTTGAATCCCACAGCCCCCACTTGCATATACTGTGTGACCCTGAGCAAGTCACTTAACTTCCCTGTGCTCCCAGGTCACACCTGTAAACAAGCTTTCAGCTTAGTGTGTCTCTTCTGGTTAAACAATTGGGGGGAAAAAAAGAAGGGTGACCAGTGGTGCACCTCAGGGATCAGTCCTGGGGCCAGTCCTTTTTAATGTCTTCATAAGTGACATTGCTGAAGGGCTAGAGGGGAAGGTTTGCCTATTTGTGGATGATTCCAAGATCTGAAACAGAGTAGACACTCTAGAGGGGGTCGATAGAATGAGAAGGGATCTGGGAAAGCTGGAAAAATGGTCACAAGTGTGGCAATTAAAATGCAATGCAAAGAAGTGCAAAATCATGCACCTGGGGTGAAAAAAACCCTATGAAGAACTACAGGATGGGGGGGGGATTGCTGACAGTCACCTGGGAAGAGAGGGAGTTAGGAATAATCACCTAAGATTACCTAAATGTGGCCAAACAGTGCAACAAGACTGTTGGCAGGGAAAGTGGGATGTTAGGGTGCATAGGAAGGGGTATCACTAGCAGAAGAAGGGAGGTGGTGATGCCATTGTACAAAACGCTGGTCAGGCCTTATCTAGAATATGGTGTTCAGTTTTGGAGGCCAAATCTTCACAGAGACATAGACAGGGTGGAGCCGGTCCAGAGAAGTGCGACCAAGATGGTGCAGGACTTGCATCAGAAAACATATGAGGACAGATTAAAAGACCTCAATATGTATACACTTGAAGAGAGGAGGGAATGGGGTGATATGATAGAGACCATTAAGTATCTTTAAAGGCTTGAACAAAGTGCAGGTGGGTGACATCTTTCAGTACAAGAGTTGTACAAGGACGAGGGGGCACAATATGAGATTGGAAGGGGGCAGGATAAGGGAAAATGTGAAGAAGGTTTTCTTCATGGAGAGAGTGGTAGATGCTTGGAATAGTCCACCCCAGGAAGTGGTGGGTGCTAACACAGTGGGGGGATTCAAACATGCATGGGTCAGACATAAGGGAACCCTAGTTGTAGGGAAGAGAGGCAAAAGCCAATGACCAAGTAGGGTCAGAGGTCATTGATGCAGGCAGGGAATACAGGCAGACTAGGTGGGCCTAGTGGTCCTTGTCTGCCATCAACTACTATGTTACTATGTTACTGTGTTACTATGTTCAATGGGTATGCAGGAGGCAGCACTGCTGTGGAGACTTACTCAGGCATTCATAGCTAATGGCCACCCTGGCTCTGGGCACCTTGCATTAACTAGATCTTTAGTCTCCTTAGACAGTGTGCTGGGTACTAGCTTGGCAATGCATACCCCAGCCTACCCTCTGCCAGTGTCTGGCAATCACCCCATGAGACACACATGTCATTTTGTGCTCACAGCAGTTGCAGTCAGTGCTGGTAGACAAAAACACTGAGTAAAGACAAAATATTGCACACAGGCAAGATAGAATTCTACTCTACACAGATGATGCGGCACTTTACTCCAGCCACTCTGACCCCAGAGCTTTAGAAAGTCAGATGCAGACTAACTTCTCAGCAATCAAAAAATGGTTCTTAAAATTAAAATTGCTGCTAAATTACAAAAAGACTAAAATCATGGTATTTACCTCCACTCACAACAGACACAGGTCCTACCACCTAAAAATACACCTCTAGAAATGGTTCATAATTTTAAATACTTAGGGGTAACATTAGACATTTCTTTCTCATATACACAACACATAGAGCTTTTAGTTAGATCCGCAAATGCAAAATTGGGCTGCTACACAGAAGCAAATAGTGCCTTACAAATGATGCATTAAAACTTGCGGTAACTAGTTCAGTGTTGTCTGTAATTGACTACGGGCTAGTGGTCTACAGCACTGCAACTGACTAGGCCCTCAAATGGATAAAAAGATCCCTCAAGAAGGCCTGTAGGCTTGTGTTGGAAGCACACTGTCTTACACATGTGAGCTGTATGTACAATCAGGTTGGCTCAACCTGGACTGTCGAATACAGTATCAAGTTTGCCTGCTCGCAAAGAAATCCACCCTAGGCCAAACTCCCCCAGGTGTGCGAAATCTCCTCTGCATGTCCAATAAAACCAGAGGTACAAACAGCCAGCCCTTAAAAGTCCCTTTCCGTTGGACCACTCAGGGCCAGCGATCCTATAAGTACAATGCACCTTACTGGCTTAACTCAATCAGTGATAATATACTGACAGAAACCAAATTTGGCCCATTTAAATCCAAGCTTCGTGCTTTCTTGCCTCAACCAGTAGTTGTGACTGTAGGATCTAATCTCAACCTACCTTCAATAAAACCTAGCCTTACCATCTTTTGTAGGTCAACGACGCCCAGTACTCCCACCTACTCCCTCCATCCCCCAGAATGGGGCTTTCCTTCTCACATCACCCCTCCTATCCAAGACCTTCCCACCCAGTCAGGAAAATCCAGCCTTGCTTTTTTTATAGGTCACCCAGGGGCCCCTATCCCCTTCCACCCTCAGCATCACAACCACCCCTCCAGGCACCCCCCGCCTGACCTCTCAGTCTTAGGTCCCCTTGCTCCCCTCACATCTGCCAACCCCACATCCGTGCAGACTAGGGCTATGGCCTGACCCAACTCCTCTTCCTCCCACTGTACCCCTGTTCAGTTTCCCCCAAAATCCCCAGTAGGTCTGTACTCTACTAACCTTTTGTCCCTGCCTTCATACTGCACCTAATCTCTCAACCTTTGCAATTATGGGCTATGGTTTATTACGTGTTATTCTGTTTGCAATGCACTTTTTGACAAGAACTGTTCTCAAATAAGTTTGCTGTTATTTCTCTCCGGTAACATTCCTCTATCTGGTAGTATTGTATTCATGGAGAATTACGTGTAATACTGTTTTGTAATGCACTTAATTGACAAGAACTGTTTTTCAAACATTTGCTCTAATCTCGCTCTGTTAACGTTCCTCAAGCTGTTAAGTATTGTAATCATCATTTAATTATTATGTACTACTTTAATTGTATCCTATAAACTTGCTGACGTGGAACCTCTGTAAACGAACTTGTGGCTCAGAGGTACTGTAATCTGATATGTAATAAATAAATATATAAATAAAATTAAAAAATAAAAGGCCAGAAAATGCTCCAAACACTGTAGTAAACTGCTAACTCATGGTTTATTGAGTAATACAGTGCAGTGTTGAAAAAACCCTGCGCTTTGGGTTGCTTGGGTGTATGCATGACACTTCATCAACCTCTACATGTCCTCTGCCAGTGGCAGCATCTCTGATTTACCTCCCAGCTTAGGGTTCCCCATACAAATAGTAGGCCCATATCCTATCTGTTTCTGGAGGTGAAAATCTGTCACCATAACTCCCACCATCTTCACAGTAGCTAGCAGCATGTCTCAGGCTCAGGACCCGAATCAGATCCCTAAGGGTGAACACACCTGCTTTGGTGAGATCCCCACATGCTGCATGGTCACTTGAGGGAGCTTAGTGCCAGGGCCCTTCCTGTTCAAGAGTCAGGTGCAGGGTCCATGGTGCACCTGCATTTGACACAAGCTGCTGTTTGCCACAGCTTGCGTCACTCTAAGGGCCAGTTTGAAAATCATGTCCCCAGATACTAAGTTGCAAATGGATGCATCTTTACAAATTAGCAGCAGGGCCACTTGGACACAACTGGGCAGATGTAAGCATAGCAAACATCTGATCCATGTGCAGCCCTTCTGAAAATCCAGCCCTATTGTTTTACAGTACAGGAGAAATAATTACTTAAGTATTGGTTTTATAGTAGTTCACTGAACGTAAAGCAAATAATTCCATTCTTCTCAGCATCACAGGCAAGAGACCTCCTTATCTCAACTCTAAAATAATTCAACATTGCATATTATAAAATGGCTAGTAAAAAATCTAGAAATTTAATTGGCCAACAGATATCAACTGACCATGCATTAGATCTCTATAAATGCACGGTCAGATGCAAAATCTCATTTTCCTTACCAAAAAACCTACTTTGAGTCATTTTATAAGTGTAATAAGCCCCTCCAGGGTGTGCATTATATGATTTTAATGCACTTCCAAGGGGTGTAAGGACACTTGGCCTTTGTCCTTATGCCTTACTACATCCCTGGGACATGCATTAAAATCCTATAATCCACACCCTGGCATGGCTTATTACTTATATAATTTACACTGTCAAGTAACTTCTACTGCAGGAAAGGGAGCATGTATGACTATCTCGAGTGTGTGGTCAGTCTGCAGGAATGAAGTATTATGAGCAAAACTGAAGTTATACAACAGTGATATGATTTTTAGCTAGGCCATAAAGTCAAAGGAACGTACACCAGTTGCACTAAACTTACAACATTATGTAAAGCAGCAGTTCATATTCCCGTGAACATTTGACCTGATACTTTTTTATTCTATTTTAGGTTGCTTCTTATCTCCTATCTTACTAACATACTAAAATGCCAGCAGAATAGGCCTTATAGTCTTTCATGTCTGCTCAATAGTCAGCACCCAAACTGGGTGCCCATTTTGCTATCCCCCCACCCTCTTGGGTTCCCCCATCCCCTTTCCAGGGTATTTCCCCGGTAATGGACTTCCCCAGCTTCACCCTCCCCCTATACTTGTCCCAGCACCTCTTGAATCCCTCCACAGTATCAGCCTCCACCAGTCCCTTGAGCAGTGCTTTCCATGGTTCCACTACCCTCTCAGTGAAGTAACAAAAACACCTCCCTCCTTCTCCTCCTCTCCCCCCAAGTCTCCCCCCTCCAGCTTCCACCCGTGTCCTCTGGTTGCCCCCCATTTTTATTTTGAACACCCTGTCCAGAGCCTCCATTATTTATTCCCTTTCTGTACTTAAGGACCTCTATCCATATCCTCCTGTCCTCCTCTCCTCCAGGATGTACATGTTGAGCTCCTCAAGCCTCTCCCCATAGGTCCTTTCTCCCATGCCCTAGATCATCCTGGTTGCCCTCCTCTGGACCCTCTCAAAGAGTGTAATTTCCCTTTTGAGGTGCGGCCTCCAGAACTGCACACAGTACTCGAGGTGTGGCCTAACCAAGCAGTTTTTCAGAGGGAGGATCACTTCCCTCCTGCTGGAGGTGATCCCCCTAGGGATGCATCCCAGCATCCTACTGGCCTTGGCTGCTGCCCTCCTACAAGTCTCAGAGTTGTTCATTTTAACATCCACCACCACCCCCAGATCCCTCTTGCCCTTCGAGACTTGTAGTATGTCTCTCCCCAGGGTGTACACTTGGCCTGGGTTTCTGGCCCCCAGGTGCAGAACCCTACATTTCCCCACATTGAACTTCAGTCCCCACTTACTTGAACACCTCTACAGAGCCTCGAGGTCCTCCTGCAGGGCCACTCTTCCCCCCTCCCCATCCACCAATGCTCCCAGCTTCGAGTCATTGTCAAAAACACTCATTTCACTCCTGATACCCTTCCTTATATCAGAGACATAGGCGTTAAACAGGAGTAGCCCCAGGACTGATCCCTGGGGGACCCCACTAATGACCTTCCTTGGGGATGAGACTATCCCTCACACCACCACCCTCTGAGTTCACTCCAAAAGGCAATTTCCTATCCACCTGATCATCTACCTCCCCAACCCCATTTCCCCCAGCTCAGTCAGCAGGCCACCATGGGGTACAGAATCAAATGCCTTGCTGAAGTCCAGAAAGAGAACGTCCACCAACCTACCCTGGTCCAGAACACATCACCCAATTGTAGCACTCCACAAGGTTTGTCTGACACGATCTTCCCGGGACAAAGTCATGCTGTCTATAGTCCAGGTACCCCATTTACTCCAGCTTCCCCCCAAGCCTATCCTTGAAAATACCATCCATCACCTTGCCCACCATGGATGTCAGGCTAATGGGCCTGTAGTTCCCCATCTCCTCTCTTGATCCACCCTTGTGGATAGCATGATATGGGCCACCCTCCAGTCATGGAGTACCCATCCCATCCACAATGAGATGTTGAAAATCTCCATCAGTGGGGACTCCAGGACATCCGCCAATTCCCTCAGCACACTGGGATGCATTTCATTCAGCCTCAGAGCTTTCTCTGTCCTTCGGAACATGAGAGCTTTTCACAAACTATCAACTGGGATTTCAACCTCCCCGTTCCCCTCTTTTGCCACCTGTTCTTCCTGCCCCTCACCTGATGGTGCAGGCCCATCACCCAGACTCAGCTAGGCTCCCAGCCTCTAAGAGTCCTGCCTCTTTTGCAGGTTTACTATCTCTCCCATAGAGATATGCGGCCCTCACCTCCCCTGTAAAAACTGAGGCAAAGTACTCATTTCAATCAATCAATCAAACTGTATTTAAGCAGGCAGTTACATCATTGAGTGAACTCATTTACAAGATGGTTCTGGACACAAAGGACAAGTGCAAATACAGTAGAAACACAATACAAGGGACATCAAACAGAGTAAAAACTATTACTGTACACAGTTAATGAAGCAGCAAGTGCAAGGATAGGTAAAACAGGTGGAAACAGGAGGAAGAGGGCCTAGAGGCGAGGGGTCAGGTGAGATAACAGCTGCAGGTATAGAATGCAGACGAAGAGAAGACAGAAGGGAGAAGGGTACAACCACCACAGAGGGATATACTGGTGGCATGGAAGTAAGGCAGGTAAGGTAAGTGCAGGAGGTTTGGAGGCTAGGCTGGCCAAATAGGAGTGATCACCTGAAGCAGTCACACACCAACTTCAGGCATTGGTAGAGCAGCTGCTTGAATGCATAAGGACCAGGCAGGGAGGAAAGCTTGAGTACCTTTTGCATACTGTTCCAAAGCGATGGTAGGAAGGAGCTAATAGCGGCTGAGCCATGTCATGTCCTTGTTCAATGTATCTTGAGATAGACAAGGGAAGAGTTCTGTAGACCATACACACCCATTGTCTGCTGGAATAGGTTGCTGATATAGGGTAGTAGCTTGTCAAAGAGAGCCCTGAGAAGCCACAAAAGGGCATTGGTCTGCCTCCTCAAGGTAAGGGATGGCCAGTTGATTGCCTGATACAGCAGGCAGTGGTGGGTACGCAGGGGCATGTCTAATATAAATCTCAGGACGCAATGATAAAGGGTGTTGAGCTTCTGTAGTGCTTGCTGGGGGCAGTGACTGTAAAGAAAGTCAGCGTAATCAAGCAATGGTAGAAAAGTTGTTTGGACCAGCCACTTTCTGGCCTCAAGAGTGAGTAGGTGTCTTATGTGCTAAAAGATGCCAAGGTGCTGTCTTAGCTTTTTAGTTAGCATGTCTAAATGCACCATGAAACTGAGATCATTATCCAACCAGACTCCCAGGTACTTGAACTTTCCCACTATTTCCAGAGGTTCACCAAGGAGGGTGGTAATCTGGAAATTGGCTGGAGTCCCTAGGGAATGGGAGACGTGCAGGGAGCTGATTGTGGCCTTAGTCTTATTGGCACTGAGCAAAAGTTTGAGGTTCAGCAAGTTATGTTAGAGTGTAACAAAGTCATGCTGTAACTCCTTGTAAGCAGTATCAAGGGTGGGTTGATTGTGAAGAGGACTGTGTCATCTGTGAAAAGGTGAACATTTCCCATGAGTATGTGAGAGTCTATGCGGTTTATGTAAAATGCAAAGAGGAAGAGGCCCAATATAAAACCTTGTGGGATGCCTCAGGGCAAGGTCTTAAGAGGGAACAGCTCACCTTGTACTTTAATTTGCTACCTTCGGTTTGTAAGATAGCATTGAAACCACTTTAATGCAGCAGGGGTTAGGCCAATGCTACTCAGAGTGTCAAGCAGGATGGAGTTATCAACCGTGTCAAAGGCCTTGCTAAGAAAGAGGAAGAGAGCGTAGATCTGTTGCTTATTATCTAAGGCTTTTTACCAATCATTAGTCACTTTGGTGAGGGCCGACACAGTACTGTGCTTGGGTCTGAACCCAGATTGGGCTGGGTTTAAAATATTTTCATAGTCCAGATATGCCCTCAATTGAGTGTTGACAATTTTTTACAGAAGCTTGGAGAGTACTGGGAGAAAGGAGATTGGTCGGTAATTGTTCAAATCGGTGGGGTCACCAGATCTGAAGAGGGGGATGATATGTGCAATTTTCCAAATAGATGGTAGCTCCCCTTGGGTCAGTGAGCTATTAAAGAGGTGAATGATAGGATATGTCAAGTAATAGTAGCCTGCTTTTAGAAAGAACAGTCCTAAAGAGTCAGCACCGGCACTCTTTTTAATGTCCAGCAACAGAAGAAAGTCCTCCACCTGTTTAAAGGTTACTGGCTGAAAGCTAAAGGAAGGGTGGACTGAACTGTGGGCAGTACCAGGGCTATTGCCTGCACAGGCAGCACTGGGAACACTAAACTTGCTAACAGGTGAGGCATCAAATGCAAGATCTGCTGTGGCAAAGTGATTATTGAGCTGATCAAGAACACCTGTTCTGTTTGTGTAAGTGGTGTTGCCCACCACAATTTTGGCAGGTATTGGGGTGGCAGGAGAATGCCCTTCAACTTCTCTCAGGATTTGCCAAAATTTGGCAGAGCAATTTTTGTTAACCTCGAGGGCAGACAGAAAGAAACGTGATTTCTCAGTCCTGATAAGTTTGGTGCAGGCATTCCTGGCTACCCAAAAGGTGAGCCAGTCTGGGTCTGACTGTGTCTTCCTTGCCCTTTTCCACCGTGCATCCCCATTCCGAAGGGCCTTTTTTATGAATGGACTAAACCAGTCAGGTGCCCGTTTCCCTGATTTCACCTTTCTTAATGGAGCATGTTTATCAATTACCCTAAGTAGAAGGTCCTGGAAAATACTAAAGGCTTCGGATACGGAGGGTGCGGAATAGAAGTTCTGCCACCTAATGCTCCTAAGATCTGCCAGGAAGGCAGGGAGACAGAAATGTTTTATGCTATGTTTTAGCTTAAGAGTGGAGGTAGATGATTGACGAGGGGAACACCTAACTCAAGCAACGGCGCATTGTTCACTCAAATCACTATGGAAGACCCCTGCATGTGAGATATTGTGCGGTTTGTTAATGAGCATAAGATCCAGTATGGAGCTTCGGTCGTTTTTTTTTTTATTAGGTCGTGTAGTCTCAGGGGTAATCTGGGATAGCCCATGCTCATCGCAGGACTCTTTAAGCTTATTGGCACAAGCATCATTCCAGTTACGGTTAAAGTCCCCCATTATTACACATTCAATATTCACTTTTTCCAGAAGGGAGTGGAGGTGTGTTATTATACCAAGGCCAGCAGAAGGTGGCCTATAGCATGCAACTACCAGGAGTGCTACTCCAGATGATAAGGTTAGTTTTAGGGCAAGACAATTGAATTCCTTGGGCATCGATGTACAAACAATACTGGAGATCAGGAATTTGTCTTTAATATACCTCTGGTGGACCAATCACACCTGAGCAGCTTGTATCTAGGGATGTTAAGCATTTTATCAGGTATGTGATTCTTGAGCCAGGTTTCCGAGATCATTGCTATGTCTGGCATCACATGAAGCACCCAGGCTTGGATCAAGTCAAATTTTTTAGCTAAGCTGCATACATTCATGTGCAAAAAGCTCAGACCTTTTAGTTGCGGGAGATCCCCATTTAGTACCTCGGCCTGCTCGCTCGCCTCCTGTGCCCATCCCTCCCCTGTCCTAATCCTGATAATCTACCCCCTCATTTTTCTTTTTTCCCCTATATATCTAAAGAATCCCTTGTTCCCCTTCTGGATTCCCCTGGCCAGGTTCTGCTCCATCCTCACCTTAGCCAATCTTGCCACCCTGGTGGCCCTTCTGGACATCAGTTCATACTCACCCTGATCCCTTTCCCTCCTTGAGCACTTGAAGCACCTAAAGGCAGCCTTCTTATCCCTTACTCCCTCCTGAACCTCCCGGGTCCACCACCATGGTTGTCTGGCCCTACTGAATTTGCACCTCACCCTTGCACAGGACTTGGTAGCCTCCTGTACCCCCCTCTTAATTATCTCCTACCCACTGTCAGCATCCATGCCTGGCCTTATCTCTTCCAAATAACCCTTAAGAATCCTTCCCATGCCCCTGAGGTTCACACCTCTAAAGTCAATTGCCACATCTTTCTGCAGTTTTCATCCTCCCCAGGTCCAGGAAAAACCAGACTGTGGCATGATCACTTCTTGCCAACAGGTCACTCATCTCTAGGCCCCTAACCTGGTCACTGTCTACCAGGACCACTTCCAGTATCTGGTCCTCCCTAGTCGGCTCCCCCACCTGCTGGATTAGGAGTGCATCCTAAAAGACATCCAGCAATCTCTGCTCCCTGGCCACTGGGGATGTCATAATCCCCCAGTCCATCCCAGGCATGTTTAGGTCCCCCATCACCACTATCCCTCCCTTGCCCAAACTACAGTGGCCCATACTGTTTGCCAGCAGGCTCTCTTCCAGATCCTCTGCCAGTGTGACCACACCTATTTTCACTCTCTTACCCCCCCGCATTTGCAGGGTGACCCAAATCCCACTCCACCTCCTCCACTCCTTCAATACTGATGCCATTTTTGACCATCAGTGCTACCCCCCATTCCCTCCCCCTATCCTTCCTGAACATCGTGTAGCCCTCTAGGTTTAGGTCCCAGTCATGCCCTTGGGTGGCTCAGGTCTCAGTGACAGATGCCACATCCACTGCCTCTTCAACTAGCATCACCTGGTGCTCAGGCATCTTATTTCCTAAGCTTCTGGCATTGATCAGGACCACCCTCCACCCCTTTCCCCCCTTCCCATCTCCAACCCTTGTGCTCCTTTGTGGTCGCCTGCCCTTCAACCCCCCGTGCCCTGCCCATTTTCCTTTCACTGTGTCCCTCGATCCCCTTAGAGGAGCAACAACCAAGTCCTTTTATCGGCTCTCCTGGAACAGCCCCTCCTTTTATCCTTCTCCCTTCACAAGTTTAAACCCCACCTTTCATGGACAAATCTAGATAGTTTGAGCTTTAGAATTTCCCTGCCTTCCAAATTGAGGTGGAACCTGTCCCTAGCATACAACCCCTTGTTTCTCCCATGTTGCACCCCAGTCCCCCACAAGCCCATACCACCTAACCTCACACCACTCCCTGAGCCACTGGTTTACCACTCTAATTTTTTGCTTGTCCTCCACACTAGCCCTTGGCACCTGCAGGATTTCTGAGAAGGAGATTGAGCATCCTATGGAATGGCAAACCCTGTCTAGCTCCTGCAATCTTGCTTGTACCTCTAATTCACTATTTCCCTCAATGTCATTTGTGCCCAGGTGCACCAGACTGTCCGGGGAACCTCCATATTCCTTTGCCAGTGAGTATAGCAGGAATTTGGCCTGGTGCACTGTGGTAGAATAGTAAAATCTTGCAGACATTGTGTGTTTTTCTTTTCACTCTATACTGTCTTCTTTCCCTTGTCTGACTATCCTTTCACTTTTTCATATCAGGGTGGCCAACCTGATATTCTTAGTCTTTTCTTTTCTATCCCCTACTTATTAAAAGCCTGTAAAATAAAACCCCTTCACAATAAACCTTTATCCTGTTATTCTGCTGTAAAGCCAGGTTTTGTTTTGTTGTTGAAAAATGAGTAAGGGCTATTGATTTAAAAGCCTCCAAGCAATGTTAGCATCATTATTTGCACATCTCATGCAGATCGTGCAGGAAACTAAGCATATAGCAGCTTTCAAAAGTCTAAAAATGTGTAAAAACACTTCCCCTGTAAGCTTAGTGGCTCTTGGTTTGGAAAATGAGTCAACTAAGCAACAAACAAGTACACTCAATTCTCAAGCGTTTTAAGGCTCTGAGCAATGCTCCAAGTGAAGGAGTTTGTGCTGACAAGGTGATTTGAGTTAAGAAAACAACAGGGAAGTTAAAGAAAATGAAGGGGGAAAGAATAAAAGGGTATTGTTCATACGGTGCCCATAAAAGGAGGTGGACTGTGTTTGGGGACAGCTAACGTGTACTTAGGCTGCTTTTTCCAAAGCAGGGCCAAAATGAAAGGTTTTAGCCGATGGCTAAAGGGTTTTTAGTAGGAAAATAAGTATGAGACTTATTTGTGAGTTTCAGAGAAAAGATTGTGTGGAGGGAATTATGTAAAAAGAAAATTATGAGACTGGAAGCAATGTTTGCAGGAAATTGCCAAGTGAAATTTGGAAATTAGCCCAGAACATGGTTATTCCTAGGGCTTGCAAGAATAAATGGATAAAGGGGCATGCACTTATCTATTTAATACTTCCAAGACTAGGATTAATTTGCAGAGTAATTTTATGGTTGCAAACAAACATAAACAAGATAAAGTAAAGCTAAATAAAATAAAAGTAAATACCAGGCAATGCAGTGTGTAGTCAGGAGGTTCTGCTTTAGGGCTGGCAGCCCCTGAAATGCCTGTTTATATAGTACTGTGGTGAGTGTTGTCACACAGTGGGAGGAGCCTCTTTACTGCTGTGAAGTCATTTGTGATGTCATCCCTTCATAATTAAGTGGATTTTGCCTTGTTCTTTTCATTTTATCTAGATATAAATTATCCTAGATAGGAGAAATAAAGATAGCATTGGGCTACAAGTGCTAGAACTTGGTTCTAATAAATGTAATGGTTATAGAAAGCATTTTTTTGTTAATTAGATGATCATCTGACCTCTGATGTAACCTCAGGCTGATATAAAAAGGGTTCCACTAAAGGGCTAAGGTAGATAGGTGGTCAGTAGCCGTCTGACCACAAAGTAAGGAGGACCTGAGTGTGCTAGTTTACACACTAAAAAGAGAGGAAACTACAGGAGTTCTTTTATTGCTGATTTTTGGAGAAGAATGATATCCTGAAGATTGCATTAGAGTGATGGACTAAAACTAATTTTCCTTTCTGTAAATATTTTTTTTTTTTTATTTGGACTATTTTTTTTTCAAAATAAAATGATAAACACGAAGTTTGCATTTTTTTTATGCACTTGATTTATGTCTCTCGGTCTGTTATTTGAACCCCCATGGTTACATGCACCATCAGGCCAGGGTTACATTTGGACCTGACTGGACAGGTTTTTCCTCCCCCTACTCCTCCCACTGGATACCACGATCATAGAATACCCCAACAGGAGCACTTTTACCTCCCCTTTGCCTCCATGTTCACCCCCCCCAAGTTACCAATCCTTTCATGCCCATCCTTGTCCTTTTTTCTGGCCTCACCCCCCAGCCAGCTAATTGCACCCCACAATCTGGGTGTCATATGCAGCCCTCTCCATCTTGTCCCTGTCCCCCAATCCAGTGCTGGCCTAGGACCTCTCCCTTTTGTCCGTGGCCTCCCCCTTCAACCCAGTACCCTCCACCTGAGTATCCTTTCTTGCATCCCTATCCTCCCTGACCCTACTCTTTACTGGCCCCTCTGCTGAGCTAGCCTGGCTCCTACTCCCCCATGTCCTGTCCACATTTATTTTATTTATTTATTTTTCATTTATTTATTACTAGGATTACAAATACCTTTGAACCAAGGGTTCTTTTACAAAGGTTCCGTGTCAGCAATGGGTGCAAGAAAAACAGTGGTAAGATACAGTACATGGTCAAGAGGTTAACATAGAAGTAAGCAGAGGTAAGATACAGTACAGGTCATGAGGTTAACTTAGTAGCAAAAGACAGTACATGTGTATAGACTAGCACAGTAGCAAACAGTCAATGGCAAATAACAATGCACAATTAACAATACGGGTGTATATATAACAAGACATAGAAACAAATGAAAACCATCAAGGGGTGACATAAGTGGAGCAAGGGGTGGTGGATAAGAGGGGGATGGGTGGGAAAAGAGGTATAGGCAGTCATGGATTTGACATTGTCGTAAGTGCAAGAACAGAACGATAAGTGCTAGGTAGTCTGGGGGTGCAGCAATAAGAGATAGGGTGATAGGGAGGGGGAGACAGGAGGAGACTAGTGGGAGAGGGGTGGAATGGTAAGTGGGAGGAGAGAGGGAGTAGAATGGTAGGTGAGGGTGGGAAAGAGATGCCTTTCTGTCCACCATGCCCTCCCAGCCCAAACCCTCAGCCCCCCAAGTGCTGCAGCCACCCCTTGTTCACCTGATCCTCCTCCATGCCCAGCCCCCCTACACCCAACCCCTCAACCTGTCCAGATCCCCCCACCCCTGCTTACTCGCACTCCATGCTCACCTGTTCCTCCTGATTTCCTGGCCCCTCCTCTTGGCTCCTTCTCCCTTCTCCTCCTTATCCACCCCTGCTCTAGCAACATTCTCCCCCCAATGCTCCCAACTTCTTCTACCAGACGTAGTGGGTCAAAACAGTTGCTAAGCCTAATGTTAGTCTCCAAAATCCTCCTGTCAGTCCCCCCCATCCTGGTTCCCTCTGGACAACCCCACATATCTGCCTGCATATTTGGAAGTTTCTGCCTTTTGGGCCACCTCTAACAGAGACCTCATGTGCCTCCTGGGTGCCCACCTTCACTCCTCTCCCTATGCCAGAGACCTTAGTACCTGGTGCATCTACATAGGCAACTCCCTGCCTCTACTACTCCCACCCCCTCCATATCTCCCTCCCATCTCCTCCAGCTGCCTCCTAACCCCCTCAACCTCCTCTCTAAGCTGTGCCAGCTGGTAGCACAGTGGGCATCCACTGAACTTAAATGCACAAAAGGCGACTACCGGCAAAAAAACTGGAGCCAAAACAAACAGTAGAACAATAGACAAAAAAGTTCAGCTTCCCAGTAAATCGACAAAAAGAGATGTAAGCTAGGTCACGTTAAAAAGCTTTAATGATAGCATAAAAACATAGAAACAGCCAGCACTCCACAAACACAGACGTACATTTCACATCTAAATGACGCTTTTTCAATGTGATACTAACACCAAATGCAGCACACCTTAAATAGGTAATAAATTTGTTGGCATAGAAACCAACTTCAATTAATACAATGAAGACAAAAAAACACACCTGACTCTAATATATAAAGTGCATAAGGACATAAGAAGTTTTTTCTGACAAAATATGATGTAACAATTTATAAACAACAGCAAAACACCCTTACTATACTAAAGACAAACAAATGAAAATATGTCTTAATA
This sequence comes from Neoceratodus forsteri, assembly GCA_016271365.2. Taxonomy (NCBI): domain Eukaryota; kingdom Metazoa; phylum Chordata; order Ceratodontiformes; family Ceratodontidae; genus Neoceratodus; species Neoceratodus forsteri. The sequence continues at coordinate 1,093,312,808 of CM057451.1, forward strand.
AAAAACAGTTTAAATATACCCTATGAAATAAATATATATGCAAAAGGCAATAACTGTGATACTATAAACTCAGATTTTAAGGTTGCAAAAAAGGGGAAGAATCTCATACAAAATATCAAATTGATGACATAAAAAATATACATATAATAACAATAACTTCATTTACGATAAGGAATGATGCTAAACATAGCATTTAAACCTTTTGATCTGTGTGCTCCCAATAAGCTTTGCCATTTACTCTCTGCTTTTAAGATCTTATTGTTCAAGTCCCCCCCGAATGTTAGATGTAACCTTTTCAAGACCTTGAAATTTGAAAAAATGTCCAGTGCCCTTCTGAATAATGTGCATTGCCAGTGAATTTGTAACATCTTTGTTCACAATATTTCTCAAATGTTCTGCTATTCTATTTTTGAACAGTCTTTGAGTTTTGCCAACATAAAAGTCCTGACAGGAACATTGTGCTAAATATATAACATTGGCTGTAGAACAACTAATGAAGTCACGATTAAAATATTGCTTCTCAGTAGTAGGATGTTTGAACACAGTACCTGCATATACATGGCAACAAAATGTACAGTTCCCACAATGAAAAATCCCGTCTGGTAATGCAGTGTTGTTCTGACTACTGGAAGACTCAAACAGGCTACTTGTCACCATATCAGCAATATTACGTCCTCTTCTATATATCATCCTGTGGGGGGGGGTGCAACATGTTTAGCTAATTTCGGTTCCAACATAAGTATGTTCCAGTGTTTATGGAGAATTTTGGAGGTGACCGAACTCTGAGGTGTGTAATCTGTAATAAAAATGAACATTGTAAAATCACTTTGTTTACTACGGCACCTTGTATTATTTAACAAACTATCTCTATCCATCTTGTCTACAATTTTCTCTGTTTTTAATAAAGCCATCTTATTATATCCTCTGTTTTCAGATTTACCAATGAGCTGTTTAACATCATGTGCATACTGTTCTGGCACAGATGTGTTTCTTATTAAACGCATCATTTGGCCTTTTGGTATATTCTCAGGAATATGGCTAGGATGGCAGCTATTATATAGCAACAGAGAATTTCTAGCCATTAGTTTAGTAAACAATTTTGTATCCAAGCCATTAGCTTCATTTTTATAAATACTCAGATCCAAGAATTCAATTTCAACATCTCCCACCTTCTTGGAAAAAAAACAAGTTGTTGTTTGTAGATTCCAAGAAGGACACACATTCATCCAACATTTCCAAACGGCCTCTCCAAATAAACAATATGTCATCAATAAAACATACATAAAAAATTAGATTTGGAAAAAAAGGATTTTTTTCTGATACCACAAACTCTTTTTCCCACTGCATTAAATAAATATTGGCATAATTAGGGGCAAAAGAAGCCCCCATCACAGTTCCCTTTAATTGTAGAAAAAAAGTTTTGTCAAAAACAAAAACATTTTTAGTAAGAACCAATTCAGTTAAAGCAACCAGACATTCAATAAAATAATTTGAAAAGTCTGTACGTTCACAACATTCACAAAGGGAAGTCTGTAAAGCTTCAAGGCCTCCTTCATGAGGGATGTTAGTATATAACGCAGCAATATCTAATGTAACCAAGAAATCCTCTTTTTGAATTTCCAATCCCTTAAGATGTAAAATAACATCAGTGGTATCTCTAACATGTAAAGGCCACAAAGGGACAAGCTGCTTAATATGCTGGTTGACAAATTTGGACAAGGGTTCCGTAATGGAGCCTATTGAAGCAACAATTGGTCTGGCTGGAGGATTCCTAAGATCTTTATGGATCTTAGGAAGTCCATGTAGTACTGAACAAACTGGAAAGGGAACTGTGAGATAGTCATAAATCTGCTGGGAAAAAATGCCATTCAAAAACATTTCATAAAGAAAAATATCAATACATTTTTTACAATCTAAAGTAGGATCAGTTGATAGTTTCCTGTAAAAAATGGGGTTATTTAACTGGCCATTGTGAACAAAGATGTTACAAATGCACTGGCAATGCACATTATTCAGAAGGGCACAGGACATTTTTTCAAATTTCAAGGTCTTGAAAAAGGTTACATCTAACATCTGGGGGACTTGAACAATAAGTTCTTAAAAGCAGAGAGTAAATGGCAATGCTTATTGAGAGCACATAGATCAAAAGGTTTCAATGCTATGTTTAGCATCATTCCTTATCTTAAATGAAGTTATTGTTATTATATGTATATTTTTTATGTCATCAATTTGATATTTTGTATGAGATTCTTCCCCTTTTTTTGCAACTTTAAAATCTGAGTTTATAGTATCACAGTTATTGCCTTTTGCATATATGTTTATTTCATAGGGTATATTCAAACTGTTTTTTATTAAGACATATTTTCATTTGTTTGTTTTTAGTATAGTAGGGGTGTTTTGCTGATGTTTGTAAATTGTTACATCATATTTTGTCAGAAAAAAACTTCTTATGTCCTTATGCACTTTATGTATTGGAGTCAGGTGTGTTTTTTTGTCTTCATTGTATTGATTGAAGTTGGTTTCTATGCCAACAAATTTATTACCTATTTAAGGTGTGCTGCATTTGGTGTTAGTATCACATTGAAAAACGTCATTTAGATGTGAAACATATGTCTGTGTTTGTGGAGTGCTGGCTGTTTCTATGTTTTTATGCTATCATTAAAGCTTTTTAACATAACCTAGCATACAGGTCTTTTTGTCGATTTACTGGGAAGCTGAACTTTTTTGTCTATTATTCATCCACTGAACTTCCAAGCTCAGTCAAGTACCATGGCCACCCCCCACCCTGCGCACTCTACCACTATACCAAAGATTCCTGCTCTTGTGATATGCGGTCCCGTCCCTATCATAGCAAGATTTTAGGACAGAAGGCCCCCAATCTAATTCAAAAACTTCATCTTCAGTTGTATCTGGGTTCAACTGGAAATTTTAAAATAACCATCCTCCACCCATCAAGCATGAACACAGAAATTGTACAATAACAATCCCCCACCAAACAAGAACACAGATAAACTGGGTTTCCCAAGGTCCAGAGCTAGTATACATAGACACCCCACTACCCAGCATACAAGGTGCCAGTCAGAACTGTAGTTGTCCAATGCTCAAGCCACAAGCCCAAACCCCAAGTCCAAACTACTCCTATCCTCTGAATAAACCCACGCTGACTATTTAATAGAAGTCAGGGGTGGGGGGTTGGAAACAATTACAGCTCCTCCATGGATGTTCTTAGTCAAAGTGGCTGGGCTTGACTTTTTATAGCCCAGCCACGAGTTCATATTTTGGTGCCTGCACACTGATTGGGCCTCCTCCCTCTCTTTCTTTGGGCTGCAGTTTCTCCTCCATTCCCAGCTCCTGCAGCTGCTCCCACCACCAATGCATCCACTAGCTATCCCTCTTTGCTGCTGACAGGGCCAGCAGTCCTCCAGCTCAATGCCGCTGATGTGGCCTCCGCTCCCTGGCTCCTGCAGCTGCTCCTGCCACTGATGTGGTCACTGGCTAACACTCCTTGCCTCTAACATGGCCAGCAGTCCCCCAGCAGCAATTACAGCTCCTCCATGGATGTTTCTAGTCAAGGCGGCTGGGCTTGACATTTTATAGACCAGCCGCAAGTTCAAATTTTGTCATCCTGCATGCTGATTGGTCCGCCTCCCTCTCTCTCTTTGTGCTGCAGTCTGTCCTTCACTCCCCAACTCCTGCAGCTGATCCCACTGCCAATGCAGCCACCAGCTAACCCTCCTTGCCACTGATGAGGCCAGCAGCTCCCCAGCAGCAATTACAGCTCCTTCATGGATGTTCTTATAAGGTAACCTTCCCCCATTTTTAGTTGTAAAATTATTTTACATTTGAAATACTAAAAGAAACACTTCTTTTAGTATGGCCATCCCCAAAGTTCTCCTCATTAATCTCAACTATTTTTTGAATATGCATTGCCTCATAAGGTCACGGAGTAGTGTCTGCTGCATGCTGCTGTTATTCATTTGATTCACAAAAAAAGGGGTATTAAAGGAGCTAGGAAACTTTATACCTCTATATGCTCTCCTGTTTTTGCTTTAATACCTGTCCAGTATCCAATATTCTAACATGTTTTGACCTTTTATTTGTTAACTTAATAACCTAGCATTGGGTATAGCTTGGAGGGGGTCTGGAGGTGATGGGACCTGAGTGGCTACTGGGGTGTCTGGGATTCAGGTGATGAGGCTCAGGAGATGCCCTGGGGTGAAATGAAAACTTGAAAGGGAGTTGCCATGTTCCCACCATCCTAGCTTAAACTCCAGTCCCCCCTCCTTTCTCCTGTGCCCCCACCATCCTGGCTCAAACCCCTGTCCCTCTTCACCACCATGCCCCACCCCCAAAAAAATAAGTTAGGGTTTATGTAGTGTTATGTGACCCCTGTTGGCTTGGGTGTATAATTGCAGGGATATGTGTGCGTTTTTTTGACTAGGGTATTTTTGGAATGCTGTATCTGAAAGGCAGCCTCATCATGCAGAGGTTTTGGAGATCTGTTTGTAGACCCCCACAAAGGGAGATCCATCTGCCTGTGTAAGTACCCCTTTTCTGTTTTATAACAAACAAGGTCTAAAATAATTTAATATGCATCTGTACACCCATGTAAACTTGTACCAAAAGGTTACCTCCATGTTTATGTATATGCATATACCAGTCATAAGCTAAAACTGGGACATCCATGTGAATAAACTGGTTCAACAGTTTCTCTGGATAGCAAGACAAAGATGAATGTGAAGTGTGTGTGTGTGTGTGTGTGTGCGTGTGTATGTCTGAAGATTTCTGTATTTACAGGGATCTGTAAAAATGTAGATATAAGCTTTTGTTTTAAAAAATCAAATTGCATGTTTTAAATTGAAAGCAAGAAAGGCTAAGACTCTGGTGTGTGTGTGTATGTGTGTGATTATTCTGTAGCAATCGCAAACTAATAATTTTTATCCCATCATGAAATACAGAATAAAATACATTTAAATCAGAAACTAATAATTTATATCCCATCATGAAATACAGAATAAAATACATTTGAATCAGAAACTAATAATTTATTTCCCATCATGAAATACAGAATAAAATACATTTGAATCAGAAAAGAGGAAGACTTTTATGTGTATTTTAAGACTGAAATAAACATCTTTTTTTTCATTTACACAGAGAATCAATAGCCCTTTTTAGGCACCCTGCTGTGTAAAGAGAAAAAAACAGATGAGTCTCATGATATACTTTTTAGAAAAGCAAAGGTTTTAACAAAATAACTTTTACTTTTGCATAGCAGAATGTAAGCTATGTTACACTGAATTACTAATTTAAAGGATGCAGCTGTTTAGAAAAAGACAGGATTTCCATTATAAATTTTAAAAACAACTTAAGCTACAAGATTATTTGGGTTTAAAAAAGCACAGTCTGCATACCTTTTAATTAGACTGTGACCAAAGCTTTAGCAGAATGTAAACTCTGTTACAGTTTTAAGACTGAGAAAAAACATTTTTTTTTCATTTACACAGAGAATCAATAGCTCTTTCTAGGCATCTTGCTGCGTAAAGAGAAAAAACAGGTGATTCTCGTGATATACTTTTTAGAAAAGCAAAGGTTTTAACAAAATAACTTTTATCTTTTGCATAGCAGAATGTAAGCTATATTACACTGAATTACTAATTTAAAGGATGCAGCTGTTTAGAAAAAGACAGGATTGCATTATGCATTTTAAAAACATAACTTAAGCTACAAGATTATTTGGGTTTAAAAAAGTACAGTCTGCATACCATTTAATTTGACTGTGACCAAAGCTTTAAGAGAATGGAAAGTCATTAGAGACCTTCTAGCTGTCACATTGAGTTACAACAAAGCCTGTAAGGAGTTTTGTAGGCCTTATATATATTTTACTTGGCGATGGGTGGGGAGTGGGGGTTGGATTGACAGTGCCAGATGTTCAGATATTTTTTCAGTATTAGCCACGTACTTGGGGGATGGATACACACATTTTATATAAGGAGCTGAGCATACTGTGCTGAAGACAAAAGACTAGAGTGAGACTGCCAAAAATACAGCTTGAGTTGTAGAATTAAAATAAAAGCATCAGTCAAAAAGAATGGAGTCCTGGGAAGATATGAGTGACTCTCATGACTTTTTCCAAGCGCTCACAGAGATGAATAATGTAGAGTCTATCACTGACTCTATGATCACTACAGAAGGTGAGTATTTTTATTTTTAACTAAGAATAGTAGTTTAGATGCTTGTTGGAGATGTTGCTTGTTTACTTGTTTGACTTTGTTTTGGTACACCTTTTATTGCAGATTTTTAGACCTTAATATTTACCCATATAATGTTTTTCACGGAGAAGGCTGTGCATACATGGAACAGCCTTCCTGAGGAGGTAGTGGAGTCAAAAACAGTGGGGAAATTCAAGAATGCATGGGACAGACATAAGGCAATTCTAGTGGGGGGTAGGAGGAAGTAGGCTGTTGGTTAACTAGGATCTGCAGCCTATCCATTAGGTTGGGAAATGAGCAGACTAGGTGGGCCAAGCAGTCCTTATCTGCCATCAAATTCTATGTTTCTGTGTTCTATGTTTCTAAAATGTATAAGTAAGATAATCTGTTTTGTTATGTATTGGGCTTTCCCAACAAAGTTGAAGAAAAGATTGTTTGTTGTGTTGTGCAATGTTTTATATTTTTAGAAGGATGGGGGGCTGTTAAAAAAAGGCTGCAGGTTTTAGATTTTAAATTTGTCTTACAGTATAATGCTGAAAATACAAAATTAGTGACAAGGTAGTTTCTGGTTTGTCAACAGCTGAGAGAAATGCTTCAGGTTCTTCAGGAGAGAGAGAGGGAAAAATGACCTTGTGAACAGAATCAGAAACAACACTCAGAAGTTTCTGTTGCTGTGAGTTATGAACAAAATAAACATTGTGTTAATTTGAGTGATGATGTACAGCCATCCACAAGCAGCAGAGCAAGGGTTACTGACAAAGAGTCATCACATCCAAGGTTTCGAGAAAAAGACCTTGAAGCATTAAATATAGCAAAGAGCTGTTTCATTGCTACCGTTGATGCCTTGTTCAGTGGCATGATAACAGACAGCTGATTATTTAGTCAGGATTACAGTAATCAGATTTTTAAATCTGAGTTTTGTAAAAGTACTTTGCTAAGTAGTATAATTTCTGTGTTATGTGCAGCCAAGTACTCATGCTCAGAGCTAAAACAGACTGTGACTGTGTTCCAAATGTTTGAGAAGATTAGGACATTGGAGGAAAAGCTGTCTAAAAAAAAGAAGGTGAAGTGACAGAAAAACTGATATGCTGAGTAAAAGGGGGCAGCACTAACAAAATGAAAAAAAAATAACAAATGGGGTCAAAAAAGAAAAATATGGGTAAAAAATAAAACAATCAGAGAACATTTGAAAAGAAAAGTAAAGCGTGCCAGGAAAATATTACACCATAGGGTATTACAGCATGTTGCTGAAGTTCAGCAAGCTGGTGAATTACAAAACCAGCTTGCTGAACATATGCAAGATGAGCTGGCAAACAGGGAGACCCCTACAGTTTTTTTAGAAAGTGTTCAGCATTATGAACATATTTAAAAAAAGTTCAGGGCTATTGAACTTCATGAGCGATACCACTCTGTGAACCTAGATAAAATAAAGTCTTTTACAGAGGCTATTGCTGCAATACATCAGAGTATTCAAGAACTGCTGGATAGGGTGATGAGACAAATGAATCGTGAAGCTTTTATACAATTACGCTTAAATGCTGACTCTTTAAATCAGCCCTTGTTCTCAAGCAAAACACACCCTAATGAGTTAAATGCTGCCACCTTTTCAGATCAGATAGCTGACATGTTACAGAGCAATGCAGAAGTAATTGCTGATGGCACTATACATCTCATAGTAACCACTATCAGGAATCACCAGGAGGCGGGGGTGGGGGGTAGACAAACACTGAGCTCTACTTTGTATAGCAGGATTTTACAAAAAAAGAGACAGTACTTGATTGATTTAAATAATAGAGATAATAGTTTGTGTTTTGGTGGCTCCATTCTCGCACTCCTAAGTCCACACATGAGTGACAGTCAGTTGCTGAATAAGGCTAAAATATTGCATGCTGAGCTAGGTTTGTCAGACCAAACCCCTGCCACTTTTAATGATGTGTCCCAGTTTGAACATTTTTTTAGGAATCAAAATTAAGATTTTATATCATAATAAAGGAAACTGGCAAACATTTTCGATGGGGCAAGGAATACTTTCTAAAACACTGGTTGTGTTATTGCATGACAATCACTATTATAGTATAAAAAATGTAAAGAAATTTATAGAAGCCAGATACCTCTGTGAATATTGTTACGTAGCCTACAGCTACAAGCACAATTTTGTCTATGCATTATTGTGCAAAGTGTGCAGTGAACCAAACTGTATTGAACAGGAAACTGACACTGCATCCTACCCCCACTGTAAAAAGATTTGTAGGTCTTTAGCATGCCTAGAAAGGCATTTAGCTAGAGCTGATGTGGGTACAGTGCCTTGTAAATCCATGAAACTGTGTGAAGAATGTTTTGTCTTTTACAAGGGTTCTCATACCTGTAAGTTGATTCAGTGTGACAGATGCAGTTCTTTCATGACTGCAGACAAGCATCTGTGTTACATGGCACCACTCACAGATGTAAAAATCTCTGAGAAATATATAGTGTTTGATTTTGAGGCCAGACAAGAAATTGGGACTCACATACCAAATTTTGTGTATGCTAAGCAATTAGATGGGAAGAGGTCCTGGGAATTTGAAGGGGAAGATTGTATAAAAGATTTTGTCTGACATTTTATTGACACCCCATTTAGACACTACACATTTATAACCCACAATGCCAAAGGCTATGACAGCTATTTTATCGTTAGCCAGCTAGTCAAGTAAAGAATTGATATTAAATTGCTCACCCAAGGAGGAAAATTGCTTTGTGTAACTGTCTCATCCCTGCACATCAGATGTATCGATAGTCATTGTTTCCTTCCTTTTAAACTAGCAAAAATCCCTGCAGCCCTTGGATTTGAGAATGAGATTGCAAAGGTTACTTTCTCCATTTTTTTAACACCAAGGCCAATGAAAATTATGTAGGTCCACCTGCCCAATGCTCAGTTTTATGTTTCTGAATATATGCTGCCTGCAGAAAAGCAACAGTTCATGCAATGGTACCTAGCTAACCGACATAGAGAATTTGATCTGAAAAGAGAGCTTTGCTACTATTGTCAGTTAGATGTTGAAATTCTTCGAAAAGCCTATGACAGATTTAGGAAAGAAGTGATGAACATGACAGCCAAAAGTTTTTTAAAACAGTCTAATGATGATACAGTAGAGTATGAAATAGTCTCTTTAGATACCTTCCAATATGTCACGATAGCCTCAGTCTGTATGGTCATGTATAGATTTTTAATTTTGAAAGAATGCACTATCGCTTTTCTCCCACAGATGACTACCACAGACAATTAAAGAGATACTCCACGCCAGCTATTCAGTGGCTCATGTACCTAGCTGAGAAAGAAAACATTTATATTCAGCATGCTCTAAGGGGTGGTGAATTTAAAGCAGAGCCTTATTTTTTGGATGGGTATGCAATAATTAATGGTGTGCCCACAGTCTTTGAATTTAATGGTTGTTTTTTCATGGCTGCAACATCTGTTACTGTGAGAAAGATAGAAACCACATGACAGGGCCTAGTTTTGGACAGTTATTTAATAGAACCATGCACAAATTTCATTTTCTAAAAACAAGGGTTTTGCCATTAGAGTATTGTGGAAACATGAATGGAAAGCAATGCTGGCTACAGATCAGGGTTTGAATAATTTCTTTAGGGACAGGCAGCTACCACAGCCACTCAAACCTAGGTAGTCGCTGTTTGGAGGGAGAACAAATGCCATTTGTCTGTACTATAAGATGCAGCCTGATGAGAAAATACACTATTATGATTTTACCAGACTCTACCCTTTAGTTAATAAAACCAAACAGTATCCAGTCAGTCATCCTGACATCATTTATGAAAATTTTGATGACCTCACTCAGTACTTTGGTTTAGAAAAAGTAAAAGTCTTACCCCCAGAGGCCTTTTTTTTCCCAGTGCTGCCATTCAGTATTGGAAAAAACTTGTGTTCACATTATATCATGCATGAGCTGAAGAGAGACTTCAAACAACATTGTGCACACATAATGAACAAAGGGCACTGACAGGTACCTACTGTACTGTAGAACTAAACCTGGCACTGGAAAAAGGCTACAAAATCATTAACATTTATGAAGTTTGGCATTTTGAAGAGTCATGTACAGAGCTTTTTGCAGACTACATTAAGCTACATCTAAAAGGCAAACAAGAGACATCTGGTTTCCCTTCATGGGTACAAAATGAAGCAGATAAAGTCAGGTACCTACAACCGTATTCTGAAAGAGAAAATGTGCATTTGAACCCTGCTGCCATAGCTGTTAACCCTGCAAAGAGACAGATATCTAAACTATTTTTAAATTCTCTTTGGGACAAATTTGGGCAGAGAGCTAATTTGCCAACCACAAGCTTAGTAACAGACCCTGACAAGCTGTTTCAGTACATGTTTGCCCCTTACTATGATATTGCCTCATGCTGTTTCATCGATGATGAAACAGCTTGTTTAAGCTGGAAGTACAACAAAAACCACTAACCAAATTCTAATAATATCAACATATTTATAGCTAGTTTTACAACAGCATATGCCAGAGTGGAACTCTAGAACCTGCTAGATAAGTTACAGGACAGGTGCCTTTATGTGACACTGACTCTGTCATTTTTGTGTCCAGACCAGATGATTGGACCCCACCTCTGGGTGATTATTTAGGGGAGTTAACCAGTGAGCTTCTTGCAGATGAACACAATACAGAGTTTGTTTCTGCAGGTCCAAAAACTTATGGCTACCAGCTGTCCATAGGAGAGGTTGTTCTTAAAGTGAACAGTTTTACCCTTAATGTAGCTAGCAGTAAACCCATAAATTTTGAAAGTCTGAAGGACCTGGGGCAGGATTCACAAAGAAGTCCAAAAATCCTGCATCTGTGGGGAAAAAAGCTTGCAGCACTGCGGAAATGCAGTTGTGTGATATTCTCAAAGAAAATCCTGCAACTGTAGGAATTCCACAGAAAGTCCCACAGCTGCAGAATTCCAGCAGCTGCTGGGATCCCGCAAGTGCTGCAAATCCACAGCTGCAGATCTGCGGCTGTGGAAATGGCTGAGAAGGCATAGCAATAGTACAACCAAGTAGCTGAAGCAGCAGGCATTAACATTGCTGCCATAGTATGAGTCTGACAGCACCCACAAAGAGACCAGCAGCCAGTCCCTCAACTGGGACCACTGCAGCACCAAAGGTACCAGCAATACCATGGCACCACAGTAGCCGACTGTCACCACTGGTCATCCCTCCCAGGGGCATTCCCGTTGCCTGCAGGGGTAGCACTCGCTGCAAGCTGGCCAGGCTCTACTGCCTGTGGGGTTCCATCATGGGCTGCACTTGGCCTGGTGGCTGTTGCCTGTTGCCATATCATGGCAATGTGTGCTTTTGTTGCTGTAACATCAGTCACTGCTATACTATCTGGAATGCTATTACCTGTGCCTCACCTCCACCTTAATTGATTCCAATTGTTGGGGCACTACTGCAGTTTGCTGAGGGAGAGTTACACCTCATTCCACTGTGTGTAACATTTTTTCTGCAACTGTTGAAAAAAACTGGCTGAGAATAGCCTTTCAGGGGATGTGCCTCACTTATCTCACACCTTTTTTTCCTCAGGGACTTCTGCAGGTGCACTTTTTTCCACAGTCCATAGTGTTTTCTTCTGCAGCTGCAGAGGTTTTTGTGAAAAGCACTTAGAGCATTCTCCCCTTTTTTTCCATAGCTACAGTGGTTTGGGGGACTTAGGGAAGGTTTTGCACCTTCTGAAAGCTGTGTGAATCCAGCCCCTGGTCTTTGATTATACGGGGTCACAGATCTTTAAAGAAATTACCGTGAGTCAACCCAGCATTGTTAGGAATAAAAAGCAGTGGTGCCTTGAAACCAAAACACTATCCAAGACCCAGAGAGTAGTTTATGACAAGCGAGTTTTACAACCCCAATTTTAAAACACTTCCTTATGGATACTGATTGTGAAAAATGGATATCAGGTTGCAGCATCCATTTACTTGTCTGTTGTCTGGCCCCTCTAATAGTGGGAAGAGCTTCTTTATAAAACATTTGTTGGAAAATGCTGATGCCACTTCATCACACAAGCCTGAAAATATTGTCTGCTTCTACAGCTGTTGGCAATCTTTGCATAATGAATTGTTGTTAAAGTTCCTGCAGATTAAATTTGTGGAGGGGCTACCAATGTCACTAGCTGACAATGATCTCTTTCCCCCTGGAAAGGTAAATGTTGTTGTTATAGATGATTTAATGGACTCTGCCTGTCAAAATACTGAAGTAGAGTATGGGTTTACTAAGTACAGCCATCATAAACAGTTGACAATATTTTTAATTGTCCAGAGTGTGTTCTGTCAAGGTAAAAAAAAAAGCAGGACCATCACACTAAATGTCAAATACATGATTTTGTTTAAAAATCCCAGAGGCAAGCTGCAGATCATAACTCTGGCTAGGCAGATGTATCCTGGTCAGACACAATTTTTCTTAGAAGCTTTTGAAGATGCCACAAGAAAGCCTCACAATTATTTACTGGTTGGTTTAAGATCCAGTACACCAGATGAATATAGACTGCATAGTGGGTTTCATTCCCCCTGACTGGCCTGTGGCACATGTCATGAAACAAACACATTCTGCTTCTAAAAATATATGATACTGTATTGTCATTATGTCTAAAAGACTGCAGAGAAATATATCTGTCCTAAAATTACTTGTAAAAGGACCTCCCAGTTTAAGAAAAGCTATGTTATGTTCAGCCTCTGATGATCTGATATCAACTATAGCTGAGATAGCCTTAAATACTTTCAAAGGAAATATTCCACTGTCAGCAAAGCAGTTAGGTTTGCTGAAAAAAAGAAGCAGAGTCATTAAAACTTTAAGTGATAAACAAATAACCTTAAAAAGGAAAAAGTAAATAATTAACCAGACAGGTGGATTTATAGGGACACTGTTAGGAATTGCCCTTCCTTTGATCACTGGACTGCTAGCTAACAGATAATGGATTTTTCTCAGAAAATGTATTTGGTGCCTCAGCAACAGATGGAACACATTAAAACTAATTACCTGGATCAAGATATAAGAAAAGTTGCAACAAACAGTTTGGGCACTGAAATGAAAGCTATGCTGCCCTGGACTGATTTATCAGACTATGACAAAGCCAAAATGTACTCTGCTGTGTTACAGCACTATCTGACTTTGGCAAGACAAGGAGAACAAGCTAAATCCATGTTGACATTACTCATGCCTGAGAGTGAATCAGTTTCTGAACCCCCTGCTGCAGCTGCAGAGACAGTTTCTGCCCTGATATGGAAAAAGACATTTTAAGTAGTGTTTCTCATCGGTCTAAAACCAACGTTGAACTTTTGTTAAAGCATGTGGCAAAGAACAAGGATATTGTTTTTTGGAGTGATAAGGGGGAATTAATGTATAATGGTACTGTTGTTTCTGGGTCTCACATGGTCAATTTGGTAAGGGCGGCTACAGCCACTCACACAATCCCTGACCACAGAAATCCAAAGGGCTGGGATGTTTTTATCAAAGCAGTGGCTGAGTCTAACATACCCACTTCTGTGTTTGCTCATTCAGCAAACAGGAGCTATGTAGAAAGTCTTAAAACAGCTGATGCAAAACACCCACAGCAATCTCCAGTTAACCAATGGTCAGTGACACCCAAAAGATGAAAGTCTTTTAAAAAACCTACGTGGCTCACTATATAAAACTTAAATGCCATCTCTATGTATGAATGTTATATACCTCAGTGACTGCTGTGTACAGCCTATGTTAACCATTTACCTCATATTGAATATGTAATCCTACCTCAGTGACTGCTGTGCACAGCCTATGTTAACTATTTACCTCATACTGAATATGTAATCCTGTTTTTACAAAAAAGTGTTTATATTGATGCACAGTAACCTACCTCATATTTAAATATGTTAACATGTTTTTTTAGAAAGAGGTGCTTATCATAATTCTGCCTCAGTGCTGTGTCATATATAGTATGCATTTTTTAACAGGAGATGCTTCTATTTATTATATCTTATCCATGATGTCACCACTGATGTATGTTATATTTTATTGACATTTTTTTTACAATAAATGCCTTCATAGTTTATACATTTTTGTCATTATTGAAGACACTACATATCTGAAAATTTTAAACACAGGTGTCTCCCCCAAAGTTTAAACACAGGTCCCCCAGAAAAACTGACAGAGACACACAATTATGAGTGTTTATGTATGATTTTATAAGTGATTGGCTTTGAATAAAATTACAAGCGGTTGCATATTTTAAATTCATTACAAGACAAACAAGTCTGAACATGTTGCCACCTCACTGATACATGCCCTGACATGTTGATGTCTGAAAGGGCGACATACAAAACTAGTTACCATGGCATCATTTTTCAGCAAATCATTAGAGTACATTTTTAGAATTTTATCATAAGAAAGTCCTTTGCATCTGTGATGTAAGAAAAAGATGCAATGAAATCCGTAGGTGGAAGAGAAGGTATCTTGCAACTGTGTGTTTTGGTACAAAATGTTCTTTGCATTTCTGTTTAAAAAGTCACCAATCATTTGTGCATAACTGTCAAGATGAAAACCGTAGCTGTCGAAGAACTCCCCAGTCCAATTTTCTGAAATGTATACAACTAACCAGTGCTGTCCAGGGAGCTCATGGGGGTCAGTATTGATGACTAGTGCTACGGGAAGGTTTCTTAGTCTCTCCTTGGGTAGCAGATCACAGGGAAATACACCGAGAAAGCAGTCCAGTCACAGATGTGGGTGTCATTGGTTACAATTTTTTCCAGCTGTTTTGTTTTCATTTTTTTATGGTTTATCACATATAGTCAAAAATGACATTTCTTCTCTGGTTTATTTCAATGACATTATCAAACACAACATAGACAATGAGATTAACTGTTTGTAGAAGGGCTTCTCCAAATCTGATCTCTGCTCTGAGGTTCCCAGTTTTAATTAAAGAGTAATGATCAGCACTTTCTTGGTCCGGAGTGAGATCAAAAGCAAATAATGTGTACCCGTGGGTAAATTCCTGACAGTTGACAACTAATTGGTGATCTTTCATGTTTTTACTCTTGCCTATACTAGATTAAAATATTCTCTCACAGAATTCCCATTTCTAAAATCAGGCTGCAGAGGTTTAGTGGGCATTTGTTCACCGTCCTGATACACAGTCACAAAATTAATATTATAACGTTTAAAGTTAAAGGGGTTTTTAGTGTAGGAACTGCTAAAAGCATCATTGTCAACAAATTCCATGACCATAATTTTTGGTAACTGTCCCAAAAACAAGTTATCTTGGTTGCAGACCCTGTTGCCTGCATGGAGGCTGAACACTTTCATCCCCACTCTGTCTACAGGGTATTTAGCGTTGGGGGTCAGCAGGGCTTCTGAGTGTCCCAGACGAACACCAAGGGTCACTTTAATCCTTTTGACAAACAGAGAGGCGGCCATGATTTTTAGCTTATAAGGCTCAGCATCTCCACTCATTAGGCAAAAGCTGTCCCTGTTATGTGTTAGTTTAATTTTAATATCCACACCATTCAGCATCCATTTTTCTTGAAAAAAAAACAAGTTTGTGTGTGAGTGTCCCAGCAGCTCTACCCCTCTACTGAGATGTGTCAAGGAGCTTCTTTTATTAAAATCTACATTGTCACTGGCGCTGTCTGTGATTTCATGTTTCCCCGGGGTGTCTTTCTAAAATAACCCTGCAGTGAATTGGGTAGAAAGGGTCTGTTCACTGAAGTTCCGCACAGATTCTATGACTGCCCTGTAGGGGTAACAGTTATTGCTCTGACTGATGAGCCAGTCACCGACAGTCACATCCAGCTGACTGAAAATGGTGGCCACTGGGTAGTTTATAAGACCCACTTTGGCTGCTGCAGGTATATCACTACCATCCGCTTCAGTGATTTTGCAAACCAGGTAAAGAAGCATGTTGTTTAGATCCAAATAGTTTTCACCATTCCCTATTATATAAAATTCAATCTGTGAGTTTTCTGAAAGGGCAGCCAGAGGGGGTATCTCTACATAAATACTTTTTTCAATGCTTGTCTGTGTGGGAGCAACGGCAAACAAGTCCAGTTCTGATTTTGTGCATTCCTCAGAACCTCAGTGCATGAAAGCCATGTTTTGGTTTTCAGAACAGTTCTCTGCTTTTTTATGCTCTCTTGAAGATCCTTTGGCCTTTAACTCTTTCTTTATGTGAAGTTTTGTGTTTTGAAACACCTCTTTTAAAGTAGCCGGGAGATCCGATGAGAAACAAAGGGTGCACTCTGCTCTTTCTCTTTCTACTTCTCTTAAATACAATCAGCCCTGAACCACCCTGAGTAGGCTTATCACCCCCTGACATCTTTTGAGTGACAGCACTAGTCACATGCCCCACAACATCTTTTGCAACATTTTTAGCAACTGTTTGTAGATGTGGTTTTGCAATTTGAAACCCCCTTCTTAAAAATGGAACTACTTTTCTGAACAGACTATGAAATATCCCCCTATACCAGAACCATACATAGTAGGAAGTCCATGAAAGCCAGGAAGGCTGTATCCTGCCTGTGCCTTGAAATAGCTGCTGTTCAAGGCAGGGCTTCCATAATGTCAAATGATCACCATCCTTGTTTAAATTTTAAAGTACTCTCTGGGGGCAAAAATGCAACTTCATGATCACCTTTCCAGATTGAAATGGCACAGGTTCATTTTGATCATTCTTTATTCCAATAGTGACTGTATCAATCTGATGTTTACTGACTGTTTGATAATGGGGTTTATCATAGGTCATGATCACTATCTCATTGTCTTGGCCCCTGATGGGTACACATCTCAGCAAAGGCACTAGACTGTCACCCACTATTTCATGCATGATAATGTCAGTGTAGATATATAATGTGTAAAGACCCCCCATTGATATATGTAGGGTTATTTGTTATAGTCTTTCCTATACCTACCTCAAGTCTGCTAAAACCCAAAAGGTACTGTAACTGCCCATGCATAAACAGAATGCATTTGATGTCACTGTCAATGCTTATTTCTCTCCCAATGGCTTGTTGTTCTAAAACCACTGGCAGTTCATTTGCTTCAAATATGCTTTTATTGATTCGCTTAACAACACTCACTATGTTAGGATAATAGCCTGATGGAATTTTAAATGCTTCTGACTCAACATAGGGGTTGGTTGGTGGCATTTTACTGTGGGCTATGCTTAGAGGCTGATAGAACATACTGAATCTGTTTTTCTGTGCAGACATGAGGTATGAGGTATGAGGGTACTGAATTTCTGCTAATCCCACTTCCCACTCACCAGGCAGTTCAAGCGTTTGTGGTAACTTTACTGTAAAAGTGGATATAGTATTACTGGGGAAAATGTGTGAGGCGTTGTTTGGCAATGTAATATAAAAGCCATTTTTGAACATTTTAACCCTTATCTGCTTCTAATGTCCCAAACCTGTGTTGCCTCAACCCAGCTATTGGATTTATCAGGTCACCCTAGCCACTTTACCAGATACCAAGTTTTTCTTCCACGCTTTTTCTCTGCCATGAATTTTTGAACCCTATGCACTCAGTCCTCATCCAGTTCAATTTTTTGCAACTCCTCTGTGTAAAAAGTACCTTTGATGTCTTCCCCACTAGTCTTTTAGCTTATAGGTGGGTCTCTGTGTCTTTAAGACCTCCATCACAATAAATAACTCATCTGTGTACGTCTGTTCATGTCCCTTTTCAAACACTCCTTTTAGCTTAGATAGTTTCATGTGATCATCTTTCTGAAGGGTACCCTTTTGTTTTTTGCTAAGAACAGTGTTACCGTAGAGGATCTTCCATACACCCAGGGCATTGGAAGGGTTAACATCCACAGGCCTGTGTTTAATGCTTCGGTGATAAGTATGATTATAGCTGTGCACCAGGTCTGACAACACATCTGTATATTTCCAAGTATTCTGGGCTGTAAAGTAACGCCACATGCGTGACTTCAGTGTCCTATTAAATCTTTCTACAGTGCTGGCCTTAACTTGATTATTTGTCACAAAATGGTGTATTTTATTTTGTTTTAATAAATTCTTTAAGGAGGCATTTAGAAACTCTTTACCCTGATCAGTCTGCAACTTCTGAGGTGTGCGTCTACTTTTAAAAATAGTTTTAAAGGCTTGCATCACTGCCTTGCCTGAGTTGTCTTTTAAAGTCACTACCCAGGCATACTTGGACAGAACATCTATTCACGTCAGTATGTACTTAAACTCATTATTGCACTTTGCATATTGACTCATATTCACTAAATCGGCTTCCCATTGTCTATCTATGTCAGAAACAATGACAGGATTTTTCTTAAATCGGACTCCGGCTGCTTTGTGTAACGAATAGGGGTCTTGCTTCGCAAGTCATTCTGCAACACCTTTCCTGCTGACACCTTTATCAGATTTTTTGCAGCCTTATACAGCTGAGTCACCCCGTGAAACTACCCACTTTTTTGCATTAAAATATATTTTCTGGAGCAGGTGATCATTCATCTTCTTTCGTCAACCCCGATACATCTGTTAGCTAGCAAAACTCTTGTCACCAGTAAAATAAAGCATGTGCTATTTTTATTTTTTATTTTATTTTGCTTTAAAAACACTATGACAACCACAAAGTGCAATGCATGATTATATTTTATTTATGCATACACAAGTCATAACAGTATTTTAAAGTTTACTTTATATGCATTATAACACATAGCATGCATAGTAACATATAAACTAATGCATATATCGGCTACCTGCAAAAGGCATAACACATAGCAAGCATGCAATGATTACATAATAGCTTGTTTCTACACTTCCAGTTTTACATGTTTTACAATACCCAGAGACAGTAACTTTTGAGCTGCATGTTTTACACAAGCATGGGCTTTGTCCACTTCCCCCAGTGATGAGGTGGGTACAAAACATACACACATATGCCATGCACCTCTCAAAATAATTAGACTGATTTTTAAGAAAAGCTGATACATCTACAATGTCATTCACTTTACATATGGCTCTGTGGTTAGTTTTTTCCATTACTTCAGTATATACAGTATTTTCCACAAAAAGTGAGGCAACTGTTTAATCTGAGTCAATGTGCTTTCTGCCAGTGAAGTAGCTGCACCTTCAGAGCAGACATTTAATGCAGGCTCCTTTCCAAAGTGTACAGGGTCCTTTAAAATGTCCTTTATCACATGGTACATTGTAGACATCAAGACTGACTGGAATATCGGGAGCATGCCAGTACGTTCCATCTGAAAGTACATCATAATACACTATTTAGGGAAATCATATGCTAAATCAGATTTATGAAACACAACAAAAGTGATAAAAGAAGCAAAATATATGATGACAGACTTAGCCCCCCCATTCTGCAGACTAAACACTAAAAATTCAACAACTGTGCAGATAAAACCACAAAAGTGTACCACATCATAAGGATAATGCATAAATGCTATAGCAATTTTATACATCGCTTCCTCAAGAGTAGCACCCTCATCCTTAAAATAATCCACAGTTTCCTTTTGAGGTCCCTCTAGGAGACCATCAAAAAGTCCTTGGCATGTCTCTAAAAGTGCAGACGGTGCTTGTCCTGTAGGTAGATTTAAATCAGATTGTTTAGCTCTGTGTGTCTGACTAGTTGGTAAATAAGCCTCTGGATGCACTGACCAGGGTGTTTCCCATTGTGGTATACTCTGGGAAAAAAGCATACAGCATTATGGTTTCATGACCTCTCACTGCATGGTGCAGTTTAGCAAGCAGAAAAGCCAGGGTAACAACATGAACAATATTAAAATGGTAACAAGTAACAGTTTGGGGGGGTAAATGTTTTTTACAGCATAAACAGGGTCCCTGAATTTCCTTATAGAAATGTTTTTAAAGGGCCCTTTACTGACCAATGGATCATTTCAGCAAGCAGAGAAGCCAGGTTAACAACATGTACAATATCACAAGGTTTTTTCTGCTTTATATTACACACACACATGACTATGATGATCATGATGTAAAGCCCACAATGACATTCATCGTCTTCCACAAATATATTGGCAAACAGTTTAACATTTTCTACAAGTGGCAACACCAATTCATTTATATATTTATCTGTATCCTCCCATATTTCTGGAAGGGCACACATCATTAGTTCAGAGGCTGTATGTACCTCACAAAGGCAAATTTCATATTGAGGTGAACCAAACAGTGATAGATGGCAGTAATGGCTTAGGATCAGATACATAAGTCTTTGGATTCTCACTGTACTTGCAACCCATATGATCATCTGTAAAATAAAATATGACACTTTTTGGTACTGAAATGTTTACATGTAAGTTTTTTTTTTGGGGAGTTAATGTTTTTACAATATGAACAGGGTCCCTGAATTTCTTTTTAGAAATTTTTTAAAGGGGCCTTTACTGACCAGACGTGTGGTCTCTCTTCTAATCTCTCTGTCTGTCTGGTGGTACATATTTTTAATACACCACTTGGGATCATCAGCTCTTTTCACATCATTTAAAACATGATCAATATGCTGTAGTGTTTCATTGGTCAAATTTAAGCCCTGTTATTTCATTGCTATTGCTAAAATCACAGACATAAGTTGCCCTATATGTATGGCTTCAGAAACATTTCTGTATAATTCTCTAGCTGTCAATTCATTAGTGATACAAGAATGATTTTTCTGACTAGGGTCATCTATCTTGCACCTGGGACAGGTATCAATCATTTCAGCATGTATCACCCTCTCTATCACTGCAGCAATTATGCCACGGATGGTATGATACATAACGTATTTACAATACATATCATGGTCAGTTTTGGGGGGTTTACTACTGAGGCCTAGTTTTTCACATGAGGAACCCTGTCTAATCTCCGTAGAAGAAGAAGAGGGTTGGGTAGTGATCACAGCCTGTTCTGTGACATTTTGAAACATTCTATCACTCTCTGTATTTCTAACATACTGGTCCTCAAACATCTAATTAACGACCACATTTGTATCTTTCACACAGCTAACACAGTCAAGCAGTAGATTTTTGGAAAGTCACAAATCCATTCTGTCCAAATATGACTGCTGCTCCATCGCAAATCCTTCAGTCTATTAAAGTAAAACAAAAAAACAGCATTGGTCCTGTGACTCATTATAGGTAAGATTTTGTTCTACTGCTAACTCATCTCATCAGTTACGCCATGTATGCATGTCACCATTAACATATTTTTTTAATGTTAAAAATGATTTACCTCATCAAGGCAACTCTTTCCGTCTTCTTCATTTTTCTTATCTTTCTCATTCTTAGCCTGGGGTTGACTGCTTGTGGCTGTTGCTGCATCATCATCATTATCCACCTTTTGGGCAGAGGCACCTTTTGGCTGTGTCTTGGATTTCTTTTTCACAACTTTCTTTGATGCTTTTTTTGGCAGTGTCTCACCACCCATCTTCTCTGGCTCCCCCTTCTTGTCACTCTCTGTTTTGGGTTTTTATAGTAACATCTTTTTCTGCATCAGATTCACAACCCAGCACCTTTTCAAGGTCTTGCAGTGGTGCCTCTTTGGAAGGACAGACAGATTTAGGATTTTCTGATTTACCAAACTGTGCAGCGAGATTCTTTTTTATGTCAGACACTCTTCCACTCAACAAGACTTGTGTGGGACATTCTTTTTCACACCTCATGTAGTACACATATGTTGGCTTGGGTGTGGGGCCCTGATAGCCATCTTCTTGCTTGGCTTTTCATCTCCAGACTTTTCATTCAGTGGTGTCACAGTCTGTTCTGTTGCTGGGATGTTGGTTTGAGAAGTGCTGCTCTGTGCCATCTTCTTCTTCTTGATGTGTTTGGATAATTTACTCCAAGTCTATAAAACAGAATCTTAGGAGTATCTCAAAAAGCTGTGCCTTCTGGCTTCAACTGCAGGGTTTATATAAGGCTTTGTAAGATGGACTGCCCCTTGGTAGAACCATCACCACACCCACCATACTATACATGGTAACATGTGCCACAGACACATCTATTGTAGCCCCCCACCCCCTTTTTAAAAACATTATAAATATCACTCACATTTCATTCGGCCTTCTCTTTGATACCACACAGAGCTGAGGGGAGAACTATAGGTATGTGTCTTCCTTTTTTCTGATTCAAATGTATTTTATTCTGCATTTCACGATGGGGTATAAATTATTAGTTTCTGATTCAAATGTATTTTATTCCATATTTCATGACGGGATAAAATTATTAGTTTGCAATTGTTATAGAATAATCCACACACACACACACACACCAGAGTCTTAGCCTTTCTTGCTCTCAATTTAAAACATGTAATTATATTTTTAAAACAAAAGCTTATATCTACATTTTTACAGATCCCTGTAAATACAGAAATCTTGACACACACACATACACACTTCACACTAGTTTTTGCCTTGCTATCCAGAGAAACTGTTGAATCAGCTTATTTACATGGAGGTCCCTGCTTTAACTTATGACTGGTATATGCATGTACATAAACATGGAGGTAACCTTTTGGTACAAGTTTACACTGGTGTACAGATGCATATTAAATTATTTCAGACCTTGTTTGTTATAAAACAGAAAAGGGGTACTTATACAGGCAGATGGATTTCCTTCTGTGGGGGGTCTCCAAACAGATCTCTGAAACCTCTGCATGATGAGGCTGCCTCCTAGATACAGCATTCCAAAAATACCCTAGTCAAAAAAACACACATACCCCTGCAATTATTCACCCAAGTCGACAGGGTCACATAACACTACATAAATCCTAACTTATTTTTTGGGGGGTGGGGGCATGGTGGTGAAGAGGGCTAGGATGGTGGGGGCACAGGAGAAGGGAGAGGGGACAGGAATTTGAGCTAGGATAATGGGACTCGGGTTCCAGCCAGGATGGTGTGACAGGGGTTCGAGGGGTGCAGGAGAAGGAGGGGCATAGGATGCTTAGAAAATGGTGGTGTTATGTCATTTCTGGGGTTTCAGCACATGTCATTTCCTGCACAAGTGGGTAGGACACAGGTTCAAGCACATGTCATTTCCTGTGCAAATGGGCAGGACACGGGTTCAAGAGCAGGTCATTTCCTGTGCAAGTGGGTGGGACATGGGTTTGAGCACATGTCATTTCCGGTGGAAGTAAGTGGGGCCAACACATTTAGGGATGGACTTCCTGCTAAACAAGGGAAGATTCTGATTGGTCCATTTTAGGCCATGCCCACCTGTCACATGACGTGGCATGTGCTGATTGGCTGAAATTTAACATTTAATGAGATACATGAACTTATATTACTGGGAAAAATACATGAAATAGATGCATATGGTCTATACTCTAATGTCAAAATTAATTGAGGTCTTAAAAAATATTTAGAAAAATGTGAGAATAATAGTCATAGAAATATTTTGTGTGCTGTGAGATTAACTTGCCTAGGTAATACATACCTTAATTTATACAGATACCTGGGTAATAAAAATACAAGAATGAGCAATTGTTAAAGTAAATTTTTAATTGAAGTACTGCACATTTTATTTGAATGTAAAGCCTGGGATTTGCTAAGGAAAAAAATGGTAGTATCCATTATTCCTGATGGACTATGCTAATCAGGGTTTTGATTTTACTACCTACATATTAAGCTTAGATAAAACAAAAATTATGTACGATGTAGCCAAGTTTTTATCTTTTATAAGGCACATTTAATAATATTGATCCTACATGGTTATATTGTATATATGCATATAGATTATGAATGTATATCTCCAAAGTGTTGCATATCTTTTTCTCTACAGCAGTCTGTAGATACCCCTGATTTATATGTACATATGTTGTCTCAAGTTACTTACTAATATTAATTTACTGTATTTATACTTTGACCTATCCAGGTCCACCTTGTAAATGAGTTTTTCTCAATGGTGCTTCACCTGGTAAAATAAAGATTTGTTGATTGATTGATTTATATTTCATTTTTTGGTGTGCAATAGATACGTAATGTAACAAATCATGGCTGACTTTATACATTGTTTCAATAAAAATCTGAATCTGATCAGGAAAAAAAATATTATCTGAGACTAACAAGGATGCCACAGGATGATCTCCCATACAAGTGCCTAATGGAAAAGATGGATTGGTCAGCCAGGGTATGTCAAGAGTCTAAGTGGTATAAAAATATCCTGAAGATCCTGAGAAAGTAGGACTTAATTAACTTACATAGATATATAGATAAGAATATCAGTCTCGGCTGGAAATATAAACAATACATCAGAACAAAAATTAATAATTTTTGGATCGGTCAAGATACAGGATGTATCAAAAAAGGCACAATATTCTCCATGGTTTGCTGCACATAATGGATCATATGGATATAAGTTTTATTTGGGTGTTTTAATGAAATCATGTTTAAGACATGTTGCACGTGAAAATGGGCAGTATTGCTCATCATGCCTACAAGTATAAAAATAAAAAATGAAATGAAAAGAAAATTATAAAATACAAATTTGAAAGCAATGTCCTTATAGTTAGACACAACAGATTGCCTTCTGAAGCTGAGTGTTGTTCTTGCACAGTTGGTGAAAAGGAAAACCTAATGCATACCTTATGGGTCTGCCCCTGGTATATAGGGGCCAGGCAAAGTTGACTAGGCCCATATCTAGATAATTGGGGTGAGCTGGATAAAACCATGCTGACTAGTATCCTGATGCAGACAGAGGTTAATCAGATCATCAATAGAGTTACACATTTCTTTCAGCAGACTAATATGATAAGAAACTGTAAACTTTAAAATATTAATAAGAACTAATCACCCTAATAATCAATGGATCTACAACAACTCAGTGAATGTCATATCAGCGCAGTACAAAGCAGAGCAAAAAATTTAGTTGACAGCAGTACTGCGTTGATCAGATACATCGAAAGCAAACTTGCTGCAAGTACAAAGTAGCACAAATAGGGCCAGATATTTAAAACTTTGCCCAGAGGCTAAATTAGCACTGCCCACATGCTAAATTAGCCCAGAAACAATAGCCCACTATATTCAAAAGGCATAGCCCCAATGCTAAACCTGCTGAATATAGCATGCTAAGGAAGCTGGGCAGACTGGGCTGAGAGTGCAGTGCAAAAACAGTCCAGGAATAAGACAGTTCTGAATATAGCAACCAGGAAATGCAAACCACAACAGCATCCCAGTTAACAGTGATGTGCAGGAAGATAGAGGTGAATTATGTGACCAATGTGTGTGCTAACAAAGGAGTGGAGTCAGTAAAACTGCACGCATCAGCACATGTGAAATTGCATTGTGCAGAAAAGTACAATGTTTCTGAAATGTTTGTGTGGCTGAAACACATTTGCACAGGTTTAGCATGGAGCTAAGCCATCTGTCCAGCACTATCATGTTTGCCGGGGCAAAACTTTGCTATATTCAAAAGTGACATACAAATGAGCCTACTTAGGGTAGCCTGTGGGTAAACATCCAGATTAGCATCTCATTATGACCTGATTTGCATGCAGTTTTCCCAGCACTATTGTAGGGTCCCACAGCTCCACCTGTAGGTCAGTCTGGAAGTACAGAGGCTGGCTGGGTCTGCCCACAGCTCCACCTGTAGGTCAGTCTGGCAGTGCATGGTGGTAGCTGCAGGCTACATTTATACAGTACAGCATAGAATATTGTGCCCCATGGGACTACACAGCACAAGTACAGGTGGTGGTGCTGCATACAATTGTCAATCTGTAGTTCATGCTACAGTGCACAGACGTTACAGTAGCAAGGGGGCCAGTAGTGTGAGGGACACAGCAATGCCTATGGTGTGTAAGGCAGTGCTGACCATTGCACTGTACACAGTGAAAGACCCAACTTGCAGGTGTTTACTGACAGTGGACAGTACTGTTATGCTGTTGTGTGACCCACGGATGCTGCACCACCGGCATGGGATACTCACAGTGACATATACATGGCTGGCTGTGTGTGCTGTGGTTTCTGTACAGATGTGCGGTATGTGGCTGGGGAGGCATGAACCATCAGACAGGCACACTGGTGCTGGGGTATTCCCAGCACTGGCCCATTTGCACTGCTTGGCTTGTCCCAGCCTTCTGGCCACACCCGATCTGTGGTGCAGCCTGGTCACTTGTACACCCTCCCCTCAACACCCTCCATGCCCACAGTGCTGCATATGTGTGCTAGTGTCTGTTGGTGTCCACTGAAGGGTGGTCTGCAGGTGTGTGCTGTATAGCCAAATTGCCATGGTGTCCACTGGGAGCTGTGTCACCACATATTGCCTGGCATGGCTGGGACTGGTGGCAGATGATGGCATCATAGGAATGCCATCTGTGAGCAGCATGTTCCTTCTATGTCTGACTTATTTCTATGTTTCAAACATACTGGTTAGGGTTACGCAAAGCTGCACAAAAGTTGTACAAAGCCACAAAGTTGCACAAAGCTGGTTTGCCTGGAGTTAAGACCACCTTTTCCTGGATGGTAATTTGCACTCCGAAAAGTGTTGAGCTATGTCATGCAAAAACACTTTGCCCGGCACTATTCATTGAATATACTGTAGCATTGCACCTGTATTCATGTACACACCCTCTCAGTTAGCCCCTTGCATACATTATTATTTTGCCTGGCACTAATGCAGTTTGCGCATGCTATTTGACCTTTCGAATACAACGGACCCACACTAAATGCGATGCTAACCCTCTGCAAACGGTTTGCGCGCAGAGCAAAGTTTTGAATATCTGGCCCACAATGTGGAACAGCAGCTGAAACATAGCACTAGAAACCCATCAGAAATCAAACCACAATGACAGATACACATCAGCATACACATTTATTGAACCAGCAATACAGAAATGATACCTGCAGCTGAAAATTAGTCCTCTACCACCTGTAACACATTAGCACTCTTGAAAACAAACACTGAACTGCAGCACATTTCCTTTAGTTTTGCAGCATTCTTAAACCAGGTTTTTATTTATTTTCACTAGTTTTTATTGGGAGGCATTGCCACCTGAATCCCCCCCATAACTTAATATAATCAACTCTGTGGTTGGACATAGCTTGATAGAAGGAGTAATTTTCTACACTTGCAGGATTTTCCCCTGCATGGTGGCTTCACCCCCCACACCTCCCTTAAATATATATAATAATACCACACCACAAATAAAGTGAAAAAAGGGGGAATGTAGACTCAAACCATGGTCACAGGGAAGCCCTAGCTATTCACAGACTGTCACTCTAACCTCTAAGCCACACTGCCAGCACACTAACATAGCACACATCTGTGGACTTAGAGTGCTCAGCCAGACCAGAAGCAGGTACAGGTACAATGTTATGTTGTTTTGTCAGCGTGGACATACGCAGTACCACACAGGACTATTATGTTCCATTATACAATGGCAAGAAAAATCCTGGACTCTGATTGGTCAGTCTTGGGCTGGACCCGTGATGTTATCCCAGTACAACATCAGGGGTCTAGTCTCAGCCTCACTGTGAACCTGCAAATTATTTTTTGGAGCTAGATGATTTTTTGGAGCTAGAGATCTTTTTTTGCATCTCCTCTTAATAAACAAAAATATTTTTCCACACTAATAAAAACATTCTTTAAAATTATTTTTTTATTTTATTTATAACAACGAGCTATTAGATATATAGTAATGTTCTTCCAGGGTGTAGAAATATTAGATATCGCCATGCCTCAGTTGTTGACGACTCGCTCATGTGGCCTCATGCCCAACCACCTGAGGCATGACGTTATCCCAGCATAACACACACACCCTGTTGGGCATTATTGCTTAATTAGCGCACACATCTTTAGTGCTTTTTACTGTGCGGTATTGACCACACGCTAATGACACTCGAGGAATAGTCGTACTACCATAATCAATTACAGTTAAAATTACAATAATAATATTATGTATGGGTCCTTATAAAATGAATAAGAGTTCTATTGATCTGTTTGACTGAACGTTTTGGGCTTAAAAGGAAATGTCCATGAAGGATTAAATTTATCAGTATTGTTACCAATGGAAATCTGTTTACATAAGCTATTGACTTAACCCGTAACACTTTTAGGGCCAGAATTATAACCCATTTAGTTGCCCCTCCCTTTATAGCTGCAGACATCCATTTTCTAAATCACAGCACAGGAAATGACGTCACATCAGGGGAAAACACATATAGCCGATAAATTGTTTAACCAGGAAAGGCATGTGACGTGGACAGCAGTTCTGAGTGATGTATCATTTTTTTAATATAAAATGTATTACTTAATGTCTCTGCTGAAAATCTGATGCTCTAGGAGTGACCTCACTCATCCCTCCCAACACCCAGGTTTCAGCTGAAAGATGCAAGCCATGAGAAACTGCTGAAAACAGCATGTGTATCACATGGACGCTGGGTACATGGGCCCCTAGATTTGATCCAGGAGGACTGGGAAGGCAAGCACACCACCCTGGGAACTCCCATTGTGGATTGCATCCTATGGTTTAGGGAAAGGCTGAAGGAGCTTATGGGGACAGTCCAGAGCAACCTGGCAGCTGCCTAACAGAAACAAAAAGTGTGATATTACTGCAGAGCCAGAGCTTGCTCATACATGGTGGGGCAGAAAGTCATGGTCCTTATTCCGGTCCAGAAAGATAAGCTGCAAGCTGAGTGGGCAGGACCCTACCAAGTGGTTAGGAAGGTAAATGATGTGAACTACATTGCGGAGTTACCTGACAGAGGACAGACTGAAAGGATGTACCATGTCAACATGATGAAGCCATATGCAAATAGGGCTGACATGGTGTTTGCATTGTGTAGTCATGGGGATGGGACGGATGAAGGAGACCCCTTCTGGACTTGCTGGAAGAGAGTAAGCAGGAGTCCTCTGTGGAGGCAGTAAAATTGTCTCTCCAGCTGACCCCGGACCAGATACAGAAAGTAAGGGAGGTTTTAGCAGACTTTTCCTACTTGTTTAGCACCAAGCCTGGACTAACCCCCTTAGCGACACACAATGTGGAGACAGGGACACAGACGTCCATACGGCAGACAGCATATTGGGTGTCAGAGGCTGTCCAAAAGGACATTAGGAGGGAAGTGGAGGAGATGCTGGATTTAGGGGTAACCCAGAGATCCCACAGCCCCTGAGCCTCACCCGTAGTCCTTTTACCTAAGCCAGATGGCTCAACTAGTTTCTGGGTGGACTATCATGGAGTGAATGCAGTCACAAAGTCCAACACCCACCAGATGCCCCGGACGGATGAACTCCTGGACAAGTTGGGAGGGGCGATCTACCTTATGACTATTGACCTGACCAAGGGGTATTGGCAGGGAGAATTGACAGACAGAGCTAGGGAGAAGTTGGCCTTCATCACTCTGATAGGCTTATTAGAGTTTAAAGTAATACCTTTCAGAATGAAGAATGCCCCGGCCACTTTCCAAAGGTTGGTGACCCAGATGTTAAATTGTGCCGAGGAGTACGCAGTGAGGTACCTGGATGACATTGCCATCTTTAGTACCAGATGGGAGGAACACCTATCCCACCTTAGTGAAGTGCTGGACTGGATACAGAGAGTCGGGCTCAATGTCAAAGCCGAGAAGTGCCAGGTGGCCATGGGAGAAGTGGAATACCTTGGGCATGTGGTAGGCCTGGGACAGCTCCGTCCTAACCAAATAAAGATAGAGGTGATCCAGGTGTAGCCCAAATGAGAAACCCAGAAGCAGGTCAGGAGCTTTCTAAGGACAGCAGAGTACTACAGGAAATTTGTACCCAATTATAGTGCCCTGGCTGCTCCCCATCTGACCTAACAAAGAAAAAGATGCCAAAGAAAATTACCTGGGTCCCAGCATGTGAGGAAGCCTTTACCAGATTAAAGGAGGCACTGGGCAGTGCTTCTGTTTTGACAAGTCCTGACTATAGCAAAACCTTTATAGTTCAGACGGATGCCTCAGATGTGGGTATTGGGGCAGTACTGAGCCAGACGTCCAGCCAAGGGACAGATCACCCAGTAGTGTACCTGAGCAGGAAGTTACTTCCCAGGGAGCAAGCTTACTCCACAGTGGAAAAAGAATGTCTTGCCATAGTGTGGGCCCTAAAGAAGCTAGAGCCATACTTGTATGGGCAGCATTTTGTGGTGCAGACTGACCACAACCCCTTGGTTTGGCTGATGCAGAGGGGGAAAAACAATGGCAGACTACTAAGATGGAGTCTTGCTTTACAAGGGTATGATCCAAAAATCGTACATAGGGCTGGAGCGAAGAACCAGAACTCAGATGGGCTGTCTAGGGTCTATGAGGAGTGAACTGATTTGGGAAGTTCATCTCATGTAAGGGATATAACCCCCAAATTCAGTCTACGTGGGGAGGAATTATGATGTGGACAGCCAGTTCTGAGTGTTGTATCATTTTTTATTTAATACAAAATGTATTACTGAATGTCTCTGCTGAAAATTTGATGCCCTGGGGGTGACCTCACTCACCCCCAGGTTTCAGCTGAAAGATGAAAGCCATGAGAAACTGCTGAAAACAGCATGTGTATCACATGCACTCAGTTTTTAGAGACAATGTGTTACATATAAGGCCTTAATCAAAGATCTCAAGGGGGATGCTGGGGTGCATAGGGAGAGGCATCACCAGTAGAAAACAGGAAGTTATTATCCCTCTGTACAGACAGCTGGTGAGACCCCATCTGGAGTACTGTGTGCAGTTCCAGAGACCCAGTCTCCACAAAGACATAGACAGGATGGAAGCTGTCCAGAGGAGGGCAACTAAAATGGTGCAGGGTCTGCACCAGAAGACATATGAAGAGAGACTTAAGGAGCTTAATATGTATAGCCTCGAGGAAAGGAGGGAGAAGGGGGCATGATAGAAACTTTCAAGCACCTCAAGGAATCAATAAAGTCCAAGAGGGTAGCATCTTTCAAAAAAGAGGTGTGCAAGAACAAGGGGCACAATTTGAAGATGGGGGCAGCTCAGAGGTAATTTAAGGAAGTATTTTTTCACAGAGAGGGTTGTGAATGTATGGAACGGCCTCCGGAGGAGGTTGTGGAGTCAAAAAAGTGGTGGAATTCAGCATGCATGGGACAGTCATAAGGCAATTCTAGGGGTGGGGTAGGAAGAAGTAGGCTGCTGGTTAACTAGGATCTGCAGCTTATCCATTAGGTAGGGAAATGGGCAGAATGGGTGGGCCAAGCAGTCCTTATCCGCCATCAAATTCTATGTTTCTATGTTTCTATGTTCTGAGTTACTTACTGCTGTAGTTGCTAAGATGGAAGATCATATCCATTTTATAATGTTAGAGAGGAACCTAGGTTGTTACACAGGGGTGCAAAGTTGCAAATGCTCCTGTGAAGCCTGTGTAAGGGAGGATGCAGCATGGATCAAAGAGATGTCATTTGAAACATATGAGTTATGCTGTGGTTGCAGAATTTCATACTTGAAAGAAAAAGACATCCTTTTTTTTATTAGATATATTTTTATATATAATCTGACAGAGGAGGAGGAGCTAGATGACCTCACACAAAAGGGGTTGGCAAATACAGTTTCCTTTAAGGAATAATTCTGTTTTACTTGGACACTTTTACTTAGACTCTGACAAAGAAAACATCTTTGGAGCACTTGTAAACAGGTATTTAGAAAGAGAGTCAAATCTAAGTACTGTAAGTAGGAATTGCACTGTTTAAAACCTTGTTCTTTTAAAAGATTTGTATGTCTTGTGATATAAGAGTTCTGTATTTTGTGTTTAACATATTTGTATCTATTGTAGTCAAATTCTTTTTAGAGCATACTTGGTCTGTCTTTGAATTTTTTTTTATTTATAAGAAAAGTATACATGGTTATAGCAGACACTGGCATAAGCTTGAATGGTAGTACCAAACTGGAAAGAGAAACATTTTAAATCTGAGGTCTTTATTAAAGTTTTTAAGAGTCATCTCTGTATACCTGGTTATGTGCCCGTAGGCAAAGATATCTGACCCCCCGAAGACAGAAATATCTGAGCATGTACATTGGGTACACTAGCAAGAGGTTAACAGTTTAAATCCCTCCAAGACTTGAGACTAAAAGTTGATCCAAACTCACAAAACAGACAAAGGGGGGTTACCTTGTTCTGTTAAACTGTTCACAAGTCTGCGCTCGGAGATTGGCACTTTGGGAGTAGAGGGCCTGACCTGCTGAGCGGGTTTGTGACAAGGCACACTAAGCCAAAGCTTGATTCCAGAAATGACCTGAGAGCATAAGAAAGTTAAGTGACTTGTTCAGGGTCACACAATAATGCAAGTGGGGACTATGGGATTCAAACCCAGAGCTGCTGCTGTAAAGACAGAGTGAAAAAGTTGAAATCATGAAATGGAAAAAAATCTGCAGTGTTTTTTTTTTCTTTTGCTTTGTTGAACGAAAATCTATTTCTGGATGGTGTTCAAATAAAGATTTTTTTTATTTTGCAATCTTCAGAAGAAATAGTGTTGGAACATGAGGAATAGTGAGTGTGTATGTGTGTTTGGGGGGCACTGTAGTATTAAGAGACCGTGATTGCTTCCCTTCTGACATTGCATGCATTAAAGGGGCACTTTGAATGCTCATGAGCAAAAGTGGGGGTGTCCACCCCCCACTAGTGGTGGGTGAAGTGGTCTCAATTTGCTCTGCTAAGTGATTCATGGCACCAAGGAGAATTCATGGAGTATTCCACAATGCAAAGTGGAGTAATTCACATTTTAATGGGTAACATGAAGTCCATTGAAAACAA
This sequence comes from Neoceratodus forsteri, assembly GCA_016271365.2. NCBI lineage: Eukaryota > Metazoa > Chordata > Ceratodontiformes > Ceratodontidae > Neoceratodus > Neoceratodus forsteri. Next base: position 1,093,345,683 of record CM057451.1, read on the forward strand.
TGGCTTTGCAATACTCTGCCTTCCCAGACCACTACTCCACCAATTTTAAAGGCGAAGTGCATTGAAAACAATGCACGTCACCTCACTTCACCTTGTTTTTAAGCTCCGAAGGTGAATTTTGCAGTGATTCATGGGATTTCAGGTCACATGGACTCTACAGTATATTGATCTGCACAGCCTCAGTTCAGGGTAGTGTGTGTAGGAAGCTGTAGGAGACAGTGTGCTCTGAGAGCTGTCTGTGATTCAAACCTTCTAAAAGCTGTTCAAAAAGCCTTTTTGAGTAATTTTTTTTGCTCAAATTTTAGTTCATTGATTGTAGGAAACCCTCCTGTGCTCATATCATCTAGTGTTTTTGTTTGTGTGTGGATTTTGAATGTTAATGTACAACATTGAGTCTGTGTAGTAAGAGACAGTGAAAGTGTGCTTTGGGGGAGGGGTGCATCTGTGGTGTAGGTAGATTTAAGTTGGAGAAATAGGGAGTTCTTTGTTTTTTGGTTATATTTTTGTTATATAACTGACTGTGTTAATGTACACACAGTAATATTGTCAGTAATTGTTGACATTTTCTTGCTGATTGTGTGTTGTGTGGATCTGGTGTAGCAGTTCATAATTTCAGGTTGTTTACAATATGTGGTATGTTACTGAAGTTTTCAATTTGCTATGCATTACTTCTAGACAAATTGTGTGTGTGTGTGAGAGTGTGCGCGGTGCGTGACATTAAATAATACACCTTTTATTGTGCCACAGTGTAACTGCAGGCACAGCAGTGTGAACCTGCTATCCACTACAGCTGTGTGATTTTGTACTGCAATTGTGGTATCTTTTCTTTGTTTTGCTGCTTGCACTGCCAAAAAAATCTGCAGTCAGTGCCCCCCCCCAACCCGGCAAAAGGAATTGTTTTCCAGATTGGATTGTTTGTGACTTCAGCACCACTGGTTAGTTAAGGTGTTGTTTTCACCTGGGAATTTGCGTCCATATCTGTTGCTGAAGCCACAGTTGTTTTTTTGGCTTTACATCCAGTGTCCCCCACCAAGAGTGAATGTTCCAAAATCTAAATTTGTTTAGAATATTGTTGTTGATCCCACAAAATGCCCGTAAAGAGACATGCAAGCAAAGCCGGTTATCGACATGACACTGCTGCCAGTGGTAAGATTGTCTGTGGGCGAGGTAGTACGCAGACGCAGAAGTGCATTGCTAATGTGAGGAAAGGTATTTCACCTGCAATGTTTTTTACAGCCCAATCAGTAGATTCACTCATAGTTGGAGGAGATGATGGTGTCCCAGCCAGTGGTGTTAGTGAAGTTGATGGTAGTGGTATGAGTATTGCTGCCTCAAGTTCTACCTCTGACCAGTGTACCATGTCCAAAAATATAGTGGAGTGTGAAGCAGTGTGAGTGAGTGGCAGTGTAGATTATGTTATACTTCCCAGTAACATGCCAGTAACTGAACATGAGGATTCTGATGATCATGTCAACAAGAGCATACAATGTGACATTTCTTCCACCATGGTTCAGGTCATGCATTTTCCATGCAGTGATTCTCAGTGTGGTGAAAAAATATCAGGTGAAGGTGGTGTTGATGATGATGAATCTGATGATGATGATGTTGCTGTGATTGCAACATGCAGTCCACATGCCAGCACCCAAGCAGAAGATGTGGATGTGCATGATGTTGATGAATATGATGATGATATAATTGACCCCAGTTGGGAACAGGAGAAAAAGAAATACAAGATGGCTATGTCTGGGTCTGTTTGCATTAATCCCCCGCCCCATAAAAACTTGTGATTTACTAGTTTCAGTTGATAGCGATGATGATGATGATGATGATGATGATGACCCAGTAATAATGATAGGTAGTCATGGTGGTCAGTTGCAGTCTAAGTGTGTCCTGCCCAAAAAATCACGTAGCACCCCCCCCCACTTCATGGCTTAGAAGAACAGAGTACAATAAGCAGCATCAGGGACACGTTAAAAGTAGAGCATTACAATCCCTTGTTTGAAATTTTTTTTGTGCAAGATGCAAATGATGAGTCAGTTGCAATCTGCCAGGTTTGTCATGTGCGTGTGAGTCGAGGTAAAAAGTGGAGCCATCTGGGCACAGGAGGACAGTATACACATCTTAAGAATAGGCACATGGCACTGTGGACCCAGCACAAGATGGCAGCTAATACCACAGTGGGGCATTCACCCTTGTCATCAACCATAACGAGCATGTTATCCCCTTCCATGACTATTAATTCCAGTAGGATATTAAATGTGTACAGTAGTGATGAAATAAGAGCAGAGGATTACTACAGGCATGATGAGGTGGAGGAGCATAATGATTTTGAAATGTTGTCCAGTGCTAGTGAGAGTAGCAGTTTTGGTGGTGGTGGTGGTGGAAAATGCAGTATGTCTAGTGCAAGTGGTACATCAACCCCGGTTTGGTAAATGTGGCAAAATAACTGCATTTGTGGGTTTGTCATCAACATCTGTGCAACTGTCTTCATCAAACGTCCACACTCCCCCCCCACACCATTCGGCAGAGCAGAACCATTTGTCATCACACCCCATGTAAAATGTTTAAGTCAGCTCACGTTACAGAGTGTTTTTAAGCATAAGCTGAAGTACCCATCCAATCATACAGTGTCACGTGAACCTAATGCTGCTGTTGCTGAAATGCTGGCAATTGATCTTTTAACCTTCTCCTTGATGGAGAATTCTGGGTTCCAGTGGTTTGCTACACATGCCTGTCCAAAATGGAAAGTCCCATCCAGGACATACTTTTCAACCTGTGCTGTTCCTGAGCTGAACCGTACTGTGCTTGACTTAGTAAGACATGCCCTTCAGCATTCCTCCTCTCCATTCATCCATTTAAGTATGGATATATGGACAAGTGGCAAAACATTGGGGAGTTCATATTTGTGTATAACTGCACACTGGGCGCAGGTGCCGGGGGTTGTTTGTGATGTTGGTAGTGTGAATAATCAGTGCAGTAAGGTGGAGTGTCATGGTAGCAATCTTCCACGTATTTGACACATGCAACGATTGCTATGCGCAATGTGACCAGTTCACACACTGGTGAAAACATGTTGGACATGGTACTGACTGAAACTGACAAGTGGCTGAACCCCCTGTCCCTGAGAGTTGGGTTCATAGCAAGTGACAATGGGTCAAATGTGGTGAAATGCATCACAAATAGTGGCTTTTCTCGTGTTCCATGCATGGACCATTGTTTAAATCTTGTAGTGCAGGAGTTTCTGCAGCACTCTGATGTAAAGGAAATGCTGACAGTTGCACGCCGTATCTGTTCTCACTTTTCACGATCTGCAAAGGCCCATGATCAACTTCAGCAGTTGCAGATGTGAAACAGCCTCCCTCAGCACCACTTGAAGCTGGAAGTTATCACCTGGTGGAACTCCACTTTATACATGGTAGAGAGGTTGTATGAACAATAAAAAGCCATCTCAGAATATCTTGTTATGCACACTAGCCATGACAGTTCCGGGGCCTCCATGTCTATGACGACTGAACAGTGGCATCTCATGGACTCTGTAATAACAATTTTGTGGCCTTTTGAACATGCCACATGGGCAGTGAGTGGTGAGTCTGCCTCCATTAGCCAATCAATTCCACTGCTGTGGGTGCTGAGGCAGACATTGGTGAATGCACAGTATGGCCTTGATGTTGCTGGAGACAGTGCTAGCAGTATGTTGCTGAAACACATGCTGACAGTATTCAACCAGAATCATCACATTTTGAGCATTCAGCATAGTTACAACTTTGCCATAGCAACAATACTGGACCCATGATACAAACGTGGAATTGCATCAGTACTGGAGGGAGGGTCTGAACAGGTAAAAAATGTCAGTGGGCAACTGGTGCGCTTGGTTCATGAGGCACAGAAGTCACGTGTCAAGGTCAGCAAACCTCAGCAGCATAATCAGGCTGAAGGTGCACCTGGAGGAGTATCAAGCATATCCTGTGAGGGGAAGGGGACTGCAGTTCCAGGTGGTCTGTCATCCAAAGCAGTTGGCATCAACCCACTTTGTGAGGCTTTTTTCCAAGTGGGAATTTGTGACATAAATGATTCCGGAGAACAGGATAATGCATCAACCACTGACTTAGTGTAACACAGAGAATGGTTGAGTCATATTTGTCTGAAAACAGGCATCTGACAATAACTGATGATCCTTTTTTGTACTGGAGCAGAAATGTCAGTGAATGGCCAGAGCTGACTGCAGTGGCACTAAAGTACCTCACATGCCCACCCTCCAGTGTAAGTGTCGAGAGGGTATTCAGCTCAGCAGGTGCAATACTTAGGGATCATTGGAGAAACCTCTCTCCTGCAAATGTTAGTTTGCTAACATTCATAAAAATGAATGAGAGGCACATACCAGCATAGACTGCAACCTCGGTATTCATACCCTGGACTAGTCATGGTGGTTTTGGTGATGTAGAAATGGATTATCCTGGTGGCACTGGCAGTGGCAGCATGAAATGGCCTATCACTGGCATAGATGATGACACAATGGAGAAAGAATTTCCCACTGGTCAGACTTCAGACATAGATGACTGGAAAGGCAGCTTTCTTTATGAGGATGATGATGTGGTTAATATTGGCAGGTTTTAACTGAAGTTGTTAAAAGGCAGTGACATTTGCTGTATGATACATGTTTTCTTTTTCATGACTTTATGTGCCCCCTCGGACAACCACCAGGACCGATGTTAGACACTGCCACCACAGAGAATGACTTTGTGTGCCCCCTAGACCACTACCACCACCACCAGGACTGATGTTAGCCACTGCCACCACAGAGAATGACTTTGCATGCCCCCCGGACCACCACCACTGCCGTTATCCACTGCCACCACCACCAGATGCAGGAAGATGTCACAGGGAATGTCACCATGTGCCACAGCTATCATCACCAGCACCCACCACCAGTGTCATTCTGACAATGTTTTCCCATTACATTGACCATGCTGAGGCAGAGGGAGTCGAACAGGAGACCACATCCATCAGTCACAGGCACAAGGCTTCTTAATATTAAAACTATAAAGTGAGTATGTGTACTAATGTGTTTATGCTATTCAACTTCCTTTATCTGTATGTTTTGTTTTCTGTTGCTTTTCAGAGCTGCAATGGTCAAACACATACAGTAAACTTATTTTGTTTTTTTACAGGTTAACAAAAAATTACTCTCCTTCACTGAAAGTTGATATCAATGGTACTGCAGCAGTACTGTACACAGGAATCTATGGAATATCCAATTCAAATCCATACTGGTAAGTATAAATATTTTATTTCATCTGTTCAATTTTTTTTTTAAAGAGTGCAACAAATCCGACTGAGGAGGATTCATAAACTAGGTGACATGTGTATGTCTCAAAAACTATTCCTGCAATGCATCATGCACTGTATTCCAAACTTATAGCTGTGCAGCCATGACAGTGTTGAAAAAGTTGGCAAGATGTGGTTTTGAAATGTAACTTGAGTTGAGATTGAGAACCAGGGACACTGGCACAGTATATTTGTTACACAGCCTGGTATTAAATTAAGTTGTGATTGATCTGCTGATTGCAGTGTGACAGCATACTACCTGTGTTAATAATCCAGATACCCGTGGAACAGCCATGGCTTAAACATAATGTGTTACTGCTGCAATCAAGTTGTAATAAGTCCTTCATTTCTTTTTTTAGGAAACTTCCAGATGTTTTGTTGTGGCATAGTTGCCTTATCCAAAGAAGTTCTTCAACATCAGCCCCCCCACCCCCGGGCTGGGGCAGACATGCAACACGCAGAAGTCATTTCAATCGATGACCATGACCATCATTACCAACCAGACTCGAGAAGGATGCAGATGAAATCTAAAAAGAAGTACCCAAATAAGAAACCATTAATGAGACCTACCTGCAAATATGCTTCCCCCCCAAAAAAAAATACTTACCTTCATTGGCTTGAGAGTTATCCATTTCCAATTTCAATGCAAAAAGTTCTCATCAAGCACTGGAATGTTCACACCAACAGTATCTGTGACCTGTGATACAAAACAATACAATGAGTACATGTCTATATATGTCAACCCCCCCACCTGCAAAATACCAATATATATATATATATATTCATGGCAAAAAAACTCTGTTTAATGCATCAGCTAGGGTTGTTCCAGAGTGACAAAAGTGAGGAAATTCAATGTTAGGGTTGATACCCCCGTTGCACCACCCCAACCCTCCTTCACCAACAGGCACTGGGGTGTGCATTGGGGTCATCGGCCCTAACTCTCACCCCATCCCATGTGTAAACAAGCTGAGGTGGTGCAGTATAGGAGAGTGGGGTGAGAGAACTGATGACCCCAACGTACACCCCGATGCCTGTTGGTGGGGAAGGTGTGGGGTGGGGTGCAATGGGGGGTGTCAACCCTAACATTGAATTTCCTCACTTTTGTCACTGTAGAACAACCCTAACTGATGCATTAAACAGAGTTTTTTGCCATGAATTTCTCTTCTTTTTGAGAATGAGGACTATAAATAGTGAATGGAATGTGGTGGTTGGAGCTCAGGCCCTTTGGGCCCCGCGCTTCCACCACGTAATTTTTTTTGTCATGTAATAATGGTTACGGTAATGCAAACGCAAGCACAAATGGTAACGCACATGGTGACGCAAATGTAAATGGTAACGCAAATGTTAAGAGAAACGCAAGCACAAAGGGTAATACACGCAGTGGCGTAGAGATGAATGGTAATGCAAATGGAAACTCAAACGCAAGTGCATACGGAAACAGAAATGGTAACACTCATGGTCATGGTACCGCAATAGGAAATGCAAATGCTAACAGTAATAGGAACGATGACGTCAAACAAAATGCAAATGGAATCACGTACACAAACACAAATGGTAATGCACACAGAGACGCAAAACAAAACACAAACAAAACCAGTAATGGAAATGAAAATGTTAACATTAACACAAATGCAAGCACAAACGAAAATGCAAAGGGTAACACACACGGTGGTGTAGACAGGAACGGTAACGCAAATGGAAATGCAAATGTAAGCATGTACGGGAGTTCAACTGGTAACACGCACAGTGATTGTACCGCAATAGGAAACGCAAATGGTAACAGTAACAGCAACGATGACGCCAAAAGAAAACGCAAATGGAAGTGTGTATGTAAACACAAATGGTAATGCACATGGTGATGCAAAATGAAATGCAAACAGAAACAATAGTGGAAACGCAAATGGTACAGTAACGCAAACGCAAGCTCAAAAGAAAATGCAAAGCGAAACGCACATGGTGGCATACAGGGGAACAGTAATGCAGACCGGCATGGAAATGCAAGTGGAAATGCTAACTACAACAGTAATGGAAGAGCACACCCTGTTTTTGCCCAACACCTGCATAGAGAAACACAGTGAGTACAAAGAAGGTATGCATAGTAAAGGGCCTCGGAGCAGAAAATGAGCACTTGGAATACTAAATTGCTTATATCTCATGAACCATATGAAGTAGAAAAAAAATTCTAATTTCATATGATTTATGACTTTCCTGGCTAGTTTTGTACTTAGCCCATAGCAGGGGACTAAGCATTTTAATGATGAAAAGTCCGTATCTCAAAGCGTTTCCGAGATATGGGCCCCGAAAGGCACGGCGGACGCCGCAGTGTTAGTCTATGGGAAAAAGAGTCAAATTTGGAGTACCATAACTTTTCATCCCTGTCATACTTTTTCACCAAACCACCAAAAGGCACATCTGTGGGATTTTGGCTTTCTTCCCTTCAAATTTCAGCCCAAAAAACCAAACCATTCTTTTGCAGCAGGGTGGCAAACAATTCCTGTTATTTTGGCCATAGTCTTGCAAAGTAGTGTCGTGATTTGCAACACTTTCGCAAAAAAAATCACAAAAGTGTTGCAAGTTCGACACTACTTTGCGACACTACAGATTACAAACATTTGAAAAACATATTTCTGGGGTGTTTAACCCCCCAAAAAAGACATGGCTAGCATCCTCAGTGCTCTGCTAGGTGAATGCAAAAAGAATTGTGTCCCTAAAGGGTCCCAAATTTAAATGCCAAGCATTTCTGTGACCAGTAACTGAAAAAAAAATGGCTGACTCAGGACACTACAGGGTTCATTTGTGACATTAAAAACTACATTTGCGACACTGTCATACTTTTTGTTAACTTTTCCCCTTGACTATAATGGGAAACATGTTTTTGGAATAACTTTTGAACCATTCAATATTTTTCCACTAAATCTTCAAAAGGCACACCGGGGACCCTGGCCACATTTTCCCTGAAGTTTTCAGATCGGTCGCAAAAACCGTGCGACCTGTAAATGCGAGCAAAAAATTCGCGAAAAAGCGTCAATGTGCTACGGAATGTTGCTTAATAACTCCACAACTGTATATCTGACTGGTATGAAACTTGGCATATCCCAAGAGCTATACTACTTCTCTATACCTACCAAATTTCAGGCACATCTGTCATACATTGGCAAGTTATTAAGGTGCAATATTTCACACTTTAACCTTAAATGGATACTCAACCCAACTATAAGCGGCACTACCGTGCCACTATTATATCTACATATATATATATATATATATATATATATATATATATATATATATATATATTATATTATAGTGGCACGGTAGTGCCACTATAGTTAGGGTTGAGGAGCCATTTCTATGTTAAACCCCAAAACTTTGCACCTTAATAACTTTGCAACTGTTTGACAGATTTGCCTGAAATTTGGAATACATGATCAAGAATCATAGGCCTTGGGATCTGCCAAGTTTCATATTGGTTGGATATACGGCTGTGGAGTTATTAAGCATGATCTGTGCGCGCATTTACGCTTTTTCTGGAATTCTATGGTCGCGCCTACAGGTCGTATGGTTTTTGCGACTGGCCCAAAATCTTCAGGGAATGTGCGGCCAGGGTCCCCGATATGTCTTTCAAAGATTTCGTGAAAAAATATTAAACAGTTCAAAGGTTATTCAAAAAACAGTTTCCCATTATAAGTCAATGGGAAAAGTTAACAAAAAGTTTGACAGTGTCGCAAATGCATTTTTACTTTCGCAAATGGGCCTGTTACTTTCGCAAATCAGCCATTTTTTTTTCAGTTGGTGATCAGAAAATGGTTGGCATTTAAATTTGGGACCTCTAGCAACCTAATTATTTTGTATTCACCTAGTTGGACCCTGAGGATGCTTGCCATGTCTTTATTTTGTGGTAAAACACCCCAGAAATATGTTTTTCAAATTTCTGGAAAAAGTACTTTCACAAATTACTTTTGTGCTCACAAAAGTGTCGAACTTTTTTGCGAAAGATTTCGCAAATTGCGGCAGTAGTTTTCTACCTGTGGGAAAGTGACAGCGATTCTTTGGCACTGCGCTGCAAAAGAATGGTTGGGAGTTTGGGGCTGAAATTTGGAGGGAACACAGCCGACATCTCACAGATGTGCCTTCCAGTATTGTATTGAAAAAAATATTACATGGCGGCAAAGTTATGGCACTCCAAAGTTGACATTTTTTCCCATAGGATAACATTATGGCGCCCGACGCATTACAGGAATCCTTTGACTCCCTGCTGCAAAATAACAGTTTGGTCTTTTTTCCTGAAATTTTGAGGGAAGACAGCCAACAGCCCACAGATGTGTCTTTCGGTGGTTTGGTGAAAAAATATTACAGGGATGCAAAGTTATGGCACTACGAACTTCTCTTTTTTTCCCCATAGGATAACATTACAGCGTTCACCACGCCTTTCAGGGCCCGTATCTCGGAAACGGTACGAGATACGGACTTTTCGTCGGGAAAACTGCTTAGCCTCTTAATGGGGGCTAAGTACAAAATTAGCTAGGACAGTTGTAAATAATATGAGTTTTAAATTTTTTTTCTATGTCATACGGTTCCTGAGATATAACCTATTTAGTATTCCAAGTCCTCATTTTCTGCTCTGATAACCATTATTATGCATATATTCTTTGTACTCACTGTCTTTCTCTATGCAGCTTTTGGGGAAAACCAGCCTGTGCACTTACATTACTGTTACTGTTGCCCTTTCTGCTTGTGGTTCCGTACCCATTTCACTTACTGTTGACGTCTGCGCCACCATGTGCGTTATCTTTGGCATTTTCATTTTCGGTTGCGTTTCTGTTATTTTTTGCCATTTGTGTCTACAGTACTGTTTCTCTTTCTGTTTTACTTTGCATCACCATGCCCATTGAAATTTCTGTTTGCAGGCACCATGTTACTATGTGACAACACATCACGTGGCAGACCATTCCCGTGTACGCCACCGTGTGCATTACCCTTTCTGTTCTTATTCGCACTTGCGTTACCATGTGCGCCACTGTTAGCGCTTCTGTTTGTGTTGCTGTTCCTGTTACTATGCCTCAAGACATCATGTGGTGGGACTGCCGCCGCATTACGTGGCTCAGCCGCTGCATTACATTCACTATTTCTCGTTATCATGCTCAAAAAGAAGGGAAATTAGAGGCAAAACTTGTTTATCGCATAGTTAGTTGTTCCATTAGCGACAGTGAGAGAATTCTTGTTGTTGAAACTTTGACCCTCAGCCACCCTCAACCGGCATTGGGGTGCATTGGGGTCGTCGTCCCAACTATCACCCCATTCTCCTATACTTGCTGCTTTACACATGTGATGGGGTGAGAGTTAGGGCTGATGACCCCAATGCACACCCCAATGCTGGTTGGGGGTGGGAAGGGGGTCCAAGGGGGGTTTTCAACCCTAACAGTGAATTTCCTCACTTTTGTCACTGTGGAACAACCCTAACTAATGCATTAAATGGAGTTTTTTGCCTCTAATATATATATATATCTCAACTGGGTGGGCAGACTGGGTGGGCCAAGCGGTCCTTATCTGCCGTCAAATTCTATGTTTCTATGTTACAACTCACCAAGGCTACTATTAGTGTACAGACAAAGGGCACCCTTCCATCTGGTTGAGATGATCACATTGCATTTGCTGGAATCGCAGCACACAGTGGACCAGCAACAGTTCGCTCATGGTCATCATTTATTATGGGACTTTGGATGTGGTGTAATGCTCCCATTTCACTTTGTTACCACTTGCCAATTTTCTAGACACAAGACAGATGCATTTTGGGATGCAGAAAAAATCTGTGGACTCTGTGTGGACACTGCATGCATGACTGAGTGCGCAATAAATTCTGGGGGAATTTTCATGTGGTGTAATGATCCCATGTCACTTCATTACCACTTGTCAATTTTCTGTACCCAAGACAGATGCATTTTGGGGATGCAGAAAACACCTGGGGACTCTGTGTGGACACTGCATGCATGGGAGACTGCACAATAAATTCTGGGGGACTTTGCATGTGATGTAACGCTCCCATTTCACTTCATTGGCACTTGTCAATTTTCTGCACACAAGGGAGGCCGTATAGTGCAGTGGTTTAAGGCTCTAAGCTGCAAATCTGGAGACCTGGGTTTGAATCCCACAGTCTCTACTTGCATACTATGTGACCCTGAGCAAGTCACTTAATTTCCCTGTGCTCCCAGGTCACACCTGTAAACAAGCTTTCAGCTCAGTGTGCTAACCCTGGTTAAACAAATGGAAAAAAAAGACAGATGCATTTTGTGTGTTGTGATTGTGAGCACATAATGTCATAGTTACATTACAAATTAAAGCAACATTGCAACAATGTGGTGACAATTTTGACCTATACTTTTTTATGCTATTTTACATTGTCAGCCACTAGTTGCCTTCTGACTTGTATGATACCCTTCTTTTCACAATTTGTGTCTGCTTTACTACTTTTTCTCATGTCTGAAAAAAAGAGGTATCTTTCTTGCTCCACATGTCCTTACATAGTACAATATTGTTCTGACCAAGTTTTTATCGCTATTTGCAGCTGTATTTGAATAAATATTGTTCTGTGATGTCATAAAACACTGCCTGCTGCATGACTGTTAATTTTACAACAGAAGTGATACATAACAACTGATGGAGAAAAGCAGTGGAAAATACTGACAAAGACCTGGTCCACACCATATTAAAACTAACAAAGCTCTTGTTAGTGGAAACATGCCTACGTTTCACCACAAGCTGACCATTATGACATAAAGAAACATTCAGAAAGCTGCTGGCCATTCAGTATAATGGAGCATGCCCCCGGACTCTCCCTGGCATCATGTCATAACGTTGCTGAGCACGGTGGGCAGAACTTGGGTGGCTCTTCAGAACGAGAAGTCCTCCGTGACACACTTTAATGAAATTACAGGCATTTTTGCCAGAAAAGTATTGCACTATGTAAGGACATGTGGAGCAAGAAAGATACCCCTTGAAGCAAGGCACCCATATATCAGGTGCAATGCTGTAACTTGGTGAATTTATTTAATGTCTATTTCACAAACAAAATATTTATGGAGCCTCAGTAATGTTTACTTTGTGTCGGGACTCATGATTTGAAGTGTTTCACAAAAAGCATGATTGAGCAGTGCAAGTATGTTGTGCTAAACTGCATGTGTGCCGTCAGTGTTGTTTCCTGTGTGTGCATACATTGTCCAGCTTCATGCAAACATATATATGGTGTGACTTGTTGTGGTATCTCAAGAATAAAGATAACAAAGAATACATGAAGTATATTTTATTTGTACCATCAGCACCAGCGGAGTAAATGATATGATATTTTTTCAGAGGTTTAGGGTCACTGTGCACCTCAGTCACCCACAATGCACACATGACTTAGTGGAGATCATAGCAAATGTGCACCACTCCTCAAAAATCTGTGCAGTATGTGACTAAGCTGCACGCTGGCCAGACACCTCTGAAAAAGTATCATATCACTTAGTCCGCTGATGATGATGGTGACAATAAAATATACGTTATTCTGCTCACTATTCTTTCTACCATAAACACTACAATTAGTCAGCAATATATGTTTGCAAGAAGCTGCACAATATCTGATGTCTCACACATATACACACACACACACACACACACACACACACGAAACAACACTGACTGCACACATGCAATTTAGCATATCATACTTGCACTGCTCACACCAGCTTTTCCACACCCACTCTACAACAGAAAGTAAACATAACTGAGGCAATAGATTATACATAGATACATAGATACATAGACAGTGTTCACAGATAAGGGCCTACAGCTCTCCCAGTCTGCCCATTTGAGCTTGTAAGTTCACTTTATGTTTCCTAGAAGTTTGTTGCCCCCTTACCCCTGACCTCCAGAATTCCTTTATGTCTATCCCATGCATTCTTAAATCCCATGATTGTTTCAGCCCCCACCACTTCCTCTGGCAGAGTGTTCCACTTGTCCATCACCCAGTCTGTGAAGAAATTCTTCCTTACGTTTCCTCTGAACCGTCCTCCCTCCAACTTCATCCCATGCCCTCCAGTCCTGGAATATCTTTTTCACTTAAAAATAGTGTATTCCTGCACCTTATTCCTCCCTGTAAGATACTTGTATGTCTCTATCATATCCTCTCCCTTGATCCTCTCCTCCAGGGAGTACATATTCAAGTCCTTCAACTGGTCCTATTAGGACTTGTGATGCAATCCATGTACCATCTTTGTTGCCCCTCCTCTGAACCTTCTCTACCCTGTCTATGTCCTTATGTAGATAAGGTCTCCGGAACTATACACTGTACTCCAGGTGGAGCCTCACTAATGTCTTGTATAGTGGAATTATGACCTCCCTTTTCCTGCTGGTGATGCCCCTGCCTATGCATCCCAGCATTCTATTTGCTTTACCTGCTGCCTTGTTGCACTGTTTCCGTACCTTGAGGTCATCAGAGATGATAACCCCAAGATCCTTTTCCTGCTTGGTGCATGCTATATCCTCACCCCTCAACTGATATATTGTGCCAGGGTTTTTGTGCCCCATATGCATTATCTTGCACTTCTTTGCATTGAATTTCAGCTGCCAAACCCCTGACCATTCTTCAAGTTTTTGCAGGTCCCTTCTCATTATGTCTACACCCTCTGGTGTGTCTACTCTGTTACAGAGCTTTGTGTCATCAGCGAACAGGGAAGTTCTGCCTTCTAGGTCCTGTGCAATGTCACTGATGAAGATGTTGAATAGGACCGGTCCCAGCACTGATCCCTATGGTACCCCACTGGTCACTCTTCCCTCTGTGAAGTGACAGCCATTTACCACCACCCACTATGTCCTGCCACCCAGCCAATTACCTACCCACCAAACTACTGTCCTACCCACACCCATATTCCTCAGTTTGTGTAATAGTGTTCTATATAGCACAGTGTCAAAGGCCTTGCTGAAGTCCAGATAGGTCATGTCCTATGACTATGACTATTATTAAACATAAAAAAAATCACAAAACACTACAGCAGAGGTGGGGGGATGGGAGGTGTCCAGAAAAAATAAGTTAATGTGAGATTCCATGGTGTTCCAGCAGCAGGTAGAGCATTGACACTATCTGCAGCTGTTGTTGCTGGATCTGCTCCACCTGCTGCTGCACAGCACCCACCTTCTCATTGCTTTCCTCAAGGGTCACCCACACCAGTGTAATGTCTGCTTGCATTGCAGGCACTGTGGCGGGGTCCACTGCAGGGGGAAAGCCAGGTAGTGGTGGTGGTGGTGAGGGTAGTGCTGGTGGCTATGGTGGCAGTGGTGGTGGAGCAGCAGCTGCTGTTGCCCTCCTCCTGCTGCAGTGGTGAGGCACAACACCCCCAGCACCCTCTGCCACTACCACAGAAGGGTCAGCAGGTAGAAGCCTGGCCTGTTCTTTGGCAGCCTACCACTCCTCCTTGTGGTGGTTTGTCATATGTGTGCACTGACCACCAGTCCCCAAATGTGTCCCTCAGGGGCCAGAGTGCACCTGCATGCCACATAAATGACACACCATGATGGTGCTGTCCCCCCTCACACAGTTAAAAAACTGCCAGACTGGGGAGCTGCGGGTGGGGAACCAGGCACAGGAGGGGCAGAGTACTGCCAACAGCTCCCTCATGCACCTGGGGCTCCACCTGCAGCTGTGGAGGTAGTGGAGGGGGTGCTGATAGAGCCCCTGCAGCTGCTACTGGTGGTGGTGGCGGACTTGGTGGATGTGCCACCGCCACTGTCAGTGGCACTGGTGCTGCTGCTTCCAGAGGGGGAGAGGCAACAACAAACAGTCAGGAGTGGTCCAATGACATCCAACCACCCCCACGCATGTGCACTACCCTCTGTCCATGCCCACGGGCCACAGACTCTCCTCCCAGGTCCATCGCGCACAACCCATTAATTCCCTCTCTGATGGACACCTCAGGTAAAGACTGCTTCACACACACTCACCGTCTCACACACATAAAACAAAACTTTTAAACAAACAAATCAGTAGTAAAAAAGAACTAAAAAAACACACTACAAAAAAAACTAAAGATTTAGCTTTTAAAAAAGCTGGGTTTTTTTAGGCAGTTCACGCAAGATAGGAACAATACCACTCCAAACTCCCCTATACATACAAAATGCTTCCTCCTTCTACCACTGCAAAGGAGAAAGTGAAACTAACTGCTTTTATGACTCACTTCCTTCCTGCCTGGCTAAAGCATGTGACTTACAGTACTGTAAGCCATGTAATGTGTGGGGGGGCTGCCTATATAGTTGTCACTTCACCTTACTTCTCGTTAAGGCAGGATGGCAATGCGAAGTCATAATGACAAGGCGAAGTGAGCACTTTCCAAAGGCCACTTTGCGTAGTGTTAGGCTAATGTGGTGTGGCCACTTCACAACCACTTCACCAGCGGATTTTCAATTTGCTGCATCTCTACCCCCCCACACACCAATGGGTTCTGTTACCTACGTTCCGAAGGGTCACCTACTGACAGGCATCTATCCTATCATACACCAATGCAAAACAATTATTTTTTTTTTATATTATTTATTTATTTATTTGTTATTATTTACCCAGGATAATCCAGCTGAGAAGTGCCACCTCATTTCCAGTGGGGTCCTGCTGCTATTCATTTCTACTGCTAGGTGGATGGGAGCACTAGGAGATTATGTGACTTACTCAAGGTCACACAGTTAGTATTTGACTTTACTGAGGTTTGAACCTCTCATTTCCTGGGCTCCAAGCTTGTGCTCTAGCCATCGGATCACACTCCTACAAATGACAGAACATGATGCCAACAAAAAAAATTAAAACACAACTTCAGTGCTAACAGATACTGGAACTAAATAGGTACAGGAATAAAAATTATTTACAATGCTACCACAGTAGCTGAATATTCTGCAAATCATGCAGGCACAAAACATTTCACTAAATTTCAAGGAGGCAGTGTAGTGCAGTAGTTTAAGGCTCGGAGCTGCAAACCTGAAGATCTGGGTTTCAATCCCACAGTCTTCACTTACATTGCTGTGTGACCCTGAGCAAGTCACTTAACTTTCTTGTGTTTTTAGGTTACACTTGGAATCAAGCTTCTGCTTAGTGTGTCTTTCCTGGTTAAACAATTTATTGGCTATATGTGTTTTCCCCTGATGTGATGTAATTTCCTGTTCTGTAATATAGAAAATGGATGCTTGCAGCTATAAAGGGAGAGAGAACTAAAAGGGTTATAATCCTGGCCCTGAAAGTGTTATGGATTTGGTCAATAGCTTATGTAAAGCAGATTTCCATTGATAACAATATTGATTTAAGTGCTTCTTTAAGGGGGATTTTAGGGTTGTATATGGTAAGAATTCATGCTTCTTGCTATTATAAATTTAAGAACTAGGTATCTCTAAATCTATGTAAGATGGCTCTGCATGGGATTTGATGCATGATTTTCAATCAATCAATCAAACTTTATTTAACCAGTCAGATACATCATTGAGCAAGCTCATTTACAAGATGGTCCTGGACACATAATACACCTTAAACAAGAACTTACATTTCACGCATGACAAACATAATTTCAGACTAAAATAAGATAACAATCAGTAAGCGTTGTAGCTTAGCAATAATTAAAAATACACACATAATGATTTAGCGTATACAGGAACATAATATGACACAGGGGGAGGAGAGGAAGGAGGAAGCAGAGGAGGGCAGGGGGTAAACAAGAACAGAGTGTGAAAGGAAGAGGGAAATCCAGTAGGATGAAGACCCCCAATGGAGCCAGCTAGGGACAGAGGGGTGGGTGCATAAAAGGGTATAATTACCTTAGTGGGATGCCGGCCTAAGGGGGGATATATAGGCCTAGTTAATAGGGGGCATGGGATTATTTATGGTCAGGAGGGACGTGTTTACCTTTTTTATGGTCATGAGGGAAGTGTTTACCTAAAGCAATCACACACCATATTCAGACTTCAATTGAGCAGCTGTCTGAACATGTAGGGGCTAGGCAGAATGCAGAGTTTGTGCTTTTTGCATATTGTTCCAAAACATAGGTAGAAAAGAGCTAATGGCAGTGGAGCCAAATCGTGTCCTGGTGCGTGGTATTTTAAAGTTGATAAAGGAGGAGTTCCTTATGACATAGCTAGTCTTAGAGCACTCAAACAGTTCCCTGATATAGTGTGGCAAATTGTTTAATACAGCCCGGAAGAACCACAAAAGGGCGGTTTTTTTTTTGTCTCTTCAGGGAGAGTCAGCCAGTCTAATCCTTGGTACAACAAGCAATGATGAGACTGTTGGGGCAGGCCAAGAACAAATCACAGAGCGCGACAGTAGACAGTATCAAGTGTTTGGAGCTCATGTTGGAGGCAATGACTATAAAGAAAGTCACCATAATCAAGCAGAGGAAGGAAGGTTGTTTGAACCAATCTCTTTCTGGCTTTCAGGGTAAGTAGATGTTTTATATGGTAGAAAAGGCCAAGGCGCTGCCTTAACTTTTTGGATAACTCGTTTAGATGTACATTGAAGTTTAGTTTGTTATCCAGCCAGACTCCCAGATATTTGAATTTGTCCACTATTTCTAATGGTTAACCAAGGAGGGTGACAATTTGGGTGGTACCGTGGGCCTTCATTTTGAGGGTGGAGGAGGGGGAGATGACCATAGCTTTATTTTTTTTGGACATTTAATAGTAGCTTCAGGTTCAGCAGGTTGTGTTGGAGTGAGATGAAGTCCTGTTGAAGCTCCTTATGGGCAATATCAAGGGAGGGATTAGTTGAATAGATGACAGGGTCTTCTGTGAAGAGGTGAACTTTTCCTGCTAAATGGCCAGAATCAATGCGGTTTATATAGATTGAGAAGAGGATAGGTCCCAAGATCAAGCCTTGTGGGATGCCTCACAGCAGAGTTTTCACTGGGGAGAATTCATCTTGGCTTTTAATTTGCTGTCTCCTATTGGTAAGTAGCAGTGGAACCACTTTACTGCAGAGGGGGTTAAACCAATGAATTCCAGTAAGTCAAGTAGTATGGAATGATCAACCATGTCGAATGCTTTGCTAAGGTCAAGGAAGACTGTAGATATGCTGCTTATTGTCCAGGGCATGTAACCAATCATTGGAAACTTTAGCTAGGGCTGACATGGTGCTATATTTGGGTCTAAACCCTGACTGAATAGGGTTGAGGATGTTTTTACTATCCAAATACTCCCTTAGTTGAGTGTTGACGACTTTTTCAAGTAGCTTGGATAGTACAGGAAGCAACAAAATGGGCCTATAGTTGTTCAAGTCTGTAGGGTCTCCTGATTTAAACAATGGAATAATGTGAGCAGTTTTCCAACTAGATGGCAGTTCGCCTTGGCTTAATGAGCAATTAAAAAGGTAGGCAATTGGTGCTGCCAAATAGAAATAACCTGCTTTTAGGAAGAATGGTTCTAAATAGTCAGCACCTGCACTCTTTATGATGTCCAGCGAGAAAAGGAATTCCTCCACCTGTTTATACAGTAGAATACCGAACAGAACATGAACAGGGGGCTGATGGACCCGGGTGCAGAGGTTGGGCTGAGTAATGAGCTGGCGTAGCAAGCGGTACCCATTTTACTAATGGGTGACATGACAAAGGAGAGGCCTGCAGTTGTGAAGTAATTATTTAGCTGATCAAGGATCTCAGCCCTGGCTGTGTAAGTGATATTATTTGTCACAATTTTGGCCAGGAGAGGGGTGTCAGGAGAGTGACCTTTGACCTCTCTCAGAATCTGCCAAAATTTGGCTGAACAGTTTTTGTTTACCTCAAGGACGGACTGGAAGAATCGTGCTTTTTCCAGCCTGACCAGTTTGGTGTAGGCATTCCTGGCTACTCGGAAGGAGAGCCAATCTGAGTCAGCCTGCGACTTCCTTTCCTTTTTCCAAAGATTGTCTCTAAGTTGCAGAGCCTTCTTCAATGCTGGGCTGAACCAGTCAGGGGCACATTTCCTCAGCTTCATTTTCCTTAAGGGTGCATGCTGGTTGATGACCTTAAGTAGTAGGTCCTGGAATATGCAGAATGCCTCTGACACAGTGGGTGCGAGATAGAAGTCTTGCCAGAGAATGTTACCAAGGTCAGCCAAGAAGGCAAGAAGCACACAATTTTATATGTTGCGTTTCACCTTGAAGGTGGAAGTGGAAGGGAGGTGTGGGGAGTACCTGACACAGCCAATTGCACAGTGGTCACTCAGATAGTTATGAAAAACCCTGGCATGGGAGATAGTATGTGCTTTACTGACCAGAATAAGGTCCAGTAAGGAACTATGGTCAGTATTTTTTTTGTTTGGTCGAGTAGCCTCTGGGGTCATCTGAGTTAGCCAGTGGTCGCTACAAAATTCCTTAAGCCTGTTAGCATAGGCATCTGTCCAGTTGAGGTTAAAGTCCCCCATTAAGATGCACTCTGTTCTTGCTTTTTCTAGGAGAGAATGTAGGTGGGTCAATATGCACAGACTGGCTGCAATATAGCATCTTGACTACTAATAATTCTCAGGTGACAGAGTAATTTTAAGGAGAGGCACTCAAATTCTTCGGTCACCGATGTGTGGTCAAGGTCTGCTTTTTATGATTATGTAATTTTTATGTACTTTTTTAATCTTGTGTTACACATTGTATTTACTGCATGTATTTGTACACTTTTATTATTGTTCTGTGATTGAGGCTGTTTTTAATAGAAAATGTTGTAAGGGCCCGTTAGTCAAACAATAAAGTTACTTACTTACTAAAGCTTTAAAGCAATTTAACAAGATCCAGAAAATCGTTGTTAAATGCTATATTCAGACAATTCAGCTTACATTATAATTCATTAGTTTTCTGTATTTATACAAAGTTTCATACTAAGAGGTCAAGAGCTAAGGGGGCCCAAGATGGACCCATGCAGCACTCCTTTCCTCTTTACCCGTAATATGTTGGAGTGTGACCTTCTAAGATATAGGTATCTAATTTTCTTTTAAACTGTGCCTTACTCAAAGTGTATACTATTTCCTCCGGTGATCCGTTCCAGGGGGCCACCACTCACTGAGTGTAAAACGCCATATGTTTACTAGTGTTACACTTTATATGCCTTAACTGAAGGTGATGCTCCCTGGTACCCAGTTTATTGTTTTTAAACTGAAGATTCAGTTTGTTTAACATATGGTCATCCTGCATTATATCATAACATAGTACTAAGTCCCCTCTGACTCTTCTAGTCTCCAATGACATTAGTCTTAGATTTACCAACCTCTGAGGGTAGGACCTATCCCGCATGCTGTGGACCATCCTAGTGACCCTTCTCTGTACCCTCTCTAAGCTCGCCACTACCCCTTTATTAATTGGCCACTACACAGGGACACCATAGTCCAATATAGGCCTAACATAGGCCCTGTACAAGGGCATAATCACAGTTTCCTTTCTACTGTTAAAGCTTTTTTTTTTTTCATATTCCATAGGACCCTATTAGCTTTTATTATTTGTTTGTCACATTGAGCATGGTACTTAAGATTCTGGTCTACTAATATGCCCAGGTCCTTTTCCACCTCTGACTTCCTAAGGGTTTGCCCATTGATCTGATAACAGTGTTCAGTGTTTCTGATCCCCATATGGATCACACAGCATTTGTCTACATTAAAACTCATCCCCTTTTAAGTTGCCCATTTATTAATCTTATCCATGTCCTTCTGTATTGTCTCCGCTTCCCCATCTGTGTTACCAAGCCAGCCAGTTTGGTATCATCTGCATATTTACTCACCCAGTTGTATGCCCCTTTCCCCATTTGTGCTATGAAAATTCTAAACAACACCAGTCCCAGCACCGACCCCTGAGGGACCCCCCAGTCACTGGGATCTCATTAGACAGGTATCCATTCATACACACCTTCTGAGTCCTGTCCACCAACCAGGCCTGGATTCAATTACATACTCAATAGTCCATGGGCTGGATATTCAAACTGCACCATTCTGTGGAGCAAGCCCTTGCGCTGCTCAAAATAGTTGCGCTGGGGTGTGGCTGGGGCGATATTCAACGGAGTGGCGCTATTGAACAACTCCTTTGAATATCACCCCCCCGGCCACAGCTACTGTGCATGGTGCAGTAGAACTTGTACCACGCCAGTGGTCAGAGTCTGGAGCATTCAAGATGCGGTGGCGCAGGATTCCATTGCGCCATCACGCCAAATTCCGATATTCAAGGTGACATGCAAATGGGGCCATAATTCTATGCAAGGCGCGGGGGCTATTTGCATCTACTTATGGCCCCATTTGCATCTCGTCTTGTCACAGGTGCACCGATCCCCTGGCGACTTGTGCCTGGCGCCCTGCCAGCAGCAGCCGTCGGGACCAACACCCCTGAAGCCCGATCGTGGCAAAACCGTATACCCACCACCCCCGACTGGCCCGATCATGGGAAACCTGTTATTAAACCCTTCCCCCGACTGGCCCGATTGCGGGCAAACCCGTAGTAATCCCCCACCCTCACTAGCCCGATCGCGGGCAGAACAGAGTTCAACCTCCCCAAGAACAATATCCCTGGTGGTCCAGTGGACTGCCAAGCCCCGATCGCTGGGCATTAGAGTCAACCCCCCAGGTCCAAGTACCCTGGTGATCTAGTGGCCCCCCACCCACCCACCCACGGAGCCCCACCACCCGCTGCTCCCTCATTGTCCTGATCAGTCTCAGCTAGATATATATTTATGGCATCCTTTAGTATCGATTCCATTATTTTACCTATTTTACTCATTTTTTTACCTATTTTACCTATATATTTTACTCAGATCCAGCCCCTGACTCGGGCCATCGGATCACTGCCGAGCACGGCTACGGCTCCACAAGCCTGCCACTCAGCCACCGCCACCAACCCACCTCCTGGACCAGCGCTGCCGGATCTAGCCACTGACTCGGGCCATCGGATCACCGCCGAGCGTGGCCGTGGCTTCACAAGCCTGCCACTCAGCCACCGCTACCAACCGGCCTCCTGGAGCAGCGCCGCCAGGAAAGACCTCAGCCTGAAGTCGGTAAAGTCGTGAGCAGCTGCCATTGGTCGTAGCGCCAACAGCTTTGTGCCTGATTGGACCCCTGCTTCCTGGACTGCCGCTGATTGGCTGGCTCTGTTCTCCCTATCTTGCTCTGCTCGCTGGGTGCTGCAACCATAGACTTGCATTTGATTTTGCTGTAATTTTTCTCCCACCCCCTCCTCCTCCAACCTTACTTAAATACGCCTAAACCCCGCCCCCACCCACTATCACACTCCACCTTTCTTTTCCTATTGGCTCACCCATAGGACCCTTCCCCACCCCTATGTGCCTACTTCCCACCTTTCATCTGTTCAGCTCAGTCTCTCCCAAAATTATCGCCCCCCCCCACCTCCTGCTATCAGCTCATCTCTCCACATACCTCTGTCCAGGTAAGAAACATAGAAACATAGAATTTGATGGCAGATAAGGACCACTTGGCCCACCCAGTCTACCCATTTCCCTATCTAATGGATAAGCTGCAGATCCTAGTTAACCAGCAGCCTACTTCTTTATACCCCCAACCCTTAGAATTGCCTTATGACTGTCCCATGCATGCTTGAATTCAACCACTGTTTTTGACTCCATAACCTCCTCTGGAAGGCCTTTCCATGCATCCACAACCCTCTCTGTGAAAAAATACTTCTTTATATTACCTCTGAGCCGCACCCCTCTATCTTCAAATTGTGACCCCTTGTTCTTGCACACCTCTTTTTTTGAAAGATGCTACCCTCTTGGACTTTGTTGATTCCCTTGAGGTACTTGAAAGTTTCTATCATGTCCGCCTCTCCCTCCTTTCCTCGAGGCTTTACATATTAAGCTCCTTTAGTCTCTCTTCATATGTCTTCTGGTGCAGACCCTGCACCATTTTAGTTGCCCTCCTCTGGACAGCTTCCATCTTGTCTATGTCCTTGCGGAGATTGGGTCTCCAGAACTGCACACAGTACTCCAGATGGGGTCTCACCAGCTGTCTGTAAATACAGCAAAGGTAGCAAATTCTTACCCTCCGACACCTGCACTATCTACGCCAGCCATGGCGACACTCTTCCCCCCCTGTTCTTTCCTCTCCTCTTCCTTCTTTCTCTGCCTCCTTTATGCTCCCTCCCTGGCCTCACCCATCCCCATTTTCTCCCCTCAGCACCACCATCTTCCTAAGTGCCTCCTGCCGCTCCCAGGGTACTCTCCACTACTCACCCTGTCCTCCGCATGGCCCACCTCTCAGAAATACCAGGATACTTCTTTTCACTGCTAACTCTCACATATGGGATCATCTACCCACACTTTACCACTTAGTATTTCACTGGCACAGCTTGGTGGTACCGGCATACCGCCCCTCCCGTAATCAACAACTTAAATTATCTCTTAAGGAACTGCGCCTATGCTCTTTTAAACTCCTCCTCCTCCTACTACTTATCTCGGGAAATGTCCACCTGAATCCTGGCCCATGCAGCCCATGCCTCACTAAATCCAATGGTTCTCTTATTCTGGCAACCCTTAACATCTGCAGCCTACTGCCAAAGATTGACACTCTTCAAGCCTTCATCTGCCAACACAACCCAGACATCCTTGCTGTTGTTAAAACCTGGCTGACACCAACATTTCCCAATCTGGCATTAACCATACAGGGCTATGACTTTCACAGGTTGGACCGGGTCTCTAAAAAACATGGAGACTGCACCATCTATATCAAAGACTCTCTCACGTGGCACCCCATAGAAACTGCCTTGCCAGCTGCCTTGGCCCAGATCTTGCCAATAAAAATTCTCTTAGGTCCAAATCATGAAGCTCTTACCATTATCTCTGTATACATTCCACCCAGAGTCCAAAGACATGGTCTCCACGATGTTCTAAACTTCATAAACTCCCTGCCCCCTGATTCTGAACTTATTGTACTAGGAGATTTCAACACTAACTGGCTTGAGCCAGATGCAAGTACCCACAAAGACTGTATTGCAGCTGCTAACCTTACGCAGATGGTTACCTCCCCTACCAGGACTAACTACAAAATGGGAACCAGTACCCTACTCAACTGGGTTCCTCACCAGACACCCCACCAGGATCTCTCGCACCACGGTTCTTCCAGACTCTCTCAGTAACCACTCACCAGTCATCTGTGAATGGTCTAACGAATTCCTCAAGCCCCCTCCTAAAATCATCTCCAGCAGCGTCCTCCCTCATGGACAACTTATCCACTTCAAAAAATACCTGAAACTACAAGACTGGCTACCTATATATAAGGCAACGGATGTTAACCTGGCTCTTGACTACTTCATCTCGACTTTCAATAGAGCGTGCAACCTCTTTGCCCTGGTTAAAAAACACAAGGCTAAAATGATTTGCAACCCCTGGATCACAGTGGGACTTCTTGCTCAGCTGAAATTGAGAGACCATCTCTGGGCAGTAGCTAAAGCTACCGGAAAACAACCTGACATTCAAAAAAACAAACAAGCCCTTAATGCCTGCGCTAAAGCCATAAGGTTCACGAAAAATTCCTATTACAAAGATGTACTCACCAACACCTGGGACAACAGACGAGCTTTCTGGGAGAATATCAAGGAAATTACGGGGAAGCAGCCAAAAACCTCCCCGGCCATGCTAGTAGTCGACGGATCAACTACCCTCGACCCAATGGTCATTGCAAACACCTTTAACACAGCATTTACAGACCTCTGCCATCCTCCCTCCTGATTACTTTGAAAAAAGTGCCTCCACCTCCAGCGTACCCTTGTGCCCAGTCTAATCACCCCCTATTCTACTTTAGGGAGGTCAGACCGAATGAAGCAAGCCACTATATTGCCACTGGTATCTCTAAATCCAGAACTAGTGGTGACACCTTGGACCTTAAGCTACTGTCACTTACCCTTGATGAAGTTCTTCATCCCTTAACAAAAATTCTGAACCTCTCCCTCATCAGTAGTCAATTCCCGGACAGATGGAAAACTGCGATCATGACCCCTGTCCACCAAAGCGGTGACAAGACCAGTCACTCAAACTATCGCCCTATCTCAATACTACCCCCACTCTCTAAGGCCCTCAAGCAGATCGTGGCAGACCAAACTCACAGACCATCTGGAAAAATACAATATACTATGTGCCCAACAACATGGTTTCCAGAAAGGACACAGTACCACCACAGCCCTTCTTAAGTTTACCGGAGCAGTTCACAACTCCCTTGACAACGGCCTGCTCACTGGGGCTGTCTTTATTGACCTCTCTAAGGCATTTGATACTGTCCACCATGGGCTCCTTATTGACCAACTACTAAATACCGGTCTGTCACCTGACTCTGTACTATGGTTCAACAGCTACCTAGAACTCTGGAGGAAAAGAGTAAAAATTGCCAACGCTTTCTCTGACACCCTGCCCGTCTGCTCTGGTGTCCCACAGGGGTCCATATTGGGCCCCCTCTTTTTCAGCTTTTTCTTGAACTCCTTAACCCAATCCTGCTCAGTGCACATCATACTGTATGCGGACGATGCAGTAGTTTTTTCATCACTCAAAGACCCCTTGTAATTACAATGTAGTCTCCAGCATGGCTTCAGCATTGTTGAGTCATGGTTCCACAAACACAAGCTAGTGCTTAATCATGAGAAAACTAAATCTATGCTTTTTCGCAGCTCCCATAATCTGCACAAGCAACACCAGCTGGTTATCTTCACTGCAAAGGGTAACACCCTTGAACAGGTCCAGTCCTTCAAATATCTAGGGATTCTGCTTGATCCTTGCCTTTCATATGGGGCTCATGTTGACAATGTTGCCAGAGCTGCTAATACATGACTTGGTCTACTCTATAAACACAGATGACATCTTACCCCATATGCACTGAAGATTGCCATACAGATCTCTGTGGTCTCAGTTATCAACTATGGACTCATCATTTACAGCTCTGCCATGATGACAACCCTCAGACTTATATCAGTTGCCTTAAACAAGGCCTGTCAACTTATTACTGGTGCCCACCATCTCACCCACACCTGTGACCTATATGCTCAGACCAGTTGGCTCCATCTATTTAACCACATCAAATATCTCACCCGTACTATGGCGAAGAAAATCCACCTTGTCCTCGCACCTCCTGGTGACAGCGTCCTAGCCCTATTACCTGTAAGCTCCAGTCATCGGAGCTCTAGGAGATCAAAGCGGCAGCTCCTGAAAGTCCCCCACTGTCAGACCAGCCTGGGCCAATGCTCTTTTGCCTACAAAGCTCCACTTTGGCTAAATGGCCTCAGCCACACTATCCCCTCAGCCAAAACACTTGGGATGTTCAAAACCAGTCTCCAGCACCATCTCACTACCACCAGCTCTTGTGATTGTTTCACCTAAAATTGAGGATCACTATCTAAGTCAGCTTGTGGCCTCTCACCTCACACCAGTCCTACCAGCCACAATCTGTAACCATGTACCCCCGGTGCACTTTTCCTTCCTTCATATCCCCCGTCTCCACACCGCCTACCTGTTCCTTCCCCTTATGTGTCCTATCCTCTTGCCTCCTATCACCCCCTTCCACCCATGAAAAACTGTACTTCCTTACTAATTCTTTGATTTGACAAATGCCTCTGGCTGCATCATCATTCCCCCCTCTTCCCCCCCATGGTTATACCGTATGTCCTAATACTCATCCTGTCTGTAATCACCACACTGTTGTTGTTTCTTGAAATGTTTGTTTTCCTCTTTTGTATTCTTTGACATGGAACCTTTGTAAAAGAGCCTTGGCTCAAAGGTATTTGTAATCCTAGATACAAATAAATAAATAAATAAAATACCTGGCACTGATGTTAAACTTATGGGCCTATAGTTTGTGTAGTCCGCTCTATCTCCCTTTTTATGAATGGGTATCACGTTTGCTGTTAACCAGTCCCCAGGCACTGCCCCCTCTCCCAGTGACTTCTGGAAGATAAAACTTATGGGGATAGCAATATTAGGTGATAGTAGTTTAAGAATATTGTTCATTATGTTATCAGGCCCTGCTGCATTTGTGTTCTTCATTGTCCTTATTTAATTTAAATTGACCTCAGCTGAGATTTCCATATCTATTGCTTTAGTTGGGTTAAACTTCACCAAACCTGTAGACTTAGCCATGAAGACTGTACTAAAGTATTTGTTAAAGACATTTATAAAATGGGTCACGCATTTTCTATGTCCTGATTGGCTAAGAGGTGCCTGTGGCCATGTCCTTATCAGGGCATATTATGCCAACCAGCACCTCTTCAGCCACTCAGGACTGACAACAAGATATACCACTGTGCAAAAGTACACTGTAATGAGTAAGCTGGAACCCCTTCCTGCACTCTGCGCTGTACAGGTTAACCTACCCCCCTCCCCCGCTCCCACACCTGCTCTGTAACCAAGTTAAATTCAGTAAAATAAAATATATCAAACACAAGCATGAACTCTGCAAGGTATTTAAGTAAAAGCCACTCACGATATTTGCTTCAGACAAGCCAAGCCGAGCCAAGCTGCCAGGAGATCCACCAAGCAGCCGCGCGTGATGTCCAAAAAAAAAAACAGCTTTGAAATAAAAGCCGAAACAGACCAGCACCTCTTCCAGTTTTGTTGGCGTTACTATCAGACCGGTGCCCCATCAGCCTTACTGACATGACCACATTAAACACAGTTCAGGACAAGCTAGACAGTAACCTGTCACAGAAAAAAGTGCCATTTTGTGCTTTCAAAATGCACAGCGCTACAGCTTCCTACGGAGTCTAGTAGAGGACAGGCTCCCTCCTGGATCACTCCTGCTTGTTGCCAGTGAAAGTGGCTCTGTGCACGACATTTCAGGGAGTAAGAAAAACTTAAAAAAATGCTTATTGCATTGATACCTAAACAAAGATATTAATAAAATACTACTAAAATCCTCATTTCTCAATACAAAAAAGAAAAATTTTTTTGCTTTCCATTACAAAAGTTTAAAAAATACAATGTTTAAACTAAACTGACTCCATCTTATTTTTGAAAACCAATATAGAACTTTTTTAGCCATTTTACAGCGAAATAAGACACTCCGAGGTGTGTGTTATGGCCTTATAAGAGCACTTCCCAGGTGCTAAAGGCACTCGATGCAAGCGCCTCGTGCCTCATAAAGCACCTGGGGCATGCTCTTATAAGGCCATAACACACATCTCGTTGTGTCTTATTGTTAGCTTGCTACCTTAGTGGAGTCCGATATTTGGTCATCCCCATCCTTAATAGTACATAGTTTATTATTTGATTTCTTCAAGGAATTTACACAGCTATAAAAACTTTGCATATTATCTTTATATGAGGAGGAAGCTAGCCTTACTTCCATTCTCTGCTTGCTTCTTTTTATCAATTTCTTACACTTGACCTGTGCCTGTTTATATTTAGCCCAGGTGACGGTATCTCTATACATTTTATAATTTTAGATGTAACCGTTTCTTTTTATTTACTGGTTTGAGTATCATCTTTGTGAGCCATCTGGGTTTTTTCCCTTTCCTGTTGTATACCTTTACCTTTTTTATATGTTCATTACTTATTACAAAGTTTTGTTTTTTATGACTATCCCACATTTCCTCCACTGTTTTATTCTCCAGCAGCCTATCCCAGTCTATGGCATCCATCTCCCTCTAAATGGTTTCCTTACCTGCAGTTTTCAAGCTGAAAACCTCCCTACAGCCTGTCTCCAAGGGCGTGTATTGCTGATATGAGAAGCTTATCCCTACATGGTCACTACTCCCCAGTGGTGTAGTTGTTTGGCATCCCAGAATGTTTATTTTCCCCTCATCCTTTATTGCTGATATATTTGTACCAATGAAAACAGAATCTTTGTCCTCCAGACTTTATCTTCTGAGGAAATCCTCATCTGAAGTGACAGTGGTCTATCTGTGACATCATAATCTGTTGCTGTGGAAATGACTATGATCCAATAAACAGAGAATTATGATTTCAGCTGCAGACAAAGCAAGTTAATGAGATGCAGTCTGAGACTTCCTGTTTTCATGCAAATGTATTTATTTTTTTTTTTTACAGAAAACCTGGAAAGTTCCTGAGGAGACTTATAGTTAATGTATGTCCTTAGTCTCCTAACCCCTGTACACACTGTGGAACTTTGTTTTAAAGAGCAGCTGACTCCTTCAGGAGAACTTTAACAAAACATAACATTTAGACACAGTTCTGCTTGTTTTCCACATCAGTTTTGTATTCCTCTTCTGCATTATTTATTACTGCGGTCATTTCTATGAAAACAGGATCTTTGCTCCTAAACAGTTCTTCCATTCCTGTTTCTTTCTCCCTACCTGAGGTCATGATGCTCTGCTTGAGACATTGCAGTTACTCCTATGGCAATAGATAGTGATGTCACAACAGAGGATTATGGGCCCGATTCTAGAAGGGTGGAGCAAGTCACCGCCAAACGCAACTTGCGCCACCCTATGCCTTATTCTAGAAGAGGCAGGGTCATCACAGCTAAGTCCTGCAACTTGTGACATGCGGCCAGGTATGCCGAACTGCGGGCACACCTGGCAAGCATGTTGCAAGATGCAATGCAGGTCGGAAGTGCACCCACCATGCCCAGCAAGCCATAGGCACCCCGCGGGGCTGGCTACACCCCATCCCCCAAATCCCCCTTTGCACAGTTCCCCACAGGGTGGCGCAGTCAACCTCCCCACCCGTGCCCCGACCCGAAGATGCCAGCCACAAATTGGCATATACCCAGTGAAGCCCTGGTAGTCTCGTGCCCCCCCATTGCTGTATAATATGTAAATCATCGCCCCATATCCCTGGTAACCTAGTGCCCCCAATCATTGTAAAATAGATATTTATTGCCCCCAGTTCCCAGGTAGTCAAGTGGCCCCCCCGGCAATGTAAAATAAATCAATGTCACCCACATTTTTCTGGTAGTCTAGTGGTTCCCCATCCAGCCATGCCAGTCCATCCGCACCCCTTCACCCATCCCCAGCCGGCGACTGGCACAGCCCACCTCTCACCTCCACGGCCAGCCACCGACTGAGTGCTGTAGGAGCACTACTGCAAAGACACACTTAGAAATTAATTTGTGAGTGTGTCTTTACAGTAAGTGCTCCTGCGGAACTCAGTCGGCAACTGGCCATGGAGGTGAGAGGTGGGCTGTGCCAGTTGCTGGTTGGGGATGGGTGAGGGGGTGCTAGGTGAACTGGCACAGCTGGGTGGGGGGCCACTAGACTACCAGGGTAATGGGGGTGATATTTATCTATTCTACATTGCCCAAGGGGCCACAAGACTACCAGGGAACTGGGGATGATAAATATCTATTTTACAATGATCGGGGGGCCACTAGACTACCAGAGAACGGGGGGCGATATATATCTATATTACAATGATGGAGGGGCACTAGGCTACCAGGGATATGGGGGCTATATTTACATATTTTACAGTGATTGGGGGCACTGGACTACCAGGGCTTTGCTGGGTTTTTGCCACATTTGTGGCTGGTGACTTGAGGTCAGGGCATGGGGGGGTTAACTGCGCCACCCTGTGGGGCATATCTCGGACAGAGTCAGGGACAGTTGGTGTGGCCAGCCCTGCAGGGCTATTAATGTGGGACTCGGGGGGCAGGGAGGTGGGCAGCCCTGAGGGGCGTCCATAGGGGTATGCTGAGCATGGAGGGAGGGTCACTGTGCAATGACTGCAGGACAGCTGTCGGGTCTTCAGGACCCCTGGGGGGCATCCGTAAGTTATACCAACTAAAAGCTGGTGTAACTTACGTTGCCAGTTCTCCTCCGGGGGTTCTTTTAGAATGCCGACATTGGGGACTTTGTTGCTGCCCTTCTGGAATAGGGCGCAACTGCTACCGTAAATCCCATATTGCCGTGTCATAAGGGGCTTATGGTGAACCTGTGAGCATAACTGCTGTTTGCATAAGTGGCCTGCACCATGTCACAGGCCACTCTATAGAATCACGCATGGCACAACTGCTGGCATAAGTTGCTACATGCACCATTCTACTTGGCGCAAGTGTTGTTACACCAGGCATAACTGTACTAGAAGTGGGCCCTATGACTTGAAGTACAGAGTAAGCTACAGAGGCAGATAAACTCTAAGGAAAATCAGAAGAGATAAAAATCACACACTCATGCAAATTTACTCAAAAATAAATAATGAGGAAGAGAAATATATAAAACATACCTGGAATGCAAGATGAATTGTATTTAATTATTATGTTTTTCAAAGTTTTCTTTCAGGTGGCAGTAGCTCTTTAAATGCCTTAAAACATTTGAAATCAACTTAGCACTATTTGCATCCAGACTGCAAGCCCCTTGAAACATTTAAATGAAAAATATTTTTAAACCCTGCTAGGCACTTAGTCTTAAAACCATTTTTAAAAACATTTTAGAGCTAGCATAGTTTCATTCATTTGTCTGGACAGAAATAAAAATGGTTTAGACGTTAATGGTTTAACTAAGACAGTACAAGTAGTTGTAGTGCTGATAGGTAAGCACAGTTCTGTGTGCTGGAATTAATAGAAATGGTTACAAGGGGAATAAGCTGAATTACAAGGAGAATAGGCTGAATGCAAGAAGTGTGGATACACTAAACTATTGTCAAGAATGGTTACTTCATAGCTTGAATGGGTATACACTTCCGACACCAAAACTTCCACATCGACCGACAGTACAGCGACTATAGTGCCAGGCAGTGTAGTGTCGGCTCTGGACCCTGGCACTGTATTCAGGGTCTTGCACCCCTCCTAATCAGATCCAACTCGGAGTTGATTATATTTAGTGGGGGTGGTGGGCACAGGCCTCCGAGTAGGGGGGTTCGGGGTGAAGCCCCCTGAGGAAAACATGTTAGAGAGTTAGAAACCATATGCCATCCACAAAAAGGAGTTGACATGATGGTTTCACTGTCCGGACGTTCGACAAAATATTTTTTGATGACCAGTCATAGATTTGCGTGACTGCATAAAGCTGGTATAAATAAACTTGTTTTGAAAATGGTTTTCAAAAACAGTTCTAGAGTATGGACAAGGCCTTGGTGTAGGGTGTGGGAATATTCTTTTGATTCCTCAACGAATCTTCTCAATAATATGTTTCATGCAAATCTCCTCAGTAATGAGGACTAAGGGGAGATAAATGCAGAGAACAAGGAACTGTAAGCTGAATGGTTTTGGAATATTATATTTTAAAATCTTTCCCGGAATGATCCATACTCATTTTAAGAAGCCTTAAATCATTCTCTTGGCCTGCAGCATAAATCAAGAGATTATCCCTTATGCCAAGAGGCAAAGATTGAATTTACACCACTAAACTATGTAGTTAACATTGGCAAACTATTCTTACCTGGGGGTTCTAGCCAAGCACATTCATTCTCTGATTCAATCTACTCCATCGCATATGTGAAGTAGCAGGCAAAGAAATACATATTTTTCTTTCATTTAAAAACTTTGACTAGACCTCATCCATTGTGATTTCTTTAGATTATCACATTGAAAGCAAACTTAAATGAAAAAGCTATAAGCAATGTTCTGTTACAATATTCTAGGTCCTGAAAAATCTTCAAATACCTGCTTTTGCTCCCATATTGCTCATTTATTTATTTTTTTATTTAGCTTTTGTTTACCGGGTAAGTACACTAGACAAGTAGTATGCCTATTTTCAGGAACGACCCGGGAGAGCACAAAACATACAGTATACATACATGGCAACATTGGAGAAACAGCATGATACAGTAAAAAACAGCTATAACACTTGTATAAAGGCAGAGATACTGCCACACATTGTACAAATTGTTACAGGACATAGATAGACATTAGAGAATTACTAAGTACATATTTCATAGACCATCATAGACCTAGAATAGACAATAGTGGACTGCTGAGTTTACATTACAAAGGCTAAGAGCAGACAGTATTACATTACAGAGGCTAAGAGCAGTCACATCTTGACGTTTGTATTAAATGGGACCATAGGGAGGTGTGTAAGGTCCCAAGGGAAGAGGCCGAGCGAACATGGTCCGGAATAGAGTTCCAGAGCCTTGGCCCAAATGCGGCATAGTCGCGATCCCCCATAAGGGTCCGAGTAGGGGGGACTTTAAGCAGCTCAGAGGTCTGTGACCTGAGCTGGTAGGGGATGACGTCCAGTTTAGGGAGGAGATGCACCAGTCCCAACGGGATGCCCGTAACAAGCATTTTCCTGGTGAAGATTCCTACACCAAGGATCAGGGATTCCGCAGGGGGGGAGCCAGTTGAGTTTGTCATAGAGCTCACAGCGGTGGGTGAGTTTGGGAGCAGCTAGTGCAAACCGACAGATGTCATTATATGCCGTGTTCCACCGATTAAGATGAATTTGGGGTGACCTGGCAAATAGGTGGTATCCATAAGTAAGGGAGGGGAGAAGCACTCCCCTCGCAAGTGCCAGTCTTGCTCCCGGAGTCAGGCTGTATTTGGCCCTGTTGGCCAGGCCAAACTTACACCTTGTAGCTCTGCAGATGTTTAGGATATGGCTTCCCATGTCAAGTTGTGGGTCGAGAGTGACCCCAAGGTATTTAATTGAGCTCACTGTTGGCAACAGGGGGCCACCATCACAAGTTATTTTGAGTATAGCTGATGAGGCTTTTATCTTGGCCGTGGAACCAAAGAGCATGGCCTGAGTTTTGTTTGGATTCAACACCAGTCTATGGTTGGTAATCCAGGCCGAGACTCTGCCGAAGTCTTCGGATAGGCACTGGTTAAGGTCAGCAGCATCACGAGCATGGGCCACTAGCACAAGATCATCTGTGTAAAGCGTGACTTGGCAACGAGAGGTCACCAGTGGGAGTTGGTTAATAAAAAGTGAGAATAGGAGTGGTCCAAGTACTGATCACTGGGGAACCCCCATGGTCACTGCCCTGGACTCTGAGAGGACCTTGTTAAAGCAGGTGCGCTGCTTTCTACCCGTTAGGTAGCCCATCATCCAGCTCATGGCATGAGGAGAGAGCCCGAGAGCCCAGAGCTGCTCCCCCAGTAGGTCATGGATGAAAAGGTCAAAAGCTTTTGACAAGTCAATAAATATAACAACTGACAGTTTGCCCTGGTCCATGGTGGATCTAATACAAGAAGTTACAGTAATCAGGGCAGTAGTGGTACTATGACCCTTCCTGAAACCATGTTGGGCCCTGGAAAGCAGTTCATGGGTATCCACATACTCCGAGAGTTGCTCCGCCACCACCTTTTTCAGGAGTTTGCCAAGGGATGGGAGAATAGCAATAGGGTGATAGTTGTCAGGAAGTTTGGGATTTCCCTGCTTCAGAACAGGGACTATCCTAGCCTCCTTCCAGATGTCAGGGATTATCCCCGAACTGAGGGATAGGTTGAAGATATGGACAATCAGAGGGGCAATGTATGCTGCGCCCAGCTTGAGAAGCCTAGGCTCCAGGTTGTCAAGCCCTGCACTAGAGTGCTGGGAGAGGGCAGCCAAGTGGTTCTGAACATCCAGGACTGACACAGCCCTGAGATTAAACACTCTCCAAGAAGGATGTTCACCCTGCATCGGAGGAATAATAAGTGAGCTACCCCCATCAGTCGTGAAACGAGAGGTAAGGGCCGAGAGGTCAGAGAAGTGGAGATTGAGATGGTCGGCTATAGTATGGGGATTACTGTACGAGACTCCATCAATAATCATGTCCACGAAACATGGAATACCCTCATTGGTACCACCAATCCTTTGGGCATTCCTGCTACCCACTAGACTTTCTTAAAATTTGTTTTTAATTTCCAGCTCTAAAAGGCACACTCAGCTGGAGCTCATTTCCAGGTATAAACCAGGAGCCAAGGGAGATTAAGTGACTTGCTCAGGGTTACATATTATGCAAGTGGCAGCTTTAGGATTCAAACCCAGATTTGTTTTATCAACAGACTGCCTAGGTGCTCTGCCAACAAGATCCAGAGTAACTCGTTCTCCTCCCACTCTTAATTGGGGGAGGGTACTCCATGTTTCAGTATTAGTTGTTGAGGCAAATGCTGTGGTGTATCAGAGGACCTATTGGCATGGGAGGATGCAAAGACCATCACATCAAGTGTGCCAGACTGGTATTTCCTGTTTTCTGTAGTTCTACCTCCACTGGAGTATTCATACAACCTGTGTCCAGAGGGGTGCAAGACAGTGCATGGTTGCCAACACAAACATGGGCATCTCTACCACATAGCCTTCAGGAATCACCACTAAAAAGATGTCGTAATCAACACACCTCCTGGAGGAGAGCACCCTCATGGTTGCCCTTTCATCCTTCCTGTCAGCCTTCACTCCAGTTTCCCAAGGCACAGGATTTCAACCTGGGTCACATACCTACAAAGCAGATGCCCCATGACTTGGTGCCATGGAGCCAAAACTGTAAACTAACTCTTAATGCAAGTATGCAACATTTTAAACATTCATAAGAAGTCACTGTGCTTGTACTTTAGCAACTGCCTAGCTAGGACTACAGCTCATTCTACTGATGGACATGTTAACAACTCCCTAGCAACTATTTGTATAGGACTGAAGTTCATCTGCTGGATGACACTATCACCCTGCTAATTGTATTCAATGTTCTCCAACGTATGTATTACCTGTTCCTTCAGTTTTCATTACTGCCTGTATTTTTCTGTTTGTATCATGACGTGGAGCCTTTCGAAACAAGTCTATGACTCAAAGGGTTGTAATTCCGCTGTGCTTATAAATAAATAAGTTAATTAATTAATTAACAAAGCATTGTATGAACATTTATTAGTAAACAAATGAATTTCCATTCCAGTTGTAAACATTGCATTGCTGAGGGATGTGCCTTAGGAAATAATGTTTCCTCTGACGTGCAGGCTTCTGCCTTGATGTTGATCACCACAGAAGAATGTTATCTTTTATATCATGTAATGTTTTCCTTAGTCTGCTAATAAGCAACAGCAGAAACATAAACAGCAGTCACCAAGATCTTTACATTCAATTCAATTTTATTTGATCTTAACAAAACCCAATTTCATTCTCTTAGAATGTAACAATTCACACACCACATTAATACTGTACACACATACATGCATACTGTACATACATTCCTACCTACATACTGAGTGCCTTCAATAAAGGACTGTGTCCGAAATGTGACAGGCGGGCATGAGGTGTGTGTCTGTCTGTCCAGCACAAGATGTGTATCTACAATAACATTTTAAAAGTGATCCTATGCTGTGGTGTCCTTGCTATATTGGTGATGAGTGTCTAAATCTTGTCTGAAGCCATGCATACAGACATACAGATTTATGGAGGGAAAAAATACATTGATCCATCAAATTCCTCCCTTCAACCAGCCCAGTGAGAATACTCTGGCACTGTTTTTCATCCACAGTACTTGTTGAATCTTAACTTAGAAACACAGAGGGCAAGATTCACAAAAGGGATGCACCCAGCGCGTCCAAGATGCACCAGCACATCCCCGACTTGCACAATGGTACAATTCTGGTATGGGGATGATGTTCTGAGACATCCCCAATGTGCCAACACATTGCAGATGCACTGCATACCACCTATAATGATATGTGGCATATCTGGAAGGGCTGTGAAGGAGGCTTGCTCATGCATATGGT
Source organism: Neoceratodus forsteri (assembly GCA_016271365.2). Classification (NCBI taxonomy): domain Eukaryota; kingdom Metazoa; phylum Chordata; order Ceratodontiformes; family Ceratodontidae; genus Neoceratodus; species Neoceratodus forsteri. The sequence goes on from CM057451.1 coordinate 1,093,382,523, forward strand.
GCGCAGCCCCATTCACAGCCGAACTTGGAAATGCAGCCCCAGGGCAAGTCTGGAGATGCACCTATCAAAGATAAGTCTACATCAAGTAGACTTCAGTCACTTGCCCCCCACAAGTGGCTGCCATTCTGCATACAGCAGCACGGCAGCCTGCCCACCCTGGCAATCCAGTGTGCCCCCCTCCTTGCCCGCATCCCCATTACACAGCCACTGCATGCAGTAACCAGTAGGTACAGGCAGACCCCCTTCACCCGCATCCCTGTTACATAGCCGCTTCCTGTGGCAAGCAAGAAGAAAGGACAGATCCCCCCACCCACATCCCCATTACATAGCCACTTCCTGCAGCAAGCAAGAAGTAAGGACAGACCCCCCTCAACCGCATCCCTGACACATAGCAGCTTCCTACAGCAATACAGTTCATTGCAGAAAACCCACCACTCAGGCCTATCCACCAGCACCATTGGTCAACAGGCCTCCCCCAGTTTCCCAGCAGACAGCCCACCCACCCTCCCGGCACCCCCCTACATCCTCCCCCCATCCGCGATGTTTCCCCATCGGTGGGCAGCTCAGCCCACCCTCATACCACCATGGCTGGGTATCCATAGCAGTATGAGGGTGGGTTGATCTGCTGCCGATGGGAGAAAATATGCATGAACAGGGGAGTGGGGTGGGCAAGGGCGCCTTGAGTGGGTGGGGGGTGGGTTGCCTGCTGGACAACAAGAGGGGGGTCATGTTGACTGATGGTGCCGACGGGTATGGCTCGGGGTGGTGGTGGGGTCTTCTTTATAATGCATTGTTTTGCCACAGGAAGTGGCTATGTAATGGGGATGAAGGCAGGGGGTCTATCCATATGTTTTACTTGCCACAGGAAGCAGCATTCCTATGGGGATGCAATCCGGGTTGGGGGCACACTGGCCTGCTGGGGACCCATCCATACATGCATGGGAGGCAGTCGCCCAAGGGAGGGATGCCTGTGGAATAGATGGGGCTCCCACTGTGGACCTCAGCCCCAGCACAGTGCTCAGTGCATTCGGCTGGGTATATCCCTGCATGGTACATGAAAATGGGGCCATAATAACATGCAAATGGCCCCATTGCACCTTGCATGTCTAGTGGCCCCATTTGCATGTTGTTGGCTGTAAAAGGTCATTATGGGCGCAGTGCATTGTGAGATGTGCTGCCCCATTGGATTCCCTGCCCATTGTGACAGTTGTGCCACCACATCCAGGGCTGAGCGCACCCCTGGTATACACAGAGGGGATGCTTCAGGGGCATTCTCCTGAAGCATCTTCTGTGAATACCACATTTGGTGCTTGGCGCATCTCATGTGCATCGGGGCATCCATGATGCATCGAGCACAACTTCTTTGTGAATCCTGCCCTCAAAGTATAGGCAGAAAAGGGCATGGAGACCCATCTTTTTGCCCTGTTTTACCTGCCTAGCTGTGCACCCTGGACCCTACTTGGTCACAGGTGTCCATCTCTCCTCCTTTACCTCTACCTGTGCCTATCATACACATGTTTGAAGCTCCCTGCTGTCTTTACCCCTACCAGCTCTTATAGCAGGCTGTCTCAGACATCCATCACCCTTTCTGTGAAGAAGTATTTCCTCACATTCCTGTTAAACTTCGCCCCTCAAGTTTCATAGCATGCCCCCATGTACTGGTATTCCTCCATTGGAAGACACTTCTGCCCCTGCACTTTGTTCATCCCCTGTGAGGTACTTATATATCTCAATCATGAGCTTGAAGGTCACCACATAGTATCTGATGATACCACATGCATTGGAAGTTTATTTCAGGTGGCCACAAATTGTTCTAGGGAGTACTTCTTAATCATTTCCCTCAGATTCTTCTTTCAATCATATTGACTGTTTCCTAGTAGTTTCATCCTTGTGCATCCTGAAGAGTAGCACTTGATCTGATGGTGTTATCCTTTTAAGATATTTGTAATTATATAACGACCATTAGTGCTATTGCACTAAGAAAAAAGCACTATCTCAAACAGAGAATCCTAGCTAGCTAGATAAATGTTTTGTTTTTCTAGCAGGGTACGTCAGTTCCATTTATCCTTACAATGAGGTACATCACTTTGTACCTCATACCAAGCACTATTCTGAGCTGCTGCGACTGTGGTTGTTACAATGTTTTTAAAATAGTGCTAATGTACATTGCATAAACTGAACACGTGATGTGTGGCAATAAGATATCGTTTTTATCTAAATCTGTGTACAATGACCTCTTGTACAGTCACTCGTGGCTTTGCCACCTGTGAGGGTCAAGATTTCACTGACCACTCATAAACATAAAAATGATATCTCATTGCCACCCATCACAAATCCCCTATATATGTCTCCCCTTAGTCTTATTTTTTCCATGGGGAACAGTCTCTGTTCTTCCAGTTGGTCCTCATTGTCCACGTTTTTGAAGCCATCAACCATCTTGGTCAGTCTTGTCTGTATTTTCTCATCTTGTTAATAGCTTTTCCCATGTATGTGCACTAGAACACCATACTGCATTTGAGATAGGGTCCGACCATTAATCTTCTGTACGAGGGCATTACAATGTCTCTCGACCTGTTTACAAAGTTTATCTTGATAAAGGCTATGATTTTGTTTGCCTTGCTAACTGATGCCCCTCACTGCTGCTCCCATTAAACGTGGGATGTTCATATAGGGTAGCCCCAAGCCTGCATGTTGGGCAGCCCTTGATTTGCACTTGACATGAAAAAAATGTTTTTTACTTCCTGTGTTCCTCTGATATTAGGATGTATCTGGTTGATCCAGCTGTCTCCCCCTCACCCATCATTTTGTGTATGCAGTCACATATGTGGCATTTCAGAATCCCTCGAGGCTGATTTGAGCATATCTTTGGAATGATATAGAGTGGAGATGGTCCAGTGGAGGACAACTAAAGCCATGTTTACATGGCAGCAGCACTGAGGAATGTGCGCTGCTCACTTTCTGATTCGCCGGTTGCTGTCGGATTCACACAGCCTGCTTTCACAGCACTGCAAGTCGCTCTGAGGAGGGGCTGAGAAGGTACCGTGGGCTGAAATTAAACAGCCCTTGTAGTGGAGTGAGCACAGCAAAGCATTCACACTGCCATTTAATGCGCTCACTCTGCTACTGATCCCACATCTGAGTCGGATCAAAAAAATTATCCGGGAAGCACTTAAGGTGCTCTGAGCAGTGTTTACACTGCAAACTTTGCAGCGCATCAACCTGTGTGCATGGGTTGATGCACTGCAAAGTCGGCAGTGTAAACAGGGCTTAAAATGGAGTTGGATCTGCATCAAAAGGCCTCCAAGGAGAGACTAAAGGACCTCAATATGTACACCCTGGAACAGGGAAGGGGGGGATATGACGGAAACATAGAAACATAGAATTTGATGGCAGATAAGTACCGCTTGGCCCACCCAGTCTGCCCATTTCCCTACCTAATGGATAAGCTGCAGATCCTAGTTAACCAACAGCCTACTTCTTCCTACCCCCAACCCCTAGAATTGCCTTATGACTGTCACATGCATTCTTGAAATCCACCAATGTTTTTGACTCCACAACCTATTCCATGCTATTCCATGCATCCACGACCCTCTCCATGAAAAAATACTTCTTCACATTACCTCTGAGCTGTCCCCCCCTCAATCTTCAAATTGTGCCCCCTTGTTCTTACACACCATTTTTTCTGAAAGATGATACCCTCTTGGACTTTGTTGATTCCCGTGAGGTACTTGAAAGTTTCTATCATGTCTCCCCTCTCCATCCTTTCCTCAAGGCTATACATATTAAGCTCCTTAAGTCTCTCTTCCTATGTCTTCCGGTGCAGACCCTGCACCATTTTAGTTGCCCTCCTCTGGACTGACTCCATCCTGACTATGTCTTTGTGGAGACTGGGTCTCCAGAAATGCACGCAGTACTCCAGATGGGGTCTCACCAGCTGTCTGCACACAGGGATAACATCTTTCTGTTTTCTACTGGTGATGCCTCTCCCTATGCATCCCAGTAGTCCCCCTGCCCTCCTTACTGCTCTCTCGTATTGCTTGCCCACCTTTAGGTCATCTGATATGACTAACCCCAGGTCCCTTTCCATTTTTGTTGTTGTTAGTCTCTCACCCCCCATTGTGTACTCTTCCCCTGGGTTTTTGTTTCCCAGATGCATTACTTTTCACTTCTTAGCATTGAATCTAAGCTGCCATACATTTGACCATTCCTCCAACCTTGCCAAGTCCCTTCTCATCCTTTCCACCCCACCTTTTGTATCAACTCTGTTGCAGATCTTTGTGTCATCTGCAAAGAGACATACCTTTCTTCTAGTCCCTCTACAATGTACCCTTATAAGACATTAAAGAGGACTGGTCCTGAGCCTGAACCCTGCAGTACCCACTAGTAACCCCTTTCTTCAGAGTAGACTCCATTTACTATTACCCTCTGTGTCCTATTCTCCAGCCAATTCTTTACCCAGGCTACCATCTTGGGACCCACTCCCAGGCTGGCCAGCTTGTATATTAATCTTTTGTGTGGGACTGTGTCAAATGCCTTGTTAAAGTCTAGGTAGGCTATGTTCACAGCCCCTCCTTGATCTATTACTTTGGTCACCCAGTCAAAGAAATTCATTTGATTAGTCTGACATGACCTTCTCACTGTGAATCCATGCTGCCTTGGGTCCTGTGCCCCTCTAGCCTCTAGATACTCGACAATTCTTTCCTTCAGAAGTGATTCCATCATTTTCCCAATCACTGAGGTTAAACTAACAGGTCTGTAGTTTCCTGCTTCTGCCCTGCTCCCACTTTTCTGAAGTGGAATATCATCTGCCCTCCTCCAATCCTCAGGTACTACCCCATCCTGTCATGATTTGTTAAAGAGGGTAGTCAGTGGTGTCACTAGTTCTACCCTTAGTTCTTTTAGAATTCTGGGATGAATCCCATCAGGCCCCATTGCTTTGTCCACCTTCAGTTTTAAGAATTCTTTCAGAACCCTTTCTCCTGTGAATGGGCTGGTATCAACCCCCATATCTAGAGTGTTTCTATTGTTTGGTTTCGGTTCTTCCCCCTCTTCATTTGTGAATACTGAGCAAAACTATTTGTTTAGTATCTCTGCCTTTTCACAGACACCCTCTGTCCACCTCCCCTCACCTTTATTAAGCCTCACTATCCCTCTTTTGGTCTTTCTTTGCTCCCTGATGTACCTATAAAAGGTTTTATCTCCCTACTTAACTGAGTTGGCTATCTTTTCCTCGGTTTGGGCCTTTGCTGTTCTGACTGCCTTCCCTGCTTCCTTTTGCTTTAATTGATACAATTCTCTGTCCTGCTCCTTCTGTCATTCCTTTTCCTTCCTGAATGCTTTCTTTTTCTCCCTAACCTTCCCTGCCACCTCCTTTGAGAAGCATAGTGATTTCTTACATCGTTTTGTTTTGTTTATTTGCTTTATACAAAGACTGTTTAATAACTCAAGGGGGTAAATAAGGTACAGGAGGGAATGGGGTCATGCTGTGAAGCTGCAAGGGGGTAGATTTAGGATAGATATGAGGAAGTACTTCTTCATAGAGAGAGTGGTAGATTTCTGGTACAGCCTTCCAGTGGGGGTGCTTGGGGCAAAAACAGTCATGGGGTTAAAAAATGCATGAGCTAAGTACAAGGGAATTATAGTGGAGGGGGGAGAAAGTGTAGATCAGGTCTGCCTTAATAGTGTAAGTAGGGAGAAATGGGCAGACTGGATGGGCCAAGTGGTCCTTATCTGCAGTCAGATTCTATGTGTCCACTTTCTGCTGGGCCTCATCTCCTCAGGCTATTGCATGCAACCCTTTCAAACTTCTGTCCTGAGGTGAGAAGACAACTCCTGATGACACATCAGCCCCCAGCAGCTGGCAACTTCCCTTGAGCACCCTTAGCCAATCCAGCTAGCAGGACATTCTTAAGCTCTCTGTAGTTAACATAGACCAACACGGGGGATATAGCATCCCATAGGCCACACATAAGACAAGGTGGCAATGTATAAAATGTAAAGAATGGCACCTAAACAGTAACCCCAGAAAGAGTGAACTCAGTTCACCTCAGGAAAGGCTTGCGACCACAGTTATCTTTTATCTCAAGGCTGAAAATCTAATGATGAGAAAGAGAGATCTGAAATACTTTTTCAGAGCTGGCACACCCTCTTGTACACTGTCCAGATAAGAAACAATGACCATATTTTGTAGTTTTGTGAACAGCTAGAAAATTATATATTGCCACCACTATTCCCAGCATCAAAGTTTATGTGCTATATTATGGAATTCTGTAAAGCCAACAAGGCTCATGGGTGAGGTTTTCAGCCGTTGGAGTCAGTTTTTCCAACACAGGTGCAGAAATCTGCACAGGACCTTAGATCACAAAAAGTTGGTCTAACTTCCCGGATCAAATTCTGCACTTGCGTCAGAAAAATGGATGGGAGTCCTGTAGTTGCATCAGAAATTGCCATAAACTGCAAGAAATGCTGCAAATTACATCCAGATGCCTTTAAATAGGAAGCAGAAATATGGATGCACAGGGATGCAGCATGTTTTTGAAATACAAATGCAAGTACTGCGCCCACAATTTTCAAAATCCTGCTCCTGCGTGTTGAAATCAGAGTCTGATGGTGGATACTAAGTGGGATGCAGTAGCCCAGGAAGAAATAAAAGCAAACATGGGACTTATCAATGAACTTACATTTTTAACATTGTTCAGGATGTTTGTTTTCAGAACTATTCAACTGATGACCAAAAAAACATTAAACGTTTATTTCATTTAAAAAATAAAAAAAAAAAACTTTGTTGAGCTCATTTACTGCAAAGAAATTAGAACATTATTTGCAACACCTGCTGAATTTAATGAAATTATCATTTCATTAAATCAGCCTCCTATGTAAGATACACAGTACACCGAAAGATGGTGTACAATCATTTTATAAGATGCTAATCAATTGTTTATACCCAAGTTAAAATGACTGTACTGTAGATTATAAAATGGGTACATGATTTCCTGCTTTCAGATTGGCTGAGATACTTTCTTAGCCTTGTGATTGTGTCAGTAAACCAAAACATAAATGAATTTCCTGGTTCTAGCCTTGCCTTCCAAACATATCCCTGTACCCACAAACAATTTTGATTTTCGATTCACTGAACATGGTTTGCCACCTATTGCAAAAAAGAAAAATGCCAACCTTTCTCTACTGCAGGAGACTGTGGGATAGATTACGCATGGCAGCAGGGAGCAGGCCAGGGAGCTGGGAGGCAGAAGCCCCTTCAGAAGAGAAGCAGTGGAGCAGGAGAGCCTTCCCAGCTGCATGGAGTGGGCCAGGGCATCTAAGACCAGCTGCGGAGCAAGGGAGCCTTCCTGGCCGCATGGCATCTGCCAGGGCATCTAGAACCAGTGGCAGAGTGAGGGAGCATTCCCAGCCACATGGAGTAGGCCAGGGCCATAAGGTACTGGTGGCGGTGTCCAATCCAGCTGCAGGAGCAGAGTGGAAGTATGCCAATTGGGCACAGTGAAAGAGAAGCCAATCAGGTGCAGCAGTGGGAGATATGAAAGTCGAGCAGGCTTTAAATAGCAGCTCAGCCATATCCCCACTAGAGTCTTTTGGGCATAGCAGCAGGGAGCGGGCCAGGGAGCTGGGTGGCAGAAGCTTCTTCAGAAGAGGAGCAGCACAGTGGGAGGGCCTTCCCAGCCACAAGGAGTGGGCTAGGGCATCTAAGGCCAGTGACAGAGCAAGGGAGCCTTCCTGGCCACACATAGTGGGCCAGGGCTGTAAGCAGCAGGACTAAGGGATTTTTAATCAGCATGACTAAGGATTTTTTGCCACCCACCACCCGGCCCAGACCTTGACCTTGACCTCTATTAACTGCTCAGGGAGGGCAGAGCTGGTTGGCAAGGAGGATCCCATTGGCTGAAACAAATCGGGTAAGAAGGAGCTGTGCACTGCAACCAAAAATTGAATGGGAGTCAGACTGGGAGGGAAGGAGTGAGGCTGCAAGCATTGGTGCAGTTGAGTTGGGGTTTGTTAATTTATTTTAGGGCCTGTATCTGTGCTTTGCTGTGTATGGATAGTTTTCTTCCCACATCTGTAAGGGCAGTCTTTATTTGGTAGCTGGCCCAATGGGCATTGTGGGAGGGCAGACAGGCACTGGTACTGTTAGGACAATTTAGGATGGGACAGCCAACTTGGAAAAAATGGGGCAGGGTCCACAGAGCATGAGGGCTGGTATCTTTGGAAAGGTAGTGGGGTGTGTAGGGTGTGGGTTGGTCATAGTGCTAGCCCTGACCTGGAGGATGGGGGGTTGTATGGTGTGCCAACGGTTGGCACATCTCAGGAAGGAGGTCAAGTGGCTATGATGGGTGTTCGGGGGAAGGGTGAAAAGGAAGGAGACTGTGTGGTGGGGTGTTGGGGCAGTAGGGGGAAAAAATGATAAAATGGTAGTAGGCTCAGATGAGGCACCCAAACTGGGAGGGAACAGACAGGAGAAGGATGGCACAAGTGCAGGGGACTGTGCTACCATAATGAGAAGTGTGGGGATGGACCCTGGAGGAAGAAGAGGAGCACCAGGGGGCATGGGTTGAGGTGGCCCTGAGCAAAATAAGGACCATAAGGTCTGGCACGAGGTTAGGAAAAATATGAACCAGGGGGCCTGGCAAGAGGTTAGGAGAAGAGCACTGGGGTATGGGCAAAAGAGAACTGATAGAGGGTGTGAGACAGCAGGGGAGTCAGGACAAATGGCATAGAGCAAAATAACAGATTCACGCCCCTGGCACTGTCAAGTGAGGAGGGGGAATCTGAAGAGGAGGAAGCTCCTCTGGAAGCAGGTAAGCGGGGGATGGAAATGGGTTCAGCAGGCAAAGCGGGGGAGGAGATTCTCCCAGGCATAGAGTCATGGGGGGCCAGGATACGGAGAATGTACATGCACCAGCAGGAAAAATGGGAGTCAGGATACAGTGGGGAAGGGGGGGAGCTGGCTAGGAAGGGGAACTCAGAGTGGGGAGGCCCAGGGAGAAGGGGACCTAGTAAAGGATGTGGATATAATATGAGGGGATGAGGTTATGCAGGGAGGGAAAGAGAGATATGGAGGAGGGAAGGAATGGGGGCCAGTGCACTCCCCAGTGGAGCAGGGGTGGTCACATGTCCCTGGGGGAAATACTGTGTTGGTTCTGGAGGCAGTAAGAGGAAGGGAAGTAGTGGTGGAGGACAGGTCTGAGAGGGAAAAAAGCAGGGAGCAGTGGAGGGACCCTTGCTCTTGGGGGAGATACGGGGTTGGTCCCAGGAATAGCAGAGGGAAGGAAAGTGACTGAGGTGGACAGGTCAGTGAGGAGGAAGACCTGGGGCAGGGGGGACCCTTGCTTCAGGGAGAAATACGGGGATGGACCACAGTGCCATAGCAGGAAAGGAAGAGACCAGGGAGATCAGGTCAGTGAGAAATGAGGGTTGGAGTGGAAGGGACAGGTTGGAATTTGGCATGGGGGGAAGGGAAGTACATGGAAAAGCAGGGGGAGTGGGCAACTGGGATAACAAGCAGACCTAGGGAAAAGGAGGCAGTAAGAGTGCTTCTCCTAGGGAACTCCATGATTAGGGGGACCAGGTGGGGGAGAGGAAGTGACTTCCTGTAGTGTTAAGACCAGTAGTATATCTGGCTTGACGGTGCATCAGGCCAAACATCTGATCTATACTCTAGTGAAGGAGTGTGGAGAGACACCTGACATAGTGCACCTGGGTACTAAGGATATAAAGAGGAACAGTGAGCTGGAGATTCAGGCTAGGTTTAGGGAGCTGGCCAGTGCCTGTCAGGACATTGGGTGCACAGACCTTCTCAGAGTTACTATCGATGCTCAGGGCCAGTGCGGAAAATAAGCAAAAAATAAGGGATGTAAATGTATGGCTCAGTGAATGGTGTGAGGCCAGGGGGTATGGGTGGGTGGAGAACTGGGGTACAACCTGGGAGGACAAGAAACTGTACACAAGGGACAGGCTCCACCTTAGCTCAGATGGGAAAGAGGTCCTGCAGCTTTGACTGGCAGAATTCATCCACTCCAGGTGGGGTTTAAACTTGTGAGGGAGAGGGAAGGGGCTCCCTGGCAGGCCAGGCCAAGATGGCCCTGGCCTTCTTCCACAAGTCGGGGGGAAGGGGCACAAGTCAGAAGCACCCAATAGTGCATGAAGGGGTCCTTGTAGGCAGGGAACAGGGAGACCTCAGGGCACCTGGGCAGGGGGAGGAACAGGAAGAAGGTCTGCTGGCTAACCTTAGTTATCACTGTGGTAGGGAAGAGGGAAAAACTGTGATGCTGGGAGACCTGAATATGCCAGGAGCAGACTGGGGAACTATGGCATCCTCATCGGGCAGGGAGCAGCGCCTGCTGGACGTTTTCCATGATGCGTCTCTTACCCAGCTGGTGACTTGATCTGATGAGGGAGGGGTGCGTCCTGGATGTGGTCCTGTCAGACAGTGAGCTCATCAGGGACCTAGTTGTTGGGGACCCACTGGTGGGAAGTGATCACGGCACAGTTTGGTTCTCCCTTGACCTAGGAGGAGGGGTAGAACACACAAAAATGTTAGTGATTGATTTTAGAGGTGTGGACTTTGGGGGGATGGAGTGAATCCTTAGGGACTACCTAGATGAGATCAGGCCAAGCATGAGCACTGAGGCCCAGTAGGAAATTATTAAAAAGGAGCTCCTGAAGGCTACAAAGGCCTGCATGAGGGAGAGAAGGCAAGTGGGGCAAAGCTAAGAGGCTGAGCTAGTGGAAAAGGGAGGTCCAGGATGCGGTAAGGGAGAAAAGGCTGCTTATAGCTGATACAAATGTTTTTGTGGAGCTATATCCAAGGGGGAGTATGAGAAGGTAGCCAGGAGGGCCACAAGGGTGGTGAGGTCAGCCAAGGTGAGGGTGGAACTGAGATTGGCAAAGGGGTTAAAAGGGGGAAAAGGGTTCTTCAGGTATATCAGGGAAAGAAGAAAAGGGAATGGGGCAGATTAGTAGGCTGAGGATGGGGAGTGGATGGGTAGAGGAGGCAGCGAGAAGGCAGAGGTACTAAATGACTTTTTTGCCTCAGTCTTTACCAAGAAGGATGGGGGAGGTGGCACTGCAAGGGGAGAGGGAAGGGGGACCGGCAGATGAAGTGGAGGAAATGGATGTTGAAATCCCCAGTGGGAGGGTGTGGGAAGTGTTCAAGGCCCTTAGAGTAGATAAAGCATAAGGCCCAGACAGGATCCATCGCAGGGTGCTTAAGGAACTGGCTGATACCCTGGCCGACCTTTTTAACTCTTCCCTTCAGTTGGGGTGGGTGCCTCATGACTGGAGGATGGCCCATATCATCCTATACACAAGGGTGGCTCACAAGAGGAGCCAGGAATCTATAGGGCAGTTAGCCTGATGTCGGTAGTGGGCAAAGGGATGGAGGTCATCTTGAAGGAGAGGCTGGAGGGGGTTCTGAAGGCACAGAGACACCTAGATGATTGCCAGAATGGCTTTGTTAAGGACAAATCATGTCAGACGAACCTGGTGGAGTTCTATGAAGGGGTGATGAGTGCACTGGATGAGAGCAGGCCAGTGGATGTCCTCTTTCTAGACTTCAGCAGCATGTTTGATTTGGTGCCACATCCCGGGCTGCTGGGGAAGTTGGAGGATATGGGGGGGCAGACGGTCAGGTGGATAGCAAACTGGCTAGTGGAGCATGTACAGAAGGTGAGGGTTATGGGAAGGTCTCAACCTCCAGGAGAATCATTAGCGGGGTCCCACAGGGATTGGTACTGGGTCCACTCCTGTTTAACACCTTTATCTCAGACATCAGAAGCGGTATTAGGAGCAGGATGAGCCTCTTTGCCGATAACTCGAAGTTGTGGGTGGTGGTGAAAGGGGAGGAGGGGAAGCTGGCTCACCAGGAGGAACAGGAGACCCTGGGGAGGTGGTCATGCATCTGAAAACTAAAGTTTAATGCTGGGAAATGCAGGGTTCTTCACCTGGAGGCCAAAACCCTGGCTCATGTATACACCTTGGGGAGGGAGGCACTGCAGGTTTCTAGGAAGGAGAAGAACCTCAGGGTGGTGGTGGATGCCAAAAATGAATAACTCATAGCAGTGTAGAAGGGCTGCAGCCCAAGCAAATAAAATGCTGGCATGCATAGCCAGGAGGGATAACCTGAAGGAGTTGAGAGGTGCTCCTTCCAATGTATAATTGTCTGGTTAGACCACAACTTGAATACTGCATGCAGTTTTGGCATCCATACTTAAAGAGGGACATTGCTGTCCTGGAGAAGGTCCAGAGGAGGGCAACCAGGATGATACTAGGACTAAGGGGAAGGCCCTATGAGGAGAGACTGGAGGAGCTCAATCTGTACTCGCTGGAAGAGAGAAGGAACAGAGGGGATATGATAGAGGTTTTCAAATATCTCAAGGGGAAAGAACAGGGTAAGTCTTGAGGGGGTGTTTCAGCTGAGGGAGGTAGGGGCCACCAGGGGACACTTGATGAGGCTGGATGGGGGGGAGACTGAGGGGAGAAACAAGGAGACACTACTTCATTGAGGAGGGTGCATCCCAGAGCCTTGCAGGGGGGTTGGGGACCTTGTAGAAAGGAGGAGGGAGGCAATAACGGTTCGCTGGGAGGTCACTGTTCCTCGAGCAGACTCGATAGGCCATAGGGCCTAATCTGCTGGCTTTTTAGTATGTTAGTATGTTAGATATTCATACTCATTTAGTGCTTTGTGCTAATAGGTAGCACAAAGTGCTGAATTGTGCAATGCCATTATACTGCTATATTGTAACAGATATTGTGCACATGCCAAGTGCATAGTTTCCATTCTAGTATAACTGTATCATCACAAGGCACTAAGGCACTAACAGGTGACTATGCACAAAACAGAGACAGATGCTGGCCATTACTTAGTATATGGCCATCATACTGAACAGGGCAGTGTACTGTAAGAGCAATAGTGCATGCCATACGAGATAGCACTTGTACTCTACACTTTCTATTCTGCCGATGGCTGCAAAGCAACTGGATGGCATTGTACCTTGGCAGTTGCAGAATTTCTTGGAAACTTAAGGGTTGCAAGATAAATATCAATTGGGTTTCCATAAGGAACATAGTGCAATCTCCTCCATGTTGAAGGTCTTTGATGATGTCAACAAAACTATGGAGGCTGGTAAAGTAACCAGGCCATTTTTGTTGCTCTCTGCAAGGCTTTCAATATAGTGGACTACTCAGTGCTGTTAAGAAAATAAGGAGAGGCTAGGAGATAATGGGGCCCTAAAATGGTTTAATAGGTACCTTTGCAACAGAATTCAGAGAACTGTGGTGAATGGGTAACATTCTGGAGAACTAAATACAGTGCTACCTTGCTATAACAAACTCCATTATAATGAAAATTCAGCTATAACAAATGGTCATCTTGGCTTCTATTTAAACGGCAGCATGTCAGCGTGACTATGAAGTCCAGGAAGTGTGGAGCACTGTGTGTGTAAATGACAGTTCTGTAAGCTGCTCGATCTAGCAGGTCAGCTGGCCAGCTGGTTGTAAGATAGTTGTCAACTGATTTATGTCTCGGCATAAAAGTGATCTGATCGGCATTGTTATCATGGCTTGCCAATCAAGGATCATGGAGCTATAGAAACATAGAAACTGATGGCAGATAAGGGCTGCTGGACCCATCCAATCTGCCCATTTTTATTGCCTTCATTTTGCTGCAGACTCTACTTGATCTACGGTGCTGTATCTCTCCCCCTTCCTTACCCCAACAATTCTTTTGTGCCTATCCCAGGCATTTCTGAACCCCAGCACTGTTTTCGCCCCACTACCTCTGCTGGAAGGCTGTTCCAGGAATCCACCACCCTTTCTGTGAAGAAGTCCTTCCTCACATCTCTCCTGAATCTACTCTACCTCAATCAAGCTTCATAGCAAGTCCCATTGTTCTAGAACACCTTTTGCCCTGAAAAATACCCCCACTTGTACCTTATTTATTTGTTTACTGGGTAGGTGCACTAATCTGAAGGACCGTTTTCAGGCATGACCCCGGGCCATACAAAATCAGCCCTTCTGAGATTCAGGACTCTCACCATTGTGTGGTTGGATTCTACTGCTGTTTCTAATGTTGAACCACACTGTACGATGATCACTGGTTCTCATATGGCTCCCTACCTTGATGTCTGCAATACTGTCCCTGTTGGTAAGCACGATGTCTAGTATTGCCCCATCATGACTGGGTTCACTGACTAGTTGCCTGAAGAATGCCCTCTGCAGGGAATCCAGGATTTCTCTGCTTCTAGCTGAAGCCACAGCTAGAAGGTTCTAATCTACTTCCAGCAGATTGAAGTCCACCACCAGCAACACCTCCCCCTTTCAGCCATTTTGCCAATTGCTTCTAACATTTCCTTGTAGGTCCTTCCCCTGCACTGGAGGCCCATAGATCACACTTGCCCAGATAATGATTCTTTTTTCCTACCTTGTCCTCTTTGAACATCATGTTCCCTGGTATGGCCATGTCTCAGTCATGGCTGTCAGTGCACCATGACTTAGTAATGGTCACAATATCCAGGTCAGCCTCCACAATGATGGTCTCAGGAGAACCTTATTTCCCTGTCTTCTATCATTAGCACACATGGCCTTCCAGATTTTGTTAACTATTTGCTTGTCACTTCCCCCTTTTTCCTTTTGTTCCCCCTTCCTCCCTCTTTTCTTCTGGCTGCTTATTTTCCCCTTTCCTCCTTTGCTAACCCCCTGCTTCCTTGATTAACTTGTACCATGGTGGGACTCTCACTCCCAGGGATCTCCCTACTCTCTGTCTCTACCTGTGTGGGGGAGGGGGCAGTTCTGCCTACCCGTTTGCTTCCACCACCCTCCCTTGGCTAGTATAAATGTTCCTCAAAGTAACATTCAAATTGCCCACTGAGTACTGTTGTTTTCCTCCCAGCTGGATACAGGCCACCATCTCTGTATAGGCTGTTATCCTCCCAGGTGGGCCTCTAGCCCCCAGTGTAGCTGTACGAGAGCCTGTGTCTCAGTGTATTGCTTAAGCTGCAATGCAGTGTCTATTCAAAGGCATGATCCCACTACTGACTGGCACAGGGGCTTTGACCTGCTTTGTTTCTGACCTGGGCCAGTTCAGCCCTCCTTAGACAGCCTGGGAATCCCAGGATCTACATAGAAACACAGAGGTTTTCTGCACAAAAGGAGTCCTTTGTCCACCTAGTCTGCTCTAAAATTCCCTACCTCCTGTCTTTCCGCAGAACCTATTCGATCTCCAGCCTAGCCCCTCCAAGACCTGATATTAATGGTCCCCTGTGTCTGTCCCATACATGCTTGAATCCTGTTTCCTCTTTGGAACCCATTACCTTTGCTGGAAGTTTGTTCCAGATGTCCACCACCTATTCCATCAGGAAGTACTTCCTCAACTCTCCTCTATGCCTCCCCCTCTTCTAGCTTCAAATCATGCCCCCTTGTCATTGAGCATCTCTGTAAAATGCTACCCTCCTGTACCTTATTAATACCCTTGTGGTATTTGAATGTTTTTATCATGCCTCCCCTTTCTCTTCTGTTCTCTAGAGAGTACATATTTAAATCTGTGAGTTTTTCCTCATAGGATTTCTGATGCAGTCCCTCGTTGCTTCCCTCCTTTCACTCCTCTGTACAGCTCTATTCTGTAACTGTGAGCAGCTGCCAATAAAACAAGCATTTGTCAATGCTGAATGTTGATTGCGTTGGTCTGTTGAGCTCGCTCAGTGGCCCTCTGTCACTGGCTCAGTCTGTTTGTCCCAGTGCTGCAGGCTGCTCTTTTGTACTGGGCTGCTGCCTGTGTTGGCACCTTGTTCTGCTGAGGAAGAAATCCACAGCTGTCCCAACAGAGCTCCATTGAGGTTGCTTACTCCCCCTCTCTCACTCGCTCATTCTGTTTCTCCTGGCGCTGCAGGCTACCCTTTTGTACTGGTCTCCTGCCTGCGTTGGTGGCTTTTTCTACCTACAAAGAAATCCACAGCTGTCCCGACAGAGCTCCATTGAGGTCACTCACTTCCCCTGTCTCACTCACTCATTCTGGTTCTCCTGGCGCTGCAGGCTGCCCTTTTGTACTGGGCTCCTGCCTCTGTTGGCACCTTTTTCTGCCCACAAAGAAATCTGCAGCAGTTACAATACTGCTTTGTTGAGCTCACTCACTCGCTCATTCTGGTTTTCCTGCCACTGCAGGCTGCCCTTTTGTACTGGGCCCCTGCATGCACTGCTGCCTTTTTCCTGCCCACAAACAAATCTGCAGCAGTCCCAACTGAGCCCCGTTGAGCTCACTGACTCCCCCTCCCTCACTCGCTTGTTCTGTGTCTCCTGGTGCTGCAGGCTGCCCTTTTGTACTGGGCTCCTGCCTGCATTGGTGGCTTTTTCTGGCCAGAAAGAAATCTGAAGCAGTCCGACACTAGCTCCACTGGGCCTCACTACTCCCCTCTGTCACTCTCATTCCGTTTGTGCGGGCGCTGCAAGCGAGCCTTTTGTAATGGGCTCCTGCCTGCGTTGCCGCATTTTCTGCCCACAAAGAAATCTGCAGCAGTCACACTAGAGCTCCATTGAGCTCGCTCACTACCGCTCTGTCACTCGCTCATTCTGTTTCTTTTGGCGCCGCAGACTGCGCTTTGGTATGGGACTCCTGGCTGCATTGGCACCTCTGTCTGTCCACAAAGAAATCCGCAGCTGTCCCAACAGAGCTATGTTGAGGTCACTCAGTCTCTCTGTCTCATCGCTCATTTTGTTTGGCCTGGGGCTGCAAGCTGCCCTTTTGTACTGGGCTCCTGCCTGCATTGGTGCCTTTTTCTGCCCACAAAGAAATCCAAGCAGTCCTGATAGAGCTCCGTTGAGCTCACTAAGTCCCCTTGTCTCACTCACTCATACTGCTTCTCCCAACGCTGCAGGCTGGCCTTTTGTACTGGGCCCCTGGCTGTATTGACGCCTTTTACTGCCCACAAAGAAATCCGTAGCAGCCCTGAGAGTGCTTTGGTGAGTTCGCTCACTCCCCCTCCTTCACTCGCTCTCTCATTCTGTTTCTCCCAGTGCTGCAGGCTGCCCTTTTGTACGGGGTTCTTGTGTTGGGGCCTTTGTCTGAACACAAAGAAATCTGCACCAGTCCCGACAGAGCTCAGTTGAGCTCAGTCACCCCCCCCCCACTTGGTTGATCCCAAACACCGATTTCCTAAAGTGACCATACTACTGTCCGTCAGGAGTGCAAAAACATATTTTAGCCAGGATGTGAAAAATGTCAGCTGTAGTGTTCATAAGGAGTTTTGGAAAAATGCCACAGTTGAAAATGTGGCGTGACAGTATTACAAATTTGCGAAGTTAAAAGGGTGCGTGGAAACAGTTCAACGCATGCTTGTAACACAGTCATGTTATGCAGTTTCGTCACCAAATTTTCAACATAGGGATTTTAGGACCTCTGCTCATGAACAGTTCCACTGTCATTTTTTGAATCTGTCCCGAACACTGATTTCTCACAGTGACCACGCTATTCTGCGCCAGAACTGTGAAAACACATTTTGGTCAGGATGTGAAAAATGACAGCTGTACTGCTTATAAGGAGGTGTGAAAAAATGGCACTGTTGAAAATCTGGTGTGACAATATTACAAATCTGCAAAGTTACAAGGGTACGTGGAAAATGTGCAACGCACACTTGTAACACAGTCAGTTGATGGGCTATCATCACCAAACTTTCAACATAGGCATTTTAGGACCTCTGCTCATGAACAGTATCATTGTATCATTGTCATTTTCTTAATCTGTCCCGAACAGTGATTTCCCACAGCGACCGCGCTCTATTCTGCGCCGGAAGTGCGAAAACACATTTTGGCCAGGATGGGAAAAATGACAGCTGTACTGTTCATAAGTAGGTCTGCTAAAATGGCAATGTTGAAAATCTGGAGTGAAAATATTATAAATTTGCAGCCTTACGAACATGCGTGCCAACTGCGCAATGCATGCTCGTAACACAGTCATTTTATGGAGTATCGTTACCAAATTTTCAACATAGGCATTTTAGGACCTCTACTCATGAACAGTGTCACTGTCATTTTCTTAATCTGTCCTGAACACTGATTTCTTACAGCGACTGCGCTATTCTGAGCCGGAAGTGCAAAAAACACATTTCAGCCAGGATGTGAACAATGACAGCTATGCTGCTCACAAGGAGATGTGACAAAATGTCAATGTTGAAAATCTGGCATGAAAATATTGTAAATTCACGAAGTTACGAGTGTATGTAGCAACTGCGCAATGCACGCTCGTAAAACAGTCATTTTTTTGATTTTTTCCACCAAATTTACAACATAGGCTTTTTGAGAGCCCACCTCATGAACACTGGCACTGTCATTTCATTAATCAGCCCCGAAGGGTGATTCCACACAGTGACCGCGAAACCACCTTTCGGGGCCGATTAATGCCATGACAGTTCAAGAATTCATGAGGAGGGATCCCAAAAACCCCATGTTGAAAATTTGGTGAAAAAATTCCAAAATTGCCCAAGATATGCACTAAAGTTGAAAAAACACTATTTATTACATTATACAGCTTAGTGGCATTTCCTCAGTTTGCAGTCGGCTTTGAAGAGTGCAGACATGTTCCCGGTCCACAGAAGATCATCACGCTGAGCTCCGGAGGTAAGTATGGGGTAAGGGGAGTGTGGGGAGGCAGGGTGCGCAGTGGGTGGGTGCGGGTTGCTGGTGGAGGGGCAGAGCGAGTGTCGAGGGACAGTTTCCTTCTTTTCAGGGGAAAAAAAATGAAAGACGTCACGGGACAGTTTTTCGCTTCACAGGGGCATCTGGCACACTGGAGTGGGCTCCCAGCGTGCCAGCAAAGGCTTCAGTTTGGGGCCAGCAGTAGCCGATGGGGGATTGGGTACCCTCATCAGCAGGAACAAAAATGGGGGGGGTTCATTATGCCGATGGGGATTGGGCACCCCGTCAGCAGGAACAAAGCGGGGGGTTCACTATGCCAATGGAGATTGGGCACCCCCATCGGCAGGAACAAAATGGAGGGGTTCATTATGCTGATGGGGATTAGGAACCCGTTGGCAGGAACAAAAATAGGGGTTCATTATGCCGATGGGAATAGGCACCCGTCAGTAGGAACAAAAGCGGGGTTTCACTATGCCGATGGGGATTGGGCACCCCGTTGGCAGGAACAAAATGGGAGTCATTATGCCGATGGGGAGTCACGGGCAACACGGGGAGTATATTGTTTGTGAACAGGGCAGCAAGCCGCCGCCATGTTCACAAACAATATCAGGGGTTTCAGATCCCGCCCTGCAATGACAGGTCGCTCCCTCATTGCAGCGGATGGCTGACGCAGCAATGACGAGGTGGCCTCTGATTGCAGCGGCTGATTTTTTAGAAAGTTGTGGCATGCTGGCTGAACTAGTGTCAGCAGCAGTGTGCCACAGCATTGGGGGATGGGGACTAGCCTTTGCAGGCTGTGGGGGCACTGGGCACAACAGTGCCACACCTCCACATCCTGCTTGTGAAGAAAGCTGATGCAACATGTCTCTTGTGCATGCATGCAGTCAACATAAAAATGAAATGCTCCAGGTACTCAGGAGAAACAAACCTGAGGATTCTCAACCACCTGAAAGCTGGGGAGAGTCTCACTAGAATTAGGAGCGAGGCTGCGTAGTCTAGAAGCAGCATTTGCACATGGAGAAAACAGGAGGGTACTTTGTGGCACTTCATGTCTGAGTGCTCTGAGTCTGATGGACTGTACTGTAAGAAACTGAAACATGCTGATGAGGATGTCGTGGACCATGCTACCAAGCTGTGGTTCAGCCAGTAGCAGGCAAATGGTGTACCCATGTCTGGCTGCCTTGTCCATGAAAAAGCAGAGCAATTTGCCAAAGAAATCCATGGAGAGGGTACACAGCTCAAATCATCTTCATGGTGGCTGTGGCAGTTCAATGCCACCATGGAATATGCAAAGTCACAATAACATCTGTGCAGCAGTCTTGTGACAATGCAGTGGCCGTTGAGTTTATATCCAAGCTAAAGAACATTTTGGAGAAGGGGGTACCTGCCAGAGAAGGTGTATAATGCAGATGAAATAGGCCTGTTCTGGAGGTGTTTCCCAGATGTTTCTCTGGCTGCCAAAAATGTGACAAACAAGTAAGGGCGTTAAAATTGCTAAAGATAGACTCATGTTCCTACTTTGCACAAATGCAACAGGCACACATAAAGTAACCCCACTACATATTATCCATTTTCAAAAACCTTGTTTCCAAATATAAACATGAACACTTTATCTGTCAACTACTGTATGATGCCAGCAGAAATTCTTGGATGGCATCAGACATTTTTCAAAAGTGGTTTGACACCTGTTTTGTACTCTCTATTTCTGCCCACCTGAGATCAAAATGGTTACGATGCAAAGCACTTCTGCTTCTTGACTATTGTCCCACCCACCCTCCAGAACTGAAATCTCGAAATGGGCTCATCAAAGTTTTTTTTTTGCCTAAGAATACCACATTGCATATTCAACCTATGGATGGGAGGATAATCGTTACTTTCAAGAAGCATTATAGAAAGCAGCTTCTTAATGATCTCTAAAAACATGAAAGGAGTGTAACAGAATTCCTTATGACACTCACGGTTTAAGATGCCATTTTTTCTGGGGAGGCATGGGCAAAGGTTTTTCCTGCTATACTGTTACACTGCTGGATCGCAATTCTCATCCAGTCCTTTGGTGCTATGCTGCAGCCTGAAAGTTTAGAGCTTGATGGGCCCAATGACACAGAAGACATTGCAGCCATAGCAACCGAACTCCACCTCCTCGCCTCTGTAATTGCAGTGACATCATTGACAGGCCGTCTACAGATGACACCGCCCCCACCTTCGAGCAGCTGACTGATGTGGACATTATGTGCACAGTAAGTGGAGGGGACGTATCCTCGGAATCGGAGGAGGATAAAATGCCAACCCAAGACCGACCTTCAAATAATGAGGAAGTAGCTGGTTTAGAAACACTGGTGTGGCTGGAATTCCAACCAGCAGGCTCACTAAAATGAATCCGGGTATGCCAGCTAATCTCGTACATGACAGACCTTGCATTAAAAACTCCAATCCACCAAACATAGGTCATGGAACAGTTTGAAAAGCAAACAGAACAGCAGTGATCATGAACTTGTTTTCTACAATATTTTAGCTTTTGTACCTGCTTTTAACATATTTTTACTTTTAATTTTATACTTAACATTAAAGATTAGTAAAGATTAGTGTTTTTATACAACATCTGTGTCAGACCTTATGTTTGTTTAGTCAAAGTACCCCAATTAACAAACAAGCGACTTCCAGGTCATACCTGGAAATGAGCCTCGGCTCAGTGTGCCTTTCCCAGTCACCAATTTAAAAAAAAAAAAAAAAAAAGCCATTATGATGAAAAGCTTTCTAAGTCATGGTCAAGCTCAACACTCTTGTTAGGAAATAGGAACTTACCATCCAGATGAGGCAGAGCGCCGCTATCACCACCAGCAGTCATGGGGACAAGAGCAACCCACCTTCTCCATCACTGTTCCAGAGCCATGTATTTTTCTACTTCTTGGACTGATCCTCTTGTCACTGCCTCCCCCTCTCCCAACACCCACCAGGATGGATGCCGAAGACGTGGCAGAGAAACATTTAGCCACACTAATACCACCGCCACTTCCACTAACTGTTCCTTGCTACCAGTATTAATGGCCCCAGATGAAGCTTAATCATAAGTAGTTTTCATAGGTGCAACATCTTTTTGACCCACAGAGCCTATGCTTTTCTTGGCCACATCACCAGCAACCCTGACTTTACTTGAATGCCTCATTCCAGTCCTTTTTGACATTTGGATTTTTAAACATTGCAGTAAAACTAAATACCAGCAGCAAAGACAATACAGCTCCTCACCAGAGCAGTGTGATGTTAGTCACAACAGAACAGTTTACAGAGCTAACAGTAATTACAGTAAAAAAACACCACAAAATAGAGATTAACAAGACATACAAGGCCACACAAGACTGGGGTAATATTAAACAAGTTACTGTAGGTACTGAAGTAACACCATCACTTCAACAACCAAACAAATGAACTACAATCAATGTAGTAACAGACTGACAAAAATAATTCACTTAAACACACAAAACTACCTTACAGAAATACAATAACAAACCACAGACTACACTCAGAAATACTTAAGAAGAAAGGCTGAGGAAAATAAACAAGACTAGTTCTCACAGGGAGATCTTCAATTCAGTGAAAGTAATATCAGTGCGATACAAAGCAGAATGGAAAAATCAGCATAAAGCAGTACCACACTGACAACGGAGTTTGAACTTTAAGGGACAGGCCAAGTTGTCCTGGTACACCCCTTCCCCTTACCTGAAGATGGTATGCTCAGAGGGGAGGGGGGAAGGGAAGGGGAGGAGCGAGAGGACAGAACAATAGGAAGGCAACATGAAGGGGAAGGGCTAAAGGAGGTACACAATGGACAGCACAGGAGTGGTTCAGCCACTTTTTGCTGAAGTTTTGATTTCTGAACTTCAGAACATCAGATTGGCATCAATAGGAACAGAGGTTTCTGATATAGTTCGGTAAGAAACAAGTAACCCTGGTAGCATAGTAAACAAAAAAGAGTTATTGCTGGTTGTAAAAAATATATATATATATATATATATATATATATATATATATATATGTAGTTAACCTGAGTCTGTTCAGTGAATTTGTTTTAAGGTCAGAGAGAGAAAATAATAATAATTTTGTATTAGAAGAAGAGAGAGGTGGGCTAGGTGTTGTTACATGGCAAGATATAAGGAAGTTATGCAGGAGAAGTTGCTTGGAGACATTAAGTATAAAGCTTGCCCTTTGGGGCAGAACAGCAGGCTGAGGAATGGATGTTTAGCAGGGCGAAAGCACCACAGGTTGTATAGCTGTTTGTCGATCGGCAGGGCAAAAGCCCAGATGGTTTGTATGATTTCCTTGTAGCAAAGTAGAGAAATTAAGGAGTTTTTTGTTCAAAATGGTCTGTTGGTCATGGGAAAAGCAGCGACTGAACAAGACATGCACACGCTTTAGTGTTTCAGCAATGTGGCCTAGGCAGGGCCCGATAAGGGCCTTACAACAAAAGATGCAATCGCTAGGCAGAATTTTAAGTTTACCTGAAGATTACAGAGCAGCAGAACAAGCTTAGCAGAAAACAGATGCCTGGATGTAGTGTACCTTGAAAAAGATGGGAAGCTTTACTTTTCGGGATTAGGGGACCAGGCTTGGGGGCGGATTGGGCTGAACAGATGCCCTCAGATGGCGTTCAAGGATTTAAAAAAAAAAAATTGGAGACGGAATGCAATTTGGGGGGATTTAAACAGAGGCTTTGAATATAAGGGGACTCGCTGGAGCAAAAGAGGCAGCACAACTCTGGCATGAGGAGAAAGCAAGAGAGTGAGGGCCTAGGGCCCAGATGGGAAGCCAGCACAGTCGAGCATGTGGCGTGATGTCACGCACCGAGGGGGGGTAGGCCCAAAAAACAAACAGGACACAAAGAAGCGGGGGGGAGGGATACAGCCCTTGGAAGCCAGTGAGCTGAGTTGTAGGCCAGGAAGGGCAGCGAGTGCATAATGACAGCCAGGGGAGGGGGACAGGGCTGTTAATCACATTCGGACACATGGCGTGATGTCACATGCCGCAAGGCTGGGTCAGTGAAGCATAACAGGGCAGGAGGAATAATGCAGGGCCAGAAAAGGCTCTCATGCACCAGTAGGCTGTTTTATGATGCCAAAAAGGCATTTGGGCGCAGTCACAGGGACTAATACAAGGGAAGAGGGGAGCCAGCTCGGGCAGCACGTGGCATGACGGCATCATCCTTGGAGCGAGGCCAAAAGAGATAAGAAGGGGCAAAAAGGGGAGTAAGGGGACTTGATGGAAGCACCTAGAAGGAAGGTACAAGGGGAGCCACGCAATGGAAGGACACATACACATAGCCAGTTTAAAAAAAAAAGGGGGGGAAGCCGCAGGCTTCATTTGGATACAGTGTTTAACATACTTCTCAATTTTCTTGGTTTTGGGCAGTGTCTCTACAGTTCCACAGACCAATATAAGGATATGGCACCTAGGAAGAACAAGCCATCTAAAGAAGTTACATACAAAGCCATAGTGGAGCTCGTGGAGAAGGCCAACAGAGTGTGGCATATGGTGGAAGGTTGGGAGCAGGGATCAGCCGGGGAGATCAGGGGAGAAATGGAAGGCGAGGAGAGGAAAGGAAAGGAAAGGGGGGTGATGGGAAGAGGCCAGCAGGGAGACCAAGCAGCCCTACAAGGGTGCAGGCTCCACCAGGGGTACCTCCCAGAGCAGCCAGTCCAGTACCGCTGCAGACCCCTTTCCCTGGCCCATCAGTACCTCCCC
Source organism: Neoceratodus forsteri (assembly GCA_016271365.2). Lineage (NCBI taxonomy): Eukaryota > Metazoa > Chordata > Ceratodontiformes > Ceratodontidae > Neoceratodus > Neoceratodus forsteri. The sequence goes on from CM057451.1 coordinate 1,093,406,889, forward strand.
AAGATCAGGTGGTGGTTCCCCCAGCAGAACCCAGACTGGATCCCTCGAGCACACCAGCTCTACTACAGCTAATGGTACAACCGGACAATTCAGGGCATCCTGAGTCCAGCAGGCTGCAAGAAACCAACAAAGCCACAGGTAAAGTAGACAGGGTGGTAGAAGACAGCATTAAAGAGCACATAAGTCAGATTATTGCAGCTCTCGGGACAAGGGGGTTGGGCCAAATGTAGTCCGCTCTGGCAGAGATTAGGTCAGATTCAATGGCAATGGAAGGGGAGGAGACAGGGTTAGAAAAGGCAGGAAAAGGAACAAGGGATATAGGAAGCCCAGAATGCGAATAGGGAACATGTACCATTAGTCACGAAAGAAAAGATCTGGAAAGGCGAGTACATGGATATATTTGCTGTAGTGAGCCAGAAGGCAGCAGCAAAATATGAGGAAACTGAGAACATAGGGAAGAATGAGATGGCGGCAGCAGTGATTTTGTTGGGCAAAAAAGAGGAGGATAAATTTACCAAAGGAAAGAAGTGGGATGGATGGTTTGTAGGTTTTGCAACGTATTCAGCTATAGTGCTGGAAAAGAAACCTGAACTGGCCATACCATTGATCACTTATTCCCTGATAATAAGGTGAGCAAAGGCAAAAGGAGGGGTAGACTGGGTATATTATAACAAATTCTTCCGGCAAAGGATGGCAACTTATGGGGATGTAAGATGGGATACAAAACAGTTAGATCTGTGGAAAGATTATGTAACTGACCAGTCAACACCAGAAGGGGGAGATGAGAAAAAGGGGAGGGGCACCTCAGAGGTGTTGTTGGGTCTACAATAGGGCATTCTGCTCCTGGCCTCAATGCCGTTTTTGGCATGCCTGCTCAAAATGTGGGGGGGTCGCACCCAGTGAGCAGATGTAGAATGACATGGGCGCAAGGGGCACAAGGTTCGGGGGGGGCACAGCACAGGCCAACAGTTTTTTCTAGAGGGACAGGGATACAGGGGGCAGACTTGGAGTAAAGGGGGAGGGGTAGAGGGCACACAGGCAGAGGGAGCCAGAATTACTAGATACAGGAAACCAGAAAGGGACAAAAGAGGGGGTATACTAAATATGAGAGGGAAAGGACAAGGGATCAGTTCCAAGCAGCAAGTACGCCCATCAAGATGGAAGTGTGGAAAAAAGTGATTAATGAAATATCCCGATAGGGAGATAGCAGATTCACTTAGGGCAGGTTTTGAGATGGGCTTTCCATTAAAATGTGAAGGCCCAAGGCAAGCGAGAGAGGAGAATAATCTGGGTTCAGTAAGGAGAAAAGAGGACATCTTAAGAAGAAAAATAGGAAAAGAAAAGGCAGCAGGTAGGGTAGAAGGACTGTACACAAAACCACCGCTGCAAAACATGAGAATATCTCCATTGGGGTTAGTTCCCAAAAAACAACAAGGGGGAATACAGAGTGCTTCACCACCTGTCATTTCCAGAGGGGGAGTCAGTGAACGATTTCATAAGTGAGGAACATAGTAAAGTGAGCTTCTCCACATTAGAAGAGGCAGTGCAGATCATCCGGGCAACCAAGGATGCCTGGATGGCAAAAAACAGACATAGAATCCACATTCAGATTGCTTCCAGTCACGAGGGAAGATTGGGACTTACTGGGCTTTAATATTGGGGAACAGTACTATTTTGACAAGGCAATGCCCATGCGGTGCTCTATAGCACGTGTGACATTTGAGGCATTTAGCACCTGTTTACAGTGGATATTTCAGGAGCAGAGAGGGTATAAAGCGATAATACACTACTTGAATGATTTCCTGTTAATAGGTAGTGGGAAGAGTGAGGCAGAAAAAAATGTTAGCCAGCTTTCAAGAGTTGTGCACACAGTTAGGGGTCCCTCTGGCTCCAGATAAAACAGAAGAGACCAGCAAGGTTTTAGAGTTCTTGGGCATAGAAATAGATGCCCAGAATGAACTCTTTAGGTTGCCAGAGAACAAGGTAGTGAAGCTAAAGGAGATGATTAGAGGGGTCACAGGGAGGAGAAGGGTGCAGTTAAAACAGGTGCAACAGGTCATGGGACATTTGAACTTTGCATGCAGAGCAATCAGGCCGGGTAGGGCCTTCACAAAATGACTAGCAAGGGCAATAGCAGGAGTAAAAAAACCACACCACTGGGTAGACATAACAAAGGGGGTTAAAGAAGACTTCACAGTCTGGGAGACATTCCTCAATACCTACAATGGCTGTTCCTTTTGGCAAGATGAGTGGGTATATAATATGGATCTGGAGCTCTACATGGATGCAGCAGGGGGGGTTAGGTATGGGAAGCTATTTGAAAGGAAAGTGGTTTGTGGAACCATGGCCGGCAAACTGGATGGAAGATGGGAAAGTGAGGGATATCACACTGCTGGAAATCATGCCCATATGGACTTGTACTATGGTGTGGGGAGAGGAATTACATAACCAGAAGGTCACATTTTGGTGTGACAACAAGGCAGTGGTGGACGTTTTAAATAACAGGGGAGCCAGATCAAACACGGTCATGGGGGTGTTGAGACAGCTAGTTTTAAGGGCCCTGCAATTGAACATGTCATTCAGAGCAAAACACATAGAAGGGGTACACAACACCCTAGCTGATAGCCTTTCTCATCTGCAGCTGGACTGTTTCCGGATGCTGGCACCAACAGCAGAGGATCGGAAAACACCAGTACCAATGAACATCTGGGACATTGGTGCGAGGGAGCAGAACTGCTGTTTCACAGCTCATGGACACCACAGACTTTGAGGGCCTACGAAGGGGCATGGCGGGTGTTCCAAATATTCAGGGCAACGCACCAAATGGAAGTAAGTGGGCCAATCACAGAGGAACAGTTAGGGAAGTTTACAGTGGATCAGTGGGAGAGAGGTACAGCTCACAACACAGTGGGGCTGTATCTAGTGGAAATTAGCTTAATCTGCAGCCTTAAGAAATGGGGAGACCCAATAAAGTCCATGTTGATCAGGAGGATGATGCAAGGATGGGGAAGACTGAAGCAAAGACTCGCAGATAGTAGACTACCCATAGGAGAACATTGGCTGGCAAAATTAAAAGGGGCATTGCCGGTGGTCTGCAGATCAAAAGACAAGGTTTAAATGCTTCATTGGCAAGCCTTTAAACTAGTCAAGGGGGGAGGCACTGATAAGCAGAAGGAAAATCCCAGCCTCCCCCTACAAAACAGGGTACTAAATGAGAAAAAGACCAAGGTAGAAAGATCAGTGGGGGTTGCCGCTACAGAAGGTAAAGCTATCAAAAAATGGAGAGCAATGAGTACCAATGCCCGTAGTCTGGGTAACAAGCTTCCTAAATTAGTGGCCTTGATGGAGGAGGAAGATCTGGATATTGTGGCAGTCACAGAAACATGGCACACACAGAACCACGACTGGGATGTAAACATACCAGGATACACTATCTACAGGAGGGACAGAGAGGGTAAAAGAGGAGGAGGAGTAGCTCTCTACACAAGAGAAGAAATCAAAGCAACAGAACAAAAGGGTAAACAGGGAGGATAAGAAGCACTGTGGGTCAATTTGGAGGCAGGCAATGGCACCACAATCCGCACAGGGGTTGTATACAGACCCCCCTCTCAGGGAGAGGAAATGGACAAGGAAATGATAGAAAATATACTTAGAATGGCAGATAAATGGGAGATTTTGCTGATGGGTGATCTGAATATGCCAGATGTTAACTGGAGTGTAGTTGCAGCAGCCACTTCTAAGAGTGGGGTTATTCTAGATGCCCTACAGGGGGCATGCCTTAGACAACTAGTATTGGAGCCCACTCGAGAGGGAGAATTCTTAGACCTGGTTCTCTCAAACGGAGATGAAGAGAGGATCACAGATGTAGAAGTGGGTAGCCATCTGGGAACTAGCGACCATCGAACAGTATGGTTCACAATAAACACAGCAATAGAGTCCAAGCCATACAAAGACAAAGGTACTGGATTTTAGGAGGGTTGACTTTGCAAAATGGGTGAGTGCCTAAGGAATGCACTAGCAAATGGGCAGGAAGGAGGGTGGAAGAACAATGGGGAATAATAAAAACTGCCATCACAGAGGTAACAAGCCTTTGTGTAAAGCAAATAAACAAAACGAAATGAGGTAGGAAACCACTATGGTTCTCAAAGGAAGTGGCAGTGAAGGTTCAAGAGAAAAAGAAAGCATTCAGGAAGTACAAGGAATCACAGAAGGAACAGCACAGAGAACTGTATCAGTTAAAACAAAAGGAAGCTGGAAAGGCAGTCAGAACAGCAAAGGCCCAAACCAAGGAAAAGATAGCCAACTCAGTTAAGAAGAGGGATAAAACCTTTTATAGGTACATCAGGGAGCAAAGGAAGACCAAGGGAGGGATAGTGAGGCTTAATAAAGGGGAGGGAGGGTGTGAAAAGGCAGAGATACTAAACAAATATTTTTGCTCAGTATTTACAAAGGAAGAGGGGGAGGTACCTAAAACAAACAGTAGAAACACTCTGGATACAGAAGTTGATACCAGCCCATTTACAGAAGAAAGAGTTCTGAAAGAGCTCTTAAAACTGAAGGTGGACAAAGCAATGGGGCCCTGATGGGATTCATCCCAGAATTCTAAAAGAACTAAGGATAGAACTAGTGACACCACTGACTACCCTCTTTAACAAATCATGGGAGGATGGGGTGGTACCTGAGGACTGGAGGAGGGCAGATGTGATTCCCCTTCACAAAAGTGGGAGCAAGGCAGAAGCAGGAAACTACAGACCTGTTAGTTTAACCTCAGTGGTAGGGAAAATGATGGAATCACTTCTGAAGGAAAGAATCGTTGCGTGTCTAGAGGCCAGAGGGGCACAGGACCCAAGGCAGCATGGATTCACAGGGGGAAGGTCATGCCAGACGAATCTGATAGATTTCTTTGACTGGGTGACCAAAGTAGTAGATCAGGGAGGGGCTGTGGACATTTCCTACCTAGACTTTAGCAAGGCATTTGACACAGTCCCACACAAAAGATTAATATACAAGTTAGCTGGCCTGGGAGTGGGTCCCAAGATGACAGCCTGGGTAAAGAATTGGCTGGAGAATAGGACACAGAGAGTAATAGTAAATGGAGTCCACTCTGAAAAAAGCGGGGTTAGCAGTGGGGTACCACAGGGTTCAGTATTAGGACCGGTCCTCTTCAATGTCTTTATAAGCGACATCGCAGAGGGACTGGAAGGAAAAGTATGTCTCTTTGCAGATGACACAAAGATCTGCAACAGAGTTGATGCACAAGGTGGGGTGGAAAGGAAGAGAAGGGACTTGGCAAGGTTAGAGGAATGGTCAAATGTATGGCAGCTTAGATTCAATGCTAAGAAGTGCAAGGTAATGCACCTGGGAAACAAAAACCCAGGGGAAGAGTACACAATGGGGGGTGAGATACTAACAACAACAAAAATGGAAAGGGACCTGGGGGTAGTCATATCAGATGACCTAAAGGTGGGCAAGCAATGTGGAGGGCAGCAAGGAGGGTTGGGGGATACTGGGATGGCATAGGAGAGGCATCACCAGCAGAAAACAAGAAGTTATTATCCTCTGTACAGACAGCTGGTGAGACCACATCTGAGTACTGCGTGCAGTTCTGGAGACCCAATTCCAAAAGACATAGACAGGATGGAAGCTGTCCAGAGGAGGGCAATTAAAATGGTGCAGGGTCTGCACGGAAGACATATGAAGAGAGAGACTTAAGGAGCTTAATATGTATAGCCTCGAGGAAAGGAGGGAGAGGGGGGACATGATAGAAACTTTCAAGTACCTCAAGGGAATCAACAAAGTCCAAGAGGGTAGCATCTTTCAAAAAAGAGGTGAAGAACAAGGGGCACAATTTGAAGATAGAAGGGGGTGGCTCAGAGGTAATTTAGGAAGTATTTTTTCACAGAGAGGTTGTGGATGTATGGAACAGCCTTCCAGAGGAGGTTGTGGAGTCAAAACAGTGGTGGAATTCAAGCATGCATTGGACAGTCATAAGGCAATTCTAGGGGGTGGGGGTAGGAAAAAGTAGGCTGCTGGTTAACTAGGATCTGCAGCTTATCCATCAGGTAGGGAAATGGGCAGACTGGGTGGGCCAAGCGGTCCTTATCTGCCGTCAAATTCTATGTTTCTATGTTTCTATGTTTCTATGAGGCATGGTTGTTTCATACAATTTACCTGGTAATGTTTGCAGGGGCCTTGCAAGTGAGCGAAGCAGTAGGGCATGGCAAAAAAGAGGGAGAAAGGGGGCTGGAATGGGAAGATATAAGTTGGGGGACATAGGAGATACACTTATTAATAAAGAAATCAAAGACAGATCAAAAGGGAACAGGTTGCACGGTGACCCTGAAGTCTCAAGAGGAAGACTCAGTGTGCCCAGTAAAAGCTTTGTGGGCTTACACTGCAGAGCGGGGCTATAGAACAGGGAGTCTATTTCTTCATGGGGATGGGAAAAGAGTCACCAGTTACCAGGTTACAGTCATGCTCAAAAAAGGCATGCAATTTCTGGGAGAGGACCCAGGCAATTATTCCTCTCATTCTTTTTGGATAGGAGCTGCATCACAGTGAGCAGCTGCAGGGGAGACAGTGACCAAGATGTTAGAAAAAGGGTGCTGGCAGTCTGCCAGTTACAAAAGGTATATTCGGGCATTGCAGTATGGAGACTAACATGTCATCTGATTTTGTTTCAGGTATAAGACCAGAAAAGGGGGGGGGGGGCAAGAAAAAAAGGGACTACAGATGTGGACAAAAAACATGCTCTAAGTATTATATTTTGCTTAATTCCCATAGGAAAAGGGAGGATCAAGAAAATTTGGATCTGTGGTCACTCATACATTTATTGGGCAGAAAAAAGAAGAGTGGAGAAAAAGCCCAGGGGAAAACAGTTATACCAGGATGTGAGACAATGTAGGTTGGTTTGGTGTGGCATCCGAGGGATGAGATTTGCACAGCTACTTCCTATGCTGAGAGAGATGAAAGATTGGCGGCCAGTTCCGGGCCTAATTATCTTACATCTAGGGGGCAATGACATTGGAGGAAACATGGGTGGACACGTATATGCAGGTAAAAAAGGATTTAGAGAAAATCCAACAATGGTGGCCAGAGGTATGCCTTGCCTGGTTGGACATAAACCCAAGAAGGGTCTGGAGACATGAGCACAGTCATAGAGCTTTAGACAGGGCTAGGAAAAAAATGAATAGGAGAGTAGGAACATTGATAAAGAAAATGGGAGGGGAGGTAATACGGTGGGGGGGTGGAAGAGTGGGTAGAAGATTTCTACAGGTCAGATGGAGTGCACCTGTCAGATCTAACCATAGATATATTTAATACAGAAATGATGGGCTTCGTAGAGGCATGGAGAAGACATGCAGATGGTACAGTATTAAAAAAAAAAGAGAGGGGGAAGGAAAGTTAATGGGAAGTTCCCTAGCCAGTTTTGGGGGAAGGGGCAGCCATCCAACACAAGCTGGAGACTGGCTAATGGAAAAAGGTGGGGAGGAAAGAAAAAGGAAGAGGATGGAAAAAGGAGAAGCTGAAGGAGAAAAAGCGGTCTCGGTTCTGACCGTTACCTAATAGAAAAAGAGGAGAAGAAGGCACCCAGGTTTTCACCTGTGGGAGCGAGGATCAGAAATGGGTGTATGGATGCAATAAAATGCAATGGCGAAAAATATAATATTAAAGAAATGAGATGGAAATGGAATCATGGTATATATAATAAATTTATTGCCAATCTGAGCACAACAACACACAGTGGTCTGTGTCTTTTGTGGGGGAAAAGGGGGGGGGGGATCCGGGACAATGGAGTTTGCCCTTTAAGGGGCAGAACAAGTTACCCTGGTACACCCCTTCCCCTTACCTGAAGATGGTGTGCTCAGAGGGGAGGGGGAAGGGAACAAGGGGACAGAACAATAGGAAGGCAACAGGAAGGGGAGGGGCTAAAGGAGGCACATAATGGACAGCACAGGAGTGGTTCAGCCACTTTTTGCTGAAGTTTTGATCCTTCCACCCACCCTGTTAACTATGGAACATGTGGGGAAGACAGTCAATAAGGGACTGTGTGTATGAGGGGAAGACAGTCAAAAAGGGACTGTGTGTATGGTCTGTCAAAGGTGGATGACAGAATTTGTCCAGTTGGATGGTATGGACTGCCAAAGGTGGATGGCGGGGGGGGAAGGGGTGAAAGAAAAAGGAAGAGGATGGAAAGAAGGAGAAGCTGAAGGAGAAAAAGCAGTCTCCGTTCTCACCATTACCTAATAGAAAAAGAGGAGAAGAAGGCACCCAGGTTTTCACCTGGGGGAGCGAGGATCAGAAATGGATATATGGATGCAATAAAATGCAATGGCGAAACATATATTAATAAAGAAATTAGAAGGAAATGGAATAATGGTATATATAATAAATTGATTGCCAATCTGAGCACAGCAACATACAGTGGTCTGTGTCTTTTGTGGGGGAAAAGGGGGGAAGCCAGGATAACATACATTGAAAGTCAAATTGCTACCACTACAAAGCAACGCATACGGTATGACACACCACTACAAACTCACAACAAAGCAAACCAGAACGACAGATACAGATATGAAGACATATTTACTGAACTCCAAACATATCAGCACTCTGCAACACAACCACAGAAGTGCACCATAGTTTCTCTACTTTTTCAATTGTCTTACTACTTGTTTTACTATTTCCCCATAACTTATGATAATCAACTCCAAGATCGGAGCTAACTCAACAACTGGAGCAATAGTCCACAGGTGCAATACTCCCAAGTTGACAAGTTCGCCCCTGCACAGTTCTTGCAAACTGAATTTGCTGGCCCAACCTGCACTGTCATTGATTTCATGTGCACATCCCTTTTGCATTTTTCCATTCACGGTAATTGACATGCACATATTGCATTCGCTGAGCTGTCATGCAACCCTCACAGAGCTGCCTTAATTGCTTAGCTAAAACAGCTGTTACCCCACACAGCACTACTTCAATACACAAAACAAAACCCTGATTTGTTACTAAATAAATCTGGAAACCTGCAAATAAACAACATAACTGTAACTGCACAAGTCACTCTAGATACTTTTCAGAGCAGTTTAGTGCTAAATACTCTGCATTTGAAGTACTTTTAAATATTTTTTTTCATAATACAATCAGGAACAGACTTCTCTCCCACTCTGTCTTCATAAGACTGCACCGAACATAGCTTCTGCATGGCATACAGCTCATTTCAGTACCACGTGACCTCCAATCACATTGTACATTGCAAACTTTGCTTGTAGACCCCATTTTGTGGGTGATGTTAACAAATATGCCATTTGCAGAGTTAGCCAAGTATTACAAAATGGAAATTGGCAGGGAGTACATTCTTGAAATTTGTGAATTTATCCATGAAGTGAAGTTGGTCAACTTTTGCACACTACTAGTGGAGATGCCTATAGGCCCACCCCCTCACACATGCACGTGGTATCATCAAATGACCACATTTACAAATGCAGTCATTAAAATTAGTTATCATTAAAATGTTCATTTTTTAAACTGAGAATGCATGTAAAATGGGCCTTTTTTGTTAATTATGCAAAAACTGAGCTAATTAGGGACATACTGTATAAAGAATAAAAGCCACACAATGGGCAAAACTCTATCAAACCTGCAGGTTTCAGGCTGGAAATCAAACTATTTTTTTAGATATTGCTGAGTAAAATAAAAAGTCTTAATTTTGGCTAATTTCACATTTTTGTACCTCTAATTTTGACCACACTGATGTGATTGCCACAAAATGTTTGCGGATGTTGTGATCATGGCACTCACTCAATGGCTGCCAAATTTCAAGTACATCAGTTGAACAAGGGCAGAGATACTAAAGTGGAAAAACTGTGTTTAAGTATTAAAGTGCGTATTCAACCCTAAGATATCATACAGGTGCGACTACTCATGTGTAATATGATAGATGGTTGGTGGGCATTGTTACTGACTATTGATGCTGTTTTTCTATTTTCTACTTTTCCTTCTTATAGATATTACAGTACACAGACTTCAGTAACTTGTTTCTAGAAGTTTGATTTATCCCTTTGGTGAGCAATTTGGTTTCTATCATGCACTATTAGCAATCTTGCTTGATGTAATTAGTTAACAAAACTAATTGTGCTGTATTACTGGCTGTCTTTGATGTTTGGTTTTTAACCTTTAAAGTTTTATGTTTATTTCTGTAAGCATTGTTATTTTAAGAGGTTATACAATTTAAGCCACTTGAATGTTGTACCACGTACCTGTACCTCCTGAGGAGGTACTGATGCACAAAACTGGTCAGGGTCATGTGACACTGTATTTTGACACTTTGCACTCCCATAGCTTTACACAGTAATGCTTGCATTGGATGTTTGCACAGTTTTTAATATCAGCAAATGTTTTTCATTAAACTTTTTTAATGGCTAACTGGTGGTGCTGATGTTCTTTTATTTACTGACTTTGTGGCTCTAGTCAGTCACACCATGTAGCAGAACTGCTACCACTGCCCCTTCTATTTAAGTTATGTACAAATAGTAGTCTTTAAAATATCGATGATGCTTATTTCACTTGCCGAAAAGGAATCAACTCAACTGTCCCCTTTTTGCTTATACAGATGATGTTGCAATGTTCTCTTTGTTTTCAGAAATCAACATAAACTTGTAAAATATGCTAGCCTTTTTGTGTCTCAAATTAAAACTCATTACAAATATATATAAAACTTATATTTCTGATTCTGGTGCCCACTTTTCCAAATATTCTTGCCATCTAAACTCTGGGAAGATTGATATTGTTGCCCATTATCCTTTTGGGGGATTCTATTATCCAATAATGGATCCTGGTTTTAACATCTTTAGATTACTCAAACCAATCTTAGAAAGTATGTTTTTGGCTTAAATAAATTATATGATGGCAATTCAGTTGATGAATCATTCAAAGCTACAGTAGTTGTGCTGTTTGAGTAAAGCTAGTTACACTTGATAAGTTTCATGTGTATTGCATGCACCTATTTTGGATGTTTTAGGGTTTTTTTCCATCCACTCTTTTGAGCGATCATGTTTTCTCATATCACATTGTGTTCTTTGGGTTGGTGCCTTCTGCTATCAGTAATAAGCTTCAGTTACTACTTGAGACTGTAGTATAATGTTGCTCCCATGTCAGCTACTGTATTACTATGCCCCCATTCCCCTTCCCCCATGTCATGCCTGGAAATGCACCTCAGCTCAGTTCACCTTTCTCGGTCACCAATTTTTAAATAAAGTAATAAAAAAATATGTACCATATTACTGCAAAATAGGGGGCACTTTGGAAAAACTTGAATCTGTGATGGTTGGAATTTGCAAAAATACTCCTTTTTACCATGCACCGTGCATGTTGCCCTTGTTACTGCTGAAATGGGAGTGACCGGTGTAAAATATATTATCAACCTAAAGATTTTATTATACTAGCTAAAGCTGAATGTTATGTCACCATGTAAACTTCCATTCAATTGTCTCCAAGAAAAACTGCAATGTCTTTTATTATCAGTTATCTCACCTGGATAAAATTTTTCAGAGACTCTCTTATTAGTTCTGGTTTTTGATATTTATGAAATCTTTCTTTACAAGGTTTTAGTATAATCCCAGGTAACAGGTTCATTTTTTTAGAAAGACTGTATGATGTTGCTCAACAAGAAGACATGTCTGTAGTTAGTGATGAGCAAAGTGGGCTCAATCCACTCCTCGAAGTGATTTGTGGAACAAAGGCAGATTCGTGGAGTGCTCCACAATGTGAAGTGGAGTACTTTGTGTTATAATGAGTAACGTGAAGTCCATTGGAAACAATGAGCTGCGTTTCTCTGCTCAGACCTACTCCACCAAATTTTAAGGCGAAGTACATTGAGAACAATGCACTTCACCTCACTGAGGCTTGTTTTTGAGCTCCGAAGGGGAATTTTGCAGTGATTCATGGGATTTCAGGTCACATGGGCTCTATATTGATCTGCACAGCCTCGGTTCGGTATAGTATGTATTGGAAGGAGTAGGAGGCAGTGTGCTCTGAGAGTTGTCTGTGATTCAGACCTTCTAAAAGCTGTTAAAAAAGCATTTTTGCATTTTTTTGAGGGCTCAAACTTTAGTTCATCAATTGTAGGAAACCCTCCTGTGCTCATGTCATCGAGAATTTTTGTTTTTGTGTGGATTTTGAATGTTAATGTACAACATTGAGTGTATGTAGTGAAAGACAGTGAATGTGTGCTTTTGGGAGGGGCATATCTGTGGTGTAGGTAGATTTAAGTTGGAGAAATACTGATTTCTTTGTTTTTTTCATAGATACATAGACAGTGTCAGCAGATAAGGGCATATGGCCCACCCAGTCTGCCCATTTGAGCTTGTTAGTTAACTTTATGTTTTCTTAGAAGTCTGTTGCCCCTTACCCCTGACCTCCAGAATTCTTTTATGTCTATCCCATGCATTCTTAAATCCTGTGACTGTTTCAGCCCCCACCACTTCCTCTGGCAGAGTGTTCCACTTGCCCACCACCCGTTCTGTGAAGAAATTCTTCCTCACGTTTCCTCTGAATCGTCCTCCCTCCAACTTCATCCCATGCCCTCTAGTCCTGGAACATCTTTTTTGCTTAAAATTAGTGTATTCCTGCACCCTGTTCCTCCCTGTAAGATACTTGTATGTCTCTATCATATCTCCTCTCTCCCCCTCCTCTCCTCTAGGGAATGCATGTTCAGTTCCTTCAGCCTGTCCTCATAGGACTTGTGATGCAATCCATGCACCATCTTTGTTGCCCTCCTCTGAACCTTATCTACCCTGTCTATGTCCTTACGTAGGTAAGGTCTCCAGAACCGTACACTGTACTCCAGGTGGAACCTCACTAGTGTCTTGTATAGTGGAATTATGATCTCCCTTTTCCTGCTGGTGATGCCCCTGCCTATGCATCCCAGCATCCTATTTGCTTTACCTGCTGCCTTGTCACACTGTTTCCCTACCTTGAGGTCATCAGAGATGATAACCCCAAGATCCCTTTCCTCCTTGGTGCATGCTATATCCTCACCCCCCAACTGATATATTGTGCCAGGGTTTTTGTGCCCCATATGCATTATCTTGCACTTCTTTGCATTGAATTTCAACTGCCAAACCCCTGACCATTCTTCAAGTTTCTGCAGGTCCCATCTCATTCTGTCTACACCCTCTGGTGTGTCTACGCTGTTACAGAGCTTTGTGACATCAGCGAACAGTGAAATTCTGCCTTCTAGGTCCTGCACAATGTCACTGATGAAGATGTTGAATAGAACCGGTCCCAGCACTGATCCCTGTGGTACCCCACTGGTCACTCTTCCCTCTGTGGAGTGACAGCCATTTACCACCACCCTCTGTGTCCTGCCACCCAGCCAGTTACCTACCCACCACACTACTGTCCTGCCCACACCCATATTCCCCCAGTTTGTGTAATAGTCTTCTATGTGGCACAGTGTCAAAGGCCTTGCTGAATGTTATATAACTGACTATGTTAATGTACACATAATAATATTGTCAGTAATTGTTGAAATGTTCTTGCTGATTGTGTGTTGTGTAGATCTGGTGCAGCAGTTCATAATTTCAGGTTGCTTACATTACAATACGTGGCATATTACTGAACTTTTGAATTTGCTACGCATTATTTGTTCAGCATTTTAGACAAACTGTTCTGTGTGTGTGTGCAGTGTTGCGTGACATCAAATAATACACCTTTTATTGTGCCACAGACTAGTGTAATTGCAGGTGCAGCAGTGTGAACCTACCATCCACTGCAGCTGCCTGATTTTGTGCTGCAATTGTAGTATCTGTTCTTTGTTTTCCTGCTTGTACTGCCTTAAAAATCTGCAGTCAGTACTCCCCCCCCACACACACCAGCAAAAGGAATTTTTTGCCAGATTGGATTGTTTTTGTGACCTCATCAGCACCACTTGTTACTGAAGTTGTTTTCATTGCGTGACAGACTACTCTTATTTGTTGCTGAAGCTACAGTTGTTTTTTTGGCTTCACATCCAGCGTCCCCCCAGTCAGACAGTGAACATATCAAAATCTAAATTTGGTTATAATATTGTGGTTGATCCCCCAAAATGCCCGCAAAGAGACATGCAAGCAAAGCTGTTTCTCACCATGGCAATGCTGGCAGTAAGATAGTCTGTAGGCGTGGTAGTATGCAGACACAGAACTGTACTGCTGATGTGAGGAAAGGTATTTCTCCTGCAATGTGCTTTACAGACCAATCAGTAGCTTCACTCATAGTTGGAGGAGATGATGTTTTCCCATCCAGTGGTGTTAGTGTTACTGGTGTTAGTGCTGGTGGTAGTATTAGTATTGGTGCATGAAGTTCGAATTCTAACCAGTGTACCGTATCCAAAAATATGAAGTGTGAAGCAGTGCAAGTGAGTGGCAGTGTAGATGATGTCATACTTCCCAGTAATATCTCAGTAACTGAACCTGAGGATTCTGATAATCATGTCAACGATAGCATACAATGTGATATTCCGTTCACCGTGGCAGTTAATGTCACGCATTTTCCATGCAGTGATTCACAGTGTGGTGAAAAAATATCAGGTGGTGGTGGTGTAGATGCTAATGATGGATGTGATGATGATGATGATGATGATGTTGCTGTTGTTGCAACATGCAGTCCACATGCTAGCATCTAAGCAGGAGATGTGGATGTGTGTGACGTCGATGAATATGATGATGATGTAATTGACCCCAGTTGGGAACTGGAGAAAAAGAAATTCAAAGTGGCTGTGTCTGGGTCTGTTTGCAGGAATCCCCCCCCCCATAAAAACTTGCGATTTACCAGTTTTAGTTGATGATGATGACCCAGTAATAAATATGATAGGTAGTTGTGGTGGTCAGTTGCAGTCCAGGTGTGCAGTGCCCAAAAAATCACGTGCCCCCCCCCCAACTTCAGTCCTTAAAATAATGACTTAAATAAGTCACATCATGGACATGTTAAAAGCACAGCATCACAATCCCTTGTTTGGGATTATTTTGTTCAAGATGCAAATGATGAGTCAGTTGCAATCTGCCAGGTTTGCCATGTGCATGTGAGTCAAGGTAAAAAGAGGAGCCATCTGGGCACAGGAGGTCAGCATACACATCTTAAGTATAGGCACTTGGCACTGTGGACCCAGCACAAGCTGGCAGCTAATACCACAGTGGGATGCTCACCCTCATCACTGTCAACCACAGCAAACATGTTATCCCCTTCCATAACCGTTAAGTCAAGTAGTAAATTAAACGTGTTCATTACTGAGGTAATAAGAGCAGAGGATTACTACAATTGATGAGGTGGAGGACCATAATGACTTTGAAATGTTGTCCAGTGCTGGTAAAAGTAGCAATGTTGGTGGTGGTGGTAGTGAATGCAGTATGTCTAGTGCAAGTGGTACATCAACCCCAGTTGGCAAATCTGGCAAAATAACAACATTTCTGGATCTGTCATCATCAGCCCATGTTACAGAGTGTTTTTGCACATAAACTGAAGTACTCCTGAATCATACAGTGTCACGTGAACTTAATGCTGCTAAAATGCTGGCAATTGATCTTTTGCCCTTCTTCTTGGTGGAGAATTCTGGGTTCCGGCGGTTTGCTGCACGTGCCTATCCAAAATGGAAAGTCCCATCCAGAACATACTTTTCTACCCGTGCTGACCCTTAGTAGTTCTGCACTGTGTCCGACTCAGTAAGACATGCCCTTCAACATTCCTCCTCTCCATTCATCCATTTAAGTATGGATATGTGAACAAGTGGCTAAACAGTGGGGAGTTCATATTTGAATAACTGCACAGTGGGCGCAGGTGCCGGAGGTTGTTTGTGATGTTGGTAGTGTGAATAATCAGTGCAGTAAGGTGGATTGTCGTGGTAGCAAACTTCCAGGAATTTGACAGCATGCAACGATTGCAATGCACAATGTGACATGTTCACACACTGGTGAGAAAATGTTGGACATGGTACTGACTGAAATTGACAAATGGCTAAACCCTCTGTCCCTGAGAGCTGGGTTCACAGCAAATGACAATTGGTCAAATGTGGTGAAATGCATCACGAATGGTGGTTTCTTTCATGTTCCATGCATGGCCCACTGTTTCAATCTTGTGGTGCAGGAGTTTCTGCAGCACCCTGATGTAAAGGAAATGCTGACTACTGCATGACATATCTGCTGTCACTTTTCAAGATCTGGAAAGGCCTGTGACCAACTGCGGCAGTTGCAGATACAAAACAGCCTGCCTCAGCACCACTTGAAGCTGGAAGTTGTCACCCAATGGAACTCCACTTTATACATGGCAGAGAGGTTGTATGAACAATACAAAGCCATCTCAGAATATCTTGTGATGCACACTAGTCATGACAGTTCCGGGGCCTCCAGGTCTATGACGACTGAACAGTGGTGCCTCATGGACTCTGTAATAACAATTTTGCAGCCTTTTAAACATGCCACACGGGCAGTGAGTGGTGAGTCTGCCTCCATTAGCCAATCAATTCCACTGCTGCGGTTGCTGAGGCAGACATTGGTGAATGTACAGCATGGCCTTGATGTTACCAGAGTCGGTGATAGCAGCATGTTGCTGCAACACATGCTGACAGTATTAGACCAGAATCATCACATTATGAGCATTCAGTGTAGTGACAACTTTGCCATAGCAACAATGCTGGACCCACGATACAAACATGGAATTGCATCAGTACTGGAGTGCACGTGGTTCCTGGGGCACAGAAGTCACGTGCCAAGATCAGCAAACCTCAACATCATAATCCAGCTGAAGGTATACCTGTAGGATTATCAAGCATATCCTGCAAGGGGACGGGGACAGCTGTCCCAGGTGGTCTGTCATCCAAAGTGGCTGGCATCAACCCACTTTGGGAGGCATTGTCCCAAGTGGGTATTTGTGAAATAAATGATTCGGGAGAACAGGATGATGCATCACCAACTGGCCTTAGTGTGGCTTAGAGAATGATTGAGTCATATTTGTCTGAAAACAGGAATCTGACAATAACTGAAGATTCTCTTTTGTACTGGAGTGGAAAGGTCAGTGAATGGCCAGAGCTAACTGCAGTGGCACTGAAGTACCTCACATGCCCACCCTCCAGTGTAAGTGTTGAGAGAGTACTCAGCTCAGCAGGTGCAGACCACCAATACTGGGACTGATGTTAGCCACTGCTACCACTGAGCATGAGTCTGTCCACCCCCCAGACCACCACCACCAGGACTGATGACAGCCACTGCCACCACTGAGCAAGAGTCTGTCCACCCCCCAGACCACCACCACCAGGACTGATGTTAGCCACTGCCACCACTGAGCATGAGTCTGTCCACCCCAGACCACCACCACCAGGACTGATGTTAGCCACTGCCACCACTGAGCATGAGTCTGTCCACCCGCAGACCACCACCACCAGGACTGATGTTAGCCACTGCCACCACTGAGCATGAGTCTGTCCACCCCCAGAGCACCACCAACAGGACTGATGTTAGCCACTGCCACCACTGAGCATGAATCTGTCTGCCCCCGGACCACCACCACCGGGACTGATGTTAGCCACTGCCACCACTGAGCATGAGTCTGTCTGGACCACCACATCCATCATCCAGAGACAGAAAGCTTCTTAATATTTAAACCATAAAGTGAGTATGTGTACTCATGTTTGTTATGCTGTTTCACTTCCTATAGTTGTATGATTTGTTTTTTGTAGCTTTTCAGAGCTGCAATGGTAAAACACATACGGTATACTTATTTATTTATTTTTTTTAACAGGTTAACAAAAAAAGTCTCCATTGCTAAAACTCAGTGGGCATGGTCCTGAAGCTGTACTGTACAGACAGGAACCTATGGAATATCCATGTGAAATCCATTCTGGTAAGTATGAAGAGTTTATTTCATCCATTTCATTGTTTTGGAAAGACAGCAGCAAATATTGCACACAGGTTGTGTTATCTGACAAGATGTGGGTTTGAAATGTAACTTAACTTGAGATTGAGAACCAGGGAGGGACAAATAACAATTAAGTTGTAAGAAGTCATTCATTTCTTCTCTTAGGAAACTTCAAGATGCTTTGTTCTTTTGTCAAAGTGGCCTTAGCCAAAAAAGTTCTTCAACATCAGGCAGCCCCCCTACCCTGGGCTTGGGCACACATGCAACACACAGAAGTCATTTCATTAGATGACCATGACTATCATTAGCAACCAGACTCCAGAAGGATTTAGATGAAATCTGTGAAGAAGTAACAAAATAACAAACTATTAAAGACAAACCTGCAAATATGATTCCCCCACCCCCCCAAAAAAAAAACTTACCTTCATGTGCTTGAGAGTTATCCATTTCCAATTTCAACGCAGAAAATTCTCATTGAGCACTGGAATGTGCACACCAACAGCTTCTGTGACCTGTGATACAGAACAATACCATGATTACATGTCCATGTCAACCACCCTCCTTGCCTACAAAATACACAAACATATATCTATATTTATCTACTCACCAAGGCTACTATTAGTGTGCAGCCAAAGGGCACCCTTCCATCGAGTTGAGATGATCACATTGCACTTGCTCGATTCGCCTTATAGAACACATTGGACCAGCAACAGGATGCTCACGGTCATCATTTTATTCTGGATGACTTTGTAAGTGCTGAAATACTCCAATTTCACTGTGTTACCACTTGTCAATTTTCTGCACACAAGGAGGATGCATTTTGGGCATGCAGAAAAAATCTGGGGACTCTGTGCCACCCCTGCGTGCATGACTGAGTGTGCCATTAATTCTGGGGGACTTTGCATGTGCAGAAACAGTTTCATTTCACTGTGTTACCACTTGTCAATTTTCTGCACAGAAGAAGGATGCAGTTAGGACCTGCAGAAAAAATCTGGGGACTCTGAGCCACCACTGCACACATGACTGAGTGTGCCATTAATTCTGGGATGCAATTTGTGTGTTGTGTGATTGTTGTGAGTGCATGATGTCATACTGACATTATCAATTAAAGCAGCATTGTAAGAATGTCGTGACAGTTTTGAACTGTACTTTTTTATGGTACTTTACATTGCCACAGCCACTAGTTACCTTCGAGTCATGACTTGAATGATACGCTTCTTTTCACAATTTCTGTCTGCTTTACTTAGTTGACTACTTTTTTCATGTATGAAAAAATAAAGAGCACGCCTTTCAATATTGTTCTGACCAGATTTGTATTTATTTGCAGCTGCTTTTCAATAAATATTGTTCCGTGGTGTCATAAAGCACTGCCTGCTGCATAACTGTTAATTTACAACATTAATTATATATAACAGCTAACTGATGTGATGGAGAAAAGCAGAGGAAAACATTGACAAAGACCTGGTCAGCACCAATTTAAAAGGAATGCTCCTTTCATTATTTCACACATGAAAAAAGGTAGTACAGCAAACTCAACTACTGGAAATTCTTGTATCATTCCAGTCAGTATGTAAGTAAAGGAAGTTGTAACATAGCATTAAAAAATATAGGTCAGAGTTCTCAACAGATTGTTGCGCTACTGCTTTACAGAGATTCAACACGTTACATAGTTATGGTGATGCACATAACATAATATGTGGGCACCTTACTTCCAGTGGAATATTTCTTGCTTCACATAGTGCAATACATTTCTGAGAAAACCACCCATAATTTCATTACAGTGCGTCACGTGATATAGGAATTCCCATTCAGAAAATCTGCCCACTTTCTGTCCCCCTTTCTCAGCAACATTAGAATGTGATGCCAAGGGGAGCACAGGTGCATGCTTCACTATAGTGAATGTCCGGCAGCTATCCCAATGTTTCATTATGTTATAAGGTTCACTTTGTAGTGAAATGTGGAAACATTTCCACTAACAAGGCTCTTCTTAATGGAAACGTGCCCACACGTTTCACCACAAACTGACCATTATAACATAAAGAAACATTTGGAAAGCTGCAGGACAATCAAACATTCACTGTAATGGAGCACGCACCTGCGCTCTCCCTGGCATCATGTCCTAACATTGCTGAGAAGGGGGGCAGAATGTGGGCGGCTTTTCAGAACAGGAATTCCTCTGTCATGTGACACACTGTAATGAAATTATAGGCAATTTTCACAGAAATGTATTGCACTATGTGGAGCAAGAAAGATTCCCCTGGAAGGGAAAATGTGTATTATTAAACAACAATGAAGAAAAAATGCACAAAAACAGTACAACACAGTAGTGTGGTGGGGGGGTCCAGAAAACAATCCCTTAATGTGGCTGTGGGATGCTGTGGTGGTCCAGCAGCAGGTGCAGCATTGTGAGTATTTTCTGCTGCTGTTCTTGTAATTGTGTTAACCTGCTGCTGCAAAGCACCGACCCTCTGATTATTCTCCTCCAGGGCCGCCTACACCAGGGTGATATCAGTCCCTGTTGCAGGGACTGTGGCAGGGTCCACTGCAGGTGGAAATCCAGGTAGTGATGGTGATGAAGAGGGTGGTTCTGGTGGCTGTGGTGGCGGTGGTGATGGTGGTGGTGAAGCTGCTATACTGGCCCTCCTCCTGCTGCGGTTGCGAGGCACAACTCCGACCCCAGCGGTACCCTTGGCTACTGCCACAGAAGGGCCAGCAGGTGGATGCCTTGCTCCTTCCATGGCAGCCTGCCACTCCACCTTGTGGTGGTTTGACATGTGGGTATACTGGCCACTGGTCCCCAAATGTGTTCCCCAGGGGCCTTGGCACACCAGCACACCACACAGATGGCACACCATGACTGTGCTGTCTCCCCTCAAAGAGTTAAAAAACTCCCACACTGGGGAGCTGCGAGGGGGACCAGACACAGTCCTTGCACCACCTATGTTTTCCAGGGGCACCTCCTGTGGCTGTAGAGGTGGTGGAGGGGGTGCTGCTGGAGCCCCTACAGCTGCTACTGGTGGTTGTGGTAGTGGTGGAGAAGGTGGATGCACAGCAGCCACCGGTGGCACTGGTGCTGCTGCTGCTGTTGCTTCCACAGGGGAGAAAGCAACACCCAGGAGCCAGAACCGGTCCAGCATCACATGACCACCCCCACGTGTCCGCACTCCCCTCCTCTGACCGCACCCACAGGCCAGTGACTCTCCTTCTCCAGAGTCCATCTTTCCCACACAAGTCCCTGATGCACACACACTGACACACGCAGTCACACACACACAAAACAAAACAAAACTTATAAAAACAAAATTCACTACCAAAAAACAATCACAAACACAATACAAAAACTAAATAAAGAAATAACTTTTAAAAAAGTTGTTGATTTCTTCACACAAAGGCAATAAAGCATTTTCTGACAGTCAGTGACTCTAAACTGCTTTCCTCTCCACAAAGCCTTCTCCCTCTACGGATGCAACGGAGAAAGTGAAACTGCTTCTCTGACTCACTTCCTTCCTGCCTGGCTAAAGCATGTGACTTACAGTACTGTAAGCCATGTGTTGTGCGGGAGCTGCCTCTTTACTTGTCACTTCACCTTACTTCGTGTTAAGGCATAATGGCATGTGAAGTAATAATGATAATGCAAAGTGAGCACTTTGCAGTGCCCACTTTGTGCTCTGCCAATGCAAAGTGTCCACTTCGCGTTCACTTCGCCAGCAGATTAAAAATTTGCTGCATCTCTGTCTGTAGTATGATCTACAAAATATCCTTAGCTTTTAAAAATAAATACATACATTTGAACAAAACATAAAAACATTACCTGATCCTGAGGATAGAAAAATCTTTACAGCCTTTAGTAGTAATGTTCTGAATGTGAACTATAATCCAGAAAGGAGAAAATGGCTATTCTGTCTGCTGCAAATGCAATTCTGAATCAATTAGGTAGTAACGAAAATGAGTTGTGACATTATTTATGAATCAGGAACATCACTAGTGGTAATGGTTTGTTCACCAATTTATGTTAGATAGGTTTTATGTTAAATTATTGTATTGTGAAATGTTTGGTTTTGTATGTGGTCCTTATGATTTTGTACTCAAATCCTTTTTGTAGGTCTGTCATATGGTAGTTAAGTGTAAGCGTGTTGTACCCAAGAACATTTTTTAATAAAGTTGATTTGAAAAAAAATGTATTTTCTTCCTTTGCTATTGGTAGCAAACATTTAAAGGAGAACTGCTTTGGATCTGCAAGCCTATGTTTTCTGTAGAAGCAGTGTTTTTCTAATACTGGTTCACATTCAGCTTTTGTTCCATCTGTGCTGGCCTTTTAGTAAATTCACTGGATGTTTCTGATTTTCACTGTGGTGGGCAGTACCATTTTAGAGCAGTATGATGTGCTTTATGGCCTGTTTAAAAAACTTGCATTGTTTTCACAATGCATTCATATTTTACTCTGAAACTCTGTGGCCCAAAGGGGACATAAGCAATAGCATACCATTCTAAAACAGTGCTTACCAGCAGTGTGTTAATTAAAACGCCCCACTGGGTTTACTGAAAGATCAGTAAAGATGGAACAATGACAGAAAGGGATCAAATATATGAAAAACAATCTATTGGAAAAAAGAACTTACAGGTTCAACACATTTCTCCTTTAAGACATCTTGGTTGGGTCCAGTTGTTATGAAATTATATATGCCTTTGAGTGCACTTCTAATCCACTTATTCAACTGTGATGACTCATATTCTCCTTCAGATGACAAGTGGATTAAAACTGGTTATAAAAGAAAAAATGAACATTATTTCAGTCATACACTAATAGTTTTCCTGTCTTAGTTCTAACACAGTCTTCTTTTTAAAATGTATTCTATTCAGCCCAGATCTCTGTCTCTATATACTGTACTGTGCATTTATTTAAATGTCTGAACAAATGTACAGAAATAGATTACTTGCTGGTGCGAATGGTCTGATACCTTGTATTGGACCAACATAGATGTTACAAAAACCACAGCAATGGGTAGGGTGGTAGGCTGCAACAACTGCTGTGCACCAATCTTTCTAAAAATTGCCTGGAGTGTGGGAGGATGTTTAGTGTGCAACCACATAGAAAAACTTAGAAAGGAGATTGAGGGTCTGCAGGAGGAATTAAGACAGGCAAGGCAGATTGGGGGTGGGTTTAGCCCAATACTGGAGGAAGGAAGAAGGGGAGATGAGGGAGGGCGATTTAAGCCAACAGTGGTGAGGAGAGGGTCAGAAGAAGGGAAGCAGAGACAAAGGGGCCCAGGCCAGGAAGAACGATTGCCAAGGAAACCAGGTCAGGAGACAAAAGACAAATGGAAGGAGGAGATAGAGACTTGTGAGGGGAGGCGAAGAAGTGGCAAAAGTCATAGAGTGGAAAGGAAAGAACAGGTTACTATGAAGACAGAGGGAGCAGACATTTGTGAAGGATCTTCAGAAAATAGTTTTGCACTGCTAGAGAGGAAGAAGGTGGAGGAGGGAAATGATGAAATTAGAGGAGTAATTGATAAATGCCTGGACCAAACTGGAGCAGGGGGAAATTCTGCTCAGAGAATTGCAACAGGGGTAAAAGGGGGAAATAATGTGCAGGAGGAAGAAGAGGAGCTGGAAATGAGAGAAGGAGATGAACGGAAGCAAGCAGGGAGTAAAAGGGGTGGAATCTTAGTGCTGGGGTACTCAATACTAAGAGGAGTCAGGTGGGGTAGCAAGGGGGAGAGGCATAGTCGCATTTGGGTGGAGGCCATGCCAGGAATGACAGCGGAAAGGGTGGGACAATCTGTTTTGAAATATGCTAGAAGGGGTAGTGACAAGCCTCATTTAATTATACATCTTGGGACAAATGACCTGGCTGAGAAGACAGTAGATATAGTCCAGAGGAGGTTTGAGGAACTAGCACAATTGTGTGAGGGGGCAGGAAGATTGGTAACTTTTTCAGAGATACTTCCGGTGCCAAAGGCAAGCACAACAAGAAAGCTGAGAATAGAGGAATTTAATGGATGGCTAAGAACCTGGTGTTTTGCTAAAGGGTATGGGCTGTTGGTGGGGTGGGGAGGGACCTGGGAGGACAGTAGTCTCTATGCCAAGGACAGACTACACTTGAGTGAGGAGGGAAAGAAAGTGTTGAAACAAAGGATGGAGGAGTACATAGAGGAAGTTGGGAATTTAAACTAGGAGTGGGGGGTGGCAATTGGGGAAGAGATATGCAGAGACCACAGGTTGGGAAACCATATGAGCTTACCCCCCATAACAGTGACAAAGGACAAATGGCAAGTACTATTAGTGATGCTAGGAAAGGGGGTCAGGATGGGGGGGGGAGGAGGTGATTACTCTTAATGCTAGGAGCCTTGGGAGGAAAACTTCAGAGTTACAGGTTCTCATGGCAGAGGGAGAGGTGGACATTGCAGCCATCACAGAAACATAGGCCACCCAATACAATGACTGGGACCTGTCTGTACCAGGGTACAGGTTATTTCATAGGAACAGGGTGATTGGGAAAGGAGGGGGTGTGGCACTATATGTGAAGGAAAGACTGAAGTGTGTAAGGGAGGAAGGGGAGGAGGGTAGTATGGAGTCACTTTGGATGCAAATCCAGGATTCCAAGAATAGGATTCTTAGAATGGGAGTGGTGTACAGGCCACCATCTCAGACGGAGGAGTTAGACAGGGAACTAGCGGGACAGATCAGGAGGACCTGTGAGAAGGGTAATGTGGTGATTGTGGGGGACTTCAACATGCCAGGAGTGACTGGAGTACCCCAACAACCAGGAACAGAAGGGAGCAGGTACTGCTGGATGCCTTCCAGGACAGCTTCCTGCTGCAAATGGTCAGTGAACCAACCAGGTTAGGGAATACCCTTGACCTTGTGCTGGCAAATGGGGACTTTGTGAGAGAACTACAGTGGAGGAACCACTGTCAGGAGTGACCACCACTCAGTATGGCTCACATTGGATATGGGCAAGGAAGGAGTGGAATCTGGCACAAGAGTGCTGGACTTCAGGAAGGCCGACTTTGGGAGGATGAGGGAAGTGGTAAAAGGGTACCTGGCCAGAATTCAATCTAGTATGGACACTAACCAGAGGTGGGAGCTCATAAAGCTGGGGATTGTGGAGGCAACCAAAACCTGTTGCAAAGCCCAGAGCAAGAAGGCTAGGGCTAAGAAACTGAGCTGGTTGAGCAAGGAGGTCATGGAAAAGGTAAAGAAGAAAAGAACTGCCTTTAGGAGGTACAAGAAAACAGGGAAAGGGGAAGACAGGGAGGAGTACTTGACAGAATCGAAGGAGGTGACAAGGGCAGTAAGGGGAGCCAAAGCATCTACGGAACTCAGGCTGGCACAAGGTATTAAGAAGGGGGAGAAGGACTTCTTTAAGTGCATCAGGGAGAAAAGAAGCTGTAAGGACCACATAGTAAGGATTAGGAAGGAGGGGGGTTGGGTGGAAGCAGGGTGCGATAAGGCAGAAGCACTAAATGAGTACTTCTGCTCAGTATTTACTAAAGAGAAGAAGGCGGTGACACCCAAGGTGGGAGAAATGGCAGAAATGGGGGGGGGGCTGACAGATGGGGAAATCATGGAGGGTAGAGTTCGAGAGGGCTTGAAGGCACTGAGGGTGGACAAGGTGCCAGGCCCAGATGGCATCCACCCCAGGTTACTGAAGGAGCTGGCAGAGGTCCTTGCAGGACCTTTGGCAGACCTATTTAATGCCTCACTACATTCGGGGTGTGTACCTCAGGACTGGAGGATGGCTCATGTGGTGCCCCTCCACAAGAGTGGTCCCGAGGATGAACCGGGAAACTACAGACCAGTGAGCCTCACATCCATTGTGGGTAAGCTAATGGAGACTATCCTGAAGGAGAGGCTGGTGGCCCTCCTAGAGGCCAAAGGACTACAGGACAGCAGACAGCATGGCTTCATACGTGGCAGATCCTGCCAAATCAACCTCGTGGAGTTCTATGACTGGGTAATTAGGCAACTGGACAGGGGCCATGCAGTGGATGCCCTGTATCTGGACTTCAGTACGGCATTCAACTCTGTGCCACATGGAAGGCTGGGAAGGAAGTTAGTAGGCACAGGGGCAGGTGCAAAGCTGGTGAGATGGGTAGGAAACTGGCTTCAGGGAAGGCAACAGAGGGTGGTGGTAGGTAGGGAGCTCTCACACCCACGGGCAGTGATGAGCGGTGTTCCACAGGGCTCAGTGTTGGGACCAGTGCTGTTTGGGATATTCATTGCAGATGTATCATGGACATCAAGAGCAAGATCAGTCTGTTTGCTGATGATACCAAGGTAGGCGCGGTGGTGGATGACCTAGGGGGATGGCAGGGGTTGCAGGATGATCTGGCAAAGCTTGAAACCTGGTCAGACACCTGGCAACTGGGGTTTAATGCCAAAAAGTGCAGGTGCTGCATTTGGGATGAAGAACCCAAGGAGGAGTTACCAGCTGGGGAGTGCAGCTAGCCCAGACAGAGGAGGAGATGGATCTGGTGTGTTCATTACAGGGTCAATGAACAACTCAGCACAATGTAGGAAGGCAGCTGCAAAGGCCAACAAAATGCTGGGTTGTATTGCAAGGAGTATATCCTCTAGGAGGGAGGAGGTGATTCTGTCACTGTATAGGTCATTAGTTAGACCACACCTGGAGTACTGCGTGCAGTACTGGCACCCGTATCTGAAGAGGGACATTAAGTTACTGGAGGGGGTGTAGTGCAGGGTGACAAAGATGATCAAGGGGCTGGGGGACTTATCATACGAGAGGAGATTGAAGAAGTTGAACATGTACTCACTGGAGGAGAGGCGGGACAGGGGTGACATGACCGAAACCTTTAAATACATGAAAGGAATAAACAAGATGGGTACAGAGGGGCTGTTCAAAGTAAGGGAGGGGAGGGCCACCAGGGGCCATGATATGAGACTGGAGGGAGGAAGGTTCAGGAAGGAGATGAGGAGACACTTTTTTACAGAGAGGGTGGTGGCTGGGTGGAATGCGGTACCTGCAGAAGTGGTATCCAGTAGAACAGTGTACTGCTTCAAAAGGGGATGGGACAGGACAAGGGGGAGGGTTAATGAAAGGGAAGGGTGGAAGGGAAGGGCAGCTGCAGAATAAGGGGTGCTAGCTGCACATTTGAGCAGACTTGCTAGACCCTATACCTTTATCTGATAGCAAATTTTGTATATTCATAAAGAAAACAATGTCTGTTTAGATTCAATTAGTTCTCGCCGGAGACTTATGACCATAAGTCATAAGTCTCCGAGGAAGGACTTGGTTGGTCTGAAAGCTTAGACATTGTTTTCCCTTTTATAACATCTGTGTTGATCCAATAAAAGGTATCAAACCATTTGCTTCTGGATCTGAACAAATGTAATAATAGGATATGTCAATTTTAAATGCGTACTTGTGTACTTTAGTTAAAACAATTTTTAATAGATTTAAATTTGGTTACTTGATAGCTATTACTACTACACAGAGAAGTTGTATTTTTTTTCTCTTGCAGGGAGCATCAACAACATTCATACATGCATTAAATACAGTACTGTGGCATATTTTTACACTTTTTCTCTTATTTGATATTCACTTTTAGTGCTGAGCATTGCCCACTGGTAGCAGCAAAGGCAGTCCATGACAACACTGCAGACATCTTCACAGCAAAGAATGACACTAAAGGCAGTGCAAACGAAAAGCCAGGCACATTATCAAGATATAGGATTTACTAACAAATAAGGAATGCTGGATTCTTAATATGGCTGATACAACTAAACTTTATTCAAACCCAGTCTTCACAGTAGGGGCTTGTTTATAACTCAGGTTGTTATGATTTCAATAGTAGGAGTCAGTTCACAACCTTATGGAGCTATCAAACTGCACTTTATTGTACATATCAAGTTGCTATATACTTTGTGAAGTTAGTTGACATGTAGAGGGTGCATGAAGACTTGTTTGATGCAGCTGTACAACAGCTGAAGTAGATACGTACCATTGTGTTGAAAACCTATGCATGGCTTGCACATGCTTTTCAAAAGGATTTGCCTCCCTAAATGTTACACTTTGCATACAAAAATCTGTACTTGATTGTTTTGTAGGTATGGTCATCAGTTGACAGCAGTGAACTGCATTTCAGGATGCAGAAAGAAATCCAATATTGGATTTTCGAACACTGAGCCTTAGATCCCAAATGTGACAGCTCAATCAGTTTGCTGAAGGATTCTTTATTAACACCATGGTGTGACCTATAGTGTACAAATCTTATATTGCAGCTTCTCACCAATAGAGGGTTCTGAGGACTTGGATTGCCCCTCTTTCCCTGACTTTTTGTCACATATCGCCTCAACCTCTCACTTCTGTGCCTACAGGAAAAGGTTTTACCTTATCACGTGAATGAGCTGAGATATACATACAGTGGTTGGCCAGATAATCCATAAATGTAATCTATAAATATCTTTCTAAGCCTGCTTGAAAGAAAGTATGCAAATTAAAGTTTAAATGAATGATTCACCAAGAACTGAATCCCCTGTGCTGAAATTCAGAAGCTCCTTTCTTCTTGGCAGAAATCAGCTTTTGAAGACTTAGAAGCAAATCTTGTTAGAATTGGTTTAAATGTCTCAGACTAAGTGAAAAAATTAAATTTAACAACTTGGAACATATCTGTCATTCACCTCCCGCATTTTAAAACATGCATTTGCTAGCTCTCCCATGATAACCAAATATTTGGCATCATCATTTCTATAGCTTTCTAACTTGAATCTGTCCACAAGGATTTGTGGGGTTCAGAAATTTGTGATATTCTGATATTGTTTGGGTCTTAAGCTGTTAAACTTAGAAATCACTTAACTCTGAAATTAATTTTCCCTTCAGTGGTAATTTTTTCTAGTACTGTCTTCATTGTTTGCTGCTGGTTGAACTGGCCAGCACTGTAGCCTGGGAGGTGGTTATGCGATTTGTATGTGGGACTTCATAGGCAAAGACCTTTGTTTATAAAACTTTAAATACTGTAATTGAGGGATGCAGGAGACAGGCCAGACAAGTTTAGGGACAAGTGTTGGGTGCTAATAGTCCAACTACTTGATCATGAACAAAACTGAGTTCTGAGCCTAGACTAATGGGTGTG
The DNA here is from genome assembly GCA_016271365.2 of Neoceratodus forsteri. Taxonomy (NCBI): domain Eukaryota; kingdom Metazoa; phylum Chordata; order Ceratodontiformes; family Ceratodontidae; genus Neoceratodus; species Neoceratodus forsteri. The sequence continues at coordinate 1,093,435,865 of CM057451.1, forward strand.
TCCTTCTACTATGTGTTGGCAATTGCTTTGCTTACTGTCAGTGTATCTTGAGTTTATTTGGTTAGAAAAGGGACACATTAAAAGGGACACTCCATCTTTTTGTGTCACATTATTTCTTTTGAAAACCCACTTTTAGTAATTGCTTACCTTCTCTAAAATTAATTGATGTTGCTGGTTAGAATTCTATTTGCTTCCTTTCTTAGTAGAACTGAAATGCATGCTAATGGTGTAAGCGTACCCAATCTTAATCTATTTTAAATCCTTGATCTACTGTTATCGCATATTTCCTGAACATTAGAGAACACCCCCAAACAGTGCATGCATGCCCTCATAATGCTATAGTTTCCTCTCTTCCAACTACATCTTGACTGTCTAGACTGCATTGGGGGTGTTCCCAAATCCAGAAATGATGCAATGGGAGTTGATCAAGGACTGTAAATAAACACATTTTTGTGTGGTAACACCAGTATAGTGGGCAATCTGTTTTTCACTGTTACAAGAAAAAAATAATCAAAATCAAACAGCCGTCTACATCAACAAATTTTGCAGAATGTGAGCAATCATAAAATGTTTTTGAATTAGGGACACTTTGAGGCCTAAAGGGGATTGGCCTTGTCCCTTGATCAGTGCATTGTACTAATCATTATGCGTAAAGCACTGTGGTTTAGAGCACTGAGCTGCAAACCTGGAGATATGGGCTTGAATCCCACAGACCCCACTTGCATACTGTGTGACTCTGAGCAAAGCACTTAACTTCATTGTGTTCCCAGGTTGCACCTGGAAATAAGCTTCGACTGATTGAGCATTTCCTGGTTAAACAATTTCCCCTTCCCTTTCCCTCTGTTCAGCAGGTTAATTTTGAACACAGTGTGTTAATGCAGCAAGCCCTATGTGGGATGAAGCACTACATCCAAGCCAAATATGCACTTGAATTGTGCCCTTCCACAACCAGTATTGCTAAAGATAACTGAATGAAAAATAAAGGCCCATTAATCTACAGAAATACTAATAGAAACAAAGGAAACTGACATTGCAAGACTAAATGACTCTTCGTCTAGTGAAGCATCAATTCTGAAATAGTAATGTTCTCATTTGTATGTTGTCTTGCATGTGCAGCACAAGCAACATTTTGTGACAGCTTGCTGGAGTAGCAGGCTGTGGAGGTGCGACAGTATTGTGGCCAGTGGTGCCACTACTTTTTTGGTCTGGTCTCTGTGGCACCAACGAATGAGCACACTGTCTGTGACACCCCTTGAGAAGCATGCCACCAACTTGAAAGAATTTCACAGCTGCATTGCCTGCTGAAACATTCCAATAAACACGGCAGCTGCAGTCACCATCCGCCTCTCACAATCCCCAGTCAGCCAACTTCAGGGGTGCCCAATCCCCCTTTCAGCATGTTTATGACCCCCCTCAAAATTGTGTGGCACACTGGGAGCCCACCGCAGTGTGGCTGAGTGTGTGTTGAAGCCGACCAAATTGGCATGATCCTGCCCCCACCCCACCCCCACTGTGTGCCACACTGTGAGTCCACTCCAGTGTGGCCAACATAACTCCCCAAAGTCATGGGGCACACTGGGAGCCCACCCTAGTGTGCCCAACAGTTGTTTAATTTCACCTGTAAATAAAGAAAACCTTCCCGCGATGTCCTTCCTGAAAATAAGAAAACGGTCCATCTTTGAGTCGGACTGTGTTATGAGCGTGCATTGCACACTTTCCATGCACGTTCGTAACTTTGAGAATTTTTAATATTTTCACTCCAGATTTTCGACATTATTATTTCTTCACACCTTCTTATGAATGGTACAGCTGTCATTTTCACATCCTGCACAAAATGTATTTTCACACATCTGGTGCAGAATGGTGCAGTCGCTGTGGGAAATCAATGTTTGGGACAGATTAACAAAATTATAGTGCCACTGTTCATGAGCAAAGGTCCCAAATGCTTTTATGAGGTGGGGTCACAAAAAGGCCATCTTGAAAATTTGGAGTGCAAATATCAACAAACACCCGGGGCGTTAGGGTTTTTAACCATAACCTCCCACCCTGTAGAGACTGACAGGCATCAGGGGTGTGACTATGGATTGTTGACTGTAATGCTCACGCCATTCCACCCCCCACCCCCACCCTGCAGCCAGTGACAGGCATCAAGGTGTGCCTTGGACTCTTCTGCCTCAAAATTCACCCCATTCTCCTATACTGCACCCATCTCAAAGTATTTCCTTATGAAATGGGGTGAGCATAAGGCATGATAACCCCCATGGCACAACACAACACTTATCAGAGTCTGCAGGGTAGGGTGAGGTGAAATGGAATGAGCATTATGGCCGACGACCCAAAGGCACATGTCAGTGCCTGTCAGTCTCTGCAGGGTGGGGTTGGCATCAGTTCCATACTTCACAGCCATTGTTATTATGCATCTCTCTAACTCCGGCACTACCAATGCTAATGCCAGTAAGATAACATTCGGCATTGACAAATGCTTGTTATTATTTGGTAGTCTCCATACAAACAGACCTTGGGTCACCAGTGAGTAATCTGGAGGTGTGTCTAATAAATTAGAGGTTCTTTTACTGAATGACATCTCATCTCTGTTCAGATCCAGTAGTATCTTCTAATTACAAAATGATCAGGGTAGACTCTGGGAAGACTTTGGCAAACAGGTCAACTTCCACATGCTCAACCATCTAGGGGTTCTCAGAGCTCTACAATGTCTATCTATAGAATCTCAGAACCATTTTGTGCTGTAATATCATAAGTCTTACACTTTAATAAAAATGTTTGATAATGCTACCCTGTCTATTTAACCTTTGTTTGACATTCCCTTACATGGATTATCATTTGTCAACATAATTTTAGATAATTATGACCTGGAGGGAGGTTTTCATTTTTCTTCAAGCTTCAGTTGTAGCTGATTCCTTTTTTTAATCCTGCAAGCACCAGGAGGAATATTGAATATCTGAACAATTACTCCTCTGTATTTGCCTGAAGGGAATCTTCTGAATCCTGGCATTATGGCCTTAATGTCTGAACATTAATAGGTCCATTACAAGCTCTTTTCTGCTTTGAGTGTTAAAATCAACCTTAATAATTATGTAAAAAATGTGAAACTGGTGTAGCATGCGGTGCAGCATTTGACTTATGCTCACTGAAAATTATATAGCAAGTCTTCAGAATGCCTCTTACAGTCTATACTGACATAGTTTAAATGGATGAATATGCTAACATATTTTGGCTATACAGTAGTTAATATTTATTTTAGCTTTGATTTTATGGTATTAACATGAGGTATGAGGCAGTATAGCACAGTGGTTTAAGGCCTTGAGCTGCAAATCTGGTGACATCCAGCAGACCAGACCTGGGTTTGAATCCCACAGCTTCCACTTGCATACTGTGTGACCCTGAGCAAGTCACTTAACTTCCCTGTGCTCCCAGGTCACACCTGTAAAAAAGCTTTCAGCTTAGTGTATCTCACCTGGTTAAATAACTAAACAAACAAAAAAAAACATCATTGATAATACAAGATTTTAGAGCTTCAGTCATTTCATGAGCTTGAAGAAGTTTTGGATCCAAAAGACACAACACTTTTTGTTGAGCCCCGTTTAAGAAGAAAAGGAAAATTTGCCTGATGCCACATTTTTTTTTTAGCGCTATCAATAAGAATTGAAACTAAACTGTCACTTACCATTTGAAATAATGATCCACATGGTATCACCTCCTGTTACGTTTCTAATAGGTTAACAGTAGGGGAGGGGGGTGGTCTTCCAGGAGGGGGGGAGGGTCTTCCTTGCTTTAAAGAGCAATCAGAGGGTATCCCACTATTTTTGTAAGTCTGCCAGGCTCGATCATGAGTGGCCACATGTTTTCTGAGTTGCTTGGAAAGCCACGGTGCTTTAGTTCCTTTAGATTGGCATTTCTTTATAGGAGCATGACTATCAACCATTTCCATGAACTTGGACACAAAGAAGTCAAGAGCTTTGTTGACATCCGGAAGGGTATTTATTGGCCGCCAGTCAGTATCACAGATAGAGGTAATAAAAGTGTTGGTCAAATTTGGACATGTCCTGAAGCTGGATGACCTTATGAGGGGGGTTAGGGAAGTTGTTGCACCACACACAGAGTGTCGGAGAGTGATCACTTATGCTGTCAGAGAGTACCCCCACTGACTTGATTTTAGCAGTGCAGTTAGTGACCACACAGTCAAGTAAAGTATGATTCACAGACTTGGTGTTAAGACAGGTTGGGTTGACTACGTGTTAGACCAGGTTCGAATCAGCAAGGTGGTTATGCACCTTATCAGAGTTCAGACTCAGCCAGTCACTTTTAAAGTCACCACATAGTACCAGATCATGGCACGGTAGGTTAGCAAGTGAAGAAAGGAAGGAAGGGAGGCAAGAGGAGGCTTTCTTTTGGGGGAGGTATACACATCCCAGTAGGGTTTTTTAATGACACCAAGTGTAAGGGAGAGAAATAAGAATTCAACCACAGATGGTTCTGCATATGGGACAGGGATTTCGGTAACATCTAAATTATCTCTGGCATATGTTAGGACATCACCCCCTCTTTTACCCAGCCGGTCCTTTTTAAAACACTTATAAGTGATAAAGCAACCTCATGCTGTCTGATGCTTGGTTTCAGCCAGGTTTCAGAAATTCCCAGAATGTCCGGAGTGTGTTGATTAACCTAGGCTTCAAGCTCGGGCATTTTGGGTCTGAGACTGCGTGCATTTAAATGTGCAATTTTTAATCCCTTAGGTAGTTGATGAGTTGGGGACAGGGAGTGGGGAGCAAGGGTAGGAGTTGCTGGGCCAGAATTGGGCTCAACATCACCTTCTAGGGCAAAGAGGAGGAGGAGGAGGAGGATTGGCCTGATCATGGTCTTGAGATGATGGCTCCGGAAATTGGCAGTGAGAGAAGACCTACAGAGCCTTCTGTGGACCAGATGACCAAGATATACTATGCTTCGTCTAGGGAGATAGAGAGCAAAACAATGCCCACATATGGTATCAAGGTTCAGTTGAGTGAGGACACTGTAGCATTGTGCAGCTGAGGGTGAGAAAAGGACTGAGCAATGATATAGTCAGCTGTATAAACTAGCAATAAGCTGACTGGGATGTACACTGCAGCCAGTTTGGCAATATATATATTTTTTTGCTTGAGAATGCTTAATATAGACTCAGTAGTTAATGGAATCTACAAATAGGTTGAAACTAAGATTACCTCCATAGTAGGAGGCAGAGGTGGAGAACATAGGGTATAATAACTGAGAAGTCAAGCAAGACCTTGGTTAGAGTAACTACAGAAGAAGCGAAGAGCAGGCAAGCACTAGTCAGGTTATAGCAGAGCTGTCCTAGGAAACTGGTGGTTTGCTGCTGGCACTGGCCAAAGAGATAGGGAGAGGTGATTAGGGGAGGATCTTAGGTGTATTTAATGAAGGTGAGATGTGGTATCAAGAACTGGCTACAGTACTAAAGGTGGGGTCTCACAAATGGTTGACAGTGTGGTAACACCACCTCTCTCCTTCTGCTGGATATTCCCCTCCATATGTGCCCCAATATCCCGGTAGCCCTGCCTACTGCCTTCTCTCACTGCTCCACCACCTTGAGGTCATCAGGTATGATAACCCAGGGTCTCTTTCCTTCTTTGTGACATTCAATACCTCTCCCTCCATTATTTTAAACCACCCATGGGTTTCTGTGCCCTAGGTGCATGATTTTGCCTTTTCTTGCATTGAAACCCTGCTGCCATACCGTTGACCACTTCTCAGGTTTTCTCAGGTCCCTACAGAGTATCTATCCTACTACAGATCTTGGTGCCATCTGGATAGAGGCATACTGTACCTTCTCTTCCAGTTCTTCTGCAATGTCACTTATGAAGACATTGAAGAGAACTGGTCCCAGCACTGAGCCCTGATGTACATCACTGGTCAAGCTCTGCTCATTAGAGTGAGTGCCATTTGCCACCACCCTCTGTCACCTATACATCAACCAGTTTTGTGCCCAATTTACTACCTTGAGTCACACCCCTAAACTGCCCAGTTTCTGTATGAGCCTCTTTTGAGGTATGGTGTCAAAGGCATGCTGAAGTCTAAGTAGGCCACATCTACTGCTCCAACCTAATCTATTTCCCTGGGGTTCCACGTCAAAATGGTACCAACAAAAACAGCAAAGGAACAACAGCCCCAAGCTAAGCAGTGAAGAGCACTACAGCATGCTCCAAAATCAGCGAACAGCTACACTATACCCGCACCCAACATACTTAAAATAACTATCACCGGAAGGGGGGTATGAAATTCAGGGACAGGGAAAAATTCAGGAGGGGGATACTCTACAAGAGGACACAGGTTAGGAGGGAGAAATCATTGGGGGCCCAATGGAGGTGGAGGAGAACAAAGTTGGGAGGGTGGGAGGAATGGGAATTAAACAAAAAAATAAATCTCCTCACAACTGGTCCCAAACCCGGGTCTGCCAGCCACACAGGCAGTGACTGTAACCACTACACTACACAGCCAGCTCAGAACTGGCCCTCCAAACAACTACCTACAGTACATGCTTAAAACACTAACTACCTCTATGCCTGCTTGCCGAAATGAAAGCGCTGAACTTACAATGCGCTGTTAATATACCATAGCTTATTTACCACTCACTATTTTGACCTCCCACAAAGTGACTGGCTGTAATTGAGTCACTCTATTCATGGGATATCTTTTCATCATCACCCAGTCGAACAAAGTGTTCAAGTTCATCTAACATGACTCCCCCTCCATGAATCCATGCTTCCTCAGGTCTTGCAACCCACTGGATTCAAGATATTCCAGAAGCCTTTCTTTCAATAATGTTTCCTTTAACTTCTCCATCACAGACAATCTGTCTAGCATTCCCAAGAGTCCAGTTTCATACATCCCTCTACCTGTCCCATGGCAAGTACATCCTGGTGTCCAGTGCCACCCTCGCCCATTCTCAGAACAGTGCCAAAGCCTTCTTGGTGCTCAAGGTTACCCCTCTTCCAATCCCTATCCCATGGTAATCACTCTCTGATGTCCCATGGCACTCTTTCTCTCTCTCCCCTATTCTGTAACAAGCCCTCCCTGGTGTTCAGTGTCTCCTGCATGTCTCAACTTATCCCATGCAAGTCTTGTCTTGATGTACGTTGACTCCCTTCCCCTCCCATCACAAACCTTTCCTCATATTTAGCAGTCCTACATCTTCTTGATCCATGTCAAACACTCCCTCATCTACAATGGTACACTTCCCTCTCCACTACCATTGTCAAGCACTTCCTAGTACCTAATGGGCTCCCACCTTTCCCTGTCCATGCCTAAAACACCATGAAGTCCAGTTGTATGCCCCTACCCTCTCCCTATCTCATACTTAACTCTCCTTAATGTACAGTGGCACCCTCTCCCTTTTCATTGCCCATGTCTAGTACTCTCTAGTATCTACTGGCTCCCCTCCTACCGTCAATGCCCCTTTCTGTCTTGTGACTACCCCTCATTTTTGTTTTGTACTAAGCACACCCAGTTGTCCAGTGGAACCTCCTCTATCACTTTTTCCTACACCAAGCATTCCCTCTCTGTCCAGTAGTACCCCTGCCAGATGCAATCCCTGTCATCTCTCTCTGTTCCATGCAAAGCACTCCCTGGTGTCTAGTCACACCCTTGGTGTCTAGTAGCACCCCAGTCTATTATGACACCCCCTTTCCTTCCCTGATGGTGACAGGGTCAGCCTTCATCTCTCCTTGGTCAAGACAGATGCCATCTGAACTAAATACTGTCAAAAGTTACATAAATAACAAGCTGGGCATAGGCAACCCTGCCCTTCATTCATATTCTATACTGGAGTTGGGTTCCTGCTGCTAGTTTCTGGCAGAAAGGAATCTTGCTTTCAGAGCAAGTAGCAGCTGGCTAAAAAAGCTACAACTTTTCTTACTGATAAATCACTTCTATCTAAGCAGGAGTCGGTGCCTGTTGGAATTAAGCAAACAGATACTTTATTAGAAGCAGGGGTCTCATTTAAGTATTAAAAAAAGGAAGCCACTGTGTGTTTCTCTGTTTGGGGAGGGGGCTGTATCAACTTAGTCTGCTAAATCAGGAGAAGAGTAGAGAGGTTAATTGGGAGTGTGGCTTAAGCAGTAGAAAAGCAGGTGTATCCAATTACAGCTTCCTGCTGCTAGTTTCTGGCAGAAAGGAATCTTACTTTCAGTGCAAGCAGCAGCTGACTAAAAAAACTACAACTTTTCTTACTACTTGCCCTCCATCCCACCCCTCCATCCTCCCACCCTAAGACAGTTCTACTTTTATAGCCACTGGATTTGACTGACAACAGGAACTTCCTGTTTGGCAGTAGGAAGGGAAGGATCACTGAGACACATTAGTTTCATCAACCTTGGATGAAAAAAAATAGCTCTTTCTTCCCCCATAGCTGCTGTAGGTCTGAGTCCAAGCAAGGAAGAAGGAGACTACTGAAGACTACAGGAAGTTCCTGTCCGAGAACAGGAAGGGCAAGAGTTGTAAGGGCACATAGGCAGTAGGAAAGTAGGTGAAAAAATAGAGGGAGGAGAGAGTAAGCATACAAAGCAACAGGAGAGGGGACACAAAATAAGTCATGATGGGAGTAGTGCAGTGCAATGGCTGTGGGGCAGCAGCAGTGTTCCAGGAGACATTCTGGAGGCTGCGATGCTGCCCTATTTGCAGGCACCTCTCTGGTCTGAGGGAGGAGGTTGCCCATCTCCAGGCTGACCTGGCTAGGACTCATGAAATCTCTTCCCCCTACCCAGGGACCACCAGGGCCACTACTGAACCTCAGAGGTTGCCAAGAAAGAGGAGCAGTTGGACCAAGGTGGGCTCAGGGAGGGAGGGAGAGGGTGGTGGAACAGAAGTGCATCCCTCCAGTTGTACCTCTCAGCAATTAATATGCTGTGCTGGTGGAGAGTGGTTCCTCTATGGAGGCACCTGCAGTGGAAACCAAGGAGGATACTGGGAACCTCCACAAAGGAGACCTACAGGAGGGTGGCATAAAACCCCAGAGGGGAAGGAAACAACTACTGGTGGGGGACTCAGTCATTAGGGGGGTTGAAGTGGGGAGGAAGGGGGAGAGGGAGGTAAGGTGTCTGCTTGGTGCCATGGCTCGGAGAGACAGGAAGTGAATCCTCAGGATTGCAGGAGCAGCTTCACGAGGGAGGGAGCTGGATGTCATTGTCCACTTAGGAACAAATGACCTGGTTGAGAATGGGATCAGAGCAGTGCAAGAGGAGTTTGTAGAGTTGGGGAGGAGCCTTAGACAAGTAGTACGTATGACAATCTTCTCGGAGGTACTGCCTGTCTATTGCAAGGATGATGCTAGGGTTCTCCACACCATGGTATTCAATGAATGGTTGAATAACTGGTGTGGAGCTCAAGGTTTTGGCTTCATTGGGGACTGGGGAGCCACCTGGAGGGATACAGACCTATACTGGTGCGATGGTCTATATCTGTCCAGGGGGAACCAGGATCCTAGGTGATAGGTTTAAATGCTTCATTGGCAAGCATTTAAACTAGTCAAGAGGGGGTACTGAAAAGGAACAGGGAAATCCCAGCCTCCCCGCACAAAACACAGTAATTAGCGAGGCAAACGCCATGGCAGAGAAGTCATTAGGGAGCAGTACAGGGGTAAATGCAAAAAAAGGCAAAGGCAGTAAGGACAGGGATGGGGCTAAAAGGAGTAAGACCATCAAAAAATGGAGGGTGATGAGTACTAATGCCCATAGTCTGTGTAACAAGCTCCCTGAACTAGTGGCTTTGATGGAACAGGGATGCCTGGCTAGTGTGGCAGTCACTGAAATATGGTACTCAGAGAACCATGACTGGGATGTCAACATACCAGAATACACAATCTACAGGAGGAATAGGGAGGGTAAAAGAGGAGGTGGAATAACTCTCTATGTAAGGGAAGGGATTAAAGCAACAGAACTAAAGATTAAATAGGAAGTAGATGAGTCACTATGGGTCACCCTGGAGACAGGAAATGGCACCAAAATCCACATGAGGTTGTGTACAGACCCCCATCTCAGGGAGAGGGAATGGACAAGGAAATGATATAAGGCATCCTTGGAATGGCAGAAAAAGGGGAGATATTGTTGATGGGGGACCTGAATATACCAGATGTTAACTGGAGCACCTTTGCTGCAGGCACATCCAAGAGCAGGGTCATTCTTGATGCCCTACAAGGGGCATGCCTCAGACAGTTAGTGTTGGAACTCACTCGGGAGGGAGCAATCTTAGACCTGATACTCTCAAACAGGGACAGAGAAAGGATCTCAGATTTAGAAGTGGGTAGCCATCTAGGAACTAGCGACCACCAAACAGTGTGGTTCACAATAAACACAGCCATATAGTCAATCCATACAAAAGCAAGAGTATTGGACTTTAGGAGGGCTGACTTTGGAAAAATGAGAGAGTGCCTCATAAAAGCACTAGGAAATGGGCAACAAGGAGGGGTAGAGGAACAATGGGGAATAATCAAAACATCCATCACCGAGGCATCAAGCCTTTGTGTGAAGCAAATCAACAAAACAAAAAAAGGGAATAAACATTATGGTTCTCAAAACAGGTGGCACAGAAGGTTAAGGAGAAAAGGATAGCATTCAGGAAATATAAGGAAACACAGATGAAGCAGGACAGAGAACTTTATCAGTTAAAGCAGAAGGAGGCGGGGCAGGCAATCAGAATAGCAAAGGCCAAAACCGAGGAAAAGATAGCCAATTCTGTTAGGAAGGGGGATAAAACATTCTATAAGTACATTAGGGAGTGAAGAAAGACCAAAGGAGGGATACTGAGGCTTAATAAAGAGGAGGGAATGTGGGCAGAGGGTGACAGTGACAAAGCAGAAATACTGAATGGATATTTCTGCTCAGTATTCACAAAGGAAGAGGAGGGAAGGTACCTAAATCAAACAAGAGAAACACTCTGGATAGGGGGGTTGATATCAGTCCATTCACAAAGAAAGGGTTTGGAAAGAACTCTTGAAACTGAGGGTGGACAATGCAATGGGGCTTGATGGAATTTACCCCAGAATTCTAAAAGAACTAAGGGAAGAACTAGTGACACCACTGAGTACTCTCTTTAACAAATCATTGGAGGATGGGGTGGTACCTAAAGGACTGGAGGAGGGTGGATGTGATTCCACTTCATAAAAGTGGGATCAGGGCAGAGGCAGGAAACTACAGACCAGTTAGTTTGACCTTAGTGGTAGGAAACATGATGGAATCACTTCTGAAGGAAAGAATTGTTGAGTACCTAGAGGCCAGTTGGGCACAGGACCCAAGGCAGCATGGATTCACAGCGGGAAGGTCATGTCAGATGAATCTAATAGATATCTTTGACTGGGAGACAAAAGTAGTAGACCAGGGAGGGGCTGTGGATATGGCCTACCTAGATTTTAGCAAGTCATTTGATACAGTCCCACACAAAAGATTAATAAACAAGTTAGCCAGCCTTGGAGTGGGTCCCAAGGTGGTAGCCTGGATAAAAAATTGGTTGGACAACAGGACGAAAAGGGTAATACTAAACGGAGTCCACAGTGAAGAAAGGAGGTAACTAGTGGGGTACCGCGGGGTTCAGTACTGGGACCGGTCCTCTGTAACGTCTTTATGAGAGACATTGGAGAGCACCTGTAAGGAAAAGTATGTCTCTCTGCAGACAATACAAAGATCTGCAACAGGGTTGATATACAAGGTGGAGTGGAAATGATGAAAATGGACGTGGCAAGGTTGGAGGAATAGTCAAATGTATGGCAGCTCAGATTCAATGCAAAAAAAGTTCAAGGTAATGCACCTAGAAACAAAAACCCAAGGGAAGAGTACACAATGAGGGGTGAGATACTAACAACAACAAAAATCGGAAGGGACCTGGGAGTAATTATATCAGATGACCTAAAGGTGGGTGAGCAATGTAAGAAGGCAGTAAGGAGGGCTGGAGGGATACTGGGATGCATAGGGAGAAGCATCAACAGTAGAAAACAGGAAGTTGTTATCTCTCTGTACAGACAGTTGGTGAGACCCCATCTGGAGTACTGCAATCAGTTCTGGAGACCCCATCTCCACAAAGACATAGACAGAGTGGAGGCTGTTTGGAGGCGGGCAACCAAAATGGTGCAGGGTCTGCCCCAGAAGGCATACAAAGAGAGACTAAAGCAGCTTAATATATATACCCTCGAGGAAAGGAGGGAGAGGGGGAACATGATAGAAACTTTCAAGTACCTCAAGGGAATTAACAAAGTCCAAGACTGTAGCATCTTTCAGGAAAAAGAGATGGGCAAGAACAAGTGGGCACAATTTGAAGATAGAGAGCAGATGGCTCAGAAGTAATGTTAGAAATTATTTTTTCATGGAGAGGGTTGTGGATGCATGGAACAGCCTTCCTGAGGAGGTTGTGGAGTCAAGAACAGTGGGGAATTCAAGATTGCATGGGACAGACATAAGGCAATTCTAGTGGGGGGTAGGTGGAAGTAAACTGTTGGTTGGCTAGGATCTGCAGCTCATCCATCAGGTAGGAAAATGGGCAGACTAGGTGGGTCAAGCGGTCCTTATCTGCCGTCAAATTCTATGTTTCATACAATATAAACTGGCATCCAAGTGCAATACTAGAGTGATACTGTGCTGCTGAGTTGTGTTGCCCTTTGGATAAGACATTAAACCGAGGTTCTGTCTGCTTTTTTTTCCCCCCAATTGTTTAACCAGGTGAGATGCACCAAGCTGAAAGCTTGTTCACAGGTGCAACCTAGGAGCACAGGGAAGTTAAGTGACTTGCTTGGGGTCACACAGTATGCAAGTAGGGGCTGCGGGATTCAAACCCAGGTTGCCAGATGTGCAGCTCTTAAACCACTGCGCTATAATACTTCCCTTTTCTGCATGGCTCTTCACAAAAAGAGTCTGGAAACTTCCCCAATGTCCTGGCCAAATTTCCCCTAGTCACTAAAAATACCACCAGCAGCTTAAACTGGCTTAATTTCAGCTGGTTTACATCTATACCTCCCTGAATGAGGCTGAAAAAAGCAGTTTTGGCTACCTCTCTTCCCTAGCCAACTAAAAAATAAATAAATATCATAGTTTGACATGATTAAACAGCGACCAGCTGAAGAAACAAGAGGAAGGTTTTGGAAGTCATCTTCTTGGCAGGTAAAATGGAGGGACATGTTGCCACTCAGCACCAGGACAACTTGTCACAGGACTGTAGGTGGTACCTCTGGACAGTAGGGAATTTATTGAAGGGAATCATTATTGAGAGGGATAGTTGGGAGTCATAGACACTGACAGAAGGGAAAAGTATTGTATATAAGCTTGTCTGGGTCAGGAGCAGGACTGGTGACAAAGAGGGAAAGGGGATGAGTTAATTAATTTACACTGTTGTCATCAGGTCGGGTGTGAGATTGGGGAGAGATCTGGGACTAGCAGTAAGTGGGAAATAATATAGGGAGATCAGGTTGGGCCAGAAAAATAGGGCAGGTCAAGGACCACGGGAAGGAGAAGGGAAATAACTCCAGTTTATTAATTTATTTATTTAAAACATTTCACCAGGATACTTTAATAATTAAATCAACAATAAGAACACTAACACATAGAGACAAAAGTGCAAGAGGAAGGCATAATAACAGACTCATCCCTCTACCACTAAGACCTTACGCACTATTGCCCCTATGCACCAATGAGGCGGAGTGGCTACGTGCGCGTATCTGGGGCACGCAACCACTCTGCACCCTAAGCGCCCCCCCATGCGGGATGATCTAAACATAGAAACATAGAAGCTGATGGCAGATAAGGACTGCAAGGCGCATCCAGTCTGCCAATTTCTTTTTCTACCTTATAAATGTGCCATAGGCCTTTACTCAGTCAATGGCCTATCTGTTCACACTCATCTGTATTGCTCCCTTATGCTTGTTCCTTTCCTATTTGAAGCCCTGCACTGTATTCATATCCACCACTTCCTGAGGTAGGCTGTTCCATGCATCCACCACCCTTTCTGTGAAAAAGAACTTCCTCACATTACCCCTTAATCGGTCTCTCTCTGATCTCATGCTGTGTTCTCTTGTCCTGCTATTTTTCTTATATTGAAACATGTTAGCCTCGTTCACACTGTTAATACCCTTAAGGTGTTTCAATGTTTCAATCATATCACCTCTCTTTCCCTCCTTTCCTCTAGGGTATACATAGTGAACTCTGTTAATCTGTCCTCATATGTTTTCTGATACAGTCCCTGCACCATTTTGGTTGCCCTTCTCTGGACTGCCTCCATTTTGTTAAAGTTCTTGTGAAGGTGCAGCCTCCAGTACTGCTCACAGTACTTCAGATGGAGCCTAACTAGTGTCTTGTAAAGAGGGATTATTACCTCCCTCTTACGACTTGTGATACCCCTACTAATACATCCCAACATCCCCCTAGCCTTACCTACTGCTTTAGTGGTCTGCTTGGATGATTTCCGGTCATCTGTGATGATGATGCCCAAGACTCTTTCTTCCCTTGTGATTGCTAGCGACTCCCCTCCCAGCCTATAGGTGGCTTTAGGGTTTCTCTTCCCTGTGTGCATGATCTTGCACTTATTTGCATTAAATCCCAGTTGCCACTCTTCCAACCATTTTGCCAGTTTATCCAGATCTCTTCTCATTATGCCCACCCCATCTGGATCATCTACTCTGTTGCAGATCTTGGTGTCATCTGCAGTCAGACAAACCTTACCCTCCAGTCCATCTGCAACATCACTGATGAAAATATTGAAGAGGACTGGCCCCAAAACTGATCCCTGAGGTACCCCACTTGTGACTTGCACCTCTTCTGACTGTATACTGTCTACCACCACTCTCTGTTTTCTGCCCACCAACCAGTTTGCCACACAGTTGACTAACTTCTGACCCACCCCAAGCCTACCAATCTTATTAATCAATCTTCTATGTGGAACAGTATCAAAAGCTTTGCTGAAGTCAAGGTAGGCGACATCAACTGCACCCCCTTGGTCCACCACTCGGGTTACCCAGTCAAAGAAATCTATGAGATTAGTTTGACAGGACATTCCTTTTGTAAACCCATGCTGTCTTGTATCCTGTGCTCCTATGGATTCCAGGTGTTGCACTGTCCTTTCCTTAAGGAGTGCCTCCATAATCTTGCCCACTACTGAGGTAAGACTGACTGGTCTGTAGTTCCCTACCTCCTCCCTGCTACCACTCTTGTGGAGCGGGATCACATGAGCCCTTCTCCGGTCTTCTAGGACCTCTCCTGTGCTCAGAGACTCACTTAACAGTTCTGATAATAGCTCTGCTAGTTCCACCCTTAGCTCCTTTAGTACCCTCGGATGTATGCCATCTGGTCCCATTGCCTTGTCCACCCTGAGCTTAGCTAGCTCTTGTAGGACCCCTTCCTTTGTGAAGGGACTTGTGCACACCTCCCTCCACCCTGTGTCCATGGTGCTGAGCTGTGGGCTCTGCCCTGCCTTCTCTTCAGTAAATACTGAGCAGAAGTATCTATTTAGGATAGATGCTTTTCCTTGGTCCTCCTCTATGAACTCCCCCTTATCCCCTTTGATCTTATCAATACCCCCTCTGGACTTTCTCCTTTCACTAATGTATCTATAGAAAGTCTTGTCCCCTTGTTTTACTGTTCGTGCTAGTGTTTCCTCGGTTTGGGCCTTTGCCTGCCTTACTGCCTTCCCTGCTTTCCTTAGGGAAGTTTGGTATGCCTCCTTATCTTCATCCCACTGCTTTGCCTTATATTTCCTGAAGGCCAGTCTTTTAGCTCTGAAATTTTCTGCTATTGTTTTTGAGAACCAAAGTGGTTTCCTCCTTCTTTTGCTCTTGCCTTTCTCTCTAACACAATGGGATGTCGCTTCAAGTATTGCATACTTAATGCTTGCCCACCTTGCCTGTACCCCTAAGGGTGGCACACAGCACATATGGGCCCAATCCCCCACCTGTGAGAGGAGCAATGTGCCGGGGTGGGCAAGGGGTGGGCTGGCACTACGTACCATGCACTAAGCCATGTAGTGCTGGCCGTGGGAGTGCATAGTAGGGCACAGGGTACGCCAGGAAGAACCCTGCCATAAACCCCCTATGTACCCTGTGCACACCTCAGGACCCACCAGGCTACAGGGCAAGTAGCCCACCCACCCTCTGAGGCCTCTACATAGGGCTGCCCGGTGCCTCCCACCTGCCCCAGCACACAGTGGTGTGTGGCCGCACACCACCACTTGGCACCCCCCAAGCCCACACAGGGGCACCAGCACACAGATGCAGCCCCCGGCTCCCCCCGATGGCCTGCAAGCATTCAATCCCCCACCCATCCCACTGCACCAATTGGTGCCATTAGAGGGCTGGCAGCATTGCCCTCCCTCTCCTGCCACAGCTGCTGGCTGTCGGACATCTGTAGGGTGTGCTGCTAATGCGTGCACCGCTGTGCAAGGGATCCACTGTGGGTCCCGATCTGGGCATCCGATTGGATGCCCTGCCGGACCCGCGACCCAGCCCCTGACCACACTGTGGAGTCCTGTACACCGTGGGGGTGGGGCGCAAGACAGGTGTTTGGCAGTCGTGATTGCTGCCAGTGTGTACCTGTCCGCAGGTGTGGAGCTCTGCCAGTAGGTAATGTACCTCTGATGTGTATTACCTGCCCATTGGTGCATAGCGCCCATTGCTAGTAGGAATTAAAAAAGAAAAACCAGAAAGAATAAGATACTTCCAGAAATTATTTTGTTGTAGTTATAAAATGTAGTAAGTAATAGAACTGTTAATTTTTAAAGAATACAGAAGGAATATGAAATAGATCAGGAAAAGATGAAATAATGAAAAGTAAAGTTATAAAAGGGTGAATAACAGAAAAATAAAGTGAAAGTGAAGGAAAGTTGATGATGACAAATCAGAAACAAGAAACTCTGAATAACGGTAATGTAAAGATATACAGTATATGAGATATGAAAAGAAATGATTGTAACTTTAAAAATGACTTTTGGAAAAATAAAGTATAAAAAACAAAGTTTCACCAGGAAAGCCATACTGAGCTATAACAGCTTGTTTCCAGATGCATCCTGGGGGAGGGCGAAACAGATAAGTACAATAAATATAATTACTACAAAAACAACATATCATACAGAGAATTAAATACAGTGCATAGCTTAGTACATTAGGGAGTATATGAGCTAGACGATGTATTAGATAGACAGTTATTCATAGCACAAGGTTGGTACAGGTGGCAGGTCCCGAGGAGCAGAGAGAACAAATATATAGATGATGACATCGTGCAGTGGGTAAGCAAAAAAAAAAGGGGGGGATGGAAGAGGGTAGAGACTGCAAAAAGAATGGCAGGCCAGGCCTGTAAAGAGAAGGGCAGGAGTGGAAGAAGGGCAAGGATTAGTTAGTAGAAGGCTGGAGAGAGGTGATGGGGGAGGGGGAGAAGAGAGACAGGAGAGGAGGGGAATAGGAAGGGAGGAAGGTAGAAGGGTAAGGTGTGAGGGAGATGCAAACCATTTAGACCCTCTGGGATGCAAACCCCACAAGGGTCAAACCCACCTGGATGCACAACCAGCCCATGTCCTGGGTTCCAGGCCTGTACAGGAAAGGAGAAAGGTAGGAGTGGGGAGAAGAGATGCTAGAGGGGGGGAGAATAGGATGGATGGAGGGAAGAGAAGGAAAAAGGAAGAAATGGGGGAGAGACAGTCCTTCAACCCTCTGGGACACAAACCCCACAAAGACCAGCCACAGTTGGATGCACACCCAGCCTGTGACATGAGTTCCAGGCTGCAACAGTATGAAACAAGCATTTGTCAATGCCGAATGTTGTCTCGCTGGCATTGGCATTGGTAGTGCAGGACTTAGGGATGCATAATAGGAATGGCAGTGAAGTATTGAACTAAAGCCAATGCCACCCACACCCTGCTGAGACTGATAGGCGCTGGGGTGTGCCTTTGGGTCGTCAGCTATAATGCTTATGCCATTCTACCTCACCCTACCCTGCAGACACTGACAAGTGTCGTGGTGTGCGTTGTGGTCATTGGGCCTTATACTTACATTATTCCATGAGGAAATACATTGAGGTGGGCACAGTATAGGAAAATGGGATGAACTTTAGGAACAAAACTCCAAAGCAGACCTCGATGCATGTCACTGGCTGCAGGGTGGGAGTGGGGGGTGGAATGGTGTAAGCATTACAGCCAATGACCCTAAGGCACACCCCTGATGCCTGTCAGTCTGTACAGGGTGGGGAGTTACAATTGGAAACCCTAACCATGTAAGTGTTTGTTGGTATTTTCACTCCACATTTTCAAAATAGGCTTTTTGTGACGCCACCTCATGAAGAGCGGCACTATCAGTTTGTTAGCTGAAAGGTAGTTTTGCACAATGGCTATGCCATTTGGTGACACAGGAATGAAAACACATTTTGGGCAGGATGTGAAAAATGACAGCTGTATTGTTCATGAGGAGGTGTAAAAAAATTGCAACGTTAAAAATCTGGAGTGAAAATAAGTCATGAGCATGCATAGAAACAGTGCAGCACATGTCCGTAACCCAGTTATTTCCAGATGTTTTTTAACCACATTTTCAAAATGGGCATTTTCGGACCTTCCCTGATGAACGGTGGCAATGTGAATTTGTTAATTTGTCCCAAAAGTTGATTTCCCACAGCGACCATGCCATTGTGCGCCACAGGTGTGGAAACACATTTTGGGCAGGATGTGAAAAAAGACAGCTGTACTGTTCATAAGAAGGTGTGAAAAAATGCCAGTGTAGAAAATCTGGCATGAAAATATTGCACATTTGTGAAGTTACAAGAGTGCTTGAAAAGTGCACAAAGCACGCTTGCAGCACAGCCATTTTATTAACATACTACATACTAAAATGCCAGCAGAATAGGCCTAACGGCCTTTCGTGTCTGCTCGTTTGGTCAGCCCCCACCCTGGGAGCTGACCTTGCTGCCCCCCCTCGCCTTCTCTGGCTTCTCCCTTCCCAGTTCCGGATATTCTCGCTGCACTGGATTTTGCTTCCAGAACCCTTCCCCTGTACCTGTATCTGTACCACCCCCTCTTGAACCCCTCCACCGTTTCTGCCTCCAGCAGCCCCCTGGGCAGTGCATTCCATGGCTCCACCACCCTCTCAGTGAAGTAGCACCTCCTCCTTTCTCCCTTGAATCTTCCCCCCTCCAGCTTCCACCCATGCCCTCTAGTTTCCCCCTCCTCCTTTCTTCGAGGCACCCTTGCTGCTCCTCCCCTATTTACCCCCTTCATGTACCTGAAGACCTCTATCATGTCCCCCTGGTCCCTTCTCTCTTCCAGTATGTACATATTTAGCTCTTCGAGCCTCTCCCCATAGGTCCTGTCCCCCAAACCCCAAATCATTTTGGTTGCCCTACTCTGGACCCTCTCCAGGAGTTTAATGTCCCTCTTTAAGTGTGGCCTCCAAACTGCACGCAGTACTCAGGTGTGGCCTCACCAAACATTCGTCATCAAATTTTCAACATAGGCATTTTAGGATCTCTGCTCATGAACAGTGCCACCATCATTTCCTCAAACAGTCCCAAAAACTGATTTTGCACAGCAACAGCGCAATTGTGCGCCAGATGTGTGAAAACACACTTCGGCCAAGATATGTAAAATGACAACTGTACTGTTCATAAGGAGGTGTGTGAAAATGGCAATTTTGAAAATCTACAGTGAAAATATAACAAATTCACGAAGTTACGAGTGTGCATGGAAACTGAGCAATGCACAGTCGTCAAACAGCCATCGTTTGGATTTTTTCCACCAAATTTGCAATGTAGGCTTTTTGAGAGCCCCCTAATGAACAGTGGCACTGTCATTTCATTGCAGTGACGGCAAAATCACCTTTTGGGACCTAATAATGCCATGACAGAGACTGAATTCATGAGGAGGTGTCCCAATAACCACATGTTGAAAATTTGGTGCCAAAATTCCCAACAATGGCCAAGATATGCACCAAAGTTGAAAAAACCCTATTTATGCCATTATACAGCTTACTGGCATTTCTTCAGTTTGCAGAGGACTTTGAAGAGTGCAGACGTGCTCCCAGTCCACGAGATTGTTGCCAGGCTCAGAGGTAAGTATGGGTTGAGGGGGTGTGGGAGGCTGGGCATGCAGGGGTGGGTGTGGGGTGGGAGGGAGAGGGAGACTGCGAGGGACCATTTTCTCCTTTCACAGATTTAAAAAAGATTAAAAAAAAAACATTGTGGGCCAGTTTTTCTTTTTCAGGGGATTTGGCATGCTGGGGTGGGCTCCCAGTGTGCCAACTAAGTGTTTTTTTTGGGGGGATGCTGTAGCCAACGGGGAATTGGGCACCCCAATCGGCACATATCAAAGGGGGGACAAGAGCCAAGAGGATTGTCACCCTCGGCATACAACAAAAGTGGGGGAGCATTATGACAGGAGTGGGCTCCACCGGCCAGCAAATAAACGGGGAAGGGGGACTGAAGCCGATGGGGATTGGGCCCCCCATTGGCAAAGAAAGACTGTTTGGGGGGGTGCATGATACCGAGGGGGATTGGCACCCCCTCAGCATACATTGTAAATGGGAGGGGGGTCATTATGCTGACTGGGATTGGGCTCCCCATCGGCAAAAGAAGTGCGATGGGGCACTCTGCAGGCGCTGTCACCAGGCACATCAGGAGGGCATGTTATTGTGCCTCTGCATGATTGCAGCAGACCTTTTCTTAGATCTGGTGGCCACCTTACGTATGCCTGGTGTCAACGCCTACAGCTGTCTTATTGGGGAATGAGAGACGCACCTTCTGAGGCGAGTCCTGCATTCACCCACAGTGACTGCACCTCCAAATCTGCTACCAGTGCAATATGTTGGTTGGCACGCATATGTGAGCCAACATAAAAACAGAAAGGCAGGAGTAGGAGTAGGGTAATAAGGCAGAGAATGGGAGAAAAACTGGTGTAGAGAAAAAAACGGTAATGGGAGAAAAAGCGAAGTGGGGTAGGGCTATAACTATGGGCAATTACAGAAGGGAGCAGTATGGGCTTGGATTACATAGATACATAGGCACTGTTGGCAGATAAGGGCATATGGCCCACCCAGTCTGCCCATTTGAGCTTGTAAGTTCACTTTATGTTTTTCTGGAAGTCTGTTGCCCCTTAACCTTGACTTCCTGAATTCCCCTATGTCTGTCCCATGCTTTCTTAAATCCTATGATTGTTTCAGCCCCCACCACTTCCTCTGGCAGGGTGTTCCACTTGTCCACCACCCTTTCTGTGAAGAAATTCTTCCTCACATTTCCTCTGAATCGCCCTCCCTCCAACTTCATCTCATGCCCTCTAGACCTAGAACATCTTTTCCGCTGGAAAATAGTGTATTCCTGCACCCCGTTTCTCCCTGAAAGGTACTTGTATGCCTCTTTCATATCCCCTCTCTGCCTCCTCTCCTCCAGGGAGTACATATTCAAGTCCTTCAGCCTGTTCTCATAGGACTTGTGATACAATCCCTGTACCATCTTTGCTGCCCTCCTCTGAACCGTTTCTACCCTGTCTATGTCCTTACATAGGTAAGGTCTCCAGAACTGTACACTGTACTCCAGGTGGGGCCTCACTAGTGTCTGGTATAGTGGAATTATGACTCCCCTTTTCCTGCTGGTGATGCCCCTGCCTATGCATCCCAGCATCCTATTTGCTTTAGCTGCTGCCCTGTCGCATTGATTCCCTACCTTGAGGTCATCAGAGATGATAACCCCAAGGTCCCTTTCCTGCTTGGTGCATGCTATATCCTCTCCCCAATACTGATATTTTGTTTCAGGATTTTTGTGCCCCATATGCATTATCTTGCACTTCTTTGCATTGAATTTCAACTGCCAAACCCATGACCATTCGTCAAGCTTCTGCAGGTCCCTCCTCATTCTGTCTACGCCCTCTAGTGTGTCCACTCTGTTATAGAGCTTCATGTCATTAGCTAACAGGGAAATTCTGCCTTCTAGGTCCTGCACAATGTCACTGATGAAGATGTTGAATAGGACCAGTCCCAGCACTGATCCCTGTGGTACTCCACTGGTCACTCTTCCTTCTGTGGAGTGACAGCCATTTACCACCACCCTCTGTGTCCTGCCACCCAGCCAATTACCTACCCATTGCACTACTGTCTTACCCACTCACATATTCCCCAGTTTGTGTAGTAGCCTTCTATGTGGCACAGTGTCAAAGGCCTTGCTGAAGTCCAGATAGGCCATATCCACTACCCTTCCTTGATACACCTCTCTTGTCACCCAATCGAAAAATTTAATGAAGTTGGTCTGGCGTGATCTCCCCCCCAGTGAAACCATGCTGCCTCGGGTCCTGTAGTCCATCAGCAACCAGATGTTCCACCAGTCTCTCCTTCAGTAGTGCTTTCATGATCTTCCCCACTACTGAGGTCAGACTGATTGGTCTGTTGTTCCCCGCTTCCTCTTTGTTCCTGCTTCTGTAAAAGGGGACTAAATCTGCTGTCCTCCAGTCTTTGGGTACTTTCCCTGTTTCCAGTGATCAGCTAAACAGGACTGCCAAAGGTTCAGCCACCACCTCTCTTAGATCCTTAAGGACACCAGGGTGCACCTCATCTGGCCCCATTGCTTTATCGACTCTTATTTCTTCCAGTTCCTTTAGGACCCTTTCCCATGTAAAGGGACTTGTGTCCTATTCTGCACAGTTCCACTCCCTTCAGGCCCATTACTCTCCTTTTCCTCAGTAAAGACTAAGTAGAAACACCTGTTCAATATGTCAGCTTTACTGTTGTCATCCTCCATGAAGCCCCCATCCTCCCCATTCAGTCTCACTGTCCCTCCCTTTGCCCTTATTTTTTCACTTACGTACCTGTAAAAGGTTTTGTCCCCTCTACCCACTGATTTTGAGATGCGCTCCTTTGTCTGAGCTTTGGTCCCTTACTGACCTCCCTGCCTCCCTTTGTTTCTCTTGGTACTTCTTCCTATCCCCTTCTGCCTGTGTATTTTTGTATTGCCTGAATGCAATCTTTTTGGCTTTCACTTTCTCTGCCACCTCCTTGGAAAACCATAATGGCCACCTCTTCCTTTTCCCCTTGCTAATCTGCTTACGGCATAATTCTGTTGCTCTTGTAATCCCCATTTTAAGTACAGATTAGAGAGAGCGTTTGCAGGTTGCAGATTGAATGGCTAGAAGGAGAGTTCCCGATTCTGAGAGGTTAGTCTGGGGGTATAGAGCTGAAAGGAATCAGGTAACAGATAAGGCAGATGGGGAAATAATTTCATTTTTGAATGAAGCAGGCCAAGAGGGAGAGCAGTGAAAAACTGGAACCAGCAGGAAGGGGGTTGTTGTTTTTATGTGTGCTTCTGCACCAACGTTCAAAGCAAACATGTTGTGGCTTCTTGGGAGAGTAGAGGCTGAATAGGTATGTCAGTGTAGCATCCAATACTGCTCAGGCTACAGGAGACTCAACACTGGCAGGCCAATGAGGAGCAGGCTGGTAGTGATGTTGTTCAGCCTGGCTAATGGGTGTAAATTTTCTGAAGTTGGAAAGAGGAATCTACACCTATCAGAGCTTAGCTGCCTCCTTTCATCAACAAGATGTTGCCAAGCAGGCAGCTGAGAGGCGTCAATATCGGCCTACTCCTCATCCTCCCCAATTTGC
The DNA here is from genome assembly GCA_016271365.2 of Neoceratodus forsteri. Lineage (NCBI taxonomy): Eukaryota > Metazoa > Chordata > Ceratodontiformes > Ceratodontidae > Neoceratodus > Neoceratodus forsteri. Next base: position 1,093,459,461 of record CM057451.1, read on the forward strand.
CACTCATGGCACTCACTGAAATAAATTTGACGCTTCTTGAAGCTGCCATCCCCCGTTACACCATTCATAGCTTCTATCCCTCCCCCAGCAATTTCCCACTGTTCTCTCAAATAAATTAGTTGCTCCCTGCAGCATTTTCCCAGCGCTCATGCAAATAAGTTAGCTGCTCCCTGCACTCCCCATTACACTGCTCATGGTTGCTGTCTACCTCCCCCCTTGTTTTTCTCCCGACTCTCGCTCAAATATAGCCATTTCTGGCAGCTCCCTCCCCCTCAGTTCCACCACTCACAGCTTCTCTTACCCTCCATTTTCACATACTCAGATAGATTAACCACTCTCTGCAGCACCTCCACCCCCAGTTCTTCCGTTCATAGCTTCTTTGTCCCCTGTATTTCCGCATGCTCAAATAAATTAACTGTTCCCTGTGCCCCCCTCCACGTCTGATGCTTATGGCTTCTCTTCCACTGCCCCACATTTCACCACACTCATATAAATTAGCTGCTCCCTGTGGCTCCCTCCCCCCAGTTCTGCTTCTCCTGGTGTCTCTCCCCACTTGCATTTCTCCAGCGATCAAAAGCCAAAGGCAAAGGCCCACATAATGTTTTATGTGCCCCCAAACTGTGACTCAGACTGAGAGACAGAATCCTCAAGGGACATAAATGCATGACAGATGAAGCTGAAGAGTATGGAAAAGCTATGCAACCTCCAGCATCTGCTCCCGGCTCTGTGTGCTGGGCTCAACCAGAGCCACTCTGTCGATGTGGCTTCCCCCAGTCGCCCACTTGCAAGGGGTGGTGTTCTGTCTTTGTAGCAGCATGGAGTGTCACAGACATGTCAAATAGATGGTGTGTCACTGGAGGTCAATTTTAAGGTAGGTAAGTATCCCCACTTGTCTGTGGGGCTTTTCACCTGGCTTCTCCAACCCACTCACTTATAATGAGAGAGAGAGAGAGATAGAGAGGAAGAGAGGGCAGTATCTCTACTCACTTGCTACACAGAAAGAGACACATGCCCACTCAGTTGCTCCATTGGGGGGGAGAGAGAGAAAGATGCCCACTCACTTACTATACAGAGGGAGACAGACAGACAGACAGACAGACAGACAGACAGACAGACAGACACGTGTCCACTCACTTGCTCCACACAGAGAGAGAGCATGAGAATGAGCATTGCTCCACACAAAGTGATACATATCCACTTAGTTGTTTCACGTTTGGGGATGGAAGAGAGAGATATCCACGCATTTTCGAGAGAGCGAGAGAGAGAAATAGAGAGAGAGAGAGAATCGAGAGAGATCAAGACAGATATATATAGAGAGAGAGGCGCTGGTCTGGTAGGGGTTCCTGATGATCGAGTGACTGAAGATGTGGCATATCCACTTTTTCCACTCACTTGTTCCACAAAAGGAGAAGATGTCATCTCCCAGCAATCACTCTGTTCCCCAAGTATAGCAGCAGCACCTCATAGCAGGGAAACTGCAAATACTGTTTAACATATCGTAACCACAAAAGCACTGACAGAGGAGGATCCCTATTCCTCTGATCATAACCAGCCTCGGTCCCCTGTTCTACCAGTCCTCGCCCACCTTAGTCCCCTAACAAATTCCTTACCCAGTTTATAGTGGTTCTCAGATAGTGCTGCCTTGGATCCGCCAGTGATCTGGTGGATGGCGACACTATATAAGAGGGGTCTGGCCCGGGATCTGGCCTAATACAGAGGTCAGATCCCAGGTCAGATACTGCATTATTCAGCGTGAGATCTAGGGATCCTATGCCAGATCCCTGGATCCAGCATCACAACACAGTGCCAGATCCAGGGATCTGGTGTCGGTTCCCTGGATCTGGCAAAACAGATCCCTGGTTTGGCCATAGGATAATGCAGGATCCAACAGCCGGATCCATGGGCAGATGGTGGTATCCAGCCAGATCCACTATCCTGCTGAGAAGGCAGGTATCTGGTGGATCTGGATTCATCCTGATACCATCCGAACACCACTGCCAGTTTACCATCTTTGGAACCACTCCCAGGCTGCCCAGCTTGTTTCTGAGTCTCCTATGCGGAACGGTTTTGAATGCCTTATTGAAATCTAGTTATGCCACATCCACCACTCCAACCTTATCTAATTTTCTGGTCACCCAGTCAAAGAAATCTATCAGATTTCAATCAATCAATCAATCTTTATTTTACCAGGCAGATCGCCATTGAGAGAATTAATTTACAAGGTGGAACTGGGTCAAGGAGGACATACATCAGCAATGTGTTACAGCACAGGATAAAATCAAATAACATTCACAGAGCACATAGAAGCACAGAAACATAGAAACATAGACTTTGATGGCAGATAAGGACCGCTTGGCCCACCTAGTCTGCCAATTTTTCCTACCCATTAGATAAGCTGCAGATCCTAGTTAACCAACAGTCTACTTCTTCCTACCCCTCACCAGAATTGCCTTATGTCTGTCCCATGCATTCTTGATTTCCCTCACTGTTTCTGAACCAATGGCCTCCTCAGGACAGCTGTTCCATGTGTCCACCACCCTCCATGTCAAAAAATACTTACATTGCCCCTGAGCTGTCCCCCCTCTGTCTTCAAATTGTGTCCCCTTGTTCTTGCACATCTCTTTTTCTGAAAGATGCTACCCTCTTGGACTTTGTTGATTCCCTTGAGGTACTTGAAAGTTTCTATCATTTCCCCCCTCTCCCTCCTTTCCTCGAGGGTGTACATATTAAGCTCCTTTAGTCTCTTTCTTCATATGTCTTCTGATGCAGACCCTGCATCATTTTAGTTGCCCTCCTCTGGACAGCCTCCATACTGTCTATGTCCTTGCGGAGATGGGGTCTCCAGAACTGCATGCAGTACTCCAGATGGGGTATCACCAACTGTCTATATAGAGGGATGCCAACTTCCTGTTTTCTACTGGTCATGCCTCTCCCTATACATCCCAGTATCCCCAAGTCATTCTTACTGCCTTCTCACATTGCTTGCTTACCTTAAGGTCATCTGCTATGACTACCTCCAGGTTCCTTTCCATTTTTCTTGTTGTTAATACCTCCCCACTCCCACTGTGTACTCTTCCCCTGTGTTTTTGTTTCCCAGGTGCACTACTTTGCACTTGTTTGCATTGAATCAAAGCTGCCATACTTCTGACCATTCCTCCAACCTTGCCAAGTCCCTTCTCATCCTTTCCACCCTCCCTTGTGTATCAACCCTGTTGCAGATCTTTGTGCCATCTGCAGAGAGGCATACTTTTCCTTTCAGTCCCTCTGCAATGTCACTTATAAAGACATTAAAAAAGACCAGACCCAGTACTGAACCCTGTGGTACCCCACTAGTAAGCCCCCTTTCTTCGGAGTGGACTATGTTTCCTATTAACCCCTGTGTCCTGCTGTCCAGCCAATTTTTTTTTTATCCAGGCTACCACCCTGGGACCCACTCCTAGTCTGGCTAATTTGTTTATTAATCTTTTTTGTGGGACTGTGTCAAATGCCTTGCTAAAGTCTAGGTAGGCCATGTCCATAGTCCCTCCCTGCTAGTCTACTACTTTGGTCACCCAGTCAAAGAAATCTATTAGATTCGTCTAACATGACCTTCCCACTGTGACTCCATGCTGCTTTGGGTCCTGTGCCCCACTGACCTCTAGGTACTCAACAATTCTTTCTTTCAGAAGTGATTCCATCATGTTCCCTACCACTGAGGTCAAGCTAACAGGTCTGTAGCTTCCTGCCTCTGCTTTGCTCCCACTTTTGTGAATGGGAATCACATCCGCCCTCCTCCAGTCCATAAGCAGCCATCCTCCATGATTTGTTAAAAAAGATAGTCAGTGGTGTCACTAGTTCTCCCGTTAGTTATTTTAGAATTCTGGGGTGAATCCTATCAGGCCCCATTGCTTTGTCCACCTTGAGTTTTAGGAGTTCTTTCAGAACCCCTTCTTCTGTGAAATGACTGGTATTGACCCCCCTATCCAGAGTGATTCTATTTATTGGATTAGGTACCCCCCCCTCTTCTTTTGTGAATAATGAGCAAAAGTATTTATTCAGTATCCCTGCTTTTTTGCTGTCCCTCTCTGCCCACCCACCCTCCCTTTATTAAGCCTCATGATCCCTCCTTGGTCCATCTTCACTCCCTAATGTACCTACAAAGGTTTTATCCCCTTCTTAACTGAGTTGGCTATCTTTTCCTCAGTATCCTGTGATCTGGGCTAGTCACAAGTGGGCATCTTCCGAAACAGCGATCCACTTGTGGTGCATACCCAGAAGGCGAGGGAGTAGGGAAGGCGACCAGATGGGGAGGGTTCACGTATGGCAATGGGATTTCACTATATGTACATGCACGTGGTGGGTGTGAGCACGCCAAGCAAGGGGCAGGAGGGTTTGTGAGGGGTGGTGCTGCGGTCAGCTGCTGAGCTGGCTCCATGGTGTGGTGGGTGGGTGCTGGCCTGGGGTGGCTGGGATGCAAGGTTCGGGTCCTAGCATAGGTATGTTTTGTTGTGCCCGGCCCAAGTAGGTTCAAATTTTTTTTTACAATGTTGCACCCCATCCGACATGCACCCCCTGGTGTTGAGAATCTAATAGTGAGGGTGCATCCCCGCATAAAAGTAGATTTTAGTGTCCTCTACACTGTTTTTTTTTGTTGTCGGTGTACATTGCCGAAATTGAATTTCAAGCGATGTACATCGCCGTTATAATGACGATCGCCTTTTGACGATCGACCTATTGACATAGAACCCTTTTCCTCGGTTTGGGCCTTTGCTATTCTGACTGCCTTCCCCGCTTACTTCTGCTTTAACTGGTACCGTTCTCTGTCCTGCTTCTTCTGTTTTCTCATACTTTCTGAATGCTATATCTTTCTCCCTAACCTTTCCCGACACCTCTTTTGAGAACCATAGTGTTTTTTTCTTTCATTTTGATTTGTTTATTTGCTTCACACAAAGGCTTGTTGCCTCTGTGATGGCAGTTTTGATATTTCCCCATTGTTCCTTCACCCCTGTTTGCTAGTGCTTTTCTGAGGCATTCTCCCATTTTGACAAAGTCAGCCCTCCTAAAGTTCAGTAACCTCACTTTTGTATGGCTTTACTCTGCAGCTGTGTTTATCATGAACCACATTGTTTGGTGGTAACTTTCTCCCAGATGGCTACCAACTTCTAGATCTGAGATCTCTCTCTGTTTGAGAGTACCAGGTCTAAGACTGCTCCCTCCCGAGTGGGTTCCAACACTAGCTGTCTGAGGCATGCCACCTATAGGGCATCGAGAATGACCCCACTCTTGAATATGGCTGCAGCAAAGGTGCTCCAGTTAACATCTGGCATATTCCTGTGTCCCATCAACAATATTTCCCCTTTTTCTGCCATCCTAAGGATGCCTTCCATCATTTCTTTGTCCATTTCCTCCCCCTGATACGGGGGTCTATATACAACCCCCGTGCGGGTTGTGGTGCCATTTCCATTCTCTAGGGTGACCCACAGTGCCTCCTCTCCTCCCAGTTTACCTTTCAGGTCCGTTACTTTGATCCCTTCCCTTACATAGAGAGCTACTCCTCCTCCTCTTCTACCCTCCCTGTCCCTCCTGCAGATTGTATACCCACTGGTATGCTGACATCTCAGTCATGGTTCTTTGTGTAACATGTTTCTGTGACTGCCACGATATCCAGGTGTCCCTCTTCCATCAAGGCCACCTGTTCAGGAAGCTTGTTACCTAGACTTCAGGCATTGGTACTCGTTACCCTCCATTTTTTGAAGGTCTTACCCCTTTTTGACCCATCCCTGTCCTTACTGCCTTTGCCTTTTTCTCCATTTACCCGTGCCCTTCCCCCTATCGACTTTTCTGTCTTGGTGTTTACCTCACTAACTACCCTGATTTTTTTGAGGGGGGTAGAATTTCTCTTTTTTGTTTGTTTGTTTAACCAGGAGAGACACACTCATCTGAAAGCTTGTTTACAGGTTTGACCTGGGAGCAACAGGAAGTTAAGTGACTTGCTGAGGATCACACAGATGCAAGTGGGGGCTGCGGTATTCAAACCCAGGTCTTTAGGTTTGCAGCTCAGAGCCTTAAACCACTGCACTATACAGCCTCCTTACTCATTACCCTCCATTTTTTGATTACCTTATCCCTTTTTTGCCCCTTCTCAGCTCCTTTTCAGCGCCTCCCCCCTTGGCTACTTTAAATGCTTGCTAATGAAGCATTTAAACCTATCACCTAATTTCCTTGTTCCCCTCCTGGACAGGTGCAGACCATCGTGCCAGTATAGGCCTGCATCCCTCCAGGTGGACCCCCATTCCCCAATGAAGCCAAAACCCTGAGCTCTGCTCCAGTTTTTCAACCATTGATTGTATCCCATGTTATGGAACACCCTAGCCTCACCCATGCCATAGACAGGCAGCACCTCCGAGAAGGTTACCGTTCATGCTACTTGTCTAAGGCCCCTCCCCAACTCCACAAACTCTTCCCACACTGCTTTGATCCCTTTCTCAGCTAGGTCATTTGTCCCTAGGTGGACAGTGACATCCAGCTCCCTCCCCCGTGCAGCTGCTCCCGTGATCCTGAGGATTCACTCCCTGTCCCTCCAAACCATGGCACCAGGCAGGCACCTTACCTCTCTCTCTCTCTCCCCCCCCAATTCTATCCTTCTAACAATGGAGTCCCCCACCAGGAGTTGTTTCCTTCACCTGTGGGGTCCCTTGCCACCCTCCTGTGGGTCTTCTTTGTGGAGGTTCCCAGCATCCTCCTTGGTATCCACTGCGGGTGCCTACATAGAGGAATCACACTCTGCCAGAATGGCATGCGAATTGTGGAGAGGTACAACTGGAGGGATGCATCTCTGTTCTACCACCCTCTCCCCCCCTGAGCCCACTGTGGTCCAACCACTCCTCTTTCTTAGCAACCTCTGAGGCAGTGGCGACTGCCCTGGTGGTCCTTGGGCGGGAGAGGAGGTGCTCCAAATCCTGGCCAACTCAGCCTGGAGATTAGCAACTTCCTCCCTCAGCCCAGAGAGGTTCCTGCAGATGGGACCACACCACATCCTCCAGAATGTCTCCCAAAAGGCTGTCGCTCCACAGCCACTGCACTGCACCACTCCCATCATGTCTTATTTGTGGCCCCTCAACTGTTGTTTTGTATGCTTACTATTTCCTCTCTCTGTTTATTTATTTATTTTTTTTTGTTCCTACTTTCCTACTACCTCCATGCCCTGAAAGGTCCTGCTCTTCTTGTTCTGGGACAGGAAGTTCCTGTATTCCTCAGTAGTCTCCTTCTTACTTGCTCAGAGTCAGACCTCCAGCAGCTGGGGGAGATGAAGAGCTGCTCTTTTCCTTCTAGGATGGTGATCCTTTTGTGTCTCTGTGATCACTCCCTTCCCACTCCCAAACAGGAAGTTCCTATTGTCAGTCAAATCCTGTGCTTATAAAAATGGAACTGGCTAAGGGTGGAGGGCTATATAGTCCCAGTAGAGTAGTGAAGTTCTAACAGCACTTCTTTCCTTTGCTGTTCTCTGCCAAAAGCTGTCTATGGCACTTATAAATCCAAACACCTGGCTTCCTGCTGCCTAAGCTACTCCCCCTAATTCACAGTTCCCTTCTTCACCTAGCTAACTGCACAGATAACAGTTCCCTTCACCCAACTCAAACATACACACTAACTCTTGTATTTTTTTTGTTTGCTTTTGTAAAAGCATCTATCCTAAATAGATACTTTTGCTCAGCATTTACTGAAGAGAAGGTAGGGCAGGGCCCACAACTCAGCACCATGGACATGGGGGGGAAGGGGAGGGAGGTAAGCACTACTCCCTTCACAAAGAAAGGGTCCTACAAGAGCTCGCTAAGCTCAGGGTAGACAAGGCAATGGGACCTGATGGCATACATCCCAGGGTACTTAAGGAGTTAAGGGTGGAACTAGCAGAGCCATTAGAAGAACTGTTTAGTGAGTCTCTGAGCACAGAAGAGGTCCCAGAAGACTGGAGAAGGGCTCATGTGATCCCACTCCACAAGAGTGGTAGCAGGGAGGAGGCAGGGAACTACAGACTAGGTCAGTCTTACCTCAGTAGTGGGCAAGATTATGGAGACACTCCTTAAGAAAAGGATAGTGCAACACCTGGAATCCAAAGGGGCACAGGATCCAAGACAGCATGGGTTTACAAAAGGAAGGTCCTGTCAAACTAATCTCATAGATTTCTTTGACTGGGTAACCAGAGTGGTGGACCAAGGGGGAGCAGTTGATGTCACCTACCTTGACTTCAGCAAAGCTTTTGACACTGTTCCACATAGAAGATTGATAAATAAGCTGGGTAGGCTAGGGGTGGGTCAGAAGTTGGTCAACTGGGTGGTGAACTGGTTGACAGGCAGAAAACAGAGAGTGGTGGTAAATGGTATACAGTCAGAAGAGTTGCAAGTCACAAGTGGGGTACCTCAAGGATCAGTCCTGGGGCCAGTCCTCTTCAATGTCTTCATTAGTGACATTGCAGATGGACTAGAGGCTAAGGCTTGTCTGCTTTCAGATGACACCAAGATCTGCAACAGAGAAGATGATTCAGATGGGGTAGGCAGAATGAGAAGAGATCTGGATAAACTAGCAAAATGGTCAGAAGAGTGGCAACTGGGATTTAATGCAAAGAAATGCAAGATCATGCACATAGGGAAGAGAAACCCTGAAGCCACCTATAGGCTGGGAGGGGAGTTGCTGGCAGTCACAAAGGAAGAAAGAGACTTCGGCATCATCATCACCGATGACCTGAAATCATCCAAGCAGACCTCTAAAGCAGTAGGTAAGGCTAGGGGGATGTTAGGGTGTATTTGTAGGAGTATCACAAGTCATAAGAGGGAGGTAATAATCCCTCTTTACAATACATTGGTTAGGCCCCATCTGGAGTAATGCGTGCAGTACTAGAGGCCACACCTTCACAAGGACATTAACCAAATTGAGGCAGTCCAGAGAAGGGCAACCAAAATGGTGCAGGGACTGCATCAGAAGACATATGAGGACAGATTAACGGAGCTCAATATATGTACCCTTGAGCAAATGAGGGAGAGAGATGATATGATAGAAACATTCTAACACCTTAAGGGCATTAACAAGGTGAAAGAGTGTAACATGTTTAAATATAAGAAAAATAGCAGGACAAGAGGACACAGCATGAAACTAGAGGGAGGCAAATTAAGGGGGAATGTGAGGAAATTCTTTTTCACAGAAAGGGTGGTGGATGCATGGAACGGCCTACCTTAGGAAGTGGTGGCTATGAATACAGTGCAGGGCTTCAAACAGGCATGGGATAGGCATAAGGGAGCAATACAGATGAGTATGAATAGATAGGCCACTGACAGAGCAAAGGCCGATGGCACATTTATAAGGTAGAAAAAGAAATGGGCAGACTGGATGGGCCTTGAGGTCCTTATCTGCTGTCAACTTCTATGTTTCTATATATGTTACCCTAAATTGAAGGTCCCAGTAGTAGAGTTATATTTCTTAAGTTTCAGTAGACTAGCAAAGTTCTAACAGCACCTCCTTCCTCTTGCTGTTCTCTGCCATAAGCTCAATATAACAATGACACATAGCACACCCAAACAAAAATAAAATTACTATTAAGTTGAGAGGTGGAAGCAGATCAGCAAGAACATAAGGGAGGTAGATGGAAGAGGTAGATGGCAGGAAAGAGGAGGAGGTAACAGCAACAAGTCATACTAGATGAGAGCTGGGGTAGAGTGCAAGCATACAAAGCTCCAGACGTGAAGGTGGTTAAAGAAAGCAGTTACAAGTATTGTTAACAGAACATGAGAGCAGAGTTTTAAAGGTGGCCATTTTAACAAAATTTGATAGTTTTGGGTTTTTTTTTTTAGATTATTTCAAGACAGGAAGGGCATGGCTCATAGAAGATCTGCCAAAGCACATTCTGATTCTAGGGGTATTGAGAGAGATGTAGGAATGGCTTCTCATGGAGTAACTTCCAGGGGTGCTAGTTAGCAAGCAATTGCAAGTGTATTGGAGGAGCTTGTTAGTAAGTGCTCTAGAGGTCCAAGTAGCTGCATTTTTTCGTTTTCTGGATTTGACTTCCAGCCAAGCTGAGAATAGAGAGAGCAATGACTGGCAGAGTACAGTGCTCCAGCAATAAATCTTAGCACTCTATGATACAGGGTGTCAAGCTTGGTTATTGCAGTGCTGGGTCCATGACTATAAAGAAAGTCATCATAGTCCAGGAGAGGGAGGAAAGTAGTTTGCACCAGTCTTGTTTTGGCATCCTGTGTTAGTAAGTGTTTAATTCAAAAAAAAAAAAAAATAAAATAAAAAGAGACCTAGTCTTTGATTTAACTTTGTTGCTAGTTCTTCAATATGATCAGAGAAGGAAAGTCTGTGGTCAATCCAAAAACCCCGGTATTTAAATCTGTCCACTAACTCCAGTGGTTCCCCCAGGATAGTTGTGATTTGTGGTGCGACGCCTAAGGGGCAGTGGTTTATTGAGTTGACATGTGGGGAAAAGAACAATGTCTTTGTTTTTTTTTTATCATTCAACAGAAGTTTTAGGTGCAGTAGGTTTTGCTTTAACAAGTTAAATTCATGTTGCAGTTCCTTATAGGCAAGTTCAAGGGTGGGCCTGGTGATTTAGAAGACTGTATCATCAGCAAGAAGGTGGACGTTTGCAGAGTTGATAACAGAGTTGATATTATTGATATAAATTGCAAATAGTCATGGACCTAATAAAGAACCCTGTGGTACACCTCTCTGAAGTGTTTTCAGAGGGGAGAGGTCCCCTTCTGCCTTGATTTGCTGCTGTAGGCTTAAAAGGTAATAAGAGAACCATCACAAAGCAGTGCAATCAAGACCAATGTTATGTAGTATGAGCAGTAATAGGTCATGATCCACTGTTTCAAATGCCTTGCTCAGGTCAAGAAATAAGGCACCCCCATGTTTTTTAGAGTTGAGTGCTAGTTGCCAGTCATTGATCAGCTTGGATAGGGCAGCTACCATGCTGTGATTTGGTGTAAATCCAGACTGTACGGGGTTAAGTATATTAAATGATTCTAGGTGATTTCTTCGTTGTGAATTGACTATTTTTTAGAGTAATTTAGGTAGGATGGAAAGGACGATGTGGGTCTGCAGCTATTTAGGTCACCTGACTTAAATAGCGGGATGGCATGTGCTGTTTTCCACACCGATGGGAGAGCACCTTGAACAAGTGACATGTTGAAGAGATGAGTGATGGATGCAGTCAGAACATGGTAACCTAGTTTTAGGAAGAATGGCTCAAGCTGATCAGTGCCCATGACTTTTCTTGTATCAAGGCCCGGTAGAAGATCTTCCACTTGCTTGAAAGTGATGGTTCTATGTGATAATAGCGACTGCACAAAGGCGATCGTTATTATCCCGACCTGCAATATCGCCGAAAACAATTTCAGTGATATGCACAATAAGGCTACCAGGAACTGTGCAGTGGGGGCTGCCCCCACACCCTCCCAGAGGGTTTCACTACGCACCCCCTAAATAAAGATTCCTCAACTCCAGGGCGGTGCATGTTGGGGAGGGGGCAACCGGCTGCAAAAAAATTCTAAGTCCCGCAAATGTGGGAATCACAAAATTTACACACCAGCCCCCAGTCTGGAACCCAGGACCTGCTCTTTCAGAGCCATGCACCCTACCCACGACACCACATGGCTGGCTCAGCGGAAGAAGGTTCCCTGCTGGTCACAGCCCTGTCCTCCATCCCTCCACATCCTGCCGCCCACCTTCCCTTCCCGTCATCTATCCTACAGTCACCATGTAGGCAGTTCGCATCCCCCTACAGTCATCCATGAGGAAAGCACCATTATATGGGTCACCGTTGTGACGGTCGCCCATATTCAGTTGCCTTTCTTACGTACTACCAAAGTGATAGGGCAGAATGAGAATTTTGCTTCTTGCATGGGGGCCCTTATGGTTGGACAGGCCGAGTCAGGGACAATGGTCTGGGAGTGCATTTTATTTGCAGGAGAGGTATCGAAAGCTAATCCATCTGTAGCAAAGTGATTGTTTGCAAAGTCTAAAACAGAATGTTTACTAGTAGTGATATTACCACCAGATGAGATTTTGGCACGGGGAGATTTACTGTATCCGAACTGTGCCCTTCAATTTCCTTCAGTGTTCTCCAGAACTTAGCAGGGCAGTTAGATGAGGAGTTCAGTTCTGACTGGAAGTATTTGGCTTTCTTAGCCCTCATAAGCTTTGTGCATTGGTTCCTCACCATTCTGAATGCTGCCCAGTCTGTTGGCTGTTTAGATTTACATGCTCTTTTCCATAGAGCATCCCTGTTACACAGGGCTGCTTTTAGATTGTTAGTGAACCAAGGGCACGACTTTTTCCTAGATCTAATTTTAACTAACAGGGCATGTTTATCTATGACATTTGAGGCTATATTTTGGAACAGGTAGACCTCAGACAAGAAAGAAGCTAAGTAGAAGTCTTGCCATCAGGTATTCTTTAGGTCTGAGAGGAAGGCATAGCAGTCGAAATTATGATGATTTCTTTTGAATATATATCTAGAGGTGGAGATAGGTTTAGGAACAGCCCTCACACAGACTATGGAACTATGGTCATTTACGTCATTGAAAAAAGTGCCAGCGTGAGTTATAAAGTGGGGCTTATTTACAAGAATTAGGTCCAACAGTGTACCATTTGCAGAATTTTTATGATTTGGACAGGTTGCCTCAGAGATAAGCTGGTTAAGACCATAAGCATCACAGAGGTCTTTTAGTGGTTTAGAACTAGAGGAGAGCCAATCAAGGTTGAAGTAGCCTATGATGATCACCTCTGATGACAATGAATCCAGGGAGTTGCGTAGATGACCCAGCAATTCAAGCCCTCCTGAGGGAGATCTGTAACAGCCCATAATGCATAGTGACATAGCTGGAGATAATAGGACTCTTATTGTGAAACTTTCCAATTCTTTGGGTATGGTAGTTGAGTTGATTAGAGATGCTGTGAATTTATCTCTGATATAAATTGCTCCCCCCTCCTCTGGATTTTCTGTCAGCTCTAGCACATTAAAAGAAGGAAGGTTTAACTCATGGTCCAGAGTGGAGCTTCTTAGCCATGTTTCAGTTACCACTAGTATGTCAGGTTTTGTATGGCAAATCCTTGATTGTACAGTGTCAAGTTTTCTTAACAGACTGCAAGCACTTATGTGTAGAAAGCTCATGCCCTTTAACAGTGCTAGATTGGAGGGTGAAGTGAAGTAGGGGCCTGGATTAAGTTCAGCATTACCCGAGCATAACAACAATAAAAGAAGTTTCTTGAGGGCACCTAACAGCAACCCGAGGAGTCGAGTCCGACCACTTTTGGAGTTGGGGTAGACATACGAGGATGGGCAGGCATTGAGAGGACTACGGGGACCAGCAGAAGCATATACGAGCACCTGGGTTGAAAGGACTACAAAGTCAGGGAAGGAGGGTGAAAACAGTAGAATAGAAAGGTAAATCCTACTTTCCTGAGGATTGGTGCTATGGTAGAAGATGTACTGTGCAAAAAACATCATGTTTGTCAGTGAATCTGGTTTTATAGTTACAGTATGTCGTTCAATAAGGGTCAGGTTTATTTGTGAATCTGGGTTTGTGGGTACAGTGTGGGGGTCAAGGGTACTAAGGAAAACTCCTATTAAGCAGCCAAGAAATATCAGGCAGCCTACTCCACACTAAGTGACCCATTTGAAAAAGTGAAGAGGCACCTAGAAGTAAGAGGGAGGATTGTAGTCCCTCTAATGTCCAATCTCTATAATCTGCAGTTATCAGCAATTAACCTAGTCAGAAAGAGATGTAGTAACAGTGTCCTCAAGTGGTAGAGATGTACAACTTGCAAATGTGAAAGTGGGGAGATGGAGAAAAAAAAAATGTGTTTGACATGACCTCCCCCCAGTGAATCCATGCTGCCTCGGATCTTGTAAGCCACTGGATTCAAGATATTGTAAAATCCTTTCCATCTGTAATGATTCCATTTATTTCCCCACCACCAAAGTCAGGTTGACTGGCCTGTAATTGTCACCCTCTTCCCTGCTACCACTTTAGTGAAGTGAGACTACATCTGCCTTCCTCCAGTCTTCCGAAACCACACCCCATCTCCAGTGAGTGGTTGAACAGGACTGTCAGATGTGTAGCCAGCACCTCTCTGTGCTCCCTCAATATAATTGGGTGCAACCTGCCTGGCCCATTGGCTTGTCCACTTTCAGATTTGCAAGTTCCTTCAGGACTCTCCTTTGTAAATGGACTAGTGTCCACATCCCTTCCTTCGATCCTCCTGGTGCTTATCTGTGGTCCCTCACCTTCTCCTTCCTCTGTGAACACTGAACAAAAGTATTTGTTCAGGATGTCTGCTTTTTCCTGGTCCCTGGTTCTCCCCAGTCCTCCATCATATACCAGCAAAAAGCTCTCAGCAGCCCTGTTTCTCCCTAGTGACCTGAGGTAGTGGTGCCTGGCTGCCCTAAAGAAAGCCCTGGGGTTATCCAGTGCCAGGCACCAGGAGATCATGGTGGCACAGGATCAAGGGGAATCCTCTTCACTTTCTGTGTGAGGATGTGTGATATGTTAATTAATATTTGCAGTTTGCCCGTTGAGATCCAGAGGTTAGGGAAGAGGTGCTACTGCTATACTTAGGGGACAAAGGAGGTTTGCTTGGGGGGAGTCAGTAGTCTATTTTTGTGGAACAAGTGATGAGTGGACAAACTGGACATTACAAAGGGCAGAACATCAAAAAGAATGAAAAATATTATGTTTGGCACTACAGCTACCAGACGGATGATCTGTAACTGCCTCCTCTCCAGTCTCCAGCCACCTGACCCTCCAGGGATCCAAGTAGAAAAGCAGCCCTATAAGGTACAGAAAGAGAAATCAGGGCTGGCAATATAGCCTAGAGGTTAGAGTAACGAGCTGTGAATGAGTCTGGTACATCCAGCAGACCTGGGTTTGATTTCCACAACCTCCACTTGCATACTGTGTGACTCTGAGCAAGTCACTTAACCACCCCAGTGCTCCCAGGTTACCCCTGAAAACAGGCACTTGTGCCTAGTGGACCTTACCTGATTACCAAAAAGAATAAAAAAATGCAGAACAGGATTCTGATTAAGTATCCAGGAGGTTTTTTTTTTTCAGAATTCAGATTCTTGGCCATCAACACCAAAATTCTGAATTCCGAAAAACAAATTGTAATTCAAGGAATCCAATTCTGTCAGACAAATTGTGAGAAAACCTAGTCTTCATAAAAATGTAATAATTACTGGTGACCTCCTTTATAACACTGTCTACAGGTATCTTCAAAATGCTGTAATAACTCAAAAATGGGTTATTACAGCGTTTTGCTTTAAGAATTCTGTCACTTCCTTGACGGTTTGTATCATTTAATCATAGCATGTCGTCTTATTGGATGCTGCTTCATCTGTGGGTGGGACGCACAAAACAAACAACATGGCTGCTCCGTTTTGCCGATATTGAAGCACCCCTGCCTGGACCCACGCTGACCGTCTGTCTACTTGTCCCCAAGTAAAGTATTATTTTTAATAACTATTTATATGGTTGGTCCTGCCTTCAGAATAAAAAAAACAAACTTATATCTGGTTGATCCTGCAGTACTTGCACTCTGGTCAGGGCTTCGGAAATCAATCAGTCACATTGGATACCGACCGTGGCTGGCTGAATGACTGACTGTTCTTGTGATGCTACAGTAAAAAGCACCTGTAATTATAAAAAAATAAAAGCTATGCAGGTGTGTGCTCATGAAGTTTTTTGCACATCCTCGGTGAGTGATGAGCTCATAAACCTCTCGAGCTTTTCTCTTGAGGTTTATGGCTCATCACTCACCTTGGGTGTGTAAAAAAACATCATAACACACACCTGCCTAGCCATTATTGTCTATTAATTGGCACACGCCAAACACTACACATTTCGGTATTGGTACAATTGCTGTTTTCCACCCCTCCCTCCACATTTTATTTCCTTATACCTTTTCACCCTTCTCAGATTCCTTTTATGTACCAGCAGGACTCCAAGAAATCAGAACCCCATTGAGAGGAGACACTGCATCTCAAATGGTCTTTCCTGGGGAAAATATACTGTAAAATCATTATCCCAATGAAAATGAAATATTATGCCTCAGCTATGCTATCCTGGGTAAATACTTTCAAAAAATGGGTGCAGGCTGGACTCCCACTGACAATAAGATATTACATCTTGCAGTTCTATTCTGGATAAATACATTATAAAAATGTAAAAGCAAGACCCCACTGAAAATGAAATACTGCATCTCAGCTGGGCTATGGGCTATCTGGGTAAATACATTGCAAACGTGTAAAAGCAAGACCTCATTGAAAATGAAATATTGCATCGCATCTGGTCTGTCCTGGGAAAAATAGAGTGTAAAAACATTTACAACTATTCATGGCACTCTAAACAATAAAAGCTGACACTGCATCTAGCCCCAGCTGGATTTCCTAGTTGAGGTGGTTCTAAACTTAGAAAGTTTAAAAAAAATATGTTGATGCACTTGTTCCAGTAATTGAGAAAACATCTGAAAGTAGTTTACTGAATAAACACTGTAATTCTGGTAAATCGTCAGGGCTCTACGACGCTGGTTCGACAACGATTTCATAGACCAGCATCCCAGTGATGGAATTTATGTTGACAGCAGGTTGCAGTTGACATAAATCCCAAAAGACTCCCAATCTCTTTTTTCCTATTGGGGGGCTTTGCCTCCCAAACACCCCATGCGGGGGGTCTGCCCCCCCCCCGCATTCCCTGTTCTAAATATAATCAACTCCAAGTCAGAGTTGATTTGGTGAAGAGGTGCAGGACCAGGAGACAGTATGCCCGGGTCTCTGGCGCATCAGTACAGCAAACTGTCAATGTTATCATCATCGACATAGTTCACTGTAATGGTGTCGCTGTCAGGGAGGTATACGAATCGTCAGTAGGGATAAAATGCTATGCAAGTTTGGGGGGTTGGGGGCAGTTCCCGGTTTCAACCTAGTATAACACCAGCAGATGCAGCAATGAGATGTTTTCAGGCATAATCAACAATTCTTTAGCAACTACTACCGTGACCATTAAGTAAGTAATAAGCTATGACAAGGTGTGCATTATAGGATTGTAATAATGGATGTGTCTTTTTTCCCATAGGAAGAGCAGGTCATAATTCGCTGTTATAACCAGCGGGTTATAACGGCGAGCATGCGACATCTGCTGCTCCCCCTAGCTCATGCTGCACATAGGTGTACACTCGCAAAGGAAAAACACTTCTGACAGAAATCGTGTCACAGCTCAGTCACTTCTTCACTTGCTAGACACTGCCTGCCTAGTAAGACACACACTTGCTAACTATTCAGCTAACCTTCTGTCTCTCTCCATAGAAACGAGCAGGATCCTGATGACAGAGCAGAATCACCATATCACTGAGGTAACAGGCAAAAAAAGTAATATAAAATTAGATTAATTTGCATATCGTGAACATGCAGCCTATACGAAGTAACCCAGAAATTTTACCTGCATAGAGTATTAGACTGGCTGCTTTCTTCTTCCTCTAACCAACTCTAAACACCTGCATTCATTTTCCGCTATCCTACTCTAAAAACCTGTCTGTGTCTAAAGTGGGTTGTGAAGCACCCTAAGGACTCCTCTGCTTACTAACATACTAAAATGCCAGCAGAATAGGCCTAACGGTCTTTTGTGTCTGCTCGTTTGGTCAGCCCCCACCCTGGGTGCTGACCTTGCTGTCCCCCTCGCCTTCTCTGGCTTCTCCCTTCCCAGTTCCGGATATTCTTGCTGCATTGGATTTTGCTTCCAGAACCCTTCCTGTACCTGTCCCACCCCCTCTTGAACCCCTCCACTGTCTCTGCCTCCACCAGCCCCCTAGGCAGTGCATGCCATGGCTCCACCACCCTCTCAGTGAAGTAGCACCTCCTCCTTTCTCCCTGAATCTTCCCCTCCAGCTTCCACCCATGCCCTCTAGTGGCCCTTCCTCCTTCCTTAAGCACCCTGACTGTTCCTCCCTATTTACCCTCTTCATGTACCTGAAGACCTCTATCATGTTCCCCGGTCCCTTCTCTTCCAATGTGTACACATTTAGCTCTTGAGCCTCTCCTCATAGGTCCTGTCCCCCAAGCCCCAAATCATTTGGTTGCCCTCCTCTGGACCCTCTCCAGAGGTTAATGTCCTCTTTAAGTGTGGCTCCAAAACTGCATGCAGTACTCAGGGTGTGGCCTCACCAAGCAGTTATACAGAGGGAGTATCACTTCCCTCCTTCTGGAGGTGATCCCCCTAGCGATGCATCCCAGCATCCTGTTGGCCTTGGCTGCTGCCCTCCTACAAGTCTCAGAGTTGTTCATCTTGCCATCCACCACCACCCCCAGGTCCCTCTCAGCCATCGAGACTTGTAGCATTTCCCCCAGGGTGTACACTTGGCCTGGGTTTCTGGCCCCCAGGTGGAGTACCTTGCATTTCCCTGCATTGAACCTCAGCTTCCACTTTCTAGACCATCTTCCAGAGCCTCCAGGTCCCCTCAGTAGCCACCCTCCCTCCTCCCCATCCACCACCTGCCCCAGTTTCGAGTCATCTGCAAAGAGACTCATCTCACCCTGATTCCTGTCCTATGTCAGATAAGACGGCGTTGAACAGAAGGGACCCAAGGACTGATCCTGTGGGACCCCACTAATGACCCTCCTTGGGGATGAGACTATCCCACCAACTACAACCCTCTGGATCTGGTCCTGGAGCCAATTGCTCATCCATCTGATCATCTGGTTTCTCCACCCCATTTCTCCCAGCTTATCCAACAGGCCCACATGTAGGAACAGAGTCAAATGCCTTGCTGAAGTCTAGAAAGAGGACATCCACTGGTCTACCCAGGTCCAAGGCACTTGTCACCCAGTCATAGAACTCCACCAGGTTTGTCTGACACGATTTCCGGGATGAATCCATGCTGTCTATTGTCCAGGCACTCTGACTTATCCAGGTCCTCTCAGCCTCCTTGACAATGCCCTCCATCACCTGCCCACCACCGGTGTCAGGCTGACAGGCCTGTAGTTCCCTGCCACCTCCTTGATCCCCCCTTGTGGATGGGCACTATGTCGCCACCTTCCAGTCTTGGGGCACCCACCTGTCCTCAGAGAGATGGTGAAAAGCTCTGCCAGGGATTTCATGGGACATCTGCAAGTTCCTTCCAGCACTCTGGGATGTAATTTATCCGGCCCGGTGCTTTCTCCGTCTTAAGGAGCTGAGGGCTTCCCTCACTCTCTCTGCTGTGATTTCCACTTCCTGTACCTCTTCTCCTGCTTAGCCCTCCCCACCTGCCAGTGATGCCTCCCCTCTCCCAGACCTGCCCGGTCGGTAAAGTTCCCCCCTCCTCAGTATCTCTGTCTCCTCCATGTATGATGCAGCACCCCAGTTTCCTGGTGAAACTGAGAAGTACTCATTTTGTACCTCAGCCTGCTCCCCTGGGTCTTGTGCCCATCTCCCTGATTTAATCCTGCTAATCTGCCCCTTCACCTTCGTTTTCCCAATGTATCTAAGAACCCCTTGTTCCCTCCCATTTCCCTGGCCAGGTTCTGCTCCTTCCTTGCCTTAGCCGCCTCACCACTCTAGTGGCCCTTCAGCATCAGCTCGTACTCTCGATCCTTTCACTCCTTGAGCACTTGAATTGCTTATAGGCTGCTTTTTTCCCTGCACCACCTCTGGACCTCCCTGGTCCACCAACAGGAGTTTTGGGCCCACCGCATTTTCGCCTTACTCTTGCACAGGTGCTGGTAGCATCCTGCACCCCTCTCCTGATGATTTCCCACCTACTATCAGCGTCCATGTCTGACCCAATCCCATCCAAATGCTCCTTATGGATCCTTCCATTTCCTTAAAACCACCACCCTGAAGTCGGTTACTTCCGTCTTTGTGCAGCCTTCTACCCCTCCTAGGTCAGGCAGAACCAGACCGGCGGCATGGTCACTCCCGTCAATGGGTCTCTTACCTCCAGGCCCCAATCTGGTCACTGTCTGCCAGGACCACATCCAGTACCGTGCCTCCCCTGGTTGGTTCCCTCACCTGCTGAGTTAGGCAGCGTCTTGAAAGACATCCAACAACTTCTGTTCCCTGGTCACAGAGGATGTCATAGTCTCCTCAGTCTGTTCCTGGTATGTTTAAGTCCCCCAACACCACCACTGCTCCTCTGCCCAGTCTGCAGTGTCTCCTAACATCTGCCACCAGACTGTCCTCCAGCCCTCCGCCAGGCAGGGGGTCTATCACCACTCCTATTTTTACTCTTCCCCTTGTTATCAAGGTGACCCAAATGCCTCCACGGTTCCCTCCGCCTCCTCTACTCCCCCTATGCCAATGCAGTTTTTGACTATCATTGCTACCCCTCCTCCCCTTCCCTCCCCCCTGTCCTTCCTGAACATAGTGTAACCCTCCAGGTTCAGGTCCCAGTCATGTCTTGCAGTGGCCCAAGTCTCAGTGACGGCTGCACATCCACTGCTCCCTCAGTTAGCATCACCTGGAGCTCAGGCATTTTATTGCCCAAGCTCCCGCTATTTAGCAGGACTACCTTCCACCTTTCCCTATAGTTCCATTTCCCTTGCTCGTGTTCCCTTGGGATTCTGTTTTCCCTGGTCTGCACTTTGCCAGTTGGCCTTTTCTGCAATCCTCCTGGTCTCCAGGGGTGGAGACAGAGTCCCTCCTTTATCGGCACCCCTTGGACAGCCTTTTTCCCATCCCACCCCCCTTCACAAGTTTAAACCCCACTTTTCACCAATGAACCTCTCTATTTTCAACTTAAGGATTCACCTCCTCCAAATTGAGATGTAGTCTATCTCTAGCATACAGCTCCTATCATCCTCCAGGTCTCCCCAATCCCCATCAACCCATACCCTCTGGCCTCACACTCCCCTGAGCCACTGGTTTATCTCCTAATTTTCCTTTGTGTTCCCCCACTAGCCTTGGCACTGGCAGGATTTCTGGAGAAGGAAACTGTGCATCCTTGGGTCATGACAGACCCTGGCGAGCTCCTGAATCTTGCCTGTATCTCTAGCTCGCTATTTCCCTCCCTCAATGTCATTTGTGCCCAGGTGGACCAGTATGTCTGGGGAACCCCCACAATCCTTTGCCAGCTGATATACCGTGTTTTAGCCCCAGTGCAATCGCTAGTCCAGGGAAGCACTTGCTTTGAACCAATAGCCCTGATCTTTACTGCTCTAGTCCCTGTTCCCAATACTATTTTTCTCCCTTCTGAACTCTCAGGCCATAATTCTTGCGTTCATCCTCTCTCCCCTCCATGCCCTGTTTTTTTCTCTCTCCCAAAGTACCAGACTCTGCTATTCTTTTACCAGGTTACACCTCATTCAGACAGGATCGTCTCTCAAATAGAGGTGGGGGCTGTGTCCTGTACGTCAGGGATTACCTTCAGGGACATATCCTCCCCTCCCCCAGTAGTAGTGATAACTTGAAGGTCCTGACCGTAAAACTCCTTCTGGGGTCACATAGCAGGGCTCTCACCAAACTGTCTGTATACATCCCGCCCAAACTCACTGGGGCTGGTACCAGGGGCCTGATGGACTATGTGAGCACCCTGAGTCTTAATACTGAAATCGTGATGCTGGGAGATTTCAACATCAACTGGCTCTCCTCTACTGCCCCCTCAATCAAAGATGCTTTAACAGCCATCCATTTCTTACAAATGGTTTAGACTCCAACTCATATCAACTACAAAACTGGGACCAGCACACTCCTTGACTGGGTTCTATCCAATCAGCCTGCCTGCATCCACAGCACTACTGTTCTCCCTGATTGCCTGAGAGACCACTCTCTGGTCACATGTACCTGGTCTTTCAACTATTGTAAACCACCCACCAGAACAATTACAAACCGAGTCTTACTAAAAGGGCACCAGAAGCTGCTAAAAATGGACCTCAACAGTACAGACTGGACAGCACTCTATAATGTCAATAATGTGGACACAGCCCTGGACCACTTCATAAAAACCTTCAATGCCATCTGTGACAAGCACGCTCCAATAAAAACCAGAAAGATAAGAGGTCACAGTAATCCCTGGATCACCCCTGACCTCCTAGAGTAACTACAAGCTAGAGATCACTTATGGCAGATAGTGAGAGCACATGGTACCACTGCTAACATACAGAGGTATAAAAGAGCTCAGCATGAGTGCAGTAAAGCCGTTCGACTCATCAAAAGCAAATACTACAAAGAAGCACTCTCCAGCACCTGGAATGACAGCAAGTCATTCTGGAATAACCTCAGTGACATAACTGGCAAGGATCCCAGATCTGCACCAGCCGTGTTCTTCATCAGTGACGTACCGTCCTTGGACCACATGCACATTGCCAAAGCACTTAACATTGCATTCACAGATCTAAGCAGTGTGCTACCAGCAAACTACTTCAACCTTCCACCACCGATCCTAATAGGGCCAAACAACCATCACTGAACCGCCCACTCTTCTGCTTTAAAGAAGTCTCTCAAGCTGAAGCTAAAAAGTACCTGGAGAAGGCGCTGGGAAAATCTAGACATAGTGGGGACACTCTGGACCTAAAATTCATCAAGCTGACCCTGGCTGAAGTCCTAGACCCACTCACCAAACTAATTAACCTCTCCTTCTGCCTCTCATAGTTCCCCAGAGATAGAAATCAGCCACAGTAACTCCAGTGCACAAAGGTGGTGACAGGACCCTACATAACAACTACAGACTTATCTCCATACTCCCTTCTCTCTCCAAAGTCCTTGAGCGGATAGTGGCAGACCAGTTAGTCAAACACCTAAACCAATACCAACTTCTCTGTCCTGAATAACACGGCTTCCAATCAGGTCACCGTACTATCAACCCCCTCAGGAAGACCGTCAGGTGGAAGTGCAGGGGTACTGGTTGTTCTTGCTGTTGGTTAAGCTTGTACTGGATTTACCGACAAATTTTTGTGTGTAATAAAGCCTTTTTTGCATTAATAAGTGATACTGCGTCGTTATTTGAGGTGTGTGACTGTTTGTGTTTTGTGCTTCAGGTGGCTGGCAGCCCTGTTTGCACCCTCCCACAGTCTAAAGTGAACTCTGGTGTTCATTATTCCTCACAGTACTATCACGGCCTTGCTTGAATTCACAGGACACATTCACCATTCAATTGATCAAGGTCTCCAGGTTGGGGCAACTTTCATCGACCTATCAAAAGCATTTGATACAGTGCATCATAAGCTCCTGCTGGACCAACTCTCAGCTACGGGACTCTCCTCAAAAGCAGTAAGCTGGTTCAGCAGCTACTTTCACAATTGCTCACAAAATGTCAAAATTGGTGGGATCACCTCTGATAACAAACCAGACCACTCAGGGGTCCCACAAGGATAAATTTTGGAACCCCTACTGTTCAATTTATTCCTAAACAAACTGCCATCCCCATGCCTCGGCCGAATACTCATATGCAGTTAATGCAGTCATATTGAACAGCAACCCTAATCCCGAACAACTGGCAATGGAGCTCCTAAAGGGGTTCTCAGTCACAGAAAAATGGTTTATGGATCGCAGACTAGTCATGAACTGCAAAACGACTAAGACTATGATGTTCTCCAGCACACAGAACAAGCATAAGGCCTCCCCCTTGCAATCAAGAACACCAGTTGGGACCCACTGGAATACATCCAACAGTTCAGGTACCTGGGCATCACACTCGAATCTACACTTTCGTATGCCCAACACATCGACAACACAGCAAGGGTGATTAATACAAGAATAGGGATCCTATACAGGCATAGACACTGCCTAACACATGAGGCATTGAACCTGGCCATCAATAATAGCTTGACAGTCTCCCTCATCGACTATGGCCTGGCAATCTATGGGTTGGCGACAGGCACAGCCCTAAACCATATCACCACTGCACTAAACAAGGTGGAAGAACTGCTCACAGGTGTGGAAAGACTAATGCACACCTGTGAACTCTACACCCGGGCAGGTTGGCTATCACTGAAGGACAGAATAAACTACCAAACCTGCCTCATTGCCAATAAATGCTCCCTTAAACCAACTACTCACTGGGGTCCAGAACCTCCTAACTCCACACTCAAGCACCCAACCCTCAAGGAACTCCTCCACTCAGTCCTACAAAGTTCCCAGATGCCACACAGCCCTGGCACAATGTGCCTTTTATTACTGTGCTCCACTATGGACCAATGCCTTACTTCCAGATGTTATCAGTGCCACATCTATAGGATTGTTCAAATACAGACTCTGACAGCACCTAGCAAAATCTAGTAAATGTGGTTGCTACCATTAGCACCCTCAGGGAGTATCAATCAACTACCTGCACTTTCCTCTTGACAACTCATTGGGTTGAGAGACCCCAATCCCAGCACTTTAGGTTACACCTACCCCCCAATCATGACATCGCTCCCACTTCCCTACCCCCTCAGATACTCCCAACTACTTTACTCTTTCCACCCTTGTTTGCAACCCCTCTTCTTCTCAACTCTGAGAGCTTCCAAGTAGGGTGTTAACCTCTGATGCTGGCTAGCTGCTATACTGCCTAAGCTGTTTAATGCTGCTGTACCCTGTAACTTACCTGTACCATATGTAACCCTGTCATCTGTATTGTATTGTCTATGTAACTGACATGGAACCTATAAATGAGCATCTGCTCACTGGTGTAATCCAAGACCTCAATAATTAAAAAAAAATTAATAACAAACATCAGAGGAACAACAAAAAGCAAAAGTGAAGAGCTTCATGGATTTTTCCAGACTCCTTGTTAAAATACTAAAACAGCAATAGTTTTTAAAAAGTTTACTGTTTGCTGTTTAACAGCAGTTCTGACTATCGAGTTTCCCTTTCACTTTAGCCCGTGGTTTACACTCCTAAGTTCACCTTTCAGTTGCAGGACATTGTGCAAGGTAAAAATTTTTTTTTTTTAATTAAAACAAGCATTTGTTAATGCCGCATGTTGTTTCGCTGGCATTGGCATTGCTAGTGCTGGAGTTATAGACGCATAATAGAAATGGCAGTGAAGTATTGAAGTGACGTCAACCCCACCCCCACCCTGTAGAGACCGACAGGCATTGGGATGTGCCTTTGGGTCGTTGGCTATAACACTCATGGCACTGTACCTCACCTACCCTGTAGACACTGACAAGTGCTGTGGTGTGCTTTGAGGTCTTTGGGCGTAATACTTACCCCATTCCATAAGGAAATATGCTGAGGTGGGTGCAGTATAGGAGAATGGGGTGAACTCTGTGGCCAAACAGTGCAAGGCACACCATGATGCCTGTCACTGGCTGCAGGGTGGGGGGTTGGGGTGGAATGGCATGAGCATTACAACCAATGATCCCAAGTTACACCTCTGATGCCTGTCAGTCTCTACAGGGTGGGGTGCTACGGTTGGAAACCCTAACACCGTAGGCGTGTGTTGGTATTTTCACTCCACATTTTCAACATGGGCTTTTTCTAAACCCACCACATGAAAAGCGGCACAATCAGTTTGTTAGCTGAAAGGTGGTTTTGCACAGCAGCTATGCCATTTGGTGACACAGGGACGAAAACACATTTTGGGCAGGATGTGGAAAATGACAACTGTATTGTTCATGAGGAGGCGTATAAAAATGGCAACGTCGAAAATCTGGAGTGAAAATATGAAAAATTGGTGAAGTCATGAGCATGCATAGACACTGTGCAACACACATCCGTAACCCAATTATTTTTGGGAGTTTGCGACCACATTTTTAACTTAGGCATTTTGGGACCTCCCCTCATGAACAGTGGCACTGTGATTTTGTTAATCTGTCCCAAAAGTTGATTTCCCACAGCAACCACACCATTATGCGCCACAGGTGTGAAACACATTTGGGCAAGATGTGAAAATGACAGCTGTACTGTTCATAAGGAGGTGTGAAAAAATGCCAGTGTTGAAAATATGGCATGGAAATATTGCAAATTTGCGAAGTTACAAGGGTGCGTGGAAACTGCGCAAAGCATGCTTGCAGCACAGTCATTTTATAGACTTTTGGAAACAAATTTTCAACACAGGCATTTTAGAACCTCTGCCCATGAACAGTGTCACCGTCATTTCCTCAAACTGTCCCGAAAAATGATTTCACACAGCGACCACGCTATTCTGTGCAGGATGAACGAAAACACATTTCGGCCAGGATATGTAAAATGACAGCTGTATTGTTCATCAGGAGGTGTGGAAAAATGCCAATTTTGAAAATCTGGATTGAAAATATTACAAATTCAGGAAGTTACGAGCATGCGTGGAAAATGCACAATGCACGCTCGTAAAACAGCCATTTTGGGGATTTTTTCACCAAATTTGCAACATAGATTTTTTGAGAGCCCCCCCCCCATGAACAGTGGCACTGTCATCTCATTACTCAGTCCAAAAAGGTGATTCAGCGCAGTGACCACGAAATCACCTTTCGGGACTGAATAATACCATGACAGTGACTGAATGTATGAGGAGGGGTCCCAATAACCCCATGTTGAAAACTTGGTGCAAAATTCCAAAAAATGCCTAAGATATGTGCCAAAGTAAAAAAAAAAAAAAAGTATTTATGCCATTATACAGCTTACCGGCATTTCTTCAGTTTACGGTCGGCTTCTAAGAGTGCAGACATGTTTCCGGTCTACCGAAGATCATCGCGCCAGACTATGGAGGTAAGTATGGGGTGAGGGGGGTGTGGGGAGGCAGGGTGCACAGACAGTGGGCATAAGTTGTGGGAGGGGGCAGGGAGACTGCGAGGGACCATTTTCTTCTTTCACAGGGTTAACATTGCGGGACGGTTTTTATTTTTAAGGGGATTTGGCATGCTGGGGTGGGCTCCCAGCCATGCCACCTAAGTGTTTTGGGGGGATGCTGTAGCCGATGTGGGATTGGGCACCCCATTGGCACACAACAAAAGTGGGGGCAAAGAGCAGAGGGACTGGGGCACCTCCCTTAGCACATAATGAATGGGGGGGTGCATTATGCTGACGGGGAGTGGGCTCCCCCGTCGGCACATACATAGGGTCACAGCATGCCAACAGGGGGATTGGTCACCCCCAAAGTCGGCATTGTTCCGCCATTTTTAATCTATTTTTCACCACCAGGGAAAGCACGTCAGGAGGACCGCTGCGTATAATGAGCTTTCTCGCATTACAGAGGACCTTTCCTTAGATGTACTCACATTATGTATTCCTGGTGTGGCGCCGGCATGCAGGCTTATTGGGGAATGAGGGACGCACCTACTGATGCATGCCCTGCATTCTCCCAGCAGTGACTGCACCTCCAAATCTGCTACTGCTGCAATATGTTGGCTGCGCATGCGTGAGCCAACATAAAAATTAAAAACTACTATTTTTCTGCACCTTTAATGTATCACAGCAGATACAACAATGTTTTTGAAGTGTTCCTTCAATAAAAATATTTCCTGTCAACCATCACTAAAAATCTTCCTTTCACTGTGTGGGAAAAAAAGATGTGTCAGCGATTACATAAAACAATGTATAGGGTGAGTGCATAAATGAGAAATTAATTGCCACCCTCAGTGCGGGATGCTTTTATAAACCCCTCAAGCTTCTCTCTCAGGGTTTATGTAGCATCCCACACCTTGGGTGGCCATTAATTTCTTATTATGCACTCACCCCCATACATTATTGTATATGTTATACCTTGAGTTATTATTGCGTTAATTTTACCCTCTGCATTATCTGCTTCCCAAACAAGTGCACAGCAAATACAAGCCAGCAAACATTTGACATTGACAAAAGCTTGTTACTATGTTAAAGGGATCAGGTTGTCAGTTGTGAGCAGGGAAGGATCAGGGATCAGTAAGATGGGGAAAAGAGTATTGTTTATTTCATGGGGGCAGGTGGTGTGGTTTACTGGGCACCAGGATTGGGCTCCCAATGTGGGGCTTGCACGTTTAGCGAAAATCAAAATCATTTTCCCTAAAGGGCTGGCTTGCTAATCTAGCAGCAAGGATAACAGTTTCCTCTGGCAATGATACAAAATTTTCCTGAGGGAGACATTTGTGCCACTATGTTTGGCAGTTAGCCATTAGTTTTCCTGTGGACTAAGCCTACTGGTTTATGGGACACATTTTAATCCTTTAATCAGGTGCTGCTTTATAGTTTCTGTCAAACAAGAGGACTTCCAAACACCATGTGTTAGCCCTCCTGAGACAAATTATTTATCATAAACTGAAGGGATTCCAATCTAACGATACTGCATGCATAAATGAAAAAAATAAATGTTCATCTTAGAAAGTTTGCCAGAGCAAATTAAGTCAACCATTAGCAATACTAATTATGGGATTTTATAAGTAGCTATTTTGCAATAATAGCTGCTGTGTACAACACAAAGGTAAAACCTGTAGGCTATAATGCCTTGTTACAATTAGACAAATAAATGAAAACAAGTAGCATGTTATTTCATTTCATTTAATGTGTTGCTGCATTCCCTTTAGGTTTCAGCTCAGCCTTAATTCATGTTGGCATGCTTTTCATTAGCTTCAGGAAGAAGTAAATTTCAATCTAAATACATTTTCTGACAAGAAAAGTTCATTGAAATTCTTCAGCAGATTTTTTTAAATGAGTTTACAGCATCTGTAAACTTTGACTGCTTGGATTGCAGCAACGACTAATGAAATTTCCACACAAAAATGTTTACCTGACTTATGAGTTGTGGAACACTACTTGGCTAAGAGTTTGTTGTAATGAAATGGAAGCGGATATAGGGATCTGTTTGCAAGGCTGCCAACGCATGGGGCTCTTATCTAAATTTCTTTATATGATGCAGTTAGCAGTTTTTGCTTTGAAATTGATAAAGTGTTCTTCATTCCCCATTAGCCCTGCTTTCTCTGCTTTTGTGCCACTCTGTCAGGGGTGAGGTGGGGGGATGTATTATGGGATATTTTACATAGATACATAGTGTCGGCAGATAAGGGCCTATGGTCCACCCAGTCTGCCCATTTGAGCTTGTAAATTCACTTTATGTTTTCCTAGAAGTCTGTTGCCCCTCTCCCCTGACCTCCAGAATTCCTTCATGTCTATCCCATGCATTCTTAAATCCAGTGATTGTTTTAGCCTCCACCACTTCCTCTGGCAGGGTGTTCCACTTGTCCTCCACCCATTCTGTGAAGAAGTTCTTCCTCACGTTTCCTCTGAATCATCCTCCCTCCAACTTCATTCCATGCCTTCTAGTCCTGGAACATCTTTTTCGCTTAATTTCTCCTTCTTATATTCATATTTGTTGTACATTGTACGGCTGTCTGGTTCTTGTTAAATGTAATAAAAAATATTAAATGAAAAAAAAATTGCCAACGCAATGCACAAATCCATTGTAAATATAGAGCAGAATTGTGCAGGGCACAAACCTATACCACTGTATTCTTTCAAACTAGGTAGTATAAGTAGTAAAATTCTTTAGTTTTTGACAGTATAAAAAACATTTAGGACCAGTTGGCCTTATTTTCAAAGTTGTCATGTAGCTTGTACAATTCTAGGTTGTAGCTTTTAACAAAACAATTTGCAATATAGACATTTAACAATTTTAAGAAACAGGTGAGGTACCAGTTGACAGCCACGAGACATGCGTTGTGATTTACATACAAGAATAGTACTCACTATGCTTGTCCATTGGGTTTTGACCTCTTGATCAGAATATTACCAGAAGATTTGAACTATTGACCCATTCTTAACACTAGTTAATGGCATTTACATGTATCTACAAATACATTATTCAGTGCTGTTTTAAAACCATTTTAAAGTATTACATTACCCCAGATTAAGGTATAGTAAATTCTAAATTTTTGGGACAATATAGTGCCATAGGTGGAGTTCACACTACAGGTGTAGAGTCCACTGCTTTTTATCTCTCTGATGGTATACTGATGATTACTGGCAATTATATGAGAGGCACCTCCTCTCAGCCAATCAGAATTTAGAACTGCCATCAATTATTCTCCCACAAACTATCCATAAAAAGCCCCAGAGTCGGTTATTCACCTAAACCCTGCCCACACAATTATTCATTTAAACCCCACCCACAGTCAATGAATCACTCTTCACATCCTGACCAGACTTGATCTGACCTCACTGTTTGTGTACCTGCCGCAGTCTGTCTACTTGTCAAGCTGCTCGAAGACACACAGTCTAAAAATTAAGATTTTTTCATGCAGGTGGTCTGTGTCATCGTGCTCAGCGAAAAGGTATGTTATTCTCACTAAGTCTCAGACATTTCACTCAAGCTGCCAGTTGCACTCTCAGCTCACTGAGCAGTTTATTTCCAGCATTCCTCATTATGACCACCCCCACTGCCCCACCACTTCACTCTCCAGACCTCCCCCGGCAGGCCAACCCATTCACATGCCCCTCCTTGTCTGAAACTGAACACTCCCACACCGGACCACATTGGTACTGTTCGATGCATTGTGTTACTTATTTGCTGCTCGTCTCTCTCTGGAGTCCCTCCATGTCAGTTGTTGGAACACAGATACTGACAGCCACACGTACTTGCTCACACTAAGGGAGGTGCTTACGGTGCTTCTGCTGACACTGACACGGGTGCATACCATCTCATTCGCCAATGGCGCTTTACATTACTGCACAAAAGTAAACTTCAAGAGTAACTCCAACTCATATAATAGTAATAACATTCAGGGAATTGGAGTATACTTGCAAAAACTGGCTTTTGTGGATGATTTAACACCTTGGCTTTGCCTTGGCATTTAATCATTCACAGAAGCCGGTTATTGCTTTGTATACGCCAGCTCCATGAGTGTTATCGCTTGAATAGCTCCTGATGATCTGCTATGGTCCCTTTGACCATTTTGCACACCATTATGGCCCCTAGTTTCTTGCATCTAGTCTGTAGTGAGTCCAATTTCAGTTTGATCATCATTTTGCAGTTGTGGGTGCTATACAGGCATCTTAACATGAACCTTGCTATTGTGCTGCATGTGGTGTCTGTCTTGTTCAGGAGCTGTCTGCTGGCATACTGGTGTCTTATGCTCCCCCATTATATTATTGAAAGCAGTAACTCAGTGGTTAGTGTTTCTCTTTCCTTCTTTGGGATGGTGTGAGCATTCTGATGCAAAGTCTGGGACGGCATGGAATGGCTGCTTTTAGGCGCCAAACCTGAATTCAAATTGTTATTTCATTTATGGACTCCTAGCTTCCAGGCTTGCTACCTTTAATATTATTTGTTACCATTATGTATCGGTCTATTTTCCCACTAGCAAACTATATCTTTCCTCCACTAGAGGGAGACAACACGTAATTCCCTATTAGCTGTGCACGCCCCAAACTTTCGCCATGCTACTTCTTCACGTCTCTCTATTTGTTTCTCTCTTACCCTTTGACTCACTAGCCCCCACGTCATCCATCAATGGAGTCAGACAGTTTGGTGCCGCTAGTCGAGGCTGTGGTTACTTCAGCACTGGCTACCCTATACACTGAAACATACCACCTGTCTCAGTCCTACAACTGGCTGACTAGCCACGCTATACTACCACCCTCCTTTCATTTAGGTCTCCTAGCTCGGTACTCTAACAGCAGTAGACTAACTCCTGTTGCGTCCTGGCCTTTTCCCGCACATCGCAAGCCCCAGAGAACCATCCCTTTCACCAACCTCTTCGTAATCTTGCTCATTCTACTTGCCAGGGATATTGAACCTAAATCCGTGCCTACAAATACCCCACTAGTACTCCCCCAAGGGCTCAAGCTAATGCACCTAAATATTTGCAGCCTCCTGCACAAAATAACTTCCCTCCAGAAAATGGTACTTTCCCTGAAGCCTGACATTATGATTATTTCTGAAACCTGACTCAAGCCCTACAACAAAGACCCTGAATTCTCCATCCTGGGGTACTCCATTATCCGCAGAAAAAAGGGTGGGGGTATAGCAATGTATATCTCAACCTCCCTCAAGTACACCCAGGTCATTATACCTACAACTCCACAGTCAATTGAGGCCTTTGATCAAGCTCTCCCTCCCCTATACAACCTCCATCTTCATTGCTGGATCTTATTGCCCCCCTGACTCCTCCCTGGTTACCATCGTAGACTTCTTGAGCACCCTGAAATCCCTTGCCACAGGGGGTGAGATTCATATACTGGGGGATTTCAATGTAAACTGGCTTGCCAGTGGCAATTCAAAGCAATGAAATCAAGTAGCTGTCCTAAATTTGGCCTAGCTGCTCTCTGACCTCACAAAGCTAAACTGTAAATCACTGAATCACTCCCTCCTCGACTGGTTCCTGACCTCACACCAGCACCGCGTTATAGCCTCGGGCATCCTGCCTGACTCTCTCAGTGATCACCATATGATCTACTCTGTCCATAAAACTTTCAGGCCTAAAGCCCCCCCACCTCCGTACCATTCTTACTCATTCATACAAATCCCTGGATCTAGCTTCCCTCCTAACAGACCTACAGTAACATCCACTGACTGGTCCTTTATTGCAAAGGACACCTTTATCGATGCAGCTTGGCACTATTTCAAGGTCAGATTCCTAGCTACATGGGATAGCCATGCTCTGTCCAAACGTACATGGGTGAGGGACGCTCATTTGCCCTGGATCACCCCTGACATCCTGACTCTTACCAAAGCTAGAGACCAGGCATGGAAAAAGTTCAAGGCCTCCGGCTCCCACGATCATCAAATTATATACCGCACCCAGCGTAACAGCTGTACCTCACAAATCAGACAATAGTTCTTAGACTTTGTCACAGTGAGCCTCCCCAAATCCATGGAAAAGATTTCGAGCCTCCCCTAAAAACTGAAATAATCTTGGGCCTCCCCAAAGAAAAATAACATACTGTTCTTTGCGTAGTACACCATGAATATATTGAAACCCCTTTGAGTACTTGGCTCACATTCAGTTCTTAGTCTTATACTGAAGTGAAACCTTTGAAAAAGCTCCTGTGCTCCAAGATGTTATCTGAATAACAAATAAAATAAACAAATATTGTTATTCATTATTATTTTTGCTCCTTCCTGCTATTGCTCTTTTTTAACACTTCTATGCTCAACTCCTATTTAGTTGTTCTGCCATCAGGCTACAAATTGATAATTTGCCACCACTCATTATTAGTTTCTTGTTCGTGTTTGTTTGCACTATTGTTCACTGTGTATTTCCTGATTGTTTTGCAGTTACCTTTTGAAATGTATTCCCTCCCTTCCCTCCCTGGGTACACCTGAGATGAACCTTGGCTCATTCACCTTCCCTTGTCACCTATTAGTAAATAAATACATTAAATTCACCTACTATTATCCTCTTTCAGTTTGCTTCATCTTTTCACACAAAATATATAAAACTCAACATTTAAATACAGTAATTTTTCAAACTTGCTTGAGCCTCCCCTGGAACAGGTTGGGGCCTCCCCAAGGAGGCTGGCCTCACCATTTGAGAACCCTTGGACTAGCCAAATCAAATTACTTCAAAGCCTCCTTCCAGGCTAATATAAACTGCCCAACAAAATTCAGGAAGGTGGTAAAATCCCTTTTTTCCCCCCTCCCAACCTCCCAACCTGGCTCTAAATATAGGTGGGGCTGTCATAAATGACCTGGAAGCAGTTGCCTCCGAATTCAATGCATCATTTAAAAGCTGCACCGCTACACTGCTCTCCACTCTCCCCCCTCCCAGCCCAACCCCTTCCCTCCTGACCTCCCTGCTCAATCTCCTCCTCCCACTACTCCCCCCTTCTTTTTTCAGCAGGTCACATCTCCTGAAGTCTATCATGCTGTGCTCTCCCTAAACCTTCATAAAGGTAAATGCCCCTCTGGTCTGGACTCTAGGATGCTACACCTGGCTGCCCCAGCTATTGCTGACCCAGTGGCTGACCTTCTAAACCTCTCTTTCACCTTAGGATCCATCCCCAAGGACTGGAAGCAGCAACAATCATCCCACTCCACAAAGGTGGTGATACCTCTGTACCTGGCAATTACCGGCCTATCTCCCTCCTACCTATTATGGCCAAGCTACAAGAACACATAGTCCTCTCTCAACTCTCCACCTTTCTTAACTCCTTTTCCTTCTTCTCACCCTACCAGTCTGGATTCAGGAAATCGCACGCTACTGCCACCGCACTCCTCAGGCTCACTGATAACATCCTCGGAGGTATGGACAAAGGCCTTATCACCGCAGCCATTTTTGTCAATCTAGCAAAGGCTTTCAACATGGTCTCCCATGTCCTCCTACTTGAAAAACTCTCCCGAGCTGGGCTCTCTACCCTGGTCACTAGCTAGTTCCGCTCCTACCTGGTTGACCATTCCCAGGCGGGTAAAAATCGGGCACCAGCTCACCTCCACTCACTGTTACCTCCTGGGCACTTGCCTGTCCTGGGACTGCTACTATTCTCCATTTTCCTGAATGATCAGCCCTCCGCCTGCCCTCACTCATCCATCCGAATCTACGCAGATGACACAGTTTTATACACATCTGGCCCATCAACAGTTGACGTTGAGTCCAGGCTACAGCAGGATTTTAACGATGTTCAACTCTGGTTACATGCAAACCAGCTTTTTCTCAATGCCAAGAAGCTGGTCTCCCTGACCTTTGGTACAAGACAGAGACTCTCTAGGCCCCCAGGTACCCCCTCCTTCTCCACCCTGGACGGGATTACTCTGGAGGCCTGCTTCTCCTTCAGATACCTAGGGGTATGGCTCGACCAGCATCTTGACTTTTCTGATCTTGTTGATGCCATACACAAAAAGCTACACTCAAAATTGGGCGCCCTCTATTGGAGTCATGGCTGCCTACCACTGCCAGCTCGCCATGCACTGATACAGAAAATGATACTCCCTATTTTTGACTATGACAATGCAGTCTACAGTGTTGCTCCAAAGTCCATATTAGCCAGACTGGACCCTCTCTTCCACTCTTTCTGCCACTTTGCACTGGATAGCCCGCCCTCCACTCACCACTGTGCACTCTACAGGTCCCTCTCCTTTACCTCACTCCATGACCGCCGTATGTCCCACTGCACAAAACTCACTGCCAAATTCTAGTCCCTGACCTTGCCCACCTATCTCTCTGATGTGTTGGCTATCCCTACCCCTCCTATCCACTCGCTTAGGAACTATGACACATGCACCTTGGTAGTCCCATAGGTAACCACATCTAGCGACCAAGCATCCTTTGGATACCGGATGCCCAAACTGTGGAACTCCCTCCCATCTGCCATCAGACATATGTCCCAGACTAAGCACTTCAGCTCTCTAGTCAATAACCATTTTACGTCATCTTGTACCTGCAGGTAATTATGTGTCAATTAATCAAATAGCAGCAGACTGTCAGTTTAGGGCTTTCAGTCTCCTATGGTCACACTACCTGTACTTTCTGTTGTATTCTGTTCCATGTCTGTATTATTTGTATTACTAAGCATGTTTTACATTTACCACTGCTCTTGTTTTTGCACTAAATTGGTGTAAAACTGCTCCGCTTATATGCTGTCTGTTTGCTAGCTTCCTGTTAAGTACATACTGTGTTACCCCTTGTTTATTGCAAATTATTAGATGTTTACTGCCTTATGTATGTACCATTCCCCTCTGCCCCCCCCTTTCCCCAGGACGCACCTGGAATCGAGCACTACTGCTCAGTGTGCCTTCCTGATAAAACTTTTAAATAAATAAATAAGTCCCTAGTTCTCTGTTTACTTTCTTTACTGTGGATTTTATGTGCCTGTCAAAACAAAGATTCTCATTGATTTCCTCTCCTAGGTACTTATAACTTGTAACGCTTTTTATGGTGGATCCATCTAGTAGTTTGATACTTAGTTACTCACTTGTTCTTGTCCTCTTTTCGTGGAAGGACATTGATTGGGTATTTTTCTCACTTAGCACCATTTTGGCTTCTGCAAACCATTTTTGAAGAATGTCAAAATCATATTGTAGTTTTTCTTCCATTTGTCTCTGAGCAAGAGATTTTGCTATCAGAACTATGTCATTGACATAAAGTTTTATTTGTGAGTGCTGTCTTTGGCTAGGGAGATCATTTACATATATTAGAAATAGCAGGGACCTAATATTGAACCCTGACGGATTTCCCTGGTCAACTGACCCACTCCCAACAGTGTGTTGTTTATTGAAACCAATTGCCTTTGGTTCAGCAAATAAGACACAAATTGTGGGCTGGTCTCCTCATCAACTCCCATTTGGTTAAGTCTGTGTAGTTGAATTTGTTGATCTACCATGTCAAATGCCTTTGAGAGGACCAAGTACACAGCACCTATGGACTCCTCGGTATCCAGTTCACCAATTATTTCACTGATGATGTTTGCAAGTCGGTGGATATGGACCTACCTGACTTGAACCTTGACTGATGGTCTGTAAGCAAATTTAGTTCTTCCAGATATTTGTATAGTCGGTTGCAGATAATTTCAAACAAACAGTTTTGACACAATTGACAGTAGCACCACCGGTCTGTAGTGTGAGGGGTCATTTGTGCTGCTACCCTTCTAAACTAATAAACAAATTAGCCAGCCTGAGAGTAGGTCCCAGGGTTGTAGCCTGGGTAAAACATTGGCTGGACAACAGGACACAGAAGGTAATAGTAAACGGAGTCCACTCTGAAGAAAGGGGGGTTACTAGTGGGGTACCGTAGGGTTCAGTACTTGGTCCAGTCCTTTTTTAATGTCTCTATAAGTGACATTGCAGAGGGACTGGAAGGAAAAGTATGTCTCTTTGGAGATGACACAAAGATCTACTACAGAGTTGATACACAAGGGGGGGTGGAAAGGATGAGAAGGGACTTGGCAAGGTTGGAGGAATGGTCATAAATATGGCAGCTTGGATTCAATGCAAAGAAGTGCAAAGTAGTGCAACTGAGAAACCAAAACCCAGGGGAAGAGTACACAATGGGGGGGAGCTAGTAACAACAACAACAAGCAATTGTCAATGCCGAACATTTGCTTGCAGGTATTTGCATTGGTGTTTGGCATTCATGCAGCCCCCCAGTTGTATCCATGTCTCTTTAGCATCCATATTCCAACAGAGTACCTCTCTGCAACTCCTTTTGCATTGGATCAACATTTTACCCTCATGCTTCTTAAGTGTCTGTCTTAGGAACCCTAACACCCTGGGGGTGCTCAGGGGTACAAGCCTGCGTGGTAACTGCGCAACCCACACTTGTAACACAGTCATTCAGTGGAACTTTTTCACCAAATTTTTAACGTAGGCATTTTATCACCTCTGGTCTTGAACACTGTCACTATGATTTTCTTACTGTGCATCGAACACTGATTTCCCACAGCAATTGCGCTATTCTGTGCTGGAAGTGTGAAAACACATTTCAGACAGGATGTGCAAAATGGCAGCTGTACTGCTCATAAGGAGGTGTGGGAAAATGCAAATGTTGAAAATCTGGAGTGAGAATATGACAAATTCGCGAAGTTATGAGTGCGTGTGGAAACTGTGCAAGGCACGCTCGTTAAACAGTCATGTTTTGGAATTTTGCACTGAATTTTAAGCATAGGCATTTTAGGGTGTCTGCTCATAAATAGTGTCACTGTGGTTTTCTTACTCTGTACCGATCATGATTTCCCACAGTGGCCGTGCAATTGTACTCCGGAAATGTGAAAACACATTTCGGCCAGGATGTGAAAAATTACAGCCGTACTGGTCATAATAAGATGTGGGAAAATGGCAATGTTGAAAATCTGGAGTGGAAATATTACAAATTCACAAACTTACAAGTGTGCATAGAAACTGCGCAATGTATGCTAGAAACACAACTATTTTATGGACTTTTGCCACCAAATTTTCAATATAGACATTTTAGGACCTCTGCTCATGAACAGTGTCACTGTGATTGTCTTAATCTGTAGCGAATACTGATTTCCAGCAGCGATCGTGCTATTTTGCACCGGAAGCGCAAAAACACATTTTGGGCAGTATGTGAAAAATGACAGTTGCACTGTTCATAAGGAGGTGTTGAAATATGCCAATGTTGAAAATCTGGAGTGAAAATATTACAGATTCATGAACTTATGAGTGTACATGGAAACTGCGCAAAGCACGCTCATAAAATTGCAACATAGGCTTTTTGAGAGCCCACCTAATGAACACCAACACTGTCATTTCATTAATCAGTCCTGAAAAGTAATTCCGCACAGTGACTGCAAAATCACCTTTCAGGACTGAATAACACCATGACAGTGACTGAATTCATTAGAAGGGGTCCCAATAACCCCATGTTGAAAATGTGGTGCCAAAATTCCCAAAAATGGCCAAGATATGCACCAAAGTTGAAAAAAATCCTATTTATGCCATTATACAGCTTACCAGCATTTTTTCAGTTCGCGGTTGGCTTTGAAGAGTGCAGATGTGTTTCCAGTCCACCGAAGATCATCGCGCCAAGCTCCAGAGGTAAGTATGGGGTGAGGGGTGGGTGTGAGGAGGTGGGTGTGCAGAGGATGGGCGCGGGTTGGCAGGGGAGCCCAAGGACTCACCAAGGGACCATTTTCTTGTTTTACAGTACTTAAAAAATTAAAAAGAAAATGGAGACTTTTGGTACACTGGGGTGGGCTCCCAGCATGCCACTTAGGTGAGGGGAGATGGAAAGGTGGGAGCACAGAGGTTGGGTGCGGGTTGGTGCGCAGGGGCGAGGGACAAAAAAAACAGATGCTGCTGACACACTAGGGTGTGATCCCAGCATGCCACCTACGTGTTTGCTGCTGGGGGGCAGCTGGCGGGGACTGGGCACCCCCACCGGCCATACAGTGTGTGTGTGTGGGGGAGCATGAGCATGCTGGGGTGGGCACCTAGCATGTCAACTGGTTGTTTTTTTTGGGGGGAGGGCTGCAGCTGACAGGGATTGGAAACACCCATTGGTCACACAGTGTGCTGAGGGGGTGCATGAGCTGAGAGGGATTGGGCACCCCCGGCCCCTCGGCACACAAGGTAGGGGCCAGGGAGAACAGGGAGGGGGAGGACATTAGCAGAGAGATGAAGTAGGAGGGCTTTGATGCTGAGCTGTACATGGCAGCAGTTTGGCTGACGTGTATGCAAATTGCATTCACGCTACCACAGCTGATTGCAGTGAACCTTTTCTTAGAAGTGAAGACCAACACAGCCAAACTGCTGTCATACACAGCTCAGCATGTATCAGTCCCCTAGGGTCACACCTGCTACACTGAGCACTGCATTGGGGAGGAGGGTCACACACCTCCAAAAGACATACTTTTGCAAGACGTTCCTTGTGCATGCGCGCAAGCGAACGTAAAAATGGAAAGGGATCTGGGGGTAATCATATCAGATGACTTAAAGGTTAGCAAGCAATGTGAGAAGGCAGTAGGGATGGTTGGAGGAATACTGTGATGTATAAGGAGAGGCATTACCAGTAGAAAACAGGAAGTTGTTATCCCTCTGTAAATACAGTTGGTGAGACCCCATCTGGAGTACTGTGTCCAGTTCTGGAGACCCCATCTCTGCAAGGACATAAACAGGATAGAGGCAGTCCAGAGGAAGGCAACTAAAATGGTGCAGGGTCTGCAACAGAAGCCATACAAGGAAAGACTAAAGGAGCTTAATATGTATACCCTCAAGGAAAGGAGGGAGAGGGGGGGACATGATAGAAACTTTTAA
Organism: Neoceratodus forsteri; assembly: GCA_016271365.2. Taxonomy (NCBI): domain Eukaryota; kingdom Metazoa; phylum Chordata; order Ceratodontiformes; family Ceratodontidae; genus Neoceratodus; species Neoceratodus forsteri. The sequence continues at coordinate 1,093,498,989 of CM057451.1, forward strand.
GTACCTCAAGGGAATCAATAAAGTCCAAGAGGGTAGCATCTTTCAGAAAAAGAAATGTGCAAGAACAAGTGGGCACAATCTGGAGATAGAGGGGGAGGGCTCAGGGCCAATGTGAGGAAGTATTTTTTCACAGAGAGAGTGGTGGATGCATGGAACGGCCTTCCTGAGGAGGTCATTGGGTTAAAAATAATGGGGGCATTCAATAATGCATGGGACCGACATATGGCAATTCATGTGGGGGGTAGGAAGAAATAGGCTGTTGGTTAACTAGGATCTGCAGTTTATTCAGTAGGTATGGAAATGGGCAGACTAGATGGGCCAAGCAATCCTTATCTGCCGTCAAAGTCTATGTTTCTTACTCTTGCCATCTGAATGCTGAAACCTTATGATACACCCTAACTGGGTGACAAAGACAAATGAAAATACAGTATATGCAACAAAAGTGTCTGCATAAAGTTCATAGGTTTATTTAAAATAATGCCATAGTATCTGTTGTTCATACTGTATCTCCTATTCCCTCCCCAGGACACATCTGTATACGAGATTCCTACTTACTGCAGTATAGTATACAGTATCTTTTTTATGTTTCCCTTGTATTAAATAATTTAATAAATGAATAGGTAAACCTGTCCACTCAGTTGATATTCACAATTGAGGGGAGGGTGAGGACCAGAGCAGAAGTTTGATCATAGTAGGACGTGAGCATGTGCTATCCACCCATGCTCTATCCTTTTGCCCCTCCATATATGGATTAGCACACCCGCTGACCCACGTTTTGTGGGTCATTTGTAAATGTCGCCATAGCAGAGCACCAGCAGCAGAGCCCCACTGACAGGGATATAGGTAGGATTCAGTCTTCTTACACTTATAAAGCCCTACATGGACTGGGCCCAGACTCCTTGAAAGAGCTTCTGGTACCTTACTGCCCCAAGCAATTGTTCCGCTAGGCAGGCAAGGGGTTGCTAGAAATTCTGAGGGTTTCTTTAAAATCTTCAGGGGCTCAGGCTTTTATGTATGCTGTCCCTACCCTCTGGAATTTTCTACCCCATCTGCTTTGGCAGTGTACGTCCATGGAGGAATTTAAAAAGCCCTTAAAGACCTATCTATGGTCTAAGATTTATTCTGATTGATATGTTACTGTAATTTTATGAGCTCAATAATCTTAGTTTTTATCTTGTTCTTATCTGTAACTATTGTAAGGCACCTTGACTTTAAAAAAGGTGCGGTATAAATAAAGTTTTATTATTATTATTATTCTTCTGTCTTGGATCGTGGTTGCAACAGGGGCCATAGCTAGGGCTCGGGAGGAGTTGGTTATATTCCAGGATGCAGACTGCCAACCTCAGCCTTAAACAGGCAGCTATATTTGTGATGGAAATATGTCACCACTATGCCACTTTGTATGGGGTTAGTGCACTCTGTGCCCCCTGTGATAGTAAAGCGTTTCACTGACTAGCCATCTTGACACTTGAAAGTACCTACTAGAGGTCAGTGCAGCAGTAGCATAGTAGCACTGCTGTTTCCTATGCCAGTAACCTGGGTTTGGGAACTGACTTGGGTCACTCAAGGCTGGCCAGGGAGGCATAGAGGACTGAGTATCCTAAGGACATCTTTCATCCCTTTGGGAGGAGGGACAAGCCATCTTGCTTGTTAACTGCCACCCAGTGGAATCCAGGTGGCAGTACAGTGGTACTGCACACTCAGTGGAGGGCTCAACTCAAGATACTGACACTCATATGCCTGTCTCGCATACACTCACGTGAGTCATTTCATGATTGGCAGGCCTCTGGGAAAATGCCAGGAGGAAAACTTCCTGGCCATGGCTGGATGAATGCCATGCCTCTGCAGGTCCTGAATCTCTGATTTGGCACCTACTTCAGGATCTGCATTGTGTTCCTGAGGGTTTAAGGCAGCTCTGAATGCTCCACAATTGAAGGTAATCCATGGGACTCACATGAAGATGTAAGCCCTAGAAAAGGTGAGTGATGGGACTGGGAGGACCAGGTTGAAAGAGAGTCAGTCAGAGGAAAGACAATAAATAAAGGATGAAAAGCAAATATATATGCTTGCTTCTTCTCACCATCCAGCACAAGTGACAGGACCTGCAGATGGTCATGAAATGGAAGATTGTAAGGATTAATCAGTCCCACTGCCACTGATGCAGTGGTCCAGGTGTGCAATCAGTAGGCAGAATGGTAACCCATGCACTATCTTCCCCATACCCAGTCTGAGCAGTCCAATGGGGAAGAGGCAGCAGCTCCATTTTGAGGCACCCCTGCATGAGAACTTACTGGAGAACATAATGGATGTAGAATTCCATCTGTCTTGAAATTACTGTGTTACTGTGTGATGACCTGGTGAGTGCTGGTAAGATGGCTGCCATGCTTGGTGGCTGTCTCTGGGCTCTCCACACTCTGCTGTGAGCGTGAACATTCATGTTTATGTTTTAACCATGTTTGCCTCTGTTTATGTAGGCAGGGCTATTTTAGTGAGTTATTTAATCAGTTTTAACTATCAGCGGGTTTGTTGTGTTTTTCTATAGTTGAAATCTAAACTCCAAGTCCAAAATTGTTTGTTCCCTGAGAGCAAGAGCCCAGTATCTAATTTCAATCCACTGCCATTTCCTTTTCGGGATGAGTGCTGCCATTCTATCCGGAATTGTCGGCACCGGGCACAATTAGTTATAATGTACAAGGACTTTCTACTACAAATTTGTTTGCTGTTTCTGCCAGAACTGCAGTTAAACATTGCTATCCGGCTCTGGTTTGTGATTCTTCCATATCCTATTTATTACCTGCTGTGCTGCTTCGCACTCTGCTGTTGTGACCCTCGATGGAGCTTTGTTTCCTGGGTTTATCATCTTTGATCATGTCTGGCTGGTGTGGTTAGAGTGGCATGGGCTATGCTGGCTGTTGTTGTGGATATACTGTGCAATTTTTGGACCAGTTTCTTGATTCAAAAAATTCTGCTGGCTGTCCTTGCCACATCCCAGCAGAACCCAGACTGACGGGTGTTCTCCTGTAGGAGCGCTCCCTAATTTGATCAGCTGGTAGATGATTTTGTATGAGTATTGCCGGGGTCTTCTTTTGTGCCACTGGACTGTCAGCGCAGCAGCAGCTCTTTTATTTTGTCCATATTCTGGATGAGCATTTATAAAACTGGAGTCGGTTATCTACACTGCCATTAGCTGCTATACAGTGACTATTTCTGCTGTCCAGTGACTTGTTGTGTTACGAATACTGATGTGGGCAGTGAAAGTACCTTGCTTTTAGTAGGATTTAAGTGCATTGGGATCACTGGGAGAGGATGATTCCTGGTCTTTGTGTGGGGGTTTCATTTGGGGATTTCGAGCTGCTGTGAGAGAGTACTCCACCCCTCTCCCACCTTTGTTATGGTGTTTGGTACATAACCTTTTTTTTTTAACTTTCAATCTTCAGTAATTTACTTTGTCAGACTCTGAACTTGGACTCAAATTCTGGACATTAGTATAACTATTTATTGACTGGTTGATTTGTGTCTTATTCTACAATTTTTTTGTTAATGCTGGAGTGTGTTGGGTTATGTGTGTAGGTGTATGTTTAGTGTGAATTTATTTTTATTTTTTTTTATTAATTGTGATATTCAGAAAGACCTTTGAGTCAGAGACTCATTTACAAAGGTTCCATGTCATACATAAATTGAAAAAGGGACAGGACTTAAGATACAGAAATACAGTACTTAACAAAGTAGCAATAATAGTAAAAAAACAGGTTACATGGTTGTTTCATGGAGGGTTAACAGAGATTTAGGTACTTTAGCACAGCCAGGAGGAAGGAAAAGACAGAGAGATTCTGTAGGAGGCTGATTGTCATGTTTAGTAAATGCATTTTATTTATTTTTTGTACATTGACCTGCTAATAGATTGTTTGTAAGGAGGCAGTGGCAGATCAGGTATCAAGGGCAGTCACACCTATTTGAAGCCTATAGGTATTCCCTCAGCTTTGATTTATATGGGCCCAGCCTTCTTTTATCAGTTATATGGATAGGGAGGGAGTTTGTCCAGGAAGGGGCCCTGAAACTGAAAGTGCGTTGGTATTGGGAGGTCCGGCCATGGGGTACCCATAGTAGCCGCTTGCTTGTGCTACGGGTTGTTTTGCCTGGTGGTGTTGGGAGGATAATTTGGTGTAGAGAGGGTGGGGTGAGGCCGAGTAATACCTTTTTGGTCATAAGGCAGGTGTGGTACCTGATTCTGCTATCCAGGTTTAGCCAGTTTGTGCTGCTGTAAAGGGAGCAGGAGTGAGTGAAACGATCATATCCTAGGATGAGGCGGCAGGCTTTGTTGAGCTCAAGCCAGAGTCTATTTAGGATTGTGGAGGGTGCGGCACTGTATATTAGGATGCTGTAGTCTAGCAGGGAGAGGATCGAGGAGTTTACGGTAAACTGTAGTGCTTCAGGGGTGAGGCAGTGTTTGTACCGGTAGAGTACTCCAAGTCTGGCGCTAAGGGCGATTGTTAGGTGTAGGATATGTTGATTAAAGCTGAGGGTGGGGTCTAGTGTGATCCCTAAGTATTTAAAGTTGTATATTTGTTCTAGGGGGGGTCTGATTTGTAGTGAGAAATTTGTGGCACAGGTTCTTGAGTAGGTTCTGAGGGTGGGCGAATATCATGACTTTAGTCTTATTATAGTTGATAATAAGACACTGGGTGGTGAGCCAGTCTTCGATTTCACGGAAGGAGTGCTGGAGGGTTTGGTGGAGTTTAAGTGGGGGCCCGGTCGGAGGTGAACAGGACTGCATCATCCGCATAAAGGAGCAGATTTCTGGGGCATGCAGATGGGAGGGAGTTGAGGTACATGCTGAAAAGTAGGGGGCCAAGTATGGAGCCCTGTGGGACACTGGATCGGATAGGGAGGCGAGGTGATAGGACAGGGCCTACCTTGACTATCTGCCTTCTATCAGAGAGATAACTGGAGAACCATTTTAGGGTGTCATCAGAGAAACCCCTGTAGGCCAGGGTGTTTAGTAAGAGGGCATAATTTGCTGTGTTGAATGCTTTAGATAGGTCCACGAAGATGGCACCCTTGAGGTGGCCATGGTCCAGAGCTGAGTGGACATGTGAGGTAAATTCAAGGAGGGTGGTAGTGGTGCTGTGGCCCTTATGAAAACCTTGTTGCTGCCTGGATAGAAGGTTATATTTATTTAGGTGTTCAGTGAGTTGGTTGGCGACTATGCGTTCTAGTGCCTTCGACAGGGGTGGTAGGATAGAGATGGGGCGGTAGTTATTTGTGGATGTTCAGTCACCACTTTTATGGATAGGTGTGATATAGGCCGATTTCCAGTGGGTGGGGAATTTCCCTTGGCAGAGGGAGCAATTGAGAATGTGGGTGAGAGAGGTCAGAACTTCCTGGAGGGTGAGGCGGAGAAGTTTATGGTCTAGGAAGTTGTGGCTGTAGTGGTTTTTGTTTAAAGCTTTAGTAAGGTAGGGTTTCGCAGTCTCCAGTGTAAGGACTTGTAGGTAGAAAGGCACTGCAAGTGGGGGGTTGGGGATGATGCGGTCCGGCGGGGGGTCGAAGATATTTGGGGCAACACATGAGAGAGATCCATGAAAGTGGTATTTAGGGCAGCGGCTATGCTGGCAGGGTCAGTGGAGAGGCTAGCATCTATGAGTATTTGGTCAGGTGGGAGATTGGGCCTTTGCCACAGAGTTTCTTTATGTTCTCCCAGAACTTGCACCCATTTCCCCAGGCGGAGATTAAGGTGGCTTTGTAATGGTTTGCTTTGGCGATGTGAATGGCCCAGGTGTACTTGTTTTGGGCCTCCCGATAGCGTTGCCTGTCCTGAGGCCGTTGGGTCTCATTGGCCAGATGCCATAGGGTGTCACGCTGATGTAGTAGGCCTTGGAGGTGGCCCGAGAACCATGGGGCATTATTCCCCTTGGTCATAGTTTTGGTGAAAGGGGCGAACTTATCACAGGCTGAGTTAAAGATGTTGACAAACAGTTCGAGTGTGTGGTCAGGGTTGACTGTATTTGTAAAGGGTGTCCAGTCCCAATCTCTGAGGTGGGCCTTGAGAAGGGGTAATTTGCCAGGCCCTAATTTATGTTGTGTATTAATTTTGGGCGCGGTTTTGAGGGGGGATCCAGACCAGTTACAGAGTACTGGTGAGTGGTCGCTTAGGGTGTCGGGGAGGACTTTGGTGTTTGTTATTTTGTGGGGGCGGTTAGTGAACACTAGGTCTAGAAGGGTGGATGTCCCCGTACGGGCGTGTAGCTGGGTGGGTGTTTTGATGACCTGGGTGAGATCGAAGGCAGCAGCCTCATTGATGTAGGGCACAGCTGTTTTAGCCAGCCAATTTATGTTGAAGTCCCCCACTAGTATTTTTTCTTGTTTTGGGGGTAGGGTGGCGAGGTAGGACATGATGGCTTGGAAGGCTAGCTTCTGGTCTCTGGGGGGGACATAGGCTGTGGTAAGGAGGAGAGGGGAAGTAGACCTATCTGGAGTAATTTTTAGGGTGAGGGCCTGAGCCCTGGAGGTTAGTACGGGCAGGGGGAGAAGGTGGCCACTGAGGGAGTCCTTGAGGTAGGTAGCACAGCCACCCCCTTGCTTTCCCATATGGTCGGCGTGATAGAGACAGTATCCAGGGAGGTTAACTGCTGAGTTGGGGACAGAGGGGGAGAGCCAGGTTTCAGTCAGGGCAATGATGTCTGGGTTGTTCTGGAGTACCCAGCGCTGAAAGGAATCCCTTTTTTTTTTTTTTAATGGTGTGTGATTGTTGATAGTTTTTAGTTTTTAATTTATATTCGGTTTATGAGTAGGGAGGGTGGGTTTGTGTAAGGGGGAAGGTCTTAGCTCTGTGAAGAATTGTGAATTATAGGTGCTTTTAGATGTTCTTCATTGTACTAGCATAGGATGTGTAGAGGCTTTACTGTTAATAGACATATCCACTCTGGGGATCACCTGTGGTTGCTTTGTCTGCTTGCAGCAGTCCCAATAGTTTTCAGTGGCTGCAGGTAACTGGGAATCCTGTGAAGGTGAAGTAAATACTGCAGAAGAGATCCCAGGTATGATAATTGGGGGCATGATTGGTGTGGCAGGGTCAAGGAGATGCCCGGGGAGGGCATGGAATCAGAAAAGGAGATTGCCATACCTGGCTCCGCTCCCCAGGGCCCTGCCAAATGTCAACAAGCAGGTAGTAGTCCTACTGGCCAGCTCTACTCCTCCCCCTTGGGCTGTTCTCTATAGTGCTAGGTCACTAAGGAATAAGACAGCAGTGATGGAGGACTTCATTGTTATTTCCACAGCTGACCTTGTTTGTATCATGGAAAACTGGCTGGGTGGTGACTCCAGACCTGTTCTGGGGGCATCTGTCCTGTGTGTTTTTTCTGTGGCACATTGCCCAAGGACAGACTATAGAGGGAGTGCAGTGGCCATCTGTTTTATATCCACCATGTGATTCATTGCACTACCCATGAGAACTTTCATGTTCTTTGAATGTGTGATAGCCAGATGTGGTGCAGGTGTCAGTGGCAGAATCATTCTCATCTATCATTCCCCAGGGTGTAGGAATGAGTTTCTACAGGAGTGGGTAGACTTCTTTGCTGAACAGGTGTTGGAAGCCGCCAGAATGTTAGTTCTGGGGGATTTCAACAATTGAATAGGTGATGAATCTTCACAATTTTCTCAGAAACTCCTTTAGTTAATGTCTTCGATGAGACTGGCACAGGTAGTTACCTCTATTTCCCATCAGCATGGTCACACACACTGGACCTGAACTTCTCATTGGGACTTGAAGTTTGTGTGGTCAAGGTTGAACAAGTCTGGTGGTCAGATCATCATGCAGTGTCATTCCAGTGTGGAGTTCCCCATTTTATTATCCTCTCTGTGGAGACTATCCGGTGTAGTTCTAAACATAATTTGGAGTCTTGCAAACTCCAGGAGGCACTGGATATCACAAGTATGTTGCTAGCTTGTGCACAGGATCCAGAGGTGGCTGTGGAGCACTATAACCTGGTATTTATGACCGCCCTGGACTCTATTGCACCTTTCTTCATTCGTCCCTTGACCTCTCATCATAGTTCACCTTGGTATTGTGCTGAACTGCATTAGAAGACTAAGGAACAAGGGCTGCAAAATTCCTGGAGAAGGTCCAGGTCTATGGAGGACAAACTTGCACTGAAAATTCACTGTGCTGAATAACAACGGGCAATCAATATGAAAAAGGCAGAGATCCTGTCATGGTCCATTGCTGCAGGGGAAAATCATCCAGCTCAGTTCATTCACACTGTAGGCAGGTTGTTGAACCCTCCCTGCCTACACTCTGTAAAGGCATTTTCTGCAGAAAAGTGTGAGGAGTTTGGATCTATTTTTTACTGACAAGGTGTCTGTTATTAGATCCAGTATCTCCTTGTGTCGCCAATTTGGGCCAGCAGTGGTTGTACCTTGTGCTATGTAGATCTGCCTGTCTGGGCTGAGTTTCAACTAGTTTTGGAGGCTGAGGTACCTGGGTAGTCTCCAGTTTGCACCCTACCAACTGTATGCTGGGACCTCCATGACTGATTCTAAGCAGTGGTGAGTTCCATGGTCCAGTTTTCATTGAGATCATTAATTTATTAATGGGCCCCTCAGGGAGGGTTTTTTCCCAGTGGCCTCTGTGGTTAGACCTCTTCTGAAGAAACCATCTTTGGACCCTGATACTGTTGCGAATTACAGTCCTTTCCTTTTTGGGGAAGGTTATTTAGAAGGTGGTGTTGGAGTAGCTGACATGCCACCTGGAATCTCTTTCCATCTATGAACCTCTTCAGTCAGGTTCTCAGTCATGACATAGCACTGAGACTGCTCTTGTTAGGGTAACTTATGATCTTCTCCTAGTGAAGAATCAAGGACAATGTTCTATTCTGAAGCTCATGGATCAATCATCTGCATTTGGCATGGTAGACCATCGGGTAATTCTGGATCACCTGAGGGACTATATGGGTCTCTCCAGTGCAGTTTTGCACTCGTTTGAGACCTATTTCACTGGGACAGCACATCAGAATAATCCATGGAATTTTACCTCAGGGGCCAATGTGCTGTACTGTGGGGTACCACAAGGCTCAATCCTGTCCCCTATTTTGTTCTCTGTGTACATGCTGCCAGTGGGGGATATTACTAGACAGCATGGAGTTGGGTTTCACTGTTACACAGATGACTGTCAGCTGTACATGTCTTGTTCCCCTGATGAGGATACTGCAGCCTCAATACTGAGTCAGTGCTTTGCCAAGATCAATGACTGAATGGCATGAATTGGTTTTGCCTAAACTCAGCCAAGACAAAGGTCATGATGATTGAGCTGGGTCATTGGAGTATGGCTGCCGGGGATGCTATGGCTCTCCCATCATTGGGCGGCCAACCTTTCTTGGTCACTGATACAGTAAAGAACCTGGGAATCATTTCTGACAACTGGTTAACTAGGATCTGCAGCTTATCCAGTAGGTAGGGAAATGGGCAGACTGGGTGGGCCAAGCGGTCCTTATCTGCCATCAAATTCTATGTTTCTATGTAAATTGATGCTAGAATAGCAGGTGTCATCTGTGGTCCAATCTGATTTTTAGCATCTTCAGAATCTCACCAGGATCAAGCCGTATCTTGCTCATGATGACCTAGCTATGATCACCCATGCTTTCTTCAATTCTAGGTTAGTCAATCAATCAATCAATCAAAATCTTTATTTATTCAGGATAGCATCATTGAGCATAGCTCATTTACAAGATGGACCTGATTGGTCTTAACAATATAAGGTTACAGTTTTACACAAAAGACATGGTACTGATTGAACACAAATACAAAGATTTATGAACAAAACAGGTATACAAATATTTACATATGTACAAGGCAAAATTGACATTTGCCCTAGATTATATTAAAAGGAAAGAAACAAACAGTACTGGAGGGATAAAGCTAGGGTAATGGGACTTGGGGGTCATTTTATGCAAGTAGGTTGGAGAACAAGCTAGAAAAACAGAAAATAGGGGTAGTGTAAAAGGGGTAGGGAAAAGGGGTGTGAGAGGACTAGGCCTTATGGAAGCAATTGCACGATTCTGGGAAGAGACTAGTGTACAGTTTTTTGAAGGATGTTAATGGAATGAGGGTCTCCAATTTCAAGGTCTTTTGAAGAGAATTCCAGATAAGTGCTAGGGAATAGCTGATTGCAGCCCTTTCCATACCGGGTGCAGGTAATAGGAATCTTCAGCATGATGAGTTTATTGATCCTTAGGGTGTAAGGCCTGGATGTGATCTGGTTGAAACAATCTGAGATGTAGGAAGGGAGTTTGTTTGTCAGAGCTTTGTAGATCCAGACAGCAGCATTTTGTTTCTTCCATGGTGTAGGGATGTCCAACTGACTGCATTGTAGAGAGAGCAATGATGGGTGCTGGAGGAAGATCTGTAATGAATCTAATAGCTGTATGATACAGGGTGTCCAATTTATTTAAATGGGTGAGGGAACAGTGACCATAAAGGAAGTCAGCGTAATCAATGAGGGATAGGAATGATGCCAGGATTAACCTTTGTTTGGAATCTCTGGTCAGGTAGTGTTTGATCCTATAAAATAGGCCAAGTCTTTGTCTAAGCTTTTTCAGGAGCTCTTCAATGTGGCTAGTATAGTCAAGTTTATTGTCAATCCAGACTCCAAGATATTTGAATTTGTCCACATATTCCAGATTTTCACCAAGGATGGTAGATAATTGTGGGAGGGTGAATGATGGGACAGCGAAGAGAAGCTCTTGGGCAAAGAACATAGCTTTCGCTTTCTTGGCATTTAGTAGTAGTTTTTCTAGCAAATTGTGCTGTAGGAGGAGAACTCAGACTGTAAAAGCTCACAGGCTTTTGATGGCGAGGATTACTGACATATAGTACAGTATCATCTGCAAAGAGGTGAATATTAGATTGTGAGAGATTAGAGTCAATATTGTTGATGTAAATAGCAAAGAGGATGGGGCCCAGGATGGAACCTTGCGTACACCTCTTAGGAGTGGTTTAGAGGTAGATAGGTCACCTTCATTTTTACCAGTTGTATTCTTCCGGAGAGATAGCATCTGAACCATTTAAGAGAGAGTGAGTCAAGGCCTATGGAGTTCAGAGAGAGATTAGTAGTTCATGGTCCACAGTGTCAAAAGCTTTGCTAGATCCAGAAACACAGCACAGATGTTACTCTTTTGTCTAAGGCAGTCTGCCAGTCATTTGCAACTTTTGCTAAGGCAGAGATGGTGCTGTGCATAGATCTAAACCCAGATTGAGCTGGGTTAAGAAGATTATTGGTGTCAAAGAGTGCACGCAATTAGATGTTCACTAACTTTTCAAGCATTTTGGACAGTACTGGTAAGATGGAAATGGGCCTATAATTGTTGAGGTCCATGGGATCACCTGCCTTAAGTAGTGGAAACACTTGAGCTGTCTTCCATATTGAGGGAATAGAACCAGTGGCTGGGGACAGATTGAAGGTGAGTGAGGAGGGCAGCTAAAGGTGCAATGCTACTTTTGAAAGTAGGGATCCAGAGAGTCTGCACCTCGCTTTTAGTTGTATCTAGTTGGAATAGTAGGTCTTCTACTTTTAAAAGTATTGATTTGAAGGAGAATGGAAGCAGCCTTTTGTCCCTCAGTAGATTGTAAGTTTAGTGATGACCTCATTAGATTTGCAGGTGAGGAATCGAAAGCTAAACAGCTGTAGTGAAATGATCGCTGAAGGCATTTAAGATTTCTTGCTTGTCAGTGATTTCCACACTATTTAGGTGCACTCTTGGTGGTAAGACAGGGTAGAAACTTGACCTAGGATCCCTTTATGGTACCCCAGAATCTGGAAGGGTTGTGATAGGAGGCATCCAATTCAGCTGTGTAGAAGGCAGCCTTGGCATTTCTCACTTGTTTTGTGCAGGAGTTTCTGGCTTTTCTGAATTGAAGCCAGTTATTTGGATCCTTGGTTTTTCTTGCCCTTTCTAGAGTTTATCTCGGCAAGCAGCACGATTTAAGGTCAGCAGAGAACCAGCGACAAGATTTGAGTTTGGTTCTGACACTGGTGAGGGTGCATGTATATTGAGGGCACTTATGATAATATCATTTAAGACCTGTAGAGCTGTCTCTATTGAAGCTGTGAGATAGAATTTTGCCAACGTGTGGTGTGGAACAGATCATGAAGATATCCTGTGATATTAAAGTTCTTTTTAGACCTTCTTGGGAGAAATTTTGCAGGGTTGGGTGGCTTGATTGTTGATCTTATGCCAGCTATGGGACAGTGATCACTTATGTCACTGAATAGTACTCCAGCATGAGAATACAGATGAGGCTTATTTACCAACATGATGTCCAGAAGTGTGCTGTTGAGTTTGTTCTTTGGATTATTCCTTGTTGGTTCTTTGATTAATTGAGTGAATCCATAAGTGTCACAAAAGGTTACTAGGGGTGCAGATGCATTGGCTAGCCAATTTAAATTCAGGTCACCTAAAATGATGGTGTCTTCAGGGCCTAGTTTAAGTGTAGATCCTAGGTGGGATAGGAGCTTGAGGCCTGCAGAGGGGGGCCTATAGCAGCCAATCAATTGAAAGATGACATGTTAGGAAGGGTTATTTTAATTGATAAACATTCGAATTCCTTCGGCTGTGATGTAGTATTGAGGCAGGATGCAGAGATGTTTGCTTTGACATAGATGGCTACCCCGCCACCCCTGGATGGACGGTCAGATCTGAAGAGCTGATAGTTGGGAAGATTTATTTCACTGTCTTTTGTTGCAGATTTGAGCCATGTTCGGAGATAACCAGAAAGTCAGGTAAGGTGTGTGCAACCCAGGCCTGTATTAGTGAGAACTTTTAGGAGGCTGCAGGCGCTGATAAGGAAGAAAACTCAGGCCATTTATGGAGGCTAAGTCAGCTGGGGAGATAGAGCTTCTGTGGGTCCAGGGTTAATTTCAACAGTGCCGACACAGATCAGCAGAAAGAAAATTAGTTTGATGAGGGCACCAAGTGATAGGAATAGGAGTAGTCAGAGGACTTTCTTCTTGCTTGGGGTCCAATGTATAGTGGGTGATGATCCTGCTGTGTGATTATAAATTTTGTGGTAAAGTACCAGCTTAATGGACAGGTATAGGGGGTCATTATATGCCAATACGGGAGCAGGGGCTTGTGAGTACAGAACAGGTTGTGAGCCTTTTAGGATACCCAAGGATTACAGTGCAGAAGCGCAGTATATACTTGGGAATTGAGGACATCCACTGTGGACAGCAGAGGGGACAAGCCTGAGTAGCCGCCCTAATCACCATGTCGTGGGTTGCTTCAGTTCCTCTTCTGGATGCGAGGAAGGAGAGAGGCAAAGCAGCAATAGGAGGAACAGTAGCATGGTGGAGGCAGGTAGGGGTTAAAGATACTAAAGATGGTGTGAAGAAATGAGCTCGGGAATTGGCTAGGAGATTAGCTATGGGCGGAGATAAGAGATTCGGAGGGAAAGAGTGTGTAAAAGAAACACCCAGGAGGGGGGAGAGGGGGCTGGCAAAAATTTTGCGGCTTTCCCGTACCTTTCTGGCTGTCTCTCCCGGCCTCCTGGTTCCCTTCTTGGCTACGCGGGGGCCGCCCGCCCACTGGCAGCTTGGAGCCCCTACGGTCTCTGGGTGCTTGAGGGCAGGGCCGGCTGGAAAGGGGGACAGAGGAGAGGGCAGTCAGGAAAAGCACTGAATTGCAGCAATCTGCAAGAGGTGCTAAAAAGAATTTTGCACAACAAAGACTGGGTGGGGGTTAGGCTGCCTAAGCCCCAACACAAGTCTCACCAAAAGACTGTAATCACAGAATCATCAAGCAAGAAGGCATTTCACAAAAATATACAATAATAAAAATAAAAGCAGCTCTTTTTAGAGAAATTTTACATTGAAAGAGCAGTAATCCCGGCCAGTTTTGGAGGTGCAAATAAAGCAAAAGTCAATGGGGAAGGCGCACCAATCAGAGGCAAGGCATAGCTGGCGGTAGCTGGTTAGTATTTTGTAATGCTCTTTATCTAGGGTTATCCGGAGGCTTGATGTGACCCCTGCTGCTAATCCAGAATGCTACAGCCTGAATTATTGTGGTCTCCTCACGGATCAAGCATATCATGCCAATGGAACAGTAGGTGGCAAAGAGACTCAGCAGTAGCCGGAAGGAGAGGGACTAGAAGAGGAAGAATTGGGGTGAGATCTGATGTTGGGATGCCCTTGTCAAAGAGGGATACAGCACTAACTAGTTTAGGGGAGGGAGAATCAGGTTGTGAGGTGGTAGATCAAGGGGCCCCCGAGTTGAAGGCTGGATATAAGGGGAGGAGAGAGGTGAGTAATTTGGGAAGGCTGGAGGGAGGCAGTCAGGTGGCAGTGGAGGATGGGGGGTAGGGAGGAATCAGGGTAAAGGAAAATGAGGGAAAGGTGGTAGCAAGCAAGGCTAGCCAGGGAGAAATGAGAGTAAAGCGGGGAGATGATCCGGGGTAGGGGGGGGATAGTGGAAGAGATCAGAGGAAGAAAACCAGAGTGGATAGGGAGCACTTAGGTGGTGAGCAGGATGGTGTACTAGGAAAAGATAGGAGGCTGGAAACCATGCTTGCAAGGGATAGAAGAATGGTAATCATTGGTGACTCCTTAATTAAGTGTATCCATTGTGGGAGGAAGGGAGGCCCAAAGGCAGGAAGGATGGTGGTTTGTGTGCCAGGGATGACAACGGGGAAGGCAGGACCAAGAATTAGTGAAGTTGTAAGGAAAGTTGGTTGAAACCTAACTTGGTCATCCACCTGGGAATGAACAACTTAGCAGAGGAAGAGGTTGGGGTGGTGCAGGGTAGGTTTAGGAAACTGGCAAAGGCCTGCAAGAAGACAGTTAGCTCTTTGACCTTTTCAGAAGTGGTACCAGTCCCCAGAGCCAGCACAGTCAGGAAAAAGAGAATACAGGAGTTTAATGACTGGCTAAGGAGATGGTGCAGGGGCTAAGGGGGCACGTGGTTGAACAAGATGCTATATTTAGCAGATAGACTATATCTTAATGGGGAGGGCTCAATTGTAATCAAGGATAAATGAGAGTACATAGCCAATTAACTGAGTTTATACTGCTGAGGGGGGAAGGGAAGAGCCAACAAACCCAGAGACTCTGGGACGAGAAGGTCAGGGGACCTCCCCCTCACACAGGTAGTAGTAGTAGTAATCAGGAGGGTGGACATGGAGAGAATGGGGAGCAAGTAAGTACGGGGGATGAAGGGGAAAGTACAGGAGGAGGAGTCAGAGTCAGGAAAAGCACAAAAGGAAGTCAAGGAAGCCAAAGAGTTGAGGTGAAGAGTGTGTCACTCAGTGCTCGTAATCTTGGTAACAAGATGGCAGACATGCAGGCACTCTTAGTAGAGGGGAAGGTAGTTATAGCTATTAATACTGAGACTTGGGCTACAACACACCATGACTGGGTTATCTCGATCCCTGGTTACAAGTTATGTAGAAGAGACAGGGTAATATGCAAAGGGGGAGGTGGCTTATTTCAGGGAGGGAATTACAAACACAGGGGAGGAGACAGTAAAGGAGGGGGTGGAAACATTATGGATTCAGCTCTAGACCAATAAAGAGGGGAAGGTGAGGTTGGGAGAAGTCTACTGGCTGCCCAACCAGGAGGAGGAAAGAGACAGGCAGCTGAGTTAACAGTAGCTAGAAGCTGCAAGAAAGCAGGAGCTGGTAGTGGTGGGGGATTTTAATCTACCCAAGGTGGACAGGGATACACCACCCACATGCTGTGCCAGGAGTCAGTTGATCCTGGATGTGATGCAGTGTGGCTTTCTGGCTTGGGGCATCACTGAGCCCACAAGGGGAGGGGCACTCCTTGATTTAGTGCTCACAAATGGGGAGCATGTGCAAGTGACAATGATCAGGGAACCCCTGTGAGGTAACAACCATAGCACTGTGTGGTTCAAGTTGGATATTGGCTCGGAAAGCATCCCCCCTCCAAGACCAAAATCCTGGATTTCAGGAGAGCAGACTTCAGAAGGATGGGTGAGGCGATAAGGATACACCTAGAGGGCATCAGATTGGATGTTGGGGGGTGGACCAGAAATGGACCATCATCAAAGAGGCTATACTGGCTCCCACAGCAGAGAGTGTTGGGCTTAGGGGGAAGAACATGGGGGCTTAATCATCCATCTGGTTCACCTCTGAGGTTTCCAGGGTGGTGAGGGACAGGAGGGTGGCCTACAGGAGATACAGGAGGACTGCAAATGAGGCAGACAAGGAAAACTACCTGAAGTTGGCCAAAGTTGCAGGCAAGGTAGTGCAGCAAGCTAAGGCACAAAAGGCACTTCAAATAGCCAAAGGGATTAAGAGGGGGCAGAAGGTCTTTTTTTACTACATAAGTGTGAGAAGGGACAAGAGGGAAGAGATGGTTATGCTTAGGAAAGGGTAGGATTGGGTGAAGGAAGACGAAAGCAAGACAGATGTATTAAATGATTGCTTCTGCTTGGTCTTCACTAGGGAAATAGATGGGTTGTGCCATCTGGGGGGAAAAGAGATGGGGGGCAGGGAATACAGACATAATGATAGAAGAGGATAGCGTGAGGTAGACCTGCTGGCACTAAAGGTGAATAAGTCCCCAGGACCTGACAGCATACTCCCAAGGGTGCTAAAAGAGATGGCAGAGGAGTTTTTGGGGCTGCTGGTGAGCCTCTTCAATACATTAGTTCCTTGGAGTAAGGCTTGGTGCTGTAGGATTGGAGAATGACACATGTGTCTCTCCACAAGAGCAAACTTAAGTATGACCCAGAGAACTATAGACTGGTCAGTTTGACCTCAATCGTGTGCAAACTAATGGAGTCCATTCTTAAGGAAAAGCTGGTAAGGTACATGGAAGAGAATGGTCTCCAGGATGAGAGGCAGCATGGATTTGTTGGGGGAAGATCATGCCAAATGAACCTGATTGACATCTTTGACTGGGTCAACAGGGCTGTCAAGAGGGTTCGAGCGGTAGACATACTTTACCTAGATTTCAGTAAGGCCTTTGACTCAGTGCCCTACAGGAGGCTGATCAGGAAATTGGCAGATCTCAGGGTTGGAGAGAAAATGACCAGGTGGATAGAAAACTGTCTGAGGGACAGGATCCAGAGGGTGATGGTAGAAGGAGAGTTATCCAGCACCAGAGACGTCACCAGTGGGGTCCCGTAGGTCTCAGTGCTGGGGACAATGTTGTTCAATGTCTTCATTAGTGACACTGGGGAGGAGATTAAGGGCAAAATGTGCCTGTTTGAGGATGACATCAAACTCTGTGGGAGGGCGGACACAGTGGAAGGGATATGAGATCTGCGAGAAGAGCTCAGAAAACCTAAGAAATGGGCAGGGATCTGGCAACTTGGCTTCAATGCCAGGAAATATAAAGTTACCCATGTTGGAGCCAGGAACCCAAGAGCCGAGTACTATCTGGGGTGGGGTCCAGGTAGCAGCAATGGAGGGAGAAAAGTATCTGGGAGGGATGATAACTAGTGACCTGAGGTACTCCATGCAGTGCAAAAAGGCAGCAGCAAATGCAAACAGGATGTTGAGGTGTATTGCCAGGGGAATCAGCAATAGGTGGAAAGAAGTTATACTACCCCTATTCAGGTCACTTGTGAGACCGCATCTAGAATATGGAGTGAAATACTGGGCTCCATACCTTAAGAAGGACATCAGCCTACTGGAGAAAGTCCAGAAGAGGGATGTTAGAAAGCATTTCTTACGGAAAGAGTGGTAACCAACTGGAATACGCTACTGGAGGAAGTGATCTCAGAGAAGACAGTGGGCAGCTTTAACAGGGAAGCCATGGGACCTGCAGGGGATAGATAGGGTGGAAGAGGTGACGGGAAGGGGGGTGCAGGATCTGTGCATAAGCTGGGGACCCTGAGATAGGAGCAGACTCGAGAGACCAAATAGCCTCTTTTTGTACAGTATGTTCATATGTTCGGTTCTGCATGCATTGTACTGGCTGCCTGTGCAGTGGCGCATTACCTTAAAGATCTGCTTGTTAATTTACAAGGACCTATGCTGTCTGGGTCCCAAATACTTAAAAGAGCTCCTGTTCCCTTCCCTACCACCCAATTTGCTCTCTCTGCTCCACCAATGCAGGCCTGCTAATTGTTCCCCTGTCTAAACTGAATCTGTCTGTGGACAGAGCTTATGGAGTGCCTGCTCCACTGCATTGGAACGTAGTCCCTCTGAACATCTGAACAGGCAATATGGTGGAGGCCTTTAAAGCCTCCTTGAAAACCTATCTATTTCAACAAGCATTTTCTGATTACTTGTTGGCTCTACTTATTTTATTGTTGTTCTAATATCTGCATCTGTTTTTGTTTACTCTGTATGGCACTCAGAGACTTTTTGGATTGGGTGCTTTATAAATACATTTTCCCTTGCCTTGCATTGTAATTTATTTCTTCACCCCAACCCCCCATAAAAGTTATACAGCAAACCTCTTTAAAGGAGAACTGCACTGAACATAGAAGCCCCTTATCCCAGCTGGAGCAGTTTTTTAAATATTGTTTATTTACTTTTTAAGATATCGAATAACATCTTCGAGCCAGGGCTCATTTACAAAGGTTTCTCGTCAGGAAACACCACAAGTAATGACACGGAGAAAACAGATTTGTGCAAAGTTACAAACAACCTATATGGCATACAATTGGGAGCAGTCAAATACATTGTCAAATAAAATGCAAGTACATATTTTACCAGCAGAAACATAGTTGTAGGCATTGTACAATGTACGCCTAGGGGAAATTGCTTTGGAGATAAGTGCAGAGGCAAAATAGGGTTGGTAGGGAGAGAAGCAGGAGGGGTAAAGGCAGCTCAGGGAGCACTGTCAAACGGAGAATAGAGCGGAAGTAGGAGTGTAAGAGAAGAAAAGGAAGGAGGAGGAGCTATGAGTAGGGGAGGGGGTATAGTGAGGAAGAAAATGAGAGGGAGGAGAAAGGAATAAAGGTGGATAAAGGAAGAGAAGGGGAGAGGGTATGGGTGGGAGTGGGAGGAAAGTGGGGTGGAGCGATTTGATGGGGTGGAGGTGCAAGGGTAGAAAGCTAGAGTGGGAGCAGTTGGTTAGAGAGGGTCAGAGTGTGGAACTAAGGAGTGAGAAAGAACAGCATTGTGTGAAACTCAAAAGGAAGGAAAGGGCAGTGCTAGAGGGGGAGGGGTGGGGAGGTCCTAGTATGTGGCGTGATAGGGCAAACTTGGAACAAGCCAGGAGAAGCAGTCAAAGGAGGCACTGGCTACAAGGTGCTGAAGAAGGGAGCACGTAAAAGCTCCTAGTCAGGCAATGTTGGAAATTTCTGATGGAAGAGAGCTGAACCAGCAAAATGCTCTGACTATGTAGGAGTGTTGACCTTGTGTGGTCCGGGACTGGGGAACAGTAAACGTTTGAGACTCCGATCTTCTAGTTAGGCAGGAGATACCATAATGGGTCAATAAAGATTGAACCCCAGAAGGCATGAGACCCATTGCAGTCATCTTCGCTAAGATGCAGGTCTGGTACTTACTCCTGCCATTAGCTGGAGTCAGTCTGCCTGTTTGTAAATATCGCAAGT
The DNA here is from genome assembly GCA_016271365.2 of Neoceratodus forsteri. Lineage (NCBI taxonomy): Eukaryota > Metazoa > Chordata > Ceratodontiformes > Ceratodontidae > Neoceratodus > Neoceratodus forsteri. The sequence goes on from CM057451.1 coordinate 1,093,518,512, forward strand.
ATAGGCAAGGTGGGCAGATGCGGTGAGGAGGTGACAAGCCTTATTATGGGCTATGGTTATGCACCGGAGGGCAGTGTTGGTAGCTGATCCATAGATGACAAGCTCATAGTCAATGATTGAGATCACAGAGCTCTGAATAGCAAAATTTAGGGCTTCAGCCATAAAGCAGTGTCTATGTTTATAAAATAGCCCTAGCATTGGTCTCAATTCTGTTATTGTTTCATCTATGCTGGCCTTTTAGTAATCTCAGTGGGTGTTTTGATTTACACCCTGGAATTAATTGCCATTTTAAAACTATGTGGTGTAGCTGATATCCCTCTCAGCTTCAGAGTTCTATAGTAGAACAAAGATGGAGCGTAGCAACAATGGAAATGCTGAGAAAGGGAAGGGACGTCAACTACATCATACAGTTCCAAAATGGTGTGTACTGTAACATAGAAACATAGAAACATAGAAGTTGACGGCAGATAAGGACTGCAAGGCCCATCCAGTCTGCCCATTTCTTTTTTCTACCTTATAAATGTGCCATCGGCCTTTGCTCCGTCAGTGGCCTATCTATTCATAGTCATTTGTATTGCTCCCTTATGCCTATCCCATGCCTGTTTGAAGCCCTGCACTGTATTCATAGCCACCACTTCTTGTGGTAAGCCATTCCATGCATCCACCACCCTTTCGGTGAAAAATAATTTCCTCACATTCCCCCTTACTCAGCCCCCTCTAATCTCATGCTGTGTCCTCTTGTCCTGCTATTTTTCTTATATTTAAACATGTTAGACTCTTTCACCTTGTTAATGCCCTTAAGGTGTTTGAATGCCTAGATCATATCACCTCTCCCTCCTTTGCTCAAGGGTATACATATTGAGCTCTGTTAATCTGTCCTCATATGTCTTCTGATACAGTCCCTGCACCATTTTGGTTGCCCTTCTCTGGACTCCCTCAATTTGGTTAATGTCCTTGTGAAGTGTGGCTTCAATACTGCACACAGTACTCCAGATGGGGCCTAACCAGTGTCTTATAAGAGAGATTATTACCTCCCTCTTACGACTTGTGATACCCTACTAATACACCCTAACACCCCTAGCCTTACCTACTGCTTTAGAGGTCTGCTTGGATGATTTCAGGTCATCGGTGATGATGATGATGCCCAAGTCTCTTTCTTCCTTTGTGACTGCAAGCAACTCCCCTCCCAGCCTATAGGTGGCTTCAGGGTTTCTCTTCCCTATGTGCATGATCTTGCACTTCTTTGCATTAAATCTCAGTTGCCACTCTTCTGACCATTTTGCTAGTTTATCCAGATCTCTTCTCATTCTGCCCACCCTATCTGGATCATCTACTCTGTTGCAGATCTTGGTGTCATCTGCAAACAGACAAGCCTACCCTCTAGTCCATCTGCAAGGTCACTAATGAAGATGTTGAAGAGGACTGGCCCCAGGACTGATCCCTGAGGTACCCACTTGTGACTTGCATTTCTTCTGACTGTATACCATTTACCACCACTCTGTTTTCGTTCGCTCAACCAGTTTGCCACCCAGTTGACCAACTTGACCCCACCCCGAGCCTACCCAGCTTATTTATCAGTCTTCACGTGAACAGTGTCAAAGCTTTGCTGAAGTCAAAGTAGGTGACATCAACTGCTCCCCTTGGTCCACCACTCTGGTTACCCAGTCAAAGAAATCTATGAGATTAGTTTGACAGGACCTTCCTGTTGTAAACCCATGCTGTCTTGGATCCTGTGCATCTATGGATTCCAGGTGTTGCACTATCCTTTCCTTAGAGTGCCTCCATAATCTTGCCCACTACTGAGGTAAGACTGACTGGTCTGTAGTTCCCTGCCTCCTCCCTGCTACCACTCTTGTGGAGTGGGATCACATGAGCCCTTCTCCAGTCTTCTGGGACCTCTCCTGTGCTCAGAGACTCACTAAACAGTTCTGCTAATGGCTCTGCTAGTTCCACCTTTAGTTCCTTAGTACCCTGGGATGTATACCATCAGGTCCCATTGCCTTATCCACCCTGAGCTTAGCAAGCTCTTGTAGGACCCTTTCTTTGTGAAGGGAGTAGTGCTCACCTCCCTCCCCCATGTCCATGATGCTGAGCTGTGGCCCTGCCCACCTTCTCTTCAGTAAATACTGAACAAAAGTATCTATTTAGGATAGATGCCTTACAGGGTCCTCCTCCTCACATGCTCCCTTTTCTCCATTAAGCAGCAATACCCCTCTGGAATTTCTCCTTTCACTAATGTATCTATAGAAAGTCTTGTCACCTTCTTTACTATTCGTGCTAGTTTTTCCTCAGTTTGGGACTTTGCCTGCCTTACTGCCTTCCCTGCTTCCCTTAGGGCAGTTTGGTATGCCTCCTATCTTCATCCCGTTGTGTTCCCTTTATATTTCCTGAAGGCCAGCCTTTTGGCTCTGACCTTTTCTGCTACTGTATTTGAGAACCAAAGTGGTTTCCTTCTTCTTTGCACTTCCTTTTCTGTCTAACACAATGGGATGTTGCTTCAAGTATTGCATCCTTAATGCTTGCCCACTTTGCCTGTATCCCCTCACCTGTGTTTCTTTTTGCCAGGGCTAGCTTAACTCTGTTGGCCATCTTATCAAAGTCAACTCCTCTGAAGTCCCATATTTTTGCCTTGGAATGGGATGATTTAGATGTAGTAGCCAAATTGAACCATACCATGTGATGGTCACTGGCCCCCAGGTGGCCTTCTACCTGGAGATCTGTGATCCCTTCCTTATTAGTCAGTACTAGATCTAGGATAGTAGCCCTGTCTCTTGTGGGTTGCTGTACCAGTTATTTGAGCCCCCTCCCGCAGGGAATCCACTATGTGTCTAGTTCTGGCAGATGTTCCTGCTGGTGTTGACCAATCTGTATCTGGCATGTTGAAGTCTCCCATTATCAGAACCTCCCCTTTAGCTGTCATGTTTTCTATATCTTCTAACCGTAATGTGTCTATGTCCTCCCCCTGGTCTGGGGGCTTGTAGACAACCCCAGTTCTTATGGCTGTCCCATTTCCTGTTTCCAGGGTGACCCACAGTTCTTCTGGCTCCTTATGTGTATTCTGAATTTCTGTAGCTTTGATATTTTCATTGACATACAAGGCCCCCCCCTTTTGCACCTCAGTCTCTTCTGAACAATACATAGAGGTACTGAAGTCTCCCAAGTGGTTACTGGTAAACCACGTCTCACTAATTGCTACTATGTCCAGTTTAGCCTCTGACATTTTGCCTGCAGGTCTGGGATCTTATTTCCCAGGCTGTGAGCATTGTGTACATGATTTTCCATTGGCCAGATTTTGGTGTATTAGTTGTTAGGTGAGGTTTGGCATTACCCCTGTGCGTCGTATGGGGAGACAAACCTTTTTTCTTACCCGGTGATGCAAATGAACTGCAAACATGCTGAATCTCTGTTTGACCACTAGCTGAGGGGGGAGGGGTGTTCTTCCCATTCGACGTATGGGGTGCTGTACCCCTCTCCCCATTTGCTAGTTTAAATATTCTGCACTGTACGGTACTACCTGTGTGTAAATCCAAAACAGACACTAGTATAACAAAACAGCCTGTGGAGATGGAACAGGAACAGGACTGGAACCAGAATTTGAAAATCAGCTTCTACAGGGGTAAATGGCTTACAGGTTCAGTGCAGTTCTCCTTTAACACAATATACAGTACATTAAGCTAATGCTGCCCAATCTCCTTTAATTTGTCTGCTATATTTTATTCAGGTAAGAAACTGTCAGTTCCATTACATTTTTAAGTGTGCCTCTAAAGATCTCTGTGGCCACCCAAAAATGTGCTGGTGGCCACATGCAACCACAGTGGCCTCTTTTGAGAAGGCATGCACTCCTTACAATGCCATTTTTATCACAACTGACACTACAGTAACAACAGTGACAGGTCGCTGTATTGTCAGTGCAGGATCCCGGCACTGCTTTCTGGGGGTGTTGCACCCCCTTCCCGAATCAACTCCGGCTCAAAGTTGATTGGTTATGTTATGGGGATGTGGGGGCAGAGTCCCTCACAGGGGGTTTGGGGCAAAGCCCACAAAGAGACACAGTCTGAAGTGATTGAATTTATGTGGACTGCAAAACCAGTCGACATAAAGGTATCGCCAAACAGTTGATCAGCAACGAATTTGTCGACCGACTGTTGTGGATTGTTTTGAGAAATGGTGGTTAGAGTGGTCATGCAGGGACAGGGCAGATTGTCACTTTTGGATGAGGAGCCAAAAAGGGCAAAGCCTGAGAGCAGCTTCTATAAACCAACTGTCTTAACGCCCCTCCCTGCATTATGTATTTGTTCAATTTCCTCTTAAAAACGTCTTTACTCTTACTAGTCACTATTTCTTATGGGAGACTCTTCCACAGATTCAGCGCTCTCTGCTGGAAAAAGTACTTCCTCTTGTCTGATCTAAATCTTCCACTTGCTACTTGTAGTGCACGTCCGCGTGTTTTAGAGTCAGTAACTTTGAGGTGAATATTCAGATCATCCCTAAGAGTATGATCATTCATTATTTCATAGAATTGCAAAAGATTACCTCTTTTTCTATGATTCTCCAAGGTGTACAGCTTCAGCTTCTTAATTCTGTTTTCATGATTCACCACTAGTTTCTTGTATACTTTTAGTGATTCTGTATTGTACTCTCTTCAGTCTAATGATGTCAGATTTTCTGCAAGGATTTTGGAGTTGACTATAGTAATCAAGATGGGGCCTCACACAGGATCTATACAATGGCATCAGTACATCTGCTCTTCTGCTTTTTATTTTCCTTTTTATGGCCCCCAAAATTTTGTTTGCTTTAGATACTACAGTACATTTACACATTGCTCTTTGAAGTTTAAATCTTTTTAATATATGGATTTGTAAATTAATACTATTCTAAAGCATACAATTTTTGGTAATACTGTCACTCCCGAAGTGCTAATACCACACTTCGAGAGTGCTAATACTATCGTTCACATCCCGTAATAGTATCGTTCTGGACCTGAACAATACTATTACCAGCCAAGCTCAACAGTGCAAGCCCACAACTGCCCAAATTAGTTACCCTTTTAAATGTCAATCAGCCACTGATGCTCACAACACAACTAATCATTGGCCGCTCTCTGTCTGTGGGCAGCCAAAACCATTTTCAAAACATGGCAGTCATCTCTCGCTCACCAAGAGTGCATGGTGTCCACGGCCTGTCTCGTTTCTTTTTATATTTAAAATGACTTATCTGGCTGACCCTGCACTCCTCCCACAAAAATAAAAAAGGTAGGCCTAAAAAACAGTTTTTTTAATGCCCCGTGTGTGTGAGCGAGCAGAGCAGAAAGAGACAGAGCAAGGCACTGTCCTGTGTGTGCAAGCAGGCGAGTGACAAAGAGTCTGAGCGAGGCAGTGAAGCGAATGGCCAGGACTGACAGAATCCTTCATGACAGCAGCCAACCGCTCACTAAAAAAACTTGGATCCATATATAAAAAAAAATAATTGATACATTACAGTCTGTTACCAGTCAGAATACCATCTCGAGGTTCAGGACTTGTAGGAACCTCTCGAGCTTCGCTCTCGAGATTCTTACATGCCCTGAACCTCTCGATGGTATTACTGACCGGTAATGCACTCTAAACTACCCATTATTCTCTTTGTCTATGAGAACTCCTATATCTCTTTCAGTATTTGTTGATTTTAATATGAAGTTGCTAAGTACAGTATATAATGATGTGGAATTATGTTTTTTCCTAACTGCAGGACACATCATCTGTTCATATTGAGGAGGCAGTATAGTGTAGTGGCTAAGGGCACTAAGCTACAAACTTGGAGACCTGGATTTGAATCCCATCAGCCCCAGCTTGCATATGGTGTGACCCTGAGCAAGTCACTTAACTTCTTTGTGCTTCCAGGTCACACCTGGAAATAAGCTCTGGCTTAGTGTGCCTTTCCTGGCTAAGCAATTTCCCCTTTCCCTATATTTAGTATAATTCCCCATTTATACGTCCACTCCATAATTCAGCCTGTGGTACATAGCTCAGTGCTTGTGTATACTTATGAGCTGAATGATATATGCTTGATGTTTATAACTTGAACTTTGGCGTTTCTCTATATTCCACCCTCTGTAGGATATTGGGTAGGTGTAAGATTTAAGCCCCAGCATAGAGTGTGAGACAACAGCACCAGAGAAGAAGGAGGAGGCAGGGGAGGAAGGAGAGTGTTTCAAACCACTCAAAGCTGAGTGAGTGGAAGCCTGAGGTTTAACAAGGGGATGTGGGAGGAGCTATCCCCCCCCTATTAAACCTCAGGCCAAAGCCTTCCAATTAAATGAAGATCTGCCTGAATCCTCTATTTCTTCAAGCGTGCTACATGGTCCACCTACCGGTAATTCAGTATCATCAGCATATTTAGAGATATGATTATGAATGTTATGACTTATGTCAGTTATTAATGACTGAAATATTACTGGACCAAGTACGGATCCCAAGGGCACCCCACTTGTCACCTCCCCCTCATCAGACAGATGTGTATTTATACTTATATACAGCATGTTGGAGCCTGATTTGAGGTACCAGGTGCCTTTTCATTTTACAGGCAAGAAAATGTCCCTGGCTAGCTAGTAAAGCCATGTGGGACTATCACAGCCACCCTCTCAATGAGCCAGCAAGTGTTTTTTTTTATATTATTTACAAAGTGCTTGTGTATAAAAGTAAGTATTGAACTGCCAGTACTCACAAGGGAAGGCACATGTGCACTTCCAGCTTGTAAAGTATTGCAGTACAATTGCAGTACTCAGCAGATTCCCCTTTTTGAAACCATGTTGAGGACATAGGCAGGATTCCTGATACAGTAAGCCATGAAGGCAGTTGCGAAATAGGCTGTGACCTGCACAGGGAGAGGCAGGGAAAGCAGTTTCTCTTTCCAATGGTAAATGCACACACCAACCAGCACCCCAGCCACAGAGGCAGACAGAGCAGGTTATGCCTCACACCCAGGGGAAATTACTTAAAAATATATGAGGCACCATTTAGGATACACAGGGGTGCACAGAACAAGAGCAGGCTGCTCAGTCCTAAAGCAATCTTAAGAGAAAGATTAATGGTTTGGGCTAGCCATCCTTGGTAACAGCAATATAGGTTACAGTGTATCACCTGTATAACAGTACATGGTCAGTAGGGTAGTTCAGATGAAGTCAGTCAGCTCTTAGAACCAGGCCAGTATCTTTTCATAGAACCAACACTGTAACCCACAGAAACATTATTGTGCAGCAACCAGTCATCAGGGAAGCTATGGAAGGGAGACAATCTAAGTGCCTTTGCATCTAGGGAGGGAGGGAGGGTCACTTGATTATATGTAAACACATTGTCAAGTGCAATGCATTAAGTTTACGTATAGAATGATAAATTCAAAAGAGTGTTAGAATATCGAAGCATATTTTCAGGTTGTGTCTGTAGAGAGGAAATACAATGTAGACTGGAGGACATGGGATTTGGCTTGGGAGACACATTCCATCAAGTTTTATAGGCTGCATGTCCTTAAAGAGATATTACCAGGAAGGCTGGAGCAGGAGGTATTGGAACCATCATGGAGCATCAAGACCAGCTTGCCGAATACCTGGCCATGCACAATATCCTGTGCCCTGAACAGCATGGCTTTCACGCAGGTCACAGCACCACAACCACGCTACTTGAATTCTCCAACTTCCTGCACTCTGCTCTTGATGCCAGAAGTCCTGCTGGTGCCATGTTCATTGACCTCTCCAAGGCTTTTGACACAGTTTGCCATCCCCTCCTGCTTGACTCCCTCAGATGCCTTGGTTTCTCCCCTGGCCCCCTTGCATGGTTCATCAGCTACCTCTCTGCCAGAACTCAGTGTGTAAAAATCAATAGCACCCTATCTGACACATGACTACTCCGCTCTGGGGTTCCCCAGGGCTCCATTTTAGGCTCTCTCCTCTTCAGTCTCTACCTCAACTCCCTCTCCTCGGCTTGCCCAAGTAAGATCCTTCTCTACACGGATGATGCTGTCTTCTTTGCCTCTGACCCCAACCCCAACACACTCCAGGCCACCCTCCAAGTTTTTGATAGAGCTGAGCATTGGATCACATCACAAAGGCTAGTCCTGAAGCTACAAAAGACCAAAGCTATGCTCTTCTCACATCGCCAAAGCAAAGCCAGTGGTGCCCCTCTCGTGATACTACCTAGTGCACTAAACCCCATTGAGCAGGTTTCCTCCCACAAGTGTCTGGGCATTACCTTTGATTCAGCACTCTCCTTCCATTCCCATATCAATGCCCTTTCATTGTCAACAAAGAAACAGTTGTAGTGAAAACTATAAACAATACTTAATGTTTCTAATTTGTTTATGTGTGTAAGGAAAGTGTGATGATCAGGGAAACAACATTTAATTCATTTGTTTTATTTTTTATTTAAGATAGTTTTATTTGTAGGGCCCAGTTGAAGTTTTTTTTTTTTTTACAGTGTAAAGGTAGCAGCCATGTTTGTGAAGGAAGATCAATTCTGGTTGAAGGGAGACTGATGGAAGATAATTCTTTATTTATGTATTTGAATTTTGGTAATGGGTGAGTTCACTGAGACAATACAGTCGCTTCCTCAGGGGAGACCTGGAACAAAGGGTACAGAGCATGAGACATCATAAATATTTGATTTAAACATAGTAGGTAAGAACAATATATACTGTACATCAAAATATACACAAATGATGTAGAGGAGAGATAAGAATATATACAGCAAATATACAAATTAGCGCATCACATGCCACATTGACCAGTGAAAAAGCAATCTGTATAGACTAATTTAAAACTAAGTTATGGCTGTCCAGGAGGTGCTAGAAACAGGTAATTTAGCAGCAAACATAGATGGCGAGAGGGTGGTGAGAATATTACAAAAAGGCTACAGAAACAGCAATCCTCAATTTAAGGGGAGAAGCTATAAAGAATTAGGCAAAGCTGGTGTAGGGCTTAGGCTGTAGCAAATGCTCAGAGAGGGAACATTTGAACATGGCAATAGAAGAGAGGGAGAGAGTAGAAAATTTAAGTGCATTCCAAGTGGTGGGTGCAGAGTATGCAAATGAGACCCCATCTGGAGTACTGTGTCCAGTTCTAGAGACCCCATCTCCACAAGTAAATAGACAGGATGGAGGCAGTCCAGAGGAGGGCAACTAAAATGGTGCAGGGTCTGCAAGAGAAGCCATACGAGGAGAGACTAATGGAGCTTAATATGTATACCCTTGAGGAAAGGAGGGAGAGGGGGACATGATTGAAACTTTTAAGTACCTCAGTGGAGTCAACAAAGTCCAAGAGGGTAGCATCTTTCAGAAAAAGAGATGTGTAAGTGCAAGGGGACACAATTTGAAGATAGAGGGGGGGACGGCTCAGGGGCAATGTGAAGAAGGTTTTTTTTAACAGAGAAGGTGGTGGACACATGGAACAGCCTTCCTGAGGAGGTTGTAGGGTATAAAACTGTGGGACAATTCAAGAATGCATGTGATAGACATAAGGCAATTCTTGTTAGGGGTAGGAAGAAATAGGCTGCTGGTTAACTAAGATCTGCAGCTTGTCCTGTAGGTAGAGAAATGGGCAGACTAGGTCAGCCAAGTGGTCCTTATCTGCCGTCAAAGTCTATGTTTCTATGAGTGCTTTCCAATTGCTAGGCGAGGACAGGGAATTAGAGGCAAAGGGGCAGAGGAGCATCTGAGTAAAGAAGGAGTGGGTTTGTGTTTCAATATGTCACTCAGGCAAGGGGGTAGAGAAGCAGAAGGCAAGTTTGTAAATAAAAGCAAGGGAGAAGAACTGTCATCTCTTGTCATAGTCAGACCAGCCCAGTGCGGCTAACACCTCGCAGTGGTGGCATTGCAGGCTGACCCCAAGAGTAAAATGCCCCATCCTGTAGTAAAGAGATTTCAGATGGGAGAGTATGGTGGATTTGGTGGTGAATATTAGGGGGGCACCATAGAAAAGAATGGGCAGAAGGGAGGTGGTGGCAGTCTTTTGGCAGGAGGCCTGAGAGAGGTGGGGCCGAAGATGGTAGAGCAAACCGAGTTTCTGATTGATTTTTTTTGTAGTCTGAGTGACATGCAGCTCAAAGGAGAGGGAGGGGTCTAGTAAAATTTGTAAGTATTTGAAAGACTGAATGGTTTCAAGGGCTTCCCCAGAGGATGACTGAATAAGAAGTGAATCACTAGCAGCTGCTTTCATGGAGTGGTTGCTAAAACGCATTGCCTTTGTCTGTTTTTTGGTATTAAGGAGGGACTACGGTAGAAGGTGTGTCTGTTTGCTGATGACATGAAGATATGTAGTAATAGGGTTGAAACAGCAGAAGGGGGATGGAGGATATGATGGAGGATCTGGCTAGGCTGGAGGTGTGGTCAGAAAGGTGGCAGCTGCAGTTCAATACAAAAAAGTGCAGTTATGCAGATAGGGTGTAATAACCCAAAGGCAAAATACAGGCTTGTGAGGGAGGAACTGGAGTAACAGAACAGGAAAGGGACTGGGGATCACTATTTCAGACAACCTGAAAGTCCGGAGTCAGTGCGACAGAGCAGTAGGAAAGGCACTCCAAATGCTAGCATGCATATGGAGGGGATTCATAATCAGGAGAAGGGAGGTAATCCTGCCACTATACAAAACAATGGTCAGACCACACATGGAATACGGGGTCCAGTTCTGGAGGCCAAGCTGGCAAGGGGACAAGGACAGGCTGGAAAGGGTCCAGAGAAGAGCAACCAAAATGGTGAGGGGGCTGCAGGGAAAGTTATATGAGGAAAGACTGGAATAGCTGGGCCTGTACATGCTGGAGGAAAGAAAGGAGATGGGGGATATGGTGGAGACATTCAAGTACTTGAATGTCATTAACCGGGTGAGTGACAACAGCATCTTCAGAGTGAGTAAGAGCAATTCCACTAGAGAGCATGCCTACAAACTAGAAGGGGAAAGATTCAGAGTGGCCATCAGGGGGAGGTTCTTTACCGAGAGGGTGGTGCGGCCATGGAACAGACTACTGGAATGGGTAGTGGGTATGGATACAGTAGACAACTTCAAAAGAGCCTGGGATATGTACATGGGCCTAACTGGCAGGGAAAAGAATGGGAATGGAGGGAGGGGGTCTTCCTATGTGGGGATTTGGGCAGACTGGATGGGCCGTGGGGTCCTTTTCTGCCAACAGATTTCTATGATTCTATGAAGGACAATGTGGTTCTTAAGAAACCATTTTTCTAGTGCATGGAAGTCCAATTTCAGGTTCTGATTTAGCCAATGGACATCACCAGAGGACCAATATAAGATGGCATCATCTGTATAAGGTTGCACAGAGGACCCACCACATTACTGTGGTAAATTATTTACAAATAGCAAGAACAGGAGGGGCACCAGGAGAGAGCCCTGGAGTATGCCATGAGATATGGAATTAAATGACAAGAGAGCACCAGACCATTTTATCCCTTGAGAGCAGCCAGATAGATACAGTAGTTATTGAACCAGAAGAGTGCCTGTTGGTCCAGCCCTAGGGAGTGTAGTTTGTGCAACAAGAGACTATGATTTGCTAGATCAAAGGCCTTTGTAAGATCTACAAATATGGCCCTCATACAAAACAATTTGTCAAGACAGTCAAGGATATGTATGGAAACCTTGGTAAGGTCTGTGGTGGTGCTGTAATGTTTTTCTGAAGCCATGCTGGTAGTCGGTTAGGATGCAATGACGTTCTAGGTAAGATTGAAGCTGGTAGAAGATTATGCATTCTTGTATCTTTGCAAGTGGGCAGAGGATTGATATGGGCCTGTAATTTTCTACTGCATGCAGGCCACCCTTGTGTAGCGGAATGACAATGGTTACTTTCCATTTTACCGAAACACTCCCACTGAGGAAAGACCTGTTTATTAGGTCACATATGGGAACTGCAAGGACTGGTGCTCTAAGTTTTACAAAATGAGGTTCTAAGGAGTCAGAACCAGGGGAACTATTTTCCTTTAGCTTTAGAAGTACAGTAGTTGCAACACTTCTCTACCAGTAGCAAGCTAGAGGTGAAACTCAGGGCAAAAAGGAAGCTGTTTGTGTGGAAGGTTGGTGGGGTCGAAGTCTGAGGAGGGAGGTAGTTCTGGTTGTAGGATGACTGATTTGTTCATTGTGTGATGTGGTTTAGGACCAGGATGACTCTGCATGAAACAGATTTCATGCATAGTCACATGATATATTTTGACCCATGAGACTTCTTTATTTTGGATGCCCATTTTATAACCCTAGGTACAGTACAGAGAATTACAGTAATCCAACCTATATGTTATAAAGACAAGGCCTATCGTGAACAGATTATGTGGTGCTAGAAATGGTTTAATCTGGGCAATGTTTCAAAAAAGTAAAAAGCCACTACGGACAACTGCCAACACCTGGTACTCTAGGGTAAGCCTGGAGTCCATAGTGACTCCCAAATTTCTTTTTGCTCCACCCAAGCCCCCAGACGGCAACCTTTTCAGCCCACCAAAGCCCATCACCGACACGTCTCCATCGCCATCCACCACCCCATCTGCACTGTGACCCCAGGTAACCCAAAGTAACCCTTCATCTGGAGGCCCCCCCTTGGGCCCACAACTGGTAGAGTAGAAGCACCCACAGGCCTGCAGGCACACAACGTATCCTGGGCATGGTAGGGGTCAGCACAGACACCTCTGTGCTATTGTGGCAGTGGGGAATGGTAGCTGTCATCTGGCTGGGTGAGGGGGAATTTTACGCTTTTCTCCCAACCCACCCACACCCTCACACAATGGGCCAGCTGCAGCGGCACCCTGGGGGTGAGGGTGTTTAGTGGCACATCAAGGCCACATGCCACCAAGAACACGAACCCCTAACCACCCCCAGGGGCCAACAAACAGCAAACCAAGACCACCCCCCAGGAGGTAAGCATCCGAAGGACACTCTAAGCTCCTTACCAACAGGACTCTGCTCCTGGCATCCAGGCTTGGGGCATGAAACCAGATTGCCATCGTGCCAGGCAAACACCCTTCACTCGGGGCCATGGAGCCAGGATCCAAATTTCTAACCATATCCACAACTGTGAAGGCAACACCATTTAAAGACAACAACCAGGTATTGCTCCTTGTCATAGCTGACCCATGAGAACCTGATTCAATAATCATCATCTCAGTCTTGCTTAGGTTGTGGCTTAGATTATTGTAGATCATTCAGTTTCTGATCTGTTTTAAACACAGGTGAAGCACAATGCTTGCATAAACTAGGAATGCACAGGATCAGCTGATTCCAATCTGATTTTTTGATTTAGCATTTTAGGAACTTCTGAATCCTAATCTGATTCTGTTTCAAACCCTAAAAGGACTTGAAAATCAGATTTAGGATTGGGAATTTAAATCCTAAATCTTAACTCCTAAATGTCGATGAAAAAACAGGTTTTAGGGTTTTGTTTAGGATATAGGATTTTCGGACTGCAAATCTGAAAATCCTAAATCTGAAAATCAATCACAATCCGAAAAATCTGATTTCATTTAGTGGATTCCGAGCAATCCTAGCATCAAATCTATTAGATGCACATGGCATCTATAACAGATGCACTCTACTGTACTCACAGACTCAGAGTAGCATTGCTATCTGTAGAATGCTGCCTTGGCGGCCTCACCTCAGCATCCATCTTTGGGAGCCTGATATGGTCACTCACACAGGTAAACAGGGCATCAGCAACCTGTTCCTGAATTGGTTGCCCACTTTTTATGGCTGTGTGGATGGAGCTCTGCAGACATTTTGCAATCACTGTAGGAGAGAAAAGGGACCGTAAGCGGAATGCATCCTCATGCTCTCCGACAGTGATGTGATGAGTTCTTCTCAGTGCTGACTTCATTGCTGTTGTGGCATCTCTTCTTCCCCTCCCTTCCTCGGATAAAGCTCATTTCTGTGACATGCTCAGCCCCATGGACACATTACTTTAATGCAGCACTTCTGCATTACTTCCACGCATGCGCACTTGTGCGCAGAACTCACTGCTGCAACAGTAGCCATGTCCAAGATGGCCACCGTGCCTTTGTATGCATTCCTGAAGTATAGCAGCCATTTTAGATACTGTGCATTTCCCTGCCGTGGGCTCCATCTTCATGGAGCACTTATTACACTCTGCTGCAGCTGCTGCCAGAGAGCACTACACTATCTGCAGCTCTTGTAGAAAAGCAGTGGCTCCCCCTATAAAATTATCTCAACTAATTATATGCTCCAAATGCTGAAGTGGGACTGCTGGTACTGCATGCCCCCTCTTACTGGCAACAGCTGGGTATGTTTTCTGTATGTCTGCCTGTCCCTCAGTGAGCAACCTGGTCCGAACCTGAAGCTGCCGTGCTTGGGGCAATTTCGAGGAGTGAGCAGTGACCATGCAGATTGGGGGTCGGGGGAGATCAGTCGAAAGATCTGGGTGAGTTCTGCTTGGTTGGGGTCGGAGCCGGGGCTGGTGGGGGGCAGGCAGATGGGTCTAGGACAGTCAAAAGACTGGGATGGGGGAGTTAGAGGCAATTACCACTGGTCCATTTCTGTTCACAAATTCTGTGTTTGTACCAGTTGTCTTGTGGGTGGCGCTGTACACGTTCTTCACCAGTTTACCTTTTTCATAAAAGCTCTGCACAGTTGTATCGGTTCTGACCAGATCTTGTTATACATCAGGTCTGATATATTAAAAATATGATCTCCAAATCAACCCCTAATCCTAGTCTCTGGCAATGTCATAGACACAAGAAATGTTTTGCACGTGTCTTCCCAATATTCTGCGTGGGTCTACAAACTCTAGTTCGCTTAGCTTCTTCAAGCATTATTTTAATATAATATCAATAATTGTAAGGTCTTTTTCCAAATTCTTTTAGTTCTATTAACATACCATTTCCAAACATGTCTATATCTCTGTCTGTCTGTCTATCTATCTATCTATATCTAGATGCCCCCGAATTGTCTCTGATGACTATATCTGCTTAGACTGTTACCTGCTGTTTTCTGTGTATTAGCTGGTTGAACATACTGCTGGGCATTTGCTCCTCCTGTTTTTGTTCTCTCCCACCATTGTATCACACTCTGTATTAGCACTGTTATCTAGCATTTCACTCTGTATTATACTTTGATTCTCATTGTTACTGCTGATGTTATTGTAACTACTGTACCAAGCATTCACTCTGTACTGTATTTGGACTCTCTGTATCACTGTGGATGTTCCTACAATTATTGTTCTGAGCTCTATTTGCTGTTTTATTGCCTTTCTAAATCTGTAATTTGTACACTTTGACGTGGAGCCTTTGTAAATGAGTCTCTCACTCAAAGGTATTGTAATTACAAGATATAAATAAATAAACATATATATAGATAGATATATATAAATACATATATATATATATATATATAATACATATATATATATATATATATCTGGTTTAGTTTCACTTGGTTTCCATCTGCATCTCTCCCCAACCCCAGGATGAAGCTGAAAATAGGCAGAATTGCCTAGCCCTCCTTTCCAGGTCAACAAAAATGAAATAAACAAATAAATATACCCAAATGCCACACCATGCACTGTGCAGTGGGTTCTATGTGATAATAGCGAGTGCCGAACGGCAATTCGCAGTATCGCGATGACAGGGTGGCAAAAATAATTTCACCACCTTGACATCCTCAGTGCATGGAAGAATGGTGCCAGGGATTTCTATACTTTGCTTTCTGTGGGGACGCTGTGCCCCACACACACACACACACCCACACAGGGGGCTTCATCCCCCGAACCCCCTTACTTAAGGATTCTCAACTCCAGAGGGGTGCATGTCGGGGTGGTGAGAAAGCAAAATAAAGATAACTTCTGGGCCAGGCGCAACAAAAATGCAGTAGTGCCCGGACCCAGACCCGGACACGGAACCCCAGCACTGCAAGCGGAGGCCAACCCCCGATGCCACGGCGCAGCTTGGCAGCCAACTGCAGCGCCACCCCCTACATCCCCTCCTCCCCTCCCAGGCCACGCTCGCCATGCTCGCTCCACCCAACATGCATGTACGTAGTGACATCCTGTCGCTAGGGTCGCCCACAACTGGTCACCATCCCTACCCCATCGCCTTTCGGGCTTTCGCCCATGTCATGTCACCATTTCAGACGGTGCCATCTTTTGGGCACCAACCTCACGTGCTACTGTGCAGTGTGGTACCACAACACAGACCTAATTAATGCCATTCAAAGACATGAGTAAATCTCTAGAGGCAATCTTGCCATTTTTGAAGCTGTCATAAAGTGGGTCTATATATTAGCTTTAGTTAAAATGTGATTGCTATGATGCTATGACAAGCCCATTCAAGTCAGCCAAGACAACAGTCCCAGCAAGTGACCGCCTACCCTTTTATGAAGCCAATACCAAAGCTCAGCAACCATCTCCCCATTGAAACTAATTCCTAACAGGGACTGGTTATCCCACAGCCCATGAAGGGACAGTCAAGGTCAGTATGTTTGAGAACAAAAGTGTCTTCATCTTTGCCTTTACAAATTAGCCTCACAGACGCAGACATTTATCAATAACTTCTCAGCTTGGGTGAGCCCTCAGGGCCTAAGTCGGCAGAGGTGTTGTGTACCTGACACATGACCAACAAGTGTGGTATATGTATGACAGGGGTGCTACATGCTCAGGGGACATGGGTAACTGTATCATATATAGAGTGCATGGCAGCTGCACCAGGTAGTGCAATGCATGTGCAGGATATCATACTGGCCTTTTAAGTTTACATTGGTGTGGCTGTGGCTTGAACAGGAGTTTATATGGCCCCACACATAATGGGTGCTGAGTGATTGGTGGCAATGGAGGTCACCCCAGCTCCTTGCAGCAGCAGGCATGGGTGAGGAGATTCCATTGTCTGCTCTCTCTCTCTTCTGCACATTTCTGGTGATTTTTTCTTTGGTTGATGTTCAAGAACACATGGGGAAAATCATGGAAGCACTACTGAAGGAGAGATTGGTGGAAGATCTGGTTGTCAATGGACTACAGGACCCAAGGCAGCATAGTTTCACCAGGGGGAGGTCATGTCAGACCAACCTCATTGAATTTTTTGACTGGGTGACTAGGGAGGTGGATCGGGGAGGGCAGTGGACATGGCCTATCTGGACTTCAGCAAGGCCTTTGACACTGTGCCACATAGAAGACTATTACACAAACTGTGGAATATGGGTGTGGGCAGGACAGTAGTGTGGTGGGTAGGTAACTGGTGGGTGGCAGGACACAGAGAGTGGTGGTAAATGGCTGTCACTCCACAGAGGGAAGAGTGACCAGTGGGGTACCACAGGGATCAGTGCTGGACCCGTCCTATTCAACATCTTTATCAGTGAAATTGCGCAGGACCTAGAAGGCAGAATTTCACTGTTTGCTGAAGACACAAAGCTCTGTAACAGAGTAGACACACCACATGGTGTAGACAGAATAAGAAGGGACCTGCAGAAACCTTAAGAATGGTCAGGGGTTTGGCAGTTGAAATTCAATGCAAATAAGTGCAAGATAATGCATACGGGGCACAAAAACCCTGGCACAATATATCAGTTGGGGGTTGAGGATATAGCATGCACCAAGCAGGAAAGGGATCTTGGGATTATCATCTCTGATGACCTCAAGGTAGGGAAACAGTGTGACAAGGCAGCAGGTAAAGCAAATAGGATGCTGGGATGCATAGGCAGGGGCATCACCAGCAGGAAAAGGTAGGTCATAATTCCACTATACAAGACACTAGTGAGGCCCCACCTGGAGTACAGTGTACGGTTCTGGAGACCTTACCTACGTAATGACATAGACAGGGTAGAGAAGGTTCAGAGGAGAGCAACAAAGATGGTACATGGATTGCATCACAAGTCCTATGAGGACAGGTTGAAGGAATTGAATATGTACTCCCTGGAGGAGAGGAGGTAGAGAGGAGATATAATAGAGACATACAAGTATCTTACAGGGAGGAACAGGGTGCAGGAATACACTATTTTAAGCGAAAAGATGTTCCAGGACTAGAGGGCATGGGATGAAGTTGGAGGGAGGACGATTGAGAGGAAACATGAGGAAGAATTTCTTCACAGAACGGGTGGTGGACAAGTGGAACACCCTACCAGAGGAAGTGGTGGGGCTGAAACAATCATGGGATTTAAGAATGCATGGGATAGACATAAAGGAATTCTGGAGGTCAGGGGTAAGGGGCAACAGACTTCTAGGAAAACATAAACTGAACTTACAAGCTCAAATGGGCAGACTGGGTGGGCCATAGGCCCTTATCTGCTGACACTGTCTATGTATCTATCTATCTATGTATCATTCTCTGATGAGAGCAGGGATAATCCCAGTGCCATAGTCAACAGTCCTTCTTTTGATAAGCAGGTTTTACGATCACCTATGATCTGTGTGAAATTTTGCAGGTGTATAGAACTTGTTTGCTCACAAGCAGTAACTGCATTAACTTATTGTACCCAGGACAGACATGTTGCATTAGGTTAAGCAATGGATGAGTTGGACTTCAAACAGAGCTATTGGGTACAATAAGTCAATATCTCACTCATGTTTTGTTAAGCTCTCCGAGATTTTTTATGTATGACAGCTGTGATATAATGCCAAATTCTGTTCTGTTTTGAAATATAAACCACAGTGCTGATACACCACACTTTGGCTGTTGCTAGAAACTGCAATTCTTCATTGTCAGCATCATCTTCATCATCATGACTTTATTTCTTTCTTGTGTTTTTCTGGGCCAAGATCTACCCAGGATGCACATAATTGTTGGGCAGTAATAGTCACAGAGCTTTGTAGATAGCAGATTCATCCCTCCAGGAAAAAAAAAGGTTTCAATTTCATTCTCTATATCATCCTCTAACATAAATTCTTCCATGCATCCCTGCAGGGACAGAAACAGGAGACTGGCCAGACTTCTAACAGCATTATTGCAGTAGAAAGAAAAGAGAGAGAGGCCCTCCTCCTCAGCTGTCAGTCATCTTCTGGCACAGCTAACTTTGAAACTGACCTTTTTCTACCATGTAGCCATTTCTGGTTTGATTAATTTTCTTCTTCGAAAATGCCACAGCTGGAGGGCTGCTAGTGCCCCCTTCCGGTAACTCTCTGACTTGCCACCAGCATAAAGATACCTCACTTTTGCTGTCGATATCATAGTAGGCTAATATTTACCTTTAAAGATGGGGGTGAGGCCATTAACAAAAAATCAGTCTGGTTTAGCAGAACTCTTCCTCCACATTCCAAAAAAGTTGAATTTCAAGCCATGCCATTCTTGGTTACTATGAGTATTTACATGGAAACGGGAGGTTTGTCCCTTATAGGCAATGCCTCTAGTTATCTGAGGCAGTTCCATCCTAATTTCTGCAGCAGAGTTCCTAAAGCTCTGTAGCAGAGTTTGATTAATTCCACAACATACATTTTATGCACACCCCCATGATGTACCCCCATGGCAGCTAGGAACACACTGTTCTGAAGTTGGGAGGTGTCCACCGCTTTATTACTATAATTCATTTATGCATCCATGTGCAGTGTCTAATTCATAAGGCAGAACATGACATTATACACAAATGTTATATGCTTACATTGTGTTGCATAATAAACCATAATCACATTATACACTGTTCCCCATCCCCCATGCTCTAACCCTTTTTGCACCTATGAGTGGAGAGGTAATGAGTTGGGGGGCAATTATGTCAGCCTGCCACAGTCACCAGAACTGTTTGACCCAGTACAAATCAGGTCTCCAGGAACAGCAACACCCTAATGTGAACTGGGCATTCTTTCTTTTTTTCCATGGATATTTTTCCTGCCAGCCATCTGCATCATTCCAGGGACATACGCTGATACCAGGCCATTCAGGCCAGCAACCTCAGACCCCACCCCCCGTATCCTGGCAACCCACTGGTTACCCCCATGAATTCTCCTCCATGGCTGGTGCTCGATAGTAAGGCTGCCCCCTTCAGGCAATCTACTATGTGGACTAGGCTCCAGTACCAGCAAACACTAGGACCCCGGGAAGTGGCCAAGGTCCAGACTGTCTTATAGACAGAAGTGGGCTCTTCCTATTCCTGTTTTGGTCCCTCCCACCTACCCTGAAGTTAGCTCAGCGATTGAAGTTGACCTCACACACAGTAGACCCTGCAGAGGAGCAACCTCCCACTCCCAGCTGCAGGGGTCCCTGTGGCACTGGATCTCACCATTAAGCCACCCTGACAAAGGCACATTGCCATGTGGCAGCTATCCCAGCATTGTCTCCCTCCCAAAAACATGATCCAAGTTCCCTTCTGAACTTGGATCTCCTATATAGGAATGCATTTTTGCTGCTGGTCCATCAGGACAGCCAACAGGGCATCCTTTACAATGCTTCAAAGCAAACTAAGGCCAATGCTGTCCAGGACTGACCCACATGTTTTTCCATGGTCCTTTAGTGCCTTGATATAAACTAAAGCCAAACAACTGCCTGGGCTTGTACCTAAGTGTCATCTTCTGGTCATTCATAAGGCCTACTCTATTTCCACATTCTCTCTCTCACCCTAACAAGCCTTACCTGACCTTCTTGCCCTGTACTGGGTGGGTGTGTGGGGATTCTTCTTACAGGGAAGGCTGCTGCAGTGGAAAAGGGCTTCTCCCAGCACTACAGCAGCCTATATTGGAATCTATTTCCTCCCCAGCTCCCCAGCTCCCCAGCCAGTCCTCCTGGCTTGCTAACTACACTGCCTAGCCCCTCTATTTGCCGGAAACTTTGGATGAGGGATCCTAAGATCCACCAACTATGTCATAACTAATAGGTGCAAAGTGACAGCTGTGACAACACATGCTGAATTCTTGGCTTTGCAGGGGTAATCTCAACATGGTCCTGGTTTGGTGTGAGGTGGAAGAGTCTTTTTCCAGGCTCTTCCAGTCCTCTAGCCCCTCATATTTCCTAGAAAAGGTTCCAATTGGACAAATCCTAGAGGGGCAGCCAACCTCCTCTCTTTCCTGCAGCTCCCAGTCATACGGATGCCTCTGGGCCAAAGCAAAGTCTGCCTGCAGCTGCACAGAGGAGAAAGGGGGTAGGAGCTCCCTTCACTCCTCAAGTGCTTCAAAAATAGTAATGCTGACAATGAGATACTGGTGTGATCATCCATTGCCCTTATTTGCTTCTTTGGAAGAATGCAGTCCAGCTATTGGCAAAGATATGTGGTGGCACACCAAGCATAGAGGGGCTTTTGGGCTAAAGAAATAGCTGAAGGTAGAAACGGACAATACCATATGGTTTAAAGAAAAATCAACAAACATAATTAGGTCTGGGGAATTACATGCAGTATATTATATGAAAGGATGCAAGTTCTGTGGCCAGCTTTTATTCTACATAATTGAAGACTGCCTTACACTGTAGGTCATCTGCAGCTCAGGCATATTCAGGTGCTTTAATCATAATATCCTGATTGTGATGTCAAAGTCATTTCCACGGCCCAAAAAAAAAAACCTGATGTCAGAAGTGGAGAACTGCACCTTCAGATCCTGCATAAGCCACTGCTGTAAGTGAACTTTAAGGAACAAAGATCCATTTTTCATGTTCTTATGTTCTTATATAGGTATCTTCAAAAATAAAGATAAAAATGGCTTGGTATTGTATTAATTTCTAGGGCAGCAGTGGGTGGAGCCCTGCAGTCCTCTTGCTGTCAAAAAAGGACTCTGTATTCCTTCTGACCGAACAACATGGTGGAGTTGCATCACAGTCACCTCCATGTCTGTGAAGCACACCGCTTAATGTCCCCAAGTTGCACTGCACTATTTTTTTTACTTAAAAATAGAGACGGCATCCTGGTTGTAACACTAGGGGATTGGGCACTCCCAGTGTCACTCTTATGTTTCTGGGGGTGGGGTGGTGGGTGCTGAGATGGAGGGTCAGGTGGAGGGGGATATATCTAATTAAAAAAAAAACAGTGGTCACGGCTGAACATGGCACACTCCATCATATCCAAGATGGCTGCTGCACTCTACTGTATGTATGTGACTACTAGCACATGCACAGTACAGTGCTGTGGCCATCTTGGTCATGTCAGAGTGTGTTGTGTTCCTCCTTGATCACTGATTTACTTTTTTTTTCAGATTAGAGATATCCCCACACCCGACCCTCCCTCTTATCACCCCCCAACAGAAATATAACAGTGACACTGGAGATGCCCAATCCCCCAGTGTTAGGATGGAGTTATGCTGTGACCTTTTTTTAATATGTTTTTTCTTCCCCACCACCCAACCCTCCTTCTCAGCACCCAGCACCCCACCCTCCCCTCAGAAACATAACAGTGACACTGGGGGCACCCAATCTCCCAGTGTCACATTCAGGAATCCTCCATTGTGTTCTGTTGGCCTCCTGCCCATGTCTTTAAATACTTTCAAATATCTCACATGCTACATCAATACTTCTGTAATAAGATAGGGGATAACTCATTCTCTAGCACTCTACACCAATATTTGGACTCCTCACCCACCTCCCACCTCATTTTCTACTCATATCAGTTCCTCATTGGTGTTCTGGCTCATAAAGAAGGGAACAGAGTCTATGGTTGGGATTACTCTCTTCCATCACCAACTGCCCCTAGACAATGGCCCTTAATTTGGAAGCACCTGTACCGTATAATCAAATGGGATCGCTACAGGTACATGCAATTCCAAATCAATCATGACCTATACTACACACCAGTTAAACTACACAAGATGGGCCATCTCACCACAGATGTGTGTCCCAAATGCCACTTGGCCCCCAGAAACTTATTACATATGCTTTGGTCGTGTGCAAAGATTGCCCCCTTTTGGTCTCAGATTCAGCCTACACTGGATCCCTTGTTAAACTTACAAGATGTATTTACACCAGAAATATGTATCCTGGGTGATCTGGTAAAGTTTCTGGTTCTGCCAGAGCTCATATAGCCCTGATTTCAGCAACAGCCAAAAAAGTCATTTTGAGACATTGGATAGATCCCCTTACCCCTAGTTACACGGAGTGGTATAGAGAAATCTTCTTCATCTTGCAAGCTAAGAGAATTATAGCTGGAATAAACCATCACATTGCCAAATTCAGGTGCATATGGGAACCTCTCCAAACCCTGTTAATGGTTCATCAATCTTAGATTTTTTTATCTTCCCCTTACAGTCTGGCCCTATAGTCACTGGTGTAATATTTTACTAAGCCCAGTGAGGCTCATGTACAGGCTATAGTTGAAACAATTAAGACTGCCTACCAACACTTATTCCAATCCTCCTCACTAAGTGGTGGGGTTCTTGGGGGGGCCGGGGAGATTGGAGGGGGTCCAGGGAATGTGTGTGTTATTGTTTGTGTTTTTCTTTTTCACAAAACCTGTTTGAGTCAACCTTACATATGTCATGTAATTACACTATTCATAGCTCCTTTTTAAACTTTTTGTGGTTTGCTAGCCTACCCTTCAAAAAAAGAGTAGTTTAATCAGATTCATTCAGGCAAAAAAGGATTGTGGCTGGTGGTCCGTATACCATTGCTGCAGCGACTCCCAGATCGCAAAGACCACCACAGCAACAGGAATCGTGCAAAATCCGCCTGTCGCTGTGGTGGTCTGTTTGGCGATCGGGGCTGCCTCTCTGGGTGTTTGCGCCCCCCGGTCCAATTCCGACTCTGAGTTAGAATCCTAGAGACCTGTGGGTGTGGGGGGCAGAGCCCCCCACATGGGAGGGTTTGGGGGGTGCAGTCCCCTGATGAATACATGGAGGCATCCCCGACACTGCAATACTGACAGTCGGCACTGCGGCTGTCGCTGTCAGGGATGTCTCCATGCCAACTGTCACTGTGGCATAGGTAAACCGCTGGTGGACATCCAATGGACCAGCCCTTCTGAGGGAAGTAGGCCTGCTTAACAGTATGTAAGGATGATGCAAAAGAGACTGTGCTTCCCTTTAGCAAGTCTGAACTTTCAAGTATTCTAATGCCTCAGAGGATTCTCCTCATCCATCATATTCTGATACTGACAGTGATTTAGGAATAGGATAATCCAGAATTTTTTTTATTTTAAAATATGATAGCCATGTAAGAGAGTACTAGGCCACATTGCCCTTTTACAGCCTTGACCAGGGTACATCAAAACATCATTACATTATCAGTCTCATAATTATGTACAAGACAGAAATTACACATTCAGTAAAAATTAATACATTTCATAGAAACATAGAATTTGATGGCAGATAAGAACTGCTTGGCCCACCTAGTCTGCCCATTTCCCTACCTAATAGATAAGCTGCACATCCTAGTTAATCAACAGCTTACTTCCTCCTACCCTCCACTAGAATTACCTTATGTCTGTCCCATGCATTCTTGAATTCCTCCACTGTTTTTGACTCCACGATCTCCTCAGGAAGGCTGTTCCATGCATGCACAACCCTCTCCATGAAAAAATACTTTCTCACATTACCTCTGAGCCGTCACCCCCCCATCTTCAAACTGTGCCTCCTTGTGCTTGCACATCTCTTTTTCTGAAAGATGCTACCCCCTTGGACTTTGTTGATTCCCTGGAGGTACTTGAAAGTTTCTATCATGTCCACCCTCTCCCTCCTTTCCTCGAGGGTATACATATTAAGCTCCTTTAGTCTCTCTTCATATGTCTTCTGGTGCAGACCCTGCACCATTTTAGTTGCCCTCCTCTGGACAGCCTCCACCCTGTTTATGTCTTTGCGGAGTTGGATCTCCAGAACTATATGCAGTACTCCAGATGGGGTCTCACCAGTTGTCTGTACAGAGAGATAACAACTTCCTGTTTTCTACTGGTGATGCCTGGCCCTATGCATCCCAGTATCCCCCCCAGCCCTCCGTACAACCTTCTCACATTGCTTGCCAACCTTTAGGTCATCTGGTATAACTATCCCCAGGTCTCTTTCTATTTTTGTTGTTTTCAGTATCTCACCCCCTATTGTGTACTCTTCCCCTTGGTTTTTGTTTCCAAGGTGCATTACTTTGCACTTCTTTGCATTGAATCTAAGTTGCCATATGTCTGACCATTCCTCCAACCTTGCCAAGTCCCTTCTCATCCTTTCCACCCAACCTTGTGTATCAACCCAGTTGCAGTTCTTTGTGTCATCTGTAAAGAGACATACTTTTCCTTCAAGTCCCCCTGCAATGTTACTTACAAAGATATTAAAAAGGACCGGACCCAGTACTGAACCCTGCGATACCCCACTAGAAACCCCCCTTTCTTCAAAGTGGACTCTGTTTACTATTACCCTCTGCGTCCTGTTGTTCAGCCAATGTTTTACCAAGGCTATCATCCTGGGACCCACTCCCAGGGTGGCTAGCTTGTTTATTAATCTTTTGTGTGGGACTGTGTCAAATTCCTTGCTAAAGTCTAGGTAGGCCATGTCCGCAGCCCCTCACTGGTCTACCACTTTGGTCACCCAGTCAAAGAAATCGATTAGTTTCATCTGACATGACCTTCCCACTGTGAATCCATGCTGCCTTGGGTCCTGTGCCCCAATGGTCTCTAGGTACTCAACAATTCTTTCCCTCAGAAGTGATTCCATCATTTTCCCTACCACTGAGGTCAAACTGACAGGTCTATAGTTTCCTGCCTATGCCTTGCTCCCACTTTTGTGAAGAGGAATCACATCCGCCCTCCTCCAGTCCTCAGGTACCACACCATCCTCCCATGATTTGTTAAAAAGGGTAGTCAATGGTGTTCCTAATTCTCCCCTTAGTTCTTTTAGAATTCTGGGGTGAATCCCATCAGGCCCCATTGCTTTGTCCGCCAATAGTTTTAGGAGTTCTTTCAGAACCCTTTCTTCTGTGAAAGGACTGATATTGACCCCCCCCATCCAGAGTGCTTCTATTGACTAGATTTGGTACCTTCCCCTCCTCTTCCTTTGTGAATACTGAGCAGAAGTAGTCATTCAGTATTCCTGCTTTTTCACTGTCCCTCTCTGCCCATCCACTTCATTGACAGATTCACTGATTACACATAGCTAAAACATTTATGGACAGCAGCACTAAGCTTCAGTTCTTTGACTGGTTGACCAAAGTAGTAGACCAGGGAAGGGCTGTAGATATGGCCTACCTAGACTTTACAAGGAATTTGACACAGTCCCACACAAAAGATTGATAAACAAGCTAGCCACCCTGGGAGTGGGTCCCAGGATGATAGCCTTGGTAAAAAATTGGCTGGACAACAGGACGCAGAGGGTAATAGTAAATGGAGTACACTCTAAAGAAAGGGTGGTTACTAGTGGGGTACCACAGGGTTCAGTACTGGGACTGATCCTCTTTAATGTCTTTATAGGAGACACTGCAGAAGGGCTGTAAGGAAAAGTATGCCTCTTTGCAGACGATACAAAAATCTGCAACAGGGTGATCAATAAAGTGGTGTGGAAAGGATGAGAAGGGACTTGGCAAGGTTTTAGGAATGGTCAAGAATATGGCAGCATAGAGTCAATGCAAAAAATGCAAAGTAATGCACCTGGTAAACAAAAACCCAGGGGAGGAGTACACAATAGGGGGGAGGGCACTAACATTACAAAAATGGAAAGGGACCTCATGGTAGTCATATCAGATGACCTAATGGTAGGCAAACAATGTGAGAAGGCAGTAAGGAGGGCTGGAGGGATAGTGGGATACATAGGGAGAGGCATCACCAGTAGAAAAGAGGAAGTTGTTATCCCTCTGTACAGACAATTGATGAGACCCATCTGGAGTACTCTGTGCAGTTCTGGAGACATATCCCTACAAGGACATAGACAGGATGGTGGCAGTCCAGAGGAGGGCAACTAAAATGGTGCAGGGTCTGCAACAGGAGCCATATGAGGAGAGACTGAAAGAGCTTAATATGTATACCCTTGAGGAAAGGAGGGAGAGGGGGACATGAAAGAAACATTCAAGTACCTCAAGGAAATCAACAAAGTCCAAGATGGGAGCATCTCTGAGAGAAAGAGATGTGCAAGGACAAGGAGGAACAGTTTGAAGACAGAGGGGGGATGGCTCAGAGGCAATGTCAGAAAGTATTTTTTCATGGAGAGGGTGGCGGACGCATGGAACCACCTTCCTGGGTAGTTGGTGGGGTCAAAAACTGTGGGGTAATTCAAGAAGGCATGGGACAGACATAAGGCAATTATAGTGAAGAGTAGGAGGAAGTAGGCTGTTGGTTAACTAGAATCTGCAGCTTATCCAATACGTAGGGAATGGGCAGACTAGGTGGGCCAAGTGGTCCTCATCTGCTGTCAAAGTCTATGTTTCTTTGAGTTTATCTTTTTATTAATTTTAAGTATATAAAAACATACAGGCATACATAATGAAAGGGAAACCTCATATAGATTACAACAGGGTATCACTTAACAAAACAAATAGTTTAGGTTGAATATAATGAGGATGCCTTAAATATGCATGTATATATAAAATAAGAGTTTGTCTTATTTATATCATAAGTAATGAAGAAAGAGTTACAGTTATTAAAGTATTATGACTTCAGAGAACTCAATTAAGTGCAAGATGAGTACGAGAACAAGTTATAGCAGGCCTTCAAACCATTACATGAAGTGATACCTATAAGATTACAAACATTATACAGTAGAGGAGGAATATAAATAAAAGAGAGATGTATGTCAAAGGTAGAAAATAGTGCAGAGTAGAAAAAGGAAGAAAGAAGTAGGGTGGGAAAGAAAAAGAGGGGAGATATCTGTGCCAGAGTATTAGAGAGACTCAGATCTAATTAAAAGAGTAAAGATATACCTAAAGGAAAGCTAAATAAGTCTTGAGGATTAGGGTCTTAAGAATCAGCTATTTCAATGAATTTATAGTAATCCTGCCAGCACCGATCATATACGATGAGTCGGTCATGAATAACATGGGATAGATGGTCTAGTGAGGCGTATTGAGGGAGGCTTTGAAGAACATCAAAAAGGGAGGGAACAAGGGTAGATTTCCATTTAATAAGAATCAGATGTTTAACCAAAAGAAAAAGCATATTTAGCCATCTAATATGTGCATGTGAAAGGAAAGAGTTACTCAGACTATAGAGGCTTAGGAGGAATAGTTTTGGATCAAAGGGAAACTTTTGTCCTATTACTTTGGAAGCAAATTAATGAATTTTATGCCAAAGCTTATTAATGGGAGTGCAGGACCAAAGAATATGAAGCAGATCACCGTTAGCTTGGTTGCAGTGCCAACAGTTATTGTTATTTAACAGGACCATTTGGTGACATGCTGAAAGAGTTCTGTACCAAAGATGCAAGATCTTGATTTGTATTAGGGAGCTGCGGGTATCTTTAAATGTGTTGTGTGCCAGACACCAACATTTACTCCATTGTGTATCTGAGATATTGTAGTTAAAGGTAGTGCTCCATTTATTTTTAGCTTGTATAGGTGGATCAGGAAGATTGTCAATAATGTTTTTGTAAATGATGCTGCTTAATTTTGTAGAGATATTAGCCCAGTGCGAGATGTGTGATTCTAGAAAAATGTGTTTGTATATATAATTAGAAATGGAGTTGAAAGCTGCTTGAATTTGTAAATACTTCCAGAAGTCCTGTTTAGGAAGTTTCCATTTGACCTGTAAGTCTGAGAACCTTCTAAGGGTGAGAGAGTTCGGATCCAAGATATCACCAAGAAAAAAAATGCCATTATTCCTCCACAAATGACAGAAAATTGGATGATTTTCCAGTGTGAACAGTGGGTTGCCCCACAAAGGTGTGTTGTGCCCACCTGGGGCTCGCACCTTGCCGCCAGAGGAGAAGCTACAAGCCTGTCCTGGGAAGCAACCCACGATTTGCTACTGCAAATTAGCAGACCCTGAGGCTTTCTTCCCCTGTTGAAACTGCCACCCGGGATCCTCTGAACTCTGGTTCATTGCAGGGCCCAGAAATCTACAGAAACAGCCAAAAGCCGTATACCCCCTCAGGTATGTTGGTATTTGGCGCCTTTGGACATTCTGAATTTTCAGCACCAACACTCTGATTGGAGGATCTCAGCCTCACTGATTTCTTCCTGCTGGTCTCCATTTTACCTTGCTTCATTAGAGACGTTTATCGGCGCTGCTGACCCTAGGACTATCCTTTTTTGTAAAGCAAGAATTTCATTTTTTTTTTTTTGTCTACTTTCTCATTTGCAAATTATACTACATAGCCACTAGAGAGCTACAACAGCTGTCTTTTCTGTTAAAGAGGAAACACATTATATTTTCTACTTCCTCTCCTGCTCTAGTGGACCTGGGACACCTCTCTTTCTGAGGATCATCCCCAGGGTTTTTGTGCCTGTTTCTCAGGCCGAACCATGCTCATTCACTAAGGCTTCAAGACTTGAATGCCTTCCCCCACTCTCATTCTGCACTGGTGGAGCAGGGCCAGAAACAGAAACAAAAGTTACAGACCAATCTTGCCACACAGGATTGCAGCCTTGAACCACCTCACTGGCTCAGCTGCAAAGAGTTGCTTCACGGGTACATTCAGCGCCAAAACCACCTCTCAGCCAACAAAAGGATTTTGAACTTATGACACCTGATCGCCGATTGGTCCACGCTTTTAGTGACTTTTATTGCCGGCTGCTGTGGCATTTAGATCTACCATGGGAAGTTACAGCTGGTTCCTCAGTGTGTCACTAGGTTTACTAGCACTCAGCTCAATACTTCAGAACCCTCATCCCTCCCTAAAGTGGAATGACCCTTGCGCTGCTCCCTGTCCTGCATCCAACAGCTCCTTTCAGGTAGCCATTCTGGACTACTGGGCTTCTCAGCTGTTTCTGCTGGGGAGTGGGACATCTCCTGATCTGCCTCTGCAGATTACTCTCCCATCCAGACTCGAGACTTCCTACTCATGATAAATTCCTGGCAGGACACTAATGGCTGCAACAGTGGTCCAGTATAACACCAGGAGTGGGCACAGGCCTACCCATCAACACCGCCTTCCCTATCTCCCAAAAAATAGTGTTTACAAATTACAGTTCGCTGCCTTAAAAAGAATCCTCCTTCTTTTACTATTGTGCTCAGGCAATGTCGAACTCAACCCAGGACCATTAGACACCCTTGCTTCTCCATCAGACCTAGCAGGTATCAAAGGAATGTCTTTTATGCATCTTAATGCTTGTAGTTTGCTGAAAAAGTTCTCCCTTATCCAGGCTTGGGTGAGCCACACCCTACCTGATGTCCTAGTGATCACTGAGGACTGGCTTAGGCCAGCCACCCCAGACAATGAAATCAATAACCCAAATTATTTACTCTTCCAAGCGGATAGGCAATCAAGAGGAGGTGGGGTGGCAATTTATGTAAGGGACAAATACTCAGCCGCATGCACAGATGCATCATCCTCCCCCAAAGAATTCAAGTGCTTGACCCTAAAGATCGAACTTTCTCCTTCCAGTGCACTCTGTGTAATAGGCTACTACAGGCCCCCTTCTGCCAGGCCTCATCTCCTGTCTCACCTCAGTTCTGTACTGGGGCTTAGTTCCTTGGAATCCATTATTCTTGGCGACCTGAACTAAGATTGGCTATCAAATGCATCAGCTCCCTTGAAATCCTTTTGTGACACTCTAGGGCTGGTGCAACTCATTGGCGAGCCTACTCGCCCAAATAAAAAGAACCTTAACAACAGCTCCCTCTTAGATGTAATTTCGGTTAGCAAGCCACATCTGTTCTCTCATGTCGGAACATTTTTCTCAGACATTAGCGATCATTGTATAATCACCACCATTAGATCCATGCACAACCCACAATTGTGGCAAAGTTCTCTATCAAGAGGTGCAAACGCAACTTCGATTTGTTTGCATACGTCCATGACTTGAAACATTCACTGCGATGGCAGGAATTCTTCCTAACCAAAACGGTTAACAGGGCATGTACTATTTTTTATGATATTTTAAGTGAGGCTTTAAATAAGCATGCACCCTTGGTTAATGTGCGGGTCAGGAGCAGCACCTGCCATTGGTTCTCGCCTGAGCTCAAAGCTTCCCTGTTAGAAAGGGATACTTTATGGAAAAAAGGCCGAAGAAGCAAGAATGACTCAGATTGGTGTCTTTTTAAGAGAGCACATAACAAATGCACCAAGTTAGTCAGAGCAGCCAAGGCCGCCTACTATCGTTTGGAGCGAGCCTCTGCCTCAAGAAATCCTTCAAAGCTCTGGAAAACATTAAAAGACATATCTGGACACACACCTGGTAATTCCATTTGAGCAAAAATTAAGTCCAATGGCAGCGTTATCTCTAACCGATCGGAGATATTGGAAGCCCCCAATAACCATTTTGCAATGGCGGGGCTAGCATTTGATACTTCCTCTGCCAATGACCTCTGCACAGCTCAGGACCCACCAACCCATGAGTCCCCCTCTACCGAGGAGGCCTTCTCTCTCCTGCCTGTCTCTCTAAAAGAGGTGGAAGACCTACTGCTGCAACTGGACACCAGAAAGGGAGCAGGTTCCAACTTCATAGAGCCATACTATCTGAAATGTGCCTACCATGTGCTTGCAGTGCCAATCACCCACTTATTCAACATGTAACTCTCCCAGGGTAGTCTTCCCCCTTAATGGAAAATAGCCCATGTTATCCCTCTATTAAAAGCAGGTGACCCCTGTGATCTAAATAATTACAGACCAATCTCCCTCCTCCCCATCCTGTCTAAATTACTAGAAAAAATAGTGTGTGGCCAGCTAGGGGTATACTTAGAATCCAGAAGCCTATTAAACCCAGTTCAGTCTGGATTCAGAGCAAAGCACAGCACCATAACAGCCCTAGCTAAGGTGACCAATGATTGGCTCGTAGACCTTGACAACAAGAAGCATGTCTGTGCCATTGTCTTGGATCTTAGTAAGGCATTTGTCGATCACAGCCTGCTTCTTTCCTCCCGAAGTACCTTAGGCCTGGACCATAAATCTGTGTGCTGGTTTGCAGACTACCTTGGAGAAAGGAAACAGCAGGTTAAAGCTGAAGGTGATCTTTCTCCATTAAAACCTATGCTGAGGGGCGTGCCTCAGGGCTCTATCCTTGGTCCCCTCCTCTTTGCAGTCTACATTAACAACATCAATGACCCCATCAAAAAAGCCAACATCCCCTTATTCGTGGATGACACTGTACTGTACTTAAGTTGTCCCACGCCGGAAGCAGCCTGTGAAGACCTCCAGGCTGAATTTAACCTTCTACAATACCAGCTTATAAACAAAAAGCTTTTGCTCAATGATAAAAAGACAAAAGCCATGCTCTTCTCCCCCTTCTTGCATGCGACAATTCCTGCTGGGGGGGCTATCCTACAAATTACCACTGTTCTTGAAGAAACACTAGAGTATGTAGCTAAATTCAAATATCTAGGAGTTTGGCTTGATCATAAACTTTCCTTCGACGACCATCTTGAAGAACTACAGAAAAAACTAAGGCAAAGATTAGGACTATTCTACAGAATTAACCACCTGCTCGCAAGGAGGCCAAGATTCAACTGATTCAAGCTACATTCCTATCTTTAATAGATTACTTGGACCTGCTCTACAGCCACTGCACTGCCTCTGCACTGGCTAAGTTGGACATCCTCTACCACAGAGCTATCAGGTTCATTACTGGCCTTCCACTTTCCACACACCACTGCTCCCTGTAGTCATCATTAGGCTGGACTTCCCTTCACTATAGAAGGAATAGAAACACCACCCTATGGGCCTTCATTGCAGTGACCAACAAGCTCCCCTCATATGTCTCAGATTGTATTCCCCGGAGTGTGTTAGGCACCTATGCTCTAAGGAGCTATTCTCTAACTGCCCTCCAAGTTCCAAGGGTAAACAATCGTTTCGGCAAAGCTGCTCTAAGCTTCTCTTTACCCACATTGTGGAACAGTTTACAAAGGAACTTGAAGCTGAGCTGCCCTGTTAGTCTGAATATCTTCAAGGTGCTCTACGATAGCAACATGAAAGCACCTTGCAAATGTTTTCCTCAAAGTTAGCCCACTAATTCCGCAACTCCCCCTTTCCATCCTGATGCTCACCATGTTTCTACCCCTGACTCTCACTCTTTCCCTATTAACTCTTCCTGATGCACCTACCCTTCACTGTCCACTCCAGCCTGGCTAAAGTCCCACCCTATCCATAGTAGTGTCCCAGTTATCTACCCCTCCTCCATCATTATCATAATAAACAAGTACACAACAGCCATCATCACTTTCTGTGGTTTTAGCCCAATTTTTCTCCCAGTCATCAGTAATATATTCCTCCTCTTCTTTACCTCTCTAACCTGCCACCCCATACACAGCCTCTTTCCCCTATATGTGTAGTTGCCGGCTGCCTCACTCAACTACTTATAACCCTGTATGCCTATGGTTGATTGTACATCTGCTGACTTCTTCAATTGTAAAATAATGCTTTTTTTTATTTATTTCAACCTTATACTGTACTGTTTACACTGTATATACTTTTTCTTCCTTGCATATTATTTCTTTTTGTATACCTGCTTCTGTACTGTACTTTGATATATTCATGACCCGGTCCACCTTGCAAATGAGCCTTGCTCAATGGTGCCCGCCTGGATAAATAAAGATTTTGATTGATTGATTGATTGGTTGTCTGGAAACCAAAGTTTGGGGTTAGATTTCAAAAATGTATGGGTTATCTTCCAATATAGAACAGAAGCTGATATGATTGGATGAGTTTTTAATTTTGAGGAAAGGGGGTTAAAAATAAGGGAAGTAAGAACCCCTCCATGGCTCAGTGTGTATTCCATAGCAATCCATAGTGGGGTGTGAGGAGAAGGTTTCTGAAACCATTTAGTGGTTTGTGCCACCCGGGAGGCCCATAGATAACCTTTGAACCAAGGGAGTCCAAATCCACCTTTTTTCCAATGAGGTTGAAGTTTGTTACTATTAAATCTTGGAATTTTACCCTCCCATATAAAGTTACCTATCAGTTTACCAATTTTAGCAAGGAAAACAGATGGAAGAATTAAAGGGATGTTAACAAAGAGGTAGAAAATTTGGGGGGATATGGACATCTTAATGGCCGCAATTTTACCCATAAAGGAAAGATTAAGAAGCCTCCATCTGTCTAGAATTGTTTTGATATTATCTAGTAAATGATTAAGGTTACTATCCCATATTTTCTTAAGACTACTAGTTATTTTGATTCCTAGATATGTTATGCCATGCGGCGATCATCGAAATCCAAAAGGGTGATTCATAAAAACTTTGCAATGGTCATTAAAAGGTAGAGTTTCTGACTTACCATAGTTTAAAGCAAGGCCCATAATACTTGTAAATTTGCTAAGTAAGTCAACCAATAGGGGCCCTGCCTCATCCAGATTCTCAAGTAAAACTAGGAGGTCATCAGCATAAGAAAGGGAAACATATCTTGAGCTTCCCACTGGGATGCCATTAATACCGGCAGATTGGAGTAAACAGGCAATTAGGGGTTCCATGGCTAAAATGAAAAGGGAAGGTGATAGTGGACAGCCTTGCCTGGTTCCTTTTCCAGTTGAAAGCAGGAAGAAAGGGTGGAATTAGTAAGTACCTTAGCAACAGGGGAGTTATATAATAATTTAATCCAAGAGCAGAAGGTGTGTGGAAGGCTGAAGTGAGATAGCACCTGATACAGATAATCCCAATTTAAAGAGTCAAAAGCCTTTTCAAAATCAATAGCTATGGCTGCTGCTGGAGAATTGAGAGATTTGGCTTTGTGAATTAGATTGAATAGAGAACGTAGGTGATCTGATCCAGACCTATGTTTAATAAAACCAGCTTGTGAGCAGTGAATCAATTTGGGGATCAAATGTTCTCGTCAGGAGGTTAATAATTTAGCAAATATCTTCCAATCCGTGTTTAACAGGGAAATTGGCCTATAGCTTACTGGGTGTATGGGATCTTTGTCCTTCTTATGAAGTAGGGTAATAACTGCTTCAGTACAAGAAGGAGGAAGCTTGCCAGTAGTGGAAGCTTCTTGATAAATGTTAAGAAGGAGGGGGCATAAAGTATGGAAAAATATTTTGTAAAAATCAACGGGAAAACCATCATTTCCAAGGGACTTACCCAATTTCAGTGAGGACAAAGCTTTCTGAACTTCTTGTAATGAAAACGGTTCATTTAAGAGATTTGCTTCATGAGGAGAAAGATGGGGAAGATGTAAAGTTTTAAGGAATTGTTGAATTGGTATGGTTGAAGGAGGATTTGTATTAGAATATAGTTTTTGATAAAAGATAGACATGATACGATTTATGGAAGAGTTATCAAAATGAATTTTGCCTTGTTCGTCTTTAAGACTTAGAATATGGCGTTCCATTTGTTGCGCTTTGAGCTGGTAAGAAAGGAGTTTCCCATTTTTATCACCATGTTCCCAAAATGTATGCTTAAGTTTAAAAAGGCCCAATTCAGTTTTACGAGAAATTAGTTCATTTATTTTGACTCTGAGTTGAAGAATTTCAAAATGTAGATTAGAATTTTCTTGAGTTTTAAGAGATTTTTCCATATCAGCCAATTGTTTCTCTTTTACTCTTTTTCTATATGCAGCATAGCTAATTATTTTCCCACGAATTGTGGCTTTAAGAGCTTCCCATACATTAGACATAGAAGATTCAATAGGGGTATTATGAAAGAGGAAGTCCTGAATTTGAGCTTTAATCATGGATAAAAAATCTGGGTCTTTAAGAAAGAGGGATCTAACCGCCAGAAGGTAGATTTGGGTATTGATGGGCCCCACAAGAGATACAATTTAGCCGCCGAAGTGAGATCCGAAATTATGATGGGAGAAATGGATGAAGCAATAGTTTTTTTCTATTATGATAGGAGAGGCTACCCAATAGTCAATTCTGCTATATGTTTTATGTAGAGAGGAATAAAAGGTAAAGTCTCAATCTCTGGGGTGCAAAAGGTGCCAAACATCAGCTAATCCACTATCCTGCATAAACAGAGAGAGGGCTTTAATACTTTTGGGGTGGGCATCAGTTGTAGGGCTACTTCTGTCAATGCTAGCTTCTAATACTAAGTTAAGATCACCTCCCAGAAAAAGTGGTGTATTGTCCATATTAAAAGATAAAATCTGTTGAGCTAAGTTATGAAAAAACTCGGGGGAGTCAGAATTAGGTGAGTATACATTGACAATTAGAAGAGGACCAGAATTCGTATTTAATTTGACCATCACCCATCTGCCTTCATTATCTGAAAGGGATTTTATTAGAGACCATTTAAGGCTCTTATATATAAGAATGGCAACTCCTCTCTTTTTTAGCAGTATAAGACGAATCATAAATTTGACTGACCCAATGTTTCTTGAGCCTGTGAACATCCTCTGCTAATAATTTAGTTCCTTGAAGGAAAGTGATTTGTGTTTTATGTTTTTCAAGATGTGTGAGGATTTGCTTTTGCTTAGAAGGAGAATTAAGTCCCGTCACATTCCATGTGTAAAAAAGCATGTCACTCATACTATCAATATCGAAAAAGAACTATCACTGGAATGAGAAGGGACTGATTGGTAGAGCAGAGGATGAACAGAATATAAGTAAAGAAAAAAACATATATACGGGTGGTGGCAGGTGCATTTGAACCATAAAAAATTGAGTATGTAAAACATAAAAGGCACAGATATCTTTCTGAGAATAGAGTAGAAGGGGAAAGAAAGAAAGATCATTAATAACAATGAAATCACTATGCTAACATCAACTAGAATAGTAATATCATAACCATGAAAAACAACAAGGTCTTTTTGTAGATGTGAGGAGATATGAGTCAGTATACAATACTTACTCTCTCATACACATCTGGGAGTAAGTAATGGAAGTAGATTGGGAGAACTCGCATAGTTATATGCTCCCAGGTCTAAATCTTATAAACAACAATAGGTGTAAATTCACAATATAAACTCAAGCAGGAGATAGTATGTCATAGAACAGGAAAGGAACCAGATAGTTAACCTCAACAAGATACAAAGTGAGCAACAATCCTATATATATAGGATAGTGAACAATGAAATAACCAGAACGTCTGGTAATAACTTGCATATATATATATATATATATATATATATATAGGTAGTAGGTATGTCAACCTATATCATATATGTACTTGTATAGCATATAGTGGAGACCAGTCTTGCCACAAAAAGAAACACAAGAGCAAGTAGTGTCTGGTCACGAAAAAAAAAAAAAAATTAAGAGGTTGACATAGCAACCAAGCCTGGCAACATCCTCCATGAAGGTGATATACACTGTTGTTAAGGCATCAATATATCAGAATGAAAAAAAAAGATACTTATTCTAAATTATAAGATTTGAAGCAGAATGATTTATTAAGAATTTCTGTGCCCAAGGGCCAAGGGAGTATAATAGGGTACAAAAAGAACCAGCTTTGGTGTGATAAAGATAGCGATAATAGCAATTAATAATGCTTATACCATACTTGAACAATGTCTTCATACGGTTAAAGAGGGAGAGACTAGGTCCAAAATTGAACAAAGTAAGCTCCCTCTTAAAAAAAGGCCAAACTAGAGGACTCCTATATATTACAAGGCTTCGAGTATATGCTATGCAGGTGGAGTGTATCAGAGTATTATATATCCAAACACCGAAAATTGCTAGCAGTATGTACAAATTGGAAATTAAAAATGCATTTAAATGTAATGCTGTGCCTAAATTAGTTGTTCCAGATTACCAGAAAGGTAAATAATTAAAGATAGATTTAGAATTGAGTATCTTTTTAAAATATTATAATATGCCAGAAAGGATAATATTGATTATTTAAAAAAAAGTATTATAGGTGAGCCATAGGTTTAATAAGTTACAAAAATAATATCTTGACAGCATTGCATCAACTTGAGTAACATTGCACAAAATGCCTTAAATCGCTGAATTTCAGTGAAGGGTACCTAACTGGAATGGTTGCTAGGCATATTGCTGCACATAATTAGTGCATATGTAAAAAACAAACCATGCATCAGAGTGCCAAAAGTGCCAAAACAAGTACTTAACTCTCAGTAGATAAAGGTAAATTGAAACTGCAATCGATCGCGATGTACAGCCTTCCAAAAGCAACCCTGCAGAGAGGGATAGTAATAAGGTAGGAAGGGCAGTACAGCACGATATCTGCCAAATAAAACAGCTGGTCTTAAACTACACAATGCTCTGGGGAAATAGCCCCAGAGGTAAATATAACAGCTAAAGGTATTTTAAATCAATCAGGTTACCATTGATGATTGACAGCTAGAAGTACTGGAAGCCTTATTTTTAGATTTTGCTTTGTATCTTTTTTTTTTTGGTGGTTCAAGTGTTTTAAGAGGTGAGCTTGCAACAACTTCCACCCAACAGGAGTCAGCCGAGAGATTGCCCTGAAGTGTTTCTCTTGTATCGACATTTTGATCTTCGGTGACCTGCCCCTCCAAATCAGCCTGTAGAGATGAAAGCTCTTCAGATAACAGGGTAAATTTATTATGGAGGGGGATGGAGGGATTAATCTGCACCCGAGAGGACATACCAGGTAGAGATTTAGATAATTCTTTGGGTGGACAGCATGAATGATTAAAGGAGCGAGAGCCAACAGACAGCTTTTCTTTAAGCCTGTTAGAGTGCCTTGGAATAGAAGCTATGGTCTCCAGTGAGTCAGGGACAGTCAATTGGGTCGAGCTTCCTGCACTGGACTATGCAGCTGCAATGGAACTCTGGGTAGATTGTGGTGGAGCAGGTAAACGGACTTCGGCCACAGAGACCTCAGATGTAGGAGCATTCAGGTTCGATTTTAGATAATAATCAAGAGCTTCAGGGGTGTTAAAGTCTTTATGGGATGATCCCAGAAATAATCTCATCGTGGACGGATACCGCTAGGTAAACCTGATTCTCCTTTGATGCAACGTAGGTTTAAGATAATTATAAGCCTTTCTTTTCAATGACAATTCCTTAGAAAAATCCCCAAAACTTGAAACTTTAAAGTCTTGCCACGTTAAATTGCCTATTTCTCTTGCTTGTTTTAAAATAAGCTCTGTGTGTGCAAAATTGAGAAAATGAGCAATTATCAGTCTGGGCCTTTGATCTTTACTGGGCCTGGGACCTAAGGAATGATGTGAATGCTCAATAGCTAGCTGCAGGTCAGGGGGTAATTTTAACATCACAGGGAGAACATGAAGAAGCAGTGCTGTGGTGTCCCCAAGTTCTGATCCTTCTGGAAAGCCAAAAAAGTGCAAATTGTTTCTGCCATTGCGATTTTCATAATCATCTAGTTTGTCCTGCATAGATTTTGTAATGCGGTCTTGTTGTCTCATGGCAGCTCAGAGTTCTTGAATAGAATCCTCATTAATGGTAGATTTGTTCTCAGTCAGGGTAATACGAGTGTCAAACGATTGCAATGAAGCTGCATTTTGCTGGATTGTAGTTTTTAGATCATTAATGTCCACAATTAGCTTTGAAAACATTGCCTCAATTCTGTCCAAAGAGTTCGTTTGTAGATTGGAGTCAGCCATAGTGAAATATACAGGCCCAGCTCAGGGTTGAGACAAACA
The DNA here is from genome assembly GCA_016271365.2 of Neoceratodus forsteri. Lineage (NCBI taxonomy): Eukaryota > Metazoa > Chordata > Ceratodontiformes > Ceratodontidae > Neoceratodus > Neoceratodus forsteri. The sequence continues at coordinate 1,093,557,889 of CM057451.1, forward strand.
GCCAAGTTAAGTTACAAAAAAGCTCCAGGAAAGCTCCAAATAACTTGCAAAAAAGCTTCAACATGTTGCAATCTATTAAATCTTCAGAGGTGACATGAAAGAGATGGTCTGTAAAGGGATGGATTAGGTTAGATTCTGAAGTTCCTCTGGAGACACAGATTTAAGCAGCCATCTTCTGCCTGGGCAAGCCATGCCGCCCCAGAGTCTATGTTTCTAATAAAGTGCATTTAAGGTGAGTTTTTAATTTATGAACACTTGAAACATTTCTTTTTTCTAGAGATATACTGTTCCAAAGTTTTACTGCAGTATGTTTGAAGACCTTTGATTTTTTTTTTTTTTTGGCTTACTCTTCCTGCCATGGCCCCGGTCGGCTCACCTCCTTCTCCTCTCCTCCTCCTCCAGCCGCCAGCTGTCCACAACAATCTCAAGCCACCACCTTGTACTCCCCCACAGCTTACCCTCAATGGCAAGAAGGTGAGGGACACCCCCCAATCCCCCACCAAGCACAGATCCAGATCATGTGTTGGTGCCTGCAGAACGGCACACGACCGTGAATGGCCATCAAACCACATGACCTGAAGCCACTGTTTTCTGCTTTTCTCCCCTTGTGGGAGCATGGTGTGCAATGACGCCTTCTATGCTGTTCGCACATGCTCCCTTGCGCACGTACATCAAGCTTCTGTCATGTCCCCCACCCCCACATTCATGCGGATCCATGCCATCAAGCCCCAGCCTCCTCTAGGGGTCAGGCATGCACCTGCCACTGCACTCCCTCCTCCCCAGAGATGGAGAGCAGTCTGTCAGACAATCAGTCCATCTCCTCCCTGCTGATCCACGGTGATCCATGCTCATTCCAGAGCATGGGTCACCAGTGCGGCGTGAGGTGTTGCGTCCAGCGCTTCAACCCTCAGTGCCACCAGGCCGGTCTCTTAATTTTTTAAAAGTTCTACACAGGGGTGCTGTGAGTGTCACTGTATCATTCAATATCAGAGAATTTATATTTCATTTCTGGTTAGACAATCCAGCAATGGGATTACTGTTATCCATGTGTATGATTTATATGCAAAACAACTTTTATGTAGTTTGTCTCTTTGAACAACAGATAACCAATTCAGTTTTCCATATAGGATACAGTGATGTTCATGTTTCCTGCCTCTTAAAGCAGACCTGCATGTCGCATTGTACATGCAGATGTGCTTTTTCAAAACTTTCCCAGTAACCCCCCCACCGATTATACTCCAATACTCTGCAGATGTAGGTAAATAATTCTGTGCCAACATTTTCACTAGAATTGTCAACTAACTAGACCTTTACTTCATAAATGCACCACGTTTTAGTGCAGCTACTCAGCTACATGTTCTAAATGTCTGTCAGACTTCAAGTGATAATCCAACATTATACAATGGCTTTGAAAATAAAGCATTCTGATTGGCTGGCTGGCACTTTCCTGCCACGATAAATCGAGTCTTACCTCATGGAAAAGGTGCCAGCCAACCTAACCTGATGCCCACTAAGTATCACTCTGACCCCTCCCACATACAAACAAGTCACCGCTATCTCGGATTCGACCTCCAAAAATGAAATCTGGAAAAGTGCCTTGTTATGTTTCCCTTAAAGAGACAAACACCACAGCAACACATTTCGATACAATTATTTTAAAAAAGTCATTCTTTGGCGGTCACTGTTGTGACAAACCATTCAACCCACCTCACTTCTCGCTCACTCACTGCCCTGGTCTGCTCCCGCTTCCAGTTGGGCTCAGCTCCATTCCCACTGTGTCTCTTCAATGTTGTCCCACTCTTTCTTACTCTCTCTGTTCCCCACACTGCAGCACTTCTCTTAGTACAGGCCTTCAACCATCCTAGTTAACCTAAAGGCATGCTTAAAAACTGGGAGAAAAGCTTAAGAGTGGAACATGTTTCAAATTACAAACTGAAGCTAAAACATGTAGAAATTAGTGCCAAAAAGCCCAGCCATCATATTGAGCATGGTTGTCAGGACTGAGTGTGGGGGAAAACTTCCAAAGCAGCTCTGCACAAATCAGGAAGCAAGTCAAGATCTGGCCACCAATGTAGAACTGTCTTTTTTTTTTTTTTATATAGCTGAGCAATAAAATCAATAAAAATGATTTAAAATACAAAAAGGTATATATTTTTTCTTTTTTTCTCACCCCAAAAAAATGAGGACATTGTATAATAGCAATATCCTACTCCAGGGTAATCAAAGACATAAATAAATAAAAATAAAAAATAAAGGGTGTGGGGTAATGCTGCATTTACCCACGCCTGGGTTTTCTTGCTCACTTGGCCTGCAGCCTAGTGACCAAACAACATCCCAGGGATGAGTAAATCCAGTTTTAACCCGCATCCTGTCATGGTATATTGCTTAAGTATACCCAAGTATTAAAATTCTTTAACTATTTCCAAACAATTTCCTCCACCTGTGGTTACTTGAAACACTTTCTTGGCTCTTTTCAGTTTATGTGTTGTACTGAACAACATTGTTTTTTTTTTCTGATTCACAACAAGTCCATTATTTGTGAACCAATTTCCCATTCTCACATATTCATTTTCCAAGATTTTATTTCAATTGATTGTGTTTTATTCGCTACATAAATGATATTTTTTGCTTCCTTACATATTAAGGGATGTTCTTTCATGAAGAATGAGAATAGCAATGGATGACACTGATCCCTACGAGTTACCGTATTCTACTTTTCAGACAGGATCCCATTTACTCTAACTTTTTTTTCCAATTGTTTAACCAGGAGTGGCACACTAAACTGAAAGCTTATTTAAGGTGCGACCTGGGAGCACAGGGAAGTTAAGTGATTTGCTCAGGTCATACAGTATGCAAGTGGGGGCTGTGATAGTCAAACCCTTGTCTCCAGATTTGCAGCTCAGAGCCTTAAACCACTGTTCTATACTGCCTCCCATGTTGTATGGTTGCTAAGTAGTCTTCTATCAAATTTACGACAGGTTTACCAAACCCAATTTTGCACCGCATGGTCTTGGAGGTGGGGGGGAGTGATAGGTTGAATGCCTTGGTCAGGTCCATGAACACTGCCCCTGTGTAAACTCCCTTTTCCATATTCTCTTGAAGGTCATTTGTGAACCTCACTAAGGCAGTCATTGTTATACAGTCCCTTCTGAAGCCATGCTAAGTTTCTATCAATATGTTATTATTTTCTAGATATTATGTTATCTGCTTCTGTATTAACCTCTTCTGGCTCTTACCCTCTAAGGACAGTAAGGCTATTGATCTGTAATTATTTGCTAAATTTGTAGGACCCTCCCCGCCATGCATGGGTATAACCTATACCCCTTTCCAAATCTCAGTACAATTTGTCTACACATGGATTTATTAAAGGTCTTATGTAAAGGTTAAAGAGCAGCTGACATCTTCAGGACAGCTTTAACAAACCATATTAATTAGACACAGTTCAGCTTGTGTTTCATGTTAGTTCTGTTTTCCTCCTCCCCATTATTTATTACTGAGGTCATTGGCATTAAAACAGAATCCTTGTCCCTGAAGAGTTCTACTATTTCTGTTGCCTTCTCCCTACCTATGGTCATAATGCACTGCTTGTGACATCACAGTTACTCTCACAGCAACACACTGTGATGTCACAATAGAGGATTATGAGTTGAAGTAGCAAGTAAGCTATAGAGGAAGATGAACTTTAAGGGAACTCAAAGAGATAAAGATCATGTAGTCATGCAAATTTACTCAGTAATAAATAAAGGGGAAGAGAAATGTATAGAATAGATATGGAATGTAAGCTAAATTGTACCTAATTATTAAGTTTTTCAGTTTTCTTTTAGGTGTCAGTAGCTCTTTAACAAGAATTTAGTTGGAGCCAGTTTCAAAAACGTTGCCTCAGTTAGGTCAGAACTTTTTTTTTTTAACTGGGAGAGACACATTAAGCTGAAGCTTGTTTACAGGTGCAACCTGGGAGTACAAGAAAGTTAAATGATTTGCTCAAGGTCACACAGTATGGCAGTGGGGGCTGTAGGATTCAGACCCAGGTCACCAGGTTTACAGCTCAGAGTTTTAAACCACTGCGCTATACTGCCTCCTTCACTTAGTCCCTTGATTACATCTAGGCTCTTTAACTGCTTGTAAATCTCTTCCCTTTTTATATATTTAAAATAAAAGCTTGGTCAGGTTACCTCATAATTGTCTTCATTTACAGTTACTTTATCAAAATCTCCCACATAGCCGGACAGATCAGTAAACATTACCTTAAGATAATTTGCCATATTTATACTCCCCATTATCTCTTCTTTAATGATGTTTTTTTATGAAATCTCTTTTCCAAGGCTTAATCAAATTATTTAAACTATCCCAGAATACTTTCTTGTTTATAAAGTGAACCATTTGCTTTTATGAAAGTCTTCTTTAGCCCTCTATCACTCTTTGCTTTTATTACCCAATTCTCTGTACAGACTCCAATCCACCATTCTGTTTGTACATTTGAACTTTACCCAGCCAGTGCCTCTGGCTTTTACACCCTCAACCAGCCTATATCCCATTTTAGCCATTTGTTTTGTGCCCTTCCTATTCTGTTATGTTTCACGTGGAGCTTTAGCATCGATGGTGTTTACTATATTTTTCTAAAAAGTATTCTAAGGCTGTAAGGCAGATGTTCATAGATTTGTCAGTGACTGCCTATTTCATATGGATCCTACAAAGAAACTGTAAGCCCATTAGTGAGCATGGTAATAGCAGCTCCCTCAAGGCAAGCAATAATACCCGACAGAGTGGGCAGTATTGGGCAATACCGGACCACCCAGGGGCGTGATGAGGCCCAACGCCGCAGACAGAGGGCCTTATAGCCCCTGGGCGGTCCGGTATTGTCCATACTGCACACCCTGGAGGGTATTATTGCACTTAGAAAATGGGCACTGTAAAATAAATTAGTTTACAAAAAATGAGTTGATAGAAAATTAGTTTAAAATAACATTTATAATAAAATAGTCCCTCTGCCTGTATTACAATGATTTTTTTGAGCTATGGATTTTTGTCCTACAAGAGCCCAAGGACAGCAGCTGGTTGTTATGGTTACCCTCTCCCAGATAAACAGGTTTAGTTAAAAAAAAAGTTTTCTGTACATCCCCCCAACCCCAGCACACTACGAGCTACATGCTGTTATCAGTTTTCTTTTTTCTTGGTATTGGCCTATCACCCCTTCCCCGCCCCCATTCTTCTGTGCATTGCTTACAGGCAAAGAAATGATGCAAGGACAGAAAAGAAGGTACATTTCCATTTTTTCTTCATAAAAAGAGTTGAAGCCAGTATGTTTTCTACCCTTTCTTTTCTTTCTTAGCAGAGAAGGCAGCAAGTGAAAGGCAGGAATAGCGAGAGGTAGGGGCTATGAGAAACATCTGAGAATATCCTGTCATTTTGCAGGGCAAAAAAAAAAAAGATCGGTGGGGAGAAGAGTGCCTTTAGTAATTAAAGTCAGGACTGTGCTGGGCTCCGGCAGTTCGGGTGCTTGCAGTCAAGAAGTTAACGGCACACATTTAAAATGGAACAGTAACTTCAACTGGCTGCAGCGCGATGTCTGGAGGTGCCATGGTAGATCAGTCAGCAACATCGCTGATCTTACCGTTGGAGACAACAGAACCTACTGCTGAAAAAACAAACACTGTCATTCCCGCTGCTTCAGCCGCACCCACTCTGCTCCAGTGTACCATCTCTGCCTATAGACTAAACCTTTCCCATCTCCCTACTGCTGCCATCATGAATACAGGTAATTAAAAAACCTGCCATAATCCACCATTCCAATTCTATACCAGATACATGAGGACCGAAAAGAGAGAGAGAATGATCCTGGAGCTAACGGTGAATGTGTCCAACAAGTGTGGGAAATCATAGAGGAGAAGACTGAGAGGGCAGGTGTCCCTAGGACTCTGTAGTGAGGTATTTTTTTTTTTTTTTTAAATGACATCGATTTTTTTCACTGATTCAGCTAAGCAGGGTTGCAGTCAAGGCGAGCGATGTGTCTCGGTCTCGGACATACGACTGGAATGATGAAAGTTTTTTTTAAAGATAAATATGGTATGAGGAACAGCAGAAATAAAGGCATCTTGTGAGGTTTTCTTCTACAGTTATGAGCATGGTGGGTACAGAGCTGGGGCGCTGACATGACTGTCGCTTAGTTAGACAAAACAAATGGTGGACATTTGAAAACAAAATGAGGGGATTTAGCCAATTAGAGACCAGGCTGGGCAGCAAGATTCTGGTAATGTGGTTGTCTGATAGATGCCCAACCAGAGAAGTCCCTCAGCCAATCAGAAGCCTGAAATACGTTTACCCATTTTCTAAGAAAAATTATGCTATCTGATTAACTGAGAAGCACTCCACCCCATGTAATTAACAACATATAAATACATGGGTTGTAGCATCAGCCAGGGAGCCAGACATCTCACATCAGTGACTCCCTACAATATTCATACACCCTCTAGCCCAAAACAATTTGAATTGGTGCGTTTTTTTTTTTCAGGTAAAAGCATAATGATACAGTAAGGCTTGCCATTACTTGCGGACATAAAAAAAGGTTAGTGTGTTGTGTACAGTAACTGTGCTTGTGTACACTGATTAAGCTATTGCCTTTCTCTATTCCCACTGTTGGTAGGGAAGCTGGGTCGTGTTTAGGGAATAGAGGGCCTGGCACCAAGGGTGAGTAGAGTGCCAGAGGAGGATGGGGGAGGATTGTGGGTGTGTGAAACACATTAAGTGTGAAACATATAAACACAGAAATTGTCAGCAGATAAGGACTGCTAGGTCTATCTAGTCTGCACAAAAGCCCCAGACTAGTTTGTGACCTGTGACCCTAACTGGTCAATGGCTTTTTAACCCTCCCACCCACCTCTAAGGTTCTCCTATGCCTGTCGCAGGCATTTTCAAAACCCTGCACTGTGCTTGCTCCCACCACCTCCTGTGGCAGTCTGTTACATGTATCCACCACCCTCTCCATGAAGAAAAACAATCTCACATTTCCCCTTAACCTACCACCTTCCAATTTCATATCCTGCCCCCTTGTTCTTGTACAACTCTTATATTGAATGATGTCTCTTCATGGACCTTGTTTTATGGCCTAAAGGTACATGAATGTTTCTATCATGTCCCCTTGATCCCTCTTCTCTTCCAGCAACTACATATTGAGGTCCTTTAGTCTCTCCTCATATGTTTCATGTTGCAAGTCCTGTATCACCTTAGTTGCTCTCCTTTGGACTGCCTCCACCTGTCAATGTCCTTGCAAAAGTGCAGCCTCCAGAACTGCACACAGTACTCTGGGCAAGGCCTCAGTAGCATTTTATACAATGGCATCTACTCCTCCCGCCTTCTGCTAATGATACCTCTGCCTATGTGAAAGGGAACATTGTTTAACCAGGAGTAGCACATTAAGCCAAAGCTTGTTTCCAGATGTAATCTGGGAGCACAAGGAAGTTAAGTGACTTGCTCAGGATCACACACTATGTACCTAGGAAGCTGTGGGATTCAAATCCAGGTCTCTAGATCTGCAGCAGAGAGCCTTAACCCACTGTGCTATACTGTCTATGCACTCCAGCATGCCACTGGCCCTCCCTGCAACCTCTGTAGTTTGCTTAGACACCTTTAGGTTATCAGAAATGACAACCGACAGGTCCCTTTATTCCTTGGCGATAATCAGCAACTCTCCCCCCATTCTGTAGCTCTCTCCTGGGTTCCTTTGTCCCAGGTGCATTATTATTTCCCTTCTTTGAATTGAATCTCAGTTGCCAGAGCTCAGACCATTTTTCAAGCTTCCCCAGGTCCCGCCTCATTTTCTCCAACCTATCTAAAGTATCCACCCTGTTGCAAATCTTGGTGTCATCTGCAAACAGGCAGACCTTTCCATCTAGTCCTTCTGCAGTGTCAATAATGAAGACTTTAAACAGGACTGGTTAAAGAACTGATCCCCGTGGTACCCCACTGTGGTTTATAAGGGGGAGGCTGCTTTTATGCAGAATGTGGGAAGAACTATTCCCCCACATTGAACCTTGGGCTTTAGCTCTCCCATTTCAATGTGCTGTGAATAGTAATTGTGATTGTGTACAGTGATTAAACTTTTGGCCTTTCTCTATTCCCACCCTCGGTAGGGAAATCAGGCAGTGTGTAGGGAATAGAGGGCCCAAAAAGATTACCTCCTCCAACTCACAGAGAGTGTGACCAGTAACATACAGGACAGGCCCCCCCCCCATGGAGGAAACCTCTGAGGACCAATGGCTACGGAACTGCCCTTTATCTGGGCAAGCTAAGAGGAGATTATCCTAAATGCTTTGTCTTATTTCTGTTTCTGGATTAACTGATGAAGTCCATCTTCTAAGTTTCTTGATGATGTGAGCAGGGGTGTTATTGTTTGATGCTGAAGAAGCGGCTCCAGTGTGAAAAGAATATCCTGGAAAGGAATATGGATTAAGCCCAAGTTGATTCAGAAGTGTTCCTGATGAGAATTGCAAGTCTTGATAGCAAAAGTTAGGAATGCGAGAATTTGTGCAATGTGAGCAGAAGTACCCAGGGAGGATTGCAGAGCACAGAATTAAAGATTCTTTTCAGGAGTCACATGATGCAGAGCACCAGAAAGCAGCTTCATCCATCTGTTCCAGTTGCCTGACTATTTAAGTTAACTTTAATTTACATTTTCGCTCGGCTTTGTGGACCTACCTTGAAGCAACTGTCTCTTAGGACCTGCTACTACACTATAGCAGTCTGCATGGATGTTGAAATGAAGAAGGCTATGCCAAAACACACACACCTCCCTCTACTCCTGAGAAGAACCCCAGAAAATTCTGGGCCTCCCCTACCGCAAATGACAAGGGATCATCTGCTTCCAGTCCGGATCAAGAACCCCTGACGGTGGCCCATTTCCTTGAAGAGTTTAAACCCTTTAAAGAGGAGCTGAGGCTGATTACTGGGGAACTCAAATCTTTCACGCAAGTCCAGAAAGATATTACAACATGTACCTCGGACAACGAGGCTCGTATCTGCTCCCTGGAATGCATGCAGGAGAAAATTTTACCAGATCTGGTGGCTGCTCGTCAACGAATCTCCAAGCTTGAAAGTAAGGTGGAGGACTTGGAGAGCCGCAGCTGCCACAATAATGCAGTGCTGATCAGTTTTCCAGAAAAAGAAGGGGGTCCTGACCCAATCAGCTTTGCCCAGAAATTTGTTGAAAATGTTGCAGGCCCATCTCCTTCGGAGCCAGATACATCATTGAGAGGGTCCACTGTGTCCTGCAACTGATTCCAGTGTAAGGCACCCTCCACGCACCTTTATCTTCTGTTTTCTAAACTACTAGGAAGAGCACCATTTCCTTAATAAAATAAGGGACATTCAAGAGCTCAAATGGGAGGGCATGAAGATAAGGGTCGCTCAAGACCTTCCACTTTCTGTGTGGCAAAGAAGGGCTTCATTTCACCACCTGGTAACCAAGCTGATTGCAGCCGGGATTAAATTCAGAATGGGTTACCTGACTTAGCTACAGGTTTTTCTCTCCAGTTCATGGGCTACCTTTGAGGAGATATATGCGGCAATGGTTAGTCTCAAAGCAGCACTTCCAAATCTCTTTTGAGACCCCTGGAAGCTACCCCATGAAGATCAGGGTTTTGGTTCTCAGAGCGTGGTATGGAATTGATGGCAGCAATTGCTGTCTACTGCAGATCCCTGCATGGTTAGGAGATTAAATGTTGTATGCTCATGCCTTTATACCCAGTGACTGTTTGAACTTTACCTGGTACGTTGAATCTACCTCATAGACAGTTGATCGCTGCAGTGATGGCCCCAGACTATTTCCATCAATGGAGTGTCAGGCCATTGACTTTGCTCTTTATTTTTGCAGGGTATCTGCCATTTCGTTCAGATGGCTACGTCAGGCTGTTCATCATCCGCATATTCAAGCAGTAAATGCTGCCACCACGAGCGTTGTGCGCAGTGCTCTATGCCACAAGAGGGAGCTAGTGTTTGCCTCTCTTGCATTGCTGCGTAATGGCATACCCCTGTACTTTTACGGAGGTAGCTAGGGAAGATTAATTTAATTGTGCTTTGTTAAATTTTCTTTGCTTAATGTAGGATTGGACTTTTTCTTCCCAGTGGTTGTCTGTTTAATAACAAACCTTTCTGTTTTTTCTCCTCCTTTTCACACAAGGTGGTAACTATCCCCTTCTTGAATTCCATAAGTAGTCTAATTATCATTCCCCCTTTTGCCTTTTACAGCTGAGTTCGCCAATATATAATTTTTTAAATCTTCTCTTGAAATGGCTATATACATATCTGGATGATTATAAGTCAGACTGTGTTGCTGAGGTGTGTAAGTAGAACCCAACATTTTTGTTAAGGGTTTACTTTGGTTTACATGTATAATGTAACTGGTAGTCTCTTTTAATGTTGTTTAGGCTGTATTAAGGTTGGGGCAGTTGGGAGGAGGAGTTTGGCTTTGGTGGGCTGTCTATCATGGGCCATGTCAGATGGGAGGTGGAGGGAGGGGGTGAGGTGGTAAGGGATTTCCTCACGTGTTTTGGGCCTCATTATTGTGGTGTTAGACTTGGGGGTTTTGTTACTTGTTCTGGGATTGTTAAAGGTGGTGGGAGGGAATCACAGAATCCTTAAGAGTAGCAGTACATGGGAAAGGGACAGTGCAGCAAGGAATTAAAGGGCACGCCTCGAGATACAACAGGGAGGAATGGCTAGGGACCTAAAGATGACTACATGGAATGTAAAAGGAGCCAGACAAAACATTAAGCAATATAACATTTTAAAACATTTGAACCTCTTGAAAGCTGATATTATGTTCTTACAATAATCACATCTGCTTAACTCGGTGGCACTTAAATTAAGGAGACAACAGGTCAGACAAGCTTTCTTCACAAAGGGGACTACTCAGAGCTGTGGGGACTGTGGGGTGATGATCTTAATAAATTGATCTGTCCCTTTTCCCTGATCCAAACCATTTGTGACCCTCAAGGCAGATTCCTTTTAGTTAAAGGTAAATTACATATGTCAGACATATTACTAGGTAGTGTGTATGGCCCAGTTGTTGATACCCCTGGATTCTTTATGCAATTACTCGATGCTCTGGTTCCTTTTTTATCTATTCCAATAGTTATTAGTGGGAATCTGAACATAACCCACAATTCAGCTATGGACCGGTCAGGTAACCACCGTAAAGGTCTCTCTCCTGTTCAAAAAGCATTCTGAGACCTGTTAGATCAGGTAGGCCTATGAGACATTTGGGGAGTCCTCCACACTTCCAACAGAGAATATACTTTCACCTCTCAGGTGCATGGGACTTCTTCACACATTGATTACCTACTCATTTCTCACTCCCTTATTCCTGGAGTACTGGAATCATCTATTTCTCCAGGACCTCCTTCGGACCACTGATTGGTTTCTTGCCAGATCTCATTTCCATCTCTTCCCCAAAAGTAAGGGTGATGGAAACTTAACAATCAACTCTTGAAGGATCCAGGGATAGTTAAATATGTTTTGGAGCACATCACACAATTTATCTGTATCAATTGCAACTCCACCGGTTAACCAGATGTGGAATGGTGTACGCTGAAAGCCTATTTAAGAGGGATACTGATTGGTTTGGCCTCCCAATGGAGGAAGAATCAAGAGAACCAGCTCTTGACCCTCCTGTCTCAAATACGAGACAAGGAGTCTAAGCTCTCCCCTAATTACTCCGAATAGTATAGACAAGAATTGGTGAAGCTGAAGGACTCCTACCTGAAGCTTCTGAGAGAAAAGGTGGAACTCACAATCCTAAAAACTAATGCATCATACACAGAACAAGGGGAGAAAGCAGGTCACTTACTTGCCTTAAGAATCAGGTAGCAAGAATCATCTAGACTTATTGCTGCTATCTGGTTTCCAACTGATGACTCTTAAAGACCTCCCCAATGGACAGTGTAACAGAGTTCTGTCACTACTGCACACAACTATACAGTCCATGACAAACCACTCTTCAGGACAATATCTAGATGATTACTTATCAAAATCCCACCTGTCTTCTCTCTCAGAACCACAACAACTCTCCCTGACTTCGGACATTACTCAGGCTGAACTAGTGAGGGTGATCAAAGCTCTACCCATAGATAAAACCCCTGGACCAGACAGATTCTCCTCCAATTTCTTTAAGGTATTCGTAGAACAATTGACCCCTTCCCTGTTGCCTCTTAATCAACATATCCTTTATGGGGCTGATTCTGATAAATCCCTGTTTGAAGCTTTGATTGTTCTCCTTCCCAAGCAAGATAAGAGCCCAGGGTTAGTATCAAGCTGCAGGCCAATATCTCTGCTCAATCAGGATGTTAAAATTCTGATGAAACTTCTGGCTGACCATGTGAACAAGGTGTTACCAGATCTCAAAGGACTGGAACAGGTGGGCTTTATGAAGGGCAGGTCTTCAGTAGATCAACTACACACTTTGGCTCATGTCTTCTCAACCTCCAGGTATGCCAAGTTTCCAGCAGCCTTGGTCTCCCAGGATACCGAGAAGGCTTTTGACAGGGTTAATTGGACTTACTTGTTACATGCCCTAAAAGCATTTGGCTTCCCTCTGGAATCCCAGAAATGAATAAGCGCCCTTTATAAATCCCCAACTGACCAGATAACTAGTAATGCTGTTATATCTGATCTGTTTTCTCTTCAATCGGGTATGAGGCAAGGCTGCCCCCATCCCCACTCCTCTTTAACATATATTTAGAGCCTCTCATACACAGATTGACAGACTTGCAAGAGGTCCAAGGCATTGCCCTTCAAGGTAATATAGTAGAAGTGTCAGCCTGTGCTGATGATCTTCTCCAGCTATCACAACCAACAGTGTCAATCCTACATATGCTGGGGATTATTGACAAATTTAGTAAAGTATCCAATTACAAATTAAATGTTGAAAAACTGTGGTTTACCCTCTTAATTATAGGGTCCAGAAGCAAGTAGTCTCTGCCCAGGGTCTCTCCTGAAAATCTGATTCTCTGAAATAACTAGGAATTTACCTCACGAGAAGTCCCACCTGCCTCCATCATTTAAATCTGGATTCTCTTGTCCACATAATTAAGTAAGACTTAAATAGATGGTCCCACTTCCCTAACTCCCTTTGGGTAAGAATAAGTCTGATCAAGATAAATGTCTTTCCACGTCTATTTTACCCTCTCAATCTCTTGAACATCTGGCTTCCTTTGGTTCGGTTTAAAAAAAATACACAGCCTCTTCACAGATTCATTTGGGCCAGTAAGAAACCTAGACTGGCATTTCACAAGCTGGCTGCTCCCAAAACTAAGGGGGGACTGCGTCTACCACACATTGATCTTTATTATTGGGCCAGTCATGCCAGTAAATATCTTAAGTGGACAGCTGCAAATGAACCTCAGTCTCCTCTTCCATTCTTACCAGTCTGGCTTAAAATAGAAATTGCCCTAATAAAAGGCCAAATGATTTCTCCATTAAATCTTCTTCACTCAAAATTAAACAGCCTTCCCTCTCAGCTACAGGTCCCCCTTATTGCAACCTCTATCAGAGGTCACTCGCAACTCTGCTCTTTTTTAAAATATGAATACACCAAAGATTTAAATTAAACCCTGAAGGGCAACACTAATATCATAATAGAAGGTAAAACTCTTCAAGCAGGGTGGCTCCCACTGCTAGCTGATTGTCAGCGCTCGTATTTTGTTAAAGAGGATGGGACATGGCTCTCTTCCCCGGACATCCTGAGCAAATCAAATATACCAAATTCTAAGATTTTCCCTGTTTACCAAGTGCATTATCTTCTGCTAAGGTCATAGGGGCTAGGCCCCCGCATCCTTCCAAGGCCTCCTTCCAGATAGAACTAACCCCCCTAGCAGGCTTCCCTCAAGCTGTATCCAAAATGTATGGCATTCTCTATAGCTGGATCACTCTGGATAGTTTCAGTCCCATGGCCTTGTGGTCTTCCCTTTTCCCAGATAAGGTCATCAGCTGACCTCTCCTTTGGCAAACTTGCCATAAATTTCTCTCTCAAGACAGACTCCAGCTTATGCAATACCATATATTGCACAATCTGTATTATTCCCCTCAAAAACTGGCTAAATTGGGTATTGCTACTTCCCCTACTTGTACTCAATGCATGCAGGAGGAGGGTAGCCTACTCCATATTTTCTGGTCTAGCCCAAAGGTGGCCCCATTATGGGACATAATCAGACAAAGAGCAGATCCCCTTTTAGGGCTCTCTGACTTATTCTCCGCTGAGGTATGCCTGCTGGGGGACTTTTACACCATATCAGTTTTCAATAGAAAATACCATATAGCTATGATTTTGATGTCCATTAAGAAAGCGATCCTAAAGCACTGGAAGGATAGCCTCGAAATTACATACACCGAATGGCTCCAGGAGCTTCTGGCAAACATTAGAACTGAAAGAACTATCAGGAGCCTTAATAACAGGCTTAACAAATTTAACAGGATATGGGGCCCCTTGCAATCCCTTTATTCTTTGCAATCTCCTGATACTTGTACTCTGTCTTTTAATACCTGATGTTTTATGATATAGTTCTGTGCTGGGTAATTAAGGTGGGTGGGTAGTGGGGGGGAAGGGGGGGTAGGATAGATCTTTCATGTTCTTTGTGTCAATGCTGTTTATTACCTGTATGATGTAGATCTATTCTCTGTATTGTTATAAACTTTCAATAAAGTTTGAATTGGGAAAAAAATACTTTTCATGCTGTGGAATAAGTAGCTTGGGTGGCTTGAGTTAGAGGGGCCCAGATGAAGGCATTGGCTTGCTGGGGACAATATTCTAAGTTATTATGATGTTGCTGAATGCAATGTGAAGTTATGACTGAGACTGCTAAAGGATGGAGGTGATGAAAAGGTCTGACATGAAAGCAAAAATAAAACAACTACCTTGATTGGCTAACCCTTGTTGATGATGTCCACTGCGGTTGATTGTCAGAAAACTGTAAACTGTCTGGAGGGACCAGCAATAACCTTATACAAGGGCAAAATCTACTATTTGGTAATCCCATAGAGATGAGACGTTGAAAATCTCAGACAGATGTGATGGCTGGAGCCCAGGGAGTAACGATCCAGGACTGGTCAAAGATAGCAGCATAGCTGGTCATTTGAGATGCAGCAGAGCATATTCTGGGGCTGGAAGTCAGAAGGAGGGTATTTGTAGAACCCTGACCAGCCGTTCCAGTAGGGTAGACAATGGGCCACATAGCTAGATCAGAGTTTGTAGCAGTGTGATTTGGATCTGATGATACTACTCGAAACCAATGATGCCAATGTCAGGCGGTAGAAATGAAGGAATGACCTGAGGAATAATTAGCATTGTAAAGTGAAGGTGACCCAGGAGGGAAAAACATTCTTGTTTTATGCAGAGGATCAAGTCAAAAGAACTCCATTAAAGCTTGAATCTATAAAGTTTATTGGGAGATAACCTGGCTTTCATATGATTGGTGACCAATAATTTGCCAAGGAATTTGAGGGATGTCACTGGAGCTAAGGTGTTGTTGTTGGACAGTGGAACTGATAGCTCTTGGAATAGTTGAACTAGAGCAGTAATACCAGCTGGGAGAGGAGAATCTGGTGGATCTATCAGAAGAAAGTCATTGAACAGATGACAACTTGTGGAGGGCAGGAAACATTCAGTGCCCTGCAATGCATCACTTAGAAAACATATCAAAAGCTTTGAGCAATTTTTGCAGTCGAAGATCGGACAAACTGCAGACTAATAATGATCCTTCCAAAACATGCCATAGAGATGCCAGAAATGGATGAAAGGGTAACAACTGAAATGCAGCAAATATATCAGTTTTTAAGAGTCAGGATCCAGGGCCAAACCATTTGATAAATGCTATTGCATTATTGATACAAGCAAAGGATAGCAAAAATCTTTGTAGGAACCAATAAGTGAAAGCCCAGAGTGCATGAGGACAGAGGAACAGATGAGCTGACAATGAGAACCTTCTTACTGGAAATTATTTAGCAACACTTATGGGAGTGATTGACAGCTGGGGAATGGTGGGTGCTAAAAGTCCCAGGAGGAGTGTCATTTAAAGTTCCTTTGGTAAGAGCCGATGGACTACTGAAAAATCCTTCACCGCAGACTTCAGGTTATGAGTGGAAGGCATCAGAGGAAAGCACTGAGATGCCTATGAGGAGACCATGAGAAAGTCAGAAAAAGATATGTTGCAAAACTGGGTGAGAAGAATGGGAGCTAGAATCCTGGATCAAGCTTGTAAGTTGTTAGGGTGGCAAGATGGCTGTGATGCTGCTTCACTCCCACTCATGCTATGTTTCTCCAGGCATTTTAGTGAATCACCCCACTGAGATAATTTTGTTTTGATGCTTAAGTTTCTGTTTTTTTTGCTATTCCTTTTTCCTCCTCTGGTATAACTGGTCTGCTCCCTATTCTGGCAGCCTCCTCGGGATGTTCCAGCCACCGTCTCACATCCGCACTCCAGTCAGGGTCACGCCTGCTGTCCCTGTGGCTTATCCCCTGCTGTGGGGTGGTGGGGAGCCCCCAACTCACCCACCTCAAATTGGATCCAGAACTCAGGTGCCCCCTCAGAGCCAATGTCATAGGACAGTCATCAAGCCACTCAACCCGGATGCCACTCCATTTTTCTTTGTGTTTTTACTCCCCAGGAGCTGTGAGCATGTAATGATGGCAGGTGGAGGGGAGAGCACACGTGTCTGTACATGCTCGCTCCAGGCATCGGCCCTAGCTCCTCCCCATGCTTGCAGAACATCGCCTTGTCCCCAAGCCTCACCAGGGGGTGAACAGGTGCTGAATCGTGAGGATCCCCCTTCCCGGAGAAGGAGAGCAGTCCAGTAGATGCTCGATCCTTCTCCTCCCCTGCTGACCCTCAACAACCTGTGCTTGTTCCTGAACATGGGTCGCCAGTGTAGCGCGAGGTTAGGAGTCCAGTGCCTCATCCCTCAGTGACAACGGGCTGGCAGATGCTTAAGTATCTTTTGAAATAAAATGTTGAAACTTTTTGCTGGTTTTTGCTACAATGGACAGGCCTCTCACTTGAGGGTTGTTTGAGTGACACATTGTGTATTGATGCACTGCTATAATCTAATAATAATACTACTGGGACCTTCAATTTAGGGTAAAAAAAAAAACAGTTAGTGTGTTTGTCTGAGTTGGTTGAAGTGAACTGTTATCTGTGCAGTTATCTAGGTGTTAGTCTCAGGTGGCTGAAGGGGATTATTATCTGTGCAATTTAACTAAGTGTAGAAAGATCTGTTATGCAGGGGAAGTGGCTTAGCTAGAAGGAAGCCAGATTAAAGCCAGATTTAAACACTGCCCTAGATAGCTTCTGCCAGAAAACTGGCAGAGAACACCAAGACGAAGGAGCTGCTGTTGTGACTGGACTCCTCTACTGGGACTATATTGCTCTCTTTTCCTCCTGTCCACCCCCCACCCAAAGCCAGTTCTACTTTTATAGGCACAGGATTTGACTGCCAACAGAAAATTCCTGTTTGGGAGCAGGAAGTGAGTGATCACAGAGCCACCAAAGGCTCACCATACTAGAAGGACAAGCGTAGCTCTCCGTCCCCCTCCTAGCAGCTGGAGGTCTGCCTCTGAGCAAGTAAGGAGACTACTGAGAAATACAGCATCTTCTTGTCTCAGAACAGGAAGACCAGGAGCTTAAAGGGCACAGAGGCAGTAGGTAAGTAGGGAGAAAAAAAAACAGAGGAAAGAGTAAGTATTCCAAACAACAGTGAAGGGGCCAGAAATAAGACATGATGGGATTGGTGCAGTGCAGTGGCTGTGGAGCAGCAGTCTTCCAGGAGATGTTCTGGAGGATGCAGTGTTGTCCCATTGCAGCACCTCTCTGGGCTGAGGGAGGAGGTTGCTCATCTCCAGGCTGAGTTGGCCAGGATTTGTGGGACCTCCTCTTCCATCCAGGGACCACCAGGGCCACTGCCATTGCCTCAGAGGTTGCCAAGAAAGAGGAGCAGTTGGACCACAGTGGGCTCAGGGAGTGTGAGGGTGGTGGCACAGAGGTACATTCCTCCAGTTGTACTGCTACACAATTCATATGCTGTTGTGGCAAAGTGTGGTTCCTCTATGGAGGTACCGCAGTGTAGACCAAGGACGATGCTGGGAACCTCCACAAAGGAGACCCAGAGGAGGGCGGCATGGGACCCCACAGGGGAAGGAAACAATTCCTGGTGGGGGACTCCATTGTTAGGAAGGTAGAACTGGGGGAGGAAGGGGAGAGGGAGGTAGGGTGCCTGCCTGGCACCATGGCTTGGAGGGACAGGGAGCAAATCCTCAGGATCACTGGAGCAGCTGCACAGAAGAGGGAGCTAGATGTCACTGTCCACCTAGAGACAAATGATCTGGCTAAAAAAGGGATCAGAGAAGTGCAGGAAGAGTTTGTGGAGTTGGGGAGGGTCCTTACACAAGTAGCACACATGGTAACCTTCTCAGAAGTGCTGCCTGTCTATGGCATAGGTGAGGCTAGGGTGCTCCACACCATGGGATTCAATCAGTGGTTGAAAAACTGGTGCAGAGCTCAGGGCTTTGGCTTCACTGGGGACTAGGGGTCCACCTGGAGTGATGCATGCCTATACTGGCATGATGGTCTGCATCTGTACAGAAGGGGAACCAGGATCCTAGGTGATAGGTCTAAATGCTTCATTGGCAAGCATTTAAACTAGTCAAGGGGGGAGGCATCGGAAAGGAGCAGGGAAATCCTAGCCCCCCACAAAATCAGAGTAGTAAGTGAGGTAAACACCAAGATAGAGATGTTGATAAGGACAAGGGCTGGGGTAAATGGAGAAAGTGACAAAGGCAGTAAGGACAGGGATGGGGCAAAAATGGGTAAGGCCATTGGGAAATGGAGGGTAATGAATACCAATGTCTGTGGTCTGGGCAACAAGCTCCCTGAACTGGTGGCCTTGATGGAAGAGGGATGCCTGGATATTGTAGCAGTCACAGAAACATGGTACACAGAGAACCATGACTGGGAAGTTAACATACCAGGGTACACAACCTACAGGAGAGACATGGAGGGTAAAAGAGGGAGGGTAGCTCTCAGCAAGGAAGGATATAAGCAACTGAACAAAAGAGTAAATAGGGAGGAGAGGAGGCACTGTGAGTCACCTTAGAGACTGGAAATGGCACCACAATCTGCACAGGGGTTATATACAGACCCCCATGTCAGGGGGAGGGAATGGACAAGGATATGAAAGAAGGCATTCTTAGGATGGCAGAGAAAGGGGAGATACTGTTGATGGGAGACCTGAATATGCCAGATGTTAACTGGAACACATTTGCTGCAGCCACATCCAAGAGCAGTGCCATTCTTGATGCCCTATAGGTGGCATGCCTCAGACAGCTAGTTTTGGAACCACTCATGAGGGAGCAATCTTAAACCTCATACTCTCAAATGGGGACAGTGAGAGGATCTCAGATCTAGAAGTAGGTAGCCATCTGGGAACAAGTGACCACCAAACAGTGTGGTTCACAATAAACTCTGCTACAGAGTCAAGCCATACAAAAGTGAGGGTAATGGACTTCAGGAGGGCTGACTTTGACAAGTTGGGAGTGTGCCTTCGAAAAGCACTAGCAAACAGGCTAGAAGGAGGGGTGGAGCAACAATGGGAAACATCAAAACTGCCATCACAGAGGCAACAAGCCTTTGTGTGAAGCAAACAAACAAATCAAAATGAAAGAAAAAGCCACTATGGTTCTCAAAAGAGGTAGCAGGGAAGGTCAGGGAGAAAAATGTATCATTCAGGGAGTATAAGGAAACACAGAAGGAGCAGGACAGAGACCAACCAGTTAAGGTATAAGGAAGCAGGAAGGGAAGTCAGAATAGCAAAGGCCCAAACTGAGGAAACAATAGCCAACTCAGTTAAGAAGGGGAATAAAACCTTTTATAGGTACATCAGAGAGCGTAGAAAGACAAAGGGAAGGATAGTGAGGCTGAATAAAATGGACGGTGGGTGGGCAGAGAGGGACATTGAAAAAGCAGGGATACTGAACAAATATTTCTGCTCAGTATTCACAAAAGAGGAGGGGGGAGGTGCCTAATCCAATTAAAAGAAGCACTCTGGATAGGGTGGTCGATCCCAGTCCTTTCACAGAAGAAAGGGTTCTGAAAGAACTCCTAAAACTGAAGGTGGACAAAGCAATGGGACCTGACAGAATTCACCCCAGAATTCTAAAAGAATTAAGGGAAGAACTAGTGAAACCACTGACTACCCTTTTTAACAAATCATGGGAGGATGGTGTGGTACCTGAGGACTGAAGGAAGGCAGATGTGATTCCCCTTCACAAAAGTGGGAGCAAGACAGAGGCAGGAAACTACAGATCTGTCAGTTTGACCTCTATGGTAGGAAAAATGATGGAATCACTTCTGAAGGAAAGAATTGTTAAGTACCTAGAGGACAGTGGGACACAGGGCCCAAGGCAGCATGGGTTCACAGTGGGAAGGTCATGTCAGATGAATCTAATTGATTTCTTTGACTGGGTG
Source organism: Neoceratodus forsteri (assembly GCA_016271365.2). NCBI lineage: Eukaryota > Metazoa > Chordata > Ceratodontiformes > Ceratodontidae > Neoceratodus > Neoceratodus forsteri. The sequence continues at coordinate 1,093,578,390 of CM057451.1, forward strand.
ACCAAAGTAGTAGACCAGGGAGGGGCTGTGGACATGGCCCACCTAGACTTTAGCAAGGGATTTGACACAGTCCTACACAAAAGATTAATAGTCAAATTAACCAGCCTTGGAGTGGGTCCCAGGGTGGTAGCCTGGGTAAAACATTGGCTGGACAAAAGGACACAGAAATGGAGTCCACTCTGAAGAAAGAGGGGTTACTAGTGGGGTACTACAGGGTTCAGTACTGGGTCCAGTCCTTTTAAATGTCTTCATAAGTGACATTGCAGAGGGACTGGAAGGAAAGGTATGTCTCTTTGCAGATGACACAAAGATCTGCAACAGGGTTGATACACAAGGAGGTGTGGAAAGGATGAGAAGGGACTTGGCAAGGTTGGAGGAATGGTCAGAAATATGGCAGCTTGGATTCAATGCAAAGAAGTGCAAAATAATGCACCTGGGAAACAAAAACCCAGGGGAAGATTACACAATGGGGGGAGGTAGTAACAACAACAAAAATGGAAACGGACCTGGGGGTAATCATATCAGATGACCTTAATGCTAGCAAGCAACATGAGAAGACAGTAGGGAGGGCTGGAGGGATACTGGGATGTATAGGGAGAGGCATCACCAGCAGAAAACAGGACGTTGTTATCCCTCTGTACAGACAGTTGGTGAGACCCCATCTGGAGTACTGTGTCCAGTTCTGGAGATCCCATCTCCACAAGGACATAGACAGGATAGAGGCAGTCCAGAGGAGGGCAACTAAAATGGTGCAGGGTCTGCAAGAGAAGCCATATAAGGAGAGACTAAAGAAGCTTAATATGTATACCCTTGAGGAAAGGAGGGAGAGGGGGGACATGATAGAAACTTTTAAGTACCTCAGTGGAATTAATAAAGTCCAAGAGGGTAGCATCTTTCAGAAAAAGAGATGTGCAAGAACAAGTGCTCCAGATGGGGTCTCACCAACGGTCTGTATAGAGGGATAACAACTTCGTGCTTTCTACTGATGATGCCTCTCCCTATGCATCCCAGAATCCCCCCATCCCTCCTTACTGCCTTCTCAGTGTTTGTCTACCTTAAGGTCATCTGATATGAGTACCCCCAGGCCCCTTTCCATTATTGTTGTTGTTAGTACCCCCCCAATTGTGTACTCTTCCCCTGGGTTTTTTGCTTCTCAGGTGCATTGCTTTGTACTTCTTTGTGCAGAAATTAAGCTGCCATACTCTTGGACATTGCTCCAACCTTGCCAAGTCTCTTCTCATAATTTCCACCCCATCTTGTGTATCAACCCTGTTGCAGATGTTTGTGTCATCTGCAAAGAGGCCTACTTTTCCATCCAGTCCTCCCGCAATGTCACCTATAAAGACATTAAAGAGTACCGGTCCCAGTACTGAACCCTGAGGTACCCTACTAGTAACTCCCCTTTCTCCAGAGTGTATTCCGGTTAGTATTACCCACTGCATCCTGTTGTCCAGCCAGTTTGTTACCCAGGCTACCACCCTGGTTCCCACTCCCAGGCTGGCTAACTTGTTTATTAATCTTTTGTGTGGTACTGTGTCAAATGCCTTGCTAAAGTCTAAGTAGGCCATATCTACAGCCCCTGCCTCATCTACCACTTTTGTCTCCCAGTCAAAGAAATCTATTAGATTCATCTGACATGACCTTCCCACTGTGAATTCATGTTGCCTTGGGTACTGTGTCCCTCTGGCCTCTACGTATTCTACAGTTCTTTCTTTCAGAAGTGATTCCATCATTTTCCCTACCACTGAGGTCAAACTAACAGGTCTGTAGTTTTCTGTCTCTGCCTTGCTTCCATTTTTAAAAGTGGAATCACATCCAGTACCACACCATCCTCCCATGATTTGTTAAAAAGAGTAGTCACTGGAGTCAGTAGGCCTCCCCTTAATTCTTTTAGAATTCTAGGGTGAATTCCATCATGTCTCATTGCTTTGTCCACCTTGAGTTTTAAGAGTTCTTTCAGGACCCTTTCTTCTGTGAATGGACTGGTATCAACCCCCCTGTCCAGAGTGCTTTTATTTATTGTTTGGTTTAGGTAGCTCCCCATCAAATTCTTTTCTGAATACTGAGCAAAAGTATTCATTCGGTATCTCTGCCTTTTCAGTGTCGCTCTCTGCCCACCTTCCCTCCCCTTTACTGAGCCTCACTATCCCTCGCTTGGACTTTCTTCACTCCTTAATGTATCTATAAATGATTTTATCTCCCTTCTTAACTGAGCTGGCTATCTTTTCCTCAGTTTGGGACTTTGCTATCCTGACTGTCTTCCCTTCTTCAATCTGCTTTAACTGATACAGTTCTCTGTCCTGTTCCTTCTGTGATTCCTTATACTTCCTTAATGCTATCTTTTTCTCATTAACCTTCCTTGCCACCTCTTTTGAGAGCCATAGTATTTTTTTCACTTTGTTTTGTTTTCTTTATTTGCTTCACACAAAGGCTTGTTGCCTCTATGATAGCAGTTTTGATTTTTCCCCATTGTTCTTCCACCTCTCCTTCCTGCCCATTTACTAGTACATTCCTTAGGCATTTTTACTTTATTTATTTATTTATTGAAATTTCAGATAACAACTTTGAGAACAAGCTCATTTCATAGGTTCCACATCAGGCGAATAATACATATTGGGAAAGTATGAGACAGAGAACAAACAAAACAAGGAATTATATGAGACATTACAAGAGTGTATAACTAGAGAAGTTCCAATACATGTGGCATTGTACAATTTATGCCATGGTGCATATCTGATTAAAACCTGGAATTCAAAGGGTCATATTAGAGGTGGTGGGGTCTTACAAAACAATCTTTTACAGGATAATGAGAACATACTCAGCCTAATATCTAATAATCAACAAGGTAAGGGATGGCATCAGCCCAACGGCCTCACCAGAGATAAGAAGGTAGGGACAAAGCATTTTAAAGTGAGCAAGGAAGCTCAGGAGATATAACAAGGGGAAGTGGGATAGGGGTAAAGCCATAGAGCGATGAGATGAAAGAGTGGAAGGGATCAAGAGGAAATGTGAAGGAGAATGATTAGCAACTCAGAACAGTTATTTACATGCTAAGAACAGTTACGCATAAGTTCTGGATAGCATAAGGTTAGAATAAGCGCTGGTCAAAATTTTGCCAAAGTCAGCCTTACTAAAGTCCAATACCCTCATTTTTGTATGGCTTGACTTTACAGTTACGCTTATCGTGAATCACACTGTATGGTGGTCGCTTGTTCCCAGATGGCTACCCACTTCTAAGACTGTGATCCTCACTCCATCCCCATTTGAGAGTACCAGGTCCAAGATTGCTCCCTCCCGAGTAGGTAGCAACACTAGCTTATTTATTTATTAAATTTTGAGCCCACTGAGCCCCGGAGGTCCCTTTTTCAGGGGTGACCCAGGATAGAGCATAGAGGCAGAATATTAGGTGCAGATTATTAGGTACAACGTGTTAATAAGAGTACAATGCTAACCAGGTAAGAATGATGACAGTAACACAGAAGAAGACAGTAATTCACAGAAATGGTGAGTCAAATACGTATTCGACATACAAGTAGTGATTGTTTGAGACAAGACCTAGCCTCATAGACCACTTGGGTGACAGGGGAGAGGGGTAGCACTCTTAGTTAGGACAGGGGGAAGACTACCCTATGCCTTGACAGGGACAAGTGCTGGTCTCAAACATGTGGGCCTTGGGCCTAGTGCAGAAAGTTGATAGGGAGGGAGCTTTCTGTATTGACGGTGAAAGATTTTTCCACAAGTAGGGGGCAGTAAAGGAGAAGGGTCTGCAACCAGCGTTTGTCATGACTCTGGGTGTTACAAGTAGAGACCGTCCAGAAGTTCTGAGCATCTGAGAATTGTGCTTAAGGGAGAAAGTCCCTTTTAGGCTGGGGGAGCTGCCGGACTCAGTATTTTGAACGTGAGGCAGGGCAGGGGGTACTGAAGTCGATAGACAAAGGAAGGCCACTGCAGCTGGGAAAGTGTGTCACAGGGGTGGCTTCTTGGGTGATCCTGGGTAGCAAACCATGCAACCTTGTTATACAGTACCTGTAGCCAGTTAAACTCTTGCTTAGGCATACCCTGTAGTACTGGGGCAGCATAGGTAAGTGTTGGGAGCATAACACTGGAGACAATTGCCAACCTTGCCCCGGGGGTAAACTTGTCTTTTAGCAGGTACAGTGTGCCCAGTTTACAGTGGATGGTCCTGGTTACTTGGTCTACGTGGGACTTGAAGGTGAGACCTCGGTCAGTTATTAGCCCAAGGTATTTTATGGTGTTCACCACATTTATACTTTTTCCAGCTAGAGAGTTTAGTTGTAGGAATCTGGACCTATCTTGCCCTAAGGATCTAGGACCAAACAGCATATCTTTTGTTTTGCTTGCATTGAGGACCATTCTGTTGGACATAAGCCAGGCCTCCAGTGTCTTTAGACCAGCTTGGAGGAGAGGGCCTAGTCTCTGCAGATTTTCCATTGAGTGGTAGATTACAGTGTTGTCTGCATATTGAACAACAGAGCTGCCCCCTCAGTGAAGGTTAAGGTCATTTGTGAAGAGAGAGAACAAAAGGGGAACGAGAATTGATCCCTGAGGTACTCCCTCTTTGATAGGTAGAGGATCCGAATGCTCACCCTTCCAGATGACCCTCTGCGAGCAACCTGATAGGTAGCTCTTGAACCACCACAGGGCGTGGGGATCAAGATCTATTTTGTCAAGCTTTGTTAGTAAGAGGTTATGGTCCACAAGGTCGAATGCCTTGGAGAGGTCAATAAAGATTGCTCCTGTCGGCTTACCTGTGTCCATTGCACTGAGTACGTCCACTGTTAGATGGGTGAGAGCTGTATCGGTGCCGTGGTTAGTTTGGAAACCATGCTGAGAGGGGGGCAAGGAGCTGATGGGACTTAAGGCAGTCTCTCAGCTGTCCATAAACCAGCCTTTCCTGCAGTTTTGCAAGAGTGCATAGCAGAGAGATGGTCCTGTAGTTGCTAATCAGTTCCTTCGATCCACCCTTGTGAATGGAGACCACATTCACCTGCTTCCACTGAAGAGGAACAGTTCCTTCCAGAAGTGATCTTTTGATGAACCAGGTAAGGGGTCTGGCAAGGGACTGGGCTCCTTCCCTTAGTAATCTAGGGCTGATACAATCCGGGCCTCCTGAGCCTTTGATTTTCACAGCCTTTAGAAGAGAAAGGACCTCTTTGGCCTTGACAAGTCTCAGGTGAAATTGTGGTCTTTTTAGGCAGGAGGGTTCATCCTTGATCAGTGCCGGTGTAGGAGGAGGCAGTCCAACCTTGTAGTCATCAAGGTTGGTAAAAGCGACAGTTTATCTCTGAGGCAATTATCTGGCAATCACTCTCCAGCTGTCCATTTATTGCTATTAGACCAGGAGCCTCCTTGGAATTTCCCCCTAAGTAGTTCGTTGATGTGGGTTCTGAAAAGCTTAGGGTTGCCTAGGTTGGTATGTTGTAGGTGTGTAACATACTCCTTCTTCACAAGTCTGATTGATGTCTTACAAATCTGTAAGAAACAAGTGTAAGTCACTAGGTCTGCCTGGAGAGCGGACCACTGAAACTTCTTCTAGGCCTTGTCCCGGCTAATCATCATATATTTTACTGAGTGAGAGATCCACTTGTAGCAACTTCCCTTTGCTCCGAGTTTCTTGAGAGGGGCAACGAGGGAAGCCACCTTGAGGAGTGAGTCTTGGAAGAATTCCAAGGCTTCTTCCACAGTTGGGAGTAGCTTGATAGGACTCCAGTCCATGTTGCTTAGATAGTCATTAAATTTTCTCATCATGAAGTTTGAGAAGTCATGGATGGTGAGTATCCTTGGTGAAACCTTTTTTGCTCTGTTCTTCCAGATGCAAAATATGGGGAAGTGGTTGCTAAGAGCGTCGGCCATTAGTCCTGCATTCTGGATGTTGAGGAGATTGGATACCAGAGCCCAGTCTAGGATGGTGTGGTTCCCGGTTTTATGATTAAGCCGGGTAGGTTCTGAGATAACCTGTACAAGGTTTGCCTCCTGGGTCACAGCCAAGAGGACTTTTTTAGGGTCTGAGGCCCAGTTTAGGTTGAAATCTCCCAGGATAAGGAGTTCTGTGGATACTTCTTTGCCTAATGTTTTTGTAATACAGTCCAAGACTTGGAGAGCAGTCTTAGGAGGGTTATAGACACAGCCAAGGGTGAGGTGCTTAGCATGACCAAGGGTTATCGGATGAAAATAGATTTACCAAGATCAGTTTCAGCTGCGACACCATAAGGGTGTCCTTCACATAGATTATGACCCCACCTCCTGTCTTGTTCACCCTATCCCTTTGGAAGATGTTGTAACCTAGGACCTTGACCTCATGGTCAAGGATGTGGACCTTGAGCCAGGTCTTTGAGATAGCAAGGATATCTGGCTTATATAGGTCAAGCCAAGCCTGTAACTCCTGAATTTTTGGTCTGAGGCTGCAGATGTTCATATGTACAATCCTTAGACCCTTAGAGGATGCCCAATACGGGTCCTGGGGGGAGGAGACTAGATGATTAGCTGTTTGTGGGCCCAGATTAGAATGTATGTCTCCTGCCTGAAGCAATAGAAGAGCAAGAAGGCATAGTAACTTTGGGCTGACTGATGGGATGGAGAAATTGTGCAGCATCCTTCAGGTATCTTGGAGTGCCTTGTAGTATGTGCCCCTTCTTATCATCTCATGGGCTATCAGAAGGGAATTCATGCTAGGGGGGAGGTCCAGTTGTAGTGGTCTTTTGGAGAGGAGTCTTTGTGTTGTGACCCCTTGGAGTCGGGGTATCCTTGTTCTATGCCCCTGTTCACCCAGAGGAGGGAGAGTATGTAGAGAATAGCCAGGAGTACGCCCCATTTAGAGAAAAAGCAGGTGACTTTTTTCCACACCGAGAATTGCGGCAAAGAATGCCAGGGCCAGGTGAAGTCTCTCTGGGGCCATTTTATGAGAATAGTGGCCGACAATTTCTGGTTGGGGTTACCTACTGTCTGTTTGTCCATTGGATTGTATTTTTTTACTGCAGAATCCTGCCAGTGAAACAATTGAAAATAAAGTAGTAGACTCCTAGGAGTAGCAGGTCTAAGGCTATTTGTCCCCACCCTGTAGGAAGCTTGGCAGTAGAGCTAGTTGTGATTTGTGGTCTCCAGTCATTGGTAGCCTACCAGAGTTTTACATTTGTTTCCAGGGCTAACCTTTAGGAGCTATCTAGTTCTGAGAGTTATTGAGGTATGAGAGTAGAGTCATTCTCGATGCCCTTCAGGGTGGATTGTGGTGCCCTTACCTGTCTCAAAGGTGTCCCACAGTGTCTCCTCTCCTCCCTGTTTACTCAGGGGGCATGCTTCAGACTAGCTGTCTGAAGCATGCCCCCTGAAGTGCATCGCGAATGACCCTACTCTTGAATGTGGCTGCGGTAAATGTGCTCCAGTTAACATCTGGCATGTTCAAGTCCCCCAATAACAATATTTCCCCTTTTCGTGCCATTCTGAGGATGCCTTCTATCATATCCTTGTCCATTTCCTCCCACTGAGATGGGGGTCTGTAAACAACTCCTGTGTGGATTGTGGTGCCCTTACCTGCCTCAAAAGTGTCCCACAGTGCCTCCTCTCCTCCCTGTTTACCCTTTAGTTCCATTGCTTTGATCCCTCTATTATCCTCTCTGTCCCTCCTGTAGATTGTGTACCCTGGTATGTTGACATCCCAGTCATGGTTCTCCATGTACCATGTTTCTGTGACTGCCATGATATCCAGGTTTCCCTCTTCCATCAAGGCCACTAGCTCAGGAAGCTTGTTTCCCAGACTGCAGGCATTGGTACTCATTATCCTCCATTTTGTGATGGTCTTACCCTTTTTGTCCCATCCCTGCCCTTACTGCCTTTGCCTTTTTCTCCATTTACCCCTGTTCTGCTTTCTATCGACCTCTGTACCTTGGTGTTTACCTTGCTAACTACCCTATTTTGTGAGGGGAAGCTGGAAATTTCTTGCTTCATATGCAGAGGTCAACCTTAACCATTTTTTGCACTAGCAAGCAGGGCAAGTTGATTAACAATTGCACTAGCACGCAGATGGTTGCACTAGCCCTCAATTATAATGGTACATTTTGATCACTTATGCAGGCAACAATACAAGCCAAGAAATACTCTGATTATTGCACAGTTACCCTGCTCTCACATTGCTCCCTGCCCCAGCAGAAAAAGAAGACTGCAATGCCATCACATACAGTGAGCCCCCCCCCCGCTGTTTTGTACCATGGCCTCCTTTCTTCCTCTTTCTGCCCACCAAACCAGCAGACATCACAGCAGCAAATGTTCAATCAAGCAGTCCTAGCTCTGCACACACAATAGCTGACATCGTCATGCACCTCATCACACTCTCACCCCACCCACAGGGCAATGAACAGAGTCAGGCAAAGAAAGATACTCTCAGCCTCACCCTATAGTCAATTGGAGACCTGCACTTCTGGAAGTTTTTTTATAGTCTCAAATGAGCCAAGAGCACATCCAAGATTTCTTTTGGGTAGGGGTTACACAAATTTTAGGGGCTTGGGAAATAGAAAACTATGACATTTTTATTTTTAAAAGTATTGATTTTAATATGCTCTGCTCCAACAATAACAGATTTTTCTTTAACATTGTCCTTTCATCATCACAGGGGAAACAGTACACAGGCATAATGCTATTCTATCTCTATTTCTACAGTATATAGAATGATCTGTGCACACCAGGAATGCCTATTTTCAGCTTTCAAATTATGTATTTTAGGAAGGTTTATTTTTGTACCATACATAATCCAACGCTTTGTTTTTAGGATGAAGGGATATACTGAGTGGGATAAGGGTGGGACTGTATGAATGGTGTTGTCTGGTATGGTCCATTAAAAGAGCTGGGGACCCCCTACACTTGAAAGTAATGGCAGTGGTGGATCTGTGGATGATCATTTCAGAGTCTGGTCTACAGAGGTGTCCAGTGAAAGAACAGAATAAAGAGATTTGGAGGGGAAAGGGAAGCTATGGTGAGGCCGGGATAAAACCCACCACCTACAGAGCTGGCCCTGTATACATCTTAGCATTTTGTCACTGAAATGTTAGATAGAGACTCTCAAAATGTAGGCAAATGATGAACACTGGTCTTAATAATATGGGACAAATTGTCAAACAGAGACACATTCAGAAAACTGAAAGCTAGTGACTTAACAGCACTCTACCCTTGATCACACCCTGGCCACTAGCTGAAAGTCCTAACAGTGGAGTGATAACGACTTACATTGAGTCCTTTTCAGGATCCTCCTCTTGAACTGTCAGATAACTGCAGCTCTTAATGAGCCGTTAATCACACCAGGCCGTCTGGATCATTGAGAGAGATTAGCATGAGGACTAGAGCCTGCTAAAGTAAGGACTTTTTAAATTTCATTAACAGCCATGAAAATCTGCACTAGTCAAGACAGACAAGTAGAGAGTTAAATGCACTAGCCCTAGTCAATTTGCACCAGGGTTTGGGCTAGTAAAACAATGTTAAGATTGATCCCTGTTCATATCAGTGCCTACCCCCTTGGCTAGTTTAAAAGCTTGCCAGTGAAGCATTTAAACCTAACACATAGGAACCTGGTTTCACTCCTAGACAGATGCAGACCATCACTGCAGTATAGGCCTGCATCCCACCAGATGGACCCCCAGTCCCCAATGAAGCTAAAACCCTATGCTTCACACCAGTTTTTCAACCATTCTTTGAACTGCGTGGTGCACAGTACCCTAGCCTCACCCATGCCATAGACAGGCAGCACCTCTGAGAAGGTTGCCATGTGTGCTACCTTTCTAAGGCCCATCCCCAACTCCAAAAACTCCTCCTTTACTGCTCTGATCCCATGCCCAATTAGGTCATTTGTCCGAAGGTGGACAATGACATCTAGCTCCCTCTTCCATGCTGCTGCTCCCGTGATCCTGAAGATTCATTTCCTGTCCCTCCAAGCCATGGTGCTGGGCAGGCACCTTACCTCCCGATCCCCTCCCTCCCCCAGTTCTACCCTCCTAACATAGATATATAGATAGTGTCAGCAGATAAGGGCCTATGGCCCACCCAGTCTGCCATTTGAGCTTGTAAGTTCAGTTTATGTTTTCCTAGAGGTCTGTTGCCCCTAACTGAGTCCCCCACCAAGAGCTACTTCCTTCTCCTGTGGTGTCCCATGCTGCCCTCCTGTGGGTCTCCCTTGTGGAGGTTCTCAGCATCCTCCTTGGTCTCCACTGCAGGTGCCTCCATAGAGGAACCACGATCTGCCAGAATGGCAAATGAATTATGGACAGGTACAGCTGGAGAGATGTGCCTTTGTTCCACAACCCTCGCCCTCCCTGACCCAACTGTTGTCCAACTGCTCCTCTTTCTTGGCAACCTCTGAGGCAGAGGTGGTGGCACTGGTGTTCCTTGGGTGAGGGAGGCTTCCATACTCCTTGCCATTTCTGTCTGGAGACAGGCAACCTCCTCCCTCAGTGCAGAAAGTTGCCTGCAAATAGGGCAGCAATGCAGCTTCCAGAATGTCTCCTGGAAAATTGTTGCCCCACAACCAGTGCATTGCACCACTCTCACATGTCTCCCTCCTTCATAACTTAATATATATATATGTGTACACACACACACATTTTTTTTTGTCTTTATTTGTGTAGAGGTGTGTACATAAACTTCACCCTTATTGGCTTATTGACACATAGCACATTTTCTGGAGCTGGAAGGACACTACTTTCTTCAACTGAGCTGTGTGAGAAATTCTTTATTGCACTTGATATCTGCAACAAACGTGCACTTTTGCTTAACTCTGTGGGAGATGAAACTAACTACCCTTGGTAATTGCTTTTTATTCACATATTTATTTAGGGTTTAACCAAGAAGGGGCTTGCAAACTCTGTTTATCTTGTTAGTAACTTCAGAAAGATTTAAATACTGCATTTGGGTGGGTCCTTGGAGGTAGCTAGATTGTCTACTAGGATTTGCTGACAGTTAAACTATTTTTAAATGAATTAAAGGTGGCTGAGGAGTTGAAAAAGAAACTTGCAAACTCTGCTTATCTTGGAAGTAACCTCATAAGTGTTTGAATACTGCATTCTGGTTGTCCCTTGGGGGTAGCTGGATTGACTACTAGGATTTTGGGACAGAAACTACTTTTAAATAATTTACTGGTGCGTAGGAGTTTGTGATAGTTAAACTCTTTTTAACAAAGTTACTGGGGTTAGGGTGGTCACAGAAAACCTGCAGTGTGAAACAGGAAAAGACAGTCTTTCAAGCAACAGAGGGTGGTGGATCTAGGTTTACGTTTGTTTGTTACAATTCTTAAGATTTTCAGTGCAGGAAGAGTTTAAAGCACAGCTGACTTATTTGGGGCTGACAGCTCTCAGAGCACAAACCACCAGGCCTGTTTTGGGGCTGGGGAGGTTTACCTGTGTCTGACTTGGATGTGTGGATTTTTCTCTGTCAGATTAGCAGGGTATTTCTCTATCAAATTGTTGTGTAGGGCATCTTGCTGACAGGAAGGCACTCATTGCAGCACTGGGTCAGAGCTTTTAGCTGATTATTTTGTGAGGGCACAGTTTAGGCAGAACCCTTCCCACCCTCACCCACCACCCCTGGAAACAGTTCCTTTATACCTGGGGTTCTGACATCATTTCCTCAAGAGTGCAAGGTGCATGTCACTGTCATATCCTCTGTAGCACACTGCACTGACAATATAAGCATACACATTGTATAATATAAATATGTATTTATTTCTATATTACAAACCAATCACACACACACACACACACACACACACACAAAAACAAAAAAAATGTGGGGAGTAGTGCAATGTAATGGCTGTGGGGCAGCAGTCTTCCGGGAGTCTTTCTGGACGCTAAGATGCTGCCCTATTTGCAGACAACTCTCTGCCCTGAGGGAGGAAGTTGCCTGTCTTCAGGCCACACTGGACAGTAGGAAGGGAACCTCCCCCATCCAGGGAGCACCGGAGCCACCACCACTTCCTCAGAGGTTGCAAAGAAAGCACAGCAGTTGGACCACAGTGGGCTCAGGGAAGGTGAGGATGGTGGAACAGAGGCACACCCAGTCAGTTGTTCCACACCACAATCCATACACCATTCTTGGGGATCACAGCCCCCCTATGGATACACCCACAGAGGAGACTAAGGAGGGTGCAGACAACTGTCACAAGGGAGGCCCTCAAGAAGGAGGCAGAGGGCACCACAGGGAAAGAAAGCAGCTCCTGGTGGGGGACTCAATTATTAAGGGGATAGAACTGGGGGAAGCAGGGAAAACTGAAGTAAGGTGCCTGCCTGGTGCCATGACTTGGAGGGACAGGAAGCGCATCCTTAGGATCACGAGAACAGTTACATGGGAGTCTGAGCTGGATGTCATTGTCCACCTAGGGACAAATGACTTAGCTCATCATGAGATTAGAGCAGTGCAGAAGGACTTTCTAGAGTTGGGGAGGGGCTTAAGACAAGTAGCACACACAGTATCCTTCTCAGAGGTACTGCCTGTCAGTGGCATGGGTGAGGCGAAGGTACTTTGCACCATGCAGTTTAACAAATGGTTGAAAAAATGGTGTGGAGCACAGGGGTTTGGCTTCATTGGGGACTGGGGTTCCACCTGGAGGGATACCAGCCTATACTGGCAGGATGGTCTGCATCTGTCCAGGAAGGGAACAACTCTTTTGAGCAATCGGTTTAAATGCTTCATTGGCAAGCTTTTAAACTAGTCAAGGGGGGAGGCACTGATAAGCAGCAGGAAAATCCCAGCCTCTCCCTACAAAATAGGGTACTAAATGAGAAAAAGCCCAAGGTAGAAAGGTCAGTGGGGGATGCTGCAACTGAAGATAAAGCCATCAAAAATTGGAAAGCAATGAGTACCAATGCCCGTAGTCTGAGTAACAAGCTTCCTAAATTAGTGGCCTTGATGGAGGAGGAACATCTGGATATCGTGGCAGTCACAGAAACATGGTTCACACAAAACCATGACTGGGACGTAAACATACCAGGATACACTATCTACAGGAGGGATAGAGAGGATAATAGAGGAGGAGGAGTAGCTCTTTACATAAGGGAAGGAATCAAAGCAGCAGAACAAAAGGGAAAACAGGGAGGAGAAGAAGCACTGTGGGTAAATTTGGAGACCGGCAATGGCACCACAATCCGCACAGGGGTTGTATACAGACCCCCTTCTCAGGGGAAGGAAATGGACAAGTAAATGATAGAAAGTATACTTACTAAGGCAGAAAACTGGGAGATATTGCTGATGGGTGATCTGAATATGCCAGATGTTAACTGGAGTGCAGTTGCAGCAGCCACTTCGAAGAGTGGAGTTATTCTAGATGCCCTACAGGGGGCATGACTTAGACAACTAGTATTGGAGCCCACTAGAGAGGGAGCAATCTTAGACCTGGTTCTCTCAAATGGAGATGAAGAGAGGATCACAGATGTAGAAGTGGGTAGCCATCTTGGAACTAGTGACCATCGAACAGTATGGTTCACAATAAACACAGCAATAGAGTCAAGCCATACAAAGGCAAAGGTACTGGACTTTAGGAGGGCTGACTTTGCCAAAATGGGTGAGTGCCTAAGGAATGCACTAGCAAATGGGCAGGAAGGAGGGGTGGAAGAACAATGGGGAATAATAAAAACTGCCATCACAGAGGTAACAAGCCTTTGTGTGAAGCAAATAAACAAAACAAAACGATGTAAGAAACCACTATGGTTCTCAAAGGAAGTGGCAGTGAAGGTTCAAGAGAAAAAGAAAGCATTCAGGAAGTACAAGGAATCACAGAAGGAGCAGGACAGAGAACTGTATCAGTTAAAGCAAAAGGAAGCTGGGAAGGCAGTCAGAACAGCAAAGGCCCAAACTGAGGAAAAGATAGCCAACTCAGTTAAGAAGGGGATAAAACCTTTTATAGGTACATCAGGAGGCGAAGGAAGACCAAGGGAGGATAGTGAGGCTTAATAAGGGGTGGAAGAGGTGACTGTGAAAAGGCAGAGATACTAAACAAATATTTTGCTCAGTATTTATAAAGAAAGAGGGAGGTACCTAAAAGAAACAGTAAAACACTCTGGATACAGAAGTTGATACCAGCCCATTTACAGAGAAAGGGTTCTGAAGAACTCTTAAAACTGAAGCTGGACAAAGCAATGGGGCCTGATGGGATTCATCTCAGAATTCTAAAGAACTAAGGGTGAAATTAGTGACACCACTGACTACCCTATTTAACAAATCATGGGAGGATGGGGTGGTGTACCGAGGACTGGAGGAGAGCAGATGTGATTCCCCTTCACAAAAGTGGGAGCAAGGCAGAAGCAGGAAACTACAGACCTGTTAGTTTAACCTCAGTGGTAGGGAAAATGATGGAATCACTTCTGAAGGAAAGACTTGTCAGTATCTAGAAGCCAGAGGGCACAGGACCCAAGGCAGCATGAATTCACAGCGGAAGGTCATGCCAGACAAATCTGATAGATTTCTTTGACTGGGTGACCAAAGTAGTAGATCAGGGAGGGGCTGTGGACATGGCCTACCTAGACTTTAGCAAGGCATTTGACACAGTCCCACACAAAAGATTAATATACAAGTTAGCTAGCCTGGGAGTGGGTCCCAAGATGACAGCCTGGGTAAAGAATTGGCTGGAGAATAGGACACAGAGAGTAATAGTAAATGGAGTCCACTCTGAAGAAAGGGGGGTTAGTGGGGTACCACAGGGTTCAGTATAAGACCAGTCCCCTTCAATGTCTTTATAGCGACAGTGCAGAGGGACTGGAAGGAAAAATATGTCTCTTTGCAGATGACACAAAGATCTGCAACAGAGTATGCTGCAAGGTGGGGTGGAAAGGATGAAAAGGGACTTGGCAAGGTTAGAGGATGGTCAAATGTATGGCAGCTTAGATTCAATGCTAAGAAGTGCAAGGTAATGCACCTGGGAAACAAAACCCAGGGGAAGAGTACACAATGGGGGGTGAGATACTAACAACAACAAAAATGGAAAGGGACCTGGGGTAGTCATATCAGATGACCTAAAGGTGGGCAAGCAATGTGAGAGGGCAGCAAGGAGGGCTGGGGGGATACTGGGATGCATAGGGAGAGGCATCACCAGTAGAAAACAGGAAGTTATTATCCCTCTGTACAGACGGCTGATCAGACCCCATCTGGAGTACTGTGTGCAGTTCTGGAGACCCAGTCTTCGCAAAGACATAGACAGGATGGAAGCTGTCCAGAGGAGGGCAACTAAAATGGTGCAGGGTCTGCACCGGAAGACATATGAAGAGAGACGAAAGGAGCTTAATATGTATAGCCTCGAGGAAAGGAGGAGGGGGACATGATAGAAACTTTCAAGTACCTCAAGGAATCAACAAAGTCAAGAGGTTAGCATCTTTCAAAAAAGAGGTGTGCAAGAACAAGGGAACAATTTGAAGATAGAGGGCGGCTCAGAGTAATTTAAGGAACTATTTTTTCACAGAGAGGCTTGTGGATGCATGGAGCGGCCTTCCGGAGGAGGTCTTGGAGTCAAAAACAGTGGTGGAATTCAAGCATGCATGGGACAGTCATAAGGCAATTCTAGGGGGTGGGGGTAGAAAGAAGTAGGCTGCTGGTTAACCAGGATCTGCAGCTTATCCAGTAGGCAGGGAAATGGGCAGACTGGATGGGCCAAGCGGTCCTTATCTGCCGTCAAATTCTATGTTTCTATGTTTGGAGTTTTGGTCTGAAATGTTCCAAATAGAAAAGGCTTGCCCCACAGATGTGCCTTATGCTGGTTTGGTAAAAAGAAAAAATACATCAATCTGGTCCAAAGTTATTAAATTTATAAATTTCAGTTCTGAATAAGCTGATTACGGTCTTTTGGATAACTGCTTGGAACGACGAAAAATGTTTGATTCATATGAAAAATAATCCTATTTCATATGGTGGTATTGCTTTTTTGTGAAGGTTTTTTCATATGGCGGCCACCCTGTTTCCATGTTTTTTTTTTTTTTTTTTTATTTCCAAACCCACAAAAATGAGATCCTGCAGAGACACCAGCACATGTATCTTGATAATTGGGACCCCATTAGTGGATTCTGCAATTACTTTCTGGAAAAATGACCCAAAATTTTATTTTTTAACATTTATTAATCCTTTTTCGTGACCCGATTTTCTTTTGAGGTGTAGGAATATGAAATAAAGAATTGGTCCATAAGAGAAAGGATACCCTCATATTAAAAAACATTGCTGCAAGATAGGAATACCTTCCAAAAAAGCAGAAATACCACTGTCAGTCATTTTGAAAATCATCCTTTGCTTATATCACTGAGAATGCAAAGTCAAAGCAGGCAGTGCACCTGAGAGAAAAAATTCTGCACTTGAGTATAGATTCTACTGTCAGAAATAGACATTTTCAAGCAAGCAAAGGAATCAGAATTTTAGACTTCCGCATGGCAGAATGCCCTGCATCATTTTAGGTATATATATATATATACACACATACATAAATATAAAATGATGCACAGCATTTTGTCGTATGAAAGTCTAAACTTCTGATTCCTTTGCTTGGCTGACAATGTCTGTTTCTTTTTTTTTTTTTATTTCACTATTTATTCCTCCTTCTCACCCCCTCAGCTCTGGTCTTCCTCGGGAGCACAGGGAGTCATCCTCCTATGGTACACACCCTACCTGGCCATCCTCTGTCACCCATGTAGCCTTGGTTATACCACCTCGGGCGGGAACGGGACGGGTCCCAATGCCCCGACACTGCAGTAACAGCAGTCAGGAGGATACCAGGTGGGTGGCTGCAAACCAGGGGAAAGCTCCTGGTGCTCCATCTCCACTGGAGCTGAGAGGCATTTCTCTGTTTTCTGGGGAGTGGCTGGTGCCATGAAATCAAGGCATAATCTGATGTCTGCCACTCCCCCACCTCTTCTCTATGTCATCAGTGCTTGCTGCATGTCTGGCCTCTTCCAAAGGGCAGCTGAGCACTCACTAGGGATCCCTGTCCCTCCCCAGGAGAGGAGATCTGTCCTCCAGATGCTCAATCCTCTCCCTCCCCTGCCCGACCCCCAGCAACTCAGGCTTATTCCTGAACTTGGGTCACCGGCATGGTGTGAGGTGTGGTGTCCAGCCCCTCAACCCTCAGCACCACCGGGCTGAGTGACAATGTCTATTTCTGACAGTAAAATCCATACTCAAGTGCAGAATTTTTCTATATACAATACATATATATTATAGTGCCATGGTAGTGGCACTATAGTTAGAGTTAAGCAAGCTCTTTAATGTTAAACCTCAAATTTTGCACCTTAATAACTTTGCCACCATATAACAGATTTGCCTGAAAGTTTGCATGCACAGTGGGGTACCATAGATCTCTAGATCAGCAAGTTGCTTTATGGTCAGATGTATGGTTGCGGAGCTGCAGAACACCAAATGAAGCAAAAAAAAAACAGACTTTTTGCGTGTTTCTTTGCTCACACCCACAGCCTGCGTGGTTTATCCATTTTGTTTGACATCTTCAGGGAAGATGCAATCTGGGTCATTGATGTGCCTTTTGAAGATTTGATATGAAAATATTAAACCATTCAAAAGTTATTCAACAATCAAATGTCCCATTACAGTCAATAGGGATAAAATATGTGTGTCTTACGAAGGTGTCGCAAGTGCAATTTTCCTTTCACAAATGGCACTTTTACTTTCGTGCTGCTGCCATCTTGTTTTCAGTTAGCAAGAGAGAAAAATGCCTGGCATTTAAATTTGGGAGCCCCCTAGGAAAACACTGATGGTTGGGTCCTGAGAATGCCAGCCTATTTTTATTTGGGGGTAAAACCCCCCAGAAATGCTATTTTTAAACTCGGAGCCCCAGTACTTTCACAAATCATGGGAAAAATATGCTGTTTTTTGCAAAACGTTCATGATTTGTGAATGAACTTTGCCAAAAAAACTGCAAATCTTTGCTATCCTCCTGCAACAAAACGGTTGGATCTTTTGGGCTGAAAATTTGCAGGGTGGCATGCCCTGTTTCCAGAGATGTGTCTTTTGCTGGTCTGGTGCCAAAATATTCAACTGGCCCAAAGTTACAGTGTTCCAAATTTGAGAAATTTCCCATAGGATAACATTGCGGCATCCATTACACCTTTCGGCTCCCATATCTCGAAAATGAAGTGAGATATGAAGTTTTTGCTAGCTGCAGTTTAGTAAAATGATCTGCAGAAACAAGTTTGGAAATCATAAATTACACCAGCAGTGGAATTTGTTTCCTACTTGCTACGGTTATAGTGATATTGTCAAATTAGTGTCACAAGGGTTCCAAAGGGTGACTTTTCAGTGCATTTCAGTGCCCGTATCTCCTAAGTGATGCAAGACACAGATTTGTTCAGCTTAATTTGCATGGAAGTCTTTCTGTCATGATTACAACGGCACTGGAATTTTTTTGTAGCTGCTACAGTTGCTGAGATATTACCAAATTATTGTTACAAGGGTTCCTTGTCCTGTAGGGCTGCTGTGTGGCTCCATAATTATGAGTAAGTGGAAGTGCATGGCCTGGACAGCCCACACTCCTATAAACACATAGTGGTATGCAAAAAATGGGCAATATGGAGGGAATTCAGGGCCTGAAGGGCCCACACTCCCACTAATACACACCACTTACCAGTTACATTACACTTTCTTATAAAGAAGGGAAATTCATGGCAAAAAACTGTTAATGCATCAGTTAGGGTTTATATCACAGTGACAGAAGCATTGAAATGTGGTGTTAGTGTTATCACCCCTACCACACCACCCCACCCCCACATCCTCCACACACCAACAGGTATCGGGATGTGCATTGGGGTCATTATGCCTAACTCTCACTCTATTCTCCTGTACTGCACCACCTCAGCTTCTTTACACATGGAATGGGGTGAGAGTTAAGCCGACAACCACAATGCACACCCCGATGCCTGTTGGTGTGTGGAGGATGTGGTAGTGGGGGTGATAACCCTAACACCACATTTCCATGCTTTTGTTGCTGTGATATAAACCCTAACTGATGCATTAACAGAGTTTTTAAACTAGAAAATGGGGAGAGGGGTGCAGCACCCCATACGTCGAATGGGAAGAACACCCCTTCCCCCTCAGCTAGTGGTCAAATAGGGATTCAGCATGTTTGCAGTTCATTTGCATCACCAGGTAAGAAAAAAGGTTTGTCTCCCCATACGACACACAGGGGTAATGCCAAACCTCACCCAACAACTAACACACCGAAATCTGGCCAATGGAAAATCATGTACACAAATGCTCACAGCCTGGGAAATAAGATCCCAGACCTGCAGGCAATAATGTCAGAGACTAAACTGGACATAGTAGCAATTAGTGAGATGTGGTTTACAGTAACCACACTTGTGGAGACTTCAGTACCTGGGTATGTATTGTTCAGAAGAGACCGAGGTGCAAAAAGGGGGTAGGAGTGGCCCTGTATGTCAATGAAAATATCAAAGCTACAGAAATTCAGAATACACATAAGGGCAGAAGAACTGTGGGTCACCCTGGAAACAGGAAATGGGACAGCCATAAGAACTGGGGTTGTCTACAGGCCCCCAGACCAGGGAGAGGACATAGACACATTACTGTTTGAAGATGTACAAAACATGACAGCTAAAGGGGAGGTTCTGATAATGGGAGACTTCAACAAGCCAGATACAGATTGATCAATACCAGCAGGAACATCTGCCAGAACTAGACACATAGTGGATTCCCTGCAGGGGGAGGGCCTCAAACAACTGATACAACAACCCACAAGAGACAGGGCTATCCAAGATCTAATACTGACTAACAGAGAAGGGATCACAGATCTCCAGGTAGAAGGTCACATGGGGGCCAGTGACCATCACATGGTATGGTTCAATTTGGCTACTACATCTAAATCATCCCATTCCAAGGCAAAAATATGGGACTTCAGAGGAGCTGACTTTGATAAGATGGCCAACAGAGTTAAGCTAGCCCTGGCAAAAAGAAGCACAGGTGAGGGGGTACAGGCAAAGTGGGCAAGCATTAAGGATGCAATACTTGAAGCAACATCCCATTGTGTTAGACAGAAGAGGAAGTGCAAAAGAAGAAGGAAACCACTTTGGCTCTCAAATACAGTAGCAGAAAAGGTCAGAGCCAAAAGGCTGGCCTTCAGGAAATATAAGGGAACATAGCGGGATGAAGATAGGGAGGCATACCAAACTGCCCTAAGGGAAGCAGGGAAGGTAGTAAGGCTGGCAAAGTCCCAAACTGAGGAAACACTAGCACGAACAGTAAAAGAAGGTGACAAGACTTTCTATAGATACATTAGTGAAAGGAGAAAGTCCAGAGGTGGTATTGCTAAGCTTAATGGAGAAAAGCGCGTGTGCCTGTTGCATAGCAACGCATGCTCGCGCTTCTGTCTGGTGTTGTGAAGCTGCTGTCTCATTCGCTCTTCCCTCAATACTGTCAGCAGCTTCTTTTCGCAAAATACAGGCAGCATTCAGAAAAGGAAGCATTTTGTAAGTTTTACAGCACAGGCTCCTAATGAAAAATATCTTACGGTGCTTCACTTTTGAATCTGCCTAGCGCCGGTCACGCTACATTTCAGGGCATAGCGCCGCCACGCCACATTACAGTTACAGGTGGATAAAAGAAAGTTGCAGGATCAACCAGATAAAGTTTATTTTTCAATAATTCATTTGTTAGAAGATGCAAACAGGATCACAGAGATGTTTGTGTTGTGGGGTGGGGCAAGCTCATAAAGGGACACAGCAAAGATAGCTGGATGATGGGAAGTGAAACACTTTCACTTTCATTACGATGACGTATAGGAGTGTGAAGATATCAATGATATCTCCATGACCTGGCAGAGATATTACTTTTTATCCTGCTATTTATCCCAAAACATACATTGTATAAATATATGTATGTGTATATATATATATATATATATATATATATATATATATATATATAGATATATATACACACTTTACAAAACTTCATTAAAGCATCAGTTAGGGTTTTTCTATACTGACAAAAGTGTGGAAATTCACATTAGGGTTACCACCCCACCACCCACCCCTGCCTCCTCCTCAAAACGCTAACTCTGTATTCCCCAACCCCACCCCCCACACACACACACATATGCAAGCAAGGCAAGGGCCAAGGCAAGACAAGCAACCAGGGACAAGGAGGATCAGCTAACAGAAGTGAAAGACAACTCTGTAAATGTTCCAGAAGACAGAGGCATCGTCACAGTCCATGAAGTGTATGAGTTTCTGCAGCCATCATAGTGGCTTGGGGATACACAGACATGCAGATTTATCCACATATAGTGTATTAGAAATGACAGTTTCTGTGAGCCAAGCAACAGTCATTGGATGTTTGTATTTTGTTTTGTGATACAGTGAGTTAGTCCTAATAACAAACAGTGGTAGTAATAAAAATAATGTCTTGTAGCATAGTTTACAAGAAAGATGTAAAAGCAACAGTTGTAACATGCAACAGTTACCATAAGATACTGTTAATCAGTGTTTCCTGGTAACAGCAGCAGAACAACAAGTGCTGGTGGTAGCATGCCCCCGAAGCTGTATCTCCAAAGTACTGTGTATGTGTCAGGTGTATCTGTGCTGCTACCAGATGCTTGTGTGGTAGGGATGATACTTGCAGTGACCCAATTGTTGGAATATGACACATATAAATCAATATTTCAAAAATCTGAACACAGTAAGTGGAATTGTATTAGGAAGCTATGCCAGTAGTAATGTGTGATCACACTGTGCTAGCAGTATAGAGTTGCTTATACTGTATTTGTTTTTCAATTACATAGTGTTACATGAATGTAATACAATGTTGTGAATATTGTGTTTACAGATATGCCTGGTAACCCTAATATGGAATTTCCACACTTTTGTTGGCATGGAAACAACCCTAACTGATGCATTAGCAAAGTCTTTGCAATAATTTCCTTTCTTTTTTTTAAAAAGTGCAATGTAAGAAGTAAATGGAATGTGCCCACCAAGCTGCCCATTTGTGCATAATTTATTTTTATTTATTTAGTTTTTGTTGACTGGGTAAGTGCACTAGACAAATCCTGCCTATTTTCAGGCACAACCCGGGGGGGGGGGGATAGATATGAATGCCAACTGACCCTGAACCAGATTAAGCTGTTGGTGGTACTTTTAGTGAATGAAGGAAATTTGGCCAAGACACTGGGGAAATTCCCCCTGCTCTTTTCGATAAGTGCCATGGGATCTTTAACATCCACCTGAACTACCACCAATTTAGGCAGATGGGACCTCGGTTTAACATCCTCCGGGCCCTGCACTCCCACTTACACATAGCTATGGAGCCATATCACAGCCCTATAAGGCAAGGAGCCTTTGTAACAGTAAGTTGCCCATATCTCTGGAACCGTAGGAGGTGGGAAAAAAAATTCAAGTGTGGCTGCAATGGTGAGAATGAGTAGGTCTCGCAACATAAGTAAATCAGTTCTGTATCTTGCATTGTTTCTGAGATATGGGCACCGAAACGCAATGTGAGTGCTAAGTCTGACAGCATAATTGTGGTCTGCAGCCATGAAAATGAGTAATTGGAACACTGATTCTCAAATATCTCCGAAACCGTACAAGATAGGAAAAAAATAAAATTTTAGGGATTTCATGGCTTTGTAACCTAGTTCTGTGCTTAGTCCTTATTTAGGGGGGAGTAAGTAATTTTGCAATGAAAAGTAAGTATCTCAAACTGATTTTGAGATACGGGCCCTGAAAGGCACGATGGGCATCACAATGTTATCCTATGGGAAAATTTATGAAGTTCACAATGCTGTAACTATGGCCATGTTCAATGGTTCCATACCAAACCAGCTAAAGGCACACCTGTAGGGCTAGAGCTTTGCACTCTGGAAAGTTCAAACCAATAGCGCAATCCATGTTGCCACAATGAAAGGACAATGAAAACAACCACCGCAATGTTATCGTGTGGTGAAATTTCTGAACTTTGGAATGCTGTATGTATGGGCCTCTTTAATGTTTCCACTCCAAACCAGTGAAATGCACATCCATGGCACAAGGGCATCCTACCCTGAAAATTTCAGGTCAACAGCACAATCCAGCTTGCCTCAATCAAGTGACAAAGAAAAGGAACACATAGGACAATTCTCCTATCTCTATAATGGGAGTGTGACCTCGATTAAAAAAAAAAGTACAATGATCATACGCAAAGTTTTCACGATTGTTTTTGCAGCACAAAAAGTGTTGTCACAATCAAAAAATTAAAACAACTCCAAAAACATATTTCCAGACTACCTGGCCACAAATTAAGTTCCTTGGGGCCCGTTTAGGTAAACTCAATGACTGCTGTGTTCAGAAGTGCAGTATTTTTTGAGTTATAATGTTTTTTTCACTCTCACTAACTGAAAACAAGATGGTGGCAGCATGACAACATTTTTGGCAAGATCAATCAAAAAATTTGATCTCGATTGTTTTCACAGTTCACATTTAAATTTTCCCCTAGACTATAGTGGGGCACTAAAAATGCTATAATTTTTGAACGGAGCAAGAGTTTTTCACGAAATCTTCAAAAGGCACCACTGCTAGCCAGGACCCATGCAGACAACCCAATTTAAACCCACTCAAATGCATTCCTCGGTGCTTTATGGGTGGACAAAGAAAACGCAACATTGGGGATTTTTCACTTTTTGCACTTGCTATGATTCCACAACTGTATATCTAATCACACACACACACACATTTCCACATCTGGAGATCTATGACAAATCTTTCCACATTTCAAATTTCAGGCAAATCGGACAAACGGTTCAAAAGTCATTAAAGTGCAAATTTTGAGGTTTAACATAGAAATGGCTATGCAATCCTAACTATAGTGGCACTACTGTGCCACTATAATATATATATATATATATATATATATATATATATATATATATATATATACATATATATATATATATATATATATATATAATATATACACACACACACACACATACATATATATATATATGTGTGTGTGTGTATATATGTGTATATATATTATATATATATATATATATATATATATATATATATATAAAATATATATATATAAATAAAAGAGGCAAAAACTCCATTTAATGCATCACTTAAGGTTGTTCAACAGTGATAAAAGTAAAAGTTTGATGTTAGGTGAACTTCTTCCTTGACTCCACCCACACTTGCCCCCCCCTCGCAGCATCGGAGTGTGTGTTAGTTGTCGGTCCTAACTCACCCCATCACTTGTGTAGAGAAGCTGAGGTGGTGAAGTATAGGAGAATGGGGTGAGAGTTAGGACCGATGACCATAATGCACCCCAATGCCGGCTGGGGGTGGGGTGGGGGTGGGTCCAGGGGTTTTCAACCCTAACATCGATTCCCGCTTTTGTTGCTGTGGAACAACCCTAACTGATGCATTAAACAGAGTTTTTTGCCTCTAATTTCCCTTCTTTTTGAGAATGAGGAGTATAAATAATGAATGGAATGCTTCCACCACGTGAGTTTTTGTGACATAGTAACGGTAACAGCAATGCAAACGGAAGCAGTAATGGTTACGCACATGGTAACGCAAACATAAATTGTAAAGCAAGCGTTAATAGAAACACAGGTGCAAAGTGACACCAAAGGGAACAGTGATGCAAATAGAGATGTAAGCACATACAGAAACGCAAATGGTAATGGTAACAGCAACAATAACACCAAAGAAAACTGTAATGCAAACGCAAATGGAAACGCAAAGAGTAATACACATGGTGGTGTACACGGGAACGCTATCTCAAACTGGCATGGAAACACAAGTGTAAAGCCTACGTGTAACAGTAAGTGGAGCGCACACCCTAATTTTCCTCAAAAGATCCACTGAGAAAGACAGTGAAAATAAAGAATGTATGCATAATAATGGGCCTTGGAGCAGAAAATGAGCAGTTGTAATACTAAAATGCTAATATCTCAGTAACCGTACTATGTAGAAAAAAAAAATTAAAATTTCACATCATTCATGAGTTTCCTGGCTAGGTTTTCAGTAGGGCTGCACATTGTCGCAACGAAAATTCCGTATCTCGCACCCCTTCCGAGATATGAGCCCCGAAAGGCATTGCAGACGCCACCATGTTAGTCTACAGGAAAAAATGTCAACTTCTGAGTACCATAACTTTTTATGCCTGCAATATTTTGTCACCAAACCACCAAAAGGCACATCTGTGAGATGCTGGCTGCCTTCCCTCCAAATTTCAGCCCAAAAGACCAAACCGTTGTTTTGTAGCAGGGTGGCAAAGAATTCCTGTCATTTTGGCCATAGTCTAGAAAAAGTAGTGTCGTGATTTGTGACACCTTTCGCAAAAATTTGAGAAAGTGTCGCAAGTGCAACAGTACTTTGCGACACTACTTTTTTCAGAAATTTGATTAACATATTTCTGGGGTGTTTAACCCCAAAATAAAGACATGGCTAGCATCCTCAGGGCTCGAATAGGTAAACACAAAAAGAATTGTGTCCTTAGATGGTCCCAGTTTTAAATGCCAAGCATTTCTGTGATCAGTAACTGAAAAAATGACAGATTTGCAATACTACTAGGGTCATTTGCTACACTAAAAACTGCATTTGTGAAAATGTCGAACTTTTTGTTAACTTTTCCCATTGACTTATAATGGGAACTTGTTTTTTGAATAACTTTTGAATCGTTCAATATTTTTTCACCAAATCTTCAAGAGATACATCAGGGACCCTGACCACATGTTCCCAAAGTTTTCCAACTGGTTGCACAAACCATGCGACCTGTAGGTGCAAGCAAAGAATGAGCCAAAAAAACATAATTGCGTGCACGGATGTTGCTTAATAACTCTGCGGCTGTATATCCAAACAGCATAAAAGTAACCAGATCCCAAGATATCTGGTTATGCCCCATGCCTGCTACATTTCAGGCAAATCTGTTGAACAGTGGTAAAGTTATTAAGGTGCAAAGTTTCACCATTTAACCTTAAAAGGGCTACTCAACCCTAACTACAGTAGCACTACTGTGCTACCATTTTATATATATATCTGTGACTACGTATTTTTGACCTGTATGCTGGTCTTCATTTACACCTTGTATTCCTATGTAATTGCACTTTATATAATGACCCCTTGTTCTGTAATTTCCTGAACCTCATGTTGAGGCCTGTGTTTAGTGTTGTTCTCCACACCTGTATTGCTTAATGTGCCATGCTGTGGCTCAAGTTGTGCTGGAAAATGGTCCTTTGGATCAGTGCACCCACTCGGTTGTCAAAGATATAAATATATAGGAGTAACATGATGGACAACTATGGAATATGGGAAATATTAGCATGAGTGCAGAGTGAACTATGATAATATCACGAATGGTGAAGCCATGAGTAGTGGTAAGCTAACATGACTAGTGTTGCAATATCACTTGGTGACATAGACAGAGCAGGTATATTTGTATCACTGTGTCTACATCACCAGGATGTTATTCAACACCAAAGAAAATATCACTATATATTGAAATGGCTATTGCTTCACCCCTGTCGTGTGTGTGTGTGTGTGTGTGTGTGTGTGTGTGTGTGTGTGTGTATATATGTGTGTGTGTGTGTGTGTATATGTGTGTGTGTGTGTATATGTGTGTGTGTGTGTGTGTATGTGTGTATATATATATATATATATATATATATATATACACACACACACACACACACACACACCTGTATGTTATATGTATATATATATTATGGTAGCGTGGTGGTGCTACCATAGTTAGGGTTGAGGATCCATTTACATGTTAAACCTAAAATTTTGCACCTTAATAACTTTGCAACCGTTCAATGGATTTGCCTGAAATTTGGAACTCACACTCAAGAACCATACGTCTTAGGATCTGCCAACTTTTGTAATGTTCGGATATACGGCTGCGGAGTTATTAAGCATGATCTGCGCACGCATTTATGCTGTTTTGCAATTCTTCGGTCATCTCTACAGGTCGCACGGTTTCTGTCATCGGTCCAAAATCTTCAGGAAACATGTGACTGGGGTCCCTGATGTGCCTTTTGAAGATTTCATGAAAAAATGTTAAACAGTTCAAAAGTTAGTTGAAAAACAAGTTCCCATTATAAGTCAATGGGAAAAGTTAACAAAAAGTTTGACAGTGTTGCAAATGCAGTTTTTAATTTCACAAATGGCCCTTTTACTGTAGCAAATCTGCCATTTTGTTTTCAGTTAGCGATCAGAAAAATGCTTGGCATTAAAATTTGGGACCCTCTACCAACCTAATTCTTTTTGTACTCACCTAGTCGGACCCTGAGGATGCTAGGCATGTCTTTATTTTGGGGTAAAACACCCCAGAAATATGTTTTTCAAATTGCTGGAAAAAGTACTTTTGCAAAGTAGTGTCGAACGTGCGACACTGTCGAATGAATTTGCGAAAGCTTTTGCAAAGTTCGACAGTACTTTTCCAGGCTGTGTGAAAATGACAGCAATTCTTTGTCACTCTGCTGCAAAAGAATGGTTTGGTGTTTTGGGCTAAAATTTGGAGGGAACACAGCCAACATCTCACATATGTGCCTTTTAGTGTTTTTGTGAAAAAATATTACATGGCAGCAAAGTGACAGCACTCCAAAGTTGACGCTTTTTCCCATAGGATAACATTACGGCATCTGCTGCATAACAGGAATCCTTTGCCGCCCTCCTGTAAAATAACGGTTTGGTCTTTTGGGCTGACATTTGGAGGGAGGAAAGGCAACATTCCACAGATGTGCCTGTTAGCGGTTTGGTGAAAATATATTACAGGGCGGCAAAGTTATGCCACTCCAAACTTCTCTTTTTTTCCCCATAGGATAACATTACTGCGTTCGCCATGCCTTTCAGGGCCCATATCTCGGAAACGGTGCAAGATACGGACTTTTTGTCAGAAAAACACTTAGCCCCCTAAAGGGAGTTAAGTATAAAACTAGCTAGGAAAGTGATAATTCATATGACTTTTAATTTTTTTTTCTATGTCATACGGTTCCTGAGATATAAGCAATTTAGTATTCCAAGTCCTCATTCTCTGTTCCGAGAGCCATTATTATGCATACATTCTTTGTACTCACTGTCTTTCTCTATGCAGCTTTTGGGGAAAAGTAGCCTGTGTGCTTACATTACTGTTACCCTTACCGCTTCTGCTTGCGGTTCCGTAACCGTTTCACTTACTGTTCCCATCTACTCCACCATGTGCATTACCCTTCGCGTTTCCATTTGCGCTTGCATTTGTGTTATTTTAACCATTTGTGTCTACAGTACTGTTTATCTTTCTGTTTTGCTTTGCGTCAACATGTGCATTGCCATTTGCGTTTGTGGGCACCGTGTTATTATGTGACAAGATGGGCCCCGCGCTCCCGCCACCACATTACATTCACTACTTCTCATTATCATTCTCAAAAAGAAGGGAAATTAGAGGACAAAAACTCAGTTTAATGCATTAGTTAGGGTTGTTCCACAGCAACAAAAGCAAGGAAATTTGGTGTTAGGGTTGAAACCCCCCTTGGACCCCCCCGCCCACACCCCCGACTGGCATCGGGGTGCACGTTGGGTTTTTCGGTCCTAACTCTCACCCCATTGTCCTATACCACTGCTTCTTCACACATATGATGGCGTGCCAGTCAGGGCTGTGGGCAGGGGGGTCAAAGGGGGGCTTTCAACTCTAACACCAAATTTTCTCGCTTTTGTCACTGTGGAACAACCTAACTATTGCATTAAACAGAGTTTTTTGCCTCTAATATATAAGTATGTATATTTTCATGGCAAAAAACTCTGTTTAATGCATAAGTTAGGGTTGTTGCACAGTGACAAAAGCAAGGAAATTCGGTGCCACCCCTTGCACCCACACTCACATTGCCCCCACCAACAAGCATTGGGGTGTGCATTAGGGTTGTTGGCCCTAACTCTCACCCCATCCTATGTGTAAATAAGCTGAGGTGGTGCAGTAGAGGAGAATGGGGTGAGAGTTAGGACCGACAACCCCAAAGTACACCCCAATTCCTGTTGGTGGGGGCAGTGAGGGCATGGGGTGGCAACCCTAACACAGAATTTCCTTGCTTTTGTCGCTGTGGAACAACCCTAACTGATGAATTAAACTGAGTTTTTTGCCATGAATTTCCCTTCTTTTTGAGAATGTGCACAAAAAATATTGAATGGAATGTGGTGGTGGGAGCACCATGTGAATTTCTGTCACTTTGCTGCACAAAAACTGTATGACCGACTGAAATGAAAATTGGTAAAAGAAGACATATACTATATAAAACACTGTGAGTCCAGAATTGTGTGAACATCCATTCAACGGTCACACAGCACCACGATCAAACAACTGTGCAGGCACAATTCAGCAAGAATAAGTGCCAGCAACCCGAAAATTGTCACAGGCAAAGATTTATTATAAATCTTTCTACATTTCAAATGCCAGGAAAATTGGACACTTGGTTCAAAAGTTATTGAAGCAGAATGAACTACATTTTCTCTCATCGGAGTGGCACCTGTTTATGTTTTACACACCAACCACTGCAAGGAACCTCCGTACCACTAGGGCTACCTACACTATAATTTTCAAGCCAGTAGCACCATGCAGAACACTGTGCACAAAATGTTAATTGCATCATACATTATCTCTGCAGTGAATTATTTTTCCAACATGTAAACAGTGTAATTCACCTCTCTAGGTCAGCCACTCAACACCCTCCAAATTTCATGTGAAAAGACCAAACCATTAAAGAGATATTCAATGTTTATGTTTCTGCACCTTTAAGAAGTCTTCCACCACAAAATGATGGAAATCATGGTCAAAAATTAGGTAAAATGGTGGACCTGTTGGCTGAAAAATCAGTAACTGTGAGGTGGGACAACTTCAAATAGCAATAACTCTTGAACAGAACAACATTGTTTCACCAAACAAAAACTTGCATGTTCCTTGAAAAAAGGTCTTTGTATGTAGTAAGTTTCAGATCAATCAACCACACACTAGCTGTGCTATGCATCACGGAAGACAGTGCAGAAAAATAGCAAAAACAGAATGTTTTGCACTACACTGAGAAAATGCAAAAACACAAACCTAACGTTAACACAAATGGTGATGGCAACAGTGAAATAAAAGAAAATAGTGATGCTTACGGTAACACAAACGCAAGTGCAAATGGTAACACACACAGTATTGCAAATGGAAACGATAATGCAAATGGTAAGAGAAACACAAGAGCAAACAGAAATGAAAACAGAAATGGTAACTTAAACGGTAGTGCAAACACTAACGGCAACAAAAACACAAACGGTAATGAAAACAATAATGAAAATGCAAACGGTAACAGAAATGCAAACAGAAACGCAAACAGTAACCGCAGCAGTGACACAGAAGGAAACAGTAATGCACTTGATAATGGACGCTCAAGGCAAGTTTTGCATTTAGCCCCCTAGTGGGTTATTAAGCATTCTTATGTTGAAAAGTCCATATCTCGAACCATTTTCAAGATACGGGCCCCGGAAGGTGCAGCGGACGCTGTAATGTTAGCCTATGGGAAACATTGTCAACTTTGTAGTGCTGTTACTTTGTAGACCTCTAATAAATTGTCAATAAACCCCAAAAAGGCACATCTGTGGGATCTTGGCTTTCTTCCCTCCACATTTCAGCCCAAAAAAACAAACCGTTCTTTTGCAGCAGGGTAACAAAGATTCCCTATTGTTTTGGCCATAGTGTTGCAAAGTACTTTAGCAAATCACGACACTTTCACAAATAAAATCACGAAAGTGTCACATATGCAAAAGTACTTTGCGACACTACTTTTCATAAAAATGTAAAAAACATATTTCTGGGGTGTTTTACCCCCCCCCCCCGGCCAAAAAGACATGACTTGCATCCTCAGGACTCAACTACATGAACACAAAAATTGTGCTCCTAGAGGGTCTCAAAATTTAAATGCCAAGCTTTTCTGTGACCACCAACTGAAAACATGATGGCCGATTTGCGACACTACAAGGGTCATTTGAGAAAGTAAAATGTGCATTTGCGACACTCTCATATTTTGTTAACTTTTCCTGTTGACTACAATGGGAGACTTGTTTTTTGAATAACTTTTGAACCATGTAATATTTTTTCACTAAATCTTTGAAAGACACATCGGAGACCCCGGCTGCATGTTCCCTGAAGGTTTCGGACTGATCGCACCAACCGTGCAGGCTGTCTTCTCACCCCACACCCACTACCAGCCCGCCCCCAGCAGGTTAATCTTTTGCCTGGGCTGCCTATTTAATCCCCCCCCTCTCTCTTCATTCTCCCGCAGAGACCACCCCCCTTCCCTGAGGAGACCGGAGGTCGTGAGGGCCTGCTCTGAAGCCCTCCTGCCCAAAGAAGCCTCGAACCCGAGACACACCAGGTAATTTCTACCTTGATCCAGGCTGCTGCCACTATCGTTGGCCATCTGGTGTCTTTTCTGAAACGGCCACAAGCTCCCTGCTCAGCGCATGAATCCCGGCCAGAGTAGCACCTCGAGTTGCTGCCCAGGCTCAAACGGAGCTGAACTGTTACTTTTGTGCCTGATTTTGAAACTATTTCCATTTGCCTATAACTGTATTTAAAAGCTTAGAGTCACTGCAAGCCCAGGACCTGTGTTCTGTCTGAAATCCACCCTGTGCAAATCGGACTGGGGACTGTTTGTTAATTTGTAAAGTGCATTTCCAGTTGTAACTGAATTACCCCCTGTGAGAAACTCATTTGGGGACTGTTTAACTTCTAAGTGCTATTCCAGTGTTTAGAATTTGAGTTTTGTCCTGCTAGTAATTGCCTTCGTTTTTGAATCACAATAGTACCTGATAGCCAACAGCCCATTTGCTCTTCTCACCCACACCCACTACCAGCCCGCCCCCAGCAGGTTAATCTTTTGCCTGGGCTGCCTATTTAATCCCCCCTCTCTCTTCATTCTCCGCAGAGACCACCCCCCTCCCTGAGGAGACCGGAGGTCGCGAGGGCCTGCTCTGAAGCCCTCCCTGCCCAAAGAAGCCTCGAACCCGAGACACACCAGGTAATTTCTACCTTGATCCAGGCTGCTGCCACCATCGTTGGCCATCTGGTGTCTTTTCTGAAACGGCCACAAGCTCCCCTGCTCAGCGCATGAATCCCAACCAGAGTAGCACCTCGAGTTGCTGCCAGGCTCCGACGAACTGAACTGTTGCTTTTGTGCCTGATTTTGAAACTATTTCCATTTTTTTTTTTTTGAACACCCAACTTCTCCATTAGCTCCTTATATTGTTTTGCCACTAGGGGAGCCTAATTAAGTTGAACAATTTGCTCCCAGTACCTCACTTGTCACATTTACTGCTCTCTAGTAGTTGTTTTCACTTGGTCATCACCCCTCATCACTCCCTCATCACCCCTCTCCAATCGCAAAGCTATCCCGCATTGTGCACTCCCCAGATCAGCCCTCCTCATTCTACTCCTGTCAGGCAATGTCCACCCCAATCCCGGGCCTGGCAGCACTGGTCCTCCCCCTGAAATCTCCTGGGCTGCGCATTGCTTCTATGAACATCTGTAGCCTCCTGAAAAAACTGGACACTCTGCACTGCTGGGTGACTCTTCATAAACCTGATGTTGTTGCTCTTGTTGAAACCTGGCTGTCTCCCTCCACTCCTGACTCTCATGTCTCTCTCCCCGGCTACACTCTCCACTGGTTGGACCGTGTCGGCAGGAGAGGTGGGGGCTGTGTCTTCTATTTGAAGGATTCTCTCGTGGGGCTACCACTCCCCTCGCCTGACCTCGACCATAAGGCCCAGGCACTTACTCTAAAGCTGTCCCCGGACCCAGCTAGAGGCCCATTATTCCTAACCATAGCCTACATACCCCCCAAGAACCAATCCCAGGCCCTGGGCCCACTAATTGACTACCTCACCTCCCTACCCAACTCGTTGGACCAAATCTTGGTGGGCAACTTGAATATAAACTGGCTCTGCCCCTCATCTTCCTCTCACCTTGAGGCTTTCGATTCAATTGACCTAACTTAACTGGTCTCACAGCCTACTAGAAAAAACCCTAGGGGGGGGACAAGCACCCTCCTGGATGTGGTCCTCACCAACAGGCCAATCCGCATCCACAACATCCAAATCCTCCCTGACTGCCTCAGTGACCACTCCCCTGTGCTTTTCAACTGGGAAACCCCTCGGCTCTCATCCCGGTCAAAACCACCTCTCGAAGGTGGCTTAGGCCTGGGGACTCATAGGCCTTAAGCGCTTCCTTGCCCACACTGATTGGTCCCCTCTAACGAGGGCAACCAACATTGACTTGGCCCTGGGCTTCTTTGTAAGCACTTTCAACTTTGCCTGTGATATCTTTGCTCCCATAACTGCTAGGAGGTCCAAAGTGAAACATGCCCCTTGGATCACCCCTGCCCTTCTGTGGCAACTTAAGCAATGTGACAATCTTTGGCACCTTGCTGTTGCTACTGGCCGTTCAGCTGACAGGCAGTCCTATGCTGCTGCTCGTAACCAGTGCACCTGGGCCATCCACAAAGCAAAGGCAGAATACTACCAAGCCTCTCTTACCTCCTCCTGGGGGAACCCCAGGTGCTTCTGGGACAACATCAAGCAACTGAATGGTCACTCCCAGTCCCCCTCTCCTTCTCTTCTCAACATCAATGGTACCGTCTCCTCTGACCCTGCCCTCATTGCCTCCCACCTCAATAACTCCTTTACCGACCTTAGCTCAGTACTTCCTGGTAACTTTTTCAGTCCACCTCCTCCATCTGTACCACCACCCATTGCCCGCCCCTCTTTCCACCTGCGTCATGTCACCATGCAAGAAGTTAGGCCTTACTTGCTAAAAGCCCTAAAAGGTAACACCATCGGTAATGACTCACTTGATCCCTGCCTTTTACGTCAGGTCTTGGATCAGGTCCTCTCACCTATTACATGCATTTTCAACAAATCACTCTGTCTCGGAAAATTCCCCTCTGCCTGGAAGATTGCCACAGTTACCCCTGTCCATAAAGGTGGTGACAGGACTCTTCCGGGTAACTACCGACCCATCTCAATCCTCTCCCCCCTCTCTAAGGCGTTAGAGAAAATTGTGGCGTCCCAAGTCTCTGACTACCTCTGTAAGTACAATGTTCTCTGCCCTGAACAACACGGGTTCAGAGCAGGTCATAGTACCAATACAGCACTCCTGGAATTTTCCAACTTCCTCCATGCCTCCTTGGACTCTGGTGCCCTGGCTGGTGCTATATTCATTGACCTGTCTAAAGCATTCGATACTGTTTGCATCCTCTTTTGCTCTCCACCCTTGACCTAATAGGCTGCCTCAGACCTGTTCCTGGTGCACCAGCTATCTCTCCGCCTGCTCCCAATGTGTGAAAGTCAACGGTACTCTCTCTGAAACATGCCCCATTCACTCTGGGGTGCCGCAGGGCTCAATTCTTGGACCCCTACTATTCTCACTCTTTCTTAACTCCCTACCCAGCAGTTGTACGGGTAAGATGCTTCTCTATGCTGATGATGCTGTTCTCATTGCCTCCCACAATGACCCCATGCTGCTACAGAACTCCCTCCAACTAGTCTTTGACTCTGCAGCTACCTGGTTCACTGAGCACCGACTTGTTATCAACCTTAAGAAACAAAAGCGTGCTCTTCTCCCACCCCAAAATAAGTACAGCAAGTTTCCCTTAGCTGTCCACTCCACACCAATCTCGTCATTGACCAGGTGCAATCCTATAAATATCTTGGTATAACCTTTGACCCTGCACTTTCATTCCATGGACATATATCTGCCCTAAATTCTGTCGCCAACTCACGGCTAGGCATTCTTTACGGCACAAGAAATGCCTCCCTCCTGATGCCCCTCCGCCTGGCTGTCACTTCCTCTGTCATGTCTCTCATTGACTATGGCCTTCCGGTCTATGGCTCAGCAGATCAGACTGCCTCAACAAGGTTCGTCTCACAGTAAATAAGGCCTGCAGACTTATCACTGGTGCTCCCAGACTAACTCACACATGTGAACTGTACACCCTGGCTACCCTACTCAGCCTGGAAGAAGCGACTCATGTATCAGACATGCCAGCTCACCTTTAAAGCCCTGCATGGCCTATCCCCATAGGCCTATCCAACTCCATTCGCCGACTGCACCACCCTGATCACGCACAGCTCGTCAAGAGCTACCTAGTTATTCCGAGGCCAGGACCTCACAAGGTCAGAGGCATTCCCCTCCGTGTGCCCCACTGGTATAACTCCCTCCTGCCAGTGTCTCAAACTCTCTAACCTTAGCTTGCTTTAAGCCCAGGCTCAGAAACTTCCTGCTTAGCTCTCGCAAATGCAACTGCCGCTAGCCTAGTGTAAAAAAAAAAATATATATATATATATATATATATATATATATATATACTCTGTTTGACAATGCTCACTGGCTCCCCCCTTCCTTTCCTATTAATTCCTCCTCCCTATCTCCCTCCTTCTACCCCACCAGCTCTCCCCGACCATAAGTTTTGCACCTTTTGTTATCTTTAGCTCGTTGGAGATTGTACTCTATTGTAACAAAATTGTAATTGAACTGTAACTTTTTTGTTTGTAAGTACTGTGTTCCTTGTACTACTGTTCTGATGTCCTCTTTGTGACGAGGTACCTTTGTAAATGAGCCTCTGGCTCAAAGGTTTCTAAACTGATGTTTAACTAAATAAATAAATAAATAAAGTGTGAACAAAGAATGCACAAAAATGCATAATGTGTGTGTTTTTCAGTGCTCTGTAGCTCCGCAACTGTACATCCAACCATAAATGTAACTTGGCAGGTCCAGCGATCTGTGTATTATGAGACTATGTATTCCAAATTTCAGGCAAATCTGTCCTATGGTGGCAAAGTTATTAAGCTGCCAAATTTCAGATTTAACCTTAAATGGGGTACTCAACCCTAACTATAGTGACACTACCGTGCCGCTATAATATATATATAGGAGGCACGAGTGAGATACCTATGCCTCATGATGCAGGAGTGAGAATATTTACATATCCCACTCTTGCCCATGATGTGTTCTATTTATACGATAGGGTATTTGTTGCCTATTTGTGTGTACAAGGTACGAAAATGTGTGTTATTTTATTTCTAAGTGTTGCTGCACTGTGATGAGGTTGTATTGGTAATGGGGAATGCCATTTTTTATGAATGTGTATGTTGTCTGTTGTTAGATTGGCTATCGTTACATGGTAGTAGTTTTCCACTGGTGTCTGTGTGTGATTTTTGTATAGAATTGTATCGTATTGGTTGCTATTTGTGCTGTATCATTGGTTGGTAGTAGTGATTGATAGTGGGAGTTGTGTTTTGATTGGTTTGTGAGTGTGAGTGGGAGTGTCTTTCTTTTGAAGAAGACTTCTGTGTTTGAGGCATCTTGGTTTGCAGTAAACACATTGTAAATAAGTTTATTTATTTAATTTTATGCTTCATGTATGCATTGTGTTACTTTATTTTTTTAAATGGGGTGTTTGTGTGATTTTCTTTTCACTTTGTGAGCAGACTTGTTTACAGCTTCGGAGTTTGGAGTTTTGCCATGGCTGCTGCATTTCAGGTATTTCTTATTATTCTATATCACTATCAGAAAAAATCTGCTTTGCTTTCTTGTGAGGAGGGCTGTTGTTTCCATGATTTGCATGTTCGATAGACCTGTCCTGCATTCACGGCTGTATTTCTGTAACTGAGCAATGTGCAATGCTTTTTTACTGTTAATGTGTGTAATTAGAAATAGCAGTGTAGTCAGTAGCACAGAAAACTCGGGCTGCTTTAACATTTTAACTATTATAACAGCTGAATGGGATTTACTTTAGTTGCTAGGATACTGTAGTGGCTGCACATCTTTTCCTGATGATATAGCTATAGTGAGAATATCACTTGCTTCTGTAGGAACTGTGTGTGTAAATGTAAATATCTACCACAGTTCCTACGTGAGCAAGATTTATCTCACTTCAGTGAGAACACATGTGTTTATCTGCAGCGTTTATCACCCATCTCTATTGTGTGTGTGTGTGTGCGTGTATATATATATATATATATATATATATATATATATATATACACACACACACACACACACACACACACACACACACACACACATCTATATATTTATTGCTGCCTTTGAGCTCTGACACAGTGGAGGGAATTTGTCCCAGCTGACAGCTATCAGATATGATAAGAGCTCAGCAATCTCTGTTGGTGCTGCCTTTATAACTGCTTAAGAGATGCAGTACTATGTGATATTTGAATCAATGAGTAAACCAAAGAGACCAGTGGGACTGAAACTAGCTGCAATACATTTTCTATTTAATGTTTTCTTTTATATAAACAATCTGGAAAGCAAACATTATCTTTTAAATTCTAAGCAATACTATTTCCAATGGGACTGTTAAAGTTTAACTTAGTTTAGTTTATTGTTCTAGGAATTAATACCTTTGAGCCAAAGGCTCTTTTACAAAGGTTCCACGTCATAAACGTACATAACAACAAGACATGTTACAACAATTGGCAAGCAATTTATAAAGGCTGCAATAAAAACAGTAATATTCAATTACAAGAAAGAAATAAACTCAGAGGCATTTAAGGAAAAGATAAGGATGGAAAAAGTAGGAGGAGATACAGGGAGAAAGAATAAAAAAGTTCAGTAGCAGACAGGCCCAGTTAGTGGTACTCCGAGTGTCTTTGTCAAGTGAGGGGTCGTGGCGAGTGATGGACAGCTGTAAGTGCAGTCAGAGGGCAGAGTCTTTAGTCAAAGCAGTCACAGGAGCTGGAGGCTGTGGGGTGAGCGTATAGCGTAGATTTGAAAGCTCCCAGTGATGTGGAGGATAGAGTGGGTAAACTAAGGGCATTCTACCAGGTAGGGGCATGATAGGCAAATTATCTTTGTCCTTCAGTAGTCCGGCATCTGGGGACCTGAAAAGGTTGGTGCTCAGATCTTCTGGTGGGATGAGTGCCGTTATTCAGGCAGAGAAGATCTTGGATACATGGCGGAGTGAGTCCCAAGATTGATTTTTTTGCCATCAAGCATGTGAGATACATTAGGCAATTAGAGAGTTGTAACCAGCTGGTTTCTGTGTAGAGCTCACAGGTGTGGGTCTGTCTCTGTGCTCCAATGAGGAGTCGACAGGCCTTGTTTAAGGCTGTTGAGATGTGCCTTAGTGCTGTGGTAGTAGCAGAACCATAGATAATTAGGCCATAGTCTATGATTGAGATGACCAAGCTTTGTATAGCAATCCTCAGGGCAGCTTGGCTAAAGAATTGACGGTTTTGGTACAGTTTTCCAATGCATTGGTTCACTGGTTTTGCTGTGTTATCAATGTGGGTCGCAAAGGTAAGACATTGATCAAATGTGATGCCAAGATATTTGAATGTATTCACTTGTTCAAGTGTATTTCCAGGGGAAGTTTTTATTGTGAGTGGAATATGCCTTTTTCTGTTTTGATGACTGGCGAAAAGCATGGTTTTTGTTTTTTTGTGATTTAGGACCAGCTTGTGATCAAGTAACCACTTTTCAACACAACAGAAAGCAAGTTGCAAGTTCTGACATAGTGGTTTGGGATCCTTATGAGAGGAGAGAATTACAGCGTCATCAGCATATAGTACTATTTTTTCTGGGCAGTATTCAGGGAGCGAGTTTAGGAATAGGCTGAAAAGGAGAGGGCCTAGGATTGATCCCTGGGGGACACCAGAGAGGACCGGTTTAGAGTCAGAGAGAACATCAGAGATTTTTACTGTTTGTGTGCGTTGTGCTAGGTAACTTTTTACCCAGGCACCTGGTCCCTCAGCTAGCCCAATATTGAGCAGAAGTGAGTTTAATAAGCCATGGTGAACAGTATCAAAGGCTTTTGTGAGGTCAATGAAAACAGCTCAGGTTTGGTATCCCTTATCCATGGTATTGTGAACTTCTCCTGAGAAGTCTAGTAGGGCTGTCGACGTAATGTGTCCTTTCCTAAATCCGTGTTGTTGCATGCAGATTAAATTATACTTTTGCAGGTAGTCTGAAAGTTGATCAGCCATGATCCGTTCAAGGGCTTTGGAGAGGGGTGGAAATATTGATATAGGTCGATAGTTCCCTGGTGTGGATTTGTCATCCCCTTTGAGCACTGGTGTACCTGTAGCAGACTTCTATTTGCTAGGAAATTGACTACGGCAGAGGGAGAGATTGAGAATTTTGGTGAGAGGGTGGATCACTTCTTCCAAGGTGAGAGACAGAATTTTTAGATCAATGGTGTCACTGCTAGTTCTTGATTTAGAGCAAGCCTTTTTTATATATTTGTAGGCTTCATGTGCCTTAATAATTTTAAAGTGAAATAGTGGTTGGTCAGGTGAGGTGATGTGGGATGCAAGTTTTGGCAAGGTCAAGTCCGAGAAGAAGTCTGGCAGGAGGACCCCACTGAGGTCTGTGAAGGTTTTATTTAGGGCATCAGCCATAATCTTTGGGTCAAGGGTAGTGGAGCCATCAACATTCATTATTGTAGGAGAGGATTTGGACTGTTTGCCCGTAATATTTTGGATGTTGTCCCAAAAAGATCTCCCATCACCCCAGGTGGTTGCTAGGGCATTTTTGAAATAGGAGCTCTTCATTTGCTTGATTTTCGAGGTGCATAGGTTGCGTGCCTGTTTGTACTTCTGTGTATCAGTCAAGGAGCCTGTGGCCCTGGCTATGGCCCAAAGATGGTCACGAGCTTTGAGCTGAGTCAGTAGTTTGGCCGTGAGCCAAGGATTAGAGAGAGCTTTGATTTTACGCTTTTTTAATGGTGCGTACGTATCACAGGCAGTGTTGAAAGTTGTGATAAAGTATTCAAGGGCAACGTCAACATCCAGCGTATTGTGGATTGGGGACCAGTCTTGTTGTAGGAGACATGAATGTGGCAATGACCATTTTCAGCAAACAGAAGGTAGCTGGAGTGACCGGTCATTTCAGAACTGATCATTATTATTATTTATTAATAATAACTGGGTTACATTTTTTTCCCATAGGAAAAGGCATTTGTAATTGGGGCAGAAGGCTTTTATGGCATACAGGGATGGAAATGAAATACTAGGTATGCCTATATTAAAGAGTAAATATTCCTTGAGAGTTATCTAAAATAGAGGTCTGAAATTACCACTAGTGAAAAATTGATATGGTCAGATGCAACAGAATTATTATCTACCAAAGATTTGGAATGAACTGAAATTGGATGTTAGGAATGCAAGTAGCTTGGGTCAGTTTAGGAGAGGCCTGGCATCAATGTGGAAATTAAATTGTCAGTGCTTAGAGTCCTAAGGAAATCAAATTGTGATTTATTGTGTTTGTTCGTTGGTTATTGAATGTGTCTTATTTGTTATTGTATTATGCATTGTAACTGAGTTATGTTGCTGTATTGTTAATTATGGAACCATGTCAAGTTTTCGTACCTTATAACCATAACCTACACAGGAAAATCTTGTAAACGGGGCATACTAGTCCTAATGATTAACTCCTGTCAAAAAATAAACATTTTCATCTCTATCTATCTATCTATCTATTATAAAGGAGTGTTTATAACGGCAAACATGTGCTGCTTTCCAATGAGGAAAAAAACAAGAGCCACACACCAGCTCATGGCACAGTACTCATTGACAACCTCTGTTATTCTGAAAACTACCTAACATCTCACATGTCCCACTGAGTCAGTTTCACCCGTTTCACCGAGTCACAGAGATCACTTCTTCTGAAATTTTAAGGGAACACCTAAAAAAAAGGAAGAAATGACATTCCACTTTAACATACCCTGCAGTACTGACACAATCATTTGTGGAGGAGCAGGAAAACTGCAGGCCTTTTAGAACATTTTCTCTGAGGCAGGAAGCACTACAATTTCTTTTTTCTGTGTTCTACAGTTTATTAATTTTTTTTCTTTTAAGAGTTAAATTTGAAGTTGAAGTTTTCAGAGTTGCAGTTTAAGTTTTCAGATTTGCAGGTGAATAAAAGATTCAAGGTGCTTTTTTCCAATTTCTCTAATTACCAATTTCTGTGACTAGCTCTCCTGCACTGCATGACTCAGATTTTATATAATCACTAAGGTGAAAAAATATGACCCCAGCAATTACATAAAATAAAACGTTGGTCTGTGTGTAAACTCAAATTTTACATACACCCTAAGTGGTAGATGCTTGCATACAGTGGCAGTTTTATAAAAGTTCACTGATACAGTGGTATATTTATTTATTTATTGACATGTTTCAACAGGAGGGCACACTGAACAACAAGTTGCTCATCTCTGTGCAACCTGGGGGAGAGGAGTACATGGAAAGTAACATACAGTCAAAATACTCAGTTATACTATAAAGTAAAATAAAAAGATCAATTGTACATATAAGTACTAGGGTGTAACAAAGAGTACATGGGCATGAGTACATAACAATAAGATAAATGACTACCTAGATAAGTGCTATATAGGAGCGAGTGGATTCTGAGTAACATTTGTGAACAGGAAGTGCTACTGATGGAGAGCTATGGGCGTGGTTTACAGTCAGATGATGAGAGGAGGAGGAGGTGGAGTATGAGAAGGACAACATCACAGGGGCTTAGTCACAGGTGCAATTTACTGAGAGGAAGTTTTGCAGTGCAGCAGAGATAGAGTAGAGGAGTGGTGTATCTGAGTAAGAAGTGTTTTTCAATATTTGGTGAAGCGGTGCAAGAAAGCCAACTGCACAGCAGAAGTCTGGAGACCAGGGACAACCAATAAGCGTTAGTCAAATGACCTAAGGGCGTGAATGGGGGGAAGGGTAGAAAGAGCTGATGCAAGATAAGAAGGGAGAGTGCCAAACCAAAATTTAGACACAAATTTTGCACAGTTGAGAAGACGATGATTTTCTAAAGAAGAGAAGGCCAAGGAGTGGTAAATGTGACAGTGGTAGGTGAGGGGAGGAGCATCCAAAGTGAAATGACAGAATGAGCTGAAGAGGGTGTCCAATCTGCATAGGGAAGACTTGGGAGCAGTACTGTAGACCATGACACAGCAGTCAAAGATAGGCAGGATCATCTTCAGCATGAGTTCACACCTGGCCGGTAGCAGAAGGCTACTGCTGTTCCTGTAAAGAGTGCCTAGCTTGGGATGCAGTTTCAACAGGATAGAATCAACATGTGCAGAGAAGGTGAGGTGTTGATCAAGCCACACCCCGAGGTACCTAAAGTTTGTAGTGTCCTCAAGGACTGTCCCATTAAGTGTATGGAATGATGAAAGGGAGGGGAGCCTAGACAGTCTCTGCCTAGTGCCAAAGGTCATTGACACTGTCTTCTTGGTGTTAAGTGACAGTTGATGGGAGCTAAACCAGAGCTGAACTTTATTGAAGTCATGCTGAAGTCTGGTAGTTACATCAAACAGGGGAAGGGCCAGAAGTGAAGAGGACTGTGTCATCCATGTACCTATGGATAGATGTGGATGAGCAGATGGAAGGAAGGTCATTAAGAAAAATGGAGAATAGGATGGGTCCCAATAGGGACCCCTGAGGGACTCTAGTGTTGATGGGGAGGGGGAGGAATGGAGTCCACTATTCTTATTGACTGAGTTCTACCTACCAAGTAGGCACTGAACCAGTTGATGGCAGAGTTGGATAGACCTGCCGCAGAGTGGGAGTTTAGAAGGAGGGAGTGGGAGACAGTGTTGAAAGCCTTCACTAAGTCGACAAAAATAGTGTAAGTTATTTACACACAGTCCATCCCTAAGAGAATAGAATCCATGTGTCTAATCAGAGAGGAGGTGGTGATGGAATTGTTCTTCTGAACCTCAGATTGAAAAGAGGTGAAAAAAATTGTGTCAGAGAGGTGGAAGGATAGTTGTTGGATAGCCAGGTGTTCTTTAAGCTTAGCAAGAGAAGGGAAGAGAACAATAGGGTGATAATTCGCAAATGCAGCAGTGTCACCACCTTTAGGTAGGAGTAGAACGATGGAGTGTTTCCACTCCACTGGGGTGGAAGCAGATGCAAAGGAGAGGTTAAGAAGCTCAGAGAGAGGCACAGAGATAGCAGGAGCAGAGAGGTATAGCAGTTTGGGATCCAGGCTATCTGAGGACTTGCCATTTGTAGGGTTGAGTGCATATAGAGCAGCCATGGTTTCAGCAGGGGAAATTTTAGAGAGGCAGAACATGTTTGAGTAAGAAAGTGAGCTTGGAGAGGTGAAGGGGCAGCAGGCAGGGGAGTAGGGAGGAGGGTAATAGAGCAGAGGCACATGAGGTGAAATAGAAATTGAAAGTAGCAGCAACACTAAGGTAATCAGTTATGAGAGTGTCATTTACATTAAGAAGTGGGTGGGTGGGGGATGGGATGTCTGACTGTGTGACTTTCCAGAACTTGGAGGGATTATTTATGTTAGGCTGAAAGGTAAAACAGAAGTATTCCACTTTTGCTAAGTGAGTAGCTTTTGTACACTTGTTACGCAATGTGTGGTAGGCGTTGCAGTTATTTGAGAGCTTGATGGCTTTGTGGGTTTTCCAGGCTAGATCCTGGGCTTTCTGATATGCCAAGAGTTCTGGGAAGATCCAGGGGAGGTGATTACCCCTGACCATGGTGCTCTGCAATGGGGCATGCTTGTCCCAGACCTGCAAAAATTTACTTTGAAAGTAGTTAAAGGCATCGTCAATGGAAACTGATGTAGTTATAGGTAACCAGATAGTTTGTACCAGGTCCTGGAGGAGGGCGGCCAGGTTTAGAGATTTGTATGAGTGAAACTGTATAACTTTGTGGGGAGCTTTGACCCCGTGGATTTTGCATACCACAAAGATCATGTAGTGGTCGCTCAAGGCATTGGGTAGAATGCCAGATTTAGTAACCCTGTGGGGGTGGGATGTGAAGGCCCAGTTGATAAGGGTATGGTTGTCAGATTTATGATTCAACTTGGTTGGCTCTTGAATGAGTTGGGTTAAAGTGAGAACATTAATAATGTTGCTGGCTTTGTTAAGGGAGGGGGATAGCCAGTTGTGATTGAAAGCACCCAATAAATATAGTTCACCTGCGGTTGTATGGCAAACAGTGGAGCTGATGAGATCTGTGAGAGCAGTGGAGGGGAGACCAGGGTGGCAAATAAGCCCCAGCAATATGTATTGGTATGGAGAAAGGGAGAGACAGTTTTGGAATAAGGACTTCATAGGATTTAGGTACTGAGTTGGCTAGAATGGAGGTAAATTGGATGGTCTAAGAGACATAAAATACCACCCCCACCCTTTCCAGCCCAATCTTGTTGAGTTAAGGTATAGCCTGGGATGGAGAGGGTGTAATTTTATTATTTAGCCAAGTTTCTGAAAGTGTAATAATGTGAGGTGAATGAGATATGGCTAGCGGCTGAAGTAGGTCCAGTTTAGGTAGTATTTAAGTGAAAAATATTTAGACCATGGGGAAGGATGACAGGGTTTCTTAGTGATGGATCAGCAGTTATGGATGCTGTAACTGGGGTGGACAGGGGGCATGACCCTGGGGTAGGGTTTATATCTCCAGAGGAAAGGCGCAGTAGAGCTATAATCAGTAGATGAATTTTCATGCTCTTGTACCAGGGTGAAGAACTGGGATGACTTAATGGGGGGGGTAGGTGTGTGGAAGAAGAACGTAAGTTTATTATGTGTAGCAGAATGGTAGGATGAAATTTGGAGAAGTGTGCCCAGCTGAGGAAGGCTGGGGTAGGGTTCACAGTATGGATGAACACATGATGAGAGGATATGATGGAGGTTAAGGGGACAAGTGTGCTAGGAGATGCAGTAGGAGTTGGAGAAAGGGTGACAGGGAGACAGAATGTAAGGAGGACAGTAAAGACCTGCCTACAAAAGTATAGTGCCATTATGGCAATGTGAAGCAAGGGGTGGTGAAAGGGTGAGATTAGTGGTGGAAGATGGAGGGTGAGTACTTACTAGTTGAGTTTCCAATTAGGTGTATGTATATTACCATTAGGCAGCTTCAGTATTATGTGGGCAAGAAGCAGAGATAGGAATTATGCCACAGTAGCTGAGATAGGAATTATGCCATAGAATATAATAGATTGAGCACCAAGTAGTCT
This sequence comes from Neoceratodus forsteri, assembly GCA_016271365.2. Classification (NCBI taxonomy): domain Eukaryota; kingdom Metazoa; phylum Chordata; order Ceratodontiformes; family Ceratodontidae; genus Neoceratodus; species Neoceratodus forsteri. Next base: position 1,093,623,360 of record CM057451.1, read on the forward strand.
GTTTCTGTATTGTAGTATTAGACTGATCAAGTGTATATTCCAGCAACTGTGGAAAAAAATATCATGGATTTACTGCTACTGTGGGGAAAAAACAATGTTATTCAATGTGGGGTTTTTACCACGGTAGGGATAAAGTAGTGATATTTTTTTGCCATGGTTGCCAGAAAATACCGTGGTAATAGTCAACTTTTATATAACTACAACTGTAAACCCCATGAGCTGCACTCATGGGGTTTACATAGAATACAACATCTCGGGTGTGTGCAAAATTCTCATTATACACACACACCACCCCTTGTATTATTCTATATTTATTACTATCCCTATTATTGGATAACTATTTTATGGCATGCACCACAGACCTTGTCTGTCACACATCTAAAACATCCTCCTTAAAGGAAACAGGAATGACATTGTGTTGATTATGTGGTTATATGTCCTGATGATACACAAAATAATGTTTTCAACAATGATCTGTGTCCTGTAACCTTTCATTACTCTTTTTACACTCGAACTGTAAGCCACTGTATTGTACCTCAGCACTCTTTTTCATGCATAAGTACATCAGAAGAGATGTATCGACTAAAAAAATAGCAGGCAGAAACTTTCTACAATTGTTAAAAGTAGTCCTTTATTACTTTTTTGTTTCTGAAACGTTTCTCTTTTTTAGGTACTCATTAGATGGTTTTCAATCTAATAGTAATGGGTGTGATATGAAAAGCAACCTGGAAGCAGACATATCTAATTAGATTTCTCCCACCACATCATTGGCACGTGACCTCACTCATTGTTACATCACAAGCCTTGCTGCCTGATTGGTACCATGCATCACAAGTTATAAATCAAGTAGTGGAAGAGTGGCTCTTTCTTGGTTACTAGTGATGTCACAGTCTGTGAGGTCTCAATGGCGGTGATGTACTGTATAGTGAGGAATATAACTGACTATGTCAGCCTCCAAGTAGAGTGTTGTTTCATACATCACACCTAGTACTTCAAGGTAAGAAATCTTCCAATTAGAACAACAGAAAAGAAAAGAATACTTCAGAAGTAACACATAACTATCTTCTGAAATTTACTATTAATTCCAGGTTACTAGTACACTAGCTCTTTAATGCTCAGCATGACAGTTAGTAGATGTGATTTCAGACTGTTGCAGACAAGACAACCACCAAAGGAAACAGCACAACACAAATTTGTTTTGTGCAATAAGTCTGTTGTAAGGTTTATTTGTAAGTGTTCAAGCCAAGAGCATATCGAGGACAAGACTCTGGTTCGTATTTCAAACAAACTTTACTAGTGTAAGGAATAACAAAATGACTTGCATACACAGAATGCCAGGCTCTCCAAACACATCATCACAGGGAGGCTTTATGGAGCATGTATGCATGATGCCAGGCTCTTCAGAGATGTCATCAAAGTGAGGCATTAGAAAACATCAGTTGTCATTATTTGTTATTTCTTATATATTCTCTGGAGCTCCAGCTAGGCCTAATATTTGGACAGACATTTATAAACTTGAACTGAGCTGTTTTTATTGAAAACTGTCAGGGTCAAAGCCATAGGCATCTTCATAACTGAATGGTCTGATACATGATTTGATAAAACTTTGTTTTTATACAGGATAAATTGTTAGCATTGTACTCCTATTTGCAACAATGTCCTGTTTGTTGCATCATGTTAAGGTTCAATACACACACATTTACACATACAACAATACAAAAACTTATACTCTTAAATAACGCAATATGTTAATATCTAAAAACCTACTAGGCTAAAAAACAAGTAAATTTTTGGTGCAGGAAACTTTTCAATTCTTTTTTGAAAACATCATTTCACAAACTATGACATCAAGACTAATTAAGCAGTTACTCAATAGTTCATTTCTCTCTAAGTGGTAAAGGAGATGCAGGTGCTCACATATCTTAGGAAGAAAGTAACTCCCTGGAGATCATGTGATGCAGCCTGTGCTCTAACAGCTCCCTCAGTATGCTCCCGCTACCCCCAAATAAACAAATCAAAATGAAAGAAAAAAACACTATGGTTCTCAAAAGAAGTGGTGGGGAAGGTAAGGGAAAAATAGATAGCATTCGGGAAGTATAAGGAAACACAGAAGGAGCAGGACAGAGAACTGTACCAGTTAAAGCAGAAGGAAGCAGGTAAGCCAGTCAGAATAGCAAAGGCCCAAACCGAGGAAAAGATAGCCAACTCGGTTAAGAAGGGGGATAGAACCTTTTATAGGTACATTAGGGAGCAAAGAAAGACTAAGGCAGGAATACTTAGGCTGAACAAAGAGGAAGGTGGTTGGGCAGAGAGCAACAGTGAAAAAGCAGGGATACTGAACAAATACTTTTGCTCAGTATTCACAATGGAAAAGCAGGGGGAAATACCTAATCTGGTCAATAGAAGCACTCTGGATAGGGAGGCTGATATTAGTCCTTTCACAGAAGTAAGGGTTCTGAAAGAACTCTTAAAATTGAAGGTGGATAAAGCAATGGGGCCTGATGGGATTCACCTCAGGATTTTAAAAGAACTAAGGGAAGAACTAGTAACACCACTGACTACCCTTTTTAATAAATCATGGGAGGATGGGGTGGTACCTGAGGACTGGAGGAGGGTGGATGTGATTCTCCTTCACAAAAGTGGGAGCAAGACAGAGGCAGGAAACTACAGACCTGTCAGTTTGACCTCAGTGGTAGGGAAAATGATGGAATCACTTCTGAAGGAAAGAACTGTTGAGTACCTAGAGGCCAGTGGGGCACAGGACGCAAGGCAGCATGGATTCACAGCGGGAAGGTCATGTCAGACAAATCTAATTGATTTCTTTGACTGGGTGACTAAAGCAGTAGACCAGGGAGGGGCTGTGGACATGGCCTACCTAGACTTTAGCAAGGCATTTTACACAGTCTTGCACAAAAGATTAATAAACAAATTAGCCAGCCTGGAAGTGGGTCCTAGGGTGGTAGCCTGGGTAAAACACTGGTTGGACAACAGGACACAGTGGGTAATAGTAAATGGAGTCCACAGTGAAGAAAGGAGGGCTACTAGTTGGGTACCGCAGGGTTCAGTACTGGGGCTGGTCCTTTTTAATGTCTTTATAAGTGACATTGCAGAGGGACTGGAAGGGAAAGTATGTCTCTTGGCAGATGACACAAAGATCTGCAACAGGGTTGATACACAAGGTGGGGTGGAAAGGATGAGAAGGGACTTGGCAAGGCTGGAGGAATGGTCAAATGTATGGCAGCTTAGATTCAATGCAAAGAAGTGCAAAGTAATGCACCTGGGAAACAAAAACCCAAGGGAAGAGTACACAATGGGGGGTGAGATACTGACAACAGCAAAAATGAAAAGGGACCTGGGGCTAGTCATATCAGATGACCTAAAGGTTTGCCAGCAATGTGAGAGGGCAGTAAGGAGGGCTGGGGGATACTGGGATGTATAGAGAGAGGCATCACCAGCAGAAAACAGGAAGTTGTTATCCCTCTGTACAGACAGTTGGTGAGACCCCATCTGGAGTACTGCGTGCAGTTCTGGAGACCCAATCTCCGCAAGGACATAGACAGGATGGAGGCAGTTCAGAGGAGGGCAACTAAAAAGGTGCAGGATTTGCACCAGAAGACACATGAAGAGAGACTTAAGGAGCTTAATATGTATACCCTCAAGGAAAGGAGGGACAGGGGGAAATGACAGAAACGTTCAAGTACCTCAAGGGAATCAACAAAGTCCAAGAGGGTAGCATCTCTCAGAAAAGAGGTGTGCAAGAACAAGGGGGTGCAATTTGAAGATACAAGGTGGACAGCTAAGAAGTAATATGAGGAAGTATTTTTTCATGGAGAGGATTGTGGATGCATGGAATGGCCTTCCTGAGGAGGTTGTGGAGTCAAAAACAGTGGGGGAATTCAAGAATGCGTGGGACAGACATAAGGCAATTCTAGGGGTTGGAGGAAGGAGGAAGTAGGCTGTTGGTTAACTAGGATGTGTAGCTTATCCATTAGGTAGGGAAATGGGCATACTGGGTGGGCCAAGCAGTCCTTATCTGCCGTCAAATGCTATGTTTCTAATGGGGGACTGCTCTCCAATCCTGGTACGTATACATAGGTACCATAACATAGAAACAGAATTTGATGGAAGATAAGGACCGCTTGGCCCACCCAGTCTGCCCATTTCCCTGCCTACTGGATAAGCTGCAGATCCTAGTTAACCAGCAGCCTACTTTTTCCTACCCCCATCCCCTAGAATTGCCTTATGACTGTCCCATGCATGCTTGAATTCCACCACTGTTTTTGACTCCACGACCTCCTCCGGAAGGCCGCTCCATGCATCCACAACCCTCTGTGAAAAAATACTTCCAATTACCTCTGAGCCTCTCCCTATCTTCAAATTGTAGCCCCTTGTTCTTGCACACTTTTTTGAAAGATACTACTTTTGACTTTGTTGATTCCCTGAGGTACTTGAAAGTTTCATTATGTCCCCTTCTCCCTCCTTTCCCGAGGCTATACATATTGCTTCTTTTTAGTCTCTTCATATGTCTTCTGGTGCAGACCCTGCACCATTTTAGTTGTTCTCCTCTGGACAGCTTCCATCCTGTTCATGTCTTTGCGAAGACTGGGTCTCCAGAACTGCACGTGACACTCCAGATGGGGTCTGACCAGTGTCTGTACAGAGGGAAAATAACTTCCTGTTTTCTACTGGTGGCGCCTCCCTATGCATCCCAATATCCCCAGCCCTCATTGCTCCTCCTCACATTGCTTGCCCACCTTAGGTCATCTGATAGACTACCCCAGGTACCTTTCCATTTTGTTGTTGTTAGTATCTCACCCCCATTGTGTACTCTTCCCTGGGTTTTTGTTTCCCAGGTGCATTACCTGCACTTCTTAGCATTGAATCTAAGCTGCCACATTTGACCATTCTTCTAACCTTGCCAAGTCCCTTTTCATCCTTTCCACCCACCTTGTGCATCAACTCTGTTGCAGATCTTTGTGTCATCTGCAAAGAAACATATTTTTCTTCCAGTCCCTCTGCAATGTCGCTTATAAAGACATTGAAGAGGACTGTCCTAATACTGAACCCTATGTACCCCACTAGTAACCCCCTTTCATCAGAGTGGACTCCATTTACTATTACTCTCTGTGTCCTATTTTCCAGCCAATGTTTTACCCAGGCTGTCATCTTGGGACCCACTCCCAGGCTAGCTAACTTGTATATTAATCTTTGTGTGGGACTGAGTCAAATGCCTTGCTAATGTCTAGGTAGGCCATGTCCACAGCCCCTCCTGATCTACTACTTTGGTCACCCAGTCAAAGAAATTCATCAGATTTGTCTGGCATGACCTTCCTGCTGTGAATCCATGCTGCCTTGGGTCCCAGTGCCCTCTGGCCTCTAGATACTCGACAATTCTTTTCCTTCAGAAGTGATTCCATCTTTTCCCTACCACTGAGGTTAAACTAACAGGTCTGTAGTTTCCTGCTTCTGCCTTGCTCCCACTTTTGTGAAGGGAATCACATCTGCCCTCCTCCAGTCCTCGGGTACCACCCCATCCTCCCATGATTTGTTAAACAGGAGTGTCAGTGGTGTCACTAATTCTACCCTTAGTTCTTTTAGAATTCTGGGATGAATCCCATCAGACCCCATTGCTTTGTCCACCTTCAGTTTTAAGAGTTCTTTCAGAACCCTTTCTTCTGTAAATGGGCTGGTATCAACTTCTGTATCCAGTGTGTTTCTACTGTTTGTTCTAGGTACTCCCTCTTCCTTTGTAAACACTGAGCAAAATATTTGTTTAGTATCTCTGCCTTTTCACAGTCTCCCTCTGCCCACCCCCTTTATTAAGCCTCACTATCCCTCCCTTGGTCTTCCTTCGCTCCCTGATGTACCTATAAAGGTTTTATCCCCTTCTTAACTGAGTTGGCTATCTTTTCTCGGTTTGGGCCTTTGCTGTTCTGACTGCCTTCCCAGCTTCCTTTGCTTTAACTGATACAGTTCTCTGTCCTGCTCCTTCATGCATTCCTTGTACTTCCTGAAAGCTTTCTTTTTCTCTTGAACCTTCACTGCCACTTCCTTTGAGAACCATAGTGCTTTCTTACATCGTTTAGTTTTGTTTATTTGTTTCACACAAAGGCGTGTTGCCTCTGTGATGGCAGTTTTTATTATTCTCCACTGTTCTTCCACCCCTCCTTCCTGCCCATGTGCTAGTGCATTCCTTAGGCACTTACCCATTTTGGCAAAGTCAGCCCTCCTAAAGTCCAGTACCTTTGCCTTTGTATGGCTTGACTCTATTGCTGTGTTTATTGTGAACCATACTGTTCGATGGTCGCTAGTTCCCAGATGGCTACCCACTTCTACATCTGTGATCCTCTCTTCATCTCCATTTGAGAGAACCAGGTCTAAGATTGCTCCTCTCAGGTGGGCTCCAATACTAGTTGTCTAAGGCATGCCCCTGTGGGCATCTAGAATAACCCCACTCTTCAAAGTGGCTGTGGCAACTGCACCCAGTTAACATCTGGCATATTCAGAGCACCCATCAGCAATATCTCCCTTTTTTGCCATACTAAGTATACTTTCTATCATTTCCTTGTCTATTTCCTCCCCTGAGAAAGTCTGTATACAACCCTGTGCGGATTTGGTGCCATTGCGGGTCTCAAATTTACCCACAGTGCTTCTTCTCCTCCCTGTTTTCTCTTTTGTTCTGTTACTTTGATTCCTTCCCTTATGTAAAGAGCTACTCCTCCTCCTCTTTTACCCTCCCTGTCCCTCCTGTAGATAGTGTATCCTGGTATGTTTATGTCCCAGTCATGGTTTTGTGCAACCATGTTTCTGTGACTGCCACAATATCAGATGTTCCTCCTCCATCAAGGCCACTAATTCAGGAAGCTTGTTACTCAGACTACGTGCATTGGTACTCATTGCTCTCCATTTTTGATGGCTTTACTTTCTGTTGCAGCATCCCCACTGACCTTTCTACCTGTCTTTTTCTCATTTAGTACCCTGTTTTGTAGGAGAGGCTGGGATTTTCTGCTGCTCATCAGTGCCTCCCTTGACTAGTTTAAAAGCTTGCCAATGAAGCATTTAAACCGATTGCTCAAAAGACTTGTTCCCTTCCTGGACAGATGCAGACCTTCCTGCCAGTATAGGCTGGTGTCCCTCCAGGTGGAACCCCAGTCCCCAATGAAGCCAAACCCCTGTGCTCCACACCATTTTTTCAACCACTCATTAAACCGCATGGTGCAAAGTACCCTTGCCTCACTCATGCCATTTACAGGCAGCACCTCTGAGAAGGTTACTGTGTGTGCTACTTGTCTTAGGCCCCTCCCAATTCTAAAAGTCCTTCTGCACTGCTCTAATCTCATGTTGAGCCAAGTCATTTGTCCCTAGGTGGACAATGACATCCAGCTCAGACTCCTGTGCAGCTGTTCTCGTGATCCTGAGGATGCGCTTCCTGTCCCATAGCCATGGCACCAGGCAGGCACTTTACTTCAGTTTTCCCTGCTCCCCCAGTTCTATCCCCTAATAATTGAGTCCCCACCAGGAGCTGTTTCCTTTCCTTTGGCATCCTCTGCCTCCCTCCTGTGGGCCTCCTTGTGACAGGTGTCTCAGCCTCCTTAATCTCCTCCATGGGTGCATCCATAGGGAGCTGTGCTCCCCAGAATGGTGTATGGATTGTGGAGTGGAACAACTGACTGGGTGTGCCTCTGTTCCACCCTCCTCACCCTCCCTGAGCCCACTGTGGTCCAACTGCTGTGCTTTCTTTGCAACCTCTGAGGTAGTGGTGGTGGCTCTGGTGCTCCCTGGATGGGGGGTTCCTTCCTACCATCAAGTCTGGCCTGGGGGAAGGTTCTCTTACTGCTGTCCAGTGTGGCCTGGAGATGGGCAACTTCCTCCCTCAGGGCAGAGAGTTGTCTGCAAATAGGGCAGCATCTCAGCCTCCAGAAAGACTCCCGGAAGACTGCTGCCCCACAGCCATTACATTGCACTACTCCCCACATGACTATGTCCTTTTTTTTTGTGTGTGTGTGTGCTTGTGTGTGTGATTGGTTTGTTATATAGAAATATATATATATATTATATAATGCGTATGCGTATATTTTCAGTGCTGTGTGCTAGAGAGGATATTACATTGGCAATGATCTCCCTAACATTGAAAACATTAGTACTATGCCACTGGCTGGATGGGCATAACATTTCATATACTGAATGGCTCCAAGAGTTGCTTTTTAATCTCCATGCAGAACAACTTAAGGCCAGTTTATGGGGGTCTCTACCTTGTTGCAAAAAAGTGTGGGCAGAGTTTCACACTCTACACCTGTTGTAGACTGGAGCCTCCTCAAGGAATAGCCCCGACATTGGTAATAGTAATGCTTTGTAGCACAGCCTTGTTTGGTTCTAAGAGGCACCTATCTCTCAGTAGTTAGTCAATTTTCTCTTAGTATTCTGATGTCAAGCCGGAGGTGGGATGGTGGGGTTGGGGGGTGGGGGGAGGAAGAGGACCTGACATGGCTTTTCTGCTGTACTGTCTTTTTTGTATATCATGTCAACATGTCAAGGTTTTATGTGGAAAACTTAAATAAAGTTTAAATAAAAAAAAAAGAAAGTAACTCCCTAACTTTCTCAGACTGAAATTCTAATTAAATTCACTTTGTTCAAGAAAGAAACTGTGGACCCAATTTTCAATGAAGTTAGAATGACACAAGGGACTTGCAGCAAAAGAGTTTGATGCAAGTGATGCTTTGCACCACAATTGTGTCAAACTGTGATTTCGTAAAGCAGCCTTCATCTGACCCAGATGTGGTTGCACCAAAACCCCCTTTGCACCAGGGTTGTGTCCAACAACCCTGTGTACCAGGTCACAAGGGGGCCATGCACCATGGCATGGCTGCCACTTCCACCTTTTTGTGCGATTTTCAAAGACCCATCATGAATGTAGTGTGGGGGCACCACTTAGACCAGCCAGGAGGTTGTCTAAGTGGATGTGCTATGGGGACATGGGAAGTCAATGGACCGTGGGATGCACTAAGCACAGCTGTCCATCAGCATTAAAAGCCTGCCAGTACTAAGTTCCCCGGTAGTGTAGTCCCCCGATTCCCAATGCTTATGTAGAAGCTGTGGTGATATAGTGGACCCCCCACAATCCCTGATATCCCACAAGAATAATGCAGGATTTACCCCTATGGTATAGCCTCCCCGATCCCACATCTTCTGACAAAAAATATCTGGCAATACTCCCTGCTGGTCTAGTGGTCCACCACCCTCCCTCCCTCCCATCAGGCATTGCCCAAGCACCCTGCTCCCCTGTTTCCTGCCCCAGTCCAGCAACTGGCACTGCCCTCCACTCACCACCAACACCAGCCACAAAAGGTGCTATCAAGGAGAGTGTCCACACTCCTTGACAGTACATTCTGTGGCTGGCACTGGTGGTGAGTGGAAGGCAGTGCCGATCACAGGATCTGGGAGGGGAATGGGGGGAGTGGGGTGCTTTAGCAATGCCTGACAGGGAGAAGATGGTGGAGGACCACTATAGCAGCAGGAAGTATGACAGGACTTTTTTTTGTCGGGATCGGGAGGAGGGGTCGCAATACCACAGGGGCAAATCTTGCATTATTCTTGGGGGAGAGCAGGGATCACAGTGGGAGATCCACTATACCACCACACCTTCTACATAAGCATCGGGAATTGGGGGGGTCTTGTACACTATCAGGGAACATGTTTCTTAAAGTACTGGCATGTTTTTAACACAGAACTATAATTTTGGCACACTGCACTAAGGCTGATGTACAGCTGTGCCCCGTCACCCCTCAGAGTTTGTGTGTGGTGCTCCTTGGGGCACCTGGGCTGCCCTCTGCACTCGTGTCTACCGATGCATCACCAGCTTGCGCCAAGCCTCCAACTGCGCCACTATCTCTAGCACAGTACACATGTTCCAGCTATTCCAGATTGTTTGGCGCAAATCGCAAACTTTCTGAAATAGCACAACTTGCGTTTAGCGCAACTGCATCTGGTGTAGTCCCCCACTTTGCCACTATTTGCATCTGGCACAGGCGGCTTCTAAAATCAGGCCCTGTCTCACTATTTATGGTTCTGAAGGCTACCAATTTAGGCTCATTACATCACTCTACTTGGAAAGTTTCATCACGTAAAGACTACATCAACCTTAGACACAAACAGTAAATTTCCATCATGCAGAGATCACATTATTTTCAGAACACACTTGGCCAGAATCATCTATCCTGTTAGCTGCATTCAAAATAACACACATACACATTTACATATATTCAAGCAGGCACAAAATGACAGGCACAGCATCAATTTCATGACAGTTTACAGATAGGCACAACTTGATATCACTACATTGTCAAATGTCTGACTGAACTCCAATCCTCCACTCTGTTTTCGATGGCAAAAGGCAACTGCCCGTTCCTCTCTTAGACAACAAAAGGAACTATTCAACTATGCCGACCAAAGCTAAGAAGTCTCCCTTGCAGGCCTGAAGACTGCAAATAGTGGAGCAAAAAATATGAACTGGAAAAATAATGTTGTGTGCTGGAGAAATTTACTGCATGGTCTAGAAGCTGGAACACAGATGTGGGAAGCAGGAGACCCAAGTTCAAATTCCACCAAAGCCACTTTCTAACTGTGTGATCCTGCGTCTGTCTTTTAAGTTCTTGTTGTTTCAGTCCACCAGGCAGTGAAAGTAATTAAAAGCTGTATAAACCTGAGGACAAGATATTGCACATCAGCTGGGCTACCGAAGGCACATAAAACACTAAAACAAATAAATGCTCCATTTTCTGATTAATGTTTCTGTTTTAACTGTTATACAACAAGCCAATAAAAATAACTGGTATTGGGTATCTGTTAATTGTTCACGTTATTACAATAATTTAATTTTATTTTAATAGATATTTGCCAATCTGGCACTGAATTGTGCTTTGCCCCTTAACTCTTAATTGTGCTGATGTCACTGGATTCCTCTTCAATGTAGTCTTACTAACATACTAAAATGCCAGCAGAATAGGCCTAACGGTCTTTCGTGTCTGCTCGTTTGGTCACCCCCAACCTGGGTGCTGACCTTGCTGTCCCCCTCGCCTTCTCTGGCTTCTCCCTTCCCAGTTCCGGATATTCTTGCTACATTGGATTTTGCTTCCAGAACCCTTCCCCTGTACCAGTCCCACCCCCTCTTGAACCCCTCCACTGTCTCTGCCTCCACCAGCCCCCTAGGCAGTGCATTCCATGGCTCCACCACCCTCTCAGTGAAGTAGCACCTCCTCCTTTCTCCCCTGAATCTTCCCCCCTCCAGCTTCCACCCATGCCCTCTAGTGGCCCCTTCCTCCTTCCTTCGAAGCACCCTGACTATTCCTCCCCTATTTACCCTCTTCATGCACCTAAAGACCTCTATCACGACCCCCCGGTCCCTTCTCTCTTCCAATGTGTACATATTTAGCTCTTCGAGCCTCTCCTCATAGGTCCTGTCCCACAAGCCCCAAATCATTTTGGTTGCCTCCTCTGGACCCTCTCCAGGAGGTTAATGCCTCCTTTAAGTGTGGCTTCCAAACTGCACGAGTACTGAAGGTGTGGCCTCACCAAGCAGTTATACAGAGGGAGTATCACTTCCTCCTTCTGGAGGTGATCCCCAGTGATGCATCCCAGCATCCTGTTGGCCTTGCTGCTGCCCTCCTACAAGTCTCAGAGTTGTTCATCTTGACATCCACCACCACCCCCAGGTCCCTCTCAGCCATCGAGACTTGTAGCATCCCCCCCAGGGTGTACACTTGGCCTGGGTTTCTGGCCCCCAGGTGGAGTACCTTGAATTTCCCTGCATTGAACCTCAGCTTCCACTTTCTAGACCATCTTTCCAGAGCCTCCAGGTCCCCCTGTAGGGCCACCCTTCCCTCCTCCCCATCCACCACCACCCCCAGTTTTGAGTCATCTGCAAAGAGACTCATCTCACTCCTGATTCCTGTCCTTATGTCAGATATGTGGCGTTGAACAGAAGGGGCCCAGGACTGATCCTGTGGGACCCCACTAATGACCCTCCTTGGGATGAGACTATCCCACTAACTACGACACCTCTGGGTCCGGTCCTGGAGCCAATTGCCTATCCATCTGATCATCTGGTTCCCCACCCCATTTCTCCCAGCTTATCTAACAGGCCCACGTGAGGAACAGGAGTCAAATGCCTTGCTGAAGTCTAGAAAGAGGACATCCACTGGTCTACAGGTCCAAGGCACTTGTCACCCAGTCATAGAACTCCACCAGGTTTGTCTGACATGATTTCCCCGGGATGAATCCATGCTGTCTATCGTCCAGGCACCCTGACTTATCCAGGTCCCCCCATCCTCTTCTTGACAATGCCCTCCATCACCTTGCCCACCACCGATGTCAGGCTGACAGGCCTGCAGTTCCCTGCCACCTCCCTTGATCCCCCCTTGTGGATAGGCACTATATGCGCCACCTTCCAGTCTTGGGGCACCCACCCTGTCCTCAGAGAGAGATGGTGAAAAGCTCTGCCAGGGGTTTTGCCAGGACATCTGCAAGTTCCTTCAGCACTCTGGGATGTAATTTATCTGGCCCCGGTGCTTTCTCCGTCTTAAGGGAGCTGAGGCTTCCTCACTCTCTCTGCTGTGATTTCCATTTCCGGTACCCTTCTCCTGCTTAGCCCTCCCCACCTGCCATGATGCCTCCCCCTCCCCAGACCTGCTGATTGGTAAGGGTCCCCCCCTCCTCAGTATCTCTGTCTCCTCCCATGTATGATGCAGCACCCCCATTTTCCCTGGTGAAAACTGAGGTGAAGTACTCATTTAGTACCTCAGCCTGCTCCCCCGGGTCTTGTGCCCATCTCTCCCCTGATTTAATCCTGCTAATCTGCCCCTTCACCCTTCATTTATCCCCAATGTATCTAAAGAACCCCTTGTTCCCTCTCCTAATTTCCCTGGCCAGGTTCTGCTCCTTCCTTGCCTTAGCCGCCCTCACCACTCTAGTGGCCCTTCTAGCCATCAGCTCGTACTCCCCTCGATCCCTTTCACTCCTTGAGGCCTTGAATTGCTTATAGGCTGCTTTCTTTCCCCGCACCACCTCCTGGACCTCCCTGGTCCACCAACAGGGTTTTTGGGCCCTACCGCATTTTCGTCTTACTCTTGCACAGATGCTGGTAGCATCCTGCACCCCTGTCCTGATGATTTCCCACCTACTATCAGCGTCCATGTCTGACCCAATCCCATCCAAATGCTCCTTAGGATCCTTCAAATTTCCTTAAAATCCGCCCCCCTGAAGTCGGTTACTTCCGTCTTTGTGCAGCCTTCTACCCCTCCTAGGTCCAGGCAGAACCAGACCATGGCATGGTCACTCCCCGCCAATGGGTCCCTTACCTCCAGGCCCCCAATCTGGTCACTGTCTGCCAGGACCACATCCAGTACCCTTGCCTCCCTGGTCGGTTCCCTCACCTGCTGAGTTAGGAACACGTCTTGAAAGACATCCAACAACCTCTGTTCCCTGGTCACAGAGGATGTCATAGTCTCCCAGTCTGTTCCTGGCATGTTTAAGTCCCCCAACACCACCACCGTTCCTCTGCCCAGTCTGCAGTGTCTCCTAACATCTGCCACCAGACTGTCCTCCAGCTCCTCCGCCAGGGCAGGGGGTCTATACACCACTCCTATTTTTACTCTCTTGCCCCCCCTTGTTATCAAGGTGACCCAAATCGCCTCCACGGTTCCCTCCACCTCCTCTACTCCCCCTATGCCAATGCAGTTTTTGATTATCATTGCTACCCCTCCTCCCCTTCCCTCCCCCCTAGTCTTCAGCAGATCTAATGTCATTAGTTTCCAAAAATGGTAAGTATTTAAAAAATGAGCATGGGATGGGAAAAGGCTGCATTTATATGGAGTCCTAAATAGGGAACAAATAGGATCATTTCAAAACTAACACATAAAACAATGCACTTGGGTGATTACACAGACGTCACACACTCCCAAATCTACTATTATATGTGTGCAATATGCATGACTGGGTGTGTGATTATGGGTCAATAATCACATGCAACTTTAGGGTGTTCTTTGGCATGAGGCATTTGTTCCAGCCACCATGTGCGTACCAAACTGTGTTCTAAAATGGTGGCCACCATGCATACTAATTGCATCCTAAAATGGTGGCCGCCACATACACTCTGAATGGCGTCTGCCTGCAGCTGCATGTGGTCCAAACCTTTGAAATGGCGGCCATAACCCAGCCCTGCCATCCAGGCCTTATGCCTTCTCTGCTCGTGTCTGCTCTTCATTAATTCCTCTCACCATAGCGTACTGCACTTTCTTCCTGTTTCCCCACCCCCCTCAGGTGCCTTCCGCTGCGTCCCGTGCCTCTGCTACCACCTGGAAACAACAACCCCCGTCCCCTCCCCCAGTCTCTCCCTCTCTCAATCCCTTCACCTGCATCCACTTTTTTTTTGGCCTCCTTGCCGCCCACTCGCTGCTGACTGGCCCATGCGGCTGAACGATCCACTCGCTTTCTGAAAAACAAGGGAAAACCTTTGCTCATTCTCTCCCAGTGATGAGGATTCACCCCCCCAACTCCTTGCATTTCAACCCTTCCATATGCTGTGATCCAGTCCTCATACCCTTCGTCCTGCCCCTAAACAAACTGCTGCCTTGCACTTCCCAGTATGTTCCAGCTTTTCACCTTTTTTTTTTTTTTTTTTTTTTTAAATGCCTCACTTTCCTGTGCAACTGCACCTTGCGGAGCCATGCCCACCATCACCAGGCATAGTCCATCTCATCCATCCCCGCAAAGCCTTTCTGCTAGCTTCTAACGGTCTTCCTTCAGAAAACCAACCAAGCCTTCCTGCGAGCTCACCACGAGGTCTACTGAACCGCCAAACCAGGGACCTACCAAGCCATGTAACAACTATTCCATGCCTCATGGTTAGCCGCACCTCAGGTCACCATGTACAGGTCCACCATGCCTTAAACTACTGCAAACTACCCTAAGGGCCTCTTACTGTGCCCCAATCCATCCAACTCTTCATGCTTTTTGGAGGTACCATACCCCCATCATTACCGGCTTACAAAATACACAAAATTACCTTCATTCAACAGCAACTATACATCGACATATTGCGAACAATTCTGTAGGTAAAAACATCATCCTTATCACCAAACCACGACCATATACCATATATTAAGCCACAATTTGTAATTAAGCATCAAAATCATATATTGCCATCAATTTAATCTGGTTCAAGGTCAGTTGGCATTTATCTGTATCTCCCTCCCCCGGGTCATGCCTGAAAATAGGCAGGATTTGTCTAGTGCACTTACCTGGTCAACAAAAATGAACTAAATAAATAAATAAATTATGCAGGTAAAAACAGCATCCTTACCGTAAAACTGCAACCATACACCATATATTCGGTCAACAATTCATAATTAAGCATTAAAATCAATCAACCATCACCAATTACCTTCTTCTTGCTACAGGAACTCTTCAACTGATGTGCTAGACTGAATAGAAATTTTTCTCCAGCCTAGCAAAAACTGGGAAAGCTCCTCTGTGCAAGCCCTTTGGAACCGCTTCTTGCTCCCGGTTACCCACCCCAACAGTGACATTTTGGCAGGGAGGTCCCCCACAGCATCTACAGTGCCATGCCGCTGTGGGAAACCTGCTGGCACCAGGCACTGTCTGTCGGGGGTCCTGCACCCCCTCAAATCAGTTCTGGCTCAGAGTTGATAATCCTAAAGGAGGGGTGTGAGCAGCCCCCACTTCAGGCAGTCAGACGAAGCCCCAAGAAAACACAGTCAGCCTGTGGGAACCATGCAGTCGACTGCAGAATATGGTTGACCTGCCGGTGTCGCTGACGGGGCGTTCGACAAAAATTTTGTTGAGCACCTGTCGTGGATCCTCTTGCTCCTCCCCTGGCTCCGCCTCCTTGCCCTGCCCATTTGCCCTCACCTCACTCCCTCTCCTGATGTCATTTATTTTTCCTACCCCTTTTTTCCTTGGGATTCCTCCAACTTCCTGACCTCACTATCCTCTTCCCCCTCCTGATGACCTCCCCCTTTTTACTCCTTCTGGGTCCTTGGCCTGGAACAAAGGGGGTTGCCTTTTATGACAACCCTTCTTGTGCTGTGTGCCTTTAAGCATACCAGAGAGAAGTGGGATTGTTGACCATAATCACACATCCCTGGAGTGTTTTATTGCACTTATAAAATGTATCCTTCAAAAATAAATGAAGAAAATAAGCTATACAGTCCAAACAAAACTACTTTCTGTACTTTGTTTTAAGGTATCAAACAAAAAAAAAATAGTCCCCTTGCTCTGCTGATCTGTTTCCTACAGCTGACTTCTGAGTTTGAGTGGGACCAACCAAAATAAGTTGCCTGTTTCCTGCTGCAGAGCTAACCTTTGGAACTCTGCCTCACAGGACTGTTACACAAGTGGGATGACCTGAAAAGGTTCTGGGCTGTCACCTCTGATACTGCTAGGTGAGCCTTGTTAGACAGGAACTTAGGACTTTTCAGCCCAGTTTTAATGCGGTTGAGCACTGCTGTAAGCCTTACTTTAATTGGAGGGCTGAAGACCGTGGTTCAATGTGGGGGAATAGCTCCTTCCACATTCTTCATAAAAGCAGCCTCCCTTATAGTCCATGCTTAGTGTGTTACATCACACTGAACTCCTGTGTGGCCTGTGTGGCTGTGCACTCCTTACCTTCCCTGCTTCCTCCCTGCTGTTTTGTCTCGCTACCTCCCACTTTGCTCCTTGCCACCTCATCCTTTTCCCCTGTCTTTTTTCTCTGGCTTCCTGGCCTGTCTGCTCATTTCCTCATCTTCTCTTCTGTTATTTGCTCTGCCTTTTCCTGTATCCCTGTAGCATCATGTTCCCTCCTTGCTCTCTGTCCATTCAGTGAGTCTCTGCTTCCTCCCCCTTCCCTGTCTGTCTCCATATCCTGACTCCTGCTGTTTGTTCATTGGTTCTCTGCTATCCACTCTTGTCTTTGTCTTCCATTGTGCTCCTGTCTTGGCTGGCTTCATGTTTTGTTCAAGATGTTTCTCCTGTGCCTCTCTCCCTGCTGCATACTTGCTGCCCTCTCCTTGTTAGCACTGCTGCTCTCTCATTCTACCCACTTTCTTGTCTGCTGCATTGAGTAGGTTTGCTGTGCCTTGTTCTCTGCTCTGTTCTTTTACTTCTGTTTTGGGTTTCTGGCTTTCAGGGCCACTGCTGCTGCACATTTTTTAGTCTTAGCACTTCTGTGTTTGACGTGCTCCCATAATTTGACTTAAAGTTACACTCCCCATCATACTGCTCTACCTCTCAGCATTGCAATTCAAAGCACTGGCTTTAAAATAATTTGAAGTAAATGGTCAGAATGTGTAGCACAGTCTTATTTAAATAATAACGTGCCTATGATAGTGGGCCATATGTTTAATGTTAAAAAATAATATAAGTTAATTGTTTCCATAATCAGTGTGTCCAGTAATAGCTCCAACTTTATGATGACTATCAGTTAACCTTCGCAAAGCAAGGGTAAATGTGAGTGTAAAATCACAGTGCTATGCAACATTCCTAACAGCTGAGACACATGCTCCCCATTTGCCTCATTGTGTTTTCTCTAACTCTGCAGTGTGTTCATTCTGTTTAGTCCAGTTCCCTGTTATGAGTCCTTCATGACTGCAGTCTCCATTTCCTCCATTGTTTGCTCCTCAATTCCACTTTCTGCCTGCTAATCCACTTCTGTTGTACTTTAGCCTGCTTCTACTATACAGCATCCAAATAAATAAAGTCCAGGGTGGCTCAGGGAACACTAACCCGGGGGCAAAGCAAAATAATCAGTCAGAGTGCAAAAAAATCAGCCATATAAAACAATAGTCCACTCATGGTAAATACTGACTTTTATTTAATGAAAAACTCAGTTAAAAAGACATAAGATGTCTAAGTACACTATGTGGTAGCACCCCCCCCCCCAACACGTCAGTGTTTCACATCTAACTCGAATCTTTATCAAGAAAGCACCGCATTACATGAGAAACATTGACAAGTGTTGGGGCAGGGGGTGCTACCACATAGTGTACTTAGACATCTTATGTCTTTTTAACTGAGTTTTTCATTAAATAAAAGCCAGTATTTATCGTGTCTAAATAGTGGACTGTCATTTTCTATGACTGTTTGAGCTGGCTGAGTTCATTGCACTCTACTATACAGCAGCCTGCTGCTCTTTCTTTGCCAGCCCTCACCAGCAGTTCACGGCAGATTCCAGTCTCCATCTCTAACTCATACCTAATGGGTATTTGAGTGCAGGTAGGCTTGCCCTATCTACCAGAGACTGGAGTCTGTTGCTACTCATTTACAACCACCATACTGCTGCATCATTGCTCAGCCCGCACCAGGAGTTTCTTTTCCAGTCTCCATCTCTAACTCATACCTTCTGAGGTATTCAAGTGAAGGTAGGCTTGCCCCATCTACCAGAGATGGGAGTTCTGTTGCTAATCATTTAAAACCCTATTCTGCATTTGACTTGGTTCTGTAGGTCCTACTGTTCATGACAAAGGTTTGAGCTTACCGGCCAGAGGTGGATTTTGTGAACCTCTAATCCATCTGCAGAGTGCCTCCCTGGAACTGGCCCTCTCAATCAGTGTTCAGAGTCTGGCCTTAGCAGCTTGGCGTTAGCCTCTTTCTTTTACTGCAATACTCAGGTGTGTAATGGTGTTTTGGCATCTTCTACACTGCTGACACTCTGCATCTACCACAATATGCAGTGCGTATTGGTGTTTTGGCATCTGCTACACTACCAACACTCTGCATCTACTGCAATATGCAGCTACGTATTAGCATTTTGCAAATAAGTAAACTTTATTAACTTTTCTCTTATCAGAACAGAAGAAGGCAAAAGAAAACAATAACAATAACTAAAAATAATAATAATAATAATAATGATAAACAGCTACAAAAAATGAGCCAGATACACAAAAGATCATAAAGTGCTCTAAGCAAATAAAATAAGGAAAGTGGCATCAAATTGCATTTTTGCATCTTCTATGCTACCGACACGCTGCATGTAATGCAATGCACAGTCACGTATTGGCATTTGGGCATCTTCTAAGCTACTGACACTCTGTATTACCACAATTCTCAGTCGCATAATGGCAGCCTGGCATTTTCTACACCTATTGACTCTGCATTCAATTCCAAAGCAAGTCCAGAAAAGTTTTCTTGGACTTCATCCCACTCAGTGCAACATGCAGCATATTGTCTCCATGCCATCTTCTTTACCATCCGACTCTCCTGCAAACCTGGAAGAATGCCCTGCAAACTCCCTGGACTTCTTCTCAAGCTCCCCAGCTCATAACAGGGTGTACAAATCATATTACTCCATTTATGGTTGGTCTGTTCCCCACCTTCTTGCTGACCGAAGAAACCTGACATCCAACAGTTAGCGTCTTCCTGCATTGGAAATCATAGTATTTATACCTTGCTTCAAAGTTTCAACCTGTTTGGGGTGCTGATCTCAGACAGTCTGTTCCTCAACCAGAACCAGCTCCTGCATCAGACATTTGAGACAACTCTCAAACTTTCATAATTCCCTCCCGGTAGCTCATTTCACATTTTATTTCCCCAGCTGGGGCAAATTTTTATCTGTTATGTATGGTGTAGCTAATCCAAGATGGGTGCAGAGAAATGCTGGAAAAACATGCCAGTTTTGATTACAGCATCGTCTCTGCACTTTGGTCGATCTACTGGGAGGGAAGTTGTGGACATAGTACTACACAATGATGAGCCAGACCACAAAACTGAGCTAGGAAGATTAGGAAATGCTGGTTCACCTCAAAAATAAAATAAATAAAATGCATTTGGCTATGAAATGGAAAAAGAAAACATTTGTTCCTTTGAGTGCTGTGCAGATAGACTGTTTCACTCTTAGTGTTGCTTGTTATAATTTTTGAATCCCCAATGTGTAGGAGAAACTGACAAGCCAGCATGAACATTAAATAAGAGAACACAGACCATAGTAACAGTAATTAAATCCTCCTGCTGCCACCCTGCAGTGCTGTAAGAAGACACTTAGCAATACATATGATGTTACCCACCTTTCTGACTGATGGCTATATCAGAAGGGTGGGAACATCAAGGTAATGATAAGGAATCTGCAGTATCCAAAGAAGTCTTCCATTCAGAAAATAAAATTCTCCGAACTAGCATTAGCACAGTGTAAAGAAGCAAAAACAACAGGATAACAGTACTGTACATTGTCGGGGGCTTTTTAAGTGTAACCAAAAAATTTCATTTTTGGTATGCACTAAAAAATTATGTGTCTCAAACTCTTACATGTGAGACACAAGAATTCCTAGCTCGCGACTTAAGAATCAGCCATCTCGATAATCTGACAGCCAAAGAACATAACAACGTTCTAAAATGTACTTCTGATCCATCTTTTGGAAAACAAATACCAAAATCAAGCTTAATGGATCCTGTTTATCAAGACTCATATGTTTCTTTTTTTAACTAACCCATTTTTTTTTGATTTAACAAGTTTTATTAGTTTAAGCACCAGTCAGAGTACATTAGATAGTACATAAACACAACAAAGTAATAGGCGCTAAATACATACCTGAAATTAAAACCCAATCCCTACCCCCCCTCCCTGACTACACACTATTAAATACCTTCAGTATGTCTCACCTAAAATATAACTAATCGTTATTATGGTTTCCAGACTATCAGTAGGGTCTCTAGGCTGCCCCAGAGAGACAAATAAGCTTCTAATCTATTCTGCATAGATGCAATGTATCTTTCCAATTGTAATGCCTGGCCAATTTCTTTGTACCATTCCATTACATTAGGGAACTTATCTTCTATCCAATATCTCATAATTATCAGTTTAGCTATCGCAGAGATAAGCATCATATGTGCTTTCCTAACTTTGGGGATATCACCTGGGAAATAATTTATTAAACAGACTTCAGGGGTAAATAAGGTCTTTAAGCCAAGGATAGGATCTAAAGTGTTATTAATGGATTGCCAGAAGGTCTGCACATAGGGGCACAGCCATATCATATGATAAAGGGAGCCAGTGTCACCCTTGCATTTGCTGCATGTTGAAGTATTTAATGTCCCATACCTGAAGAGTTTAGCTGGTGTAAGATAGATATTCTGCCTAATGTTAAAATGAACTAATCTGATTTTGTCTTGCTTTATGAATTTGTACATTGATAACCAGAGTTTCCTCCATAGATCAGGGTCCTCTGGGACTCCTAGCTCTCTTGTGCAATAAAAACAAGCTCCTGATAGTAATCTGCTGTCCCATGCCTGGAGAGTTTTGTACATATTAGAAACTGAATGTGATTGGGAGGCTACCTTAGGGAGCATAGTTAGTTCTTTTCCCTCTGGGTCCATTGGCAGAAACCGGGAGAAAAAGCATGCAAGGGCCTTACTAACTTGGATATATTTAAAGGCTTCTTTATCTAATGCCTCATTGGATTTCCGGAATTGGTCAAAAGAGAGTGGCTTTCCGTTCGGCCATATGTCTAAACATTGCATTGGCTTAGCCGAGGCCAGAAAATGAGGGATATTGGCACATTATTAATCTTAAAATGAGGGTTGCCAATGACTGGTTGATCTATAGACTGATACCACTTCACTGCTAAGCATTTTTGGGCCTGATGAGAGGCCTTCAAAGACCAACCCATGGGATTATTCCTAATTGACTTAGGGATATGAGATGGTGAGGCATATAAGAGAGCCCCCAATGAGCAATTCACTTGGGAGGCTAAGTATTTTTCTGTAGAGAGCCACAGGGGGAGATATTCTGAATAACTAACCCATTTTTTATTTATTTTCAAATTTTTTGGCCCAGAAAAAAATACAAGATGATAGCCATCATGACCTAAAAAAGATTTCCAATGACCCAAAAAAAATCAATTAGTCATGACGTAAAATGGTTTGCAAAAGAAGAATTTTTAGTCGTATCTGAGGGTTATCCTGAAAACACTGATGAGCATGCTCCAATGCAAAACGTCAAAATGTTATAACTCTGGAACTGATTATATTGTTTTACAAAACCTTCAAAAGACACCCTTTTGGCACAAGCCCCTTCAGCCCTGAATGTTTCAGAACAAAATTTCATACCACTGTGGCTGTAGGTGAGAGCAAAAAAAAAATGTCAAAAAAGTTGTGTTTTTATTTATTTTTGACATTTCTCGATCGTGGAGTCCAGTTAAATGGCCATCACAAAATTGCCTATGTCTTGACAACTTGCCATCTGATCCACAAACAATACTTACACTACCGTGCTACCAAAATATATATATAGCATACTGGCATGCTAATGTATAGTTGGGGTTGAACAGAGTGCTCAATGTTAAACCCAAACACCCTTTGAGGGCATTTGACAGAATAGTCTTACAATCTGCAGGTGCAGTCACTGTGGTATAGTCTCAAGGCATGAAAAGTTTTGGGCTGGAATGTTTGAGGTTTCCAAGATCTGTAATGCTGATTTTTGGAAAAGTGAATATTTTTCTGTATAGTTGGCATATTTTTATTTTATTTTTTTCTCTCACACAGCCTAGACACACCCTAGACAGTACAGAATTTTTTTCACAGAACTTTCAGGATAGAAGCGACCTTTGCTGAGATAGTGCCTTTCAACAGTTTGATAAAAAAATATTAAATGGTTCAAGAGTTATAAGGAATTGAAGTAGTGTTTTTGGGTAACTTTCTGATATGAATGATAAAAAAATTGATTGCGAGGCCTTAGTTTTCATGATTTATTTGTCGTTAGAAAAAAAGAGCAGTCGAGATGGGCGCCATCTTGTTTGTTCTTTTTAACAAAAACATTGAAAATACATAAAATGATGTGTTTTCAAGAAACAGACACTGAAACCTAGGTAAACAGGACCTGTTTAGCTAGATTCTGGTGTTTGCTTTTTTATAAAAATGGCCATAAATACTTTTTCTGGGCACGGCAAAATCCAGGGTGCTCAGCTCAGTAAGAGGAGTCATTCACCTGCATTCTCAGTAGGAAAACAGTGGTACTTTTTTGACATCTGCAGCCACAGATGGAGGCATGCTGCCAGCTTGTGTGCTGTCAGTGAGCCTGAGATCTTGATCTATCCCTCTTATCTATCTATCTATCTATCAACTGCCAGTCTATACATGGTCTTAGTATATCAGTGAGACTTCTAACATGCAAATCAGAGCTATTAATATGGGATTACACTATACAAACTCCCACAGCTGTTTCCTGGCTCTGACATCACCTGTGGGAAATTGTGGAATGCACCACTAGAGGTGCTTTAATCAAAATGCTGGAGGGATCAACTAGATTAAATATAAATTCAAGAAAGGTAAAGTAAATAAAAGTGATAAACACTATGTGAAACTGCTAATTGGGGGTATCCCACACTGAGGTGGACATTTCCCTTTTATCCTGTAAAGACGAAAATGGTTCCTTGCCAATCTGAAACCACCACACTGCCCCAACTCTGACCCCTCTCTCTCAGCATCAACCACCCTCCCACCCCCCACACACGCACCCTCACTTGCCTGAAAAGGTCCAACAATGTAGATCCAGTCTCTGATGGAAAACACAACTTGCAGCTGGAACCAGTGACTGCTATAGTGAGAGGACCTGTTCACCTGCATTATCAGTTTGACAACAACAGGACTTTCTTGACACCTCCAGCTGCATATGGAAGCATGCTGCTGGCTTGTGTGCTGCCAGTGAGATGGTGATCTCTCTTTCTCTCTCTCTCCTCTCATATCTATCAATCTTTTATTTTCCTACCCCTCCCAGTTCAGCCAGCCCTCCCTATTGAATTTATACTAAGCAGACTGACGTGCCCACCTCTGGTACCACTTTTATTTATTTTTTTTTAGTTGTTTAACCAGGAGTAGCACACTAAGCTGAAAGCTTTTTTTACAGGTGCAACCTGGGAGCACAGGGAAGTTAAGTGACTTGCTCAGGGTCACACAATATGCAAGTGGAAGCTGTGGGATTCAAACTCAGGTCTGGTCTGCTGGATGTCACCAGATTTGCAGCTCAGAACCTTAAACCACTGTGCTATACTGCCTCCCAATCCCTTCCCTCCAGGCCACGTGCCCCCCATGCATAGTTGGTGATGCCGGAGTGCTACTTCTGATGCCACTGTACAATATAAGCTGACGCTGAAGTATCCAATCCCTGTGTCAGATCTAGTATTAAAATAAGTCCTGCAAAAAAAGAAAACAATCCCTCATTGTCTTAGGTATTTTTTTTTTGTTTAAACCTTTAAAGAAGAAACTGGTCCCTCGCCGATCTGGCCCTGCGCGTCTGCATCTGTCAAGAGGAATTTTATTATGTTTAATAGGTGTCTAAAGTACTTGGAGTTTGTCATTAATGTTTATCTTATTCTGTTGATAGATCTTTATTTGGAATTTCTCTGAACAGTTGTTCAAAATTTTCTCTCTACACTGCGGCACTATGGACTCGTAAATCAGTGTTTGGTTTTGTGCAATTACATTTGTTCCATTTATTCCCCAAAAATTGTTATTTAAGACATC
The DNA here is from genome assembly GCA_016271365.2 of Neoceratodus forsteri. Taxonomy (NCBI): domain Eukaryota; kingdom Metazoa; phylum Chordata; order Ceratodontiformes; family Ceratodontidae; genus Neoceratodus; species Neoceratodus forsteri. The sequence goes on from CM057451.1 coordinate 1,093,647,864, forward strand.
CGTAATCTGTATCTGTCCATGCAGATCCCTTCCGGACCAATGTAAAGAAGACTGCGATTCCACCTTCTCAAAAAGAAAATAAATTAGTTGCAAAAAAAAAATGTATTAATGCACCAGTTAGGATTCCATTTAACACAACAAAAGTAGAGTAACGTGGCGTTAGGGTTTCTAACCCTAATTCCCCACCCACCACCCCAAGCAGCAAAAGGAGAAGAGCACACAACCAACCGCAGACTGCCATCATCAGATAAAACAAACAATATACAGCTGTTTCCAGATGACACAAATGCAGTTGCATGGATGTGCTACCTTTGTTTTATAAATGTGTATGTTATACATCATGCATGAGTACCTGTAGCTGAGAAGAGCAGTCCCCATGGGGGCCTCTGCATCAGCAGACAGAAGGCCATATGGGGTACTGTGGCTCCGCAGCCAGGCATACTTTTACATGCTGTACAAGGTACCTTACTAGATAACATGATCCACTAGTGCATGATTTTCTATACACATCTGTGTAACTGAAAATCTGCTACCCCGTTCATTAATTTCTATACCAGCTGCTGAAACAATAATACCCACATTACAACACTACATCTGGCTACATAACTGCAATACAAACAGGGGTCTAACCTTCTGGAACCAGAAGATGGTGTGTATGTCTTACACCAGTAGCTAATGAGGGGCCTGTGCTTCAACAGACAACAGTACTGTTACACTTTTGGTATCATGGATTTTGTGGCACCTGAACTTCTGCAGCCAGAAGTCAGTATGTATGTGTTATACCTGCATCTACAGAATCACTGACCTGTCAAACATGTGTATGTCTTACAGTGTGCATGATACCCAGAGGCGACAGAAGTGTAGACACCATGGGGCCTGTGCTTCTGCAGACAAAATAATTTTTGTAATTTGAGTATCATTGATATGTATCTCTGGCTGCAGGGGTCTGTGCTTCTGCACACAGAAGCAGTGTTGCAATTTGAGTGTTTTGGATTTCTATCTGCAGCAACAGGTGAGTGTGTAGGTTGTGTGGTGTGCATGCCACAGATAAAAATCCACAGTGGCAGTATATTGGTGCTACTACACTTGTATAATCTGGAAACAGTTGTTTGTTGCTTTTCTTACATGATGATGGCTGCCTGTGGTTGCTTGTGTGGTCTTGTCCTTTTGCTGCTAGCGTAACACAAAGGTAGGTGCCCATTGCATATCCCATATACATATATAAATATCCGATTTTAGGCATAGGACTCAAGATTTGTAAACTTTTATTTCACTGTCAGAAATATTCATCTGAGAAAAGTGGTTTATTTTCTTACAGTGGGGAAGAAAAAGAAAGCAAACTGGGGAACTACAAAGTTCCTATGAGAATCTGACACCTCTGGGTGTCATTCCCAGATCCGATTCCCAGCACAGTCCAGATCATTAACACAACAAAAATAAACTATTTAGAAAAGTATTCTTAATCTTTCTGCAAATGATCAGAGAACAGACAGAAACTCAGTATGCTGTAGAGATTCCAGCACCCAAGGATGCTTGTGGATGCACTGATGTTTGAATATTAAACACCTTAAAGAGTGCAGAGTTTAAATAATTTATTATCCAAATATAACCTTTATCATTCTGATTTCTCAGCATGTTCAAATGACCTTTATAAAAAGAGTTCCCTAATAAAGATAATGGACCAAAATATGTTTATTAAAAATGGTTGATAGATTTAAAGAACTATAGAAAGATGTTTAAATGACAGAGTGAGAGAAGAATGAATTACTGAAGCATCTATATATGTAGACAAATAAGAAATGTGTTACAATGGCATTGAAAGTCACACTAGAAATAACAAATTATTTTAAGCAGGGAGGGGAGAGCTGGATGTCATTGTCCATCTGGGGACAAATGACCTGACTTGGGACAAGACAGGGATAGGAAGAGCGCAGAAGGAGTTCAAGGAGTTGGGGAGGGGTCTAGGGCAGATAGCAAGCTCTGTGACCTTCTTGGAGGTGCTGCCTGTCCACAACAAGGGGTAGGTGAGGGATCTCTGCACGAGGGACTTCAACACATGGTTGAGGAACTGGTGCTGAGAGAGGTGTTTTGGCTTCATTGAGGACTGAGGACCCATCTGTAGGGATGTGGGCCTGTACAAGGGTGACAGCCTGTATCCATGCACGGAGGGGACCATTGTACTTAGTGAGTGGTTTAAATGCTTCGTTGGCAAGCATTTAAACTAGCTAAGTGTGTTGGTGGAAGGAAGCAGGGAGAATAAAACTGCCCACCCCATAGGTTACTGTAGTCTGCAGGGAGGACCCTAAGGTTGGGAAATTGCCAGTGGTAACTAAACTAGGAAAGGTAGAATGGTGAAAAAAAAAGAATGGGGATTAAAGGCAAGGGGCGGGGTTAGTGACGGAAGGCATGAGGACAAAAATACAAAAGTGAGGGTTCTGGACTTCAGGAGGGCTGACTTTGTCAAGATGGGAGAGTGCCTTAGAAAAGCACTAGCAAACAGGCTAGAAGGAGGAGTGGAGCAACAATGGGGAAATATCAAAACTGCCATCACAGAGGCAACAAGCCTTTGTGTGAAGCAAATAAACAAATCAAAATGAAAGAAAAAGCAACTATGGTTCTCAAAAGAGGTGGCGGTGAAGGTTAGGGAGAAAAAGATAGCATTTAGGAAGTATAAGAAAACACAGAAGAAGCAGGACAGAGAACTGTACCAATTAAGGCAGAAGGAAGCAGGGAGGGTAGTCAGAATAGCAAAGGCACAAACTGAGGAAAAGATAGCTAACTCAGTTAAGAAGGGGGATAAAACCTTTTATAGGTATATCAGGGAGCATAGAAAGACAAAGGGAGGGATAGTGAGGCTGAATAGAATGGATGGTGGGTGGGCAGAGAGGGACAGTGAAAAAGCAGGGATACTGAATGAATACTTCTGTTCAGTATTCACAAAAGAGGAAGTGGGAGAGGTGCCAAATCCAATTAACAGAAGCACTCTGGATAGGGGAGTCGATCCCAGTCCTTTTACAGAAGAAAGGGTTCTGAAAGAACTCCTAAAACTGAAGGTGGACAAAGCAATGGGGCCAGATGGAATTCACCCCAGAATTCTAAAAGAATTAAGCAGAGAACTAGTGACACCACTGACTACCCTTTTTAACAAATCGTGGGAGGATGGTGTGATACCTGAGGACTGGAAGAAGGCGGATGTGATTCCCCTTCACAAAAGTGGACCAAGAAAGAGGCAGGAAACTACAGACCTGTCAGTTTGACCTCTGTGGTAGGGAAAGTGATGGGATCACTTCTGAAGGAAAGAATTGTTGAATACCTAGAGGCCAGTTAGGCACAGGACCCAAGGCAGCATGGGTTCACAGCGGGAAGGTCATGTCAGACAAATCTAATTGATTTCTTTGACTGGGTGACCAAAGTATTAGACTAGGGAGGAGAGGCTGTGGACATGGCCTACCTAGACTTTAGCAAGGCATTTGATACAGTCCCACACAAAAGATTATTAGTTAAATTAACCAGCCTGGGAGTGGGTCCCAGGGTGGCAGCCTGGGTAAAACATTGGCTGAACAACAGGACACAGAAGGTAATTGTAAATGGAGTCCACTCTGAAGAAAGGGGGGGGTTACTAGTGGGGTACCGCAGGGTTCAGTACTGGGTCCAGTCCTTTTTCATGTCTTTATAAGTGACATTGCAGACAGACTGGAAGGAAAACTATGCTTCTTTGCAGATGACACAAAGATCTGCAACAGGGTTGATACACAAGGAGGCATGGAAAAGATGAGATGGGACTTGGCAAGGTTGGAGGAATGGTCAGAAGTTTGGCAGCTTGGATTCAATGCAAATAAGTGCAAAGTAATGCACCTGGGAAACAAAAACCTAGGGGAAGATTACACAATGGGGGGGGGAGGTAGTAACAACAACAAAAATGGAAAGGGACCTGGGGGTAATCATATCAGTTGACCTTAAGGTTGGCAAGCAATGTGAGAAGGCAGTAGGGAGGGCTGGGGGGATACTGGGATGTATAGGGAGAGGTATCACCAACAGAAAACAGGAAGTTGTTATCCCCCTGTACAGACAGTTGGTGAGACCCCATCTGGAGTACTGCATCCAGTTCTGGAGACCCCATCTCCGCAAGGACATAGACAGGATGGAGGCAGTTCAGAGGAGGGCAACTAAAATGGTGCAGGGTCTGCAAGAGAAGCCATATGAGGAGAGACTAAAGGATCTTAATATGTATACCCTTGAGGAAAGGGGGGGACATGATAGAAACGTTTAAGTACCTCAGTGGAATCAACAAAGTCCAAGAGGGTAGCATCTTTCAGAAAAAGAGATGTGCAAGAACAAGGGGACACAATTTGAAGATAGAGGGGGACGGCTCAGGGACAATGTAAGGAAGTATTTTTCACAGAGAGGGTGGTGGGCGCATGGAACAGCCTTCCCGAGGAGGTTGTGGGGTCTAAAACTGTGGGAGAATTCAAGAATGCATGGGACAGACATAAGGCAATTTTTGTGGGGGGTAGGAAGAAATAGGCTGTTGGTTAAATAGGATCTGCAGCTTATCCTCTAGGTAGGGAAATGGGCAGACTAGGTGAGCCAAGCGGTCCTTATCTGCCATCAAAGTCTATGTTTCTATGTTTAAAAGGGTGGATGACAGGAGGGGAAGTAACAAAATATGGAAGGCCATGTGTGTGAATGCTCGCAGCCAGGGAAATAAAATCCCAGATCTGGTGGCCTTGATGGCAGAGGCTGACCTGGATATTGTTGCTATTACAGATACATGGTGTAATGGGAACCATGACTGGGATGTAGCTATACCAGGTTATACTCTATTCAGGAAAGAGAAGGAGGGAAATAAGGGAGGATGGGTAGCTCTTTACATGAGGGAGGGTATAAAAGCAACTGAGGTACAGGGATTGCAGGGGGTAGCGAAGGCCTTGTGGGTCACCCTGGAAATTTCCAGTGGTACCTCTGTGAGCACAGATGTGATCTACAAACATCCAGCACAAGGGGAAGAGTTGGACAAGGTTCTAGCATAATCCACCCATAAGATGGCAAATAAAAGGGAAGTGCTCCTGGTAGGTGACTTCAACCTGCCAGATGTTGATTGGCGCATACCAGCCATAACCTCAGCCAGGAGCAGGCACATACTGGACTCCCTACAGGGGAGTGCTAGAACCCACCCATGAGGGTGCAATTTTGGACCTGGTACTTACCAACAGGGACGGAATTGTAGATGTCATGGTTAGTGGACACCTGGGGTCCAGGGATCATTGCACAGTGTGGTTCAATATGACTACAGTGGCAGAGTCGAGTCTCATGAAAGTGAGGGTCCTGGACTTCAGGAGGTTAGACTTTGCAAAGTTGGGGGTATGTCTCTGGAAAGCCCTATCAGGGAGGGAGGACCCGGGGAAGGGAATTGAGGAACAGCAGGCCCATCTAAGAGGAGCTGTAGTGGAAGTAACAAACCTTTGCATTAGGCAAATAAACAAAGGTAAGAGAAATAGAAAACCACTATTGTTCTCAAAGGAAGTGGCCAGGAAGGTAAGAGTAAAAAAGTTGACTTTCAGGAAGTACAAGCAAGCACAAAAGGAGGAGGACAGGGTAGTGTATCTGGATATGCAGAAGGAGGCAGGGAAGGCAGTCAGGAGTGCAAGCACAAACAGAGGAAAAAATAGCCCAGTCAGTAGAGAAAGGGGACACTACTTTTTTATAGGTATGTTAATAAAAGGAGAAAGACAAGGGATGGGATTATAAGGCTTAAGGGGAAAGAAGGGGAGTGTGCAGAAGGGGAACTGGAAAAAGCAACAATCCTGAACAAATATTTTTGTTCAGTATTCACAGAAGAGGAGGAAGGTGAGGGACCACAATTAAGTGACAGGGGCAATAAGGGGAGGAAAGTGGACACCAGTCCATTTATGGAGGAAAGATTTCTAAAGGAACTCGGATATGGGTGGAGTCTAAAGGAAGTCAGATATGGGTGGAGTCCATAGCAGGATTAAAGGCAGACAAGGCAGGGCAGGCAATCCTAAAGTGTGTAAGGAGGGGTTGGAGGAAACCACACATTGCGGTACATGTGTGGATAAATGACCTAGCGGGGGAAATGGTGGAGGTAACAAGGAAGAGGACTGAGGAAGTGGGAAGGTTGTGCGAGGAGACTAGGGAGTCTGTGGCCTTCTCCAAGGTGCTCCCAGTACCCTGTGCAAGCAAAGTGAGAAAGGAGAGGATTAGGGAGTTGAACACATGGTTGGTAGAATGGTGTCGAACTAAGGGGTATGGGGTTGTGGGTGGCTGGGGCAATACCTGGGATAATAGCAATCTGTTTGCAAGGGATAGACTGCACCTGAGTGGGAGGGGAAGGGAAGGAGGTATTAAAGCAAAGACTGGGGAGGTATATTGTGACAAAGGTGGATTTAAACTAGATGGGGGGGGTGGCAAGCGGACAGCAGGTAGGCAGGGATCCAATAGAGTGGAGTCAAAGCCTACCCCCCAGGCTAGGAGAGAAGGACTTGGGGCAGCCAAAAAAGGAGGGAGTAGAAGGGAGGAGATGGAGGCCAATGAAGGAATGGGGCAGGATGGAGGGTGGTCTCATTGAATGTAAGAAACTTAGGAAACAAATCAGCTGAGCTACAGGCACTCTTAGCCGTGTGGAGGGTAGATATTGCAGCTGTCACAGAAATGTGGGCAACTGAGCACCAGGACTGGGATCTGGCTATCCCAGTATAAAAACAAGCATTTGTCAATGCCGAATGTTGCTTGCTTCTATGTGCTGTTTAGGTATTTGGAAGTCATTGCAGTGCAAATATTGAAAATTTGCGAACTTACGAGCATGAGTAGGAACTGCGCAACGCACGCTCGTAAAACAGTCATTGTTAGGAAATTTTTCACGAAATGTTCAACATAGACATTTTAAGACCTCTGCTCATGAACAGTGTCAGTGTGATTTTGTTAATGTGTCCCATACATTGAGTTTGCACACCGACTCGCCATTGTCGCTTCACATAGTAGGAAACACGTTTTGGGCAGGATGTGAAAAATGACAGCTGTACTGCTCATAAGGAGGTGTGGTAAAATGGCAATGTTGAAAATCTGGAGTGAAAATATTGGAAATTTCTAGAACTTACGAGCCTGCGTAGGAACTGCGCAACGCACGCTCGAAAAACAGTCATTTTTAGGAATTTTTTCACCAAATTTTCAACATAGCCATTTTAAGACCTCTGCTCATGAACAGTGTCACTGTGATTTTCTTAATTTGTCCCGTACATTGATTTCACACCGACTGCGCCATTCTGTGCTACAAGGGCCGAAACACATTTTGGGTGAGATGTGAAAAATGACAGCTATACTACTCATAAGAAGGTGTGGTAAAATGGCAATGTTGAAAATCTGGAGTGAAAATATTGAATTTTCGCGAACTTACGAGCCTGCGTAGGAACTGAGCAACGCATGCTCATAAAACAGTCATTTTTTGGAATTTGTGGACCAGATTTTCAACATGGGGTTTTTGGGACACCTTCTCATGAATGATGTCACTGTCATGGCAGTATTCAGGCCCAAAGGGTGATTTCGCAGTCACTGCGCAGTCACTGCGCGAAATCACCCTTCGGGCCGAATAACGCCATGTCAGTGACATCATTCATGAGAAAGGGTCCTAAAACCCCATGTTGAAAATTTGGTGCAAGAAATTCCCAAAAATGCCTGAGATAAACAATAAGTTGAACACCCCTATCTGGCCATTATACAGCTACCGACATTTCCTCAGTTAGAGGTCGGCTTTGAAGAGTCAGCAGACATGTTCCCGGTCCACGAAGATCGTCGCCAGAGTCCGGAGGTAAGTATGGGGTGGGGGGTGGGGAACTGGGTGTGCAGTGGGTGGAGTGCGGGTTGTGGGGGTTGGGAGGCAGCGCGCAGGACCGCTTTTGTTTTATAGGTTTCAAAAAAAAAAAACGTTGTGGGATGTTTGCCACACTGGGGTGGGCTCCCAGTGTGGCACAAGGAGCGAGGGGCAGTTCAGCCGGCAGGGGATTGGGCACCCGTCAATGAGGACTGATTGCCCGCTGGGGTGGGCTCCCAGCGTGGCACAAACTACTGGGGGTGAGACGGCGCAGCTCAGCCAGGCGGGGATTGGGCACCCGTCAGCTACAATGCAGTGCGAGAGCGCGCCTGCATGTGGGGGGGGGCTGCAGCTTCTTTCGGTGCTCACTGAGTAGCTCCCCTTTCAATCATAGCATTCCTGCATTTTGGAGCGTGTCAAAGACAGCTCCAAAATGCGATGGCTTACAGGAGCCATGCCTGCCAGCTCACTGACTGAATTGGAGGAGGAGGTGACACACCTCCGAAATCTCCGATGATGGCACTATGTTGCTAGCACATGTGTGCAAGCAACATAATTATACATGAAGGACTGTAAGGAGGGGAGGGGGAGGTGGGGTGGCAGTCCATGTGAGGGACGGGATCAAATGCACAAGGGATGAGGGGGAAGAAAGGAGAACAGAGGCAATCTAGCTGCAACTCCTAGACTCAAGGGGTAGGAAACTGAGGTTTGGGGTGGTATACAGGCCAACGTCCCAGTCTGAGGAGCCTGACATGGAATTAGTGGGACAAATCAGAAAGGTATGTAGAAAAGGGAAGGTGGTCATCGTGGGGGGTTTCAACTTGCCAGGGGTTGACTGGAGCAATCCGGTCACCTCCAGTGCTAGGGAGCATGTGTTCCTGGATGCGATCCAGGAGGGTCTCCTGACACAATTGGCTAGTGTACTTACTAGGTTAAAGAACACTTTAGATCTGGTATCATTGAATGGAGAGGTTGTAAGGGAAATAAAGGTAGAGGACCCACTAGCCAACAGCAATCACCAAACGGTGTGGTTTAATATCACGATGTGCGAGGAGCCAGAGAAATCAGTTACTCGGGTGGTAAACTTCAGGTGGGCGGACTTTGGGAGGATGCAGGAAGTACTGAAAGGGAAACTGGAGGGCATAAGGCAGGAGATGGACATGGAGCAGAAATGGGATATTATTAAATGGGGGATTACAGAGGCAACAGAAGCCTGCACCAAGACATAGGGTAAGAGGAGCAGAACAAGAAAACCATGCTGGTTGAACAGCAAGGTTGTGAGGGCAAAATGAGTGGTACACCAGAGGTATAAGAGAACAGGGAAGGAAGTGGACAGGGAGGAATATGCAAGATGGTCCAAGGAGGTGACTAGAAAAGTGAAAGAAGCCAAGGCCTAGAGGGAGCTGAGATTAGCAGAGGGAATTAACTGGGGGGGCGCTATTTCAGATACATCAGGGAGAAAAGGAAGTGCAAGGAGAAAATAGTGAGGATAAAAAGAGGTGGGGAGTGGACAGAAAAGGGGGAGGAGCAGGCAGAAGCACTAAATGAATACTTTTGCTCAGTGTTCATGGAAGAAGGGGCCACTAGCACCATGGGCTGGGAGGTGGGGACAGGGAGAGGAGGACAGATGGAAGAATTGAGGCAAGTAGAGTCCTAGAGGGACTGAGAGCACTGATGGTAGACAAGGCACCAGGGCTGGACTGTATCCACCCCAGAGTGCTGAGGAAGATGGTGGAGGTGTTGGCGGAGCCGCTGGCGGACCTGTACAGCACCTCACTGGAGTTGGGATGTGTGCCACATGACTGGAGGATGGCACATGTAGTACCATTACACAAGAGCAGGCCAAAGGATGAACCAAGTAATTATTGCCTGGTAAGTCTCACCTCCATAGTGTGCAAACTCATGGAAATGATACTAAAAGAAAGACTGGTGTCATATCTGGCCTCCAGGATGTGAGGCAGCATGGGTTTGTTTCAGGGAAGTCTTGTCAAACCAACTTGATACAATATTATGATTGGGTGACAGGTGAGCTGGATAAGGGTCATGCGGTGGATGTTCTTTACTTGGACTTCGGCAAGGCCTTTGATTCAGTCCCTCATGGGTGGCTTGGAGGGAAGCTAATTGGTATGGGGTGGGGCAAAAATGATGAACTGGATTACAAGCTGGCTGAGTGGGAGGCTGCAGCAGGTGGCGGTGAGAGGGGAGATCTCAGCTCCAAGGCCGGTGATGAGTGGGGTGCCACAGGGCTCTGTGCTGGGGCCAGTATTATTTGGGCTCTTCATATCAGACATCACACATGGGGTGGTGAGCAAGGTAAGTCTGTTCGCTGATGACACCAAAATCAGAGCAGTGGTGGATGGAGGAGAGGGTTGGAAGCAGCTGCAGGGGAACCTAAGCAAGCTAGAGGAGTGGTCAGAGAGGTGGCAGCTGGGTTCAATGCAAAGAAGTTTAAGATTATGCACTTTGGGTGAAGAACCCAAGGATCGAATACTGGCTGGGGGGGTTAAGCTGGGGATCACTGAGGAGGAGAAGGACCTAGGAGTAATGATGCCCAGCGCAGGAGGGTGGCTGCAAAAGTGAACAAAATGCTGGGTACATACCGAGGGGGTTTTCATCCAGGTGAAGAGAGGTGATCTTGCCCCTCTTCAGGTCACTGATAAGGCCGCACTTAGTGTATTGTGTGCAGTTTTGGAGGCCATACCTAAAGCATGACATCAGGCTACTGGAGGGGGTGCAAAGGAGGGCAACAAAGATGAAATGTGGAATGGAGGGGAGAGACTATGAGAGCAGACTGTGAGACCTGAATATGTACACTCTGGAGGATAGAAGGGACAGGGGGGACATGATAGACATTCAAGTGTCTGAGGGGAATCAATAAGAGTGAGGCAGATGGGGTCTTTAAGCTAAGGAGGGGGAGGGATACCAGGTGACATGGGCTAAGAATAGAGGGGGTAAGATTTAGGAGGAAAATGAGGAGACACTATTTCAAAGAGAGGGTGGTAGCAAAATGGAATGCACTACCAGAATGGCTGGTATCATGTAAATCTGTGAACAGCTTCAAAACAGCATGGGACAGGGAACAGGTGAGAGTGAGGGTGGGGAAGGTGGGGGGTGGCCGTGGGGTGACAGAAGGGAGGGGGTGGAGCTGTTGCAAACTAGGGGTGCTAGCTGTACACTCAAGCAGACTTAGATAGATCAGATGGTTTGCTTTTGCTGGCACATTCGTATGTTCACAAGTAAAACTGAACATGGACAAGGTAATGACACCAGACGGGATGTGTCCTAGAATATTAAAGGAGCTTAGGAAGGTGCTGGCAGCCCTGCTCAATGAATTGCTGGAAATGGAAGGGGCTCCAGAAGACTGGAGGAGAGCAGATGTAGTCCATCTACACAAAAGTGGGAACAGGGAGGAGGCTGGAAAGTATAGACCAATCAGCCTGACCTCGGTGGTGGGGAAAATAATGGAATCACTGCTAAAAGAAAGGATTGTGGAACATCTTGAATCCAGCACAGCACAGGATCAGAAGCAGCATGGATTCACAGTGGTTAAGGTCATGTCAAACAAAACTTATAGATTTCTTTGACTGGGTGACCAGGGAAGTGGATCAGGGTGGAGAGGTGAATGTGGCCTACCTGTACTTCAGCAAGGCCTTCGACACCGTTTCACATAAAAGGCCAACAAGGTAGGCAGCCTGGGAATTGGTTTCCAAGGTGGTAAACTGGGTTAGAAATTGGCTGAGGGATGGAACACAGAGGGTGGTGGTAAATGGAGCTCAATCCGAGGAAAGGAAGGTGGCCAGCAGGGTGCCACTAGGATCAGTTCTGGGGTCAGTCCTATTTAATGTCTTTATAAGTGACATTGTGAAGGGGCTGGAAGGAAACGTATGCCTCTTTGCAGATGACACTAAGATCTGCAACAGGGAAGACACTCCAGAAGGGGTGGAGAAAATAAGGAAGGATCTAGGTAAACTAGAGGAATTGTCAAGAGTGTGGCAGCTAAGATTCAAAGCAAAGGAGTGCAAAATCATGCATTTGGGGCACAGGAACCCTGGGGAGGTTTTCGTGATTGGGGGTATACTGACTGCCATTAAATAGGAAAGAGATCGGGGGTAATGATATCAGATGACCTAATGCAGGTCAATAATGTGCCAAAGTTGTGGGGAGAGCTAGTGGGTACTGAGGTTTGTAGAGAGAGGTATCACCAGCAGAAGAAAGGAGGTAGTGATGCCACTGTACAAATCATTGGTGGGAGCCCATCTGGAGTACTGTGTTCAGTTCTAGAGACCGCATCTCTGTAAGGACATAGACAGGGTAGAGGCAGTTCAGAGAAGGGCAACAAAAATGGTGTAGGGTCTTCACCAAAAGTCATATGAAGAGAGACTGGAGGACCTAAATATGTATACCCTGGAGGAGAGGAGTGAGAGAGATGAGGGATATGACAGAGACCTTCAAATATCTCAAGGGCATAAATAAGGTACAGGAGGGTAGAATCTTTTAAAAAAAAAAAAAAAAGATATGTTAGAACAAGGGGACATGACATGAGGCTGGAAGGGGGTAGACTATGGGGTAACATGGGGAAGTATTTCTTCACAAAAACGGTGATGGATGCATGGCACAGCCTTCCAAGGGAGATAATGGGGGCTACCTCAGTAGGGGAATTCAAAAATGCATGGGATATGCATAGGGAACCCTATTGATAGAAAAGAGAATAGAGCCGGGGATTAAGTAGTATCTGTGGTTTTTGCAGCAGGTAGAGAAAATGGGCAGACTGGGTGGGCCTAGTGAGCCTTATCTGCAGTCATTTTCTATGTTTCTTAAAAAAAGTTAGCATGTAACTAAAATAGCTAAAATACAAGATTTTTTAATTCAATTGATTCTCCTTCTTATTTATTTTTTTTCATTTTTATAAATGTCAGGCTGAATGTTCTCAAAGATCACTGAACAGAAATTTTTCTTTTAAAGCTTGTAATAGATACACACTTTAAAAAACAACCTGTTCCTTTGCAATAATAGGTAACTTACTTTAATTTAGCATCCACAGCACAATACTGTTCAAAGTCAAGCACATCAAAATGGATTTTTTTCCCCTCCACCCTCTCTCTGTCAGCCTCTCCTTAGGGTCACCAATGTATCCGCGGTTCACTTCCTGCCTCTGCTTCTAGCCACCTTCTGCCACCAGCACACATTGCAGCTACCCCTGGGGGTAACTCGGGGTAACCCTTCACCGGGTGGATCCCCCTCCTCCGAGAGGAAAGGCACCAGTGGTGGCTGGCCAACGTGCTCCTTCATTGGCCACCCTGGGTGCTGCTGCGGTGGTCTTCTAGTGGCCAGCCAGGGCTTCTGTGGAAGCGGGAGACCAGATGGCCATCATCCAGTTGAGCAGGGAGCTTTTTCCTCCTTTTTCTCCCCAGGGGCGGGGCGTGGCTTTACCCCGATGTCAAGGCGAATGCCGACATCCACTGTGCCTCCCAGTCAGTGGGCCCAACACACTGCTGTTCTTTTGGCCTCCGTCAGGAGTCAGCAATCACCAGACCACATCCCCTCCCTCCCTCTGGGAGAAGACGAGCCATCATCAGACGCTCAAGCTTTTTCCCCCTGGCCAGCCCTCTGGCGTCCCTGGTCCATTCCTTTTCCCAGGTCACCAGTGTCGAAAGCGGAAATCCAACCACTGCGCCAACAGGCTGGCAAAATGGATTTGCTTTGATGAGACCCCACTGTAAAGTAAGCTTTAAATATAAGAGCCATACATTCCCATACTTTTCATTAAAGAACTGGAACTGAATGTACATAAAGTTTGGTTATTCTTGCTTACTGCTAATCTAAACTATGTACTCACTGAACTACAGTGTCAGTTACACCTGTGCTGAAAATAACAAAAATAACTCCATTTAATCTTAGTAGAGACAGCTTCAGTAAGTGTGGTATGACTGCACTGTAACTTGCAGTCTTGAGCATGTTTTCCACTATGGCCCCTAAGCACATACTCTCCAGAGGCAGAAATATAACTTGATGATTGACAAGGTTCCTGACCTTATCTTAGCAGACTTCAGAATTGCTTCCCCTGTCATATTTAGCCAGCTGGGCCCAGAACTGTATATCCATTACTCCAAGGACTAGAACTCAGAGTGGTGATAGGAAAACAACAGTAGCTCACCTTAACCCTTTGGAAAGCACTTCCCTACAACACAACACTTGTGAACAGAATTATAATACACAGCTGCTGTACTCCTCACTGAATCATCCACTTGTTAAACATTCATTCAAGTCAAGATGAGACCACTCAATAAAAAATAGACTTGCATGTCACAAGGCCTATTGAACAAGATTCTGTTGGCAGAACGGGATAAATTAAGCTGAACTGGCTTTCACTAGAGTGCATTTTGCAATGAAAGAGATAGTGGCACACAATGCAGAAATACATACTATCACATTACCTACACCTGACGATTGGCTTGTTTATTGCTTGGAACATTTTTCATAGTTGTGCTTTAAGGGTTCTTGTAATTGTCTAATTTTTCACCCCATCTAATGAATGATAATTCTAAACCTTCCAGACAGAGATTGCTGCTAGTTTCCTTCAGGACTATCCCTTCAGCTGGTGATTAATGAAGCAGCATTGAGATTTGCAATGAATTAGTGATTAAATATATTATTTTCTCAGACACAGTGTACATCAGTTTATATATGAGAACCCTGCAAAAGGGGAGACACAGGAATCAAATGATACATAATGGCTACTCTCTGATAACAAATCTGGCAATAAATGTTAACTTTTAACACACACACCCACACACATAAACATGAGAATATAGAATACACAAAAAGGGCAAGGCTAGCCACCTGTCCATGTTGTGAATTAATGTTTGCCTCCATAAGAAGTTCAGCAATGGCATAACGATGTAGACTAAATCCATGGCTGTCAAGGAATGGCTTGTGTGACAGCTATGTTACTGGCAGAAAAAAAAGGAAAAAGTAGTCAAACTACTTTCTAAAGTTTTGAACATAGTATAGAAGAATATTAGAAGATGATTTGGCTAAAGTTTGCTTAACTTTCAAAAATATGCCATTTTCTTTTAAATCATAATAATTTTGTAATGCACTGCTATAGTCAGTCAATATTTGTCAGAGTGCACCATTACTGATAATATATAGAATAATACATGGGGGTGGTATAGGTACATAACAATATTTTCCTTAAACACCACAAGTGTGGGATGACACATAAACCATGAGAGTGAAACTTGTGTGGTTTATAGAATCATTCCACACCAACAGCGTGTAAAAACATCAAGTTATACTGCAACTCCCATGCATTTATTTTGTATAATTGCTAGTACAGTTCTTTTATGATAAATTTTGACATAGAGAACATGTGACACTGGAGAAAGCAATTTTTCATGTCAAACTCACAGCTTCGAAGATGGCTCTCAATTTTATAAAGGTCTAGTTATCTCTATGAGGCAAAGTTTGTTAGGTTTTTGTGTGGCAAAAATGAACTTTTATGTGGCAACAACTTAAATCTTCAGCGAGGTAAACCCCCTGTGTTGAATTATCAGTTTCAAGTGTGCTGTGTTGCTCTCCTGTGCCTGTTTCATGCTGACAATTACACACGTAAAACTAGAAATAGTGGAGAATTGAAACATACACATGATTTTCTATGTGCAGCAAGGGTTCCCCAGCAATTATATATTATTCAGAATTGGAATAATCAATATTAGTGAAATATATTTAGGTGTCTACATTTTTGAATAAATGCAAAATAGCTGCTGTACAGTGGGCCGGATATTCAAACTGCGCTATTTTGTGGCACAAGCCCTTGCGCTGCACAAAATAGTTGCGCAGGGGGTGTGGCCAGAGTGATATTCAAAGGGTTGCACCCTTGAGCAACTCCTTGAATATCACCCCAGCCACTGTGCATCAGCGGCGCAATGGCTACTTATGCCACCGGCATGGTCAGAGGGCATTCAACTTGTAAGTGGCGTTAGTACCATTGCGCTATCGCAAAATTTCCGATATTCAAAAGGTGACATGCAAATGGGGCCATAATTCATGCAAGGCACAGGGGCCATTTGCATCTGATTATGGCCCCATTTGTATCGATAACCCATACGTACAAGACAGTCCAGATTTGTGAATGAATTCATTCATTCACAAATCTGACTTCCTATACAGAAGTATGACACTCCCACTGTGGCTCTTGCTCTTCACCACGGGCGTGCAGCCCTACTGGGCAGTTAGTTGGTGGGCGGGCGGGACAGCAGGCGGGTGGATGCTGCCCGCTGGCCATGGGGGCAGGGTGGTGGGGCTTCATGGGTGGGTGGGGTGGGTGAACCTAGAGCACAGGGATATGTTTGGGGTGTGTTTCATATCTCAGCCCACGATCAGGCTTATCGTCCACTGGACCACCAGGGATATGTTCGGGACAGTGTTACATATCTCCAGCTCGCGATCGGGCTTATTTGACCACCAGGGATATGTTCGGTGGGGGTTCAAAATCCCAGCCGCATTCAGGCTTATGGTCCACTGGACCACCAGGGATATGTTTGGGGGTGTTTTCAATATCTCCAGACCCAATCGGGCTTATCGGTCCACTGGACCCGGGATATGTCGGGGGTGTTTTCAATATCTCCAGCCCATGATCAGGCTTATCGGTCCACTGGACCACCAGGGATCCGTTGGGGGAGACACTTTTCTGCCCGCAATCAGGCTGGTGGGGGATTTAGGGCCTGCCACGCGATCGGGCCAGTCGGGAGGACTTTTCTGCTGTTGCCCGCTATCGGGCGAGAGAGGATGTTTTACTACCTTTTGCCCACAATCGGGCTGCAGGGGGCACAGGGAGGGTTGAGGGCCAGCCACAGGTGGCAGCTGCTGTGTTGCGCCCTGCAATCGGCAGCCTCACCTGTGGGTGGCCCTCAACTTGATCCTTTTTTGGCTCAAAGTTGTGTAGGCACAGGTTGGGGGTTGCGCCTGCACAACTCTGCACAGCCCGGCTGAATATCGGGCTGTGCAGTTTATGCATGGTTCCTCCCCCTCCAGTTCAGCATGCATTCATTTGCATTGCGCTGTTGCTCAGCATGTTTTCAGTGGTGCAACTGCCTCCTCCTGAATATCGCAGAATGGAGCAATTTCGGACTTGCGCAGGCGCAACCCTATTGCGCATGGTGCAACCCTTTTGAATATCTGGCCCAGTATGTGTAGCTACTGCAAGTCTCATCAGAAAATGAAGGTAGGGATGGAGAATAACTCAAGGATATCATGGTTTTAGGGCTTAAGTATACGGCATTAATATTGAATGAAAGTACAAAGCTCAGAACGTATCATTTTTGTATCCACACACTAAATCCATACACACTGATGGCTTATTTTGCATTCTTTGTTTGGTGTGCGATACATGTGCCTAGTTTTTATTCAGAAAAATAAGTAATAGCTAGGGAGTAAAATGTTGCACACTGTGAAGTTTTACTACAGGCCAAGCAGATACATAGATATATGGAAGTGGAGGGCAGAAAAGGACTCTTGAGCCATCCAGTCTTCCCACCCTTTCCTAGCTATTTTGCCTTCCCATGTGGTTATCCTCCTCTTTCCTACTGTCCCCCATTTTTCTAACTAAACCCATCAGCCTGTTCCATCCCTACTTGGTACTGCTGATTGATTTAGCATGTACCACTTCTTCAAGTAACAGATTCTGCTTATCCAACACCCTCTCAATAAAGAAGTGCTTATGGACATCTTTTTTGAATCTCCCCCCTGCCAGCTTCTGTGAATTCCCTTTCGTTCCATGAGTTTGAACTCATAGAAAATAGTTCCTTGGTGTCTACCCTATGTATCCCATGCAGGTGAAGCCCACTAGGATGAAGCCCAGTGTCACAGGTTTATTGCATGAAAAAATGAATTAACTCCCATTGAAATTGCATTGTTTGCTGCAGTAAATCTACTGCAGAATTCTGCAGTGCTGCATTTCATCCTGGTGAGCTTCACTGCATATGTATGTCTCAATCATGTCACCTCTTTCTCTTCTTTTCTCTGCAGAGTACATCTTTAAGTCCTGAGGCATCTCCTTGTTCATATTAACCCAAGCCATGGACTATTTTGGCTGCCCTGTGCTGTACTACCTCCACCTTGTTGCAGTCCTTCCTCAGGTTTGGGTTCCAGTACCTTGCACGGTATTCCAAGTGTGTCCATGCTAGTGACCTGTACAGTGGCAGGATCCTCACTCTCCTTCGATGCATATACCCCTCCCAATGAAACCCACCATTTTGTTTGTTTTAATCACTGCCCTGTTGCAATGTGCAGACATTTTAGGGTCTCCAATATTATCACCTCCAAATCTTTTTCTTCCATAGTGCTATTGAGTACTACTACCCTTAATTTATATTACACCCTTGGTTTCCTTCTCCTAAAGTGCATTACTTTATATTTTTTAGCATTAAAGTTCAGCTGCCAAGTTGTAGGCCAGTCCTCCAGCCTGCCCAGCTACTCCCTTAGCTCTGTTCTCTCTTTCTCTATGTCTGCCCTTGCACACATCTTTTTATCATGTGCAAAGAGGCAGATCTTACCGTTGATAACTTCACTGATGTCTCAGATGAAACTATTGAAGAAGACCACTCTGAGTATTGACCTATGAGGTACCCATTAGTCACTTCCCTCACCTCTGAAAACTGCCCAATGACTATCACCCACTGTGTTCTACCTCCAACCCTCTCTCTGCTGATTTTTCCATCCTATTCTCTACCCCTAGATCCCTAATTTTCTTTGCCCAGCCTACTATTAAGTCAATGGCTTTGTTGAAGTCAAGATATAATATATCAATTGCCTGCCTCTTGTCTGCTGCTGTGGCAAGACCTTCCCCTCATGATCCATGCTCTCTGGGGTCCTATATCCTGTTCCCTTCTAGGAAGTCCATCAGGTCCTCCCTCAGTAGAGACTCCATGATTTTTCCCACTGTAGATGTCAAGCTGACTGGAGTATAGTTTCCTGGGTCATCCCTCTTCCCACACTTGTATAACAGTACTACATCTTCTGTCCTCCAGTCCCTAGGGTCCACCCCCATATTTAGAGAGCAATTAAAAATGTTAGCTAGTGGCACTGCTATAATCCCTGCTGCTTCACATAACATCCTTGGGTGAAAGTCATCAGGTCCCATATATTTATTTACATTCAGTCCTGCTAGCTTTTTCAGTACCCATTTTTTCTTATCTGGGACATCCCCCAGTGTCTGTGGTTCACCCCTTTCTAATCCCACAATCTGGCAGTAGCCCATCCTTCTCCTTAGTACTTAACCAGCAAAAATATGTATTCAGTATCTCTGCTTTCCCCTTGTCCCCTCTCCTCCCACCTCTACCTGATGTTAAGTCTCACTATGCCTCTGTTGACCATACACTTCTCTGTCTCCACTTTGGCCTTCCACACCTTTCTGGTGATTTCTCCCTGTTGTTTTTTAGGAACTTCACCCTATCTTCTTCCCTTTGACTTCCCTTATACTTTGGAAAATACCCTCCTATTGTTTCTTACCACCACCTTACTTCGACTGTAAACTACAATGATCCCTTCATCTTTCTTCCCTTGGATACCTTTGAAATTGGGATATCTTCCACTTCTATGATTTTCTTTTCAAATGCTTTCCACTTTTCTTCTGCACTACCTACCTTCAGTATATCCTTATCTTCAATTATCCCTTATTATCCTTTATTTTCCTGAAGTTGACTTTTTTGAAGTCCCATACCATTATTCCTTTTGCCCCTTTGCCTATCCCAGCCTAGACCTCCACTGGTACTGTCATTGGTTGCTGGAACTCAGTGACTCCAGGACTGTTATGTTCTAAATCCTCTCACTGTTGGTGAGGACCAAATCCTGCAGGGCCTCCTCCCTTGTTGTTCTCTGAACTAAATGTTCTATGAATGCCTCCTGGCAGACATCTACCTGAATCTGATTCCTAGTACTAGCCTTCACATGGAATTTCCAGTGCACCTTCAACATGTTGAAATCTCCAGCTACCACCACTTCCCCTAGACTGGCGGCATTGTTTTCCCCAGTTTCATGTCTGTCCCTTGATTCTGGCCTGGTGGCCTGTAGACCACATCTATCCAGATTTCTGTTACCTTCCCTGTTGCTGCTATAGTATCCACAGGATTTTCAATTCACCTGAGCCTCTTAGACTATTTATTTCTATTTCTTCAATCACTTCCTTAACATACAGTGCAGCCTCTCCCCCTTAACCTTTGCCATATCCTTTCTGAATAAGATGTAGCCTGATATGGGCATGTCCCAGTCATGGTCTGAGGTTGTCTATGTCTCTTTTACTGCCACTGGGTCATGTCCCTCCTCTGTGACCAGTCATTGAAGTGTCAGCATTTTGTTTCCCTTGATTCCTAGCGTTGGAACATACCATTTTTTAACATTTCCCCCTAACCTCCCCCTTTACCTCTACCTCACATTTGCTTGATCCTGCTCAGTTCAGTGGGATGGGTGGCAGCAAGAGCCTCATTGTCCATGTCATTTTGTGTGTGCTTTGCCACTCTGACTCTCCCCTTACTAATTTAAACTAGCTATGTGTTGTACAGACCTTTCTACAAGTACCTTCCTGCCCTATTCCTTGAGATGCAAGCTATTCCTTTTGAACAACCTCAAACCCCTGTAGTCTCTGTGCCTGATTCACAAAGCCCCTAGAATGATGCAAGGTGCCTGCATCAAACATGAACAACGCAAGTGGCACCTTGCACCAGAAGATGTAGCCTGCATCTAAAGCAGGCTGCATGTGCCAAAGGGGGCTTGTGTCAGCCCTGTCCCAATAAATGGGCTATGACATGGCACTAGGGGGCTTGTGGCAGAGGCAGACTGCCATATCCCCCATTTTGGTATTCACAAAACCCTCCCAGAGGGCTACATTCTAAATACCCTTAGACCAGCCAGGGCTGGTCTAAGGATACTTAAAATGGCCTCTGGGAGGATTTTGACAGTCTCAGCAATGTGCAATGCCCCCCAGCCCAGATCCCTGTAAAAAAGTATATCAAACATTCCTGGTGGTCTAGCGGCCCCTTATATGTATAGAATGAAAAACCTGGTGGTCTAGCAGTCATGCGATCATCCCCAAGCCCTGTGATAAATAGAAAAATAAAACCCTGATGGTCTAGCAGTCCCCTGATCATCCCTGATCCCTGATATGTATAGTAAATAAAACCTGGTGGTCTAGCAGTCCCTCGATCATCCCCAATCCCTGATATGTATAGACAAAAAACCTGGTGGTACAGTACATGCTCCTTATTGACAGCTCAATAGGTGGCCAGACATGGTGGTGTGAGGAGGGCTGTGCCAATCACCAGCTCTGTTTTGGGTTGGAGAGAGGTGGGGTGGTGGAACACTGCCTGCTGGGATGGGATGATGGGGGCCACTAGATCACCAGGACTGTTCATTTCTACAGAATGGGGGATCGGGGCTGGGGGGGGACCACTAGACCACCAGGTTTTATTCTCAGAAGAAGCCAGAAGGGGAAGGAAGGAAACATATTCAATTCAGTGCTTTAAAGTAACTGGTAATTGCTATTTTTCTTTTAAACTTAGATTGTGGGCTTTTAATGACACTGTACTTTCTTTGTTGTCTTTACTTAGAATTGTTTTTGGGCTCTTTAAAATTTAAAACGTAGTGGTGGTGTAATTCTGTGCTGTCTTTACTTGCTGCAAATTTTCTCCCCCCCTTCCCCCAACTCTTAATTATATGCCCTGTTAAATCTGATTGACAAGAGCTAAACACAGGGTATAGTAAGGGGTGTGAAGTAGGAGGGGCATAAGGGGGAAGAAGCCCACCCTCAGCACGAGAAGTGTTTTGACTCATTTATTTATTTATTGTTTCTTCTTTTTTGTTTAAAGAAAATTATCTGAGGATCAGTGGCAGGATTTTTAGGACAGTAAATTAATAAAAAGGGAACTAGGAGAGCTTCAGTAGCAGACAAGTAGTGGAATAGCAGTATAATTGCAGTATAATGTGAGGAGTGGTGCAATGCAGTGGCTGTGGGGCAGCCATATTCAGGCAGACCTTCTGGACACTGAGGTGCTGCCCTATCTGCATGCATCTCTCTGGACTGCGGGATGAGGTAGCCAGACTCAGAGTGGAAGTAAACTGGGTCAGGAGTACCATCACCCTATCCAGAGACCACCCAGTCCAATGCAACTGCCTCAAAGGATGCCGAGAACGAGGAGCACTTGGATGACAGTGGGCTCAGGGAGGGTTAGAGCAGTCAGGCAGAGGCACATCCCAGATCCTATTCCACTCAAGAACTCCATATGCCACACTGGCAAACGAGGACAACCAAATGGGGGTCCCAGAGAAGTGGAAGGAAAGGATGTGGAGGTTAGTCAAGGAGGTGACCTCAGCGGGGAAAGCAGTGGACCCCAGAGGAGGAGGAGGAAGCGAATCCTGGTGGGGGACTCCATCATAAGAGGGATCCAGCTAGGAACACAGGAGGGGGAGGACAGGGAGGTGAGGTGCCTACCAGGTGCCATGGCATGGAGGGATGGAAGGAAGATCCTGGGGATCACTGGGAAGGCAAGACTGGAGGGTGAGCTGGATGTCATTATCCACCTAGGTACTAATGACCTGGCAAATGGGGAGCCAAAGGAAGTTCAGGAAGAGTTTAGGAAATTGGGAGGGGTCTCAAGCAAGTAGCTACTTCTGTCACTTTCTCAAGTACTAACTGCGAGGCAAGGGAGAGCATAGAGTGCATGCACCAGGAACTTTAACTTGTGGTTGAAGAACTGGTGCTGGGAGGAAGGGTTTGGATTCATTGGTGACTGGGGACCCACCCGGAGGGATGGAGGTCTGTTCAAGCCTGACGGCCTGCATCCATCCTGGAGGGGAATCCAAGCACTCAATGATAAGTTTAAATGCTACATTGACAAGCATTTAAACTAGCAAAGGGGGGTGGCAGGCCAGCAAGGGGGGTACCTACTTGCTCCCCCCCACAGCTAGCAGTGGAGCCAGTGAACCAGAGGAGTGGCTTTCTCTGCAATGCAGTGTGCAAAAGATGGAGATTAGTGCCCAAATGGTGGATAGACAGAAAAGGGGCAAAATTCAGCAGAAGGGCAGACAGCAAGGAGAACCAGGGATAAATGGCAACCAAGGAAGGGGCTGGAGTAGAACAGTGAAACAGTCAAGGGAGGTCAAATCATGGAAAGCCATGTGTGCAAATGCCAGGAGCCTTAGCAACAAGATGGAAGATCTGGAGGCTGTCATGGTGCAGTCAGACCTGGACATTGTGGCCATCACTGAAACCTGGTATAATGATAACCATGACTGGAGATGGCCATACCACTACAACATATTCAGAAGAGACAGAGCAGGCAGGAAGGAGGAGGAGCAGCACTGTATGTGAAAAATGACATAAGGGCCACAGAGATCCAGGAGGAACAAAATGGGGGAGAGATACTTTGGGTTAAGCTGGAAATTAAAACGGGGACAGCCATCCGCACAGGTGTGGTCTATAGACCACCAGCCCAGGAGGAAGAAACAGATAGGGAGCTGATGCTAGCCATGCAAAAGATGGCAGACAAGGGTGAGGTAGTACTGGTTGGAGACCTCAATATTCCAGATGTGGACTGGAGCATCCCAGCAGCAGCAGCAGCATCAACTAGGAGCAGATTTATCCTGGACTCCCTCCAGGGTGCCTTCCTCAAGCAACTGGTCATGGAACCAGCTCAGCAGAAGGCAATACTGGACCTTGTGCTCACAAACAGGGACAGTGTGATGGGGGTAACAGTGGGGGAGCACCTGGGGAACAGTGACCACCAGTCATTGTGGTTTGAAATCACAGAAAGAGCAGAACCAAACCACACAAAAACATGTATCCTGGATTTTAGGGGGTCAGACTTTAGGAAAATGGGGAGATACTTGAAAGAGGCATTAAGGGGAATGGGACAGGAATCAGGGTTTGAGGAACAGTGGGCAGTATTTAAAATGGGGATTACAAGAACAACAGAATTATGCATTAAGCAGGTTAGCAAGAGGAAAAGGAAGAGGAGACCATTATGGTTTTCCAAAGAGGTAGCAAAGAAAGTGAAAGCCAAAAAGATTGCATTCTGGCAATACAAAAAGACACAGGCAGAAGGGGATAGGGAGAAGTACCAGGAGAAGCAAAGGGAGGCAGGGAGGTCAGTAAGGGAAGCCAAAGCTCAGACAGAAGAACACATTGCAAAATCAGTGGGTAGAGGGGACAAAACCTTTTACAGGTACATAAGTGAAAAAAGAAAGACAAAGGGAGGAATAGTGAGACTGAAGGGGGAGGATGGGTGCCACATAGAGGATGACAACAGTAAAGCTGACATATTGAACAGGTATTTCTGCTCAGTCTTTACTGAGGAAGAGGAGGGTAATGGGTCTGAAGGGAGTACAAGGGATGAGAATGGTGCAGAAATGGACACAAGTCCCTTTACACGAGAAAGGGTCCTGAAGGAACTGGAAGTAATAAGAGTTGATAAAGCAATGGGGCCAGATGGGGTGCACCCCAGGGTCCTTAAAGAACTAAGAGGTGGTGGCTGAACCTCTGGCTATTCTGTTTAGCCGATCACTGGAAACAGGGGAGGTACCCAAAGACTGGAGGACAGCAGATGTAGTCCCCTTATACAAAAGTGGGAACAAAGAGGAAGCAGGGAACTACAGACCAGTCAGCCTCACCTCGGTAGTGGGGAAGATCATGGAAGCACTACTGAAGGAGAGATTGGTGGAACATCTGGATGTCAATGGACTACAGGACCTAAGGCAGCATGGTTTCACCAGGGGGAGGTCATGTCAGACCAACCTCATTGAATTTTTTGATTGGGTGACTAGGGAGGTGGATCAGGGGAGGGCAGTGGACATGGCCTATCTGGACTTCAGCAAGGCCTTTGACACTGTGCCACATAGAAGACTATTACACAAACTGGGGAATATGGGTGTGGGCAGGACAGTAGTGTGGTGGGTAGGTAACTGGCTGGGTGGCAGGACACAGAGGGTGGTGGTAAATGGCTGTCACTCCACAGAGGGAAAGAGTGACCAGTGGGGTACCACAGGGATCAGTGCTGGGACCGGTCCTATTCAACATCTTCATCAGTGACATTGCTAGGACCTAGAAGGAAGAATTTCACTGTTCTGATGACACAAAGCTCTGTAACAGAGTAGACACACCAGAGGTGTAGACAGAATGAGAAGGGAACTGCAGAAACTTGAAGAATGGTCAGGGGTTTGGCAGTTGAAATTCAATGCAAGGAAGTGCAAGATAATGCATATGGGGCACAAAAACCCTGGCACAATATATCAGTTGGGGGGGTGAGGATATAGCATGCACCAAGTAGGAAAGGGATCTTGGGGTTATCATCTCTGATGACCTGAAGGTAGTGAAACAGTGTGACAAGGCAGCAGGTAAGAAATAGGATGCTGGGATGTATAGGCAGGGCATCACCAGCAGGAAAAGGAGGTCATAATTCCACTATACAAGACACTAGTGAGGTCCCACCTGGAGTACAGTGTACAGTTCTGGAGACCATACCTATGTAAGGACATAGACAGGATAGAGAAGGTTCAGAGGAGGGCAACAAAGATGGTGCATGGATTGCATCACAAGTCCTATGAAGACAGGTTGAAGGAATTGAACATGTACTCCCTGGAGGAGAGGAGGGAGAGAGGCGATATGATAGAGACATACAAGTATCTTACAGGGAGGAACAGGTGCAGGAATATACTATTTTTAAGCAAAAAAGATGTTCCAGGACTAGAGGGCATGGGATGAAGTTGGAGGGAGGACGATCCAGAGGAAACATGAGAAAGAATTTCTTTACAGAACGGGTGGTGGACAAGTGGAACACCCTGCCAGAGGAAGTGGTGGGGGCTGAAACAATCACAGGATTTAAGAATACATGGGATAGACATAAAGGAATTCTGGAGGTCAGGGGTAAGGGCTAACAGACTTCTAGGAAAACATAAACTGAACTTACAAGCTCAAATGGGCAGACTGGGTGGGCCAAAGGCCCTTGTCTGCCAACACTGTCTATGTATCTATGTATCTATGTAGGGTTTTTTTCTATACATATCAGGGATTGGGGTTGATCAAGTGACCACTAGATCTTCAGGGTTTTATTTTTATATTTATCACAGGGATTGGGGGTGATCAGGGGACCACTAGATCACCAGAGGTTTTTTTAAATCCTAACAGGGATCAGGACTGAATGGGGGTCCACTAGACCACTAGGGATTTTTTTTTAATTCTTCACTTGGATCGGGCCTGGGAGGAGGTGATAGCCACCAGGGACTTCTGTCTATCATGCTATTGCCACACAGCTGCCCCATGGCTTGCAGCACACCTTTAGGATGTGTCATCTGTTTGGCACAGTGCCAGGGTTGGCACAAGCCATCAGACTTTGCTGCCAGGACCCTACCTGACAGTGAATTGGGCACAGGATCCCTGGATAACTGGCAGGTGGTGCAAGCTGCCTTTGGCACAGCTTGACCTGACCTTTGTGAATCAGGCCCCCTATATCTAAGAGGTGATAGAGTGGTCCAAGCTTTCAAAGTGTCACATCTAGAAACATGGCTCAACAGCAGGGCACTGACACAATGGGTTACAGCAAAGGACTTCTAAAACAAATGAAATTCTTGTATTTTCATACATATGTTTTTTTTCTGATTGCAGTGGTTAACCTTTTCTTTCTGCTTTGAAATATACAGTATCTTGTAAACAAACAGCACTATTTATTAAGATATGTAACTGATGGTGTATTGTGAAAGAAGTATTTTCAAGGATCTCTGAGGAATTTGTCCTATTGAAAAAACACACTATCATGACTAATCAGAGTTAAGTAATTCTGTCTAATACTGGGAATGGTAAATAAAATTTTGCAAAACAAGGCTGTACTCCACCTGGGTTCTGAGCAGTAGGACTTAGCTTGATCTAGGAGGACAGGGACTGGGCTCGTCAGCCCAGGTGCCTGGGGCATGCCAATTATATGGAGGACCAAGTGCAGGTAAGGGACACAAAACAGGGTGACCAGCTGTGGAGTTCTGTGGCAAAATGGTGCAGGAGGGGTGCTGGTGGGGTTGTAGATGTGCATTCTGTGCCTTCAGTACCAAAATATACAAATGAAAAGGGTATCAAACTCTCAGGTAAGATCCTGACAGTCAGGAGCATTGAAGCATCAGCACGACAAAAAAAGCTTTTTTTTCATAAAGCTAGTTTCACCTTCAATTAATAAAATATTAGCATACCTGACAAATCTACTCTTCTAACTACCACCTATGCTGTGTACCATTTGTTTTTTCAATCCTACATCTTGTCAGGTCAACTATACTATTTCTAAGCCACATGTGGCCATCTTTTTTTCTTGGGAAAAAATAAACAAAAACATTTACAAAATACTCATATTTTGGCAAAACTAGAAAATGTTACCACTAAATAAAACTGACAGAAGCACATAATCTTTCACAGTGAAAAACAAATGTAGGCTCCATACTGTATTTTGACCAATTCTGTTGCACTGTTGCTTTTAAGGGGACAGAAATGTGTGCAGATTGGCAGCTGTATATAACATTTTTATTTATAGAAATTATGTTCTTAACTCCAATTGATATATATTTGCTTACAACTCAATAAATGTGGATGTGAAAAACTCTGTTTTATGTTATGTTCTTCTTATGGACACCAATATGTTTAGTTTTCTTCATGGAACCAGTAAAAACAGTTCTTCTGCATCAGCTTTGATTCAGGCTCGATTAAATATGAATCAGTTGGTTGCAAAAAATATAATTTCTAAGAATAATAGCATAACAGACAGCTTCAAATTCAAAAATATTTTTGTGTTCCCTGTATAGCTACCTATAGACTTTAAAACTTGTAGAACTAAGTAATTCCATTTATGGAAGACAGAATACGCCGGGGGTTGGAAACCATAATGGAAAGCAAGGTGATGGGGCCAGATGGAATCCATCCAAGGGTACTAAAGAAACTCAACATGGAGACCACACCTCTGGGAGGACATAGACAGGGTAGAAGCTGCCCAGAGGAGGGCAACCAAAATTGGTGTAGTGTCTGCATCATGATCCCTATAAAGAGAGACTGAGGGATCTCAAGATTTATACCCTGGAGGGAGGGAGGGAGAGGTGGAATATGACAGAAACATTCAAATACCTCAAGGGCATAAATAAAGTTCAAGTGGGAAACATTTTTCAGAAGCAAAGATGCTCAAGAGCAAGGGAAAGTGCTATGAAACTGGAGGGGAGACTCAGGGGAGATGTGAGGAAGTACTTCTTCACAGAAAGAGTGGTGGGTGCCTGGAACAGCCTTCCAGTGGAGGTGGTGGGGCAAAAATGGTAATGGGATTCAAGAAGGCATGGGATAGGCATAATAAACCTTAGAGGTAGGAAGGTGGGTGGGGGAGGTAAAGCCAGAGTTCAAGTACAGTCTGCGGTGTTATAGTAAGTAAGAAATATGGACAGACTACATGGGCCAAGTGGTCCTTATCTGCAGTCAATATCTTTGTTTCAATGGTGCTAGCTGCCCATCTGTCAACACCATTCAGCACCTTATTGGAGACAGGGGTAGTTCCAGAGGACTGGAGGAGGGCTGATGTGGTCCCTCTGTATAAGAGCAGCAGCAGGGAGGTATCTAGCAATTACAGACCAATCAGTCTCATATTAGGGCTGTGGAAATTAATGGAGTACCTGATGAGGGAGAGATGGATGGAGACAAATGAACTGCAGGACAACTGGCAGCACAACATTACAGGGGGAGCTGATGTCAAACTATTCTCAAATGTCTTTGACTGGGTAACTATGGATGTGGAACAGTAGAGGGCAGTGGATCTGGCTAATCTGGACTTCAGTAAGACCTTTGACACTGTACTACATAGGAGGCTGATAAAGAAACTTAGCAGCCTAGCGGTGGGGAAAAGGTGGTGAGCTGAGTATCTAAGTGGTTGGAAGATAGGAGACAGAGGGTGGTGGTAAATGGCAGTCACTCAGAGGATGACAGCATGACCAGTGGAGTACCACAATGATTGATACTGGGCCCTGTCCTCTTCAATGCCTTCATAAGTGAGATTGCTGAGGAGCTGGAGGGGAAAGTGTACAGTATCTCTTTGCAGATGACACAAAAATTTGCAACAGGGTGGACATCCAGGTGAGGGTGAAGAGAATGCAAAGGGATCTGGGGAAACTAGAGTAGTGGTCTAGGAAGTGGCAGCTGGGTTTCAATACCCAAAAGTGCAAAGTCTTGCTGCTGTGGTGGGTAAACCTGGGGGCTGTGTATAAGATTGGGGGGGGGTACTTATAGCTTTCAAGCAGGAGAGTGAACTTGGGATGATCATATCTGATAATCTCAAAGTGGCAGGGCAGTGCACAAGGCAGTAATCAATGGGAGGTGGTGTTGCCTCAGTATTGCTCACTTGTGAAACCCCACCTGGAGTACTGTGTCCAGTTCTGGAGCCTGCACCGCTGCATGGATATGGACAGGGTGGAAGCAATCTAGAGGAGGGATACCAAAAATGGGATCGGTGTTGCAAGAGAAACCATACTATGAGAGAATTCAGGAACTCAGTAAATATAGCACTATATGATATATGTTTTTTAAATGATACACATATTAAAGACACACTTTCATTTTTAAAATAAAAATGTTGTAAATCAATTTCTTTCTTTCTTTCTTTCTTTCTTTCTTTCTTTCTTTCTTTCTTTCTTTCTTTCTTTCTTTCTTCATATTTTTGACCAGGAAAGGTACACTTGACATTTTTGGTTTTGCAAAGGTACTAATTTAGAAAAATAACACACTCCCAATGTTTTCAATCCTTGACATATGCCCATTTTGCCTCGGCAGCATTTCATTTTACTACTACGGAAAATAAGTTTCTGTAGACTATAAAAAAAAGCTTTAGTACCCAGAGGATTTATGACAGTCACAATTCCATTTTGTGTGTGTGTACAATATATGTGGGCAGAGTGCCACATGGGAAGAGGAAGTAATTCATTCTGCAATACATTAATAAATACGTCAAAAATATTTTTCTAGCAGCATTTGAAAAACTCTACTTTTCTGTAGAGTGCCAATATATTACATTCCTAATCAGATTGACTGAACACACTAATGAAAAACAATTGGAGTAGTTACCATTCACTTCTTTCAAGTCTCAATGAATTTAAATTATTATCTTTCCAAATTATGCATGTTACAAATGTACTCTTTTCATTTCAATAATAGATTTCTTTGTCATTCCTTAGCAGGAACCCTACAGCAGTGTAAAGTCAGCTATTTACTGATCAACTACCCCAATGTATTTCCAAAGGCATAGTATACATGGACATCATATTCCCCTTATTTCTCAGCCTCCTGATTTGTCAGTGCATGTGGGTTACTCTTCTCTTGTTTTCATGTTATTTCTACTGTCATCATTTTAGTTTACACCAACCAAATGATGTTTACTGTGTCTTATAGGTCAACTACTGCAATACTAATCAGATATATTTTGCTGTATGTGAGTGAGGGATGTAGTCTATACATGTATTTTATTATTTTAAAGTGCCAACAAAACTGTGTGAGAGAACTGCATCGTTATACATTATTGCTTTTCAATGTAATTTGAACACAGACACTTCTATTACTTAGCTGTACTCTGCAAGTAAAGGTAGCTGGACAGGAACTAAAATATATAATAGTTTGGAAGCTAATTTTGCCAGAAGTAAGCATTTAAAAACACATCTCAAGTGGCCTTTTTGCAGCTTCTAAAATCTTCTGATGTCATAGATGTTCTCCCCTGTAAATTAAAATGTAGTTTTTCCAATTATTCATTACCAATTAATCCTGTCAGGGGACTTTTGGAAATGCTGAGGTTTTGCTCTAATATCTACTGGTTCAGGTTTGTTTGTATGTTTAGTTGAAAATTGACAACTGGGAAAGGCACCCTGAACCAAGACATGTTTCCAGGTGCAACCCAGGAGTAGGGAGAGAGGAGATAGTGTACAAGGCATCAACAACAAAGTGAATGCAATCAGCAATGTAAAGGAATAAGATAAAGTATGCACAGTCTGCAAAAATAGTTTATTTAGTTTATCTATTTCACCAGGAAAAGGCTTCTATGAGCCAGCTCATTTTCAAGTAGGTCCTGAGAAGGGTAGCATATGGTAAGCATTCAACATTATAATACACAAGACTTACTGTAGGTGGATACATACATAATACAAGAAATTTGTTTGAGAAAATATGCAGTATAATATACAATATATAGAGCAATTTAGAGAAATTCAAGAAATTCTTTGTAATAAATAAGAATGCAATGCAATACACATAGAGTAAAATATATACTATAGTACAGCGTTTTATGAAATA
Source organism: Neoceratodus forsteri (assembly GCA_016271365.2). NCBI lineage: Eukaryota > Metazoa > Chordata > Ceratodontiformes > Ceratodontidae > Neoceratodus > Neoceratodus forsteri. Next base: position 1,093,679,021 of record CM057451.1, read on the forward strand.
CAAGGTAAGAAAGGGTGATAAATGCCTGTCTAATACAAGTTAAGTGCATCCTGATATAGATAAGGGTCGATTGGTTCTATGTGATAATTGCAAATGCACAAAGGCGGTCGCCATTACAGCGAATGTGCATCAGAAAAAATCAATTTCACTGATGCATGGCAAAAGGGCGCCGGGGACTTACATTTTTTATGTTTATGCGGAAATGATTCTCAACTCCAGGGGGGTGCATGTTGGGGGAATGCAAATAAAACAAAAATTCAGGCTGGGTCAACAAAACGTATGCACACTTAGGTATGCAGACTTGGACCCAAAACTGGAACCCTTGCAGCTGAAGCCTGCGACTCACCCACCACACCACAGGGCAGCTCGGCAGCCCATCACCTCAGCACACCACACAAACCCTCCCTCCCATCATGCTTTCTTCCCCCCATGCATGTGTATATGTAGTGACAGAATGTCACTATACCTGCAGTCACCCCATCTAGTAGTCATCTAATAAGATGCTGCTATTCAGTCACCCTTTTTGGTGTGTGCTAAATAGCACATGCCCTTCTCACCAGATACTGGGTAGATTGTGCCATACATTACTGTGATACAGTAGGAGTCTACCATAGATAAAAGACTGGTAAGTGCCGAGTGTAATGATAGTTATACATTTGCAGTAGAGACAGATACAAGAGTCAGTGCTATTGCTTCGGAATTTGAAGGTACCAAGACTAGCTATGCTGGTAAGTGTGAGTTTTGCAGGTTGTTCCATATCCAGGGGATAACATTGCTAACAGCAGTTTTTCCATATTGTGTAGCATATTTCAGGATATCTTGAAGAATATAGTTGCTTTTTCTTAGTGCACAGCTACTCTGAGACCAGATGATAAAATGTGAGATATAATGTGGTAGATTTTTGATTATTGCTTTGTATGCCCAGATACATAGATTTGCAAGCCTCTTTTTAATTAGAGGGGAACCCTGCCATCACATATAGCACCCAGTGGTGTGTTATGGGTGCTGAGTTAGTGATAAAACAAAGGGCCCTGTGATAAAGTACATCTACAGTTATTTGTTTAGATAGGGTTTTGGACAGCAACAGTAAATTAAAACAACATAATCCATGAGGACAAGAAAGGTGATTTGCATTAATCTTTTCCTAACATCCACAGGAAAGCAGTTCATGCTTCTATAAAAACATAATCTTATTCTTTGATTTTACATAGATCTTTGATGTGTGTAATAAAGGTCATGCATCTATCCAACCATTGACCAAGGTGTTTTATATTGTCCACCACTTCCAGTGAGCCTCCTAAGAGGGTGGTTATAGTCGGGGAAGGTAGTGTGGGGGCATCATATTAGCAGATGAAAAACAAACATTACTTTGACCTTTCTAGAATTTAATAGTAGTTTAGAATGGAATAGATTAAACTGTAATTGATTAAATTCAAATTGTAGATCATTACAGACACTGGGTAGGGAGGGTGTAGAGATATACAGGACCCTATCATCTGCATAAAAATGTAGATTAACCATATTAATGTAAATATAAATACAGGTGGTAAAATGCAGTGGCAACAGTACAGACATCAAAACAGCATAAAGCTACAATGTAAAGTACATACCCTTGTGGAGTGGAACTACAGTACTGTACGTCCACTACCCTCCAGTCTTTAGGAACCATCCCTGTCTGACTAGAGCTACTGATTAGCCCTACCACAGTTTCATCACATCTGGCCTTGAGACCTTATCTGTCTTCAGCGATGCTAGTTTTCTGGCCCTTTCACTAGTAAATACCTGCTGCCTTATTTCTTGGATTCCCCTTTCAGCAGCCTTTATGCCACTCTCTGGTGGCAAAGGCCCACTGTCTTCCCTAATGAATGCTGAACAGAAATTGTCATTCAGGATAGCTACTTTCTGCTCATCCTTCTCTACTACCCTGCCTTCTTGTGTTAGCCTAGCAATTCCCCTTCTCATCTTTCTTTCTTTTTTCCCTTATACATCCGAAAATCTGTCTTTCCTTCCCTCGACCCCATTAGCAGTATGTGGTTCTGTGTCTGCTGTTTCATCCCTGACTGCTCTCCTGGCCTCTCTAGTTCTAACTCTCCTTATTCTTCATCCCCCAGTTTCTCCGTGTACTTGATGAAGGCTTTCTTATTGGCTGCCACTGCCTCCCTGACCTTTTCATAGAACAATACTGGGAGGTAGTAGAGGGTGGTGGTTACCAGCTCTGAGCTACTAACCTGTACAACTGGCTTTAAATCCCATGGCCAACACTTGCATACTATGTGACCATTAGCAAGTCACTTAACTTACCTGTTCTCCCAGGATGCACCTGGAAACAAGCCTTGGCTTAATGTGTCTTTCTTGGCAAAAAATTGTAAAGTTAAAAATATATGCTCTCTTATATCTGTTTCTTGTAGCAACCATTGTAAAGCATGACTTTGTTGCCTCGAGTATGGCCCCTTTAACTTCTCCCCATATTTCCTCCACTCTGCTGATACTGTCCACTCCAGTTCTCCTGTTCTGGACTAATTCCTTCATCTGGGTGAAGTCAGCACTTCTGAAATCCAGAACTTCACCCTTTGACAAGGGCTTACTGGTACCAATGGTCAGCATGAACCACATGGTGTTGCAGTTGCTGGACCCCAGGGGTTCCCCAACCCACACTCCAGCAACCCTTTCTGAGTTGGTGAGCACTATCTTGAGAATGGCAGCCTGCCATGGGGGTTCCTTGACCAGCTGCTCCAGCATGTAGTCCTGAAATGTATCTAGCAGGGTCTGGCCTCTGGTGCTTCTAGCTGCTGGAATGCATAGATACATCGATACATAGAAGGTGATGGCAGAAGGGGACCACAAGGTCCATCCAGTCTGGCCATGATTTGTAGGTTGCTATCCCCTCACTGATTATTTGTTCTGGATGATGATGCCCCTATGTCTGTCCCATGCTCATTTAAACCCCCTGATAGTTTTGGCTGCAACGGCCTCCGGGGAAAGTCTGTTCCAGGCATCAACCACCCTCTCTGTGAAGAAAATCTTCCTAACATTTGTCCTGAAATGTCCCCCTCATAACCTCATATCATGCACTTGTGTTCTACTACATTCTTTGAAGTGAAAAGGTTCATGTATCTGAACTTTGCTTATACCCTTAATGTATTTGAATGTCTCAATCATGTCGTCCCCGCCTTCCTCTGTTACATAGTACATGTTTAAATCCTTTAACCTCTCCTCCTATGGCTTCTGGTGTAATCCCTGGATCATCTTTTTGCTCTCCTTTGTACTGTCTCCAACCTATCTATGTCCTTTCTGAGGTGTGGGCTCCAAAACTGTACACTGTACGCCTTCTTGATACTAGCCTACTTTCCCGCTTTCTCCAGCCTTCTCTTCACAACCCTTCACAGGATATATTCACCATATACACGCAATCAAACAATAATAGTCCTACCGCCCCTTCCCCCCCCCGTAGGCCCCCAACGCCTCCTCCATTTTATTTTCCTGTTTATGGGACTACACATCTCACCATGTTATCCTTCATTCATACATTACATACCCCTCCTGGTACCCCCATCTGCCATTAGTTGGCTGTTCCCTTATGCCATCTTCATGGCTGGTTCTTGTGATTGCCCCTGGTAAATGGACTATCTGGTATTTCTCTACAGTGAATATGGATTATATGCAATTGTATTTATGTAAATTAAGGTTTGAATGGTGGACCTGACCCCTTTGTACTTGGATCCTCCTCTGTTATGGTTCTTCTTTTTCTCCCTTTTTCTTGTCATTTGAATCTCCTAATACTGCACCAATGTGAATGTGTTTTTATACTTTATATACATGTATTTATATGTTTTTATGTTGGATGATACCCTGACCCTGTTCTAACCAGGTCCATCTGGATAAATAAAAATTTTGATTGAAATTAAGATTTTGATTGATTGATTGATTGAAGTGGGGCCTGACCAATGCCCTTTACAGCGGCAAAACCATCTCCCTCTTTCTACTTGTTAACCCCCTCCTGATGCATCCCAGCATGCCACCCACTCTTAGTGCCACTTTTTCACACTGTCTTCTCACCTTCAGATTGTTTTTATGATCCCCAGGTCATGTTCCTTACTATTTTTTGTTAGCCTCCCCCCAACCCCCAGATAGTAGTCAGTTCTTGGGTTGCTTGGTGCATGACCTTGCACTTCATTGCATTCTATTTCAGCTGCCATGCTGTAGACCATTTTTCCAATTTTTCCAGGTCTAGCTTCATTTTCATCACTCCCTCTGTAGAGTCCACTCTGTTGCATATCTTGGTGTCGTCTACGAATAGACACACTTTTCCTTTGAGCCCCTCTGCAATGTCGACTATGAATATGTTGAAAAGTAGAGGTCCCAAAATGGAGCCCTGGGGCACCCCACGGGTTACTCTATGTTCTGCAGATAATGCACCATTGATCTGCATTCTCTGCATCCTGTCATGTAGCCAGTTTGTTACCTATCTTACTACTTCCTGTCTTACTCCCATGCAATCTAACTTCTTTACCAGCCTTCTGTGAGGGACTGAGTCGAAGACCTTGCTAAAGTTAAGGTATACTACATTGATGGCCTCTCCCTTATCCACAGCCCTGGGCACTCAGTTGAAGAACTCAACCAGGTTTGCTTGGCATGATCTTCCTGAAGTGAACCTGTGCTGTCTATGGTCCTGTTGTCCACTGGACTTCAGGAATGTTATTATCCTCTGCTTTAGTAGTGATTCCATCACTTTCCCCACCACCGGCATTAGACTCACTGGACGGTAGTTTCCTGCCTCCTCCCAACTTCCAGATTTGTGTAGTGGCACCACCATCGATCGTCTCCAGTCCTTGGGAACTTCCTTGCTCACCAGTGATTTGGTGAAGAGTTTTTATTTTATTTATTTATTTTTTTTATTTTAGTCTTTGGTAACAGGATAGGGCCCACTAGGCACAAATGCCTGTTTTCAGGGGCAACCTGGGAGCACTGGGCAGTTAAGTGACTTGTTCAGAGTCACATAATATGCAAGTGGAGGTTGTGAGAATCAAACTCAGGTCTGGTCTGCTGGATGTATCAAGCTCATTCACACCTTGTTCCTCTAACCTCTAGGCTATACTGCCAGCCCAAGAGTTCTGCTAGGGATTCTGCCATTTCTTTTCCCAGTTCCTTCAGGATTCTTGAGTGCATGTTATCTGGTGCCATGGCCTTGTCCACCTTTAGATTGTCCAATCAATGTCTGTCAGGGTGAGATACCCCACTAATACCACTTCCCCATTTACAAACCCCCTCTCTATTTCTGCCCCTATTTTCCTATAACTTTCATCCCCCTACCCCGATGGTCCTTCGACCACCCTATATGCAGTTTCTTACCTGATGTCACTGTGAGTTGAACACAGAGCAATTCTATTTCCCCATTTCTGCCCCTAATGGATCTATGCTCCACTGCCACAGTGTCATTCCTGACATGGAGGGCTACCCTTCTTCCTTTACCTTTCTACCGATCGTACCTATACTTGGTGTAACCTGGGACCATTAGGTCCCAGTCATTTTTCTCTGTGGCCTAAGTTTCTATAATGACTATAAGGTCCTTCCCTGCATCTGGCACTATCACCTAGAGCTCACTGAATTTGTTTCCCAAGCTCCTGGCATTAAGGCAAAGTGTCCCATCTTCTTCCCAAACCTCTTTTGCATTTTTACAGATCCTCTCCCTTCATATCTCCTTGCCTCCTTAATTTCTTGTTTTTCCAGTTTTTTGCAAGCTTAGTGAGCCTACCCCCCAAACACCTTTCCCTGCCTTTTTGTGAACTTGTGCCTTGCTGCTTTCCTCCCCAAAGTTTTTAGCCCGCAGTTCACGGGGAGCCCTAGCTAGATTCTTCACTTCTTTCCCTCCTCAACACCTAGCCTCTGCCTCTGTCACAGTCAGTTTAACTGTCTATTAATGCAGACATTGAACTTCTGCCCCAGCACACTAATCCTTTGTCTTGTTAGTTCAAGTTCAAGTTTATTGTAGGAAAACTCCATAAAGTGAGCTCATTCACAGTGAGGTCCTGGTAGGCACATACAGAAGCAACAGATACATACAGAAGTAATACATATAGCAACAGGTACAACGGAGGTTATTTTTTATTTATTTATTTAACAGACTTTAGGATTACAACCTTTGAGTCAGGGACTCACTTACAAAGGCTCCGCGTCAGAAAAACAAACATAAACACTTAATACATATAGACATAGAATGACAGCTAAAGGTTACAGTTCTTTTAGTTATACAATATTGCAGAATCAAGATCAGCTATACATTGCATTGAACGTGTTACCGAGAGCTGTATTTTACAGTTCTCAAGAGAACAATAAGTTTGCTGATGGAGGGAGTAACAGGTTTGATATTTACAGTGAAGTAGAGAATTAGACAGATACCTTGTGAGTACAGCCAAAGGAGGCATTGTTAATAGGTAATGTTTGGTAGCCCTATTGGTAGGAGCTCAGAGGTGGGGTGGTCCCATAAGATGATAGATAGATGACCCAGCACAAGCTGGTACATTGGCAGTGCTGTGAAGTGAGAATGTGCTCTTTGAGGGCTGGCTTGAAAGGTCCTAACTTGAAGATGGAGGAGACATCAGAGGGGAGTTCATTGTACCAGGCTGGGGCCCTGTGTGGGAATGACCTTTGGGCTAAGGAGGTTCTAACCCTCGGGATGGACCACACCTGTTGGTTGGCAGTGCGGGTGTTCACCGAGGCGTGGGAGGATAGGAGAGAGGCAGAAACCCCCAAGGGGGGTAAGCCCCAGGTGTATTTTCTTTGTGAGGAGGCATGTTTGATAAAATAGCCTTTCATCCAGGGTAAAGAGATTTGTCAGGGCATATAGGGTACAGGTATGGGTATGCTTGTCTGCCCCGGTGAGGAGTCTGCGTGCTTTGTTTATGGCAAGAAGGATTTTGTTAAGGGCTGTGTGGTTAGTGGCTGAGTAGATAGTGAGCCCACAATCGACTAGGGAGACGACTGAGGAGGTGACAGCCAGATTAAGGGCTTCCGGAGGTAGGCAATCCTTGTGCTGTTACAATAAGCCTATACGGACATTTATGGCTGATGATAAAGTGTCAATGTGTGAATGGAAGGAGAGGCTGGAATCAAATGTCAGACCCAAGTATTTATATGTATGGACCTGCTCTAGAGGAAGGAGAGAGTGGGAGAGGATTGTAAGCTGTGCATTCTTGGCCTTATTCTAACGATGGGCAAAGAGCATAGTCTTTGTCTTTTTTACATTGACCACAAGTCTTTGGTCTATGAACCAGTTTTCAATCTGGTTAAATGCATGTTGGAGGGAGGTCTGCAATGCTGTGGGATCTGGGTGTGAGGCAAAAAGAACTGCGATGTCTGCATAGAGTAGTAGGTTGCTGGAGCAGGAATTGGGCAAGGTGTTTAGGTAGATGCTGTATAACAGAGGGACAAGGATGGAGCCCTGCGGAGCCCCAGAGTGGACTGGCATGGTGGTTGAGAGGGTGTTTTTTATTTTGACACATTGTGATCTAGCTGTGAGGTAACTGGTAAACCAGGAGACGGGTCCTTGGGACAGCCCTGTGTGGCAGAGTGTGCTTAAGAGTAAGGGGTTGGAGACTGTATCAAAGGCCTTTGACAGGTCGATAAAGACAGCTCCAGCTAGGTGTTTTCTATCCAGGGCAGAGTGAATAAAATTAGAGAACTCAGTGAGAGCCGTAGTTGTACTGTGCCCATATCTGAAGCCATGCTGCTCCCTGCAAAGTAGGTTATGAGCAAGTAGGTACTCAGTGAGTTGGGTGGCTATAATTCTTTCAAGGGCTTTTGAGAGTGGTGGGCGAATGGATATGGGATGGTAGTTATTGGGGGAGGTGCTGTCACCAATCTTCAGTATTGGGGTGACTGTGGCAGTCTTCCAGGCTGCTGGGAACTGCCCAGACTTAGGGAGCAGTTAATGAGGTCAGTCAGAGGGGAGAGGACTGTATCTAGTGCTAGATGTAGGATTCTCATATCAAAAGAATCTTTGCAATAGCAAGAGCCACTGAGTGCTTTCATGAGAAAAGGCCTTGCCTCATTGGTAGAGATCACCCTGAGATGGAAGGGGGGATGCTGGGTGTTTGGGGGTGGGGTTGCTGGAGTGGGGTCAAATAAGTTATTTGGGAGTACTGCACTAAGGTCAGAGAATGATGAGTTGAGGCAGTTGGTGATGGCCAACGGGTCGGTGGTAGGGACATTGTTGACAGTGAGGGGGGGAGTCGGGATTTGCCATTGAGTTCCTTGATATTGTCCCAGAACAACCGAGCATTCCTCCAGAAGGAGGCAAGGGTCATTTTGTAGTACCCTGATTTGGCCTGTTTAATGGCCCAAGTGCATCTGTTATGAACCGCTTTGTAGGCATGCCTGTCCGCCTGTGTGCCGGATGCAACTGCTTTATGCCAGAGATCATCTCTGTGCTTTAACTGCTGGAGCAGTGCAAGCATGACCCAGGGGGCATTACGTTTCTTGGATTGCACTTTTGCTAGTGGTACATAGATGTCACATGCTTTATTAAAAGAACAGGTGAAATAATCATGGGTTTCATCTATAGTAGTGGGCCTGGAGATGGGGGACCAGTCCCATTGGGTTAAGTATTTTCTTAGTTTTGTGAGGCCTCTGGGTCCAAGACAGCACGGGCAATATAGTTTGGTTTGGGTTTCTGCTGAAGACACGACCAGGAAAAGAGGATGGGTGAGTGATAGCTTAGGGAGTCTGGAAGGACCACCAGGTCAGAGATTCTGTGGGGACGGTTGGTGAGGAGAAGGTCAATCAGGGTGCTAGAGCCATTAGTGGGGTTCACCCTGGTAGATTGACTGATCAGCTTGGTCAGATCCAGTGCAGCGAAGGTGTCCTTGGCGTGGGAAGCTGAACTGGCAAGCCAGTTCACATTAAAGTCTCCAGCTATGATGTGTTCTGTTTTGGGGGCAGAGATTTATTTATTTATTTTATTTATTGGAACATCAGTTTACAACCTTTGAGCCAGGGGCTCATTTACAAAGGTACCTCGTCACAGAGAGGACAAAACAGTGCAAACAACATTTTTGCAATAAAACAGAGTACAAAAAATTTGAAGGAACATGAGGACATAGGACAGATACAAATGTAGTATTACAGGAATTGGCAAAGCACATGTCAGTTCAGAGTAGTTTGAATAGTTACAATTTAGTATTACAGGACTGGCAGTGCACAAAGGGGGGTTGAGATGTAGTTAGCAAGGGATTGTATAACAGGAGCTTGGTTTCTTGGGGGGACATATGCGACAGTAAGATTACAAGGCAATGCATACATTACATTATAATAATGAATACAATCAATAGAGTGACATTAGTACAAGGCAAGCCAAAGTGCAATCCTACACAGTGAGATCCTAAGAATGCTGCAGCACAAAGTTTTGCTTATTTTCACTTTGGGACTGTGGCATTGTAGTTATGTATTGTGATTTTCCAAGCATCTGTGTGGTGAAATTAAACACTTTGCTTGCACCATTACAACAAATCTGCAGTTTGTGTGCCACTACTCTCTTTGGTTCTGTTGCATTTGGAGTGGGCCGCTTCCTTGTAGTGAGCACTGATTCACTACAGCCTGCTCACCAGCACAACCTTCTGGTAATAACTGTCATTGGTACAAGGTAAGCCAAAGTGCAAACAGCATATATATCAGTGAAGCAAGGCAAAGATATACATCACAGTGTAACATTAGTATTGAGAGTCTGTAGGCAGAACAATAGAGATGGATCTGTTAGGCAACATAGAGCATGAGGAAGTAAGGGGATTCAAGGTGAACTCAGGGTGAGGAGGGAAACAAGAGTGCATGGTGGTCAGTATAGATGAGGTGGAAGTTGTAAGAGGTCTGAACCTCACCTTCAGGTTCTTGGCAATAGTGGGGATGCAAATAATCACAGACAAGTTGCATTCGAGTAATAAACAAGTTTATTACTACAAACAGGGATAAATCACAGTTGCCCTAAGCAGTTCTTACCAATACGAACCGGGAGCCAGTTCTAAGCGTTCCCTACACCTCGAGGTTTCTCCGTAGTCTCTTGGGATCTCACGGGTCTCCAAGGTATAGAATCTGTGCATAACATTATATACCTGTGATAATTACTATGGTTACTAAAAGATAGAAACATTTCTAGTTACAGAGATGAGCCCTATTGGCTAAATTAGAGATGGCTTCACGGTCCAAGATAACATTATATAATTCTGTAAAGTCCTCAGTTTTAGAACAAAGACATTCTTATACAGAGTCTTACATAACAAGGTGAAGTGGTGCCCATTACCAAAAGATGGCAATGTTGCCTTGCATATTACAGTTACTTCAAGGACAGGTGTCTTGGCATCTGACAAGTAAGAAATAGACAGAAAATACATGGTATAATGTGTGTGCATTAGCAAGCAAAGTGAGTTACAATAATATGTATTCATTTACTAAAATCTACTTTGTACGGTATATGCCTTTAGTCCCCTGTATTAGTATAGCCTATGTCTAAACATTAGCTGTCTACAGTGTACCCCTGAGGGCGTCGTCAATTAGGGTGCAGGGACCTTGTGTAACAATTCCCCCCCTTGTTGCCTCTAAGGGCAACACAGGCAAATCCAAGGCATGGACAGGAGCAGTGGCCCTTTACAATCCTGAGGCACGAGCCTTGTAAAGGAACTCAAGCTGCTCACGGTGTTGGCGCAGTGTACGTCGTAGGCAGCAAAGCATAATAATCAAAAGTAAATATTAAAAATGCTTGTATTATAACAAAACCTTTAAAAGTGATTTCTAACCAGGTGTTAGTCAATGCTTTATTCATATCTGCATCATTGATCAGGTCAAGAATAGCTTCATTGGCTTTGGTTATATTATTGCTGACGTGGATGAGGTGTGTGTCCTTTCTATCTAAAAGTGATTTCAATGTAAGTGAAAGTGGATCTATGTGTACATTGAAGTACGGTAGGTATTCTGAAAGTGTGAGTAAATAATCTGGATTACCGACAATGATATCTGCTTCCATAAGGGGAACGAGGGTTATGACAGTATGTCCAATAACAGTTTTCTGGTGGGGAACAAAACAGAAGTTGGGGTAATCACTAGAACAAGTAACAGAACCATATGTATAAGATTTCACATTAGTCACTATACAGTATTCTCCGTCAGAGTTATACTGTGAACGTACAGTAGGCAGTCTCCATTTTTGCAACTGGACAGGGCATGTGTAGGTCATCTTAGAGATCTGTGTTGACAGGCGATGAGCTTCCTCACGATAGGACTGATAGAGCTGATCTGGTAACGGCGTTGATTCAAAAGAGTTGGTGCCATTTTCAGTGATGTCATTATCCATAGTGAAAGTCCAATCAATGCTGTCTGGAGAGTAGCCACAAACAGGGCGTATAACATCAAACACATCACATCGGCACAGGTAGCTATATTGCTTTTTCGCACAACAGTCCATGTGCGGTGCCACCCAGGCGTCCAGGAAGGAGTGGTAGACCAGTAGAGGTGGTAGATCCAGGCGTTCTCGGTAGATGTCATCATCCAAATGCCCAATGGAATGCGCCAGTGCCAGCTTGTCGAACAAGGCTGTGGTGGGATCAAAACGTGGTAAGGAGACAGTAAAGGAGACAAATGTGGTATCTGTTATAGAACATTTCTTAGTAGAAAAACAAGGACCAGTATTAGGGTGTCTGGTCACAAACCCCAAATTTCGTGCTGTGGAGAGAGGAATTGACAGTGTCTGTTGCATACATAGGGAAATACAAGTTGGAAGTTTACATTTAGGACAATACCATTTAGAGATGCGTCTGTCATGTATTATATCAGGATTCTTCCAGTTTCTAGGTCTCGAAGAGGTTGTTAATGGTAGTGAGGATATATGAACCATATGCAGAACAAAGTATTTCTCTACCAATGTATTGTGTATCAGCTTCTCTATTGTTCTGTTGTATGAGTGCATTAATCTTATCTTTGGAATCAGTGAAGGCTTTTGCGATGTCATGCATGTTGTATACAGTGTATCTTTCTTCCTGACTAAGGCCATCCACACCATGCAATAAGGGTGGTAAAACATTATTAACCAAACCAGTGGAGAACTTTGCAGAATGACTCTTAATAGCAGCAATGTCTGCTTTGTTCCAAATGGACATAGCAGTACCAAAAAGACCTGTGAAAGTACCTGTAGCACCTGTAACATCAGAACTGTCAACTTCACGTTTACTACGTTTATGAGGAAGAGTACTAGGAGGAGGTTTCCTCCTAAAATTACCTCTGTGTTCGGTAGAATAAACCCCAGTAAAGGGATCCTTGGTGCGAATCTGAAATGCAGCCAAACTATCAAGCAATAATGTACTATACAATGCAGATGTATTGGTATTGTGACACATACCAAATTCTTTCATATTCCAGTAAGTAAGGCTAAATAAAACAGGTATATGCATAAACTGTAAGTTATTAATTAAAGAACCTGGGAGGGCAGTGGCTGTGAGACCACTATGGGGACCAGGGGTATGTTTTGGACATTCCAAAAGCTGTTTTTCGGTAGGAGGCAGCACAGAGAGATACATGGCTGCAGAGGCCATGTGGTGTACAGCACAGAATCTGCGGGCAGAATCTAGAGAGAGAGAATTACAATAGGAAGGATTGATCAGAGCAGTTATATTATACAAACCAGAGAGTCTTAATGCAGTATGTAACAAGGACAGTGAAACATTTGGGGATAATTTAGCGTTGGGCCAACCCTGGAAAGTTCGCTTAGAGAGTTTGGCCACAGGGAGAATTTGTCCTTGTGATGTGGTTTGCCACTCAATTTGAAGGGTAGATTTGTCAGGAGCAATGACCGAGACAGTGAGGTATGCATCGGAACCTTCCTGGACAGTAATCATAGTATCTGGAATTTTGATGGAAACTCCCTCTGTAGGAGGTGCTGGAGGATCCAGGTGTCGAAGGAGGTCCATTACCGTGCCTTGGGCGAAGGGATTACTCCTGCAAGGAGGAGATAGGAACAAGATAGCCATCTTGTCAATGTATCTGAAAAGGAAGATGAAAGATTAGTACATTAGTACAGTTCCGCCCAGTGGGGTTAGGAAGAGTAAGTTTAAGTTCCTTTGTACAGTTTCAACTGGTTTGCATGTAACCATTTGTCAGTCAATTTATTGTTGTGGAGGAGTCTAACTTGATAGACTGCTGGACTGAGCTTGTTGACGATGGGGTAAGGGCCTTCCCACTTACTGGAGAAGGAGTGGGTGGGATGTGCAATTCGAAGTACCATTACCTGATCTCCAACCTGCCAATCCACTTCTTGTGCGTGTTTGTCAAATTGTATTTTGGACTGTTGCTGGGCCTTACCCATGCAGTTTGCAGCATACAAGTGTGTGTGTATGAGGTCTTTTCTGAGTTTCTCCACATACTGATCTACAGAACCACGGTCTGCAGTGGGGGTATGCAGGTCAAAGAGCAAGTGTTCAGGTAATCTCATTTGTCTTCCAGTCATTACCTTGAAAGGTGTAATCTGGGTGGTGGCTGAGGGTGTACCCCTGATTGCCATAAGGAGTAAAGGCAATAAGGAATCCCCAGGTCTTGGGATTGTCCTCAATAAATTTGGAAAGCATTTGCTTAATCCGTCTGTTGGCTCTTTCTACTTGACCTGAGGATTGAGGGTGATAAGGTATGTGGAACTTTTGCTGGACCCCAAGGAGTTCAAGGAACTCTTTCATGAACTCACCTGTAAAACTGGTTCCTTTATCAGAGTCTACCTTGAGAGGCAGGCCCCACCTGAAGAAAATCTGTTCTACCAGGATTTTGGCAGTTATCTTTGCAGTGCATGTCTTGGTGGGGAAAGCCTCAACCCACTTAGAGAATAAATCAGTTACTACAAGGGCATACTTGTTGTTTCTACTGGTGTTGGTCAAGGGACCGATAAAATCAATTTGAATGGCATGCCAAGGGCCAGTGTGTCTCTGTGGTAAAAGTTTAGCATTTCATTTTGTAGGTATGGGATTGTTTTGTGCACAAACAAGGCAATTATCAATGTATTGTTTAACATCTTTGGTATCCCAGGCCACCAAGCAGTGGTTTTGAGATGCTGGAGGGTATTTTCTGTCCCTGGTGTCCACCTGTAGGTGTGTCATGTACCTGGTGCAAAATTCAGATCTCAAATGTCTGGGACTACCCACAATTTGGTGGTAGTATCCTCTGGTTGGAACCAAATAAGTTTATCATCAGGGGATAAGTGTAATTTACCTTCATGCCTGCGATATGGGTTATGTGTAGGGAGTCTTTCTTCAGTACCCTTGTCCAGGAATCTGAACACTTCTTTGAGTTCAGTGTCCAGATGCTGGGCTGCTGAGAGGTCCAAGGGGGAAAAAGATTCAGATTTCTTTTTGAGAGCTGCAACCTGTACAGCTGCATTGGCCTCTGGATGATCCATTATCCAGACACCCCCTCGGGCCCCTTCCTTAGCAAGGGTATCTGCTGTGTCATTGAATGCATGATAGGGATCATGTAGGGAGTGAGCTTTAACCTTGTGCACATAAAGTTTGTGTGGTATTTCTGTGCTAATGTGTGTAGGTAGATCACCAATTATTTGTATTTCACTGGGCTTCCATCAGAGGAGAGGAAGGAGTTCTTCTGCCAGAAAGGGAGAAATTCTGCAAGGGAACAGCAAGCCCAATTAGAGTCTATGAACATGATGGTAACCTGAGTTCCATGTTGGATAAACTCTAGTGCACAGGCCACAGCTGCCATCTCTGCGTACTGTGATGAAGCTACACTACAGCGTTTAGATATTCTGACAGTGTTCCCATAAGGATACACCACCATAATACCCATCCCTGCAATCTGTTCTCCCTGATAGTATGATGCTGAACCATCAGTGAAAATGCGGCACAAAGAGGTATTTTCCAGTATCTCAGGGGTGGCAGGGAAGAATGGACCCGGATCTGGGAGGTCAGGTGACTGCAAAGTACAGTCATGGGGTTCCCCCTGAAAAAGGAGGCCATGAGCTAATAGAGATGGAACTTTGGTTTGATGGACCTGAATATCCCTATCCTGGAAGAGGAGTGACCAATGTGTCAGCCTGGTGTTGGAGACTGACCCATCCTTCACTCTATCTGAGAGCAGAAAAGTAGTAGGTGTATGATTAGTGTTAAGAATCAGCGGAGAGTACCCAAAGATATACAGGAAGTGCTTGACCGCCCAATAGGTGGCCAGAAGATTCCTTTCACAAAGGCCATACTTCTGTTCCACTGGGGTCAAGAGCTGCGATGCATATGCAATAGGTCTCAAGGTGCCATGCACCTTCTGGGCCAGCACTGCTGACATAGTGATGCCAGAGGTGGCACACTCTAGATGGAATGGTAATGCTGGATTGAGGTATACCAGTGCTGGGGCAGAGACCAAGGCCTGCTTCAGTGATGTCACAGCCTGGGTATGGACAGGGCCCCAACTCCATGGAACGTCCTTTTTGAGTAAATCATACAGAGGAGCGGCTTTCTGAGCAAAATCACAAATAAAATCTCTGGAATAGTTTACCATACCTAGAAACCTTCGAAGAGTTGCCACACTGGTAGGTAATGGCAAGTCTTGTAATCCTTGAATCTTTTTCCAAGTAGGGCTCCAGCCTTGGTCAGTTATTTTCAAACCTAGAAAGAGTACTTCTTTCTGACATAATTGTGCTTTTGCAGGGTTACACTTCAGGCCTGCTCTCTGAATAAGAGTCAATAGTTCGTCCAAGAGATCCAGATGTTGTTCCTGTGTGGCAGTGGCCAACAACAGGTCATCTATGTACTGTAAGAGACATTGGGGGGGCTGAGAAACTTTGTAGGGCATCCATCATATGGAGATGGAAGAGGGATGGGCTATTCTGGAATCCTTGTGGCAAGCAAGTCCACGTGTATTGTCGTCCTTCAAAGGTGAAGGCAAACTTATATTGACTCTTGAGGGCCAATGGTAATGACCAAAAACCATTGGAGATATCCAGGGCACTGAACCATTTCTGATCTGGTGTTAAAAGTCGAAGCACATCCGGTGCAGACGCCACAGTTGGGGAACAACTGGGAGTAACCTGATTCAGTTTCCTGAAGTCAATAGTAAGTCTCCAGGTGCCTGTGGGTTTCTTCACAGGCCAAACAGGAGAGTTGGCAGTGGAGACACAGGTTCTGATTGCTCCTTGTTTAAGGAGTGACTTGATTGTTTCTCGGAGAGAAGGTAAGGCTTCAGTGGGGAAACGGATATTGCCTTTGTCTCTCATGTGCCGGGCCTGGCACCTCAATAATGGTATGCATTCTGCCACAATCATGTTTGTTAACTGCAAACGCTTCCAAATGTCATTGCAGAATAGGTAGGAGTTTCAGGAAAAGTTCATGATTCTTGAATAAATCTATGACGTCATACTCTTTGTTGTTGATGGATATTGTTGCTACAGCATGTGAGTCAGGAATTAAGACAGTATGGTATTGACCCTGGATCTGTATCAGCAACATGTTTGCTAGATCCACCACACAGCCGTGTGGTGCAAGGAAGTCAATCCCAATGATACTAGGATGATCATGCAGCACCATCAGTTGGAAAGCATGTGAGGCCTTTAAATGGCCTAGTTCTACCGGTAAAGGCAGAGAACGGTATGCAGGTAGCCTAGCACCATCAACTCCTGACATATTGGTCTTCCATCAGGTAGACCATGGAGATGTTTCAGGGTGGTCATCGTGTAACACAGATACAGCTGCACCTGTATCTAACAAGACAGTTAGTTGGTGGCCCCCGACCTCGGCCTCAGTGCAGGGACTTCCATTTGTATCCAAGACCAGCTTGTTTACAATATGGACTGGGGCCTGTAATTGTCAATCCGTATTGTTGGAGGCATGCAGAAAGTTGGGTCTGACTTGCATGAATAACTTCACTGTGTTGCATTGATGCAATGAAGGGAGGAGCTTCCAGGTTCAGGCTTATGTGGACCTGAGAGCCCATACTTCCGGTGTCTCCATGGCCAGTAGTGTCATGGGTCACCAGTTGTACTGCTGCAAGTGTTTGTGTGGGAACAGAATCCACTATGGAGCACACTTGCCCCAGGAGCTCCCGAAATTTTCGATTTTCTTCAGCCATCTCTTTATATGAGGGACCCAATCTTTGTAATGGCTTCCCTTTGCCCTTGTGCTTTCTGTTTTTAGGCCAATTCCAGTTCCCAACCCACTGTTGTTGTTGTTGTTGTTGGCCCTGTTGGGGGTTTTGCTGGGTGCTAGCTGGAGGGGCCGATGGATGTTTGGGCTGTTGTTGCCGGGCCTGCCCTTCCACAGTGTAATGTGTTGTGGTCCCAGAAGTGGGTTCCACGGCGGCAACCTTTTTGGAACCGGAACCCAAATCATGGATGTACAGTTGATACACTCTCTCAGTTTTCCGAAGAATATCGGCAAACCTATCCATATTTGGGTATGTGGTTGGCTCCACTTTCTCTCTTACGGCTGGGATCATGTTTCTAAGGAACAAGGTCTTATATTCGATAAGATCTACATCCGCAGCTTCTTATGCCAGATGTTTCCCTGCTCTATAGGCCATCCAGAGTCTCTGGTGGTAGGTCGCTGGACTTTCTTTAGCATTTTGCTTCACGGGGTATGCCAGCATTACTCCAACCACACCAGGGCTGTGAGCAGAAATGAGCTCAGCTGCGACTTCGTCAAAGGTGGCGTTCCCATCCTGGTGAACTACTTCAGGGAGTTTTGCCCATAAACCAGGATTGATGGTCTGGTGTAGTATTTGGACCTGATATTCTGTGGCGAGGCTGAGCATCTCGCACTTGGAGCGCACCTTTTCCAAGTGGCAGCTGAGATTGTCGGACGGGTTCATCCGACCAATGCTGTCAGCAATTTGCTGAACAGAGTAGGCCATTTGTAGGGGATTAGTCGGTGGTCGATCAGGCAAAGGTAATGCGTCTTGCACACCATCCAATGCTGCGCGAGCTGCAGCTTCAGCCACAGTACGAACACCTTCCTGAGTGCCAGCTTCTTGAAAAATTTGTCAAATCTGACTTTTAATGGCTTTCATACTTCTTTCTGGAAGAGGAACATTTCCTAATGCTCTATCAATCATGGTTTCAATCTCTTGCCTGTCTTCCACACTAATAACCGCTACCGGAGGCGCCGTCAGGACTAGGCTTGGGCCTGCTCCCCCCCATCATGGGCGCCGCCATGATGGCAGTTCCCATGATGAGCATCACGATGTCGTCTACGTGTGACCTGGGGAGTGGTGGGTGGGGACCCGCCATACTGTGGATGGCTGGGTGAGAATCTGGGCCATAGTAGGGGCGTGACTGGGCATTGTACTGTGAGGCGTCGTCATCGGATGGTTCCCCTTCGATGACGAGTGAAAGGCAGGGCTACGCCTGCCATTGCCTTAATGTGGCCAGTCAAAACCTCTCGCCGATGGCGCAGTTTATCCATCTTAGCTTTACATTCATCATGATTCACACTTGCAACATCCATATCAACCTGATCCTGTTTCTGCTTCTGCAAAACACGGTACGCGGCGCTCAATTCGCGATTGTCCCTATAGGCTATTTCTAAATCATTACGTACCTGGTTGATCTCGTCCTGAAGTTCACCCATTTCATCACTCAACTGTGCATTCGCAGCACTCAACAAATCATTCATTTGCAACACCTGACTCTTATCCTGCCTCAAACTTTTGCACTCCAGTTTCAGAGTACACATTTCTTGTTCACCAGCCTGTGCAGAATGATGCAATAGTGAATCCTTTTCATTACATGAGATTGGAGTTCTGACTCAAGTTCTGCTGTATTCGAATACATTCTGTTTCCTGCAAACCCATCTCTTGCTTAAGAATACGATCTACGGAGTCAAAGTATGAAACCTCGCTTTGGAGGCTTCCAAACCAGCGTGAGAGCAGTGACCATCAACCCTTTAAGCATAGCGCTTATTGGTTGACTGTGGCGTCTCTGCGTACTGGGTTGAAATCCCAGTACAGGGTTTTCGGATTGACTCGCATCCCGCTTTCGAAGTCAGCCCATCCTCCATGGAGGTAAGAAAGTTAGAGACATCCGAGTCTCAGTTCTGCGAGATGATATCTGATATGGTGGCCATTGTGTGGGGAGGCAAATTCAAACTGTGAAAAGACCACGTGTTGTATCGATCCACAACACGAGTACTTTAAACACAGCCGGCTACTGTGTATAGTTGTAGGCTTGCAACTAAAGTTATGGGGAGTGGTCGAGACGGCATCGACCACACTCAAAAAGTCAGCTAGACTTTGCAAGTATCTACAAACTGGTAGAAAAGACGGGAGAGGTGTTACGGGAGTGTACACCTGCAGTCCCCGTGGGAAAAGGGAAATGTATAGCAACAAGTGAAAACTTACAACACCCAATATTGCCTGCACACGGTCGCCAATTGTAAGAGGTCTGAACCTCACCTTCAGGTTCTTGGCAATATTGGGGATGCAAATAAGCACAGACAAGTTGCATTCGAGTAATAAACAAGTTTATTACTACAAAAAGGGATAAATCACAGTTGCCCTAAGCAGTTCTTACCAATACGAACCGGGAGCCAGTGCTAAGCGTTCCCTACACCTCGAGGTTTCTCTGTAGTCTCTTGGGATCTCTCGGGTCTCCGAGGTATAGAATCTGTGTATAACATTATATACCTGTGATAATTACTATGGTTACTAAAAGATAGAAACATTTCTAGTTACAGAGATGAGCCCTATTGGCTAAATTAGAGGTGGCTCCACGGTCCAAGATAACATTATATAATTCTGTAAAGTCATCAGTTTTAGAACAAAGACGTTCTTATACAGAGTCTTACATAACAAGGTGAAGTGGTGCCCATCACCAAAAGATGGCAATGTTGCCTTGCATATTATAATTACTTCAAGGACAGGTGTCTTGGCATCTGACAAGTAAGAAATAGACAGAAAATACATGGTATAATGTGTGTGCATTAGCAAGCAAAGTGAGTTACAATAATATGTATTCATATACTAACATCTACTTTGTACTGTATATGTCTTTAGTCCTCTGTATTAGTATAGCCTATGTCTAAACATTAGCTGTCTACAGTGTACCCCTGAGGGCATCAATTAGGGTGCAGGGACCTCGTGTAACAAAGTGTTAGGCAATAGTACAAAGTGCAGTTGGGACGAAGTCGTAAAACAGTAGAAAGCAAAGACTGGCAGAGGGTACAGGGGTGGGGAGGGGAACTAAGGTCCTATGGTTTGACTGGATTGTGATGGGGAGAGGGCTGACCATTGTAGAATGTCATGGTACTGAGTGGCAGGGGTCTGAAGAACTAAACTTGAGGAACAAAGAGTTAGTTTAAGGGGGACAGATTGGGGACAAGATTAATTTCAACTAACCAGCCAACAGAAGACCCTGAAAGTGAACAGATACATCTCATTTACATCCTTTAAATATCTGTATTCAAGGCTTATCAAAGAAAAATGTAATTGTTTCCACAAACAGTAGAGTATTCCTAATCTATCCATCTCCCTCCCCAGATAGCCAACTCATGGAAGGTATCCACCTTTACTAAGAGTCACCACCCCTCACACTCCATGTACCCCTCCTTTCCATCCACCTCCCCTTAATCCCTTGGCATATATCACAACCCTATACCCCTGTTATACAAACCCCCCAGTGCAGCCGTCCTGCCCTCTTCATAAGGCCCACAGTTTATCCGTTCCACAGTATAGGCCCCCACCATCTTCCTCCTCCCCCACCAGCCAGGCACACCACTTCCCGCTCCCCTTCCCCTCACCCCTTATTACCACTACACCGGAATTTAATGTATAGTCTGATTAGAATGTATCTTGAGACTGTGTGTATACTGAATATTCTATGTAGTATCCTAGAGTGTGTGTATATTGAATATTTTTTATGTATCTATGTAAACTGAACCTTGACCTTACCAGGTCCATCTTTCAAATGAGCTGTGCTCAATGATGTTCGCCTGGATAAATAAAGATATGATTGATTGATTGATTGATTGATACACTGAGACAAGCTCAGTAAGTTTAAGTGCGACTTGGATTTTACTCCAGACTGACAGGATTACATAGCTAATAGCACCTCTGCAGTGAGAAGTGCATACTCTGGGCACAATCAAAAGGCTAAAGGCAGATTTTTGTAGTAAGTAATTACTATGTGACCTATGCATGAGTGAGCAGATATACTACTGGCAGTTTTTTTCCACAAAATTTTCAGTGCCCAAGAGCCAATATGGAGCACACGTCTTGTGGCAAGGGACGTCCAGCCTACTGCCTGGTAGAGGTCACAATGATGCGTCCTATGAGGTGCATTTGCAATTAAGTATAGGGCATGGTGAAAAAGTGTGTTGAGTTTGCACAAGTTAGATGCTGAGCTGCAGTTACAGTATATATAATATCCCCATAATCTAACAGTGGGAGGAAGGTGTCTTGCACCCGTCTCCATCTAATATCTGCTGTGAATATGGATTTGTTCCTGCAGAAAAACCCTAGCCTCACTTTCAGTTTCTTTGTAAGGCAGTTAATGTGAGCACTGAAGGTCAGTTTACTATTGTGCCAGATTCCCAAATACTTAGATTGATCCACAATTTCCAAGGTCTCCCCAAAAATGGTTGTGATGGGTACTGGTGTAAATTGTTTGCTTAAGGATGCTGATGGATGGATGGAGGATAAATATATAACTTTAGTTTGTTTTGCATTCAGTAATAGTTTTGAATTAGAGAGGCTGAGTTGCAGTTGATTGAAGTCAGACTGCAGCTCAGCACACACTTCAGGCAGAGAGGTTTTGGAAGTGTACCTCAGCGTATCGTCCACAAAGAAGTGAAGCTTGGACTTCTGAATGTTATTACCCATGGAGTTAATATAGATAGAAAACTGGAGCAGTCCAAGTATAGATCCTTGTGGGTCTCCTCTTGCAATCGGCATGGGGTCTGAATGGAGTCCGTCAGCTTTGACCCATTGTAGCCTGCCTGTAAGATGACTGGAAAACTAGTTTGTAGAGGGGTCATTCATGCCCAGAGACCTAAGACATTGAAGAAGGAGATTGTGATCCACCATATCAAATGCCTTACTCAGGTCTAAGATCATGGCTCCTGTAGATTGTTTGGCATCTAAAGCAGTAAAACAGTCATTGGTGACTTTGGCCAGAACTGAGACAGTGCTATGATTCTGCCTAAAACCAGACTGTAGGGGGTTGAATAGATTGGATCTCTCCAAATACTCATTTAGCTTAGTATTTATTATTTTTTCAAGAATTTTGGACAATACTGGTAGGATGGAAATAGGTCTATAACCATTGAGATCACTCGGGTCACCTGATTTAAATAAGGGTAGTATAAAGGCTGTTTTCTAACATGAGGGAACTGTGGCTGATGAAACAGACAAATTAAAAATATGCAGAATTTGTACTGTTAACAGGTGACTCCCTAACTTTAAATATGAGGACTCAATCCCATCAACACCAACAATTTTCTTAGGGTCTAAGTTGCTCAAGAGGTCCTCAATTTGCTTATAAGTTGCTGGAGACAGTTGAAAGGAGTCCTGGGGCCTCAGTAACTGGAGGGCATCTGTGGGTGAAGAGCTACCAGTCAGCCCAGCGGCTGGTGATGAATCAAATGCCTGACCTGCAGTGGTAAAGTGAGCATTCAGTTTTTCCTAGGATTGTGCCTTGGTCAGAATTATGGTACCATCCGTGATGATTTTTACTGGTATAGATGGAGGTATTTTATGGCTTTTGACCAGTTTGAGTGTTTGCCATATTTTGGATAAGTTGCCTTTAGCCTCCTCCAGTGATTCAACATAATAATTAGCCATGGCATTCTGATGAGCTTAGTACAGGCATCTCTAGAAGCCTTTTTTTTTACTTTGTAATTACTGGAGAGCACTCACCCCTACACCAGTATCATCAAAATAAAGCAAACTCACACACAAAGTGTTTCCAAGGCTTTTTATTCTCTTTTACATCATTCCACAATGCACTACAGGAGGCATAGATTTCTCCTGACCACACGGGCTTCATCAGAGCTAGTGAAAAGATTAAAAAGCGGGTTTATTATATGTTTCACTTAAGTGATCATAAAAAGAGAAACCAGTCAGTGCACTTCCATTACTAATTATACAGCCAATCACAGTGTCCAAAAAACATTTGAAAATCCATCAGGGTGATTCAGTGTCAGCCAATTAAGTACTTCAGCTTCATTACTGATATAAAGCTTCAGTTTTAAAATCAACCCTATTCCCCACAGTTCTTCATGAACCTGTATAAGCGAAACATCACAGAAGTGAAATTATGATGATAGCATCTATTTCTGCTTCAAAAGATGTTCCCTATATGTTCCATATAAGATTTAATATACAAACACATAGCTCCTTTATAGTACTTCATTTTGAGGGGGGAAGAAAAGGAGGATCCACATTTTATTTAATTATTTTCTTTAGAAATAGCTTTAGCTCTATTTTATCATTAAGATCAAGATATTTCATATCACCTAGTCCATAGATCCATAGCTGCTCTTTTTCTTTTAATATTGCCTCCACATCTCCCCCTTTCACATTCTCAAGGACAACTTCCAGTCCATAGGCAGTGACTCTGTGGTTGCCATTATTTTTGCACATTTTTATGTGGAGAATCATGGCATGCTCAGTATTGCCATTTCTTATGGCCAGAATGTGTTCGTTCATCCTGCACCTTAATTTTCTCTTTGTTATTCTTACATAAAATCTGCCGCAGGTGCATGTCACTTTGTACACAACTGCTTTTGTATTGTAATTTATGCTCTCACTTATTCTCTCTCTTTTACTAGTCTTGGGATTGAGAAAATCGTCATTTTTTTTGTGCATAAAATTGCAAGCACTACAAAAACTACATGGTCTAGAACCCACTTTTGGTGGTGTGACTGGTTCCCTGCATTTTGGCTGACAATTGCAAACCAGACAGTCCTTCAGATTCCTACCTCTTCGATAAGAAATTCTAAGGGGTTTCTCAAAGAGGGATTTTAAAGGGGTAACTCCCCTCAGTATTGGTAAATTGTTCTTGATAATATTTACCAGCTTTCTACTGCTCCCACCATAAGTAGTTACAAAGGTTAGCATCCCTACAGGGTCTTTTGGTCTCTTTTTTTTCTGTAACAAACTCTCACGTGGTGTAGCATCCACTTTCATTTTTGCATTTTGAATGTCCTATTCTGGGCATTTTCTTTCCCTCAGACTTTCTGCTAATTCACCTGCCCTGGTTTGATAGCATTGATCATTTCCACAGTTTCTTTTCATCCTCAAGAACTACCCCTTTGAAAGATTTCTGACAGTATGCCCTGGATGACAACTTGTTGCCAATAACAGGCTATGTCTGCCAGCTGACTTTTTATAAAGGTCAGTAAGCAAAGACTAATCTACTTGTATTTTAATGATCAAATCAAGAAAATTTATCTCTTTCTGGTCAGCACAAATCTTAAACCTTACATTTGGGTTAGATTTTTCCAAAACGGCAACAAAATCACTCAGCTCTTCCCTGGTTCCCTTCCATATTAACAAAACGTCATCAATAAAATGCTTATTGAAATCCAGTTCCTCAAAAAAAGGATTCACATCTTGATTGTAAACAACATTGTCCTCCCACCTGTCTAAATATAAATTCATCAGGCTGGGGGCTAGGGTGGCCCCCATTGCAGTGCCACTGACCTTCAGGTAAATCTTTTCTTGGGACATAAAAAATGTTGCTTTTCAGAACCATTTCTGTCATATTCACTAGCATGTTGATTTTTGTTTGTGGTAGTGTGGTGTGCTGGATAAGGCTCTCCTCTATTGCTATCAGTCCCTCCACATGTGGTATATTAGTACAGAGTGAGTCAATGTCAAGTGTAACCAACCACCATTCTTTCTCTCTCTGAGTTTCTTGTATTAATGTGAGCACACGGGTAGTGTCTCTGAAATAACTTCTGGATAAAGGAACTATGGGATTAAGGAAGCTGTCCACAAACTTGGAGATGGGTTCAGTTATCCAACCTATGCCACAGACTATAGGTTTACCTGGGGGGGGCAGTGGAGTGTTTATATATCTTTGGTGAGGTGTAGAAAGCTGTTTTTTTTTTTGTGTGTGACTGTACAGTACAGTAGAATTACTCATTGGTGGTCAGAAACACCTCATGAAACTGATCTAATAAATGTCTCAATATTTGTCTTTATTTTGTTAGTGGGGTCAAAGGTCAGTAACTTAGAAAAGTCAATGTCAGATAGTTGTCTCTCCATTTCAGCAACATACTGAACCAAGTTATGCACAACTATGCTTCCCCCTTGTCAGCTGCCTTAATCACAATATTTTTGTTGTTTGAAAGTGATGTCACTGCCTTTCTTTCTTTGTCATGTCACAAAAAGGTAACCTAGGTGTCTCTCTGTACACCTCTTCTAAATCTTGTGTGCAGCATTCTAAAAAGGACAACATTCTAGGATATAATGGTGGGGGGGGGGCAAAATGTGGAAGGGGTTTGAATTTTGACTGGCTTTCAGTAGTACATGTTTCTTCCTGCTCTATTTCAATGTTTTCCCTGTTACCATTTGAAAAAAAAAATCCTCAGATTCAGTTTTCTTGCAAACTTGTTCAAGTCAATGAAAGCATCAAACTCTTGTACTGTATTAGTAGGAACAAAATATAAGCCTTTGCTCAATACCTGTTGCTCTATCTCAGTCAGTTCAAAATCTGAGACATTAATTACAGCCAGTAATGAGTGATGGATTGCTGACCCCGTGCTCTTCCCCTTGACCTTCCTCTGGCCCCTCCACACTTTCCTTTTCCTCGACTTTGTCCCTCTTGCCCCTCCTGGAGCTGGAATCCGATCTTTCATAAAATCCTCCTGGGCTCCACTTGCCCAGGAGGGCCAGCCCCTATAAAAGGCCCCAGTTCTGTTTCACTGTCACTAGTGCTACAGTCAGTGGCTCTGTGCTCCTTCTTTCTCAGGATAGAGCGAGGAGTTACAGTCCCACCTAATTCGGCACCAATGCCTGTAATGTTAGTTGCTGATCTTGTTAGAGGTGATTCTACTAGTGGGAGAGGAAGGCTGCCTGTGCTATGCGCTCCACAGTCTAGGGAGTAGACTGTGGATGCAGGGTTACACTGTGTGTTTTAAACTTTGAAATGGTATGATACCACTGCCAGAGTAATGCTATAGCCTTTCCAGTCAAGCTTATTGCACTTGCAGGCTGTGGTTCTGTCTTTGTTCCCCCTCGGAGGAAGGCTGCAGGAGCTGTCTGTCTGATGGATTTAGTGGTGTTCCAAAGAGGCCAGTTGGCCAGCTTAAGGAAAGGCAGAAAAAAAGAGAAGGTCTTGTGCTGCTGAAATCTATTTCAAAAGTCCTGCAGACCCAATATTTTTTATCTGGAGAGTAAGTTTGATTACATTTTTTCACACTGTTTCCTAGGTCACTGTACAATTAAAACACTAGGTCCAGCATCCTACTAATGGATGTCCTTTCATTGTTAAATTTATTTATTCTGTGAGCTCTGCTTGCCTTGCATTTCATGTCCAGTCTGTGAGTGTGGTCTGCTGCTACTGCATTTTATTTTATCTTTTTGTTTACATTATAGCCTTTTTTTAGAAGTTATCCAGTATTTACTGATTAAATGTTTTGCTAAAATATATATATATATATATATATATATATATATATATATATATATATATATAAATATACAGTACATATAATATACATATACTTGGCTGGTTAATTTTCATGCTGGTTTAGAGGCTAAGGTCACATGACCATCCAGTTTATATTGTACATGCGCTGAATCTGGTGTTCAGACTTCGCCAAGCGCCATATTACAGGACAGCTCATTTTGGTCATATGCTGTTCCTCTCTTATCCAACCACCAAATAGACTAAAATTGCTGATAGATGTGCTTAGATCATCATTTTATCAGCTTACTGGTTGTGTTTCCACTGTTGATACATTTTGGGGTTGCCGAGGTCTGTGTGAAGCCATTAGAGCAATGAAATAGTGGCCCTTCAGCTGCACTACATTTTGTTCCTTGAATTGCATTACACCTATAAAAGTGAGCTTTCCTTGTTTTATTGTTTAAATATTTATGATCTCAGCCTTATTTTATTTTAGGGCAGTATGTTAAGATACTGATAGGGCTATTATTTTATATTTGTATACACTCAGGTTTTAACAGTCTAATTGTAGTACGAGAGGAGTTTTGTCTTAGCCTTCTATTGTGCCTCATTACTTGTTTTTGGTATTTTCAGTGCTTCGCCTGACGAAAAGGTGGTGGAACTCTTATATAAATCATCCTACATTGATTCAACAAATATGCACTTTAGGAATGTTTTGTACCTGAGCTAATCTGCATTGTATGAAGAAGGCCCTGACAGTGTTTCTACAGCATCTGCTCATTCAGATATGTTCTGCATCCTTTTTTGACAATGAATTTCTAGCAAGCCCATGGTGGTACCAACAAACTGCTCTCTTGCCAATAGAACCATTGGTGGATTGCTTGTTTTGGGAATAGTCTCCCCGTAGACTGGTGAGTAGTGAACTGGTTATTCCATTTTGAAAGGAGTGACTTTGCACATTAAGAATCACTTGGTGAAATAGCAGGTCCAGTCTTCTGGCCATTCTCATTGGCTTACTTGAACCACAGACTCTAATCAAGCTCTGTTATATTCCTCTTGCACAGCATTTATTGTCTTATATTGATGGAGACTTATTTTTTTAATTTCTTATTTATGTTCCTGCAGCTCGGGCTGCCGTACATCCAACCACCATCCTCTCATCCGAGCAGCCCATAGGCTCACTTACATCCAGCTGGCAAGCGTCATGACCATGGAGGGGTCCCCACTCCCTCTCGCTGGACCAGGAACCACTACAAGAGAGTGTTCCATGACAGGCCCCCTGGATAGAAAAGTATGGCCATCAAGCTGCTTGACTGACTGCCCTTTTTCCTCCTGTTTTTGTATGCCCCTGAAGTATGGACATGCAATGACATCAAGGCACTGTGTGCTGATGTCTGCCATACTTCACCCTTCAGTGCACCACTCCTGCAGTGCCCCTGATTTCCATGGAGGGCCACAACAGAGTGATGAAAACCTCAAACCCTCCCCTGGGAAAGGAGAGCAGTCTATCAGATGCTCAATCCTTTCCCTCCCTAACCAACCCCTGACAGTCCAGATGCATTCCCAAAACCTGGTTGTTGGCATAGATCGAAGTGTGGCGATCCAGTGCCTCAACCTTCAGTGCCACCAGGCCGGCAATTGGTGGAGATTTTTAAGCTATTTGTTGCTGGGTTCTATGGTCTTATTTAAGTAGTTATTTAAGTAGTCTAGGGTATTTAGTCAAGTGGCACTGGCACTCTAAGTCATTATAAATAACTGTAGGTACTATACGAAGGTAATTGTCCAATAACTATCTTATCTGATAATGGTCAATACTAGGCTGCAAAGGATGACAAATCCTGATCTTTCTCCTTTAGCAGTAGAAATGCCCAAACCATCTAGAATTAATTAAGAAAAAGCAAAGTAAAATAACTGACCATATGGTGCCCATAGTTGGGATTGGTGGCAGAAGCGTCACCTCTAGCCCAAATCCTCCCTTATTTCAGAGACTGCAGTTATGAGCAAAGGGAGGCTGAGCCCTAGCCCCTCCTCATTCAATCCAGTTGTAATTACAGACACAGCTGAATCTACCTGTAATAGGGGGCCTGAAATAATAGAGCAAAGGGATTTTGATACTAGAGACCCTGTCGCCACCTTAGTAGTCAAAAAAGAATTTCTCTACAAACCTCAGTAGCTCTTTTAACTCACAGGAGCTCCAAGCTACATCATATATATTGGTACATGCAAGATAGTTTTAAAGATAGCTTTAAAGAAGACAGTGTAACAGAGACCTTCAATAAAACTGGCCCTGAAATTGGCAACATCATTCAGAAACTCCAGGTTACCATTGATGGTTTAAAATGCTTTGATGAACAGCTCAATAGCACTCAGCTATGTAGGGGCTGCCAAACTAAGATTCCTGAGGGACAAAATGTCTCATTGTCTAAACAAGTTCCCTACTACGAAGCTTGCAGGTTGAGTTAGGATATGATCTTAACTATGAAAAATCAACATTATGCCAACCTTATTATAATGGATCAACTAGCTATAAATACAGTAAGGACCTCTTGGATTTATTAAGAAGAGAAGTGGTGATCAATAGATATAAATTAGATGAAGTACTTAGCAAGCTAACCAGTATTATCTCTGAGGAAGAGAGTAGCTCACAAAACATCAAGCATATCCCTTTTCAACCAAGGCATGATTTTAGAAGCACTGTGTATATATAACCCAGAAAGTATTGAGGACAATAATAGAAGGAGAAAGAAACAAAGGAGCAAGAGAAAGAGAAATAATAAGAAAAAAATAAACAAGGTAGCTAATGAGGTGATTTCAACAGTAGAGAATGAGTCTTCTGAATGTAAAATAATTTTAGGGTCACAAAGTGCTATGTCAGGAGCAAGTCTTAATAAACCCACTTTGGTGTATCCCAGTGAATTGAAAAACCAGATGGAGCAGGTAGAAGAGGCAAAACCTGTTCTTCCTCAACTGGATCTTATGACCCAGTTAAGTACACTGGAAAGGGAAGTCTTTATGCTACAGAGTAACTTGGGAACTATCCCTCAAAAGAAGATGCCAGAGTTACTCAAGGAGACTGGAAAAGCCCAGTGCCCTGAATCTTTTAGGCCTGATATGAATTATAATATTGGTAAAATGTTGGATACTAAGATAACAACTAACTCTGCCTCCATAACTTCTGAACCAGCTCCGGCTACTGACAACTTCCCTCTCATCAGGTTATTAGGCCCATAAACTGGGACACTTCTAGAAAAATGGAATTGTTACACATATGGTGGACATTTTTTAAAAATGAGCTAGATCTAGATCTTACAGCGGATGATATAGTAGAAGTTAAGCATACCCCAATTAAAGAAGCTAAAAATGATTGATATATCTTTTAAGTCCCCCAGGGTAACTAACCATGTTTGGATTAATAGTACCCATCTCTTAAAATTGGATATTCTGATTAGCTACCCCAACAGAGAGCTATTTAACATCGGTCCTGTGGGGAATATATTTAAAGTTAATTATAACAAAGAAGTAATCCTAAGCATGTTTGGAATGAATTCTGTGGAAAATGAGACAGATGTTGGGTTGACAATTGCCATCATAGATACATAGACAGTGTCGGCAGATAAGGGCCTATGGCCCACCCAGTCTGCCCATCAGTGACCTGTTCACTAACTTCATATATGTCCCTATTGAGAGCCTTGGTAGAGTTACTGCACACTGGGCAGAAATTGGCTCGCGAGTGAATCTATTGGTCACTAGCAGTTATCTTGCTGACTGTATACTAGAGAAAGCTCATTTATTACACCAGCTTGGTATTCACCTTATGGATTCCAAATTGTTGAACACTGTACCTCCCAGAAATGACAATCGGGAGAATGAGAACGTATGCAGTATTTCCAGTAGGTTCATGGCCCTTGCTGGCTATGAAGTCAGTAATTGACAGGAAAATCTGGAAAATTCCTATGTGCCTACCCCACATGTGAGTAAAGGCCTGAAGGTGTTATCATGGAATATTTCTGGTTGGGCAAATAATAAGTGTGATGATGAGTGAAAACTCTTTATTTTGGAACATGATGTATTAAATCTCCAAGAAATCTGGCACAAATATGGTGACGAAATTAGCCTTAACAGTTTTGTATGCTTTCATGTAATAAGGAGGAAAGTGCACATGCAGGGTAAACATTCTGGGGGGCTTATCTCCTTTGTAAGGATAGGCTCCTTCAGTAAGGTACAATGTTGGAAAAAATGTTCTAACCTTATAGCACTTTACATTGTAAAAGTCAACCAGGGGATAACTTTGATTGACTGCTATATGCCCCCTGAAAAACCTGAATATTTACTCTCTGACAATCTGGGATAACTTCATAAATGTTATTTTAGAAGCAATACAAGATTTTCCTAACTCTGAAATCTTACTGACAGGTGACTTCAATGATAGAATTGGAGGATTGGAAGGCCTAGTGGACAACTCTATGTTCCTATATAATGACTGTGTTAACCTTTTGTGCCCTAGAAAGTCTAAGGATAACAAAAAAAAAAAATAAGATGGGAGAAAAGCTCATTGAAATCTTAAAAGAATATAACATGTATTCCCTAAATGGTAGGTTGTCAGGTGACTGTGAAGGAGAAATTACATATATCTCCGCTAGAGGTGCTTTAACTGTTGATTATGATGTCTGTACAGGAAATTTGAGCTTTTGGAACTTGCTACAGTCAAGAGTAGGCCTAAAACTGACAATTTTCCCTTAATTTTAGTGTTCTCTAATAATCAAACACAGGATGTGACAGTTTCAGCAGATACTGTTCAGTTTACAGAAATAAAGAGCAAATAAAAAGATAATTTGGCAACATAATTTCAAAAATAGAACTGGCAAGAATAACTGAACATTCTGTATTTTTAATAGATCCTTCTAGCCTCCTGGATTTAAACATAGAACAGTTTCCTGATTTAATTATTGTTCTTTTTGAAAGAATAAAGCTCAAGCTTGAATGTTCTGTAAAGTCCAAGAGTAATAACTCCCAGGTGGGATGGTTTGATCAAGAATGTAAGAACAAAAAAAGGTTATTAGAAGATTATTCAGAGACTATAGGAAAAACCTGAATAAACAATTATTAAAAATCTTAACAATTACAAACAGATTCTTAAAATTAAGAAACATGTATTTTTTTGTTAAACAGTGGGACAAGATGCTGGATGCAGTTTTAACTAAAAATAGTAAGAAATTTTGGACTCTGGTGGCTAAGGGTACTGGTAAATATAAAAAGCCAATAGATACATATATTACAGAAGAAGCTTGGCTACAGTTCTTCACTGATATCTTTTTTGACCCTAACGTGGTTGAAACTCCAGAGATTATAAATTTCAGAACTGCTCCCCAGCCAATTACTACTATATGTTGGAAGTTCTTCTGCCCATTAGCTCTTTCAAAAAACACAAAGTAGCCGGCCCAGATGGTGTTCCCTCTGAAAGTTATCTCTCAGAAGTTACCTTCTGGGAAAAAGTCTTAACTATGTTTTTTTAATAAGTGTATTATTTCAGGGTATTATCCAGATTCATGGAGAGGTGCTAACATAATACATATACATAAAAAGGTTAATTTAACTGATCCGGCCATGTACCGCCCAATCAGCTTACTTGACACAAGTTTAAAAATATTTAGCAAGGTAATCTTGGAAAGACTTAACATTTAGGTTGAGCTAACTGGAGGTATTTGTGAATATCAAGCTGGCTTTTGGAACAGCTATTGCACAGTGGATAATGTATTTATTTTAATCCATCTGACAGAGGAGTATGTAAGACATAAAGAAATGGAAGGTAATGAGTACCAATGCCCATAGTCTAGGTAAAAAGCTCCCTGAAATGGTGGCTTTGATGGAAGAGGGTTGCCTGGATATTGTGGCAATCACAGAAACATGGTACACAGAGAATCATGACTGGGATGTCAACATACCAGGGTACACAATCTACAGGAGGGACAGGGAGGGAAGAAGAGGAGGAGGAGGAGTAGCTCTCTATGTAAGGGAAGGGATCAAAGCAACAGAGCTAAAGGGTAAACAGGGAGGAGAGGACACACTGTGGGTCACCCTGGAGACTGGAAACGGCTCCACAATCCTCACAGGGGCTGTATACAGACCCCTGTCTCAGGGGGAGGAAATGGACAAGGAAATGATAGAAGGCATCCTTGGGATGGCAGACAAAGGGGAGATATTTCTGATGGGGGACCAGAATGTGCCAGATGTTGACTGGAGCACCTTTGCTGCAGCCACATCCAAGAGCAGGGCAATTCTCGATGCTCTACAGGGGCATGCCTCAGACAGCTAGTTTTGGAACCCACTCGGGAGACAGCAATCTTAGACCTGGTACTTTCAAATGGGAACGAAGAGAGGATCTCTGATCTTGAAGTGGGTAGCCATCTGGGAACAAGCGACCACCAAACAGTGTGGTTCACAATAAACTTAGCTGTAGAGTCAAGCCACACAAAAGTGAAGGTACTGGACTTCAGGAGGGCTGATTTTGTAAAAATGGGAGAGTGCCTCAGAAAGGCCCTAGCAAACAGGCAAGAAGGTGGGGTGGAGTAACAATGGGGAAATATCAAAACTGCCATCACAAAGGCAACAAAGTCTTCGTGCGAAGCAAATAAATCAAATGAAAGAAAAACCACTATGGTTCTCAAAAGAAGTGGTGGGGAAGGTAAGGGAGAAAAAGATAGCATTCAGGAAGTATAAGAAAACACTGAAGGAGCAGGACAGAGAAATGTACCAGTTAAAACAGAAGGAAGCGGGTAAGACAGTCAGAATAGCAAAGGCCCAAACCAAGGAAAAGATAGCCAACTCAGTTAAGAAGGGGGATAGAACTTTTTA
Source organism: Neoceratodus forsteri (assembly GCA_016271365.2). Lineage (NCBI taxonomy): Eukaryota > Metazoa > Chordata > Ceratodontiformes > Ceratodontidae > Neoceratodus > Neoceratodus forsteri. Next base: position 1,093,712,457 of record CM057451.1, read on the forward strand.
TAGGTACATTAAGGAGCAAAGAAAGACTAAGGCAGGGATACTGAGGCTGAACAAAGAGGAAGGTGGTTGGGCAGAGAGTGACAGTGAAAAAGCAGGGATACTGAATGAATACTTCTGCTCAGTATTCACAGTGGAAAAGCAGGGGGAAATACCTAATCCAGTCAATAGAAGCACTCTGGATAGGGGGGTGGATATTAGTCCTTTCACAGAAGAAAGGGTTCTGAAAGAACTCTTAAAACTGAAGGTGGATAAAGCAATGGGGCCTGATGGGATTCACTCCAGAATTCTAAAGAACTAGTAACACCACTGACTACCCTTTTAATAAATCATGGGAGGATGGTGTGGTACCTGAGGACTGGAGGAGGGCAGATGTGAGTCCCCTTCACAAAAGTGGGAGCAAGACAAAGGCAGGAAACTATAGACCTGTCAGTTTGACCTCTGTGGTAGGGAAAATGATGGAATCACTTCTGAAGGAAATAATTGTTGAGTACCTAGAGGCCAGTGGGGCACAGGACCCAAGGCAGCATGGATTCACAGCAGGAAGGTCATGTCGGACAAATCTAATTGATTTCTTTGACTGGGTGACCAAAGCAATAGCGAGGGAGGGGCTGTGGACATGGCCTACCTAGACGTTAGCAAGGCATTTGACACAGTCCCACACAAAAGATTAATAAACAAATTAGCCAGCCTGGGAGTGGGTCCCAGGGTGGTAGCCTGGGTAAAACACTGGTTGGACAACAGGACACAGCGGGTAATAGTAAATGGAATCCACAGTGAAGAAAGGAGGATTACTAGTGGGGTACCACAGGGTTCATTACTGAGACCAGTCCTTTTTAATGTCTTTATAAGTGACATTGCAGAGGAACTGGAAGGGAAAGTATGTCTCTTTGCAGATGACACAAAGATCTACAACAGGGTTGATACACAAGGTGGGGTGGAAAGGATGAAAAGGGACTTGGCAAGGTTGGAGGAATGGTCAAATGTATGGCAGCTTAGATTCAATGCAAAGAAGTGCAAAGTAATGCACCTGGGAAACAAAAACCCAGGGGAAGAGTACACAATGGGGGGTGATATACTGACAACAACAAAATTGAAAGGGACCTGGGGTAGTCATATCAGATGACCTAAAGGTGGGCCAGCAATGTGAGAAGGCAGTAAGGAGGGCTGGGGGATACTGGGATGCATAGGGAGAGGCATCACCAGTAGAAAACAGGAAGTTGTTGGCCCTCTGTACAGACAGTTGGTAAGACCCATCTGGAGTACTGTGTACAGTTCTGGAGGACCTCTCTCCGCAAAGACATATACAGGGTGGAGGCTGTCCAGAGGAGGGCAACCAAAATGATGCAGGGTCTGCATCAGAAGACATATGAAGAAACACTAAAGGAACTAAAGATGTATAGCATTAAGGAAAGGGGGGGGGGGCATGATAGAAACTTTCAAATACCTCAAAGGAATCAACAAAGTCCAAGAGGGTAGTATCTTTCAGAAAAAGAGATGTGCAAAAAAAAGGGGGCACAATTTGAAGATAGAGGTGGGACAGCTCAGCGGTAATGTGAGGAAGTATTTCTTCACTGAGAAGGTTGTGGATACATGGAACAGCCTTTCTGAGGAGGTCGTAGAGTCAAAAACAGTGGTGGAATTCAAGAATGCATGGGACAGACATAAGGTAATTCTAGTGGGGGTATAGGAGGAAGTAGGCTGTTGGTTAACTAGAATCTGCAGCTTATCTGTTAGGTAGGCAAATGGGCAGACTAGGTGGGCCAAGCGGTCCTTATCTGCTGTCAGATTCTATGTTTCTATGTTTCTATGACTGTGTGGTGGAAAACTCTATACTGCCTTTATAGATTACTGTCAAGCATTCGATTCGATATCTAGAAATATATTATGGAACATATTATTTGATAGAGGGATAGATACAAACTTAGTGGCCATTATGGCCTCTCTTTATCACAATACTTGGGCTAAGATACGCCTGGGAACCTTGAGAAATCTCTCCTCAGTCTTTAAAATAAATAAAGGGGTGAGACAGGGATGCATTCTAGCACCACTACTCTTCTCTCTATATACATCAATAACATGCTGAAAAATGTTCATGAGCTTCCTTCTGATTCCCCAAAAAGTAGCCTGCAGTCTTGCCCACTGCTGGCTTATGCAGATGATATTGTTTTGTTTTCATTAACCAAATCAGATTTACAAAAAAAACTTAACTTTATTCTTACTAAATCATCTGAACTTAAAATGAACATAAATTTTAAAAAGACCAAAAAAGTAACATTCGGTCAAAAAAAAACATATCAACAGTTCTTGGAGACTGGGTAGTGATAGGGTGGAAGTTGTGCCTAGTTATGTTTATCTAGGTATCTCAGTACATGTAAATTGTCTCTGGAATGAACATACTAATGCAATCTCAGAAAAATTAAAAAGAACACTAGGGGATTGATAAAATTCAATTATAAATATGGTGGTTTATCAATCAGACCACTATTAACTGTGGCAAAAGCTAAGTTTGAAACACAGATCTTGTATGGAACAGAAGTCTGGGAATGTTCAAGTTCAAGTTTATTTGCAGGAAAGACTCTGTTGAGCAAGCTCATTCACAAGGAGGTCCTGAGTCATATGCATATACAATACACAATTACATAGATGGGAGATATACAATGTAGGACAACAGGAGGAGCATTATATACATTTAAGAGGTATATACAAAGGACATTCTTATACTATGAATGCTGTACATTTCAGAGTTAGCCTAGTCCTATATTATGCATCACATTTCAGTTTATACAATAGAGGGCCAGGGGGTACATGGGGAGCTATCTAGGTGTTGGTTCCTAGTTGCACCTACATATGTCTTTTATTTTAGAGATTGCTAATGATTTGAAGGACTTAGTTGATACAATGCTGGTTAGCTTCAGCATGGCTTGGAGTTGATTCCAAATATTTGGTAGAGTGTATGAGACAGCCCTTTGTCCGGCTGTGGTACATGTCTTGGGAATATCTAGTAGGACAAGGTCAGATTTCCTTAAGGAGTAGGTGCTGTGCAAGATATGTATAAGTGTCATCAGATATGCTGGCAATTTGTGAAGTAGTAGTTTGAGGGTCCACGTGCCAGCATGGAGGAGATGTCTGGTGGTCAGGGAGGACCACCAACTACTGCATAAAGATCACAGTGGTGGTTCCTGTATGCCGAGTTGGTAATGAAGCGAAGAGCATAGTGGTAGAGTACGTCCAGTTTTTATAGGCTAGAGGTTGGGGAGGATATAAAGATAATGTCTCCGTAATCCAGCAGGGGAAGGAAAGTTGCTTGGACCAGTCTTTTGAGGATTGCGAGAGAAAAGAGAGTCTATTCTGCTACAAGAAACCAAGGCGTGTTTTAAGCCTCTTTAAAAGATCCGCAGTGTGGTCATGGAAGGAGAGCTTATTGTCTATCCACATACCTAGGTATTTGAATTTGTCTACGACTTCCAAGGGTTCACCTAGAGAGGTTACCATGAAGTTTTTAATTGTGATAGGTAGGGCATCAGTCACGGCAAGTCTCGAGAAAATCATAGTTTTAGTTTTTTTGGCATTTAGGAGCAACTTGGCATTAATAAGGTTGCTTTCTAGCTGAATGAAGTCAACTTGGAGCGTTTCCCTGACATTAGATAAGGACGAGCCTGATGTGTACAAAACCATATCATCCGCAAAGAAATGTATGCTGGAGGTCTTTATGTGGGAGTCAAGGTTATTAATGTAGAGGGAGAAAAGGATTGGTCCCAGGATGGAGCCTTGAGGGACTCCTCTGGTGATTGGAAGTGGAGCAGATAGTAGGCCATCGGCCTTGACTTTTTGTATCCTTTCCGTGAGATAACTGGTAAACCACTGCAAGGTGGTTGGAGTGGCACCTATGTGGGTAAGACAGGTGATTAGGAGGTGATGATCTACAGTGTCGAAGGCCTTGCTGAGGTCTAGAAAGACTGCACCAGTGACCTTCTTGGTGTCCATTGCATGGATCCAGTCATTAGAGACTTTAGCCAAGGCTGTGACGGTACTGTGCTTCGACCTGAAACCAGATTGTGCCAGGTTTAGTAGCGTGTGTACTTCGAGGTGATTATTTAGTTGATTGTATATAAGTTTTTCTAACACTTTGGATAGTACAGGCAAGATAGAGATCAGTTGGTAATTGTTTAGGTCACAGGGATCTCCTGATTTAAAGAGAAGAAGAACATGGGCAGATTTCCAGCAGGATGGAACAGTGGCTGTGGTAATAGAGAGGTTGAAGATGTGAAGGATGGGAGCTGTGAGCCGGGCATCACCTAACTGTAAGAAAATGACTCCAGGACATCGTTCCCTGTGCTTTTCTTGGTGTCTAGGCTAAGAATTATGTCTTCAACTTCTTTATAGCTAATCTGACACAGTTGGAAGGGATGAGTCGGAGTAGCATGCATAGAATCTGGTTTAGTGTGGCTGTTTGCTCGGCTAGCTTATGCGGAGGAGTCAAATACCAACCTGTCTGTGGCAAAGTGAAGGTTAAGTTCTTCTATGATTTGCAGTTTATTTTCAACTATCCCATCCTTGGCCAGAATCTTGGAGGAGGGAGGGAAGGAGCAGCCATATGCCTTCAATAGATTTTAGTGTCTTCCAGATTTTTGGGGAGTTCCCTTTGGCCTCCTACAGGGTGGAGATATAGAAATTTGCTTTAGTAGTCTGTACACTGTGTAAAAACACAGAGAAATTATTATCCCCATTATTTGTGGCATTGAGGAAAGCACTTAGGGTGGGGCATTCTTGCCCCTCTGCATACATAAGGGCAGAATTTGGTCTTACTAATATCAAAGCAAAATTTGACAGTTATAAGATAAACTACTGGATAAGACTTACTAGGTGACCAGATTCCCTGGCAGTAAAATTATGTTTGAAAGAAAAAGAAACTTGGCTGGCTATGGGATGCAAAAATGGCTATTGGCTACCCAAGGTCATGGAAATTTTAGGAAAATATAAGTAAAAAAATCTTAAACTAGCAGTGGATAAGGGCATTACACTGAGAACTAAATACAAAACATATGTAGCTAAAAAAATATTCAATTTTGGAACCAGCAAGATTTGGACTCCATAAGAAATGCAAGATATTCGTTATGGTTCACCAAGAATAACTATTACTTTGGATATAAAACATATCTGGATAATTTACAAGAGCCTAACCTTCACAATATTTTTACTAGATATGACTGCCTTCAGGTTTGCTGCCCCTATCCTCTGGAATTCTCTGCCCTATCAGCCACGGGAATGCAGGACAGTGGGGTGCTTTAAGCAGGCATCGAAGACCTTTTTATGGGGTAAAGCTTATTCTGAATTTCATTAATTTTATTGATATCCATTGTAGTTGCTGACTTTGTATTTATTTGTTCAGCGCTTTGATTTTTGAAAGGCGCTATATTAAATAAAATGTATTATTATTAGTTTGAACAATTCCCTAGTAAAGTTTTGCAACAGCAATATGATAAAAAAAAAACTAACTACAAATAATTGTGATTGTTCTCAAGGAGGTACAGAAGATCTTATGCATGTACTGGAACTGCACCTGGTACTATAAAGAAAGAAAGAATATACTGGCTAGGACCTTTCTATAATCAGACTTATCAAATAGATCAAACCACCCTTACAAATATTATGTTCCACACAGAAGATGAATGGAGTGTTGTGAGACTAGCTAAATATATATTTGCCATTAGTAAAGTAAAGGAAATAATTTTATATAACTTAACTAGGCATGAAATGTAGGAGTCGGAATATGGGAATTCTGATATTTTTTTTAATTTTATTTTATTGAAGTTTCGGAATTACAATCCTTTGAGTCGAAGAATCTTTTGCAAAGGCTCCATGTCAATATAAATGGACACAATACTTAAGACAATTTTTGACAGTTTTTGAACATACCTCTCACTAAGCAGAACATCACATTAAGACAAGTGTTACATGGTTACGTTGTACTGGATAATTTTACAATGCTTGGTTAGTATCTCTAGAGTTGTTGAAGGACCCTGGGTTGTTAAGGTGAGGTGCGACAGGTTTCTGATTCTGTAGGTCTATACAGACCTAGAGTTTGTGGTTTTAAGTCCCGTCAGGCTTGTAGGCCTATTTTTGGGTCATGTGAGCTGCTATTTTACTATCACAGACCGAATAGGGAGGACTGTTCATAACAACCACATGACTCTGAGTCAAATAGATGTTTTTTAATGCCATTTTTAAATAGGCCAAGACTAGGGGCCAGGGAGATGGAAGAGGGGAGGTTATTAAGCCAGAGAGGTGCCCGATAGCAGAAAGATCTTTGCCCTAGTGCTGTCCTACAGTATGGGATGAAGAGGGGGGTGCTTGCCTGGTGCCTAGGGGTGCTCCTGTGAGGGTTTGGTAAGATGAAGGGGTGAAGGCCAGTGGGTGCAAGCTTCATTAGGATTTTTTTGGCTTGGAGGCAAGCATGGTATTTTAGTCTCCCTTCAAAGTCAGCCAATCCGCTCACTTATAGAGTTCACACATATGGGTTAATCTATCACTGCTGGTGACTAGTCGGCAGGCTTTGTTGAGGGCTATATTGATGCAGTTAAGGGTTGTGAGGTCAGCCATACCATAGATTATAATTCCATAATCGACTAGTGATAGGACTGAGCTGGTTACTGCCAGTCGTAGGGCCTGGGCGGGGGAGGCAGTGTCTATGTCTGTAGAGAATCCCAAGCCGGGTGTTTACCAAAGAAGAGAGGTGGTTAATGTGTATGTGGTATGTGAGGGATGTGTCTAGTGTGATGCCTAGATATTCGAAGTATGGGACCTGTTCGATATGAATGCCCTGAGAGTTTGAGATACTTAGATGGGCATTACTGTAGGGGTTTTGGTGGTGAGTAAAGATCATGGATTTGGTTTTGTTGTAATTAAGTATTAAGTGATGATCAGTGAACCAGGACTCTAGTTCTCTAAAGCAGCCTTGCAGGGTATGTTGAAGTGAGTGAGGAGTGGTGTTTTTCCAGGAAAACTACGGCATTGTCTGCATAGAGCAATAGCTTACCACTGCAGGTCTTTGGGAGGGAGTTCAGAAAGAGGGTGAAAAGTAGAGGGCCTAAAATCGACCCTTGAGGGACACCCGCAAGAACTGGTTTCTTTGAGGATAGGGTGGTGTTGATTTTGACTTATTGTGTCCTGTCGGTGAGATAGTTTTTGAACCACATGATTGCATCGGGGCAAGATAGAGGGAGGGGAGAGAGAGTGGATAAGTAGTGCATGACTGATGGTGTCAAATGCTTTGATCAGGTCAACAAAGATTGCTCCTGCAATTGACCCCTGCTCTAGCACCTCATGTATGTAAGAAGTAAATTCGAGAAGAGCAGTGGTAGTGCCATGACCTGCTCTGAACCCATGTTTGTTCAGGGCAAAGCAGAGTGTGTTTGACCAGGTACTTGGTGAGCTGGTCTGATACAATTCTTTCGAGGGCTTTAGAGAGGGGTGGGAGGCTAGTGATGAGCCTAAAGTTACCTGGGTCAGTAGGATCACCCTTTTTTAGGATAGACATGATAATTCCCCTTTTCCAAAGTGTAGGGAATTGATCTAGTCACAAGGAGCAGTTTAATATTTTGCTGAGGTGAGGGAGGATCTCATCAAGAGTTAGACGGAGGATTTTTAGGCCTAGGGAGTCGCTACTGTACCTCGCGTTGCACAAGGTTTTGGATAGGTAGTGTTTAGCCTTGTTACAGGAGATGATTCTCAGCCAGAAGAGAAGGAAGGTGGTAGGAGGGGAGGTGTTAGAGGGGCCATTGGGATAGGGTCAAAGAAGTTTGTTGGTAGGATGTGACTGAGCTTGGAGAAGGAGTTGTTCAGGACATTGGATATGGTGGTAGGGTCTTGGGAAAGGGTTCCTTGGTTAGGTATTTGTGATGGGGTTGGGGAGATGGTTTTCCCACAGAGCTCCTTGACATTGTTCCAGAAGTTGCTCCCTGAGCCCCATGAGGAGGTGAAAGCTTGCTTATAGTAGTTTTTCTTAGCTAGCCGAATAGCCCAGGTGCACTTGTTTCTAGCCTCTCTATAAAGTTGCCTATCACGAGGAAGCTGGGAGTTCAGTGCCTTATACCAGAGGTTGTCTATGTGGTGCATCTGTTCTAATAGGGTCTGCGAGATCCATGGAGTGTCCCTGTTTTTTATAACCTGTTTTGAGAATGGAGCAAATATATCACAGGCTGTGTTAAAAATTTTAATAAAGGAAGGTAAGGGCAGCATCAATGGACTGGGCAGTGTGCACAGGTGCCCAGTCACAGGAGGAGAGAGAGAGTTTTAGATGAGTTAAGGTGCCTTTTTTGAGGTGTCTTTGGATGGAGATTCTAGGTTGGTTGGGTGTGATTTTATTCGACCAATAGCACGAGAGGGGAGAGTGGTCACTTAGCACGTCAGGGAGCACTTTAATATCGGAGAGGTGATTGGGAAGGTTTGTAAAGATGAGGTCAATAAGGGTGGAAGTTCTTGACCTGGGATCTTGCCTGGTGGGAGACTGGACAACCTGGCTCAGGTCATAGGCACGGGCTGCATCTTTGAATGGGGCTGATGTATGGGATAACCAATTCACATTAAAGTCACCCATAATAAGCATTTCGCTCCTGGGGGGGGAGCTGAGTGATGCTGGCCAGGACAGAGTCAAAGGCTTGTTTCTGGTGGGGGATTGTAGACTGCCATAATGTATAGAGTTTTACCAGGAGTGCCAAGGGTGGCTTTGATTTTAATGGCTTGGGCCCTCTGAGCCGGCGAGGGCAGGGGGATCAGTAGGGACTGTAGATTAGTTCTGGCATATATGGCACAACCACCACCCCTCTTGCCTCATATATCAGTTCTGAAGATGGCATAGTCATTTAGGGTGACAGAGGCATCTGCATTATTCTTGAAGAGCCAGGTTTCAGATAAGGCCAGGATGCCAGGGGAGTGTTGGGTGATCCACCCTTGAAGCTGTGTGAACTTCCTAGGTAGGCTGCATATATTAGGGAGGCCACTAGTAGGCCACCATGCCCACTCCCCTTTGGGAACACTGGTCGAAGTAGGTCCAGGATTGGGGTGTATGTTACCTGAGATAAAAAGGAGGCAGAGGAGAGCATGCTGGAGAGCAGCTTTCTGGATCAATTTGGAAAGAGTTATATGGAGGCGTGGATTGGTGGTAAATTTGAGAAGCCTGACCGGTATGGGGATGGTTAGGACTAGTTGGGCTAATAGGGCTTGGGTTAGGAGAGGACTGGGGCTATTTAGTGGGTGAATGTCTGTGGGGGGGGGTAGGTTGTGCCAATAAGGACCCGCTCAAGGTGCAGCTTAAGCTAGAGGTATAATTGGTGCAAAGTAGAACTGGGTAGGGAGGAGATAGGTGATGTGGCTGGGTTGTATTTCTTGGGTAGTGAGTGGTAAGACAGATGTAAGAGTCACTGGAGAGTGATATTGCGACAGGGAGAAAAGGGTAGGAGTAAGAAAAGAGTGTTATTAATAAGATGGAGTGGGTTAGGGTCCAAAGAATGTTTGTCATGTTTCCAGCTTTGGGAGAAGAGCAGTGAAATTCGTGAGAGGGAGCCCTCTAGTGTTTAGCTATTATAGGCTGCAGATTGCAAAGTGAGCTGATAGGTTTTAGACGATCACGTGGTCATCAGTATAAAGCTAGATGTCAACCTAGGGTGGTGGTGGAAGTGGTGGCGAGCCAGCACAGAGCGCCAGCGGGGATCAAATTCAGCTGCTACACCGCGAGAGCAGCACTGGATCTTGCAGGCTCCGGTCGTACCTGATTATGGCTTCTGGGGTGAGAGGGCTGTTAAACAGACCCTGGCGACCTTCTTGTTCTTGGTTTTGGGGGAGGGTTGCAGAATCAGACCCTCGCGACCTCCAACTCTGTCCCCAGCTGTGGACAAAGAACAGGGAGAGGAGAAATTATTTATATCAGCAGGCTACAGGGATGTCACACAGGATTAAGGTACGTTTCAACAGTGAAGAAAAATGGAGCAGGCACGGTAATTCAGATTAGCCCAGTCAATGCTATGTAAACCGACCAGGATTCCTATGTTAGCAACAGGTAGTTTGACTATCTGAATGTAGCAATTTGTAGTAAATTAATTAATTTTGGCTGTTGCAAACAATTGCATTAAAGATGTACTTTAGTTCCGTGCAGATACATCTACTAGTTACTTAATTAATAATTTTTTTTTTTTAATTCAGCTTTGGCGTCAAAACCAGAGAAAGGGACAGGGCAGAAGCTGCTGTTGAGAAGCCTGTCACAATCACTTTTGTGAAAATAAAAACTATCTCCACAGGTGTGGGGACATAAAATATATTTAGCCAGTACTATAGAGACAGTAATTAAAGTCTTCAAATTCAGCTGCTACACCGAGAGAGCAGCACTGGATCTTGCAGGCTCCGGTCATACCTGATCACAGCTTCTGGGGTGGAAGGGCTGTTAAACAGACCCTCGCGACCTTCTTGTTCTTGGTTTTGGGGGAGGGTTGCAGAATCAGACCCTTGTGACCTCCAACTCGGTCCCCAGCTGATCATGGCTTCTGGGGTAGGAGGGCTGTTAAATGGACCCTCGCGACCTTCTTGTTCTTGGTTTTGGGAGAGGGTTGCAGAATCAGACCCTCACAAACTCTGACTCGGTCCCCAGCTGATCACGGCTTCTGGGATGGGAGGGCTGTTAAATGAACCCTTGTGACCTTTTTGTTCTCGGTTTTGGGGGAGGGTTGCAGAATCGGACCCTCGCGACCTCCAACTCGGTCCTCAGCTGATCACGGCTTCTGGGAATATTAGCAATATGAAAAGTGCAATACTTTTTAAGTGCAATATTTAATCTTCATGTGCCTTTTTGAATGTACTGTATGAGTAGTAACAATGGAATAATGTTATATGGAATACGCTAAAGTGCGCAATATACCTGTAAGTGCAATACTCTTGCTGATAAAGTTTTATTGCATTGTATATTGATGATGCATTTATTTGTAAATTGTAATGGCTTTTTAACTTCACAATAAATCTGCTTGATTGAGTTGCCTCAGTGTCACTTGTATTATTTCCAGAGGGGACGGGTTCAGTCATTTGAGAGGCAGTAATTTTCTTTTTCCAAGAGAACACCCAGTTATTAAGATAATCATTCGCATCCCTAACAAACTTTTTTTGCTTCTGTGATTTAAGTTTAGTGTCATGTGTTTTTAAATACTCACTGAATTTCTGTTGCCTGTGAGTGAATTCCGGGTGCTCCCTGAAAGTAGACACAATCTTTTCTTGTACCTCGATGCCATTTTGTAGTTCCGCCATTAATTCTTCTCCATCCTCTATAACAAGTTGAATCAACTGTTGTGATGCATCATGCATAACTTTCTCCCACTTCTTTACAAGGTTCAGTCTTGTTTCACCAGATGCCAGTCATTGTAGGATCTTCAATCCACACGGAGCCCTCTCCATCTCGAGATATGCCTTCTTAGCTTGCTTCTCCCAATACAGCCTTCTGTTCCTAGTGGCCAGTTTTTCAATAGCAAAGAAGGCATTTCTGATTTTGTCAGTCTCAGTATCCACATTGCCAGCAGCAGTACCATGTCCCATACTCTCAGAAGCCATTTGTAAAATGGGGTTGGTCTCAGGTTCATCAGAAAAAAAATTCACACCATCCGAAGTTTCCTGGGCATTATCCGCAGTGTTAAGGATTGCCATGAAGTATATGGAAAAAAAGAGTGTTTCCCAGCTTGCTGTTAGGCAGGTTTTAATTTAAACCCGTGATTCATCAAAAAGTTATTTGTAGTTCAGGCAGTAGTGGTGATTACAGGGAGAGTGGTGCTACATCAGAAACTTATACTGACTTTGTAATTAGTGGAGAGCACTCACCCCTGCACCAGTAGCATCAAACACTCTAATTGCCTGCCAAATCTACAGTAGATTTAGTTTGTCTCGAGTTAGCCCGAAGTTTTTCACAATGTGTAAGAGTGGCTTTCAGTTCTGGAGTGAACCAATGGTGCATTACCTTCTTTAGCCTATGTTTTACAAGTGGAGCGCTCTTATTAGCCAAGTTTGTAATAACAGTATTCAGGATAGTAACAGCTGCATCCTCTTAGCTTGGCAGAAGACACCAGGAGTAATAGCTTGGCAGAAGACACCAGGAGAAAGGACTGCTGTGTGACTGAACTTCTCTGCTGGGACTAAAGTAGAAGAACTTTTGTATTTGGACCTTTAATTTAGGGCTAAAAAACTAACATACAAAACAAACAAAAAAAAGTGTGTGTTTGGGTTAACTGAACTGAATGGGTAACTGAAAAGTCATCTAGGTGTGAATCTCAGGTGACTGAAAGGACTTAACTGCTGTGAGATTTAAATTACTAGTAGAAAGATCTGGTAAGTAGGGGGAGTGGCTTAGCTAGAAGGAAGCTACATTTAAAGACTGCCTTAGAAAGATTCTGCTAATAGCTTGGCAGAAGACACCAGGAGAAAGGACTGCTGTGTGACTGAACTTCTCTGCTGGGACTATATTGCCCTGCTTCCCCACCCAAAGCTAGTTCTATTTTTATAGGCACAGGATTTGACTGACAACAGGAACTTCCTGTTTAGGGGCAGGAAGTGAGTGATCACAGAACCACCAAGGACCCACCATCCTAGAAGGGCAAGAGTAGCTCTCCGGCCCCCTCTAGCTGCTGGAGGTCTGCCTCTGAACAAGTAAGTGGTCTACTGAGAAATATAGGATATTCTTGTCTCAGAATAAGACAATCAGGAGCTTAAAGGCACACAGGCAGAAAGTAAGGAGAGAAAGAAAAAAAAACAGAGGAAAGAGTAAGGATTGCAAACAGTTAAGGGGCCAGAAATAAGACATGATTGGAGTGGTGCAGTGCAGTGGCTGTGGAGCAGCAGTCTTCCGGGAGATGTTCTGGAGGATGCGGTGTTGTCCCATCTGCAGGCACCTCTCTGGGCTGAGGGAGGAGGTTGCTCATCTCCAGGCTGAGTTGACCAGGATTTGTGGGACCTCCTCTTCCATCCAGGGACCACCAGTGCCACTGCCGTTGCCTCAGAGGTTGCCAAGAAAGAGGAGTGGTTGGACCACAGTGGGCTCAGGGAGGGTGAGGGTGGTGGAACAGAGGTGCATCCCTCCAGTTGTACCTCTCCACAATTCCTATGCCATTCTGGCAAAGTGTGGTTCCTCTATGGAGGCACCCACAGTGGAGACCAAGGAGGATGCTGGGAACCTCCACAAAGGAGACCCACAGGAGGGTGGCAGGGGACCCTGCAGGGGAAGGAAACAACTCCTGGTGGGGGACTCCATTGTTAGGAAGGTAGAACTGGGCAAGGAAGGGAGGAGGGTAAGATGCCTGCTTGGCGCCATGGCTTGGATGGACAGGAGGCAGAATCCTCAGGATTGCGGAGCAGCTGCAGGGGAGGGAGCTGGATGTCATTGTCCACCTAGGGACAAATGACCTGGCTAAGAAAGGGATTAGAAGTGCAGGAAGAGTTTGTGGAATTGGGAGGGGCCTTGGTCAAGTAGCACGCACGGTAACCTTCTCGGAGGTGCTACCCATCTATGGCATAGGAGAGGCTAGGGTGTTCCATACCATGGGATTCAATCAGTGGTTGAAAAACTGGTGTGGAGCTCAGGGATTTAGCTTCATTGGGGACTGGGGTCCACCTGGAGTGATGCAAGCCTATACTGGCATGATGGGCTGCATCTGTCCGGGAGGGGAACCAGGATCCTAGGTGATAGGTTTAAATGCTTCATTGGCAAGCTTTTAAACTAGCCAAGGGGGGAGGCACTGGAAAGGAGCAGGAAAATCCTAGCCCCCAAACAATCATGGTAGTAAGTGTGGCAAACACCAACATGGAGGTGTCGAGGGAGAAGAGCAGGGTAAATGGAAAAAGTGACAAAGGCAAGAAGGACAGGGATGGGGAAAAGGTGGTAAGGCCATCAGGAAATGGAGGGTAATGAGTACCAATGCCGTAGTCTGGGCAACAAGCTCCCTGAGCTGGTGGCCTTAATGGAAGAGGGATGCCTGGATATCAGTAGCAGTCACAGAAACATGGTACACAGAGAACCATGACTGGGATGTTAACATACCAGGTACATAACCTACAGGAGAGACAGGCAGGGAGAAGAGGGAGGTAGCTCTCTATGTAAAGGAAGGATAAAAGCAACTGAACAAAAGAGTAAACAGGGAGGAGAGGAGGCACTGTGGGTCACCTTGGAGACTGGAAAGGGCACCACAATCCGCACAGGGGTTGTGTACAGACCCCATGTCAGGGAAGGAATGGACAAGGATATGATGGAAGGCATTCTTAGAATGGCAGAAAGGGAGATACTGTTGATGGGAGACCTGAATATGCCAGATGTTAACTGGAGCACATTTGCTGCAGCCACATCCAAGAACAGGGCCATTCTTGATGCCCACAGGTGGCAGGCATTAGACAGCTAGTTTGGAACCCACTCGTGAGGGCAATCTTAGACCTCATACTCTCAAGCAGGGGCAGTGAGAGGATCTCAGATCTAGAGTGGGTTGCCATCTGGGGACAAGTGACCATCAAACAGTGTGGTTCACATTAAACTCAGCTACAAGTCAAGCCATACAAAAGTGAGGTACTGGACTTTAGGAGGACTGACTTTGGCAAGATGAGAGTGCCTCAGAAAAGCACTAGCAAACAGGCTAGAAGGAGGTGTGAAGCAACAATGGGGAATTATCAAAACTGCCATCACAGAGGCAACAAGCCTTGTGTGAAGCAAATAAACAAATCAAACGAAAGAAAAAGCCACTATGGTTCTCAAGAGAGGTGGCTGTGAAAGTCAGGAAGAAAAGATAGCATTCGGAAGTATAAGGAAACACAGAAGGAGCAGGACGAAGAGCTGTACCAGTTAAGGCAGAAAGAAGCAGGGAGGAAGTCAGAATAGCAAAGGCCCAAACTGAGGAAAGATAGCCAACTCAGTTAAGAAGAGGATAAAACCTTTTATAGGTACATCAGCAGCGAGAAAGACAAAGGGAGGGATAGTGAGGCTGAATAGAATGAGCGGTGGGTGGACAGAGGGGACAGTGAAAAGCAGGAATACTGAACGAATATTTCTGCTCAGTATTCACAAAAGAGGAGGGAAGTGCCTAATCCAATTAACAGAAGCACTCTTGATAGGGGGTCCATCCCAGTCCTTTCACAGAAGAAAGGGTTCTGCAAGAACTCCTAAAACTGAAGGTGGACAAAGCAATGGGTCCTGATGGAATTCACCCCAGAATTCTAAAAAAATTAAGGAACTAGTGAAACCACTGGCTACTCTTTTAATAAATCATGGGAGGATGGTGTGGTACCCGAGGACTGGAGGAAGGTGGATGTGATTCCCCTTCACAAAAGTGGGACCAAGACAGAGGCAGGAAACTACAGACCTGTCAGTCTGACCTCTGTGGTAGGGGAAAGTGATGGAGTCACTTCTGAAGGAAAGAATAGTTGAGTACCTAGAGGCCAGTGGAGCACAGGATCCAAGGCAGCATGGGTTCACAGCGGGAAGGTCATGTCAGACGAATCTAATAGATTTCTTTGACTGGGTGACCAAAGTAGTAGACCAGGGAGGGGCTGTGGACATGGCCTACCTAGACTTTAGCAAGGCATTTGACACAGTCCCACACAAAAATTATTAGTCAAATTAACCAGCCTGGGAGTGGGTCCCAGGGTGGTAGCCTGGTAAAACATTGGCTGGACAACAGGACACAGAAGGTAATTGTAAATGGAGTCCACTCTGAAGAAAGGGCGGTTACTAGTGGGTACCATGGGTTCAGATTGGGTCCAGTCCTTTTAATGTCTTCATCAGTGACATTGCAGAGGGACTGGAAGGAAAAGTATGCCTTTTGCAGATGACACAAAGATCTGCAACAGGGTTGATACACAAGGAGGCGTGGAAAGGATGAAAAGGGACTTGGCAAGGTTGGAGGAATGGTCAGACGTATGGCAGCTAGGATTCAATGCAAAAAGTGCAAAATAATGCACCTGGGAAACAAGAACCCAGGGAAGAATACACAATGGGTGGGGAGGTAGTAACAACAACAAAACAGGAAAGGGACCTGGGGGTAATCATATCAGGTGACCTTAAGGTTAGCAAGCAATGTGAGAAGGCAGCAAGGAGGGCCGGAGGTATGCTGGGATGTATAGGGAGAGGCATCAGCAGCAGAAAACAGGAAGTTGTTATCCCTCCTGTACAGACAGTTGGTGAGACCCCATCTGGAATACTGTGTTCAGTTCTGGAGACCCCATCTCCGCAAGGACATAGACAAGATAGAGGCAGTCAGGAGGGCAACTAAAATGGTGCAGGGTCTGCAAGAGAAGCCGTATGAGGAGAGACTAAAGGAGCTTAATATGTATACCTTGAGGAAAGAAGGAGAGGGGACATGATAGAAACTTTCAAGTACCTCAAGGGAATCAACAAAGTCAAGAGGTAGCATCTTTCAGAAAAAGAGACTTGCAAGAACAAGGGGACACAATTTAAAGATAGAAGGAGGAGCGGTTCAGGGGCAATGTGAGAAGTATTATTTCACAGAGAGGTTAGTGGATGCATGGAACAGCCTTCCTGAGGAAGTTGTGGTGTCTAAAACTGGGAGAATTCAAGAATGCATGGGACAGACATAAGGCAATTCTTGTGGAGGGCAGGAAGATATAGGCTGTTGGTTAACTAGGATCTGCGGCCTATCCTGTAGGTAAGGAAATGGGCAGACTAGATGGGCCTAGCGGTCCTTATCTGCCGTCAAAGTCTATGTTTCTATGTATGTTTCTATGTTTCTCTGAGGTTGGCCACAGTTGGACAGAAGTTTTCCCAGTTAACACATTTTTGGTCAGCCAGGATGTTATTGATTTTAAATTTGTGAAAGCTTCTCCTTATAATGAATTTGGAACAAGAGGGGTGTTTTGCTTGAGTGCGAGTGCAAACAATGATATTGTGATCATTCAAACCATTATGAAACACAGTTGTGTGCACAATTTTATGGAGGCAATTTGTGAGGATTATGTCAAGGATGGTGCTGTTTTCCTTATTCATTGAGTTAATCCTGGTAGGTTCTGTTATAAGCTGTGAGACAACAAGCTCATCACATAAATCCTTTAGGGCATTTGCCCTCAGTGTAAGCCAGTCAAAGTTCGGTTCAGCAAGCATAATGGTTTCATTGTTATTGGATTCTATGGTACTCCTAAGAGTTGCTAGAAGTTCCGTGCCCCCTGAAGGTGGTCTACAGCAACCATCAATGTTGAACACCTCAGATGAAGGTAACAGAATCCTTAGCGACACACATTCAGATTCTTTTTGGTTTGTTACTGAGAGTGTTTCGGTAGCACTGAGTTTTGAATTGACATAAATAACTACCCTACCCCCAT
Organism: Neoceratodus forsteri; assembly: GCA_016271365.2. Taxonomy (NCBI): domain Eukaryota; kingdom Metazoa; phylum Chordata; order Ceratodontiformes; family Ceratodontidae; genus Neoceratodus; species Neoceratodus forsteri. The sequence goes on from CM057451.1 coordinate 1,093,729,794, forward strand.
CTAGTGGGTCTATCCACTCTAAAGATGTTGAAGGAGGGAAGCATGACTGTTGGTCAGTGATGGTATTATTTAACTATGATTCAGTGACTATTAATATGTCATGATTAGTATGGGCAGCCCACATTTTTATTTGGCCAAGCTTTTTAAGGAGGCTACAAGCATTAATTAGCATAAGTTTCAAGCCTGGGGCTACAGCAAAATTGGAAGGGGAGGTAAGGGGGTGGGGGGACCTGTGTTTACCTCTTCATTCCCTGAACATACAAGTAAAAGTAAAATTGGCTTTTTCAATAAAACTCTTAAGTTTGCTAGTTCTTTCTTTCTGGGAAACATATTATGCAATGATGGTGGTGCATGGTAGCCTGGAACAGTTTCAAAGCATGAGGGGTATATCATGTATGCCAGTGACAAAACTTTTACAGTTAAGGACTGTTGTCAAATGAGTAAGAGAGCCAGGGTGCTGCAGGATGTGTCCCAAGAAGGATGTGTATTTAGGGAAAGAGACCCTGTTACATACACCCATGGGGTGATGGAGAGGATCTACATTCTATATCCTGCACAAGGCATGGGTACAATGCCACCACGAGCAACAGTACAGCAAACAATGCTGAGATACAAGCCTTTAGACAAGCAGTAAACCTTAGATATCAATAAGAGTTGGTTGATAGTAAGGTCCTAGGAAGGAGGGGTATCTGAAGGGATAAGGGGTCTGACAGGATCAGCTACTTTGTAACTGCTGGAATGGCTGATGGATAAGACCACCACCTTTTTTGCAGAGGGTCAGGGGTTCAAATCCCTGGGTGTATAGAGTGTAGGCAGTGGGAATTTCACATTGAGTGGCTGGGATATCTTATAAGGGACAGTCCTATGTAAGCACTAATTGTGAAAAATTATGCTAGGAAACGAGGAGAAGGGGGATGGCTCAAGGGCAATTCCTAGTGGCCAACCTGAGAACTTATGTTGAGGAAGGAATGTGGGTATAGAGGAGTGGAGAAAATGAGAAATCTTAAAGTGAGACCTAGTGGACGAACTATATAACTTGCAGAGGGGAAACTTGGAAGATTGTTCGGGTCACATGACAGGGGTTATCTATAAAGGAAGTGACGGACCAGGGTAGAGGGGCAGTCACTGCGTAAATGGCGATGGGCTAACAGGGTGCTGATGAATATTGTAGTACCTGCTGCAGGACGACTGTTGACTCCTCCTGCAGAGCCACGGGCTGGGGTTTTTCTGGGGTTGGTGAAATCTGGAAGAGGAACATATAGCTATATTGAACAAAGGAAGGATTAGAGGGTCAGGGAACGAAAGACAGAGGTCAGGGTGGGAAGGGGACTAAGAGAGGGGGGGATCCTACTGTGCATGTACAAGGAGAACAACAGGGAACACAGAGGACACCACAGATGTGACAGACAAAACAGTCCAAAGTGCCCGAGCCACACATGCTGTAAGTACACACTTCTACCAAATGCAAGCAGACCAGTGGATATGAAAATGCCACCTTTACGTGACTCTTAAAACACAGTTAGATAAGCCCTACTTGCATGTGACAATATGGCTACAATTAGCTCACAGAAAAACATCTCTGTTTAGAGGGTACAAACAAACTCTACAAATTGCCATTTACACAGGGTGCTGTTGAACACTGTAGTATCTGCTGCAGGATGGCTGTTAGCTCTTCCTGAAGCTCTACGGGGGGGTTGTTCTGTGGCTGGTGAAATCTGCTGCCAGATGGCTGTCGGCTCCTCCTGGATCTCTGTGGGTGGGGGGTGTTCTGGGGCTGGTGAAATCTGCTGCAGGATGGCTGTCAGCTCCTCCTGGAGTTCTGCGGGCAGAGGATGTTCTGGAACAGGTGAAATCTGCTTCAGGATAGCTGTATGCACCTGTTAGGTAAAGACCATCACCCTTAAAGATCCTTGTGTCTCACAAGCCAGCCCCAGTCCTCCATGATGCCGTACCTCCCTACTGACACCCTCCCTTCAACCATCCATGAGAAGGCAAGGTACAAGAGCAGAAATGAACCAGCAAACATACAACCTCTCTGATTTCTTTTCTGAATGTTTTCATTTGTTCTCATTGAAATAATTGTGTCTTTATCTTTTTATATGATCCCTTCTTGATGTTACCTTTTTTCTGCCTGATATTTTTTTAATAACTACTGATCAGCTGCATAGGCAGACACACCTTGTGAAGCTATTGGAGGATGCTGCAGGCATAAAATGGGCACAATGTGTGGCATTTATTATAATAGAAGCATCATTCCAGAGCCCCTCCTGTACAGGTAAAAGACAGTGGGAGGAGTATGCACCAAAAAACATAAATCTAGCTAACAACAATGGCATAATCATACACTCGCCAGCATAGCATTCTTTTTTTTAAATCAAGCTTGTCCTTGCCTAGTTCCCACATGGCCAATGGCACCCCTACACCCCTATCACAAACCTTCTTGTGGATTTTCCGTTTGTCCACCACTTGTCCAGGACTATGGTAGTGGTAGGTGGCCTGCCATGTCTGTCACATGTGAACTTGTACGGGGCATCACTGCAACAGTGAACCAGGGTTTCTCTGCTAGCTCCTGGTTTTCTCCCCAAGGGTGTCTGCATGTAATGATGCAGACACATGCATGCTTGGCATCCAACAGCTGCTTCTCTCCCTATCTATGTGCTCCTTCTGTGCTGCCATCTCTCCAACAGATGGCAGTCAAGTAGGGGAAATGCAGCATCCCCCATCCCCAGAGGAGTAGAGCTGTCTTTGGGACACTTGATCTTCCCACCCCAGCCAGGCCCTGAGGGACCCAATTCCATTTCTATTGCTGCACTATTATGCAGTTCAAAACAGAACAGTATTCTAATCAAAATGATTTTCGTTTACATATACAACAAAGCAGAGTATTAAACATCCTGGCCAACATTTCATGACCAAGATGGCAATTTCCTCAGGGCATGAACATAATCAGATAGACTTCCTGTAGTTTTTTTAATCATATTAAGAGAATAAGAATCCTTTAAGCAAAATTACTACATTGACTGACATAAGACTGACATTAAGTCCAGCTTGCTAGAGGCCAAGCTTACCCAACTGATTTATGAACCAACAAGACTGAATTTGAAATCCAGAAACCACACCACCCTTGATTGGCTACTGGTGTCTAACCCCAATAGATTCAAGCTGGCCGGTACTTTTCAGACTCCTTAAGTGACCACGTCCCCATCTTTGGTATATGGAAAAATGACTATCCAACTCCACCTCCCGGTACATTTCTGGCACATGAATACTCCAGTTTTGATGCTACATCCTTCTGGGATACCCTGTCAGGAATTGACTGAGCTCAAATTAATCTTGCCCCCAGCCTGGACTCTGCCCTGGCCTTTTTCACCAAGAATTTCCTCTCAGCCGCCGTCAAACACACCCCTCTAAAACAAACGAGAGTCAAAGGACAACAGTCTAGGTGGCTGACACGTGATCTAAAAAAACTAATGAGGGAAAGGGACAGGGCCTGGGGCAGGTACAAGTCCACTAATTTAACCAATGATTGGGTCCATTACTGAATGCTCAGAAACTCATGTAAAAAAGATTTAAAACAGGCCAAGCAACAGTACCTTAAGAACCTACAAACAAAAAATCTCTCTAACCCCAAGAAATTCTGGTCCCAAATAAACGCGCTCCTGAAAGGCCACCACACGCAAAATGCCTGTGACATTATTGTGGGAGATGTCCACCACACGAACTCGCAAGATGCTGAAAATGCCTTTAATGAATTCCTCACTGACCTTGGCAAGTACAGGGTTCATCCCTGCAGCCCAAAACAGCCATCTTCGGATGACTCATTGAATCTCCCCTCATCACCTAATTTTCAACTTAGGTTAACATCAAATACTGAGGTCCTAAAACTCATTAGGAGCATTAAGACAAATGGTTCTCCAGGCTATGACAAGGTTGAACCCAGGTTACTCAGACTGGCTGACCAAGAAATTGCAGTGCCAGTCATGTGGCTGTTCAATAGGTCGCTGATGAAAGGCAAAGTCTCCTCAGCTTGGAAAACAGCTTTGGTCACCCTGATCCCTAAAGGAGGACCCAGTGATCTAGTTGAAAACTATAGACCAATTTCTATTCTCTGCACACTAAATAAAATGCTTGAGAGAATTGTATACCAACAAGTCCAGACATATGCTGAACAACATAGCCTCCTCACTCCACGACAACATGATTCAGAAAACAACATGGTACTGATACTGCCCTGGTGAATCTAACATCCGACATCCTTGCTGCCCAAGACAAAGGCCAACTTACTGGTGCGGTCTTCATAGACCTTACCAAGGCCTTTGATCTAGTAGACCATAAATTGCTCATCCAGCAGCTTAGCTCTCTCAAACTGGACAACCACTCAACACAGTGGTTTAAAGATTACTTGCAAGACAGATCTCAGATAATAAGATGGCAGGGGGTGGAGTCAGGCAAGCGCTCCATTGCTGAGGGTGTCCCCCAAGGTTCAATACTGGGGCCCCTTCTATTCTCCTGTTTATCAACAATCTACCAAAGCACTGTGGCGGAGCGAAAGTGACCCTCTATGTGGATGATGCAGTACTATACAGATCTGCTTCAAATGCTGTACAGCTAAACCAGCTCCTGAACCACGAACTCTCCCTACTGGAAACCTGGTTCCTGACAAATAGGCTAGTCCTAAATGAGAAAAAAACTAAAGCCATCCTATTCAGACCCAGTAAATTGGGCCCCGACAGAACATGTCTACTATCCCCTTATCTGTCCAGTGGCCATCCTATTGAGGTGGTGGATTACATCAAATACCTGGGAGTCTGTATCGATCAAGACTGCTCTTTCAAGGTTCATGTTGAACAGTTAACCAAGGTGCTAAACCAAAAGCTTGGGCTCGTGTACTGTCTAACCCCTTTTCTCACTCAAGCATCCAGGCTAAAGATAGCCACAGGCATGCTCCTGCCCACCTTATTTTATGGTGCCCCAGTGCTACAGTCAATGCAAAACACAGAGATGCGAAAGCTAGGAAAATTGTACCACAGAATAGGACGCTTTGCCCTGGGAGCTCAGCCACTAGAACACCACTGTAATATACTCGACTCACTGAATTGGCCCTCCCTGGAAGGCAGACTGGCTTACACTTCCCCATGCTTGGCTTTCAAGCTTCTACAAATGGATGCTCCCTCCAGCCTGAGTCGCACCTTAGTACTCAAGCAGCCTAAAAGAACACTTAGATCTTCGTGTCGTAGACTCCTCCATGTCCCAAAAGTCCAAACAAGCCAAGGTCTTCGGTCATTAAATTACGTCCCGTCCCTATGGAATGGCCTACCTAGCAATCTTCAAGACTGCAGCTCCTTTGGGAATTTTAAAAAAGGCCTAAAGTAGTACCTTCTAGATCTAAGCCTCTGTGCATGCCACCGCTGAGAATACAAAACAGCACTCCACCTCTGATACTAAAAACCTGCCACCTAACAGGCTGGTATCCTATTTCATTTGAATCTTATCACTTCTGAAACACTTGAAATTGTAACCCATAAAACTGATCTGATAAAAGAACCTTATGTAACTGCCACTCTTGTGAAACTAGTGTTTACCTCATGTTTTTCTAAACGTTACCTAACCTGCCTGTGATTGTACTATATGTTCTGATTTTAATGTCTGTATATGCGCACTTTCCATTGAATTGTTCCTACTTCTTATTGTACTGTTGACTGTAAAAACCCTGGGTCACCCCTGAAAAAGGGACCATTACGGTCTCAGTGGGCCTACCCGGTCACCAAAATTTAAATAAAAAATTAAAAATAACATAAACATTGAAGAATGCCCCCAAAAACAGGTGTGAAAGAGCTTTACTTCTGCATGCTTTTATTTGTTCAGCATAGCTTTACTCTCAATGGGCCCTATTCACAATGGCTACGTGGCCCTATGCTCAGTGTGTAACACCCGTGCAGAGACTGATATGCACAGAATGCATGTAAGCAGCCCCTGCATGGCTTGCATGACCCATGTGCAGGGCCATGCACAGAGCCACCATGTGAACACGCATGCCTCTGTGGATATGCGGCCCTTTGGGCGTTCCCACATACGCGGTATGTGCAGTACTCCAAACGAGCATGCATGATGCATGGTAAGTTGTAAAGGCATGTCATGCCCCTGCGTATGTGACACACATTCTGCAGGCGGCCATAAACAGCCTACGCATCACACACAAGGCAGGAGTGGCCTGCGAATCAAGCCAGAGGGGGCATGGAAATGCCCGCAGCAGCACCCCATGCAAGTCATGCATGCAGCAACACAAGGCACGTTGGCAGCAAAAACACATGTACCAGCCACCTGCCATGTGAGACTGCCACACATGCGACAACACAGGCCATATGGTCTGCCCCAGCACGGCACATATGCCATCCAGCAGGTGCCACCGTAAACTGATGCACAGCATGGCATACCAATGTGAACAAGCAGGCACACACACCAAGCATATCACAAGGACCAGTCATCAAAGCATGTAGACCACACAGCCCCCCACACACACTCAGACACATGGTCGTCCATTCACACTGTTCTAGGGTGAAGAATGAAACACACAGACATAGCTTGATACAAAAGCAGTTACTGGTACCTAAATGTTAAAACCAAGGTCAGGAGCAGAAGTAAGGCAAAGGAGGGTGGATTAGCATCACGGACAGATCTCCAGATCAATCAGAGTCATCCTCTAAGGGCAACTCCAGGCTGGTGATGGGGTCAGCTCCTGGGGGTGGTGTCAGTGAACTCCCTCTCTTCAATGATGAGCCACTGGGTAGGGCCATGGTAACATTGAAATGACAAGAGCAGACAGAGAGGACTGATGTCAGTGACCCAGTAACATGCAACAGCCCCTATTCCAGCAATGCCCCCCGGCCCCACACACACACTCACACTGCCAAAGGCCACCTACCTTTGAGGGCACTCGGATGACCCACAGGTCCCCCTGGTCATCCCGGTACACATAGTTGGCTGTGCTGCTCCACAGTTTAAAGCACCATGGCAGATTGTGTAGCAGCCACCATCACAAGGTTACCACATGAGCAGGGCCTGGCCTGCCCACCACCCCGTGCTCCAGGACCAACACCACTTTACAACGCTGGGTCCCGTGTAATGAAACACAGGGAACATGATTAGCAGATATTCCCCTGGCACAGGCCCCAACCCACCCAATAAACACACACATGAAACATGGTCATGGGTACTGGCTGCAGAACCTACCTGCTCCTTCTCTATCACCTCCCCTATCTCCCCTGCCAAAATACCATCTTGGTATGTGGCCTCCACCACCTGGTACAGATGCCGTGGCAGGGTGAGCCTGCCATAGACCTCCCCTGCCACCATGGGTGGAGCTGCTGCCACCATCATATCCACAGCTATAATGGCAGGCTGTGGCAGGTATGCCCACACCACTTGTGCATGCCACGCCCTTAAGGGCACGTGCGACACACCACATGGCATGCACAGCACACATATGTGGACATGCAATGCCACTGTGTAAACACTAGGAGTGGTTCACGAATTGGCACTGCGATGTGCCCAAGGGCACTACTATATTTGGTCCTCTTTGAGGATGCCAATGCAGAGCATCATGGTAGACCGAGGCACTGTCCCTAGGCGTTCGGGCCACTTCTTGTTGCCCAGACATTGCACCCCACTGACATCCTACAGCAGTACCAGGTTGACCACAGCACACTATGGTACATCTGTGTCCTGGTGGAGGACGCGATCTGACCAGCCACTAAGAGTTCCATGGCCATGTCTGTGGAGAAAAAGGTGCTCTGCACCCTGCAGTACTATGCCATGGGCACATTCCAGAGGGTGACAGGCGACATGACAGGGGTGAGTCAGTCCATGTCACGGGCTCTGCACCAGGTGACCGATGCCGTAGTGATGCACAGGTAGAGGCACATCATGTTCCCCATGGATGAGGCAGGGCTCAGGGTCATCAAGAGTGCGTTCCTTGAGATGTGTGGCATGCCAAACATGGTAGGTGCGATCGACTGCATGCATGTGCCCATCTTCACCCCACCCATCAATAAGGAGGCCTACAGGAACTGTAAGGGGTTCCACAGCATCAACTGTCAGGTCATCTGTGATGCCACAGGCATTCTGACCAATGTCCTGACATGTTACCCGGGGTTGTGCCACAACTCATACGTCTACAAGAACAGCACCCTGAGGCGACATTTGGACCGGCAACCGGAGGGCTACAGCTGGCAGTTGGGTGACCCCCCCATAATCTTGTATAGATATGTTGGCTGCACGTTTGCCCCTGCATCACTAATGTATCTGTTCCACTCCACTTCCACAGGTGACAGTGGGCACCCCCTGAGGACGACACTTCTGACACCGTACCTGGCTCCACAGCACCTGGCTGAAGAGGCATACAGTGCAGCACACATGAGTTCATGGTACCATGGAACACACCATAGGGCTGATGAAGATGCATTTCTGATGCCTGGACTACACAGGTGGCATGATGATTCTTGCACTGGGTATGGCATGTAGAGTGTTCACTGCCTGTGCCATGCTGCACAACATCTGCATGCACTGCATGGTGCCAGAGTCCCCTGATGTACACCCAGAGAAGAACAGCATGGAACCACTGCAGCAACCCCATTGACCAGCACCACCCAAGGAGGGTGCCAGGATGCTGCCAAGGGGCAATCGAGCAGTGGGATGCATGGTGACACGGGCAATGCACCATCGTGTGGCTCATGGTACATTTAGCAGGTAAGGTAGAGTACATGCTGGGGATGATGAGTGTGCCAGAATGAGCTGGCATGTGCGTGGCATGTGAGCCATGGTGTGGCTGTGGTCATGCCATGCCACTGGCATGCACACTTCACACACAGTCTGCCATGCACAACGTGTGTGGGTTGTGTGCCGTGGGCCACACTGAGGCCACATCACTGTGTGTGGGGTGTGTGCCACAGTGGTGCATGATGTGGGCCTGTGGTGTCAGTGCCTAGTGCCCTCCCCAGGTGGCACTGGCCCATAGGGGTGTCATAACCAACCGGAGTGTGTGCTGTGGTGGAGGTAGTGGTGTTGTGTCCATGGCGGTCACATGCATGTGTGTGTGTCATCCACACCACCTCACTGTGTCGCCGGCCTTGGTTGGTGCCCACCATGACTGAGCACCCTTCTATCCACTGTTGTGTGGTGTGCTGTGCCCACTGACTGTGCAGCACACTGTGACAACTGGACATGGCACGATTGATGTATCCCTGTACTCGTTCCAGGTTCTGGCCTGAAGCTGTCTGCCATGGGTTGGGGGCACTGTCTGGCACTATCATGCCTCACCTGTAGTTCCACGGCCTTGGGGTCAGGTGCACTGGCCAGTGCCACAGGCACAGACACAGTAGGCATGGAAAGGCATCCCTGTTTGGTGGCAAGGTGGGCGGCTATGGCCAGGAGGACATCCGTAGCCTGCTTCTGTGCCCATGCTCCTGTGGCCACTTCATCTGCCAGGCATTCCTGGGTGCACGCACCTTTGGCCACTTCCTTTGCCACCCTCTCCTGTGCTCTCATGTCCATGGCTACACCTTCTGTGAGCCTCTCCTATGCTTGAAAGGACCCCGCCATGACCTCCTTGAGGTGGTGCATGGCCTCTGTGCACTCCCTTGTCACCTTCAGGTAGTCCCGCTCCAGCCCCCAGAGATCGGGATAGTAGCTGGTTAGGAAGGAGCCACTGGTGCCCTGTCTATGGTGCCTTATGGGGGAGACCTTGGAGGCACCCGTGTCTGTCTTCTTTGAGTCAGGTGGTGTGGCAGGTGCTGATGTGCCTGAGATCATGACACAGCTGTCCCTGGGGGAAGGAGATGTCCTCATTGCTGCAGTCTGGACAATGGCTGCTCTGTACCAGCGCTGCTCTCCTTTGTCTCTCCATCGTTGGTTGCCTGTATGTGCTGGCTCATGCCAGGACTGCTCTCATCCTCCTGCAGCTGCCACTCCAGGGTCTGTTCCCTGTCCCTGCAGTGGTGGTCTTCGGATGTGGTGGACTGCTGGCTGTCTTCCTCCTGTGTGTCCTGGGTTCCGTGCTGCTGCATCCTTGTGTGGGGGATGGGGGGGCATTGGTTAGTACACCTGCGTGACCATCATGGGCAGTGACATGACCCCATGTTAATGACATTACCAACCTTTGCTACCTGCCCTCAGCAGCCCTCCTCCTCCTTTGATGCTGGATGGTCCCTCTCCTGCACTGTCATCATCCTGCAGTGTGGGGTGGAGCATGACAGGTGGTCAGTGACTGGTGCTGTACAATGGTACTATGGTTGTGCTCTGTACACCCCTGCACAGCACTTACCTAACATGCTGTCCAGCCCATCTGGCTCACCATCCATGAGGATGTCACTTATTGTGTCCACCACCTGCTGCCCAATGGGCATCAGTGGTAGGTCAGGGGGTGGTGGTCTACCTTCTGTGGTGCCCTATGATTGCCATGCCCTGCTCAGTCTTCTCTTCACCTGAAACCCGAGGTCATGTCACTTGTGTTTGATAGCTGCCAGTGTGCATGCATTTGGTCCGGAGGCATTGATTGCCGCCTGCAGTTCCAGCCATTAACAGTCCTTGGTCTTGGCTGAGGTGCCCAGTGACCTCCACCTGAACACCACATCATAGTGCTGGCAGATCTTGGCAATGAGGATGGCCACCTATGCCCCCATAAAGTTTGGGGACCACTGCCTCCTCCCGCCGCCACCCCCGCCCATGCCCTGTCCACCGGCGGTGCCGGTTGGGTGCCTGGTGGTTGTTCCCACATGCTTCTCAGATGCGTGGTTGCTGCTGCCATTTTCTGTGGACATCTCTCTTCTGCACTCTGAATATTGCTGGCACATAGCAGTTCCGCATCACCTTATATAGTCCTAGATTCTGGGGGGAACGTCGGGCTGTGTTGTGTATACCACGTATTTCAATTTTGCTATGTGGCACGCAACTGCGCATCTGCTTTTCTGATGGTTTCGAACGTAGTGGCAGCCCTTCATGAATAGGGAAATGAAGAGCTCCCTCAGCTAATTTTGGAACTGGTGCTTTGGAGTTTCTATGGCTAAAAGGCCATCCTTTTCATCTGATCAAGAAAATATAGAAAACCTATGAGATTACATTTGTGTCCATAAGAAGTGACAAAGTCAGTCACATAAAGTAGGCCAGAAATGTTGATACTGTTGATTTTTGAATATAGAGTATAAATAGAAATAACTTCTATTAGAATGCTCTGCTAGTAAGTGGGTAGAGCTGTGCATGAGTTTTTAATTCTACTTTGGATGGAATCCAGTGAGAATTTGGAAATTCTGTAGAATTGTGTTGGAAGTAGCATTCTGAAATTTGAAAAAAAACGGCATTTAAACAGATTAGTAATAAACTGTGGATTAGTGTGCTGCAGTTTACAGGTACTGCAGATTAGGGTTCCATAAACTGTGGAACACTAATGTACAGTTTACATTAAAACACTTTTGGAACTCCACACGATGTAACAAAAAAATTCCAAAATGCGATATGGAAATGGAATTGCCATTCCACTTAAATTTCGCTGTCTGAACTCTGCATTCTGCACCGCTTTATATGTGTATCATTATTGTTTTGGCTGGTATTTATTATAATAAACAGCATATTAGATGGCCAAGGGTGCACAATGAGTCTGTGCTTGCCTCAAGGGAACCTTGTAACATTGTAAGTAACAGGAGCAAAGTTCAAGAGTGACAGGTTCTTTGAAACATTTATAAGACTGAGATCTGATAATGTCCCCTAAGGAAGACCAATTGTTTGGTTGAAGTACCAGGGCTATTATTCCACATTCTCTGTAAGCCATATTCAATGTACTCATGCGTAGAATGCATTGAGATTTAAACAGTAATTTTCCTCCACTATTTTCCCCTCACTCTGCGAGTGCTAGTGATTTAGGGTTGATTTTATAAAACTGGGATCTGGCTTCCTGGTGCTATCATACCAGTGATCTGACATCACAGTGTTGATACAACAGCATCCTGACAACATAACAAGGGTACAACAAGGTTGTAATGTCACTGTTGCCCTATAAGAAAAGTGTCCAGTCATACACTACAACTTACTATACAATGGACGTTCAAAATTCTGTAACCTGACTGGTCAGCTAAGGTCTTTACCTGCGGGTAACTCCTGCAATAACCCGCGACTGAGGAAGGGCCTTTATAAAAAAACAAAACATGATTAAACACATTTTAAAATTTATTTTACATATAGGTCTATTGTATAAAACAGGAAGACCAGAAACAGACATGATGGGAAGGGGTGCAGTGCAGTGGCTGTGGGGTGGCAGTCTTCAGGGAGACTTTCTGGAAGCTGTGGTGCGGCCTCATCTGCATGCACCTTTCTGGACTGAGGGTAGAGATTGCTTGCCTGTAGGCAAAGTTGGCTGGCATTTGGGGACCCTCCTCCCATGCCTAGGGACCACTAAGTCCACCCTCACTGCTTCAAAGGATGTCGAGAAGGAAGAGCAGCTGGACCACAGTGGACTCGGGAAGTGTGAGGGTGGTGGGACTAAGGCACATGCCTCCTACAGTTCTACTCCACAACTCCTACACTGCTCTGGCAGGGTGGGACTGTCCTAAGGAGGCACCTGCAGTGGAGACCAAGGAGGATGTAGGAGTCCTCTATGGTGGAGACCCCAGGGTGGGAGGCAGAGAACTCCAGAGGAGGAGGAAGCAACTCCCAATGGAGGACTCTGTCATTAGTGGAGTAGACTTGGGGGCAGTGGAGAAAGCAAGGGAGGTAAGTGCCTACCCAGGTTCAGAGGGATAGAAAAGTGCATCCCAAGAATCACTGGGGCAGCAGGATGGGCAGGTAAGCTAGATCTCATTATGCACCTGGGGACAAATGACCTGACTAGTAATGAGGTTAAGGTAGTGCAAGAGGAGTTCAGGGAGTTGTGGAGGGATCTTAGACAGGTGGCATGCTCAGTAACCTTTTCAGAAGTGTTATCTGTCTATGACAAGGAGGAGGACAGGGTACTCCAGAGCAGGAGTTTCAAAGCATGGCTGAAGGACTGGTACAGAGCAGAGGGATTTGGCTTCATTGGGGACTGGGGTCCCACCTGGAGAGATGGAGGTCTAGACAGGAGAAATGGCCTGCATATATCCAGGGGAGAACCAGGATCCTCAGTAAAAGGTTTACATGCTTAATTGGCAAGCATTTAAACTAGCCAAGGGGAGAGGCGGAAGAAAGCAGGGAGAATAACCCGCCCCCAGGAAGAAGCAGTCAGTAGGGAGGATCCTAAGAATGAGAAATCACCAAAGGTACCTAGAATCGGAAAAGGTAGAATAGTAGAGAATAAGGAGAAATGGGAGTAAAGACAGGGGGGGTAAAGAGGGAAGACATGAGGATAAAAGGAGAGCTGTCATAAGGGGAGGTAGCATAACTTGGAAGGTCATGTGCAAGAATGTTCACAACCTGGGAAATAAAATCCCAGATCTAGTGGCCTTGATGGCAGAGGCTGACCTGGACACTGTCGCCATTACTTAGACATGGTACAATGGGAACCACAACTGGAATATAGCCATACCACATTATACTCTATTCAGGAAAGACAGGGTGGGTGAAAAGGGAGGAGTAGTGACTTTATGTCAGAGAGGATATAAAAGCAGCTGAGGTAAAGGGAGTGCAGGGAGCGATGGAGGCACTGTGGGTCACCATAGAGACAGTTAATAGCACAGCTATTCACACTGGAGTGAACTACAGGCCTCCAGCACAAGGGGAAGAGTTGGATGGGGTTCTAGTGGAAGCCGTCCATAAGATGGCAACTAAATGACAGGTGTTGCTGGTGGGAGACTTCAGTTTTCTGGATGTTGATTGGAGCATCCTAGCTGCAGCCTCAGCCAGGAGCAGGGACATCCTGGATGTCCGGTAGGGGGCTTGCCTAAGGCAGCTAGTGGTACAGTCCACCAGGGAGGGAGTGATACTGAATCTAGTACTCATAGAAACACACAAAATTGCAGGCAGAAAATACCACCGGTCTATCAAGTCTGCCCAATTGTGCAGCTCTTAGTTTCATATTACTACAGCTGCTCCAGCCCCACCCAAACCCTTCCTTTCCTCCCCTTTCCTGGTCTTTCCCGCCTTTGTGTTCTTGTCTGTACTAATCCTGTGCTTGACTCTCTCAGTTCCACTTAAAGCTATCCACTGTCCTCAGTTCAATTAACTCCTCCGGCAGTGCATTCCATACCACCACCACTCTCTCTGTAAAGTAGTGCCTCCTCATCTCCCTCCTGAACCTTTCCCCTTCCAACTTCAGACTGTGCCCCCTAATGATCCTTCCCCCCTTTAAGCAGAACAATTCTCCCTCTCTGACTTTGTTAATGCCTTTCAAGTACTTAAAGGTCTCTATCATGTCCCCTCTTTCTCTTCAGTCTTTCAGCGAATACATGTTGAGCTTCCTCAGTCTTTTCTCATACTGCAACTCCCCCAGTCCCATGATCATTTTCATAGCCCTACGCTGCACCCCCTCCAGTAATCTCACATCCTTTTTGAGGTATGGGCACCAGTACTGCACACAGTACTCCCAGTGTGGCCTCACCAGTGATCTATACAAGGGCAGGATGACCTCCTCCTTTCTAGAGGTGATCCCTCTGGCAATGCACCCCAGCATCCTATTTGCCATTGCTGCCACCCTCCTACAGCATGCTGATGCTTTCATATCCCCTGTGACTATTACCCAGAGGTCCCTTTCCTCCTCTGAAGCTGTTACCTGCACTCCCTCCAGCCAGTAGCTGGTCCTGGGATTTCTTGTTCCAAGGTGCATGACCTTGCACTTCTTAGCATTAAACCCTAACTGCCACTCCCTAGACCAGTGTTCAAGTTCAGCTAGATCATCCCTGAGTGCCTGCCTCCCTTCTTCATTGTTCATTACTCACAAATGGCAATAGATTTGCAGATGTCATGGCGAGTAGCCCCCTGAGGTCCAGTGATCACCATAGGGTATGGTTCAATGTGAGAACAGTGGTGGTGTCAAACCACATGAAAGTGAGGGGCCTGGACTTCAGAAGGGTTGACTTTGCAAAGATGGGGAAGTGTTTCAGAAAAGCACTAGATGGGGGGGGGGCGGATGGGTGTGTGTGTGTAGCTGAACAGTGGGTGAATCTAAAAGGACCCATACAGGAGATAACAAACCTTTGCATTAGGAAACTAAGCAACAGCAAGAGGAAACAAAAAACACTCTTGTTCTCAAAGGAGTTGGCCAAGAATGTAAGAGCAAAAAGGCTGGCATTCAGGAGGTACAAGGAAACACAGAGGGAGGAGGACAGGGAAGTGTATCTAGAAAAACAGAGGGAGGCAAGGAAAGCAGTCAGGAGCCCAAAGGCACAAATAGAGGGAAAAATAGCCCAGGCAGTAACAAAAGGGGACAAGACATCCTTCAGGTACGTTAGTGAAAGAAGAAAGACCGGGGTCAGATTGTTGGGCCAAAAGGGGAAGGAGGGGAGTGTATGGAGGGGGACCTGGAGAAAGTAGCAATCCTGAACAAATATTTTTGTTCAATATTCACAGAAGAAGGGGAAGGTGTGGGACCTCAGTTAAGTGATGGAAGCATTGATGGAAGGGAGGTAGACACCAGTCCCTTTATGGAGGAGAGCATCCTAAAGGAACTAGCAAAACTGGGAGTGGACAAGGCAATGGGGCTAGATGGGATACATCCAAGAATATTAAAGAAGCTTAGAGAGGTGCTCACAGCACCACTGACAGCCCTGTTCAACAAATCTCTGGAAATGGGAGTGGTTCCACAGGACTGGAGGAGGGCAGATATAGTCTGTCTCCACAAAAGTGGGAGCAGGGAGGAGGCTGGCAATTACAGGCCAGTCAGCCTGACCTCAGTGGTGGGTAAATTAATGGAATCTCTGCTAAAGAAAAGGACTGTGGCATATGGGGTGGTATATTAGTGAGACCTCATCTGGAATACAGTGTCCAATTTTGGAGGCTACATCTCAGGACAGACACTGTCAGAGTGGAGGCAGTCCAAAGAAGGATTATCAAAATGGTACAGGGGCTGCACCAGAAGTCATATGAAGAGATGCTGAAATACCTCAATATTATTCTCTAGAGATGAGGAGAGAGTGTAGGGGGGGACATAATAGAGAAGTTAAAATGCCTTAAAGGAATAAATAAGGTTCAGGAGGGTAGCACCATTCAGAAAAGAGGATGGACCAGAACTAGGGGACATAATATGAAGTTGGAGGGAGGTAGACTTAGGGTTAATGTGCAGAAGTACTTCTTTATAGAAGTCAATTAATCCATCATTAAAATGTTATTTCTAAAGCAGCCCTTCCCGGGGGCTCAGAGTGCTATACAATGTAATATACACATATATATAAATCACAAACTATTCATAAAACATTTTTCACATACATATTTCAGAGCATATCTCCCATCCCCCAACCCCAACAAAATCAACTAAGATTCAGTATTCTTTATCAGTAGCAACTATTAGCCCTACAACATAAAATTATGTAAGGCTACACGCTTTTTCGAACAGGAGCATCATAAACCCCCTGTTAAAGGTTTCCACCAAGGGGACCTCTCTAAGATGTAGTGGTAACAAATTCCACAGGATGGGTGCGGCCACCGAGAAAGCCCAGTCACCAGACAGCCACAACCTTATCCTGGGAACAGTCAGGGGGCCACACACAGAGGAACGAAGGGTGTGAGATGGATAGTGAGGAACCAGGAGATCTTGCAGGTAATCAGGTCCCCAACCATGTAGGGCTTTAAAGGGTGGTAGATGCTTGGAACGGTCAATCCGCAGGGATGGAGGGGGCAAAAATGGTGGTGGAATTCAGAAATGCATGGGACAGACACAAGGGAACTGTGATCGCAGATTCTCTTTACTGTATATACTTTACCTTAAATTCTATGCACTCAATAACCACACCCAATGGTTATTCCAATAAACTCAGTTTATTGTCTGCACACATATGTGTGGGAGCCTCAGCTAAAGGCAAGAGCTCCCCGAACTAAGTTTTACACAGTATTTTATAGCACTTTTTATCTTGAAAACACACTAACATTTCAGTATAAATCAATCATAGTTTTTAGCCATGTAACAGAAAAAACACATTGAAGCATTAGGTACTTTTCCACTGGCTTATTTCATCACTGCTTAATATATATACCTGGGTCAAGCTGACCTAATAGAAACAATGAGTTTCACTCACTCCATAGTACCGTACAGCTTGGTTTCAATGCATTTACATGTTCTTATCTTTATACTTCGTCCAAGCTCGCCCAAGCCTGCTATCTCAGGCTGGAACAATCAGTTCTGCTCAATTTTATCTAACTTATTATTTTTCACAACCTAAGGAACTAGTTTCAGCCAGCACGAGCTATTGCTTTCTGCTCGTTTTGTGATTCTTATGAACTTATAATGACCCTTAGCTTCTACTCAGACCTGGCTATATTCAACTACACTAGCAGCTTCTACATTATAATATATTGTAACACACTTTACTTTTTATGTATGCATGAATCCACTTCATATGTATGCATAAAAGAAAGATATATAAAAAGAAATTCCTCCACACTCCCCCCTTTTGATACTCTGTATCAACTAACCACCCCCCTTTTTATTTATATGATTTAAAACTGGTTCCCAGCATACAGATAGTTAAGGCATGGAGTTACAGATGGAACACAATGGTGAGTTTGTAAAACATAATACAGAATTGAGGGATGTCAACACCACAATTGAAATATGTGAAAAATGCTAACATGTGACACCACATATAACACAATATAACATAACAATTTTGTTGATGAAAAGAGTTCATGGAATTCACTTTGAGAGTGAATAAGGTAGATGCTACCTTGTGTTGAGGTGTGGCACACCTTGGAGCTTGATTGAAGAATCTATTGATAATGTCTCTTGACAGATAAGTCCTTATAAAACATAACAGTCCATAAAGTTAACAGTCCATAAAGTTCATATAAGTATCACAGGTTGATGTAGTTACAGTACAGATGAAATGTCATTTGCAGAATGGTGGTAACCCCACAAGGCATATGGGGCAATGCAGACAGTAATTTAAAACAAAACACCAGCATAGTAGAAAAGTCAGTGTTCATTTTGCTGGCTGGCTGATTAGTAGACACACTGGCCAGGGTTGCATTAAGTCCTTTTAATGGAGTAGTCACACACACACACTGGCATGGCATTTGTTTTTTCAGAGTTGATTACACCCCAGCATAAAGATTAACAGTCCATAAAAGGTAACAATTGACAATAAACCATTAAGAACACAGTCCATAACAGAGCAATAGGGTTGTAGAAAGTACCAGCCATGTTTGGAACAAGCGGCAGTGAAGAAAATGGATGTATTGTCTTGAAGGTCAATTGAAGCAGAATCTTCTCGCTGGAGTTGAGTGCCCTTCCCAGACTTAACTTCATAGTAAGCAGAAACAATAAGCTTGATTGCAGAGTCTGAACTGACTGGACCTTCTTCAGTTGATTTAAAGTTCTACAAATAGGTGTAATTTTGCTGAAAACATTACACTTGCAGAGGTAAATAATAACGGATTTATGCAATAGTCCTTATTAGGAACCAGTCAGGCACAAAGATGGTGATAACATCAAAACTGTGGCAGTTGTTTTTCTTTTTTAAGGAAAAAGATGAAGGTCTTGGCAACTTAGATGAAAGTATTACTTCTGTTGAATGTGGAGATCTTATGTGTGCCACACCTTGGAAACCTGCAAACTTGCAAAGTGTGTTAGACACTGAATTAAAAAACACATAAATAACAATAACTTCTTGTTTTGTAAAGAGTGGTGTGACAGAGCCTAAATTCTGCAATTAGAAAGAGAAAACATAAAAATGGGACATTAACCGCACACCTGGGGGTGCAGGCCGAGGTTCAATTATACCATTTGACCATCTGTAAATCATGACAATGTTATGGTTACCTCCTGCTTTTAAATCACAGCAGTTATGACAGTGATGAACATTATTTCCCTGTCTGTTGCAAGCAGGCCTGACGGAGACCTGAGTTATAAAATCTTGTAATGTTACAATACATAGATACATAGATACATAGACAGTGTCAGCAGATAAGGGCCTATGGCCCACCCAGTCTGCCCATTTGATCTTGTAAGTTCAGTTTGTTTTCCCTTACCCTGACCTCTAGAATTCCTTTATGTCCATCCCATGCATTCTTAAATCCGTGATTGTTTCACCCCACACTTCCTCTGGCAGGGTGTTCCACTTGTCCACCACCTGTTCTGTGAAGAAATTCTTTCTCATGTTTCCTCTGAATCGTCCTCCCTCCAACTTCATCCCATGCCCTCTAGTCCTGGAACATCTTTTCGCTTAAAATAGTGTTTTCCTGCACTCTGTTTCTCCCTGTAAGATACTTGTATGTCTCTTATATCCTCTCTCCCTCCTCTCCTCCAGGGAGCATGTTCAGTTCCTTTAACTTGTCTTCATAGGACTTGTGATGCAATCCATTTCTGCACCATTCTCACCCCTTGTACTCCCTTCAGACCCATTACCCCCCTCTTCCTCAGTAAAGACTGAGCAGAAATACCTGTTCAATATATCAGCTTTACTGTTGTCATCTTCCACGCGACTCCCATCCTCCCCCTTCAGTCTCACTATCCCTCCCCTTTGTCTTTCTTTTTTCACTTATGTACCTGTAAAATGTTTTGTCCCCTTTAACCACTGATTTTGCAATGTGTTCTTCTGTCTGAGCTTTGGCTTCCTTACTGACTTTCCTGCCTCCCTTTGTTTCTCCTGGTACTTCTCCTATCCCTTCTGCCTGTGTCTTTTGTATTGCCTGAATGCTATCTTTTTGTCTTTCACTTTCTTTGCTACCTCTTTGGAAAACCATAATGGTCTCCTCTTCCTTTTCTCTTGCTAACCTGCTTAATGCAGTTAACGCTTCAAACATATTGTTCATAACAATATGCCTTTTACACAATACAATTAGTGGGACAAATACATATGTTGTTGGCCTATGCCAATTTAATAACAGTGCCTATTGCACCTGTGACACGTGAAAAGGTCTACCTTTTTTACCCTGTATAGTGACATACTTTAAAGTACTGAGTGAGATAAGGCTTGAAGCATAGGTTTGGAGTACAATCTAAAGTGTGCATATTATAATTGTTAAAATTGAAAATGACAAAACCTGCATAGAGTGCACTTATTTTTTAGGGGTACCTGTGAGTAATAAGACAAACGGAGCATTAATTTTACTTTTGGTTTTGCTTTGGAACATATTGTAGGGGTGGGTCAGCAATGCTGGCCCCAGTATTTAAGTTTGGTTATGAGCATTAAAAACATTATACATGTGGAGCACTTTTTTGAACACACACATGATACAGTGTAGCAAGATGTATATCAAAACATTATAACATAAACATGAAACATAAGCATGTTTGTAATAGAACAATTTCAGTATTGAGCATAATGCATAATGCATAAAATACATTTTTAAACAACACATATAGACTGTAAACTTAGCTTAGAGTCCAGAAATGTTAGAGTACTGTGAATTTACTTGTTGAAAAAAAAATGCATTCATTAATTGCTGTAAGGCAATGACAAAAGTTGTTTTGCATTTGTTTTAACAGGATAAGAAAGCTGAAAAGACAATCAAAAGAATGAATATGTGTGGACATACATACACAACTTTACCTCGAGCATAACTGATTACTTGCTGAGGCAGAAACCCTTGTACCAATAATAGGTGTAGATTTAACTGTTTGCAAACAGAAGGGCTTGAGCTGGGTTATGCTGTTAAAATACCTTGGGTCTTTTCTAAAACCTGTAAATAAGAAACAATTATTGGCAAATATACATTTTCTTTATTTACCCCTCTAAGGGAACAGTGATGTACCTTGCAACCTTTGTGGATATTACACTGGAAGGGATAGAGGAAGGGTAGCTTACCCCCTCCCCCCAAGCTCCTACTGGTGGAAGAGACAGCTCGAAGTGAAAGAGACAGCTCGAATACTGTAGCAATAAAAAGTTTAGCTGTGGATGGTGACATGTTGGCCACCTACTACACTTTAAATTATAACAAGATATTACAATTAGTTTAGTAAGTTTCATACCTTACTATAAAGATGGAGAACTTCTTTTTCTCTAGAAGAAAGAAGAAACACAGACAAACAACAAAAACAAACACACCAGTTTAAAAATAAAACAAGATTATTTCCATAGGATAAAAAAGCATCGTCTTGGGTTCCCTTATCCTAAACATGACAAAATATCAGCTGAGTTTATAAAAATCCAGATTGATGGTAATACCGTACGTCACTTATCTCTTAGAATGCATTTCAAAAGACAAAAAAATGATTACACCATGGTCACACATAAAACAAAACCATTGTTTTTTAACTGTAGATGGTAGACTCTCAAAAACAGCTGTAATAGTCCTTTTTCAAAGCGTACTATATATATATATAATAAAAATATGGGAGATGATGAATAATTCTCCCTTCCAGCTGGAGTATTGCCTGTGTTGGCTGCAAGTCAAAGCCATGAGAGAGAAGAAAAGTTTGTTCCTCTTCACTTAGAATACTAGTTTTGCAACAAAAGTCAAATTACATGGTTCACTCTGGTGCTTTCATGAAAACATACATTTTGTGTGAAAAGTTGTGCTTTAGGTATGGAATACATCAAGTTTGAACTGGTAGTAACATAAAATGTTGAAACACAAGAAGGTCAAATAACGTGCAAAAGGTCACAGTGTGCATGCAAGGGTCGTTCAAACCCAGTTATTTATTTTTTTAGTGTCCTTGAACACTACTGATATTAAATATCTTTACAATAAAACTGCTGGCCAAGACAGTACACACACATACACATACACAAAAAGAAATACTTAACACAAAATAAGACTGACATTGTTTCACACCAATTTGCTGAGGTAATGCCCATAGTTTCATTAGAAAACTGTACGTGTTTTAGATATATGTGCTGCCTCCTGCCTGTCTTGTAACACTGACAATTTTTAAACCAACACATTTATACATATCGCCATGCCAAATCTTTCCAGAACAAAACACTTTTTAAACACAATCTAACTCCTTTCAACACCTTTAAAACACAGCACAACATACCATTTGTAAATGAACACATCTAGTATAACATGGTTACACCTTCTGGGGCATAGCCAAAATATGGCACTCTGCCATTTTGCAAAAAGTTTCTGGTTTTAACTAGAAGTATGATAAAGCCATTTATAGCTGTTAACACATTACATTTTCACCTAGCAGTGGCTTGGCACATTGCTTGCAAACTACAAATCTTTCTGCACATTGCAATCTATGACGTCATATCTCTTCACCTTCAACACTACCTGCTTCACCCAACAACTACATACAAAAGTTCTTCACTGACCCTATCTAGGCAGCACAAATGTTCCATTAAAAATAAAACCAATTAAAACAGTCAGATATGAGGCAAAGAAGCTTTTTTTTTTTTTTTCTCTGTAACATGCTGTGCACTGAAGGCAGTCAATCCTATCTCGCAACCTTGACAACAGAACATAATTACAGAACACAGATATAAGCTAGAAAATATGCAAGAAAGACAGAGCATTACCTTGTTTAGTATATGTATTACAGAAAATAAAACAGACAGACATAAAACAACTTTGAATAAAAAATTCAGACTTACCGGTGCCAAGGTATTTTCTTCTTCTTTTCCGATACACAAGTCTGAGTAGAAAACTGACTGCAGGACCTTCATGATAATTTCCAAACACTGCAGCTATTAACCCTTTCAAAAATTTTTCTTTGGCCATTTTAGTAACCTGCCAAACCAAGTCTTTTCCAGAGCTCTGGTTTGCAGTTTAAAAACACAACAAAAATCTCTAACAGTACTAAGTTGAGATCCATCTGGTAGAGGTCCCCGTATTTCCCATTGTAGTCCCTAAAGGCGCCTTGATCAAACTCCCGGAGTGCCCAACACTTATATATTTACGGGTGTCTCCTGACGCCGAGTGCCCCTTAGCACCCTTACTTTTTACGGGCGTCCCCTGATGCTGAGTGCCCCTTAGCACTCTTCGTGCCACCCCTGCACCTAGAAACAGTAACTGATGACTGTCACCGCTCCCAAGGTGTCACACGTATGGTGGGACTTAAACCTCCGGGGCCACCTTCCCCTGAGGCTGGGACTTGGCAGTCCAATCACAGTGTGACACGGAGAAGTGAAGCCATCCTGCCGACTACGCCAAAAAACTGTGGTCGCAGATTCTCTTTACTGTATATACTTTACCTTAAATTCTATGCACTCAATAACCACACCCAATGGTTATTCCAATAAACTCAGTTTATTGTCTGCACACATATGTGTGGGAGCCTCAGCTAAAGGCAAGAGCTCCCCGAACTAAGTTTTACACAGTATTTTATAGCACTTTTTATCTTGAAAACACACTAACATTTCAGTATAAATCAATCATAGTTTTTAGCCATGTAACAGAAAAAACACATTGAAGCATTAGGTACTTTTCCACTGGCTTATTTCATCACTGCTTAATATATATACCTGGGTCAAGCTGACCTAATAGAAACAATGAGTTTCACTCACTCCATGGTACCGTACAGCTTGGTTTCAATGCATTTACATGTTCTTATCTTTATACTTCGTCCAAGCCTGCCCAAGCCTGCTATTCAGGCTGGTACAATCAGTTCTTCTCAATTTTTATCTAACTTATTATTTTTCACAACCTAAGGAACTAGTTTCAGCCAGCACGAGCTATTGCTTTCTGCTTGTTTTGTGATTCTTATGAACTTATAATGACCCTTAGCTTCTACTCAGACCTGGCTATATTCAACTACACTAGCAGCTTCTACATTATAATATATTGTAACACACTTTACTTTTTATGTATGCATGAATCCACTTCATATGTATGCATAAAAGAAAGATATATAAAAAGAAATTCCTCCACAGAACCCTAGAAAGAGGGAAGAGAGGGAAAGCTGCAGATCATCTACAGTCTGCAGCCTAAGTAAAAGATAAAAAAAATGGGCAGACTAGATGGGCCAGGTGGTCCTTATCTGCCAACAAATCCTATGTATCTTTGTATCTATATATATCTTGAATTCTGTGAATCACAGAATCCTAGGCAGCTTGGATTCACCACAGGAAGATCATGTCAAACAAACCTGATAGAGTTCTTTAACTGGATGACCAGGGAATTAGATCAGGGAAGGGCAGTGGATGTGGCCTACCTGTATTTTAGCAAGGCATCCAACACTGTTCCACATAGGAGGCTTGTAAACAATCTGGGCATCCTGGGAGTGGGTCTCAAGGTGATAAACTGGGTCAGGAATTGGGTAAGGGATAGAACACAGAGGCTGGTGGTAAATGGAGTTCATTCCATGGAGAGGAGGGTGACCAGAGTGGTGCCATAAGGGTCAGTTCTGGGGCCAGTCCTCTTTAATGTCTTCATAAGTGACACTGCAGAGTGGCTAGAAGGGAAAGTATGCCTCTTTGCAGATGAAACTAAGATCTGCAACAGAGTTGACACTCCATGGGAGGAAGGGTAGTTGAAAAAATGAGGAGGGATCTAAACAGGCTTGAGCAGTGGTCAAGAGTGTGGCAGCTAAGATTCAATGCAAAGAAGTGTAAAATTGTGCATTTAGGGCATAGAAACCCAAGGGAGGGGTACATGATGGGGGAGGTACTGATGACCACCAAAAAGGAAAGGGACCTGGGAGTAATCATATCTGATGACCTAAAGGTGACCAAGCATTGTGAAAAGTCTGTGGGGAGAGCCAGAGGGATGCTGGGGTACATACGGAGCAGTATTACCAGCAGAAAAAGGGAGGTGGTGATACAACCGTACAAATCATTGGTGAGATCCCATGTGGAGTACTGTGTCCAGTCTGGAGTCTGCATCTCCAGAATGACATAGAGTAGAGGCAGTTCAGAGAAATGCAATAAAAATGATGCAGGGCCTGCACCAAAGGTCATTAAAGGAGAGACTAGAGGACTTCGATATGTATACTCTGGAAGAGAGGAGCAAGAGGAGGGATATGATAGAGACTTTCAAATACCTCAAGGGCATACATAAGGTACAAGAGAGTAGCATCTTTCAGAAAAAAAGATGTTAAAGAACAAGGAGTCATGATATAAGACTGGAGGGGAGTAGATTCAGGGGTAATGTGAGGAAGCATTTTTTCACAGAAAGGGTGGTGGATGCAAGGAACAACTTCTCAGAGAAGGTGGTGGGGGCAAAAACATAGGGGAATTCAAGAATGCATGGGATAGGCACAAGAGAACCCTAGCAATAGGAAAGAGAGGGTAAAAGCCGGAGATCAAGTAGAATCTGCGGTATTATGGTAGGTAGAGAAAATGGGCTGACTAGGTGGGTCAAACAGTCCTTATCTGTCATCAATTTCTACATTTGCATGTTTCCGTAATCCCAACTAGGCACTCCATCACATGGACAATTGGCCGATTACCCACTTCTTGTTTAAGCCTTATTGCTTAAGTAGCTGTGGGAATGGAGTAAGGTCATATGCTTTAACCCTTAGGCTGCTGACAGAATTAGAATGTATAGGAATTTTGGGCTGATATATCAGTCCACAGCCATGCAAGGGTTAAACATACCTGTCCTGTTTGAAATGATCTGATTCCCACCTCCCAGCTTTTTGACTATATCCCTCAATGCCAACTATCTCCAGAAAAACACAAATTTTTTTCTTACACCTGTTAATACGTTTTTCTTCCATGATCTCCTGTGGCAGCATTTTTCATGTGTTTATTATCCTTTCAATGATAAAAAGGTCTGCTTAATCAGTCTTCTATTGTTTAAACTATATTTTTATTGATGTTATGTAATCCTATAGACTTTTTCAAAGTAAACAAGTGAAGCACATTATATATATGTTAATTACTGTCATAGATTGTTTTATAAAAAACATGAAAAGAAATATATTCATTATGCTCAAGACCACAGATTAAGGAAGGTATTGATTTAAGTGGTTATTAAAAGAATCCTTACAACTCTGTACACAGAGGAATACAGAAAGAGTCTTATGAAACCCTGCTTACAGGTGCAAGTCTCAGTATCATTAATCAGTCTTTTAACTCCAAGGTTCCAAATATTTTGATTACGGTGTTAGCCACCACCACTTTTAATGCCATTGTAAGTTATGGCATGCCACAACCCAATACCTTTGTTGAAAGCTACATTCAGATGAACGCAATATTTCTCTTATCAGGATTTGCCACATAGCACTGTCATGCACTGTTGTTGAAAGTTGCAGTGCCACTGTATGTCCCCTAGTTTTTTTAAAGTAATTCATTTTGTGCCTTAAAGACCCTCTAATGCCACAAGGAAAACTCAAGAAAAATATTATTTTTAGACACGTTTTAGCTAACATTTATTGAGATCTTTGGTTCATCTACCACTTTATCATTAAGGCTTCATACACTAGTATTCCAACAGGATCATTGTTTCATTAGGTTTCTTCTGCTCTAGTTGCTTGGCTATACCTGGCATCATAACTATCAGCTGAAACGGTATCACATCGCAACAGCGACGGGCATACAGTGAAGACCATCACAGCTACATTTTTTGGCAGTTCGCTCTGATGATCTGCTGGGTTCCTGACATTGTTGCCTCCAGGGTGTTTGCCCCCTTCCCGAACCAATTCCAACTTGGAGTTGGTTATTTAAAGTCCAGGGGTGTGGGGGTCAATGCCCCCCACAGAAAACACCAGTTCCACCAATGATGGCACAACACCAATTGGCAGAGTTGTGCTGTCACTGTGCTGACAGTCGGCAAATTCCTTGTCACCGCAATATGGTGGAACCCAGCTGAAACATGTCTAAAATATGATTTTTTAACATTTCCCGTTTAACATGAGAGTCTCTTTAAGGACATATTGTATCCTGAAATACTGAAGAAATCTAAGATATATGAAGAGCTGAAGGAAATGTGTTACTGAATAATAGAGGGACAATGGACTGAATTCAGGATACTTACTGCTGCTAGTGTTATGGCAGTATTGGCACACTGCCTGTCAGTAAGTCCGCCTGATTTAAGTATGGCTCAGCGTCCTGCACCAGAGTTGTAATATTGCTAGGATTCAGCTTGCAACATAGGGTGGTTGTGTGCACATGACACAGCGGGGTAGGGACCAGCCATATTGGTATACTCACCACACTCCCTGTATATGGGAGAGAAGCATGCAAGGGGAGTTGGCTGGCAGTATGGATGGCAGCACTAGCGTCAGGAAATTTCTAAACATGACATTGAATGAGCTTTTGTGCTGAGGTTCTTTGAATTTTGGATTGCTTTCCTATTTTATGCTTCACCGTGCTCTAACCCAGTAAGGCCAAACTATGACTGGTTGATCCTTCCTCTGGGCTGTTATAGATAAGGCACAGTGATAAGTCTTGGGCAGGACAAAACATGTGTCTGTGTCTGCTGTTTTCAACCTTTGCAGAGTGTGTGAGAGGCTACGTAGCACCATCCACTCTTACTTAAAGTGGAACCAGTCTAAACTCTTTTATGTCAATTTGCATATACTTCCCATGATGCTTTACATTATGGAGATATGTGTAATTTGGCATTCCTTTGAAACCTGGCTTTAATGAAAATGTCCTTTCTGAGTTATCCTTGCCTCACAGCTTTTGTGCTGATGTAGTTTGACTTTTGTATTGCTTTCCTATTTTTGGCACCACCATGAACAAACTAGTAAAGCCAAACTATTATTAGTTTATCCTTGGTAATGGAAGCACTAATCAAGGAGAGGGTGGTGGACTACCTGGAGAAGAGTGGCTTGCAGGACAGTAGACAGCATGGCTTCATGAAGGGAAAGTCATGCCAGATGAACCTGATTGAGTTTTTTGAATGGGTGACTCAGGTGGTCATCTGGGGAGGAGCAGTGGACGTGGCCTATCTGGACTTCAGTAAGGTGTTCGACACCATCCCTCACAGAAGATTGGTAAGAAAGTTGGAAAGTCTAGGGTGGGTGGGAAAATAACAAGGTGGGTGGAGGCCTGATTGGTGAGAAGAACCCAGAGGGTGGTGGTAAATGAGGTGTACTCCAGGATGGGGGAGGTGAAGAGTTGAGCACCCTAGAGGCCAGTACAGGGACCTCTCCTTTTTAACATTTACAGCAGCAATATAGAGGATGGTTTGGGGGGGAGGGTGTGCCTATTTGCTGATGATACAAAAATCTGCAATAGGGTGGACACCCCAGGGGTGTGGAAGACATGAGGCAGGACCTGAAGAAGCTTGAAGAGTGGTCAGAGATGTGGCAACTGAAATTTAATGCCAAAAAGTGTGCTGTGATGCATGTGGGGAGTAGGAACACATAAGCAGGATATAGCCCAGGAGGGAAGGCAATTAAAATAACAGAACAGGAGAGGGATCTGGGGATTATAGTTTAATCAAATCTTAAGGTAGGAAACCAATGTAGCAGGACAGTGGGAAAGGCCATTGGAATGTTGGCATGCATCAGCAGGGGCATTACTAGTAGAAGGAGGGAGGTAATGATGCCCCTCTACAAAGCCATGGTGAGGCTGCATCTGAAGTACAGGGTTCAGTTCTGGAGACCACACCTCCGCAAGGACATAGATGGGATGGAGAGGATTCAGAGAAGGGCAACCAAGATGGTGCAGGGCATGCAGGAGAAGACATGCGAGTAGAGATGCAAGGAGCTGGATCTGTACACGCTGGAGACTAGAAGGGAAAGAGGAGACATGATTGAAACTTTTAAATACTGTATGTAAAGGGGCTCAACAAAGTAAGGGAAAGGTGTTTACACAAGAAAAAGGAGGGGGCCAGAACTTGAGGGCATAGCCTCCGACTGCACGGAGGAAGATACAGAGGCAATGTGAGAGGGTGATTCTTCACAGAGAGGGTGGTGGAGGCCTGGAACAGACTACCAGAAGAGGTGGTGGGGGCTGAATCGGTGGAGGGATTAAAGAGGGCATGAGACATATGTACAGAGCGGAGTAGCGGGGGGAGAGCGCCGGCTAGCCTAAGGGGGAAGGAGTGGGGGGGGGAATAGGGCAGATTAGATGGGCCAGTGTGGTCCTTTTCTCCCATCAGACATCTATGATTCTATGATTCTTCCCCTGTGCTGTAGCACATGATGCACACTGATAAGTACTGTGAGAAAACATGTGACTGTGTCCTCTGTTTTTTTTTCATAGCCTTTGCAAAGTGTGGGACAGACTATTAGGCATCTTACACTTATGCTTGAAGTCAGACCAGTCTAAACTTATTCATGGTTGTTATTATCTGCTAACCAGGTGAGGCTAGGCACAAATGCTTGTTTTGAGTTGTGACCCTGGAGCACTGGGATGACTAAGTGACTTGTTCAGAGTCACACAGTATGCAAGTGGAGGTTGTGAGCATCAAACCAAATCTGGTGGATGTACCAAGCTCATTTATAGCTTGTTACTCTAACCTCTAGGCTATACCCTGCCAGGTCATAATGTCACACGCTTAATAGCATATGACATTATGGCTAAACTGGTACAATGCTGTACCTGTGAGCGAATGGTGCAACATCACAGATACTGCTGCATGCAGTATGGCACCATTCTCACTTCCTCTGAGGCAGAGGATAAGACCTCTGCTGGGAGTGGGTTCTGCTGAGCAGCTGTTGTGGCTCACTGGACTGAGCCACAGCAGGAACCAAGTGTTGAATCTGGGACCGGGTTTGATTCGGTCCCAGAATCTTCTTTGGACTTTTGTGCTCCAGGTAACCCCGGAGTTGAGAATCTTTATTGTGAGGTGGAGTTGGTGGGCACAGACCTCGTATTGGGGAGTGTGTGGACAGAGCCCAGCACAAAAAAAAGACTTATGCCTCATGGCAATATCGCGCTGTATTGGCAGCATGATTTTGCCATGCAGCATAATGTCTGGTGACATTATGACCCCGTGCCAGGCTATACTGCCATGGTGATGTGTATACACTTCACACACTGCTTTGCATTATGGAGATATGTGAAATTCTACATTTCTATAGCACTGAATGGGCACACAACACCCATGCACACAGCCCCCAACACCATGCAGTTTTCCAGGGTCTCAGCTGCATGGAATGTCTATGGGTAACAGGGGTCAGGACGGTGTCCAACTTTATAATTACATGTTATGTCCACTCCTTGGCACTCTGTTATTACTGACACAATTATTCAGGATCATGTACCTCCAGATATCTGGCACCAATGTAGTGATGTGTGATGTCATCACATGGTGACTTGCAGGGCTGCAATGCAGCTAATGACTATTCATTGCCTGGCCAAGCACCCAACATACACAACAACCTAGCACTGCACATTATCATCTAGGTCCAGTGTTCTGAATATGGCCATGCAGCAGAAGTGTTGCTAATGCCTCCACCATCGTACTATCTGGTGGAATCTTGAATACAGCCTCTTGTCACCTCTCACCTCAGGCCTGAAACTGTTTGTTTGCAGTTTAAAAAATATATAGGGGATATGTGTTGGGCCATGGTGGAATACACTATTTATCTGCATGAGTGCACACTGACTTCCTTCATGAGTGGCATAGCATAGCAGAGCCATGAGTGATGATGAGGTGAATGCGCACGAGTGTGGATGAATAGTGTATTCCACTGACAGCCCAACACTTATTCAATTTATACAATAGGGATGAAAGGATATAGCATGGAAATGTGTTGTGTTGTTGTTTTTTACGGTGTGGTTTTGGTGTGTTTAATATTTATTTCCCCATGTGTCATATTTTTTTAAGAGGTTTCCATTAGTTAAAATGTTTTTCTCCATGTTAGTTTAAAGTTCTGCATTTTGTTTTTTCATGATGCTTCTTTTTCTGCTGTTACATAGAAACATAGAATCTGACTGCAGATTGGACCGCTTGGCCTACCTAGTCTGCCCATTTCCCTGTCTAATGGATAAACTGCAGATCTTAATTAGGCAACAGCCTGTTGGTCACTATCTGTTTGCTTGGGTTTTGCTTTCAGCTTCTAGGTGTAGCTCTGCGTTGAAATGTGCTTTCTGTGCTATTCTGTGCAGGTGTGTTGTATTTGGTTTGGGGTGGTTCAGGTGTTTTGAGATTTGCTGCTTTCTGAGACATAGCTACCATATAGATTAATGTAGCTGCTGTGGAAATAAATACTGTTTATTCCACTATAGCTACATTTATCCCATGGTAGGTCTGCTAAGCATGAATGACTCATTTTTACCCTGTTACTACAGTGGATATGCTATTTTATCCCATGGCATATCCTTTCACCCCTTTCTTGCTGATCAAGCTACTTGTTTTGTATTTCAGTGGATTTATTTATTTATTTAGCTTTTGTTTACCAGGTAAGTACACTAGACAAGTATTATGCCTATTTTCAGGAATGACCTGGAGAATACAACATAATGGTACAGAGACAAAATGCAAGTACATTATGACAGCATAAGCAACAAATAAGAGTATAGAGGGCAACGTTATACGAGGGAGTAGAAAGTCATATTACAACTTATAATCATTATGTTACAAATTAAGACAAGTCAATAAACACATAATAAACTTATAAATTAAGGCACGACCTGGGTATGCAAAGACGACAGTAATACCCTAGTCAGGTGATGGAGTGGGGTGAACAGCAATAAGTTTCCACTTAAATGCAATCCTGATAAGTGCACATTCTTGATAAGTGCATAATTTTTCCATTTCCTGTTTTTTTTACATTGAGGGCCATATTAATAATTTCTGTTTAATGCACACTGGTTAAGTGCAAATGTCATTTAAGAGCACACTTTCACACTATCAGCATACCATCAGTCCAGTACTAATTGCTCCTGACAAGTGCACAATGAGGTGCTAACAGATGCAACGAGGTGCTAACAGTTGTAACTGGTACCTGTGCTTAACAGCCCATCTCAGGTCTCACCAGGAGCAAGTTAGAAATGCATTTGAAATGAGCTGACTGATGATTTATATGATATAATGCTACATTAAAGACTATTATGACTTAAACTAGTGTTTAAATCTTTTTCTGTGCTGGCCTTTTATTTACAATGTCATTTCAGATAAGTGCTTAATTCTGCTTAAGTGCATATCTTGGCCTGACACATTGGGTGTGCACTTAAGCAGAATCCACTATAGCTCTGTTCTACTTCATAAATGTAAAAAATGTAAAAAAAAAAAAAAAAAACTTTATTCACTACTGTCCTGGATTTTCTCCCACTGTATCTCATCTGAATTCTGGGAACATCCATACATTGTCAGTATGCAGTGACAGGCAATTACTGCATCGTGAGTGGCTAATGAGATTGGGCCCATTCCTAAAACTCAGTGGAAAACTTTGCAAAGCTTGGAACTTTGCAGCAAAAACCTCACAACGCAAATTTGTTTTACTTCACCTATCCCTAACTCAGGCAAATTGACTTGCACTCACCAGCAAAAAAGTTGTTTCATTTTGCACCCCCTGCAAGCACATGATCAATGTCCTTGGATGGCCAGCATTGATCATATCACAGTATTTATTTATTTAGCTTTTGTTAACCAGGTAAGTACACTAGATAAGACAATTTGCCTATTTTCAGGAACGACCCGGGAGAGTACAGGAAATTACATACTTACACACTTGGGACAACATGGTACTTAATTAGGAAAAGATTACACGTCATGAGACAACAAGGTACAAGTTAGAAAAAAACAAACTCACAGGTCGCATAATCAGCTGAGACTGACAAAAGCATGGATTCATGTCACAGGAAGTGCCTGAAGCCAAAGGAAGCAGTGCAGTCTCACAACATTATGTACATGATACAACTAACCATTGACTGTGCAATGTACAATGGGTGCAGTCAAAAATCATGTAGAGCAGACACCAGAAAATGGACACAGTCTAAAACCATGCTAATATAAATAAACTAACTCTAAAACTGCACATGCTGCAATGTTAGTGCGTTTTTTTACTGCGCCGTTCTTCCAATGTGGTTTTCACCAGATGCCCAAGCCAATACATACTACTGCCATCTGTTGGTCTGACACCAAATTACACATACATTTCAAAAGATACTCCTGGTTCAATCCTGTGTGCAGGGCTAAAAAGTTTGGATGACATGAAATCTACTGATAGGCAAAAAAGCAGCTCCTTGAATATAAATAATAAGGGTGTGGGCTATGATCACAAGGTTCAGTACAGGTAGCTGACATGGAGTATTCCAGGTTCTGTTCGTCATCAATGCAGGCATTCTCCCAGTAAAGCAACAGCACATGAAAGTCTGAAATTACAAGTAAATAAAAATTGGCAGTCATTCAGTAAGAACCACATTAAAGACAATTACTATAAATTTATTTCTAATGGAGCTGTTTTAGTTGTTAACTTTTAGTCTGTGTTAGAGCAATGTACAGACCATTGTCGGAATTGAAACAAGGTTTAAAGAAAAGTAAAAAATGGCATCCAGTCAGTGTATCTAACAATAAATACAATAATTTGTTTTAAATTCAACTTTATTTCACTTGCAGTTATAGTTTATGTTGCACATAGTACAGAACATTTTTCAGATTTGAGGCCATAAAACTAGTAGGCAGATTTAGAAAAAAAAAACTCCTGACATCAAACAAAGGGAAGGCATACTCAGACTACATCCCAAATGAAAACACTCTGAACAACATATTGTTTTGTAAATTTTGACTGTAGTAGTCCTTTAAGTCCTGAGGGGGTGTTGCTCTAGTTACTATGTGCAGTGTCAGTAGCTCAGTAGGTAGCACACTCGCCTCTGAGGCCGGGAGATCAGAGGGCTGTGGGTTCAGTTCCCACATCTGGCACTTGGGTTAATATCCCAGTACTGACACTGTAGTGCAGCATGAGAGGGGTGCTGCACTTCTGAGGTGCTGTCTTTCGGATGAGACGTTAAACCGAGGTCCCATCTGTCTGGATTGGTGGTAGTTCAGGTGGATGTTAAAGATCCCATGGCACTTATCGAAAAGAGTAAGGGAATTTCCCCGGTGTCCTGGCCAAATTTCCCTCATTCACTAAAGATACCACCAACAGCTTAATCTGGTTCAAGGTTAGTTGACATTCATCTGTATCCCCCTCCCCCGGGTCGTGCCTGAAAATAGGCAGGATTTGTCTAGTGCACTTACCCGGTCAACAAAAGCTAAATAAATAAAATGTTGCAATTCAAATGGAGGATGACTCTGCAACCACCACCACAGTCATCTGGGTTTGGAATAATGCCATGTACAGAGGCCGAGGTATGAGGTGTTACCTCCTATGCTGTTTCCCCATCTCGTGACTTGTATGTTGATACCTGTGTGTAGACCACAGTAATGTGTGCTTGTTTATTTTGTTCATCAACAGTCTGTGTTGGTGCTCCAGTGCCCTCCCATCCATGTCCTCCTCTGTGTTCTCTGCCTGGTACCCTGTGGGACCATCCCTCCTCCCTAGCCCCATTTATCATGCTGGACATTTGTGAAAAGGATCTTTCATTGATCTTGGCTTTCATAACTCTTTTCTCTCATATTGCATACATATGACTCCTCTTAAAACTGCTTGTAGCAGTTATTAACCCTGAGCCACGGCTATGGAAAGGCATATTCCAAGTAAGCCACTGCTTACAAGTTGATTGAAGTGGGTGTGACATTCTGGGCCTTGACCATTGATTTTTGTTCTTCCCATTGTCTGATATGTACCCCCTACTGGGGCAATAATCTAAATGCTGGGGCAAAAAAAATCTTTATATCTTGCCTTTGTTTTGCAGTTCCTTAAGTACATAATGAGGTGTACAAGAAGTATGTGTAACAAATACAGACATTTCTACAAATGGGAGGGGCAGTAAATAGGCACGAACGATTTCAGTTTACACAATTATTTTCCTAGTTACACCTCTGCACCTGAGTGATTTTTGATCAGGGTGCACAGTAATCAGTATGCAGTTTTCTATGGCACAGGGCTTCATTTGCATACTGCCCTCACCCCATTCCCTGTGTTGATCCATTGGCTACTGTGACAGCACATGGGAAGGCTGTCGACAGCATTGTGTATGATACAATGGGGCAGAGTCTTGGACTGTTATACAAAGCTGTTAGTCCACCCACTTTGCACCTCAACATTGTGATAGTATATGAAGTGACAGGTATTTACAATGAAGGATGCTCTCTTTACAGTGTTGCCCTGAAATAAAAATCAATAGCAGTAGTATACAAATGATAGGAATTAAGGTTGTGCTTCCATGTCTGCTGTTTGACACAAAACAATAGCAGCAACATAAAATCTGGGGAAGGTAATGCCTTCCAGTTTTAATCACAACCCATTCTAATTAAAACCCAAAGGTGATGTGATAGGAGGCTGTGAGGAGGCTGCTTGCTACATTGCTGAGGAGGAGTGGTGAAAGCAGGAGTCTGATAAGGCTTAGAATACAGCTATAACAGGATTGCATATTTGCTGATTCAAGCTCAGAACTACAAAGTGTATTTTCTAGTCTCCAGCTAGATGAATATCTTACTGATGTGTCCCCTGAAGCTCTTGTGCACTGCTCCAACCCCATTACCTGATCAGGGGGCTCCATTGTAAAGATGGTGAATCCAGTTGCCTCTGAGTACAAAGTCCACGGTACTGCTCTAAGACCCCTAGCCAAGAAAGGAAAATGAATAAAATTAACCAAGATCTGGAACAGCTGTAAGACAAGACAAGTTAAGAAGATACGGATGGACTTCATCAGATGGGATTGAGAAGACATTTTGTATATATAAGTGGACTTGGTATAATTTGTTGCAATAAGAGTAGTTGAGTTTTGGAATTTTAAGAAAATCATTACAAAGGATATTTATAAATTATAGAATTTTAAATTATATTGGAAGTTTCAAGTTCCTACCTATGGGGTATATATATATATATATATATATATATATATAATACAATATGGGTTGTTGTATTCATTGACAATAAAGTCATGTATTTTCACCCCAGTGAGATAAATGGTTGATGACATAGCTACTGTGGAAATATTTACTCATAAATTAGCTATGTCATCAGACGATATTCTCACTCCAGCTCCAAATACCCAGTGAAAGCTGGAACTGGTTTTAAATCTGAAAGTGAAATGTTTCAGGTACCTAACTAACCAGCTGGTGGGAATTCTTCATTCTGTGGTTGCAGTTTCAAAACACCAGAAGGTTGCAACAGTACACTACTGTCTGCACCTAACAGTAAGAAAAAAGACAGTAGTTGTAAAAGTACCTGAGCTTATCATAATGACCTACTCTAAATTCATTCCTAATACTTCTGAAAGCACACGGATCAATAAGACGAGCAGCCTAGCACATCCAGAGGACTTTACAACTCCACATCATTTCAACCAGCTGGAGAAAATCCACAGAATATCTACACATTGCCACAATAAATGTTAGCATGCTTCAGCAATCCCAGTATATCTGCAAAACACATAACCTTTAGTATAATACAAGGTCTGCAGCTTACATTTTTTTTCTTACATGTGTAACTTTATCATAGTAGTCAGAAAAATAAATACAAAATATTTATTTTTACTTCTCAGGTCATTCTTGCAAAAGTCCACCTAAAAAGAGACCAAAGCAACTGTGCAGTGATTTGGACTCTGAGTAAACAGAAATAATCCTGAAAACACCATGTACCTGCTTTCTATCCAGTGTGTCACACTTCAGCCACAGTTGCACCATCCTTGATGTGTATCCCTCCTTTTCCACTTTCCGAATTGACAATGGCGACATGAATTTAACACCAAAATATTGTTACACCAAGCACTACCCCAACACCAAATAAACACTAAATACAAAAAAAAATGTTAATTGCCAAATAAAAGCAAAGTAAAAATCCACAGTTTCACATGAAGCATGACGATTCCACACTGTAACCAGGAAGCTGCCACAACACAGATACCCCACCACAAACACCAATAAACCAATCAAAGAATGCTCTGCCCTGATAAACAGCTACACACACCAATCACAATACTTTGCAGCCTTCCTCTTGAACCACAACCCACAAATGACTACACAGTATTTCAACCAATAGCGCAATAGTAAAAAATGACATTATCAATCACTGGCAGACACTCCTAAAGAGTGACACACTGACATTAAGCTGCCAAATCACAGCACAAGCACTTCCACCTACAAAATAAACCAGACAAAACTTTACTGTTTACCAAATGAAAAACACAGAACTACAGCAAAAAACACTCTTGCCCTATTGTATAAATCGCACACATGATGGGCAGGAGTGGAGTATGGAAAATATTCTCATTCCTGCATCATGAGCCATGGCTATCCCACTCGTGCCTTCAGCACTTGTGAGATAGCCATGCCTCACTCTGCAGGAGTGAGCATATTTTCCATACTCCACTCCTGCCCATCATGTATCCCAAATCTATATATATATATATATGTATGTGTATCTGAGAGAAGTTTTCCTTACTTTTACATTGGTATTGCTTTGTATTAAATTATTTTAGTTTTTAATTCAGGAAGGGAGTTTTCAAAACTGCTTATCTTGTCAGCATCTCCAGAAGGACTGAAATAACTGCATATTTGATTTTCTTTGTGGCTAACTGGACTGATTACTAGAATTCTGTGACAATCTGCATCAATATATTTTGCAATATTTGCTGGTGGTGGTTGTGTGATTTAAAATAGCAAAGGCTGCAGTTTGTAATTGGATGCCAGACATAGCCTGAGGTGGGGGAAATTGTCTTCACAAGTCAGGGAGAACTGCATCACAGCCAATTGTTCTAGCTTGACCATTTCAGCATAGATCAATTACTATAAACTACTGGTGTGATCCTGTTTCAGACAGAAGTCCATCTTCTTCCCAAGTTGTGTACTGGGTGTGCTTTGAAACAACTGAGAAGCTGCATGGGATATACTGTATTGGACTAGATATCTGTAACTAATCTCTCTCTCTCTCTCTCTCTCTCTTGCTTACATCTGAGAGAAGTTTTCCTTACTTTTACATTGGTATTGCTTTGTGTTTAATTATTTTAGTTTTTAATTCAGAAAGAGGGTTTTCAAAACTGCTTATCTTGTCAGCATCTTCAGAAGGGCTGAAATAACTGCATATTTGATTTTCCTTTGTGGCTAACAAACCACCAGGCTGTTTTGGGGCTGGAGAGGTTTACCTGTGTCTGACTTGGATGTCTGGATTTTTCTCTGTTTGATTAGCAGGGTATTTTCTCTGTCAAATTGTTGTGTAGGGGCATCTTGCTGACAGGAAGGCACTCATCGCAGCGGTGGGTGAGAGCTTTTAGCTGATTGTTTTGTGAGGGCACAGTTTAGGCCCAACCCCTTCCCACCCCTCACCCCACCCACCCCTGGAAATAGTTCCTTTATACCTGAGGTTCTGACATCATTTCCTCAAGAGTGCAAGGTGCATATCACTGTCATATCCTCTCTAGCACACTGCACTGACAATATAAGCATACACATTGTATAATATATATATTTCTATATAACAAACCAATCACACACATGCACACACACACACACAAAAACAAACAAAAAAAAGTAGATAAACATGTGGGGAGTAGCGCAATGTAATGGCTGTGGGGCAGCAGTCTTCTGGGAGTCTTTCTGGAGGCTGAGATGCTGCCCTATTTGCAGACAACTCTCTGCCCTGAGGGAGGAAGTTGCCCGTCTTCAGGCCACACTGGACACTAGTAAGGAAACCTTCCCCCAGGCCACACTGGACAGTAGGAAGGGAACCACCCCCATCCAGGGAGCACCAGCGCCACCACCACTACCTCAGAGGTTGCAAATAAAGCACATAAGTTGGACCACAGTGGGCTCAGGGAGGGTGAGGATGGTGGAACAGAGGCACACCCAGTCAATTGTTCCACTCCACAATCCATACACCATTCTGGGGGAGCATAGCTCCCCTATGGATGCACCCACAGAGAAGACTGATGACAACTGTCACAAGGGAGGCCCACAGGAAGGAGGCAGAGGACACCACAGGGAAAGGAAGCAGCTCCTGGTGGGGGACTCAATTATTAGGCGGATAGAACTGGGGGGAGCTGGGAAAACTAAAGTAAGGTGCTTGCCTGGTGCCATGGCTTGGAGGGACAGGAAGCGCATCCTCAGGAACACGAGAACAGCTGCAAGGGAGTCTGAGCTGGATATAATTGTCCACCTAGGGGCAAATGACTTGGCTCATCATGAGATTAGAGCAGTGCAGGAGGACATTGTAGAGTTGGGGAGGGGCCTAAGACAAGTAGCACACACAGTATCCTTCTCAGAGGTGCTGCCTGTCAATGGCATGGGGGAGGTGAAGGTAATTAGCACCATGCAGTTTAATGAATGGTTGAAAAGATGGTGTGGAGCACAGGGGTTTGGCTTCATTGGGGACTGGGGTTCCACCTGGAGGGACACCAGCCTATACTGGCAGAATGGTCTGCATCTGTCCAGGAAGGGAACAAGTCTTTTGAGCAATCGGTTTAAATGC
The DNA here is from genome assembly GCA_016271365.2 of Neoceratodus forsteri. NCBI lineage: Eukaryota > Metazoa > Chordata > Ceratodontiformes > Ceratodontidae > Neoceratodus > Neoceratodus forsteri. Next base: position 1,093,769,203 of record CM057451.1, read on the forward strand.
TTCATTGGCAAGCTTTTAAACTAGTCAAAGGGGGAGGCACTGATAAGCAGCAGGAAAATCCGAGACTCTCCCTACAAAACAGGGTACTAAATGAGAAAAAGCCACGGTAGAAAGGTCAGTGGGGGATGCAGCTACAGAAGGTAAAACCATCAAGAAATGGAGAGCAATGATTACCAATGCCCGTAGTCTGGGTAACAAGCTTCCTGAATTAGTGGCCTTGATGGAGGAGGAACATCTGGATATCGTGGCAGTCACAGAAACATGGTACACACAAAACCATGACTGGGACGTAAACATACCAGGATACACTATCTACAGGAGGGACAGGGAGGGTAAAAGAGGAGGAGTAGCTCTTTACATAAGGGAAGAAATAAAAGCAACAGAACAAAAGGGTAAACAGGGAGGAGAAGAAGCACTGTGGGTAAATTTGGAGACAGGCAATGGCACCACAATCTGCACAGGGGTTGTATACAGACCCCTTCTCAGGGGAGAAATGGACAAGAAATAATAGAAAGAATACTTAGAATGGCAGAAAAGGAGATATTGCTGATGGGTGATCTGAATATGCCAGATGTTAACTGGAGTACAGTTGCAGCAGCCACTTGAAGAGTGGGGTTATTCTAGATGCCCTACAGGGGGCATGCCTTATACAACTAGTATTGGAGCCCACTCGAGAGGGAGCAATCTTAGACCTGGTTCTCTCAAATGGAGATGGAGAGAGGATCACAGATGTAGAAGTGGGTAGCCATCTGGGAACTAGCGACCATCGAACAGTATGGTTCACAATAATCACAGCAATAGAGTCAAGCCATACAAAGGCAAAAGTACTGGATTTAGGAGGGCTGACTTTGCCAAAATGGGTGAGTGCCTAAGGAATGCACTAGCAAATGGGCAGGAAGGAGGGGTGGAAGAACAACGGGGAATAATAAAAACTGCCACCACAGAGGTAACAAGCCTTTGTGTGAAGCAAATAAACAAAACAAAACGATGTAAGAAACCACTATGGTTCTCAAAGGAAGTGGCAGTGAAGGTTCAAGAGAAAAGAAACCATTCAGGAAGTACAAGGAATTGCAGAAGGAGCAAGACAGAGAACTGTATCAGTTAAAGCAAAAGGAGGCTGGGAAGGCAGTCAGAACAGCAAAGGCCCAAACCGAGGAAAAGATAGCCAACTCAGTTAAGAAGGGGATGAAACCTTTATAGGTACATCAGGGAGTGAAGGAAGACCAAGGGAGGATAGTGAGGCTTAATAAAGGGGAGGGAGGGTGGGCAGAGGGAGACTGTGAAAAGGCAGAGATACTAAACAAATATTTTGCTCAGTATTTACAAATGAAGAGGGAGGTACCTAAAACAAATAGTAGAAACACTATGGATACAGAAGTTGATACCAGCCCATTTACAGAAGAAAGGGTTCTGAAAGAACTCTTAAAACTGAAAGTGGACAAAGCAATGGGGCCTGATGGGATTTGTCCCAGAATTCTAAAAGAACAAAGATTAGAACTAGTGACACCACTGACTACCCTTTTTAACAAATCATGGGAGGATGGGGTGGTACCCGAGGACTGGAGGAGGGCAGATGTGATTCCCCTTCACAAAAGTGGGAGCAAGGCAGAAGCAGGAAACTACAGACCTGTCAGTTTAACCTCAGTGATAGGGAAAATGATGGAATCACTTCTGAAGGGAAGAATTGTCAAGTATCTAGAGGCTAGAGGGGCACAGGACCCTAGGCAGCATGGATTCACAGCGGGAAGGTCATGCCAGATGAATCTGATAGATTTCTTTGACTAGGTGACCAAAGTAGTAGATCAGGGAGGGGCTGTGGACATGGCCTACCTAGACTTTAGCAATGCATTTGACACAGTCCAACACAAAAGATTAGTATACAATTTAGCCAGTCTGGGAGTGGGTCCCAAGATGATAGCCTGAGTAAAGAATTGGCTGGAGAATAGGACATAGAGAGTAATAGTAAATGGAGTCCACTCTGAAGAAAGGAGGGTTACTAGTGGGTTACTGCGGGGTTCAGTATTAGGACCAGTCCTCTTCAATGTCTTTATAAGCAACTTTGCAGAGGGACTGGAAGGAAAAGTATGTCTCTTTGCAGATGACACAAAGATCTGCAACAGAGTTGATGCACAGGGTGGGGTGGAAAGGATGAGAAGGGACTTGGCAAGGTTAGAGGAATGGTCAAATGTATGGCAGCTTAGATTCAATGCTAAGAAGTGCAAGGTAATGCACCTGGGAAACAAAAACCCAGGGGAAGAGTACACAATGGGGGGTGAGATACTAACAACAACAAAATGGAAAGGGACCAGGGGTAGTCATATCAAATGACCTAAAGGTGGGCAAGCAATGTGAGAGGGCAGCAAGGAGGGCTGGGGGATACTGGGATGCATAGGAGGCATCACCAGTAGAAAACAGGAAGTTATTATCCTCTGTACAGACAGCTGGTGAGACCCCATCTGGAGTACTGTGTGTAGTTCTGGAGACCAAATCTCCATGAAGACATAGACAGGATGGAAGCTGTCAGAGGAGGCAACTAAAATGGTGCAGGGTCTGCACCAGAAGACATATGAAGAGACAAAAGGAGCTTAATATGTATAGCCTCGAGAGAAAGGAGGAGGGGGACATGATAGAAGCGTTCAAGTACCTCAAGGAATCAACAAAGTCCAAGAGGTAGCATCTTTCAAAAAAAGAGCTGTGCAAGAACAAGAGGACAATTTGAAGATAGATGGGGGCGGCTCAGAGGTAATTTAAGGAAATATTTTTTCACAGAGAGGGTTGTGGATGCATGGAGCGGCCTTCCGGAGGAGGTTGTGAGTCAAAATCAGTGGTGGAATTCAGGCATGCATGGGACAGTCATAAGGCCATTCTAGGGGGTTGGGGTAGGAAGAAGTAGGCTGCTGGTTAACTAGGATCTGGAGCTTATCCAGTAGGTAGGAAAATGGGCAGACTGGGTGGGCCAAGCAGTCCTTATCTGCCGTCAAATTCTATGTTTCTATGTGTATATATATAGTATATAAATGTTTGCTGTGGTGTCATTAGTAATATTAGTTGATACAGACTGAAAGATATAGATTGTGGGTGATTATTATTCCATACCATGACTTATTTATAGATTTATATGCTAAAAATGGTGAGTACAAGAAGTGGGCTAACCTGTTCTCCTGATCTGCCTTCTGGAAGGAATAGAAAATCAAAGTCTAAATTAATTAAATGAAATAAACCAAAAGATGAAATAGAGGAAGTACAAACTAAAATAACTGACTTCCTCTCTAGACCTGAAATCCAAGAAAAGCTTTGTATAGGGAAAGGCATCACCAGTAGAAAACAAAAAGTTGTTATCCCTCTGTACAGACAGTTGGTGAGACCCCATCTGGAGTACTGCATCCTGTTCTGAAGACCCCATCTCTGCAAGAACATAGACAGGATGGAGGCAGTCCAGAGGAGGGCAACTAAAATGGTGCAGGGTCTGCAAAAAAGCCATATGAGGAGAGACTAAAGGAACTTAATATGTATACCCTTGAGGAAAGGAGGGACATGATAGAAACTTTTAAGTACCTCAGTGGAATCAACAAAGTCCAAGAGGGTAGCATCTTTCAGAAAAAGAGATGTGCAAGAACAAGGGGACACAATTTAAAGATAGAGGGGGGACGGCTCAAGGGCAATGTGAGGAAATATTTTTTTACAGAGAGGGTGGTGGACACATGGAACCAACTTCTTGAGGAGGTTGTGGGGTCTAAAACTGTGGGAGAATTCAAGAATGCATGGGACAGACATAAGGCAATTCTTGTTGGAGGGTAGGAAAAAATATGCTGTTGGCTAACTAGGATCTGCAGCTTATCCAGTAGGTAGGGAAATGGGCAGACTAGGTGGGTTACGTGGTCCTTATCTGCCGTCAAAGTTAAAGTCTATGTTTCTTTAACCCCAGTTGGTAATCTGTCTATTGCTTGTAATAAACTCCCATAGTTTCTAAAAAAGAGAAAACTTGAATATTAAGATAATTGAGATTGACAGAATAATATTTATTAGCCATTTATTTTGCATCTAATGATATTTGTAATTCAGACTATGAAGAATACTCAGAATTCTATTACAACTCATATGGCACTTCAGAGTAATCAATAGAGGAAAGCCCGGTACAAAATCAGGGGAATGGAAAAAAAAGATCAGGATATACAGAATAAAAGTATCAAAAAAGGTCAAATCAATAATAAGACTGGTACAATGTTGGGTTTCTTTGATCCGAATTTAGAGATAAGTTTGGAGGTGACATCAGTTTCATGTGAACCAATTAAATTGGGTGATTGACCTGATGTAACCCCCTTACCACCAGGATATGAGAGCTCTAAAGAAATAGTATGGTATGCCATTGATTTTTAAAAATTCTGTGAGAGAGGTAGAAAAGGATGCAATACCCTCAGTAATACAGAATTTAAATATTATAACAGAAGCAATCCTACTGGCGCTGATGGTTGAGGCACTGGACGCCACACCTTGAGCTACGCCGGTGACCCAGATTCAGGAATGACCTCGGGTCATTGGGGTGCTGGCATGGGTGGGGTGGGAGGAGCAGGATTGAGTGTGCTATCAGATGGCTCTTCTCTCCTAAGGGTGGTGGGGGTGGGTTGTCTACCCTTCTGTAGTTCCACTCCCCACTAGGTGGAGGTCCAGTGGGGTAACATAGGCAGGCAGGGTGGCAGTATGGGTGGGTGGAGGGAGCTGAGCTGGCTACCGGTGTGCATGCAAGCCTCCATGCACATGTACAGCTGTGTGCTGGGGCTCGGGGATATATATATATATTATAACAGGAGGACTTAAAAAATTAGAAGAGAGGGACAGGTCAGGAAGGATTTATAGAAAAGAGGCAAGTATCCAGTATTAGTTTCCATCCAGTGTCAGATTACGAGAACTATGGTAAGCAAGACATGGAAATTAAATTTATAATAAGGATTATGTTTCAGACAAGAGGAATTTTATAGCTTTCCCTGCCCTGTCCAAACAAACCTTTGAAATAATAAAAAAAAAAATACTATGCTAATGTTATGGTATTAGAAAATATGTGGATTATAAAAGAAGAGTTGGCAAGTTTAAGAACAGAGGTCTTCCATAATAAAGTTCTTATGGAACGAATTGGAAACCAGAACCATTATCAAGTAATCAATGAAGAGGCAGATGAGGAAACAAGAAGCACTGAGATAATTTCCAGAGAAACATATAATAAAGCAATACAGGTTAAACTTCCCAACCATTCCAAAAAGGACAAGAGGAAATTGTGGAACTGATACATTTTACCAAAGACCAAAAGTGGAGAAACTTATCAATAACAAAAAGAACACTAAGAAACAAAAAGGTAAGAAAAAGAATAAAACCACGTCACAATCTAGTGGCCTTAAGATACAAATACAAAGTAATAAGGAAATCAGTAACTCCATTATATAAGTACAATATATGAGAAGAGAGGAAATTCAAGAAGATTTAACAATAGGTCATAACATGTTAGAGACAGAAAATAAGTGGGACAGCTCAACAAGAGAAATGAGGGCAGAAAATAAAAAAGATGAAGGTAATATATGGGCCATGGTGGTTAGGAAAGGTAAAAAAAAATCCAATTTAAATAAAAAGGAAAAAACTCATGTAGGAAATACAGACACCAGTACAGCTCACATAGGAGTGAGTTCAAATCAAATGGAATCATATTTTATTTGAAAAAAGTGCCTTTCCAGAAAGATCAAGGAGCTTATACTTAATAAGCAGGACAACAGTATTTAAAAGGGAGGCAGTATAGCACAATGGTTTAAGGCTTTGAGAAACAAAAATCTGGAGACCTGGGTTTCAATCTCATGGCCCCCACTTGCATACTGTGTGGCCCTGAGCAAGTCACTTAACTTTCCTGTGCTCCCAGGTCGCACCTATAAACAAGCTTTCAGCTTAGTGTGTCTCTCCTGGTTAATCAAGTGAAAAAAAAATAAATCACATAACAAATTAGAAAAATCAGTGATTCTCATAAAATCTATGTCATGAGTAAAATATCAGCTTTAGAAACTAAGAACAATCTCAAAATGCCATGATAAATAGATTTTAAGTGCTATTTTAAAGCTCTGGACGGTCAGGCATTCTTTCACCTGATGAGGTACAGAATTCCACAGGGTATTGGCCGCAAAAGCAAAAGACCGGGCCCCTGTTGTTTTTAATTGGACCCTGGAAATCTCTAGCTATCCCACATTGGTGGATCAGAGTGGATGGAGGGGGCAGTAGGGGTGAAGGAGATATTGCAAGTACCGGGGTCCCTGCTTGTGTAGGGCTTTATAGGTCAGTAAACTGACCTTGAAGGTGATCCGTCACTGTACTGGCAGCCAGTGAAGTCCACGGAGTACAGGCATAATATGACTGGCTCAAGATGTGCCAGTCAATAGCCTGGCTGCTGCATTCTGCACCTCCTGCAAGTGGCGGATATCAACCCCTAGTAGCCCTAGGTAGAGGGCTTTGCAGTAGTCAAGGCGAGAGGTCAAGAAGGTGTGGGCCTAAGTTGAAAGATCATCAAGGGGAACCAGGTGTTTTATCCGGGATAGTCCTCAGATGGTAAAATGAGAACTTGACAACGGCCAACACCTGAGATTCAAGAGTCAGGCCATCATCAAAAATAACAGCCAGGTTCGTCACCCAATCTGAGGTAGTCAACTGAGCTGTCATACTAAAATTAGAAACAAGAACATGGAAGAGATATGTTATAGAGTATTTGATTGAAATATATGGAATACATCAGTTATAGGACGAAACCCTGGAATAGTTGACACACTGGGTAAGTGCACTTATGAATATAATTCAGTTGCTGAGGTTCTGCTTTGGGGGTTATTTTGCTGCTAAACTTCAGGAAGGTTCTGGTTTTTGTAACAGTTTCAAGTAATTTCTGTGTTATGTAACAGATTTCAGGTATCTGAGTTCGAATTGCTGTGTTCTTGCTCACCTGCCTTCAGTTGCTTAGGTTCTGCTTTGGGGGTTATTTTGCTGCTAAACTTCAGGAAGGTTCTGGGTTTCATAACAGTTTCAAGCAATTTCTGTGTTATGTAATATATTTCAGGTAACTGAGCACAGGTGCGGGGGCTAGAAGAACAACAATGTGGCATGCTAGTAAAAGTGGCAGTAGGGGCAGAATAGGGCTGCAGGGGAGGGATTGGCGGCAGGGGGCCGGGGACTGGTAGAAGGGGCAGGGGGACCGCAGACAAACCAGGATGGGAAGAATACTGAGTTGCAATGGTTGTGGGGCAGCTATTTGGATGGGCATATTATAGAGGCTAGGGGGGGTGTCCCATTTGTCACAGGCTGAGGGGTCTGGAGGCAGAGGTACAATGGCTAGAAAGGGAGTTATTGAGGATTAGGGAATGAGGGAGATCAATGGACAGAAAGGCCACCTCCACAGGGATCTGGGGGTGCAGAACCAGTGGAAAAGAAGATAAGGAACAGGGTAACACATCTGAGAAACAGTAAGGGGAAACCTCAGCATAGTACAAAGTGAAAAGCAAACAGTAGAAGCCCAGGGTCAGGTAATAAGTTTGCGGTGCTGGCTTCAATGGTGGAAGATGGGGAGGGGCTCTCTGGGAGGGGACAGGAGGAAAAGGGGGTAGTGAAAGACTGGGGGGAAACAGTCAGGCAGACGAGGGGGCTGAGGTATGGGTAGTAAGGGGAAAAGGGACAGGGGTAAAGGGGAGGACAAGGGGGATAAAGTAGAGGAGGCTGAAGGGAAGAATGGACCCAGCAAAGAAAGAAAGGAGGGTGACAATGTTGGGAGAGGACTGGGGAGGTAATAGCGGAAGGGGCAGAACTAGGGTAGAGGATGGGGGTATAGCAGAATGGACAGATCGACAAGCAGGGGCAGGGACATAGAAACATACAGAAACATAGAAGTTGATGGCAGATAAGGACCACAAGGCCCATCCAATCTGCCCATTTCTTTTTCTACCTAATGAATGTGACATTGGCCTTTGCTCTGTTAATGGCCTATCTATTCATACTCATCTGTATTGCTCCCTTTTGCTTATCCCATGCCTGTTTGAAGCCCTGCACTGTATTTATATTCACCACTTCCTGAGGTAGGCCGTTCCATGCATCCACCACCCTTTCTGTGAAAAAGAACTTCCTCACATTACCCCTTAATCGGCCTCCCTCTAATCTCATGCTGTGTCCTCTTGTCCTGCTGTTTTTCTTATATTGAAACATGTTAGACTCTTTCACCTTGTTAATGCCCTTAAGGTGTTTGAATGTTTCAATCATATCATCTCTCTCTCTCTCCCTCCTTTGCTCTAGGGTATACATATTGAGCTCAGTTAATCTGTCCTCATATGTTTTCTGATGCAGTGCCTGCACCATTTTGGTTGCCCTTCTCTGGACTGCCTCAATTTGGTTAATGTCCTTGTGAAGGTGTGGCCTCCAGTACTGCATGCAGTACTCCAGATGGGGCCTAACCAGTGTCTTGTAAAGAGGGATTATTACCTCCCTCTTCTGACTTGTCATACCCCTATTAATACACCCCAACATCCCTCTAGCCTTACGTACTGCTTTAGTGGTCTGCTTGGATGATTTCAGGTCATCAGTGATGATGACGCCCAAGTATCTTTCTTCCCTTGTGACTGCCAGCAACTCCCCTCCCAGCTTATAGCTGGCTTCGGCGTTCTCTTCCCTATGTGCATGATCTTGCACTACTGCGTTAAACCCCAGTTGCCACTCTTCCAACCATTTTGCTAGTTTATCCAGATCTCTTCTCATTCTGGCCACCCCATCTGGATCATCTACTCTGTTGCAGATCTTGGTGTCATCTGCAAACAGACAAACCTTACCCTCCAGTCCATCTGCAATGTCACTGGTGAAGATATTGAAGAGGACTGGCCCCAGAACTGATCCCTGAGGTACCCCACTTGTGACTTGCATCTCTTCTGACTGTATACTGTTTACCACCACTCTCTGTTTTCTGCCCGTCAACCAGTTTGCCACCCACTTGACCAACGTCTGACCCACCTGAGTCTACCCAGCTTATTAATCAATCTTCTGTGTGGAACAGTATCGAAAGCTTTGCTGAAGTCAAGGTAGGCAACATCAGCTGCTCCCCCTTGGTCCACCACTCTGGTTACCCAGTCAAAGAAATCTGTGAGATTAGTTTGACAGGACCTTCCTTTTGTAAACCCATGCTGTCTTGGATCTTGTGCACCTATGGATTCCAGGTGTTGCATTATCCTTTCCTTAAGGAGTGTCTCTATAATCTTTCCTACTACTGAGGTAAGACTGACTGGTCTGTAGTGCCCTGCCTCCTCCATGTGAGAAAGGGAACAGGGTCTTAGTGCTTGGAGACTTAATCCTAAAAGGGGTCAGATAGGGAAGTAAAGGGGAGTGGCATAGGCTACAAGGGGTGAAATCAGTACCTGGATTGACAGCAGGTAGGGCTGGACAGTCTATTCTCAAGTATTTAAGGAGAGGAAGGGAGAAACTGCATGTAATGGTGCACTTGGGTACAAATGGCTTGGGGGGGGTTATATGGTTGAGTTGGTAAGGGAGAGGTTCGAGGAACTGGGGAAGTTGTATGAGGAGGCAGGGAGATCAATGACCTTCTTGGAAATGCTCCCAGTACCCAGGGCAAGCACGGTGAGGAAAGTAAGGATAGAGAAGTTCAACTCTTGGCTGGGAGAATGGTGTTGAACCAAAGGGTATGGGCTAGTGGGAAGCTGGAGTAATGTCTGGGACAACAGTGACCTATTCACAGAGGACAGAGTACATCTGAGTAAGGTGGGACAGGGGGTTTTGAAACAGAGGCTGGGGGATTATATAGCTAGAGCCCGGTAAGGCTCTTTTCTGGAGTTCAGGTTCATTTCTAGTTTGACCAGGTAGGGTTCAAGTTCGGTTCAGTTTGTTTGGACTTTTAATTTTACGAGTTTGGGTTACATTCCGTTCACAGTGTATAGGCAAGAAGGGGGTCTAACATAAGTATACTTATGCTGAATTGTGAGTCAAGTTACTTGCCGTGCTGCACTGATGTGTCTAAGGTATCTGGGCCTTCTGGGCTGCTTGCATTTGTTAGCTGTGCTAGTCACCCACTCCACTAAAGTGCAGTCAGATCTAGCTAGTGCCTTAACGTATGATTATAACAGATTGATATCTTTTAAAGACAACTATCAAACTCTACTATTCAAACTGCTGCTTTGGAACTTGGCTGTATGTAATCATAATCATGTACAACTGCTGTTACCTTAATTTTCGTGTGTGTAACCTTGGTGTAATCCCATCTTGCTGTTATTATGTATTCTATAAATTCTGTTTCTTGTTCTCTGATGCAGAGCCTTTGTAAATGAGTCCATGACTCAAAGGCTGTAATCCTAAAGCTTGTTAAATAAATAAATAAATAAATAAATAAATAAATAAAAAAAATAAAATCTTAAGAGAGGGATACTAAGTGGCAGTAAATACCGCCCAAATCTTTTTGAAAAGAACAGAGAGCAGGAGCCAGCCCGGTGACGTAGAGGGTTGAGGCACTGGTGCCTTACCTTGACCCACCGCAGTGACCCGGGTTTGGGAATGAGACCGGGGCATCGGAGGTCGGCATGGGGTGGAGGAGGGCGGAGATGTTTGAAGCTGCCGGCAGGCAAGATCTCCTCTCTGGGGAGGAAGCGTGGTATCCCTTAGCTGATGGCGGCGACCCCTAGTGGAGGCTGGAGGTAGCATGGGCTCAGAGGGGCCACAGGCAATAGGCCATGGGGTGGGGGAAAGGAGCTGTCACTGGGCCGTACGGTGCATGCGCGCCTCCACACGCATGCGAGCATACTGCTGGGGCTCCTGGGAGAAAACCAGGAGGAAAAAATTTGCCACTCGGCAGGATGAAGACCAACCCCCTGCAGGCACCACTCCAGGGCCAGGCAAGGTAAGCACCGGTAATTCCGGGTGACGGGGCTGGAGGGGTCGGTCAGATGTGGGCTGACCGGCACGAAACACAAACAGCAGCTGTGATTTAAAAAAAAAAAGAAAAGAACAGTGAGCAAAGTGAGAAGAACTGAAACTTCTGAGATCCAGAGCACACCTGTGGGTCTGGAGCAGTGGCAAGAGGAAGAAGACCAACAGCTGTTGGAGATACCCCGGTGAATACCCCATTGAGTACCAGAAAAGCTGGAGAGGATAATGAGAGGCACTGAAACAAAGAGAAGGAGATTACAGAATTAAGAGACAGCCAGCAGAGATCCCTGCAACTTATATTTCAAGGTATATTAGTGGGAAGAGTATTGTGTGAGTGGCATCTTTTCATACAGAGTGGTGGTAAGTGCAGAACTTTTACTTACTTGGGATATCTGCAATTATCCTTGCACCTGGTGCTTGAGCAGCTTTCTCTTACTGACTTGGACATCAGTGGGAGAGTAAGAACAAAGGGTTAAGAATGGCAGCCAGGCTATTATACAATTTGCTAACTGCTTTGTATCAAAATTAGCCTGAAAGTACTAAAATCTTCAACCACACCAGAAAATATTAGAATACATACATGAGGTACTTAGGGGTTGGCTCATGTAATCTGGACCGGATGGATACATAACAGGATACTTCAAGAGCTGAACTGCCATCAAGACAGGTACTTCACATTACCTTTAACTGTTACAGCTAAAGTTAACGATAAGGAGAGGGATAGTGGCTTTTTTTGGTAGTCGGCAGTCTGCAGACGGTGGATAAAGAGAAACTATTGGTGGTGTTTAGCACTTGTGTAAGTAGCAACAGTAATATGATAGCTGCAGCAAAAATGATTAAGCAGAGACTAAACCAACAAATTATGTTTCATAGCTCGATTAGCTATAGCAAACCACTGCATTTAATTGCTTCTCAGTGCGGCTTGTGATCCAAGCTCTAACAGTTTACTGTGTACTATGCAGCCAGTTCTCATTTGGTTTAAGTTCTTTTAATTTCAGATTTCAGGGTTCTGGTTCAGTTCAGATAGTAACACAAAAATGGAAGTTTGATTTCAGTAGCAACTAAGGAGGATTTAAACTAGGTGTGGGGGAAGGGGCAAATGTGCAGCAGGTATGCAGGGCCGCCAGAGAGGGAAGCCAAATGAGCTTACCCCCCAAGCTAGCAGGGATGGTACCAGGGTGGAGTCACGGGGGGGGGGTTAAGGATGGGAAGAAAAGGGTCAAGAAAGGGAAGGGAATAAGTTGGAGGGTTGTCTCCTAAATGCAAGAAGCTTGGGGAAAAAATCAGCTGAGTTACAGGCTCTCTCGGCAGTGGGGATGGTGGACATTGTGGCCATCACAGAGACTTGGGCCACCCAATACTAAGACTGGGATCTAATGATCCCCGGAAACAGATTATACAGAAATGATTGAGCCAAGGGGAAAGGAGGAGGGGTGGTGATTTATGTAAGGGATTGGATAAGGTGTGCAAGGGAAGAGGTGGGAAGGAGGGTAGAACAGAAACAATATGGATGCAATTCCAATATTCAAAAAGTAGGACACTGAGGATGGGAGTGGTGTGCAGGCCACCAGCTCAAGCAGAGGACTTGGACATCTAGTTAGCAGAGCAGATTAGGAGGGTCTACAGGAAGTGGAACACTGTGATTTTGGGAGACTTCAATCTACCACGAGTGGATTGGAGTACCCCAGCCACCTTGAATGCAAAGGAGCAAGTGTTCCTGGAAGCATTCCAGGACAGCTTCCTGACACAGATGGTTAACGAGCCAACCCAGTTGGATAAAACTCTGGTCCTAGTACTGTCTAACAGGGAGACTGTAAGAGAGCTGGGGGTAGAGGACCCACTGGCTGGGAGTGACCACCACTAAGTGTGGTTCACACTCAGAATGGGCAAGGAAGCTGTAAGTACAGGAACCAGTGTGGTTGACTTCAGACATGATGACTTAGGCAAGATGGGGGAAATTTTGGAAAGGCACCTGGCAGGAATTAATCCACACTTGTATGCAAGCCAAAAATGGGAAATTATCAAATTAGGGCTGATGAAGGCTACTGGGTCATGCACCAAGACACAGAGCAAGAAGGGAAGGGCTAAGAAGCCAAGCTGGTGTAATCGGGCAGTCATGGAAGGAGTGAGGGCAAAAAAAGCAACATTTAGGAGGTTCAAGAAATCCAGGAGGGCAGGGAAATGTATTTGAAGAAGTCCAAGGAGGTAACTAGACTAGTCAGGTGGCCAAGGATTCTAGAGAGCTGAGGTTGGCACAGGGCATCAAGGATGGGGAAAAGGACTTCTTTATGTACATCAGGGAGAGAAGGAGCTGTAAGGGCCAGATAGTAAGGATGAGGAAGGACGGGTGGTGGGTGGAGAAAAGGGTGGAGCAGGCAGAAGCCCTATATGAGTACTTCTGTTCTGTGTTCATGAAGGAGAAGGATGGGCAGCTACCTCAGGGGATGGGGAAGGTGGGCAAGAGGGAGCCTGGGTGACAGATGAGGTAATTACAGAGGGCAGGGTGCTGGAGGGTCTGAAGGCACTGAGAGTGAATAAGGCACCGGGACTAAACAGCATTCACGCTAGGGTGCTGAAAGAGCTGGTGTAGGTCTTGGTGGGGCTACTGGTGGACCTGTTCAATAATTACCTGAACACAGGATGCATACCACAAGATTGGAGGATGGCTCACGTGGTGCCCCTCCACAAAAGTGGCCCAACGGATTAACCAGGCAATTACAGACCTGTAAGCCTCACATCCATTGTAGGAAAATTAATGGAGACAATCCTGAAAGAGAGGTTAGTGACCTTTTGGGAGGAAAATGGATTCCAGGCAGTCAGCAACATGGGTTCATCTCAGGAAGATCCTACCAGACCAACCTAGTTGAGTATTACAACTGGGTGATGAGGGAACTGCATAAGGGCCATGCAGTTGATGTCCTGTATTTGGACTTCAGCAAGGCCTTTGATTCTGTGTCTCATGGGAGGGTGGGTGGAAAGTTGTTATATGTGGGGATGGGGACAAAGATGGTAAACTTGATCATGAACTGGCTGAAGGGGAAGCAGCAACAGGTGGTTGTGGGGGAACTCTCATCCCCAAGGGCTGTGATGAGCGGGGTTCCATAGTGCTCGGTACTGGGCCTGGTGCTGTTTGGGTTATTCATAGCAAATATCTCACATGGCATCAAGAATAAGCTCAGTCTGTTTGTTGATGATATCAAGATGGGGCAGTGGTGGACAACATAGTAGGGTGGCAGGGGCTACAGGATGATCTGACTAAACTGGAGCAGTAGTCAGAAATGTCGCAGTAGGGTTTTAATGCAACGTGCAAGGTTTTGCACTTCGGAGCAAGGAACCCGTGAAGGAGCTACCAGTTGGGAGGGGTTCTGTTAGGTATCACCAAGGAGGAGAAAGATCTAGTGGTGGTTATAATGGGGAATATGAACAATTCAACTCAGTGAGAGAAGGTGGCAGCTAAAGCCAACAGGATGCTGGGGTGTATTCTGAGAGAAATCCAGAAATAGGGAGCTGATCCTGCCCCTGTACAGATCACTAGTCAGGCCACACTTGGACTAATGCGGGCAGTATTATCATCCATTTTTGAAGAAGGATATCAGATTACTGGAGGGGGGACAGCACAGGGTAACAAAGGTGCTCCAGGGATTGGAGGACAAACCCTGTGAGGACTGTGTTACCAATTGTCTCTCTCAAGCTACTACTGACTTGTAATCAGATCCAAATGTTAGTATTTCTCCCATTATGTATTTTCTTGTCTATACTGTGTAAAACTGTCTTCCTATGTTCTCCCCTCCCCCAGGATGCATCTGTAATTGAGCAGTACTATGCTCAGTATGCCTTCCTGGTAAAATGCTTAAATAAATAAATAAGGACAGGCTGAGTGAGTTAAATATGTGCACCCTAGAGGAGAGGAGAGATCGGGGGGATATGATCAAGGTCTTTAAATACTTGAAGCGGATAAACAAGACAAGTACAGAAACAGTCTTTAAGTTGAGGAGGGGAAGGGACTCAACAGGGCATGGTCTCAGATTGGAGGGGAAGATATATAATAGGAGAGAGATGAGGAGACATTTTTTTAATGGAGAAGGTTGTGGCTTAATAGAACACTCTGCCCAAGAAGGTGGTATCCTGTAAGATGGTGGGAAGTTTTAAAAGGGGATTTGACAGGGTTGGGAGAGTAACTGTGGGGGAGCAGCTGCAGCATAAGGGTGCTAACTGAACATTGGAGCAGACTTGATAGACCATGAAGCCTGTTTCTGCCAGCAGATTCGTTTGTTCATAAATTATATAAATAAATGCTTCTAAAACAAGACCTCCAAATAAAAAAAAACTAAAATACTGTATTTTGATCTATTGTAACACATAAGATTTGGCTAATAGAATTTGGCAATTAGAAGCAGAATTTCAAAAGAAATACATTTTCATTGTGCCTCCACAGAAAGTGCCAGTAATTACTATAGATACACAAATGCAAAATAATAATGATTTGCAGACTAAAACTGAGAACTGGATTAATAAAGTTAGGGAAGTAATAGATAAGTATAATCAAAATCAAGTTTTAAACTGGCAAAAGAGGACACTTTCTCAGTTTGGTTGGGAAGTTCAGAATTCTCAGTCCTTAGGTGAGGTTAAAAAGGAGATAGCAATGTTTCTATCATGTGCCTCAAAGCAGAACTTCAGTGATGGTCCAAAAAAATTACAGCTTATAGTCATTGTATGCAGTACTAGACCTGAAAGAGTGTGTGCATTTGTGATTTTTGGCCAAGATTTACTCTGCCTTCCATAATTTGGATTTGAGGCACTGATAAGCAGCAGGAAAATCCCAGCCTCTCCCTACAAAACAGGGTACTAAATGAGAATAAGACCGAGGTAGAAAGGTCAGTGGGGGATGCTGCAACAGAAGATAAAGCCATCAAAAAATGGAGAGCAATGAGTACCAATGCCCGTAGTCTGGGTAACAAGCTTCCTGAATTAGTGGCCTTGATGGAGGAGGAACATCTGGATATCGTGGCGATCCACAGAAACATGGTACACACAAAACCATGACTGGGACGTAAACATACCAGAATACACTATCTACAGGAGGGAAAGGGAGGGTAAAAGAGGAGGAGGAGTAGCTCTTTACATAAGGAAGGAATAAAAGCAACAGAACAAAAGGGTAAACAGGGAGGAGAAGAAGCACAGGGGTGGAAATTTGGAGACAGGCAATGGCACCACAATCCGCACAGGGTTGTATACAGACCTCTTCTCAGGGGAGGAAATGGACAAGAAATGATAGAAAGTATACTTAGAATGGCAGAAAAGGGAGATATTGCTGATGGAGATCTGAATATGCCAGATGTTAACTGGAGTGCAGTTGCAGCAGCCACTTCGAAGAGTGGGGTTATTCTAGATGCCCTACAGGGGGCATGCCTTAGACAACTAGTATTGGAACCCACTCGAGAGGGAGCAATCTTAGACCTGGTTCTCTCAAATGGAGATGGAGAGAGGATCACAGATGCAGAAGTGGGTAGCCATCTGGGAACTAGCGACCATCGAACAGTATAGTTCACAATAAACACAGCAATAGAGTCAAGCCATACAAAGGCAAAAGTACTGGACTTTAGGAGGGCTGACTTTGCCAAAATGGGTGAGTGCCTAAGGAATGCACTAGCAAATGGGCAGGAAGGAGGGGTGGAAGAACAATGGGGAATAATAAAAATTGCCTTCACAGAGGTAACGAGCCTTTGTGTGAAGCAAATAAACAAAACAAAATGATGTAAGAAACCACTATGGTTCTCAAACGAAGTGGCAGAGAAGGTTCAAGAGAAAAAGAAAGCATTCAGGAAGTACAAGGAATTGCAGAAGGAGCAGGACAGAGAACGGTAGCAGTTAAAGCAAAATGAAGCTGGGAAGGCAGTCAGAACAGCAAAGGCCCAAACCGAGGAAAAGATAGCCAACTCGGTTAAGAAGGGGGATAAAACCTTTTATAAGTACATCAGGGAGCAAAGGAAGACCAAGGGAGGGATAGTGAGGCTTAATAAACGGGAGGAAGGGTGGGCAGAGGTAGACTGTGAAAAGGCATAGATACTAAACAAATATTTTTGATCAGTATTTACAAATGAAGAGGGGGAGGTACCTCAAACAAACAGCAGAAACACTCTGGATGCAGAAGTTGATACCAGCCCATTTACAGAAGAATGGGTTATGAAAGAATTCTTAAAACTGAAGGTGGACAAAGCAATGGGGCCTGATGGGATTCATCCCAGAATTCTAAAAGAACAAAGGGTAGAACTGGTGACACCACTGACTACCCTCTTTAATAAATCATGGGAGGATGGGGTGGTACCCAAGGACTGGAGGAGGGCAGATGTGATTCCCCTTCACAAAAGTGGGAGCAAGGCAGAAGCAGGAAACTACAGACCTGTTAGTTTAACCTCAGTGATAGGGAAAATGATGGAATCACTTCTGAAGGAAAGAATTGTCGAGTATCTAGAGGCCAGAGGGGCACAGGACCCTAGGCAGCATGGATTCACAGCAGGAAGGTCATGCCAGATGAATCTGATAGATTTCTTTGACTGGGTGACCAAAGTAGTAGATCAGGGAGGGGCTGTGGACATGGCCTACCTAGACTTTAGCAAGGCATTTGACACAGTCCCACACAAAAGATTAATATACAAGTTAGCCAGCCTGGGAGTGGGTCCCAAGATGACAGCCTGGATAAAGAATTGGCTGGAGAATAGGACACAGAGAGTAATAGTAAATGGAGTCCACTCAGAAGAAAGGGGGTTACTAGTGGGGTACCGCAGGGTTCAGTATTAGGACCGGTCCTCTTCAATGTCTTTATAAGCGACATTGCAGAGGGACTGGAAGGAAAAGTATGCCTCTTTGCAGATGACACAAAGATGTGCAACAGAGTTGATGCACAAGGTGGGGTGGAAAGGATGAGAAGGGACTTGGCAAGGTTAGAGGAATGGTCAAATGTATGGCAGCTTAGATTCAATGCTAAGAAGTGCAAGGTAATGCACCTGGGAAACAAAAACCCAAGGGAAGAGTACACAATGGGGGGTGAGATACTAACAACAACAAAAATGGAAAGGGACCAGGGGTAGTCATATCAAATGACCTAAAGGTGGGCAAGCAATGTGAGAGGGCAGCAAGGAGGGCTGGGGGATACTGGGATGCATAGGGAGAGGCATCACCAGTAGAAAACAGGAAGTTATTATCCCTCTGTACAGACAGCTGGTGAGACCCCATCTGGAGTACTACGTGCAGTTCTGGAGACCCAATCTCCGCAAAGCCATAGACAGGATGGAAGCTGTCCAGAGGAGGGCAACTAAAATGGTGCAGGATCTGCACTGGAAGACATATGAAGAGACAGGAGCTTAATATGTATAGCCTCGAGGAAAGGAGGGGGGGGCATGATAGAAAAGTTCAAGTACCTCAAGGAGATCGACAAAGTCCAGAGGGTAGCATCTTTCAAAAAAAGGGTGTGCAAGAACAAGGGGCACAATTTGAAGATGGGGGTGGCTCAGAGGTAATTTAAGGAAGTATTTTTTCACAGAGGGTTGTGGATGCACGGAACGGCCTTCCGGAGGAAGTTGTGGAATCAAAAACCGTGGTGGAATTCAAGCATGCATGGGACAGTCATAAGGCCATTCTAGGGGGTGGGGTAGGAAGAAGTAGGCTGCACGTTAACTAGGATCTGCAGCTTATCCAGTAGGTAGGGAAATGGGCAGACTGGATGGGCCAAGCGGTCCTTATCTGCCATCGAATTCAATGTTTCTATTATTTTGCGCTCTGCTGCACTTGTCATTGATGTTTAGCTGCTGGGCAGCTAGCTCCTGGTGACATCGTTATAGGATTGGTGAGTGACTCACACTATGCAGTACCATGCAGTTGCAACAATGTTGCAAGGGACATCTATCAGTACTCAGTATACATACTGTGTCCCCCAAGACACCCTGTTAGCAATGCATTATGCCAAAATCCAAATGCCTTGTCAGTATGTTTGTTTTTTTGTGAAATTGATTGTGCCCTACAGTGATGTCAGCAGTACAACCCTAGGTCCACAGAAACATCAGGCTTGCTATAGAAGCCCTTGTACACCCTGTAGTTTTTAGCAGCTCAGAATGCAAAAACTAACTGCAGCAGACAGTAATGAAATACAATTCCAGAATCAATGCAAGAAGGGGTAATTTATGCATGTAAGTCAAAAGGACTGGTGAAGGTCCTCTTTAATTATTAATATACCTCATTATTTAATAGAACAAATTATAATTCATGAAGGCTGTTCTGAGTACCTACAAATAGACTTGACATTTAAAAAATCAAAGTTGACCAAACTAGTAAAGTAAACATCTAAGGTATTTGACAATATGGGACTTTTCTAATTGATACTGTAACAGTATGTAGGAGAAGGAGACACCTGTTCCAAAAGAGTGACAAGAATCATTAATATTTTAACTTGGAATATTTGGTCTTAGTATTGAAATGGCTGATACACAGGTTATGAATTTTATACAGACCATGGATTTTCTAGGTTTTCAAGAGACCTGGTTAGTGGATCATAACCCCCCATTAATCCCAGGGTATACTGGGTTTATTGTTCCTGCAGAAAAGTAAAAAAGGCAGGCCTTGTGGGTGAATAGCCACATTTATTAAAACTTCTCTAAATTTAGCAGTTACTAATTTAGGTTCTTCTAAGTATTTATTGCCTATAATTTTGTGTAAGGATACATTTCAATTAATTATAGTAAATGTATATATACAGTACCTCCTTTAAATAAATTAGTAAAGATTGATTATTATTGGAACTTAATAAGGCAAGAACTGGATTTATTGATTAATAAATATAGATACATAGATACATAGACAGTGTCGGCAGATAAGGGCCTATGGCCCACCCAGTCTGCCCATTTGAGCTCGTAAGTTCAGTTTATGTTTTCCTAGAAGTCTGTTGCCCCTTACCCCTGACCTCCAGAATTCCTTTATGTCTATCCCATGCATTCTTACATCCAGTGATTGTTTCAGCCCTCACCACTTCCTCTGGTAGGGTGTTCCACTTGTCCACCACCCGTTCTGTGAAGAAATTCTTCCTCATGTTTCCTCTGAATCGTCCTCCCTCCAACTTCATCCCATGCCGTCTAGTCCTGGAACATCTTTTTTGCTTAAAAATAGTGTATTCCTGCACCCTGTTCCTCCCTGTAAGATACTTGTATGTCTCTATCATATCCCCTCTCTCCCTCCTCTCCTCCAGGGAGTACATGTTCAGTTCCTTCAACCTGTCTTCATAGGACTTGTGATGCAATCCATGCACCATCTTTGTTGATCTCCTCTGGACCTTCTCTACCCTGTCTATGTCCTTACATAGGTATGGTCTCCAGAACAGTACACTGTACTCCAGGTGGGGCCTCACTAGTGTCTGTCTTGTATAGCGGAACTATGACCTCCCTTTTCCTGCTGGTGATGCCCCTGCCTATACATCCCAGCATCCTATTTGCTTTACCTGCTGCCTTGTCACACTGTTTCCCTACCTTGAGGTCATCAGAGATGATAACTCAAGATCCTTTCCTGCTTGGTGCATGCTATATCCTCACCCCTAACTGATATATTGTGCCAGGGGTTTTGTGCCCATATGCATTATCTTGCACTTCTTTGCATTGAATTTCAACTGCCAAACCCTGACCATTCTTCAAGTTTCTGCAGGTCCCTTCTCATTCTGTCTACAACTCTGTGTGTCTACTCTGTTACAGAGCTTTGTGTCATCAGCCAACAGTGAAATCCTGCCTTCTAGGTCTTGCGCAATGTCACTGATGAAGATGTTGAATAGGACCTGTCCCAGCACTGATCCCTGTGGTACCCCACTGGTCACTCTTCCCTCTGTGGAGTGACAGCCATTTACCACCACCCTCTGTGTCCCGCCACCCAGCCAGTTACCTACCCACCACACTACTGTCCTGCTCACACCCACATTCCCCAGTTTGTGTAATAGTCTTCTTTGTGGTACAGTGTCAAAGGCCTTGCTGAAGTCCAGATAGGCCATGTCCACTGCCCTCCCCTGATCCATCTCCCTAGTCACCCAGTCAAAAAATTCAATGAGGTTGGTCTGATATGACCTCCCCTGGTGAAACTATGCTGCCTTGGGTCCTGTAGTCCATTGACAACCAGATGTTCCACCAATCTTTCCTTCAGTAGTGCTTCCATGATCTTCCCCACTACCGAGGTGAGGCTGACTGGTCTGTAGTTCCCTGCTTCCTCTTTGTTCCCACTTTTGTATAAAGGGACTATATCTGCTGTCCTCCAGTATTTGGGTACCTCCCCTGTTTCCAGTGATTGGCTAAACAGGATAGCCAGAGGTTCAGCCACCACCTCTCTTAGTTCTTTAAGGACCCTGGGGTGCACCCCATCTGGCCCCATTGCTTTATCAAACGTTACCTGCAATATGCATTGGAGATTTTAATGCCAGAATCAGTCAGGAGGAAATTACCTCTTCTCAGAATGATCTCATTAAAGGGATGAGTATAATAAATCAAAATATTACTGTTATTAGATGCACACAAGAGAAAACAACAAACATGAAGGGAAAAAAAATAATGGAAATAATGGATGGTCTTGATTTCTGCCTTATAAATGGTAGAACTAAAAGTGATGAATTATGAGAGTTTACATTTATAGGCCCTAAAAGATCATCTGTTAGAGATCTAGTATGGGTAAACATGGGATCATTAAGTATTATTAAATATCTTGAGATTATAAATACTGTAGACCAGAGTCTGCACTCTTCCCAGTTCAACTTAATCTTTTGGAGGAAATCTTATTGAGAACCGATAATGGGGATTTATTTAAAATACAGAATTTGGAGGTAGTGAAACAACAAATTATTAGATGTGAAGTTCAGGCAGAGAGGAGGTTTGAGGAACTATTAAATTCAGAATATTTAACTATTATACAAAATATTATGGACGGTAATAATATTGATAATCTGGTTGATGTTATGGAAAATATTCTTAGTTTCATTAGGCCTTTTTGTACTCAAACCAAAACTAAAAATCCACATAAAAACACATGGATTAATAATAAGTGAAAGCAAGCAAAGACTCGGTTAAATAGATAACTAAGAAAGTATAAGAGATCTCCGAATAGAATAAGTTTAAAAATTTTGAATAGAGAAAGGAAAAAATTATATAGAGAAGTGCTACATCAAGAAAAAACGAAAACATCAGTATCTAATGTGGATGAAATTTAGGAAAACTATAATAAACAAAAATGTAAAACAGTTTTGGCTATTGGTAAGCCAAGGGCATAACCAATATACTAGATAAATAAAGGCTGCAATTACCACTGAACAATGGAGACAATATTTTTCCACACTGTATTTTCCCCCTCTAGAGAAACAAAAGTTATGATATCAAAAAAATAAGGAACAATTACCAAGACCATTTTATTTAAGACCTCCGGAAATAGTATTGGCCTTAGAAAAGACACATTCAAATCAAGCCCCTGGCCCAGATTGTATCATGGCTGATATAACAAATTTCCACAGTGGTGGTTACCCTTACTGCATATCTTATTCAAGAAATATGTCCAAGAAGAACAATTCTCAACATAATGTAAAGGAGGACTAATATATCCAATATTCAAGAAAGTAAATGTAAACAATCCAGCTATGTATAGACCTATAAGTCTATTAGATTCATTACAAAAGATTTTCACCTGAATCATCCAGAATAGGCATTAAATATGGACAGAAGAAAGACATATCCTTAATGAATTCAAAAATGGATTTAGAAATAATAGATCTACTACTCAGCATTGTTTTGTACTGAACCACCTTCTCCGAAAATATGTTAAAATTAAAAAAAAAAAAATCCAAACTATGCTGTTTCTTCGTTGACCTTAAAACAGCTTTGACTCTATCAACAGGCAAATCCTATGGGAAATGCTAGACTCCTATGGGATCAATAGAGATTTATTAAATATACTTAAAAGATTACACCAGGATAACTGGTCAAAAGTACAATACGATCAAGTAGGGAATCTTTCTTTGCCTTTCAGAATCAACTGGGGGGTGCGACATGGGTGTATATTAGTGCCCCTGTTATTTAATATCTATATAAACTCATATCACCTCAGCCATATTCATTGACCTTGCTAAGGCCTTTGACTCTGTTTCCCATAACCTCCTGCTCCATAAGCTTAGCTTTACTGGTCTTTCCCCATGCCTCAGTAGCCTGGTTCAGGTCCTACCTATCTGGCCACTCCAAGTCTGTCTCTATTAACAACATCCTATTTCCTTCCTTCCTTCCCTATACTAGCAGGTGTTCCCCAGGGATCAGTCCTCTGCCCCGTACCCTTTTCCCTCTTTATAAATGATCTTCCCTCAGCCTGTACCCACACCAATATACACATGTATGCTGACAATATCGTTCTCTTCTTGTCTGGTTCATCTATCAATGAAGTTCATTATCACCTTCACAATGATCTCTCATCGGTCACAGCCTGGTTTGATAACAACTGCCTGAAACTAAACATCAAAAAAACCACGGCCATCACCTTTGGCTTGAAACAAAAACTTGCCAGGCTTCCCTTCCTCTCAACTTTCCACTCTGCAGCCAATAACCCCCTTGACAATGTCCCTCTCTCAATTTCTGCTCCCACTTCAATGCACTCCACTCCAAACTGCACTCTAAATTAGGATTACTTTATTGCCACAAATACAGTCTCCCTCTCCCCATGAGATATGACCTATTAGTAAAATGGATCCTCCCATCCTTCAGCTATGCAGTCATTGTTTACAGTGCTGCTCCAACTACCTCCCTCGCCAAACTGGATGTATTGTTCCATACCTTCGGCAGGTTCTCTTCTAGCTCCTCCCCCCCTTACTCACCACTGTGACCTTTATTCCTCCCTTTCCCTCCAGTCCGTCTCACAGAGATTTATTTATTTATTTATTTATTTGCACATCAGTTTACAACCTTTGAGCCAAGGGCTCATTTTCAAAGGTACCTCGTCACAAAGAGGACAAATACAGTACAGACGGTCCTCTCATTGCTCTGCTTCATTGCTAAGTTCTGGTTTGGGTCTTTTCCTCCCTATCTAGCCTATCTCTTTGCCTCTGCTACTCACTCACCCTATAACTCACGCTCTAACAATACCCACACTTTCTCCTTCCTACAAGTCCACACCACAGCAGGCAAACTCTCCTTCTCTTACAGATGTCCATACCTCTGGGACAGACTTCCCTCCCACTTAACCTCTCTCCTACCTTCCCTACTCTCAGGCGCCCTCTCAAACCACCCCCAATACCTCCTGCCATTGTTCTTCCACCTAGGCCTCGCCAGCCACATCTAACTCTTCTCTGCTCATTCCTTTACCTATTGCTGTATTTAACTTCCCCTCATTATAATTAGTTTGTGAATTATCCTATTTGCCATGCAGTTATTACCACTTGATATGTATATTTCACTACTGTGAACATCTTATTGTAAATAGTGTCTGAACCTACTATTTGTGATGCTGTAAATGTCTTTTGTTTTATATATCTCACAGTTGCACTTTGCAATGCACTCTGAATACGAGCTGCTACTCTGTACCCCCTTTACCCGGGTTGTACTTGGAAATGAGGTTTGGCTCAAGGTGCCTTTTCTGGTTATCAACTTTTAAATAAATTAAATAAATAAATAATTGATAGTCTTATAGTGACAGCATGTCATTCTCCTAAAATCTATGGTATGTACATACCTTGTCTCCCATACATTTTTTTTAAAGCATCTTTATTGACCATTTTTTATTTACCACAAAATATGACAGACATACACAAAGGCCCAATTGTTCCTGGGCCCCCCACTCCAAAACTGAGTGAGGTAACTATGTACACCAATTAACTATATACATACCCAGCTGCCTTGCGCCACCTTTGATCACCCTCTACATATCCCTATTCAATAACAATATACAGTACAATCTCTGCCTAGGGAAGTACATTTAGATGTCAAAATCTAAATCTTAGATTAATTCTATATAAGTACAAACCCTACATCCTGAACAACAACCCTTAGGTGGCACTCAGTAGCTGCGTCCCTAGGAAGAGAAGAGAGTCCATGCCCCCAACCACACCCAGCCACCTCTGCTGATTCCTATAGCCAGACCGGATGTTGTCCGGTCAGTGCATATATTAGGAGTAATCAATAGGACACACTTTAATTCAAGCCTCTACTCCCCATCTATAGAGCTTTGTCTACGTATCCTCAGACAGACAGACCTGAACTTGGGGGGATTTAGACTGCAACATATAGACCGTCTCCAGGGTCCTCCATCTTTTATCATAAATTGCTTTTCGGTCGTCCCGAAGCATTTGTCTCTTAAGCCTACTCAACGTTTTCAGCAGGTCTCTTGTCTCGCATACATGGATAATCTTGTACTAATATTCACTTCTTTACTTGGTCTACAAAGAAAACTAGATTTATTTAGTGAACAATGCAAGATAAATGATTTGATCATAAACAATGAAAAAACATTTTGTCATTTTTGGAAATAAAAGGAGAATAGTACTATCCTTGTTTGTAGATGAAGAAAAAATAAGAACTAAAACGTATGACTACTTAGGCATCAGATATTCTGAACATACTTTTTGGAAACAGCATATAGACTACATAATAACTAAATTAAGGACAACTACAAATGCCTATAAGAGGTTTAATGCCAGACTGGGCAATGATACAATACAAGGACTCATGACTGTCATTAATACAAAATTAAAAATCAGTATATTGTGTGGAGCAGAAATATGGGCTAATAAAAAACAAAAACTGGAAATATTAAATAAAACATATAGATATATACTGCAGGTTGCACAGTCAGTGTCTGGAGAAATAATTTGTAGAGAAGTATGTCAGCATGCATTAAACTCATTGGTTATGGAAAGAAAGATCCAGAATGTAATTAAATTATTTTTACTTCCAGAATGCAGACTACCTTGGACGTGTTGGGAAGAAGCTATATCATATAATGAAAGAGGTTTTATCTCACCAATTGTACAAGCTATTCAAAGGTATATTATGCCTCTGGGGTTAAGACATCTTCTGCATGAGGTCTACTTTAAACAATTAACAATAATAGTACATAAGGAATAAGGTGAGGGCGCCCATACACAATGAACCTGTGTTTCCATCGAGGGGTTTAGATACCAGTGTATGGACATCGAGAGTGAAGCTCCAAAGGTCCATGCTGGTATCTAAGCCCCAAGGTGGAAACACAGAGCAAGTTGTGATGGATGCCCATACCTTATTTTTTATAGTATATGGTTCCCAGACATTCACAAAAAAACTTCAATTTCAGAACTTTTGAGATGGACAAGGCATCATACCTTGTATTGGCGCTCCTACTTGCTGTCGGTAGCTGTCTGCTGTGAAGTCTGTTGATGCGGTTCCATTTTCTGCAATGAATGTTTACAAATTGGTACCAGTAATTTGTTTAAAAAAAGAAAGTAAAAAGTGACATTACTCTGGTTTGGAAACACTAAGTCGACTACAGCACTCTGTGTCCAAACCACCTTGGTAAATCCTGTAACCGGTGCCACCACGTTTAGTACTTTAAACAGTAATATTTGCTCCAATCTGGTGGTGAGGGGCACAGCGCTTACTGAATATTAATGATGGAATGTGCACAATAACTTTTAGAATGTGCACAACAACTTTTAGAATGAGCACAACAACATTTAGAACGTGCACAACAACTTCGGAGTAGCCACTGATTTTTATATATAATAAGCAGAAACCATATACTATAAGAGATTAAAATGCAAGTAAGAGGTACAGAATTGGTTATAGATCAAATCTGTATAAGCATTTTAGATTGTTTATGGTTCTGAAAATGGATCATAGTACTGCTATAGTACATATTTAAAGACTTTAGATAATCCAAAAGACAGAAGAATATTTACTAGATATCGTATGGAATTGTACACTTCAAATTATATAGGATTAGTCAGAAATGGAAAGGAATTGTGGATCAGTTTTGTTCCTGTGGACAAGATACAGAGGATGACCTCAAACATGTATTTCTTTGTTGTCCTAAATATGAAAGGGGAAGGAAATTTTGGGTAGGACCGATCCTGGCCAGGGTTTAACCTCCTCCAGAAGAAATTATTAAGGAACTGTTTAATTCCACGAATTATGGTTCGCTAGTATGCATTATTAAATTTTTGCAATATGTTAAACAATGGAACAGATGTGTTGATTAGACAAGTATATTGTAATGGCAGGGACTTTGAATGAAAATTAATGAGATAGATAATTAATAGAACTCTGTCCTGAATGATAGGAATGGTGCTACCTTTAAAAATGGAAATCAATAAAAGTAATTATGTAGTGTATATATCAACATTTTAACCTTTATAATATGATTACATATATAACTTGATTGGCTTTGTTTGTTTTAAATTGTAATGACTATATGTCGAACTACATATATATATATATTTATATATATATATATATATATATATATATATATTTTTTTTTTTTTTTAAACCCAAAGGTTTCTAAAGGATTTGAACAACAGTAAGAAGGGGCACCCAGCACACTGAAAAAGCCACAAATTATGCAAGTTTTGATTTCTAAACTGGTTTATTGGCGAGAGTAAATGCAACAGCAAACAATTTAAAAATGCTAGGCCTCAACAATAACCTGTGTGCCTTGGATTGGAGGCACTGCATGTCAGACAGTTCCCCTTCTTTGTTGTTTTACTGGTTTATAAAAGATTCTTTTTTAATAACTTACCAAACCTAATAGTATGTATATGTTTCTATATTATTTATTTGAATTTTTTTTCTGGGAAAGACATACTGAGCTGGTAACAGCTCATTTTCAGATGTGTCGGGGGGGGGGAGGAATGGGAGAAGCATTACAAGATATGTAAGTGAAAATAACATACTGAAAGTGCTATAGTGATAGAAAAATAAAATATAATACAATATGAATACATTTCAATACAAATAAAAGTAAAATACATTGCTGATTGTACAGGCAAAATGTGCAGACAGAGAGTATGGATAACACAAAATAAAGATGTAAAACAGTGCATTAAGGTAACCAGTGCATTCAGGTACAAGTGCAAAACAGTACTGGGTAGGAGGCACTTACTACCACCCAGCCTATATTGGTACAAGAGTTATCAATGCCATTGCAGTAAGGTAGGCACCTGAGCAAAACTTGAAACCATCCAAGAACATCGCGGGACAAAATATTGCAGACATTTCCAAAGTGGCAATAACATCAGCGCCCGCAATGTCAGCGGTAGAACATGTTGTGGGATAGAATACCACAGGACAATCACCACACAGGCAGTAAACATTGCCCACTGCAGAAAACACCTCGAATGGCACAGCACAGCTGAAGGCAGCGTTGCCTGAAAATGCCACGGGGGCATGGGAATGAAACAGCGCAGGAGGCATCCACAACTGGGGTGAGCAGGGACACAGGACACCCATCAGGAGAGCCAACAGTCATGCCTGCCCACATGGGCAGCACCACGCAGAGGGAAGGCCATGAGGTGGACACAGTGCACTGGAGGGGTGGTCAGATTGGTGGACTGGGAATAGAAACAGGACTGCCAACCAACCCAGATGTGGCCCCAAGCAGTGGGCAACCATACCACAGTGTACACCCAGCACCCCACAGGACAGATAACTGGCCCCAGGGTGAAGGTGTGCAGGGCACAGGCAGTGGACTGTGGAACAGAGGGACACAGGGGAATGGTGCAGGATGACAGTCCCTGAACCCCTGGCAACAAACCCCAGCACCCGGAATGCTGACCAACCCCGCCCACTGTACCCGAGCATGAAGGCCATACCCATGGTGCAGGAATGCCCCAATGACAGTAGATGACTCATCTGGGGGGGCTTGATATAACACAGTATGATGGGCCCTGCAGGTCAACAGCCCTACAAGGCCCCTCCAGCTGCCAGTGACCACTCTCTGTGCCTCCCTGCAACCAGCAATCCTCCTGTGTGTGGCCATGGCAGCTGTCTGCCCCACCCAGCTACTGGTGACCACTCTCTGTGCCTTTCTGCAGCAGGCACAAGTCCTGTGTGTTCCTAGAGTAGCGAGACCCCTACCTCCATCTTTGCTGCCAGTTGTCTGCCTCCTCAATCCCACCTGTACCTCTCTTCTCTGTACTTCAGGCCCCTGCTGCAGCCATTATCCTTTGCTGCCACCCTGCTCCTTGTGCTCTGTCCATCCCATGGCATCTGTTGGCAGGGTTCTGTCACCATAGTAACATCCCTGTCAGTGTGAGGGCTCCATTGTGATCCCAAAACTCTTTGTCCCCATGAGTGCTCCATGGTGATGGGGCCTGCTTGGGGTGAGCCTTTGCTATTTAGTCCCATTGCTGGCACTGATGGCAGGCACCTAGTTGCTTGCCCTGGTGGCTCCTTCTCACCACTCAGTGTCCTGTGTCCATATATTCCTCAGCTGCTGCACTGTTGCAGTACAAAGTGTTCCACTTTACAACATTTTGCTCTGGCTTTGTTATGAACACTGCGATTTTATGTCCCAGAATGTTGCTTCTGTGCTGTTCTTCCCATGATATTTTGTCCACGATGATACTGGCTCAATGTGCAAAACTTTACCAGATGAAAATACTGATAAGGTGCAGTTTAAGTTGCATAGACCAGGGGGCCTGAGGGTGGGAAGTTGCTCACAGCAGGGAAGGGCATAGGGAGACATCAACAAAATATCAACGTGAAAACAAAGGGATCAAACAGGTACAGTGGCAGGAGGGGTGGAAAAGTCATGAAGAAATGCATTGAGGAAGAAAAAGAAAATGGATGAGTGGACAAACATTTTTATTTTATTTTATTTTTTTTTAAGTTGTTGACCGAGATAGGCACACTGAGCAAGAACTCATTTCCAGGTGTGGCCCGGGGGAGAGGGAATACGGAAAGTTACATTAAAAAACATTCACAATTTGAAATACAATTTACAATTTGCAGAACTAAAAATGGGGAGCGAGGATGAGAGCTTAGGAAAATAACACAAGAAGGCAGACTAGCCAGCAGAGGTTTTTCCTGGAGGGGAAGGAGAGGGAACGGAAAGCAGTATTCTAGAGGGGGTAGGGGATGACAGGGAGATCAGAAAGGGAGGGAGGGTGTCATTGTGGCATAGGTCAGGAAGCATAGGAAAACCAGGAACAGTTTCTAAATGCCCAAAAAGTGTTTTCTGTTTTCAATAATAGTAAATAAAAAAAAATGTGTTCAGTATACCTATTTACAAAGGCAGTACAAACAAAGAAAACAAAGTCCTTCTTTTGAGGGTATCTATTAATTCCAAGTTTCAGTCTCAGTCTCTCACTCTCCTTGTCTCTCTAGCAAAACCATTGCTGCTCTTTTTATAAGGCTGTGTCTGGGAACTCATTAAGAGAGCATGTTCTCACAGAATGTTCTTGTCAGTTTTGATGCAGGTACAGCAAAAAGAACATAGTGATCTAGAACTGACCTGTTGTTTACAGCACTGCAAAAGACTTAAAAACTGCATCTCAGGTTAACCCCTTGAATTCTATATAGCTTTTTGCAATCATTTTGCAGTATAACTATATACAGTTTTAAACAAAGAGATCCCAGCATCAGTGACATTGTCACATAAAGATTCACATATATTTTTATACCAGCAGATATGCAAGAGGTAAGAAAAGACATAAGAAGCAAGTGAAGGCAGACAGACAGCAATAGGTGGAGAATTATGAAACTGTCAGAGTGATCAGTTTCTAGGTCTCACAAAAAAATGTTGTACAACCAGACAGAGAAGAGACAGAAAAGAAGAGGCTAGAACAGACCCTTGCATTTAAACTCTTTCTGCATAACAAATGGTGCAGGGCCTTATTCAATCCTGTCACATACTCCCTTCTTTAAGAGGGAACCAGTTTTACAAACAACAGGTTTCCAAAACATTCTATTAAATTCCCGTCTAACATCAGCTTATAACTGTTACAGTTTGGTGCACATGCTGCACAGCAAACAGAAGTTTCAACTCACATTTTTTCAACCTTTGGAATTCTCAATTCCTGAGCCATATCTTGACAGAAAATCAGCATTGACATTCTGGTTCCCAGATTTTTGCATCACTTTAAATTTAAATGGTTGTAGTGCCAGGTACCACCATGTGATTTGAAAATTTGTATCCTTCATTTGGTTAAGCCAACAGAGAGGACTGTGATCTGTTACAAGTAAAAAGTCAGCTCCTAGTAAATAAAACTTAAGGGACTCCATGGTCCACTTTGCCGTAAGGCATTCCTTTTCAATGGTGGAGTACTTTTTCTCTCTGTCATGCAATTTTCTACTTATGTATAGAACAGGATGTTCTGTCTCATCTATATTTTGACTCAGAACTTCACCTTGGCCTACCTCTGATGCATCCGTCTGTAACAAAAATGTTTACTCAAAGTCTGGGCTTCTTAAAACAGGGGCTGAACATAATGCAGCCTTAATGGCTCGAAAAGCCTCATCACACTCTGGGGTCCATTCCACAGTATTTGGGCACTTTTTTTTGTGAGTTCAGTGAGGGGCATAGCTAGTTGGGCAAAGTTATGAACAAATATCTAATAACTAGCCAGTCCTAACAATAACCCGACAAGTTTCTTGGTTTTGGGTACAGGGTTGTTAGCAACAACTTCTATCTTGAAAACCTCTGGCTTGACTTCTCCTTTTCCCAAAACATAGCCCAAATATTTGGTTACCTGCATCCCCAATGCACACTTGCTACAGAAGGATTAATTGTCATACCTACCTTTTTGATTGATTGGATAACTGCTTGTAAGTGTTCCAGGTGGCTTTTCCAGTCTGGACTGTACACCACAACATCATCCAGGTACTCAGCATAATAACCAGTGTGATGGGATAAAATTACATCCATGTACTGTTGGAATGTAGCAGGTGCACCATGTAAACCAAATGGCATGGTGATGAACAGATAGAATCCTATAGGAGTAGCAGATGCAGTTTTGTCTCTGGATTCTTTACCTAGGGGGATTTGCTAGTAACCTTTGGTGAGATCGAGGGTACTGATATACTAGGCGTTGACCAGTCTATGTCCACCAAGCCATCTATTCTGGGCGTAGGATAACTGTCAAATTCTGACACTTGATTAAGTTTCCTAAAATCAAGGCAGATTCTCATGCCCCCTGCTTTTCTGTTTGCAATCACCATTGGTGATAACCAAATACTTCTTGACTCTTCTATGATACCTAATTCTTTCATTGTTCTTGTCTTTCCTTAATGACATCTGCTCTTAACTGCTCTGGCAGTCTGTATGTCTTTTGTCTAATAGGGTGAGCATTCCTTGTTAATATTATATGCTCGACCCCTTTTGCTCGGCCTGCTGCTGTTGGAAAAGTACTGTTAAATGTCTTTAGCAGGTTATGAATTTCTGCAGTTTCTTTGGAGGTGAAGGAAACATTCACCTTTACAGTAACATCAGTTAGAGTTTGTTCCAGTCTATCATAAGCTACTGTACATCAATATCTTCTTTATCAGTTTCTGGTAAAACCAGAAAAACAACTTTTGGTGTTTTTTTCGACCCATTTCTTGAAGAGGTTAACATGGTATAGCTTAATAAGATGTGTCCTATAGGGGGTCTCAATATCATAGTTAACTGTGCAAGTACAGTATGTCTAAGCACTTTATAAGGCCCTTGCCACTTCATTAACAGTTTATTTTCTGTAGTAGGTAACAGTAGCAAGACCTTTTCACCTGTCTCAAAACTTTCTTTTACCCCATCGTCCTAATACACCATCTGCTGAGTTTGAGCCTCTTCCTGATTACTATGGGCAATTTCAACATATTTTGACAGCTTCTTTCTCAGGGAACACATATAAGATGTAATAGATTGGTTTTGCTGAGGGTTATCTTCTCATGTTTCTTTTATTACATCTAGAGGCTCTCTAGGTTGTCTACCATACAGCATTTCAAATGGTGAAACACCTGTTGATGCCTGTGGCACTTCTCTGTAAGCAAAAGGCTGGTAAGGTAAGTATTGGTCCCAGTCTTTCCCGTCCCCTTTTGCAAACCTTTTTAACATGTGTTTTAGGGTTTGATTAAAATGCTCAACAAGACCATCTGTCTGAGTGTGATAAGACAAGGTTCTTATGGCAGATATATCTAGTAGCTGGTACAGCTCCTTCACTAATGCAACACCAAAATTACTACCCTGATCAGTAATAATATATTTAGGTTAGCCCACCCTGCTGAACATTTTGGCAAGCTCTACTGACACTTTTGAGGCTGACAGTACGCATTGGAGCTGCCTGTGAGTATTGGATAGCATAGTCACATACTACCAAAATGAATCAATTACCTTTTTTACTGTTGTCTAAAGGGCCAACCATGTCCATTGCAATTCTCTCAAAAGGCACATCTATTAAGGGTAGGGGCACCAGGTGCACCTTGTCTTTTTTTAGTCACTGGGGCTACTTTCTGACACTCTGCACAAGAACTGCAATATGTAGCAGCATCTTCATCAATTCCAGACCAGTAAAATCTGTACAGCAATCTGGCAAGGGTGTGATCTCTCCCTGAGTGATCAGCCTTAGGACTATCATTGTACTATCTGTAACAACTCAGATCTATATTTTTGTAGTATAACCAATTGTTCTATCTGGTCCTGTATCTGAGGTTTAACCCAAACTCTGTACAGTAGCCCATTACATTTTTAAAACATAGTGTTCACCCTGTTTTGGATTCACTCCCAGCTGCTTAAAATAAATCTGGAGAGAAACATTGTTAGCTTATTCTGAAAGAAAATCACAATCGGTGATCAGTTTTAGTTTCAGCATTTTCAATCATATGTTAACTCCTTATGTCCATCAGTCTTTTGTTGCAACAGTTTGTTTGGCCATTGTCTTTCTTTCTTTCTTGGACTTACAGATCTTGGAGCAGTGCTCAAACAAGTCTAAATCAAAATCAATGAAAGGGAAAGAGTCCCCACAATCTGAAATGTTCTTTGCCTGAGCTCTTGTCACCACGGCTGATGAAACATCAGGATTTACTCCCTCCTTGATTAATTCAGTAAATCCTGGGAAATCATTTCCAAAAATCACAGGTACAGGTAACTTAGGTATTACCCCCACTTTCATTTGGTGTGACACTCCATTAATAGAGTTACTTGGCTAGTGTGATAGCATTGAGTTTCCCAGTGGATGCAGATGATACCAGTACCTGGTCCTTTTGGACATTGTTTTCCCAGCACTTCAGTATGCACTAGGATCTATCTGCTTCCCAAATCTGTAAGTCCCTTCACAGTCTTATCTCCTACTTTCACATCTGTTAAGTACTTGCCACAATTTGCTAAGAGTAAATCTGCTCCAGTATCACTCTTCTTGCTATGGAAAGTTCTTGCAATATGACCTGGTATTTTGCCGTTATAACAAATAATGTGTGTAGGTGCAGATGTGTTACCCCCACCAGAGTCCTTATCAGACTTGGAGTTTAAATGGGAAAAAGAGTGTCTTACCAGTGTTTGGGTGTTACCTCCCTGCTGTGGCATCTATCTGGTCATTTGGTAGTCTTCAGCCAAAGAAACAGACTTTTCCCCATTTTCTGGTCGGTGTTATTTTACCAAAAGATGTACGTCTGTGGGTAGGATGTTGATGAATTGCTCCATTACAAATGTTTTGATGATCTGTGGGAGTGTTTTGCCCTCTGGTTGGAGGCATTTCATAAGGTGTTCTTTCAGTTGGGTGAAGGCTTCTCGAGGATTGTTAACTGAGTTGTACTTCAGAGACTGAAATCTCTGCCTGTTGGTCTCTCCTGAGATGTCATATCTTTTAAGGGTCTCACTTTTCACCAGGTCATAGTTTTCTGACTGTGCAGTGTCTATATTGCTGTAGGCAAGTTGGGTTTTACCTGTCAGGTAAGGAACAAGCCTGATGGCCCGTTACTGCTTTGGCCACTGGCAGGCTGTGGCAACCCTTTGAGATGTTGTCAGGTATGCTTTGATATCATCTGAGGGATGCAAATTTTGTAAGTTTAATGTATTTTAAGTTGTTTGTGTTTTGTGGTTCTGCTGGACCTATGCCAGAACATCCAGCTTTGACAGCTTGCAAGGCATCCAGCCATTGCTGCTCCAGTCACTGCATCATTTCTCTTCTCTACTGCTCCACTTCTTTTCTCTGCTGCTTCTGTTGCTGCATCTCTTCTTTTCTCTGTTTCTCCATCTCTTGTTGTTGTATAGCCCACCATTTGAAAAAGATAGTTAGGCTTTCAGGTTCTGTCACTGTCTACTCTTTTCTTTTCCATGACTGTTGCTGGCTGTACAGTTTCAGTTTGGACTTTTGTTTCTGCTTCTAGTTTGGCTGCCATTCTTCTGGTAATCACTCCTGGACTTGTTGCTGCTGCTGAATCCATCATTTTCTTCTGTGCTTCCCTGGTACTAGGTCTAGTACCCGTGCACAAAACTCCTGCCTTAGAACATGCGCAGTGTAAATCCCACTTCTGTCACCATCTGTTATTAAGGCACAGATCAGGAAGCATAGGAAAACCAGGAGCAGTTTCAAAATGTAAATAGCATTTTATGTTTGTCAATAACAGCAAATAAACAAAAGTGTTCAGTATATCTATTTGCAAAGGCAGTACAAACAAAACAAAGTCCTTCTGAGGGTATCTCTTAATTCCAAGTTCCAGTCTCTGTTTCTCAATCTCCTTGACTCTCTAGCAAAAGCATTGCTGCTCTTTTTATAAGGTTTTGTCTGGGAACTCATTAAGAGAGCCTGCTGCTCACAGAATGCTCTTGTAAGTTTACATAATGTTCTTGTCAGTTTAATTCCTTGCAGGTGCAGCAAAACAGTACATAGTAACACAGAACTGACCTATTGTTTGCAGCTCTGTAAAATGCTTACAAACTGTATCTTGTATTAACCCCTTGAGTT
The DNA here is from genome assembly GCA_016271365.2 of Neoceratodus forsteri. Lineage (NCBI taxonomy): Eukaryota > Metazoa > Chordata > Ceratodontiformes > Ceratodontidae > Neoceratodus > Neoceratodus forsteri. Next base: position 1,093,805,023 of record CM057451.1, read on the forward strand.
CTTTATACTATTTTACAATCATTTCAACAGTATAACTATATACAGTTTTAAACAAAGGGGATCCCAGTATGATTGTCATTTCCACATAAAGAGTCACATATATTTTTATATCCACAGATATGTAAGGGGTAAGAAAAGACAGAACAGCAAGTGAAGGCAGAGAGATAGCAAGAGGTGGAGAATTATGAAACTGTCAGTGATCAGTTCCTAGGTCTCACAAGAAAATTTGGTTGTACAACCAGACAGAGAAAGAGAGGACAGAACAGACCCTTGTGTTAAAACTCTTTCTGCAAAAAAAATGGGTCAGGTTTTTATTCAACACTGTCAGAAAGAGAAAGAGCCAAACCAGAATTTGGAGTTGAAGGAAGTCTAGTGGGTGAGGCATCTGGCATCAAAAGAAAGTTGTGAGAGAGAAGAGTAAAGAGAGCAGTGATATGTACAAGGGGGCAGTTTAAGGCACAGCAAGTGAAATAGGGGGGTTCAGTCTGGCAAGTGTGGACTTGGGAGCTGCACATTAGACAATATCACCATAGCCAAAGTTAGGGATCTTCATCTTCATGTTAAGTGGAGTGAGATACATGCTTTGTTTCTGTATAGTGCACCAAAGCTTGGGGTGCATCTTGAGGTGGATGGAATCAAGATGCACCAAGAGGTCAAGGTGATAGTCCAGCAAAACCCCAAGGTACTTAAGGGAGTAGACAACCTCAATCACAGTGCCATCAAGTGCGTGGACGGAGGGGAGGGGAGAGATCCTGGTAAGCCTGTTTCAGGAGCCAAAGATCATGGAGACTGTCATCTTGGCATTGAAGGACAGCAGGTTGGAACAGAAACAGCAGTGTCCGCTATCAAAATTCTGTTAGAAATGGACAGCAAGGTCAGCAATGGAGGAGCAAGAGAAAATGGCACAGTATCAGCACAGTGTCAGCTGGGTACCTATGGATGGGGGTAGAAGAACAGGCCAAAGGAAGGAAGGCCATTTTGTACTATTGAAAAGAGTATGGGGACCTGGGCAGAACATTAAGGAATGCCTGAGCAAATAAGGAGTAGGGGGAAAGGATGCCTCTGATATGGACAGCTTGCTACATGCCCAAAAGGTTGGAGAGTAACCAGCTGATTGAAGAGGCAGAAACCTCCACTGCCTGAATCTTGTCCAAGAGAAGGGGTGAGACACAGTGTTGAAATCTTTGACCATGTTGGCAAAGATGGTGGAAGTGAACTGGCCATGGTCTGTAATGGGCAGGATGGAGTTAGTGAGCAAGAGGAGGGAGGTGAATGGGTGTAGGATGTTTGAGCATCCCACAGGACATTAGGGCTAGGTTAAATGTATCTTCCAACAGTAGAATTCTGTCAAAATGCTGGTTTTGTTTCCTTTAAATCTCATGACATTTCCATAAAAATTTTGAGACATTTTGTCAAAATTGTTATTTCCATCTAATTTAAAACATATATGTCAAATTTACACCCAATTTGGTATGCTGATTTTTACAATGCTTACAAATAGAGCAGCAATGATTTTGCTAGAGAGACAAGGAGAGTGAGAGACTGAAACTTGGAATTAAGAGATACCCTCAGAAGAAGAACTTTGTTTTCCCTGTTTACACTGCCTTTGTAAACAGCTATACCGAACAATGTTATTTTTATTTTGCTGTTATTGAGAAAAATCAAACACTCTTTGAGAATTTTGAAACTGCTTCTGGTTTTCCTATGCTTCGTGACCTGTGCCTCAATGACAAACAACAATAACATCACAAAGAACAACAGTAGGCCAAATATTTAGTTCATACATCCCTTCAAAAAGAGAGATAGAATAAATGGTTGTCCCATTGTGCAGGAAAAGTGATCACCACCCTAGGTTTTCTATTCCATCTTCTGGGTTTGGAGAATTGACAAGTCCACATCAGGATTTCATCAAATATGAGCTAGAAAGAAACATCATTTATTCTATCTCTTCTCCTGCTCTTGCTGACCTGCCTAACAGCTTAATAGCTCTCTCAATTCCCTGTCTTATTGCAGCCCATTTTTCCTCCAACTCCACCAGGGTGCCCCTCAGGCATACACTCATTTTCTCAAAGTCAGCCCTCCTAAAGTCCAGGACCCTTTTTTTGGTGTAGCTTGGTTCCAGCCCAGTCCTTAAATTAAACGTCACCGACCGATGATCACTGGTCCCCAAGTGGTCCAATACCTCTACATTGTTGACACTGTCCCCATTTGTTAGTATCACGTCCACCACTGTCCTGTTACAAGTGAGTTTCTTTACAAATTGTCTAAGGCATGCTCCTGCAGAGAGTCCAGTATGTCTCTGCTCCTTGAGGTTACCACTGCAGGGAGGTTTCACTCCACATCGGGAGGTTGAAATCCCACAAAAGCAGCAGAAAGCTCTCCTTTGCTAGACATCTTTTGTATTTATTGTAACAGATCCCTGTCCTCTTTTTCTCCATGCCATGGAGGACTGTATGCCACCTCTATGAGCATAACTGACCCTTTCCTCTTCTCCAGTATTACCCACAGTACATCTGCTCCCCCTGACTCCCTTGTATTTTGTAACCTTTATGTAGTCCCTCACATAAAGAGCTACCCCTCCTCCTCTTCTCCCTTCTCTGTCCCTTCTAAACAGAGCAAAACCAGTAATGACCAAGTCCCAGTCCTAGTGCTCCTTGCACCAGTTTCAGTGGTGGCCACCAAATCCAGGTCACCCTCGGCTATGGCAGCTTCTATGTCCATGATTTTGTTGCCCAAACTACACACATTTGCACGCATGGCTCTCCATATGTTTTTCCCTCCCTTATTACTAGTCCTGTTCCCCACTTTTGGGGAGTGCCAGCTAGGTTCCCACCTTCCTTCCTTACCTACCCTCTCTTTCTTCTTAGCCTCATACTCCCCCTTTAACAGTTTAAAGGCAACCCTCCATCCATGTACCCTTTTAGCTTCTCCCTGAGGACTTCTGATCCCTTCTTGCTTAGGTGCAGCCTATCCTTTGAAAAAAAGTCCTTCATCCAACCACCTGTTTCCCCATCCTCCAAGTGAAACTCCTCTGCCCTGCACCAGTCTGTCAGTCATTTGTTAAAGTCCTCTATCCTTCTTTTCCTCACTGTACTGGTGCTGGTGACTGCAATAATCTTAGAGAAGGCTAAAGAGCTTGCTACCATCCTGAAACACTCTGCCAACTCCCTAAGCCTTTGCTGGACCACCCCACCTCATTTCCCTCCAAATCATGTGTTCCCAGGTGTATAATCAAGTGAGTTTTACCCCCCCACACACATACACATACCTTTTTTGCCTCTTTCATAATCCTAGACCCTGCCTTCCTTGCTTCCCTCCTTGGTTCACATATGACCAATCTTCTGTGTTATGGGTCCAATTTTTTTACCCTGTGTATACCCTTTATGATGGAATAACTACAGCCCAGCATGGTTTCTTTTCTCACTGACTTGTTATCTTTTCCCCATGGGTGCCCTGATGAGCTACCACCCCCCCCACTCAACTGATCTTGGTCCCTCCCATTCCCTCAACTGTGCACATTCCCACCTTACTCTTTCTCCTCCACTGTCCTCCATATACCATGCTTTCTCTGCTGCCCACTGCTATCTTCTGCTGTGCACTTTTTCCTGGTTTCTCCTATTGTCCAACTTACCCTCTTTCTGCCCTTTGTTTGCTCCCTCCCCCGCTCTACTCACCTCTCCTGTTTTGTTTTTGAGTTAGTTCCTTCCTCAAGGTTGCTCTGAGTCCCAGTCACCTCATATGCCCCTGATCCTCCATACTTGCAAGTGCCTCAGATCTATTTGCTACAGTTCCTTTTACCACTGGAGGAGCTCCCGCATCCCTATCCCTTGCCGTTCCATGTTTTCCATATACAGGTTTCCCCCTCCATTTCTCATTTCTGCTTACCTCCTGCCATTCCCCATTTCCAGCACCATCCAGTCTATGTGAATCCACTACATCCAGATGCCTTGGCACCTCCCGCCTCTCTCCTGGATGTGCCACCCACTTGATCTGTAGTAGCCTCCATCTGTCTCTTTATTTTATTTGCATTTCTCCATCCCACCCCCTCTTCTTCTAATTTCCACCTTAGCAAGTTAATGTCAGCCCTCAGTTGCTTAGGTACCTGCATACCAGGCAGCCTCCCATTCTCCACATTATGGCCAAGAAACCACTGCCCCACATCTGTTGCAGTTTACAATTCTCTCCCTCCTTCCAAGACCCTCAAAGCCTCCCTCATTCCTCCCCTCCTGCCCCACCTTTTTTCTCTCACTTGAGTGTACTGGCCTTGGTCTCACATCCTTCCTCTAGAACATTGCATATACAAGGACACTACTGCTTTGCTGCAGCAGAATAAATATAATACTAAATGGCTCCCAAACTTGAATATTGCATTTACTAGGACACCACTGCTTTGCTGCAGCTGCAGCAGGACAAATATAATACTAAATGGCTCCCAAACTGTACACCCTGTGGATGACTGTAAGGAAAACTAGTACTTTATTCCTAAAGTTAATTAAGTTCAACTAATTAAGTGTACCACAATTGTTCCTTTAAATACAGATTTCAAGAAAAACTGTAAACACTAAAGGAAATGGTAAGTAGAATTCTGTACCTAAGAGTCTGAAAAGAAAACTAGAATGCTGTACCTAAAGTTCGTTTACAGTTCCCCAGTATGTTAAAAGTGTTTGTTCTACACAGCTTCTAAAGTTGGAAGCAGTCTACCTTAAAATACAAGTAAAGAAAACTGGAGCTCTCCACTCAAAGATAAAGAGGACAGGATATGAGTTATAATATGCAGCTGTTTATAGTGTTACCACTTGCAGAAATAATATCCATAAGCCTGAATGATCCGTAGGTATCTGTACCTGAATAAAAAGCTATGTGAAAAATTGTGTTTTGCATTGTTTTGATTTTATGGGCAGCATTCTGTTACAGTTCTCTTCACAGAACCAGTGAGTGGGAGTTTTAAGTATGTCATGGTTTGAGCAAAGAACTCTAAGCATGGTTCTAATAACAATAGCTCATGTTTAGCATTCTGTACTCAAGCAGTGACATAGTAAGCATATTACTGGCTCCACGAAGAGAACTGTGCAGAATGTTGCTCATAAAAAGGAAACAATTGAAAACACAGTTTTTCACATCAGTGTTTATTAAGGTGCAATTGAATATTGCTCATTTGGAGGCAAGTTTATCACTTTTCTTACTAGGAACATTACTAACTGCTGCCAATTAGCACACATTTCCTGTCCCCTATCCTCTAGTATCCAAACATTTTTGCTCTACAGAGCTCCTAAAGTTGGCAATGATCTACCATAAAATACAAGTAAAGAAAATTGGAACTCTCTACCCAAAGTTAATTAATAGTTCCTCGGTATCTAAAAATATCTATACTACAGAAATCCTAAACTTGGTAACAATCTACCTCAAAATGAAAGTAAAGAAATCTAGAACTCTACTCCTAAAATGAATTTAACAATTCCACAGTATCTAAAAAAATTATTAAACAGAGCTTCTAAAGTTGGTAATGATCTACTTTAATGCCTGCACCTTAATACAGTTTACAACACACTAATGAAGACTGTACAAATACATATAACTCTATACCTAAAGTTAATTATGTTAATTATTAATTATTAAGTTAATTATTTACTGGGTTTTAAAGGTAGGAAAAAGACTAAATTTTGGAAAGCCAAATTGTTCAGTGATAATTGGAAATGTAGAAATCTCTACAAAACACCAGTCTCAGAGTTTTACTCTTTCTGTCCCTGTTAACCCAACTCACTTGTTATAAGCTTGTATTTTGTACCTTGTAGTACAGTAGCTGCCTACCCTGTATGTATATCTTATTCAATTGTATGAAAGATTGTTATGACACTGTATTTTACTCACTGCATGACTGTAACCTCCTGGGACGTGCCTGAAAATAATCAATTTTTTGTCTAGTGCCCTTACCTGGTCACAGACAACTAAATAAATAAACAAGGATCCTGTTCTCTAACAGTCTGTTTTTACAATGCTGTGGGAAAATATATGTTCCACATGTATTCAGAACTCAAAAGGTTTAGAAGAAACAGCCCAACTGATAGCAAGTGTTTCTATTTGCCTATAACAATGCAGAACAACTGAGGAAAGTGGTCTTAATAAGGTTTAGATAATGTTTTACATCTACAATATAAAATGAGTAGGGAAATTGTTGCATACTGATTGGTCAGCAGCTGTGCATTATGGGATCACTACCAGTAATCACTACCAATGGTTAATGGTTAAAAAAGTGTTGGCACTCAGGATACAGCACTAAGCACATTATCACATTAAAACCATGGATGCTAACTTTACTTTCTGAAAACGTCAGCTAGGCTCCTAAAAACAAAACTCCATAAAAAAAATGAATGCAAGTATGGTATTCTGGGGGCCTGGGTTCAATTCCCAGTGGATCACACAATTTTTTTTCTCACTATAATTTGTGATCGAATTTGCTTAGCAGTAGCTAATACTGCACCCTGAACATCTTATTGTCATGTCAGTTGTTCCTAGTTGCAGGATTTGCAATACCCGAGAAAAGAAGTGTGTCTGGGAAGAGTCAGGCCAACAATGCAAGCCTATAGATCAGTGGTTAGAGCACCAGGACAGTATTCTGGGAGCCTGGGTTCAGTTCCCAGTAGGTCACGTTATTTCTTTATTGCTACAATTTGTGATCTAAATTGCTTAGCAATGGCTAATACTACACCCAACACATTTAATTGGCATGTGCTTTCCTTTCATAATCCTCTGCTTATACAGAAATGTAAAAAATAATGAAGTGTTGCTCATAGTTTTATTTGTTGGAGCTTCTTTTCTGACCATAAAAGGTCTCCATCCTATCCTTACCTGTCTGCCAGAGAAATATTTGCTCCTTATGCTGCCACAGATAAAATTGAATCCCTGGTTTTATTGAGTCCTTCTGTTCTGTGTACATACTGTACCAAAAAGAACAGCATATAAGGCATAACAACCAAGAAATCAGTTAAATCATCTGATTTTATTTCAACATTCTGTATTGCTCTACCGTGTCAATGGGAAAGGTAGTTAAAACATATGGGTACATGTGCTCCCTTACAGGGGTAGTGGTACAGCTCCAAAGTTGTGACCTCAGCATGGACCCTAGGGATGTGGTACATTCCATATGTATTCTATCTCAGTTTTAAGCTGTACCATGTAGGGGTACTATAGCAGCATGGAAGAACCCTCTGGAAGAATTTCTATTGGTTTCTTATTTTTTCATGGGTTGTGTAGCTCCTGGGCAGGTTGGGGTTCTCTAGTGATAGGCACTATGTCTAAATTTAGAAATCATGGCTGTTAAGCTTCGGGTTTCAGATCAGTTAATGTCGCTAACCTGTTTGCTAATTTTCCATTCCAGTGTCTACAGTGCCTGGATGGAGCCCACTGTCTCAGAGGGTGTTTGTTTTTTCCTAGTAGGTCTACAAGAGCTAACTGGGTGCTCCAGGTAAATAACTATATCGTGTTTTTTTTTTTTCTAGGGGTTAGTTTCTTCATTAGTACCTCCCATCAACTTTTCCTAGTCAGGTCTGCATGTTTGGTTATGTTTGCTTTTTGTATAGCAGGTCAGGTTTTTTCTTACAGGTAGTTGGTGATTATCTCTGCTGGTATAGAGACATTTGTCTACCTTCTCTTTGAAGTTTTTCCTTTTTCATTTCTTTTCCCTTTCTTTTTCAGAGCTTTTGTTCCCTTTGTCATGCATGCCACCCCCCCCCCCCACACACACACATTGCTCAGGCACTACGGTTAGTCAGGGCATGAATGAAGAGTCCCTTCATGGGGCTGTTTTGTGGTTGCTTTATTTGTGGGGTTGTTTTTTTCTCAGTGTTTTTTTTTTCTGCCCCTTTTTGTTCCTGTTGGGCTCCTGAGTAGTAAGCAGGGGACAAACGACTGCTATTAGATCATTCACCATTCTAGAGGCAGCAGTTTGGACTTCGTGTGCTTCTCTCTAGTGACCATTGTTTCTCACCTCAATTAAGCAATAATGACAGAAGAGCAGGTCATTTCCTAGAGATTAATGACTGGCTGGAAGGAATCGGGCCACCCCTACCCAACTGGTCATTAATCGAGAGGAAATGAATGTCTCTGAGGTCATTATTGTGATTATAAGTCTAATCACAATAAGGTGTTGTTTCATTTATTTTTAAAATTGTTTTTGTGGTGCCATTTCTGTGGCTTCACATAGCAAGAACAACAGAGTGGCTACTGTGCCAGTCACTACTAAGAGATTCCAGACCAGCACGGCAGCCAATCAGTGAGCTAGCTGAGGTCATTAATAATTAGACTTATAATTGCCATTATCAACTTGCTGGGTGCCCCTCCTCCTGTAAATGGAACATGTACATGACACATGCTCCAGTGTGTTGCTTTCGGCCAGAGGAGGGAGTAAGCAGGGCTGCCCATGTCTGAGGCAGAGAGTGAAAGAAACTTGGGGAACAAAAATCAGTGGTAAGAGTTCTGCCATTATGCGCCCTCCAAGTCTGATGTATGGCACACCAGCACTGCTTTCCTCGACACCCTCCCTTACTACGGTTGCTGGGATTGGACCGCAGTATTAGGAGGTGCTTCTCTGGCAGGGAACTCCTCCCCAATAGATTAAGGTAAAAGGCAATGGAAAACAGCTGTTGGGATCACAGTGAGGTGTGGCTGTTTCACTGAAGTAGAAGCCATTAACTTTCTGAGATGGGACTGTTTTTTGTTTCTTGTTGAATCAATAAAAAGTGTGCAGTCATTTGGGCTACCAAGAGAAGTTGTGGTCCTCCCAAGGGTAAAGATTGTAGTCTTCTCCTTCATGGCTGTGAGTTCTGTTAGAAATCCCATGTCATAGCTTAGGCAAGGTTAAGAACATGGAGCCATAAACATGAAATCCAATTGGACTTGGGTTGGAGGCTTGCCTTTTGCAATTCTGTGTGAGTGAGCAAACCTCTGCATAGCATGAGAACTTTAGTTTGAGGTTCAAAGCCCACCAACACCATTTACCCATGGTGTGTCCATGAGCGGGTATTTAATCTTCCTGTGCTTTAGCCCCTCTGTTGAACTAATGAGTACCAGAAGGACCCCATTGTAAACAAGATATTGCATCTAAGTTATCCTTAGCATCTCATTCTCCCAGATACAAATATTGAGTGTCCTTCTCTTTATGAGAGTTAAAGGGGTAAACTGCAGCAGAAGTGGCAGTGTGTTTGTCTCTTTCTAACTTTTTCCTCCATCATTGGGGATACCACACTATTTCAGACAACTTGCACCCCCCCCCTTGCCGGCGATCTCTGCTCCAGGTGAAGCCTCAGTTTTATCTGCTTTTTGTATAATAGCCAGTTAAGCTGCTTTTTGTAAAATGGACAGTGATTTCTCCAGTAATGAAGGTATGTTGATTTCCCCGTAGTCTTGGAAATAAGCTTCCAGAGCTAGTAGCCCTGATGGAAGTGGAACACTTGGATATTGTGGCAGTCACAGAAACATGGTACACGGAGAACCATGACTGGGATGTCAACATACCAGGGTACACAATCTACAGAAGGGACAGGGAGGGTAAAAGAGGAGGTGGAGTAGCTCTCTACATAAGGGAAGGGATCAAAGTAACAGAACTAAAAGGTAAAGGGGAGGACAAGAGAAACTCTGGGTCACATTGGAGACAGGGAATGGCATCACAATCCACACAGGGGTTGTATACAGACCCCCATCTCAAGGGGAGGAAATGGACAAGAAAATGATAGAGGGCATTCTCAAAATGGCTGAAAAAGGGAGATACTGTTGATGGGGGACCTGAATATGCCAGATGTTAACTGGGCAACATGGACTGCAGCCACATCCAAGAGCAGGGTCATTCTCGATGCCCTACAGGAGCATGCCTTAGACAGCTAGTGGTGGAACCCACTGGAGGGAGCAATATTAGACCTGGTACTCTCAAATGGAGAGAGGATCACAAACTTAGAAGTCAGTAGACACCTGGGAACAAGCGATCACTGCACAGTGTGCTTCACAATAAAACACAACCATGGAGACAAGCCATACAAATACAAGGATACTGGACTTTAGAAGGCTGCCTTTGGCAAAATGGGTGAATACCTGAAGAATGCATTAGCAAATGGCCAGAAAGGAGGGTGGAAGAACAATGGAGAAAATCAAACTGCCATCATGGAGGCAATAAGCCTTGTGTGAAATAAATAAAGAAACAAAGCGGAATAAAAAACCACTATGGCTCTCAAAAGAAGTGTCAGGGAAGGTTAAGGAGAAAAAGGCTGCATTCAAAAAGTATAAGGAATCACAGACAGAGCACTACAGGGAACTGTATCAATTAAAGCAGAAAGAAGTGGGGAAGGCAGTCAGAAAAGCAAAGGCCCAAACCGAGGAAAGGATAGCCAACTCAGTTAAGAAGGGGGATAAAACCTTTTATAGGTACATTAGGGAACATAGAAAGGTTAAGGGAGGGATAGGGAAGATTAATAAAGGAGAGGGGAGGTGGGCAGAGGGAGACAGTGAAAAGGCAGAGATAATGAATGAATACTTTTGCTCAGTATTCACAAAAGAAGAAGAGGAGGAGTTACCTAAACCAAACAGTAGAAGCACTCTGATAGTGGAGTTAATACCAGTCCATTTAAAGAAGAAAGAGTACTGAAAAGCTTCTAAAACTCAAGGTGGACAAAGAATGACTTGATGGGATCTCATCCTAGAATCCTAAAAGAGCTAAGGGAGGACCTAGTGACACCACTAACCACACTTTTAACAAATCATGGGAAGATGGGGTGGTACCTGAGGACTGGAGGAGGGCAGATGTGATTCCCTTCACAAAAGTGGGAGCAAGGCAGAAGCAGGAAACTACAGACCTGTTAGTTTGACTCAGTGGTGGGGAAAATGATGGAACTCACTCTGAAAGAAAGAATTGTTTAGGTACCTAGAGGCCAGCAGGGCACTGGACCCAAAGCAGCATGGATTCACAGCAGGAAGGTCATGTCAGACAAATCTAATTGATTCTTGACTGGGTGACCAAAGTAATAGACCAGGGAGGGGCTGTGGATATGGCCTACCTAGACTTTAGCAAGGCATTTGACACAGTCTCGCACAAACGACTAATAATCGCTAGCGGCCTGGGAGTGGGTCCCAGGGTGGTAGCCTGGGTAGAAAACTGGCTGCACAACATGACACAGAAGGTAATAGTGAATGGAACACATTCTGAAGAAAGAGGGGTTACTAGTGGAGTACCTCAGGGCTCAGTACTGGGTCCAGTCCTCTTTAACGTCTTTATAGGTGACATTGCAGAGGGTCTGGAAGGAAAGGTATGCCTCTTTGTGGATGACACAAAGATCTGTAACAAATTGATACACAAGGGGGGGTAGAAAGGATGAGAAGGGACTTGACAAGGTTGGAGAAATGGTCAGACATATGGCAACTTAGATTCAATGCAAAGAAGTGCAAAGTAATGCACCTGGGAAATAAAATCCAGGAGAAGAGTACACAATAGCAGGAGGTACTAACAACAACAATAATGGAAAGGGATCTGGGTGTAGTCATATCAGACGACCTAATGGGGGTATGCCATGTGAGAAGTCAGTAGGGAAAGCCAGGGATACTGGGATGCATAGGAGGGGCATCACAAGTAGAAAAAGGAAGTGGTTATCCTCTATACAGACAGTTGGTGAGACCCCATCTGGAGTACTGCATGCAGTTTTGGAGACTTATCTACGCAAGGACATAGACAGGATGGAAGCAGTCCAGAGGAGGGCAACTAAAATGTGCATGGTCTACATCAGAAACCATATGAAGAGAGACTGAGAGAGCTTAATATGTATACCCTTGATGAAAGAAGGGACAGGGGACATGATAGAAACTTTTAAGTACATCAAGGGAATCAACAAAGTCCAGGAGGGTAGCATCTTTCAGAAAAAGAGATGTGTAAGAACAAGGGGGCACAATTTAAAGTTAGAGGGGGGACGGCTCAGGGGTAATGTGAGGAAATTCTTTTTCACGGAGAGAGTGGTGGACTCATGGAACCGCCTTCCTGGTAAGGTTGTGGGGTCTAAAACAGTGGAGGAATTCAAACATGCATGGAACAGACATAAGGCAATTATAGTGGGGGGTTGCAGGAAATAGGCTGTTGGTTAACTAGAATCTGCAGCTTATCCAGTAGGTAGGGAAATGGGCAGACTGGGTGGGCCAAGTGGTCCTTATCTGCCATCAAAGTCTATGTTTCTATGTTTCTGTGTTGTCCTGTTAGACGGAGGGAGTTCCCTCCTCCTGTGGGGTTCAGTCTATGTATTTTTAGTCAAGAGTGATTTTCCAAATGTCCCTTACTATTCCAAAGGGTCTCAGGTGGCACACTGAATGTGTCTTAACTTTAAATGCAGAAGTCAAAGGTTTGATTCCAAGTGAGCACACATATCTTGCTGTCTGACTTTAACAGATATGGCGTGTACATCTGAGACTGTTATTCTTGTCCTGTTTGGTTATTCACAGTGGCACCATGGCTTAGTGCAGACCAATAATGATAAATATTAAGACCTGTGGTAGGACTTTGAGGCCCTGGGTCCCAAGGACCAGTAGTTTGTCCTGGCTGATAAAATGTAATATGTTTTTGTTTGCACCTCCCAGTTGGACTTGGGGGGTGCACCTGTGGTACTATTAGCAATGGTAAGCTTAGTTACACAATTTTTTTTTTAATTTTTTAGTTGTTTAACCAGGAGTAGCACACAAAGCTGAGAGCTTTTTTACAGGAGCAACCTGGGAGCACAGGGAAGTTAAGTGACTTGCTCAGGGTCACACAGTATGTAAGTGGAAGCTGTGGGATTCAAACCCAGGTCTGGTCTGCTGGATATCACCAGATTTGCAGCTCAGAGCCTTAAACCACTGCGCTATACTGCCTCCCAAATTCCTGCTCCATTGCACTGTATGCTGGATTCTTTTTGTGACATTAGTTGTGACCTGTGGGTTTTTGCACGCGAAGATGCCTGAGTCATTAGACCTCTTTGGTCAGAGAGGGGTCCCTATAGTCATGTCCAGGTGGACCACAGCAGACCAATTAGATCACCTAATTGCAGGCAATCCCTGACCATGATGGCAGGTCAGGTGGAGGATTTAAGGAGTAGCATCTATATCTGACTAATTCAAGCAGAGCCATCTTAAGTAAGATGCATCTATGAGAGGGGCGGGGAGGGGTGGCAGGTGACGGAGGGTGGGCATCCTGTCTATCTCCAGTCTGTCCAACCCCCATTGTGTTACGTCTCTTGCAGGAGGGGGCAATAGTATGATAGCCAGTCAGCATGCATGTGTGTGATACATGTGGAAGAGGCCAGGGTGATCACATTGCAGGTTACCTGATCATGAGCTATAAGAGAAAGTGATCTGCACACTTACTTTATTTGGTGCAATATAGTGTGCTGTTACATCATGTGATTAAGCTAGAATGTGTTACTCACAGTTTGTTTTCATTGTGGTGTAGGTGACCACTCATAGAAGGGCCAGGGTGTTGAACTAGGCTGTTTTTGTCCAAAAATATGCTTTTCTGGGGCCATGGCAAATGTACTCTGATGCCAGCTGGCCTTTATGTGGAGATGTGGGTGGCCTTTGGTGTTGGTGCCCTTATGGGTCTGTTTGTCATATTTGGCTGTTATCTCAACATGTGGGGACTTGCTCAGCCCCATCTATTGGGATGGCCAGGTGAGTCCTGGCTGCTTCTTCAAACATTTTGAGATGAATTAGTACCATGAACATATCGCTGAGGGTTGGATCCTCATTCAGAATACGCAGAGTGAAGCTCTGCTATCTCCAATCCACAGTCCAGTGGAAACCAAATTTAGTTGGGGGTGGAATTTGATGCAGGTACAGGTGCAAGCAGAAGAGGTAGCTGCTAACCACGATCCAGGTTCAAGCCTCACCTTCCTTTTTGTTTAGGCAGCAACTCTAACTCATGCAGCTTGCTTTTCTAGTCATAGGAGGGACACAAGATTTTTAGTCTATTTCTGATAGTTTCTTCTGGCATGGGTTGGTCAACAAGTAAAAGTCGAGACATGATCTGACAGACTACCAAGTTACTCACGGATCATCAATCAAGGGGCACAGGGTTCACCTGATTGTATTCCCATGGGGTTAGCAGTTGCTCCGAGAGCTACCACGAATGTCATGGTATGGTTTAAGGCATCTCTGAAATAAGAGGGACCTTGCATGTTGGTTACTCATTAAGAGGTCGTGATGTTAATGGAAGAGTAATTGGTGTGGGACATTAGGCCTGGAGAGACGATCAAACAAGTTTTTCCAGATGTGTCAGTGGCAGTTTTTCAGTGGATACACTTTTGGCATGTCAGCAATCAGAGATCTGATTTCCAGGGACCAGTGTCCACTCAAAGGATGGAATGCAACTATTGCAGTCCCTCTCAAGGTAGTCATGGCCTGGAGTTTTTTCAAAATCCGATTTGGTCAGACCAGTTCCCTCTGAGAAACCACAAGGATGTCTTGCTGCAGTTGACTTATTGGCAGTGTAATCCAAGCCTGAAGGATTTCCAGTCTTTGATTTGGCGATCCCTGGTAGTCTTGCTAGGATGGCACACTTGGAGGCTTCTAGGCCAGTCTCTGGGGGCACCCTGTTTCATGACCGCTTCAGGGCTCCTGTAAACTCCTTTTGATGGCCCCTATACTATGGAACAGGGACCTTGTTGTGGTTAAGATCCAGATACAGGAGGTCTAGGGTCATCAGCATCTGTAGGCTCCATCTGGAGAACAGGGTCCTTGCATAGTTGGTTCAGATAAAACATATGTATACACAGTGGTGAGAGCACTGGGATCCTGAGACCTACAGAGCTGAAGGATGGTTGGACATGAGCTGCACCATTAGTTATAACAGCATTTCAGATATTTAGGTATGTCAGTCAATTCAAATAGTGACAAATCTCCACTCTTCCACAACCAGTGGAATCCTGCACCTGGATGTGTAACCTTCTAATGCAGATGAAACTGTCTATAATCCAGACTCACAAATGTCACAAAAAGGGAGGCAGTATAGTGCAGTGGCTTTAGGTTCTGAGCTGCAAATCTGGTGACATCCAGCAGATCAGACCTGGGTTTGAATCCCACAGTTTCCACTTACATACTGTGAGACCCTGAGCAAGTCACTTAACTTTCCTGTGCTTCCAGGTCACTCCTGTAAAAAGCTTTCAGCTTAGTGTGCTACTCCTGGTTAAACAACTAAATAAAAAAAATAGAATTCAGAATGATATCAACTTTGAAAATGTTATTCAAGTAAAATAGTCTATAGTCTTTAGCATCCATAACCACAGTTTGCAATAAAATCCACTTCATTTGCTCAAAACTGTAGGATCACAGACTTTAAAGCACAGCTCAATCATAATTCATATTAAGTTGCTATAATTAACGCTGCATAGTCTAAAAAACCTGAGCATTCAAAACCTCACTTTATTAGCCAGTCCCATCATGCTGAGGGTTGAGGTGCTGGATACCACACCTTGCACAGCACCAGTGACCCAGGTTCAGTAAAGGACTTAAGCCGCTGGGGGTCGGCAGGGGATGGAAGAGATTGAGTGTCCAGAGGACTGCTCTCTCTTCCTGGGGAGGGATCTGAGCCTTGCACCACTCCTCAGCAGCCCTTGGTGGAGACTGGGAGCAGCATCAGGAATATGTGGTGCCACAATCAGGGGGAGGAGTGGTGGTGGATGTCAGGTGGACATCATTGCATGTCCACGCATCTGGGGGCAACCATTACAAAGAAAACCCTCACCAGATCAGGGAGATGATGAGGGCTCCAGAGACCTTACCTGCTGTACATCCCTAGTGTTGGACTCTCTCCCTAACAGTCCCCCCCGGCTCTCCACCGGACTGACCCTATAATTGCAGCAAGGCCATCAGGTAGGTGGGGTGGGTCCTCCCCCGGGGGTGATCCATGGGGCTGGACGGTCCTGGTGAGGAGTACTAGGGGGAGAGGTCTCAGGTCGGGAGTAGAGGTGATGGTCAGGTAGGCATCTTTGAGAGATGCCCTGGCCACAAGCGTGAAACTAGAATCTATAAAAAAAAATCACTTTATAGTAGAATTGACTTTGCTTGTTCCAAAATTGTGGCATACTTTTAAGCTGCATAATTTATAGAAATTTCAGCCTTCAAAACAGCAGTTTGCATTAAAATCAACTTTGCTTGTTCCAAAGTTGCAGCTTACTATGGTTTTAAGTTTCACATTTAAGATAGCTTCAACATTCAAAACAGCAGTTCACAGTAGAAACCCTTTTGCTTGTTTGTTAAATACAATGCCACAAAGATTTGAAATTAGCTCATTCATGATTCATAATAGCTTATAATGTAAGCTTCTGAATTTTAAAAAACTTTACAGAAGAGTTGAGGGTGTGCAAGTAAGCAAAAGTGTAAAGTGCTTTTATGCAGAGAACAGAGGGAGGAATTTCTTCTGTCTAGTTAGACATTTTTACTAATGTATTTATCTGCACTTGTTAAATGCATACCATTGTAATAAACATAGTCTCTGAAATGATTACATATTGCTTATAATCAGATCTTGCAATCAGTTAAGTAGCTTGTCTGCTTTGCATTTGTTTTTAATTCACTTACTTGGTTAGTCACTATGCACTTTATATTTAACTGAAGATTGAATACTGCCACATCTTTCTTGTGCAGACCCCCTTCATTGCCTTACTATAGAGGCACAGTAGCACCCCTATAGTTAGGGCTAAGTCGGATGTTCAGTGTTAAACCCCTAACTTTGTACCTTAATAGCTTTGGCACCATTTGACAAAATCAGCTGAAAGTTTGCAAGTGTTGTTAAAAAGGCAAAATGTAAATCTATGGAAAATATGACGGCAGCTTGTGTGGTTTCTGAGATCTGCATGCCATTTTTCTGTAGATATCACGTTTTTTTCTATACTTAACATGGGACTTTTTTTTTGCTCTCACCTACAGCCTACACGAATGGAACTGTTTCCCCCCAAACTTTCAGGGCACAGGCGTGATGTCCTAAGATAGTGCCTTTGAAAGGTCTGGTGAAATAATATTAAATGGTTCCTGAGTTACAAGGTTTTAAAGTTTTTGTATTTTGCTGTTCTGAGCATGCTCAGTAGGGTTTTTGGGATAATGTTCTGATATGACACCATATCCTGTGCCGCAGGACCCTTTTTTGTGCCGTGAGATCTGCCATCTTATTTCTTTTCTCCTCAAACTATTAAGCATGGACATTATATAACAAGCATTTATCAATACCGAATGTTCACTGCTGGTATTGCTGTTGCATCTGATCGCCATCCCATTATGTATGCTATGTTTCCCTGGTGTCTAATGGAACCACCACCCTCCTATTGCTGTCCCCATATTGAAATAATGTTTCCCTGGTGTCTAGTGTCACCCCTCACCTTCCGATCGTCAGCCCTGTATTTATACTTTATATATTTATAAAGACTATGTTTGCTGGCCAAGGCACTTAGCTTCACCTGAGCTCTTTCCTTCTAGGTTGATTGAAAGAACAGAGCAAAGAACCTTACCAGAGTAAGGGAAAGGATTAAGACTTCTATTGGCTAGGCAGATTTACTGTGTGCTGTTATTTTTATTTTGTACTCACAGGAATTGTTACTGTTTGTTGCTAACATTTTATTGCTTTATTTTTCTCTGATTCAAATTGTTGTTGCTGGGTATACCTTTTTCTGCATTATTACAAGATGTGCCTACAGGTGTGTGCTAACAGATTACTGCTGTAATCTTCTGATTCAAATTGTCTTTTGCAAGGTATATCTTCTGTCAGTGCTTTATTTTTCTCTATAGCAAAGTGTTTCTTACAGGGTATATCTTCTGTGAAATTATTACAGGTGGTGCTTTACAGGTTTTACAGTTTTATCTATCATTAGGATAAGCATTCAGGGTTACTGCATTTGTTGCTGACTGATTGTTTCTTCTCTTACCTCATTGTTTCTTTCATCCGTGTTTCTTTTTCAGCAGGGGAAGGGGCCCAGCCACTCACCCCCATCCCCAACCACCCTACACTACACTCCTTTTATAAGGTATCACAGTTGTGATATTTCCTGTGGCAAAGCAGGAAGGGGCAGATCAGTGGGGTATCCACACAGTGACCTCATTTACAGGGGCATTAGTAATTTAACTTGTTATAACAAGTTATACAAAAACAAACAAACAAAACACAAAATCAAACTTTTACTTTAATTTTCTTCCTTCTAATTACTCTGACCAGGTTATAAACCCAGCAACTTATCTGGAATGGGTATCATTAACTGCAGGTACTGAGGAACACTTTTCAGAAGGGCAGTTTTACAGGATTTAGGACACTGTCCTACATGCTGGGCCATTGGAGATCTTAGAGCTCAGCTCCAGGCAGCATGGGCAGAGATTGCACACCTCACATTTCATATTCAAGAAGAAATATATTACAAGAACCACTCGCCATTTCCCCAACATCCAACAGAAGTACCTTGACTGCAGAGGGTAGTTGATCAGGGAGGTTGGCAGGTGGTTCAGAGGGGCAAATTGGTGCCCCATCACTCAGTGCTCTCCAACATTTTACCTCCACAAGCCATATAAAAACTACAAACAGGTATCTGCCTCTATCTATGAAATCAAACAAAGGGGCAGAGGACACTGCAGAGCAGGACACAGCAGCACAGGAGCTAGCACAACGAAACTCACCCAAAACAGGAAACAAAACAAAAAAAGCAAAAAGAAAATCCAAAAAACTTCTGATCATAGGAGACTCCATGATTCAGGGAGTTGATACATATCTCCAGCCAGGGGTAATGGTCAGATGTCTCCCAGGTACATCAGCATGGAGAGACACTGACCGCATTGATAAAATTGTTCAGGAAGCAGGAGAAAACACTGATGTCCGGGTACACATAGGGACTAATGCTGTCTCCAGCCAGTCAGTTGTGGAGACCAAGGAACACCTGACCAGGCTGAGTGAGAAACTATCATCCATTCCATCTGGCATCTCCTTCTCTGAGATCCTGCCAGTCTGGTAGAGGGGGGAAGATGGATAGAAGGTCAGATAAGGGGAGATAGGGGAGCTAAACATGTGGCTCAAGGACTGGTGCCAGGAAAAAGGACACAAATTTGCAGGGGACTGGCAACAGTTTTGGGAGTGAAAGTTCTTTAAATTTGATGGACTGCATCTAATTAAGGAGAGAGTCAGTGCATTGGGGAAGAAGTTTGACATCTTTGCAGAATTTTTAGACCAACAAATGGGGAAAGGGGTGCAGCACCCCATATGTCGAATGAGAAGAACATGCCTCCCCCCTCAGCTAGTGGTCAAACAGGAGTTCAACATGTTTGCAGGGGGGTTACTAGTGGGGTACCACAGGGTTCAGTATTAGGAACGGTCCTCTTCAATGTCTTTATAAGCGACATTGCAGAGGGACTGGAAGGAAAAGTATGTCTCTTTGCAGATGACACAAAGATCTGCAACAGAGTTGATGCACAGTCTGGGGGAAGGGAAGGATGAGAAGGGACTTGGCAAGGTTAGAGGAATGGTCAAATGTATGGCAGCTTAGATTTAATGCTAAGAAGTGCAAGGTAATGCACCTGGGAAACAAAAACCCAGGGGAAGAGTACACAATGGGGGGGTGAGATACTAACAACAACAAAAATGGAAAGAGACCTGGGGGTATTCATATCAGATGACCTAAAGGTGGGCAAGCAATGTGAGAAGGCAGCAAGGAGGGCTGGGGGGGATACTGAGATGCATAGGGAGAGGCATCACCAGTAGAAAACAGGAAGTTATTATGCCTCCATACAGACAGCTGGTGAGACCCCATCTGGAGCACTGCGTGCAGTTCTGGAGACCCAATCTCCACAAAGACATAGACTGGATGGAAGCTGTCCAGAGGAGGGTAACTAAAATGGTGTAGGGTCTGCACCAGAAGACATATGAAGAGAGACTTAAGGAGCTTAATATGTATAGTCTCGAGGAAAGGAGGGAGAGGGGGGACATGATAGAAACTTTCAAATACCTGAAGGGAATCAACTAAGTCCAAGAGGGTAGCATCTTTCAAAAAAGTGTGCAAGAACAAGGGGCACAATTTGAAGATGGGGGCAGCTCAGAGGTAATTTGAAAGTATTTTTTCACAGAGAAGGTTGTGGTGTCCATGGAATGGCCTTCCGGAGGAGGTTGTGGGGTCAAAAACAGTGGTGGAATTCAAGCATGCATGGGACAGTCATAAGGCAATTTTAGGGGGTGGGGTTGGAAGAAGTAGGCTGCTAGTTAACTAGGATCTGCAGCTTATCCATTAGGTAGGGAAATGGGCAGACTGGGTGGGCCAAGCGGTCCTTATCTGCTGTCAAAATCTATGTTTCTATGTCCATTTGCATCACCAGGTAAGGAAAAAGGTCCAGCTCCCCATACAATGCACAGGGGAAATGCCAGACCTCACCCAACAACTAACACACCAAAAACTGGCCAATGGAAAATCATGTACACAAATGCTCGCAATCTGGGAAACAAGATCCCAGACCTGCAGGCAATAATGACAGAGGCTTAAGTGGACATAGTAGCAATTAGTGAGATGTGGTTTACCAGTAACCACACTTGGGAGACTTCAGTACCTGGCTATGTACTTTTCAGATGAGACTGAGGTGCAGAAAGGGCCCTGTTTGCCAATGAAAATATCAAAGCTACAGAAATTGAGAATACACATAAGGAGCCAGAAGAACTGGGGGTCACCCTGGAAACAGGAAATGGGACAGCCATAAGAACTGGGGTTGTTTACAGGCCCCCAGACCAGGGGGAGGACATAGACACATTACTGTTAGAAGATATACAAAACATGACAGCTAAAGAGGAGGTTCTGATAATGGGATACTTCAACATGCCAGATACAGATTGGTCAATACCAGTAGGAACGTATGCCAGAACTAGACATATGGTAGACTCCCTGCAGGGGGAGGGCCTCAAACAACTGGTACAACAACCCACAAGAGACAGGGCTATCCTAGATCTAGTACTGACTGACATGGAAAGGACCACAGATCTCCAGGTAGAAGGTCACCTGGGGGCCAGTGACCATCACATGGTATGGTTCAATTTGGCCACTACAACTAAATCATCCTATTCCAAGGCAAAAATATATGACTTCAGAGGAGCTGACTTTGATAAGATGGCCAATAGAGTTAAGCTAGCTCTGGCAAAAACAAGTACAGATGAGGGGGTACAGGCAAAGTGGGCAAGCATTAAGGATGCAATACTTGAAGCAACATCCCATTGTGTTAAAGAGAAAAGGAAGTGCAAAAGAAGAAGGAAACCACTTTGGTTCTCAAAAATAGTAGCAGAAAAGGTCAGAGCCAAAACACTGGCCTTCAGGAAATATAAGGGAACACAGCGGGATGAAGATATGGAGGCATACCAAACTTCCCTAAGGGAAGCAGGGAAGGCAGTAAGACAGGTAAAGGCCCAAACTGAGTAAACACTAGCATAAACAGTAAAAGAAGGTGACAAGACTTTCTACAGATACATTAGTGAAAGGAGAAAGTCCAGAGGGGGTATTGCTAAGATCAAAGGAGATAAGGGGGCGTGTGAGGAGGAGGACCATGTAAAAGCATCTATCCTAAATAGATACTTCTGCTCAGTATTTACTGAAGAGAAGGTAGGGCAGGGCCCTCAGCTCAGCACCATGGACACGGGGGGGGGGACGGAGGTGAACACTAGTCCCTTCACAAAAGACAGGGTCCTACAAGAGCTCACTAAGCTCAGGGTTGACAAGGCAATGGGACCTGATGGTATACATCCTAGGGTACTAAAGAAGCTAAGGATGGAACTAGCAGAGCCATTAGCAGAACTATTTAGTGAGTCTCTGAACACAGGAGAGGTCCCAGAAGACTGGAGAAGAGCTCATGTGATCCTGCTCCACAAGAGTGGTAGCAGGAGGAGGCAGAGAACTAGATACTAGTCAGTCTTACCTCAGTAGTGGGCAAGATTATGAAGGCAATCCTTATGGAAAGGACAGTGCAACACCTGGAATCCATAGGAGCACAGGATCCAAGACAGCATGGGTTTACAAAAGGAAGGTCCTGTCAAACTAATCTCATAGATTTCATTGACTGGGTAACCAGAGTGGTGGACCAAGGGGATCAGTTGAGGTCGCCTACCTTGACTTCAGCAAAGCTTTCAATACTGTTCAACATAGAAGATTGATTAATAAGCCGGGTAGGCTCAGGGTGGGTCAGAAGTTGGTCAACTGGGTGGCAAACTGGTTGGCAGGCAGAAAACAGAGAGTGGTGGTAAATGATATATAGTCAGAAGAGATGTAAGTCACAAGTGGGGTACCTCAGGGATTAGTCCTGGGGCCAGTCCTCTTCAATATCTTCATCAGTGACATTGCAGATGGACTAGAGGGTAAGGTTTTTCTGTTTGCAGATGACACCAAGGTCAGCAACATAGTAGATGATACAGATGGGGTGGGCAGAATGAGAAGAGATCTGGATAAGCTAGCAAAATGATCAGAAGAGTGGCAACTGGGGTTTAATGCAAAGAAGTGCAAGATCATGCACATAGGGAAGAGAAACCCCTGAAGCCACCTATAGGCTGGGAGAGGAGTTGCTGGCAGTCACAAGGGAAGAATGAGACTTGGGTGTCATCATTACCGATGACCTGAAATCATCCAAGCAGACCACTAAAGCAGTTGGTGAAGCTAGGGGGATGTTAGGGTGTATTAGTAGGGGAACCACAAGTCAGAAGAGGGAGGTAATAATCCATCTTTACAAGACACTGGTTAGGCCCTATCTGGAGTACTGCATACAGTACTGAAGGCCACACCTTCACAAGGGCATTAACCAAATTGAGGCAGTCCAGAGAAAGGCAACCAAAATGGAGTAGGGACTGCATCAGAAAACATATGAGGACAGATTAACGGAGGTCAATATGCATTCCCTAGAGCAAAGGAAGGAGAGAGGTGATATGATTGAAACATTCAAACACCTTAAGGACACTAAGGTGAAAGAGTCTAACATGTTTCAATATAAAAAAAATAGCAGGACAAGAGGACACAGCATGAGATTAGAGGGAGGCAAATTAAGGGGTAATGTGAGGAAGTTCTTTTTCACAGAAAGGGTGGTGGATGCATGGAACGGCCTATGTCAGAAAGTGGTGGATATAAATATGAATACAGTGCAGGGCTTCAAACAGGCATGGGATAGGCATAAGAGAGCAATACAGATGAGTAGAATAGATATGCCATTGGAAGAGCAAAGGCTGATGTCACATTTATATAAAAATATGTAGTAAAAGAAATGGGCAGACTGGATGGGCCTTGTGGTCCTTATCTGCCATCAACTTCTATGTTTCTATCTAATATAATGTTTCCTTGCTGTCTAGTGGCACCCCCGAAACCCTTTGATAGCTGTCTCCTTATTTATATAATGTTTCCCTGATGTCTAGTCGTATCCTCACCCTCCAATCACTGTTCCCTTATTTATGTTTATATTTATATAGACAGAATGAGAAGGGACCTGCAGAAACCTGAAGAATGGTCAGGGATTTGGCAGTAGAAATTCAATGCAAAGAAGTGCAAGGTAATGTATATGGAGCATAACAACCCGGCACAATATATCAGTTGGGGGGTGAGGATATAGCATGCACTAAGCAGGAAATGGATCTTGGGGTTATCATCTCTGATATACCTCAAGGTAGGGAAACAGTGTGACAAGGCAGCAGGTAAAGCAAATAGGATGCTGGTATGCATAGGCAGGGGTATCACCAGCAGGAAAAGGGAGGTCATAATTCCACTATACAAGACTCTAGTGAGGCCCCACCTGGAGTACAGTGTACAGTTCTGGAGACCTTACCTATTTAAGGATATAGACAGGGTAGAGAAGGTTCGGAGGAGGGCAACAAACATGGTACATGGATTGCATCACAAGTCCTATGAGGACAGGTTGAAGGAACTGAATATGTTCTCCCTGGAGGAGAGGAGGGAGAGGAGGGAGAGAGGAGATATGGTAGAGACATACAAGTATCTTACATGGAGGAACAGGGTACAGGAATACACTATTTTAAGTGAAAAAGTTGTTCCAGGACTAGAGGGCATGGGATGAAGTTGGAGGGAGGATGATTCAGGGAAAACATGAGGAAGAATTTCTTCATAGAATGGGTGGTGGACAAGTGGAACACCCTGCCAGAAGAAGTGGTGGAAGGTGAAACAATCACAGGATTTAAGAATGCATGGGATAGTCATAAAGGAATTCTGGAGGTCAGGGTTAAGGGGCAACAGACTTCTAGGAAAACATAAAGTGAACTTACAAGCTCAAATGGGCAGACTGGGAGGGCCGTAGATCCTTATCTGCCGACACAGTCTATGTATCTATGAATGTAGCTATGTATCTATATGATGTTTCCTTAGTGTCTAGTGGTGCCTTCACCCTTGGATCACATCACCGTATGTATATGATGTTTTCCTGGTGTTTAGTGGCCACCTCACCCTCTGACCTTGTCCCCTAATGTATAGTGGTCTCCCACCCCCCCGACATCATCCCCTTATGTGTGTGTGTTTTTCCCTGGTGTCTAGTGGTACCCTCCCACCCACCGATCACTGCTCCCAAACTAATGTAATCTGTAAAACAAATTCCTCACCGATGTGACATCCAACCCTGACCTTCCACTGAGCAACCACCACCCCTCAACCCCCCCCCCAAATACCCTCACATGCCCTCACTCACTTGAACACGTCCAAGGGCCAAGATCCACTCTCCATTCGAAGACAGGTCTTGCTGCTGAAACCTCCGACTGCAATATGAGAAACTAAGGTAAGTGCAGGTCAGTGTATTTCAATGGGGTTTCTAACTTTAATGCATAACTTTGTCATTTTTGCATATTTTTTACCCCAGATTTTCAACATGGCCTTTGTGGGATTCCACCTCATGACCAATGCTGGTGAAAGTATGAAAATCAGTCCCAAAAGGTGAGTTTGTGGTCACTTGATGAAATCACCTTTCAGGCAGGATTTGAATATTTTCTCCACTCTTGTTCATGAGATGGAGTCATAAGAAGTCTATGTTGAAGTTTTGGGGTCAAAATATGTAAAAATGGCAAAGTTATGTGCTTACATTGACATTTTTTTATACTTGCTCATAACTTTGGTAATTTTAAATATTTTGACCCCAAATTTTAAACATAGACATTTTTTTACACTGCCTCATGAACATGATAGCTGTCATTTTTCAAATCCTAGCCAAAATGTGTTTTCACTTCTGTGGCATGGAATGACATTTTTGTGGTGAGAAGAGACATTTTGGTGGGGATTTGAAAAAGTTCACCTACCAGGTTCATGAGGTGGGATAATAAACAAGCATTTGTCAATGCCGAATGTTCGCTTGCAGGTATTTGCAGTGGTGTTTGGCATGTATGGTACTTTACCCTAATGCCCTGTGCGATTGCTGGTTTTTGCACAATAAATTGTCAGCATGACCTTTTTGTTACCCTCATTGTGCGCTACATAGGTGAAAACACGTTTTGGGCAGGATGTGAAAAATGACAGCTGTACTGCTCATCAGGAAGTGTGGTAAAATGGCAATGTTGAAAATCTGGAGTGGAAATATTGAAAATTCGCAAACCTAGGAGCGTGTGTGGGAACTGTGCAATGCACGCTCAGAAACAGTCATTGTTAGGAATTTTTCACCAAATTGTCAACACTGGTGTTTTAAAACCTCTGCTAATGAACAGTGTCACTGTGATTGTCTTACTGTGTGCCATACATTGATTTTGCACACCGACTGCGCCATTGTGCACTACATGGGCGGAAACACGTTTTGGGCAGGATGTGAAAAATGACAGCTGTACTGCTCATAAGTAGGTGTGTAAAATGGCAATGTTGAAAATCTGGAGTGAAAATATTGAAAATTCACAAACTGATGAGCGTGCGTAGGAACTGCACAATGCACGCTCATAAAACAGTTATTTTTAGGAATTTGTTCACCAAATTTTCAACATAACCATTTTAAGATCTCTGCTCATGAACAGTGACACTGTGATTTTCTTAATGTGTCTCATACACTGAGTTCACACAGCGACTGTGCCATTGTGAGCTACATGGGTGGAAACACATTTTAGGCAAGATGTGAAAAATGACAGCTGCAGTGCTTATGTGTGGTAAAGGTGTGGTAAAATGGCAATGTTGAAAATGTGGAGGGAAAATATTGAAAATTCGCAAACTTACGAGCATGCATAGGAACTGCACAATGAACACTCGTAAAACAGTCATTTCTAGGAATTTTGTCACCAAATTTTCAACACAGCCATTTTAAGACCTTTGCTCATGAACAGTGTCACTGTGATTTTCTTAATGTGTCCCATACATTAAGTTCGCACATGGACTGCGCCATTCTACATGGGCAGAAACACGTTTTGGGCAGGATGTGAAAAATGACATCTCTACTGCTTATGAGGAAGTGTGGTAAAATAGCAATGGTGAAAATCTGGAGTGAAAATATTGAAAATTCGCAAACTTACGAGCGTGCATAGGAACTGCGCAACGCACACTCGTAAAACAGTCATTTGTAGGAATTTTTCACCAAGTTTTCAACATTGCTATTTTAAAACCTCTGCTAATGAACAGTGTCACTGTGATTTTCTTACTGTGTCCCATACATTGATTTTGCACACCGACTGCGCCATTGTGCACTACATGTGCGGAAAGACATTTTGGGCAGGATGTCAAAAATAACAGCTGTACTGCTCATAAGGAGGTGTGGTAAAATGGCAATGTTGAAAATCTGGGGTGAAAATATTGGAAATTCGAAACTTACGGTGCGTAGGAACTGCGCAATGCATGCTAGTAAAACAGTCATTTTTAGAATTTTTTCACTATTTTCAACATAGCCATTTCAAGACCCTGCTCATGAACAGTGTCACTGTGATTTTCTTAATGTGTCCCATACATTGATTTCACACACTGACTGCGCCATTGTGCGCTACATGAGTGAA
This sequence comes from Neoceratodus forsteri, assembly GCA_016271365.2. Taxonomy (NCBI): domain Eukaryota; kingdom Metazoa; phylum Chordata; order Ceratodontiformes; family Ceratodontidae; genus Neoceratodus; species Neoceratodus forsteri. The sequence continues at coordinate 1,093,831,949 of CM057451.1, forward strand.
AACACATTTTGGGTGAGATGTGAAAAATGACAGCTGTACAACCCATAAGAAGGTGTGATAAAATGGCAATGTTGAAAATCTGGAGTGAAAATATTGAAAATTCGTGAACTTACGAGCCTGCGTAGGAACTTTTTTTTTTTTAGTTGTTGTTTAACCAGGTATAGCACACTAAGCTGAAAGCTTTTTTACAGGAGCGACCTGGGAGCACAAGGAGGTTAAGTGACTTGCTCAGGGTCACACAGTATGCAAGTACTGCACAACACACGCTCGTAAAACAGTCATTTTTTGGAATTTTTGCACCAAACTTTCAACATGGGGTTTTTAGGACTCCTTCTCATGAATGATGTCACTGTCATGGCGTTATTTGAGCCCAAAGGATGATTTCGAGCAGTGACTGTGCACTGCCTGCGAAATCACCCTTCAGGCCCAAATAATGCCATGACAGTGACATCATTCATGAGAAGGCATCCCAAAAACCCCATGTTAAAAATTTGGTGCAAAAATTCCAAAAAATGACTGAGATATGCAATAAAGTTGAAACCCCCCTATCTAGCCCATTATACAGCTTACCAGCATTTCCTCAGTTTGCAGTCACCTTTGAAGAGTGCAGACGTGTTCCCAGTCCACCGAAGATCGTCGCGCCGGAGTCCGGAGGTAAGTATGGGGTGAGGGCGGGTGTGGGGAGGCTGGAGTGCTGCGTGGGTGGGTGCGGGTTGTGGGGGAATGGGAGATGTCGCTGTGGGACTGTTTTTATTTTACAGGTTTTACAAAAAAAAAAACGACGTGGGACATTTGCCACACTGGGGTGGGCTCCCAGCATGGCAGGAGATGGCTGGGGGTGAGGAGCCGGCAGAGTTAAGCACCCCGTCGGCAAACTCGTCGAGGGGGCACCAAGGAGTCGACGGAGGATTAGAGCACCCCGTCGGCAAAACAAAGAGACATTGCCACACTGGGATGGGCTCCCAGTGTGGCAGCAGAATGTCTTCAGGGGGCTGTGGAGCCGATGGGATTGGGCACCCCGTCGGCAAACAATGTTGCCACACTGGGGTGGGCTCCAGCATGGCACCAAAGCTTTGAAGTGACATGATGTGCATGGGGAGCGCATAACACGAGCGGGGGCGGCGTGGCGGTGTCCAGTATGACAGTGGTGCTTTCCTTTGAAGCAGAGGAACACCGCTGTCATACAGAGCTCCTGCACCCATTGGTGCAGGACCTCCATGCCTGCTCAAGGGAGCAATGCATTGGATGGGAGAGACACACCTCCAAAGTGTGCTACTCTCCCAAAATGTTCCTTGCGCATGCACGCAGGCGAACGTAAAAATCTATGCTGACAATTTGGTGTACAAATATGGTAAACTATGCTGCAGTGACAAGAAATTTGTTGACCGACAGAGCAGCGACGGCACAACACCGCCAACTGGTGTTGTGCCGTTGCTCGGGGACCAAGTGTTTTCTGTGGGGGGCTTTGGTGCTTTAGATTTATAACTCCTGTCGGAGTTGGTTCAGGGATGGGGGCCAGCACCTCACTGGCAACAGTGTCGGGAATGTGGAGACCATCACAGCTAACTGCTGAAAATGTCGCTGTGATGGTCTTCGCAGTATTCCCAATGCTGCGCAGTCGGTATACCTGTAAAATGGCCAGCTTATGAGTGAACATTGCAGTATTTCAGTGTTCACGCATAACTTCACTAATTTTAAATATTTTGACTACAAACTTTCAACATAACCATTTGTCCACACTACCTCATAAATGTGATGTCATTTTTAAAATCCTGGCAAGATGGGTTTTTGGACTTCTGCTGCGAAATGACATTTCGTCCAGTATATTATAAATGTTACATGTCATGTTTATAAGGTGAATCCTACAGTACAACAAGTATCTTAAAAATTTGGGGTCAAAATTAAAAAAAAAAATTGTTAACAAAATTTGTGAGTAGTACCCCTACTGGGTCAATATGTCATACACTTTACAGTGCACAACATAACCGTGTAACAGGAGGGTGTGCAAAACCGCAAAAGGATGTATGCACGGTAGTGCAACCTCTCACTCTTCCCAGCACAGGATAAGAATCCTGCTGGGACAAGGGATCACAAAGAAGCTGCTGTAGCTTGATGGGTTGAGCCACAGGCAACAAGACAGGCAATGCATCTGTGGACTGGGTTTCGATTCCCAGTCCCAGATGTATGTAATTTTTATATTTTTTACACTTTGTGCAAATGTAAGTGTTAAACTCCCTCTGGAGTTAGTTATTTTAGTTGGGGAGTTCGGGGGTGCAGTCCCCCATAACTTGGGTGCAGGGGTGGAGCCCCCTACAGAACAAAGAACATATTGCACTGTATTGACAGTGTGGTATATTGCTGCAGCACAATGACTTGTGACATTATGAACCCGTGCCGTAGTGCCAGTCTTGACCCCAATGGGTATGCTTTGTGATCCTGTGCTTGTGAGCTGAATTCACTGATGAGATTAGTGACTCAGCTGGATGGGGGTGAGGGTGGGTGATGGTGCTGTTATATGACACCTCTCCAGCCAGGGAATGAAAGGTGTAGGGTTGTCCACACAGGCCTGGCTACCATACAGTGAAGACAAATGTCCTCTTGGCATAGGTCCCTACACCTCTCCCCCCTTGGATGGCAGAGGGCCCTGCACATTGACTAACAGATGCACTCTTTGCCCCATGCATCTGTAGCTGAGGCAACACAGAAGTGCAGGGACCACATGGCCCTGTGCTGGCAGCCCACCAAACAGCCCTATGAATTCTTCAAATCCACCATTGCGCAGAACTGCAGGGCCCAGAAGAGTCCTATACTTTTGTAGGTAGACAGAGTCTTCCCTTTGCACAGTGCATCTGCATCTGTTCATGCAGGTCCCTTCAGAACCTGCATGAGTGAGGATATGATTCCACTATCTTAAAAAGGCAGGAAATTGTTTGCAAAAAACTTTGTTAATGCAGCAGGTAACTTAACACCACAAAAGTATGCAAATGGGGCATTAGGGTTTCTTACCCTAACTCCCCCACACCCTAAGCAACAAAAGGAAAAAAAAATAGGGTTTTGGGTCTCCAGAGTCTTGGTGAATCAGTGGTGGGATCTTCCTTGGAGTTGTCAACCCTAATGCCCACTCCATTCCCTGAGCAAATAACTTCACACATGATCTCCTTTCATGGGCCCTGCATGAAGACAGCTATAACAAATTATGTTGGCATCATGTGGTGAGACATAATTCTCTGCCTTTGAAGAGTGTATCACTATAAGGCACTGGTTTGGAGCTGTTCTTTGTGCTTTGGAATACAGGCTGTGGCTTGGGGGGATGGGGGACTATTAGGATTGAAAACCCCAAGGAAGACGCCCCCACACTGATTTGCTAAGACTCCAGAGAGATAACTCCCTAATGTTTTCAACAGCACAGGTTTGTAGCAGGCAGATCCTGTCAGACATGAGAACTGGACTAGGGCCATGCAGTGGATGTCCTGTATTTAGACTTCAGCAAGCCCTTTGATTCAGTGCCGAATGGGAGGTTGGGGAGGAAACTGAAATATGTGGGAGCATGGCCAAAAATGGTGAAATGGATCACAGACTGGCTAAAGGGAAGGCAACAAAGGGTGGTGGTGGTGGTGGGGGGCAGCAGGGTACCACAAGGATTGGTACGGTGTGACCGTTGCTGTTTGGGATTTTTATTGCAGATATCTCACATGGAATCCAGAGCAGAATCAGTCTGTTTACAGACGACACCAAGATGGGAGCTGTGGTTGATGATGCAGAGGGGTGGAAGGGGTTGCAGGAGGACCTGACTAAGCTGCAGGAGTGGGCAGAAACATGGCAGCTGGGGTTCAACGCCAAGAAGTGCAAGGTTATGCACTTCAGAGATAGGAACCAAGGGTGTATTATCTTTTTTTTTTTAAATTCAAGTTTATTGATTGTAGCAAAACCATATACAGACAGGACATTGTATACAGATGTCGAATATCAATTCTTGGTATAAATAAATAGAAAAATAACCCCAATCCCTCTACCACCCACCTTCCCAATCAACCCACCAAAACCCTCCCTACCACCACCCATACCATGCCTACCCTCCACCCTACTAAAACCCTTATAGAGTGTGCAAAGTAGTTGTATGCCTAGTTCTATTGTCAAATCCACTACGGAGTCGTAACCTGGTCATGAAGTCAAAGTCGAAAGGAGTAGGTGAAAAAAAAAAGGGAAGCCTTGTTGGGCATCAGAGAAGGTACCAAGAGGTCAATGGTGCAGATATAACGCATATCGTTTGCCCCACCTTTTATGGAACAGGTCCATGCGATTGCAAGAACTGGCTACAAGTCTCTCCGGATTGAAGCACATTGAGAGTTCTGTTAGCCATTCAGCACAGGTCAGGATCAGCTGATCAGTCCAATGCTTGAGGACCAGCCTTTTTGACTACTATGGACAATAAGGCCATATGATATTGACGTTCCAGGCAATCTATGGTGGAATAGTCACCTAGAATACAAATATCGGGTGTAAAAAGGTTTGTAAGGCCGAGTATAGGATCGAGCTTGTCCTGAATAGAGGTCCACAAAGGGGCGACTTTGGAATGTTGCCAGAAAATATGGAGCGAGTTCCCCTCGCTATGCGAACATCTGGAGCAAAGGGGAGAGATAGTTTATTGACGCGGAACAGTTTAGTTGGGGTGTAATACATATTGTTTAGTATGTAATACTGGATGAGTCTAAATCTGTCCTGGGTGTGGTATCTGTGTAGGTCTTTCCAAATTCGGGTCCAGTTGGGGGTGGAATCTGGAAGTAGAGAAAGCCAAGTACAGGAGCCCTCGAGCGGAATTTGGGAATTTGTAGTCCAGTAGGTAGGAGTATATTAATGAGATGGAATGTGGTTTGGAGGCAAGGATGAGAATATGAGAAAGAAAAGGACTGACCTTTGAGTCACGAGATTCTGGGCCAAAGTTAGTAACAATAAGATGCCTCAGCTGGTATATCTTAAAAATCTTATTATTGGGAATATCAAATTTAGTTAGTATGTTTGGAGATGGGAGGAGGGAACCTTGGTCATAGTAGTGTTCTACAGTAGTTTAGTTGATTTGTGGAAGCCACTCGGGAGTAATTATCGAGTTGCCCAGTTTAATGTTGGGATTGAGAATGAGGGGTTGTGCTAGGTCCATTTTAGAAAAGATTTTAAGGAAATAGAGGCATTGAAAAAGGGATTTAAGAGATGTGGTGATTGTTTGATTGGATAGCCAAGGTGTGAGTGCCGAAGTGGGAGTATAGAAGATTGCTTGGGGATCTATTTTAGCCTCTGAGAGGATCTGTCTCTCAATCTGGAGCCAGATCGGGGGAGAAGCATCAGTGGAGGTTGAGTATCATTTACCTAGCTTGGAGAGGTGAGCAGCCCAATGGCAAAGTATTAGATTGGGGAGTCTAAGACCACCCTTATCTTTAGGAAGGGATAGTTTGAGGAAGGAGCACCTAACCGCTTTCCCCCCGCCAAATAAATTTTGAGAAGATTGTGTGGAGTTGGCGTAGATAAGAGAGTGGTAGCCAGAGACCTAATAGATTGAGAGGGTAAAAGATACGGGGAAGAATGTTCATCTTGATAATGTTAATCCTGCCCCACAAGGAGATGGGGAGGTTAGACCATCTTTGAAGGTCTAGTTGGATATGAACTTTAAGGTCATCCAGGTTGAGCTTCCTAAGTAAAAAGGGGTCAGCAGTAAAGTGGATGCCTAGGTATTTGTTCGATTTGGGGGACCATCTCATACCGAACTTAATGAGTTCATGTTTATGCGTAAGGGGGTTCAATGGAAAGATTTTGGATTTTGATATATTCAACTTATAGTGAGAGAAGTTGCCGTACGTATTGGGCTATGATTTGAAGTGCATGTCCTAGTGAAGTGGTAGGGTGGGTGACATGGAGTAAAATATCATCAGCATAGGCTGAGAGGACTAATTCCTGCTGTTGTATCAGACAGCCTTGAATGGATGGGGAAGACTTAAGTTTGAGGAGAAGAGGTTCAAGATACAGGTTGAACAGGAAAGGTGAAAGAAGGCAACCTTGTTTGGTACCAGTGTGAAGGTGGAAGAGAGAGGAAAAAACACCGTTACAGTATATCTTGGCCGAAGGGGGATTTATATAAAACCTGGATCCATTTGAGGAAAGAGGGTGGAAAGTCCATTTTGGCCAACGTAGCCCAAAGAAAAGACCAGTTGACTCTGTCAAATGCTTTCTCTGTGTCTAGCGAAATCAGGGCCATTGGGGAATGGGATAATTGGGCAGCCTGAGAGATATGGGAAAGGGTTCTAAGATGATCTGCTGGGGAGCGAGATTGGACAAAGCCAACTTGTTCCGGGCTGAGAAGGTGGATCCAGACTTTTTTAATCCTTTTGGCCAAAATCTTGGAAAGGATCTTCATATCACAATTTAGGAGAGAAATGGGTTGGTAGCTCGCTGGGTCTGTGGGCATTTTATCGGGCTTGAGGATTAGAACAATAGTGGCCTCGAGTAGTGTGGGGTCCAGAGTGTCGGCAGTGAACATGTAGTAGTATAGCTTGAGGAGTAAAGGGGCAAGTTCTTTAGAAAATACTTTGAAAAAATTTGAGGGATAACCATCTGGGCCTGGTGCTTTATCCGGGCCAATGGAAGCGATAGCCTCTTCTATTTCGGAGAGAGAGATAGGGGAAGTCAGGGTATCTTTATGGGAGACAGAAAGTTGGGGAAAGTTGAGATCTGCCAGATAGGTTGATATGTCTAAGAAAGATACAGAGGAGGGAGGGCTTTTGTAAAGGTTCCTATAGAAATCTTCGAAGATCTATGTGATTTCTCTGGGGTAGGTTTTAATGAGACCTTCGGGGAATTGTAGGGCCGAGATTAATCTGGAGCTCTCTAACATACGTAATCTTAAGGCCAAGAGTCTATCCATCTTTTCACCTTGCTCGATGTATTTAGATTGGGTTTTAATTAAGCTATATTCAGCTTTTTCTTTAAGGAGATCCATATATTCATTTTTGGCTGCTAAAAGGACTTCAAGGGATGACAAGAGGGAGGAGAGGGAGTAAGAGCTTTCAAGCTCCTTGATCCTGGCCATTAATAGGGAGGCGCAGGCCAAGGGATATATTATCACTTAAATGGGGTACAATTGGGGAGCGCCACAGAGGAGAAGGACCTAGGAGTGAGCATTATGGGGAGCACAAACAACTCTTCTCAGTGCAGGAAGGTGGCAGCAAAAGCCAACAAAATGCTGTCAGTTTATATGTGATAACCACATTTCCTGGTGTTTAAAGGCACTCACTGCAAATGCCTTGTGCCTTACAATGCACCTGAGCACTTGTAAATCACTTAATGACCTACATCCCATTGTGTCTTATTGCTTATATAATTGCCGCATGTTTAAAAGGTGTTCAATGTGATTTGAAAGTACTTTTTTCTTTACATGTTCAGTGCTGTCCAAGTTATCCATCTGAAGGCATATAGCTAAACAGCATATAGCTAAACAATAAAGACTTTTACTATATTTCTAAAATACTGCTTTGTCACTGGTTCTGAAATACTGATAAGAGCTTTGCATTTTTAAAAGTCACAGCATACAGACGAGTACAGTATAACCATTTTAAAGAAGGCCCAGTACACCCAGTTCTGCAGTCGTGTGGAACAAGATATTCTATCTATGCATTTAAAACCACTCAATAAAAAAATAATTCTTAGGAATGTATATATTGCAGCACATGAAAAACACAACAACAAAAATCAAACCGTCAACCAGGGGACCTTCTGCTGGGAGAGTGGGTGGCTGTGTGGGCATTGTGGTCATGCAGTAATTACAGTACTTGGGTATGCCAGCTGTCTGCATGGAGAACACAGTTGACCCTGCGTGGATGTGACTGTTATATAATATCACTTCTCTATTTAAATTACTTAGGGTGACACAGAAAGACTTTGAGAATGTTCTTTCATGGTTTAGGAACAAAAACAAATAAAAAACTATTGTCAAACCACAAAAAAATTAATGATGGTGCTTTTTTAGATTGAAACTAAAAGTAAATATCACTCATTTTAAAATAAGAGTCATACAAAGTATACATTTTCTATATAATTATGTTTATTGCTTTTTATATTTTGTGTCCAAAAGGAAGAAAAGAACCATTTGACAAATCCAGTAGCACAGCACATACATACCATTAATATGTGTGGGCCTATAATAATATACAAAAGCCAGTATGGAATAACAAATGCAAATTAAAACAGAAGGAAAAGAAGAATTATGTACAGTAGCTTAATGGCTTCTATACCCAGTAAACACAAATCTTTTTTAACATCTTTCTGTAATCAAGCTTGGTCCCAAATTATCAATAAAACAGAAATAGGACTCTGGAGGATAAAATAAAGAAACAGAAAAAGCAATTGCATCCAGACATTACACTCAAATCATCTGGCAAGAGCCAGCCCATCGACAGAATATCTACATTTTCTGGTTGGCAATGGTCCAATTACAAGTAATCCCTTCGGCATCTTATTCCGAAGGCCTCGCATACTGTGCAATGCAGCTTTCATTAACCTCTAAAGATGCCCTAACATTTTATTCTAACTGAGTCATATGTATCCATTTCAAGGATAGTAGGTACCGCTCCTCGGCAGCTAGTTACACATTTTAGCTTTCCAACGGCTGGCCCACTGTCACATTGGTAGAGCTACTACTTGTGATGCCAATGACCCAGGTTTGGATGTGAGCCTGGGGAGCTGGAGGGCTGGCTGGGAGGAGGAGGATTGAGCATCCTACCCCCCTTCCCTCTGGGGAGGGGGGGCAGTGAAGCACCCAGCACCAGACTGGCCCCTAGTGGAGGCTAGGAGTCTGACAGCCGGAGCTTACACACTTGGGAGGTGTGTCAGATATTTGGCCATGTGCCTTAATGTCATTGCATACCACACCTCCCCTGGGAAATACTATAGGAGAAAAGTTACCAGGCTGAGAAGAAAGGACATCCACCCTCCATCAAGCTCCAGGCAGCAGACCGAGGCTCTCTGTCCCTTGGATCAGCTTCAATCTCTGTTCAGGGAGATATGACCCCCCCCCATGGGTCTCACCATGGAGGGTAAGCCAGGGTGCACTCAGGGAGGGAGTAGGTCCTGGGGAATGGGGCGGCAAGGAAGTGGACTGAGTGGGTGCCAGCTGGTAGCAAAATAAAAAAGATTTCAGACTGTTTGGTATAACTCTATATGCTTAATGCTGACTCACTTTGGTGGTTTATACAGAATTATGTTTCTGCTCAAAATTGTAGTCTTAATCCCTTTGCCACACAATCGCTAAGTTTGCATGCATTGGTAATCATTTACATGGTTGAGTCTCCCAATTTGGTTGTAACCTGAATGAGTTTATATGTCCTGGGTACTCAATTACAGCAGCAGCATCTAGACTCACATGATATGATCACAACCTGACTTGGGAGACTTGACTACTCAGTAAGTGATCACCAATGCATGTTAACATAGCAAGCAATCGGTGAATGCATTTCTGATCATTGTTGTGCATGCATTAGTAATGGAAATGAGATGCAAACAAGTTTACATGGATAAAGCAACTGGATTCCAAGTGATCAATTTAACTGGATTGCTAATTGATTCTGTTGTCATCAGTTTACAAGTTTACATACACAAATAACTTGATTACTGGAAACTGAAGCTCTGGCAATCAAGTTATAGAATATGGTTTGTTATGAATGTATTCATATCCTAACTAAAAAAGCTGTTATACTACAGTTCAAAGGTCATAGAGTACTGTTGTAGCCTTTTGTGGTAAGCAGCTTTTTAAATTAGAATTAAAACGATGGCCTATGATGTTGGCGATTGCAAAATGTTGAGACCTAAAGTCGGTGAGGGAATTAGAATGAGGATGAAATGGTGACAATTGTGTTATCCCCTCACCGAGGTGCTATGACCATGGAGTTGGTTAATTAAGTAAGGGGGATGTGGGGGGGGCAAAGCCCCCTGCAATGGGATGTGTGGCTGGTGAAGCCCCCCCCCGGAAAAAAAAATCGCTGTTTGTATCCTGGTCAAACTTCTGTTGCAATTCTGGGCTCACCGTTTCGGAGTCACCCTTTCACAAGAACCATTGAAACTCATGCGACTTGCTGGTTTACTTTCATTTTCCACCCTGACACAAAATATTCTGTGTCATCAAGAAACAAGCATTTGTCAATGACGAATGTTGGCATGCTGGCACTGGCATTGGTAGTGCAGGAGTTAAAGAGATGCACAATAGAATTGACAGTGAAGTAGTGAACTGACACTGGCCCCAGCCTCACCATGCAGAGAGTGATAGGCATTGGGGTGTGCCTTTGGGTCACTGGCCATAAGGCTCATGCCATTTCACCTCACCCCACCCCGCAGAGACTGACAAGTGCCACGATGTGCTTTGAGGTCTTCGAGCCTTACTCTCACCCCATTCCATAAGGAAATATACTGACATGGTGTAGTGTAGGAGAATGGGGTGAATGTCGGGGCCGAAGAGTCCAAGGCACACCTCCACACCAGTCACTGGCTGCCTGGGGGGGTGGAATGGAGTAAGCATTACAGCAGACAATGCCAAGTCACACCCCTGACGCCTGTCAGTCTGTACAGGGTGGGGCATTACAGTTGGAAACCCTAATGCCCATGGCATTTGTTGGTATTTTCACTCCAAATTTTCAACATGGGCAGTTTGTGACCGCACCTCATGAACAGTGGCACTATGAGTTAATTTGCTGAAAGGTGATTTTGTACAGAACTGTGCATTTTGGCACCACATGTGCGAAAACACATTTCGGGCAGGATGTGAAAAATGACAGCTGCACTGTTCATGAGGAGGTGTAAAAAAATGGCATTGTTGAAGATCTAGAGTGAAAATATGAACAATTGGTGACATCACGAGCATGCGTAGAAACTGCGCAACACATGAACATAACACAATTATTTGGGGGATTTGTTTAATCAGATTTTCAACATAGGCATTTTGGGAACTCCAGCCATGAACAGTGTCACTGTGATTTTTTAATCTGGCCCAAACATTGATTTCCCACAGTGACCGTGCCATTGTGTGACAAGTGCGAAAACACATTTCGGGCAGGATGTCAAAAATTACAGCTGAACTGTTCATAAGGAGGTATACAAAAATGACAATGGTGAAAATCTGGAGTGAAAATATGAAAAATTGATGACATCACGAGCATGTACAGAAACTGCTCAATGCACACCCGTAACACCATTATTTGGGGTATTTTTTTTACCAAATTTCCAACATTTGAATTTTAGGACCTCCTCTCATGAACAGTGTCACTGTGATTTTGTTAATGTGTCCTGAACATTGATTTTGCACAGCGACCACGCCATTGTGCACCACATCTGCAAAAACACATTTCGGGCAGGATGTGAAAAGTGACAGCTCTACTGTTCATAAGGAGGTGTGAAAAAAGGGCAATGTTGAAAATCTGGAATGAAAATATTAAAAATTGTCAAAGTTATGAGCGTGCATTGAAACTGTGCAATGCACGCTCATAAAAGTAATTTTTTGGAAGTTTTTCACCAAATTTGCAAGATGGGTTTTTGGGACCCCACCTCATGAACAGTGGCATTGTCATTTCATTAATCGGTCCCAAAAGTTGATTTCACGCAGTGACTGCGAAATGACCTTTCGGGGCTGAGTAACAAAAAGACAATGCTACTGTTCATGAGGTGGGGTACCAAGCACCCCATATTGAAAATTTGGAGGCAAATTTCCCAAAAAATGGCTGAGATTTCCACCTACCATAAAAACCCACGTACAGGCCGGTTCACCTATAAGTCGGGGTCATGAGTTCATGCAGCAGATTTATTCCTCAGCTTTTGACCCACATATAAGTCGGGTGGTCTTTTATCCACTGCCACTTCCCACTGTTACTAACTGTTACCAGAGATGTAAAAAATAAAAATGGGGGGGGGTGTGGCCAGCTGTCGAACGGGATGGACGCATAGTCGCCTCACTCCCGACTGTAACCCCTAAAATCCAGTATTATTCTTTATTTTTCGTGCAGGACAAAAGAAACTGTTTCGGCATCTACCTGTAGCCTCTCCAATTCGGTTGAAGTTCAAGGTGCGGTACGAGTTACCATCATTTGGTCCGATGCTTCCTTGTTCACGGAGGGCTCCCATCTGTGCAATAACGCTTGATCTACGCAGAAACAGTATGGAGGCCCCAACTACGCACTCCCCGAGTGTGATGGAAGGTAGTCTGGCTGAAATTAGACATATGTTCACGGAGATTTTGCATCGTATTGAAGGAGTGGATGGGGCTACCAGAAAGAACACTGAAGATATGGTGGATTTATCGCAAAGGGCGGATATCCACGAGCACAGGCTAGTTGAGTTAGAGGATGGCTGGCACAAAATGGGGGCTAAGCTGCATGAGCAAGGCCAAATGATTCAGCAATTATGGGCTCGGGTGGATGATCTAGAGAACCTCAGCCGCCGAAATAACCTCAGATTTGTTGGATTCCCTGAAGGATGTGAGGGGAATGACACTATTGCTTTTCTCCAAAAGGAGCTGCCTTTATTGTTGGAATGCCAGTGCTGTTCTCCATGGGAGCTGGATAGGGCACATAGAACTTTGGCTCCTTGACCTCCTCCCGGAGGCTGCCCCCGAACTATTCTGGCCCATTTTCTTCGTTTTCAAGACCGTGAGCGGGTGACGCAACTTGCAAGGCAGAAGGGGAAATTAACCTGGAATGGTCATAAAATACTAATCTTTGCAGACTACTCATTGGAGGTCACGAATCGGCGGAAGGCCTTTACAGCTGCATGGAGGGCATGTGCAGAACTGGGTCTTGAATACTCCCTGTGCTATCCTGCGTCTCTACGAATAGTGATTAATGGGCGCGCTGAGGTTTTCGATAATCCGTCACTAGCCGAGAGGATTTCATTGCCGCTGGCGCTAAACTGAACTGGGGCAAGCTCCGTTCACCCTATAGTCTTGGACCCCTGCTTACTCAACCTGTACTGATGGATACTGGTGGACCCGTAACCCCTCAGGGTAAGGCTGCTGTGACTTCTCACCAAAAGGAGCATATTTCGATTCCCACCAGGTCTACTCCTCATAAATCCCCAAGAAACAAGAAGAAGAACCAAAGAAGAGACAGGATTGAAGGAGGTCATGTGGACAAAACTCCCCGGCTGCACTCTAGAAGCAGAAGCAGAAGTTGCAGCCCGGAGCCGAGCTCCTTACATGACTCCTGTGTCCCAGATATGAGTAATAACCAGTATAAAGTCTTGATGGATCTCCCTACGGAGGATATTCCTCGCGATCTCCCTCTTCCTCCCATGAGCCTCGGTTCGGCAGGTTCAAAATTATCAGCAGCTAAACGACTGCACTGGGCGGAAGGGGCAGCAGGTACCTCTAAGGAGAACTCTGAGGAGCCGACTGCGGTACAGGCCTTAGAACTCTCTGCAAGCAACTTGGACAGTTCTACTTTGGCAACAACTGCCAATGGGTGAGGGTTAATATTGTAGGGCTTCTTTCCTTTGTGAGCTCTGCAGGTCAGGTGTGCCTGTGGTTAATAACCCATACTACGTTTAACTTTCAGCTGCTATGTATTGAGTTAAGGTGTCTCGTCATCAGAGGACAGCTTAGTTCTGCCCCCTGACCTGACCCGAGCAGGCTCTTGGTATCGTCACTGGATATACATGTTTGTGTGAGGTACAGATTTGAAGATCCCAGCGCCTGTACTGGCTGGTATTCTGGCCCTATGAGCCCAGCAGGGCTGTCTAGGGCTTAATGTGGGCCCTGCTCTATTGCTATCTTACCTATGTCACTAATTTAGTTGATAAGTGATGGGTACTGCATTTACAATGCTGCTTCTTGATACGCTGGAGGATTTCACTCTGGCCACTGTTGTGTGGAAGTAATTTTTTTTTTTATTCGCTTCTCCTTAAGGGGTTACCAAGAGAAGTGTATCCTTTGGATTTTGTTCAGTCTAATGGGCCACCTACCTCCCAGTGACCTCCACTGGTGTTTGGGCTTGCTTTTATGCTTAGCCAACGCGTATTGTGGAAGCTGGTCTTATTTGGGTGTTCAAAGGTATGAACAGAGGGGTGGGGGGTGGGGCGAGGTTACGTTAATATGGGAAAGCTGAGTTATTTGCTGTTGGTAAAGAGAATATCTGTTAATACATTTCTGTGCCAGATTATAATGTTGATATTTAGGTGTTGTGTTTATATTAATACGGCAATATTTCCAATGAGGTGTGGGGGTGCTCTGTTTATGTCTGTGTGGAAGGGTAGAAGGAATGGGGTGGCTTATTTGAATTTGCCTTCTAGTTTCTATAAGTATAAATTCCAGCTAATGTGTAGTATTTTGTATTCGAATGGAATCTAAATTAATATCCTGGAATGTGAGGGGACTTAACTCACCCATTAAACGAAAGAAGGTGTTAATTCATCTCAAGAAATTTGCCCCTGCAGTGGTCTTCTTGCAGGAGACTAAACTCTCCTCCAGGGAGGCTACCAAGCTTAAGCAAGCCTGGGTGACTGAAGAGCTTCATAGTATGGCCCCCACACACAAAAGGAGTCTCTATACTCTTGCATAAAAATTTGGGATGGAAGGTGAAAAACTTTATCACGGATCAGGAAGGAGATGGATCATTCGGAAGTTGTAACCCCTGAAGGTCCTCTGGTGTTGGCCAATATATATGCTCCTAATCAGGACTGCCCTCATTTCTTCCATACGGTTAACCAGGCCATACTGGACTTCAACAAAGATAGTGCCCCAATTCTTTTAGGAGGGGGATTTTAACTTAACCTTAGACCACATCCTAGACAGAAGCAATAAATCCCCTGAACCCCATCGACAGGCCAAGAAAGCAGTTGGGGAACTTATGTCCGAACTTGGCTTACTGGATGCTTGGAGGGTATTGAACCCTGGCGTCCATGACTATACTTGTTTCTCTCCTACCCATGGCTCCTCCAGTAGGATAGACCTTTGGCTTATATCTGCAGGGTTATACGAAAATGTGGCCGGGGTCTCGATTCATCCAATTTATGTCTCCGACCATGCCCCACTTGAGTTGGTTCTTAAAAAGGGAATGGTTTCCCAATATTCCCAATCCTGGCGGCTAGACCCCTTATTATTAGAAGACAAAAAATTTTGTAATTGGATTGGCCAGGCTGTAACAGAATACTGGATTGATAATGACAACGGTGAGGTATCTGACTCAACTCTGTGGGAGGCTTTTAAAGCCACCATCCGGGGTAGGATAATTGCCTTCGCAGCAGCCAGGCGACGTACCCGGGAGGCTGATCAGAGGGCTTTGGAGAAGAAACTATATCGCTTGGAGATGGAACACAAAGCTCTAGTTGATAAACCCCCCCTCCCCGAATTACTAGCACAGTTAGCCAGTACCCGTATCTCCCTTAGTACCCATTTATCGTGACAGGCTGAGCTAAACTTCAGACGTATGGGACATGCTAACTGGGAAGGGGGAGGAAAAGGCAAGTAAGTTATTGGCCTATCGGCTTAAGCGCCAACATGCTTCTAAGATGATTTATGCTCTGGCAGATTCGTCTGGTAATCCTTGTCGGACTAATTCAGGGATAAATTTGATCATGTCTCAATTTTATGAGAGGTTATATTCCTCTCCAAACCCCTTGGACCCAGCTCAGATCCAGGCCTTTCTATCCCCATTATCTATTCCTAGTATTTCCAGTAAGGATACTAAACTATTAGAATCCCCCTTTACAACTGAAGAAATTGCCCAAGCGATCTCTGCCTTGAACCTACGTAAATCTCCCGGAAGAGATGGTCTGCCTATTGACCTATACAGAATCCCTGGAGTGAATTTGGCCCCCTATCTGGTCTGAGTATTCCGTCACTTCCTAACAATTGGACAATTACCCTCCTCAATGAGAGAAGCGGTTATTACAGTACTTCCAAAAAAAGGGAAAGATCTGCTGTCTCCAGGTAGTTGCTGCCCTATTTCTCTAATTAATGCGGATGCTAAGATATTGGCTAAAGTCATCGCCTCCCGGCTGGAACCTCTCTTGCAAGATCTGGTTAGTCCCCCCCAAGTGGGCTTTGTGAAAGGCCGGTCAGGTTCTGATCATCATAGAACATTGGGGTCCTTGATGTATTTTGCCAAACTTTCGCTAATCCCCTCAGTAACCATGGCCTTTGATTTTGAAAAGGCTTTTGACTCAGTTGAATGGGTTTATCTATTTCATACATTGTCCACTATGGGTTTCGGTCCGGAATATATTGCCTAGATAAAGTTGTTGTACTCTGCTCCCCTAGCTTCGGTGATGACAAATGGCAGCATGTCTAGGCCCTTTCAATTGCAAAAGGGCACAAGACAGGGCTGCCCCCTCTCTCCATTATTATTTGTTTTAGCTATGGAACCCCTGGCTATTGCTCTAAGGTCCTCCTGTGACATCCCCGGAATCCAGGTGGGGGACGTTAATTACAAGACCTTTCTCTATGCAGATGATCTGCTTATTACTACTGAACATTCTCACTCGGGGTTGCAGACAATCTTCCAAATCCTGAATGAGTTTACCAAGATATCAGGGTTAAAGCTAAACCAATCCAAAACTGAAGTTCTTCCTTTAAATTCCTCAACCTCAGGATCGGATTTTACTGTCTTAGGGTTGAGGTGGTCCCCATTGGGTATTAAATATTTGGGTATTACTCTACACCCAGACCCACTTAAAATGCTTGCGGCTAATTTCAATTCTCTGATTGACTCACTTAGGGTTGATATGGGAAGATGGAAGGCATTAAAGCTTTCACTGCCCGGGAAAATTGACTTGATCAAAATGATGGCTGCTCTGAGGATGCTCTATCTGCTGACTCACTTCCCTCAGCCTATACCCCTGAAATGGTTTCAGAAATTGGAGACCCTTATGGGGAATTTTATATGGGAAGGTGCCCCGATTGAGCAAATTGAAACTTCGGCAGCACTGGAGGGGGTTGGATCTCCTGGTTACAAGCGGTATCATATGGCTTTTGTGCTGGCCCAGACCCTTAGATGGTTTTCCAAAACTGGACAAGGTTCCCCGCAGTGGCTTCAGATAGAAGCATCCTTGATTCAGGCTGTTTCTCCAGCGGTCATTTTATATGCTAAGAATAAATTGCCCACGAACCTCTCCCCTTCCATATTACTCTCTGTTAAATATTGGAAACAAGCTATGACCATGCTGGGGCAAGAGCCAGCCCCATGGGAATTTATGCGCTTATGGGACAATCAGCTTTGAAAATAGGGGGAGCCACCCTGCATTGGGGAGTGTGGGGGAAAAAGGGCTTAACTTCATTACAGGATCTTTTCATCCCAGGGACAATGGTTATGGAGTCCTTTGAGTCTCTGAGGGCAAGGTATCAGCTTCCGTCTTCTCATTTCTGGAGATATCTTCAGTTAAGAGACGCTGTATTTCACCTTTCAAAGTCATCTCTTGGTAACTCGTCATGAAAGTTACTACATCCTATTGATGCATGGACTAGAGTTACCAAGAGTAGAGCTAGTATTATATATGGTGCACTCCGAGACTCCACTCCGGACCCTACTCAAGGTGCTAGGCTGCGATGGGGGGAAGATTTGCAGACCTTGATCTCAGAACAACAATGGAAGGATGGGTGGGTACATATTCATTTGGCGTGTCAAGATGGTCGCACGAGGCTTATCATGAACAAAACTTGTCATAGATGGTATAGAGACCCAGCGAAATTAGTCAAAATGGGTCTTACTCCGGTTGACACATGTTGGAGATGCGGCAATCAAGGGGCTCATCTTCTGCATGTTCTCTGGGATTGTCCGAACCTTTTACAGCATTGGAATTCTATGCAGAACATGTGTCAGCAAATGTTCCCAGATATAGTTCCTGGTCCCGGCCTACTTCTTTTGGGTTGCGCCGACCCGGAGACCCCTAAGTATAGCCCAGGGGCACAATGGATTACTATGGTCGGGGCATTGGCCAAAAGGCTTATTCTCATGAGATGGAGATCCCCTGATAGCCCTACCTTTCATCAGTTTCTTTTAACCCTAGCTCAAGGGGCAGTGTTTGAGAGGATCTCGAGTTTTGCCCACGGTTCCTTATCTCGATATAACCAGTGCTGGCAACCGTATTTAAGGTCAGAGTACTGTCACAATACTGCCTCTAACCATACAGCCCGACTCTTTCCCTTCAGTTATAAGCTGGGGATACTCTCGTGCTCCCTGCTTATGAGTGTAAGTTCCCGTGTTTCCTCCCCTCTCCCTTCCCCCCCTTTTTCATATCTCCTTTGGTTAGATTTATGTATGGGAAAAATTGCCTATGTTGTAAATAGTTGATATTATAATCGTATGTGAGTTCATCATGCTTAGGGCAGAGTAACCAATAGTACTGATTTCTTTGTTATTCCCCTAGTTAAGGTGACTGTATTTCATTTTAATCAACGTTCTCCTGGTGATTAGTATTTAATCCGTTACAATCATTCTTCTGGGTCACTCATCAGGAAGTGACAATATATGTGAAAGATAATTTATAAGGTCATCACTAAGGACGGACTGTTCTGTTAATTAGTACTATTGTTTAAGCCTAATCTTTTGTCATGTAAGATTCTATGTTACACTCTGCCATGTGTGTATGACCTGCCTTAAGTCAACAATAAAAGGTTTAACTACAAAAAAAAATTAAAAATAAAAATCTTGGAGGTAGTCCCCATCACAGATTATAGTCCAACTAAAGATTTCCCTGACAGAAGACAACCCTGTGTCAGTGAACTGACAGCAGATGCCTTACCATGTTATCCTGATTGTGTAAAGTGGAGCAGGCAGCACCAGAAACAGGAGCAGGCATTTCCAAGTGGCACTGTTTGAAAATGCAGAGATTGGGTTTGGCAGAGTCTGCTATCAGGGATCCCCGAAGTACACAGTCAGGTCCAGCACAGTCAGCGATCATAGATGCCCAATCCGCACTATGCACCGTAATAATAGCGAGGTGTTAATTTTAAGTTAGTTAGCTGGCAAATTAGGTGTCAACACTCAGTACTGAGTGAACAGTACAGACAAAGAGCAAAACTTGCTTTCGTTTCATTGAACTTTTTTTTTATTTTACCAGTTACTCGCATATAAGTCGGGACCTGCAGTTTGCAAAGGTAAAACAACTCCCCCAAAACTGACTTATACGCAAGTATATATGATAAGCTGAAAAAAAAAACATTTTTGACATTATACAGCTTACCAGCATTTCTTCAGTTTGCGGTCGGCTTTGAAGAGTCCAGATGTGTTCCCGGTCCTCCGAAGATCGCCGCACTGGGCTCCAGAGTTAAGTATGGGGTGAGAGGGGTGTGTGGAGATAGGGTGCACAGAAGGTGGCTGCGGGTTGGGGGAGGAGATCCCACAGTGAGGGACCATTTTATTTCTTTTAGGTAATTAAAAAAAAACACAACACCACAGCCAGTTTTCTTATTTTGCAGGTCTGTGGAAAACTGTGTCTCCCAGTGTGCCCCATGACTTTTGGGAGGGTGATGTTGGCCACACTGGGGTGGGTTCCCAGTGTGGCACAAAATGGGGGCAGAGATGTGAACATGCCGACGACGGTCGGCTTTGATTACGTGGAGGCACACTGGGGTGGGCTCCCAGTGTGCCACACAATTTTTTGGGGGGTATTTAGCATGCCAACAGGTAGACTGTGCACCACTGAAGTCAACTTTGTAAGCATTGTGCGACAGGTGGTGGCAGACACTGCCGCCATTTTTATTGAAATACTTCACCAGAAAAGACACGTTGGGAGGCATGTTATTGCCACTGCATGGTGAATTTGTCTCTCATTGCAGCAGCACAGTCTTTACAAGTTTTGACCACTTTACATATTTCTTGTCTGAGTCCCTGCATGATGTCTTATTGGGGAATGAGGGACTTACCTACTAAAGCATGCCTTGCATTCGCCACACTGATGCACCTCTGAAATCTGCTACTACCACAAGATGTTGGCTTGTGCACAGGCGCACCAACATAAAAAGAATAATTTTTTTGTACTTCAAACCATGTGCTATACAAAACTACACGTGAGCAACCATGCACAACGTGGCTGTGTTTCCACCTCAAGAGTTTTGATGACCTCAGAGACCTATCGAGCTTTCTCTTTTGAGGTCCCATTGATGTAATGAGAGCTCTGAGGTGGAAACATAGGCTTGTTGTGTATTACTCTCTATTATGTTGTACATATAAATGGGACAGCTGTCTATATGTAGTAACATAGAAACATAGAATTTGATGCAGATAAGGACTGCTTGGCCCACCCAGTCTGCCCATTTCCCTACATAATGGATAAGCTGCAGATCCCATGCATTCTTGAATTCTGCCACTGTTTTTTACTCCATAGCCTCCTCCAGAAGGCCGTTCCATGCATCCACAACCCTCTCTGTGAAAAAATACTTCCTTACATTACCTCTGAGCCGCCCCTCTCCTCTTTCTTCAAATTGTGTCCCCTTGTTTTTGCACACCTCTTTTTCTGAAAGATGCTACCCTCTTGGACTTTGTTGATTCCCTTAAAGTACTTGAAAGTTTCTATCATGTCCCTCCTCTGCCTCCTTTCCTCGAGGCTATACATGTTAAGCTCCTTAAGTCTCTCTTCATATGTCTTCTAGTACAGACCCTGCACCATTTTAGTTACCCTCCTCTGGACTGTGTCCATCCTGTTTATATCTTTGCAGAGATTGGGTCTCCAGAACTGCACGCAGTACTCCAGATGGGGTCTCACCAGCTGTCTGTACAGAGGGATAACAACTTCCTGTTTTCTAATGGTGATGCCTCTCCCTGTGCATCCCAGTATCCCCCCAGTCCTCCTTACTGCCCTTTCACATTGCTTACCCACCTTTAGGTCATCTGATATGACTACCCCGAGGTCCCTTTCCATTTTTGTTGTTGTTAGCATCTCACACCCCATTGTGTACTCTTCCCCTGGGTTTTTGTTACCCAGGTGCATTACCTTGCACTTCTTAGCATTAAATCTAAGCTGCCATACATTTGACCATTCCTCTAACCTTGCCAAGTCCCTTCTCATCCTTTCCACCCCACCTTGTGTAACAACTCTGTTGCAGATCTTTGTGTCGTCTGCAAAGAGACATACTTTTCCTTCCAGTCCCTCTGCAATGTCACTTATAAAGACATTGAAGAGGACTAGTCCTAATACTGAACCCTGTGGTACCCCACTAGTAATCCCCCTTTCTTCAGAGTGAACTCAGTTTACTACTACTTTCTGTGTCCTGTTCTCCAGCCAATTCTTTACCCAGGCTACCATCTTGTCACCCACTCCCAGGCTGGCTAACTTGTATATTAATCTTTTGTGTGTGACTGTGTCAAATGCCTTGCAAAAGTCTAGGTGGACCATGTCCACAGCCCCTTCCTGATCTACTACTTCTGTTACCCAGTCAAAGAAATCATTAGATTCATCTGACATGACCTTCCTGCTGTGAATCCATGCTGCCTTGGGTCTTGTGCCCTATTGGCCTCTAGGTACTCAACAATTCTTTCCTTCAGAAGTGATTCCATAATTTTCCCTGTCACTGAGGTTAAACTAACAGGTCTGTAGTACATAATGGGGGGTGAGATACTAACAACAACAAAAATGGAAAGGGACCTGGGGTTAGTCATATCAGATGACTTAAAGGTGGGCAAGCAATGTGAGAGGGCAGTAAGGAGGGCTGGGGGATACTTGGATGCGTAGCGAGAGGCATCACCAGTAGAAAACAGGAAGTTGTTATCCCTCTGTACAGACAGCTGGTAAGACCCCATCTGGAGTACTGTGTGAGGTTCTGGAAACCCATCTCCGAAAGGACATAGACAGGATGGTGGCAGTCCAGAGCAGGGCAACTAAAATGGTGCAGGGTCTGCACTGGAAGACATATGAAGAGAGACTAAAGGAGCTTAATATGTATAGCCTCGAGGAAAGGAGGGAGAGAGGGGACATGATAGAATCTTTCAAGTAACTCAAGGGAATCAACAAAGTCCAAGAGGGTAGCATCTTTCAAAAAAGAGGTGTGCAAGAACAAGGGAGCACAATTTGAAGATGGGGCGGCTCCAGAGGTAATGTAAAATATTTTTCACAGAAGGTTGTGGATGCATGAAACGGCCTTCCGGAGGAGGTTGTGGAGTCAAAAACAGTGGTTGAATTCAAGCATGCATGGGACAGCCATAAGGCAATTCTAGGGGGTTGGAGTAGAAAGAAGTAGGCTGCTGGTTAACTAGGATCTGCAGCTTATCTGTTAGATAGGGAAATGGGCAGACTGGGTGGGCCAAGCGGTCCTTATCTACCGTCAAATTCTATGTTTCTATGTTTATGTTTCCTGGGTGGTCAGGGGAGTCTGTCTGGTCCATAGCAGGGTTCAGTCAGGAAGTAGAGGCTGTCATCGAGAGTACACCCCGGAAGGATGCCCGGGTGTGGTAGAGATAAAAATAGTTAAAAAAAAAAAAAGAAGGAGAGAGCTAAAGCCAACATTTATAGATGAAGGAAACACAGTGGAAGAGGTGCCTAGCTTACAGAGAGGGGAGGAAAAGTGAAGAGTACAGAATACTGTGGTGTGTACATAGGGGTTTATCAAGGGCAAAACAACAAAAGGAGTGAAAGAGAGGGTCCAGTCTAGTTAATGTTGACTTTGGAGCAGCACTATAAACAATGGGCCTGATTTTCAAAGGTTGATGCAGGGCTTGCTCCAACCCCGATGTTTGATGCAACTGCCCCAGACAGATTGCCCCAACTTGCACCCAGTGGGGGGTGAGATACTAACAACAACAAAAATGGAAAGGGGGTAGTCATATCAGATGACTTTAAGGTGGGCAAGCAATGTGAGAAGGCAGTAAAGAGGACTGGTGGGATACTGGGATTCATAGGGAGAGGCATCACCAGTAGAAAACAGGAAGTTGTTATCCCTCTGTGCAGACAGTTGGCGAGACCCCATCTGCAGTACTGCGTGCAATTTTGGAGACCCCCATCTCCACAAGGACATAGACAGAATGGAGGCTGTCCAAAGGAGGGCAACTAAAATGGTGCAGGATCTGCACCAGAAGACATACAAAGAGAGACTAAAGAAGCTTAATATGTATACCCTTGAGGAAAGGAGTGAGAGGGGGGACATGATAGAAACTTTCAAGTTCCTCAAGGTAATCAGCAAAGTCCAAGAGGGTAGCATCTTTCAGAAAAAGAGGTGTGCAAGAACAAGGGGGCATAATTTGAAGATAGAGGGGGGACAGTTCAGAGGTAACGTGAGGAAGTATTTTTTCACAGAGAGGGTGGTGGATGCATGGAATTGCCTCCCTGAGGAGATTGTGGAGTCAAAAACAGTGGGGGTATTCAAGAATGCATGGGACAGACATAAGGCAATTCTAGTGGGGGGTAGGGGGAAGTAGGCTGTTGGTTAACTAGGATCTGCAGCTTATCCATTAGACAGTGAAATGAGTAGACTAGGTGGGCCAAGTGGTCCTTATCTGCCATCAAATTCTGTGTTTCTATGTTTCTATATGTTGTACCCAATTTGGCGCAGCTGTGACATTTTCCGCACTTTACAGCAGCTTGCGTCAAAGCTTTGGTGCAAGCCCTGCAAAATGGATCCCCACATGACACAAAGTTAAACCAGTGGGGAGCTGGTCTAACTTGTGGCATTTGGTGCTGCAGTTCAGTAGGAGCTGGTTCATGGGATCAGGGGCTGAGGAGCCAGAGGAAAGGAGTACTGAATCATCTGCATATATTTAAATAGACACAGAGGAGCAGACCTTGGGAGGTCAATATATATATATATATATATATATATATATATATATATATATATATATATATATATATATATATATATATATATATATATATATATATATATATATATATGTATTCATTTGTTTATTGAAAATTCATAACTGGGAAAGGCACACTGAGCTGAGGCACATTTTCAAGTGCAAGCCTGGGAAAGAGTACAAGATCAAATACATGCAACAAAAATGATGCAGGCAAGTCAACACATTCATGAACAAGTGAATAATGCTGTCATTTAGCATTGGGTGCAACTCGTCTCACTCCCCCCGCTCCCACTGCATACTCCATTGCTCTCTGGGCTAGCTTTGTCCCCACTGCCAAATGAATTGTTGCAATCTATTGATCCATCCTATAACCCTTGTTCCTGCAATGCTTTACATAGAAATGTAGAAATATAGAAGTTGCCAGCAGATAGGGACCCCTTGGCCCACTTAGTCTGCCCAGTTTTTCCTGCCTGCTGAGCCACTGAAGACCCTACTTGATCTCTGATCATCTCTCCTCCTTACCTTACCACCAAGCTCCCCTTGTATCTGTGCCATGTGTGCTTGAATCCAGTCACTATTTTGGCACCCACCTCCTTCACTGGAAAACTGTTCGAGGCATCCACCACCTTCTCAATGAAGAAGGATGTCCTCACACTTCTTCTGAGCCCCACCCCCTGTCCTCCAACTGACCCCTTGTCCTTGAGCTTCTTTTTCTATGGAAAATGCTACCTTCCTGTACTTTATTAATACCTGTTAGGTATTTGAATGTTTCTATAATATTCCCTCTTTCCCTACTCTCCTCCAAAGAGTACATATTCAGTTCCTTGAGTCTCTCCTCATAGGGTTTTTGATGCAGGTCCTGCACCATTTTGGTAGCCTTCTTTTGTATTGCATCCACTTTACCAGTGTCCTTCCAGAGGTGAGGCCTCCAGAACTGGACACAGTACTCAAGGTGGGTTCTTACCAGTGATCTGTACAGGGGTAATATTACCCCCTTCTTCCTACTGGTGACACCTCTCCCTATGCACCCGAGCATCCTACTAGCCTTCCCCGTCGCCTTATCATACCACTTGGCTATCTTCAGGTCATCAGAAATGATTACCCCCAGGTCCCTCTCCTGTTTGGTGGTTGCCAGTACTTCCCCTCCCTATTGATATGTAGCCCCAGGGTTTCTGTGCCCCAAGTGCATGATTTTGCACTTTTTTGCATTGAAACCCAGCTGCCAAACCCTTGACCATTCTTTCACCTTTTTCAAATCATCCCTCATTTTCTCTAACCCCCCCATGTCTACTCTGTTGCAGACTTTTGTGGCATCCACAAACAGGTATGCTCTTCCTTCTAGCCCTTCTGCAATGTCACTAATGAAGACTGGCAGTATAGCCTAGAGGTTAGAGGAACGAGGTGTGAATGAGCTTGGTACATCCAGTAAACCAGACCTGAGTTTGATTCTCACAACCTCCACTTGCATACTGTGTGACTCTGATCAAGTCACTTAACCACCCAGTGCTCCCAGGTCACCCCTTAAAATAGGCATTTGTGCCTAGTGGGCCTTACCTGGTTACCAAAGACTAAAATAAAAAAAAAAAGACATTGAAAAGTACTGGGCCTAGTACTGAGCCCTGATGCACCCCGGTACTAAACTGAGGCATTCTACTAAGTTGGGATGTGTGGTCTTCAGTGTATCTTAAGCACACCATGATTCATTTACCTGTACTTGTTATTGATCTACTGTGGTCTTGTATGTTTACCTGGAGTCATAACGAATGTGTTGTTCAGTATTGTTTTGTCACAAACTTGTAACTTATTTATTGTATCCTTGTTGTAAACTATGTTGTCTGCAGGTCATTCCTGACAATTGATACTTTGTTGCTACAGTAAGTGTACTTATCTGATTACCAACAACCAACTAACTAGCTAACTAAATGAATAAATGCAATCTGTTACATCTCAGGAATGGAAAAAGCAGGGATACAAGATGAAAAACAGAAAGCAAAAATTTAATGAGTCACAAATAGTGCAAATTTAATATAATGCAGATGAATAGTGCAAACTGGTTAGTCAATAGTAAAAAATTAAAAATCAGTATATCAATAGAATCAACAGAATACTTCTCAGTGCTAGGGGAAATGTAATATCTCAACAGGATAAAAATGGAAATAACTAAGCATAGACAGTAGGTTAACAATTAGGCAGCTCAAAACTCTTGGATAGCTCAGTGATGGTATAACAGACTAAAGGATGAGAGCCAGGACAGTCTAGCCAGGGTCTGAGCAAGAACAGAAGGGAGAAAAATGTAGTGTAAGTTGCAGTTTGAGGAAGGGGTAGGAAGCAGTCTGATGAAGCCAGAGAGGTAGGTTGTTCCAGAAGGAAGGGAGCTTTGACAAGAAAATTGTTTGCCCTCTGGAAGATTTGGAGAAGGGACTAGAGAAGGTGTTCAAGCCAATTGAATGAAGTGGGTTAAGAGGACAGGGAACAGGAGAGACGAGAGACAAGGTGTAGGGAGGGTAATCACTATTTATTTTATTTTATTTTTTTCCAAAAGATTTTTCCACCTTGCTGCGGTGCCATCAGAGGGGGCATCCAGCCAATGGCATGTGCTGCCCAGAGGGCAGCAGGCTCACTCAGCTGAAGGGGGGTCACTACGGCCATGTCCCAACCCACTGGAAGGCCCTACCATGCCTTCCCGTGCCAGGCCGAGACCGATCCCCCCCCCAGTGCAACTCCACGACAGATCTTCAGGTGGGCCAGGCGTGGCCATCAAGCTGCTCGTTCGTGCCCAGCCTTTTCCTCCATTTTTGCCCATTGGAGTGCAGACATGCAATGATGTCCAGTACCAACGTCTGCCACACTTCCCCCCTTTGTGCACCAATGCTGGTAGTTCCCCCTGGTCATCACAGGGGCTGCTATACTGTGGTGAAATCCCACAACCCTCCCCTGGGATAGGAGAGCAGTGCACGGATGCTTGATCATATCCCACCCCTGCTGACCCCCGATGACTCGGGCTCGCTCCCAAACTTGGGTCACCAGCGTGGTGTGAGGTGTGGTGTCCAGCACCTCAACCCTCAGTACCACTGGGCCGCTGAGTAATCACTATTTAGAGAAAAAGGAAGCAGTGTGTGACATTTTGGGAACCAAGAAGAGGGAGGGAGAGGGTAATATAGAGGGAGCACTGATGGGTGTGGGGAGGAGCATTTAAGGCAAAGCGACATAAGGTATGGAAGAGTGTCCATTCTGGCAAAAGAGAATATGAAGTGGCACCATAGACCATATCCACATAGTCAAACACTGGTAAGATCATCTTAGTGAGGACCTTTCAATGGACAGTGAGAGGTAAGTAAGCCTTGCAGTTATAAAGTGTGCCAAGCATCTGGTGAAGTTTTTTATGGATGTCATCAATGTGTGTGGGGAAGTCAAGTCTTCTTGTCAAGCCACACACCAAGGTACTAACAATGATTAGAAAATGGGCATTTTATTTCCAGGGCTCCTATTGGCTGGAACCCATTCCAGAGGGGTACATTAACGTTCAATAGATGCCCTAGAAATAAAAAGTGCCTTCCCAATTGCTCCTTTTCCCATTGAATTATCCTTGTGCCCACCCTGCTTGCTGATTGGCCAAAACACCCACATTCAGTTTGCAATCACTGTATTTTTTTTTTCATTAAGTGAGAGATAGTTTCCCATCCAACACATCAGGGTTTTTTTGGGACACTGAGTGAGATTCAACACCTTTTCCCCATTTCCCTAGTCTGTAATTACAAATAAAACACATTCAGATGAACAAGCCAAATCTGTAATATTGGGCATAGTTCTGACAGTGAAGCAGCTTCACCCACTCATCCCAGCTGTGGCAACTCTCCACATCACTGACAAAAGACTCACTGCTCCAGTAAACCCCGCTACTACCTCTACACAGAAGTGCACATAATAATTTAAAAAAAAGAAACACACTTAGAAACATAGGTCACATTATCTTTCTTTTTCCACAGTCATCAGTCACTCAGCAACCATGAAAACAGTCCACTGCAACAGACACCGCAACACATAAAGCTTGACCATCCTTTCCTAGTAATGCTGTGGGCCAGTTCACTCTGTGGTGTCAGAACTCCTGCTGTGTACATCAAGGCGACCGAAATTACTCTAAATTTGTTTCATTTTTACATTCCTTGTATCTTAGAAACATAGAATTTGACGGCAGATAAGGACCGCTTGGCCCATCTAGTCTGCCCTTTCCCTACCTACAGGATAGGCCACAGATCCTAGTTAACCAACAGCCTATTTCTTCCTACCCCCCACAAGAATTGCCTTATGTCTGTCCCATGCATTCTTGAATTCTCCCACAGTTTTAGACCCCACAACCTCCTCAGGAAGACTGTTCCATGCATCCACTACCCTCTCTGTGAAATAATGCTTCCTCATATTGCCCCTGAACCCCCTCTTCTATCTTTAAATTGTGTCCCCTTGTTCTTGCAAGTCTCTTTTTCTGAAAGATGCTACCCTCTTGGACTTTGTTGATTCCACTGAGGTACTTAAAAGTTTCTATCGTGTCCCCCCTCTCCCGTCTTTCCTCAAGGGTATACATATTAAGCTCCTTTAGTCTCTCCTCATACAGCTTCTCTTGCAGACCCTGCACCATTTTAGTTGCCCTCCTCTGGACTGCCTCTATCCTGTCTATGTCCTTGCGGAGATGGGGTCTCCAGAACTGGATGCAGTACTCCAGATGGGGTCTCACCAACTGTCTGTACAGAGGATAACAACTTCCTGTTTTCTGCTGCTGATGCCTCTCCCTATGCATCCCAGTATACCCCCAGCCCTCCCTACTGCCGTCTCACATTGCTTGCTAACCTTAAGGTCATCTGATATGATTACCCCCAGGTCCCTTTCCTTTTTTGTTGTTGTTACTACCTCCCCTCATTGTGTATTCTTCCCCTGGGTTCTTGTTTCCCAGGTGCATTATTTTGCACTTCTTTGCATTGAATCCTAGCTGCCATACTTCTGACCATTCCTCCAACCTTGCCAAGTCCCTTCTCATCCTTTCCATGCCTCCTTGTGTATCAACCCTGTTGCAGATCTTTGTGTCATCTGCAAAAAGGCATACTTTTCCTTCCAGTCCCTCTTCAATGTCACTGATGAAGACATTAAAAAGGACTGAACCCAATACTGAACCCTGCGGTACCCCACTGGTAACCCCTCTTTCTTCAGAGTGGAGTCCATTTACAATTACCTTCTGTGTCCTGTTGTGCAGCCAATGTTTTACCCAGGCTACCACCCTGGGACCCACTCCCAGGCTGGTTAATTTGACTATTAATCTTTTGTGTGGGACTGTGTCAAATGCCTTGCTAAAGTCTAGGTAGGCCATGTCCACAGCCCCTTCCTGGTCTACTACTTTGGTCACCCAGTCAAAGAAATCTATTAGATTTGTCTGACATGACCTTCCCACTGTGAACCCATGCTGCCTTGGGTCCTGTGTCCCACTGACCTCTAGGTACTCAACTATTCTTTCCTTCAGAAGTGACTCCATCACTTTCCCTACCACAGAGGTCAGACTGACAGGTCTGTAGTTTCCTGCATCTGTCTTGGTCTCACTTTTGTGAAGGGGAATCACATCTGCCTTCCTCCAGTCCTCAGGTACCACACCGTCCTCCCACGATTTATTAAAGAGTAGCCAGTGGTTTCACTAGTTCCTCCCCTAATTCTTTTAGAATTCTGGGGTGAATTCCATCAGGACCCATTGCTTTGTCCACCTTCAGTTTTAGGAGTTCTTGCAGAACCCTTTCTTCTGTGAAAGCACTGGGATCGGCCCCCCTATCAAGAGTGCTTCTGTTAATTGGATTAGGCACTTCCCCCTCCTCTTTTGTGAATACTGAGCAGAAATATTCGTTCAGTATCCCTGCTTTTTCACTGTCCCCCTCTGCCTACCCACCGTTCATTCTATTCAGCCTCACTATCCTCCCTTTGTCTTTCTACGCTTGCTGATGTACCTATAAAAGGTTTTATCCCCCTTCTTAACTGAGTTAGCTATCTTTTCCTCAGTTTGGGCCTTTGCTATTCTGACTTCCATCCCTGCTTCCTTCTGCCTTAACTGGTACAGCTCTCTGTCCTGCTCTTTCTGTGCTTCCTTATACTTCCGGAATGCTATCTTTTTTCTTCCTGACTTTCACCGCCACCTCTTTTGAGAACCATAGTGGCTTTTTCTTTCATTTTGATTTGTTTATTTGCTTCACACAAAGGCTTGTTGCCTCTGTGATGGCAGTTTTGATGATTCCCCATTGTTGCTCCACACCTCCTTCTAGCCTGTTTGCTAGTGCTTTTCTGAGGCACTCTCCCATCTTACCAAAGTCAGCCCTCCTAAAGTCCAGTACCCTCACTTTTGTATGGCTTGACTCTGTAGCTGAGACAGTTGAGAAAGGAATCCTACATGTCTGTAAAATACGATAACTTCTGCTGGGCAAGTCTTACAAACCCTTTGATGTCTAGCGCTCCCCTCCTTCACGTAGCTGGCTGCTGCCAAACCTGCACTGTGAAAAATAAAAAGCTAAACTGAAGCTCCCAAAAGTGTTTGTTCTCCTGTTGTTGCTGGGGGGGGGGAGGTGGATAGGGGATGATCAGCAACACTCTGTGGTGACTGCCCTAAACGACATTCAACACCGGGGGGTGGACAACGGGACCAATGTCAGGATACCAAAAAAGGCATCACTCTATTTGTGTGTGCGTGTGTGTGTGTGTGTGAGAAATTCAGCTTTCTATAGAATCAGAATCTGTGCCAGTGTGGGGGGGAGGCATGAGAACCAGTTCAAAAAAGGCACATCATATATATAATACAGGTGGAGGAACTATTTTATTACAAAACTCATTTTAAACCAATTTTGTAAAAACATTTTTTTATTAAACTTTTTTTTTGACAGTGACCATTTTCTAAGCACAGTAACAGACAGGGTGGGTAGTATGGGCAATATCAGACCTTCTAGGGGCTATAAGGCCCAACACCACAGGTGCCTGGCCTCATTACACCCCTGGGTGGTCCAGTATTGCCTAATACGCCCACCCTGTTTTGCTCGCTCAACAACTTCCAGAGGTGTGCCATCCAAGGCAGAGAAGACTAATGGGAAAGGGAGCCCAACCAGCATCCAAATTAAACACCTCCCAGGATAGCTGGGGGTCCCTGGAGGCACCTCCCCACAGGGAAACCATGGTACACTATTAGTCAGGGAAGGTAAGTCTCAGAGACAGTGGGGTGACAGGGCTGGGGGATGTGGGGAAGAAGGGTTGTGGGGCCTGCCACTGCATAAAGTGCAGTTAAAAAGAAGGGAGCCTAGCCAGCTTTTGCCTTGTGCCAAAGGTCATTGATACTGTATTTTTGGCGTTGACCTTAAGTTGGTGTGACAAGGTTTGCAGGATTGTGACAAGATACAATAACTAGAAATGGGATTTCCTTGAAACAAAAAAAGAAGCACATGAATTTCAATTTTTTGGTTTACATGTGCCTGATGGATACTATTCTCCAGGTATTCATTACTTAAAATGGCAGTTTCTCACCATTTTGATCTAACCTTTCCATCAGGCAAATTATTCTCTCCCTTTTCATATACCGGCCTCCAGGGCATGAGAAGGATTTTCTGCAGGAAGTCACAGATTTTGTAGCTGAGAAGGTGTTGCGTCACCTAGATGGTTGGCTCTGGAGGACTTCAATGCCTGGATTGATGGTGAACTCTCGTATTTTGGTCATGACTTCTTCCAGTCAATGACTTCACTGGGCCTCGCACAAGCTGTTACTTCTGTGACCCACAGCTCCAGTCACACCTTGGACCTAGTGTTCTCACAGGGACATGAGGTCACTGACCTCAAGATTGATCTGGTCGGGGCCCGCCCAGTGGTGCTGAGGGTTGAGGTGCTGGACACCACACCTCGTGCCACGCCGGCCACCTGGGTTCGTGAATGAGCCCGGACCACCAGGAATCGGCAGGGGAGAGAGATGATCGAGCATCCAGAGGACTGCTGTCCTCTATTGGGAAGGGATCCAGGGGTAGGCCAGGCGCAGCAGCCCCCGGTGGAGACCTGCATTGCAACCCACAGGGCTCTGGCGAGGGAGGCGTTGGGCAACTGCCTTCTGGACATGGGTGGGAGCACCAACATCGTGGGCTGGGTGGCATTGCACGTCCAACATTGGTGGCATAAAAAGAAATACCCCTCCGGCTTGGATAGGTGATGGCCCTGCCAGTGCCACCACCACATGCCCAATGCTGGCTCCCCATCACTGCCCCTGCAGCCTCCCCAGGTTGCCATCCCCTGCCCTGGAGAGCCATGATGAAATTAAAGATGTAGGGGAGCACAGTGGGCAGTACAGCGAGTCGGTGAGCACAGTGGCCTGAGAGAGTTCCGAGCCAGAGGGCCAGAGAAATAGTTGAAAAAAAAAAGATTGATCTGGTTACGTGGCCAAAACACTACATGGTGGAGTTTTTGCTCAGAGCCCCAACTGTTAGTCCTTCCCCTGTAGAGATGGTCCACTACTGCCCTTTGTAGTGGTTGTCCCCAGAGGAACTGATGGTGGTACAGGATCTATCTGATGTAAGTGTTGCTTGCATGAGAGGTGTGGGTGAGGTGGTGGCAGCCTATAATAGTGCTGTCTCAAAGACACGTGACTAGATAGCTTTCCAGTGAGCACACCATTCCAATGGCAGCCTGAATTGGAAGCTCTAACTGGCTGCTATCAAATCCACCATAATCGCTGGGCTATTCGACCCATCCAACTACCAGAAGACAAAAAGACAGCTCTGCAATGTCCTCCAGACATAAAGCGTGGGACAACTCTAATAATCAGCAGGCTAAACAGCACAAAATGTTGTTCAATTACACCAGTCTACCTCGGCCTGCTCATCCATGGCCTTGCAATCCCCCATACCAGCCCCAAGGAGATAGATGAACTGGAATGTATTATAACCTCAAAGCAGCTCTGTGCAACTCTCCAGAAGTTGAGTGCAACTTTGGAGAGGCTAGAAACAAGAGCCACAGAAGACCACCGGAAAATCAAGCTTATCTAAAAAAAAAAAGAACAGCTTGAGACAGAGCTAAATGAATATTCCACCACCTCTGATGTGCACACCTCGGCTCTGTTAGACCTCCACCAGAGAGAGCAGCAGTTGGAAATCTGGTTGAAGGAACTTGAAAATCGTAACCAATGTGGTAATATCCGTATCCATGGATTATCTGAAGGGACTGAATCTGGCCCTGTACCCTCCTTTATGGAGTCTTTCCTCTGTGAAATACTGGGTTGGCTAGCTGACAAACCATTGAATATCATTAGAGCGCATCGCTCTTTGGTACCTAAGCCAAAGGACCCTATAGCCCGGCCCATTCTGTGGTTATTGCTTTTTTTGATTTTCACATAAAAGAGGACATTTTAAAGTTAGCCTGGTTGAAGAAAGAGGTGATATTTGGGGACACCAGACTTATTTATTAACAAGATTTCACCCCCCAGTTGCTGACACAGACGAAGGGTGCTGGCTGTGGTTCGTTCCCTCCAACAGAAGGGTATGAAGGCATTTGTAGAATACCCAGCCAGGCTAAAGATAATAAAGGAAAATGGAATGAGGCAGTTTCCTGACCTGCTGGCAGCCAAGAAATTGTTGTCATCCTTAGACGTGGAGATCCCTTGAGACCCAGCTCAGTACCAGAAAGACCAGCTCAATGATAGGGCATGGCAAGTGGCCAGAATGAAAAGAAAGGAAATGCATGACCGGCCAGACATTTCCGGGCTCTAGGACTCAATTCAAATGCATAAGGACTCCAGTGCCATCTCAATTCCACAGACAGCAGAGACAAACTGAGAAAGCTCCTCTTCCCCGGAGCAAGAGAATGACTCTGAGGACCCACCGACTTGAAATAGCTTAACCTGACATTTATGGGTCTTTCCTGTATCAGACAGTGAGTGACTCTGTTATAGAGCATAATTAAGCTCAGTTAAGTGAGCTTTACTCCCATTGCAGGTCAATTTAATGGGTTGGGGAAGATATGGTAAAACAAACGTGTTTGGCATTTTGTTTCTTGTGATGATGGATACAGTAAAAGCTCTCTCCAGGAGATTACAAGGCTGAGGGTGGGGGCGACCACTGGATCTTGCTGCCTGAGCATTCCTGGGGGGTGGGTTAGACTCTAGGAGATCAGACGGCACTATCAGCTAGGGGTGTTTGATGAGTGAAGGCCAAGACAGTGAAGTGGATCCTGGAAGGTAGCAGGCATCTGTACCCTGGCAGAAGGCTCCATAAAACGGATAATATTGGCTGATTTCTGTGTAGCCCCACAGGCTAGATTGTGGCCTACGTGGGCTAGCACTAGTGGTGGACTCCACCTCTATCTCACTTGTGGAGACATTTGGTCCCAACTGGGCTCCAGAGGCTAGCTTGGCCCATCCACAGGGCAGGGCCACTGGCGAGGAATCCAGAACAAAGACAATGTCTACCTCTCACGTTTTGTTTCTCCACAACTTGAGCCTGAGTAAGTCCAGGGAGGCAAACCTCTATATGCTCCGTATAAGCCTAGACTGCCAGTTTGTATTTGCCTGCCAAGCCAAAGAATACAGCTATTGGCACCAAGGCCCAACCTTAATGGGGAACCCCATGCTGCGGGCAGCCATCCTTGATTTCCCAGGGGTCCCACCTCTCCTTCTAGGGCGATTGGTGAGGGAGATCAACATTGAGTGGGGGAGATCTGGTTGGTGTCCCACACCCTGCAGGTGGTCCAAGGGTCAAATCATAAGAAATGTCTCCCAGATTTTCTTTTTCTGTAAGTTGCTCCCCTCCCCCCGATATGAGATCAGTGTTTATTATCACACGACAAAGAAACATAAAAGGTGAGGTTGGACCTCTTTTAATTTAGGCTGGTTATTACACCAGCACTGGTCACTCTTCAATATTTTAATATTGGTGTGATACTTACATCTTGCCCTTCTGGCTGTCAGACTATTTCGTACACTGAGCTGGACGGAAGGCCCATCATATCAGGGCCCTCTAGCCACACCTCAAAGAGCAGAGTACTGAAGAGTGTGGGTACAGGCGATTACACCTTGAAGAAAACCATATTTAGTTGGGTTATAATGTTTACTAGTTCAAAGTTGTTACATATTGTTCTTTCTTCTGAAAAAATGTATTTGCTGTTGTTTGTAATGTACAGGGACATACAGCACTTCAATGTATTGTGGTGCTTCCCCTTCCCCTTCCATTGTGGAGGGTTATGTTGGTTCCCCCTTCCAAAGATGGCTGACCTTAATATAATCATGCTTAATGTGTGTGGGATCAATAGTCCAGTGAAAAAGGCAAAGATACTACAAGATCTCCATAGGCGGGGGCTAACATTGCCTTCTTACAGGAAACCCATTTAACTGCTGCAGAGCACCTTAAGTTGAAGAGGTCCTGGATAGGAGGGTGTATGCTTCACACTTTGAGACAAGTTCTCACCACAGAAGGGTGGTGATCTTGGTTAAACTGGATGCCCCCCTGGTGGTCTCAAGGGTAAAGATGGACCCAGAGGGCAGATTTGTTCCAATTCAGGGATCCTACAGAGGCCAAGACTGCACACATGTGAATGTGTACTCACCAAATGAAGAAGCCCCCAGCTTCCCTTCATGGAGAAACTCATTAAAGATGCTGTCACAGATGCGCATAGCTTGGTAGTTATTGGAGGGGACTTCAATGAGGTGGTGTTCCCTGGGGTAGACCACTCAGGGAGGATCTATTACAACAGGGAAACTCATTCTGAGACTGAACCAGGAACTGGGCCTTACAGAGAGTTGGTGGTTCATACACCCAAGGGAGAGGGATTACACCTACTACTCCCCCCCCCCCACTACAGAGGGTACTCTAGAATTGACTATTTTTTAGCGTCCTCCAACTGGCTTCAAAAGATAGATAAGTGTGATATAAGATCTATTACCATTTCTGATCATGCCCCGGCTACCCTTAAGCTGTTTACTACCCTGACCCTCCCAGAGTCATGCTGGAGATTGAATGTGAGCCTTCTTACCAGAGAAGATTTTAAAGAGTTGGTTATTGAAACCTTTTAAAAATTCAATCGGGATAATCTCAGGGAAGAAACAGGGGAGAGTAAAAGGTAGGACACCCTAAAATGCTGCCTTAGAGGGGAAATAAGTAAACATTCGGTTAAAATTAAAAAAGAGCGAATGCGTACTAGGATACAACTGGAACAAAAAATAGCCCAGCTAGAGTCCTCCCATCAAGCAAATCAGGACACCCAGATTAAACAGGATCTTGATGAGGCAAAGCATGAGCTAAACCAGTTATTAGATATTCAGATCGAAGGGCAGTTGAGGTATGCCAGATAGAAGTACTTTGAACAGGGGAATCAAGCAGGGAAACTGTTGGCATGGCAACTATGCCAAGAGGCAGCCAACAGAGCTGTAACACACCTGCAGGGAGAAGGAAATGATCCCTCTACTACCTCCCCAGTAGATATATTACAGAGATTTGCAAAGCTCTATGCCAACCTATATGAGGCCGAGATCCCAACGGGGCATCAGATTGCTGTGCAATCCTTTTTGGATACTCTCCCTATACCCACCCTGGAGGACTCGGCCAGAATAGCAATCAATTCCCCTATTACCGCTCAAGAAATACAAGCTAAAATCAAACATCTTAAGAATGGTAAAGCTCCAGGGCTAGACGCCTTCCCAGCCGAGTTTTATAAAAGTTTTACCTCACACCTCATTAAACCCCTGGTTGCAACCTGTAATGAAATCCTCAGGAATCAAAAGTCAGTCCCACCCTCTTGGAATTTAGCCCAGATTTCAGTTATTCTCAAACAGGGAAAGAACCCTGTAACCTGTGGCTCATATCACCCGATCTCACTGTTGCCAGTGGACCTTAACATTTTTACAGGGATCCTGGCAGATAGACTTCAGAGTTGTATATCTAGTCTTATCCACCACAATCAAACAGGCTTCATTTCAGGGAGGTTCCTCCAGGCTAATATCTGTTGGCTGCTAAATATTATTATGGCCCAGCGGGGTTCTACCTCCCTTCAGTTAGTTATCAGTATGGATGCTGAAAAGGCCTTTGACA
Source organism: Neoceratodus forsteri (assembly GCA_016271365.2). Classification (NCBI taxonomy): domain Eukaryota; kingdom Metazoa; phylum Chordata; order Ceratodontiformes; family Ceratodontidae; genus Neoceratodus; species Neoceratodus forsteri. The sequence goes on from CM057451.1 coordinate 1,093,868,763, forward strand.
GGGTGGATTGGCACTTTATGTCCTCCACCCTGTCAAAGTTTGGGTTGGGATGGCATTTTGTCTCAGCCATAGTGGCCTTATATCATAGGCCAGAGGCTAGAGTTAGGGTGAATGGCCTTCTTTCAGACTACCTACCTTTAAGAAGGGGCACTAGGCATGGCTGTCCCCTTGCACCCCTGATTTTCGCCCTAACATTGGAGCCATTGGCTATATGGATATGTAATAACCCAAATATAAAAGGAATCCAGGCAGGAGGATCTGAACAAAAAGTGGCATTTTATGTGGATGACTCCCTGTTCTTTTTAAAAGATCCCCAAACTTCCATGCCCCACCTGTTGGAGTCATTGGAGAGATTCGGTTCCCTTGCAGGCCATAAAATAAACCTATCTAAATTGGAGACAGTGGTGTTGAGTGGTACTCCCCTAAGGCAGTTCAAAGAAAACTTCCCTTTCTCTTGAGCTAAGAAGAATATCTTCAGGTATTCAGGGATCTAGATTTCCATAGATACCACCAAATTGTTTCAGAACAATCTCGCTAAGTTATATAATACATTACAATCGGACTTTGCCCGATGGAAACTCCTGCACCTTACTTTATATGGAAGAATTCAGGTAATAAAGATGAATGTACTCCCAAGATTGTTGTTCTTATTTCAGACACTCCAGATCCATATCCCTCTGCACTTTTGGAATCAGCTGAAAAAAGACATTTCAAAATTTATCTGGGCAGGAAAACGTCCTAGGATATCATTCAGCATCTTAATGAGGTTGAGGGAGGGAGGGGGCCTGGGTCTTCCCCATCTTTATTATTATTACCTTGCCATCCAGGGTGCACATCTAACTACCTGGGCTAAGCAGAGGGTAGATTTGGTTGGTATTTAATGGGAAAAAGGAGCAGTTCAAAGCAACAAATTGTGGACTCTGCCCATGAGCCCCATTGGTCCCCAAATTTGGTCCCTTTCATTTAACCCATGTGTCAAACATTCCCTACGTATCTTGTATGGTTGCAGAAGGTAACGCATACCACAAATACTTTAGGCCCCCTCACCTTGGTTCACTATACAGACAGCTTTATTCCTCCTAGGTTAGACCAGGGGTACACGTATTGGGAACACAAGGGTCTTACCACCTTTAAGCAACTAATAGACAGAACAGGATGTCTGCCTTATGCCACCCTTAAGGAATGCTTCTCACTCCATAGGGAGGACTTCTACAGATACCGCCAAACATGACATCTTATTAACATGGGTGAAAATCTTCAAAGGATAAGTAGGGATTTGACACCCCTAGTGACATATTGGTGGGACTCCATCAGAATTTGAGATAAATTGAGATATCTGTCCATATTATATACTGTCCTAACCTCCCAGGGGAAGGCTCCAGTATTGGAAGAAATAAGAGAGAGGTGGGAAGCTGAATCTAGTGAAGTAATATTAAGAAAGGATTGGGTTCGTAGACTCAAAAGGGTTTGGCAAGTTACATCTGCAACACTACGGAGAGAATTCAACTGGAAGATACTTATTCATTTTTTCAGAACTCCCGTTGTCACAAAACATTTTAACCCACAGGAGTCACAAGCTTGCTGTGCCTGTGTGGGGCATCAAGGGGAACACACTACCACATATTCTGGGATGCAGTAAACTGCGGGAGTTCTGGCATCATATACATAAAATCATGGAACAGATAGGAGGTTTCTCTCTCCCCTTCACCTTCCAGGACTTGGTACTCGGCCTCCCAACTCTATCCTTCAAGAAAAGGAAAACTAGAATTATGCCAAATTCTTAGAGCTGCAGCCCTGAAGAGTATCTCAACCAAATGGCTAGTCCCTGATCCCCCATCTCTGGCACAATGGGTATCTAGAGTAGAGTAGAGGAATTAGAGCATCTGAAGAATATTACCTATATGGTGCATTTAGAAAAAGAGATTTCTGGAGCATTGGCAACCCTGGCAGATCTGGAGGGAATCCTGGAGGGGGGAAGGAAAGCTGGTAAGAGGGTGAGAAACTGCACAACAAGGAACATATTTACAAGCCTTGCTGATATAGATAAAGGGAATATTGGTGTCTGTGAATTAATGCTGGACATAATAAACTTCAGTGTCCAGTAACATGGAAGGGAGGGAGTGAGGTTGGGGTAAAGCACCTAATATCTTAAGATCATAAGTAATCTGTGAATGAAAAACTACTGCTGTGCATTATAATCTATTTCCAGTTACACTGTTACTTCAAGTTCAGAAGACTTACTGGAAAAGTTTTGTTAGCCGAAAGACAATTAACCAAATGGACACTGGGACAGGGACCTAGTTAACGCTGCACAGAACTGTTTCCATCAAATTGAAGCCTAGGGTTTAAAACAGTGTGTAACTTCATGCTCTCCTTTATCTCTGTCTTAGGTCCTCTCAGGTCATCGATTTCTTTTTTCTTATGTTTTGTAATAATGTGAAACACCACTTTAGAAATTATTAGATATGTATTGGATTGATGATAATTGTCATACTTTGGATGAGATGTTGTACTATACTTTGAATCTACCAATAACAAGCATTTGTCAATGCCAAATGTTGCTTGCTTCTATGTGCTGTTTAGGTATTTGGAAGTCATTGGAGTGCAAATATTGAAAGTTTGCGAACTTACGAGCGTGCATAGGAACTCTGCAACGCATGCTCATAAAACAGTCATTTTTAGGAATTTTTTCACCAAATTGTCAACACAGCCATTTTAAGACCTCTGCTCATGAACAGTGTCACTGTGATTTTCTTAATGTGTCCTATACATTGAGTTCGCACACCGACTGCGCCATTGTGTGCTACATGGGCGGAAACATGTTTTGGGTGAGATGTGAAAAATGACAGCTGTACTGCTCATAAGGAGGTGTGGTAAAATGGCAATGTTGAAAATCTGGAGTGAAAATATTGAAAATTTTGAACTTACGAGCATGCGTAGGAACTGCGCAACGCACGTCAGAAACAGGGAGTTTAGGGAATGCTTCCACCAAATTTTTCAAAAAATATTTTTGAGAGCCCACCTTTATGAACACTGGCAGGATCGCTTCATTACTCTTTTCCAGAAAGGTGACTTATGCAGTGATCATGGAAGCACCTTCGTGCCTGAATAACGCCATGACAGTGACAGCATTCATATGAAGGGTCCCAAAACCACATGTTGAAAATTTGGTGCAAAATTCTAAAAATGCCTGAGATATGCAATAAAGTTAAAAACCCTATCTATCCATTATACAGCTTACCGCATTTCCTCAGTTCGCGATTGGCTTTGAAGGCGCCAGGCGTGTTCCCGTCCACGATGATTGTCGCGCTCGAGCTCCGGAGGTAAGTATGGGGTGAAGGTGGGGTGTGGGAAGCAGGGTGTGCAGTGGGTGGAGTGCGGGTTGTGGGAGGCGCAGCGAGTCTATGAGGTACGTTTTTATTTACAGGTTTTTGTTTCTTTTGCGAAGCGACGCTGGGCGTTTGCCATGCTGGGTGGGCTCCCAGCGTTGCAGCAGGAAAAGCTGTTCGGGGGATGTGGAGCCGATGGGGATTGGGCACCCTGTCAGCTGTAGTTTTGCCACGCTGGGGTGGGCTCCCAGCGTGGCACCTGGAACGCTGTTGTGGGGGCGTGTAGCCGACAAGGATTGGGCACCTCTGTCGCCACACAGTTGGTGCGTGGGGAGCACACATCAGCACGCAATATGCGTGCTTGTGCATGTGTGTGCATGGGGGGAGAGCTCTGCTCACTGAAGCGGAGCTCTCCCTTTGAACTGTATGCCACTGCATTTTCAGCTTGTCATAGACAGCTGCAGCAGTGATTGGGGAACTGGGACCGCACCTGCAAACATACTAACTGCATTGGAAGAAGGGCTGACACACCTCCAAAAACTCGGATGATGGCACTATGTTTCTTGCACATGCGTGCAAGCAACATAAAAACTGACGAAGTTAAAAAAAAAAAGGGCACTTGACTCTGTTGCACAGGTCAATATATGATCCAGGTCTTCTCTCTTGATACCCCCATGGTTTGATGGGGCTCTCAAGGAGATGAAGACCAGGGGCCAGAGGTTAGAGCTCTGTTGGCAGAAATGTCAGTCTGAGGACAGACTGGCTTTGAGAATTCACTATGGTGAATATCAAAGGGCAATCAGTCATAAGAAGGCAGTGTTCCTGTCCAGAGAGACTGCTGCAGGGAGGAACAAACTGGCTCTGCTTTTTTAGACTGTAGACATGGTACTCTGTCCTGCCTGTCTGCAGCTGAAAAGAGTAGCTTCAGTTGCTCTGTCTGAGGAGTTTGCTCTGTTCTTCTCTGATAGAGTGTCCTCCATTATGGCTGGGATTTCTCCAACGGGGCAGAAGCAGCCTTAAAGTGGAGAGTCATGTGTTTTTAGAGGCACTTCTATTGTCTGGAGTGAGTTCAGGACAGTGGGGGTGATACAGGTATGCCAGGTGATTTCGAAACTATGACCCACGTACTATGAACTGGACCTGAACCCGACCCATCTCATAATGGGATGTGTTGAGTCCATTGGTCCAGTGTTTGCTGAGATTATCCAGTGCTTGCTTTTGGAAGGACTTTTCTCCAGCACCTTGAAAAGGGGTGCTGGTGAGGCCATTCCTAAAGAAACCATCTCTCAACTCTGACATCTTGAAGAATTATAGACCCATCTCTAACCTCCCATTTTTGGGTAAGGTTTTTGAGAAAGTAGTGGCTCTGCAGCTCCAGGCACACCTTGTGGCCTATGACATCTATGAGCCCTTCCAATGTGGGTTTAGGTCCAGGCAAAGCACAGTGTTAGGGTGCAAAATGATCTCCTAAGAGTGAGGGGAAATAGGGGCATGAGCAATACTAGTTATTCTCAGTGTCTCCTCAGCATTTGACACGGTGGACTATGTAGTGTTGCTGGATTAGCTAAAGGAGCTCAGTGGACTCACAGGTACTGTCATCAACTGGTATGAGTCCTTTCTTACAGACATGATGCAGGAGGTAGTGATGGGGAGTTTCTCTTCCTGCCTGAGGCCCTTGCCATGTGGGTTTCCCCAGGGTTCAATCTGTCGTCAATGTTGTTCACAGTGTACATGCTTCCTCTTGGTGAGATCACTAGACAGTACAGCTTGGGTTTTCACTAATATGCAGATGACACCCAGCTGTATATTCCATTTGCTCCCAGGATAAGTGACACCATGGAGATGCTTAACAAGTGTATGTCCAGGATCCAGGACTGGATGTCCTCTATCTGGCTGAGACTCAGTCCCAACAAGACAGAAGTGCTAATGATTGTGCTTGGTTGCCAGCATGATCTGGGTGCTGCTGGAATGGGAACATGGTTATTCCTTGACCCTACTCCTTTGACTGCATTTACTAAGTTGAAAAATCTAGGCATTATCCTTGATGATGGACTGACACTGAAGGCTCAGGTGTTGTTCATTGTCTGGAGTGGCTTTTACCAGTTTAGAAATATCACCGGGATCAAAGCCTTAATTCTGCCTAATGACCTGCACTCACTGGTACACGCTTTTGTGACATCTAGACTCAACTACTGCAACACTCTCAACCTCAGTGTCAGTGGAGAGGCTCTCTGTTGCTTGCAGCTAGTGTAGAATGCAGTGGCCAGGTTGCTGATAGGCCTTCCAAGGTCTTGCTATATGATCTTGGTCCTGCATGACCGACACTGGCTGCTGGTGAGGTGGAGAATCACCTTGAAAGTGGACTTGCTCACCTATAAAACCCTATACAGATTGGGCAATGACTACCTAAGTGACCACCTGACTCCTGTCCACCTTATGCAGTCCTTCCATTCCTCCACTGAAGGCCTCCTGGCAGTTCCCAGGCCCGGCTGAAGACCTCTGGAGATCTATCATTTGTGGAAGCTGGCCTGGTCCTGTGAAACTCACTTCCAAGATCTCTGAGGGAGGCCCCATTGGTAGAGGTGTTTAAGCAAGAATCAGAGGCACATCTCTTTTAGAGAGGCATTTGCAAACTGCCTGTAAAGCCTAGAAGCAGTAGACTGCTGAATTATTTATTTTAAATAAGGACTTTACTTTGTATTGTTTGTTTGTTGTTTAGTTATTATTGATGTATGATTTTACATTTAGTGTATTTTATTTATTCAAACTCCTGCCTACCAGTACGGCTCCCAGAGCCTCTGGCATTGGGCGCTACATAAATACATTTTACTTACTTACTATTGTTTGGAGCCATTTGTACTGATAGATCCCCTGGTTATGGAAGTTCCACCACTATAATCTCTTGAAATGGAAAGATATCCAGTGTATATAAACCTTGTCCATTTATGCAGTCAAGAAAGGGGAGACATATAAATTAAAAAAATGTAGTTAATATATAAATGTTAAATGCCCCACGTTTACTGAAATACTTGTTTCCCTTTGAGTCTTTATAGAGTTTAATGCAGCCCAGCCCAGTTAAGCTGCAGCGTTCCATTTCTAGTACAGTTCTGTTTCTATCCATTTCCACAGCTGGGTGGACTGCAGCACTGAGATCTTAAATGATTTGCTCAATGTCACAAAGTGATCATTTTAGGTTTAGTGGGGTTTGATCTGGGAGCTCCCAGTCACCAAGCCAAAACTGTAACTATTAGACCACACTATCTCCAAAGTTTTATTTTTTATTTATTGAAATCTTGGATAACACCAGTGAATGGATGCTCGTTAATTGGTTCAACAGTTAACAAGAAACATAGAGACACAGACTTTGACGGCAGAGAGAAGGACCGCTTGGCCCACCTACTCTGCCCATTTCCCTACCTAGAGGAAAAGCTGCAGATCCTATTTAACCAACAGCCTATTTCTTCCTACCCCCCACAAAAATTGCCTTATGTCTGTCCCATGCATTCTTGAATTCTCCCACAGTTTTAGACTCCACAACCTCCTCAGGAAGGCTGTTCCATGCATCCACTACCCTCTCTGTGAAAAAATGCTTCCTCACATTGCCCCTGAGCCGTCCCCCCCTCTATCTTCAAATTGCATCCTCTTGTTCTTGCACATCTCTTTTTCTGAAAGATGCTACCCTCTTGGACTTTGTTGATTCCACTGAGGTACTTAAATGTTTCTATCATGTCCCCACTCTCCATCCTTTCCTCACGGGCATACATATTAAGCTCCTTTCGTCTCTCCTCGTATGGCTTCTCTTGCAGACCCTGCACCATTTTAGTTGCCCTCCTCTGCACTGCCTCCATCCTGTCTATGTCCTTGCAGAGATGGGGCCTCCAGAACTGGATGCAGTACTCCAGATGGGGTCTCACCAACTGTCTGTACAGAGGGATAACAACTTCCTGCTTTCTGCTGGTGATACCTCTCCCTATACATCCCAGTATCCCCCCAGCCCTCCCTACCGCCTTCTCACATTGCTTGCCAACCTTAAGGTCATCTGATATGATTACCCCAGGTCCCTTTCCATTTTTGTTGTTGTTACTACTCCCCCATTGTGTAATCTTCCCCTGGGTTTTTGTTTCCCAGGTGCATTACTTTGCACTTCTTTGCATTGAATCCAAGCTGCCATACTTCTGACCATTCCTCCAACCTTGCCAAGTCCCTTCTCATCCTTTCCACGCCTCCTTGTGTATCAACGCTGTTGCAGATCTTTGTGTCATCTGCAAAGAGGCATACTTTTCCTTCCAGTCCCTCTGCAATGTCACTTATAAAGACATTAAAAAGGACTGGACCCAGTACTGAACCCTACAGTACCCCACTAGTAACCCCTCTTTCTTCAGAGTGGACTCCATTTACAATTACCTTCTGTGTCCTGTTGTTCAGCCAGTGTTTTACCCAGGTTACCACCCTGGGACCCATTCCCAGGCTGGTTAATTTGACTACTAATCTTTTGTGTGGGACTGTGTCAAATGCCTTGCTAAAGTCTAGGTAGACCATGTCCACAGCCCCTCCCTGCTCTACTACTTTGGTCACCCAGTCAAAGAAATCAATTAGATTCATCTGACATGACCTTCCAGCTGTGAACCCATGCTGCCTTGGGTCCTGTACCCCACTGGCCTCTAGGTACTCAACAATTCTTTCCTTCAGAAGTGATTTCTTCACTTTCCCTACCACAGAGGTCAAACTGACAGGTCTGTAGTTTCCTGCCTCTGTCTTGGTCCCACTTTTGTGAAGGGGAATCACATCTGTCTTTCTTCCAGTCCTCAGGTACCACACCATCCTCCCATGATTTGTTAAAAAGGGTAGTTAGTGGTGTCACTAGTTCTCTGCTTAATTCTTTTAGAATTCTGGGGTGATTTCCATCTGGCCCCATTACTTTGTCCACCTTCAGATTTAGGAGTTCTTTCAGAACCTTTTTTTCTGTGAAAGGACTGGGATCAACCTACCTCTCCAAAGTGCCTCTTTTGTGAATACTGAACAGAAGTATTCATTCAGTATCCCTTCTTTTTCACAGTCACTCTCTGCCCTCCCACCATCCATTCTATTCAGACTCACTATCCCTCCCTTTGTCTTTCTACGCTCCCTGATATACCTATAAAAGGTTTTGTCCCCCTTCTTAACTGAGTCAGCTATCTTTTCCTCAGTTTGTGCCTTTGCTATTCTGACTACCCTCCCTGCTTCCTTCTGCCTTAACTGGTACAGTTCTCTGTCCTGCTCCTTCTGTGTTTCCTTATACTTCCTAAATGCCATCTTTTTCTCCCTGACCTCCACTGCCACCTCTTTTGAGAACCATAGTGGCTTTTTCTTTCATTTTGATTTGTTTATTTGCTTCACACAAAGGCTTGTTGCCTCTGTGATGGCAGTTTTGATATTTCCCCATTGTTGCTCCACCCCTTCTTCTAGCCTGTTTGCTAGTGCTTTTCTAAGGCACTCTCCCATCTTGACAAAGTCAGCCCTCCTGAAGTCCAGAACCCTCACATTTGTATGGCTTGACTCTATAGCTGAGTTTATCATGAACCACACTGTTTGGTGGTCACTTGTTCCAAAATGGCTACCCACTTCTAGATCTGAGATCCTCTCACGGTCCTCATTTGAGAGTACAAGGTCTAAGATTGCTCCCTCATGAGTAGATTCCAAAACTAGCTATTTGAGGCATGCCACCTGAAGGGCATCAAGAATGCCCCTGCTTTTGGATGTGGCTGCCACAAAGGTGCTCCAGTTAACATCTGGCATGTACAGAGTGATACATGAACATTCAGATACAGAGTGGTTCAGTGGCAAATATGCAAATACATGTTATGGTACAACAGTAGAGATAAAGAACATGGTTATACTGTACTGAGGCATTGTACAATGTGTGCCTGCATCAAGGAGAGACAAAAATCAGTAGAGTAGACAGAGGGAGGAGAAGGGGGAGAAGATGGAGAGATAATGGTAAGAGGAAGGGGTGGGTGGGGGTTGGAGGTGGAGGGGTAGGGAAGAGAGATGGGGTGGGGTGTGGCAGCACCACGAGAGAGGATGGGGTGGTCAGTGAAGTGCAAGGTTGGGGTTGCCCAGTGGAACAGTGGCAGGGTTAAGAAGTGCTAGTGGGTAAGTACAGACTACAGCAATGGGATTACTGACTTGAAGCAGGATTTAGTAGGGGCAGGCACAGGTACCTGTGGTGAGAAGGTGTTGGCACAGTTTGTGTTTAAAAGAGCCAACTGTTGCTGCATCACAGATGTCCTGAGATAACGCATTTGTCCGGGGGGGCCCAGTATGAGAAACCCAGCTGAGCCATGGTAGGATGGCATCTTGGTACATGGAATACCTGAGAGGAGGCACTTCTGGTTTGCTTAGTGCTCCAGGGAGGGGTCAATAGGTTCCATACTCCTGGTGGTAGAAGGTTTAAGGAGGCTTTTTTGGCAAGGAGGCAGGTTTAGTACCTGATTCTTCCACTGAGCTGTAGCCAGCCAGCCATGGTACAGAGATCACAGGTGTGCGTGTATCTAGCAGCACCTATGAGGAGATGGTAGGCTTTATTCAGGCAGTTGAGATGCAAAGGAGGGATGTGTCTGCTGCAGATCCATTGATCACCAGCCCATAATCAATGAGAGAGATGATTGAGCTATTGATGGCAGTGCTCAGGATTTCATGTGTGATACAGTGCCTGTGCCAGTACAGGATCCTGATTCTGGTATTGATCTCCCTTGCAATAATGTCAATGTGCTCAGCATATGATAGGGTGGAATCGATAGTGATGCCTAGGTATTTGAAATGCTGAACAAGTTTGAGACTGGCACCCCCAATGTTCATAATTGCAAGGGGAAGGCTCTGTGTTTGTTTTGTGGGGTGGAGAACATCATGGTCTTGGTCTTTTTATAATTCAAGACCAGTCTATGGTCCCTAAACCACGGTTGCAAAGCCACTTTGTAGATCTGTTTCCAGATGTTCGGGGTATTGGCTGCTGGTGAATAAGACTGCATCATCTGTGTAAAGGAGCATTTGACATGAGGTAGTGGCCAGGAGGTTATTTAAGAATAAGCTGAACAGCAGCGGTCCTGATATGGATCCTAGCGGTATACCAGATCTGACAGGTCTGCTGTCAGAGATCACATCCCCGATCCTAACCTGCTGATAGTAGTTGCTCAGGTAGCTAGTGAACCAGCTCAAAGTTTCCAAGGAGAGCCCAATGTCAGCCAGTTGTTTGAGGAGGAGCCTATGATGCACTGTATCAAATGCCTTTGATAGGTCAATGAATGTGTTTCCTACCAGGAGGCCTTGGTCTAATGCACGGTGGATGTAGCCCATAAATTCTAGCAAGCCCATGATGGTGCTGTGGCCACCCCTGAACCTGTGCTGTTCAGGACACAGTAGTTGATGGTGGTTGAGGCACTCTACAAGTTGATCGGCCACGATCCGTTCTAGGGCCTTGGAGAGTTGGGGGAGTAACGAAATAGGTCTATAGTTTTTGTGCAGAGCCCGTTCACCACTTTTATGCACCTGGGTAACTGTTGCAGATTTCTAGCATTTAAGGAACTGTGAGTGACAGAGCGAGAGGTTTATAATTTGTATCAGTGGTCTAAGAACTTCCTCAAGTGCCAGGCTAACAAATTTTAGGTCTAAGGAGTCCCAGCTGTGTCTTGATTTCCCTAGTACTTTTTCAAGGTATTTTCTGGCATCAGCTTCAGAGACTACTTTGAAGTGAAATAGTGGTTGGTCATGGGGAGGTAATCGTTTCCCTTGTGGGTCATTTGTGGTGAGTATAAATATACAGAATGTAAGATCAAGTTCTAACCCTTAAAGTTATTAAAAAAATACAGAGCAGAAAGGCTTTTGCATATAAAATAGATGTCTTGCTTTTTCTCATTAACTGCTTAAAAACATTAGCAATGTGCAATCTGTTATCTGTATTAAAGTATCTATTTCTACTTTGTTACATGAATAATGAAACTGTAAGGTCTGGCTTTATTCTAACTTAAGACCCTATGTTCAAATCAAATCAAATCATTCTTTATTTATAAAATAGCACTTTTTCTTAAACTAAAGCACTTGCACATGAAACCATAAAGATAAAACTTTTTAGAACAAACAATTTCCGAGTAAAATTTAAATAAGTAATTAACTGAAAAGCATACAATAAAAGATAAGATCATATAACAGAGTCCAGGAATGCCTGGCTAAATAAACAAGTCTTTAGTGCTGTATTAAAACTCTGGACGGTCAGGCACTCTCGAACATGATGATGTAGAGAATTCCACAGGGTAGGGGCTACAAAAGCAAAAAACCAAGCCCCCAGTGTTTTTAAAATCACCCTGGGAATCTCCAGCAATCCCTTATCAGCAAAGTGGAATGGGCAGAGAGGGCAGTAAGGAAGAAGGAGATCTTGCAGATAGCAGGGTCCCAGTTCATGTAGGACTTTATAGGTCAGTAACCCGACCTTGAAGGTGATCCAGCACTGCACTGGCAACCAGTGCAGTCTGCGCAGCACAGGTGTAATATGAATGGTCCTGGAAGTACCAGTAAAAAGCCTGGCCACCACATTCTGTACTAGCTGAAAGCAGCAGATATCAACCTCCAGTAGTCCTAGGTAAAGGGCATTGCAACAGTCAAGGTGGGTGGTCACAAAGGCGTAATGGTCCGATATCTCCCAGGTACATCAGCATGGAGAGTCATTGACCACATTGCTAAAATTGTACCGAAAGGAGGAGAAAACACTGATGTCCTGGTACATATAGGGACTAATGATCTTGCCAGCCAGTCAGTTGTGGAGACCAAGGAACACCTGACCAGGCTGGGTGACAAACTATCATCCATTTCATCTGTCATCTAATTCTCTGAGATCCTGTCAGTCTGTGAGAGGGGAGCAGATGGACGGAAGGTCAGAGAAGGGGAGATAGGGGAGCTTAATATGTGGCTCAAGGGCTGGTGCCAAGAAAAAGGACACAAATTTGTAGGGAACTGGCAACAGTTTTGGCAGCAAAAGTTCTTCAGATTTGATGGACTGCATATGACTAAGGAGGGAGTCTGCATTGGGGCAGAAGTTTGACATCTTTACAGAATATTTAAACTAGCAAATGGGGAGAGGGGTGCAGCACCCAATACATCGAATGGAAAGAACACCCCTCCCCCCTCAGCTAGAAGTCAAACAGTTCAGCATGTTTGTAGTTCATTTGCAGCACCAGATAAGGAAAAAGGTCCGGCTCCCCATACGATGCACAGGGGAAACACCAGACCTCACTTATCAACTAACACATCAAAATCTGACCAATGGAAAATCATGTACACAAATGCTCATAGTCTGGGAAACAAGAGCCCAGAGCTACAGGCAATAATGACAGAGGCGAAATTGGTTTACCAGTAACCACACTTGGGAGACTTCAGTACCTGGCTATGTACTGTTCAGAAGAGACCGAGGTGCAAAAAGGGGGTGTGGAGCGGCCCTTTATGTCAAAGAAAATATCAAAGCTACAGAAATTCGGAATACACATAAGGAGACAGAAGAAAGGTGGGTCACCCTGGAAACAGGAAATGGGACAGTCGTATGAACTGGGGTTGTCTACAGGCCTCCGGACCACGGGGAGGACATAGACACATTTCTGTTAGAAGATACACAAAACATGACAGCTAAAGGGGAGATTATGATAATGGGAGACTTCAACATGCCAGATACAGATTGGTCAATACCAGCAGGAACATCTGCCAGAACTATACACAAAGTGGATTGCCTGCAGTGGGAGGGCCTCAAACAACTGGTACAGCAATCCACAAGAGACAGGGCTCTCCTAGATCTAGTACTGACTAACATGGAAAGGATTACAGATCTCCAGGTAGAAGGTCACCTGGGGGCCAGTGACCATCACATGGTATGGCTCAATTTAGCCACTAGAACTAAATCAGCCCCTTCCAAAGCAAAAATATGGGACTTCAGAGGAGTTCACTTTGATAACATTTCCAACAGAGTTAAGCTAGCCCTGACAAAAAGAAATACAGGAGAGGGGGTAGAGGCAAAGTGGGAAAGCATTAAGGATGCAATACTTGAAGCAACATCCCATTGCGTTAGAGAGAAAAGGAAGTGCAAACGAAGAAGGAAGCCACTTTGGTTCTCAAAAACAGTAGCAGAAAAGGTTAGAGCCAAAAGGCTAGCCTTCGCGAAATATAAGGGAACGCAGTGAGATGAAGATAGGGAGGTATATCAAATTTCCCTAAGAGAAGCAGGGAAGGCAGTAAGGCAGACAAAGGCCCAAACTGAGGAAACACTAGCACAAACAGTAAAAGAAGGTGACAAGACTTTCTATAGATACATTAGTGAAATGAGAAAGTCCAGATGGTGTATTGCTAAGATCAAAGGGATAAGGGGGCATGCGAGGGGGATGACCATTTATAAGCACCTATCATAAATATATACTTCTGCTCGACATTTACTGAAGAGAAGGTAGGGCAGGGCCCCCAGCTCATCACCATGGACACAGTGGGGAGGGAGGGAGGTGTGCACTAGTTCCTTCACAAAAGAAAGGGCCCTACAAGAGCTCGATAAGCTTAGGGTGGACAAGGCAATGGGACCTGATGGCATACATCCCAGGGTACTAAAGGAGCTAAAGGTGGAACTAGCAGAGCCATTATCAGAGCACAGTAGAGGTCCCAGAAGATTGGAGAAAGGCTCATGTGATCCAGCTACACAAGAGTGGTAGCAGAGAGGAGGCAGGGAACTACAGTCCAGTCAGTCTTACCTCAGTAGTGGGCAAGATTATGGAGGCAGTCCTTAAGGAAACGATAATGCAACACCTGGAATCCATAGGATTGCAGGATCCAAGACAGCATGGGTTTACAACAGGAAGGTCCTGTCAAACTAATCTCATAGATTTCTTTGACTGGGTAACCAGAGTGCTGGCCCAAGGAGGAGCAGTTGATGTTGCCTACCTTGACTCTGCAAAGCTTTCGATACTGGTCCACATAGAAGATTGATTAATAAGCTGGGTAGGCTCAGAGTGGGTTAGAAGTTGGTCTACTGGGTGGCAAACTGGTTGACAGGCAGAAAACAGAGAGCGGTGGCAAACAATATACAGTCAGAAAAGATGCAAGTCACAAGTGGGGTACCTCAGGGATCTGTCCTGGGGCCAGTCCTCTTCAATATTTTCATCAGTGACATTGCAGATGGACTGGAAGGTAAGGTTTGTCTGTTTGCAGATGACACCAAGATCTGCAACAGAGTAGGTGAACCAGATGGGGTGGGCAGAATGAGAAGAGATCTGAATAAACTGGAAAAATGGTTGGAAGAATGGCAACTAGGGTTTAACACAAAGAAGTACAAGATCATGCACATAGGGAAGAGAAACCCTGAAGCCACTTATAGGCTGGGAGGGGAGATGCTGACAGTCTCAAGGGAAAAAAGAGACTTGGACATCATCATCACAGATGACCTAAAATCATCCAAGCAGACCACTAAAGCAGTAAGTAAGGCTAGGGGGATGTTGAGGTGTATTAGTAGGGGTATCACAAGTCTTAAGAGGGAGGTAATAACCCCTCTTTACAAGAGACTGGTTAGGCCCAATCTGGAGTACTGCATGCAGTGCTGGAGGCCACACCTTCACAAGGACATTAACCAAATTGAAGCAGTCCAGAGAAGGGCAATCAAAATGGTGTAGGGACTGCATCAGAAAACATATGAGGACAGATTAACAGAGCTCAAAATATATACCCTAGAGCAAAGCAGGTAGAGAGGTGATATGATCAAAACATTCAAACACCTTAAGGGCATTAACAAGGTGAAAGAGTCTAACATGTTTCAGTATAAGAAAAATAACATGACAAGAGGACACAGCATGAGATTAGAGGGAGGCCAATTAAGGGGTAATGTGAGGAGGTTCTTTTTCACATTAAGGGTGCTGGATGCATGGAATGGCCTACCTCAGGAAGTGGTGGATATGAATACAGTGCAGGGCTTCAAACAGGTATGGAGTAGGCATAAGGGAGCAATACAGATGAGTATGAATAGATAAGCCATTGACAGAGCAAAGACAGATGGCACATTCATAAGGTAGAAAAAGAAAATGGGCAGACTGGATGAGCCTTGCGGTCCTTATCTGTCATCAACTTCTCTGTTTCCATGTTAAAGTGTAGACCAATGTTGGAAGATCATCGGGAGGAACCAGATGCTTCACCCAGGTGATATTCCTCAGATGTAAAAATGAGGTCTTAACAATGACTGATATGTTAGGCTGCAACATACCACACTTAGTAGCACATCTGCCTCTGGGTCAGGAAGTTGTGGGTTCTAGTACCACAATGGGACTTTGGCTTATGCCCCAAATGCTGGCATTCCAGTGCAGTACTATTGGGGGGTCCTATCTATTAGATAAGATGTTAAACCAAGGTCCCTTCTGTCCATTTCTATAGCTGTCCTGGTGGGTGTCCAGGAGAAGGTAAAATAACCCAAGGCAACATGAGTATTGGATTTTTCTCAGTGTTCTGGCCAACATTACTATACCCATAAAATCAGTTCACTTAATTGCCCATGGCTGTGTGGATGTTGTTGAGTTGAATGGCTATCACATCATGATTAAAGTCACTTTAGCTTATTTCATATCCTAAATTCTACCTGCAGGTACCGCTATCTAAAGTACTCTAAAATACCCTAATTAAAAACAAGTAGTTGGTTAGGGTGGGGCAGTTATTGCTCTGATTTTTCTAATACCCTACTACCCTACCCTGATCATAACAAATGTGAAGCACTGTGTTCTTAACCTCCCTAAATGGAAAAACTACTCAAAGTGGGGTGTCTTGAGGCAGATATAATAGAAACAGCTGCTATGAGCAAGCCTGCTACTGTTTCCACAATGCAGCTTTTAGTTTTATAGCTGTGTAAGTGGATTAATCTATAGTGCCATTGCGACATGCCCTGACTTTTCTTTATTAAATTTGTCATTGCCAGCCTGAGTGTCCATAAGTAGTTGACGAAACAGAGAGCCCTTTGTGGTTAAATAACCAAAGCCACTGATAGATGGCTAAGCATTTATTAATGTGATATAGCCAGTCAGACTGCATCTCCATACCATTTAGTGAAACAGCCTTTTATAACTGTATAAGGCATTTATCTTGTGGACACCATTAGATACCTTGATGTAAATTAATTTTGCATAGTCAGCTGGATGCCCCACAGTACTTAGTGAAAAAAATAGCTTTGAGAGTTGTACAATGCATTCATCTTTGGGGCACTGTTAGATGCCCTACATTTATTAATGACATAACCAGTGAGACTGAGTCTCTGTAGCACTTACTGAAACAGTCTTTTGATGCTATATAAGACATTCATCTTAGGCCACTGTTAAACACTCCTACATTACTTAATTTGGCATAGCCAGCTAGACACAACACAGCACTCAGTGAAACAGACAGCCTTAACTGCTATACAGGGCATTCTTCTTAGGGCCACTGTTAGATACCCCCACATTTATTACTGTAGCATAGCCAGTGAGACTGCATATCTGTAGAAGTTAGTGAACATCTTTTTATGGCTCAATAAAACATTCATCTAAGGGTTTCATGTCAAGATAGTGAATAAAGAACAGCGACAATTGAAAACAGCGCATGGAATACAGCAAGTAGCTATATGACGATCTCTTTATTTTTGGGCGGCTTTGCCCCCTGCACTCCCCCCTTGTGGGGGGCTTTGCCCCCACTCTCTCTTACTAAATATACCAATTTTGGGGGGTGCAACTTGAGGAGGGGGATCCCCCAGTCACCGACACTGCACTCATGGTTTTTCTGTGCTGTTTTTGGCAATCGCCATTCTTCATTTGCTGTCTTCATAGGCTGCCCATCTAAGGGCTACTGTTAGACACCCCAACATTAATTTGGCATAGCCAGCTAGACACTCCACAACTCTTAGTGAAACAGCCTTTTATGACTGTATAAGGCATTGTCTTAGCTCTCAGGGCCACTGTTAGATGCCCTGGTAATGACACTTGTTTATTAATTGACACACAGCAAGATAGATAATATTTGGGTATATACTGTGACAGACAGCCCATAGTTAAAGGTAGTTATTTATATAAATTACAGTATAATAATGTGCTATTCCCAGTTCTGTTTGTGATCACAGTTTCTACTATTAGCAAGTCTACTAAGAGGAAGCACAATGTTGCTGCACGCACAACTGTCGAAGATACTACAGACTCCAATAGTCATAACACCAATGACTCAGAACATAACAATAATAATAATAATAATAATAATAATAATAATAATACCATGGCTGGCACTAGATTTCCTGCAACAATAAAGCAGGTTTACAATGAAAGGACATTAGAGTTTCAGAAACAACTGACTGGAGTTACACGTAGAGGTACTGAATGTTTTGCCACATGTACACGTAAAGTTCCAGCTGCTGAAGTAGCATGCAAGGAGTCATCCTCCTCAAATGAAAGCTCAGACGCTGAGGCAGAGAGTGCTGATGTAGATGGCGGGGACTGAGAATGGGGCAGCCTAGGGTATGTCCCACAAAATGACACTTTTAATTCTTCTGATGCTATTGGTGGAGATGGTGATGAGATTGGCAGGTCGGATGAGGTGGTAGAAGAGGATGCTGCTGCAATGTATGAGAGGCAATAGCAGAAAACAAAATCACATGTGAAAAGTAAGAAGACGAGTATGAATAACAATTACAAAAAGGGGCTCAGAAATGCTGCAATTTTGATTGGCTGTCAGCATTCTGAGAGCCTTGCAATAATCTCTGTTACACTGTCATGTACTGTACAATCTGATCACCATGGCACATGAATTCTTACTGTCAGCATTCCGTCCTCTAGCACTGCTGAAAGATTGGAATGATGCATTCTGATTGTGGTGTACCAGCACTGTTAAACAGATGGTGGAGGAACTATTTTATAAAAAATCTCCCTCACAATGAGGAAAACATTTTGAAGTTACACTTCTAACACTTTTGTTTTAGAATACATATTTGACACTAGCAGCAAGGTACTCACAGGTGTTAGATTTACAGTCATTTTATCACCACTTAGGAGCAGTATGGCACTATGCTGCATCTCATTCTACATTACACCTCTAGGGGGTGATTAGCACACTTTTAATGTAACCCCTGGTCATGCTTTATTACTTAATTCTTGACTATCTGAGCACAGAGATGGCAGTGTAGGGTTTCCTTCAGTTCATTTAACTACACAAAGAATAGTGGTTGGCATACCATAAACAAATTAAAAAAGGTAAATCTTTAGTGTGGAATTTATTCTAAATTGACCCTGAAAGCAACTCTAAAGTTGTATGCAATCTGTGCAAAAATGGTCAGTTATGGTAAGAGGACACACTTTAGCAAATCGGTAGTGATGCAACATGCAAAGGCAAACCACCCAGTTGAGTGGGGCAAGGTAAAAAAGTGGCAGTGTAGTTGGCATGAGCAGTGGTGAAGTTGATGGTGCTGGTCACCACAGTGATAACAATGAATCAGAAGCAGTAACTTACCTTGGATCTGTAAATGTATCATTGCAATCTTCTTAGACAAACATGAAATGTTTTCTGACACCATCAAGTAATGGGAAATCTCACTGTAGTACTCTCCAGGAAAAAGGCGTTAAAAATACATTCACAAACAAGTCAAAATATCTTGTAAACTAACATTGAAAGAAGTTGTTGCAAGGACATCAAAATTTCCCTGCAAGCACCCAACATGCCAGCACTTGTAGAGCCATTGCAGAACTGTTGGCTGATTATCTGGCAAACAACCTTTTGCTTTTGTTGCCCAGAAATGTTTTCTCAAGTTTATTCACCAAACTGAACCATGGTACACTGGTTCTGCTGAACATATTTTTCAAAAAAGCTGTCCTGGGGACTTCCGGTGTGATGGCTGTGGTGGCATCTCAAGATGGTGAGCTCTGAGGTGGGTCACTGATATTAATTTATTTTTCTCAATGACTTTGCCTCCTTCAGAAAGATTATCAATTACATTTGCATATTAAATGGGCCCAGTTGCATAGACAAGCAGTAATACATAATGAGGTGTGGGTCATGTTCTGATAAGAGCATGCCCAGGTGCATTGTAAGGCACAATGTGCTTGAGCTGAGTGCCTTATGCACATGGACGTGCTGTTATCAGGACATAACCCACACTTCGGAGTGTGTTATTGTGCTTATAAAATGGACCCCTCCTCCAAAAATCCCTAGTAAAAAATTAAATACTTCTTTAAAAAAAGTATGCTGAAAGTGTTAGATATAAAAAACAGGGAAAATAGTCCCATCTGTACTGCAAACTTGTACACTAGATATCTCTATATATATCATAGAGTGAGTAGAGGGCACTGGTGTCTGTGTCTTTTGTTCCAACTCTGTTTCTCCTTCAATACAGAAAGACTTCTTTTTTTATTTACTTCACTTTGTTTCTATTTAGGCTTTGTTCTTAAATTGCAGCCAGCACACTGAATATATTCTTGAGTGAATACAGGGCATTGGTGTCTGTGTATCTTCTCTAACAATTCTGTCTCTCCCCCAACACAGAAAGATTTTTTTTTTAATTTACATTTTTTTTTTTACTTTGAGTTAGGCTTTGTTCTGAATTTGCAAACAGCGGCTTACTTCTGAGAGTGAGCGTGTCCCTTCCCACCTGCCATACAGACTGCTTTCTGGTTTGCGATTTTCAAATGGCAACTTCGGGAGAGGTGGCTGGCTGGAGCGAGCAGATTTCCAATTTTTCTTTACTGTTTCACCTTACTCACTCTAAATTACATTTTAAAAACTCTGGCACTATGGAGTCATTAAAAAAAAGGGGGGGGGGGACTTGACACCGTACAGAATGAAGATGGCAGAAATTCCAAGGGTGAAAAGAATGACTAGAGAAATGACAGATGTGCAAAAGAAAAAGAAGAGGTACATTATGGCATTTTTAATGCTCTTTATTATACAGTTTTGTTGCCTGTAATTTTTGACATTTCCACATTTAAAGCTGAGTGGGTAACCAGATCACTGAATATTGACTTCCACTTTTGCAGTCAGCTTTGGCTTTACAGATCACTGCTAGCTTTTGATTCTGAGATCTGTGACATGGGTATGCTGGAAGTTGAAACAGTGATGCTTAATGTTATGGGGCTTTCCCTTGGGTATGGAGTGCTGATTGGAAAGTTATGGGTTGATAAGGACATGGCTACAATAGTCCTTTAGCCAATCAGATGAGAGGAAATTTTTTGCCCATTTTATAATGGTGGTTAATGCACATTACAGGATGACAGAAGAGGAGTCCAGGAGAAGGACATTATCTGTGGCTATATTACAGAGCCCTGACCAGCAAAAGCCTTCTAAATGGCACAAATTGAATTCTAAGACCAGTGGCTCCTCGACTGCTAAAGATCAGCTCAAAAATGCAGACCAGGACACGTATTTACTTGAGTTTGCTTCGATTAAAGAGATCTTAACAGATCTTGTTACTGTTGTGAAAACCATAAAGACTTATCTTGAATCTTTGACTACTCGAGTTTCAGATGTTGAAGTGAGAGACAGCTCATTGGAAGATCGGGCTAATAAGGAAGATATATAATTAACTTGATTAAGACAAAAGCTGCAGAAAATAGAAGAAAAAGTGGATGTCCTTGGAAACAGATCATGAAGGAATAATCTTTTGACTATAGGCATCCCCGAGGGAGCAAAGCAATCTAACACTATTCAGTTTGTTAACTCTCTTTTTTGCCAGATTACTGGTCCACTGGAGAGTGGACATACTTATGCTATTGAAAGGGCACACAATGCCCTCTGTCCCAAACCTAAGCAAGGGGAAAGACTGAGGGCAATAATTTGCAGACCCCTCAATTTTCAGGATAAACTAATGATCTAAGAAGCAGCATAGTCTAAATCTGCATTATACTGGCAACAATATTGTTTCATATATTATTAGTGATGTTAGTCAATCTTTTTGAGAAAACAGAGATCTTATGCAGCTATAAAAAAGTGTCTACATCTGGGGGGAATAAAATTTCAAATGCAATTCCCTGTGAGACTACTAGTATCTTTACCTCATGGTAATTTCACTTTCCAGTCAGCGAAATCTGCAAAACAACATTTGCTGAATATTCCCCCAAACTTAGTCACAAAACCAATTTTGAAGACACCTCTGCAAGATAATATGGAGCACTGAACAAATTATTGAAATTATTTCAAACTTCATTAGGTCTATATTAACAAATTATGGTATCTTGTAATTTTGTCTTATGGGATATCTTTCATTTTAATAAAGACATTCATATTTGTTTATTGGATTACCAAGTGGAGTGATGGCTATAGTATCTAAGATTGGGATGGTAAAATAATTACTTTCTGCTACTAACTTAATATTTGTGTAACGTAATAACCTAGAAGTTCTTAGCTTTGCTTGTTAAATTTTTCAGTTGGGCTTTGGCAGGTTATATCTATCTTTGCATTCTTAGTATAGTTTCAATTTTCGTGAATTGCCTACATTTATTTTTGTCACTGTGAAATTTATTGTTTGACTAATAAGTTGTCAACAAATACATACAAATACTCAAATACATAAAAAAAAAATAAATACATAAAAACTACTACAGTCATAACTTAATCACAGTACATAGTTATTAAAAGCATAAACATACATAAAATATTGATCCACTTCATCTAC
This sequence comes from Neoceratodus forsteri, assembly GCA_016271365.2. Classification (NCBI taxonomy): domain Eukaryota; kingdom Metazoa; phylum Chordata; order Ceratodontiformes; family Ceratodontidae; genus Neoceratodus; species Neoceratodus forsteri. The sequence goes on from CM057451.1 coordinate 1,093,890,744, forward strand.
AGCTTTCACAGTTCTTTAAATATTAAAATGTTTAAGGAACAAATTAAGCGTATACATCCTCAAGTGTGTTCAGGATAACAAATCCATTGAAGTTTTGTATATCTTTCTCTTAGCATTGTTTATGGCTGTAAAACATTTGGCCAATCTTTCTACTGTCCATGTGTCAATAGTGTGCATTAAAATGGAAGTCAAAATTGAAAAATCCACCTCAAAAGTTGTACTTAAAATGGCTTTAATCAAGAAGCATGCTCTTTTACAAACCAGGTGCATTTTCACAATACATGGCAAAGATCCTCAACACCCTCCTCTGAGCATGAGCAATTGTCTGTCCCAAAGGGTAATTTATTATGATAGCACTTCAAAAGAGTGCTGTCAAACCTTTTGAATTTATGCATAATAAATAATCTATATTGTTCAGGGTCTGTTAATATGTCAAAATAGGGTTTCATGTCAAAGTAATAATTATTTGTCGCAAACCATTTTGAATAAATTGATTTTCGTATGTGCTCTTCATTACACCAAAAGGTAGTAATCCTTTTGGCAACATATTTTTTGTATTTGACTCTAATCATAATTCCTTTGTCAATATATTCTTTTAGAACTTCTAGCTTATATTTATTTAATAATTTTAGAATTGCAGAGTACCAAAAGTTATGGGAGTATCTTAACTTATACCACTCCTGTTTCTCTTGTAGACATAAACTAGATATTCTATCACATGATAATCTTGTTAACCTCAGCCAGAAATTTATTTTTCTTATTTCTATTCTGGCACTTATGTTAATTATACCAAATTCAGCCCTAATATATGATGCTGGACACAATGGTCTCAGTCCCAGTGTTTTTCCTCAACATTTTGTTTAGTGGGATAATTAAACCTTCTCTATTACTGATATCCCAAAGTCTTACCCCATGGAATAGTTGGTCCTGAAAATTTTCATCAGTTGTGTTCACCAGAGGCCTTATACTGGAACCACCATATTTATGAATACATTTTGCTAGACTCAATGTTGTTTTTTTCAGGGTCTCCAAGGTCTTACTGTAATGATTATTCCATAAGGTATTTGCACTGAATACATCTCCTAAGTATGTATATGCTGGTACTAGTGCAATCCTTTGGTCACACAGAGTTCAGGTACCTTCATGCTGTTCTTTATTAAATTTGTTTTGTCCAAATATAACAGTTTTTGTTTTTGACAAATTTATATTTAAGTAGAGTTCTTTTGATCTTTCATTTATATAATCTAATTTCTTTTGTAAACCCTTTCTGAATAATGAAAGAAGAACTAAATCATCCACATACACAAGCACTGTGCAGCTCTGTCCTTTGATTTTAGGAGAATCAGAGCTGAATGTATCAAAATTTCTTAACATTTTGTCAATTTATATTGCGATGAGCATAGGGGCTAGAAGACATCCCTGCCTAACCCCTTGGTTTATACAAAAGGAGGAAGACAGTTGACTGCTTACTCCACCATGAACCTTGGCCCAGTTATCATTGTCTAAATTGTATATAATATACACCAGGGATCTATCAATGCCTTTTTCTAACATCTGCATCCAAAGTGTCCTTCTTGAAATAGCATCAAATGCCATAGAGAAATCAACAAATATTGCATAAAGTTTTTGTTTTCTAAGTATGACATACTTTTCAATCAGGTTATGTAAAATAAATATGTTATCTAATGTGGAATATTCCTGTCTGAATCCAGCCTGAAAAGGGGATATTCCTCCTCTTAGTTTAATTTGCAGTCAGGATGCGTTCCTAACTCAGCGGGTGGGGGAACTGACCAGGGAGGAGTGGATACTGGATGTGATCCTGGCAGACAGTGACCAGATTGGGGGCCTGGAGATAAGGGACCCATTGGCAAGGAGTGACCATGCCACAGTCTGGTTCTGCCTGAACCTAGGAGGGGTACAAGGCTGCACAAAGACGGAGGTAATTGACTTCAGGGGGGCAGATTTCAAGGAAATGGGAAGGATACTTAAGGGGCACTTGGATGGGATTGGGCCAGACTTGGATGCTGACAGTAGGTGGGAAATCATCAGGATGGTGGTGCAGGATGCTACCAGCACCTGTGCAAGAGTAAGTCAAAAATGTGGTAGAGCCTGAAACCCTGCTGGTGGACCAGGGAGGTTCAAGAGGTGGTGAGGGGAAAGAAGGTGGCCTATAGGCAATTCATGTGCTCAAGGAGTGAAAGGGACAGAGGGGACTACAAGCTGATGACCAGAAGGGCCACTAGGGTGGTGAGGCTGGCTAAGACAAGGAAGGAGCAGAACCTGACCAGGGAAATTAGGAGAGGGAACAAGGGGTTCTTTAGATACATTGGGGAAAAATGATGGGTGAAGGGGCAGAATAGCAGGATTAAAATGGGAGAGATGGGCACAAGACCCGGGGGAGCAGGCTGAGGTACTAAATGAGTACTTTACCTCAGTTTTCAACAAGGAAAATGGGGGGGCTGCATCATACATGGGAGGAGATGGTGAAACTGAGGAGGGGGGATCCTTACCAATTGGCAGTTCTGGGGAAGGGGCCATCACTGGCAGGTGGGAGGAAGGCAAAGAAGGGGGATGAGGTAGTAGAGGTGTAAATCATGGCAGAGAGAGTGAGGGAAGCCCTCAGGTCCCTTAAGACAGAGAACTGCTGAAGGAACTGGCAGATGTCCTGGTGAAACCACTGGTGGAGCTCTTCAGCATCTCTCTGAGGACAGGGTGGGTGCCCCAGGACTGGAAGGTGGTGCATACAGTACCTATCCACAAGGGGGGATCAAGAGAGGTAGCGGAGAACTACTGGCCCATCAGCCTGACATTGGTGGCGGGCAAGGTGATGGAGGGCATTGTCAAGGAGAGGCCAGGGGAGGACCTGGAAAAGTTGGGGTGCCTGGACGATAGACAGCATGGATTCATCCCAGAAAAATCATGTCAGACAAACCTTGTAGAGTTCTATGACTGGGTGAAGAGTGCCTTGGACCTGTGTAGACCAGTAGTCATCCTCTTTCTTGACTTCAGCAAAGTGTTTGACTGTGCCTCACAGGGGCCTGTTGGATAATCTGGGAGAAATGGGGATGGGGAACCAGATGATTAGATGGATAGGAAATTGGCTCCAGAACTGGGCCCAGAGGGTCATGTTTGGCAGGATAGTCTCATCCCCAAGAAGGGTTATTAGTGCAGTCCCTAAGGGATTGGTCCTTGGGCCCCTCCTGTTCAATGCCTATGTCTCTGACATAAGGAAGTGTTTCAGGAGTGAGATGAGTCTCTTTGTGGATGACTCAAAACTGGGGCAGTGGTGGATGGGGAGGAGGGGAGGGTGGCCCTACAGGGGGACCTGGAGGCTTTGGAAAGGTGATCTAGAAAGTGGAAGCTGAGGTTCAATGCAGGAAAATGCAAGGTACTGCATCTGGGAGCCAGAAACCTGGGCCAAGTGTACACCCTGGGGGGTACAAGTCTCGGTGGCTGAGAGGGACCTGGGAGTGGTGGTGGATGTCAAGATGAACAACTCAGAGGCTTGTAGGAGGGCAGCGGCAAAGGCCAACAGGATACTTGGATGCATCAGATGCATCACTAGGGGGCTCACCTCCAGAAGGAGGGAAGTGATACTCCCACTGTATAACTGCTTGGTGAGGCCACACCTTGAGTACTGAGTGCAGTTTTGGAGGGACATTGAACTCCTGGAGAGAGTCCAAAGGACAGAAACCAAATGATTTGGGGCTTGGGGGATAGTACCTATGGGGAGAGGCTTGAAGAGCTAAATATGTACACATTGGAAGATAGAAGGGGACATGATAGATGTATTCAGGTACATGAAGGGGTTAAATGGGGAGGAGCAGTCAGGGTGCTCTGAGGGAAGGAGGGGCAACTCAAGGGCATGGGTGGAAGCTGGAGAGGGGAAGATTCAGGGGAGAAAGAAGGAGGTGCTACTTCACTGAGAGGGTGGTGGAGCCATGGAATATGCTGCCCAGGGGGCTGGTGGAGGCAGAAATGGTGGAGGGGTTCAAGAGGGTGTGGAACAGGTACAGGGGAAGGATTCTAGAAGCAAAAATCAGTGCAGCGAGACTATCCTGGACTGGGAAGGGAGAAGTCAGAGAGAAAGAGGGGAGGCAGCAAGGTCAGATCCCAGGGTGGGGGCTGACCAAACGAGCAGACACGAAAGACCATTAGCCTATTCTGCTGGCATTTTATTATGTTAGTATGTAATTTGCGAGTTCAACCTTTCTAGTAAAACTTTCAAAAATATTTTTAGGTTCACATCCAATAAACTAATTGGATGGTACATTGTTGGATGTGCCCTATCAACCTTTATTATGAAGGGGAATAATGTTTGACCATGATATTGGAAAACTGTAATCTTTTATACATTTGTTATATATAACTGTTAAGAAAATTTTTCACCATTGACCAGTATGGCAATAATAAATTTCAGATGGGATACAGTCTGGCTCAGGAGCCTTATGTAATTTTAAGGTATTAATTGCTCTATACACCTCCTCATATAAAAATGGAGTAATTGTAAAATCATTATTATTTTCTAATATAAATGATGAATCCACTGAGGGGTTAACAAATATAAGACTGAAATGCTTTATCCATGTGGAATTGGATATATAAGAATCTATTGAGTCACTGTATTTATTAGCCCCTTTGACCATAAGCAACCAAATCTTTTTACTGTCCTTAGTTACAACTGCATCTAGCATCTCATCCCATTGTTTCTTAAAGAATATTGTTTTCTCTTTTAAGAGCATTTTGTATTCTTTACTTTTGGAACTTTTTTCTTTAGGTAATTTTTTTCTATTGGTTTCTTTATAACCTTGATATAACCTCCTTAATGCGGCTTTAAATAATTTGCCATCTCTATCAAACCAGCTATAATTTTTTTTATTTTTCCTGTTGATTGTAATTGAGGTTTCTAATTTGCCTTTTATCTGTTCAAATAAGTTATTCAGTCTGGTCAATAGGGACTCCAGACTGTAACCTTCCAACACTGTTTAAGAAATATGACAATAATAAGAATCTCTGAATCATGTTTCCAGACAATTTACTTCTTGGATATAATTTTTGTAAATAAGTAGACATCTGATTGTGATCATTGTACATTTGTCTGTGTGGGGTTACTTTTTAGTACCAACAGAAAATGGTCTCTTTCAGGATGGGGCAATATTGTTAAGCTTTCCCAGAAATTGACAAGACCTGTCAACAGTGCCAGCTCTGTTGTTGAGGACCCTCGTAGTGCAATATGCAAATATTCTCCAGTTTAATCCCCCTGTAGTCTTCCATTGAGAGGATATATATTGTATATGGATATAGTGTTAAGCAGGGCTGTACCTGAATTATTTGATTTTTTGCTTTTAGCCATTCTCTTTGGCATGATAGATAATTTGTTAGTGCTAGTAAAGAAGGGACTATTGGTAAAGCTATCATACTGGTCAATTCTGGCATTAAAATCCCCCACTATTAGTAATTCCATATCTAAATATTTATGCGGTAAATCCCCTACTGAGGAGTTAAAGAAGGTCCAAACCTCTGGTTTATAGAAGTGAGAAATATCGAGTAGAATATACCCATTAATAAGTAAAAAAACTATGACTTCCATTGTTTAATAAAATAATCACAAAACTTCCTATTTTAATAAAAGTAAAAACCCCTCCAGAACATCTTCCTGCATTTTGTATTTTAGCTCCAGATGTTTCAAAAACTTCAAATTCATTTATGCTACTACAATCATCACTTCTGTGCCATCTTTCTTGAAAACATGATACATCAGATTTACTAACCAGATCCATCAATTCCCTGTCTGAGAACTTGTTCTGCAACCCTGCTATGTTCCATGATAACAATGTTAAACCATTGTTGAAAAATATTTTTAATGAGTGTTCTTCAGATTTTGCTCCACTCAAAATAGCTGTATCACCACTGTAATTTGACAGTCATTTAGTGTCAGTCATTTAGTACCTATTTGTAGTTAATTTTCAATATCTTCCTGCTCGGATAGTTTCAATTCTAATTTTCAAGTAGCTCAGAGTCAACCAGATTCAGCCCCATCATGTCTAAAATGTTTGCCTTTTGTAATAGTAAATCTGCTATATGCCCATTTTTCACTATAATATTAATTTGGCTGTTGCATCCCATTCTTTGAACAGATACAATACCTTACTTTCCTAATTGTATCTGAAAGAAATTCCTTAAAAGACTACAGATAGCACCAGTGAGTCTGAACCTATTCTCATTTCTTATTTGTCCCATCCCGAAAAGACTAAGACTAACTTCCTCTTTTACATTCGTTTCTTCTCTGTATTCCCTATTAAATAGGTGTCTATTTGGATATGTTATGGTGATGCCTATATTCTGAATTCCCAATCCATTCATCCAAACATAATTAGCAATTCTTTGTGAAAAGAAAAGAACATCAATCAACACAGCAGCTTCTATGGGAATGTGTCCGATTTCAACAATTTCATCTGCACCGTTTTCTACTGTAGATCTAAATCTGTTTTCATCTGCTGAATTAGCTGTGGCACTTGATTTACATGATTTCCATTATCCTGTTTTAACCAGTTTGGGGGTCCCATGATCCTAATAATGGGGTAAGATTTGTTACTCTCAATTTCTCTTACTTCTACAGATAATGTACCCCCATTTGAATTTGTTACAGAATCATCCTTTTGTAGATGATTAGTCTGTGGATCTTTACTACTCTCATCTCTTGTTTTGGGCAAAATACAAGAGCCTAATTGTTGATTCAATTGTCCAATCTCATGCCCTAGCTTTCTGAATTGGGACATTAGTTGGTGCTGTGTAATTGCTTATGTGGGTGTATGCTTTAAATGTGCATCTACAGTACCTCTAGTATATTTAGATTCTTTGACTGCAAATCTATTTTATTCTAAGAGTCCCTTTCTGCCACATTGATTTAACTACTGCTAGAGCCCACATCAATGATCTGGTTTTTCTTTTGGTTAACTTTCCTCTTGAGATTTTTCTTTTTACCCTTTGTATTCCTCTTTTTAGTCCCTTTCTGTGTTCTCATATCCTTCACTGGACTGCCTCCGAATTGTATTGAACTAAAATTAGGTCTTTTCTGTTCTCTATTATCTTTAGCTTCCAAGTCATTGACAACTGAATCATTTGTTACTTCTTGAGATGTAAGTCTACTTAGGATTTGGTTAAATTTCTCTCTGTTAACAGCAATATCAACCATTATGGATTCCATAATTAGAGATGGGCAAAGTGGCCTCAATTCACTCCGTGAAGTGAATTACGAAATGAAAGTAGATATGCGGAGTGCTCCGCAACACGAAGCGGAGTACTTCACGTTATAATGGGTAACGCGAAGTCCATTGAAAACAATGACTTAGCATTAATCCGCCTTTCCAAACCACTACTCCACCAATTCTTAAGGTGAAGTACATTGAAAGCAATGTACTTCACCTCATTTTGCTTTGTTTTTAAGCTCCAAAGACAAATTTTACAGTGATTCATGGGATTTCAAGTCACATGGGCTCTAGATTGTTTTGCATAACCCCAGTTTGGGGTATGTGTATAGGAAGCTGTAGGAAACAGTCTGCTCTGGAAGCTCTCTGTGATTCAAACTTTCTAAAAGCTATTAAAAAAGCTTTATTAAGTAATTTTTTTTTTTTGCTGAAACTTTAGTTCATCGATTGTAGGAAACACTCCTGTGCTCATATCATCGAGCGTTTATTGTTTGTGTATGGATTTTGAATGTTAATGTATGACATTCAGTCTGTGTACTGAGAGACCATGGAAGTGTGCTTTGGGGGAGTTATGTATCTGTGGTATAGGTAGATAACTTGGAGAAAAAAACAGTTTTTTCTGTTTTGATGATATTTTTCTTGTATAACTGTGTTAATGTACACATATTAATATTTTCAATAGTTCTTGCCCTTTTTTCGCTGATTGTTGTGGCCCAGCAGTGCATATTTTTACTTTGTTTAAAATATGTGGTTATATTACTGAAGTTTTCAATTTGCTACGTAGTACTTAGTGTGTGCATGAGTACGTGTGTGACGCATGTCATCAAATCAGACTCCTTTTCTTGTGCCACATAGTAATTTCAGCAATGTGAACCTGCTATGCACTGCAGCTGTGTGATTTTTGTACTTCTTTGTGGCATCTTTACTGGTACTAGTACTAGTACTGGTGATTGTTACTGCAGCAGTGCCTCCCCTGCGGCCTGCCCAAACTGGCAAAGGTAGTCTTTTCCCAGATTTGAATTTCTGATGGTGAGCACTGGATAGGTGTTTTACCTTTGTGTTTGCATCTCTTTAGTGCACAGTGTAATCTTAATCTGTTTGAGCATTTCCATCTGTTTAGGGCCCAATCTCTATCTGTAACTTAAATCACAGTTGTTTCTTTGGCTTGCCTTCAGAGTACTGGACTGGTGTGGTGCATAATTCTGCATGAACATTGTATCATTAATATGTGTTTTTAACTCAGTACCATCATCATGAGTCACTCATGATACAAATCACGTTCTTCATCATCATAGTCACAAATCATGATTCACGATCATGTCACGAATCACAACATTAATTTTTTTACTAGTTACTTGGATGTATTGTAAGCCTGTTTTGTAGTATCTCTCCAGGCTTCAGCACCCCACCATTGTACTCACTAATGAGCATTTTTAAGTTGGGCAGTTTTGTGCTACAGCTCATCTCGAAAGTACAGCCATAGGCATTCATGTTCCCTATATAGTTCCATATTGGTTATCTCACACCATTGACACCATATCACGTTTTTCATCATCATGGTCACAAATGCAGTCATAAATCATGATTTATGATCACTTCACGAATCACAACATTATTTTTGTTTACTAGTTAATTGGATGTATTGTAAGCCTGTTTTGTAGCATCTCTCCAGGTTTCACCAACCCACCATTGTACTCATTAATAAATGTTTTTAAGTCAGGGAGTTTGGCGCTACAGCTCATCAGGAAAGTACAGCCATAGGCATACGTGTTATTTCCTGTACAGCATGTGAGTTACAGTACTGAAAGTAGTGGTGGGCGAAGTGGCTCCAATTCACTCCATGAAGGAATTCACAGAGTAATGCGGAATCCAAGGAGTACTACACAATGTGAAGTGGAGTACTTTGCTTCATAATGAGGACTGCGAAGTCCACTGAAATCAATGACTTTGCATTATTCATCTTCCCCGAACCACTTCTACACCAATATTAAGGCAAACTACATTGAAATCAATGTAATTCGCCTCACTTTGTCTTGTAATTGAGCTCCAAATGAAATTCTGCAGTGATTCATGGGATTGCAGGTCACATGGGCTATAGATTGTTCTGCACAGCCTCAGTTTTGGCCTGAGTAGTGTGTATGTAGTGGTAGCTGGAGACAGTTTGCTCTCAGAGCTCTGTGATTCAGAACCTCTAAAAGCTGTTTAAAATGCCCTTTAGAGTAATTTGTTTTGCTCAAAATTTAGTATATCAATTGTAGGAAACCCTTCTGTGCTCATATCATCGAGTGTTTATTGTTGTGTGTGGATTTTAAATGTTAATTTAGAAGAGTCAGTCTGTGTACTGTGAAGTGTGCTTTTGGGGAGGGGTGTATTTGTGGTGTAGGTACATTAACTTGGAGAAAAAGGCAGTATTTCTGTTTTGGTTATATTGTTCTTGTATAACTGTGTTAATGTACACACAGTAGTTATTTTCAGTAATTCTTGACATTTTTTTGCTGATTGTTGTGGTGCTGCAGTGTATAATTTGTCTGTTTAAAACATTTGGTTATATTACTAAAGGTTTTCAGTTTGCTATGCATTACTTCTAGTGAGTGTGTGTGATATGTGCCATTAAATCAGACACCTTTTATTTGCAGCAGTGTGAACCTGCTATCCACTGCACCTGCATAAATTATTTTATAGTGCTTTGTGGTATCTTTACTAGTAGTGGATTGTTACTGCCGTGCGCTAATCCCCCAATATACAAAATGTATTCCTTTCCAGATTTGGATTTGTGACTTGTGAGCACAGGTTAGGCACTGTTGTGGCTTTTTGTATGAATTTCTTGAGTGTGCAACGTAATCAATATGTCTGTGCATTTGCAGTGCACCATTAATTCTGGGAGACAGTATTTCTTGTTATGCTCTCATTTCGCTTCATCAGCACTGGGGAATTTTCTGGACACAAGACAGTAGCATTTCGTCAGCACTGGGTAATTTCCTGGACACAAAACAGTAGCATTTTGGGGATGCACATTCATTCTGGTGACTCTGTGTATGACCACTGCATGCATGACTGAGTGTGCCATTAATTCTGGAAGACTTTGCATTTCTTGTTACGCACTCATTTCACTTCATCAACACTGGGGAGTTTTCTGAACACAAGACAGTAGCACTTCGGGGATGCACATTCATTCTGGTGACTGTGTGGGTGGGGTGCTGCCAATATTGTTGTCACTTTGCCTTAATTCACATTTAAGTTGGAATGACAATGCAAAGTAATAATAACAAGGCGCAGTGAGCCTTTTCTATGGGGCACTCTTCGTAGCGTAGTGCCAATGCAAAGTGGCCACTTCGTATTCACTTCGCCGACAGATTTTAAATTCACGGCATCTCTATCCATAATAGAAACATAGAAACATAGACTTTGACGGCAGATAAGGACCGCTAGGCCCATCTAGTCTGCCCATTTCCCTACCTATAGGATAGGCCGCAGATCCTAGTTAACCAACAGCCTATATCTTCCTGACCCCCACAAGTATTGCCTTATGTCTGTCCCATGCATTCTTGAATTCTCCCACAGTTTTAGACCCCACAACTTCCTCAGGAAGGCTGTTCCATGCATCCACTACCCTCTCTGTGAAATAATACTTCCTCACATTGCCCTGAACTGCCCTCCTTCTATCTTTAAATTGTGTCCCTTGTTCTTGCAAGTCTCTTTTTCTGAAAGATGCTACCCTCTTGGACTTTGTTGATTCCCCTTGAGGTACTTGAAAGTTTCTATCATGTCCCCCTCCCTTCTTCTCTCAAGGGTATACATATTAAGCTCCTTTAGTCTCTCCTCATACGGCTTCTCTTGCAGACCCTGCACCATTTTAGTTGCCCTCCTCTGGACTGCCTCTATCCTGTCTATGTCCTTCTGAGATGGGGTCTCCAGAACTGGACACAGTATTCCAGATGGGGTCTCACCAACTGTCTGTACAGAGGGATAACAACTTCCTGTTTTCTGCTGCTGATGCCTCTCCTATACATCCCAGTATACCCCAGCCCTCCCTACTGCCTTCTCACATTTTGCTGACCTTAAGGTCATCTGAAATGATTACCCCAGGTCCCTTTCCTGTTTTGTTGTTGTTACTGCCTCCCCACCCATTGTGTATTCTTCCCTGGGTTCTTGTTTCCAGGTGCATTATTTTGCACTTTTGCATTGAATCCTAGCTGCCATACGCCTGACCATTCCTCCAACCTTGCCAAGTCCTTTTCATCCTTTCCACTTCCTTGTGTATCAACCCTGTTGCAGATCTTTGTGTCATCTGCAAAAGGCATACTTTTCCTTCCAGTCCCTCTGCAATGCCACTGATGAAGACATTAAAAGGACTGGACCCAATACTGAACTCCTCGGTACCCACTAGTAACCGCCTTTTCTTCAGAGTGGACTCCATTTACAATTACCTTCTGTGTTCTGTTGTCCAGCCAATGTTTTACCCAGGCTACCACCCTGGGACCCACTCCCAGGCTGGTTAATTTGACTAATAATCTTTTGTGTGGGACTGTGTCAAATGCCTTGCTAAAGTCTAGGTAGGCCATGTCCACAGCCCCTCCCTGGTCTACTACTTTGGTACTGTCTTTATAATATCTAACTAATATCTTTATTATTAATTAATTACATCAACAAAATCATATTAGGAGAATGTTGATTGATTAGAGTTTTGACCAAGTCCTCACTAAAGTAACTCGGGTGATATATATGTCCTTTTGTAACATTCTGCTTAATTTCATTATTATGTAATTACCGTTGACAGTTCCTACAGTAAGGCATATTTTTTAGCTGAATATCACACATTTTAAGTTCAGTTATAGGGTCACGTGATGGCAGCCTAGGGAGTAGCAGCGTCTTTTTGGAGCTCCATTCTTCGTCCGTCGATTTAATCAAAACTCTATTCAAAGGGGCCAAGCATTGCTGAATAAGTATCTAGATACGGCAACAACAATTGGCAGGAGGTAGTGAGCTAAACCTCGGATGGAGGCTTACATGAAAAAAGCGCTACCTTGACGGTCTCCTCCACTCACGCCAGAAAAAGAGAAGGCCGCAAAATGGCCTAGACAACAAACTCCGACCGTCCTAAAAATGGCAGCAGTGCCGACCGCACTTTCGGAGGAAAAATTCCTTGAAGTCATGCAGCCGCTTAAAGTGGCAATTGCTACCATAACAGAGGATATGCAAGAGATCAAAAATTCTGTAGATTCTCTAACGAGGAGAGTTGAGGACTCGGAGGTCAGATTAACATCGTTGGAGAAAAGGCAGGATAAGACTGATCTAGGGTCTGCTGTAATGGGGCGTAAGATGAAAAAGCTAGAGGACAAAATAGAGGACTTGGATGGGCGCAGCAGGTGAAAGAATTTGGTTGTTATTGGAGTTCCTGAAAAAGAAGAAGGGAATGCCCCGATTGCTTTTGCACAACGGTTCTGCGCCAAAATAGCTGGCCCCCCCAAATGGAGGTGAATACGTAATCGAGCGGGCTCATCGAGCCATACGTCCACCCCCGACTCTGGGTCAATCCCCCAGGCCTCTGATTTTTAAAGTGTTAAACTATATGGATAAGCAGCATATTCTATCCAAAGTAAAAGAAACTTGTGAAGTGACATGGGAAGGCAAAAGTGTGGTCGTGCAGAATCTTCCTTACTCGGTAAGGTTGAGGAGGCAGGAGCTGCATCCACTAGTGTCCAAACTAATCGCTGCATCTAAACAATATAGGGTAAAATATCCTGCAATTTTGATGGTGAAGAATGAGGACAAGTGGATTTCCTATGATTCTCCATCGCAAGCGCTGCTAGGCTTGAAGGAGCTTTTCACGGATTTATTTAAGTGAATAGGACGCGATTCAGTATGGAGAGATGGACGTACGTGGTGGATCTGGACTAACTTGTTGGCAGATCTATGAGGTTGTACATCTGTTGTTGGGGAGATCGCGGTGGTGATGCTTTTTTTGTGGCTAAAGGGGATGGTGACCTATGCCGAATGGTGCAGGAACATTCAAGCTGCAATGGCTGTAATATGCTCGCCGGGTATTGCAATGGACCAAGTCGCGCATATGGTGGGGAAGGAAAACCCACACCAGCATAATTCGAGGAGCAGCAGTTGTTTTGCTTGTTTTCGATTATCTGAGAGCTGCTTACTAGTTTGTGGACCAGCGCAACCGGATACTCCACGTGGTACATCGTCACAGAGTTCATCATGGAATGCGTCTTGGAACTAAAATAACTGATTAATACTCAGTCTGATCTTCATAAAAGCCAGATAACACTAATTGAATGTTTATAGTGTGCATGCCAGTTATTTGAGTTAATCAGTGCTAGTTATAGAATAATTAAAGTGCTGTAACTGTTGATGTAGTGAAAGGTTCAGTATAACAATGCAGTGATTTGAATATGGGATTTTCTGGTTTTCTTTCAGGAAAGCACTAGATTTTGTAAAGCGCTGATAAATAGAGCGTCTTAGTATATATGGGGCATGGTCTTAACAAATGTATTTTCGTGGGAAGCAAGGACTTATAGTTGCCTACACTTTTAAAATATGTTATTTTGATTACCTAATTTTGGTTATGCAAATGTTTAGCCGCTGAAACTATCAGTGTAGATTTGTTTTGGCATTTTGGCTGTCAAATACAATTGGTGATTGGATGGGGGGGGGAGCTCCGGGGACATTGCTGTTTGACTTAGGACTGTTTTTTGTAAAATCATGTGACATATAATGTTTGGAGGTGCAGAGTATGGGAACTGGGGGTGTTTTGTTAAGAACAGTTATAGATTAAGGAGATGGGAAGTTTCTGGTTGGGGAGGGGGGCAGACTGCGCTGGGTTTATTTTTAGTTGATGATGGCATCTATTATTCCATGTCTGGTATACCTTTCAATAGCCTGAGCACATAATGAGGGGGGCATTCTCCAAGAGTAAGTTTGCTCACTACTCCTGGGTAATCACCGAGTTTTGCTTAAGGTATGAGTGACAACTATCGTTTTGTGAGTTGGAATATTAAAGGGGTTAAAGATAGGGTTAAAAGACAGATGATATTAAAGCACCTGAAGTTGTTACGAGCGCAAATAGCTTTTTTGCAGGAAACACATCTTAGAAGGGAGGACGTGCTCTTTTTTAGGAAATTATGGGTTGGCCAGGTTTTTGGAGTGGGGGCTTCTACAAATAAAGGAGAGGTAGTGATATTATTGTCCAGGAAGGTGCCATTTAAACTGACTAAGGAAATATGGGACCCTGAGGGAAGATATATAGTTATACATGGATCCTTGGAATCCTGCCCAGTCATCCTTGGATCGGTATATGGTCCAAATAATGACTCTCCTTCTTTTTTTGTAAACCTATTAAATGTTATAACTGTGAACCTCCCTAGACTTATGATATTAGGCGGGGATTGGAATTTGGTTCTCCAGACGGAGTTAGATAGATCCGATCTAATATGAAAGGGCTTATCTCCAGCTCAAAGAGCACTGAAAGAATTTATAGACACGGCTGCATTAGTGGACATATGGCGAGTGCTTAACCCCACCGAAAGACAATATACTTTTTTCTCTGCGGTACACAAAACATACTCTAGAATTGATTATTTGCTTATAAGTTCACATGCGTCCCAGGGGTTATATGCGTAGGAATTGCGAACAAGGGTTATATCCGATCAAGCACCAGTCGATATGGAGTTTTGTCTAGGGGTTGGGGTTAGGCGCTCTCCAAAATGGCGGCTGAATAGCCAGCTGTTAAAAGATCCAGCCTCCTCTGAATATATCATGGAGTACATTAGTTTATTTCTCACCCTTAATTTAGGGACGGTTGAGAAATATGACCTAGTTTGGGCTGCCCTAAAATGTTCTGTGAGAGGTGAATTTATTAAAATGGCTTCTAATAGAGCTAAGCGTCAGAGGGTTCAAATGGAGGAGATCCTAACTAGCATCAAAAGTATAGAAAATATCCTCTCCCGCACCTCTCCAGAGGAGTTGTGGTCCAGATTATATCAGTTGCAGGCACAATATGTAGGTTTACAGGCGCAGAGGGCTGAGTTATCGTTACATAGGACCAAGCTCCAATATCTAGATGTAGGAGAAAAAGCAAGCAGACATCTGGCGATGCGTCTCTGTCAAGTGGAGACTTTGCAATTTATTGCTGGAGTCTACTCTGAGAAAGATGGCAAAGTTGTTACTGATTCACAAAAGATGGTAGAAATGTTTGGATCTTTTTACCAAGGTTTATATTCAGTGACCCCGTCTTCCTCTTCTGCAGATTCAGATCTGAATGCTTACCTTAGATCTGTGACTCTGCCAAAGGTCACTGTGGAGGATGCTGCTTTTTTGAGCGCCCCGATTGCTTTAGGGGAAATACAGGAAGCAATCCAGCAGTTACCTTGGACAAGTCTCCTTGTCGGACGGGTTGCCTAGCAACTTTACAATGCCTATCAAAGTGTCTTGGCACCCATATTGAAGGACCTCTTTGGTTATTGGTTTGACAAGGAATGTCAGAGTCCAGTTTTTTGGAGGCTGTGATTTCTCTAATATTAAAACCAGGAAAGGACCCTCAGAATCTCAGTAGTTACCGACCCATTTCACTGTTAAATACCGATATTAAAATTTTGGCCAAAGTTCTGGCAAATAGGCTTGCTAAAATTATAGATAAATTAATAGGGGAACGAGCAAGTCGGGTTTATGGCTGGAAGGTCACCCCAAGATCATATGAGAAAACTAATGCATCTTATTGTGGTGGCCAGAGATTCTGATATTCCAATGGTGCTAACTTCGCTCGATACCGAAAAGGCATTTGACAGAGTCTCCTGGGATTTTCTTTTTGCCACTTTAACTTCTTTTGGCTTCCTGGGAGACTTTGTTAGATGGGTCAAAGTACTGTATTCCTGTCCCACGGCCAGAGTGAAGTGCAACGGATTATTATCTCCTCCATTTAAACTGGCTTGAGGTACTAGACAGGGGTGTCCTCTGTCCCCCTTACTTTTTAACATATACCTAGAACCATTGCTCCTTAGATTAGCGGCTAATGTTAAGATTACCGGGAATCCGAGTAGGTGATGTTAGATATGCATTCTCGGTTTATGCAGATGATGTCTTATTACATTTGGAGAACCCCAAAGTCTCAATTCCCACAGTTTTAGAAGAAATTGAGAAGTATTCTAAAATATCCTACTATAAGCTGAATCGGGAAAAAACAAAGGTAATCCCCTTGAATCATAGAGTTAATAAGGCGGAGTTGGTCCCGCTAGGCCTGGCATGGGAAACAAACTCTGTAGTTTACCTAGGAATAAAGATTTTAGGATCCTACTATTTGGAGAAACAACATAGATAGCCTCATGAAAATAATTTCTAAAGATCTTGAGAGGTGGCAATGCCTCCCTATTTCACTATGGGGCAGGCTAAATATAATTAAAATGAATCTCTTACCTAGGATTTTATATCCATTGTGTATGCTGGGTGTGTACCTTCCTAAAGTATGGTTCTCTGGAAGTGAGTATGTTGAGTTCCTTTTGTGGAACAAAAGAAGGTAATGTAGGTCCTACCTCAAATTAATAGCGCTAAAAGCAAGGGAGGACTGAAGCCCTTCTTTCTTTGTATATTATATTGCTCAACATTTAAGTAAGTTATATTATTGCAGAAAGAGGTGGACCACACTACATATCTCCCTCTGTGGGTAGCTATTGAAGAGTATTTGCATCTCAGGAAAGGTGCTCGCTGCATGCCTTGCTTTATGTCTCTCCGTCACATATCCCCAAAAACTTAGAAATAACCCTATGGGCTGGTCAATAAAAGCCTCTCATCAGGCCCAAGCTTATTTGGTGGTTAGGTGGAGCCAATCCTCTGACCAACCAATTGTGAATAACCCGCATTTTAAAATTGGTAATGTGCCGATAGCTGATGATTTTTGGTCTCGGTTGAGACAGTGTAAAGTCTCAGAGTTATGGAAAGATGGAGAGATGGTCACTCCAGTTCAATTGTGTGGCTCTGATAGTGCTGTGAATAAAGAATCCTTTAAATATCTACAAGTTAGCAAGGCCCTATCCATGTTTCATAAGCTCTCTCCATTAATAGACATAGGGGAAAAGGGTCCCATTGCGCTTCTCCAGATTGCTTCTCAGCCGCGCAAAGTCTCAAATCTATACAAAGCTTTGCAAGGTTGGGATAATAGACCACCCTCGGCATTTGCTTCTATTGGGTAAGGGAAATTAGGTCTCCTGAGGATGTTAATGTGGGAAAACTTTGGATTTCTATATAAGCTTATCAAGCAGGACAGACTCAGACTAGTGCATTACAATATTATGCATAATTTGTATTTGACACCATCCAAACTGTGTAGATTTGGACTGTTGCAAGCACCAACGTGTAACAGATGCAAGATGGATGTGGGATCCCTTTATCAAATGTTGTGGTTGTGTCCGCATATTAAGGCATTTTGGCAGGCCATCAACAACTCCTTGGACCCTATCCTCGGTTTGAGGGAGCTGTTTACTCCAGAAGTGTGCCTAGTAAATTTTTTCCCGATAGGTATTCCAAATAGTAGGAAAGCGCATATGGCTTTGGTAGCAGCAACTGCCAAACTAACAATAGTGAGGCATTGGATGGATGAGAAAGCACCCCTAGTAGTGGAATGTACAGAGAGTGTGTTTTGGCTCTGCAGTTGGAGAGGCATATTGCACTTATGCTAAGCAGAAGCAAAACTTTACCTCTCGTGGGAAGTCTAGAGGCCATTATGGCTATATGGGAATCACAAATGTAAGTAGGATTGCAGTATTTAACTATAGTTATAATGGTGGTAATAATGCGTAGTCTGCGGTGTGGGAGGGGGGAAGGGTGTGGGTTTTCTTTTCTTCCTTTATGTTTTCTTTCTCTTTGATGTAAAAGATGCACCTAATATTCTCAAGTGTATATGTTTTCTTGATATTGTATATTTGGTGCTGAAATCAATAAAGAGCTTAAATTAAAAAAAAAAAAAAAGTTCATTTATTATGTTCTTAAAGTCCTCAGTAACTTCACCTAGGGTGGCTCATTCCCTAATATAATCCAGGCTATCATTCCATAGCTTGGGAAAAGTATCTAGAGCCTGCAGAATTATACTGCTATAAGTATCTATAAAAATAGAAGGACCATCTTGTGGTAATTTAGGCTGAAATTTGTTTCCTTTTACAATATCCTCTTGGGTCTCCATTATCTCATCAGGACTATTAGAACAAGTTTGACTATCCTATATAAATAATTCTACAGGATCTGTGGAGGACATACTGGTTCTAGTCCTACTGTAGGCATTGATGTTTTACTCTTAGAAACTTCTGCATCCCTCAATAAATGATCTGTTATTTTGGATTGTCTAATTTGCCTTTGATTCTTAGTACTCAGTATTTCAGACATTAGTTGTGACAAATTAGGATCTTGTAACCTTTGTAATCTAGTGTTCACCATTTTAAGATAAATAAGAGTGTATTTTGTGTATGTTACTCAATCTGATACACAGATACTAAGTACTAATTAACTGGCTAAAGCAAAAAAAAACTATAACATAAATACAGGATTATCAGTTCAAAAAGAGTTCTTTGTAGAGAGGCCAGAGTTATTCAAATGCATATCACAATCTTCTTTTTAGTGCTCTCACCCTTGCGAGTTAGTGTTCGACCACCATAGCAGTCTTCTGTGTGATGAAATCTTTGGCACAGACTTTGTAAAAAAGCACAAAATGTTATGCCCACTGGCTAGTCAAGTTCCCTGTGTGTTGTACTGGCGGTCTTCTTATCTCTTCTTAATTTAGATAACCTCTGAATGTACACAGTTTGGATGCTTGGAAGGAAGGAGGGAGGGGCAGCTGCAGAATAGGACTGCTAGCTACAAAACTGAGCAGACTAGATAGACCAATAGGTCTTTTTCTGCTGGCAGTTTTTACATGTTCATATAAAGATCTTGCCACACTATTAACATAAGAAAAAATGTATGAAAGTATCTGCTTAAGTTTGTCTAAACCCCTATTTTCTTACTGCACTTGGTTTTAACACTTTTGGTAATATTCATTTACTTAAATTCAACACTTGACAAAGCTGAAAACTCCAATAGGAATTCTTCAATGAGTAAGTATACTCACTCCATTAAAATGCTGCAGGGGCCCAAAAGTGCAGCTTCAAGCTGGTTAACTGGCTGGGTAATGTGCAGAAACTTGGTGTTCTGGCTTTCCCTTTGCAACAGCAGTGAGAGTGTTAGCCAAGTTACTTGCAAAGGCTGGTCTCAGAGTCTTCTCTTTATTTAATAAATGAATAGAAAAATACAGTGGTTTATGATCTCAGGCTCAAGTGTTACCAGATGTGCAGAATTTTTGACCAGTCAAGAAGCACATAGAAACCCCAGCCCAAGAGGGCCATAAAATGGTGATCTGGCCATAGGATGCCCATGCATGCATTTTAAGGCCACTATCATGTGACCTTAGTGCATTAAAAAATTAAGACCAGACAGAAGAAAATGCTAAAATAATAAACTACTATATCTAAACAAACACTGGTTAGAGCCAACATGGCTGTGGAGAGCTTTTAGGAGCAGCAGGAGTGAGGAACAGGATATGCTGTGCTCTCACTGCACAGGAGTCAGCCATAATAGTGCAGCAATTACAGTAATGCACATGCGTGATACTCACACATGTGCAGTTTGCTCCATAGTCAGCCTTGTGCAACATTGCGGTGCTTACATAACTACGTGTAACATGGCAATCCCCTAGGGTTACTAGAATCCCATTAGTACTAGCCTTAGGCAGGTAGGAAAAGGCAGCTGGTGGGGATCTCATTAGGGGCTTTCAACATAATGACATCATTGTTTATTCAGCTAGCCTGAGAGATGGTTAATTATGTCATTTAGAACTCTTGCAGCAGCATAATCATTTTAGAGTCAGCTGTTCTTGGGGAGCTTAGAATGTTCATCAGTAATTTCAAGTGTGGCAGTCAGAGTGGTAGGAGGTCTGTCATTGGGGCTCTGTCAAAGGGATCCCTGTTATTTCTCACCTTAGTTTGGAAAAATCTTCAGTTTGTCTGAAGGACTCTTTAGTTTCACTCCAAGGGGAGTGAGAGGGAATGCTGTTCTTGTGGATCCAAGGGGCAATCCCCTGAAGTTCACACCTGCCTTAAGGAAGAACAATGAGTAGAATCTGACAGCTACCAGGTAAAGAAAGATGCCTTTTTGTTCTTTCCATTACTGGAAGGAAGGAACAACTAATCTGTGAGTACAGAATTTAAGACTAGAAACATAGAATTTGATGGCAGATAAGGACCGCTTGGCCCACCCAGTCTGCCCATTTCCCTACCTGATGGATACCTACAGATTCTAGTTAATCAACAGCTTACTTCCTCCAGACTGTTCTCTGGGGGAGTTGTCTGAGGTGTGTGTGCCCTAGATAAGGCTATATCATACCTGTCAGGACCCCTTTCACCATGACTGTGTTGAATTTAAAATTAAAGTTGGGAGTCTTTAGCAATCCATTGGGGATTGGAGACTCATTTGGTGTAACCCTGAAGGAATGGCAGAGTCTGTTTGGGGCAAAGGATGGGAGGAATGCCATCTGGAGTTTCAGGCAGGGCTAAGTGGTTCATGGATGGCACCAGTGTTCCCTGGGCAAAGACCATGCACTATTTTGTGGTGTGTGGCACATCCAACAGATATACACATTGGAAATGAAAATGGGTGGAAAATGTTTAAAGTGTGTGGCACATCCCACAGATATACACTTTGGAAGAGAGATAGAGTTGTTTTTGTGGAAATCGGTACTTACAGTACTCCCTACTTCAAGTCATAATGCTCTGTTGTGACATCACAATCTGTCACCATGAGAGTAACTGTGATGTCACAAGCAGTGCATTATGATCTCAGGTAGGGAGACAGCAACAGAAATAGATGAACTCTTCAGGAGCAAAAATCATGTTTTCATGCAAATTACCTAAGCAATAAATAATAGGGAGGAGGAAGAACTAATCTGACATACAGGCTGTACTTTATCTAAATATTATGTTTTGCTAAAGTTCTCCAGAAGGTGTCAGCTGCTCTTTAAGCTAATTTTTCCTTGTGTTTTTAATCATTGTCATTTACTAATGCTAGCACAGACACACAGAGACAGTTTTAAAATGAAGCTTCAGTTGGTTTATAGCTTTTCTCAGGGAGCGAACATTCAAGTCAATGAAATTTGACCTTGGGATAGCTTTATTTTGATGGAACCTATGCTACCTTGTTTAGAAGTTCACTTAACTGGCGTAGTAGTTTGCACATCTGGGGCAGTTTAGAAGTAAGATAGGAGTTATGCCAAACAAATGTAAATATCTCTAAAAGTATAAAAGTTACAGATATTAAACCTGTATGAAAGCTGTTCAGAACAAAGAGACCTTTCCAATGAGCCTATTCATACATAGATACATACATAGATACATAGACAGTGCCGGCAGATAAGGGCCTATGGCCCACTCAGTCTGCCCATTTGAGCTTGTAAGTTCAGTTTGTTTTCCTAGAAGTCTGTTGCACCTTACCCCTGACCTCCAGAATTCCTTTATGTCTATCCCATGCAAAGTGCACTAATTATATTCTTAAAACTATGGCCATCTGATTACCTCAGTTTTCATTTTTCATTGGAATTATGCCAAACAAATGTAAATATCTCTAAAAGTATATGCGTTACACATAAACCGTCAGTGTGAAAGGTGTCCAGGACAAAAATACCTTTCTAATGAACCTATTCATTTAGCTGCACTAATTATATTATTTAAACTATGGCCATCTGATTACCTGAATTTACATTTTTCTTCACAGTTTTAACTTTTCAGAAGGCTATATTTTAAAAAATGTAATTAATTCAGATTAGTGACCACCCTCATTTGAAAGGTCATTTTGTTATGAACAACTTTCATGTTGGTTGTAAATTGGTGACTTCTATACTTTCCAAGATATTTACATTTGTTTGGCATGTCTCCTACTGTGTTTACTTAGAGAGAAAAAAATGAGGTTGTTTGAAAGACCACAAAGAATTCAGATTAGTGACTACCTGCATGTGAAAGGTCTTTTTGTCCTGAACAACTTTCACTTGGGTTATTTTTGTGCACCTTGAATAGTTTTAAAGATATTTAGATTTGTTTGGAAGATGTACACATTTGCTCTCAGAGAAAAGCAGCTAAGAAAGATGGGTGTATTTTTTAACTGCCATAGGGATTTGCAGTTATGGAAGAATACACTGAAAAGTACTAAAAAATGTATTCTATGGAAAACCCTTTTTTCAAGCTAAAGCAGGATGGCTGTAGGCTCTGCCCACAGCCATAAAAATGAAATTCTCTATTTGCTTGGCAAAGTCTTTTCAGATGTTTGATTTAGTTGGATTTGGTTAAATGGGGCTGTATATGAGCAAGTACAAGATGCTATAGCAGCGTAACTGTAGCCCAGTTTAGGCTCCCAAGCTCCAAATGCTATTACAAGTCACAGATTTTTATAAATTATATAGCCAATAGTGAAAAGTATTCTAAAACCCAGTGCCAATACTGTGGTACTTTAAATAGCACAACACCAAAATCACATCTATCAAAATATATAAACACATATATCAGAATAAATGTAAGCATAAACATAGAACTGAATTTTAAAATCTGCCTGCACTCAAACAGTGCTGTATTTAAAATTATATAGAAGCAGTTCTCAATATATTCGAGGTAGGTAGAACATGGGTAAATTATCACTCTTGTCCCATTCCTGTCCCTTGGTTTTCTTTTCTCCCATTCAAACTTTGTCCCAAATGGTTAGCTATGCAGCCTCCTCTCCTGAATATGCCCTGTGGCTTGATTGACTTCACCCCCATGGGGCGGGCTTTACTGCAAACTAAACTCCAGGCCCTGCAATGGGAAAAAGACAGCAGAAGTGGGAGTGCACAACAGAACTAGCCACACAAGATGACCTGGAAAGAACAGCACAGTATTTGCAGGTATGGATTTAAGGCAATGATGGTATACCTTCACAAACATCGCTTTGTACAGTTTCTACTTTACACTGTTATCCACAGTATGGTAGCGTACAGTGGCTCCCATCTCCTCTTCTAACTCATAGAAACATAGAATTTGATGGCAGATAAGGACCGCTTGGCCCACCCAGTCTGCCCATTTCTCTACTTGATGGATAAGCTGCAGATCCTAGTTAATTAGCAGCCTACTTCTTCCTACCCCCACACCCTAGAATTGCCTTATGACTGTCCCATGCATGCATGCTTGAATTCCACCACTGTTTTTGACTCCACAACCTCCTCTGGAAGGCCGTTCCATACATCCACAACCCTCTGTAGAAAAATACTCTTAAATTACCTCTGAGCTGCCCCCTTCTATCTTCAAATTGTGCCCCTTGTTTTTGCACACTTTTTTGAAAGATGCTACCTCTTGGACTTTGTCGATTCCCTTGAGGTACTTGAAAGTTTCTATCATGTCCCCCTCTCCCTCCTTTCCTCAAGGCTATACATTAAGCTCCTTAAGTCTCTCTTCATATGTCTTCCGGTGCAGACCCTGCACCATTTTAGTTGCCTCCTCTGACAGCTTCCATCCTGTCTATGTCTTTATGGAGATTGGGTCTCCAGAACTGCATGCAGTACTCCAGATGTGGTCTCACCAGCTGTCTGTACAGAGGGATAATAACTCTTGTTTCTACTAGTGATGCCTCTCCTATGCATCCCAGTATTCCCTCAGTTCTCCT
This sequence comes from Neoceratodus forsteri, assembly GCA_016271365.2. Taxonomy (NCBI): domain Eukaryota; kingdom Metazoa; phylum Chordata; order Ceratodontiformes; family Ceratodontidae; genus Neoceratodus; species Neoceratodus forsteri. The sequence continues at coordinate 1,093,914,656 of CM057451.1, forward strand.
TGCTGCCCTCTCACATTGCTTGCCCACCTTTAGGTCATCTGATATGACTACCCCAGGTCCCTTTCCATTTTTGTTGTTGTTAGTATATCACCCCCATTGTGTACTCTTCCCCTTGGTTTTTGTTTCCCAGGTGCATTACCTTGCACTTCTTAGCATTGAATCTAAGCTGCCATACATTTGACCATTCCTCTAACCTTGCCAAGTCCCTTCTCATCCTTTCCACCCCACTTTGTGCACCAACTCTGTTGCAGATCTTTGTGTCATCTGCAAAGAGACATACCTTTCCTTCCAGTCCCTCTGCAATGTCACTTATATAGACATTGAAGAGGACCGTCCTAATACTGAACCTCATGCGGTACCCACTACTAACCCCCTTTTTCAGAGTGGACTCCATTTACTATTACTCTCTGTGTCCTATTCTCCAGCCAATTCTTTACCCAGGCTGTCATCTTGGGACCCACTCCCAGGCTGGCTAACTTGTATATTAATCTTTTGTGTGGGACTGTGTCAAATGCCTTGCTAAAGTCTAGGTAGGCCATGTCCACAGCACCTTCCTGATCAACTACTTTGGTCACCCAGTCAAAGAAATCTATCAGATTTGTCTGGCATGACCTTCCCACTGTGAATCTATGCTGCCTTGTGTTCTGTGCCCCTCTGGCCTCTAGATACTCAACAATTCTTTCCTTCAGAAGTGATTCCATCATTTTCCCTACCACTGAGGTTAAACTAACAGGTCTGTAGTTTCCTGCTTCTGCCTTGCTCCCACTTTTGTGAAGGGGAATCACATCTGCCCTCCTCCAGTCCTCAGGTACCGCTCCATCCTCCCATGATTTGTTAAAGAGGGTAGTCAGTGGTGTCACTAGTTCTACCCTTAGTTCTTTTAGAATTCTGGGATGAATCCCATCAGGCCCCATTGCTTTGTCCACCTTCAGTTTTACGAGCTCTTTCAGAACCCTTTCTTCTGTAAATGGGCTGGTATCAACTTCTGTATCCAGAGTGTTTCTACTGTTTGTTTTAGGTACCTCCCCCTCTTTCTTTGTAAATACTGAGCAAAAATATTTGTTTAGTATTTCTGCCTTTTCACAGTCACCCTCTGCCCACCCTTCCTCCCCTTTATTAAGCCTCACTATCCCTCCCTTGGTCTTCCTTTGCTCCCTGATGTACCTATAAAAGGCTTTATCCCCTTCTAACTGAGTTGGCTATCTTTTCCTCGGTTTGGGCCTTTGCTGTTCTGACTGCCTTTCCAGCTTCCTTTTGCTTTAACTGATACAGTTCTCTGTCCTGTTCCTTCTGTGATTCCTTGTACTTCCTGAATGCTTTATTTTCTCTTGAACCTTCACTGCCACTTCCTTTGAGAACCATAGTGGTTTCATCGTTTCATTTTGTTTATTTGCTTTACACAAGGCTTGTTACCTCTGTGATGGCAGTTTTTATTATTCCCCATTGTTCTTCCACCCTCCTTCCTGCCCATTTGCTAGTGCATTCCTTAGGCACTCACCATTTTGGCAAAGTCAGCCCTCCTAAAATCCAGTACCTTTGTCTTTGTATGGCTTGACTCTATTGCTGTGTTTATTGTGAACCATAGTGTTTGATGGTCGCTAGTTCCCAGATGGCTACCCACTTACATCTGTGATCCTCTTCATCTCCATTTGAGAGAACCAGATCTAAGATTGCTCTCGAGTGGGCTCAATACTAGTTGTCCAAGGCATGCCCCTGTAGGGCATGTAGAATAACCCCACTCTTAGAAGTGGCTGCTGCAACTACACTCCAGTTAACATCTGGCATATTCAGATCACCCATCAGCAATATCCCCTTTATCTGCCATTCTAAGTATACTTTCTATCATTTCCTTGTCCATTTCCTCCCCCTGAGAGGGGGGTCTGTATACAACCCCTGTGTGGATTGTGGTGCCATTGCCTGCCTCCAAATTGACCCACAGTGCTTCTTCTCCTCCCTGTTTACCCTTTTGTTCTGTTGCTTTGATTTCTTCTCTTATGTAGAGAGCTACCCTCCTCCTTTACCTCCCTGTCCCTCCTGTAGATAGTGTATCCTAGTATGTTTACGTCCCAGTCATGGTTCTGTGTGTACCATGTTTCTGCGACTGCCATGATATCCAGATCTTCCTCCTCCATCAAGGCACTAATTCAGGAAGCTTGTTACCCAGACTACGGGCATTGGTACTCATTGCTTCATTTTTGATGGCTTTACCTTCTGTAGCGGCATCCCCACTGACCTTTCTACCTTGGTCTTTTCTCATTTAGTACCCTGTTTTGAAGGGGAGGCTGGGATTTTCCTGCTGCTTATCAGTGCCTCCCTGACTAGTTTAAAGGCTTGCCAATGAAGCATTTAAACCGATTGCCCAAAAGACTTGTTCCCTTCCTGGACAGATGCAGACCATCCTGCCAGTATAGGCTGGTGTCCCTCCAGGTGGAACCCCAGTCCCTAATGAAGCCAAACCACTGTGCTCCACACCATTTTTTCAACCATTTGTTAAACTGCATGGTGCAAAGTACCCTCGCCTCACCTATGCCACTGACAGGCAGTTCCTCTGAGAAGGATACTATGTGTGCTACTTGTCTTAAGCCCCTCCCCAACTCTACAAAGTCCTTCTGCACTGCTCTAGTCTCATGATGAGCTAAGTCATTTGTCCCTAGGTGGACAATGACATCCAGCTCAGACTCCCGTGCAACTGTTCTCGTGATCCTAAGGATGTGCTTCCTGTCCCTCCAAGCCATGGCACCAGGCAGGCACCTTACTTCAGTTTTCTCTGCTCCCCCCAGTTCTATCTCCCTAATAATTGAGTACCCCACCAGGTGCTGCTTTCTTTCCCTGTGGTGCCTTCTGCCTCCTTCCTGAGGGCCTCCCTTGTGACAGTTGTCTGCACCCTCCTTAGTCTCCTCTGCGGGTGCATCCATAGGGGAACTATGCTCCCCCAGAATGGTGTATGGATTGTGGAGTGGAACAACTGATTGGGTGTGCCTCTGTTCCACCAACCTTACCCTCCCTGAGACCACTGTGGTCCAACTCTACTACTTTTTTGCCTGTATTATGTTAACTAAACTGACCTATTTTGTACTGTAATTGTGTCTCCCGGGTCATGCCTGAAAATAGTCACCTGTTGGCTAGTGCACCTACCCAGTTAACAAAAACGAAATAAATAAAAATAAAAATTTATATGCCATTGTCTGGTTTTTAACAATTGCAAGGATTGTGAGGCTCTTTGAAAGGCATGTTCCTTAATGTTTCAGAATAACTTGTTTCATGATATTTAAAAGAGAAGTTACTTTTATTGGTTCATACAGAAATGCCTTCACAGCTCTTATTTGTTCCTGCATCAGTTTGTGACCTCTCGAATGTTATAACACTCTAAATCTTCATGAAGGCATTTGGTATAGATTATTTTGCATTTTTTTCCTTCCAGAAAGAGTTTTGGAATATTCAAATAATATCACTTAATGTTTATGCTTTTCATAATGAATCTATATCTGCTAAGATAAAAACACTTTAAACAGAGGAGTGACTTTTTTATATAGTTTTTTATACCCAAAGGAATGTGGTAACTCTGTCAATCTTATTTGGATCATACAGGATTTTGAAGATTGTGTATACATAGTTACTAAATTGGAGTTATAGCTCCTGTTATCTTGTATAAAGAGAATTCTTAGCTTTTGTGATAATACAAATATGATTTTTATTTCTCTTTGGCATAGTCTTGGTTATGGTATTAGAGTGAGTGCTGTTTGGATAAATATTGTGAAGCTGCTTTCTGACATTATTATTTTTTCTAATGTTATGGCTTTATTATGAGGACTGATTAATATGCTCTTTGAGAAAACTCACAATATCTACCTAATATATTGACAGGATACTCCTTAAGGTGACCACACAAAAATCCAAAGAGCTCTTACTCTGTTGATTCATTCTCATTTATATAATGGCTGTAGAAGAATAATTTATATGGATGTGGGATTTTTATTACTTGTGGAAGGAGGCATGTTTTATTTTACTTTCTTATAGTGATCCAAAACCCACTGTCTATACAGTACCTCCAAATAGTGATACCCCAGTCATGAAGTAGTGTGTTGGGAGTAGGGTTATTGTGGTTCTTTACTTCAATCATACAGTCCTTTATCTTTCTTCCTACTAGTGGGTTTGAATAAATTTTTTTCTTCTGAGGGAAATGTTAAAGAGGGCTATGGGATAGAAAGGGATAGGCATTTCACTTATAATCTAAACACAGGGGGATATCATGTAATGACATATGACCAGTTTTTATTGTTTAACATGTTATCATGTATAAAGTATGTGCTGTTTATGCCAGGCTGTAATGGACTTCTATACTGGGCAGCCCCATATTTTGGCATGAATACTATTGCTCCTATATGACAAGCTATTCTTTTATTTCTTGGAATATTAAAGGTGCTAATTCCTCAATAAAAAGATCTTAAATACTTGCCCATCTCTGTAAATATAGCCCTTCAGTTGCCATTTTACAGGAGACTCACCTTCTTATGGCAGATTTGCTTTCTTTAAGGCACAGCTGGGTTGGTCAAGTCTTTGAAGTGGGTACAGATAAAAAAAAGTGCTGATATAGCCATCCTTATTGCAAAACATGTGGATTTTAATTCACGTGAAAATAAATACTGATTTGCAGTCTTGATATGTAATAGCATATGGTATCTTAGACTTTAAAGAGATAATATTAGCTTCTTTGTATGGTCCTAATAAAGATGACCCAGAAATCTTTGTGGATTTTTCTTTATATTTCATAAAGTGTCTTGATGTACCATATATAATAGCAGGCAACTGAAATGTTATACTTGAGGGTGATTTAGACAAATCTGGATTATCTGTTTTTGCTATTACTCCAAATCAGAGGGCTCTCCATGAACTGATAAATTCTCATTCATTGGTAGATCCATGGAGGACACTTCATCCTCACACTAAAGATTTTACTTTCATTTCTAATCCCCATAAAACATAATCAAGAATTGATTAGTTTTTAAGTCACTCTGTTGGTTGGTCTGGAACAAGCTGAGATATTATCCAGGGTTATTTCAGACCACTTTCCAGTTTATTTATTATTGAAAATGGATTTCTAGCTGCAAATTGACAGAATTTGGAGAATGAATGATACCCTTTTGGAGGATATCCAAATAATATCGTACCTTAAAAATGTTAGCATTATTTTTTAGTGACGATTCTGGTACAGTTGATAAGCAAGTCACCTTATGGGCTGCATATAAATGCATGATTAGGGTCAAAATTATTTGGATTGCTTCTAAACTGAAAAAGGATAAACAGAGTAAATTAAGAGAGTTACTTCAAACTGTAAGAGCATGGGAGCCTCAGCTTGCAGCTGGATATGCTGATCACTTCGTTTTACAATTAACTGCAGCTGGAGAACAATATCGTGAACTTAATCAGGCCCAAGCTGAGTTAACTTTGTTTAAAACTAGAGCCCCTTGTATTTTGTCTAGTGAATGCACTGGCAAGCTATTAGCATTGCATATTAAACAACAAGAAACTGCATGCACCATTAAACATGTATATAATATTGAGACAAAACAACTTGTTTATTTTATTTGGAAAATGTTTCACTAGGAAGACAACATGAGCTACAAACAGCTTGTTTCCAGAAAAGTCCGGGGGGGGCCGTGTTACAATGTTGGGAGAACAAAAACACATAAATATAGAGCAATACATTGCAGAGCAAGTATACAAAATCACATAACTACAGAGCAATACACTGCATAGCAAGTATACAATAACACACCTTAACAGAGTCATACCAGAGGGGAGCAGAATGACCCAGGCCATCCTGCAGAAGAACAAACTTACATGGAAAGGAATAGGAAGTACAACCAAACAGGGTATAGGAATAGAGGAGGTGGACTCAGATTAAGTGCAGAGAGAGTAGACAGCATGTGGTGAGAAGTGCTTGAGTAGGCACTTGATGTGGGAATTGGCACAATGGGGGAAAGAAATAGGGAGAACTAGGTATAAGGATGGGGTGGGGGAAGAGGAAGAGGGGGAAACCTAGAGCCAAGATCCCCTCAGGATGCTGAGAACCCTACAAGAGGAAAATAGGACCAGGCAGCAGAGAAAAGGGGGGATAGAAGAGGAAGAAGGGGGTAACCTAGATCCAAGTCCCCTTCAGGATGCTGAGAACACTACAAGGGAAAAATAGGATCAGGCAGCAGAGAAAGGGGGGAGTTGGGAGGTAAGGAGCAGAGAGGGGGAATGGAGGAAGTGGAAAAGTGGAAGGGGGCAGGCAGAGGTTTGGAAGGTGGGGGAAGGGAAGGGATGTTGGAGAGAAGCAACTAGCTAGCCAGATCTAAGCCCCTTCAGGATGCAATGAATCCTGCAAGGGGAGCAAGAATTCAAAAGAGGAAGAAGGGAACAAGGGGGAGGAGAGAGGGTCGAGGAACTGCACCCCTTCAGGATGAAGAGATACTGCAAGGGGAGTCTGACACTAGCCGAAGAGACAGAGATGGAGGGGGCATGCTCAGAGAGGGTCAAAGCTAGGGGTCTGGAGGTGCATAGGAAAATTTAAGAGAGGTAAAGCAGAGGAGAGAAGATTAAGTTAGACAGGGGGAGATAGGCAAAATGGAAGGGTACGGAAGAGGAGGGCTAGGGGCCGGTGCAGCTAGGGTAAAATAAATGATGTAGGACTAAGAGATAGAGGATGAGGATGATGAGAAGTGGATAGGTGGGGGCAAGGAGTTCCAAAGCTTAGGGAAATGGTAGGAGAAGGCTTCCTGGCCAATGGAGTTAGACTGACGAGGGATCATTAGAGTGCAAGCATCAAAGAATCTGAGAAGGTGAACGGAGGGGGAAGGTGCAGAAAGGGAGTCAGTGAAGTAGGAGGGAAGAGTACCAAGCCAGAATTTAGAAGTGAACTTGGCACAGTGGAAGAGGTGCCTGCACTCCAGAGAGGGGAAGGCAAGAGAATGGTACAAGGAGCAGTGGTGAGTGCAGGAAGGGGCATCAAGAGCAAAGCAACAGAAAGCATTGAAGTGAGTATCCAGTCTGGTGAGGGAAAACTTGGGGGCAGCACTGTAGACTATATCACAATAGTCGATTATAGGGAAGATCATTTTTCAAACAAGATCGCACCTAACCGGTAGTCGGAGGGAGCTATGGTTCCTAAAAAGGGCGCCAAGTTTGGGACACAGTTTTTTCAGAATATCATCAATATGTACAGAAAAGTTAAGGTATTGGTCAAGCCATACACCCAGGTATTTAAAGGAGGAGGTGTCCTCTAGAGTAGTCCTGTCAAGGGTGTGGAGGGAGGGCAGCCTTGAGAGTCTCCGCCTAGTGCTAAAGGTCATAAAGACTGTCTTTTTGGCATTGAGGAAGAGCTGATGTGAGATTAGCCAACACGGAACATCATTGAAGTCCAGCTGTACTCTGGAAATTACATCGGAGGGGAGAGAGTAAACAGAGGTGAACAAAACCATGTGCATCAGCATACATGTGGATTAAGGATGAGGGGCATGCCTAGAAAAATCACAGAGGAATTTTGGAAATTTTATAAATCATTGTATAATGAGGGTGACCAGAATATTAACATGGCACATATAGAGGAATTTCTTGGCCAGTGTCATTTACCACAGTTAGATCAGAAGGACCAAGACTTGTTAGCAAGATCTCTTATGTTGCTAGAACTTTGTGAAGCTCTTATGACGACGGTTACTGATATGGCCCCCAGTCTGGATGGTTTCACTGTACTTTTTTATAACACCTTTTCAGATGAATTACTTCTGTGGCTCTTACAAGTCAAAGAGGAAGCCTATGCTAAAAAGAACTTTGATACCTTTTATGCTGGAAGCATTTATTTCGGTTTTACTAAAGCCCAGTAAAGATTCCACAAAAGTGATCAATTATCCACCTATTTTACTTTTAAACGTTGATTTAAAGATTTTGTCATGGGCTTTGGCCCTTAGGTTCCAAAACGTTTGATCAGTTTTATTAAGTCTGCAGCAAGTTGGTTTTTGACTGCCAGATATGCTGCAGACCATCTTTGAAAGCAATAGTATATAATTTCCACATCCAGGGATGCCAAAGCCCTTGTGGTCTTGGCCTCACTGAATGTGGAAAAAGCTTTCAATAGGGTTTCATGGAAATATCTTTTTCAGAGATTAGCTCATTTTGGTTTATCTGATAACTTTATTTGTTGGATTGAACTGTTATACTCTCACCCCTCGACAAAGGTATGATGTAATAAAGTCCTTTCATCTTCTTTTCCTTTTGTAATGGAACTCACCAAGGTTGCACCCTTTTTCCACATTTTGAATTAATTTGTATCTTAAACCCTGGTGAACCATATCTCGCTAATGGCTACTAAAGTATGTCCAGTTTAGCCTTTGTCATTATTGCTTGCAGATCTGGGAACTTGTTTCCCAGACTGCGAGCATTTGTGTACATGATTTTCCATTGACTAGATTTCGGTGTGTTAGTTGTTGGGCGAGGTCTGGCGTTTCAACAGCAAACAAAGGCTCAGAGAACTGAAGCAGCACAGACTGATGCACCAGAAAATTAAGCTTTTGTGGGTGAGTGGATGTCTGCTGGCTGCTTTACTCTTTCAACTATTCAAGCCCCTTTGACTGGTGTTGTGCTGTTGTGCTGCTGATTCCTTTTGTGCTGAGCAAACAAAGAACACAATAAATTAAAAAAATATTTACCTAGCTTGGTTTCAGCAAATGGAGCCCAAGCCTGACTGCAAAGTGAGCAGTCCTTCTTAATTCCCATCTCTTTCTCTTTAAGTTTCTCACCTCAGGTAGAAAATTATTTTTTGGTTTTTTGTTCAGATTTAATTGATTTCTCCTTTGACTTGGTTACTCCTGAACTACAATAACTCAATTTTGAAGCCGGCCTTCTGGCTCAGCAGTAACACTACCACCCACAATGCCGGCATCCTGGGTTTGGGAGTGAACTTGGTTTGCTTGGGCCAGCTGGGGTGGGGGGAGAGAGGATCAACGCAATTCATCTTTATTTGTAAAAAAGTGCCATTCAACAAGCATCATGGTGCTTGTACAATCATTTAAAACACTCAGTTAAAAATCATTAAATACTAAAATATATATCAATTAAAAAGTTCAGCTGAGCTCCAGAAAGGCAACATTAAATAAATGCACTTTTAATGCAGATTTAAAACTCTCCACAGTCAGGCACTCCCTTATCCGGTGAGGTACAGAATTCCACAGGGTCGGGGACACAAACGAAAAAGCTCTGGCATCTGAAGTCTTCAAATGGATCCTGGGTACCTCTAGCAATCCCTCGTTGGTGGAGCAGAGTGGGCGGAGGGGGCCGTAGGGACATAGAAGCTCTTGCAGGTAACACTGTTCCTATGCATAGCAGGGCTTTATAGGTCAGCAAGCTGACCTTGAGGGTAATCCACCACTGAACAGTCAGCCAGTGCAGGCCACAGAGCACAGGTATGACATGGCATGATCATGATAAACACATCAACAGCCTTGCTGCTGCATTCTGCACCAAATGCAAGTGGTGGATATCAATCCCCAGAAGCCCTAAGTACAGGGAGTTGCAATAGTCAAGGTGGGAGGTCACAAAGGCATGGACCAATGTTGGAAGGTCATCTGGCAGGACCAGGTGTTTAATCTGGGTGATATTCCTCAGATGGTAAAATAAGGTCTTGACGATGGATGACACCTGAGATCTAAGTGTCAATCCATCGTCAAAAATAATGCCAAGATTTCACACCCGATCAGAGGTCTTCAACTGGCTGCCTCTGAGCCAAAGTCCATAAGGCCACTCAGCTGAAAGCCCCTGTTCCCGATGATTAGGGTCCACGACAAGTACCTCAGTCTTATCAGGGTTTAACCTGAACCAGCTGGCACTCATCCAGCCCTGGATCTCAGCAAGGCAGTTGTTAAACATGGAGATAGCACCATCCTGCTTGGGCACAAAGGACATGTATAGCTGAGTATCATCTGTGTGTAGCAGTGAAAACTCAGTCCATACCACCTAACAATGTATCCCTATGGTAGCATATACACCATGAACTACATGGGCGATAAAACAGAGCTCTGTGGTACCCCACAACACAGGGAGATCGGATCAGAGGGAATAAATCCCTGATGCCACTCTCTGAAACCTGCAGTGAGAAAAGAGAGGAACTAGCTGAGGTCTGTACCAGACAGACCCCAGATCAACCGCAGGCACTCTAATAACACACCATGGTCCACGGTGTCAAATGCTGCAGACAGATCAAGGAGAACCAAGACACAATGGCTCTTCCAATCTCTCACTATCATTGAGAACCCGAACAAGGGCTGTCTCTGTACTGTGCCTCTTCTGAAATCCATACTGGAGAGGATCATAGGTATCGTGGATGGTAAGGTGATCCTCCAGCTACAGCGTGACTGCCTGCATCCCAGGGACTCAGCCTTTGACTGTCATTGTGTGGAGGCCCACTGGTAGTGTAGACAGTGAGTGACTTGAAGGGAGGGTCCCCAATTCCATGGCACATGCATGCCTCCACACACACATCCCTGTGTGCTGCTGCAGTGAGGGGAACAGGGGAAGAAAACAGAAAAAGAGCCAAGTGGTCTAAATGAAGCTCTGCCCACTGTTTCTTGGCCCATGCCACTGCCTGATCCCCAGGCCATCTCTGGATATGTGTACACTAGGAGGAGGATGCCCCTCCCTTTTTTGGCCCCCCAAACCATGCAGTCTGTGAGGAACTTGGCCTGGAGGACCATGGCACAGAACACTGGTCAGGAGAAACAGAGATGGAGCTGAGAGTTGCCTGCCTGATTCAACCATAATAAAATCTTTACAGCAAGAAAAAAAACTTCTTCGGTTCTTTTTATTTTATTTTCACTTGGTCTCGCTACTCACCCTCTCACTTTCCCACATGGGCCTGTGTCAGTAGCCACTGCAAGCACTGAACTGCCTGCTCTGTCTGTAATCCATCCAGCTGTGAGGCACTCACATAGTGGCTTCAGAATATCTATATTGTACCTTGTGCAGATGTGCACTCTGATTGTAAGTAAGTAAGTAAGTAAAAGTTTATTTTTAAGCGCTTTTCGAAATCAAAGCGCTGTACAATAAAACAGTTAAATACATATAAAACATACATACAGCATAACAAACAACAATAAAATATAATTTCAATACAGTGCAATAACTACTCCCCATATGCCTTTTGAAATAAATAGGTTTTCAGATCTGACTGAAAGCTTTCAACGGTCAGGCAGCTTCGTATCCGACGAGGTAGAGAGTTCCACAGGGTAGGGGCAGCATAAGAAAACGCTCGTGCCCCGGATGTTTTTAAATGAACCCTGGGAACCTCTAGCAATCCTCATTGGTGGAGGAGTGAGCGGGAGGGACGGGAACAAGCAGATCTTGAAGATATCGCTGTCCCTGTTCATGTAGGGCTTTATAGGTCAGTAAACCGACCTTAAAGGTGATCCACCACTGAACCGGCAGCCAGTGCAGTTCGCGCCGCACAGGCATAATATGATTCCTTATAGATGTCCCCGTCAAAAGCCTGGCTGCAGCGTTCTTCACCAGCTGCAAGCGGTGGATATCAACCCCCAGCAGCCCTAGGTACAGGGCATTGCAGTAGTCAAGGCGAGAAGTAACAAAGGCATGGACTAATGTCGGGAGGTCAGCCAGAGGAAGAAGGTGTTTCACCCGAGCAATATTCCTCAGATGGTAAAAAGAGGATTTGACGGCAGATGACACCTGGAATTTCAGCGTCAAACTGTCGTCAATAATAACACCCAGGTTACGCACCCGGTCTGAGGTCGAGAGCTGGGCTCCATCGATCCATATGCCCGAAGGAAGACCAGCCCTACAATCCACCTCACAACGACCTGGGTCCACCACCAACACCTCAGTCTTATCCAGGTTTAACCTTAGCCAGCTGGCACTCATCCAATCACTGATCTCAGATAGACAGTTGTTAAGTTTAGAGACTGCATCTTCTTGCCCGGGGCTAAAGGACAACTATAGCTGGGTGTCATCTGCATAGCAGTGAAAACCCAAGCCATATTGCCTAATAATGTCTCCCAATGGCAGCATGTAGACAGCGAACAACATGGGTGCCAAAATGGAACCCTGCGAAACCCCACAGGGCAAAGAGACGGCATCAGAGGAATAAATTCCAGTGATAACCCTATGTCTCCGCCCTGTGAGAAAAGATTGAAACCATTGTAGAACCATACCAGACAGTCCACAATGGAACCGCAGGCTGCTCCAGAAGCACACCATGGTCCACAGTGTCAAAAGCTGCAGAGAGATCAAGAAGGACTAGAATAGTACAAGCCTTTGATCCCTCGCTATCAGGAGATCATTTAGAACCTGGACAAGAGCAGTCTCAGTACTATGTCTTTTCCTAAATCCCGATTGAAGAGTATCATAGACATTATGATTTGTAAGATGGTCATCCAGTTGCAGTGCAACCACCTTTTCAATAACCTTACCCAAGAAGGGCAGGTTAGAGATAGGTCTGTAGTTAGCTGGACAGTCCGGATTCAATGAAGGTTTTTTTAGGAGATAAGATACAATATGCAAGTGGCAAGCAGCATGCCAACACTCAGTCATGACATGCCTGCCAAGCTGGAAAACTCAAGTCACATGATGCCTCAGGTGCACAGCAATCTGTCACAACCACTGCACTGGCATCACTGTAAGTACCCATTACCTGACATAATACTGGAACCAAACTACCCGACCCGCAATTGACATTGTCATGCCAGATAAAATAGTACTTTACCAGAAGTACCATACCTAGCTAAAAAAGAACAGATATTAGCACTACTTGGTGTAACTACTCATTGGATAGCCCATGTTTAATTAAGTAAATAATTAATTATTATTTTACTTTTAATTTATATTTATTTATTTGCTTTTGATGACCAGGTAGGTGCACTAGGCAAAAAAACTGTCTATTTTCAGGCACGACCCGGGAAAGAACAGATTACAGTAGTACAGCAAAGACAACAATGAATACAGCTTACAATAATATGGCAAAGACAATGGTGAGTTACATAAGCCAAAGGGAATTGTCAGAACAAAAATCATGACTCAGCATAACATCAGCATTATTTTGTTGTTGTTCTTGACCAGGTAAGTTAGCTGGAACAGAGACCCTTTTACAGTAGTGATCCAGGAGTTAACTCAAAACTGCATACAATAAGAGGGGCATGTAAACCATTAATGGGTTTAACCATGTCTGGGACAGAGATTAATAGTCACTCTAGGGGGTAGCAGAAAGGCATGGGGTGAGGGACGGAGGTAAGGACCCCCCCACCTGGAGTACTGTGTCCTGTTTTGAAGACCACACATCAGAAAGGAGATAGGGTGGAAGCAGTCCAGAGGAGGGCAACTCAAATGGTGCAGGGGTTGCACAAGACGCCTTACACGAAGAGACTGAGGGATGTCAACATGTACACCCTGGAAGAGAGGAGAGTGAGTGTGGACATTATAGAGACCTACAGATACCTCACAGGGGGTGAACAGGGTATAGGAGGGGAATCTCTTTCAAATGAGAAATTGCACCACGACTAGGGGACATGTGTTGAAGCTGGACGGTGCCGGGGTGGAGTTTAAAAGGGATGTGAGGAAGTACTACTTTACTGAAAGGGTGGTAGATGCTTGAAACAGACTGTCAGTAAAATCTGCGGAAGCAAAATCAGTTGGGGGCTTCAAGCATGCATGGGCTAGACATTGGAACATATCAATAAATATACAGAGAGGAGGGAGGGTCACTGGAGACCAGTCAAAGTTTGCAAAGACAGATTAGGCAGGATTGGGGGGCAGACTGGGTGGGTCAAGAAGTTCTTCTCTATTTCTATGTTTCTAACCCCATCTAGATAATAGGTCAAAGGGTAGAGCAGGGTAAAACTGGGCAGGCTAGGTGGACCAATGATCTTTTTCTGTCGACATAGTCTAGATTTCTATATGAAAGGCACAAAGGTAGATAAGACAAACAGAGGTAAGGGACAATAACAAGTAGTGGTTACAGATAGATTGATTTGTGTTTAAATTTTTTGTATTGGTCATGTTTTATTTTGTTTTATTTTGTTTATTTAGTTGTGGCAGTCACAGTGATTGAGGCCAATTGTGGCAGCTGGAGTGGCTGGGGTAGTGGAGGGCAGAGCCATGTGGCAGCACTACGTGGCATGCACAGTTTGGCTGAGGTGCAGCTTCAGAGCCACTAAAAAGGCACTTTCTCTTGTTTTTTATGCGATGAGGAACCAGAGTTTTGCATTTTACTTTATGAAAAACTGCAGCTGAGCAAGAAAATTAGAAAGTATGCACAGGTGAGAATGTAAGGGCTCAGTTGTAATATGTTTGCAAAACTGAACTGCAGAACTGAAGAGCTTTAGGTTAAGTGCGGATGTGGGCCTCCGGGGCTAGAGCCCCGAATGTTTTATCTGGAGCCCCGAACCTTTACTATGCTGTGGTGATTTTTGTTTTGCAGCTGGAACTTTAAATTTTTCGCCATGAGGATTTCAGCACTACTGTGGCAGCGTGGAGCTGCTGCTACTCAGTCACTGGGCAAACTGTTTCTCCACCCCCTCCATCAACATCAGAATGACATTCCCTTGAAAACACTGGATGCTGCAGAGAGAAGGGTCACAACGTAGAGCAGGAGCAGCCAACCCTTTGGAGCATACCTTTGTAAAAGAGCTTGTGCTCAAAGGTCTACTCTGAATCCTTAAAAATAAATAAATAAAATAAAAAGCAACCGAAAAAAAGGACACTTAATAATGGAATGGGAGTGGAGGGAAAACAAGTCTAAAGTAGCAGAAAATATGATGTTTTGCATGAAAGGGCACCAAACGTTCTACAGCTTAAGGGGGCCTAGGTGGCCCCCATACCCCCAGCCTTTTGATTGGGGCCCGAGCCCCAAATAATATCTCATGCTAGCAATGCCTCTGGTTAAGTGAGGTGCATGGCTTTTTCTTAGGAAAACTTGGCAACAGTTTTGCCATTATAACCAGCTGGTTATAATGGCGAATTATAACCAGGTTTCCCTATGGAAAAAAGCAGAGTCCAGTTATTCTATAAGGAATAATATATGGGTGACCAGACTCAAAGAGCCTGTGCTTCCTTTGAGGAGTTGAGATAACAATATAAGGACCTCAAGAGCGAAGTTCGAGAGGTCCATGCTGTTATCCCAGCCCTGAGATGAAAACACAAGGCAAGTTGTGTATGGTTATCAATATATTATTTTTTATATATCCACTAAAGCATTGAGACACCACAGGTCAAAAGGAAGGTCGAAGTCAGGGAATTTTTAAACTGTAGCTCTAAGTTTGTTGTCTATGTTCTGTGGCATAACTGTATAAAAGTCTACGTGGGAAAGACAGTTCGGACTATTCAGGAGTGAGTGCAGGAACACATTAGGGATATAAAAAATCTGAATGGGTTACACCTGTAAGCTTACCCTTTAGAGAAGTACATGCAGGTAACCTGAGCAATTTTCATTTTATGGCTATTGAATGTGTGAGGGTAGGGTTCAGAGAGGTAGATCGTGAGAGGTGTCTTCTCCAAAGAGAAACGTGTTGGATCTTTAACCTAGACAGCTTAAATCCAGGAGGACTAAATAAAATCTGAGACATCACTCCTTCTGAACTCTTTCTGGTGACAGAGAAGGTCAACTTCTGTCACTACAGCATAAAAGAAAACAGAAGAAAATGGAAAAAAAGAAAAGGAAAGAGAAAAACAATGAAAAAAATAAAATAAGTAAATAGTTTAAAGAGGGACTACAGTCAAAATTTCTGGTGTCAATACATTTCAGAATTTGGATCAGAGTAGCCACTATCAGCCTCGTGCCAAAAACAAGCATTTGTCAATGCCAAGTGTTGCTTGCTGTCATTAGCAGTGGAAGTGCAGGAGCAAAACAGATATAGTATAGGAATGGCAGTGAGGTATTGAACTGATGCCAACTCCACCCCCCACCCAGCACAGATGGACAGGCATTGGGGTGTGCCTTTGAGTCATCACCTATAACGGTCATGACATTTCACCTCACCCTACCCTGCAGACACTTACAAGTGTCGAGGTGTGCTTTGAAGTGTTCGGGCTTTACACTCACCTCATTCCATAAGGAAATACACTGAAATGGGTGCAGTATAGGAGAATGGGGTAAACTCTGGGGACAAAGGGTCCAAGGCGCACCTCGATGCCTGCCACTGGCTGGAGGGTGGGGTGGAATAGCACGAGCATTACTGCCGACAATCCCAAGTCACACCCCTGATGCCTGTCAGTCTCTACAGGGTAGGGCGTTATGGTCGAAAACCCTAACATCCTGGGCATTTCTTGGTATTTTTACTCCAAGTTTTCAACATGGGCTTTTTGTAATCCCACCGCATGAACAGTGACACTATCAGTTCGTTAGCTGAAAGGTGATTTTGCACAGCAACTGTGCCATCTGGCACCACAGGTGCGAAAACACATGTTGAACAGGATGTGAAAAATGACAGCTGTACTGTTTATGAGGAGGTGTAAAAAATGGCAATGTTGAAAATCTGGAGTGAAAATATAAGAAAAACTGTTGAAGTCATGAGTGTACGTAGAAACTGCATAATGCATACTCATAATATAATTCATTTTGGGATTTTTTAAAGCAAATTTTCAACATAGGCATTTTGGGACCTCCGTTCATGAACAGTGTCACAGTGATTTTCTTACTCTATCCTGAACACTGATTTCCCACAGCAACCATGCTATTCTGCGCCAGAAGTGCCCAAACACATTTTGGCCAGGGTGTAAAAAATGACAGTTGTACTGTTCATAAGGAGGTGTGGAAAATGCCAGTGTTGAAAATCTGGACTGAAAAGATTACGAATTTGTGAACTTACAAGGGTGCATGGAAATTGTACAATGCACGCTCGTAACACAGTCATTTTATGGACTGTTGTCATCAAATTTTAAACATAGCCAGTTT
The DNA here is from genome assembly GCA_016271365.2 of Neoceratodus forsteri. Lineage (NCBI taxonomy): Eukaryota > Metazoa > Chordata > Ceratodontiformes > Ceratodontidae > Neoceratodus > Neoceratodus forsteri. Next base: position 1,093,931,586 of record CM057451.1, read on the forward strand.
AAGACCTCTGCTTGTGAACAGTGTTACTGTGATTTTCTTAATCTGTCCCGAACATTGATTTCACACACCGACCACACCACTGTGCACTACATGTGTGAAAACACTTTTCAGGTGAGATGTGAAAAATGACAGTAGTACTGTTCATAAGGAGGTGTGGTAAAATGGCAATGCTGAAAATCTGGACTGAAAATATCAAAAATGCTCGAAATTACGAGTGTGCATAGGAACTGCGCAATGCACGCTCATAAAACAGTCATTTTGGGGAATTTTTTTCACCAAATTTTCAACATAGGGTTTTTGGGCTCACCATGACCGTGACACTGTTGTTTCGTTACTCAGTCCCCAAAGGTGGTTCTGCACAGTGACCACAAGATCACCTTTTGGGACCAAAAAACTAAATTACAGTGACTGAGTTCATAAGGTGGGGTCCCAAGAACCCCCTGTTAAACATTTGGTGAAAAAAATCAAAAAAATGGCTGAGATGTGCACCGAAGTTAAAAAAATACTATTTATGCCATTATACAGCTTACCGGCATTTGTTCAGTTTGTGGTCGGCTTTGAAGAGTGCAGACGTGTTCCCAGTCTACCAAAGATCATCACGCTGGGCTCTGGAGGTAAGTATGGGGTGAGATGGGTGTGGGGAGGCAGGTATGCAGAGGGTGGGCATGGGTTTGGGGAGGGGCCATTGTTTTTTTAAGAAAAAAAAACTCCCGGGAAGGTTTTCTTTTTTGCAGGGACATTTAATTTTGGCATGCTGGGGTGGACTCCCAGCATGCCACCTGAGTGTTTGGGGGGGCTGTAGCTGACAAGGGATTGGGCACCCCCGTTGGCACATACTGAGTGCTGGGGAGAGAACAAGAGCCAAGGGGGGATTGGGCACCCCCCTCAGTACACAAGAAATTGGGGGGGAGCATATGCTGATGGGGAGGGGGCTCCTCCATCTGCAAAATTACCAGGAAGGGGGCATGCCAACAGGGAGAGTAGGCTCCCCATTGGCAAATTGAACTGGAAGGGGCATGCTGACAGGGGCATTGGGTACCCCGTTGGCTTTTTTTTTATTGAAATGTTTCAACAGGAAGGCACACAACGGCGGGCAGCGGCTTTCCATCGGCTTCCTGGGGACTGTGAGGCAGACAGAGAAGTTATTGCCATGGACACACCAATCAGCTGTTTGGGTAGCTTGTAATGCACCAAAACAGCTGATTGTGTGGTGACATGGCCCGAAATTCCTGATGCATTTAAGTATTCTCCCTAACTGCTGAAAGCAATGTGTTTCTTGCACATGCGTGCAAGCAACACAATGAGATTTCTAAGTTCCTTTGTTTAAAAGTTACAAGTCATTTTACAACCCTCAATTCACAGGCTTTTGAAAAAAGTCAGTTTCAGTGAAGTGCTGCTGCTGATGTCATCTCCAGAACTCAGAGTCTAGTCTTCCCTGTCAGCAAGCTTATAGAACCTATTTCTTCAAAGGTTGGAGTTCATGTGCAATAGTTTTCACAAGTAAAACAGGCAGCAACATTCAAAAAACATTGCTATAAAAACTGTGTTTCAGGTTTTGTGAAAAAGTTGACGAGTGTGTATTTTTTTGTTTATTTTGGTGCCTTTATGTTGAGGACTTCTTCACCAAGGTTGCTGAATGCTGAATCATGGAACACTGCAGCGACATTTAGGGTAGGATTCACAAAGTGTTTTGGGACCAAGTCCCACTCCACAACCCCAGTTGCGCTTTGAAATTGCTGCAGCTGCAGAGCAGCCGATCCAGAGCCACAGCAGTTACGGAGGGTGTTATGGCGAGTCCCACTGGCCGTAGCAGCCTCCTGCAGCTGCAGTGCTGTCCCTGGCAACAGCACCCACAAGCTGCCATAATCCATGGAGCGGTCGTACTCTGGCTCCACCTTAGTGAATATCCGCAGCTGTGGGTGACCTACGGATTCGCAAGTGGCAACCCACTAGCGCTGAGGTTTTCCCGCAGCTGTGGGACCTTCCCCTATGTTTGTGAATCCTGCCCCAAGTTTCAGTTTATTTTTAATACTGGAAAGGCATGTGAGCAAAATTTCCTGTTTTCACTGGTGAGGTTTGCAGACTGAATAATTTTCTGATGCAGTGGAAGGCTGTGATCATTCACACCTGTCATTCAACTGAGGTGATTTCTCAGGATGGCACTTTAAAACAATTATTCTCCCTCCCTGTAAATGGGGGTGGAAGAGGTAATGCTGTTTTGAAACCTTACTATGAGTTTCTATGCAGCAGCCAACCCAGATAACATAGGGCCAGATATTCAAAACTTTGCCCCTGGGCAAAATTAGCACTGCACAGTGGGCAAAATTAGCCCAGAACCATTTGCACGCCATATTCAGAGGAATAGCCTCAGGGCTAAATGAGTTGAATATAGCATACAAATGAAAGCATGCAAATAGGGCCGAGACTGCAGTGCAACAATAGCTCAGCAAATAAGACAGCACTGAATATAGCAACTAAGAGCAGTGCAAACTGCAACAGCAGTCCAGTTCACACAGAGGTGGAGTGAGGTAAGGCTGAACAATGTGGGCAATGTGTGTGTGTGCTAGTAAAGCAGTGGAGCACAACAACAGCAAACAACAGGTCATTAGTGGGGTCCCTCAGGGATCAGTCCTTGGTCCCCTCCTGTTCAATGTCTACATCTCAGACATAAGGAAGGGCATCAGGAGTGAGATGAGTCTCTTTGCAGATGACTCAAAACTATGGGCAGTGGTGGATGGGGAGGAGGGGAGGGTGGCCCTACAGGGGGACCTGAAGGCTCTGGAAAGGTGGTCTAGAAAGTGGAAGCTGAGGTTCAATGCAGGGAAATGCAAGGTACTGCACCAGGGAGCCAGACACCCAGGCCAAGTCTACACCGGGGGGGGGGATGCTACAAGTCCCGATGGCTGAGAGGGACCTGGGGGTGGTGGTGGATGTCAAGATGAACAACTCAGAGACTTGTAGGAGGGAATGGGCCAAGACCAACAGGATGCTGGGATGCATCGCTAGGGGGATCACCTCCAGAAGGAGGGAAGTGATACTCCCTCTGTATAACTGCTTGATGAGGCCATGTTCCTAGAGTACTGTGTGCAGTTTTGGAGACCACACTTAAAGAGGGACATTGAACTCCTGGAGAGGGTCCAGAGGAGGGCAACCAAAATGATCTGGGGCTAAGGGGACAGAACCTATGGGGAGAGGCTCGAAGAGCTAAACATGTACACATTGGAAGGGAGAAGGGACCAGGGGGACATGATAAAAGTCTTCAGGTACATGAAGGGGGTTAATAGGGAGGAGCAGTCAGGGTGTCCGAAGGAAGGAAGGGGGCAACTAGAGGGCATACATGGAAACTGGAGGGGGGAGATTCAGGGAGAAAGGAAGAGGTGCTACTTTACTGAGAGGGTGGTGAAGCCAAGGAATGCGCTGCCCAGGGGGCTGGTGGAGGGGTTCAAGAGGGGGTGGGACAGGTACAGTGGAAGGGTTCTGGACGCAAAGTCCAGTGCAGAGAGAATATCCAGTACTGGGAAGGGAGAAGCCAGAGAGGGCGAGGGGGCAGCAAGGTGAGCTTCCAGGGTGGGGGCTGACCAAACAAGCAGACACGAAAGACCGTTAGGCCTATTCTGCTGGCATTTTAGTATGTTAGTATGTAACAGTGCAGGCCAAATACTGCAGAACCGTGTAATGGGTGTTTACTCACCTGGTAAAGGTGACTGTGTTGGTTGACATCCATGGCACTCCAAACCTTACATCATGGGTTGTAGCCCACCTGATAGGCTAGTGATGCACATGACCCTAGGATGACATTTCTTGGTATATCCAGATCCCAGAAGCCCCTGTTCTCCAGTTCAAATCTTCCATAGCTGAAATTAAGGTTAGTAATACCACCAAATACCACCAATAATTCTTTAAAACAATAATACACTCTGAATGCATCATATGTGCATGGCCAAGAGGCCTTTTTATTTACCTATTAATACAATCTAAACTTGACCATATAGCAGGTTGATGACAGACATCCTGGATACCCTTAGCAATAACTATGAATATTCCCCCGCCAGTCACTGTATCTGCTTAACATATTCCTTGTCACTCTGAGCGCTCTGCCGGGAAAGCCGTGAAGTGCCATGGATGTCAACCAACATAATCACCTTTACCAGGTGAGTAAACACCCATTGTGATTGGCTGACCATCCATGGCACTCCAGACCTTACATCATGGGTAGATAAGCAGCAGTACTGTACCCTAGAAAGTGAGGTAGAGTGGTCTAGGAGTGACAGGATGAACTGGCTGCCATGAGAACCTGCGTGGTGAAGGTGGACTGTAGCTTGTATAAGTGGTCCAGTCTATAGTGTCCGGCAAATGTATGGATGGAGGTCCAGGTTGCCACTTTGCAGACATCTCTGTAGACATGTTAGCCCTTTCTGCCCAGGAGGTGGACACCGCTCTTGTAGAATGAGCCTTAATACCCTCAGGGGGAATGAGCTGCTTTGCCTTGTAAGCCTCCTGAATAGTTCTCTTGAGCCAACCAATGACGGTAGTCCTGGATGCTGCCCTACCCTGTCACTGTTCTTTTGTGACAATGAATAATCTTTTTGTCTTGCATAAAGGTTGTGTCCTAATGATGTATGTGGCTAGGGTGGCCCCTACTTCTAAGTGATGTGGAAAAAGTTTGTCACACGGGTGTGTGTTCCCTGAAAAGGTTGGCAATTCTATGGGTTGTTCTCTATGGAATGTCGATGCGACCTTCGGTTGGAAGGCTGGGACAGTGCACAAGTGTACCCCTTGAGGTGTAAACACAGTGTAGGACTCTCTGCATGACAGGGCCCCCAGTTTGCCGATCCTCTGGGTGGAATGGATGGCCATGAGAAAACAGGTCTTGAGACCCACCCAGAACAGATCTACCTCATGTAATGGTTGGAACGGGGCTGCGTTGAGGGACTCTAAAACTAATGACAGATCCCAGGGGGCAATAGAAGGTCTGACCCTGGGTCGCAGTACCTCTACTGCTTTGAGAAAATGTATTGCATCTGGGTGAACCCCTTGGCTATGCTCGCCTATGGGTCCAATGACTGCTCCAATGGCAGACAGTTGTACCCTGAGAGATGAGTGGGCTAGCCCTGCTGTAGGAACAGAAGAATGGTAGACATGTCTGCATGCTCGAGTTCCTTACCCTTCTTTCGGCACAACTTCGCAAATACTGACCACTGCCTACTGTAAGTAAAGGTGGTGGAGGACCATCTGGATTGCAGCATCGTAGAGATGACTGACTTGTGGTAACCCGCTCTCATCCATCTCTTCCTCTCAGGAGCCAAGCTGTGAGTTTCAATGTCTCTGGTGCAGAGTGGACCATGGGTCCCTGTGTCAGCATGTCTGGTTGGTAGGGTAACCTGTGTTTGTCCAGGGCCATGGCTATTATCGTGGTGAACCAGGCTCTCTGTGGCCAATAAGGTGCCACCAGGAAAATGGTTCTTCATGATGTCCGGATCTTGGATAGCACTTGGGGAAGCAGGGGAATGGGAGGAAACACATACGCCCGATCCAGAGACTAAGGCTGTGACAGGGCATTGATTCCCTGTGAGTGGCATTCCCTGTACCTCGAGAAGAACTTGTTGACCTGTGCATTCTCTGCTGTGGTCATGAGATCCATCGATATGGGTCCCCATTCCTCCTGTATCAACTGGAATAGGCTGGGGTGGAGGTGCCACTCCGCTGGGTGCACCTGCTGTCGGCTGAGCCAATCTGCTCATACATTGAGCTTGCCCACGAGGTGGACTGTGCTGATATGTGCAAGGTTGGTCTGGGCCCAGCCCAGTACCCTCGTAGCCTCTCGCTGCATAGCTGTGCTCCTGGTGCCCCCTTGTTTGGCAATGTAGGCCACCGTGACCTGATTGTCGGGGTGGATCAATATCGACTGACCAGTAATGGATGACCTGAAGGCTCTGAGGGCATGGAACACTGCCCTCATTTCTAGCACACTGATGGACAACCTTACTTCTGAGGCTGTCCACTAGCCTTGGGCAGATAGGGTGCCCAAGCACGCTCCCCAACCTAGTAGGCTTGTGTCCATTTTGATGGAGGAGTCATAAGTTGCCTTGAGTGGAACCCCTCACGTGAGGTTTGAGCACATTGTCCACCAGGCTAAGGACTGTCTCACCATGAGTGGTAGCAGTATTCTGACCTGCAGGTTCTGATCATTTGGAGACCCCTGGGTCAGCACGTAATTCTGTAGGGGTCTCATGTGCCACCTGGCCCAAAGAATCAGGTCAATGCAAGATGCCATGCAACCTAGTAACTGAGCTATTTGACCAATGGTCGGCCAATGGCAGGCCTTCGGCTGATGAGATAGGATTACTAGGTTTTCCACCCCTTTCTGGGATGGCTTTGCCCACCCTTGGGATGCGTTGATTTCTGGCCCCAGGTGTTCTAACTGCTGTGCAGGTACCAGATGACTCTTGGCCTTGTTCACTACCCATCCGTGTTCTTTGGCTGAGGGACAGAAAACAAAGGATGGTAGTAAATGGGATAAAATCTAATGAGAAGCAGGTGACTAGTGGGGTGCCTCAGGGGTTGGTCCTGGGGCCGGTCCTCTTTAATGTATTCACTAGTGACATCAGTGAGGGCATAAATGCCAACATTGCCCTGTTTGTGAACAACACAAAACTCATCAGAAGACTGGATAGTACGGAGGGAGTCAGACAACTGAAGGAGGACCTTAAGAAGTTGGAAAGGTGGTCACAAATATGGCAATTAAACTTCAGTGCTAAGAAGTGTAAGGTTATGCACCTGGGTAGGGCCAACCCCAAGGAAGCATACTATCTAAACGGAGTCCAGTTGAACTTCTCTGCTGAGGAACGTGATCTGGGAGTCATCATTAGGGACGACCTCAAGCAGCAAAGTCAGTGCAATAAGGCTTACAGCAGGGCTAGCAGGGAGTTAGGATGCATTGGCAGGATGATAGACAGCAGGGACAGGGAGGTGATATTACCACTTTACTGGTCATTAGTGAGGCCTCATCTGGAGTACTGTTTACAGTTCTGGAGGTCTCACCTAAGAAAGGTCATTGATAGACTGGAAGTGGTCCAGAGAAGGGCAACAAAAATGATACATGGCCTATGAAGAGAGGCTCGGGACTCTGAAATTGTACTTGCTAGAGACTAGGAGGGAGAGGTGGGATATGATTGAGACCTTCAGTTTCCTTAAAGGCATCAACAAGATGCCAGAAGCACAGATTTTTACCAGGAATGTCAATTCTACTGCAAGAGGGCACAAGCGGAAATTGAAGGGTGGAGTGTTCAAGAGGGACATCAGAAAGTATTACTTCTCAGAGAGGATGGTGGAGCCTTAGAATAGATTACCTCCTGAAGTGGTGGCTGCAAAGTTAGTACCAAGCTTTAAGCATGGGTTGGACAAGTATTGGGAACAAACACATGGCAGTGGAAAGAGCTAGGCTTGGTGTCTAGAAGGACAGAACACCGGTGCACAATAGGTCCCAGGATACCTAGCTTGGGCAGTCTCAATGGACCGCAGGTCCCCTTCTGCTGTTATTTTCTATGTTTCTATGATTTAAAGCCCTTCTTAGTGTAAATAAAAGTCTCTATATATTTTTGTGATTATGGATTGTCATGGCTTCTCTACCTAATTTTTGCTCCTGCACCCTCCCTCGTTCCCCATACTTCCCCCTACCTGTAGACCTTATAATCCTGTTCATAAGTTCATAACCTTCTTAATTACTGTATATTATTGAATAGTACTATCTGTATTAATTGTACTCTCCAAGTGTTGCTTGGGGCTTATTTTGCTTGTACCGTATGTTTAAATGACAAATTTCATAAAATCTCCGATTAACAAATTATAGTTTTGTTTTGTTTTGATCTAGTTTATTTTGAAATAATTCCATTCTACTCAGTTCTAATTTATGTCTTGCTTCTCTTTTTCAGATTTTGATACTGGAAATGACCAAACCTTCAACTTAGTGGATTTCGTTACACACTGGGGGTGACTGATCACCATTAGTGGATTGCTGCAATCAACCAGCATCAGCCACTTGGCCCCTTGGATTTTTTAAATAGTGGTTTGAGAAGTTTTAATAATTATAGTTTGTTCTCCTTAAAAGACTCCTTTGAGGGTTTCTTTTTATTAACAATGTGTTGTGATTAAGATACTAATGTCTATTGTAATTAACATGATTGATGAAGGTGTATTTGAAAAATATGACGTACAGATGTCACTACGGTAGGTGTATTTAAGTATGCCACCTACCAGTAAACCCCTCCCCGTGAGGGAGGTTGAGAACAAAAGTGTTGGGGTATTGTCTGACTGTGTAGTACTGTGGAGAGTTCACAATAAAACTCTGAGGATCAGCTTTACCGTTTATGAAGGTTGTTTTACTTTTACATCTGTCGTTCTGAGAGTGCACCATTCCTCTTGGCAGAGTGTTCGAAGGTGGGTCATGGCGAGACCCTTGGTTGCACCAGTGGAGCCTACTTGAGCATGGGGCTCACCCTGATGTTAGAGTTTCAGGTCACAGGCCAAGAAATAAGAAAGGCAACAGCACTTTCTTTTCCTATAATCCACCCATAAAAGTAACCGACTCCTTTCAGTGGGGTGAAACAAAGAATCCCCTGTCCCCTTAATGGTATTAATTGCAACGTTTCTGTAGTTTTTCTCTCTTTCTCTCACTGTTGCACACTATTTGTACAGTCTGTTACAAGCATTTGGATGTATTCTTCAAATGTTGTTCACTTCTCAGTGTTCTGATCTGATATTTGAGAGAACTGCTGTGGTTTCCAGGGCTGAATTCCATTTTCACATTGAACCTTCAACTGACCACCCTCCACTTATCACTACCCCTCTACTGTTTTTCCTGTCCCTATTCATTGACATGCTGCTGAAGAGACATTGCTTGACATGTAGCAAGAAAGACCCTCATTCAGCTGAGTGGACCCCTGTTGAATGCTGGCTGTGGCAGGAGGACACTCCCCTAATCTCTTGGCCTTTCTCTACTCACTGTAATTAGGAACAAATCTAAACAGCTTTCTGCAACCTTCTATTCTCCAGTCAGCCCCACTAATTCATACCTCTTGCCATCAATAGTTCCATATTTAGGGCTGTCAGTCTCACATAGCTGGGGTTTTTGTTCCTGCCAGCATGACCTTGCCTTCCTACCACACATCTTTTGTTCAGGGATGCAATAAAAATCTATTCTTCCTACTTTCCTCCCCAAACCCAGCACTACTTTCAGCACATTTGGGACCTCTAATGCTGCATCCCAAAAGCATTCTTTGCACGCTGACTTACCCTTTCATAACTTAGCACACTTACAATCTGCTTGAGTGTGGCAGGGCCACCCTCCTCAAATGGCGTTGAGAGAGACATTTTTCAGTGATAAGGAAATTGGGAGGGTGTAGAATTAGGGCAAAACAGAGTCAGAATATTTACAATTGAGGTGCAATTGACCTTCAACATGGCCTGCAGCAATTGACCTTCAGTGTCCAAAGGACCGCTATTGGTGATAATTTCAAAACTGGAACTAGTAATACAGTATACAGTACTTTAAACTGGTACAAATTAATTTAAATTCTTCTGGATCCCTTTCAATTAGCGTTTGCTTACTACATATATGTGTTAACATCTGTATGGCAAACCTGATGGAATTACAAAATCACACATGCCTCCATAATGCAAAGCATCATGGGCTGCATATGCAGATCACCACAGAATATTATGCTGGTTCAACTTTAAGCAGAAATGCATGGTGCCGAAAGGCCTCTCACACTATTTGCAAAGGGTGCCAACAGAAGACAGAGACATGTGTTTCATCCTACCAGGACTCATCAGTGTGCCTAGTCTGTTTGACACCCCAGTGGAATTAACCAGCTACCCTAAGATGGTCTGTCTGGGTTATGTTGTGGTGAACCCAATTAAAACAAAAAAACAAGTTAAAAGACACAGAACCTCAGTGTGCAAGCACTGAGGCAATCCCCAAAGGGCATTGACTGGGGTGCCAAGTTTCAAAGAAATACAAAATCACACATTCCTCCATAATGCTTTTCATTATGGAGGCATGTGTGGTTTTGTATTTCTTTGAAATGTGGCTTCCCGGCCAATGCCCTTTGGGATAACCATTGCCTCAGTGCTTGCATGCTGAGGTTCTTTGTCTGATGGAATTAGTCCCCTCGGGTCTTAAATTATTACTTTATAAATTAATGTGTGCACCTCATGATTTATCATTTACAAGTAATAAATGCAGTGATGGAAATAGGGTGGGGGTGGGGAGCTAGGAGAATTTGGTTCCAGGAGTGAAGTCAAAAGTCTGACTCAGTTTCTGGTGCAAAATGAGGATAGACAGCTGATATATAAAATGTAAAAATACACCATATAATGAGATCCAGAAAAAAAAATAGATGATTTGATACATTTTATTGGACCAACATAGATGTTACTAAACAAAATAGGTGGTTGAGCTTTCAGATTACATAGAATCCTTCATGAAAAAATTAACAGTTGGTTATGAAGAACAGACTTTCTTAAAGTCCAGATCATACATAAAAAAAGATAAAAAAAATTGTTAAAAATCCCATTGGCTTAAACTGCTTTTTAAAAATCAGCATTGAATCATATAGAGAACAAAGTTCCATCACAAAAAGGAATGTCAAGGTCAAATGTCACAGAATAGATAAACCTCTTCCCTGAGAACAGCTATAAAACATACAGATGAATATATGCTCTGTGCTTTATGTATTTACTATTGATCCACTATTATGGAAACTAAACAGGATGGGTGGCATAGAACATATTGGAGGGATGCAAAACTTAAGAGTTCCCATTTGCACTGGCTTATGCCAATGATGTTACCATTTTGGTGGCACATAATGTTTCAGGGGAAAAAGCTTTGCAATTGGTCTCAGTATACTCTGAAATATCCGGCTCAAATAGAGTCGCAGATATTCAGATTTCTATGGCTCCAATACAGATATTAGGTGCTGAATTTGGTCTCCCTGATCCTGCCACCACTAATTGGGTGAAAATAATTTCACAAGCAGAAGATAAAATAAAGAGGTGGAAAGCCTTTCCCATGACAAAAAATGAAAAGAGTGTAAATGTACAAAATCTTTACTCTTACTCTGTTTTTGTTAATCAGCAATATTTTTCCACTACCAGTCAAACTTGAAACTAAGATATAGCTTTTTGTCTAATATGGGGAAGCAGACTCAGCCCTGTGAAAAGGGCAACTACGTATCGGCCTCTAAAAAAAGGTAGACTAGACATGTTAAATCCGATTGTGTTCTTTTTTTTACAAATTTTGTGTACTCTAATCTTTTGCCAGTCTGTTTAGACAGACAGGCTATACGGGCTTCAATTTTTAAGGGACAGAGTTCATATTTTTGGGAGAAATGGGAATCAGGACACTGGGGAACCTTTATTGCAGTTCCACCAGGTATGGTAACATATTTATTAGACTTATTTAAGAAACTAAAAAGTTCGGAAATTTCAATACATGATGTAACTCATATGGGGAGAAAAGAAACATATAAGAAAATCATGAATACGAAATTTTTGACTACCCCATGTCTATCCATTCCAGAAGAGGTAAGTGCAGAATGGGTAATTGCACAGCTGGCAGAAGCAAGGATACCTCCCAAAATATAGGATACTCTGTGGATAAGTTGCCTCAGTCATCTGAATGGTAGGGGAAATCACCACCACAAGGTCATGATGGAGAGAACATGTTTAAGAGAAGGTTGTACAAATCAAATTGAGACAATGACACATATGTTTTTTGAATGTTCATATATGATGGGTTTCTGGGATCTTTTGGCTAAAGAGTGGAAGCTCCCACAGTTTAGGAAAATGACATATACAGTAATGTATTGGTGTACAGACAATATGGACAGGAATGGAATACATTTCATAAAGTTACCTTAAGAGTGATTATGGCTTTAATAAAATGGGGAATCTGGCAAATAAGGTGCCAGTATGTACTGCGACAAAAATGGGTAAATATTTTAGGTTTGGTAGGTAAAATAATTAAAGAAATCTCCATTATATATAAAAAAGAGGATGCTTCACTTCCTGGTCCGATTCATAAAGTCTAGTGGAGACAGTGTGCTACAATTATTGAGGCACAGTTTTGAGAACCATAATAGATAAAGTGTGAAATAGGAAGCTAAAGCGATGGGAAGTGGGAGGTAAAATTAATTGGTTGTTTATCATTAGAATGTATATGACACAGGATTAGGAAACCTCCTGTGGTTTAAAGTTAATTTTAGAATGGAAAAGGATATTATCAAGAATTGTGGAATTAAGTTACTGATGGTCAAACAGGAGTATGTGTTTTATGGAGGGTGTATTTAGGTAGTTACGATTAGAAAGCTTCCCTGTAATTTTTCATTGGTGAAGGGACATAGGCAAGAATAAGGATGAAGGGAAGGAATAAAGTGAGGAGGGGGAGCATTGTGTTTCTCTCTTTTCTTTATAGGTTACATAAGTACAGATATCCTGGACTCTTTCTAAAGAGAAGAAAACATGTCTTGGACTTTTTAGACAAATTACAAGAACTAACAAATTATATAATATGTCACAAATTAGTGTGAAGCTTGTTTGGAAGGAAAGAGAGAGTTCAACTGTAATTTTGATTTTTTTTATGTATATGTCTACCATATAGCTTGTATATGTATTTATTTCATAGTTTGGACAATAAAAAATTCTCTTACACTTTTTGAGAAGTGCCATGGGATCTTTAACATCCACCTGAACCACCACCACCAGAACAGGCAGATGGGATCTTGGTTTAACATCTCATCCAAAAGATGGCACTTCAGGAGTGCAGCCCTTCCCTCATGCTGCATTATGGTGTCAGAATTGGGATTTAACCCAAGTGCCTGGTGTGGGAATAGATCCCACAGCTTTCTAATCTTCCGACCTTAAAGGCAAGTGTGCTACCTGCTGAGCCACTGACAGTCGTGAAAATAACATACTCGCAGGCCTTTAGAAGGTGAAAATATTGCACCTTGCCATTTATTTAGTTAGTTATTTAATCATACAGTTCATGTAGTGCATTCGGACAGCTTTAGAGCACATGATGTGCTGTAATACAATAATACGACAATCTCCCTCCACTCTGGATGAAGGCAATGCATTTGAATGTGCATTCATATGTACAATACACCATTTTCCAAGCATGTTGTAAAGTGAGTCCTACATGGAGGGGGAGATAAGATGTAAAGGATTATTTTAAATATATAAAGTAGATCTTAGGCTGGTCAATACAACATAGGCAAGCAGACAGACAGACAGATAAAGTTAGGTATGAGTTAAGAGGATAATGAGTCTCAAATTGCTCTCAATCCACGAGTGTCATTGAGACCCTTCAGTGCTATAGCTATAAAAACAAACACCATTTGCAGGACTAATTGCATTGAGAAGATAAGGGAATAGACAGCCTGGAAAATGTAAAGGATTTGGAAATTTGATCTGCCCTACAAGGCATGATCACCTAACAGTCCCTTCTTAGGTTTGAGTTCCCCTTCCATTTTGGATGAGCTCTTGGTATGGGTCCTGGGTTATGACATCATGCTATTCATATGGGGCCTCATAATTCCCTATAGTATTTTGTCCAATAGCAGAAGGGAGTCAAATGTCTGAAAAAGACAGTGGTGGTTCACACCCTTTACATTCTGTATTGCACTGTCCAGAGTTATGGGTTGTGATATATGGCTTTTTGCTAATATATTACTTTGCTGTAATCTTAACTTGTTCCCTGACCAGCATGGAGCTGCTGGCATTCCAAAAGGTGGACTGTATCTTGAGATATGCCATAGAGTTTAGTTCCTGTGATTTAACTGCTGTAAATCCCCAGACTTCTTTGTTTGAAAACAGGTTATATATAAACTGACAAAAATGTGAAACAGTAGGCAGTTTCTTTTAGTTAGTAATGAGTAACACTTTATCTGGAACTCCTAACTCCCACAGAAATATATTATGTATCAACATCTTGCTGAGCCTTAAAAGATTAATCAGCTCCCACAACACAGGCATATAGTATAATAATAATGCTATTGCCTTTTTCAGGTTCATAATTCTGCAACAGTATGTCCTTTGTAGGCTTCAAAAGCTGGAGTGCTCTTCCTGTCTGTGACATGATGTTTGTGCTAGTCTACATTCTGTTGCTATGATATGTCACACAGGTATTTAATAAATTTTTAACCACATACTGTATTTATTTATTTATTTCAAGATCTGGACATTACTTTTGAGCAAACGCTCTTTTACAAAGGTTCCACGTCAGGTACAACAAAGTGTGAACAATTGAGAACAAGAAAACAAAGGCGGGTGGAGCCCCAGTGTAAGCAAATTACAAGGGTGAAAGATTACTAACAGAGACATAAGCTATCTGGTAAGTGCAAAGAAACATGACAAGGCCAAACACTGTCAGGTACACAGGTATAATTTACAACAGCCAAAGGCTAGGCACAACGGTATAATCTTCAGTATCCAGGGAGCTAGATCCATCTACGTAGAGGAATTGATATAGAGGGTTGAGGGTGAGACATCCGGGATGTGGGCAGTGGCCCTGTGGGGGCTTTGTTAAAAAGGGTGTGGGAGGTGACTTGATCCATGTCAAATACCCAGTCAATTGTGTCTTAAGACTTGCAGAACTGGGAATGCAATTACTGCCTATAGCAACAGGCCATGCTTCCAGAGGGTAGCACGTGAGGTTGGCACCCAAAAGATGGCACCATCTGAAATGGTGAGGTGATGTGGGTGAAAGCCTGAAAGGTGAGGGGGCAGGGAGGGTGAACGGATGTGGGGTTGTGGGCGACCCTAGTGACAGGATGTCGCTATATGTACACACGCATTGGGGGGGAGTGAGCATGGCGAGTGTGGCCTGGGAGGGGGCAGAGGAGATATAGGAGGTGGCGCTGCGGTCTGCTGCTGAGCTGTGCTGTGGCATTGGGGGTTGACCTCTGCTTGTGGTGCTGGGGTTCGGGTCTGGGTCCAGGCGCTACTACCTTTTTGTTGCGCCCAGCCCAAACGTTATTTATATTTTGCTTTTTCATCCCACTGATATGACCCCCCCCCCGGAGCTGAGAATCCTTAAGTAGGGAGGGTGCGAGGGGTGAAGCCCCCTGCTTGGGGGGGTGCAGCCCCCCCCCACAGAATGCAAAGTATAGAACTCCCCGGCGCCATTCTTCCATGCTCTGAGGATGTCAGGGTGGCGAAATCATTTTCGCCACCCTGAAGTCATGATAATGTGAGTTGCCATTTGGCACTTGTTAATATCACATAGAACCATTCCAGAGAGGTACTATTTAAGCTCAGCCTTAAAGGCAGGTCGGCTCAAGTTTGTCACTAGGTGAGCTGGGATCTCGTTAAGCCACAGGGGAGCATGATAGTCAAATGACCACTGTCCCAGTGTCATTTTTCTGAAGTGGACTGCTAGGGAGCCCCGGGAGTGGCCTCTGGTCTGGTACTCAGATCTACAGGCAGGCAGCAAGATGCTAGGAACAGAGCCACTTTGCCTAGTAGTGATTTCTTGCTCAACAGGCAGGTTTGGTATTTTATTCTGTTGGGTAGGTTAAGCCAAGTGGTCTGCTCAGAGAGGGAGCATGTGCGCATAAGGTTGTCTGCCCCAAGTGTTAGCCTACACACCTTGTTAAGGGCCATTGCAATGCGTGCAACTGCCGTATTGGAGGTGGCCCACACACCACAAGTCCGTAGTTGATGACTTATGCAACTGAGGAGGAGACCGAGAGACGAAGGGCTAATGGTGTGAGGTATTGCCTGTGCCTATAGAGCACACTGAGCTTTGCATTTACTGCTTTTACCACATAGTCGATGTGCTGCATGAAGGAGAGGGTGTCATCAAAAATAACCCCTAGGTACTTGAAACAGTGTACGTGCTCCAGCGGGGCAGCCTTGCTATTGGTGATAGTAAGGGCAGGGAGGGTTTTCTTGTGCTGGGGACTAGAAATGATCATCATCTTTGTCTTATTGTAATTGAGGAGCAGCTTTTTTTACAGAACCAATCCTCCAGCCCATTGAACAAGCTCTGAAGCTCTGCCTGCAGGGCCATGTGCTGCTTGCTGCTGCACAGAACGACAGCATCATCTGCATACAGGATGATCTTGCTCTTGCAAGCTTCAGGGAGTCTATTTATAAATAGATTAAATAGGAGAAGCTCCAATATTGACCCTTGGGGGACCTCTAATGTAATTTCTATTGAGGGAGATATGGCTGTCCCGATTTTGACACTTTGTTTTCTGTGGGATAAGTAGTCTTGGAAGCAGTGGACCACTTTAGGTGAGAGCCCTAGGTTTAGTAGGTCAGTAAGAAGGATGCAGTGATTAACAGCATCAAATGGTTTAGTGAGATCTATGAATATAGATCCCACCAAATGGCCCCCGTCCATGGCCTTGTGCACGTAGTTGAAGAATACCACCAAGGCAGTAGCCATGATGTGGTTTCTGTGGAATCCATGCTGTTGTGGGCATTGGAGTCCATACTTAAGGAGGTACTCAGTAACCTGGTCTGCCACAATCCTCTCTAAGGCTTTAGAGAGAGGAGAGAGGATGGAGATCAGCCTATAGTTGACAATGTTGGACTGATCCCTGCTTTTTTAAACTGGGGTGACCAGGGATAACTTCCAGGTTGAAGAGAACTTCTCCTGGGCAAGGGATTTATTAAAGAGCCTGGTAATTGGTCACAGTAGCTCCTCAAGTGCTACTGCCACAAGCTTCATGTCTAAACCATCGCTACCTAGCCTTGTTTTCCTGAGCACCTTACATACGCACAGTAGGTTCTGACTTCACTAATTGTAACCTGTTTAAAATAGAATTTTGGATGGGAGGGGTTATGTTGGTCTCATGGAGGGGGAGGTTCTGGGCTGTTTAAATAGTCTGGTGGCAGGACATCACTAAGATCAGAGAACAACAGGTTAAAGGATTCGGCTACGATGTGCAGGTCAGTGGTAGGAGTTCCAGTAATGGTGAGCATTGTGGGGTGTCTCCTGTCTTCCTTCCCAAGCAGGTCTTTAATGTTGTCCCAGAAGCATCTACCATCCCCCCAACTACTGTTTAGCTTCTCTTTGTAATGTGCTGCCTTGGCTTGCTGAATGAGCAGAGTGCACTTGTTTCTTGCTGCTGATAATTTTGCCAGTCAGTGGGGTTGCCAGAATTACTAGCCAGGCATCAGAGGTTATCCTCCTCCTTCATATAGTTGAGTAGGTCATTGGAGGCTGCCCTTATCCTTCTCTTTCTCAGTGGCACAAAGGTATCACAAATACCATTGAAGGTGACTACAAAGAATTGCAGGGCCTGATTCATGTCATCAGTGGCATCAATTGAAGACCAGTCGGTTTTCACCAGGGCAGCTTTAAAGGCCCGGGTTGCCCCTCGCTTGAGAACCCTGTTATGTACAGTGATGGGAGGTTCTATCTTTTTTTTTGTCACCCAGGTGCAAGCCACAGGTGAATGATCACAGAGGCAGTCCAGGAGATCCATGACATTTGTTGTCTTATTAGGGCTGCTAGAAAGAATCCAGTCTAGGAGGGTTCCCTTATCTGTGCTCTGGGTTAGCCTGGTGTGCTCAGAGATCATTTGGATGAGGTAATGCTAGCAACTTGATCTCTAAGATGGTTACTGTCTTTGCTGATCCAGTTTAGATTAAAATCCACAGTAATGACAACCTCAGAGTTGTCCATCAGCTTGGAAATGGTTTCCAGGGCAGGGCTGAGCCCAGATTTGGCTTTTTCCGGTGACAGGTATAGAGAGAAGACAGTGAGAGCCTTACTCTGTCTGCCCAGGGGAAGCTTAACAGCTAGCATTTTGTAGTCACTGGCGCCATCAGGAACAGGCAACCTACTCCCTTTTAGCTCATCCTTTACATAAATGAGACAACCTTCTCCTCATTTACCCAGCCTGTCGAACTGAAAGGTTTCAAAGCCCGTTAAGGAAATTAATTTATCCTGAACCTTGGGTTTGAGACAGGTTTCCGTTAGGCCGATGATATCTGGGTTGTGCAATCGAGTCCATGCCTGCAGCTGCACCATTTTGTGAAGCAGGCTACAGATAGTCATAGCCACAGTTTTCAACCCATTGCTACACTTCTCACTGGACTGG
This sequence comes from Neoceratodus forsteri, assembly GCA_016271365.2. Classification (NCBI taxonomy): domain Eukaryota; kingdom Metazoa; phylum Chordata; order Ceratodontiformes; family Ceratodontidae; genus Neoceratodus; species Neoceratodus forsteri. The sequence goes on from CM057451.1 coordinate 1,093,949,699, forward strand.
TTGTCACCAATTGGCCCTGGGTTGGGATGGACATCTGCAGCCAGGAGCAACAGCATGAGGATGGCTAAACATGTCAGGGAGTGTGCTATCATTTTTAATTTGCACCTTTTGTTATTCGAGTAGGCCCTTGTGTAGGATGGATTAGCCCTCGTGGGGTGGTATGACAATTGAGCCAGAATTAGGGTACCACTACTGAGATGAAAGAGTGGTTCATGGGGTGAAGGTGTGTCAAGTGGAGTTTAAAATGGGCAATTGTGGAGATGCCATGATTTAACCCTAATGCACTAGGGGCAGCAGCCCTGTGTCCTGCTTCCACAGTGAAAACTTGGTGCAGAAAAAAAAACAATCTGAGAGAGTATTACTAACAGGAGGAGATCAGTGCACTGTGGTGTCTGAGACCACATTTCAGAGTTCTGTACAAGGAGGTCACTTGTCAAATAGCAGGTGGTCTGCAGGTGTGGCAGAGCAATGAGCCAAGCTACCTAAGGTCAGTTCTAATAAGGACAAATGCCTCTTAGCTTTAGTGGTTATTTCCTGAGTGAAGATGTGTTATCACTATCTATCTGTGAGGAAATGTAAGGTAGTGGTAGAAGTATATAATCTGCTAATTGAAAAATGGACAAAAAACTAACAGAAAACAGTAGTTGTAAGTATAAAAAGCAACTACGGCATTAGGAAGAATTAACCAGGGGAATAGCCACTTGAGATGCAGCAACAGAGGGTAGTGTCCAATCAGGATTTGGCTGTTGAAAGTGCCAAAAATTGAACCTGTTGGCAGAGTCATGTCATACTTTGCAGGGTAGAGGAACTTTCCTTTCAGGGAGACCAGCTGAGCAGCACAGGTGGAAGCTTAATTAGAGCCGACTGCACTAGACAAGGCTTCGGGAGGCAGCAGAGATGGCTGTGTTGAAGGGAGTGCCCAGGCTTGGTAAAAGGGAAGAGAGATCTGGCAGGGAGTATTGTTGCTCTGTATGAGAGATGCAGGCTGCCTGGTGTTGATGATGATGATAACATTTTATTTGTATACAGAAACAAATGATTAGGGAAAAAATCTCTATTATTAACAAAGTGCCCTGTACAATCAAATACAGTACCCTTAATTTACATAAAAACAAGTAACATAAAATCAAAGTTACACAATGAGAGTTCATTGTGGTATTTATCATGTTGTGAGCTCATCTCACACCTACAGCTACCATGCCCAGATTCCCTGTAGTGTGCCTTAGCAGGCTGGACTGGTGGCTGACTAGTGGTGGTGGCTATTGGGCTGCCCAGTGGGGTTGAGGCTGGTAATGTTACTGTTGATCATAAAGGTAGCGCCATCCTTGGTGGTGGTGGTCTGTAAGGAAGTGAGACTTCAATGAAGTGCAACTGTAGTTGGAGTTGTAGGCCAGGTTACTGCATATGCTGTAGGCCATGGAGTAGCTGTTGTTAGAGTAAGAGGTGCCCCCCCCCCACATTATAAGCAGCACTGTTGTAGCTCAGAGAGCCTCCCATGCACAGCTTCCCACCTCACACCAGGACAAGAACCACCACCCATCTTGGAGGTGGTGGGTGATGGCCTGACATCTCCAGGCACTTGCCCTGACTGTGCCTTTTGCACTTGTATCGTCTGTCCTGGAATCACGTTTTGACCTGAGTGGAGGTGGGTTTTAAGGTATTGGCCAAATGTTCCTTCACCAGTGCTGAAAGGTACCTCAGTTGCTTGAACTATTGCTCCAGCTCGAAGATCTGTGCCTGAGAATAGAGGACCTGGGGCTTCTTGTGTGTCTGCTGCTTTGTTCTGAATTCAGGCTCCTCTTCCACTTTGCTTCCCTCTGTTTCTGCACATTTCTTGACATAGCAGTTTTCTGTGGAAACATGAACAAGGACAATTATTATCCCACTGAGCAAACACAGTAATAATTTATGAATGGCTGCAACAGGTGACATGGCTGGTCTCATAAAATGAGTAAGACTGATTCATACAAATGGGGGCGATGAACATTTAACTTGGTCATTAGGTCAATGGCTAAACATAAAATATATTTAAAACAGTGTGTGCACTGTGGCATTCACTTCTGGATGTTTCTCTAAGGTTTTAAAATAACTCAGTAGTTTGAGCAGTGGTGCCGGTTCATTATTTTATAAATACTAAGACATGCCATTTTATTAGATAATTACAATTTTAATTTTAAGAGAGGAGGTCACCACCTTACCAACCACTCAGAAGAATAAATTTAATAAATGTAATTATTTTTACTCCAGAGTTTAATACAATTCAGTGCAGAAAAATAAAGCCTGGACCTCTAAATTATTTTTTGTATATGCTGCTTTATTAAGCCCACATCATTCAGGGTTTACCGGTTTACCAGACTGTTAAGGCAAGGGCAAGGCAAGTTTATTTATAAGGTGCTCAATCCCTGAGGTTCTGGGCATCTTACATGAAACATGTATGGTGGTAACAGAGAGTACAGCATATAAAACATACATTTAAAATATTAAGACAATAAATATACAGATAAGATATCTAAAATTAAACTGATTAGTTAAACTCATCAGGGAAGGCCAAACAAAATAAATGTGCCTCTAGACCCTTCTTAAATATCTCGACCATGGGGGCCTCCCTGACTAAAGCTGGAAAAGAATACCAGAGGGCTGTTCTGGCAAACTCAAAAGCATGGTCACCAGAAGTTTTTAATCTGGCCCTTGGAATAGTGATGAGACCCCTGGTTGAAGAGCGGAGGGACTGGGCTGAGGTGGCAGGTGTCAGGAGATCAGCCAGATAGCCAGGACCTAGTCCATTTTATCTTCCTCATCAGTTTTATTTTTTTTTAAAGTGCCCTTCCATTGCTCAGGGTGCTCTTACAATAAAAGTACACATAATCCACAGTTTTAGGATATAATTATATAACTATAGTTTTAGTTATAGGGCCTTGTAGGTGAGCAAGTCCACCTTGAAGATGATCCTCCACCTAACAGGCAGCCAGTGCAGAGCTTGCAGGTCCAGGGTCACATGACTAGACCTAGGCAGGCCCGACAGCAACCTGGCCACTGCGTTCTGCACTAGCTGCAGCTGGCGGAGAGTACCTCCAGTGATCCTGAAGTATAAAGCATTACAGTAATCAAGCATGTAAGTAACAAAGGCATGTACCAGCAATGGCAGGTCCTCGGGTGGAATTTAAGGTTTAATCCTGACGATATTCCTTAAATGGTAAAAAACACTTTGGACTACAGATGACACCTGAGCTTCAAGTGTCAATCTGTCATCCAGGATAATGCCACAATCTCACACCCAAGGAGAGGCCAACAATGGAGCTGACCCCAGGAACAATCCTGTAGCCCCTCCAGAGGCACTCCCATTACACCCGTGGCCAGGCTAAATCACCAGGACTGCCATTTTGTTGGGGTTCAGTTGTAAGCAACTGGAGGACATCCAGTCATTAATCTCAGACAGGCAGTTTGTTAAACACTTCTATGGTGTCCTGTGTTCCACGGGCAAAGGACATATATAGTTGGGTATCATCTGCATAGCAGTGAATACCCACACTGTAATGCCTAATGAGCTCTTCCATGGGCAGAATGTACACAGCGAATAACATCGGAGATAAGATTAAAACTTGAGGTACTCCACATGGCAGGAGCTTCGGGGAGGTGGAAAAATTCCCCAAAAACAGCCATTGCATCCTGCCAGAGAGGTACAGTAGGACTCAAACCACAAAACGTCTACACATCTGACCTTATTTCCTGATGGAATGGGGTGAGTGTTAGGCTTGAGAAGCCCAAGGCACACCCCACACCCGCTCACCTGCCAGGTTTGGGAGGGTAGGGTGATAAGGTTGGGAACCCTAATGCCTCATTTACCAACTTTTGTCACTTTGACCCTAACTGGAGCATTAGCAACATTATTTTGATTGATCTCATACCCCTTAACCCCTCGTTATACAAATGCGGGACACTTGTGTGGAAATGTGGCAAAATATGAGCCATGTCATGCACACTTAGAGACTGTAGAAATGTAAACTGGATGGTGGCAAATTAGTGGGATCTATTTTTATAGATCTCACTAAAGCCTTTGACACCGTCAACCATCCCATCCGGCTACAGCAACTGTTGAACCTGGGATATTCCTCTGAAGCAGTCTTCTGGTTCAAGGACTACCTATCCCACAGATCCCAGTGTGTAAAAATCAGGACAACAACCTCTTCCCCTAGGAAAATTGCACTTGGGGTTCCCCAAGGATCCATCCTGGGCCATCTCCTTTTCAGTTTGTGTTTTAACAAACGTCTGGAGGCCTGCATGACTAAAATTATCTTGTATGCTGACAATGTGGTCATCCTGAGCAGCAGCTGTCAGCCAGATCGCTTGCAGAAGGAGCTGTAGTCCACCTTCCTCATGGAGAACTGGTTCAGCACACAGAAATTATGTCTTAATTATAAGAAGACTAAAACAATGCTGATCTCCAGCCCCCAACTTAAGAAATAATTTTCAGTCTTGACCATCACAAACAATAAGGATGTCCCCCTAGAACAGGTACAAACATTCAAGTACCTTGGGGTCACCATTGATGAGACACTCTCCTTTGTACCACACATTGATCAAGTTGTAAAAATGGTCAGTTCTAAACTCAGTGTCCTGTATAGGCACAGACAATATCTTACACCTGCTGCCCTGCAATTGACTGTATTTTCCTCCATCTTGTCAGTCATTGATTATGGTTTGGAAGTGTATGGGGTGGCTACTGACACTGCACTCAAGTGAGTATCAACGGCCCTCAATAAGGCCTGTAGACTCACCCTTGGAGTTGACAACCAAGCTCACGCCTGCTCACTTTCTGAGCAAAGCGGGTGACTCAGCCTCAGCAGTAGGATAAAAATATCAGACGTGCCTCCTGGGTAAGAAAGCTTTGCTAGGAAATGCCACCCCCAGCCTCAAGGAGGTGCTCTCAGCATATTGCTCTAGTCACCAGACCAGAGGAATGAAAAAGTGCTCATTGGCTGTCCCATTCAGGAAAACATCATTAGGACAGCATTCCTTTGCTTACAGTGCTCCCCTTTGGCTAAATGAAATCCCCATGCATATATTCCTCAACAACTCCCTCCCCTTCCCTCCTTCAAGACTGAGGTGAAGCAGCATCTCTCCAAGGCAGGAGGCTGTAATTGCAGGTAGGTGGGTTGCTGTCTGTATGCTGAGTAAAGTATAGGCCTTCACCCCCTGCCCACCTCTTAAATTGCTCTTACACTGTCGTTTGGGATGACTTTAGGCCCCCCAATCCAAGTTTTCACTCTCCCCTGCCCCTCTGCACTTTTATTACCATGTGGTCCTACTTGGTCACAATTTCTCATCTCCTCTCCCCTGCCACCCGCTCCCATGAGTCTTGCCTACACTGCACTTTATAGGTTAACACCTCCCTCCTCATACCTATTACTTTGACTAAGCCTGATTTCCAGGCAGCTTCTTCCTTCTGTACTGTGCTCCCTGTTGCCCTTGTCCCTCACAGGATGTTTATAGCTGGCTGTTCATCAATTCAGAATAATACTGCTCCTGTACTTAATTTGACATTGTAAACACCTTGTATTTGTATTATCTTATGTGGGTCATGTTATTGTCCTTGTACCAACTGTGCATCATTTACTGTTATTTCTTCAATTGTGTATTTTGTATTTTTTGTTTCCTTGACGTGGAACCTTTGGAAAAGAGCATCTTGTGCAAAGGTTTTTTTCTGAACAATGAAATAAATAAATAAACTGCCATGTTCTCAAAGTGTGCTGTTAATTAAGGAATATATTGCTATAAACTAACGCTTTAGAATCTTAGTGTATGTAAGGCAGCACCTTCTATGTGACCATAGGGCATTTGGGGATATATGACATAGTCTCCTAATGTATAGAAAGCCATCCTTTTTTTGGGTTCCACCAAACTGCATCAACATGAATTCTGTTGATGGGCATTACAGTGATGGCACAATGCCAACAGCCAGCATTGTGCAGTCAGGGGAACCAAGTGTTTTTTGTGGGAGGCAGACCTCGGGGTGGGGGGGAAACTTTGAGCAAGATGCAGTATCAGTGCACTAGGGATATCCATAGGGATAAGGTCTCCTACTGCCAAGACAAGCTCGCATCTACCTGGGACTCTGGCCACAGTTTTTGGGACAATATAAAGGAACTTAACAGCAAATCACCATCCCTTCCACCCTCTGTGTTAAATGTTAATGGCATCCTTGTCCAGGACCCCTCCACAATCACAGACATTTTTAACACCGCCTTTACTGACCTCGGCAGTGTCCTCCCTACAGACTTTTTCTCCCCCTCACCACCCCTCCCACCTCCATGTCCTCAATTAGGTATTCCCCTTTTTCACTTCAAAGCCATCATATCCAGAGAGGCCAAAACCTACATCACCCGGGTACTGGGGATATCTCACTTCAGTAGTGACTCACTCAATCTAAAGATCCTAAACATTGTGCTTGACGTAGTCCTCCCCCCTCTAACTAAGATCTTCAACCTCTCCCTCAGCCTTGGTCAGTTCCCATCCCAGTGGAAGACTGCAGTAGTCACTCCTATCCTCACGAGTGATGACCACTCCCTGCCGTTAACTATCATCCCATTTCCATTCTCCCGCCCCTTTCTAAGGCATTGGAAAGAATCATGTCTGACCAGCTCTCTGACTACCTTGACAAATATAATCTGTTTTGCCCTAAACAACACAGATTCCGGCAGGGTCATAGCACAGCCACAGCTCTACTGGACTTCACCAACTATATCCACAAAGCCTTGGACAGTGATCACCTGGTAGGCATTATCTACATTGACCTTACCAAGGCATTCAACATGGTTAGTCATGCCTTCCTCACCAAGATCCCCCACTCCCCTCTCTAGGCCTGTCCTTGGAATTCACTGCTTGGTTTTCCCACTATCTCTCAGCAAGGCAGCAACAGGTAAAAATTGGGAACACCCTGTCCCCTTGCCTCCCTGTCTGGTCAGATGTACCCCAGGGCTTCATCCTGGGGCCCCTCCTAGTTTCCCTTTTTCTAAACTCACTTCCCAAGGCCTGCCCAGGTTGTATGTTACTGTATTCTGATGATGCAGTAATTTTCAGTAGCCACCCTGAGCCTAACCCTCTCCAACAGGACCTTCAATGCCTTTTCTCGATATCTGAAGAGTCGTTTGTTGAGCACAAGTTTATTTTAAACTACAAGAAAACTAAAGTCATGGTTTTCTCTCACCCACGGAATAAATTGAAGGGTAACCTCCCTCACCATCCTCAACAACCGCCTCTCTGCCCTTGACCAAATCCCCAACTTCAAACATTTAGATATCACCCTAGACCCCTCCCTCTCCTTTCAGCATCATATCAGCCTAGTCTGCATGGCCATGAATAGCAGCATTGGCCTCCTATACTGGCTCCACAATTGCTTACCCCATGAAGCCCTCAGCCTGGCAGTTACCAGTTCCATTCTCTCCCTAATCGACTACAGCATAGTCATTTATGGCTCAGCAACTGATACCACACTTCATAGACTAAAGGTGTCCCTCAATAAAGCCTATTGTCTGGTGACTGGCTGTGGCAGATTCACCCACACTTGCCACCTGTACTGCCTCTCCAATTGGCTGAATTTTGAGGGCAGATTAAAATATCACACCTGTCTCAGGCCAAGAAGATTATTGCTGGCCTAACCCCCCCCCCACCAGTCTCCTGCACCTAGTTCCCCCTCACAGCACCCCTTGGCCCACTAGGAACTCCAGAAAGTCTACTTACTCTATACCTTACTGCAAAACATCCCACTGCCAGAGGGCCTTCCTCTACCATGCCCCCTTTTGGCTCAACTCTCTTCTGCCTGAGATTTCCTCCTGTGCTTACCTGGGCTCCTACAAATGTTCATTAAGGGAACACCTCCTCTCTCTTGGCAGCTGTGACTGTACCTGAATTACTTCCTCACCACCTTCCCCTCCTCTCCCCCCCAACAAGGTCTGTCTTGGACTGTCTACTGCCCCATCATTGCTCTGTATCAGTAAGATCTGCCTGACCCTGTGCAGTTTGTGTCCTTCCCCCCTCTTGACAAGATCTGTCTTGGACTGCCTGCCCAATTAAGGCTCTGTATCCATAGGTATGCCTGACCCTGTGTGTCTGTGTTCGCCTGTTGCCGGGCATGCATTATTTCCTTTGCTGCCTAATTTTGGAATGTTCTCATACATGCACCTTACTGTTATCATTGCTTGTCTGTACCTTTGTACTTTACTATTTACTGTATTATGTATACTGTACCTTGCATTTTACTATTTATTGTATACCATTTTCCTGTCTTATTGTAGTCTTTCACTTGTTGATGTCGTGGAGCCTTTGCAAAGGAGTCTGTGACTCAAAGGGTTGTAATTCTGAAACTTTCAATAAAAAAAATAAAAATAATAAAAACTCTTGAGTTGGAGTTGTTTCAGGGAGGGAGTGAACACCTTGGAGACAGCAGTGTTGGAATAACAGCGGACCATATCAGTGAACAGCCGATTCTTTCTCTGTAATGGTCTTTGCTGTTGTTCCATCACTGCAGCAATGGTATACACTTCTTTTGTATGGACCAATTAGTTTTTCATATGCACGTATGAAAAAAAGAAAATCGGCTGATGAAAAAGGATTTTAAATGTTAAAAAAGGACATTTCTGGGTCATCTATCTAAAAACTAAGTACAGAGTCCACCTAACAGGGTCCTGATGAGCAAGATACATGTGTTGATGTGTGTGTGTGTAGGATGCCATTTTTGCGTGTTTTTAATTTTTTTTTAACAGAAACAAGATGGCGGACATACAAAAAAGATTTTTTCCTCACGGGAAAGGATTACTACATATGAAAAAGGATCCTTTTTCATATGGACCAAATTCTTTTTTTGTTCCAAGCAGCTATCCAAAAGACTCTACAGAGCATGCTAAGAGACAACATTTCTAAATTTAATAATGTTGGAACAGATTAATAATTTTTCACCAAACCAGTGAAAGGCACTTTCTACCCTGAAAATTTCAGACCAAATTTCTAAACCATCTGGTCTCTAAGTGATGACAAAAAACAATTTTTGCTATCTCGATCTCGGAATCTGCACATCTGATCAGAACAAAACTTGGTACATCAAGAGATTTACCCCCCAAAACTGTGTATGCAACATTTTGTCGCAAATCTTTTGAACAGTTCTGAAGATATAAAAGCTCAAAGCTTGAGGTTTAACATAGAAACCCCTGTGCAACCCTAACTACTTTGGCGCTAATGGGCCACTATAACACTGTAATAAAGTAATGGAAGTATGAAGTAGTATAAGCAAAATAAAAAGCACATTTATCCCCCAGTACAGGGATTTAACATTATATGCGACTTAAATCTAGTTCCAACTATTTAAATTGGCTCATCTTTAAGCCCATGGGTTCCACTGGATCCAATCTCCCCAAGGAAGGCTCAGATGACTGGGAGTCTACCTTGATGGTCACCGCTTGGAGCATGGTCAGAACAGACTACTGGTGTGTCCTCTGCTTTTGTTGTGGACCCTATTTGAGTTGAGGACATAAGCACAATGTAAATTTACAACTATACCTATGGGCATGAGAAAAACATGAGTATTTTTTGGGAGCTGTGAAGTATACTTGCTGCCACACCTCCGCCAGTCCACTGTCCCCTGCCACCTGCCTCAACACCTTGCAGCTTCAGGGTAGAGAAGATCTCACAGAGGGGTTGGACCTATCCAGAATCCCATTCACATGGATTACTGAAATCTCCCCCTACTATCAGAAGGTCAGCCAGGCAAGCCAAGTCAATCACCAAGGGGTGAAAAAATCCTGGACAGTCTTAGTTAGGACCGTCGACTGAGAAAAAGACTATGACTCTGGTTAACACCCTTTGATTCCACTCCTGTAAACCTTCTCTGGTGGTCAAGGCTAGTTTATAGCCCCTATACCTGCATCCAAGAGTGGAACCACACTGTGGTACCCCTCACTTTAGATGTGAAGGTGGAAACTACCAGGGTACCCACTCTAACATCTGCCAAGTTTTTCAGGTGCTTTGCTAATCATGTAGCTCTTCTGCAATATTTATGCATATTCACCCAATTCTTTTCCTCGTAACAGCTTTTTTTAGCCTGGAGAAAGTTGTCCACAGCTCCATCATATCTACTACTATCGACTATAGACTAGTGGTCTATGGGGCAGCAATGGATACAGTGCTCAAGAGGGTTCAGACTGCTCTCAACATGGCCTGCAGACTCACCCTGGATGCTGAGCGTGACACGCACATCTGTATGCTATATGAATGCACAGACTGGCTGTCATTAAGAAACAGGGTCAAATTCCAGACTTGCATCCTAGGGAAGAAGGCTCTATTGGGTAAAACATTGTCTGGTGTAGGCAATTTGATCAAGGCAGCCAACTCATTACAGGTTACCAGGGGGAGGACTATAGGGGCCTTGGCTATCCCCTTCTGTTGCACCTCGCTTGGGCAACATGCATTTGCCTACTGGGCCCCCCTGTGGATGAATGAACTCCCCGGGCACCTCCTGGCCACCAGTTGTCTGGCCCAATTCAAAATTGACCTCAAACAGCACCTAATAACACTCTAAGTGCACCTGCCCCTAAGTCCAACCACACCCACTCTCTCTGCCCCCCAGCAAGCACTAGGCAGGCCTCAGGTACCCCCTCCCTCTGTCCCTTCTCATGACTTGCCTCAGCAATCAGTTCATGTCCTGCTCCTTCGGCACCCACCACCCGACCTTTCCCCCAACTCCCAGTCCCATGAGTTTCCCTAACAGTCACTACTTTTTTTTTAGTTGTTTAACCAGTTGTTTAACTACTAATGCAAGCTGCCTGACCATGCCCCCTTCTACCCCACCATTTACTCAATCATGTCTTTTCTGCTCAGCCTCCCCTCCCCCCTCATTTCTCCCTATACCTTATCACCCTTCTTCCCACACCCTTCACCTCCGCTGCAGTACCTATCTCTCTCTCGTACCTCCTTTCTTCACCCCACTGCCAACTATCCCAGTCCCTCTGAACTACTGACATAGCACTTTGTGGCTGCTTATTCCCCCAACCCCTCACCCTCATAAAGTGTTTTTCTTGTTATTTTAACTTGTACCTATGTTTTGAGTTATTCTGTAAGTTCTGAATCTAAGCTGTATCGTTCATTGTGATGTACCTTTGTTTTCTCCTATTGTACTTTGTTTTACAATCTATGAAATGGAACCTTTGTAAAAGAGCTTTCGCTCAAAGGTCTTTTCTGAATCATGAAAGAAAGAAAGAAAGAAAGAAAGAAAGAAAGAAAGAAAGAAAGAAAGAAAGAAAGAAAGAAAGAGAAAGAAAGAAAGAAAGCAAGCAAGCTGTGTAACTCTGTTCTGCACAGGTATCAGTACTACAACATTAATTCTACTTTACAAATTGTCTGTGTTACTGTGACAAAAAAAGTCTTTAGAACACCAGCCTTTAAACTTGTTAACATTGAATAACCCCAACAGCCACATAAGCTTCGAGCTGCACTATGTCAGTCCTTGCACCCTGTACTTGGAGTGCTGTACCAGAATTTCATTGTGTTGAATCAGGTCTCCTCTCATCAATGGATCTGTCTCCTCTTTCTGCCCTTTTTTTTGCATGGCACAGTGAACCTCCAAGGTGGATGGACTGGAAGACCACTTCCCTGACTCAGTCCTCAAACCCTTATAACAAGAAGAAAACAGATTTAAAAATTGTGCAACAAGAAATGGTGGTTCTCCCCTAGCCCCCATAGCCTTCAGCTCCCCTTCCCCAACACCCAACCACCCAACCCCGGAGGCTCACGGGGCTCACAAAGCCCTTCAGTTTCAGGTTAATAGATCTTTACTGTTATTACCCTGGACAAAGCTTCCATACTGGATATACTGAAAGGAGTGTTTTTTCATCCTACAAAGAGAAAGAACAAGAAATAAAAGACTCAGGGCTGACTATATATGGGACTGCATCAGACACAACCCTCAAAAGGGTCAAAATAGCATTAAACAAGGCCTGAAGGCTTGTAACTGGAGCCCAACATCTGCTACACACCTGTGAACTGTATAGGCAAGTAGGCTGGCTAAACCTGATGGAGAGGCTGAAGTATCCGACCTGCTTGTTGGCCAAAAAGACCTCAGTGGGGCTTACTCCTCCATCTATTCAAAACCTTCTCTGCAATACAACTAATGCTCGCTGTACCCTTGGATCAAACAATCAATAAATCTGTCAATCAATCTTTATTTATCCAGGAGAAATACTGTTGAGACAACTCATTTGCAAAATGGACCGGGGTCAGATAAATCGTACAGTTCAAGACAAGGTAAAGGAAGTATATACAAGCACACAGTCGAGGATACAGAGTAGCAGAAGGAGTCATAATTTACAATATATGCATTAATATATAGTTGGCATTTCATAGATACAATATATATCATTCCCACAGTGGAGGGCTCACACAAGGTGAGTGTTTGGATGGGAAGGAGTGCCAAAGTGATTAAGTTAACAAAAACATTTGCAGGCTTCTTCAAACGCCCTTGCAAAAAGATTTTTAAATAAGAGTATTTTTACTGGTAATACGAGTTTTAGGGTTTTTTGCACGTTATTTCAGAGGACAGGGAGAGAGTGGCCTATGGTTGCTTTTCCAAAGTGCGTTCTGACGTTGGGGATAAGAAGGGAGGTATAAGAAAGGCTTCTAAGTGGGTAGCGCCTTACCTGGCAGATTGGAAGACAGTCAGAGATGTATCCAGGTAGTTTGCCAGAAATAGCTCTAAGAGTCCAAAGGATTGTGTTTCTGTGGCATCTGTAAGCAAGAGAACTCCAGCCTAGCATAAAATAAAGGGTGCAGTGATGAATGGAATGTAAGGCACTGGTAATAAATCTGATTGCCCAATGGTAGAGAGTATTTAGTTTCCCTAGAGCCATGACAGGACCATGGCTATACAAGATATCCGCAAAGTCCAGAAGGGGTAGAAAGGTGGTTTGTACTAAATTAATTTTGGCCTCATGCGTAAGTAACTGCTTTATCCTGAAGAAGACACCCAGCCTCCATTTTAGCTTTTTTGTTAGATTTTCGATATGTTCAGAAAATGAAAGCCTATCATCCACCCATATATCCAAGTATTTAAAGTTTGATATGAATTCCAGGGGCTTACCCAAAAGTGTTTGAATGTGAGGAATTGTGGGTGAGCCTTTAGACTTTTTAGCTTGGGCCGAAGGCAAGAAGAGCATCACCTTGGTTTTATTAGCATTTAAAAGTAGCTTCAAATAGAGCAGGTTTTCCTGCAAGTGGTTAAATTCAAGCTGGATATCTTTGTAAGCCAATTTCAGAGTAGGCCTGTCCAAATATAGCACTGTGTCATCTGCAAATAGGTGGATTCTAGCAACCTTAATTCCATCATTTAGGTTGTTAATATGAATTGCAAACAGCAGCGGTCCTAAGATGGACCCTTGGGGTACTCCTCTTTGTAAAGTTTTCAATGTGGAGAGGTTGCCCTCTGCTATGATTTGTTGACATCGATCTGTAAGGTAGTTAGCAAACCATTAAGTTGCTAGAGGGGCTACTCCAATGATATGCAGTGTTGTCAGAAGGAGGTCATGGTCCACTGTATCGAAGGCTTTACTTAGATCAAGGAACAGGGAGCATACAAACTTTTTGTCATCTAGTGTCATCTGCCAGTTGCTGGTGACTTTAGCAAGTGTGGAGATTGTACTATGATGAGGTCTGAATCAGGATTGTACCGAGTTAACTAAATTATGGTTCGCAAGGTGTTGCCTAAGTTGGGTATTCACTACTTTTTCCAAAAGTTTGGATAGGATAGAGAGTAGTGAGATTGGACGGTAATTATTCAAGTCACTGGTATCACCAGACTTGAAGAGAGGAATTACTTGTGCTGTTTTCCATATTGTTGCAATAGAGCCCTGTGTAAGTGACAAATTAAACAGAGGTGTAGCTGGGGTAGCTAGAATGTAGTAACCATGTTTCAGGAAATACGGTTCTATAAGATCTGCACCAGGACTTTCCCTGCTGTCGAGGGCCAGAAGCAGATCCTCAACTTGCTTTACAGTGACAGGGTGGAAGGTAAATACTGCTTTAGGTTTTAGTAGGCTGGGGTTAAGCCATTCAGGCTACTGAATACTTAACTGTGTTCTAAGATTATTTGCTGGGGAAGAGTCAAAGGCTAAGCCTGCTGTGATTGAATGTTTCTCTGTTTACTACTCCTCCTGCTGTGATTTTTTGTGGAAGTGAGTTTGCCAGAGACAAACAATTCCTCAAAGTCCCCTTCTATCATACAATGCAGGGGCAAAGATCGTTTTTATATCGTGTCCCTCTATGATTAAACACCATATATGGGGACTTTCTGTCTGAGCCTAGGAGTGGTCCCTTCAAACATTTACTGCGGGAACACCTACTAGCAGTTGGGGTCTGTGATTGCCCTACCCAAGCTCAGGAATGAAGTGTTCTAATCTCTACCCCTCTGACCTGCATTTTTTGTTCCCCTCTTCTCCTGTGTTGGCCCCTACTTTACTTTACTTTGGCTCCATCCCTCTCATCTTATATCCCAACCCCCTTCCATTTCCCATACCCTTAACACCTACTCTGGCCTTGGGCTTAGGTACCTGCCCCCCCTCCCCACCATCTCACCATTTCTACTCTCACTTTTACTTCCACCCTTTTACTCCTTTTCATTATACTCAGTACTTCATGTAAGGTATGTCTCAGAACTGTCTCCTTGTATAACCTGCATTAGCTACCTTGTTCAACTTATTGCACCTGTTACTCCACATGGGAGAAATGTTATCTTGTTAAACCTGTGCTTGCAGCACTTGTTTACCGTCTCCACATAGACTTCTGTAATCTAATGTATTTCTATGCACTGGCTCGGTGTTTTTGTTGTATTTTCAAAGGTCTGTATTAGTAATTTTGATGCGGCACTTATAAAAAAGAGCCTGGTCTCATAAGTGTATGCTAGTATCTGAAATAAATAAATAAATAAAAATTTACTGGAGAAGGCAGGAGGTCCAGGATTATATCTTTACTAATCCTGGTCCCAGTCTGTTTATCCTCTCCCAAATGCCAGCATTGTGCTGTTTTGAGGAAACTGGCACTGCTGTGAGCCAGGGCCTACCCTGAAAGTTGATCCATCTATAGGCTGCCAATTTCTCCCTGATCAGACTGTTCCATTTTGGAGCCTCACCATTCCCAACCAGGCTGAGGTCTCTGATGATCATGGAAGGCCATGCATGGAGTCCTGGGCTTGACTCCCACCCCTCCCATACTATGTCAACATCATGGATAGTTCACTGTCTTTGCAGTTTATGGGGACTGAGCCTGGCATTCCAGGACATCTATAGTGGAACAAGACAAACTGCTGGGGATAAAGGGGTGCCACGTGATGACCAACACCAGCAGAACATGCAGCTCCCCACTAAATGAAGAGTAGGGCCAACTTGTGATGGCAGGCCACCATTCCCCTGTCTGTGCCACCACCTCCCTTCCATTTAATCC
Organism: Neoceratodus forsteri; assembly: GCA_016271365.2. Classification (NCBI taxonomy): domain Eukaryota; kingdom Metazoa; phylum Chordata; order Ceratodontiformes; family Ceratodontidae; genus Neoceratodus; species Neoceratodus forsteri. The sequence goes on from CM057451.1 coordinate 1,093,965,173, forward strand.
CCCTGCTTGGTTCTCCTAGCCCTGGCTGGAGAGTGGATTTCAGGAGAAAAATATGTTTCTAGACCCATACCTTAATGCACTTGAGTACATGTATGCTTTGTTGGATACATTTCTGATTAGTGACACACTTCAGCCTGTAATGAGACAAATCAATTGAAATTGGTCCTAAGTAGTTCACAGACCCCTTATGTTTGGTCTGCTATACTGAGATTAGCAATTGTTAGCATATTTATTTATTTAAATTTTGTTGACTGGGTAGACCCACTGAGACCAAAACAGTCCCTTTTTCAAGAGCTACCCAGGTTTAATTACATAAATCTAGAGAACAACTACAACAAAATACCATCTCATATACATGAAGTACAATACAATCATTACAGTCACATGGCACAAGATAATGGTACAACCAGCAGGCTAAGTACAGTTAACACCAACAAGAGAAGCAGTACATATTTCACAAAACAACAGAATTCAGATAAAGGATCCCAATATGGGCATACCAGTCACAGAGAAACTGGCATGTCCATCTGAGATTTTCTCCCACAAAGTCAGCTGCATCTCACCGGTAGCAGGTACATTGGTTCGGCTCCAGAAAATCAGTCTTAAGACATTTCTTAAAGCCCCCAAGGGAGGTACATTCATGGAGACTACTAGGGAGATCATTCCAGATGGATGGGATGGAAGCACTGAAGGACTGGAGTCTTTGGGAGGTTCTTACCCTAGGGACTTGGAGAAGCTGGCAACCAGAGATCCTTAGTGTTCTTCCATTCTGCTTGGCAGCTATCCTATTAATTAGGCTAGGGAGAGTGCTACTCTGTTGAAGTTTAAAGGCAAGGCACAAAGAGGGATACACTAATCTGTCTTCGAGCGAAGGCCAATTTACTGATAGTAGTACCCTGCAATGACGCTCCAGTGGCAGGGCCCCTGCAATGAAATGTCCAGGGTTCTCAGCCTTTGCATCTGAGAGTTTCTTACTGAATGTAGCTTAGGGGACCCATAAAGCAAGGTGGGTAGGAGCATACCAGTGGCTACCTTGAGTTTGGAATCTTGAGTAAGGAATGGGCTCAGGTGGTAGAGGAGACCCAACTTTTGGTTGAGTATCTTAGTCAGTTGGTCAATGTGACCCTTAAAAGTAAAGTCTTGATCTATATACACACCTAAATATTTGATACAATCAACCACCCCAGTCTTTGAACCATTGGAGAGAGTTGGGAACAATAAATATGACCTGTTTGGGCCTAAGCTTTTAGGGCCAAATAATATGGCCTTGGTCTTTTTTCATTAAGAATTGATCTATTGCTTTTAAACCAATTCTCAAGTGATGAGAGGTCTTGATTTCAGTTGGACAGCATCTTGGGAGGATCTATATAGTACTGCATCATCAACATACAGGGTCACCTTGGCCCCTTCACAGTGTTGAGGAATGTTATTCATAAATAGAAAAAACAAGAGTGGTCCCAATATCGAACCCTGTGGGACACCGTCCATGATGGGGCATTTGTCAGAGTTAGCACCATTCTGTCTGATGATTTATGACCTCCCAACAATGTAATCTGTGAACCACTGTGCTGAAAGACTATCTAGACCAAGGGATATCAAATTCATGATTAGCAGCTGATGATTCACATATTTAAAGGCCTTGGTGAGGTCTATAAAGACCGCACCAGTTTGTAGGCCATTATCTAGGGCCGAGAAGATATCCATGGTGAGGCTAATAAGAGCTGTGTTGGTAACACTTTTTCTGGAGCTGGAAGGACACTACTTTCTTCAACTGCGAGCTGTGTGAGGAATTCTGTATTGCACTTGATATCTCCAACAAACGTGCACTTTTGCTTAATTCTGTGGGAAGGGAAACTAACCACCCTTGGTAATTGCTTTTTATTCACATTTATTTAGTGTTTAACCAAGAAGGGGCTTGTAAACTATGTTTATCTTGTTAGTAACTTCAGAAGGATTTAAATACTGCATTTGGGTAGGTCCTTGAGGTAGCTAGATTGTCTACTAGGATTTGCTGACAGTTAAACTATTTTTAAATGAATTACAGTTGGCTGAGGAGTTGAAAAGAAACTGCAAACTCTGCTTATCTTGGAAGTAACCTCATAAGTGTTAGAATACTGCATTCTGGTTGTCCCTTGGGGGTAGCTGGATTGACTACTAGGATTTTGGGACAGAAACTATTTTTGAATAATTTACTGGTGCGTAGGAGTTTGTGATAGTTAAACTCTTTTTAACAGAGTTACTGGGATTAAGGAGTGGTCACAGAAAAACCTGCAGTGTGAAACAGGAAAAGACAGTCTTTCAAGCAACAGAGGGTGGTGGATCTAGGTTTACGTTTGTTTGTTACAATTCTTAAGATTTTCAGTGCAGGAAGAGTTTAAAGCACAGCTGACTTATTTTGGGGCTGACAGCTCTTGGAGCACAAACCACCAGGCCTGTTTTGGGGCTGGGAAGGTTTACATGTGTCTGACTTGGATGTGTGGATTTTTCTCTGTTTGATTAGCAGGGTATTTCTCTATCAAATTGTTGTGTAGGGCATCTTGCTGACAGGAAGGCACTCATTGCAGCAGTGGGTCAGAGCTTTTAGCTGATTGTTTTGCAAGGGCACAGTTTAGGCCCAACCCCTTCCCACCCCTGGAAATAGTTCCTTTATACCTGGGGTTCTGACATCATTTCCTCAAGAGTGCAAGTGCATGTCACTGTCATATCCTCTCTAGCACACTGCACTGACAATATAAGCATACACATTGTATATTATAAATATATATTTCTATATTACAAACCAATCACACACACAAAAAAAAAACAAAAAACCAAAACAAATGTGGGGAGTAGTGCAATGTAATGGCTGTGGGGCAGCAGTCTTCCGGGAGTCTTTCTGGAGGCTGAGATGCTGCCCTATTTGCAGACAACTCTCTGCCCTGAGGGAGAAAGTTGCCCATCTTCAGGCCACACTGGACAGCAGTACAGGGACCTTCTCCCAGGCCACACTGGACAGTAGGAAGGGAACCTCCCCCATCCAGGGAGCACCACAGCCACCACCACTACCTCAGAGATTGTGAAGAAAACACAGCAGTTGGACCACAGTGGGCTCAGGAAGGGTGAGGATGGTGGAACGGAGGCACACCCAGTCAGTTGTTCCACCCACAATCCATACATCATTCTGGGGGAGCATAGCTCCCCTATGGATGCACCCACAGAGGAGACTAAGGAGGCTGAGGACAGCTGTCACAAGGGAGGCCCACAGGAAGGAGGCAGAGGACACCACAAGGAAAGGAAGCAGCTCCTGGTGGGGGACTCAATTATTAGGGGATAGAACTGGGAGGAGCTGGGAAAACTGAAGTAAGGTGCCTGCCTGGTGCCATGGCTTGGAGGGACAGGAAGCGCATCCTCAGGATCACGACAACAGCTGCAAGGGATTCTGAGCTGGACGTAATTGTCCACCTAGGGACAAATGGCTTGGCTCATCATGAGGTTAGAGCAGTGCAGGAGGACATTGCAGAGTTGGGGAGGGGCCTCAAGACAAGTAGCACACAGTATCCTTCTCAGAGGTGCTGCCTGTCAAAGGCATGGGTGAGGCGAGGTAACTGGCACCATGCAGTTTAATGAATGGTTGAAAAATGGTGCGGAGCACAGGGGTTTGGCTTCATTTGGGACTGGGGTTCCACCTGGAGGGACAACAGCCTATACTGGCAGGATGGTCTGCATCTGTCCAGGAAGGGAACAAGTCTTTTGAGCAATCGGTTTAAATGCTTCATTGGCAAGCTTTTAAACTAGTCAAAGGGGGAAGCACTGACAAGCAGCAGAAAAATCCCAGCCTCTCCCTACAAAATAGGGTACTAAATGAGAAAAAGACCAAGGTGGAACAGTTAGTGGGGGATGCTGCAACAGAAGGTAAAGCCAGCAAAAAATGGAGAGCAATGAGTACCAATGCCCGTAGTCTAGGTAACAAGCTTCCTGAATTAGTGGCCTTGATGGAGGAGGAACATCTGGATATCGTGGCAGCCACAGAAACATGGTACACACAAAACCATGACTGGGACGTAAACATACCAGGATACACTATCTACAGGAGGGACAGGGAGGGTAAAAGAGGAGGAGGAGGAGTTCTTTACATAAAGGAAGGAATAAAAGCAACAGAACAAAAGGGTAAACAGGGAGGAGAAGAAGCACTGCGGGTAAATTTGGAGACTGGCAATGGCACCACAATCCGCACAGGGGTTGTATACAGACCCCCTTCTCAGGGGAAGGAAATGGACAAGGAAATGATAGAAAGTATACTTAGAATGGCAGAAAAAGGGGAGATACTGCCGATGGGTGATCTGAATATGCCAGATGTTAACTGGAGTGCAGTTGCAGCAACCACTTCGAACAGTGGGGTTATTCTAGATGCCCTACAGGGGGCATGCCTTAGACAACTAGTATTGGAGCCCACTCAAGAGGGAGCAATATTAGACTTGATACTCTCAAATGGAGATGAAGAGAGGATCACAAATGTAGAAGTGGGTAGCCATCTGGGAACTAGCGACCATCGAACAGTATGGTTCACAATAAACACAGCAATAGAGTCAAGTCACACAAAGGCAAAAGTACTGGACTTTAGGAGGGCTGACTTTGCCAAAATGGGTGAGTGCCTAAGGAATGCACTAGCAAATGGGCAGGAAGGAGGGGTGGAAGAACAATGGGGAATAATAAAAACTGCCATCACAGAGGTAACAAGCCTTTCTGTGAAGCAAATAAACAAAACGAAATAATGTAAGAAGCCACTATGGTTCTCAAAGGAAGTGGCAGTGAAGGTTCAAGAGAAAAAGAAAGCATTCAGGAAGTACAGGGAATCACAGAAGGAGCAGGACAGAGAACTGTATCAGTTAAAGCAATAGGAAGCTGGGAAGGCAGTCAGAACAGCAAAGGCCCAAACCAAGGAAAAGATAGCCAACTCGGTTAAGAAGGGGGATAAAACCTTTTATAGGTACATCAGGGAGCAAAGGAAGACCAAGGGAGGGATAGTGAGGCTTAATAAAGGGAGGGAGGGTGGGCAGAGGGTGACTGTGAAAGGCAGAGATACTAAACAAATATTTTGCTCAGTATTTACAAAGGAAGAGGGGAGGTACCTAAAACAAACAGTAGAAACACTCTGGATACAGAAGTTGATACCAGCCCATTTATAGAAGAAAGAGTTCTGAAAGAACTCTTAAAACTGAAGGTGGACAAAGCAATGGGGCCTGATGGGATTCATCCCAGAATTCTAAAGAACTAAGGGTAGAACTAGTGACACCACTGACTACCCTCTTTAACAAATCATGGGAGGATGGGGTGGTACCCGAGGACTGGAGGAGGGCAGATGTGATTCCCCTCACAAAAGTGGGAGCAAGGCAGAAGCAGGAAACTACAGACCTGTTAGTTTAACCCCAGTGGTAGGGAAATGATGGAATCACTTGAAGGAAAAACTGTCGATTATCTAGAGGCCAGAGGGCACAGGACCCAAGGCAGCATGGATTCACAGCGGAAGGTCATGCAAGACGAATCTGATAGATTTTTTGACTGGGTGACCAAAGTAGTAGATCAGGGAGGGCTGTGGACATGGCCTACCTAGACTTTAGCAAGGCATTTGACACAGTCCCACAAAAGATTAATATACAAGTTAGCCAGCCTGGGAGTGGGTCCCAAGATGACAGCCTGGATGAAGAATTGGCTGGAGAATAGGACACAGAGAGTAATAGTAAATGGAGTCCACTCTGAAGAAAGGGGGGTTACTAGTAGGGTACCGTAAGGTTCAGTATTTGGACCAGTCCTCTTCAATGTCTTTATAAGAGACATTGCAGAGGGACTGGAAGGAAAAGTATGTCTTTTTGCAGATGACACAAAGATCTGCAACAGAGTTGATGCACAAGGTGGGGTGGAAAGGATGAGAGGGACTTGGCAAGGTTAGAGGAATGGTCAAATGTATGGTAGCTTAGATTCAATGCTAAGAAGTGCAAGGTAATGCACCTGGGAAACAAAACCCAGGGAAGAGTACACAATGGGGGTGAGATACTAAAACAACAACAAAATGGAAAGGGACCTGGGGTAGTCATATCAGATGACCTAAAGGTGGGCAAGCAATGTGAGAGGGCAGCAAGGAGGGTTGGGGGATACTGGGATGCATAGGAGAGGCATCACCAGTAGAAAACAGGAAGTTATTATCCTCTGTACAGACAGCTGGTCAGACCCCCATCTGGAGTATTGTGTGCAGTTCTGGAGACCCAATCTCGCAAAGACATAGACAGGATGGAAGCTGTCCAGAGGAGGGCTCAAATGGTGCAGGGTCTGCACCGAAAAACATATGAAGAGAGACTTAAGGAGCTTAATTTGTATAGCCTCGAGGAAATGGGGGGACATGATAGAAATTTTCAAGTACCTCAAGGGAATTAACAAAGTCCAAGAGGTAGCATCTTTCAAAACAAGAGGTGTGCAAGAACAAGGGGGCACAATTTGAAGATAGAGGGGGTCAGCTCAGAGGTAATTTAAGGAAGTATTTTTTCACAGAGAGGGTTGTGGATGCATGGAACGGCCTTCCGGAGGAGGTTGTGGAGTCAAAAACAGTGGTGGAATTCAAGCATGCATGGGACAGTCATAAGGCAATTCTAGGGGGTGGGGGCAGAAAGAAGTAGGCTGCTGGTTAACTAGGATCTGCAGCTTATCCATTAGGTAGGGAAATGGGCAGACAGGGTGGGCCAAGTGGTCCTTATCTGCCATCAAATTCTATGTTTCTATGTTTCTATAAGTTGGAATAATCCCGAGCCCAAAAATGTTGGGGGGGGGGTGGGATGGTCATTTTTCCAGATGCCGAATATAGGGGCGTGGTCACTTATGAAGTCCACAAATGAGCCAACCAATTTAAATCTACTGCAGTTGGAAACGTGGATCCAGTCCAATGTAGTGTGGTTTTCTCACTTAACATTCAACTTTGTGGGTTCACAGATTATTTGGGTCACATTTGCCTCTTGTAAATTGGATTTTAAGTCACTATTGGTATGCTGACCCCAGTGGAGGTTGAAGTCACCCAGGATTTTTTCTCCCATGGAGGTAGACCAGGGATTGAAGCCATAAGGGTCTTTAGGGCATCTTTTGCAATCTTAGGTGGATTGTAGACACAGCCTATCAATAGGGGTTTAGTCCCGCCTAACAGTAATTTGACAAATACCGCCTCACTATCCAGGTGGGTGAGATCAGGTGTTGCCACCAAGGACAAATTTAGGTAGGTATGCACACAGATGAAAACTTCACCACCTTCTTTCCACATCTATTATGCCTAAAGGACTTACACCCCTGGAGCTCAGCCTCATGCATTTGAATATTGGGCTTAGCCAGGTTTGAGTAAAGGCAATTATATCATGGGAATACAAGTTTACCTATGCTCCAAGTTCATGCATCTGGGGTTGGAGATTATTTATGTTCACATGGGCTAGTTTCAGGCCTTTAGAATTAGGCCATCATGACATGGAGGGTGATACAGTTGGGACATTCCTACATGGAGGACCCGGATTCAATTCAATATCCCCAGCTAGTAACAACTTTACAGTCAGCAGGATTTTCAGGAGCAATCCAGAGGGGGAGAGGAAGATCTGACATTTGTGGACTCTTAAATATGCCACAACCATATAGCAGTTCCTCCCTTTTCTAAGTCCATATAGGGTGACAAGGGTAGAGTTAAGGCTGTCCTGGGGGTAAATACATGAAAAATATGCATACAGAGGACTGGTGAGCTGTCCAGTGTTCTATCTAAAATTAAGCAGTAATTGTTCCATACACAGGACCATTAGCATGTAAGCACAAGCCAGTACCACACCCTGAGACGTGTTAGTGCTTATCGATGAATCAGCTAAGAGAAGGAAACCCAGTATGGTCACAGCAGGTCTAGGAATAAGAGTACTGACAAAACCATAACAATTCAAGAGGTCTGTATAGCTTAGTAAAGCAGCTAAAGATTTTTTGTGTGTCTCCTACTCCTTGCTGTCAGAGACAGTATTTTCAAGGACTATCACCTGTTTAAGAATATTCAAATTTTAACTATAGAGTTTCAGCATAGTACAACTGGGAATAAAAATAACAACTCTGGAGGTCTGTAAAGCTTAGTAAAGCTGCTATTAATTAGCTCTGATAACACACAGCATAGGCTAGACCGCTTTAAACAGGGCAGCAAGCACTGTAGTTATAACGTTGGGCATTGAACTATAGATTCTATATAATAATACTCAGCATGGTAGCACTAGACCCCTATCAACAGGATAGAAGACACAGTGTTCATCAAAGTGGCAAAAGACCTGTATACCTAATAACACACAGTGCACTGCACTGCACTAGACCCTTTTAAACAGCAAGCAGAAAATTCCAGAATAAAGCATAGCCTTGCAATAAGGACAGTGATCAAAAACTTGGGGATTGAGCAAGGATTTATGGTGCACACTTTTAGTGCTGATCGCAGACCCCAGCAATACAAACGTTTAAACTTCTAAATGTGATCAAATGCCACTATATAGGTTTACAATACAGTTACTTGGGTTGAGCAAGGGTTTTACAATACACACTTAAGAGGTGATCACAGACCCCAACAGACTTTTAAACTTTTAAATGTGATTGAATGCCCCTAGACCTGTTGTATACTAAGAGCATATTGTAAGTTATTAGCACTTCTCATAACCACTGCACAGTAACTGAATAGAACAGAAAATAATAAAAAAAAAGAGAAAAGAAACAAAGTCCCGAGTGAGTCCTGGACCTATACTGTGCTGCCTGGCCTTATTCTTATCAATTATTATAATGTTTGTGAAAAACAGTTTGTCAAACAGCAAATTTGTCCACTGTAGCTCCAGTCAGGTATTGAATTGGAGAACAGAAGTGGAGTGGAGAAGCATGCCTCATGTCTCGGAGCCTACCAAAGTAATCTGCTAACAGGGGTGGGGGAAGCGGGGGAGCACTTATGACCAAGACCTACCACAGCATGGTTTCTACTCATGGCTTTTATTTCATCAGGTGCAACAGCTTTTCTCATGTAACTTTCCTCATGTGCCACTTCCAAGGTGTAACTGAACAGGCAAAAGAGGTATTAAACTCAATGGCCACAAAACTACATATAGAACAAGACCGCACTCCCATGCTATGTGTATTTACAGTATATCTGATCAGTAAGAGACAGAATTAAAACAGTCCATTTCAAAATCCCCATCTTCCACTCTAGGGCACCTGCTCCCCTTAACCACCCACTGCTCCCCCACCCAACTTACTGAGATGTGTTAACTGGTAGGCCTCTGGTCATCCCTCATGTGGTTGGGGTTGGTATGGCACTGACCGCCACAGGTTTCATCCACAGCCACTTCCCAATTGATAAAGTCCTCAGCTAGACCTGGCTTTGTAAAAAACCTAGGCAGTTTTCCTGGTCAGTGGATAATATGCCTCGATGGGTAGATGTGTGTGAATTGCTCGTGCTTGGCATGCAGAATCTTTTTCACATTTTTGAACTCCTGGTGTTTGGTTTGTAGCCTGTGACTGTTCTCTGGAAAAAAGTGCACCACCTCTGGCCCCACTTTGATTAGTCCCACCTTTCAGGCAGTTTGGAAGACCCTGAGTCTGTCAGGGTACCTCAGAAATTCAATCAGGAAATGTTATACTCACTCATCCAGGCCTGGCTTCATATCCAGGGAGTGGTATACTCTTTGGATATCCAGCTGGGGGTGATGTTTGATGACCCCCCAACACCTCAGGGAGCCAGTGATCCATGAAAGTTACAGAGTCTCTACATTTAGTGTCTTCCCAGAGTCCAGCAATTCTGACTTTCATCCTCTGCTCCCTATTCTCATAGTTATCAAGCGTCTCCTCTGACTCAGTATTCAGATGGCAGGCAGCATTAAGTTTATTGAATGTGTTTTCCATCTACTCCTCCTAGGACCCCAGTCACTCCTCCAATTACTGAAGGCGCTTCTCATGTGCATCAGCAGTAGAGTCCAGATTATTGTCAGAAGCATATATATGTGTTAATTGGGCTATGATATTCTGTCAAGGTGGCAGAATTAGGCCATTTGAAAGTCTTTTTCAGCAGGATGCAGGTAGACTGTGCTGAATTCAAACAGGAACTTTGCTCTCACACGCACGCCCTGCTATCCCGCTTGGCTCTCCTCCAATTATTCATTATTTAAAGCCAACCCAATTAAACATACTATCTGTACCAGAATGGAGTTTTGTTTTTCATTATTTCTTTACTAAATTTTCAAATCCTTTTACCACAAGTAACAAAGGTGGTCATTATTTATATGTTAAATGTCTTTTATTTTCTTACATTTTCTGCTGATTCAGAACCCTTCACTCAACTACAGCTAATCTTTTGTTCATGCACCTCTTCTTCTATTGCTCACACAGTGCTGGGGATGCATTGGATAGTCAGATAAATATCTGAAATTTTTGCAGCCACAGCTAACTTAAAGGACTGAAGTAAGGGTCCAGCTTCAAGTCTGTAGGGCTTTCCCTGTAGTTCAGAGGGGCAGTGGAAAACCACGTCATGCTCCCTCTGTGTGGTTAAAACCATGCATGTCCAAGTATCCTTTGGGTGATCAGAATTTTTGTTACCTCTGCACAGCCATTCTACCCTCCAGTCCGGCCTGTATGTGCTCTGCCTCACAGTAGTTCCAGCCTCCCTCTGCCTTCTTCACTTGTGCTGGCAGTCTTGCTTGGTTGCCTACTCTTGCTCTCATTATGCTCCAGTGCTGCTCTCAAGACCCTGTCTGTCTTCTGGTGAACCTGGGGCTCTCCCTTGCTGGCTGGAATGCTGCCTCCTGCTGTGGTGTTTTTCCTCTTCTGGGACTGTGGTGGATTGTCTGAGTTGTGGTGGGTGCTGGAGTTCCTGCTCCCATGCTCCCTGCTGGCTCCATTCCCTCAGGAACATGAATTAACCACTAACTAGGGACCTGAGGTTGTACCTTAAGGGCTAGCTTCCACCAAGCCTCTGGTGGCTCATTCCTGGCTGCTACCCCAGGGTCTCAGAGCCCTCCAGCAAAAACAGGGCTCACAGACCATCTCTGCAGCTGGGCTCTGGCACCATGAAACTTCAGTTCATTCACTCAGTCACTGATTTATGAGACCCTTTGAAACCACCAGTCCATGCCTTCTTGTCATGCTTTGTGTTTAGCTGCTATTATTTGCTACCTTTTCCTTTACCTATGTTTTACATTTTACAGTCCTCAGTTTCAGTGCCTATAGCATCATACTCCAAAGGCTATCTTTCCTTATGGATTGGTTGACATGTGTCTGCCATTTGCTTTACATCCATATTTTTCAGTTTCAGACATATATTCATTCAGTCTCTGTCCATTTTCATTCAGCATGCCATGCCTCAGTTAGTTGTTCAACCTTGCCTTCATTCCATTTCTACTCTGGTAATCAGCAGAAGAAGGACTTTGCCATCATCTTCCCACCACTCTCCTGCACTCAGTCCCAAGCCAGCCATGACCAGTATGGCTTCCAGGGCACCTCCTGTAAGCTGTTGGTCTCACTCTACTCCCAAGAAGTCTGCATCTTGAGGGTGGGTCCCTCAACTCAGGCAGGGTCCTTCTCTTTCCACTCTTCAGGTGAGAATGTCCTACACTCCGGAGGAAACTTCACTCATGAAGATTGACTCAGTGGCACCACTTGATGTAATATTTAGGACTTCAACTACCCGAGGATGATGCTTCAAAGTCCTCGGTAGTTCCTTAAGCTGTGAAGACCACCTTGGCAGCACCTTTGAAAGCTGTTCCTCCATATGGCAGCCTAAGGTTCACCTCATCTCCACCTTCTTCCCTACCTCTAACTCTCAATAATTATGCCTTCCTACCCTGACCCCTCTCCCCCGGCACGGTTCTCAACATCCTGAAGGGGGAATCAGGAAATGGTTACCCCTTCTCCTCATATTCAGTTCTTGCCTCTCCCTCTCTCTTCTCCACCTGCCCTTATGGGTCACCTGTGTGCACAACCCCATCCTTTTTACTCCAACAGCACTTGCATACTACCTCAAGCCTGCTATAAATGGTTCTGTTGAATTATTACTGTTTTATACGTTTATATGTCCATTTTATATGATTTTGGACATGTATTGTAATTTACCCAATGTTCCACTACTACTGTTTATTGTACAATACCTTGTGTTCCAGCTGTTGCACAATCTTACAATGTTGTATTGTTTGTACTACCCATATAATATTGTAACTGATCATCCTTCACAACCCTATGTAACCCCTTCCCTCCAGGTCGCACCGTGAGCTGAGCAACTTGTTGTTCAGTGTGTCCTCCTGGTGAAACATTTCAATAAATAAGAAAATACAATTATTAGAACTCTCCCCCTTTCAGGGCTCAACTCCATGCCTTGCCCCTCAAGGCTTCAACTTTTTTTTATTATTTTATTTATTTTTATTTTAGTCTTTGGTAACCGGGTAAGGCCCATTAGGCACAAGTGCCTGTTTTCAGGGGTGACCTGGGAGCACTGTGCTGTTAAGTGACTTGCTCAGAGTCACACAGTATGCAAGTGGAAGTTGTGAGAATCAAACTCAGGTCTGGTTTGCTGGATGTACCAAGCTTGTTCACACCTCGTTCCTCAAACCTCTAGGCTATACTGCCAGCCCATTAGCCCTTTCCTCAGTTGGAGGCCAGGCAACTGCCTTTCAGCAGCTGATGCTCTCCTCCTTCCCATCTTGGGGGTGGGCCTTCTTCATGGGGAACCTCCTTTAGCTGCAGAGATCTGCTCATGATGCCCACACATCATTTCCATTAGAGGGATAGAGTGAAAGCTCTTCCTCTAAAATTGCTTCCCCTGAATGGGGTTTCTAAGTCGAATAGCTTAGCTATCACCAATTCTACCCATAGCCTGGAGAGAAAGCAACCAAGGCCTTGGATCCCCAGAGTTTTCCTCCTTTATAGGGGGTTTTCCTCTCCTCCACTCTGAAGGTCATGAAAGTAAGGTAGTCTCCACAGGAGTTGGAGATGGTTGGTGGCTTCCAGGTCTGGCTATTTATTTATTTATTTAGTTTTTGTTTACCGGGTAAGTGCACTAGCCATAGCAATGACTATTTTCAGGCATGAAATTCTCTCATCTCCTTGGGGAACATTGTGCTTGTCTGTCTTCCATTGTATTTTGGCCTTTCTTCCTAAGGTCTTGTGTCCCCATTACTGTGACACCTCAAGGAAACCCTTCATCAGGGTTTCAGGCCTTGCGACACACTGACAGGGTGGTAGTCCCCATAGCAGGGACACAGACAGCATAAGCCAAAGTTCATAGTTGCACAAGCACTACATGCTACTCACTGTCAATCAGTCATAATCTACTCAAGAGCCCAATAACCCTTTGCACCAAAGTAATATGTAACTTCTTATTTCATTTCATTCTTATTTCACATAAAACAGTTTATGCAGGCCCTATTTTCAAAAGATTTACTATCAGAGGGACAACAACAACAAGTGTTACAGAGACTGGTGCAATACAGCTTCAGTAAGAGACCAGTAACAATACAAATAACAGTATAGTAAGGGACAACAAGAATACAATCTTCACATTATATCTTATTGCAACTGTAAATACGGTGCAGCACCATAAAAATTGTTTCTTAATATTCATTCATTTATAGAAAAAGTGCCATAACATAGAATAACTCAGAGTGGTGTGGAGACCTGCCATTCACTTCTGTAAATGCAATTCAGTGATTTTGTTGTTGCTTGGTCCTACAGTGATGTACTGTGGATCAGAAATGTTTATGATGTTCTATAATCTAAGTGGTAGCAAATTAAATTATTAAAAATAAAAATGAGAAGAATACTGCATTAGAACAGTAAGGCAGATCCGCTCTCCTCAGTAACAGTCTCTACCCTCACAATGGTTTCATGAGAAACAAAAATCAGTACAGAATTAGGCATGTATCCTTGTCTAATAGTTTTTTTTCTTTTCTATTTTCTCCTGTTCTCCCTTGTCTAACCCTTTCTCTGGTGGCTCCTCCTGACTTACCTCAAATATTCTGGCATGGGTCCTCCTGTGTTGCACCCAGCCACCTCCATATAGCTAAACTTCCTCCATGGGTGTTGCCCTCTAGAGTGCACATATCCATGAAAGGGATGGTCATTTTTTTGATCCAGGGGTTAAAGTAGAAGGAACAAATTTGCTGGTGCACTTGTAATTGACATCAGCATTGACCATGCACGTGTCTGCTGATGTTGATGTGTGCTGTACCCCTGCCAAACATCAGAAGAATGCCAAGGGCTCTGGTAGCCATGGACACCTTTCCCCTTGAGCTCAGGGTACCGAAATGTAGTAGTAGTAGTAGTAGTAGTAGTAGAAGATGCTTCGGAATGGTGTGACAAATGTCATGGAATGTCTTTGAAATCAGGAAAGAATGAGAGATCAGTAAGTTATAAAGTGAAAAGAACATAATCTAGAGTTGATACATGACTGACATTGGCATAGGAAAAAGTTACGGTATTTACAGTATAGAAATTATTGTCTTATCACTTCTAAAGCCTTCTCTGATATATGGCTTTGGAGGTGAAGCAATGGAAGCCACTACAGACAGTGACTCATTTTGAAATGGCAGATCAGATTTGTAATTATATCTTGTCTACTATTACCGTTGAAGTCACATGATGTGTGGATTAAAATGTGTAAACAGGGGGAAAGCCCTCCAAGACCCCCTCTCCACTCCCACCCAACCTCAACCCACATTGAAATTAAAACTTTAAATATTTAAATCTATATCAAGCCTCAAAATTATCCTGACACACTGTAATTTGATGAAATCTCACACAGTGCAATCTTGGCAGCCATTTTAAATGAATCAAGTGAGTTAGAGTCTAGAATCAATCTGAGCAATGTCCTTATTCACAAAAAGGGGTGGAACTAGGACAAAGTTTGGGAGCATTGGTTTAGTATTCATTTTTTGCCTCATCCAAAGGTGGCAATCCTATTCAACAATCTTAGCCATGAATCGTATTTGCATACAGAGGAGCACTGAAAGGTAGTAGTCAATGGGCTTAAGTCAGGAGACAGGGATGTCACAAGTGGAGTGTCAAAGGGATCAGTCCTCGGACCAGTCCTCTTCAACATGTTCATTTGTGACATCTGTGAAGGAATACAGGGAAAGCTGTGTCACTTCACAGATGACACAATGCTCTGTGGTGGTATCATGTGATGTGGGCTACTGAAATTGGTCCTCTGTAAAGTGAGCTTGTGAAACATGCCAACTGACAGGATGGCCATGGCACATAACTGGCAGGACAGCACAATGCTCAAATGTGCTATATGGCAATCATCAAAATAGTGAATGGGGGAACAGTGAAAGGTGATCACAGCAACTGGCACATTGGTGAGTGGGCAAAAGAGCGACATACCAAAAGAGTGACTCCCAAAATCGCAACCTCATGTGTGTCACACACACCCACAGCAACTGAAGTGCTCCAACCCCTGGTACCCTGGAGCACCAGACACACCCAGTGGATATATGGGTGTGTTGCCACAGCTGCACCTCTGTGCCGCCATTGAGGCATGGTCAGTTAGCTAGTACACAGCAATGTAGACAGTGTCCAGGGGCAGGTATGCTGCAGGTTTGAATCCCCATTGCACAAGCACACACCCCCATCACCAATCACACACCACCAAGCTTCCTGGTTCACAGTGCACACCACAGAGGCAAGTGAGACATAGATCACCATGCAGTGTCTTACCTACATCATTGGCCATACCCATCTCCATCGAGTGCTGCCCACAGGTCTACAATGTCTCCACCAGCCACTCCTCTCTTATCTGGGGACGCCTTCATTGGCACACTCTTTCCTTTTGCACACTGCACTGGGCACGGCCACAGGTACAATGCAGCAACACATGCCAGGTGCTGCACCACGTCACCTACTCCAGACAGGTAAAGAGGGTAGATGCAGAAATGCTGGTATCTCACAAGGATGGCAAAAATACAGAATGGATGCTGTTATATTTGTAGATAGCCAGAAGGGGAAATTGCTCCTATCACACTCTGGCTACCTGTGCCACAGGGACATGGAGGTGAGGGACAAAGTTTATTGGAGATATGTTTTGCATCACAGGTACAGCTGCCCGGCCAGGGTCCACACTGTGGTGGACCTTCTAGTGAAGACCAAGCACATGCACAACCATGTTCCAGATGCAGGGGAGATTGGTGTCTGATGGGTGCTCTCAAATGTCACAGACAAGCCTTAAGAGCACATCGCAGGTGCTGGCACAGTGCATCAGTGGGGTACCTGGGATGGTAGCTGGCAGACTACCAGCCATTCTGCTCCTAAAGAGGACTGTCCAGTGCATGCAGCAGTCATAGAGGGGCCCTCCCATGACCCCTGCCACCATGGTGAAACTTTGTATACCACATGAATATACCCTTAACAGGACAGGGGAGCCCTTCCTACTCTATGATAGCGGGCTGGAGGGGGACAGGGTGCTGCTATTCACCACACAGTGCTCATTGTGGTACCTACAGGGCTTTGAGGACTGGTTCATTGATGGCACCTTCTGCTCCACACCACCACTTTTTAGTCAGCTATATACCGTCCATGGGTTGTGTATGGACATGGTTGTGCCGGCAGTCTACATCCTCATGTGCTTCAGAAAGAAGCAGGCATCCAACATGATGTTCACAGAGTTGTGACAGCTGGGGAAGGGAGGAGCTGCAAGCCACAGACAGTGCTCAAGGACTTCGAGTGTGCCACCTGGAGGGGGTTTGCCGTGGTGTTCGAATGGGTGTAGATCCGAGGTTGTTTTTTCCACTTCTGTCAGGTGGTTTGGTAATGTGTCCAGCAGTGCCCTGATGTCGATGCACAGTATGCCAGCAACAATGAATTCACCTTGCAGCACCACATGCTGCTCGCCCTGGCATTCGTCCCTGTCAGTGATGTGGTTACTGAGTAAGTAAGTGAGTAAGTAAGCAAGGAATACGTTATTTATATATTGGAGCTCAATCCTGGAGGCTCTGAGTACCATTACAGATAAGAACAAGGTTAAGGCAGTAAAACAATACAATTCCAACACTAACATCAATAACTGATAAAATCTGATTTAAAAACAACCTGAAAAAGCTTTATTAAACAGGTAGGTCTTCTGTGTATGTCGAGCTTCAGGACTGGGACTTTTACCGGTGGAATGAGGAGGTCCTCCAGCCAGTCCTGGACTATGTGGAGGACACCTGGATTGGCTGCTCAGTTGGGCAGTTGGGTAGGTTGTGCCAGCTCTTTCAGGTCCCAACTTGAAATATGTATGAACCCACCCATGCTGGGCTGACCCGCACGAACTACGCTGTGGAGGGCTGGCACTGGGGATTCAACATCTGGCTTGGTGTCTGCCATCCCTGTGTATGGCACTTCATCAAATGTTTGTGGGAGAAGCAGTGCCTCAGCACTGTCTGTATGGAGTAGCTTGTGTCTGGGTTGGGTCCTGCAGCAAAAAAGAAGAAATATAAGGACCTGACGAGGCACATCGAGTCAATCATGGAGAAGTACAGTTTGGGAGCAATGCAGACTACATGTGCTTGCTGTTGTACAATTTCCAGCTGCAGGTGTAGTCAGCACCTCCATCATGCTGTGCCTCCATTTCATGTGCGCCCCTGTGTCTGCCCTGTGCACCCTTCCTGATAGCAGCCTGTGTGTTCTGCCACTCTGGAGCCGCTGAATGTCCCTAGCACTCTGTTGGCAACGCCGACATCCCACTGCCAGCTGGGTCTGTGCCACCAGATCCCACTGTTACTGATCCTGTGCCCACATTTGCAGTGCCCCCATTTGCTGTTCACCCTTCTGCTGTTCCCATGTTTGCTGTGCCCACATTTACTGTTCACCCATCTGCTGTTCCCACATTTGCTGTGCACACATTTGCTGTTCACCCACCTGCTGTGCCCATGTTTGCTGTGTCTGTGGGGTCGGAGTTGGTATTTGGTAGTGGTTGGGGTGGTAGCGGGTTTCTTGTTTTGGACTCCAATTTACCATTCTGATGTGTGCCACGTTTTCCCCTGTACCATTCCAGACTTTAGGGATATGTATGTTCTGTTGCGGACCGTGCTATTGTGCGGTTACTGTCATGACATAGAACCCTCTGTGGCAGAGTGGATAGCCAAGATGGGGTAAAGGAGCTGAAAGAGGATCTGGATATGTTGGAGAGGCATTCCAAGGTCTGGCAACTTAAATTTAATGTGAAGAAGAGCAAGTTTATGCACCTGTCTAAAGGGCACTGCAGAACAGATTACTGGTTGGGGAGTGTCAGACTGGCAGTCTCGTCAGGAGAAAGAGACCTGGGAGTGATCATTAGGGACTCCCTCAAACAATCCAGTCAGTGTGACAAGGCCTACAGTAAGACAGCTAGGATGTTAGGGTGCATAGGAAGAGGCACTGGCAGCAGGAGGAAGGAGGTGATAGTGCCATCTACAGGTCCTTGGTAAGGCGGCACCTGAAGTATTGTGCTCAGTTCTAGAACCCCCACCTGAGAAGGATATATAAACAGACTGGAGGCAGTCCAGAGGAGAGTAATCAGAGTGACTCAGGGTGAGGAAGGCAGATACAAGGAGAAAATCAGGGCGCAGGACATGTACTGCCTAGAGACTAGAAAGGAAGAGGCGATATGATTGAGACGTTCAAGTTCCTGAAGGGCATCAACAGGATAAATTACAAAGTGCTATTCACTAGCAACCTCAAGTCAATGACTAGAGGACAGGACTGTAAACTGGTGGGAGGAAGATTCAGGAGAGATGTGAGGAAGTATTTTTTATGGAATGGGTGGCTGAGCCTTGGAATAGTCTGTCAGCAGATGTGGTGGGGTTAGAGACAGTGAGCAAGTTCAAGCACAGATGGGATGGGGGAAGGGTCTCATTGACATAGACTCTTATGGACAGTGGGTCCAGAGTACAGGTAGTGCAAAAAATGGGCAGACTGGATGGACCCTTAATCTTTATCTGCCATCAGATTCTGTGATTCTATGATACTTCATCTTTTTTTTCCATCGTTCACCAGTGTGGCCTACCTCCACCTCGCCACCCTTCAGTCCCATGATCCATCCCTTCTTTAGCAGGTATCACTCACCAAGATGCCTTCAATGCAGCTTCTACCACTGGGGTGGACTTCAGTAAGAGGGCAGCAATTAACACCTCCCCCATCCAGTGTGTCTAATATGTGGGAGAGTGTGGCTAGTTGAGATAGCAGGGTCATGCCACTAGGATCATACTGCTCAGCATCACGGCTTTTCTGCTTCAGTTTCTCCCTGGGTTCAGGGCATGAATGGTATCAATGCTCACACAAACAGACCAGACGTGCTCATGCTCTGACACAGCCCGCGATCCTTCATTGCTCCATCTGCACTTCCTCTTGTGCTCGATCAGATTGTTGTATTGCAACAGAGAACATATCCCACCTGCTCTGGACAAGGACACTGTCCTATGGAATGTTCAGTACTTTTCCTCCCAGCTGGCCCCTAATGAACCAGGATAGTTTCCACCGCAGGTTGTTGGGATCACAAGCAGCAGCCCCCTGCTATGCAGATGCACCTGAAGGATGTCCTACCTTTAACTGAATCTCCCTCCAGTGCTTCTCTGCATTCTGCATGCTTAAGACCTGTTCTTTTTTATTTACAGTATCATCTATTTTCCACAGCGCACATATTTTGCCCTCTTTGCAGTGCTTGGCAATAATCAGAATTTGCCATTATATAAACTTGCCGATGTGTAAACAAAGAAATGAAACAGTGCCTGTCTAAGAGCATACAGCTGGAGACCTTTGTGATAGACAATAGATGAGTAAAGAAAGCAATCTTTATATGCTATTGTGTAAACATTCTTTGATTGACAGAGATGACAACAGCAGAATATACTGAGTTGTTAGGTTAGATAAGAAAAACATTAAAGTTGACAAACCTTTCACAAGTGATTGCCATAGTCAAATTATAACCATCGACATGTAACTCAGTGACTGTTATTTGAAAGGAGAAGATACAATGGCACATGCTTGTCAGCAGACATGATTAGATGAAGTATATAGAAGGCAGTGGCATTGAAACAGTGAAGCATAAAGGCTTTACTAAATAGCAGATAGCAAAGTTTCTATTTCAAAGAGACAGGAAGAATGAAGCTGAAAACTAAATTACTCTCACTCCCAGACAATACCATTTTGATGCAGTGATAAAGATTCTTAAAGAGGTTTGTTCTGTTTTTTTGTTCACAGAAAAGGATGGCTTATGTATTCAGATCAATCATCACTTAACTTTCTTGAGCACTAAGTGTAGATTGTTGCTTGATTGGCAAACCTGAGCTGGCACCCCGCTAAAGGGAATTAGAAAGGCTGTGTTTATGGTGCAATGTTGGTGTCTGATGATATGTTTCCAAAAACTCCAAGAAACACAGCTAAGCACACCATAAGTTTGATTTTCAAAACATAAACTATGACACAAGGTACCTGTGCCAAATGGGCATAACACAAGTTGCACCTTGCATCATAGTTTGCTGCTATCCTGATTTTCAAATGCCAGCTATTGAGAAATCGGGATACCATGTGGCAATGCTCCCCTGCATCACCCTTGTGGCAAAAAGCACATGTGTGCCAGGTCACAAGGATGGTTCTACCACGGCAAAGCTGCACCATCCCCTTGTTTGCCATTCTTGAAGCCCCACTATAGTCACAACAGGAGGTGACTTTAGACAAGCCAGATGGTGGTATAAGGGTCCCATGCTGCTGCTTGGCAGGGTGGCAATGGGGGGAGACCTGGAAGGTGGAGACAGGGGGTTGATGGAGCCCTGGTGGTATCATAGGGGCAAGGAGGGTATGGTGGCAATGGGAGGGAAGTGTGGAGACACTAGGGGAGAGCCCATGGAAGTTGTCATACAGCTGACTGGACGGGGGTGGCAAGGCCAGACCAGCATGTTCCGTGCCACAGTGGGAAGCAGTTTGTGCTTCAGGTAATAACAAGGCTGTATTCAGTTTGAGATGTTGCCATGGTAGCATTGTAAAGCTCAAGAGGTTTACTGCTGCGATGGCAATCTCGATAAGTGAATTTAGTGTGGATGTCTAGCACAATCAAATATCTTGCACCAGTGGTTCTTCTTAGGGTTTAGGAAACGCCATCCCAGGCATTTATGTAAGGGCTCACTACATGACAAGTCTGCACAATTTAACATGTGAATATAGCCCTTAATTGTCATTTTAAGAGTATCAGTGTGACCTTGAAAACAGAAATCTAAACCTGTTTTGCTTCTGAGATGCTCTTGTTCTAAACTCATTGCTCTAAGTTTAATAATATTATGCTGGGAATGAAAACTAGTACCAGTATTCATGATCAAAAGCTTTTACTGTTGGTTTTGTTAGTTTTCAGATGTTAACAAATGAGTCTTTTTTTTAAATTGTTTATTTATAGCATTTTTCAGATAAAAAACAATATTGAGGTACATCTGGAAATACATACAATGGATACATAGCTTAAATAAAACATCTTGTCCAAGTGATTCCCTAGGAGATATATTAAATAAATATAAGTGAGGATAGAATTCAGTGTTAGCCAATATCCTTAACAGTGCAATAAGACAGATTGAAAGTCCAGCAAAATGTCCACTGTTCCTGTAAAACCAAAAACTGGATATTTGACTGCAAGATTAGCCTGGCTGTTCTTTGTAAACAATCTGAATTTTTATTCTCTGAGTTCAATCATTGTAATGTTTGTCTGTATCTAATCTATGTGACATGGAACCTTTTAAATGCGTCTGTGACTCAAAGGTATTTTCCAAATCCGAAATCAATCAATAAATAAATAAATAAAAGATTGAATCCCTACAATGAGTGAGTGTTTCTTAATGTCCTTCTGGGATGTAGTAAGGTAGACTTTCATGGGACAAAATAAGGATCTAATGGTGAAATATAAAATACCCATTTTCTCCATCTCAGTTCAAGTAAATCCATTCTATCTACTGACTTAGCTATTAACCTTTCTAAGGTATAAATATCTTTGAGCATCCAATTCCAATCCTGAAGGATGGGGGGTGTCTCTGCCCCATCTCTTAGTAATGACTTTCTTTGCTGCCAGAATATAGGTTATCAACAAAAAGCCTTTTTGAATATGCAGGCTTTCTGGTGGGTTTGATAAAAGGACCAACTCTGGGGTCAGGACAGCTTCTTCTCCAACCATTTCCACCAAAGCATGGGATATCAAATGCCAAAACCCTCTCAGACCTGGGTAGGACCAAAAAACATGGGTGTGGCCAACATATTGTTCCTCGCATTTCCTCCAACATTCCCTGGTAACTGTAGCCATAAAATTTAGAAAGTTTTGCAGGGGTGTAAAAAAAATCTGTTTCTGGTCTTCCATGCAAACTCCCTCCAATAGGGTGCATTTAGAAGGCTGAAAGATTGCTTAGTGTATTTGTCCCACTCCTCTATTTGGATTGGCGTGGGAAGCTCTCTATTCTAAGCCTCTAATATACCCCTAGTGGAATCTCTTAACATTTATGAAGACTCTTGCAAAGTAGCCCTATGAGATGTGGCCAGATTTGACCAGCTTTAGTAGTTATGGCAAGGTGCAACAACAGAGGAAGGGGTTTAGGCAAAAAAACTGTAGTGGCAGCCCTCTGCCCTACTGATTCCTTAAGTCGTACGTACAAAAGGTGATCTTGTGGTATGAGCCCAAAGCTCTCCTGTAATTTCAAAAAAGAAATTACACCCATTGAATCTGTAATTTTATAAATTGAAGTGAGACCCTTATTAACCCATCTCTGCAAGGATTGTTTCTCTTGTGGTGAAAGGGGTTTTACCAACACAGAGAATGAGTCTAGATGGGATAGGGTATGTTGTAAGTCTGGAGAATTTTTAAGATTATGCCAAACCTGGAGGGTAGCCTGTGCCCCTATATAAAATGACAAATCACTTTTATGGGGTTTTGTAGTAGAGGATAACAAAACTGTGAGATCCGGAAAAGGATTAAGAGTTGTTTCCAGCACCTTCCAGGGAAGGCATAGTTTAGGTTGCACCAGTTAAAGATTCAAGCTAACACTGAAGTTTGAGTATATTTATGGAGATCAGATAGATTTAATCCTCCCCTCCATTTAGGTAGTTGCAATATTGACCACTTTATTCTTGGTCTCTTACCCATCCAAACAAACCTAGCAAGGGATCTATTCCAGGAAATAAAATACATCTGTGAAGGAAATTCTGGGGTTGCTGAAAATAAATATAACAAATGGAGTAAGATGTTCATACGTATTAAATCCACTCTGGAATAGAATGACAAATGAAGTTGGGACCAGCAATGAAGGTCCAACTCTGTTTGTTGGGTAGGGAGCTCGTAATTAAGTAGCAAAAGATTGGAAATCTGTTGAGGCAAGTGTATACCTAAATATTTTATTTTGGTCTTATTCCATCTAAGGGGTAAGTGTGCTTTTAAATTTGGGGAGGGGGAGAAGTGAAAGGTAAGTATTTCTGTTTTAGTGACATTGATCTCATAGCCAGAAGTTCTTGCAAACTGGTCTGACACAGTCCAGAGAGCTGAAAGGGAGGTTCCGGGGTTGGTGATAGTAAGGAGGACATCATCTGCATATAATGTAAGTTTCCAAATTTGATTCCATATAAGGACACCCGAAATCTCCCTGGAGTTTCTAATAGTCACAGCTAAAGGTTAAATATATAAAGCAAAAAGGTGTCTTGTGCCTCTTTCCAAGGGGATGAGTGTGGAGATACCACCATTAATTTTAACATAGGCCCTTGAGGAGGAGTAAATGTGCCCCAGCCAGGTTATAAATTCTCTTGGGAAATCAAAGGCCAACAAGACCTCCCACAGGTAGCTCCATGAGACCCTGTTGAAGGCCTTGTAGGTGTCCAGACCCACCAGGGCCACTGACATCTTTGAACTAGAGAGGTAGTCCATTATATGAAATGTTCTTTGAACATTGTCAGCAGTTTGCCTCATCTGGAGGAATCCAGCCTCATCTGCATGTTCCAGGTCCGGGAGGACTGTCTCCAGCCGACTCAACCAAATTGAGATATAGAATTTATAATCACTGTTCAGGACCAATATGGGCCTAAAGGAATCTGGTGATGTCAGATCTTTCCCTGATTTCAGGCTAGCTGAGATGGTGGCGTAAGACCATGAAGGGGAGGGCACAGTCCTTGTTGTACCTCCACAAAGGCCTGCTGCATTGGTTGAAGTAATTTAGCTTGGAAGGTTTTGTACCACTCAGCTACAAACCCATCTGGTCCAGGGCATTTTAGGGTTTTGGATTTACTAATGGCTAATTAGAGTTCCCTAGTGGAGATGGGGGACAGCAGGGATGCCAGCTGTGCAGGAGTCAGTTTGGGGAAAGTGAGTGGGTCCAGGAATTGGCAGATCGTTTCCTCTAAGGGAGGATTTTGGTCAGCATACAGCACCTCATAATACCCCTGAAAATGTTTTCATGATTTGTGTTCCCTTATAATGAAATATCCCCATCTGAGGGTCTCTAATACCTGCAATGGTTGCTGACTGTCTGTACACTCTAGTTTGTTTTGTCAGATTTCTGGCCCCCTTTGCACCGCCTTCATAATAAAATTTCTTAAGGTATAAGAAGGTCATTTGCACCTTAAAATCTAATATCCCTTGGATTTCCGATTGTACCCTTCTGAGTTCCTCCTGAAGCACCCTCTCCCCTCTGGCATGTCTCTCCTGAAGATCCCGAAGTGATACTTGCAATTGTGCATATCTAGACTCTCTCTGCTTACTCTTATGTGAGGAATAGGATATAATTTCTCCACGAAGCACTGCTTTAAGTGTATCCCATAAAATAGTAGCAGGCGTATCAGGATTAACATTTTCATTTAAAATCTGAGTAATCCGATCCCCCGTTTTCATTTTAAATTCAATATCTTATAGTGGAAGACTAGGTTTGCTGGCCAAGGCACTTGTCTTCTAGGCTGCTTGAAAGGACAGAGCAAAGAACCTTACCACAGCAAGGATAAGGATTAAGGCTTCTTTTGGCTAGGCAGATTTACTGTGTATTGTTATTTTTATTTGGTTCTCACAGGGATTGTTACTTTTGTTGCTAACATTTTATTGCTTTATTTTTCTCTGATTCAAATTGTTGTTGCTGGGTATACCTTCTGATGCTTTATTATGGGGTGTGCCTACAGGTGTGTGCTTACAGATTACTGCTGTAATCTTCTGATTCAAATTGTCTTTTGCAAGGTATATCTTCTGTTACTGCTTTATTTTTCTCTGCAGCAAAGTGTTTCTTACAGGGTATATCTTCTGTGAAATTATTACATCTGGTGCTTTACAGGTTTTACAGTTTTATCTGTCATTAGGATAAGCTTTCAGGGCTACTGCATTTGTTGCTGGCTGACTGTTTCTGCTCTTACCTCCTTGTTTCTTTCATCTGTGGTTCTTCTTTTTAAGCAGGAGAAGGGCCCAGCCACCCATCCCCATCTTCAACCACCCCACACTACACTCCTTTTATAGGGTAGCACAGTCGTGACATTTCCTGTAGCAAAGCAGGAAGGGGCGGATCAGAGGAGTATCCACACAGTGACCTCATTTACAGAAGTACTAGTAATTTAACTTTTTATAACAAGTTATACAAAAACAAACAAACAAAACACAAAATCAAACTTTTGTTTTCATTTTCGTCCTTCTAATTACTCTGACCAGGTTATAAACCCTGCAACTTATCTTGAATGGATATCATTAACTGCAGGTACTGCAGAACACTTTTCAGAAGGGCTGTTTTACAGGATTTAGGACACTGTCCTACATGCTGGGACATTGGAGATCTAAGGGCTCAGCTCCAGGCAGCATGGGCAGGGATTGCGTGTCTCAAATTGCATATTCAAGAGGAAATATATTATAAGAGCCACCCGCCATTTCCCCAACATCCAACAGAAGCACCTCGACTGCAGAGGGTAGTTGGTCCAGGAGGTTGGCAGGTGGTTAGGAGAGGCAAATCAGGTGCCCCATCACTTGGTGCTCTCCAATATATCAGCTCCACAAACCATATAAAAACTACAAACAGGTATCTGCCTCTATCTCCAAAATCAAACAAAGGGGCAGAGGACACTGCAGAGCAGGACACTGCAGCACAGGAGCTAGCACAACAAAACTCACCCAAACAGGAACCAAAACAAAAAAAGCAAAAAGGAAATCCAAAAAACTTCTGATCATAGGAGACTCCATGATTCGGGGAGTTGATATGTATCTCCAGCCAGGGGTAATGGTCAGATGTCTCCTAGGTACATCAGCATGGAGAGAGACTGACGGCATTGCTAAAATTGTTCAGGAAGCAGAAGAAAACACTGATGTCCTGGTACACATAGGGACTAACGATCTTGCCAGCCAGTCAGTTGTGGAGACCAAGGAACACCTGACCAGGCTGGGTGACAAACTATCATCCATTTCATCTGGCATCTCCTTCTCTGAGATCCTGCCAGTCTGGGGGGGGGGCAGATGGATGGAAGGTCAGAGAAGGGGAGATAAGGGAGCTAAACATGTGGCTCAAATGCTGGTGCCAGGAAAAAAGACACAAATTTGTAGGGAACTGGCAACAGTTTTGGGAGCGAAAGTTCTTTAAATTTGATGGACTGCATCTGACTAAGGAGGGAGTCAGTGCATTGGGGTAGAAGTTTGACGTCTTTGCAGAATATTTAAACTAGCAAATGGGGAGAGGGGTGCAGCACCCCATACATTGAATGGGGAGAACACCCCTCCCCCCTCAGTTAGTGGCCAAACAGGAGTTCAGCATGTTTGTACTTCATTTGCATCACCATGTAAGGAGAAAGGTCTGGCTCCCCATACGATGCACAGGGGAAACACTGGACCTTGCCCATCAACTAATGCACTGAAATCTGGCCAATGGAAAATCATGTACACAAATGCTCACAGTCTGGGAAACAAGATCCCAGACTTGCAGGCCAAAATGACACAGGCTAAACTGGACATAGTAGCCATTAGCAAGTCATGGTTTACCAGTAACCACACTTGGGAGACTTCAGTACCTGGCTATGTACTGTTCAGAAGAGACCAAGGTGCAAAAAGGGGGGGTGGAGTGGCCCTTTATGTCAACAAAAGTATCAAAGCTACAGAAATTCAGAATACACATAAGGTAGCCAGAAGAACTGTGGGTCACCCTAGAAACAGGAAATGGGACAGCTATACAAACTGGGGTTGTGTACAGGCCTCAAGATCATGGGGAGGACATAAACACATTACTTTTAGGAGATATACAAAACATGACAGCTAAAGGGGAGGTTCTGATAAAGGAAGACTTCAACATGCCACATACAGATTGGTCAATACCAGCAGAGACATCTGCCAGAACTAGACACATGGTGGATTCCCTGCAAGGGAAGGGCCTCAGACAACTGGTACAACAACCCACAAGAGACAGGGCTTTCCTAGATCTAGTACTGACTAACAGGGAAAGGATCACAGATCTCCAGATAGAAGGTCACCTGGGGTCCAGTGACCATCACATGGTATGGTTCAGTTTGGCCACTAGAACTAAACCATCCTATTCCAAGGCAAAAATATGGGACTTCAGAGGAGCTGACTTTGATAAGATGGCCAACAGAGTTAAGCTAGCCCTGGCAAAAAGAAATACAGATGAGGGGGTACAGGCAAAGTGGGCAAGCATTAAAGATGCAATACTTGAAGCAACATCCCATTGTGTTAGTGAGAAAAGGAAGTGCAAAAGATGAAGGAAACCACTTTGGTTCTCAAAAACAGTAGCAGATAATGTCAGAGCCAAACGGCTGGCCTTTAGGAAATATAAGGGAACGCAGCAGGATGAAGACAGGGACGCATACCAAACTTCCCTAAGGGAAGCAGGGAAGGCAGTAAGGCAGGCAAAAGTTCAAACTAAGTACTCTCTCGACTTTTGGTATACCTCACGGCTTTATAGGTTGGATTAAAATTTTATATTCTTGCCCGTCGGCAAGAGTGAAGTGTAACGGAATGTTGTCACTGGTCTTTAAACTGGAGAGAGGCACTAGACAGGGCTGTCCGTTATCCCCTTTATTATTTAATTTGTATCTAGAGCCTTTGCTCCGTAGGTTGATGAAGAACCCACTCATTAAAGGTATACAAATTGGCAAATCTAGCTATATATGTTCGCATATGCCGATGATGTATTATTGCACGTTGAGAATCCAGCAACTTCGCTCCACCATTTTAGAAGAAATTAATAGTTTTCTAAGGTGTCTTGCTATAAATTGAATTATACTAAAACAAAAGTCTTCTCCTTAAATTATTACACTAGGAAAACAGACCTACAGGGTTTAGATTTGGGCTGGGAAACCAAATTTATAACGTTTTTAGGTATAAACATTAGTACATATTTTGTGTCTATGGTTAAGGAGAACTTAACAACTTTAATTCAAGAAATCACAGATGATCTCAAGAGATGGAGCTCAATCTCCCTTTCTTTGTGGGGCAGACTAAATCTTCTAAAAATGATTGCTCTCCCAAGGATACTTTATCCATTAGATATGCTAGGATTCTACCTTTCAAGGGATTGGTTTGCTAAAGTACAGAAGATTTTTAATTCCTTCTTGTGGCAGGGCAAAACAGCTCATCGGTCATACTTGAATCTGTCAGCTCCCAAACTTAAAGATGGTCTAGCTGCTCCTTCCCTTTTTAAATATTACCTTGCCCAGCATATGTGTAAGTTGACCTTATGGACCAAGGAGCGGGGACAGGTAGAATATTTGCCCCTTTGGCTGGATATCGAACAGAGTTTGGTGAAGACGGTTAAAAGTTCTTTATATGCTCTACTGTTTACTCCTTTGACTGCTATACCTAGAGTTCTCAAAATTAAGCCTTTAGGTTGGTCAATCAGGGCTTATCACCAGTTGCAACGACATTTGGGTGTACGTTGGTGGCTATCGAGCGCCCAACCCATTATGGACAATCTCCAAATTAAAATTGCGGGTACTCCTATACCTGTAGCTTTTTGGCCCCGAATAAGCAATCTGACAGTAGCCAATTTTTGTGATCAGGATGGCCCACGTCCATTTGAGGCTCTAAAAAACTTGGGTCTCTTGGATGCAGATTACTTCAAGTGGTTACAGCTTAACAGGGCTTTAAACCATATACTATCAGTGGTTTCATTGACGGATCAGGGGGAAATTAATGTTGAATCCCTTTTGAATGCAGCGAGGCAACCACATGCAGTCTCCAAGGTTTACAAGCTCCTCCAGGAATGGGATCATAGGCTCCCCTCTGGTGTAGGCTATTATTGGGTAAAAGTTCTGAACATAAGTGACTCCCCGGAGTTTTGGAGAACACTTTGGTTGAACGCATACAGATTTATTAAACAAGATAGGCTTAGACTGATACATTTCAATATCCTGCATCATCTATACCTAACTCCTACTCACCTATTTAGAAGGGGCGTTTAGTTCACCTTGCTGTTGGAGGTGCAATAAAGAAGAGGGAACCCTATATCATTTATTATGGGAATGCCCGGAGATCCGTAGCCTTTGGAGGACTATGAGCAATATGCTGGACCCTATCCTTGGCTCAGTAAAAATGGATACTCCCGAAGTATGTTTGCTGCTTGCTTTCCCTACGTCAGCTCCTAAAGCTTGGCGGGCACGTGTCTCTCTTGTTTCAGCTGTTATGAAGTTGTTAATTCTTAGACATTGGGCGTCGGATAAGGGTGCTACTCTTGTGGAATGGCATAGGGAATGCACGCAAGCATTGCAACTGGAAAAGCACAGTACTTTTGTGCGGGGATAAGCGAGAAAATTATACTTAGTGTTTGGGGTTCTCTAGAACTCTTCTTGATGACCTGGAAGCCATAAAACTAACTTGCATTGATTCCTGAAGCTGACACCTCTTTAATTATCTCTACTTGACTTGATAAGCTATAATTTAGGGATAGGGAGGGAGAGAGGGAAGCGGTTTTAGGATTTTTTTTTTCTTTCTCTTTGTTGTTTGTTATTGCCATACCAACAGAATGTGCTATGTTTATAGAATCATTCTTGTGGTTAAGAGAATTTGCACGTTCAGTTAATCTCGTCATTGTTAGTGTACATGTTGTTTTATCGCAGAGGTAAAAAGTAATAAAATTTTTAATTGCAAAAAAAAGTTCAAACTAAGGAAACACTAGTACAAACAGTAAAAGAAGGTGACAAGACTTTCTATAGATACATTAGTGAAAGGAGAAAGTCCAGAGGGGGTGTTGCTAAGATCAAAGGGCATAAGGGGGCATGTGAGGAGGCAGACCATGTAACAGGATCTATCCTAATAGATACTTCTGCTCAGTAGTTACTGAAGAGAAGGTAGGGCAGGGCCCACATCTCAGCACCATGGACACAGGGGGGAAGGAGGTATGCATTAGTCCCTTCACAAAAGAAAGGGTCCTACAAGAGCTCGATAAGCTCAGGGTGGACAAGGCAATGGGACAGGATGGCATACATCCCAGGGTACTGAAGGAGCTAAGGGTGGAACTAGCAGAGCCATTATCAGAACTGTTTAGTGAGTCTCTGAGCACAGGAGAGGTCTAAGAAGACTGGAGAAGGGCTCATGTGATCCCGCTCCACAACAGTGATAGCAGGGAGGAGGCAGGGAACTACAGACCAGTCAGTCTCACCTCAGTAGTTGGCAAGATTATGGAGGCATTCCTTAAGGAAAAGATAATGCAACACCTGGAATCCATAGGAGCACAGGATCCAAGACAGCATGGATTTACAAAAGGAAGGTCCTGTCAAACTAATCTCATAGATTTCTTTGACTGGGTAACCAGAGTGGTGGACCAAGGGGGAGCAGTTGATGTCACCTACCTTGATTTCAGCAAAGCTTTTGTTACTGTTCCACATAGAATATTGATTAATAAGCTGGGTAGGCTCGGTGGGTCAGATGTTGGTCAACTGGGTGGTAAACTGGTTGATGGGTAGAAAACAGAGAGTGGTGGTAAATGGTATACAGTCAGAAGAGATGCAAGTCACAAGTGGGGTACCTCAGGGATCAGTCCTGGGGCCAGTCCTCTTCAATATCTTCATCAGTGACATTGAAGATGGACTGGAGGGTAAGGTTTGTCTGTTTGCAGATGACACCAAGATCTGCAACAGAGTAGATGATCTAGATGGGGTGGGCAGAATGAGAAGAGATCTGAGTAAACTGGCAAAATGTTCGGAAGAGTGGCAACTGGGGTTTAACACAAAGAAGTGCAAGATCATGCACATAGGGAAGAGAAACCCTGAAGCCACCTATAGGCTGGGAGGGGTGTTGCTGGCAGTCACAAGGGAAGAAAGAGATTTGGGCGTCATCATCACAGATGACCTGAAATCATCCAAGCAGACCACTAAAGCAGTAGGTAAGGCTAGAGGGATGTTGGGGTGTATTAGTAGGGGTATCACAAGTCAGAAGAGGGAAGTAATAATCCCTCTTTACAAGACACTGGTTAAGCCCCATCTGGAGTACTGCATGCAGTACTGAAGGCCACACCTTCACAAGAATATTAACCAGATTGAGGCAGTCCAGAGAAGGGCAACCAAAATGGTGCAGGGACTGCATCAGTAAACATATGGGGACAGATTAACGGAGCTCAACATGGGTGGGAGACAGCAACGGGGAGCAAAAAGTAATATGGGAAAAAATAAATGACCGTATCTGACCTTTTTTCCCATTTCTGTTCAACAAAGTTTGTTAAATGCTGCTGATCCATGGCTCTCCCACTGAAAGTCATATGCTGCAGGTCCAGGCCATGCTTAGTTCCCACTACACTGCTGACCATTTTTTTGGCATGCAGTCTGCGGTCCTCACTCTGTTTCTCACCCCCCCATGTGCCGACCATGACGCAAAGCCTCACTTCACTGCCTTCTGCTCCATTCCTTATCAACAAACTGACCATGTGCCAAGCATGACAGGCAGACCATGTGACATTAACCAAACTGAGGCAGTCCAGAGAAGGGCAACCAAAATGGTGCAGGGACTGCATCAGAAAACATATGGGGACAGATTGATGGAGCTCAATATGTATACCCTAGAGCAAAGGAGGGAGAGAGGTAATATGATCGAAACAGTCAAACATCTTAAGGGCATTAACAAGGTGAAAGAGTCTAACATGTTTCAATATAAGAAAAATAGCAGGACTAGAGAACCCAGCATGAGATTAGAGGGAGGCCGATTAAGGGGTAATGTGGGGAAGTTCTTTTTCACAGAAAGGGTGGTGGATGCATGGAACCGCCTACCTCAGGAAGTGGTGGATATGAATACAGTACAGGGCTTCAAACAGGCATGGGATAGGCATAAGGGAGCAATACAGATGAGTATGAATAAATAGGCCATTGACAGAGCAAAGGCCAATGGCACATTCATAAGGTAGAAAAAAAAATGGGCAGACTGGATGGGCCTTGCAGTCTTTATCTGCTATCAACTTCTATGTTTCTATGTAAAGCTAGATTTAGTCACCACAAGGATTTTTTATGTTTTTTACCTAAATCCACTTTCAAGAGTAGTGGGTTGTGGTCTGAAACCTGTTGTGCTGCAAGAGAAATATCCTGCACTCTCTCTCTCTATATGCTCTGTAGATGTAAAGAAATAATCGATGCTGGAGGAAGAGTGGTGTCTTGGAGAGAAATAGGTATGTCCTTCTGACGAGGGGAATAAATGATGCCGGATATCTGTAAGACCTAGTCTTGGGAGTTGTGCTTTAAGGAGTTTATGAGTTGGGGAAGTTCTATGTGCTCTTGGGGTTGATGAATCCAAACGAGGGAAAATGGTAATATTAAAATCTCCGCCTACCAGCATGAAACCTTTCTATATCTCCAAGAGTCTATTAATATAACGTCTAAGTAATAATGGGGGGGGGGCCCTGGTGGAAGGTATACATTTGCCAATGTGACCTCCATTTCAGACATACAGCCCTGTACTATGGCAAAATGCCCATTCTGATCAGAGCAGGTTTTCTCTACTTTGAAGAGTGTGGAGGAGGGGATCAGGATTGCTCCTCCTCTTCATTTCCCTGTAGTACTGGAGGGAAAATAAACTGTGTATCTGCCTCCCATCGCCAATTTAGCATGTTTGGCCTGGGAGAGATGAGTCTCTTGCAGGTATATGCAGTCTATTTTTAACCTGTGCAAGTATTGCTGGACCCTAACACTCTTTATAGGGTGGTTTATACTGTTTATATTTAGAGATACTATTTTTGCTAAACCTGTCTGCATTGTGAAAAAACAATAGTAATAGCATTATGTCTAGCTAACTTCCCTTCCCTCTCCCCTAACATCCCAGATTTAAGAATCCAAAGCCAAGCATTGAAATCCCAGCCTGTAACCAGTCTACATTGTGCTAGGATAGCATCATTATTATGCTGCCATGAAGATATGGCACACTTCAGAAACAGGGTATTATTGCTCCAAGGGTTAAGGACATTGTACCTCATGTAAAACTGAACATCGCTATCTTTGCACTCGAAACTTTCAGTGCACAAAAACATTTTAAAACATATATACAAAACAACTGTCAATTCATGACACATCTTCATAGCTTTAAACCTATTAAATTTAGCTGTAACCGAACATACCAGGTTGTAGCTCTTACTCTTGTGGACTTCCAAATGTGGGGATGGATAGTTGCACCTGCTGGGATTCAAACAACGTTTCTCCCAATAGGTGTTAACCTTCCCTTGTTGTGAAGGTAATCACAGACCTAAGGTGGCTGGGGCCTCCAGGGGTACATCATGCTGTTCCCAGAAAGAATGGAGAAACAGAAAAAGGCAGTAAATAAAAAATCAAGGTGAAGACTCTCTGTGACATCCAGCAACTCAGAACAAC
The DNA here is from genome assembly GCA_016271365.2 of Neoceratodus forsteri. NCBI lineage: Eukaryota > Metazoa > Chordata > Ceratodontiformes > Ceratodontidae > Neoceratodus > Neoceratodus forsteri. The sequence goes on from CM057451.1 coordinate 1,093,998,935, forward strand.
ATTACTTCCCCCCCCCCCCTCGGGCTAGACTCCAGCAAAATCTTGGTGTGATTACAAACCAATGGGAAATTTCAAAACCGTGCATCATTTATGCCTCACTGTAATTGAGAGAAAGGTTTTTCAAATACTTTCTTCCCTTATATAATCAGGAAGGTAAGCATTTAGTAATATTGCCCACTATAATTGGTGAATATTAAGGCAGCAACAAAGTAAGGGCTAGGTGAGTGGGAGGGGAAGGTAGAAGCTCTCCTCCATCACAGACCGACAATCAGCTTGGAGATAACCCAAAATAGAGGGTCCTCCTCAGGCCTAAAGCCAGCCCTGCATGTCATAAAGCCTCCTAAAAAGTCCCATCACAGGGGGAATACCCCCCCCCATTACCAAACTCCCACCAACCTGAATATTGAACCAGCGAATATATAAGAGAGTTCTTCAGGTCACTTTAATGCCATTGTTCCTTTTGTAGGCTGCTAAAGTGTTCTTCACTGCTGCCAAATTCTGGTCATTTTCTCTTGGTTTCTTAGGTTCTGTTTGCCACCTAGTTGGATGTTGATCCGAGTTCTGAAAGCTTGAACTTCGGTCTGGAAATTGTAGACCATTTTAGAAAGCTCCTCTCTTGCCTCTTGTGCAGTAGCAAATTCTTTTCTTCCTGAGGGTAGTTGTACAACCAGGCGGGAGGGATACGGCATTGTAAATTTATAACCTGCCTCTTTAAGCACAGGCAGCAGTGGAAGATATGCTCGTCTAAGTCGCATCATCTTGGGAGCATAATCGTGGTTGAAGTAGATATGTGTTTGAAAATAAAATACTTTTTGGCATTTCCAAGCCATTAAGAGGACTTGTTCTTTAGTGTAATAGCTGTTAAACCTGAGAATCACTGATCGTGGAGGGACTTTAGTGGAGGTAGGCTTTGGGGCAAGAGCCCGATGTACTCTCTCAAGATGGAACTCGAAATCAGAGGGTAATTCCAAAGCAGTGTGAAGTAAGGATTCTATAAACTCTTTAATATTAGAGCCCTCAGAGTTTTCCGGCAGGCAGTATATATGGATATTTCTGCGCCTTGCACGATTCTCTTGATCTTCCTATCAGTCTAGTATTTGCTTTTGGGTTTCTTTAATTTGCTGAAGGATTTGTTCTAAATCATTTACACGATTTTTTGTTGCAGTTCCCTGATGCTCTTGGTCGTCCATGCGCTGTTCTAACTGCACCACATCCCAGTGGAGCTCCCTGTACATGTCCTTTATCTCTGCTCTAAAGATCAGAATTTCTTGATATATCAAGTCCAACTTAACTTTTTTAGTTTTAGCTGCTCCGAATTTGTGGGAATTTTTACTGGGTCCATGCTTGAAGTTGTGCAGTTGAGAGTCACGTGGGTCTGAGGCCTGAGAGGCCTCTGTGTCTAAGAGATCTGCTGAATCTTCCATCTAGCACCACATGCTAGTCAGATTCCCCAGGAAAGTCCACCTGTGCATTCCGGTATACGTTCTGCACTAAGATTTATTTATTATATATAAGTACTACCAATCAGAATAATTGCTTAGCCCGAGGGAGATGGGAGCATTGCCACTAAGCAGCCATTACTCACGAGGTGGAACCAGAAGTCGTCTACAAATTAGTCTTAATGACAAGATGGATAAGCAATTATAAATTAAAAGTTCTTGTCATGTGAGCATAGTTTTTGTAAGACAGTTTTTGGCACTACATAGATAAGCAAGCATGATTTTCTAAATTAAAATAGATTCTTAAAACACAAATATAATTTTTCTGAACAACATTGCAAAGCAAAAACAATTTTTTTTCCATCACAGATAAAAATATGTCGCTTTTAAAAGAAATAAAAACTTAAGCCATTCCTGCCAGTTTCCTAGGTTCTATGCCTAAGATGTGATAACTCTCACCAGACCTTGTACAAACCTGATGCCTTCTTGAAGTCCTAAGAGTCAAGGTGACCATCTGCATCAATTGTCACTCTGAGACTCCTTACTTTGCTCTGGATTTTTGGGGCTTTTATATATTCTTGTCAAAGTACACTGATACTGCACTGTGATAAGACTGTGTTAACAATGTCTCGAAACTGTGATGACAATAATCATGTAAGTATCCATATGATATAGTGGGTCTGCTTGGGGCTGTAACCTAAACCTGATGTCATTACTTTTAAACAAAGCATGCCAATGTGGTTACAATGTATGCACAAAGCATACTACAAAGCATGGCCACTGTGATTACAATGTAAGTTCAAGTTTGTTTATTGTTGGTCAGTTGAATAACCATTACAATATTTTCAAACACTATACAAAAATTATTACAACACATCACCTGCAATACAAAAATAGTCTATTCAAATATACTTTAACTTTCATTAATACGATAAACTAGTTATAAATAATTATCTTAAAATAAGGTCTATTGAGAGTCTACTAAAAGTCAAACCATTTTATAGAAAGACAGTTAATTAGAACCCTCTTTGGAATAGGCAGGCTACAAATAAGATAATTAATACATTCTCCTTGAAAGTTTAATTATACTAGCCATCTCAATTGGCACCAGTGGACATCATACTGATTCTTAGATAAAGAAAACTGGGCCATCATAAGACTCTCTGTAGGTATCCAGATGTCCTACAGAAATACTGTGACATTACAGACTGAGAGCACTTAGTCTCTGACCCAACTAATGGGAACTCTGTGATATCAGTGACACCATCCCCTTTTAGGTAAGACTTCAGGTGCACCCCACAGCTTATGCTGCCCAGTGCTCCTTGTCCCCAAATATGGGAGGATTTATACACCAATTACAATGAAAATTACCTAAAAGTATACCCTGACCAGAGCAATCATTCTGTCCATTCTTTTCTTTCTATGTGTGGACATCGAACAACCATTTAAGGGACAATTATTACCATCAAATCCAATCCAGATAACAATTTCCTACCACTGTAGTTGGAGCCTTCTTAGGACTCCAGAACCACCTTCTAAAGTATTCTGTTCCAGACAGGGTGGCAAGATTTCATCTCCAGCCCAACATTCAGAAATCATATGTTATTGATAATACCTTCCCCTCTTTGGTATAACCTCTGGTGCACTTTGCAGAACATGCTGCTCCGTGCTCCTGGTGTTTGCCAGGCATGGGAGGATTTGTAAACCAAATGCAATTAGAAATCATATGCTAGTTACCAGGGACCTTATCTAGTTCCACCTGTCTACAATTTTCCTTGTCACAATTAGGCCCCCAGAGCCCATTGTTAGAGCCCTCATGGTACCATTTTCAAGCTCAGTTAAAGCCATCACAGGTAACTGGATGCCCGTTCAATTTCAGGATGCCTATTAAACAATCAAAATAGACCTTTCTTTCTTCAATTTAACATTAAAATAGCACATCAGCTAAACTATAAAAAAGTATAAAGCTAATTTATAACAAGTTCCCCAATGACACTTTTAACCAAGCTATTGCTGTACATTTAAACAGGTTAAATTAACCCAGTCATTTAAAGCTGCTTAAATCGGAAGTTCACCATTTGCATCATGATTTTAGGACTCTGGAAAGCAAGGATAAACAGGGATAAAAAAATTCAGGACTCAACAAATATACAAATGTATATACTGTATATACTTGCAGTTCGGCTGTCCCATAATTCAAGCCCGACTTAAGCGCTGTCATCAGCAGTCCACTCTCCAAGGCTCCAAATCCCTGAGTTCCTAAGTCTTTCTAAATTTCAACATCAGTCTCCTCCACCAGACCATCCTTCACATTTGCAAAAAAAGGGCCATCTCTTTACACTGAAAGTCCATGCCCCGCTCTCAGTCACCATCCTAAAAGTTCCTCTGAGTGACTGAGAATTTTCAAACTTCCCTCGTCTTCTCTGAGAGTTCACACACCAATTTTACTTTTCTTCAGCTAGGCAAAAAAGCAGATGGAGCCCGTACACAGCAAAGCATCATACCTTCTTGTCTCTGCAGCAAACTGAAGAAACAAAAAATAAAAGTCGCACTCCTCTGAGTGCAGTAAAATCTTTTAACTTAATAATGCTTCATACAGGCCCTCCGGCAACAGTGGCATACCTGTCATGAATTTTAAATATACTTATCGGCACAATTGTGCCCCTGGTCTGAAGCATGCAACCTCTTTTTGCTATCCGGTGTCCTCCAGTCTCCTCACAATTCAGCGAGCTATCTTCAAGAAAAAGACTGGACGACCCCAGGCCCACTCTCCGGTATTTGTTTCAAGCTTTGGTGGGCTAATCAACACATAAGGTACTTCCACATTTTTCTACCTCCTTTATGCTACTCCTCGATCATTCTCTCTCTATAGGAGAATAATCAAAGTAGACTACAGGAACGCCAAACACCGAAAGCAAACAGTCGCATGACTAAGTTACCTAAAAGCTCCCGATAACATAAAGGTAGCTTACAGAACTTGGTTAAACAAATATATTAAGGGTTTCATTCATGAAAAAGATAAATGAGCCTCCAATGAATAATTTTTAAAACCAAAAAACTAAGCTTAGAGACAGCCAGCCAGGAGCGGAGCAGCCCTACAGCCATCTTGCTGCCCCGCCCCACCCGCTAGCCATGTGGAGTAAGCTCGCTGTTTGCACTGAGGTGGTATACAGACCATGATTACAATGTAAGACTACTAAGCAGCAGTTATGCTATTTTAAACTTAGTACACAGTGTAGCAGTGTGAGTACCTGCTGTAGTTGACTGATATTGCAGCAGGCCATGATGCTTGGGGGCAGGGTTGACTGCCTGTGACTACTCAAGCAGTTGATGGTTTATGTTATAGACTAGAACTTGACCCCTAACTAATTCCTTACAGCTATATAGTGTGGCTATAATTAAAGCATTTTATAGACACCATGGAAAGATTTTACAAGGTTACGTTCAGGCCTCATGATAAGAAGTTGTAGAGCAAATAAACATTTAAGTTTTTTCTAGCTTGCAAAGCTTATAGGTTACAAGTTGTTAATCAGTCAATACTTAAATTAAATACACCCAAAGTATTTGATAAGTATCAGGTTACAGATTATTTAGTTAGTACAAAATCAAACATATGTAAGTTCATTTGTAGGCTACAAACTATTAATTAGTTAAAACAAAATCAAACTTTCATAAGCAGGATTGTCAGTCAGGTAAAGGACAAGCTAAAACTTAAACATTTTGGTCTAATCACAGCCATTTTCTTAAAATACGGGGTATAGAATGTTTTCAGCAATCCACTCTTCCAGTGTTGCCTCGTCTTCTGGAGACATGAGTTCATTGACAGTCTTCCAACCATGGGACATTAGAGCCTAGTGGCATAGGTGGGTCAATTTGGGTTGAATCCAGAAATAAATAGGTTTATGGAGGCAGATTAAACAGGGCAGGTGGAACTGGTGGTATGGGCAGACCTGGTGGGCTCTGCAGAGAGGGATTACATGCAGAGCACTACTCGCATGGGTTACATTTGAAGAAATAGTAGTAACCATGGTTGCCTATCCATTAGCTTTTATATAGTATATGGGCCCCAGGTAATGCGACTTAGAGACTGAATTGAATTTATTGTTCTTTTGCCTCATTTGCAGAGATTTCTGATTACCTTATGTATGTACAAATCAGGCACAGTTTCTGGAACAGCGTTTGTTGAGAACAACTGCAGCAAAGCCCCTCCCCCATTATTTTTTTACAAAGTCCATAACTATGAGTCCATTGGCTGACCTGGTCAGATAGTAAACAGGCAGAAATGAACTGTAGGAAGCGTCACCATGACGATGACAGGAAGTGAACATGGCCCTGTTTCACATTACAACCGGTGATGACGTTACCATTTCACTGATCTAAGGAGGAGGAAAACATTAATGTTAGAAAACTACAAGCAGCAATAGCTTCACAAAAAAAAAACAGTAAAAAAAACACTTACATGTTAATCATCATTCAACAATGAATCGCTAATGACTGCAATCCTGCATCTCGTACAGGGCCCATAGAAGTTATTAATATGCACTATTTGTCCTTGTTGGAAGGTGTTGTGGTCACCTATTAGATTAAAGTTCCTCTTAAGAGGTCCTCTTCAATGTCTTTATAAGCGATATTGCAGAGGGACTGGAAGGAAAAGTATGTCTCTTTGCAGATGATACAAAGATCTGCAACAGAGTTGATGCACAAGGTGGGGAGGAAAGGGTGAGAAGGGACTTGGCAAGGTTAGAGGAATGGTCAAATGTATGGCAGCTTAGATTCAATGCTAAGAAGTGCAAGGTAATGCACCTGGGAAACAAAAACCCAGGGGAAGAGTACACAATGGGGGGTGAGATACTAACAACAACAAAAATGGAAAGGGACCTGGGGGTAGTCATATCAGATGACCTAAAGGTGGGCAAGCAATGTGAGAGGGCAGCAAGGAGGGCTGGGGGGATACTGGGATGTATAGGGAGAGGCATCACCAGCAGAAAATAGGAAGTTATTATCCCTCTGTACAGACAGTTGGTGCGATCCCATTTGGAGTACTATGTGCAGTTCTGGAGACCCAATCTCTGCAAGGACATAGACAGGATGGAGGCTGTCCAGAGGAAGGCAACTAAAATGGTGCAGGGTCTGCACCAGAAGACATATGAAGAGAGACTTAAGGAGCTGAATATGTATAGCCTCGAGGAAAGGAGAGAGAGGGGGGGCATGATAGAAACTTTCAAGTATCTCAAGGGAATCAACAAAGCCCAAGATGGTAGCATCTTTCAAAAAAAGAGGTGTGCAAGAACAAGGGGCCACAATTTGAAGATAGAAGGGGGGTGGCTCAGAGGTAATTTAAGGAAGTAGTTTTTACAGAGAGGGTTGTGGATGCATGGAATGGACTTCCAGAGGAGGTTGTCGAGTCAAAAACAGTGGTGGAATTCAAGCATGCATGGGACAGTCATAAGGCAATTCTAGGGGGTTGGGGTAGGAAGAAGTAGGATGCTAGTTAACTAGGATCTGCAGCTTATCCAATAGGTAGGGAAATGGGCAGACTGGGTGGGCCAAGCGGTCCTTATCTGCCGTCAAAATCTATGTTTCTATGTTTCTATATCCCAGGTTTGTAGTTGACATTTGGTGTTAAGTAGAAGGGTGATTTTTGGGATGGCATGTTTGGAGGTCTCTGTGTCCAGTACATTTTATAGGCTTGTGCTGGACATCGCTGTGGCATGGAGATATTTGTGTATATCCGAGGTTTGACTTCTCGGATGTCCCTCAGATTTTCCCACATACGTCTCTTGGTTTGGTGCTCAGTGTACTCAGAATATGCATGCCTCTCAGTGTCTTTACATAGTGTTAGGTCTCTGCATTTAAGATGGTACTGCCCGGCAATCTGTAGAGCAAAGTAAAGGCCATTGTTAAAGAACATATTTAACAAGGCTGTGGGACTGCGCAATCCAAGAGTTCTGCTCGAGTACAGCCTGTCTATGTCATTAGGAGTCATAGTGTCAGCCCAATTATGTTTGCTCCCCCATTCCTTGCTTCTTGAGGCATTTCTGCCTAGCATTTAGTGCTGTGAGAGTTTCCTTGACATCTGCACTGTTTCCATGGAAGACTGAATGGCTGTAGTGATTTTTAATTAGAAATCCATCCATACTGCCTAAGATTCCCCATAACATACTGGGTTCATACTCTGACTCATCATTTCATTTTATTTTATATATAAAATCTGCTAAATTGTTATCTAGCTTTGCAACTGATATCTCAATGATGGGATGAGCCTCAAGGATATCAACAAGGTGAGAGCTGAGGAGTCTTGTGTCAGATTCATTTTTTTTAAATGTCCGCTTGTTTGCCTGCTCCTCCATAAATGCTGGTTTAGAAAATACACTGGCTGCCATTGTGATGTCTGCCTTCTGTGTGCTTTAACTGCCCGAATAGAATTCTGGTTCAAAAAAGTCTCATATAAGGTAGCAATTATCATTCAAACCACAGAATGTTACAGGTAGCAGACATTCCATTTTGTTATGCTATTGATATGATGTATTGGAGAAGGTATAACAACTGCCTGACCCCTGACGTAATATCTGTAGTATAACAGCATTGTGCAAGTTCTGTTAGTACTAGACCTTTCCCATACTATATATATATATATATTCATGGCAAAAAAACTCTGTTTAAGCAACCTAAATCCATGAAATACTTGGGTATTATCTTAACTCGAAGTAACACTCATCTCAAATATCTAAATCTGGATTTGTTGGTTCAGAAAATAGATCAAGACCTTCATAGATGGATGCTCCTTCCTCTCTCCTTATGGGGTAGGATCAATTTAATTAAAATGAATATTTTCCCCGTTTGTTTTATCCCTTCAACATGTTGAATATTATCCTTTCTCTATCTTGGTTTAACAAAGTACATTCCATGCTCTCCTCCTTTATATGGGGATATAAAAAACCCAGAATGGCCCTCCATAAACTGGCAGCTCCCAAAGACAAAGGAGGGCTAAAACTTCCTCATCTGGCCTTGTATTACTGGGCCAGTCAGGCCAATAAATACTTACAATGGCTGACAGCAGAGCAGCGATTAGCACATTCTCTATATACACCGATTTGGCTTAGAGTGGAATTGGATAGTATTAAGAAATACGGCTTTCTTCTGGCCACATTATTATATACTAAAATATGGTTTCTTCCATTACCGTTATGTAAATCTCCCATCACAATTTTGATCATGTCCCACTCTCAGTTGTGCGCATTTCTTAACTACGACAATACCAAGGATATATATCAACCAGTAATCGGTAACCCCAACCTGAAGTTGGATAATAAGCCTTTACTTCCTAATTGGTGTTGTCCCATCAATTGCTCTTTGTTGAAAGATTTCATTACACCTGACAGACTATGGAGTTCCTCTGTGGAGATTTTACAAACATTCATGACTCCTGCTACCAATATTTTCAAGGTATATCAATTACGGCATTGTATGGTGAAGGCATTCGGGTCTATCCCGCCCTCGCCTCCACAGTTCAGTTTTCTGGTCTCTCTTCTTGATATGGCCAGAATCCCTCACGCAGTCTCGAAAATATACAATACCTTAATTGCTTGGAAATATCTTGATAACTTGGCTCCTATCTCGTACTGGTCTTCTCTTTTTCCAGACATGGAGTTTGATTGGTCACTCATTTGGAATAGCTGTCATAAATTCCTATCCCAGGATAGAATGAGATTAATGCAATTCAAAATCTTACACAATATATATTATACTCCTCAAAAATTGGCTCGAATAGGTGTATTGGCTACCTTGCTCTGTACCAGATGTGGGTTGATGCCCGGGGACTCCCTCCACATTTTTTGGGATTGTCCTAAGGTCGTCCCCCTCTGGTCCACTATAAAACAAAAAGCTGACCCACTCTTAGGCCTTTCAGAGCTTTTCTCTCCAGAAATTTGTCTTCTGGGTGATTTTTCTGCCATTACAGTCAGATGTAGAACATTCTATATGGCTTTAATTTCCATGTCTGTTAAAAAGATGGTTCTAAGGCATTGGAAAGATTCCAACAATTTGTCTTACTTAGAATGGCTCCAAGAGCTTCTTGCAAATCTTAGAACTGAGAGAACCATTGCAAGTCTTTCCAATAAACTTACGAAATTCAACAAACTACGGGGTCCTCTACAAGCCCTGTATTCGGTACAACCGTGACATGTAGCTGTTAGAAGTACATTATGTTCATTTTATATTACACTGCTGCATCAGAAGGGAGGGAGGGTAGGGTGGAGGGTGGTGGTGGGAGAGAATGAATCTGTCCATTGTGTTGGATAACCACTTTTGTTACATTGCACATTTCTTGTGATTCATTCTCTGTATAGTAAACCTTAATAAAACTGAATGGAAAAACTCTGTTTAATGCATCAGTTAGGTTATTCCACAGTGACAAAAGCAAGGAAATTTGATGTTAGGGTTCTCACCCTCATGCCCACCTACTCCACCAACAGGCATCAGGTGTGCGTGGGGTTAAGTCCTCTTACCCCATCCCATGTGTAAACAAGCTGAGGTGATGCAGTATAGGAGAATGGGTGAGAGTTAGGACTGATGATTCCAACGACACCCCAATGCCTGTTGGTGGGGGCAGGGTGGGCATGGGGTGCAAGGGGTTGGAATGCTAACATTGAATTTCCTTGCTTTTGTTGCTGTGGAACAACCCTAACTGATGCATTAAACAGATTTTTTTGCCATGAATTTCCCTTGTTTTTGAGAATGTGCAGTATAAACAGTGAATGGAATGTGGTGGTGCAAACGGGGGGCCCTTCGGTAATGGGAACACAAGTGGAAATGCAAATGGTTATGGTAACAGCAAGGAGGATGCCAAAGGGAACATTCATGGAAATGGAAGTGGAAATGCAAGCACATGAGTAAACGCAAATCGTTACTCGCACAGTCACAGTAACGCAATTGGAAACGCAAACTAGTATGGTAATAGCAAAGATGACGCCAAAGGAAACAGAAATGCAAATGGAAACACATACCAAATGCAAATGGCAATGCACACAGTGATGCAAAAGGAAACACAAATGCAAACAAAACCAGTAATAGAAATGCAAATAGTAACAGTAACGCAAATGCAAGCACAAATGCGAACGCAAAGGGTAATGCACACGGTGACGTAAATGGAAACGCTAATGCAAACAGTCATTGAAACGCCAGTGGAAATGCTAACTGTAACAGTAAGCAAATGCACCCATGTTTTTTTTGCCAAAAAGTGCATTCAGAAGCACAGTGAATACAAAGAATGCATGCATAATAATGGCCCTCGGAGCAGAAAATGAACACTTGGAATACTAAATTGCTTATATCTCAGGAACCGTACAATGTAGAAAAAAAATTAAAATTTCATATGATTTGTGACTTTCCTGGCTAGTTTTGTACTTCAAGCATTTTTCTAACAAAAAGTCTGTATCTCAAATCGTTTTCAAGATACAGACCCCGAAAGGCATGACAGAAGCTGTAATGTTAGTCTATTGGAAAAATAGTCAGCTTTGGAGTGCCGTAACTTTGCAGTCCTGTAATGTTTTGTCACCAAACTACCAAAAAGCACATTTGTTCGATGTTGGGTTTCTTCCTTCCAATTTTCAGGCCAAAAGACCAAACCGTTCTTTTGCAGCAGGGTGGCAAAGATTCCCTACTGTTTTCGGCATAGTGTCGCAAAGTACTGTCGCAAATCATGACACTTTTGAAAAAAAAACACAAAAGTGTTGCAAGTGCAACACTACTTTGTGAAACTACAGTTTACAAAAATTTGAAAAACATATTTCTGGGGTGTTTAACCCCATCAAAAAAGACATGGCTAGCATCCTCAGGGCTCGACTAGGTGAACACAAAAAGAATTGTGTCCCTAGAGGGTCCCAAATTTAAATGCCAAGCATTTCTGTGACCAGTAACTGAAAAAAAATGGCTGACTCACGACACTACAGGGGTCATCTGTGACACTAAAAACTGCCTTTGCAACACTGTCAAATAGTTTGTTAACTTTTCCCATTGACTATAATGGGAAACTTGTTTTTTGAATAACTTTTGAACTGTTTAATATTTTTTTCATGAAATCTTCAAAAGACACATCAGGGACCCTGGCTGCATGCTCCCTGAAGGTTTTGGACTAGTCACACAAACTGTGTGTCCTGTAGGCATGAGCAAAGAATCTGCAAAAAAGCATAAATACAACTTTTTATTGTGCTTTATAGCTGTGCAATCGTATATCCTACTGTTACGAAACTTGCCACATCCAGAGATCTATAGTACTGCTCTGCGCCTGCCAAATTTCAGGCATATCCATTATATGGTGTCAAAGTTACTAAGCTGCACAATTTCACACTTTAACCTTAAATGGGGTACTCAATCTTAATTCAGTGGTACTACCGCGTTACTATAATGTATATATATATATATATATATATATATATATATATATATATATATATATATGTATGTATACATATATGCTGTAGAATTCATTGCTTCTAATAAAGTTTCATTCAAATATACAGTTTTTCCACACTGTCTGGCTCCCCTCACCTTATTTAATATGAAGCCCCTCCTGTATGGAGTGCATATGATGTCACTGATGATATCACATCATATTTCAGCCAGTGGAAGAGCTACATTCTGCAAAGAAATTATTAAATTATGATGCAGTAATAAAAAAATGCTGCTAGAGAAACCAAGTATTCCTGCCACAGAAATCAGAACAGAAGTGCCACGGAGAAGCCAGAAGGGGAAGGAAGGAAACATATTCAATTCAGTGCTTTAGAGTAACTGGTAATTGCTATTTTTCTTTCAAACTTAGATTGTGGGCGTTTAGTGACACTATACTTTCTTTGTTGTCTTTACTTATAATTGTTTTTGGGCTGTTGAGAATTTAAAACATAGTGGTGGTGTAATTCTGTGCTGTCTTTAATTGCTGCAAATTTTCACCCTCCTCCCCTTCCCCCAACTCTTAATTATATGCCCTGATAAATCTGATTGACAGGAGCTAAACACAGGGAATAGTAAGGGGTGTGAAGTAGGAGGGGCATAAGGGGGAAGAAGCCCACCCTCAGCACAACAAGTGTTTTGACTTATTTATTTATTTATTGGTTTCTTTTTCCTTTTAAAAAAAAAAATATCTGAGGATTAGTGACAGGATTTTTAGTACAGTAAATTAATAAAAAGAGAACTAGGAGAGCTTCAGTAGCAGACAAGTAATGGAATTGCAGTATAATGTGGGGAGTGGTGCAATGCAGTGGCTGTGGGGCAGCCATATTCAGGCAGACCATCTGGACACTGAGGTACTGCCCTATCTGCATGCATCTCTCTGGACTGTGGGATGAGGTAGCCAAACTCAGAGCAGAAGTAAACTGGGTCAGGAGTACCATCACCCCTATCCAGGGACCACCTAGTCCAATGCAGCTGCTTCAAAGGATGCCGAGAACGAGGAGCACTTGGATGACAGTGGGCTCAGGGAGGGTTAGAGCAGTCAGGCAGAGGCACATCCCAGATCCTATTCCACTCAAGAACTCATATGCCACACTGGCAAACGAGGACAACCAAATAGAGGTACACAGAGAAGTGTAAGGAAAGGATATGGAGGTTAGCCAAGGAGGTGACCTCAGTGGGGAAAGCAGTGGACCCCAGAGGAGGAGGAAGTGAATCCTGGTGGGGGACTCCATTGTAAGAGGGATCCAGCTAGGAACACAGGGGGGAGGACAGGGAGGTGAGGTGCCTACCAGGTGCTACGGCATGGAGGGATGGAAGGAAGATCCTGGGGATCACTGGGAAGGCAAGACGGGAGGGTGAGCTGGATGTCATTATCCACCTAGGTACTAATGACCTGGCAAATGGGGAGCCAAAGGAAGTTCAGGAAGAGTTTAAGAAACTGGGAGGGGTCTCACAAGTAGCTACTTCTGTCACTTTCTCAGAAGTATTACCTGTGAGAGGCAAGAGAGCATAGGGAGCATGCACCAGGAACTTTAACTTATGGTTGAAGAACTGGTGCTGGAGGAAGGGTTTGGATTCATTGGTGACTGGGGACCCACCTGGAGGGATAGAGGTTTGTTCAAGCCTGACGGCCTGCATCCATCCTGGAGGGGAATCCAAGCACTCAATGATAAGTTTAAATGCTACATTGACAAGCATTTAAACTAGTAAAGGGGGTGGCAGGCCAGCAAGGAGGGTACTCTACTTGCTCACCCCCACAGCTAGCAGTGGAACCAGTGAACCAGAGGAGTGGCTATCTCTGCAAAGCAGTGTGCAAAAGATGGAGATTAGTGCCCAAGAGATAAGCAGAAAAGGGCAAAATTCAGCAGAAGGGCAGACAGCAAGGAGATCCAGGGATAAATGACAACTAAGGAAGGGGCTGGAATAGAACAGTGAAGCAGTCTAGGGAGGTCAAATCATGGAAAGCCATGTGTGCAAATGCCAGGAGCCTTAGCAACAAGATGGAAGATCTGGAGGCTGTCATGTTACAGTCAGACCTGGACATTGTGGCCATCACTGAAACCTGGTGTAATGATAACCATGACTGGGAGATGGCCATACCTGGCTACAACATATTCAGAAGAGACAGAGCAGGCAGGAAGGGAGGAGGAGTGGCACTGTGTGTGAAAAATGACATAAGGGCCACAGAGATCCAGGAGGAACAAAATGGGGAGAGATACTGTGGGTTGCTGGAAAGGAAAATGGGACAGCCATCCGCACAGGTGTGGCTCTAGACCACCAGCCCAGGAGGAAGAAACAGATAGGAGTTGATGCTAGCCATCCAAAGGATGGCAGACAAGGGTGAGGTAGTACTGGTTGGAGACTTCAATATTCCAGATGTGGACTGGAGCATCCCAGCAGCAGCATCAACTAGGAGCAGATTTATCCTGGAATCCCTTCAGGGTGCCTTCCACAAGCAACTGATCATGGAACCAACTCAGCAGAAGGCAATACTGGACCTTGTGCTCACAAACAGGGACAGTGTGATGGGGGTAACAGTGGGGGAGCACCTGGGTAACAGTGACCACCAGTCATTGTGGTTTGAAATCACAGAAAGAGCAGAACCAAACCACACAAAAACACGTATCCTGGATTTTAGGGGGAGACTTTGGGAAAATGGGGAGATACTTGAAAGAGGCATTAAGGGGAATGGGACAGGAATCAGGGTTGAGGAACAGTGGGCAGTATTTAAAATGGGGATTACAAGAACAACAGAATTATGCATTAAGCAGGTTAGCAAGAGGAAAAGGAAGAGGAGACCATTACGGTTTTCCAAAGAGGTAGCAAAGAAAGTGAAAGCCAAAAAGATTGCATTCAGGCAATACAAAAGACACAGGCAGAAGGGGATAGGGAGAAGTACCAGGAGAAGCAAAGGGAGGCAGGAGGTCAGTAAGGGAAGCCAAAGCTCAGACAGAAGAACACATTGCAAAATCAGTGGGTAGAGGACAAAACCTTTACAGGTACATAAGTGAAAAAAGAAAGACAAAGGGAGGGATAGTGAGACTGAAGGGGGAGGATGGGAGCCACGTGGAGGATGACAACAGTAAAGCTGACATATTGAACAGGTATTTCTGCTCAGTCTTTACTGAGGAAGAGGGGGGTAATGGGTCTGAAGGGAGTACAAGGGGTGAGAATGGTGCAGAAATGGACACAAGTCCCTTTACACGAGAAAGGGTCCTGAAGGAACTGGAAGTAATAAGAGTTGATAAAGCAATGGGGCCAGACAGGGTGCACCCCAGGGTCCTTAAAGAACTAAGAGAGGTGGTGGCTGAACCTCTGGCTATCCTGTTTAGCCGATCACTGGAAACAGGGGAGGTACCCAAAGACTGGAGGACAGCAGATGTAGTCCCCTTATACAAAGGTGGGAACAAGGAGGAAGCAGGGAACTACAGACCAGTCAGCCTCACCTTGGTGGTGGGGAAGATCATGGAAGCACTACTGAAGGAGAGATTGGTGGAACATCTGGTTGTCAATGGACTACAGGACCCAAGGCAGCATGGTTTCACCAGGGGGAGTTCATGTCAGACCAACCTCGTTGAATTTTTTGACTGGGTGACTAGGGAGGTGGATCAGGGGAGGGCAGTGGACATGGCCTATCTGGACTTCAGCAAGGCCTTTGACACTGTGCCACATAGAAGACTATTACACAAACTGGGGAATATGGGTGTGGGCAGGACAGTAGTGTGGTGGGTAGGTAACTGGCTGGGTGGCAGGACACAGAGGGTGGTGGTAAATGGCTGTCACTCCACAGAGGGAAGATTGACCAGTGGGTACCACAGGGATCAGTGCTGGGACCAGTCCTATTCAACATTTTCATCAGTGACATTGCACAGGATCTAGAAGGCAGAATTTCACTGTTCGCTGATGACACAAAGCTCTGTAACGAGTAGACACACCAGAGGTGTAGACAGAATGAGAAGTGACCTGCAGAAACTTGAAGAATGGTCAAGGGTTTGGCAGTTGAAATTCAATGCAAAGAAGTGCAAGATAATGCATATGGGGCACAAAACCCTGGCACAATATATCAGTTGGGGGTGAGGATATAGCATGCACCAAGCAGGAAGGGATCTTGGGGTTGTCATCTCTGATGACCTCAAGGTAGGGAAACAGTGTGACAAGGCAGCAGGTAAAGCAAATAGGATGCTGGGATGTATAGGCAGGGGCATCACCAGCAGGAAAGGAGGTCATAATTCCGCTATACAAGACACTAGTGAGGCCCCACCTGGGTACAGTGTACAGTTCTGGAGACCATACCTACATAAGGACATAGACAGGGTAGAGAAGGTTCAGAGGAGGGCAACAAAGATGGTGCATGGATTGCATCACAAGTCCTATGAAGACAGGTTGAAGGAACTGAACATGTACTCCTGGAGGAGAGGAGGGAGGAGAGAGGGATATGATAGAGACATACAAGTATCTTACAGGGAGGAACAGGGTGCAGGAAAACACTATTTTAAGCGAAAAAGATGTTCCAGGACTAGAGGGCATGGGATGAAATTGGAGGAGGACGATTCAGAGGAAACATGAGAAAGAATTTCTTCACAGAACGGGTGGTGGACAAGTGGAACACCCTGCCAGAGGAAGTGGTGGGGGCTGAAACAATCACGGGATTTAAGAATGCATGGGATAGACATAAAGGAATTCTAGAGGTCAGGGGTAAGGGGCAACAGACTTCTAGGAAAACAAACTGAACTTACAAGCTCAAATGGGCAGACTGGGTGGGCCATAGGCCCTTATCTGCCGACACTGTCTATGTATCTATGTATCTATGGAGAACTAGGGGCCCTGTATGTGTTTACATAACAAAGTTTGTCAAGTAGGTACATAATATCTACTGCAGGTTTTACTGTCACTGTGTTGTAGTTAAAAAATTGCTATGTGTTCTCTGTAGTTAGTCACCAATGATTTGTAAGTGGCTATCTTGGGACAGATTTTTAAGTGGGCCAACGAGGCACAGCCCACAAATGGGAGCAAAGTTGGGATACTGCTTAATCTGCCTCCAAGATCAAAGCAATATCCTCATTGTAGGTGCCAAAGAATATATGCTTGATATCAGTTTGGACTCCTTTGTCTTGCTTTTTTTTTTCCAGTTATTCTTTTTATTAAATCCAATGCAGTGAGAATATCCAGAACTGGGAAAGGAGAAGCCAGAGAAGGTGAGGGGGGAAGCAAGGTCAGCTCCCAGGGTGGGGGCTGACCAAATGAGCAGACATGAAAGACCGTTAGGCCTATCCTGCTGGCATTTTAGTATGTTAGTATAGCACATTAACAAATATTAATTAGGAAATTTTACATATCTGTGCACATTCTTTTAGCATTCTATCTAAATAAATATGTATTTGAAGCACATCAAGTAATTTTTCTCTGTCAGGTAAGTATATCTTAAAGAAAGGAAAACACAGGAAAAGGCATAGCTTTCCCCAGACACTACAGAAACTATCAATTAGTGCTTTCAGACATTAACAACTTGTTTAATGATTTAAAACAGCTACCCACAACTTCCACTTCATGTTGCTGCCAGCAATATTGAGCAGCAGTAAGCTTCCTGAGCTCACTTTATGCTAATATGTCTGTTTGACATCTGTTATTGGTTGGCAGGACATATTAGTATAAAGTGAGCTCAGGAAGCTCACTGCTGCTCATGAAATGGTGGTTGCCAGCAATAGAAAGTGAAAGTTGAAGGCCACTGTATAAATCACTAAAACAGCAATTATGAGGGAAATTAAAAAAAGTTAGTGTGTGAAAGCAGTAATCAAGCATTTTTATAGCTCCTGGGTAAATCTATGTCTTTTCCAGTGTTTCCCTTTAACATCCTAGTATTATGTATAATATCAGGATGAAATAATTGAGAGTATCTATTCTTAGCAGCTACATGCTTTGTTCATTTTGTATTAATAGAGTATTTAAACATTGTCTTGTGCAATTTCTTAGCCATCTTCCAACCATATAAAAAAAGGTTTCTGTGTTTGTTTGAATTTATCTAGGGTTCTGGCAGCTAAGTGATTGCATATCTTGATGAAGTGCAGTCTTTAATGTTTCTCTTATCAGGAAAGTATACCTTAACTTTAGTATTGCATATAATATCAGGATGAAATAATAGAGAATATCTATTATTAGCAGCTACACACTTTGTTCATTTTGTATTAATAGAGTATTTAAACATTGTCTTGCATAATATCTTATCTGTCTTCCAACCATGTAAAGAAGTTTCTGTGTTTGTTTGAATTTATCTAGGGTTCGAGCAGCAAAGTTACTCATAACCTTTGTTAAATGCAGTCTTTGACATAAACTCCTCCATTCCTCTAGAGTTGGAGGTACTGTTTCTTTCCTGTTAAGTAAGATCATACATTTTATCCTGGATGCAGTCAACAGTAACCATCTTTTTTTTCACTTTTGTGTAAACTGAATATTCTCGAGATATCACCAAGAATGAAGATTCTGTGGTCAGCAGGGATGGGCTCTTTGAGCACTTAGTCACAAATTTTAATTATTTTTGCTCATGCAGGTATTAAAATTAGAGTGGTGCATGGACCAAATATTATTCCCCAAATACCGCAAATAATTGGCTTTCCAAGTATTCAGAACAACATGCCGAATACCTCGCTATTTAGCCAGTATTTGGGAAGCAATATTCGATGGATGAGATTTCAAAGTCTCACAGAGCTTCATTGGCCAATCAGAGACTGTTTCTGGAGCTCTCAGCCATGCACATCATGTAATCTCCTCACTGTGAGTCAGTAGTTGTCTGAGAGATATAGTTATAGTCTGTCTGCTGTGACTTGCCTTTCAGACAGCTTTATCCTACTCCCCTCCAAAAAAACGCTTTCCTGGTAGCAAAACAGTTTGCTTTTTGGTCAGTATTTAACACCTGATCATCATCAGACAAGTTCTGACTACATTCTTTTGTGTTGTTGTCCCTGTACTGGTCTCAGTTGCATGGACTAGCAGGAGAGATAAGAGAGAGAGAGAGAGAGTGTGTGTGTGTGTGTGTGTGTGTGTGTGTGTCTGTGTGTGTGTGTGTGTATGTGTGTCTGCTGACACCCCTCCCCCACTGCATTTAGCTACACAGCTCTAGTGTGATTTAGTTTTTGCTGAAAGACATTTATTTTTGCAGAAACAAGGTTCTTTCTGCTCAGAAAAGTCAGGCTTGACTTTTCTGTCTAGTGTGACAGCTTCTAGTGTACATTTATTATTGGGGAACTGTTTCTGGGCTCAGTAACAGAGAGGCCTGTTTGCTTACTTCGCCAACCCCCACTGTTTTCACTTCCATAGAAATCCAGTGTGATGTGAATGTGAATCTGATTTTCTTGTAAAGCATAAGCAAGGTTCTGATTCTGGTGTGTGTTTTTAGGGCTGCAGTGTGCATAGCCCTCTTGCTATAAGACAAGCATTTGTCAATGCCAAACGTTCGCTTGCAGGTATTTGCAGTGGTGTTTGGCATGTATGGTGCTTTACCCTAATGCCCTGTGCAATTGCTGGTATTTGCACAATAAATTGTCAGCATGACCTTGTTGTTACCCCCATTGTGCGCTACATAGGCAGAAACACGTTTTGGAGAGGATGTGAAAAATGACAGCTGTACTGCTCATAAGGAAGTGTGGTAAAATGGCAATGTTGAAAATCTGGAGTGGAAATATTGAAAATTTGCAAACCTACGAGTGTGTGGGAACTGTGCAACGCACGCTCGTAAAACAGTCATTTGTAGGATTTTTTACTAAATTTTCAACATTGCAATTTTAAAACCTCTGCTAATGAACAGTGTCACTGTGATTTTCTTACTGTGTTCCATACATTGATTTCGCACACCGACTGCGCCATTGTGCAGTACATGGGCGGAAAGACGTTTTGGGCAGGATGTGAAAAATGACAGCTGTACTGCTCATAAGGAGGTGTGGTAAAATGGCAATGTTGAAAATCTGGAGTGAAAATATTGAAAAGTTGCAAACTTACGAGCGTGCATAGGAACTGCGCAACGCAGAGTCATAAAACAGTCATTTTTAAGAATTTTTACACCAAATTTTCAGCACAGCCATTTTAAGACCTCTGCTCATGATCAGTATCACTGTGATTTTCTTAATGTGTGCCATACATTGAGTTCGCACACCGACTGCGCCATTGTGGGCTACATGGGCAGAAACACATTTTGGGCAGGATGTGAAAAATGACAGCTGTACTGCTCATGAGGAGGTGTGGTAAAATGGCAATGTTGAAAATCTGGAGTGCAAATATTGAAAATTACGCAAGCATCTGACGTCGTGGGGAACATGCAGAACGATGCTCTTAAAACAGTTATTTTTAGGAATTGTTTCACCAAATGTTCAACATAGCCATTTTAAGACTTCTGCTCATGAACAGTGTCACTGTGATTTTCTTTATGTGTTCCATACATTGATTTCGCACACTGACTGCGCCATTGTGCGTTACATGGGCAGAAACATGTTTTGGGTGAGATGTGAAAAATGACAGCTGTACAGCTCATAAGAAGGTGTGATAAAATGGCAATGTTGAAAATCTGGAGTGAAAATATTGAAAATTCGTGAACTTACGAGCCTGCGTAGGAACTGCGCAACATGCGCTCGTAAAACAGTCATTTTTTGGAATTTTTGCACCAAATTTTCAACATGGGGTTTTTGGGACCCCTTCTCATGAATGATGTCACTGTTATGGTGTTATTCAAGGCTGAAGGGTGATTTCACGCAGTGACTGTGCAGTGCCTGCGAAATCACCCTTCGGGCCCGAATAACACCATGACAGTGACATCATTCATGAGAAGGGGTCCCAAAACCCCATGTTGAAAATTTGCAAAATTTCCAAAATGACTGAGATATGCACAGAAGTTGAAACCCCCTATGTAGCCCATTATACAGCTTACTGGCATTTCCTCAGTTCAGCCGTCGGCTTTGAAGAGTGCAGACGTGTTCCCAGTCCACGGAGCTCATCGCGCCAGAGTCTGGAGGTAAGTATGGGGTGGGGGTGTGGGGAGGCTGGGTGCGCCAGTGGGTGAGTGCGGGTTGTGGGAGGGCTGGGAAGCTTGCCCATGGGACCGTTTTGTTTTCCAGGTTAAAAAAAAAAAGACGCGGGACCTTTGCCACGCTGAGTGGGCTCCCAGCATGGCAGAAGATGGCTGGGGGCGAGGAGCCAATGGGGATTGGGCACCCCGTCGGCAAAGTAAACAAATGGTTTGCCAGCTGGGGTGGGCTCCCAACATGGCAGCAAGACGGCTTGGGGGCCGTGGAGCTGATGGGGATTCGGCACCCCATCAGCAACAACATTGCCATGCTGGGTGGGCTCCCAGCATGGCACCTACTTTGGGGGCGGCGTGACGATGCGGAAGTGGCAGCGTGACACAAGGGGTGGCACTCAGTATGGCAGTGGTGCTTTCCTTTGAAGCAGAGGAACACCGCTGTCATACTGAGCTCCTGCACCCATTGGTGCAGGACCGCCACGCCTGCTCAAGGGAGCAGTGCATTGGGTTGGAGAGGCACACCTCCAAGTGTGCTACTCTCCTAAAACGTTCCTTGTGCATGCACGCAAGTGAACGTAAAAAGGACTCCTGCATTCCTTCCAACTGAACAACATGTTGGACATGAAGCGCAGTCATCTTTGTGTTTGTGTTGTCCCTGGAGCCCTCCACTCCCTGTCTCAACAGGCACTGCACTCTTTATTATTTTTTGCCTGCTCGTGACACTGGGGGATTGGGCACCCCCAGTGTCACTCTTATGTTTCTGTGGGGGTGCAGGGTGGTGGGTGCTGAAAGGGAGGGTCAGGTGGGGGATATCTGTAAATTAAAAGAAATCAAAATCAGCAGTCACAGCAAACTGTGCCATGTCCAAGATGGCTGTCGCAGCCTACTATGCATGTGCTAGTGGTCGCGCATGTGAAATAGACTGTGGCAGACATCTTGGACATGGCACAGTCTGCCGTGAATGCCAATTTTGTTGTCTTTTAATTTATAGATCCCCCCTCCCTCTCAGCACCCACTACCCAGAAACATAAGAGTGACACTGAGGGTGCCCAATCCCCTAGTGTTGCAATCAGGATGGCCTGAGTTTTTTTTCATATACCCCCACCCAACCATCCCTCTCAGTGCCCATCACACCACACATCCACAAAACCATAAGGGTGACACTGGCAGTGCCCAATCCCCCAGTGTCATGATCAGGGTATCCTAAGGGTTTTTTCCACATCCCCCTGAACCAACCCTCCCTTTCAGCACCCACCACCCCACTCCCCCCCTCAAGAAATGTAATAGTGACACTGGAGGGGTGCCCAGTTCCCCAGTAATCCTTGATCTTCTTTTTACCTGTAAAAAATAAAGTCCATCGATGACACTAGGGGGTGCCCAATCCCCCAGTGCAGAAATCCTCAAACTTTTTTTTCCTGTGAAAAAAGAAAAATACCATCAATGTCTTTTGCGATCAAGACTCCCCACCCAACCCTCCCACTTAGCATCCACTACTCCAAGCCCTTAGTTACTGATTGGAGGTCCAATGCTGTAATCCACTGTGGACCACAGATACGTCTTCACTTCAAAGCTGGACTGTGAATTGAAGAAACAGTTACGCACTTCAATGTATTTCAATGGTGTTTTGAACTTAGTGGAATAACTTGGGCATTTTTGCATATTTTTGGCCCAAATTTTCAACATGCCTTCTTTGGGACACCACCTCATGAACAATACAATTGAGCTTAGGTAAATATGTCCCAAAAGGTGATGTTGTGGTCACCATGTGAAATCACCTTTAGGGCAGGAGTTGAACATTTTCTCCACCATTGTTCATGCAGTGAGGTCATAAGATGACTATGTTAAAAATGTGGTGTAAAAATATTAAAACACAACTAAGTTATGAGCCTACATTGAGTTTTGCAAATGCAGGCTCATAACTTAGATTATTTTCAATATTTGTACCCTAATTTACAACATAGCCATATCTTTATAGCACCTCATGAATGTGACAGCTGTCATTTTTCAAATCCTGGCCAAAATGTTTGTTTTTTTACATCCCAAAAGTTGATTTCATGTTCCCTGCATGAAATCACCTTTTGGGCAGGAATTGAAAAAGTTATCTGCCATTGTTCATGAGGTGGGGTCATAAGATGACTATGTTGAAAATGTGGTGCAAAAATATTAAAACACAACAAAGTTATGAGCCTACCTTGAATTTTACAAATGCAGGCTCGTAACTTTGGTAAATTTCAAAATTTTTACCCCAAATTTACAACATAGCCATATCTTTATAGCATCTCATGAATGTGACAGCTGTCAATTTTCAAATACTGGTAAAAATGTTGTTTTTTTTACATCCCGAAAGGTGATTTTGTGGTCTTTGCATGAAATCACCTTTCAGGCAGGAGCTGAAAATGTTCTCTGCCATTGTTCATGAGGTGGGTTCATAATAAGGCTACATTATGTTGAAAATTTGGTGTATAAATTTTAAAATACAACAAAGTTATGAGCCTATGCTGAATTTTGCAAATGCAGGCTTGTAACTTTAGTAAATTTCAATATTTTTACCCCAAATTTACAACACAGCCATACCTTTATAGTACCTTATGAATATGACAGCTGTCATTTTTCAAATCCTGGCCAAAATGTTGTTGTTTTTTTTACATCCCAAAAGGCGATTTTATGGTCCCTGCACGAATCACCTTTCGGGCAGGAGTTGTACGTTTTCTCTGCCATTGTTCATGTGGTGTGGTCATAAGAAGGTTATATTATAATTCTGATTGCATAAATAAAATAAAATAAATGTTCAAAATTTAGTGTAAAAATATTTAGAAACAAAAATGTTATGAGGCTATGTTGAATTTTGCAAATGCAGGCTTGTAAGTTTGGTACAGTAGTAGCCACAGACATTGCCAGCTATCTCCAGATATTTCGCAAAATTTCTAAAGAGTTTCTCTCTGCTGCCCCTACTGTAGAAATGGAGAAAGCATTAGATATATCTGGAAATATCACAGAAAGTTCAGGAAATAGCTGGCAGTGTCTGTGGCTGCTACTGTGATATTCAATATTTTTACCCCAAATTTTCAGCATAGACATTTCTTTACAGTACCTCATGAATATGACTGCTGTCATTTTTCAACTCTTGCCCAAAATGTGTTTTTGCATCCCAAAAGTTGATTTTGCAGTCCTTGTGAGAAATCACCTTTTGAGCAGGAGTTAAACATCTGCTCTGCCCTTCTTCATGAGGCAGGGTCAGAACAAAGCTATGTTGAAAATCTGATGTACAAATATTACAAAATAACACATTTATGAGCCTACATTACATTTTGCCAATGCAGATGCATAGCTTTAGTAATTTTCTATATTTTTACCCCAAATTCTTCAGCTGCAGCCCTATTGGCTCTGGGCAGAGTTTTTTTTTCTGTTGTCTATTTCCAGACTCTGTTTCTTGCATGACTGAAGAAGGGAAGAGGGCATTGGCTGTCCCCCAACCACGTCTCAACACACCTGCACACTTAGATATACTTATCTATGTGTCTCATAGACATTTCCCTAACATGTAGTGGCACCCCCACCCTCTGACTACCTATCCTATACAGCAAATCCCTATCTCTCATGTTTAGTGGCACCCCTACCACCTTGAATGCTGGTTGACAAGTGGACTAACACAAACATTGGCGGTCCAGCATCCCCCACCCACTCCTAGAACACCACTAATCCAACCCCCCTTCCAGCAAGCAAGGAACATGCATAGAATCCCAATATGATGACTCACACAGACCTCCTCTCACCTCCTTGGCTGGCCATCATATAAGCTAACAGTGAAGGTGTATTTTTATTTATTTGTTTTTTGATAGCCGGGTGGGTGCGCTAAATATTAAATATGCCTATTTTCAGGCATGACCCAGGAGGATACATGTCAGAACATAGATACAATCAAAACATAGGACCCATGAACAATTTAAGTGAATAATGCAAGAGGTAAAGCTAGTAACATAATATATAATTTAAAGAAGGAGATGAGATACAGTGGAGTCCCCCAGGATGAAACACACTTTTAATGCACTCTGCAGTATGCTGTAACAGACCTACTGAATAAAGCAATATACTGTAATTTCAATGGCAATTAGTACCCTTTGCCTTGTGGGAAACTGTAGCATTCACTTCATCCTGGCAGTGTTGCATTTTCCTGAATGAAAAAGGGGATTAATTACCAATGAAATTACATTGCTTTATTCACTAGGTCTTCTGCAGCATTCTGCAGAGTGCTGCAAAATGCTGCAGAATTGTGTTTCATCCTGGAAGACACCACTGTACATGCGAGGGAGGAGAAATCATACAGCTAGAAACTATGACAATATAACATGATGCTGTATAACACAAAGTACAGTTTTCCTGATAAAAACATTATACAGTCTACACTGAAGTACAAAGTGCGGCACAAAGGCAATGTAAATACAGCTTCAAATAGTCCTAAGGACTAATGAACGATATAATTGGAGGGAGACCAGTGGCAGAGGATCAGAATTGGGGGGGGATGAGAATGCAACAAATATACAGCATATGTACGTGTGCTCACTGTTAGCTCATATGGTGGCTGACTGAGGAGGAGAGAGCAGGGCTATGCCAGTTGCAGTATCGAGATTCTGCACGTTTCCCCAGTTTGCTGGTAAGGGGGGTTGGATGGGTGGTGTTCTTGGTGCAGGCAGAGTGGGTGATGGGCTGCTGGACTGCCAATGTTTGCCAGTCCATTTGTTGACTGGCATTCAGGGAGAGTACCACTGGACTTCTGGGATGTTATAGGTTACACATGCTATGAGCTAGGGGGTTGGGGTGACATCAAGGATAAGGTGAACTATATGGGATGGGAGATCAAGGAGCAGAAGGTGCCACTAGACAAGAAGGCTAAGGTTCTACTATACGGGATGGGATATCGGGGGTGGGGTGTCTCTACACACTAAAGATACTGTACTGCTCTACGGGACAGGTGCTCAGAATGGCGAGGGTGTCACTAGACACCAGAAATAGGGTTCTGCTCCATGGGAAGGCTAATCAAAGGGTGGGGGGGGTGCCACTACACACCAGGACAAAGATTATCATATATGGGATAGGTTTTCAGGGGTTGGAGATGCCACTAGGTGCCAAGGCAGTCTCTGTGTGACACATAAATTAATATATAAACTAACATATCATACTGAAACCAGACAAGTGTTTGGGGGGGGGTGCCACTTGACACTATGAAGACCTCTACTTGACAAATAGAAAAATAAACAAATATATATTACTGAAACAAGATGGATGATCAGGGGGTGAAGGTGCCAGTAGATACCAGGCATGACTTGGCAGCTGCCCGCAGGATCAGCACAAAAGGGCTGCCACTTTCCATGTGAGCCCATAATGAGATGCAAATAACCTCTTAGTGCCTTGCATGCCCAATGGACCTATTTGCATGGTGTGGCTAAATATCATGCCATGGCTGTTGGCACCATCCAGTTCATGAGTGCAAGTCCCTGTGATCTGGATACGGGCCATGTCCATGTTGGGGAACCACAGATTGACTTAGCATTGCACCGACACAGGCCACTATTCAGTCAGATACCACTGGTCAGCTATCCAACTGAATATAGCAGCTTTTGAGTTGGGCACAGGCTCAGGTGCAGGTGGGGCAAAAACCTTTGCATCCTGCTTGCACCTGTTTTTCAATATCTGGCCCCAGGTTTTGTAACAGAAAATAACTCAGACGTCTTTGCCCCTGGGGCTGTTACAATCAGCATGCATCATCTCAGTCCTAGTTCTACATTGTTTTAAAATGTTAGAAAAATCAGTTTGGTGGATTTTTAGTTACAGATTGTTAAATGTGCATAATTTTGCACATTTTAAGATGCTTTCTTTGCCTATACATAATAAAAAAATAAGAGTTAAATTTTGGAACTTACAGATTCATTAGAACTTGTCTCAGAAGAAGGTGTTTAAGTGCTTTCAGAAAATCTTTTTTTATTGTTCTCAAGGTATAAATTTAGAAAAGTTCTCACATGCTCAAAACAAAGCAAACAATAGCTGAAAAAATACAAAAGTTTTTCAAGTTTGACACACGTAAAATTTCAAAATTAAATATCCCCCAAATTACTTAAATCTAACTATTGACACGTTTAAAATCACAAAAACATATTCCAACAAGACATCTAAGTTGATTTAAAAAAAGAATTTTAATTAATGTTACTATTTTGGTTATAAAACTTCTTTAAGTTACTTCATGAAATCATCAAGCGCTACTTGTAAAATGTTGTAGATCGCATGTGCGCAAAGTACAACATGGCAAAAAATATACAAAAGACAGTGCGTGTATATAATATACTATGTGAATTCATTGAGACAAGACAAAATAATACAAAAAAAGTGGAATGCACAACAATAAAAAAGAAACACAATGCATCAAAAATTTCCATTACAAATGTCTTCTGAAGTAGTAAAACTGTTGTGATAATTAAACAATGTTTTGTTTTTTTAACCATCATGATTCTTACCCAATTAATAAAACATGCCAAGAATATGGAAATAACAAAACACGCTAACTGTTTTGTAAAATTAAAGTTACACATGAACAGAAAATTTAATGCACTAAAACACAACAGATACTACAAGAAACAAAACTTTGAAGAACTAAAATTGTGTTGCCTCATATTTGCCTTGTTGCTTTTACTGTTGATGTTAGTGTTGTGTAGCTCCTTACCTTGGTTGCCTAGTAGTTGCTTATCACTGGAACACCCTATCTGGGTTGTCCTGTAATTTGTTTCTTGACCCATAGTTTGTAGCAACTAATTGTGTTTATGTTACTGCTGAACCTACTTATTTTAAAAACCTGTTTATGTTATCCTAGCTGTGCCCTACTTGGGTATTCCCTTATTTCTATTCATAGTTGCGGACATAGTTTTTTAGTATGAATCAGCTGTATTTTGGATTAATTCAGTGCTGGCATTTTGCTACTGCCAATGCTTTAGTTACATATCAGTTATCCAAATTAACTATGTTCTGCATAGGGATAGGGTACAGAGGGGAGACAGTCAGTTGTGACAGTGGCGGGGTACACTTCTCTAGGGACAGGCTCTGAAGGAGGAAGCACTGCTCCATCTGCAGGACCTTGGTGAAGCTCAATACTCAGCTGATCATGGCAAGAGAAGAAATATCTCAGCTGTGTTACCTGCTCAGGTGGAGACCACCCCACACTGTCCCCCCCAAGGCCTACTGATCCAGAGAGTGAAGAGTGATGTGAAGGGGAAGGAGGAAGGGAGGAAAGTTCAGCCACAGGGAGGTTGTCCAGCCCAGCACCATCCAGATGGTGAATGACTTTGCACCCCTGGAAGAGGATCAGGTACTTGATGGGGCAAGTGACTATGTGTCAGTCACTGGAAAGGGGCAAGGCAATGTGATGGCACCTGGTGTGACAAACAAGAGCGTGTCTACCAGGAGAATCTTAGTGGTCAGGGACTCCATGATTAGGAGAATTGAGAGGGTGGAGAGAGGGGGGATTGGAAAGAATGGGGGTGGTCAGCACCTTTATGGTGCATCGGCCATCCAGGATTTCAACAGGATAGGGAGGATGGTGTAGAGCTATGGTGTGGAGGTGGGGGTGCTGGTACATGTGGGTACCAATGATCTGGTGAACCAGTCAGTGGAGATGGTGAAGCAGAACTTTGGCAAACTGAGAGACAGATTGACTGCACACTCAGCCTCCCTGGCCTTTTCCAAGGTCCTCCTTGTGTGGGGCATGGAAAGGAAGGAGAAACATAGAAACATAGACTTTGATGGCAGATAAGGACTGCTTGGCCCACCTAGTCTGCCCATTTCCCTACCTATTGGATAAGCTGCAGATCCTAGTTAACAAACATACTACTTCTTCCTTAAGGAGGATAGAATAAGGAGGGATGAGATAAAGGAGTTTTATTGGTGGCTTAAGGGATGCTGTCAGGAGAAGTGGTACCACTTTGTGGGGGACTGGGGGACTTCTGGACAGGAGGCTCTTCAAGGATGATGGAATCCACCTGACAAGAGAAGGGGCCAGTACACTGGGGCAGAAGATTGACATCTATATCAGACAGTTAAACTGATGGCAGGGGAGACTGCAACTAGGGGAACCATGGTGATGGGAGAGAGGAAGTGGAACCTTGCTAGCACTCCTCCATATCTGGGGGCTTGTAACAGCACAAAGGGTAAAAACAGGGTTGAGGTCCAAATTGGGCTATCTGGGCTAGGGGAAGGGACAACAGAGAGGGGAAACACAAAGTGTGCAATCACCACACAAAACAAGAAACTAAAAAGGCTGGTGAAGAGTAAGGGAGAAAGACAGGTAAATAGCCAAAGCATTCAGGCGTTAGATGAAAGGGAGTTTGTCTTAATGCCATGAGCCTGTGTAATAAAATTGATGAGCTCCAGGCAATGATGGCAGACACTGAGATGGACCTTGTGGCCATCTCAGAAACCTGGGCTTCAGAAAATAATGACTGGAACCTGACATTCATAGGGCACACACAAGCTTCAGGAGGGATAGAGGAAGAGGTAATGAGGGAGGCATAGCTCTTTATGTCAGGGATGGCATTGAGGAGGCCAAAGATGGGTGCATCAGGAGTAGCACTGGGGAGACAGAATCACTGTGGGTGCTGCTTACAGCAGCCTCAGGGAAAAACTACAGTTAGGTGTGATATATACACTACCAGGGCAAAAGGAAGAGAAGAAGAGGGAGCTTAGAGAAGAAATAGCAAGGGGAGTGGCAAAGTGAGAACAAGTGGTAGTGGGTGATCTGAACCTGCCGGATATCAGTTGGAGTGGTCCAGTTGCCAGAAGCACCAAATGTCAAGCTTTGCTGGATACATTCCAGGACTGTCTAGTGGTACAGCTAGTTAAGGAACCCACCAGGCAAGCTGCCAATCTTGATGTGGTGCTCACCAACTCAGAGGCAGTAGGAGTTGTGAAAGTAGGGGAGTCACTAGGAAACAGTGACCGCAACTCCATTTGGTTCAAACTGGTCCTTGGAACCAGAAAACCCCAATCAAGAGCTGTGGTCCTTGATTTCAGAAGGGATGACTTCAACAGTTTGAGGGAGTTTGTCCAGGACAAGTTAGTCAGGGTAGACAGCATAGGATGTGTGGAAAAGAGAGGGAGGCAATAAAGGGGGACAATCTTGAGGCATCTAAGTTATACGTGAGAACAATAACCAAAAGTAACAAGAACAAGAGACCATTATGGCTCTTGGTAAGAGTCAGGGAAGCAGTGAGGGACAAAAAAGGGCTTTGTCCAGGTACAAAGAAAAGCAGATAAAGGAAGAATGGGGTGAGTGCATATTTAGAAATAAGGAGGCAAAGGCAGCTGTTGGGGAGGCAAAAGGAGACACTAAGCTATGTATTACAGCGAGGAGCAAGCATAGAAAGAAACAATTCTTCCAGTATATTGGAGGAAAAGGAAGAAAGCAGGGGAAATTGTTAGGCTATCTGAGGGCGGTAGGGTGCTGGAGGAGGACACGCAAAAGTCTGCCATCCTTAATGATTACTTTTGCTTTGTCTTCACAAGGGAAGACAGTGGGCCCTTGCCAGACAGTGGCATAAGAGTAGCCACAAAGGGGGTCCTGAAGATAATGCAGTCAGTATTTATATGTGAAAGGGTCCAGAAAGGGCTAATAGCCCTAAAGATAGATAAGGCCTGGGACCAGATGGATACATCCAAGGGTGCTCAGGGAACTGGCAGCAGAACTGGCTGAACCTCTGATAGGACTATTCAATAGCTCATTACAGATGGGGAAGTTCAAAGGATTGGTGGGTGGCAGGTGTAGTTCCACTCAATGGGGGGACACATGGAACAAATGAGAAACAACAGATCTGTCCATCTTACTTCTGTAGTAAGGAAACTGATGGAATCACTGGTCAGAGAAGACCTTCTGGACTCCCTGGGTAGCAATAGTCTCCAGGGTAGTAAACAGCATGTGTACATGGCAGGGAAGTCTTGTCAGACTAACCTGACAGTTTTCTTTGACTGTGTGATGAGGACGTTGGATAGGACCCAAATCAAGTATTTACTCTGCTTTGACTCTAGAAAGGCTTTCAACTTGATGCCTCACAGAAAATTGCATTTTGACGGAGGATCTGGGTGTGGCTGGGGATATAGTAAGATGGGTAGGTAACTGATGATAGGGAAGGCAGCAGAGGGTTGTATTTAATAGAGTCAAATGAAGAGAGAGGGAAGTCATGAGTGGGGTACCACAGGGATCTGTCCTGGACCAGGTCATCTTCAGTATGTTCATCAGTTACCTTGTTTACATAGAGCATGCAATGCAGTTGGCAATCCTCAGTCGAGCTGATTGATTCTCAGTTCCTCAGTTACGCACAACATGTAAACCTGAGGGGGTGTTAGGACCCTTCTGGACTACTGCTCCGATTGGTGGCATGCAGTTAATTTTCATCGATGCTCACAAGTTGAGTTGCACGCTTCATGTAAAAGCCAATTCCCTGTGTGATTGGTTCCTTGCACAAACGCAATACTAATTAATTGATTTGCACATGATTGTTGTCCTTCTCAATTAGCAGATAATAGCAGTACTGCCACCTCTGTCATGAATTTTTATATTATTTTGATTATATGACAGGGAAATATTTAAGCACTTCAGTGGTGATGTCTGAAAGTCATGGCAGGTCCTGGGAGTGAGCAGGAAACTGTTTGTTTCATTAACATTCTGCATCCTAGCAATTGACAACAGTTGCTAATGCGTGTGCAAATGAAACAGACATCAGCTTCTGATTCTCAGCCAGAAAACTCATGTAAACTGACGTGGAGCTCACAGCCCTGACTCAGCTTGCATGTAAACAGAAGAGAGCTGCAGTCGGGTCAGAAATCACTGATCATCATTCTTCGATTGGTGAGTGCATGTAAACACTACATTGAAACAAAATCCAGGTAGGTTGTGTCTCTTCTCAGATTACACTATGCTCTGTTGTGGGAGGGTGGATAATGACGATGGTATCAGTGAAATGCAGAGTGACCTGCAAAGACTAGATAGGTGGTCTAAGATTTGGCAGTTTAAATTCAACTCCAAAAAGTGCAGGGTGATGCACTTAGGGAACAAGAACCCCATGACAGAGTACTGGATTGGTGAGGTAAGACTTAGCACTACGGCTAAGAAACAGGACATAGGAGTTATAATGAGTGACTCCCTCAAAAAATCAAGAAAGTGCAAAAAGGCATATAGTAAGGAATATAGAATGCTTGGATGTATGAGGAGGGTATGGACAGTTCCACCCAGACGGAGCAAAATGTAAGTTTTTTCTTGCCCTAGGGCAATGCTGATGCTGCTGGAATGGCGCTCCCTCTGATATGCTGTAATTTAGTTATGCTGTACTTTTTATGCACTTTTTGCACCATGTTTTTTGTACTCCAATAAAATGTAAGTACAGTTTTCCTTTCATAACTTGATCTAGTGTGGTTTTATTAGCTACACATACACACTATAGTGCATAATTAATGTAATATCTGTAGTGGGTGCTCCTTGCTTTTCATTAGTTTGTTCAGTCATTTTTTGTGAGCACCACTAGCAAACATATAGTCTTTGGAGTGCCTTTTTGCTTTGTTTTGATAATTCTAACAGATGAATTAACAATATTTTTTGCAATTGATCGATTGGTCGGTCGGTCAGTCACTCAGTCTATCTATATCTGTTCATCTATCTGTCTGTCTATCTATCTATCTGTCTGTCTGTCTGTCTGCCTGCCTGCCTGTCTGTCTAGCTCTCTCTCTCTCTCTCTCTCTCTCCCCATCCATCCATCCATCCATTCATCTATACTGTATGTTATCTAGCTACTCAAATTATAAAATCGGGCACTCACTGCCATATGAAAAAATTATGCTTTGTCTATATCCATATTAATATTTTAAAGTGCCTTAGTTTTATTAAGGTGCAACAATACACAGATGCCCACATTTGCCTGACACATTTAGGATTTAAACAATCATTTCTGTCACACCTTTGAGAAAGGATTGTTTAAATCCGAAATGCATCAGGTGAAGTGGGCACCTGTGTACCTTTGCCCCTTAATAAAAATATGTCACCTTAAATATTATGGGGGTGAGTGCCCAATTTTATAGTTTGTGAGTGGTTGTATTATTGTGAGCACCACCATCCCAGTGTGAACTTTGCTGAGTGTGATTTTCATGCTATCTACCAGATACTGCTGCAATTGTAAACCATGTTAAATGAGTCCCATACTTAATGATGTATCTGTTTCTCCTGAATAAATTATTATTATTATTTCTCTGTCTATCAGTCTTGCAAACAACAAAGTGAATGCATCAGTTAGGGTTTTTTTCTTTCATATCAGTACACATTTTAGTTAATAATTAAAAACAACACATTTTTCTGAAAAAAAAAAACACCTTTCAAAGAATCACCCTTGGGCCAAACTCTAATGAACCTGAAAGTTTCAGGTTTCAAATCCCAGCTGTTTCTGTGATACAGGTGAGCAAAAAAGGTTTTACTCTCAATAACTGTATATGTTTTCAACCTTCTAGATCTTGTATACTGTTGAACTGAACATTACCAAATATACAGGATCCTGAGATCCTGCCCAGACTCCCTACATGTCAAATATTGGGTTAATCGGTCCAGGGATGTCGGAGTTATTAAATATGGAAAAATCAGGGCTTAACATTAAACTGCCTAAGGTACCCTAATACACTGGTACTACAATGCCAGTATAATGAATGATGGGCAGCTAATCTGTCTGTATCTATCTATTTATCTAAATGCCAAGAAATCTGTCTCTGTGACCTGCGGCACTAGGCAGAGACTCTCTAGGCTCCCCTTCTTACCCACCTTCCACACCCTCAATGGAACGGTCCTTGAGGACACCTCCTCTTTCAGATATCTCCAGGTTTGGCTTGACCAACATTTCACCTTCTCTGGTCATGTGGACGCCATCCTAAAAAAGCTGTACCCCAAGCTAGGTGCCCTATATAGGAACCAGAACTGCATCCCTCTCCCGAGTAGGTGTGAAGTTATCCAGAAGATGATCCTCCCCATCTTTGATTACTGTGATGTAGTCTACAGCATCGCACCTAAGACCTCCATTGCCAGATTGGACTCCCTGTTTAACTCCTTTTGCCACTTTGCTTTGGATGCCCCTGCCCTCAGTCACCACTGTCAACTCTACCTCACTTTGGTTTTTCTTTCTCTTGATAGCAGGCACCTCCTCTACTGTGTTAAATTCATCTGCAAATTCTGGTTTGGCTCTATCCCCACATATCTCAGCTCTTTCCTAACAATCCCTCCTCCACCCGTCCATTCTCTTAGGTTCTCTGATTCACGCACTTTATGTGTCCCACGCCGCACTACTACAGTCAGCCAGGTAGCATTCTCACACCACTTCCCTAAGTTATGGAATCCTCCCCCCAGATTCGTCAGTCTTCATCCCTTTCTGCCATCTCCTCTGCCTTACACAATTATCTATCCATGAACTTTAACTGCAACTGAGCAAACTTTTTGCACCATTAAGGCTGTTAATAGTTATCCTGTTATTTCACTTACTGACCTTCTGTTACTGTGTTATAATAACTGGTCAGCAATTTTTTACATTGCCTGACCAAGTTATAATTCCCCGTTATAATTCGTGAGTTATAATGGGGAACATGCACTGAGTCAGTCAACAACAACCATTCTGAGATTGGTTGTTAACGTCCTACTGGGCGGGCTTCCACTCGTGAGCAATCATGGCCTCTCCTTATCCGCATAGCGAGGAGCCACCAGACCGAAAGTCCTCATCGTGTTTTTTTAAAATAAAAATAAAACAACAGTATATACACTATATTTCAAAAATATCTGGTTGATCGCGCCATCCAAAAGCCGTAGAGGACAACTGCCATGAACAACGGCTCAGACCTCGCTCCTTGAGGTAAGACGATCGCGATTGCAACACAGAACTTTGGTCAAAGTAAAAAAAAATTAAATAAAATAGCAACTGTTAAAAAGGAAACTGGAAGAAAAAAAAGACGAATGGGAAGACAGACGGGTGTGTGTGTGTGTGTGTGTGTGTGTGTGTGTGTGTGTGACAGAGAGAGACTGTGTGTGTGTGTGTATATGTATGTGAGACAGAGAGTGTGTGTGTGTGTGTGTGTGTGTGTGTGTGTGTGTGTGTGTATATGTATGTGAGACAGAGAGTGTGTGTGTGTGAGAGAGATTCAGACACAGGGCTGGAAAAAATTGCTGTCCAGCAATTATAAATAATAAAGTATGTTAAAGTGTGCATAAATTAGAAATTAATGATTTGCCCTCTGTGTGGGATGCTTTAATAAACCCCGGGCTTTGCCCTCGGGGTTTATGTAGCATCCCACACCTCGGGCAACCATTAATTTCTCATTAAGTACACTTTGCCATACATTATTGTATATGTAATGGAACATGCATACAAATTGTAATTTCTTGATGCTTGTTATTGCGTGTAAATTGCTTTCTACTTTGTACTGTACCCAATGTATATTGTCACTATTTACTGTTTTAGCTGTTTGACTATGTCTCAATTGTATGTCCAACTACCATTTATTTCAATGTATACTGTTGTATTGTTCATGTTTATTGTAAACCTCTCAATTCCCCTTTTCTCCAGGATGCACCGTGAGACAAGCAACTTGTTGTTCAGTGTGCCCATCCTGGTGAAGCTCTTAAATAAATAATTATCTATCTGTCTGTCTTTCTGTCTGTCTATCTATCTCCATCTATTCATCTGTCTGTCTGTCTGTCTATGAATGATAGGCAGCTGATCAGTCTGTATCTCTCTCTCTATATATATATGTCTGTCTATCTATCTATCTATCTGTCTGTCTGATGTCTGTCTATCTATCAATCTATCTATCTATCTATCTATCTATCTATCTATCTATCTATCTATCTATCTATCTATTTATCACCATCTATTCATCAGTCTGTCTTTCTGTCTATCTGTCTTACAAAGCACTACATTAATGCATCTATTAGGGTCTATTTATTTATTTAACAGATTCGGAAACAACCTTCGAGTATGCGCACTTTTACAAAGGTTCCACATCATGGATACAGAGTAACAATACAAACATACATACACTGAACAATAAATAATGTAACAATCAATATAAATCAGGGTATCATTCCTAAATAAGCTAGGCAAGATGCATATTTATTGACAACAGGATATAGTTACTAGAAAGGAGCAAACTTGAGCAGTCTAAGGGGCCTTGTCCGAAAGGTGGGGCGGGGAAGAGGAGGAATATGCTAAGTTAAGTGAGATTGGTCGGAGGGGTGTAGAAGAAATCTGGGCAGAGAAGAGGGTGACAGAGGACAGTGGCAGGGGCAGAGGAGTAGTGAAAAGGTGGTCAGTGAGGCAGTAAGTGTACGAGCTAGTCTCAGTGGGAAGGGGGAAGGGGTAAGGGTAGGGACAGGTAGGGTGAAAATGGGTGAGTGAGTAGAGGTTATGCTGATGCCTCTTTAAAAATGCAAAGTGAACAAAGCAAAAAAATGAAAAATGAGTGTTCAAAGTCTCATGAGTCTTAGCAAATTGGTCATGAGGTGTTCCTCTGGGTTTTCAACCCAAATGCTCCCCCCCCACCATAGTCTATAGCCTTGTGACCCAAGACCAAGAAACAGGTTTGGGGATATTCTCCATGAGGCTGTTGCTTCAAGCTATTGATCCAAAGCCATGACCTAGACCTTTGCTGCTCCACATAAGGTTAACAAAATCAGTCAAAACTTGAGCTCATTCATAACTTTTTTTGTGCAGGACCCAAAGCAGGATATCAATCATAGCTTTCTTCCCAGGGCCCTGTGCGAAGCCAGAGCTCATTCATAACTTTCTTAATGCAGGGTCTGAACTCAACAGCCCTAGATCTGTAGGTAGGTAGGTAGATATCTATCAATCGACTTTTAGTCTTTAAAATGAAAACAAAATATTACACTGATAAATATACACCATTAAAATCATATGCAGATTCTCACTACAATCAATAATGACAACATTTCTAAAAGTTCTCATCTCCAATAACTTGTAATTTTGTAGCTTAGAGAAATCTATACGAGTGTAAAATATTAGCATCAGTAATATTAAATAAATAAATAATTAACTCTTCAGAGGGGAGCCCAAGTGTGCACAGTATCGGAGCCAATCACGTTTTCCTTTTGAGCTCGTATTGTGGACAATGTAGTACAATATGCTTCAAATCGTCCTCATAATCATTTATACATTTGCATTTCAGACTTAAGACCTCTCTTCTCTGATCATATAAAATATAATTTGCCGTATAGAGTTCCTTCCTACCTAGATCTGTAACTTGGCCTTGGGTCATAAGGCTAGGGGATAGGGAAGGGGTTGGAATTAGAGTTAAAAAAATCCCAAGGAAGACTTTGAACCCTGACTTTGTCCTTTGGCAGACTGGATGGGCCATGCAGTCCTTATCTGCCATCAAATTCTATGTTTCTATGTTTCATTTTTCAACACTAATAGATACATTAACATAATATTTTGCAATTACATTCCTTACGTTTTGAGAAAGGTCAGTTACAACTTGCTTTGGGCAGGGTCCTTTAGGCCCTATATGAAACAGGAGCTCAGTATTAACTTGCTTCATGCAGGGCCCTTTGGCAAAACATGATGTATCCTGCACAAAGCAGGATGCACAGGGTGCTTTGAACCCTGTACAAAGTATGCATGAATCCAAACTTTCTTTAGGACTCAGAACATTTTTCATAGCTTTTTGTTGCTTTAAACATTTTGTTTATGTTAGACTTACAAGCTTTTTCTTGGCCATTGTTTTTGTTAGTGTGTAAAAAAACTAAGTCCTCAAATGAGCCTACTGTGTGTTGTGCATTGACTTAGTCTTTTTTTTCATAATTTCTTCCTTTACTCATAATGTGATCATTTTTGCCTGTTTTGACACCAAATCTTTATAGCAGGTAAGTCACCACCCCACCTCA
Source organism: Neoceratodus forsteri (assembly GCA_016271365.2). Lineage (NCBI taxonomy): Eukaryota > Metazoa > Chordata > Ceratodontiformes > Ceratodontidae > Neoceratodus > Neoceratodus forsteri. The sequence continues at coordinate 1,094,036,781 of CM057451.1, forward strand.
TGAAAACACAAACATCACCTTGTCAATGTGTCCCAAAATGTGTTATGGAGATTTGCTCCTCAAAAATCATTTCAGGTCAGCTTTCAAGGTAGCACTTACTGTATGTGTTTGTGACATGAGGTGGTTACTTGGTCATCCTGAAAATGTGGGACAAAAATGGGGAAACTTGGCCAAATTAGGAGTAAAATGAAAAATGAAAAAAAGATTACACCCACGCACATTCACAGTAGAAGCATTTCAGGCTTTTTTTTTTTTTTTTTTTTTCAGTTTCAACATCAGTTTTATTTAAGGAGATATCCATCATGAGAAGCTCATTTTAAATTATGTCCTTTCAAACTGTGCAAACAGTTTCTTTTATTAACACAATACAATAAGAGAAATTAAATACAAACAATTGAGGAATTGTGTTGGGTAAGTTGCAGATTGAGGATGAGGGATTCAAATGTGGGTACTATTGATAAGAGGTGGGTGGCATGGGTGCTAGACGGTGGAAGAGTTTCACAGTGGATTGACTGGCAGGGATAGTGGCAGTGAGTAAAATTACCAGCTCCAATAGCAGTATAGGGCACCTTCTGAAAGTAATATTTCATTTAAGAGCTGGGTCAAAAAAGTGACTACTGGTGGTAGAATTGGGCACCCGCTTCCAGTAATTCATTAAACAGCTGAGTGGGGGGATACCGGCGGGGTGAAATTGGGAACCAGATATTGATAATTCATTAAACAGCTCAGTCCAGTCATTTCTGTGCTATAGGCAGAGAGGCAGTAAAACTTTGCTGGAGAAGTTCATGTGATGCCAGGTAACTTCGCACTCCTTAAATTTTTGCAAAGTTACTGACAGCTGCATCTACTTCACAAGCCCATTTGTTTTTTAAATGGTTTTCACAAAATTTGTGAGCCCCAACTCACTGTGCTATCACCAACCATTCCTTCCATCACACAGACCCTTTAATGTTAGTTGACCCACCCTGCCACCCTCTGTGTTGAAAAACACCTTCCCCATCCCTGTGATGTTCATCGCCAGGCATAGGATTTTACAATTAAGTGAGTTCCATCATCCTACCCACACATCAAAAATGTCTCCCACACCTCACGCTACCCAACCCTGATCATGAATAAGATCCCCCCACCCAGCCACTCTCTGTCCCCCTACCTCCCTTTCCCAAAAAGCACCCCCAAAAATAATTTTCACCATATACCTGTCATGAGGAAAACTGCCCACTGGTACAGAGATGTCTGCTCTGTTCAATCTAAATGGCACTCCCTGAAGGAGACAAAAACCAGGGATCTAATACCCAGCCTATTCTTAACCCAGATGGTAACCGATAACACTCGGATCAACTACAAAACAGGGAGTAGCTCCCTTATAGACTGGCTCCTTTCCACACATCCAGAGCATATATCAGATGTCACCATCCTGCCTGACAGCCTTAGTGATCACTCCCCAGTGAAGTGCACCTGGACAAACAGTTTCACCAAAGGCCCACCTAAGGTGTCCAAAAATCTCTGCCTGAGGCCAGGGCGACCTGACCATTTCACACAGTACCTATCATAACTGGATTGGTCTCCTTTGGCAGCAGATAGTAATGGTAATGAGGCCTTGACTTATTTCATAATGAACTTCAACTGTGCTTGTGATAGTTTTGCTCCATACAAAACAAAATAAGTTAGGGTACCTCCAACCCATGGCTCACTAACCCCCTGATCAGTTTAATGAAGAATAGAGACAATCTCTGGCACATTGCAAAATCCTCTGGAACTCCTGCATCACTCATTGCCTACAGGTCAGCTAGAAACATCTGCACCAAGATCATTCGGCAGGCAAAAGCTTCCTACTATAAGGACCTCTTAAGCAAGAGCTGGGGCTCTGGTAGGGAATTCTGGAACTCCATCAAATCCCTAACAGGAAAGACCCCTAAGGTCCCACCTGATCTACTAGTAACAATGGAGCAGCCCCTACAGGAACCCATTGACATCTCAAATGAGCTCAACCATGCTTTCACAGACCTATCTGGAGTACTCCCTGCTGACTACTTTAAAGATCAGCTCGGGCAACAACATCCCACTACCCCTCTTAACCCCTCAAAGGATGCAATACCACCATTCTACTTTAAGCAGGTAACCAAGTCTGAAACTACCAAGCACATTAAAAGGGTTCTTGGCAAGACCAGGATGGGGGCTGATCTAGTGGATATGAAGCTCGTGGGTCTTCTCCTAAATGAATTGGCCGGTTCCCTCTCGATGGTGTTTAATGCATCTCTAAGAACGGGGGTGTTTCCGAAACTATGGAAGTTAGCCAATGTCATGCCTGTCTTTAAAGCTGGAGCCAAACTCTAACGTCCAACTACAGACAAATATCCATTTTACCACCCCTCTCTAAAGCACTTGAAAGAATTGTCTTGGAGCAGCTTACAGAGTATCTTGATAAATACGACCTACTTTGGCCCTTCAACGCAGCAGTAGGATTTCCACTCGTGATGCTGGCGACCCGGGTTTGGGAATGGATCCAGGTCATTGGAGGGCCAGCTGGGGGAGAAGGATCGAGCATTCTTGGACTGCTCTCCTTCTCTGGGGTGAGAGGGGGACTGAGTGTTCGGTGCAGTGGTGACAGCCAGCAGAGGCTGGGTGTTCCACTATGCACCAATGCCAAGTAGAGCCATCAGGGGTGGGGCGGACGCTGGCATCATTGCACGTCCCCGCCCCTGCCTACAGGGCAAAAAATGTTCCATGTCCCGGCTGTCTCCATGAAGACCTACCCCCGGACCTTGAAGTGCCTCCACCACTGGCTCCCTGACTAGTTACTAGCGTCTCAGTGCTGGAAGGCCCACAGCGCCAAGACAGTAAGCCAGGGGTGACTGGGGAATGCAAGCAATTGGCAGAGGTGGAGGCAAGGGGTCCGGGACCGGTCGGACAACGACGGCTCGGGGCACAAAAGTATAATAAAAACCCAAAACTACTTTGCCCACAGCAGCGTGGGTTCCAAAAAAAAGCACTCCACACTTATCGCCTTTGTTGATTACTCTTCCCGGCTTTATGATGCCTTAGATAATGGGGAGGCAGTTGGCTCAGTCTTCATCAACCTTAAGAAGGCCTTTGACTCTGTTAACCACAAACTACTCCTTAACTGCCTTCATTCAACAGGTCTATCCCCAGACACAGTACTGTGGTTCAGAAGCTACCTCACAAACAGGTCACAACACACGCCCTCAACCTCGATTGAGGAAACAAACATGGCCACCATTCTGAGCGTGCTGAGAGCAAGCTGCTGAACTGCATTTGTTTGTACCCATTTTGTACTCACTCGTTTGTTTATTTTCTTCCATTTTTTTATTTTTCGATCTTACTGTGGAGCATTATCAGGGGATGCCCAGCCGATTTCGGAGTGTGCATTGGAGTTGTTTGACTGTACCCGCTACTATTTTGATTGTGTGAGGAACGTTTCGAGTATGTATAACTTGTTGTTGCCCCTCCACCAGTTTTGTGGATTTTAATTAGGAGATAGCTGTAAGAGCTGCATGAGAAGAGATTGCGACGAAGAGAGTGAGTTTCTGGAGGATAGAGATTTGTGTGTGAGTACTGTACTAGAGGATTACATTGTGGGACTGTTTGGCTTTTGTTTAAGTTCCTGAATGAGAGAGAGACCTGCTTGGAGAGGATTACATCGTGAGATGTAAGAACTTTCGTTTATTTTTAGAGGTGGTGTCATTGTCCTGGGGCATTGTTGAAACAACCTGGATTCTGTTTATTACTTGGATGCTGGATTTTGAATTGAACCTCTGTTGAACAGTAGGAGGACCCTTTGTTGTGGTTTAGCTGCCTGAGTCTGCCCCTACATGGGAGAACTGAGTTTGGATGGGCCGGGGAGTTGGATGGTGGATCCATAGTTCTCCTAGGCTCTGCACAGGTATCAGCTGGTGGGCTGGTGCCAGTGGGGAGTTGAGGTTGTGGGGTGCAGATATCTCGGGCGGTGACCTGCATAAATAGGGCCTCCAGGCTGTTGTCATCACCTGGAAAATTGGATTGTCATCTGGAGGACCTGTCTATTAGGAAGTTTGGAAGATAAACAGTCAGGTCTCAAAATTTTATTTTTGAAACGATTACTATTTTGGGCAGTGAGAATGCCCGTGCTTATTTTACTTACTTTGGATCCCCCAGGTAGTGAGAGTGCCTGGAGGTCTAAACCTCATCAAACACTGTTTATCTGCTTTTACTCTGTTTGTTACAGTGTGGGGAGAGATCGTATGCGCTTTGGCCTAAGAATTTGATTTAAGGAACGGTTCTCTGCTGTAGAACTGACTGCTCACAGTGACTTGTGTCTGCTCGTTGGTTCTGGGTGGAGGTGAGAGCCCACTGTAGAGACCTAACAACATTGCTTTTGGGTCTCTGGAGGTGTGAGGTCCTGGTCAAGAGAAGTATTGCACAAAGTCACTTTGAGACTGGATTTTAGTTGTTATATTTTTATTTTCATTTGTTCTTCCCCTTCTGTGTGAGAGACAGTGTGTGGGATTATATTTGTTGACCTCTCCCTCTATTTCTTTTGCTCTGTGAGAGAGAGCAGAAGAAGGAATTATTTATCACTCTAGAGTGGTTTGGTCTTTTTTCTGTTTACTTATTTTATTATTTTATATTATTTTATTTTAATCTTGTAGTTTAATTAAGATTGATTCATCTTTCTAGCTGGGTTGGTTAATTTTAATTATTGTTTTTATAATGTGTTGGGGAGGCTTAGTGTCGGTTGGGCATTACTCCCCCACCAGGCTCAGGGAATTATGCCCTTTTGAGTGCCCCCATTGCCATCTGACACCTATTTTAAGTGTCAAGCTTTGGGCATACTAAGAAAATGGAAAAGGAAGGGGGGAGCTGGGCCTGATGGGGGACAGGAAGGGGGAAGGTGGATTGGAGTTGTGAGATCCAGGAGACGTCCTGGGGTGAAATGGAGTCAGGATAGTGGTCTTCCCTGTCTTGTTCCCATACCCAAGGGCCCCAATATAAATGGGCAGGTGCTGAGGTCTTCCTTGACAACTCATCCTGCTTTGGCGGTGTTATGCAATGCCAGATTGATTAAAAACAAGACAGCTGTTATAGCTCATCTTGTTGCAACAACTGATCTGGCTTGCATCACCGAGACCTGGCTGGATGAAAATGAAGGCCCTATATTGGCCTCTGCAACTCCTGCCGGTTTCTCAGTGATACATCGTCCAAATTTGGATTGTAGGGGTGGGGGTGTGGCCATTATGTTTAAGACTGAGCTGGGCCTTGTGGATGTGCCATTGGGAAGCACCAGATCCTTCGAATATATCCTGGGTGAGGGTGTAGGCTGCGGGATTCTCCTCATCTACCGTCCACCAGGAAATGGTGGAGAATTCCTGCAGGAGATAGTAGACTTCATCATCGAGGTGGTATTGAGGTCCCCCAGATGGCTAATTCTGGGGGACTTCAATGCCTGGGTTGACGATGAACTCTCGCACTTTGGTCAAAATCTCCTCCAGCTGATGGCAACGCTGGGCCTATCATGGGTAGTTACCTCCGCAACCCATGTAGGGGGTCATTCGTTGGATCTGATCTTTCTTCTGGGTGTGGAGATTACTGATCTGGGGGTGGAACCGGTCAGTTGCTCTGACCACCACACCATAAGGTTCAGTTTCGGGGTCCCCCCTAATAGGTCTGCCCCTATGGAGCTGATTCAGCACCGTCCTTTAAGGGGGATTAACCCCAGTGACCTATTGGCAGTACTGGACCTCTCAGGCTTGTCGAGTGAATGCATGAGTCCAGATGATCTTGTTCTAGCCTATAATAAGGCTGTTGGAGATGCTCTGGATAAGATTGCTCCTGTTCGTGTTCGGCCTCTCACTCTTCACCCAAGGAGCCCATGGTTTGATGGCTCCTTGAAGGAGATGAGGCGAGTTGGTCGAAGGATGGAGAGAGTTTGGCTGAAGTCTGGCCGTGATGATGACAGGCTTAGATTGATGGCACATTATGATAGCTATCAATCAGAAATCACCCGTAAGAAGGCAGAATTCCTGTCCAGGGAGATTTCTGCTGCACAGAATCGACCTGCTCAGCTTTTCCAGACTGTTGACAGATTGTGCAATCCAATCTGTCTCCAGCACAGAGAAGCTTTTTCTCAGCTAAGATGTGAGGAGTTTGCTTGATTCTTTGCAGATAAGGTTACCAGCATTAGGTCTGGCATCAGCCTATCCTTCTCTATGAGTGATTGCAGTGGCTGACGGAAAGTGACTGGCACTCTGTCTGTCTGGTCAGATTTTCACCAACTGGATTTCAATGACATTGTGAAGATTATCCAAACACTGTGTCCAACCAGTTGTAGTTTGGATTTGGGCCCTACACCCCTTTTGATGGGTTGTGTAGATGTTATCTGCCCAATCTTTGCTGACATTGTCTGGAAGTCCTTGGAGAGGGGAGTCTTTCCTCACTCCTTAAGAAATCCTCCTTGGATCCAGACTGTCTAGCTAACTACCAACCTATCTCTAACTTGCCATTTGTTGGTAAAGTTATTGAAAAGGTGGTTGCACTGCAGTTGGATGATCATCTTATAACTCACAATGTCTATGATACTCTCCAATCCAGTTTTAGGAAGAAGCATAGCACGGAGACTGTTCTCGTCCGGGTATTGAACGACCTCCTAATGGCTAGAGATCGAAAGGTATGTACCATTCTGGTCCTTCTCGATCTCTCTGCTGTATTTGACACTGTAGACCATGGTGTGCTATTGGAGCAGCTGCGTTTTTTATGTGGACTGTCTGGTACAGTCCTAAATTGGTTCTATTAATACCTCACAGGCAGGTCTCAGAGAGTGACCACTGGAATTTATTTCTCTGGCGCTCACTCCTGCCTTGTGGAGTGCCGCAGGGCTCTATATTAGCCCCCATGTTGTTTGCAGTGTATATGCTGCCATTGGGAGATATCATCAGGTGATACAGTCTGAGTTTTCACTGCTATGCAGATGATACTCAGCTGTATATGTCCTTTCTGCCCGGACAGAATGATACAGTCTCAGTGCTAAATAGTTGCCTTGCTGAGATCAGATCTTGGATGAGTTCCAGCTGGTTGAGGCTGAATCCAGACAAGACTGAAGTGCTGGTTGTGGACTCGGGTCGTCTGAGGGCGGGTTTGGGCATTGGACAACCATCAGGTTTATTACTTGGGGGTGTGCCACTCACTACCTCAGATCAGGTGCGTAACTTGGGTGTTATTTTTGACAATGGCTCGACCTTAAAATCTCATCAAATCCTCTTTTTATCATCTGAGGAATATTGCCCAGGTGAAACATCTGGTTCCCTCGGATGATCTTCCAACATTGGTTCACGCCTTTGTTACGACCCATCTTGACTACTGCAATTCCCTCTACCTAGGGCTTCCAGGGGTTGATATCCACCACTTGCAGCTGGTGCAGAACGTGGCAGCCAGGCTTCTGACTGGGACATCTAGGACTGTCAGATTATGCCTGTGCTCTGAGGGCTGCACTGGTTGCCTATTCAGTGGCAGATCACCTTTAAGGTTGGCTTGCTAACCTTCAAAGCCCTACATGATCAGGGACCCAGCTACCTTAAAGATCTCCTGGTATCTTACAGCCCCCACCGCCATCTCCGTTCCGTGACAAGGGATTGCTAGAGATTCCCAGAGTACGATTAAAGATGTCTGGTTCTTGTGCTTTTGCTTTTTCAGCGCCGACCCTGTGGAATTCTCTACCTCGTTAGTTGAGAGAATGCCCAACCGTCAGTAGATTTAAAACTTAGCATAAAGCTTATTTATTTGATTTGGCTTTCCCTAGTGATTTATAATGTAATTGTAATGTTTTCATGTTATTTATATTGGTAGTCTGTTCTTATGTTAAGCGCCTTGGTTTTGAAAGGTGCTATAAAAATAAAGTTGAATTGAATTGATAAAAACGAGTCAAAATTAGAGACACCCTATCATCTGCTAGGGAAGTGTCCCTTGGGATCCCACAGGGCTCTATTCTTGGCCCACTGCTTTTCAGCCTCTTCATCAACTCTGCACCATCTGCATGTACAGCACACACTATTCTCTATGCTGACAATGCAGTGATATCGGTCACTGGGAAAGATCACAACTATATCACAACCAAACTCCAAGACAGCTTCCTCAAGCTTGAATCCTGGTTCACACAAAACAAACTACTACTAAACCATAAAAAACAAAAAATCTGCTCTCCTCTACCTCCCAAAGCAAAAAGAAATATCAGCCTTTGCTCATCCAGAACCATAATGGTGAAACACTGGAACAAGTAACAACGTTCAAATACTTGGGCATCACCTTTGATGATACACTAACCTTCTCTGGCCATATAGACTCAGTCATCAAGTCAGCGAATGCAAAACTTGGGGTCCTCTACTGCCATAAGCACTCTATGACACCAGATGCTCTGAAACGTGCCATCAGTAGTTTAGTGATGTCCTCCATAGATTATGGGCTGCCTATCTATGGGGAAGGCACTCAAACTGCCCTAAACAGGGTCAGCACACTACTAAATAAGGCCTGTTGACTAGCCATAGGGGCTGCCCAGGACACCCACACCTGCACATTCTACACTGAAACTGGGTGGCTCCACTCCATCTTAAAGCACAATACCAAACCTGTCTACTTCTGGAAAAAACTGCTTCTTTGGTTTTGTCCCCCTGCACTGGGCTACCTCTTTACAGCGGCAGTTCCCACCAAATCAACAAGAAGCATGGCTACAGACAGGTTGGTGATTCCCTTTAAAAGGACAAAACTTGCCCAGAACTCCATCCTGTACCAAGGGCCAAAATGGTACAATGGGTTACCTGCTAACCGTACAGAATCACCCAAGATTAATACCTTCAAATCTGGGCTCAGATCCCTTCTTGACACAAAAAAGAATTGTGCTTGCCTGCACTAATATGGCAGAATTTCAGCCACCCAACCCTCTCCCTTTCACTCCCCCTTTTATCTCATCAACCCCTCCATCCCCAAATGAGTCCCACTCAGCTGACAAACCACTTCCACCACCACCACGCCATCCCTGACTGACACCTTACCCCCCCTTAGGCTAGACTGACCAACTAAATAGTGAACTACAAAGCTGAACCCTATTTACCCTATCCTCTTCAACCTTTAGTTGGATATATAAGATTTCTTTGGTATTTGAATGTCTGTGTAACTGTTTTCTGTTCTCTGTAAACACTGTTATATTTGTAATGTTTGTTCAGCAATGGCCTGAAACCTTTGAAAACGAGTTCTAGACTCAAAGGTATTAATCCTAAACTGAAATAAATAAATAAATAAATATTGCAAATGCAATGAATAATGCTGATGTCTTGTTCTATAGTAAAACCTGACTGACCGAGCCTCATATATTGTCCAAGCAACTCACTCTCTACACTGGAAGTTGAAGCTGACACAGCAATGGGCAGAAGCAGTAAGTAAGGCGAATCAAATGATGTCCTGCATTAGAAGGGGCACAACATGCCATGAAAGTGATGTGATTCTTCCCTTTTATAGGACCGTGGTAAAACTTTACTTAAGGAACTGTGTGCATTTCTATTGCCAAAGTATCTACATAATAATAGCTTAGGTTTGCTTGTGTGTCTGTTCATGGTAGCCATGTAGGTCACACCAAAACAAGAACCACCAAACCTTGGCATGCAACTCACACATACACAACACACACACACATACCTAGGGACTCCCTCCCAAACCTTATTGCCCATCCCAACATACCATTTATGACAGTGTATGTACCGCATTCTGGCCTCCAGTCTATGATTTGGGGAGTCAACAGTGAAACTCTTAGTTATCTAATTCACCCCCTTTCTAACATGGCATGGATATGCCTGTCTCATTGAGTGATTGAGTAAATGCACATCTGGGAGGGACAGAAGAAGGGCTGGGATTGTCAGCATCATTGGTATGCAGACCAATCCATATGCTTAGCCTCATCAATGATGCCAAAAGATCTGCCCACCCTTTTGGTGCATGCATACTCAGCCTCTTATTGGGATTGGCATGCACACCATGGGTTAGGGAGGGGGTGACTGAGCTAGCTGGGAGTTCTATTGTTGGACCTCTGAAAACAATTGTGGATTGAAAGCTAGAATAAGGGGGCCCAGTCTGTCAAATATGTACGTGAGGGATGTGGTGAGAGTCAGGTGTGCCATTATATACCAAGAAATTCTTATGACTGAATGGGGTGAGGGCAGGGTTTTCTACTGGATACCAGGGAATATTTCACATTGGATTGGGTAGAGGTGCCACTGGACACCAGGAAATGCTAAACTCAGATTGGGTGAGAGTGAGAAAGCAGTAAACACCTAGGAGTGCTTGACACAGGAAAGGATGAGCATAGAAACGCCATATGACACAAAAACATGCTCACATTGGTGCAGGATGAGGGTAAGAGACATTGGGGAATGTTCTAAACCAGATGGATTGAGAAAGGGGTGTGCTGCTGAACACCAGGCAAGAATTGCTATGGATGAGATGAGAGCAGGGGTTCTATTGGACACCACGGACTGCTTGATTCAGATGTGTGAAGAGCTGGGTGCCACCGAACATCAGTGAGTATTTGACACAGGATGGGTTGAGGGTGGGTGCCACTGAACACCAGGGAGTATTTGACACAGATAGGCAGAGGGTGGAGGTACCAGTGGATACCACGGAATGCTTGAAGTGGGAAGCTTTAGGATGGGAGTTGTCACTGGACATCATGGAGTGCTTTACATATGACAGGGTGAAGTAACAGGTTGCCACCATATACATGGAATGCTTTACTCAGAGCAAGATGAAGAAGAGGGGTGCCACTGAACAGTAAGGAGTTTTTGACACAGACAGGGCGAGAGGGGCTACTAAACCCAAGGGAATGCTTGACATGAGCTGGAGAGGGCAAAAAGTGCCACTGTACACCAGGTAAAGCTTGACATGAATGGAATGATGGCAGGGGTTGCCACTGGAAAGTAAGGAATTCTGAATGGGGTGAGGGCAAGGGTGCTACTGGGCACCAGGGAATGCTTAACTGAGATAGGGTGAGGACTAGAGGTGGACAAGCCAGGGATTTTTTACCTAAAGCCAAGTCAGAGCCAAACCAGGGGATTCTAAAGGCTAAAACACAAGCTGAGCACTGACTACTGCAGGCTGTTCTCTACATAGGAGTTCAAGAATACAGACATCACACAAACTGCTCGGCCTGCAAGAAAGCAGCTTACTTTGAGCAAAATCTGCTTGGCTTTACCTTGGCTGTCAATTTCTTATAGAGACTAAGCTAAGCTGAGCCAGTCACTAAGTTTGAGCCAAACTCGAGCCTGCCCTGGCTTGTTCACCTCTAATGAGGACAAGGAGCATCCATAAACACCCAGTAATGCTTGACATGGGACATGGGGGTTTAGGTCACCACAGGACACGAAGACATGCTGACATTGATGGGGTGAGAGTGGGGATGCTACCAGATGCCAATAAATTCTGATATGGGATAGGGTGAGGGTGGGGAGGCCACTTGACACCAAGGAATGCTTGACACCAGATGGGGTAAGGGCAGAGGTGTGACTGGATACCAGGGAATGGTGCTAGCCACTGGATCAGTTTTTAACATTTGTTTACCAACATCATGAACAAAGTTTGCTATATGCACTTTACCTTTTGAGCCTTAAGGTTCACGCTGAGGAGTGGTCAATATCTGACTTTTTATTTTCTGAGTACACAAGAGAATGTTTGATATTGCTGGAGACAGGGCATGAGGCAGCATTACTGAACTCTAGGGAATGATTGTCACTGAAAGAGTGAGATTGTGGGGGTAGAATGGTGCCCCAAACCAAAATCAACATAAATAATGAATGTTTAATGGGTACTAGCTACTGTAGTAAAGAAAATATTGCCACAGTTGAGTGGATGCAGCAGACAGCAACTAAAGTGAGTACAGGAAAATGTAGGAGTGAAAAAAGTAGATTGTTACCTTTCATTGGACCAACAAGAAATGTTCAGTACACAAGCCTTTAGGCTATACAGAGTACGTATTCACCTGAAGAAGGGCTCTTTGTAAGCCTGAAAGCTTGTACACTGACATTTTTGGGGAGGAATGAAAGGTATCAAATCACCTACTTTATTCAATTGTTTGTACAAGGACCAACATGACTACAACCAATTCAATGGCTACAACCACGCCAATGAATCTCAATGTAGGAAAGTGGTTGCCAAGGCCAATAGAATGCTAGGATGCATTGCCAGCAGGGCTGGATTTACCGCTATGCCAACTACACCTGTGCATAGGGCCCAAGTTCTTTAGGGGCCCATCCCAGCAGCAGCGCTACTCTAAAGTTTTTGTTTTTTGTTTTTTTTTTTTCCATCACCTGCCATATGGATGTCTGACTACAATTGGTGGCGGGGGATTGGGGCCCGGCTTTCAAGAAGAGCAGTCGTCTGTTACATGATCACATCTTAATTAAAAAAAATGCAAATACAGTCAATAACAGTCAGTACATCCACTGTGGTCGGCTGCCACCCTGCACTTTAAAATCTCTGCCTCGAGTATTTGTATATGCTGCATGAGCCTCCCTTTTCCCTCACTCAGCCGTGACCTATGAATTGAAACTAATTAGCAAATGGTACTAAACAGTAGTGCTGAGCAGGGAGCATGCGCGGAGCTCATAAAAGTGCTAGAGCCTTTTAAAGTTTCATCAGCCTCCATTTGCTGTTTCAGCACTCAGCTCAAGTACGAGAGGTGACAGGAGTGTGTGGCTGTGCAGTGCAGCCTGGTGCCCAGTCAGCTATCTGCCTCTTAATTTTTTTTTATTTTTGGATTTATTTATGTCCAGTCACTGCGTACTCCAAATCGCCACCTTTTTCCACCTGGGCCTGCCCAGCCCAGTCCCCAGGTTGCCACTCTTGTCTTGGTCTGCGGTATGGTCTATCGTCTACCTGCTGACTCTGTCAGCAAGCTGAGTGCAGAATGCAGATGAAGGATGAGGAGAGGTCAGTATTGTAAGTAATAATAAGTCAGTAGGGGGCGGATGCAATCTGCAATGAAGAAACTGAAAATTAACTTCCAACTTCTATTTTTGCCAAGTGAAATGTGACTGAGAGTGAAGGAAGGAATCTATCTGACTTTCACTTAACTAATATAATGGCTGTCGACTCGTCATGGATGGCCCATTTGTTTATTGAGTAATTAATTTGCTATTTGCTCCAGAATCAGGTCCCCAGTCGCAATAAAATAAAATCAGTGCTGCTGCTCAGCCTGCTGTACATATTATTTCATTTGTACCACCAGGCCAGACCAGGCTGTGAGGGCCTGAGGCGCTAGCCTGTAGCTACTTTTTCAGCATTAGTATTTTTTATCTTGTAGCAGGCCAGGCAGCATTTAAGTAGGTATGTAGTCATGGTTTGTTAGCTGAGGCAGCTGTACCTGTGTTTTATTGACAAAAAATAAAGTGGGGATTCCTGAAGTCTAAGAAAGAAAACCCACTGTAATAAATAAATTGATATTAGTCTGGTCTCAGTCTTGCCCTCATGCCCTGATTTGTTAGGCTCTGATTTTATTTATTTGTGTTGATGAGCCATGGTTTACAAACATTTAAATTTTACAGTATAGAAACATATAAGTTGATGGCAGATAAGAACTGCACGGCCCAGCCAGTCTGCCCATTTCTTTTTCTACCTTATGAATGTTCCATTGGCCTTTGCTCTGTCAATGGCCTATCTATTCATACTCATCTGTATTGCTCCGTTAAGCCTGTCCCATGCCACCCTTTCTGTGAAAAAGAATTTCCTCACATTCCCCCTTAATCGGCCCCCCTCTAATCTCATGCTGTGTCCTCTTGTCCTGCTATTTTTCTTATATTGACTCTATGGGTAGTATAAAATGGAGAGTGACTTCTGTGTACAGTGTGTGTGTCTCTTGTAGCGGAGAGAGAGAGAAAGAGAGAGAGAGAGAGAGCGAGGACAGGCTAGCATCAAGATCCAGGAGTCTCCCATCTAGATGGAGCTGTGCTGCCTGTGCATGTAGAAGAAGGGAAGGAAACCATTAGTGTTGAGGAGTGCAGTGTGTTGCTGCTGCCCATGTAAGATAGCCTTCTACTTTTTCTCCCAAGTAACGAGCCATGAGAATTTTGCATTTTTCCCTCCCTCTCAGCTTCCTCTGCAGTCTTTGGGATCCCTCTTGTTCTGTTGAGCTGACAGGCTTTGTTTTATGATACCAGGGCAGAGAAAGTGAGTGAGAGAAATGGAGAGTTGTACACATTTCCTTCGTGCCAGATCCCTGGGAATTTTATTTTGACTAAGCTGAGATTTACACAAAAAGTCAAACCAGAAGGGATAGGAAATTTGTGTGTATTCCTAATGTTAGTTCTGACAAACAATGGGGGGGGGCCTTCCAAGTGTTTGCTTGTCATCTGGAAATAGCAATTTGTCATGAATTAGGTGGATTTTTAAATAGACGGATGCTTGCTTGCATGACTGTGTCAGACTATGCTATGTGGCTGCTGATGTATGTATGTTTCTGACTGTCTTCATCCCATGATGTGCCTGCCTCAGCTGCCTGTATACAGGACTTTTTCCTCTGCTCATACAGTGAAAATTTTCCACCATGTCTGGTTACAGGCTGGGCCCTTGTTTTAACCAGCAGCCAGCCAAGAGTCAGTCAGGACTTGAGAATGGATTTTCTTTCTCTCCAGTCACTGGAGGTGAAGCTGGTGAAATGCTGACCATATGATTTAGAGAGAGACTAGGCTAGCTAGTAGCCTGTAAATTGTTTTTCCCCTTTCTCACTTTCTTTTTATGTGTGGACTGGTGACTGGTCTCCTTCTTTCACTGGTTTGGAGTAGACTGTTTGCCATTTAAGCCTGGGTTTAAAATAGTACATTCTTCTGTTCCTCCTCTTCTCTCTCTGTCTTCCCAGTGACCCAGTCCCAATTACATAATAGTGTTTAAAAGTGGCTGTGATTTGGTCTGGGTTACGCTTTGTTTTGGTTGGTGCCGCCATGTATGTTTTCCTGCTTTTTGGTGCCAAAAATAAAATTTACATTATAATTACATTATTGGAAAACTGGTCAGGCTGCATCTAGAGTATGGAGTTCAGTACTGGTGCCCAAACCTCAAAAAGGACATTAACCTGCTGGAGAAGGTCCAGAGAAGGGCTACTAAGATGATAGCTGTTCATCAGGGTAAGGCATACAAGGAGAGGTTGAATGTGCTGAACAGATACTCCCTGGAAGACAGGACAGAGAGAGAGGGGGGACATGATTGGGACCTTTAGGTACTTGAAAGGAATAAATAAGGTTGATAAGGAGAGTCTGTTTAAGCTGAGTAGCAACCATAACACAAGGGGGCACAGTCTCAAGCTGGAGGGTAGGAGGTTTAGGAGGGAGGTCAGGAAGCACTTCTTCACAGAAAGGGTGGTTTGACTTATTTCTCTGTTTCATGGCAATTAGGTTACAAGGTTTCATGAGTTATCAGAGGCCTGTTTGAGATCACCGATTCTCTGTAATTAAAAATGGAGAGGCAAAAGTGTAGTAGTACATTGTAAGACATTATTTTCTCATGTAGTAAGCACAATATACCTATTTTTGAAAATAGCTGCATGACACATATGCCATTTCAGTGTTATCAGGCCTGTTGGGGGGATGGTATGTATTGTATTCAGTGTGACCAAAAGTAATTTCCATTTTTTTCTCTCACTAAGTGGCACTGTTCACATGAATAAGGAGAAGCTGGATCAAAAGGCAGTAATCAGAGTACTGTACCATACTGTGTGGTCCAATTTATTTTGAAAGTAAAGTGGTCAAAGAAATGGTATCGGTTGCAGACTTCTCCTAATGGTGATTCTGAAATGTATTGCTCTGCTATTGGTGTGCTGTGCAATAAACAGTCTTTCTCCATGTATCAGATTCACATTCCCCTTCCAAATCATAAGCCCATTTGTTTTTTTTTGTGAGTATTGAAATCTCTCCAAATACAGCAGAAAAGGATCTATGAGGTATTGATCTGTCCAGCTTTGTATTCCGAGACAGCAGTGCACCACGAAGTACCTTTGCTTATAAAGATGTAAACATGTAATGCTTACATGGGGCTTGGGGTCATGGGGGCACTGGGAGGAGTGTGGTTGGGGGTACTGGGAGAGGGGTGGCAGCAGGGGGGTGGGGGCACAGGCCAGGAAGGGGGCCCTTAGCAAATGCTGTGCATAGGGCCCATGGCAGTGTAAATTGGGCCCTGATTGCCAGATAAATCACTTCTAGGAGGGAAGAAGTCATTCTGCCGCTGTACTGATCACTAAACAGGCCCTATTTGGAGTACTATGTGCAGTTCTGGAGCCCCTATTTAAGGAAGGACATCAAGCTTTTGGTTGGTGCCCAGTGGAGGGTGATGAAGATGCTCAAGGGAATGGGGTAGAAATCTTATGAAGATAGGCTGAGGGACCTCAACATGTACTCCTTGGAGGAGGGAAGTGAAAGGGGCGATATGATAGAGACCTTTAAGTATTTAAAGGGCATGAACAAGGTTAGCACCAAGGGCATGTTTCATTTAAAGGGGGAAGGGATCACTAGAGGGCACAGTCTGAGGTTGGAGGGGGGTTAGATTCAAGAGGGAGATGAGGAGACATTACTTCACTGAGAGAGTGATTGCAAGCTGCAATGCACTGCCTGAAGAAGTGATATCTCGGAAATAGGGAAGCTTTAATAGGGGGTGGGATAAGGTCAGGGGCAAGATACTAATGGAGAAGTGGTTGAGCAGGGATAGTGAAGCAGCCTGGGGAAATGATGATAAGGGTTGGTCATGGGGTGGGGGGCTGAAGCAGTAGTCTAAGCTTTGAGCTGAATAATCAAGCAGACGTGACAGACTGCTTGGACTGTACTGTATCTGATAGCATTTTCGTATGGTCATAATTCTTTGCAGGAAAGAAGAAGTTAATATTTGGTAAATGTTTGGGCTAGGAAAAAATAAGGTTAAAAGGAGATATAATTTTATCTTTTTTAAATCTTAAAGATGGGGCCCTGAGAAATATATATATTCAGCCACTGGATTTCCGGTGCAATCATGATTTTGCTTCTGAAATTTCACAAAAAATTTAATTTCAGGTTTTTCCATCTAATTTAAATAGTCTTCATCCAAAGTGCACCAAATTTGATATGGTGCATTTCCTGTACCTCATGGCATGGACTAGTGTGCCAAGTTTCAGATTTCTAGTTTTAAGGAAGGAGACTGAGTTACAAGCCTCCAACAATTTGGAACATTTCAAATTACAGTTCATAATTACATAAACTGCAGAACTGTGAACTCACATAATTTAAAAACTAGAGAACCCAATATCTCCTGTTTTGTTAGGTTCATTAACCTAAAAATGAGACTGTGTGTGTCAGCTCCCTCCTCTTCTGCTCAAAAGCCGGTTAAGTTATAAGTAGGCAAAGATTGCAAAATAACGTCAGTATTTAAAGTTGACATGACCATCTGTGAAAACATGGGGAATGTTGTGATGTTTTTTGAAGCAATATCCATACATTTTGCCCAGCCATACATGTGAGCTGCTATTGTGGCTGAAGAAAAAGGCTGGGTAGAGTTGCAATAAGGTAGCATTAATAGTGGGCTCCACAGAAAAAGTACAGTGGCACCCAGCATCAGGTCAGTATCTTCAGTGAAGAACCATCAAGAACAGTGAAAGTCATCACTGTACACTAATGTGTCTTCTTGCATTATGCCGGTAAATCTCTAGAGTTTACTGACTAAATTACTTGTGGAGCCACATACATATGAAACGCTGTTGTACAAAGCCACCTCCTGACTTGTTAGCAACTCCATGGATAACATATATTTTTAGAATTTGACTACAGTAGCACCAAGTGACATCAAGCGTTACAACTAGCTGTGACTGAGGCCATTCTGACAGAAGTATCTGGAGATTTTTAGTGATGATGGAAAATAATGCAGGCATCACTGTCACATGAGCATTGCAGGACAATTATGCTAGTGCAGGTAAGGTGATTTGCCTGTCTGCACTACAACTCAAATGAATGTGATCAATGGCCAAGCCACAAGAACTGCAGTTCTGCAAAGAAGGATGAAGTATGGTCATGTCAATGGAAAGGGAAGTCAAGGAGATTTAAATAATTGGATAAGGGAGGTAGCTTGTGCAGGGATCACCAGTGGCAGAAGTTAGATGCATGGGTTCACCAAAGGAAGGGCAGCTGGGCTGAGTAGGCAGAGAATGTCTGACAACCAGTTGGATCAAGTAAGCATTCTATACATGGACAATTGTCACCTGAAATCAGGATATATGAGAATCACACCCTGCAAAACTGATTGGTCTAAGCACCAAATGTACTTCCCAGAACTTTGAAGAACTCATAGAGAACTGGTGGGGGAAGAAAATGACTGGGAAACCAAGAAGGAGAAATTCTTACAATCAAGTCAGTGCAACATGGCCTATGGAAAGGCAAATAGGATGCTGGAGTGCACCAGGAGGGAAATAGACAGCAGAAGGAAAGCAAGAATAGCACCACTTTATAGATCTTTGATGAGGCAACACCTGGACTACTGCACACAGTTCTGGAGTCCTTACCTCAAAAAAGATAAGGCAGGTTGGAAACGATGCAGTGAAGGGTGACAAAGCTGATTTAGGGCCAATCCTGTAGACCATATGAGGAGCACCTCAAGGCACTGAACATATTTTATTTATTTATTTTATTTATTGAAATGTTTCACTAGGAAGGCATGCTGAGCAACAAGTTGCTCGTCTCCCGGTGCAACCTGGGGCATAGGGGAACATGAGGATAGTATACAGAGATTTGGTACACAATATAGATATACAATTTGATTACATTCAATAAAGTGAGCAGACTCTACAGAAGTAATGAAAAGGAGGAATGCTAACAGGTATGAACTAGATGAATAAAATGCTAACAGTCTTGAACTAGATAGATACGATAGCACAAATATCTTTGGCAAACTCCTGGTGGGACAGAGCGTTGTAGTTAGAAAATGGCTTGATAGAGTACAAGAAGATTGAATTAAGGCAAGATTGTGAGGAGAGCCACAGATAGAACAAAATTTGCAAGGTAAATACAAGTGCAAGGGCTGACTATATGCATTTGAAATTAGGGGTTAGCCAATAACTACAGCTAGGAAGGAAGAGGGAATGTGGGGTGGTGGGGGCATAGGCAGAGAGCAGGGGAGTGAAGGGGGGATTGGAGGAGGGGAAGGCAAGGGGTGAAGGAGAAGGGTCTGTCAGGGCCTGACCCCTCCAGAATGCTGGGGACCCTGCCTCCACCAGGTGGAGGTCAAGCACGAGCAGGAGGGAAGCAGGTTGTAGGCAGTGGGAGTTTGAGCACATCAGGAAGGAAGAGAGGGGGAAGAGAAGGGTCTGCCCGGGCCTGACCCCTCCAGTATGCTGTGGACCCTGCCTGCACAAGGCAGAGGTAGAGCACGACAGGAGAGAAGAAGGTTGTAGGCAGCAGAGGTAGAGCACGACAGGAGGGAATTAGGCAGCGATGGGGAGTAGGCTTCAGAAGGACCATGAAAGAGGGAGGTTGGAGAGAAGAGGGGCAGAGAACATATTCTCAATGGAGACCAGAAGGGAGAGGGGAGATATTCCTGCAAGGAATAAACCATGTAAACTGTGGGGTACAATTTGAGGTCATAAGGATATGAGTGGAAACATACAGGAGGGAAGTTCAGGAGGGACAGAAAGGATGGTGGAACTGTAGAACAGTTCACTAGCCAAGGTGGTGGGCAGTAAAACCAGTAATGGTTTCAAGCACGATTGGGACAGAGTGAAGAGTATAGTAGCTACTTGAGGCAACAGAAACTGGTAGGGAAATAGGGGTGTGGATGGTGAAAACTAAGGTCCTGAATAGTCAGTAGGTCCAGGACTTAGATAGGGAACCACAGGCAGACTGGAAGGACCATTTGTATTTTTCTGCTTTCATTGTCTATGTTTTTATGTTTCTTGCTATTCCAAAGGGATAGGCCTGGCAGGAAAAAGGAGTAAGTGGCTCTCTCTTTTCAAGGGAGCATATATGTGAAAAACAAAGAGAAAATCAGTGAGACAAGCAGCTACACTGAGTCCATCTGGTCAGGCTCAGAGAAACAAGCATGATGGGGAGACAAAATAGATTCCTAGAAAGGAAATGCAAGACTGCAAACAACTCAATACAGCTAAATGGATTCAGTGGCGATAAGTGTGTTGTGAAAGTTAAATTCCACAAGTGGAATCCTAGTGGCATTACCAGTTACACGTAAACCATTATGTGGTTGACGCAATTAGGGTGCCGCAATTAGAGTGATGGGAAAAGGTCGCGAATGACAGGGGTGTGCTGGATTTTACAGCGCCCTGCATTCATGACCATTATCACTGCTGGCACTGTTTTCCTCTGATCCATTCATGCCCGGACCCAGAGGAGGTTATAGTTAGTGATTGGGGTTGCTGGGGCAAAGACCCCCACAAAAAACAACTACAGTATTCTCCCCTGCTCTGCCTTGTCACCCTACTTGGGTTGTGGCAGAATGTACAGTACAGGCGTGATAGTTGCTGGCTACTTGTTTCTGGCACCCTCATTTATGGAGACCAGATTCATGTCACCGCAACTTGGGTGAACCCCTATTATACACCCAACAACTTTTTAGCAGCTTTTGCCAATTAGTAACTACTGAAATTTCCCCTCCCCTGGTAAACTTTAACCTATTAAACCACATTTATCCAGCTTTGTTAGATTCCAGGATCCACTGACATTGGGTATACATGCCTAATTTGGGGTGCATACCTACAATAGCAGTGGACATGCAAACATTAAAATATTTTGAAAATGTTCACACAATTTAACAGGTAATTAAACTGTGAAATTATGAATCCCTGTAAGTTATACTTTACTTGACCAACTAGCTCCCCATTTAGCAGTTTCTAACACCCAAGAAATAATGCATATACAGTACATTTTGATTATCTAACTCAATTGGTGGCTGAGTTGTAAACGGATAAATATTTTCAAACATTCTCACCAAAATAAATTGCCAGATATTGAGCCTTTATAAGATCCATGCCACTTATTCAAATGTCATGACACTTGACATACCGTTAGGACATGTTACAAAGCATAAACATGCTAGATTTCAGATCTTAGCTGTAAGAATAGCTATAGCTGAGATATGACCAGTTAAAGAACTTTGTAAAATTCTGTAAAATTTCATAGAATTTCACAACAATTCTGTAAAAGCAGCATTTGATAATTGTGTCCACCCCTACTTAAAGATGTTGGATAAGGTAGATCAGGAAAACATTCAGAGCTTGTTTTGGGCAATAAAAACAAAGGGAAACAAAGGACACACCCTATGCTTAAGGTAGAGTTAATAGTAATATAAGGAAGCATTTTTTTACACAAATAGAGGTAAAGTCATAAAGTGGTAGCATTGGTCCAGACATTAGGAGTCACAAGCATGTACAATCACTTTAAACTTTTAAAAGGAGCCTGGCTCACTAAATAAAGCAATCTCCACAGCTGGGAGAAAAATTAAAATATTTTTTAATAAAATATACAGCAGAGGTGATCTCCTGTCACCATCCACATTTTGCGCCAACTGATAGCACTTTATCAAGGCATACTACTCTAGCAGTAAGCCTTGATAAATCGCTATCTGTTGGTGCCAAACATTGGTGGTGGCAGGAGGTCACCTCTGCTGTATATTTTAGTAAAAATTATTTCAACTTTTCTCCAAGCCTTTGGAAGTTGGTTCATTTAGTGAGCCCAGCTCCTTTTGAAAGTTTAGAAATTGAAGTAAACCTACAGAACAATTTTTCAAAGAAAGCTGTGTAAGTGGGGAATGTCTCAAACCCACTCAGCAGGTCAGGCTCTCTACTACCAAAGTGCCAACCTCTGAGCACAGTCATGTGAACAGTGTAACAGACAAGGTAACCCTCGTGTCTGTTTTTGTGAGCTCGGATCAATCCTTGGTCTCATGTTCTGGAGGGATTCAAACTGTTAACCTCTTGTTAGCATACCCAATGCACAGGCTCAGATATATCTGTCTTTGGGGGGCCAGATATCCTTGCCTACAGGCACCCAACCAGGTATACAGAGATGAACCCTTTTAAACTTTAATAAAGATCACAGATTTAAAATGCTTCTCTTTCCAGTTTGGTATCACCATTCAAGCTTATGTTCAGTATTCTGCAATAACCATATACTTTTCTTACAAATAAAAAGAAGTCAAAAACATACCAAGTAAGTTCTACAAAGAATTTTACTAAAATAATTAAAAATATGTAAAGCACAAAATACAGAACTGTTATATCACCAGACATACAAATCTTTTAAAAGAACAAGGTTTTAAACAGTGCAATTCCTACTACAGTACTTAGTCTCTAAATTCTTGCTTAAAAGTGCTCCCAAGATGTTTCGTGGTCAGAGTCTAGGAAAAAAATGTCTCTGTGAAGTAAAACAGACTAAATTAAAAGCTGGCTTTTACCCCACCTCTTTTCAGGAGGTTACCAAGCTCCTCCCTGCCAGGATATATGAAAATATATATCTTATACAAAAGTATTACATTCTGCAACTTCAGCATAATTCATGATCATGTCCTTCAAATAACTTTTCTTTTGATCTCATAATAAGCTTCCTTCTTCTAGGACATGAAAGCATCTTCATGATTTTCGCACTTCTATGTAATAACCTGGGTTTTCCTTCCAACGTCATAAAATGGATATGTTATAGCAACTATGGTTGTAATTAACTCAGACAGACTGGATCCTTAATTAAGGCCTTACATGTAACACATGGTCTCTAAAAACTGATTGTGTGTGAACTCGCATGCTGTCAGCATTTTTCTTATGGCTTTCATCTTTGAGCTGAAATCTGGGGGGGTGAGTGAGATCACTCCTAGAGCATCAGATTTTCAACACAGACAGTCAGTAATACATTTTATATTAAAAAGAAATGATACAGCACTCAGAACTGGCTGTTTACGTCACAGGGAATACTGAGTCTCTCTTCCTGGAGAATAACATATCTGGATACAGCAATTGATTCACTGGAGAAGGGAGAAAGAGTTCCTAGAGGTTTCAACATTTTTTACATAACTTTGAAAGCTGAAGCTTGATGACAGGCTGCACACTTCTAGATCCTGGGTTTTCCTCCACTGAAAATGAGCACATTCGTCAACCCATTTATAACTACTAATTAATCAATTATCAATATTAAATAATCAATTATGACATTATCCCTCTTAATTCATTGCCTCCACAGGAACTCTCTGAAGTTGTACCACTTGTCTCATGTATACTGTTAACAGTAAATCCTGGGCCTTTCTAAGCACAATCATGCTACAGCCAGCAGCCACAAACAAATCCTAATAGCTCAAGAACTGTAAGTGCTAGATACAAAGTATGAGTGGCAAAGTTATTCAGCACAAAATTACCTTTCTAATGGTGGTATGCAAATAATAATATGTAATTTTGTTTTTTTTCTATGCTGGCTGAAACAGCTAAAAAAATATTTTTTTTCACTAAAACAGGCAAGCTGACATTTTCAAATCTTGTCGAAAATGTAGCTGTATGGGATTTCGCTGACAGGGTTTCGCCCTTCCATCAGCATATCAACTCCCAGTGGAAGTGGTGGAGGCGAAAACAGTAGGGGGTTTCATACATGTGTGGGATAGGTATAGAGGAATATAAGGAAATGGGCAGGGAGGAGGGAGGGTCACCAGAGACCAATTAGGGTCTGCAGAGACAGACTAGGAAGAGACCATCTGGGCAGACTGGGCGGCCAAGTGGTCCTTTTCTGCTGACAAACTCTGTTTTTATGTTTCTATGTTTGTTAAGGGAATGCAGTCTTTTTTTTAAATTGAATAAACTTTATTATATGTTCAAGTATCCAAAATAGATCCAGATAAAAAGGGTTGAACAGATGTTAAAAAAAACACAGCCATAGCATCCTCCAACCCTTTTCCCACCCCACCCGCCCTTCTAATTATTGATGCAATAACACAACCATACAGGGGAAAAGCAAGCTACATTAAAAATAGATTATACAAACTACAGTACAATGTTTGTCATATTAGTTGGACAGCCAAGCTTCCAAAAGGGTCCAGCATTAATGATAAGATTGATAGGAGTTCCTAACTGATGCTAACATACTCTACGTACAATATGTAATATTTGACAGACCTCCCTGTACCATTCAATAAAGCATGGAATGTTTTGATCTAACTGATGCCTTTTTATTACCATCATAATTAAGTTAAAGTGGTATCAACTGTTTCCCTCTATATCTTGAATGACCAACCCCAAAATTCAATTTCTTGCTGTAAAAGCTTCTTTAAGTCCCATATTGGGGTTTAACGTTTCCTTAAATTTCAACCAAAGGGACTGGATCTTTGGGCAGTACCATAATACAGTATATGCAAAAGTGATCCATCTGCAGAATTACATCTAGTGCATGTAGGTGAACTTAATATTCCCCATTTATGTAATTTAACAGGAATATTATAGATAGCATGTATTATTTTAAATTTACAATATCGGTAACTGTCAAGCTTCCTATATTGATAAATGTTTTGTCATTCTTTTTTCCAGTGTGAGTCAGTAGGTGTCCGTCCTAATGTTGTAGGCCAATTTTAAGAGGGTGGACTGTATTTATAAACCCATTCCTGTTGAATTGCTCTGTATAATTTAGAGATAGCATGTCATTCCTGTTCAGTTTCCCTAAGGTATATAATGTGATAGAATGGATTGGTAACAAATTTGGTTTACCCGGCTTTGAAGAGAGCAATTATCATAACTGATAGTAAAAAAGGCATTGCTTGGTACTTAGAGCATAGGATTACTGAAGTGTTGTAAAAGAGATTCAGCTGTGGCCTTGTACTAACTGAAGAGGGGTTTCTGTACCTTTATTTTGCTATGTAGGCTTTGATAATGTTTTGCCTTTGATTTTAAAATTGGGGTTTAACCAAATGAGTTGCTCCCATGGGTTAACAATGGGATTCTTTGAGTATCTTTTAAACTGACTAAACATCGCAAGAGATACTCCTATTTGGGTATCTTTTAGATGTTTGAGTATTGCCTTGGGTTTAAGGTAGAAAAAAGTTCGTAAAGAGATCCCATTTTCCTGTAGAACTCGCATTTCTTTAATAAGCCAAAGAGGAATGTATTATGGTAGTTGTTTCCTGTTTTGTGTTGCCCATCAAAAATATTTTGTACCCTGTGTTGCATGATAGTAAGCATAAAAGTCTGGGGCACCAAGACAACCATTGTGTTTCTGAGTCATCAAGTGTAGGTAGTGGAGCCGTGGTTTTCAGTCTCGCCAAAAAAATTCTGTAATTATCCCATGAAGATTTCTGAATCCATGCATTGGGAGTCTGACTGCTAACATATTTATTTATTTTTTATTTATTTCATTTTTGTTGACCAGGTAAGTACACTAGACAAATCCTCCCTATTTTCAGGCATGACCCGGGGGAGGGGGATACAGATGAATGCTTACTGACCTTGAACCAGATTAAGCTGTTGGTGGTATTTTTTTAGTGAATGAGGGAAATTTGGCCAGGACACCGGGGAAATTCCCCTGCTCTTGGCCAGTAGGGGGACTGCTGGCCAGTGAGTTTGTCATTTCGAGCTGAGATGGAGAAGAGAATGGATGTCTTGTTGGCTGCGGGGCCAGCTGCTGAGCGATGGCCTGATGTTCTGGATTCAGAGATTTTCTTTGATGCTCCTAGTATGGATATGGAGACGATGACTCATGTACTTGCCATGGAAAAAGAAGTGGGCTTGGAGTTACAAAAGGATGATAATGAGGTTAAAATACTGACAGATGTGTCTGCTTGTGATTTACCTGCCTTGCAACAACAGCTGCGTGAAGAAGAAGCTCGTTTTCGGTCTCCTCAAACGGAACTACGAGCTGCTATTGCAGCTGCGGATCAACATCCTGTGTGTGAGCAGCCTGTGGCAGAGGCCCCGCAAAACGCTGCTCTAGCCACTGATGAAACGTCCTCCTTGC
This sequence comes from Neoceratodus forsteri, assembly GCA_016271365.2. Classification (NCBI taxonomy): domain Eukaryota; kingdom Metazoa; phylum Chordata; order Ceratodontiformes; family Ceratodontidae; genus Neoceratodus; species Neoceratodus forsteri. Next base: position 1,094,062,739 of record CM057451.1, read on the forward strand.
AAATTCCTCAACAACAGATGGCAGCTGTTCTGGACGAGAGGCAATTAACGAGTCATGTAGCTGCTGTCAGTTCTTGCGCTTCCACTGCAGGTAGGGGGCAAATGCCCTTGTTTGTTTTCAAAGGAAATCTTTTTCAAGATTCTGCGGGACTGTCAGTAGCTCCCTTGACCTCAGGAATGGTTAATATAGGGGATACGGAGATTCCCTCACTTCATAGGCAGGAGGGCCTGAAGGAAACTGAGAAATGGTCTGTTGAGACGGTTTTACAGAAGGCTGGGTGGGAGAAATCTAGAACTGGTACTTGTGTGTCAGGTCCTTCTCCCATTGCAGTGTCTCCTAGGAAAAACACTGCAGCAACTCCAGATTGTTCCTCCATAGGTACTGAAGATTGGGGAACTGTGATGGATCTTGTTTCACCTTTACAGGTGCCTGCCGGCCTAGAACTTACTCAGAACCCGGTGCTATCTTTGTTACAAGACAATATTGTTAAACAGGGTGGGCTTATTCCTTCAGTAGTACCTGCTGAACAACTCTCTCAAGAAAAATCCCAGCCTGTTAAAACTTTTGCATCTTTATTTAGAGAACCTGTTTTTCCTGCTAAATGACATAATGCCATTAGGTTATTGTATAAAGGGGGATTAGATGTTTTTCCTGACCATAAACATGTTGCAAGGGATTTGCTTATGGGCGCTATGTTTTTTACTCCGGCTGAAATCTACACCTTAATACATATTTCAGGAGAACCAGTGTTCGATGTTAGTTTCAAGCAAGGCAGTGGGTTACAAAAATTCTGGTCCCAATATTTGCTGCTTAAAAGTTCTGCTTTATGGGTTCCTTTTGAGGTTGTGCCTTTGACTAAACCAGCACACCGTATGATAACAGTTCTTTTTAGAAATGAGGGGGTGCGTGTTTCTGATCTTTTGTTCTGGCTTAAGCAGAGATGTACAGTAAAAGGTAATCCTAAGCCCATTTTTGACGAAGATTATATCTGGAATGGGGGGTGGAAGGTGCAGGTGGTTTTGAATACATCTGATTCTGGCTTAATCCACCTGCCGAATAGTTTTTTTTTCAGGGAAAGATAGAGGGGTTTTGTTTTATGCAGGTCAGCCCAAAGCCTGTTATCGTTGTGGTGCTATGGGTCACTTTAGCAGTATGTGCGACTGCCTTAAATGTAACACTTGTAATGAAGTGGGCCACAGTGCTGCAATTTGTTGAAATGATCAGGTGTGTATTCTATGTGAGACAAAGGGTCATACTTAGCATTCCTGTCCCTTAGCCGCTTTTAATCAGGATGAGCAAGCTGACAGAGATGAACAGCAGGTATCTATTGCTTTGACTCAATGGGCTCAAGCCCAGCGGTTGGCCCCTAGGCCTCGGGATAGGCCCCTGGACCCATCTGAACCTATTCCTACCACCTCTGATATGATAGTACAACCTTCTGAGATGCCTCCCCCTGGGTCTAATGCTACAAAGGATGTTCCTATGGTTATTCAACAGGAGGTTTCCTTTCCTGAGATAGTTGTACCCCTTGTTTCTGAGGTGGGATTATCTCTTCCTGTATCTTCCACTGTGGTTTCTCAAGCGCCTTCACTACCCCAAATTAAGACTTCTAGGCGAAGGCAGCACTGGATACAGCCTGCTGCTAAAATGCCTAAGACGTCTGACATCCAAGTTAAAAAACAGATTTTCTGCCTTGCCCATTGATGGAGAGCTCTCAGGGAATGACTCTGAAGGGTCCTCTGTTTTTTCTACCATTTTGGATCATGGTTCTGAATTAGAAGAGCCCCCCTCTGACATGGCCCCCCTCCCCTCTGGTAAGCACACTGGGAAAACCAAACATAGTCGGACTACTAGGGCCTCCTCTAAGAAGCCCCCTTGAAATACAGTTATGCCCTAGGTTGTCTTTTTTCTCCTTTTTATGTGATACTAATGCCTTCTTTATCTATTTATTCTATCAATGTGAACAGTATTAAGAGTATTCGGAAAAAAACAGGCTGTATTCTCACATCTGAGATCTCTTGCTGCTGGGATTATTTTTTTTACAGGACACCAGGTTGCATGCTGTTTCAGAATTAAAACAAGCCATAAATGTCTGGCATTTGGGACCTTCTTTTTGGTCATTGGGAGAAGAAACATGCTCTGGGTTAGCCATTCTTTTTCACAATATAGATGTACATCTGGTTAGATTAATTGACCTTATTCCTGGTCGGGCTTTGATCTTAGATGTTAGGATATCAAATATTTTGTTCCGGTTTATTAATATATATGCCAATCAAACAGAGGTGGCACATATTGAATTATTTCAGACCATTCAGCCTTATTTGTGCTCTGTTCATCATATTGTGTTTGGGGGTGATTTTAATTGTGGACTTAACCTAAGGGATAGGGGACGGCGAACTGTAACTACGAAAGTATTTTGTGATATAACCTATTTATCTAACATGATTAAGAATGTGAATCTAAGGGATGCCTACTTTGAAACAGTGGGGACAGCAGATCCTACTTTTTTCAGATCTACTCCTGCTACTAGGATTGATTATATCTTTGTTTCTCCTTTTGTACAAATTGCAATGGCACGGACCATTCTGGCGGAATTCTCTGATCATAGAATTTTATTTATATTATTAGATAACTCTGGTGCTCCCTCTTTTGGACCGGGTTACTGGAAATTAAACTCATTATTATTAGCTAAAACTATTGTTCAACAAGATTTGGTGTATTTTATTTAAGCTAGAAAATCTGTTTTTGACATGTATGATGACCCGGGTATTTGGTGGGAAGACACGGTGAGGGATTTGACTATTTTTTTTAAATTCTATGGAAAGTTAATTCAGGATAAGGATTATAGGGTTTATCTCAATAATAGGTTACATCTTCAAAAACTTTTATCTGTTGCTTCTACCATACAACATGATTTGTCTGTGCAAATCCAACATATTAAGCAACACATGGTACAATATCATTTAGTACAGGAACAACATCTGCTATTTCAGCAATTATATTGTACACAGGGGAGAAAAGGTTACATTTACCCATAAGAGGGGCACACTGCTAGGAATTCAAACAGGAATATGGATGGTTTATTTGATGATCAAGGTAACATCTGTACAAATCCTAGGCAGATGCTTAATATTGTTTCACAACATACATCTCTAAATTTTATTCCACCTTTTATTGGTCCTGACACTATAGTTTGTTTTCTTGAGTCAGTCCCTACTGTTCAACTTATAGATCAGTTATTGAAACCTCTGACAGCGGCTATTCAGCCTCTTGAAGTGGAAGAAGCTGTTAGGGCCTTAGAGACAAATAAAGCCCCTGGTGATGATGGTTTGACTAGTGAATTGTATAAATTCATTGGCCCATACATTTGGGTGGAATTGGTGACTGTTTTTATGGCAATTCTTGCCTCTGGTTCCCTTTCCTTACGTATGACTGGAGGTATTTTGATTCACCTTTTTAAACAGAAAGGTGATAGGTGGTACATAAATAATTGGAGACCGATCTCCTTACTTAATACAGACTTTAAGATTTTAGCTAAAATTTTAAATAATTGTCTCCTATTGGTAGCAGCTCACATTTTATCCCCTGCTCAGGCTTGTTCTTTATCTGGTAAGAATATTTCAGAACATTTAATTTTGTTACGGGAGCTCTTTGAGCATAGCTTTTGGTCTAGAATGGATGGTTTGGTGCTTTCTCTGGATCAAAAACAAGCTTTTGACTCTATTAGTCATAATTTTTTATGGGCAGTTTTACAGCAATATGGTTTGCCATTGCAATTTGTAAAATGGGTTAAATGCCTTTATAACATGGCAACAGTTACTCCTCTGATTAAGGGCTGGAAGGGGCCCATGTTACCTGTAAGGTAGGGGCTACATCAGGGGTGTCCCCTTAGCCCTTTGTTATATGCTTTCTGCATTGATACTTTACTTAAACTTCTTAATACTTCAGTATCTTTAAATCCTATAACTATGGTTTCCACCCCTTTACCGTTTAAAGTCTTAGCTTACGCTGATGTTCTTTGTATTCTAGTAAAAGACAAAGTTTCTGTTCAGTGTGCTCTTGACATCTGTACAGCCTATAATTTACACTCTGGTACTAGTTTGAATTTAGATAAATGTATAGGTACGCAGCTAGGTTCTGTTTTTTTACCTGACTTAGTAATTTCTGGTATTAGTTTTTCAGCTACCCATTTGACCATTTTGGGAATTATTTATGGTCCAGGGGATATGTGTGTCCGAAATTGGGAGCTGTGCATTAATCAAGGGAAATTGTTAGTTGCAAATTGGAATAAGTGGAAATTTAGTAAACGAAAATGAATATATTTGATTAAATCCTTTCTCATTCCGGTATTTCTTTCTATTAGTTACATTTTTCCTCCCCCAGTCAATTAATAGCAACAGTTTATAGTCTTTTTTTTCAGGCGGTATGGGGTAGTCGGCTGAATCCGTTAAAAAGGAATATTTTATATTTACCAATTCATCAGGGGGGTTTAGGTATGGTAAATCTGATTGTATTTTTTTATTCTATTTTCCTTTATGCGAATTTCCATCCTTTATTAATTTCTTTTGATAATTCCTGGGCATCTATGGTTGAGTTAAATTATGGTTTATGTTTGAGGCAATGGGTTTGGGGGGGAATTAGGGGTTTTATGCAGATCATTGAATATTCCATCTTATATTAGAGAAACTTTTGTATATATTAAATGCTGGTAGCTTACTAGTCATTTATTGATATCTCACCATAAGGGAAAATGTGAAATGTCTGGCTGCTGAACATGGGAAATTACATCTGTCTTCTCTGTAAAGGAAATGTGCCACCAGATGGCAGAGACTTAAGGGCATGCACAGTAAAGTCATGCAAAAACAGGCCATTATCATGATAACATTTTTATGTTATCACATTTAGTTCCATGTCATACGTCATCATTTTTTCATAAAGTTTTTGTCCCATGATCCAGGATGTGAACAAACCAAAGAGACTGGAGAAGGCCACAACGTGAATTGAGAACAATGAAACATTTCATGATGTCACTTTTTCCAGATGGAATGACAGTATCCTTGCAGCAGTTTGCTTCAATGGCATTTTGTAAGGAGAGCTGGGACTCCATGAAGCCAAAACACCCTCTAAAGCTTCATATTTGGGGCTCCATATTTAACTGTGGGCAAGTTCCACTGTATGCTAGTGAGGATTAGTCATGCTAAATTATAGGAGAAAACCATTATGACAGGTACTGTCTCACATTAATAACTGTGCCACTTGCTTTATGCACACAGGAACCATGGATGGCGAATTCTTCAGGAAAGATGTCATTGTGGGAGCAACAAAGAAATACATCAACAAAAAATATCCAGATGGACATTGATTCATTCAAGACAATGACCCTGAACACACTGCATTAGCAGAAGCTATTGCCACTGCTGGAATTAATTGGGTCAGGACACCACCTGAGTAAGTACTGTACTGAACAGCAACCATATAAAAAATGTGGCTATCACATAGCATTTAATTTTTTTTAATTTGTCCCACCAGGTCTCCATATAGGAATCCAGTTGAGATGGTGTGGTGTGCCATGAAAATATTTATCAGGAGAAAGAAAAAACATAGAAACAATGAAGCATACAATATATCAGCAGATAAGGATTGCTTGGCCTACCTAGTCTGTCTGTTTTTCCCTACCTATACTGTTACTGTAGACTCTACCTGCTCTCCGGCTACCTCTACTCCTCTTCCCTACCAAGATTCCCTTTTCTTTGTCTCGTGCAAGCTTGATGCCCACTACTGATTTCATCACTACTACATTTGCTGGAAGACTGTTTCAGGCATACACCACTCTTTTGGTGAAGTACTTCCTCACATCCATCCTACACACCCCCTTCCAGCTTCATTGCATGCCCCCTTGTTCTGTGCACCTTCTTCTCTGAACAATAATCCCCTTATGTACCTTATTCATGCCAATGTGGTAATCACATCCCCCTCTCCCTTCTCTCTTCCAGGATGTGCATACTGAGATCCCTTAGACGCTTCTTATAGGGCTTGTGATGCAGCCCTGCACCATTTTAGTTACCTTCCTCTGGACAGCCTCTACCCTGTCTATGTCCTTTCTGAGATGAGGCCTCCAGAACTCAACACAGTACTCCAGGTGGGGTATTGTCAACAATCTATACAGTGGTAACACTGCTTCCCTTTTTCTGCTAGTAATACCCCTTCCTATGCAACCCAGTGTCCCACTGTCCTTACCTACTACCTTGTTGCACTGCCTCACTACCTTGAGGTTGTCCTATATGACTGCACCAAGGTCCTTTCCCATTTTGTGATCATCAGTACCTCTTCCACCATTTTATACTCCGCATCTGAGTTTCTGTTCCATAAGTCCATGATTTTGCACTTTTTCACATTGAAACACAGCTTTCAATGGAACTGTCAGAGTTGTAGCCAGTACCCCCCTGAGCTCTATCTGCATCCTTAGTTGTACCCCATCTGGCCCCATAGATTTGTCCACTTTCAGATTTGCAGATCTTTTCAAGACTCTCTCTCCTTTGTGAATGGACTTGTGTCTACCTCCCTTGCCCAGTATTCCTGCTGCTTTTATGTGGTCCATCCCCCTTACCTTGCACCGTAAAGACTGAACGGAAGTATCTGTTGTGGATATCTGTTTTTTTCCTGATCCTCAAGTAAGTCAAGTAGGGTCTACAGTGTTATTGTAAGTAGGGGAAAAATGGGCAGAAGGGGTGAGCCAAGAAGTCCTTATCTGCTGTCAAATTCTATGGGCCCAATTCTAAGGCAAATGTCACAACTTGCAGGTGTATGTGAGTTGCAACATTTGCCATTATGACGGGGACCCTGCACCCTATTCTAGGATAGGCAGGGTCCCTGGCACTTACGCCCTTTGACTTGTGGCAGCCACAGGGCTGCACCATGGGAAGGGTGCACCTGACACCGATGCCGCAAGCCACAGTCTGCAGGGTGCAAATGGTGCAAGGCATGGCCCCCCCAGAGCCCCACATCCCAACACCATGGCACTGCTCCACAGGGCTGGGGAGGGGCCACAGGACCACCCTGGGGTGCCTGGCATGTGGGGGGATGGGAACTGCCCTGTTGGGGCACTACATGGGGTTGGTGGTGAGAGGGTGCCAGCAGCCCATAGTGGGAAACCCTGCCATAGGGGGTGTGGTGGGCACCCATGGGGGATGGTGGGGGGTCAGCTGGAGGGGTGGCAGGCTCAGTGGTGCATTCCCAGTGAATGTAGGTATGGATAGACTAGCTAGTAGCTAGTCTAACTGTACTTACACAATGGTTTAGAGGGTCCCACTTGGAATCATGATCCCACCAGCCACCCTCTTGGAATACTGGAGTAATTGTTACTGGAATCCTCCTTGCACCATGTTGCAGGCGGTTTCAGGCATAGTGATTGGCATAACCCACATTTGGTGCAGGCAGCCTGCACTGGGCGTAGTGCATGTCACAAGGTGTGATTTATGCCATAGGGTTTGGCACAAGATACCTTGTGACATGCATAACCCATTTTAGAATCAGGCCCTATGTGTCTGTTTCTCCTCTGTACTGTCCCCCTTGTTCTTCTTAGTCTCAAATTCACTCCCCCTGCCTTCTACTTTTCACTTATGTACCTAAAAATGTCTTGCCCCTTTTAATTACCTCTTTGGATATCCTTTCTGTGTCTTTGCATCCTTCACTACTTTCCCTGCTTTTCTCTGCTTTTCCTGGTACACCTTCCTATCCTTATCCCTCTGTATTTCTATGTACCATCTGAATGCTACCCTTTTCATCAACATCATCATCATCATCATCAGTTTATTGGATAGGAAATTGAGAAAAAAACTCATTTACAATTGCATCCAAGCACAATAAAAAATAATACAATATACAAAACAAACAGTTGAACATACAGTAAGTAAAACACAATGTTTACAAAAAAATGAATGCATTTGTTCTATAAACTTTAATGTCTTTAAATGGTATAAAAATATTTGTATTAAATGTGTCACCATGGTTTTATGCTTTTTCTGTTAAAGATTTAATTTTGTAACAATGTTGCTACCTATAAGGACTTCACTGTAAATTAGCCTAGGCTCAATCGAGTCTATCCTTTGTTCATAATTATATGAATAAAAATATTTGACTACTGTAAAAGTTATAAAAAAAAATAGATGAGATTCATCCAAAACAGTCACTGTAGCTAAATATCAATCTAGCAATAGAGGCCATTTTTGGTCGGATCTAGCAATGGATGGTCCCGACGCCATATGGCATCTATGGGAACAAATGTGTTAAAATGAGAAAAGGTCAGTAAAGTATTCTAAGTTAAATTTTTTTCCTAATTATTTCCCATGTGTGAGGGATAAAGACAGCCAAGGTATAATCCCCAAATTTGGAGCGTTGTCTAGGTATGGAATAATTTGAATATTTAACAGACCTGAGACTATGTTATTGTTCTATGATGGAGGGTATTTAGCAAGAATGCAAGAAGTGCATTAATGATAAATCTGTATTCAAATAAATACCAATGTGTTTCTCTTCAATTTGACAAAGAGCTCCAACCTACTAAAGTATATAAGTGACAGTGATGAGTATTCCAGGGTGAACCAATTACATATCTAACTGTGCTATGATGAAGTAGGTCAAGTGAACTAAGGACTGTAGCAGTTCCATTTCTATACATACAATCACCATAATCTAATACAGATAAGAATAGTGAACTAACAAGCAATTTTCTGAGTGAATAATTAAAATTAGCTTTATTTCTATAAAGAAAAGGCTAACAATCTTTTCAGTTTATCAGAAAGTCTTTGTATATGAGATTTGAAGAATAGCTGATCGTTCAAAATTAAGCCTAGGTATTTATACGTAGGGACTCTTGTGATATCAATTCCTTTGTTGGATCTGCAGGTCAGATCAGGTAAGACTGAATTATTTCTTGTAAAAAACATCCATTGTGTCTTTTTTCATTAAGAAGTAATCTTAAATCTATCAAAACATTCTGAACTTTGCTAAAATCTTTTTGTAGTGTTCTAACTGCTAAATCTGCATTACCATGGTGGGTGTACATTATAGTATCATCAGCATATAAGTAAATATTTGTAAGACCAGAGCAGTGATTAGGTAGATCATTTATATTTAGCAAAAACAGTAGTGGGCCAAGGACTGATCCCCGGGGAACCCCTCTACGGATAACTGCCATATCCAAACTGATCTCACCTACTCCAACATATTGCTGACATAGAGTCAAATAAGAATGAAACCAAAGTAATGCAGTAAATCCCAGACCAGAACTTTTTAATCTGTTGCACAAGATATTATGGTCCACAGTAACAAATGCTTTTAGCTCTAACCTTTGAAGCCACTTCCTTCAAGAACCATAGTGGTCACTTTTTTGTCCTGTTTTTGCTCACAGGCATTGAAGACTTTTTTGTAGTGCCAGGCCTTTTATGGTATTGTATAATGGGACCTATCAGACTATATTTATTATTTTACCATTATCTGTGCTGATTTTATTATTGCTGTTTGATTTTATTGTAAAGCGCCTTGATATTTTGAAAGGTACTTAAACAAGATAAAGCTTATTATTATTATTATTATTTTGTGCAGAGGTTTGTTGATTTCACTATGCCATCTCTTCATTTGGTCCACTGTTGCTCCACCCCATGTAGGCCATGTCTCCCCACTAGGTAACTTCTGAGGCATTCACCCAGTTTTTTTTTTTAAATCTGCCCTCCTGGAGTCCAGGGCTCTTATCTTTGTGTGGTTTGCTTCTGCTACCTACCTCATGTTGAACCACACTGTACCATGATCACTAGTTCCCAAGTGGCATCCCACCTTGATGTCTGCAATACTGTTCCTTTTTGTGAGCATCAGGTCCAGTATCGCCCCATCATGAGTGGGTTCACTGACTAGTTGGCTGAGAACCCCCCCCCCCAGGGAGTATAGGATGTCCCTGCTTTGGGCTGAGTCCATGACTGGGAGGCTCCAGTCTACGTCCACCAGACTGAAGTCCCCCATCATCATTTCCTCCCCTTTGTCTACCATTGTGCTCATGGCTTCCCCCAGTGCCTTATCTAGTCCCCCTCCCATGTTGGAGGTCCATATATCACACCACTGCGAGTAGTGACACTGGCTTTTATCTCCAAGGTGACCCACAGTTCCAACAGCCCCTCCTTTCCCCTTGATTTCCTCGCATTTCTGTCATTTATATAACCTCCCTCATATAGAGCACAACCCATCCTCCCTTTCTCCCCACCCTATCTTTCCTGAATGAAGTGTAGCTTGGTATGGCCAGGTCCCAAGTTATGTTCGCCTGTGCACTACAACTCAATAATGTCCACAATCAAGGGCATAGCCATCTATACACCAAATACACCATGGCATACATACTTGATAGCAGTGGCAACATATAAGCAAAGCCGGTCAGCATGGCCACATGGTGTCCTCCATTCTGGCTTATGCAACACTGGTGTGTGGGCTGGTGTGCCAATGCAACATCAACACCCACACAGCGAACACCAGCAGAGTGACAGAATTCACCTGTCTGGGGTGAGTCACTGTGCTGGTGTGAGGAAGACATCGGTGATGCATTTCCTGGTGTTGCCCTCCCCCCAGTCCAATTCCAACTTGGAGTTAGATATTTAGAGACCGGGGGAGGGTGTGGGGGCAGAGATCCCCACATGGGAGGTCCAGGGGTGCAGCCCACTGATAGAAATGCACCAACATCCCCGATGGAACAATGACGACACTCGGCATTTAGTCCATCACTGTGTGGGATGTCAGTGCAAACACTGTCGAAGTGCTATAGTAAAACCCTGTGGGCTGATACATAACTTTGTTTCATAAGATATTAGTGTTGGGGGAGGAAGAGGTGGGGAGCTGCAGCAAGTGATTAGGATGGAGTAGATCAACTAGGTCTACAGCACAGCTGGTGCTTGTGATTGACCACTGTGTTAGGAAGGGGTATTGCTAATTCAGCCTTTTAAATGGCCTGAGAGAGACTGGAACCAGGAAGAACCACTGAAGAGAGAACACTCACTGAGCTGAATTTGAAGACAGAAGGAATTTCAGGATCAGCATCATGGCAACAGGTACATTTCAAGTTGCAGCAGCAGGTGGTAGCCAAGGATTCAGTCCCAACTCTTGGTCCCAGTGGCTAGCAACTGCTTAACCTCACCTGCGGCAGTGGCAGTCTCCATACTGAATTGAATCCAGGCAGGTCACCATGAGCTCTGAGGAGTCATTCCCTCCAGGCTAGGGACAGGCAGGGTATACAGTACCATCTGAAAAATAGAGCAACTAAATAGAGGATAATGGCTGGGGATCGGGTGATAACCACACTGTAATCACCTCGAGTGGTTGCTAGGGCAACATGGTAAACCTCGAGAGTGCAGCTCGAGAGGTTTACTGTAGCCCTAGCAACCACGAGAGGTGATTTCAGCGTGGTTGTCACCCGATCCCCAGCCATCATCTTTTATAGTGTATGGTCAAAAAAACACTGTTTGCATTCTATGTATGAGAATTATGGAACTCTGGTGCATTCATTTTTGTTATGCCACTGTTTGGAAGTTCCGAAGTGTGGTTAGCAACTTTTAAAATTCTAAACAGTGCATCACAAAGCTGTGTGACTGCTGATTATGGTGGTTAATAGGCACTTACCATACATTATATAGAGGATAATGTATGGTCCTCTATCGTTAACCGGTCAGTTAACAGTCGAGAGGTTGCCAGGGTGACCATATACCTCGAGGCGGGAAACTCGAGAGGTTTACGTCATAACGGCCTCGAAAGACGATAAAATGACGGTTGCCGATAGAGGACCATACATATTTTTTTATAGTGTGGTCACCATCAATCAAAAAAAAGGGCTTACGTTTTTTAAAAAGTCACCGCTGTGCCCTTCAGTCCTTCCCGTCGGGTTCCTTCAGTCGGTTTCGTGTCGAAAAAAAGCGCGCTATGACGCGAACCACTTTCGCTGTTGTTAACCTATCGATGTGGCGTAGGATCGATGAGTTAACACATATATCTACGATCACATCGATGGGTTAACAACCTTAGGAAATGATGATTTCCTAAGGTTAACAGCGTCTAACATACATTATAAAAAAGTAAGTGACACTGACTTCAGTGAGTTCTGAGTTTATTGCACAGTGTGGTGTACCCTGATTGCTAGTATTAATTTGCTAAATAAGATTTTATAACCAATTGCAATCTTTACGGCTGCTAGGAGACCTGTATCACAGAGAAGTGAAGTCAGATGATTTGCTAAATGGGATTTTAAACTGATTGCAGTCGTTACTGCTGTTGGGAGACTTGTATCACAGGGAAGTCATATGATTTGCTCAAGGCCACTCTGTCAATAAATGAATCTGGTTGATATTGATTTCAATAATTTATGGCAAAGTTGGAATATCATACATTGACTGTAATGTGATCCTGCTTCATTATACCCAGATATACCTCAGTACTCAGAAACATTTCTATGACTACCACTGTAGCTATTTGATTTATGTGACAGAGCAGCATCTTAGTTCCAGAGGTGGAACCCAGAAGGCATATACTGTAGCTCTAATAAGACTTGATTTTGGTATGATTATTTAAGATTAAATATCCAAAAAGTGAATACCAGAACCAGTGCAGGTAAGAGACTCACAGTAACAAGAAAAAAAAATTGCAAGAAGTTTTGCAGCAAACATTTCAGAGTAAAGATCAGACTAGATCAGACAAGTTCAGACCTGACAACTCAATTCCATACCTGCACTACCAATTTGACTATGTACTGTACTACTTTCATGTGCTGCATCACTTACACAATTTTGTATATCTAAAATGTACTCTCCTGGGTCGTGCCTGAAAATAGGCATTTTTGGGCCTAGTGCACTTACCCGGTTACCAAAAGCAAATAAATAAAATTTACTGGCTTAATGGATATTTATTGTTTTTTTTTTAACTGGGTCACAATGTTTGCTGAAAAGTGTGAGGTCTTGTAACAAATAATTCTGCAGTAATAAGTTGCAACTCATCACTCCTTTCAAGAATGTCTTTAGTTTTACATATGTAGTACTTTTGAAATCAGGAAAATTATTTCAAACAGGGAAAAATGCAGTGCGGGGGCTTACAAAGGTATAGAAATTTCACAAACGGGATAAATGGGATCTATGACTGCCAACCTTCTGTCATTCCTCATGATTTTAAATCATCACTGACTTTGCTTTGGCATGGCCCAAGTTTATGTTTTATAAGATGCAAAATGTGTTGCTACTGACTATATAGGTATTTGTAAAATAAGTCTCTGTAACGCCTGAGACAGGAAAGGACTGAAGACTTCCAGAACTGCAGCTGTTTAATTAGCATCCCTATTGTAATGGTATGACTGTCTTGTGATGTTGACTGCAGTTTGAACTCAAAATAGTCCCTTGAGGGTAATTCTATGTAGTGTACCAACTCATAAATTGTGTCTTAACCTGTGTAATGCTGCATGTGAAATATGATTACACTATTGTTATGGTAGTCTGACACTGGCCTGCTGTACTGCATGTTAAGATTTGAATTTAACAAGCATTTGTCAATGCCGAATGTTTGCTTGCTGGCATTGGCATTGGTAGTGTAAACGTTACAGAGCTGCATAATAGGAATGGCAGTGAAGTATTGAACTGAAGCTAACCCTACCACCACCCTGCAGAGTGTGACAGGCATTGGGGTGTGCTTTTGGGTCGTCAGGCGTAACGACCATGCCATTTCACCACACCCTACCCTGCAGACACTGACAAGTGTCACGGTGTGCCTTGGGGTCTTTGGCCCTTATGCGCACCCCATTCCTTCAGAAAATACAGTGAGATGGGTGCAGTATAGGAGAATGGGTTGAAGTTTGGGCCCGGAGAGTCCGAGGCACACCTTGATGCCTCTCACTGGCTGCAGGGTGTGGGTGGGGGTGGAATGGTATGAGCATTACATCAAGAATCCCAAGTCACACCCTTGATGCCTGTCATTCTCTACAGGGTAGGGCGTTATGGTTGGAAACTCTAATGTCTCAGATATTCATTGGTATTTTCACTCCAAATTTTCAACATGGTTTTTTTGTGACCCTCACCTCATGAACAGTGGCAATATCAGTTTGTTTGCCGAAAACTGCTTTTGCATAGCGACTACGGCATTTGGCACCACATGTGCAAAAACACATTCCAAACAGAATGTGAAAAATGACAGTGGTACTGTTCATGAGGAGGTGTAAAGAATGGCAATGTTGAAAATCTGCTGTGAAAATCTTAAAAAAACTGGTGAAGTCACGAGTGTGCATAGAAACTGTGCAACGCACACCCATAATGTAACTAGTTTGGGGATTTTTTTACAGCAGATCGTTAACACAGGCATTTTGGGACCTCCGATCATGAACAGTGTCAGTGTGATTTTCTTTATCTGTCCCGAACAATTATTTCCCACAGCGACCACGCATTTCAGCGCTGAAAGTGTGAAAACACATTTCAGCCATGTTGTGGAAAATGCCAGCTGTACTGTTCATAAGGAGGTGTGGAAAAATGCCACTGGTGAAAATCTGGACTGAAAATATTACAAATTCATGAACTTACAGTGCGTGGAAACTGTGCAATGCTCACTCGTAACAGTCATTTTATAGAGTTTTGTCACCAAATTTTCATCATAGCCATTTTACGACCTCTGCTTATGATGACCAGTGTCACTGTGATTTTCTTAATCTGTCCCAAACATTGTTTTCGCACACCGACTGTACGATTGTGCGCTACATGTGCAGAAACACATTTTGGGCGAGATGTGAAAAATTGTAGCTGTACTGCTCATAAGGAAGTGCGGTAAAATGGCACTGTTGAAAATCTGGTTTGCAAATATTACAAATTCTCAAACTTGCCAGCGTGCGTAGGAAATGCACAACGTGCGCTCCTAAAACAGTCATTTTTGGGAATTTTTTCACCAAATTTTCAACATAGCCATTTTAACACCTCTGCTCATGACCAGTGTCACTGTGATTTTCTTAATGTGTCCCATACATTGATTTTGCACACCGACTGTGCAATTGTGCGCTACATGGGCGGAAACATGTTGTGGGTGAGATGTGAAAAATGACAGCTGTACTGCTCATAAGAAGGTATGGTAAAATGGCAATGCTGAAAATCTGGAGTGAAAATATTGAACATTCATGAACTTACAAGTGTGCATAGGAACTGCACAATGCACGCTCGTAAAACAGTCATTTTTAGGAATTTTTCCACCAAATTTTTAAAATAGGCTTTTTGAGAGCCCACCTTATGAACACTGGCAGTGTCGCTTTGTTAATCAGTCCCAAGAGGTGATTTCGCTCAGTGACTGTGAAATCACCCTTCGGACCCGATTAATGCCATGACAGTGACAGCATTCATGAGAAGAGGTCCCAAAAACCCCATGTTGAAAATTTGGTGAAAAAATTCCAAAAAATGCCAAAGATATGCAGCAAAGTTGAAAAAAACCTACCTATTACATTATACAGCTTACCGGCATTTCCTCAGTTTGCGGTTGGCTTTGAAGAGTGCGAGACATGTTTCTGGTCCACCAAAGATCATCGCCCGGACTCCAGAGGTAAGTATGGGGTGAGGGGTGTGGGAGGCAGGGTGCACAGTGGGTGGGTATGGGTGGGGGCAGGGAGACTGTGAGGGACCGTTTTTAATTTAAGGGTTTTTTGTTACTATTAAGATGACTGGGACATTTGCCACACTGGGGTGGGCTCCAGCATGGCAGCTGTAAGACTGTTTGGGGGCTGGAGCTGACAGTTAGGCACCCCCATCAGCCATCACAGACGTGTGCCATGCTGGGGTGGGCTCCCAGCGTGGCACCAGGAAAGAGTTTTAACGAAGAGCGGCGTGGAGCCGATGAAGCGTGAGGCACTCCTTGCGCTAATACAGTGTGGGGGGCGCATCAGCACACAATATGCGAGCGTGCATGTTGAGGAAAGCTCTGCTCACTGAGCGGAGCTCTCCCTTTCAACTGTATGCCACTGCATTTTCAACTGCTGTCATAGACAGCTGGAGCAGTCATTGGTGCACTTCGACCATGCCTGCAAACACACTGACTGAATTGGAAGAGGCTGACACACCTCTGGAAAACTTGGATGATGGCACTATGTTTCTTGCACATGCATGCAAGCAAACATAAAAATGGGTATACATTTCAGGGACACTGGTTTACCATGATTGATAAAGGGCAATTCAATTTTGTGGATGAGAAGAAAGGGTATTGTCACTGAAGTCTGCAATGGCAAAATCTGTTTTTACTCGTGTTCTGTCCTTGTACCCTGTTGGTGTGTGTATAAATATACAGGATAAAAGAAGGCAAAGTGTACCTCAAATTAAATAAAGCAAAATGAAAATAGTACAGAAAAGAATTTATAGAAACTACAATTTCTGAAGATTCACTGATCTGGTAAAAAAAATGGCAAATTCTGTGAAAGGCTTTGCTTTTAATGGTGTATAGAAAGATCAAAGCATTTAATTTTACTGGCTTTTCCAGTAAAAACCAAAAATCAGTGTCCTTGGGTATAATATATTTAATTCAGTGTTTGATGATGTGGCTCGGGGTTGAGATGTACTACAGTATGTGTTTAATGCATGTAGGAATGGGTGGTGGCTTAGAATTGGCCAGTCAAATCATAAAATATATTTTTTTTACTTATACAATGAGTGGTAGTTGTTTAAAGATCAGAGGTTGGCTCCTAAATGTTAAAGATTTATTGTTGTTGAGCCATGGGGTCTTGTTCTTTGGCCAAAAAGATTTTAATTATTTTTTTCATGGGGGCAATTTTTGATGTCATAATTGGGGTGGCACTGTCGTAGAGCATTTTACTGAACTCTGCATTTTACTAGTAGGGATAATAATTTTTATGTCTGCATAGTGGAGTTATGCATGACATCCAGCTATTACACAGAGAGAGAAGGGAACTACGGAAGCATGTCACTGGATTCTGAACGAAGCACAATATTTTGGAGTTGAAGCATAATCACTCCGCTACTTGAAGCACTCCACTGCCTCCATTCAGTACTGCCTTCCACCCACTACTGCTACACTATTGTCTTGCTGCTGACAGGCTTTCATTGGCATACATTAGCTGTAGAAATTGTTTATTGCTATCCTTGTCCTCGCAGACTCCATTTGGGACACTTTTTTCCCCTGTTTTAAAGTCTGGTTTATGATTATAAGATTGCTTTTTCAAGGAACTGCCCCTTCTACCACCACCCATGCTGAATCGATGACCTCAACTGGCTCTGGGGACTTTCTGTAGATGAGAGACAATGCACGCCCATGCAGATGGCCATTGTGGCTCTTTTGAGTGGTGCTGAAACTGGGGAGCTGCTTTGTGCTTTGGAAGGAGAAAATGGCAAGTCCTATTGTCATTGGATCATTTTCTGCTGGTAAGGGTTCCCCAAACCTAAAGTAGTCCAAGGCTCTTTGTTCAGCTCACTGCAAATCACTAAATACACAAACGGTTGGATTTAACCACAGATTATCCAACATATTGGATTTTTTTTAAATGAGGAGTAATTAAATGTTCCCCTCAGTTGGCTACAAAATATGTCTTCAATGAGTTGCCAGAAAGACAGTAAGACAGTGGTCAATGTAGAACTGAACTGCATTGTTTTGGTAAATCACTGCTAGCGTTCTGCACTATTTGAATCAGAAATAATACAATGCGAGCAAGCCACTGGAACCTTAAGAATGACTGCTATACAGACCACTCACATTTTTAAGCTGTTAGGAAAAGAGCTATTTATTCTAATCCAAAAGGCACTGCTAGCTTAAATGGCATTTTTGTCATAACTGTTGTTTTATTAGTGCTTCTCTGTCACATATACAATTCTAGTACACCATTTAATCAGATGCGTTGTTTAGAAATAAGTGGCTTGCAAGTGCCATTTCTAATCTGGCACTGTTATCTGTTGCTTACATTTTACAGAAAAGGTATACTAATATTCTAAATTCAAGAACTTTAGACTCTGCTATCCTCAGTTTACTTTCTGTGTTTGGAGTAGAATTAGGCTTGCTACGTTGAGATGGTCAGATTGTTAATGTTTTAGTTGTTTCTAATAAAGTAAATGAAATCTTGTAGCTTATTTATTTTTTTTTTTTACTTTATTTATGCCCGGACTCCTAGGAGGCATCCTTCGGAGGTGCCCACATGATCCTGCCCCTACTTCTCCCCACAGTGACCAGCCACCATCGGTTCACCCTCTTTCAGAGTAACTTCACAGTTTTCCGGATCACCCCCCCTCAGAACTGGGCCCGCCCGCCCTCGGCGGCTCTTTACTTAAGTTAGAGGGTCCAGCTCCCCTAGAGGTCAGCCTGGATCCCTGATGCGGCATGGTCCTGCATTGGGGATGAGAGGGAGATCACTGAAGCCCTCGTCATCTTCTCGAGAGCCAGGGTATTTTAGTGTTTTTTCAATTCCCACCCCTCTGGAGCACGGCTTGCAAGGCAACGTAATGCTGTGACTCCGCCCACCCCTGGCGTTCACCGTGCTTGCCCATTTGGTGCACCCCTGGCCACCACCAGAGGTCGCTCAAAGAGCGAGCAACACTCCCACCCTCCCCGAGAAAAGAGAGCAGTCCTCTGGATGCTCGATCTCTTCCCGCCCCTGACAACCCCTGGCAACTCCTAGATTGTTCCCGCCGGGTCGCCAGCGTGGCACGAGGTGTGGCGTTCAACACCTCAACCCTCAGTGCCACCGGGCCAGCCCACAAATCTTGTAGCTTATAGTAATGTTTTTTAATTGTTTTACTGGAATTCTCCAAATAAAGCTGCTAAACTGCATTGGTGTAATCTAAATGGCAGAGTGACCTTGGGAGAACGCAAATGCTTTGCTTGGCTATGTACTGTAGCCATCTCAAACAGAGCTGCTACACACATCTTTTTTTTTTTTTTATCTACACCTATGTCTGTAAATACTTAATATTTTTTGGTTATGGCTTTAGATTTTTGGAATGTTTAGGTAAAATACACTAGACACTAAAATGCTTACTGGCTTACATTGCTGATTTGTTGTTATTTTATACTTAGAATATAGTCTTATTGAATGTGCATACATTAAAACTGAAATGAGTGAAGTGCAAAGTGCTTTTGTATGACAGTGGTGTGGTATCTGTAAATGCTAATCAAAACCTTGGATACACCAAAACGATTTTAAAGCATGAGCATTAACAACTGTGCGTACACCATGAAAGATAGAATGGTAGTAACTTAACATAGTAATTTAATGTCAAAGGAGACTTTAGGTTCATCATGTCTACCCCCTCCATAAGCACGGGTGTATAAATAGGATTTTTAGATAGGTAGATAGATAGATAGATAGATAGACAGATAGATAGATAGATAGATAGATAGATTAGACAGACAGACAGAAAGATAAAACATTTCATGTCAGCAGTATTGCTGAGACAGATACACAATGGTGTGTGCACGTACATGCGTGCTTGTAGTGTCTATGGTCTACGCTCTGGTTATTATCATTATTGAATCATGAGTTTGCTACTACTAGTGCAAATGTTAAGTGAAGTGCATAATAATTCCTGTATTCTACAATATTTGCATGAGAGTCATAGGCATAGATATAACATTTGCTTGAATTGCTAGCAACATGCCAAATGATCATCTATATATTTAGGGACAGTAAGCATTTTTACTTAAAATAGAAACATAGGGCCCAATTCTAAAATGGGTTATGCATGTTGCAAGGTGACTTGCACCAAACCCTATGGCACAATTTGCACCTTGCAACATGCGTTATGCCCAACGCAATTCCCAAGAGGCAGCCTGCAACATGGCATAGGCCGCCTGTGCCAAATGTGGGTTATGCTATCCACTATGCCTGCAACACCCTGTGACATGATGCAAGGGGGAATCTGACAATGATTACACCAGTATTCCAAGACTGCGACTTGCAGAATCACAAATCGCGATTCCAAGTGGGACCCAGTAGACCATGGCATAAGTACAGTTAGACCAGCTACTAGCTGGTCTAACTGTACCTATGTCCACCGGGAACACACCATCAAGCCTGCTGCCCCTCCAGCTGACCCCCCATGGTCCCCCATGGGTGCCCACCACACCCCCATAGCAGGGCTGCCCACAGTGGACTGCTGGCACCCCCTCGCCCCAACCCCGTGCAGTGCCCCCATGAGGCAGTTCCCATCCCCCTGTATGCCAGGTGCCCCAGGGTGGTCCTGTGGCCCCCAGCCCCTCCTCAGCTCTGTGGGGCAGTGCCATGGTGTTGGGATGTGGGGCTCTGGGGGGTCCATGCCTTGTGCTGCTTGTGCCCTGCGGACTGTGGCTTGTGGCATCCGTGTTGGGTGCACCCTTCCCATGGTACAGCCCTGCGACTGCTGCAAGTCATAGAGTGTAAGTGCAGGGGGACCCTACCTGTCCTGGAATAAGGTGCAGGATCCTTGGCATGACGGTGAATGTTGCAACTCGCATATGCCTGCATACGCCTGCGAGTTGAGGCATTCATCTTAGAATCGGGCCCTATGTGATCAATGGTTTTTCATCACTCCCTTCCTTCTCAATTTTCCCTTGTGCCTATCCCAGGCATGCTTAAACCCTCCACTGTGCTAGCCCCAACTTCCTTCTGTAGCAGACTATTCCAAGCATCAACTACCCTTTCTATGAAGAAAAACTTCCTCACATTACCTCTTAGTCTATCCCCTTCCAATTTCATATTGTGCCTCCTTGTTCTAGTACATTTTCTACATTGGAAAGGTCCCCCACCTGTATCTTGTTTATGCCCTTGAGGTACTTGAAAGTTTCAATCATGTCCCTCCACTGTCTCCTCTCCTCCAGTGAGTACATATTGAGGTTTCTTAGTCTCTCCTCATATGTTTTGTGGTGCAAGCACTGCACCATCTTTATTGCCCTTTTCTGGATAGTCTACACCTTATTTATGTCCTTTCACAGGTGAGGCCTCCCGAACTGCATGCAGTACTTCAGGTGAGGCCTTACCAATATTTTATACAATAGCATCACCAGCTCCAGCCTCCTGCTAGTGATACCCCGCCTATGCACCCCAGCATGACACTGTGCCTCCCTGCTGCCTTTGTGCACTGCTTTGATACCTTAAAGTCATCAAAGATGATAACCCCTAGGTTCCTTTCCTCATTGGTGACAGTCAACTCTTCCCCCCAACCTGTAGCTCTCCCCAGGGTTTCCTCCACCCAGGAGCATTATTTTGCACTTCTTTGCGTTGAACCTCAGTTGCCACATCTCTGACCATCTTTCAAGCTTCTCCAGATCCCCTTTTCATTTTCTGCACCCCTTCTGCAGTATCCACCCTGTTGCAGATCTTGGTGTCATCTGCAAACAGGCAGACATTTCCTTCCAGCCCCTCTACAATGTCACTAATGAGGACATTGAACAGGATTGGTCCTAGTACTGATCCCTGTGGTACCCCACTGATCACCCCCCTCTCCCCAGATTGTACTCCATTTACCACCACCCTCTGTCTCCTGTCTGCTAACCAGTTCCTAACCCAGTTCACCACCTTGTCTCCCATGCCCAGACTACCCATCTTGTTAATCAGCCTTCTATGTGGGATGGTGTCGAAGGTTTTGCTGAAATCTAGGTAGGTGATGTCTACCACACCACCTCGATTTATTTCCCTAGTCACCCAATCACAAAAATCTATTACATTAATTTGATATAAGCTTCCTTCTGTGAATCTGTGTTTCTCCAGATCCTGAGCACCTCTGGATTCCAAATGTGCCACTATCCTTTCTTTCAGCAGTGTCTCCATGATCTTTCCCAACACTGAGGTGAGGCTGACTGGACTGTAGTTCCCTGCCTCCTCCCTACTGCCCCTTTTGTGCAGTGGGACTACATGTGCCCTCCTCCAGTCCTCTGGAATGACACCTGTGTTGAGTGACTCTATGAACAGAGCTAACAGAGGCACTGCTAGTTCCCTTTGTGGCTCCTTTAATATCCTCGGGTGGATGTCGTCTGGCCCCATGGCCTCATCTACCTTCAGCTTTGTGACTTCTTCCAGAACTCTCTCCATTGTGAATAGACTGGTGTCCACTTCTCCCCCCCCTCCATTTGTCTCTGCAACCCAACTGTGGTCCTTGACCCTCCCCCTCATTAGTGAATACTGAGCAGAAGTATTTGTTCAGTATTTCTACTTTGTTCCGATCCCACTCCTTACACTCTCCCTTCTCCCCTTTGAGCCTCACAGTCCCCCCATTTTTTCCTTTTCACTGATGTATCTAAAAAATGCCTTATCCTCTTTGTTTACAGATCATGCTAAACCCTCTACTGTCTGTGCCTTCACCCTCCTAACAGCCTTCCCTGCTTCCCTCAGTCACTCAAGGTACACCTCCCTGTCCTCCTCCCTTTGACTCCCCTTATATTTCCTGAAACTCAGCCTTTTAGCCCTGACTTTGTCCCCCACCTCTGTGGAGAAGCATAGTGATTTCCTTCTTCTTTTCCCTTTGGCCACTATCCTAATGCATTGGTTTGTTATTTCCACTATGGCTCCTTTCAGTTTCTCCCATTGTTCTTCCACCTCCCCCCCCCATTACCACTCCCTTCCCCAGGACTACTTGTATACATCTGCCCATTTCAGTGAAATCTGCCCTCCTGAAGTCTAATACTCTTGCCCTTGTGTGGCTTAATTGAGTCCATGTCTCCATGCTGAACCACACCATGTGGTGGTCACTGGACCCCAGCTGCCCTTCCACCTGTATTTCTTTGACTCTGTTCCCATTGGTCCATACCAGGTCCAGAATTGATTTGTCCCTGGTTGGCTCATGCACCAGCTGCCTGAGTCCACCCCCCTGCAGGGATTCTAGGATGGCTGTGCTTCTGGCCAAATCAGCCACCTGGGTGGCCCAATCTATGTCTGGCATATTGAAATCCCCCAGTAGCAGGATTTCACCTTTACAGTAGCTGCCATGTCTTGTATGTTTTCCACTAGTTCCCTGCCTGCTTCTTCCCTCTGTGCCGGAGGTCTGTAGATTTCCCCTGTGTGTATTGCTGTTCCATTCCCTGGCTTCAGGGTGACCCACATTACCTCTGCCTCTCCCTGTCTTCCCTCAGCCTTTGTAGCCTTTATACCATCTCTGATATACAGGATCACTCCCCCACCCTTTTTACCCTCCCTGTCCCTCCTGAACAGTGCATAGCTTGGTACACTGACTTCCCAGCCATGATTAGCAGGGTACCAGGTCTCTGTTATTGCTGCAATGTCAAGGTCTACATCTGCCAACAAGGCCTCCAGGTTTGGAACCTTATTTCCTAGCCTACAGGCATTCGTTAGCATGACCTTCCATGTTTTACAGTCTGTCCTCCCTCTGCTCTTGTTCTCCCTTGTTCTCCCTCTCCAGCGTCTTCCCCATCCTAGTTTCCTTTCTTATGTGCTCTCACCCACTCCCATATACTTGTCCTATATTTTGCATTTGAAGAGATAGGCAATCTATGTAATTATTTTTCACATTCTACTGGTTTTCTATGTCTGCCGAATTGCCAGACTGTTTCCCATTTTATGGTTGCATAGCAGAGCTATGAATGACATCTTGCTATTACACAGAGCAAGAAAGGAGCTCTGGAAGCACATCACTGGATTCCGAATGAAGCACAACATTTTGGAGTTGAAGCACAATCGCTCCACTACTTGAAGCACTCCACTGTCTCCATTCAGTACTGCCTACCCCACCTCCACCACCACTACACTATTTTCTTGTTGCCAACCCTGCTGCCTGCTTAAAACTCCATGGCACAGCTCTACTTTTATTTGAACACAGTACAACACATGCAGACTTATGTTTCTCTCTGTAGATAACTGTAATCTACTTTGTTGGTTCATGGAAGAGTCTGTGGCAGGGCCACAATTGCGGCGGTGGGAGTTGTTTTCCAGTTTGCCACTTGGTCGCAAGGAGGGGCCAAAAGCAACCAACCTCAATGTGACTAAACCGATGCAGGGACCTTGGGCTTATGCTCAGCAGTATGAACAGAGAGTGGAAAAGGCAGCTGATTCACAAGCCCTGAGAGAGACACTGAGTGGCTGGCTGGTGGAGCTTCTATGTGAATGCTAGAGGGAGCCAGTAAGGCAGAGGTGCTTGCTGCTCATCTCCACCAGATTAATCTATCTTAACACATACATTGAACTGATATAAATGAACTGTACCATTTCATAGAATGTAGTTGTGAAACACACCAGGGCAGAAATTTGAGGTAATGCTTCCAAATGGGGCAGCAGAGATCGATGTCTTCTTCCCCAAATCTAGTTAATTAGTATGCATCTTCAGCAGCTTTTCCCTTCTCAGGCTCATGCCTGATCAACATTTTGAAATTTGTGTACATTTGTGTGCTGACCTTTTTTGATCAGTGTTTAAAATGTTGTGTCTGGACTGAGTGTCAACCTTTGTGTTCGGTATGCACGTTAATGTTTAGGTTCAGTGTTTAGATCAACATTATGATCTCAGCCACCCTGTTTGGAAGCATTTACCTCCCATTTTATTTCTGGCCTGGTGTGTTCCATGACTACATTATATTAAATGGTACAGTTGATTTATGCACTCTTTCAAGTAACATGAATCATGTCTTAGTTAAATTATTTCTACTTTTTATACATCGGAGTTTTATGAGGGAAAACAGATTTTTGCTTCATTAAAATGTGGAACCTTATATACATTTCCTCCTGCAATTAATGTTAATACATGGTAGCTGTAGGCAGAGTAAATGGATAAACACTTCAAAGTAAATATCATTTAGAATTCAGTGTTAAAACTTGCTATTAAGAACTTTGTTGTTTATGACAAAGGTGCTGCACCTAGTAGGAATTATGGTATTATTAAGACAGTGAAGTACTACTTTTAAACACTGATATCAGTGGCAGTGTCATCTCTGGGATCTCTCCTTGCTGGTGTTGTTTGGTGGTTAGCCAGGGCAAGCTGGGTGGTGCTTTTTTTTGCTCACTGTCTGTGTGACCATTCGGTACAATTAACTGACAGGGACAGTCACTTGAGATGCAGTACTCAAAAACTAACAGTCCTCTTTCCTCTGCTTTTAACCTTCCCAGCACACTGAGAGGACCGGGAGAAGACACCAACAATTTGGCAGCTCTGTTCTAAAAGAATCAATGTGAGTAACACAGCAGTTTAAGGTCAGAAGGTACTCTAAGTCCTTCATGCCCACTTCTGAGAGGCAGTGTGGGTAGCATAGCAATTTAAAGTCTGAAGGGACTCCAGGTATTTTATGTCCAACCCTGCATTATACATAAGGATGAGTAACTTATGCTGTTCAAACATCCTAATTTATAATGATTCCTTACTCACTGTACTCCCCCAAGTAGCCTGTGATTCCTCTTGCATTGTTCAGGATCTAAACAAGCCTGGCAATTAGTCAGGCTCCATTTGTTTGTGGACTTTGTTAAGCTCCCTTCTAGCACCCTTGAAGAAGCATAACAGCCACACTGGTTCTGATCAGATTTTGTTTTTAATTGTTAAAGGGACACTGTCAACCCCCTTAGGTCTCAAAATTTCCCTAGTTTACAAAACATATTTTATGACTGCCAACATTCAGTAAAGACTGCTGATGTAGCTGGTAGTTTGATTCTGACACTTATTTTCTTTAAAACAGTGAAAAACAGACTGCCCAACATACTGGTGTTATCACACCAAAACAGGCTTGTTTACATCCCTTGAGCAACCACAGACACATTTTTCCTGGACTTGGGAACACTCACAAAACAGTCTAGACCCTCATGATGCAGTGGGAGTTTAGGATGCTTCTTTCTTATGAGTGACTGCACTGTTGAGGTGTGTTTCTAATGCTCAGGAAGTATACAGTATGACAAGAACCAGGACTGTAAACAAAACAAGGTTGTTTATAAATATACATTGCCATGCATTTCAGTTCTACTAAACAAGGAGACAGACAAAACATACAGCAACATCAGTGAATTTTAGAGAGGGTAAGCAATCATAAAATGTAGGGGTTCAACTAGAAATAATATGATGAAAAACAAGTTGACAGTGTCCCTTTAAGGGGTGACAGCTGTTACTGGCACACAGTAGAATGATTACATAGGGCTGGAACCAGCTGCATTTGGTACATAATAGGAATGCAGTTATACAGGGCAACAGCTGCAACATTGGTTATCCTACAACAGCTACAGTTAAATACAAAGTGGAATGCACATAAGCACACTAAATGGATCAGCATCATCCTTATTATTCAGTAATTTTCTTATTGCAATCGCATAGCAATTTTTTCACTTGAAACTTTTAGCATTTTATAATATCCATGCAAAACACATATACAGCAGCCAGACCCAAATAAATTTAAAACCAATCATTTATTTTTAATTTTATTTGTTAATCGGGTAAGAGCACTGGACCAAGTGTCCTTTTTAGGTTTGACCTGAACAGAATATACAACACAAAACATACAAATAAAAAACATTCAATTATAATAATAAATACATAAAACATTCAATAACAATTGCAGATACATAAATCAAGCAATTATAATTTCAAACACTTTTTAAAAACTTGTAAAAAGCAACCAACATGTAAAAAGTCAGGCAAGCTGTTCCAAAAATGAGGAGCTGCTACAGTAAATGCATGTAATCCAGCATGAGTTTTACAAAACAAAAACACATTAAGAAACTACCTCATTGGCTGACCTCAAACAAGGCACTAAATCCCTAACTAGAAAAACATCAGAAAGAGAAGAAAAAACAGAACAAAAATATGTTTCAAAATCAAATAGCAAAAAAAAAAATACTATATACAATAAATTGGGGATAACCAACCAAGCTGAAAATATCCCTTAAAGAAATATAGGTGTGCTGTAGACATACAGAATGCAGAAGGAACTAGAAGGGGGACAGGATCAGATCTACAGTACAGTAGCTTCTTGTTTTACATTGTTTTTCATGGATTCTACTTGGTAGAATGTTTATTTTCTTTCTTACTACTAAGGGG
Organism: Neoceratodus forsteri; assembly: GCA_016271365.2. Lineage (NCBI taxonomy): Eukaryota > Metazoa > Chordata > Ceratodontiformes > Ceratodontidae > Neoceratodus > Neoceratodus forsteri. The sequence goes on from CM057451.1 coordinate 1,094,089,705, forward strand.
CTAGCAGGGTATTGTTTGGGGCTGTTGGAATTTTGAAACCTGTTTTGGTAGCTAAAAGTGGGCTCATTTGTTTGGTTTACGGTGTGGCAGGCTGCATTTGTAGAGGCCTATTTCTTCTCTTTTAAACATAATTGGTGTAATTTAACTGGTCTGTTTCTTTGAATCGGAGACCTATACCTTCTAATTCCAAACCTATTTTGATGTATTGTTGGTGAAGCTGTTTGAATTGGTGTCCCGTTTCTTTGGGTAGCAAACCTATGTTGGGGGCTTTGAGTAGAATTGATTCATTGCTGCTGGCTTCACTAGCTGCAAAGTTTTGAGTGGGGGAAGGGTGCTAATTGTCTGACCAGAGGCCTCAGCTACCTGATTGTTTCTGAAAGACTTGGGCTGGTCCCACCCACCCAAACCCTCACCCCACCCACCCTGGTCAATTATTCCTTTATACTAGGGGTTCTGACATCACTTCCTCAAACAGGCAAAGATTTGCACCTGTCGTAACAAAGCAGACATCCAGGTAAGGAACTGCAGCAAGTGAAGAGGTGACTGCTCTCTCAGTGGAAGGGAAGTAAATGCAAATCTAGGCGTTTTCATTATTACTACTTCACATTGTTATTGCATTGGGTAAAGGAGGAGGAGTAGGAGTTGAAGAAGGTTGTGCAATGGCTACTTAAAGTATTTTTGAGTGTGGATAGGAATATAAAAAGCAGTTGCTTAACATATCTAAACGTGTGCAACAAAGGAGGTGAGGGAAATAAAGAATGTTTTGCACTGATAGAGAGGGGAGAGTGGGGACTTGGGGGATTGTTTGGTATCCTGCATCTGGAATGGTGGGGGGTCGCTGGTGGGCAACTGACAGCAATGGGTAGGGTGGTAGGCTGCAACAACTGCGGTGCACCAATCTTTCTAAACATTGCCTGGAGAGTGGAGGATGTTTAGTGTGCAACCACATAGAAAAACTTAGAAAGGAGATTGAGGGTCTGCAGGAGGAACTAAGACAGGCAAGGCAGATTGGGGTGGGTTTAGCCCAATACTGGAGGGAGGAAGAAGGGGAGATGAGGGAGGGCAATTTAAGCCAACAGTGGTGAGGAGAGGGTCAGAAGAAGGGAAGCAGAGACAAAGGGGCCCAGGCCAGGAAGAACGATTGCCAGGGAAACCAGGTCAGGAGACAAAAGTCAAATGGAAGGAGGCAATAGGGACTTGTGAGGGGAGGCGAAGAAGTGGCAAAAGTCATGGAGTGGAAAGGAGAGAACAGGTTACTATGAAGAGAGGGAGCGGCATTTGTGAAGGATCTTCAGAAAATAGTTTTGCACTGCTAGAGAGGAAGAAGGTGGAGGAGGAAGTGATGAAATTAGAGGAGTAATTGATAAATGCCTGGACCAAACTGGAGCGGGGGGAAGTTCCGCTGGGAGAACTGCAGCAGGGGTAAAAGGGCGTAATAATGTGCAGGAGGAAGAATAGGAGCTGGAAATGAGGGAAGGAGATGAAAGGAAGCAAGCAGGGAGTAAGAGGGGTGGAATCTTAGTGCTGGGGGACTCAATACTAAGAGGAGTTAGGTGGGGTAGCAAGGCAGAGAGGCATGGTCGCATTTGGGTGGAGGCCATGCCAGGAATGACAGTGGAAAGGGTGGGACAGTCTGTTCTGAAATATGCTAGGAAGGGGTAGGGACAAGCCTCATTTAATTATACATCTTGGGACAAACGACCTGGCTGACAAGACAGTGGATATAGTCCAGAGGAGGTTTGAGGAACTAGCACAATTATGTGAGGGCAGGAAGATCAGTAACTTTTTCCGAGATACTTGGTGCCAAAGCAAGCACAACAAGAAAGCTGAGAATAGAGGAATTTAACAGATGGCTAAGAACCTGGTGTTGTGCTAAAGGGTATGGGCTGTTGGGGGGTGGGAGGGACCTGGGAGGACAGTAGTCTCTATGCCAAGGACAGACTACACTTGAGTGAGGAGGGAAAGAAAGTGTTGAAACAGAGGATGGAAGAATATATAGAGGAAGTTGGGAATTTAAACTAGGAGTGGGGGGTGGCAGTTGGGAAGAGATATGCAGAGACCACAGGTTGGGAAACCATATGAGCTTACCCCCATAACAGTGACAAAGGACAAATGGCAAGTACTATTGGTGATGCTAGGAAAGGAGGGCAGGATGGGAGGAGGGGAAAGGGTGGAAGGTGGTTACCCTTAATGCTAGGAGCCTTGGGAGGGAAAACTGCAGAGTTGCAGGTTCTCATGGCAGAGGAGAGGTGGACATTGCAGCCATCAGGAAACATGGGCCACCTAATATAATGACTGGGACCTGTCTGTACCAGGGTACAGGTTATTGTAGAGGACAGGGTGACTGGGAAAGGAGGCGGGATGGCACTATATGTGAAGGAAGGACTGAAGTGTGTAAGGGAGGAAGGGGAGGAGGGTAGTACAGAGTCACTTTGGGTGCAAATCCAGGATTCCAAGAATAGGATTCTTAGAATGGGAGTGGTGTACAGGCCACCATCTCAGATGGAGGAGTTAGACAGGGAACTAGCGGGACAGATCAGGAGGACCTGCGAGAAGGGTAGTGTGGTGATTGTGGGGGACTTCAACATGCCAGGAGTGGACTGGAGCACCCCAACAAACAGGAACAGAAGGGAGCAGGTACTGCTGGATGCCTTCCAGGACAGCTTCCTGCTGCAAATGGTCAGTGAACCAACCAGGTTAGGGAATACCCTTGACCTTGTGCTGGCAAATGGGGACTTTGTGAGAGAACTTACAGTGGAGGAACCGCTGTCAGGGAGTGACCACCACTCAGTATGGCTCACATTGGATATGGGCAAGGAAGGAGTGGAATCTGGCACAAGAGTGCTGGACTTCAGGAGGACCGACTTTGGGAGGATGGGGGAAGTGGTAAAAGGGTACCTGGCCAGAATTCAATCTAGTATGGATACTAACCAGAGATGGGAGCTCATAAAGCTGGGGATAGTGGAGGCAACCAAAACCTGCTGCAAAGTCCAGAGCAAGAAGGCTAGGCTAGAAACTGAGCTGGTTGAGCAAGGAGGTCATGGAAAAGGTAAGGAGGAAAAGATCTGCCTTTAGGAAGTACAAGAAAACAGGGAGGGGAGGACAGAGAGAGTACTTGACAGAATCGAAGGAGGTGACAAGGGCAGTAAGGGGGCAAAGCATCTACGAACTCAGGCTGGCACAAGGCATTAAGAAGGGGAGAAGGACTCTTTAAGTACATCAGGGAGAGAAGGAGCTGTAAGGACCACATAGTAAGGATTAGGAAGGAGGGGGTTGGGTGGAAGCAGGGTGCGATAAAGGCGGAAGCACTAAATGAATACTTCTGCTCAGTATTTACTAAAGAGAAGAGGGTGACACCCAAGATGGGAGAAATGACGACAGGGGAAGTGGTGACAGATGAAATCATGGAGGCAGAGTCAAGAGGGTTTGAAGGCACTGAGGGTGGACAGGCGCCAGCCCAGATGGCATCCACCCCAGGGTACTGAAGGAGCTGGCAGAGGTCCTTCCAGGACCTTTGGCAGACCTATTTAATGCCTCACTACATTCGGGTGTGTGCCTCAGGACTGGAGGATGGCTCATGTGGTGCCCCTCCACAAGAGTGGCCCAAGGATGAACCGAGAACTACAGACCAGTGAGCCTCACATCCATCGTGGGTAAGCTAATGGAGACTATCCTGAAGGAGAGGCTGGTGGCCTCCCTAGAGGCCAAAGGACTACAGGACAGCAGACAGCATGGCTTCACACGTGGCCGATCCTGCCAAACCAACCTGGTCGGAGTTCTATGACTGGTAACTAGGCACTGGACAGGGACATGCAGTGGATGTCCTGTATCTGGACTTCAGTAAGGCATTCGACTCAGTGCCACATGGAGGCTGGGAAGGAAGTTAGTAGTCACAGGGGCAGGTGCAATGCTGGTGAGATGGGTAGGAAACTGGCTGCAGGAAGGCAACAGAGGGTGGTGGTGGGTGGGGAGCTCTCACACCCAAGGGCAGTGATGAGCGGTGTCCCACAGGGCTCGATGTTGGGACCAGTGTTGTTTGGGATATTCATGCAGACATATCATGGGACATCAAGAGCAAGATCAGTCTGTTCGCTGATGATACCAAGGTTGGGCGCAGTGGTGGATGACCTAGGGGATGGCAGGGTTGCAGGATGATCTGGCAAAGCTTGAAACCTGGTCAGACACCTGGCAACTGGGCTTGATGCCAAAAGGTGCAAGGTGATGATTTGGGATGAAGAACCCAAGGAGGACTTACCAGCTAGGGAGTGCAGCTAGCCCAGACAGAGGAGGAGAAGGATCTGGGTGTGCTCATCACAGGGGTCAATGAACAACTCGGCACAGTGTAGGAAGGCAGCTGCAAGGCCAACAAAATGCTGGGTTGTAGTGCAAGGGTATATCCTCAAGGAGGGAGGAGATGATTCTGCCACTGTATAGGTCATTAGTTAGACCACACCTGGAGTACTGCGTGCAGTACTGGCGTCCGTATCTGAAGAGGGACATTAAGTTACTGGAGGGAGTGCAGCGCAGGGTGGCAAAGATGATCAAGGGTCTGGGGGACTTATCATAAGAGGAGGTTGAAGGAGTTGAACATGTACTCACTGGAGGAGAGGAGAGACAGGGGGACATGATTGAAACCTTTAAATACATGAAAGGAACAAACAAGACAGGTACAGAGGGGCTGTTCAAAGTAAGGGAGGGGAGGGCCACCAGGGCCATGATATGAGACTGGAGGCGAGGAAGGTTGAGGAGGAGATGAGGAGACACTTTTTACAGAGAGGGTGGTGGCTGGGTGGAATGCGTTACCTGCAGAAGTGGTATGCAGTAGAACAGTGGACTGCTTCAAACAAAGATGGGACAGGACAAGAGGGAGGGTTAATGAAGGGGAAGGGTGGAAGGGAGGGGCAGCTGCAGAATAAGGGGTGCTAGCTGCACATTTGAGCAGACTTGATAGACCTCTAGGCCTTTATTGCTGGCAAATTTCGTATGTTCGTATGTTCGTATGTTCGTATGCCACATGCTTAACTGTGTAATGTTTGCATGTAGTTCACATACACAAAGTGATCCTAAGCAATCCCGGTCTAAAAAGCATATCAGGTTCACAAGCTGCAAGCTTGGCATGTGTGCAGGAGGTAAACTGGTGTGAACATCTTCTAAAAATTACATTGTTTACATGTTGCACGCTTGACATGAGTGCAGCAGTTAAGCTGGTGTGAACATCATTTAAACTTCCCATCAGGTTCACATGCTGAACACTTGCCATGTGCAGCAAATAAGCTGGTAAATCTCATTTAAAAAAATGCATCAGTTTCTATTTCTTATACTACTGCTAGCAATTAGAGTCATTAAAACACATTTTTATTGGAATTCCAATAAAAATTAGGTAAACTCAATTCTGATCATTTTGCAAGATTTTTAATGACTTTTGATTTTTGTCATTAAATCACTATTAATTTGTAAAGTAATGTTTGCTTACTGTATTAAATGCCTAGGATATAGACAGTCAACATCCCCCATTCCAGATGTACAAAGAGGGGCCTCTGTGTTGTGAAGCCTGTCCTTTTTGTTTTAGACTATGCAAATCCCTTATGCATATTTAGTGCTACAAATGTGTTTCTCCATGACTGTTTCATCTCACTTACTTTCCCTTTGTCATTCTGTGTTGAGCATATACTCTATGGTCATGCTCAGCACTCTTTGTGTTGAGTAGGGTCTTGGAAGCATGCACCATACCTCACATTTTGTCACTGAAATGAGGGACATGGACACTCAAAATGAGGGACAATGAGGGACACTAACCATCATAATGATCAGGACACATCATGAAATATGGAGATACAGTACCTCAGAACACAGTGAACACCATTGCATTAGCAACTGAGAATGAATTTCTACCATTAAGCAGGGGTGTCATTTAGGTAGGGCGGGGGCACGTCCCCCCCTCCCGTATTTGTGCCTAGGTTGTTCTTATGGTGTGGCAATAATGGCATTAAATTTGGATTTAATCTTTTGCACGATAAATGCCCACCTGGCCTGTGTGTGCTCAGGCTGCAAGCACTCTCATAACTCGACTGTGTCTGTATTGTGTTGTGTACTCTTGCCACCTATTGGCGGTGGCACAATGACATGTGATGTGGATGAGCTCTGGTCAAGAAAGAGCAGATAAGCTTTGCAAGTACAACACTGTCTTTCCTGCCACAGAGTAGGCAGACTGCACACTACAGTTTAGAGGAGTCAGTGAGCACTAAACTCTCAATAGCAGTGTTGTGGTGGCATATTTTTGTTGTTCTACTCAGTGAGTCTCTGTCTCCCCAGATGACTGAAGGAGCAGAAGATGAGCTAGAAGCTAACTGAAGACCAGACTACCTACCTACTCTACTGGACTCACCTTGCAAAAACAAAACAGCACAGACCCCCATAGCAGCAAGCTAGGCTTAGCAGCAGTGATGACAGCAGTGTGGGTGGCCTTCATAGGCCTTAACAGTGCAGTGCAGCAGCAGCCACAGCAGCAACCAAGCAAGAATCAAGCAACCCAGGTTGAGTAGGTTCGGTTGATGAGGTGACTTTGTCATGGACCTCGTTGGGAAACTGTGATGGTCGGTTCTAGCATCCAGTTTCTTTCAGAAGGAGAGAGGGGGAGTGGACTGAAAACTGGGCTGGTGGCACACTGTGCCAGGCTGCAGTTTCTAGCCATATGGCCGGGTAAGTAAAAGTAAATCATTTTTTTTTACAGCGAGATTGGGGAAGGAGAAATGATTAAAATATTGATGTGTTTTTCATGTTTCTTCACCTTTGGGCAAAATCATGACCCATAGGAGATGGGTATTGAATGGAATGAAGTTGGGGAGAAAAATTGAGACAAAGTTGTTGTTTTTTTTTGGGGGGGGCAGAACTTCAGCCAGGAAAAAAAATGGTTAGTAGCTGCATGGATTTAAGCACAAGTCTGTTACACTGCTATATACAGATGAATCTTATACATTTGAATTTTTCCTGATTTGCATATCATTTTTCAGTCAAAACAAGTAAGTTGTACCTTTTAGAGATGTTACAGACATTCTAGAGCTGCCCCTTTCATTCACAGACAATTGAGCAGTATGGTATGCACAGACTATTGGAATCCCACTATAGTCAGGCTTATGCCCCCCTTCCCAGTGAAGCTGATCTCCACATCCCCATGCTCAGGCACATTATGACAAAGAGCAAGGGAGACTGCAGGGGTGTGCACCATTGAAATGAATGGAGATATTTCTTTATTACTGTTTTATACATTATTGATGGAGCGTTTGAGGTTAATGAAGGCCACAACTCAACTAGCAAGGGCCTTGGTAGTGGAACAGTGGCCTTCATTATTGTCCAACTCACCATCATAAGGTATACAGTAATAACAGAAAATAACTCCATTCACTTCAAGAGGGTACGCCCCAGCACTCTGACCTATGGATATCATCTCTTAAAGACTCCTGCCTCTGGCTCCCTAGTACTCAAGTAAGAGACTTTTTACTTATATCTATACTTGGTGGGTTGTCTGTAGCAGCATGGCCTTACCCGCTACAGTGTGTGTGCAAGGGGAAGGGGACTGGCCATGTGGTTGTGTGTGTCAAGTTATTGTTGCTTTTGTGTTTGCACCTTAAAGTCTGCTTGCCTGGAAGCATTCAAAACTATGGAGAGAAAATTGTAGGAGTACAGGCCAGACAAGTAATTATGTGGTTTTGTGGGAATGTTTGTGTATTGGGGGTAGGAAAAACCACATGGGTTTCCATTGGTATGTGTGCTACAGTTCAAATATGAAAATAAGAGGGAGAAAAAAAAAGTGAAAAGCATAAAAGTGGCTATAAGCATGCCACATGCATGCAGGTGTAGTCAGATACAGTACTGTATGTAATGAAGTACAAGTGATCTATATGTGTGTGCAGACAATATGGCTTAGTGAGTAAAGGCACTGAACTGCAAGCCAGGAGACTTGGAGGCATAAAGACCTGGATTTGAATCTCATCAATCTCCATTTGTGTCTGGCATGATCCTGAGCAAGTCACTTAATTGTTATGTGTGCAGTTATCAGTGACCCCTTTCTTTTTTGCACGCATGCCACATGCATGCAGTCTTTCCCAATGTAACATAAAAATCATGGTTTCCAAAGTTGCTTGCTGCATGCATAACATATGCATGCAATTGGTTCCAATGTAACATTTAAATCATACTTGCAGCATGAATATCACTTGGGTAGTTTTATGTGTGCAGCATGAAAACATTTCATATAATTATTTCTGTAAGGGATAACTGACAGTGGTGAGTACGTATAGGTGCCAGTAAAACAAAACAACAAAAGTTATTATAGACAACGGAAAGCTTTTGGATATCAGTAGAACCAAGATAAAAAAAGGTTAGATACATAATAAAAGTGGGGCAAAAGAGAATACATAGTAATAGCTTTACCAGATTCAAAAGATTAAAAAAATGTTCAATTTATACAAAACTCTGATTTTTTTTATTAATATTACAACATACAGATTTAATGTGCTCTGAAAAAGAAAGTGGAGGATCCAAAATAACACCAAGGTATCTGAACCAAGGTACTTGCTCAATTAAAGTACCCTGATTGTCATATAACTCTAGTGAAGGGCAATTAATTAACTTAGCATGTGGACCAAAAATCATTGATTGGTCTTTTTTACATTTAAAATGAGTTAATTGTCAGAAAACCAATTATGAACAAAAAGAAAATCAGACTGAAGATCATTAATCAATGTAGATTGTTCTTCGGCTGAAGAAAAAGGAATAAGATAATCCACATAAAGCAAAGATTGACACATTTTTGTAACAAAAGGAAGGGAATTAATAAACAAAGTAAATAAAAGTGGTCCCAAAACTGACCCCGGGGTACGTCCGTATAAATTTGGTTCATGTTTGACAAAACTGAAGAGATAGCCACAAATTGAGATAGATGGGTTAAATGATCTTTAAACCAAGAAACAACATTAGATGATAAACCCAATGACCCCACCCTAAGACAGAGCATTTGTGATCAATAAGATCAAAAGCCTTGGTCAGGTCCACAAACACAGCCCCAGTGAGGAAACCATCCTCCATACCACTAAGGACTGAGTTTGTGAACCCGATCAAGGCTGTCCCAGTCCCATAACCCTTTTGGAATCCATGCTGCCATGGGCAAAACACTTTATATTTCTCCAGATAATAATTCATTTGTTCAGCCACAATTTTTTCAAACAATTCACTAACTGGCTTAAATATTGAAATAGGTTGAAAATCATCAACACAAGCAGCATGGCTTTTCTTGGGCACATGTACAACCCTCTCACATTTCCAAGCCAAGAGAAATTGTTGAGAGATAAGCGAGAAAGTAAATACTGTAAAGTACACAAGGGAGATGCAATATAAGGACTGACTAATTTAAGAAATTGACTATCCAGCCCAGCCCCACAATCAGAACCATTATCAGGAAGAAAAGAAAATAGCTTATTAACATCACTAGTAGTAATTTGTTTAAAATATAAAGCAGGCCAACTGCAGGAAGAATTGACATCATAGAAAGATGAAAGGTTCCCAAAAGCAGTATAAGCACTGTAATCAGAAAATTTAGAACTGAAAGAATTAGCTATTCTGAAGGGTCAGCAATCTCAGTATAGCAGTGTCAGTGGCTCAGTAGGTAGCACACTCGCCTCTGAGGCCAGGAGATCAGAGGGCTGTGGGTTCAGTTCCCACATCTGGCACTTGTGTTAATATGCCAGTACTGACACTGTAGTGCAGCATGAGAGGGGTGCTGCACTTCTGAGATGCCGTCTTTCAGATGAGACATTAAACCGAGGTCCCATCTGTTGGGTTGGTGGTAGTTCAGATGGATGTTAAAGATCCCATGACACATCGAAAAGAGTAGGGGAATTTCCCTGGTGCCCTGGCCAAATTTCCCTCATTCACTAAAAATACCACTGACAGCTTAATCTGATTCAAGGTCAGTTGGCATTCATCTGTATCCCCCTCCCCCCGGGTCATGCCTGAATATAGGCAGGATTTGTCTAGTGCACTTACCCAGTCAACAAAAAATAAATAAATAAATATCATTTAACTTCAAAGATTAAATTGAACTTCTATCTTTAGCATTAATCAAAGAATTAACATTATTCCAAAAACGAGGAGAATCCGACCAATCCATTTCCGATTTTTTCCTATAGTACTCAGTTTTGGTAGTTCTAATCAAAGATTTAATTCTGTTTCTTATCTGTCTATGCTTCAAAGCCAGTAAGCAGATAAGTAAGCAATAACCCATGATAGGGTTTGGAGTCATTGGCATTTAATCCACACCTGAGGTGCATTGTGAGGCATGAAGCTGCAGGCTGAGTGTCCTCACAGCGCACCAGGTGTGGACTAAATGCCAATAACCCCACACCCTGAAGTGGGTTATTGTGCTTATAACATGGGTTGCCTTTTAGATAGGTAAGAACTAGTAAAAACAAACTGGCTCCCCTGTTTTGCTGAAAAAAGTTATTCTTATCCTTCTGCCTTGCAAAGTAGTCTCTCACAAAATATGGTTTTCTGCAGTTTTTATGCATCTCGAACACCCTGAAATTAAGTTGGGAGTGTTTTTGTCTACTTCTGCTACATTACAACTTATAACCATCACTGTGGCTATGGCACTCACAGAAGCTGTGTGTGGAAAGGTGCTAATCGTGGATTAAACTGTCATTTTAATCAATGGCTGTAGTGCCATCTAGACTTCACAGAAATTGTGTGTGGGAACCTCTTAACCATGGATTAAACTGTCAGTTTAATCAATGGATCTTTGTACAGTTCGCAACAAACTGTGTGTGTGCCAAACGGTTTACTTAGTGTGGCTAACAGTGCATTCGTTTTCCTAAGGTGGCAATGTGGCATGCACAGACATAACAGCACTGTCTTCTTCTGCCTACCTTTCATAGGTCCCTTCCACACTTCAGTGTGTGCACACTGTACTACAATATTTGTGTATGACAGGAGATGTTCCTCTTCCCTGTACTACTGAGTGGTCTTTTCTGCAAGTTGAGATGGATTTCAGCTGGGGATCAGAGACACTGTATGAGGGATCTAACTCTGAGCTGAGGATCACAGATAATGTAGCAGCACTTCCAGTGGGTAAGGACACAGAGAGAGAGGAGACAGAACACTGTAGGGATGCTCAAGTAAATATCTCGTTGGATCTCTCACTCCATGTCACTATGAGGGCTATTTGTTTTCATTGCCACAGGGGGAACAGACGTTTCTTTTTGGGGGGGTTGTAACCTGTCCTCAAGATAACCAATGCGATGCTCCATTGTCACCTGGAGATAGACCTTTTCTGTAGGTACATGTTTAGAATTGATCTTCAGGAAGTCAGAAATGCATTACGTCGAGTTGAAGGTCACAAAGAAACCACAAGCATCTGCTCTGGTCACACACTCAAACACATACCATGTATACAGGACTGTGTACTGCTTATCAGTAGTGCTGCTGCACTCCGACCGCAATTTGTGCCAGGGGGGGAATGGAACTCACATCGGAGGGTGAAGCTTGGTCTGGTAAGATGGAGTGCAAGGGTGGGGCATGGTGCTGCCATTGCGAGCTGCATGTCACTCACTGGGAGTACGTGAAGTGTCACTGGTATGCCGCACCTGTCGTTCTGTGGAATTATTTATCATGCTGCCCTTGCCTTCTTGTTGTGCAGAAGGTGGCACTCCCTGGGGTTCTCCGCCCTTCTTTCAGGTAGCACTTGCTGAACAGGCATGCATGGCATTGGGATGGGTGACTTCCACCAGGATGCACTGGGTTGGGATGGGCAACCTGTGCCAGCGGGGTACATGGTAAGTGACATCTTCCGTTACTGGCAGGTGTACAGTTCAGAGTGTCACCCACCAACAGAGCCCTGTTCATGCAGTACTGGCAATGAAATGGGGGGGTTTGACTGCACTCACACCACAGCAATATACTGCTGTTACCTCAGTAGTGAGAGGGTTGTGGTGTGGCTGGCATCCCATATCTAGCTTACCTGCAGGCATACGGGGAAGAGCAAAATCAACAAGGAGAGCTGTGCATTGGGCACCTAGAAGGATGGAGTCTGTGGGACACAAGTTCCAGGATGTCATTGTCCCTTGGGTGTTCAGAGTTCCGCAGGGTGGGTGCATGGGAACACACAGCATCTGTCACTATTACAATGGATCAGGAGAGAACTGCTGTTGGCTGCCTCAGCTGTCACGGGACCCAGCTTCTGCATGACACAGTCTAATTGGGAAGTGTTACTGTGTCTTGCCAGTGATGCCTGCTCCTGCTGTACCCTTGAGGATGTCACTGCAGCACCCGATCAACACGTTCCTCCATGCACGGTGACATCATTGGTCCCTGTCTGCATCACTGCTGAAAGGGGATCACTGTTGGCTGCAAGTTCTGTAATGGGAGCCCTTTGTAAGATTTTTATTTTTTTAACATCTCAGGCCATGGGTTCCCCATCAGTAAGGCTCTGTTCCAGCTACTCATTAACACTCACAGTGCCAAACAAGGAGAAATTCACCTTCATTACACCGTGGAATCTACAGTGTATTCTGCTTGCTAAGATAAGAATCAACAATGGCTGCTAGCAAAAATGAGCAGAGCAGATTCTGTAGATCCTTTCATGGTGTGATCAAGTCTACTCCGTTCAGAGGAACAAGATCAGGCACAGAAACCATGGATTAAATAGCAAATTTAATCCATGGACACTCGATAACTCTCAACCAATCGCTTCACCTACCTCAGGTAACCCATGTTATAAAGATGACTTAAATGTGGCCCAACCTAACTTTACTTGTTTAATCAATTGTCTAATATTATCAGTAATTTACTTACTTGGAGTACCCCCAACTCTCCTACTACGCATAGGAAAATACTTTTCCTGAACAGATGATTGCCAACTAACTGTTTGCAGTAGAATTAATGCAGCACCATTCCTTGTAATAAACTATGTCGGTTATTACATGTATTAGTTTGCAGTTTTTTATATAATTGTGTTGTTACCAACTCATAATTTCTGCTGCATAGCCATCATTATTTATCACTATATGCAAAATATTAATATTGAGCCATATTGGCAACCAAGCTTGCAAATGGTATGGTAACAGTCAAGCACAGCAAACAGTTATAGTGCAGCTCACTGCCCTCCATGAAATGTGTCCCGCAGCAAAACCGTGAAAGTTTCTTCCTGGCTCAAAATAAACAATACTCTTGCTAGAGAGGCTGTAAATACTTCCGGTGCAAATAAACCAAGTGACTCCAACAAGTTTATTCATGCATGAGTGCTGAAGTTTGTGTCTGTTATTACATTCTGTAGTTTGCAGTTGTCTATATAATTATTTATTCACGTCTTTGATTACCTGGTAAGTGCACTGATCCAAAGGACTGTTTTCAGTCATGACCCGGGCCATAGAGATGGCACTGTGAATACAACAAAACAATTTACAATGAAATTAGAAGGGCTGTCACCACCTCAGCATTTCTGCAGCATAGCCATCATTATCTGTCACTATATGCAAAATATTAATATTATGCTAAAGCGGAAACCAAGCTTGCAGATGGTATGATAACAGTCAAGCACATCAAGCAGTTATAGTGCAGCTCACAGCTACCCAGAAAGGTGTCCCACAGCAAAGCCATCAAAATGTATTCCTTGCTCAGAGTAAACAGTACACTTGCTAGAGCAGCTGTAAATACTTGCAGTGTGAATTGTGGTGCAAATAAATCAAGTAAATCCAGTGAGCTTACTCATCCATAGGTGCTGAGGTTTGAAACGAATGCCAAAACCACTAAGGCTGAACTGCTGTAACCACACCCTAACATTTCGATGTCATCACTGACGTCTTCAACAGATTGGCGGGTAACAGAAAGACATGGACATTTTAAAGAGCTTATTTAAAGAGATAGCACCCATATACAAGAAATTGGCAGGTAACAGAAAGACATGGACATTTTAAAGAGCTTATTTAAAGAGATAGCACCCATATACAAGAAAGAGGTAGTGCCAACCACCAAATGCAAGCCACAAATGAAAATATTTTAAACAGTTAAAACAAACACCAGTGTCCCACGACACAACAAATTACTTAAAATATTTTAAAGTGCCTATTTAAAATAAAGTGCAAAACTGTTAGAATAAAGTACAAAGCTACACACAACATAGAATTATCTATAATTACAAGAAAATTAAAACTTCATAATCCAAATTAAGTTTCAGAGTTAAACAAAAGGTTGCTTAAACTGTGCATGCATAATGCTTCATAAATAAGCATGCATTGTAAGTTCATAATTCAGTCCACAAGGGCTGAGGGGCCAAAGAGTATAAATCCAGTTACATTCCTTTGAAGGAGTCTATGAGTAAGGTCACTCCCTCTAGGTCCCAATTCCACTTTTTCAATTCCTAAAAAATTAAGACAAGATGTTGACCCATGTCCCACCTTCAAAAAATGTTTGGTCACTGCACATTGGATTTTGTGGATTCTTATTGCAGTCTTATGTTCTCCTGTACATGTTTTCAACTCCCTTTTTGTCTGTCCCACACACATAAGTACACATGGGCTTCACAGAATGTAACTCACTCCTGATGAGAAGGTAGGACAGGGCCCATAACTCAGCACCATGGACATGGGGTGGGAGAGGGAGGTGTGCACAAGTCCCTTTACAAAAGAAAGGGTCATACAAAAGCTCGCTAAGCTCAGGGTGGACAAGGCAATAGGACCTGATGGCATACATCCCAGGGTACTAAAGAAGCAAAGGGTGGAACCAGCAGATCCATTATCAGAACTGTTTAGTGAGTCTCTGAGCACAGGAGAGGTCCCAGAAGACTGGAGAAGGACTCATGTGATCCTGCTCCACAAGAGTGGTAGCAAGGAGGAGGCAGGGAACTACAGACCAGTCAGTCTTACCTTAGTAGTGGGCAAGATTATGGAGGCACTCCTTAAGGGAAGGATAGTGCAACACCTGGAATCTATAGGAGCACAGGATCTGAGACAACATGGGTTTACAACAGGAAGGTCCTGCCAAACTAATCTCATAGATTTCTTTGAGTGGTGGATCAAGGGGGTGCAGTTGATGTCGCCTACCTTGACTTCAGCAAAGCTTTCGATACTGTTCCACATAGAAGATTGCTAGATAGCTGGGTAGGCTCGGGGTGGGTCAGAGATTGGTCAACTGTGTGACAAACTGGATGATGGGCAGAAGACAGAGCGTGGTGGGAAATGGTATACAGTCAGAAGAGATGCAAGTCTCTTTAAATGAAACACACCTTGAAAAAGACCTTGGAGTAACCATAAGCCCAGACCTTAAATTTAATAAGTGAAGAAGACCAACAAGCTATTGAACTATATCCTTACGTACATTTCTAGATGGTCCAGGGAAGTGATACTCCCCCTATATGTTGCATTGGTCAGGCCCCACCTGGAATACTGTGCCCAGGTGTGGTCTCCCTATAGTAAGGAAGACATAATAATGGTCGAAGGCATACAGCGCAGAATTACTAGGTCCATTTCTGGATTAAAAGAGACACCCTATGAGGAAAGATTAAAAATACTTAATCTTTATTCACTACATTATAGGAGACACGGGGGGACTTGTGTTTGCTTTATAGAGCAATGGAGGATGACAGTCTTAGAGTAGAACTTGACCTTGTGTTTAATTATGGTAGAGTCAGTAGAAGGAGACATCCAAAACAACTACTCCTGGAGAGATGGAACTTACTACCCAGGAAAAACTGACAAAGCCAAAGGGTGGCTACAGTATGGAATGGTCTCCCACTGGAAGTGGTTGACAGTCCAAGTCTGGATACTTTTAAAACCAGATTAGATCAGGCACTGGGGGATAAGGCTAAATTTAAAAGTTATGTTCAGTTAATCTATAAATGTCAAGCACTAAGGATGTGAGTCTATCAATGCTTGATCTAACCCATTAAACCTATGTAGTCACAAGTGGGGTACCTCAAGGATCAGTCCTGGGGCCAGTCCTCTTCAATATCTTCATCAGTGACATTGCAGATGGACTGGAGGGTAAGGTCTGTCTATTTTCAGATGACACCATGATCTGTAACAGAGTAGATGATCCAGATGGGGTGTGCAGAATGAGAAGAGATCTAGATAAACTGGCAAAATGATCAGAAGAGTGGCAACTGGGGTTTAATGCAAAGAAGTACAAGATCATGCACATTGGGAAGAGAAACCCTGACACTACCTGTAGGTTGGGAGGTGAGTTGCTGGCAATCACAAGGGAAGAAAGAGACTTGGGAATTATCATCACAGATGAACTGAAATCATCCAAGCAGACCACTAAAGCAGTAGGTAAGGCTAGAAGGAAGTTAGGGTGTATTAGTAGGGGGTATCACAAGTCATAAGAGGGAGGTAATAATCCCTCTTTACCAAATACTAGTTAGGCCAGATCTGGAGCACTGCATGCAGTACTGGAGGCTGCACCTGCACAAGGACATTAACAAAATGGAGGCAGTTCAGAGAAGAGCAACCAAAATGGTGCTGGGACTGCATCAGAAAACATATGAGGACAGAGTAACAGAGCTCAATATGTATACCCTAGAGCAAAGGAGGGAGAGAGGTGATATAATCAAAACATTCAAACATCTTAAGGGCATTAACACGATGAAAGAGTCTAACATGTTTCAGTGTAAGGAAAATAGCAGGACAAGAGGACACAGCATGAGATTAGAGGGAGTCCAATTAAGGGGTAATGTGAGGAAGTTCTTTTTTACAGAAAGGGTGGTGGATGCATGGAACGGCCTACCTCAGGAAGTGGTATATATGAATACAGTGCAGGGCTTCAAACAGGTATGAGATAGGCATAAGGGTGCAATACAGATGAATATGAGTAGATAGGCCATTGACAGAGTAAAGGTCTATGGCACATTCATAAGGTCCAAAAAATGGGCAGACTGGATGGGCCTTGCGGTCCTTATCTGCTGTCAACTTCTACGTTTCTATGTACTGCAGTTAATAAATTATTTAATTTGATAACAGGTTTCATGTCTAGAATGTACAAATTAATTGGTGTTATGTGTACCTGAACACTGACTGCAATGACCACACCTATCATTTCTTGTTGAGGGGGGACAGACACATTTCAGAATTCTACTTAGGGAGTATTGTGTGAACCACTGAGTCCTTGAAATTCTTTCCCCTAAGGAAAGGCAACATTGGAACATTTGATGCCAAAACATTTAATCTTAGGTCCAGCTCTAAATTTTTCCAATGATTAGGGCTGTGGGCAGAGCCTACAGCCATTTTGAGATCACTCAGTAGCTCTAAAAACATCTGATTTTGAAACCTTCCATTGGACTTTTGGAAGTATCCTTCCGAAAGTCAAACAGAGTATGAAACCCTCCTCCACGCTAGGTCACTATGGAATAACAGCCGCACTATTTCATCTGTCACTTTTGCATTCTGGAGCATGAACTGCATGTGCATGATTTACGCGCTTGTGCTGTACTACTGGTACTGTCAGGTTGTGACTGGCAAAATGCCATTCACCACAACTACACAAGCGCGATTGCTGCACATGTGCAGTTGTGTTGCCACCGCCAGCACCGGTAGCAAAGAAAATGCGCCGACATCAGGATCCCCAATCCTGTGTCAGCGATATGTAGACCCCATATGTGGCACACTGGGAGCCCCACCCAGTGTGCCCGACTGTATTTTTTCCCCGCTGACATCACGGTGCCCAATCCTTCATCAGCATCATGTACCCACCCACCCCCAGTCATGTGGCACACTGGAGTCCACCCTGTGTGCCCAAATGTCTTCTTTTTTGCTTTGCTGTAAATAAAAAGTCCCCAGATGTGTTTTTACCTGTAAAAATGAAAACTGTCCTCGTCATCGCCTTCCCCATTCCCACCTCCCACTGAGCACCCACCTCCCAACACCCTCCCCCTTACCCTATACGCACCTCCAGAGGTCGGCACTGTCATCTTCTCTGGACCGGGACATGTCTGCACTCTTCAAAGCCAAATCGCAAACTGAAGAATCAAAAGTAAGCATGCTATAATGCCATTCAATGGGGTTTTCAACTTATGTTGATAAATAAGCCATTTTTTTGAATTTTGACCCCAAATTTTCAACATGGGATTCTTGGGACCCCACCTCATGAAAACTTTCACTGTTATTTCATTACTCAGTCCTGAAGGATGATTTCACAGTCACTGCAACAAGTCACCTTTTGGGACTGATTCACAAAATGACAGTGGCACTGTTCATAAGGTGGGGTCCCAAAAAGCCCATGTTGCAAATTTGGTGAAAAAATTCCCGAAAATGACTACGTTACAAGCGTGTGTTGAGCAGTTTATACTCACACTCCTAACTTTGTCAATTTTTAATATTTTCCCACCATATTTTCAACACTGCCATTTTTGCACACCTCCTTTTCAACAGTACAGCTGTTATTCATCACATCCTGCCTGCAACATGTTTTCACACATGTGGCACAGAATGGCATGGTTGCTCTGCAAAATCAACTTTTGGGACAAGTGAACAAAATGACACTGGCACTCTCCATGAGGAGGGGTCCCAAAAAGGCCATGTTGAAAATTTGGTGCAGCACCTGCAAAAATTGGTCAAGTTACACCTGAACGTTCAATACTTTCTACTCACACGTGTAACTTTGCTTACTTGGCAGCTCGTCACAGCCCTATCAGCTCTGGCCAGAACTTGTTTTTAATTGCTGCTCCTATTTTGTTTGCTATAGGATTATATTATGTAATAAAACTGTGCTTTTGAAAGTCACTATCATTTGTGCATGTTCTCTTGAGACATAAAAGATCGGAATATTTTTTATCAAGGGCCTCAGATGGCAGCTGTCCCCCCTCAGAAGTGCATTCTGGAGCAGACAATGTTCAAGTACATAAAGCACCAATTCATTCACACATCCTAGAAATGGAACCCATTATTAACTTAAACTGTTGATTAACTGCAGTACATCAGGAGTGATTTACATTCTGCTTTGCCCATGTGGACTTATGTATGTATGTGGGAGAGACAAAAAGGGAGTTGAAACCACACATATGACAACATAAGACTGCAATAAGAACCCATAATATGCAATGGGGATGACAGCATAGCCCAGATGTTAGAGTAATGAGCTGTGAATGAGGTTGGTATATCCAACATACAAAAATATGGCTTTGGGACACAGTGGAGAGGAACGCCGAGGAGAACAAAAAGCCGTGGGCAGTGGGAAGAGCCAATCAGGACATGCTGCAAAAAGGGCTCCAACTCTGGGCTGCTTTAAATCTTTAAAAGCCCACAGCTGTTTGGCTTTCCAAAAACAGCTGCTTTTGTGTCAGAGGACTGCGCTGATTGTCTCAGACACTCACAGTCTGAGAGCAGACTTAGTGGGCAGAGAAAAGGGAAACTGTAAGAGGAGAAGAGTCAGACTTTGCAGGGGCATACTATGGGAGAGAACAGATTGGAGGCAGAGCAGCAGGTGTATTATTCTCCTTCCCAACCCTCCAGCCACCCACCCTGGTCTTGTCTAATTTTATAGGCATACACCTCATCTGTACCGGAACTTCCTGCCTCAGAACAGGGTGGATCTGAACATCCAGCGCACTTTACAGTTGTAGTGGATTCCAGGAATGGAAACGAAGGTCAGGGGACAGGAGAGGCGATCAGAGCTCCAGGAACAGTGTGCAAGATAAGTACCTCTTCTTGTTTTTCTTTGTAGGAGGTTAATAGCCTAGAAATAAAAGCAACAACAAATCTGGAACAGCTTTCCTGTAGATCGAGTTAAATTGTGCTTCCTGGAGGTGATTATACTGAGTAAACTTGGGCTTATAGACTGAGTAGGTATTTTCTATCTTCTGTTAATCTGGACTAAATAAATGAAAAAAAGTGTGCTTAAACTTTTCTATTTTCTATCTTCTTTTTCTCAGGGCTTGAACTTTTCTCTGTTTTATCTTCTTCTTTTCTCTAGGGCTGTTAAACATTGCTAGTGCTTGTGCATGATGGTGTTCATAGTGGGGTAATATCTGTACAAAGTTTCTTTACTGAGTTAGCTCAGTAAGCAAGGGTTGGAGTTATTAATAAAGGAGTAAGCAAGGACAGAACAGAAAAAATCAACAGGAACCAGAGGGTGAACTGTAAATAGTGGCGAAGCTATTATCTAGATACAGTTGAGTGGGATAAGGTATGTGAGGCCAGGATAAAAAAGGAATAGCAAGAAGGGGTTTTGTTTTAGAGCAGGGATAGACAGTGTAGAAGGGGAAGATGCTGGGAGTGGTACAGTGCAGTGACTGTGGGGCAGCAGTATTTATGAGGACCTTCTTGATACTGTGTCACTGCAGAGGCACCTCTTTGGGCTGAGGGTGGAGGTTGCTAGTCGCTGGGCCGATTTGGCCAGGATTCAGGGAAACTCTTCCCCCAGCCACGGCCACCAAGGTTGCCTAGCAGGAGGAGTGGTTGGACTACAGTCGACTCAGGGAGGGTGAGGGGGTGGGACAGAGACACATTCCCAATCTTTTGCAACTACAGAACTCCTACGCTGTTTTGGATGAGCAGGAAGGTCCCACAGTGACACCTGAAGTTGAGACCAGAGGGGATGAGCAGGTCCTCCATAATGGAGCCCCAAGGGTGGGTGGCAAAGGACCCCAGAGGAGGAGGAAGCAACTCCTGGTGGGGGACTCTATAGTCAAGGGTGTGGATTTGAGGACAGGTACTGTAGCAAGGGGGAGAGGGAGATTAAGTGCCTAACTGGAGACACAGCTCAGAGGGATGGAGAATGGATCCAGAGGATTGCTAGGGTGGTGGCTTGAGGGGAGATGAATGTCATTGTCCTTCTGGGGACAAATGACCTGGCTAGGGATGAGGCAGGGATAAGAAGGGTGCAGGAGGAGTTTAGATAGCTGGGGAGGGGGCCTTGGGCAGGTAGCAAACTCTGTGACCTTCTTGAAGGTGCTGACTCTCTATGGCAAGGGGGAGGCTAGGAATCTCTGCATCAGGGATTTCAAGGCATGGTTGAAGGATTAATGCAGAGAGGAGGATTTCAGCTTCATTGGTGACTGGGGACCCACCTGGAGGGATGGGTGCCTGCACAAGGGCAACAGCCTGCACCCATCCAGGGAGGGGACCATAGTACTTAGTGAACAGTTTAAATGCCACATTGGCAGAAATTTAAACTAGCCAAGATGGGAGGTGGAAGGAGGCAGGGGGACAAAAACTTCACCACACCCCCACTAGCTCACAAGACCAACAGCAAGAATACTGGGGGAGTAGAACCAATAAAGGAAACAAATTAATGTGAAAGCCAGGGTAGAAGAAATGATTATAACTGAAAAATGTAGTGGGTGAAATAATGGTGGGCAAAAGGGAAAAAGGAGGGGGATGGCAACACAACCTGGAGAGCCAAGTGTGCAAATGTTCAAAGCCTGAGCAACAATATAGCTGACCTAGAAGCTACTGTGGAGGAAGCAGACCTTGACATGGTAGCCATCACAGAGACTTGGTGCAAAGAAAACCAGGACTGGGAATTGGCAATACCAGGTTATACTCTGTTTGGGAAGGACAGAGTAGGTAGGAGGAGGGGGAAGTGACTCTTTATGTAAAAGACAACATAAAAGCTACAGAAATACAGGGGGAGCTGGGAGGAGGGGAGGTGTTGTGGGTCACCCTGGAGACAAGGAAAGGGGCAACTATATGCACAGAAGTGACCTACCGACATCCAGCACAGGGAAAGCGGTAGATAAGGAAACGACGGACACAATCCAAAGGATGTCACGCAAGGGAGAGTTATTGCTAGTAGGAGACTTTACTCTACCAGACATAGACTGGAGCTCCCTGCTGTGGCAACAGCCTGCAGGAGTAGGGATATCCTGGATTCCCTCCAAGGGACATTCCTCAGACAACTAGTTATGGAACCCACTTATGAGGGGGCATTACTGGACCTGGTATTAACAAATGGGGATAGGGTTGCTGACATCACAGTCAGTGACCACCTGGGGCCAGTGATCACTGCATAGTGTGGTTTGATACAAAAATGGGGTCAGAATCAAACCACACAAAGACGAGGGTCCTGGACTTCTGGAGAGAAGATTTTAAGAAAATGTGGGAATGCTTGAGGGACACCCTGGCAGAGATAAGGAAACTGTGGGGAGTCAAGGAAAAGTGGGCAAAAATTAAAGAAGGCACTGAAAAAGTTACAAATCAATGTGTCAGGCAGGTTAGAAAGACAAAAGGAAAAAGAGACCACTATGGTTCTAGAAAGAAGTAGCAGAAAAAGTCAGAGAAAAAAGAATGGCATTTAGTAGGTACAAAAGAACACAAAGGGAGAAGGATAGGTAGAGCTACCGGGGGAAACAGAGGGAGGCAGGGAAGTTGGTTAGGGAGGCAAAAGCACAAACAGAGGAAAATATTGCAAAATCAGTAAAAGAAGGGGATAAAACATTTTTTAGATGCATAAGCAAAAAGAGAAAGATGAAGGGAGGGATAGTAAGACTGAAAGGGGATTGAGGGATGTATGTGTGCAGGACCACCAGAAATGCAGACATACTGAACAAATACTTCTGTTCAGTATTTACAGAGGAGGGAGTGGGAAATGGGCCACTGGTTCGGAACAAGGGCATTAAGGGACAGGAGGTAGACACTAGTCACTTTTCAAAGGATAGAGTCCTTAAGGAACTAGCACAAAAAAAAGTGGATCAGGCAATTTGATCTGATGGGATACACCTCAGGATACTTAGTGAACTCAGGGAGGAGCTGGGTACACCTCTGACAGCCCTATTCAACCTGTCATTGGAAATAGGGGAGGTGCCGGGGGACTGGAGAAGGGCAGATATAGACCTACTCCACAAAAGTGGAAATAGGAAGGTGGCAGGAAAATACAGGCCTGTCAGCCTGATGTCAGTAGTGGGCAAGGTAATGGAATCACTACTGAAGGGAAGGATTAGAGAATACCTTGCTCCCAGTGGCCTACAGGATCTGAGGCAGCATGGTTTCATGGGGGGAGGTCTTGCCAGACTAACCTGATCGAGTTCTTTGGGTAACCAGGGAAGTGGATCAGGGAGGAGCTATGCAAGTGATCTATTGGATTTCAGCAAAGCCTTGGAAACTGTTCCACACAGGAGACTGGTAAACAACCTGGAAAGCCTTGGAGTAGGGGCTAAAGTAGTTAAATGGGTAGAGAGGTGGCTAGCAAATAGGAGTCAGAGGGTGGTAGTAAATGGCATCCACTCTGGAGTAGGCAAGGTGACCAGTGGGGTGTCACAAGGGTTAGTACTAGGCCCAGTCCTCTTTAATACATTAGGAACATCACAGAGAGACTGGTAGGGAAGGCATACCTATTCGCAGATGACACAAAGCTCTGCAACAGAGTAGACACACTGGGGGGGTAGAAAGATAAGGGGCAATCTACATCAGCTGTAAGAATGGTCATGGGTCTGGCAGCTGGGTTTCAATGTAAAAGAAGTGCAAAATCATGCACTTGGGGCACAGAAACCCAAAGGCAACGTACCAAGTGGGAGGAGTGGTATTAGCAGTCACAAAGCAGGAAAGGGACCTGGAGGTAATCATTTCTGATGACCTGGAGGTAACTAAACAATGTAACAAGGCAGTGGGGAAGGCTAATAAGATGCTGGGTTACATAGGCAGGGGTCTCACCAGCAGAAGGATGGATGTAGTGATACCCCTCCATAGGTCACTGGTGAGACCACACCTCGAGTACTGTGTCCAGTTTTGGAGGCTCCATCTCCAAAAGGACATAGGATGGAGACAGTACAAAGGAGAGCAACCAAAATGGTGCAGGGCCTGCATCAAAAATCCTATGAAGAAAGGCTTAAGGAGCTAAATTTGTACTCCCTGGAGGAAAAGAGAGAAAGGGGGAATATGATACAAACATACAAGTACCTTACAGGTAAAAACAGGGTACAGGAAGGTAGCATTTTTCAAAGAGAAAGATGCTCAGGGACAAGGGTCACACTAAGAAAGTGGAAAGGGGAGGCCCAGAGGAAATGTAAGGAAGTTTTTCTTCACAGAGAGGGTAG
This sequence comes from Neoceratodus forsteri, assembly GCA_016271365.2. Lineage (NCBI taxonomy): Eukaryota > Metazoa > Chordata > Ceratodontiformes > Ceratodontidae > Neoceratodus > Neoceratodus forsteri. The sequence continues at coordinate 1,094,113,715 of CM057451.1, forward strand.
TGGATTCATGGAACATCCTCCCAGCAGAGGTGGTAGAGGCTAAAATGGTTACAGGATTCAAGAATGTGTGGGATAGGCACAAGGAGATCTTAGAAGTAAGGCAGGGGTGGGACCAAAGATTGAGTAGGGTCTGCGATGCAGCTGTAGGTAGGTAAAAATATGGCAAACTAGATGGGTCATGAGATACCTACAGTGTTTGGAGGTGGGACATGGGTCAACTGCTTCTCTTAAATTTTTAAGACTAAAAAAGTGGAACTGGGGGACTGGAGGAGGGCAGATGTGATCCTACTACACATAAGTGGAATTAGGGAGGAGGCAGGAAATTACAGCAGCCTGACTTCAGTGGTAGGTAAAGTAATGGAATTGCTACTGAAGGAAAGGACTGGGAGATACCTTGCAACCAGTGGATTACAGGATCTGAGACAACATAGGCTTGCAGAGGAAGGTCTTGCCAGTCAAACCTGACTGAGTTCCTTGATTGGGTGACCAGGGAAGTAGATCAGGGAGGAGTGGTAGATGTGGCTTACCTGGATTTTAGTAAGGCCTTTGACACTGTTCCACATAGTAGTCTGGTGAGCAAGCTGGGCAACCTTGGAGTAGGTCCAAAAGTAGTAAAATGGGTAAGAAGTTGCCTAAGCAGTAGAAGTCAGAGGGTGGTAGTAAACGGGGTCCTTTCTGGAGAATGAAATCTAACAAGCACAGGTGCCACAAGGGTCAGTATTCGGTCAGGTCCTCTTCAATGTCTTTATTAGGGACATTGCAGAAGAGCTGGAGGGGAAAGTATGCCTGTTCACAGATGATACAAAAATCTGCAACAGAGTGGATATGGGGGGGGATGGACAGAATGAGAGACTATCTGAAAAAGCTGGTAGATTGGTCAAGGGAATGGCAGCTGGGTTTCAATGCAAAAAAGTGTAAAATCATGCACTTGGGGCACAGAAATCCAGGGGAAACATACATATTGAGCAGGGAGGGCTTAACAACTACATAACAGGAAAGGGATTTAGGGGTAATCATTTCTGATGACCTGAATGTAGCCAAGCAGTATGATAAGGCAGTGGGGAAGGCTAGGAGGATGTTCAGGTGTATAGAGAGGGGCATCACCAGCAGAAGAAGGGAGGTAGTATTACCCCTATATAAATAACTGGCAAGACTGGGGTTGTCTACAGGCCTCCAGACCAGGGAGAGGACACAGATACATTTCTGTCAGAAGATATGCAAACCCTGACTGCTAAATGGGAGGTTCTGATATTGGGAGACTTCAACATGCCAGATACAGATTGGTCAATACCAGCAGGAACATTCACCAGAACTAGACACATAGTGGATTCCCTGCAGGGGGAGGCCCTCAAACAACTGGTACAAAAACCCATGAGGAACAGGGCTATCCTAGATCTAGTAGTGACTAACGGGAAAAGGATCACAGATCTCCAGATAGGTCACCTGGAGGCCAGTGACCATCACATGGTATGGTTCAATTTGGCCACTAGAACTAAATCATCCCATTCCAAGGCAAAAATATGGGACTCCAGAGGAGCTGACTTTGATGTGATGGCAAACAGAGTTAAGCTAGCCCTGGCAAGAAGAAATACAGGTGAGGGGGTACAGGCAAAGTGGGCAAGCATTAAGGATGCAATACTTGAAGCAACATCCCATTGTATTAGGGAGAAAAGCAAGAGCAAAAGAAGGAGGAAACAGCATTGGTTCTCAAAAACAGTAGCAGAAAAGGTCAGAGCCAAAAGGTTGGCCTTCAGGAAATATAAGGGAACGCAGCAGGACGAAGACAGGGAGGCATACCAAACTTCCCTAAGGGAAGCAGGAAAGGCAGTAAGGCAGGCAAAGACCCAAACTGAGGAACCACTATCACGAACAGTAAAAGAAAGGGACAAGACTTTCTATAGCTATATTAGTGAAAGGAGAAAGTACAGAGGGGGTATTGCTAAGATCAAAGAGGATAAGGGGGAGTGTGTGAAGGAGGACCAAGGAAAGGCATCTGTCCTAAATAGATACTTCTGCTCAGTATTTGTTGAGGAGAAGGTAGAACAGGGCCCACAGCTCAGCACCATGGACACAGGTGGGAGGGAGGTGTGCACAAGTCCCTTTACAAAAGATAACCTCATAGTCTTCAGGTGAAGCTACCTCTGGCTGCAAGCTGCAACACTGGACTTAAGATTTGCAAGAAAGTGAGTAGAGCTCACAACAGAGGGAGGTGAACTTTACAATTTACAATTGTCTTTGGTTTGAAGCAGATTCCTTAGAAAAGTTAATATTCTTCAGGTGGAGGATACTTCTAACTGAAGGGTGAAATAAGCAACTTAGAATTATCAGAAAAGGCAGTCTTTCAATCGACAGAGGGAGGTGGAGTTTGCTTTACTTGTTACAATTGTTAAGATTTTACTGTTTTCTGTGTTTCTGCCCTTCTGACTTGATTGGAGTTAGTGATTGACTGTTTGCATTGCAATATTTGTAATACTGAGTATTCACTGGCTAAGAATTTGTCATAAGCCCTGAATTGAGAGCAGGTTACAGGCTGTGTATTGGACCCAGACAGTCCCTGGGGTGGAAACTGTTTTTCTTTGTTTACCTCAGTGTGCCTTATAAGGCCAAGCCAGACTGTGTCAGGAAGTGCTTACATCACAGCTACTTAACAGCCAATAGCTCTGGAAGAATCTTACAGACCTTGATAAAAGTACTAATTTTAGCAGGCTCATCAGATAACCTCATAGTCTTCAGGTGAAGCTACCTCTGGCTGCAAGCTGCAACACTGGACTTAAGATTTGCAAGAAAGTGAGTAGTGCTCACAACAGAGGGAGGTGAACTTTACAATTTGCAATTGTCTTTGGTTTTGAAGCGTTCCTTCAGGAAAGTTAATATTCTTCAAGTGGAGGATACTTCTAACTGAAAGTCAAATAACAACTTAGAATTATCAGAAAAAGGCAGTCTTTATCAACAGAGAGGTGGAGTTTGCTTTACTTGTGTTACAAGTCATAAGGTTTTCAGTGCAGAAGAGTTTAAACCACATATAAAGCAATACTGTTTTCAGGTCCAATACATTAGACGATATTTAGCTGACTGTTTTCAGAGCACAAGTCACTCAAGCTTTTGGGGCTAGGAGGTTTAATCTGTATGACTTGGATGTTTGGATATTTCTCTGTTTGATTAGCAGGGTATTTTCTCTGTCAATTGGTTTGAAGCAGTATTACAAATTGTGTATGGCATCTTGCTGACAGGAAGGCACTCATCTCATCGGTAGGTCAGAGCGTTTAGCTGATTGTTTCATGAGGGCACGTTTAGGCCCATCCCTTCCACCCCTCACCCACCCACCCTGTAAATAGTTCATTTATACCTGGGGTTCTGACATCATTTCCTCAAAGAGCATACGGTACACATCACTGTCATATCCTGTCTAGCACAATGCACTGACAACATAAGCATACACATTATATAAATACATATATTTCTATATAACAATCACACACACACACAAAAAAAAAACTAAACAAGGTAGACAGTTATGTGGGAGTAGTAAATGTAATGGCTGTGGGCAGCAGTCTTCGGGGAGTCTTCTGAGGCTGAGATGCTGCCCTGTTTGCAGACAACTATCTGCCCTGAGGGAGGAAGTTGCCCATCTTCAGGCCACACTGGACAGTGGCAAGGGAACCTCCCCCATCCAGGGAGCACCACAGCCACCACCACTACCTCAGAGGTTGTGAAGAAAGCACAGCAGTTGGACCACAGTGGGCTCAGGGAGGGTAAGGGTGGTGGAACAGAGGCACACCCAGTCAGTTGTTACACTCCACAATCCATACACCATTCTGGGGGAGCATAGTTCCCCTATGGATGCACCTGCAGAGGAGACTAAGGAGGGTGCAGACAACTGTCACAAGGGAGGCCCGCAGGAAGTAGACAGAGGGCACCACAGGGAAAGAAAACATCTCCTGGTGGGGGACTCAATTATTAGGGGGATAGAACTGGGGGGAGCAGGGAAAACTGAAGTAAGGTGCCTGCCTGGTGCCATGGCTTGAGGGACAGGAAGCGATCCTTAGGATCACGAAGAACAGTTGCATGGGAGTCTGAGCTGGACATCATTGTCCACCTAGGGACAAATGACTTGGCTCATCATGAGATTAGAGCAGTGCAAAAGGACTTTGTAGAGTTGGGGAGGGGCTTAAGACAAGTAGCACACACAGTATCCTTCTCAGAGGTGCTGCCTGTCAGTGGCATGAGTGAGGCGAGGGTACTTTGCACCATGCAGTTTAACAAATGGTTAAAAAAAATGGTGTGGAGCACAGGGGTTTGGCTTCATTGGGGACTGGGGTTCCACCTGGAGGACGCCAGCCTATACTGGCAGGATGGTCTGCATCTGTCCAGGAAGGGAACAAGTCTTTTAGCAATCGGTTTAAATGCTTCATTGGCAAGCCTTTAAACTAGTCAGAGGGAGGCACTGATAAGCAGAAGGAAAATCCCAGCCTCCCCTACAAAACAGGGTACTAAATGAGAAAAGACCAAGGTAGAAAGGTCAGTGGGGTTGCCACTACAGAAGGTAAAGCCATCAAAAATGGAGAGCAATGAGTACCAATGCCCGTAGTCTGGGTAACAAGCTTCCTGAATTAGTGGCCTTGATGGAGGAGGAAGATTGGATATTGTGGTAGTCACAGAAACATGGTACACACAGAACCATGACTGGGACGTAAACATACCAGGATACACTATCTACAGGAGGGACAGGGAGGGTAAAAGAGGAGGAGGAGTAGCTCTCTACATAAGAAAAGAAATCAAAGCAACAGAACAAAAGGGTAAACAGGGAGGAGAAGAAGCACTGTGGGTCAATTTGGAGACAGGCAATGGCACCACAATCCGCACAGGGGTTGTATACAGACCCCCCTCTCAGGGGGAGGAAATGGACAAGGAAATGATAGAAAGTATACTTAGAATGGCAGATAAAGGGGAGATATTGATGATGGGTGATCTGAATATGTCAGATGTTAACTGGAGTGCAGTTGCAGCAGCCACTTCTAAGAGTGGGGTTATTCTGGATGCCCTACAGGGGCATGCCTAGACAACTAGTATTGGAGCCCACTCGAGAGGGAGCAATCTTAGACCTGGTTCTCTCAAACGGAGATGAAGAGAGGATCACAGATGTAGAAGTGGGTAGCCATCTGGGAACTAGAGACCATCAAACAGTATGGTTCACAATAAACACAGCAATAGAGTCAAGCCATACAAAGACAAAGGTACTAGATTTTAGGAGGGCTGACTTTGCCAAAATGGGTGAGTGTCTAAGGAATGCACTAGCAAATGGGCAGGAAGGAGGGTGGAAGAACAATGGGGAATAATAAAACTGCCATCACAGAGGTAACAAGCCTTGTGTAAAGCAAATAAACAAAACGAACGAGGTAAGAAACCACTATGGTTCTCAAAGGAAGTGGCAGTGAAGGTTCAAGAGAAAAGAAAGCATTCAGAAGTAGAGAATCACAGAAGGAACAGGACAGAGAACTGTATCAGTTAAAGCAAAGGAAGCTGGAAGGCAGTCAGAACAGCAAAGGCCCAAACCGAGGAAAAGATAGCCAACTCAGTTAAGAAGGGGATAAAACCTTTTCTAGGTACATCAGGAGCAAAGGAAGACCAAGGGAGGGATAGTGAGGCTTAAAAAGGGAGGGAGGGTGGGCAGAGGGTGACTGTGAAAGGCAGAGATACTAAACAAATATTTTTGCTCAGTATTTACAAAGGAAGAGGGGGAGGTACCTAAAACAAACAGTAGAAACACTCTGGATACAGAAGTTGATACCAGCCCATTTACAGAAGAAAGAGTTCTGAAAGAGCTCTTAAAACTAAAGGTGGACAAAGCAATGGGGCCTGATGGGATTCATCCCAGAATTCTAAAAGAACTAAGGATAGAACTAGTGACACCACTGACTACCCTCTTTAACAAATCATGGGAGGATGGGGTGGTACCTGAGGACTGGAGGAGGGCAGATGTGATTCCCCTTCACAAAAGTGGGAGCAAGGCAGAAGCAGGAAACTACAGACCTGTTAGTTTAACCTCAGTGGTAGGGAAAATGATGGAATCACTTCTGAAGGAAAGAATTGTTGCATATCTAGAGGCCAGAGGGGCACAGGACCCAAGGCAGCATGGATTCACAGCGGGAAGGTCATGCCAGACAAATCTGATAGATTTCTTTGACTGGGTGACCAAAGTAGTAGATCAGGGAGGGGCTGTGGACATGGCCTACCTAGACTTTAGCAAGGCATTTGACACAGTCCCACACAAAAGATTAATATACAGTTAGCCAGCCTGGGAGTGGGTCCCAAGATGACAGCCTGGGTAAAGAATTGGCTGGAGAATAGGACACAGAGAGTAATAGTAAACGGAGTCCACTCTGAAAAAGGGGTTAGCAGTGGGTACCGCAGGGTTCAGTATTAGATCGGTCCTCTTCAATGTCTTTATAAGCGACATTGCAGAGGACTGAAGGAAAAGTATGTCTCTTTGCAGATGACACAAAGATCTGCAACAGAGTTGATGCACAAGGTGGGGTGGGAAGGATGAGAAGGACTTGGCAAGGTTAGAGGAATGGTCAAATGTATGGCAGCTTAGATTCAATGCTAAGAAGTGCAGGTAATGCACCTGGGAAACAAAACCCAGGGAAGAGTACACAATGGGGGTGAGATACTAACAACAACAAAATGGAAAGGGACCTGGGGTAGTCATATCAGATGACCTAAAGGTGGGCAAGCAATGTGAGAGGGCAGCAAGGAGGGTGGGGGGATACTGGGATGCAGGGAGAGGCATCACCAGCAGAAAACAAGAAGTTGTTATCCTCTGTACAGACAGGTGAGACCACATCTGAGTACTGCGCTGCAGTTCTGAGACCCAATCTCCGCAATGACATAGACAGGATGGAAGCTGTCCAGAGGAGGGCAACTAAAATGGTGCAGGGTCTGCACCGGAAGACATATGAAGTGAGACTTAAGGAGCTTAATATGTATAGCCTCGAGGAAAGGAGGGAGAGGGGGACATGATAGAAACTTTCAAGTACCTCAAGGGAATCAACAAAGTCCAAGAGGGTAGCATCTTTCAAAAAAAGAGGTGTGCAAGAACAAGGGGGCACAATTTGAAGATAGAAGGAGGGCGGCTCAGAGGTAATTTAAGGAAGTATTTTTTCACAGAGAGGGTTGTGGATACATGGAACAGCCTTCCAGAGGAGGTTGTGGAGTCAAAAACAGTGGTGGAATTCAAGCATGCATGGGACAGTCATAAGGCAATTCTAGGGGGTTGGGGTAGGAAGAAGTAGGCTGCTGGTTAACTAGGATCTGCAGCTTATCCATCAGGTAGGGAAATGGGCAGACTGGGTGGGCCAAGAGGTCCTTATCTGCCGTCAAATTCTACGTTTCTATGTTTCTATAGGGTCCTACAACAGCTTGCTAAACTCAGGGTGGACAAAGCAATTGGACCTGATGGCATATATCCCAGGGTACTAAAGGAGCTAAGGTTGGAACTAGCAGAGCCATTATCAGAACTGTTAAGTGAGGCCTTGAGCACAGGAGAGGTCCCAGAAGACTGGAGAATAGCTCATGTGATCCTGCTCCACAAGAGTGGTAGCAGGGAGGAGGCAGGGAACTACAGATCAGTCAGTCTCACCTGAGTAGTGGGCAAGATTATGGAGGTGCTCCTTATGGAAAGGATAGTGCAACACCTGGAATCCATAGCAGCACAGAATCCAAGGCAGCATGGGTTTACAACATGAAGGTCCTGTCAAACTAATCTCCTAGATTTCTTTGACTGGATAACCAGAGTGGTGGACCAAGGGGGTGCAGTTGATGTCACCTACCTTGACTTCAGCAAAGTTTTCGATACTGTTCCATACTGAAGATTGATTAATAAGCTGGGTAGGCTCAGGTGGGTCAGAAGGTGGCCAACTGGGTGGCAAACTGGTTGGCATGCAGAAAACAGAGAGTGGTGGTAAATGGTATACAGTCAGAAGAGATGCAAGTCACAAGTGGGGTACCTCAGGAATCAGTCCTGGGGCCAGTCCTCCTCAATATCTTCATTAGTGACATTGCAGATGGATTGGAGGGTAAGGTTTGTCTGTTTGCAGATGACACCAAGATCTACAACAGAGTAGATGGATCCAGATGCGGTGGGCAGAATCAGAAGAGATCTGGATAAACTGGCAAAACAGTCTGTAGAGTAGCAACTGGGGTTTAATGCAAAGAAGTGCAAGATCTTGCACATAGGGAAGAGAAACCCTAAAGCCACCTGTAGGTTGGGAGGGAAGTTGCTGGCAATCACAAGGGAAGAAAAGACTTGGGCATCATCATCACAGATGACCTGAAATCATCCAAGTAGACCACTAAAGCAGTAGGTAAGGCCAGAGGGATGTTGCGGTGTATTAAAAGGGGTAACACAAGTCGTAAGAAGAAGGTAATAATCCCTCTTTACAAGACACTAGTTAGGCCCCATCTGGAGTACTGCATGCAGTACTGGAGGCCACACCTGTACAAGGACATTAACAAAATGGAGGCAGTCCAGAGAAGGGCAACCAAAATGGTGTACGGACTGCACCAGAAAACATATGAGGACAGATTAACGGAGCTCAATATATATACCCTAGAGCAAAGGCGGGAGAGAGGTGATATGATCGAAACATTCAAACATCTCATGGGCATTAACAAGCTGAAAGAGTCTAACATGTTTCAATATAAGAAAAATAGCAGGACAAGAGGACACTGCATAAGATTAGAGGGAGGCCGATTAAGGGGTAATGTGAGGAAGTTCTTTTTTACAGAAAGAGTGGTGGATGCATGGAATGGCCTACCTCAGGAAGTGGTGGATATGAATACAGTGAAGGGCTTCAAACAGGCATGGGATAGGCATAAGGGATGAGTATGAGTACAGATGAGTATGAATAGATAGGCCATTGACAGAGTAAAGGCTTATGGCACATTCATAAGGTAGAAAAAACAGGCAGACTGGATGGGCCTTCCAGTCCTTATCTGCCATCAACATCTATGTTTCCATGTTTATAAGATCCCACCTCAAGTTCTGTGTTCAGTTTTGGAGGCACCACCTCAAGAAGGACATAGATAGGGTGGAGGCGGTGCAAAGGAGGGCTACCAAAATAGTGCAGGGCTTACATCAAAAGCCCTACGAGGAAAGACTTAAGGAACTAAATATGTACTCTCTAGAGGAAAGGAGGGAAAGGGGAATATGACAGAAACATTCAACTACCTCACAGGTATTAATAAGGCACAGGAAGGTAGCATTTTCTATAGAAAAAGATGCTTCAGGACAAGGGGTCATGCTCTGAAACTGGGGTGGCGAGACTCAGGAGATGTGAGGAAATACTTCTTCATGGAGAGGGTGGTGGATGCCAGGAACAACCTCCCAGCAGAGGTGGTGGGTGCTAAAATGGTAACAGGATTCAACCATGCATGGGATAGACACCAGGGAACCTTAGAAGTAAGGCAAGGGGGGGTAGACCAGAGATCAAGGAGGGTCTGCGGTGGCACAGTAGGTAGAGAACTTAGGGCAGACTAGGTGGGCCAAGAGGTCCATATCTGCCAACAACTTCTATGTTTCTATGTAATTGGAACCTGGAGGGGTGATCATACTCGAAGACTCCCTCAAAAGGAGTGTTACTGGATATATACTCTGGGGACCCTCAGCCCTCATGGACTAAATGATGCACTTCCAGTGTTAACTTTCAAAGGCATCACTGAAATCTCTACGAGAACTACAAATGGGGAACTCATATTATTAGCTGACTTCAACCTCGACTGGCCCTCCTCCACCGCAAAACCCACTGCTCTTAGGATCAAAGCCCTGAATCTATCCCAGCTAATCCAGGAACCTACCCGCCTAAACCATCGGTCCTTAAATCACACCCTTCTGGACTGGATCTTATCCTCCCATCCCCAGAGGATCGTGTCAGCTAGCATCTTCTCTGATGCCCTCAGCGATCACTGCGTCACTTACTGCATCTGCAAAATCCGCGTCCCCCACTCTCACCCCAAATTTATCTGGTCTCACCCTCTTCACCTGCTCAACGAATCTGCCCTGCTGCATGACCTAGCAAACGTAGACTAGTATCCAGTCTTTTCCACGCTAGAAATCAACACTGCCCTATTCCACTTCTGCAACATCTTCCAACATACCTGAGACCTCCACGCTCCCCCTCAGGAAAGTTAGAGTGAAAAGGCATCATCACCCCTGGATCACACCCGAACTCATCGCTCTGTGTCAAGTCAGGGACAAGGCATGGCGGCTATACAAAGCCACCCATACCCCCCCCCCCCACCGTGAACGCCAATCCTACAGGCACCTCAGAAATAAATGCACTAAAGCTATTTAGCAATCAAAATCCTCATACTTCAAAGCACAAATCACCCAGAACAAACACTCCTCTGCATTCTTCTGGAAGGTAATCAACTCCATGATCAAACCCCCTTCCAAATTGACCTACCCTATCCTCAACATTGATGGCAGACAAGTTTCTGAACTTGTTTCTGTAGCTGCTATTTTCAAAGAGTTTTTTGTCTCATGCACCCTGCCTACCTCCCCCCTTTTCCACCTGACCACCCAGAACCCCCCCTTTCCTTCCCTGGCTTCCTCTTTCCTCCATTCTCACCCAGGGAATTCTACAATGCAATCACCTCTCTCAACACGGCCAAAACCAGCCAAGATGGTTTGCACCCTAGACTTCTCCATATCTTGGCGTCAGCCATAACAGCACCCCTTACACACATACTAAACCTCTCACTCGCCACTGCCACAGTACCTCCAGCTTGGAAAATGGCCAAGATAATCCCTCTACATAAGGGCGGCGACCCTTCCTCGCTGGGAAGCTACAGGCCCATCTCGCTCCTTCCCTCACTCGCTAAAATACAAGAATCCCTCATGCTGTCCAAACTGACTGATTTTCTCTCCTCAAATAGCTCCCTCTCCCCCTATCAGTCAGGCTTCAGAAAACACCACTCCACCATCACCGCATTGCTGTGTGTAACAGACTCTATCCTCTCGGCCTTGGACAGCAGTCTGACCACCTCCGCCATATTTATCGACTTGGCAAAAGCTTTTGACTCAGTCTCCCACCCCCTGTTACTCCACAAACTCAGCCACTTCGGCCTTGCCCAACCCACCACAGACTGGTTCCACTCCTACCTCCAAAATAGACAGCAATCCATCCAAATAGGGGATACCCACTCCCTCCCCCTTCCCATCCTCTCTGGTGTCCCACAAGGCTCAATCCTCAGCCCCATCCTTTTCTCCTTATTTATAAATGACCTCCCCTCTGCCTGCCTCTCAGCAAATGTTGATATGTATGCTGATGATGCAATCATTTTTGCCTCAGGACCCTCTCACGACAGCGTCCTCCCGGAGCTCCAAAACGACTTCAATAGAGTCCAAGCCTGGTTCCTGAAAAATCAGTTTAAACTTAATGACAAAAAAACAGTCACCATGGTTTTCGGATCTATTTTATTTCATTTATTTATTTAAACAGCAGTTTGGAAAACTAGGATCTAGAAAAAAGCTTACCTCTCTTCCGGCCCCCCCAGTAATATCCACCCTGGATGGCTCTCCCCTTGACCTGGTCCACACTTTCAAATACCTAGGAGTCTGGCTCCACAGTCACCTAAATTTCTCTACCCACATAGAGGCAGTCTGTTCCAAATTCCGGCCCAAACTTGCCATCCTCTATCGCCACAAAGACAGTCTTCCCCTTCCCGCCCGCAGTGAAATCATACACAAAACAATCTTACCAGTTATAGACTATGCAGACATCATATATTGCACAGCACCAACCTCATCCCTCTCCAAACTTGACAGCCTAATAAATGCATTCTGTCATTTTGCCACAGGCTCTCCCCCACTTACTCATCATTGCCCCCTCTACTCCACTCTCTCCCTGGCCTCGCTCTCACACAGGAGAACCACCCACAGTGCCTCCCTCATAGTCAAATACTGCTTGGGGTCCCTACCCCCATACCTCATCTCCCATCTTGCACCCGCTGATTCCTAGGCTACTCCCTCTGCCACAGGGATGCCCAAACTTTTAACCTCCCTCACCCTCACAACGCCTCCAGCCAAGCAGCCTTTTCATACCACCTCCCTTTCCTATGGAGCACCTTCCCGCCCATCTTTTACCAGGCCTCCTCCCTGCCAGCAATTAGGCGCCTCTTCAGACTCCTCCCAACCCCGCCTTGCCAAAGATGCACCATGGGACAACCCCACCACCCGTACCATGAAGCCTCAGTTATTAGCCAGCAAATTTCCACTTCCCTGCTGTACCACTCCAGCTTCTGTTTATACCAAATTGTAAGACAAATGCTTTTACATAAACACTGTGTGTGGGATATTCAAAGGGGTTGCGCATGGTGCAACCCTCTGATGCACCCCGGAGTGATATTCAAAAGGGGATGTTGCACCACGCAGATCCCGGGCGCACCTAGTAATGTACGCAGCACAAGTGTGGGGGCATGCCTATGCATATTCTGCACATCCCGATATTCAGCTCTGGGATGTGCGGGCGATAAGTTGGTGCAACCCCTACTTGCGCTGCACATAGGTGCTCAAAGTTGAGCCGAACGGATACAGGAGCAAGGGCTGGCCACCCACAGGTGAGCTGCCATAGTACAGGGCGCAACACGGCAGCCGCCAGCTGTGGGTGACCACCCGAGTTCCGGGCCAGGGTCCATCGGCGTCACACCCCATGCCCAATTGTGGGCATTAGTATATATAAATCCGTCCAGTATCCTGGTGGTCCAGTGGAACGCTTCAATGTCAGCGGGCATTAGTATATTTAAAACAATTTACATTATCCCTGGTGGTCAAGCGGTACTCCTCTCCCCACCACCCACTGATCCCTGCCACCCCGCACCGGTCATGGCAGGTGGCAGCTCCCACCTGAGACGCCCGGCCACCTGCTGAAAGACTGCGTGCGATCGGGCATCGCCCATTGGTCCACTGGCGTGAGCCAATAGGCGTGCGATCCCGTGCTACTACAGTCCCGATAGCCGAATGGAGCCATTCATATCTGGACGTGTGGTACTGGATATGGTCATGCTTGCCACGCCTGTGCTGGACCAATGGCTACAACCGTGCAATGCGAGTCAGTCAGTGGGCAGCTTGCGGGTGGGGCTGCCATCCGCCACTGACCGGGGGGGTGTGGGGTGGCGGGACTCAGTGGGCGGATGGGGAGGGGGGGTACCGCTGGACCACCAGGGATAATGTAAACTGTTTTTAACTATACTAATGGCCCACAATCGGGCTGAAGCAGTCCACTGGACCACCAGGGATATTGGACATGTGTATATTAGTGCTTATGCCCATGATTGGGCTGGAAATGGTCCACTGGACCACCAGGGATATTGGATGTAATTTTAAATACACCTATGCCAGCAATCGGGCAGTGGGGCACTTTGCCGCAATGTGCAGGGAGCTTCAGTCCCCGACAGCTGCAGCCTGGCAGAGCACCAGGTGCAAGTCGCAGGGGATCAGTGCACCAGCATGCAAATGGGGCCATAATGACATGCTAATGGCCCCAGTTGCACCTTGCATGCATTATGGCCCCATTTGCATATCCACCGCTGAATATCGCGGCTCCTGCACCTAGTGCAATCGCATTTGTGCTGGCACATCCCCCTGCTCCACTCTTTCCACTTGTGCTGGTGCAGTGCCACTGTGCCATGCACAATGCGGGAGGACCAATTGCAATTGTCAACAGTGCTGAGCCATGGCGCAGCTCCGTTGAATATCGCCCAGTCCACGCCCTGGCACATCCCAGTTGTGTTGCATCCTGCTTGTGCCCCTGCCAGGTGCATTTCTGAATATCCCACCCTGTATAGTAACTACTACCCGTAACACTGATCTCTTTGTAACAATCCTGTCTGTAACAAATGAATTTGGTTTGTACGTATTTCCTCTGGTTAACCTCTACGTACACCTCTGAACCCGGGTCGCACCTGGAAAACGAGCCTCGGCTCAGTGTGCCTTTCCCAGTCACCACAATTTAAATAAATAAATAAAAAACTCTAAAACCTAATTTGGATTATGAATTTTTAGTGTTTTGTAATTATAGATCGTTCTATGTTGCATGTGGCTTTGCACTTCAGTCTAACAATTTTGCGCTTTGTTTTCAATTGGCACTTTAAAATATGCATTTGCGGTGTCTTGGGACATTGTCATTTCTTTCAGCTGTTTGATGTATTTTTATTTGTGACTTGTGTTGGTGGTTGGCACTACTTCTTTCTTGTATTTGGGTTCTATCTCTATAAATAAACTCTTTAAATGTCCATGTCTTTCTGTTACATGCCACTCTGAGGAAAATGTCAGTGATGACATTGAAATGTTAGGGTCTGGTTACAGCAGTCCGGCCTTACTGGTTTTGGCATTTGTTTCAGACCTCAGCACCTGTGCATGAGTAAGCTCACCGGATTTACTTGCTTTATTTGCACCAGAATTTATACTGTAAGTATTTACAACCACTCTTGCAAGTGTACTGTTTACTCACAGCAAGGAAGACATTTTGATGGCTTTGCTGCAGGTATATTTCTGGGTAGTCGTGAGCTGCACTGAAGCTGTTTGCTGTGCTTGACTGTTAGCATACCATCTGCAAGCTTGGATGCTGCTTTAGGTTAATATTAACATTGTATATGTAGTGATAAATAATGATTGTTATGCTGTGGAAATTCTGAGATGGTGATAACATAATTATATAGAGAACTGCAAACTAACAGCTGTAACAACAGACACAAACCTCAGCACTTATGCATGAACAAGCTTGTTGGATTTACTTGGAATATTTGCACCGCAAGTATTTGCAGCTGCTCTAGCAAGTGTATTGTCTATTCTAAGTCAGGAAGAAACTTTGATGGCTTTGCTGTGGGACACATTTCTTGGTGGCAGTGAGCTGCACTATAACTGTTTGCTGTGCTTGACTATTATCATACCATTTGCAAGCTTGATTGCCGATATGGCTCAATGTTAATATTTTGCATATAGTGATAAATAATGATGGCTATGCTGCAGAAGTTATAATTTGGCGACAACATAATTAAATAGATAACTGCAAACTAATAAGTGTAATAATAGATACAGTTTATTACAAGGAGTTTAGCTGTGTTAATTTTACTTTAAACAGCTTATTGGTTATAACAAACATATGATTGGTTTGAAACTTATTTGGCTCTGGCTGCTGTATATATGTTTTGGTGCATATTATAACAAGCATTTGTCAATGCCGAATGTTTGCTTACTGGCATTGGCAGTGGTAATGTAGAAGTTACAGAGCTGTGTAATAGGAATGGCAGTGAAGTACTGAACTGAAGCCAACCCCACCACCACCCTGCAGAGAGTGACAGGCATTGGGGTGTGCATTTGGGTCGTCAGGCATAACGGCCTCGCCATTTCACCACACCCCACCCTGCAGACACTGACAAGTGTCACGGTGTTCCTTGGGGTCTTTGGTCTCTTATGCGCACCCCATTTCATTAGGAAATGCGTGAGATGGGATGATATAGAGAATGGGGTGAACTTTGGGCTGAAGAGTTCAAGGCCCACCTCGATGCCTCTCACTGGCTGCAGGGTGTGGAATGATATGAGCATTACAGGCAAGAATCCCAAGTCACACCCCTGATGCCTGTCATTCTCTACAGGTTGGGCATTATGGTTGGAAACCCTAATACCTCAGGCATTTGTTGGTATTTTCCTCCAAATTTTCAACATGTTTTTGTGACCCCACCTCATGAACAGGGGGAATATCAGTTTGTTAGCCAAAAGCTGCTTATGCACAGCGACTACGGCATTTAGCACCACAGGTGCAAAAACATTCCAAACAGGATGTAAAAAATGACAGCTGTACTGTTCATGAGGAGGTGTAAAAAATGGCAATGTTGCAAATCTGCAGTAAAAATATTTAAAAAAATGGTGGAGTCATGAGCGTACATAGAAACTGTGCAACGCACACCCATAATATAATTAGGTTGGGGATATTTTACAGCAGATTGTCAACTCAGGCATTTTGGTGTCTCCGATCATGAACAGTGTCACTGTGATTTTCTTTATCTGTACCGAACAATGATTTCCCACAGCGACCATGCATCTCAGCGCTGAAAGTGTGAAAACACATGTTTTGAAAAATGACAGCTGTACTGTTCATAAGGAAGTGTGAAAAAATGCCACTGGTGAAAATCTGGACTGAAAATATTACAAAGTCATAAACTTATGAGGGTGCGTGGAAACTGCGCATTGCTCACTCGTAACACAGTCATTTTATGGACTTTGTCACCAAAATTTCAACATAGCCATTTTAAGACCTCTGCTCATGAACATTGTAACTGTGATTTTCTTAATCTGTCCTAAACATTGCTTTCGCACCAACAGTACCGTATGTCGCTACATGTGCGAAAACACATTTTGGGCGACATATGAAAAATGGCAGCTGTACTGTTCATAAGAAGTGTAATAAAATGGCAATGTTGAAAATCTGGAGTAGAAAATATTAAATTTGCAAACTTACGAGCATGCATACGAACTGCCATAGCGCCTTTCGTAAAACAATCATTTAGAAATTTTTTCACCAAATTTTCAACATAGCCATTTTAAGACCTCTGCTCATGAACAGTGTCACTGTGATTTTCTTAATGTGTCCCATACATTGACTTTGCACATACTGCCATTGTGCACTACATGGGTGGAAACACATTTTGGGCAAGATGTGAAAAATGACAGCTATACTGCTCATAAGGAGGTGTGGTAAAATGGCAATGTTGAAAATCTGGAGGAAAATATTGAAAAACGCGAACTTACGAAAGTGCGTAGAATCCAAACGACGCTTGTAAAACAGTCATTTTTGGAATTTTTTCACTAAATTTTAACATAGCCATTTTAACACCTGAGCTCATGAACAGTGTCACTGTGATTTTCTTAATTTGTCCCATACATTGATTTAGACACCGACTGCCATTGTGAAGCTACATGGGTGGAAACACATTTGGGTGAGATGTGAAAAATGGCAGCTGTACTACTCATAAGAAGGTGTGATAAAATGGCAATGTTGGAAATCTGGAGTGAAAATATTGAAAATTCGCGACCTTACAAGCGTGCATAGGAACTGCGCAACGCACGCTCGTAAAACAGTCATTTTTAGGAATTTTTTCACCAAATTTTCAACATAGCCATTTTAACACCTCTGCTCATGAACAGTGTCACTGTGATTTTCTTAATTTGTCCCATACATTGATTTCGCACACCGACTGCTCCATTCTGCGCTACATGGGTGGAAACACATTTTGGGTGAGATGTGAAAAATGACAGCTGTACTACTCATAAGAAGGTGTGGTAAAATGGCAATGTTGAAAATCTGGAGTGAAAATATTGAAATTTCACGAACTTACGAGCCTGCGTAGGAACTGCAAAGCACGCTCGTAAAACAGTCATTTTGGAATTTTGGCACCAAATTTTCAACATGAGTTTGGGACCCTTCTCATGAATGATGTCACTGTCATGGAGTATTCAGGCCTGAAGGGTGATTTCGCAGTCACTGCACAGTCACTGCGCGAAATCACCCTTCAGGCCCGAATAACGCCATGACAGTGATATAATTCATGAGAAGGGGTCCCAAAAACCCCATGTTGAAAATTTGGTGCCAAAATTCCCAAAAATGCCCGAGATATGCAATAAAGTTGAAACCCCCCTATGTAACCCATTATACAGCTTACCGGCATTTCCTCAGTTCGCGGTCGGCTTTGAAGAGTGCAGACATGTTCCCGGTCTACCCGAAGATCGTCGGCGAGTCCGGAGGTAAGTATGGGGTGAGGGGTATAGGAAGGCTGGGTGCGCGAGTGGGTGGGTGCGGGTTGTGGGAGGGGCGTTGGGAGACGCGCTGGGACCTGCTTTTTATTTTACAGGTTGAACAAAAGACGTCAATGCTTGCCACGCTTGGGTGGGCTCCCAGCATGGCACAAGGACTTGGGGGGCATTCAGCTGATGGGGATTGGGCACCCCGCCGGCAAGACTACAGTGCGTGCACACGCTGGGGTGGGCTACAGCGTGGCACCTACAACTGGGGGTGGGGGCGGCTCAGCAACTGGGGCTCGCAGCTCAGCCGACGGGGATTGGGCACCCATCGCTATACAGTACGGGCGCGCACGCCTGTCTGTGCGTGGGGGGGGAGCTGCGTGAGCAGCCGATATCTTATCAGTGCTCACCTGCTGCATTCCTCAATCAGAGTGTTACTGCATTTTGGAGCATGTCACAGACAGCTCCAAAATGCATTAGCTTACAGGGCCGCGCCTGCCAGCCCACTGACTGAATTGGAGGAGGAGTTGACACACCTCTGAAATCTTCGATGAAGGCACTATGTTTCTTGCACATGCGTGCAAGCAAACATAAAAATGATAAAAGTTTAAAGTGAAACAATTGCTATGCAATTGTTATAAAAATTTATAGAATAATATGTATAGTACTGACCCGTTTGGTGTGCTTATGAGCAGCCCTCTTTGTTATGGCTGCGAGCAGAGCCTACAGCCATCTTGCTGAAGCTGAGCTGGAAAATGGGATACCATGGAACACACAAATTAGTAATTTTTAATGTATTCTTCCACAACAACTGCAGATTACTACCCAGCTATATAAAATACTCCCTTCTCTGGGTTTCTGAAACTCAAGACCTGTCAAGTGCTTTTAACATAAATAACAATATACTGTAGCATCTAAGATTCCTGCCCCTCACATGTATCTAGCAAGCCTAAAAAACTTCTGTCTCAGGAAGTGTCAAATGCTTCTAACATAAATAACAGCTGATTATTAAGATAAGGACTCCAAACTTACATGCCCTTTAAGTGTCCTGCTGGTCTAAGAATGTGTTTCTTTGAATCTGCTTGCATATTGTTCACAACTGAAAATAAGGATAATGTTGCATTTTCCTGCAGGGGTGCTGGGCTCTAATGAAAGCGAGGATTTTTATTTTTAGCTATTTTATGCATTTGCATCTGGCTGTTTCTCTATTTGAAATCAACACAAGTCCCTCTAATCAGATTACTTCTGACTGCTGGGGTTGTTGTGTATAAAAAGTATTTTTTCATGTCAGCCTGTGTTTGTCTGTAGGCAGAGTTGTAGTGAGGATGTATTAATTTCTGGTGAAAGGCAAGAGACTAACAGTAACACCCTCTGTTAAGCTATAGGGACAGAGATGGTGCAGGATGTTACAGTGCAGGCTTCCCCACAATGTGATGTATGTAGTGTTGGTGCAAGGTGAGGGGATGACAGCAGTGGAGAATGAAGCTGTATGTTTGTCTGTAGGCAAAGGTGTAGAGATGGCAGGTACAGTGCAGACTTAGGAAAAGGGAAATCTGGTTAACCAGCAAAAGCACACTAAACCTGAGTTGTTTCCTGGTGTGACCTGGGAGCACAAGGAAGATAAGTAACTTGCTCAGGGTCACATGGTATGTAAGTTGGGGATGTTCATTAAAACCTAGGTCTCTAGGTTTGTAGGTCAGCATCCTTAACCACTATGATATACCCACTCCAATATAAAATTGGCTAGTGTGGTGCCAGAAAACCAGACCTCCAAACCTGGAGAAAGGGATCCAAAAGATCCACCCCTGCCTATTAAAAGCATTTAATTCCTTTCTAGAGTTCCAGGGGTAGATCTAACCATAACTAGTAATTTACCTGCTGTTAAACAAAATCTGTTCTCTGATAAGCAAAAATTAAAATAATTCTAAAGACTAACGTTAAAACTTCATACATCATTCATTGCTAAAGATTACGTTTAAAATTCTATTGAGCAATAGTGTGGCTCCAAGCTAATCAGGAGTGCAACAATTTTTAAATCAAGAGTCTGAGGATCCTATTATCTCAGGAGTCCATATTATAGAATAAAAAGGAACATCTGGTTCCTTTAAGAATCAGGAGTCTGGATTAAACTTTAAATAGATTGGTTAGAGGACTGCAAAATGGTCCACTGTAAATCAAAAATTAACTTTTAGGAGTCTAAATTATGCAGAGATTTGGTCAAGAAGAGGGCATTTTGAAAAGGAACATGTCATTAAACAACTTTAAATACAATAAAATTGTTAAGCAACCCAGAGTCTCACTGATATTTTCGGCCGTAAGATACAAGCATTGCTCAGAGTCCAAAAGGTGCATCTGTGTTCACACCGGCCCAGTCGCCACACTTTTTTTTTTTTTAATTTGTTTTTTATTAAGATTTTCCAAAAATCCATGAGACACTTACAAACATTGGCATTCATTAAAATACTGCAGATTTACATTCTTTATCATCTTCAGGTTAAATCAGAATAAGAGCATTTTATTTTGTTACTTGGATGTTTTAGTCTTGATAAAAAATAAATACATAAATAAAATAAAATAAAACTTATATATGAATGACATTTCCTGTCCCTCCCCCAACTACCTTTCCCACCCATCCAGTCTTGTTATGGGCAAAAGTCAAGATCGATGGCTGCCTGATATAAGGACCATCACTGCCATTGCTTATTGAAAGATTGAGACTGGTTGTTAATTTTAGCAGTTAGACTTTCCATTTGGTATATGGAGATCATAATACCTCTCCAATTATCTATGGTAGGAATAACGCAAGACATCCATTTCTTTGTGATGGATTTTTTAGCTGCTAACAACATAATAGGTAGCATGGTTTTTGTCCATGGTGGGGAATGGGCCAGGTAGATAGCCAGTAAGACCATCTCTGCTGTAATGCCAACCCTCTCTCCCAGACTTTCTGTTATTTCCTTTTGAAGATTTATCCAAAATGGCATTAATAGTGGACACTGCCACATTATATGAGCAATGTCAGCCATCCCACATCCACACTTCCTCCAGCAATTTCCATACTTTTCTGGAAGATATTTAACTAGCCGTGCCGGAGACCTGAAAAACCTCGACCTACACTTCCATGAATACTCTCTCCATAAATGTGATTTGGTTATTTTTACTGCATTAAACCCAGTCTCCGCACTTTTGACTTTTTAAACACCATTTAAACACCAGGGACTCCCCAAGGGTATATAAACTTTTAAATTCACCACATTCACCATATGGCTCCTTAGGCAAGAGTCCGGTTTCAATTGTAAAATATATAATGTTGCAGAGAAGAAAACCTAGACATTCAGGTCTGATTCCAGTCAGAAAAATGTAATTCCTGCAAAGAAAAAAAGATAAAACTGGTACCGAGTCCTGGGTAACATTACGCTGTGGTTCAATTCTCCCCAGTCGCTGTAGGCAAAAGCCGAGAGGATACTCTTTAAAGTGTCTTAAAGTTTATGGCTCCTCTCCACTCCACCTCCATCAGTGGCATAAGCCCATTGGCCCATTTCCTCCATATGTCCAGCTTTACTAGCCACTGTTAGCCCTGACACAACATATAGACATCCCTCCATTCTTCTGACCTTGAATTCACTGCATTTTATCCATATCTTCTTGTTCATGGTCACCACTTGCTCGTCACCAATCCAATCAACAAACTGACTCTAACTGTAAAAAATTACAAACACATCACTCTCTGAGTGTCATAAGTCAGATTCAATCAGAAATATTTATAAAACCCACAGGCAGCATTAGCATACCTTTTATAAAATCAGAATGAACATATCAGCACATTTGGTGCTACACTTGACCGATCAGGTTCAGGTTCTAATTCTTCTTTCCTCCTCTCTCATCTCCTTGCCACAATAGGAGACTATCCTCAGAAGACAGGCTAAAGCTCATAACTTTATCATCTCTGATGGAGTTCAAACTATATGAAAAGCTCCAGGTGTCATAGTCAGCTGACCAGTACAATGTAAGTCTGTTTATCCAGTTCTTCCATTTTTCTCCTTATTTAAGTGCCGGCTAACTTTAAATGTCGGCTTAATCAAATCAAGACAGCACTGGTTTAGTAAGTTCCCAGAGTTAAGCCAGTGCTATCCACCAGATAAAAATGCTAAGCGCTGGGCATTTTTATTACCAACCAGTTTCCCCCAAACCATGCCTCAGCAGCTAGAGGAAAAGTCTCAGTTCAGCTTGGCCCCGGTCATAAGATAATTTTTACCAACACTACTCCATCAGCTCAGCTAAGGACGGAGAGGGTAAAATTTACCAGCAGTACTCCATTAAGGGGCATTAAAAAGGGGGCTCTGCTTGGTACCACCTGCCAGCAATACCAAAAAGCTGCTACTAAATCCAAAGCTGAGCCCACCCACATGCAGCCAAAAACAAAAGGAAACAAGTTTCATTCATCAGTTAGTTGAAAAAAAACGAAAAGGTTCATTAAAAGTTGATAGAAACCGGAGCGTTCTTGTAGCATGATGCGGAGCAGAGCAGCAACATGGCCATCTTGCTGCTCTTCCCTTCCCAGCTGGGTCTGATATGGCACATTGAAACTTCCATGCCAAACTACAGTGGCCCTGAAGTGCAAAAACCTTGAGTATATGTTGCTGGTGAAAGGTGGGGGGCTAGCAGCACTGGAGACTGAAGCCCTCTATTTATCTACAGAGAGAGTGCAAGTGAGTACAGGGTAAGTTGCGGCTCCCCCACAATGTGATGTATTTAATGGTGGTGAAAGGTGAGGGACTAACTGCTCTGAAGACTAAAGCCCTCTGTTTACCCAGAACGACATATATCATGCATGTCTATTCAAATGTGTGATAAAAATAAACTAATGTTCACTGTATGTAGAATATCTTTTATTTACTTGGTATTTTCTCCCATGTATTGTATTATACAACTTGTACATCTCAGTGGCCCTTCCTGATCATTACAATTTAAATAAAATACATACATACATAAATAACTAAATAAATAGTGTGCCCCCTGTGTAATGCATTTAATGCTTGTGAAAAGTGAGGGACTGGTCACTTACAGCCCTGGAGATTGAAGCTCCCTGTTTGTTTGTTGGGCCATGAATGGGCAGGTACAGTGCAGATTTAATCACTCTATGAAGTAGTTTATTCTGGTCAAAGGTGTGAGACTAACAACACTGGAGGCTGAAGCCCTCTGTTTACCCAGATAGACAGGTGCCATGCAGGTGTGCCCACTGTGTAATGCATTTAATGTTGATGAAAGGCAAGGGACTGACAGCACTTAAGGCTGAAACCCACTGTTTGTTTGTAGGGCCATGAACTAGGCAAGTACAGTACAGGCATCTAAGAATGTGTTATTCTTTTAATCTTTTTTCAGCTTGTTTATTATTGCAATGTGACTTGCTATCTTTGGAGACTAATAATTTACTGACATGACTTTCAACAGATACAGCATCTAACTGCAGAGCAGATTCAAATTACATTCTTGGTCATCATAGAAACACAGAAATTGTCGGCAGATAAGGACCACTCGGTCCATCCAGTCTGCCTGTAGGACCTATACATTGTATATGGCCACTGACCCTATGTGATCAATGGCTTTTCATCACTCTCTCCCTTCTCAAGGTAACCTTGTGCCTATCCCAGGCATGCTTTAGCCTTCCACTGTGCTTGCCCCCACTAACGCCTGTGGCAGATTATTCCAAGCATCAACTACCCTCTCGGTGTAGAAAAACGTCCTCACATTACCTCTTAATCTATCCACCTCCAATTTTATATTGTACCCCCTTGTTCTAGTACTTTTTTTTACATTGGAAAAGGCCCACCACCTGCGCTTTGTTTATACCCTTGAGGCAATTGAAAGTTTCAATCATGTCTCCCCACTATCTCCTCTCCTCTCCGTTCCTCCAGTGAGTACATACTGAGGTCTCTTAGTCTCTCCTCATTTGTTTTGTGGTGTAAGCCCTGCACCATCTTTGTCACCCTTCTCTAGATAGTCTCCACCTTGTTTATGCCCTTATGCAGGTGTGACCTCCAGAACTACACACAGTATTCTAGGTGAGGCCTTACCAATTTGTTATACAATGGCATCACCACCTCCCACCTCCTGCTAGTGATACCCCTGCCTATGCACCCCAACATGTCACTGGCCCTCCCCACCACCTCTGCGCACTGCTTTGATACCATAAGGTCATCAGAGATGATAACCCCCTAGATCCCTTTCATCCTTGGTAACAGTCAGCTCTCCCCCCCACCCCCAACCCATAGCTCTCCCAGGGTTCCCTCTATCCAGGTACATTATTTTGCACTTTTTTGCGTTGAACCTTAGTTGCCACATGTCTGACCATCTTTCAAGCTTCTGCAGGTCCCTCTTCATTTTCTGTACCCCTTCTGGAGTATTCACCCTGTTGCAGAGCTTGGTGTCATCTGCAAACAAGCAGACCTTTCCTTCCAGCCACCCTACAATGTCACTAATAAAGACATTGAACAGGATTGGTCCCAGTACTGATCACCATGGTACCCCACTGGTCACACCCTCTCCCCAGATTGTACCCCATTTACCACCACCCTCTGTGTCCTATCTGTTAGCCAGTTCCTAACCCAGTTCACTACATTGTCTCCCATACCCAGACTACCCATCTTGTTAACCAGCCTTCTATGTGGGACTATGTTGAAGGCTTTGTTGAAATCTAGGTAGGGATGTCTACTGCCTCTCCCTGATTTACTTCCCTAGTCACCCAATTAAAGAAATAGATCATATTCATTTGACATGACCTTCCTGCTGTGAATCAGCTGACTATCAGATGCATACATGCATCTTGTATTCAGACACTGGTTGGCTTCCCATCCATCATAGAATCAAATACCAGGCTTGTCTACTTGGGGAAAAAAGCATTGCTTGCTTAGCCTCATGCCTGAGTCCACCTCCAGGCTCAACAACTACACCCAACCAACTGTGAATACCAGAAGTGCTACCAAAGGAGTATTCCAAGTGCCCTTTAAGAATACCACACTTTGCACCACAATCCCTCTCCTACAGGGGACCTAAATGGCTTAATGACATAACTACTGAACTCCTTGGGTCCAGTAAAATCAGCCATTTCAAATCTGGACTCCGCAATCTGCTGGCACGTGAGACCACCTGCAACTGTTATCCCTTATCAATGCTACCAGAGGACCTTTCTACATTCCCAGCACCCCTATACTGCCCTGAACAGCTGCCCTACCCCTTCTCCTACCCACCCCAACCAACCCCACCCTACCTGACTATGCCTTCATGGCTGCGCCAACTTATATTGTCCTTGTTCTGGATCTGTCTAGACCCTCTAATTCCCCTATGTGGCAATTCCTCACTACCATAGACAAGTGGTTGCTTTACCATGCACTCTCTAATAGATCTGCCTGTTTCTGCCCAATTGCACTTAGAAACCTGTTTATTGCACTTAGTAACCTGTATTTTTTGTTATGTAGCCACCAGCTGTTTCACTTTCATATGTTTATTTTTGTCTAGTGTCACCCTTGTTCATCTCTCTGTACAATGTTTTCACTGATGTAACTCAATGGCTCTGTATTGTGTCACCTGACTTGGAACCTTTGTACAGTAAATGAGCCTCTGGCTCAAAGGTATTAATCTGAATCTTAAAAAAATAAATCCATGTTGCATCAGATCCTGGACACCCCTAGATTCCAGATATGCCACTATCCTTTCTTTCAGCAGTGTCTCCATGATCTTTCCCACCACTGAGGTGAGGCTGACTGGCCTGTAGTTCCCCACCTACTCCATACTGCCACTTTTGTGCAGTGGGACTACATGTGCCCTCCTCCAGTCCACTGGAACCACACCCATGTTGAGTGACTCCATGAACAGGGCCACCATAGGTGCTGCTAGTTCCCTTTGCAGTTCCCTTAATATCCTCTGGTGGATGCCATCTCTTTCCCAGTGTGTATATGTGTATAGCAATGAGTTACACTATTTCCTTTGAAAGGCTGATTTATGTTAACCCTTTCAGGACCTATCTAATTAGTGGCATTGGAACTCTCATAGTTTTATATTTGTAGGAAGGATAAGCACTAGGCAGGTAATGTTTATGAGGTTTTCAGAGGTTGTGAGGGGCATCATAGGGGATTACAAAGAAATCACAATAGTGTCAGCTGTAGTGTTCCCAGATTGAACAAAGCATTTCCCTGTAGGGCACCCTCCCTTTCCCTGTACTTTCCATGCAAAACTGGGGCAAAACTCCTGTACATTTTTCTGTATGCTTAAATCAATACATGTACACAACTGACTTCATTATGTCTGTCAGTAAAATCACTATAACAAATGTTAAGGCTGTTTTATGTGTTCTTATTTATTTTAAATGGTAAAACTCATCTGTAACATATCACAGAGGCTCTAGAAAAATGTTGGAATCTCTCAAGCTTTCCTTTCAAGCTTCACATGTCTCCAAAACCTATTGATGGTATTGTATAATGGTATGATGTTATTTGTAATTTTGTGCATAATAGGTCACCATTATA
Source organism: Neoceratodus forsteri (assembly GCA_016271365.2). Taxonomy (NCBI): domain Eukaryota; kingdom Metazoa; phylum Chordata; order Ceratodontiformes; family Ceratodontidae; genus Neoceratodus; species Neoceratodus forsteri. The sequence goes on from CM057451.1 coordinate 1,094,140,034, forward strand.
AATGAGCTTTTGCTCAATGGTTATTCCTAATAAAACAAACAAACAAACAAAAAAATATATAGAATAATGGCTGGGTAGGGGGTTATAATGAGATTTTACACCCCTGAGGATTGGGATGCCACATAAACCCCAAGAGCGAAGCTTGAGGGGTTTATTAAACATCCGACCCGAGGGTGCAAACGGAGTTTTACATCCTTATAGCCAGCCTTTATTTTATATAATTGCTGGGGAGTGTTTTCTTGCCACAGCAGCTATATAAAATAAAGTTATTTCTACAGAGCCATGTACCAGTTGGGTTTCAGTGTGGTCCGCAGCTCCTGATAAAAACAACTGCTATTTTTTTTTTTGTCATAGCCAGCTTAAAGGCTAAACTATTTTATGGTCAGAACTCAAAACTTTTTTTTTAATCTCTGTTTCCTGGTAGTGAGAGTACCCAGTTTATTTTAGACCCCCAGATAGTGAGAGAAACATAGAAATGTAGAAACATAGACTTTGATGGCAGATAAGGACCACTAGGCCCATCTAGTCTGCCCATTTCCCTACCTACAGGATAGGTCGCAGATCCTAGTTAACCAACAGCCTATTTCTTCCTACCCCCACAAGAATTGCCTTATGTCTGTCCCATGCATTCTTGAATTCTCCCACAGTTTTAGACCCCACAACCTCCTCAGGAAGGCTGTTCCATGCATCCACTACCCTCTCTGTGAAATAATACTTCCTCACATTGCTCCTGAATCGCCCTCCTTCTATCTTTAAATTGTGACCCCTTGTTCTTGCAAGTCTCTTTTTCTGAAAGATGCTACCCTCTTGGACTTTGTTGATTCCACTGAGGTACTTAAAAGTTTCTATCATGTCCCCCCTCTCCCTTCTTTCCTCAAGGGTATACATGTTAAGCTCCTTTAGTCTCTCCTCATACGGCTTCTCTTGCAAACCCCGCACCATTTTAGTTGCCTTCCTCTGGACTGCCTCTATCCTGTCTATGTCCTTGCAGAGATGGGGTCTCCAGAAATGGACACAGTACTCAGATGGGGTCTCACCAACTGTCTGTACAGAGGGATAACAACTTCCTGTTTTCTGCTGATGATGCCTCTCCTATACATCCCAGTATACCCCCAGCCCTCCTACTGCCTTCTCACATTGCTTGCTAACCTTAAGGTCGTCTGATATGATTACCCCAGGTCCCTTTCCTTTTTGTCGTTGTTACTACCTCCCCACCCACGTGTATTCTTCCCTGGGTTCTTGTTTCCCAGGTGCATTATTTTACCTTCTTGCATTGAATCCTAGCTGCCTACTTCTGACCATTCCTCCAATCTTGCACAAGTCCCTTTTCATCCTTCCACGCCTCCTTGTGTATCAACCCTGTTGCAGATCTTTGTGTCATCTGCAAAAGGCATACTTTTCCTTCCAGTCCCTCTGCAATGTCACTGATGAAGACATTAAAAAGGACTGGACCCAATACTGAACCCTGTGGTACCCCACTAGTAACCCCCTTTCTTCAGAGTGGACTCCATTTACAATTACCTTCTGTGTCCTGTTGTCCAGCCAATGTTTTACCCAGGCTACCACCCTGGGTCCCACTCCCAGGCTGGTTAATTTGACTATTAATCTTTTGTGTGGGACAGTATCAAATGCCTTGCTAAAGTCTAGGTAGGCCATGTCCACAGCCCCTCCCTGGTCTACTACTTTGGTCACCCAGTCAAAGAAATCTATTAGATTTGTCTGACATGACCTTCCTGCTGTGAACCCATGCTGCCTTGGGTCCTGTGCTCCACTGGCCTCTAGGTACTCAACTATTCTTTCCTTCAGAAGTGGCTCCATCACTTTCCCTACCACAGAGGTCAGACTGACAGGTCTGTAGTTTCCTGCCTCTGTCTTGGTCCCACTTTTGTGAAGTGGAATCACATCCGCCTTCCTCCAGTCCTCGGGTACCACACCATCCTCCCATGATTTATTAAAAAGAGTAGCCAGTGGTTTCACTAGTTCCTCCCTTAATTCTTTTAGAATTCTGGGGTGAATTCCAACAGGACCCATTGCTTTGTCCACCTTCAGTTTTAGGAGTTCTTGCAGAACCTTCTTCTGTGAAAGGACTGGGATCGACCCCTATCAAGAGTGCTTCTGTTAATTGGATGAGGCACTTCCCCTCCTCTTTGTGAATACTGAGCAGAAATATTCATTCAGTATTCCTGCTTTTTCACTGTCCCCCTCTGCCCACCCACCGTTCATTCTATTCAGCCTCACTATCCCTCCCTTTGTCTTTCTACGCTCGCTGATGTACCTATAAAAGGTTTTATCCCCCTTCTTAACTGAGTTGGCTATCTTTTCCTCAGTTTGGGCCTTTGCTATTCTGACTTCCCTCCCTGCTTCCTTCTGCCTTAACTGGTTCAGCTCTCTGTCCTGCTCCTTCTGTGTTTCCTTATACTTACGGAATGCTATCTTTTTCTTCCTGACTTTCACAGCCACCTCTTTTGAGAACCATAGTGGCTTTTTCTTTCATTTTGACTTGTTCATTTGCTTCACACAAAGGCTTGTTGCCTCTGTGATGGCAGTTTTTATAATTCCCCATTGTTGCTCCACACCTTCTTCTAGCCTGTTTGCTACTGCTTTTCTGAGGCACTCTCCCATCTTGCCAAAAAAAGCCCTCCTAAAGTCCAGTACCCTCACTTTTGTGTGGCTTGACTCTGTAGCTGAGTTTAACGTGAACCACACTGTTTGATGGTCACTTGTCCCCAGATGGCAACCCACTTCTAGATCTGAGATCCTCTCACTAGCCCCATTTGAAAGTACGAGGTCTAAGATTGCTCCCTCACGAGTGGGTTCCGAAACTAGCTGTCTAATGCCTGCCACCTGTAGGGCATCAAGAATGGCCCTGCTCTTGGATGTGGCTGCAGCAAATGTGCTCCAGTTAACATCTGGCATATTCAGGTCTCCCATCAACAGTATCTCCCCTTTCTCTGCCATTCTAAGAATGCCTTCTATCATATCCTTGTCCATTCCTTCCCCTGACATGGGGTCTGTACACAACCCCTGTGCGGATTGTGGTGCCCTTTCCAGTCTCCAAGGTGACCCACAGTGCCTCCTCTCCTCCTGTTTACTCTTTTGTTCAGTTGTTTTATCCCTTCCTTTACATAGAGAGCTACTCCTCCCCCTCTTCTCCCCTGCCTGTCTCTCCTGTAGGTTATGTACCCTGGTATGTTAACATCCCAGTCATGGTTCTCTGTGTACCATGTTTCTGTGACTGCTACGATATCCAGGCATCCCTCTTCCATTAAGGCCATCAGCTCAAGGAGAGGGCCTGGGGGTCAAAATTGTAATTTACACTTTTTATTTTATTTTTTCCTAACTTTGTTTCGTAGTGAGATTTATTTCATACTTCCAGGTAGTGAGATGGCCTGGGGTTGAAACTGCATTTTATATGTTTTTTTTTTCTTTTAGTGGCAGAAAGTTAATTTAAGTTTTAGTTTGGTTAAGTTTTATTTTACACTGTTTCTTAGACTTCCTGGAAGTGGACTTGTGGTGATATATCACCCTTTTTGGACTTCTATCTATATTACTCACTTAGTGACTGTAGAGTTGGATTGTTGTTTTATAATTTATTGTAATTTTATTGTATTATATATTTGTTTTGGGGGGGAGGTAAGTTAATTTTGGTTCCTTGACTCTCTTCTCCCAGTGAGATCATGTGGGGAGTCTCAAGCATACTATTGGGGTTTGTTTTAATTTGGGAATTTAACTAGTTATTTAATTGGGGATTTATTCAGGGCGGTTTTAGTATTATTGGGTCTTAGTATGTGTAGGAGGCCTGTCCCCATGGTTGTGCGCTATTTATCCTCCGCTCTTTGTACCATCCGCCCTTTCTCCCCCTTTCTATTACAGCTATCGACATACCAGCACTGTAGAGCACTGGGTATTGTTTGTAGAGGGAGGAAGGGAGTCGGGGATGTGAACAGTGGAGGTCGAATGAGTGGGGTCATCATATTGGGGTAGTGAGATTCAGAAGATGCCCTGGGGTGAAATGGAATCTAGAACGGGGTCCCTCCTATCTGGTTTCCATACCCATGGGCACCACCAATATTGGTGGGCAAGTAGTCAGAGCAGCTCCAGTGGTCCATCCTACCCGAGCAGTGTTGTGTAACACCAGATCCATTAAGAACAAGACTGCAGTTATTGCAGACCTTGTTGGGTCGGTGGATCTAGAGTGCATTACTGAGACCTGGCTGGATGAGAATTCAGGCCCTATATTAGAGGCTTCTATTCTGGCCGGGTACTCGGTGTTACACCGCCCGAGGTTGGACCACGGATGGGGGTGTTGCGGTCTGTTTTAAGACTGAACTGGGCCTCACGAGTGTTCCAGTTGAGGAGGCTGAGTCATTCAAGTGTACTGTAGTGGCAGGTGTGGGTTGCAGAATCACTCTCATCTACCGTCCACCAGATGATGAGAAACGGTTTCTACAGGAAGTAGCGGACTTCATGATCGACATGGCATTCGAGTTACCCAGGCGGATGGTCCTGGGTGACTTCAATGCCTGAGTCGATGATGAACTCTCACAGTTTGGACAACACTTCTTCCAATTGATGACATCTTTGGGTCTTACACAAGTTACTTCTGCCACTCACAAAGGTGGTCACTCCTTGGACTTAGTCTTCCTCCTGGGGATCGAAGCTTTCGATTTGGGGGGTGGAACTGGTTGGATGGTCCAATCATTACACCGTGGAGTTCAGTTTTTGTGTCCCCTTTTGTAGGTGAGATGGTCGGGTGCTGCCCTTTGCGAGATGTAAGTTCTGAGGGCCTGGTGGCAGTGCTTGACCTATCAGAGTTTTCTGGAGTGAGCAATGACCTGGATGCCTTGGTTTTGACCTATAATAGAGCCATTTCCTTGGCTCTGGATTTCATTGCTCCTGTCTGTGTTTGTCCTCTCCCCCTTCGCCCTCAGTCCCCATGGTTTGATGGGACTTTGAGGGAGATGCGGTGACAAGGATGAAGATTAGAACATTGCTGGTGGAGATCTGCCCTTGATGCCAACCATCTTAGATTGATGGAACATTATCAGCTCTATCATTCTGCAATCTCCCATAAGAAGGCGGAGTTCCTGTCTGGGGAGATTGCGGCTGCTCGGAACTGACCAGCTCAGCTCTTTCAAATCATAGACAGACTGTGCAACCCAGCCTGTCTGCAGGTTCAAAGAGCTTTTTCACAAGCTGTGTGTGAAGAGCTTACTTGCTTCATTGTGGCTAAGGTGGCTGACATCATCGCAGCACTCCAGCCTGCACCCTCTATGGGAGAAGCTGTGGATCAGTGCCTGGTCACAGACCCTAGGCTCTCTTGGGGTTCCTTTGACCAGCCAGAGTTCACTGATGTCATGCGGATTGTCCAGGGTATGCACCCTACATGCTGTAGTTTGGATCCGGGGCCAACTTCCCTGATAAAGGGTTGTTGTAATATTATCAGCCTGGTCCTTGCACTGATAGTCTGGTGCTCCTTGGAGATGGGTGAGTTTCCTAGCTCCCTTAAGGAGGCAGTGGTAACACACCTCCTGAACAAAGCTTCTTTGGACCCAGATTGCCATGCTAACTACAGATCAATCTCTAACCTCCCCTTTGTGGGGAAGGTGATTGAGAAAGTAGTGGCCGTACAACTGGAGAACCATTTGACCATCCAAGACATTTATGAACCACTCCAGTCTGGTTTCCAAAAGAGGCATAGTACCGAGACGGCACTGGTTCGGGTGCTCAGTGATCTCCTGATGGCAAAAGATCGAAAGAACCATTCCATCTTGGTTCTTCTCGACCTCTCTTCAGCTTTTGACACTGTGGACCATGGGGTACTTCTCAAATGCCTGAGGTTCATCTGTGGCCTGTCTAGTACAGTTCTCAAGTGGTTTAGCTCTTTCCTCACTGGAAGAACTCAGAGGGTGGTGTCGGGGATTTATTCCTCCAGCCCAGCCTCTCTGTCTTGTGGGGTTCCTCAGGGTTTGGGGTTGTCCCCCATGTTGTTTGCAGTGTACATGCTGCCCCTCAGAGACATTGTAAGAAGGTATGGGCTGAGGTTTCACTGCTATGCTGACGACATCTAGTTCTACCTATCTTTTGCACCCTACCAGGATAGAGCTGTCTCGGTATTTAACAACTGCCTCACTGAAATCCAGAACTGGATGAATTTGAGCTGGCTAAGGTTGAGCTCAGAGAAGACTGAGGTGATGATTGTGGACCCAGGTCACTGGATAGAGGGGATGGGAGCTGATTTGCCCTCAGGACTTTTTCTGGGAGGCATCTAGCTCCCTACCTCTGAATGAGTGTGAAACCTAGGGGTGATTTATGATGATGGTCTGACACTATGATCGCAGGTGTCGGCAGTCATCAAATCATCCTTTTACCATCTGAGGAACACCTCCAGGATTAAGCATCTAGTTCCGTCCAGTGATCTGCCTACTTTGGTCAACACCTTTGTGACCTTGAGCCTTGATTACTGCAACTCCCTGTATCTAGGGCTACCAGGGGTTGATATCCACCGATTGCAGCTCATGTAGAACACTGCAGCCTGGTTATTGACAGGTACTCCTCATATCTGTCATATTTCTCCAGTGCTGCGTGATCTGCACTGGCTGCCAATACAATGGTGGACCACCTTTAAAATCGGTCTTCTGACTAACAAAGCCCTACACGGACTGGGCCTGGACTACTTGAAAGAGCTTCTCATACCTTACTGCTTGGCAGACGAGGGGTTGCTAGAGATTCTGAGGGTTTCTTTAAAATCTTCGGGGGCCCATGCTTTTATGTACGCGGCCCTTGACCTCTGGAATTCTCTACTTCATCTGCTTCGGCAGTGTGCATCTGTGGAGGAATTTAAAAAGGCCTTTAAGACCCATTTATTGTCAAAAATGTACCCCTAATGATGGTATTTTATTGCATTTTATGAATTTAGCAGTTACTGAACTGTGTTTATTTTATTGTTTTATGTGCAGTTATTGTAAAGGCACCTTGGTTTTAAGAAAGGCGCTGTACAAATAAAGATTTATTATTTATTATTATTATATTATGTTTAAAAAAGTTGCCCAGCAAATACAGTAACTTACTGCCACTGACTCCGAGGGCGGTGAACTCCCAGGTGAACTATGCAGGGCTGAAGAATGGCAGCAGGCACCGAGTGAAAGAGGGGTGGCAGCGCATGCCTAGTGCGAGAGAAACCTGGCGCGTGTTTGCCATTATAACCCACAGGTTATAACTGCTTATTATAACTGGGTTTCTCTATGGGAGAACATGCTCCCCAGTTGTTATAGCCCTGTTGCAATGCACTGACACAAAATAGCCTGGCTGAGATGCAGTATCTCATTTTCAGGGGGGTTCTAATTTTACCCATTTTTGCAATGCACTGATACAGGTTAGCATGGCTGAGATGAGGTATCTCATTTTCAGTGGGGTCTTACTTTTACCCATGTTTACATCTGTGTGCAATGTACTGACACAGACTAGCTTTGCTGAGATACTGATAGCCGCCATAGGCAACAGGGTGGCACAGACTTAAACTGCACATATGCAAGTATTGCACATATGTAGTCATGTCAGCACTGTCATGTTACACACAGCTGACTCAGGGGCAAACTACGCATACACAAGTATCATGCACGGGCAGTTCTGTAATCGCTGCAGTATTAGTTACATCTGAATCCGGTGCAGCAAGACCACTGCACATTCTTTTCAGCATTCTTGCCACTCCTAAATGCTCTCCACAGCCATATTGGCTCTGGCCAGATCTTGTATTTAATGAGATTTAGTCCTGGGTATGTGCACATAGATTTGTATGAGCTGCTGTTTTTTGTTCTTTATATTTTCAGCAACAGCTACAGTGTTAGTTCTCTGGCAATGGCTACAGTGATGGTTCTCAGGCAATGTGTTGATTATCTTGCTACGAATTTCTGGAAGACTTCGCTTCACTGACCTGAGGACTGTACCAATTGCTGTATTATGGTACAGTACATTTTTTGTTACTTCCTGCATGCCCCTCCTTTACCTCACCTTTTATTCTTTGCTATATTGTCAGTATTTTTCAAATATTTACTTTCCAGTCCTTTATATTGTAAGGTTTAAACAATTTTCATATTTGCAAGGTGAAGTTCATAAAGAGAAAACAGCAGTTCAGGTGATAGTTCTGAGAAAGCAAAAGGGGGCCAGAATGAAAGAAAATGCAAAGATGTCTCTGTTTATGTAGTCCTTTCTCACTCAGTCTTTGTCCACTTCAGAGTAAGAAGCTTTTCTAATACTAATGATCCATCTGTGCTTAAACAGAAACCCTTAATCACATTTTCAGTTCACTAACCCTTGCTTATATTTTTTAGTGGTAATAACTCAGAGACACTATGTGAAGACACCTCAGCATCAAATGAACATGTGCTGATTCCAACTGCAGCTGATACTAAAGCCACCAGATCTGTTCAAATCTTACAGCCTGATGATGTTTCCCGAGAACCTGGTGAATGTGAATATGACTATCACCCTTTGATGATAGAGCTCGTGGAAGCAACCATTGTGGAACTGAGAAATGTGCAGATGCCTTGGATTTTCCCAGAAGATGACCTGAACCATTAAAATAAGGAAGACATTGGCTGTTTTGATTGTTGTCATCTCAGCAGTGCCAAGAAGAAGCACATCCTTGAAACACAGTTGCACCCACCATCTGGATTTCATTTTCCTTCATGGCTGGTGGGTTCCAAAGTAGCCAATCAACAATATAGGCAATTTAATCCACAGTTTCTGCAGATGTATAAATTTGCAATATATTGCAGGCATTTAGAGTATTGTGTGGCCCTTGTTTTGTGTTTAGAAGTGCAAGTGACATTATACTAATGTCAACACCAATGAGGAGCTACTCCAACAGCAAAGAAATCCTTGACAGGCACAATAAATCAAAGGAATTGTTTGCTACAGTATTGGTCCTTGTACTAAAAGACAAAACAAAGTGGGTGATTTGACACCTTTCTTTGGACAAATAGGTGTACAGAATCTTAAGCTTATGAACTACATAGAGCTCACCATCAGAAAATGGGGGGCTATACAAAGAATGCACTTTAAGTATGAAGGGTAGAACTGGTAAAAATAAACTTTTACACATGGATGTGACAGTTCTGTTGGCACAAAAGCAGGATAATTGGGTATTATTCAGAGACAAAAAAGTATTTGAAATCCTAATTGGGTATAAATCAGATCCTCCCTATGGATACACACTTCTTTTGTAAACATTTGCTTTTAGGGATTTATCACCAAATGCCATCTTACTGTAGCCTGATGGATGTGAACTCTGTCTACACTAATATCTCAGGTGCTGATGGCATTTTGGCCTGTCTTAAATACCTACAAGAAAAATAACAGGACCATGACATCCACCCTAAATTCATTGTGAGACTTATCAGATTTATTCTGATCAACAAGAATTTCAGTATGCCAAGCTTTTCATGGTGAATTTGTAAGAGGATTTCCTGAAACAATGTATACACAAACCACTCACTTATTTCCAATATATGGATGACATATTGATAATCTGGACAGAATGTACTCACTCACTTAAAGAATTCCATCAGGAACATAACATCCTCCACCCATCCGTTAAAGTTTCCATGGAGTACTCCGACATCAGCGTTAATTGCCTGGACATCATAGCTACCATCAAAGATGGAACCTTGAGGGCCTGTATCTAGAGGAAGCCAACAGATAGACAAAGATACCTACACAAAAACCACAATCACCCTATGAACACTAAAATATCTGTAAAGTACAGTCAAGCGCTTTGGTGCCATCAAACCTGTTCTAGTACAGAGGACAGAGATAAACACCTTACCACACTGAAAAAAAAAATACTAAACAGGGACATTCCTCTAGAGAACTTGACAGAGCTGTGAAATGTGTCATGCTTATGCCATGAGAACAACTACTACAATATAGAGAAAAGACCACCACCACCAACAACTGGATACCCTTAGTTGTTACATGCAACCCTAATCTGAAGCCCTTACATAACATCAAGAACCTACAACCAACATTCAGTGAGGATGTCAACTTGAAATGTACCTTCCAAGAACTACCTTTACTGTCTTTCAAACAGCCACCTAATGTATCCAACCTGATTGTCAGGTGCAAACTTATACCTGACCAAAATAACAACACTAGGATGCAACCAAACTCTGCAATATTCCTAAACATAAGACATGTGAGCACATTTTCACTTCAGATATTATCACCAACACCAAAACAACAATCCAACTTACAGGGGAATCATACATGTATATCCCAGAATGTTGTTTACTACATCTAGTACAAGGAGTCTCCACATACAGACTATGTGGGGGAAACAGGACAACCCCTTCAAACATGAATGAACTCACACAGGCTCGACAATAACATGAAAAGTATTGTAAATCCAGTGGGACAACATTTCTCTCAATCTGATCACTTCATCTCTGATCTCTCTGTCCTGGTTCTCATAGGACACTTCAGAAATACACAAGAAAGGTGGGTTGATGAGGTCAGACTTATTTTTCTTCTCAGTACATTTTATGATGAAATAAATATGGACCTTAGTTTCATGACCCATTATAGAATTTAAACTGACAACTGCTTTTTTTTCTCATCTCAGGTACGGCACATAGGCATTTCATGTGCATATTATCACTTTTATATTTATGCCTTATATTTGTTATATATATAGTTGGTGTGCCTTTAAACATTAACATGGCTCTATTTATATGTTTGATCATATGCTGTGTCTGCTGGTTACATACTTTTTGATTTATACACACTTAAGTGCTTCTGAGCTCAAACACACACACACACGCATGCATGCATGGATGCACACACACACACACACACACACACACACACACACACACACAGTCTGTTGTCCAGAAGTAATTAAGCTACTGACAATGTATAGGCCTTTTGCTGTTACATTCCATCCATGGGGAGGATCTGATTTATACCCAACTAGTCTGTTTTTTTGGCTCTGAATAATATGCAATTATCCTTCTTCTTTATCAACAGAACTGTCATATCCATGTGCAAAAGTTTTTTGGGGTTTTTTTACCAGTTCTACCCTACATACTTAAAGTGGTTTATTTGTATAGTCTGTCATTTTCTGATGAAGATCTTTCTGCAATTCAAAAGCTTAAAATTCTATAAATCTGTTCTTGGTCCAATAAAATGTATCAAATCACTCACTTTGTTCATCAGTACATCAAAGGAACATTTAAATGCCACCACTAAGGCTGACGGTTTTCTTTTAGTCTGTGATGACAAGCTGATCACTGCCTGCCTCTCTATGACTGAATGTAATAAGAAGGTGTCTGAATAGACCAAGAACATTCTGCACAGGATTGTCAAAATCATCCTTTATTGTGGAAGACAAAACATTCCACTGCAAGGAAAATATGTAGATAATTGACAATTCCATTCCTTCTTACAGTACACTACCGAACTGCATCCAGAATTTCAAGATCACTTGAGACTGGCTCTAAGAAATGCCCTCAGCACATCACCTCAAATTCAGAATGAGCTGATCTAACCTGTGGGTCTGAAACTGTAGAGAAAAATCTGGAAAAATGTTAAAGAAGCAAAATGATTCAGCCTAATTGCAGAAAGGACAACCAATGTCTCAACCAAGGAACAGATGTCCTTGTCTGTTTGATATGTCCATCATATCATCAGAGGCAAAGTAACAATATGTGAAGATTTTTAGAGCTCACTGAAGACTTCAACACAACAGTTTAAGGTCTGACAGATCTATTTCTGCAACATGTATCATCTTGGGACCTTGATGTTAACAAGATTTGAGGACAAGGCTATGACAAAAGCAATAACATGAGTGACAAATTTAATAGGGTCCAAGTTAACATTAAGGCTGTTGTGCCAGAAACCATGTATACAATTTGCAAAACTCATAGCCTCACTGCTGCAATTGTGCACTACTGCTTCAAGAAGCAGACATCTAATATGTTTAATACTACAAACCAAAAAAAATTGTAGCATTGAAATCCTCTGCCAAACCAAATAATATTTTTATTTTGAAGCTAAATTAATTTTGCAGCTTCCCCAATGATTGTGATGATGAACTTGCAGATTGCACCACATCTATTCCTGAGGCAGGCAACAGAAGGTGAAAGATCAAGAATTTTTCTCTCTCAAAATTTAAGCATAAATACTTCATGATTTCAAACTGTAGTATTTAAATTGCTTAGCTGTGCCTAATACTGCAGCAAAAACATCTAATTGTTATACTTATTGATTTGTGTAGTACTGTAGTAAACTAGAGACTATATCAGAATTTGATGATGGTACTGAAAGGTTTCTTTTTTCCATCACCATGTATGATTTTCTTGTGTCCTTGAGCTGTGTTAATCACATTCTGGCCTCAACAAAACCCCTTGTACCTTTATTTACGGCATGTGAACATTAACCTCATTCAAGCTTCAGAGGAGGCTACTACCCTGTTGCAAGTATTGAGGAGCAAGAGGGAGTCTACTGAATGCAAATTTGGGGAACTGTACAACAACGTCCTTTCACTGGCAGCCTCTGCATGTGCTGAGGAGTCAGCTTCCCACACCTGTGGAAGACACACTCAAGGCAGCAACATCAGTGCCACCATCCCTAAGGAAATTTATAGGCTCAACATATTTTTTCCATTTTTAGGGGGAAAGGCATTTCCAGTTTTATTGTGATTTTATATTACATGTATTTGTATATGTTTTATCTGTACTAATACTGTACAGCACCTTGGAATCTTGAAAGGCGCTTCATTAAATAAATTTTATTATTTATTATTATTTTTGGACCATGTAGTTTCTGAGCAAAATGATTAGTTTATGGAGTGTCAGCCTCACTTCCTTGCCCTGTACCTGGTCCCACAGAAGCTGCAGTTCCTAAATAATGAGGCTCGGATGTTTCTGCTCTTTAATGCCTACAAAACTGACTTGAGCAGCACTGGAGAGTTTAGGATGGAACTTGAAAGATGGCATGCAAAGTGGGTAAATGCTCCAGTGGCAAAAATGCCAGAGTCCATAATTATTACATTGCAACATTTAAATTCTGCACTCTATCTGAACATTAATGCAGTTTTATCAATCTTGGCAACAATGCCATTCAGCATTTGTAAGTGCAGAGAGGTCTTTCAGTGCACTGCAATGGTTGAAGACATAGCTCAGAAGCACTATCAGGGAGTCACATCTTACAGGATTGACTATCTTGCACATCCATAGGAACATGGACATTGATGTGGAACAATTGCTGAAGAACTTTGATCCGTGCCAAGGGAGGTGCTTTTCTGTTAAAAAAATGTTACCCTTACTCTGGTTGCATGTATTGCAACTAATAGAACTGAGCAGACTGTTTTCTGGGAGGGTGCTTTGGTGCTGTAACTCCTGGGAAACATAATGTCTGGTGCTGTAATGCCAAGCGGCATCTTGCCAATGCTGTAAATGGTGTCGGCAACTTGTTTGTCACTACAACATGGGTGAACCGTTTTTACCTACTTCAACCTTATTTTCAATCATATCAGAAACATTTTCAATGTTAACTATATGTACTTCTTCAAATTGCTGTTTTATTTACTGTAATAAACAGTACAAGACAATCATCTTCAACTTTACATGTTTGTTTTTCTTGCTTATTTACTGGACAGATTTCTTGCAGAATAATTAAACCGTTAGGTAAGAACCTACTATCATACAAACATATGAAATGCCAGCTGAAACAGGCCACATGATCTATTGAGTCTGCTTTATTGTGCAGTTAGCCTCTCAACTTGCAGCTGCCCCAACCCTCCCTCCCCTCACTGTGTCCCAACCCCTCTTGAAGCAGCCCACCAACCTAAAGGAAACCACCTCCTTAGGTAGAGTGTCCCACTTCTGTCTCACTCCTGTGGGCAATATTCTCTGGTAGTTCCCAAATAACTGGAACAGCTAGTTACAAATCATAAAAGTATTTACCTTTTCCTATTCCTAGTTCACAGTTAACTCCTATAGTCATAGGCTCTGCTGTAGGATTATGTTCCAAAATGTGCTTTACTCTAGTGCTCATGTCCAAGCAAGGTCTGGAATGGATCTTTAAACCCAGCCTGGTAAATCTTGTAAATAAATAAATAAATAAATCATGGAACTGCTTGTTAGGCATAAACAATGCAGTTTAGTCAGACCTTTCATGGCCTTTCTTGACATTAATTCGAACAGAATACTCTCTTACATTACCTGGAACTGTTGCAGTGAACTCATTAACTACCTTACACACTTGAGGTATAGTTTGACCTTAAAGCTTGTGGTGTCACTTTGATTGGGTAAGGATCCCCCCTTATTCATGACCACAGCATGTCATTGGCTAGGTCTATATACACACCTAGTTGCCCAAGGACATCTAACCCAAGGACATGGGAGATTTTAAATCTTGTACCATATACAGAGGGTCTTGTATTTTCCTTTTTCCTATCTGGTGATTCAAGGCACTTATGCCTATACTTTTTAAGCTACTTTTATGGTTTGGGACATTTTGCAGCCACTCTTATTTAGTTAGAAATGTCAGATTAGACCTCTGCCTCTTTAACACTTTGTAGAACTATTCACTGATGAGACAATGCTGGTAGCCTAAGCACAACACCGAACTGGCTATCTGCAAGTCCTCTGTTTTGACTGCCACCTTAAGGCAAGGCAACTTTTATTTCTTAGGTGCCAAACCCCGGAGGCTCTGTGTGCCTTAGAAATATAAAACATTTCACAAGATTAAACTCACCTTACTCTGACTTCTTTTTGCAGAGAAAGCATTTCCTTTTCACAATGCTCAGAGGAGGTTGTGTATTCAGAATCCAATGTCTCTGCATCGAAAACAGGATGGGATTCTGAGAACATAGGATTTACTTCCTTTGTGAAGAAAGTTAAACCTCTTGCATTAATCTCAGACCTGACCACATCTTGTTTTGACAAACAAGCCTCATGAGCTTTACTTCTCCAGGTAGCTAAATTTTCAGAATTACCCAGTACAGATATATTAGGTACAAGAGAATATACAAAATTCAACTTAATCATTACATCCTCTTTCTCAAGGTAACATGACTGTTTAGTGACCTTAAGACTCTTTCCAAATGGAATAGGCCTCTTTACTTGTGACCACAAAAACTCCTTGAAATAGTCAATAACTGGTCTAAAAGCTTTTCAGAAGGTCATTTCCAATCTGAAAATTATCCAATGTTTGCTGGTAACATACACTGGATGCGTAATTACATAGATACATAGACAGTGTCGGCAGATAAGGGCCTATGGCCCACCCAGTCTGCCCATTTGAGCTTGTAAGTTCAGTTTATGTTTTCCTAGAAGTCTGTTGTCCCTTACCCCTGACCTCCAGAATTCCTTTATGTCTATCCCATGCATTCTTAAATCCTGTGATTGTTTCAGCCCCCACCACTTCCTCTGGCAGGTTGTTCCACTTGTCCACCACCCATTCTGTGAAGAAATTCTTCCTCACATTTCCTCTGAATTGCCCTCCCCTCCAACTTCATCCCATGCCCTCTAGTCCTGACCATTTTGCCAAATTTCAACTTCAGCCAAACTTTACCTAAGAGCTTCTGGGATTTTTCCCCATAACCTACAATTTGTAAGCCATCAGAGAGGATTTTCAGCACCTCTGAGTCACCTAAGGCCTCTGTCAGTTTGTCAAAAGAACTTCTAGACATCAGGTTCACTTCTGCCCCCTGATTCTAACAAAGCTTTACAGTTCAGACCGTTCTTAATATTTATGAAAAGTAAAACCTTTCTGCTTTCCCTCTTGGAATTAAGTTGCCCAGGTAGAATTTGTATTTCTTTACTCCTGGCAACCTAGCAGTTTCACTGTGACATGCCACAATGTTTGTAACATTACCTCTGGACACCTCTCAAGAAAGGCTAGACTCAGAGATAGTATTTCCATTTTCATTTGGCATCTCATTTTCAAATAATTCATTACAGTGTCATTATCTTTTTTCAACAATTGCGGTTTCATTTACCTTGGCAGCAGTAGAGAGGACAGAATCTACTACTCACATAGCACTACCAGTTTCAGCTGCACTAGGTGCTATAGAAGAAACATAGAAACATAAAATTGGATGGCAAATAAGGACCATATGGCCCATCTAGTTTGTCCATTTCTCTATTCAGTGTTGACAGCCCAGATCCTATTTGATCTTCAGCATGACTTTTCTGCTCATCTCCAGGGTAGCCTTATGTCTATCCCATGTGTTCTTTAACCCCCATATTGTTTTAGCACCCACCTCCTCCACTGGAGGGCTTTTCCATGGATCCACCATCCTTTCTGTGAAAAAGTACTTCCTCACATTCCCCCCCAAGCCTACTTCCCTCCATCCTCATATCATGTCCCCTTGTCCTTGTGTATTGTTTACTCTGAAATATGCTTCCCTCATGTACCCTGTTTATATCCCTAAGGTACTTGAATGTCTCTATCCCATCCCCCCAACTCCTCCAGTGAATAGATATTAAGGTCTCTGAAGTCATTCCTCATACGGCTTCTGGTGCAGCCCATGTGCCATTTTAGTCACCCTTCTCTG
This sequence comes from Neoceratodus forsteri, assembly GCA_016271365.2. Taxonomy (NCBI): domain Eukaryota; kingdom Metazoa; phylum Chordata; order Ceratodontiformes; family Ceratodontidae; genus Neoceratodus; species Neoceratodus forsteri. The sequence continues at coordinate 1,094,156,595 of CM057451.1, forward strand.
GACTGCTTCCATCCTGCCTATGTCCATCCTAAGATGCAGTCTCCAGAACTGGACACAGCACTCCAGGTGAGGCCTTACCACTGATCTGTGCAGTGACATCACATCTTTCTTTCTGCTGGTTATGCCCCTATCTATGCATCCCAGTATTCTGTTAGCCATCCCCACTGCTTTTTCACACTGCTTGGTCACCTTTAGATCATTTGATATGATGATTCCCAGGTCTCTGTCTTGCTTTGTGGTGGTCAGAACATCTTTCCCAATCCTGTACTCCACTCTTGGATTCCTGTGATCCAGGTGCATTATTTTGCACTTTTTAGCTTTGACACTCAACTGCCATACACCTGACCATTCTTCTAATAAGCTTAGATCCCTTTTCATTCTTTTCACCACTTCTGGTGTGTCAACTCTGTTGCAGATCTTGGTGTCATCTGCAAGCAGGCATACATTTCCCTCCACACACTTTGCAATGTCACTAATGAAGACATTGAACAGGACTTGTCCCAGCACCAATCTCTATGGCACCCTGCTGGTCACCTCCCTCTCTTCTGATTTCATGCCATTTACTACCACCCTCTGAGTCTTGTCCCTTAGCCTGTTCACAACCCATTTTACTACCATAGGGCCCACTGCTAGGTTTCTCAATTTATTTAGAAATCCCTTATGTGGGAAGGTGTTGAAGGCTTTGCTGAAATCCATGTAGGCCATATCCACCACCCCTCCCTGATCTACCACCCTGGTCATCCAGTTGAAGAAATCAATTAGACTTGTCTGACAGGACCTTCCAACTGCGACTCCATGCTGCCTTGGATCCTTTGCACAGGAGAATGAGAAGTAGGAGGAACATGGGAAAGATGGAACAAATAACTTTGGAGAAATGTTTTTAAGTCCACTTCTTTTTCAACTTCCTCAATTTATTTTTTCATTTCCTGTCTCTTTGTAATCCTTTCTTTTAGCCATAGCATTTGAGAACCAGATTTAGATCTGTTCTGAGGTGCACTATAACCTTGTTGATCATGGTTATAATGCTGGTGCCCTCTGTAATTATTATACCCCCTTTCATATTCTCTACCATGGTTATACTCTCCATAAGAGAAAACCTGGTTTTGGTATTGTGGAGGGTTCTGGTGCTGCTGCTGACTAAGGCAATGTCACTGAGCCACAGCAAGATCTGGTGATTTTGGCAGCTTCACAGATTTCTCCTGTGGACTTTTGTTATCCTGCTTCTTTTTCCTTTTCCTTTTAGAAACAGGTACTTCACCTCCCCCCTTTGCCAGAGTACTAGAGGTAGTAACCTCAGACACCTTATCTTTAGCAGATGAACCCCCTTTTTCCATTTAAACTTATGCTTCCTCTTATACTGCTCAGGTAATTCCTTTTCTGAATCAAAAGAATTAGAATCACTTTTTTGTCTAGGTTTTTTTTCTTTATGGCTCTAAGGTGATTCTTTTTCTGAATATGTAATATATTTTTATTTATTTAGTTTTTATTGAGCTGGTAAGTGCGCTAGACACATTCTGCCTATTTTCAGGCATGACTTGGGGGAAGGGGATACAGATGAATGCCAACTGACCTTGAACCAGATTAAGCTGTTGGTGGTATTTTTAGTGAATGGGAGGACATTTGGCCAGGGCACTGGGGAAATTCCCCTACTCTGCTGCTGCATTGTGGCCAGTAGGGGGACAGGCTGTCAGCAAGATGGCCACTTCATGCAGGTCATTGGAGGGAGAGGATGTTACTGCAGTGGGAGAGTTGGCCTCTTCTCCCACTGTGCTTTTGCAAGAGGCACACTGTTTGGTTTCACCAGAATTTGAGTCGGACAATGAATTTCATAAAGCTCCATTTTTTTCAGATAATTTGGACTTTATCGCTACCCCTGAAGTTTGCAATGTTGTTTTACCATTGGTTCTAGCAACCAGCAGCTCTTTTCACTCACTACCTGCAGCTTCTGCAGAGCTTCAGATTCCAGGGTCGCACCCTGTCATTAGTGCGATAATCTCTGTCAGCTCCTCAGCTGAAGAGCAATATTCTACACCTTCTGCAAGGCTCAGTGAGTCTGTTTCTTTACCTGTTGATGCTCGCTCTACAGAATGTAAAAGTAACCCCCCCACTCTGTCAAACTTTTCAATTGGCTGGCAATCCTTTCGTTGGTCTGGACGATTGTCTAAAGCTGAATCTAGAGGGTCAAGGGGAAATATTGGCCAGGACTTTTACAGCATTAATATAAGCTCCCACGAAGTCTATGGCTCCTGTCCTATGTCAAACAAATCAACTGGCTGGCAGTAAGGTCGGATCTACTGAGTGCCTACAGATGCTTTCAGGAAAGCAGGAACATTTTAAAACAGCTGCAGAATTATCACAAACCCCAGTTTCTTCTGTGGCTTTTTCCCTTTCTACTGTTGTAGATTCAAAGCATGTATCTCCTTTACCTTGCAAACCTGCTGAAATGGCTGGCAGTAATATCGTCGGAAGTGACGAGTGCCTGAAGCCGATTTTGGAAGGGCAGGAGAAATCGTGCACTTCAGCAACTGTACAGATTCCTGCACCACCTGTGGATTTTCCTTCTCCCCTTCTCACTTCACTTAGTAAAACTGCTAGGTTTGTTTATAAGCAACCTGCAATAGGGAAAGCAACTCATCTTCCTACAATCACTTATCAAACCAAAATGACACCTCAGCCTGGTGTCACTGAATTTTTCTTTAAACATGCACTTCATAGTGCTGGGGGAACTGTTAAAACCTCAACTGCTCCTCCATATCCTAGTCTCACCCATCCTTCTGCTCAAAGTGACGGGCCCTGGATGACAGGGAAGGCTTTAGTCAGAGCTGGTTGGAAACAGGCCCCTTCAGGTATCTGGGTGCCTGACCCAGAGTGGGATTCTGACTTTGAATTAACTCAAAACCCTCCTATGTGGAAACCAGGTTCCACTGCTACATTAAAGCAAACTGCATTATCTTCTCCTCCTTTAGCTCCCTCAACACCTCATACCTTGCAAAGCAAAACTGTTATTAATACTTTGCCCCCTTCTTCACCTTCAAGTTTAGAGGCCTCTAAACCATCTCAGAACAAACCTTTAATGTCAGAACTTTTTTCAACTTATAAACGGGAAGCAGCCCCTCCCGGAGGAATTTATTTATTGATTTAGACAGCAGTTTGGAAAACCTTTGAGCCATAGGAGCTGCTCGGATTCGATATAAAGGGGGTTTGGACTCCAGACCTGACAGATATTATGTTGGGAGAACTTTAATTAAGGATTCTTTGCATTTTTTTCCTAAAGATGTTTATGCTTTTATTAATATATCTGGAGAAGATAATGTTGATATTAGCTTTAGGTCATCTCATCTTTTAGACTTATTTTGGGAAAGGTATGCGCAGGTTAAGTTTTCACCCAAGTGGACCCCCTTTCTGGTTATACCTTTGACTAAACCCTTAATTAAATCTGTGACTGTGATGTTTCGTAATGAGGGGGTTCATGTGGAAGATATTACTTTCTGGCTTTCACAAAAATGTGAAGTGCTGAGTTCTCCTGAACCTATTTTGGATACATAGCATTTTTGGACAGGAGGGTGGAAATACAAAGTTAAACTTCATCAGTCTGATTCTGGTATAGAGCATATTCCTAATTCTTTTTTGTTGGGGAGGGATCGGGGAGTTTGTTTCTATGGTGGCCAACCTAGGGCCTGCTATAAGTGCGGTTCTCAAACCCACTTATCCAGCGTGTGTGATCAGCCCAGGTGCGATAATTGTGGGGAAGTGGGCCACGGCACTATGCAGTCTGCTAATCACACACAGTGTGACTTATGTGAAGAATTTGGCCATATGTTTAGGGATTGTCCATGGGCAGCAAAAAACAAAGCATCCTGCATCAGTCCTGAGTTACTGATTCAGAAAGCACAAGACTCACTTATTTCTTCATCTCCCCTCCATCTCCTCCTCCCCTTGCTTCTGAGATAACAGTACAACCTCCACAAGAAATTCATCCTTCTGCACTTTCCTCCCCTACATCTGTAGGTCAGCACACTGATATTTCATCTCAGGTTTTTTCCAAAACAGGGATGGACATGGCTCCTGTAGTACCTCAGGAGATGGTACCTGTTAGCTATACTGATTCAGTTGCTTTAAACTCCAATAATGCTTTTGTAGCCCTCTCCTTCCCCTTGCCTAGGTGGAGATCTTCTAGGCATTTGCAAGCTAAATCTCCTCTGGCCCAGTTCCTGTTGAGTCCACCAACTCTTATGTGGCTTTGTTTTTGCCTTGGGGTGAAACAGACATGGAGGCTGGGGATTCAGAGTCCCAGAAATCCTCTATTTCTACCTCTTCACAACCTATGGATAATTACAAGGAAAAGGAAAAGAAAAAAAGGAAAAAATAATGATTTTTTCACATGAAGTTTATTTGGGGCTCCTTAAACACACATAGCCTTTTAAAAAATGTTAAAAGGCTATCTCTTTTTCAATATTTGCATGATTCTCAGATTAATGTATGTTTTCTACAAGAGACATGGATGTTTTCCATAGAACAGTTCTACACTTTCAAAAGGTATTGGCCTTGGGGTCCTTCCTATTGGTCTTTTGGCACAGATAGTGCTGATGGTGTTGGGATTCTTTTTTCTTCCTTTAACTTTCTCTTGCTCAAACTTGTTGATCTTATTCCCGGACAGGTTTTGATAATTGATGGTAAATGGCATGATACCTGTTACAGGTTTATCAATATTTATAACCCACAAGCTAAAGCTGATAGAGTGCAATGTATGAGGGCAGTGCAACCTTATTTGTTTACTTCTCTGCCTATTTTATGGGGAGGTGATTTTAATTGTAGCCTTACTGGTTTAGCACAACAGACAAAGAAAATCTATTGTGATTCACATGCATTAGCTTCCATAATTAAAACTGTGGGTTTATGTAACTGTCTCCTTTCTTACTCAAAAGGCCCACTTTTTTTCATTTTCCAAAGGTAAATTGCATTCACTTATTGATTATATGTTTGTCTCTCCATCAATTCATGTTCAGGATTTCCAAATGAAACCTTTGGAGTTTTCAGATAATTTATTACTGATTAGTACTTTTGATTCTGGGAACTTAGGTTGTGGTAGGCAGGGAAGGTGGAAACTAAATGTTTCCACTCTAGACTTTCCTCAGACTAAATTTGGGGTTAAAATGCTTTTGCAAGCCAGATTATCAGTTACATAGATACATAGATACATAGACAGTGTCGGCAGATAAGGGCCTATGGCCCACCCAGTCTGCCCATTTGAGCTTGTAAGTTCAGTTTATGTTTTCCAAGAAGTCTGTTGCCCCTTACCCCTGATATTCTGATGTAGGAGTCTGGTGGCTTGATACTAAATTTCTTTTACAGAAATGGTTCAAGCATCAAGGTGTGGTCACTAAAGATTCTAATTTCATGAAGTATTTATCTTTGAGGCAGCAATTGCAATGGTTAATTTTGATTTCTTACATTTCTAAATTTGACTATTCAGCTCAGATTAGTACACTCAAAACTTCTATGAAAGCCTTCCAATATGATAGGGCCAAAACACTGCAAGCTATATTTACTAATGGTACTCAAAAGGCTCCTATTGGGGATCCTTTTGAGGCCTGCAAATCCTTAAAAGATTCCTCTACCATTGATTTCTTTATAGCTCCTAATGGCTCTAAAGCAACCACTGTACCTCAACTTAGGACAGTCATTCAACAGCACTTTCAGACTTTAGAATCCAAATTACCAATCTCAAACATGGATTTTGATAAATTTTTAAGCACTGTTGTATTACCCTCTGTACCTACTGAAACTTTTCAGCTATTAGGACCAATTACACTTGAGGAAATAGTTACAGTCATTTGAACATTAAAACCTAATGTTTCACCAGGTTTGGATGGTTTACCCCACCAACTTTATAAAACTTTTGTTGAAGAATTCAGTCAGTGTCTTCATTTACTTTTTCAGTTTTTTGTAGACATTAAGACTGTATTTCCTTCTTTCACTGATAGATTAGTATTACATTTATTTAAATCAGGGGATAGGAATGACATTAAAAATTTGAGGCCAATTACTCTTTTAAATATGGATTACAAAATATTTATGAATATTTTAAATAACAGGTTCAAGCAATATGCCAAACTAGTGATAACTCCATATCAATTTTGCGGAATCCCTGATAGGAGGATTCAGTCTGCTTTGATGCTTGTTAGGGATACTATAGAGTATTTTTCACTATATGATATAGAAGGTTGTATGCTCTCCATAGACTTTGAAAAGGCTTTTGATAGGGTTCATCTTCCCTTTCTTTATTCAGTTTTAGGAACATATGGAGTTCCAGAGTCAATGATTCAAGTTTTAGTCTCTCTCTATGAACATAACTTAGTTCATCCCTTTTTGCATGGGACAGTTGTTTAAGGGTTTCGTTTAAATACTGGAGTAAGGCAAGGGTGTCCTTTAAGCCCCCTTTTGTACATTTTTTTCTCTTGATTCCTTTTTACGGCTTATTGAACAATCTAAGTGTTGGCTGGGTGTTCAGGTTGGGATTTTACCTCCTTTATTAGTACAAGCCTATGCTGATGATTTGATTGTGTATTTTGCTGATTATACTCAGTTTCACTATTTTTTGGAAATTTTTTCACATTTTTCATCAGTCTCCAATGCACAATTGAATTTAAAGAAGACTCAAGGATTATTTATTGGAGTATCTGGTTTGACTGATATTTATCAAAATGGGATTTGGGTTTCTCGTACTCCCTTGAAAATTTTGTGACTCTTGTTTGGGCCTCAGAATCTGCCACAGTTAAATTGAGAATTAGTTCTTGGGAAAGTGGAAACTAAGGTTAATAGATGGAAACAGTAGAAGTTTTCAAAGCTTAAACAAATTCATATTTTAAAGCAATTTATTCTTCCTTGTTTACAATATTTAGCTATGATTTTCCCCCTCCCTTCCCTGCTTGAAACAAAGTTATATATTTTATTTTTCCAAATGCTGTGGGGAATAGGCTAAATCCTGTTAAATGACAATATACATATTTGGATAAAACCTCTGGAGGTTTGGGCATGATAGATCCTGTTGTGTTTGTGCACTCACTTTTTTTACAACTGCTCTTAGATCTGGGTTAAGTCATAAAGATACTATTTGTAAAGGTTGGGTGGTTACTGTTTTGGGCAGCTATTTTACGAAATGGCTTGTTTTGGCCCCAAAATTAAATCCACACATTATTATCCCTGTTTATTTTAGACCATCAGTACAAAAGTTGTTTAAATGGCAATTAACTAAGGTCATGATTTTGAATAACACTACTCAGTCATTATACCAGTTAATTGTTGGATCACTTTATCCTCAGGAGCCTTGTTTCAAAAACTGTCCTTCTGCTCTTAATTACAGGGTTTTTGCCCAGCTCAATAATCCTAGATTGCCAGTTTCTCAGTGGGATACACAGTGGCTTATAGTTTATGGGCATTTAAACATTAGGGGAAATGCTAAATACAAAGCTAAGGAGGAAAGGAATTGACCTTATTCTGATTGTATTAATGTGGAAGAAACTATGGAACATTTTTTTCCTTTTTGCTCGTATGTTAGGGGTTTATGGCCTTTTAGCAAAAACATGGAAATTAAACTGGCTTATGAATCCATCATATGATATGTTGGTCCTTGGGATTTATCCCCCAGTCTATCCTCTTACTGGGATAGCACTTTGTTACTATTTTTTTGTTGTGTACAGTACTATTTATGGCAAGCCCGGTGCCAATGGGTAATCTATCAATGCGAAATGTCCTATGATTGTTATGTATGTTTAGTAACCAATGAACTTTCAAGGATTTATTTTCAGGAATCAGAAAAGTTTTCCTCCCAGACAGTTTCCAAATGGTGGAAAGGGTTTCTTCATTTTATCAAATTTAAATGAGTTTTGAAGATGAATTTACTTTTATAATGTTTTTTAGTATGTTTTGAGAATACTGTGTTATTTTCGTTTTTTTTTTGCTGCTGTAAAATGAATTATTGAGTTGTTTTTCCTATGTTTCTTTACAATAAAAACTCCCCTACTCCTTTCGAGAAGTGCCATGGGATCTTTAGCATCCACCTGAACTACCACCAGAACAGGCAGATGGGACCTTGTTTTAATGTCTCATCCAAAAGTCGGCACCTCAGGAGTGCAGCACCCCCCTCATGCTGTACTACAGTGTCAGTTTTGGGATTTACCCCAAGTGCCTGGTGTGGGGATAGAACCCACAGCCTTGTGATCTCCTGGCCTCAGAGGTGAGTGTGTTACCTGCTGAGCCACTGACACATATAAAGCAGATGAGATACAATGTCTTATTTTCAGCGGTGTCCTGCTTTAGCACGTTGTTAGACTGTAATTTCCCAGGGCAGAGCAGCGGAGGCAATATCTACTTTTAAGTGAGCTCACACATTTTGACCCCAAATGTCCAGCAGTCTTTTTATGACCTGACATTATGATCAAGAAAGGTGAAATTTTTAAAATCCCGTCTGAAAGGTGATTTCACTGTGTGACCGTGGAAACAAGTTTTGGAGTTGATTTGAAAAATGACACCTGTCATGTTCAGGAAGTGGGGCAACACAAGGGACATGTTGAACATTAGGAGAAAAATCTGAAAAAAATTAAGTTATGAGTAAATGTTGGAACAATTAATTTCCTCATAACTTAATTGTTTTTTCACATATTTACCCTAAATTTTCAACATAATATTTTTTGATCACTCCTTCCAAGCATGACAGGTGTTATTTATAAAACAATATCTGAAACATCAGTTTTGAAATGACAACCATCACATTCATGAGGTGGTGTGAAACAGTGGCTATGTTGAAAGGTTGGGGTAAAAAATATTGAAAATTACCACAGTTACGAGTGTGCACTAAAAAATGGTTACGTAGATTCATAACTTTGTTGTTTTCTCATATTTACCCCAGCCTTCTTATGACCCCACATAGCCTTCTTATGAGCCCACATCATGAACAAGGGCAGAGAAAATGTTAAAATCTTGCTCAAAAAGTGTTTTACACCACAAGTGCACAAACATATTTTGGCCAGGATTTGAAAAATGACAGCTATCACATTCACGAGGTGCTGTGAAGAAATTGCTATGTTGAAAATCAGGGGTCAAAATATTGAAAATTACCAAAGTTATGAGCCTGCATTTGTAAACTTTACTGTTTTTTAATATTTTTATCCCAAATGTTCAACATAGCATTCTTATGACCCCACCTTATGAACAAGGGTGGAGAGAATTTTCCACTCCTTCCCAAAAGGTAATTTCATGCAGTGACCAAGAAATCACCTTTTGGGACAGCATTCCCTGATTTCACGGTCATTGTTCATGAGGTGAAGTCCTATAAAAGGCATGTTAAAAATTTGGGGCAGAAATATTCAAAAATGACAGAGTTATGTTAGTAAGCTCAAAACCCTATTGAAATACATTGAACCACATATCTGATTGCCTCAGTTCACTGTCCAGTGTTGAAAAGTGAAGATGTGCCTGTGGCCCAGAGAGGATTATGGCATTGGACCCCTGGTGGGTAAGTAAAGACTTGGGGTGCGTGGAATGGTGGATGCTGAGCGGGAGGGTTAAGTGGGGGGAGGAGAGTAACACAGCAATAGACATCAATGGGCGTTTTTCTTTTTTACAGGGTTTATTTAAAAAAAAACTATGCAAGACAGTTTTCTTTATTTCAGGTTGCAACACTGTGGGATTAGGCAACCCCAGTGCCAGTGTTATATTTGGCAGCACTGGGGGTGGGCTTTCTGGTGTTGCAGAACCAAAATAGGCAGGGTGAGGGTTCAAGTCGGAATGGGGGATTGGGCACCCCGTGCCAGAAGATTAGCATGGGTTGGACTTGGAAGAGGACAGTTACAGCGGTGGCATTTTCAGGGTGTATTAAAAAAAATAAAATACGAGGGATGGCTTTCTTTATTTCAGGTGGAGACACTGGGGGATAGGGCACCCCCAGTGTCAGTGTTATGCTTGGCAGCACCGGGGATGGGCTTCCTGGTGTTGCAAAAGTAAAAAGGGGCAGGATGGGGAGTAGCAGCTGGCATTGGGGATTGGTCACCCCCTTGCCAGATTATTAACATGGTTTGGGCTTGGAGGGTATAGTTATGGCTGGGGTAGCAATAGACATTAATGGACAGTTTTCAGTTTTCAGCAGGCTAATCATAACAGATCAGCTGTGCTTGCTCACTGGTATTATATAGATCAAAGAAAAGAGACAATCTATGATTGGGTCAGCTCTTTCCTTTGAAATACCCAAAGTTTCCACCCAGCAAGCCAGAACACTGTCATGACCAGCCTGGCTGATGATTGATGTGGCGCTGACAAGCCTCTTGCAGACCACTCATCATTGGACAGACAGTGTCACTCACACCCCTGAAAAGCCACTCTCCTAGCAAGGTGTTCACTGCACGTGTGCACAGTGAACATAAAAACACATGTTATGATTGTTCATATTTTGCAAAGACTACTGATGTAGCTGGTCATTTGATTCTTTTTTTCTTTTAAAAAGTGAAAAACAGACTACCCACCATACTGGCATTACCACACAAAAATATGTTTGTTTATATTCCTTGATAAACTCCCTCTGCATCTTTATTGGACTTAGGAACACCCCCAACACAGTCTAGCCACCACTTATGCATTAGGAGGAGAGAAGTCAATTGCATCCTGAGTGGCTGCACTTTTTAGAGGGGTTCCTAGTGTTCAGGTAGTATACAGTAAGAGTAGATCATGGATTTGAAATAAAATAAAACTGGGTACAACTATACCACTAGCACTCATTTCAGTTGTACTTAGACAGGAGACAAATAAAGCAACCAGCAATATCAATAAATTTTAGAGAATGTAAGCAATCATAAAATGGGGAGTTTTAATTAGAAATAATATGATGAAAAAAAGGTTGGCAGTGTCTCTTTAAATAAGAACATACATGCATCTTTATGTATGGCTGTACATGCATGTGCCCAGATTAGTTAGGATGATTAAAACATTGTAAAAATTAAGTGCAAATCATCAAGTACCTACAATAGTTTAATGGCAATTTAAGGCAGTACTGCAAAGAAAAATATTTTTCTAAAAAGCTAGTTTCAGCTACAGTTTATATAAATACAGCATACATGCCAAGTGTACTTTCTAGATACCTCCTATGTTGTGCACCATGGCCCGGACATTCAAAGGGGTTGCATCTGGTGCAACAGAGTTGCACCAGCACAACCCCACGTTGCACCCTCATAGGATATTGAGAAGGCTGTCTGGCGCAGTGAAAATCCCGATGCACCAGGGTGTAATGATAATGTATGCGGTGCAGATGCAGGGTGCATGCCCATGCATATGCAGCACATCCTGATATTCAGCCTGGGATGTGCAGCGCATATGCTGGTGCACCCCTGCACTGCGCCACATAGGGGGGCTCAAAGTTGAGCCAGTGCAGAGCAGGAACAAATCCAGGCCACCCATAGGCAGGCTGCTATATTGCAGGGTGCAACACAGCAGCCCAGCCGAAGGTGGCCACCTGTCCACCCAGAACACCATCCTCAAGCACTCACAACCCTGGTGGTCTAGTGGAACACCCCCCCCCGCCAATAGACAGGATCACGCAGTATATGTGTATAAAGATATCCCTGGTAGTCTGGTGGCCCTCCCAGTCCCGAATTCCCTGATAAGCATGAAACATGACCATCCCTGGTGGCTTAGTGGCCCACCTCCCACCTGAGTCCCTGATTCCCCAATAAATGACAATATGACATCCCTGGTGGTTTAGTGGAAACCCCCCCCCCGCCTGTTGCCATGGTCATGGTAAAGTCCCATATTGAAATGCCCTGGTGATCCGGTGGCATCCTCCACCCCACCCACCCCCACAGAACCCCTTGCCCACCCGCTCCCTCCATCATTGAAGGTGGTTGCATCCTGCCCCGCACACCACCAGGCCACCCGTCGAATGACAGGTACAGTATGGGCTGTAAGCCTGTTGTTCTAGTGTGGACCAGTGGGCTTGCAGGCATACTGTACTAGACAGTTCAAATCTGTGAATGGAGTCATTGATAGATTTGGGATCGTCTAGTACTAGTATGCCCTGCAAGCCCATTGGTCCACACTGGGGACCAATGGGCTTACAGCCCATACTGTACCTGTCATTCAGCGGGTGGCAAGGTGGTGTGCGGGCAGGATGCAGTTGCCCGCAGATGACAGGGGGGTGTGGGGTGGGCAAAGGGTTCTGTGTGGGGGGGTGCCACTGGATCATCAGGCATTTCAATATGGGAATTTACCGCGATCACAACAACAGGTGGGGGGATTCCACTAGACCACCTGGGATGTCAAATAGTCATTTATCGGGGAATCAGGGACTCGGGTGGGAGAGGGCACAACTATACCACCAGGGATGGTCATGTTTCATACTTATCAGGGAATAGGGGACTGGGGGGCCACTAGACTACCAGGGATTTCTTTATTAACATATACTGCACGATCGCAACTATGGGGCGGGGGATGCCCCGGGATTCCCACAGCACACATCATGCTGTGCAGGGCACCAGGTGCAAGTCGCTGGCCTGCCCTACACAAGGCATGCAAATAGGGCCATAATGACATGCAAATGGCCCCATTTACACCTTGCATATATTATGGCCTCATTTGCATGCCCCCTGCTGAATATCGTGGGTGATGTGCTAGCGCAACTGCACTTGCACTGGCACATCCCTGTGCTCCCTATCTGTGGCTTGCACTGGCACAGTGCCACTGCACCATGTGCAGTTTGTGTGCTGACCATGCCATGGCGCAGCACCATTGAATATCAGCTGGACCTGGCCCCAGCGCATCACAGTTGTGCTGCACCCAGGCTTGCGCCACTGCCTGGTGCAGTCTGAATATCCCAGCCCATATGTTTTTTATTTTCCCCAATCCTAACGTTTACCAGGTCTACAATTGTATTTCTTAGCAAAATGTGGTGTCCATCTTTATTTCTTGAGAAAAAATAATTTTAATTATTTATAGAATATTTACATTTGGTGAAACTAGAAAATGTTACCACCAAATAAAACTGGAAGATGCATGAATCTTTCACAGTGAAAAAATGTAGGGTCAAATGTTTTGTCCATTTTTTTGTTGCACTGCTGCTTTAATTGAAAAGCAAAATCATTTTTTTATTAATTTTTGTTGCAACTCAGACAATGGCATTGTTAGTTTAAATGAAACAGGCTAATGTAGTTCATAAAATGTACAATGCAGTTCAAAGGCTGTTTCTGAATGGTACTCTCAAGATTTGCCAAGATTGCCCTTCATGTCTAAGAAGGCAAACTATTTTTCAACCTTCAGGTTTACAATGTGTGGATAATAAGAGATCAGAAACGTTAAACCAAATGGGTGTGTAAACTCAAAAATAAAAATGTCGTCCTGCTGTGAAGATAAATTATGTCTGGCTTCTTTTCAGCTCATGTTTACTCAATATCACACAGCAATTTCATATGAATTTATCATGCTATAATACCCTTTTAAGCTCTTAAGCTTTTAATTCTGAGGGCTTTGTTACCTTGTTGTTTGCAATCACTACAGCACTCAGAGTGATAAAAACATTCATTAATGCTGCAGGCTCAGAAGGCTAAAACAACAGCACGTGACCTAGCATTTTTCCTTTGATTGTGCTGTCACTTGAGACAGGATTAGAGGAAATAAATCCACTAATTCTTCTAAATATCCTGTGGAATCCATTTGGACAAAAGTGAGGACACTAGATGCCGATGTTCATAATTAGAAAGTAACAGCTCTTCACTGGCAGATGGTTGGAGACCCTTGATGACACTCCAGGTTTTGACATAATTATCACTGCACTAGCACAGATGCCAAGTTGTATTGCTTTTTGCATAAAAATGCAGATCAACTTTCTATTATGGAGATGTGTCTTTTCAGGGGGTCCTTCATCACCCTAGCAAATCAAATAGCAAGGGATCTCTTTTTGCAACAAGGCAAGCACTTTAAAGATAATTAGTTCATGTCATGAAACTGGTACAAAGAATACATTTAACGTAACTTAAAATAAAGTCATAATGTGTTTACAGTTTTTCTATAGTTCTGCATGTATATTGAGCTTACCTGAGTTTGAATTCAAGACAAATGTTTAAATCAGAGACATTTGATTTCTCAAAAAAAAAAAAAACTCTTTTGTAAATGTAACAAAAAAACCCTTACAACCTACAATGGGTGCCGCTCTGCAAATCAGAGTCAATAATATACTGTACATGTACTACTGTACATTCTCATTTCTCAAGGAGTTGTTTTAGATGTTCAAGATCTCCACTTTCATCAAAGTTCCACACTAGACTATCTTTTATTCATGTCCTGCAAAAAAAGAAAACTGTGGGTGGTAATAATTTTATGAAACAAGATCATCTGCACAAAAACACAATATACTGTCCAAGTCTACATTAGAACCTTACAGAAATTCTTGAAAATTGCAAATAAAAAAAAATGTTTTAATGAACTCCAAAGAATAGAGGATTTGGTTTTAATCATGTTTACTATGATAATGATGGTCTTATTGACACTGGATGTACTCATCTCCTATTTCAACAAGCAATTGTAAAGCAGTTTAAAGGACTGCCACCTCAACGAGGCCACCTAATGATTTCCTTAATAGTCATATGCTATTGAGTGCAGTGACCAAAACAGTTTGAAAGTTGCAGTATCCTTCTGCTGTGATGCAGGCCTTGCTACATATTGAAGATTCACCCATGTTGTAGTGACAAACATGTTGCCAATGATGATTACGGCATTGGCAATATGCCGTCTGGATTACAGCACCAGGCAGGTTATGTTTCCCAGGAGTTACAGTGTTAAAGTGCCCTCCTGGGAAACAGTCATTTTTAAGAGGGGCCTCACCCCCCCACACACACACACCAAAACTAAATATAACCTCCTTTGGGGCACACATGCCCCAGAGTGGGTAGAAACTGTGAGGGGGTAAAGGGCAACAGGAGTGAGGGGTGATGTAAAATCAAGATTGCCCCTTTCACTGTTGCCCTTCTTGTGGTGCTATAATTGTGGTGACAACATTCAGCCGCCATCATATTAGTATATCCATACTGAATACTGCCTTGGATGCAACCTCCTTGGTTCTGGAGTCTTTTACCAAGCCTGTACAACTCGGGGACCCACCAACTAGACAATGAAGTATTGAGTTGCACTATTGGTTCATCGCTAGCTATGTGGAACTGGAAACTATTTTTTAAAGCAGAGCAGTAAACTGGGAGACCCAGATTTACTTCCCATCACTGTTGTATTCCTCTGTGTGACCTTCATATATTCACTTGGCCTCTTACAGTACAGTATTTCCTTCTCCTTCTCTGTGGGTAACTTCACTGAACATTTCATATCCTCCTTCAAGCCTGCTTAAAGGGAAAGTCTGCTCAACCAGTTTTCTGTATATCTGTGTAGTTTGCAGGCATTAACACTAATTCCCTCTCTCACATCCCCCTAATTTCATCTTAATTTAAATATAAATGAGGTTGCTCCACTCTGTTTTGCCCTGGTGTGAATACTTGTGTGTCTCAATTGCAAAGGTCATGACCCTACTCATGCAAGGTATCATGGGAGTTAATGATGTGTACCTGCACAAGCCAGCAGAAATTATACTCTCAGTCAATTCTGTAACATGTCTTGTGAAGGCCCTTATTCTCTAAATGCATTTTTTTCTAACTGAGATACACTTTAAACTATAGAAAACAGCTGGACACTTAGTATGCCTTGGGACTGCAGAGGATAGTGACAGCACTGGCTATTACAGTACAACTACTGCAGACTTCAGCACTAAAACATCATAAAATTCCAGGATGCCTTATATGAGTCAGGTCATGACATCTGCAATAGAGTCAAGCAGGTTTTCACACCAGACTTAAGTACCTTCATTTACATTTAAATCTTGATGAAATTAGGAGACTGCAAGAGAGGTAATCCTTGTTCATACCTACAAACTACACAGGTACACAGAATAAAGGCTGAAGTGACCTTCCCTTTACCTTCTTGTATGTGCCTTGTGGCTGCTCTAACTGTTCATGGTCTGTGAAGTGTTCTGGGATATGTAGTAAAGCAAAGAGCTAGTCTTGAACACTTCAAGTCAAGTCAAGTCAAATTTATTTGTAAAAGCGCCTTTCCAGGAAGATCAAGGTGCTGCACATACTCATAATACAAAATATAAAATCAGCAAATATAAAATCAGTTATTAATAATTTGAATAATACTATATAAGAAGATCTAGCCAGAGCTGATAGGGCTGTAAAGAGCTACCAAGTGACCAAAATTACACATGGGCATAGAAATTATTTGGTTCCCAGGTGTAACTTGGCCATTTTTTGGAGGTGTTGTGCCATATTTTCAACATGGCCTTTTTGGGACCCCTCCTCATGAAGAGTGCCAGTGTTATTTTGTTCACTTGTTCCGAAAGGTGATTTTGCAGAGTAAATGCCTTGTTCTGTGCCACAGGAGTGAAAACACGTTTTGGGCAGGTTGTGGAAAATGACAGCTGTACTGTTTTGAAGGAGGTGTGCAAAAATGGCAATGTTGAAAATGTGGAGTGAAAATGTTAAAAACTGGCAAAGTTAGGAGTGTGTGTAGAAACTGCACAATGCACACTCATAATGCAGTCATTTTTTTGGTAAGTTTTCACCAAATTTGCAACATGGGCTTTTTGGGACCCCCACCTCATGAACAGTGGCACTGCCTTTTCGTGAATAGGTCCCAAAAGGTGATTCCACACAGCAACCACAAAATCACCTTTTGCGACTGAGTAACAAAATGACAGTGACCGTTTTCATGAGGTGGGGACCCAAGAACCCCATGTTGAAAATGTGGGACAAAAATTTCAAAAAATGGCTGATTCATCAGCATAAGTTGAAAACCCCTTTGAAAGGCATTATAGCATGCTTACCTTAGATTCTTAAGTTCACAGTTCAGCTTTAAAGAGTGCAGATGTGTCCTGGTCCAGAGAAAAAGACAGTGTCACTTTCCGGAGGTAAGTACAGGGTATGGGGGTGTGGGCAGGTGGGTGCTCAGTGGGAGGGTGGGGATGGGAGAAGGACTGGAGTGACTATGAGGACTATTTTAATTTTTACAGGAAAAAATATTGGAGAGTGATGACGAGGGACCGCTTTTTACAGGAAACAGAAAAATAAAACATTTGGACACACTGGGGTGGGCTTCAGTGTGCCATATGATGGGGAGTACAGGATGCTGATCCAGGGATTGGGCACCCGATGTCAGGGGTGGGGGAAGAAAAAGTTAGGTACACTGGGTGGGCTCCCAGTGTGCTGCATGAGTCTGGGGGTGCACATCTTTGGGCACACTGGGGTGGGCTCCAGTGTGCCACTTGAGTGGGGGGGCACAGGTGCCACAGAGCTACGGCGATGCAACGATGATGCTGCACTCAATATTACGCACATTCTGGTGAATGGCATTTGCCATTCACAGCATGATAGTGCCAGCAGAACTGCGCATGCATGCAACTCGCGTGCATGCGCAGTTCATGCCACAGAATGAGGAAGTAACAGCCAATAGTGTGGCTGTTATTCCGTAGCAGCAGATCATGGCAGAGGGTTTTAAGCTCCATTGAACTTTCAGGAGGATACTTCCAAAAGTCCAATGAAAGGTTCCATGATCAACCATTTTTAAAGCTATTAATCGATCCCAATAGGCCTGTAGACTTCTCCCACAGCCCTAAAAACTGACCCATCATCAAAATCATCAAATCCCCAGGAATGCTAAAGTAAAATGATTAGTCTTAAGGGCTACTTTAAAGCTCAGGATGGTCAGGCATTGTCTTACCCTACGAGGTAGAGAATTCCCAGGGTAGGAGCTGCATATGCAAATGAAAGGGCCCCAGATGTCTTCAAACACACCCTGGGATTCTCTAGCAATCCCTTGTTGGTACAGCAAAGTGGGCAGGAGGGGCAGTAAGGATGAAGGAGATCTTGCAGATAGCGGGGTCCCTGTTCATGTAGGGCTTTATAGGTCAGCAAGCCAACCTTGAAGGTAATCTGCCACTGCATTGGTAGCTAGTGCAGTCCATGGAGCACAGGCATAATGTGGCAAGTCCAAGAAGTATCAGTCACCAATCTGGCCACCACATTCTGCACTAGCTGCAGGTGATGGATATCAACCCCCAGTATCTCTAGGTACAGGGCATTGCAGTACTCAAGGCAGGAGGTCACCCAAAGACATGTTCACAGAAGTTTCATTTACTTCAAAGTTCCATTATTTTATTCAGATAAATAACATGAGAGCTGCATAAAAACACCAGAAACAAACACCACTAGGATACTCCTGTTTCAAGACACACTGGCTCTTTTTTTTAAGAAGTCTGTACTTTTTATTTTTAAAACTTAGTCCCCTAAAAAGCATACCCCTGTTCCTTGTAGTCTCCTCAGTGCTCACACTCCATTTCCCAGCTTCTATATATACACTATAAAACTTTTGTTTTAACCCTTCACTAATTCTGTGGTCCTCCAAGCCACAACTGCAGGTGATCATTTTCCAGAGCCTCCCACATATTCACTTGTTGCTGCCTCTCATCAGCCAGATCTACTTGCTGCCTTCAGCACACCCAGTTATCAAATACTGCTGACCATACCAAGCTCTGGGAAAAAAAAAATGGGGCACGATTTTCAAAAGGGATGGACCAATTCAAGGTGCTTGCATCAAAAGATTGTGATGCAAGGGATGACTTGAAGCATCACTACTTGCAGCAGTGGCAATTTTCAAACATGGCTTATGTCAATCCTGATACAGCTGTGCCAAAGCCCCTTGTGTCATGGTTGTGGCAAAAAACTGGCTGCACCAGGTTGCAAGAGGGCTTGCACCTTGGCAGGGCTGCAACATCCCCTTTTTTTGTATTATGCAAGCCTCACTGTGGACGCAACAAGGGGCATCACTTAGATCAGCCAGAAGTGGTCTAAGTGGTGAGTGCCAGTGGGATAGGGTCTGACACTGGGTCACCAGGTACAGAAGGGGCATGGGAAGTGGAATACAGAGAGCTGGGAGGATAGCTGGGCATTAGTGGGCATGCTACAGCACCCAGCAGGGTACATATGCTGTTGTATGTACAGTAATACTGTAATTCGTATCACTACCTATTAGAGTACCATAACTACTATACCTATGTATTATCCTGTATTGGGAGGGATGAGGCACTGGAAGCCACACCTTGTGCCACGCCAGTGACCCAGGTTCGGGAAGGGACTTGGGTCATTTGGGTTGGCTGGATGAAGTAAGGATGGATCGTCTAGATGACTGCTCTCCTTCCTCGGGGAGGGGGGTTCGCGCTGTGTGCTGTTAACTGACACCCAGCAGTGGCTAAGGGTAAGTGCAGCTGCCAGCACAAAGGGGTTGGACCAGGTCTAGAGTGATTGACTGCCTCTGTGGAGATGAAGACAGTCGCCCCACCCATTGCATGGGTGTGGGAGAAACAGGGAGGAAAAAAACAGGTCCCGGCAGGACCCGTCATGGCCCTGATTGCTCCCATGTGGTGGCCCCCAATTCTGAATTGTTGTTTCTTGGGGGGCAGAGTGAGATAATACTTCTCACCCCTGGCGCCACCACAGGGGGGAAGCCATGGGGAAATTTTGGGGGGTGGCCAAGCAGGGAGCGATCAGAGGAGCTAGAGTATGTACCCCTCCAAGAGGGGGACATAGCCCCTGTTGGGTCCATGGAGGTGGTGGTAAAAAAAGGTTAAATAAAAAATACTGTATGGGGGGAAGGATCCAGGGTCAGATAGTGCAGCTGCCAGGGCTGTGTCCACCTGGGGCCAAGGCACATTATATCCCCGGAACCCCTCCCTACAGTATAATACATAAGTACAGTAGTTGCAGTACTCTAATAGGTATTAATATGAATTGTGGAATTACAATATGTGCCTCTTGTAATGAACTAGTTTGACAGAGCCCCATACATTCATTACAAGCGGCGTCCGGTATATCGTCAGAGCTCAGATCTATGGAGCAGAGCAGAACTAGAGTGCGAGCAGAGAGAGGAGTACAGCCACAAGCTGTGTCAGTGTCATTCTCTCTCTTTACACCAGGAACATGGGTGTATGAGCAGGCAGACAGTATTTTTAGCTCTCACTTCTGTGCCCGGTCTCAGAGAAAGCAGCAAGTTATAGAGAGCACTACACTATACACTGTGAACCAGGAACACAGGTATGTGAGTGGGCAGACTGTATTTTCAGTCCCCACTTCTGTGCCCTGTCTCAGAGAAAGCAGCAAGTTATAGAGAGCACTACACTGCACACTGTGAACCAGGAACACAGATGTGTGAGTGGGCAGACTGTATTTTCAGCTCCCGCTCCTGTGCCCAGTCTCAGAGAAATCAACACATTTTAGGAAGGACCAGCATTTCTTTAGACAAATGCTGCAAGTTGCAGCAGTGGGTTTGAGAGAGAAGCAGGTTTCTGGCTCTCTCATACAACAGAAAACACACCCCGTCAGATGCTACAGCACTTGCATTAATGCCCAGCTGTCCCCTGGCTTCCCCAAAGTCTCCTCCCATGCCCATTTTGCCCCTGGCCCCTTCCTGTCCAGCAGCTTCACTCCCCACCATCCCAGCCCCTCTATTGTTGCATTGGTGTGAGGACAAGATCCCTGCGGCAATTCCTGCAGGGGATCCAACTGTTTGGTGCAGCAGTCAACTTGCAGCAAACCTGGGGAGTTTAGTGCTGGGACCCTGATTTTAATAAAATCAGATACAGGGTCCCTGGTGCACCTGGAGATTGCCAAAGTCCTGGAGTGACACAACTTGCATAACTCTAAGGGCTCTTTGAAAATTAGGCCCATGTTGGCTGGCCTGCCGGTGCAGTAGCAAGGTGTCCACTTGTGGTGCCGACATCCCCAGTTCAGGAACAGACTCAGGAGTTGGAGGGCTGGCTGGAAGCAGAAGGACTGAGCATCCCATGGACTGCTCTCCTTCTATGGGGCAAGGGGGAACAGTGTCCGGTACATTGCAAATCTCTGGAGGAGGCTGGGGGTACCACTGTTGCCAGCACCTCATGCAAGGGGGGGTTGGGCAGACGCTGGCATCATTGCATGTCCCCATCACCAGAGATCTGTAAAACAGAAAAAAAAAAATCTGTCCCCATTCATGATGCCCCCACCTCTGCTGCCACTCCCGCTGTGACTAATGTCTGTTGGGGGGTCCCGATACCATGGCCCCACTGCAAGGTGTAAGTTAGGGCAAAGAGACCATGTACCTTGGGAAGGAGTCACCCACCAGGTGGCCCACCCAGGGGGGATAAGGCTGAGCATGGCGGGTGGTGAGCGGGGCGGGGGGCCGGAACCTCCAGTACGAGGTGGGGCAGGGGAACTGGAGAAAACAAATATCAGACACATTTTTTTTTTTATTTAAAAAAAAAAAAAGGCTTCACTCTCAAACATGCAGTGCTCACTACAGCATGACTCCAGTTGACCTTCAGAGTGGTCCAAATGCAGATCAGCTAGATGAATTACCAAACACAGTATCAACCAGATCACTTAATGAAGTAAATAAAAAAAAGAACCAAAGAAAACTGCCACATCAACTAAACATCAGCTGTACTCTTATACTCTTGCTAAGCGAGAAACAGAGCCACCATGGTTTTTTTTATTTCTCCAGCCTACACAGCCCCTCCTATATGCACTTTACAGCCAATCACAATGTGTGCTTTGAATGTACAGATGTGCTGTCCCTAGCAACAGGGACAGCATCCCTAATGGGCAGCACAGCAATGCTAAGTAACACTAAGCAAAGCACCAAAAACTCCATTACAATTTTACTTTTATAAATCAAGCAAAATGATTAACCTATATAAAAACTTAAAAAAAATCTAACTATTGCTTA
The DNA here is from genome assembly GCA_016271365.2 of Neoceratodus forsteri. Taxonomy (NCBI): domain Eukaryota; kingdom Metazoa; phylum Chordata; order Ceratodontiformes; family Ceratodontidae; genus Neoceratodus; species Neoceratodus forsteri. Next base: position 1,094,178,432 of record CM057451.1, read on the forward strand.
AATTGAATAAGCAATGAGGACCTGTGTAATAACTGTTTTATCTACACTCAAGCAGTTTGACCTAGGGCATATCACTCATGGCTTATGCCATTAGTCAGGTTACCCGAGGTCAAACTGCTCTTGTGTGGATACGAACATATGAAAATGCCAGCAGAAACAGGCCTCACGGTCTATTGAGTCTGCACGAGTGCACAGCTAGCACCTTATAATGCTGCTGCCCCTCCCTCCCCCATCCTATTACCCCTTCCCTTTCCTATCCCAAACCCTCTTGAATATGTCTACACTCTGCAGGCCACTATCTCACCCAGCAAGGAGTTCCACTTGTCCACCACTCTTTCTGTGAAAAAATATCTCCTTGTCTCTCTTCTGAATCTACCCCCCTCCAATCTCAGTTGGTGTTCTCTCGTGTCCCTCCCCTTTCTCCTCTGTATAATCCTCTCTGTATTAGTCTTCTTTATTCCCTTCAGGTACTTAAAGGTCTCAGTCATATCTCCCCTGTCCCTCCTCTCTTCCAGAGAGTACATATTCAACTCCCCAGCCTTTCCTCATATGGCTTGCCCTCCAATCCCTGGATCATCTTTGTAGCTCTACACTGTACCCCTTCCAACAATTTGATGTCCTTCTTCAGGAACAGGTGCCAGTATTGCACACAGTACTCCAGGTGGGGCCTGACCAGCGGCCTATACAAGGGCAGGATAACCTCCCTACTTCTGGAGGAGATCCCTCTAGCTATACACCCCAGCATTTTGTTATCTTTTGCTGCCGCCCTTCTGCATTGGACAGAGTTGTTCATGCTCCCTGTTATGATCACCCCTTGGTCCTTCTCTTCTGTGGAGCAACCCAGCTGAACCCCATTTAAGTGATAAGCCCTCCCATGTTTCCAGGCTCTGAAGTGCAGAACCTTGGACTTCTTGGCTTTGAACCCCAGCTGCCATTTATTTGCCCACTCCTGCAGCTTATTCAGGTCATCCTGCAACCTCCCACCATGTCATCTACCACAGCCCCCATCTTAGTATCATCTGCGAACAGACTGATTGTGCTCTGGATCCCATTTGAGATATCTGCAATGAAAATCCCAAACAGTACCGGTCCCAGCAGGGATCCCTGTGGTACCCCACTCATTACTGCTCACGGTGATGAGAGTTCCCCTCCTACCACCACCCTTTGCTGTCTCCCCTTTATCCAGTTCCTGATTCAGGTCATCATTTTTGGTCCTGCCCCCACATACTCCAGCTTCCCCCCAATCTCCCATGTGGCACTGAATCAAAGGCCTGTCCAAGTACAGGACATCTATAGCATGGCCCTTGTCCAGTTACCATGTCAGCCAGTCATAGTACTCTACCAGGTTTGTCTGGCATGACCTGCCCTCGAAAAACCCATGTTGTTGGTCATCCTGGATACCGTTTACCTACAAGAAGCTCACGAGACTCTCCTTTAGGATGGTCTCTGTGAGTTTGCCCATGATTGAGGTGAGGCTCATTGGTCTGTAGTTCCCTGATTCATCCTTTGGCCCACATTTATGGATGGGCACCACGTGGGCCATCCTCCAGTCCTGTGGCACACATCCTGTGTCCAGGGAGGTATTGAACAGGTCTGCCAGCGGCCCGGCAAGGACCTCTGCCAGCTCCCTCAGTACTCTAGGGTGAATGCTATCCCGCCCAGGTGCTTTGTCCACTTTTAATGCCCTCAACCCCTCCAGCATTCTGCCCTCTGTAATCCCTACATCTGTCATCCTTTCCCCTTACCCACCCCCACTTGCCTGAGGTATTTTCCTTTTCCTGTGTGAACACAGAGCAGAAGTACTCATTCAGTGCCTCTGCCTGCTCCGCCTCTTCTCCACCCACCCCATAGAAACATAGAATTTGACAGCAGATAAGGACTGCTTGGCCTACCCAGTCTGCCCATTTCCCTACCTAATGGATAAGCTGCAGATCCTAGTTAACCAGCAGCCGACTTCTGTCTACCCCCAACCCCTAGAATTGCCTTATGGCTGTCCCATGCATGCTTGAATTCAATCACTGTTTTTGACTCCACAACCTCCCGGAAGGCCATTCCATGCATCCACAACCTCTCTGTGAAAAATACTTCCTTACATTACCTCTGATCCCCCTCTATCTTCAAATTGTGCCCCTTGTTTCTTGCACACCTCTTTTTGAAAGATGCTACCCTCTTGCACTTTGTTGGAGTCCCTTGAGGTACTTGAACGTTTCTATTATGTCCCCCCTCTCCCTCCTTTCCTCGAGGCTATACATATTAAGCTCATTTAGTCTCTCTTCATATGTCTTCCAGTGCAGATCCTGCACCATTTTAGCTGCCCTCCTCCAGACAGCTTCCATCTTGTCTATGTCCTTGCGGAGATTGGGTCTCCAGAACTGCACACAGTACTCCAGATGGGGTCTCACCAGCTGTCTGTACAGAGGGATAACAACTTCCTGTTTTCTACTGATGATACCTCTCCCTATGCATCCCAGTATCCCCCCAGCCCTCCTTACTGCCCTCTCACACTGCTTGCCCACCTTTAAGTCATCTGATATGACTACCCCCAGGTCCCTTTCCATTTTTGTTGTTGTTAGCATCTTACCCCCCTAATGTGTACTCTTCCCCTGGGTTTTTGTTTCCCAGGTGCATTACCTTGCACTTCTTAGCATTAAATTTAAGCTGCCATACATTTGACCATTCCTCTAACCTTGCCAAGTCCATTCTCATCCTTTCCACCCACCTTGTGCATCAACTCTGTTGCAGATCTTTGTGTCATCTGCAAAGAGACATACTTTTCCTTCCAGTCCCTCTGCAATGTCCACAAAGACATTGAAGAGGACCGGTCCATACTGAACTCCCGCGGCACCCCACTAGTAACCCCCTTCTTCAGAGTGGACTCCATTTACTATTACCCTCTGTGTCCCATTCTCCAGCCAATTCTTTACCCAAGCTATCATCTTGGGACCCATCCCCAGGCAGGCTAACTTGTATATTAATCTTTGTGTGGGACTGAGTCAAATGCCTTGCTAAAGTCTAGGTAGGCCATGTCCACAGCCCTCCCTGATCTACTACTTTGGTCACCCAGTCAAAGATATCTATTAGATTCGTCTGGCATGACCTTCCTGCTATGAATCCATGCTGCCTTGGGTCCTGTGCCCCTCTGGCCTCTAGGTACTAAACAATTCTTTCCTTCAGAAGTGATTCCATCATTTTCCCTATCACTGAGGTTAAACTAACTGGTCTGTAGTTTCCCGCTTCTGCAATGCTCCCACTTGTGAAGGAGACTCACATCTGCCCTCCTCCAGTCCTCAGGTACCAACCCATCCTCCCATGATTTGTTAAAGAGGGTAGTCAGTGGTATCACTAGTTCTACCCTTAGTTCTTTTAGAATTCTGGGATGAATCCCATCAGGCCCCATTGCTTTGTCCACCTTCAGTTTTAAGAGTTCTTTCCGAACCCTTTCTTCTGTAAATGGGCTGGTATCAACTTCTGTATCCAGAGTGTTTCTGTTGTTTGTTTTAGGTACCTCCCCCTCTTCATTTGTAAATACTGAGCAAAATATTTGTTTAGTATCTCTGCTTTTCACAGTCACCCTCTGCCCACCCCTCCCTTTATTAAGCCTCACTATCCTTCCCTTAGTCTTCCTTCACTCCCTGATGTACCTAAAAAAAGGTTTTATCCCCCTTCTTAACTGAGTTGGCTATCTTTTCCTCAGTTCGGGCCTTTGCTGTTCTGACCGCCTTCTCAGCTTCCTTTTGCTTTAACTGATACAATTCTCTGTCCTGATCCTTCTGTGATTCCTTGTACTTTCTGAATGCTTTCTTTTTCTCTTGAACCTTCACTGCCACCTCCTTTGAGAACCATAGTGGTTTCTTACATCATTTTGTTTTGTTTATTTACTTCACACAAAGGCTTGTTACCTCTGTGATGGCAGTTTTTATTATTCCCCATTGTTCTTCCACCCCTCCTTCCTGCCCATTTGCTAGTGCATTCCTTAGGCACTCACCCATTTTGGCAAAGTCAGCCCTCTTGAAGTCCAGTACTTTTGCCTTGTATGGCTTGACTCTATTGCTGTGTTTATTGTGAACCATACTGTTCGATGGTCACTAGTTCCCAGATGGCTACCCACTTCTACATCTGTGATCCTCTCTCCATCTCCATTTGAGAGGACCAGGTCTAAGATTGCTCCCTCTCGAGTGGGTTCCAACACTAATTGTCTAAGGTATGCCCCCTGTAGGGCATCTAGAATAATCCCACTCTTAGAAGTGACTGCTGCAACTGCACTCCAGTTAACATCTGGCATATTCAGATCACCCATCAGCAATATCTCCCCTTTATCTGCCATTCTAAGTAAACTTTCTATCATTTCCTAGTCCATTTCCACCTCCTGAGAAGGGGGTCTTCATACAACCACTGTGCGGATTGTGGTGCCATTGCCTGCCTCCAAATTGACCCACAGTGCTTCTTCTCCTCCCTGTTTACCCTTTTGTTCTGTTGCTTTGTTACCTTCCCTTATGTAGAGAGCTACTCCTCCCCTCTTTTACCCTCCCTGTCCCTCCTGTAGATAGTGTATCCTGGTGTGTTTACGTCCCAGTCATGGTTCTGTGTGTACCATGTTTCTGTGACTGCCATGATATTCAGATGTTCCTCCTCCATCAAGGCCACTAATTCAGGAAGCTTGTTACCCAGACTACGGGCATTGGTACTCATTGCTCTCCATTTTTTGATGGCTTTACCTTCTGTAGCAGCATCCCACCACTGACATTTCTACCTTGGTCTTTTTGTCATTTATTACCCTGTTTTGTAGGGGAGGCTGGGATTTTCCTTCTGCATATCAGTGCCTCCCCCCTTGACTAGTTCAAAAGCTTGCCAATGAAGCATTTAAACCGATTGCCCAAAAGACTTGTTCCCTTCCTGGACAGATGCAGACCATCCTGCCAGTATAGGCTGGTGTCCCTCCAGGTGGACCCCAGTCCCAAATGAAGCCAAACCCCTGTGCTCCACACCATTTTTCAACCATTCGTTAAACTGCATGGTGCAAAGTACCCTCGCCTCACCCATGCCACTGACAGGCAGCACCTCTGAGAAGGATACTGTGTGTGCTACTTGTCTTAAGCCCCTGCCCAACTCTACAAAGTCCTTCTGCACTGCTCTAATCTCATGATGAGCCAAGTCATTTGTCCCTAGGTGGACAATGATATCCAGCTCAGTCTCCTGTGCAACTGTTCTCGTGATCCTAAGGATGCGCTTCCTGTCCCTCCAAGCCATGGCACCAGGCAGGCACCTTACTTCAGTTTTCCCTGCTCCCCCCAGTTCTATCCCTCTAATAATTGAGTCCCCCACCAGGAGCTGCTTCCTTTCCCTGTGGTGCCCTCTGCCTCCTTCCTGAGGGCCTCCCTTCGGACAGTTGTCTGCACCTCCTTAGTCTCCTCTGGCATCCATAGGGGAACTATGCTCCCCCAGAATGGTGTATGGATTGTGGAGTGGAACAACTGACTGGGTGTGCCTCTATTCCACCACCCTTACCATCTCTGAGCCCACTGTGGTCCAACTGCTGTGCTTTCTTCACAACCTCTGAGGTAGTGGTGGTGGCTCTGGTGCTCTCTGGATGGGGGACATTCCCTTGCTACTGTCCAGTGTGGTCTGAAGATGGGCAACTTCCTCCCTCAGGGCACATAGTTGTCTGCAAACAGGGCAGCATCTCAGCCTCCAGAAAGACTCCTGGAAGACTGCTGCCCCACAGCCATTACATTGTACTACTCCCCACATAACTGTCTACCTTGTTTATTTATTTTTTTTGTGTGTGTGTGATTGGTGTGTTATATAGAAATATATGTATTTATATAATGTGTATGCTTATATTGTCAGTGCACTGTGCTAGAGAGGATATGACAGTGATATGCACCTTGCCCTCTTGAGGAAATATCAGAACCCCGGTATAAATGAACTATTTCCAGGGATGGGTGGGTGAGGGGTGGGAAGGGTTTGGGCCTAAACTGTGCCCTCATGAAACAATCAGCTAAAAGCTCTGACCTACCGCTGCGATGAGTGCCGTCCTGTCAGCAAGATGCCCTACACGACAATTTGACAGAGAAAATACCCTGCTAATTAAACAGAGAAAAATCCAAACATCCAAGTCAGAAACAGGTAAACCTCCCCAGCCCCAAAACAGCCTGGTGACTTGTGCTCTGAAAACAGTCAGCCCCAAAACACGTCAGCTGTGCAGAAGGGCAGACACAGAAAACAGTATACAGCCTCTGTGGGTTTAAACTCTTCCTGCACTGAAAATCTTAACAATTGTAACAAAAGTAAAGCAAGCTCCACCTCCCTCTGTTGATTGAAAGACTGCCTTTTCTGATAATTCTAAGTTCCTTATTTCACCCTTCAGTTAAGTATCCTCCACCTGAAGAATATTAACTTTCCTAAAGAATCTAGCTTCAAACCAAAGACAATTGTAAATTGTAAGGTTCACCTCCTCTGAGGATCACAGATGTGAAGTGGGTAGCCATCTGGAACTAACGACCATCGAACAGTATGGTTCACAATAAACACAACAATGAAGTCAAACCATACAAAGACAAAGGTACTGGATTTTAGGAGGGCTGACTTTGCCAAAAATAGGTGAGTGCCTAAGGAATGCACTAGCAAATGGGCAGGAAGGAGGGTGGAAGAACAATGGGGAATAATAAAACTGCCATCACAGAGGTAACAAGCCTTTGTGTAAAGCAAATAAACAAAATGAAACGAGGTAAGAAACCACTATGGTTCTCAAAGGAAGTGGCAGTGAAGGTTCAAGAGAAAAGAAAGCATTCAGGAAGTACAAGGAATCACAGAAGGAACAGGACAGAGAACTGTATCAGTTAAAGCAAAAGGAAGCTGGAAGGCAGTCAGAACAGCAAAGGCCCAAACCGAGGAAAAGATAGCCAACTCAGTTAAGATGGGGATAAAACCTTTTATAGGTACATCAGGGAGTGAAGGAAGACCAAGGAGGGATAGTGAGGCTTAATAAAGAGGGAGGGTGGGCAGAGGTGACTGTGAAAAGGCAGAGATACTAAACAAATATTTTTGCTCAGTATTTACAAAGGAAGAGGGAGTACCTAAAACAAACAGTAGAAACACTCTGGATGCAAGTTGATACTAGCCCATTTACAGAAGAAAGGGTTCTGAAAGAGCTCTTAAAACTGAAGGTGGACAAAGCAATGGGGCCTGATGGGATTCATCCCAGAATTCTAAAAGAACTAAGGGTAGAACTAGTGACACCACTGACTACCCTCTTTAACAAATCATGGGATGATGGGGTGGTACCTGAGGACTGGAGGAGGGCAGATGTGATTCCCCTTCACAAAAGTGGGAGCAAGGCAGAAGCAGGAAACTACAGACCTGTTAGTTTAACCTCAGTGGTAGGGAAAATGATGGAATCACTTCTGAAGGAAAGAACTGTTGAGTATCTAGAGGCCAGAGGGGCACAGGACCCAAGGCAGCATGGATTCACAGTGGGAAGGTCATGCCAGACAAATCTGATAGATTTCTTTGACTGGGTGTCAAAGTAGTTGATCAGAGAGGGCTGTGGACATGGCCTACCTAGACTTTAGCAAGGCATTTGACACAGTCCCACACAAAGATTAATATACAAGTTAGCCAGCCTGGGAGTGGGTCCCAAGATGACAGCCTGGGTAAAGAATTGGCTGGAGAATAGGACACAGAGAGTAATAGTAAATGGAGTCCACTCTGAAAAAGGGGGTTACTAGTGGGGTACCACAGGGTTCAGTTTTAGGACCGGTCCTCTTCAATGTCTTTATAAGTGACATTGCAGAGGGACTGGAAGGAAAAGTATGTCTCTTTGCAGGTGACACAAAGATCTGCAACAGAGTTGATGCACAAGGTGGGGTGGAAAGGATGAGAAGGGACTTGGCAAGGTTAGAGGAATGGTCAAATGTATGGCAGCTTAGATTCAACGCTAAGAAGTGCAAGGTAATGCACCTGGGAAACAAAAACCCAGGAAGAGTACACAATGGGGGGTGAGATACTAACAACAACAAAATGGAAAGGGACCTGGGGTAGTCATATCAGATGACCTAAGGTTGGCAAGCAATGAGAGAGGGCAGCAAGGAGGGCTGGAGAATACTGGGATGCATAGGGAGGCATCACCAGTAGAAAAACAGAAGTTATTATCCTCTGTACAGACAGCTGGTGAGACCACATCTGGAGTACTGCGTGCAGTTCTGGAGACCCAATCTCCACAAAGACATAGACAGGATGGAAGCTGTCCAGAGAGGGCAACTAAAATGGTGCAAGGTCTGCACCAGAAGACATATGAAGAAAGACTTAAGGAGCTTAATATGTATACCCTCGAGGAAGAAGGAGGAGGGGACATGATAGAAACTTTCAAGTACCTCAAGGAATCAACAAAGTCCAAGAGGTAGCATCTTTCAAAAAAGAGGTGTGCAAGAACAAGGGGTACAATTTGAAGATAGAAGGGGTACCTCAGAGGTAATTTAAGGAAGTATTTTTCACAGAGAGGGTTGTGGATGTATGGAACAGCCTTCCAGAGGAGGTTGTGGAGTCAAAAACAGTGGTGGAATTCAAGCATGCATGGGACAGTCATAAGGCAATTCTAGGGGGTGGGCGTAGGAAGAAGAAGGCTGCTGGTAAACTAGGATCTGCAGCTTATCCATCAGGTAGGGAAATGGGCAGAATGGGTGGGCCAAGCGGTCCTTATCTGCCGTCAAATTCTATGTTTCTATGTTTCTATGTTGTGAGCACAACTCACTTTCTTGCAAATCTTAAGTCCAGTGTTGCAGCTTCCAGCCAGAGGTAGCTTCACCTGAAGACTATTAGGTTATCTGAAGAGCCTGCTAAAATTTGTACTTTTATCAAGGTCTGTAAGATTCTTCCAGAGCTATTGGCTGTTAAGTAGCTGTGATGTAAGCACGTCCTGACACAGTCTGGCCTGGCCTTTTAAGGCACACAGAGATAAACAAAAGGAAAAACAGTTTCCACCCCTTAGGCACTGTCTGGGTCCAATACACAGCCTGTAACCTGCTCTCAATTCAGGGCTTATGTCAAATTCTTAGCCCAGTGAATACTCACAGTATTACAAATATTGCAATGCAAACAGTCAATCACTAACTCCAATCAAGTCAGCTGTGCAGAAGGGCAGAAACACAGAAAACAGTAAAATCTTAACAATGGTAACAAAAGTAAAGCAAGCTCCAACTCCCTCTGTTGATTGAAAGACTGCCTTTTCTGATAATGCTAAGTTCCTTATTTCACCCTTCAGTTAGAAGTATCCTCCACCTGAAGAATATTAACTTTCCTAAGGAATCGGCTTCAAACCAAAGACAATTGTAAATTGTAAGGTTCACCTCCCTCTGTTGTGAGCACAACTCGCTTTCTTGCAAATCTTAAGTCCAGTGTTGCAGCTTCCAGCCAGAGGTAGCTTCACCTGAAGACTATTAGGTTACCCCCACTCCCATAGTTCTTGATCCTCACAAGCTGGTCTTTGCTTCTTCTTTTCTCGTCTAAGTACTGGATGAAGTCTTTTGCTCCTCTTTTGATCCTCTGCACCAGTCTCAGCTCTCTAGAAGCTTTGCCCCCCCCATCCAGTCTGGTGACCTCCCTATACCTTTCCCTGTATACATCTTTATCTTCTCCCCTCCCTATTTTCCTATACTTCTGGAATGCCACGTTTTTGGCTCTCACCCCTTGCCTGACCTCTGGTGACAGCCAACTGGATTTCTTTGTCCTGCCCTTCTTGTTTTTTTTTCCTAGTACAGATCTCTGTTGCCTCCGCCAGCCTCCCCTTATTATATTCCATTTCTGATTTGCATCCATGTGTTCTTGGATGTCTGCCAGGTGCTTGCTCAGAATTTCCCCCCATCATTCTAAAGTCCACCCCCTAAACTTAACCACCCTTGAACCCGTTCCCCCTGTGTCCCTCTCCATGTTTAGCATGAACCACACTGAGTAGTGGTCACTCCCAGCAAGCGGTTATCACACACAGGTCCCCATTACATATCCCTTATTTATCAGAGATAATTTATCACCACTGGTGTTGCATAAAAAAATATAAACATACTGAAATTAAGCACATAAAGTGATTAATAATTACAGACTCCAACACCTTTATACATAACAGTGTTACAATTGTGTATGTAGCGTACAAATAACAGTCCTTGATAAGTTCAAATAGTCTGGGGATTTCTATTTCCTTTTTGAGATTCTAACACCAAGGCAAGAATTTTCACAAAATCTGATTTTTGGACTGCAGACCTCCAAATCCCAACCTTACAAAGTCTACATTTTTACTGTAATTCAGAAATAATCCACTGCTAGAAGTAAAAATTGGTTGCATTTTAGCACCTTATTTTATTTGTAGGCAAAAGGATATCTTACATGATTGAGAATTATAATTGTTCAACAGCAGATTATGCTGCTTAATTAATACCAGATCTTAAATTACATGTATTGGACTCCCATCAAACTCCAGAAATTGGGAAGATCCCCTGATGCCTTCTGTAACAGGTGTTGGAAGCAGGAGAGTACCCTCAGGCATATTTTTTGGGACTGCCCGGAAATTAAGAAGCTATGGGACCAGATCAAGCATAGGGCAGATCCCTTGTTAGGTATAGAGGATCTGTTTACTCCCGAGATATGTTTATTAGGAGATTTTTCCTGGATTCCTGTACAGATTCGAAGGTATCATATGGCCCTTCTATCCTTAGCATTGAAGAAACTGGTGCTCTGTCACTGGCTGGATGGGCAGGCCATATCATACCTGGAATGGTTAATTGATCTTTTGTTTAATCTCCGGGTTGAGCAAATGAAAGCTAACCTTTGGGGATCAGTGTTGAAATACAAGAGAGTGTGGGATAGTTTTCACCCTCTATACTTGCTTCAAGCGGGGGGTTCTAAAGATGGATCTGGTACATAAAATACAGGGTTTCCTCCATTATTCCACCACCACACCTGTCAGTTGCTCCCCCTTTTCGGGGGGAGTTTCCCAAGTAATAGTGAAGATGAAAGGAAATCCTTTGTTACCTCCTTTTTTATGCTTTTCTTGTTTTATTTAGTAGCCAAGTGGGGGGTTGGGTTGGGAGGAAGGGGCCTGGCATGGGCTGATTGTCAATTTCTACCTTTGCATATGTATAGATACCATGTCATGGCATGTTATTGTAAAAAAATGAATAAACTTGAATTAAAAAAAAAACAGCAGATTAAGCCAAGGTGATAGTTTTTTGTCTAGTAAAAGAAAATATTCACTGTGACAGGCACAACAAGTATATAAAGCATGCATGATAGAAATATCATTTTAAAACTCATGCATGGATGCAAAATGCAATTTGCAGAGAAATGTGCATAAATTGTTTGAGACTCCAGGGATCTACCACATCTTAACACCACATTTAGGGTGCCATGTCAAGACAGCGTCAGATTTCGGTGACTGTCATTTAGAGTAACCTCTCTGTGGGGGGGGGGCTGTGCCCCCTACATTTCCCTTACTAAATATACCAACTCCGGGGGGTGGGCCAACCTCAGGGAGGGGGGCACAAAGAGGTCGCTCTAAATGAAAGTCACAGAAATCTGGCACTGTCTTGATGCGGCACCCTAAACCCAGCACCCTAGCAATGGTATACAAGAATCCAGACCCAGTGCCTTTAAACGTAAAGAGCCAGTAGTAGCAGTCGCAGCGGCAGCAGAAATTGAAGTAAAGTAGTAGCAAAGGCCACAGCAGAAGGTGTAGGTTATTCCAGACAAAACTGGATGTTGAGACAGTTTTTAGTTGTCCTTTGTATAGTACAGGTCTATAGTTGAAAATAGGACATTGTATCCTAACCGTATGTACCTGGATAAAAATAAAATATTATGACAATGATGATGATAAAGAATCCTGTACAGTCTGACATGGCAGCCTCTTTTCTGTTTTCTTTTAAAATATTTATATAGCGTCCAAATATCAGAACTGTTTTCTGAGTTCTCATCTGCATTAACATTCTGCACACAGTCCAGCTAATCAACTCTAAACAAGAGTCCAATTCAATGTTTAACTTTTTTACCTTCCAAAGTACTTCAGTTACAGTACACAAGTAACAGGGCTAAGCTGTTGCACATTAATACAATTGTCCCCCATATTCAAACAATTAGTTGAACACAAAATGGAATTGCGCAGTACTAACTATGAATAGTGAGGGCTGCGATACTGAGACAAGAGCTGTGCCACCCAGAGGCGATAGTGCCAAAGTGCTAAAATAATATATGCAGTGCTGGAGCAGACAATGCCACCCGAATATGATGTGCATGCCGATATTCAAATGGAAAGCATAGCACTGATGCCCATTAGCACTAAGTAGTGTGTGGCACTAAATAAGGACTATAAAAAGGTTGCCCATATCCAAGTGCAAACACACAGGAGGGGAAGGGAACTGTACTGCGTGCACCTCTCTTGGCTGTGGAGAGAGGTTGCTAGTCTCCAGGCTGTTGGCTCAAATTTGAGGAACCTCCTTCCCCACCCAGGGACCACCAAGTCTGCTGCCACTAACTCAAAGGATGCCTAGGACGAGGAGCGATTGGATTATGGTGGGCTCAGGGAGGGTGAGGGTGGTGGGAGAGAGGCACATCCCCCATCCAATAACACTATACAACTCCTACACTGCTCTGGCAGGGTGGGACTGTTCCATGGAGACACCCTAAGTAGTGACCAAGGAGGACAGGGAGGATGTGAGGGTCCTGAGGGTGGCAGAGGACCCTGAGGAGAAGGAAGCAACTCCTTGTGGGGGACTCCATCATGAAAGGGATAGATTTGGAGATATTAAGAAAGGGGGAAGGTAGGTTAGGTGCCTACCTGGTGCCATGGTTTGGAGTAATGTAAATCGGATCCTGGAACTCACTAGAGCAGCAGGATGGGAAGGGGAGCTAGATGTCATTGTCCACTTAGGGACAAATGACCTGGCTAGGGATGGGAAGAGGATATTTCATGATGAGTTGAGGCAGTGGGAGAAGCGTCTTAGGCAGGTAGCAAGTTCAGTGGCCTTTTCTGAGGCATTGTCTGTCTATGACAGGGAGGGGGATAGTGTACTCCACACCGGGAGCTTCAACTAGTGGTTGAAGGAATGGTGCAGAGAGGAGGGATTTGACTACATTAGGGACTGGGGTCACACCTGGAGGAATAAAGGTTTGTACAGGTGAGATGGCCTGCATCTGACCAAGAGGGGAACTACAGTCCTCCGTGAATGGTTTAACTCATACATTGGCGAACATTTAAACTAGACAATGGGGTGGAAGAAGGAAGCAGGGAGATATAAACTGCCCCCCCCAAACTAGAGTGGGCAGCAGGGACAACCCTAAGGAAGACAAATCTCCAAGGGTACCTAATACAAAGAAAAACAAGTTAGTAGTAATGAAGAGAGATGGGAATGTGAACAGAGGTAGTAAGGAAAGAGGGCAAAAGGGAAAATGGGGGGCTGTCGAGCAGGGTGGCACTAAAAGTTGGAAGGCCATATGTACCAGCGCTCAAAGTCTGGGAAATAAAGTTCCAGACTTAGAGGACATTATGGCAGAAGCTGACCTGGACATTGTCACCATTACAGAAACATGGTGCACTGAGAACCATGACTGAGATATAGCCGTAACAGGCTACTATCTGTTCAAGAAGGACAGGGTGGGGAAAAAAGGGGAAGGAGTTGCTCTTTATGTGAGAGATAACATTAAAGTGACAGAGGTACAGCGAATACAGGGAGGGGCGGAGTCAGGTCACCTAGAGACTGAAACGCAGACCCGCTATTGACATTGGCATGATCTACAGACCTCCAGGACGGGGGGGGGGGTTTGGATATGGTTCTGTGGGAAGCAATCAAAAAGATGGCAAATAAGGGGGGGTGCTGCTGGTGGGAGACTTCAATGTGCTGAAAGTAAACTGGCACATCCCAGCTGCAGCAACAGCTTGAAGCAGGGGCATTATGGACTCTGTGCAGGGGGCATTCCTTAGGCAAATAGGGAGCCCACTCATGAGGGGGCAATACTGGACCTTGTACTAACTAACGGGGACAATGTTGCAGATGTCACGGTGGGTGACCACCTGAGGACCAGTGAGCACCATACTGTGTAGTTCAATATAAGGGCTGGGGCAGAATGGAACCACACAAGGACGAGGGTCCTGGACTTCAAGAGGGCCAATTTTAAAAAGATGGGGAATGCCTCAGGGATGCCCTGGCAGGGGGAGGAGGACTTGGGTGGAGTGGAGGAACTTTGAGCGAAACTAAAAGGGGGCATAGAGAAGGCAGTAAACCTCAGTGTCAGGCAAGTAAGCAAAGCCAAGAGGAAAAAGAGACCTCTATGGTTCTCTAAGGAGGTGGCTGGGAAACTGTCTTGAGAGTCTTAACAAATGTCTCTGACTATTGTATGTTGCTTGTAATGTAAATGATTATCGTACTCTAAAATGTCTTTGTATTTCTACCTGAAATTAATTCTGGATCGCCCCTGAAAAAGGGACTGCAACGGTTCCAGCGGGTCCACCCTGTTACCAAAATTAGATAAATAAATAGACAGCTAAGGGCAAAAAAGTCTGCATTCAGGAGGCATAAGAAGACACAGAAATACAAGGATATGGAGCTGTATCCAGCAAAATAGAGGGAGGCAGGGATATGTTATTTATTTTAGTCTTTGGTAACAAGGCAAGGCCCACTAGGCACAAGTGCCTGTTTTCATGGGCAACCTTGGAGCACTGGGCAGTTAAGTGACTTACTCAGAGTCACACAGTATGAAAGTGTAGGTTGTGAGAATCAAACCCTGGTCTGGTCTGCTGGATGTACCAAGATCATTCACAGCTCATTACTCTAACTTTTAGGCTATACTGCCAGTCCTAGAAATAGTGCAAAGGCACAAAAAGAGGAGAAAATAGCCCAGGAAGCAAAGAAAGGGGACAAAACATTTTATTGGTACATAAGTGAAAAGAGAAAGACCACGGGAGGGATTGTAAGACTAAGAAGGGAAAGGGGTGATTGTGTGGAGGGGACCAAGAAAAAGCAAACATCTTGAACGAATACTTTTGTTCAGTGTTCACTGAAGAAAGGGAAGAAGAGGAGCCACAAAAAAGTGATAGGAGCATCAAAGGAAGGGAGGTGGACACTAGTCCATGTACAGAGGAGGGAGTCCTGAAGGAAATCGCAAATCCGAACATGGATAAGACAATGGGACCAGACGGGGTCCATCCAAGAAAACTGGGGGAACTCAGGTAGGTGCTGACTGCACCTCTGACAGCCCTGCTCAACCTCTCATTGGAGATGGAAGAAGTCCCGGGGGACTGGAGGAGGGCAGATGTAGTCCCACTTCACAAAAGTCGTAGTAGGGAGGAGGCCAGCAACTATAGGCAAGTCCGTGTGACTTCGGTGGTGGGGAAATTATTGGAATCGCTACTGAAGGAAAGGATAGTGAAATATCTTGAATCCAGTGGCTTACAGGACACGAGACAATGTGAGTTTATGGGTGGGGGGCATCTTGCCAAATGACTCTAAAAGATTTCTTTGACTGGGTGACCAGGGAAATGGATCAGGGAGGAACAGTGGATGTGGTCTACCTAGATTTCAGCAAGGACTTTGGCATCATTCTGCATAGAAGATTAGTAAGTAAGCTTGGTAGCCTAGGAGTGGGACCAAAGGTGGTAAACTGGATAAGAAATTGGCTACAGGATAGAAGATAGAGGGTGTGGTAAATAGAGTTCACTCTGAGGAAGGGAGGGTGACCATTGGGTACCTCAGGAATCTGTACTGGGACCGGTCCTCTTTAATGTGTTTATTACTGACATTGCAGAGGGGCTGGAGGGAAAGGTCTGCCTGTTCACAGATGACACTAAAATCTGCAACATGCAACAGGGTAGACACTCTCGGAGGGGGGGGGATAAGGGATCTGAAAAGGTTAGAGGAGTGGTCAAAGGTATAGAAACTGGGCTTCAATGCTAAAAAGTGCAAAATCATGCACTTGGGGCACAGAAACCCAGGAGAAGAGTACAAAATGGGAGGAGAGGTATTGACTACCACCAAACAGGAAAGAGCCCTGGGACTTATCATATCTGATGACCTAAAGGTGGCTAGGCAATGTGGCAAGGCAGTCAGGAGAGTTAGCGGGATGCTGGGGTGCATAGGGAGGGGACTCACCAGCAGAAAGAGGGAGGTGGTGTTGCCCCTGTATAGATCACTGGTGAGACTTCGCCTGGAGTACTGTGTCCAGTTCTGGAGATCTCATGTCTGGAAAGACAAACAAAAAGTGGAAGCAGTCCAGAGGAGGGCAACCAAAACAGAGCAGGGTCTGCACCAAAAGCCCTATGAGGAAAGACTGAAAGACCTTAATATGTATACACTGTAGCACCAGAGGAAGAGGGGGGATATGGCTGAAACTTTAAAATACCTCATGGTATAAATAAGGTTTAAGAGGGAAACATCTTTTAGAAAAAAGATGCTCAAGGACAAGGGGTCATGCTATGAAGCTGGAGGGGGGTCAACTCAGGTGAGATGTGAGGAAGTACTTCTTCACAGAGAGGGTGGTGATTGCCTGGAACAGTCTCTTTGCAGAAGTTGTGGGGGCAAAAACTGTAACAGCATTCAAGAAAGCATGGGACAGGCATAAGGGAACCTTAGTGATAAGATGGGGGGAGGGGGGACAAGCCAGAGATCAAGTAGGGTCTGCGGTGATACAGTAGGTAGGAAAAGACAGACAGACTAAGTGGGCCAAGTGGTCCTTATCTGCCATCAAATTCTGTGCTTCTATGTTACACCAGAAACAATGCCCACCTTTTTTACCTGAGGCAGGCTATTCAAGAGGATGAGAGGGAGAATGCCCCCCGGGCCACATCATAAGTCCCATAGGCACTATGCAGTGAACAGACAGTATTGGCCCCGAGTCACATTCGTAGATCTCAGTGATGAGCAGATTGTGGGTGGAACAGGATCAACAGGCAAAAGATAAAAAAAAAAAAAGCCACACAAACAACAAGTTCTTACTGTTATTTATTGAAAGATATGTCAAGCAAAGATTCGCCGCCTGCAGATGCAAAGACTAGTCTCTACCGGCTGGTCACTGATCCTGGTACTGGGCTCGGGGTATGAACCCAGGTCACCAGCATGCCAAGCTAACCCCTTCACTCAGTACCACAGAGCTGGCAGAAATCCACATTCATTTCTAATTTGAGCCAGACACCTTGATATGATTCATGAAAAACTTCAGTTCCCTCCTAGAGAGATGTTACTTCATTAAGAGATGTTAAGAGCTAATGCCGTCTGCTATCAAATAACTTCTTTAAGGATGGTGAGTTAAGCTATATGTATTATGACACATTATGATAGATTACAGCTACATTTTCTTTTTGTCCATGGTCTGATATTACAGAAAATTAATTCAAACTTTCAATTTGTAAATTAGAAGGGCTTAGTGGAGGAACAGAGCATATTATCATCCTGCATTTTGTTTGGATTCCTGAAGGGCATGTATAGACATAGAACTTTTTGTCCATTTTTATTTGTTGATCATATTATTTTATCATTTTAAACATAGATCCTCTTCCCTGAAGAAGTCCGTGAGGAACAAAATGTTGCACACGGTCTGGGGGGACCTTTGCTTGACATATCTATTAAATAAAGGATGATGAGATCTAGTTGTTGGTGCGACTGTTTTTCTGTTCTCTTTGTCTGAAGATTTCACCTTACCAGCCCCAAATTATACAAACTTTAGAGACGTAACAGAAGGGAACCCACCCAGGATTGTTTTATCTTGGAACAGACTCAGCAGGCTCATGTGTGAGCTGCTGCATGGTGAGCTCTGGACACAGACCTACTGCAGCCATGCAATGTCCATTGAGCTCAAGGTGACTGCAGCAATGTGTTTCTTGGCCACTGGCACATTCCATGGGCATCACACTGTCTGCCACCTCATGCCCATTGAGCCAGTTCCTCAATGCCCTGCTGACCCATGCTGGGAAGTACATGATAAAGGGAACATTGTTTAACCAGGAGTAGCACACTAAGCTGAAGCTTGTTTCCAGATGCGACCTGCTGGTTTGAGTGCCACTGACTGCACCCGTGTTGTCATCTATCCATCCCCAGGGGATGGGGCACAGGAAGATAAGGCAAAGTTTCTTTCTATGGCACCCATTCCCGGAGGCTCGGGGTGCCTTACATAAAGACAAGAAGGGAGTAATAAAGCATACATAAATACATATTTAAAATAATAAAAATACTTAAGATAATACATATCGGACATCAGGAAGGGTATAGGGTGTGAAATGAGTCTCTTCGCTGATGACTCCAAGATGGGAGCAGTAGTTGAGGGAGAAGAGGGGAGGTTGGCCCTGCAAGGGGACCTGGACACCCTGGATAGCTGGGCTCACATATGGAAATTAAATTTCAATATCACCAAGTGCAAGGTGTTGCATCTTGGTCGGGGAAACCCTAAACACAGGTACACCCTGGGAGGGGAGGCGCTGGAGGCATCAATAGGGGAAAAGACCTAGGGGTCATGGTGGATGCATGTATGAATAACTCTGAGCAGTGCAGGAGAGCGGCTAGCAAGGCAAACAGGATGTTGGGATGCATCGTAAGGGGGATCACCTCTAGGAGCAAGGAAGTGATTCTGCCGCTGTACAATGGACTGGTTAGACCACACCTTGAGTACTGTGTACAGTACTGGAGACCACACTTGAAGAGGGACATACAGCTCCTGGAGAGGGTACAGAGGAGGGCAACAAAGATGATACGAGGGCTAGGGGATTTGATGTATGAGGACAGACTTAAGGAGCTCTGCCTGTTTTCATTGGAGGAGAGGAGAGACAGGGGGGACATGATTGAGGTCTTCAAGTACCTCAAGGGAATAAATAGGGTAAACATGGAGGGGATCTTTAGACTAAAGCAGGGAGGTATCACCAGAGGGCATGGTTTGAAGTTGGAAGGTGGAAGGATGAGGGGGAAAAGAGGAGGAGGTTTTTCACTGAGAGGGTGGTGGACCCTTGGAATGCACTGCCTGGTGAGCTGGTTTAGAGATCCACAGTGGAGGGCTTCAAGAGAGGGTGGGACAGACACAGAAAGTGGATGTATCAGATGATGGCCTGTCCCAGGGGGGTGGGGATGGATGATACGAGTTTCTGGAGCACGAGGGATGGGAGGGTCTCAGCAACCAACTAAGGATCTAAGGTCCGAGCAGACTCGATAGACCATAAGGCCTAATCTGCTGGCAAATAGTATGTTAGTATGTAATACTAATAAATAAGTTCAGTGGTCACTTCATTTGTCAGATTAAAGTTATATAATGGTGAACAAACATTATGCTTTTAGGCAGCCAAATATTAGAATAGTTTACCCTATTCAGCTCATACTTCACCTTCACTTAACTTATTTGTTTGGGAGATAAAGGGTATAAGTCAATTCAGATATCAATGTAATTAGACTATTGCACTTTAATACTTGTGATTGATGTATATAATGTTATTGTTATTTTTTTTTTTTAACCAGGAGAGACACTAAGCTGAAAGCTTGTTTACAGGTGTGACCTGGGAGCACAACGAGGTTAAGTGACTTGCTCAGGGTCACACAGTATGCAAGTGGGGGTTGTGGGATTCAAACTTAGGTTTCCAGGTTTGCAGCTCAGAACCTTAAACCACTGCGCTATACTACCTCCAATTTTATATTGTCTGAATTGTACTTTGTATTCATGGATTTTACAATTCCTGTGTGTCTTTAAATTTTAGTTAATT
Organism: Neoceratodus forsteri; assembly: GCA_016271365.2. Taxonomy (NCBI): domain Eukaryota; kingdom Metazoa; phylum Chordata; order Ceratodontiformes; family Ceratodontidae; genus Neoceratodus; species Neoceratodus forsteri. The sequence goes on from CM057451.1 coordinate 1,094,198,143, forward strand.
CATGTGTAACCCCTAGGTGGCGCTATCCCAAGGGCTACTACCCCTGCCTGCTTAACTACTAACAGGTTGAGGGGCCTAGGTCCAATGGCGGGTGCCTCCACCCAGAGGTCAGGGTTTGCAGTAGTTAAACTAACTTGGTCACAGCCCTCTGGGACACTGTAACCCCCTTTCTTCCCACTAGTGGCCCATACAATGTATCAGGAATATCTTCACAATGTACACTTACCACCAGGACTGGCTCTGTCGACTGGACTCTGGGGACCCCCTGTAAAACAAGATGACACAGTGCAAAAGCCACAGTACAATACTTTAACATAAACAAATACCTCAGTCAGTGTAACTTTGCTGAAACAAACAGATCTGATTTATTTAAGAAGCTGTAACAAGGAAGGGGGGAAATCAGGTTAATTAGGTTAAACACATTAATAATCACTGTACTGTGCACGTATTCAGAGTCCCAAATTGTCACTTTCACTGGGTACCCAGGATGGGTGGGGGGGCTAGCCAGGATCGGTGCAGCTGGTTGGGGCCCTGTGATGGAAAAAATACTTGGACAATACCCAACTATAATCCGGAGCCGGATGGCTCAGTTCGTGAAGAAATGAAACAGCAACAATTAGATGACACACTTGCAATTTGCTAAACAGATGGCAGGGAGCTACCCTGCTTGTACTCACTGACTCCATGCTGAAAACTAGATGGAAGGCAGATTGTCCTGGATTGCCAGGAGGAGCAGACCATGTGGACAAGGTCCTTGTGACTGGACCCCACTGCAGTTTAGAGCAAATAGATGTAGTCTGGATTAAGATGAGGTTTACTTCCAGCTTCACGCACACAGTTCACTGCACAGGGGATTTGAAATGTGATTCCCCACAAGCACTACACACATTTATATGTAAAAGGAAAGTACTATACCAGGCAGGCTGCTTCTCGATCCTGACCGCAATTACTGCATGATACCAGGGAGAACACATAGCAGCTTCAGTTCCTGACAGACCGAGCGCGATTCAGCAATTTCTCCAGTCTTCTACAGGGTGAGCCTGGTTTCTACTCTTCAGATCTCCTTGATTCTCCTCACAGGTCGGATTCAGTCCAAACGGGCGCTTACACAGGCTGCAGGCTGAAACTCAGGGCCTTACACACACTTCCCGCGCTAAAAACTACACACTGAAGAAGCACAGAGCTCCTTGTCTCTTCACTGCCAAAACTGATCTAACTTCTCCAGTCCCAGAACCATGCATTTCCTTTAGCTCCACACTATTCTGTTCGCTGGTTTGGCTATCACTCACAGTAAACTCCCCCTGTTGGTGGAAAAAGGCACCAAGGTCAAAACTACATTTCCCAGAGTCACTGCCCTTACAATCCCCTTACAGCAGGCTCCAGAGGAGAGTCCAAGTTCTGATTCGCCCAGAGCAGGCTCCATTTTAAAGGATCCCCACCATGATTGGTCCAATTCGGCAGTTCAGAACCAACATGAGGGAGCTACTCTGCACTGTCCTTGCTACAAGAAAGCAGGTTAAAACAAACTGCATTTTCATTATTACTATAACAGGTTACAAGCAAACAATTACATCTTTGAAGAGTGCTCCTTCTGCCCACTTAGCGACAGCAGAAATGGAGCAATAAAAGTTTTGACTACTACTGCTATAATTATATCAGGGTAGGCCAGAGCAAAAAGGTGGGATTTTAGGTGGCTTTGAACATCTCAACAGAAGGGACCTCACTAATAGCACAGGGAAGCAAATTCCACAGGATGGTGCTGGCGACGCTAAACATTCTGTCGCCGGCAGTTTTTAGCCTCATCCTGGGAACTGCCAGGAGTCCCTTAGAGGAGAAACGGAGGGAGCAGACTGGGACAGCAGGTGTTAAGAGATCAGACAGATAGCCATGGCCAAGTCCATGTAGGGCCTTAAAGGTGAGCAGGCTCACCTTGAAGATAACCCTCCACCTAACTGGCAGCCAGTGCAGTTCAGGCAGTACTGGGGTCTCATGACAGAACCTCAAAAGGCCCGTCAGTAATGTGGCAGCTGTGTTCTGCACAAGCTGTAGTCGGCGGAGGGTACCTCCCGAGACCCTGAAGTAAAGAGTGTTGAAGTAATCAAGCCTGGACGTAACAAAGGCATGTACCAAGGTGGGGAGGTCCTCAGGCGGAACTAGGAGCTTGATCCTGGCAATATTCCTCAAGTGGTAAAAAGCACTTTGAACAGCTGATGACACCTGAGATTCAAATGTCAAACAGTTGTCCAGAAACATACCAAGATCTCGGTTATGGACCCCAGAAAAAAGACCAGTTGCCACACTGGAGGCATTCCTATCATGCCTTCGGCCCGATTCCACTACCAGTACCTCCATCTTATTAGGGTTCGGTCACAACCAGCTGGAGAACATCCAATCATTGATCTCGGCCAAGCAGAAGTTCAACACTTCCACAGCACTGGATGTTTTGGGGGCAAAGGATAAGTACAATTGGATATCATCTGCATAGCAGTGAAAACCCACATTGTACTTCCTAATCAGCTCACCTAGGGGCAGCATGTACACTGCAAATAACATCAGCGACAAAATCGATCCCTGAGGCACACCGCATGACAGGAGCTTCGGGGAGGAGGAGAAATTCTCAGTCACTACCCATTACTTCCTGTCAGTGAGGTAGGATTCAAACTAGTGGATGATGGCTCCAGCAAGCCCACAGTACTCTCTGAGATGATCAAGCAGCACAAAGTGGTCTACAGTGCCAAAAGCTGAGGAGAGATTTAGGAGAACAAGAACTGACCCATCTCCTCTATCCCTCACCCTAAGGAGGTTGTTATGCACCCAAACTAATGCTGTTTCAGTGCTGCGCTTGGCTCGGAAACCAGACTAGAGTGGCTCATAGATGTCAGTGGTCACAAGGTGCTCCTCAAGCTGTTGCACCACAATCTTCTTCTCAACAACCTTACCCAAAAATGGGAGGTTGGAGATAGGTCGATAATTGGTCAAGATGTCCGGGTCAAGAGATGGTTTCTTCAGAAGGGGCCTCACCAGAGCCTCTTTCAAGGAATCCAGGAAGATCCCCTCTGAAAATGAACACCAGACAATCAAGGTGAACACTGGACCAATGGAATTGACACATCCTATTAAGAAATGTGTCGGGACCAGGTCCAGTTCACGGTATGTGTGCTTCAGCTTCAAAGTGACCTCTATGACCTCGGCCACCTCCGCCGGTTAAAACTCCACCCAAACAGGTAGAGTACCTCTGCTACAACCAAGGCAATCACTGTGAGATGCAGCACGACTCACTGGCAGGATTCCCTGCCAAATAGAGAACACCCTGTCACTGAAGAACTGAGCAAACTCATCACACAGAGTGACAGAAAAAGCTGTAACAACCTGTCTACAGTCCAAAAAAGCACAGCTGGTTGGTTCTTCCCTGCAGCAATCTCCCTGGACAGGAATTCTGCCTTCTTACAGTTGATTTCCCCATGATATTCACCGTAGTGGGTACACAGGGCCAGTTTGTCCTCCTCTTCATCACCTTGAGCTCTCCATCAAACCAAGGAGATGTCAAGTGAGAAGATTTGGATCATACATGGGCTGGTGCAAGTGCGTCGAGGGCTGCAGACATCACCCTATTATAGGTGGCAACCGCCTCCCTCATGCCATTGGCACATGCAGCATCTACATAAGATAAGTCAGCCACTGCCAGAAAACCCTCAGGGGACATTCCCCTGAAAGAGTGGTAGTTGACCATCTCCAAGGGAGGGCTCTCTGGGGGAGCCCTGAGCGAGAATCTCACCATGCCGTGATCAGATCAAATGACCTGATCAATCCTGAGGCTGATTACCTCAAGCCCCAGTGAGAACAGCAGGTCCAACATGTGGCCGCCGAGGTGAGTCACGGAAGTAACCTTTTGTATCAGGCCCAGTGATGACATCATCTGGAGGAGGCTGGAACCAAGTCTAGAGGACTCGTCGTTGGGCCAAGCATTGAAGTCCTCCAGCACTAAGCATCTGGGGGATTATAACACCTCACCGATGATGAGATTCACCACCTCCTGCAGGAAGTAAACTTGTTATTAACCTACAGAAGATGCAGGCCATGCTATTTGGCTCAGCAGCCAAGTTAAAAGCCGCCCCGGATTCACTACAGTTCTCCGGGGCTGATGGGTCACCGCTGACTGTCGGAGGCTCGGTCAAGCACCTGGGGGTAACACTTGACCCACAGCTGGATATGAACCTGCACATACGAAATACATGCAAGGCCTCAAACTGCAAGCTGGGTCAGGTTTACAGAGCAAAAAAGCTGTCTAACTCCAGCTGCCCGTCTTGCTCTAGCCAGGGGAGTCCTCCTACCCATGCTTTGCTACGGACTAATCACCTTTGCCCACGTTGCAAAAACTAGTCTAGTAAAATGGGACTCAGTGTACAACAACATATACCGTTTTGCGCTCTCAGACCCCCACCTCACTCACCGCTGTGAGCTTTACACCCGGCTTGAGTGGCTCCCACCGGAAACTCACCGCTCTTATGTTGTGGGCAACTTCATTGACAATATTGTCAGAACTGCCACCCCTCAAAACCTTGCTGAGATCCTTGTTCTTGCTACACCCTCCTACAACCTGTGATCCAGCGGCTCCCCATGCCCTCCTGGTACCTAAAACCCGCACACAAATGGGTGACCGAGCCTTCGCTGCGCATGTGCCCAGGGTTTGGAACTCTCTTTCAACTAGCACTCACTCCTCTCCCTCGCACCAGAGCTTTAAAGCCTCCCTCTGGGGTTTTCTCAAAACAGCTGCCACCTGCCACTGCACTAGACAAACCCTCTCAGCCTGAGATGCCCCAACTAAATGAGATGCTACCTAAACATTACGACTTGGGCAGAGCACAACTGTGCTCATACTCCTCCTGTTCTCACAACATATATAAAAATGGACCATTTAGGCCCACCAGTAAAACAGGGTGAGCACTATAACTGTGCACTCCTTTCTCTCACACTGGGCCCACTCTATCCCTTCTGTGACTCCTTATTCTAACTGCTAGCCTTACAACTTGCTGCCTGGAGCAATGAATTCACACTGCACTTCTACTGACTGCAATGTTTAATACTGTATTGTAATACTTGTTTTTGGTATTGTTGTCTTACAATGTCCCTGTGTTCTGCTTACTTTATATTAACTCTTCACTACTATTTGCCTGATGAAATCTGATGCTTGTAAAGTCCCTGTTGTGCTAATTCTATGTAATGTAATCCTCCACATGTATTTGCCTGATGTTCATGTATGTACCTTGTAATGTACCTTGTAATCTCCCGGGTCACACCTGAAAATAGGCACTTGGCTGTCTAGTGTGCTTACCCGGTTAACAAAAGCAAGTAAATAAATAAATAAATAAATAAATAAATAAATAAATAAACTCTCCTTCCACTCTGGGAGGGTGATAAATAAGGAGGATTCTGCAGCCTACACCCAGACTCCCACTCACTGCTACACATTCAAAGGACCTGGTAGTTCCCACTGGGTGCACAGTAAAGCCAAGTTCAGATCTAAAGCAGATGGCTATTCCCTCACCCCTGCATTCCACCTTAGAGCAGGGCACTATGGAGTACCGGGGGGGGGGTTGCCTCCAAAAGTGGCCCGGCATTGTCTCCCACCCAGCTCTCTGTGATGCAAGCCAGATCGGCCGTAGAAATTAAGGCTGCCATAACTGAGGTCTTATTTCTTATCAATCTGGCTTTGCAAAGCACTGCCCTAAGGGGATTGGTAGGCACTGCAGCCCCTCTGGCTATCTGCCCACTCGGTCTGCTGGGACCCCTGGGGACAGGAACAAAACACGTCTGGCCTCTCTCCAGGGGATTAACAGCCTACACGGGCATGAGGCTACATCCCTGGCATTGCCACCAGCATGTTCTCCCACAGCACAGGGGATCAACAGCCTGCACGGGCACAAGGCTCCCTCCCTGGCACTGCCGCCAGCACGCTTCCCCACAGCACAGGGAATCAACAGCCTGCACGGGCACAAGGATCCCTCCCTGGCATTGCTGCCAGTACGCTCCCTCACAGCACAGGTATGGCGCTGATGGATTTGGAATTTTGGTGCCTTCTGCCAAAGATTCCAGCTCCCGGGGTAGCCATCTGGCTCCTGTGGTGATCTGCCCTCAGTGTAGCTGCTTGTGCAGCTGCAAATTTTAACTGAACTGTGCCTATCTCCCAGCAAGGCTGGAAAGCTATGTGTAAACGTTTACTTTTCCAGCTGAAGGTTACCCTGGGGTAAATGGCCCAATCTGCACAAGTGCAAGCTGCCTCCCAAGGGTTTGCTGGAAGCCGAATTTTGGGCAGGATTCAGCTCTGAGAAGTAGACATCTTAATGTCTAAAGCTTACAGGGACAAATTTAAATGCTGGGCTGATAGACTTTTTTCGCTGATGTTTCTTGCTCTGACTGTCCTGTTTTACAGCCTTTGTTGCTAAAAGTTCTGTTGGGGATAAGTGATGCGTAATTTATTTGTTTTCTTTCTCCTCTTTCTAGAAAAACTGCCATTTGCCTGGCTACTCTATATAATTGGATAGCTACTAGTTCCTTGTTAACTGCTGGGTTAAGTCTCCATTTTAGTTAGCCCCTGCCTGAAAATTTACCTAGTTTAATAATTACAGTGGGACTAGCATCTCACTTAATCGGCCAACTGTCCACAATTTATTTGTACTCCTTTCAAGTTGCCAGAACATTAGCCATTTTCTTTGTTTTGTTTTATTTTTATACTTAAACAGTGGGACTGAATTTATTTAAAGCTCGAAGAGAGGTAGGAATGACAGACCTTAATTAGGGACCCAGCCCTTGCTGAAATCTGAAAACCTCTGGACACTCCCGTAGAAGCCGTTTCCCTGCCCCATCTCACCCCCTTCCACAGTTTTACCCCCGTTGAGCTCCCCCTCCAACTCCCCCTTGGGCCATTACTAATTAAGTCTCTTTGTCCCTCTCTCCTTAGGGGATCAACAGCCCACACGGGCACAAGGCTCCCTTCCTGGCATTGCCGTCAGCACACTCCCCCAAAGCACAGGTATGGCACTGATGGATTTTGAATTTTGGGGCCTTCTGCCAAAGACTCCAGCTCCCAGGGTAGCCATCTGGCTTCTGCAGTGACCTGCCCTCAGTGTAGCTGCTTCTGCAGCTGCAAATTTTAACTGAACTGCACCTATCTCCCAGCAAGGCTGGAAAGTTGTGTGTAAACTTTTACTTTTCCAGCTGAAGGTTACCCTGGGGTAAAGGGCCCGATCTGCACAAGTGCAAGCTGCCTCCCAAGAGTTTGCTGGAAGCCAATTTTTCGGCACCCCCACCCAGCCTTCATTAAATGCTCTTCCAGACCCCCCCCGCCATACTAACCCAGCCTACCTCTTAAAGGTGCATGAAGCAATTGATGGCCTTAAAGCTGCACCAGTGTTTTTTGCTCACTGGCTTATTAAGCTCCAGTCCACAAAGTTATTCTCTCTATGTTACTTTCAAATGTGGGTGCACTGACCACTTGTCCTAAGTAAGCGATCCTTCACCACCAATCCATCTGAAGGACAATCCACCCACTGATAAAATGATCAGCCTCACCAGTTTAGGGCTGGTGTTTCTTCTATTGGCCATAGGTCCAGATAAACAGAGATCTGTACCATCACCTCCTGATTCTCCTACTCCATACACAGTTCAGGAAGGTTATCTGAAGGTACTAGCCATTACTTCCTCCTCTCGATGCTTCCCTAAAATGCATGCACTGCACATGCCTCCTGATTTCTATAATCAAACAACACACAAGGGATATGTCCCTCCCTACCTGTCCCCACCTATTTGTCTTACCAAACCCTTGCCCATCCTAGGCAAGCAAAAGCTCCAGAAGGGTAAATCCTCATTGGCCATCAGAATAACAACAATAAAAATTATCCTGATGGTGCTCCTCCTGTCCTGTAATGTACACCCTAATCCGGGATCACTAAATACCATAAGAGCAAATAGCACCAGCAATGGTAGCCTAAAAATTGCAACCTTGAATATATGCAGCCTTCTCCCTATGCTACCACAATTCCAGGCCTGGATGGCCTTGCACTGCCTGGACAGTATTTGTCTCACTGAGACTTGGTTATCCTCCCATACAAAGGATAAGGAAATCGCAATGGCTGGATGCCAAGCCTTCAGGTGTGACAGAAAAAACAAAAGGGGATGGGTGTCTTATTTACATTAGAGACACCCTACAAGGGGTTGTCCTCCCCATCACAGGCAGTACTGATGACCATGAACTTATTGGGGTAAAACTCCTTTTTGGTTCAAACCAAATCACTGGTCATTGCGGCAGTCTACCTCCCTCCAAAAAGGCCACTGTAGGACTCAGTAAAGTCCTCGTGGCCATAGACAGCCTTAAAAAGGATCACAAACTCATTATCATTGGTGACTTCAATATAAACTGGCTCAGCAAGGAGGCAACCCCCCAGAGGGACATAGTGGCCAGCTCATATCTAACTCAACTCATGACAGAACCTACTAGGAGGAACCACAAAACAGGAAACAGCACCCTGCTTGACCGGCTACGATCAAGCTCACCCACTAGGCTATCTGTGGTCAGTGTCCTAGCTGATGCCCTAAGTGACCACTCTCCAGTCACATGCTGGTGGTCCAACAAATTTAGGAAAGCCCCACCTATTATCGCAGAGAGCAGAGTCTTAAAAACAGGACAGCTCAAGTCTTTCAAAGAAATGCTTTCCCTGATTGACTGGTCACCTATTGACACTATGCAGAATATAGATCAGGTACTAAAATTCTTCACTGACAAATTCAATTGTGTCTGTGACAAATTTGCCCCTATCAGGAAATGAAAGATTCATGGCAATTATAATAGGTGGATAACTAGTGATCTGCTGGCTCTTATGAAGGAAAAGGACAACCTGTGGTCACGAGCCAGATCCACAGGGGTCAAAAAAGACTATCAGAACTACAGGGCAGCCAGAAACAGATGCACACGGCTCATTAGACTTGCTAAGGCTAATTATTACAGGGACCAGTTGGAAAGGAACTGGGGTGATGGGAGGCATGTTTGGGAGAACATTAAGGATCTCCTCGGGAAGGGTGACAAGAAACCACCCTCAATGCTCAATATCGGTGGTATAAACACCACAGACCCACACTCAATAGCCGAGTCATTCAATAGTGCCTTCATGGATCTGGGCTCAGTTCTCCCTCCAGACTACCTGGAGAGGATGGAGGCGAACCAGTACAGTAAAACCAGAGTGAATGAGCACCTTAACTTCTACTTTAAAGAAGTACCAATGAAGGAGACCATGTCATATGTAAAAAATGTCCTGGGGAAAACCAAGTTAGGGAGTGACAACCTAGATATGAAGCTGGTTGCCCTGGCCATTGATGTACTGATATACCCCATTTCCAAACTCTTTAATAAATCACTCACCTTGGCTGCATCCCCCAGCATCTGGAAGCAAGCCATGGTGACCCCTGTTCTCAAACATGGTGACAGGTCCTGCATAGTTAACTACCAGCCTATATCTATCCTCTCTCCATTATCCAAAGCCTTGGAAAGGATAGTAGCTGGTTAAATCTCTGACTACCTGCAAAAATACCAATTGCAGTGTCACCAACAGCATGGATTTCGGAGAAATCACAGCACTGCTACTGTGCTAGTAGACTTCACTGAATACATGCACGAGCATTGGATGAAGGAGAGATGGTGAGTTCGATCTTCATTGACCTAACAAAGGCCTTTGACATTGTCAACCACCCACTCCTCCTGAACCAACTACGGTCCCTTGGAATAGCCTCAAGTGCTGCTCACGGGTTCATGGATTACCTATCCAACAGTTCACAAAGAGTTAAAGTAGGCCCAACCGATTCCAACTCCAAACAAGTTACCTTAGGAGTACCCCAAGGTTCAATACTTGGGTCACTGCCGTTCAGCCTGTTCCTGAACGAGCTCCTAGAGGCCTGCAACAGCAAGCTTATCATGTACATGGATGATGCTGTCATCCTCAGCAGCAACTCCCATATCCAGATGCTGGAAGATGAGCTGCAATCCACATTTTACCAACTGGAGGGTTGGTTCACCTCACAAAAACTCTTACTCAACTACAAAAAAATGAAAGTCATGCTTCTCTCTGGCCCACAACTTAAGAAGAGACGCTCCTCTCTAACTATCACCAATGGCCAGTTTATCCCACTAGAGCAGGTGAATTCCTTCAAGTACCTAGGGGTCACAATAGATGATACCCTCTCTTATGCTCAGCATATAAACTTGGTGGTGAAGGCAGTTAACACCAAGGTCTGAGTTCTATACAGACACCGGTATAGCCTCACACCTACCGCACTCTGGCTGTCTGTCTCCAGCTCAGTACTATCTGTTATAGATTATGGGTTGGCTGTTTATGGCGCAGCCACCAACACCGCTCTTAAAAGGGTAGTCATAGCCCTAAATAAGGCTTGTAGGCCTACCCTCGGAGCTGATCGCCTCACTCACACCTGCGCTCTGTATGAGCAAACCAATTGGCTCACCCTTGGAAACAGAATAAAGCTCCAAACTTGCCTCCTAGGTAAGAAGGTCCTGTTGGGATGATCACTCCCTTGAATCATACATATGTTATCCCCATCAGAAAACAAGTACAGCACCAGATGCAACACTCAGAGCTCGCTCAGAGTCCAGTTTCGGAGAACAGCACTTGGACAACATTCTTTCTCCTGTAGAGCCCCCTTATGGCTTAACGAGGTCTCTGAGGCTTCGCTCAATTCTTCAAGCCTGCTGGCATTCAAATCAGAATTGAAACAGTTCCTAGTTAGCAAAAGCACTTGTGAGTGTCTGCAAAGATCCCGTGTCTGGAGCTGACCACAAGCTCCCCCTTGCTGTAACACTTGGCCGACATCATGTGATAGGCTCATCCATGGACTGCAAGAATAAATTGACTCCCAAAAGATCACCCAGCCCCCTTCCTTCTTCTTCCCCTCCACTCATTCTGCTCCCCCTACTACGTACCCCCCGACTCCAACTCTGGTCGGTACCTTATCCCCCCCCCACTGCTCTATAGTTGTATCTACCCTCGGGATGCTAACTCCCTGGGATATGGCTGGTTATGCACCTTGCTGCCCTGGCTTGCAAGCCCTCCCATCTTTGGCACCCTGCCCATTTACTATCCTGGACCCCTTTTTGACAAGGCCGTCCACTTGGCTGCTACCTGTTACACCAATCACCCTGTTGATTAGTTCATGCTACTTACTGTCAATTGGTATTGGATTAGCACCATTGTTTTGTATAAAGCATTATGTACCTTGCTTGTTTCAAATGTGTAATGTGTGTAATGTCTATAATGTGTTTCTTGACGTGGAACCTTTGTAAATGAGCTTTTGCATAAAGGTATTTTTTCCGAACAATAAACATTACAATACAATACAGAGCCCGTCTAAGCCCAGGGCATCGCCTGCACTTAACCAACCCTATCCCGCTCACCTCCATTGAGCCAAGAGCACCCCACCACCACTGACCATTCCAGCACCTCCAGATCCTGACCTCATGACAGCCCCTTGCTGTCATTGCTGATACAGGGAGGTCGGTGAAGGGTCAGAGGTCATGCAGCAGGGATGCCTCATAGGCTATACGAGCCTGCCTAAGTCTCTTGCAGATCCCAGATACACCAAAACAAAAACTTGAGCAAAACTCCCAAAAGACCAATCCCTTAAAAACTACTACTGAAAAATCCACTCACACCCACACACAGTCCCAATACACAGATTTTTCTACACTCTCACACCACAGGCACACAATGCTAAAACTAAATCAAAAACCCCACCCCTCACTTTCTCAACAGTTAGTCCTCCCCCCAAAAAAATCTCTCAACCATGCTTAAAACCTCAAGACCACCCCTAAATTTAATTCTTAACTACCCTTACAAAAACAAATACCCAGAAGCCAATCAATTTTGAACAAGAGAGAAAAGTAAGCGCTAACAGGTAAATAATATCCCTATTCAGGGTTAAGTCCAGAAAACCAGCAGAAGAAAGTGATAATGTTCAATGGTAATACATGAGAGTTTTTCCAGGAGTAACAGTTTGTAATGGCCCACTCTCACCAGGCCGTCAAGCACTGAAGGGGGGGGGCGATCAAATGGCCCTTCACAGTCTCCACTGGTAAAAAATGACCAAATGTCCAAGTGGGTTCTTACGAGGAGGGCAGAGGCCTACCTGAACAGAGAGGGCTTCCACTCCATTAACTGCCAGGTAGTGTGAGATGTAATAGGGTGCATCATCAATGTCCTGGCAAGGTACCCCAGAAGCACACACGATGACTTCATCTGGCACATCTTCACGCTGTGCCAGATGTTTGAGGGAAGGGACATACCCAGTGGGCACCTCACTGGTGATTATACATTCTAGGCCCTACTGCTTAATGTATCAGCCACTGATGACATTAATAAATGGATTCTGCCTACACGGGTGACAATGTACAGTACACTTCCTGTTTTCATGGCTGTTAACACCTGTCCTACACCCCACATCCATTGCAGAGGACAGGTGTAATTTGAAAAACCATCAATATGGCTTGAGTATGTATTTGACATTCTCATGATGTGGTTCAGATACCTTGACTGATCCAGTTGTGCCATGAATATAGCCTGCAGTAGGCCTGTGGCCTTTTCCTTTCCTGTTGCCTATTACACAACATGGTATTGAACCATGGTATATGCCTGCAGACCCCAGAGTGCAACATTGCAGCAGATGTGGAGCCAGCAGACCAGAAGCTACAGCTGGACTGATCTGTAGATCAGACTCTCGGCTGGCCGGGAAGTCTAGAGAGTACCGGGTCTCTAGGTGGGCAGACTAGGTGGGCCTAGCAGTCCTTATCTGCCATCAGATTCTATGTTTCTATGTTTCTGTTACACAGCACTTTGGACACAGATGATTAGCACAAAGGAGAAAAGAAGACAGTGCTGTTGTAACATGAATGTAATGAATATAATATATTATAGCGGCTAAATTATTTAATTCCTTTCCTCCTGCAACCTTGGGACCATTTAGTTTATTGTCATTTATTTAATTTATTTCATGTTTATTTAAGCGGAAGCTGCATCATTTCCTAGTTTCCAGAGCATCTTGTGACTGCTACACCTAATCTTTGCAGACAGCTAAATGCACTGGGACCTCCCTCTTTTACCATTCGCCCCTGCATAGCCCTACCCTGTTACTGCGCTATTTCACATGCAGCACTTCCTTCCTTCATCCCTTTCCCACCCCATCACTGCCCTCTTTTCATCCTACTTCATCCCCCCTTCATCTACCCTCCACTCCCACTCCCCCTCCTCCCTCCCTCTGTTTCCTCACCTTGTTCTCTCCCTCTACCCCTCCCCCCGTGGGTTTTTTCCTACATAAGCTACATACTAGTCTGCCTTGAGCAGGCTGAAATCCCCCACTATTACTTCCTTTCCCCACAGCTTCCAATATTTGCAAGCTCAATTCCCTGTCCCACTCCTCTTCCTGGCTGGATGATCTACAAACCATCCCCAACCTCACCTTTCTCTCTCTATTGGACCATAACTGAACCCACCCCTCCTTCGACTCCTCCCTCATGCACATTATATTTTCCCTGATATAAACTGCCACCCCCTCTTTCCATCCCTCCATGTCCATCTTGCATAGTTTATAACCAGGGATTAAAAGGTCCCAGTCATGGTGTGGTATGGCCCAAATCTTGGTTATTGCTGCTATGTCAACTCTCCCTTCTGCTAATATAATAGCACCTGAATGTCGTCTATCTTGTTTCCAAGACTTCACACATTCACAAACACTATTTGCCACCTAGACTCTGAGCCTCCTTTCCTTCTCTCTCTTCTGTTTTTCTCATTTTCCCCTCTGTGCCCTCCTCCACCCCTCCTTGCTATTGCTGTACTCCCCCTCCACCTTCTCCCTCCAAGTCTCTTCTACTGGTATGTGGAAGAGGTCTGCTGACTTCCTCCTCCCGGAGTCTTTGGGTCTGCTAGCCCACCTGCCACCCCTCAGTAGTTTAAAGTCAGTTTATTGGTTATGTACACCCCTACCAGTTTGTCGCTGAGTACCCTTGAGCCCTCTCTACTAAGGTGTAGCCTGCCCAATGTAAAGAGTGTTTTATTAGACCAAGTCTCCCCCAGTCCCTCATATGGCCATGATGGGCCAACCTGGATTTTATAGGTCCCACCCGGAAAACTAGTCATGGCCATCACCTGTACAATGGCTGCCATCACAACCTCCACTGCAGACAGTACTGGCACAATGGAGGGGCCACCACTGGTGGCCATCATGTTGGTTCACACTTTTGCAAGGAAGTCCTTGGTATGGACCCTCATGCCACTGACCATCTTTCTGCACTCCTGTGGTGTCCTGCACATTCTGACCTAGGCATTTAATGGTATCTGCCACCTCCTGCCTGCCTTGCTTTTGCTGAGCCTGGTCACCTCTGTGGCATGACGACATGTCCTCTTTGGCCACATAGGCCTTCACCAGGGATAACAGCTCAGTGTCAGTAAATATTGGCCTAAGCTGTCTCTCCCCCTGAAGCAGCCATTGATGCCTGTTGGGAATGTGAGAACAGTCAGCCATGAGCATTGTGTACACACACAGCAGAACAATGACCTCGTATGAACAGGCCATAGTAAATAGACTCACCTCCAACTGCATGCAATAGCTGCATTCCTGCTAGGTGAGGGTGTGGAGCTGCCTGCTCATGGTATGTACAGCATGCACCCCCAGAATCATTGGGCATGTAAATGAATGACTACATTCCAGTAATGACATGTAAAATAGGCCTTAAGGCATGGGCTGTGTAATGAGATCATTTGCATACATTGATATAATATTTCAGGTTAGCAGTGAGCACTAATGTGTTAGCGCAGTGCTGGCACAGTGCTGTCCCCAGATTCCAGTGCAGCACCAGCCTGAAATCATGGTGCTGCACAGCCAGCAGCCTTATGACATTGCACTACACTGCTATCATGCACATCAGCGTGCAGCACACGTGCAGTTATCACCCAGGAAACGCATTACAGTTTGCATGTGGCCTCACACCCGTTACCTGAAACCGGAGGTAGCATTGTGCAATATGCAGTTAGCGCAGCACAAGCAACACATGTACTGTGCTAACAACCAGCCTACATAGTAGTGCTCAGGTAGTCCTGAGTCGTGCAGGTGTTGTTTTTGATTCCTTCTGACAGTAGAGAAGACATGTCCGAAAGACGCGGGAGAGTAAGGGTGACCTGACAGAGGGGCACATATTGGTCTACAAAGGAGCTGGCTAAAATGGAGGAGCTGGCAATGACTCGGGAAGACTGGCTGCTGGAGGAGACTGAGGAGTGGTCAGCCAGGCCAGATTCAAGGTGTGGGAGTTGGTGGGGCAGCTCCTGGCCCATAAGATAGGCATGCAGGCAGTGGTGGAGGGTGGCACCATTCCCAGGCCAGGTAAATATAGCCATATATGCACTGTTTCCATTTGATAATAGCAAGTGCAAAACAGTGAAGATAAAAACCATGATGGAAAAACAGCGCGGCCACATACAGTAAACACAGAAAAACAGTGCTCGCTGAAATGGAGAAAACAGTGCTGCAGTGACTTTCATCCCCCACCGCGTCTTCTTTTTAAAACTAAAATGTATTTCGCTGTGTTTGTAATATCAATGGATGTAGTGTAGCTCTCTGTCTATTTCTTTATCTCAGTTGCCAACAGGCATTATGTAATTCTCGATTAACATATACTGAAACACCTCCAAGGTGAGTGTATTTAAATACCCATCACAAACTGGCAAGAAATATGGTTAATGGGCTTGTTCTTTGCTTCCTTAGTGTAGTTCATCTTCCTGCAACATTAAGTCCAGTAAGAAGTTTACATAATAACAAAGATTTTTGCCTCTATGTCTCTGACAAGAGAGAGATATTAATGTCCAAAATTAGACTTTTTCTTGGCTGAATTTCTTAGCCAAAATGAAGGCCCAGCACTTACAAAAATTCTAGCTGCTGTTCAGATCAGCACTGGGCATACATATCAAGCATCACAGGATTTCTCCTTTGAAAAGAAGGTGCCGGGGGGACAGGAGGTGCAGGGGAGGTACTGGGGGACTGGAGGAGGACAGATGTAGTCCCACTACACAAACGTGGAAATAGGGAGGAGGCAAACAATTACAGGCCTGTCAGCCTGACATCAATAGTAGGCAAGGTAATGTAATCACTACTGAAGGAAAGGATTGGGGAATACCTGGTTGCCAGTGGTCTACAGGATCCGAGGCAACATGGTCTCACGGGAGGAGGTCTCACCAGACAAACCTGATTGAGTTCTTTGACTGGATGACCAACGAGGGAGATCAAGGATGGGCAGTGGACGTGGTCTACCTGGATTTCAGCAAGGTCTTCATCACCATTCCACATAGGAGGCTGATAAGCAAGCTGAGGTGTCTGGGGTAGGGACTGAAGGGTTCCATGTCATAATGGCGATCGTGAAAAGGTGATTGCTGTTAGGGTGCGTGTACATCACCAAAAATCTTTTTGCGATGTACACTACCAGCACACAGCAAAAGGGCACCAGAGACTTACTTTTTTTTTATTTATACTGGGGGCTGCACCCCTCTACTTAAGGATTCTCAGCTCCAGAGGGGTGCATGTTGGGGTAGTACAAAAAAAAAAATCCTGGATGGCACAAAGAAAAACAGACTGCACCTAGGACCGAACTCAGTACCCTCCTAACTCTAGCCTGCCACCCACCCACCACGCCACACAGCCAGCTTGGCAGCCCACTGCCACACTACACCCTTCAAACCCTTCCGCCCATTGCATGGTGTACTCACTCCCCCCCATGCGCGTGTGTACATATAGCGACATCCTGTAGCTATATTCTCAGACCCCCCGATCCGGTCGCCCTCCCTGCCTGGTAGCCCTGTGCACAGGTGCCGTGATTGAGTCACCCTTTTTGAAAGCACTCAGTCATGGTCTCCATTGTCACAGGCTACCAACTAAAGTGCTAAAATGGGTTGAAAGTTGGCTGAACAATAGGAGTCAAAGGGTGGTAGTAACTGGCACCCACTCTGGAGTAGGCAAAGTAACTAGTGGGGTGCCGCAGGGGTCAGTGATAGGGCCAGTCCTCCTCAATGTCTTTATAACTCACATTGCAGAGGGACTGGAAGGGAATGTGTGCCTGTTCATGGATGAGACAAAGCTCTGCAACAGGATGAACACACCGGGATGGGGTTGATAGAATGAGGGACGATTTAAAAACACTGGAAGAATGGTTGTGAGTTTCACAGCTGGGTTTTAACACCAAAAAATGTAAAGTCATGCATATGGGGCACAGGAACCGGGAGGCAACATGCCAAATTGGAAGAGACATGCTAACAGTCACAAAGCAGGAAAGGGACCTGGGGGTGATCATTTCTGATGACCTAAAGGTAGCTAAACAGTGTGACACAGCAGTGGAAAAAGCTGGTGGAATGCTTGGATGCATAGGGAGAGGTATCACCAGCAGAAGGAGGGAGGAAATATTGCCCCGTATAGGTCACTGTTGAGACCACACCTCGAGTACTGTGTTTAGTTCTGGAGGCCCAATCTCTAAAAGAACAAGATAGGCTGGAGGCGGTACAAAGGATGGCAACCAAACCTGTACGGGGCCTACATCAGAGGCCCTATGAAGAGAGACTCAAGGATTTAAATATGTGCACACTGGAAGATAAGAGGGAACAGGGGTATATGATAGAGACATTCAAGTACCTAACAATGATAAGCAAGGTACAAGAAGGGAGCATTTCCCGAAGAAAAAGAGTCAGGACAAGGGAACACAATATGAAACCGGGGGAGGAAATGTAAGGTACTACTTTTCACAGAGAGGGTGGTGGACACTTGGAACAGCCTTCCAGAAGAAGTGGTGGGGGCTAAAACAATCATAGGATTTAAGAATGCATGGGATAGACACAAGGCAATGTTAGAAGCAAGGGGGGGGGTTAGCTGGCGCCCAAGTAGGGTCTCTGGAGGCACTATAGGTAGGGAATTTGGGGCAGACTAGATGAGCCAAGTGGTCCTTATCTGCTGCTAACTTCAAGTCAATTTAGGCAGCACTCAATATTTCTGAGTAGCCACTGCAGGCATTTCAGAGCTGAGAAGCTAGTGTATGGACTATACCGAAAGGGTCCCACCATGGAGTGGTGGTATAGCTTGCTCACTTTGGAATTCCAATCTGAAAACTAAGAGGACCCCCTTTTTTACATGGAGTTTAAAGTAAGAAAAGCCATTAGGCAGTTAAAATGTTTAATTTTGAATATATGCCATGTTTTTTTTTTTGGGGGGTGGGGTGCACTGGATGCCACACACCAGCAGCACCTTTCTCCAGAAATGTGAATTGTATTTTGAGCAATGCAAAGGTTTTGAGCATGCTATTTGATTGTGTTCTGCTGATAACTTCTATGTTTCTAAATGTCATGCCCAGTGTAGAGCGTGAAGTATCCTGTTGTAATGGATGCTAATCAGTGAACACAATTCATTCCAGTGTCGATGACAGCACCAGGAATTCTTCCTGCTGGATCCTTCATTTATACATTGAACTGAATGATTGACAATGACAACAAGAGATGGACAATGTTACAAGTTTTAATTTGCTGCAAATGATCAGAATTTAGTACCTTCACAGTTCAATTCTGATTTTTTTCCTGAAGTGCTAAAAGTGACTGCATTATGTTAGCGGTTGAATATTGTCTTGGTCTTCATCACTGCTAGTTATTGTGATTTTAATAACGTAGTTGCCAGCTGTTAATGAATTACAATTGTTACTGTAATTTTTGTATAGTTTTGTTAGCAATGCTTTGCATAAGAAAGGGCAAGGCCCCTAGAATTCTGCAGCGGTAGAATTTTGCACAGAACTTGCAACCTGGGAGGCAGTTTAGCGCAGTGGTTAAGGCTCTGAGCTACAAATCTAGTGGCATCCAGCAGACCAGCCCGGTTTGAATCCCACAGCTTCCACTTGCAGACTATGTGACTCTGAGCAAGTCACTTAACTTCCCTGTGCTCCCAGGTCGCACCTGTAAAAAAGCTTTTAGCTTAGTGTGCTAGTTCTGGTTAAACAACTAACAAAAGACCTACTGCAGTGCCACAGAATTCACTGTTCTTGTTGATTCTTTATTAATATTTCCGTTTATCCATAGAATCTGGTTCCCTTCCTCTGTTTTTATATCCAAAACCCCTCTATGCTCAGCATGTGATGTTATCCGTGCTGTAACATCATACATTAGCTAATGAAATGGCTGCATTCTGCCACAAAAATGAATAGCCACTTATCTACCACAGCTCCCATTGCCTGAGGCGGTGTCACAGCACATCAAGCACGGTGATATTTGTTCAACCTGCACTACAGCCTAATACAATTTTCAGTCTTGTGTTATTATACTATGGCCAACTTAAACAAAACCTTGACAATAGCATAGACCTGTTGAGTTCATACCTTACTTTGTACAAACTTATTTTTGCCTTTAAGGTATAGAGATGCCATCTGAAATGAATAACTGGTAAAATGAATTAACCTGTCATTTTTAAGAAAAATAAAGTAATTATGCCCAGAAAAGTGGAAAACAATAATGTGCAGACCTGTTGAAAGAATAGACCTGTTAAATAAATAATTGCGCTGTACACATTTTTGCCAGAGTTATTGATTACGTATTGTCACTGGTTGATAGAATTGCCTAAAAGTTATGGAGAAATGTTATGTACAGGGCCAGCTGTTGGCCTGGAGGGTAGCATGTTGTGTTCCCATGCCGGCAACTCCGGTTCAGAGATGAGCTCTGGGAGCTGGCTGAGCAGCACAAGGATTGGGGAACACATCACTGCTCTGAGCATGGGAAGGTATGGCGCGGTGTTCTGTCACATGGGGGACACATTGTGATGAGCCGGAGAGCTTTATCTCACAATGGGTTCACATGCATGTCATGGTCTGATGGTGTTACGTAGTATGTCAGGGGAAGCAGATTGTCATGAAAAATGAGTTTTGCAATATCTCCACTATTCTGTTTATTCCATTTCCAAAGGAACCTATATGAATGAGGATACAATACCATGGAACTTAAAAAATATATATACACATACACACCACACACACAAACACATATTTGTATGTATGTTACAGATTGCATACACATACATAAGTGATACACAGTTGGGACCTCATGAGTGGTGTAGACTGCACACATAAATACATAAGTGAAACACAGTGGGGACCTCATGAGTGGTATAGACAGCATGAGTATAGAAATACTTATTTATCACATAAGGTCCCCACTGCATATTTCATTTATGCAATAGGCTAGGACCTTAAGGGACAGATATTTTTTTTTTTGCCTTTTTAGGCATAACATTTTTTATGTAAGTATATTATTTTTTGAGCTAGTGTTACTGTGCTTTCTCCCATCCTGATTGCTATAACCATTGCCATGGACATGAAGTCAGGATGACAAGCTGACACTGTGATGTGGTAGTTCATTAGTGCCGCAGAACTTCCACAGAAATTACAAACCACCGAAACAGAAGTTCTGAGGCAAATGGTAATCTGCAGTAGAACTTGGTCCCAATGTGCCACAGAAAAGTAGGGGCCTTGAGAAAGGGCCACATTGAAAATAAGCAAATGATTCAATGTATTTGTCCTGGTATATAAATTAAAATAAAATGAAAGTACTGCAATCCAGGGCCCATACACAGTTACAGTTTTGTGGTGCAAAGTAATTGTAACATCCTCTTTGTGACACAGTTCTACTGTACATCCCACTGTGATGTACACAGCAGGGTACTAGGACTTTTCCTGCCTTGTATCAGCAGTTCAGGGAAAGAGATGGAAACAGTCAGGATAATGTGGGGGCAGCATACTAATGTGCCACTGAGCAATGTTCAGTGAATCACCAGCATCCACACCCCAGGTGGCACGCCAAAGAGCTCCTCATTGTCATAGAACTGGTAAAAGCTGTTCTACAGGGTGCAGCAGGCTTCTGAATCAGACTGAATGTTCTGGTAGGGGAAAGGGTTAGACTGTGTAATCCATCAGCAATTACAAACAGTGAGGGGCAATGCTAGGAATGTGAATCCATTGGAAACCAGGGACTGCAGGAACTACTTTGGGTGGCCACTGGACCACCAGGGAAGACCAGGTGAGTGTCAGTAGGGCACAGTGAAGACTGCCCGAATCAAGAAAGAGACATAAGATTAGGGGGAACAACTATGATGTTGCTGCTGAACTGGGCTCTGTTCATGGCATAGCACCATGTGACTGGTGCTATAACATACCTAGATTCCTGTGCCTGTCACAGCATGGAAGATGCACAAGGTCACCATCTCCCCTATTGCACTCCAGAAGTACTGTACTCTTAGAAATGCTTGCACTGGGGCAATTAGATTGGCCAAGGCTGAATGTTTCTCAAGTACTTTTCAATCAAACATATACCACCCATCCAAATTCTTAAAGGTGGTTCAAGCCCTCTTCTCCGTCCCCAACCAAGTCCTCAATACCAGTTAAGAAAGTGGTTGATCTCTCCCTATCCAGTCCCACTCTCAGTGGCCACACAGTTTAACACATTCTTCACCTCCTGTGTCTCTTCCCTTTTCTCTGCTCTCCCTTCTTCCTCATCACTACTTTCCCCACTTAAGCCCTCTCAAATGAGCCACCCCTCATCCTCCTCCTGTCCTATATCCCCTGCAATGCCCTCAAAGCTCTTCTAGCCCTTAACCCCTCAAAGGGTAAGTGCCCTTCCAGACGTAACTCCAAAATCTTATACCTGTCTGCTCCAGCCATCTCCATCCCACTTGCCTCTCTCTTAAATCTCTCCTCTCTCTTGCATCTGCCCAGTCTGTTTGGAAACATGTTACTGTTATCCCCCTTGCAAAAGGTGGTGATTCCTTCTCCACTGGAAACTACCATCCTAGCTCCCTGCTCCCCATTCTTGCCAAGCTACAGGAGCACTTGGTGTTATCCCAACTCTCTTCCTACTTGATTCCTCCTCCTTTTTCTTCCTTTACCAGTCTGGTTTCCAGAAGTTCCACTCCACCTCCTATTCCCTCTTTAGGCTCCCTGACTCCATACTTATGGGCCTGGACCAGGGACTCATCACCTCTGTTATTTTTGTTAACATTGTCAAGGCCTTGAACACTGTCTCCCACTCTATTCTGCTTGCCAAACTCTCTGCTGCGGGGCTCTCAAATGCAGTCACCATTTGGTTCCATTCATACCTAGTGGGTAGAATATAATCCATCCAGATTAGTGATATAGTATCTCCTCCCTTTCCCATCAACACTGAAGTACCTCAAGGTTCCGTGTTGGACCCGCTGCTATTCTCCATCTTCCTAAATCATCTTCCCACTGCCTGGCCTGCCACCTCCATCCACATGTACGTGGATGATATTGTCCTGTATACATCCTGTCCCTCCCCTGCTTATGTAGCATCCAGACTCCAGCATGAATTTGATAAGGTTCAGCTCTGGTTTTGCACAAATCAGCTGTTTTTAAATTTTCCCTTCCCTCCTTCCACACTCTAGATGGTACCTTGTTAGAGGAAACTACCTCCTTTAAGTACCTTGTGGTCTGGCTTGACTAGAATCTCGACTTCTCTGGACTCATAGACACCATCCACAAAAAAGCTGCACCCTAAACTGGGTGCCCTTTACAGAAATCGCGGGTGCATTCCATTGCCAGCCCGGCATGTGCTTGTCCAGAAGATGATCCTCCCTATTTTTGACTTTGGGGATGTAGTCTACAGTGCCACTCCCAAATCTTCCCCAACCAGGCTGGACACTTTCTTCCATTCTTTCTGCCAATTTTCTCTTGACTGCCCTGCCAGCACCCTTCACTGCCACTGATACCAATCTCTCTCCCTTCCCTTCCTAAAGGACAGGCATCATGTCCACTCTGCCAACTTTCTAGCTAAATTCTGGTTTCACTCTCTCCCCCCTTATCTCTCCTCTTCTATTTCCCTGAAGCAGCCTTCCTCTCATGCCCTTAGAAACCTTGAGTCCCGCACCCTAACCATCCCACCCAGATCCACCTCAGCAAGCCAGGCTGCTTTCTTCCTCTGCTTCCCAAAAATATAGAACTCCCTCCCTCCACCCACCATCACGCTGACTCCCCTTCCTCCTACAAGACGTTTTCTCCCCTTCCTGCAGATAAGTTTAATCTGTACCCCCTTCACCCTTGTTTACCCTCACCAGTCTATTTTGCATGATAGCAGTTATTCTGTTATTTGTGCAGTTGATTGTTTAAAATAATCTTCCTAGTACTTCTGGGGCCTGATATTCAAAAGTTCATCTGGGAATGGCACCAGCCATTGCTCTGCACAACTGAGTTGTGCTGGAGCAACAAAGGGATATATTCAGAGGAGATGTGCCATAGCGCATCCCATCTGAATAAACCAAAAAATGCCCGCGGCACAAATACAATGCACCAGCACATCCCCTAGACAGGTCTGAATACCAGGAATGAAAAATGCGTCAGCGCATCAGAGATACATGGTGCGGAAATTACTGGTATTCAGACATCAATATGCAAATGGAGCCATAATGCATGCAAGGAGCAAATGGGGCCATTTGCATGTCATTATGTCCCCATTTGCATGAGTTGTGCAGGGCTGGGCAGCAAAATGCACCTGGCAACCTGCACAGCATGCGGTCCCAGTACCAGGTACAGCAGTAGTACCCCCTTCCCATCCCGTATCACTGATCTCCATAACAATATATTTTTAAGATCCTTGGTAGTCTAGTGGTACCCCCCTCCCTGCCCGTACCCCCAATCTCCCGAAATAAATTAATTTAAATTTCTTGGTAGTCTAGTGGTACCCCCCTCCCCACCCATACCTCCAATTGCCATAATAATATATTTCTAAGATCCCTGGTGGTTCAGTGGTTCCCCCCTACCCGCCTGTAACCCCGATTGCCATTCGCATGATTGTTAAAATCCCTGGTAGTCCAGTGGCACCCCCCACCCCTCCACCCACGACCCCCAGACCACCCAGCTCCCACCTGGTCATCGGCGGGCAGCAAACCCACTCACAGTAAACAGTAGAAACACTCTGGATACAGAAGTTGATACCAGCCCATTTACAGAAGAAAGGGTTCAGAAAGAACTCTTAAAACTGAAGGTGGACAAAGCAATGGGGCCTGATGAGATTCATCTCAGAATTCTAAAAGAACTAAGGGTAGAACAAGTGACACCACTGACTACCCTCTTTAACAAATCATGGGAGAATGGGGTGGTACCCGAGGACTGGAGAAGGGCAGATGTGATTCCCCTTCACAAAAGTGGGAGCAAGGCAGAAGCAGAAAACTACAGACCTGTTAGTTTAACCTCAGTGGTAGGGAAAATGATGGAATCACTTCTGAAGGAAATAATTGTTGAGTATCTAGAGGCCAGAGGGGCTCAGGACCCAAGGCAGCATGGATTCACAGCGGGAAGGTCATGCCAGACAAATCTGATAGATTTCTTTGACTGGGTGACCAAAGTAGTAGATCAGGGAGGGGCTGTGGACATGGCCTACCTAGACTTTAGTAAGGCATTTGACACAGTCCCACACAAAAGATTAATATACAAGTTAGCCAGCCTGGGAGTGGGTCCCAAGATGACAGCCTGGGTAAAGAATTGGCTGGAGAATAGGACACAGAGAGTAATAGTAAATGGAGTCCACTCTGAAGAAAGTGGGGTTACTAGTGGGGTGCCGTGAAGTTCGTAGTATTAGACCGGAAGTCCTCTTCAATGTCTTCGTGTTTACATTGCAGAGGACTGAAGGAAAAAGTATGTCTCTTTTGCAGATGACACAAAGATCTGCAACAGAGTTGATGCACAAGGTGGGGTGGAAAGGATGAGAAGGACTTGGCAAGGTTAGAGGAATGGTCAAATGTATGCAGCATAGATTCAATGCTAAGAGTGCAGAGTAATGCACCTGGGTAACAAAACCCAGGGAAGAGTACACAATGGGGGTGAGACACTAACAACAACAAAATGGAAAGGGACCTGAGGGTAGTCATATCAGATGACCTAAAGTGGGCAAGCAATGTGAGAGGGCAGCAAGGAGGGCTGGGGATACTGGGATGCATAGGAGAGGCATCACCAGTAGAAAACAGGAAGTTATTATCCTCTGTACAGACAGTTGGTGAGACCCCATCTGGAGTACTGCGTGCAGTTCTGGAGACCAATCTCCACAAAGACATAGACAGGATGGAGGCTGTCCAGAGGAAGGCAACTAAAATGGTGCAGGGTCTGCACGGAAGACATATGAAGAGAGACTTAAGGAGCTGAATATGTATAGCCTCGAGGAAAGGAGGGAGAGGGGGGACATGATAGAAACTTTCAAGTACCTCAAGGGAATCAACAAAGTCCAAGAGGGTAGCATCTTTCTAAAAAAGAGGTGTGCAAGAACAAGGGGGCACAATTTGAAGATAGAAGGGGTGCGGCTTAGAGGTAATTTAAGGAACTATTTTTTCACAGAGAGGGTTGTGGATGCATGGAACGGCCTTCCGGAGGAGGTTGTGGAGTCAAAAACAGTGGTGGAATTCAAGCATGCATGGGACAGTCATAAGGAAATTCTAGGGGGTGGGGATAGGAAGAAGTAGGCTGCTGGTTAACTAGGATCTGCAGCTTATCCATTAGGTAGGGAAATGAGCAGACTGGGTGGGCCAAGCGGTCCTTATCTGCCGTCAAAATCTATGTTTCTATGTTTCACATACTTCCGGGGCTGCCTGTTCAATGAGAGCTTACAGTATGTGCTGCAAGCACATTGGTCCATACTGTGGACCAATGGGCTTGCAGTGCATACTGTAATAGTCATTCACAATGTTGTTAATGAAATCATTCATTCATAAAGTTGTGAATGACTATTACAGTATGCATTGCAAGCCCATTGGTCCACAATGTGGAGCAATGTGCTTGCAGCACATACTGTAAGCTGTCATTTGGCAGGCAGCCATGGAGGTATGTGGGTGGGTATACTGCCCACCGATGACCGGAGGGGGGAGCTGGGTGGGCTGGGGTCAAGGGGGGGTGGAGGGTGCCACTGGACTACTAGGGATTTTAACAATCATGCAAACAGCAATTGGGGTTATGGGCAGGTAGGGGGAACCACTGGGCCACCAGGGATCTTAGAAATATATTATTACGGCGATCGGGGGTTCAGGTGGGGAGGGGGTACCACTAGACTACCAGGGAATTTAAATTCATTTATTTTGGGCAATTGGGGTTATAGGTGGTACGAGGGGTACCACTGGACCACCAGGGATTATTGTGGGTGCTTGTGTATGGTGTTCTGGTGGGGAAGCCACCCACAGCTGGCGGCTACTGTGGTGTCTTGCATTACTGCAGCTCGCCTGTGGGGGGCTTCCACTTGAACATGATTTTTCAATGCTCAACTTTGTGCCCAGGTATGCAGCACATCTCCGGGATGTGCCGGCAAATGTGCCGCACATTTTGGCTTAATATCAAAATGTGCCACATATACATGGGCACGCCCCCTGGAGATGCACCGCATACATTATCTTTGCGCCACAGCACATCGGGAATTATGCTGCACAATTCCCCTTTTTGAATATTGCCCTGGGGCACATTTCTGTGGTTGCACTGGCACAACTCAGTTGCACCAGGTGCAACCCCTTTGAATACCTCAGCCCTGGATTATTGTAATGACTGCTATTAATTTTATTATCCTGTATTGCTGATCATCTCTCTTATCAGTTTGTCATATTGTATTTTCTTTTGGCTGCTTATATCCTTACTGTTTCCACCATCCCCTCTTCCCCCAGGACACATCTGGCAATGAGCTTTCACTGCTCAGTATGCCTTTCCTGGTGAAACTTTTAAATAATAAATACATTTGTATTTCAGTGCTCTTGCCCACTTAGTGGTGCCTTCCAACTATAACCTGAAATTTTCTGATATGTTATTATTTTAGGGTTCTGTGACCTTTATCGTATCGTTTTACTTCAATTAATTTTATGTTATAATCAACATAGTTTATGTACACCAAGGAAAGATACTCACGCTTTGTATTTCCAATATGGTTATTAGTAAGCTGTCTCACAATTGAGGTTACAGGTTCTTCCCTGTTTTTATGACAATAGGAAATCTTGACATAAGATCTGAAGGGCCACTCTAGGTTTAAATGTGGCTCTTTGGAAAGAGATTTTGTCTGACACATACTATTTGCCAGAAATGTAACAGTATTAGAAATAAATGGTTAGATCATACATTGGAGAAGATAGATCAAAATAAATCAGATGTAGGAAAGATTCTGATGGTTTACTACATGCTTTTAGCCTTGGTAAATTTGCACAGCTGGTTAAAAGAGAAAAGATTTGTGAATGTTGAATGCTGCTGATATCTAAATTTAGAAATTAACAGACAGTTCTGAGACCTAACTAAATTAAATTCTGAATTTCTGTTTCATTGTGTGCATCTTATCTATAGATTATTGTATAATGATAATCTATGTTTCGACCTTAGGTCTTCAGGAAATATCTAAAAGAGAAAAAAAACAAAGTTATTGTCCTGGGTGTGTAAGGGGAAAATGCACTAAATGGGTGGTCTTGGCACTCTGCTATGCCTCATGCCTAACAACCACTACCTGAGGCATGCAGTATTCTCTTTTTCGCTTTTAGATATTTCCTGAAGAAGACCTAAGGTCAAAACATAGATTTTTAACTCTATTTTCTATTTTCAGCACGTATTTAAAATAACCATTTTGTTTTGCTTTCAGACCACATGCTGACGCAGCACCTTGTTTTTGTTTTTACATGTTGTATAATAATGGTGCTTATAAATTATACATGACTTGCATCATTTTGCTATGATTTTAATATCAAATGCAATCAAACTGAACTGAATACAATATTTTTATTAGTAAGAATTATAAAATGGGCCATGAGCCCAGTGGCATGGAGGGCTAAGGCATTATGCCTTACCTCCTGCCACACCGGCGATCCGTGTTCGTGGTGTGAATGGGTGGCCGGGGGTCGGCCGGGGAGTGAGAGGATTGAGCATCTGAAGGACAGCTCTCCACACCTGGGGTGGGAGGAGAACAGAGACCGGCATTTGCCCGACACCTAGCAGGGGCTAGGTGTTGGCACACTGGCTCCCGTACAATGTGGGGGGAGGTGAAGGCAGAACAGATGACCAGTGTGCTGTGTGCAGAAGTATGTGCAGCTCAGCCACTGTTAGCATTGCATGCTCCACCTCTGCACTCAGGGGCCAAATCAAGGAAAAGTAGAAAAATGTCCTGGATGCATCACATGACTGCCAACCTCTGCAGGCTCTGTTCCCAACCATAAGGCACCTCCCCAAATCTGGATTGCGTCTTGGTGGGTTAAGGGGGCTCCCCGCCACCCTGCCACAGAGGGCAATTCATGGGGGAAGAAGGAAGATGGTAAGTCCTGTGGGGTCAGGGGATAGGGCTGGGAGGACTGGCACAAACGTGGGCTGACCAGGATGGTGGGAAGTAAATAAAGAAGCAAAAAAAAAAAATAGAATGGGCCATGAGAATCCTGTGACCTCATTGATCAAACCATGTCAGGTGACTGTTGATTATTTTCTGACAGCTGCACACCTCGCATGAATTACATCTTTTTAACAATAAAAGCCTATTTTATAAGTGGGATAACACACTCCTGGGTGTGTAAGGGGGGAAAAATGCACTAAGCAGGTGGTCTTGGCACTCTGCTATTCCTCATGCTTAACAACCACTACCTGAGGCATGCATTATTCCCTTATAACTGCACACCCCGTCATGTGTTATCTGTTATGGGAGGACTATAGCCTGAGGTTCAATGCGGGGAATAGCTCCTCCCACATCTCCTACAAAGACCAGCCTCCCATGGCAGTTCTCTGTTTAGCACGCTGTGCAAACGTCAGCACTGAGGCTCCTTTATGGCCCATGGGATGAGCCTCCTCCCCTCTGCTCCTTGCTCTTTTTTTCTTTCCCTATGCTCACTGAGGTTGCACCTGTGCAGTGTCCTTCTGAACATCTGCACCCTTCCACTTTGTGCTGCTCCCTGTGTGCCTTGGACTATATCCCCCCTGGCTCACCCCCTCTCTCTCTCTTTCCTCCTGTTTCCTGCTCACTTTTTCTCCTTTTACCTCCCTGTACCTCATTGCTACTCCTCTCCCTCCTTGCGGTGGCTCCGAGGGTGGCTCCTTCATTTGGTGCTTCTCTGTCCAGTGCTGTTTTTTCCTCCCTCCCATGTGTGGTGTCATCCCCTTGCACCTGATGGCTTCCCCGCTGCATGAGCCTGATCTGGGTAGTGCTGGCCTGCACCCATGACGCTGCTTAGCATGTCTGCCTGCAGGTGAGTGTTTCTATTTTCCTGTGCACTGTTTGTCCTGCACTCTCTTCTACCATCTGGTGTCCCCCCATTTTGTTCTGTATTTTGGTACTCCATCGGCAGTGTCTCTTTGAGTTGTTTGGGTTGCCTCCCCATGTTTGTTCCTACCAGCCCCCACCTGTATCCTGCCCTGCCCATTTTCTCCTGCATTTTGCTTTGGTCCAAGTCCCATTTCAGCTGGATTTCATGGCAACTGCCATATTTGTCTTTCGCTATTGCCTGTTTTGGCATGCTCTGTTATTTCTCTACTACCCACCCATTCCAGAACTGAACATCGCCTTGAGCCCTCCCGCCGCTCTGTGGTTTCTCTCCCTGCTGCTGCATATTCCTCAGGCTTAATTCTTATACTGCATCCTAATCCTTATCGTATTACCTGCCAGGCACTGGAACCTGTCTAGCTTTAGTTTTCTAACTTTATTCATTTATTTATTCATTACAGATTGGGTTTACAACCTTTGAGTCAGAGACTCATTTACAAAGACACCTTTTCATGGGGGGGGGAGACATCAAGACAGTTATTATAGTGCAGATTAAAACAGAGGATAACATTACAAGTGCAGTAAAAGGAACATTTAACATAGATACACTTAGGTTACATAATGTAGTAGTTTGTATATTACTTAGGTTACATAATGTTACAAAATTGTGAGTTACTCTCATGGACATAGTAGGTCCACAGAGAAGACAGTGGGTTGCATCCCTTTTTGGGCCTAGTAGGGAAGGAGTAGGTCTGGGGGAGGGAGAGGCTGTCCAGTGGACGTTGTCGAGCCAGGGGGCAAGGCGGGCTGCCTCACATACATTTGTTGCATGGAATTTGCTTCTAGTGCAGCCAAGCATTATAAGATGAGTTTTTTTTTCATTGCCACCTAGTGCTAATCTGTCTTACTGCTTGATACCGAGATTGGTTCCAGTAGTTTCCAGTTTCTATATTTCAAGTTCTATGAACTGAACGCAAGCTGACTATTTCTGGTTATATATGGAACCATTCTGGCAAATCTCTGAGTCTCGGTCCATTCAACCACTGATGAGCTCCCAACCCTTTAGTTGCCTTCTCTCCCCATCAATAGTGCTCCTGACTACAGTTCCTTCTCATTTTTTCCTACCTGGGCTGTGCTGTGTCTTGCCTGAGTGCTATGCCTTTTGCAGGCCACTATTTCCTCTGTTCTGCGATTTGGTTGCACCCTACAGATGCTTTGTACCTCCCCATCTTTCTGTTTTGGCTTCCCCAGCTTTGGTGCTTTGCCTGGTTTCCCTGCTATTTGTTGCAGCTCATTGCCTACCAAAGTACCTCTGTGGCACTCCAGTTTCTCTCTCATGCATTACTCATATCATCCCTTACCTATGCATCCCTCCCTTCCTTTCTGTCCTGGTTCTTATCTGCCCCTGCTGTCTCTTCCTGGGCCCCCCTTCCCAACCCCATCTCTTGTTGCTGCCCTTGTCCCATGCTCCCTGGTTTTCCTTTTTTGTGCCTTTTGCTCCTCATACCACTATCCATCTCCATTTACACCCCTTCTACCATCAAGACCTGTTCTGCCTCTACCCCTAGTCAGCGATTGCACCCCCTACCATTTTGCTCCCGGCACCTATACCCTGCTCAGCTTTAGAATCCTGTTTCCTTGTTCTTCTCCTGGTGCTTCTCACCTTCCTGCTTGCCAATTCCTTTCAACATTCACACTCGCTCCCTCTTCCACGCTCTTTGCGGCGCCCTCTAAGCCTGCATTATTGGCTCATGCATTTCTTTCATCAGGCATTTTCTATTCTCAGTGACTACCGCACTGTTTGCTTCCATTCCTGGAATTGCCTATGGCTTCTCCTCTCCTAAACCCTGCCCGTTCCCAGCCTCTGTCAGGTTCCTACTCTACCTTAATTCCTGTTTGGTCTCGATGATGCTCTGCTTGCAGCCCCCTTGTTTTTCCCAATATGGGAGATTGGTGCATCCCAGAGGAGCATTGTAGCTCAGATCAGCAGGAACCTGCTTTGTGCCAGCCATATGATTTGGCCTGCTCTCCTGCCTACATGGCTTCTGCTGCCTTTGCATGGATCATTACCCTTACAACCTACTCAACCTCAGTCATTCATTGCATTCCATTGTTACCAGCATGCTCCTTCCTGGATTACTCTAACTCCCCCTTACTAGCATTTCCTGCTGACATCCTCCTTCTGTTATCCTACTCTGACTTGC
Source organism: Neoceratodus forsteri (assembly GCA_016271365.2). Taxonomy (NCBI): domain Eukaryota; kingdom Metazoa; phylum Chordata; order Ceratodontiformes; family Ceratodontidae; genus Neoceratodus; species Neoceratodus forsteri. The sequence continues at coordinate 1,094,229,653 of CM057451.1, forward strand.
TGCCTTCCCCTTTATACTGCCTCACTGTTTACCTTTCTTATGACTGTGCAGCTAGCTGCCCTTTCCTTACTCAGCCCATACCAGCAGTTTTTCCAGACTCCACCCTTAACTCATACCTTCTGAGGTACTGAGCGAAGGTAGGCTTGCCCTGTCTACCAGGGATGGGCTTCTGTTACAATCACTACTATTTTTTTACTTACAAACCAGACATCCTCGATCCCTAACTCAGCCTGGCAGCTTTGAGTGAAGGTTAGCACGCCCCAGCTACCAGGGATGGGAGCCATGTCTGCAATCTACTGGTTCATCCTATGCATTCTCTACCTGACAACTGGTTGCCACCTCCCTTCAGTAACAGGACTACTTTACCCCATTTGTTTAACCATCCTACCTCTGCCTGGCAGCATCAAGTGAAGATCATCTTGCCTCGACTACCAGAGATGGGAACCTGTGTCTGGGGAGTTGATCCATTGGACTTGTTAGTAGTTCACACTCTGTTAGCCGCTGCCTTTCAGCATCCAAGTTACTTCCTTTGTTATTGCACTGTTTAATTCCTGTTAAGATGCTATATCTGCAATGTGAATTGTTGTGTTCAAATGTTGTACTTGTCCTGACCTTACCCCCTCCCCCCAGGACGCATCTGGAATCGAGCTGTACTCCACTCAATATGCCTTCCTGGTGAAACTCTTAAATAAATAAATAATTGCCTGTATCAACATTATGCATTTTCTACCTGATATACAGTTGCCACTTCCCTTCAGGAACGGGACCACTTTATCCCATTTGCCTTCAACATCCTCAGCTTGATGGCCTCGAGTGAAGGTCATCTCATATTGACTACCTAGGATGAGAGGCTGTGTCTGTACTTCACTGTTTCAACCTTATGCATTCTCTACCTAAATACTTGGTTGCTACTTCCCTTCGGGAGCGTGACCATTTTACCCCATCTGCCTTCCTCATCCTACCTTGCCTGGCGGCATCGAGTAAAGGTCATCTCACCTCAGATAACAAGGATGGGAGCCAGTTTCTGCAATCAACTGTTGCAACCTCATGCATTTTCTACCTGATACCCAGTTACCGCTTCCCTTCGGGAATGGGACCCCAGTACTCTATTTGCCTTCCACATCCTTCCTCGCCAGTCAACATCCTGCACTTCCATGGACTCATTGTTTTCATTCCCACCTTGACCTCCTCATGCTCTGGATTTGGACTCTGCCAGCTTGTTTAGTCCTTGGCTCCATTCAGTTTCACTGCCTTCTGGACTTCCTTGCTGCTGGTAGCCCCTTTCGATAACCATGTGCGTTCTCTTTCTCCTTCAGAAGTGGGATCCTCGTGCTTTATCGCGGCAGTGCCTTCTCTTCTCTGCACTTGTTTACCATCATCTTCGGATGTGGAGCGCTCATATCTCAACATTGTAGCAATTGGTACCTGGATTCCTTACTTATCTACCATGAATCCGCCTCATGGCCTGCAGCAGTTTTCCTCCATTCTAATGCAGTTTGCGGTTCTGTTCCTGTCTGCACCTGTTCAAGTCAGTACACTTGGCCTATGCTGTCTTCTTCTTGAACTCCTTCCTCCAGTCCATGAATAACCACTTCAGACTTTCCCCTTCATCCTTTGACAGCTGCCTTCTCCTTGCCACCCTGGGGGCTCGGGGCTCCTTCCTGTTTGCTGTGGCTCCTTTTGGGCAGTTAACACCTGCCTCCAGCCAGTATTCCTATCCAATCAACTATGCCTCCCATTCATCTGTCTCATACTCCTACCCTGACCGTCTTAACAGCTCCTATTCACTACTCAATGGAGCACTTGTTCATTTCACCTAAAGAAAACTTCTTCTAGAAAACATCCCTTGGACTACATGCCTCATAGGCTCTTACATCACCATAGAGTTATCTATACTTCCCAATCACCTCCCCAGGATCAGTTCTGGAATCTCATTTGACTGGACTATAGAAAGATCTCATCCCTCATCTGATTCTATTGGCTGCTCTCTATGCATCCTGTCAATTCAAGCACTATGGCTTCCCTATCTACCATGTCTCATTGGATATCTCTTTACATGGAAAAGTGACCTAATTCCTTCAGTCATGCAATGCCTCTGTAATCACCATTGTTACAGAGAATGGGAACTGTAAGATACCTCATAGCAGAACTGACATCATCCGTTTTACCTTTCTGTAGCTTCTCCTACAAGCACTGACTCTGCTGATTACAGGTACCTTCTCAGAACTCCCAACATTGGATCTTCGGTGCCTAGCTGCCTTACTAAAGGTATTCTATCCAAGCCACCATTTTCTAGACCCTGGAGGTCACCATACTTCATACAGTCATCTATATTCCTTCATCATACAACCATCAATCGGGTCAGCTGCCCATTCAGTGGTCCTTCTAGTTCATCCCTCATGATTCACCTCCCATATTCCATCCAGTGAAGACTTCCTCTGAGAGCAGGCTTCCATTGGTTTCCAGTCTGCATGTCCACAACCAATATAGCTGTCTCACTAACCCAGTCTTGCCTCTCAACAGATCTATATTCGACTAAAATTCTAGGCAATCCTGGCATTTTACACCACTCTTGACTTCCCATTGCCACATCGGTCTATAGACTCTTTCATACACCCATTTCTGGGATTCCCACAGTATTCAAACATTGGATTACCTGTAAAGCAAAATAGTCATGGCCACCTCAGTGCTTGTCATGAGCATGTCATGGGCAATTACACCCCAGAAATACCCATATCTACTTTTTCTACCAGCAGACCAGCAAGAACCTATGCAAGTATCATTACAACATCAGTACCCAACTCAGCTCTTGAATTCCTCATACTGAACTTCCAATGATTCCATATACATTCAGTTGCCATCTCTACTCCATATACCAATCTTCCTTCATTGGTCTAAAATCTTCCACGCCGCTACTCCTACCAGACTCAAACAGATTCTGTCCAACTCCTTCATCTGCTTCATGGATGCCAACATTGCAACTTGTGGCTCACCACTTAACTTCTCACCTCCAGACTCTAACTTGGATATCAAGCCTTCTACAGAGTTAGATTGTTTATCTTATGACTTCATAATCCATCTTATTTCCCATCGTTCAGAGTCTGGTAGCAAATTCATCAAACCATGCTTTTCCTGCTCATTAGTCTCTGTAATCCCATTGGACATCATCACCATAGAAACCTGGACTACATTTGCCCTTTTTCGACTGGACCTACTCCACTCTCAGAATTTGGATGCTCCTTCAAAATAGACCTACCTCTTCAACCTCAGAACTATCCTTCCAGAATGCATCATCCATGGATTCAAAGATGGACCATCATCTCTCCAAGCAGTTCACCTTCCTTGGAAATTAGCTTATGGTTGCTAAAACCTAGGCTCGTCTCCTCTTAGTTTGCCCAGAGGACGGGCGGATCAGTAGCCATAGGTCCTCAGAGGTTTCCTCCACCTGGGGGGGTTTTCCTCTCCTTCGTGCTACTGATCATACTCTCCATGAGTTGGAGGAGGTAATCATACTGTTTTGAACATTCATTGGTAATTCTTTTGGGCTTTCTATTCCCTACTATCTACCCAGCTTACTGACCAAGGGTGGTAATAGAGAAAAGCTAAATGTAAACTACAGTTACATAAGCACTACTAACCCCATACTCTATTCACTCAGACATTGAATGGGAGGGCTAATAGCCCGAGGTTCAATGTGGAGGAATAGCTCCTCCCACATCTCCTACAAAGGCCAGCCTCCCATGGCGGTTCTCCACTTAGTGCACTTTGAAACATACACCATCCACTCCTGCCTCCTCCTTCTCAGGCACTCTACTTAGCCTTGGTGTTGTGTTTTCTATTCCCTACTCACTACCCAGCTTACCTACCAAGGACGGGAATAGAGAACAGCCAAAAGTAAACTACAGTTACATAAGCACTACTAGCCCCATACTGTATTCATCCAAATATTGAATATAATTTATGGCACTACCATAAGTCTTAATGTTACAGATTCCCTGCAAAACATTTGGTAAAGTGTTCAGAAAAAAATAGCCAGGTATCAATACAAGCCAATTTTCCTAGGTTTTAAAATAACTGTAATTTTAATGGCACTACAACATTTTACATTATTGCAACTCCCGGACATCATGATTGACTCCTAAGGCTTATACAGCCATAATAATGTCCCCTCTCCATCAGTGGGCTGGATATGCTTTTTCTAGGGGTCCAGGACTAGTTTGAGCTGGGTCTTGGGTGGAAGCCTGTCATTGCCAAAGCTACAGCTGGTGGAAGATCGGTGGAAGAAATAAGGAAAGGACACGACAATTAGAAGAATGGGTAATCTATAGTAAGGCCTAATAAGTGGTGTCAGGAGGATACAGACAGCAAACAATTCCATAGGACAGGTGAAGGGACAGTCAGTAGCTGGGATTTTGTCTTAGTATTTATCAAGGCACAGTACAGGACACCTGATCAGGACATCATGTAAGAATCCTGACATTAACCTAGGTTCTGGTATGCATTGGAGCCACAATTGACATAAAGATAAGACATGGAAGGGTACCCGCTCCTCTCCTGACTGGTTTTCTTTTACACCATTTGGGAACACCATCTGTTATGCATGGATGTAACTAATTGAAAAGTTTCAGTAAAATCTGTTGCAAGTAGTATGATGCAGGATGTGATCACATGAGTAAAGTGTATATTATGTAAATAAACCTACGGGGAAAACCTAAGGTTTATAATGTAATTTCATTTTTGAGTCTCATGGTAGATGAGGTGGGAAGGGCGTGCTAAGGCTATTAATTTCAATGGTACATTCTGAAACTGTCAGTAAATGCTCATGGACAGGAAGTTATTTGTTATTTCCCACCTTCCGCCTTCATGCTAAAATGTTAAACTGAGCTCCCATCTGCCTGTTCTGCTGGTTGTTCAGCTGTTCATTAAGGATCACAAGGCACTTCTTGAAAAGAGTAGGGGTGATTTTATTGATAAAAAGCAAAAACATTATTACCTAAACAAAAACTAAATTATATACAGTCAGTAAAGCCAACATTATTTAAGTCAGAGAAAAAAGAAAAAAAAACAATAAACTACTCCCCTCTCATGATCCCTCACACATACAGTATTGTCATAAGGAGTGAGAAACCAAAGAAATTGAAAATTAAATGTATGCCCCATTTTCCAGACAACTTTAAAAGAGTGTGCTGATAGATGCTTCACTTCCTTATCATATATTATCCGAAGTTCTTGTACAACCAGGGTTACAAATAAATGTAGAGGAACCACCTTCTGCTGAAATAAAAAGGAGCACCCGGCATGCCAGATGCACCATTTTAAACATATCATTGTAATAAACAAAGTACTATAGTCCTAAGATTTCTAAGAGCTTTGAAATGGGAAAAAAAAGGATAGGATTTTTTTTCAAAATTAGGAGCCTTTCAAAGAATACTGTGTTCTTTCCAAAAATCCTGGATGTACTTGCAAGAGAAAATGAAATGGTACATTTTTTTGGTGAACTACCCAGAGGAATCTCATCAGCAGAACCTTTCAGCCTCCCTTTGTGTTTGTGGTTCCCTTGGACTTGAAGCTTGCACGAGTACATAACCACACACATTTCCTTCTTTTCTTCAGTTTCTGGGGATCTATTAGTTGCTTTGTTACTGTGGATGATGACACCCTGCCATTACCCACAAAGACTTGTTCCTGAAAAAAAAAAGAAGAAATGATCAGTATATACAAATCTTTTCTGGAGCTGCAGAAAGGGGTATTTCTCTAGTGCCCTAGTAAAATTCTTCCTATTCATTAACCCACTAATAAATACATCTAGTTTGGTATCAAAGAAATACAAAATCACACATGCCCCCACAATGCAAAGCATCATGGGTTGCATATGCAAATCACCACAGAATATTATGCTGGTTCAACTTTAAGCAGAAATGAATGGTGCTGAAAGGCCTCTCACACAGTTTGCAAAGGGTGCCAACAGAAGACATAGACACGTGTTTTGTCCTATCAGGACTCATCAGTATGCCTCGTCTATTTGACACCCCAGTGGAATGAACCAGCTACCCTAAGATGGTCTATCTGGGTTATGTTGTGGTGAACCCAATTAAAACAAAAAAAAAAACAATTTAAAGGACAAAGAACCTCTGCGCGCAAGCACTGAGGCAATGGTTACCCCAAAGGGCATTTGGCCAGGAAGCGAAGTTTCAAAGAAATGCAAAATCACACATGCTCCCACAATGCAAAGCATCATGGGCTACATATGCAAATCACCACTGAATATTATGCTGGTTCAACTTTAAGCAGAAATGCATGGTGCCGAAAGGCCTCTCACACAGTTTGCAACTGGTGCCAACAGAAGACATAGACACGTGTTTCGTCCTACCAGGACTCATCAGTATGCCTTGTCTGTTTGACACCCCAGTGTCCCATAGTTTGGTATCAGTTGGTTGCATTATTGGTCCTTTCCACTTACTGTAGCATGTCTGAAAGTAGAAAAATTATTTCTTAGCCCTCCCTTCCAACAAAAATATATTATCTAAACAAATCTCCCTGAGCTTAAAGGGGATAGGAAACTGTTTTCTACTTTTGTATATTCTATTGATTTCTTGTTTATTTTGTTCATTCATATTAACTCTTCCTATGTACTACAGAGTGGACTTATAGTTGCTGCTTCAGTGTTTACACCACCTGTTTCTAGGTTTCTATGTTTCCTGAACAGTTCATGATACTGTATCTCTTTACATGGTCCCTCAGTGTTACTAAATGAATGCAGAATAGTGGAAGCTGACATCAAGGAATGCACATACAACATTGCAACTCAAAACCATTTAACTGTAATTAAAATTTTCTGTATTACAGATCTCAAAAAACAATCAAAGAATGTCAGAAAATGAGAAATAATGGAATAAAAGTCACAATATAGTATTTTAAAATGTTTAAATGTGTTTTCTATGTTAACCTAAATAAATGTGTTTAATTATTTTTTATTTTAATTTATTGTTTTCAGATTGTCCATGTTTGTAATATAATACCTATTTTAGGAAGAAAACATATATATATATATATATTGCCGTGATAAATATTTTTTATTTATCTAACTGTGTTGATTGTATGAGCACATTCTCTTTTTCAGAGATGACCCAGGTGCAACTGCACAAATACAAATAAAAATCATTACTAAACACATTTGTAATAAGACAATCACATGCATGAAAAGACAAAAAATGCTGCTTCAAATCATACCAAAAATTTGTAAGAGTTCTTACATATACAGTTGATGGAGGAAGATATTCGTATAGCTTAGCAGCTTGGAAAGAGTAAATATTTTGAGCATGTGCAGTCAGAGAAAGAGGAATCTGAAGTTTAGCTTGAGAATGGGACTGTTTATTTCATTACCTGCCTGGTGGTGAAACATGTTCTTTATGGCATAGGGTGATAATACATTCATTGATTTCAATCATATGGTTTCTTGAAAGTATTGAATGCATTGTGATAACAATAGCCAACTGAGTGACTTATATATATTTTACAGTAGTCTATTTTTTGTCAACATTTAATATAAATCTATCAATTTTATTCACTAAAACTGTTTCATTGACAGTTTACTAAGAGGAGCTGCCTCATAAACATAAATCAGTATGCCATATTCAACTGAAGAGCGAATGTTTGCTTGACAGTTCTCCTTAGATCACCAGTTGTATAATTGCATTCAATTAATGCATCTTCACAATGATATAGCATACATAAAGTGTTTATAAAGGGAGTTCACTAATAGGTCAACATGGGCACCATAACTTAATGCACTATCATGAGTGATGCCCATGTACCTGAAGAGCTGTGCAGATTCAAGTGGGGTGCCATGCAGTGGAAGCAAAAATTTGGCCAGAACACAATGCATTTTGTGTTTAGACTTAGTGAAAACCTTTGAGTTAGTGTTTTTTAGAATTAAGTACCAAATGTTGGTTGTTTATCCATCTTTGAAGAGTCATAAAATCTTGTTTCCATTTGGTAGTTACAACATCAAGACTATCACCTAGTGAACAGCACAGCATCATAGGCTTACATTAATACAGCTATATCACTGCAGATATTTGGTAGATCATTTATAAGTAAACAAAACTGCAGTGCGCCTAAGATGGAACCTTGTGGGACTTCTATGGTAAAAGGCCTATAGGATGAGGGAGAGTGTCCGGTCTTCTCTACTCCCTTCTTTGCATATAACTTGCACTGCTGTTATGCACTTATGTTACTTATTTCTGTAAGCTGTTTTTATCTCTTTTGTACTGTAATGTTTATGCAATTTATGGCATCACTTTCATGCTATATAATTCTACTCCCCTGCAAGGTTGTTGATCTTTTTATTTACTGCATTGTATCTGTGCTTCTCTGTACTATTGTTTGTAACTTGTTTGATTTGTAATCTCCCAGGTCATGTCTGAAGATAGGCAATCCTGTCTAGTGCACTTACCCAGTTACTAAAAGCAAATAAATAAATGAACTAGAAAACAAATTCATTACAGAACCGATTTTTTTCAGTTTTGACAAAAGCAAATTATGGTTAACTAAATTGAAAGCTATAGAAAAAATCACTAACAACTGATGCAACAGATAAACCCTAATCAAATGAATTATCTGAAAAGTTTGTAAACATAGGAACACAAAAAATGTCAGCAGAAAAAGGTTATCGATCTGTCCAGTCTGCCCTGTTTTACCCTATCCTATTTCAGAACCTATTGTTTAGTTAAGTAATACACCACTCGAGGGTGTGGGTGATGCCAGGATTTACCCACGCCTGGTGTGGTTTGGTCATGAGGCTGCAGGCCGAGTGAGGAAACTACACCAGAAGGGGCTAAATCCAGGCAATACCCACACCCTAGAGTGGGATATTGCAATTATACAATGTCCCCCTTCACATTTTGAAAAACAAATTGAAGAAAGATATTTTTTTCACTTTAAATAAATATATATATATTTATTATTATTATTATTTATTGTTGGGGGTTTGGGTACGGGGAGTTTTCATGAATGGGGGCCTCTTTCGTGGGTTTGTTATTTTGGGGGTTTTAGGGGAGGGTTTGTAGTCTTCCAGTTGGAGCTATATTTGGTATAGAGCTGCCATATGGCTAGCAACCTGAACATTATATCCTGGAATATAAAAGGGGGAAGAGACAATTAAAAAAAGTATATTATTTTAAATCATCTAGCACAATTCAACCCCTCAATAGTTTTTCTCCAGGAAACCCACATGCTCCCGGATCAGCTCCACTATTTTGAGAAAAAGTGGGTAGGCTCGGTATTCGGGGCTGGGTTCTCCCCAAGTAAACGGGGGGTAGCCATCTTAGTGGCTAAGAGAATTCCCTTTTCCCCAGTTGAGGTTATCTCCGATCCCGAAGGCAGGTACGTTATTGTTGTAGGTAAGCTGGGGGGAGCTAGTCTAGTATTGGGGTCTATGTATGGTCCCAATCAAGAATCACCTTCTTTCTTTACTCAGTTAGCTATGGTTCTAGCCCCCATCTCAGATATGCCCTTAATTCTGGGAGGTGATTGGAATTTGGTGCAGTCCAACCGCTTGATCGCTGTGTGTAGAGCCGACATCAGTCTCCATCTCAGAAGGCGCTGTTGGAACTTACCTCTTTTTAGGTCTTGTGGATCCCTGGAGAGTGAGTCATCCCACTACCAGGGACTTCACCTTCTATTCTCCCATTCACAAAAGTTATTCTCGGATTGATTTTTTTTTGGTCAGTCAACAGATTTTGTCTTTTGTGGAGGAAGTTACCATCTCGACCCGAATAATCTCAGACCACTCTCCCATTGGACTCCGGTGTTTGCCACTATCCACTCCTCTAAGGTCCTACTCCTGGTCTTTGAACAACGGTTTGCTCAAGGATCCCCAGCTAGTAGGCCATTTTCAAACATTTCTATCCCACTCTATTGCATCCAATTGGGGGTCAATTAGCGCAATTGACCAGACATGGTCGGCTTTGAAATCTGTCTGGAGGGGTGAATTGATTAGGCTTGCATCAATTCGTAAATCAAAAAATAAGCTTTTACTAACTAATTGCCTGAACAAAATTAAGGTCCTGGACGCTATGGGGAGGGCTCAAGGTCCTCTGACCAGGAACAAGAGCTTGCTACTCTCAGGGCTTGGTATATCCGTACATTGCGGGAGGTAGAAATTTGGCTTCCAGACTGAAGGCTTCCTACATAGGACAGGGCAGCAAGGCGGGCAGACTATTAGCCTGGCAGTTGAAACAACAGGCTGCGGCCAAGTGGGTGGTCACATTAAGGCATCTGCAGATGAACGACCTAATCTCAGATCCTAAGAATATATTAGATATTTTTTTAGACTTTTACAAAAACTTATATTCCAGCATTCCGCCTTCCTCGGAGAATGTAAGTAAGAGGAAAGAATTTTTAGCGAAGATTTCCTTTCCCCAAATATCTGAGGAATTCAGGCAGATGTTGTAAGCCCCTATTTCACAGGAAGAGATTTCTAGGACCATTGATTCATTAAAGTTAGACAAGGCTCCTGGGCCAGACGGGTTTACAGCCCTTTTTTTTAAAACGTTTAAGGATTGCCTGGAGCCCTTGTTGCAACAACTCTACTTGTTTTGGTATGAGCAGGGGATTAGGGACCGGTCTCTCTTTGAGGCAAGGATAATTTTGCTACCCAAATCAGGGAAGCCAGTAGATCTTGTAGGTAATTATAGACCAATCTCCTTGTTAAACATCGATGTTAAAATCTACGCCAAGATTTTGGCTACTAGGATGAAGGCTTCCTGGCTTGGATTACTAAGCCCAGAGCAGGCAGGATTTGTGGCTGGTCGTTCATCTGTGGATCATTTTAGAAAGTTATTTTATTTAATTTCTGCGTCTACGAGTCCAGAATCGGAAACATCCCTGGTATCACTAGACGCAGAAAAGGCATTTGATAGGGTGGAGTAGGATTTTATGTTTGAAGTATTAGTTAAATTCGGTATCCCGGAAAATTTTTTTGGACTATATTCGGGTTCTTTATTCGTGTCCATCAGCAAGGATTCAATGCAACAACCTTATTTCGGTTGCTTTTCCTTTGTTGCGGGGTACGCGCCAGGGCTGCCCTCTATCTCCGTATTTATTTAATTTATATATAGAACCTTTAATAAGGGCTATCAAGAAAGATACTCAAGTCCAAGGGGTTTTTATAGGGGAGTCCGAGTACAAGCTATCTGCTTTCGCTGATGATCTGTTGCTGCATGTTCGGAACAGTAGAAGTTCGCTTCCACACTTGTTACAAATAATTTCTTGTTTCAGTGCCTTTTCAGGCTACAGGTTAAACAAAGCAAAACCACAGTTTACCCGCTATCTTTTCATTTACAACGAAGCTGGTGTTCTTCCTGGGTCTGCAATGACAGCCCAAATCGTTGTCCTATTTAGGTATTCAGATTTCAAAGGATCTTGCCAGTCTGGCAAGCTTTAATTTAAACCTTTGTTTAAGTCTATTAGAGAAGATTTGGGAAGGTGGACCAAACTTCCTTTGACTTTTTGGGGGAGAGCCAACACAATCAAAATGATGATTTTGCCAAGAATTCTTTACCCCCTTCTTAACCTTAACATGTACCTTCCCAAGTCTTTTTTCAAACCACTTTACAAATCCTGTTCAGACTTTTTATGGAAAGGAAAACCCCCTCGTAGGTCTTACTCGAAACTTATCTCTCAGCGGAAGGCAGGAGGTTTGCAGCTGCCAGACTTTTATACTTACTATTTAGCCATTCATGCGACGAGACTGGCTCAATGGATGATGGATTCAGAAACTACCTCTACTGGATATATTCTGGATCGATCGATTGCCCAGAGTGTTAACTTAGATCTGGAATCCTTTTTATACACTCCTTGGGCTAAGATTCCCTCTAAAGTAAGGAATACACCATTGGGGTGGGACATCAAGGCTCTGCATCAGCTTTACTCATTGTTGCGTATTTCCTATGTGGGAGATCTAACACAACCCCTTCTAAGGAATCCCAATCTTTTGATTGGAAACCGACCTATAAAGTGGTGCATAGGTAACTTCCTCCTCAAACCTAGAGTTGAGGATTTTGTGATTTACGATTCAGTTACTTCATTTTCTGTTTTGACAGAGAAATTCAGAGTCAAACCATGCGATCGGTTGAGACTGCACCAGATTCAAAGTAGCATTTGCTCTTTTCTGATGGGTAGTAAGGGGAGTAAGGAGGCTGGGTCATTTTTTGAGGAAGTTGAGAGACCTGGCACTGTCCGGAAATTCGGTCTCTAAAATATATAAGCTAATCTTATCAAGGACGGTATCCAAGGCCACCTTAGTTCCCCGGTATTGGGAAACGAATCTATCTTTGGGTTGGTCAGAAGAGATCTGGGAAAGAGTTTGGACAGATATATATGCATGTATCAAACAAGATAGAATGAGAGGCATTCAGTTCAACATATTGCACAATCTTTACCTTTCTCCGGCTAAACTTTCTCGGATATACAGATCCAGCTCCCCCTGAGTGTAAAGATTGCAGTCACTCCTTGGCTACCATTTACCATAAGCTCTGGGATTGTCCCAAGGTGGTTAAGCTCTGGGAATTGGTAAGGCAATGGATAAGCCCCTATTGTGATATCTCAGTTTTCTTTAATCCTGAGGTCTGCATACTGGGAAGGTTTACTCAAATTCCATTAGTATCTCAAAAATGTCAAATGGCTATGGTTGCCTCAGTGACAAAGTTGCAGATCCTTCGGCATTGGCAGAGTGACACGGTTCCTTCCTTTAAAGAATGGTGGGACGAGTTTTTGAATGCTCTGAATGCGGAAAGGGCCGTAACTACCCTTTATAAGTCACTAGGGAAGTTTCAGGGATGCTGGGGTAACCTTTTCCAGGGTTTGAAGGACAGATATGGCTACTAGAAGGGGTCAGGGTTTCAGCCCCCTTTAGATATTTTGTTATGTATTCCCTTTTCTCTTTATTGCCAAATCTAGACCGAGTATAGACTCTTCATTTTCTTCCTTCTCGTTCTCTTTCTACCTTTTATGAATTTTTAACAGCTTAGTTTAGGATAGGTTCAATTTTTAACTGTTTAATTAAGACTGGTTGCTAAATAACCAATATGGAAAGCTGCAGGGGGGGAAGAGGGGAGGGAAGGGTTTTTTTCCCTTTTTTTTTTTTTCTTACCACCCACCTTGTTGTGATCCAATGTGACCTACTCTGTAAAAGTTTCCTGTTATTGGTGGGGGTTGTAATTGGTTAGTGTATGTTTGTGTTTGTTATAAAATAAAGTTATTTGCAAAAAAAATTATTATTTATTGTTAAGGCAGAAAAATAGTTCCCTGTTGCTAGGTAGAGTAGCTTGGGAGGGAACATCATGTCAGCTCCATTCTGAAATAGGATAGTTTCCACTGCATCCCTTTCCCTTCTCACCTTTCTGTGACCTAAGTTTTATTTAAGCAATAATGCCTGACAGGGTGTGTGTCGTGCTGGTATAACGTCACTCCTCAGGTGGTTGGGCATGAGGCCACAGGCCGAGTGCGTCCAGTAAGTGAGGTGTGATGTTATCCCAAACGACACACACCCTGGAGGGCATTATTGCAATTATACAATGGCTCGTTGTTATACAGAAGAAAAAAAATCATTTTAAAGATGTTTTTGTGTGGAAAAATATATTTGTTTTTTAAGAGACAATGGAAACAAGCAAAACAAATCAAGCAAATGCAAATAATCAACTAGAGGTTCACAGTGCTAACTAGACCCGTGATGTTATACTGGGATAATATCACAGGTCCAGCCCAAGACTGACCAATCAGAGTCCAGGATTTTTTTTTGCCATTGTATAATTGAAGCTTTGATGTGGTAGGTCCTGTTGTGTTTTGAGTGTCTCTTCCTGTGTGCATTGCTTGATTTCATTTTGGTTTGCTGGGAGATCGAGCTCTGCTGGGAAGCAAGAGAGAGAAGTGGAAGAGCTAGGAATTTGTCATGAAATCACGGTTGTTGGGAGAGTGGAGAGTGTGGTTGCATTTTGATTTGAATGGAGAGCAAGCAGAGGAGTTTTTCTAAAAGTTTAGCATTTATTTTTCTATCTTTGGGATGTAGTTAGGAGTCAGGAGTAGATTTGCAGATTTGCGATCATGCAGCATGGTACTGTATTGAGAGGTGCAACAGAGCATCAGTAACAGCAGGGCTGGGAAATGTAAATAGCAGGAACGTGTTTTTTTTTTTTGTCTTCCACATTAGAACCAGTGGATTTGAGAATGGCTGGGGCTTTTACTATAAAACTGATTATAAGTGTCAAACTGGCACTTGTCATGCTTTGAGAGTATAGGAGACAGCTGTACAGACCAGGGGGTTTTCTGTTTTTGTTTTTGGGGTTCAGAGTAAATCCAGTGGGGGTTCCTCATGCAACTGACTGGCAGCTGGCACTTTTTATCATTGGGTGATAGCAGGATTTACAACATGTAAGTCGTGCCAGCCAGCCAGTCAGCATCCAGGATTTTTGAAGCCATCGTATAACCAGGATTATTGCTCCTGCATCACTTCTACTGGTAGGCTGTTCCACTGCTTAAAACTCTCTCTGTGAAAAACTTTATAAAGTCTCTCTTGCAGCTCCCCCCATACCATGCTAGCATCCACTAATGTCCTTGTGTTCCTGATTCCCCATTACTGCTGAATATTTCCTCACAATCTACCCTGTTCATTCCTTTCAAGAACTTGAATGTCTCTATCATATTGCCCCTCTCCCTTCTGGTCTCCAGTGAGTACATGTGCATAGCCTTAAGCTAGTCCTCGTATAACCTGCCCTGCTGGCCATAAATCATTTTGGTTATCCAACACTGCACCATCTCTAGTCTGTCTTTGTCTTTTCATTGGTGGGGACTCCAGAATTGTGCACCATTTTCCAGATGTGGCCTCACTGGTGATCAGGGCACTGATTTACTGTGATTGAAAAATGGCAAAATCTTTTTTTTTTACCAAATGAAAAACTGGCATTGTCACCAGTGTCTACAAAGCCAAAATCCATTTTTACCACTGTTTTGTTTTGTGACCTTTAAAAACCTTTTTCTCAGTGAACATGTATTGTTGCAGTTTTGCTGTCTTGTAGTGAGCATCAGTCCTTGTAGTTATTAAAATAATAAACTCTATAATAAGCACAACCTGTGCCACACTTTGGTTTTGTGTCTTATATGTATACACAATCTTCTCACTATTATCAATCTGTATTTGCCCCAGTTGTCTGAGTATGCTGATCATGGAGACCAGTGTGAGTGTGTGCGTGTGTGTGTGTGTGTGTGTGTGTGTGTGTATGTGGCCCCAGTGATCTGAGAATGCTGATCAGAGAGGCTACAGTGTGTGTGTGTGTGTGTGTGTGTGTGTGTGTATAGCTGACCTCATGTTTGGAATCTCGAGGCAACCAGCCTTCATGCTGTAAGTGACAGCAGCAGTACTATGAACCCCATCTCTCAGAGGTGACAGTAGCAGTACTGTGGCCACCATTCTTGAGGGGTGAGAGCAACAGCAGCAGAAGATGCACTATGGCCCCAATCCTTCAGCAGTAATGGCAGCAGCATTACAGCCCTTAACCCTCAGGGATGATGGCAGCAGCAGTGTGGCCCCTATCCCTCACGGGTGATGTCAGAAGCACTATGGCCCCAATCCCTCAGAGGTGATAGCAGTGGCATTACAGCCCACATCCTTGACGGGTGGCAGTGACAGCAGCAAGAGCAGCACTATAGCCTGCATTCCTCAAGGGTGATAGAAACAGCAGTACTATGGCTCCCATCCCTCAGGAGTAATGGCAGCAGCAATATGGCCCTCACACTTCAGGAGTGATGGTAGTAGCATTATGACCCTGATCCCTTAGGAGTGATGGCAGCAGCACTATAGACAACAATCCCTCAGCGGCGATGGCAGCAGCAAAAGCACTACAGCCCCCATCACTTAGGTGTGAGAGCAGTAGCAACACTGTGGCCCCCAACTCTCAGGTGTGATGACAGCAGCAGTACTACTGCTTCCTATCCCTTAAGTGTGATGGCAGCAGCACTGCAGCCCCCAACCCTCAGGTGTGACAGCAACACTATATCCCTCAAGGGTGATGGCAGTACTACATCTCCTATCCCTCAGTCACAACAGCAGCATCACTATAGGCCACATCCCTCAGGTGTGAAAGCAGCAGCAATATCGCTGCTATCTCTCAGGGGTGACAGCAGTAGCACCACTATGGCCCTATCCCTCAGGTGTGACAGCAGCAGCAGTACTATGGTCCACATCCCTCAGGTGTGACAACAGCAGCACAATGGCCCACAATCCTACAGGGGTGAGAGCACACAATCCCCTCAGACATTCATGGGGTACACACATCACCCCAAAATTACCTCCAATTTTCACCATGGTGCCAAGTCTACAATGAAAGTCTGATCATCATCAAAAAGGCACCACCAGTGTATCTTGTCTTCCACTACAACCTCAGCAAATCTTAGAGCAAACTGATAAAAATTTACTGACATCTTTACAAAAAATGAAAAACACATTTTTTCCCAAATACAATCAATCACTCGCAGTTAAGAGGGACACTTAATATAGTATTTCCTTTGAAGTGCGCCCCACATTAAACGGTTACAACCCAGTACATAAATTGCTTTTCTGGAGGCATAGAAGCTGGATGTGTACATCTATGTAGCGATGGAAGTACAGGACCCAGAGGGCCCTGTGCTTCCCCAGCCAGATGGATTTGTTCAAGCAGGTCCCAAAGGGACTTGTGTGAATGAGGATACAATTCTACTATCTCAAAAAGTAAGAAAATTCTTTGAAAAAACTGCATTAATGCACTAGTTATGGTTCAGATTAAAGTGACAAAAGTAAAGAAATGCGGTGTTACAGTTTCCAACTCTAACTCCCCCCCAACCCCAAGCAGGAAAAGAAAACAAAAACATTACAGTTTTTGCTCTCCTGACTGCTGATGTATCAGGGGTAGTGTCTTCCTTGGGGTCTCATCCCTAACATTCACCCCATTACATAACCAAATAAGGTGACATGTGATATGCTTTCTTCAGACTGGACATACCGGTTGTTGGCAACATGTGGGAAGACACAGTTCTGTATGTTTGAAGACTATATCACAGTGGGGTGAGCATTAGGGTTGAGAAGCCCAAAGAAGACCCCACCTCTGATTCGCCAACAGTCAGGACAGTGAAAACACTAATTTTTTTTTTTCCTTTTCTTGCTTGGGGGTGGGAAGTTAAGGTTGGAAACCATAACACCACATTTCCTTACTGTCGTCACTTTAAATGAAACCCTAACTGGTGCATTGATGCAGTTTTTACAAATAATTTGTAATATAATATGCAAGCATCGTGACAATTGTTCTGCGTGTATGTGTAATGTATGTATTTCATTGAGGACATTTTTTTTTTTCCTGGCACCTCAGATCCAAAAGTCTGAATTGCAAGGTGGCCTTGAACAGACTCCATGAGGTGATGGCACTGGTAGATCCTTTTAAGATCTACTCGAAGGGGGGCATGAGTATGACTTATTATTTGGCAGCCTATAAGAGTCAATCCCGAATTGATTTTTTTCTGGTAAATGGAGAGGTGATCGGGGAGATTAAGGAAACGATAACAGGGGGTAGAATATATTCAGATCACTCTCCCATTCAAATGGGGGGGGACCTAGATCTGCTCCACCCAGACCATTTAGGTGGAGGTTGAATGATGCCTTGCTGGTTGAGCTCCTAGTGTGAGATAGGTTGGAGGAGGCGCTGTTGGAGTTCATGCATCAACAAGTGCCTACAATGCAAAATTAAACACTAGTGTGGCCCGCCTGTAAGGTAGTATATGTGGGGGTGGCCCAGGGTATTGCGCTACAGAGAAGTAGACAGAGAAAAGCAAAAGAGGAGTTTCTATTGGGGCAATTGATTCACTGACACCATTAGAAGGGTCCTCTGGGGAGGTCGATATGGAACTTAAATATTTAAGGGAGGAGCTAGGGGATATTGCTAACAGTAAAATAGAATTTTGGTTAGACAAAATTAATGCCAAATACCTGATGCAGGGAGATGTCCCGGGGTGGTTGTTGGCGGCTAGAGTTAGGGAATGGGAAGCGAGTAGAATGATTACCTCCATCCATTGCGGGGAAAACTCTTAACTGATTCACAAGAGATGGCAGAGGCATTATATTATCAGGGAATCTACCGGGCTGGAGATCTAGTGGGAGAGAGGGAGATTGAGAGCTTTTTGGAAGGGATCCCCCTGCCAGCCTTGGACCCAATACAGGCTAAGGAGTTGGCGGCTCCGATTAGGGTGTCGGAGATTATGGAGGTAGTGCAATCGCTACCTACGGGTAAAACACCAGGGCCAGATGGTCTTACTGCTAAATTTTATCAAGTACATATACAAACTATACTTCCTATGCTTCAGGAGTTGTTCCGAGCCATTATGCAGGAAGGGGTATCCCACCCTCTCATGTACCAGGCATATATTACACTGATTCCTAAACCAGAAAAACCCAGGGATGTCCCTGGAAGTTATAGACCCATAGCTTTAATGAATCAGGATATTAAGATTCTTACAAACATCCTAGCAAATAGGTTGTTGCTCATTGCCCTGAGTTTAATTAGTCAGGAACAAGTGGGATTTATGCCGGGGAAGGGGGTACATGATGCCCTTAGGAAGTTACATCACATATTGAGCTATGCACCCGACTCCCAGTTACCCTTAGCATTGATATTATTAGACGCAGAGAAGGCTTTCGATAGGGTCTCTCACCCTTTCCTCTTTGCTTTTATGAAGCGGATGGGTTTCCCAGAGGGTATCCTTAGGGGCATTAGGAACTTATATGCTGCGCCAACGGCTAGGGTACTATGTAATGGGTACCTCTTAAGAGAAATACAATTAGAAAATGGGACTCGACAGGGGTGTCCTCTCTCGTCGGTACTCTTTAATATTTATTTGGAACCCCTCTTGAGGGCTATTAATAAAGATGTGGATATTAAAGGAATTACATTGGGGGAAGGGAATTGAAATTTTCGTTTTTTGGGGATGACATATTGCTGTATTTAGAGGAACCTGCAGTTAGTTTCAAGAGGGCAGCAGAGGTAATAGAGTGTTTTTCTAGGGTTTCCAACTATAAACTGAATTTAAATAAGACTCAAGTCCTCCCTCTGACCCCCCATGTCACCAGGGCTGATTTTACACCACTACAAATACAATGGTGGATAGATAAAGTTAAGTATTTGGGTATCTGGATCGCGGTGGACTTGGAAAGGGGGGCGGAAATTAATGTGGGGGGAATTATATCAGCACTCGAAGGGGACATACTAAGATGGAACAAATTGCCCTTGACTTTTACTGCCTGACTGAGCCTTATTAAGATGAATATATTACCCCACTTGTTATACCCGGTGTATCTGGCCCCATATAGCATCTCCCATAAATGGTTCAATACAGTTAAGAGATTAATCTTGGGTTTTTTATGGAAGGGTAGGCCTTCTAGATTGAAATACAACAGTTTACGCTTACTGTACAAAAAGGGAGGGGTCCAGCTTCCTGATCTCCATTTGTATTACGTGGCAGGCCAGTTGGGTTTGATGAGTCGTTGGGTTAAAGAGCTAGAAGGCGGGAGCTATATTCCAACTTGGCTTCAATTAGAGAGGCAAAAGTTTAGAGACTTAGGCCTTGATCCGGAAGCAATATTGTATGCTAATCTGGGGAATATTTTCAAAAAGAGCTATGGGAACCCAATTGTGAAGACGGTGGATGTGTGGTGGTCCTTCCTATACCCTGTGCAGAGAAGGGGCCAAATGAGGGCTGGAGACCAGCCTGTTCTAGGCAACCCTAATTTTGTAATTGGGAATTGGGTAGTTAAACAGCGGTGGGCTAGTCAGATGTTAGGCTTGAATCTTAGGGAAATTGTTTAGGGTAATAGAGTGGTCTTACCTGTACGATGCGATGGAATGCCCTTTTTTCAAAGTTTGCAAATTAAACACATGGTGGAGAGGGCGTTAAAGAAGCTGGGGGGTATTGCGGATACTGTTTTCTCCTGGGGGATACTTAAGGAGTTTGATCCAAGAGTTCACCCTCTTTCGCAAATTTATAAAGTGGTACTGGATTTCCTTAGTCCAAGTTTTGTTAGGAGGGTTATATATTGGGAAAAATTGATGGTTCCTCGGCAACTAGATTGGGATAATATCTGGGAAAGCAGTAAGTACAATATTATACCTAAGTATAAGAGTATGCACTTTTTTATTGTGTCTAATTTGTATTTTACCCCTGTGAAGCTATGTGATAGAAACCTGAGACAGACAGATCTGTGTTTTAGGTGTGAGGCAGGAGTAGGGGATTTATTACATGTGATCTGGGGCTGTAGTAAAATATCCCCACTTTGGGGGGAAATTAAAAGGCATATGGACCCAATGCTGGATTACTCAGAATTTATAATACCAGAGATATGTGTCCTGGGTGACTACTCTCAAATCTCGGGTGTTATGCCCAAGTATCATCTCTCCTTGATGACGGCGGTAGTTAAAGGCTACCTATTAAAACATTGGAAAGATGATCAAGTTTATTATTATGGTCAATGGGTAAAAGATTTATTGGGGATGCTGAATAAAATAAAGAGATATTTGTATATGGTGGGGGGAGGTGAACTATACCTCAAATGCTGGGCGGCGTTAGATGCAGTTTATTCTGTGCAGATTACAAATGGGTAGGCACAGGCTGTCTGTCGGACGGTGAAGAGTTGCCGGTTGTTATCTTCGATTGTGAAGATGCTTTTTTTTGGTTTTTGTGTTTTTTAGTTTTAACTGGAAATATGTAGAGATATTTCTGATATATGTATAGTCATAGTTATAGACTGGGTAAAGGTCTGCTGATTATAGAGGGGGGATGGGGGACCCTCTCTCTTTCCGGGGGACACAGACGGGTGCCACCCTTAAGGAGAGGGCTTTAGATGTCAGGAGGAGCTGTGAGGTTGTTTGGAGACTATTAATGTATGGGGACTTAAAGGTATTATAGTTGGGGTAGCTAGATACATACGCTCATTGAGATAAAGTACAGAATATGTGACAGTTTTAGCCAGTCTTGGGGGTGGCTACCCACTGTGATTGTAAATAGAGGGGTTGTATATAGTTTGAGCAGTCAGTTTGAGGCTGTGCACCCTGGCTTTGCCAGGTATTTATATGTGTGTTGGTTTATTTGTGAAAGTTGTTCATGGAAAATGAATAAAGATGGTTTACCAAAAAAAAAAAAAGTCTGAATTGCTAAGAAAACAGCCAAGCATATTTTTTGTTTATTTATTATTTTAGTCTTTGGTAACCTGGTAAGGCCCTCTAGGCACAAATGCCTGTTTTAAGGAGCAACCTGTGAGCACTGGGAGGTTAAGTGACTTGCTAAGAGTCATACAGTATGCAAGTGGAGGTTGTGGGAATCAAACCCACATCTACTGGATGTAACAAGCTCATTCACAGCTCATTACTCTAACCTCTAATTTATACTAGGCTATAATAATTATTTTGCTTACTGTTTTTAGACATATGAAATAGTTACATTTTTATTGTTTTAATGGGTAAAAAGAAGAATGATTTTGTCGTGACAGTTCTGATGAACCTTTCTGATGAGATTATTACATACAGTTTATGCTTATTAGTGATCTTATAATAAAACCACTTGAGTTAGGCCAAACACTTCCAGATCTATTCTATAATTATAAAATTAGAGTATGCATATTGTGTCACAAACCTGAGCACTGGCACTAGTGCTGGTTCTGTTTCTGGTACAGATGCTGGTACTGGTACTGGTTCTGGGTCCACTTCTAGTTCTTCAGTGGCAGGGATACAGATGGACTCATGTGAGATGATAAGCATGGGAAACTGCACAGCAAGAGGGTCCTCTGGTGGTCGAGTGTGATGTAACTACAATGCCTGGTACTCATAATGCTGAACCAGATGGACAATAGAATTGAAAAAATGCTTACCGGGGAAACATGAACACTTGTTACTACTTCTGGAAGAAGAGGAGGAAACGTTTTTTAAACAAATGTCCCAAGGAATGAATCCAGCATCTGCCTGCAAGCAAGCTCATACCGAGCTGGTATGTGGAAATCCTGTTGTTACCAGGGGTTTGGCAGTTGCTGGAACAAAATTATAGCACCGGGAAACAGTGGTTGTAGCACCGGAAAACAGTGGTGTTGATCCTACACCTACAACTGGAAATGAGATGCCAGAAAATCAAACTGGTGATGGGAGTATGGAGTCGGCTGCTGACATGGCAGGCCCTGACAGTTCTCAGAATGAAAACCTGCAGCAAAGTGGGAAGGGTTCCACTGTTCTTCTCAAGATTATAGAACTTTCATTTCCACCACAGTGGCAGATGTTGTCAAACATAGCAATGCTGAAGGAAAGTCTGTGCCTTCAAAACATGCACAGGGCAAGTCAGTGGACCAGATTTAGTTGGTAGAGATGGTGCTCCAGCAAGCAGGGTGGGTCTAGGATGGTGCTGGATCTCTGTAGCGGTCCCTTGGTCTGATCTGCGTTGCAGACTTAGGAAGAATATGGAGGTAGGGATGGAACTGCTGACTGATGCAACTTCTCACGCTGTAAACCAGGAAACTGGGATCACTGTGAGGAAAGCAGAAGAGTTAACTGTGTAGTCACAACAGTCACAGGTACTGAACTTACAGTAGAAGTCCCTGCAAGTTTTGTGTTCTCCTCTGACAGGGTCCTGCAGCTTTTAAAAGGTGCAGGAATGGCCTCAGTATACATAATAACCCCTCCTCCTGTAGCTCTTGAGAGCTCAGCTGAGGGACATCTTCCTATTACCGCTGATAATAATAAGAACGCTGGGTCTGCAGTTAATGTCCCTCAGACAGAGCAAGACACAGTGAGTAAGGTGAATAACACTGCTCAAGTTTCTGTTTTCGCTTCCACATAAATGGCTGTGGCAGAGGAGCAGCAATATAATGCAAGTATTGTTGCAGATCCTGCCTCTGAACTCTAGCTGCAACAAGAACAGTACAGGCAACCAGTAAAGGCTACCAGGCCACAAGCCCAAAGAAGTTGTGCAGATTACTTTAGGCTGAACGTGGAACCTGCTAAACACCACAATGAGGTACACATTAGATATAAGGAGGGAATGGAAGAAACTCCTGACTGTGGTTTTGTGGCAAGACCACTGTGAAAAGACAGTCTGAAGTTAATAACTACAGAAATATACATTTTAATCAGTACTGCTGGGAGTCCGATCTTTAATGTCAGTTTTAAAACCACCACTAGCTTTGAACTATTTTGAACTAATTATGCCCAGGTGAAACATACCCCTTCTAGACACCTTTTGTGGTAATTCCACTCAAGCATGAGATTAAGATGGTCACTGTACTATTTAACAAACTCTGATCAGAGCCACAATGGCTGTTATTGTGATTTTACTGAAGTAATGTGTGTGCAGATGGTTATAAGCTTAGTGTGCCCTGATATATATGTATGCATTTGCATTTTTGAGAGTAAGGATTGGGACAGTAAACAGAAAAATAGATGTCCCTTCCCACAACTGGTTATGTCACCATATCCATACTGTAGGCAGCTGTGCAAAATAAGGATGACTGGGGCAGAAGCCAGGTACAGAGTGCTTGTATCTGGGTACATGTGCGGATTTAAATTCAGATTACATTGCCTGTTACGCATCACTTTGTGGGTGATGTCAATAAGAGTAACAAAGGGTAAAGGAAGGACTGGACTGTCTCAGCATGAATGTCTTGTTAGCAAAAACAAATGAAAATGCTCAGAGCCTGTAAATGCAGGTATTAAAGGTAACAAATGGCAGTTCTTGTGGAAAATAATGGTTAATGGATTAACAGTAACATTCACTATATTTGTGACTGACTTTCTGCACTGTGTATGTGTTCACACACAAATATGTACAACATACTGCTTTTATTATAGAGCAAAATGCATGAATTACTGAAATGAACATGCAGAGATAATCCACATGCCTCCTCCCCCCCTCAGCAGCAGGACTTGTTGTTGGTAATGGCTAGAATGTCACCTTTTGCTCCAGACTTCTCACTGAACCAAAGCATCACTGGCCCAGTCTCCCGTTGCTGCCAAGGACTGTCAGCTCCTGAAGCAGCACGATTTTGCCAGGCAGGGCATGCACAGGTTTGCCTGCTGCACAAATTTTGGATTACAGATCCAGATTGCATTTGTTTCTATTACTAGCACCCATGCACCAGATTAGACCAGTTCTGCTATTAAATGTCATAGGAAAATAAACAGTTTATATCCAATAATGGAAAACAGAGTTTACTATCATATTTATTTATCTCCTGCTAAAATATTTCTACCTGGAGTCAGCCCTTGGTTTGACTGTCTCCTCTCACCTCTATCTTTTGAGCTTCCTATATTGGGTTTGGTCATAGGAACATAGGAATATTCAGACAAAAGTAGGCACGATAGCCCGTCTAGCCTGTCCATAGGTTTTCAATGGGAGCAACCACTGATACCCATGTTTACCAGGTGTTTGTCTAGTCCTAACTTAGAACTGTTAATTGTTTTACTTCCACCACCTCAGTGGGTAGACTATTCCAGCTTCAGATGTTTTTCTGTGGTGACCTGCAACTGAAGTGTGACATAAAGTATATAACATGGATAGGACCACAGTCTTGCATCTCTTTTCTGTTTTACTGCAGTACATAATTTTCACTGAATCTTAGAAATTCAAAGTCAAACAAAGCAGTTTAAGTACTAGACAACTTATACCCTTGTGACTTGACAGAGACCAGCCATTATGCACCCAGCCGATAACTCTACAACTTTGGGCAACTGATGCCCTTGAGCATCTAGCAACAAGGCTGGCACAAGATCAGTGGAAACCATAACATAGCATGGCAATCAGGATGCACATCAGACCCTGAGAGACCAGATGTTCGAGGTCTGGAGTTACCACCTCTCACCCCACCCCAACCCCAAACCACTCACTTTTACAGACAGGGTGATGTATACACAATCCCTCCCAACACTAAATGAACTACAGTATCAGTCCATTGTTCCTCCCTTTCCACTTCCATTGTACCCTCTTTATATGTATATCCAGACTATATAAATTCAGCAAGAGTCATTATACTCCAGAGTGTGTGTGTGTGTGTGTGTGTGTGTGTGTGTGTGTGTGTGTGTGTGTGTGATAACATTGCAGTACATACTAAAATATGTTCTATGTTGACCTAAATATTAAAAAAATACAAGATAGCAACTGTGTGTATATATGTGTGTGTGTGTGTGTGTGTACAAGTAATGTGAATCATGTAATGTTAAATGGCATGTATAAAAGAGAAATGAAAATGAACCAGAGACACAACTTCAGCGTGTAATAGATGCAAATGGATTTGTGGTTTTCTTTTGTGGATTTCTTTTCTTTTTGGGGGGGTCCAATATGTTGCATTCATAGCAAAAGCAAATAATTAATGTAACTTAGCTTGACACTAAGGTCTAAGCCAGACTCAATATTAAACTCTTTTTCATTCATAAAACTTCACATTTCAAAACCCCATAAAACTTATTTCCATATCAGACATCGAAATGTTTTGGTTCAAAAAATGAGAATCTGATCATCTGTCACCATTATGTTTATTTTTAAGGGGTGGTTGGTGTACATACCAGCAGTTAATATTATAAAGGTTAATGTAATATGTATGTTACACTATTTAATAAATTTGATGAAACTAACAGCGACATTCATAACACGTACTAACTTACCCTGGACTGAGTTTTAGACCAAACTGTTCTTTCAAGGTGTAAGCAATTTGAAACGATTCAGCACTGAAATGTATGCTGCAGACCACAAAGTGGGTGGAAAACTTAACATTTATCTAACTCCTCCTCACAGACTCAATCCTCTTTTTCAAATTTCATCAACTGGAAAATAATAAGAGATACCCACCATTTGAGGTGCTGTCCCAGCCCTAAACCACACACCTCTTTTGCATGACTGCAACAATAAATTATGGCCACATAAAATTACGGGTAAAATATTAAAAATAAAAACACAAACAACAAATTAAACACCGAACACCTTTATTTTAATATGCCATAAGTCATTCATACAACAGATAAATGAACAAATTAGGCCCCAATCGCACTATAGCACGGTAAGGTGAAACATTTTTGAAAACGAATTAAGCCTTACCGTGCTTCAGCGCTCGCACTGTCCAATCCATTCTTGGAACCATTCCTAATGGATCATGCTGTTCAGTTCAGACTTCTACAGTATACCAGGTCAGTGTGGCATGGTGCACTAGCGTATTTCACCCAAATTGCTTACCAGCATGCAATGCGCCTGGCACAGGACAAGGACAACACGGATCCACCGAACACGGAATCATGTTTGCACTGTGAGTAAAAACAATTTCCTCACTCAAACATTTTAACAAACCATGCTATAGCATAGATCCGATCAGGGTTTAAGCATAGTTCATTAAAACGTGTCCCAAAGTGAGTTAGATGTGGACACAAAAGGTGCTGGCATGGATCTGAAATGATTCAACGCCCCAGAACCGTTTCAGACCGTCCAGTGTGAACGGGGCCTTAGACTTCACACCTTTGTTTATGATCTGCACTCACTACAACGTTATGGCTAGGCTTCAGCTTCATGTCTTGTCCACGTAGTAACCTAGTAACATTAAGAAAACCCATACAAAAGATTCGGCATGAGCTACATGCCTGTCAGTAAGTAAACATTAATGTAAACTGTGCGCAATCGCATGCATGAAAATCAATGAAGTTACCAGTAATGAACAAATACTATGTAACAATAAGACAGAAGCACTACTAGATGAAACAGATGCAGACAAAAGCAAGCACAGACTCTGTTTTCTTTCTCCCGATACATCACTTCTGGTTTCAGCTGCTCTGATGGCGGTCAGCACAGCTCAGCAAGCCTACAACCTGAAAAACAATAAGAATACATCAGAAAATGTGAGCTAGTGTGATTATTGACAGTTATGAGCTAAAGAATATTTAGCACACTTCTGAAAAAAAAATTCCCATGTTCTAAACATAAATCCTGATCCACTAGCTTTTTAAGATCCAACACTTCACACTTATCACGTGTGCTTCACTTTAGACAACTGTTTTAGTTAGGTGAAAAAAATTAAATTAAATGTTACCAAAAGTTTTCGAAATGTTCATGAAATTTCATGTAAGTGAAATCGTTATAGCACGTGATTTCTGCTGACTCAAATTAAATGTTGCCAAGCTCTAGATTTGGGTTGTTGTAGTATTCCATAGAAATCAGGAAGTAAAACAACCGTTATTGCACTGCAAGACAGTGCTCAGTAAAGACCAGGCTGCAGTAAACAAAATACTGGTGCCAGTCACAAATGTGATATAAAATGCAATGTTTTATTAGGCACAGATATAAAGTGCTTTTCAAAAAGTGAAATACTATGGTACAGAGGCTAACTGGCATGAAAAGCAGTGGAAACACAAACAGATGCCAGCCCACTGGACCCCTTATTATTCATCTGATATCTGCTGGCTCAGATGAAATGTTTCCAGTCCCTGGATTTTGCTTCTTGTATTCTTTAGAAATCAGTAAATAGTGTGGAGGTTGATAACAGGGTTCAAGCTGGAACTACATGGATCGCTTAGTTGTTTAAACAGCAGCCTTCAAGATGGGGGATGGTTTCGGGGTTGTCAAAGACAGGCTGATAGGTTGTTCCATTCTATCCCTTTGATCATGTCCGTGATTCTGCTGTCAGCTGTAGTTCAACATTTTGCAGCTGGGAAATAGCAGTTCTTTCTCAGGACTGCTTAAAGAGCATCTCCAGAAGCACAGGCAGCAAGGAAATAGTGCCCCCACGGTGGGGGGAGGCTACTGCTTTGGCAGAGGGGAACTCTGGCCACGGAGGAGGGGGCAGGGGAATACCACACACCACCAGTGAATGGAGTACTGTTGACAAATGACCACTACACTGTAGAAGAGGACTGGGATGCAATCTGGTCAGCGTCCCTTTTCTCTTCTACAGTGACAGCAAAACATCTGCAAGGCTCCACCAATGCAGTCAAAAAAATGAAGAGGTGAGCATTATAGATATACTGTATTGGATTAAGCAAAAATGTACTGTAGTAGGGTCCCCTGACCCCATAATTAACTCTGAGAACATTTTGACTGATGAATGGAGGATGCATGTAAAGCTGCACCATACTGACTCTGGGATTCAACACCTGCGTAATTATCCTTACCTGGGCAGGGACCAGGGTATCTTGTTTTATATAGGCCAACCATAGGCATTATATAGATGTGGGATGGAGAATCACCTCATCAGTGCATGTGATGTGGTAAAATACTGGTTGTATTCTGAGTTAGATCATACAAGTAGACAATGCACAAACAAAATGAGATGCAATTTGTGTGATGAAGAGGGGCACTCCTACAGGTCCTGTTCCTGGGCCTCACAAAATAGGGGTGGTGATGTGGACCAGGCTGAGCAAGATTTGCATGTGAACGTGGCCCAGAAATGTAATACAGGTCAATGTTCCTATGCACAGCCTGGCAGTGAGGGGTTGCACTTGAGACCACACTCTATTAGCATACTAAGGGATGGTGAAAGACCATCCACATCCACTGCACCTGCTCAGCCTAGGACCCAACATGTGTCTGAATCTGAACCCCCTGTGGATAAGACATCTGGCTAAATGGTTGCACCTATGGAACTGGAGGAATCTACTGTTTTACCTCAAGAAGAGAAGGTGGTCATCGCTCCAACTGAACACCCCCTACTGAAGCCTGCCACTATTGCACCAGAGGTGGTACAGGAAATGCCTTCTCCCACGACACCAGAAATGATGGTGGTGCTTAAATGGTCACTAGGCAGAGAAAAAAGGGGAATCCACAGTGCAAAATGTCTAGAAGTGTCTCTGTAGATCTGGCGTACCAATATGAGATTTTGGCATCATGGACAAACTAGGAAGAATCTGAGGAGGAATCTGATGGTTCATCCATTCTTTCTTCCCAGCAAGACCCCTCGTCCAGTACTGAGGACCCAGGCACTGAACCAGCCTCCTGAAAAAAAGGAAAAGTATTTGGCTTACTGAAAATAGGAAAAAGGGAGTAATTTGAAACTATAATGTTGTGGTTTAGTAGTATTCTTTTCTTCACCTGCCTAATGAGTAGGGTAACTGTGGCCGATTTTAGTGTTGCCTCTCTTAATGTGAGCAGCATTCATAATTTGCAAAAGAGAGTCACAACTTTTGCTGTATTACAGAATATGAAGGCATATATGGTCCTACTCCAGGACACCAGGATTCATACCCTGCAGGAAACTAAAAAGCCACAGAGGTCTTGGATGCAGTGTTTTTTTTTCATCTGGTCCCTGGGACAGGACAAATTGCCTGGGTGTATGTGTCCTGTTTGAAAATTATAAGTTGATTTTATCTAATTCCTGGTAGGGTCCTTATTTTGAATGGACAATACAGGGATCTGGCATTGAGAGTGATTAATGCTTATTGCCCTCAAATTAAAACAGTCTGGTATGGTGGCATTTAGGTTAATAAGACCATTTTTATATATCACTAAGGGGATAGTTTTTGGGGAGACTTTAATTGTCTCTTCAGTGCAACTGGTCCTAAGAGAGGTAACAAGAAGACCTACTGCGACTCAAATTAGCTATACACTATGATAACCTCAGCATCACTGGTAGAAGCTGCTTTGTAGTCCCAATTGACTACACAACATACAGTACTTATTTCAAAGGATCTGCAGGTATATCTTCTCTAACTGACTACATTTTCTTGTCCCCATGGTTGAAATTCATAAATTTGTGTGCAGTCCCCATAGAGACGTCTAACCATAAATCTGTTACAGATGGTTCAGATTCGGGCCCTACTGCTAAGCCCACTTTATGGAGATTACATTTTTCTGTTTTTGAAGAGAAAAAACATATAGATGAATTCAGGAATGTTTTAGTTGCTGAAAGTACCATCATGGATTGTTTTGAAAATCTGGTGGATTGGTGGGAACAAGTTAAAGTGGAAATGAAAGAACTTTGCATCTGTACATCTAGAAAGAAAATGCAATAGTTACCTAAAATCTTTTGATTCCAAGTCCAGATTTTCAAAACTTGCCAAATACTGCGTGCCCTGGGTGAGCCGAACAGGTGGTGCAGGGAGTTTGTGGCATTATCCCAGCTGGTGAGTGGGATTTTCCATCCCATGCACCAATTGTTGCAAGTTAGAGCAGCTTTTTCTGGTCTAGTTTGTGGCAATCCAGGGTACCCTGTTTATGAGGCGTATGACAAATATTTGGTGCAAGCTGCTGTGAATTGGGTAAAGTGCAGTAACTGCACCAGATCTACTAAAATCAAGTGCAGTTTGTAGGAAAGGTGTTGATGCAGCTGTGCCACAAAAAGGGATTGACGCAGGGCTAGATGTAAGCCCTACATAGCCTGTTGAATATCCAGCCCCAGATATCAAATACGAAAACTGCTTTCTTTCTCAGTAGAAACCACATTGGATTACTCAACTCAAATTATACAATTAAAGCATAAAATGTCACAATTCCAGTATCAAAGGATAACTTCCTTGATACAGGAGCAACAATTTTGGTACACAAGGGCATAAGGTGCAGATGAATCCTTTTGATGATCGTTCTGATAGAACTGGGAGAAGGGTCATAACATGTCTATAAGACTCAGATGGAGTGGTAAAAAAGGATCCCCCGGTGGGGATTGGGATTCCTTTTTAGCCTCCCTGAACATGCCAGTTCTCTCAGAGGAAATTCTGCATATGCTGTTGTGGGAGCTCTTGTAAAATGAAATATTAGAAGTCATCAGTACACTAAGTAATAATACTGCCCTAGGGAGTGACAGGTTGCTGGTGGAATTGCTCGAATTACTCAAGGAGGAACTGGCTAATTTATTGCTAACAAATATAAATAAGCATTTGTCAATGCCAAATGTTTGCTTGCTGGCATTGGCAGTGGTAGTGTAGAAGTTACAGAGCTGCGTAACAGGAATGGCAGTGAAGTATTGAACTGAAGCCAACCCCACCACCACCGCAGAGAGTGACAGGCATTGGGGTGTGCCTTTGGGTCATCAGGCATAACGTCCACGCCATTTCACCACACCCACCCTGCAGACACTGACAAGTGTCACGGTGTGCCTTGGCGTCTTTGGCCCTTATGCGCACCCCATTCCATTAGGAAATATGGTTAGATGGGTGCGATATAGGAGAATGGGGTGCGATATAGGAGAATGGGGTGAACATTGGGGCCTAAGAGTCCAAGGCATACCTCGATGCCTCTCACTGGCTGCATGGTGTGGAATGGTATGAGCATTACAGGCAAGAATCCCAAGTCACACCCCCTGATGCCTGTCATTCTCTACAGGGTTGGGCGTTATGGTTGGAAACCCTAATACCTCAGGCATTTGTTGGTATTTTCACTCCAAATGTTCAACATGGTTTTTTTGTGACCCCACCTCATGAACAGGGGGAATATCAGTTTGTTAGCCGAAAGCTGCTTATGCACAGCCACTATGGCATTTAGCACCACAGGTGCAAAAACATTCCGAACAGGATGTAAAAAATGACAGCTGTACTGTTCATGGGGAGGTGTAAGAAATGGCAATGTTGCAAATCTGCAGTAAAAATATTTAAAAAAATGGTGAAGTCACAAGCATACATAGAAACTGTGCAGCGCACACACGTAATATAATTAGGTTGGGGATTTTTTTTACAGCAGATTGTCAACTCATGCATTTTGGTGCCTCCGATCATGAACAGTGTCACTGTGGTTTTCTTTATCGGTCCCGAACAATGATTTCCCACAGCGACCACGTATCTCTGTGCTGAAAGTGTGAAAACACACTTCGGCCATGTTGTGAAAAATGACAGCTGTACTGTAAATAAGGAAGTGTGGAAAAATGCCACTGGTAAAAATCTGGACTTTAAATATTACAAAGTCATGAACTTACGAGGGTGCGTGGAAACTGTGCAATGTTCACTAATAACACAGTCATTTTATGGACTTTTGTCACAAAATTTTCAACATAGCCATTTTAAGACCTCTGCTCATGAACAGTGTAACTGTGATTTTCTTAATCTGTCCCAAACATTGCTTTCGCACACCAACAGCACCATTGTGCGCTACATGTGCGAAAACACATTTTGGGCAGCATATGAAAAATGGTAGCTGTGAAGTGTAATAAAATGGCAATGTTGAAAATCTGGAGTGAAAATATTAAATTTGCAAACTTATGAGCATGCATAGGAACTGCGCAACGCACACTCGTAAAACAGTCATTTTTAGGAATTTTTTCCCCAAATTTTCAACATAGCCATTTTAAGACCTCTGCTCATGAACAGTGTCACTGTGATTTTCTTAATGTGTCCCATACATTGATTTCGCACATCGACTGCGCCATTGCGCGCTACATGGGCAGAAACACATTTTGGGCAA
The DNA here is from genome assembly GCA_016271365.2 of Neoceratodus forsteri. Lineage (NCBI taxonomy): Eukaryota > Metazoa > Chordata > Ceratodontiformes > Ceratodontidae > Neoceratodus > Neoceratodus forsteri. Next base: position 1,094,262,062 of record CM057451.1, read on the forward strand.
GATGTGAAAAATGACAACTGTAGTACTCATAAGAAGGTGTGGTAAAATGGCAATGTTGAAAATCTGGAGTGAAAATATTGAAAATTCGCTAACTTACGAGCCTGCGTAGGAACTGTACAACACACGCTCATAAAACAGTCATTTTTTGGAATTTGTTCACCAAATTTTCAACATAGCCATTCTAAGACCTCTGCTCATGAACAGTGTCACTGTGATTTTCTTAATTTGTCCCGTACATTGATTTCACACACCGCTGCGCCATTGTGCGCTACGTGGGCTGAAACACATTTTGGGTAAGATGTGAAAAATGACAGCTATACTACTCATAAGAAGGTGTGGTAAAATGGAAATGTTGAAAATCTGGAGTGAAAATATTGAAAATTTGTGAACTTACGAGCATACGTAGGAACTGCGCAATGCACGCTCGTAAAATAGTCATTTTTGGAATTTTTTCACCAAATTTTCAACATAGCCATTTTAAGACCTCTTCTCATGAACAGTGTCACTGTAGTTTTCTTAATTTGTCCTACATTGGTTTCGCATACCAACTGCGCCATTGTGCGCTACATGGGCGGAAACACATTTTGGGTGAGATCTGAAAAATGACAGCTGTACTACTCATAAGAAGGTGTGGTAAAATGGCAATGTTGAAAATCTGGAGTGAAAATATTGAAAATTCGTGAACTTACGAGCGTGCTTAGAACTGCGTAACGCACGCTCGTAAAACAATCATTTTTAGGAATTTTTTCACCAAATTTTCAACATAGCCATTTTAAAACCTCTGCTCATGAACAGTGTCACTGTGGTTTAATTAATTTGTCCCGTACATTGGTTTCGCACACCGACTGCGCCATTGTGCGCTACATGGGCGGAAACACATTTTGGGTGAAATGTGAAAAATGACAGCTATACTACTCATAAGAAGATGTGGTAAAATGGCAATGTTGAAAATCTGGAATGAAAATATTGAAAATTCACGAACTTCTGATGCGTGGGAACTGCGCAACGCACACTCGTAAACAGTCGTTTTGAATTTTTCCGCAAATTTTCAAAATAGGCGTCTTGAGAGCCCACTTTATGAACACTGGCAGTGTCATTTCATTAATCCTTTCAGAAAGGTGATTTCGCACAGTGGCTGCGAAATCACCCTTCGGGCCTGAATAACGCCATGACAGTGACAGCATTCATGAGAAGGGGTCCCAAAAACCCCATGTTGAAAATTTGGTGCAAAAATTCCAAAAAATGCCTGAGATATGCAACAAAGTTGAAAAAACCCTATCTAGCCCATTTTACAGCTTACCGGCATTTCCTTAGTTCGAGGTCGGCTTTGAAGAGTGCAGACGTGTTCCCGGTCCACCGAAGATCGTCGCGCCAAGGTCCGGGGTAAGTATGGGGTGAGGGGTGTGGGGAGGCAGGGTGCGCAGTGGGTGGGTGCGGGTTGTGGGGGGGCAGGAAGACTGCGTGGGACCGTTTTTGCTTTACAGGTAAAAAAAAAAGAAAAGACGACGTTGATGTTTGCCATGCTGGGGTGGGCTCTCAGCGTGGCAGAAGGATGGCTGGGGGCGGAGCCATCGGGTATTGGGCACTCCATTGGCTATGAGATTATGTTGCCACGCTTGGATGGCTCCAGCGTGGCACCTTGTACTGGGGAGAGAGTGAAGCCGATGGGATTGGGGCACCCCGCCAGCGATAGCATGGGGAGAGAGTAGCCGAGGGGTGATTGGGCACCCCCGTCATTATACCGATTGACCCTTGCCACGCTAGTGCAACCCAGCCGCGGCATTTGGAAGGCTTTGGGGGGAAACGCAGCACAGCCGACGGGGGATTGGGCACTCTGCTGGCTATAATGCAAAGGGGAGGCAGCACGCAGTATGCGGTGTTTCTGTGTGTGTGTGTGTGTGTAGGGGAGCTGCATGAGCAGATGATATCTTATCGCTGCTCACTGAAGCATAGCTCCCCCTTTCAACTGTATGCCACTGCATTTTGGTGCTTGTCATAGACAGCTCCAGCATGCATTGGCTTACAGGGGCCATGCCTGGCAACACACTGACTGAATTGGAAGAGGGGGTGACACACCTCTGAAATCTCGGATGATGGCACTATGTTTCTTGCACATGTGTGCAAGCAAACATAAAAATATATTAAAATGATCACCTGAGTAATAGGACTATTTTATGAGGCATCATAATTTTACTACCTAAAAAGGTACAAGGCTGACCTATGCAATTGAGAAAAACAACAAAAACAGCTCAAGCTGCTATCTGGTGTGTGCAAGGCACCATACAAGTACAATCACAGAAAAACAGCACGCCAGCACAACACCAAGCTAGGACAATAAGGCTTTATTAAGAAGATAAAAATAACATACTCATATGGACAGGCTCCACAACAAGGTAAGAGACAGGACACAAAGGACCCTGACCAGTTTTGCACCTAGTGCATTATCAGGGGAATGGAGCATTACTTCATGCATCCATTATCTTATAGTAGTCCTTTAAAGGGACAGTACAAATTTATAATACCTATGCTTATACAGTATATTGTGCAATATACAGTACATAATCTGTGAATTTTAAGTGCAAAAAAACACCATTATAAATAACAACCTACTATAAAATAAAATAAAATAGACAAGAGAAAATCATGCTATTAATGCTGACAATTATTGTAATATTTCAAAAAGGATACTATGGAAAGATGAACTATACCTCAGAACTTCACTTAATATTATGCAATGTTTCCTCCTATTTTGTTCAGATGATGGACTGTTAATATTAATTCCATACAGATCTGAAAGGAAAATCAAGCAAAAGAAATATACAATTAGCAAATCAGCAAAGGTAATAAATGAAAAGCTGAATAACATAATATAATATTTTCATCTAAGGAGACAAAAGTAACATATACAAATTCCAGAAAGTCATCACTTGATACATGCCATCAACTCTATTTTGTCATTTAAACCTGGTGGTCTCAGGGCACCTAGAGTGAATATCCAAAATGACTGAGTTTTTTGTCAAAATCACCACCTCTAGGTCTTAATATAACCTTCTCAATGCCACAAAATTTAAAAGAGTGGCCTGTGGTACCAACTATGTTACTATGGTGGGCTAGGGCATTACCACTATCCTTTGCTGTAATATATCATAGGTGCTCACCTATTCTGATTTTAAATTGTCTGGACATCTTACCTACATAGAAGGCCTCACACTCAGAAGTAGCCATATATATCACATTTGAAGTGTTACAGTTAAAAAATCCATTAATTTGATAACACTTACTGCAATTGCTGCTAGTGAATGTATCGGTCTTCAAAACAGAAGGGCAGAATTTACATCTGCCACATCCAAAATTACCATCCAGAAGTGGTGGTAGCCAATTGCCGTCATGTACTTCTGTCACAGAAGATTCCGTAGCTTGATAGCTATGTTCAGGTTGGTGCTTTAAATTACAACTATGCCTATATACCAAAAGAGGTTTCATTTTAACTACTCCATATAACAATGGTTCAGTTTCCGAAATTCTCCAATTATCCTAAATAACATTTTCTACTTTCCTTGCATGTCTAGAGAACTGTGTGACAAAATTCATTCTCGGGAAATCTTGTGTAGCTTTTTTAACTGTTAGCAAGGTCTGTCTATCAATATCCAATGCTTCTTGAAAAGCTTCTCTAACTAATCCAGAGTTATATCCTCTCTTGACAAATCTGTCACACTAGTCTGTGGCCTGAACAATGAAGTCTACATCCTCACTACAACTCCTCCTGAGACGTAACATCTGGGCTTTAGGAATGTTCTTAATTTGATGGGGTGGGTGACAAATGGTAGCATGTAATAATGAGTTTCTATCTGTCTATTTCCTAAACAGATTCGTTGTATAAATACCATCAGATTTCTTAATAATCGTCAGATCCAGAAAGGAGACAGAAATAGGGTTGCATTGTATCATAAATTTTAGATTATTATTGTATTTTTCTAAATATGCAACAAATTCCATTAGTTCCTCTTGTGTGACTCACCACACCATAAAAATGTCATCTATAAAGCGATGCCAACTGTCAATCTTATCTACGTAAGGACTGACCTGGCCGTCATAGACATATTCCTTTTCCCATTTTCCCAAATAAAGTTTGGCATAATTGGGTGCAAAAGTAGCACCCATAGCGGTACCTTTAATTTGTAGATAGAATGTATCTTGGAACAAAAAGTAATTTTTTGTTAGCACCTGTTCAGAACATTCCAACAAGAATTCTTTTTTGCCATTATCCATTCCGGTGTCTCTCTGAAACCAGTACCTTAATGCATCCAGTCCCTTTATGTGAGGGATATTAGTATAAAGAGAGCTAACATCCATAGAGACCAACAGCCAATCTAATTCAGATTGCATATCTATTAATACTTCTAAAATATGCATAGTATCCCTTATATAGGAGGGAAGACTGGTAACATAATCGTTGATGTAAAAATTCACATATTTAGACAAAGGCTCCACTAGTGAGCCTATGCCTACCACTATTGGTCTTCCTGGAGAATTCTGTAACTCTTATGGATCTTAGGCAAAACATACATACTGGCCCTAACCGGATGTGCCACAGAGAAGTATAACAGTTCATTGGTATTCATAATACCTTCCAACACTGCATTAGATAAAAATGAGTCAATACTACATTTAAACTGCAGTGTGGGGTCTTTTACAAGTTTTTTATAAAAGGTAACATCAGATAATTGTCTCTGAACTTCCGTCAGATAACCATGCGTTGATAAAATCACAATGGAACCACCCTTGTCAGCAGGTTTAATAACTATTTTTTTATTGGCCTTCAAATATTTAAGGGCCAGTGCTTCTTGATGTGTAATATCAACAAAGGAGGGTCCACTGTCAGATGTTAAAAGTTACTAGATCCCATTTTCACATGCCCTCTCGAAGATTTTAACAGTCTCATTATATTGTGGTAAAAAAGTAGAAGGTGGTTTAAATGATCTTACCTCAGGTCCAGGGGGTAGTCCTCCCGTCCCTTCATCACTAGCTACAGATGTTCCTTTACACATTTTTTGTTTTTCAAAAAAAGCCTTCAGATTAAGATTACGAGTGAAATGATGTAAATCCACATATAAATCAGATGGTTTTATATCCGCTGTTGGGGCAAACGACAAACCCTTCCATAAAACTCGAAATTGTTCCTCATTTAATTCTTCCCCCAAGATGTTGAATACCAAATTATCTTGTTGCTGGTTTACTTCTTCCTGCCATGAACTCTGCCTCTGAAGTTTCCTGCTCTCTCTCATCATCGATTTAGGGTGCTGTTTGGTGATGGGGTGATCTGAACTGGCCCTCGTAGTAATCTGACCCCCTTCCTCTGTGTAGGACGTTGTTGTTGGTCTTGGAATTGAACTGTGCATTGTTCCACCCCCTGTGGTTCAAGACTCCTTCCAGGTCCTCTTCTAAAAAAAGCTCACCTTCTGATTCACTATTAGATGTATAAATTGGTGAATGACTATGATTTTTAAGGATGGGACGTAACTGCTGCTGCTGATTTGTTATATCTTGTTGATGGGAATATCTAGGATTACCCTGGCCTGTATTATATTTATTTTTATATTTATTAGTATTGCTGTTACTATTCCAATCAAAAACCCGATCCAAAAGATAGTCTTGTCTATCTCGTTCAAACTTGTTCACTTTTGTTTGTTTAATTCTCTTCTCCTCCTTTTGCACAAATTCCTTAAGTTTGTTTTCATATAAACTGAATTCAGGGCTATCCTTAAATGAGTTGACCAGCTCTTCTTTTGCCTGTATATCCTGTGTGACATCGGGTTGTTGGGCCTGATAGTCCTTAATCACTGTCTTAATCAATAAATCAGTCCCTGCTAGTAACAATGTTTTCCAGTCACTCATGAAAAATTCTCTATCCCATCCATATCCTGGCTTATTTTTAACTCTAAGGCCCCTGGGTGAACGTCCAACTTTAAGGTAAGCTTCCAGGGTAATCTTCCCCCAATAGTGCCATCTCTCTCGTACAATGGCACGTTGTAAATTAAGAAAAGCAGTTTTAATATCAATTTCTTGACTTTCCTGGGATGCAATGCATGCTTGATCAATTATGTCTCCTCTTGCAGCATCCGCAGTATCGGAGAATAGCGTGTCTTCTCCTGCTGATGTGAACACATTCGCTGCAAGAGATCCTGCCTCTGCTGCTAAACGGATGTCTGAAAAAAACATGGACATGCCGAAATGGGGTTTGTAGTAACGCTCTGAAAAAAAAGGTGCTCTTTTTTTTTACTGTCTTAGTGTGTAGCCAACAGGAGTAAATATGACCAGTGGGTGGGATATTCAGACTGCGCCAGGCTGAGGTGCAAGCCTGGGTGCAGCGTAACTTGGATGCGCAGGGATGTGGACGGGGTGATATTCAACGGAGCTGCGCCATGGCTACAGCATCGTTGAATATCGCTCCTTGGCCACCTGATGTGTGCATGGCACAGTGGCACTGCGCCAGCACAAGTGGCCAGGGTGGGGCAGGGGGATGCGCTAGCACAAGTGCCATTGCAATAGGTGCAACTACCGCGATGTTCAAAAGCGCACATGCAAATGGGGCCATAACGTATGCAAGGTGCAAATGGGGCCATTTGCATGTCATTATGACCCCATTTGCATGCAGGTGCGCTGATCCCTGGTGACTTGCACCTGGCACCCTGCCAGGCTGCAGCCATCAGGGACCGACGCCTCCTGCACAAGTGGCAACATGCTTCGACGCCCGATCACTGGCATGTGAATAAAACGTAAACGTTCCATATCCTTAGTGATCCAGTGGACCGCTTGCAGCCTGATCGTGGGCAGAAGTACATTAAAATACACCCTCCCATATCCCTTGTGGTCCAGTGGACCGCTCGCAGTCCAATCATGGGCAGAAGTACATTAAATTACACCCTCCCATATCCCTGGTGGTCCAGTAGACCTCTCGCAGCCTGATCGTGGGCATCAGTAATAAATGATGACTCACCAATCCAACCCTGGTGGTCCAGTGGTACCTCCTCCCCACCCGCCCACTGAGCCCCACCACCGCTCCCCGGTCAGGCAGCGGGCAGCAGCTCCCCACCCGCTTGCCACCCCACGCCCACTGACTGACTCCATACGGTGAGGGCTGTACCCCATTGGTCCACAGCGTGAGTCAATGGGTGTAGCCATATCAGATACATAAGTCCAGATATGTGAATGGATCCATTCCATTTCTGGATTGTGTAGACGGTAGGCTGCATGCCCATTGGCTCATGCTGTGGACCAATGGGCATATAGCCCTACTGTAGGAGTCAGTCGGCGGGTGGTGGATGGCAAGCGTGGGGAGCTGCCGCTCGCTGGACCGGGGAGGGGGCGTGGGACCCAGTGGGCGGGTGGGAGGGGGTACCGCTGAACCACCAGGGTTGGATTGGTGTGTCATAATTTATTACTGACACCCGTGATTGGGCTGCGAGCAGTCCACTGGACCACCAGGGATATAGGACTATTATATCTCAACATATGCCCGCGATCAGGCTGCGAGTGGTCCACTGGACCACCAGGGATATAGGACTATTATATTTCTACATATGCCTGCGATCGGGCATGGGGGTGCCACCACAAAGGTGCCACCGGAGCTCGGGTGGCCACCAACAGGTGGCAGCTGCCGTGTTGCATCCTGCAATGCGGCTCACTAATGAGTGGCCAGCTGTTGCTCACTTTGTTTTAGCTCACCTGTGTGCAGCGCAAGTAGGGATTGTGCATGCATGGGCTCAGCACATCCGGGCGGCTGAATATCAGGATGTGCGGAGTATGACACCCCCACTTGCGCCACATACATTACTGATGCGCTCGGTGCATCGGGATTTGTGCCAGGCTCAATCCCCTGTGAATATCGTGCTGGGGCACATCAGTGGCTGCGATGGCGAACTGGCGCTGTTCCATGCGCAACCCTTCTGAATACCCCACCCAGTGTGTTTATATTGCTGCTTTCAAGAAAAGAAAGATACAGCACCGCCCCAAATTGCTGCCAGATGAGCTAAACAAAACACAAATGGGCTATATTTTACTACAAAAAAAAAATGAAACCAGCTGTGGAGCCCAAACAGACCGTTGCTGAAAATGCCAGCCCACAAAGCTTGCAGCGAGCAGGTTCAAACAAAACTACATGAGAAAAACAGCTCTAGCTGCTATCCGGTGTGTGCAAGGCACCATATGGTACAATCATAGAAAAACAGTAAGCCAGCACAACACCAAGCTAGGACAATAAGGCTTTATTAAGAAGATAAAAATGACATATCCATATGGGCAGGCTCCACAACAAGGTAAGAGACAGGACACAAACAGACCCCAACCAGTTTCGCACCTAGTGCATCATCAGGGGGATGGAGCCTTACTTCATGCATCCATTATCTTATAGCAGTCCCTTAAAGGGATAGTACAAATTTATAATACCTATGCTTATATATTGTGCAATATACATAATCTGTGAATATTAAGTGCAAACAAACCACCATTATAAATACCAACCTACTATAAAATAAAGTAGACAAGAGAAAGTCATGCTATTAATGCTAACCATTGATGATGTTGTACCAGCTGGTGGTGTTAGTGCAGTTTCTACTGGCGTGAGTATTGCTGCCCCAAGTTCCACTTCTGACCAGTTAACTATTTCAAAAAATATAATTGAGTCTAAAGCTGTGACTGACAGTGCAGATGATGTCATACTCCCCATTAACATCCCCATGGTAGCGGAATATGATTCTGATCCATGTGACGATAACTCACAATGTCACATTTCTTCCAGCGCTGTTGAGGTCATGCCTTTGCCATCCAATGATTCTAAGTGTGGCACAAAAATGTTGGGTGATGATGATGATGCTGATGCTGTGGTTGGAACATGTTCTTTACAAGACAGCATCCAAGCTGAAAATGTTGATGCAGATGATATTGATGAATGTGATGATGATGATGATGATGATGATGTCAGTGACCTCTGTTGGGAACTGGAGAAAAAGAAAGTCAAGGTGGCTGTGTCTGGGTCTGTTGGTGTTAAATCACCCCTCACCCTCAAAAAAGTTGTGATTTAGTGGTTCCTGTTGATGACAGTAATGATGACCCAGTAATAATCATAGGTAGTCGTGGTGGTCAGTTGGAGTCCAAGTGTGTCCGGCCTGAAAAGTCATGTAGCACACCCCAATTTCAGGGATTAAAAAACTGGAGTCCAATAAGCAGCATCAGGGACACATTAAAAGTAGGGGATCACAATCCCTTATTTGGGATTTATTTGTCCAAGGCGCAAATGATGAGTGAATTGCAATCTGCCAGCTTTGCCATGTGTTTGTGAGTCAAGGTAAAAAGGGGAGTCATCTGGTCATGGGGGGCCAGCATACACATCTTAATAACAGGCACATGGCACTGTGGACACAGCACCAGATGGCAGCTAATGCCATAGTGGGGCACTCACCCTTATCATCAACCTTACTGAGCATGTTATCCCCTTCCATGAGTGTAAGACCAAGTAGGAATGTCTGCAGTAGTGATGAAATAACACCAGATGATTACTACAGGCATGATGAGTGAGAGGATTATGATTTAGAAATCTTGTCAAGTGGTGGTCAGAGTAGCAGTGGTGGCGGTGGTCAATGCAGTATGTCTAGTGCAAGTGGTACATCAACCTCTGTATGTAAAATGGTAAAAAAGACCTTCGTTTGGGGACCTGTCACCTGTACCCCTCTTCATCACATGACCATACCCCACCCCCTGCCAATCGCAGAGCAGAGTCGTTTGTCACACTCCATGCATAACATGTAAGTCAGCCCATGTTGGAGAATGTTTTTGTCCGTAACCTCCTGCCTGCCTGCCTGAAGCATGTGACCTACACTGTGTAAGCCATGTGATGTGTGTAGGCTGCCTGTGAATTCTCACTCCGCCTTAAAGTGAAGTAAGGTGAAGTGAGCAATGCAAAGTCATAATTACAATGTGAAGTGGTGAAGTGAGGGTTTTAAATGGGCAATTCGCATAGCGGAATACTAAGGCGAAGTGACCACTTTGCGTCCACTTCGTGGGTGAAATTTTACTTCACTGCATCTCTGTATCAGGAACAGTTTTTCTATGATAAATGGCATACAAGGTAAAGAATATTATATCAGGGCAGAAGTTAAGCAGGACAGCCTATGAGCTCATATACCTGTTTATTCTGGATCCTGTTCTGAGATACATTGATCAGGACCCACTTATCTGTGATGTAGAGATGCCTAGAAGAGCATTACCACTAAAATCATCTGGTTATGCTGATGATGTGTGTTTATTAGTTGGGGATGAGGAATCATGGAAGAGGGCATTAAGTGACTTTAATTTTTATGGTTAAATATCTGGATATCACCTAAATATGGCAAAGAGCTCAGGCATATATTTGGAAGCTGGGCCTCATAATACAAGACAAGTGAGTGTAATAACCCTATCTGATGGTCCCATAAAGATACTAAGTATCTGATTTGGGAACATGGACCTGGGTGCTTATAACTAGGGTTGCCAACTGGTACAGGTTAATTGTCTGGTGTCCAAATGGTGTCAGTGACCAATGACCAAATTAAAGAGAGTTTTTATAATTAAAACATTTTTAGTTCCCCTGTTTTTTTACTGTATGTAAGTTGCATTTCCCCTTACAGCTGCATTTGGAATCAAACCTATATAGTGTAGTTTTTAGGTTATTGTGGGACAGTAGGTTAAGCATAAGGAACCATACTTACAGGGACATAAAAAATGGCAGTTTAAAAAATGATAAACCCGTAGCTCTTCTTTCTGTAGTTTTTTTTTTTTTTGATATACACCCTCTTCTCATTGGACACATCTCAAGGGGACTGGCACTTTTCCAAGAAGCTTGTGGCCCCCATTTGCAGGTATGGAACCAGGGCAATCTGTGAAGAGTGAAAAGGGCCTGGTAATATGAGCTATTAACATATACACAACATGCTTTTCAAAAACTAAAAGCATAGAAAGTGACCCCAGAGGCGGTGAGACACGACACTGAGAGTTAATTGTATTCCCATGTTTTGATAATTTTTTTTTATTTACCCTGCTTTTGACCCCGATTATGCTCTCCTGACTATTGTAATTACTAAACAATGGACTAAGCAGAGAATACCCAAGAGGATGTGGGATTAATGTGGCTGCGCACTCATAGGAAGTTAAATGTCAAGGGTAATGTAAAGCACAAAAGTATGGGGAAAGAGTTTGTACTAGACTGTCTTGTGTCCAGGAGACAGACTATAAAACATCTATATTTTTCTTACTCCTGTGTTGCACCTTTCTGGAATAATGTAGCTGTAAAATGGTCTATGCCTGAATTTCCTCACATGCTGTATGCAACGTTAATGTTAGAGAATATAGATGCTCGTTGGGGAAATGGCATCATGTTACACTCTTAGTGTTATTTGTTTGTATCAAATGGTGCCTGTGGTGTAATTTTATTCTATATAACTCTTATTTGCTTATAGATGTAATGATAGATAATAACTGTGTATGAAATGCAAAGCATTAGAACATGAGAATATGAATTGCTACATCCGGCAATGTATAAAACTCTGTGGAAAGGTTTCACATAGAAACACAGAATTTGACGGCAAATAAAGACCATTTGACCCACACAGTTTGCTCATTTCCCTACCTAATGGATAAGCTGCAGATCCTAGTTAACCAACAGCATACTGTACTTCTTCCTACCCCCACCCCCTAGAATTGCCTTATGACTGTCCCATGCATTCTTGAATTCCACCACTGTTTCTGACTCCACAATCTCCTCCGAAATGCCCTTCCATGAATCCACAACACTCTCTGTGAAAAAATACTTCTTTACATTACCTCTGAGCTGCCCCCCCATCTTCAAATTGTGCCCCCTTGTTCTTGCACACCTCTTTTTCTGAAAGATGCTACCCTCTTGGACTTTGTTGATTCACTTGAGGTATCTGAAAGTTTCTAGTATGTCACCCCTCTCCCTCCTTTCCTCGCGGCTATACATATTAAGCTCCTTAAGTCTCTCTCCATATGTCTTCTGATGCAGACCCTGCACCATTTTAGTTACCCTCATCTGGACTGTCTCTATCCTGTTCATGTCTTTGCAGAGACTGGGTCTCCAGAACTGCATGCAGTACTCCAGATGGGGTCTCACCAGCTGTCTGTACAGACGTATAACAACTTTCTGTTTTCTACTGGTGATGCCTCTCTCTATGCATCCCAGTATCCCTCCAGCCCTCCTTACTGCCCTCTCACATTGCTTGCCCACCTTTAGGTCATCTGATATGACTACCCCCAGGTCCCTTTCCATTTTTGTTGTTGTTAGTATCCCACCCCAAATTGTGTACTCTTCCCCTGGGTTTTTGTTTCCCAGGTGCATTACCTTGCACTTCTTAGCATTGAATCTAAGCTGCCATACATTTAACCATTCCTCCAACCTTGCCAAGTCTCTTCTCATCCTTTCCACTCCACCTTGTGTATCAACTCTGTTGCAGATCTTTGTGTCATCTGCAAAGAGACATACTTTTCCTTCCAGTCCCTTTGCAATGTCGCTTATAAAGACATTGAAGAGGACCAGTCCTAGTACTGAACCCTGTGGTATCCTGCTAGCAACCCCCCTTTCTTCAGAGTTGACTCTGTTTACTATTACCCTCTGTGTCCTGTTCTCCAGTCAATTCTTTACCCAGGCTAACGTCTTGGGACCCACTCCCAGGCTGACTAACTTGTATATTAATCTTTTGTGTGGGACTGTGTCAAATGCCTTACTAAAGTCTAGGTAGGCCATGTCCATAGCCCCTCCCTGATCTATTACTTTGGTCACCCAGTCAAAGAAATCTATTAGATTCATCTGTCATGACCTTCCTGCTGTAAATCCATGCTGCCTTGGGTCCTGTGGCCCACTGGCCTCTACGTACTCGACAATTCTTTCCTTCAGAAGTGTTTCCATCATTTTCCCTATCAGTGAGATTAAACTAACAGGTCCGTAGTTTCCTGCTTCTGTCCTGCTCCCACTTTTGTGAAGTGGAATCACATCTGCCCTCCTCCAGTCCTCAGGTACCACCCCATCCTCCATGATTTGTTAAAGAGGGTAGTCAATAGTGTCACTAGTTCTACCCTTAGTTCTTTTAGAATTCTGGCATGAATCCCATCAGACCCCATTGCTTTGTCCACCTTCAGTTTTAAGAGTTCTTTCAGAGCCCTTTCTTCTGTGAATGGGCTGGTATCAACTCCTGTATCCAGAGTGTTTCTATTGTTTGGTTTAGGTACCTCCCCCTCTTCACGTGTTTGGATGAGGATCACAAACCTGAGTCTCTAAAGGTTTTACTTTTTTGTGTGTGTGGAATAAACACACAAGTGTTTTTTGATTGTGTTACTTGTATTTATCTATCTTCTTGTGTGCTTTTTGTGTCTTAAGTTTTGAATGCCTAAACATGAATTATTATGTATTTTTTTTATTCCTGTTAATAGTTGAATTATTACAGTATCTGTAAGCATTTGTGGATTTTTTTAAGTAAAAATACCCATCCTCTTGTGAAAAGTGCCTTGGGTTCTCTTACTTTCACCAGGACACTGCCAAAGATGGGTAGAAGGGACCTTGGCTTAATGTCTCAACCACCTACAGTAGTACTGCACTCAGGTGCTAGAGTTTTAAGGTATGAGCCCAATTCCAGTGTGATACTAGAACCCATGACCTTCACCCCAGAGGCAGATGTGCTACCAACTGAGCCACACTGACTCCTACTAATACAAAGTTACACATATCCCCATAAAGCAAAGCATCACGGGACTTACGTGCCAATCACCATGAACAATGGGGCTGGTTCTGCTTTAAGCAGGAATGCATGATACCAAATGGCATCTCACACAGTGTGCAAAGGCTGAGGAGAGAAGACACAGACACATCTTTCATCCTACTCAGGACTTATCAGGGAGTCTCATTTGTATCTCACACCAGGGGAAAAACAAATCAGCCCTTAAGTGGTTTTAGTGGCTTGGGCATGGTGGGCCCAAAATAATAAAGCAAGCTAAAAAGGAAAAGAACCTTGGCACAAAAGCATTGAGGCAAAGGTACCTAAACTGAGCAGTGAGTACAAAGCCAGGTTTCAGAGGAATACAAAGTCACACGTACCCCCATAATGCAAAAGCATCATGGGATGCATATGCAAATATCCATGAACATTTAGGCTTGTTCTGCTTTAAGCAGGAATGCATGCTGCCAAATAGCTTCTCACACAAACTGCAAAGGCTAAGAACAGAAGACACATCTTTTTATAGTAATCCCAAGCAAAAATTCTATCTCAGTAGGTCATATATATTATATATGGTCATTTTCAATTAGTAGTGGTTGAAACTATTCCAAGATATTTAAAAGACTATCATGAGTAGGAAGAAAATGATGTTAATGCAATTGTCCTTTGCTTCCTTACTGTAGACCAAGCCACATGAATTTCAACAAGAAGGTCATGTAAGGACAAAAAAAAAATATTTCTTCCATGTACAGTATGAACCTAATCACACATAAAATGCTAATCAAATATCTCTTTGAATGTTTCATATTTCAACTTGCTAATTAATAGTTTTAAGTGACTTTTACCATGTTAAGCAGTAGCCGTGGAACAAAAAAAAATCACTATGTATACTGTTATCTCTCAGCACTATAAATGCATTTTTATATAGGTTTTTAGCACTTCAAAGATAATGATAAGAAGGTATTTATGTATTTTTTAAGTAATTTGACAGAACTACTTCTGTTCCCCAAGAAATAAGCTATATACTTTCGTGATGGCTAGCTATAATGGGATATTTTGCTTTATTTGTCCTGTAATGTTTTATCAACAATGTAATTAAAAACAAACATGCTGGCTAACTGATTGTTTATTTTAATTACTTTGAATTAAGATGGCTTGAATTTAATGGGATTCTAACCTGATAAATGTGTCTTGCACTGGACTGCTTCATACCTGATAATGAAAACATAATTATTACAAAGAATTTCATTATAGATATGTTCCATCTAAAAATACAATCTAGAATAAAATACTATGGTGTTTGATAGGCATCAAAGTGCTCATTAAAATAAGGCATTTCATAAAGTGCAATGTCAGTCTTATTTAAGGTGACAAACACAATCAATGTTAGTGGGGACCAATCAAGTCCAAGGAAAGCGAATAGCTTGCATATCCCTAGAGCTTTGTTGGGTATGAAGGGTCTGTTTTTCCCAATAAACTCAAGGTTGGAGATTTTATAAGAGAAGCTAAGTGTGGTTTTGAGAAGTCTTTGTAAAGAAATATGGAAGTGTCATGAGACATGCTACAATCTTTTTTTTTTGCATGAAACCCTGGGTCAAATACCAGCCAGTTCCTTTCTTTTGCGTTGCTTACAATTTATCTTTTTTATTGTTTTTACAATTTATTGTTTCCATTTCTTCTCCTGGCACCCCCTCACCTAGTCAGGTCCACTCCCATACCATGCGTCCATAGCAGTTACCCATCGGATATCCAACCCCATGGGTTCACCCTCCCCCCCACCAGCCATGCTAGTTCCAAACTCCCACCCCTTTCCTGATCATGTTGAAAGGAGTTTCCTGGGTTCCTGAAGATGGCCAGTAGCTGGAGTCAGGTGCATGTGTGCCATGATCATGTCACACAGTGCAGGCATTTCTGTTTTTTAGTCCCATCACCTGGGATGACTGGCTCATGCAAAGGTCCAACCTGATGAAGACCTTGGCCACAACTACCCCCCACTCATGATGCCTGCTGCTCTATCACCTATGATCACCTAGGTGGCAGTACAGTAGCAGCTATCCTCCCTCTGTAGAGGAAGAGAGCATCTTCTGTGTTGCTCAGTCTTTCTCCCCCTGGCTGGCCCTCAACATCTGGACCTTGTTCAATGACTTGGGTCGCCAACATCACGAGTGGTAGTGGTACCGCTGCAATGATAGTCCGGCACAATTTACCTTTTTATTTTACCAGCTTATGGACATAAGAAATGTTCAACAAAAAAGACTGGGAGGGGTCAAAGACCCCATCTGGGATTTGCCTTTCCAAAGGCAGACATTCACCTGAACTTTTAAACTATATATTAAATGGTCTAACTCTTCCAGACACATTTAACATAGAAACATAGAATTTGATGGCAAATAAGGATCGCTTAGCCCACCTAGTCTGCCCATTTCCCTACCTAATGGATAAGCTGCAGATCCTAGTTAACCAACAGCTTACTTCCTCCTATCCCCCACAAGAATTGCCTTATGTCTGTCCCATGCATTCTTGAATTCCCAAACTGCTTTTGACTCCACAACCTAATCTGGAAGGCTGTTCCATGCATCCACAACCCTCTCTGTGAAAAAATACTTCCTCACATTACCTCTGAGCCGTCCCACCTCTATCTTCAAATTGAGCCCCCTTGTTCTTGCACATCTCTTTTTCTGAAATATGCTACCCTCTTGGACTTTGTTGATTCCCTTGAGCTACTTGAAAGTTTCTATCATGTACCCCTCCTTCCTTGAAGGTATACATTTTAAGATCCTTTAGTCTCTCTCTTCGTATGTCTTCTGGTGCAGCCCCTGCACCATTTTAGTTGCCCTCCTCTAGACAGCCTCTACCCTGTCTATGTCCTTGCAGAGATGGGGTCTCCAGAACTGCACACAGTACTCCTGATGGGGTCTCACCAACTGTCTGTACGGAGGGATAACAACTTCCTGTTTTCTACTGGTGATGCCTCTCCCTATGTATCTCAGTACCCCACCAGCCATCCTTACTGTCTTCTTACATTGCTTGCCCACCTTTAGGTCATCTGATATAACTACCCCAGGTCCCTTTCCATTTTTGTAGTTATTAGTATCTCATCCCCCATTTTGTACTCTTCCCCAGGGTTTCTGTTTACCAGGTGCATTACTTTGCAGTTCTTTGCATTGAATCTAAGCTGCCATACATTTGACAATTCCTCCAACCTTGCCAAGTCCCTTCTCATCCTTTCCACCCCACCTTGTGTATCAACCCTGTTACAGATCTTTGTGTCATCTGCAAAGAGACATACTTTTCCTTCCTGTCCCTCTGCAATGTCACTTATAAAGACATTAAAAAGGACCAGACCCAGTACTGACACTGCGGTACCCCACTAGTAATCCCCCTTTCTTCACTGTGGACTTCATTTACTATTACCCTCTGCGTCCTGTTGTCCAGTCAATGTTTAACCCAGGATACCACCCTGGGATTCACTCCCAGGCTGGCTAATTTGTTTATTAATCTTTTGTGCAGGACTGTGTCAAATGCCTTGCTAAAGTCCAGGTAGACCATGTCCACAGCCCGTCCCTGGTCTACTACTTTGGTCACCCATTCAAAGAACTTGATTAGATTCATCTGACATGACCTTCCTGCTGTAAATCCATGCTGCCTTGAGTCCTGTGCCCCACTGGCCTCTAGGTACTCAATAATTCTTTCCTTCAGAGGTGATTCCATCACTTTCCTTACCACTGAGGTCAAGCTAACAGGCCTGTAGTTTCTGCCTCTGTCTTGTTCCCACTTTAGTGAAGTGGAATCACGTCCGCCTTCCTCCTGCCCTCAGGTACCACATCATCCTCCCATGATTTGTTAAAAAAGGGTAGTCAATGGTGTTACTAGTTCTCTTCTTAGTTCTTTTAGAATTATGGGGTGAATCCCATCAGGCCCCATTGCTTTGTCCACCTTCAGTTTTAGGAGTTCTTTCAGAACCCTTTTTTTCAGTGAAAGGACTGATTTTGGCCCCCCTATCCAGAGTGCTTCTATTGACTGGATTAGGTACCTTCCCCTCCTCTTCCTTTGTGAATACTGAGAAAAAGTATTCATTCAGTATCCCTGCTTTTTCACTGTCGCTCTCTGCCCACCCACCCTCTTCTTTATTCAGCCTCAGTATCCCTCCATTTGTCTTTCTTCGCTCCCTAATGTATTTATAAAAGGTTTTATCCCCCTTCTTAACTGAGTTGGCTATCTTTTCCTTGGTTTGGGCTTTTTGCTATTCTGACTGCCTTCCTCACTTCCTTCTGCTTTAACTGGTACAGTTCTCTGTCCTGCTCCTTCTGTGTTTCCTTATACTTTCTGAATGCTATCTTTTTCTTCCTAACCTTCCCAGCCACCTCTTTTGAGATTCATAGTGATTTTTTCTTTCATTTTGATTTGTTTATTTACTTCACACAAAGGCTTGTTGCATCTGTGATGGCAGTTTTGATGTTTCCCCATTGTTGCTCTACCCCTCCTTCTTGCCTGTTTGCTAGTGCTTTTCTGATTTTTCATCCCCAAGGAGCTACATTTTGTTCAAAAAAGGACAAATTGGTGTTGTGTCATTTTTTATGCAAACTGCCATGAAGTTCAGCTTTTTGCTGCAAATGGATGGCTCTCTTTAAAATTAGGTTAGGTACACTTAGACATGATTGTGCAGATTCCGACATAGCACACACTTTCAGCAACATTCATGAGGCTCTGTCCTCATAGGTTGGCTCAGGGCTTACACAAGCCCTGTGCCAAACAGGCAGTTGTCCTGAACTCTTTGGTGCATGGTGCACCAGATTCTAGTAGGTTGTGTGCTTTTGTGGTACTGCACCCTTTTTAAGGTGGCTTGCACCAATTAACTCCCAGCCCCAAGGACAACTTGGAATGGAGCTGGAGCTGCTGGGCTAGCTCCACGCTCACCCACAGAATCACTCAGTCCCTCCCAGCTCCCAGGGCAACTTGGAACATAGCTGGAGCTGCTGGGCTAGTTCCCCACCCACTCACAGAATCACTCACTCCTTTCCAGCCCCTGAGCAACTTGGAACATGGCTGGAACAACTGGGCTAGCTCCCCAGCCACCCACAGAATCATTCAGTCCCTCCCAGCCCCCAGGCCAAATCGGAATGCGGCTGGAGCTGCTGGGCTAGCTCCCTGACCCCCCCCAGAATCACTCAGTCCCTCCCAGCCCCAGGGCAACTCCGAATGCAGCTGAAGATGCTGAGCTAGCTCCCCACCACCCACCCACAGAATCATTCAGGTATGCACCAGAACAGACTCAACAGTTCATCTTGGCTTTATTTTTAGAACTTGGTGCCTTTTCCAGAGACGGCGCCACATCAACTGTAGAGCCTACGATCATTTGGTTAATATAGGTAGCAGCATACTGGCTGCTTACTACATCTGTAGGGGCTTTGTTCAACATTTAAATTAATTCTGGACCATTCTTGTTTATTTAAAATTTAAAATTTCTTTAGGGCTTCTATAGGGTCTGACCACCCAGAAGATTTCTTTTGGGACTTGAGAGTGCTCCCCTGAGCTCACTTACTTGTTTAAAATATTGAGCTCCTCTGATAATTTAAAAACTTGTATTCTGCTAGTTTTAAAATATTTTATTTAAAGCTAAAGCAAACTTTCTTTCTGTACTTGAAAGTGCTCCCTTGAGCACACACTTAATTGTTTTAAAAATCGAGCCCCTTTGCTAATTTAAAGAGTTTTATTCACAGCTAAAGCTAACTTTTTCCCTGGGGCTTACCTGCTTGCAGTAAGGGGATCAGAGGATCAGTCACCTGTAAGCTAAAGAGTTAGTCGCCTGTAAGCTGAAGAGCTAAGCTGACTTGCTGTCAGGGCCTAGATTAACTTGGTGTTGCCTGATGAAGATAACTTGTTTAGAGAACACTAGAATCCATGCCTTCTCCACCTAGCAGGCTGTAGAGCAGTTTCCAGTTTAAGTCAAGTTTCATCATGGCTAGACAGGGAATTGCTCTTGCTCTGCTATTTATTATACCCTTCACACTGCTAGACAAACTCCTTGCCCATTGCCTAATCCCCCTGACCCACAGTCCTACACCCCTCCACCTTAGTCCTATGTACTCTGATTCATTTCCCCCCTCATTTCTTTCATTTTATGTCTGAAAAGGATGCTTACCTCTGTGGGATTTGCACTCGATCCACACTGTTCTTCTTATGTTATGATCAGCCTCTCCTCGATTGACTTATGTTCATTTAAGTTTTGTACACTTTTACACCTGGCCCAACTCCTTCTTCAAGCAGGTGAAATCAAACTAAATGCGGGTCCACCGGGACCAACTATTTACATCTGCCCACTCGTCCATACTTATCACACCATGTAAAAAGGGCATCAAAATTACTCATCTAAATACTCAAAGTCTTCGGCCAAAAATAGCTGAGATCCCGGCCCGGGCTGCTAAACATAACCCGGACATCCTTGGAGTAACCGAAACCTGTCTGAAGCCCCATATACGGCAACATGAGGTTGATTTTCATGGTTACTCATGTTTTAGGAAGGACCATATTGGTAAAAAGGATGGTGGTGTTTTATTCTATGTTAAATCAACATATCATGTTGCTCTAATCTCTTCACCAACTGAAATACCCTCCTCTGCTGAATCTATTTCACTGACACTTGGCAATGTCGAGAAACCTGTAATAGGTCGTATTTACTGTATCACCCTCCAAAGGATGCCATCAATGACCTTCATCCCCTCATGTCTTCCCTGTCTGATCTTCCTCCACATGATACAGTAATCTGTGTAGATTTTAACAATGACTGGCTGTCTCCTCACAAAAACAAAGCATACACTATCGTCTCTGACTTTAATTTTACCCAACATATCACTGAGTCCACACGATGTAACTTCAAGACAGGCATCTCAATGCTATTAGATTGAATTGTATCTAATTGCTCTCACAGGATCAAGTCAGTCAGTGTACAGCCAGACTGCGTTAGCGACCACTCTCCTATCTACTGCGAGTAGCATAACAGCTTTGTTGCCCCCTCTCCATAATGCAGGAATCCAGAGACATGACACAGTTTAACCTGGATGAGTTTTTAACATCAATTAGTAATGCAGATTGGAGCCCCCTTGTTCACTCCCCACCATAGACCAGGCCCTAGACTACTTCATTGTTACTTTTAAAGACATTATCAACAGACATACTCCCTAACTAAGCACAGATCCAAGGGCATCAAAGCCCCTTGGCTTTCTACTGAAATCAGGTCCCTTATGAAGAAACGTGATGCTGCCTGGAAATCCTATAAACTCAGCCTACTACATTCTGACTGGTTATCTTACAGTCAGCTGAGAAACCAGTGCAAAAACAGGATCCATGGTGCTAAACATTCCTATTACTGCTCACTGCAAACTGATATCCTCTGCAAGCCTAAAGAATTCTGGAATCAAATTAATTCCTTATTCAAAGGTAAAACAAGCCAATGTCCCAGCTCCATTCTGTCCGGGGGCGACCTGCCACAAGATCCTCCTTCTACTGCAGAAGGAATTAATCAGTTCTTCACTGACCTTGATAGGAATATGGCGCACCATGTGCCCACCCCTGAGTTCTCCACCCCTACTCGGCCCCATGCCACCCTTGGTCCTCACCCTACCTTCCACTTAAAGCTCACAACTAGAGAAGCAGTGAATTTAAATTCCACCAGCAAAGTGCCCGCAAAGTGGGCACTTCACGTTGGCACTTTGCTATGCAAACTGCCCCATAGGAAAGACTCACTTTGCCTTGTTATTATTACTTTGCATTGTCAATCCACCTTAAACTTGAAGTAAGGTGGAGAGAGAGACAACAATATTGGCAGCACACCACCCACACAGTCACCGGAATTAATGTGCATCCCCAAAGTGCTACTGCCTTGTGTCCAGAAAACTCCCCAGTGCTGAGTTGATGAAGTAAACTGAGATCGTAACAAGAATGCAAAGTCTCCCAGAATTAATAGCACACTCAGTAATGCATGCAGTGGTCGTCACACACAGAGACACCAGAATTAATGTGCATCCCCAAAATGCACTGGCTTGTGTCCAGAAAATTCCCCAGTGCTGATGAAGTGAAATAACAGCATAATAAGAAATGCAGTCTCCCAGAATTAATGGTGCACTGCAAATGCACAGACAGATTAAGATTGCGCCGCACACTCAAGGGATGCATTCAAAAAGGCACAACACCTTACCAGTGCTGACAAGTCACAAATCCAAATCTGGAAAGGAATGCCTTTTGCCTGTTGGGGGATTAGTGCACGGCAGTAACAATAATCCAGTCTGCCTGTCCGTGTGTCATCAGGGCAGGTCTGTGCTCCTGGACTGCAGGTTTTATTTCCCCCTTCCTGAATCACTGTGCAAGAGACTTCTCTTGAATTGCCCTGCCACTGTTTTGTTTAATCTGGAAACTGGTAAATCTGCCAGTACCGAGTGGGAGGAGAGATGCACCAGCGCGTCAGAGTGAAGGAGGAGGAGCAGTGCCATTTAAAATGCTCGCGCCAGGTACTGCACGAGCACAGTAGCGTGAACATACGTGACGCGAGCGCCACTCGGAAGAGAAAACATCTATGGACTACCACAGTAAACGGTTATAAATTTAGTCTATATTGCTTTTAGTATATTTAGGTAGATAATGTGTGTATCTTCTAAAAGATCTAGATCCAGTTTAATAGATTCTGGAGTCTCATAGGAAAGGACCTGCACTGTGGATTTGTTTTCACATGTAGTGTGTACAAATGATACTGCTGAAAATTGAATTTTATCACATTTGGAGTATAGCAATGTTTTGGTCTCAAAATTGCATGTCTTTTAATCAAATTAGAGTAGCCTTAATGTCTACATAGTATACTTACATACTATTTGCCAGCATGTTAGGCCTTATGGCCTATCGAGTCTGCTCAAACCTCAGATCCCTAGTTGGGTGCCGAGGCCCCCCCCCTTGTGTTCCAGAAACCACTTTCATCCATCCCCACCCCACCCCAGGACAGGCCATCATCTGATACATCCACTTTCTGTGTCTGTCCCACCCTTTCTTGAAGCCCTCCACTGTGGATCTCTGAACCAGCTCACCAGGCAGAGCATTCCAAGGGTCCACCATCCTATCAGTGAAAAACCTCCTCCTCTTTTCCCCCCTCACCCTTCCACCTTCCAACTTCAAACCATGCCCTCTGGTGTTACCTCCCTGCTTTAGTCTAAAGATCCCCTCCATGTTTACCCTATTTATTCCCTTGAGGTACTTGAAGACCTCAATCATGTCCCCCTGTCTCTCCTCTCCTCCAATGAAAACAGGCAGAGCTCCTCAAATCTGTCCTCATATGTCAAATCCCCTAGCCCTCGTATCATCTTAGTTGCCCTCCTCTGTACCCTCTCTAGGAGCTGTATGTCCCTCTTCAAGTGTGTTCTCCAGTACTGTACACAGTACTCAAGGTGTGGTCTAACCAGTCCATTGTACAGTGGCAGAATCAATTCCTTGCTCCTAGAGGTGTTTCCCCTTATGATGCATCCCAACATCCTGTTTGCCTTGCTAGCTGCTCTCCTGCACTGCTCAGAGTTATTCATACATGCATCCACCATGACCCTAGGTCTTTTTCCCCTATTGAGGCCTCCAGCGCCTCCCCTCCCAGGGTGTACCTGTGTTTAGGGTTTCCCCACCCAAGATGTAACACCTTGCACTTGGTGATATTGAAATTTAATTTCCATGTGTGAGCCCAGCTTTCCAGGGTGTCCAGGTCCCCTTGCAGGGCCAACCTCCCTCTTCTCCCTCAACTACTGCTCCCATCTTGGAGTCATGGCTGAAGAGACTCATTTCACCTCTATACCCTCCTGAAGTCCAATATGTATGCATTAAACAGGATCGGACCCAGGACCCAGCCCTGCGGTACCCCACTACCAACCTCTGTAGGGTTCGAGAGCTCCCCACAGACCACTACTCTCTGGGTGCATCCAGCTAGCCAGTTTTCAATCCATCTGACCATCAAAGGGCCTACTCCCAACCCCATCAGTTTCTCCACCAGACCATTGTGGGGGACAGAGTCAAACGCCTTGCTGAAGTCCAAGAATAATATATCCACAGGCTTTCCCCTGTCCAGTTCTGATGTAACCCATTCGTAGAACTCCACAAGATTGGTTTGACATGATCTACCTGGCACAAACCCATGTTGCCGACTATCCAGACCTCCCACCTCCTCCAAGTACACCTCCAATCATTCCTTTAGTATACCCTCCATTAATTTTCCCACCACCGAGGTCAAACTGATGGGTCTATAGTTACCCGATACTTCCCTCGACCCCCCTTTATGGATTGGCACCACATATGCCTCTCACCAATCCCTAGGTACCCTTCCTGTCTCAAGTGATCTGTTGAAGAGCTCCACCAGGGGTGCAGCCAGTATGTCCACCAATTCCCATAGTACTCTCAGATGAATGCCATCTGGTCCAGGAGATTTGTCTTTCTTTAGGGCCTTGAGGGCTAACCACACCCTTTTGGCGGAGATAGCATCATCCGTCCCCTCCACCTTACTGGTCTTTTTATCCTTATCCTGATGTGACACCCCTGGGTTACCTCTCCCTCCCTCTTGCTCCATTTCTGTTGCTCCCCTGATCCCACTCACTGCTGCTTCTATCCCCATCATGCCTTGCTTTGTAGATATCCCATCCTTCTCCCTAGTGAACACAGAGGCAAAGTACTTGTTAAATACCTCTGCCTGGTCCCTCGCCTCTTCCACCCACCCTCCTTCTGATCTCAATCTGCTGAGATGGCCCTTAGTTTTTATCCGCTCCCCAATGTACCGGAAGAACCCCTTTTCCCCTCCATGTATCCCCTGTGCCAGCCGCTGCTCTTTACTGGACTTTGCTCCCCTCACCATCCGGGTGACTTTTCTAGATGCAAGATGGTACATTTCCTTATCCCTATCCCCTCTTGTTGTTTTATATTTTTTGTAGGCCTCCTTCTTTTCTCTGACCGCTACCTGAACCTCACTGGACCACCAGCATGGTTTATGTGACCTTGCTCCCTTACGTTTCACCTTAGCGCAGGTCCTGACTGCCTCATGAAGTCCCTGTTTTATGACCTCCCATCTCCTTTCCACATTTGTCATTGATGTAATCCCCTTCAAGTGATCCTTGAGAATATTTCCCATGCCCACAAAGTCTGCCCCCTGAAGTCCACTGCCAGTGTCCTAGATCTCCCCTCCCTCCCCCCATGCTTATTTGAAACCAGACAGTATTGTGGTCGCTCCCAGTCAGGGGATCCTCTACAACCAGGTCCCTTACCAGATCCCCATCTGCCAGAACCACGTCCAGGACATGCCCCTCCTTGTGGGCTCCATCACATGCTGTGTTAGAACACATCCTGGAAGCCATCCAGCAGCCTCTGCTCCTTGGCCACCTTGAGGACATGATTCCCCAGTTTGTACCTGGCATGTATGGTCCCCATCAACACCATTCCTTCCCCTTTGGTCCACACTGGGCAATGATATTGTCCAGCAAACCATCCTCCAGAACATCACCCATCCAGGAGGCCTATATACCACCCAACTTGACCTTATCTCCTGCTGGGGATCGTAAGGTGACCCATAAGGCCTCCACGTTTCTCTGCCTCTTCTACCTAGCAATTTCTATGTCATCTCTAATGAACATAGCCACTCCACCCCTCTGCCCTTTCTATCCTTCCTAAGCACAGTGTACCCCATATTTAGGTCCCAGTCATGGTTTTTGTTGGCCACGTCTCCGTGACCGCCACCACATCCACCCCACCCCCCGAACAGCATGGCCTGGAACTCTGGCAACTTGTTTCCCAAGCTCCTGGCATTTACTAACACCAACCCCCCCCTTATCCCTGATCCCCTTTGTTGAACCCCACCCAGGTTCCTTATACTTCCATCCTCCCTCTGCTCCTCCTGGAACCTCCACCTCCCAGTCTGTTTCTCCCCTCCCCCCCCTTGGGTTTGAAGGCTACTCCCCTCATCTGGAGGAGAGGGCTTCTGGTCAGCCCCTCCCTTATCCCTTCTCCCCCTCACAAGTTTAAACCCCTCCTTTCTTGAATGTAGTCAGCCATCCCCTGTTTAAGGACTTCCTTCCCTAATGGGGCAAGATGAAGCCTGTCCTTGGCATATAGTCCCTTATCCTCCCAAACTCCTTTCCAGTTCCCTAACACCCCCAACCCACTCTCTTCACCCCACTTCCTGAGCCAGTCATTAACCTCTGTGATCTTCATTTTTTTCTCCACTGAGGCATTTGGTACTGGTAATATCTCCGAAAAGGAAATGTTGCATCCATTATCCCATATACTGAGTGATTTTATTTATTTTGTCCTCTGTCTTCCCTGAAAGCTTATTTGTATAATGTTTTAATTTGTTTCCTTTAATAGTTTTATATCTAGGTATACTTGCTTTCCTCCAAGCATAGCCCCTCTGTGATATTTAAAGAAAAAGCCTCTCAAGTCAGTATATTTAAATTACTCTTCTGAGTTTTAAGCAGGTATAAAAGTAGGGCTCATTCTGCTCTTTTTTCAGGAATGCTGATTCTGGCCCTTTCAGATAAACACATTTTTGGGTTTCAGTCAGACTCAGAGATTAGGACATGCTCCTTTTCTGCAGCTATGACAACAAGCATTTGTCAATGCTGAATGTTTGCTTGCTGGTATTAGCACTGGAAATGCAGGAGTTAGAGAGCTGCAGAATAGGAATGGCAGTGAAGTATTGAAGTTCACGCCAACCCCACCTCCATCCTGTAGAGATGGACAAGTATTGGGGTAAGTGTTTGGGTCATTGCCCATGAGGGTCATGCAATGTCACCTCACCCTATTCTGCAGACACCGACACGGGTTGAGGTGTGCCTTAGGGTTTTCGGCTTTACAGTCAACCCATTCCATAAGGACATACACTGAAATGGGTGCAGCATAAGAGAATGGGGTGAAGTCTGGGGCTGAAGAGTCCAAGGCACACTTTGATGCCTGTCAGTGGTGGGGGTGGGGGTGAGGGTGGGCTAGCATGAGTAGTAAAGTAGGCAATCCAAAGGCACATCCCCATAGCTGTCCATCTGTACAGGGTAGGATATTATGGTTAGAAATGCTAACGTCTCAGGCGTTTGTTGGTATTTACAGAACAAATTGTCAACATGACCTTTTGTGACCCCACCTCATGAAAGCATTTGGGACCTCTTCTCATGAAGAGTGACAGTGTGATTTTGTCAATGTGTCCCGAACATTGAGTTCCAAGAGCGACAGTGCCATTTTGCAGCATATGTACGAAAACACAGATCGGGCAGGATGTGAAACATGACAGCTGTACCATCCATAGGGAGGTGTGAAGAGATGGTAATGCTGAAAATGTGTAGTGGGAATATTACACATGCTCACATTTCCAAACATACGTGGAAAATGCACAATGCACACTCCCTGTGCTCATGAACAGTGTCACTGTGATTTTCTTAATGTGTCCTGAACACTGATTTCCCCCAGCAACCACGGTATTGTGCGCCGGAAGTGCAAAAACACATTTCAGCCAGCATGTGAAAAATGGCAGCTGTACTGTTCATAAGGAGGTGCAGGAAAATGGCAATGTTGAAGATGTGGAGTGAAAATATTACAAATGTGCGAAGTTATGAGTGTGCGTGGAAACTGCATAACACATGCTCAAAACACAGTCATTTTATTGACTTTCATCACCAAATTTTCAACATAGGCATTTTAGGACCTCTGTTAATGAACAGTGTCACTGACATTTTTGTAATGTGTCAAAGTGCGGAAACACATTTCAGCCAGGATGAGAAAAATGGCAGCTGTACTTTTCATAAGGAGGTGCGAAAAATGGCAATGTTGAAAATCTGGAGTGCACATATTGCAAATGTGGCAGGCTATGAGCCTGAGTGGAAACTGCATAATGCACGCTCATAACACAGTCATTTTATTGACTTTTGTCACAACATTTTTAACATAGGCATTTTAGGACCTCTGCTAATGAACAGTGTCACTGTTATTTTCATAATGTGTCCTGAACAGTGCTGTCCCATAACGACCATGCTATTCTGTGCCAGAAGTGCTAAAACACATTTCGGCCAGGATGTGAAAAATGACAGCTGTACTGTTCATAAGGAGGTGCAGAAAAATGGCAATGCTGGAAATCTGGAGGGAAAATATTGCAAATGTGTGTGAAGTTACGAGCATGTGTGGAAACTGCGCAATGCATGAACATAGTACAGTCATTTATAGACTTTTTTCACCAAATTTTCAACATAGGCATTTTAGGACGTCTGCTAATGAACAGTGTCACTGTGATTTTCGTAATGTGTCCCAAACATGGATTTCCCACAGCAAACATGCTATTGTGCACCAGAAGTGCTAAAACACATTTTGGCCAGCATATGAAAAATGACAGCTGTACTGTTCATAAGAAGGTGAGAAAAAATGGCAATATTGAAAATCTGGAGTGAAAATATTGTAAATGTGCGAAGTTACGAGCGTGCATGGACACTGTGCAATGCATGCTCGTAACACAGTCATTTTATAGGCTTTTCGCACCAAATTTTCAACATAGGCATTTTAGGACCTCTGCTAATGAACAGTGTCACCGAGATTTTTGTAATATGTCTCAAATATGGATTTCCCACAGCGACCGCGCAATTCTGCGCCAGAAGTGCGAAAACATATTTTGACCAGGATATGAAAAATGACAGCTGTGCTGTTCATAAAGAGGTGTGGAAAAATGGCAATGCTGAAAATCTGAAGTGAAAATATTGCAAATGTGTGAAGTTATGAGCGTGTGTTGAAACTGCTTAACGCACGTTCATAACACTGTCATTTTCAGACTTTTGTCACCAAATTTTCAACATACGCATTTTAGGACCTCTGCTAATGAACAGTGTCACTGTCATTTTCGTCATGTGTCCCCAACACAGATTTCCCAAAGCGACCGCGCTATTCTGTGTTGGAAGAGCAAAAACACATTTTGCCCAGGATGTGAAAAATGACAGCAGTAATGTTCATAAGGAGGTGTGCAAAAATGGCAATGTTGAAAATCTAGACTGTGCAAATTCCCAAATTCTGACATCGCGTTTGCAACTGCACTGTGCGCTACGTAAAAGTAATTTTTTTGGATTTTTTCCACCAAATTTGCAACATACACTTTTTGAGAGCCCACCTCGTGAACACTGGCACTGTCGTTTCGTTAATCAGTCCCAAAAGGTGATTCCACGTAGTGACCACAAAATCACCTTTCAGGACCCATTAACGTCATGACAATGACTGAATTCATGAGGAGGGGTCCCAAAAATCCCATGTTGAAAATTTGGTGCCAAAATTCCAAAAAATGCCTGAGATATGCAAAAAAGTTGAAAACACCCTATTTCTTCCATTATACAGCTTACTAGCATTTCCTCAGTTCGCGGTCAGCTTTGAAGAGTGCAGACGTGTTCCCGGTCCACTGAAGATCATCACGCAGGACTCTGGAGGTAAGTATGGTGTGAGGGGGGGTGTGTGGAGAGGCAGGGTGCTCAGTGGGTGGGTGCAGACTGTGGGGCGGCTGGGAGACTATGAGGGACAGTTTTTTTTTAACGGTTTAAAAAATTTTAAAAACCATCGGGATGGTTTTCCATTAGAGGCATTGGACACGCTGGGGTGGGCTCCCAGAGTGCCATGTGAATGTTCTGGAGGTGTAGCTGATGGGGATTGGGTACCCCCATCAGCACAAAGCGAGGCGAAGCGCCGAGGGGATTGGGCACCCTTGCACAAATTTACATTGTTTTTCGGGGGAGCACATTATGCCAACAGGGAGTGGGTTGGCAAACCAAACTAGAAGGAGGGACATGATGCTGATGGGTAGTGTGCTCCCCTGTCGGCAACTTTAAATTGGAGGAGAACTGAAGCCGACAGGGATTGGGGCCCCCATCGGCAAAAACATCAGACCCATTTTCCATGCTTTAGGACTATTCCAAAAAGGAGCTCACAGGTCATCTTTTTTTTTTAATTCTTTGGTAACCAGAATTCTGACCCACTGGGTACAAGTGCCTGATTTTAGGGATGACCCAGGAGTACTGGGGAAGTTAAGAGATTTGCTCAGAGTCATGAAGTATGCCAGTGAGAGTTGTAGGAATCAAACCCAGGTCTGCTGGATGCCCTATGCTCATTCACAGCTCTGGACTGTAACCTGCCCCACAGTTATTTGGATAAATAATTCAAGTGACCTTTATTTCCAGGGAGGGAAGTGTGTCTGTATTGAAGGTAATCCATTACCTGCAATGTCTTACTACTACCACAAAAGTATTTTATCTTGTTACTCCTGTTTCGAAAGGATTCTGTATAGTATGGCAGCCGATGCTTGTCCCGCTCCTCCTAGTCCACTCAGAGCCTGCTGCAGATTCAAGCAGGCCAGCAGATATGCCCCCTGAACAATGACATTTCTACAGCAACATGCCTTGATATTGACAACAGCACCAAGTCACCGTAGAAGTGCCACTGGTACCGGGTAACCACTTTCCCCAATTTGCACCCCCTTCCCGAACTTACTCCAACCTTGAGTTAAGAACCTAAAGTAAAATACACGCACATGTGTGCAGCTCCATGCTGACTGCAAATCGTTGTCGACGTGGAGCCTGGTGCTGTAATGCTGGCCAACGTTTTCTTGTCGAATCTGCATCATAGAGCTGCATATTTTATTTGTTACTCATTTTGTGCTTGCATTGAATAATAAAGGTGTTATAAGGGCAGTATGCCTGTGGTTTAGTGTCATCATTTGAAATAAATATCATATTTTGCTTGCCTTGAATTGTGCCCCATTTTCTTGTGTTCCATTCTTATTTTGCCACTGTTTGTATTGCTGGCCATGACACTCCCTGAGTGGTGGTGCCATTGTGTGGCTACTGATTTCATCTGTTTGTTAGACTTCTTTTTACCACCCACAGTTTCCCATTAGCCAGTACTGAACCCTACTTACAGCTACAATTAGGAAAACAAAACACAAGGCAGCACTCAAGAGAAGCACAAAGGAAAGTCAACTTAGGAATTCATAGATTGATGTCATCCAATGCAAAAGTTTATTTCACAAGGAAACTATTTTAATAGGAAACTCAGTAGTAGTGCTCAAGTACTTCACAACAGGTGTATGATACATTTTTGTATCACAGGGCATCAATCTAGGAATTCATACGATGATATTTTTTTATACTTAACCTAAATGCTGCCTGAAGTTCACTTTTTATCTTAGCTTTTTTTTTGGCCTCCACCCATTCCGTTTTCCATGATCAAACCCATGGGATGGCTAGTTCCAAAATAAAGTGGCAAAGACTGCAAGTATTACCCAAATCCTTCTGTTTGTGCCTTGAAATAATTAGAATGAACAGATGTACCTGAAAGTGCATGAAATTAGGACAGGTATGTGATATCACAAAGCAGATAAAAATTCCATAGCGGAATTCAGTAGGAGGTATTTAAAATAAGGCAACAGTAGTATTTATGTAAATCAATGAAAATGTTTAACTTCAAAATAAGGTGACAGTACTACAACTGAAAGAGAATAACAGAAACATACCTTGATACTATATATAGTGCTCCCAAAGTTTTAAACTTGGCCAGGCAGCCATAAAGTGTAGTATGCATACCTATTCATTGTCCCCTATATGTAGTGCGGACATATATTTATTTTATTATCTTATGGCTGTAGTTGTTTCGCTGTCCTATTGACTTTGGCTTTGGGATTTTTTATCTTCCTTGTGATATGCAATAAACCTGTCCTAACTTCACACACTGTGAGATAAACCTGTTTATTTTAAGGCACAAATAGGAGGATTTTGGTTTTAATTGCTGTCTGTGCTACTTCAATTTGGGAGTAGCCGTCTCAAGGATTTGTCTTTACAGGTCCAATTTTAATAAGTGAGCACTAGTCCTATCTATTAGCACTAATGATCATCTCCTCATATTTTCTTTGTCTCTTTTTTATTGCAGATATTTTCTGTCCCTTGTTTTTATCAGTTCCATTAATACATTTTTTTATGTGCCAGTACTATAGTATGCTACTGGCTTAGTATTACTGTATATGTGGTGATATTATTTGAACTGAAACTGTTTTTTAAGGACATTACCAATACTTTTTGTTGTTGTTGTTGTTGGGCCAGAACAAAACACAGCAAATAGTGTTTGTACTAATATACTTTTTGTATGTACCTTAAATTAGATGGCTGTAAAAAATGATAACTTTTTTTACTTTATTGAATTTTTGGTAATACACATTGTTTCTGAAAGACAGAAACTGAGTTTGTAACTTAAGTAAGTTTCAATTGTCTTATTCTTATGTCCTTAGAGAGCAGTTTTGGTACTTTCAAGCCCCCCAACCCACAAAGAGATCCTTACCCCATCAGAGTGGGAGGCTGCATAAATAAGCATTTTCAAACAGCAGTATCTAGGGAGTAAAGGAAAAACACAGGAACTGAGAAATGGATCTGCCCTGGGAAATGGGAATTGGGCACAAGCAAGCAAGGCAAGCATGGGGCTCAGGGGCTGGTAGTGTAGAGGAGATGGGTTGGTAATGATCAGCTGTGGGTGAGCTTAATACATCCAGTAGACCTGGGTTTAAGACCTACAACCTCCACTTCCTTGTTTGCTTGCTTTTTGTTTTGTTTGTTATTTTTTTATTTATTTTTTTTTGCAGTCCTACTCCTGATAACCATATTGGTTTAGAGACTGCCAACAGGGTGGGAACTGAGAAGGGGAACATAGAAACATAGAATTTGATGGCATATAAGGACTGCTTGGCCCACCTAGTCTGCCCATTTCCCTACCTAACGGATAAGCTGCAGATCCTAGTTAACCAACAGCCTACTTCCTCCTACCCCCCGCTAGAATTGCCTTATGTCTGTGCCATGCGTGCTTGAATTCCCCCACTGTTTTTGACTCTACGACCTCCTCAGGAAGGCTGTTACATGCATCTACAACCCTCTCTGTGAATAAATACTTCCTCACATTACCTCTGAGCCGTCCCCCCTCTATCTTCAAATTGTGCCCCCTTGTTCTTACACATCTCTTTTTCTGAAAGATGCTACCCTCTTGGACTTTGTTGATTCCCCTGAGGTATTTGAAAGTTTCTATCATGTCCCCCCTCTCCCTCCTTTCCTTGAGGATATATATCTTAAGCTACTTTAGTCTTTCTTCATATGTCTTCTGGTGCAGACCCTGCACTATTTTGGTTGCCCTCCTCTGGACAGCCTCTACACTGTCTATGTCTTTGCGGAGATGGGGTCTCCAGAACTCTACACAGTACTCCAGATGTGGTCTTACCAACTGTCTATACATAGGGCCAACAACTTTCTGTTTTCTACTGGTGATGCCTCTCCCTATGCATCCCAGTATCCCCCCAGCCCTCCTTACTGCCTTCTCACATTGCTAGCCCACCTTTAGGTTTTCTGATATGACTACTCCCAGGTCTCTTTCCATTTTTGTTGGTGTCAGTATCTCACCTCCCAGCTTCCACAATTTCCAGTCCTTGAGGTCTGGTTGACAACAACTGATTCAGAACCTGTCCTGTGCACTGGTACTGTGTAGAATCTTACCTGGCCCATCAGATCCACTTACGCTGCTATGAGGATTCAGCCTCGGGTTTTGGAAGCAGCTGGTAGTGGACCAGATCAAGCTCCGAACTGTCTGTGACTAGTAAGGGACTGCTGCCACTCATAAAAGAATAAAAAAATAAGTAATAAATAAAATAAAATGCCAAGCACTGACTGAGTGAGCTGAGCAGTGAGCAGAAATACTAACTACTACACTGGGCAGGCTATGCCGAGCGAGTGGGGTCCATTGAAGCTCAGCTCACTGAGCACAGAGCTTGACATTTAATTTATTATTTTATTCTTTAACTTGCTTAGGGCAGGCTGAGTCAAGAGAGTGGGTGTTCAGCCAGGGAAGCAAGCCAACAGCATAGGAGGTAGATCAGAATTTGGGCTGGGATTAGGAAACCCTCACTCACAGATCAGAGCTAGCTAATTTTTATTCCAAGGTGACACTCTCCTCCGACCTCTGGCTCTGATGGTCCAATCTCACCTCCTTCCTAGCAGGCACCCAGGAAAAAGACCACAGAGGCAACAGGCAAATGTGTAATAATCCAGAGACAGTTCAGCAATGTTCATGTTTAGTAAATTATATGCTGAAGGAAAGGGGGGGAGTCGGGGGACCAAAAGCCCAGGATCTGCAACTTTTCACATCACAGACACAACACGGATTCAGTTTCATTTTTTATATTAAACAGAGGCCCCCCCCCAAGTGTCAAATCTGCTGCCAGACTGCCCATTCCTTACCTACTAAGTGCATCAAATTATCCAAGCCACTCGAGCAACTTAAGTGAAGATTCAGAAAGCCAAAAAAGTCACAGTCCATTGCAGTGCCACGGTGAGGGATGGAAGTCCAGTATAGTATCAAATTGTGCTACCCGTCAGAATTTGCTACCCTTGTCTGTGCATCTGCATTGTATAGCAAATTCTGACAGGTAGCATGATTTGATACTACACCGATTTTGCAGCAAAGGTGGAGGCGTTAGCACAGGGAGGCACATCAAAGAAGTCCCTGACCCTATTCCCCAAAGAGGTGTGCACTGTCTTGGGTTGGGTGCTCACGTTAGTGGGATACAGGTACAGCTGGAAGCCTGGAATGGAGAGTGAGTCACAGACAGTCATTATGTTAATGACTGTACTTCATAAGCACTTGATACCTCTGAGTCTGGAGACAGCAAGGCATGGAAGGCATTACAGTTTGGCGCCTCTTGTTTTCTGTGGGCAGCAGAGTGGGACACGGCACATTCAAAGAGAACAGGACTGTCTGTCCCAGGGTTGCAGGTTGGGGGCAGGGTGTGCACATGTTGTAATACATAATTTAATAATGGGACTGGGTCAATGAGCTAGCCTGCATTTAGGATTAAAAATGATTTGAATTAAAAAGCAAATTAAGACATTCTGTTAATTGTTAAGGTTATGACTATTCCACGGTGTTTGCACACACTTGCTTGAGTCTTCGTGACCCATCATAGAAACTGGAGAGATGAGATTGGACATCAAACAAGCTAGTACCAAACAGTCAGACACTTTAGTTTTGTTCATGTGGGGAGGGCGGCAGCACAACTTTCTCACTGTGGCTTCTGCAGTGCTAACCCTTGCACATGCATTACTTTTTTTTTTTATTTAGGCACTCTTCTTTGGGCCAATAAAGTGATGGGGTTGCCACTGCCCCTCACCCTACAGTTCCTATGCCCTTGGAGCAAACCCATTGGATGGCTAGTCCCAAAATAAAGTGTCAAAGACTACAAGTATTACCCAAATTCTCCTGTTTGTGCCATAAAATTACTAAAATGAACAGGCTTACCTGACAGTGTGTGCTGTTAGGACAGGTTTGTTACATATCACAGCCCAGATAACAAGCATTTGTCAATGCCGAATGTTTGCTTGCTGGCATTGGCATTGGTAGTGTAGAAGTTACAGAGCTGCATAATAGAAATGGCAATGAAGTATTGAACTGAAGCCAACCCCACCACCACCCTGCAGAGAGTGACAGGCATTGGGGTGTGCCTTTGGGTCATCAGGCATAACTGCCACGCCATTTCACCACACCCTACCCTGCAGACACTGACAAGTGTCACAGTGTGCCTTGGGGTCTTTGGCCCTTATGCGCACCCAATTCTTCAGGAAATACGGTGAGATGGGTGCGGTGTAGAATGGGGTGAACTTTTGGGCCGAAGAGTCCAAGGCATACCTCGATGCCTCTCACGGGGTGCAGGATGTGGAATAGTATAAGCATTACAGGCAAGAATCCCAAGTCACACCCCTGATGCCTGTCAATCTCTACAGGGTGGGGCATTATTGTTGGAAACCCTAACACTTCAGGCATTCGTTGGTATTTTCACTCCAAATTTTCAACAAGTTTTTTTGTGATCCCCACCTCATGAACAGTGGCAATATCAGTTTGTTAGCTGAAAGCTGCTTATGCACAGCGACTACGGCATTTAGCACCACAGGTGCAAAAACACATTCCAAACAGGATGTGAAAAATGACAGCTGTACTGTTCATCGGAGGTGTAAAAAATGACAATGTTGCAAATCTGCAGTAAAAATATTAAAAAAACTGGTGAAGTCACAAGCGTGCATAGAAACTGTGCAATGCACAC
This sequence comes from Neoceratodus forsteri, assembly GCA_016271365.2. Classification (NCBI taxonomy): domain Eukaryota; kingdom Metazoa; phylum Chordata; order Ceratodontiformes; family Ceratodontidae; genus Neoceratodus; species Neoceratodus forsteri. The sequence continues at coordinate 1,094,297,951 of CM057451.1, forward strand.
CCGTAATGTAATTAGGTTGGGAATTTTTTACAGCAGATTGTCAACACAGGCATTTTGGGACCTCCGATCATGAACAGTGTCACTGTGCTGTTCTTTATCTGTCCCGAACAATGATTTCCCACAGCAACCATGCATCTCTGCACTGAAAGTGTGAAAAATACATTTCGACCATGTTGTGAAAAATGACAGCTGTACTGTTCATAAGGAAGTGTGGAAAAATGCCACTGGTGGAAATCTGGACTGAAAATATCACAAAGTCATGAACTTACGAGAGTGCGTGGAAACTGCACAATGCTCACTCATAACACAGTCATTTTATGGACTTCTGTCACCAAATTTTCAACATAGCCATTTTAAGACCTCTGCTCATGAACAGTGTAACTGTGATTTTCTTAATCTGTGCCAAACATTGCTTTCGCACACCGACTGCACCATTGTGCGTTACATGTGCAGAAACACATTTGGGGCGACATGTGAAAAATGGCAGCTGTACTGTTCATAAGGAAGTGTAATAAAATGGCAATGTGGAAAATCTGGAGTGAAAATATAGAAAATTCGCAAACTTACGAGTGTGCGTAGGAACTGCTCAACGCACGCTCGTAGAACAGTCATTGTTAGAATTTTTCACCAAATCTTCAACATAGCCATTTAAGACCTCTGCTCATGAACAGTGTCACTGTGATTTTTTAATGTGTCCCATCATTGATTTCGCACACCCGACTGCGTCATTGTCTGCGCTACGTAAGCGGAAACTGCGTTTTGGGCAAGATGTGAAAAATGACAGCTGTACTGCTCATAAGGAAGTGTGGTAAAATGGCAATTTGAAAATCTGGGTGAAAATATTTAAAATTAGCCAACTTATGGCGTGCGTAGGAACTGCGCAATGCATGCTCGTAAAACAGTCATTTTGGAATTTTTCACGAATTTTCAACAAAGACTTTTGAGGCCCAGCTTATGAACAGTGGCAGTGTCATTTCATTACTTGGTCCCAAAGGTGATTTCACACAGTGACTGCAAAATCACCCCTTTGGGCCCGTTAACGCCATGACAGTGAGAGCAATCATGAGAAGGGTCCCAAAACCCCATGTTGAAAATTTGGTGCAAAAATTCAAAACAAATACCTGAGATATGTAGCAAAGCTTACCGCATTTCCTCAGTTCGCGGTCGGCTTTGAAGAGTGCAGATGTGTTCCCGGTCCACCCAAGATCGTTGCGCCAGAATCCGGAGATAAGTATGGGGTGAGGGAGGGGTGTGGGGAGGTGGGGTCTGCAGTGGGTGGGCGCGAGTGGGGACAGAGACAGCGAGGACCGTTTTAAGTTTCAGGTTTTTTTTTTAATGAAGACGCAGGACGTTTGCCATGCTGGGGTGGGCTCCCAGAGTGGCACAGGGCCCATTTTGGGGAGCATGGAGCCAACGAGGGATTGGGCACCTGTCAGCAATAGCATCTGTTGCCATGCTGGGGTGGGCTTCAGTGTGGCACCCCTGTACTCAGGGGACCAGTGGGCCGGCCGGAGAGTTTGGCACCCGCGTCGGCTACTCGATGTGCAGCCACGCTGGGGGGCACCCAGCATGGCATGTAACTCTGCTTTGGGCGGGGTGCAGCACAGCTGACATGGGATTGGGCACCCCCGTGGCTACACAGTGTGTGCGTGGGGGGGGTGAGCACACAGTATGCATGCGTGTGTGTGTGTGTGTGTGTGTAGGGGGAGCGCGCATGGAGCAGGCGATATCTTATCGCTGCTCACTGAAGCATAGCTCCCCCTTTCAACTGTACTCCACTGCATTTTGGACTGCTGTCATAGACAGCTCCAGCAGACATTGGAGAACTGCAACCGCACCTGCAAACACACTGACTGAATTGGAAGAGGGCTGCCACACCTCTGAAAACTTGGATGATGGCACTATGTTTCTTGCACATACGTGCAAGCAAACATAAAAATTCCATAGTCAAAGTCAGTAGGAGGTATATAAAATAAGGCAACAGTACTACAACTGCAAGAGAAGAAAAGGAACATACCTTGGCACTATATATAGTGCTCCCAAAGTTTTAAACTTGACCAGGCAGCCATAAAGTGTAGTATGCATACGTAGAAGTTGCCCCATATATGTAGTGTGGACATATATTCATGTTATTATCTTAGGGCTGTAGTTGTTTTACTATCCTATTGACTTTGGCTATGGGATTTGTTATCCTTGTGATATGCAATAAACCTATCTTAATTTCACACAGTGTGATGTAAGCCTGTTTATTTTAAGGCACCAATAGCAGGATTTGGGTTTTACTTCCAGTCTGTGCTACTTCAGTTTGAGACTAGCCGTCCCAAGGATTTGTTTTTACAGGTCCAGTTTTAGTAAGTGAGCACCAGTCCTATCTATTAGCACTAATGACCACCCCCCTCCATATTTTCTTTGTCTCTTTTTTTATTACAAATATTTTCTTTCACTTGTTTTTATGATCATCAGCACTCTGACTGCAAACTAACACTGGTTTAGACAGTGGTGAAGTGTTTGGAGTGTTTTCTGTCTGACTCTATCTATCTTGTGAAAATTAGCAAGAATGACTGTGCAAACAATAAGGGTAGCAGAAAAAAGCAGTGTCCATGATGTCTTCATCAGAGGACATATTCTTTATAGAAATACATGCAGATTTAGACAGATGGCTCAGACTGCAAAAACAGTACTTTGCCAAATGCTGACAGTGCCTTTTGCTCACGAATACTGCCTAATGATGTAATAACACATGATGGTCAAGACACTGCACAGTGGGACAGCCAGAGAAATGTTGGGCATCAGTGGGGCCAGCAGGTAATAATATCTGGAGGAGGCATACGTTTTTATTTGACCTGCAATTTAACAATAAAAATCCAGAATCGTACTGGGATGCCTATACTACATTGACATACACCGTTTAGGGAACAAATAATAAGATATTTTATGCATAATCTTTAAAGAACTGCTCAAGTGGAAGTCAATGAAGCTGGTCACCCAACTGATCAGAGGAGGCAAGGCAAGAGACAAAGAAAACAAGTTTAACAAGGAAGAAGTATGCATGCTGACTTGTCGACAGGAGGGTCTAATTACATGCCAGGACTGAGAATGGGGAGAGTGGGGCAGAAAGAACACAGTGGGAGGGTGACGGAGGGTTTACATACATGCCAGGACTGGGAACAGAGGGAGTGGGGTGGACAGGACACAATGGGAGGGAGTGGGAGGATTTACTTGCTCTCAGTTGCCGGGATGGGGAATGGAGGGAGCGGGGCGGACAGCATGCAGTGGGAGGGAGCAGGAGGGTTTACCTATGTGCTGCAACTGGGAATGGAGGGAGTAGGGCAAACAGGACACAGTGGGAGGGAGTGGGAGGGTTCATGTGCACTATGGTTGCCTGGATGGGGAAAAGAGGGAGCGGGGTGGACAGCATGCAGTCGGGGGAGCAGGAGAGTTTACTTGCTCTCAGTTCCTGGGAAGGGGAATGGAGTGAGTGGGAAAATAGTATGCAGTGGGAGGGAGTGGGAGAGTTTATGTTCACTCCTGGTGGTGGGATGGGGAGTGGAGGGAGTGGGGTGGACAGCATGCAGTGGGAGGGAGCAGGAGGGTTTACTTGCTCTTGATTGCCAGGAGGGGGAATGGAGCATGCGGGAGGACAGCACGCAGTGGGAGGGAGCGGAAGGGTTTACTTACAGTGTGGGATGGGTGCCTGGATGAGGAACAGTGGGAGCGGGATGGACAGCATGCAGTGGGAGGAAGCAGGAGGGTTTACTTGCACTTCTGCTCCCACAATGGACAACGGAGGGAGTGGGGTGAACAGAAATGTCTCAGCAGGCAAGGCAAACCCTGCAATAACGAGGTGCTCCCTCATTGCAGTGGCCAGTGTCTTTCAGGCACGCCCTGCAATGATGGGGCGCTCCCACATTGCAGCAGCCAGTTTCTTTCAAGTTAGTGGCATGCTTGCTGAACTAGTGTCAGCAGCAGCATGCCACCGTACTAGATAAACAGTGCTAAGCCTGCAAATGTAGTGGCAGCATTGGCCGCCACAGTGACGCACCTCCACAACCTGCTTCTGCAGCAAGCTGCCGCAACATGTTTCTTGCGCATGTGCGCAAGCAAACATAAAAAAGCTATGGGTATCCCTAAAAAGCAGCTTGCCCACTGAGATGAAAAATATGACATCTAATACAGTCACTTTTAATTACGAATGTAGTAAAAATATTGTACCAATAAACATTAATTTCTCTACAAAGCACATGCACGTTTTCACAGTGGCTTTCTCTCCTGAAAGAGGAATTATTGAAAATATAGATTGTATGCAGTTGACACCTGCACCAAGCAGCAGTGTAAGATCTGGGCAGTTAACTTTTTATTTTGCAATTTAATTATCCAGGATAGCCCAGCGGAGATGTCACATCTCATTTCCAGTGAGGCCCTGCTTCTACTCTTTTCTGCAGCTAGCTGGACAGGAGGCACTGGGAGGTAATGTTGCACTTAAAATGAATGTATCCAGTTCTCCCAGGGTTCCTTTTTCTATATTTCAAAGTTAATTGGGGGGGGGGCATTTCATCACTGGGACAGTCTGCCTCAAAATTACAAAATGGTGTGGGTGTGATGATATCTACCCCAATGAAAAAGCTGCAATTCAGTTTCAAAACCACTTTTCTTTTAATTTTTCTTTCAAATCAAAGACACTTTAATGCTCTCATATATTTAATCCATAATCCTTATTTGCTAACATTTCAGGAATAAATTTCCCTTCATCAGAACATAAGGGCTGTAAAACATAATGTAAATTATTTGTTATAACTGTCCAAATACTTCTTTTTATATCTCATAAAGTTTCATAAATATAAAGAAAGTAAAGTAGATAGGGAGGTAATGTGACATGCACTGTAACAGAACAGGCACTGCAGAATGACATAAAGTGCCACGTACACACAATTGTATTTAAAAGAAATTCCAGCAGGGTCCGAAGCATATCTCATGTTTCAGTGATGCTGTGATGGGGCAAATGACTCACTCCAAGATCATACCAGGAGTTTTTGGCTTTAGCTGGGCATAAACCTGCAATTTCTAGGTTTTGAGGCCTGTACTCTAACCGTTACCCACAGTGCATCCATGCTGTAATCCTGCACTAACTCTCATGCTCATGATATAGGCACCTAGCAACCACACAGCTTTATGTTTTTTAAGGAGGGATGCTAGGTCGTGGGGATTTTTACTGGATGGAGGGGCTAGATGGAGGGCTAGAACTTTATTAACTGAGCTGGTACTTGGCAGGCAGCTTGGTGATGGGCGAGGGCTGGGGGCCAACATCAAAAGTCTAAATATAATGATTTACAGTTTTACATTTAAATGCAGTGACACCAAGTAATGCTAAGCATTTACAAATCGCTGCAACTCAGGACATTGTGACAGCAGTATCTGGATATCTTTAGTCATGAGGAAACCTGATGCTGGGCACAGCTACACACAAGGTCTGTTACAGTGGAAATCACTATATTGTGGCAGGCATCATAGATAACAAAGTCCTTTAAGAGGTGCATTTGGGAGCTCCTTGTAGTCCTGAGCCAGTGTGGGCATGCATTTAAAATTGCACCCCTATTTGGGAGAGGCTTTGAGCCATCTACCAAGGGGTACCAAGCAGTGCAGGATAAAGGGAAATGTGTTAGCAGTGAGTTCTTGGGGAACTTTATCCCCAGGCATGATCTCATGAAACAATGTGTCATTAAGAAGCCATTAAAAAAGCCCATCAGAAGAAGAGTTTGCCATGCCCAGTTCCTAATCCTTCAAACCACTTCTCGCCCCCCTTCCCCATTGCATCCCACACACAAAGAAATACACTGAGACAGAGGGGAAGGGGTGGCACACACCATGCATCTGATTCAAAGTAGCACTGGAGAAAACAAATGTAACTTAAGAAAATGGTCACAGTGTTGTTGGGAAATGGAAAGTTCTCCCAGTTGAAAAAAGTGACCGTTTACTGAGTAAAGTATGGCAGACAGTTTAAAGAGATGATAAAGCAGTACGAAGAACTACTGACATTTTGCACTATAATAGTGCATTTTTCAAGAGTGAATTAGAGTAATGTCTACTAGAAATCATAGGTTAAACATGTACAGTGCATGAGATGGTAGCCAGCCCAAGACAGTATATAAATTACAATGATGCATAAGTGATGTTGTTGCCAGTACAAAACAACATATGCAATACAGTAGGTGATATCCCACTTTATATATCGGCCAAAATATTCAGCGGGGTTGTGCCTGGCGCAACTGAGTTGTGCCACTGCAACCCTAGAAATGCACCCCAGGGTACAATTTAAATGGGGGAAATGTGCAGCACAATTCGTACTGCTCCAGGGCACAAAGATAATGTATGCAGCACATCTCCAGGGGGCGTGCACATGCATATGTGGCACATCCCAATATTCAGCCCAGGATATGCGGTGCATCTGCCGGCACATCCCAGAGATGTGCCGCATACCTGGGCACAAAGTTGAGCCCATAAATAATGGCTCAACAGGCAGATCCCCACAGATGGGCCACTGTAGTGAATTGTGCAACACAGCAGCTGCCATCCATGGGTGACTTCCACCTCCTCAGAACACCATATTAAAGCACCCACAGAATTCCCTAGTGGTCCAGTTGTAACCCCTCCCCATCCCATAACCCCAGTTGCTGGAATAATAAAATGTGAAGATCCCTGGTAGTCCAGTACTACCCCATCCCATAACTCCAATTTCCCAAAATACATGATTTTATTTTCCCTGGTAGTCTATTGGTATCCCCCCTTCCTGCCCATATCCCTGATCACTGAAAAAGAAGACCAATATCAGTCCCTGGTAGTCTAGTGGTCCCTCCACACCCACACAGGACCCCCAGCCCACCCAGCTCCACTCTCCTGTCATCGGTGGGCAGCATACCTCTGTGGCTGCCAGCTGAATGAGAGCTTACTGGAGCAATGAGCTTGCAGTGCATACTGTAAGAGTCATTCACAACTTTCGAAACCAGGAGTTGTGTCCTCCATGGTTTAGGTTTCCTCGCCTCAGTGTAGCACGCAGTGGAACTTGAGTGACCAGATTCAGACAGTGCCAACCTGCCCAACACTCACTGCTGCCTCAATCATGGATATTGACACGAGGAGTGGACTGAGGACTTGATCTCTACAGCTGAGGAACAGCAGCTCCTTCTCTTACTATGGAGTGCTAAGTTATTAGGATTAGGAGTAATCCCCTCAGTGTCAGACACCTGAAAGTGACACCAGTCCATCAGTATTGCTGCTGCTGATATTGAATAAGATGCATCATAGACACAACATTGAGGCTGGGAATTATTACTGGGTCAATGCATACTTGACAGGATGACAAGAAGAGTACTTCCCCCCCCTCCCACACACCCAGAGCTCAGAGGAGATCCATCTCAAAGGATGCTTTCTAATAGTTAATCATTTTCATGTAAAGCAAATGTTTATTGTGCAGTACTGGCTGACAACTAGAAGAACATTCAGTATTTGAGAAGATTGATATGATTTGGGGAAGGACACTGTCATGTCTTTTATAGTTAGTACTGTGTAAAAGTCTTCCACAGTTGAAGGAAGAGAGGAAGTATCTTCACTGCTTCACGGAAATGAAATCCACACATCTACTGTATTTTCTGTAAAACATTTACATCTAGTATAACACACATGCTGCCCAGTCAGTAGCAATCCTGTACCTATCCCTTTCAACATGCAGGTAGAGAAAGTGATATACATTTAAAATACAGAGCAATGCCCATAATGTGCAACACTTGTGTGTTATAAAGACTAACAAATGTAATGAAATTGGTCCCCATATGTTTAGTGTCACGGACTACTTATAATTTTAATTTTTAATAGTATGACCATAACATCATACTAACTGAGACAGTTATGTTATATTTGTGGATTTACGTGGATATTAGTGAATAATATATACAGTACATTGTGCTGTACAAAATTCGTAGTTGTTGAGAGGTAAGTGCAGTGACGCAACCAATAGGGCAGCAGTATCATATTATATTTTCTAAGCATTCGACCAGTGTTTGTTAAATAGTTCCACCCTACCATGCCTTGCATAGGACACCCCCACCCACCCCCACATTTTGTGGCCAGATTAAAAAAAAAATCAGCTTTTTTATTTGTGGTACTTCCCACATCCACACATCAAACTCCATCTGTTCTACAGTATATAGCCCCAACCTACCCAGAAGTCCATCAATTAGTGAATTCATCCCTCTCCACCCCCTCTGACCCCACCACCATTCCCAAAAAACTGTTATACATCTGTCAAAAAGAAAACTGGACAATGTTGCAAAGATAGCCTCTCTTTTATGTAAGTATCAGACAAATAAAGTTGAGTTCAGATGAATAAAGGGAAGTTGTTTTAAAAATGAGGATTTTCTTATCAAGAAGTAATTTAAAAAATACTCTTTTTCTTGTATTATGCTGGCAAAGAGTAAATGCTGATGATGATTCTTTGCTCTTTCAGGCCCTGTCCACACTATGCCTCTGTAACGTTACAGAGTGTCCAAACTGTTACCGCAATGGTTTGCGTTTACACCTGTAACGTTACAGAGGGCATTTTCATAACCATTGTTGAAACCACATATGAGGTGGTTTCAACAATGGTAGCGGAAACTCAGTCCTGCCTTGTAACGCTACCGCTGCAGTGTAGAGGGCTGTAACGGTCCCCGTAGGGCCTGGAAGCGAAAGCACCAGCTGCATTGTGGGATCGGGCGCCGCCATAACGGTTGCCTGGATCCCAAAGTGTGGACCTGCGGTGCTGATCCCGAAACGGACACCGCCACATTGTGGACGCACTGCACCACTCCCCGGCTGTAATGGATTGCATCCGTTACCGGGCTGGAGCGGTGTAGTGTGGACAGGGCCTCAGAGAGCTTCCTGGAATTCTCTCTTAATGACAAAACCTAATCAATGAATGCATTGATTGCATGCCTGTTTTTATCTGAGGCTGGAAATATTAACTGAACTAAACAAACCAGAGCTTACATGTTGAACATGAGTTAGTGTTTTGTTGTAATAGCTGCCACATTTTTATTTAGTCTGATATTACTAAGCGCTGAGTGAAAATCAAGTAGTAAATGAAATGTTTGACCCAAATACAAAACAGCTGCTGTTACAAGGTACAGCTGGTGTAAATCTCCTCTGCCCTGACACTTATAAGTGAATATTGTCTAGTTGTCAATTCAGTCAAATAATTTACCTCCCCCATCCCATAGTTTGTACTATCATATCAATTTTCAATTAAAATACCTTCCAACATTTGCTGGCTGTGGTGTTTTATTGTGTGAAAGTTATGATCTTGCGGCTCCGAGATCTGCATAAATGGAGTGTGCAACACGCTAAATAACAGTAAGTGTTTAGCCTACTAAATTCCTTTTCTTTTTCAGTTGCTGACCACAATACATATGTATAGCATTTCTATGATTTTCATTTTCAGTCTCGGTCTGTTAATATAAGTACTGGTATGTTACTTCACAGGCAAACTGTATTCCGATTACAACGGCTCAGTATTCACTTCTCACCTTCTGTGGAACAACTTTTAATTTTGTTACTTACTTTTTATAAGCCAGAGAATACGGCACTGTATGGATGGTGATCAGAACTGATGTGGGAAGCCGACTGACTAAAGTTTGTCTTATAAGCTACTAGAAGTCAGACGCTGCCATGTAGAGTATTTTGAAACCTCCCCTGCTTTAATGTTACATATCTAGCTGCAAAAAAATTGTAAGACATGGATAAAGGAAGGGTTTACATGCTCCCAGTTGCCGGGAGGGAGGACGGAGTGAGTGGGGGGGATATTGCGCAGTGGGAGGGAGCGGGCAGGGTTACATGAATGCCAGGTGGCAGGATGGGGAACAGAGGGAGTGGGGTGGACAGCATGCAGTGGGAGGGAGTGGGAGGGTTTACTTGCTCTCAGTTGCCAGGAGAGGGAACTGAGAGAGTGGGGCAGATAGTGCACAGTGGGAAGGAGCGGGAGGGGTTACGTGAACTCCAGGTGGCGGGATGGGGAACAGAGGTAGTGAAGTGGACAGCATGCAGTGTGAGGGAGAGGGAGGGAGGGTACTTGGTCTCGGTTGTCAGAAGGGGGAATGGAGCGAACGGGCGGACAGCACGCAGTGGGAGGGTTTAATTACAGAGCAGGATGGGTGCCTGGATGGGGATTAACAGAGGGAGTGGGGTGGACAGAAGGCAGTGGGAGGGAGTGGGAGGGTTTACTTGCTCTCAGCTGCAAGGAGGGGGAACGGAGTAAGCGGGGCAGCAATGTGAGGGTTTAATTACAGTGAGGGATGGGTGCCTGGAAGGTGAACGGAGGCAGTGGGGTGGACAGCATGCAGTGGGAGGAAGCGGGAGGGTTTACTTGTACTCCTGCTCCCACAATGAACAAGGGAGGGAGTGGGGTGGAACAGAAATGTCTCGGCAGGCAAGGCACACCCTGCAATGACGGGGCGCTCCCTCATTGCAGTGGCCAATTTCTTTGAAGTTGGTGGCATGCTTGCTGAACTAGTGTCAGCAGCAGCATGCCACTGCACTGAATAAACAGGGCCAAGTCCTCAAATGCAGAGGAGGCATTGGCCTCCAAACTGCTGCACCTCCACAACCTGCTTCCAGCAAGCTGCCACAACATGTTTCTTGCGTATGTGCACAAGCAAACATAAAAATGGCTCCCCCTATAGAGGGGGTTAGTAGAAGAAATAAATTCCTTTTTTTTGCCATATGGTTAAGATCAGGCCCACTGGACAAAAATTAAGTCAAAGGGTAAAATTCCCTAAGGCCAGTAAGGGTTTGGTATCTCTCCTTGTCATTGCTTTGGCTAGTGGGGATATTAAACCAAACCCAGGCCCAGTAAACTGGACCGGTATTGTCAGGATAGCTCATGACAATGACAGAGGTTTTGCTGGAAAACAGCCTTTATTTGATCATTGGATATCTGAAAATGCTTATGATATTATAGGCATCACAGAGATGTGGATTTCCAAAAAGCATCCAGATTCTGAATTCCAAAAAGAAAATTATGATTTTTATAGGTATGATAGGCTAACTAGAGGGGGAGGTGTAACACTTTATATTAGAAACAATCTAGGCCAAGTAGAGATACTTTTTTCAGGAAATATCAAGGGTATGAAATAATATTGGTACACATAACTGGGCTGAAAATGGGCTTTGGAGTGATATACTCCTACCCAAGAATAAAAACATCAGTTTTTGAGGTGTTGGCCATACGATTAAATGAGTTTTTGGGGCAAAGGGAAGTATTATTGATTGGAGACTTTAATGACACATGGGGAGCAGAAAGAGGTCTTAAGCTTCAATCTGTATTTCAGTCCCTGGGCCTCAACCAAGTTGTAAAAATTCCAACACGTAGAAGTACCCATGCTAGTATAGGGAATATCCTGGATCTGATATTTATAACAAACGACATACACCTGCTAGACTATAGGGTGGGTCCTCAGTACCTAGGAGATCAGTTATCTTGAATGTAATATAAAACAAAATACTGGAAATATTGATATCCCAAAATGTAGGTATGTCAGAGACTTCACCCACTCTAAAAATCTTTCTTCCAGTTTCAAATGGAACAATTGAACTGGGCCCATGTAGATTTGATCCCAGAAGTAGATATGGCCGTTAAAGAGTTTACAAAGATCTACCTAGAAATGTGTGATGAAAACGCCCTTTTTAAAAAATCGAAAGAAAGACATAAACATAATCCCTAGGTAAATGAAGCAATCAAAAAACAAATAAGATGGAAAGATAGGGTATGGAAAAGGGTAAATCGGTCCTTAAAAGTAGAAGACTGGGAATTATTCAAAAAGATTAGGAACAAAAGTAAAAGTATGATAAAAAAGGCAAGGACAAGATACTATAGAAATAAAGTAAACCAAACAAAAAATCCAGCCCAGTATTGGAATGTAATTAAAGATTTGGAAGGTAGGGAAAGGAAACATTCGAGTATAGCTTTCAAGGATGAGTTGGGAGGGGAGATGTCAACAAAGCAAATATTAAACAGCTTGAACCAAATTTCTGCTATCTCCCGGACATAAAAATGGAACAGGAAGGTAGCAAACAGAAATATCTCTTTCAGCAAACTAAGCAATTGGAGAGACTTCATAGGGAGGACATTCCATGCTTCTATTTTCGAGCAATTAAAATTAGTGAAGTAAAGAAACAAATAAGACAATTAAATCCACGGAAAGCAATTGGTATGGCTAAAATGGAGACAATCTTTCTAAAAGCTTCAATAGAGCAAATAAGCCCAATTCTGTCTACCCTCTTTAATTCAAGTTTACAGCAAAAAAGCTTCCCGGACTTTTGGAAAAATTCTAAAGTGACTCCTGTACTTAAGGGAGGGGACAAGGACAACCAATCAAATTATTGCCCGATAGCTTTGTTATCGATCATGTCGAAGGTCTTTGAGAGTCCGATCTGTGCCCAGCTATATGAATATCTGGAGAAGTATAAACTATTGACAGATTGTCAAGCAGGTTTCAGAACTGGGAGGTCGACAGACACTTCCCTAATGGACTTTATGGATTCTGTGGCAAGTGGGATTGAGGCACAGGAGTCTGTTGGGTTGGTGTTCGTCAACCTCTCAAAGGCCTTCAATTTGGTCGATTTCAATATACTTTAAGGGAGACTAGCTCAAATAGGCATGTCTGAACCTGTTCAAACTTGGTTACTATCCTATTTGACCGAGCATGCAAAACAGGTCTGTGTAAATGAAAAACTGTCAGATGTGGAAGGTACTTTCAGGGGTGTCCCTCAAGGTTCAATATTGGGCCCCCTGTTATTTTTGATTTATATAAATCCCCTCCCATCATACATTAAAAATAGTAAGATTTACCTGTATGCCGATGATATGGCTTTATTAGGAAAAGGTACAAATTTAGATAGTTTATAAAAAACTCTTAGAAACATAGAATTGGATGGCAGATAAGGACCGCTGGGCCCACCTAGTCTGTCCATTTCCCTACCTAACAGATAAGCTGCAGATCCTAGTTAACCAACAGCTTACTTCCTCCTACCCCCCACTAGGACTGCCTTATGTCTGTCCTATGCATTCTTCAATTCCCCCACTGTTCTTGACTCCATGACCTACTCAGGGAAGCTGTTCCATGCATCCACAACCCTCTCCGTGAAAAATACTTCCTCACATTACCTCTGAGCCGTTCCCCCCTCTATCTTCAAATTGTGCCCCCTTGCTCTTGCACATCTCTTTTTCTGAAAGATGTTACCCTCTTGGATTTTGTTGATTCCCTTGAGGTACTTGAAAGTTTCTATCATGTCTCCTCTCTCCCTTCTTTCCTCAAGGGTATACATATTAAGCTCCTTTAGTCTTTCTTCATATGTCTTCTGGTGCAGACCCTGCACCATTTTGGTTGCCCTCCTCTGGACAGCCTCCACTCTGTCTACGTCTATGCGGAGATGGGGTCTCCAAAACTGCACACAGTATTCCAGATGGGGTTTCACCAACTGTCTGTACAAAGGGATAACAACTTCTTGTTTTCTACTATTGATGCCTCTCCCTATGCATCCCAGTTTCCCCCAGCCTTCCTTACTGCCTTTTCACATTGCTTGCCCACCTTTAGGTCATCTGATATAACCAGGTCCCTTTCCAATTTACTGTTGTCAGTATCTCACCCCCCATTGTATACTCTTCTCCTTGGTTTTTGTTTCCCAGGCGCATTACCTTGCACTTCTTTGCATTGAATCTGAGCCGCCATGCATTTGACCATCCCTCCAACCTTGCCAAGTCCCTTCTCATCCTTTCTACTCCATCTTGTGTATCAACCCTGTTGCAGATCTTTGTGTCGTCTACAAAGAGAAATACTTTTCCTTCCAGTTCCTCTGCAATGTCACTTATAAAGACATTAAAACCCTGCGGTACCCCACTAGTAACCCTCCTTTCATCACTGTGGACTCCGTTTACTACTACCCTTTGCGTCCTGTTGTCTAACCAATTTTTTATTCGGGCTACCACCTTAAGACCCACTCCAAGGCTGACTGACTTAGTGTATTAATCTTTTGTGTGGGACTGTATCAAATGCCTTGCTAAAATCTAGGTTGGCCATGTCCACAGCCCTTCCCTGGTCTACTACTTTGGTCACCCAGTCAAAGAAATCTATTAGATTTGTCTGACACGACCTTCACATCATGATTCTATGCTGCCTTGGGTCCTGTGCCCCACCGGCCTCTAGGTACTCAACAATTCTTTCCTTCAGAAGTGATTCCATCATTTCCCCTACCACTGAGGTCAAACTAACTGGTCTGTAGTTTCTTGCCTCTGTCCTGTTCCCACTTTTGTGAAGAGGAATCACATCCACCCTCCTCCCGTCCTCCAGTACCACCCTATCCTCCCATGATTTGTTAGAGAGAGTAGTCAGCGGTGTCACTAGTTCTACCCTTAGTTTTTTTAGAATTCTTGGGTGAATCCCATCAGGCCCCATTGCTTTGTCCACCTTCAATTTTATTAGTTCTTTCAGAACCCTTTCTTCTGTAAATGGACTGGTATCAACCCCGGTCTTCAGAGTGTTTCTCTTCTTTGGTTTAGATACCTCTCCCTCCTCTTCCTTTGTGAATACTGGGCAGAAATATTCATTCACTATCCCTGTCTTTTCACTGTTACCCTCTGCCCACATTCCCTCCCCTTTATTAAGCCTCAGTATCCCTCCTTTGGTCTTTCTTCGCTTCCTAATGTACCTATAAAAGGTCTTATCCCCCTTCTTAACAGAGCTGGCTATCCTTTCCTCTCTTCAATCTGATTTTGATATTTTACAATATTGGCTACTTCAATCAAAAATGGTTCTTAGTACAAAGAAAACTCAAGTAATGCTTTTTTCATTTAAAAGGTAAATTACCTCTTAATCAAACATTAAATATATATACACTAAGGCCCGGATATTCAAACTGCGCCATTCTGAGGCGCAAGCCCTTGCGCTGCTCAAAATAGTTGAGCAGGGGTGTGGCCGGGGCGATATTCAAAGGAGTTGCGCTATTGAGCAACTCCTTTGAATATCACCCCCCAGCCACAGCCACTGTGCATGGCGCAGTGGAACTTCCACCACCGCAAGTTGTCAGAGTTGAGCATTAAACTTGCCGTGGCGCAAGTACCATTGCGCCATGCGCAAATTTCCGATATTCAAAAGGTGACATCCAAATGGGGCCATAATTCATGCAAGGCACAGGGGGGGACATTTGCATCTGATTATGGCCCCATTTGCATGCCATTAGCATGTAGGTGCGCTGATCCCCGAGGACTTGCGCCTGGCGCCTGCCAGGCAGCAGCCGTGGGGACCGATGCACTGCAGCCCGATCGTGGCAGAACGTGAAAACAACCCCAAACATCTCCCAATGCCCAATCGTGGGCAGAACGGATACTGACAACCCCCAGCCCAAACATCTCCCAATGCCCGATCGCGGGCAGTATGTATAATGACAACCCCCAAACATCTCCCAATGCCCGATCGTGGGCAGTATGTATAATGACAACCCCCAAACATCTCCCAATGCCGATCGCGGGCAGTATGTATAATGAGAACCCCGCTCAAACATCTCCCAATGCCTGATCACGGGCAGTATGTATATCAATGAAATAACCCCACTGAAACATCTACGTGCCCGATCACAGGCAGAACAGCTTAAACAACCCCCAGTGCCCGATCACGGGCAGAATGTAAAACCCCCCCAACCGAATATCTCTGGTGGTCCAGTGGACTGTAATGCCCGATCGCGGGCAGAATGTCAATGACAACCCCCAAACATCTCCCTGGTGTCTAGTGTCCCCCACCCCACCCACCCGAAGCCCCACCACCCGCTCCCCGGCGGCGGCGGACGGCAGCATCCACCGCCTGCGCCCGCCACCCACCGACTGACTGTCCGGTAGGACTGCCGCCCGGTGGTGCAGAGCTGGAAGCCAATGGCGTACAGGCTCCCATACCATGACAGTCGAATTTGTGAATGATGTTCGTTCACAAATCTGAACTATCATGCTCTGATATAAACTACGCCCGGTAACTCTAACTCTACACCAATAAGCGCTGAACAGACAATCAAGCCAGCGAGCAACAGCAGGTGGGATGCTGCTGCCGCCCGGCTGCCAGGAGGAGGCGGGGTGGTGGGGCTTCGTGGGTGGGTGGGGGGGAGGACACTAGACACCAGGGAGATGTTTGGGGGGGTTGTCACTGGACATTCTGCCTGTGATCGGGCATTATGGTCCACTGGACCACCAGGGAGATATTCGGGTTGGGGGGGTTCTTTTCACGTTCTGCCCGCAATCGGGCTGGTGGGAGGGCACAGGCACTGAGTTGGGGGCCAGCCACGGGTGGTAGCTGCTGTGTTGCGCCCTGCAATACAGCAGCTCACCTGTGGGTGGCCCTCAACTTGATCCTTTTTTTGGCTCAAAGTTGTGCAGGCGCAGGTTGGGTCGCCTGCAAACTCTGCACAACCCGACTGAATATCGGGTTGTGCAGTTTATGCATGGTTCCTCCCTCCTGTTGAGCATGCATTCATTTGCATGGCGCTGTTGCTCAACCTGTTTTCAGTGGCGCAACTGCCTCCTGCTGAATATCGCAGAATGGCGCAATGTAGGACTTGCGCATGCGCAACCCTGTTGCGCATGGCGTAACCCTTTTGAATATCTGGGCCTAAGGGGACAAGTGTTAGAACAAGTTCAGGTCTATAAGTATTTAGCAGTTCATATACATAGTACTCTTACTTTTTCCATACATATAACAAATGCAGCTAAAAAGGTTAATTCTAGATTGGGTGTGCTTAGAAGGAAAACTTTGATCCTCTCGAGAGAATCAAGAAATAGAGTGGCTGCTCAGTTACTTTTACCAGCTTTACAATATGGTAGTGCAATATATCAATTTGCTTCCAAAACATTATTAAACTGGTTGGATAAAACATATTATAGAATGGCAATATATGTGGCTAAATGTCCTTTTTCTGCTCATCATTGCATTCTACTTCAGAATCTAAATTGGGACTCCCTTCCAACTCGTAGAAAAAAACATGTAGGATATAAAGCTTATATGGAGTATGGGGGGAAAAAAAGCATGGAATGAACTCCCTTGATGTCTCTATTCCTTGTAAGTATAATCTGAAGGAATTGAAAAATAGATGCTTAAAAGTCTCTCTAGAAATTAATATCTACAGTAGAATGCAAAGATGTTTCTATCTACCGAAAACATGGAATGAGACAGATCCAGAAATTAGGACCATTGATAATTTAGGTCAATTTAAGCACTCTCTAGATTTAATCTGGAGAGACAAATGTATTTGTTACGGTGATATTAAATGACATTCTGCTTTGTCTGTTTGTCTAGGTTGTAGATTGTTTTCAAACTTTTCTCTGTTTTTCCTATTTTTGGGTTGGAATATTTGGTAGTATTAGGGGATGAATTATTATATTATTTCCCCTTCCCTCCTCCCCTTCTTACGATGTCTCCTCTTGCTAGACCTGACATTTTAGAAAATGGTCTTGTACTATAGTACATATATACCGCCATGTCTATTTTAATGGATAAATCCAATTTTCAGCACAAGATTTCATACTGAGACCTATGGTATATTGTGTTTCTATGTCTTTTGCATGTATTGTATGGAAAATTATGCGAGTGTTTTTAAGACTGTTCCTGTAATACTTTATTACATGATGATCTGCTCTTGTGAAACCGTGATCTAAAACAGGACAACTTTGATAAACAGGGCCTGTTGGTCCTAAAATTTATTTACCTGTCAAAAAATAAAAGTTTTTATCTATCTATCTATCTATCTTATCTATCTAATCCACTACCAGTAAAGATACCACAAAGCAACATAAGAAATTCAAGCAGGTGTGGTGGATAGCAGGTTCTCACTGCTGCAATTACTCTGTGGCACAGTTAAAGGTGTCTGATTTAATGGCATGCATCGCGCACACACTCACACACTACAAGTAATGGGTAGCAAATTGAAAACCTTTAGTAATATAACTAAATATTTTAAACAGACAAATCATACACTGCTGCACCACAACAATCAGCAAAAAAATATCAAGAATTACTGAAAATATTACTGTGTGTATATTGTCACAAACCCACTCAGCAGGTCGGGCCCTCTACTCCCAAAGTGCCAACCTCCGAGCCCAGTCTTGAGAACAGTTTAACAGAACAAGGTAACCCTCTTGTCTGTTTTGTGAGTTTGGATCAACCTTTGGACTCAAGTCTTGGAGGGATTCAAACTGTGAACCTCTTGTGAGCGTACCCAATGCACAGACTCAGATATTTCTGTCTTCGGGGGCCAGATATCTTTGCCTACGGACACCTAACCAGCTATACACACATGAACCCTTGAAAACTTTAATAAAGACCTCAGATTTAAAATGCTTCTCTTCCAGTTTGGTACCACCATTCGAGCTTATGCCTGCTGTCTGCTATAACCATATACTTTTCTTACAACTAAAAGAAATTCAAAGACAGACCAAGTATGCTCTAAAAAGAATTTTACTACAATAGATAAAAATATGTTAAACACAAAATACAGAACTGTTATATCACAAGACATACAAATCTTTTAAAAGAACAAGGTTTTAAACAGTGCAAATTCCTAGTTACAGTACTTAGATGTGATTCTTTTTCTAAATATCTGCTTAAAAGTGATCAAGATCTTTCCTTGTCAGAGTCTAGGTAAAAGAGTGTCTAAGTAAAACAGAATTATTCCTTAAAGTAAACTGTATTTGCCAACCCGTTTTGTGTGAGGTCATCTAGCTCCTCCTCTGTCAGATTATATATAAAAATATATCTAATAAAAAGAACAGGATGTCTTTTCAAAGTATTACATTTTGCAACCACAGCATAACTCATGTTTCAAATGACATCTCTTTGATCCATGCTGTATCCTCCCTCACACAGGCTTCACAGGAGCATTTACAACCTTGCACCAGTTTGCTAAACCTGGTTTCCCGTTTGGAAGGTCATAAAAATGGATATTGCCAACTCAAGCTTCTACCACCCTGTAATTAGGTTCAAGCCTTCCACATAACACCTGGTATCTAAAGACTGAGTGTGTGTCTCACATGCTGTTTTCAACATTTTCTCATGGCTTCCATCTTTCAGCTGAAACCTGGGGGGGGGGAGTGAGCAAGGTCACTCCTAGAGCATCAGATTTTCAGCAGAGACATTCAGTAATATATTTTATATTCAAAAAATGATAAGCACTCAGAACTGGCTGTCCATGTCACAATTCCTCCCCACCTAGACTGAATTTGGGGGTTCTATCCCCTGCATGGGAAGAGCTTCCCAAATCAGTTCACTCCTCAAAGACCCCCGACAGCCCATCTGAGTTCTGGTTCTTCGCTCCAGCCCTATGTATGATTTTTAGATCATACCCTTGTAAAGCAAGGCTTCATCTTAGTAGTCTGCCATGTTTTTCCCCAGCTGCTTCAGCCAAACCAGGGGGTTGTGGTCAGTCTGCACCACAGAATGATGCCCATACAAGTATGGCTCTAGCTTCTTTAGGGCCCACACTATGGCAAGACATTCTTTTTCTACCGTGGAGTACGCTTGCTCCCTGGGAAGTAGCTTCCTGCTCAGGTACACTACTGAGTGATCTGTCCCTTGTCTGGACATCTGGCTCAGTACTGCCCCAATACCCACATCTAAGGTGTCCGTCTGAACTATAAAGGTTTTGTTGTAGTCAGGACTTGTCAAAACAGGAGCACTGCACAGTGCCTCCTTCAATCTGGTAAAGGCTATCTCACAGATTGGGCCCCAGGTAATTTTCTTTGGCATTTTTTTCTTTGATAGATCAGATAGGAGAGCAGCCAGGGCACTGTAATTAGGTACAAATTGTCTGTAGTACCTTGCTGTCCCTAAAATCTCCTGACCTGCTTCTGGGTTTCTGGTCTGGGCCACACCTGGATCACCTCTATCTTTATTTGGTTAGGACAGTGCTGTTCCCGGCCTACCACATGCCTGAGGTATGCCACTTCTCCCATGGCCACCTGGCACTTCTCGGCTTTGACAGTGAGCCCAGCCCTCTGTATCCTGCCCAGCACTTCCCTAAGGTGGGATAGGTGTTCCTCCCAGCTGGTACTAAAGATGGCAGTGTTATCCAGGTATGCCACAGCGTACTCCTCAGCACCATTTAACACCTGGTTCACCAACCTCTGGAAAGTGGCCGGGGCATTCTTCATTCCGAAAGGCATTACTTTAAACTCAAATAAGCCTATTGCAGTGATGAAGGCCGATCTCTCCCTAGCTCTGTCTGTCAATTCTATCTGCCAATACCCCTTGGTCAGGTCAATAGTCGTAAGGTAGGTCGCCCCTCCCAACTTGTCCAGGAGTTCGTCCGTCGGGGCATCGGGTGGGTGTCTGACTTTGTGACTGCATTCAGTCCATGATAGTCCACATAGAAATGAGTTGAGCCATCTGGCTTGGGCACAAGGATTACAGGTGAGGCCCAGAGGTTGTGGGATATCTGGATTACCCCTAAATCCAGCATCTCCTCCACTTCCCTCCTGATGTCCTTTTGGACAGCCTCTGACACCCGATATGCTGTCTGCTGTATGGGCGTCTGTTTCCCTGTTTCCACATTGTGTGTCACTAAGGGGGTTAGTCCAGGCTTGGTGCTAAACAATGGAGCAAAGTCTGCTAAAACCTCCCTTACTTTCTGGATCTGGTCCTGGGCCAGCTGGGGAGACAATTTTACTGCCATCACGGAGGACTCCCACTTGCTTTCCTCCAGCAAGTCCAGAAGGGGTCTCCTTCATCCATCCCTTCCCCATGACTACACACTGCAAACACCATGTCAGACCTATTTGCATATGGCCTCATCATGTTGACATGGTACATAGATACATAGATACATACATAGACAGTGTCGGCAGATAAGGGCCTATGGCCCACCTAGTCTGCCCATTTGAGCTTGTAAGTTCAGTTTGTTTTCCTAGAAGTCTATTTCCCCTTACCCCTGACCTCTAGAATTCCTTTATGTCTATCCCATGCATTCTTAAATCCGTGATTGTTTCAGCCCCACCACTTCCTCTGGCAGGGTGTTCCACTTGTCCACCACCGTTCTGTGAAGAATTCTTTCTCATGTTTCCTCTGAATCGTCCTCCCTCCAACTTCATCCCATGCCTCTAGTCCTGAAACATCTTTTTCGCTTAAAAATAGTGTTTTCCTGCACCCTGTTCCTCTCTGTAAGATACTTGTATGTCTCTATCATATCCCCTCTCCTCCTCTCCTCCAGGAGTACATGTTCAGTTCCTTCAACCTGTCTTCATAGGATTTGTGATGCAACCCATGCACCATCTTTGTTGCCCTCCTCTGAACCTTCTCTACCCTGTCTATGTCCTTACGTAGGTATGGTCTCCAGAACTGTACACTGTACTCCAGGTGGGACCTCACTAGTGTCTTGTGTAGCTGAATTATGACCTCCTTTTCCTGCTGGTGATGCTCCTGCCTATACATCCAGCATCCTATTTGCTTTACCTGATGCCTTGTCACACTGTTTCCCTCACTTTGAGGTCATCAGAGATGACAACCCAAAATCCCTTTCCTGCTTGGTGCATGCTATCCTCACCCCCAACTGATATATTGTGCCAGGGTTTTTGTGCCCCATATGCATTATCTTGCACTTCTTTGCATTGAATTTCAACTGCCAAACCCTTGACCATTCTTCAAGTTTCTGCAGGTCCTTCTCATTCTGTCTACACCCTCTGGTGTGTCTACTCTGTTACAGAGCTTTGTGTCATCAGTGAACAGTGAAATTCTGCCTTCTATATCCTGTGCAATGTCACTGATGAAGATGTTGAATAGGACCGGTCCCAGCACTGATCCTGTGGTACCCACTGGTCACTCTTCCCTCTGTGGAGTGACAGCCATTTACCACCACCCTCTGTGTCCTGCCACCCAGCCAGTTACCTACCACCACACTGCTGTCCTGCCCACCCATATTCCCCAGTTTGTGTAATAGTCTTCTATGTGGCACAGTGTCAAAGGCCTTGCTGAAGTCCAGATGAGGCCATGTCCACCCTCCCTGATCCACCTCCCAGTCACCCAGTCAAAAAATTCAATGAGGTTGGTCTGGCATGACCTCCCCTGGTGGAAACCATTGCCTTGGGTCCTGTAGTCCATTGACAACCAGATGTTCCACCAATCTCTCCTTCAGTAGTGCTTCCATGATCTTTCCCACTACCGAGGTGAGGCTGACTGGTCTGTAGTTCCCTGCTTCCTCTTTGTTCCCACTTTTGTATAAGGGGACTACATCTGCTGTCCTCCAGTCTTTGGGTACCTCCCCTGTTTCCAGTGATTGGCTGAACAGGATGGCCAGAGGTTCAGCCACCACCTCTCTGGTTCTTTAAGGACCCTGGGTGCACCCATCTGGCCCATTGCTTTTGTCAGCTCTTATTACTTCCAGTTCCTTCAGGACCCTTTCTCGTGTAGGGACTTGTGTCCATTTCTGACCATTCTCACCCTTGTACTCCTTCAGACCATTACCCCTCTTCCTTAGTAAAGACTGAGCAGAAATACCTGTTCAATATGTCAGCTTTACTGTTGTCATCCTCCACGCTGCTCCCATCCTCCCTCTTCAGTCTAACTATCCCTCCCTTTGTCCTTCTTTTTTCCTTATGTACCTGTAAAGGTTTTGTCCCCTTAACCACTGATTTTGCAATGTGTTCTTCTGTCTGGCTTTGCCCTTACTGACTTCCCTGCCTCCCTTTGTTTCTCCTGGTACTTCTCCCTATCCCTTCTGCCTGTGTCTTTTGTATTGCCTGAATGCAGTCTTTTTGGCTTTCACTTTCTTTGCTACCTCTTGGAAAACCATAATGGTCTCCTCTTTCTTTTTCTTCTTGCTAACCTGCTTAATGCATAATTCTGTTGTTCTTATAATCCCATTTTAAATACTGCCCACTGTTCCTCAATCCTCATTCTGTCCCATTCCCTTAATGCCTCTTTCAAGCATCTCCCATTTCCCAAAGTCTGCCCCCCTAAAATCCAGGATCGTGTTTTTGTGTGGTTTGGTTCTACTCTTTCTGTGATTTCAAACCACAATGACTGGTGGTCACTGTTACCCAGGTGCTCCCCACTGTTACCCCATCACACTGTCCCTGTTTGTGAGCACAAGGTCCAGTATTGCCTTCTGCCGAGGTTGGTTCCATGACCAGTTGCTTGAGGAAGGCACCCTGAAAGGAGTCCAGGATAAATCTGCTCCTAGTTGATGCTGCTGCTGGGATGCTCCAGTCCACATCTGGTATATTGAAGTCTCCAACCAGTACTACCTCACCCTTGTCAGCCATCCTTTGGATGGCTAGCATCAACTCTATCTGTTTCTTCCTCCTGGGCTGGTGGTCTATAGACCACACCTGTGCAGATGGCTGCCCATTTTCCTTCCAGCTTAACCAGTATCTCTCCCCATTTGTTCCTCCTGGATCTGTGTAGCCCTTATATCATTTTCACATACAGTGCCCTCCTCCTCCTTCCTGCTACTGCTCTGTCTCTTCTAGATATGTTGTAGCCAGGTATGGCCATCTCCCAGTCATGGTTATCATTACACCAGGTTTCAGTGATGGCCACAATGTCCAGGTCTGACTGTACCATGACAGCCTCCAGATCTTCCATCTTGTTGCTACATCCTTTCAGTCTGTCTTCTGTCAAGTAACTCCACAATGTAGTTCACGTCATTTACCTCAACCACTTTATGCGGTCCTGCCAATCCAACGCAGCTTGGCTTTCTGGACGGAATAAGGACCGTGACTTTCTGACCCACTCATGTACAAGCGAGCTCTGGCTCATGGCCGTATCACAATTTTTTGTTTCTGTTGGGCAGCTGCTAGGTTGCTCTGGGCTGTTCCCATAAGCTCCTTCCAGCCTTTCCTAAACCTGAGGACATAATCCACAATGGGAGTTCCCTAAGTAGCATACTTGCCTTCCCAGTCCTCCCAGATCAAGTCTAGGGGCTCACGTGCCAGCGCGTCCATATAAGAGTTCAAGGGGAAAACCGTGTAATCTCTTGGGGCACCTCCCATGCAAACAATAGGTGGGAAGGTGTTTCTCCCAGTCCCTCCCATGCTGTTCAGCAAACGCCCAGATCATTGACTTTAGGGAACCATTGAATTGTTCCACAAGTTCATTGGCTTGTGGGTGATACAGTGTCATGCATCTCTGCACCACCCCACACTTTTCCCATAAACATTTCATCAGGTCCAACATGAAGGAACCCCCTCGATCAGTGATTACCTCCTGCAGAAACCCAACATGGGAGAAAATCCCAAGTAAGGCATCTGCCACTTTGTCCATCCTCAGTGAGGATAGGGTGACTGCCTCTGGGTACCGGGTGGCATAATCCACTACAGCTAGGATGAATCTGTTCCCTGAGGAGCTGAGGGTATTTAAAGGGCCCACAATATCCATTCCCACCCTCTGGAATTGCTCCTCCACTATGGGCAAGGGAATCAGGGCTGCTTGGGTTTTCTTGCCCACCTTGCCTATTTCTTGGCACCGTTGACAAGATCTGCAATGCTCACCACCTGCTGGGTGAAGTGAGCCCAGTAGAAATTCTGGGCTAACCACTGTAGTCACGTGCAATTCCCAGATGACCAGACAAGGCAATATCATGTGCAATTTTGAGCAATCGTCTGCTCACGATACCCTGGGGAAATCCATGCTGCCTGCCTAGTATCCTCCCCTCTGTCTGGTACTGCCCGAGGACACATAAGTCCATTTTCCCAATAAACCTGAGTGTCTGCTGTCACCTCCCGTGTGCCATCCGAGTCTGCCCAAGCCAGCTTTCAAACTAGGGTCATCCTCTGAGCAGCTGCAACCCTCACATCGCTCCCCAAGGTATGGGACAGGTCCCCTTCAGTCGAAACTAGGTTCCCAGCACTAGATCAGGGCCCTCAGGATCACTGTCAATCCCAACCCTCTGACAATGGGTCAGCCCTCCCTCTTTGGAGTAACCTTCTGTAGCTGTGTGGTCACTTGCTACTGGGGAAATTTCTACCCCCTTTTTATCAGTCTCCCCATCTGGAGACACAGGTTGGGGAACCAGCCTCTCAGTGGTTTCCACGCTGGTTTCTGTCGGGTTCAGGGAACCACAATTTTCCCTTGCTGCTTGGCTATGGTTAACTGCACATACCATCCCCCGTTGGAGATTGTTACCCAGGATCACATCCACTGCTAATGCTTTGGCTACAGCCACCATTTGCACAGTTCACCCTGTTTCACCCCAGTCTAGGAGAACACTAGCCAGTGGCAATGTTTTCAGTTCACCAGTAAACCCTTGTACAGTGACATATTTATTGTGTATAAGCTGACCAGGCTGTACCAGATCCCCCTTTACTAACGTCAGGGATGCCCCTGTGTTCCTTAACCCTTGTGTCTGCACACCATTTACCATGACTGGGTGCATGTGTTCCCTCATATTCACTGGCATGCTCCCAGGGACGCACAAACAACCCACTTCTTTTCTAGCACCCTGTTGTGTATTACTGCTTGCCTTTTTGGGACACTGTCTGGCAATATGCCCAGTTTCTTTACACAACCAACAGGCATTTCTTACTTCAAATAAATCTTTTCATTGAAACCTGGGGTTAACTGGTTTCGGTGGAGGCAGTTAGGATTTTAGCTGCCCCTGAAGGTGTGCTTTTCCCTTTCTGCATTGCCACACCTGCCCCATTCACTCTCCAGAGCAGATACACTCTTGGGATCACTGGTCCCGAGTTACAGCAGCCTCTTGCACTGTTTGGGATCTCGGTCTCTAGCCAGGTTTTAGCTCTGCTGGGCAAGCCCAATAAAACTGTTCTAATAAAAGCACATTTTCAATTTTATCAACAGAGTTTGCCTCAGTTCCTTCCACCAACGTTTTAAAACTGATGTTGTTTCATGGCTAACTCCTTGTTAGCTCATATCAGGGCTTCTCCTGAGCTTACGAAATTAAGATCTGTATGATTCAACAGTTATTCAAACTTTTTAACATTTGCAGCTTTCAGCTCTGTACTATTGCCTGTCCTCATTGTCCATTTGACTCAATGCATCCTGAGCTTTCCCTGTAAGTAGCAGGGATAGCTGGAAGCTCCAGGACTCTCTAGAAATTTTAGTCTGCATACAAACTTTTTCAAAAAAATTTAAAAAAGCATCCATATCTTCCCCCTCTTTAAACTCGGCTATTAATTTGGAGTTTAATTTGTATCCCAGTCCTGCAGTCCCAATTAAACCCAAGCCACTTACCTGCTCTGGTGCCACTGGTCAGAGCCATAGCTTCTCCAATTCATTTTGCCTCTGGCGCTCCTCTCTCTTCTCTTCTGCAGCTCGCTGGTGCTCACGCTCCTCATGGTCTGTGTCTTGCTGTTCTTGTTCTGCCTCTCTGTGTTCTCGCTCTGCATCACGGTGTTCTCGCTCTGCCTCATGGTCTGCCTCTCGCTTCTCTCGCTCTCTCTTCTCCTGGAACTCCAGCTTCATCCTGCACAACTCAATTTGCAGCCTGAGTACCTCTGTATTCAGGATACTGGTGACCTTCCCTTGCTGCTGTGGTCCTTCACTGACAGTGGCCCTTTTGTCCTCCTCACAGGACTTAGACACAGCACTGGCTGCTAGCCCTGCCACACTTGAGGTCTGGTCCCTTTCAGTCATGGTCGGTGACTTGCTGCTCTGAGTATCTGCTACCATCAGGGCATCTATGAGGCTCTGCTTGCTTGCTTTCACCATGAATGGGACTCCTCTGTCCCCGCACAACTGCCTTAAGTAATCTACCATGTGCCTGTTGTAGTTAGAAGTCATCTTTCCTGACTACTGCTACTCTGACTGCACTTTAGAAAAAAAAAAATAAAATGGGTAGGAACTTGGCTGTACGCCAAGTGATAAATAGTTATGTTTCCTTTTAAAATAAAACTTTGTCTTTTTCTTTCTTTGCAAGAGAGCTTATGGTCTCAAGCTGACATAGAACAATAAGATTGTGATACCAAAATTATGCCACTGCTGCCAACCAATCTGTCACAAACCTACTCAGCAGGTCAGGCCCTCTACTTCCAAAGTGCCAACCTATGAGCGCAGTCTTGTGAACAGTTTAACATAACAAGGTAACCCTCTTGTCTGTTTTGTGAGTTTGGATCAAACTTTGGTCTCAAGTCTTGGAGGGATTCAAACTGTGAACCTCTTGCCAGCGTACCCAATGCACAGGCTGATATTTCTGTCTTCGGGGGGCCAGATATCTCTGCCTATGGGCACCTAACCAGCTATACACACATGAACCCTTGAAAACTTTAATAAAGACCTTAGATTTAAAATGCTTCTCTTTCCAGTTTGGTATCACCATTCGGGCTTATGCCTGCTGTCTGCTACAACCGTATACTTTTCTTACAACTAAAAGAAATTCAAAGACAGACCAAGTATGCTCTAAAAAGAATTTTACTACTATAGATAAAAATATGTTAAACACAAAATACAAAACTGTTATATGACAAGACATACAAATCTTTTAAAAGAACAAGGTTTTAAACAGTGTAAATTCCTACTTACAGTACTTAAGATTTGACTCTCTCTAAATATATGCTTAAAAGTGATCGCAATCTTTCCTTGTCAGAGTCTAGGTAAAAGGGTGTCTAAGTAAAACAGAATTATTCCTTAAACTGTATTTGCCAACCCCTGTTGAGTGAGGTCATCTAGCTCATCCTCCTCTGTCAGATTATATATAAAAATATATCTAATAAAAAAAACCAGGATGTCTTTCAAAGTATTACATTTTGGCAACCACAGCATATCTATGTTTCAAATGACATCTCTCTTTGATCCATGCAGTATCCTCCCTCACACAGGCTTCACATGAGCATTTACAACCATGCACCAGTTTGCTAAACCTGGTTTACCCATTGGAACATCATAAAAATGGATATGCTCAACTCAGGCTTCTACCACCCTGTAATTAGGTTCAGGCCTTCCATGTAACACCTGGTGTCTAAAAACTGAGTGTGTCTCACATGCTGTTTTCAGCATTTTCTCATGGCTTTCCTCTTTCAGCTGAAACCTGGGGGGGGTGAGCGAGGTCACTCCTAAAGCACCAGCTTTTCAGCAGAAACATTCAGTGTTTCTCTTGTTTGGTTTAGGTACCTCCCCCTCCTCTTCCTTTGTGAATACTGAGCAGAAATATTTGTTCAGTAACACTGCTTTTTTCACTGTCCCCCACTACACACATTCCCTCCCCTTTATTAAGCCTCAGTATCCCTCCTTTGGTCTTTCTTTACTCCCTAATGTACCTATAAAAGGTCTTATCCCCCTTCTTAACAGAGCTGGCTATCCTTTCCTCGGTTTGGGCCTTTGCTATTCTGACTGCCTTCCCAGACTCTTTCTGCTTTAACTGATAAAGTTCTTGTAATGCTCCTTCCGTTGTTTCCTTATATTTCCTGAATGCTATCCTTTCTCCTTAACCTTCCCTGCCACCTCTTTTGAGAACCATAGTGTTTTTCCTTCATTGTGTTTTACTGATTTGCTTTTACGCAAAGCTTGTGCCTCTCTGTGATGGTTGTTTTGATTACTCCCATGGTTCCCTCCACTCTCCTTTTTGCCTGTTTGCTAGTGCTTTCTAAGGCACTCTCATTTTCCAAAGTCAGCCCTCCTAAAGTCCAATACTCTTGCTTTTGTAGCAAACTTGATTGTATGGCTGTGTTTATCATGAACCACACTGTTTGGTGGTCGCTTGTTTTCACAGATGGCACCTACTCTAAATCTGAGATTATTTCTCTGTCCCTTTGAGAGTACCAGATCCAAGACTGCTCCTCCCAAGTGGGTTCCAATACTAGCTGTCTGAGGCATGCCCCCTGTAGGACATCAAGAATGACCCTGCTCTTGGATGTGCTCTGCAGTAAAGGTGCCTCAGTTAACATCTGGTATATTCCAGGTCCCCATCAACAATATTCTCTCCTTTTTCTGCCATTCTAAGGCCTTCTATCATTTCCTTGACCATTCCCTCCCCTGAGGTGGGGTCTGTATACAACCCAGTGCGGATTGTGGTGCTATTTCCTGTCTCTAGGGTGACCCAGAGTGCCTCATCTGCTCCCTGTTTACTCTTTAGTTCTGTTGCTTTGATCCCTTCCTTTACATGAGACTACTCCTCCTCTTCTTTACCCTCCCTGTCCCTCCTGTAGATTGTGTACTGGTATGTTGACATCCCAGTCATGGTTCTCTGTGTGCCATGATCCTGTGAGCTGCCACTGCCCAGGCAACCCTCTTCCATCAAAGCCACTAGTTCAGGAGCTTATTACACAGACTACGGGCATTGGTATCATCACCTCCACTTTTTGATGGCCTTACCCTTTTGCCTCATTCTGTCCTTACTGCCTTTGCCTTTTTACATTACCTCTGTCCTGCTCCTAATAACTTCTCTACCTTGGTACCTCACTAATTACCATGTTTTGTGGTGGGGAGGCTGGATTTCCCTGCCCTTTCAGTGCCTCCCTTATTAGTTTTAAATGCTTGTCAATGAAGCATTTAAACCTTCTCACCTAGGATCCTGGTTCCCCGGACAGATGCAGACCATGGCACCAGTATAGGTCTGCATCCTCCAGATAGCTCCCAGTCTCCAATGAAGCCAAAACCCTGAGCTGCACACCAGTTTTTCAACCACTCATTGAATTCCCTGGTGAGGAGTGCCCTAGCATCACCTTTGCCATAGACAGGCAGCACCTCTGAGAAAGTTACCGTATGTGCTACTTGTCTAAGGCCCCTCCCCAACTCTACAAACTCCTCTTGCACTGCTCTGATCCCATTCCTATCCAGGTCATTTGTCCCTAGGTGGACAATGACATCCAGCTCCCTCCCTCATGCAGCTCCTCCCACAATCCTGAGGATTCGCCTGTCCTCCAAGCCGTGGCACCAGGAAAGTACCCACCTCCCTCTCCCTTCCTCCCCATTTCTACCCCCCTAATGATTGAGTCCCCACCAGGAGTTGTTTCCTTCCCCTGTTAGGTCCCATGCCGCCCTCCTGTGGGTCTCCTTTGTGAAGGTTCCCAGCATCCTCCTTTGTCTCCACTGCAGCTGCCTCCATAGAGGAAACACTATCCACCAGAAGAGCGAATGAATTGTAAAGAGGTACAGCTGGAGGGATGCAACTCTGTTCCACCACCCTCTCCCTTCCTGAGCCCACCCTGATCCAGCCTCTCCTCTTTCTTGGCAATCTCCAAGGTAGCAGCATTGGCTCTGGTGGTCCCTGGGTGGGGAGGAGGTTTCCACGAATCCTAGCCAGGTCAGCCTGGAGCAGGCAACCTCCTCTCTCAGACCAGAGAGGTGCCTGCAAATAGGGCAGCATCACAGCCTCCAGAATGTCTCCCTGAACACTGCCGCTTCCATTGCCATTGCACTACACCACTCCTATCATGTCTTATTTGTGTCCCCTCTCCTGTTTCTCTGTGTGCTTACTGTCTTCTCTCCTTACAACTCTCTCCCTTCCTGTTCTGGGACAGCAACTTCCTATCTTCTTTAGTAGCCTCCTTCTTCCTTGCTCAGTGTCAGACCACCAGCAGCTAGGAGGGGAGAGTGAGCTACTTTTTTCCTTTAAGGTTGACCATGTATTTTAAACAGACTAAAATGATGCACTGCTGCACCACAAATATCAGCAGGAAAATGTCAAGAATTATTGAAAATATTACTGTGTGTACATTAACACAGTTATACAAGAAAAATATCATTAAAACAGAAAGAACTGTCTTTTTCTCCAAGTTAATCTACCTACACCACAGATACGCTCCTCCCCAAAGCACAATTCCATTGTCAGGGAGCCTGGTTTTCCATTTTTACCGGTAACACCGGTAACAATCACGGAATCCTGCTTGGTTTGCGGATTTTGAATTCTTGTACCAGTGCCTCACGGAAATTGCATGTCACTGCACAGAATCTCTAAGATTTCAGCATCTTTTATATTTTTTTTTATTTTCTCTTTCTATTTTCACCTCTCACAGCATCGGTATCCCCTAGCTTCACCCCCAGGTAATGCTCAGGAGCTCCTGTGAGCCTGTCCTATCCTGCCTGGTTTGTACCCCAGGTGGGAAGGAGGACCCTAGGTCACCCCTCCACACTCCCTGTGTGTGGGCAGCCAGTGGGTCCCTCATGGAGCCTGGTTATGAAGTCTGGGGCACCTGGGTCCTTCTGCCAGTGGCCATGTGGGTGATTGTTCTCGGTTTTCTGGTCTCTGTCCCTGAGGGTCACCGTGCACTAGAGATCCAAGGAGGTAGGTCACATAGATATATGCCACTGCTCCAGATCCTGGCTAGCATCCCCTATCCTGATCACTCAGCACCATTGCACCACCACCTGTGGTCACACCGGTGGTGGTAAAGCATGGGACCTGCAGCCCACCCTCCCAGGAGGAGGAGAGCAGTCCCCAGGTGCTCGATCCTACTCCTAGCCAGACTTCAGCAACCCAGGTTTGCTTCTGACCCTAGGTCACTGGCATTGCAAGCAATAGTGCTACTACCAGCACCAGCGGAGCGACCAAATTTCCAGCATCTTAAATGAATGCTGCTGTGATGCATTCTTTCTGCTTTGCTGTTGTAATCAGCCATTCAGTTTAACCACCCATGCCTAGTGGTTAGAGTAACAAACGGTGATTGAACGGGACATCCAGCAGACTTGAGTTTGAGTCACAACCTCCACTTGCATCCAAGCAAGTCCTTAACCTCCCAAGTGCTTCTAGTTCACCCTTAAAAGACAGTTCTGCCTAGAAGGCTCACCTGCTTTTACTACGAATATAAAAAATACCAATATATTTTTACTATATCATAGAGTAGTAGTCAGGGTACCATGTAATTTACTTAATTTTACTGGTTGCAATGATTTTGTATGGTAAAGATAAATATTCAGATACATTTTATAAGCTTGATTTTAATTAGGTTTTATTGTATTCTTTGCATATAAGCATCTAGGTTGTAGATTGCTAAATGCAGGAGCACTGTTACCAACTAACTTATTCAAGTTTATAATCAGTGAGCCCATCCAAAATCCTCAGTTGTTTGAATGAAAACTAGTCTGAATGAAATATGTTCTGAAAGAAGAAACTGTTCACTACTTATAAAAAGATTCTCTACAGTTGGCACCCCATTATAGCGAATTCGGATCGCTTGCACCTTTTCTCCCACCTGCTGGTTCTATTCCTGTGACAACAAAATGTTTTCTGATAGACTGCTTCAACAAAAAGCAAATGTTAAATATTTGAGTACTTAACAAAGGTAAGACCCCAGGGGCTGTATGATGCTGGTGGACAGAGTGGTGACTCAATTCACATCTGAACAAAAGACATGAAAACTGAGAGACACCCTTTTCCAGACACCAAGTAGAAAAAAAGCTTCCATGTCTAAGAGATGCATGAATCCATTTGAAGGTCCTCCACTAATCACCTGTGGATGTTTTAGGTGAAAACACTTTATTTCAAAGAAGCAAATTCAAGCAGATTTTTGCTCCTCCTACCCCCTGGCCATCCACTCCTTCAGGCCTGCCAAGGCCCCCTACCACTGCTGCTGAGTCCTGACCACTATCCACTGACCCTTACTGCTGTGCCAGGTAACCCAAAGTAACCCTTCATTGAGTGGGCCCCTACCCCTGTGGGAGGCTACCAGGGGAGGAGAATTGCCCAAAGAGCTTCCTGTATCCTGGGCATGTCGGGGGTCAAACGGACACATGTCTGGGAACTGGTGTGAAGGCAGGGACCAGCAGCCAATCGCCACGTGTTGTCCCATTTCTTGGGAGTATGACACCATGATGTCAGGCGCAACCGACATCCGCTGACTCCTCCCACAGTGAGGACACGACGAGTTGTTGTGCCTCTGGCAAATGCTGAGTCAGGAACCCACCCCCCAGGAGAAGGGAGTGGTCGTTGACACTCAAGCCTTCACCCACCAGCTGGCCCTCCAACACCAAGTCTGTTCCCTAACCCTGGTCAGCAGTGTCACAGGCAGATATCCAATTCAGGCAGTTAAATTATAGATAGGAAAAACAAACGTAGTCCACCTTAGCGGTGATGGTTCAGATTAATTCACATCTGAGTTCTAACAAGCAAAGAGACCAAGTCATTTGTAACTTGTGCATGTGGGGTGTGAGTGTTGAAAGGGGATCATAGTGCTGTCACTACTGTCATCACCCCAGAAGGATGTGTACTGCATTGTTGCTACTGTCATCACACCGAAGGGGTGGGGGCTGTAGTGCTTCTGCCATCACCACTGGTGGATGGGGAATGTAGGCCTGCTGCCATTCCACCTGAGGGATGGGGGCCATAGTGCTGATACTGCCATCACACATGAGGAATGATGACTGTAGTACTGCTGCATATCACACCTAAGGGATGGGGGCCATAGTGCTGCTGCTTCTGTCACACCAGAGGGATGGGGGCCGTAGTGCTGCTTCCATCACACCTTAGGGAACAGGGGCTGTAGTGTTGCTGCTGCCATCACATCTTGTACCTAAAATAACTTTAAGTTGGTACAAGAATGGAAGGATGTGCAATAGTGGAGGTCAAAATTGCTAAAATGCATGTTAACAGAGTTAAAAATTGTTAAATAAAGTACACAAAACCAAACACCGGTAAAACCAGATTTTGGCTTAGCAGACACCGGTGACAATATCGTTTTTTACAATGTGCAAAACGGAATATGCCCTTTCTCAATCCCGGTAAACCAGTGTCCCTGTCCATTGTCTCTCAGTACACATTCAAAATCCATACACAAACAATAAACGCTCGATGATGTGAGCACAGGAGGGTTTCCTACAATCTATGAACTAAAGTTTCAGCAAAAAAAATTACTCAGAAAGGCTTTTTTAATAGCTTTTAGAAGGTTTGAATCACAGAGAACTCTCAGAGCAGACTGTCTCCTACAGCTTCCTACACGCTACCCCAAAGTGAGGCTGTGCAGAACACTCTAGAGCCCATGTGACCTGAGATCCCATGAATCACTGCAAAATTCTCCTTTGGAGCTTAAAAACAAGGTGAAGTAAAGTGAAGTACATTGTTTTCAATGTACTTTGCCTTCCAATTGGTGGAGTAGTGGTTTGGAAAGGCAGAGTAATGCAAAGTCATTATTTTCAATGGGCTTCGCATTACCCACCATAATGCAAAGTACTCTGCTTCACGTTCTAGAGCACTCCATGAATTCGTCTTCACTCCATGGAGCGAATTGAGGTCACTTCGCCCATCTCTACTCACAGCAACTAGGGAAGTTTGCAAGTTATTATCAAAACTCAAAGTGGAGAGCTCCCCTGATCATGACACTTTAGAACCTAAGTTCCTCAAACTAGGGGCTGCAGCACTTGCTGCACCTGTCTGCAGTCTTCTAAATAGGTCCTTCCTTTCCAGAGTTGTGCCAAATCTATGGAAAGTGGCTGTTGTGATCTCCATCCACATGGGTGGTACACACGCTGACAAAAACTATAGGCCTATCTCAAGTTTGTGTCCCCTGGATAAGATCCTAGAGAGGATTTTGTACAACCAGTTGTAGTCCTACTTAGATATGCATCAGCTTCTCACAGATTGCCAGCATGGCTTTAGAAAGGGACATAGTACTACCACAGCCCTGGTCAAAGTATTGGCAGATATCCTTAGAGCTAGGGATGAAGGCATAGTGACTCATGCTGTGTTTGTTGCTCTGACTAAGGTCTTCAGTCTCATCAACCATTACCTTCTGCTAGGTAAATTGCATCAACTTGGCTGTAACTGCTTAGCACTTACATGGTTTAAGGACTATTTCATTGGTAGATCGCAAAGGGTAAAATGGTCTGGATCTCACTCGTCCCTCAGATTTATTTTGCAAGGCGTGCCACAGGGATCAATTCTTGGTCTGATATCATTCTTACTCTTTATTAATTAACTCCCATACTTCTGTGGTGGTGCATCAGTGCAACTCTATGCAGATGATGCAATATTATACCGAACGTCTAACGACATGGAGTGGCTTAACCAAAGTCTTAACTCTGACTTAAATATGCTCAAAACCTGGTTCTCAGCTAACCAACCAATCTTGAATACGAAAAAAAACAAAACAAAGCTATGTTATTTCACAACCCCTTCCCTAAACTATTCAACCTGTTCCAAATCTGCTCACTGTCTGGTGACACCATAGAGGTAGTCAAAACGTTTAAATATCTTGGGATGCTCCTCGATGCCTCCTTTTCATTAGACCCTCATGTAGCACAGCTTACTAAGGTGATAAACCAAAAGCTAGGTCTCTTATACCATCTCCACTCCTACTATCTGCTAGTGCCTCTCACAAAATTGCTTACACATCCCTTCTCCCTATATTGTTATACGGTGCTCCACTCTTACTCTCCACTCAACGCTCATCTCTTTCCCAGCTGTGTCAAATCTATTATAGAATTGGGCTATTTGCACTAGGTGCTAACCCCAGACAGCATCACTGTGACACTCTATAGTCTTTCCAATGGCCTAATTATATGACTTAAGGCTGCAGTTCCATATACTGTGCTTTGTATTCAAACTAGTTAATCTCTTTAGCCCTCCGTGTTTCAGGGGAATTGTGCATCACAAAGCTTATGCTCGCCCAATTAGGTCTACTTCACTTCCCTTATTAAGTATCCTGAAACCACACCACCTATCAGGTAAGCGTTCATTTGCCTTCTCAGCCACCTCTGCCTGGAATTCCTTCCCACCCGCTTTATTCATCTGCACCACCCTATCACTTTTCAAAAAAGAATTTACCTCTTATCTACTTAAACCTGCCCACTGCAACTGTTTTAGCTGATCACTACCTTGTCTGCACCATCTGCATCTTGGCATACATTATACCTGATGCTAAAACAGTGTGATGCGTATGTGTTTGTAAATATGTACATTTCCAATGTATTAAACTGTACATATACTACAACTTTATTTGACCATGCTCAAGGTAAATATTAAGGTTGCTTATTTAACTGTCTTGAAGTCTCTGTATATCCCTTGAATTAATTGCTGATTCTTTGTACTCAATAATTCCCTGAATTTGTCAAGTTGTATTGTACTGTAATCGCCTCCTGGGTCATCACTGAAAAAGGGACTGCATGATCTCAGTGGGCCTACACAGTTACAAAATTAAAATAAATAAATAACCCCATAAAAAGGTCAGCGAAGTTAGACCATCAAAAGCTGGTCTAACTCACCACCTTTGGTGCATGGAGGGCTAGGGGACTGAGAATTCTGATCATGGCTCAAGGACTGCCAAGCCCCATGCGCCATGCGCGTCAAGCGCACCTGCGTGCTTGTAGGCAGCTCATGTCCATTTGAAAATAGAGTCACTGTCTTTAACCCCCACCCACCCCCAATGGATCCATCAACCTCTTAGCATCCAGGCAGTTGCAGCATTCGATAGTATCAGAAATAATGTAGCCATTATTTAATGGGAAGTGCTACCAGTGTTTTTTATGGACTTTGGCATTCAGGAGAGGAAAACCACCAGAATATAGTCCAGCCCTGTTGCTACATATCACTTTCAGTTGGCAGGGCCCCATGTTCTCTGTGGCACTTCCCTTTTTATTTCTGTGGCAGGGCTGCTAGCTGTCTGTAGCAGGGGTTTCCTCATTTCTGTAGCATACATTGTTAATTTTTGTGGAAGAGGGTAGCAGTGCCTTTGGCTATGGTGTGATGTGATGTCATCAGTTGCATTACATATGCTGAACACAGAGGAGGAGCTTCAGAATAAAGAGGGTTGGAACTGGATCACAGAATTCCAGGGGTCTTGTCTCTGAGATTCTGCACTCATCTTCATGCAGCTAGAGGGAATGAAGCACAGGGAGATAAACTGCCTTTCTCGGGGTCACACTATGAGTAAGTGCATTCACTTAAGTCCTGGACTCCATCATATGTTTCATGATGTACAGCTGTCAAAAGCAAGGGTCAGCTGGCAGCAATCCAGGTAAATGCCGTGGTTTGTGGGTGTACTGATGGTCACTGACACAGAGATGTAAGGTGTTGGAAAGGCAATTGCCAGACCAGAAATTTATTGCAGACAAAAATAATTTAAAAAGCTGTCAAAATCAACTGCATTTCAGCAAATAAAATGCAAAATGAACAAAAACAACATTAAATAGTATTCAACTCCTGCTTTCTTGAGGTACAGGCAGCAATAGTCACCTCACCAGCACATAGAGTTGGCTACAGGTCTGAAAAGTAGCAGACCTAAACAGAGGGGTCAGTAACTGACTGATCCCAAGATGAACCCTTGATGAAAGGAGGGACGGGGGGACATGATAGAAACTTTTAAGTACCTCAAGGGAATCAACAAAGTCCAGGAGGGTAGCATCTTTCAGAAAAAAAGATGTGTAAGAACAAGGAGGCACAATTTAAAGATAGAGGGGGGACGGCTCAGGGGTAATGTGAGGAAATCTTTTTGCACGGAGAGAGTGGTGGATGCATGGAACTGCCTTCCTGGAGAGGTTGTGGGGGTCTAAAACAGTGGGGGAATTCAAACATGCATGGGACAGACATAAGGCAATTGTAGTGGGGAGTTGCAGGAAGTAGGCTGTTGGTTAACTAGAATCTGCAGCTTATCCAATAGGAAGAGAAATGGACAGACTGGGTGGGCCAAGTGGTCCTTATCTGCCGTCAAAGTCTATGTTTCTATGTTTCTAATCTGAGGTCTCCCTGAAAGGATACCTCATTTATAGTAAAGCATAAACATGTGACTATTGCTGACTCCTCCTTCAAACCAACTATTACAGCAAAAAGCCCACAATCATTTTATTATTTTAATACCATGAGCTCAACTGAATGAATTACCTTTATACATGTTTGCTAATGTTAAAGTTCATAAAACAAAACAATATAACAGAAAAACAGCTTTGCTGCAGGAACAGGTGGCTCCTCCCCTTCCCCCTACTATAACTAAGTGAAGGAAAGGGCCAGCGGCCTCCTAAGGAGACAGCAGAAGCAAGTCTCAGTGTAAGCACCACACCCAGTCCCTGTGTTTTCAGGTAGAAGTGAACTTCAGGTTCTAATAGTGTAAAAGGCTGTTTGTTTACAATGTGAGCAACCCTAAAATAAAAAGGACACAACTGTCTTATGCTAACTAACCAAAACCACAGACAGCATGAGCTTTGGGGATAATATTGCAGACTGCCTCACACAATGTCTCAGAGTGTGCAATATTTAGCAGTCTCACAGCATGGAGCACACAACGTCTGAATTCTAACTGCCCAGTAAGGTGCTTCATGCTGTAAACGTCATGCTCTAAGCTCTAAAAAGTGTACTCATATCTTTTTATAACTACAACTGAAATTTTCAACACAGTGGCTTTAAAACCCCTTTATAACATTTGCATTTGAGCTATTTACAAAGGGAATGTGCACCCAAGACTGAATCAGTGTGTCCAAGGCACTCTGTACAGTGCTGCACACTGAAACAATAGTAGACAGGATTGGATGCGGTGTATCTATACTTCAAACACGCAAACTGCTATATTTTTTAATGGTTCTTACACTTAACTACCTGTTTCCATACCTTATCCCAGTGTGCTTTATTTAATAGTCTAGGAGCAGGGCTTTCTAAACAAACACAAAACACATAAAGACCGGTGGCTACACCCACAGTCTCATGCACAGGTTCGAGTAGCTCCAGCCCAAGTTCCTGTGCTTAAGCTATGAATTTGAAACACACCATACCTCAGTAAACGAGACAAGGGAAGGATGGTATGTGTTCATATGCGGAGCAGAAAGGGAAAATAAAAGCACTAGACCGCTAGAAAATGAAGAGTACAGTAAAGGAGCACCCGTTTTGTGCTCAAGTGACCAACCTGAATATAGGGCACTACAGAAAGAGAAAAAGCAGAGAAAAGACAGATACGCT
Organism: Neoceratodus forsteri; assembly: GCA_016271365.2. NCBI lineage: Eukaryota > Metazoa > Chordata > Ceratodontiformes > Ceratodontidae > Neoceratodus > Neoceratodus forsteri. Next base: position 1,094,336,768 of record CM057451.1, read on the forward strand.
ACTGCAGTAGACTTTATTATAGAAAACAGTCAGCATATGAACACAAATACCAGGCACCCTTCCACAGTAAACATGTGCAGTTTACTTCCAAAACATAATATGTGGGCTATGTATCATAGCCCAGATATTATACTGTACCTCTGTATGAATCCTAGTTCTCAAAAATTGGAGGTGCTCAAGTTAACCTACATTCATTAAAATTATATAGGAAAGACAGAGAAAGTAAGACAGCAAGCAAGCAAGCAAGATTTCATTTCTAAAGCGTCCTTTCCCTGAAGCTCAGGGCGCAGTATAGAGTGCAGGCACATGAGGAATGCTTAGCACTGGTATGTAAGCAATAAGACACAATGGGGTGTGCATTAAACAGTTCTAATGCACGGCTAGGGGGACATAGTGAGGCACGTGGCCACAGGCCGAGTGCGTCCAGTCCTCTAGCCGTACATTAGAACTGTCTAATGCACATCCCCGGAGTGGCTTATTGCGCTTATAAAATGGGCCTGTGTATTCTAAATGGGGGTTCTAGTTTTAGCTGTGCATTACACACATTTGATGCATGGCTAACAACCAATCAGATTGCTTGAAATCAAAAAATCCTTTGTCCTTTTTATAATAGAAACTTACTAAACATCAAAAGTAAAACAGAGTACTAAGCCATGAAAGCTTCTCTAAAAATGTGTGCCTTCAGACCCCATTTGAAAACATTCACTGAGGGGGCCTCCATCAGTGATCTGGGAAGCAAGTTCCACAGGACCGGTGCTGCCACCTCAAAGGCATGACCTCCAGATGTTTTTAACCGGGTCCTGGGAACCACTAGGAGGCCCTCCTCGGTAGAACGGAGGGAGTGCATGGGGTGGGCAGAAGTCAGGAGGTCATGCAGATAGCCTGGAGCCAAACCATAAAGGGCCTTATTGGTGAGTATGCCCATCTTGAAGGAGATCCTTCACCTAACCAGCAGACAATGCAGGCCAAACAGGACCAGGGTCACATGACAGGAACTTGGAAGGCCCATCAGCAACCAGGGCCGCCCCATTTTGCAGTAGCTGCAGGTAGCACAGGACCCCTGCACTGACCCTGAGATATAGAGCATTGCAGTAGTTGAATTAGGATGTCATGAAAGAATGTACTAGCAATGGTAGGTCATCAGGACAGATTAATGGTTTAATTTGGGTGATATTCCTAAAATGGTAAAAAACAATCTGGACAATGGATGACACCTAAGCCTCAAGTGTCAATCCACTGTCAAGGACCATGACCAGATGTTTGCATCCTCACCGATGCCAGAAGAAGAACTATCCCAAGCATTTGGCCCGTTTCGACCCTTGTGGCATCTGCCACCCTCCTGTGGCCCAGGTCAATCACCAGCACCTCCATCTTTCCTGGGTTGAGCCTCAACCAGCAAAAGGGCATCTAGGCCTCGATCTCAGTCAGATATTTGTTAAGCACCGCCACTGCATCACGTGTTCCAGGTGCAAAAGACATGTACAACTGGGTATCATCTCCATACCAGTAAAACTCCACACTGCAACTTCTAATGATCTCACCCAGGGGTAGCATGTATGCTACAAAACAGCATGGGTGAGAGGATCTACCCTTGTGTAACACCACACAGCAAGAACTGATGGCAGGAGGAAAAGCTTTCCATCACCACCCCTTAAGTCCTGCCTATGAGAAAGGACTCACATAGCCAGCCCGATGGTGCTGAGGGTTGAGGCACTGGATGCCTTACCTCATGCCACGCTGGTGACCCAGGTTCAAGAATGACCACAGGTTGTCAGAGAGCCAGCACAGGGGGGTGGGAGGGAGCAGGACTGAGCAGCCGAAAGGCAGCTCTCCTCTCCCAGGGTGGTCATCACCTCCCCCATAATTCTGCTTCCCTGGGTGGAGATGTGGAGGTCTAGTGGGTAGCATAGGTGGGAGTGGGAGCAGCAGTGTAGCGGGAGGGTGTCCAGGGGTGTAGCGTGCGCATGCCTCCACATGGGTGCACATGCCTGGGGCATTGGGAAGGGGAGAAAAAAAGGGAAAAAGATTAAAAAAATCTATATAAAAAAAAAGAGAGGACTCAAAGCAGCTAATAACAGTGCTGGTGAGTCCACATTGCCCCCTCAGGTGCTCCAACAGCACTGCATGGTCCACAGTGTCAAATGCTAATGAGAAATCGAGCAGAACAAGTATTGACTGATCTCCTCTATCTCTAGCCCTGAGGAGGTCATTCTGAATCTTGCCCAGTGCAGTCTCAATACTATGTCCAGGCCTAAATCTTGACTGGAAAGGCTCATAGATGTCAAAGGCTGTGATGTGTGACTCGAGCTGCAGAGCCACAATTTTCTCAATCACCTTCTCCAGAAAGGGGAGGTTTGAGACAGGTCTATAATTCACCAAGACTTCCAGGTTGAGAGATGTTTTTTCAGGAGGGGTTTCACCAGTGCCTCTTTCAAGGCATCTGGGAATAGCCCCTCCGAAAGCAAGCACCAGACTGTCTCAGCAAACACACTAACAAATGGTCTCCACACATCCCACTACTAGATGAGTTGGGCTTGGGTCCAGTTCACAATATGTGGGCCGCAGCTTTAAAGTTACCTTGCAGACCTCTTCCACCCCCACTGGTCTGAACTCACACCAGGCAAGGGGAGTGCTCTCAGGGATGTCCAATGTGCCACTTCTGGGCCTAGATAGCTCATTTGGAGAAATCACAGCCCTGATGGAGGGCATTCTGTCAGAGAAGAACAGAGTGAACTCTTCACATATTGCTATTGAAGCTTCTCTAACTGGCTGAAGACAGGCCGGATGCAGCATCCTGTCCACAAAGCAGAGGAGTTGAGTCAGTCTGTCCTTCCCTACAGTAATTTCCCTGGATAGATAAGCTGCCTTCTTATGTGAGATTGCCCTCTGATACTCACTGTAATGAGCTGTCAGAGTCAGCTTGTCCTCTTCCAACTGGGATTTATGCCAGCAATGCTCCAATCTCCAACCTTTGGTCTTCATCTCCTTGAGCTCCCCATCAAACCAGGGGGACCTCAAGTGAAAAAACCTACAGTAGGTCTTATACAGACGATGCAACAGAATTGAGTACCAAAGAGACAGTCATGTTATAGGCACCATCACTTCGCATGAGCTGACTGCACAGGCAGCACGTACTACCAAGAAGTCTATTACTGCCATAAGATCCTCTGGGGATGATCCCTTTAAAGGCCAGTAATGCACTAACTTCACAGGGAAAAGGCTCCCGGGGGGGGGGCCTTAATGAGAACCACACTGTGCAATTGTCCAGCCAAATAATCTTGAGATCCCCAATCACAAGCCCCAGTGAGAATACTAGGTCCAAGGCATGACGGTAGCTATGGGTCACAGAAGCAACTGTGTGTGCAAAGCCTAGCAGTGTCATCAACTGGAGGAAGTCAAGTCCAAATCGCGATGATTCATCATTGATCCAAGTACTGAAGTCACCCAAGACTAACCATCAGGGTAACCCCAATACTCTCTCGGTGATGAATTCTGCAACTTCCTACAGAAATTCCTTCTCGCACCCTGGAGGCAGGTATACAAGAAGGGTTTGCCAGCCTGCACCTGGATGCCTGCCCACAGTGATGCATTCAAATGACAAAAAAGAACCCACCAGGTGCACAGAGAAGTTCAGGCTAGATCTAAAATAGATAGCAATACCGCTGCCCCTGCATTCCCTCTTCAGGCAGTGAACCACAGAGAATCCAGCTGGGACAGATGCCTCCAAAACTGGGCTGGCATCATCTCCCAGTGAGGTCTCTGAAATGCAAGCCAGATCAACCGAGGAGATCAAGTCTGCTATTGCTGCAGTCTTGTTCTTGATTGATCTGATCAATCTTGCATTACACAATGCTGCCCGAAGGAGACTGGCGGAGGTTGCCAGTACTATGGCTACCTGTCCACTCAGTCCAGCAGAAACCCTGGGAATGGGTACCAACCAGAAAGAGGGTTTTGTGTTCTACACCTATAAGAGTATTTGATGTAAGAAAAATAGATATTAGAGATAGAGATACAAGTTATGGATGTTTAACCCTAATTGTTGTCTTGGGGGGAGCAAAGAACTTAGTTATGGCCAGTACCTACATTCATCATAATACAGATCTGGAGTATGACTCATTTATCCTATATTTGTAAACAAGTACATATAAACAATCAAAAATTGATATAGGTGATTTAGGGAAAAGTAAGGAAGTACTTCTTCATGGACAGGGTGGTGGACACTTGGAACAGCCTCCCAGAGGAAGTAGTGGGGGCTAGAACAGTCACAGGATTTAAGAAAGCATGGGATAGACACAAGGGAATCTTAGAAGCAAGAGGAGGGTGTAAGCCAGAGTCCAAGTAGGGTCTACGGTGGCACTACAAGTAGGGAATTTGGGGCAGAATAGGTAGGCCAAGTGGTCCTTATCTGCCGACAACTTCTGTGTTTCTATGTTTAACGTAAATTGACAAAAGGAACCTAAAAATATGTTAAAACTCATTTCTTCCAGTAGAGTTTTTAAAAGTCTGATCTGAACATTCTATTGCATCACCTTGATGCAAAATAGCTGCCTTTGCCAAACTGAGTTAAAGGATAAATTATCCAGGTTAAATTGAACTCAAACAATAAAGAAGGCAACACAAACTAATTATAAGACAATGATTCAAACACCAATTGATTTGAATCAGCATCCAGGCAGGAAAGAATTATGAAAGTCACAATACTTTTTATGAGTGACAACTCCCCAGTACATTGTAAATAATCAACATGGCTGAAATTATGGGCCAATTATCACATATGCAAGGGTTTTAACCAAAAACAAAATGATTTGCCATGGATGGATAAATTCTAGTCTGAGTTACTAACATTAATGAGAATTAGGGATTTGACCTGGAACAAATACAAATCTACAGGAGGCCCTTTTGTCCTACAAAGGTAGTATTTAACAAAGTTGGGATTTAATGCAAAATTAGAATTAAAAAATGGGTAAGAGAAGTACTGTACTGTGATTAGTGGAATCCAGTCACATGACTGCTGTTAACCCAGCACAACAGCACAAATCAGAAATTCTTAACTTTCTAAACCTCATTACTTGGTCATAAAATACAAGTATCAGGGAAGACATTTTATAATTGCAATGAAGCAGTCCAGGGTGTGTGTAGTAGAGGGATAACAGCCCTTCTTGGGTGCATAAAGCCCTTGGCTTCTCCACAGGCTTCACTTCCCAAGGTGTGCTATTATCCCACAATAACGCACACCCTGTTATGCTTTATTGCTTAGTTAGAAAGGTAAGTGACCAATATTTCTGTGATAAGAAATGGGGACCCATGAATGACCCTAAAACATTCTGGGCAAGTGTGAGTGAACTATTGTGGAGGAGCATAAAGACAATACTAGATGTCGTGGACTTCAATCAAGTACTTTGTTTCTGATCCAAGACAGTTGGTGGAGCACTGTAATAGTTTTTTAGTAACACCAAAGGTAATGTTATGACCAGTCAAATTATGGACAGACTGTATTGTTCAGTTGTGGCTAAGCCTCCTTAGCCCACCCTGGTTTTTTATTGTAAAATAGTGTCAGAACATTAAATAAGTATCTAACTGACTGAAACATACAAACAAGAACCGTAGAGGATACATTGTACATTTAATATATAAAACATTTAAAACTGTGACTGTATTTGACATGGAATCTTTGTAAATGAGCATTTGTGCTCAAAGGCTATTGACAAAGTTTTCAATAGATAAATACAATTGGCTCAGAATGATTTGGTTACCCCAATAACACAAATAACGAACCACTCCCTAATAAATCAGAAAGTTTGTGAAAGTTGAAAGAAATCTGTTGTGGTCCCAATACACAAAGATAATGGTAAAGAATAAATTAATAACTATAGACCTCTCTCTTTCCTGTCCTTGCCATGCAAGGCACTGGAAAAATTGTTTGTGATTAAGGTGTTCAATATTTAGAGAAATATATAAATTAAAGACCAGTCTTTAGCATCGATTTAGGACAAACCACAGCACTTCCATGGCTTTAATTCAATTAAAAGATAATCTTCATGGTGCCTTGGTCAGGAGAAATGTGACAGTGGCTGTCTGTGTAGCTTTGTCAAAGGCCTCCAACATAGTGGAGTGTCATAATTTATTACAGGCTGGAATGGCTAGGCTGAGGTAGTCCTCAAATGAACAGAAACGTTTTCACATTATTTGTCTAGTTGAATAAAAGTGGAAAGATAATAGAAACATAGAAACACAGAATTTGTTGGTAGTGAAGGACAACTTTGACCCACCCAGTCTTCCCAGATGGTCTCTGTCTAGTCTGCCTCTGCAGACCCTAACTGGTCTCCCTCCTCCCTTCCTATTTTTTTAATATTACCATATGACATAAGATCCCTAAGAAGTTGCTTCATAGCAGGGCAATAGGGGGAGATGCAGAGGTGGGTAGGAAGGTTATTCTAGATAGTGGGGAAACAGAGAATGCCATCTGACCCATGAAGGTATTGCAACAAGGGGTAACAATGGTTTGAGAGTCAAAATAATAGAACAATAGCCTGACCTGGGGAGGAGTTTCGGGCTGTGCTACAAAAAAGCTGAATAAAATGAAAGCCAACTACTCAAAGAATTTCACATTATTCCTGATGTACTATGCATAATATGCTATTTTCTGTGGAAAGGTTCAAGATTATTTCAAACTTTGGGGAAGGCTCAAGTTCTTTTCCATTGGGGTGGCTTACTGTGACAAGGTCTGAGAACTAATGTCCTATGTCTATTCCATGCATCCTTGAAACCCGCCTGCTGTTGTTGCCTACACCACTTCTGCTGGCAGTCTTTTCCAGGCATCCAACACTCTTTCAGTGAAGTAATACTTCCTCACATCCCTCTTAAACTCCCACCCCTCCGGCTTCATCACATGCCCCCTGGTCCTGGTGCTCTTTCTCATTTGAAACTACACCCTGTTCACCCCTGTGAGGTACTTGTAGGTCTCTATCAATTCCCCTCTCACTCCCCTCTTTTCCAGGGTGTACATGTTGAGATTCCTCAGTCTCTCCTTGCAGGGCTTTTGATGTAACCCCAGCATCATTGTAGTTGCCCTCCTCCGGAATGCTTCCATCCTGTCTATGCTCTTTCTGAGCTGTTTTATTTATTTATTTAAATGTTTCACCAGGAAGGCACATTGAACATCAAGTTACTCATCTCCCAGTGTAACCGGGGGTGGGGGGTGTTACAATTGGATGAAGAATTAGATATACAGTTTAACATTTAAAATATACAAGAAATTAAACATTCAATTACATTAGTAACAAGACTTATGGTTAAAACATATCATAAATAATCACACAGTCGCATTTGTAATATTACATACAATTAAATATATCATACCTGTGAGATATGCATTTAATTACAAGTGGCATATCTGAAGAACATAATAAACATAATACATAGCGAAGAAGGGAGAGGAGAGGAGAGTGTGCTGAGATGCAGGCTGGGGAGGTGGAAGGTTTAACAGGTGATGTGAGTCATGAAGAGGAGCAGAGGCATAGGAGGACAGTTAAGGAGGGTTAAAGCAGGAGCAGTTAGATGAGAGAAAGTTATATAAGGCAGAGGCAAGCGAGCAAGAGGAGGAGGAGGCGTGCTGTATTTGGGGGGAGGGAGTTCCAGATTTGTGGGAAATGATGGGTAAATCCTGACTGACCGATGAGAGTGGTATGGTGGGGGACCTACAAAGTGGGAGTGTCAGAGGATCTGAGGGAGTGGGAGGGGGGGAGGTGGGGAAAAGAGTAAGCATAAGAGGTAGGAGGGAAATTCTCCTAAACAAAATTTAGAACTAAGTTTGGCACAATGAGTGAGGCTCCTGTTGGCAAGTGGGGGAAGGGAAATTGTGTGGTAGAGGTCACAGTGATGGGTGCGTGATGGAGCATCAAGGGCAAATCGACAGAAGGAGTTAAATAGAATGTCCAATCTAGTAAGGGAGGATTTGGGAGCAGCACCATAGACTACATCACAATAGTCAAAAATGGGGAGGATCATCTTCTGAACTAGTTCAAGCCATGCTGAAGGAAGGATGCAACTAAGGTTCCTGAATAAGGCACCAAGCTCGGAGTGCAATTTTTTCAGGATGGCGTCAATGTGGCCAGAGAAGTTTAGGTGTTGGTCCAACCAAACACCAAGGTATCTGAAAGAGGAGGTGTCCTCTAATATTGTCCCATCAAGGGTATGAAAAGACGGTAAAGTGTGGAACCTAGAGAGTCTCTGCCTAGTGCCAAAGGTCATGGAGACAGTCTTTTTGGCATTTAGGAATAGTTGATGTGAGGCAAACCATAACTGAACCTGGAAGTCAAGCTGAAGGGTGGTTGCAACATCAGCAGGGTATTTGCCAGATGAGAACAGGACAGTGTCATCAGCATACATATGGATAGAGATGGAAGGGGAGCATATGAAGGGCAAGTCATTTAGGAAGATGGAGAAGAAAAAGGGTCCAAGCACCAAGCCCTGTGGGACTCCAGTTGAAATAGAGAGGAGGGAAGAGATTGTATACTGGATCTTGACTGATTGTGTTCTGCCTGAGAGGTAAGCTCTAAACCAGTTTTGGACAGAAGTAGACAACCCAGCAGCCATAAGGGAGTCAAAAAGTAGGGCATGGGAGACTGTGTTGAATGCCTTGGCAAGGTCAACAAAGATGGCAGAGGATATGAGGACATTATCCATTCCAGTGAGGATGAAGTCAGTGAGCCTGAGTAGGGAGGTGGTAGTGGAGTGATTCTTCTGAAAACCAGATTGGAATGAGGTAAAAAAGGAAGAGTCATCGAGGAAGGAGGTTAGCTGAAAGAGGACCAGGTGTTCTTGGAGTTTAGCAAGGGCAGGGAGCAGGGACAATGGGCAAAAATTTGCAGAGGAGGAGGGGTCACCACCCTTTGGGAGAGGGAGGACCACTGCATGTTTCCAGGATGAAGAAACAGATGAGGACAAGAAGGAAAGATTTAAGATCAAGGAGAGAGGGTTAGCTATAGCAGAAGCTAAAAGGTAGGGGAGTTTAGGGTCAAGGTCAACCGGCGATGAGCCTTTGGAAGGATTAAGACAGAGAGAAAGGCAATTAGTGTTTCTTCTGTGGAGACCGTAACAAAAGAGAAGGAAGGATGGGCATGTAGGGGTTGAGTATTGGGTATGGGAGGATGAGGAAGGGGAGGTTAGAGGGGAGTGACTTTAGAAGTGCTGTGGCAAAGGAGGTGTAATAGGAGTTAAACTCCTGAGCCACTGCTTATGGTTAGGAGACCAATGAGGTGTTTATTTTAAGCACAGGGGGAGGAGGATATAGGCGGCAGAATAGGATATAAACTACTTTCCAGAATTTGGAGGGGGAATCGATGTTTTTGAGAAAAGATTATTTAAAATATTCAGACTTGGCAAGTCTGGTAGCTTTTGTGTAGGCATTTCTTTTTTTTTTTTGCAAATAACTTTATTTTATAACAAATAACAATACAATAAAAGACCCCCCCAAAGGGCAATAACCCCTTTACAAACTTCCATACTGTAGATTATCATAAGTTGTCACATATTAAAAACAGAGAAATAAAGGGGATGCCTCCCAAACCCTCCCAACCCAACCCACCCTTCCCACCCCCAACCCGCAGGCAGCATTCCTTTAAAACCAGACGACAGAGAGAGAGAACCTAATAATATAGACCAGAGTGAGTTAGCAACCTTTACATTAGGTAGCCAAAGCAATTATAAATTGCTTAGACCTTAAAACAAAAAATGATCGACCTAAGTGTCTCCAGAGGGGGAAAGAGACTATACCTTTCGGTCCAGAATGGTCCCAGATATCAGTGTAGGGGAGAGGAGAATATATTAGGCATATCAGGATAAATAGCCTGTCCAAAGAGTGGAGGAATCCTACCCTACTAATAACCGTACTTGACCTTCAAAATCCTCAACAGGTTATCCCAGTACTTATTAAATTATTTAGTTGAATTGAGAAAATTTGCTACGGACCTCTCCGCATTTAAGGCACCAAGAAACTCATCCCACCATTCCTTATAGGAAGGAGATCTATCAGTGTGCCAGTAATGGAGAAGGAGGAGCTTCGTTACCAGAACCACCAGGGCCACCTGATACTTCTGAGCCACCGTAGGTATATGAGAAAACTTACCAAAAATACAGACATCGGCATTAAAGTAGTCTGAAATGTTAACATAAGGGCCTATCCATAGCTTCACTAACTCCCAGAGTTTAACTGCTTGAGAACAGTCCCATAATTTGTGATAGGTGGTACTAGCAGGGTTACCACACATCTTGCATTCTGGGGAATTAAGGTTATATATATGGGAGAGTTTAGCCGGAGAGAGGTAGAGATTATGCAGAAGGTTAAATTGTAGACCCCTTAATCTATCTTGTTTAACATATACATATAGGTCCGACCAAACCTTACGCCAGTCTTCCTCAGACCAACCCATCGAGAGGTTTGCCTCCCAGTAATAAGGTATTGGGGAGATGTTAGTGTCCCTCTTGGCTATAATTGCTTTATATAATTTAGAGACTGGTTTACCAGATAACGCAAGTCCCACATTTCCTTAGAAACTCCCCTGCTTCAACCGATCCTTTGGTACCCTTAGAGGGAACTAATGCATCTATGAATCTGATACAAGCGTAATCGCTAGTTAGCCCCACCTGACCCCTCCGCCAATACAGAGGCCAAATAACTGAGCCTTCTGAAAGGAAAATGTCATCTCTTGGATTAACGGGAAAAACCTACCACATCTCCTTATCGACTGTTTCCCAACCAGAAGGTTAGGGTTCTTAGGATGGGCTGCATTACATCTTTTGCATATGGGATACACAGAAACGAATATAGCTGGTGGAGAGCCTTTATATCCCACCCCACCGGGAATCTCTTACTTTGGCAGGAACTTTTGACCACGGATGTACAGGCAGGCTTCAAGGTCTAAATTAACACTATGTGCTAACGACCTATCCAGCTTAGGGCCCTCCGGCTACTTCCCGCCTGACACCCATAAGACTACCCTAGCTACATGGTTGGCCAGATAGTAAATAGAAGTCTGGGAGTTGTAAACCCCTACCATTCTTGAACGTGGGTGAGTTTGCTATAAGCCCTGCGTGGAGGTTTCCCCTTCCATAAAAAATCAGTACAATATTTGTAAATCGGATTAAAGAAGGACCTGGGAAGGTATAGATTAAGGTTATACAGGGGGTAAAATATTTTTGGTAGGATCATCATTTTGATTGTATTTATTCTCTCCCAGAAAGATAATGGAAGCTTTGACCACCTTTCCAGGTTCTCCTTGACCGACCCAAATAAAGGTTTAAAATTTAAGTCTACTCAGATCAGTTAAGTCCTGGAAATTTGAATTCCTAAATACTGCAGAGACTTAGGCTGCCATTGTAGGCCCAAGGATGCACACCAACTTTGTTGCAGGAAGGGGAGAGTGGATAAACCATAGTTTTACTTTTGTTCAAATTATAACCCGAATTTTTACTAAAACCGAAATAATTTGAAACACACGGGAAGTGAATTCGGTGTTATGAAGATGTAGAAGTATATCATCAGCAAAGGCTGACAACTTATACTCCGACCTTCCTATGCAAACCTTTGAACTTGCTTGTCATTATTAATAACCCTGATTAAAGGTTCCAAATACAAATTGAACAGATAGGGGAGAGGGACATCCTGACGTGTGCCCGTAGTAGGGAAAAGCAGCTGAGATCAAGTTATTGCATTGAATCCTTGCTGAGGACATGTATAAAGAACCCGAATAAAGTCCAAAAATTTCTCTGGAAAGCCAAATTTAGATAATACCTGAAACATAAAATTCCACTCCACCCTATCAAAAGCTTTCTCTGCATCCAAGGACACCAGAGATGCTTCCATATCTGGGCTCGAGGATGCAGAGATTATATAAAACAGTTTTCTAAAATGGTCCCCTGACGAATGGCCCGCTACGAAACCAACCTGCTCTGGGCTCACTAGGTCCAACCACGAGGATTTGATACGGGTGGCCAAAATCTTGGCATAAATCTTAATATCGATATTTAATAGTGAGATTGGCCTATAGTTACCCACCAGATCTAATGGTTTACCCGGTTTAGGTAGTAAAATAATTCTCGCCTCAAAAAGGGATGGGTCTTTGATCCCGTGCTCCTGCCAAAAAGCAAAAAGTTGCTGTAATAACGGTATCAAAAGATCTTTGAGCGACTTAAAGAAAAGGGCTGTAAAGCCATCCGGCCCCGAGGCATTATCTATCTTTAGATCGTCAATAGCTTCAACAATCTCTTTTTGAGAGAAGGGAGCCACCAGCCTCTGACTACTCTCTTCCGAGAGTGAAGGGAAAGGAATACTTCCCAAAAACTCCTTTATCATAGTGTTCCTGTCCGAAGAAGGGGGCATATTAGAGTATAAGTTTTTGTAAAAGTTAAAAAAGATTCCTAGTATGCCCTCTGGGTCAGAAACTGTATTGTTAGTCTCAAAGTGTTTCAGCCCTGCCACACTCTTAGCTGTTGCCCTCTGCTTCAACTGCCAAGCAAGAATTCTTCCAGCTTTACTACCTTGTCCTATATATAAGGCCTTTAGTTTAGAAGCTCGATTCTCAACCCCTTCCCGCAACGTGCTCGCGTACCAAGCCCTGAGTGTAGCTAATTCTTGATCGTGATCGGTAGATCTCACATCTGATCCCAGCAGCTCTAGGGCTCTAATTCTTTCTAAACAGTTGGATAGAAGACGCGTCCTATTCTTTTTATGAACTGATGCTAGTCTAATTAGCTCGCCTCTCCATACGGCCTTCAGGGCCGACCATGTCTGGTCCACCGCATTGATAGAGCCCCAATTAGATGTAATTGCAAAGGACATGAAGGAGCGAAAATGACCTAACAATTTGGGATCCTTCAATAAAGAATCATTTAAAGACCATGAGTAAGATCTAGGTGGAGCAGACAGTGGACGGCATCGAAAACCTATGGGTGAGTGATCCGAGATTACCCGACTCTCTATAGTGACTTCGAAAATGAAGGAAAGAACCTGGTAGCTAATCAGGAAAAAATCAATTTGAGAATAGCTTCTGTGAACAGGGGAGTAGAATGTGAATTCTTTGGCGGTGGGATTAAACATTCTCCACGGATCCGTTAGACCCAAGGAGGAGGTTAACTCAGCCAATGCCCTCTGGGATGGAGACAGGCCTGCAGCTCTGCACCACGAACGATCAATACGATTGGACTGTACCTGATTCCAGTCTCCTCCTAAAATAACGGGGCTATCTGCAAGGGGAGCTATTAATACAGCCAGCTGGGTAAAGAAGGAGGGTGACTCCTGATTCGGGCCATAAATAGACCCCAGCACTATGCTAATTCCCCCCAGCTTCCCTGAGACTATGCCACCAAAATGGCTACCCCTTTTTTGCAAGAGGAGATCCCTGCTCCAAATACCTGACCTACCCACCTTTTCCTAAAATGATGGAGCTGCTCTTGGGGTATATGAGTTTCTTGAAGAAAAACAATTGACGGATCCAGGTGTGCCAGATGATTTAGAATAACGTATTTTTTCTTATTATCCTTCCCCCCTTTTACATTCCAAGAAATAATATTCAGGTTGCTAACCATATGTTATTTCAACAAAAAAAAATAGGATCATTTGGAAGCTGCCTGCACCCACCCTAATATCCCCCACATACCCCACCCTTAAAAAAGGACACCTAATAGAAACTTCCTTATCCCCATCCCAACCTCCCCTAAGCACCAACCTCCTGGCCCACGGCCGACTCCATAACCACTGGACCATGACGTGCACCGAAGTATGAGCCCCCATGGCCAAATGAGAATAAGTATCACATTCCCGAGAACTTAGACAAAAATTATGTAAACCCCTGGTTAAAGCGATTCCCCCCTAAAGGTACATTAACGGTAACCTTGAGAGAAAAAAGATAATAGATCCACCCTGTAATGCCCTTTACACTCGTAGATACTGGGTATCAGAGTAGATCTCATTGAGGGGCCATAATAGCTAACACCACTGATGATACACTGAAAGCGTGCCCCAAATTGCAAAAGGAAAACCTGAAAGACCCAGAACTACGTGTAGCAGTTCCTAAAAAGGAAACATTGAGAGTCCCCTCTATGTACCCAGTTGATATGTTAACCAGATATTTTATCATAACGAGTAATACCCATAACGTAAATGTCCAAACAATACAAATCTCGTACTGGGACTGGCCCTAAAATAAATCACCTCCAGAAGTCCTGAATATTAACTGAAAGAGAAAAAGACTGGGGGCATGCAGTAACTCGTACATATTTACAACGGTTGCCAGCCCTAACAAGCGAATAGAAAAACATATTATTGGGGCAACCCCTCCATATAAAATATATATTCCCCCAGTTCGTTAACAATTTAATGTCCATGGAAAGGGTCCATATATAACTACAATGAATGCAACTTCAGCACACTAAAATAATAGCAGTCTCTCCTTGATCATTGTGAATAGAAGGCAGAGTAAGAAAATGTCCCAACTGCAGATCTATTCACCCCGTTGGGAATAAATCAGGCATCATCTTGCTAAGATGTTTTAAGGACTCCTCCGGAGTGTCAAATCGTTTTGGCCCATCCTTGAAGAAGATTTCCAGCCTAGCCGGGTACAAAATATGGTGTTTGACTCCTGCGGCCCACAATTTGGATGTAATGGGTCGGAAGTTAGCTCTTGCCAGGCGTATTTTCAGCGTTAGATCGGGAACCACCCGAAGCTTCTTGCCCTCCCATAAAATTGCAGGTAGTTTCCTTGCCTCCTTCAAGATATGCTCCCGATTGAGGAAATTGAGGAGCTTGAAAATTAGAGGTCTGGGGGGGGTCTGTCAAAGGTGGTTTTGCCCTTAAGGCCTGATGGCCCCTTTCGATGATGTATTCTGGCCCATTAGCCGAGGGCCCGACTGTTTTCTTTAAAAATTTCTGCAAGAACAGAATTGTATTCGGGCCTTCCTCGCCCTCTGGAAGTCCTAAAAGGACCAAATTGTTGCGGCGATTCCTTCCCTCGAGATCGTCGAGACGGCCTTCTAATTTAGCCACTGCTCTCCTGCACTCGACCATGGCTGGGCCGAATTTATCAGTGCTTCTTTCCAGCGACGAAATTCGGGCTTCGGCGTCAGTGACTCTCCAAGCAAGCTGCGTTAGTGCAGGTTTGAATTCTGCTACATCTTCTATTAATTTAAAGAGGGCTTCCTTAATTGCTGAGAGTTCACCATATACTCCAGGTAGGGTTGGTCGTCCTGAGAAACTGGTGAGGAACGAGCTGCGCTAAACCGTTGCTTGAGCTCCTGCGGGTTTCTTCCATCTCGCGTCTGACCGCTCAAAGGCGTTAAATACAGTAAATCGCTACTATTAGAAAGGGTTTAGCTTAATAAACTGTGCTAGAATGTGGAAAATAACGTTAATTGTAACACCGGAGCGGGGAGAGTCTCAAAGCAGCTGCTATTCCTCCAGGCGCATCACGTGACCCCCCATGTAGGCATTTCTTAACATGTGATACCTGGCATGGTCTAGGGGAAGGTGGGAGGCCTTATGTTTCCCCCAAGCTTAGTCCCATTCCCTGAGACAGGTCAGTAACTCAGGGGAGACCCAGGGATGATAGTTGCCAAGAACTCTAGTGCATTTGAATAGAGCGCAGGAGTTCCATGTAGTTTGAAATTTATCTTTAAAATAAGCAAGGACTTGGTAAATGGAAGGGGCAAAGGCAATAGGGGACCAATCAGAGCTGGTCAGTTCATTAGAAGGGGATTAAGGTCTAAGGAGCTGAAGGAGCAGAATTGCAGAATTTTGTGAGATGGTTTTGGTCTATGGACTTTCCTGACTATGAAGATTGCGTGATGATCACTGAGGGCATCCGGGAGGATGCCTGATTTAATGACTTGGTGGGGGTGGGAGGTGAGAACCCAGTCTATCAGGGAGTGGTTAAGAGTTTTATGATTTAGGTGGGCGAGTTCCAGGATGAGTTGGGAGAGATTGAGGGCTGTGATGTCATTTTGTGTCTTGGCAGTTGTTGGTGATAGCCAGTTTTGGTTTACATCACCCAGGATGTATAGCTCACCTTTATGTGAGAGGGAGGTAATGAGATCCAAAGTATTGGATGTCTTGGAGCCAGGTCAACAGTAGACGCCAGCTATGAAGTTAGGGGAGGAAAAAGGCAAGGTAATGTTTGGTGTGGCCTCCAGAACTGGACACAATAATCTAGGTGTGGTCTCAGACATGAATGATACAGTGGCAACACCATCACCCTCTTCCTGCTACATACTAGCAATGACTGGATGACCAGGCAGTCATTGGTGGTCCCTGTGCACCTTCAGAAGAGTATAGAATGTAGGGGCTACAGGATCCTTCTGAGACATATACTGATATTCCTGTTCAGAAATTACATCTGCATGAAAGCAATGATTAAGGAATTCATCCATCCTTCACTTGTAGATGGCCATGTGATCACTATTAAGCCAATGATAATTATTAATATTAGTGGGTTTTGACAGTGTTTTTCTTCATGTAATAGTCCTTGTACATTACTACGATCTGGCCTCCCTTATCTGCAGATTTAATGCAAACTGTATCCATCTTAGATAGTTGCTCAAGTGCTGTAATTTCTTCTGTATTCTGATTTCTGTTGCTACCGAAGTGCTCCCTTCATAGGATTCTGTCAACCTCATCCTGGACAAGTTTCTCAAAAGTGCTAGTCACTTGGGAGATCGATCTAGCTGGACAAAAGATTGACTGGGGCTTGAAGCTGCAACATGTTTGGGCAAAGTTCACTTCTGGATAGACAACATCAAAATTCCTCAAAGTCCATTCAGAATCCCAGCTGTCAGGTAACTTTAAGCAAGGTGGATTGCATGGAGAGATACAAAATTTCAAAACGGGCTATTGTAGATGGAACGATAGATGTGGTCTGTGAGTCATTGATGGTGATATTATCATCAGCGGGAGGTAACTGACTACATTCTGTTGGTGTTAATGAGACAAATATATGGTTAGTCCTTAGTCTGTCTATCGTTTGCCTAATAGCAAAAATGTTTTTACGACATAACTTTTTAAATGTCTTCTTCATGTCAGGTTGCATCAAAAACTAATCAATATATGGTTCTGGCACAAATGAAAGCCCTTTGGACAGGACACAGCCCAACAAACTGTGTAACAGATGATGAGGCAACAGGAAGGTGGTCCATCATGAAAAGCAGAGGGGGAGTATGAAAAGGGAGGGGTCTAGCGGCACACAGCAATGTTATGAGTTAACTAATACACAAATAAAAGAAAGAAAGCAATCCTAATATCAAAATAAAATCACATGGATTTTATTCAAAAAAGTTACTTCAGTGATATGAGTACAGCTGAGCAATAACTGTTAAACAAAAGGTAAAACAATATGGCAATGCATGCTTGGTGTATCATGGAAACTTCACTTTTTCTGGACAAAGGCCACCATTTTAGTTTGCCATTTTGTGACATTGTAAGGGAGGTTGCACAAAACTGTGTTTATTGTGACTGAATTGGGTTGTGGCCCTGAATAAAAAGTTGTTATACAGAGTCTGGTCTCTTGGTTTTATTTAACAAGCATTTTTTGTGTGCTGTAGCAACCACCCCCAACCCCTGGTAGCCCCAAATATTTGGACTTGAATGTAATGCATTATGTCCAACTATGTTACATTCACATCTCCCCCTTTAAACTGGCAATTACTGTTTTTTTTATTAAATTTTGCTGTCTGGTAGCCTTGTTTCATTTCTTCCAGAACCCACACTCCCCTCACAGTTCCTCTCTTTCCCATGCCACGCTCATGATAGCATCAGTTAACACTGCTGACCTCCTTATGTCCAACCCCTGGGATGTTCATATGAGTCTTGGGGGGGATGAGTGAGCAGTCTCTCGTACCAGCGTGTTCTGGTGAAGTTACTTAAAATGGACTGGACTTGTGGATGCTTTAAAACAAGCGTTCCCGCAGTCGCAAGCCCCTTTCTTTGCCAGTCAGCATTAGTGGAAGATTTTTGTCACCTGCAGAGCCTCGGTTACATGGCGATCCTTCATCCAGAGAGTTACGTGGTTGATTACCTTCATTACTGGGTAAGCCACATGACTCCTTTCTTTCACCATGGCTACTGTATGGGAGCAGGGAAATTTATGTTTTATTTTATTTTTTTTGCTCCCATTTAGAATGTTTGGCTCCCGTTTAGGCTGTTTGGCTCCAGGTCAGGATCTTGTTTTATGGTGGGCTTGGCAATCGGGTAGGGCAGAAAGTACTGTTTGCCCTTTGTGCGGTTGCTGCTTTTGTGAGGGGGGCCAGTACCCTTTAATAATTTGGTGTATTTAGAGTGTTGAACATCGGGCCAGAAATACATGCAGTGCAGTATCATCTGTTCACTAAGTGAACTCCCCAAAACCTTTTCCTGGCAACATGCACCTGAAGAACCCATACCCAAAGTAGGGAGTGAGCACAGCTGCAGTGACTTGAGTCTTCATGCATGACCTGATTTATTTATTTTTCACCCAGATGTAAAGGGGGTAAGGGCCAACAGTGTGCTTGCTCATGGAGCCAAAAAGTGTGCTTGCTCAGGGAAGCTTAATTCATTCGGTGCACGATATTATGTGCTTGGTGCCATTTCAACCTGGGGACATGGTTAATGTTGATGTCCATGAACACAGCCCACATAGTGGCAATTTGTTTGGCCAACAGCATGGTCTGTGTTGGGGCATATGGTTTGGACTACAGATTGTGGCAGTTAAATGATGCACATTAGAAATGCTTGGGGGCATTTTCTGCATTGGTCACAAGCTCTAGGTCCATGGTCCTGATCTCTGCAAGGCTGCATGGCTTGTGTCAGTCATTTTTGTTTAAAGTCTGAATGGCATGTCAGGATTCTTGGTGCTTTTTTGGTTTTGGGACCTGATCCAGTACATAGCTGTCCGATGCCAGGACTGAGGCAGGGTAAGTGTGTCTTTTGTTGTTGGGGTGGGAGGGGGCATGCTGCATGGCCTGGGTCTTTGTTTGGTAGCCTGCTGTGGTGTGTCCACCACGATCAGACCATTTGGAAACCAAATGGTCTGATCGAGACCTACACACAACAGCAAGCTGACAAACAAAGGCACACACCATGCGGCCTGGTGTTTCTGGGATCTGTCAAGGTACAAGCTGTCTGTAAAACATTATGTTTCCCACACACATTTGTGGCTCAGAATGTATTTTACATTAGCTGCATTTCTTTTTGTTGTTTTGGGGGGCATGTTGTTTTGGTAGCCTGTTGCAGTGTGTCGACTAATCGACCATTTGGAAACCAAATGGTCTGATCGAGGCCTACACACAACAGCAGACTGCCAAACAAAGGCACACACCATGCGGCCTGGTGTTTTTGGGATCTGTCTCGATACAAATTAATGAATTTTACATTATGCTGCATTTATTTTGCTGTTGGGGGTGCATGCTGCATGGCCTGGGCCTTTGTTTGGAAGCCTACTGTGGTCTGTCAGTCTCGATCGGACCATTTGGAAACCTAAAGATTCATTTTGGGTTCCAAATGGTCTACTCAAGACCTACACACCATAGCAGGCTTCCAACCAAGACACACACCTTGTGGCCTGATGTTTGTTGATGTTTTTTGGGGGCAAGCCATTGTTCCTTTGTTTGGACCTAACAAGTTATGCATGCACATTTAGAGTTTTATGTCCCCAGTTACATTCCTATCCAGAATTTGTGTCCCTGGTTACATGCATATCCAGACTTTTATGTCCCCTGTTACATGCACATCTCCAGTTTTATGTCCCTGTTACATGCACATTTTTTTAAACATTTTTTTCTCTGAACACACAGAGTGATTTATCCCGCAACATAATAAATATTCATTAGGTAAATACCAGCATACAAAACATTTTTGATAAGTGAGGCATTTTATAAAATATCACCAATGTCACAATTTGGTAGCCCTTTTTCATGCATTTTCCACAGATAATAAGAATCACTGAAGTAAAGCTTCTCTGTCTCACCAGACACTGCCCCACTTCAGGGTTGTGAGGGTTAAGTTTCTGTTCACTTCCACTGTCCCTCCCCCAATGCTCTCCTCTGGGGCCACCAATGTTAATGTTTTTTCCTGAGCTGGCAAGAATCTCTCACAACCAGTCAGGTTGCAGAAGGGGCAAAGCCTTTCTCTTTTCTCTGTGGTCCCTCCACAAGTCGGCATCCATTCTGTGGGCCATAGTACTAAGGGCTGGAGAGCAAAGGGTGTCACACTGTGAGCATCAGCTGTGAAATCAGCTATTGGTTGGCCAGTCTACCCCATTAGTGATTGCCCACTCCAGCCCTCAGTGAGTACTCTGAGGTTTCTCCTAGTGTCTAGTCAGTATTCTTTAAACCTTTCCCTTTAGATCCTCCTTATATACCTGTGCTACTGGTCAGTGTAATATATAGCATACTGCTGGTACAGTTCCCTGTCCCAGCTTTCTTGCATTTTGTTTGTTGTTACTGGTTGCACTGCTGCTGAGTTAAGCCATTGCTTGCAAATTGTGCTAGCCATTGCCAAATTGAAAACCATTACTCTTACATGGGCTGTAATATTTGAGCTTTGTCCTTCTCTATGCACACTCTACATTAGGGTGCTTAATTCTGCCTGAATTTTTTTTTCTGCTGGTGCACCCTATCTTGGTAGCCTCTACTTACTTCTTTATATCAGCCTAGATTATAACCCACTTGTGTTCCTGGCTAAGTAACCCCTACTTACTCATTTTTGAACTAGTTTGTAACTGTAACCTGCTGGTACATCCTAGCTTCATAGTCCCTACATATTTGTTTAAACCAGCCCATATTGTAACTTGCCTGTGCTCCCTATTCTAAGTAGGCCCTACTTATTTTGTTTTAACTAGTTTATAACAGCAACCTGCTGGTGCAGCCTACCCAGGTAGCCCCTACATTTTAGGGGGGTTAAACCAGTCCAGATTGTAACCTGCTTGTGCTCCCTATCTAGGAAGCCCATAAAGATTGGCATACTGGTTTGTTTCAATACATACGTACATGCATGCATACATACATACATACAGTACCATAGGAAGAGGGCGAGTGTGGAAGCTTCCCCAGTGCAAGCCTCTGGGGGGGAACACACACAAGTCACTCCCACACTGTTTAATCTACTTCTGTTCAGGGGCCCGGTTATCTGAAAGACGTCCTGTGTCCCCATAGCTCAGTCCAATCCCTCCGCTCCATTGATGAAGGTTTCCTGGAGAGTCCCAGGATTCACCTAAAGACATCTGCTGCTCATGCTTTTCCTTCAGTGCACCTACCCTGTGGAACTCCCTTCCTCATCATGTAAGAGAGAGCCAGTCTTTAGAAATCTTCAAGTGAGAACTGAAAACTTTCGTGTTTAGTAAGGCTGTTTTACCTAATTAGTCAGCTGACTTATTATCAATTTTAGTCATGTTTTACTGTATGTTTTTATTGTTTTATGATTTTTTCTGTGTAAAGCACATTGAGTCACAACTGAAAATGTGTGCTATATTAAATAAAGAATGATGATGATGATGATGATTACATAGATATTGCTGAGCATTTAAAGACATTAGCCCAGTAGCTCACCATGTATAGTTTATGAATGTCCTTGAATGTCCCTGCTTATAAGATATTTATCAAGCTCTGTCTTAAATTCTAACATTGTCTTACTATCCACAACCTCGTAAGGCAGGGTGTTCCAGATCTCAGTCACTCTAATATTGAACCAGTATTTCCTTTTGTTGGTTCTAAATCTACCTTTAACCAGCTGGAAGCTATGTGCTTTGGTATTATATGATTGGTCTCTTAGCACCAGACCCAAGAGATCCCACAGATGTATATCAGTCAGGGCCCTATAAATCAGGAAAATATCCCCTCTCAGTCTATGATATTCCAAGGAATAAATGTCCAAATATTGCAACCTTTGCACATAGCTCTGTACTTCATTACCCTTAATCCTTTTGGTAGCCCTCCTCTGGATTCTCTCCAAGAATCCAATATCACCTTTTTTGTATGGAGCCCAAAACTGCACACAATACTTCACATGGGGGCACACCAATGCTGTATACAAGGGGATCATAACGTCTCTACCCCTACATTTAATATGCTTCTGAATGCAGTACATTATGCTACTTGCCTTTTTAACAGTTTTATTGCACTGCATGCTAAAACTGAGGTCGCTACTAATACATAACCCCAAATCTTTTTCATCTTTGACTGCCTTTAGTGCAGTACCCCCAGGGTATATTGGAATTGCTTGATATTATTATCAAGATGCAGGACCGTACATTTATCAATATTAAAAATAGATTTTTTTGTAAGGCCCATGTCTCTTGGTTATTTAGAGCAGTTTGTAGAATAAGCTGGTTTTCCGCATTGTTTACTGGACATCCAATTCATGTATGATCTGCAAATTTTGAGAGCCAGACCCCTGACTGTACCTGCATTGATGATATATATATATATATATATTAAAAAGATAGGGTCCCAAGACAGAGCCCTGGGGTATCCCACTAGTCACTCTGACATGGCCAGAATATTTCCCATTTATATAGACCCTCTGGCTTCTTTCATTTAACCATGTCTCTACCCACTGAGAAACCTGAGTCGATTAAGGCCTTTACCAACTCCTCATGGGGGGCTTTGTCAAATGCTTTTGAGAAATCCAGGAAAATGATGTCTATAGAGTTACCCGTGTCCATGGATTTGCTAACCTTATTATAAAATTCCAGAAGGTTAGTTTGACATGACCACCCACTGGTTAATCTGTGTCGTGTTGTATCCTTCTTGTCTGATGCTGTTAGGAATTCTGTGATAAAATCTTTGATTATACCCTCCAAAATTTTCCCTAACACTGAGGTCAGACTGATAGGCCTATAGTTTGAGACCTGCTGTCTAGATCCCTTCTTGTGTATTGGGACAACCACTGCTTGTCTCCATACCTCGGGAACTTCGCCTGATTCCAAGGATTTTTGAAACAGCCAAGAGAATGGGCCAATGAGTAAATCTGCCATTTCCTTAATTACCCTTGGGTGGATGTTATCTGGTCCCTGTGCCTTATTCTGGTTAACATTTTTGAGTCTTCTACCCACATCATGGGATCTACCTTAAAATTGGATCCCAATTGTGTAGTTTCCTCAGAGTCCCATTTATTTTGTGATCCCACATTAAACACTGAGGAAAAATATTTATTATATTCTTCTGCTAGTCCTCTGTTCTCTGTTATAAGTGACCCATCTGGTGCTTTTAAGGGCCCAACGCTATTGTTTTTTCCCCTTTTACTATTAAGATATGAATAAAAGGTCTTATAATTATCCTGGACTCTGATAGCTAATGTATGCTCATAGTTTCTTTTAGCCAAGACAATGCCCTTTTTAACAAGTTTTAGGCATTTTTTATAAATCTCCCAGTCAGTTTCATTATGGCTATGCCTTGCTTGGTGGTATGCACAATTCTTATTTTTTATGATTTTTTTTACAGAGGGACATCCATGGTGGGAGGGCTTTTTTAGTCCCGTTGCACTTGTTCTTGGTTGGTACATGCCTCTGGACCAAGTGGTTTAAAATACTTTCTAGCTTTGTCCACATCCCAAAGACTGAATGATTTTCAAAATCTGCTTCCAAATTCCACTTAGCCAGGTCTAGTCTTCATCTGCACTGATGATGATGTTCCTCCAGCCAAAAACACAAACATTTGTACATTGTACTTTTTTTAAATTGGTTTGGTTCATGTGACTGTCCCAGGTTGTGTGTTCCCTCTGCGCCTCCCCCAAGAAGTGCCTCACAGATTTCTGTTTGCCCATTACCACCAGTCGGAGTCCAATCAGAGTGCAGAGCATACCCTGTGTAAAGAGTGGTTGGCAGCTTTAAAACTGGCACCGTAGGCTAGCGAGTTGAGAGTTGGCAAGGAATGGATGGTTCTTCACTCACTGAAGAAATTAGAAAAACTTAATTTTGAGACCTACAGGTTCTAAAATAAAAAAAAATATATATCAACTTCCATTGGCAATCATGGATTCGGAATCATGGTGTGTGCATAGTGTGTCCCAGGCTGGCAGTCAGGCAGAGAGGCAAGAGTTAGATCTTAGAGCTGAGCAAGAACATTTTCGATGCTCGACAGGATAGCTGTCAGTGGTAGCAGATGGTGGCACACTGAGACTGCTGGGGCTGGCTCTGCAAAGTCACTGGAGGACATAGAAACATAGAAACATAGAATTTGACGGCAGATAAGGACCGCTTGGCCCACCCAGTCTGCCCATTTCCCTACCTACTGGATAAGCTGCAGATACTAGTTAACCAGCAGCCTACTTCTTCCTACCACCACCCCCTAGAATGGCCTTATGACTGTCCCATGCATGCTTGAATTCCACCACTGTTTTTGACTCCACAATCTCCTCTGGAAGGCTGTTCCATGCATCCACAGCCCTCTCTGTGAAAAAATACTTCCTTAAATTACCTCTGAGCCACCCCATCTTCAAATTGTGCCCCTTGTTCTTGCACACCTCTTTTGAAAGATGCTACCCTCTTGGACTTTGTTGATTCCCTTGAGGTACTTGAATGTTTCTATCATGTCCCCCCCCCCTTTCCTCGAGTCAATGGATGACATCAGTTGACAGTCAGTCCTGGGCCTGAGGTCAGGACGATCTAATAAGAACCTGGCTAAGGATATCACCAACCTAGAGAGAATACAGAGAGCTAGAAGTACTATCATTGATCATTTTAGAAATGGGAAATAATTCATACAGTATGAATGAAAACTGGAAACATTGCACATGATGAGCTTAGAAACTAGAAACCTTCTGGATAACCTGACCTGCTCATAATGTTCAATACTATAAATGACAGCAAACTGCTGGTGGCCAGAGAAATGACCTTTACAGAGGTATGACCT
The DNA here is from genome assembly GCA_016271365.2 of Neoceratodus forsteri. Classification (NCBI taxonomy): domain Eukaryota; kingdom Metazoa; phylum Chordata; order Ceratodontiformes; family Ceratodontidae; genus Neoceratodus; species Neoceratodus forsteri. The sequence goes on from CM057451.1 coordinate 1,094,361,635, forward strand.
TTAAAAATAAAGAAATAATTACTAGAAGACAAGACAAGCAATTAAACCCTAAATCTTTTAAAACAAACAAATGAAAGTAGTCATTTACCCAGAAAATTGTTAATGTGTTAATTGAGAAAATTATACATACCACTTACAAAACTATCTTTTATGAAGGGAAATGCCACTCTGATATTATCAGGGTATATATTGTGGTATTACCACTGGGATAGTAGAGGACAGAAATAATGGACTCCTAGGTTTCCTTCCGCTTTACATAGCCTTAGTATAAACCTAGGTATGAACCTTAGTATAACATAATAGTGGTACCGTAGATGGAGCAGAAAAGAAGCAGAAGCCAAATGAGATTTCACAAAGAAATGTGTAACAGAGGTGATAGCATCATGCATGAGACAGGTCCTTAAAGGAGAACTGCATTGAATCTAGAAGTCCTTTTTTGCATTAGAAGCTGTTTTTTAAACTGTGGTTCAAATTCTGTTGTTGCTATAGCTATTCAGTCTTTTCAGTTACCCTAGTGGGTGTTTCTGATTAACATGCTGCTGTTTAGAACCCTTTTAGAACCGTATGAGGTAGTTTATGTCCCTGTTCTACTCTTCTATTGTTAGGGAAGGAAGGGAAAGGGAACATTGTTTAACCAGGAGTAGCACACTAAGCCGAAGCTTGTTTCCAGATGCGACCTGGGAGCACAAGGAAGTTAAGTGACTTGCTCAGGCTCACACAGTATGCAGCTAGGCAGCATGGCTCCTGTTAGTACAATGCATTCTACTACAGAACTATGTGGCTGAGTGGGACATAAACTACATCATATAGTTCTAAAATGGTGCTTAGCACCAGATTCTAAACCAGAAACACCCATTGAGTAACTAAAAGACCTGTAGACATAGAACAATATAGAGAATAGTGAACGGGCATCCATGCACAACCAGCCTGTTGTGCCACAGAGGGGTTCTGATAACATCTGACCTCGAGAGCGAAGCTCGAGAGGGCGATGGTATCAGAACCTGAGGTGGCTACAAAAACGCTTGTTTGTCATGAGGATGCCAATTACTATTTTATATAGTGTATAGTGCCCTGGAAAATCACTTACAGTTCTTTTTTTAGAAGCCTTTTACTTTTTGTGTGCGACGAAATGTTCAGTGGTAAAGGGTGGTTGCCAACTGGTTGCTAAGCAGGAGGCATGGCTACGTGTCCAGCGTGTCTTCCTATTGGCTGGCAGGTACATTGGGAGGGTTAAAAAAAAAACATGGCGACCATAACGCTCGCTAAGCAAGAGAGCTGTGGAGTAGGGGTAATTTTTTTTATTTTAATTTTATTTTCAAGTCCATATATCTGGTTGATCCTGCATTTCCTCATGTCTGGTTGATCCTGCATATTGTAAGGCCCTGATGTGACTGTCGCTGCAGGATCGTGGATCCGTCCGTTTCTGCCGCTATGGTAAGTGATGCGTGTGGAACCTCTAGAGGTTTTCAAAATGTTGTTCTGCTGCAGTAGGGTATTATCGCATTCCATGACCTTTTGAACTGCAGCAGAACAACATTTTGAGAACCTCCAGTTTCCATGCACAGCAATGGTCCACTATACATTATAACAGAATTTTAACCAGTACTTAAAAAAATGCTTCTATTGGGAAAAATGACTTACTGGTTCAGTGCAGTTCTCCTTTAAGAACAAAAAGCACAAAATGGCAATCTAGTTTTCCAGAGGTGTGGGGGAGGCAGTAAGGGTATAAAAGGTAGAATTTGGAAAATTCAAGGAGGAGCAGTGTGAGAACAACTGGGATGATTATCTGAAAACACTGAGAAAAGTGGGAATACTGGTAACTTAAAAAAACAACAACATGTATTTATTTGTTTTATCACTATCTATTTCTTGCATGCAAGCAAAGTTTCTTTTTTTTACAGGATGGGGGGGATGCAAAATGTGTGGCTTGCCCTGGGTGTGAAATGTGTGGCTTGCCCTGGGTGCAAAAATGCCTTGCTACAGTGTTGCATACATACATACATATCTTAATAAATAAATAAATACATACATACATACATACCTAAAGAATGTGGTGAACTGAACTGAAGTCATGTTATCAAATTTGTCACTAAATGTGGATTTTCATTATGTTTCATTAATGTGTTTCAGCCAATTTTCACTTCAACTATTTAATGGAATCTCATTAATGTGTTTTAGCCAGTTTTCACTTCAACTATTTAATGGAATCTCGTTAATGTGTTTCAGCTATGCTTCACTTTCATCACTATTTACCAAGAATAATCATATGCTGTTTCTGTTTATTCATAAAATAAATTAATCACATCAGAATCCATTTATATTTTTTTCACCATGTTTTTGCTCCACATACTATAAACTATACTGGATGGGCAACCGCATGCTCAACCAGCCATTGCTGCCACCTCAGGGTTCTGATTACACCAGAACCCTTCTGTGATAGCAAAACCAGTTGTGCATGGTTGCCCAACCATTATTCTCTATTTTATTTATGACTGCACAAATTGAGGAGTGTGGAGGGAAAGGGAAGATTGAAGGAGAAGGACCTTAGTGGCATCCTGGTAAAAGCCTCATTTGTTTGACAAGGTGCAATCCATTTTTATGTTTGCTTGCACGCATGTGCAAGAAACATAGTGCCATCATCCAAGTTTTCGGAGGTGTGGCAGCCCTCTCCCAATTCAGTCAGTGCGTTTGCAGGCGCGGCCGTAGTTCTCCAATGCCTGCTGGAGCTGTCTATGACAGCTCCAAAATGCAGTGGAGTACAGTTGACAGGGGGAGCTACACTTCAGTGAGCAGCGATAAGATATCGCCTGCTCATGCGCGCTCTCCCTACACACACACCCACACACACACACACATGCAAGCATACTGCGTGCTGCCCCCCCCACGCACACATTATATAGCCGGGGGTGCCCAATCCCCCGTCGGCTGTGGTGCGCCCCACCCCAAAGCCTTCCACATGCCACGCTGGGTGCCCACCCCAGCATGGCAACTCTTCAGTATAGCGGACGGGGTGCCCAATCCTCGCCGGCTCCACTGTCCCCCGAGAGTACAGGGGTGCCACGCTGGGAGCCCACCCCAGCGTGGCAATGATGCTATGCCGACGGGGTGCCCATCCCCCATTGGCTCCACCCCCAACCAGCCATCCTTGTGCCACCTGGGAGCCCACCCCAGCATGGCAAACATCCAAGGCTCGCTCATTTTAAAAACCTGCAATAAAAACTGTCCCCAAGCGCTCTCCTGCCCTCCCACAACCCGCACCCACCTACTGTGCACCCTGCCTCCCCACACCCCCCTCACCCCATACTTGCCTCTGGACCTCGGCGCGACAATCTTTGGTAGACCGGGAAACGTCTGCACTCTTCAAAGCCGACTGCGAACTGAGGAAATGCTGGTAAGCTGTATAATGGGATAGATAGGGTTTTTTCAACTTTGCTGCATATCTCAGGCATTTTTGGGAATTTTTGCAACCAACCATTTTCAACATGGGGTTTTGGGACCCCTTCTCATGAATGCTGTCACTGTCATGGCGTTATTGAGACCAAAGGGTGATTTCGCAGTCACTGCGCAAAATCACCTTTCTGGACTGAATAACGAAATGACACTGCCAGTGTTCATAAGGTGGGCTCTCAAGAAGCTTATTTTGAAAATTTGGTGGAAAAATTCAAAAAAATGACTGTTTTACGAGCGAGCGTTGCGCAGTTCCTACACACACTCGTAAGTTCGTGAATTTTCAATATTTTCACTCCAGATTTTCAACATTACCATTTTACCACACCTTCTTATGAGTAGTATAGTTGTCATTTTTCACATCTCACCCAAAACGTGCAGAGGTCTTAAAATGGGTATGTTGAAAATTTGGTGAAAAAATTCCTAAAAATGACTGTTTTACGAGCGTGCATTGCGCAGTTCCTACGCACGCTCGTAAGTTTGCGAATTTTCAATATTTTCACTCCAGATTTTCAACATTACCATTTTACCACACCTCCTTATGAGCAGTACAGCTGTCATTTTTCACATCTTGCCCAAAATGTGTTTCCGCCCATGTAGAGCACAATGGCACAGTCGGTGAGTGAAATCAATGTATGAGACACATTAAGAAAATCACAGTGACACTGTTCATGAGCAGAGGTCTTAAAATGGCTATGTTGAAAATTTGGTGAAAAAATTCCTAAAAATGACTGTTTTACGAGCGTGCGTTAAGTTCCTCGCATGCTATGCGTAAGTTCTAATTTTCAATATTTTCACTCCAGATTTTCCCATTGCCATTTTATTACACTTCCTTATGAACAGTACAGCTGTCATTTTTCACATGTCGCCCAAAATGTGTTTTCACACATGTAGCGCACAATGGTGCAGTCGGTGTGCGAAAGCAATGTTTGGGACAGATTAAGAAAATCACAGTTTTTTATTTATTGTTTATTTATTTATTGAAATATAATTGAAATTACAATCCTTTGAGTCACAGACTCTTTTGCAAAGGGCTCCACGTCAGATACAGGGGGTGGAGGGTAAATAAGTACAGGAATATACATACAGACAAGCATTCTTGACAATACAGTACTGGAGACACAGTCCAGGCATTAACTTCGATAAAAAACTTGAAAAGAAAAGACACGAAGGCAACAGAAAAGACATGAAGGCAATGCTTATTCATGGGATCTAGAGAGACCCTGTGTCGGAGGAAGGAGGGTACGGGGAAAACAAGCATTGGGCAGGGTTAGCCACAATCACAAATGGCAGATTCAAGAAGTTGAGCTTTGAGGCCTGCTCTGAAATGGCAGATGCTATGGGTCAGAGAGAAGCGATGGAGGTAACGTATTGAGCCAAAGTGGGGCACGGTAGTAGAAGGATCTTTGGCCAAGGGATGTTCTACAGCGGGGAATAAGAAATGAGGGGTTGGCAGTGAGCCTTGTATTGCATCTAATGGGGGCAGCGCTGGCGATGGGGAGAAGGCTGGCGGTGCTTGCTGGAGATGTATCTTTTTTGTGAGGATGCAGGTGTGGTACTTTAGCCTTTGTTGGAAGTTAAGCCAACCAGCTAAAGCGTAGAGCTCACAGGTATGGGTAAGTCTGTCGCTGCCAGTGACTAGACAGCAGGCTTTATTCATGGCAATGTTAATGTAACGTAGTGTGGTGGGTCTCTGCTGAGCTACAGATCACAATCCGTGAGTGAATTAGGGAGGATTGCAGGAGGACTGCAAGCTGCATGGCCTGTGAGGGTAAGCAGTGTTTCAGTCTGTAGAGGATACCTACTCTGGAATTGATAGTGGTAGCGAGAGTTGAACGTGACTATGGTAGGAGAGGGAGGTGTCTAATGTGATGCCCAGATATTTAAAACTATTAACTTGTTCAAGAGGCACCTTGTGTGTTTTGATTAGGAGTGCAGCCTGACTGTGAGGGCTTTGGCGGTGCGCCAAAGATCATAGCCTTAGGTTTGCTATAGTTGATGATCAGGCGGTGTTCAGTGAACCATGTTTCAAGTTCCCAGAAGAAGCCCTGTAGGGCAAGTTGGAGGGTACTAGGATGTGGGTGTTTCAGAACAAGACCGCATCATCAGCATAGAGTGAAGATGACCGCTGCATGCCTTGGGGAGAGTTTAAAAGAGGGTGAAAAGAAGTGGTCCAACTATAGATCCCTGTGGAACCCCAGAGCAGACTGCTTTGCGAGAGGAGATGATGGCATTTATTCTGACTTGTTGAGACCGGCTTGAGAGGTAATCCTTAAACCAGGCCGTAGCCTCAGGGGCCACATTTAGCTTTGGAAGGACACTGAGCAGGAGTTCATGATTGACAGTGTCAAAAGCCTTGGACAGGTCCACATAGATTGCACCAGCGATTGTTTTACACTGTTCATGAGCAGAGGTCTTAAAATGGCTATGTTGAAAATTTGTGACAAAAGTCCATAAAATGACTGTGTTACGAGTGAGCATTGCGCAGTTTCCACGCACCCTCGTAAGTTCATGGCTTTGTAATATTTTCAGTCCAGATTTTCACCAGTGGCATTTTTCCACAATTTCTTATGAACAGTACAGCTGTACTTTTTCACAACATGGCCGAAGTGTGTTTTCACACTTTCAGCGCAGAGATGCATGGTCACTGTGGGAAATCATTGTTCAGGACAGATAAAGAAAATCACAGTGACACTGTTCATGATCGGAGGTCCCAAAATGCCTGTGTTGACAATCTGCTGTAAAAAATCCCCAAACTAATTACATTACGGGTGTGTGTTGCACAGTTTCTATGCCTTCGTGACTGCAGCAGTTTTTTAATATTTTTACTGCAGATTTGCAACATTGCATTTTTACACCTCCCATGAACAGTACAGCTGTCATTTTTACATCCTGTTCGAATGTTTTGCACCTGTGTTGCTTAAATGCATAAGTCACTGTGCAAGCAGCTTTCGGCTAACAAACTGATATTGCCACTGTTCATGAGGTGGGGTCACAAAAAACCATGTTGAAACTTTGGAGTGAAAATACCAATGAATGCCTCAGGTATTAGGGTTTCCAACCATCACGCCCAACCCTGTAGAGAATGACAGGCATCAGGGTGTGACTTGGGATTCTTGCCTGTAATGCTCATACCATTCCACACCCTGCAGCCAGTAGAGGCATTGAGGTATGCCTTGGATTCCGACCCCAAAGTTCACCCCATTCTCCATACCGCACCCATCTCACCATATTTCCTGATGGAATGGGGTGCACATAAGAGCCAAAGACCCCAAGGCACACTTGACACTTGTCAGTGTCTGCAGGGTGGGGTGTGGTGAAATTGCGTGGCCGTTATGCTTGACGACCCAAAGGCACACCCCAATGCCTGTCACTCTCTGCAGGGTGGTGGTGGGGTTGGCTTCAGTTCAAGACTTCACTGCCATTCCTATTACGCAGCTCTGTAACTTCTACACTAACACTGCCAATGCCAGCAAGCAAACATTCGGCATTGACAAATGCTTGTTTTCCATGGCTCCAATCTCAAGTGTAAAACAGTGATTTCTGTTCCATGCATTGAGTGAATATGATGGAAGCATCAGAGGAAGACTTCTTGGGAGCTTGACAGAGTGCAGTTCTGCCAATGGCATGCCCACTGTTTAGCCCAAAGATCTGTTCTTGTGGGATTTACTTTAGTACACAGATTATCATGTTTTGTTCCATGCCAGAAACCAATGATGTTGTAACTGCTGAATATAGTCAGAGTTGTGGTATGCTGTCATCACTACCACAGCATCAGATTGCAAGTATTGCATGGTAAGTTCTGCATTAAGATACTTATAAGGGCAATCACAAAGAAACAACGCAGTCAAAACATGTATATTCTCATTTGTTGTAGTTGTAGTACTAGTAGTGTTTAATTGTTGAATGTGCCCTTCCACACTCAGAAGTGCTTTTACAGACAGAAATACTAAATAATATCACAAAAGTTCAATACAACATACAAATAAAATAAAAATGACCTAATACAAATGCCACCCCGCCCCGTTGGGCTTACCTTATTTGTCCCATCTCACCTTTGCCTCCCGTTGCTTGTGATATTTTCCTGTTCTTCTCCCTTTGTGCACTGCCATTCTGACCCAAGTCCTGATGTGATCCTGGGCCCCCTGAATAGCCCCTGTGTTTAGTTTTGCCAGCAGTGGGCTGGAGGAGCCTTGCAGAGCTGCTGCCTTCTCCTCCCCTACACTTCCAGGTGGGTGGATGGCTAGCTTATGTGCAGACACACCTCCAAATTTTCTTACTGAAGTAGCAGTAAAACAAGTGGCTTTCTGGTGGTCCTAGACCCATTTGGAGCATGTAATGGGCCAGTGACCTTAAGGCAGAACATGAAGAGGCACCTTGAATTTTAATTAAAGAGCACCTATCAGTGTTAAAGGGGGGGCTCATGAATATTAATGACAGCCCCATGTATATTAATGGACATGCCTGTTTAGTGCCTGGAGACTCTAAATGTTGGTGCTAGTAGCATGCCGAGAGTTGTGCTAAAACATTAAGCAATGACAGTGCTTGAGAGGGCACAGTATCTGCTTTTAAGCAGTGGAGCTAATGAAAATAAAAAGTAATTATTCTGGCTGCACCGGAACTTTAATGTTGGGACATTGATGGACTGCAGGGGGACTGGTTCTAAATGTAGCCATATTTGAAGCCTTTGACCTTACAGCAGCCAATCAGAAAGTTAGAATTTGGGGCAAAGACTTTTGGGACTATGCCAGAGACTTGGGGGGGGGGGCATGGACAAATGTTGGTGCTAAACAGGGAACCTATCAGGTGTCGAGAAGGTCTATTGAATATTCGTTTTTGTGAGACACAGGGAATCAGCCAATTAGGAGCTGCTAAGAGCTCCCAAAACCCCAAAGACTTTTCAGTCTGGAGTCAGTTTAGCATGAACCCCTACACGGGGGGGGCTCCGGCCCCTTATAAGGAGAATGGTCTGAGTCAATTTAATGGGAGCCCCTTCACAGGAAGGGAGGCTCTGGCCTCTGTTAAGAGAAATGTGACTGCAAGGAATTGGAGTCGCTGGCCTGGGGGTTGCCAGTTACTGTACCCCAGGGCTGGCAGTTGCCTTCCCCACATTTAAGAAGATGTTGTGGGAGAGTTCTGAATTCAACTTCAGCTATGAGAGAGCTGCAAAAATTCCTGCCTGCAGTTATGAGAGAGTTGCAAGAGGTTCCACCCATCTAGAGTGCTGCCGGGAGTGCTCCCCGTCATTAGGGCACCACATCCCGATGCTGCTGGCCCTTATTTTTGTGAGGGTCTGTGCCCCCCACACCCCTCTTTCTATACTGTATATTCCAACTCCAGGGACAGACCTCAGGGAGGGGGTGGCAAATTTGGCCATCCAGCACCCTAACGATTGGTGTACTCCTGCCAGTGCACAGATGGCCAGAAGCAACTGCAAGAAACACATCTGCCTCAGCAGTGAGAGTGCTACGTAATCTTGTATTTTCAAGCTACAGTATGAGAAAGCTACCAGAACTGATCCTGAGTGAGTAAACTTCTACTTAAAAGTACAAGTTATTTGGAGACTTGCTTGGGGCCGAGATACCCAGAAATCCAAGAGATGCTCAGTGAGTTATCTAAACCTTGCATTTGATCAGCACCAAGGATAGGGTGGACATCTATTGCAAGAGTGACGATGGATGGTCCAGTATTTGAGAAATGCCTGATGTGACTGTGTACTGTGCCTACAGGAATGGAAAGGAAAGTATCCTGAGGTCAGAGCTTCATCTGACATTGCCTGTGAGGACTGTAAAGTTCAACTAGAGCTGCCAAATTGCCAGTTAGCCAAGAGGAACTGTTTAATTGTTTATTCTGTTTGTAAGAAGCTTATAAAAAGAAAGTGAATGTTCTACAATTCTGAATATGCCTGATTTGGTGTGGAGCCTTGCCTGAAGCTCTAGAGTCTGCTTCTGGAAGAGAGGGAAAGAGACTTTTGTTTTGCCTGAGACTGTGTCTTAATGCTAAAGGGCCATGGTTGACATGCTGGTAGCATAGTTGAAACCTCAATCTAAATAATTGTGCTGAAATGTGCAAAAGAGAAAGAGACTGTACAAGAGTTGATTCTTCTCTTGCCCAGGGGGATGCTCCCATGTTTTTGAGACTGTATCCTAAATTTTGAACAAGAGACTATCCTAGATCGGCCTGGGAGTCAGCCTGGTAGTGTGCCAGTGAAGGCACTGCCATATGCACTTCCCCCTGAGGGGCATAGCTAGACATGGGGGCCTGAGGTATGCTGGCCTTGGTCACAGCCTGGTCTGTTTCCAGAACATTCAAAATGTGATTTCAAGCCCAGAGAAAAGTGGCACCTGCAAAAAGAAGCTGAGAGACATTTCCAGCATGCAAGCTGCAAGAGCCTGTCTGAAGGAGGGGTCAGCACAAGCTCCTGCCAGCATCTCAGCTAAAGCTACCTGCACAAATTACTTATACATTTCTGCACCTGATGATGACTACCAAACCATGAGTGGGCAGAGCCATCTCTGCCAACCTGAAAGAAACTGTAAATAGTTGAAGTTAGCACTTTGCCAAGTTCAGTATCTAAAGCCCAAACTATCCAAGGGAGGGAGACACCTGTTATCTACACAGTTAGAGTTTAAAATGTGTCTCAGGAATAAAGATAAAGCTAATCTGACTTTCTTTTAAGGGCTTCAATGCCGGCCAACCAGCTGCACCTTATCAGGCATGCAACTAATAATTTAGTAGTGGGTACCCAGATAATGGCTCTTGCCATTAAAAGGTAGGCCAGGTTGTCTAATGACCCCTGCCAGGAAGAAGCACAGGAGGGAGGGGAGGGAGGGTGGGGGAAGAGCAGGAAAAAATGGAAGGGATGGGGCCTAGTGACATCACCAGGTAGGTGAGTATAAAATAAAGAGGGGATGACAGAGCCCCAGGGATTGGCTGGGGGCAGAGCCCGAGGGGTCATGACCAGGGGTCCTGTAGGGGTATATTAGGCCAGAACTCAGGCAAAACTACCTCTTTGTTGGGAATTTTTCCCACCCTCCCACCCTTATTAAGGAAGGTTCTGGAGGGGCATGGTTGGTACAAAAATAAATAGTTGGAGGGCAGGTTGACTGACCTAGGGGCCCTGGGCATAGGGCCAGTGTTTCCACTGTGGGGAGTCAGCCACAGGCCAGGGAACTAGCTCAGAGTCCCCTGAGGGGGGAGGTGATGCCCATGGCAGTGGGAAGAAAGAAAAGGAAGAGCAGGAGGTGGAAGGAAGGGGGGAGGGGTTGAATACATGGGCTGGGGACAAGGAACACAGATGTGGTGGTAAAGCAGGGAGGGGGATAGGTCCAGGTGCTGGATTCAGACGTGTCCAGGCCTGGAGGGCAAAAGGCCGGGTAGGTGGAACTGGCCTGGTTCTGGTGTGGAGGAGGGAGCCAGATTCACATGTCTGGGCCCTGAAAGCCAAGATGGAAGAACAACCAGAAGAAGGACAGAGGCCAGACTCAGGAAGCTTTGAAAGAATTTCATGTGTGGAATTGTGCAGTCATAAATTTGGGGGTGTAAATATTTCTTTGTGCCAAAATAAATATTGCCAACGAGCAACCAAAAATTTAAATTGCTGTAGCATCCATCATTCCTGGGAGGGGTTCAGGGGACAAGGTTTAGAATTGTAGAGTTCCAATACAGACTGGGGACTGGTATCGGTGTGGGCAATGTGTCACCTAATTTATCTAATGCAGCTAGTTAGATAGCAAAGCAAATCCAGAATATATCAGAAGGTTGGTGGGTGGCCAGAAATAATCAATGGTCTAAATTAGAATGCCAAATGATTATTTTCGAATGAAACTCCTTTGAGTCTGATTCAACTGCTAATTTATCAAATGCCAATCCAATCTGAAATTGTTGTTTAACCTCTAATTTAATTTCACCCATTCCTAACCCTAATCCCTTGTAAATGAATGTTGGTTAACCATTTTTTATAAATCTTGGTGTGTGAGCATATTATTATCTTAAAACTCATCTTTATTTGCTTGCTTTCCCTGATTTTTGATATCTTGATATTAATGATTATGTATACTATGTTAATATTCATAGTAAGTTTTGTATCTTGTTTTTAAATCTTTTAGAGTTTGATGTTTTGTACAGCGCTTTGATACATGTGAACTGCGCTTATCAAATGAAGTTATTATTATTATTATTTAATTCAAAAATGGGAAATGTGGGGTTTTGGTTATTGATCCATGTGTGGGGTGACAATATTGTATTGTGGGTGGGTACAGCAGTCCCGGGGGCTGTACCAGGTAATTATCCAGACCTAAGTAAAGTATACTCTGGGTGGCAGCATTGTGCAATAATGTTATCTATGGGAAAGAACCAGTTTTTTTACATCCAAAGCAGAACACAGGCCACTCAACCTGGGTCAGGCATTACTCTCCTGCTGGAGTTGGACCGAGAAGTAGAAACCATTGTACCACAGTAGCCTATTTGCTCTAGAAATAACTTTAATCTGCCTTTGTCTTGCACTCTGCACTTTAGTTAACTATGCGCTTATGCTAACCGCATAAAGATTTTAATCTGGATAGCTTTTTTCTACCGTTTGACAAAGCATTTGTCCGGGCAAAAAGTGCTTCTTGGCAGCAGTCCTGGTATACCAAAGATCTGCCTTACGCAGTTTCTTTTGAGCAAAGAGCGAGAGTGTTTACTCCAAGATCCTGTGGAGATCTTGTTGAGATTTGGAGATTTGAAAGGTTGTGGCTATCTAGTTTCAAGAGGAAAGATGTCCTCTCTGGAGTGTGCATTATCCATTCATTTGTGATCCTAGGTTTAATCAGGAACTGCCAAACTAATAAGGAGCTGGAAGCTTTTGAAGAGCATACATACTGAGCATTTATCAGACAAGTTGGACTGTGATTGGGGAATCCCCATTGCCAATATTCAAAAAAGCCAATTTCCTGACATTGGACAACTGTCTACATTTATTTTGGCCTGAACTGCCACAAACTAAAGCCAGAAAAAGAGGCTCCAGAACTACGACTTAGTGTTGGCTTTATGTGCTTTGAAATCATCCTTTTCAAAACAGCTGAGTACTCTGAGAGCAAAGGAACTTGCTTAAATGAAACACAATAACAACTTCCATTTAGTTATAATCAGTGTGATAAGTCAGGTTTATAGTTTATTTTTTTCAGTTAACCTGTGTACTTGAAATTGTCGAGATTGTGTTTTTATTTTAATCTGCAAGCTTTTTCAAATGGTAAATACAAGGCTTCAGAGGAAAAATCAAAGCTGTTCAGCACTATTAGGTGAATCTTTTCTTGATAGAGAGGTAAAAAACAAGAAAAAAATACAAACAAGACAAACAAAAATCACGGATTATATAAGGCCTCGTATATCAATGGAAAGAGATAAAACACCTACACCCAATAAAACACATCCACAACAAATGAATCACTCACTCAAAGCTACCCCAGACTTGTTCTTTAATAGTGGGCACTCTGTAATTGTGAGTAGCTCAGAGAATAACTCAGTGAAATGCAATGGTATGCTCGTAGGGACTGATGACCCATGGGATAGTGAAATTCTAGACTATGAGGCTTCTGGGAATGTAACCTATTTTTCAGAAGCAGAGTTTTCAAAATTGCCTAAAACTGAAGTTAACACTGGACTCACTTCTGAAAGGGTGGTGACCCCCCCCCCCCAAATCAGACTCTCCCAAAAGACATGCTTTTGGTTTCTGCCCCCGAGTTTAGAAAAGTAGATAGTGAATTACAAAAAATGATTAAAGGTATTAAAGAACTAGCATTTAACTTTAATCGAAATCAAACCCCAAAACAGAATGATGGCACACAAACATTCGGGCCCTCTTCAGGATTCTCAGAAAACTCAAAAAGGGATAATTACAAAAGACATGAGAACAACCCCCAGTAGAGCCCTATCTCCATCAGCGATGAAATGGTTGCCCATTTAGGACATAAATACACAGCAAATTTACTACTGATAGAGCAATTAATTGCTCTCAAGAATGAGCTTGAGAATACTAGATATGACACGGCAGTTGATCATGCCAAATTGGTATCAATAGAGAACAAGTTAGAAACTGTGTTTCCTACTCCACTATCTGATTCTGCCATTTACTCTGAAATTCAAAATACAGAAGAAATTGGCCCTACTCATGCTAGACCAGACTTCACTGCAATAGATATCCCAGAAAGTAGTGTTATGACACACAAAAAAAGTGGGGTGAAAAAGGCTAAAAAGACCAAAAAACTTAAATAAAGCCCTAGGGGAACAGTCTCCCTTGAAAAAGGAAAAATAAAACAAGAAATAAGAGGTCCAATAAAATAGCAAAGCAGAAAAAAAACAAAGCTGATGATTGGTGGAGAAGTAAACCTTGGTAAAGACCCTCCCCCAACCCCATAAACCAGTTACAAATAATGATTGATCACCACTTGAAAGAAATCTGGAACAACACTTTACATTATTTGAAAAAGAAGTTAATGCTCTTAAACGTCTTTGTCCTACTGTAGATAGCTAGCACCAAACAAATAGTGTACTTCAGAGCAGATCCCAAATGCTGGTTCTACACCTGAGGTAAACCATCTAAATAGTGTAAATGCTGGAGCAGATAACGTAGAGGATAAAATTGATATTCAGAATAAAGGGAAAACAACGGAACCTTTATTTAGACTCACTAGGTTTATAGAATGGTCTAAATTAATCAGTCAAGATCTAAAAGAATATGTAATAAACAAATACTTCTATGACTTTGATCTAAAGTATGAAGATTTTACTTGGGTGGGAACATCCAATTATGGTAGAATTAATACCATAGAAGCTTATCTACAGTCCTCTAACACTGCTAACCATTTATGGTACAATGCAGAATTGTTAGCGACAAGGGGGTTGATAATTAGTTTTCCCAATAGAGATAGATTTAATTCTAGGCCATTTTCCAATGAGTTTGAAGCTCCAGTAATAGTATCTTTGTATGGCTTTGAATGACTGCTTTAAATAGAGAGAACAACTGGAAGTTGAAGGGAGCCATTTGTAATCTTTTTGCCAAAATACTCAATAGACACTTGGGATATCAGGGTATATTGAGAGTAAATGGAATTCCCAATTCATCACAGATAGACATTGAGGTTAGAGACAAGCAGCTAGCACAAAAATTACTAAGAAAAAGTATTACATTGGATCCCTTGAGAACTCATTTAGTGGATCCACTGAAGATTTTTAACTTTAAATATCCCACGTTGAATGGAACCTCTAATTGTATGACAAAGTACTCTATAATGACACCTACTCATATACGTTTACCCCCAGCTCCTATTACCCTAGAAAAAGTTCAAAAAGCTTGACTTACCGACTTAGACGACCCCAGTGAAGTAATAGGTAGCCACCTTAGGCCAGGTATGCTAATTTTAACATGGAATATAGCTGATATTATGAATAAATGGGGTGATTTGAAGTGGTTAGACTGTATTAGATCAGCAGATATCCTATGCTTGCAGGAAACCTGGTATGGGCAGGATGAGAATACACTATTGAATGGCTAAGATATGATACAGGTTCCAGCTGTAAAGGAAAAGAAGACTGGCAGAGCGTCTGGGGGTCTAATTTTGTACATTTAATTTTGATTATTTATAAATCATACAACTCTGTACTTAAAAAGTAACTGTATACTGATTCTTTTGTAACATCCTTCTGCTCCTCTAATAATTTGTAACATATATATTCCATCTAGGCAATCCAAATACTACAAAGATAATATTTGGAGGGAGCTGGACAAATTATCTAACTAATATTAGATTAAGATACCCCCAAATAGTTGTATTAATCCTAGGGGACATAAACGCCAGAACTGGGCAATTCGATGGCCTCTCAGTCAATTCTGTATATGATCCTTCCATAATAATGGTAACAAACATAGATGCACGTAGGACTTTAAAATGAACAAATCAGGCTTTGAACTAATAGAAATTTTAAAAAGTCACAATTTTTATCCCCTAAATGGTAGAACAGAGGGAGATCTCCAGGGTAATTGTACATATGTTAAAAGTACTGGTATGTTCGTGTTCATCCACTCTCCCTTCGTCCTAGGCCTCCATGGTTTGATGAGGCCTTGAGGGAGTTGAGGAGAGTTGGATGAAGGCTAGACATGTGATGGCGGAGGCCTGGCCTGGTGTGTGACAGGCTTAGTTTGATGGACCACTATTTGGTCTATCAATCAACAATTTCCCATAAGAAGGCAGAATTCCTGTAAAGGGAAATTGCTGCTGTGTGAAATCGACCAGCTCAGCTTTTCTGGACTCTCGACAGACTGTGCAATCCACTCTGTCTTCAGCCCAGCAATGCTTTTTCACAAGAGCAGTGTGAGGAGATTGCTCGATTCTTCACGGATAAGATTGCCATGATCAGGTCAGACATCCACCTGACCCTTTCTCAAGAGAGTAGCAGTGGTTGGCAGGAGATGTCGGACTCTCGGTTTGTATGGTGTAACTTTGGCCAGCCTACAATCAGTGATATTGCAATGGTTATCCAGTCATTACGTCCTACCAACTGTAGTTTGGATCTGGGCCCTATGCGCTTGCTCATTGGCTGTGTTAATGTCAACAGCCTGGTCCTTGCTGAGATAGTCTGGTTATCCTTGGAGAGGGGAATCTTTCCAGATTCCCTTAAGGAGGCCGTGGCTCAGCCCCTTCTTAAGAAGTCCTCCTTGGATCCCGACTGTCTAGCAAACTACAGGCAGGTCTCTAACCTTCCCTTTTTGGGTAAGGTTATTGAGAAGGTGGTGGCATTACAGCTGGAGGACCATTTGACCAGCCACAATATCTATGATTCTCTCCAGTCCGGTTTCAGGAAGAGACATAGTACCGAGACAGCTCTTGTTCGGGTACTAAATGACCTCCTGATAGCGAGAGATCGAAATACTCATTCCATCTTGGTCCTTCTTGATCTCTCTGCAGCATTTGATACTGTGGACCATGGTGTGCTGTTGGATCACCTGCGGCTTATCTGTGGACTTTTGGGGGTCGTCCTCTGATGGTTTCGATCTTACCTCATGGGTAGGACTCAGAGAGTGGTGTCAGGGGTTTGTACCTCAGCTCCATTCTCCCTACCCTGTGGAGTTCCGCAGGGATCCATTTCAGCAGCCGTGTTGTTTGCAGTGTATATGCTGCCATTGGGAGCAATTATTAGATGGTATGGCTTGAGTTTTCACTGCTATGCAGATGATACTCAGCTATACATGTCTTTTGTCCCTGAACAAGATGATGCTGTCTCGGTGCTCAACAGCTGTCTGACTGAAAGTCAGGCCTGGATGAATGTGAGCTGGCTAAGGTTGAACCCTGAAAAAACTGAGGTGTTGGTTGTCAACCCTGGTCGTCACGAGGCGGGTATGTTGGCAGGTTCCCTTTGGGTTTATGACTTGGAGGTGTCCAGCTAGCTACCTCAGACCAGAGGGTACAGGAACCTGGGCGTTATGTTTGATAACTGTCTGACCCTATAGTTACAGGTGTCAGCAGTTGTTAAAACTTCTTTTTACCATCTGAGAAATATCACCCAGGTGAAACATCTGGTTCCTCCCAATGATCTTCCAATGTTGGTTCACGCCTTCGTTACCTCCCGCCTTGACTACTGCAATGCCCTTTACCTAGGGCTGCTGGTAGTTGATATCCGCTGCTTGCAGCTAGTGCAGAATGCAGCAGCCAGGATGTTGTCTGGTGCTTCAAGAGCCAGTCACATAACGCCTGTGCTCTGCGGTCTGCACTGGCTGCCAATACAGTGGCGAATCACCTTTAAAGTTGCTTTGCTAACCTATAAGGCCCTACACGACCAGGGACCGGGCTACCTGAAAGATCTCCTTTGTCCCTACTGTCCCTCCCATCCTCTCCGATCCACCAATGAGGGGATTGCTAGAAATTCCCAGGTTACCTTTGCAGACATTGGGAGCAATGGCATTTAGCTTTGTTGCTCCATCCCTGTGGAATTCTCTAACTCATCGGTACGAAATTGCCTAACTGTCCAGAGTTTTAAAACTGCCTTAAAAACTCATCTTTTCAGCTTGGCATTTGTTGATTGATGCCGCTGTTTTTGATATGTCTTTGGTATGTTTTGCAATGCTGCTACTATACTGCTTTTTGTCGTAAATTATATGTTTGTTTTTAATAACGTATTTTATTTTATGTGTTTTATTGTACAGGCGCCTTGGTTTTAGAAAGGTGCCTTTTAGAAATAAAACTGATTTGATTTGATTTTATGTCATTGCTAGATTTGGCCCTTTGGACTGGTAATATTAAAAGATAGAGTACTCTAAAAATACAAGAGCGCCCACAAAGTGATCACTTCCCAATAGTACTATGGGGTGACTTAAGTTTAAATAACAATACTGAAAATGAACACCTTAGAGCAGAAGGTCTGAAAGAAATAAGATATAATAAGAAGTTAAGATGGTTTAGAGAGACAAGCTGTTTCAAAATGCAATCTGGCCTTTTGAATATATTGCAAAACTTTTTGCAGTCTTATTTTGTACAAGAGCAATGGGGGAAAATATATACTTTTTTGATACAGTAGCAAAGCTGCTACATAAGCAGGTACCAACAAAGGTTTACAACAGAAGAACTGAGCCATGGTTCGACATGTCACACTATTAGCTAGAATAAGGGCAACAAGATTATCTAAAAACAAACAAGATTTTAAAGAACTTAATTTTCAAAGAAAAAATTATAAATAATTTCTAAACAAAAAACAGCAACAGTATCATTGGGTAAAATGGATGGAAATATTATAATGTATAAATCAAAGGGATAATAAAACCTTTTGGAACTAAGGGTAGTAGTACAAGTTTTGATACATACTGTATATTCATGAAGACCAATGGATAAAGCCTTTTACTGACATCTTCAATGACAACCTAAGTATAAATAATGAGCAGGCTGTCATCCCCACTCCTAGTAATAATATTATGTCTAGACAACAAATCTATATGGCAAATAAAACTATAAAAAAATAAGGCTACAGGGCCTGATAATATCCCAGCTGAAGTAATTCTAGCCAAGCTCCTCCAAAATGACTGTTGTATTTTTGATTCTTTTCAAACAACCTAATTAAGGAATCATACACTCCCCCATCATAGAAAGGGGCCATCATTGTCCCGATATACAAAACAGGAAATGATCAGGATCCAGCAACATATAGATTGATTAGTTTGCTAGACGTTTCTTTGAAAATTTTTTCTACAGTTATAATTCAAAACCTTGTGGTTGATTTGGAGAAGGTGGGTGGACTGAGTAAATTTCAAGCAGGCTTTAGAGCAGCCCACAACACCATAACATAGAAACATAGAATATGACAGCAGATAAGGACTGCTTGGCCCACCCAGTCTACCCATTTCCATACCTAATGGATAAGCTGCAGATCCTAGCTAACCAACAGCCTGCTTCTTCCAACCTCCACCCCCTAGAATTGTCTTATGTCTGTCCCATGCATTCTTGCATTCCACCACTGTTTTCGACTCCACAGCCTCCTCAGGAAGGCTGTTCCATGCATCCACAACCCTCTCCATGAAAAAATACTTCCTCACATTACCTCTGAGCCGTCCCCCCCTCTATCTTCAAATTGTGCCCCCTTGTTCTTGCGCTCCTCTTTTTCTGAAAGATGCTACCCTCTTGGACTTTGTTGGTTCCCTTGAGGTATTTGAAAGTTTCTATCATGTCACCCCTCTCCCTCCTCTCCTGCTATACATATTAAGATCCTTAAGTCTCTCTTGATATGTCTTCTGGTGCAGACACTGCACCATTTTAGTTGCTCTCTCCTGGACTGCCTCCATCCTGTCTATGTCTTTGTGGAGACTGGGTCTCCAGAACTGCACGCAGTACTCCAGATGGGGTCTCACCAGCTGTCTGTACAGAGGGATAGCAACTTCCTGTTTTCTGCTGGTGTTGCCTCTCCCTATGCATCCCAGTATCCCACCAGCCCTACTTACTGCCCTCTCACATTGCTTGCTCACTTTAGGTCATCTGATATATCTACCCCAGGTCCCTTTCCATTTTTGTTGTTGTTAGTATCTCACCCCCCAATTGTGTACTCTTCCCCTGGGTTTCTGATTCCCAGGTGCATTACTTTGCACTTCTTAGCATTGAATCTAAGTTGCCATATTTATGACCATTCCTCTAACCTTGCCAAGTCCCTTCTCATCCTTTCCACCCGACCTTGTGTATCAACTTTGATGCAGATCTTTGTGTCATCTCCAAAGAGACATACTTTTCCTTCCAGTCCCTCTGCAATGTCGCTTATAAAGACATTAAAGAGGACTGGTCCTAGTACTGAACCCTGCGGTACCCCACTAGTAACCACACTTTCTTCAGAGTGAACTCTGTTTACTATTACCTTCTGTGTCCTGTTCTCTAGCCAGTTTTTTACCCAGGCTACCATCTTTGGACCCACTCCCAGGCTGGCCAACTTGTATATTAATCTTTTGTGTGGGACTGTGTCAAATACCTTGCTAAAATCTAGGTAGGCCATGTCTACAGCCCCTCCCTGATCTACTACTTTGGTCACCCAGTCAAAGAAATCTATTAGATTCATCTGACATGACCTTCCCACTGTGAATCCATGTTGCTTTGGGTCCTGAACTCCTCTGGCCTCTAGGTACTCGACAATTCTTTCCTTCAGAAGTGATTCCATCATTTTCCCAATCACTGAGGTTAAGCTAACAGGTCTGTAGTTTCCTGCTTCTGCCCTGCTCCCACTTTTGTGAAGTGGAATCACATCTGCCCTCCTCCAGTCTTCCGGTACCACCCCCTCCTCCCATGATTTATTAAAGATAACTGTTTTGAGCTTTCCCATCTTATAGAAACATATCTACATCTAAGGCAGCAGATTTTGTATGTCCTATATGTAGATTTCAAATCTGCCTCTGACTCAGTGAATAGATCCATATTATGGAAAATTATGGATAAGAGAGGGATAGACAGACAAATAATTCATATAATAAGTGTTTTATACAGTGATTCTTGGGCAAAAATAAGGATAGGTCCAAATGGTAAACTCTCTCAACCTTTACACATTACAAAATAAGTGAGACAGGGCTGTGTACTTGCTTCCATCTTGTTGTCATTGTATATTGACATCTTGCTGTCAAACTTTGAAGTTCTTCCATCTGACTCCCCAAAAATTCTAAGCAATGATTGTGCCATAATGGCTTTTGCAGATGACATTGTTCTTGTTTCTCTAACAAAAAAGGGTTTACAAAAGAAAATATACCATCTCGAGGTAAAAGCAGGTGAATTGGAACTACAAGTTAAGGGGCTGGATTCACAAAGCTTTCAGAAGGTGCAAAACCTTCCTTAAGTCCCCAAACTGACGTAGCTATGGGGAAAAAAGGGGAGATTGCTCTAAGTGCTATTCACAAAAACCTCCGCAGCTGCAGAAAAAAAACTTTATGGACTGTGAAAAGAAGTGAAGCTGCTGAAATCCCTGAGGGGAAAAAAAGGTGTGAGATAAGTAAGGCACATCCCCTGAAACGCTATTCTCAGCCAGTTTTCTTCTACAGTTGCAAAAAAAATGTTATACACAGTGAAATGAGGGGTAACTCTCCCTCAGCAAACAGCAGTAGTGTCCCAACTATTGGACTCAATTAAGGTGGAGGTGAGGCACAGGTAATAGCCTCCCAGATAGTATAGCAGTGGCTGATGTTACAGCAACAAAAGCACACATTGCCATGATATGGCAACAGACAACAACCACCAGACCCAGTGCAGCCCATGATGGAGCCTCACAGGCAGTAGAGCCTGGCCAGCCTGCGGTGAGTGCTACCCCTGCAGGCAGCAGAAATGCTGCAGGAAGGGATGACCAGCAGTGACAGTCGGCTACTGTGGTGCCATGGTATTGTCGGTACCTGTGGCGATGCAGTGGTCCCAGTTGAGGGATTGGTTGCTGGTCTCTTTGTGGGTGCTGTCAGCCTCATACTATGACAGCAATGTTAATGTCTGCTGCTTCAGCAATTTGGTTGTACTATTGCTGTGCCTTCTCAGCCATTTCCACAGCTGCAGATCAGCAGCTGCGGATTTGCAGCACTTGAAGGATTCCCGCAGCTGCTGGAATTCCACAGCTGCGGGACTTTTTGCAGGATTCCCACAGTTGCAGGATTTTCTTTGAAAATATTATGCAACTGCATTTCCACAGTGCTGCAGGCTTTTTTTCCCACAGTTGCGGGATTTTGGGACTTCTTTGTGAATCCTGACCAATATCTCTAAGACACAAATTTCTATATTTGGTAAAAACAAAGTGTCAGGCAGGTGGAACATAGGATCTCAAGCCATCTCCATAACTAAATTCTATACATACATAGGGTTAGTTTTCTCAACAAAGACTCTTTGGTGCAAACATATTGAAAAAACTATGTTTACAGCAAATAAAACAGCTCTTGCACTTAGGAAATGTAACTATGCATGCGAGGGATGTCTATTGAACCTCTCCTTGAAGCCATAAGAACTAAATATGTGGCTCAAATAGGTTATGCAGGAGAACTTTAGGACACCAAGCACTGACAAAATTTGATGATACCAATACATAAAGTGCTAAGAAGAACCATGGGAGTTCCCCTGGACTTTTTCTGCTTCATATATGAAAGCTGAAACTGGTTTAATTAACGTCAACACTATCTTTGGCACTAAAAGACTAAATTTCTGGCTTAGATTGACCAGAATGCCAGAACAGCGAATAGCCAAAATGTGTCTCCAAGAAAAAATAGTTGGTATGATAGAGGATGCTATAAAACTGGATGGCTCCATAATGTTTATTGGCATACCATGAGTATAGCGACCGAATATGGGTGGCATGTCACAACGGTGAGTCATAGTGGGCACTATACTCATGGGCTACCCTGCAAGGGTAGCGACTGTACACAACCACTATGGTAGTGTATGGTGACAGAAAAGGAAGGCTAGCGAGGGGAAGGGGAGGGACAGAGAACAGGTTTTGAGGGATGGGTGTACCTGCTGCCACTGAGCTAGCCGTGTGGTGTGGTGATGTGGGTGGCTAGCTCAGGTGCAGCAGGTACAGGGCTGGGGACCAGGTGCAGGAGAATTTTGCCACTACCTGTGGCCATGGCACTTAATTTCTGTTCGCTTTAAGGATTTTGCCCCCTCCCCAACATGCACCCCCCCGGAGTTGAGAATCCTTATTCAGGGAGGCATGGGGGGAACCCCCCCATGAGTGGAGGTGCTGGGGGATCATAGCCCCCCACAAAAACACTTTTTTCAATTCTGGATGTCGGGTCACCTGAAAGTGTACAGTATATTGCCGATTTGCTTTTCGGTGATATACACTCCTCATAATAGTGATCGCTATTCTGCAATCGCCATTATGACATGGAACCTGTTTATTCTTTAACGGATAAGTATAACCTTCAATTTCTTAGAAGTTATGTGGGAAAAAAATTACTCTTAGTCTAAAATACAAAACGCACAGAGCTAAAAAAGTAAGCAAATATTGGGCAAACATCGATATGGAAATAACAAATTCCTATTCTCCTTGGTTTGCTGAAAATTGTATAGGTACCTTCCATTTACATTATTATATGGAGGTTCTCTCTGATGAGATTTTGAGAAATATGTATGTTAGACATAAGTCTGAAACCTGTTCTAGTAATGTATTACTGGCAAGATACAATAAAACACAAACATTGTGAATAGACTGTGATTGTAGTAGTGAAGGGCCTAAGAACCTAATACACATACTCTGGTTCTGCCCCTGGTATAGTAAGATAAGGAAAAACTTAATTATAAAAATTTTTTCCACTGAGTCAATAGAACAACTAGGCATTGGAAGAAAGTCTCTTACCTAGATCCTAATGAGTACTGAATACCCTATAACTATAAAGCAAGGCAAGGCAAATTTTATTTTTCTGGAGCCCAATCCCAGAGTCTCTGGGCGCTGTACAACACACAAAAAATTTAAACAAAGAAAAAATACATATCTTACAATATAATAAATAATCACATGTCAGAATAGGCAATGTTCTGCATATAAATAATCACACTCTTTACTTTTAAAAAGGGACTGATATTCTATGTTCTCATCCAGTGCCCGAGAAAGCCTGGCTAAACAGATAACACTTAAGGCGGGCTTTAAATGCCTCCACAGAAGAGGTCTCCCTCACCAATGGTGGGAGTGAGTTCCACAGGACGGGGCTGGCAATACTAAAAGCTCTATCGCCAGCCGTTTTCAACCACGTCCTGGGAATCGCCAGGAGGCCCCTCGAGGAGGATCGCAGGGAGTGGACCGTGGCAGTAGGTATAAGAAGGTCCACCAGGTAGCAAGGGACCAGTCCATGTAGGGTCTTAAAGGTGAACAAGCCCACCTTGAGAAGCACCTTTCATCGAACCATCAGCCAGTGCGATTCCCGCAGCACCGGGGTGATGTGACAGTATTTCGACTGTCCAGTCAACAACCTGGCAGCTGTGTTCTGCACCAGCTGCAGTCAACAGAGGGTGCTTTCAGAGAGCGCTTTACAATAGTCAAGCCTAGATGTTACAAATGCATGCACCAAGGTGGGGAGCTCCAGGGGCAGAATCAGGTACTTAATCCGGGCAATGTTTCTCAGATGGAAGAAACTAAATCTGACAACGGATGACACTTGATGTTCCATTGTCAAATCGCTGTAGCAAATATTTTTGTAAATGCTGTTCATATCAGGAAAAAATTAAGTGTCCCAAACCCATTATAAATTGGAATAAAGAAAACAGTAATGTATTATACTGATCAAAAATAATTGACGCTGAAAACAATATCTTAGTACATGTATGTATGTATGTGTGTGTGTGTGTATATATATATATATATATATATATATATATATATATATATATATATGTATACTGTATACAGAGAGGATCTCATAGCCTGGGGGCCACAGGAGATACCAATAACTTTTTAAGGTAAACATTTTGTATAGCATAATTAGAATAAATTATATACTCACACTCTAGGCAGTTTAATTGTAGATTGTTAAACAATGAATGCTCATCGTGGTTTGAAATGTGAATTTTAATTATACTCAGTCATATCTCTAAAATGTATTTATTGTTTCATAATAGGAAAAATATTCTGTAATAATTTCCGTGTTTACATTGTAATGACCTATGTGTTGAACAATAAATTTGAACTAATATATAACCTTGGTCAGGTCTGCAAGGCAGGGGTAAGTAGCCATTAGGACATGGCATTCGAGGTACACAAAAAACTTCCCACTGACACACAGAGGCATATGCTCAGACCACCAGATTAAAGGCATGCTTCATTAAAGCAGTGGTGCAACGAAATTGGGCAAAATATCTCACCCCAACTTTTTTCACTATAAAAAATTCCAGGCATCTTCTAGTTTTATTTGGTGGTAATATTTTCCAGTTCAACCAAAATCAGAATATTTTATAAATATTTTAATTTAGTTCTTTTCAAGAAAAAAGATGGCTGCTTATTTAGCATTGTAGACCTGGCAAGGGTTAGGATCAAGAAAATTATAAAAAAAAAAAATCTCACAGTGCACAGTGCTGGCACCTCCTATGCTGTATAGGAGGTAACTAGAAAACAATATTTCACATGTATGCTAATATTTTTATAAATCTCACCCACTCCGATAGCATATATATGAGTCAAAACATTCAGGGCACTAAGGGGTCTTTGCACCTGCAAACTGGGGTTTGCCCCAGATCCCCATATTCAAAAGGGACCTTTGTGTGGGCAAAGAAGGTTTAGCACGCAAGCAAAATATAATGTATGCAGGTGGGCAAGAGGAAGGGAGTGGCTACGAGTAGCCCTGCTAGCCCATATTCAGTGGATCTACAATGTGCAAAAGGGGTTAGCGCAGTCCTCGTGTGCAGTGCAAATGCCACCGAACACAACCACAGTTTACTCCGGGCAACCCTAGTGGCTGCTGGAGGTAATGCTGCCACCCCAGCTGGTTGCCCGCTAGGGGAGTACACCTGCCCCTGTGGTCCACGGAATCCCCCAACCCCCGATGGCTGGCCTGTAAGTCCCTTAAAACTATCCTGGTGCCTAGTGGTCCCCCTCCAAGCATTAGCCCATACTAAAATTATAACTTCACTGCTGCTACTGGTCCCCCCTCCCTCTGATCACCAGCCCGGGGGTTCAATGCCACTTCCCTGGAGCTAGTGGTCCCCACCTACCTCCAATCACCAGCCCAAGGTTTCAATAACACTTCTCTGGTGGTAGTGGTCCCCCTCTCTCCAACTGTGAGCCCAAGGTTTCACTACCACTTCCCTGGTGCTAGTGATCCCCCTTCCCCACTCGCCAGACTGTAGTATAACTTAACCCCCCCACATCCAGTTCCTCTCCCAGCACCAATCCACAATATCTCTAGTTCCACATCTCTATTATAAGTCTAATTAATTATTCATGAGCCTAGCAAGACTCCAGATTGGCTACTGAATTGGTCATTAACGTCTTGGAAAAAAACCTGAAACCTAAATAAAACCAGCAAAAACAAAAGTTATTATTGTGATTAAACTTACAATCACAAAAACAACCTCAAAACCAGTCATTTCCTTGGATTAACGACTGGCTGGAGAAAGGGGTCCCTCAGCTGCATCTTGGGCCACCCATCCACCAACCAATCATTAATCCCTTAGAGAGATTGTCCACTTGGGAACAGAGGTAGGAGGCTGTTCAGGAAAGAGATTTGGTTTTATTTTCTGTTTTAACTGAAATATTTGAATAGTTTTGTACTTGAAATTAGTTCTGTGTGTTAAAAATTACTACTTTGAGTTAGAACTGTTACTTGGGCTGTGATATTGTAACTATTGGGGCTTGTGTGCTGGGTGTGGGAACACTTGTTTGGCAGTGATAGAGTGACATTTAAATGTGATGTTTGCCTGGTGGTGGTAGAGCCCTCCCACCGACTCTGTTTTGTAGGCTTTCTGAAATACTGAAAAGCCACTGGGGGTTGGGATTGAAGGGCTGTGCATTTCTGTTTGTGACCGAAATTTTAAGCAACAGGAACTGGTGGGTCTGTGACATCATACGGTACCTGATGTCTGCATACACACACTGTTAGTGGGACTGGACACACACTGGACTGCATGTGTTTGTGAGACTTGGGAACTTTATTGGTGGGGTTGAAATTGGGTTTGTAAATAGCTGCAGTCAGTATAGAGAGTATTCCAGGGGTAAGGGACTGAGAAAAGGGGTGTGTGCCATTATGAACAGAGAGGAACAAACACGGTGGCCACATTCCACCATGGCAGGCATCTTCGGAAGGGTTGTAGGCTGCACAGGCTGTGGGATGGCAATAATTCTCAATTGGGCCTGGAGAGAGGGAGGCTGCTCACTCTGTAGACAGCTATCTTGTATCAGGAGTGAGGTATATTGGTTAAGGAGTAAGCTGGGGGAGCTGGGGGGGTGTCCAAGGATAAGGGGTGTGGATATGGGCAGCAGAAGGGTGGGGCTGAGGGGAGGCTGGGGCAACACTCTGAAATTACAGGACGTGATGTTACAGCAAGCAGGAGTGGGGATATTAGAGACAGAGGACCCTTAGATAGGGATGTTGATGCTAAGGGGAAAACGTATGGGGTAAACATTCCGAATATAAAGAGAGTGGAGGGGGAAGAGTCAGGAGGGGCTGTTGTAGGGAAGCCTAGAAGAGCGGACAGTGAGAAGGGAGGCGCTGTTGTGGGGAAGCCTAAAAGAGCAGACTGTGGGAAGGGAGCTCCTAAGGAATACAGGGCAAGAGGGGAGGAAGAAGGGCAGTTTAGAGGGGCAGTTGGGGGGAAACTCAGGTTACTTGATGGAGGCTGGCATAGATTGTTACAATAAATTTGAGCTCCTAAGCAACCTAGAGGGGGAGGAAGGGGTAGGTGGAAATGAGGAAACTGATACAGAGGCCGGGGGGAGGGAGTCGGATACCCATAGGGCATCACAGACCGGCAATGGAAAAGATTGAAATAGTCCCAGAGAGAGAAGGGGAAACATAAATGTAAAGCAGATGGGGGAGATGCAACATATTGCAGACATGAGTGAGGAGAGCATGACTAGAGAGAAACTGGGAGACAAAGACGTGGGGGAGGGGCCCCCTTCAGCAGGGGGGTCTGTACCAAGGATGGGGCCCTAAGGTAAAGGGACCCACAAAGGTCCTCTGGAGTAGAGGTACTATTACAAGGGGAGGATGGCAGTGTGGGAAGGGAAACCATCAGGGCCAGGATAAATGGTTTGGATAAGAGAGGGTTAAAGGGACACCTATTGGGGGTCTCAGTTAAGTGGGCAAAATAACAAGGAAGGCAGAAAGGGGAGGGTGATAAGGGGGTCTCTAATAAGGCAGGAAGACTCCCATGGAATTGAGATCATGAATAAAGGGGTGGATGGGGGGTTGATAGCGTATAGTGGAGGTAACCATAAGGATGATGGCGGTGTTAAGGTTTTGTTATTGGGAGACTCGATGATTAGGGGTATCCAGTGGGAGGGACGGGGGGATGGATGCCGTAGCCAGATGAAGGTAGTGAGTATCTCTGGGTTGACAGTGCAGAGAGCAAAGTTCATGGTGTACGAACTGGTTAGGGATTGTGGAGGGAAACCGGATTTCCTGGTGCATTTGGGAACTAACGATCTAGAGGGAAATAGCATTTTGGAAATCCAAGCAAGGTTCCAAGAACTTGCCAGAGTCTTTCGGGATAATGGATGCAACATATCCTTTTCGGAGATATTGCCAGTACCAAAGGCCTCAGTGGAGAAAAAAATGAAGATCACAGAGGTTAATGACTGGCTCAGGAAGTGGGGTGAAGAGAGTGGGTTGGGAGTGTTAGGTAACTGAAAAGGAGTTTGGGAGGATAAGGGACTGTATGCCAAGGACAGGCTTCATCTTGCCCCATTAGGGAAGGAAGTCCTTAAACGGGGGTGGCTGACTACATTCAAGAAAGGTGGGGTTTAAACTTGAGAAGGGGGAGGGATAAGGGAGGGGCTGACCAGAAGCCCTTTCCTCCAGATGAGGGGAGTAGCCTTCAAACCCAAAGGGGGGAGGGGGGAAACAGACTGGGGAGGTTTCAGGAGGAGCAGGGAGGCTGGAAGTATAAGGAACCTGGGTGGGGTTCGACAAAGGGGACTGAGGATAAGGGGTGGGGGTGGTGTTAGTAAATGCCAGGAGCTTGGGAAACAAGTTGCCAGAGTTCCAGGCCATGCTGTTCGGGGGATGGATGTGAAGGTGGTCAAGAAGCATGGGCCAACAAAACCATGACTGGGACCTAAAGTGAGGGGTACACTATGCTTAGGAAGGATAGAAGGAGGCAGGGGTGGAGTGGCTATGTTCATTAGAGATGACATAGAAATTGCTAGGGTAGAAGAGGCAGAGGAAATGTGGACACCTTATGTGTCACCTTATGAACCCCAGCAGGAGGTAAGGTCAAGCTGGGTGTAGTATATAGGCCCCCCGGGATGGGTGATGTTCTGGAGGATGGTTTGCTGGACAACATCATCGCCCAGTGTGGACCAAAAGGGGAAGGAGTGGGTTTGATGGGGGACCTTAATATGCCTGGTACAAACTGGGGAACCATGTCATCTAAGGTGGCCAAGAAGCAGAAGCTGCTGGACAGCTTCCAGGATGTGTTCTTAACACAGCATGTGATGGAGCCCACAAGGGAGGGGCATGTCCTGGACGTGGTTCTGGCAGATGGTGATCTGGTAAGGACCTGGTTATAGAGGATCCCCTGACTGGGAGCGACCACAATACTGTCTGGTTTCAAATAAGCATGGGGGGAGGGGGGGGAGAGATCTAGGACACTGGCAGTGAACTTCAGGGGGGAAGACTTTGTGGGCATGGGAAATATTCTCAAGGATCACTAGAAGGGGATTACATCAATGACAAATGTGGAAAAGAGATGGGAGGTCATCAAACGGGGACTTTATGAGGCAGTCAGGACCTGTGCTAAGGTAAAACGTAAGGAAGCAAGGTCACATAAACCATGCTGGTCGTCCAGTGAGGTTCAGGTAGCAGTCAGAGAAAAGAAGGCAGCCTACAAAAAATATAAAACAACAAAAGGGGATAGGGAAAAGGAAATGTACCATCTTGCATCTAGAAAAGTCACCCAGATGGTGAGGGGGGCAAAGTCCAGTAAAGAGCAGTGTCTGGCACAGGGGATACATGGAGGGGAAAAGGGGTTCTTCCAGTACATTGGGGAGTGGAGAAAAACTAAGGGCCATCTTGGCAGATTGAAATCAGAAGGAGGGTGGGTGGAAGAGGCGAGGGACCAGGCAGAGGTATTAAACGAGTACTTCGCCTATGTGTTCAGTAGGGAGGGGGATGGGATATCTACAAAGCAAGGCAGGATGGGGATAGAAGCGGTAGTGAGTGGGATCAGGGGAGCAACAGAAATGGAGCAAGAGGGAGGGAGAGGCACCCCAGGGGTGTCACATCAGGATAAGGATAAAAAGGCCAGTAAGATGGAGGGGACGGATGATGCTATCTCCACCGAAAGGGTGTGGTTAGCCCTCAAGGCCCTGAAGAAAGATAAATCTCCTGGACCGGATGGCATTCATCTGAGAGTGCTATGGGAATTGGCGGACATGCAAGCTTGCACCCCTGGTGGAGCTCTTCCAACAGGTCGCTTGGGACAGAGGGAGGGTACCCTAGGGATTGGCGAGAGAGGCACATGGTGCTAACCCATAAAGGGGGGTCAAGGGAAGTACCAGGTAACTATAGACCCATCAATTTGACCTCGGTGGTGGAAAAATTAATGGAGAGTATACTAAAGGAACAATTGGGGGTGTACTTGGAGGAGGTGGGAGGTCTGGATAGTTGGCAACATGGGTTTGTGCCAGGTAGATCATGTCAAACCAATATTGTGGAGTTCTACGAATGGGTAACATCAGAACTGGACAGGGGAAAGCCTGTGGATGTATTATTCTTGGACTTCAGCAAGGCATTTGACTCTGTCCCCCACAATGGTCTGGTGGAGAAACTGACGGGGTTGGGAGTAGGCCCTCTGATGGTCAGATGGATTGAAAACTGGCTAGCTGGATGCACCCAGAGAGTAGTGGTCAGTGGGGAGCTCTCGAACCCTAGAGAGGTCGGTAGTGAGGTACCGCAGGGCTCGGTCCTGGGTCTGATCCTGTTTAATGCATTCACATCAGACATCAGGGAGGGTATAGGGTGTGAAATGAATCTCTTCGCTGATGACTCCAAGATGGGAGCAGTAGTTGAGGGGGAAGAGGGGAGGTTGGCCCTGCAAGGGGACCTGGACACCCTGGAAAGCTGGGCTCACACATGGAAATTAAATTTCAATATCATCAAGTGCAAGGTGTTACATCTTGGGCAGGGAAACCCTAAACACAGGTACACCCTGGGAGGGGAGGCGCTGGAGGCCTCATCAGGGGAAAAAGACCTCGGGGTCATGGTGGATGCATATATGAATAACTCTGAGCAGTGCAGGAGAGCAGCTAGAAAGGTAAACAGGATGTTGGGATGCATCGTAAGGGGGATCACCTCTAGGAGCAGGGAAGTGATTCTGACGCTCTACAATGGACTGGTTAGACCACACCTTGAGTACCGTGTACAGTACTGGAGACCACACTTGGAGAGGGACATACAGTTCCTGGAGAGGGTACAGAGGAGGGCAGCTAAGATGATATGAGGACTAGAGGATTTGACATATGAGGACAGACTTGAGGAGCTGTGCCTGTTTTCATTGGAGGACAGGAGAGGAGAGACAGTGGGACATGATTGAGGTCTTCAAGTACCTCTAGGGAATAAATAGGGTAAACATGGAGGGGATCTTTAGAATAAAGCAGGAAGGTATCACCAGAGGGCATGGTTTGAAGTTGGAAGGTGGAAGGGTGAGGGGGAAAAGAGGAGGAGGTTTTTCACTGAGAGGGTGGTGAACCCTTGGAATGTGCTGCCTGGTGAGCTGGTTCAGAGATCCACAGGGCTTCAAGAGATGGTGGGACAGACACTGAAAGCGGATGTACCAGATGATGGCCTGGCCCAGAGGGGTGGGGAATGATGACAGGGGTTTGTGGAACACGGGGGGAGGCCTCGGCACCCAACTAGAGATCTGAGGTTCAAGCAGACTCGATAGACCATAAGGCCTAATCTGCTGGCAATTAGTATGTTAGTATGTAAATGACTAGCTTCTCAGTTGTTATTGCTTAAATCCCTGGTGTCTAGCACCCCCACCATGGCACTGAGCACCCACTTCTCCAGTCACCTTACCAGTATCCTAGGTTCTGTGGGTTCTCTTATGGCGATCGGCACAGCCCTCCTCACACCACCTCAGCTGGCCACTGTATATCTAGGCAGGGAGTGCATGACTTATGTGTTGGATTGGGCATGTCACCCTGTCCTAAAAATATGTGGCGCACTCCCTGCCTGGACATGCAGTGGTCAGTCAAGGTGGTGTGAGGAGTGCTGCACCAGTCACTGTATGCAGACCTGTGGCACTGAGGATACTAGTAAGGTGATTGGGGGGTAGGTGTCCAGTGCTGCAGTTTGGGGGGGTGCCAGATGCCAGAGATTAGGGATGTGGGACTTGAGGTACTGTGGATCAGTGCCGAGAGGAACCACTGGACATGGCTGGGGCTTAAGTTATATTACAGGCTGGTGATTGGAGGGAGAGAACCACTAGCACCATGGAAGTTGTATTGAAACCTTGGGCTGGCAATTGAGGAGGAACACTAGCACTAGCGAAAGTTATGTTTAGATATGGGCTGGAGATCAGAGGGAGTGGGGGACTATTAGCACCAGGGATAGCAACATGTCTTGGACTGGGGAAGGGGGGTGGTGCCTCACTAACCTGCCTCCACTACCTATGCAAATTGCCCATAATGGACATGCAAATGCCTCCTTAGTGCCTTGCATGCCCAATGGGCCGATGTTCATGGGTCCCTATGAATATTGCAGATAGCGCTCCGACATTATCCCCTCTTGAGGCACACTTTGGGAACCTTGTTTGGGCAGCGCTACTTAAGTGAGTGCTGTGCTGACATTGCCTATATTCAGTCGGATAGCACCAGTGCCCTATCTGACTGAATATAGCATCCTCAGACCCCTGGGCAACTGCAAAGCACAGCACATTTGCACTGTCCTTTGCACTTTACTGAATATCGGGCCCCCTGTGTTTAACCTTATTCAAAATGGCTGCCTAGCTTTTTGAAAAAGAATTTGTAGCACTACTGCTTTAAATAAGATTTTAAAAGTGTTTAAAGATGATTCTTGGTGTTTCAAATTCCCATTTTTTCTAATGCACCCAAAAAGGTTTTCAAGACTGTTTACTTGCACAAGTATGTTCCTAAAGAGCAGATGACACCTTTGGGGCAGGTAGCTCATGTCCAGTACTGTAGCTGCCTGCCCAGGAACCTAAATGAGCTAGGTTTTAAATGTTTCTATTCAGTGGATAAGTAGCACTTTAACTTATTAATCCAGTGATCCTACTTCCTGCTTTGGCCGGAGCTGCTGAGTGCCCAACACAACCCCGCTCACAAAACAGCATTTTTGATGCTGCAAAGTGGTGAAGGGGCTGCAGGGCTATACATGGCATTGAAATGCTATCAGTGCCAGCAACATCATTTGCAGACTACTACACCATAATAAAAGGCACTGGTACATGTTTAGGGGGTTAGTACATGTATTACTATCCCCCATTAAAAGGCACCAGTGCCTTTTATTTTATATGGTGTAGTTGTCTGCAAATGCCACTACTGCCACCAATAGTATTTCAGTGCAATGTATAGCCCTGCAGCGCCTTTCTCACTTCGCATCATCAAAATGCTGTTTTGCAGAACGGGCTGTGGTGGACGTTCGGTAGCTTTGGCCGAACCAAGAAATAGGATTGTGAGATTAGTAAATTAATTTACTAATTATACTCTGAGCAGAAATATTTAAAATCTAACTAATTTAGGGTCTGAGGTAGGCAGCTACTGTAATTGAGTTGCCAGCCCAGACAAATGAATATGTCAGTAACTCATTAAATATATGGAAGCATTATTAGAATAACGACTTATCCTGTTATGCCATGTCCAACTAAGAATATACACTATCCTGCATGACATAGAAACATAGACTTTAATGACAGATAAGGACTGCTTGGCCCACCCAGTCTGCCCATTTCCCTACTAATAGGATAAACTGCAGATCCTACTTAACCAACATCCTATTTCTTCTTACCCCAGCCCCACTATATTTGCCTTATGTCTGTCCCATGCATTCTTGAATTCCCACACTGTTTTTGACCCCACAACCTCCTCAGGAAGGTCTTCCCATGCGTCCACCACCCTCTCCATGAAAACATACTTCCTCACGTTGCCCCTGAGCCATTCCCCCTCTATTTTCAAATTGTGCCCCTTTGATCTTGCACATCTTTTTCTGAAATATGCTACCCTCTTGGATTTTGTTGATTCCCTTGAGGTATTTGCAAGTTTCTATCATGTCCCCCCTCTCTCAACTTTCCTTGAGGGTATACATATTAAGCTCCTTTAGCCTCTCTTCATATGGCTTCTGGTGCAAACCCAGTACCATTTTAGTTGCCCTTCTCTAGACTGCCTCTATGACAAATTCCATGACAAAAGGAATTAACTTCCACATAAGTTATGTTTCCTGCAGTAACTCAGTTGCAGAATCAATCAATCAATCAAATCTTTATTTTACCAGGCAGAACACAATTGAGAAAAAATAATTTTCAAGATGGACCTGGAAAAGGTTCACAAAAGGCAACATGATATATTCACAGAGCTTCATTGGCAAACAGCATACAGATAAATACAGGACAATGAGTACAGGGCATGGAAGATATCCATGTCAGCAAACAAGTTTGTATGCTATACAAACAGGTCAAAATTACAAAATAGTCAGGTGTAATATATAAGAAAATGCACAGAGTATATACAGTATACAGTATATGCAGGATCTACGCTACGTGTAGAAAATAATGTACAAGAGGTAAGAAGGAAAGAAGGCCAGGAGAAGTGTAAGAACATTAATTACTAGGGCAGTAAGTTAACACAAGACAGACAGAGGTGCAGAATTGAATTTTCCTGGTGGGCTTCACTGTGTACAGGATGGCAGCGAAGAAATTAACTCCCACAATTGTGGCTGTTGGCATTGTTCAAGGTGATTTATATTCATGTCTCTCTGTCTTTGGTTACTCGTTCTCTCATATTAATGTACTCATTGGAGGAGAGAAGGGTAAGGGGTGATATGATAGAAACAGTCAAGTACTTAAAGGGCATCAACAGGGTTAGTACGGACAGCATGTTTCAATTAAAGGGAGAAGGGATTACTAGGGAGCACAGTCTGAAGTTGGTGGGGGCAGAGTCAGGAGGGAGGGAGGCGAGAAAGTATTATTTCATGGAGAGGGTGGTAGAAGGATGAAACACACTCCCTGAAAAAGTGGTATCTATTAAAACAGTGGAGGGCTTTAAAAGAGGGTGGGATAGGGTTAAGGGCAAGATACTAGCCAGTGGGAAGATGAGGGGGGAAGACAGGGAGGCAAGGGGTGGGATGGAGCAGCAGGAGTCTTACCTCTGTACTGCACAATCGAGCAGGTGTGATAGACCATTTAGCCTATATCTGCTGGCAGTTTCATATGTTCATATGTCCTTAAAGGAGGAAATGTGAAAGGAAAATGTATGCCCTCCACTGGGATTTGACCCCAGGCTCGTAGCATTCTGCATGTATGTTTGAATTCTGTGAATAGGTTTCCGGAAAGTTTTATTATTTATTGAGATTTTTCAATTATTTTTGCCCTAAGCTGACCAGCCCCCCACAAGAGGAATGACAACTCTGTATTTCTTTTTTGTGCTATATTCACAACCATATTCTACATCTATCAAAATAGTTTTAAGACAATGGCATCGGACTGAAATGGCTTTATGCATAAGCACATACAAATATTCCACCATTTTGGGGAATGTTAGTTCAAGAGGGTGTTATAGTATTGGTAATTTACTCTTTATTTTCTGCATTTGTGGAAATGGAAGCAAACATCCTGACAAATGATGTGTCCTTGTTTCACCTTTTCTTCCATACTCATGTTGTCCCCTAAAACACTGATGTTATAACCACGTCAAACAATCTGACCTCTTACAGGGCTGGCAGTATAGCCTAGAGGTTAGAGGAATGAGGTGTGAATGAGCATGATACATCCAGCAGACCAGACCTGAGTTTGATTCTCACAACCTCCACTTGCATAGCGTGTGACCACGCAGTGCTCCCAGGTTGCCCCTGAAAACAGGCACTTGTGCCTAGTGGGCCTTACCCAGTGATTAAAAATAAATAAATAAATTATAGACCTTTTCCAGAAAGAGGAATTCAGTTTCACCATGTAAACAAGCATGGCAACCCATGTTTTTTGTTGTGGATTTTAAATGTTTAGATGACCAACATGTTCTGGGCAAAAAACTATTAATTTGACATGAAGTTGCTGAAACACTAGAGGATGTCCTTAAAGAAGGTCAGAGAGCGAGAGGACAAGACCTCCACTGGTAGAGAATTCCAATTTCACATACCTCTAGTGTTCACTGACCTTGTATTTGTCACAAGGCTCTGAATCAATAAACTTATGACTAATCATTTGCTTTGCACAGGGCCTGCAGTGACTGGCATGAAGAAAGTTATAACTGATCCTAGACACTCATAATATTATTTTTGCTGTTAATTCTTTTTATGAATTTTAAAATCCCACCCCAAAAAATAGCACAGTACAGAATGTATGCTGTTTTAGAAAATCATATTTATTTTATTTATTTATTCAATTTTGGTAACAGGATAGGCCCGCTGAAACCAGAAGTCCCTCTTTCTGGGGCGACCCAGAGTTAATTACAGACAGAGATTCAGACAGTGAACAGGTACAATGAACACAATAAATCACAAGATACTGGATTAATTACAGGCAGATATACGGACAGTGAATGGGAAGAATGTTTACAGCAGATTACATTAGTTTTCGCTAAATTAACAGCACTAAATAGCCAATACACATACCCGACACTATATTTTACTGGAGGAACATAATCACAAGATATTACAACACAGTGCAGCCCAGAAATCAAGCACAGCTGACATTATAATATGGGGAGACAGGGTAGGAACATTATCAGCAAAATAATGGCTAGGCAGTCAATCAACGACAGCAAGAACAGCGACAGCTTTCAAGTAGAAAGGTTTTTAGCCCTTTTTTAAAACCCTGAAGAGAGGAGGAGTTTTGCAGCTCAGGAGGAAGTGAGTTCCAGTGAGATGGAGTGGAGTAAGCATAATAACTCTTACCTGTATTTGTTTTATCTCTGGGTATTTCAAGCAAGTTACAGTTGGAGACCTGGAATAAGCACCTTTCAGGCTTAGGAACTAATAAATCAATAAGGTTGGTGGGGGTAAACATTCTGATGAGCTTAAATGCAAGGCGTAAAAGGGGGTATACATCTTCCTCCCCTCTAGAGAGGGGCAATTTAGGAGGAGAGGATCTTGCAGTGATGTTTGTGTGTGGGGGGCTGCAAAGTGACTAGTTTTGTTCAAATCAACAGGAATAAGAAAGAACACAATGGAAAAGTTTACTACAGCTTGTCATTATATGAAGAGATTATAAAACAGTATAAGTTGATTCTAGAGAACTTGAAATCCATTAAGGTATATAGAAAGAATACAAGTTTGATGAGGTGGACATCCATCAGCTTGAGCAAGGGAAAGGAAAAAACACTGGGAGGAGCCAAATCTTCAGGTACATGTAACATCTCGGCGTCCCTCTCTATGTAACTGCCTTTCCCTCCAATGATCTCACTCCTGGACTATGGGGGTGGGGGAGGTGGGGTATGAGAAGTGGGTAGCCCAAGCTATATTTATTTATTTATTTATTATTTATTTATTTAGCTTTTGTTAACCAGGTAAGTACACTAGACAAGCAATTTGCCTATTTTCAGGTACAACCCGGGAGAGTACAGGAAATTACATACTTACACACTTGGGACAACATGGTACATAATTAAGAACAGGTCACACATCATGAGACTACAAGGTAAGATTACACATCACATAATTAGGAACAGGTTACACATCATGAGACTACAAGGAAGATTACACATCCCATGATTAGGAACAGGTTACACGTCAAGAGACTACAGGTAATATTACATCTTGCATCAAGTTTGGGGCAGTACAGAAATACTACATTTAAGGGCGGCAGTTTGTATGGGTGCAAGTGCTAAACATATGTCATGGGGGTTTTGACATCCATGAGCCGATGCACTTTTAAGATGGCTCCATAGGGACGAGCACAGGCTGCCCTGAGGGGCAGCACGGACCTGGGTTGAAGGTACCCAAAGTTTAGGGGCACATGCTGCAAGTCCCTTTCACCCATGTTGGTCCCTAGTCACAGGTACCTTGAGTGTGGCAGACCCCTGAGACCTAAGGTGATATGTGAGGGGCAGTTTGGGCCAGCAAGCTTGCCACCCCTGGAGGTACCCGTGTTGAGGACCTTACCAGTGAAGCAACCAAGGACAAAGTCAATGTAGTTTGTGGCGGGAGCCAGTAGCTAGTTATGTAGAGGCTCACAGTGATGAGTGAGCCGGGGGGCCGATAGGCCGAAGCGACAGATATTGTTATAAGCCGTCGACCACCTGGAGAGATGGGCCTTAGTGGTGCTAGCAAATAGCAGGAGCCCATAACACAAAGAGGGGAGAAGCATCCCTCTCACAAGGGCAGCACGCGCAGCTGGTGTGAGGTTGTTTTTGCTCTGTAGGCCAGACCCAGTTTACAGTTGACTGTTTTACATATCCTCTGAATATGAAGGCCAAGATTGAGCTGTGGGTCCAGCATTACTCCCAGGTATTTGAAGTTGTCCGTGATAGGTATCGGGACATCTCCCTTGCCGGATACACAGAACGGCACACAGGCGGCCTTAATCTTTGCTCAGGACCCAAAGAGCATGGCCTGTTTTTTTTTTTAGGTTAAGGACAAGCTTGTGGTTCAGGATCCATGCCTGAATGTTTATAAGATCTTCACTCAGTTGATTGATTGATGACCACCACCTCATGGGAGTGAGACAGGATAACCAGATCGTCTGCGTAGAGAATTGGTTTACAGTGGGCTGCAGTTTCGGGGAGGCTATTTACAAAAATGAAGAAAAGCATTGGTCCAAGGACGGAGCCTTGGGGGACCCCTACCATTACTGGGATGGGACCCGAAAGCTCTTTGCCAAATTTGACCCGCTGCATTCTACCATATAGGTAGTTGTCAAACCAGCTAAGAGCAGTAATGGAAAGACCAATTGCTCTAAGCTGAGTCAACAGCATGGCATGGTCGACCAGGTCAAACACCTTCGAGAGGTCAATGGAGAGGGCCCCCGAGAGTTTACCCTGGTCCATGGCCTCCCTGATCCATGATGTAACAGTAACTAGGGCTGATGAGGTACCATGCCCCTTTCTGAATCCATGCTGTACAGGACTCATTATGTCATGCGCCTGTAAGTACTCTGAGAGTTGCCCTGCCACAACTTTCTCCAGTAGTTTGCTAGCCGCCGACAGGATAGATATAGGGCGATAGTTCTCTATCAGCTTAGGGTTCCCATGTTTAAGGATTGGGACTACCCTGGCAACCTTCCATATGTCTGGGATAACTCCAGTTGCCAGGGACAGATTGAAAATGTGTGCCACCAGAGGTGCCAGCCAGGGGGCACCAAGACTGAGGAGCTTGGGTTCTAAGCCATCTTGTCCGGCACTTGAGTAGGGGGAGAGTCCCGCCAGCAGTTTCTGCACCTCTTGAACTACCACTGCCCTGAACAGAAAAGGTGGGTGGAGTGAAGATGGTGCTGTGGGCTGATTGCCACTGACACCATCATCATTTGGGAACGACGAGGTATACTCCGACAGATCCGCAAATAACGGTTGAAGGAGTTGGCGATGGTTTCCGAGCTGTTACAACTAGAACCATCAATTATCATGTCAGTGGACTCAGTGCTCTGTGTACCACTCACAACTTGTTTAATGTTCCTCCAGAACCTTCTAGGATCCCTAGCTGAGTTCAATAAAGCAGATTTTCAAAATTCATTCATGGCAATCCTAATGTTCTTTTTGCACTCATTTCTGAGTTGTCTATATCTCAGAAAGATGGCTTGGTCAGCCGTGGCCTTGAACTTGGCCCAGCACTTATCTCTAGTGTTGAGGAGTGCCAGGAGGCTACCATGAAGCCATTTAGTAGCCATTCCCATCACCCTCCGTCGGATGGGGGGGGCATGTTTCTCCTGCAAGGCCCTTAGAGAGCAAAGAAAGTGACCAACAGCAGATGCGGGGTCCTTAGCATTCCAAACTGCCCCCCAATCTGTGTACTTGATGTCATTTTGAAAGGAGGACAGATCAAACTTGGAGTAGTCCCTGATCTGGATAATTTTATGAGGAATTTTTTTGATGTGGTACCCTCCAGACAAAGTACACTGGGGAGTGATCAGAGATAGAGTCCGGTAGGATACCCGACGAGCTGATCCTATCTGGTCTATTTGTCAGGATCCAGTCCAGGAGTGAGCCCTTTTCACCACTAGTAGGGCATCTGGTAGGATCCTTGACAAGTTGAGTCAGAGAGAGACTGGTAAGTGAGGGTTCAAAGGCCTTGGCATTGCCACCCAACCAATTTAGGTTAAGGTCACCGAGAATGATTAGCTCATTCTGCCGTGTTGCAGCACCAACTGCACCAAGGAGACCAGTCAGTCCCTCTATGCCTCCTTTTGGAGGATTGTATGCAAATACAATGTGAATCTTTTTTGCCATCCCTAGTAACAGTACCGTGTGCAGAGCCTCACAGGGGGACTGAATGGTCTGTTGATCAGGGAGGGCGGACAGGTTTAGATGATTCTGTAGTAGATCAGGATGTCACCACCTCTCTTACTTCCTGGACGATCTCGGTGGATAAGGTCATAACCAGGGAAGGCACATGCTGAGCTGGGGATGGAAGGCTTCAGCCAGGTTTCTGTAATTCCAAGAATGTCAGGACTGTGCCGAGTTACCCAGACATGAAGGTCCGTTAGGTTTGGGAGCAGGCTTCTGACATTTAGATGGGCCACCTTCAGCCCTTTAACCACTGACCAGCCCGCCCGTGTAGGTATGGACTGGGGTGGTGGTCCTGGGTTTAGTTCAATGTCCCCTGCTAGCGCAAGTGTCAACAGCAGGAGCCAGAGTAGATGCCTTAAAGGGGGGGTCTCTCCTTGTTCTGTGACCTCCGGTCATAACGCCTGAGTTTTTGTTGACTGGATAAGTGCACTAGACAAGACACTGCCTATTTTCAGGTTACAAAGCAATCATACAACAGCAGAACAAGCAGCAGACAGTAATAAATAATACAGTATACAGAACATAACTTTTGAGCAATACATACATTTTCAGGAAGAAAGAAGTATACAACATGACACTTCAAGCATGGTCAGAAAAAGAACTTAGAATGATTGCAATGAGGGAGAAAAACTGACTGCAAATGCATAGTTAGCAGAGTGGAACACTGATTTGCAATGCAGTTTGACACTTGTGTGGAAGAAAAGATAGTGGAACAAATGCAATATAAAGATGGTTGGGGGTCAGGTACAGGTGCAGACATCAGAGTTGCTTAGGAAGTTGTGAAGTGCTTGCTTAAAACAGAAATGAGACTGTGCAGCTCTGACATGGGGTGGCAGGGCATTCCAGACTTTGGGGACAGAGGAGGAAAAGTGCTTGTTCACCTATCTTGATGGAATATCTGGGGACTGCCAGGAGAGATTTGTCACAGGAGCACAGGAGGTGCAATTGTTCCTGGGGGGTTATTAAGGCTGCAAGGGCTGCTGGTTTGGAGGATCTTATTATGTTGTCCATCAGACAGCCAAGAGTAAGTAGGTGTCAAGAGGGAGGGGATAACCAACCTAGCTTAGAATACAGTGAGTAGTGGTGAGTCATTCTAGGAGTGGAGAGGAGCAAAGCGGCATATGTTGTTGTACGACATGTTCCATCAGCCCAGATTGGAAGTGCTAGTCAGCTAGTAGGAGGTGAGGTCATAAGTGAGGATAGGGAGTAGGATTCCCTGGGCTATTGCGAGTCAGGCAGCAGGAGTTAGGGTATACCTAATTTTGTAGGCCAGCCTGATTTTGGTGTTGACGGTCCTGCAGATGCTTGCCATATGTTAGTTGAAGTTGCAAGTGGGGTCCAGGGTAATACCAAGGTATCTGAAGGTATCTGTGGAGGAAACGAGAGCTCTATCAGAGCAGTAAGAGGTAAGGTCCATGTGGCAGGGCCTGAGCTTTGGCGAGGATCCAAATAGCATTGATTGGGTCTTACTGGTGTTTAAAATTAGGCTATTTTGTGTTAGCCAGGACTGCAGTCTTCCAAAATCAGCATTCAGTTGAGAGTTAATCTAAGCAATACTGTTGAAGCTGATGTAGAGTACCATATAGTCAGCATATAGGAGGGAACTGCAGTAAGATGAAGTTTTTTGAAACATCATTAATGAATAAGGAGAAAAGCAGTGGACCAAGGATTGAGCCTTGGGGCACTCTAATATTGATTGTGGTGGGTGTGGAGATTTCCTGGGTTACTTTGACAAACAGTCACCTGTTTCTTAGGTAGCAAGCAGACCATTTTAGAGCAGTGTTAGAAACACTTAGAGAGGAGAGTTTGGATTCCAGCTTTGAGTGATTGACGAAATCAAATGCCTAGGTTAAATCAATAAAAATAGAACCAGTGAGTTTTCCATTGTCCATCCCCAGTTTCATATCATTTGTGAGTTTGGTTAATGCCATGGTTGTGAAGTGGGCTAGCCTGTAACTGTGTTGAGCAGGGGATAGTAGGTTATTCTTATTGAGATGATCAGTGACCTAGAGGGCAACCATTTTCTCAAGATGTTTGCTGAGAACAGGCAGGATAGCAATTGAGCGATAGTTTGTTAGACTTTTTGGGTCACCTTTTTTAAACACAGGAATTATTTTGGCTGTTTTCTAGTTCTCAGGGACTGTACCTGAGGTTAGTGACATGTAAACAGCCATGTTATTGGAGCTGCTAGAGATGGGGCTGCAATCTTGAGTAACCTGTGTTTGATCCCATCAGGACCAGTACTCCTACTGGAAGAGATGGGAGTAAAGGAGTTTTAGGACTTCCCTTCGGGAGACAGCATGGAAGCAAAAGGGGGAGGACAGGAATGTGAATAATTATTCTCTTGAGAAGGCAAGGGATGCTCTTTCATGCCTGGTAGGTTAGCAAAAGTGATTGTTGAATGCATTGGCTATTGTAGACATGTTATTACAATTTTCACTATTGATAGTCATGTCTGGCAGCATTCATATGCATTATATACTGCTGGGCAAGTGGAAGCCTTGACTCCTCTCAGATGGACACAAGCCATAAATATACTGCCTTTTCAGTGGTGTGGTGTCCAAGGAGAAGGGTAGGTCAAGAACTCATACTGGGTTCCCAGGGTAGACATTGCTTGGGTCATGGGGGGTAGACTTAGGGCCAGGAGGGGAGTGAGGGAGGGAGGTCAAGTGCCTACCTGGTGCCACAACTCGGAGAGATGGACAGCACATCCTAAGGATCTCTGGGGCAGCAGGATGGGAGGGTTAGCTTGACATCATTGTCTACCTGGGGATGAATGGCCTGTTGAGTGGTGATGCTAGGGTAGCGAGAGCAGTTCAGGGAGTTGGGGAAGGGTCTTAGACAGGTGGTATGCTCTGTAACCTTTTCAGAGTTGTTACACATTGAGGGCAATGGGGAAAACTGGGTACTCTGCACCAAGAGATTGAATGCATGGCTGAAGAACTGGTGTGGAGCAGAGGGATTTGGCTTCACTGGGGACTGGGGTTCACATGGAGGGATGCAGGACTGTACAGGGGTGATGACCTACATCTATCCAGGGGGAGAACTAGGATCCTCAGTGAGAGGTTTAAATGTTTCATCAGCAAGCACCTAAACTAGCCAAGGGGGGTGGCGGAAATAAGTTGAGTGAAAAAAACAGCCCCCCCAAAAAAAAATGATACAGATAGCAGAAAGGACCCCAAAGTTGAGAAATCACCAAAGATAACTAAAACCAAAACAGGTAAAAATGCAAAGAAAAGGCAGAATGGGAGTAAGGACAACAGGGGTATGGAGGAAAGACATGGGGATAGGAGGTAGTTATTAGGAGAGGAGACAGCAAAACTTGGTAGGCCATGTGCACAAATGCCTGCAGTCTGGGAAACAAAATTCCAGACCTAGTGGCCCTGATGGCGGACACAGACCTGGACATTGTCACTGTTACCGAGACATGATTCATGGGGAACCATGACTTGGATATGACAATACCAGGTTACACCCTATTCATGTGTGACAGGGTGGGTAAAAAGGGAGGAGTGGCTATCTACATCAGGGATGAAATTAAGGAAACTGAGGTGCAGGGAATGTAAGGAGAGGTGGAGGCACTGAGAATCACTCTGGAGACTGGAAATGGCACTGCCATTTGCACTGTTGTGATCAAAAGACCTCCCACACAAGGGAAGGAGTTACACAGGGTACTTGTAGAAGCCATACACCAAATGACAGCAAAAGGGGAGGTGGTACTGGTAGGAGACTTCAATCTGCCAGATGTGGATTGGAGCAATAAGGCTGCAGTCTCAGCCAGGAACAGAGATATCCTGGAAGCCCTTCAGAGGGCATGCCTAAGACAGCTAATGATGGAGCTCACCTGAGAGGGAGTGACTTTGGACCTGGTACTCACCGAGGACAGAATTACAGATGTAAAAGTGGGGAGCTATCTGAGATCAAGCAATCACAGTATGGTATGGTTCAATGTGAGAACAGCAGAAGAATCGAACCACATGAAAGCAAGGGTCCTGGATTTCAGGTGGGCCGACGTTGCAAAGAT
The DNA here is from genome assembly GCA_016271365.2 of Neoceratodus forsteri. Classification (NCBI taxonomy): domain Eukaryota; kingdom Metazoa; phylum Chordata; order Ceratodontiformes; family Ceratodontidae; genus Neoceratodus; species Neoceratodus forsteri. Next base: position 1,094,405,889 of record CM057451.1, read on the forward strand.
GGTGGATTTCTTAGAAAATCACTGGCAGAGAAGGAGAAAAGGGGGGTGGAGGAACAATGGAAGGATCTTAAGGGAACCATAGCGGAGGCAAGTAAGCCAAACAAGGAGAAAGAAAACATCACTATGGTTCTCAAAGGAAGTGGCCTAGAAGGTAAGGGCGAAAAGGGTGGCATTCAGGAAGTACAAGGAAACACAGAGGTAAGAAGACAGGGAACTGTATCTGGAAAATCAGTGGGAGGCGGGGAAAGCAGTCAGAAGTGTGAAGGCACAAATGGAAGAAAAAATAGCCCAGGCAGTAACAAAAGGGGACAAGAACTTTTTCAGGTATGTTAGTGAAAGAAAAAAATAAGAGTAGGATTGTGAGACTAAAATGGGAAGGAGGGAACTGTGCAGAGGGGGAGCAAGAAAAGCAGAAATCCTGAACAAGTGTTTTTGTTCAGTATTCACAGAAGAAGAGGAAAGGGAGGGACCAAATTTAGGTGACGGAAGCACCACTGGGAGGGAGGTTGACACCAGTCCATTTAAGGAGGGGGAGAGTTTTGAAGGAACTCACTAATCTGAAAGAGGACAAGACAATGGGGCCAGACGGGATACATCCCAGAGTATTAAGAAAACTCAGGGAGCTGCTGGCAGCACCATTGATAGCCCTGTTCAACAGTTTGCTGGAAACAGGTGTGGTGCCAAAGGACTGGAAGAGGATGAATGTAGTCCCTCTCCACAAAAATGGGAGCAGGGAGGAGGCTGGCAATTACAGACCAGTCAGCCTGACTTCGCTGGTGGGGAAACTAATGGAATCACTACTAAAAGAAAGGTTAGTGATATATCTCGAATCCATCATCATCATCATCAATCAAGTTTATTGTTTGGCTAAATACAGTAGCTATTACAATCAATACAATGAACTATAAAAAGTACATACAGTAAATAAGAACATACATTTCTAAAATACATAAATAAGTTTTGCTGTAGTGAAGCCCCAGCATACAGGATATAATATTGCACAAGGCCACTTAGTCTAGAGATTATTTTGATAAGGACTTTAATTTTTGTATTAGTCTATTTTTAACATTATTAATAGCCTAACGTATTTTGCTACTTGCTCTGTAGTCCATGAGTCTGCAGTATGAAGTAATATAATTGTAAATACATACTTTCCAACCTGGTAAGTAGAATTAATAAATGACCCTAGCCAGTGCAGTCTCTCCTTTCTGTACCAAGTACAGTCCCACAAGACATGCATTAAGTCTTCACAGCCTCCTGCTGAACAGTCACAATTTTCAGGAATATCATTCTCTTTGTTGAATCTATGTAGTAAGACGTTACTCAGGAACTGCTCAAATTTGTATCTTATAAAGATTTTTCTAAGTTTCATATCAATCAAAATATCCAGGTAAGGCTTATACCCAAAGCAGAAATTATTTTTACTAAACCAATGGGAATAGCAAGAATTAGAAATAGTCTTCAAATCCTGGCAGTTCCAGTGATTTATCATTTTGTTTGTAATATACTTCTTATATTGGAGGCTTAGTGTAATGCCCCTATCAACTACCTTTTTTTAGATTCAACAGAGAGTGTCTGTTCAGCAGTGACATGATCAAAGTATACCAAAACTCTTCTTTATATCCAAGAGTATACCAGAATTATTTTTCCTTTAGGCATTGTTTTACTAACATAACTTCTGGTAACCTACATATTTTCACCCAATAACTTAATTTCCTAGATTCAATCTTCACTCTAATGTTAGGAAGGCCTAACTCCACTTGTATATAAACCAAAGGGCAAGAGTGTCCTATCCTTAGGATACTCCTAAGTGCTTTGTACAGGACAGTCATCAATTTATCAATATTCGCATTCTTATACTCCCACACCTCCGCACCATACAGTAATTGAGTTTCTAATTTTGCCTTTATCACTTGAAGGAGAGGTCTAATGGTGGATCCTCTGTACTTGGCAGTTAAATCTCTCCAGTCAACCCATAGATTTCTTGAGTTTTTCCAAAGATGTTTTAAAATGTGTATACCATTTGCAAGTAGCACTGAACTCTATCCCCAGATAAGTGTAACTTTTGACAACCTCTAATTTTTGATCCCCTATTTGCTAGTTACTACTTTTACTTTGGTCCCTAAAGACAACTATCTTGTTTTTTTAGATTGATTTTTTTTTTTTTGGGAAATAGTATTTTATTGATGCTTTTCCATACTTACAGAAAAAAAGATTGAATATTACAGCTTCCGTACAAATGAACCATGCCATCAAGGTTTTCTGTATTCCTTTCTCTGCACAATGTTACTGTATAAATTTAAACCTGACCTTGAATTTCAGTATCTAAATGTACATACATAGGTTATAAATGGTAGACCTTCAAATAGATTGGCTCTAAGAGCCTCGCCCTCAATTGTTAGAGAGATTGACCATGGCCCCTCCTTTCTTAATCACTTGTTGTCTCATATTTCAAACCTAAAAGTTATACTGCCATCTATCACAGCACCTACTACTGATAGTGAAACCCATGTCAGTTCAAAGAAAAAGGAAAAAAAGGAAAGACCTGTTTTGTTAAATGAAATCGTGTCAGGTGGTGGTACTGGCATAGGTAGTAAAATACACCATGGCTGCTGCATAAGAAGAAAGAAGAGGATAGAAAGAGAGAAAGGAGAGTAATAAGAGGAAAGATAAAGATAGAAATAAAGATAGAGTGGGCCTGGTTTTGGGAGGAATGGGGTGCCCCATGGGGCAATGTGAGGGGTGTAACAGGGCATTGCTTAATTCCCTACTAACTTATGTCGGCCAATACCTGCAAAATTTCCTTGTTCTCCCTATGGGCCTGGAAGTGCAAGAAGGGCAGCCATCTGGCCTTGAATCTATCAGTTTGTGATCTTGATTCTTAGCTTAGCAGTTAGCTGCTCCATCTGCATAGTCCACAGACTGAGTGTGTACCACAATCCTACCTTTTGGTGATTGCTTTCAGTGCTGCTGCCACCAGCACATGGAACAGCAGAATTTGTGATTTGGTCAGTAAGGCCTTGTGGACCAATCCAAACAATCAAACCTCAGGAGACAAAAGAAACCTGGTTTCAAATATTTGATTGAAAGTGGATTGCATGATCCCAGTAAGGCCCAAGTTTTGCACAAGCCCCAAAAATATAGGCGTGTGTGCCTTCCACTCCACATTTCCGCCAGCAAAGGTTGGTGCCAGAGGCTCTGAAATGTTTTGTGATGGTGGGAGTAAGAAAAACCTCATTACCACCTTTCACCAAAACTCTCCTAGGGTGGGGGGAGGTGGCTGTGTGAAGTATCCCATCCCATACCCTGATCCAATCTCCTTCCTGAAGCATGATATTGCCTTCTGGTTTCCATTTTAAGGTCAGTCCTGGGATGCAGGGTGCACTCTGTGCACCCAGGGTCATCACCAATCAGGATATCAGACCACTGCCAATTTTCTGCTGGAAAGATTCTCCAGCTGTCCCAGCACCAGATGCAACTGCCCCACCCTCTTCATGCTGGAGCCCCCTCCTGTTAGAAAGTGTATGCCATTTAATACGGGGTGGGTGATTTCTCCAAAGAAAACGAGAAATAGAGGACTTCAGCTGTCTCCAGAACAGGTTAGGAGGTTTCACAGAAAGAGCAGCAAAAATAAATAAGAACCTAGGCAGCATATTCATACGAATACTTTCAATTCGACCTGGGAGGGATAAAGGGAGAAGGTTCCACCATGTAAATTCCCTTGTATTACCTATAACAGTTTAAGATGGTTTATTTTATAGAGTTTTTTAATGTCCCTGGGGATGTATACCCTAGATACTAGAAATTATCCTTCACCCATTTGAACTGCCCTATCTGAGGATGGGGAGACCGTCCATCAGCCCTGATTGGAAACACTTCAGTCTTCATCTCGTTAATCTTAAACCCCGAGACTACTCCAAACTTTGTTAACATATTATTAAGGCGGTGGATGGAGGTATCCAGATCTGAGATTTAAAGCCTTTTATCATCCGTATACAGTGAAATCTGTAATTCCTCCCCTCCTACTCTAATCCCCTTATAATCTACAGATTGTCTGATCCAGGCTGCCAAGGGTTCCATACTAATTGCAAAAAGGAGGTGAGAGAAGGCAGCCCTGCCTAGTTCCCCTCTCTTTTGCAAAAGAAGCAGAAGTCTCACCATTGATCTACATTTTGGTTTTGGGGTGTCTGTATAGATTGGCTATCCATTGCATAAATTTCTCACCAAAGCCTAATTTTTGTAATGTATATTTTAGATAAAGCCAATCAAGCCTATCAAAGGCTTTTCCACATCTAGTGCTATAACCACATTTGTGAGGCCTTTGGGGAAGGAATCTGCTGCAGAGATAGCATTAAAGAGTAAACAAATATGTCAGATATGTCTACCGGGTATGAACCCAGTCTGATCTGGGTGCACCAGGGAAGGGATAATTATCTGTAATCTATTACTTATTAGTTTGGTGAATATCTTTGCATCTTGATTGAGGAGGGATATTGGTCTGTAGTTCTCACAATCAGTGGGATCCTTGCCTTGTTTAGGTATCAGGGATATCAAAGTTTCCTCCCACGAGTCTGGCATAGCCCTCCTGGTCATGTGCACCATTACAGACTTTTGTCAGCAATGGCACAAGCTCCTGGGAAACTGCTTAAAAAATTCAGCTGAGAAGCCGTCTGGGCCAGGCGATTTTCCTGAAGGTAAAGCTTTAATTACTGCTAGCACCTTAGCCTAAGTAAACGGGGATTCTACAGTATGCCCTTGCTCCTCAGTCATGGCTGGAAGCTTGACTCCTTCTAGGAATTCCCAGATCTGGTCTTCATGATAATCTCCTCTTTCTCTCTTATACAGTGATGTGTAATAATTAGGAAATTCTCCTGCTATTTCACTTGGAGCAGTTACCCACGAGCCAGTAGTGCCTGGGGATTTCACTTTGGTGATGTACCTCTCTGCCTCTTGCTTTTTAAGTCTAAGGGCCAACAATCTGCCTGCCCTCACCCCCCTTCATAATACTTCTAGTTGGTAAAGCGTAAATGATTAAGAGCCCTACGAGTCAGTAATTGATCATGTTCCTTCTTGCTGCCTTTAATCTGGTTAGCACCGGTGAGTTCCTTGAGATTTTATGTTCTGCCACCAGTTTGATAATTTCTGCCAAATTGTTTGCAACTTTGGCTTTATGTCTCTTATTCTGGTACACTGAATTACTAATATATATCCTTCTAAGGACCGCTTTAAGGCCATCCCAAATAAATTTCAGGGCTGAGTCGGTCTCCTGTTATCCTCTATATAATGTAGTATGGTGTCTTTTATTTTTTGTACAAGGTTCTTATCATCCAGTGTACCCGGATCAAACCTCCAGCCCCCCCCCAGCCTGACCTGTGGGGCCATTGTATGCGTGCTTGCACTATCGAGTGGTCCAAAAAGGTAACCGGGTGAATGGACACCTCCTGGAACAAATGTACTCCTGTTTTAAGCATATAGATGCAATCTATTCTAGAGTAAGATCCAGATGCTGGAGCATGAAAAGTAAAATCCCAGGCAGTTGGATTCTGCCATCTTCAGATGTCTACCATCCCCATCTCCTCTATCAGGGTTTTCAGTAATCTGGATGTGCCTGTAAGGCCTCCTCTGTGAGGAAGAGACTTATCTAAATTACAATTTTCCACTACATTCTAATCCCCTAATACACATATCATCACGGGGGGGGGGGGGAGACTTCAAGGCAGTTAAACAACTTGATAAAGAATGGACCTGAAGAGGGGGTAGGTGCATACACAGAGACAATGTGCATGGGGGTGCCTTGCAGTTCCCCTGATATTATCACCCAGCGGCCATTACCTTCAGTCTGACATCTGGTAACTTTTAATGGGAAGCCCCTCCTAATAAGAATTACCATTCTTGCCTTGGCCAAAGTGGGGTGTGAATCAGCAAAAGCCTTCCCCACCCACATCCGTCTCAACTTCCCATGTTCTTCTCTGGACAACTTTGTTTCTTGTAAATACCCAATGTCACAACGAACCCTATGCAACTCTTGCAAAATTTTTGTTCTCTTCACTACATTATTTATGCCTTTAACATTAACAGTGCAAATATTAAGAGTACTCATTGGAGAAATTGTATATCCTTGTTCCCTGTTTTCCCCCTCCCCTCTTCTACTCATCCCAGGTTCCCATAAGAAAAAAGGGAAGAAGTAGTATAGAAGAGCTATCTAGAAAAAAAAAAAAAACAATGCTCTGCTTTAAACTGCAAAGAAGAGTAAAAAGATTTACAAAGTCCAAACATGAAACAAACTTGAGTCCCCTCATTGGGGGCTGGTGTGAGATAATCTCACATCCTATCCACAGAGCCTTGCAGATGAATTTCGGATACCCCTTACGGGGGTATGTGACCCTGCAGAAATATTCCCTGGGGCACATGGACAGTAGAGTAAAGCACTGAATGTGCTGAGAGAGAGTTCCCTGCCACTGCAGTCTCTAACCCTCCTCTCCTGTCCTGATTATTTGGTTGGTGGCTGTGTCTGGTCTCCTGCCAGGGCGAATTAAACATGTAACACATACCCACAATAATAAACCATTGTGCCATCCCCGCATCTTACTATCAGTGCCACAAACACAGTGCGACATAAAATTGTGTGCCATTCAGCAACCTTTGCTGTATCCTACCCTATGAGTTAACGTTGACTGGGGGGTTCTCCGACCCACCCTTCCTACCCCTGGAAAGAATTGGACCAAGATGCTCTGTCTAGATTCCCCCGTAAGTTTTGCCTTGCCTCAGTACAGAGCCTTAACTGTTATTATTCTACTGTGGTCAACCACTCCCATCTGGAAATATTTTGTATGAACTATTAAATAACATGTTATGCTTATACCAATGGGAGTATGCCCATTAAGATAACAAATGTTGATCCCAGTTAAAACTGGGTTTATGTTTTTTCAGACCGAATAAGAACACAACACAGGCTGTTAAGAAAGCCCAATAGTACTTGCTGCAACATCACAGTCCATCGATCATGGCTCCAAAAACCAAAGTTTAGGCTGTATAGTCCTGCTGCGAGCAGTTCCTTGTAGCCCAGGAATCGATTGCCCGTGGGAAGGGTCGGAAGGGACACAGGGACCTGCCCAAATATACAGCTCCTGGAAACCGCTCCAGTCTATTCGGTTCCCCTCTCAAAAGCTCACCTCGAATGTCCCCATTCCCATCAGTTCCCTGGTCTCCCTGTGCTCAGTCCTGCTGCTGTTCAAAAACAAGTGGAACTCCACCTTACAGCAAAAGGTAGATCCATTTATTAAGGTGCTTTGGAATCAGCCATTTAGCTATATCTGCATGGAGAGGGAGGAGGGTATCCACATGTTGTTTTCCCGGTCTTCTGCCTCCCGGTGCAATTTGCCATAATCTTTCCTCAATTTCTAGGTCTGCTTGCTGCTCGCTGGTGTCAGGTACTGGAACCTCCAAGGTGTTTAGTTTGGGGGTTGCTTGTAGTAATGTATGATATATCTTGGAGCCACAGCTTGGCTGAATAACGTAAGAAGACTTTGTGCCCCTTCTCTCCTAGCGATTTAACTACAGGCAAGACTTTATTTTGCTTGAGCATTATATGTGGAGGGAAGTCCTGATCTATGTACACACACTGGCCATCAAAATTAAGGTTCTTTTGGCCCAGGCTTGTTGTAAAACTCTATCCTTAGTACTATACTTTAGGAATTTGACCAGAATAGCATGAGGAGGGTCCCAGATTTGGGCTTAGGAGCAACCGAGTGGTGAGCTCGTTCGACATCTAACTTGAAGTCGGCTGGCAAATCGAGCTCCTGGTGGAGCCAGGAGTCTATGTACGCAGTCATGTCCGCTTGCTCTGTACCTTCAGGTAATCCTGAAATTCTGATATTATTGCGCCTTGCTCTCACTTCCGCATCTTCAGCTCTAAGAGTAAGTTCTCGTTCCCTGAGGTGGAGATAGGCCAATGAGCGCCCATAGGCCATATGTTCTGAACTGATATTATCTAAGTGGGCCTCCACCTCTGTGGTGCGTGATTCCAATTTTTTAAAATCCGTTTGGAGCCCTGAAATTTTGGCATCAATACGGTGCAAGATTTTCAATATGCAATTCCCGTCTGCCTTCTTGAAGGTAGATGCTGAGTGGGAATTAGAATCTGACCTGGAGTCCTCCTCCTCCTCAGCCGATGCCATTTGTATTGATGATCAGGACATAGCTGGGCTGGTAGGCCTTGAAATCATTTGCCTTGCGGAGTTGCACTGGAGCACCCAAATCTTTTTTTCTTGATTTCCCCATCCTCTACTTAGTTTTGTGTGTTGTGTCTGGTACAGGATGGTCTGATTTTGTACTGAATGGCTACCAATTAACTCTGGAGTTCACCCTAGTGTAGCAGAGAGTCAGGGCTAAGCCACCATTCGGCTTAAGACTGATTTTTAATTTAAGTTCAGATGACACTGTATTCATATAATTTAACTTTTCCTGCAAACCTTGTTTAGATAAGGAAAATGAAACTATGTTGTCAGCGTAAGCAAGGAGGTGACAGACACAGGTTGAGATTTTGGGTGAGTCTGAAACAAGAAACTCAGTTGCTTTTAGCATCTTGTCTACATAGAGGGAAAATAACAGGGTTGCTAGAATTCACTCCTGGCAGACACCTTTATTAATCTTAAAGGAAGATGTCATGTTCCCATTTATCCCCATTCTTATTTTCACCCAAGTGTCATAGTATAAACTAGCTATTATGTGTACTAGATTTTTCTCAATCCCTCTATCAAGTAAAATGGACCATAATAAATTCCTTGAGATTGAATCAAAGGCTGATGAGCAGTTGATAAAAACTGAGTAGAGCTTTTGCTTACGAAGTAAGACATATTTCTCAATTAAATGTATTAGTATAAAGATATTATCAGTAGTGGAGTAGTCAGTTCTAAAACCTGCTCAATGTTTTGAGATACCCCCATTATTGTCAACCTGTACCTTTAATCTTTCCAGCACTATTTTTGAAAACATTTTCAGATTGACATCCAGCAAGCTGATTGGTCGATACATAGATGGATCGGTCAGGCTACCCTTTTTATTAACAGGAACAAATATTAGCTCCCGTCCAAGTAGATGGAAAGCTATTTTCACTGATATGTTTATTAAAGTAAATAGTTAGAACCATGCACCAGAATGCTGGATGACTCCAATAAACCTCAGCAGGAATTCCATCTGATCCTGCAGCCTTATTCTTTTTAGAGTACAACTGGCTAGATATACTTCATTTGTAGTAAATGGCATATTGTTTTTATCTGCTTCTATTGTACTTGAGGTTCCTTGTTCAAAAGGATCATAAAAAATCTCTGTAAAAAAATCCAGCCATTTTTGTTCAATAATGTAGGCATCGATGGCATCTTTGTAGGAATTAAAGCCCTTCAAAACTAATGTCCAGAATTTCTTAGTATCATTAGTTGTAACGACTTATAGCATCAGTTTCCATTGATTGTGATAAAATAGGCACCTCGGGCTGGATATTCAAACTGCGCTATTCTTAGGCGCAAGCCCTTGCGCTGCGCAATATAGTTGTGCAGGGGTGTGTCTGGGCGATATTCAAGGAGTTGCAGCTATTGAGCAACTCTTTGAATATCACCCCCAACCAAGCCACTGTGCATCACAAGAGTGGAATCCTGCACCCACCGCAAGCTGACAGAGTGGAGCATTCAACCTGGCGGTGGCGCAGTACCATTGCGCCATGCGCAAAATCCCGATATTCAAAAGGTGACATGCAAATGGGGCTATAATTCATGCAAGGTGCAGGGGGCCATTTGCATCTAATTATGGCCCCATTTGCATGCCATTAGCATGCAGGTGCTCCGATCCCGGACTTGTGCCTGGCGCCCTGCCAGGCAGCAGCCGTCGAGGACTGGCGCCCCTGCAGCCCGACTGCAGCAGCAATGTGCCCCAACACATCCCTGGTGGTCAGTGGACCGTAAATCCCAATCAGCGGGATTATTGTTAACCCCCACCTCCGATTATATCCCTGGTGGTCAGTGGACCGAACATCCCGATCGGCGGGATGGGTGTATACAACCCCAAAAACATCCCTGGTGCCTAGTGTCTACCCACCCACCGCGAGCCTCCACCTCCCCGCGGCCGGGGCGGCTGGCAATCCACCCGCCTGCCGCCCGCCCGACTGACTGCCGGTGAGCTACTTGCGCCATTGGTGCAGGCAAGAGCCAATGGGCGTGCAGCTTCTCTAAGACAGTCAGATTTGTGGAATGAGGTCCATTTCACCAAAACTGGACTATCTTTATTATGGGCTGCCGTCGGCGTCTTTGCCACGCACCGGCTCAGCGCCACTTCTGAGCGATCAGCTGGCGGCGTGGTCGACAGGCGGTGGGATGCTGCCGCCGCCCGGCTGCGGAGGGAAGTGGGTGGGAGGCTTCCATGGGTGGGTGGGGTGGGGACACTAAGCACCAGGGATGTTTGGGGGTTGATTCACACTCCATCCATGATCAGGATGTTGGGTCACTGGACCACCAGGATATAATCGGGAGGTGGGGGTTAATATAATCCGCGATCGGGATGTTCAGTCACTGGACCACCAGGATATGTTGGGAGACACTTTGCTGCCCGCAATCGGGCTGGTGGGGAAGTTAAAGCTATGCCGGGACAGGGCCAGTGGGGTGGTGGTGGGGATATTACTCTCTTTGCCTCACGATCGGGTTGCAGGGGCACAGGGTGTGGGTTGAGGGCCAGCCACAGGTGGCAGCTGCTGTGTTGCGCCCTGCAATGCAGCAGCTCACCTGTGGGTGGCCCTCAACTTAAGCCTTTTTTTTTGGCTCACAGTTGTGCAGGCGCAGGTTGGGGGTTGCGCCTGCACAACTCTGCACAGCCCGGCTGAATATCGGGCTGTGCAGTTTATGCATGGTTCCTCCCCCTCCAGTTCAGCATGCATTCATTTGCATTGCGCTGTTGCTCAGCCTGTTTTCAGTGGCGCAACTGCCTCCTGCTGAATATCGCAGAATGGCACAATTTCGGACTTGCGCATGCGCAACCCTATTGCGCATGGCGCAACCCTTTTGAATATCCGGCCCCTCTTATTTTTGATGACTACTTTGTATTTTCTACATACCTGATTAAGGTCTTTTAGTAATTGTCTAGATGGCTGTGCTCTATATCTTTTACACAATCTCCTGATTTCAGATTTAATTTTTCTACAGTTTGAATCAAACCAGCCTGTGTTTTTTGTTTTCCTTAAGGGTCTTAATGGATGTTCTAATTTATGTTTGATTTTGTTATATAAATTGCTAATGGCAGTTATAATCTGTGTTAAATGTAATTTATAAATTTTACTTGGATGTATGGATAAAGGGGAGTCCTGAATTGTGGAAGCAATCTCAATATCTGCATTATTATACCATTTTATCTTTTTTGCAGATCTAATTTCTGAAAATTGTAAAATTTCAGCATTAGTTTTCCCTTGATCTTTCTGATAATTGTATTCTAAAATTACTGGGAAGTAATCACTTTCTGGTCATAAGTCGACGTACATATTACTCCAACTTTCTATTGGTCCTGTCCATACTGCCAGGTCTACAATGGAAGCACCTCTGGATGAGACGTAGGTTAATTCCCCATCTCTATCCCTCTTAATCTTCCATTAAGGGGATAAAAATTATAATCATTTAAAATACCAATTATTTTTTCCCTGCCACATTTACTTTAATATCCTTGGTGTTTCTAGCGACAGGTTATCTTACATGTATAGAGGAATAATAAGTTATCAATTAGACCCTTCATATTTACCAATTCAAGCATTGAAATCACCCACAAGGAGGATGTCTAGATCTGAGTAGGCATATAGGGTCTCAATAATAATATTATTGAGATCTTCCGATAAGACAGGGGAGTCAAAATTAAAGTTCTCCGGGGGAATATAACTATTGATAAAAATGAAACTCTTATTCTCCATATCAAGGTACAGGGCTATAAAATTATCATGTATTTTCCAGCAGTGTACTTTAGCAAAGACACCAATCTTAACAAACAGGATCAATCCACCTGAATGTCTACCCAGTCTATCTGTTCTTTTACCTAGGGAATGAAAGCATTCATAGCCATTCAAGCTAAAAGAATCCATTTCCCCATGCCATGTTTCTTGTAAGCCTAGCTTATCGAAGTCTAGTAAATAAGAGTTCCAATCTTCATCATTAGTTTTAGACTTCCAGCCAGCAACATTCCATGACAATATTTTTATTCCCTTTGAGTCTTTTGTTGACTCCAAGATCGAACTATTAATATCTGATAGTCAGTGTCATATCCAGCTAGGGTCATGAATCTTATGCTTAAGGGTAGATCGCTTAGATTTCCCTCAGGCACCACTAGATTCTCTCTCTGTACTCAGTATTAAAAACATCTACCTCACAAATATTAATACCTAAATAATCCAAAGTACCAGCCTTTTCAAGTATAGAGTCAGTCAACTTCCTACTAGTAGAGTAAATGTTTACTTGTGAACCAACAATACTCCTGTAGGCCATAATATCTTCACTGTCATCAAACGCAATTTTTAAAAAGTTTTTCAACAAATCCTTAATTGCAGAAGACAGTTTATAATCTGTTTCATTTTCCATGATGTCCATTCCAAACATAAGCAAGCTTGTTGTTGTGTTATCCCACTATTATTTATTCTGATGGTAAATAGGTCCCTATTTTTTTTCCAATTGTTTAACCAGGTGAGACACACTTAGCTGAAAGCTTGTTTACAGGTGCAACTTGGGAGCACAGAGAAATTAAGTGACTTGCTCAGGGTCACACAGTATGCAAGTGGGGGCTGTGGGATTCAAACCCAGGTCTCCAAATTTGCAGCTCAGAGCCTTAAGCCACTGCGCTATACTGCCTCCCTCCCTCTTTGGATAGGTCACTAAAATCTCTCTTTCATGTAGTGATTCACTGTTTGACCAGACATAATTGGCCATGCGTGGGGAAGCAAAAACTATATCAAACATTGTTGCAGTTTGCAGAGGTATGTTCCTAGCTTTAACAATATCCTCCAAATCCAGAGCAACTTCTAATTCATTCTTTAGAAAATTCAACAATTGTTTTTTTTCAAGATCAGTAGAGGTAAAATTTCCTCAATTAAGGGGGCCTAATAATCTAAGTATTGGGTGAGTACTATAAGTTGATTCAGTACTTTGCTCCTCTTTATCTCTGGGGTCCACACTTGCTAAGAAACAGATTTCATCATTGTCCTGGCCATTTTCCACTGCATTACTCTTTCTACTACCAGGACTAACAGTCTCCTTAGGGTCAACAAGTAGTTGTATTATAGGAGGTCTCCCAAGCTGTTGGTTCAATAAATTAAGCTCATTCTCCAACTGCCTCAATTGGGTTGCCATATTACCCTTACATAAACTAGTTTCCCTTGAGTCATTAGACCTTGACTCATTTACCCCTAAAGTGCAATGAGACTGCAGACAATTTGAGGTTTAATTGTCTTCTGTCATTGGCTTGGTCGCTACAGCATTCCCACTCTGTACTTCTAGAGGCTGTATGTGTTCATTATACTTTGTTTTTCCCTTTCTTTTACTCCTTTTCTTATTTTTCTTTGTTTTCCTGGGTTTCCTTTTAATTTCATTCAATTTACCAGGAGGGCTATCGGGTATGCAGATAGGCCTCTTTTGTAATAAATCATTTCCTTGTACTCTACTTTGCTCTAATTCAGTATAATCACTATACAGCTCATGGTATGATAATATGGAGAGGACCTCATCAAGCTTAGCTCTATTAATTGCTACTTCTGCTCTTAAGTTCTCAGTAAGATTTTTATTATCAATTGGTCCATAATGATGAGATTTGAATAAACGGATCTCTCAGCATTTTGACCATTTCATTAGTCAAATAGCTAGAGGAAAAAAGGAATAATTTTGTTTGTTCCCTAAAATCTCAGACTTGCTAGCTAGTTTATGAGGCATCAAACTATTTTGACATCTGGCACATAATTGTGGTTCACTAAGTTTCCCTTCACAAAATTTAAGGCCATTAATTGTGGCCTGGAGATCTTCAATTATGCTTCCCAAGTCATTCTTTTTACTAGGGCAGTCTGTTACAAAACTTTTGTCTGAGTGCCATAATTTAGGGGACGCTTCCAGAACTAGCATCTTTATAATAATGTCAGCCTGACCTGAAGAGCATGACTTGCTACTAAAAAGATTTCTACTATTTTTTCTCTCAGCAGCAATAACTGAGTTATTATTTTCCCACCATTTATATAATTTTTACTTCCTGAACTGATAGCAACTGCAACCACTCTGGGAGTTGAAGTTCTACTTTTATTGCCATGAGTAAAAATCATCTGGTCCATGATTTTAGTTTGCTTTTTACTCGATGTTTTTTTTTGGGGGGGTACCTGGGTCAAGGGAGATAAATCCGGATTGTGCTTCCTTTGCAACCTAGTATTTACCATTATTAGTCACCCAAAATGCAAGTTGCAGGGTGCAAGATGCTATATATGAACTAATTAGGTATAATAGGTAAAAACACCAGTCACTGAAAAATAATATTGCAATATAATGGACAATAAAGTGCACAGTTATTAGTTCAAAAGATCCTGAATGTTCAGCAGCAATATGACTGATGCTGTTGTACAAAAAGTAAGCAGAATTTATAAAAACTATATACTTTAAAAATCAGCAAGTAATACAGCACAACAGTTATTATTCATAAGACGTAGTCCAGTATGAGCTAAATGTTCCTATTGATATCCAGCTTTGCTTTGTACTTAGCACAGACCTTGGTCTTTTACCAGCTCACTCAGCCATCACTCAGTGGTCACAAAAAATCACTTTGTTCCTTGGTACTCTTATACAGCATAAGTAACAGCATAAGCATCTCATCCCAGTTCAATTTAGAAAGATGAGTTTGCAACCCTTATGTCTTTAGTAGCTTTCATAAAACAACCTTCCTGTCCGTCATCTTATTATATTGTTGATATGTCTGCAAGTTCATTTACCACTGGAAAATCCTTCTTAAGTGTTTCTTTGGCCAGAAGTGTAAAATGCTTTGCCCTAGTGGGCTTTTCAGCTCTTTAATTTTCTCCTTACAGGGGGAAGTTTTTAGACTTCTCACTAGGGCAAAGAAAAAAGTATAATGTATAGGGTGGGATATTCAAAGCAGTTGTGCAATGCACAACAGAGTTGCGCCTGCACAACTGCAAAAATGCACCAGAGAGCGATATTAAGCAGCAGCAACTGCACAGCACAAGTGGCCATGCGCCGGTGCACAATGGTAATGTATGTATGTGCATGTGCAGGGGGCATAGACATGAATAAGCTGCACAGTTTGATATTCAACACCGGACAAATGGTGTGGAGCAAATGGGAAATGCACGGAGCACATTTGAGCCTATAAAAAGAGGGAGCAAGCAGGTAAAGGACACTTGCGCCAGAGGGAAGCAGGAGAGAGGGTAATAGAGAGGCCAGGTAGAACAGCAGGAGGGGTGCAAGAGACAGACAGAGGCAGTGAGGGAGTGAAACTGAGTGAGAGTGTGAGTGTGTGTTAGTGGGTGAGACAGTAGGGGAGGCAACAGTGTACATGTGTGCCTGTGACACTGAGCACAGAAGGAGCAGCTCAAGTGCCCAGAGAGGTGGGAGTTGGAGGCCACAGCTCACAGGCCATCAGCTGGAGGCAGGTCACACAGGCATGTGCCCAGCACAGCAGTACACGGAGCAGCACACAGCCATGGGACCAGGGGAGTCTGCTGCCCAGGGGACAGGACAACAGAGGCCATGGCCAGTGCCAGCTTCCAGACAGAGGTGGTAATGAGGGGTGTGGGGAGGCAGGAGGCAGTACGGCATAGCCATGGAAGGGCCCATTGGTGGTATGCCTGGAACAGGTGCTACTGTGCCCTCACCACCTTCAAACAGTGCAGCGATACAGAGATTGTGGGCCGGTATCACCTGAACTGTGTGATTCTGAGGCAGCTCTGTGAGCTGTGCAGTGAGGAGATGCAGGCACCAACTAGACGGAGCCATGCCCTGATGGTGGAGACTAAAGTCACAGCTGTCATGTGCCTGCACCTTCCAGAGATCAAGGGGGAGTCCACAGACATAACCCAGTCAGCCATGTCATGGCTCCTCACACAATTCCTCAGCACACTGCTGCCATGTACATCCACTTCCCCAGCACACAGGCAGAGCGTACAGCAAACATGCAAGAGTTCCACAGGGTAGCACTTATGCCTGGTGTGCTAGGGGCCATCAACTGCACCAATGTTGACATCCACATGCCACCTGGCCCAGAGGGGGTGGCCTATATCAACAGAAAGTGCTACCCCAGTGTCAAATGCTAGGTAGTGTGCGATGCCAGGGGGCGCATAATCAGTGTCTGTGCCACACACCCTGGAGGGGCACACAATGCCTTCATCTGGCACAGCTCAGCACTGTGCCACAGGTTTGAGAGTGGGAACATCCCCACTGGCCACCTAGTAGGTGACTATGCTGAGACCACGGGCAATCTGGCACAGCAGGGCAAGGGGTGGGGGCCCCCAGGGTAGGGGCACCACAGGGTGCAGCTGGGAAGGATGGGAGGTGCAGCAACACAGTCCACCATGCTAACCATATCTCACTCCACACAGGTGACAGTGGCTACCCACTCCGGCCCTGGCTGCTCACCCCATACTGGCATCCATCAACACCTGCGGAGGAGCGGTACAGTGAGGCACACACCAGCAAATAGAACCTCATCAAGTACGTGCTTGGGCTGCTGAAGGCACGGTTCTGTTGCCTGGACAGATCTGGCGGTGCCCTACAATACAGTCTCTCAAAGGCCTGTGGCCTATTTCTGGCCTGCTGTATACTGCACAACATGGCCACTGACCATGGGATAGCTGTCAAGGTCGAAGAGGGGAACAGTAGTGGGGACAACATGGCCGCCGGGCCATGTGGGGGTGGGCAGCCACCCCCAGTGAAGGGAACCCCAGTTGAACAGGATGGTCTGGCAGCACCGGGACACAATTACGGAGGAACACTACGGTGCATGCAGGTAGGTGAACATGACCCCATGCACGGAATGGTGACTGTGGCACAGAACACAGGCATGTGTGGGCAAGCCCTGTAGCATGAACGACTGGAGGGGGGCATGGCCAGGCATGGGTCAGGACCCCGCGGCAACATGCAGTACAGCACACCCCACACACATCCACCCACACACCCCCACACTCCCCTACACACACCCATACATGCATACTGGCATCCGTAGGAACGTGCCCGATTGCTTGCACCAGGCGTGTGTCAGACACTGAGCACCAGTGCACAGGAGCAGTCGGCACTGTGTTGGCATCATCATGCGCACACCACACTGGCCAGTGGCTGGGCGAGTGCACACATGGCCTGTGTGCAGCACCAGCCACGGATTCCATGTCCGTGAAATGCACATGCATACACCACACCAATGTGTGCACAGGGTGGCAGCAGCAGACTGTGGACAGGGAGCTGGGAAATTCAGAACTGCTGCACTGTCACACAGCTGCCGTGGACATGTGGACAGCCCCACCGAGGCTGCCCAGCAAACCCAGGCTGTGCAACGGCCACAGGGGGTGTCTGTGACAGTCCCCCAGGTGTATTACTCTGGGAACATGACCGAGTCCTCGCAGGGGTCTGAAGGCTCCCGAACAGGCCCTTTCTGGGCGTGCCTGGAATGCCCACAGCAGATCCTGGCATCGACACCGAGGGGGTTGCTCGATGCCATGACCGAGGGGTTGAGAATGCACTCCGCGGGGTCTGCGGTGGTCGGCCACGCACCATGGCGGACAGTGGTGCTAGGTCGACTGTGACCGTAGCAGCAAGCTGATCCAGGGCTGCGGCCATGGCCTCCCTCAGTCAATTGTTGTCAGCCAGGAGCTGAGCAAAGCCCCTGTTGTGCTGCTCTGCAGCCTGGCACATCTCGGTGCAGAGTGCATGCACCCCTGCCATGAGCAGCACCTGTTGCTCCATGGAGACCCACAGCAGACGAGTGTGCTTGGACAAGGGGTCGGAGCCCAAGGGCACCTGGGCAATGGGCCGACCCACAGGTGGTGTTCTACCTAATTGCCCAGCCCCACGCTCAGGTGGGTGCTGCACAGCGGGGTCCCCTTGGGGCTGCTCAATCACCAGCGCACTGTCGGCGGGTGCTGCACCCGGCTCCCCAACGTCCACAACCAACCGCCACTGTCAACCTTCCAGCCGCTGTGCTCCATGCAGCGCCTGTGCGGCTGCACCACCACCACCATCAGCCAGCGCCATAATGCTGGCGCCCACGGCGACACCAGGGGTGGTGGCCGGTGGGCGATCAACTGCCACCAGGACTCTGTCTGCACTGCTGGGGAGGGTGAGTGGTATTGGTGCCTCCCCTTTGACGGCAACACCACTATCCATGACAATGGTCACATCATCATCCGTGTCAGACCCCGCCCTGATCTGTGTCTCCATACACTGTACGCCATGGCTGGTGTCCTGCTGGAACACAGCTAGGGCCTCGTCTGCCCCCACGCCATGGGCATCTAGCCAGACAGCAGTGTTGTGCTGCAGCCGATATGGCCCCAGGGCACTGGTGGAGGTGAAGGGCCGGGCCTCCAGGGCCAGGCTCGCCCCCATGGCAGACACCACCACCCCTGCCACTGCATGCTTCCACTCCAGTGCTGAAAGGGAATGCGTCACATTAAAGCTGCTGTCACACAGGCCGGCCCCCCGTCCCAGATGCTGCTGTACCACCATGCAGTGATGGGCTCCTACCTATCTGGAAACCGCCACCAGGCACCCCCTCAATGGCGCTGCACCGCATGGTGGCCACCACCAACACCTCCTGTGGCATCAGCTGTGGCACATCGGGCTGACCACTGCCCGTGGCTGCATGTGCAGCCCGGATGGCAGCCACCTTCTCCTTTATCCTGCGCCTGTCAGTGCCAACCTTTTTCTTGCACTCCTGCGCAGACCTCTGATGGCTGCCCTGCTGATTCACAGCCTCTGCCACCTCCACCCATGCTGCAGCCCTGGCCTGTGGTGTGCCTGTCGAGCCACTCAACAGAGGCTCCCTGTTGAGGTATGCCTTGAGCAGGGCATCTATCTCTGCATTGGTAAAGTTGGGCCTACGCTTGCATGCAGGACCACACTCCTCATCATCCTCACGATGAGTCATAATGCTTCATGTGGGCAATGACATGTGGTCAGTGTCAGCTGCAACTCACACCACCTGCCCATTCCACTGTCCCGTCGTTCCCCTTCCCTTACCTCTGATGGTTGCAATACCGGTCCATGTCCTGTGCTGTCCAGTGCTGCAGCACCTTTATAGCGCATCGCATGCAAATGAGAGGATGCACAACTGTAATGAGATGCTAATATCCCCGATCCACTGCGGATAGGCTGATGAGCTAATCTGCATATGCCGGCTGAATATCATAATGTTGTACTTTGCACAATGGACTTGTGCCAGCACAAGACGTGGTGCAACATTGTGACGTGTGCAGTAGGACCGTCAGTATGCATGCATGCACTGCCAGCACCTACGCCACCAGCGCAGCATACGCTCACTGTGCAGAACATGACATGGTGCTCGGCCACTATTGGGCATGTGGCGTGCAGGCACTATGCAGCCTATAGCACCCAGGCAACATGGGGCTACTGGCATTCCAGTGCCATGGGGCTAATGGTGCACCAGTGCCATTAGTCCCATGGTGCCCGGGCACTATTGGCTCATAGCCCACGGTGCCCACATGCCCCATTGCACACCTTGCATGGCGGTCCCAATAGCGCAGTCGCGCATGGTGTGCATGCTGACCCTTGACCCCAGACTTGCCCTTTGCCCTTCAGGGACCCCTGTACCATGTGCCAGTGTGCACAGGCACTTATTGCACATCCCCGGGGATGTTTGATTGCCATGGGCAGTGCATTTCCATGCGATGCGCGCATCCCCAGCATGGGGACCTCGTGCACTACAGGGTGCCATTTTGAATTGCTCTGCAGCGATACAGCAACACCATGCCACAGCAGTGCAAGGGCTCCAAATGGGATCCAGATAGAACTGCTCAGCCTTGTGGCCCTGGTGGAGCCCCACACAGGCAGCCTGTTTGGGCAGGTGCCCCTTGCCAGGCCAAGAACTGAGGTTTGGCAGGAGGTGGCGAAGGACCTTGAACAGGCCACTGGTGTTCAGCACACCAGTGAGCAGTGTCACCACCGCTATGGGGACCTGCAGTGGAGGGACCCAGAGTGGCTCCAAGCTCTGCAGGCAAGCATCCAGAGGGGTGCTATGCCACAGCCAGGTAAGTATGCATCGCTCATGTCTGTGCCCATCCAGTGTTCTGTGGGGCTGGCAGGGTGACATACCATGCTGAGGGGGGAGGGCACTGGAGCTGCATGCCCTGTGGCCCGGGGTGGCACAACGTATGTGTGCTGTGCCACCAGGTCTGGGCCAGGGAGCACGTTGTGCTGGGGGGGCATACGGTGATGCCAGGTACTGATGTGTACATCTCTATGTTTCCATCCTAGGCCCTGAAGACCAGAGGAGAGCCTGACTGGCTGGCGCTGTGGGTGGGCCAGGGCAGGCTGACGCAGGGCACCCACCACAGGGTGCAGGCCACAGGGGTGGTGCTGCTGGACCGGCACATGGTGTGCTGCAGTGTGCAGGTAGGCACAGTTACATGCTACATTGTTGTGCAGGGTGGGTAGCGGGGGTTGGGGTGGGCCACAGCCCCTTGTGTGCATAACCATTGCAGCTGTGTACTGCCCACAGTGTCTGTTGCACCATGCTGTGGTCATCACACATATATGTGTGACTGCTGCAGGTGGGCTGTGGGTGCATCTGGCTGCCAGCTGTACCACTGCAATCCTGCCACTGTACCATGTCACCTGCCTGCTATGGTGGTGGTGGGTGGCCCATGGGTGGTGCTGGTCTGCAGCGTTCTGCATGGCTGTGGTATGCCAGGTTGGCGGCATGTGTGGACACACCCACTGTGGGTGGCTACGGTGCCATCCCAGGGGTGCGGGTCACCTCTGTCCACTGCACATGGTGGGTGGGCTAGGGTGTCCTGGACTTGCACTGATACCATGTTCCCTCCTTTGTCCTAGGTGTCTGTCGTCCAGCACTGAACACTCGCCTCCTGAATAGGGTTCTGGAGGTGTCCACTGCCACACTGCAAGTTGCAAGGTTACTGCAAAGGATGCTCCGCAGGCAACAGTGCCAGACAGCAGTGGGGCGAGGCCGCCTATAGAGCCCGTTGGCTTATGACCCATCTATATCCCTATCCCCCCTTCCCTTGCCCTCCCCTGTCCCCTTACCTCCCTACCCTGGCTGTGCCTTATTGTGCATAGTTTCCCCATTCCTTGTACCCTGTCCCCTGTTTCTTGTATATATGTATGTTTGTCTTTTATATCTTTCTTCAATACATTTATTTATGGTTACCCATCTGTGTCTGGGTCTGCTTTGCGGCTGGCGTGTGGAGCCATGCTGCAGTGGTGTGCATGGTGGCTGTGTGGTGTGCCTGGGGTGTCCAGGGGGATGTGCATGGTGGTGTTCACCCACTGGTCAGTGGCTGTGCACCAGGGTGGCTGTGGGCTGTCTGTTCAGACTGTGTGGTGTGTGCGTTGTTTGCTGTTTGCCTATGTGTTGCTGGCTGTGGTCCGGGTGGCATGGCACGTGCCTTCCAGTGGGGGGTTACCGGTGGTTGTCCACCCATGACCATTGGTGCCACCCTACCACCGTGCACTGTGGTGCATGTGGGTGGGGGCCCACTGCATTCCCATGCACACTGGGTGATGTTCCATCGTGTGCTTGCCATGCTTCACTCCTGGCACCCTCGTCACCCTGGTGGTAGCACATTCCACCCCAGTGGCTTGCTCCTTGCTGTGCCTGTGGCTGGTCCATATGTGTCCTGGCACATGCACCTTGGCCTCTTGCACATCCCTGGTTGTGCTATTGCGCATGTTGGGTTGCTCGCTGGCACAGCCCTGGCTGCACTATGGTGCATCTGTGCAATATTCAGCCGTGTTGTGCTGGCGCATGCTACCTTGTGCAATCTTTGAATATCACACTCAGTGTACCATGGCGCAGTGGATTTGCACACGCAGGTCTTGCGCAGGCCTCTGGTGCATTTCTGAATATCCCACCCAAGTTGTTGTACATTTCTGTAGCAAATATAACTTCTCTTCTCCTAGCATTTAACACACAAAGAAATCAGTAACATTTCCTTTAAAACCTCTAAAATCTCTTATAAAACCTCTTAATATCGCACAATGAACTTACTTTTCCTTCATATTTGATAGAGTCAGTAGTGTTTTTGATATCTGCCCAGCTTCTATGCTACAGACACCATCGCTTTGATTCTAAATCTTACTGCATTACAGCATGGTCGCGTGGAAGTCTTCTGCCCACAGTACGGTAACATGCTAACACGCTAAGTGACTTTCTAATAGCGAGAGTAAAAATGCTTCTTGCTTGGTTTAAATCATCAGCAAAATGAAGCACAAATCAAACTTATTTAGATGTTGCTAATACAGATAATATGGATGGGGATTTATGCGATGTGGGCAAAAGCGAACTCACGATTTTGGCGATGTACACCCCTGGCACACAAGAAAATGGTGCCGGTGACTTATATTTTACATGTTTATGCAGGGGTTCACTGCACCCCTACTAAAGGATTCTTAACTTGGGGGTGCATGTCGGAGGGGGATGCAAAA
This sequence comes from Neoceratodus forsteri, assembly GCA_016271365.2. Classification (NCBI taxonomy): domain Eukaryota; kingdom Metazoa; phylum Chordata; order Ceratodontiformes; family Ceratodontidae; genus Neoceratodus; species Neoceratodus forsteri. The sequence continues at coordinate 1,094,428,562 of CM057451.1, forward strand.
TCTGGATAAAAAAGAATTTCAAGCTGGGTGCACAAAATGTAGGCGCACGGACCTGAACCTAGAACCCTCACAGCTTTAGGTTGCCACCCACCTACCACACTATGGGGCCAGCTCGGCAGCCCCATGTCAACCATGGCAAGCTAACCTCCTCCCTTCCTTCATGCTCGCTTCCACTTCGTGTATGTGTATAATAGCGATGTCCTATCGCTATGTGCACTCAACCTCCCCATCCGTCGCTTCTTCCTCAGCAGTAGCCCTGCTGACATGCACCAGGCTGAGTCGCCATTATTGCAAGCACTCAATCGCCGATGCCCATGTCACAGGCTACCTACGGATGGTAACGCGGATGATACAAGCATATTAATCAGCTTTTTTTCTGTGTTTTACAAGTAACACCTGCTTTTCTTCGGAGAGCACTGCTTGCACACAACCGCCACAGTGACCATTGCATAGCTACAACATGATAGTCATGCATGCATTTTTCAAGTATCTATCCATGTGACAGGAATCATCCAATTAGCTTACAAAACGCACAGAACTTAATTTAAATTTAGTCTCTATGAATATCTCTCTGCTACTGAAATAACTTAAAATTTAAAAAGAAAAAGATAAAATAAAGTAAAAGCAAGATAGAATGTCTTAAAAAAAATTATCCTGTATAATGACCTAAAGATCCTAGCACCTCCATGACTACATCCATACTGAACTTGACATAAATTTAACAAGTTTAAATAGCATTTTTAGCTATATAGCAGTGTAGTAATTGCAATTAAAGTTTTAAAAGTTTGTAATCAATATGATAAAAGAAGCTCAAAAATACAACGTTCCTTCATAAGTTGGGAAGTTGTTCATAAACTTTTTTTAAGAGTGCTGCTCTGTTTCATCCAGCATCACAAACCGTTTTGAGAGGCCTTCTGTCACTCATTGCAATCTCACACCATTCCGGGGGAAACCCCCCACACCACCAGCGGGCCTTCCTCTTGCAGCAGGACAAAAAAATAACGCAGACAGAACTGCATGACAGGAGGAGGCTAGCAGTAAGTTGTACTGAAAAGGAGACAAGCTTTTTTAAGACATAGGTGGCATATTTTTGCTAAATCTTGTACCAAGCAATGTCTCACTGCTTCTCCTCAGAACAGAAAGCTTGTAGCAAAGTGTTTGTCTCTAATCCAATGAAGCACTGGATCCGAGGTAGCATGGATTCACAGTGGGATAGATTTCTTTGACTGGGTGATTAGGGAGGTGGATCAGGGAGAGGCGTTGGATGTGGCCTACCTGGATTTCAGCAAGGCTTTCAACACCATTCTACATACAGTAGGAAGCTAGTAAACAAACTGGGCAGCCTGGGAGTGGGTCCCAGGGTGGTAAACTGGGTCAAAAATTAGATGAGCGATAGGACACAGAGGGTGATGGTGAACAGAGTTCAATTCAAAGAGAGGGGGGTGAGCAGTGGGGTCCTGCATGGATCAGTGCTTGGACCAGTCCTCTTTAATGTCTTCATAAGTGACATTGCAGAGGGGCTGGAAGGGAAGGGGTAGAAAAAATGAGAAGGAACCTAAGCAAGCTTCAGGAGTGGTCAAAGGTGTGGCAGCTAAGATTCAATGCAAAGAAGTGAAAGATCATGCACTTGGGGCATAGAAATGCAGGGGAGAAGTACATGATGGGGGGGAGGTACTGACAGCCACGAAACAGGAAAGAGACCTGAGAGTAATCATATCTGATTATCTAAATGTTACCAAACAATGTGAGAAGGCTGTGAGGAGAGCCATTGGAATACTGGGGGTGCATAGGGAGAGGTATCTTCAGAAGAAGGAAGGAGTGGTGATGCCACTATGTAGAACATTGGTAAGAGCTCATCTAGAGTACTGTGTCCAGTTTTGGAGGCCACATCTCCAGAAGGACATAGACAGAGCAGAAGCGATTCAGAGAAGGGCGACAAAAATCGTGCAGCAGCTGCATCAAAAGTCATATGAGGGGAGACCGGAGTATTACAATACGTATTCCCTGGAGGAGAGGAGAGAGAGAGAAAGGGGGGAAATGGTAGAGACTTTCAAATACCTCAAGGGTGTAAATAAGGTACAAGAGGGTAGCATCTTTCAAAAAAAAATAAAGTTCAAGAACAAGGGACCATGATATGAAGATAAAGGGGGTAGACTTAGGGGTGACATGAGAAAGTATTTTTTCACAGAAAGGGTAGTGGATCCATGGAACAGCCTCCCAGCAGAGGTTTTAGGGGCAAAAATGGTAGGGGAATTCAAAAATGCATGGAACAGACATAAAGGAACTCTAGCAATCAGAAAGAGAGGGTAAGCCACATATCATTTGGGATCTGTGGTATATGAAGCAGGTAGGGAAAATGAGCAGACTAGGTGGACCAAGTGGTCCTTATCTGATGTCAAATTCTGTTTCTATGTTTCTATGTAGGGGTAGGTACTGGAGTAGAAATAATCCATAATTGGGCACTGATTTATATTGGGGGGTGTAGGGTCTGAAAATCTGTTTTTTTTTCATGTTGGTCTCAGAGTCTTATCTCCACCTGGGCCATTATCCAAGTCTTTAGGTGCTGCAAACTGTCAGATTTGTTTAAACCTACCCATGGGATTTCTGGCACAATGAGATATTCTGGACATAGCTGCCAAGGAGTGTATGGCTGCCAACCATTCAGAGAAGGTGTGATTTTCTGGGGTATGCCATTATGCCATTTGCCCTGTCAGCCGCCATTAACTCTCGGATTGGCCTGCTATACTGGCACAGGGACTGCCTGCCTGAGGTTGCATTCAGGCTGGCCATCACCTCCTCCATCTTGTCCCTCATTGACTATGGCTTGCCCATCTATGCTGCAGCTGACAACACTGCCCTCTCCAAAATCCAACTCTCCATCAATAAGGCCTGTAGGCTCCTGACCGGTGCCCCCAGCCAAACTCACACCTGCCTTCTCTATACTACCACCAGTCTTCTCAACTTTGAGGAGCAACTGATCTACCAGACCTGCCTTCTCGCTAAGAAATCACTGCTAGGACTTTCCCCTCCGGGGGTCTCCACCTCCCTACAGCAGCCATCTTCGTCCATCACCACCCGTAGCTCTGTTAAGGCGACTTTCAAGGTGCCCAGAACCAAGACCTCTCTTGCCCAGAGATCCTTCCTCTACCAAGCTCCCACCTGTTTCAACTCCCTTGCTAGCTGCATCTCCAACTTGCCAAAAATTGGCTCCTTCAAAACAGCCCTTCGGAACCATATCTTTAATACCCGCTGTTGTAGGTGCAACTAACCCCCTGTTGTAACCTGTGGTTCCTGCCTGCCTTGCCCCCTGGCTTGACAACATCCACTGGACAGCCTCTCCCTCCCACAGACCTACTCCTTCCTACTAGGTCCAAACAGGGATGTAACCCACTGTCTTCTCTGAGGACATACTATATCCATGACTGTAACTCACAATTTTGTAACATTATGTAACCTAAGTAACATACAAACTACTACATTATGTAACCTAAGTGCATCTATGTTAAATGTTCCTTTTACTGCACCTGTAATGTTATCCTCTGTTTTAATCTGCACTGTAATAACTGTCTTGATGTCTGCCCCCCTTGCTATGAGATGCCTTTGTAAATGAGTCTCTGACTCAAAGGTTGTAAACCCTATTTTTAATGAATAAATAAATAAAACGAATAAAATTTCAAAGTAGGAGGAGTTTGGCCTCAATGCTAACTGACAACAGCCATTTCAGGGAGGCGGAGTTAGGGACATTGTGTTTCCCAGAAGGCCTAGGATAAATAACATGGGTGACCATGGGAAAGATGTACCCAGGATTCGCAAGCATTCACTGTGTAAATCCCACCCCCACCCCCCCCCCGAATTTATAGATTTTTGGGCAATCCCACAGTAGTTGGAGAAGATTTGAACTGGGGCATTACATCTCCAGCAGTTGTCCTGTGAAAGAAGACCCAAGAATTTATTGTTGTGGAGTGTGGTACCACCAGGGTAGTATCTTGTTCTGCATCAGAAGGCCCCGGCTATCAGGGCAGCCTGTGTGTGCCAGCCACCAGCATTTAGCCCAACTGATATCCACTGCTGTAATGAGGTCCTCCACTTATCTCTGGCCTTTAGTGAAGGATCAGGTTGGGCATCACAAATTGTGTTGCATATCCTCCCTACTCTGCACTTATTCAAAGAGCACCACCCAGGTAAAGGTTATAGAACAGATATTGGTTGGTTGTTATGCTCTAGAGAGGACAGAGATGGCTTCACTTTTTGTTTGGTACTATACAATGGCAACAGAGAATCCTGGTCCCTGATTGGTCAGTCTGGGACTGGACCAGGGGTGTTATCCCAGAATGACATTCAGCTCTAGTCCCAGCACAGAGATAACCACACCCAGTAAAAAAAAAAAAAAAAAAATCAGTCCACAACCACCCCTCTGACATGGGCTTCAGTGAATCCGGCTACAAGCCAAAGTGACAGCTGCAGTTCCGATTGCTGCGACTGGCTTCACTTCTTCCCAATCAGCATGGCATTGGCATTCCCTGTCTTGCCCAACACGCTGACTGCCTCTAAAATTAACCACATGCCATTACTGTGCTTTATCTCCCAGTACAAAACACAAAACAACTGTACCAAAAGAAGCACTACCACAGCACTGAATGGAGAGTGGAAGAAATGGTCAGCAAAGCACACAACTTCAAGGGAAAAAACATAGGAGCAGGGCAGACTATTAGCCATGCAGCTTCTAACAGAAAACAAAAATAATACTGACACCTTTTTTCCCCCATGTTACCGCACAAAACAGTCAGTGATGGTGCCAAAAGCTGTCCGTCAAAATGAAAACAGGCTATGCCACTGTGTTTCTCATTTACATTCTCCCAGTAAAGTTGTGACATCTTTTCTACCCGGATAACAAAACTAACATTAAAAGAACATCCTGCTTCATTCTGTATGGGGATGCTGAGTAAGTGGACAAAGATAGGAAGAGGGCAGAGAACAAGTATACAGAAAGGAAATTGGGGATGGAATGCATGGCAACAAAGTCACTAACAGCAGAGCAGCTCCACCTATTGGAGAAACATAAGCAGCACTATTTTTTAGTAAGTATTCCTACACCTTCAAAAATGACAGAAAAATATGTTTTTAACAAACATTTTAATACTTTTCTCTTTTTTTTTAAACAAGCCTTTGTATAATAGGAATAATGCCCTCCAAGGTGGGTGTTTTGCTGGGATAACATCCCTTCTCGGGTGTTGGACACCCTTGACCTGTGACCTCATGCCCAACCACTCAAGGCAGGATGCTATCCCAGCATAACACCCACCCTGTCAGGCATTATTCCTTCATTGATCATGTGCAGAATTTGTCGAAAATACCAAAAGTCTAAGAATAGTAGGGGATGTAGGAGGTGTTGTGAGAAGCTGCAAACATTTCTTGAAAGTAATAGAAGATGATAGAGCTTAAATGCTGACAGAGATCCATGGGAGGATGTTACTGAGCTCAAGCTGGTGGGTCACAATGTGTTGGAGCTCCACACGTTATGAGCGTTTTTGTCTTTAAAATCCCAATTTCTTTGTGCTACTCTTTCAAATTGAAGTTGCTGAAAATATTGTTTAACTATCACTACACTGACTAGACTAGACACCTTGGGCTCTATTCTCAAAGGATGAAGCAGGGTGTACACTTGCCCTGTGTCAATGGTGCAGTTGCCCCGAATGCTTTGGCACATGGTGCACCCAATTCTTGTAGGTTGCGTGCTTTTGTGACACTACACCCTCTTTATGGTGGCTTGCAGCAAGTACCTGGCACTGTTAGACCATGAAAAGCTAGTCTAACTCATCGCATTTGTCGCATGGAGGGCAGGAGGTTTGAGAATCCCAATCACAGCCCAAGGATTGCTGCAAGCCCCATGCATTGGGCACTCCTAGGGCTTGCAGCAATCTAAGTTCTTTGAGAATAGAGCCCCTTGGGTTTGCTTTATGGAGACGTTTGTGTCCCCGAAACTGAGTGGAATAGCTGCCTCAGAATGGCTGGAGTCACAAATTCCCCTATGGTATGCTCCAAAGTGGGCATAAAGCCAAAGACTGCAAAGCTGACATTACTTTCTATACAAGCTCTGCTAACAGATTTTCAAGCCAAAGTTCATAGAATCATAGAAGCACAGACACTTAACGGCAGAAAAGGACCTCTTAATCATAGAAACTAGATAGCAGAAAAGGACCACTTGGCCCATCTAGTCTGCTCTTTTCCTTCGCTTCTCAGATCAATGTATGGAGAACATATTGACTGATATATCAAATCGCTGCAATTGAGGAGAGAACAGACGTAATGCAGAAAGCAGTTAAAGTGAAGGAGAATAAAATCAAGACAGTAGCTGCTAGAACGTTTACCTTGGAGGGCGCTGTTAATGCTACCTTACACGAACAGTTGGCTCAAGTCTCTAAATTTCAGAGGATCGATGGTACTCTGCTGCTCAAAAACTTAAGACTTATTGGACTCCCTGGTACAATTTCTGACTCTAAGCTAAAAGGGGAGATTCAAATAGTACTTTTACCAATTTTCTCAACTGACCCTCCTTTACAGCAGGACTCAGTTTCTCGACCAAAAAAACCAACCACATAAACAGGTTGGGGAGTCAGTTACTGGAGAGCCTGCTTCTGGAGATAATGAACTGGAAGGTATCGGGGGTTAGATATAGTACCATCACATTCCCCACTATATCTGAAAGAAATAAAGTGCTGCAACTTGCAAAAGAAATAAAAATGTTTTTCACTGGTTCAAAGTTGCACCTGTATCCAGACTTCTGCTTACAAACTCAGACACATAGGAGAAGATTTGTAGCCATAGTTTCTGACTTTAAGGAGGCAGTGGTACCAGCCTCTTTACTGACCTCTGACAAGGCTCATAGTAACATTTCCGGGCAAGCAGGTATTTTTTAAGCTCCTGATAAAGCTAGGTCTTTTTATGAGGCTAATATGCAACTGCCAACTGACATGGGTTCGGACTTTGAGGAGAATGAAGCTGAAATAATTGAATATCACCCTTTACAAACTAGTGGTTGATTTCATCTGTCTTCATTAAGCTGTTTTCCAGTTAAGTATTATCTTAGGTTAATTGTGTCTTGAAAAATGTGATGCAGCTGTATGATGCAGCCCCTGTCTCTATCAATTTCACTAACTCCTAGTATTGCTATTGGTATCGATTTACTACTGGTGTACTGCCTTACTCTTTACAATATGCCTGAGATTATATTCGTTTTGCCTTCTTTCTTCCCATTAGATCTGAGATTATATGTTTTTTGCCTCTATTTCTCTACCTCCTATTGTTGCCATGACCTGGCAGACTAGACACCGCTGTAATTTATATTATCTGGAAATTTGTATACTTATCACTGCTGTGTACCTTTTCTGTACTGTACTGTCTTAAGCAGCATCTCTTTACAAATGATCTTTTCTCCATGGAACTTTTCCTGGTAAAACAAATGAAATGAAATGAAAATGAAAAAATAAAATACTGTTATTGGTAATGGCTAAATGTAGATTATGCATGATTTGGGCTTAGACCAACTGATCTGTTAAATTTTTTCAGATGGGATGATTAAGCTTGGATCACAACCGTGCTGTTATTTATTTTATTTATTTAGTTTAGTTTTTGTTTACTGGGTAAGTGCACTAGACAGGTACTGCCTATTTTCAGGCACATCCTGGGGGAAGGGCATATAGATGAATGCCAACTGACCTTGAACCAGACAAAGCTGTTGGTGGTATATTTTTAGTGAATGGTGGGAAATTTGGCCAGGACACTGGGGAGATTCCCCTACTCTGCAGTAGGAGGCCTCACTGCTGTCTTGGCAGTTGGCCAAGATGGTGGATGGGAGCCGAGAGGAGCAGATGGAAACTGTGGAGGTGGGAGAGCAGGCCTCCTCTCCCGTCCTGTCCGAGACAGAGACCGATGTAGTGATACTGGAAAATGGGAAAGAGAAACATTTGCCAGCAGGTCATATAAGTGAAGAGCCTTTGCGAGTGAGTACAGACTAGATGGACACTGAAAATGAACTGAGTTCTAATGAAGAGAATGAACCTGAAAGTCCAAAAATAGCCGTAGATTCTGCAGAAGCCCTGGAATTGCAGCAACAATTGAAAAATGAGAAGCGGAGCTTTCTTTTCAAAAAAATGACACTTAAGATTTTACAGCGCAGCTTACACTATCATCTCCATGCAGCTGAGTGCACCTGGCAGATCATCAAAAGAACTGTCAACTGTTAGTAAACGCTTCACGGAGGCTACTGCCCATACCTCAGATCAAACACCGCTGTACCCTGTGAGTACTTTTTCCAATATTACCTCTAAGGCAAAAATAAACAAAAGTAGTATGTCTTCTAAAATGATAGAAGCAGAACAGATACCTGCAGAACAACCATGGACTGTATACGTACCATCTCCCCGCTGGAGGCTAGACCCCTTCTGCAAAAAGCCATTAGTAGTAACAACCCCGGCACCGACCTACTGGACACTAGGCTACTTCGTCTGACATTGGATGCTATTCTGTTACCACTTACCGAGCTGCTCAACCGCTCTCTGTGCCTGGGGCAGTTCCCCAGCACATGGAAAGCTGCCATCATCACTCCCATCCTAAAGAGTGGTGATCGAGCGACCTTGGGTAACTATTGACCTATCTCCATCTTCCCCCCACTCTATAAGGCCCTTGAAACAGTAGTTGCCAACCAGCTTGCTGAATACCTGGCTATGCACAATATCCTGTGCCCTGAACAGCATGACTTTCATGCAGATCACAGCACCATAACTGCGCTACTTGAATTCTTCAACTTCCTGCATTCTGCTCGTGATGCCGGACGTCCTAATGGTGCTGTCTTCATTGACCTCTCCAAGGCCTTTGACACGGTTTGCCATCCCCTCCTGCTTGACTCCATCAGATGCCTTGGTTTCTCCCCCCTGCCCCCTTGCATGGTTCACCAGCTACCTCTCTGCCAGAACTCAGTGTGTAAAAATCCATAGCACCCTATCTGACACACGACCTGTCTGCTCTGGGGTTCCCCAGAGCTCCATTTTAGACCCTCTCCTCTTCAGTCTCTACCTCAATTCCCTCCCCTCAGCCTGCCCAAGTAAGATCCTCCTCTACGCGGATGACGCTGTGCTCTTTGCCTCTGACCCCCACCCCAACACACTCCAGGCCACCCTCCAACAAGCTTTTGATAGAGCTGAGCATTAGTTCACATCACGAAGGCTAGTCCTGAACCTAAAAAAGACCAAAGCTATGCTCTTTTCGCATCGCCAAAGCAAAACCAGTGGTGCCCTTCTCGTGATACTGCCTAGCACACTAAACCCCATTGAGCAGCTTTCCTCCTGCAAGTATCTGAGCATTACCTCTGATTCAGCACTCTCCTTCCATTCCTATATCAATGCCCTTTCTGCTGCCACCAATGTCAGGACTGGACTGTTATACCACCATAGGGACTGCCTATCACAAGAGGCCCTTAGATTGGCAATCACTTCCTCTGTCCTGTCGCTAATTGACTATGGGCTGCTCATCTATGCTGCAGCTGACAACACTGCACTTGCAAGAATCCAGCTGTCTATAAACAAGGCCTGCAAGCTAATGCTGGGAGCCCCTAGGTGCACCCATACGTGCCTGCTGTACTCCACCACCAACTTGCTCAACCTTGCAGAAAGACTCCGCTTCCAAACCTGCCTTCTTGTAAAATAGACCCTGCTAGGGCTCTCTCCCCCTGGGATCACCACCTCCCTGCAACATGCCTCCCCCTCAGTCTCCACCCACTGCACTGTCAAAACCTCCCTTTTTGTCCCCAGGGTAAGGACCTCTAAGGCCCAGAGATCCTTTTGCTATCGGGCTCCCTCCTGGTTCAATTCCCTCCCAGCCAACATAGCTGACTCCACTAAGCTTGGTCCTTTCAAGGTCTCCCTCAGAAGCCATCGGACAAGTACTCGCTGCTGCAACTGCACATAATCCCCCACCTGCCCCTTACCCTCACCCCTAGGCTGGGTCTGCCCTGTCTACTTTTGCTGTATATGCCTAGGATCTCAGGCAACATCAGCTGAGTAATGTAATAAAATATCTCTGGTTGCTACCTGACATGATACTTGTGTACCTATATTATGACTACTGTGATCTACCTATTAGCAAGCTTGTACCACCAGTGAATGTCTGTAACACTGGTTGCTTTTTTAATCTAAGCGTTATGTACTGTACTGTTTTGTTTGCTGTGATGTATTGCTGTCTTGACGAGATGCCTTTGTAAATGAGTCTTTGACTCAAAGGTCTGTAAACCAATGATCTAATAAATGAATAAATACAAATAAATAAATAAAATAAACTCGGCCTTGCAAGGTGCTGGGTGGAAGAAATTAATCAATGGGTGTCAGGCACCTCCTCTATCTGCATGCCAACTACAGCGGAATTTATGGAAACCTCTCCACAAAAGGTTCAGTAACAAAATAATCAAGATCCTACTGAAAACAGTAATCCTATAGACCCTTTATCTATTCATGAGGATTTAGCCCTCACACAAAATCCTACACTAAACTTGCAGCCTGCTAGTGTTCCACCAAGACAAAATGACAATAATCCCCCGCCTCCTGTACAACAAATTGCTGCCCCTTTGAACAGAAAACCTGAAGTACAAAACAAGACATTTTCTTCTTTATTTTTGCTTCCTAATATGCCTGCTAAATGCCACAACGCTGTGAGACTACCATATAGGGGAGGTATGCCTGAGGCCCCAGACCATCTATTTGTGGCCAGAACATTACTCAAGGACTCAATGAAGTTCTTTTCCCATGAAATTTATGCTCTGATTCACATCTCAGGAGAGACCATGTTTGATGGGAGCTTCAAAACAACCTGAGGCTTGGAAAGATTTTGGACTAAATACCGTTGTTTGAAAAAAACTCCTCTGTGGACTCCTTTTATAGTGATAACTCTTACAAAACCAGCCTACAAGAGAATTACAATCTTGTTTCGAAATGAGGGGGTAGACATGACAGATGTCATATATTGGCTAAAACTCCATAATATAGTAATAGGGGAACCAGAGGCCATTTTGGACTCAGAGAACATATAGATAGGGGGATGGAAAGTAAAGGTGTTACTAAAGTCAACAGATGAAGGAGTGTTACACCTCCCTAACTCCTTTTTCCTAGGGCATGACGGGGTGTACTCTTTTATCCAGGCCAACCAAAGACCTTTTATAGATGTGGTGACCAAACTCACCTAAGTAGTGCATGTGATACAGTAAAATGCAATGCATGTGGAGAACTGGGACATTTGGGTTCAAGTTGCCTGAATGAATGTAAGTGTAATCTGTGTGATGAGCTTGGTCATATGTTCCAAAACTGTGCATGGACAGCCGACAACCAAGAGCACCATGATAATGGGACGGGCCAACACTTCATTATTGCGCAGACACAGAAAGCCAGAATTAGGAACAGAACAGGTCCAATACAACCAGACCCTGTTCAAGAAGAGCGCATGAACACCCCTGACCCACCTGAAACCCCCCAATGAACCCCTTCCTCCCCTACAGAGACCATCAGACCCCCCTCCCCAACAAAAGGCAGCTGCCTCTACAATGATTCCAGACACTGACCTTCAGATGAGACCTGACATGCCACCCCCCAGGAACCAACACAGATGGGATATAGGCGCTCAGCTAGAACAAAGTTGAAAGCAGACCCCCAAAGGCAACAAAAACTTCCCCTATTGACCTTTCCAACAAACATGAAATCTTGCAAGACATTTCAGATTCTGGAAGGGAAACAGACTCTTCTTCTATTGCCTTCTCATACCCTAGGGGCACCACTGATACAGAAGTCTGTATTAGGGGGTCTGGGTCACAAAAAAGGAAAGCAAAATCTAAAATGAAGGGGAGGAAAACCCCTGCTGGTAGGAAAAGATAACTTCTCAGCAAACCAGGTGTCCCTTCCTTCTTTTCCTACTCACAATGAGTGATATCTTCTTCTGCTATACTATGAATGTCAACAGTATTAAATGAACAGAAAAGAGCTATACTGTTTTTTCCTTTTTGAAACTCTTAAACGTTGGACTGATTTTTTTGCAGGATACTAGGTTACATACTACACATGAGGTAAGGCAGGCCCAAAGGCTCCTTGGGCCCTCCTTCTGGTCAGCAGAACAAGATACCTGTTCAGGTGTAGGTATCTTGGTAAGAATGCCAGAATTTAAACTAATAAAATTATATGACATCACTCCTGGTTGAGCCCTTATCATGGATGTTTTCATACAACAGATACCTTACCATCTTATTGACCAATACGTACCACAAACTAAATCAGCTCAGACTGACCTTCTTACATTAATCCAACCATACTTACATACCTCCAGGCACATCATTTTTGCTGGTGACTTTAACTGTGGTCTCAGCCAACGAGACAAAAGTGCACATGCAAAAACACCTAAGTTATACTGTGATTCCCAGGCTCTGATTAAAATTTAATGTACATCCCATTTGCAGGATGCATATTTGCAGTGTACGAAAACACATACTTCCACATATCAGAAAGGGTCCTAGCAACTAGAATCGACTATATTTTCCTATCCCAAAACTTATCCATTACTGATGCACGAGTTCAACCATTAGAATTTTCAGACCATAAAATGGTCTATATTACATTAAGTACTAAACCACTCCTTTCCAAAGGTCCAGGGTTATGGAAGTTCAATACAGACCTATTGAATGGTACTTCATTTCTTACCTCCTTATATCAGTTTCTAGCTGCAAGAAAATTGGTTTGGATTTGCTTTGAAAATCCTATTGACTGGTGGGAAGACACCAAAACTGACATGATAACACTTTTAAAACAAAATAGTCAAAAGAAAAGTTGTATTTCATACCTATTATATTTGCAGCAGACCTTATTAATGAAAACTGGTACCACAAGGCAAGATCTCACTCAACAAATCAAAAAGTTGCAAGACGAAATGCTTACTTTTCACAAACAAAAAGCTCAGAAACTCTGCCACCAACACAAATTTGGCATACAAGGGAATATGAGCATGGTCTGTCCCTTCGAACAAAACTTCCGTAGTGTAGGGCAAAATGATATTACCAGCCTTACTGATCAGAATGGAGTGTGCCATACTTCCCAGAGGGCCATCTCACAGGTAGTCACTGAATACTCTGTAGCCCTCTTTTCATCTATACAGACTGATACCCCCAAGATCCAGGAGTACTTTAGTGACATTCATCTACCCAAAATCCATCCTAGTATACACACTACAGTGAGCCATCAGATATCTACTCTTAAAGGTTTAGAAGCAATTAATTCTTTACGAGCCAGTATCACGCCAGGCCCAGATGGTCTCCCAAATGAGTTGTATAAAATTAAAGGACAGCACCTGGGGCAAGAGCTAACAGATATTTATAATACCATGTTACAGACTGAGAGAAAACCCTTAAACTATAATAAAGGGACATTAATTTATTTGTATGAGAAAGGATAAAAAACAAACTTAAATAATTGGAGGCCTATCTGTATGTTAAATACAGATTTTAAAATTCTAACCAAAATTCTCACTAAGCAGTTGTTACTAGTCACAGAAACAGTAATCTCCTCTGCACAGTCCTGCTCCATACCGAACAGGAGAATACAAGATCATTTAATTAGGGCTAAAGGACAAGCCAACATCCTGCAGGCATATGTACTTTCCTTAGACCATAAGAAAGCATTTGACTCCATCAGTCATGACTTTCTCTGGGCCACTTTACAATACTACAAGGTACTGAGTACTATGACAAACTGGATACAATCACTCTACCGAACTGCTAGCATAGTCCCTATAGTAAATGGGTGGAGAAGCAGGAAGATACCAATAAAATGAGGGGTCAGACAGGAGTGCCTATTGAGCCCCCTTTATATGTTTTTTTTATTGATCCCCTTTTATGGAAAATAAATGGGCTACAATCAATTATCCCAGTATCTTGCCCAAACAACCAAGCCCAGCAAAAAGCTTTAGCATATGTAGATGATATGTGCCTACTGGTCGCAAATAATGCCTCTATCCACAGCTCCCTGTCTCTTTGCAATGATTTTGGCAAACTAACAGGAGCAGATCTTGATTTGGATAAATTTGTAGGATTTCCCCTAGGGGACACCCCCCACACACACACTCCATACACATGTAAGACCCATTAAACTTCAAAAAGATCCAGTCAGTATATTAAGCATTACATTTGGTGCAGAAGGAATGGATAAGTTAAACTGGGAAAGGAAGCTTCGAGTTGGAAAACAAAAAGTGTCACAGTGGAATAGGAGAAAATAGGGAAAAAGAAAAGTTTTTTTCTGATTAAAAGTTTCCTGATTCCTATCTTTCTTTACCTTAGTTATGCCTTCCCAATTCCTAAACAGTTAGAAACATCAGTTATGAATTTATTTTTTCAAGCTTAATGGGGCAGCTGCCTCAATCCTCTCAAAAGAAATATTACATACCTACAAGTTAAGGAAGGAGGGCTGTCTATGGTAAACCCCATTCTATTTTTAATAGCATGTTTTTAACAACTAATCTAAAACCATTACTAGTAAATGCACAAAAGGGTTGGGAATCATGGCTCTATAATAGTTGTTAGACATGGTTCCACCAGTTGGAGACAAACTCCCTGAAAACATTAAGGACCACAGTAACAATTCCAAATTATCTGAGAGAAACTTTTCTCAGATTAAAACAATGGAAGGTTACTGCACAAATGATTATTTGTCGTCCACACAAGGCGTTATATAGATATCTTTTATCAACCATATGTGCAGTACCACAGCCCTGTGAGAAATGCCCTACTCTGTATTTAGGATCCTTAAAATATGTTTGAAAGCACCTAGGATACCTGCTCATATCTAGGACTTCCATTGGCTATCATGCCATGAAAAATTAAACATTAAAGCTAACCATAAACATAAACAGGTGCATGATAGAACAGGTAGTCACCTCCAATGTATTAATACTATAGAAACAATAGACTATTTATTTTTGAATGTTCCTTAATTAAATCTTTTTGGGTGTATCTAGCATAAATGTGGCAGGAATCTTTGTTTGGAAAAGTGACTTATTACAATTTAATTTATGGACACTTTACTCAACAATGGAACAAATGGAATAGAAGTACACTGCATCTCCTTTTTACAGTCATCAAATGAAATACATGGATGGCTTGGTGTTTGTTTTCCTTGCAAAAAAGGAGAATAATTATATTTAATTAGCAGGGAAAATTGTAAAAGATTCACAAAATATTTATGAAATGGAATGTAACCAACTATCATATTCAGAAGTTATGGAACTTTGGAAGAATTTTCCTTGGGTGGCTAACACAGATATTCTATGAGTTGATGTAGATATTGATTTGATTTTCTTTATGGGAAGTTGATTTATTTTTGTATATATTGACCTATTGTTAGATTAATTAATATTGTAATTTATACCATTTTTTTTCTGTTTGTAATAACTTTCCCCTACACTGTAGTAGGGGGCGCTGCCCCAGTGTGTGAGAATGGAGGAGCTCAGTTTGGCTGAAACTGTGTTGGGGGAAGGACCTTTGCATTTGGAGCAGTCTGCTCAAGAAATTGATCAGGTTTCTGAGAATTATTCAGAAGTATTACAGGAATCAGTGTTGGTAGATATGGGCACTACTATGGATGAACTACATTTAAAACAGGAGCTGGAGTCTAAATGGACTTACCTACTAACTATGTTGATGGAAGCAGAGAAGGAATTTGAAACTAACAGAAGTCAAATTTAAGAGAAGAATAAACGCAAGAGAAATTCTACAAGCCCGACTTCTGCATCAGTGAAGAACGGTAATTTTCTGTAACTGGAATTTCTCGGGAGTTACAATCAGAGGCCTTGGATTCACAGAACTTTCCATTTTCAGCCAATATCGTAGAGTGGAAACCGGAGGATGCATTGAAAAATGTGGGGTGGCTCTTTCATGATGGTAAATGGGTGCCGGATCCTGATATCCCGATTCCTGGGGTGCCAGAGAGGTTGGTGTTACAGTCCTCATTATCAGTTGAGGGGGACGAAATATGCCATAATGTAGGTGAACAGTGACAGCAGGGAGCAGTTCTGGCAGATTTACAGCTCAATGAGGCAGCAGCAGTTTCAGCTGCAACTGTGTCAGATGTGGCAGACCATACTACCAATCAGTCTGCTACTAGTTGCCTGGTTGCTTCAGCCCAGTTGGAGGAGCCCATCCGAGGGACACTTAGGCTACCACAGGGCAGTGATCATTCCAATATTCCCACCAATTCAGGTACTGTGCAACTTTTTTCTAACTCTGATGATGGGGTGCTAGATTTTTCTACTGTTGACCCTGGTGATCCTCCTGTCCCACTCAAACCAGCAAGTTATACTAGCTTATTCTGCAGACCCATGCAGGTTCATGGTGCATTTGCAGTATAGAGAGGGTTTAGAAATGCCCCCAGACTGCAACTACATGGGACAGGAACTGTTGATTGATTCTCTTCATTTTTTCCTGGCAGAGGTATATGCTTTTATTCATGCCCCTTGGGATTTCAATTTTGATATTAGTTTTCGGTCTGCGGCCTTACTGGAAAATGTGTGGGCTGCATATTATTCGGTTAAAGATATGGTCTTGTGGCATCCTTTTATTGCTATTCCCATCACAAAGCCCACCTTTATGAAAATTACTGTTCTCTTCAGAAATAAAGGTGTGAATGTTAATGATATTATTTTCTGGCTGGAAAAGAAATGTGCTGTCCAGGGTCTTCCTGAGACCATTTTGGATGACATTGGTTTCTGGACTGGGGGATGGAGATTTTGTGTCCAGTTGAGGCAAACTCAGGAGGGGATACAACATTTACCTAACTGTTTTTTTTAGGGTGAGATCATGACATACTGTTCTATCCAGGGCAGCCTCAATCTTGCTACCAGTGTGGCTCTTTAACTCATTTCAACCCTCAGTGTAAGGAACTTAAATGTCTCTCTTGTGGTGCATTTGGGCATATTGCGACACACTGCAATCTCCCTCCTGTGTGTAACCTATGTGGAGCAGATGATCACTTCTTTGCTTCCTGCCCATGGGCAGCACATAATAACTCTGATTACATGGAGCCAGATTTCTATGTGAATGCAGCTACCAAGGCCCATATAGGACAGGCTGAATCCACACGACCACCACCTCCTCCCCCTATGCAGTCATGAAGAAAAGAGACTAGCTTCTCCTACAAGGGTGTTACAGGATACTCCAGTTGTGACTACCTAACCCCAAAATCAACAGGAGACTCCTACTCCCCTAATTGTTCCAGATTCCCAGGCGGTACCATCCACCCCAGATCTGGTAGTGCTTGTGGCTCCCTCAAAGATAATGCCCCCCTCCCCCATTCCATCAGACCAGATTGGGCACACACCTTTCACCTCTCCTATTACTTCTACAGAGGACCTTACTTCCTTTCAAACTATGACTAGGTCCAAGAGAACAATAGGCCATAAAGACCTGCCAAGTGGGATTCCCAACCCAATACACACTGAAAATAGATACGAGGTTATCCAATTATGGGGGGATGAGATGGATGACGGAGATTCTGTTGTGTCATTCCAGTCTACCCAAAGTGAGCCTCCCATAGAAGTGGCATCTTTGACTACAAAGGAGACCTCCTCCAAGCCAAAAAAAAGGGTGACTCGTGCTAGTAAGAAGACATTATGATAACGTTTGACTATGATTTCTTCTCTAAGGCTCCTTAGCCTCAATACAAATAATATCAAATCAGACTATAAACGTAAAGCAACATTTTTAATAGTGATGTCTTTGCACTGTGATGTAATTTTTCTTCAGGATACGAGATTGCAATCTTTAGTGGAAATTGAGAAAGCCACGAAGGAATGATTTGTGGGTGATTCATACTGGTCTTTAGGCTTACAGCAGTGTGCAGGTTTAGGGATGTGTTTTATGACTTCCACAGTGGTTTTACAAAAATTACTAGATGTGGAGCCAGGTAGAGCTCTAATCCTGGATGTTTTATTTATTTATTTATTTATTACAGTATCAGAATTGCAACCCTTTGAGTTGAAGACTCATTTACAAAGGCTCCTCGTCGTACACAGTACAGGATGGGGCAGGAGAAACATACAGTGAGTGGACAATAGAACAGTAGTGCAAGTGACAGTAGCATGGCAATAATATATGCATTTAAAAATTTTTTCAGTCAAATACTTATGCAGTGGGCCCTAGCAGCAAGATAAGGGCCCTTTCTAGCAGGAGACAGGCATATACATTATGGTAGCTAAGCAAGAAGGAGAGAATCATTGAGCACCCTTATATATTACATACAGAAGTGGTAGACAGTGGGGTGCTGTGCTTACATTACAGTTTGCAGGTTCAAGCCTATACCTGCTTGTAGCTCAGTAGTCACAAGTTACGCCCAAGGATATATAACACAGTGGGTGGAGAGGGTCAACTGGTGGGCATATTGCATATACCAGGGTCTTGCCTGCAGGATAATAAATATATATGGGCCCCAAACAAAGGCACTTACAATAAATTTGTTGAAAAAGATCCAGCCTTTTTGTTCACTAATCGACAAATTCTGGGGTAATCTTTCCAAAGCTCGGAGTTTATCATCACAGAACAAAATTTATTGTGATATGGCATTTCTGAAAAACATAATGAAACAGGCTTCCTTAGAGGATGTGTTTGGGATGGTAAACAGCCTCCGCTGAATACCTTTTTTAAGGGTACATTAACCTCTAGAATAGATTATTGGCTAATAACTAAATCATTGCCTGTTGTGAAATCTGAAACCAAATTGATAGAAACTGCAGACCATGCTTTTTTGGAACTTCATGTAGCCTCCCACCCACCCAGAGTACCGGGTAGAGGCTTATGGCGCTTAAATTCTAGTTTATTGCAACAGCAGCAGATCTTGGATGATTTAAAAATTCTTTTGGCAGACAGAAAGTCAGTGTCATTTTTATATGATTCAATAATTCCATGGGTGGAAGACACAAAAATTTGTCTAGCAGCTTTCTTCCAACAGACTTCTGGACAAATTTCAAAGTTGCATTGTGATCAATATTTGTCTTTAAGACAGGTGCTATATGAGCTCATGACTGAACAATTTAGCACTGGATGAGATCTTTCACATGAAATTGCAGATTTAAAACAGCACATGACAGCCTTGCGATATAACAGGCAAGCTTCTCTAGAATGGGATCAAAGCTTTGGTATGCAGGGGACAAAGGAACACACTAGTCCTTATGAAGACTACAGGAGTAGAGTACAGTCATGACATATTTTGACTTTACTTAATAGTACTGGTCAGTTAGCCAATGACGATCGCAGTATCATGGCCATTTTGGAACGACATATTGTTCAACAATTTGGGACTGTAATCTAGGAAAATGGAAGAAGTGGCCACTATTTTAAAGGCAGTGGCACTGCCCCATTTACCTCACTCGCAAGCCTCTGACTTGATCGAGGAATTTCCTTCCATTGAGGTTGAACGGGTAATACAGTCCTTAAAAATTAACACCTCCCCAGGGTCAGATGGGCTTATATGAGAACTCTACAAAATTATATGGCATTGCATGCCTACTGAATTATTGGCATTGTATAATGCCTGTTTACATGAAGACAGACTTGCAGACATGAAGTATGCAGGTTTAATAATTTTTTTAAAAAAGGGTGATCAAATGGATATTAATAATTGGAGGCCCATTACACTTCTAAATGTTGATTTTAAAATTTTCTTCAAGTTATTATGTAATCGCTTAGCATGTGTCTTAGACATTTTGATCCATCCTACACAATTTGGGTCCATACCTGGTAGGAACCTTACAGATGCACTTAATTTTTTTATGAGAGATAATGTATGCAGGGTCTAATAAACAAATTGATGGATACATCATCTGGGTTGATCAACAGAAAGCATTTGACCTTGTATCGCATTACGTTCTATGGTTGACACTGGCAAATTATGGGATTCCAGCTTTGTTTATACACTGACTACAGCTATGTTATGCCTTGGCTTATGTCGAGCCTTATGATAATGGTAGGATGGGGGATAAATGCCGTGTTTTGGTTGGGGTAAGACAAGGCTGCTTCTTAAGCCCCCTTTTGTATTTATTTGCTATAGATCCATTTATACATATTATCAATAGGTCACTGAGCATTAGGGGGAATCAGACATTGGATACTTCTGTGTTGAAATCAATTTCTTATTCAGATGATTTGTGCTTCACAGTTCAGACTGCAGCAGAAGGGAGTTTGACTATAGCTGTTTTACATACTTTATTATCAGTGGTGGGGGCCGCCATCAACCTTCTTAAAAGTTCCTGTCTTAATATTCAGCAGACCGGAGATCACGAACCAGATATTGGTGGTTTGCAAGTAGCTACGTTTCAGTGCAAAATTTTAGGTTTCTTTTTTGGTATGGGTGACATGGCTTGCTATAATTGGGAGTTATGCCTGGCAAAAGGCCAAGCACGGGTTAGTAGATGGAACTCGTGGTGGATGGGGAAGCTAAAATAAATTTATATTATTAAAACCTTTTTGGTGCCAATTTTCTTGTTTGTTAGCCACATTTTCCCACTTCCTAAATGGTTGGAAACTAAGATGTTAGTATAATTTGTTACATGTTTTTGGGGTAATCGTCTTACTCCTGTTAAAATAAATACTTTATATATGTCTAGAAAAGAGGGAGGGGTAGGAATGATTAATCCTTTAGTGTTTTTCTTTTCAACTTTTTTCTTTTAATCTATGGCCCCTATTGACTAAAAAGATGAAATTCTGGAGTTCTTGGGTTTCTTTCAAATTGATCCCTATTTTGCTTGAATGGTCCCAGAATATTTTTTTACACAAAAATAAGAGGAAATATGTCTTGGCCCCATTATGGTCATCTATATTTGATTATATAAAGAAATGGAATATTTCCTATAGTCCAGCACAACATTGGACATGTAAGAAACTGTATGCATATATTATGGGGAATTGGTTTTTGGAATTGCCTTTTCAACAAATTGTTCAATTGGAACAGGAGAACATACAGACCTTGCTATCAAATAAAAGGATCTATGGGAAGATGTGGGATTTGGTTTGGTTGGTGGTTCATGGTCGTATAAATACCGGGGTAATCATAAACACAAAAGTCTTTCAGAATGTTTTTGCCCTCGACTTACCTGTGGGGTACTGATTGAAACTATTGATCACATGTATTTTACTTGTCCATATATACTACAGTTTTGGGGCATAGTTAAGGAGCGATGGAAATTGGTACCCTTTAGCTCTCTGACTTCAGCACAACTGTACTATGGGATCTATCCCTCATCTTGGGTACCATATCCTGTTAGTACGCTACAGATAGTTATGGCATGTTTTTGTACTGGGTTTGGCAAGTTTGCTGCCACTTTATTTTCCAGCAGCAAACTATGATGTCATTAGAGCTATAGTTTATGATTTTGGATGAGTTACACAGTATTAGGCAGGCAGAGGGCTCTAGGATGTCCAACACCCAATGGACATAGTGCTGGGATTCTTGTACTTGGTTATAGGCCTCTATGGCTTTCTTCTATATCTCAGACATTGATGTTGGTTTTTGGTATTTTCCTTTAATTCTGTTTAAGGTTTAAGGTAGCAGGCCATTGAACGTATGAAGGGGTCAAGTATGAATTAATACGCTGTTTTGTATTTAATTTTTTTTCCCTCCTTTCAAAACAGTTTGTGTATTTTATTTTTGTTTGAATAATATGACTGAATCATTTCTTTTGTTTTCCCCTTTATTTCTGTATTATTTGGCGTGCATCAGCATTGATTGTTATTATTTGTTATGCAGGTGTCATAAACACATTTTCCTAATCTTTGTGTCGGAGGAAGCGGTAATATTTACTGCTTAGTTTTGAGGTCACGAAACATTGGGTTACAATGTGCTGTAATATTTACGTCCCTTATCTTTTCTTATGATTTAGGATAGAGAAACATTGCTTTGAGTGCAATTTACTTTTATGTATGATGTAATACTTATTTATGTTTTTTCTGATCTTATGATTTTGTGTGAAGAAACACTATTTGGTATGTATTTTGTTTTATGTTATAATAAAAATTCCCCTACTCTTTCTGAGAAGTGCTGTAGGATCTTTAGCATCCACCTGCACTACCACCAGAACAGGCAGATGGGACCTCAGTTTCACATCTCATCTGAAAGACAGCACCTCAAGAGTGCAGCACCCCCCTCATGCTGTACTACAGTGTCAGTTTTGGGATTTAACCCAAGTGCCTGGTGTGTTTATATTTGTTGTTTAAAATACCTTTTGTTAAAGTTCAAAATACTCATTTTAATTACTTGATATTGCTTTAAATTTCTCCCAAAATTATAAAAACCTTTTTTTGTGCTCTATTTAATTGATAAAGGAAATGTCAGATGTACTGTATAATGTCTCAGAATGACTGTTTCAGAAGGGCTTATTATGATACTAAGGTGCACACCAATAGGTAAGGATCATAGGACGCTGTATGTCCATATCAGCTCCTGTTTAATCATCATAATATTGTATTTTATTACCCCTTAATATGTATTCATCTAAGATTCTTTTGAATTGTTCTTTGGTACCGTTACATATGATTGTCTCAGGAAGTCTGTTCCAAGGGTTCACCGCCCTTTGTGTATAATAAGCTTTTCTTTTTCAGTGTTGAATTTTTCTGGTTTTAGTTTAAGATGATGTCCTCTAGTGCCCTTAGTATTATTTGTTATTGTTAGAGTTAGTTCATTCAGAAACTGTGTGTCTTTAATATTGTAGCATAGCATTAAATCTCCTCTTATTCTCCTAGTATGCAACAACATTAATGTTAGATGTTTCAACCTATCCTCATAATTAATTTCACTACATGTATGTATCATCCTGTCTTTATCACCTCCCTTAATACCCCACAATGGACTGCCATAGTCTAGGATTGGTCTTACATATTTTATTTTTGTATTTGTATTTTAGTCTTTGGTAACCGGGTAAGGCCCACTAGGAACAAATGCCTGTTTTCAGGGGCGACCTGGGAGCACTGGGCAGTTAAGTGTCTTGCTCAGAGTCACACAGTATGCAAGTAGAAGTTGTGAGAATCAAACTCAGGTCTGCCCTGCTGGATGTATCAAGCTTGTTCACACCTTGTTCCTCTAAGTTCTAGGCTATACTGCCAGCCCATGATGCAATATGATGCAATATCTTACTACATTCTAGTTCTGGTTCTCCATGAATAAAAAATATAGTTACAAAAAACTAAAGAGATCCATAGGTAATCCTCACTACCAGGGGCTTTGTGTTGGGTGAGTGATTTTAGAGCTCATTCCATTTCTGCCAGGGTGAGTGGGGCTTCTAAGGCAGCCAGATGTTTCACTGACTTTGGGAAGGGTTAATGGATTCATGAAGGCTTCAAGAATCCAATGCCTAACAACTCCTTAGAAGCATAGAGATTCGAATGAACGACAGCATAATATTATTGAGATCCTTAGGGTGGGATGTAGGAGTATCAGAACTGTCTTTCAGAACACCAATGTGTCTGTCAGCCTGTTGCTTTCTTAATTAATATGAGAGAAGTTGGTTGAATTTCTCCCTACTGTGCTAGTATCTGTGTCATTGGGGCAAAATCCAGTTCTGTCTTGTCGGTCGCTAATGAGTTTAACTGCATCCTGACATTTATAATCTCCATGAGGAATAATATATCCTGCAGTTTTTTTTTTTTTTTTTTAGTCTTTGGTAACCGGGTAAGACCCGCTAGGCACAAGTGCCTGTTTTCCGGGGTGACCTGGGAGTGACTTGCTCAGAGTGGGACAGTATGTAAGTGGAGGTTGTGAGACTCAAACCAAGGTCTGGTCTGCTGGATGTACCAAGCACATTCACTGCTCATTACTCTAACCTCTAGGCTATACTGGGATGTATCAACTTTGTACTTCACTTTATCTCCTCTAGCTGTTTTAATAGGGCTTCTAGATGTTTAGCTTCAGCTTCTCTGGTTGCGGTGATGAGTTGCAAAACCCATAATCTTAGCTGTATGGGTAGCATTAATGGTTCCCCATAGGGTAGTGAGGGAGGTTTCCCAGTATCATTTATGGCAAAGTATGCTTGGGTCTCTTCCTGTATCCATCTTAGGAGGTCTCTGTCTTCTTATAAGGGGGTGTCTAGCCTCCAGGTGGTAGATTTGGGTATGTCTGGACCTCACACTATGTTCAGTGTGACTGGCCCATGATCAGAAGCATAAAGGGATGCAATGTTGAAAGATAGGCTGGGATGAATCAATTTTGGTGAAGCGCAGTGGTGCACCAGAAATCTAGTTAACTGGCCATTGAGTTGGATGGTGAGACAAAGGAGAAATCCTTGGTTGTAGGATGGACTAACCTCCATATGTCAGAGAGAGTGAATTCTGACATGGTTTTCTTTAGACTAGTAATGCATTGTGGGTGTGGGTCAGGATGCCCATTTGAGCAGTCCAAGCAAGATTATAGGACTAGATTAAGGTCCCCTCTAAGAAGAATGGCCATATCACTTAAACCGGTCAGTGCCCAACATACATTGTCAACAAAGGCAGGTGTATCGGAATTAGGGGCATACATGTTGCCTAAGAGGATGGTACCTTTGGGTGTGGACATTTTATTCAGGATCCACATGCCATTAGAGTCATTTAACTACTTGATGGGTATCCATCTGATGGATTTATGTAACAAAATGGACACAACATGCTTTGAGGAGCCGGCCCAACTGTGAGTCTCTCACCACACCCATTCCCACTGTAATTTTTTTGCCTCAGTTGAAACAGATTTAATTTCATGTGAGAATGCCATACAGTATGTGATTTCAGGTATCTTAGTAGGGTTAAGATTTTTTTTCTTCCTTTTTGTGGGTGAATTAAGGCCTCTCATGTTCCAAAGTACATACGTGAGAGTTGTCAATGAAATAGCATTATGGTGAGATGCAGAATATAGAAACATGGCCTTGACAGTCCGGGTGGGACACCATAAGAGAATATCAGCATAATTGAGATTCACCTTCACCTACAAATTCTGGTTTGGATCTCTGCCCCCTACCTCTCTGCCCTCCTTTCCCCACCAGAACATTGCTTCCCATTCTCTCTCTCCCTCCCCCACAGGAAAACTTTTATGGGCCAAGCTGCTATCTCATATCATTTTCTTAAGCTCTGGTCCTCCCTCCCCCTGTCTTTCTCCTGAGCCTCGTCCTTCTTTTCCCTCTAAGTCTTTCTTCTGACTTTGCCACCCTCTCCTGCAACTGTTCCTAATCCCTGACCCATGTATTCTCTCCTCCCATGTTGTTCATGGCCCCGTTGTCCCACCCCGGCAGTGAGCAACTACTACCCCTTATTTATTTACTTATTTTATTTATGTAAAAGTTTTACCAGGAGGGCACACTGAGCAGAGTACTGCTCGATTCCAGGTGCATCCTGGGGGAGGGGAACATAGAGAAAAACATCCATCCAATACATATAGTGTACAATATTGCAACATGAACATGCAGAGGTATGTGTTAGAAAGCATAACTAATATGTAATTACATAACAACACACGAGGTACGGTGTTGAGGCAAACAAACAAGCATCAAGGTCAGGGACAAAATACCAGTTAGCGGATAAGAGGCTGGACCATTAGTTAACTTGCAGGCACATCTTAGCCACATGTGCAGGTCGTGGAGAAGTACTCATTGATGAGGTAGCTGAGGTGCTCTGATGGGGGCGTTTACCGAATGCTTACAGGGAGGGAGTTCCATAATTTCGGCATACGATGTCTGAAAGCTACTTGGCCAGTCAAAGAGATTACTGGGCCTAAATCATTCAATCTTATCTGGTAATATTCTGCTCCTGATCCTTCCTCTTGCACTGGCATTATTAGCTCACACCTTAGCAGTATGGGTGGTGATAATCTGCTACTATCTGGCATTGCTCCCAGTTCTATATAGCCCTTGTATCTTAATTTGAATTATATTTCGTCTTTACTTTATGTAGCCCTGAATATTGTACCTGTCAACTGTGACTGCACACTGTCATTTATTATGTTTGCTTGCACGCATGTGCAAGAAACATAGTGCCATCATCCGAGTTTTCGGACATGTGGCACCCGTCTTCCAATTCAGTCAGTGTGTTTGCAGGCATGGCTGCAGTTCTCCAATGAATGCTGCAGCTGTCTATGACAACAGTTGAAAATGCAGTGCCGTACAGCTGAAAGGGAGAGGTACGCTTCAGTGAGCAGCACTCCTCCCCACACATGCGTGCACACGCACGCACGCATGCATATTGTGTGCTTATGCGCTCCGCCCCACGCACACACTGTATGGCTGCCAATCCCCCTTGGCTCTGCTGCGCTCCCCCCCCAAAAAAGCTTTCCAGGTGCCACGCTGGGAGCCCAACACAGTGTGGCAAAAATTGTTGTGGCTGACGGGGTGCCCAATCCCCCGCCAGCTCCAGCCCCCAAACAGTTTCCACCTGCCATGCTGGGAGCCCACCCAGCGTGGCAAATGTCCTGCATCGCTTCCTAAAAAAACAAACCTGTAAACAAAAAAAGTTCCTTTGGTGGTCTCCCTGCCCATCCGCACCCACCCTCTGCGCACTCTGCTTCCCCACACCCCCACCTCACCCCATACTTACCTCCGGAGTCCGGCGTGACGATCTTCGGGGGACCGGGAACACGTCTGCACTCTTCAAAGCCGACCGCGAACTGAGGAAATGCCGGTAAGCTGTATAATGCCATAAATAGGGTTTTTTCAACTTTGATGCATGTCTTAGGCATTTTTTGGAATTTTGGCACCAAATTTTCAACATGGGGTTTTTGGGACCCCTCCTCATGAATTCTGAACTGTCATGGTGTTAATCGGGCCCGAAGGGTGATTTCAAGGTCACTGTATGAAATCGCCTTTTGGGACTGATTAATGAAATGACAGTGCCACTGTTCATAAGGGGATCTCAAAAAGCCTATGTTCAAATTTAGTGGCAAATTCAAAAATGACCGTTTTCATAGCGTCATGCTGCAGTTCCTACGCACGCTCATAAGTTCACAGATTTTCAATATTTTCACTCCAGATTTTCAACATTGCCATTTTATCACACCTCCTTATGAGCAGTACAGCTGTCATTTTTCACATGTTGCCCAAAATGTGTTTCCATGCATGTAGTGCACAATGGCGCAGTCGGTGTGCACAATCAATGTTTGGGACAGATTAAGAAAATTACAGTGACACTGCTCATGAGCAGAGGTCTTAAAATGGATATGTTGAAAATTTGGTGAAAAAATTCCCAAATATGACTTTTAGGCACGCACATTGTGCAATTCCTACGCACGCTCACAAGTTTGCGAATTTGTAATATTTGAATGGCAGATTTTCAACATTGCCATTTTACCACACTTCCTTATGAGCAGTACAACTGCCATTTTTCACATCTCACCCAAAATGCGTTTCCGCACATGTAGCACACAATGGTGCAGTCGGTGTGCGAAAACAATGTTTGGGACAGATTAAGAAAATCACAGTAATATTGTTCATGAACAGAGATCTTAAAATGATTATGTTGAAAATTTGGTGACAAAAGTCCATAAAATGACTGTGTTACGAGTGAGCATGGCGCAGTTTCCACGCACCCTCATAAGTTCATGACTTTGTAATATTTTCAGTCCAGATTTTTACCAGTGGCATTTTTCCACACTTCCTTATGAACAGTACAGATGTCATTTTTCACAACATGGCCAAAATGTGTTTTCGCACTTCCAGGGCAGAAATGCATGGTCGCTGTGGGAAATCACTGTTTGGGACAGATTAAGAAAATCACAATGACACTGTTCATGAGCGGAGGTCCCAAAATGCCTGTGTTGACAATCTGTTATAAAAAATCCCCACACTAATTACATTACAGGTGTGCATTGCACAGTTTCTACGCACGCTCATGACTTTACCAGCTTTTTTTATATTTTCAATGCAGATTTTCAACATTGCTATTTTTTACACCTCCCCATGAATAGTACAGCTGTCATTTTTCACATCATGTTCGAAATGTGTTTTCGCACCTGTGGTGCCAAATGGCGTAGTATCTCTGCAAAATCAGCTTTCGGCTAACAAACTGATATTGCCACTGTTCATGAGGTGGGGTCACAAAAAAGCCATGTTGAAAATTTGGAGTGAAAATACCAATGAACGCCTGAGGCATTAGGGTTTCCGACTATAACGCCCCACCCTGTATAGACTGGCAGGCATCAGGGGTGTGACTTGGGATTCTCGCCTGTAATACTCATACCATTCCACCCCCACCCACACCCTGCAGCCAGTGAGAGGCATCAAGGTGTGTCTTGGACTCTTTGACCTGAAAGTTAGCCCCATTCTCCTATACAGCACCCATCTCACCATATTTAAGGATGGAATGGGGTGAACATAAGGGCCAAAGGCCCCAAGGTACACCGTGACACTTGTCAGTGTCTGCAGGGTAGGGTGTGGTGAAATGGCATGGCTGTTATGCCTGACGACCCAAAAGCAGACCTCAATGCCTATCAGTATCTGTAGGGTGGTGGTGGGGTTGGCTTCAGTTCATTACTTCACTACCATTCCTATTATGCAGCTCTGTAACTCCTACACTACCAGTGCCAATGCCAGCAAGCAAACATTCGGCATTGACAAATGCTTGTTTTTAGTTTAATTGTATGTATTTTTATTGTACTTTGTTTTTTTTACTACTGCACCTTAAATTATGAATTTTCACTAGCATATCATTCATATACTGCATACTCCCCTTCCTCAATCCCCCCAGGATGCATCTTGAAATGAGCTGTTACAAGCTCTGTCTCTCCTGGTGAATCTTTTGAAATAAATAAATATAATCTAACTTGAAGCTATTGCAACATTATATTCCAAACAAATGCTTCAAACATGTCTTGTATAGATCTTCTGAGGACTGCTCTGTAGCAACTACCCAAACAACATGAAATATTCTTAAACCAGAAACTAGAACATGAGCCAAAAAGGAAATCTCCTGTTCCAGTATAAAATTATAACATTAAGTATATCCACATATCCCAGTAGGTCAACATCTTGAAGAGGAGCCACAGGCATGAGGGTACAACTGGGATGGAATGTGGAGACCACAATAATCTGGATGTGAAAATAAGGACAAGAGCAGTCCACCACAACATGGGGGACTTCATTTTCAATGAGCACACATAGAGGGTAAATCTGAAAAGGGTTACACCTTTACTATAGCTTCAATAGGCATCCCTCATATTTTTAGATGGAAAGACGGTATCAACATGACTCGTCCAACTGCAGGTAGAAGTGACCCACAAGGTATTAAGACTTGTTTAGCACTGTAGATATTCAGTTGGTATGGGGGCGAAACCCTGCAGGAAGTGGGAGGAAGGGTAGAAGGGGGTAACAATGGAGAAAGGAGGAGGGATGGGGTAGAATGGAGAGGAGAGAGAAGGTAGTAGTAGTAATAGTAAAATATTTTCTTTACACAGGAGTGAAAATGTTTCACACACCATTAGGATGATACATACCCTATTTACAAGATGTACCTGTTAGTTGTTATTGAACGTTAAAAAATTATGTATTTTATTTATTTAGTTTTTGTTTACCGGGTAAATGCATTAGCCATAGCAATGACTATTTTCAGGCACAACCCGGGAGGGTACAGTACAACAATACAGGCAAACATTCCAGTACAGGTTCAAACAGAGCTGATAATATTCAATACATGCAAACATTCCAGTACAGGTTCAAACAGGGCTGGCAATACTCAATACAGGCAAACATTCCAGTACAGGTTCAAACAGGGCTGACAATACTCAATACAGGCAACATTCCAGTACAAGTTCAAACATAGTAGATAGTAGAAAAAAGTAGTTACCGACAAGGTAGTTTCAATATCATTGTAGAAAATTCTATAACAAAGTTATATCATCAATTTTTGAGAAAAATCACAGAAAGATTGTAGATATGTTAGTGCTAACTGTGATTGAAAATAGGTAACTCAGGGGAAGGACAGTAGTGAGTGCCAGGAGTAGGAGGCCAGAAAAAGGGGTTGAGGACGGGGCAAGGTGGAAGGTGGGACAGAAAGGTAGAGGAGAAGTGCTTTGCATTAGAGGGGCAGATCAGAAATGGTAAGGAGAGATGAGGCAAGGAAGGAAGAATGAGCTAGGGGGGATGAAACAGGGGCACTTGTGGGAGTTAACAAGATAATTATGCAATCCTTTCTTAAATGATGTGTGGGATGGTGATTGGCGCAAGGCTAGTGGGAGGGAGTTCCAGTATTTGGGGGCATAGCAGGTGAACGCACTAGCGCCTTCAGTAGTGTTATGTCTGGGAATGAGGACAGGAGATAGTCAGCAGACCGTAACCCATAGCAAGGTGTCAGATATTGGAAAAGGCCTGCCAGAGGTTTGGGAATTTGTAATCGGACAATGTTGTCAGTGACTGAGCCATAAGCATGAAGTCTTAGCTCAGGAGGAGGAAGCTATCCCATGTCAGAATAGAGGAGACAGTGGTGTTTTAGCCTGTGAGAGGAGGACACATAGTGACAGATGTTGTTATATGTGACATCCCACTTCCTAAGACTCGATTGGCATGCTGAGGTATAAGTAGCAGCACCATAGGTAAGTGATGGAAGGAGTATGCCACGGGCAATGGCAAGCCTTGCTGAGGGAGTGAGCACATAGCTGGTCTGGTAGGCTATGCCAAGTTTGGAGTTGACCAGTTTACAAGTCTGTTGGATGTGTAGGTCAAAGTTTAGTGATGGAGCACGTGTGATGCCCAGATATTTAAATGAGTTTACTACCCCAACTGTTGAACCATTTAAGGAGGAGACTTTGAAATTAGGCTGGGCATGTTTAAGTTTGGCATTTGATCCAAAGAGCATAGTTTGAGTTTTGGACTCATTTAGCACCAAGTTTGTGAGTTGACAACCACTGTTGCATTAGCTGAAAGTCAAGAGAGAGTAGATTGTTTATGTCTTCAATGCTTTTTGCGCTAGCATACAGAACAATGTCATCCGCATAAAGCAGGGGAGACTGTCCTATGGAGGTTGGTGATGTTATTTATGAAGATAGAGGAAAAGCAGGGGTCCAAGGATGGACCCTTGTGGCATCCCAATGTTTATAGTTGCTTCATCCGAGAGGGTACAGTTATATTTCACAGTTTGAGTCCTTTCAGATAGGTGGTCCCCAAACCACCTTACAACGTTAATCGAGAAGCCCAGTGATGTAAGAGTGGCTAGGAGGCTGGAGTGATTAACCAAGTCGAAAGCCTTAGACATGTCAATGAAAATGGCCCCAGTGAGAAGACCGGAGTCCATAGCCACTAGTGCATCCGACGTTAAATTTGAGAAGGGCGGTAGTGGTGCTATGGCCCTTGTGAAACTATGCTTGGCAGAGGTAAGTAGATCATGTTTCTGCAGGAAGTCAATTGTCTGTGTGGCTACAAGTTTCTCAATAATTTTATTGAGGACTTATAGGATGGCAATGGGCCTGGTCCCGTGATGCAGAGCACTGGGTAGCATTCTCCTCCATGAGCTCCTGCCCCCCATCCTATTAAATACCGGTTAAATTTTGTTGGTGAAGTGGTGAACTATTGGGCAAGCTGTAGAAATCTTACCTGCAACCGGTGCTCACTTGACGAAGGTTTGGATGGACGTAGAGTTGAAAAAAACGTTGCCTAAACATACAACGCCAGCAACTCCCGAGAAGGCCCCAAAAAAGTCCAAGGCCTCTATTGCATTACAGATGCAGACTACCAGCACCGGAAGTACAGATTCGGATCCTCTTACCCTCGCTAGATTTCTTGAAGAGTTTCAGCCCTTTAAAGCTGAAATACAGGTCATCGTGGGGGAAATTAAAAGCATATCTAATGCCTTAGAAACCCTTTCGCTGAGGGCATCAGATAATGAGGCTCGCATACACTCGTTGGAGCACAAACAAGATCAACTTGACCTAGAACTGGTGGCCGTTAGACAACGACTGGTTAAGATGGAGAATAAAGTGGAGGACCTTGAGGGTCGCAGCCGCTGCAACAATGCGGTAATAATAGGATTGCCGAACATGAGGAAGGTACAGACCCGATTAAATTTGCTAAGAAATTCGTGGAGCAAGTGGCGGGTCCTTCTCCTTTTGGCTCTGATTATATTATCGAAAGAGCCCATCGAACACTACGACCAATACCACCGCAAGGATTTTTGAATTATCAAGAGAGACATTTTTTATCTAAAATAGGGGACACAAAATATCTCATGTGGGAAGAAACCAGACTGAGGGTAGTGCAAGATCTACCTCTAACAGTACGCCAGAAACGGGCTACTTTTCACCCAATGGTCACAAAATTAATAGCGGCAGGAATCAAGTTCAAAATAGGCTATCCAGCCAGGTTTCAAGTACTCATGGCAGGTTCCTGGGTAACATACGAGGGATGCGGAGTCCACAGCAGCTGGCCTCAAACTAGCATTTCCAGAGCTATTCCGAATTCCCTGAGGTAAGGGTCGGATCATGCTGGATGGGAGCTCATGTAATAGAGAGTACTGCTCGTCTTTGATTTATTATAAGTAGTCTAACGGCTGGTGGGGGCTTCGCCTGCTGTCCCTGGATGTTATGTGAGCAGTTTTAAAAAGACTGGAGATGCTGGGTGATTTGTTGGCACTGGTAGCTTTGCGATCCTATTAGAGTCTGCACCAGCTGGTCTCCCAAAAAAAGGGAAAAGGAAAGAAAAAAGGGAGAAAAAAGGAAAAAAAAAGGTCTGCCAATACTGCGCCATATTACCTGAGGCAAGGGGATGAGCACCTCTGTTGATAATTGTCTTTTTTTAAAGGCGAATGGCTCGTTTTAATTCATCTGCCTAGTTTTGAGACGGATGTGGGCTTCGTTTGCTATCCACGGAGGCTTCGGGGTTAGTCCTAAAAGGCTGAAGATGCTGCGAGAACTGCTCATGTCAGTTGCTTCAGGATTTCATGGTCCTGACGTTTTGCAGCTAATCCTGATCTGAAAGAGGGAGTCAGAAATGAGGGATCATGCGGCTGTTTAATAAGTGAAGTGCTGTTATTAGTGTTGCAACTTGGATCTGAAGTACGGACTTTTTTGTCGCTAGATGGCGCCAGAGGCTGCATGTTGAGCAAAGTTGTAAAGTTGGATCTTACGTTGTGTTTCTACAGGGAAAGGACATTCAACATTCTGCTGTGTTTTTTGTTGTTTCTTTTAAGGGGTTACAGGTTTGGAATTTAATTTTTCCTCCACAGGTGAGCATATAGGAATAAAGATTGGAGTGGGCAGTTATTATATGTTTTATTTGTACATTAATAAAATATGCGGGGATTTAGTTTATTAGAAGCGAATAATGGCAAGCTGCCTTAAGGAGAAGCTTCTTTTTTTTTTTTTTTCTCTTGTTTTACGGTATTAAGACAAACGCCTTTTCCCTATGGAGTGAGTTCATTTTCAAGGTACGTACAGAATTATGCAAAAATTCCTACCTCAAGGTATATGGCTTGGAGGGATCAATGCTTCTTAGTGTTTAAATATTCCCCTTTTTTCTCCTGCATAGGTATTGTATGTTTGGACACTGGCACAATTAGATAATTGCTGTCTAGTTGTTGTTTTGTATTGGTTGTTTAGGGTATATATGTGTGTAGTATTATAATAACTAAATTAGTTATAGAGGGGGGGATGGGGCAGATGGGGGACGTCTAGGTGGGCTGTTTATCATGTTCCAAGAAACAATAGGGAGGGAGGAGGGAGT
Organism: Neoceratodus forsteri; assembly: GCA_016271365.2. Taxonomy (NCBI): domain Eukaryota; kingdom Metazoa; phylum Chordata; order Ceratodontiformes; family Ceratodontidae; genus Neoceratodus; species Neoceratodus forsteri. The sequence continues at coordinate 1,094,462,279 of CM057451.1, forward strand.
GGGAGGAGGAGTTTAGGGGTGAAAAGGGAGTTTGTTGTGTTTAATAGTAGGGGGTTACTTTAGTGGATTGTTGGGATATGAAAAGGGGAGGGTGGGGGGTGGATAAGTACAGCATATATTATGAATGTGATGGGAAAAGCCTGGATAAGTATACATGGAGTCATAAATGTCCCTGTGTTAACAAAGATGGTGATGGCTAGGGATCTCAAATTTTGTAGTTGGAACGTAAAAGGGGCACGCCATAAGACCAAACAATACAAAATACTGAAATATCTTTGTCATCTAAAGGCAGAGATTGTGTTTCTTCAGGAAATGCAACTGCTTAATTCTGAAGCATATAAAATGAGGCACCAGCAAATGGGACAGGTTTTTGCTGCCGAGGCTAACACCCAGAGTAGAGGGGTTATGATCTTATTACACAGGTCGGTCCCCTTTAAACCTCTCCAAATAGTTAGTGATCCTTTGGGTAGATTTTTATTAGTGAGAGGTCAATTACATACCTTAGATATTATGCTAAGTAGTGTTTATGGTCCAAATATAGATACCCCCGGATTTTTTGTACAGATATTGGAAGCCCTAACACCATTCCGGGACATTCCAATAATTATAGGAGGTGATTTAAACTTGGTTTTTGATCAGAGTTTAGATAGATCGGGTCTATCCAATAAGGGTCTCTCCCCTGCCCAGAAAGCTCTCAGAGATCTTCTAGACCATGCTGGTCTCTGTGACATATGGTGAATTCTCCATCCCCGGGTACGGGAATACACCTTCATTTCACAGGTACACGGGACTTCTTCCCGTATTGATTACATCCTGATCTCCCAAGTTTTGATACCAGGGGTATTAGATGCCAGTATTGTAGTAGGACCACTTTCCGATCACTCGGTGGTTACATGTTTAATATCTTTTTCATCTCTTCCCAAGAAGGGAGGTAGATGGAAATTTAATAATCAACTTCTGAAAGACCCTGAGATGGTTAAGTACATTTCAAACCAGATAATACAGTTTATTTCTACTAATTGTAATTCCACAAAAAAGCTGGATGTGGAATGGGATGCACTAAAAGCGTACCTGAGAGGGATACTAATTGGCTTGTCCTCATGGAGAAAGAAGGATAAACAAAAGCGTATTACACCTCTCTTGTCACAAATTCGGAGTATGGAGTCCAAACTTACTCCATCTTTGACTGAGGAATTTAAGCAGGAGCTAGTTAAGTTGAGAGATGTCTATTTAAGTTTGTTAGGAGAACAAGCAGAGTTTGCTATTATTAAAACAAAGGCGGCTGACACAGATCAGGGAGAGAAGGTGGGTCAGATGCTTGCAATGCGTAATAAACAACAAGAATCTGCCAGATTTATTGCTACGGTTCATTCCATAGACAAAATAATTTTCTTATAACTTCAACGTCAGCAATAGCGGATAAATTTAGCACTTATTTTCAACAACTTTATGGTCCCATGGAGAATCCTCCTTTAGAACAGGAGTTACTACAATATTTAGCAGAATCCCACCTGCCCTCCCTTTCAGAGTCGCAAAAAGCTATACTTGTATCTAATATTTCCAAACGTGAGGTAGAAAGAGTTATTAACTCTCTCCCATCAGATAAAACTCCTGGTCCAGATGGGTTTTCCTCAAAGTTTTATAAAGTGTTCTCTAAACAATTAACTTCTATCCTTTGGCCACTTTACCAATATATTCTTGCCGGCCAGGCAACAGACACATCCCTGTTTGACGCTTTAATTGTATTGTTGCCTAAGCCAGACAGGCCCCCTGATCTGATTTCAAATTACAGACCAATATCACTGCTTAATCATGATGTTAAAATCCTGGCTAAATTGTTGGCAGATCGAGTGGGTGACGTTCTTCCCTCGTTCATAGGGGAGGAACAGGTAGGTTTTATGAAGGGTAGGTCCTCAGTGGATCATCTTCGGACTCTGGCTCATGTCTTCTCAGCTTCCAGGGATGCAGAATTCCCTATGGTTTTGGTCTCCCTGGATGCTGAGAAGGCTTTTGATAGGGTCCACTGGAATTACCTATTTGCAACTATGAAGGCATTTGGTTTCCCTATAGTATTTCGAAGATGGATTAGTTCTTTATATGCATGTCCTACCGCTAGAGTTTCCTGTAATGGGGTAATCTCAATCTCCTTTAAACTGCATGTGGGGACCAGACAAGGGTGTCCCCTATCCCCACTGCTTTTCAATTTATATCTAGAGCCCCTTATCCGAAGGTTAGCATTAGCACAGCACATTTTAGGTATACCTTTGCGTGGGTCAGTAGTTAAAGTTTCAGCCTATGCAGATGATCTTTTGCTTCAAATTATGCATCCAGCAACATCTATCCCCCTGTTGTTGAAAATAATTTGAGGTTTTAGTAAAGTGTCTAACTACAAACTTAATGTTGATAAAACCACGGTCTTTCTGCTCAATCATAAAATTTGTAAGCAAGATATCACTGCATTTGGGCTTTATTGGAAATCTGACTCAATTAAATACCTGGGACTTACATTAACAAGAAGCCTGGTGTGTACTCAACAGCTGAATTTAGATTCTCTTGTTCGCACGATAAACCAAGATTTAAATAGATAGACCTTGCTTCCCCTTTCTCTCTGGGGTAGAATTAATTTAATTAAAATGAATATTTTCCTCCCTCGTTTTTACTCTCTCAATCTTTTGAACACCTGGCTTCCACTAGGTTGGTTTAAAAAAATCCATAGCATGATTACTATGTTTATTTAGGCAAATAAAAAAACTAGAATGGCATTTCTCAAGCTGGTGGTGCCCAAGGTTAAAGGAGGACTTAGACTTCCCCATATTAGTTTGTATTACTGGGCCAGCCAGGTTAACAAGTATCTTAGATGGTTGTCTGTGGAGGACCCCTTAGACTGTATTACATATACCCCAATATGGTTAAAGGTAGAGTTAGCTAATATAAAGGAGTTAGGTCTCTCCCCTCAGGCGTTGATTTATACAAGTCTGAGATTTCTCCCAGCATCTTTACGTGGTTCCCCCATAGAAACCTCTATTAGGGCTCACTCTCAGTTGTGTGCTTTTTTGAAGTATAATAACACTTAAGAGTTATCTCAACCATTAAGAGGTAATCCGAGATTTCAATTGGAAAGTAGACTTCTTACAGCCAATTGGCTTCCCCAGATAGGGGATTGTCAACTCAAGGACCTAGTCACAGCAGAAGGGCAATGGTGTTCTTCCATTGAAATCATGAACAAATTTCAAATTCCCATAAATATATTTTCAAGGTTTTCAGCTTCGCCACCTTCTCATAAAGGTACTAGGAGTAGTTCCCCCACCTACTGCCATTGTTAACTTCCAGGATACCTTGAGCTTGTTGGCAGGCTCCCTGCATGCGGTTTCTATACTATATAATACTTTATACAATTGGGCCTACCCCAATAACCTGGGAGGCCCCAATAACCTGGGTCCCACAGCTTTTTGGTCATCTTTCTTCCCGGACAAAGAGTTGGACTGGCCTCTTCTCTGGCATAACTGTCATAAATTTTTGCTTCAGGATAGACTTAGGTTGATGCAATTTAAAATATTGCATAACGTATATTATTCTCCTCAAAAAATGGCTAGGTTAGGTATTGTGCCCTCCCACCTTTGTACAAGATGTCAACTGGAAAAAGGAGATCTTTTTAAAATTTTCTGGAGCTGCCCCAAAGTATCTCCAATCTGGACCACCATCAGACAAAGGGTTGATCCCTACTAGGGTTGTCTGACCTGTTCACACCAGAAGTTTGTCTTCTGGGGGACTTCTCCAGTATAACAGTTTTGAACAGGAAATATCATATGGCGTTAATCTCTTTATCAGTTAAAAAAGTGGTCCTTAGACACTGGAAAGATACCTTGGAAATTACTTATGTGGAATGGCTCCAGGAATTATTAGCTAATCTTAGAACGGAGAAGCTCATAGCTAGTCTTCATAATAAGTTAAAGAAATACAATAGGATCTTGGGTCCTCTACAGGCTTTGTACTCGTTACAAGCTTAAGGGGCTTTTTCTTATCAAACTACAGGTTATGGTTTCAGAGTCTGATGCTGTACTGGGTACAGAGGGGGTGGTAGGGGATAGAGGGGGTAAGGAGAGAATGAATCATTACAGTAATGGCACTCAAGCAGTTTGTACAATGTATATTACTTGGTGGATTTATTCTCTGTATTGGAAAATCCTTAATAAAATGTGAATGGTAAAAAGGATGGCAATGGGCTTGTAATTTGATGGATCTTTACGATCTCCTTTTTTGAAAACAGGGGTAATGCTAGCTACCTTCCATATATCAGGGATGTAGCTCTGGCACAGGGAGAGTGTGAAAATCCTGGCTAAGGGAGCAGCAATGTAGGGGGCAGCTAACTTTAGGAGCTTTGGTTCTAGCTTGTCAGAGCCAGCAGCAGTGTAATCCGAGATATTGTTTAGCAATCTGAGCACCTCAGATCTTGAGACTGCCTTGAAAAAGAAATGAGGACCATCTACAACTGGCAAGGTGCGTATGTGAGATTGGGCAGGAAAAGCAGAGATGTAGTTAGTTAGGTCAGAGAATTTATCATTGAAAAAGTTGGCAATGGTTCTGGGATTAGTACAGTGAACCCCATTAAATGTCATGTCATTTGGGATGGATGCTGGATTCAAACCAAGAAAGAATTTAATATGTGACCAGAATTTATTTGAGTCACCATAGGAATTGGTTAAAAGATCTTTGCAGTAGGTGCTCTTGGCTTTTTTAATGTACCTTTTACATGAATTGTGCAGAGCCCTATATGTATTTATGTATTAAGGTCAGAGGATAGTCCTGAGCTTTTGTAATGGAGCCAGCTTTTGTCCCTTTGTTTAAGTTTGGATAGGAGGTCAGATTTTAGCCAGCGTGTTTGCTTATTTTTAACCCGACGTGTTACAAGTTTGCAGTGTTTATCCTGTATTTCTAGGAAGCGTGCCATGAACAGATTGAGGGCAGTCTGAGCATCATTGGATATGAGAAGGGTGGACTAATCAGTGGAGGCAATGCCATGCAGGAAGAGCTGAGAGTCAAAGTTTGCATAGTTGTGGAAGGTAATGAAACGAGGCCCCGATGGGGTAGGCCTGTTTTTGCCCCAGATACAGTATGTTGGTGAGTGATCAGTGATGGCATCAGGCAGTATGCCAGAGGCAGTTAAATTATCAGGGTGATTGGTCATTATCCAATCTAGCAATGTGTTCGTGTATGAGTGAGGGGAGGATCTGGTAGGTTCATGAATCAACTGGTGTAGGTTATAACTCTGCAATTTGGTCATTAGTGTGGACTGGTTGCTGCCAAGCCAATTAATATTTAGGTCCCCAAGTATAAGGACCTAATTTCTCTCAGCAAGGCATGAGATCTGTTCCATTATTTCACTCAACTCTTTTAGTCCGCTGGATGGGGATTGTAGGTAGACACAATGTGTAGTTTTTTGGTACCAAGGGTGAGAAGGGCATGAAATGTCTCACAGTGGAGTGTGTTGGATGATTTGACAACAGAGACATGGAGATGATCTCTAAAGTAGACAGCTGTACCTTCCCCTCTTTTGGGTGTAGCTCTATCCCACCTCAAGAGAGTATAGGATGGGAGGGAGCACAGAGAGTAAGGTGTGGAAGGTTTTAGCCAGGTTTCAGTTAAGCATATGATATCAGGCTTGTAGAGGGAGGACCATGATTCCAGTTCAGCTAGATTGTGTGCAAGGCTCCTGATATTGTGGTGTACTATAATAAGGCCTTTAGCGTTACTGATAGAGTCGGGTAAAACACTAGTCAGGCCTGGATTTAGTTGAACATCGCCAGAGGGCAGAATGGAAAGTAGGAGGAGGTACCAGAGCTTGTGACACAGGAAGGGATGTAGGGCATGCAAGTGGCATTTATTTTGGGCATGAGCCACCACGTGGATCCAGACCCTATATAGTAGTGTTGGGGAGGTGTCATGCCGAGGGGTAGGAAGAAGTAGAAGATTTGAGAAACAGTAATCTTGTGGCAAGTAGTTAGAGGGAGTAGCTTCAGTATGAGGTATTGCAGGCATAGACAGGTGGAGTAGAGGTAGTGAGAGTGCAAGAAGAGATAAAATCATTTGTTGGCTCATTCTTAACTGTCTTATAGTTAGAAAGCATAGACGAGTATTCCTGTAGGCAAACCAGTGGAAGCCGGGTCACTGAGACTTAAGCAGCCAGGGTCATAAGAGGTGGGATTAACAGCCAGATAGGGTACCCTTAGTAAGGGTCAAGCAGCTGCACTGAGGCTGTGAGGGGAGCCAATTAGTCCACAAGTGTAGTAGCCTGAGAGAGTAATCAAGATAATGGAAGGAACTGACAGGCAGTGTTATACAAATAGATCACCTAAGTAAGGAGGGTTGACTGGCAAGCAGTCTGAGTGCTTTGGCAGACTTGGATAGTGGTATAGAGATACATTTGAATGAGTAAGAACTGGCAGGGCAAGTAACCCTGTTAATACTGAGAGCTAAGAGGCAGGTAATTAGACCATGAAGTAATGGGGGAGAGAGACCACAGCAGTTTTAGGGTAGCTTGTACCTCAAATGCTAATGAAGTTTCAGGAACAGGCAGAATAGACCAATAGGGACAGGGCATACCAAGGAGGGAGGAGCTATTGTGTATTTAATGGAGGCCTGGGAGGGGGTTGGGGAGGGACAAAATACTCTGCAGTACTAGGTAGTAAAGGCAGCTAAGGATTGAAAAAAAGACGCTGAAAGCGTTTCAGTCTGTAAGCTGAAAGGTGCACCAATCAACAGGGTAGCTTGGCAGCAGGCGGACCAATCAACGATTCAGCACAAGGTCACCGCACCAATCAGAATTCTCCAGTGAACAAGGTAGGGAGCAAGTAGAAGCGGCAGGTACCTGAGATCAGCGCCGAACTTGGGGACCAGGAGGGTGGCCTTGGATGCGGATTCCAGGTGGGCAGCGGACAGCGTGACAGCCGTCTTGCTCCACCTCAGGTCGTGAGGCACTGCTCAGGCGGTGAAATCCTAGGAAGGAAAGGAGACAGTAAGAATAAATACCTGACGCTGAGAGCAGAGAGACTGGGGGGGGCTGGTGGCAGACCATCAGCAGGGGGTTGGGGTGATCAGAGCTTAGACAAAGGACCAGGTGCTATAGATAGCCAGGGGTGGGATTATACAGACAAAAGAAAGAGCAGGTAATTAACAGTGAGTGGGCCAAGAGCCAAGAGGGGGTAGGGAGTTTCAGTCAGAGTACACAGATAGAACAATTATTGGCAAGCGAGCAGCAATGCAGGATTATAGAATGAAGAGAAGTAGGCAGGTCTGAGAAGGGAGTAGGTTGGCAGTGTTTTTTTTTTTTAAAAAGGAAGATAGGGAGAGGGCAGTTTTAGACTATCAGCTAAGAAAGTTTTCCACTTCAACACAGCAGTACTATGAGCAGACCAAGCAAGCTGGCAATCAACATTCAATCTACTTAATAGTTTTTAGTTAAAGTTCCACACACAGTTTTGGCTATGACTGGCTCATACAGCTGAAAAGTTAAAGAAAGTAAAAACTATCTGTTAAAAGATCCATATAAATACAATACTCTGCAGTAGTAGGTAGTAAAGGCAGCTAAGGATTGAAAAAAAGGTGCTGAAAGCACTGCAGTCTGTAAGCTGAAAGACGCACCAATCAACAGGGTAGCTGGAAGCTAGCGGACCAATCAGCAATTCAGCACAAGGTCAACGCACCAATCAGAATTCTCCAGCAAACAAGGTAAGGAGCGAGTAGAAGCAGCAGGTACCTGAGATCAGTGCCGAACTTGGGGGCCAGGAGGGTGGCCTTGGATGCGGATTCCAGGCAGGCAGTGGCCAGCGTGATGGCCATCTTGCTCCACCTCAGGTCGTGGAGTGCCACTCAGGTGGTGAAATCCTGGGATCAGCGCCAAACTTGGGGACCAGGAGGGCGGCCTTGGATGCGGATTCCAGGCGGGCAGCGGCCGGCGTGACGGCTGTCTTGTTCCGCCTCAGGTCATGGGGCGCCGCGCGGGCGGTGAAATCTATAGAAATCATAATCACGACAGTACAAACATTGACTACATAATGCAAAAAACATCAGACACATGCACATAAGTAAGCATTAATCCATGACAAAGGAGGGTTCTACTAGAGAATTAATGCCTGGTTGGGGCACAAGGCCACAGACCGACTGCCTCCAACCAGGCATTAATTCCCTAGTGGACCCTGACTTTGGAGTGTATTAATGCTCTTGTAATATGGCAAGCACTTACAAAAATGAATACAGAATTACATTATTTGCAAAGAATAACATATACACAGGTGCACAGTGTTTCAATAGGTTTACTGGTTTTCTGCATTTTAACATATATTTATATTGTGACTATAACTTGCTATTTATATTAGCTGATATGATTTGTTCACTTACTGTATCTTAGTGTTATCAACAATATCAAGCTTTGGTTAAATTCAGCAATAACTTTGTTTTACTACTCGAAAAATATTCGTCAGGACGTCTGTAAAAGGCTGCATAGTATTATGGACTACATTATTTACATATTCCAGTCCCAAAACAGAGCTACTTTGGATCACGCCTTAAACAGTGGGTGTAAGCAAAACAGACAGAAAAGTATGATACTAACAGCACCTGTTTCAACAATAACAAGGCGAACTTTTTAAACATTAGAAATAAAACTCTCTAGCACATTTGCAGCGAGTATACGAATAGCACAGAGTGGATGGGTGGGGATTAACATGTGCGGGACTTTTATACTGCTCTGGTGGTAATTTTGATGTGGCTGGAAACAGTACTACATTATGAAGAGGGCATTACTAGGGAATTAATGCCCACTTCATTTTGTACCATGGCCCGGATATTCAAACTGCGCCATTCTGAGGCGCAAGCCCTTGCGCTGCTCAAAATAGTTGTGCAGCATGGTGAAGTTGGGCGACTATTCAAAGGATTCACTATTGAGCAACCTTTGAATATCACCCCTTAACCACAGCCACTGTGCATGGCGAGTGGAAGTTGTCAGAGTTGAGCATTAAACTTGCGGTGGCGCAAGTACCATTGCGCCATGCGCAAATTTCCGATATTCAAAAGGTGACATGCAAATGGGGCCATAATTCATGCAAGGTGCAGGGGGGGCCATTTGCATCTGATTATGGCCCCATTTGCATGCCATTAGCATGTAGGTGCGCCGATCCCCGAGGACTTGCGCCTGGCCGCCCTGCCAGGCAGCAGCCATCGGGGACCGACGCACCCTGCAGCCCGATCGCGGGCAGTATGTATAGAATACACTCCCCCACAATCTCCCGATGCCCGATCGAGGCAGTATGTATGAATGCACTCCTCACCCCCGGCCTGATCGCCGGGCAGTATGTATGAATACACTTCACAATCTCCCGATGCTCGATCAGGCAGAACGTGCGCAACCCCAGTGCCCGATCGCGGCAGAATGTAAAAAAGCCCCCAACCCGAATATCTCTCCCGAGGTCCAGTGGATCGTAATGCCCATCGCGGGCAGAATATAGCCTGTTACAACCCCTCAAACATCTCCCCTGGTGTTCAGTGTCCCCACCCACCCACCCACTCCACGGCCCTCCACCCTGTTCCCCGCAGCCGCAGGCGGCAGCATCCCACCCGCCTCGCCGCCTACCACCCGCCGACTGACTGTCCAGTAGGTTGCACGCCCATTGGTGCAGAGCCAGAGCCAATGTGTGGCGTAGCTTTATGCCGAAGATGATAGTTCAGATTTGTGAATGAACATCATTCACAAATCTGACTGTTTGGGTGCTATGGCGGCATGCCCATTGGCTCTAGCTCTGCACCAATGGGCGGCAGCCCTACCAGACAGTAAGTCGGTGGGCGGCGGGTGGCAGGCGGGTGGATGCTGCCGCCCGCCGCCGCCGGGGGAGCGGGTGGAGGGTCTCGTGGGTGGGGGTGGGGACACTAGACACCAGGAGATGTTTGGGGTTGTAATCTGACATTCTGCCCACGATCGGGCATTACGGTCCACTGGACCACGAGGGAGATATTTGGGTTGGGGAGGGGGGGGCCTTTTACATTCTGCCCGCGATCGGGCACTGGGGGAGGGGTTGTTTCACGTTCTGTCCGCGATCGGGCATCGGGAGCTGTTTGGGGGGGAGTGTAAGTAGTATAAGTTCATATATCTCGTCAAATGTTAAATTTCAGCCAATCAGCGCGTGCCACGTCATTTGACAGGTGGGCGTGGCCTAAAACGGACCAATCAGAATCGTCCCTTGTTAAACCGGAAGTCCCTCCCTAAATGTGCTAGCCTCTCGCCCACTTCTGCGGAAGTGATGCAACCTCAAACCCATGTCCCGCCTTCTTGTGCAGGAAATGACATACGTTCGAACCCGTGTCCCGCCTTCTGCAGGAAATGACCTAACACCACCATTTTGTAAGTGTCTTACGCCCCTCATTCTCGACACCTCGATCCCCTGCCAGACCATCCTGGCTTGAACCCGAGTCCCACCATGCTAGCTTGAACTCCTCGGCCCCTCCTTTCTCCTGCACCCCCACCAGCCTGGCTCAACCCCTGTCCCCCGCCTCCTTCTCATACACCTCGATCCCCTGCCAGACCATCCTGGCTGGAACCCGAGTCCCACCATGCTAGCTTGAACTCCTGTGTCCCTCCTTTCTCCTGCACCCCACCGCCTGGCGGAACCCTTGTCCCTCTCTTCTGCCCCCACCATCCTGGCTCGAACCCCTGCCCCCTTTCTCATGAACCCCACCATCCTGGTTCTAACCCCTGTCCCTTCTTCACCCACCGTGCTCTCCCACCCCAAAAATCAGTTAGTGTTTATGTAGTGGTATGTGCCCCCGTAGGCCTGGTGTATAACTGCAGGGACATGTGTGTGTTTTTTGATTAGGATATTTTCAGAAAGAAGTATCTAGGAGGGGACCTGATCGTGCAGAGGTTTCACAGATCTGTGTGGAGACCCCACACCCCGAGGGAAATTCATCTGCCTGTGTGAGTACCCCTTTTTCTGTTTTTGTAACAGTATACAAAATTATTTAACATGCATCTGTAGGACTGTGTCAAACTTGCATCAAAAGGATAGCTTTATGTATACGCATGTAACATTTATAAGCTAAAACGGGGACCCTGTGTAAATAAGATGGTTCAGCAGTTTTCTCTGATAGCATTGCAACAATCACAAAAACTAATTATTTATACTTTTGTCATGAATTAGAAAGAATAAAATATATCAGAAAAAGGAATACACATACCTATAGTTCACCCCCTCAGCTCTGTGTAGTATCAAGGAGAAGGCTGAAATGAAATGTGTGTGCGTGATATTTATAATGTTTTGAAAAAGGGGGGTGGGGGCTACAACAGATGTACCTCTGACACGTTACCATGTATAGTATGATGGGGTGTGGTGAAGGTTTTACCAAGGGGCAGTCCATCTTGCTAAGCATTATATAAACCCTGCATTTGAAGCCAGAAGGCACAGCTTTTGAGAGATTTCTCAGATTCTGTTTTATAGATTTGGAGCAGATTATCAAAAACATCAAACAAGAAGATGGAAAGCGCTTCTCATTTCAACATCCCTGTAACAGGTCAGATTGTCATACCACCTAATGAAAAATTCAACCTCCTGTAACAAGCCAGATTGTCACACCGCCTAATGAAAAGTCTGGAGATGAAAACCAAGCAAGAAGATAGTTGTCGGGGCCCACAACCCAAGCCAATGTATGTGTACTACGTGAGGTGTGAAAACGAATGCCCCACACAAGTCTTGTTGAGTGGAAAAGTGTCTGACATAAAAAAGAAACTCGCTGAACAGTTTGGTGAATCAGAAAATCCTAAATCTGACTGTCCTTCTGAAGAGACACCACTGCAAGACCTTGAAGAGTTGCTGGGTGTGAATCTGATGCAGAAAAAGAAGTTACTATGAAACCAAAACAGAGAGTGACAAGAAGGGGAGCTAGAGATGATGGTCAGTGAGACACTGCCAAAAAGCATCAGAGAAAGTTGTGAAAAGAAATGCAAGACAGAGCCAAGAGGGGGCTCTGACCAAGAGGGTGATGATGATAATGCAGCCACAAGCAGTCAGGCCCAGGCTAAGAAAGAGAAAGATGAGAAAATGAAGAAAAGAGTTGCCTTTGATGAGGTAAATGCATTTAACATTTAAAATGTGAGTGGTTACATGGTGTAACTGAGGGAGATGAGTTAGCAGTAGAACTAAATCTACCTATAATGAGTCAGAGGACCAATGCTGTTTTTTTTTTTTACTTTAATAGACTGAAGGATTTATGGCGGAGCAGCAGTCATATTCGACAGCATGGATTCTCGACTTTCCACAAATCTACTGCTCGACTGTCTTTGCTGTGTGTGAAAGATACAAATGTGGTTGTTAATGAGATGTGTGAGAATCAGTATATTAGAAATACAGAGAGCTATAGAATGTTTCAAATGTCACAGAACAGGCTGTGATCACTACACAACCCTCTTCTTCTACTGAGATTAGACAGGGACCTCATGTGAAAAATCAGGCCTTAGTAGTAAACCCCAAAACTGACAACGATATGTATTGTAAGTACATTATGTATCATACCATCCGTGGTGCAATTGTTTAGTGATACAGAGGGTAATACATTGTGAATTGGTCGATTTCTGTCCTGGGTGTGAGATAGATGATCTGAGTCAGAAAACCATTCATGTGTCCTTGATGACTTAAGGTCTAAAGAAGCATACAGAAATGTTTGAAGCCATAATATAGGGCAGCTCATGCCCATGATCTTGGCAATCGCTATGAAGCATCAGGGGTTAAATATGACCAATTGTACCCTGGAAACTATAAGTCATGTTTAAATGATGTGAGAAAATCTGATGACCCCATGGTTAGTTATGCAAATGTTACAGCAGACAGACGGTGAAATTAAAAGATGCCTGCCGCCTGGTCAGCAAAGGTCCTTTAAAAAATTTCTAAAAGAAATTCAGGAACACTGTTTATATTGTAAAAATTACCCCAACACCTGCCCCTACCCTCCCCAAATTACTACATGGAAACATTTCAGTACCAAATGTGTCATATTTTATTTTTACAGATAATCATGGAATGCAGGTACAGAGAGAATCCAAAGGTTTATGTATCTGATCCTAAGTCATTACTGTCATCCATCACTGTTTGTTCACTCTCAATATGACATTTGCCTTTGTGAGATACATGCAGCCTATGAACTGATGATGTTTGCCCTTCCAGAAGTATGGGAGGATACAGATAAATATATAAATGAATCTGTGTTACCACTTGTAGAAAATGTTAAAGTGATTGCTGATATATTCATGGAAGGCGATGAATGTCTTTGTGGACTTTATATCATGGTCGCCATAGCCAGTGTGTGTGTACTACAAAGCAGAAAAACCTTGTGATATTGTGCGTGTTGTTAACCTGGCTTCTCTGCTTGCTGAAATGATCCACTGGTCAAAAAAGGACCCTTTAAAAATGATATAAGGAAATTCAGGAACACTGTTTTCATTGTTAAAAATATCCTCTCACCCACCCCCACCCCAAAAACTCCTACTTGTTACCATTTTAATATTGTTCATATTGTTACCTGGCTTTTACCACTTGCTAAATGTATGTTTTTTCCAGAGTATACAACGATGGAAAACACCCTGTCAGTGCATCCAGAGGCTTATTTACCGACTAGTCAGACACAAAGCTAAACAACCTGGTTTAAATTACTCTACAGGACAAGCACCTCTGTACTTTTAGAGACATGCTAAGTTGTCTTTGATGGTCTCCCAGAGGGACCCTAAAAGGAAACTGTGGATTATTTTAAGGATGAGGGGTTACTGTTGAGGAAGCAATGTTTAAAATTACAGATTTTATGCATAACCCTTATGATGTAATACACTTTTGTGGTTTTATCTGTACTGCTGTTGACTTTTTAGTGTTTAGTTTGTAGAACAGGGGGTCTGAGTCTGACATCATAAATTTTGCTTCTTTTATCGCTTTTGTTGTGTTTCATAAACCAGATTTAGCATATGCTTTTCCTAAATAGTGTATTATAATGTACTTTCAGATGGAACGCATTGGCATGTGCTTCCAATATTCCAGACAGTCTTGATGTCTACAATGTACCGTGGTGATAAAGGACATTTTAAAGGAACCTATATACTTTGAAAGCAGCCTGCATTAAATGTCTGCTCTGAAGATGCTGCTGCTTCACTGGCAGAAAACACACTGACTCTGATTAAAGAGTTGCCACCCTTTGTATGGAGACTGTATGTTGACGTAATGGAAAACAGTAACCGTACAGCAGTATGCAAGGTGAATGTCATTTTAGATGTAACAGAATGTCTTCAAAATCAGCCTTGTTATTTTGAGTGGTGTATGGCATATGTGTGTATGTATTGTGCATACCTTATCACTAAGGGGAAGTGGACGATGCTAATGCTTGTGTAAAACATGCAGCCTAAAAGTTGCTGTTTCAGGGTATTGTGAAGTGTAAAATTGAAGAGTAGAAAACAAAATTATTATATAATCTGTTGCATGCTTACCATGTGTTATGCCTTTGTATGTAGAACCTATATGCATTAGTTGATGTATTATAAAGTAAATATTCAAATACTGTTATGACGGTGTATTTATAAATAAAATATAATCATGCATTGCACTTTGTGGTTGTCATAGTGTTTTTAAAAGAAACAAAAGAGCACATACTTTATTTTATTTTACTGGTGACAAGAGTTTTGCTAGCTAGCAGATGTGTCTGGGTGTTGACGAAAGGAGATGAATGATCACCTGTTCCAGAATATATATTTTAATGCAAAAAGTGGGTAGTTTCAATAGGTGACTCAGCTGTATAAGGTTGCAAAAACTTGATAAAGAGGTCACCAGGAAAGGTGTTGCAGAATGGCTTTGAAGCAGGAGTCCCTATTCATTACACAAAGCAGCCAGAGTCTGATTTAAGAGAACCTGTCATTGTTTCTGACATAGACAGACAATGGCAAGCTGATTTAGTGGATATGGAGTCAATATGCAAAGTACAATAATTGGTTTAAGTACATACTGACGGCATCACGTGCTGTCCAAGACATGCCTGGGTAGTGACTTTAGAGACAAATCAGGCAAGGCCGTGATGCAAGCCTTTAAAACTATTTTTAAAAGTGGACTACACCCTCAGAAGCTGCAGACTGATCAGGGTAAAGAGTTTCTAAATGCTTCCTTAAAGAACCTATTAAAACAAAATAAAATACACCATTTTGTGACGAATAATGAAGTTAAGGCCAGCATTGTAGAAAGATTTATTAGGACACTGAAGTCACGCATGTAGCTACTTTACAGCCCAGAATACTTGGAAATATACAGATGTGTTGTCAGACCTGGTGCACAGCTATAACCATACTTATCACAGAAGCATTAAACACAGACCTGTGGATGTTAACCCTTCCAATGCCCTGGGTGTATGGAAGATCCTATACGGTAATTCTGTTCTTGGCAAAAAACAAAAGGGTACCCTTCAGAAAGATGATCACGTAAGTTAAAAGGGGTGTTTGAAAAGGGATATGAACAGACGTACACAGATGAGATATTTATTGTGATGGAGGTCTTAAAGACACAGAGGCCCACCTATAAGCTAAAAGACTATCAGGGGGAAGACATTAAAGGTACTTTTTACGCAGAGGAGCTGCAAAAAATTGAACCTGATGAGGACCGTGTGTACAGGGTGCAGAAAATCCTGAAGGAGAAAAGCTGGCAGAAAAACTTGGTATCTGGTAAAGTGGAGAGGGTGGTCCTGATAAATTTAATAACTGGTTGAGGCAACACAGGTCTGGGACATTAGAAGCAGATAAGGCTTAATATGATCAAAATGGATTTTATATCACATTGCCCAACAATGCATCGCATAACATTTTCCCCAACAATACTATATCCACTTTTACTGTAAAGTTACCACAAACGCTTGAACTACCTGGTGAATGGGAAGTGGGCTTAGCAGAAATTCAGTACCCTCATACCTGGGACAATGTGCCTGCACAAAAAAACAGGTTCAGTATGCTCTGTCAGCCTCTAAACGTAGCCCACAGTAAAACACAACCAACTGGACCCTTTACTGAGTCAGCAGCATTTAAAATACCATCGAGCTATTATCCTAACATGGCTGGTGTTATTGCTCAAATTAATAAAAGCATATTTGAAGTAAATGAACTGCCAGTGGTTTTGGAACAACAAACCGCTGGGGAGAAATAAGCGCTGACAGTAACATCAAATGTATTTTGTTTATGCATGGGCAGTTACAGTACCTTTTGGTTTTAGCAGACTCGAGGTAGGTGTAGGAAAGAATCTAGCAAAGAACCCTCCAGATATTAATGGGGGCTTTTACATTATATATATACACTGGACATTATCACACAATAGAAATAGTGGGTGACAGTCTAGTGCCTTTGCTGAGATGCGACCTGCCAGGGGCCAAGACAATGAGATAGTGACCGTGGACTCAGAATCAAACCCCATTATCAAACAGTCAGTAAACATCAGATCGATCACAGTCACTATTGAAATAAAGAATGATCAAAATGAACCTGTACCATTTCGATTTGGAAAGGTGATCGTGAAGTTGCATTTTCACCCCAGAGAGTGGCTAAAATTTAAACAAGGATGGTGATTGTTAGACATTATGGGGACTCTCTGCCTTGTACAGAAGCTTATTACAAGGCACAGGCAGGATACGGTCTGCCAGGCTTTCATGGACTCCTACTATGTGTGGTTCTGTTATAGGAGGGATATTTCGTAGTCTGTTCAGAAAAGCAGTTCCATTTTTAAGAAGGGGGTTTGAAATTGCAAAACCACATCTACAGACAGCTGGTCAAAATGTTGCAAAGGATGTTGTGGGGCATGACTAGTGCTGTCCCTCAAAAGATGTCAGGGGTGATAAGCTCGCTCAGGGTATCTAGGGCTGATTGTATTCAAGAGATAAAAAGAGAAAGCGCGAGAGTAATTCCTCGCTTCATCACTTCAGCCACTTTGAAAAGAGGTGTTTCCAAACGCAAACTTCACATGGCAGAAAAACGCCTAAAGGCAAAAAGGATCTTCGAGGGTCAGAAAAGCAGAGACCTGTTCTAAAAATGGCTGTGGCACTGTGGTTCTGAAGAATGCACAAAATCAGAACTGACTTGTTTGTCATTTCTCCCACACAGACAAGCATTGAAAAAGCATTTATGTAGAGATACCCCTCTGGCTGCCCTTTCAGAAAACTCACCAATTGAATTTTATATAGCAGGGACTGGTGAAGACTATTTGGATCTAAACAACACACTTTTTTACCTGGTTTGCAAAATCACTGAAGCGGATGGTAGTGATATACCTGCAGAGGCCAAAGTGTGCCTTTATAAACACCCAGTGGCAACCATTTTCAGTCAGCTGGATGTGACCACGGTGATCGCTCATCAAGTCAGAGCACACTGGCTACTCCCTACAGGTCGTCATCATAGAATCTGTGCTGAACTTCGCGAAGAGACCCTTTCAATAATTTACCTGTAGGGTTATTTTACAAAGACACCCCAGAGAAACATGAAATCACAGACAGAGATGGTGATAATGTAGGTTTTAATAAAGAAGCTCCTTCCTACACATCTCAGTAGAGGGTAGAAACTGCTGGGACACTTGCACAGACTTGTTTTTCAAGAGAAACTGATGCTGAATGACGGATATTAAAATTAAACTGACACGAATCAGGGACAGCTTTTGCTCTGATGAGTGAGATGCTGAGCCTATAAGCTAAAAGTCATGGCCTTCTCTCTGTTTGTCCAAAGGGTTCAAGTGACTCTCGAGTCCGTCCTGGGACACTCAGAAGCCCTGCTCACCTCCAACGCTAAATACCCTGTAGACAGAGTGGGTATGGAAAGTGTTTAGCCTTTCCTGCAGGCAGCAGGGTCTGCAACCAAGATAATTTGTTTTGGGACAAAGTTACCAAAATGATGGTCATGGATTTGTTGATAATGATGCTTTTAGTGGTTCCTACACTAAAACCCTTAAACTTTAAGCATTATAACATTAATTTTGTGGTTTGTATCTGGACGTGGAACAAATTCTCGCTAAACTCCTGCAGCCATATTTTTAGAAATGGGAATGCTGTGAGAGAATATTTTAATCTAGTACTAGTGGTGGGGAAATCTATGAAAGATCGACCGCTTTTGGTTAACGGTCAGGAATTTACCCAAGGGTACACCCTTGGTTTGCCTTGATCTCACTCGACCAAGAATGTACTGTTCATTATCTTTAATTAAAACTGGGAACCTCAGAGCTGAGATCAGATTTGCAGAAGCTCTTCACAAACAGTTAATCTCATTATCTATGCAGTGTTTGATAATGTCAGTTAGATAAACTAGAGAAGAAATGTCATTTTTGATTATATGTGATAAACCATAAAAATGAACACAGCAGCTGGAAAAAATTGTAACCAGTGACACTCTTACATCCGTGACTGCTTTCTGGGCATGTTTCGTGGATCTGCTACCCAAGGAGAGACTGAGAAACTCTTCCTGCCCCACCAGCCTGGCTCAAGAACCCCTGTCCCCGCCCCTCCTTCTGCACACCACTCGATCCCCTGCCAGACCATCCTGGCTGGAACCAGAGTCCCACCATGCTAGCTTGAACTCCTGTGTCCCTCCCTTTCTCCTGCACCCCCACCGCCCTGGCGGAACCCTTGTACCCTTCTCCTGCCCCACCATCCTGGAACGAACCCCTGCCCCCTTTCTCATAGACCCCCACCATCACAATCAGAACCCCTGTCCCTCTTCACCACGTGATCCTCCCACCCAAAAAAATCAGTTAGTGTTTGTAGTAGTAACAACCCCCCAGTAGAGCCTGGTGTATAACTGCAGGGACATGTGTGTGTTTTTGATTAGGATATTTTCAGAAAAAGTATACAAGAGGGACCTGATCAGTCACAGAGTTTCACAGATCTGTGGAGACCCCACACCCCGAGGAAATTCACCTGCCTGTGTGAGTACCCTTTTCTGTTTTTGTAACAGTATACAAAATTATTTAACAGCCATCTAACAGGACTGTGTCAAAACTTGCATCAAAGGATAGCTATGTATCATGTAACATTTATAAGCTAAAGCAGGGGACCTCTGTGTAAATAAGATGGTTCAGCAGTTTTCTCTGGATAACATTGCAACAATCACAAAAACTAATTATTTATACTTTTGTCATGAATTAGAAAGAATAAAAATATATCAGAAAAAGGAATACACATACCATAGTTCACCCCCTCAGCTCTGTGTAGTATCAAGGAAGGCTGAAAGTAGAGTAATGTAATGCGTGATATTTATAATGTTTCAAAAAGAAATTGGGGCAACAACAGATGTACACCTCTGACACGTTACCATGTATGGTATGATGAGTGTGAGTGAAGGTTTTACCAGGGCAGTCCATCTTGCTAAGCATTATATAAACCCTGCATTTAAAGCCAGAAGGCACAGCTTTTGAGAGATTTCTCAGATTCTGTTTATAGATTTGGAGCAGATTATCAAAACATCAAGCAAGAAGATGGAAGCGCTCCATTTCAACATCCCATAACAGGTCAGTTATATACCACCACAATGAAAATTCAACCTCCTGTAACAAGCCAGATTGTCACACCGCCTAATGAAAGTCTGAAGATGAAAAAACAAGCAAGAAGATAGTCAGGGCCCACAAACCCAAGCCAATGTATGTGTACTACGTGAGGGTGTGAAAGATGCCCCACACAAGTCTTGTTGAGTGGAAAAGTGTCTGACATAAAAAGAAACTCATGAACAGCTTCCTGAATCAGAAAATCCTAAATCTGACTGTCCTTCTGAAGAGACACCACTGCAAGACCTTGAAGAGTTGCTGGGGTGTGAATCTGATACAGAAAAAATTACTATGAAACCAAAAACACAGAGTGACAAGAGAACCAAGATGATGGTCAATGAGACACTGCCAAAAAAAGCATCAGAAAGTTGTGAAAAAGAAATGCAAGACAGAGCCAAGAGGGCTCTGACCAGAAGAGGTGATGATGATAATGCAGCCACAAGCAGTCAGGCCCAGGCTAAGAAAGAAAGATGAGAAAAATGAAGAAAGATTGCCTTGATGAGGTAAATGCATTTTAACATTTAAAAAAATGGAGTGGTTACATGGTGTAACTGAGGAGATGAGGTAGCAGTAGAACTAAATCTACCTATAATGAGTCAGAGGACCAATGCTGTTTTTTTTACTTTAATAGACTGAAGGATTTGCGATGGGCAGCAGTCATATCGGACAGCATAGATTCGACTTTCCACAAATCTACTGCTAGAGCTGTCTTTGCTGTGTGAAAGATACAAATGTGGTTGTTAATGAGATGTGTGAGAACCAGTATATTAGAAATACAGAGAGCGATAGAATGTTTCAAAATGTCACAGAACAGGCTGTGATCACTACACAACCCTCTTCTTCTACTGAGATTAGACAGGGACCTAATGAAAAATCAGACCTTAGTAGTAAACCCCCAAAACTGACAACGATATATGTAATAGGCACATTATGTATCATACCATCCGTGGTGCAATTGCTACAGTGACAGAGAGGGTAATACATTGTGAATTGGTCGAAGCTGTCCTGGGTGTGAGATAGATGATCTGAGTCAGAAAAAACATTCATGTGTCATGATGACTTAAGGTCTAAAAAGCATACAAAAATGTTTCTGAAGCATACATATAGGGCAGCTCATGCCCATGATCTTCGTGTCGCTATGAAGCATCAGAGTTAAATATGACCAGTGTACCTGGAAACTATAGTCATGTTTTAAATGATGTGAGAAAATCTGATGACCCCATGTGGTTAGTTATACAAATGTTAAACAGACAGGCGGTGAATTAAAAGATGCCTGCCCGTCTGGTCAGCAAAGCTCCTTTAAAAATTTCTAAAAAATTCAGGAACACTGTTTATATTGTAAAAAAATACCCCAACACCTGCCCCTACCCTCCCCCAAATTACTACATGGAAACATTTCAGTACCAAATGTGTCATATTTTATTTTACAGATAATCATCCGAATACAAGTACAGAAGAATCAAAGGTTTATGTATCTGATCCTAAGCCATTACTGTCATCCATCACTGTTTGGTTCACCTCAATATGACATTTGCCTGGTGGAGATACATGCAGCCTATGAACAGTGATCATTTGGTTCTTCCAGAAGTATGGGAGGATACAGATAAATATATAAATGAATCTGTGTTACCACTTGTAGAAAATGTTAAAGTAATGGCTGATATATTCATGGAAGGATGAATGTCTTTGTGGACTTTATATCATGGTGAGTCATAGCCATGTGTGTGTGTACTGCAAAGCAGAAAAACCTTGTGATATTGTGCGTGTTGTTAACACAAGCTTCTCTGCTTGCTGAAATGATCCACTGGTCAAAAGGACCCTATAAAAAATGATATAAGAATTCAGGAACACTGTTTTCATTGTAAAACATCCCCCCACCCACCCCAAAAACTCCTCTTGTTACCATTTAATATTGTTCATATTGTTACCCTGGCTTTTACCACTTGCTAAATGTATGTTTTCCAGAGTATACAACGATGGAAAACACTACTCAGTGCATCAAGAGGCTTGTTACCGACTAGTCAGACACAAAGCTAAACAACCTGGTTTAAATCTACCTACAGGACAAGCACCGTCTGTACTTTTAGAGACATGCAAGGTCTTTTGATGGTCTCCCCAGAGGAACCCAAAAAGGAAACTGTGGATTATTTTAAGGATGAGGCGGCTACTGTTGAGGAAGCAATGTTTAAAATTGCTATAGAGTTTTATGCATAAACATATGATGTAATACACTTATAGGTTTTATCTGTACTGCTGTTGACCTTTTAGTGTTTAGTTTGCAGAACAGGGGGTCTGAGTCTGACATCATAAATTCAACTTCTTTATCGCTTTTGTTGTGTTTCATAAACCAGATTTAGCATATGCTTTTCCTAAATAGTGTATTATAATGTACTTTCAGATGGAGCATGCTGGCATACTTCCAATATTCCAGACAGTCTTGATGTCACAATGTACCGTGTGATAAAGGACATTTAAAGGAACCTATATACTTTGAAGCAGGCCTGCATTAAATGTCTGCTCTGAAGATGCTGCTCTTCACTCGCAGAAACACTGACATATCGATTAAAGAGTTGCCACCCTTTGTATGGAGACTGTATGTTGACGTAATGGAAAAAGATAACCGTACAGCAGTATGCAAGGTGAATGTCATTTTAGATGTAACAGAATGATCTTCAAAATCAGCCTTGTTATTTTGAGTGGTGTATGGATATGTAGTGTATGTATTGTACATACCTTATCACTAGGGAAGTGGAGCGATACCAATGCTTGTGTAAAACATGCAGCTCAAAAGTTGCTGTTTCAAGGTATTGTAAAGTGTAAAAATCTGAAGTAGAAAACAAAATTATTATATAATCTGTTGCATGCTTACCATGTGTTATGCCTTTGTATGTAGAACCTATGCATTAGTTGATGTATTATAAAGTAAATATTCAAATACTGTTATGACGTATGTATTTATAAATAAAATATAAATCATGCATTGCACTTTGTGGTTGTCATAGTGTTTTAAAGAACAAAAAGAGCACATACTTTATTTTATTTACACTGGTGACAAGAGTTTTGCTAGCTAGCAGATGTGTCTCGAGTGTTGAGAAAGGAGATGAATGATCACTGTTCCAGAATATATATTTTAATGCAAAAAAAAAGGGGAAGTTTCACAGGGTGACTCAGCTGTATAAGGTTGCAAAAAAAACTTGATAAAGAGGTCAACAGGAAAGGTGTTGCAGAATATGAAAACCGAAGCAGGAGCCCTATTCATTACACAAAGCAGCCAGAGTCTGATTTAGAGAAACTCTGTCATTGACTATGATAGACAGACAATGGCAAGCTGATTTAAGTGGATATGAGTCAATATGCAAAGTACAATAATTGGTTTAAGTACACATACTGACGTGCATCGATGTGCTGTCCAAGTATGCCTGGGTAGTGACTTTGAGACAAATCAGGCAAGGCCGTGATGCAAGCCTTTAAAACTATTTTTTAAAAGTGGACGCACACCTCAAAGCTAGCAGACTGATCAGGGTAAGAGTTTCAAATGCTTCCTTAAAGAACCTATACAAACAAAATAAAATACACCATTTGTGACGAATAATGAAGTAAGGCCAGCATTGTGAAAGATTTAATAGGACACTGAAGTCACGCATGTACGTTACTTGACAGCCCAGAATGCTACGAAATATAGATGTGTTGTCAGACCTGGTGCAGCTATAAACCATACTTATCACAGAAGCATTAAACACAGACCTGTGGATGTTAACCCTTCAATGCCCTGGGTGTATGGAAGATCCTATCTGATAATTTGTTCTTGGCAAAAAACAAAGGTACCCTTCGAAGAATGATCACGTAAGCTAAAAGGTGTTGAAAAGGGATATGAACAGGCGTACACAGATGAGATATTTATTGTGATGGAGGTCTTAAAGACACAGAGGCCCACCTATAAGCTAAAAGACTATCAGGGGAAGACATTAAAAGGTACTTTTACATAGAGGAGCTGCAAAAAATTGAACCTGATGAGGACCGTATGTACAGGGTGCAGAAAATCCTGAAGGAGAAAAAGCGTGGCAGAAAAACTTGGTATCTGGTAAAGTGGAGAGGGTGGCCCGATAAATTTAATCGCTGGGTTGAGGCAACACAGGTTCGGGACATTAAAGCAGATAAGCTTAATATGATCAAAAATGGATTTTATATCACATTGCCCAACAATGCATCGCACAACATTTCCCCAACAATACTATATCCACTTTTACTAAAAAGTTACCACAAGCAACGAACCACCTGAGTGAATGGGAAGTCAAACCTTAAAAATCCAGTACCCTCACACCTGGGACAATGTGCCTGCACAAAAACAGGTTCAGTATGCTCTGTCAGCCTCTAAACGTAGCCCACAGTAAAGCACAACCAACTGGACCCTTTACTGAGTCAGCAGCATTTAAAATACCATCGACTATTATCCTAACATGGCTGGTGTTATTGCTCAAATTAATAAAAGCATATTTGAAGTAAATGAACTGCCAGTGGTTTTGGAACAACAAACCGTTGGGAGAGAAATAGCGTTGACAGTAACATCAAATGTATTTTGTTTATGCAATAGGCAGTTACAGTACCTTTTGGGTTTTAGCAGACTACGAGGTAGTGTAGGAAAAATCTAGAAAAAGAACCCTCCAGATATTAATGGGGGCTTTAACATTATATATATACATGACATTATCACACGATAAAATAGTGGGTGACAGTCTAGTGCCTTTGCTGAGATGCGTACCGTCAGGGGCAAGACAATGAGATAGTGACCGTGACCTAGAATAAACCCCATTATCAAACAGTCAGTAAACATCAGATCGATACAGTCACTATTGAAATAAAGATGATCAAAATGAACACAATACCATTTCGATTTGGAAAGGTGATGATGAAGTTGCATTTCACCCCAGAAGTGGTCTAAAATTTAAACAAGGATGGTGATTGTTGAACATTATGGGGACCCTGCTATACAGAAGCTATTACAAAGGCACAGGCAGGATACGGTCCGCCAGGCTTTCATGGACTTCCTACTAATGTAGTTCTGGTATAGGAGGGATATTTCGTGACTCTGTTCAGAAAAGCAGTTCCATTTTAAGAAGGGGTTTGAAATTGCAAAACCACATCTACAGACAGCTGCTAAAATGTTGCAAAGGATGTTGTAGGGCATGTGACTAGTGCTGTCCTCAAAAGATGTCAGGGGTGATAAACCTACTCCAGGGTGGCTCAGGGCTGATTGTATTCAAAGAGGTAAAAGAGAAAGCGCCAGAGTGCACCCTAAGCTACTCACAAGCCACCACAGCTACTTTAAAAGGGTTTCAAGCATGAAACTTCACATAAAAGAAAAGCGCTCAAAGGCAAAAGGATCTTGAGTGCCGTAAAAAGCAGAGACCTGTTCTAAAAGCGACAACGTGCACTGTGGTTCTGAAGAATACCAAAAATCAGAACTTGACTTGTTTGTCATTTCTCCCACACAGACAAGCATTGAAAAAAGCATTTGTAGAGATACCCCTCTGGCTGCCCTTTCAGAAAACTCACCAATTGAATTTTATATAGCAGGGACTGGTAAAACTATTTGGATCTAAACAACACACTTCTTTACCTGGTTTGCAAAATCACACGAAGCGGATGGTAGTGATATACCTGCAGAGGCAAAGTGCGCCTTATAAACTACCCAGTAGCATAACCATTTTCAGTCAGCTGGATGTGACTGTGGTGATGCGCTCATCAGTCAGAGCAATAACTGTTACCCCTAGGGCTGTCATAGAATCTGTGCTGAACTTCAGTGAAGAGACCCTTTCACACAATTTTGCAAGGTTATTTTACAAAAGACACCCCAGAGAAACATGAAATCACAGACAGATGGTGATAATGTAGGTTTTAATAAAGCTCCCTTCACATCTCAGTAGAGGTAAACTGCTGGGACACTTGCACACAGACTTGTTTTTCAAGAGAAACTGATGCTGAATAGGGTGGATATTAAAATTAAACGACACGTAACAGGGACAGCTTTTGCCTGATGATGGAGATGCTGAGCATCATAAGCTAAAGTCACAGCCTTCTCTCTGTTTGTCAAAAGGTTAAAGAGTGACCCCAGATCCATGACAGGACACTCAGAAGCCCTGCTCACTCAACGCTAAATACCCTATAGACAGAGTGGGTATGAAAGTGTTCCAACCTCCTGCAGGCAGCAGGGTCTGCAACCAAGATAATTTGTTTTGGGACAGTTGCAAAAATGATGGTCATAGGATTTGTTGACAATGATGCTTTTAGTGGTTCCTACACTAAAACCCTTAAACTTTAAACATTAATAACAACAATTTTGTGGCTCTGTATCTGGACGGTGAACAAATTCCGCTAAACCTCTACAGCCATATTTTAGAAATGGGAATGCTGTGAGAGAATATTTTAATCTAGTACTAGTGGTGGGAAATCTATGAAGATCGACAGCTTTAGTTAACCGTCAGAAATTTGCAAAAGGACACACCCTGTTTGCCTTTGATCTCCTCCGGACCAAGTGTACTGATCATTATTCTTTAATTCAAAACTGGGAACCTCAGAGCTGAGATCAGATTTGCGAAGCCTTCACACAAACAGTTAATCTCATTATCTATGCAGTGTTTGATAATGTCATTGAGATAACCAGAGAAAATGTCATTTTGATTATGTGATAAACCATGAAATGAACACAAAGCAGCTGGAAAAAATTGTAACCAGTGACACCCATCCGTGACTGCTTTCAGGCATGTTCCACTGTGATCTGCTACCAAGGAGAGACTGAAAACCTTCCAGCACTAGTCGATATCACTGACCCCAAGGCCTCCCTGGACAGCACTGGTTAGCCGATACATTTCAGAAAAACAGGACTGGGAGTTCTTCGACAGCTCACCAGTTTCCATCACGACAATCATGCACAAACTATTGTTTTAAACAGAAATGCAAACAACATTTTGTACCTAAACACAGTTACAAGATACTCTTCCACCACCTGTGGATTTCCTACGTATTTTCTTACACCACAGATGCAGGACTTTCTTATGATCAGATTTTGAAAATGTACTCCTAATGATTTGCTGAAAATGATGCCATGGTAACTAGTTTTGTACGTCACTTTTCCGAACATCTGAACATGTCAGGGCACGTATCAGTGAAGTGTAACATATTCGAACTTGTTTGTCTTGTAATGAATTTAAAATATCACAGCAGCTTGTAATTTTATTCAAAACAGTCACTTATAAAAATCATATATAAACACTCATAATTGTGTGTCTCTGTTTGCTGTGTTTAAACTGTGGGGGGCTATGTTTAACGTTTTCAGATATGCAATGTCTTCAATAATGACAAAAATATATAAAATAAAAAGAAGATTGTAAAAAAACTGCCAATAAAATACAACAAAAATCAGTGGTAACATCATGGATAAGATATGCAATGTCTTCAGTAATGACAAATATATAAAATACAAAGGCATTTATTAGAAAAAACGGCAATAAAATACAACAAGCATCAGTGGTGACATCATAGATATGATATAATAAAACAAAAGCATCTCCTGTTAAAAAAATGCACACTATATACGCCATAGCACTGAGTAGAATTATAAGCACATCTTTCTAAAAACATATTAATATATTTAACTGAAGTAGGCTAACATGCATCAATATAAACACTTTTTGTAAAACAGGATTACATATTCAGTATGAGTAAATGGCTAACATAGGTTGTACACAGCAGTCACTGGTAGGATTACATATTTAATATGAGGTAAAATGTTCAACATATGCTGTACACAACAGTCACTGAGGTATCTAACATTCATACATGAGATTGCATTTTAAGAAAAGTTTGTAGTGAGCCACACAGGTTTCCCTTAAAAGACTTTTTGTCTTTTAGGCGTCACTGACCATTGGCTAACTGAGATGGCTGTGGCTGTTTGGCACCAGCTACCGATTTCAGCCCTTTCCACATAGCTCCTGTTTGCTGAGTGAGCAAACACTGAGAGTAGAGTATGTTAACTCTGCCATTGCTTTGACAAAAACACCCAGCCACTGACTATGGTCAGGGATTGCGTGAGTGGCTGCATGGCCGCTCTCACTCATCGACCATGTGACCCAGAAACAACAGTGCCTTTATACATTAATTCACCAGTATCCTCCAAAACACAATATCGCTTGGTCTTGGCCATATGCTTTAACAAAGTTCAGCATTGGTTTAAACCGATGAAAACTACTACCTAAATGTCTTTTCCATAGTACTAGGTACAGAAGCTGTCTCTGCCAAGTGACCGCAGGGGGTCAGACACTGATTCATTTTCAGGCATGAGTAATGTCAAACTGGTTTTAGCTTGTTCTCCTTGTCTTACAAAAGTCGGATAGCGCTGTAACAGCAGAGTACATTTAGCTTTGTCACAGTCTGATAAATCAGTCCAGGACAATTATAGCTCTCATGTCAGTGTCCAAACTGTTAGTTGCAACTGTTCTCATATCTTGATCAGGGTAATTAGTTTAATGTGATCCATCTGTTGCTGAGATACCAAATACACCGTCATGTAAAACCATTATCTGTTAGCCAGCAGCCTCAGATCAAAGGGATGGCAATCCTAGCAGCGTGCTCCTATAAAGCCACCAGTCTGATTAACTATTTTCTTTTCCTTTTTAAGGTTGTTGTTTATAACCCAAAAGTTTTAATGACTCGCCGTTTTTTCAGTACACCTAACTGCTTTGCTGACAGTGGAATATTTCCTCTGAGAGTGTTTAAAGCTATCTCAGCTATAGCTGATATCAGATCAGCAGGGCTGAACATAAAATAACTTTTCTTAAGCTCGAGCCCCTTACTAGTAACTTTAAAACAGACAGATTTATCAGCAGTCTTTTGACATAATGACAATACAGTATCAAATATTTTAGAAGCAGAATGTGTTTTTTCATGACATATACCACAGGCCAGTCAGGAAACACCCCTCATGATCTATAATACGTCTGGTGTATTGGATCTTAAATCAACCAGTAAATAGCCATGAGGCTTTCTTGTGGCATCTTCAAAGCTTCTCAGAAAAAATTTGTCTGACCAGGATACATTTGTCTAGCTAGTGCTGTGATCTGAAGCTTGTCTCTGGGGTTTTAAACAAAATCATGTATTTGCATTTAGTGTGATGGTCCTGCATTTTTACCTTGACAGAACACATTCTGGACAATTAAAAATATTGTCAATTGTTTATGATGACTGTACTTGGTAAACCTATATTCCACTTCACTATTTTGACAGGCAGAGTCCATCAAATCATCTATAACGACAAAATTTACCTTTCAGGGGTAAGAAATCATTGTCAGCTAGTGACATCGGTAGACCCTCCACAAATTTAATCTGAGGAACTTTTAACAGCAATTCATTATACAAAGGTTGCCAACAACTGTAGAACCAGACAATATTTTCAGGCTTGTGTGATAAAGTGGCATCAGCATGTTCCAACAACTGTTTTATAAAGAAGCTCTTCCACTATTAGAGGGCCAGCCAACAGACAAGTAAAGGGATGCTGCAATCTGATATCCATTTTCACAATCAGTATCCATGAGAAGTGTTTTAAAATTGTCTTGTAAACTGCGCAACGTAGTAAACTACTCTCTGTGTCTTGGACAGCGTTTTTGTTTCAAGGAACCACTGCTTTTTATTCCTAACAATGCTGGGTTGACTCACAGTAATTTCTTTAGAGATCTGTGACCCATGATAGTCAAAGACCAGGTCCTTCAGACTTTCAAAATTAATGTGTTACTGCTGGCTACATTAGGGTAAACCCTTTCACTTTAAGAACAACTCACCACTAGGACAGCCTGTAACCTGAAGTTTTTGGGCCTGCAGAAATGAACTCTGTAATGTGTTCATCAGCAGGAACTTCACTAGTCAGCTCTCTAAATAATCACCCAGAGGGGGCCCAGTCACCCGTCTGGACACAAAAATGATAGAGTCTGTGTCGTGGTAAGGCACCTGTCCTGTAACCTATCTAGCAGTTGTAGAGTTCGACTGGCATATGCCGTTGTAAAACCAGATATAAAATATGTTGATATTATTGGAATTTGTGTAATGATCAGTGGTATATTTCAGTTAAACAAGCTGTTTCATCATCGATGAAAAAGCACAATGAGATTTCGTGGTACGGATGAATACACAAACAATTTCTGTGGGTCTGTTACTATGCTGCTCAAATTAGCCTCTCTGCCCAAATTTCCCCAAAGAGAATTTAAAAACAGTTTAGATATCTGTCTCCTTGCAGGGTTAACAGTTATGGCTGCAGGGTTCAAATGTATTTTCCCTTTCAAAATACTGTTGTATGTACCTGACTTTATCCTCTTCAGTTTTGACCCATGAAGGGAAACCAGATGCCTCTTCTCACACCTTTTTAGATGCAGCTTGATATAATCTGCAAAAAGCTCTGTGCATGACTCTTTAAAATGCCAAACTTCATAAATGTTAATGATTTTGTAGCCTTTTTCCAGTGCCAGGTTTAGTTCTACAGTACAATAGGTACCTATAAGTGACAGATTACTCATCATCATGCTATTGTGCATGATGTTGATTTGAAGTCTATTTTCAGCGCATGTGCACGACATGAAATGTAAACACAAGCTTTTTACCAATCCTGGATGGCAGCACTGGAAAGAAAAGACCTCTAGGGGACTAAGACTTTTACTTTTGATAACCAAAGTACTGAGTGAGGTCATCAAATTGTCATAAATGATGTCAGGATGACTGACTGGATACTGTTTGATTTTGTTAACAAAAGGGTAGAGGCTGGTAAATTCATAATAGTGTATTTTCTGCAGGCTGTGTCTTATAGTACATACAATGGCATTTGTTCTCCCCAAACAGTGACTGCCTAGGTTCAAGTGGCTGTGGTAGCTGCCTGTCCTTCAAAAATTATTCAAACCCTGATCCGTGGTCAGCATTGCTTTCCATTCATGTTCCCACAATACTCTAACTGCAAAACCCTGTCTTTTAGAAAATGAAATTTGTGCGTGGTCCCATTGAATAACTGTCCAAAACTAGTCCCTGTCATGTGATTTCTATCTTTCTCACAGTAACAGATGTTGCAGCCATGAAAAAACAACCATTAAATTCAAATGCTGTGGGTATTCCATTTATGACTGAATAGCCATCCAAAAAGTACGGACCTACCTTAAATTCACCACACCCTTAGCGCATACTGAATAGAAATGTTTTCTTTCTCGATATGTTACATGTCTTACTGAATAGCAGGTTGGAGTACCTTCAATTGTCTGTGGTAGTTGTCTGGGGAGAAACAGCAACAGTGCATTCTTTCAAAACAGAAACCTGTACATCGCCATAGAAATTGAGGCTTTGGTGACGTACTGGAAGGGGTCTAAGGATATTGTTTCATACCCACTGTATCACCATCTGACTGTTTTAAAACACTTTTCCTAGTCATCTCAGTACTTCATTTCTAAATCTGATCACAGCTGTTCAAGAATTTCAACATCTAGCTGACAATAGTAGCTAAGCCTCTTTTCAGATTAAATTTCTATGTCTGTTAGCTAGGTACCATTGCAAAACTCTTGCTTTTCTGCAGGCAACATATATATTCAGAACCATAAAACTAAGCATCGGGCAGGGGCCTACATATTTCATTAGCCTTGGTGTTAAAAAAATGGGGAAGTAACCTTTAGCAATCTCATTCTCAAATCCAAGGGCTGCAGGATTTTTGTTAGTTTAAAAGGAAGAAAGCAATGGCTGTCAATAAATCTGATTGTAGGGATGTCACTGTGACACAGAGTACTTTTCCTCCTTGTGAGCAATTTAATATCAATTCTTTCCCTTGACTAGCTGCCAATGATAAAGTAACAATCGCATAGCCTTTGGCATTGTGTGCTATAAATGTGTAGTGTCTAAATGAGGCATCAATAAAATGTCCTACAAAATCTTTTATGCACCACCTGAATTCCCAGGACCTCCCCATCTATTGCTTAGCATACACAAAATTTGTATCAGCACCCCTGTTTCTTGTGTAGCTTCAAAATCAAACACTATATCTCAGTGCTTTTTACATCTGTGAGTGGTGACATGTAACACAGATGCTTGTCTGCTGTCATGAAAGACCACATCTGCTACACTGAATCAATTTACATGTATGAGATCCCTTGTAAAACAAAACATTGTTCACACAGTTTCATGGATTTACAAGACCCTGTATCACCATCAGCTCTAGCTAAATGTCTTTCTAGGCACGCTGAAGACCTACAAATCTTCTTACATGATGTGACAAGATACTGTGCCAATTTCTCTTCGAGACAACACGAATTGAAACAAACTTTGCACTGTTGTGCACAGATATGATTTCCTTATGGCTGTAGGCTACATCACAATATTCGCAGAGGTACCTTGCGCCTATGAATTTTTTACATTAGTGATGTCATAAAATGGTTTCGTAATAATACAAACAGTGTTTTAGGAAATCTTTCTGGACCTGTTGAAAATGTTTGCCAGTTTCCTTCATTATGATATAAAATCTTAATTTTGACTCTTAAAAAACGTTCAAACTGTGACACATCATTAAAAGTGACAGGTCTTTGGTCTGACAAACCTAGCTCAGCATACAATATTTTAGCCTTGTTCAACAACTGTCACTCATATGTGGATTTAAGAGTGCGAGAATGGAGCCACCGAAACACAAACTATTGTCTCTGTTATTTAAATCAATCAGGTATCGTCTCTTTTTTTGTAAAATCCTGCTATACAAGATGGAGCTCAGTGTCTGTCTCCCCCACCCCGACCCCTGGTGGTTTCTGATGGTCTTACCACAAGATGTATAGAGGAATCAGTAATTACTTCAGTATTGCTCTGTAGCATATCAGCTATCTGATCTAAGAAGGTTGCAGCATTTAGTTCATTTGGTCTTGTCTTTCTTGAGAACAAGGGTGATTCAAAGAAGCAGCATTTAATCTTACCTGTATAAAATCCCCATATTGTGTTTTCTCTTCACACTGTCTAACAAACTTTCTATAGCCTGGTGCATTGCAGCAATAGCCTCTGTAAAAGATTTTTATTTATCTAGATTTATAAACTTATATCTTTGATGAAATTCTGTAGCATTAAATTTTTTAAACTGCGTTCATATTCCTGTACAGCTTCTAAATACACTGTAGGGGCACTCCTGTTAACCTGATCATCATCATGATGGTTTTCTAATTCAGACTGTAGACCATTTGTAGCATTCTGTAAACAACCTCACGCTGTAATATTTTCCTGGCATGTTTTACTTTTCTTATCAACTTTTCACGGATTGTTTTATTTTTTACCCAGATTTTTCTTTTTTGACCCCATTTGTTATTTTTTTTCATTTTGTTAGTGATGCAACCCTTTGTACTCAGTTTATGAGAGCTTCTGTGCTTTCACTTTGTATTTTGTTCTTTGTTTTTGGCAACTTTTCCTCCAAGCCCCTGTACTTTTCATACATGTGGGCGGCACTAAGCATCATCTTCATTTCCTTGATTGAGAATTTAGAAATATGGACTAAACCAAGCACACTGTTCAGTACAGTAGCTGAACTTTTAAAAAGCTCAGATTTAAGCAGCTGATGATCTAATCCTCACTAGATAATCTGCCCTCAATTCACTAAGCATTAAACAAACAATCAATTGTTTTAAAAATATGAGCTTTCCAATATTGATCATGTCAATGTCACTTTCTTGAAACCTTTAAGCATAAACTCTTGAGCGCTGCTCCTAGATGGCTGTACAATGTTTATTGGCACATTTGGTTCATTTACAACTGCAGAGACTCTTGAACCATTGCTCGTAGATGGCTGTACAATGTTTATTGGCACATTTGGTTCATTTACAACTGCAGAGACTCTTGAACCACTACTCGTAGATGGCTGTATATCTTGTTCAGTTATGCTATATGTATTCTGGTCATTGACACCAGCAGAAATTCTGGCATGTCTTTGAAAAACATCACATTCATGTAGTGATCTCTTTCTTCCCTCACACCTGTAGGGTTTGTCTGTGAGGCTGTTTAAAAACAGAAATAAACCCTGTCACTACTTCAGTATTTTAAAACTTTTATAAGACAACATTTAAACTCTAAAACCTGCAGCATCTACTATTTCTAGATAAAATACACACCTTCTGTAGCAGTAATCCGGGATTAGCCAGCCTCTCCCTCCAGGGTTTCTCTGTGGGGCTGTTTAAAAACAGAAAATAAGCCCCTGTCACTACTTGATTATTTAAAACTTTTATAAGACAACATTTAAACTCTAAAACATGAGCATCTACCTTTCTAGTTAAAAATACACACCTTCTGTAGTGTTCAACTGTGTATTAGCCAAATGATTAAATGTTTGGATAAGCTCTTCGTCAGTAGTCCACGGTTCCATGTTAATTGTTGAATATTTTAATTTTTAGCACAAGACAAAAGGACAGAGCGAAAGTAACACAACTACTACTTGAGCTTCCAGTATCTTGAAATGCTTATATAAAAATGACTCAGACCCCTCCACCCCAATGCAGTGGCGGTAGTGAAAAACATCTGGCACTGTCCATCAGACCAACAACCCCCATTCTCCAAGGGAGGATATATAAGAACCTATGCTAGTCAATGTAGGCCTTTGTTTCTCACTTCCTGCGACAGCTGGAAGGCATTAAGAAATTCCTTTCTGCTAATAGGCTGGTCAAAGTCTAATTAAAAACAGATGCTTTTTTATCAATCTTAAAACACAGAGAGGCAGTGGAGTGCCAGGTTAAGTTATGTTTTGAAAAGTCAAAACAGAAATTCTGTCTTTTTTAAACAGCTGCGTCCTTTAAATTAGTAATTCGGTAAAACATAGCACACACACACAAAGTGTGTATTCTTTTGCACCGACTCTAAGCAAAACTGTAGATACATTTTAAGAAGACTGTGTGCTTTGAAATTATTCTGAAAGAGAAACATTATCATTTACATTCTATCTTTCTTTGTAACATATCATTTATTTTTCTATTTAGTACTACATGACTTTTAATTTTTGATAATGTAACTATAGACATTTATTTTGCAACAAAAGCATAAAAGCTACTTTTACAGACCCTGAAATCCAAAAATCTTGAGACACACATGTTTCCAAAGAGAATCAATAGGCCTTTGTAGCCATGGCTGTGTAAATGAACAACAGATGTTTTGTCACGTCTTAACAGACAAAGACCCCTACCACACAGCCAACAGGACCGTGAGCTCCAAAATGTCCAGCTATATTTTAAACATCCATAAAAGGCAGTGCTTTTCCTACGTGCCTAATGATGGACGGACACACATACACACACACACACAGCCACCAGGCTCCAAAAACCCCCACCATCTATATTTTAAACATACATAAAAGACATTGCTTTTTCTACGTGTCTAATGAGGGACACACACACACACACACACACACACGAACACACACAAAGTGTGTATTTTTTTGCAACAACTCTAAGCAAAGCTGAGATACATTTTAAGACTGTGTGCTTTAAAATTATTTTTGAAAGAGAAACATTATCATTTTACATTCTGTATTTTCATTGTAATATATCATTTTTCAAAACATTATAAATATCACACACACATTTCATTTCAGCCTTCTCCTTGATACTACACAGAGCTGAGGGGTGAACTATATAGATGTATTCCTTTTTCTGATATATTTTTATTCTTCTAATTCATGACAAAAGTATAAATAATTAGTTTTTGTGATTGTTGCAATGCTATCCAGAGAAACTGCTGAACCATCTTATTTACACAGAGGTCCCCCTTTTAGCTTATAAAATGTTACATGCGTATACATAAAGCTATCCTTTGATGCAAGTTTGACACAGTCCTACAGATGCATGTTAAATAATTTTGTATACTGTTACAAAAACAGAAAAAGGGTACTCACACAGGCAGATGAATTTTCCTGGGTGGGGGTCTCCACACAGATCTGTGAAACCTCTGCATGATCAGGTCCCTCCTAGATACTTCTTTCTGAAAATATCCTAATCAAAAACACACATGTCCCTGCAGTTATACACCAGGCCTACAAGGGCACATACCACTACATAAACACTAACTGATTTTTGGGGTGGGAGGAACACGGTGGTGAAGAGGGACAGGGGTTCAAGCCAGGATGGTGGGGGTTCATGAGAAAGGGGGGGCAGGGGTACGAGCCAGGATGGTGGGTGCAGGAGAAGGGGACAAGGGTTCAGCCAGGCTGGTGGGGGTGCAGGAGAAAGGAGGGACACAGGAGTTCAAGCTAGCATGGTGGGACTCGGGTTCCAGCCAGGATGGTCTGGCAGGGGATCGAGGAGTGTACGAGAAGGAGGGGCGGGGGACAGGGGTTCGAGCCAGGCTGGTGGGGTGCAGGAGAAAGGAGGGATGCAGGAGTTCAAGCTAGCATGGTGGGACTCGGGTTCGAGCCAGGATGGTCTGGCAGGGGATCGAGGAGTGTACGAGAATGAGGGGCGTAAGACGCTTACAAAATGGTGGTGTTAGGTCATTTCCTGTGCAAGGGCGGGACACAGGTTCAAACGTATGTCATTTCCTGCGCAAGGGGCGGGACACGGGTTTGAGGTTGCATCACTTCCGCCAGAAGTGGGTGGGGCTAGCGCATTTTAGGGAGGGACTTCCGGTTTAACAAGGGGTGATTCTGATTGGTCCGTTTTAGGCCACGCCCACCTGTCAAATGACGTGGCACGCGCTAATTGGCTGAAATTTAACATTTGACGAGATATATGAACTTATACTACTAGTGTATTCATACATACAGCCCGCGATCGGGCTGGTGGGGGGACACAGGGACTGAGTTGGGGGCCAGCCACGGGTGGCAGCTGCTGTGTTGCGCCCTGCAATACAGCAGCTCACCTGTGGGTGGCCTTCAACTTGATCCTTTTTTTTTGGCTCAAAGTTGTGCAGGCGCAGGTTGGTGGTTGCGCATTCACAACTCTGCACAACCCGACTGAATATCGGGTTGTGCAGTTTATGCATGGTTCCTCCCCCTCCTGTTGAGCATGCATTCATTTGCATTGCGCTGTTGCTCAACCTGTTTTCAGTGGCGCAACTGCCTCCTGCTGAATATCGCAGAATGGCGCAATGTAGGACTTGCGCATGCGCAACCCATTTGAATATCTGGGCCCATGTGTACTGTTTCCACTAGTCTCATTTCTCCATTTCACTATCATGATTATTGCCATGTTACAACTAGTATTTATTTGCAACTCATCAACCTAACACAGAATTCATCTATTGCAAGTGCATCAAAAATTGTAACTCTTGCTTCATTGTATCTTTAAATACACTAACAGTCATCCTGTGTGTTCTTAAACTTAGGGGCAAGTTATTCCAGGTTGTAGTAGCCTTAAATTGAAAGGTCATGTCCCCATATTTATTGTGTGTTTTGGCCACAGCCAATTCCCTAACTCCTTTTTTCCCTTAGACGATAAGGATGACTTGGTTTAATCGTTTTATCTGAAAGTCCAAAGGGTCTATTATTTCTATGTATTTTATTTACAGATGTTGTCCAAATCTCATGCCTTTTCATTTGTAGTGATTTCCAATCTAATAATTGATAAATTTGGCAGTGGTGTGTTCTGTAGTCGCATTTGAGTACAAATCTCGCTAATCCATCATAACAAATATAAAGTTTATGTAATGCATCACTGTTAGCATGGGCACAGATGTGACATCCATAATCTATTATTGGAATAATTAGTTGGTTAGCTACTGATAATTTTGCCTTCTTTATAAGACAGTCTGAGGTCCTTCTTAAAGCCCCTATTCTAATATTTACTTTTTAAGCAAAAATCATGCCTCCCCAAGTGGGGTTGCCACCAGGTCGACAAAGTCCATGAGTCTGTGGACAGTCCCCTTCTGAATCCTGATGGGAAATTGTTTAATTTATTGTTTCTCAAGATGGTCAGTTGGCTATGTACTAATCTTTTCCATTATTTCTGAAACAATCTATAACAATGCAACTGTCTGGTAGTTTGTTGGTTATGAATTGTCACCGTAGGTAACTGCAGGATAGAATACTCCAATAATTCCTATGCTAGCTTTGCTTATAGCTTTAAGGCGGTTTCTGTGAAATACCCTGTGATGTTAAGCCAGCTGATGAGGAGGACTTAAGCTCATTTGAGGTTCTAGGATATGTTGCTGATACTGGGTCAGTCCAGCTGCCACTGCCATGGCTGTTCCAGGAGGAACCCAGAACTCCAAGGGAAAAGGTGTCAGAAGCTGATTAGAGTTGATGTGAACTGGTGAGAGGCTGCCCCTTTGTGACTGAAGAGCTACAATTTGCTGATGACCATGTAACATTCAAATGTGAGATTGCCATGAAAAAAAGCATTGATTGGCTGCACGGAGATTCATAGAGGTTTGCATAGATGTTCGGACTTAGTTTAGTTTAGTTTATTAGTCTAGGAATTAATACCTTTGAGCCAGGGCTCTTTTACAAAGGTTCCACGTCACAAAGAACATTTAACAAAGCACGATACACATTACAGGTAAAACCAGACAGGAAAGTTACATCATAAATTTGCTATTAACAGTTTAGGCAGTAACGTTTTAAGTTTCATAGAAAACAAATATAACAGGTTCAAGCGAGTAGACAATTTCGAGGTTAAGGAAACTTCCAGGGAGAGGGTGATCATTAGGTGCCAAAAGAAGGCTAGAGAGGAGGGAAAGGTGGTGAGCGGGAGAGTAAGTGAGAGGGGACAGGAAAAAAGGGGGGGAGTGAGTTTGGGTGGGTGACAGGAAGTAGTAGAGGTACCAGAGGGCTCATTACTGTTGTACAGTACAAGGGGAGGTTGTCGGGGATAAAGGGAAGGTGGAGACGGAGCGAGGGGATGCCCATGTAGGAGGCCTGTGTTAATGAGCTGCCCTGCTTTATCATGCTGGTGCCCCAGTCTGCATAAGCTGCATGCACAGGGCGTCACTTGCCAGTGGGTACAGGGATGAGCTTGTCCATGGTAAGGGAAGGGGGTTGTGGGGATTGTAAAGGACCAAATCCCAATTTGTGTCTTTGTTGCAGTGCAGAGGGAGAGAGTAGGGGTAAACATTGATACAAGCAGGTTCTATGTCATAATAGCGATTGCCGAACAGCGATTGCTGTAATGGTGAGTGTATATCCACCAAAAAGCAAATCGGTGATATACAGGTTTGGGCAAACTGAGACACAGCAACCTAAAGTGTTTTTACGGGGGTGGGGGCTGAATTAGGATTCCTAACTCCAAGGGGATGCATGTTGGAGAGGGGGCACAAATTCGGGCGCAAATAAAATTTAAGTCCAGGAACCGCTGCCTGCGGCAAAATTTTGTCCCTCCCATCCCCAGCCCTGAACCTAGTACCTGCTGTGCCAGAGCTAGCCTTCCTCACCACCACACCATACCACATGGCTGACTTGGTGGCAGCAAGGATATTTCCTGTACATAACCCTCTTCCCCATCCCTCCCCTTCCCCTCGCCATTCCCTTTTTCTTGTTGCTTTCCCCTACCCACTCGGTAGAACCAATCACTACACTTGTTGCCCATTCTAATAGCGTCAAATATGGAATCGCCATTTTGACAGTTTCTCATATTCTGGCACTATTATCATTGGATACCATATTGGCCTCATTCATAGCCCACCCTCTCTATGCAAGCATAACATGACTAAAAAAAAAAACAGAAAATCAAACAAGTGAAGGGTTGGCTAGGAACCCATGTGAGATGAAAGGTGGAAAGAGACCGCAACAGTAATGCTTTCCATTGCACATATGCGTATGTTAGGTGGGGGTGATGTCATCATTTAGCAATGTGGGAGATTAGCAACCCTTGAAACAATTCAGTAAAGAAGAATATATAAAAAAAAAAGAAAAACAACCCTCAGAGTTTAAGACAGTTGCATTACATCTCATAAATGACTGAGCTGGCAGTATAGCTAGAGGTTAGAGTAACAAACTGTTAATAATCTTGATACATCCAGCAGACCTGGGTTTGATTCCCACAACCTCCACTAGCATACGATGTAACTCTGAGTAAGTCACTTAACCTCCCCAGTGCTCCCAGGTATCCCCCTGAAAAAAGGCACTTATGACTAGTGGGCATTACCTGGTTACTAAAGAGTAAATGCAGAGATCTTCATAGTCAGCCCTCTTTGACTTGTTGAATGGGTAATGAAAGGTGCAGGTAAGGGGGGTGAGTAGGGTATCGAAACAAACAGTAGAGTCAGAATCAAAAAGTCCCCCCTTTCCAGTTGAAGGGGAAAAGTTGATGAGTTTTAAACCATCATGGAGCCACTCAAAGGAGATCCTCCATGAGCAACTCATTTGCATCCACAGTATCTGAATGTCCGGTGGCCTCATTTAGTGGGAAAACATTTTGGCATGGAGAAATGCGATCAGACATGTCAGTGCAGTGTAAGCAGTGCTCACATTTCCACAGTGTGAGTATGGAAAAAGGGCAAGGGGAGTAGTTCAGTTATTTAATGACTACAGGATCTTCATGCAATTAAAATTGTCTTGATTTTGCTTGCCTTCCAGTTTGATGGTGTAAGAAAAAAAATCCCATGCCCCATCTGCTAACCTTCCCTGGGTCCTACTCCTTTGGATGGAAGAGCAGGCAGTGTGAGTTCAAGAGGGGAAGCCAAGGGGGCAAACAGAGGGCAGTAGAAAAAAGCAAGCTACATAAATAATTAAAGATATAGTATTCAAGAAATACGTTCATGTCTATCATCCAGCTGCTTATGCTGGTGAGCTTCCAGAGGATGTTGGGAAGGGGAGGCTCTGTTTCCTGCTTTGTGACCTGTGTCCGGACTGCTGCCGGGCAGCATGATTTTGGTTTTTTGATTTCTGATTTCATCCTGCTCCTATTCTGCTCCACTTGAAACCATAGTCTGCCACCTAAGTACCCACATCCAGCAGACCAGTATGAGATGGAGTTGTGATCTTGACAATCAATGACAGACCCACCCTCGGAGGAAACTGTGTCCAGCCATGTATTAGAGATGAACTTCTCAGCCTCCTTGGGTGTGCAGAAAGTATGGTGTATGCCATTCACTCTGATTCAAAGTATAGCTGCGTATCTGAGAGAATAAGGCATGCCAGTGTGAGAGAGCTGTCTGCGAGCTCTGGTGTATGCCCTGTACTTTTGTGACAGTTCAATAGAGAAGTCTTGAAAGACCTGGATGGTCTGGCCATCCCGGATCACAGCACCATGCTCTCTTGAGAGCCTCAGGACACCTCCTATTACTGGCTACCTCACAAATTTACAAATGATGAGCTTGAGCTGTTCATCCAGCCATGCCCTGGGTGCTAAGGAGAAATGTGCCCTCTCAAACTCCAGAAATAGGCAGTGGGGTGCATTGAGCATCACAGCACACTGAGAGGTGCATTAAGCTGTTAAGCATTATGGGGCTAGCCCTCTGAAGAAAGGCTATCACATATGAACCCTCTACCCCTTTCAGGAACCCCACAGACCTCAGATTTGTGTGGCAGGATCGATTCTCCAGGTCATCAATTTTAAGAAGCAGGTAGTTTATCTGCCTTTTGTGCTCTCGTAGCTAAGTTTCAGCTTGGTCATCTGATTCCTCTGCTTGCTGAAGCCACTGTTCAGTAGTAGTGACCTAGGAGCTGATATTGTCAAGGTCTCATTTTGTCTGGGCCACGGCTGTATTAATTTCTGCAGTGACTCAGAGAAACTGGGAGAGCATTGTTGTTGTGTGGCTAATTCACTCAGCACCATCACTGGGTTAGCCAT
This sequence comes from Neoceratodus forsteri, assembly GCA_016271365.2. Lineage (NCBI taxonomy): Eukaryota > Metazoa > Chordata > Ceratodontiformes > Ceratodontidae > Neoceratodus > Neoceratodus forsteri. The sequence continues at coordinate 1,094,503,596 of CM057451.1, forward strand.
TTTGACAGTTGGTTTTTCTGCATATGCCAGGCACTATGGGAACCATCTGGAAGGCCACACTCATGCAGGATCTGAGGACCAGATGTCCACTCTAATTCTGTCAAACTGCAACCGGTGAACAAAATAAGGGTATTGTTGGAGACAGCACAGCATGTGCTATTGAATAAATATGTTTAAGGTACTGTAATACTAGTGGTGGTGAAGTATGTCAAGGGATAATGCCACATGAAACAGAGAGCTAAAGAATTAGCAAGCCATTTTGTGCCGGTTGGCCTCGCCCCCCAATACTGATAATACATACACTGTCAATCCCAGCCTTAGGCCTCAAAATGTCCCTAATTTAAAAAATACATTTTATAATTGGTCACGTTCTGCAAAGATTGATTATGTAAATGGTAGTTTGATGTTAATTCATTTTTTCTTTTAAAAAGTGAAAAAACAGACTGCCCACCATACTGGTGTTACCACACAAAAAACATGTTTGTTTACATTCCTTTGGGAACTCCCACTGCCTCTTTCCTGGGCTTGGGAACACCACCAATGCAGTCTAGCCACTCATGATGCAGTGCAAGGAGCAGAGTCTATTGAATCATGGGTGACTGCACTGCTTGGGTTTCTTCCTTATGTTCAGGAAGTATGCAATGAGAGTAGATCAAGGATTTGGAACAATATAAGTTTGGGTAGCAGTACATCATTATCATGCATTACAGTTCTACTAAGAAAGGAAGCAGTTAAAACAACTACTAACATCAATGAATTTTACAGAACAAACGCAATTATAAAATGTGGGTATTTTACCTAGAAATAACATGATGCAAAAAGGTTGACAGTGTCCCTTTAAGGATAGTTCGATGGACTGGCACTCCCCGGCTAAGACACATTGTCATTTGCAAAGGTTCCCACCTATGGCTACCAAAGCTAGCAACTTGCATCCACTCCCTAACCCAAAATAGATGCATCTTTGCACAGTGTGCTATCATGGAAATTCCTTCTCACCCAGAGGTTGGGGTTTGTATGCAGGAGGATTTGACCAAGCATTTTCAGTTACAGAGCAACTGATGCAGGTGTGATGAGCAGCAATGATTTTTTTCCAAAAACCATGGACATTTTTTTTTACCTCTACTATTAGGAACAATAAATGTAATTAGGTATTGACTAAAATGTCCTAAGCGAGCTCTGTGAGTGTGCACATTACAATCTGTTCAGTTCAACAATATAGAGAATAATGTATAGGCAGGTGGTTATTATGAGAATTTTACACACACCCGAGGTGTGGGATGCCCCATAAACCCCGAGGGCGAAGCCCAAGGGGTTTATATAGGCATCCCACACCGAGGGTTTGTGTAAAATTCTCATAAATAACCACCTGCCTATTACTTTATTTTTTATAATTGCTGGTCAGCAATTTTTTCCCACATTGATGCTGCTTGTCTGTGATTCACTGACACACACACACACACACTGTCACACAGACTGTCACACACACACACACACACACACACAGCATCTTTATTAGGAAAAACAGATTGTTCTTTGTTAGGCATCTTTTTCTTTTTTACAACTGTTTCTTCATGCTTTGCTTGTTTTACTTTGACTTGGTACAACAGTGCTTACCTCCGTTAAGCGCTTCGGAGCCATTCCAGTGCGGTGCTCTGTTTCGGAGGAATTGCTCAGGCTGTACAGGTTATGGGCAGCAGGATCAACCAGATAAGAAGCTTTGGGAAATAAAAAAAAACGATAGCTGGTGTGTAGACGGCTCGCCTGTGGCAGCTCCTCTGTAAGCGGACGAATGGAGCCATGTTTTTGAGTGTTTAGCCTACTCCATGAGAAGAGGAGAGCCAATCAAGATATGGCTCTAGTTTGATTGAAGTGACGCGTGTTTGAAATTATAACTGGTTCAGCCTATGGAAAGAATTGCTGACCAGTCTAGACAGAGGTGGCGCGTGTTTGCCGTTATAACTAGCTGAGGTAGTTATAACGGCAAATTACAACTCGGTTTCTCTATGAGAAAAAATTGTGACCAGTAATTATTATGTATTATTATCCCCTCTTCACTTAGTCACTATTAAAGTATAAAGATCTATGATTAATTACTTAGCTAAAGTGCAAGAGTTCAATTAGTTTGTTTAATTAAATATACAGTAATTACCAATTAGACACACTATGACATATGATAGTATCTGTCATCCATTGTATAATATCAATAACATATAGAAAATTCCCATATCAGACATTATATATTAAGGGCTTAGATGGTACTATGCTTACTCTGGTGTCTGCAAATAGCTGATCACTGAAAGCCATCTAAAACCTTAGGAGATTCAGATTTGTTTAGCTTTGTCAAGCCATGAATCCAGATATGTTTCAGTACAACTTCCACTGGGAAAATATAAAAAGTGTCTGCTTGCACTAAAATGATTCTTAAAGAAAATAAGAAAGTGCCAAAAATCCTGTGTTCAGCTACCCACAAAATATAATGTTTTCTCAGTTTTGGGTTGCTCTTTCTGCAACAGTTGAAGAGAGAGAGATTTGGACTGGCCCACCAGGATACCTGGAAATTGAATGGATCCCCCTCAGTTGGGTGCCGGGCCACCTTATCTACTCTGAAATTCTTTGCATTTATCATCTCTTTTCTAATTAAATGGGGTATTAGAAACAGCATAGGTAAACATAGGATGCAAACACAGAAGTAGTATGTCAGACTTAAGTGGCATACTGATATGAATGTGTCACAATTGGCCCGCCCCTATTAATTTTCCGGGTGGGCCCCTGTATCCACTTTCCTGGTAGGTCCTCTGTCTGAGTCTGTGAAGGGATGCAAAAGATAGGGAAAACAGCTGTTTTTCTAGGAGAATTTTACATACAGTATATACTGTACATTCATCCAGCACATACATACCGTGGTGTCAGCCAGGAAGCAATGCTGTTTTCATAGTTTCTGCCAGTGATGTGCTGCTAAATATTGCAGGAACACAATGTAATCCAATGGCAATTCTCCAGTTTGTCACGCAGTAATGTGAGACATGCTTATCACAGAGTGTTGCATCCTGGTTGACTTCACTGCATGAACAGATTTAGAAGGAAATAAAAGCATTGGCTCATTCAGTTCCCCCTCCCACCATTTTAATGGAGATACCTTGTCACCATATTTACTCAAAGTATTTGTCAGATCTGAGCTATAGACTTTCTCTTAACTCACTTGGCACACTGTACTTATTATTTATTCAGTAGATATCTAGATATGAACAGTAATGTTTTGGGATTCCAACAGTAGTTTTAGGACAAGAACTACAATATTAGACAAATCTAGAATATCAGATACTGTATGTACTAACCATTACTGCCCATCAGATGTTATCTGCTGACTAAAAGGTGCACAAGTAATCATACAGTTTCTGGTAGGTAATGCATGCAATGTGGGCAAGTGTGGGAAGCACAGCCTTCTATTAGAAACACAGAAACATAGAATTTGTTGTCAGAAAAGGACCACTTGGCCCATCCAGTCTATCCAGATGATCCCTACCTAGTCTGTCTCCACAGACCCTAACTGGTCTCCTGCAACCCTCTGCCCTCCCTGTCCATTTACTTATATCCCTCTATGTCTATCCCACAAATGGTTGAAGCCCCCTACAGTTTTCACCTCCACCACTTCTGCGGGCAGTCTACTCCAGGCACCTACCACTCTTTTAGTAAAGCAGTGCTTCCTCACATCCCTATTAAACTTCCACCTCTCCAGCTTCATTGCATGTCCTCTAGTTCTGGTGCTCTTCCTCATTCAAAAGAGACCCCCCACACCCCCATGAGGTACTTGTTGTTCTGTATCATGTCTATTATTGCTCTCCTCTTGTCCAGGGTGTACATGTTGATATCTCTCAGTCTGTCAGTATCTGCATCAAGCAAGTGAGCAAGGGTAAGAGGAAAATAAACCACTGTGTTTCTCAAAAGAGGTAGCTGAAAAGACAAAGGCCAAAAGGGTAGCATTCAAAAGTTATAAAGAGATGCAGAGGGAGGAGGATACGGAGGTGTACTGTGGAAACAGATGGAAGTAGGGAAAGCAGTAATGAGCGCAAAGGCACAAACTGAAGAGAGAATATCCCCAGAGGTAATGAAAGGGGACAAGACATTTTTTTTAGGTACGTAAGTGAAAGGAGGAAGACCGGGGTGGAATTGTAAGGTTAAAAATGGAAGGAAAGGATTGTGCTGCAGAGGGGGGCCAGGAAAAGGCAGACATCTTGAGCAAATACTTTTGTTCAATGTTTACAGAGGAAGGTGAGGGGGAGAGGCCACAAAAAAGTAACAGAAGCTTTGGATGGAGGGAGGGAGGTGGACACTGATTCTTTTTTGGAGGAGAGAGTTCTGAAGAGATTAGCTAATCTTTAGGTAGAAAAAGCAATGGGGCCAGATGGGCTGCATCCAAGGGTATTGAGGGAGCTCAGGGAGGTAATGACTGCACCTCTGATAGTTCTATTTAAAAAGCTCACTGGAAACAAGGGTGGATCCAGAGGACAAGAGGAGGGTGGATGTTGTCTCACTTCACAAGAGTGATAGCAAGGAGGAGGCTGGCAATTTTATGCCAGTCAGCCTGAAATCAGTGGTGGGAAAGTTAATGGAATCACTGCTGGAAGGAAAGGATTGTGGAATATCCTGAATCCAGTGGGTTACAAGGCCTGAGGCAGCACAGTTTCACAGGAAGGCGGTCATGTCAAATAAGTCTGATAGACTTCTTTGACTGGATGACAAAGGAATTGGATCAGTGTGGAGCAGTGGATGTGGCTTACCTAGATTTCAGTAAGGCTTTCAACACTGTTCCACACAGTAGACTAGTAAGCAAGCTGGGCAGCTTAGAAGTGGGTTCAAAGGTAGTAAACTGCATAGGAAATTGGTTAGGGGAATAGGTGACATAGGGTGGTGGTCAATGGAGTTCACTCCAAGGAAGGGAGGGTGACCAGCGGAGTGCCTCAGTGATCAGTGCTGGAACCAGTCCTTTTTAAATACTTTATAAGTGACATTGTAGAGGAGCTGAAAGGGAAGGTCTGCATCTTTGCAGATGACACCAAAATCTGCCATAGTGTGGACTCCACAGGGGGGAAGAAAGGATGAGCAGAGACCTGAGAAAACTAGAAGAATGGTTAAGGGTATGGCAGCTGGCTTTCAATGTGAAAAAGTGCAAAATAATGTACTTAGGGCACAGAAACCCAGGAGCAGATTACAATATGAGTGGCCTGGTATTGAGGACTACCAAGCAGAAAAGAGACCTGAGGAGAATAATATCAGATAACCTAAAGATGGCCAGGCAGTGTGATGAGGCAGTTGAGAGGGCTAGTGGGATGCTGGGAGGAATAGGGAAGGGTATCACAAGCAGAAAGAGGGAGGGAGTGTTGCCTCTGTATAGATCAGTGGTAAGACCTCCACATAGAGGGCTGTGTCCAGTTCTGGAGACCATGAGCTTATTTCTCAAAACTTGGTGCAAGCCACACAAACGGTGACTTGCGCTGATTGTCAGTGTGCAAGGGACCCTGTGCCCAATTCTCTATTGGGTAGGGTTCTAGCAGCAAGTTCCACAGCTTGCAGCAACTGTGGCCCTATGCCAAACAGGGTCATTCATGTGGCAGCGACAGTAAACTTAGCAGCGTAAAGTACAAAACAAGCAATCCGCCACCACCAGCCACAGCACTCGGACAATTTGTCATCCAGCAGTAGGAGTGACCTCCATCAAGGGGGGGGCTATGCCCCCCAGATATTTATATTACAAACTGCAGATCATGCCCTGGTACAGCGGGGAACAGTGGAATGACACCATCACCCGACAGCAAAAAAATCAAAGTCGCTGCAGAAGCACTCAACAAGATTCCATCAGCAACAGTGTGGTGGAAACAATCAGTTGACACATTAATGAGCTACCCACCAAACAGATAGCACATCTGGATGGTTGCCGCAAGCTATAGGGTGCCGTGTTCCACTCTAGGATGTCCCTGGTGCCTAGCGATTCCCCCTAGCCCCGATCGCCTTTTATTAAACTTAAACACATACCTGGTGGTCTAGCAGAGCCCCCCCCCAGCCCTGATACCATTATATTGGTAGTAATGATTTTATTCTTCAAATAAAAATGAACATGGTAAAATTCCCACTGAGTAAGAAACTCATTTACAAGGGATACGATAACTAGAATCATCCTGGTTACATTCATAAGAGAAAAGTACAAAAGTGCAAAACATTTACAAAAACAATATATACATACTGTACATTATGATTAAATAAAAAGAGAGAGAGAGACCAAACCAAGTATCAATCAGCAGTAATCCCCAGGGTAAAATTATTCTGAATCTATTGATGGACAGCAATCTCTCGGGCTTTCGACTTGGATCAACAACTACTTTTTAATTTTATTCCAACTTATTTTTGTCCCATGTGGTCTGAGATGGTTGGGTAAACTATTCCATACTTTTGGTCCTAGGCATAAGATAGTAGAACATCCTACTCTTGTCCTCTTTTTTGATATCTCAGCCTCTACGTAATGTGTTGACCTCAAACCCTGCTTTGAATGTTTAAGTTTTAAATCTACAGTAATGTATGCTGGCAAGTTACCATTAAGAGTATTATACATTATTTTGGACACATGCAGATTTCTTTTGAGATCTAAATGCAACCAATTCAGTTCTCTGTAGAGCTGACAATGGTGTACATCAGTGGGCATCCAGCACATACCTTGCCATCCTATTGTATATTATTTTGATTTGTTTTATATCAGTACTTGAAGACCCCCATACACCACATCAGCGTAGTCTATTACAGGTAATACCACAGTATTAATGACACGCAACCTAGTCTGTCTGGTAAGTTTATTTTTACGGCTGTGGGCGTAGCCCAACAGACATTTTGCATTCAGAAAAGGGCTGATGTCATTTTTTCTACCAAACAACATGATAGTGTTAAAAATAGATTCCTCCGCTAAAGCCTCATTACTACACTGCCTGTGCGTGTATAGGAAGCTATAGAGCACTATTTTTCCTCTGGCTTGAGGAGTTAATTGAGCCCACAGAAAGTTAACTCATTATCTTCTGGCAGTCATTTTGTGTCAGGTTACCAGTGGATAGTACAGACATCATACAAAGCTATTGGAAGTAGAATGGGTTAAACACTTCCTGGAGCTTTCTGCATAGCAAATAAGCTGTGATGTGCCCTTGTCGCCTATGAACATTTGATAACACCATCCTAAGAGCAGTCATTCTGCTACTTTGCAGGACATTCCATAGCAAAGAGTCCCAGTGATGCCTGTTTCCAAATAATACATCAACTTCATTTTTTCAGGCAGGCAGTTCTGGGCTACTGTTTATGTTCTACTTAATGTTCTTAACCTGCAATTTGTGACTATAGGTGTTTACAACTGAATGATAGTAACCACATTTGCTTCACTTGCAAATAGGCATGTGTGTCTAATTTTTGTTTGACTTAGGTTACACATAGAATCTGATCAGTTCATAGCATGCTGTATTGTGATTAAATGAACTGATAAATGACCCTGGGGGCTTTGATTTCTTTTACAAATCAATTTCCCCTGACCATGGGTATACTAAAACAAACATTTCTCAATAAAATGTTTAAAAATAAGGAGTTTAGCAGTAATTTAGCTGATGTGGTATAAAGAGCTGCTCCCTGGAAAATTACCTGGTTTGGGGGGGGGGCTGCCACAAGCAGAATGGGACTTCATGGATGGGGGAGCTCATGGCAGCAGAAGAGGCATGATGGCTTTAAAAGTTTAGTGGTGTGGATGTAGAGGCACCAATATTTGAGCATGACCTTGGTAGAGGATGAAGTGTGACTTGGGGGTGGGAGATCATCAGGAATTGAGTGAGTCTTGGTATTTTTAGCATAATGGTTTTCTGAAACTTCAGCCTTCACTGGATTAGACTCTGCATCCATCTGTACAGTATGTCACTAAGCCACATGCAGTGGGGTTTGAGTAAAAACCAGATCACCAGACCAGGACCAGAGCTGTAAAATCTGGACTGGGCACAGCTTGTGCAAATATTGCTGATCCACTCACTCCAGATGAGCTGATCTGTCTTTTACCTATCTGGTCTGGTCCTGACAGTTCCATTTTCAACCATGCCAAGGAAGGGTTGAAAAACAGACTTCCAGGAGTGCACCAGATACATAAAAGTCAGACTGAACAGTGTAGCCAGAGTGATTGGACCAGCAGTATTTGTGCAAGTTGCACCCAGTATGGCCAGTTTGGATTTTTACAGAACTGCTATGGTTCAGGTCTGTCAGTCCAGTTTTTAATCAATCAATCAATCTTTATTTTATACTGAAAGGTATGTGAGCAAAAATGTATGTTTACACAAACATCCAGTTAAGCATAAAAAGAGAGCAGGGCCGGCCCGGCGCAGCAGCAGTTGGATTTCTGCTTGCAACGCCCGGTGACCCAGGTTTGGGAATGGACCCGAGTTACTGGAGTGCTGGCCAGAGGGAGTAGGATTGAGCATCCCACAGACTGCTGTCCTCCGGGGGGAGGGTGCAGGACATGCACGGCGCTTGATGGACCCCTGGCAGAAGCTGGGGGTTCACATAGCTACCGGCCCTAACAGTCTGAGGGGTGGATGCTGGACATCATTGCGTATCCCCGCCCCTGACAAACAGCAAGAAAAACTCACAGTTGGCCGCACTTGTGAAGCCTGCCCCTGGCCTCGATTAGCCTCTGGACCTGCTCTCCCCAGGCAGTTACTAGTCATGCAGCACTTGGGTACCGCATCCCTGCCCTCTGGGGGGTAAGCCAGGGGTACTGGGGGAAAAAGAGCATAAGGAGGCCTGGAGCTGGAAGCTCGGGTATGCTGTGACCAAGCTGATGTACAGCGGCTGGCTGTGGAGGCAAAAAGAGGGTACAAAAAATAAAATAATAAAAAGAGAACAGAACACCAGGTCAAACAATTACATAGTAAAATACAGTATAAACAGGTCTTATACAGAGATCTTGAGGGATATACAGAAGAAAGGGGAAGCAAATAAATAACAGTGACAAATTTACAGCATGGGATATAGTTGGAGGTACAATTCAGGAACATAAACAGTTGGGTGATGCGTCGAAACGAAGTGCAAGTCCTGTGGCACCCAGATCCTGTATGTGGATGAGCATTCCCACTGCATGATCTGCCTAGGCTCCAAACATCAGATCAAGGACTGTGCGCCCTGCCAATCCTTCAACCAGGACACACGAATTAGGCACCAGAAAAAGCTTGAAGCCCAAATGCTGGAGAAGTGCCTAGCTTTGATGGAAAAGAAGCTGCAGAATCTGTGGGAAAAATCTTCTTCTCCAACGGCAGAACCAAAAAAAAAAGAAAAAGGACAAGGAGAGGCACCGAGACCGGGATAGTTCTCCATCCACTTGGTGGTAACCGTCAGGCACCACTGACACCAGAAGGGCCTCCACTTTGGGAAGTACCCCTACTGCCAGGTATTCTACCACTCTGGCAGATCAAACCACGGCCTCCCTGCCTGCTTTACTCACAGTGCAGTCTGGGCTCTTGGAAAACTAAACCCCTATTGTGCTCCTTAGGCCCTTATCTTCTTCAGGGTCTATCACCAGCAGCCAGGTTAATGAGTCACTCCCTGACCCCACCGAGGAGCACATGATCACAGCCGGTAAGCTGGACACCAGCTCCACTGTTGTCTGCATGGCCCAGACTGATAAGTTGGATGTTAGCTCTTCTGATGTCTGCACAGCCGCGGCTGATAAGTCACTCCCCAGTTCCTCTGGGGACTGCACAGCTGAGGCTCTCTAGTCAGGGTTGCAGGATACCCCCGACATTGAGATGAGCCAGCTGACAGACAAGCTACAGCCTTTAGAGGGTTCCTCACTCCCACTGACCCAACCACACCCTCCAGGCTTGCTTGAAGATCCACAGCCGGAGGTGGGCACTAATCTGGAGGTTCCCTCTCCTTCACTAGTCAGTCTCTTCCTGGTTCGACCACTGGGCCTATTGTTAATCCCACTGGGGACCTTCTGTCGAGACCTCCTCAACCAAAGCCCCCTTGGACAAACAAGTTCCACCATCTTGGACTCCAGCACACCAGATGACAACGGGTCTTCCATCGGGTTCTACTCACACCCCGACGCCAAGTGACCTTTTGCCAGTTGACCTTTCACTGGGTCAGGGTATGTCTGGCACTCCAGCCATTCCTCAAATGCTGGATGGCCTTCTGTCAGGCCACCAGGCACTGAATCTTCTGGTGCTAGACATTCCTGTGCCTGATCCAGTGCCAGACCCTTTGATTGGCTCTATGGGGCTAACGCCTAGTCCTTCTGGACCTCCTGCAGGGCCTTCAGCTCTACCTCTGGATGGACCTATGGGCAATGTTCCAGGCTATCTGTCCCCACAATACTCAATGTACCCTTCACCATGGTATCCAACACCTGGTCATCAACTCCATTATATACCAGGGTACCAGACGCTGGGCTATTTCTAATCAAGGGTATGCTCCTTCTGGCTTCTATCCCTGCTCCACAAGGGCCATTTGTGCCATTTGCTTTGTGTGCCGGACATACAGGATGCTTACTTGCACATCCCTGTCTTCCAGGACCACAGCTGCTTTCTTTGGTTTGCCTTCCAGGGGAAACATTACCAGTTCAAGACTCTCCTTTATGGCCTATCCTAGGCACCTTGGGTTTTTACCAAGTGCCAAGCAGAGGTGGCTGTGACTCTATGCTGCAGAGGGATCTAATTGTGCCTGTATCTGGATGACTGGCTTCTGTCAGCCCCATCACAGAGCAGTCTGAGGGAATTCCTCTACTTCACCCTGGACCTCTTTTCCAGACTTGGAATAACAGTCAGCTATCCCAAGTCCCACCTCTCCCCTCCAAGTGCATACAGTTCATTTGGGGTGGTGCTGGATACTGTCCAGGGCAGGGACTTCCTCCCATCGGACAGAACGGAGACCCTGCAGGAACAGGCCAGATTAGTGGCCAACTCATGCTGGACCACAGCCTAGTTGATCCTCCATCTTCTTGGGCTGATGGCAGCTGAGATCCCTATAGTTGCTCTAGCCAGACTGCATATGAGGGTGACCCAATTGACTCTTCATGTCCAATGGGATCAGCGGCTAGACAACCTGGACCACAGGGTCCTTATGTCCAGGTACATGAAGAAGGATCTTCTTTGGTGGCAGGAGCTGTCCAATCTCTCCACGAGGGTTCCCCTGTCAACCCCCTGCTCCTACCATGACCCTTACAATGGATGCTTCATGTCAGGGCTGGGAAGCCCACCTAGGAGATCATCAGACCCAGGAAACATGGTCTCAGCTGGAAGTGCCTCTACACATCAATGTGTTGGTAATGAGGGCAGTGCTGTATATCCTCCAGGTCTTCCAGACCCTTCTATTTCTGGGGATACTCTTAGTTCAGACTAACAATGTGTCTCTGGTCTGGTACCTGAACAAACAGGGAGGCATTCGCTTGTATCCTCTATGCCAGGAAGTGATGCGAGTGTGGTACTGGGTAGTCCAGCATAACCTCTGCCTGACTGCTGTCCTTGTGCAGGGTGTCAGCAATGTCCTGGCAGACAGTTTCAGCCACACCACTGTCAGGGCTCACGACTGTGAGCTAAATCAAAAGGTGGTCAAAAGCTTATTTGACCTGTGGGGTAGGCTGGAGATGGACCTCTTCGTCTCTCCTTCCAACTCAAAACTACCCAATTTTTGCTTGCTCGTTCCAGAGCATGGTGTTTTCTGGTGAAACGTGCTGTCTCATTGCTGGACAGGGAGGTTCTTGTACCCCTTTCCTCCCTTCCCAGTACTTCAGAGGGTTCTCCTGAAGCTACAGGTAGAAGGGGCTCACATGATTCTAATAGCCCTTCTTTCGCCTCATCAGATTTGGTTCCCTCTGCTTCAACAGCTATCGATGGAGCCGACAGTACCTCTGCCTCTCCGCCATGATCTTCAGACTCAGGAGCAGGGCAGACTTGTACATCTGGGCCTCAAATCCCTCCACCTGCATGCGTGGCACCTGTGGACATATGTGGAATAATTCCCATTGTTATTTTTTTACAAAAATTGTCAACTGTGCAGACGCATTTGTAAAAAATGAATCATAATTGTGAGACTTTTTGAAATGTTATTTGACTTATCATACTCATGCTTGTCTACCCACTTTCTCAGTTTCCTACTTGTTTTTGTCCCTGTACTAACTAATTCCTGCTGCTTCATATCAAGGGGTTGTTGATTTTCATATTTTGTGTGCCTGGGGTGGAGCAGCAGTAAAAGATAAACTATGCAATGTCATCAAAAACACACCTACTCCAGTTTAGTTTTACCTAACGCCCATTTTAGGCCTTGTACAGTAAGATCTTCCTTCAAGAGGACAACTTGTAATGAAATGTGTAAGATTTACATTGACATTTGGGTATATGCACTTTTATAGTATACTAATTGTGTGTGTGTGTGTGTGTGTGTGTGTGTGTGTGTGTGTGTGTGTGTGTGTGTGTACTGTACAGCAATCTCTAAACAAGCATTTGTCAATGCCTAATGTTGCTTGCTTGTATGTGCTGTTTAGGTATTTGGAAGTGACAGTTTCATGCCTTCCTCCCAAGACATCCACTGTGTCTTTCCGTTCAGTATTCACAGAAGAGTGGGAGGGGCAAGGACCACAGCAGTACAGCAGTTGCCAAGAGGGTGAAGAGGTGGACAAAAGAGTCCTGTAGGAACTCACTAAATTGAAGGTAGACAAAGCGATGGAACCAGATGGCATACACCCAAGGATATTAACAGAACTGCGAAGGGAGATAGCAGTACCTCTGGCAGCCATGTTCACTGAGTCATTCAATATGAGTGAATTGGAGGAGGGCACATGTGGTCCCTCTACACAAGTCCGGCAGCAGGGAGGAGGCAGGGAACAATAGGCCATTCAGCCTCACCTCAGTAGTGGGGAAGATCATGGAGACATTGCTTAAAGAAAGGATAGTGGGGCATCTAGATGCCGTCGGAACCCAGGACCATAGACAAGATGGATTCACAGTGGGGACATCATGTCAGATAAATCTGGTTGATTTATTTGACTGGGTGACAAAGGAAGTGAATCAGGGTGGGGCAGCGGACAACGCTTACCTTGCTTTCAGCAAAGCCTTTGACACTATCCCATATAGGAGGCCGATAAACTAGCTGGGTAGGCTGGACATGGGGGAAAGGGTGGTAAACTGGGTTAGAAACTGGCTAACAGACAGGAGGCAGAGAGTGGTGGTAAATGGTATGCAGTCTAGGGAGAGGGGGCGACCAGTGGGGTGCTGCAGGGATCGGTTCTGGGGCCAGTTCTGTTCAATGTCTTCATTAGTAATATTGCAGAACACCTGAAGGGAATATTTTTTCACCAAATTTTCAACATAGCCATTTTAAGACCTCTGCTCATGAACAGTGTCACTGTGATTTTCTTAATTTGTCCCGTACATTGATTTCGCACACCGACTGCGCCATTGTGTGCTACATGGGCGGAAACACGTTTTGGGTGAGATGTGAAAAATGACAGCTGTACTACTCATAAGAAGGTGTGGTAAAATGGCAATGTTGAAAATCTGGAGTGAAAATATTGAAATTTCACGAACTTACGAGCCTGCATAGGAACTGCGCAACGCACGCTAAGTAAAACAGTCATTTTGGAATTTTGGCACCAAATTTTCAACATGGGGTTTTTGGGACCCCTTCTCATGAATGATGTCACTGTCATGGTGTTATTCAGGCCCAAAGGGTGATTTTGTGCAGTGACTGCGCAGTGACTGCGAAATCACCCTTCGGGCTCGAATAATGCCATGACAGTGATATCATTCATGAGAAGGGGTCCCAAAAACCCCATGTTGAAAATTTGGTGCAAAATTCCAGAATGCCTGAGATATGCAACAAAGTTGAAAACCCCCTATCTAGCCCATTATACAGCTTACCGGCATTTCCGCAGTTCGCGGTCGGCTTTGAAGAGTGCAGACGTGTTCCCGGTCCACCGAAGATCATCGCACCAGAGTCCGGAGGTAAGTATGGGGTGGGGTGGGGAGGCTGGGAGCGCAGTGGGTGGGTGCGGTTGTGGGGGTTGGGAGGCGCTCCGGAGACAGTTTTGTTTTACAGGGTTTTTAAAAAGGCGTTGTGGGACATTTTCCACGCTGGGGTGGGCTCCCAGCGTGCACAAGATGGGGGATTCAGCTGATGGGGATTGGGCACCCCCGTCGGCAAAAGTACCGCTTGCCACACTGGGGTAGGCTCCCAAGCGTGGCACTTACTACCTGGGGGGGCAGCAACTCAGCCGGCACGGGATTGGGCACGCCGTCGGCTATACAGTGCATGCGAGGAAGCGCACGTCATGGTGTCGGGGAGCTGCTGAGCAGCCAATATCTTATCGGTGCTCACTGAAGCGTAGCTCCCCTTTGAACTGTATGCCACTGCATTTGGAGCTTGTCATGACAGCTCCAGAATGCATTGGCTCACAGGGGGCGCCTGCCAACACACTGACTGAATTGGAGGAGGAGGTGACACACCTCCGAAATCTCCGATGATGGCACTATGTTTCTTGCACATGCGTGCAAGCAACATAGAAAAGCAATTAACCACATCAAAGGTCTTCTTAAACATGTCTCAACATTGTGTTTATCTTCTGCCTTGTCACAACATATAGTTGACTCAGCAGTGTTTGCAGTTAAGGTACAGTACCTTCATGTATATGATGGCCCGGGTCTGTTGAATTGATTGCTATAACAGTGCATAGAATTAAATGTGAAACATATAGGTAACTCTAATACAGTTGGTGGCATTATTTTTATATCTGCCTTTTCTGAATCTACCGTACTTTGATTCAGTTAGTGTATGCAACGGCAATTCATGTTTATGTTTAAGCCTATGAAACAGCTTTATCTAGTTAAGACATTTGCAGCTGTAGTGGCTCTGCCAGAGTTTGTTTATCTTGTAAAGCATACCAGTTGTTGACCCAACCATTTTACCATTTTATCTATACGTAGTGTCCATTTATAGTGAACATCCATCCATAGTCCTAAGTATTTATACTCTTCCACCTGTTGCAGTTTAGTTCCATCATTTACTCGTACGTCCAACATTTTATTAATATACAAATCTTTATTTTTCTGATGGAATAGCATAACCTTAATTTTTCTAAAATTCAAAATGAATCTGTTATTTGCAAAATAGGTCTGAATATCATGAAATGTATTTTGCAGACATTGTTGAATATAATGTGTCTCCACCCCTGATAAATATATAATCTGATAGTCTATGTACAAGTGGTATCTTAAACTCAAATAATTAAATTCAATAACATTCATGTATTAATTAAAAAGAAGCAGTCATAAAATAGAACCTAGGGGTACTCCCTGCTTTATTTCCCTAAATTCTGAATATTGTGGCCCAGATATTCAAAAGGGTTGCACATGGCGCAACAGTGTTGCACCATGCGCAACCCACTGATGCGCCCTGGCACGATATTCAAATGGAAATTGCGCCTGGCACAAATCCCGATGCGCCGGAGTGCATCAGTAATGTACACGGCGCAGGTAGTGGGTGCGTGCCCATGCATACTCTGCACATCCCGATATTCAGCCTGGGATGTGCTGAGTCCATGCATGCACAACCCCTACTTGCGCTGCACAAAGTTGATCCAAAAAATAAAGGAGCAACAGCTGGCCATCCACAGGTAAGCTGCTGTATTGCAGGGCGCAACACGGCAGCTGCCACCTGTGGGTGGCCACCCGAGTTCCGGCTGCACCTCCGTGGCGGCGCCCCCCCATGCCCGATCGCGAGCATCTGTTCAAAAAATCATGTCCAATATCCCTGGTGGTCCAGTGGACCGCTGTCTGCCCGATCGCTGGCTTCAGTATAAATAAATAGAATCCTATATCTCTGGTGGTCCAGTGGACCGCTGTCTGCCCGATTGTGGGCTTCAGTATAAATAAATAGAATCCTATATTCCTGGTGGTCCAGTGGACCGCTGTCAGCCCAATCGTGGGCATTATTAAAAATAAATGACGTCCTATATCCTTGGTGGTCCAGTGGACAGCTGTCAGCCCGATCGTGGGCATTAGTAAAAATAAATGATGTCCTATATCCCTGGTGGTCCAGTGGACTGCTGTCAGCCCGATCGCGGGCATTAGTAAAAATAAATGACGTCCTATAACCCTGGTGGTCCAGTGGACCGCTCGCAGCTCGATCGCGGGATTAAGTAAAAATAAAGTCCTATCGCCCTGGCGGTCAAGTGGACCGCTCGCAGCCCGATCGCGGGCTTAAGTAAAAATAAAGAAAGTCCTAACTCCCTGGTGGTCCAGAGGACTGCTGTCAGCCCAATCGCGGGCTTAAGTAAAAATGAATAAAGTCCTATTTCCCTGGTGGTCCAGTGGACGCTCGCAGCCGATCGAGAGCATTTGTATAAAATTATGTCCAATATCCTGGTGGTCAGTGGACCCCCTCTCCCACCCACCCACTGAGCCCCACCACTCCTTTCTCGTCAGCGGCGGCAGCACCACCCGCCTGCGCCCGCCACCCACAGACTAAAACCATAGGTAGGGCTGTACGCCCATTGGTCCACAGTGTGAGCCAATGGGCATGCAGCCCATACTGTACTACATTTCAGATATGTGAATGGATACAGCCCTACCTACGTGTCAGTCGGCGGGTGGTGGGTGGCAGGGTGGGTGCTGCCGCTGACCGGGGAGCCGGGCAGGCCCAGTGGGTGGGTGGGGAGGGGTCCACTGACCACCAGGGATATTGGATGTAATTTTTTATACAAATGCCCGCGATCAGGCTGCGAGCGGTCCACTGGACCACCAGGGAGCTAGGACTTTCTTTATTTTTACTTAAGCCCGCGATTGGGCTGACAGCAGTCCACTGGACCACCAGGGATATAGGACGTCATTTATTTTTACTAATGCCCGCGATCGGGCTGCGAGCAGTCCACTGGACCACCAGGGATATTGGACGTGATTCATTTCTACTTCAGCCCACAATCGGGCTGTGGGGCACATGGCTGCGCTGTGCAGGTGGCATCAGTCCCCGACGGCTGCTGCCTGGCAGGGTGCCAGGCTTAAGTCGCCGGGGATCGGCACACCTGCATGCAAATGGGGCCATAATGACATGCAAATGGCCCCATTTGTGCCTTGTATACATTATGGCCCCATTTGCATGTGCACTTTTGAATATCGCGGTTGCTGCGCATGGTGCAACGGAACTTGTGCTAACGCATCCCCCTGCTCCACTCTGGCACACTTGCACTGGCACAGTGCAACTGCGCCGGCGCGCATCATGGTAGTTAGGTGCGAGTATTCAACTATGCTGTGCCATGGCGCAGCTCCATTGAATATCGCACAGTCAACGCCCATGCGCAGCCAAGTTGCACTGTGCCCAGGCTTGCGCCACACCTGGCGCAGTTTGAATATCTGGGCCTGTGTGTTTAGACATACTTTTGGTTTTTTTCCTTTTAAATAACAAACCAGTGTGCAACATCATCTGAACATCCCATACTTTTCAGTTTTTGTATTAATATGTTATAGTAATATTAATATGAAACACATCCCTAGTTGTCTAGTGGACCCACCCGCCCCGATCTGCCTGTATTAACATATATATCACTTTCCCCAGTGGTCTAGTGGACCACCCTCCCTATCCTCAGTCCATCCATATTAATATAGTAAGCACTTTCTCTGGTAGAGTAGTGGACCTCCTACTCCTCCTCTTTACAGTACAGTCAATGGTTAGTCAATGAGTGCGTACTGTATACAGTATGCGATTATTGACAGTTCAGTCAGCACCCAGTAATGGTGGAGAGTGGAGGGTTGTACTAGTCACCAACTTGGGGATGAGAAGGGGGGAAGCGGGGTGTGGGGCACTAGCTGCCGGGGTGGGGTGGTGGGGTGTCCTCAGACCACCAGGGAAAGTCATTATTATATTAATATGGTCGGATCGGGGGTCTGAAGGGGGTCCACTAGACCACCAGAAAACATGATTATTATATTAATACAGGCAAATCAGGAATAGGGAGGGGGTCCACTAGACCACCAGGAAAAGTGATTATTATATTAATACGGGTAGATCAGGGATGGGGGTGGGGTCCACTAGACCACCAGGAAAAGTGATTATTATATTAATATGGGTACATCGGGGATAGGTAGGTGGGCTAGGCCACCCGGTAAAGTGATATATATTTTAATATGGGCAGATCAGGTTGGGGGGGTCTGCTAGACCACCAGGGAATATGATATATATTTTAATATGGACAGACTGGGGTGGGGAGGGGTCCACTAAACCACTGAAAGCAAATCCACACCACACCCAGGAAATATGGGAGGTGCGAGGTCAAAAAGGAATGACCACAAACAAGGAACTGACAGGCAGCACTCTCTGCATTGGCAAAACACCTCCTGACGAAGCAACACACAGAGACCCAAAGCGCCGAGGCTTGTGTCTCAGCTGGGCTCTTGTTGTTGCAATAATAATCATATGGATTAACATGTTTACTTGGGTTTTCTGTGTTTTACTAATCCAGAGAGTGGGTCCTGCCAATTTGTTGTTTGTGGTCCACTAGATTATCAGGGACATGTTTAATTTTAATAAAAGGGAATTGAGGATGGGGAAACCATAGCACATGTTCCCTTCTGCCCAGGGAGGGATCTGAGAGTGGCATGGTATTTAACTCTTCCTAGAGGGCACTTGGTACTTTAGACCAGCCCTGGCTGGTCTAATGGTACTTAGAATTGTGCCCTCTGGGAGGGTTTAGAGAATCCCAATTTAGGGGATATGGCAGCTTGTGTTTGCCGCATAGCACCATACCACAGCCCATTTTCTGCCACAAGGATAGTGCAAACCCCCTTTGGTGCGCACAGCCTGTGGTTCACACAGGCTGCATTTCAGAATCACTCCTGGTGCATCTTTTGGTGCATGGGGCCCTTTGCACCATTCTGTGAGATTTGAGAATCAGGCCCCATATCTCTGGAAGAACATAGACAGAGTAGAGGCAGTCCAGAGGAGGGCAATTAAAATGGTGCAGGGTCTGCAGCAAAAGCTCTATGAGGAGAGTTAAAGGACCTCAATATGTACACCCTGGAAGAAAGAAGGGAAAGGGTGGCTGTGATAAAGTCCTTTAAATATCTCATGGGGTTAAACAAATCACAGGAGGAAAGTATTTTATCAGACAAAAGGTGCTCAAGAACAAGGGGGCAGACTATGAAGCTGAAGGGGGTAGTTCATACGTACTTACGAAAGTTGCCAGCAGCAAAAGGCCATCCTGGTCTATCTAGGCTGCTCAAGATTGCAGCTAGCTCCCTATTTAGCAGCTGCCCCACCCCCTCCCCTTCTCTCCTTTTATCCTCCCCATTGCCCTGTCCCACCCCTTCTTGAAGCATTCCACTGAGTTACATGCCCCCACCTCAGCCGGTAGCGTGTTCCACTTTGCCACCACTCTTTCCATAAAGAAATGCCTCCTCACCTCCCTCCTGAATCTACCCCCCTCCAATCTCATGTCATGGCCCCTAGTGTCTCTCCCCACCCTCCTCCTGAATGGACCCTCTGTGTCTGTTTTGATTATCCCCGTCATGCATTTGAAGGTCTCAATCATGTCCCCCGTCCCTCCTCTCCTCCAGTGTGTACATGTTTAACTCTCTTAGTCTGACCTCATATGGCAATTCCCCCACACTCTGAATCATCTTTGTTGCCTACGCAGCACCCCCTCCAGCAGGCTGATGTCCTTTTGTAGGTACAGACACCAGGACAGATGTGAGGAAGTACTTCTTCACAGAAAGATTGGTGGATTCCTGGAGCAGCATTCCAGTGGAGGTGGTGGGAGTGACAACAGTGGTAGGGTTTAAGAAAGCATAGGATAGGCACAAGTAAATAATAGTGGAAAGGAAGGGGGAGGGAGAAAGAGCTGTAGCTCAAGTATAGTCTAGGATAATAAAGTTGGTAGGGAAACTGGGTGGACTGGGTGGGCTAAGCAGTCTTTATCTGTGGTCAGATTCTATGTTTCTATGTTTTTTTCCCTTGTAGGGCTTTTGGTGCAACCCCTGCAACATTTTAATTGTCCTCCTCTGGTCTGCCTTGACCCTGTCTATGTCCTTTCTGAGGTGCAGCCTCCAGAACTTGGCATAATACTCCAGGTAGGGTCTCACCAATGAGCGATACAGTGGCAACTCCACCTCCCTCATACTGAAGATTCTTCACCCAGTGCATCCTAGCATCACACTGGTTCTACCCACTGCTTTTTCACATTGCCCTGTCACTTTGAGGTCATCAGATATGATAACCCCAAGGTCCCTTTCCAGTTCAGTGACTGACAGTACCTCCCCCATCCTATACTTAGTTCCTGGGTTCTTATGCCCTAGGTGAAAGATTTTGCACTTTCTGGCATTGAACCCCAACTGCCATATTCTTGACCACTCCTTGAGTTTCCCAAGATCCCTATGTATTCTATCCAAACCCTCCTGTTTGTACAATCTACTACAAATTTTGGTATAATATGCAAAAATGCATACTTTCCCTTCCAGTTCATCTGCAATGTAACTTGTGAAGTCATTGAAGAGAACTGGTCCCAGTACTGAGCCCTGCGGTACCCACTGGTCACTCTTCCATCACTAGAGTGAGTCCCATTAACCACAACCCTCTGTCACCTATCCGTTAACCAGTTTTTAAACCTGCTTCACTACTTTGGATCCCACCCCTAGGCTTCCTAATTTCTTAATCTGTCACCTAAGATTATAAATATATGGGCCTTGATATTCAGACTACGCCCGTAAAAGGCGCAAATAGTTGCTCAGCACAACTGAGTTGTGCCAGAGACCAAAAGTGCCATGTTCAAATGAGATACACTACCATGCGTCTCATCTGAATATGGCAACAAATGTCTGTGGTGCAAATGGTGGCCACTGACAATGCTCTGGTGCATCCCCTGCCCGGTCTGAATACCTGGAATAAGGATGCACAGCGCATCAGCGGATGCACTGAGTGCAAATTCCAGATATTCAGACTGACATATGCAAATAGAGCCATTAGCCATGCAAGGCATAAATGGGGCCATTAGCATGTCATTATGGCTCCATTTGCATGTCTGGGGCAGGGATGCACCCGACAGGATGCACTGGGAGCCCTACAGCAAGCCCCAATCATGCCCACAGTGCAAACATATGCAAATCCCCTGGTAGTCTAGTAGCCCCCCTCCTACCCCGAAGTCTGAATGTGACTATAGTATTCCCATACACACTACTGGTAGTCTAGTGGACCCCCCTCCCATCCCTATTTGGGGAATACAACAAAAATCCTAAACATCCCTGGTAGTCTAGTGGTACCCCCCTCCCTTCCCAAACCCCATCCGTATATCGAATCACTGCCCCATAATCCCTGGTAGACTAGTGGTATCCCCCTCCTTTCCCGAACATGATCACAGTGTAAAAGAATATACCCCAATACCCTAGTGGTCCAGTGGAACCCCCCCAACCCACTGAGGGACCAACACCCCACCTGTTCCCTCATTCCAGACTGGCCACTTGGCCACGGTGTCGGCGGACAACACAACCCTCCACACACTGCCACGGCTGCCCTCTGACTGAGCTGTCAATGAATGACAGATAGTACTGTACTACTGTAAACCCATTGGTAGACTCTGTTGATTAATGGGCTTGCAGTGTGTACTGTACATTGTCATTCACAACTTTGTGTCATTCACAAAGTTGTGAATGAAAGTGTACAGTACACACTGCAAGCCCATTGGTCAACAGTGTCTACCAATGGGCTTACAGTAGTACAGTATGCTGTCATTCACTGATAGCTCAGTCAGCGAGCAGCCATGGCAGTGTGTGGGTGAGCTGTGCTGCCAGTTGACTTGTTGGCCATGCTGGGATGGGGGCAGCAGGGTGGGGTGGGGGTCCCTCATTGGGTGGGGGACCACTGGACTACCAGGGAGGTCTGGGGTAGGTGTTGTACAGTACAATCAGGGCTGGGGGGGTCCCACTAGACAACCATGGACTTGCAATGCAGGAATATGTATCGAACGGGGTTTGGTGATAGAAGGGGGGTACCACTGGACTACCAGGGAGTTTTGTTTGATATTCATCTTATAAGACTTGGTTTGGGGACAGGAGGAGGGGCCACTAGACTACCACAGATGAATGGGGAATATATTCAGTATACGGATGGGGTTCAGGAAGGAAAGGGGGTACCACTAGCCTACCGGGGACATCTGGGGATATTTGTTTCTTTTACGATCAGGGCTGAGAGGGGAGTGGTAGCCATCCACAGGCTGGCGGCTGCTGTGCTACACTGTGCAGTACAGCAGCCTGCCTATGGGTGGCTACGACTTACACCAGGTTTTCCAGGTGTAACTTTCTGTGGCACATCTTCAAGATGTGTGGGCAGCTGCACCGCACGTCTCGGCTGAATATTGTGACGTGCCGCATATGCAGAGGAACGCCCCCTCCAGATGTGCTGCATAAATTATATTTGTGCTGTGGTGCATCCGGAGTTGTGTGGCTCATCCCCACCTTTTGAATATGGCCCAGGTGCGCACTTTGGGGATGTGCCAGTGCAACTCAGTTGTTCCGGGTGCATCCCCTTGGAATATCTAGGCCATGATATACAGTCTTGAGGGATTTATAGATTTGCACATTCTTTTGCCAATAATTCTATCATTGCATAAAAGAAGACCTTTGAGGCAAAGGTTAATCCTGAAACACTGTGTTCCAATGAATTGATGTGTTTGGATAAACATAGTTCATTTCTAGAACCAGTACAGGCATCTTTTTAGGGAGGAAGGGGCGGAGGTGTTGTGGGTCAACCTCAAGTCTGGAAATGTAGCCACCATTCATGTGAGAGTGGCATACAGGCCTCCAACTCAGGAAGAGGTCATAGACGAAAAGATGTTGGAAGACATAGGCAAAATGGCTAAGAAGGGTGGAGGTGGTGCTGGTGGGGGACTTTAATCTGCTAGATGTAGAGTGGAGCCTACCTGAGACAGCATCAGCTCGGAGAAGAGACATCTTGGACTCCCTGCAAGGGGCATTCCTCAGGCAGCTGGTCAGTGAACTCACTCAGGGTGGGGCAATACTGAACCAGGTACTTATGAATGGGGACAGTGTGGCAGATGTCAGAGTGGTGAGTCATCTGGGGACCAGTGACCATTGCACTGTATGGTTTGGTATAACAAGAACAGCAGAATCCAGCCGCACAAAGGCGAGGGTCCTGGATTTCAAAAGGACTGTCTTTACAAATCTGGGGGAGTGCATCCAAGAAGACCTGGCAGGGAGAGATGTCAAAGGGGGGGTGGAGGGGAAAGTGGGCCAAAATAAAAGAGAGCATAGTAAAGGCTACAAACGTTTACTTTGGACAAATAAGCAAAAGCAGAAGTAGGAGACCATTATGGTTCTCAAGGAAAGCAGCAGAAACGGTAAGGGCAAAAACAGTGAAATTCAGAAGGTATAAAGAGACCCAGAAAAAAGAGGACAGAGACATATATCTGGGGAAATGGAGGGATGCAGGTAAGGTAGTAAGGAGCACAAAAGCACAAGCTGAGGAAAGAACAGCCAGGTAGTATCAAAGAGGGACAAGACATTTTTCAGGTATATCAGCGAGAAAAGGGAGACCAAGGGAGGGATTGCATGGTTAATAGAGGAGGCAAGGGGCTATACTGAGGAGGACCAAGAAAAGGCAAATGTCTTCAAACAAACATTTCTGCTCAATATTCACAGTGGAGGGGGAAGAGGAGGGACCACAAATAAGCACCAGGAGATTAGGGTGAAGGAAATGGACAGCAGTCCCTTTCCTGAGGAGAGGATCAGGAAAGCACTCGCTAATCTGAGGATGGACAAAGCCATGGGGCCAGACGGGTGCATCCAAGAGTGTTAAAAGAACTCAGGATAGCTGGCCCGGTGGCACTGAGAGCTGAGGTGCTGGCCGCCTTACCTCATGTCACATCAGCAGTTCAAGAACGAGTCAGGATCATCAGGAGCTGGCGAGGAGGGGAGGGGAGGGAGGGAGCAGGATCAAGCAGCCAAAAGGTAGCTCTCTTCTTCTGGGGAGAAACCCTGCTGCTAACCATAGCTCCACTGCCCTTGGGTGGAGGCCTGAAGGCAGCGTAGGTGGGAGGGTGGCAAGCAGAGGGAAGCCGTCTTTGAAGCGTGATGTGCATGTGCCTCCACACGCATGCGTGCGGCCGAGACAGAGGATGTAGAAAAAATAGGGACAAGAAAAGCCTATAAAATATAGATTAAACAAAAAAAAAGGAACTCAGGAAGGTGCTAGATGGACCCCTGACAGACTTGCTTATCAGTTCACTGGAGAGTGGGGTGGTCCAGGATAACAGGAGAAGGGCGTACATAGTCCCACTTCACAAAAGTGGTAGGAAGGAGGAAGTGGGAAAATTACAGGCCTGTTAGTCTGACATCTGTAGTAGGGAAATTGATAGAAAAACTATTAATGGAAAGAATCGTGAAACACCTGGAATCCCATGGACTGCAGGACCCAAGGCAGCATGGCTTTATGGAGGGGAGGTCATGCCAAACAAATATGATAGATTTGTTTGACTGGGTAACCAGGGTGCTGGATCCGGGGGGGGGGGAGTGGACATAGCCTACTTGGACCTCAACACCATTCCACGTAGGAGGCTGATAAACAGGTTGGGTAGCATGGGGTGGACAATAAGGTGGTGACCTAGGTAAGAAACTAGTTAGGAGACAGGCAAAGGGTGTTAGTAAATGAAGTTCGCTTTGAGGAGCGGAGAGTGACCAATAGGATACCCGCAAGAGTCAGTACTAGGGCCAGTTCTCTTTAATGTCTTCATTGATAACACAGCAGAGGAACTAAAGGGGAAGATCTGGCTCTTTGTGGATGACACCAAGATCTGCAAGAGGGTAGCTACTCCGTAGGGGGTGCAAGAGATGGAAAGAGACTTAAAAAGACTGGTGGTCAAAAGTATGGCAGCTATGGTTTAAGGCAAAAAAATACAAAATAATGCACTTGGGTCACAGAAACCCAGGAAGCAGTACACAATGGGGGAGAGATACTAGCAGCGACAAGCAGGGAACAGACCTGGAGGTCATCATATCAGATGAGCTGAAGGTGGCCAGACAATGTGACACAGCGATCGGGAGAGCTAGCGGGATGCTGGGATGTACAGGTAGGGGTAATACCAGCAGGAAGAGGGAAGTGGTGTTGCCATTATATAGGTCTTTAGTAAGACCCCACCTGGAGTACTCTGTCCAGTTTTGGAAACCTCATCTCAGGATGGACATAGGATGGAGGCTGTCCAAAGGAGAGCTGCCAAGATAGTGAGTCATCCCTACTTTGCCCCCTATCAGCCTCCACCTCCGAGCTCCAGACATACATGCCCAGCCATACATGGGATCTAAGCTCTTCTGTCCTCCCCCTTCTTTCTCTCCTGGCCTACCGGCCCTACGCAACCTAGCTACCTCGGCCTCCCTCCACACCCCACAAACAAACCAGCCCAAGCTCAAATCCAGAAACACACTGTACGCCTCTCTACACTTTATCACCCTGCTTCTCCTCTTGGTGGGGGACATTGAAACCAACCCTGGGCCATCGCCCCACCCTACCCCACAAACCCTCCCCAAGGGCCTTAGAATACTTCACCTAAACATCTGCAGCCTCCTAAACAAGGTACCCGAGCTGCAACTCACTACCCTAACCCTCCGCCCAGACATTTGCATAATATCTGAGACGTGGCTGAAACCACACCATACTGATTCTGAAATAGCCATCCCTGACTACACAGTAATCAGGCAGGACAGACACGGTAAAAAGAAAGTGGGAGGCATCGCCATGTACATATCCACCAGGCTCCAGTTCACCCCTGTCCAGATCCCGGGACCCACACCACAAATAGAATCCTTGCTGATTAAGCTTTCTCTACCTCACTCCTCCCCAGTGTATGTGGCAGGGACATACTGTGCCCCTGCTACCCATGCGACCATCGTCCTTGACCACATAGCCACTCTAAAGTCTGCTGCCGCTGCAGGCAAGCTCTACATCCTTGGGGATTTCAACTACAATTGACTAGGAAAAGATTGCTCTAAAATACAGAGCAAGATTCACTCCCTAAACCTCTCCCAACAAATTGATCAACCCACCCATTTAAACTTAAAAACACAAAACCACTCCCTCCTGGAATGGGCCTTCACAACACACCCACACAGGATAATTAAAGCCGGCCTCCTCCCTGACTCCCTGAGAGATCACCATATGGTTTATATGGTCAGGAAGGCTCATAGACCTGCTAACCACCCCCCCCAGGACACTCCTCATGAGAGCATACAATTCCCTTTGTCTACAGTCCCTACTAAATGACCTCGCCTATGTAGACTGGTCATTCATTCAGCTGGCACCCTCTATTGACTACGCTTTCAACATGTTCAGAGACAATGTGCTAGCTGTATGGGACTATCACGACCCCCTAAGATGCACAAGGGTCAAGGGCTCCCATCTCCCATGGGTCACCGCCGACATCATCAGCAGTTGTCGAGCTAGGGACCAGGCCTGGAAAAAACACAAGCAAACTTGATCCCCGGAATCCATGCAGCGATATCGGACCCTCCGTAACTCCTGCACTAAAGCCATTCGGAAGGCAAAAAAGAACTATTTCAGGGCGACCCTCTCCTCCAACTTTAACCACCCTTCTAAATTCTGGAAATCCATCAAAACCCTGCTCACTCCACCAGCCCAGCCACCTACCCTGACCTTATCTATCCATGGCAACGCTGTCTCAGACCCTAGCGAAGTTGCCTCAGCTTTCAACACCTTTTTCACTAACTGCGCTGCGTCTCTCCTCGCAAACCATCAATGCACCTCATCCACACCAAGTCCCCCTCCGCAAACCCAGCATCCTCCCCTCGTCCCCAAGTTCTCATTCCGTCCTGTCACAAAACAGAAGTACTCCATGCCCTATGTTCTCTTGACCCCAACAAAGGCAAATGCCCTCTAGGACTAGATGCCAAACTCCTACACCTATCAGCCCCTGTCATTGCCACCCCTCTTGCCGACCTCATAAACCTCTCTTTCTCCACAGCACAAATTCCAGCCACTTGGAAGCAGGCGGTCGTCATCCCACTACCGAAGGGTGGTGATCCTTCTTCTCCTGGTAGCTATTGCCCCATCTCCCTTCTCCCAATTCTGTCAAACTACAGGAACACCTGGCCTTACCCAGCTCACAATTTCTAAGCTCTACCTCCTTCTTCACCCCATATCAGTTGGGGTTTTGCAAATCTCAATCCACCATCACCGCTCTTTTAAGACTCTCAAATGACATCTTCTCAGGGATGGACAAGGGACATATCACCTCGGCCATTTTTATAGACCTAGCCAAGGTGTTCAAAACCATCTCCCACCCTAAGCTCCTCACTAAACTACACAACGCAGGCCTCTCCCACATAGCCACTAGTTGGTTCCAGGCCTACCTGACGGGCAGACAACAGACAATAAAAATTGGTACTCAGGTATCCCCCCACTCCCAGTCACCATGGGGGTCCCCCAACACTCTGTACTTGGCCCCTTACTTTTTTCCATATTCTTAAATGACCTCCCACTGACCTGCTCAAACTCAGCCATACAAATGTATGCAGATGACACCGTTCTGAACACATCTGGCCCCTCCACCGGGGGCGTGTATGCAGCCCTCCAACAGGATTTTGATGCCATTCAAAAATGGCTCAGGTCACATCAATTAGTACTTAGCTCAAAAAAAAAAACAGTCTCCCTAACCTTAGGCTCGCAACCTAAACTCCCCCGCCTTGCTACTCCCCCTGCTTTCCATACCCTGGATGGGTCCACTTTGGAGTCCTGCACCTCCTTTAGATACCTGGGAGTTTGGCTTGATCAACATCTTGATTACTTTGTCCACATTGACTTGCTACACAAAAAACTGCACCCCTAACTGGGAGCTCTTCATCGGAATAAAGGGTGTCTGCCCACCACGGTCAGGAGGAATTAGTGCATAAAATGATCCTCCCTATTCTTTGACTACGGTGACGTGGTCTACAGCTCTGCACCTTAATCAGCCTTGGTCAGCTTGAACACCCTCTTTCACGCCTTCTGCCGCTTCATCCTGGAATGCCCCACCACCACCCATCATTGTGACCTTTACAGCACCTTAGATCTCCCTTCGCTAGAACCCAACGTCAGATACACTGTGCAAACATCATAGCCAAATTCTGGACTAACTCCCTCCTCCCCATCTCAGCTCCATTTTGACAGCACAACCTTCCCCGACCTACTCACTCAGGTGCTCTGACTCCAGGCTACTCCAACTCCCTTTCATGCACATATCGAAGGGCCAATCCGCCTTCAAATATCACCTGCCCAAACTCTGGAATGACCTCCCTGTTGATATCAGGCTCACCCCTGCCCCAAGGCTCCTTAAACCGCTCCTCCATGCCCATTTCTCAGACATATGCAACTGTTACCAACTACCCAGACCCGCAACCAAGGGGCATCTAATTGTACCTTGACAGTATTACACTCTCAGCAAAATTACTGTGAACCTGCATGATTCTGCCTGTTTATACTCCACAGTCTTTAGGTCTTAACCTTGTAATAGCTAACTGAAAACACTGCGGTCTTTGGACCAAATCTTGTAATACCTAAACTGTATCAAATGTGTATTGCTCCTGCATGTACTTGTCCTGTGATATTCTCTATGTAACCCCCCAGGTCGCATCTGGAAACGAACGGTCCCCGCTCAGTATGCTTGCCTGGTTAATCTCTTAAATAAATAAATAAAAGATGGCATAATACAGGAACACATTGTGACTCATATTAAAGAAAATGGTCAGGCAGACATTACCCAACATGGTTTTGCACAGGGACATTCATGCCTTACAAATCAGT
Source organism: Neoceratodus forsteri (assembly GCA_016271365.2). Classification (NCBI taxonomy): domain Eukaryota; kingdom Metazoa; phylum Chordata; order Ceratodontiformes; family Ceratodontidae; genus Neoceratodus; species Neoceratodus forsteri. The sequence continues at coordinate 1,094,532,441 of CM057451.1, forward strand.
TGCACTTCTATGAATCAGTCAGCTTGTCACTTGATCATGGGCTTCCGGTTGACATTATTTTCTTGGATTACTCTAAAGTCTTTGACTTTGTGTCTTACCAAATCTTAATAAGCAGACTTAAGGAAATACAATTAGACCCAAAAATTATCTTATAGGTAAACTCCTGGCTGGTTAAGAGGAAGCAGAGAGTGGAAATTACTGGACATTACGTAGACTGGTGGGAGGTGACTAGTGGTGTACCCCAGGGATCAGTCCTGGGACTGACTTTGTTTATTATATTTATTTCAACCATGCAAAGCTCTAGTCACTCCTGGCTAAGCAAATTTGCAGATGACAACAGTAAAATTGGAGCAATAGTAAATAAGATAGATCCAGTTAAAAACATAGAAACATAGAAGTTGACGGCAGATAAGGACCTCAAGGCCCATCCAGTCTGCCCATTTATTCTACCTTATGAATCTCCATAGGCCTTTACTCTGGCAATGGCCTATTTATTCATACTCATCTGTATTTTTCCCTTATGCCTATTCCATGCCTGTTTGAAGCCCTGCACTGTATTCATGTCCACCACTTCCTGAGGTAGGCCGTTCTAGGCATCCACCACCCTTTCTGTGAAAAAAACTTCCTCACATTAACCCTTATTTGGCCTCCCTCTAATCTCATGCTGTGTCCTCTTGTCCTACTATTTTTATTATATTGAAACATGTTAGACTCTTTCACCTTGTTATTGCCCTTCAGATGTTTGAATGTTTCGATCATATCACCTCTCTCTCCCTCCTTTGCTCTAGGGTATACATACTGAGCTCCATAAAATCTGTCTTCATATGTTTTCTGATGCTGTCCCTGCACCATTTTGGTTGCCCTACCCTGGACTGCCTCCATTTTATTAATGTCCTTGTGCAGGTGCAGCCTCCAGTACTGCATGCAGTACTCCAAATGTGGCCTAACCAGTGTCTTGTAAAGAGGAATTATTACTTCCCTCTTATGACTTGTGATACCCCTACTAATACACCCCAACATCCCTCTAGCCTTACCTGCTGCTTTAGTGATCTGCTTGGATGATTTCAGGTTATCTGTGATGATGATGCTCAAGTCTCTTTCTTCCCTTGTGATTGCCAGAAACTCCCCTCCCAATCTATAGGTAGCTTCAGGGTTTCTCTTCCCTATGTGCATGATCTTGCACTTCTTTGCATTTAACACCAGTTGTCACTCTTCTGACCATTTTGCGAGTTTTTCCAGATCTCTTCTCATTCTGCCCATCCCATCTGGAACATCTACTCTGTTGCAGATCTTGGTGTCATTTGAAAACAGTCAAACCTTACCCTCTAGTCCATCTGCAATGTCACTGATGAAGATATTGAAGAAGACTGGCCCCAGGACTGATCCCTGCAGTACCCCACTTGTGACTTGCATCTCTTCGGACTGTATGCCGTTTACTACTACTCTCTGTTTTCTGCCTGCCAACCAGTTTGCCACCCAATTGACCAACCTCTGACCCAACCTGTGCCTACCCAGCCTATTAATCAATCTTCTATGTGAAACAGTCTCAAAAGCTTTGCTGAAGTCAAGGCAGGTGACATCAACTGCACCTCCTTGGTCCACCACTCTGGTTACTCAGTCAAAGATATCTATGAGATTAGTTTGACAGGACCTTCCTGTTGTAAACCCATGCTGTCTTGGATCCTGTGCTCCTATGGATTCCAGGTGTTGCACTATTCTTCCCTTAAGGAGTGCCTCCATAATCTTTCTGAGGTAAGACTGACTGGTCTTTAGTTCCCTGCTTCCTCCCTGCTGCCACTGTTGTCGGGGGGGGTGTCACATAAGCCCTTCTCCAGTCTTCTGGGACGTCTCCTGTGCTCAGAGATTCACTAAACAGTTCTGCTAATGGCTCTGCTAGTTGCAACCTTAGCTTGTTTAGTACCCTGGGATGTATGCCATCAGGTCCTATTGCCTTGTCCACCCTGAGCTTAGTGAGCTCTTGTAGGACCCTTTATTTTGTGAAGCGACTTGCGCACACTTCCCTTCCCCCTGTGTCCATGGTGCTGACCTGTGGGCCCTGCCCTACCTTCTCCTCAGTAAACACTGATCAGAAGCATCTATTTAGGATAGATGCTTTTCCTTGGTCCTCCTCCACACACTTCCCCTTATCCCCTTTGATCTTAGCAATACCCCCTCTGGACATTCTTCTTTCACTAATGTATCTATGGAAAGTCTTGTCCCCTTCTTTTACTGTTTGTGCTAGTGTTTCCTCAGTTTGGGCCTTTGCCTGCCAGAATGCCTTCCCTGCTTCCCTTAGGGAAGTTTGGTATGCCTTCCTATCTTCGTCCCACTGTGTTAACTTATATTTCTTGAAGGCCAACCTTTTGGCTCTGATTTTTTTCTGCTACTGTTTTTGAGAACCAAAGTGGTTTCCTCCTTCTTTTGCTCTTGCTTTTCTCCCTAACACAATGGGATATTGCTTCAAGTATTGCATCCTTAATGCTTGCCCACTTTGCCTGTACCCCCTCAACTGTGTTTCTTCTTGCCAGGGCTAGCTTAATACTGTTGGTCATCTTATCAAAGTCAGCTCCTCTGAAGTCCCATATTTTTGCCTTGGAATGGGATGATTTAGTTCTAGTGGCCAAATTGAACCATACCATGTGATGGTCACTGGCCCTCAGGTGACCTTCTAACTGGAGATCTGTGAACCTTTCCCCGTTAGTCAGTATTAGATCCAGGATAGCCCTGTGTCTTGAGGGTTGTTGTACCAGTTGTTTTAGGACCTCCCCCTGCAGGGAATCCATTATGTGTCTAGTTCTGGCAGATGTTCCTGCTGGTATTGATCAATCTGTATCTGGCATGTTGAAGTCTCCCATTATCAGAACCTCCCCTTTAGCTGTCATGTTTTGTATATCTTCTAACAGTAATGTGTCTATGTCCTCCCCTGGTCTTGAGGCCTGTAGACAATCCCAGTTCATTAGGCTGTCCCATTTCCTGTTTCCAGGGTGGCCCACAGTTATTCTGGCATCTTGTGTGTATTCTGAATCTCTGTATGTAACCTCCCCCACTGTCCCCCCTTGTTTAACTAGCAGGGCTGCTCCTCTCACCACATAGCACCAAAGAGAGGTATGGGGGTTGTCACTACAAACAGTTTACAGTACATCTACTTCTGATCCTGCCATACACAGACAGGCAAACCAAGTGTGGCAACTACCTGGCTCACACCTGGTGGGACCATTTACCATGCCCATCAACCTAGGTCCCTGAGAGAAAACATTTGCTCACAATTATACTAGGTTTGCACTTCTGGGCAGGGGCACCCAAGTAAATCCAGACACAGTGGAAGCAATAACAGTACTGTCCAAACCAGGTTGGGATTCTAGAGTGTGGATTTTATTCACATACACAGAGAATAATCACAAAGTGAAAATGGCCCCCCACAGGGCTACTCCTACTGGTAATGCAGATTACTGAGGTGCAGACATTCCTAAATTCCCATTTAACATAGGCATAAAGAACATACACAGCGAACCCACAGGTTCTGACTTGAACAGTAAACACTCTGGTTCTGAATTACACAGCGAATTCTCTGGTTCTGAAATGGAGATTGGCACACACGGCCAGAACTGGTACATTTCCTCTTGACTAGGCACACATGGCCAGTACTAGGACACTTTCCCATATTTCATGAGGAATACTAGTGGCACACACGACCGCCAAAGAGCACATCTAGGCTCACAGAAAATACAAATCACGTCTGGGTAACAATTTTCATCAGGCACTGGCCAAACGCACTGAATCAAAATTGAACTGGTGCCCAAACTGAACCCGGAGAGGTAAACTGGTTATTCGAGATGGGGGGGATCTCCCACCTTTTGCTTCCAAGTTTATTCTCAGCCATTCATCTGGTTAATAACACCCTCACAGAAAACTTGTAGATGCTATCTTGAAATGTTTTTCACACTTAACATACTACATGATTAAAAGTTCTGTACTTGGACAGTCTCTCTCTCTCTCTCTCTCTCTCTCTCTAGACTCCATAGTAGGCAGACACTTTTAAAAAAACACAGTCTAGGTGACAGGGTCCCTTTTGTCAGAGAAAATTCTCCAAGGAATGCAGGTACCCCTCCTGGGCTGAACAAAAAAGTACTCACAGTTTCTGAAGTTGTCACATGCAGCTTCACGAGACAGACAGGGTGAGGGGATTACCTCTGAACCCTGAAGATCGCCCCCATCCCTCTGGGAAGGGGGCAAAGGAAAACCCACTTGGAACAGTTTCCACCACTTCAGTCTCTGTCTTCTATGTTCTTCTTCTAGGGTGAGAACAAACTACCCAAAACACAGTGGTAGCTCTCTGTCAGAGAGGCTGCAGCCTCCTCCTGGAACTCCACTCTACAGACTGACCGAACATTCCAAAGATATCTCCCTTGCAGCTAGACAAGTGTGGCTTATGCAGCTGCGAGAGTTCCAAAGTGACATTATCACTCCAGCTCAGCTGAGACTGAAAAATAGAGTGTGACACTGAAATCCATTTACCTGGCATTTCACAAGCTGCCTAACCTTGCCTGCCACTGGTTCTAGCTGGGATTCTAGTAACCCCTGAGAACAAGGGGGTTACATGTAGCTCTGATATTTTCATTGACATAAAGGTCCACTCCCCCCCCTACACTTTTTTGCACCTTGGCCTCTTCTGAACAGTACATAGTTGGGTACTGAAGTCTTCCAAGTGTGGTTACTGGTGAACCATGTCTCGCTAATGGCTACTATGTCCAATTTAACCTCTGTCATTGTTGCCTCCCAGTCTTGGATCTTGTTTCCCAGACTGCGAGCATTTGTGTACATGATTTTCCATTGGCCAGATTTCAGTGCATTAGTTGTTGGGTGAGGTCCAGCATTTCCCCTGCATGTCTTATGGGGAACTGGACCTTTTTCCTTACCTGGTGATGCAAATGAACTACAAACATGCTGAACTCCTGTTTGATCGCTAGCTGAGGGAGAGGGGTGTTCTTCCCATTCAATATATCGGGTGCTGCACTCCTGTCCCTATTTGCTAGTTTAAATATTCTGCAAAGACAACAAACTTCTGCATCAATGCACTGACTCCCTCTTTAGTCAGATGCAGTCCATCAAATTGAAAGAACTTTCACTCCCAAAACTCTTGCCAGTTACCTACAAATTTGTGTCCTTTTTCCTGGCACCAGCCCTTGAGCCACATGTTTAACTCACCTATCTCCCCTTCTCTGACCTTCCATCTGTCTACCCCCCTCTCCCAGACCGGCAGGATCTCCAAGAAAGGGATGCCAGATGATGTGGATGACAGTTTGTCTCCCAGCCTTGTCAGGTGTTCCTTGGTCTCCACAATTGACTGGCTGGCAAGATCATTAGTCCCTATGTGTACCAGGACATCAATTTTTTATCCACCTTCCTGCACAATTTTAGCAATGCGGCCAGTGTCTATCCATGCTGATGTACCTGGGAGACATCTGACCATTACCCCTGGCCTGAGGTAGGTATCAACTCCCCAAATCATGGAGTCTTCTATGATCAGAAGTGTTTTGGATTTCCTTTTTGCTTTTTTTGTTTTGGTCCCTGTTTTGGGTGAGGTTTGTAGCACTAGCTCCTGTGCTGCAGTGTCCTGCTCTGCAGTGTTCTCTGCCCCTTAGTTTGATTTCGGAGATAGAGGCAGATACCTGTTTGTAGTTTTTATATGGTTTGTGGAGGTGATATATTGGTGAGCACTGAGTGATGGGGCACCTGATTTTCCCCTCCTAACCACCTGACAACCTCCAGGACCAACTACCCTCTGCAGTCATGGTGCTTCAGTTGGATGTTGGGGAAATGGCGGGTGGTTCTTGTAATATATTTCCTCCTGAATATGAGATCTGAAGTACACAATCTCTGCCTATGCTGCCCAGAGCTGAGCCCTTAGATCTCCGATGGTCCAGCACGTAGGACAGCGTCCTAAATCCTGTATAACTGCCCTCTGAAAAGTGTCCTGCAGTACCTCCAGTTAATAATATCGATTCCAGTTGAGTTGCTGAGTTTATAACCTGGTCCAAGTTATTACCACCTTCAGGATGATCTATATAAGTTGGAATATTGGGCTACAAATAACAAACTGAGGTTTAATGAGGGAAAGTGCAAGGTCATGCACTTGAGGAAAAACGACCCTGGTACCAATACAAACTGAATAATTATATTACAGAAAACATCAAAAGAAAGGGATCTGGGTGTCATAATTACAAATGATCTAAAATATGACATAAATACAAGAACAGCAGATCAAAAGTGTAATCAATCAATCAATCAGTTTTATTTGTAAAAAGGCGCCTTTCCAAAACCAAGGCGCCTGTACAATAAAATACATAAAATAGAATAAATTATTATAAACAAACATATAAATTTCAGCAGAAACCATTATAAAACCGCATGACAAATCAAATACCCACATCAATCAACAAACACCAGGTTAAAAAGGTAAGTTTTTAAAGCAGTTTTAAAACTCGGGACGGTTAGGCAATCTCGTACCCGATGAGGCAGAGAGTTCCACAGGGACGGAGCGACAAAGCTAAATGCCCTTTCTCCCGATGTCTGCAAACATACCCTGGGAACCTCTAGCAATTCCTTATCGGTGGATCAGAGAGGACGGACGGGACAGTAGGGACAAAGGAGATCTTTCAGGTAACCCGGTCCCTGGTTGTGTAGGGCCTTATAGGTTAACAAAGCAACCTTAAAAGTGATCCGTCACTTAATCGGCAGCCAGTGCAGACCGTGGAGCACAGGCGTTATATGACTGGCTCTTAAAACACCAGTCAATAGCCTGGCCGCCGCGTTCTGCACCAGCTGCAAGCGGCGGATATCAACCCCCGACAGCCCTAGGTAAAGGGCGGAGGTAACGAAGGCATGAACCAATGTTGGAAGATCATTGGGAGGAACCAGATGTTTCACCCGGGTGATATTTCTCAGATGGTAAAAAGAGGTTTTAACAACTGTTGACACCTGTGAGTTCAGGGTCAGACAGTCATCAAACATAACACCCAGGTTCCGCACCCAGTCTGAGGTAGCTAGCTGGACACCTCCAAGCCACAAGCCCAAAGGTGAACCTGCCAACACACCCGCCTCACGACGATCCGGGTTCACAACCAACACCTCAGTTTTATCAGGGTTCAACCTTAGCCAGCTCATATTCATCCAGGCCTGGATTTCAGTCAGACAGCTGTTGAGCACTGAGACAGCATCATCTTGTTCAGGGACAAAAGACATGTATAGCTGAGTATCATCTGCATAGCAGTGAAAACTCAAGCCATACCATCTAATAATCACTCCCAATGGCAGCATATACGCTGCAAACAACTTGGGCGCTAGACTGGATCCCTGTGGAACCCCACAAGGCAGGGATTATGGAGCTGAGGTACAAACCCCAGACACCACTCTCTGAGTCCTACCCATGAGGTAAGATCGAAACCATCTGAGGACAGCCCCCAACAGTCCACAGATAAGCCACAGGCAATCCAATAGCACACCATGGAGAACAGAATTAAATGCTGCAGAGAGATCAAGAAGGACCAAGATAGAATGAGTCTTTCAATCTCTCACTATCAGGAGGTCATTTAGTACCCGAACAAGAGCCGTCTCAGTACTATGTCTCTTCCTGAAACCGGACTGGAGAGAATCATAGATATTGTGGCTGGTCAAATGGTCCTCCAGCTGTGAAGCCACCACCTTCTCAATAACCTTACCCAAAAAGGGAAGGTTAGAGACCGGCCTGTAGTTTGTAAGACAATCGGGATCCAAGGAGGGCTTCTTAAGAAGGGGCCAAACCACGGACTCCATAAGGGAAGCTGGAAAAATTTCCCTTTTTCAAGGATAACCAGACTATCTCAGCAAGGACCGGGCCTATGACATTAATGCAGCTAACAAGCAAGCGCAGGGGGCCCAGATCCAAACTACAGCTGGTAGGATGTAAAGTCTGGATAACTATCACAATATCACTGATTGTAGACTGGCCAGTCACACCACTCAAACCGGGGGTCCGACATCTCCTGCCGACCACTGCTACTCCCTAGAGAAAGGGTCAGGCAGATATCAGACCTGATTGTGGCACCCTTATCCACGAAGAATTGAGCAATCTCCTCACACTGCTCTTGCGAAAAAGCATTTCTGGGCTGAAGACAGAGTGCATTGCACAGTCTGTCCACAGTCTGGAAGAGCTGAGCTGGTCGATTCTGCATGGCAGCAATTTCCCTGGAGAGAAATTCTGCCTTCTTATGGGAAATTGTTGATTGATAGACCAAATAATGGTCCATCAAACTAAGCCTGTCACACACCAGGCCAGACCTCTGCCATCACCTCTCTAGCCTTCGTCCAACTCTCCTCAACTCCCTCAAGTCCTCATCAAACCATGGAGACCTAGGGCAAAGGGAGAGAGGACGAACATGAACAGGAGCAATGGAATCCAGGGCCTCTGTCACCACCTTATTATAGGCAAGTACAATATCCCCTGGATCCATGCATTCCCTCGGCATGCCCGATAGGTCCAGCACTGCCATCAAGCCATCTAGGGATATACCCCTCAAAGTGCGGTACTCGACCATCTCCATAGGGGCAGGCCTCTTGGGGGGGCCTCAAAACTGAAGCTGATGGTATGATGGTCCGACCACCTGACTGGTTCCACCACCAAGTCGGATATCTCCACCCCCAGGAGAAACACCAAGTCCAATGAATGACCACCAATGTGGGTCGAGGAGGGAACAACCTGTGTGAGGCCCAGTGAACTCATTAACTGGAGGAAGTTTTGTCCAAACTGCGAGAGTTCATCGTCGACCCAAGCATTGAAATCCCCAAGGATCAGCCATCTATGGGGTCCCACTGTTAGGTCGGCAATGAAGTCCGTGCTTCCCGCAGGAAAACATTCCGTCTCCTGGAGGATGGTAAATGAGAAGAATCCTGCACCCCACACCCTCACCTATGATACATTCAAAGGAGTTGGTGGCTCCCACTGGAATTTCCCTCAGGTTCAGTTCTGATTTAAAACAAAGGGCCACACCCCCACCTCTACGATCGATCCTCGGGCAGTGTATCACCGAGTACCCAGGTGGAACCGCTGAAGCCAAAACAGGGCCAGCATTTTCATCCAATTAGGTCTCAGTAATGCAAGCCAGATCAGTTGAATTAACAAGATCCCCAATTATGGCGGTCTTGTTTTTAATCGACCTGGCATTGCATAACACCGCCCGAGTTCGATGAGCAGCAGGGGAAGACCGAGTTTCCTGTCTGCAATAAGCAGAACCCTTGGGTATGGGAACCAGACAGGGAAGACCCCTTTCCTGGACCCATTTCGCCCCAGGGCGTCTCCTTGTCCCCACCATCCCAATCCTTCCACGCCTATCCATTCCCCCAGCAGGCCGAGTCCCCACCTGAACCCTTCTTGCTATCCCCAAACCTCTGCACTGACTATACACCTCTGGGATAAAGGGGGGCAGCAAAAAGGGCTAAGATCCCTCAGTCTGGAGGGGGAATAGTGCCTAACCGTCAACCCTGGCCAACACATTTTTTAAAACAAATAACCCAAACCAAATAATATATAACCACACAAAACAACACAATACAAATACAACCCCCAACCCCCAAAAATAAAACAGACTAACTAAAACAAAACACAAAGTCTTCAAAGCAGCAGCAGAACAATCCCAAACCAACAATTTGTCTCTAACAAGGGAGTTCCCACCCCCCAAAAGATAACACAGTTAGATTTCCCAAAACAATACCTCTCACATTTTGCCAGGGCAAAACATTAAATGAAGTAAGATTTTGACATTATCACAATCTGTAAATTAAACTTTAAAACCATTAAATGCAAAAATGAAACTTAGGTACTTAAGTACACCCCCTCTCACTGAGGTGTACAGAAAATAATATAAACAGTGTCAATAAGCAGTGCCAAATAAAGTTCAGATCCCCAGGCCCTCTCACTACCTGGGAAGTCCAAAATAAAATAAAGGCACTCTCACTGCCCAGGTAAAGAAAAAAGTTTTAAAGTCTGACTGTAAGTTTTCTTTGTAAGAACCTCCCAATAATAATCCAAATTTTACTGACGATTTTCAGTCTGACCATGAGTTCATTATTAGTACAATTCCTTAAGCCAAGAATCTCCTGATGATAATCTGAATCTTGCTCAACGATGCCAGAAGCCTGAAAGCCCTATTTATGAAGGGGGGGGCTGCCGCCAGAGATATCTGCCCCATAACCTCAACACCCCGCTCAAGCCAATCCACCGACCAGCCCAGTGAGGGGCCTTGGAGAATCACAACCCCCACAGGCCGGCTCCCCGGCCAGGCCAGGACTGGTCCTTCCGAACGGAAGCAGATTCCAGTGGCCAAACCACCCACAAACATAGGGTCAATCCATCACAAAGCAGGCTGAAATCCCTAAATACCTTCTTGTAAAACAACCTGAACAAAGCAGTCACCTCCAAGCGAGCAACCAGGTCCGAATCAAATCCACACCAGTTCACAAAAGTTCCATCTGAGATTTCAGCAGTCCACCAGCAGAGAACACAGACTCACTACCTTCCCTTCCGGACCAATCCTCAGGTACTTGCCAACGTCCTCAGGTCACAGCATGCTGGGGCTCCTCCACACTCCACACTTCAGGTCACAACACGCTAGGGCTCCTCCACACTCCAAACTCCCAATTACAGCCACATCAAAATAAACAATGTGGACTGCCAAAACAGCGGTAATCGCCACAAATGGAAGGTATCTATCCCAAAATATGAAAGCGATAGTCAGCAATAGTCAGAAAAATAGGCTAGAAACAAGCTAGCAACTAAAAAATAATACTAGCGGGTTAGCGTCCAAAAAACACTGCACTGATTGTACCTGATCGTACCTAATTCTGAGAATGCAACATTACCTCTCTAGTCTCACTCACTGCAATTCCCTTACTATTTTAACTAAAATAAAATGAAAAATACATAAAATTTAGAAATAACTAAGCTGCTGCTGACAGCTAGCCCAGCATGGCCGCCATCATGCCAAAATACCCATGATATGCAGATAATAGGGGGAGGTTCAGAGGAAACAGAATCCTGGCAACCATACTTAAAAACATCAAAAGCAGAGAACCAGAGGTTATGATGCCATTGTATGCTTCATTAGTGAGACCGCATTTGGAGTACTGGTCACCATTCTACACACCCCACAGTATGAGAAGTCAAAAATTAATTGAGGGAGTTCAAAGAAAAGTAACAAAAAAAATCAGTAATCAAGTAAATAAATCATACAGAGAAAGGTTACATAACTTGAACTTATACTCCATGCAGTACAGGAGAATAAGAGGAGACCTCTGCTTAGTATACTGAGCAATGAAGGATAATCTGATGTCTGAAAGCATAGGTCTATGTAAGAGACAAGTATTCATAAGAACTAGAGCCCACAACTTACAACTACAAGGCGAAGTAGCTAATATTGTTAATAGAACAAAATGGTTTAACTAGAGAGTTGTAGCAATCTGCAATGAACTACCAGTATGGGTGGTAATGACAGAATCTATGACTCCTACTGGGTCAGTATCTCACATGCTTAATAGCATACGTTAAAACCCTGCAACAGGAACAATGCGGTAGGGTAGAGTGAGAGGGTGCAAAACCACGAAAGGATGTATACACGGTAGTGCACCCTCTCACTCTCCCAAGATAAGGGATGAGACCTGTGCTGGGAGGTGGGGCAGGTGAGCAGCTGCTGTGGCTCAACGAGATAAGCCACAGTTGGCAAGGGAGGGAGGCGGAGCATTTGGGACTGGGTTTCGATTCCCAGAAAGAATTTTGTTTATTTGTTGCACTTTTGTGTGATGTTAAGTGTTAACCACCCCCCCTCCGGAGTTGAATATTTTAGTTGGGGGGGATTCGAGGGGCACAGCCCCCTGTAACTGGGGTGTGGGGTGCAGAGCCCCCCGAAAAGAAAGACATATGCCACTTGCGATATATCACGCTATATTGGCAGTGCGGTAGATTGCTGTGGCATAATGTCTTGTAACATTATGACCCTGTGCATCTATGACTTCCTTTAAGAAAACATTGGATAACTACCTGGGAGAAGTAAAATGTAGGTATTACCACTAACAAGTGATGAGCAATACATAGGTCTCCCGACCTCCTAACTCGTAACATCCTATGAATCCTATGAAGATGGCACAGGGTCTTCGTCAAATGTTCTATGAGAAGAGGCTAAAGGAACTAAACATGCACACCCTGGAGGAGGGGGGGTATGATCGAGGACTTAAATACCTCACAGGGGTGAATAAGGTACAAGTGAGAGGTATTTTTCAGAAGAAAGTGTGCTTCAGAACAAGGGGCCACAATATGAAGCTGGAGGGGGTAGGTTTAGGAGAGATGTGAGGCAATACTTCACAGAAATGGTGGTGGATGCCTAAATTGGTCTTCCAGCAGCAGCTGTGGGGGCAAAAGGCAGTGGTGGGATTCAGAAAAGCCTGGGATAAGCACAAGGGGGTCATAAGGGATTGGTAATGGGGGTGACAGAGAAAGTGTGGTAGAACTGGAGGGGTCTACAATGTAAGCAATGCAACAAAAGATGTGAAACTTGATGGGCCATGCTGCACTTATCTGCTGTCAGTGTCTATGTTTCTATGTTTTACATCAGTATTTAGCTCACCCCAAGGTACTCCAACTGATGGTATCTACCTGGAAGCCAACATTCTCTCATTAGAGTTAAGGTAATTATGAGAGCTCTAAATTACTGGAGCAAAATATTGCAAATGGCAAAAAGCGTCTCCCATTCAAGGTGTGGCAAGAACTTATAAAGTACAGTAATAGGCAGACATGGTTCTATGAACTGAATAATAAAACAAGATTACTTGGTCTGCCAAACATAAGTCATCCTTATGTCCAGGTGCATCACAGTAACCTTCTTGCAGGTGCTACCTGTCTATGGCATGGGTGAGGCTAGGGAACTCCTCACCATGGGATTCAATGTATGGTTGAAAAAATGGTCCAGATCTCAGAGTTTTGGATTCATTGGGGACTGGGGTCCACCTGGAGGGATACAGGCCTATACTGGCGCAATTGTCTGCATCTGTCCAGGAGGGGAACCAGGATCCTAGGTGATAGATTTAAATGCTTCATTGGCAAGCATTTAAACTAGCCAAGGAGGGGGAAAGCACTGAAAAGGAGCAGGGAAATCCCATCCCCCTCCACAAAACAAGGTAGCTAGCAAGGTAAGCACCAAGGTAGAGAAGTCGATACGGAGCAGAACTGGGGTAAATGGAGAAAAAAGGCAAAGGCAGCAAGGACAGGGATGGGGCTAAAAGGGGTAAGGCCATCAAAAAATTTTGGGCAATGCCAATAGTCTGGGAAACAAGCTCCCTGAAGTAGTGGCCTTGATGGAAGAGGGACGCCTGGATATTGTGGCAGTCACAGAAACATGGTACAGAGAGAACCATGACTGGGATGTCAACATACCAGGGTACACAATCTACAGGAGGGACAGGAAGGGTAGAAGAGGAGGAGGAGGAGTAGCTCTCAATGTAAGGGAAGGGATCAAAGCAATGGAACTAAAAGGCAAACAGGGAGGAGAGGAGGTGCTGCGGGTCACCCTGGAGACAGGAAATGGCACCACAATCCACACAGGGATCGTATAAAGACCCCTGTCTCAGGGGGAGGAAATGAACAGGAAAATTATAGAAGGCATCCTTAGAATGGCAGAAAAAGGGGAGATATTGTTGATGGGGAACCTAAAAATGCCAGATGTTAACTGTAGTACCTTTGCTGCAGCCACATCCAAGAGAAGGGTCAGTCTTGATGCCCTACAGGGGGCATGCTTCAGACAGCTAGTGTTGGAACCCACTTTAGAGGGAACAATCTTAGACCTGGCACTCCAAATGGGGATGGACAGAGGATCTCAGATTTAGAAGTAGGTAGCCATCTGGGAACAAGCGACCACCAAACAGTGTGGTTCATGAATTACACAGCCGTAGATTCAAGCCATACAAAAGCGAGGGAATTGTACTTTAGGAGGGCTGACTTTGACAAATGGGAGAGTGCCTAGAAAAGCACAACAAACAGCAAGAAGCAGGGTGAAGGGACAATGGGAAAATCAAAACTGCCATCACAAAGGCAACAAGCCTTTTTGTGAAGCAAATAAACAAAACAAAACAAAGGAAAAAAACACAATGATTCTCAAAAGAGGTTGCGGGGAAGGTTAGGGAGAAAAAGGTAGCATTCAGGAAGTATAAGGAAACACAGAAGAAGCAGGACAGAGAACTGTACCGGTTAAAGCAGAAGGAAGCGGGGAAGACAGTCAGAATAGCAAAGGCCCAAACCAAGGAAAAGATAGCCAACTGAGTTAAGACGGGGGATAACACCTTTATAGGTACAATAGGGAGGGAAGAAAGACCAAAGGAGGGATAGTGAGGCTTAATGAAGAGGATGGGGGTGGGCAGAGGGTGACAGTGAAAAAGCAGGGATACTGAACAAATACTTCTGTTCAGTATTTACAAAAGAAGAGGGGGGGGAGGTACCTAAACCAAACAATAGAAGCACTCTGGATAGGGGGTTCAATACCAGTCTATTCACAGAAGTAAGGGTCCTGAAAGAACTCCTAAAACTGAAGGTGGACAAAGCAATGGGGCCTGACGGGATTCACCCCAGAATTCTAAAAGAACTAAGGGGAGAACTAGTGACACCACTGACTACCCTTTTTAACAAATCATGGGAGGATGGTGTGGTACCTGATGACTGGAGGAGAGCGGATGTGATTCCCCATCACAAAATGGGGAGCATGACAGAGGCAGGAAACTACAGACCTGTTAGTTTGACCATAGTGGTAGGGAAAATGATGGAATCTCTTCTGAAAGAAAGAATTGTTGAGTACCTAGAGGCCAGCAGGGCACAGGATCCAAGGCAGCATGAATTCACAGTGGGAAGGTCATGTCATACAAATCTAATAGATTTCTTTGACTGGGTGACCAAAGAAGTAAACCATGGAGGGGCTATGGACATGGCCTAACTAGACTTTAACAAAGTATTTGACACAGTTCCACACAAAAGTTTAATAAGCCAGTTAGCCAGCCTTGGAGTGGGTCCCAGGGTGGTAGCCTGGGTAAAAAATTGGCTGGACAACAGGACGTAGAGGGTAACAGTAAATGGAGTCCACTCTGAAGAAAGGGGGGTACTAGCAGGGTGCCACAGGGTTCAGTACTGGGACTGGTCCTCTTTAATGTCTTTATATGTGACATTTCAGAGGGACTGGAAGGAAAAGTACACCTCTTTGCAGATGACACAAAGATTTGCAACAGGGTTGATACATAAGGGGGTGTGGAAAGGATGAAAAGAGACTTGGCAACATTGAAGGAATGGTCAAATGTTTGGCAGCTGAGATTCAATGCAAAGAAGTGGAAAGTAGGCACATGGGAAACAAAAACCCAGGGGAAGAGTACACAATGGGGGGGGCACTACAACAACAAAAATGGAATGGAATCTTGGGGTAGTCATATCAGATGACCTAAAGGTAGGTAAGCAATGTGAGAAGGCAGTAAGGAGGGCTGGGGAATACTGGGATGCATTGGGAGATGCATCACCAGTAGAAAACAGGAAGTTGTTATCCCTCTGTACAGACAGTTGGTGAGACCCCATCTGGAGTACTGCATGCAGTTTGGAGACCCCATCTCCACAAGGAAATAAACAGGATGGAGGCAGTCCAGAGGAGGACAACTAAAATAGTGCGGGGTCTGCACCAGAAGCCATACGAAGAGAGACTAAAGGAGCTTAATATGTATACCCTCAAGGAAAGGAGGGAGAGGGGGGACAGGATAGAAACGTTCAAGTACCTCAAGGGAACCAACAAAGTCCAAGAGGGTAGCATCTTTCTGAAAAAGAGATGTGCAAGAACAAGGGTGCACAATTTAAAGCTAGATGGGGGGGGCAACTCAGGGGCAATGTGATAAAGTTTTTTTTTCATGGAGGGGGTGATGGACGCATGGAACGGCCTTCCTGAGGAGGTCGTGGGGTCAGAAACAGTGGGGAAATTTAAGACTGCATGGGACAGACATATAAGGCAATTCTAGTGGGGGATAGGAGGAGGTAGGCTGTTGGTCAACTAGGATCTGCAGCTTATCCAATGGGTAGGGAAATAAACAGTCAGGGTGGGCCAAGTGGTCCTTATCTGCCGTCAAAGTCTATGTTTCTATGTTTTTATCCCCTCTCCTTTATAGGTGAATATTACCAAATGGTCAAAGATGCACATTTTCAAAAGCAGATGGCCAATCTCTCAGACATTCATGGAATTATACTCTATAGAAGCAGTCTGTAACAAGGAAAACAATTTGTACCTGTTGTATTGTGAAAATGCTAAGCACAGAACGTTCTCTGTAGATTTTACGTTAGCATTCAGTATATCTGGCATATATTTAGAAAGCAACTGGATAAGTCACAACAAAGAGTGTAAAAGCTTGATGGATGAAGAAATTACTACAAGGCACATGGCATTTGATTGTCAGTAATTTGTAAGTGAAATGAGGATCCTATGGCAATCAAATATTATCAAAGATAACTGCAACAAAGAAAGACAGTTGAAATGTTTGAAATGGATATTGCTTGGTGTCAGAAAATTGCACATCCAGTTTTGCATCTAAAGTTTTGCACAAATTAATTTAGTATGTAATATAGGTTAGGACGCTTTATTTTTTATGTATAGATGTATATCAAGTCTGTTCATGTGGTTATATTTACGATTTTAATTGTACGTACCAAACCATTTTTTTATATGTACTTAAATAAAAAGAACCTTGAAACTCCCATGTGGCACAGTGTCGAAGGCATTGCTATATGCCATGTCCACTGCCCCCAGTGATCTATTTCCCTGATCACCCAGTCGAACTAATCAATCAGGTTCATCTGACATGACCACTCCACCCGCACCCCCATAAATCCATGCTGCCATTGATCTTGCAGTCCATTGAATTCAAGATCCTCTACCAACCTTTCCTTTATCAGTGTTTCCATTAATTTTCCCATCACTGAGGTTAGTCTCACCAGCCTATAGTTGCTAGCCTCTTCTCTGCTGTCACTCTGATGTAGAGGGACCACATCTACTCTCTACTCGGTGCCTGTCTAAAAGTTAAACCACACTGAACGGAGATCAGTAATGCCTAGGGGACTGCCCACTGTAGCATCTACAGTGCTATCCATCTTTGTAAGCACCAGGTCCAGCACTTGTCCATCCCTAGTGGGTTTGTTGACTAGCTGCCTGAGAAATGCTCCTTGTAGGAAGTCAAGGATGGCCCTCCTCCTTGCTGAAGCTGCAGCTGGAAGACTCCAATCCACATCTGGCAGATTAATGTCACCAACTAGCAGCACCTTATTTGCCATCCTGATGATATCTTCCCCAAGTGCTTTACCCAACTCTCCTCCCTGTGCTGGAAGTCTCTATACCATTTCTGTACAGATAGCAGCCTCGGCTCCTGTCTCCAAGATAACCCAAATTACCTCTAGTCCTTCCTTTTCCTCCAGGCACCCCTGTACCTTTGTAGCCTTTATTCTCCCCTCACATACAGTACAGTATCCCTTCCCTGTCTCTCCTGAATGGAGAGTAGCCTGTTATGGCCATATCCCAGTTATTTCTGTTAGTACATGATGACTCCATTATGGCCACCAAATCCAGGACAGCCTCCTCCATGATGGCCTCCAGGTCCAGAATTTTATTACTCAGGCTCCTTGCATTGGCACACATGGCTCTCCATGCCTCACACCCTCACCGCCTGCCTTCCTGCTTTCTCCTCCTCCTGCCTGTGTTGTTCCCTGAAACTCCCCCAACCCCCCTTCTCTTTTTACCCTCTCCATTACCTGTTTCCTCTATGCCTTGCTTCTTGCTTTCCTAACTTTCAACCCCCCTTGACCTCTGCCTTGCCTGCACCCTTGTCTTCTTCCACTCCTGCCAAGGGAGAGCTTCTTCCCCTCAGACCCTCATTCCTTGTTGCTTCATCATCTAGAAGGCAATTTTTTAACTCTCTTGGTAGTACAGCCTCCTCCACTTGGCTAGTTTAAATGCTCATCCAAGTAGCATTTAAATCTCCCACTAAGGAATATGGTCCCCCTTCTTGAAGGATGTAGGCCATCTCCCCTAGAGAGGCCCATGTCCTCCCAGTCTGGCCCCCATCCCCCAATGTAGCCAAAGCCCTCCTCCATGCACCATGCCTTCAACTAGTTGTTAAAAGCCCTGGTGCTGCGTACTTCCAGTTTTGGCAGAGGCATTATGGCCACTTGATCCAATGGCACTTCACCTCAGGTTCTCACCAGAATTAAAGGGGAACTGTCAGCAATAAAAGCCTCACACCCAAGCATGAGGCTGTTCCCAATTAACACTATGTGTGCAATAACATTTTGGGGGGCTTAAGCCCATGATTCAATGTGGGGAAGAAGTTCTCCCACAACCTCTACTTAATCCCATCACTAATACTAAAACTCCCTTGCTTAGGGAGTGTGTTTTGTCCTTGAACTCCCTGCATGGCTTGTGTGGCTGTGCCTTCTCTCTCCTTTCCTCCTGCTGCTGCTGTCTGGTCTGTTCCTCCCTTCCCCTCCCCTCTCCTGTGCATCTCCCTTCCTCTCCCTTTGTTTTTTCCCTATTCTTTTCCCATTTGTGTTTGCTTACCTTTTTATGCTGATTGCGCACATGTGCTAGAAACATGTTGCGGCAGCTTTCTCCACAAGCAGGTTGTGGAGGCGCAGCACTGTTGCGGCCAATGCCCCCACAACTTGTAGAGGCTTGTCCCTTAATCTTGTAGATTTCTTGGAAATAGTTTCTTGCTAAGTATACTCGATTATGGTCTTATGATTTATTCTGGCACAAATGATACTTTGATTCAGAAATTACAAGTGTTATATAATAGTATTTTACGTTTTATGACAGGTCTCCCCTTGAAGACACACCACTGTGTCTTGTTAAATGAAGCAAACTGTCTTTCTCTCCATGACAGGATAAACCTGAAACTTGGTGTTTTTTTGTTCAAGTGTTCACAAGGTTTACTCCCTCAGGCTACCCAGGATCTTATTCCTCCCCCAGTTAAATGGCATAGAAACTAGGTTTAGGTCTAGGGGTTCAGTTAGAATCCCTTTTTATAAAAAAAAACTATTGGCCAAATATCTGTAATCTACAGAGCGATACAAATTTTCAATAATATCCCATCTAATATTACCAGCGTAGGAGCGGTTCAATTGTTTAAAAAATGTTTTTCAAATTGGTTAAACAATCTTAATGTATGTCATTGTTTTTAAAATTTGTATTGTATTGTATTTAATAATGTTGGTCCACTGTACTACACCTTTTATATTTTTGAATTTTATGTTTATTTGTTGACTTGTCGCTTGTGAAAATGGGCAGTTTGTTCATCTAGCTAACAAGTATAAAAAATAAAAATGAAACGAAATGAAAATTGTCCCGCTTCCCTCAACGCCGTGGCACGCTGCTGCTGACACTAGTTCAGCAAGCATGCCACCAACTTGTGAAAATTTAGCTGCTACAATCAGGGGCCGCATCATCATTGCAGCATCAGCCATCCGCTGCAATGAGGAGCGACCCATCGTGCAAGGGCAGATGAAATGTTTGGCTTAGAACACGCTGCAGGTCTGCCGCCGTGTTCACAAACACATAACCTCTCCACCATGTTTATTTCCCAACGGGACCCCAATCCCATCGGGCTTCAGTGCCCCAATGTTGATTTTGCAGATGGGGAGCCCACTCCCCATCGGCATTATGTCCACACCCGCTTTTGTGTTTACCAGCCGGGTGCCCAATCCCGTCGGCATAATGTTATACCCCCTTTTTGCTGTGTGCCAACATAGGGTTGCCCAATCCCCGTCAGCTACTGCTGCCCTCAAAAGAAGAGTCCAGTGGCACACTGGGAGCCCACCCCAGTGTGCCACATGCCCCTGTAACATAAAAAATTGTTCCACAACGTCTTTTTTTTTTTAACCTGTAAAAAAGGAAACTGTCCCCCGGCAGTCTCCCTGCCCCCCAGCCGCAACCCGTGCCCATTCTCTGTGCACCCTGCCTCCCCACACCCCCTCTCACCCCATACTTACCTCTGGAGTCTGGCGCAATGATCTTCGTTGGACCGGGAACACGTCTGCACTCTTCAAAGCCAACTGCAAACTGAGGAAATACCAGCAAGCTGTATAATGGAATGAATAGGGTTTTTCCAACTTTAATGCATATCTCAGTCATTTTTTTGAATTTTGGCACCAGATTTTTAACATGGGGTTTTTGGGATCCCTCCTCATGAATTCTGGAACTGTCATGGCATTAATCTGCCCCAAAAGGTGATTTTGCGGTCACTGCGAAGAATCACATTTCAGGGCCGATTAACGAAACGACAGTGGTAGTGTTCATGAGGCAGGCTCTCAAAAGGCCTATGTTGCAAATTTGGTGGAACAAATCCAAAAAATGACTATTTTATGACCGTACATTGTGCAGTTGCTACGCATGCTCATAACTTTGCGAATCTGCAATATTTTCATGCCAAATTTTCAACATTGGCATTTTTTCACACCTCCTTGTGAACAGTACAGCTGTCATTTTTCACATCCTGGTGGAAATGTGTTTTCACTTCCGGCACAGAATAAGCAGATCACTGTGGGAAATCAGTGTTTGGGATAGATTAAGAAAATGACAGTGACACTGTTCATGAGTAGAAGGTCCTAAAATGCCTATGTTGAAAATTTGCTAACGATACCCCATAAAATGATTGGTTACAAGTGTGCATTGAACTGTTTCCACACACCCTTGTAACTTCGTAAATTTGTAATATTTTCACGCCACATTTTCAACATTGCCATTTTCCCACACCTACTTATGAACAGTACAGCTTTCATTTTTCCCATCCTAGCCGAAATATGTTTTCGCACTTCTGGCACAGAATAGAGCGGTCACTGTGGGAAATCACTGTCTGGGACAGATTAAGAAAATGACAGTGATATTGTTCATGAGCAGAGGTCCTAAAATGCCTATGCTGAAAATTTGGTGATGATAGCCCATCAAATGAATGTGTGCATTGCGCTCTTTCCATGCACCCTTGTAACTTCGGAGATTTGTAATATTGTCACGCCAGATTTTCAACAGTGGCATTTTTTCGTACCTCCTTATGAGCAGTGCAGCTGTCATTTTTCACATCCTGGCTGAAATGTGTTTTCACAGTTGCGGCACAGAATAATGCGGTTGCTGTGGGAAATCAGTGTTTGGGAAAGATTAAGAAAATGACAGTGGCAGTGTCCATGAGCAAAGGTCCTAAAATCCCTATGTTGAAAATTTGGTGATAAAACTCCATAACATGACTATGTTACAAGCGTGCATTGAACTGTTTCCACTCACCCTTGTAACTTCGCAAATTTGTAATGTTTTCACGCCACATTTTCAACAGTGGCATTTTTTCACACCTCCTTATGAACAGTACAGTTGTCATTTGTCACATCCTGGCTAAAATATGTTTTTGCACTCCTGCTAGAGAATAGCATGGTCGCTGTGGGAAATCAGTGTTTGGGACAGATTAAGATTGAACGAGTGAGTGGGGGGAGTGACCAAGCTCAACTGAGCTGTTGGGACTGCTGCAGATTTGTTTGTGGGCAGAAAAAGGTCCCAACACAAGAACCCAGTACAAAAGGCCAGCCTGCAGCACTGAGAGAAACAGAACGAGAGAGCGAGTGAGGGAGGGGGAGTGAGCAAACTCACCGGAGTGCTGTCAGGACTGCTGCGGATTTCTTTGTGGGCAGAAAAAGGCATCAATGCAGGCAGGGGCCCAGTACAAAAGGCCAGCTTGCAGGGGTGGGAGAAACAGTATGAGCGAGTGATACGGGGGACTGAGTGAGCTCAAAGGAGCTCTATCAGGACTGCTGCAGATTTATTTGTGGGCAGAAAAAGGCGCCAATGCAGGCAGGAGCACCCTACAAAAGGGCAGCTTGCAGCGCCAGGACAAACAGAATGAGCGAGTGAGAGAGGGAGACTGAGCAACCTCAATGGAGCTCTGTCAGGACAGCTTCAGATTTCTTTGTGGACAGACAAAGGTGCCAATGCAGCCAGGAGCCCCATACAAAAGCGCAGCCTGCAGCGCCAAGAGAAACAGAAACAGCGAGTGACAGAGCAGTAGTGAGTGAGCTCAATGGAGCTCTACTGTGACTGCTGTGGATTTCTTTGTGGGAAGAAAATGTGGGCAATGCAGGCAGGAGCCCAGTACAAAAGGCCAGCTTACAGCGCCGGCAGAAACGGAATGCGTGAGTGAGAGAGGGGGAGTAAGCGAGCTCAATGGAGCTGTGTTGGGACAGTTTCAGATTTCTTTTTGGCCAGAAAAAGCTGACAGGAGCCCAGTACAAAAGGGCAGCCTGCAGCGGCGGGAGACACAGAAAAAGCGAGTGAGGGAGGGAGAGTGATTGAGCTCAACAGAGCTCTGTTGGGACTGCTGCAGATTTTTTTGTGGGCAAAAAAAGGCAGCAATGCACGCAGGGACCCAGTACAAAAGGGCAGCCTGCAGTGGCGGGAATACCAGAATGAGTGAGTGAGAGAGGGGGGAGTGAGCAAGCTCAACAGAGCTCTATTGTAACTGCTGCAAATTTCTTTGTGGGCAGAAGAAGGTGGCAATGCAGGCAGGAGCCCAGTAGAAAAGGGCAGCCTGCAGCACCGGCAGAAACAGAATGAGTGAGTGAGAGAAGGGGAGTGAGCGAACTCAATGGAGCTTTGTCAGGACTGCTGCAGATTTCTTTGTGGGCAGAAAAAGGCGCCAACAGAGGCAGGAGCCCAGTACAAAAGGGCAGCCTGCAGCACCAGGAGAAACAGAATGCGTGAGTGACATGGGGAGTGAGTGACCTCAACGGAGCTCTGTCGGGACAGCTGTGGATTTCTTTGTGGGCAGAAAAAGGTGCCAACGCAGGCAGGAGCCCAGTACAAAAGGGCAGCCTGTAGTGCTGGGAGAAACACAATGAGTGAGTGAGAGAGGGGGGAGTGAGCGAGCTCAATGGAACTCTCTCATGACTACTGCAGATTTCTTTGTTGGCAGAAAAAGGCTGACAACATGAAAACAGGGCCCTTGATACAAAGGCCAACCTACAGCGCTCGCAGAAACGGAAAGAGTGAGTGAGAGAGGGGAAGTCAGCAGGCTCAACAGACCTGTGTCAGGACTGCTGCAGATTTCTTTGTAGACAGAAAAAGCCACCAACAGAGGCAGGTGCCCAGTACAAAAGGGTAGCCTGCAGTGCCAGGAGAAACAGAATAAGCGAGTGAGAGAGGGGGAGTGAGCCACCTCAACAGAGCTCTGTCGGGACAGCTGCAGATTTCTTAGAGGGCAGAACAAGGTGCCAATGCAGGCAGGAGCCAAATACAAAAAAGCAGCCTGCAGCACCGGGAGAAACAGACTAAGCGAGTGACAGAGGGGCAGTGAGCATGCTCAACAGACCAACGCAATCAACATTTGGCATTGACAAATGCTTGTTTTTTGTTTGCTTTTGTTCTATTTTGATTTGGCCTCTGCTCCCCAGCCTACTCCATTCCACCTCTCCATTCCTTATCCCCACTCACCTCAGTCCCTCATTTGCATTTGGGTCATTCCCCTTTTGTATTTTTTTTCTGGGATTTTCCGCAGCCTCCAACACCTCCTCCTCCTCCCGCCTTCCCACCTCTCGTTCCCCCGTGCCTTCGAGGTATCTCCCAGCTTCCATGTCCCCCGCATTTGCTTCTCATGCCCTCTGGAAGCATGCCCACTTTCTCTCCATCCCCTGCAGGCCAACACTCTCCTATCCTCCACCCCTCTTTTCCCCCCAGTCCTGCTGGTGAGTCATCCACTCCATGGTGGTACAGCCTTTTCTTCTCACCAGGCTGTCTCTCACTTACTGCTTACTCGGTTCTCTACATAGCCTTCTGCCTACCCAATGGTATCCTGAGTCTTCCCCATACTGTGAATACTGCTTTACTCGTCCAATATCAGCAGCGCAGGGGGGTTATCACAATCATTGAACTCTGACCACACAGCAACACTGAGCAGCAGCTGCCATTCCAATTATGTTCACACCGTGAGGGCATTTCACAATTTTCAGTTCGCTCAGTGGTCGTCCTTCATCACAGACATACTGCTGTCCACCGCTTTCACTCTAAAAATACTACTAAACAGTCTGTTTCTCAAGTGATTACATTCAAATGCACTCTCGCAGTACCTCTTTGATAGAGGCTCAGTCTCATTCTTCTGGGTAAGTGAGCGGGACATCATGACCACCCCCTGCCACATCATGCTGCAGTTGTTTGATTTCTCCACGGGGTGGTACTACCTCTTCTGTTATCAGCACTCTAACTCAGCTACTATATTGCAACTGCATAGTGCACCCCAGGCCATGTGGCTCACTAATGAGTTTTCATGTTCTTTTTATTTCTTTGGTTGAATTTCTTTACTGCTGTGCAACTCCTGCTGTCTGTTTTGTTTCAAGCGGTAATGATGCCCGTGGCAATAGCGAGACTTTCTTGACAGCTGAAAGACACTTTTCTATTGTATTACAAGTTAAGAAGTGTCAGTTATAACATTTATTTCTGTAGTTTTGTCTGTTTCTTTTGCTCATTGGACTGTTTTCCATCTTTGAGGGTAAACTTGCGCTGCAGCTCCTGATCTCCTCAATAGTACCGGGGGCAGGGGGTACTCTCATTCTACCGTTCCTGGGATTGCTCCCACTTTACCACCCCTGTTACCTACAACCTCAGTCACTTACACTCCATCTGTACTCTGCTCAGTTATATACATCCATTTATGGAAGGGTCCTCCCCTGCATCCTAATTTTATTACTTTCAAAGCCAGCCTCTTAATTCTACCACTCACTCCTGTTGTGTGCCCTCCATCCCATATGTCCTACTCCTGTTCTACCATGTCTGTGTATCATTTATCATCCTGTCTGCCCACTGTTCCTCATTTACTCACCCTCTACAACAGCTTTGTTCCCCTTCTGTCAGTTCATACCAGCAGTACTCTGGACTCCATCCCTAACTCACACCTTCTGAGGTGCTGAGCGAAGGTAGACTTCCCCTGTCTACCAGGGATGGGATTCCATTTCATTCACTACTTCATACTACTTACTAACTTGACATTCTCCATCCCTAACTCTGCTGGGCAGCATCAAGTGAAGGTTAGCTCACCCTGACTACCAGGGATGGGAACCATGTCTACAATCTACTGAGTTATACTATGCCTTCTCTACCTCATATCAATTTCCGCTTCCCTTCGGGAACAGAACTACTTCAACCATGTACTCTCATCATCCTACCTCTCCTAGCTGCATCAAGTCAAGATCATCTCACCTCGACCATCATGGATGGATGTCTGAGTTTACATTTGATTGCTTCCTACTTACCCATTCATGTCCTGCTACCAGATGCCGCTACACTTCTGGTACTGGACCTTGTCCTACTCACATTCTCCATTATTCCTTGCCTGCAGCTTCATCTCAGGTCTTTTTGCACTGCCATCCCTGATCAGGAGTCTGAGCTTGCATCGACTGTTTCCACTTCTGCATCCTCTACCTGATAACGGGATGATGCTTTCCTTCAGGAACAGGACCTTTATACTCCAAATGCCTTCCATGTCTCGGCTCTGCCTGACAACATCGACTGTAACTATTTTCACCAACTACCGGGTGTGGTAGCCCGTTTCTGGATCTGCTATTTCAATACATCCTCTGTCTCATGTCTGGTTGCCACTCCCCTTCTGAAACAGGACCTCATTAACTCAATTACCTCCATCCTCCTACCTCTGCCAAGTGGTATCAGATAGTAGTTATCTCTCCTCGATCACCTAGCCTAGAAGCTCATTTCTACAATCAACTGTTTTGACCTCATTTGCTTTCTACTGGACCAATGCTTGCTGCTTCTTGATTTACCTGAGCCATGTTCAGATTGTGCCTTCACTCTCATACATTATCTGGAGTGTCATGTCCAGGTCGTCTCACCTCAACTCATTGGTTAGAAGCCTGAGTCTGCACCTGCAGGTCCATCCTTATGCATTTTCTATCTCTTACCTGATTACCTCTTCCCTCCAGACACAGGACCCCTCTGCTCTGAATGACTTGGATCCTTCCTCACCACTCACCATCCTGCACTTTCCTGGACCATCATACTTGACCCCCTTGGCCTCCTTTCCCTCATGATTTGGATCTTGCCAGCTGGTTCAGTATCTATCTCAATCCAGTTTGACTGCCTCATGGACTTCTTTACTGCAGGCTGGCCTTTCCAGCTGCCGTATGAGTTTGTTTTTCCCCTTTAGATGTGGGAACCACATCCTTCTTCGTTCCAGCACCTTCCCTCCTTTCCACTCATCGCCTTCATCAGATGTAGGACTCATCTATCTCAACTCAGTTACTTTTGGTACTTGGCTTGCTCCTTGGCTTTCCGTGGATCATCCTCTAGTGACTTGCTATAGCCTTCCCACATTCCTCTGCCATTCGCTGAGGAGCTGACCTGGTCCTGTTTCTTCCTGTACTGTATATCATCCAGCTGCCCCTCAGCCGTCTCCTTCCCTGGATCATTCCTTCAGTTCATCAGGATTCACTCTGGACTTTCCTTCCATTAACAAGCTGTTCCTGCAGCTTAGGTGTGGGGCTAGCTCGGGAGCGTTAATATTGAGTGATATTGCAACTGACATACATATTATATGAAACGGTGTTGAACTGTGTTTATGAGGGAGCCCTGGTTGCTATCCTGGTAACCAGGAAGAGAGACTGCTTCCAGTCTAAGGAGCTACTTCTGTTTTAAAACATTTGTTCTTTTTTAATAAGATACCAACATTGCAAAGCAATTGACTGGTGCACTTTTAGTGACTCTACGGGGCATATGGTGGCTTTGTTTGCATTTTAATTATTATTCGTTGTTTGCATCACTCGTGACCTCCAAGCTATACTTCCGAGGCATTTCAGCTTTTTTTAGCAAGCTCTGCTGTGAGTGCCCATCAAAGAACACCACTTTAACAAGCTGTTCCTGCAGCTTAGGTGTGGGGCTATCTCGGGAGTGTTAATACTGAGTAATATTGCAACTGACATACATATTATATGAAATGGTGTTGAACTGTGTTTATGAGGAAACCCTGGTTGCTATCCTGGTAACCAGAAAGAGAGACTGCTTCCAGTCTAAGGGGCTACTTTTGTTTTGAAACATTTGTTCTTTTTTAATAAGATACCAACATTGCAAAGCAATTGACCGGTGCACTTTTAGTGACTCTAAGGGGGCATTTGGTGGCTTTGTTTGCATTTTATTTATTATTTGTCACTCGCATCACTCGTGACCTCCAAGCTATACTTCTGGGGCATTTCAGCTTTTTTAGCGAGCCCTGCTGCGAGTGGGGCGAGCAGAGTGGGGCGCCAAACGCAGCATCTGCGCATGTCTGCTGTGTCCGCTGGTGACACTGGGGGCCAGGTGAGTCATTAGATCTTGCATCTTAGCCAGGTATACAACATAACCAGATAGTTATAAGTGTTACTGTTCTGCCACCTGTTAATACTCTGCAATGGCGCAGGCAAAGGGGAAACGGGGTAAGAAAAACAAGAAAAAAACGTGCTCCCAGTGTAACATGTACACAGAAGACGCACTTAATCAGGAGTTTGTGTGTGAAAAGTGTACCCTAATTACTGCATTACAGGAGGAAATTTGTCAGCTATGTAGGAGACTTGAGACTCAGAAAGAAATTATACTACTAGAAAACTTCATTGATGAAGCAGTGAGGGAAACTAGTATAAATCACACTGATTATATTAATAAAGATGAATCCAAAGTGTTGGTTTCTGCCCTGAATCCAGAACATAAAACCAGTATATCCACCCCATTGCATCTTCCCAGACAGGACTCTCTGCCCATTACTCTTTTTAACACATTTGAAAGTTTGGCAATTGACACTGAAGATCTGGCTGAAAACTCTACCCCAATGACCACTATGCCACCTAATAACTCTTGCTCACTTCCAACTGCTCCCACAGATCCTTACCAGTTGAAAATATAACACATCTAAAATGGGATATTGTGGTAATAGGAGATTCAATACTAAGGGGGGTTGATACTGTAGTATGTGAAGGGTGTAAGGAATATACAACAGTGAGTATGCTCCTCGGGGCACAGACTAGGGGCATCATTGACCTTCTAGATGGGTTACTTGAGAATATTACCAAGTCCCTAGTTATCTTACATGTTGGATTAAATGACCTGTTCTCACATACTTTGATGGGCATCCAAGCTAACTATAAAAATATAGTCAATCAGATCAAAAACAAGGAAGGTGAAATTATATTGTCTGGTATCTTGCCCACCGCTGGGAAATCCTTGTACAAAAATCATATTATTCACAAAGTAAACAACTGGCTCAGACAATATTGTCTTTCAGAAAGCATTGGATTTATGGATAATTCCATTTCATTCAATAATCCAGCTTGCTTTAAAGGGGATGGTTCACACCTAAATCATTTCGGGACCAGGATTTAGGGGAATAAAATAAACAAAGTTATTAATTTTCATTTAAACTGGATTATGGGGAGAGGGCCCCTAGGGACTTTAAGGACTCCTGTAAAATGACTAACAATGCACCTAACTTTGATAACCCAGGTTGGAGAGGTGTATTAATTAATGCTAGAAGTCTGACCAAAAAATTCAACAAATTAAAAAATCTGATAGTAACTAACAACATACAAATCGCCCTAGTTACGGAAACCTGGTGTGACGAAAATGATCCTTGGGACAAAACCATCCATGGATATAATGTCTATTCTAAAAGTAGGGTCCACAGGAAGGGTGGAGGTGTGGCCATCTATCTTCAAGATACTGTACAATTGCATGTGAGGAAGTCCCTGGAGATACTCTCAACCTGGAAACTATTTGAGTTAAATTGTCCCCCCAGTCTGATCCCCCATATATTTTAAGTCTGGTCTACCGACCCCCTTCCATGTCCCCAGAAAATGACATTACATTATTGAATTATATTGGGAATCTTGATCCTTCCAATAACCTTATGATTTTTGGTGATTTTAACTTACCTAACATTAATTGGAAAATGGCAAGTGTAGCTAGTAAAACTGATAGCCTCTATTTAGACACATTTAATGAACTTGGAGTGGAACAAAAAGTCCAGTATGCCACCAGAAATGACAAAATACTGGATATTATTTTAACTAATACTAAACACTGTATTTACAATATCAAAATCAATGCACCTTTGGGAAATAGTGACCACAATACTGTTCATTTTCAGGTTACTAGGAATACAAAACAAACAGCTACTGGTGTTACTGAAACTCTAAATTTTCATAGAGCAAACTTTCATAATATAAAAACTAACCTAAACCACTCAGATTGGCATAAAGTGTTTATTAATCATTCAGTAGAATCTAAATGGGGGCTTATGATCAATAAACTAAGAAATCTGATTAATGATACTATTCCTAGAATAAAAAAATATGGCAACAGTCATAAAAATACATCTGTATGGATGAACCCTACAATCAAATGTCTGAATAATAAAAAATAAATTGTTTCAGCAAATTAAAAAGGGGTTAACCCACCTTCTCCCTAAGTATAGATCGCTGGTTAAAAATATTGAAAACAAGAATAAGTCAGCAAAATCCCAATATGAAATCCAATTGGCTACCAGGGTTAAAGATAACAAAAACTTTGTTTTTGCTCATGTTAATAAATCTAGGGGTAAAGCAAACACTATAGGTCCTTGTTTAGCTGATGTTGGCACGATAGATAGTAATCAGGAGGCTGCTGATATCCAGAATCAGTATTTCTGTACTGTTTTCAACAAGATTAGTATTGGATCGGCAGATACAGCTGTGACATCATCTCCTGGGCAGTTTGTCATTAAACCCAATGAAGTCCTTGACAGGTTAAGAAAGTTAGATACAAATAAATCACCAGGCCCCGATGAAATTCATCCTAGGGTGTTAAAAGAGCTTGCTGAATTTAATTATCTTCCTCTTGCTAATATTCTCCAACATTCTCTAGATACTGGGGAGGTTCCACATGACTGGAGAATAGCGACTGGGGTACCTATTCACAAGAAAGGTCCTAAAATCAACCCTGAGAACCATAGACCCATCAGCCTGACCTCATTAATAGGCAAGATCTTGGAAAATATTATTAAAGACCTTATTCTTGATTCTATCCATCAAACTGGGTTATCTGACCCTCTCCAACATGGGTTCACTAAATCTAAATCCTGTCAAATTAATCTATTAACCTTCTATGAAAAAGTTACTAGGGAAACTGACCAGGGTAATTCTGTGGATCTTGTGTTCCTAGACTTTGCTAAAGCATTCGATAAATTAACACATCTTGAGCGTATCGATACCCTGAGAGCTTTTAAACTAAAAACTAATATTGTCAACTGAATTGCTAACTGGTTGGAGGGAAGAAAGCAGAGAGTCACTATAAATGGAGAATATTTCAACTGGGCTGCTGTCACTAGCTGGGTTCCCCAGAGGTCTGTCTTGGGCCCCTGTCTCTTCAACATTTACGTTTCCACCCTCACCGTTGGTAACCCCAACATATGGATATTAAAATTTTCAGATGATTGTCAATTGGGTAATGTGGTGAACAATGCAACAAGTAGTACTGCTCTTCTACTAGCTCTGGATAACATATTAACTTGGTCTAGCACAAATAAAATAGCCTTAAACCCCACTAAGTGCAAAATTATGCACCTGGGAATACACAACAAACATCTTGTGTACAAACTAGGGAACGTTGCTCTTCTCGAAACCAAGCAAGAAAAGGATCTTGGAATAACTGTAAACCCTAACCTGAAATTCAGAACCCACTGTAAAATCCAAATAAATAAAGCTAATCAAAACCTCAATTGTATGCAATTCAGGCACGTATCTAGTCATAAGAATGAAGTATTACTCCCTTTATATATTGCCTTGGTGAGGCCACATCTTGAATGCTGTGCCCAGATGTGGTCCCCATATTACAAGGAAGACGTTTTAAAAATTGAGAGAGTACAAGCAAATTTAAATAAAAGAAATAATTACATGACTATATGTGCATCAAGACTCTGGAATTTATTACCTCAAGAAATTGTGAATATTAAAAATGTTAATACCTTTAAAAATAATTTTGATAATTGGAGTAAACTAAATCAGTCTTATTTATACTGACCCACATGTGTGGGGGAAAGAATCAAGATGGGCCTCGGCCTCCTTTACTTTCCATATATAAACCTAGTAAACCTAGTAAATGAAGATTCACTAGAGCCATTATAGGGATGGCAGACAAGCCATATGAATCCAGGTTGAGACTGCTTAACTTGTATACGCTCCAATATAGAAGACTGAGGGGAGACATGTGTCTTCTATTTAGAGTCTTAAGCGACCCCATCCTTAGTAATGAACTAGGAATCACTCTTTCTAGCAATATAGTCAGTAACAGAAGACACTCTAAGCAATTATACTTGTCCAAATGGAATACTCTGTGAAGAAGGTATTGGTTTAGCCATAGGATCATTTCAACATGGAATCACCTCCCAGCCAAGGTAGTAGATAGCCCAAATATGGACTCCTTCAAAATAAACTTAGACTCAGCAATTGGGGACAATGTTAAATTCTGTGTTTATTGATATTTCTGGCAAGCACCATGGACACAATGTCCGTATTAGCTTGAAGTACCTATGATGACACCTATAGATAGCTACCTTTTCATCTCTGCCTTGCAGGCTTGGGGCTTCGCCTTCTTTGCTGTGGCTCTTTGGACATATTACCTTATCTCCAGTCAGTCAGCCAACTACTCCTCCCATTTATCCATCGCATACCCCTACTCTGGCCATTCTAACCGCTCCCATCCACTACTCGATGGATC
Source organism: Neoceratodus forsteri (assembly GCA_016271365.2). NCBI lineage: Eukaryota > Metazoa > Chordata > Ceratodontiformes > Ceratodontidae > Neoceratodus > Neoceratodus forsteri. The sequence continues at coordinate 1,094,564,279 of CM057451.1, forward strand.
ACTTGTTCATTACACCTGAGGAAAACTACTTCTAGCAAACATCCCTTGGATAACAGCCTCATAGACTCTTACTTCATCATAGAGTTTTCTGTAATGCCCAATCAGCTCTGCACAATCATACCGGGAATCCCATTCAACTGAACAATAGAAGGAACTCATCCATGTCTATTAGATGCTGTCTATGAATCATTTTCTGTTCAATTTCTGTGGCTTCCCTGTCTACCATGTCTCACAGGCTATCCTCATACACAGAAAGGACTTCAATTCTTCTGTTATGGTCTGACTCCGTAACTGTTGTCATTGCTGCAGATACTGGAAATCACAAGATGCCTCATACCACTACGGACATACTCCATTTTTACCTTCTGCAGCCTTTCCTACCAACATTGACATGTTACTCAACTCCTACTTTCTCAACAGCTATTTCTTGTCCTAAGATATTTTCCACTACCTCCCCTGAACTTCCATCACTGGATCTCTACACCTACCTGCTCTACTAACATCATGCTATCCAAACCACTGTTTTCTAGCTCCTGGAAATCATGAGATCTCATCCAATCATCTGCATTTCTTCATCTTTTTACCAGCAGTCAAGTTAGCTGCCCATCCAATGGTCCTTCCAGTCTATCCTTCATGAATTATTTCCATTACAACCTTCAGTTAGGACTTTCACCAAGAACAGGCTCCTCCATGTCTCAATCTGGAAACCACAGCAGTTATGGAGAATTAACTGTCCCAGTATTGCCTCTTAACAGGTTTCACTCGACCATAGCACTAGGCTCCTCTGGCATTCCACACTACTTGACCTCACTACCAACTCAGCCTATAGACTCTTCCATATGTTCACCTCCAAGCTTCCCTTAAGTATTCAGGCATCGGATTATCTGTAACCCTAACCAGCCATAGCCACCTCAATGCATCTCATGGGCAATTATGCACAGAAATACCCATATTTACTTCTGCAGCAGAACATGCACAAATATAGTTATGACATCAATGCCCAAATAAGCTGTCCAATTCCTTGTACTGAACTTCCACTCATTCTCTCTCTCTCCTCTCTCTCTCTCTCTCTCTCTCTCTCTCTCTCCCTCCACATATATATATTATAGTGGTGCGGTCACGACACTATAGTTAGGGTTCAGCGGTCAGTTACATACTAAAGTCAAAGGTTTGGGCGTTAATAACTTTGGACCCATTCAACGGATTTGCCTGAAATTTGGTATGTGCAGTAGGGCATGGTAGATCTCTTGATCTGTCAAATTGCTTTTATGGTCTTTGCATACAAAAGTGCTGAAAAATGCAAAATTATCAGATTTTGGCGGCAGCTTTTGGGATTTTGGATGTGGCTCTGCACAGTTGTTGTGTGGCATGCCACTCTGCAAGATGGCTCTCTTGAAAGAGCTTTGGTGGCTGAACATACCACTTTTTGTTTGGTGAAAAAATATTAAGGCATTCAAAAGTTATGCCAGTTTTAAGTTCCCATTATAAGTCAATGGGAAAATTTATATGTATGTTTTGCGAACAAAGAATGGGGTTCTGGCCATCTGGTCCCACCTGGCGATCAAAGAATTTGCAGCCTCAAGGTACAAGAATATTTGTCCCTGAGAATTTTCTAAATTCTTTGATAACGAGGTCCGCCATCTTGTTTTTAGTTTTATGATCGGAAAAACACAAATATCTCGGCTCAGTGGTCACTCCTGAAGTAAAACTTGGATGGGTTTTACTCAGGGGCCCCGATCTATCAAGCCATGCCTTTGATTCCATCCAAATTGGTCAAAAAATAGAGTTATTAGCTTTTAAAATCTTCGTTCACAGCTCGCTAACGATCTTTGATCGCGAGCCTGCAAATTCTTTAATCGCGAGATTCTTTGATTGCAATCTTGCATCGTGACCTATTTTCACAAATATCTCGGCTCAGGGGTGGGCTAGGAACACAAATGAGGGTGGGTTTTGATCAAGGGGCTTCGTTCTATCGAGGCATGCCGTTGGTTCAGTTCAAATCTGTGAAAAAAATGCATTTCACTATTTTTTATCTTTGGTCATGAGTGTGCAATTTCTTTGATCACGAGTCTGCAGATTCTTTGATCGCAAGATTCTTTGATCGCGATCATGCATTGCGAGTGAGAGTCGAGATGGCCAGATTTAAAATTGTTCTTTCTGAGCCTAGGTGTGTCCCACACACTGAAATGAGGGTGGGTTTTGCTCAGGGGGCTTCGTTCTGCCCCGTCTGAATAATAAAAATAATGTATTAAATATCCGTGGTAGTCTAGTGTTCCTCCCCCTCAGTCATTATAAAATATATAATCATGTGTAATGTCCTGGTAGTCTAGTGACCCACCGATGTGTATTTTTTACATCAGTGGTAGTCTAGTGGCCCCAGCTAGCTTTATAAAATAATTATTACTGTTTATATCCCTGGTAGTCTACTGGCACCCCAATCTGCATGAAATAATATTCATTGTAGATATCCCTGGTAGTCTAGTGCCCCCCCAGCATAACAAAATAAATCATTATTTCATATTTCCTGGTAGTCTAGTGGCCCCCACCCAGGTGTGCTAGCTCACCCAGCACCCCCCACCCTTCCCCAGCCAGTAACTGGCACAGCCTACGTCTCACCTCCATGGCCAGCCACCGACTGTGTGCATTACGATCGGTAATGCAAAGAGGCACTCAGAAATATTTACAGAGTACCTCTTTGCATTGGCGCTCATAATGCACACAGTCAACTTTGTTCTATTGAGGCATGCTGTTGGTTCAGTTCAAATCAGTAATGCAAAGAGGCACTCAGAAATATTTTCAGAGTGCCTCTTTGCATTAGCGCTCATAATGCACACAGTCGGTGGCTGGCCGTGGAGGTGAGAAGTGGCCTGTGCCAGTCGCCGGCTGACAAAGTGTGGGGGGTGCTGCGTGGGCTGGCACGCTTGGGTGGGGGGCCACTAGACTTCCAGGAAATACAAAATCATTATTTATTTTATTATGATGGAGTGGTGGCCACTAGACTACCAGGGATATGTATAATTAATATTTCATACAGTTTGGGGGCACTAGGTCAGGGTATGGGCAGTAGTAATAATTATTTTATACAGCTCGGGGGGCCACTAGATTACCAGGGATGTGAAAACATACACATTGGGGGCACTAGACTACCAGGGCATTACAAATGATTATATATTTTATTATTATAGGGGGGCCATTAGACTACCAGGGATAGTTAATACATTATTTTTGTTATTCACACGGGGCAGAACAGAGCCCCCTGAGCAAAACCCAGCCTCATTTAACTTTGTAGGGCACCCTTGGGCTGAGAAAAAACATTTTAAAATCTGGCCATCTCGTCCCTTGCCCTTTGATCACGAGCATGCAATTTCTTTTATCACAATCATGCATAGTGATCGAGGGACGAGATGGCATGATTAAAAAATCAATTTTCTCAGCCCAGGGGTGCCCTAGAAAGTCAAATGAGGGCAGGTTTTACTCAGGGGGATTCATTCTGTCAAACCATGGTGGTGGTTTACCACAATTCCTTCAATTTATTTGACTTATAACATTTTTAATTCTTTGTTCGTAAGCCTGCAAATTCTTTGATTGCGAGCCGCCTGCAAATTCTTTGATCGTGAGATTCTTTGATTGCAATTGTGTATCGTGAGTGAGGGATGAGATGGCCCAATTTAAAAAATCTATTTTCTCAGCCCAGGGGTGCCCTAGAAAGTCAAATGAGGGCGGGTTTTACTCAGGGGGGATTCATTCTGTCAAACCATGGTGGTGGTTTACCACAATTCCTTCAATTTATTTGACTTATAACATTTTTAATTCTTTGTTCGTGAACCTGCAAATTCTTTGATTGCGAGCCACCTGCAAATTCTTTGATCGTGAGATTCTTTGATCGCAGTTGTGTATCGTGAGTGAGGGATGAGATGGCCCAATTTAAAAAATCCATTTTCTCAGCCCAGGGGTGTCCTAGGAAGTCAAATGAGGGTGGGTTTACTCAGGGGGGCTTCGTTCTGTTGAACCATGGCAGTGGCATTCCGGAATTGCATAATTTTTTTTATTTAGAAGATTTTTAATTCTTTGTTCTTGAGCCTGCAAATTCTTCAATCATGAGTCTGCAAATTCTTTGATTGTGAGACTCTTTGATCGCCATCTTTGATTGCAAAATAGGGACAAGAAGGACAGAATTTTTATAATGGAATAGATAGGGAAATTTTACCAGTCTTTAACATTGAATATCTCAGAAACGGTTTAGTCTTTTGACTTGAAATTTGGAGGGTGTTTGCGGCATGTCCTGTAGATGTTATTTATGGGGCTTATGTGTCTGAGAAATTTTTTTTTTGGTGGAGATATTGTGTGATGTAATTTATGTGTTGCAGACAGTGTTTTGCTTGTGGTGGTGGCTTGGGTGTTGATGGCATGTCCTGTAGATGTTAATACAGGTGTTTAAGTGTCGGATAATATATTTTTTGTGGAGATATTGTGTGGCGCACTTTACGTTTTGTGGACAGCATTTTCTATTGTTCTACTAGATTCACATTTGTTTGGTGGCTGGCCTTATAGTTGCGAATGTACTTTTTTTTATTATTTAACAAGTTTTATTAGTTTTAACCATTGATTGAGATAAGTAAGACAGTACAGAACAATCACATGAGTGTCAGGTGCAAAATACATTAACTCAAATTAACTAATAACACAATCTCCTTCAAAGGTCTAAACCCCCAAAAGGGGGGTGAAACCCCTACTCCCACCCTCCCTCCCAGACTACACACTTTGTTTACAATTAGATCACCACACCTGAGGCAGATTTAGTCATCAAGGCTTCCATGCTGTCAGAAGAGTCTCTAGGTACCCCAGAGGGATGAGAAGGCCTTAACTCTGTCTTGCATGGAAGCTATATGTCTTTCCAATTGTAACGCCAGGATGCTCTCTCTATACCATTCCATTGTGGTGGGAAGCTTATCTTCTGCCCAATGTCTCATGATTATCAATTTAGCTATTGCAGAGATAAGCATCATATGTGCTTTCTTGACTTTGGTAATGCCATCTGGAAAATAGTTTATCAGGCAAATTTCAGGGGTAAACAGGGCTTCTAAGCCAAGGATAGGGTCTAAAATGTTATTAATAGACTGCCAGAAAGCCTGTACATGGGGACATAACCATAACATGTGAACGAGTGAACCGATGTCACCCTTACATTTACCACACAGTGGTGCAGCTAATGTCCCATACCTAAACAGTTTAACTGGCATGAGGTAAATGTTATGCATGATATTGAAATGGACTAATCTGAGCCTATCTTATTTTATGAATTTGTAAAGTTTCCTCCATAGATTAGGGTCCTCAGGGATACCTAGCTCCTTTGTCCAGTAAAAACAGATCCTAGATGGCAATCTAGAGTCCCAAGTCTGAAGAGTTTTATACAAATTAGAGACTAAATGTGACTGGAAAGCTGCCTGAAAGAGTATAGTTAGTTCTCTTTCTTCAGGGTCTGTCAGTGGGACCTGGGAGAAAAAGAAAGTTAGAGCCTTACTAACTTGAAGGTATTTAAAGACTTCTTTATCTGATACTCCAATGGACTCTTGTAGTTGATCGAAGGGGAGCGGCTTCCCAATCGACCAAATATCTGAAACTTTGCAGCGATTTAACTGAGGCCAAAAAATGAGGGATATTGGTGCACCACTGATCTTAAAATGTGGATTACCGGTGACAGGCTGATCCGATGACTGATACCACCTCACTGCAAGGTATTTTTGGATCTGGTGAGAGGCCTTCAGTGACCAAGCCATGGGGTTACTTCTAAGGGGCTTGGGGATATAAGATGGGGAGACATATAGGAGGGCCCTTAATGAGCATTTAACTCTGGCTGCTAAATATTGTTCAATAGCAAGCCACAAAGGGAGATATTCTGAGTGCCCAGTCTCTTTATGCCAAAAGGCCAATTTACTCATGTGTTGTGCTATGTAATAAAAGAAAAAGGAAGGGGCCGCCAGGCCTCCTCTGATTTTCGGGCCCGTCAATTTGAGATAGAATCTGCGGATACCTTTCTTATTCCATAGAAAAAGGTTCACTATGCTTTGTAGCTTGTAAAACCATACTTTCGGTAGGTAAATACCCAGCATACCCATTGGATATAGTATCCTTGGTAGAACATTCATTTTAACTATGCTTAGCCTTCCCCACAGGGAGAAAGGAAGGAAGTAAGTGCCATCTCTCCATATCCCCAACTATTATTTTAACTAAATTGCCAAGGTTATCTTTTATTATGGTACTAAGATCCCTAGAAACTTCAATTCCTAGGTATATGACAGACTTTGCTTCCCAAGAGAGGCCGAGGGGAAGGAATTCCGCCTTATTTACCCTACAATTTAGAGGAAGAACCTTAGTTTTGGCCCGATTTAGTTTATAAAATGATATTTTAGAGAATTCCTCAATCTCAATTAGAATGGCTGGAACTGAGAGACCTGGCCTCTCGACATGCAGTAAGATGTCATCCGCGTACACTGAAAAGGCATACCTAGCATTTTCTATTTGGATCCCCCTTATATTAGTATTGCCTGCCAGTCTGCGGAGTAATGACTCTAGATATAGATTAAACAGCAGGGGGGACAAGGGACATCCCTGCCTTGTACCCCGAGCCAGTTTGAAGGAGGGAGACAGTATTCCGTTGCATTTAACTCTAGCCGAAGGGAGGGAATATAAAAGTTGTAACCATCTCCGAAATTCTTTAGGTAGTCCAAAAGAGGTCAGGGTAGCAAATAGGAAATCCCAAGAGACTCTATCAAATGCCTTTTCAGCATCTAAAGAGACCAGCACCATTGGTATGCTAGAGTCCCTAGCAACAGTAATAAGATGTAACAACTTTCTCATGTGATCTTGAGGTGACCTTCCCATCATGAATCCAACCTGCTCATGGCCTACGAGTTTGCCCATAACTTTCAAGTGCCTATTTGCCAGAACTTTGGCCAGAATTTTAATATCTGTATTTAATAAGGAGATGGGACAATAACTACTAAGATTTAGTGGGTCTTTCCCCTGCTTTAGGACTAAGGATATCACAGCTTCCTGAAAACTGGAGTCTGATATCCCATTGTCATACCAATAAGTGAATACATCCTTTAATACTGGTGCTATTACAGATTGGCAGACCTTATAAAAGTTACTTAATAGTCCATCCGGCCCGGGGGATTTATCTGGGGGCAACTGTTGAACAGCCTGCTGAATTTCTACTAAGGATATTGAAGTACCTAAGAGCCGCTTCTGCATCCTTAACCTTGGGCAAATTCGCAGAGCTGAGATAGGAGTTTATACCGCTTCAGTGGGTCAAGAGGGCTGGGTCACTGTATATAACTCTTGAAAATAGGAAACCAAACGCTTTAATTTCTTGAGGGTCAGTACAACTTGACCATTTTACCCCATGTAGATTCCTGTAATAAATTGTGAGGTCTCTAATTGATGGATGCGCATCGCAAGCAACTTACTTGCCCTCTCCCCCATCTCCAAATATTTAAATTTGGTTCTTTGAAGGGCTAGCTTGGCTCTTTGAGATACTAGTCCTGCGTACTGAGCCTGTAACTGATAAAGCCTAGCCCACATCTCTGCCGAAGAGTAGCGGGATAAACTATACTCCAGGTTTTCAATGGATACTAGGAGGGCGTCCATTTGAGCCCTTTGATGTTGAACTCTTTTGGAAGCCGTTTTTATCAATTCACCCCTTAAGGAGCATTTTAAAGCTGCCCAAATTAAGTCATATTTAGCCACTGAACCCTGATTACTATTAAGGAAGAAGGTAATAAAATCCAAGATATGCCCCAAGGAGGCTTCATCTCGCAGTAACTGGCTATTCAATCGCCATTGTGGGGAGCGCTTACTCCCTACCCCTAATCAAAATTCCATGCTGACAGGCGCATGATCAGATAAAACTCTGGCTGATATGTCTGCCTGCATGACCCCGGACATTGCAAAGGAACTTATAAGTATATAATCAATTCGCAAGTATGTTCTATGTGCTGTAGAAAAAAAAGTATATTGTCTTTCAGAGGGATTAAGGACCCTCCATACATCGACCAGCGCTACACTGTTAATAAGATCTTTCATTGCTCGCTGTGCTGGGGATAGGCCTCGTCTCTCATGATCAGATCTATACAGTTCTGTTTGGAGCACTAAGTTCCAACCCCCTCCTAATATGGTAAGCTTTGGTGAATTAGTCGACGCAGTGTTTAATAAATGCACAAAAAAGGAGGGGGAGTCATTATTTGGACCATATATTGAACCAAAGAGGACCGGGCAAGATTCCAGAGAGCCACGTACTATTATGTATCGGCCCTCTGGGTCCCAGATTTCCTGAATCGATTTAAAAGGGACATTCTTTGCTATAAGTATTGCTACCCCTCCTTTATTCGTGGATACCCCTGCCCCAAAAACTTACCCCACCCATGATCTTTTGAAAAGGAGGATATCCTCTCTCTTCAGGTGTGTTTCTTGTAAAAAGGCTACTTGTGCTCGCAATTGTAGTAAATGTCTCAGGATAATTTGTCTCTTGACCCTATCCTTGGCTCCTTTGATATTCCAACTTACAAAGCAGTATTGATTACTCATACTTTAAGATGACAGTGCAGAAGTAGAGATAAATCTAACTACTACCTGTAGAGTACAGAGTAGTTCCAACTGGAAAGCCAAGGTGCATTCTGGCTTAGCTTTAAGCTCCAAGTACTGACAGTGTGTAGTCTTATTTCCACCCCCCATAATAATAACCCTATCAATCCCCCCATAACTACCAAACTTGTAGCTTACAGGTCCAAACTTAAGAGACCATCCCTAGTTCAAGTTAACTGCACTCCAATCCTTGAAATGCCACATGATTTAAACATAAGCAATCCAAACCTAGCAATCTTGTTCCCCAGAGCCCCCCCCAGATTATCTGTTTATGTACGTACCCAAGAGAAAGTAATAATTAAGTACATAACAATTCTGTACTCATCTATATCTACTGTATAGCTTCCAAGCCCTTAGTATATCAATATCAGGTACTAGTAACACGATAAAATCAAAGATTTTAATCTACATATCACTATTTAAATTGAAGGGCTTAGCACTAGTAGAATCACTATTTAAATGTGAGCTGTATTTGGACTATCGCGGGCCTGTTAATTCTAACGCCTTATAATAAATGCAACAGGAATATCATCTTTGTATGTCTATAAACTGGGATATAAGACCCTGAGTAATACATAGACATTAAGACTCTCTTATCATTGATGATTCAGTATGTTCAGGTCCGATATGAACTTGTATCAAGCTTTAAATTATGTTATGCAGTTACAGTCTGTGGTGCACAGGCAGCTACTCAAGTCTAATTCTATTGGGAAACACAATTTAAAAATCAGAACTGCCTTGCAGGTTATGTCGAGCATCTCCAGACATTTTAAGCCATTATTGTCTCCACAGCAGCTCCCTTCTGCGTCGATGGTTACCCGCGAGTCTCTTCCCGAGGCATGAGCTCTAATGTCCAAGCGGGGCTTTCCCCCATCATTGCACTAAGCTACAACACTGCTCTGGGCAAAATAATTCAGCGCTGATGTCATCTCCTTTATGTTAAGTATGCACTCCTGAGGATTTGCGGGTCTTATTGACAGTCCATGCTGAAGCACCACTTTAATTAATTAGACGCACCCACTATATATATATATAAAAAATAAAAAAAAAGAAGGAGAAAAAAAAAAGGAAGGGAAATTATGTTGGGAGGCACCACTTTAAAACAATAACTGCAGAGGTAAATAAAAGCAAAAGCCTCCATGTATCTTCAGTCACTGCAGCCTCCACAGTATTTCCTCTCTGCACCAATAATGGCTCGCAAGTCTCTTCCTGAGATAAACTTCTTATACTTAAGTGAAGCACTTCTTGATAACTCAGATGTGATCTCAAAATTGCCTAATATGCACTCCTAGGGGCTCGCAAGTCCAAATAACAGTTCAGATAATCATTTCTTAATTGTTATCCTCCCCCCAAAAGTGAGTAAAGAAAATTAACTACTCGATGTACTTTGTTTCTCAACGTGGGCACAGCCACTGATCTAAATCGCCAAATAGAAAGTGAGTACTCTTGCAATTCGAGAGCATATCATACCGATTTCATTTAAATAAATCTGGAAAGATTCCTTTTAATTCTTGCAGTGCTTGCACAGGAGAGTAGAAGGAAATCCATTTATCTTCATGTATAATCATCAGGATGGCAGGATATTTGACTCTGAAGAGTTTGGAAGCTGCCACTAATTTAGAGACCAGTGGGTGAAATTCTTGTCGCTGTATACGCACCAAATAGGGTAAATCCTGTGTAATACGTATTTTTCTGCCCTCCCAAGTCACTTCACTAATTTCTTTAATCTTGGACAGTATATGTTGCTTATCCAAGAAATTTAGCTGTTTAAATATTATTGGCCTGGGAGGCTGATCTGGGGCTGGTAAAGGGCGCAGAGCCCGATGAGCTCTCTCGATTATATACTCTCCTCCACTTGGGGGTGGAACGGCTATTTTAATACAGAATTTTTGCAGAAATGGAATTACCGCATTCCCCTCCTCTTTCTCTGGTATACCAATAATTATTAAATTGTTTCATCTGCTACGCCCCTCTAGATCTTCCAATTTGTCCTCCAGTTTCTTTAGTCTGTGTTTCATGTTCGCTGTCTCCAAATCGGATTTGTCTTGCTTTTTCTCAAGAGAAGTTTTTCTTGCTTCAGAGTCTCCAACTCTCTTTGTCAACGAGTCCACTGAGCTTTTAATCATTTGAAGATCCTCTGAGATGGCAGCAATAGCGGCCTGAAGCGGCTGCATGATTTCTAAGAATTTTTCTTCCCAGAGAGCTGCTACTGCTACAGGCATTTTCGGCACGCTAGCGGCTTGCTGCTTAGGCTGTTTTGCGGCCTTATCCTTTTCTGGAGCGAGCGGTGGAGAATGTCACAGCAGCGCCTTTTTCATGTAAATCTCCATTTGAAATTCGGACTTGAACTTCAGAAGTAAGTTAACCTGTTATTTAATTAATTTTAAAGATAGCTTCAGCTTCCAATCACCATTTATTTGCCGAAAACAAGGAGTAGAGAACGGAGCTCCAGGGAACAGTTGCCCTAGCTCAGGCTGCCATCACGTGACCCCTCCATGAATGTACTTTTTAGTCATTGGGTGTGTAATGTGGCCTGACACTTAAAAGTTGATAGGAGCGCAGGGCCCTTCTCCCACCAACTTGTGCATCTTTCTACTTTTCTATTCTTTCTTAAAAATTAAGGAAATTCTATGCAAAAACTTCATTAATGCATCAGTTAGTGTTCTTCTACAGTGAAAAAAGTAAGGAAATTCGATTTTAGGGTTCCCACCCCTTGCACCACACCCTCAGCCCACCCCCACTTACAGGTATCGAGGTGTGCATTGGAGTCGTTGGCCCTAACTCTTACCTCATTCTCCTACAATGCACCACCTCAGCTTGTTTATACATGGGATGGGGTGAGAGTTAAGACCAATGACTCAACGCACACCCCAATGCCTGTTGGTGGGGGTTGGGCTGAGGTGCAAGGGAATGGAACCCTAAAATCAAATTTCCCTCACTTTTTTCACTGTAGAAGAACTCTAACTGATGCATTAATTAACTTTTTTGCATAGAATATATATATATATATATATTTTTTTTTCAGTTACCATCTGGACTGTATATGTCAGTCTTCATGTATTTGTTTACAAATCACTTATGGCATTTCTCCTATCAGTCTCTCAAAAGACCCTGCTCGACTCCTTCTTCCACTTCATGGATGCTTATTTTGCAACTATCGCTCACCACTGAATTCCTTACCTCCAGACTTTATCATGAATGTCAAACCTCCCATAAGTTGGATCATTCACCTATGACTTCACAAATCATCCAGTTTCCCACCGTTCACTGTCTGTTAGCTTATAGATCAAATCATGCTCTAGCAGCTCATTGCATCCCTATAATCCCTTTGGACAATCATCCATCATTATCTTGGACATCTGGACTTCATTCACCCTTTTTCAACTGGATCTGTAACACACTTAGGATTCTACCGCTTTTTCAGAAAAAGACCTACTTCTCCAACCTCAGGATCATCATTCAAACTACATCATCCATGGATTGAGGCTGGACCATCATCTCTCCAAGAAGCTCACCTTCCTCAAAAATTAGCTATGGTTAATAGAACCTAGGTACTTCTCCTCTTAGTATGCCCAGAGGATGGGCAGACCAATGGCCATGGATCCTCAGAGGATTTCCTCCACCTGGGGGGTCCATCTCCTAAGTGCCAGTGGTCACACTTTCCATGAGCTGGAGGAGGTATCTTTTTGGGCCTTCTATTGCCTACAAATTCCTACCTACATACCTACAACTCAAGGGTGGGAATAGAGTAAAGCCACCTCCTCCCCCACCCAGGGACCACCCAGGCCACCACCACTGCCTCAAAGGTTGCCAAGAAAGAGGAGTGGTTGGACCACGATGGGCTCAGGGAGTCTGAGGGTGGTGGAACAGGGATGCATCCCTCCAGTTGTGTCTCTTCACAATTAATTCGCCATTCTGGTGGAGTGTGGTTCCTCTATGGAGGCACCTGCAGTGGAGACCAAGGAGGATGTTGGGAATCTCCACAAAGGAGACCCACAGGAGGGTGACATGGGACTCCACAGGGGAAGGAAACAATTCCTGGTGGGGGACTCAATCATAAGGGAGGTAGAACTGGGAGAGGGAAGGTGCCTACCCAGTGCCATGGCTTGGAGGGACAGGAAGTAAATCCTCAGGATTGTGGGAGCAGTTGCATGGGGAGGGAGCTGGATGTCATTGTCCACCCAGGGACAAATGGCCTGGCTGGAAATGGGATCAGAGAGTGCAGCAGAGTTTGTGGAGTTGGGGAGGGGCCTTAGACAAGTGGCATGCATGGTAACTTTCTCGGAAGTGCTATCTGTCTATGGCATGGGTGAGGCTAGGATACTCCACACCATGGAATTCAATGACTGGCTGAAAAACTGGTGCAGAGCTCAGGAATTTGGCTTCACTGGGGACTGGGGGCACACCTGGAGGGATGCAGGCTTATACTGGTGTGATGGTCTGCATCTGTCTGGGAGAGGAACAAGGATTCTAGGTGATAGGTTTAAATGCTTCATTGGTAAGCATTTAAACTAGCTAAGGGGGAGGCACTAAAGAGAAGCAGGGAAATTGCAGCCCCCCTCCACAAAACAGGGTAGTTACCGAAGCAGACACAAAGATACAGAAGTCGATAGGGAGCAGGACACTAGAAAAACCAAAAAAAGACAAAGACAGTAAGGACAGGGACGGGTCTAAAAGGGGTAAGGCCATCAAAAAATGGAGGGTGATGAGTACCAATGCCCATAGTCTGGGAAACAAGCTCCCTGAACTAGTGGCCTTGATGGAAGAGGGATGCCTGGATATGATGGCAGTCACAGAAACATGGTACAGGGAGAACCATGTCAACATACATGGGTACACAATCTACAAGAGGGACAGGGAGGGTAAAAGAGGAGGAGGAGTAGCTCTCTACATAAGGGAAGGAATCAAAGCAACTGAACTAAAGGGTAAACAGGGAGGGGAGAAGGCACTGTGGGTCACACTGGAGACAGGAAATGGCACCACAATCCGCACAGGGGTTGTTTACAGACTGCCATTTCAGGGGGAGACAATGGACAAGGAAATGATAGAAAGAATCCTTAGAATGGCAGAAAAATGAGAGATATTGTTGATGAGGGACCTGAATATGCCAGATGTTAACTGGAACACCTTTACTGCAGCCACATCCTAGAGCAGGTAATTCTCAATGCCCAATAGGGGGCATGCCTCAGACAGCTAGTGTTGGAACCCACTCAGGAGGGAGCAATCTTAGACCTGCTACTCTCAAACAGAGATGGAGAGAGGATCTCAGATTTAGAAGTGGGTAGCCATCTGGGAACAAGCGACCACCAAACAGTGTGATTCACAATAAACACAGCTGTAGAGTCAAGCCATTAAAAGCAAGGGTGTGGGACTTTAGGAGGGCTGACTTTGGCAAAATGGGAGAGTGCCTCAGAAAAGCACCAGTAAACAGGCAAGAAGGAGGGTGGAAGAACAATGGGGAAAAATCAAAACTGCCATCACAGAGGCAACAAGCCTTTGTGTAATGCAAATCAACAAAACAAAATGAAGGGAAAGCCACTATGGTTTGGTTCTCAAAAGAGGTGGCAGGGAAGGTTAGGGAGAAAAGGATAGCATTCAGGAAATATAAGGAAACAATGAAGAAGCAGGACAGAAAACTATCAGTTAAAGCAGAAGGAAGCAGGGCAGGCAGTCAGAATAGCAAAGACCCGAACTGAGGAAAAGGTAGCCAACTCTGTTAAGAAGGGGAATAAAACCTTTTATAGGTACATTAGAGAGCCAAGAAAGACCAAGGGAGGGATACTGAGGTTCAATAAAGGAGAAGGAATGTGGGCAGAGGGTGGCAGTGAAAAAGTAGGGATACTGAACAAATATTTCTGCTCAGTATGCACAAAAGAAGAGGAGGGGGAGGTACCTAAACCAAACAGTAGGAACACTCTGGATAGGGGGGTCGATACCAGTCCATTCACAAAAGAAAAAGTTCTGAAAGAACTCTTAAAACTGAAGGTGGACAAAGAAATGGGCCCTGATGGAATTCACCCAAGAATTCTAAAAGAACTAATGGTAGAACTAGTGGCACCACTGACTACACCCTTCAACAAATCATGGGAGGATGAGGTGGTACATGAGGACTGGAGGAGGGTGGATGTGATTCCACTTCACAAAAGTGGGAGCAAGGCAGTGGCAGGAAACTACAGACCTGTTAGTTTGACCTCAGTAGTAGGAAAAATAATGAAATCACTTCTGAAAGAAAGAAAGAATTGTTGAGTACTTAGAGGCCAGCGGGGCATGGGACCCAAGGCAGTATGGATTCACAGCGGGAAGGTTGTGTCCGATGAATCTAATAGATTTCTTTGACTGGATGACCAAAGTAGTAGACCAGGGAGGGGCAGTGGACATGGCCTACCTAGACTTCAGTAAGGCATCTGACACTGTTCCACACAAAAGATTAATATACAGTACAAGTTAGCCAGCCTTGGAGTGGGTCCCAAGGTGGTAGCCTGGGTAAAAAATTGGCTGAAAAACAGGACGCAGAGGGTAATATTAAACGGAGTCCACTCTGAAGATGGGGGGGGTTACTAGCTGGGTACCGCAGGGTTCAGTACTGGGTCTGGTCCTTGCCGGGTCATAATGTTGCATGCTTAATAGCATATGACATTATGGCTAACCCAGTACAATGCAGTATGCTACTACTGCTAGTGCAATACCACGTATACTGCTGTATGCGGTATTGCACCAATAGTGCTTTCTAAGGCAGAGGATAAGACCTCTGCTGGGAGCGGGTTCTGATTAGCAGCTGCCATGGCTCACAGGACTGAGCCACAGCAGTAGAAACCCAGGCACTACATCTGTGACCGGGTTTGATTCCCAGAAACTTATTTTTTTCAGACTTGTGTGCTTCCCATGTTGGACCCCCCGTAGTTGAGAATTTTTCAGTGGAGGCCTGGGGCACAGCCCCCCTAATGAGGGGTGTGGGGGCAGAGCCCCCACAGAAAAAAGACATGCCTCATGGCAGAAATCGAGCTGTATTGGCAGCGTGATTTTGCTATGCGTCATAATGTCTTGCAACATTATGACCCCATGCAGGACTGGTCCTCCTTAATGTCTTTATAAATGACATTGTGGAGGGACTGGAAGGAAAAGTATGTCTGTTAGCAGATGACACAAATATCTCAACAAGGTTGATACACAAGGTGTGGTGGAAAGGATGAGAAGGGACTTGGCAAGGTTGGAGGAATGGTCAAATGTATGGCAGCTTAGATTCAATGCAAAGAAGTACAAAGTAATGCACCTGGGAAACAAAAACCCAGGGGAAGAGTACACAATGGTGGGTGAGATAGTAACAACAACAAAAATGGATAGGAACCTCGGGGTAGTCCTTACAGATGACCTAAAGGTGGGCAAGCAATGTAAGAAGGCAGTAAGGAGGGCTAGGAGGATATTGGAATCCATAGGGAGAGGCATTACCAGTAGAAAACAAGAAGTTATTATCCCTCTGTACAGACAGTTGGTAAGACCTCATCTGGAGTACTGCATACAGTTCTGGTACCCCACCTCTGCAAGAACATAGACAGAATGGAGACTGTGCAGAGAAGGGCAACTAAAATGGTGCAGGGTCTGCACCAGAAATCATACAAAGAAAGACTAAAAGAACTTAATATGTATACTGTCAAGGAAAGGGGGGCATGATAGAAACATTCAAGTTCCTCAAGGGAATCAATAAAGTTCAAGAGGGTAGCATCGTTCAGAAAAAGAGATGTGCAAGAACAAGGGGCACAGTTTGAAGATAGAGGGGGGATGGCTCAAAGGTAATGTGAGGAAGTATTTTTAATGGAAAGGGTTGTGGATACATAGAATGGCCTTCCTGAGGAGGTTGTGGAGTCAAAAATGGTGGGGGGGGGAGATCAAGAATGGATGGGACAGACATAAGGCAATTCTAGTGGGGGGGTAGGAGGAAGTAGGCTATTGGTAACTAGGATCTGCAGCTTATCCATTAGGTAGGGAAATGGGCAAACTAGTTGGGCCAAGTGGTCCTTATCTGCCATCAAATTCTATGTTTCTTTGTTTCTAAAGTACTACAAGTTACATAAGCACTAATACCTCATCGCTATTCCCCAAACATTGAATGGGAGGGCTTAAGCCTGTGGTTCAATATGGGGAATAGCTCCTCCCACAACTTCTGCTTAACCCCATCACTAACACACCTCCCTTGCTTAGGGAGTGTTTTTTATCTACCACCATCCCCTCCTCCCCCTTCTCTGGCACTCTTTTCGCCCTTGTTCATGGGCCTTCTATTCCCTACAAATTCCTACCTACATACCTACTATTCAAGGATGGGGATAGAGAAAAGCCACAAAAATTACTACAAGATACACAAGCACTAATACCACATCGCTATTTCCCAAACATTGAATTATTTACTTACTGTTTACTGCAGTATAGTAGATTGTATCGGGCTAATTTTGCTGCCTTGTAAGGTGACATTTCCTGTAACCAGAAATCCTAGAATCCCCTGTAGCTGACATCAGAGGAGGGCTGTGGTAGTGGGAGATTCAATACTCTACAGTGAATGCCAGAATTTTTATAAGCTGTAATATTCTGTTTACTGGTCTGCTGTTCTCCTGGGCCTAGGTACGGTCACAGAGGACTGTACTAAGCCCAGTAAGTACAGTGGGACCAGCAAACATCTGATTTCAGCTTACAAAATCTTTAACATATATACTGTGGGATATTGAATCTCCCATTTCTGCAGCCCTCCTCTGATGTCAGCTATGGGAGATTCTGAGATTTCTGGTTACAGGAAGTGTTACCTTACAATGCAGCAAAATTAGCCTGATACAATCTATTATACTGCAGCAAACAGTAAGTAAATAAAATGTTTTTGAACAGAAAGTGTAGATCGGTATCAATCTCACACTTGGGTAAGAGGCTGTTATTGTTGACAGTTCCCCTTTAATACTTTTTTGCCAAATCAAAAACTTTGCAAAAAAAAAATAATGAATTTAATTTTCTTCCATTCCCCTGAAATGAATTTTGTGAAAACTGGGAGGTTTTCACTCAAAAATGTAGTCAAACACAGTGAGTGTGTTTTTCTCTGGCAGTGCCTACCTCCGTGCAGTCAAACTTGTGGCTATGGTAAGTGGCAGGGCAGAAAACAGCTGGAACAGTTTACCCAGTCATCAGACATATGTTCCAACAAATCCTGCATGAAGACTTCACTGTTAAAACCTCATTTCAAGCTCTGGAGACAAGGATGGAAAGGCTGAGCATGAAGGTGACAGACTCCGAAAACACCCTTAAACATCTGGACCTGCAGGAAGACCAGAGCGGCAAAGAAATCTAGTCTCTAAAAACTAAAATCACAGCACTACGGGATAAAATAGACAACCTAGAATGTAAAGGTCACAGAAACAATTTGCGGTCTTTGGGTACTTAAGGGGGCTTTAGGCAAAAACATAACTGATTTTGTTCAACGTCTCCTAATCTCCATCCTGGGCCTGGTCAAAAGCACACCTCTAGACATTCAAAGGGCCCACAGATTGCTGGCCCCTAATTTAAAGCAGTAGAGAAGTCAAGGCCCATCCTAGCCTTATTCCTTAGATACTACTTGAAGGAATGGTTTCTTCCCTTACTTGAGAAAAGGGCTCATTATAGGCATGGGCACCAAATTTCAATGTACCAGGACAACTCCTCCAAGCTGAACCTCCACAACCAGAGTAGCACTGGCAGCAATGGCCTCTGCCCATGATTCCTAAAACATGTAGCCCACATTATTGCCAAACCTCTGACTACATAATTTAACTTATCCCTTACCTCCTCCTCCATTTCCCTCATCTGGAAACAATCCAGAGTCATCCCTATCCTTAAGTCTGGCAATCCTACCCTAGGTGACCCTTAAACCCCCAGCTCCATCCTCTCGCACCTAAGTAAAGTCCCTGAAAAGGTTGTGTACCAGCAAATCTCAGATACTGTGTCTAAGTATAAACCTTCTCTCTCCCCAATGCCACAGTTTTCAGAAAGGCCACAGTACCACCACTGCACTGGCTTGCTTCACTGACCACATTTTCAGAGGCATGGATGAAGTCAGTCTCACTGGTGCCATCTCTGTGGAGCTCACTAAGGCCTTTCACTTGATGAATCATAACATTCTGCTAGTTAAGCTGAGCAGTACTGGGTGGTCCACCGCATTCACAGCATGGTTTTGTGACTACCTCTTGGGATGCACCCAGGTGGTCTGCATGGGGGGGGCAATTTCCAGTACCCATGAGGTGCGTACTAGGGTCTCACAAGGCACCCCATGGCTCTGAGGAAATTTGGCTCCACTTTCTCTGCTGAAGCCCCCTTTCACCAAGCATTCAGGTACGGTCAGCTCAGCTCAGCTCAGCGGAATGCCTGTGACTTCAGATTTTCGGCCCCCACCCCTCCCTAGGCCACCTTAAATGCTCCTTTGCCCCGCCCACTGCACGTTCATTGACCCATACTCTTAACTCTTTCTGGCTGTTGTTAGCTGATATCCTACTGCCCTCCTCTGCCCACTTGTGCCCAAAATTGTTCCTCCTTTAAGCTGGGGAAAATATTAAAGAAAAAATTAGTAAACTCAAATACTTAAGTAGGCAGTTGCTTACAATCCAACTTACGACTTTTTGACCACGCTTCTCCTAGTATCCCTCATTCTGCTTTGCATTACTCTTCTCTACTCATCTCCACAAAACTCCCCTGGTTTGTCTGGTGACTTTAGCACTATAATTAAACATACATGCATCATGCAACTTGTCAAGCTCCTGATATGTGCTACCCTAAACGACCCGCTGGTTATGGATCCTGCACCTAGTTGGCATGCTGGTACTTAAGCAGGGACCTGGGGGAAAAAAAAACAATACCTGTCTGCCTGTACTGGCATATATCCCAAACTTGTTGCTGCTAAGATTCTTCTATATGTAGCTCTAAACATCCTTGGCTTTAGTACCAAAGTGCCCCGTTGCTATAATCGTGCCCCATGTAAGAGTGAAAGAAAAAAGATCCTAAAGCATCTGTTGGTTAGCTCTAGAAAACTCTTGCTTCTCCTCTTGCTCTGCTCAGGCAACATTGAGCTTAACCCTGGTCCTAGCATTGGCTCACAGGCAAACCTCCCTAACCTGAAAGGGCATAGCTTTATGCATATTAATGCTTATAGCCTATTAAAAAAAATCTCTGTTATCCAGGCTTGGACAAGGCATACCTCCCCAGATATTCTGGTGATTTTTGAATCCTGGCAACACCCATCAACCAGTAATCATTCTGTTTACCTCCCTTCCTACTCTCTATTCTGAATGGACAGACTGTCTAGCGGTGGGGGGGGGGTGGCTATTTATGGCAAGGACAAGTACTCTGTCTCCATCCTGGACTCAACCTCGGTCCCTGTTGAATTTGAATTTCTATCCCTCCAAGTGGTGATCGCTGCTGGAGTCTCGGTTAGTGTTACTGGCTGTTATAGGCCTCCTTCAGCAGGATTGCAGCTTCTAAACCACTTAAGCAACATCCTGGGGCATAACTCTTTAGAAACAATAATACTCGGGGACTTAAATTTAGACTGACATTCTAATGCCTCCTCTCCCCTCAAATCCCTTTGTGACTCCTTGGGGCTGTTCCAGCTCATCACTGAAGGTACACATCCAAACAAGAGTAACCCTGCCAAAAGTACACTGTTGGACCTCATCATAGTTAGTAAGCCTCATCTGTATTCCCACTCTAGAGTCTTCTTCGCCGACATCAGAGATCACTGTTTTGTCACTTGTGTTAGGTCTTGCCATACCTCTACCTTCCCACCCAAATTCACCACAAAAAGAAGCAGGCTCAGTTTTGATCCTTGGTCATTCACTGCTGAGCTAAGTCGCTCTCCCCGGTGGCAAGACTTCTACAGTGCCTAACAGAATCCGTGGCTCCTGCCTAAGACATTTTTCAAGACATTGTGGTACGTGTTCTGAATAAGCATGCCCCACTAGTTACACCCCGAGTTAGAAGCAAACATTGCCGGTGGTTCTCTCCTGACCTAAAGAGTGCACTTCTGAATAGGGACAGGCTATGGAAAACTGCACGCAGAACAAAGCTCCTTAATGACTGGAATATTTTTAGGAGAGCTAGAAACCTCTGTACCAAATTGGTTAGAGAAACTAAGGCTAGTTATTACCACTCTCAACTTGAAGCTTCCTCCACATGTTCGTCAAAATTCTGGAGGACTATTAGAGATATCGAAGGCCATTCCTCTGGTAACCCCCTGCCTGCTAAACTCCGGGTTGGTACTTCCACAATTACTGATAAACCTACTATTCTGGACTCGTTCAACAATCATTTTGCCACTGCTGGACTAGCTTTTGATTCCTCCCCAGCTAGTACCCTTCAGGTACAGCTTGGGCTTGATACCCCTGACCCCCCCCTGTAATTAGCCCATCCTTCTCTTTCCAAGCCACATCCTTGAAGGAAGTGGAGGCTCTTCTACTCCAGTTGGATGAAAGGAAAAGACCTGGGGCTGATCTAATCGATCCATTCTTTCTAAAGGCAGGCTCCCGTGCTCTTGCCATGCTTATTACTCACTTGTTCAATCTATCCATCTCCCAAGGTGTCCTTCCTGCTGTGTGCAAAACTGCCCATATTGTTCCTGTACTCAAGAATGGAGATACTAGCAATCTGGATAATTATAGGCCCATCTCTCTCCTCCCCATACTGTCAAAAATACTGGAGAAAATCGTTAACTCCCAACTTAGGACCCACCTGGAATCAGCAAATCTCCTCAACTCGCTCCAGTCTGGGTTCAGGGCTCAACATAGTACTACTTCCACCCTTGCTAAAGTCAGTAATGACTGGCTGGGAGAGCTGGACAAAAAGAATTATGTCGGTGCAGTCTTCCTGGACCTCAGTAAGGCTTTTGACACTGTTGACCACCCCCTGCTACTATCATCCCTACGGAATATTGGCCTGGATGCTCCCTCTCTTAGGTGGTTCCACAATTACCTAACTGACTGGTCCCAGCAAGTTAAGGCTGATGGTGAGGTCTTGCTCCTCAAATCTCTTACTCAGGGTGTTCCACAAGGCTCCATCTTGGGACCCCTGCTTTTCACAATCTACATTAATAGAATTAAAGCCTCCATTAACAAGGCCAAAATTCATCTCTTTGAAGATGACACAGTGCTCTACACCAGTGGACCATCTCCTGACACTGTACTCTCATCTCTCCAGAGCGAATTTGATCTGCTGCAACTACAACTCCTAAAACAGAAGCTGCTCCTGAATGCGAAAAAACACAAAGCCATGCTCTTCTCCCCTGCGTCCAACTCTATTGCCCCTCCCTTTCATGGTTCACTATCCCCTATCACTACTATATTGGGGGATCAGCTAGAATTTGTGTCTCCTTTCAAATACCTCGGGGCTTAGATTCACAGTTCTCTCTCTTTCCAGGGTCATATTGAAAAGCTTATAAAGAAACTCAGGCAGAGACTAGGACAATTCTTCAGGATAAAAACCCTTCTACCAAGGGAGGATAAAAAGCTGCTAGTCCAAACTACATTTCTCCCCCTGTTAGACTATGCCAACTTCCTATATAGCCAAGGTCCTGCTGGTACTCTTGCAAAACTTGATACACTCTACCACAGGGCCTTAAGGTTTATAATAGAGCTCCCCTACTCCACCCATCACTGTCTCTTATATACTGCTGTGGGCTGGCCTTCCCTTACCCTTAGGCGCCAGAGAAATGCGGTACTCTGGACCTTCAGAGCCATTACGAATAACCTGCCCAGCTATATCACTGATTGCCTACCATTAAGCCCCCAACCTAACTATGCCCTAAGAAGTGCTTCTTACGTAACCCTGAAAATCCCGAAGGTTAGATCCCACTTCGGTAGGGTGGCTATAAGCCATGTACTTCCCTCACTGTGGAACAAGCTGCAAAAAACCCTGAAATTAAACCTCCCTTGCAGGCTTGAGGCATTTAAAGCTTTAATCACCTGCCAACTCAAGAAATCCTGCGACTGCTTCTCTTAATCCCTCGGACTGCAGCCATTGTGCTTATTCCTGCACCCTCTCTGTCATCCCTTGATCCAAATCCCTGCCCTCTCTTCTCCCTTTCTATCCTAAGCTTCCTTTTACCTTCTGCCCTCTGTGTAAAAAAAACAAAACAAACAAACTGTAAATCTAGCTTACAACAGTTCAGTGTTTTACATCATATCTAGCTCTTAACTTGTACATTTCTTTTATGGTACTGTTTTTTTTGTATATTTAGTATTTTTGTGTTCGATGGCTCTGCGTTAGCCTACTCATATCTGATTATATGTATACTGCCGTGTTCGCAGTAATCGCAATCCTGTTGTTTCTGTAATTGTACCTTATCCCAGGTTCACCTCGAAAATGAGTTCTGCTCAACAGTGCCTGACTGGTTAAATAAAGATTTTGATTGATTGATTGAGAAGGATCCATACTTGAAAACATCTTGTTTTCCCTGTTTGTCAACTCCCTTCCCAGGGATGGCATCATGTGCAACTTGTTACTGTACACCGATGACCTTATCCTCTACCATAGTGCAAAAACCCCAGCTGAACTTTCATCCAGTCTCATGGAAAACTTTGGCACTGCTCAGTAATGGTTCCTTACCAACAGATTCATTGGAAAATGCCCGGAATTCCAATGCCATGCTGTTTGGACTGAAACCAAAACTGGTTAGGTGGGCTGGAGATTCTATTTTTCTCTATACTCTGTCCTGTAACAGCTCAAGCCTTGAGTTAGTAACTGCTTTCAAATATCTGGGAGTCTCCCTAGACTCCTCTCTGACTTTCTCTGACCACATGCATCGCAGCATGGTTTTGTGTCTGGCAGATGATGCACAACAAATTTGATTGCTTTCTATGAAAAAGGTAGCAATAGTTTAGACAGAAAGATTCCAGTAGATGTGATTTTTCTAAGGCTTTCCACAAGGTATCCCATCTCAGATTAATAAAGAAGATGGAATGAATGGAGACAGTAAGATAATAGCATGGGTAAACAAATGGCTACACATACAGCAGGTTAGAGTAAAGGATACATTATCAGATATGGGGGAGATCAATAGTGGGTTGCCCTAGGGGTCAGTCTTGGGGCCAGCACTTTTTTCTAAATACATTAGTGGCATGCAAAACAACATTGATAATTGAATTAAGACATGTGCAGATGATACTAAGTTGGGGGTGAGGTGGATACAGATAGCAAGTTTGAATCACTTAAAGGAGACTTAAAGACAGTTGAGCTATGGGCAAACAATCATAAAATGGTGTTTAATGCAGATAAATGTGTTGTTTGACATCTGCTTCTGATGAAGGACTGTGTGTAGTCTGAAAGCTTAAGCTCCTGTTTTATTTAATAACATCTATGTTGGTCCAGTAAAAGGTATCAAATCATTTTTTCGGGATCTCTTGTTTTACATCTGGGAAGAAATAATTTAAGGAAGGATTACAGTGTAGAGGGGAAGATGCTGAAGAAAGTGGAAACCAAGAAGGACTAGGGAATAATAATAAGTAGCAATTTGTCAAAAGAAACAAAATGTAGGAAATTAACTATAACAGCAAATAGAATACTCAGCTGCATAAAGAAGTCCTTTATTACTAGGCATGAGCATTGCATGATGATGCTGTATAAGGCACATGTAAGGCCACATATGGATAATGAAACTCCTTTTTTGGAGTCCTTATTTGAAAAGAGACAGGGAAATGCTGGAGAGGGTGCAGCAGAGGGCAACATGACTGATTCCAAATTTAAGTTATTATCTCCTGGCAGCCATTTTATGTTTGGGCTGGCAGTATAGCCTAGAGGTTAGAGTAATGAGCTGTGAACGAGCTTGGTACATCCAGCAGACCAGACCTGGGTTTGATTCTCACAATCTCCACTTGCATACTGTGTGACTCTGAGCAAGTCACTTAACTGCCCAGTGCTCCCAGGTCACCCCTGAAAATAGGTTATTGTACTTAGTGGGCCTTACCCGGTTACCAAAGACTAAAATAAAATTGTGTCAAATTAGCAATGAATGATATGGACTTCATACGAAGCTACTGGAAGTAATAAGTTAAGAAGGATTACGTACGATCAGAGGGTGGTAAAATTGAGGCTTTTTATGCTGGAGGAGAGAACATTTAGGGGGGATATGTTGCAACTATATAACATGCTGGTAGACAATGAACTAATGACTGAAATTTGGATGCAATACACAGACAGAGGATTAGATTTAGGATCACTCAAGAAGCAACTTAAACAGGATCATGTGAATCCTAGGAAGGAATTCTTTACACAGAGAGTGGAGAGGATATGGAACGGTTTGCCATTGAAAGTGGTGGATGCAGAGTCCTTTCCCCATTTTAAAACAAAGATTGATGACTACATAATTGGGAACAGGGGTATTGGCTATGCCCACTACAAGTGGGAGACAGTACATAATGGGCAAAATCCTTCTTTTTGTCTAACAAAACTAAGTATTGTACCAAGTATATTATTTTACATCAGATTCAATAGTCTGGTGCATTAACCAGAGACTATGAGTTAAGTACTGGCTCAAGAATTTCATGGCCTCTGAAATCAGATTTGCCATTGTCCAGGGCACCTTACTCCCTTTGCTGGACTAGTGTTGTCCCATCTACACGCAAACCTCCTCCTGCTGCCTGTATAGACTAAATGTAAGCTTCAGCATCTGTAGGTTTGCCATGATGGTCCCTTACTCCATGCATCACTGTTCCCTATACTAGATCTTGGGCTGGCTTCTCCCCTCAAGCCCACCAGGACTGTCTCCTAGGCTGGCCCATCAACAAATCCTTTAGAGAAAGGAAGTTGTCCCTCCTCTCCCACCTACAGGCCAAAGCTCTGCTATCAAGACCTCTGACCTCCACCAGCCTACCATTAGAATGCCCACAAGTTACCACATGCATACTGTAGGTCAGACGGCCTTCTCCTCGGCTGCACTGAATCTTTCGAACAGCCTATCTGCTTCACTGTGGACCCCAGGATCACACACCCTGTTTAAACCCCACTGTAAGACTTGCCTCACTACCACCATGACCTGTAAATGCCCCTCCAATGATAAGTTGACCTCTGCCTAGGGCAAAGCATCTGCTCTTCCTCCCCCCTCTTGTTGTGACAACAGGGGTGCCACACTTATTCTGGAAACTGTTACTGTTGTGATATTTGACTTTATGGAAACTTGTAATTTTATATGTTGGGTACTGCACTGCCACATAGACTCTGTGCACTATAATTGCTCATAGTAAAGTCATGTTATACACAATTTGCCCAATCCTGTACTTTTTCTATCATATCACTTAATCTGTATTGTAACTACTTACTGTAATTTGTATGTTTTGTACCTGTTTTCCTTGTATGTGCCATCTTTATGGCCCAGCTCATACCTGAACATGGTGCCTGCAATCAGTGTACCCACCTGGTTAACAAATAAATAAATAAATGAAAATGAAATTAAAAAGAAAACTTTATAAAAGAACAGCAGCTTTGACAGATGTTCACCTCAAGTTACAGCAGCTGGGAGTGAGGTATCGGATAGTGCACCCCTCCACATTCAAGATGGAAAGGAATGGAGGTCTTCCATAGCTTTAATGATCCTGAGGAAGTAATGAGCTTTATCCAGAGAACTTTGGAGTGCCACCCTACACCAACCACCACAGATAGGCACCACACTGGACATAAGACCCAGAATAAACAGAATGACTTCAGTTCTCCTATGGACATCTGCATACTTACCAGCCCCCTCCACCAACACAGCATGCCCGAACAGTGGCAGAAGAAGAGGGTGAAAAATAAGAATGCACACTATAACCAGACCACCCTGCATCCAGCCAAGAGACAGAGCCACCAAAGCAGAAGTAGGGGCTCAGGAGTATCCATTCACTTGTCTTCTACTGAATTGCCACCAGAATGGAACTCCCTTCCTGTGTTAAAAATGGACTACATCTCTGCAGCTACCCCACAAATGAACAATGTGCCACCAGCTATTTCTCAGATGCCAGTGGCAATGCCCTCCTGGGCAGACATAGTACAAGCCCATGCTGAACTTACAGCCATCTTACAACAACAGACCCAAAAGGCTGTCCCCACCCCCCAAAGCTACAGCAAACTTCTGCCAAGAAAGTCACCTAACCTCTTGCCCCCTACCCTACTGGACTTAAACCATACTGACTTTTGTGTTCAGCTGCCGGACAGGTAACTATGTTTCTCATTGCTGCTGAGTGGCAAATTATAGCAGTTTTCTTAAACTGTGGGTACTGGCAATTAACTTGTTTTGTTCAGATATGCTTATGTAAGGTCCCCCATAATAAATACCATATAACAGTATCTAGCTCTCTGTGGAAGGTTGTGTGTTTTGATAGATTTTCACAAGAACATGACCGGTGCTCCATCTGATGGCAAAGCACTTGTCTCTGACCCCACTGCACAGAACAAGTTTCACTATCAGTATCAGCCAAATCCTTATACACCCCCCCTTAATGGTCACTATGCTATACACAAAGGCTAACCAAACCAGGACCAGCTGCACCTTCTATTTCTTAAAGCAAGGAATGTGTAAGTAAAGCTTGGGTGCCCCATCTGACAGTATGCCTAGGCTGGGTTACGCTGGTTAACAAATGCTATAAGCTGACTTGGTTTGATATATTATAGGTAATGCTGTCTGATGGGTCTTTGGGTGGAGGTACTGATGCCATTTTAAACCTTGTCCCCTATTTGGGTCCCATGTTTGATAATGATGTAGTATTGTAGTATTGAAACACATGGGGACTCCTCCTGATCACTCTTTAGATTCTTTAGTTTGTACTACAGAGAGTACCGCTAGCCCTTGTGACCCTCTATTTTTGTAGGAGGGCTGACTGAGCAAAATGTGTGACCCAAGCACTTGGATTGTGGCTACGCATGCCACGCTATGACTGATTACAAGTATGCTATCGATGAAACAATACAGCATGTAACAGAGGTTTCATCAATATAAAAGTCAGACTTTCTTATCAATAAAGAACTAACTAGAGCAACCTTTTACATCCTCCCTAAGGTACGTAAGTCATTACATCAGCCTCCAGGACATCCGACCATAAGCGGAATCGGATCTCTCACAGAACCTCTTTTTCAGTTTTTAGTTTCATTTCTAAGACCATTTGTTAGCAGTCTTCCCTCATGCCTTCAGGACACAAAGGACGTTTTAATAGCAATTCAAAGCCTCCAAATGACAAACAGCACCAATTTTGTGGCCTTGGATATTGAGGCTCTATATACAGTACAAATATCTCTCATTAAGGTGCTCTACACACTGCAGCATTCTTTTTAAATTAACAAAGTCCTGATGAACTCCCACCAACTGACTTTTTGATAAAACTTTTAGAATATGTCCTAACCTACAATCTTTTTACATTTGATAGGGACTTATTTCTTCAAATCAAAAGAATGTCAATGGGGGCAACATGTGTCCCCTCAATTGTTAACTTATATGTTAGACAGTGGGAGCTGAAACATGTTTTAAATCCATCCACAAATCCATTTTTTGGTAAAATTAAGTGTTTTAGAAGCTTTATTGACAATGTGATTATGCACTGGGATGGAAATCAAATTGAACTGCTAGAATTTATCAATTTGTACTCAACTCCAAGCCAAACTTAAGATTTTCACATACATGGGGGAAACTCAATTTTCTAAACATCACTCTATATAGGAACATAGATGGGACTGTCTCTACCAATACATACAGAAAAGAAACAGCAGGCAATGCCCTATTGTGAGCTAACAGCTGTAACCCTTGACATATAGTTAGAAACCTTCCTAAGGGACAACTTATGCATATAAATGCAATTGCTGCACCGCACACTTGTATCAGGCACAGATGGCCTTAGTAATAGATTGAAGGAAAGAGGATACAGCAACAGAGGCATAAATAGGACCAGAGATTCTGTCACAAGGATAGAAAGAAATACAATGCTAGGGCAACAGACTAAAACAGATGATGAAGATACAAGTTTTAATTTTGTTACCACATTCTCTGCCCAGGCATCTTCCCTTGAAAATATTGTACAAAAGCACTGACACTTCTTACAGGGTGACCCTAACCTGAAAGAACTGTTACTACAACCACCCAGGGTGGGATATAAGAGGGCTGCCTCACTAGGAGATATGCTAATCCAGAGTCGCACTAGATGCTCAAGGCTGCTACTCATGCAAATGCTGTGTTTATTGTAAACATATACTGACTGGGAAGTCATTTAGCAGCATTAATACAGACAAAATTTATGATGTCAGACAACTTATAACTTGTGACACCCATGGAGTGATCTATCTAGCAACCTGTAGTTGCAGTGCTTTTCATGTCTGTAAAACGAAAAGAAATTTTAAAACAAGGGTGCGGAAACATGTCAGAGCCATTGGAAAAAAGAGATGTGACTTGTGCTATGGCAAATCATATAGCAGAAAACTGATGGTAGCATTCATAGTTTCAAATTTTTGGCTATGGACAATGTTAATCCTAACCCTAGGGGAGGCAATTACAATGACTTGGTACTTACTAGGGAAGCATTCTGTGCAGTTAACCTGAGAGTCACTGAATTTCCAGGCCTCAATACTTGTTTTGATTTAAAACCATTAAAAAAAATACAATGTGTATTTTGTATTTGTTTATTTATGAATTTTGGATTTATTGCACTGATTCTAATTTTATCATTATTCTGATATATTCAAGTTAATACTATTGATACTAACATACTAACATACTATTTGCCAGCAGATTAGGCCTTATGGTCTATCGAGTCTGCTCGAACCTTAGATCCTTAGTTGGGTGCCGAGACCCTCCCATCGCTTGTGCTCCAGAAACCTGTATCATACATCCCCACCCCCCTGAGACAGACCATCATCTGATACATCCACTTTCTGTGTCTGTCCCACCCTCTCTTGAAGCCCTCCACTCTGGATCTCTGAACCAGCTTACCAGGCAGTGCATTCCAAGGGTCCACCACCCTCTCAGTGAAAAACCTCCTCCTCTTTTCCCCCCTCACCCTTCCACCTTCCAACTTCAAACCATGCCTTCTGGTGATACTTCCTGCTTTAGTCTAAAGATCCCTCCATGTTTACCCTATTTATTCCCTTGAGGTACTTGAAGACCCCAATCATGTCCCCTGTCTCTCCTCTCCTCCAATGAAAACAGGCAGAGCTCCTTAAGTCTGTCCTCATCAGTCAAATCCCCTAGCCCTTGTATCATCTTTGTTGCCCTCCTCTGTACCCTCTCCAGGAGCTGTATGTCCCTCTTCAAGTGTGGTCTCCAGTACTGTACACAGTACTCAAGGTGTGGTCTAACCAGTCCATTGTACAGCGGCAGAATCACTTCCTTGCTCCTAGAGGTGATCCCCCTTACGATGCATCCCAACATCCTGTTTGCCTTGCTAGCCGCTCTCTGATACATTCTGTTATTTCTCTAAATTTTTAATTTTTTTCCATTGTCTCTCTCCCCCCTCCCATTTAGTCTTTGCACCAATCCATTTCCCATCACCACTTCTTTTTTTTTTTTATAACCATCTTTATTGAAATTTATTTAAACATACCGACAGACACACATGATTACCTAGGATTTCCCTGGTACCCACCCCCAAACTGGGTTGGGCAACTATATACAAATTAACTATATACATACACAGCTGCAGAAAACACCCCTCCCAATATCTTAACAATTGCTTTAACCCTTCAATACTCATATTTACACCTTCAATATCCAAGACCTAATCATGAACCGCCATCCTTGGGGGATAATCTTAACCCCGTGATCTTAAAATTCCCAAAACCCATCTATCAATATGGGCGTAGTCCTACAGCTGTGTCCCCGGGAAAGAGAGGGAATCCCATTAGTAACTTTATTTGGCAGATAAAGAACTACCTTCATTAACATGCTAATAAAATCATAGTACACTCAATCCTTTAACATAAAAAATTGCAGATAAGCCCTTACTAGATATTTATTCTTCACCCATAAACCTCAATTAACTACACTTAGACAGACAGATCGGTGCTCGGGGACCTTAGCCTGGAGTGAATAAATTACCTCTAAGGATCTCCACCTCTTGTCATATGCTCCTTTTTTCCCATTCCGGGACATTTGCCCCTTGATCCTGCCTAATGCCCTCATGAAGTCCACTAACCACTGGTCATATGAGTAGATAAGATCACTTTTCCAGTGCCTCAAAACAAAGGCTTTAATTAGAGCAGACATCAATGCTATATGATATTTAATATGCGACCCTGAGATTTGAGCCATATCCCCCAATACACAAATCTTGGGCAGGATAAATTCCGCATAGTTTAGAATGGGGTCCATATTCTGCTTAACTTGAACCCAAAGAGGGTATATCCTAGGACAGTCCCAAAAGATATGCAATGTATCCCCCGGACTCAATCCACATCTGAAACATAGATCTGTCTGTCTAAGCCTCCTAGAACACAATTTGGAGGGGGTATAGTACAAATTAGAAAATATAAAGAATTGCATAGTCCTATATTTAGGTGTAGGTATGTAACCAGAGCTTTTCCAAATTTCTTCCCAATCCGGCCTCAGATGAGTGTCTTTTTTTCCCCAATATGCTACCTTTGCAGAGACATCCCTACTTAAGAAGTCCAACTTATATGCAAGTGACAGAGGTTTATGTGAGCAGTTGAGTTCCTGGGTTCTCCCAAGTAAACGCAGTCCCTTGGGGACATCTATTCTCCTTCCACAGCTTCTGCAGCATTTTGGTAACCTGAATCTTCTTAAAAAAATTAATACCTCTACATTGAACTGGAAAAACTACTTTATCATCTAGAATAAAATCTGCCCAGTCAAGATTGCATAATTATGGGTGCCCAGTAGTTCCTAATTACTCGACTGCCTATAGTCATATTGGGATTACCCAAAATAGGTTGATCCCTACAGCCCTTCTGTAGTTTTTTATGGAGCGGAGATAAAAGAGCCCACCAGGACAAGACTGTCTTAAATATTGGGGTATCTTTACCTTCCTCCGGCAAACTTTCCGGATTGATATAGAGCAATGCATCAGGGGAAATACCCTTGTCCCTCAAAATTTGCCTCTCGATATGTAACCAGGTTGGAGTATAACCCTCTTCTTCCTGTGTCCTATTCCACCGACTCATTATAGCTAGTTGTCTGGCTACATAATATAGATGGAGGTCTGGAATTTTGAGACCCCCCAAGCTATAGGGAAGATGCAAGACAGTATGTTTCCTCCTAGGAGGTTTAAAATTCCACAAGAAATCTGAAATTAATTTTTGTATCTTAGTAAGCCAAACCTTGGGAATACTATACGGGGACAGATATATTGGAAACAAAAACCTAGGCAGTAAGTTCATTTTAATTAAACCCATTCTAGCTGTCAAGTTCAGGGGAAGTTTATTCCACCTACCTATGTCTGCTCTAGCTACTGAAAGCACCTTATTTATATTTGCTTCTACTCCCTCCTCTGGATTAGCAGTAACCCAAATACCAAGATATTTAATCCTATCTGGAGCACAATTCAATTGCAGCGGTTCAAAATCTGCCTTATACACATATGGGGTAAGGGGGAGAACCTGAGTCTTATTCAGGTTTAAGTTATAATTCAAGACCCCGGAAAATCTCTTTATGATTTCAAGCATCTTTTTGAAGCTCTTCACTGGGTCTTGGAGATGTAACAAGATGTCATCTTCAAAAACCGAAAACTTCAATTCTCTCCCCTTAACAACAATCCCCCGTATTTCCGGGTCTGCCTGAATTGCTCTCAATAAGGGCTCCAGATATATATTAAATAAAATTGGTGAGAGAGGACAACCCTGTCTAGTCCCATTATCAAGGTGAAATTCTTTTGATAAAAAACCATTGCAAGAGGACCCTAGCCGTGCGTGCAGCATAGGATTCTTAATACCTCTAAGACCCTCCGAAACCCATCTTCTCCATAGTAGCAAATAAAAGGAGTGGGAGACCCTATTGAAGGCCTTCTCGGCATCTAAAGAAATTAGCACCATACCTGACCAGAGCTAGAGGTCTCACTCAACATGATGAAGCTTCCTCAGAGCATCATGTGCCCTACCTGGCATAAATCCAACTTGGTCTTGACTAATAATTAGAGGAGCGATCCTTAAGATTCTATTAGCTAATATTTTAGTTAATAACTTAATGTCCTGGTTCAGCAGAGCAATAGGCCTATAGCTCCCTGGTAATTCTTTAGGTTTATCTGGTTTGGGGATAAGTGTAATATAAGCTTGATATAATGGTAAATTGGGAACCCCATCCGACATAATGCTAGAAAATAGGTCCAACAATAGAGGTAGGAGAGTTTGCGAATGTACTTTATAAAACTGAGCTGATAGACCATCCGGTCCTGGAGTTTTGCCCTTAGGTAATGCGTTAATCGCATCCCTTATTTCAGACTCTGATATAGGGGCCGCTAATATCTGAGCTTGTGCTTGGTCCAGTCTAGGTAGACTTATGCTCTCCAGAAACCCCCACTTCTCCTCCTCACTACTACAGGAGTCCCCTTGATATATCTCTGCAAAGTAATCCTCAAAAGCATCCGCCATTCTCTGCAGCTCTGTTATCACTTCCCCCTGGTATTCTATTAATGGAATCATTCGAGCGGCCTCCCACTCTTTTACTCTGCTTGCAAGAAGCTTACTAGGTATGTCCCCCTGTAATAAATAATTAGCTTGAAGCTTTTCAGTCCAGGCCTCGAGCTTATTATAAAGTATGTCTGTCATTTTGTCTCTCAATTCCTGAAGTTCACTATCCACCTCCTCATTAGAACCCTCCAAGGGGGTAAGTGAGTTAATAGCACCCCATATGAATTCCTCCCTTGCTTTTGTCATACTGTTTCTCCTGATAGTAAATCTCTGAGCTACACTGACATATAGTACTTTACAGGTAGGCCAAGCTAGATTCTTACTATTAAGTGTAGGAATTTGAGTCTGGACAATATCCCTTAGAACTTCCTCCAGTCAAGATATCATATTGTCTTCTGAAAGTAGAGATTCATCTAACCTCCATCTAAAGGGTTTCATCTGAGCAGACTCCAATATCCATGACAGCTGCAATGGAGAGTGGTCAGACAAAATTCTACTGTAGGTTAACAGTTTCCTAACCCCCTGCAGGGCCTCCTTATTAACCAAGAAAAAATCAATACGTGTTTGAGTTTTATGTGCCCCTGAATAAAAAGTCATATTGCAGTCCCCTTGCTTGAACCTCCAAAAAGGGTCCATCAGAGCTGTGACCTCTAGAAACCTAGCCAAAGCCACCTGCACTCTGGAGGGTGGTTTTTTAGAAGGGGGTTTCCTATCCAAAAGGTTATTAGGACACAGGTTCCAGTCACCTGCTATAATTAAAGGGTTAACTGAAAAGGTAGCTAAATCTAATTCCAGCAAGGCGAAGAAGTCGGGGTTAGAAGGAGTTGGTCCATATACAGAAGCAATTGTTAATAACCTACCCATAATAGTGCCCCGTAACAAATACCCCCCGAGCATCCTCTCTTGCCTTATATTGCAAGGGCACAAACGGACAACTTTTCATGATCAAAATCGCTACGCCCCCCGAAGCTTTTGCATTCCCCTCTCCTAAAACTTGGCCCACCCTCCCATCACCACTTCTGTTTATCTGGTCTTCCTGTATCTCTGCAGTCTTATCTGGTTTGAGCTATTAGGTATTTATATCAGGTGATACTATCTGTAGGTTTTAAGTGGTCCACAATGAATTTGTCATGATGACATCACTATGGTATACATTATTAATTGTCTGTCTTTTTCAGTCTGCACTAGCTTTTGAGAAAGGACCCACATCTGAAAAGTGTAAAGAGTGCAGACCTTTCTGTTATCATGAAATAAACTTTACCTGTTTATATATTCCTTGGAGCTATGTGTCAACTTTATATTGGTTGGTGAGTGCCTAGCCTGTGACTTGACAAAAGCATGCCACACTTTGCAGATACCCAGTGTTCATTGTCACCCCCTTTCTCCCCAGTATGCCAGCAACCATCATTACCCCACACCACCACAACTTAGGTTCCATGCTTTCAAATAGTTGTCTCACTCTCACTCTTGCTTGAGAAATAGTTTGAGAGCATACTACTTTGACCTTCAGCTCTGTGAAAGTTCTGTCAACAATGTTCAAGGAGGAATGGCTCGGGCTTTTAACTGGCACAGCCATGCTGTACAACTGTGTGAACTGAAGAATTTCATAGAGGCATCTGTGAGGAAGCAGAGGCAAACCAGGAAAAGTTGTAAAATTTAAAAGTAGCATTTTATTATTATTAATAATAAAATAAAAATAAAATTGTGCGAGATAGCTCTTGATACAGGCAGTTCAAACAAACAGAAGTCCTTCATCTGAGAGTCTCTTAAAAATGTCCAGCCTTATCTATCTCTAAACAAAACATTGCTGTCTTTTTATAAGATGTTTTCCCTGGTAATTAAATTCTGCATCCTGTTCATGTAAATGGCACTACCTGTGTTCCACAAAATGTATCATGACTTTGTCAGTTTCTTTCCTGTCAGCAATCTGAAGAGTGCATTGGTCTTCTAAACAGGTGCAACCATTTAAGACATCCTGGTCCAGGGCTAATTTCCTGCTGATAATTCTGCAAACAAGCTTGTGGAGGTCAAAGTTCACCTCAAGGTTAACCCCCTGGGTTCCATATAAACCCAAATAACTTTCTGCAAACATTTCAATAATATAATTGTATAAATTTTCAAACTCAGGGATCCCAGTTTCACATAAAGATTTACATTTTTTTAACCACAGAGAAGCAAGGGGAGTAATAAAGAGTAGAAACAGCAACTGCAAGAAGGGAGAAAATGAGGAAATTGTGTGGCTGTTGGAGTGGCCAATTCCTAGGTGACACAAGAAAAATGTGATTGCTCAATCAGACAGGCAAAAGTTAGACATGTGACAGAGTAGGAGAGGACTGAATAGATCCTTGCCTTTACCTTTCTCTGTATAACAAATGGGACAGGGTCTTAACCCAACCATGACACAGGAGAGGGAGGGAAGCTGTTCTGAAATGATGATACATGGGTTAGCATTACCATTACAACTGCTTTCTACAGTAATTGCAAACAGCCAGATTTTTTGGCATATGGATTGTTCTTTGTTATCAGTGGTAGGGACACAAATTATTTTTCTTTCCTGATCCCTAATGATAAAATATTACATCCTCTCCTGCACTAATAAGCACTTAATTAGAACAGCAGAACAGTGATCTTACCTCTGATACTCCTGCTTGTTTTTTCTGGCAGGTAGTAAAATGTTCAGCAGCTACCCTATACTTACTTCCCCAACCCCACCTTACTCGAATTACTGATTTTCCTAGTTGTTCCTGCCCACTTGGACAGCCCTGTGCACAATTCTAGTCTTGCCTGTACTAGCGCCCCTCTTCTGTATGATGCTCAGTTAACCTGGTTAATTTTTAACAGATCCATCCAAACTGAAATTCAATCCATGCATTGCCTTTTCCAGACCAGTTTTCCCAGATATAGGTTGCTACATCCATCATCACTGTTAGGCTGCTCGATGAGCCTGTTCACCTGGCCTCTACATGCATAGTAGCCACTCTCTCTCTCCTAGAACACCCTACCCAATCTGCATGCACTGTGCCTACCCACTTCAGGTGACGCATCCCCCTGCACCTCCTGTACCCAACCCTTGACATACAAGCACACCTAACCTGTGTTCAGGGCAGAACTTGCAACATCAGAATCTTAGTTTCATCACCAATCTGGCCTCACTGCTCTATTACCTGGCTCTGTCATCAACCCACAGCACCCCCAAATATCTCAGACAGAAGAGTTCCTCTGCTGTGCCTCATTAGTCCTCTGCTGGCTTCATAGAAACATAACATAGAAATATAGAAACTGATGGCTGATAAGGATCACAAGGCCCATCTAGTCTGTCCACTTTCCCTGCCTACTGGAAAAGCCACAGACCCTACTTGACCTCTGGTTTTATCTCCTCATTCCTATTGCTAGGGTTCCCCTATACCTGTCCCACGCATTCTTGAATCCCCCTACTGTGTTTGCCTCACCACCTCTTCTAGAAGTCTATTCCATGCATCCACCACCCTTTCTGTGAATAAATACTTCATCATGCTACCCCTTAGTCTACCCCTTCCAACCTCATGTTATGCCCCCATGTTCCTGGACATCTCCTTTTCTGAAAGATGCTACCCTCCATTACCCTATTTATACCTTTTAGATATTTGTAGGTTTCTAACATATCTCCCCTGTCTCTCCTCTCCTCCACGGTATACATATTGAGGTCTCCCAGTCTATCCTCACATGACTTTTGGTGCATGCCCTGCACCATCTTTGTTGCCCTTCTTTGAACTGCCACCACCCTGTCTACAATACATCCTTAAGGAGATGTGGCCTCCAGAACTGGACACCATATTCCAGATGAGGCTCCACCAATGATCTGTACAGTGGCATCACCACCTCCTTCTTTCTTCTGGTGATACCTTTCCCTATGCACCCCAGCATCCCACTGGCTCTCCCCACAGCATTGACACATTATTTGGCCACCTTTAGGTCATCAGATATAATTACCCCCAAATCCCTTTCCTGTTTGGTGACCATCAGTTTCTCCCTTCCCCCCATCATGTAATCATCCCTTTGGTTCTTGCACCCAAAATGCAAGATGTTGTAATTTTTTGCATTACATTTCAGCTGCCACACTCTGGACCATTCCTCCAGTTTACCTATGTCCCTCCTCAATGTTTCCACCCCTCCTGGAGTGTTCACCCTTCAGATCTTTGTGTCATCTGCAAAGAGACTTACCTTCTTCTCCACCCCCTCCACAACGTCACTTATGAAGACATTAAACAGGACTGGGCCCAGGACTGATCCCTGTGGCACCTGCTGGTCACCCTCCTTCCCTCAGATTGAGCACCATTTACCACAACCCTCTGTCTTCTATCACTCAGCCATGACTGCACAATGCTGATGAAGTGCATGGGCAGAGGGGCAATGGAGTAAGTGAACTCGCTCTTGAGGAGGCTTATCATGAGGCATGCTACACCAGCAAATGAAGGTGGAGAAGCAATACTCTCACAGTTGTGTGCTACTGAAGCAACTCCTTCCAGAAACATCCCAATGTCTTAAGGCTTGATCTGGCAATGTTGGTTAATGGTAGGCATAACCAGCTATAAAACAGGGTTCTCTATCGGCGTCTCACCATTTAAGGATGATTTTACTAATAGATGACCTACTAGCAACTGATATATGACTTCTGGCAACACTCACCGAAGCAACCCCAGCTCCATGAATGGGAGTTTGTAGAGGTGCTGCATGAAAAATACAGCCAATGGGGGAGTGGGTTTAACCTAGCTCATCTTAGCCTGTGAACCAAAGGATGCTCTGGCTGAGCATGCATCCAATACAGGTTCAGCTGCATGCAACTATAACCCCAAGTACCAGCATGCCATGGTGTAGATCTGACTTAACAAAACCAAACAGCCACTGAGGCAATTAATCGAATGGGCATCTCCTCTTGGTGTCTCACTCCTGTGCAACCCACACCCTGCTGTCCCTCCATTCCTCTCAACTGTCCCTGATTTTGCCTCAATATTTTCCTCTGTCCCTCATAAAATTTGTGTTTTTGTGACTTAACAGTGGGAATTGTAAGCACAAGATAATGTCAAACATTAAAGTTACAGACTTCTTCTTTAGAAAATCCATTTTACACTAATCCCCTTATTTTATCATTTTATTTCCATCAATCCAGTGTACTATCTGTGATTTTGCTTTGCCAATTTTTTTTCATGTCCGCATTTCTGTTGTTTTGATGCCTTGAATTAACTCTGTACCTTAGCTATTGTATATTGTCATGTAACATTCTCTTGCCACATTAAGTGGCCTGGGTCATGCCTGAAAATGGTCTCTGGAATCAGCTCACCTACCAGGTTACCAAAGTCAAATAAATAAATAAATCAGCTTTCTAAATTAATACTACCAATTTTGAAGTTCACCCTTCCACTTGCACAAAGCAAACAAATTGCTGTGATAGTGGATTTCAGAGGTGTGTCACTGTCAGGTTAAATGCAGCTCAAAACACAATGGGCTCAACCATGGCAGGCCAATGATCAGCAAGGTTGATCAAGATACTGCTCTGCTGGATGATGGGAGGAAACTTTGTGTAGTTGAAAAGAGGTAACCATTCCTATCAGACAGTGGCTGCCTTCTTTCATCTGCATGATGCCACTCAACAACCATCTGAGTGGAATTTCTGCTAGGTTTGGGCTACCCACTGAGTAGCTGGGTTGGGTAGTGCAGATATCGCCTGTTTTTGGATGGGTAGGGTAGTTCAGGTAATGTACTACTCTACCTGAGATAACAGTGTAATTCTCGGGTTGGGTAATTTGACACATGTAATGGGTAAAGGACTTGGTAACTGGTATTGAGGGTAGCATGTGATGTCCTTCATGAACTTGCAGCAGAATGGGATCACACGACACCAGAATGACACCTGATTGGTTAGTGGTGTTTGCACTCCATCTGCTGCACAGAATCCAGTCAGCAGTAGTCTGTTTGTGTGCCTCATGGCGTGTGGAAGCAGCTCTGCGTGGGCACTCACTCTACAGCACAAATTGCCAACTTGTTGATTAAAAACACACAAAAAAGTATTTTTTATTTTACTTAACATACACTTTGTCAAGGAGCAAAGGGGCAGGGAGAAATAGTTGGGGACTAAGAAATGATCTCAGCCAGGGGCCGGGAGGTCAGAGCATCAGGCAAGCTTCAGTTGTGGAGGTGGTACTGGGAACTGGGGAGAGAACAGAGAAAGAAGGTAGGGGAAAAGGCATGGACAAAAACAGAAGGCACTGGGTAGCTGGTTTGAAATTAAAGTATACGCTGTTTGCTAGATGCGCCCTGAGCCATTGTCTTTTTATTACTGTGACTTAGCTACACTGTCTCTGCAGCACAGTTAAAGCCTTTTATGGCTATACCACACTGTTTGTTAAGTGCCCCAGAGCCCATTTATTACTGTGACATAGCTACGCTGTCTGTCTCTGCAGCATAGTGAAAGCCTTTTATGGCTGTATCACACTGTTTGTTAGGTTCCCCAGAGTCCATTTATTACTGTGACATAGCTATGCTGTTTGCTAGATGCCCCCTGAGCCATTGTATTTTTATTACTGTGACTTAGCTACACTGTCTCCGCAGCATATTGAAAGCCTTTTATGGCTTTATCACACTGTTTGTTAGGTGCCCTGAGCAATGTCATTTATTACTGTGACATAAACAGATACACCATCTGCCCAGCAGTTAGTGAAACAGTATCCTTTCATGGCTGTGCATAATATGCCTCATACTTCCCAGTCTAAGTCTACTAAAAGGAAGCATAGTGCTGCTGTACATGCAACTGTTAACGATGTGGACAATATGAATCATAGCACTAATGAAGTTAGACATTTTATGTTGGCTGAGAGCAGAGATCAGCAATATGTTGTGTTGTGTGTGGAAGCAACAGTAGCAGGAGCTCGATGAGAAGTGATTTTTTATTCTAAAAAAAAGGTGTGCCACCATTGCCTGAACTATATAACTTACCTGAGCTCATTCCAGACAAGCTTTTAGCTGCTCAGTATACTGCAAAATTTACATTTCTCTGTGCTGTACCACAGCGGCAAAAGCTGAGAGTCCATAATGGTGGTATTGGAGCCGTTTTCAGCTGCTGCAGTATCAGTAAGCCCTGACAAGGGTTTGCAGTGGAATTTCTTTTGCATGGAACTTCTGAAAAACTTAGATAAATTAAGAAAATGTTCATTCTCCTCTGAAAACTTATATTCCCTTTTGACAAAAGGGTTGTAGTGGGATTGTGAGAGAGTTTTTATTTTATGTTTGAACATTTTTTGAGCACCGTATACCATGTAACATATACTTGCAAATAGAAGGGAAATATTGGGATTTTATTGGAATTTTACCTTATGCTTTTATGTATACTTTGAGGGTTTTACCAAATTAGAATACAGAGTATATAAATATTTTGTTTTGAATTTTCATGCTAAAGGGGTCATGTGACCCAAATGGTCAAAGGCACATACTTGGCATTCAGAAACTAGATCCACCGTTCTGAACTTGAACTCAGTCGGCACAAGATGCAGTAGGCAAGCTGCATTGATAGTACAATTTTTATGCTGCACCTTTACCATAGTTTTACATTTTCCAGGAGAAGAAAAGGATTGGAAGCAAACATATTGAAGGAAAAGTAACTTATCAACTATTTAGATAAAGCAGAACTGAGGTATATATTATTTTTGTTTTAGTCTTCTAAGTCTTTTTTAGTCTAGAGTCAGTTAGTGCTCCCAAAAAGGGAAAAGAGGATTAACCTGTTCTTTTTATTTGTTGTTGGTTTGTTTTTGTTTTGTTTGTTTTTTTTTTTGTGGTTTTTGTGGCTGTTTGGGATCGTAGATTTTTTAGTTTGGGTAGTATTTTGTTGATTTTCAGTGGATGGATGCCAAAAAGCTAAAACATCTTCTTTGAATAGGATGCCACACAGCTAGGTAGTAGAAAAATGCTTTATTTAGACAACATGCATCCTGCCTGATGTGTTTCAGACATAAAATGTTCTTTATCAAAGGCTGGATAACAATTACAAACATGCACAAAAATAGCAGTTAAAACCATGTGACCATGATGATGTCACTGTCATATCCTGATCTCATTGGTCAATTCCATGTTAAAATCATTATCGTGTGCAAAACATTATGCAGGTGATTCCCAGAACATTAGCAATAATCATGGTACAAAACTACAATATCAAAGTGCTTATGTGCCACTGCAACCAAAACCATACTAGTAAATATAGCTGTACAAAACCTTTGTTCAATAGCAGGGGGGTGGGGTTGGGGTGTTGAGTTTAAAAATTCCATACACTACAAGTGAAAGGCTATCATCTTTCATTAGTTCATTTCTTAACAATAGATTTTTATTCTATCTGAAATTAGAAAGTAGCCTAAGTGGAGATAAGTAGTGAAAAGAGGGAACAATTCTAAACTTATACTATTATCGTTAGATACATATAGTCAAATTTTATATTAATCTCCTCCTCTCAAGCAACTGTACAAAGCTAACATACTAACATGCCAGCAGAGTAGGCCTAATGGTCTATCAAGTCTATAAAGCTTCTCTTGTTTTCAATAGTGTAGAATGCATCACACAAGCATATTGCTAGGTGAATCATACCTTCCATGCTGCATGTAGTGCACTGTCTGATTTTTATATTTTCTGTTGGTGTTGCAAGTGCTAAAGGTTTTGCATTGCTTAGCTGAGTTGCAGTTTATGCATTTTTTACAGGGAGAAACAGCCACATATAGGTTTGACAAGTTTTCAGTGCATTTATCAACAAAATGGCTGCGCATAAGCATATCCCTTAGTGTAGTTGCCCTTTTGTAGCACATTCTAGGTGGCACACTGCTTATGTCTTTTAGGCTGTTATCTGTAGATAAACAGACACTGGCGTGTCTTAATATTTTTTCTAGTTCATGTCCTTCTGTAGAGTACTGTGTCACAAAATTAAATCTATGGTCAAGCTCAGTGACCCCCCCTCCTATCTGCTAACAGAGTTTCTATTTCCATCTATTGTGCCATGGTTCTGGTGTTTTCAATTCTATTAGTACTATAGCCTCATTCTTTTAAGCATTGTGTCAGTTTGTCAGCCCCGATTTTAAATGTTTCATCTTTACTACAATTTCTACTGATCCTGAGAAACTCTTCTCTGGGGATGTTCCTAGTTAAATAAGGGGGGGAGTAACAGCTTGAGATGAGAAGTACAGTATTCACATCTATATCTTTTGTCTATATGCCTCACTGTGAATACCCCTTTCCCCATTCCTTTTCAAACACAGGTCCAAATAGGAGACACATTCTTTACTGCAATTGTATGAAAACTTGATGTTACTATTACTGATATGTAAACAATCTGCAAAACACTTCAGATCATTTGTGTTCCCCTCCAAATTAGTAACATGTCATCAATATATCTTTTCCAGATGACAATTCTGTCAAAAACCTTATTTGCTCTCTGATTAAAAATCCCATCTAGTTCCCATTTTTCTACATAAAGGTTGGCAAAGGGGGCACAAAAGTCACCCCCCATTGTCATTCCTTTACTTTGCAAGTACATCTGTTGATTGAACAAGATAATATTACATTTGAGCAAATATTCTAGCAATTTGAGGATTAAGTCCATGATGCGATCACCCACCTTTTCTTCTTTATTCAAGAAATAAGCTACTGCATCTAAAGCCCCTTCCTGGGGTACATTAGTATAGAGCGATTCAATGTCAAGTTTAACAAAGTACATGTTCTCATCCAGTTTTTTGTCTTTAATGATGTTAAATACTTCTTTGGTAACTTTAATATAAGTTGGAAATTCTTGTACTAAAGGTCTAAAAAAGTAATCACTGAATTGAGGGAGTGGTTCAGTTAGTGAGCCTATACTACTCACTATGGACCACCCAGGTGGTTTACCTAAATTTTTGTGCACTTTAAGGAGAATGTAAAGCATTACTCTGATAGGGTACTTTATAGTCAAAAACTCTTTGGTAGTATTGTCAATTTGTTCTCTTTCAAGCGCTTGTTCAATCATTTCATCATTACAATGCTTGAAATCTATAGTGGGATCTTGTGCAAGTTTCTGATAAAATTCCCTGTTCCCCAACTGTCTCTCCACTTCTACATAATCTTGTTTGTTTAAAAGCACTATATCCCCCCCATCTGCCTGTTTGATCACACTGTGCCACCTAGAATGCCACCTAGAATGTGCTACAAAAGGGCAACTACACTAAGGGATACATTTATGCACAGACATTTTGTTGATAAATGCCCTGAAACCTGTCTAAAACCTATATGTGGCAGTTTCCCCAGTAAAACAATGCATAACTCAGTAGTAGTAAAGTAGTAAAAAGTTTATTTTTATACAGGTAGAAA
This sequence comes from Neoceratodus forsteri, assembly GCA_016271365.2. Taxonomy (NCBI): domain Eukaryota; kingdom Metazoa; phylum Chordata; order Ceratodontiformes; family Ceratodontidae; genus Neoceratodus; species Neoceratodus forsteri. Next base: position 1,094,607,854 of record CM057451.1, read on the forward strand.
TAGTTTACATCATTGGGTCATAGACCCGTTTTCAAGATGGACCTGTTATTCTTAGGTTTAAAAAGATAATGTAGATTTACACAAATAAATCTATATTACAACATACATTATACAAAACATCCAACAACAAATATTTTTAAATTAGACCCACATATAAGACAACACAACATGCATTCAAGTTATATTATAACAATATTTCTAAAACTTGAGAAAACCCCTATAAACAAGTCCTACAAATTCATACATCCATCCATGGAAATATATCGCCCATTACACATGCATTTTATTTTAAATCCATTATCAATTGATCTTATAAAATGTTTAGATTTTTGAATCGGCTTCCTTTCTAAGTCAATTGGGGCCCAAAGATTTATAACTTTCATACCAAAGGTCATTTCACCATATTTATTGTTTATTTTAGGCATAGCATATTTGCTTCCCGCTTTACCTCTTAGATTATAATTATGAGCATGTATCGAATATGGAATTTTGTCCACAAGATACTTCTAGCTTTGATTATGTACTACCCCATGAATTTGTTTTAACCATTTTTGGTCCCTTTTTTGCTCTATTTGGTCCCATTTTAGAGTCCTAAAAATTTTGCAATGGTGAGTATGGTAGTCACAATTAAGTACAACTCTAGCTAGGTTATTATAAAGAACTGACTTACTAGCCATACCATAAATGTGGATTCCATATTCAATGCATGGGGTAATCAGTTGGTTAATTATATATTTTCTCATTTTTTGATCTAAACAATGTTTAGATCTGTGAAAAACCCCTAGTTTGTTATTTGTTTTACAAACAAGATTTTTTTATGTGGGAGTTAAATTTCAAATTACAGTCCACAATAATCCCCAAGTACCTGTATGACTCAACCTGATTTAAGAGTTCATTTGGGCCGTTTTAGTTGAGATTTTGGGAGAATTGCTAAAATTTCTTCCTTTACTCTGGAAAACCATCGAGTTGTTTTTTTACTGTTTAAAACCAGCCCTGACTGGTATAGCCACGTTTCCATCCTGTTAAAGTCATTCTGAAGAATTTTCTCCATTACCTGAATTGAGTCACCACTAGCCAGCAGTACAGTATCATCTGTATATATACTCAAAACTGAGTTCTGTACTGCTGTTGGGAGTTCGTTCACATACATTAAAAATAGTAAAGGACCGAAAAATCAAGCCTTGAGTAACTCCTCTTCTTACAGAGGCTGGTTTTAATGAAATTTCACTAATATATACTTGCTGAACTCTACCTGTCAAGTATGATTCAAACCAGGGAAGGGTTTCACCATCTATTCCCAAATCCATCATTCTCCCAAACAATTTTCTATTGTCTATAGTGTCAAATGCCTTGGAGAGATCCACAAACACTACACCCACTGATCCACCCCCATTTAACTTGGAGGCGATGTTATCTATTAAGTCGGTGAGTGCGGTGTCCATGGACTGTCCTTTACAACATCCTGACTGATGAGGAGACAGGAGAGAATTTATTTCTAAGTATCTGCACAACTGTCCCTGGACCAGTCTGTCCAAGACCTTTGACAAACAAGACAATAGTGAAATTGGCTTGTAATTTGTTGGTTCCACAGGGGAAGATCCTTTATGTATTGGAACAATCTTTGCATGTTTCCACAAAGTTGGAAACTCAGTTAAGCAATGCAAAACCTTGAGCTCTTGCAACACCAACAGAGAGTATGAAATCAAACAGTGCACTACATGCAGCATGGAAGGTATGTTTCACCTAGCAATATGCTTGTGTGATGTATTCTACATTGGTAAAACCAAGAGAAGCTTTAAAATACACATGGGGGAACACATAGGAGCAATAGCAACGCAAGATATAGCACATGCAACAGCAGCCCATATTGTAACCAAGAAAGGCTTAGGGGAACATGCCTTTCAGTTCATAGCTATAGACAGAGTGAGCCACAAGCCCAGGAGAGGAAGTTACGATAACTTAATGTTACAAAGGGAAAACTTCTAGATAATACAACTCAAGGCAAATAAGTAACCTGGCTTGAACACTAGTTTAGATGTACACCCTTGTCTAGAAAAGAAACAATAGAAGTAAGCAATAAGACACGATGGGGTGTGCATTAGCATCCGGTCCCCTAGCCATGCATTAGAACTGTCTAATTCACATCCCCAGAGTGGCTTAGTGCACTTATAAAATGGACCTGTGTATCTAAATTGGGTTTCTAGTTTTAGCTGTGCATTAGATACTTCTAATGCATGGCTAACAACCAATCAGATTTCTTGAAATCATTTACCCATTTAATAAAAGGAAATAAAGAAGCAAAGATATTAACATTCATGTATTAGCTTTGTACAGTTGCTTGAGAGGAGATTAATGTAAAATTTGATTATATGTCTCAAACGATAATAGTGTAAGTTGTAAATGTTCCCTCTTTTCACTACTTATCTAAGGGAAAGGGGAAATTGTTTAACCAGGAAGGGCACACTAAGCAGAAGCTTGTTTCCAGGTGGGACCTGGGAGCACAGGGAAGTTAAGTGACTTGCTTAGGGTCACACAGTATGCAAGTGGGGGCTTTGGGATTCAAACCAATGTCTCCAGGCTTGCAACTCAGAGTCCTAAACCTCTGCGCTAAACTGCCCATACTGCTCCCTTATCTCCACTTATGCTACTTTCTAATTTCAGATAGAATAGTAATCTATTGTTAAGAAGTGAGCTAATGAAAGATGATGGCCTTTCACTTGTAATGTGTGGAATTTTTAAACTCAACACCCCAGCCTCAAAACTCCCCAACCCCCCATCCTTTCTATTGAACAAAAGTTTTGTACAACTTTATTTACTAGTATGGTTTTGGTTGCAATGGCACAGAAGTACTTTAATATTATATTTTTTTTACACTTTATTGCTAAAGTTCTGGGAACCACTTGAATAATGTTTTACACAAGGTAATGATTTTAAAATGGAATTGACCAATGATATCAGGATCTGACAGTGACATCATAATGGACACATGGTTTTAACTGATATTTAGAAAATGGGCTTTTTATTTGGAGGCATCTTATTGGCTGGCACCCTTTCCACCGGGGTACATTAACTTTCAGTAGATGCCAACTAAATAAAAAGTCCCAGCCCAAACCTGCCTGATAGCCAGCAAAGTATCCTTATGCCCAGTACCCTGCTTCCTCATTGGCTGAAGTGCTGGGCACACAATTTCAAACTTCCGCCATCTTTCACCCTCACTTAGCAACAAGGAAGTATATCAACAATCAGTCTCCCTGTTCTGTACAAATAAGAAGCACAAACCATGTTCGGTTGTATTTCAAAACTTTTCAGCAAGCGGCAGTTTTTTGGTTTTTTTTTAAACCACGACTTCCAGTACCCTGTAAAATATTTTCCATTTCAACTGCTCTCGCTCCACTCTGGGCAATCTCTCCCCCACTCGCCCTGCATCGCAAAAGCACAAAACTAACACTAAACAAACAAAATAAAAACATATTTTCTATAAAATGTTTCCACCCCTCAGCAAAGTACTGTTCTCAAACACAGTACTGGAGCCCCTTGCTCTCACAAAAGCCGTCTGACCTAGTAGATCCTGTAAGCCGGCAGTGTCTCTACTTCTCTGAGGAATCCACGTTGCTCGAGTGCTGCCACCGCTTCTACCTGGATAATTACCTACGCTCAAAAGACCATGGCAAAGGCACTAATCAGTGTAGCAATGTACCTCTTTTTTCTCGTTGAAATTTTTTTGTCTTCCTCCAAGCTTGCTCAACATCTGATGCACTAAAGTCCCGAGAATTTCCTCTCCTCTGACTGACTGAGACACCATGCCGTTTTCGATCCACCACTGAGGCAACCACTCACATTATGCAGCAAAACCCGCTTTATAGTTAATATTAAAAAAAACAATACCACACTAATCCTATCACTAAAGTCATTGGGGGGAGGGGGGCAGAAAAATACAGAAAATGAAGCAAGACACAGTAAACTGATATAAAAGGGGTGTCATATGCAGCATCTCCCTCTAGTGGAACAGTAACTATTTTGCAGAAGCTGCTGTTTCTGATCATTGTTGTTATAATTATTTTACTTTTTTTAAATAAAATCATTACACAAAACTAAAATTAAGCTGGTGCCCATTTTCTAAGTGCAATAATACCCTCCAGGGTGGGCAATATGAGCAATACCAGACCTTCCATGGACTATAAGGCTCTCTGCCTGTGCTGTCAGGCCTCATTATGCCCTTGGGCAGTCCGGGATTGCCCAGTACAACCCACCCTGTCAGATATTGTTGCTTGCTTTAGTGCATGTTTGTACTTGTTATCCAGCCTTTGATAAAGGACATTTTAAGTCTGAAACACATCAGGCATGATGTGTGTGTTGTCTCAATAAAGCATTTTTTCTATTACTTAGCTGTGTGGCATCCTATTCAAAGATGATTAGGTGAGTGCAGGAATTTTTGTGAAGTTTTGACTATGGACATTTCTTGAGCACTACCAACCTAGTGCATCCTCTGTTCTTGGAATATTATGTCAAAAAGCTAGCAGTATTAAAATCATTATCAGACTGACTGAGACCCATCTGTGCCCACATTTTCTTGTTTTTAGTTGCATGCATTGAAAGAAAAGTTAACCTGAACTTAGCTGCCAGTACCAAAAGCACCAAAACTTTGGGGAGTTGGATATGAAGTCTGGCAGACCACAGGGAAGAGAGCACGAGAACTCTTCTTGGGACAGCAGCAAACTATTCCATCAGAGAGCCCAGTAAGGAGCCTGAAAGAGCACCTGACAGCATTAGGAAAACATTGAGAAAAGCAAGATGTATATTCAGCTCCATCCCATTTTAAGTCGGCATTGAAGACCTATTTATTCAGACTAATTTTCCAGAATCTTGATAACATATTTAATGAATTTTATTGTTTTAAATGTTTTAATTTGTGATATGTGTTATCCTGCTGTTTTACTTTTTGCACAAGTGCTTAGATAATTTGATTTGCATTTTTAAAGAAATAAAGTTGCTGCTGCTGATGATGATGATGATTTTCTTTATTCCTTCATATATTTTCAATAATTATGTCCATATTTTCTTTATTACTGAAAACAGTTGCACGAAAACAAGATCCCTGTCCTCTAGATTATATCTACTCAGGCTGCTTCTCTACACATGCTATCACAATCCCCTCTTTACGACATCATATTTATTTCCACAGCAACATATTTTGATGTCATAAACAGAATTATGATGTCAGATGTAGGCAGGCAGCCAGAGCTAAAAGGGCAGAGATACTTTATTCATGCAAATCCTTAGTAATAAGGAAATAAGGTTAAGAATTACAGAATAAAATACAAAATGTAAGCTATCTTTTTGCCTGAATGTTTCATTTTTTCAAAGTTGTCTGAACTATGTCAGGAGCTCTTTAAAGGACATTGAAGTGAAGGTTAAAAGTTATGGTGAAGTTAAAGGCAGTGAAGTCATGGAAGGAACAGCATGGGTAAACTCTATGAACTAAACAGACAGAGCGGAACAATGTGAGAAAATAACAGAAACTGACGTACACTTAGAGGAAGTGAACTAAAGACAATAAACATAACAGAAAAGAGGAACTTCGGAAACCAAAGGGAACACATATCAGACAAGAACTAGAACTAAGAATTAAGAGCACAAACAGCATAATAGTACAAACAAATTGGACTTTGAATCTTTTTTTGATGTGAAAATAAAAGGATATATCATAAGCACTTTCTGAGGGCAATAACATCATTATTGCTGTGTTACGACTATTATTACTGTTACTATTATTGGTACTATTCAATTATTGCTGATTATTATATGGTTTCTAGTGTTAGCTCTGATTGCGGTATCAATAACAAGAAAAGGATATAAGTATAAATATATAGGGTTAATAAGGCTAATAAGGCTAATTAACCTCCTATCATCTTTGGGGTTCAATACAAAGAAGTGCAAAATAATGCACCTGGGTAGAGGAAAACCTGGGGAGAGCTACAGGTTGGGGGGAGGAGCTGACTGTCACCAAACAGGAAAGGGACCTACTGTAGGGGTTATCATCTCTGATGACCTTACGGTATCAAAGCAGTGTACAAAAGCAGCAGGAACGGCCAGTGGCATGCTGGGGTGCATAGGCGGGGGTATCATTAGTAGGAGGAGGAAGGTGGTGATGATATTGTATAAACCATTGGTAAGGACTCACCTGGAGTACTGCGTGCAATTCTGGAGACCACACCTGTGCAAGGACATAGATAAGGTGGAGACTATCCAGAGAAGGGCATCAAAGATGGTGCAGGGCTTACATGACAAAACATATAAGGAGACACTAAAGGACCTCAATATGTACTCACTGGAGGAGAGGAGACAGCGGGGGGAACATGATTGAAACTTTCAAGCATCTCAAGGGCATAAACAAGTGTCGGCGGGGGACCTTTTCCAATGTAGAAAAAGAACTAGAATAAGGGGGCACAATATGAAATTGGAAGGGGGTAGATTAAGAGGTAATCTGAGGAAGTTGTTCTACACAGAAAGGGTAGCCAAAGCTTGGAATAGTCTGCCACAGGAGGTAGTGGGGGAAAGCACAGTGAAGGGGTTTAAACATGCTTGGGACAGGCACAAGGGAAGCTTGAGAGGGAAGGGAGTGATGAAAAGCCATTGATTTCATAAGGTCAAGTAGCCACATACAATGTATAGGGCCTACAGGCAGACTGGATGGGCCTAGTGGTCCTTATCTGCCAACAATTTCTGTGTTTCTATGTTTCTTTGACTCAGTTTCTAGCTTACAGTTTACAGTTCATTGTTTTTTGCTAGGATTCTAGCTTTGGTTATAGCCCTGTTTCGGGTTACTTAGTATATTTAATTTATTTATTTATGGTTATTTATGATCATTGATAGTCATTAGTAATTGTTGCAAAGGCTAGTATGAACTACTGTTGATCTACAGATTTATTATCTGGTGTTTATCAGTTATAGCAGATTGGTATTTTATAAGTTAATAATTTAATAGGTTAACAATTGGAGGATAGCATAACTAAGTTAAGTTAATTTAAGTCAGTATGAAGTTTGTTTAAGAATGCCTACAATGACACATAGCAGGAAAGTATTACATGAAGATAAGGATTGTTGGAGACAGTTGGAGCAGTAGTTGGACGCTGGCCTGCTGAGGAGGAGTAGGTCTAGCAGGAGACTGAGATTCACTTTTTAAGTTTTAATAAAAGGGTAGGATGAGGAGTCCCTTGGTGGGGGAGCCACCTCTCCTGGAGAGAGAGAGCAACAAGCTTTGTGGAGAGCCGTGGTGCTAGTCAATGCACCGGTGGAAGCAGTGACATGCCATTATAGAAGTGAGGAAAAGAATTGAACTGACTGGATTGACTTAAAAAAGTCTGGACCTTGGAGTGGATTATTGGAACCTTTGCTTTACAGTGGGACATTTAACCTCAACATGAGCCCAAGACTGAGTTATTTTTTATAAGGGCTACACAAAAACCTTTACGTACTTGTAAAGTACTCATAAAATGTTGTACACCTTTTCTGGGGGGTTACCCACTTTTCCTTTTTTCCCAATAACACCGCCTTTCCCATTGCCTTTTCCCTGCCCTCATTATTATTTATGTTGTCCTCACCCTGCACATTTTTAGTTTTGCTCCTGATTGGTACATGTTTATTGGACTTTGGTTTAGTGGTTTTGGTGGATTGGCAGCCTGTAGATCATTGCTCAATATTTTTTGTTCTGCTTATTTTCACTATTTTCCATTATTTGTCACTTTATTTGTACCATATTTCTAATATAACTCATTCCATTTTGCTCTGAATTTCAATCGATTTTCTCCACCCTAAAACTCCTGTGTCTCTCCACCTAAAAACTATCCTCCAGTTTAACAAGTTTAATAAGCTTAATAACCTTTGCAGGCTCTGCAGGCTATTTGTTTTTTTTTTTTAGCTGACATAATGGTAATTGGATACTGGATTTAAGTTTTTAAAAGAGTTAGCTCCATAGAGCTTGTTTTAAAAGAGCAGTAACGAACACACAGCCTTCAAAGTGTTTTAAAACCAGTGCTTTAAAATCTAGTTCTACCTTTTTAATAGGTGAAGAAGTAAAGCCAAGAGGGTACGAAGTGCCTAGAAGAATAGTGTGTCTGATTACATTGATGCATATTGATACGTAAGCTATTTAGTACAACACGGAAACAGTGTGTTAATATTCAGGAAAAAAGATCTTATGATAGTAAGAAAAGTAAAGGAGTTAATTTTTAAAACTCCTAACCAATTATATTTGTTTAGGTAGTAGAGTAGTATAGTAGATTGGAGTCAGGCCACAGTAGAAGGCAATAGTACTAATAAGAATTAATTAAGATAATGGACAGCTTAACATAGAAACATAGAGGTTGACAGCAGATAAGGACCGCAAGGTCCATCCAGTCTTCCCATTTATTCTGCCTTATGAATGTGCCATAAGCCTTTAATCTGTCAATGGCCTATCTATTCATACTCCTCAGTATTGCTCCCATGTGTCTATCCCATGCCTGTTTGAAGCCCTGCACTGTATTCATATCCACCACTTTCTGAGGTACACCATTCCAGGCATCTACCACCTTTTCTGTGAAAAAGAACTTCCTCACATTACCCCTTAATTGTCCTCCCTCTAATCTCATGCTATATCCTCTTGTCCTGCTATTTTTCTTATATTGAAACATGTTAGACTCTTTCACCTTGTTAATGCCCTTCAGATGTTTGAATGTTTCGATCATATCACCTCTCTCTCTCTCTCTTTTGCTCTAGGGTATACATACTGAGCTCCATTAATCTGTCCTCATATGTTTTCTGATGCAGTCCCTGCACCATTTTGGTTGCCTTTCTCTGAACTACATCCATTTTGTTAATGTCTTTGTGCAGGTGTGGCCTCCAGCATTGCATGCAGTACTTCAGATGGGGCCTAACCAGTGTCTTGTAAAGAGGGATTATTACCTCTCTCTTATGACTTGTGATACCCCTACTAATACACCCCAACATCCCTCTAGCCTTACCTGCTGCTCTAGTGGTCTGCTTGAATGATTTCAGGTCATCTGTGATGATGATGCCCAAGTCTCTTTCTTTCCTTGTGATTGCCAGCAACTCCCCTCCCAACCTATAGGTAGCTTCAGGGTTTCTCTGCCCTATGTGCATGATCTTGCACTTCTTTGTGTTAAACCCCAGTTGACACTCTTCTGACCATTTTGCCATTTTTTTTCAGATCTCTTCTCATTCTGTCCACCCTATCTGGATCATCTACTCTGTTGCAGATCTTGGTGTCATCCACAAACAGGAAAACCTTACACCCCAGTCCATTAGCAGTGTCACTGATGAAGATATTGAAGAGGACTGAACCCAGGAATGATCCAAGGTACCCCACTTGTAACTTGCATCTCTTCTGACTGTATACCATTTACCATCACTCTCTGTTTTCTGCCCACCAACCAGCTGACCAACTTCTGACCCTCCCCGATCCTACTCAGTTTATTAATCAATCTTCTATGTGGAACAGTATCGAAAGCTTTGCTGAAGTAAAGGTAGGCAACATCAACTGTACCCCCCTTGTCGACCACTGTGGTTACCCAGTCAAATAAATCTATGAGATTAGTTTGACAGGACCTTCCTGTTGTAAACACATGCTGTCTTGGATCCTGTGCTCATGGATTCCAGGTGTTGCACTATCCTTTCCTTAAGAAGCGTTTCCATAATCTTGCTCAGTACTGAGGTAAGACTGATTGGTCTGTAGTTCCCTGCCTCCTCCCTGCTGCCACTCTTGTGGAGCTGGCTCATATGAGCTCTTCTCCAGTCTTCTGGGACCTCTCCTGTGTTCAGAGACTCACTAAACAGTTCTGATAATGGCTCTGCTAGTTTCACCCTTAGCTCCTTTAGTACCCTGGGATGTATGTCATCCAGTCCTGTTGTCTTGTCCACCCTGAGTCTAACAAGCTCTTGTAAGACCCTTTCTTTTGTGAAGGGACTTGTGCATACCTCCATCCACCCCGCCATGTCCCTGGTGCTGAGCAGTGGGCCTTGCCCTACCTTCTCCTCAGTAAATACTGAGCAGAAGTATCTATTTAGGATAGATGTTTTTCCTTGGTCCTCCTCCACACACTCTCCCTTATCCCTTTTGATCTTAGCAATACCTCCTCTGGACTTTCTCCTTTCACTAATGTATCTATAGAAAGTCTTGTCCCCTTCTTTTACTGTTCATGCTAGTGTTTCCTTGGTTTGGGCCTTTGGCTACCTTACTGCCTTCCTTGCTTCCCTTAGGGAAATTTGGTATGCCTCCCTATCTTCGTTCCGCTGCATTCCTTTATATTTCCTGAAGGCTAACCTTTTGGCTTTGATCTTTTCTGCTACTGTTTTGGAGAACCAAAGTGGTTTTCTCCTTCTTTTGCTATTGCTTTTCTCCCTAACACAATGGGATGTTGCTTCAAGTATTGCATCCTTAATGCTTGCCTTCTTTGCCTGTACTCCCTCACCCTAACAGTTATACCCTTAGTAGAACATATTGAACTAACCATGTGCATAGCTGGGCAATTTCTCCAGCCCAGGTAAGGCAATTAAGGAAATAATTATCTAATTTTAAATAGGCAACACTATAAGATGCATGCATGACATTTCAAGGGAGCAAATCACCATTTGCAGCTAGAAGTTGGCAGCAGCCACAGTCATGGTTTCGACCCAAATGAAACCTGAAGTTATCAGTTCCAAGCTTTTTTGCCTTAGTCCGAAATAGGGTTGAAAGGAACTAAAGTGGTCTTTTGGAAACTAGAATTGAATATTATTATACTGGCTGGCCAGCCAAGATCAAACAATGGATGTACTGAAGTAAGTTTCATACCTAACATTAGAGTGATAAATATGTGCTAAAACTGAGCTATTTTTGGAGAAATTGATAGTTATGGACACCTATGAAAGTTAAGGCACTATTAATACTAAGGACACTATAGAGACTGAATTAAAACTGCATTAAGACAGGGGAACTACAGTAATACCATATTACTATTATAGTATATTACACGATTCATAGCTGTTATCAGTCCTCCCCCTTTTCCTTTTTCTTTAAAGATTTGATTAGAACCCCTTTATTGCTTATGAGGAGACTGGTTAAGGACCATAGTGTGATCACAGTTTTTTGTCCCGAGTTGAGAAAATGTGTTTTCTACTTAGTTACTTTCTGCCCTTTTTTATTTGGTTTTTATATTAATTAGAACTCTTGTTCTGATGGAAGAGAGCCTGCCCCCGAGAGAGAGGCAAATCCTGTGGAAAGTGAATTGCTCAGAAGCATAGTATAAAGGGGAAAATCAGCGGGATCTTTAAAAAGTTCAATAAATTAGAACCTGTATATTCTCAGCTTATCAAAAGAATCTCCATGCACCTGAGAACCTTCAAGCAACTGGGAACAGCTGGTCTGCACCTTTTGCCCTGCATATGGACATTGGTAATCATTTGATATCTTCTAAAGCCAATATTATACAGTAAATAATTTTATCTAGCCTGAGGGCTTATTGTTGCACTGAAATCCAGATAAAGTGGGGAAGCTATAAACTAAATATATTTTAAATGGGACTTTTTTAAAAGAGTAATTAAGTATATGGACAAATTATAAGCAAAACATATTGTAACATGGGGGGGGTTGTGTTACCCTGGGATCTTGTAAGTGGGGATATAAACACTTTTTATCACAGCCCAGGATGTGCAGCTTAACACAGCAGACTGATTGTGCATTTATTGGTAAGATTACTGTGAGAGGTGCATTCAAACATAACACAGGTTGAAAATAAAACAGAAAATAATATAGAAGATAATGGCTGGGGATCAGGTGATAACCACACTGTAATCACCTAGAGTGGTTGCTAGGGCAACATGGTAAACCTCGAGAGCGCAGCTCGAGAGGTTTACTGTAGCCCTAGCAACCACGAGAGGTGATTTCAATGTGGTTGTCACCTGATCCCCAGTCATCATCTTTTATAGTGTATGGTCAAAAAAACACTGTTTGCATTCTATGTGTGAGAATTATGGAACTCTGGTACATTTTGTTTTGCTATGCCACTGTTTGGAAGTTCCGAAGTGTGGTTAACAACTTTTAAAATTCTAAACAGTGCATAACAAAGCTGTGTGACTTCTGATTATGGTGGTTAATAGGCACTTACCATACATTATACCTAGCTCTTTGTTGAGTGCTAACTACACAGTGAACTTTTGTTCCCTCTCTATAACCTAAGTAGCTAAGCTGTTTCCTGGGATATACAAACAAAATTAGCACAGAGTCTCTTGTTCTAAGTTTCAAAGGAAAATTATTTACCAGTGTCAGGTTTTCAGCCAGTCCAAAGTCAGAATTCAATTCATTCTTGCAGGCTAAACAAAAGGTTCCAAACCAGGCAGTCAGTTGATTCAGAGTTCTCTCTTTCCAAAGTAAAAATCCAATTTGTTGTTGAAGGCCAAACAAAGGTTCCAAACCAGGCAGTCAGTTGATTCAGAGTTCTCTCTTTCCAAAATACAAATCCTTCTGCAAATGTTCTCCAGCCAGGCTCCATGTCTGTTCCTAATCAGGTACTGAGACACAAGCAATTGTTTGAGCCCTCTTTTATGCAGGCAATCACTCTCCTGCACCTGCTCTTAATCAAGTACTTAGCTCTGTGAAGTTGTGGTGCAATGCCTTCTGGGACTTGTAGTGTATGCACCACACTTTGTAGTCCTGGCAGAGAGAAAATGGAACATACATGCTGGGAGGTAACGCCCTTCCACAACTTTACCCAGTGCTGTGTTGCCACCTCCCCCCTCAGCTTAGCCCCTTGGAGGTTGGCTGGCTGCAGAAGAAGTGGATGCGGGGAAAGAGCATCGCATTCCCTGTTTAGCACCAGCACAGTGCATAATCTGAAAATCAAAAGGCTGTAAACTCAAAAACCATCGGGTAACCCGAGCATTCTTTTCCTTAGTCTGTCTCATCCATGTGAGGGGAGCGTGACCAGTTACAAGAAAAACTTATGGCCCAGCAAGTAATATTTCAGAGACTCAAGTGCCCATTTGATTGCCAGACATTCCCTCTCCACCGTGGCAAAGCACTTTCACATGGCAACAGCTTGCGGCTCAAGTATATTATCGGGTGTTCTTCACCCTCAATATCCTGGGACAGGACTGCCCCCAGACCCGTGTCAGATGCATCAGTTTGTACAATCATGGGTTTGGAGAAGTCTGGGGAATTCAGGACAGGAGAGGCACACAGTGCCTGTTTCAAGCTACAGAATGCTTTATCAGCTTCGGGAGTCCATTTCACCATATTAGGTTGACTGTTACGTGTGAGGTCACTGAGGGGGGCTGCTATAGTAGCAAAGTTTTGAATAAACCTTCGGTAATAGCTCGTGATTCCCAAAAATGTCCTTACTTGTTTCTTATTGACCGGTCATGGCCAGTCTTGAATAGCAGCAATTTTTTTCTCTTGTGGCTTTATAAGGCCTCTTCCTATCGTATAACCCAAGAACTGTGCTTCACTCACCCCTAAGGTACATTTCTTTGGGTTGGCTATGAGCCCTGCATATCGAAGTGACTCTGTCATGGCTTGTAGTTTCTCCAAGTGACTGTCCCAGATGTGGCTGTGGATGATGACATCATCTAAATACGCAGCAGCATACTCCTGGTGGGGTAGCAGCACATGGTCCATCAGGCATTGAAATGTGACAGAAGCTCCATGTAAACCAAAAGGAAGCATTGTATATTGATATAAGCCATCAGGGGTGGCAAACGCCATTTTCTCTCTGGCGGCTTTTGTTAAGGGGACTTGCCAGTAGCCTTTCATCAGGTCAAGAGTGCTGATGGAGCGGGCGGTTCCCAGACTTTCGATGAGCTCATCCACTCATGGCATTGGATAGGCATCAAAGGCTGAAATCTCATTCAGTTTTCTGAAATTGTTGCAGAACCTGACCGATCCATCAGGTTTTGGGACAAGTACTATAGGGCTAGACCAGGCACTGTGAGATTCTTCAATTACTCCCATCTCTAACATCTTTTTAACCTCTTCTTGTATCGCAATTTGGCGTGCTTCTGGTACACAATATGGCTTGAGGTGTACCACATTCCCTGGAGGGGTCACAATATCGTGAGTGATGAGTTGAGTGTTGCCGGGCCGGTCAGAGAACACATCTTTATTTCTGTCAAGGAACTCGAAGAGGTCTTGCTTCTGACTTGGTGTCAGGTCTCCAACCATCACTGCGTCCCTAAGATTTTCCTCTGCTGGATTGGTTTTTGTTTCACTCCAGCAGACATCACGGTCCACCCATTTTTTCAACAAATTGATGTGGTATATTTGTTCAGGCTTCTGCCTACCCAGTTGTTTTACCTTATAGTTGACTTGGTTTACTTTTTCAAGTACCTCGTAGTGTCCCTTCCAGGTGGCCAGGAATTTACACTCAGAGGTGGGGACAAGTACCAACACTCTGTCACCAGGCTGAAACTCTCTAGGTGCTGCACAGTGGTAGTAGGCTCTACCTTGAGCTTCTTGGGCCTTTTGCATATGTTCCTTCACAATGGGCATTATGGCATTAATGCACTCTCTCATTCCTTTCACATGCTCAATGACGGTTTGGCGGGGACAGGGTTGATGCTCCCATGTCTCTTTTGCTATGTCTAGGAGACCTCGTGGGCGGTGGGCATACAGCAATTCAAACGGGGAAAATCCTGTGGATGCTTGAGGCACGTCATGGATGGCAAACATTAAATACGGCAATAACTGATCCCAATTCCATCCATCTGTCTCCATGGTTTTCTTTATCATACTCTTTAATGTCTTATTGAATCTCTCAATGAGCCCATCAGTCCGCAGATGATACACGGACATGCACAGCTGCTTGATCTGCAGGAGCTTGCACAAGTCCTTCATTACTCTGGACATGAAGGGTGTTCCTTGGTCCATAAGGATCTCCTTAGGAATCCCGACTCAGGAAAACATCTGTACTAGTTCTCGGGCAGTGTTTTTGGTGGCCGTGTTCCGAAGGGGAATGGCTTCCGGGTATCTGGTAGCATAATCCACTACTACCAGAATATACTGAAACCCTTTTGCAGACTTCACCAAGGGTCCTTCCAGGTCCATGGCAATACGCTCAAACGGTGTTTCAATGATTGGCAGGGGAACTAGTGGTTCTCGGAAAGAGGGTTGCGGAGCTCTCTGTTGGCACTCCGGACAGGAGTGACAATATTGTTCCACCTCAGCATGGACCCCTGGCCAAAAGAAACAACTCAACAGTCTCTCTTTTGTCTTATCCATTCCCAGGTGTCCTCCCAAGAGGTGTCTATGGGCCAAATGCAATATGGTGTGCCGGAAGGGCTGGGGCACAAGTAGCTGCTCTGTCATTTTGTCGGCTGTTTTGTGTACTCGATACAGCAAGCTGTTGTTCATTTCAAAGTGTGGGTGGGGGAGGGTTTGGTCAGGGTTGAAGGGCCTCCCATCCACCACTTTCACATCTTCTCTGGCTTACTGGAGTGTGGGGTCTTCAAGTTGTGCTGTCCCAAATTTTCCTCTATGTGGTGCGCCTTCTGGTGTGAAGAGATTGTTCTCTTCTAGGTCCTCTGGAGTGTCTTCTATGACATCTGCTCCTCCGTCCTCTTCATCATTGTCTTCTCCCACGAAGACTTGTGTCATTGACGGGAACATTTTTTCCTGCAAGTTTGTCAGACACTGCATACGCCTTATCATCCTCATTGTCTTTGCCTTCCTCTTTATCTTTATCTTTACCTATGGCATCATGGCCTTTATCTTCCTCTTTGTCTTCATCTTTTCCTCGGTTCCAGAGTCTTTGGAAGAACGGAGAGTCACGTCCTAACAACACGGGGAAAGGCAACTGCTTTACCACTCCCACTGCTCCAGAAAATACATCTTTCTTTGTTTATTTCAAGGTGGACTGTGGGATACATCTTGGTGTCCCCATGGATGCACGTGATGGAAATGGAGTTGTTGTCACTCACTTGTCTGAGGGGTACTAAAGAGGGTTTGACTAGTGTCACCATACTGCCGGAGTCCAGCAAGGCATCCACTTCCTGGTTCTGGACTTGTACTGGACTGATACGAGGAGGCTGACTATGATTCCCCAGGAGAACAGTAATGATATTACACTGTTTGGACAGGTTTGCCTCTATTTGCATTGGCTCATCTTTCTTAGGACAGTTCCAAGAAATGTGTCCTGGTTTTCCACATGTGAAACAGGTTCAGGTATCTCAGTTCATTACTCCTTTTCTTACTTTAAACGTGTCCTGATGCCCTCCGTGGGTACTGTAGTTATCTGGTCCCCTGGACCCTTCTCGCCCTTCCATCTGGGTGGTGCAATGGATGACTCTCTTATCTTGTTCTTGATGAGCTGTCTTATCCAGACTGATCCTTTCAGGTCTGGTAGTCTTTAAAAGTTTGGCGGCAGCATAATATCTTTCCACAAGGTCTACCAGCCCCTCTGCGGTACTAGGGTTACCTTGACTGATGGTTCTTTTTAAATCATAGGGCTCTGATAAAGTGATCCAGTACCACTCTTTCCACTACTGCAGTAGACATCAGGACTTCAGGTTGTAGCCATTTTCAAGCTAAGTGGATCAGATCAAACATCTGTGAGCGGGGAGGTTTCTCTGGTTGAAATGACCAGGAATTAAATCGCTGAGCTCTCACTGTGGTTGTTACCCCTTGGCGTGCAAGGATTTCTTTTTTTAGCTTATCATAGTCTTCAGCATCCCCTGGTTCAAGGTCATAATATGCCTTCTGTGCATCACCACTGAGGAAGGGGGCCAGAATGCCAGCCAACCTATTTTGAGGCCATCCTTCTCAGCTTGCAGTCCTTTCAAAAGTTTTCAGATAGGCTTCCACATCATCACTGGCTGTCATCTTCTGCAGGAAGTGCCCAGCTACATTGGAAGATGCACCTGCTGTTCGGGCTTCCTTCCCTTTGGCCATCTGTGCAGCAAGCCACTGTAGATCTAAGTTCAACATTTGCTGTCCCCTCCACTGCTCTTCCAGCAGTCTATTGGTCTCTGCCTGCTGCTGGTTTGTGGTTTGTTGGGCCAGATTCTCTTGTACAAGCTGCTGCAATAGGCTCTCCATAGCTGCTTCAGTGTTGTTGTTATCCTCACAACCCTTTTTGCCTGTATTCTTCACCACTGTAACACAAAGGGGGGGGGCTGTGTTACCCTGGGATCTTGTAAGTGGGGATATAAACACTTTTTATCACAGCCCAGGACATGCAGCTTAACACAGCAGACTGATTGTGCATTTATTGGTAAGATTACTGTGAGAGGTGCATTCAAACATAACACAGGTTGAAAATAAAACAACAGAAAATAGTACCTAGCTCTTTGTTGAGCGCTAACTACATAGTGAACTTTTGTTCCCTCTCTATAACCCAGGTAGCTAAGCTGTTTCCTGGGACATACAAGCAAAATTAGCACAGAGTCTCTTGTTCTAAGTTTCAAAGGAAAATTATTTACCAGTCTCAGATTTTCAGCCAGTCCAAAGTCAGAATTCAATTCATTCTTGCAGGCTAAACAAAAGGTTCCAAACCAGGCAGTTAGTTGATTCAGAGTTCTCTCTTTCCAAAGTAAAAATCCAATTTGTTGTTGAAGGCCAAACCAAAGTTCCAAACCAGGTAGTCAGTTGATTTAGAGTTCTCTCTTTCCAAAGTAAAATCCTTCTGCAAATGTTCTCCAACCAGGCTCCATGTCTGTTCCTAATCAGGTACTGAGACACAAGCAATTGTTTGAGCCCTCTTTTATGCAGGCAATCACTCTCCTGCACCTGCTCTTAATCAAGTACTTAGTTCTGTGAAGTTGTGGTGCAATGCCTTCTGGGACTTGTAGTGTATGCACCACACTTTGTAGTCCTGGCAGCGAGAAAATGGAACATACGTGCTGGGAGGTAACGCCCTTCCACAACTTTACCCAGTGTCGTGTTACAATATATAGAATCTTATTAAGGAAAATGAACCACATAATAGGGCATTGACTGTATGAAACTTATTTTACAAATTTTGCTAAGCTATATTTTTGTTGGAATTTTATATCTACAGCTGTATTTTGTATGTTTTTTCATTGAACTGTTATTGTATAAACCTGCATGGTGGGGCTAAATATGAACACTAGAAGTGGAAAAATGCTGACTAAAGATATTCCAACAGGGAGAGGAAGATGAAAGCCTAACAATAATCAGTTTGAATGAAAAATAAATACAAATGGTTGTATTTTTGAGGGGGATTTTATTTTGTTCACCTCTACTCCTGTGGACAATAAACCCTCCTATGCATAAGCAGTGAAATTAAAGGGGAAGCAAATAAAAAGGATTTTGATCGAAATATACAGGAACTCCCTCCTATAATAAAATAAAACCTCAAGGGAATGGAAACTGTAGTTGATACTGATGAAAAAAAGATATTAATGATGTGGGTTTTTTACATATATCTATTCACCATCAAAGAAACCAAAGTAAGGAACAGAGGTAGGGATGGATGATTCAACTAGTTTGTGATAATACTATGGGGCAAATAGAAGAAAAACAAAGCCAAGTAAAAATAAAGCACAAAGATGAATTAATTACTGACTTTTTCTCCAAAATTTCCACTAAAAAAACAAGGACAACTCCCACCAGGGTCAGAAGGATGTGGAAATAATAACAGAGTTTACCCATATGTGGGGAATAAGTTGGAAGTAGAGTCAATATCTATATCATCAGAATCACATTTTTCAGAAATACTGTAAGACATACTAAAATAGAACAATTTAGTCCTTTGGATTTGTCAAACAACTCTTATGATTCCTTGATCAGATCACCAAATCTAGAATATGAGCAGCAAAGTAATACATCAAATAGCATTCAAATACATCACGAAATGCAGTACCTCAGCTAGTTGATAAAGAAGTTGAACAAATAAAAATGGACCCAGTTATTGTTCAACAATAGTCAGGGAAAATAACACCATACACACTGAAAGCTATGGCAAATCCCATAGTGTCTAACATAGTTTTGCTTGAATCAATAAATGAAATAAAAAACAAAATGGATTTGTTTCAAAATTCAGTTCAGATTCAGATGGAGGAAATAAAGAAAAAGATAGTAAAATTAGAAACACAGGCAAACAACGGTAGGCCCATGTTTTCCCCACTACCAATACGGGAATCCTCAGTAGGAAAGAAAAGGACAAGAAAGAAGACTAATAGCCCTCAAAAGAATAAAAAGAAGAATAAAGGAATGGGGAATGGAGATACCAAACAGAAATCAGCTACAAATCAAGAAATCAAAAAAGCAAGTAGCTGAAATAGGAATGGGAGAGTTTCCCCATCAAGATAACCCCCCGTTCCAAGAGAAAACAAGGATAAATACATTCCTATTCACTCACCAAAGCACCAACTGAGGGTCCAACCTAAGAACCTAATGCATCAAACACAAGATCTGAATACCACACAAAAATATCAGTGGAACCAAGGGACCGGAATATCCCCCCCCACACACACACACCTTGGCCCCTAAAGCAACCTCAATAGGAAGAGTGGTAGATTCTGGAGATGTGAATAGTGAAACACAAACCCCAATAGTTCCAACAGGTGATGAAACCATAATGAAAATAGATTGCTTGTATTTAAAAGAACAAAAAGATGATATAAACCTAAAAGAGCTAATAATACATTTGTTACAATCTGAACTTGGGGTTTCAAAAGCTAACTTACATATAATAGAAACCTATAGAGATAAAACATATTTCCCACCCCCGGTCTATTGTATGGTCACAATTATGGGCTTCTCCAAACAGATCTTGGATGCACAAAATAGAATGAGAAAATTGGGTCTATCAGTCCATCCACCAATCACTTGGCAAAAAATAGCCAAAACATATCTAGTCATACCCAGCTGCTCTAATCTATTAAAGCCTGAAATCTTAAGACAGACATTATAACAATACAGTTGGAATCCACCTCAAAATGATCTGATACAGAGTTCGTCTAATAATGTGCTTTCTATATTTGGAATAGAACATTTAGAGGCAGAGAACCCAGAAATGTTGGTAGCATTCATGGTCCCACACCTGGCCTCAGTACTGGGCATACCTGTCTCTAGGAAAGATTTCTTTAAGATGACTAGAGTCCATGAGGCAGGTACAGGAGATTAGATAGATAGATATGCATGTTAAAACAACAGGAGTCTTCAATTTGATCTTAAATGAAGCAGCCACTCTGAAGCAAAGTAATTTTTTTTATTATAGACTGGGAAAACCTAGGTGAAAAGAACAATCTCAAAGTAATATTTGAATACAAGAAATATGTTTGGAAGAAACAGATCTTTTAGATAATGTTAATAAGGCAGCTTCCATTTTTTTGTCCCGAAATATAGTGGGTTTAACCAACAAAATGGGAGACAGGGAATGGTTAACGTTTGTAGCAGCATTTAGGATATTTTTTCCAAGAAACACAGGCTCTTGAACTAGTGGCCATCAATGGTTATGAACTGATTTCTTCTTTGGTACAGAAAAACAATAACCATGGCAGATGCATGGGTGGCCTGGCTATTTATATTGAAATCTCCACACAAATGTCAGTAAGTAGAATTTTTAAGACATTTTCTAATTACATCATCATAATTTTAAAGTCTAATATCAAGCAATTCATCTTGGTAAATGTATATAGTCCACCAAATATGCAAAGTCTTCTAATATCTTAGATTAACTTTCTAGGGACCTAGATATTGTTACATATACTTATACTACTGCTCACATGATAGTAAGTGGAGATTTCAATGCACAAATAGCAGGTTATGACAACTGTCTTCTACAAACTTTGGTGTTGGAATAGGAAGATCTGGTTTCTAGAGCATCAAAAGATAATAGATGTAATAATAAAGGAATCAGATTGAAAACATTTGTAAAGGACAATTCCTTGATAAACTTGAATGGGGGATTAAAGGGTGATGAGAGGGGGAATTGTATTTATTTTAGCCCAGATGGTCAGAGCCTAATAGATTACATTTTGTGCAGTTCAGATTCTTATACACTTATGGATAGATATGCAAACTGAAAGTGATCATGCTCCCTTGGCATTAAAAATAGAATCTTCAAGCATTGAGCAGCCAGCGAACCATGTGATAAATCTGTTGGCCTCCACATATCTATCTGGTAAACAAAAATTAAGAATATCAGCACCACTTGTGGTGGGAATTAATGAGCTTTTGCTCTCTAGTACGGTTAGAAATATTATTAATCCAATATATCAACCCCCTACAACTCACGATTTAGAAAGAACTATTCAGTAATTACTTAATTTAATAAGAAAAAATATTTATAAACTTAAAATAATTAGTAATCATGATTTAAAACAGATAAACATGGAGAATAAATTGTTTGACTCATCTGGTATACAGCAGAAAAAGAATTTAAAAGGTCCAGTAAATTTAGTTAAAAGATATTCTAGTTAAGCTAATTTTAATGCACTTTCAAAACTAGAAAAGTCTATAAAACCTTTTTGAAAAATAAAATAAAATAGAATATCAGGACAAACAATGGAATAAAATGTTTCAAATTATAGACAATAAAGACCAGAAGGCCTTCTGGCAAACGATAGTCAGGGGTTCAGTAACTTTGCACTCAACATTAGTCTCTCTAATTTCTAAAGAAACATGGCAGTCTCATTGTCAGTTACAGTTTAACAATTTAAATAAGGATTGTAAAGTAAGTTTTTCACAGTCTAACTCTTTCTCACCCTAAAAGTTTGACTTATTGAAAGTAGAAGAAGTAATTCTCAACTTAATAAATAACAAGCTACCAGGACCTGATACTATACCTACAGAAATTTATAAATAAAACAGACCAAAAAGAATTAAAATGTCTTTGTAGTCCAGACATAGTGGAAACTATTTTTTATCTGAACACGCACTACCCAATCTGCACCGACTTGTGATCAAAACATTTGTCGAATATCTTAACATGTTATAACAATACCAATTATAATGTCACATTTATTATACACCCATTTATTCATAAGGATGCTGAGGCAATATCTGCCTTTTTTTCTTCAGTAATTGAAAAGAAAAAATGCACAATAAAAATAACAAAACGATGGAATAAAATAATCAGAAACTCATAACAAATTTTCCAATACACTATGTAGTTCTTGAGCACCATGCAGAACAAATAAAACAATGAAATATTATTAATGAATTATCATAAGATGCTAAACTGTTATAACTATGCATATAGGGCTCTGTGCACTAATGCTACATGGTACAAGCAGGCATGCATAGTGTAAGCGAGTATGGCAATTCAATGCCCAGCCATGCACAGCTCATGAATACGGCATGCACAAAGGCCATGCAGTGTGCGGGCAGTCACTGAGTGGAAAGAACCACCGACACACTGCACTGCATGTACACAGGGGCGTGGCTGTGTAACAAGCTGTGTAAGCAATGGCTATGCATATGCACAACACAAAATATGATGGAATGCCATGTAGGCCAATCCACATAGATTACGCCACGTCCAAGGTGACATAGCAGTATGCAAGCAGCCTGGGCCACCCACACAGTGGCATGGAGTTGCCAGCAGGCAACATGCTGGACATGGACATGCACCACCACAGCCACACTGGGGAAGTGGCAACCGGTGTCAGGTGTGTGGGTGAGGCACCAACCTGCAAGACAGTGCCATGGTGGCATGCATGGGGTGGTAGCGCTGCATCATTGGCCACATGTGGCAGCTCCATGTGCCATGGTACAACACACATGCTGCCCACACATGTGCCAGCATATGGGCATCACCATGGCCTGGAGGCATGTGCACCACATGGACCACCACCACTGCTATGGCCAGTCATGCCACCATGCGGTGTAGCAGTCCAGTGAATGACCACATATGGGCCCCCCCAGTGGCAGCCACGTCTCTCCTCTGATATCAGTGACATGCGATACCCACACCCTCGGAGACAGTGAACATGCAGGTGCAGTCAGAAAAATGTTTAATAGAAATGCACAATAGCAAGTACAGAAGGAAACTGTCAGACAACCCCACAGCACACACAGAGGACCCCCCCATATGCCCCCAACCCCACATGCCAGGCATAGTCCCCCCACAGGCCAAGCACGACTGTGTGCACAGTCTATTCCCCCCTTACTGGCCTGTCCCAGGCCGTGGTTGTGGTGCAGTGCATGGTCTTGAGGCATGGCAGTCTGCCTCATCATCATCCTCATCCTCCTCCTCATCATCATCAGTCCCGGCCTGCCCTTCCACTGGCGTATGGTGTCCAGTACAGTGGAGCATCTTCCTCCAAACCATGCCCTTGTAGCACTACAACACAAGGGAAGAGTAATCAGTACACATGGCCAGTACACAGTACACCCTCAGTACAGGCTACTCTCCAGTGACAGAACATAGATCTCCCATGCCCCATAGGCATGGTCCTCGTAGAACAGGTCTGGGTCTGCCCCCTTGAGGAACAGATAGTCTGGCAGATCTTGCATTAAATGCATCCTCCAGGCCACCCTGGATGACATGTAGACCTTCACCCTGTCTGGCTTGGCCTGCAGGGTGAGTTTGATCCTGGATGGCAACCCTCATTGGTCCTGTGGAACACAACCATACATCATCAGTCAGCATAGCACGGTGGCCCCCCAGGACCCAAACAATGGCCCACAGCCCTGTGGGCCATGCAGTGTACACTCACCATGCCAAAGCACCGGATGGCCCAGAGGTCACCATGCCCCCAGTTGTCGATGTAGTCCTTTTCCAACACACAGAACAGGTGCCATGGGAACATGGCCTTTGGATCCATCATGCATTCCACCACGATTGTGCCACTGCCCTTTTTACCGTGCATGTGGGTGAGGCGGAGCACTGTGTCACATGGCTATGCCCACTTAAAGGCATACATGCTGCACAATGGTGCTGCAAAGGGGACCACTGTGCACGGTGCACAGGCCACCAGAAGCATTGCATGTGTATCAGAATGTGCCCTGGAGTATTGACGCACATCCACCTGATTGCTGAGCAAGTGAAACAGCACCAATGGCACAGCCCCAGGTGTTCCACACCCAGATAGATGCTGTGACATGACATGACACACACTTCATCGAGAGGTTCTGGCTACCATGACACACAATCATGCAACTGTGTGACAGCATTCATGGTGCAATTGCACCCCAGACAAGGCAGTCACACACCATGTCCATGGAGACAAAGATGCTGTGCACGCTGGGCTACTATCCTTCCAGAGGGTGACAGGTAACTCTGTGGGTGTGTCCCAGTCATCTGTGTCCAGGGCAATAGCACATGTGATAGATGCCCTCCTTTACCATGTTGGGGAACACATTGCTTTCCCCACCAAAGCAGCAGAGGTCCGGTCAACCAAGGAGGCATTCTATGCCATGCATGGCATGCCCAACGTGTGTGGTGCTATTGATGGTACACACATTGCAATACTCACACTGGCTGTACATGAGGAAGCATATCGGAACTACAAGGGTTACCACAGTATCAATTGACAGGTCATTTGTAACATTACTGGCATCATCACAGACGTGTGCGCCATGTACCCAGGATCTACACATGACTCTTACATCCTTGATGCCTTAGGCATGGGGGCACTGCTGTATGCCAGATGACTGGAAAGATGGCTGCTTGGTGAGTATCACACCACTGCATTGGCACACATGCCCCCAATTGTACATCTGCGGTACCACTAACACGTGTCTTCCCACCCATGCAGGTGACAGCATCTATCCACTGTGTCACAACCTGATGACACTGATCCATGCCCCAGCCAGCCCAGTAGGAGGAGGCATACAACACAGCACATAGATGAACAAGGGCTGTCATGGAGCAGACTATCGGGCAGCTGACAATACAGTTCTGGTGCTGGACCTCACCAGGGGCAGCTTCATGATGTCCCCAAGCTGGCGTACGCGCCATGTGTCTACGGTGTGCTGTTGCACAACATCGTGAAGCATGCCAATGTGCCAATGCCATGGCTACCACTCGATGCCCCCCAGGGTGATGATGACAAAGATGATGTGCCTGCCTGTGTTCCAGGGACTGCAGGTGGGCATGTGACCCACCAGGCACTCGTCAACAGCACATTCTGCCACTAGGGTCATGCACACTGCATTGCTGAGGCCATGTCTAGCATGGACATGTGCTGCAGCCATCCAATGCAGGCATGACTGGACCTCTCGGACCATGGTGGCCAACACATTGGGCTACCACCTGTGTGCCAGTGCAGTGCATGTTGGGGCTGTGCACAATGATGACACATACCCCTGAGGTGCAACACAGTGAGGGTGGGTGGGAGGGATGAGGGTATGTCATCAGTGTGGGTGACAGAAAGGTGGGCATGTACTGGTGCTGTACAGATGTGGCACTAGTGTGGACGGTGCATGGTCTGTGTGTGTGTGTTTGTTTGTGCATGAGACATGTGACTCTGCATTGTGTCACATGGCCAGCCAGTCCCATCAGTGTTGGGCTTGCCCAATAGCCATGCCAATGGTCTGTTTCCTAGCTGCCATGCAGTGGGCCATTTTTGGGGGCCATGCCGGCCCCTACGTCCACTTGTGGGGTGGTCAGTTTCCACTGTGATGGGTGTGGCATTGCTGCCCCCTCAGGGTGCCCATCACACCCCGTATTGACAGCATTAGCACTGTCCCTGTGTGTCGGGGAGCAATGATGTGTGTGCACTTGGCGCTGCGTCATGTCCCTGTGGTGTATGCTCGGTGTGTGACAGTGTGTGTGTGTGTCTGAGGGTTGCTGCTGAGTCAAGCATGGTGTGGGTGGTGACCACTGTGTGCCAGTATCTGTACCGGCCGAAGGGTGTTCTGGTGCCTGTCCCTCAGTCACAGGTGGTCATCGCATGAGCTCCTGTATGCCTTCCAGGGCCACTGCACAGCATAGAATGGCACTGTGCATGTGGAGTCACACCTCGGTCTGGACCTCTGGGGTGGCTGTGCTGTAGCATTGTTCAGCCAGCTGCTGCCGTTGGTGGTACTGACCTTCCATGTATGACTGTGTACTGGCTGCATGGCATCATGTTCTGCATCTGTCCAATGGCCCCTCATCACCGCTGTCAGCACTGTGCATATGTGCCAGACTGTGGGGGGCATGTCCTTCTGGGGCTATACCATCCCTACCATTGCTGCATATGGCAGACACCATGAACAGTGCTGCTGTTGCTGATCCCCCAGCACACGCATCCTGTGTGTGGTGGCCAGCTGTTCCCGCATCTGTGTGACTCCCTGTCATGTTATCATCTTCCTGTGCCACTGCAGGGCTGTCCTCCTCACTCCCCAGCTCCACTGTTGTCTCCGTCTCTTGATCAGCACCAGTTGGGACACAAAGGGCATGTTATCATGCTGTGTGTCCCACATGGGCAATCCCAAGTGCTGCCCCCCCCAGTCCTGTGCATACCTACCTGAACATTCCTGGGTGGAGGTCACTGCAGTGGGCTGGAAGAAGGGTTCTGTCATGGCCGATGTATCCCTGTTGGGTACAGCACTTCTCTTGGACTGGCTGGTGCCACCTGTGGGTACAGTGCAGAGGGTTAGTGCAGTCGCATACTATGCATTCTGGCATTGCATTGCACTGTGCATGTCTACTGCCTTATCTGCCATGGCGTCCACCCCCTCCACCTCACTGTGGACATCAACGTCCATCAACATCTCAGTGATGAGGTGGTCCAGCACCTTTAGCTGGCTGTTGGTGGCCGGTGAGCCACTGCCTGTGCCACGTCATGAACTGTTACCAGTGGCGAGTTTCTTCTTCACTGCCACCCACATGTCCCACAGCTTATGCTTTATTGCAGTCAGTATCCATGCCTCAGACCCTACAACATTCATGGAGGCCTGGATGTCAAGCCAGATTCTTGCCTTGACCTTGGTGGATGTGGTCAGTGTCTGGGCACCATACAGGTGGCTGTAGTGTTGCCTTATTTTGGTTACCATGGTGGCCACCTGTCTGCCACTAAAGTTGGTCTTTGTCAAGCGACCACCACTATGTCTGCCAACATGTCTGTGCCCATGTCTACCCTTGGCTCCACACTCAGCAACTGCCTCTCACTGTACTGCCCCTTCCACATCATCTTCCTGATAAACCATTGCTTCTTCCATGTTCTGCTGCATGGCATTCACAGCCATGACACTGCACAGGAGGTGTGCCATGTCCCATGTGTTTCAGCTCCACTCACTTTGCCTGCATGGTTAGAAACATAGACTTTGATGGCAGATAAGGACTGCTTGGCCCACCTAGTCTGCCCGTTTCCCTATCTAAAGGATAAGCTGCAGATCCTATTTAACCAACAGCCTATTTCTTCCTACCCCCCACAAAAATTGCCTTATGTCTGTCCCATGCATTCTTGAATTCTCCCACAGTTTTAGACCCCACAACCTCCTCAGGTAGGCTGTTCCATGTGTCCACCACCCTCTCTGTGAAAAAATACTTCCTCACATTGCCCCTGAGCTGTCCCCCCTCTATCTTCAAATTGTGTCCCCTTGTGCACATCTTTTTTTCTGAAAGATGCTACTCTCTTGGACTTTGTTGATTCCACTGAGGTACTTAAACATATCTATCATGTCCCCCTCTCCCTCCTTTCCTCAAGGGTATACATATTAAGCTCCTTTAATCTCTCCTCATATGGCTTCTCTTGCAGACCCTGCACAATTTTAGTTGCCCTCCTCTGAACTGCCTCCATCCTGTCTATGTCCTTGCAGAGATGGGGTCTCAGAACTGACGCAGCACTCCAGATGGGATCTCACCAACTGTCTGTACAGGGGGATAACAACTTCCTGTTGTCTGCCGGTGATGCCTCTCCCTATACATCCCAGTATCTCCCCAGCTCTCCCTACCACCTTCTCAAATTGCTTGCTAAACTTAAGGTCATCTGATATGATTACCCCCAGTCTCTTTCCATTTTTGTTGTTGTTACTACCTCCCCACCACTGTGTAATCTTCCCCTGGGTTTTTGTTCCCCAGGTGCATTATTTGCACTTCTTTGCATTGAATCCAAGCTGCCATACTTCTGGCCATTCCTCCAACCTTGCTAAGTTCCTTTCCATCCTTCCCATGCCTCCTTGTGTATCAACCCTGTTGCAGATCTTTGTGTCATCTGCAAAGAGGCATACTTTTCCTTCCAGTCCCTCTGCAATGTCACTTATAAAGACATTAAAAAGGACTGGACCCAGTACTGAACCCTGCGGTACCCCACTAGTAACCCCTCTTTCTTCACAGTGGACTCCATTTACAATTATTTTCTGTGTCCTGTTGTCCAGCCAATGTTTTACCCAGGTTACCACCCTGGGACCCACTCCCAGGCTGGTTAATTTGACTATTAATCTTTTGTGTGGGACTGTGTCAAATGCCTTGCTAAAGTCTAGGTAGGAAAACCAAAAAAGCAGCTCCATGCTGGAGCTGTGCAAGCCCAAATCAGTCTCAGTCAAATCCAAAAAAAGGGCAGCACCAGCATCCGTCTCAATTTATGAAAACAACATTTATTGTATTACATGCCTGTAAAGAAGCAGTGGCAATAAAGGCAGACTCACAAGCCCGACCCGGTTTCGTGCATCGCACTTCCTCAGGACCTGAGGGAGTGCGCGTGCAAACGACCGGCAGTCTGCTGCTGGCTGCTTGGGCATGTAATAAATGTTTTCTGGGAGTGAGCGGATGGTGCTGCTGCCCTGGATTTGATAAAGTCTAGGTAGGCCATGTCCACAGCCCCTCCCTGGTCTACTACTTTGATAACCCAGTCAAAGAAATCAATTAGATTCATCTGACATGACCTTCCCACTGTGAATCCACACTGCCTTGGGTCCTGTGCCCCACTGGCCTCTAGGTACTCAACAATTCTTTCCTTCAGAAGTGATTCCATCACTTTCCCTGCCACAGAGGTCAAACTGACAGGTCTGTAGTTTCCTGCCTCTATCTTGGTCCCACTTTTGTGAAGGGGAATCACATCTGCCTTCTTCCAGTCCTCAGGTACTACACCATCTTCCCATGATTTGTTAAGAAGGGTAGTCAGTGGTGTCACTAGTTCTCTGCTTAATTCTTTTAGAATTCTGGGGTGAATTCCATCTGGCTCCATTGCTTTGTCCACTTTCAGTTTTAGGAGTTCTTTCAGAACCCTTTCTTCTGTGAAAGGACTGGGATCGACCCCCCTATCCAGAGTGCTTCTGTTAATTGGATTAGGCACCTCCCCCTCCTCCTCTTTTGTGAAAACTTAACAGAAGTATTCATTCAGTATCCCTGCTTTTTCACTGTCCCTCTCTGCTCACCCACCGTCCATTCTGTTCAGCCTCACTATCCCTCCCTTTGTCTTTCTACGCTCCCTGATATACCTATAAAAGATTGTATCCCCCTTCTTAACTGAGTTAGCTATCTTTTCCTCAGTTTGGGCCTTTGCTATTCTGACTACCCTCCCTACTTCTTTCTGCCTTAACAGTTACAGTTCTTTGTCCTGCTCCTTGTGTTTCCTTATACTTCCTAAATGCTATCTTTTTCTCCCTAACCTTCACCGCCACCTCTTTTGAGAACCATAGTGGCTTTTTCTTTCATTTTGATTTGTTTATTTGCTTCACACAAAGTCTTATTACCTCTATGATGGCAGTTTTGATATTTCCCCATTGTTGCTCTACCCCTTCTTCTAGCCTGTTTGCTAGTGCTTTTCTAAGGCATTCTCCCATCTTGCCAAAATCAACCCTCCTAAAGTCCAGAACCCTCACTTTTGTATGGCTTGACTCTGTAGCTGAGTTTATCATGAACCACACTGTTTGGTGGTCACTTGTTCCCAAATGGCTACCCACTTCTAGATCTGAAATCATCTCACTGTCCCCATTTGAGAGTATGAGGTCTAAGATTGCTCCCTCATTAGTAGGTTCCAAAACTAGCTGTCTGAGGCATGCCACCTGAAGGGCATCGAGAATTACCTTGCTTTTGGATGTGGCTGCAGCAAAGGTGCTCCAGTTGACATCAGGCATATTAAGGTCCCCCATCAACAGTATCTTCCCTTTCTCTACTATCCTAAGTATGCCTTCTATCACATCCTGTCCATTCTGTCCCCCTTTCATGGGGGTCTGTATACAACCCCTGTGCAGACGGTGGTGCCATTTCCAGTCTCTAAGGTGACCCACAGTGCCGCCTCTCCTCCCTGTTTATTCTTTTGTTCAGTTGCTTTTATCCCTTCCATTACATAGAGAGGTACTCCACCCCCTCTTCTCCTCTCCCTGTCTCTCCTGTAGGTTGTGTATCCTGGTATGTTAACATCCCAGTTATGGTTCTCTGTGTACCATGTTTCTGTGACTGCTATGATATCCAGGCATCCCTCTTCCATCAATGCCACCAGTTCAGGGAGCTTGTTGCCCAGACTATGGGTGTTGATACTCATTACCCTCCATTTCTTGATGGCCTTACCCCTTTTTGCCCCATCCCTGTCCTTATTGCATTTGTCACTTTCTCCATTTATCCCTCGCATCTCCCTATTGACATCTCTATGTTGGTGTCTACCTCACTTAGTACCCTGTTTTGTTTGGGTGGGGCTAGGATTTCCTTGCTCCTCTCCAGTGCCTCCCCCTTGGCTAGTTTAAATGCTTGCCAATGAACATTTAAACCTATCACCTAGGATCCTGGTTTCCCTCCTGGACAGATGCAGACCATCATTCCAGAATAGGCCTGCATCCCTCCAGGTGGACCCCCAGTCCCCAATGAAGCAAATTCCTGAGCTCTGCACCAGTTTTTCAACCACTGATTGAATTCCATGGTGTGGAGCACCCTAGCCTCACCTGTGCCATAGACAGGCAGCACCTTTGAGAAGGTTACCATGCATGCTATTTGTCTAAGGCTCCTCCCCATCTCCACAAATGCTTCTTGCACTGCTCTGATCCCTTTCTTAGCCAGGTCATTTGTCCCTAGGCAGACAATGACATCCAGCTCCCTCCCATGTGCAGCTACTCCTGCTATCCTGAGGATTCACTCCCTGTCCCTCCAAGCCATGGCTCCAGGCAGGCACCTTACCTCCCTCTCCCTTTCCTCCCACAGTTCTACCTTCCTAACAATGGAGTCTCTCACCAGGAGTTGTTTCCTTCCCCTGTTGGATCCCAATCCACCCTCCTGTGGGTCTCCTTTGTGGAGGTTCCCAGCATCCTCCTCGGTCTCCACTGTGGGTGCCTCCATAGAGGAATCACACTTTTCCAGAATGGCATAGAAATTGTGGAGAGGTACAACTGGAGGGATGTGCCTCTGTTCCACCACCACTGTGGTCCAACTGCTCCTCTTTCTTGCCAACCACTAAGGCAATGGCAGTGGCCCTGGTGGTCCCTGGATTGGAAAGGAGGTCCCACAAAGCCTGGCCAACTCATCCTGGAGATGAGCAACCTCCTCCCTAAAGTGCATGCTGCCACTTGGCACACCCCCGGCGCACATGGCCATTCATGCATGCCACATAGCACTGGTATCTGGTGTGTCATGTAGCTGTGCACTGTGCCTACACCATTTCACATCATATTTCCTGCACATTTGTGCATAGGGCCCATAGAGAGGTAACACTGTCTGTATAACATTTGATTTATGGAAACTACTTATAAAATATTTTAAACCACGGAAACTGTTTTTGAGTATAGTAATTTACAATGGAATGTTGTAATAACCTTGACAGAGTTCTATTTTGGTTGAGCAAATAGATGTATTCACTCATTCATTCATTCATGAAGGTAGTGCAGAAACATTAAAGCAATTAGCACAGAGGGCAGTAAAGGGAGGAAGAAAAAAAATCCAACAATGAAACTTAATGAAAAGAAAGGTATTGATAAAACCTCTACACCAGGGTTAACAGGGGATAAGAATACAATATTTTTTCAAGCCATTGAGCACCCAAAAGGGCAGGAAAGAGAAATAAATAGAAACATCAGATGATCACTATATATTGGAGGGAAGGAAAACAGAACAAATCAATAAAAACCTAGTAGACAGACAGGAATTTATTATGGACTTACATGGGGATTTAATAAATTGGGTGACTCCTATAAGTTTGATAGAAGCAAGAAGGACTCAATTAGAACAGAAGAGAATTATAGAGTGGTGGGTAAAATGGAGGTGACTACATAACAATTCTCAGGACAAAGAGACACAGATACAGACAACAGAAAAAAATCAAGCAGAAATGCAAAACATGATAACAGACTTTACATGTATTTTTGACAATTTAGATTAACTTAATAAAGACATTAGAAGCATGAGGGATTCAAACAGATTTAAACTAGAAAATAAAATATCTGACAAGAAAGACGATTCAGTAAATAACAAGGAATTCTATAACAGTGAAATAAGTAGAAGAGATTCAATCAATTGGGAAGAAACAGAGGAGAAGGAAGACAGTTGGACATTAGACATGAGTCTGCAGAGTCCATAGAGCTTACAGGGCCCGCTGGGAACTGAAATAGTAGATGTTGAAGGAATCACTAGAGATATAAGGTTAACTTTGAAGGCTCCCTACCTGACTAATTTATTTATTTATTTATTTATTTATTTATTTATTTAAGAGATTTGCCAGGAAAGCATACTGAGCAGAGTACCACTCGATTCCAGATGCGCCCTGGGGTAGGGAGTTTACAATGGTACAGTAGATACAGAAATGAATCTCAAAACACTACAATAATAACAGCAGGTTTTTTTTTACATAATACTTTTGGTGCAACAATGGATGATGCCGTTATAATGTAAGTAGAGAAGTGCATTTTCAATAACATTTAGCAATATTAGGTGCAGATTGAAAAGGAAAGTCAGGCAGCTGATAGCAGATGGGTGGAAGGAAAATGAGACGGGGTCAGGGGAAATAGGAGCATATGGAAGAGAAGTGAGTTTTAAGAAGGGAATTCCATTGTGGGGTGCTCGTGGAGTGTCTTATATTAGCTGCCAAGGAGTTCCAGAATTTGGGCAGTCTGTAGCTGAAAGCAGACTGGCCAGACCGGATGGATATAATATATTAATGTATAAGCAAATGGTGGAGTTAAAACAAGATCTCTCCTTTATAAAAGGTATATGTATTGAGAATAAAAAAAAATTGGAGAAACTGAAAACAGATAAATTATATAAGGAAGCAAGTAAGAGGAGGAGTGAATTGGGGGTTATTATAAACACTGATAAGGTGGGAATTATAAGAAAGGAAGACACAATAGAAATGGAAATAAAGGTTTCAGAAATTTCAGTTATGATAACAGCAGAAGACTTATTCATAACTGTAGACGAGAATAGTCTTCAGAATGAATATGTCATGCTCCCATGGGGAGTCTAAGAGATTATAGTGTTAACAAAGAACTAGAAAGGAAACACCCACAACTTTAGGAAAAGTGAAGACAGATGAAAGAAGAGCAATCAGCACAAACTAAATGTAGTAGGGAAAAAATAAAGAAGGGTAAAAAAGCTGGAAAAAGGAAAAATAAACAGGGCCAAGAAGAAAGCCCCCCAGAAAGAACTAAGCAGACACAATAGGAAACAGGCAAAACACCAAGGGATAAGGACAACTGAATAGATAAGGGAAATGCTAGAAAATATAGGAAGAGTGACAGAAACAACAGAAACAGTAGGAAGGCTCAGGAAAAGTTTAAGAAAGGTAGAGGAGATAAAGATACTGAATAAAAACAGAAAAAAAATGTCAAAAAGAAGAGAACTCTAGAAAATATTGAAATGGAGAATATCAGTGATAATTTGCAAAGCAGTAGTGACCTTCAAAATGTAGACTTGAAAGAATCTCAATTATAATCACCAGAAAATAAAAAAAGGAGTCTAAAGATAATAAAGAACAGACTCACAGTGAAATAGAGGAAAACTTTAAAATATTCCTTGCGAAAACAATAGGATCAAACAATGTACTGCCTATGTATAAAGTGGGGATACTTCCAGAAGAAAGTGAAGAAAAACTAAATAAGATGCTAAACAACCTTCTGAACAACATACTGAATTATAGTAAAAAAAATTACAGAACACATTTATTTATTTTATTTATTTATTGAAATTTCAGATAACACCTTTGAGCAACTTGGCTCTTTTACAAAGGTTTCACGTCATAGACACTGCACGATGTAAGACAAGAACAGGCAAAATAACAACAAAAAACATTACAGTATGATTACAAAACAGGGAGCCACCAAAGGCATTTTCATGGATCAATAATATGAATTAAGTAAGAGATATGGTTGGAACAAAACAACAATAGTTGTACACAGTAAGTATGGGCTGATTCCTGAGAAGGTAGACAATCTTGCAAGTACAATGAGAGGGGCAGAGGTAGCTTTGGGTGTGAACTTTGAAGCAGAAAACAAGTAAAGATCGGGGAGACAGAGGAAAGGAGATTGGGAGAATGAGAGAGGAGGGGAGTAAGGAATTAGGTGTGAGGTTGAGAGGGCAAGGAAAGATAGGAATGGTGGAGGGGAAGAGGAGAGGGAAACAAGGCAGGATAAAAAAGGAGGAGAGAGAAGAATAGGACTAGGGATGAAGAAAGAGATAACAGGAAGTGAGAGGGGTGTGGAGAGAGTGCTTAAGTGCGAGGGGAGGCCAGGTGAGCAGGCAGAGCAGTTTAAATGGGCAGTCACAGTAGGCACTGGCTACCAGATGCTGCAGACATTTGCGCTTAAAGGAGCTGAGATTTGAGGTGCTGTTGATTTCCACAGGAAGAGAGTTGAAGCAATTAGAGGCCTTTACTTTGTAGGAGCATTGCCCTTATGTGGTCCAGCAGCAGGGAACAGAGAAGGCTAGACTTTCTGAACTTTTGGTTGTGCGGGTGGCACAGTCAGTGGTCCATATGGACCGAAACACCAGTGACAGGAGGCCCAGCGAGGTCTTCTTTCCAAGGATGCAAGTCTGATACTTTATTCTGCCAGATAGCTGCAGCCAGTTAGCCTGTTGTTAGATATCACAAGTGTGTGTGAGTTGAGTGGCTGAGGTGAGGAGCAGACATGCATTATTAAGTGCTAGTGCTATGCGCAAGAGGGCAGTGTCGGAGGCAGATCCATAAACTACAAGAACTACAAGACCAGAGTCAATTAAAGAGGTAACTGATCTCTGGATTGCAAGGTTTAAGGCTTCAGTCATCAAACAGCTCCTATGCCTGTAGAGAAACCCTATATGAGTATTCACAGCCTTAGCAGTGTTATGGATATGCATGGTGTACAATAGAGTGCTGTTGAGGGTCACACTCAGGTATATGAAATGGTCAACCTGTTCCAATGCAGAACTTCCATTATTGTTGATTAGAAGTTGTTTATCCTTGTGTACATTGTAGGAACTATGGGACAGTATTGTTTTGGTTTTGGTAACAGTAATTAAAAAACAATAAAGGGCTTAAAGCTGGAGTCATATTTTTAAGCAGCCCAGACCCTTTCTAGTACAACAAATAAGGGTTTTGATAGTTCTTACCTGGGTTTCCTGGTGGAATTCAATGTTGTCAGAATGTAATTGCACTCAGGAAGTTTCAGGAAATTCACTAAAAATGCCACTAACAGCTTAATCTGGTACCTGGTTCAGTTTCAGTTGGTTACCATCTATATCCTCCTCCCCCCGGTCACCTCTGAAAAAGGGATTTCTAGTCTCAGTGGGCCTACCAGGTTAACAAAATTCAATAAATAAATAAATAAATAAGTGAATGAATTCAGCTTATGTCCTACCTGACCTCAGGACTGCAACAGGGTTTTCTCTTAGAGAGCAGCACCCTCTGCAGCCCCCCCATATACAAACCCCCCTGTCACTCAAAGGTGATTAAGTAGGGAACCGATGTGTATTGATATACAGTTAAGCATAGTTCAGGGTATTATAGCCCTTTCTTAAACAATTCTGATGTGTGTTTACCTGCAAACAATGGGGAAATGGCAGTAAAAGTCCGTAAGGGGCATAGCACTACCACAGCCGGGCTCACTGTTACCTCTAGCATCAGGACAGCTATGGACCAGGGCAAACTCACTGGTGCTATATTCATTGACTGGTCTAAAGCCTTCAACCTCGTTGACCACTCACTGCTGTGTCAACAGCTGTGGGGACTTGACTTCTTCCCCCAGGCCATGAGATGGTTCTCTGATTACCTATTTGGCAGAATGCAGCAGACCTGCTTCAATAAGGTCCTGTCCGCCCCACTACCAGTCACCACAGGCGTACCCCAAGGCTCCATCCTGGGTCCGCTTCTTTTTTTTCCCTCTTCATTAACCAACTGCCTCAGGTGACAACTTATTGCATTCCCACTCTATATGCTGATGACTTGGTACTAATGACCCACTCGAATGACATCAGCTCCCTTGCCAAATGGCTAACTGATGACTTTAACAAAGTCCAGACCTGGATAATGAGTCACAAACTGGTCCTGAACCTGAAGAAAACCCAGACCATGTTATTTGGCTCAACTGCTATAATCAAAGCCTCTGCACCCACTCTGACCATCACCACTCCAGATGGTCCCTCCCTCCCAACAGTGAGCACAATCAAGTATTTAGGAGTCATCCTTGACCCCCAGCTTAATATGGGGGAATCACATTGCCAATGTCTGCAAAGCCATGAATTGCAAACTGGGCCTGGCCTATAGGGCCAAGTATAACCTCACTCCAGCAGCCAGACTTGCATTTGCGAGAGGAGTACTCCTTCCCTCCGTTAGCTATGCCTCGCATCTTTTTGCCTTTTCTCCTATGACTCATCTCAGTAGGTGGCACACTGCATACAACAGCATCTGTCGCTTTGCCCTAGCTGCTCCCCACCTTGCTCATCATTGTGACCTCTACAATCACCTAAATTGGCTCTCCCCCACCAGATACTTAGAATTTGGGGTAGGATGTCTAACGAGTAAGCTGATTAAATGGGCATTCCTTTGGGTCTGGCCCAGCACCTACCACCAGCTGGCATTTCCCCTTACTCCCTGAGGTCCCAGGCCCAGAGTATGCTCAAAGTACCTGTCACCAGAACTCTCATGGATGCAAGAGACTTTACCGTGTGTGCCCCCAAACTCTGGAACTCTCTCCCAGAATTGGTTCACCTTGCCCCCTCCCATCACTGCTTTCGCACATCCCTGTGGGGCTACTTGAAACAAGTCTCAGCATGTCTATGTGCCCAACCACACAGAAATTGAGTTTCGCTCCCTAATTATCAGTGTCCAGTTGCCCTCTCAGGGCCGCCTAGCATCTCAGTTGTGTCTTCTACCCCAGGGTCAATGGCCACTGTACTCCTTGTTCAGTCCCAGATACCACACCTTGCTCATAGAAATGTGTCAGTTGTCCTGCTTGCACTTGCTGTAAATGTGACTGTATTGATTTCTGTACCTTTGACTTCTTTGTCCTGTCCTATTCACTACATCTTGCTCACTGAAATGTGTTGAATGACCCAGTTGCACTTGCTGAAAATTTGATTGTATCCTGCACCATTTTGCTTCCTACTGGCTGTAAATCTCTTCCCTGTCCCATTATGTAGACACTCTGTCATAATGTACATTGTACTTATTGTCTTTGTCATATCTTGTTGTACTGTCCTGGGTCGTTCCTGAAAATAGGCATAATACTTGTCTAGTGTACTTACCCAGTTAACAAAAGCTAAATATATAAAATGTATGGTGGGTTGCTGTTTGATGTATAGTCTAACCAAGTGTGTTTTCTTATGTAAAAGAGTTAAGGGGCTAGTCAGGTGACCCCAGCAAAGAGTATAGTACCTCTCTCCCGAAAGCAAAGTTCAGTTCAGTCTTGGGAAAGGACATGTGAGTAGCTGTGCCAGATTCTGGTCTGATGAGAAGCACAGTGTGAGGTGGACCTAGAAGGCACTAGGGATCCACTCTGTGTGCAGTACTAAAGAAACAAGTACTGTTTTTGTAAGAATCGTCCTTTTTTATTATTTTAGTTTATTATTTTTGCTCGGAACATTTTATGAAAGAAATAAAATGAGAAACGTTTCCAGCATTTGTTATGCACTGAATTGATGGTCTGCCTGTTTTGTTATCCTGACTACACACATCCATCCACATTCAGTGTGAGAAGTGGGATACTGGCTTTACACCCACAGTATCCCAAGGGAGTTCAGTCAGATGGTGACAGACCTTGTACTGCAGGATAACGGCAGAAAATGCACGGTGCCAGAAGAGATGAGGATGATGGCTTTAGCTGGTAATCTGGGCGAGGCACCTTGGGAGAACAACAGATCTGGAGACCAAATGGAAGAACTGGTGTGGCTAGTATACTGGTTGAGTGGCCAATGGTTGGAGGTGGACCAGCGCCGGAGAGAGGCAGAGCACTA
Organism: Neoceratodus forsteri; assembly: GCA_016271365.2. Classification (NCBI taxonomy): domain Eukaryota; kingdom Metazoa; phylum Chordata; order Ceratodontiformes; family Ceratodontidae; genus Neoceratodus; species Neoceratodus forsteri. The sequence continues at coordinate 1,094,646,067 of CM057451.1, forward strand.
CTGCCCAGTGTTGCTGGCAGGTTCCTGACTGGAAGAATTGGAGGACCAGGATCCATGGGACCTAGACAAGGAGGACCCCCTGACAGAACCTTTGTTGCCAGTACTGCCATTGTTGCCCATTTTTCTGGGCTGTTATTGGTTGGAGGATGAGATGAAGGCCCAAGGTAAGACTGTATCAAGACTTATGCATACTGGGGTGAAGACTACAAGCAAATTAGAAGAAACTGTGGTAGCTGAAGGGAATTTACAATGTTTTGAACCCCCTCCCATGAAATTTGATGGTTCTCCTACTGTTGATTGGGGATAATTCCAGGTGGGGGATCCAGAAATAACCAAGTTAGGGGCATATGTTAAAGTCAAGGATGGGAAGCAGGTCAATGGTGGTGTAGGGGTTAATCAACTGTGGTGGTATGAGAAAAGGAATGAGGTTCTCTACCATAGGAGGCCCAACCCCCCAACAAAGCAGGTAGATTCTAGGGTTGTGGTACCTGTGGATTTGAGGAATAAGGTAATGGAGCCTCCAGGAGGCAGCCAGTCAAGGTCTTTCTGCCATGGAGAGGTACTGTCCTGCATTACCCCATTTTATTATTGGCCTGGCATGTATTAGCAGGTGGCCAACTATCTGAATTGATGGTCTACCTGTTTTGTTATCCTGACTATCCACACCTGTCGACAGGTGAATATTACCCGAAATAAGCAGTAACATCAGTATTAGACAGAGTACTACCTGGGTGGAGTCCGAGTATCTGCATCAGAGGAGGAGAAGGACCTGGGAGTGATGATCACTAGTGACCTGAAGCACTCCACACAGAGCAAAAAAAGCAGCAGCAAAGTCAAACAAGATGCTGGGATGCATATCTAGAGGCATCAGTAGTAAGAGAGAGGAGGTTATACTGCCCTTGTACAGGTCATTGGTAAGGCTACATCTAGAGTATGACGTTCAGTACTGGTACCCACACCTCAAGAAGGACATTAACTTGCTGGACAAGGTCCAGAAGAGGGCTACAAAGATGATAGCTGGTCAGCAGGGCAAGGCATATGAGGAGAGGTTGAGGGCACTGAACATGTACTCCCTGAAAGATAGGAGAGAGAGAGAGGAGACATGATTGGGACCTTTAAGTACCTGAAAGGGATAAATAAGATTGATAAGGAGAGTCTCTTTAAGTTGAGTGGCAATCATAACACGAGGGGGAACAGTCTTAAGCTGGAGGGTGGGAGGTTTAGGAGGGAGGTCAGGAAGCATTTCTTCACAGAGAGGGTGGTGGACTCTTGGAATGCACTGTCAGAAGAGGTCATCTCATTGAAGACAGCGCGCAGCTTTAAGAGAGGCTGGGATAGGCATAGGGGAAAGTAAGGATCATGGGTAGGGAGGATGGGAGAAGTGGGGAGGGAAGGAGGGCAGGGACATTAGCTCAAGCTGTGGACTCTGCAATATGAGTAGACTTGATAGACCAAATGGCCTTCTTCTGCTGGCTTCTTCATATGTTCGTATGTCCGTATTAGGCATTTGAGGAAGGCTTTAAGGTATTTCCCACAGTGTAATGGTGCCTTTTTTAGATGTTTTTTCCTGTCTTGGTGTACAGTGCAGATTAAGAATATCGATGGGCTGATGAATGAGGAGACTTCCACAGAGAGCAGGGGGAGCACCCAGAGGTTATGTGGTTCAAAAAAGGGTCGCCTGTTAATATACAGGTCGATGTTGCTAGTATAGGTCTCATAAACTGAAAGTCAGCATTTATTTATCCTGGAAGTGGACATGTATGATTGATGCTCTCCTAAGGAGTCACAGAAGGAAGGTAAAGCAAGGAAGGAGAGCAGGTCCAGGAAGAATATCATGGATCTGCCAGGAATTGAAGAGAAAACAAATAAAAGAAATAAATGGTGATCCCCAGATGTTCTGGAGGCCCTTCTAGTGTAGAGGTGAAAACAGAAATGAGAGAGCCAATGGGAGGGGAAATGTTTACTGAGGGCCAGACTTGCGTGCATTTAATAGAGGTCGGGGTCGGAGAGGGTGGTTGGAACAAAATATTAGTTAAAACATTTGGTCAGAGGCAAGAAAGAGTAGAAAATCACTTGAAATACCGGGAGAGAGAAAATTAGGTAGCAGGCTTGCAGCAAGACCAATCAGGTTGCATTGGCCCAAGGGGAAGTCAATCATGAACAGCCAAGGTGGAGAGCACCTAAATCGAAAAAAATTATCACAGTTCAGGACATACCTTCCAGCGGATCTTCTCTGTGGATTTGGCTGCAGGGGTGGGCAGTGGCACACTGGAGAGCTGAGCTGCCTAGAGTAGCCGAGCCTGGTCAGGGACTAGTAGCTGTGGGAAGAAAGAGAGGGAGAAAGATTCATTTAGGTAGAGGGAAGGGGCAGAAGGTGGTGAGAGAGGAAAGGGGAAGTGTGAAACAGCAGTGGGTTGGAGACGGTAGGAGAGACAAAAGGGCTGCTTGATAGGGGGCTGGGTTACAGCCGAGAATAAGAGAGAGAGTTTAAAGCAGGAGACAGGGCAGTCAGGAGCCAAGTGGGGAGATGCAGAGGTGAGGAAAAGATGGCAGAAAATTTGTGAGGAAGCGTGAGCATGAAAAATGAGGTGAAAAGCAAGTAGAGGGGCTGAGAGAAGTAAGGTATGAAGGCAGCAGAAAGGAAGGAAAAATTAACAGAAGATTAGCTGGAGAAGTAAGAACAGTGCAAAATCAGGACCCAGTTTCAACAATATGGTGTAACTCAGTTGGTCTATCATCTAGTGCAAACAAATAACAATATTTTCCTTAGCACAGTATTCTCTAAGGCAGTATCAGTATAACATTTACACAATCAGAAAATATTAGTTAAAACAATTGATTGGAGGCAAAAAGAGCAGAAAATCACTTGTAATACAGGGAGAGAGAAAACAAGTGAGCAGGCTTGTAGCATGACCAATCAGGTTGCAGTGGCCCAAGGGGCTGCCAATCAGGAACAGCCAAGGTGGATAGCACCTAAATTGAAAAAAAAATTATGGCAGCTCAGGACCGTACCTTCCAGTGGGGTTTCTCCATGAATTTGACAGTGGGGCAGGTGGTGGTGCACAGGAGAGCCACACCACCTAGAGGACTTGAGCCCAGTCAGGGGCTAGTAGCTGTGGGAAGAAAGAGAGGGAGAAAGATTAATTTAAGTAGAGGGAAGGGGCAGGAGTTGGCGAGAGAGGACAGAGGCAGTGTGAAACAGTGGGGAGTTGGAGATGGCAGTAGAGACAAAAGGGCTGCTTGATTGGGGGGCTGGGTTACTGCCAAGAACAAGAGAGAGAGAGTCTAAAGTAGGAAACAGGGTGGCTAGGCACCAAGCAGAGGGAGGTGCAGAGGTGAGGAGAAGATCACAGGAAATTCAAGAGGAAGCATGAGTGTAGAAAATGAAATGCAAAGCAAGTAGAGGGGCTGAGAGAATTAAGATATGGAGGCAGCAGAAAGGAATGAAAATGAACTGAAGGTTAGCTGGAGAGGCAAGAACAGTGTAAAATCAGGACCCAGTTTCAACAATATGATGTAACTCAGTTGGCCTACGATCTAGTGCAAACAAGTAACAATATTATCCTTAGCACAGTATTCTCTAAGGCAGTCACAATATAAAATTTATACAATCACAAAATATTAGTTAAAACAGTTGGTTGGAGGCAAGAAAGAGCAGAAAATCACTTGCAATAAAGGTAGAGAGAAAACAAGTGAGCAGGCTTGCAGCGGGACCAATCAGGTTGCACTGGCCCAAGGGCCAGCCAATTTGAGCAGCCAAGGTGGAGAGTGCCTAAATTGAAAAATATTACCACAGTTAAGGACTGTATCTTCAAGCAGGGCTTCTCTGTCAATTTGGCTGCAGGTGCGGGCTTCAGCACACAATAGAGTTGTGCCGCCTAGAGGACTCGAGCCCGGTCAGGGGCTAGTAGCTTCCAGTAAGGCTTTTCCATGGATTTGGCTACAGAGGTGGGCAGTGGTGTACAGGAGAGCTGTGCCGCCTAGAGGACTTGAGCCTGGTTAGGGGATAGTAGCTTCCAGAGGGGCTTTTCCATGGATTCAGCTGCAGGAGTGGGTGGCAGTGCACAGGAGAACTGCACCACCTAGAGGAATTCAGACCAGTCAGGGGATAGTAGCTTCCAGCTGGGCTTCTCCATGGATTCGACTGCAGGTGTGGGCAGAAGCACACAGGAGTGCCACGCCACCTAGAAGACTCAAGCCCAGTCAGGGGCTATTAGCTGTATATAAGTATATATACTATAAGAAAAATTAGAACTGGCATTGGTGGTCACAGACCAATACTATAGCTTACCAGCTATTAATAATAAAATAAAAGAACTAAAACAAATTGGAATAAAATTAGAAGCAATAGTGAGAATAATAAAATATTATCTATTTTTGGAATGAAACAATTACAGAAGGAAACACCTAGAAACATACACAATAAATTAGCAAAGCCATGAGGAGTCCTATTGAAAATGGAAATATATGGTAATAATTTCAGCAAGGTGGTCAGATGGGAAGAAGAAAGTCATGTATCACTGTGGGTAAAAGAAGGTACAATACATGACGAGCTGGTGAATAAAAGCGAACTGCTGGATAAGCTTGGCATCAATATCTGTGAAGATGAACAGCACAACAACTGGGAGATGGCCATTCCTGGCTACAACATATTCAGAAGAGACCGGGCAGGTAGAAAGGGAGGAGGAGTGGCACTGTATGTCAAAAATGACATAAGGGCCACAGAGATCCAGGAGGAACAAAATGGGGGAGAGATACTGTGTGTTAAACTGGAAAGGAAAATGGGGCCAGCCACCCACACAGGTGTAGTCTATAGACCACCAGCCCAGGAGGAAGAAACAGATAGGGAGCTGATGCTAGCCATCCAAAGGATGGCAGACAAGGGTGAGGTAGTACTGGTTGGGGACTTTAATATTCCAGATGTGGACTGGAGCATCCCAGCAGCAGCATCAACCAGGAGCAGATTTATCCTGGACTCCCTTCAGGGTGCCTTCCTCAAGCAACTGGTCATGGTACCAACTCAGCAGAAGGCAATACTGGACCTTGTGCTCACAAACAGGGACAGTGTGATGGGGTAACAGTGGGGGAGCACCAGGGGAACAGTGACCACCAGTCATTGTGGTTTGAAATCACAGAAGGAGCAGAACCAAACCACACAAAAACATGTAACCTGGATTTTAGGGGGCAGACTTTAGGAAAATGGGGAGATACTTGAAAGAGGCATTAAGGGGAATGGGGCAGGAATCAGGGTTGAGGAACAGTGGGCAGTATTTAAAAAGGGGATTACAAGAGCAACAGAATTATGCATTAAGCAGGTTAGCAAGAGGAAAAGGAAGAGGAGGCCATTATGGTTTTCCAAAGAGGTAGCAAAGAAAGTGAAAGCCAAAAAGATTGCATTCAGGCAATAAAAAAAGACACAGGCAGAAGGGGATAGGGAGAAGTACAAGGAGAAGCAAAGGGAGGCAGAGTGGTCAGTAAGGGAAGCCAAAGGTCAGACAGAAGAGCACATCACAAAATCAGTGGGTAGAGGGGACAAAACCTTTTACAGGTACATAAGTGAAGAAAGAAAAGCAAAGGGTGAGATAGTGAGACTGAAGGGGGAGGATAGAAGCCGAGTGGAGGATGACAACAGTAAAGCTGACATACTGAACAGGTATTTCAGCTCAGTCTTTACTGAGGAAGAGGAGAGTAAAGGGTCTGAAGGGAGTACAAGGGGTGAGAATGCTGCAGAAATGGACACAAGTCCCTTTACATGAGAAAGGGTCCTGAAGGAACTGGAAGTAATAAGAGTTGATAAAGCAATGGGGCCAGATGGGGTGCACCCCAGGGTCCTTAAAGAACTTAGAGAGGTGGTGGCTGAACCTCTGACTATCCTGTTTAACCAATCACTGGAAACAGGGGAGGTACCCAAAGACTGGAGGACAGCAGATGTAGTCCCCTTATACAAAAGTGGGAACAAAGAGGAAGCGGGGAACTACAGACCAGTCAGCCTCACCTCAGTAGTGGGGAAGACCATGGAAGCACTACTGAAGGAGAGATTGGTGGAACATCTGGTTGTCAATGGACTGCAGGATCCAAGGCAGCATGGTTTCACCAGGGGAAGGCATATCAGACCAACCTTGTTGAATTTTTTGACTGGGTGACTAGGGAAGTGCATCAGGGGAGGGCAGTGGACATGGCCTATCTGGACTTAGGCAAATCCTTTGACACTGTGCCATGTAGAAGACTATTATACAAACTAGGGAATATGGGTGTGGGCAGGACAGTAGTGTGGTGGGTAGGTAACTGGCTGGGTGGCAGGACACAGAGGGTGGTGGTAAATGGCTGTCACTCCACAGAGGGAAGAGTGACCAGTGGGGTACCACAGGGATCAGTGCTGGGACCGGTCCTATTCAACATCTTCATCAGTGACATTGCACAGGACCTAGAAGGCAGAATTTCACTGTTCGCTGATGACACAAAGCTCTTTAACAGAGTAGACACACCAGAGAGTGTAGACAGAATGAGAAGGGACCTGCAGAAACTTGAAGAATGGTCAGGGGTTTGGCAGTTGAAATTCAATACAAAGAAGTGCAAGATAATGCATATGGGGCACAAAAACCCTGGCACAATATATCAGTTGGGGGTGAGGATATAGCATGCATCAAGCAGGAAAGGGATCTTGGGGTTATCTTCCCTGATGACCTCAAGGTAGGGAAACAGTGTGACAAGGCAGCAGGTAAAGCAAATAGGATGCTGGGATGCATAGGCAGGGGCATCACCAGCAGGAAAAGGGAGGTCATGATTCCACTATACAAGACACTAGTGAGGCCCCACCTGGAGTACAGTGTACAGTTCTGGAGACTTTACCTATGTAAGGACATAGACAGGGAAGAGAAGGTTCAGAGGAGGGCAACAAAGATGGTACATGGATTGCATCACAAGTCCTATGAGGACAGGTTGAAGGAATTGAATATATACTCCCTGGAGGATAGGAGGGAGAGAGGGGACATGATAGAGACATACAAGTATCTTACAGGGAGGAACAGGTGCAAGAATGCACTATTTTTAAGCAAAAAAGATGTTCCAGGACTAGAGGGCATGGGATGAAGTTGGAGGGAGGATGATTCAGAGGAAATGTGAGGAAGAATTTCTTCACAGAATGGGTGGTGGACGAGTGGAACACTCTGTCTGAGGAAGTGGTGGGGGCTGAAACAATCATGGGATTTAAGAATGCATGGGATAGACATAAAGGAATTCTGGAGGTCAGGGGTAAGGGGCAACAGAGTTCTAGGAAAACATAAACTGAACTTACAAACTTAAATGGGCAGACTAGGTGGGCCATAGACCCTTATCTGCCGACACTGTCTATGTATCTATGTAACAAAAAATGAGATACAGGAACAAAGAAAGATAAGGAACTTGCAAAATGGGACTCCGTTTTAAAAACTTCATATAGATATAAGCTGCTGGAAGGTATAGATGTTCAATCTTGACAGTTGGGGGAAAAAAGAAGGCAAAGGAGAACAGCCACAAATATTACCACAAGTGAAGGAGAATACTGCTAGAATATTGTCTTGGAATGCATCAGGAATAAAAGAGAAGCTGGCTAATCCAGAACTGTGGGAGTATATAGACAAATTTCAAATTGTATGCTTACAGAAAACCTGGGTGGTAGGAGAATTATATATAAATGGCTTGAAAACATATGTAATACAAGCAACAAAATACAAGATATGGTGGAAGAGTTGGGAGTTTGGCAATATTGTGCAAGCTAAGAGCTAATAGGGACACACAAGAGTTTAAAGCTGTAAACGACAATATCCTAGTGGTGAAGCTTAAGGAACAAAATACAGAATTTGTTATAATAAATACATATTGTCCACCACATAACAGTAAGTACAGTAACCAAGAGTTCTTAAAACAGTTAGGCCATTTTTTGGATGAGATTGTTATAAAATACCCACAGATGGGAATTATAATACTTGGAGATTTTAATACGAGGGTGGGAACTTTGTCAAGGGTAACAGAGGAAATGAAGTATGAGCTATCAATGCTAGAAAGAAATGAAGTATCCCTTCATAGAAACTCCAACAATAATGTGGAAGGAAAAAAGGTCAAAAATATTATGACACCTTGATGAATAAAAATCTCCTACTGTATTACTGAATGGAAGAATGAAATCAGATAATATAGGTGAATATACATATATTGGGGGAAGGGATCTTTAATGATAGTTCAAATTTGGGTTAACATGAATATGCTGAACAATTGCTTAGATTTGAAAATAGTTCCCAAAGCTGAGAGTTCACATAAGGTTTTGGAACTATACGTGTGTATAGAAACAGATATAAGGACATAAACTCCATCCATACCCATAGGGGTGAGAAAGAAAAGGGTTATCAGCTGGAAAGTAATTAAAAAGTTGGAATTAATGGAACTTTTAAAAGATAAGGGTATTAGGAATCTAATGACTGACTATTTAAAAGACAATAAAGATTAAACAGATATTACACTATTATGAACAAATGATGAAAAAGATTGCAAAAATCATTAACAATGAAATAATAAGAAAAAGAAAAAGGGTAGAGTGGTTTAACAAAGAGTGTAGACAGGTAAAGAAATTGTTAAATAGACAATTGAGATTAGTAAAAAAGATGCAGTAATAGGGAGAACAGACGGAAGCTAAATAGATCAAGAAAAAATTATAAGAAAATAATAAATAAGAGCAGAGAAAACCACATAAAATGACTATGGGAAAAATTGGAAAATGCAATATATATAAAAGATAATAAAAAGTTCTGGAACATTGTTAGTAAAGGGTTAGGAGAGTTTACAAACGAACCAGGAATAAACATTGAACTGCTACATTGGATAGAACATTATAAAAAATATATTTTTTGACAGAAAAACAGAATATATTTCAAGCCTGGAAATTGATAAGATTGAAATAGGTAAGTCAAACATGGATATTACAATTGCAGTTCAAGAAATTAAGACAGCTATAGAATAATTTAGGGCTCATAAGGCACCAGGTATGGATGGAGTTCCAATCAAAATAATATGGCAAAATAAAAAAATTGGTTACTAATATTATATCAATTATTCAGAATAATAATTGAAACAGAAAAAAATCCAGTAAGTTGGAAATATAATATAATAGTGCCTTTGTTTAAAAAAGAAGACAGGAACAACACACAAGACACAACAGGCTAGTTGAAGTGCAAGGTGGTGGTGCTGCTGATCTAAGATAGGTAACTGCAGTTCAAAGTAGGGAGCGCACTCACCCCTGATTAATGGGACACAAAGCTAGCCAGGCTACATTAAATTATAGCTGGTTTTATTCCATCCAAAGCATGTGCAGGCTGCAATCAAAGACTAGACAGTGGAAACCCAATGTCTTCTTACGTTTCACCTCACTCCTCGAGACTTCCTCAGAGAATAACAGTGTTTAAATCAGGTTGTGACTTTATATCATTCAAAGTGAAACATGTGACATAAACCACCAATCAAAAAATGTTGTCAATTACAATTAATTATAAACAAATGCAGAATTTTTATGTCTTACAAGTTTCATTCATCATTTTCAAAAACACCACCTGTGTTATAAAGCAAACAGAAAAAAAGAGTTGGAACATAAATGAAACAAAAAATAAATGGATTTCTGATTCCTTAGGTTGAGATGCTCTTTTGTGGCATTCACCAGCTACATTCCCCTGTCTTACTCCATGGGTTAGACTAAAGACCTGTAGAGTAGAGCAGACAGTGCAGGGGTTAGAGTCTGTCATATGCAATTTCAGTAAAAATACTGTTATTGCCATATTAAGGATGCTGTTATGCAACAGTCAGAAGCAACTGGCAGACTGGTAAGGGAAGAAGGGAAAAGGAAAAAAGAAAAGAGAAAAGAAAAAAGAAGAAGGAAAAAGAGGGGGTTACATTATATGTGAAAGCTGAAAAGGGAATGTGGGGGAAAGAGAAGGTGGAAAGAGTTTATGTTGGGGAGAGAAGGGAATAGAAAAAAGAAAAGTAAAAAGGACAAAAGGGGGGTTGGTTGGGAAAAGAAAGGAAAGATACAATGGGGGAAACTATTTTAGGAAGGTGAGCTAGTGGGTAGTATGAGGTAGGCTTAAAAGTTATCATTGAGCTCTGGGGGTCTCAGGGCCCCCAAATGATATATCCATTCTTGATCTTTATTACAAGAAAGAAAGGGGTTATCAGCTGGGAAACAATTGAAAATTCGGAATGTATGGAACTTTTAGAAGATAAGGGTATTAAGAATCTAATAACTGGCTTTTTAGAAGACAATAAAGATGAAACAAAGATATTACACCATTATAAACAAATTACTGTATAAAAAAGATTGCATAAATAATTAACAAAAGAAATAACAATAAGAAAAAGAAAAGGGGCAGAGTGGTTTAACAAAGAGAGTACACAGACAAATAAATTGCTAAATAGACAATTGAGATTAGTAAAAAAAGATACAGTAATAGGGAGAACAGAAGGAAGCTGAATAGATCAAGAGAAGATTATAAAAAAATAATGAGCAAAGAAAACCATACAAGACAACTATGGGCAAAATTGGGAAATGCAGTATATATAACAGATAATAAAAAGTTCTGGAACATTGTTAGTAAAGGGTTAGGAGAGAATACAAATGAACCATAAATAAACATTGAACTGCCCCAGTGGATAGACACTATAAAAATATTTTTTTTACAGAAAAACAGACTATATTTCAAGCCTGGAAATGGATAAGATTGAAACAGGTAAGTCAAACATGGATATGGCAATTGCAGTTCAAGAAATTAAGACAGCTATAGAAACATTTAAGGCTCATAAGGCACCAGGTATGGATGGAGTTCCAATTGAAAAAAATGACAAAATAAAGGAAATTGGTTACTAATATTCATAAATTATTCAGAATAATAACTGAAAAAGGAAAAATTCCAGTAAGTTGGAAATATAATATAATAGTACCTTTCTTTAAAAAAGAAGACAGGAACAACCCAAGTTGCAACAAAGCAATAAGTCTAATGGATTGTACCCCAAAAATATTAACAGGAATGTTAAGCAACAGAATTACAACATGGATAGAAGAAAACCAGATTGTGAAAAAGGAATTGTTCAACGTTAGATCAATGATTCACATTAGTATACTTGATATACAAATTTAAAATGATAAAAAAAATAGAAATTATACTGCGTGTTTATTGATCTGAGAACCGCATTTGGTAGCATAAACAGACAAACTATGGTTGACATTTAAAAAGATTGGAATGGAAGAAAATATATTGAGCATTATTAAAATTCTATATCAAGAAAATTATGCACAAATTAGATATAATTCAAAAGGTGATAAAAGTGAACAATTTTTAATGAATAAGAGAGTAGAACGAGGGTGCACATTTTCCCCTACATTGTTCAATTTATATCTGATTCGGATATTTGTACAAATGTACAATGTGGATTATCATATGTCAAGGATAGGAAATAGGACATGTCCATATTTGTCATATGCCAATGATATAGCACTAATGCCTACCAATTATCTGGGATTAAAAAGAATACTAGTGAAATTCAATGAGAAATGTAGCAAGGCAGATCTGTACATAAACTATGAAAAAACTAAGATCATGATATGTTGAGGTAAAAAACAAGAATTATAAATATACTATAAATGGGAACAAAATAAAAGTTGTAGATAATTTTTGCTATCTGGGAATAACTATAACTAAAGACCTAAAATGATGGAATCATATGAAAGAAACAGAATTAAAAACAACAAGGTTTTTAACCCATACTTGAGTCATTTCCAGTATATGTATGGAAGACGATCAGTGATTGGACGCCTCAAGGTTATTAACACAAAAATTCATAGCCAATTACTATATGGAGCAGAAATATGAGGATCACATTGTAAAACTGAACTAGACACTAACCTTAATGTATATTATAAAAAGTTGCTAGGACTCCCCAATAGAATACCATCAGCATTGGTGAGGGCAGAGCTAGGGCAACTTTCAATAAATTGCCAAATACAAGAAAGAACAGTATGTTATTGGCTTAAGGAATATAAAAGGAATGAGCAAAGAATACCAAGACTGCATAGAGGGAACTATTAAATATTTACAATAAAACATATTATTTCTAGTATGAAAGTTGTAGAACGGATTATAAAACCCTATGGACATTTGCAGAGTCTAAATGATATATTCAGGTTTCCTTTAAAACTGGTCCTTACGGAAGTAAAAACAAGGATAAAAGACAACTCAATGCAAATGAATATGGCTTGTTGCAAACAATACAAAAAAGGCAAATTGATGATGAAAAATAAAAAAACATGAATTAGAACAGTATTTGAAAATAATAAAAAAGCCAGATATGAGGAGATTAATAACCAGATTCAGATTTGAGGTAAATGAGAGCAACTGGATTACAGTTTTATATGAGAAACAAAATCAGGTTGAAGAAAAATGTAAATGTGGAATTGGAAAGGAAGACCTAACTTATTTATTGATCCTGTCTCCACTGTATGAAAAAGAAAGAATAAAGTATCTGGGGAAATCCTGAGAAACTTGAAATGGAACCTAAGTATATGGCAACATGTTTGCTAAAATCAGATTACAAACCATCATATGAGATGTACCCTCTATTACCCAATCAGAAACCAGAACCACTCTCAGTTATAGCACTACAAACCATAAAAAATACCTCAGAGTCATTTATTGAGAACAACACTGCCCACAGTCATTTATTCAGACACACAAACCATGCCCACAGTCATTTAATCAGACCTCGAGCATTGAAAGCCCCCCCAAAAAATGTCGTTGGAACAGCCATCCGCCACGCACCACCTCTTCACACTGTCAAACAAACCGCACTGTAATATTTAAGACACTTTCCATTCAAAATGGTAAATCCTTCTTTGAACTAGGATTAACTAAATCAAGTTATTTTCTCCACAAAGTCTAAAAAATCCTGAATCAAACTGCACTTACGACATGCAGCAGTAAAACTATATTTTCATTCACTTGCTTCCTGGTGATCATATTCTTAATGTCTCCCATTGCCACTGTCCTCCAAACCTGTCATTTACACCACACCAAATAATAAAAAATGACACTTGCAAGCAACTCCAACTCGTATAATAGTAATAACATACAGCGAGATGGAATACACTCACAATAATCTGCTTTTGTGCATGATTAAACGCCTCAGCCTTTAATCGTCCACAGAAGCAGGTTATTGTTTTGCATACTCCATCTCGCAGTATGTTATCACTTACATATTGGAGTAGTGGCTTCCCTCCTCTGCCTTATGGAAAAAAAAATTACGTATGTGTCAAGAATAATACACAAGGTGAAAACATTGAGTAAAAGACCTTGTAATAGGTAACTAGATTAAGAAGAAAAGTAAACAAAATATGTGCACTGGTAGGATAAAAGGTGGCTATAATAAGAATAATAAAATGATTATGCTGTAAGATAAAAATGGAAAGAAATATTAATTGAAGGAAAGGAGATAATACTGTGAATGTGGTATATGGATATGTATAATAAAAAACATGGATGTAAGATAAATAATATTTAAAGGGTTGGAGTTAAAAACTTCTTTTAAATGAATATGCATAGTTTGCATACAAATATTAAATTCTTAAATGAATGTGTGCATTATTATGAAATGAATATGTATTAAAATGTACATTTTATTGTAATGACTTGGACAGAGTTGAACAAATAAAACATTGACTGATTCATAATGAAAAACATAGTGACAATAATAATGATAACATCACCAGGACTGGCACTAAATCTCCTGAATCAAAAAAGCATATTAGCAATGAAATGATAATAGTGTTTCAGAAAGAACTGACAGGGGTTACTTGTAGAGGTACCGAACATTTTGTTACATGTGCCAGGAGACTTCCAGCTGCTAAAGCAGCATGCATGGAGTGGGAGGCATCCTCCTCAAATACAACCTCAGATGCTGAGGCAGTGATTGCTGATAGAGATGGTGGTGATAGTGGGGACTGATAATGGGATAGCCCAGACTATGTTCCAAATAATGATGATGGCACTTTCAGTTCTTCTGAATCTTGTGATGATGAGGTCAATAACTTTGATGAGGGGATCGGAGAGGATGCCGCTGTAAGGCATGAGAAGCAATTGCAGGAAAAAAAATCATATGCAAAACGTAATAATTAAAAGATGAGTATGAATGAGAACAATTCATCTTGACAATGAAATGGAGGTGTAGGGTTTCCTCCAGTTCACTTGACTGTATAAGGAATATTGCCAGACACTGTGATGGCACAAACCAAAAAAGGTAAATCTTTAGTGTGAAATTTATTTTATACTGACCCTGCAAACAACACTCTAGCTGTATGCAGTCTGTGCAAAAAGAGCATCAGTTGTGATGGCAAATTAGCAAATTGTGGAACATCAGTAATGAAGCGAAATGCAAAGTCAAAACACCCGAGTGGGGCAAAGCGAGGGGCACTGTGATTGGAAAAAGCGGTAGTGGAGATGGTAGCAGTGGTGACTATAGTGACAATGAACTGGAAGCAGTAAGTGACATTGAATCACTTGATGTGTCCTTGTGGTCTTCCAAGACAAACATAGATTGTTTTCTGACACCTTCAAGTACTGGAAAATCGTAAAGTAGTACTCCTGTGAAAAAGGCATGAAAAATACATTCCCCATAAAATTAAAAAGATCTTGTCAACGATGTCATCGAGGCACAGGTCAGGAAGCATAGGACAACCAGGAGCAGTTTTAAAATTCACAAATAGCATTTTATTTTTTTCAAATAACAGTAAAATACAAATATTTTTTTTCAGTGTAACTATTTACAAAGACAGTAAAAACACAAAAAACAAAATCCTTCATCTGAGAATATCTATATTTCCTAGTTTTAAGCTTGCTTTCTCACTCTCCTTGTCTCTCTAGCAAAAAAAATTGCTTTTCTTTTTATAAACGTTTGTCTGGGAACTCGTTACGAGAGCTTGCTTCTCACAGAATGTTCTTGTAAGTTTATCGAATATTCTTGTCAGTTTCGATACAGATGCAGAAAAAAGAACATTGTGGCCCAGAAATTACCTCTTGTTTACAGCTCTGAAAAAGACTTTAAAAGCTGCATCTCAGGCTAACCCCTTGAGTTCCAAATAGCTTTGCAGTCATTTCAACTTTATAACATTATAATGAAACTGGATGGAAGAAAACAAGATGGCGGCCAAAGTGGATCAGCCAGAGTCATTAGTTCAGCACTGATTCTTAGTTTTTGTTAGTTTTATTTATGTTTTCATTATTTGTTCTTTTTAAGTCATTTTTTAGTTAATTTAGTCAGGGTCCTCCTAGTGAGGTATCTTAGTTGGGATAAGCATATTTGTTTTTCGGGGCTCTTTTATTGGAGTTTGTTCCCTGGCCAGAGTGTTTGTTCCCACACAGTAGTGGGCTGGCTACCATTCAATAGTTGAGAAGCCAGGTTATTTGCATTAGCATCTCCAGTAGATTTTATTTTATAATCTTCTGATTTATCTGATCAGGTAGCCCGACTGATCAGTATTTCATATTTTGGTCTTAATTTTTTTACACAGTGGCTGTTTTTCTTTGCAAAGTTCGCCACACTAAGCTGCACAGAGTGATTGGGGGAAGCTGGTGTTGAAGCCTCAATAACTCAGTTGTTTTATTATCTGCAAATGATCTGGAGAAGCCCACCTGCAGCTGGTAGAGGTGAAAGTCTTCAACTGGAGTGCTGCGACTGGAGGTCCCAAGAGGTGTGATTTGTGCCAGGAGCTGATGGACATTGACTGTTCACCATGTGGTGCCTTTTCCAACAATCTTGTAAACATCTGCTGAATAGCCTGCAGGATTGAACATTGAGTCACTTGGGGCCCTTGGTGATGAATGACAAGTGGGGTCTGGTCTGTGGAGGCCCATGGAGCAGCAGCAGGAGACACCTGCCAGAAGGTGTGGGGGTTTCTGCAGCTGAGGGTGGGCTGTAGTGATTTGACCACCAGAAGGCAGCTGGTGTTACTGGGGTTTTGGTCCATTGGGTCTCCATGGCTGCTTTTTCACTTGCATCTCTTAACCGGGGGCTCTGAGGTACCTGTTTTTACTGACAGAGGGGACTACAGAATTTCTGGCTCACATATTCGTAGCTTGTATTGCTAACCTGGAGGCAGTTGCCTGGTTGAGGCAACATTTGGAGGGGTGTTGGGAAATGCTAGCTGGAGGGTGGTAGGATCCCAGTTTGCCTGTGAGTGTCCCTGAGGTGGAGGCTGGAGGGCCTTCTCCTCTGGGTCACTAATATCCTGGGAGGTTGTCCAGTCTTGTGCTGCTGTCTCTGGGGGGGGGGGGGGTTATTTACGGGCCTGGAGATTGAAGTGGCTTTTCATCTACTGTGCTGTGGAGTAAGACTGCTTCCCAGGCAATACTGCAGCTGTGGTGCACTTTGCTGGATTCTTCAGTTGGACTGGGGAGGTGGTGAAAGTACCTTCAAAAACTGTTCATTACTTTGGTACTTCTGTAGTCTGTTGGAGTGACAGTGCAGCAGCATTGGATTTTATACATTTGTTGGCTGGGTGGGAGTGAGAGCCCATCTCTCCCTGACATTTATTGATAAGCCTTGGTGTGTTTTATCTATGTATTACTGGTGAACCGGACCTTGAAGGACCTTTATTGACTGCTGTTTTTAAAGGGGATTGGGGAGTGGAACTTGTGTTGAGTTAGTTGAGATTGTTTCTGGTGGGTTGGGGGTTGGGTCTTATTTTTCTCAATTTATGTTATTTTAAATATTTTATTTGGATGTTTAATTTGTTATTATAGTCTGTTTATTGTTTGGGTGACTGCTGCATCTGGTTGCTGAAGACATGTGCTGGCAGATGGCTCTCTCAGTCAGGCGTTACTCTCCCTCTGAGCTCCAGGGCCTCCACCCCTCTAATTGTCCACCACTGCCCGCTGATGTCTATGGGCATTGTCAGACTCTGGGGAGTATAGGGATGGGGTGAAGGGGGGCCCTGGACCTGGAGGAAGAGGGGAGGTAGATGGCTGTATTGGGGTTGTGGGGACTAGGAGATGCCCTGGGGCAAAATGGGTACTTGGAGAGAGGTCTGCCTGGTCTGGTACCCATACCCAAGGGCTCCACCTTGAGTGGGCAGGTGATTCAGCTGGTCTTGGTGTCCCATCCTACTTGGGAGGTGTTGTGCAATGCCAGGTCCATTCAAAACAAGACTGCAGTGATTGCTGATCTTGTTGGGTCATCGGACCTGGCTTACATCACTGAGACCTGGCCAGATGAAAATTCTAGCCCAATTTTGGAGTCAGTTATTCCAGCCCAGTTTTCAGTGATACACCGCCTGAGGCTGAATCATAGGGGTGGAAGTGTAGCCATCTGTTTTAGAATGGAATTGGGCCTTGTGGATGTGCCAGATGGGGAGACCCAATCCTTTCAATGTGTCACTGGCACAAGTGTGGGGTGCAGGATCGTTCTCATTTACTGTCCACCCGGGGGGTGAGAAGCAATTCCTGCAGGAAGTTGCAGACTTTGTCAGTGACATGTTGTTGGAGTCTCCAAGATTGATGGTGCTGGGTGACTTCAGTGCTTGGGTTGATGATGAACTCTCACAATTTGGACAGAACTTCCTCCAGCTTATGAATTTGTTGGGCCTCACTCAGATGATTACTGCTGTGACCAATAATCTCAGTTACTCATTGGACCTGGTCTTCCTACTGAGTATGGAGAGCTCTGATTTGGTGGTGAAGCCAGTCAGGTGGTCTGTCCATCACACTATAAAGTTCAATTTCCAGGCTCCCCCCCATAGGTCTGCACCTATGGATATGTCCCAGTACCACCCTTTGAGGAATTTGACCCCAGAAGGCCTCACGGCGGTGCTGGACCCATCGGAAGTCCCGAGTGCAAGCTTGAATCAAGATATTCTACTGCAGGCTTATAATAATGTTGTGATGGTGGCTCTGGATTCCATAGCTGTTGTCCGTGTGTAGTCCATCATCCTTTGCCCTTGGTCCCCTTGGTTTGATAAGACCTTGAGGGAGATGAGGAGAGAGGGACAAAGGATGGAACGTCACTGGAAGAAATTGAGCCTTGATGCTAACAAACTTAAATGGATGGCCTATTACAAGGACTATCAATCAGCAATTTCTGAAAAGAAGGCAGAGTTCCTGTCCAGTGAGATTCCCACAGCAAAGAATCAACCAGCTCAGCTCTTTTGAATCTTGGCCAGACTGTGAAATCCAGCCTGTCTGCAGTCTTGGAGAGCCTTTTCACTGGAGAAGTGTGACAAGTTTGCTCACTTCTTTGCTGATAAGGTGGCCAACATCAGGTCCATGATCTGTTCAGCTCATTGCAATGGGTGTGGTGGTGGTTGGTGGGAGGTTACGGTTCCTCGGTCTGGAAGGTCCGACATCAATCGGATGGTGTAGTGCAGATTATCCAGAGTATGCAGCCGACCTACTATAGTTTGAACCTGGGCCCAACTCGCCTTGTAGTGGGATGTGTTTAGGTGATCGGCCCAGTCCTAGTGGTGATAGTCTGGTGTTCATTAGTCAGGTGAGATTCTGGACTCCCTGAAGATGGTGTGGTGACACCCCTCCTTAAGAACCCTCTCTTGACCAGATTGTCTTGCTAACTACAAACCTGTCTCTAACCTTCCCTTTGTGGGAAAGTTTATTGAGAAGGTGGTCATGCTGCAGCTGGAGAATCACCTTACCATCCATGACATCTATGATCCTCTCCAGTCGGGATTTTGGAATGGGCTCAGCACCGAGACTGCCCTTGTTTGGGTGCTCAATGACCTCCTGATAGCGAGGAATCAGAAAAGCCATTCTGTCATGGTTCTTCTTTATCTTTCTGCAGTGTTTGACACTGTGGACCATGATGTGTTACTGGAGCAGCTGCAGTTGATATGTGGACTGCCTGGTACAGTCCTCAGATGGTTCCATTCTTTTCTTACTGGCAGGTTTCAGAGGGTAGTGTCAGGGACTTATTCCTCTGACACATTCTCCCTGCCATGTGGGGTCCCACAGGGCTCTGTGCTGTCACCCATGTTGTTTGCAGTGTATATGTTGCCATTGGGAGACAGTGTAAGGTGGTATGGGTTGAGTTTTCACTGCTATGCAGATGATACTCAGCTATACATGTCCTTTGTACCTGAGCAGCATGGAGCAGTCTCAGTATTCACAACTGCCTCTCAGAGATCCAGGACTGGATGAATGCCAAATGGTTGAGGTTGAATACGGACAAGTCTGAGGTTCTGGTTGTAGACTCAGATCATCAGGTAGAGGGGCTGTTGGCTGGCTGGCCTTCCAGGCTTTGGCTTGGGGTTAGCCAGCTGATGACTTACGAGTGGGCATGGAATCTGAGTGTTATTTTTGATTAAGGGCTGATGCTTCATTTTCAGGTGTCAGTGGTCATCAAGACCTCTTTTACCATATGAGGAATATCACTTGGATTAAGCACTTGGTTCCACCTGACAACCTTCCAAATTTTGGTTCACTTCTTTATGACCTCCTGCCTTGACTACTGTAATTCCCTGTACCTAGGGCTACTAGAGGTTGATATCCACTGCTTGCAGCTGGGGCAGCAGCCAGGCTGTTGACTGGGCTCTCTCGATCTAGCCATATCACACCTGTGCTGCGTGGACTGCACTGGTTGCCTGTTCAGTGGTGGATCACCTTCAAGGTCAGTTTGCCAACCTATAAAGTCCTACATGGACAGGGACCAAGCTACCTGCAAGAGCTTCTTCATTCTTACTGCCCCCTCTGATTGCTCCACCGACGAGGGATTGTTAGAGGTTCCCTGGGTTCATTTGAAGATGTCTGGGGTCTGGGCATTTGTGTTTGTGGCCACCACCCTGTGGAACTCTCTGCCTAATCAGATAAGGGAGTGCTGGACCATGGAGAGCTTTAAAATTGCATTAAAAACATCTATTCAGTCTTCCCTTTCCAGAATTCAAATGAATTGTTTGTTGTCTGAACCATATAATTGTATGAATTTTATTATGGTGTTTTTATTGTACAGGCACTATGATCTGTGTGAATAGCACTTTTTAAAAATAAAATCTGATGATGCTGATGATGACTATATACAGTTTTAAACAAAGGGATCCCAGTATCAGTGACATTTCCACATAAATATTCACATATATTTTTATACCTGAAGATATGCAAAGGGAAAGAAAAGACAGAAATAGCAAGTGAAGGCAGAGAGATAGCAAGAGGCGGAGAACTGAAAAACCATTGGAATGATCAGTTCCTAGGTCTCACAAGAAAACTTGGTTGCACAATCAGACAGACAAGAGACAGAAAAGGAAAGAATAGAACAGACCCTTGCATCCAAACTCTTTCTACATAACAAATAAGGCAGCGCCTTATTCAACCCTGTCACAAATTAACATTAAAAGAAAGGTGCTGAGGGTTGAGGCAATTGATGCCACACCTCATGCTATGCTGGCAACCCTGGATCATCAGAAGTCAGCCGGAGGGGCAGGAGCTGGATTGAGCAGCCACAAGGTAACTCTCCTCTACCTCAGAGAGATTTTGTTGTCTCCACCACATGGCTGCCCCAGGGTGGAGGCCTGAGGGCAGCACAGGGCAGAGAGAAGCACAAAAGGTGGGTGTTGCAGGACCACTGTGTGCACGTGCCTCCACTTGTGTGCGAGCACCCACAACAGGGTAAGGGAGAAAATGGAGCTGGCAGGCTCCATGATGATCTGGGTGGCATTCCTGGTGATGAGAACGCTGGCAGCGGATGGATGCGACAGCCCACGGGGGGGACAGAGCCTGCCTTCTTGCTCCACAGAAATGGGGCAAAAAAGGTTGATTTAAAAAAAGAAAATGTTGTGAGGAGATCAAAATTTACCTGCCAGCATCCAACATGCCAGCTGTTAAATAGAGCCAATGCAGACCTTTTGGCCAATTGCCAACCCCTTTTTGATTTGTTGCCCTAAAAGGTTTCCTGAACTTAATGAACTGCATTGAACCAAAGTACACTTTTCCCAGACAAACATATGTTTCAAAAAAGGCTGTTCCAATTCCACAATTGTATGACTTGGTGTGTACTGAAGTCATGAAGCAGTTGAAACTCTCTGAGGTGAAGCAGGTTCACATAACTACAGATACATGGACTAGCAACCAAACAATTGACTGTATGACTGTTACAGCTCATAGAGCAAGTTTTCAGTCAGAAAGTAATAATTCCCACTCTACAGTGAGCAGTAGGAAACAGGCTGTATTATGTGTCACCACTTCTGCTGTGAATATTTTGCAGGAGCAAGAAAAGCAATTCCATAAATGGTTTATTATGTATTCCTTATCTCCAGGATTCATAGTGTCAGATAGTGGTGCCAGCATAGTCAAAGCCAATAGAGATGGCAACTACCAACACATACCTTGTTTGCACATTATTTAAATATTCTTATCCATAATTTCTTAAGTGGAAAAACAAGTGTTGAAAACCTGCTATGTGTCATTAGGAAAATATGTGGGCATTTCAGTCATGTGAGTCAAAAAAATCCTGAAGGGACTGCAGAGGTAAAACAACTTACCACTGCATACGATAAAGCAGGAAATTCCAACCTGCTGGAATTCAACATATTACATGTTGGAAAGGCTGCTTGAACAGAAATAAATCTATGCATGACTACACCATGCAGAATCAAATAGGTAAAGTAAACATCATGCTCAGTTCCAGCAGTTGGTTAAAGATCTAGGGGATGGTTCACGTCTAGCTGATCACAAAGGAATAAACTCAGAATCTCAGGCATTTTATGTAAGCAATAACACATGATGAGATGTGGTTTAATATGGATAAAAGCTTGCCTAGGGGCGAGTGAGGCACAAGGTGCAGCCAAGTGCCTTACTTCCCCTAGAAGTGCATTTATCCAGAATAAACCACACCCTGGAGTGTGTTATTGCACTCATAACATGGGTATCTGTTCAAAAATTGCAATATAAAAAACAAAAAAAATTGTAAAATAAAAAAAATTCATCTTGCTGTTAAATAATCCTTCCACTTTTATTAGGTTGCTAGGAGCACTGTTGTGTGAAGTGCAGTCTCTAGGGGTGCTGAAGAGAGCTGTTGAGTCACTAGGTCAGGCTGCAGGCAAGACCGTGATTTTGCTTTTGGTCTTGCCTGCTGCAAGCTACCATCTGTGGTATCAAGTTCTGAAAAAGTCCTGCTTTTTGTAATAGATTCTGTCAAAGTACCCCAGCCCTAATGTTTCAGGCACAGTCTGACTCTTTGGCAGTCACAACAGAGCAAGATAGATTGCCGGTGAGTCAGGTGAGGACCATGTTGCTGAGGACAGCCGGGACTCACGAAAAGTAAGTTTTCCATAGTACTGTTCTGTGGGTTTGGTGGGAAAGAATGACAAATAAATAATGACTAATGTGTGTATTGAGAGAGAGTGAGCTGAGGGACAGGCAGAAATAAAGCGACTGAAAAGGCTACTGTCTAGTCAAGTGAGGACCGCATTGCTGAGGATGGACCAGTAGATGTTTTACAGTGTGTTATTCTGTGGGTGTGGTGAGAAACAAAAAAAATGTGTGGAGTAAGGGACAGAGAGTGGCAGTTTGAACCGCTTTGTGTTATTCTTTTTTGTATTTCTTTGAGCAGACAGAAAGCTAGTGGTTGAATTAATGACCCATGCTTTCACTTATGCCTGCACTTACTGCACTCTGTTTTTGTGTTTGGGTCACTGCCAGTTGAGGACTTCAGATCGGGATCCCTGAGATGGCAAGGCACTAGAATATCCTAGGTGACTGGGTCACTTAAGGCAGCTCTTGTTTCCTGCTGTGGTATATTCAAAATAAGAGACATAGCTGGCAACAGGTGCCAGCCAATCAGGTTCTTTTAATGTCTCTACTCATTACAAGAACTATATAACAGTGAGACAAAAGTACTCCCTGATGTCCTAACTAAGTTCTGCAAATATATTACTTTACCTAATGTCTCAGATAACTTTAAAGAAATGCTAGGAGGTCCAATAAAGAAACCTGAGGTTGCCTCTGCAATTAAGGCACTAAAGAAGAACAAGGCTCCAGGGCCTGATGGTTACTCTTCAAACTTCTGTCACAAACTAACTGATGAGATTGCTTCTATTTTAACTAAGGTTTATGAGGAAGCTTGGTTTAGGCAATCTCTTCCTCCTGATATGATAATGATCCTAATATCACTTATTAATAAGCCTGGAAAAGCTTCTGATGAATGCAAAAATTATACACCAATATCGCTTATCAACACATACATGAGTATTTTAGCCAAAATCCTTGCAGATAGACTACAGCAAGTAATTCCATTTTTAGTGGATAATAGGCAAATGGGTTTCATAAAGGGCAGACTGGCAGCTGATGACACCAGGAAAATATTTCATGTTATAGAATTAGCCAATAAATCTAATCTAATCCCACTCCCTCCCGGGCCCCCTCTCCTCTGCCAGTACCTGCTGGTACTACTTGAAATGTTTGTTAATTACACATGTGTTCAAGCAATTGTATGTAATACTATGTATTCCTGTTCATGCTACCTACGTAAAACTATGTGATTCTGTATGTCTGTATTCTGTAAATATGTAAACAATCTGTTACTCTGTCTTGACTGTACACTGTAAATTATTTTAACCATGTGTGTCCTCTCTGTGACGAGGTACCTTAGTAAATGAGCTGCTGGCTCAAAGGTTATAAATCCGATTATACAATAAATAAAAAATAAATAAATAATGTTGCATCCAGCCTGCTTGCATTGGATGTGGAAAAGGCCTTTGATAGAGTTTTGTGGCCCCATATTTTTTTTTGAAATTCAACATCTTTATTGAATTTTGACAAAACAAAAAGGTATTTGACAACGAGAACATGAGCCAGTATCTAGAACACCAAATGTAAAAAGTAAATACAAAGATAGTCCCAGAGTGCTGCAGGATTCCTTAAATCTAAATAAAAAAAAGACCCCCCTACTAATAAACCCTACTCCCCTCCCCTCTACTCTTACAGCCCCCCACCCCCCACCCCAGGGGTGTGCCTTATTGGAAAAAACACAGCAAGGCATATGCCAAGAACTAATCAATATACAGTAACAAGTATCAATGAAAGATAATGCAAACCAAAACAGCCAGAGGCATACACACATGAGCCTTAATTCAAATATAAAGCATACAATTTGCCCCATTTCTGGTTGAAAGAGGTCAAACAATTCCGGGAGCTTGCTAGTAACCTTTCAGTCTTGAAACAAAGAGATATTTCTGTGATCCATTCTGCATACAATAAAACCAGTTGGTCCATCCAGTGTCTGAGAACCAGCCTTTTGACTGCTATAGCGATTAAAGCCATGTGAAACCTGCGCTCCAGAACCTGAATAATGGAGAACATCCCTAAAATACAAACTTCTATAGTAAACAATTCTCTTAATCCCAAAAGGGGATCTAAATTGGATTGGATTGAATGCCATAATGGAGCCACTTTGTCACAGTGCCTAAGAATATGTACCAGGTTCCCTTCAGCTATGCCACACCTTGTGCAAATATTCGAAGGTAATCTGCCTAACCTGGCCAGCTTGACCGGTGTGTAGTACAAATTATTTAAGATATGATGTTGGATAAGCCTGTGCCTATCTTGAGTGAGGTATCTGTGCATGTCCTCCCACATCTCACCCCAAATCGAAGGGGAGTCTGTCTGAAGAGAAGACCAAATTTTAGAACCAATAAGGGGATTAGGATATTTGGTACACAATAAGAAGGAGTATATCTTGGAGATTCCATGGGGCTTATTCGCATATTCTTGTATCTGGTCTAAAAAGGGCCTGACTTGGGGCAACATAAATGTGGATCCGAAAATAGAGACCATAAGGTGTCTCAGCTGAAAAACTTTAAAAATATATTTCTGAGGGATGTTGAATTTATCCATTATATCAGCTGAGGAAAGGAGGGAGTACTGAAAGAACAGGCTTTCCGCACAACAATCCTGCAATTGAGGAAGGCAATCTAGGGAGAGCGGAGAACCGCCTATTCTGATGTTAGGGTTTAAAGTAAGAGGTTGAGCCGTATCTTTTTTAGGTGAAATATTAAAAAAAGTTCCAGCACTGAGTCAACACCTTAATAGAGATCTCTATAACGCTACTTTGTAAAGGAGGAGGTAATGCGGAGATAGTGTAGTAAAAAACTCTGGATAGCTGGAGACTATGCTTATCTAAGATCCTTCTCTCTCTAGCTGTAGCCAGATAGGAAGGTATGCATCACATCTGGCATCTTACCACCTCCCCATTTTAGACATATGACTCGCCCAGTAGTATAGCATAAAGTTGGGGAGACGGAGTCCACCTCTCTCCTTAGGTAAGTTAAGTTTTAAAAAGGCCTGTCTAGGCTGTTTGCCCTGCCAAATTAATTTAGAAATAGCAGAATGGAGCTGCTGAAAATAGGATGCACGGAGATATTCAGTAAATTTAGTGGGTAAAAACCCAAGGTAGTACGTTCATTTTAATAATACTTATACGGCCCCACAAAGACAAAGGGAGGGGTGGTCCATCTTTGAAGATCTTGCTGTATCTTTGACACTAAGTCATCTAGATTGAGTTTTCTGAGAGCCTCAGGGTCCCTAGTAAGGTGTATACCTAAATATTTAAATGAGGAGGGAGACCATTTCATACCGAACTGGGTGAAATTGACATGGGGTGTGATAGCATTTAACGGGAATATGACTGATTTGGATAAATTCAAGTTATAACTGGCCACCTGGCCAAACCAGTCAATGATTTGTAATATATGAGTTAGAGAGGATTCCAGGTTGGCCAAATGTAAAAGAATATCATCAACATAAGCCGAAAGGGTCAGAGACTGCTGATGGACTAAGCATCCTGTGACCTGGGGTGAGTTCTTAATACTAAGTAGGAAGGGTTCCAAATATAAATTAAACAAAAAAGGAGACAGGGGACACCCATGGCCCCATATTTTTAACACACTAGACTTGTATGGATTCCCCAAGGGATTTTCTAAATGGATAAGATGTCTGTATAGTAATCTTTCTGCCTCTGTCTCTACCAATGGGAGGGTATCTTCAAATGTTCCTTTTAAATGGGGTACTAGACAAGGCTGCCCTATCTCCCCTTTACTCTTTATTTATTTTTTTATTATTATTAAATATATTAAAGGGTAATACATACTGCAGGCAAATATCATCACAAACACGCAAACACCTTATCATCACAATGTTCAAAGGAAAGCAGGTACAATTATATTACATAGGAAAATAACATGACATCATACTATCAGCATAGTATAGCCACTTAATGAAAAGGGGAATACATGAATGCAATAATCTACAAAAGAGCTTCACAGATAATTTTCCTTGCCTGCCATTATCATCTTTCATGTCCAGGACACTGAATATATTGCTCCAAAAATTGAATCAGAAAGACAGAAGAACAATAAAAAACAACCTTATGGCAAAAAGAAGAAAATCCAGCAGCCCCCAATTACAAAAAAATTACAGAAAAAAACTGTTGGGTCATGTCAACCCTTACTCATTAGTCCAAGCTGCGAGTTGATCTATACCTGAGACACCTTCCTCTCATGTATAATATGCGTGAAAGGATACCAACTTGAACAGAACTGCTGTATTCTGGCATCTAAATAGGCAGTCAGATCCTCTAATTGTTTAATGGATTTACAGTTGAACAATCACATCACCAAACTAGGAAGGGTGGGGTGAAGCAAAAGCTGTGTTATCACTTTAATTGCAGCTACTGATAAAATAGAATAGAGATAAAGCCTCGTAGCCCCCAGTGAGGGAAGACTAAGTACCAGATGTTGGAAGTCCAACTGAAACTGCAGATCTAGGGCTTTAGCAATTAGATCTGAAATTCTGGTCTAATAACCTGCTAAAAAAGGACAGCCCCAACAGCTCCATGGCGTTGAGCGAAGAGGTTGGCTCAGCATGCTGGTGACCCAGGTTCACACCCCAAGCCCCGTCCCAGGAGCGGAGGTTGGAAGGAAGGGAGTGGTAGCACAAGCATCCATTGGACGCTTCCTTCCTGGGGGGGTTGGTTTTGCCTGGGGTCCAGTGAGTAGACTTGGTGATGTACTTGGGGGATGTGATGTCTTGATACAACCCCCATACGCCCCTGGTCCAGGTTTCCCCACGCTCACACAAGGCTGAGAACTGTGTGGGCAGTGTATAGAAAACGTGAAATGCGCACCCCGACTGACTGGATGACAAGTGCTTGGTTCCTACCACCCAAAGCCCTGGAGTCAGCCCAGAACCAGCCCTGCAGCTCCTGGAGAATGTGCCACAGGCTGGCAGGCCCTTCCCCTTCAGAAGAGAGGGACACTCCTGGTAAAAGGGATATACTGGGGTTTCCAGGTAGGCAGCAATTGGGGCTGGTAGTAGAGGCGGGATCAGAGGGTGGCAGGGAAGGCGCTGGTGCTCTGAAGAAGTGGCCAGTCAGGGCATAGAGGGAGGAGCATAAAGAAAATAAACAAAAAAAAAGGACAGCCCCAAAAGATGTAGAAAGGAGTTCCTCTCTAACCATAGCCTCTCCAACAACAATATGTTAACGAGGTCTTCAAGTGAACTGTACGATCAGGTGTCAAAAAGTACCATGTAACCACCTTCCACTTGAATTCATGGCAAATGGCTAAACGAGTAGTTTTATGTACTGTATCCAAAATTTTATACAATAATTTGTCTAGGGGAGGAATGTAAGCTTCCAACACCCAAAGAGCTTGTATTCACTTGATCTGCGTAAGATCCCAATCTTTAGAAAGTCAAGTATAAAATTAAAAAATTAAATGCAAATAATCAGATTGAGTTGCAATTTTCTTTATTTCAGTTAACAAGGGATGTGATTCTGCAAGCAAGCCAGCCAATCGAGTGAGTTCAGGCAAAAATGACTGACTTGCAGATACCTAAAGAAAAATCAGAGTGTGGTATGTGAAATCAGCTTTGTAAATTTTGAGAAGAAACTGTCTGTCCATTCTCTAGAAATTGAGCAAAATAATATAATCTCCTACTCTCCCAAACTCAAACCCCTCCCCCCATCCAGCCTCGCTGGGGTGAAACGAGGGTGCCACCTTATAGGAATCCAAGCTTCCTGCAAATGTAGTTCATTAAGCTCTTTCTTAATACTCAGTCAGATTGTGAAAGTATGTTTTGTTCATCTAATAGTATAAATAGGCAGCTCTGCAGGCTGTGAAATTACCCAAGGCTGTACATGCAACGGAGCCATACTGGGAAAATTATCTTCTATTTGGGACCAGGATAAATCAGAGGAATGACAAAGCAAATTAAAATTATGAGTAAACTGCGCTGCTGAAAAATATTTTTTTTAAATGAGGTACACTTAAACCTTCCTTTCATTTTGCCCTCTGTAAAATGTGTCAATTTAATCTAGGCCTTCTATTTTGTCAAATAAATTGCTTCATCATGTTCTCGAGTCATATTCAGGCTTTTCTTGGAAGTGATATGGGAAGGGTGGAAAACAAAAAAGTTGACATGGTAAGAGGATCATTTTAATTGTCTCAACTCTGTTAATAAGGGACATTGGAAGAAGGGACCACCTCTGCAAATCCACCTGTAAAGTATGAATCAGTTTACCATAATTAACATGATATAATGCTGCAAGATCTCTGGGCAAAAATAATCCCCAGATACCTAACTCGGTCTCCATCCCAGGAATACCCAGAATGTAGTTTAAACTCAAAGGGAATCTGTCCATTGATTGTAATAATCTCAGATTTATTTGTATTCACATTAAAACCTGATAAAGAACCATAGTGGGCCAATAAGTTTTCTAATTTTGGTAAATTAACTTCTTGATCACAGAGAAAAATAACAGTATCATCTGCATATAGCATAACTCTATTGTCTACCACTCCCACCTGGACCACCCATGGTACTGGAGAAGATCTCACCACTTCAGCCAATGGCTCCATACTGACAGCCAGAAGGAGCAGTGAGAGAGGAAACCCCTGCCATGTACCTTCGGAAATAAAAAATGGAAAAGAATAATACCCATTAACCTTAACTACTGCATTTGGATTGTTGTAAATCGTATGCACTTACTTCAGAAAACCAGAACCAAACTCCATACAAGACAATGTTTCCTTCAAAAAGATCAAATTAAGCCTATAAAGGTTTTTTCCACATCAATCAGAAGGGCTATCTGGGGGGTATCAACTTTGACTCCTTCTGAAAGAACATCTAGTATGCGCATGACGTTGTCAGTTAGGTGCTGCCCAGGAATAAACCCCATCTGGTCAGCATGCACTAGAAGACTGGAAGAGAGATTATTTTTTGCACTCTGGTGGACAATATTCTTGTGAAAATGTTAAAATCTTGATTTAGCAAAGATATAGATCTATATGATTCACACAGATGGGCATCCTTCTCTGGCTTCAACATCACCAAAAAAAATAGCATTGTTCCAGGTTTGGGGGATAACTCCTATATTTTGACATGTCTTAAATATTTTGCATAAAATAGGGGCAAGCAAAAGTTTACATTTTTGATAGAAGTCAGCATTGTAGCCATCGGGGCCTGGAGCTTTACCAGTTTTCAAGGCATCTATTTCGTCTAAAACCTCTCGAATAGTAATAGGGCTATCCAACATCTCTTGACTGTCTTGAGGTAACACTGGAAGTTGTAGAGTTTGAAGAAATGCACTTGTCTGCCTTTTAATTTGCTCAGAATTGCTATCCTCAGTGTATATAAAGAAGCATAAGATTGAAAACAATTGGCTATATCAACTGGAGGAACCTTATTAGAGCCCACCACTCCCCCATCTCTTATCCCAGGCACAAATCTGTCTGTCGCTTCCTTACAAAGGCAGAGAGCCAATAGTTTGGATTCCCTCGCTGCTAATTCAGTATGTTTATGTTTCTTGTAATGTAATAGATTCTCCACTTTCTTATTATAAATAGCTTGTAATTGCTCCCTGACCTGCTACAACTCTGTGGCCACCTGAGTAGTTCTAGACTGTTTATGTTGAGTGTCTAACCAATTTAACCATATTTCTAATGTGATCTGTAATGCCTTTCTCTGTTTATTTAAAGCAGCAGAGCACCCAATAACCCTGCCCCTTAAAACTGTTTTATACACATCCCACCTGACCTGCAGCAAGGGAGAGGGCCTCGAACTAAGGTCAAAGCAGGTTTTTGTTTCAGTGGTAACCATGTCCAAAAATTGTGGAGTATCTAAAAGACCACAGTTGAATCTCTAATAGGATCTCCTAGTTGAAGTTAGGAGTCTCAAAACTAAGGAAATTGGGGTGTGATCAAATTGAGTGATAGAGTAAAATTAGTTACTACAATTCCATGTGCTTTTTGGACAGGAACCCAAATATTCAATTCTAGAATAACCCCTCTGAGGTATAGAAAAAAATGTATTATCACACTCCTTAGGGTGATGTTCCCACCAAATATGAAGTAAACCAGATTCATGTATTAAAGAGGACAGCGAATGATTTCTAATGAACAACTATTTATAATGTTCCCATTTACAGAAATGATATCCATAGGCCTAAATGATCCATATGTAACTGTACCAGAATAAAAAGTGATGTGAAAAACTGCATGTTACATCATTTTGTTTTTATGGGTATTATTCTGTTACAGTTCAGTTCATGGAACCAGTCATCTGGAGTTTTGACTATGTCACGGTTTGAGCAAAGAACTCTAAGTATGGTTCTGATGTGACAATAGTTCATGTTTAGCATTCTGTACACAAACCATGACATAGTAAAAACTCCAAATTAATGGTTCCATGAAGAGAACACTGCAAAATGTTATCCATAAAAAGAAAACAATTGAAAAAACAGTTTTTCACATTAGTGTTTATTAAGGCATAGTTAAATATGGCTCACTTTAAGGCAACTCTTTCATTTTTACGTTCGCTTGCGCGCATGCGCAAGGAACGTCTTGGGAGAATGGGACACTTTGGAGGTGTGCCCCTCCCCTGCAATCCCCTGCTCCATTGAGCAGGTGTGGCAGTCCTGCACCAATCAGACGTGGTGCTGTGTATGACAGCGGTGGTCTTCTTTTCAAAGAAAACGCCGCTGTCGCCACAGCACGCTTTCACTCCCGCCCAAAATCTTTGCTGCCACGCTGGGAGCCCACCCCTGCATACTGGCGTCCCCGCGTTGTCTGCGATGGGGGTGCCCAATCCCGTTGGCTCCAGGCCCCCAGCCATCTTTCTGCCAGCGGGAGCCACCTAAGCGTGGCAAGCGTCCGTTCGCGCTCGTCTGCCAGCGGGTGCCCAATCCCCGTTGGCTCCACAGCCCCCAGCCATCCTTCTGCCATGCTGGAGTCCACCCCAGTGTGGCAAACATCCCGTCGTCTGTTCTTTTTTTAAACCTGTAAATTGAAAGCGGTCCCCGGCGCTTCTCCCAGGTCCCCCTCCCACAACCCGCACCACCATTGCGCACCCACCTCCCCACCCCCTCACCCCATACTTACATCCAGAGCTCAGCACGCGATTTCGGTGGACTGGGAACACGTCTGCACTCTTCAAAGCCGACCACGAACTGAGGAAATGACGGTGAGCTGTATAATGGGCTAGATAGGGGGTTTTTAACTTTATTGCATATCTCAGGCATTTTTTGGAATTTTTGCACCAAATTTTCAACATGGGGTTTTTGGGACCCCTTCTCATGAATGATGTCACTGTCATGGCGTTATTCATGCCCGAAGGGTGATTTCTCAGTCACTGTGCAGTCACTGCGGAATCACCCTTCAGGCCTGAATAATGCCATGACAGTGACATCATTCATGAAAGGATCCTAAACTCCCATGTTGAAAAATTTGGCAAATATTCCAAAATGACTGTTTTACGAGCGCAAGGCTATGCAGTTCCTATGCAGGCCTCGTAGGTTCGCTGATTCTTTCAATATTCCATCCAGATTTTCAACTTTGCCATTTTACCACACCTCCTTATGAGCAGTACAGCTGTCATTTTTCACATCTTACCCAAAATGTGTTTCCGCCCATGTAGCGCACAATGGCGCAGTCGGTGTTCGAAATCAATGTATGGGACATGTTAAGAAAATCTCTGTGACACTGTTCATTAGCAGAGGTCTTAAAATGACTATGTTGAAAATTTGGTGAAAAAATTCCTAAAAATGACTGTTTTACGGGCGTGCGTTGCGCAGTTCCTACGCACGCTCGTAGGTTTGCGAATTTTCAATATTTCCACTCCAAATTTTCAACATTGCCATTTTACCACACCTCCTTATGAGCAGTGCAGCTGTCACTTTTCACATCCTGCCCAAAACATGTTTCCGCCCATGTAGCGCACAATGGTGCAGTCGGTATGCGAAATCAATGTATGGGACATATTAAGAAAATCACAGTGACACTGTTCATGAGCAGAGGTCTTAAAATAGCTATGTTGAAAATTTAGTGAAAAAATTCCTAAAAATGACTGTTTTACAAGCATGCGTTGTGCAGTTCCTACGCACGCTCGTAAGTTTGCGAATTTTCAATATTTTCACTCCAGATTTTCAACATTGCTGTTTTACCACATCTCCTTATGAGCAGTACAGCTGCCATTTTTCACATCCTGCCCAAAACGTGTTTCCACCCATGTAGCGCACAATGGAGCAGTCGGTGTGCGAAATCAATGTATGGGACACATTAAGAAAATCACAGTGACACTGTTCATGAGCAGAGGTCTTAAAATGGCTATGTTGAAAATTTGGTGAAAAAATTCCTAAAAATGACTGTTTTACAAGCATGCATTGTGCAGTTCCTACGCACGCTCGTAAATTCGCGAATTTTCAATATTTGCACTCCAATGACTTCCAAATACCTAAACAGTACATAGAAGCAAGCAACATTCGGCATTGACAAATGCTTGTACTTCTTTGTCACTGATTTTTTTAAGCCATGTCCAAGTGCCAAATACCACTGCAAATACCTGCAAGCGAACGTTCGGCATTGACAAATGCTTGTTCTTACTAGGAACATTACTAACTGCTGCTCATTAGCACAAATTTCCTGTCCCCTTTAAATCCCTAAGGGTTCTGCAAGATGCTTCATTAACTTGTGAGTGTCTTGTAGTTCTATCAAGGAAAGGAGCTAGGGTGCAGTTAAAGTCTCCCCCCAAAATTAACATGCCCAGTCGCCAAGTAGCCACCTTATAAAAAAAATAACAAAAAAAGGGGGAGGTACCAGCATTAGGTGCATAAATATTCAATAATTACTGGCTCTCCCTTTTTCCCATAGGGAAACCGTGGCGTAATTTGCCATTATAAAGGAGCATTTATAAAGGCAAACACGCGCACGATTTCCCTTCCTCTTCGCATGCTCGTGCAGCAGCGCGACCAGTCGAGACTGTTCACCACTTCCGTGTTACTGGAAACAGAACCGCCACAAGAATGGCAGTAAGTCATTTTATTTTCTCTCCCCTTATACCCAGGAAACTCAGAAAACCTCAAGAAACGGGAAAAAAAAAGCAGCAGTTTAAAATACAAAAATCTCAGCACTGGACTAAAAGGACCTATGTTAGGATACACTGGGTGGGTACACAGAGCTATTTATTTTATATAATTGCTGAGGCAAAAAAGGGAAACCCGGCAATTATATAAAATAAAAAATGGGTCGGGGTGTAAAACTCGATTTTACACATACCCGAGTTGTGGGATGCTTTTCACAAACCCCTCGGGCTATGCCCTCTGGGTTTATGTCGCATCCCACAACTCGGGTGTGTGTAAAATCTCATTACACACCCCGACCCATACTTTATTCTATATATAAATGAACTTTAAGCAGACCCAGAGAACTTGAAGCCAATGCCATTCTACCCTCTCAGTATGTAGTATATCAAAAGGAACCCCACGTCTGATCAAAATAGCCACACCATTTTTCTTAGCTTTAGGACATGATGCTGCACAAACCTTCCCCACCCATATTCTATGCAGTTTCATATGCTCAGCCTCTGACAAGTGAGATTCTTGCAGAAAAGCTACATCTGCAGTCAAGTTATGCAGTTCTACAAGAATCTTTGCCCATTTAATCACAGTGCCAAGACCCTTCACATTATAAGAAACTATTCTGATTTTATACATCTTCAAACATAAAAAGAGAAGGTGGCATCCCAACGCAATAATATAATGCAGTAGCCAGTATACGAGGGCTGAGCACTACTGGAATACTTAATACAATTAGAACAAACCATAACTGCATAAACCAGAACAACATGATAACCATAACAACAAAGTTAAAAAAACAAGTTTAATTTAACAGTTAAGAACTAAGTAACCAATATTATAGAAAAAAGACAATGTGACTTCAAAGTACATGTAGTTTGTCTCAGAGCATATACTTTGGGCCTATTTACACCAGAAAGGGATGTACAAAAGATTTCCCTTTCATGGTACATGCTTCAGGTCAAAGCAAGAGCTGGATCCATCCCACTGGAGGTGGAATCCATAACCTTTTAAGGGGTACTAAAAGTATCCCTGCATCACCTATGAGGCTGACACTCACTGCATCTCTACTCCCATCCCCTGGTCCAACACCCATCTTCAGGATTATATTCCCCCTCTATTGCCCCCCAAAAACTCACCTTCTGAAACCAGAGCAGAGTGGGGAAGTCAGTAAACCCAGGGCTAAAAAGGCAGGAACAGGCAATCAGGAGGCAAGACCACTGCAACCACAAACTACAGACCAAGCAAAAGGAAATGATGTCAGTCAGAGTGATCACAGTCAACATTATAGTAATGATTGATACCGAGGAAACAATAAACTAATAATCTCTCTGTTCCTCAGGTACTGATATTATGGCACTGAATGTGGGATGGCTCCCAGTGCAGCAAATGCGGCATCCACATCCTATAAGAACCATCATGACATTCAATAGGTCCTATCTCTCTCTGTTTACACAGATAAAGAGTAATAATGCACGAGCAAACACTCAGTTCAGCAAGACCCAGGTTTGCCTCGGCCCATCCAAAGTTACGGAGCTTTAGAAGGAGATCAGGATACTCATAAAAAATGAAAAAAGCCACCATGTAATTTTAAAGGCACATGTTCCAGATCAAGGAAAAATCAATGTAACTTCAATCTGCATCCAGAGACGACAAACCCCCAGTGCCTCCTATAAGCATACAGCTAATAAAAGTATTAGAGACTGAGGATCCACTAAACCCAACACCTCTAAATGAAAAATAACACACGCTAGACTAAAGAAGAACGGCACCTCTACCTCAACACCTGTTCCCACTCCGAACCCCACAACCCCTTACCTCCACCTCCGGTCCCTAGGGAATCTTCTGGAAAAGATAAAAGGCCTTGTAGAAAATATACCTCCACCATACTTGAGGGGAAAGAAACATTGAAGAGATTTCATAAAATTGTCACAATGTTCGAGGAAAACTTAATAAGTCATGACACCTGGTCAGTTTTGATACACAGGGACAATAATAAAGCCAGGTTTGAAACAAAGGACAGATTTCACAGAGGATCCAATTTCCCAGATGAAGTACTAGCATTGGTATCAGAGGGAAGATGACCTTGGATCAGTCCAGTTAAATCTCTCTGCAAAAAGGCTGGGAAACTGTCCCCTAGGTGCGCCCTCTTCCTCACTCAAGCCACTGTGCTCCAAGCTTTTTTAGATAGTATTTGTTCTAAATCCTCCACAGCCATGTTTGGAAGGGGGATGCCCCATTCTTCAAGTTGTGAAACTGCAGCAGCTAAGGAATCAAAAACCTTGGGACCAGAATCCAGAAATAACTTCAGTCTGGCAGGATATAAAATCTGCCCCTTAATCAAGCATTTTTCTCTCAGCTGTTTCAGTATCACTCTAAGCTGCTGCCTCTTAACTTGAAGTGCAGGGGAAAAATCTTGCTCAGAAAAATTGGTTGCCCATCTAATGAAAGCAGTGGAAAGCACCAAATCCCTCGTATTAAAGTCTAGCATTTGTACTATAATCGATTGGGGTCAGGCTGACTGGTCCTTTGGACAAGGTCCTAACAATCTATGGACCCATTCAATGTGCAATGGGGTATCCAGAGCCAAATCCAGGGAATTTTGAAGAATATGCATAACACAGGCAATCATGTTTGGAAATGAGTCTTTAACACCTTCTTTCAGGTGATGAAGTCTGAAATTATTTCTGCGTGCCCTGTTTTTGATACCCTCAGCTTGAGATTCTAACTCTCACTCCCTTTGGAGCAAATATAATGGAATTCAATTGTGCATGATGGATTTATTCATCAGGTCCTCAGCCTGTTGAGCTGTGGCTGTAATTTTTTTGTCTAAATTTTTCATATGCATTTTGAGATCAGTGAAAGCTGATTCAATTCTTGGCACAGTGGTCATGACCTGTCAGACCATATGGTCGTCAGCTGAGATAGGTTTACCATCTTCATCAACTTCTTGCTCAATGGAATATTCTGAGACTGGCAACTGTGAACATGGGGAAGGAGCCACAGGGGAGATCACAGCCTTGCCTTTACTGGTAAACGTTTTAGATATTTGTAATGTAACAATTGCAGATTTTGCATGATTGGGTCTAGCGGACATGTTAGAACTATTCAAGCTACCTGTACCAAACACCAAAACCTCACAAATTAAACAGTTAGCGGAGAAAATCGGGATGGACCGGGAAACATCACAGTGACGTCACCGGAAGTCCCCCCCTTTACTCTTTAGTGTCTCAATAGATCCTTTACGAACATACAAAATTTGCCAGCAGATAAAGGCCTAGAGGTCTATCAAGTCTGCTCGAATGTGCAGCTAACATCCCTTATTATGCAGCTGCCCCTCCCTTCCACCCTTCCCCTTCATTAACCCTCCACCTTGTCCTGTCCCATCTTCGTTTGAAGCAGTCCACTGTTCTACTGCATACCACTTCTGCAGGTAACGCATTCCACCCAGCCACCACCTTCTCAGTAAAAAAGTGTCTCCTCATCTCCCTCCTGAACCTTCCTCGCTCCAGTCTCATATCATGGCCCCTGGTGGCCCTCCCTTCCCTTACCTTGAACAGCCCCTCTGTACCCATCTTGTTTATTCCTTTCATGTATTTAAAGGTTTCAATCATGTCACCCGTCTCCTCTCCTCCAGCGAGTACATGTTCAACTCCTTCAACCTCCTCTCATATGATAAGTCCCCAGCCCCTTGATCATCTTTGTCGCCCTGCGCTGCCCCCTCCAGTAACTTAATGTCCCTCTTCAGATACAGACACCAGTACTGCATGCAGTATTCAGGTGTGGTCTAACTAATGACCTATACAGTGGCAGAATCACCTCCTCCTCCTCGAGGATATACCTTGCAATACAACCCAGCATTTTGTTGGCCTTTGCAGCTGCCTTCCTACATTGTGCTGAGTTGTTCATTGACCCTGTAATGAGCACACCCAGATCCTTCTCCTCCTCTGTCTGGGCTAGCTGCACTCCCCTAGCTGGTAACTCCTCCTTGGGTTCTTCATCCCAAAATGCAGCACCTTGCACTTTTGGCATTAAACCCCAGTTGCCAGGTGTCTGACCAGGTTTCAAGCTTTGCCAGATCATCCTGCAACCCCTGCCATCCCCTAGGTCATCCACCACCCGCCAACCTTGGTATCATCAGCAAACAGACTGATCTTGCTCTTGATGTCCCATGATATGTCTGCAATGAATATCCCAAACAACACTGGTCCCAACACGAGCCCTGTGGGACACCGCTCGTCACTGCCTTTGGTGTGACAGCTCCCCACCACCACCACCCTCTGTTGCCTTCCCTGCAGCCAGTTTCCTACCCATTTCACCAGCTTTCCACCCGCCCTGTGCCTACTAACTTCCTTCCAGCCTTCCATGTGGCACCGAGTCGAGATGCCTTACTGAAGTCTAGATACTGGGACATCCACTGCATGGCCCCTGTCCAGTTGCCTAGTTGCCCAGTCATAGAACTCGACCAGGTTGGTTTGGCAGGATCTGCCACATATGAAGCCATGCTGTCTGCTGTCCTGTAGTCCTTTGGCCTCTAGGAGGGCCACCAGCCTCTCCTTCAGGATAGTCTCCATCAGCTTACCCACGATGGATGTGAGGCTCACTGGTCTGTAGTTTCCCGGCTCATCCTTGGGGCCACTCTTGTGGAGTGGCACCACATGAGCCATCCTCCAGTCCTGAGGTACACACCCGGAAAGTACTGAAGCATTAAATAGGTCTGCCAAACGTCCTGCAAGGACCTCTGCCAGCTCCTTCAGTACCCTGGGGTGGATGCCATCTGGGCCTGGCGCCTTGTCCACCCTCAGTGCCTTCAAACCCTCTCGAACTCTGCCCTCCATGGTTTCCCCATGTGTCACCACTTCCCCCCCTGCTTCTGCCATTCTCCCACCTTGGGTGTCACCTCCCTCTTCTCTTTAGTAAATACTGAGCAGAAGTACTCATTTAGTGCTTCCGCCTTATCGTACCCTGCTTCCACCCAACCCCCCTCCTTCCTAATCCTTACTATGTGGTCCTTACAGCTCCTTTTCTCCCTGATGTACTTAAAGAAGTCCTTCTCCCCCTTCTTAATGCCTTGTGCTAGCCTGAGTTCCATAGATGCTTTGGCTCCCCTTACTGCCCTTGTCACCTCCTTCGATTCTGTCAAGTACTCCTCTCTGTCCTCCCCCTTCCCTGTTTTCTTGTACTTCCTAAAGGCAGCTCTTTTCCGCCTTACCTTTTCCATGACCTCCTTGCTCAACCAGCTCGGTTTCTTAGCCCTAGTCTTCTTGCACTGGGCTTTGCAGCAGGTTTTGGTTGCCTCCACTATCCCCAGCTTTATGAGCTCCCACCTCTAGTTAGTATCCATACTAGATTGAATTTTGGCCAGCTACCCTTTTACCACTTCCCCCATCCTCCCAAAGTCGGCCCTCCTGAAGTCCAGCACTCTTGTGCCAGATTCCACTCCTTCCTTGCCCATATCCAATGTGAGCCATACTGAGCGGTGGTCCTCCTGACAGCGGTTCCTCCACTGTAAGTTCTCTCACAAAGTCCCCATTTGCCAGCACAAGGTCAAGGGTATTCCCTAACCTGGTTGGTTCACTGACCATTTGCAGCAGGAGGCTGTCCTGGAAGGCATCCAGCAGTAGCTGCTCCCTTCTGTTCCTGGTTGTTGGGGTGCTCCAGTCCACTCCTGGCATGTTGAAGTCCCCCACAATCACCACATTACCCTTCTCACAGGTCCTCCTGATCTGTCCTGCTAGTTCCCTGTCTAACTCCTCCATCTGAGATGGTGGACTATACACCACTCCCATTCTAAGAATCCTATTCTTGGAATCCTGGATTTGCACCCAAAGTGACTCCGTACTACCCTCTTCCCCTTCCTCCCTTACACACTTCAGTCCTTCCTTCACATATAGTGCCACTCCCCTTCCTTTCCCAATCACCCTGTCCCTACAAAATAACCTGTACCCTGGTACAGACAGGTCCCAGTCATTATATTGGGTGGCCCAACTTTAGTAAGGAAACTGTCATATGAAAATGGTATTTTTGGCTAATTGTCTAAGATTAGTTGCTGACATGATTCGGGACCATAACATGTCTGTTCAGGATTCAGACAGGGTTGAATTCCTATCAGCTAGCATACTAACCTTTTACAAATGCGATTTATCAAAGGCTCATACTAATGAAAATACAAAGGCTTTTCTTGCCTGTTCTCAGTTATTTCCTTCCATTTCTAAATTATACACATCACTAATAGAGTGTGTCAGAGGGGTGGACAAAGAAAACATTAGGTGGTGGTCAAATGCAATTGGAAAAAAATACAGATAATTGGAATTAGCCAAACATTTTGACTAGCTCCTTAAACATTTTCAAAACAGTTAACATGAAGTTGGTTCAGTTTAAATCATTACATAACTTGGATTATGAACTGGCTGATAGTCATGAAGAAAGCTGATTGGCTGAGAGGTCTTTGGAGCCAAGATGATATCTCACAGCATCATCAAGGCTTCACAAGCTTATGGCCACAAGTCTCCTTACCAGCCACAGTACGAATGCATCTGCTTACGGCTTTCAGTTTGTCATGGTCTTTTCTCACTCTCTGCAATTCTGCCGACGACCCGCAACACTCATCCATCCTTCCAAATCAGTTTTTTACTTGTTGTGATGTGAACCTAAAATTCAATTTTCCACCTCATCCTGAGGTGGAAAAAGCACTTTGTTACCAGAAATTAAGCTTATTTTATGAAGAAATGGCATTTGAAAATTAAAGCCATCAACCCAAGTATGTGCGTGAACGTCTGCCAAAATTGCGCATGCACAGTGACGGCTTAAGTTTCAAAAGCAGTAAAATACATTAATTTTTAGTAACAAAATACTTTTTTCACATCAGGATGAAGTACAAAACTCAGTTTTATGCTTGGATCTCCAAACACAGTATGAATACTGTCCTTTGGTAGAACAGGTTTGCTAACACTTGCAGCTCACTCAAACTTCCACCCTCCTCTGTTTCACAAGCTGCATGGCCATTCGAAGTCCCATTAAATCCAAAAAGATTAAATGTTACCACTGTTGCCCACAGCCATTCTGTCTCCTAACAAACACTTCCCCTCTCCCAGACAATAATTACAAACAATTAAAGCACTCGCAAATGAAGCGGGGGAGGGGTAGTGTCATAGCACTGAAAACGAACTAAAGCAAAACAGCACCACTTTCTGGTAAAACCAATACAAACCAGAACTTCAGAGCAGAACTACTTTTTTCTTAAGTATACATCCATTTATTTTAAAACATTATAAAATATTATTTACAACTTTTTTTATTATTTTAAATGCAGAAATGATGGAGCTAGTTCATAATAGCAATAATGCACTCCAAGGTGTGGTATATCATGGGATATCGTCATTTCTTGATTGCATGAGGCACTCAGCTTTGCCTTGTGCCTCACAACACACCCAAGGCGTGACAATATCCCATGATATACCATACGCTATCATGCATTATTGCTTAATTATACACCTTCACACTTACATAAAATGGGCATTAGAGCTACATCTAGTTGCAACTAATGTTAAAAAAAAGAAAGCGAATTTGATTCCTATGTTCTGGAAGTGTGAAGGTGTATTTAGTTTTTGGGCAAGTATTGCTCAGCTACTTGAGGGAATCCCCTGGCTTAGAGACAAATTCTCTTTGGAAACTTGTCTTATTGTCCATTTTGATGAACATGTAAGTTGTTTGAAGGAACAGAGATATACCATCCACCTTGTTTCCACATCTGTTAAAAATATAATTCTCCAAAATTGGTTTAAAGATAAATCTCCTTCCAGAACAGAATGAAAAAATGAATGTCTAGAGATTATATGACTAGAAAGATTGGCTCATCTAATGTTAGCTCACGGGCACATATTTGAATCAAAATGAGGTACCATATACAAATTATTTGCTCACCGGATACTGTTATGATACAACCTTTTATAGGAGTTGAAGACAAGGGGACGGAGGTTGGAGAGCCGGTGAAGGAAGACTGGATCACAGGAGGACAAGCTGGTTCTGTGACTCACTATGATGAGTATCAGAATGCAATCATCCAGAAAAAGGCAGCTTGTATGCTTAGGACAATTGCAGCCGGGAGGAATCGACTGGCTCAGCTGTTCCGGGTTGTAGACAGGCTATTACATCCAGCCTGACTGGAACCTGTTACAGCCTTTTCTACTCACAAATGTCAGGAGTTCACTCAATTCTTCTCGGACAGAGTGTCCTCTGTGAGGTCCAGAATTGCTCCAAGCAGAATTCAATCATCCAGCAGTGGTGTTCTTCGTGTGAGCGAGTGAAATCAGCTGCTCTGGGGTGAGTTCTGGCCTGTGATGGTGCAAGAGGTCTGTGGGATAATCCTCAGGCTGAAACCAATGTTCTGTGACTTGGACCCAGACGCGACAAGATTACTAGTTGGCTGTGTTAAAGCCTTGGGCCTGGTCTTTGCTGGGATTGTCAGGAGTTCCTTATTGGCTGGGGTCTTTCCAGAGCTTTTAAAATAGGCTCTTATTAAACCCCTCCCAAAGAAACTATCACTGGACTCTGACGTCCTGGTAAATTACTGGCCTCTCTCAAATCTTCCCTTTTTGGGGAAGGTTCTTGAGAAGGTGGTAGCAGAACAGCTAGAGGATCATCTCATAGACTTCCAAATTTACAAATCGTTCGAGTCAGGATATAGGGCCTTGCACAGCACAAAGACAGTGTTGGTCAGGGTGTTGAATGATCTGCTCAGGGTGAGGGATTGGGGAGCACATTCAATTCTTGTTCTCCTTGATCTCTCCTCAGCGTTTGACACTGTGGAACATGGGGTTTTCTTGGACAGGCTGAGGGAGTATATAGGACTCACTGGCAAGGTCATCAGCTGGTTTGAGTCCTTTCTCTGGGGCAGGTCTCAGAGGGCAGTGTTGGAAAACTGTTCCTCAAGCCTGAGAGACCTGCCCTGTGGCATTGTCCAAGGCTCTGACCTCTCCCCCATGTGGTTCACAGTGTATATGCTGCCCCTGGGTGAGGTCATTAGATGGTATGAGCTGAATTTTCATTGTTACACTGATGATACTCAACTCTACATGTCTTTCACACCTGGTAGACATGGCGCTGTTGATGTGCTGAATAAATACTTGGCCAAGATCCAGGCTTGGACAGCATTGAACTGGCTGGAACTAAACCCTGGAAAGACTGAGGTACTAATGGTAGAGTCAGGTTGAATGGTTGGGCTTGGAACCTCCAGCAATAGATTGGGCCTTTTTATAGGCCCGACTGAACTGGAGGTTTCATTGAGGGTAGAGATTTTGGGTGTTATGTTTGACAGCAAGCTGACATTTGATTCTCACGTGTCGGCAGTTGTCCAGACCAGATTCTGTCATCTCCAGAACATCACCTGGATCAAGCCCTTTGTCCTGCCCGAAGACCTGGCCACACTGGTCCATGCTTTCATGACCTCGAGGCTTGACTACTGCAATGGCCTCTATCTCGGGGGTTGGAGGTGGTGTGCTGCAGCGCCTGCAGCTGCTGCAGAATGCAGTGGCACGGGTGTTGATTGTTCATTCTAGATTCGGTCATATCACCCCATTGCAGTGTAAACTGCACTGGCTGCCGGTGCATTGGCACATCACTGTAAAGATAGGTCTCCTGACCTACAAGACCCTACACAGATTGGGTTAGGGTTACCTGAAGGATCTCCTGCATCCCTATGTCCCATCGTGCCCTTCAGATTAGCTACTGGTGCTCTCCTGGGAGATCCCCAGAGCAAGGTTGAAGAGCTCTGGGGACTAAGCATTTGAGGTAGCTGCCCCGGCGCTGTGGAAATCGCTGCCGGGGCATCTCCAAGAGGCACCGCCTGCTGACATTTTTAAGCATCAATTAAAAACATTCAGGGAAAGGATCACAGATCTCCAGGTAGAAGGTCACCTGTGGGCCAGTGACCATCACATGGTATGGTTCAGTTCGGCCACTATAACAAAATCATCCCATTCCAAGGCAAAAATATGGGACTTCAGAGGAGCTGACTTTGATAAGATGGCCAACAGAGTTAAGCTAGCCCTGACAAAAAGAAATACAGGTGAGGGGGTACAGGCAAAGTGGGCAAGCATTAAAGATGCAATACTTGAAGCAACATCCCATTGTGTTAGTGAGAAAAGGAAGTGCAAAAGAAGAAGGAAACCACTTTGGTTCTCAAACACAGTAGCAGAAAAGGTCAGAGCCAAAAGGCTGGCCTTCAGGAAATATAAGGGAACTCAGCAGGATGAATATAGGGAGGCATACCAAACTTCCCTAAGGGAAGCAGGTAAGGCAGTAAGGCAGGCAAAGTCCCAAACTGAGGAAACACTAGCATGAACAGTAAAAGAAGGTGACAAGACTTTCTATAGATACATTAGTAAAAGGAGACAGTCCAGAGGGGATGTTGCTAAGATCAAAGGGAATAATAGATACTTCTGCTCAGTATTTACTGAGAAGGTATGGCAGGGCCCACAGCTCTGCACCATGGACACAGGGGAAGGGAGGTGTGCACTAGTTCCTTCACAAAAGAAAGGGTTCTA
This sequence comes from Neoceratodus forsteri, assembly GCA_016271365.2. Taxonomy (NCBI): domain Eukaryota; kingdom Metazoa; phylum Chordata; order Ceratodontiformes; family Ceratodontidae; genus Neoceratodus; species Neoceratodus forsteri. The sequence goes on from CM057451.1 coordinate 1,094,690,019, forward strand.
CAAGAGCTCGATAAGTTCAGGGTGGACAAGGCAATGGGACCTGGTGGCATACATTCCAGGGTACTAAAGGAGCTAAGGATGGAACTAGCAGAGCCATTATCAGAACTGTTTGGTGAGTCTCTGAACACAGAAGAGGTCCCAGAAGACTGGAGAAGGGCTCATGTGATCCCGTTCCACAAGAGTGGTAGCAGGGAGGAGGCAGGGAACTATAGACTAGTCAGTCTTACCTCAGTAGTGAGCAAGATTATGGAGATACTCCTTAAAGAAAGGATAGTGCACACCTGGAATCCATAGGAGCACAAGATCCAAGACAGCATGGGTTTACAAAAGGAAGGTCTTGTCAAACTAATCTCATAGATTTCTTTGACTGGGTAACCACCGTGGTGGACCAAGGGGGAGCAGTTGATGTTGCCTACCTTGACTTCAGCAAAGCTTTCGATACTGTTCCACATAGAAGATTGATTAATAAGCTGGGTAGGCTTGGGGTGGGTCAGACATTGGTCAACTGGGTATCAAACTGATTGTCGGACAGAAAACAGAGAGTGGTGGTAAACGTACACAGTCAGAAGAGATGCAAGTCACAAGTGGGGTACCTCAGGGATCAGTCCTGGGGACAGTCCTCTTCAATATCTTCATCAGTGACATTGCAGATGGACTGGAGGGTAAGGTTTGTCTGTTTCCAGATGACACCAAGATCTGCAACAGAGTAGATCATCCAGATGGGGTGGGCACAATGAGGAGAGATCTGGATAAACTAGCAAAATGGTTGGAAGAATGGCAACTGGGGTTTAACGCAAAGAAGTACAAGATCATGCACATAGGGAAGAGAAACCCTGAAGCCACCTATAGGCTAGGAGGGGAGTTGCTGGCAGTCACAAGGGAAGAAAGAGACTTGGGCATCATCATCACCGATGATCTGAAATCATCCAAGCAGACCTCTAAAGCAGTAGGTGAGGCTAGAGGAATATTGGGGTGTATTAGTAGGGGTATCACAAGTCAGAAGAGGGAGGTAATAATCCCTCTTTAAAAGACACTGGTTAGGCCCCATCTGGAGTACTGCGTGCAGTACTGGAGGCCACACCTTCACAAGGACATTAACCAAACTGAGGCAGTCCAGAGAAGGGCAACCAAAATGGTGCAGGGACTGCATCAGAAAACATATGAGGACAGATTAACTGAACTCAATATGTATACCCTACAGCAAAGGAGGGAGAGAGGTGATATGATTAAAACATTCAAGCATCTTCAGGGCATTAACAAGGTGAAAGAGTCTAACATGTTTCAATATAAGAAAAATAGCAGGACAAGAGGACACAGCATGAGATTAGAGGGAAGCTGATTAAGGGGTAATGTGAGGAGGATCTTTTTCACAGAAAGGGTGGTGGATGCATGGAACGGCCTACCTCAGGAAGTGGTGGATATGAATACAGTGCAGGGCTTCAAACAGGCATTGGATAGGCATAAGAGAGCAATACAGATGAGTATAAATAGATAGGCCATTGACAGAGCAAAGGCCAATGGCACATTCATAAGGTAGAAAAAGAAATGGTCAGACTGGATGGGCCTTGCGGTCCTTATCTGCCATCAACTTCTATGTTTCTATGTTATCTATGCAAGCTTTTGCAGTCTGAGTGGGGCTGTTTCTAATAATTTGAATAGGATTGTCTGTTTTAACCACATTTGAGATTTTATTGTTTATGTTTTTATTATTATTCCCTGCCCTGTTTATTTATGTATGTATCTATCTGTAATTTTGTTGTAAGGGCACCCTGAGCCTTCGGGGAAGGGCGCCCCAAACAAATAAAATCTACTACTATTACTATTGCTACTGCTACTACTGCTAGTACTAATATCAGATCAAATCAAATTTTGTTTATAAAAAGGTGATTTTCCTGCATTCAAAGCGCCTGTACAATAAAACCTTAACATGTTTTAAACAATTCATAAAAAGCATAAAAACATATAAATAGCTTATGTCCCCATAAAAGCTGTCACAAACAAGTGCATTTTTATTATTTTTTTTTATAATTTAAAGTTTATTCATGCATTTTCCACCATAAAAGGCAGCATACAGAGAAAACTGATAGAGACTCATTGATACACAGTGAAAGGATGCTGCCTCCCCCACCTCCCCTTGCTGCAGTAACCCATCTCGGTACCCATAGATGCCGAGCCTCTAATCAAAAAAACATATAGAATCAACAACCTTAGTATAAGGTTAATTTGGAACCAGAGAGATTAGTGTGTGGAGGGGATCCCAAATTCTAGTATAAACTGCCAGACTGATATGTAGACTGGCTATTGCTTTTTCAGAGCACAAGTTGGATAATACTTTGCTTAACCTTTCCTGAAAGAAAGGGGAGGACCTGTCTTTCCAATGACGGAGAATTATTTTCTTAGCCAACAAGGCGACCATGGATATGTGAAATTTATGCACCTTGACTCTAATGGAGGACAGGTCTCCTAACACACATATCTCAGGGATAAAATATTCTTGGAGGCCCAACAAGGGGTCTAAGGAAGTTCGGATTGAAACCCTTAAAGTGGAGATTCTTGGACAAGACCAAAGCATGTGAAAAAGTGTACCCTCATCCTGCAAACATTTGTTGCACTTGTTTGAGTCTGGGTAGCCCCACTTGTGGAGTTTAGCCGTGGAATAATATAAGTTGTGCAATACATGACATTGCATGAGACGCAGTCTATCTTGAGAAATGAATTTATGACAAGACTTCCAGAGAGAATGCCAATCCAGCTGAAAGTGGGGGAAAAAGTTACCCCAAAATCTTGATGGCCCAAATGGACCCTTGAATTTTTTATGAAACAAAACCTGATAAAGTTTAGAGATTACACCAGAAGATCCAGAAAGTAAGGATACCTCAATTATCAGAGAAGAGATACTCTGAGAAGGAAGGGTACTACCCCGGGTAGTTACAAGTAAGTGTTTCAATTGCAGTGCTTTGAAATAAGAAGAGGTCGGGATGAGAAATTTCCTAACCATCTCCTCCACTGATAACCAATGCCCCCCACCATCAGTAAAAGTCAAAAGCTTCCCCTCTCCCAATTGAGGCAACCAAAGACGGGAGATTTGACTCTTGTTAATAGTAAACGATGAAGAGTTCCAGATGGACTGGGCCAGATCTAGATGGGAGGAATCCTGCAAAACGGAACATATCTGTGAGTAGACCTTTAAGGAAGTCCTGATTATGGAACACTCTACAGCCACACTTACTTGGGATAACCTAAGGAAAAATAACACAAGAGGGTCCAGATTTTTGGCATTGATTGCATCCAGTTCTATTTTGAGCCAGATAGGTTGCATTTCTTCTGGGCCGGGAGATACCCACATGAACATTTCTTGAGTGACTAGCCCAGTGATATATAGCCAGATGGGATTAAGCCCCCTAGCTTTGGGGCTGCCAGCTTATGATAAGCCAAACGAGGATACCTGCCGACCCAGATGAAACTAGTGAAAACACCATGTACCTTTTTGAACCAGAGTAAGGGAATAAAGGCGTTGAGAAGAGACAACGGGTAGAAAATCTTAGGAAATATATTCATATTAATTATGTTAATTCGGCCCCACAGAGAAATAGGGAATTTAGACCACCTATCAAGGTCATGTGTAATCCCCTGCAATAAGGAATCCAAGTTTTCCTTAAACCATGCTAAGGGGTTATGTGACTGTTTGATACCCAGATGCTTGAAAGACCTGGGTGTCCAGCATAGCCCAAGAGGGCTAATGTCAGTCTTGAAAACTTTGTGATTTAATGGGAAAAATAGGGATTTACTGGCATTCAATTTATAGTTGGACAGAGCACTAAACCTTGCTACTTCCCTTAGTAAGGCCGGGACAGAGGATACTGGATGGGATAGATGTATTAACAGGTCATCAGCATAAGCAGTGACTTTAACTTCATGCCGCCCAATTCTCACCCCTTGTATAGAATCATTATTGAGAATATTTTGAATAAGAGGTTCAAGATATAAGTTGAATAATAAGGGGGAGATGGGGCACCCTTGTCTAGTACCTGAGTGAAGTGAGAAAGAATGGGAAAAGGCCCCATTCGCAGAGATTCTTGCCGAGGGATTTTTATAAAGGCCGGCAATCCAGGAGATAAACGGAGAGGGGAAGTGGAAGGCCTCAAAAGTGCGGAACAGAAAATTCCAGTTCACACGATCTAATGCCTTCTCATCATCAAGGGAGACCAAGTCCGCAGGGAACTCCGCATCCCTGGTAGCCGAGAAGACATGCGACAAGGTGTGTAAATGATCGGAAGATGAGCGCCCTTTCATAAATCCAACCTGATTTGTGCCTATTAACCCAGAGAGCACCAGTGCCAACCTATTAGCCAGTATTTTAGAGAGAATCTTAATGTCCTGGTTTAAAAGCGAGATAGGTCTGTAACTTTGAACATGTTCGAGGTCTTTGTCAGGTTTGGGAAGCAGGACAATCAGGGCCTCATAGAGATACGGATCTGTCTCCGCCCCAGATAGGATTTGCTGAAACAAGCGACCAAGTATTGGTAAGAGAAGGTCTCGAAAGACCTTATAAAATAAAGCAGAAAATCCATCTGGACCAGGGACCTTGTTGGCAGGCAGCTCACTAATAACTTCAGCAATTTCCTCCTGGGAAATAGGGACAATCAGAGTATCACTACACTGGTCAGGGAGAAGGGCAAGTGGGAGTCCCTTAGATAACCCTGTATGTCTTCAGGGCAGGGGGGGTGCTCCATGTCGCTATACAATTTAGAATAATAAGCAGCAAATTCTTGAGCCATCTCAGTAGGAGACACCTTAAGAGATCCATCTGCCACTGACCTAATGGGTGGGATAAATCTCATTGATTCCTGTTGTTTAATACGCAATGCCAGTAAACATCTCACTTTCTCCCCCTGATCAGTGTAATTAGCTCTGGTACGAATAATGGCTAGTTCTGCTCTCTCTTGAAGTAACCCCAAGTATTTATCCTTTAATTTCAGGAGATTTCGAGTATCCTCATCTAGAGGATTGGCCTAGAGATTAACTTCCAGAGATCTGATTTGGGTTAATAAGGATTTAAGCTCTTTCTCCCGCTTTCTTTTCCTACTGACCGCCATGCTAATCAGTATCCCTCTCATGAAAGCCTTGAGGGCCCCCCACAAGATATCAGGCTTAGCATCATCTACAGAGTTTAGTGAAAAGAAGGATTCTATTTTTTCCCTAATAAGTTTGCAATATTTAACATCTTTAAGGAGCTGGTCATTGAGCTTCCATCTGGTTTCCCTATTAAATGAATTGAGCAGTACCAAATTACATACCACTAGTGAGTGATCGGAGATTGGGCCGGGTTGAATCAAGGAGGTCTTCACCCCGGGCAGGAGACACTGAGAAATAAGTAAATAGTCAATGCGGGACTGCGAGCCATGTGCCATAGACCTAAAGGTAAACTCCCTAGAATCAGGGTGTAAAACACACCAGACATCACAGAGCCCGCATTGATCTAATGAATCCCTGAATGCCTTCTGCCCAGGGGTGGCCCCACCCAGGCCACTGCCCAGTCTGTCTAAGTGAGGATCAAGTACTTGATTGAAATCTCCCCCTAAAATAATTTTAATGGGAAGCAATGGGAGAATGATATATATAAGCCTCATGAAAAATCCAGGGTCATCCAGATTAGGGCCATAAACACAGCCCAATAATATTGGGACAGACCAGAGGGTACCTTTAACCAGGATGAACCTACCCTCGGTATCTTTAATCACTTGTGTGGAAGAGAATGGAATACTGCTATTAATCATAAGCATGACCCTGCAGCTATTCGTGGTGCCCTGGGCACTATAAATCGATCACACTTGTTGCCTCCTTAATTGCAAGGCTTCCACTTCTAATAAATGGGTTTCTTGCAAAAAGGTTATCTGTGAACTAAACAAACTTAAATGTTTGAGAACCTGATATTGCTTATGTTGCTTTCTGATCCCCTTAATATTCCAAGACACGAATGTTAACTCATTAACCATGTAGAAGAGATAATCGAGGTGAAATAATTACAGTCAGCACATGAGATGCATATCCCCTTTACATGTATCCCCAGGGTTACTGCAGCAACACCCACCCTCCTCCCTAGCCACCCCAGAAATAGGTACCACTCATCCCCTCTATCCCCACCTCAAACCGTACCCCAAACCCCACCCGCACTCCCCCACCAAACTGTCACAAGCAACGTTCAACACAGTACTGGTTCTAATCCCTCTACTCCGGCCCCCCCCGATAATGAACCCAAATAGTTAGCGTTTCGCACAAATCCCAGTCTATAGAAACCAAACACTGCAAGTTATATCCCAATGGAGGGGAATGGTCCTGGGCCTTCACCTCGGTCCAGCCAGAGCAAGGGCATAAGAGAAATTGACATAGGGGAACTATGGTAAAACCATCTCATCACCCAAATGCTCGTGATGACCAAAATTAAAACCAGAAGCACAGGGTGAACCACCAGAAGCCAGAACCAGGCCAGAAACTCCTGAAGGGAAAATACCCCAGCTCGTATTAAGAGCGAGAATTAAGATGGGAAAAGCTGGGATCGCTCCACCGGGGGGAAGGCATAAAAGCTGCCTCAACCCACTACGAGCCAGTATCCAATGGGCAGGTCCTCCCTGGAAAATTGAGAGTACTATGCCCCAGCTGAATAGTGAAACACTGCTAATTCCTCCTCTAGTAGAGTTTCCTCGCAAGTTCCCAAAGGTTGGAATGCCCTCTAGTGGCCAATTCCCTGACATACTAAATGAAAAGCCGAGATGGAGAAAGCCCAGAACCATCCCAGTGCCAATCCAAAATGAAAAAATTAGAAATTGGCCCACAACCGATCGAACTGGGCTAATTCAACCCCCCAACAAAAGTAACCACCAAAGCCTGGCTCATAACCCCCCCCCCCAAGAAGGCTTCAAACCCGAGTGTTCACTGCTTCAGGCCAGCATGGGCCCATTATGAGACGGAAAGAAAAGAAAGTCAGGGCGGTCTGCGATGATCCCCCCAGTCCAATGCAATAGATGCGATTTCCCAAGTCTTCACATTAGAACAATTTCTCTAAGGGGAAAAACAAAAGTTCAAACTCTCGACTCCATGCAGTACTCCATACTGTGCCACAACCATTCAAGAGTCCTTAAAGAGATCTGGCAGCATGGATTTAAGGCTCCTCAAAGCTTCTTCAGGGTCTTCGTAGCTTTTCCAGAATCCATTAGTTGAAATCTGTAGTCTGGCCGGATAACTCATCCTAAACTTCAAACCTGCAGCAATTAGCTTAGTGACAATAGGGTGGAATGCCTTGCGTTTCAAGCGGACCAAGACAGGTAGATCTTGTGAGATTCTCAGCTTTATATGTTCCCAACGAACTTCTAGCAAAGCACGCACTTTTTGTAGGAAATGCTGTCTCTCCAAATAATTCAGAAACCGGCACACAATAGGGCGGGGGGCTCCTCGGGGGATGGTTTAGGCCATAAAGCCCTGTGGGCACGCTCTATAATGTAGCTGGGGCCAAATGGAGATGGCTGGCCACCAGTTCAACCAGCTTCTGAACAAATGCCACAACATTTTGGCCTTCCTCTCCCTCCGGTAAGTCGAGAACCACTACGTTATTCCTTTGGCTCTGACCCTCTAGGTCCTTGAGATTAGCTTCAAAACGAGACAATTTCTGGTGCATCAAAACCAATTCAGGGTCGAGACTACCCATTTTTTTTCAATAGAAGCAATACGGGCTGTATTATCAGACACAGACAGCGAGAGTTCATCTAATTTTCTAGATAGCGATTTCAGATCCATAGCCATATCCTTCATTTCCTCTCAAAAGGGTTTAAGCTCCTCAAGAAATCTGGAAAGCGTTAAGGACTCCTGATCACCACTTTGGCTTGGAGAATCAGGCCCAGAGCCACTCGAGGCCCTGGGTTTCTTAGGGGCCTTCTTGGGAGTTGCTGGAGGGGTATGCTTCTGTGGGTCTTTCTTCATGTAAGTCTCCATCTGCTCGAGATGTAACCAGACCAAAGTGCGACAGCTATTATACAGCGTTGAATCTCAGAAACAAGGGAAAATAGTGAATTAAAACACCAGAACGAGATAAAATAATAAACAGGAGGCAGGAACTTCTTGAAGGAGCTGTTACTCAGCACTCTGCATCATGTGATCCCCCACAAGTGCATTTTTAATGCAGATTTAATCCCTCCATGGTCAGGCTTTCATGTATCTGACAAGGTAGAGAGTTCCACAGGGCTCATGCCATAAAGGCAAAAGATCTTCCACCAAACATCTTCAAATTCACCCTGAGAACCTCTAGCAATCCCTCACCAGAAGATTGGAGTGAGTGGGCGGAACAATAGGGAGAAAGGAGGTCTTTCAGGTACTGGGGTCCCGGTTTATGTAGGACTTTATATGTCAGTTACATGACCATGAAAGGGATATGTCATTGTATGAGCAACCAGTGCAGTTTATGCAGCACAGGTGTTATATGGCTGGATCTAGGGGTTCCAGTTAACAACCTGACTGCCGCGTTCTGCACTGGCTGCAAATGGCGAATATCCACTCCCAGTAGCCCAAGGTAAAGGGCATTAGCTTGTGATGACAAAAGTGTGGACCAATGTTTGCAGATCCTCAGACGGAATCAGGTGCTTCACCCTAGCAATGTTTCTCAGGTGATAGAAGGCAGATTTGACTACGGTCGACACCTGAGTTTTCAGAGTCAAACCTTCATCAAATACCACCCCTAAATTTCACACCTATCTTGAGGCTCTGAGTGGGTCACCACCAAGTTGTGGACCAGATGGTTTTCCACCCATGATCCAACTGTCCTCAGATCTGGGTTCATGGCCAACACCTCAGTTTTTTCTGGGCTTAGCCTCAGCCAGCTAGCACTCATTCAATTCTGCAGGCAGTTATTAAACACAGAGACAATATCATACTCCTGGGCAGGTACAAAGGACATATACAGCTGAGTATCATCTGCATAGCAGTGAAAATTCAGCTTGTACCACCTAATAATGTTCCCCAGTTGCAGCATGTACACTGCAAACAACATGGGGGAGAGCACAGAACCCTGCGGTACCCCACAGGGAAGATCGCAAGGTGCTGAAGAATAAATTCCTGATATCACTCTCTGCAATCTTCCCTCCAGGAAAGTTTGAAACCAATTGAGGACTGCCCCCTCCAGTTCACAAAAGAACCACAGGTGTTCCAGCAGTATCCCATGGTCCACAGTGTCAAAAGCTGTTACGAGATCAAGGAGAACCAAGATGGAATGGGATCTCTAATCTTTTGCCACCAGGAGGTCATTAAGTACTTGCACCAGGGCAGTCTCTGTGCTGTGCCTTTTCTGTAAACCAGACTGGAGAGGGTCATGGATATTATGGCTTGTTAAATGTTCGTCCAGCTGCAGAGTGACCACCTTCTCAATCACCTTCCCTACAAACGGTAGGCTGGAGATTGGTCTGTAATTGGCAGGCAGTCTGGGTTCAAGAAGGGCTTTTTTCGCAGTGGTCTAACCACAGCTACCTTTAAGGGATCAGGAAAAATCCCTCTCTCTAAGGAGACCCAGACTATCCAAGCTAGAACAGGGCCAATAATCTCAACACAACCCACCAAAAGGCAGGTTGGGCCTGGGTCTAAATTACAGCAGGTTGGCTGCAGAGTCTGGATGATTCTCACTGTATCCATGACTACCGGCAGGCTAAAGGTAGACCAGACAGACCGGGCATTAGTACTACTCGGAGAGCACTATCGTGCCCTATAGGGAGGCACTGGCTGATCTCTGTCCTGATAGAGGACACCCTATCAACAAAGAACTGAGCAAACTCTTCACACTTTTCTTGTGACAACGCTCCTCCAGTCCGCATATAGACTGGATTGCACAGTCTGTCCATGGTCCGGAAGAGCTGAGCTGGTCTGTTCTTTGCTGCAGCAATTTCTCTAGTCAGGAATTCTGCCTTCTTATGAGAAATTGCTGACTGATAGACCTCATAATGGTCAATCAATACAAGCCTGTCCGACTCCAGGTGAGTTTTTCACTAGTGTCTCTCCAACATTCACCCCTGCCTCCTTAGCTCCCGTAGTGATCCATCAAACCATGGGACACCAGGGTGGAAGGTCAGTGGGTGAACACGAACTACGAACTAGAGCAATAACATCCAGGAACCCCACTACTGCCCCATTATAAGACAGCACAGTGGGTCCTGGCTCACTACTATCTAACGGAATCTCAGAAACGTTCAGTACTGACATGAGGCCTTCAGGTGTTACCTGTCTTAAAGATCGGTACTGCACCAATTCCTTAGGGGCAGGCCCTTTTTGGGGGATCATAAAACTAAACCTCAGGGCGTGATGGTTTGACCATCCAACTGGATCCACCTCCATGCCAGAGATCTCCATCCCCAGGTGGAACACCAAGTCCAACGCGTGCCCTTCTCAAGTGTTGTGATGGTAAGAACCTGTGTCAGGCCCAATGTATCCAGCAATTGGAGGAGATCTTGTCCAAATTGTGAGAGTTCATTGTTGACCCAGGCATTGAAGTCCCCTAAAATTAACCACTTAGGGGACTCCAATACCATGTCGGTGATGAAGTCTGCGACCTCCTTCAGGGAAACCCTCCTATCTCCGGGTGGACAGTTGATGAGAAGGATCCTGAGTCCTGCACCCGCAACAATAATGCATTTGAAGGAGTTGATGCTCCCCACTGGCACTTCCTTGAGGCTCAGTTCTCATCTAAAACAGACTGTGACTCCCCCGCCCCTCTGATCCACTCTCAGGCGATGTATCACCGAGAACCCAGCCGGAACTGCAGCAGCCAAAACAGGTCCTGCATTTTCATCCAGCCAGGTCTCGGTGATGTAAACCAGATCTACTGAAGCTATTAGATCTGCAACTACTGCAGTTAGATGGCCACAGCACCTGTCTGAACTCTTCAGGACCCTTGAGTATGGGAACCAGGCAAGGAGGTCCTTGATTCTGGTTCCAATTCACCCCAGCATGCCACCTAATCCCAATTGTTCCTATCCACTCACCCTTTTCCCATCCCCCTCGAGGCCTCCAGGACCAGCATATCTTCCACCTTCTGAATATCCCTAGAGCTCTACATCTATAGTAGACTTGTGGTGAGAGAAAGTGACATTCAAAAGGGCACAGGTCCCGCAGCCTCGAGGGGGAGTACTGCCTGACCATGGTAACATCCCCACAACACATTCTACAGGAATGTATCACTAACTCCTCACAAAAACAAAACTTCTAATTTTATAACTAATAACACTTTCCAACTACTTTCCTACTAATACACCACTCATATACTCTTCCCTCACACACTATTTCCTAATCCCTACTATACCACTTAACTAAAACATAACACGATTTAGTTCTGTCACTTAAAATATAACCCTTCTACTTTCCTTCCCAAAACACGAAAAACAAAACATATAAAAATGTAATAAACAAGCATTAGTCAATGTCGAATGTTGTCGCGCTTGGCATTGGCTTTGGTAGTGCAGTGCAGAAACACATTTTGGGCAGGATGTAAAAAATGACAGCTGTACTGTTCATAAGGAGGTGTAAAAAAAATGGCAGTGGTGAAAATGTGGCATGTAAATATTGCAAATTTGCGAAGTTACAAGGGTGCATGGGAAATGAGCAAAGCACGCTTGTAACACAGTCATTTTATGGACTTTCAGCACCACATTTTCAACACAGGCATTTTAGCACCTCTGCTCATGTACAGTGTCACTGTCATTTCCTCAAACTGTCCCAAAAAGTGATTTTGCACAGCAACCGCGCATATTCTGCGCCGGATGTGTGAAAACACATTTCAGGCAGGATATGTAAAATGACAGCTGTACTGTTCATCAAAGGGTGTGGAAAAATGCCAATGGTGAAAATCCAGAGTGAAAATATTACAAATGCACATTACGAGCGTGCGTGCAAACTGCACAACGCACGCTCATAACAGTCATTTTATGGAGTATCATCACCAAATTTTCAACATAGGCATTTTAGGACCTCTGCTCATGAACAGTGTCACTGTCATATTCATAATCTGCCCCAAACACTGATTTCCCACAGCGACCGCGGTATTGTGCGCCGGAAGTGCAGAAACACATTTTGGCCAGGATGTGAAAAATGACAGCTATACTGTTCACAAGGAGGTGTAGAAAAATGAAAATGTTGAAAATCTGGCATGAAAATATTGTGAATTTGCAAAGTTACAAGCGTGGGTAGCAACTGCGCAATGCACACTCGTAAAACAGCCATTTTTTTGGATTTCTTCCACCAAATTTGCAAGATAGGCTTTTTGAGAGCCCTCCTCATGAACACTGCCACTGTCCTTGCATGAATCGGTCCCAAAAGGTGATTCTGCGCAGTGACTGCGAAATCACCTTTCAGGAATGATTAACACCATAACAGTGACAGAATTCATGGGGAGGGGTCCCAAAAACCCTGTGTTGAAAATTTGGTGCAAAAATTCCAAAAAATTCCCGAGATATGCATCAAAGTTGAAAAAACCCTATTTATTCCATTATACAGCTTACCGGCATTTTCTCAGTTCGCGGTCGGCTTTGAAGAGTGCAGACGTGTTCCCGGTCTACCGAAGATCATCGCGCTGAGCTCCGGAGGTAAGTATGGGGTGAGGAGGGTGTGGGAAAGCAGGGTGCGCAGTGGGTGGGTGCGGGTGATGAGAGGGAAAGGGGGGTAGGGAGACTACAAGGGACCGTTCTGTTCAAGGTGTTAAAAAAAAATCGCAAGCGGTTTCTTTTTATAGGTGTTTTTTGGGAAGATACAGTAGCCGATGGAGAATTGGCACCCCGTCAGCACATAGGAAGTGGGGACACTAGCTGAGGGGATTGGGCACCCCTCAGCACAGAAGAAGGGGGATATCATGCCGATGGGGAGTGGCCTCTCCCCATAGGCACATTAAAGTGGAAAGGGGGGGACGGATGCTGACGGGGATTGGGCACTCCCATCAACAAACAACAAAAGTGGGGGGGCACATGAGCCGAGGAGGATTGGGCACCCCCTTGGCAAGCAAAAAAGGAGGGGGGGGAGACACATTATGTCGACAGGGACTGGACTCCCCCATCTGCACATACATGAGGGGCAGGGTAAGTCGATTGGGGAATTGGCACCACCGAAGTTGGCAGTTTAGTGGCCACTGTGCCACCATGTTTGTAGCTGGAGAAGCACGTAGGAAGGTCCGCTACGTGTGACAAGCTTTGCTCACATTGCAGCGGACCTTTCCTTTCATGTGATCGCCACATTAGTATGCATGGTGTGGCACCGGCATGCAGGCCGATTGGGGAATGAGAGTTGCACCTACTGGTGCATGCCATGCATTCACCCAACAGTGACCGCACCTCCAAATCTCCACTACCGCAAGATGTTGGCTGCGCAAGCGCACCAACATAAAAACACTTGCTTTCTGTGCTTTCACCAGAGAAAGCATACAGTTTCAGCCCCCCACAGTCCCCTCTCACAGGCTGCAGGACACACAATGTGGGAAAATAGTAGTAGCAATAGTTTAACAGTCTCACAATAAGGTCTTACTCACTATGTAGTGTACTATTTAAAAAAAGTCAGTAGTTACAATAACAGATACACAAAACTTTTAAAAGTACATCACCCTCGACAAGAGTAGTCAGGTCTGATAAAGGAAAACAGAAAATAAAAGCATCACAGTCCAGGGGTTGAACTTATCTTCTGGTCCAGCTTCTGCTGGTCCCTTTCCTTTTAGGGGTCTCTCCCCTGTTCATTTGTAGGATCTCCGGGACTGTTCCCTTTGGGAGCACAGCAAGTCCTCTCTTCAGAAGACCACAAGGCTACCCTGAGGCCCTCAAGAGCCAGCCCACCCTTCGATAGTCCTGGCTGCCGTTTACTCCTGTCAGGATTCAGAGAACCCCTCGCCCTCTTTGTAGCCTGAGAGACCCCCTGGAGACCCACTTTTCAAGCTCTTTTTAAGAAACTCTTCACCAGAACACAGTTAGCCAGGAAGTCCCGCTTAGTCTCAATGAAAATTCAACCCCACTACGTCTTCTTGAATCCGGGGGTGCAAGAACAGCTAGAGTTCCTGTTCTCAGTTTACCTGGGCTCTCACCCCAGGAAACTGCGACCAAAGTAAACCCGTTCCATTCTGTAATTGCACCCAACTCTGTCCTTCTCTGAAATCCAATTCTATCTCCAATGATGTCGAGAGGTTTTATTGCAGTTTACAGATACAGTTAAATTATTTCCTTGCTTCCATATAAATGCCTCTTTTTTTTAGGAAGGAAAGTTCTTATTCTTGTTTATAGGCTCCCCTAGCGCCTGATTTATGAGTGCTTATGGGAGCCAGGCCACACTCCCAGTGTACACTCAGAGCTATCTAGCTCACTTTCTTCCTGGCTTACAAATTATTTATTTCAGAAAACAAAACGGAGATGACAGAACTATTTAACTTTTGAGAAACACTGCTTCGACTTGCTCAGCTGCTACTTGCTCAGCCACTCATTTTAGCAGCCATCTTGCCAACCTCTCAATGCCCACCATGGGTATAATACTACTAGTGCATAAGATATTCTTTTCTTGTCTGTTTCCTAGATAGGGGGTCTTCAAATCATGCCTTGCATCTTGCTTTCTTGTTCTCTTCTATACCTTTTTTCTGTCCTTCTCTTTCTCTTTCTCTTTTCTGTTTTCTTTATGAAAGATTAGTTAGTGCCTCCCAGTGAGTTATCTTTTTATTTTTTTTCATTTTAGTCTTTGGTAACTGGGTAAGTTCCACTAGGCACAATTGCCTGTTTTCAGGGGTGACCTGGGAGTACTGGGTGGTTAAATGACTTGCTCAGAGTCACACAGTATGCAAGTGGAGACTGTGAGAATCAAACCAAGGTCTGGTCTGCTGGATGTACCAAGCTCATTCACAGCTTGGTACTCTAATCTCTAGGCTATACTTCCAGCCCAGTTGTAAGGGGAATGTTGTTCAAATTCATTCAGAAGTACTAGCTATTTAACTGTTGATTTACTCTATTAATCTGTAGAGGTTTTTCAATGTTTTATACCAGCAATGTTATATATCAACTGTTATTGTTTCAATATTTTTGATGTATGTTTTATTTGGAAACTCAAAATTTATTGATAAAAAAAGTTCCAGCAGTTGGATTCTACTTGAATCTTTCATCACCTTATTGGAGAGATTTGAAACTGCCACATGTGATGTCTGTGCAGGCAGTGTAACTCTGAATCAAATTCTTCCTAAAATAAGATTTCTTCATATTTTTCTTCATGACATATTTCAGTCAAAAGAAGACACCACCGCTGTTATGCCTGCAGATGACTTGAATTTCAAACTGTTGACAGATCAGAGAATAAATGCCATGTTTTAGAATGACATCTATGTGTTGTCTACATTGCTAGAGCCCTGATTTAAAGGGAACATTAAAACCATCCTTCCTGCAGGGGAAGACATTAACTATTGGAGAGAACTTCTGCTAACTAAATGTGACATTGCCCCATCAACACCATTAAGTGATATACAGCGGTCAAACTCTGCCGAAAAATCAGAGTGCACCTCTGGTGCAGACAATAGCACATCTATAAATTCTTCACAATCACCAGTGCCATCAATGAAGGAAAGGACAGCTGAAATAAATCTTACCATGGTCACAAACAGTTCATGATCAAACAGGCAAGTTTTTAAATTTTTCTGACAATGTTGGCACTATTATTTAAATTTGCATTCATTAGAACAGCTGTGTCTCTCTTATCTACCTCATCAATGCCTGCCATGGGTATAATTTTTGGAAACAGCAGCAGGCTCACTCACAGTAGCTGCACCTGTCGTACCTGCCTTAGCAATGCCAGCCATGGGTATAATATTTGAAAACAGCAGCAGGCTCGCTAAGGGCAGCTGCAACTCTCATACCCACCTCACAAATGACAGGGTTCAGGGCACCTAACAAATAGTTTAACAGTATACAGCCTACAGTCAAAAACAGTCTTTCAAATGTTGGTTATGGTTAGGGTAGGGTAATGGGGTAGTAGAATCAGATAGTAAATATCTGAACTGATTGCCCATTTTCCATTAGGGTATTTATAGGGTAATTTCAGGTAGTCTAGAGGTATCTGTGGGTACCATTTTGGGTTGGGTATTTCAGTATCTGCCCATGCCTAGTTTCTGCAGATCTGTTGCAAATGACTTCTGGCATGGTCACTGCGAAACAAATGAGTATATATGAACATATGAATTTTCCAGCAGATAAAGGCCTTATTGTCTATTGAGTCTGCTCAAGTGTGCAGCTAGCAATCCTTATACTGCAGCTGCCCCTCTCTCCCCTACCCTGTCCCTCCCTCTTACTCTATTCTATCCCTTTTTGAAGCAGTCTTCTGTTCAACAGGATACCACTTCCACGTTCCACCCAGACACCACTCTCTCCATTAAAAAGTGTCTTCTTATTTCCCTCCTGAACCTTCCCCCCAATCTGAGATCATAACCTTGAGTGTCCCTGCCCCCCTTAACTTGAATAGTCCCTCTGTGCCTGTCTTGTTTATTCCCTTCATGTACTTGAAGGTTTCAATCATATCCCCCCCCTCTCCTCCAGTGAGTACATGCTCAACTCCCTCAGCCTGCTCACATAGGGTATGCCCCCTAATCCCTGGATCATCTTTGTTGCCCTGCACTGCACCCCCTCCAGTAACATAATGTCCCTCTTCAGGTACGGGCACCAGTACTGCATGCAGGTGTGGCCAGTACTCCAGGTGTGGTCTAACCAGTGATCTATACAATGGCAGGATCACCTTCTCTCTCCTTAAAAACCTATCCCTGGCAATACAACCCAACATTTTGTTGGGTGGTTATCATCTCTGAACACATGTTGCTTTCATACAATTGGAATTGTTTCATGCTAACAAAACACTGACACTTTGGAACAGTAAAACCTGTGTTCACCTAAATCAAGGCACAAGTTTCCCATTGTTGTTGGGTAGGGGTCCTGCTAATGCCTCCTTGGTGCTGTTTCATACTGTATGCTTCCCTTCAGAGCTTGTATTTTCACTACTACAGCTGCTTTAGCAAGAACTGTATAAAATGTTTACCAAAGTACCTGTGTGCACATAATTCAGGACCTTTACTTAATCTTTTTATGATCAGCTTTCCATGTTTGCAGAAGTTAACATTTCATCGGTATGTGAATATACCAATTGTTGGACATAGTTACGTCTGATGATTGCAGAAGGTCCTGTGAGTTTGTGAGTACACAGTGTTTAAAATGAGCACACACACACACCACAAAAGCATTCCACTGTGAGTTTAAAACAGACTTTCTCACTCAACAGTAAACATTATGAGAATGGGTGCTTTAATCTTCAGTGCTGCAAACTCTACCATCCATTTCCAAGATATCATGATGTACTCCAGATTTTGATGGTTTCATTCTGAAATTTTCAGTGCTGAGATAATGTTGACTGTAATTGCATTTATTATGCTGGCCCTGGAACCACTGAAAATGAGCACTTATGCTCAAAGGTATTTCCTAATAGTAATAAAAAAAAATAATCGTACTTAGGTACATCACCTAGTTTTCAGGGGGGCAGCATTAACAGCAGCAGCAAATCTGTATGTTTATAAAACTGCTAAGGATAAAAGAGACATGATTTATGGAGAGCAGTCATATATGATAGTACATCCATATAGCCATGACAGTATTCAATTATTTTTGGCACTTGCTAATACTACAAAATGCACTGCAATTTTAAAACACTCGCACCCATATTTTCTGCATACATCATGAAAGAGAAAATAACTGACATATCTGTGTCTTTTAAGCTGCTTTGTGAGGGCTAAAAATAAACAGTTTCCAAGGATTTCACAATGCATGTTTGAAGTAAATCTCCTTTCATGTCCAGTCTTGTGTACAAAAGGAGACATTTTTACTGTCCTATTTGTTCTCAGTCATACTAACCTGTAGGCATTTACTCTGTTCTTAATACAAAGTAGACAGTAGCCTTCCCCGTTTACCCCATTAGTTTTCAATATTATAATTATCCAGGTTAAAAGAGAAATAAGAGGGCATTCTTTGGCTGTGCAGAGATTTCTGATTCATTCTCTGCTTTCCATATTACTCATTGTTCTCATATCACACACAATTTGTTTAAAATGCTCAATATACAGAAACAGTTTATTGCAATCTATAATTGTGACATCACACTGCCTTAAAATTATTTGTCAGTCTACCCACTTGAGCAGAGCCAGAATGGCAGTCATGGATAGAATGAGCAGCCCCTCCCCTCCCCATTACTATCAGCTGTCTCACATATGAAATGTAAGAATAAACCGAGAAACAATGGTTTGGTACCTCTTATTGGACCAACTAAGATGTTACACAATGAATAGCTTTAATTTTCAGACCAACAAGTCCTTCTTTGGAAGCTTAATGACTGTTATTTAGAAAATCCCATACTATTAACATTTAGAACATGCAGACAAAAACAGAAACAATTCTCATTGGTTTAAAACAGGCCTTCAAACATAATTAAAGTGACATTAGAGAACTTGAGTATCTCAAGTGTGCTTACAGCTGAACCAAACTTAAAGGTCAAAGGTTGTCCAGAGATAGGCAGAGTTCAACCGACATAAACTGTATTATGCCATGTGTCAGTCTAATGAATAACAAAATACTAAGATTCTCTACTCACTAAATTATATGCCAAGTGAGAAAACCTCCCGAAGACACATACCTCAAGAGTGAGGTAAGAGGTAAACCAGTAGAAGACAGCTTCAACTCTGCTCAGACCTCTGTATCGTATTAGCAAGTAAAAATTAAAAAACAAGCTCCAAAAATTACAACAGAAATTATTTTTACATGGAATATACAAGGATGAAAGTGATGTTTACCTAAAGTGAGTAAGTGTATCACACTGATGAAAGTACAACTGGTTGGAGATATATTCCCATCATACTCTCAACCAATTATGTTCCAGAAACCTTAAGGCCTTCAGGCCCAGATATTCAAAGCCTTGCACAGTGCGCAAACCGTTTGTATGGGTTTAGCACAGGATTAGCTCAGGTCTGCTATATTCAAAAAGGACAAATTGCACACGTAAACCGCATTAGTACCAGGCAAACCATAATATATGCAAGGGCAAACTGAACATGAATACAGGTGCTATGAGATATTCAGCGACTAAAGTGTTTAGCGCGACTTAGTGAGACCCTTTGCACAGTACAAATTACCGCCCAGGAAAAGCTGGTCTTTACTCTAGGCAAACAGCTTTGCTTGACATTGTGGCCTTGCTCGGCATTACCATGGCTTTAGTGCAGCCTTGCGTGACTCTAACATATGACTATGACATATTCAGTTCAATTCAACTTTATTTTTAAAAGGCGCTTTTCTTAAAACCAAAGCACCTGTACAAATTCACAAAACAATAAATACAATAAAATTAAAACTAATACAAATCCTTAAAAGCTATGCTAAAAAGGTGGGTCTTCAAAGCTCCTTTAAAACTAAAGACGGTCAGGCAATTTTGCACCTGACGAGGTAGAGAATTCCACAGGGTCGGTGCCATAAAACTAAACGATCTAGCACCTGATGTTTTCAAACGAACCCTGGGAATCTCTAGCAATCCCTCATCAGTGGATCGGAGGGAGCGGGAGGGACAGTAGGGGCAAAGGAGCTCTTTCGGGTAGGTAGGTCCCAGATCATGTGGGCTTTATAGGTCAGTAAACTGACCTTGAAGGTGATTCGGCCAAACACTGGCAGCCAGTGCAGTCCGTGAAGCACAGGCATTATATGGCTGGATCTAGAAGATCCAGTCAACAACCTGGCTGCTGCATTCTGCAGTAGCTGCAGGCCAGGCAGTTCAACCCCGATAGCCCTAGGTATAGGGAATTACAGTAGTCAAGGCAGGAGGTAATGAAGGCGTGGATCAGCGTTGGGAGGTCCTCTGGAGGAACCAGGTGCTTCACCCTGGCAATATTCCTCAGATGGAAAAGGAAGTTTTGACCACCGCTGACACCTGAGATTTAAGTGTCAGACGAGTCGTCAATTAACCAAGATTCTCGCACCTGATCTGAGGTCGCCAGCTGAACACCTCCAAGCCATAAGCCTGAGGTGATCCTCTGGCAGACCCGCCTCACAGCGGCCTTTGTCCATGACCAACACCTCAGTTTTCTCCGGGCTTAACCTCAGCCAACTCCCATTCATCCAGTTTTGGATTTCTGCAAGGCAGTTATTAAATACCGACAAGACAGCGTCCTGGCAGGGCACGAAAGACATATACAGCCGGGTATCATCTGCATAGCAATGAAAACCCAAACCGTATTGTCTAATAATCACTCCTAATGGCAGCATATACCCCGCAAACATAGAAACATAGAAACATAGACTTTGACGGCAGCTAAGGACCACTTGGCCCACCCAGTCTGCCCATTTCCCTACCTACTGGATAAGCTGCAGATTCTAGTTAACCAACAGCCTATTTCCTGCAACCCCACTATAATTGCCTTATGTCTGTCCCATGCATGTTTGAATTCCTCCACTGTTTTAGACCCACAACCTCTCCAGGAAGGCGCGGTTCCATCGTCCACCACTCTCTCCGTGAAAAGAATTTCCTCACATTACCCTGAGCCGCCCCTCTAACTTTAAATTGTGCCCCTTGTTCTTACACATCTCTTTTTCTGAAAGATGCTACCCTCCTGGACTTTGTTGATTCCCTTGAGGTACTTAAAAGTTTCTATCATGTCCCCCTGTCCCTCCTTTCATCAAGGGTATACATATTAAGCTCTCTCAGTCTCTCTTCATATGGTTTCTGATGTAGACCCTGCACCATTTTAGTTGCCCTCCTCTGGACTGCTTCCATCCTGTCTATGTCCTTGCGTAGATGAGGTCTCCAAAACTGCACGCAGTACTCCAGATGGGGTCTCACCAACTGTCTGTATAGAGGGATAACCACTTCCCTTTTTCTACTTGTGATGCCCCTCCCTATGCATCCCAGTATCCCCCTGGCTTTCCCTACTGACTTCTCACATTGCATACCCACCATTAGGTCATCTGATATGACTACACCCAGATCCCTTTCCATTATTGTTGTTGTTAGTACCTCCCCTGCTATTGTGTACTCTTCTCCTGGATTTTTATTTCCCAGGTGCATTACTTTGCACTTATTTGCATTGAAACATAGGCGCTAAGATAGAACCCTACGGTACCCCGCAGGATAGGGAGAATGATGCTGAGGAAAAAATTCCTGACACCACTCTCTGAGTCCTACCCTCAAGGTAAGATTGAAACCATCTGAGGACCATACCAGACAGTCCACAGACAGACCGCAAATGCTCTAACAGCACACCATGGTCAACGGTGTCAAACACTGCAGAGAGATCAAGTAGTACCAAGATGGATTGGGTCCTACGATCTCTCACTATTAGGAGGTCATTTAGTACCCGTTCAAGCGCTGTCTCAGTACTATGCCTTTTCCTAAATCCAGACTGGAGAGAGTCGTAGATATTGTTGTTGGTCAGATGATCCTCCAACTGCACTGCAACCACTTTCTCAATAACTTTACCCACAAAGGGTAAGTTAGAGACTGGTCTGTAATTTGCTAGACAATCTGGATCTAAGGAGGATTTCTTTAATAGAGGCTTAATTATAGCCTCTTTAAGGGGATCTGGAAAGATCCCCCTCTCCAAAGACTTCCAGACTATCAAAGCCAGGACTAGGCCGATTTTATCCACACAACCCACTAAGAGGCGTGTGGAGCCAGGGTCCAAATCACAGCTAGTCGGTCTCAGCGCTCAAATGATCATCACAACATCATCGATTGTGGGAAGCTGAAGTCAGACCATCTAAACTGGGTGTTCGACATCTCCTGCCGACCACCGTCGCTCCCGTTGGGGAGGGAAGAGCGAATATCCGATCTGATTTTGACAACTTTATCTGCAAAGAAGAGAGCAAGTTCATCACACCATTCTTGAGATGAGGCTCTTCTGGGCTGAAGACAGACTGGATTGCACAGTCTGTCCACAGTCTGAAAGAGCTGAGCTGCTCTATTCCATGCAGCCGCTATCTCTCTGGACAGGAACTCTGCCTTCTTACGAGAGATTGCGGATTGATAGGCCACATAATGGTCCATCAAACTAAGCCTGCCATCATCAAGACCGGACCTCTGCCAATGCCTCTCCAGCCTTTGTCCAATCCTCCTCAGCTCCCTCATGGTCTCATCAAACCAAGGAGACCTGGGGCGAGGAGTAAGAGGACGAACACGAACTGGTGCAATAGAATCCAGGGCCCCTGTCACTGCCTCATTATAAGCATGTACCAGGTCACCTGGATCTAAGCAATCTATCAGTAGGCTTGATAGGTCCAATACCACCATCAGGTCATCTGAGGATACACCCCTCAAAGGGCGGTATCGGACCATCTCCAAAGGGGCAGACCTAACAGGGGTGGCCTCAAAACTGAACCTAATGGGGTGATGGTCAGACCATCTGACCGGTTCCACCACCAAGTCGGATATCCCCATCCCCAGAAGGAACACCAGGTCTAATAAGTGTCCATCAATAGATTGGGAGGAAACAACCTGTGTGAAGCCAATGATATCATCAACTGGAGGAAGTCTTGACCAAATCGAGAGAATTTATCTCGACCCAAGCATTGAAATCCCCAGAACCAACCATCTGGGGACCCCAACGATCAGGTCGACAATGAAGTCTGTGACTTCCTGCAGGAAAACATTCTCATCACCTGGTGGACGGTATACGAGAAGTATCCTGCACCCCACACCCTCACCCAGAATACACTCAAAGGATCTGGTGACTCCCGCCAGTACCTCCATCAGGCCCAGTCCTGACTTAAAACATATGGCAACACCCCCGCCCCTACGATCCTGCCTTGGGCGGTGTATCACCGAGTACCCAGCTGGAACTGCTGTGGCTAAAACTGGTCCAGCATTTTCATCCAGCGAAGTCTCGGTGATGCACGCCAGGTCAGATGACCCAACAAGATCGGCTACAACAGCCATCTTGTTTTTAATAGACCTGGCATTGCATAACACTGCCCGAGTAGGATAAACCTCTGATGATGACCGCCCTACCTGCTGATCCTGATCAGAACTCTTGGGTATGGACACAAGACAGGGAAATCCCCTCTCCTGTGCCCATTTCACCCCAGGGCGTCTCCTTGACCCCACTATCCCTATCCGCCCGCTCCTTTCCATTCCCCCCCAGGCCCAGCACCAACCCTCTGTCTCCCTCTCACAATCCCCAGAGCCCTACACTTTCTATAGACTCCCGGTGACAAAGGGGGACAGGAGAAAGGATGGAGGTCCCTGAGCGTAGAGGGGGAATAATACCCGACAGTCTTTTTGTCGTTCCAGCACATAATTCACACCACAATTAATAATAATAAACCCTACTCAACTTATATAAAACAAAATTACAAATAAAACTTAAAATAAAACACTAAGAAATCATAATATAATACAAAATCTATTAGCAAATTTAGTGCTGTCAAATTATCAAAACATATTATTTTTCTACCCCACCCATAGTACTCTCACCACTGCAGGGAGAGGAGCTTACCACCTAAAACCACAAAGAATGGCCCATCACTTTAAAACCCATTCATCAGTACCCTCGTTTAACCCAAAAAGCAGAGTTCAAGGTCTTTTGTACATCCACACTTCTGTGCTCTCACCACTCAGTATGGCTCCAACATCAATCAGACTCCTCTCACGAGACTGATAGTTGTAAATGAACTCAGTTATAGTTAAATTTCCTAGTGGTCTCCCGATAATTAAGACACAGTAGCTACCACAAAAAGTAATTCAGGGATACTTCACCAAGTTCGAGCAATCCACGCCAAACCCACACAGCTCCAGCTACAATCAAAATATCCAGAATTCCCATTAGCCAAGATCCTGGAGGCAGCAAACGAGCAGACAGCACAAACAACTCCTCCACCTCCACAGATTCCAGCCACAGGCTCCAGCTCACCTGACCCTCGCTACGATGAGACAGGCAGGACCACCCTCCGATAGCACCCCTGCTTCACCCAGGGAGCAAAGCAAACCCCACCACCCTCCAGAGGCAGGAAAAACCAGCCCCCCGTCTGGACCAGGGAGCCAAACCTCCGAATTATGTGGACAAACTATCACTAGTCTTCACTGTCGTTCTTCTGCCTTCCACTTCCTTGTTCCAATGGTTCCGCAAACATTAAAAGCTGGTAACCTCTTTCCTATGGTCCGGCGAAAATTATATCCCCGAACAGAAACTGCAGTTCGACCGCTGGGTTCCAACAAAAGGGAGAACCGCCACCAAGCCTCCAGGCTACGGGCCACCGACTTCTTCAAAGCATCCAAGTAGACCAACACCCAGCACACCCTCCAAAATGAGCTGTCCATGACCAGCCACCAGGAAATCCACTCAGGTCAGTCTCTCCAAGAACGTCTCAATTTTAAATAACAAAACGTTAGTAGTCGCGATAATAAACAACTGCTAGCGACTACAACAGCGAGCGATACTGTAACTAAAATTAACAGTAACGCAAATAAGCAATACGATTTATAAAAAACAATAACATTATAATAAAAATAAAAATCAGGCCAAAGACCGGAGCTCATAGACGGCAGCCCAGCGTGGCCGCCATCTTTCTTCTTCTCTGATGTAGGCATACAGAAAAAGCCAGACATAGAGGAAACATGCTGCACACTGATGGCACCACAATGATGCCAACTGTTGCCACCAGTCCCAGCCATGCCAGATAGTATGTGGTGACCTGGCCTCCAGGGCTCAACATGGTAGTGCGGCCATACTGCACACACCTGCAGACCATACGTCTGTGGTGACCAACAGATGCCAGCACACACATGCAGCATTGTGGTCATGGTGGCTGTTGAGGGGAGGGTGTACGGGTGGCCAGGTCTCACCACAGACCGGGTGCAGCCACAAGGCTGGGACACAGCACATAGTGCACATGGGCCAGTATTGGGAATACCCCAACACCAATTTGCCTGTCCGATCGTACATGTCTCCCCAGTCACATACCACACAGCTGTGCATACACCACAGCACACACAGCTGGCCATGTCTATGTCACGATGAGCATCCCATGCCAGAGGTGCAGCATCTGTGGATCACACAACAGTGTGACAGTAATGTCCCCTGGCAGTACACACCTGCAAGGTGGGCTTGTCACTGTCTATGGTGCAGTGGTCATCACTACCCTACACACCATAAGCATTGTTGTATCTCACACTACTGGCCCCCTTGCTACTGTGGTGTCTGCTGTGCACTGTAGCGTGCCCTACAGTATGACAGTTGCATGTATCACCACCACCACCTGTGCCTATGCTGTGTTGTCCCATGGGGTACACAATGCTATGCTGTACTGCATACATGTAGCCTACAGCTACCATCATGCAGTGTCAGACTGACCTACAGGTGGAGCTGCGGCCAGATCTGGCCATCCCCTGTACTTCCAGACTGACCTACAGGTGGAGCTGTGGGACCCTGCGGTAACGTTAGGCAAACTGTATGCAAATCAGGGTATAATGAGATGCTAATCTGGATGTTTGCCCAGAGACTACCTAAGTAGGCTCATTTGCATGTCACTTTTGAACATGGCAAAGTTCAGTACCAGACAACGTGTTTGCACCGGGCAAATGGCTTAGCTCCGTGCTAAAGCCGCACAAATGTGTTAGCGTAGCGCTAACAGTTTGGGAAATATTATACAGTTTTAAACACTGTTCTTTCACATCCGCTGCTGCCTGCAGCTGTACTGGGTCCACGCATTTTCTGGCACACTCATTGGCCACATAGTTCACTTCTACCTACCTTCACTTCACTGTGCACTGTGTTGCTGTTGTGGTTTACACTTCCAGGTAGTTTTATTCAGAGCTGCCTTATTCCAGAGCTACATTTGCCCTGCACTCTCAGCCCAGTTTGCTCAGTCTCATTCCCATGCTAGATTCAGAAGTTATTTTCCCCATGCTATTACTTTTGAATATAGCTTGCTTTGTGCTCTGGGCCAAGTTTGCCCGCTGGGCAATGCTAATTCAGCCTCGGGGCAAAGTTTTGAATATCTGGCCCTCAGTGTTGCAACAAGATTTTATACATGATATTATCAATTGACAGTGTAAGTGCCAGATACAAAGAAGTACTAGTCGAGGACCCCCGATACATTGAGACTATGCAGTCTGATATGTACATATTTCAATAAATTGTCAGTGTGTAGTCAAAATAATACATATATAGAAACAATCTAAGGAATCTAAACAAAAATTTCTAGGAATTCAATCCCCGGAAAGTAAGTACTTACAATGAAATATATGTACATGAATCCAAATACACCATCTATTGCAATCCCTGCAATAGTTACCCAAAAAGGAACTACACCTGTCAAGAACACCCAAGTATATGAGACAATACATCCTAATAAGTACAGAATATAAAAACATAACAGTATATACTCAAACTACAGAACTAGCAGAAGGAAGTAAATATCTAGCAGAAGGAAGTAAATATCCACTATGAGTCCAGAGTCCTAGCCACTATGACACTATAATGTCATGTACCTGAACATAAGTTTACCTCAATGTCACCACAATATTCACATCCACTATACCCACATAACCACCCACCTCAGATACCCATATTACAACTTCAGTGTGCCACACTTCTTCTCCTCCCACAACACACACATAAACATATACACAAACCTTGCACAATGGCTGAGGTGGAAGCTTTTGGCTGAGGTAATATTAATATGACAGGCCTATCCACCAAGCCAGTCATGGGGAACAAGAGCAGCATAGCCCAGAAAGTGGTGGTCATTCCCAAAGCAGGGGATCCCCTTCCCCGGGGGGTGGGCAGTTATGGGTCTGAAAGGCCCGTACTTGAGTTCCAGTGCTAAGCCCAATGAAAATGATTCTGACACGAAGGCCCCAATAACTTAGTAAGCCTTATACCGGAGGGAGTAATATCAAATGAGAGATGCAAAACATAAGAATGGGATTCACCATGTCCCTTTCATCAATATAGCTAAAAAGTTTAGAATGTAAGGGGGCATTACGCAATGGAAATTACCATATTTGTATTTATAGGTCCTTGGGAGAAAGAATCCCCTATACGCTCCCCGACATAGAGTCAGAAAATAAATTCAGACAGTTGAATGTTTAAAAACCTTATGCTAGCACTGCGGAATAGACCCACAAGCATAATGCCCCCCAAAGGGACTGGACATTATGATATTTAAAGCTGGCAGTAACATATTACATATAAGATAATATACAGAGATACACTTATCTAAGGTGGATCCAAATGTTCCACAGCCTGGAGCAAAGCAGCATCGGACCGGCACTTGATATGTTCAATCTGTGGCAATATTGATCGGCGGTTCGGTTGTCTCAGGCAAAATTATAATGTCCACTTTAGATGCGTTTGGCCCGCAGATAGTAGGGTCAGACCCCTGCGTATCTTGCAGCATCTCTTCTTTGGTGGAAATATATCTGTCAGTAGGATCGGTACTATCCGACGGTGTTAGAAGGGCAAAACGATTTGGTGTGCAGAATCGGGAGAGCGGGTCCACCAAGGTTTCTGAAGTGACTGCTACCGAATCCCCCATCCATTCCTGAGGGTGATGCCATTTCTGGTGCCTCCCCAATTGTTGCCGCTTTCGAGATCTAGCAGGGAGAGTTGTCTGCGAGCCCTGAAATTTAAAGTTGTCAGGCCCACAATCAGCACCATACATAGGAATTCCATTTGGTCTAAACTCATTTCTGAAGTCAGTGGCTGCTGTTGTCTAACTTTGTAGCATGGTTTCTGGATGGCATTGTGGCACTTTGTTGGTATTCAGATATTGGGTGAGGTTTTCTGGTGTAGAGAAGGATATGAATGTGCCCTCAAGACGCTTAACAGCAGGATATCGGAGAGAAAACTTTATGCCCTGACTATGCACCAGTCTTTTTGCCTCATTGTATTCCTTCCTTCCTTTTAGCCACTAGTTCCCAGGAGTAATCCTGGAAAATGAGAACTCTGTGCCTTCTCCAAGATAAGGGGCCCAGCTCTTGTGCTGTCGCCGTGATCCACTCCTTGTCAACAAAATTTAGAATGCGTGCCATTATTGGTCTGGGCCTTTCACCGCGTTTGGGCATCAGGTTCAATGTCCTGTTGGCACTGTCTATAGTTAGCCCAAGGGGGGACTTCCTGATGAAGCAGTTCTGGCATGGCATTGTAGAGAAAGTCCAGGGGAGCTCCTTGTTCAGCCCCCTCGGAGAAAATGATAAATCGCAAGTTATTCCTATGCCTGCGATTTTCTATGTCATCAAGCTTACTTTGCAGGTAATTTATCATTTTACCCTGTTCCCTGATAGTGGCAGATAGGTTATCGATAGCCTCCACATTAAGATCTACTTTCTTTTCTGTAGAGCTTATTTTAGCTTCCAGTTGTTGCAGAGCACTAGTAGTTTTATTTGAAGTGAGAGTAACTTCAGCCATTTGTTTGAGGAGGGCATTAAACATTTCGCTCATCTGCTGCATATTTGAATCTGTGGAGCTCTCAGAGTGATTGCATAGCACCATCTCGAACCTTGGATCGCTGAGTCAGATGACTTAAAAAGACAAATCTAAGTAGATGATCGTGATCCTTTAGGTTTGCATCGTAGATTCTCCCTGTCAATGATGCAATTACATTGGTAGGGCAACAAAATCTGCCCGAGGATTGAGAGAGATCCCACTCTAGGTGGTCATCAAGATCGGAGCCAAGCCGTGCCCCCCATCTTCCACATATTAAGAAATAACATAAGACTGATCTCACAAGCTCATCTCTGTTGTGTACTGTTGAAATGTCCTTTCAAGACCATCACAGACATATCTAAGATTGAGTGATCATCCTGAGAGAAGTGTTGTGCCACTGGTTTGTCAGTCATCTTCCTAGTAATATCATACCTGTGCATATTCATTCTAGTGCAGAGTTGTCATTTTGTCTTCCCCACATACCCTGTGTGAGGACATTTCCTGCATTGAATAAGATAAACAACATTGCTTGATGCACATGTATAATTACCCAATATCCTGAATTGTCTGTTTTGTGAGGTAACCACACAGTCTGAAGTGGAAATGTGCTCACAAGTTTTACATCTGCATTTAGGAATTCAAAAGGGCCAAAAGTGCATATTTCAAAGATCTTTTAACTAAATCATATGGGGATCCCAAAAAATTCTGGTCACATATAAAATGCTTCCTAGGATCAACTCCTGCCCCTACTCCAAACAATATGTCCTCAATGGGGTCCACTGTAATAATCCCTCCACTTTTACTAACTTTCTCAATACCCAGTTCTCTGACCTCACTAACTATACCTGAGCTTTCCCAGCCAGACCATACTCTTATGACCAGACTGATGTTGTTGGGCCCAAATTTCTTTTCAAATCTGTCACTCACCTCAAAGTTCTAAGACTGCTTAATAGTATCTCTGATTTTACCACTGCTGGGTCAGATAGCCTTGAACCTAAACTCCTAAAGCTAGCAGCCCCTCATATAGCTGCACCTCTTGCAAAAATGTTTTCCCTCTCCCTCTGTCATAGCTATGTCCCTGTTATCTGGAAGACTGCCAGAATTAACCCTGTCTTCAAAAAAGGGGACCATAAAAATCCCTAAAACTATAGACCCTTACCATATTACCTGCTCTTAGCAAAATCCTTGAGAAGTTCGTAGCCAACCAAACTATTGACTTTCTACAGAAACTAAACCTTCTCTTGTCAGTGCAGCATGGCTTCTGCAAGGGTCATAGCACCACCACTGCCTTACTCAAATTTACCTCTGATACCATAGCAGCCATGGGCTCAAATCTCCTAACAGGGGCAATTTTTATAGACATGACCAAAGCATTTGACCTTGTAGAGCATCCTATTCTTTTCGGTACTCTAAGATCACTAGGTTTCTCACAGGGTGTGACTGCCTGGTTTGACAGCTACCTGACAGATCACAAGAAACTTGTTAAATTTAACTCTACCTTGTCAATCAATTAGTCAATCAATCAAATTCGTTATTTATCCAGGCGAACAACATTGAGCAAGCTCATTTGCAAGGTGGACCTGCATTACACAAGATAATAATGATACATTTATACACAAGGAGATATGTATATATAGTAAAAGCAAGTGTACACAATCTATAAAGGAAGAAGAGAAGCAGAAAAATAATTTGTTTGTACAGGGTATAACAAATAGTATAGGGCAATTCAGCCAAGGGTTACACCAGGTACAACAATATACCTAGTTTACTTGTCCTGCACAATAAGAGTGTTACAGAGCAACATGGGGACTAGCTGAGGTAGGTGTAAAAGCTGAGGGGGAATACCCAGTCCTTTATGAGCTCTCGGAAAGATAGGGTGCGCGACATGTGTTGGAAGGAGTATGCAGCCAGTATGGGGGGGGCTCTGATGTTAGTAAGTGTTAGGAGCAATAGGATGCACTGCTGGGGTGTATCAGCCAGTGTGGGGGGGGAGGGTCTGAAGGTGACGATTATCAGGAGCAAGAGAATGCACTGTTGGGGGTGAAAACTGACAGGGTGATGGGGAGGGTGAGGTTTGGCACCGTGATAAGTAGGGGGCATTGGGACTAACTGTGCAGGTAGGGAGGTAGTAAGGAGGAGGCTAAGGTCATGGTGGAACAGATGCAGGCATCTGAGAGGTAGCTTGACTGGGGGTATACCACTGCAGATTAACAGTAGCCTTTGGGTTCAGTGTAGTCTGAAGCGCATTCCAGAGCTATGATCGTCAGAAGCAGTTGCAGGCTTCTGTAATGTATTTAGAATAAAGGGACTTGAATACCATAAGACTAAAGGGAGTCCTTAATTTCAGTGATTTCTGTAAGGTGCTCCAGAGAGATGGTAGAACGAATCTTATAGCAGCTCTCCCAAAGCGCGTTAGGGCTTTGAGCACTTTCAGGGAGATCATTGAGCAGCTACTTAAGGCATAGGTTCCATGCAAGTTGAAGGTCAGGCAGTCAACGATCTACTGCAGTAGTTTACCAGTTATAGCTCTGAATGTCCAGAGTGCCACGTTTTTATTTCATCTGTAGCGTAGGGAGGCCCAGCCTACAGCCGCATATAAAGATCGGTGGTGAGTGGAGTATGGGAGACCAGAGATAAAGCGCAGGGCTCTGTGGTATAGTATATCCAATTTACCAAGGTATGGAGTAGCACCTTGGCTGTATATAATGTCAGCATAGTCAATTAGGGAAAAGAACATGGACTGAACTAGCTGTCTCTTGGCCTCTGAAGTTAGTAGGTGGTTCAACCTAAAAAATAGACCTAGTCTCTGCCTCAGTTTCTTTAGCAAGTCCTCCATATGGTCAGCAAAAGAGAGTTTAGAGTCGATCCAGACCCCCAGGTATTTGAATTGCAGTACGAATTCTAGAGTTTCTCCTAGGAGGGTGGTCAAGGGTGGCAAAGCAGGGAAGGCAGCATGGTTGAGAGGTGATAGAAGCATGGCCTTAGTCTTTTTGGAGTTGAGTAGCAGTTTTTTACAGCGGAGCTGAGATTGAAGTGTGTTGAAGTCAGCTTGTATGTCGCTACAGGTGCTGCCTGTCAGTGGCATGGGTGAGGCAAGGGTACTTTGCACCATGCAGTTTAACGAATGGTTGAAAAAATGGTGTGGAGCACAGGGGTTTGGCTTCATTGAGGACTGGGGTTCCACCTGGAGGGACACCAGCCTATACTGGCAGGATGGTCTGCATCTGTCAGGAAAGGAACAAGTCTTTGGGCAATCAGTTTAAATGCTTCATTGGCAAGCTTTTAAACTGGTCAAGGAGGAGAGGCACTGATAAGCAGCAGGAAAATCCCATCCTCCCCCTACAAAACAGGGTACTAAATGAGAAAAAGACCAAGGTAGAAAGGTCAGTGGGGGATGCTGCTATAGAAGGTAAAGCCATCAAAAAATGGAGAGCAATGAGTACCAATGCCCGTAGTCTGGGTAACAAGCTTCCTGAAATAGTGGCCTTGATGGAGGAGGAACATCTGGATATCGTGGCAGTCACAGAAACATGGTACATACAGAACCATGACTGGGATGTAAACATACCAGGATACACTATCTACAGGAGGGACAGGGAGGGTAAAGAGGAGGAGGTAGCTCTCTACATAAGAGAAGGAATCAAAGCAACAGAACAAAAGGGTAAACAGGGAGGAGAAGAAGCACTGTGGGTCAATTTGGAGGCAGGCAATGGCACCACAATCTGCACAGGGTTGTAGAACCCCTTCGGGGAGGAAATGGACAAGGAAATGATAGAAAGTATACTTAGAATGGCAGACAAGGGAAGATATTGCTGATGGGTGATCTGAATATGCCAGATGTTAACTGGAGTGCAGTTGCAGCAGCCACTTCTAAGAGTGGGGTTATTCTAGATGCCCTACAGGGGGCATGCCTTAGACAACTAGTATTGGAACCCACTCGAGAGGGAGCAATCTTAGACCTGGTCCTCTCAAATGGAGATGGAGAGAGGATCACAGATGTAGAAGTGGGTAGCCATCTGGGAACTAGCGACGATCGAACAGTATGGTTCACAATAAACACAGCAATAGAGTCAAGCCATACAAAGGCAAAAGTACTGGACTTCAGGAGGGCTGACTTTGCCAAAATAGGTGAGTGCCTAAGGAATGCACTAGCAAATGGGCAGGAAGGAGGGATGGAAGAACAATGGGGAAAATAAAAACTGCCATCACAGAGGTAACAAGCCTTTGTGTGAAGCAACTAAACAAAACAAAATGATGTAAGAAACCACTATGGTTCTCAAAGGAGGTGGCAGTGAAGGTTCAAGAGAAAAAGAAAGCATTCAGAAAGTACAAGGAATCACAGAAGAAGCAGGACAGAGAATTGTATCAGTTAAAGCAAAAGGAAGCTGGGAAGGCAGTCATGTCAGCAAAGGCCCAAACTGAGGAAAAGATAGCCAACTCAGTTAAGAAGTGGGATAAAACCTTTTTTAGGTACATCAGGGAGCAAAGGAAGACTAAGGGAGGGATAGTGAGGCTTAATAAAGGGAAGGGGGTGGGCAGAGGGTGACTGTGAAAAGGTAGAGATACTAAACAAATATGTTTGCTCAGTATTTACAAATGAAGAGGGGAAGGTACCTAAAACAAACAATAGAAACACTCTGGATACAGAAGTTGATACCAGCCCATTTACAGAAGAAAGGGTTCTGAAAGAACTCTTGAAACTGAAGGTGGACAAAGCAATGGGGCCTGATGGGATTTATCTCATAATTCTAAAAGAACTAAGGGTAGAACTAGTGACACCACTGACTACCCTCTTTAACAAATCATGGGAGGATGGGGTGGTACCTGAGGACTGGAGGAGGGCAGATGTGATTCCACTTCACAAAAGTGGGAGCAGGGCAGAAGCAGGAAACTACAGACCTGTTAGTTTAACCTCAGTGATAGCGAAAATGATGGAATCACTTCTGAAGGAAAGAATTGTCTAGTACCTAGAGGCCAGAGGGCACAGGACCCAAGGCAGCATGGATTCTAGCGGGAAGGTCATGCCAGACAAATCTAATGATTTCTTTGACTGGGTGACCAAAGTAGTAGATCAGGGAGGGGCTGTGGACATAGCCTACCTAGACTTTAGCAAGGCATTTGACTCAGTCCCACAAAAGATTAATATACAAGTTAGCCAGCCTGGGGTGGGTCCCAAGATGATAGCCTGGGTAAAGAATTGGCTGGAGAATAGGACACAGAGGTAATGGTAAATGGGTCCACTCTGAAGAAAGGGGTTACTAGTGGGGTGCCGCAGGGTTCAGTATTAGGACCAGTCCTCTTCAATGTCTTTGTAAGTGACATTGCAGAGGGACTGGAAGGAAAAGTATGTCTCTTTGCAGATGACGCAAAGATCTGCAACAGAGTTGATTCACAAGGTGGGGTGAAAAGGATGAGAAGGGACTTGGCAAGGTTAGAGGAATGGTCAAATGTATGGCAGCTTAGATTTAATGCTAAGAAGTGCAAGGTAATGCACCTGGGAAACAAAAACCCAGGGGAAGAGTACACAATGGGGGGTGAGATACTAACAACAACAAAAATGGAAAGGGACCTGGGAGTAGTCATATCAGATGACTTAAAGGTGGGCAAGCAATGTGAGAGGGCAGTAAGGAGGGCTGGGGCATACTGGGATGCATAGGGAGAGGCATCACCAGTAGATAACAGGAAGTTGTTATCCCTCTGTACAGACAGCTGGTGAGACCCCATCTGGAGTACTGTGTGCAGTTCTGGAGACCCAATCTCTGCAAGGACATAGACAAGATGGAAGCTGTTCAGAGGAGGGCAACTAAAATGGTGCAGGGTCTGCACCGGAAGTCATATGAAGAGAGACTAAAGGAGCTTAATATGTATAGCCTTGAGGAAAGGAGGAAGAGGGGGGGACATGATAGAAACTTTCAGGTACCTCAAGGGAATCTACAAAGTCCAGAGGAAGCATCTTTCAAAAAAGAGCGTGCAAGAACAAGGGGCACAATTTGAAGATGGGAGGCGGCTCAGAGGTAATGTAAGGAAGTATTTTTTCACAGAGGGTTGTGGATGCATGGACGGCCTTCCGGAGGAGGTTGTGGAGTCAAAAACAGTGGTTGAATTCAAGCATGCATGGGACAGCCATAAGGCAATTCTAGGGGTTGGGGGTAGAAAGAAGTAGGCTGCTGGTTAACTAGGATCTGCAGCTTATCCATTAGGTAGGGAAATGGGCAGACTGGGTGGGCCAAGCGGTCCTTATCAGCTGTCAAATTCTATGTTTCTATGTTTCTAGAGCGGCTTAAGTAGATCACTGTGTCGTCTGCAAAAAAGATGAATTTTAGATTCACTGATGCCAGAGTCAATGTTATTAATATAGATGGCAAAGAGGAGAGGCCCAGGATGGATCCCCGTGGAACACCTCTTTTTAGTAGATTTGGGTGGGAGAGTTCACCTTCGGCCTTGACCTGCTGGTACCTATCTGTAAGGTAGCTGTGGAACCAATGCAAGGAGGTAGAGTCTAAGCCAGTATCTTTTAATGAAGAGAGTAGGAGACAGTGGTTGACAGTGTCGAAGGTCTTACTTAAGCCTAAAAAGACAGCGCAGACAGATTTTTTGTTGTCGAGTTCACGTTGCCAATCATTTGTCACTTTGGCCAGGGCTGTAATTGTGCTGTGTTTAGTTCTAAATCCAGATTGCATTGGGTTTAGTAGGTTATTGTCATCTAGGAATGATTTTAACTGAAGGTTCACAATTTTTTCCAGGAGTCTTGATAGTACTGGGAGTAGGGAAATGGGCCTGTAATTGTTCAGGTCACAGGGGTCTCTGGATTTGAACAGTGGGATGACATGAGCAGTCTTCCACAGTTTGGGGAGGGTCCCTAGAGAAAGGGACAAGTTAAATAGGGGGCGTGATCGGTGTGGCCAAGACATGGTAGGCAATCTTTAGATAGTAAGAGTCGAAGGTGTCAGCGCCAGCACTTTTCCTGGTGTCCAACTGGAGGAGGAGATCTTCAACCTCTTTTTGCGAGACAGGAGAGAAAGAGAACGCTGTGACTGAGGGACTGGATTCTGAAGACTGTGTGATGATCTGTGAGCGGAGGCTACTTGCAGGGGAATTATCAAAGGCTAGCCCTGCAGTAGCAAAATGGTTATTGAAGGCTTGGAGTATCTCTTTGTTGCTGTTGATGGCTGCATTGTTGGAGATAATTTTTGATGGGAGGGTATTTCTTGTGGTATTGTCGGAAAGATCTTTTATAGTGGACCAGAACTTGGTAGACTATGAGAGGCAGTGTCGAGTTCTGAGCGATAGAAGCTGGATTTGGTTTCCCGAATTAGTTTTGTGCAATAGTTTCTGGCTGTTCTGAACAGCTGCCAGTCTTTATCCTCACGAGATTTGTGAGCTAGTTTCCAGAATTTGTTCCTTTTTAGTAGTGCTGCCTTGATGTCTGCTGTAAACCAGTGGAATTTTCTTGCTTTGATGCAGGTATTGACTAGAGGTGCATGGGTGTTAAGGGCACCAGAAACAATTTCGTGAAAGGTGGCGTATGCTGCTTCTACTGTTTTGGCTAAGTAGAAGTTCTGCCAAAGCAGGGAGATTTTCAGGTCATGGATATATGCCAGTGGGTCAAAGTTCCATTTAGATCGTTTTGTAGAGAATTTTGCTGTGGCTGTTAGTTTAGGGGCTGCTCTTAGGCCAGCTATAAAGCAATGATCACTCACATCAGCAAAAAAGATTCCGGCGTGGGAGAAGAAGTGTGGTTTGCTTACTAAGAGTACATCCAGTAGTGTACTTTTTGATGGGTTTTTCTTATTGATGTGAGTAGGTTCATTAATAAGTAGGGTGAGTCAATGTGAGTTGCAGAATTAATTAAGTGGGAGAGATACGTTGGACAGCCAGTCGTAGTTAAGGTCCCCTAGTATGATTGTTTCCATAAAGCTTGTACTCATAATAGTTGATAGGTGGGAAAGGAGCTGGGGTCCTGAAGACGGGGGGTCCATAGCATCCTATGACATGGAGGGCCAAAGTAGTTGATATTTCAATTTTTAAGGACAGGCATTCAAAGCAGTTGGCAATTGAATTAGAGTCAAGGGTTACGACAGTAAACTTGTCCTTAACATTGATGGCTACACCACCGCCTCTGAAAGGCCTATCAGCTCTAAGTAATAGATAGTTAGGAATGTTGACCTCTTTGTCCGGTGTGGATGGAGGAAGTCAGGATTCCAATATGACAAGTGCATCCGGCTCAGTATGGACCAGGCCTGTATTGCGGTGAGTTTCTTTAGTAGGCTACACATGTTAACATGCATAAAGCTGATGTCTTTATGCTTCGTGACTTCAGCCAGTGAGGGAATATCTTGTATGGGACCAGGGTTAAGTTGAACATTACCTGATCATAGCAGGAGGAGGATTATGACTTTCCTCAGTGTGTCGAGTGGTAGTTTGGAGGAACTGGTCCTTACATGACTGGTGGACTTCTTAATGTAAAAATGGAAGGAACAGTTCCTTGAGAAGTTTAGGCCTAAGGACACGCAGGCTAGAACCCTGGCCATATGACACCAAGAAGAGTAGTTACTGGGTCGGGTAGGTAGTATTTCTTTGATAGGTGCCAATGTGCTGGAGGCTGATCGAGGTTGAAGTTCAGCAGAGAGTGGGAACAGGAAGTTGGGAACAGAGCACGAGTTGTATAGAGACTCCATCAGTAGGCAATCTTGTGGTAGGCGGTATGATTCCTCCTTGGGGTAAGTGCCACCAGATGTGTACCCTGTTAGGGTTAGGCTGCATAATGCAATGCAAAGGTAGAACCAGATGACGAGTTCCATGGATGAAGTCTGGGGGTCAGGGAGAGCAACCATAAGATCTAAACTGGGCAGATTGCCGCCAGTAGTGTGCACACCTCAGGTACTGGAGAGGGGAATGATTGGAGGTATCCCCCTTTAAAACTGGAATGACCGATGCAAAATTATATGCCAGTGGGTGGATCGCCTAAAGAGAGGGGGAGGAGGGAATTATGGGAGGGCCAATGGCAAGATGAGGCAGGGCAGAAGATCTATATGATAAGGGTCGGGTGGGATGGGTGGGCGTAAAGTTTGCGGCTTTGCCATACCTCTCTGCATGTGGAGTCTGGGCAAGTGGTCTCAGGCGATGGCTTCGGAAGCCCAGTGGCTGTGGTCCTTGTGGCGGTTGAGCTGGGAGCCCTGGAGGGTTCTCTGCTGAGGGGGAAGAGAAAACAAAGCCAAATAATACTGGACCCAGACAATGGCTAGGCTATCCAGTGACAAATGAATTTGCAGGTGAAAGAGGACTGTTTCCTTGGCACCCCGAATTCTGGGCAGTAGTTACAGAGACAACGTGAGTGGCGCGAGCACCACTCGGTAGAGAAATTGTTTTAACTTGTTTGGAAGTAAGAAGCTTAATTATGGGGTCTGTTTTGTATATATGTTTGGGGGGTTGGTTTGTATGGGGATTAATAATCATGAGTACCTTTGAAGATAAGGAAGTTAGAGGTGATATGATGAAGTTATTAGGTATGTATTATATGGGAAATGTTCGATTCAATTGTGAAGATGGATTCGTTCGGAGAAGGAATCACTTTACAAATGAATCGATATCAAAGAAGTTCTTGTGTTAAGCATGGTATTTGTGGGTTAAAAGTAATAGGAAGTACAAATATATTATGTTTAATACTGTTAATTCAAAGTGGGATATTGAGTTAAATCCGGGCCTAACTGTAAAAAATTAAGCAGCTTTCGATGGTTCATGAAAGACGTTAGAAGCATAGTCCATAAAATGGACGCGTATAGGGTATGGGCAACTAAAACTGAGTACGATTTATTAGCAGTATCAGAAACATGGTTACATACAGGTATAATGCAGGAAGAAATTCAACTTTCAGGATTTTCTATAAAACGTGCAGATAGAGGTAAAAGGGAAGGGGGGGTGATGTTGTTTATTAAGAATACTCTTGGCCCCTATAAAGTACTGTTAAATATGGACAAGGAAGGAATTGACTGTCTTATTATTGAATTAATTGCGATAAAATTAGTGGTAGGAGTGTTTTATGCACCCCCTAAAACAAAAAGTAAAACATTTGATGTACTAGCAGAGTTAATTTTAGAAAAATAAAGGACAAACAAGTAGTTTAACAGGGACTTTAATGCAGATTGGTTTCAGACTAGAGGAGAAAATTGGAAGTAGTTTTCAATTCTGGGTTTGCACCAAATAATACAAAATCTACAAGAAATACAAAAATGGAACTTACGGTTCTCTTTTAGATTTATTTTTGCATCCCAGGACATAGTAAAAACCTGGGAAGTATTACCTTTAAATTTGAGGGACCATAATCCTATTACTTGTACTATTGAGTTACGACAGTGCATTACTCAACAATCAACTAGTTATTGGAGCAGAGATTTTAAAGGTTTTAATGAGCAATCCTTTGTAAATCATCTAGGGCAAATCCATTGGGAGAGAATTTATTTGATACCAGACCTAGAACTGGCTATTCAAGAGTTTAATGACATGTTTTTGAATGTAATACAGTACCATGCCCCATTAATAAGAAAAATTAAAAAGAATAAAGAAGCCCATGGATCACCGATAAGATTAAAAATATTTAAGGATTAGAGATAGGATATGGAAAAATGAAAAAACAAAGAAGAAGCAGATTGAATACCTTCAGGTTTTGGATGAATAAGTGTAAAAATATAATTAAAACATAAAGAATAAATATTATCAGAATAAAATAAATAATTCCTCTGACTCCAAGCAGTTTTGAAACTTATAACAGAGCTGAAATCCCAAATAAAGACTCCATAAGTCCTACTTTGGTACAAGATGGAAAACTAGTTACTGATACAAAGGTTATAGCGAATATTTTTAATATGTATTTTTTGAAATTACCGGATTTAAAGTTGCCAGATTTGAATGTGAATGGAATGGATTTCTCTGCTTTATCAGACACACTGGTAGCCCATACAGGAATATTTAAGTTTGAAATTTTAAAAGAGAGGGATATACTGAAAGAGCTAAAAAATTTAAATAAAAGCAAATCAGGAGGTATTGATGGGATTGAGGCCCAATATTTAAAATTGGGAGCACATGTAATAACCCCTATTGTGACCTATTTGTTCAATTGGAGTTTGAGTACTTCTACTGTTCCTGAAATTTGGAAGATGGGAAAATTATTCCCATTTATAAGTCTGGGGATCGAACTATTCCTTCAAATTATAGGCCAATAGCCCTTTTGCCAATTTTATCTAAAATCTTGGAACGTAAAGTCTATGAACAGGTAAATAATTATTTAGATACAAATACTGTAATAGTAGATGAACAACATGGTTTTATAAAGGGGAGATCCACAAACACTGCCCTGTTGGAATTTAATGACCTGGTTGCTACATCTATGAACCAAGGAAAGTACACAGGGGCGGTGTTTGTGGATCTCAGTAAGGCTTTTGATTTAGTTCAATATGATTTGCTTTTGACTAGGTTAAGGGCCATAGGGATTAAGGGCCAAATATTAAAATGGCTTGAGTCATATTTGACAAATAGATATCAATGTGTTCAATATTGGTACAATGATGTTGAAACCCTGGGAAACTAGAGAGGTGTACCCCAGGGCTCTATTTTGGGCCCATTATTATTTCATATTTATGTTAATAATTTGGTTCATGAAATTAAACATAGTGAGGTGAGACTGTATGCATGAGCGACACTGTTTTTAGTGGCATCTGCTGACAGTCTCACAGTATATGGATTAGCTCAAAGTGATTTGTTACAAATGCAAAATGGTTCAGTAAATCTGGTCTTCTTTTGAATGCTAAAAACACAAACTATGTTGTTTTCGATTGGTTCATATAGAGGAAAAGAGCCCAAACCACAATTACATTTACAAGATGGTACAAAGATTGAAAATGTATTAACATACAGATACTTAGGGTTTCAAGTAGATGCAAGAATGACATATGTAAATCACATATCAATTCAGGTAAAGAAAGTGAATAAAAGATTAGGGGCCCTTAGAAGAGTTGCGGGAGCTTTACCTTTGGTGGCAAAGGAGCGATTGGCAAAACAGATGCTGTTACCCATATTGGAGTATGGTTCTATAATTTATATGAATTCGACTAAAACTGCTTTAAATTTGGTTAATCAAATATATTATAGGATAGGTAAATTTGCTACCGGAAGTATTAAAAATGAGCATCATTGTATAATTTATAATAAGTTAAATTGGCTTCAACCTGAAGCAAAAAGAAACTATCTCTAGCTTACTATATGCCATAAGATAATTCACAAAAAGTATAACCATCCTTTATATAAGCAATTAAAAAGAAAGATAAATAACGAATTATATATAAAGACTAGGAATCCATTAAGCAATATCCCAATGTATAGAAGCTTTAATAGACATGGGGATGGTATGCTCCAGAATAGAGTAGCATTACGTTGGAATGGTTTGACTGAATCTCAGAAAACAAATTTAGATTTTTTTTAAATTTAAAAATGAATTGTTTAATAGTTTGTATTTTTTATGTGTGTGTTTTAAATAATGTATGTATGTAGAGTGCAATTACATTTGTTTGTATTAGTTGTGTTTGTATTACTTATGTTAAATGTCAATTGTTGATTGGTAATTGTATTAGAATTTACATGCAGGACTTTGTTGTAAATGGGACTTTGTCCTAACAAATGAAAATCCTGTGAAAAAATAAACTTTTAATCAATCAAATCAAACAAAAGAAGGGCTGAATCACTAAATACAAATAAACAAAACAGTTTTGCAAGTGATACAGCTTTTTTGTGCAGGTCTCAGGCAAGTTCTAGCATAGTAAGCATACAGTAGCAACATTTTAGCAAAAACAGTGCCTTTTTTGGCTCAGTAGACAGAGAAAGAATAGGGAGAGCAGAAGGACCAATCGAAGCGAGCCTGGAGAAGGCGCTCACACTCCAATTAGTTTGCGGCTTTGCCGTACCTCTCTGCGTGTGGAGTCCGGGCCAGTGATCTCGGGCGGTGGCTTCAGATTCGCCGACTACCTGGTGGCCGTGATCCTTGTGGTGGTTGAGCTGGGAGACCTGGAGGGTTCTCTGCTCTCTGCATGTGAAGTCCTGGAAAGTGGTCTCGGGCGGCAGCTTTGGAAGCACCGACCACCCAGTGGCCGTGGTCCTTGCAGCAGTTGAGCTGGGAGCCCTGGAGGATTCTCTGCTGAGGGGGAAGAGAAAGCAAAACCAATTAATACTGGACCCAGACAATGGCTAGGCTATCCAGTGACAAATTAATTTGCAAGTGAAAGAGGACTGTTTCCTTGGCATCCCGAAGTCTGGGCAGCAGTTACAGAGACAAAAGAAGGGCTGAATCACTAAATACAACTAAACAAAGCAGTTTTGCAAGTAATACTGCTTTTTTTATGCAGGTTTCAGGCAAGTTCTAGCAAGGCAAGCATACAGTAGCAAAATGTTTAGCAAAAACAGCGTTTTTTTGGCTCAGTAGACAAAGAAAGAATAGGGAGAGCAGAAGGACCAATCAGAGCGAGCCTGGAGAAGGTGCTCACACTCCAATTGGTTTGCGGCTTTGCCGTACCTTTCTGTGTGTGGAGTCCTGGCAAGTGGTCTCAGGTGGTGGCTTTGGAAGCGCCGACCACTCGGTGGCTGCAGTCCTTGCGGCAGTTGAGCTGGGAGCCCTGGAGGGTTCTCTACTCTCTACATGTGGAGTCCGGGCAAGTGGTCTCGGGCAGCGGCTTTGGAAGCGCCGACCGCCCAGTGGCCATGGTCCTTGCAGCAGTTGAGCTGGGAGCCCTGGAGGATTCTCTCTCTCTCTGCATGTGGAGTCTGGGCAAGTGGTCTCGGACGGCGGCTTCAGATGCGCCAACTGCCTGGTGGTCGTGGTCCTTGCGGCGGTTGAGCTCGGAGCCCTGGATCCCTGTCAGATTATGCTACCATAAATATTGGTGTGCCACCAGGATCTATCGTCAGTCCCCTGCTTTTCTCCCTCTTTATAAATGATATTACCTCAATCATCCCCAATACTGCTTCCCTACTTTATGCTGACGACATCGTTTTGTACACCAGTTCATAGAACATCTCTGAAATCAATCAACGACTCTCCCAAGACTTTATACAAATCGAAGAATGGTTGGTAAGAAAGAGGCTTGTCCTAATGTCTCAAAGACTCAAGCCATGCTGTTTGGCTCCAATGCTAAATGTAAACTTGCCCAACACACCTTCCATATCTCCACTAAAAATGGCTTGGCTGTCATGGTTGCACCCTCCTTTAAGTATCTAGGTATCACACTTGATCCTGCTCTCACTTTTGATCTTCATATCCAGCAGACATGCAAGCTGACTAATATGAAACTCAGTATGGCCTACCACTCTAGCTACTGTATGTACTCACTCCATCAGCTAGGCTTGCCATAGCCCATGGCATAATACTTCTGTTACTCATGCATGGAGTGGCAGCATATGCCTCATCATGTGAGATTAGCTTTCAGAAGTGGGATGTTGCATACAACAATATCTGTAGGTATGCATCTTCCTTAAATCGGCTAAAACACCACTGTCTCCTCTACACTGAGCTAGGATGGTTTTCACCAGCAGCCTCCTGTGATTATGCACTCTGCTCCATCATAGACAATATCATCTGAAATCAAATGCCAAAACCTCGGGCGGAACTTTTCCTTAACCAGACATCCAGCTATGAACTATGCTCTGCTGCCAAAGCCCATGTCATCATCCCTAGACACCACTCCTCCAAAGGTGCTAGCACCTTCTCCTGCCATGCGCCGAAAAAATGGAACTCCCACCCACTAACTATCCATCAGGCATCATCCCATGCCTCCTTCAAACATTTGCTGCATGATCATCTTGCTGTCTCATGCTCTTGCTCCCACTTCAAACCCCCTTAGCACAGCACTTTCATCACTATATCTTCAAACACATCAGCCTTTTAGTGTTCCTTTCCTCAACCAACTAGTTTCAGTACTGTCCTGTCTCCTAGCCTGTTACAATATAACTTTAATTTTAATCCCTTACCTCACCCCTTTTTTCTTCCTTTCATCCCCATACACCTCCTCCCTACTTCAATTGCTCCTCATTTTTTTTCCTTTTTGCATTCTATCTTCCTTGACTACCAGTTGACACGCTCGCCTGTTTTAGCTTAACTGATGGCTACCACAATGTTGCTTATGATTTTTAAAAGATGGCCACCGTGCTGGGCTGGCTGTAAGCAGCAGTGGAGAACCACAGGATGTTCTGAACTTTTTTGGTTTTACTTTTAGTTTAAATTTGTTTATTTATACTGAAACGTTCAAGTTATTTTGTTTTTATTCACTTATTTGTCGGTCCTGGTAAATTAAGGGTCGATTTGTGAACTTTTGGACCTGGGATTCGTTTTTATGTTTGCATGAGAACGTAACAAATTTGGAGAAGTAGGAAATTACTATCCTACCACCTTTGTTAGATCGTCCCTGGATTCTGGATTCTGATCACTGAGAGAAGCGCTGTGTAGAACT
Organism: Neoceratodus forsteri; assembly: GCA_016271365.2. Taxonomy (NCBI): domain Eukaryota; kingdom Metazoa; phylum Chordata; order Ceratodontiformes; family Ceratodontidae; genus Neoceratodus; species Neoceratodus forsteri. The sequence continues at coordinate 1,094,733,978 of CM057451.1, forward strand.
ACGAGTAAAAGGAGTAAGAGCAAGAGTGAGATTTTCTACCTCAGCAGCTGGGTTGTGGAGAGTGAAATGGAGTCTGAAGCTGGACCGTGTTATGCTTTGACTGGAGTTGGCAACTTTCTTATTTGGCAGTGGATCTGTGGTTGTTTGGGAAGAATTCTTCTCAGCCTTAACCCGACCTAGTGGTGTACTGTGGGTCTGCCACTGTCGGGCGGCCAGCTCCGTAGTACTTCCGTTCGGCCTGATGGCAGCTGGTGGGTGGCCGTGGTTCAGAATGGGTCTGGGGAGGGTTTTTACAGCTGAGTTGAGCTCCTGAATATTATCTATGGATTTAACACCTGCGCAAGTACAATATTTCAATCCGACTCCGGCTGGAGTGAAGATGGTGAGGAGACATGAAATTGATCCCAGCTATTCGAACCTGTGTGATCGGTGACTAGAGCGGGGAGTGGCAGAGGTGGGGTATGTAATACCTAAAACAAATCTGCTTGTAAAGTGAATATGATCACAGAACTGATTTTGAATTTACTCCTGAGATTTGTGACTGCTTGTCGGTTCTTATGTGGAAGTGAGAGCCCACATGAGAGGCGGAATGGCATTCATGGCTCCTTAAGATGTGAGCTCTGTGTATAACTTTTCTACCTTTTGTTTTTGGATGAAAAATGACGTGAAAGCCGATTAAAGAAGAAAATTTGGACTGTTTAGGATTGTAAAGTGAATTGAGATTATGTGTTGATTTAATGTTTATTTTTAGTTTGAATAAGTATTCATTTTATAATTTTGTATTGTATATTGTTTTACCCTACTGTGTGAGAGACAGTGGGTGGCAGTTGTAGACCTTCCCTCTTTTCTCTCACTCTGTGAGAGAGAGAGTGGAGGAGTTGTTATCTGAGAGTGTATGGTTACGGTTTTGGTTTTGTGTTTTGTTTATGTGTAAAATTGTTGATAGATGTTTATTTAGTATTAGGTTTGATTTGAATATTAAAGTAGGGAGTGGGGTGGTTCTCTTAATGTAAAGGTGTCAATTTGGTGGGGTTTTTTAATGATTCAATGTTATTTTAGAATCTGAATGTGTCTGGTTGGCAAGAGCACAGTCAGGCGGTACTCCCCCTCAAGACTGAGGGATCTCCGAACATTTGAATGTCCTTCACTTCCGTCAGAAGTTTGTAGGAAATGCCAAGTATTCGGCACTGTGAGATGAAGGAGTGTAAGGAATAGGAGATCCCGGAACTCTTGTGGGGGATGGGAAAGAAGTGGGTGGATAGGGACAGTTAGAACCAGGAGGCGCCCTAGGGCAAAATGGATACAGGAGCGAGGTCCATCATGCCTTGTACCCATACCCAAGGGCACTGACTTGGTCAGGCAGGAAGTGGAGTCATCCTTGGAGTCCCGTCCTTTTTGGGTGGTGTTAAGCAGTGCTAGGTCTATCAGAAACAAGACCACATTAGTGGCGGATCTTGTTGCATCTGTGGACTTAGCTTGCATCACCGAGACCTGCCTAGATGAAAATGCAGGTCCCATTTTGGAGTCCACGGTTCCAGCCAGGTTCTCGGTGATTCACCGCCCGAGAATGGACCTTAGGGGTGGGGGAGTTTCACTCTGTTTTAGACAGGAACTGGACCTCAGGGAGGTGCCAGTTGGATATACCAACTCCTTTGAGTGTATTGTGGGTGCAGGTGCAGGCTTCAGGATTCTTCTCATTTATCGTCCACCAGGTGATGGGAGAGAATTCCTGAGGGAGGTTGCAGACTTCATCGCTGAGAGGGTATTGGAATCCCCACGATCGTTAATTCTGAGGGATTTCAATGCCTGGGTCGATGATGAACTCGTGCTATTTGAACAAAACCGCCTCCAACTGATGGATTTGTTGGGCCTGACACAGATTGTTACCTCTGCAACTCACCGGGAGGGCACTCATTGGACTTGATATTCCATCTGGGGATGGAAGTCTCTGCTGTGGAGGTGGAGCCTATCGGTTGGTCTGACCATCATGCCCTGAGGTTCAGTTTCATGGCCCCCTGAAAGAGGTCTGCCCCTAAAGAGATAGTACAGTTCCATCCTTTGAGAGGAGTTACCTCAGAAGGCCTTATGACAGAATTGGACTTCTCGGGATTGACAATGGAAAGCACTGATCCAGGGCCCTCGGTGCTAGCCTATAATAAGGCAGTTATGGGGACCCTGGATGCCATTGCTCCATTCCGTGTTTGTCCCTGTACTCTCCACCCAGGGGCTCCATGGTTTACCGGGGAGATCCGTGAGTTGAAGAGACAGGGCTGAAGATTGGAGAGACGCTGGTGGAAAACACACTTGGAAGTGGACAAGCTTAGACTGGTAGAACATTATAAGATCCATCAGTTAGCAATTTCCTATAAGAAGGCAGAGTTCCTGTTCAGGGAAATTGTGACAGTGAGGAATAGACTGGCCCAGCTCTTCCAAACTGTGGACGGACTGTGCAATCCAGTCTGTCTCCAAACCGGTCGAGCTTTGTCACAGTTATAGTGTGAGGAGTTTGCGACGTTCTTTGCTGATAAGGTGTCCACTATCAGGGATGAGATCAGCCAGTGCCTCCCCATTGGGTCTTGCAGTGATCAACCCAGGGGCACTAATACCCAACTAACTTGGTTCACCTTTAGTCAACCGTCAGTCATGGATATAGTGAGGATTATCCAGACTTTGTGTCCGTAGTTTTGTATCCGGGCCCTACTCACCTACTTGTGGGGTGTGTAGAGGTTATTGGCCCAATTCTTACTGGGATAGTAGTGGTATCATTGGAGAAAGGGATCTTTCCAGAACCCTTGAAGGAGGCAGTAGTGCGCCCCTTTCTGAAAAAGCCCTCACTTTGTCACTCACTTGATCCCGACTGCCCAGAAAACTACAGACCGGTCTCGAACCTTCCCTTTTTGGGAAAGGGTATTGAGAAGGTGGTTGCTTTGCAGCTGGAAGATCATTTAACCAGCCACAGTATCTATAACCCTCTTCAGTCTGGCTTCAGGAAACGGCATAGTACTGAGACAGCTCTTGTACGGCTGCTGAATGATCTCCTGATGGTGAGAGATAAGAGAACTCATTCTATTTTGGTTCTCCTTGATTTCTCAGCAGCATTTGACACTGTAGATCATGGGGTGCTCCTCGAACACCTGTGGTTTCTCTGTGGACTAAGGGGGTCCACAGCTGGTTTCAATCTTTCCTGCAGGATAGGACTCAGAGAGTAGTGTCAGGGATTTATTCCTCGACCTCTCATTGCCTACACTGTGGGATGCCACAGGGTTCAGTGTTGTCCCTCATGTTATTTGCAGTGTATATGCTTCCACTGTGGGACATTATAAGACAGTACAGGTTGAATTTTCATTGCTATGCCGATGATTCTCAACTCTACATGTCTTTTGTGCCTGGGCAGGAGTCCAAATCAAGTACATTGTTTAACAACTGCCTCCTGGAGATACAGAACTGGATGAGTGCTAATTGGCTGATGTTGAACCCGGGAAAAACAGAGGTATTGGTGGTGGAACCGGGAGTGAGGATGTCAGGTCCATGGGCAGGAAAACCCTCAGGTTTATTTCTGGGGGGGGCCCCGCTTATGGCATCTGACCAGGTGCATAACCTTGGTGTTATATTTGACGAGGTTCTGACCCTGAGGGCACAGGTGTCAGCCGTATCAAATCATCCTTTTTCCATCTAAGGAATATAGCACGGGTAAAACACTTGGTTCCATCAGAGGACCTCCCTACCCTGGTCCACTCCTTAGTTGCCAGTCGTTTGGATTACTGCAATGCCCTTTATCTAGGGCTGCTAGGAGTGGATATTCGCTGCTTGTAGCTGGTGCAAAACGCGCAGCTAGGTTGTTGACTGGAAGCCCAAGATCCAGCCATATAACACCTGTGCTGCATGAGTTGCACTGGCTGCCTGTGCAGTGGCAGATCACTTTCAAGGCCATTTTAATGACCTATAAAGCCCTACATGGTTTGGAACCGCACTATCTGAAAGAACTCCTGACTTCTTACTGCCCCTCCCGCTCCCTCCCATCCTCTGGCGAGGGATTGCTAGAGATTCCCAGGGTAACCTTAAAAACATCTGGTGGAAAAACATTTGCCTTTATGGCTCCTACCCTGTGAAACTCTCTACATTGCCAGATACAAAATAGCCTGACTGTGGAGGGTTTTAAAAAAGCTCTGAAGATTTTTTTATTTAATCAAGCATTTTCAGAAACATAAATTTTATTATGGATATGATGTTATTTATTACTGTGGTTTTAAATGCTGTATGTGAAATTTTGTAAAGGCACCGTGAGCTTAGGAAAGGTGCCTTAAAGAAATACATTTTACTTACTTACTTTTACTATTCTGCCCTCCTTTATTTACTATTGTTATATTTTTGTCTTGCAAAATCAGTTGTATCTACTTGTATCTATTTGTTCCCATTACTTGCACTGTATTGCTATATTTATATGCACTTACTGCTTATACGATTGTTATGTCTTTTGTTAAAAATGTTTTGTTCCTGTATTCTCCCAGGTTGTGCCTGAAAATAGTCATTGCTATAGCTAGTGCACCCTACCCAGTCAACAAAAACTAAATAAAATAAATAAATTTTACAGAGTTATGTGCCATATGATGTCATGGCACACTGTTCAGGTTCAAGTTTACTCTTGATAATCTGATTGGTTTATTTGGGTGGTTGTTTAAAAGATAGTAGTGTCAGTTCTCGAAAAATACAACTAAGGGTTTCATCCTCACTGATTACTGGGTGTAGGTCCTTCATAATCTTATATAGAAGTTCAAGGTTAGGCTGATACATGACTAATAAGGGTACTCTGCTAGTAGTGGTCCTTTCATTATATTGCAGTAGGTGTTCTCTTGGTACTTTGTAGCACGTTCCACTGCTCTGTCAATTTCTCTGGAAGAGTGCCCCTGCTCATTAAAGGTGTTTTTCAACATAGCTAAATGTCTGTCTCTGTCTTCCTCATTTGAACAGAGATGGTGGTACCAAAGTGTTTGACTATACATGACAGACTTTTTTGTGTGACTCAGGTGATTACTTTTCCTGTGTAAGTATCTCTGTCTGTCTGTTGGTTTCCTGTAAATACATGTATGTAGGGCTCCATCCTTGATGGTGACAGTGGTGTCCAGAAAATTAATACTGGTGGCAGAATATTCCAGGGAAAGCTTAATGATTGGGTAGAGATTATTACGTTTATGATGAAAACCCTTAAGTGTGTCATTGCCCTCTGTCCAAATTATAAAAAAATCATCAATGTAACCAAAGTAAGCGAGTGGTTTCTGTGTACAGTGCCTTAAAAAGTCTTCCTTCAGACTGGCCATGAAGAGATTAGCATACTGTGGGGCCATCCTGGTGCCCATTGCTGTTTCATAGTTTGAACAAAATGCTTCCCATTAAAACTGAAGTTGTTATGTGTCAGAATGAATTTAGTAAGTTTCCCCATGACATTGGGGTCAATGTTGTGGTCCAGTCCTTTCTCATACATGTATTTAAGGCAGGCTGAAATGCCATCTGTATTTGGTATATTAGGGTAGAGGGTAGAGGGATGTTACATTCATCATGGTTAAAAGGGTATCAGGTGGTAAGTCCTTAAAACCAGAAGGTTTATGCAGGAAGCGAGTAGTGTCCCGAATGTAACTGTCCCTTTGTATAACCAGTGGTTTTAAAATAGCTTCTACAAAACCTGAGATCCCCTCCATCAGGGTTCCACTACCAGGGACTATGGATCTTCCTGGGTTCCCAAGTTTACGTATTTTAGGTAGGATGTAGAATGTCCCAGGCTTGGGTTCATCAGGAATGAGGGCAGTTATTCTGTTTTGGGCATGTTCTGGAAATGATTTAACCAATTCCTGTAGTTCTCTTTTATACTCTGTTTTGGGATCACTTTCCAGTTCTCTGTAGTAGGTATGGTCACTTAACTGTCTGTTGGCTTCCTTAACGTAATCTTCTTGGTTCAGTATCACCACTGCAGAACCTTTGTCAGCTTTTTTTATGACAATAGTGTGGTTTGAGTTCAGTGTTTGTATAGCCCTGTGTTCCAATGGAGAAACATTGTAGTGGGCTTGTTTCTGCCTTTTAAGAATATCACCAGTCACTCTCTGGCGATAGCAATGGATGAAATTGTCCAGTTTTTTATTATGACCACTAGGGGGATAAAATCAGAGTGTTTCTTTTTCTTATGTATTAAAGCAGCAGTACTACCAAATCAGGAAGTGATTGATCAAAATTCTGCTTTTTGACTGCAAGCATGCGGCCATAGTTCCAGTTTCCACATCTGCAAATATTTTTTTTGGTCATCTTTAGTTTTTTAGATATTTGCAATTTATTTGAATTGCTGTGGTGCCACAATAAATATGGCAGCTGACTTATTTTCAGCTGCTCTTTTCCTTTGGGTCACATCACGCCTTTTAACTACAGCAGTGGGACCCTGTGCTGACCACTCCCGATATCCCTGACAGTCATGCACATCTGCAGCTGGCAGCAGAGGGGAATGCTTGGTGGCAGAAATGTAAACAAAAGCAGAGGATAACACAGCAAATTACTCAGTGGTAGTATAGTGCCAGTGGGAAAGAGTACCAGGTATATGATCAGCAAAGCACGGGGAATAAACTGTCAAAAAAGCACTAAGTTTTGTTTTTCATAGTACTGCTGCTTTAAATTGTTACTGCTTAAAACTTCTTCGCTGCCTGTGATTTCTTATCTGCCATAAAAATATTCTTTAAGTTGCAATCTGAGGAAGTATACCTCCATTTCACCACAAAACTGTGTCTGGTGGTTTTGTTGGGCAGAAAGTGAGGCCTTTGGAAAGTACACTTAATTCCCCAGTAGTCAGTGTAGGTTAGACAAATTAACAACTGAAAAGTTGCAATCTGTGTGGCTCAGTTGTTCACTCACTCTATTCAGCTCTTCATGGTTGTTAGGAAATATGGCACATTGCAGGATATTTAACTTCCTGTTTTTAATAAGCATGGCTTTTCTTAAGGTTCTTTGGTAGTTCATGTGCATCTCATGCAGAATATCTGGAATTGGTCCATCAGAAGTCCTCTCCAGTGTGGTAACAACTCCATCAAACTGTTTCTCCAAAAATTCTTTCTTTGCATATGAGCTATGGATCGTGTGATTTCTCAGTTTCTCAGAGGTCCTACGACAGAGTCGTTCTGCATATGTAGAATTATCTGTGTTTCTCAATGAATTCCAAATAGTTAGACTTTTAGGGGTGATGTTATTCCTTTTGCACTGAGCTAAAAAATAGATGTCACTGTCTAGCTGTGCTAGTTTCCTCTTAATGTTGTGCAAATGCCATATTTTGCAACAAATTCCAATATCTTCCACGTTGACAAATAAACTGTATACTGCCGTATTGGTCCTAGTTAGAACAAATCCAGAACAAATGGTTTGATACCTTTTATTGGACCAACAAGGGTGCTACAAATAGAACAAATAGCTTTAGCTTTCAGACCAACAAGTTATTCTTCAGAAGCTTAATGACAGTTATTTAGAAAATCCCCATATTATTAACGCTTAGAACATGCAGAAAAAAGCAGAAACAATTCTCACTGGTTTAAAACAGGCATTCAGAACATAATTAAAGTGACATTAGAGAGCTTGAATATCTCAAGTGTGCTTTCAGCTGAACCAAACTTAAAGGTCAAAGGTTGTCCAGAGATAACAGCAAGCAGAGAGTTCAACCCACATATATTATGCCATGTACAACTGTTGTTGTTTGTCAATATAAAATGTAAAAGTCACTGGTTGTACCGAACATAAATTGTGTGCATATACCTTATGGGTCAGAGAAAAGCTGATAGTTTGAGTAGGGACCATATGAAAGAAGTTTGATGGGGGACATCCATATCCTAAAGTCAGTTTTGCCTTTATTGTTTGTCCTCTCACCCATTAGGAGGTATCCCATGAGGTGTGTGCGTGATGAAGGGTGCCATCTGTAATGGCGACTCCTTCCCAGCACAATCCCTCACGGCAATTTGAGGGTAGGGCGACTGGATGAGGGGTGGAGAACTGGGTGACAGGATGTCGCTATGTGTATGCACGTGGGGGGGAGAGTGAGCACGGTGAGCGTGGGCTGGGAGGGGCAGAGGGGTTGTAGGGGTGGCACTGCAGTGGGTTGCCGAGCTGCGCCATGGTGTCAGGGGTTGGCTAGTGGTTGGGGTGGGTGAGATACCAGATTAGGGTCCAGGCACTGGTGCGATTTTATGCGCCTGGCCCAAACCTTTATTTTTTAATGCTTTCCTCCCCGACATGCAGCACCTGGGTTGAGAATCCTTAAGTAGGGGTGCTGGGGAGAAGCCCCAGTGAGGTGGTGTGGGGGGCACAGCCACCCCCACAAGCATTAAAACTGTCCTGACTTTTCTGTCCTGTGTTCCGGGGTTGTCAGCGTCTCAAAAATGTTTTTGGCACTCTGACTGTGCGATAACGGTGATCGCCTTTAAGCGTTCGCTGTTATCACATAGACCCCCATTAGGGCTAGGCACAATTTCTGAATGCCCCCTTTACCAGTTGGGAAACATCAGAATTACAAAATTTCACTAAGTTTATTAAAACAGAGGTCTGAATATTTTTGCTCCTGCATTCACCCCTATTTTATTTATTTATTTGTTGACTGGGTGGGTACACTGATCCCAGGAACTGATTTCAGGCATGACCTGGGCCATAAAAATGGTGTATACAATAACAAAAAGGTAACATTTTATTTTGTTTAGTTTTTGTTAGCCAGGTAAGCACATTAGACAAAACAGATGCCTATTTTCAGGTGCGACCAGGGATGATATGAGTAGAGAGAACATACAGCACAACCTAGTGCTGACGTATAGAATACATTATAGAGGTCCTGCATAACAAGCAGCTCATCAGAGTGCTAATATGTGTAAAACTATACTAGAGTCCTGAAGAACATATGTATTTAGAGGGCTAATACGTAACTTGCTATACAAAGAATTTGGAATGCATACTGCAGTTGGTACAGTCTAACAGAACATTGGGATATGAGAACAAAAATATATGGTAACATAAAGTAAAAGGAAGTAGGAGCAACATTAACAAGATTTGGCAAGCAATAACAACTAGGGATCTAGCACAACCATAGTCAACAAAGCTACTGTATGCTCGATAATAGCCAGTGCAGAACTATATAAAGATACATAGTGATAACTTGCTAGAACATAGAATGCAGTTGGATAATCTGGATGCCTATGTGCCCTATCCTATGTGTCCTTCTTTCCATTTATAACTGGCAAGGTCATCCCGTACATGAATCATATAAACAAATTCTGGTCAGAGTCAATAGGGCTGTGAAGAGCTTTTAGGATGCTTTTACCCATTATTTCTAATGAATTTGCACAATGCAGATATGTGGAGAGGCAGTTTCAATGTGGTCTTACTTTTACATATTTTTGCAATGTGTTTTCCTAGAATATGCCTACTGATTGCAATATATTTAGCCTGGATAGGTCACAGATGAAACTACATCTTATTTTCAGTGGAGCTCTGCATCTACACAATATTATGCTGCATTGTGTAAAACCAGAACACACTGAAAACAATATTTTTACATCTGGGGGAACATATTACGTGTTGGACCAATACACAAGAAGAAATATGCGTTGCGCAAAGAGGGTGTGCCGGTCAACACTGATACAATATTCAAAGAGGATGCACCTCTGGTACAGGGTATGCATACAGTGAAGCCCACCAGGATGAAGCACAGCACTGCAGAATTCTGCAGTAGAGTTACTGCAGCAAACAATGCAGTTTCAATGGGAGTTAATCCTTTTTGTCATGCAATAAATCTGTGACACTGCACTTCATCCTGGCGGGCATCATTGTACCTGTTGAAAATGTGACCATGGAAGGGAGTCGCAGTGCAGGCTGCCACCAAGTCAGGTGCATCCAGGGTGACCCCAACTGAATATCTTCCAGGGGGAATGCATGGCACCGCAGCCCCCTTGTGCGATATTCAGCCCAGGAATGCAAACGAACTAACTGGGCATGCAGGGTGCAAAGGGGCCTTATGCATGCTCTTTACTGGCCCATTTGCATGTTGGCAAGGGGATGAATGCACCAAAGCAGCTCTCTACCCCAAGTCCCGACCCAATTGCTCCCATGTGGGACAGGCCCTGAAGTCTCTGGTGGTAAAGAGGTACCCCGCACCCATTCCACCACTCCAATCATTCCAGAGTCCAAGCTCTATCAGTTCCATATTGTAGGGACCCCAATGCCATCCCTGATTGCACCTGAATACACCTACAGTCCATGTCCATAGTGTAGTGGCCCCCGCTCCCCCTCAATGGTGCACAGACACCACCCTCCCTGTCCCCCAGCCCATCCCATTGTGACCACTGGCTCTGTGATGGGATCATACCACTGTATCAGTGGGTGGTGGAACACTCACAGTAGGATGCTGGAATGTGTTATACATAGGCACGAGCTGTGTGCAGGTGATAATGCCCAATGCCAGACACCTCAGGCACTCGCATGTGGAGCCATCATCCTGGAGCCATTGCACTGCTCAGTGTGGGTGATGGTCAATGCTGTACTCCCTCACACAGGTCCCAAAACAGGCATGTCACAGCCGACCCCCTCCCCATTTATTTATTTATTTATTTATTTATTTTTAAATTGAAAGAATTTTACTAATTTTGAAGACAGCAAACAACAACTTATACATTCAGCAGAAACATGAATACAGTATAAAACAATCCCTCCCTTCCTTCCCCCTCCCTTCCCCTCCTCCACTTCCTAAGTCCCTCCCCCCATGGAGCGTACATCTGGCAAAAAAAAAAAAAGAAATACATCAAACTTGGTTGCACAGGTGAAGGACAACAGACTATTATTCACCCTTGAGGAGTCAGAGATCAATTGGCTGCTAGGAGAGATAGAGAACATATAGTTTGCCCCATCTTTTGTTAAAGAGAGGCATACGGTGCCAAATACTGGCAATTAGTTGTTCTGTCCTTAGAGAGAAAGAAAATTCTCATAACCATTCGTTATATGTGATGGATGATTTATCTAGCCAGTGTCTAAAAACTATCTTTTTAACTGCTAAGGAAATAATGGCCATGTGGTATGTCCTTTCCTTAACCTGAATCTGGGAGTAATCACCCATTATACAAGTTTCTGGAGAGAAAAGCCCCTGCAGACCTAAAAGGGGGTCCAACCACTCTTCAAGTTGTGCCCAAAGGGAAGATACCTTTTCACAGGACCAAAATATATGTAGTAGGGTGCCATCTTCCTTGCCGGATCTAGAACAAGTAGAGGAGGGTAGACGATGCATTGTAGCCAGTTTAACCGGAGTATAATACATATTGTTTAGGATGAGGTATTGGGTGAGTCTGAGATGGTCTTGAGATAAATAAGTGTATAGATCTTTCCGGAGATGCATCCAATTAGGTTTTAGGTCTGGAAGAAGAGACTTCCAACTCCCATTCATTTATACAATTGTGGAACTGCGGATGAACTATCCATAGCCTGAAGCATACACTGCAAATGGCAGTGCAGGATACCTCAGCAGTCCAGAGGGTGGCATGTTACACAGGTGAATGGGGAAGAGTGTGAACTTTCAGCAGTGTATGACAGCAGGAAGATACAGCATCGGCAAGGCATGCATTGGAGGTATGTAAATCCCTTCTTACGGTTTGCCAAGGACGTACACATGGCTGCATACGCTGGTGGATCCACAGCTTGCATGGTGCCCCAATGCATGGTACAGCCAGTTGGGTCATTCCAGAGTGCAGATCCCCGGCCCATATTCAGTGTAGTCAATGGCTGGCCATGGCAGAGTGTGGAGGGCAGTGTCAGTCTTTGCAATAAGTTGGGTACAGAGGCAGTGAGGGTGTCTGCGTACAGGTGTGGTGGGTGGGGGTCCTCTACACTATGGATATGGACCATGGTTTCCTCTGGTGTGATTGGGTCTAGGGGGGCCGTACACTATAGAGCTCTTTGAGGATGGAGTTGGATAGACTGGGGGTGGAAAGGGGCTACCTCTAGTCCACCAGGGCTGCTAGGCTGCTGTGCACCTGGGTGCACATCCGCAGCCCACCTGTGAGTGGCTGACTGGGTTAGGCCAGCCATTTGTGGCCTAACTGTGGGCTGCAGTGCTCTGGACTGCAAGGGCCGCATTCCCACTGAATATGCAGAAGCATGGCATTTGCATAGGAATGCCCCCTTGACTTGCATGGCATACCATTTGTGTGAGTCCTGGCCCAAGCCCTGGCCCATTCCCTTGCAGCCAGTGCATCCTGTACATTTAAATATCATGCTGCTGCACATTGTTGGAGTTACGTGGCATATCTCCCTTTTCCGCCAGGATGTGTTGCACATCTACCTTGAATATGGGGGCCCTGGACAAGGTACCCTAAATAAATACATTATAAAAATGGTAAAATCATGACCCCACTGAAAACAAGATATTGCATTTTATCTGGGACAGCCTGAATAATTACAGTGCAAAAATGTGTAAATGAAGATCCCTATGACAATGAGATGTAGTATCTCCCCTGCCCTATCCAGGATACAAAATATAGGATAAGAAATATTCAGTGCTCCCAGATCCAACTATCCACATCCCTGTAAGAAGCCTTCATTTTTCTTGTGCTTCCCCTGCAGTGGCAGATTCAAATCCCTGTATAAATCCCTGTAGATTTTTCCATAAGCCACCGATTCCTCTTATTTATGACTGTTCTTTATTTATTATATAAGTAGCTTTTTATCAGGAAAAGAGCTCTGATTTGCTGTTCAGTATTAATATTATATGTCAAGATGGCTTTGGAATGATTTGGCTTTACATGATATGCACAAGGCACAATGGTGGACTAAATGAAATAACAAATATCACACTCATTATTTCATGAACTATACTCAAAATTAGTAATCACAAGTCGAACAATATTTCAAAAGATACTTGCAATGCCTGTAAACAAATGTATACACATATATGTATGTATATATTTATATATATATATATATATATATATATATATATATATATATATATATATATATATACACACACACACAAACAAGTGCTATTTTTGCATCTTATAGTTGTTAGTTTTCAGACAAATTCTCATAGACTTTTTTCTGTCCACCTGATGGAATCTTGAATGAGTTAAGTAAATGTTATTATTTTGTTCAATGCCCTGATTCAGCAACTCAGTAAATACACACTCAGTACATCATCTTATAACATGACAAAAAAACAGTTTTCTGTTTCCAGTTGTTTGATCAGGAATTTTATAAATGGTATAGTTATATATCAGTATCTTGCAAGTTCCACAGGAAGATCTCTGACATTTCTGGAATAATATCAAGCCTACACAAAACGTCCAAAAATATGAAAATAATAATATAGAAAAACATAAAGGGAGCTTACAAGCTCAAATGGGCAGACTGGGTGGGCCATAGGCCCTTATCTGCTGACAGTGTCTACGTATCTATGTATCTAAACAATATTTTTTCTCCTAATAAATGCCATGATCTCTTTCATTCTCAAACATAGCACATTATATATCAAGTCAATATCTCTGCCATCTTGGCATCACATAAGATCTTGGCTTGTAAAAAGTGTTGAAATGCCTAAAGTTTGTTGTAATTAATTGAAAAACATCTACATGTCTGTCATGTACAATGTTGTGTCTTTGGATACAGTTTGTATATTGTATTTGCTATACTTGTATTTATGTACATATTCTGTGCAACTATTTGTTTATTTTATACATTGGGACCCCATAGAAAATTAGCCTCAGCTCAATTGAGCTATCCTTTTCTGAATTTTCAGGGTAAAATATATACCATTACTATTACTACTACATGTTATGAGAGATCAAAGCAAGTTAATACACACCCTGGCTACATTATTATCAGACCTCAAATTTATTTATAGAAATTATGCACGATTACATTACTAATACTGTAAATTAAAATATTACTGTTCAGACCTTCTTACTGTTTAGATTGCTCATTCCAACCACAAACAATATATTTATGTTACACAGCCTAGAGCTGGAGGTCCAAAACACAAGAAAAACTCAACTGTTGTCCCTCACAAATTTATTTCTCAGTTGTTTTGACTAACTTTTTATAACTCTGTATGGGAACATAACGAATCAGTTACACAGATGAATTTCTCACTCATGGTTTGTCAGCAGTTACTTCATTAGATGAAGTCTCCCTTGCCAGGAGTTTAACTGTTTCTCCACCCCTCCTCCAAACACACACACACACACACACACACACACACACACACACACACACACACACACTTACTACAAGAGATATCAGTAGCTCTTATCTGTTATGGTTGGGAAGCAGGTGCAGCCCTTGCTGTCAAAAATACATTTATATATTTAGTCTGGGTTGTTCACTGAAGACCTAGCATTTTATCAGATAGGTCTTGAGAGGTTAAAAAACAGTATAAATCTTTATAAATTTTCTGGGAAAGGGTAACATTTCTGAGGTATGAATCTTTCTTGAAAGATATTCATGTCCAACAGAAGTTAGTAGCAAAAAATGTTTAAATACTAGGCATTTAACCCTTGTAGGGCTGCGGACTGATATATCAGTCCCAGATTCTTATACATTCTAATTCTGTTGGCAGTCAAAGGGCTAAATGTGCAAGTTGTTGCATTTTGAAGGGGATAAACAAATCTCCAGGTTAATAGGCAACTAATATTTAACAAGCTGTCTCAGTTTCCTAATGGCCATCTGATAAGCAGCTTAAAGTTATGTCTCGAACATTCTAAACAGAAAGAAGTGATTATTTTATTTTAGTTGTCATAGTGATTTATAGATGTGGAAGGATACATTGAAAAGTCCAAAAAATGTGTTCCACGATATTCCATTTTCAAGCTACAGATAGCAAGATGGCTGTAGGCTCTGCCCACAACTATAAAAAATATGCTCCTTGAGCCAGTGTCCACTGGCCCCCTGGAATACCTGGATATTACCAAGTGTCTTCCTAGATGAACTCCTCCCATCTTCCTCAGTAACTAGCTATATGTAATTGATGTTCTTAGCAAATAGGAGTTCTAGTCATGTATGTAAATATGAAATACCAACAGAGTCAGTGTACATTATTTAAGCAAAATGTCTAAACCCCATTCGTTAACAAAGGGAGCCCCAGAACACATTTTTGGCACTTCCCCCCCCAGTCCAACACTGCCCTGATATTTGTGGCACACATGTGCTCACCCTGTGCAGCTTCCTGACCAACAAAAGGGTGTTGCCTAAAATGATCTTGCATAGAACCTCTACCCCCTATGCTGTTTCTTCTAGCAATGGAACCACTGCTCTGTAGTATATGCCAGTCCCCACCAATTACTGGCATACAGTCTGGCAAAATGCAAATAAAAACTCTTGCTTATAGTATGCCAATGACCTACTATAAGCAGTCTCAAACTCCACTACCTTCCTCCCTGCAATTCTGAACACCCCAAAGTATTTTCATTAGGTATCTGGGCTGAGGATGAACTAGGACAAGATGGAAGTGCTTCCTCTTACTCAATACACCTGAATAGAGTAGTTCAGTCATTTGGGCCTGAGATAGGCACCAACCAGATATCATGCCTAGGTATAACTCTACCAGCCAATCTAAACAGTGTGGTGGAATTAATCAAATCCCACTTTTCTCCTCCCTTGAAGCAGACCTCTGTTGATAGAGAAAGCTCCAGCTTACATTTACTGGGAAAATCACTGCTTAGAAGAGAATGGCATTTCTTCATGTCCTTTTCTACGTAAATAGCCTTGTAGTTCCCATACCTCAAGTCGAACTCCAATGGCATGAAAAGTTTTTCTTATTCTTATGGGAAGGGGAAAAAAAACAGATTCAGTCTCCAGAAGCTAAGAACTAAGTGACTTATTTTTGTCTGTTCATTTTTCCTTCCCCTCCTTCCTTCCCTTAATTTTCTTTTTTCCCATTATTGAATATTTAATATTGCGTAGAGGATCAATCTCTATTTTAAAATAAGGTTTGTAACACTTTAGGGATTGTCATGGTAGCACTATTTATTGTGTTAAAGTATTTCTATAATGTTTACATATAAGGTGATGCCTGACATTTTGAGTCAAACGGCCCTATGAGTAATGTGGTTGCCAACTAATGCTTACAATGGTTCATGTTAATTGTTTAATTTGAAAGAAGTATCGGCCAATGAAATGAGTTTGGCCAAAAAGGTGTCAGAGGATCACATGACGTTTTTTAGTTTAAAAGTTGTGCGCTTGTACTATATCCCTAGCCTTTGATAAAGGACTGCTGTGTTCAAAACATATCAGGCAGGATATTGCTCTGTTTGTCCTTCATTTCCATTTGAATAAAGCTATGTAAGTCATCTACTTTTTAAAGTTTTTTGCATCCCTCTTATGGGTTTTGTGTGTGCCTGAGACCTTGTGGCTGTTTTGACATGAGGTACCAGTTAATCTCAAAAAAAGATTCTGCATAGATGGTATTGCATTCCTGAGATCCTTCAGAAGATGTGGGATCTGACACATTTCCTCTGGTCATGCACCTCTCTCATCTCATTCTGGTCCCAGAACTGGAAGTTGCACACTACCATTACAGGGTTAGACATCACTGCCGATCTGCTTTTCAGGCAGTTAGGTGACTCTTCCCTCCTCAAACTGTCCTATCCTTTGCCATATGTTGGCTCATTTTGGAAGCTCTAGAAGCAAAAGGGCAAGTTCTACTAAAAGGGAGATCCGATGCTCCCTCATAGTGGCTGATTGGTGGTAGCACTCTTCAGACTGGCGGAATATGAACACCTGTCTCATTTGTCTACTTACAGACTTGACTGTTTTTATAGCATATGGTTTCCCTTCATTCAGGCAACACAGATTCTCACACAAGATGCTTTCTAAGTTGTGATATGTATAAACCCCCCTACAAATGGGGGTTCCCAAAAATTCTTCCTTGGGCTTGCCTAAATGCTCACTGCCAGGCTAATGTCCTGCATTTTAGCGGTTTAAACATTATTGCCAGAGAGTGCCTGTACAGCCTATGTGTATTGTGTCTTAAAGAGCCTCCTAGAACATGGTGTTTATTTAATCTGGGAGTGGGCTGGGTGTTTCTATGCTCGAGTCCCACCCAGGCTGCCAGATAATCACTCCGTTCTGCCATCGCTACTTGCACAAAGGGAGCTCTGTTAAAAGCTGTCCTTATTCACTGATTATCCATTAGAGTAGTAATGATAATGTATTTTGTCTAACCTGCCTTCTTTGCAGCATGGACAGTTCTGTTTATCACCACAATCTTGGTTCTGGACTGTCAGAATGGGCCAATCAGTACCTTTGGGGACTCTGAAATGGAGCCTGTCCCCAGGGGTCTTGTGGGAGCAAAATTCTGTAGGAATTGTAGTTTTGGCACTTTGGTGCCCAAATGAACCTGGAGGGGGAGCCCTTGTGGTGACTGACAGACAGATCAGCCAACCGAACATTTTGGATCCTGGGGAAAGTCCCGGGCTGCTTGCAGCAACAGTCAGATCTGAGATGGGAAATGAAGGAGTAACAGCTTGAGATCATCGAGCAGCCGTCCTACATAGTTTCACGTAAGAGAACTGTGGAAAGACTTGAGTTTTCGCCTGCATGCCTGCCTGCTGTTCCTGAGAGGGAACCTGGTCCTTTATCGGACTGAATCCGAATTTGGAGAGTGAGTTAAGCCACTGAATGGTGACCAGGCTCCTACCTGAAGAAGACCAAAGATTTGCTGAACGCGATCAGCCTGTCAGGACCTCTAGCCACCTTGGAACTTCTGGATTGTGCAGAGACCCTGTAATTGCAACCGGCGAGCCAATTGCCTGGTACAGTACAATTTCTTTACATGTAAATGTGCTGTGCGCTGTTAATGGGTTGTGATTTGGTTCCCCACCGTGTGCTGAACTGTGTTCTGCTTGCTGGAGGCTGTATCCAGCTCCATGGACTGAATCCATATCTATTTCTGTTTGCCTGGGCCTTGCCACACTGGCCCAGCCAGACTACATGCTACACAGAGAAAGTCATCAATGAGAGACCTGCCTGGGGATCAGCCCCCCTGCTCAATGCTGTGAACAGGAACGACGCCTCGGTGATTCGTGTGGGCCATGTTTTTCCTGGCACTCCAGCTCAACAACCTGCAGTCTTGATTTTGTCCTGCCTGTGTCCTATATTGGGTATAGTGAGTAAACATCAGGGTAGCTCCCTGCAACAACAGCTAAATCTAAAGTGTTGTCATCTGATTGCCTTGCTGTCTTTTCTTTCATGAACTGAGCCCTCTAGCTCCAGATTACAAATAGTGTGTGTTGTGCATGTTGCTTTCTTCCATCACTGGGCCCCAACCAGCTGCAATGTTGGCCTACCCCGGGCAATGTTCCTGGCAAGCCCACCATTCTCCTACCTGGGTACTCAGAGTGTGTGACTGTGTAGGGACTCTGAAGTGCATGCATGACTGTTTGATTGATTTAGCCTTTAAGCCAATCAACCTGATTATGCCCCCTCCTTATTCAAGTTCCCTGAATAAATCAAATCTAACTCCTTTTGCATTTAACCTGACTGTGGTTCCAGTTTGTATTGAAAGCACTGTACTGTTGTTGTTTGCTGTGCCTAACCTTGTTTTACAAGGGTTCTTCAGGGTCAAATTGGTGGGACCAGCCCTGGTGGTAAGTGCAAACAGTGTAGGTACTTGCATGGTGAATGAGGGTCATTACAAAAGTGATTACTGTATATTGTTCTGGCCACTAGAGGGGAAAGAGGGGGGTTACAGTGTCCCGGAGGGCTGTGCCTAGGTTAGAGTGACCACAAACAACCCTGACGTCTGGGTGGAGGCACCCGTTTCAGTACCCAGGCCCCTTAACCTGCAACTAGCCAAGCAGGCAGGGGTAGTAGCCGTTGGCATAGCACCACATAGGGGTTACATCTCGGAGACACCACTGGGATTAGCATATTCTAGTGGCCAGAGGTGGGAATTACCCTATTATGTTTAGAACTGGTGACAAAATGGAGGAACTTGATATGCCTAAGCTCAAGATTGCCCCCCATAAACTGTTAGTACACCAAATGATGGGGTGGAGTGAGGCTGAGAGGGTAGAACTCCAACAGGCCCTCCTGTTTATGGATGTCCCATTAGGGACCACTAATGCTGTTATTGTAGAAACTGTGGAGCACGTTAAGTGTTTGGGGAAGGTTGAAGTGAAGGGAAGGGATTCGGACCTGTTTGACCAGATCATGATGGTTCTACTCTCCTGCAGCTCTCCCATACATACAGAGAAAGTTTTTATTTATTTTTATTTATTTATTTTAGTCTTTGGTAACCGGGTAAGGCCCACTAGGCACAAGTGCCTGTTTTCAGGGGCGACCTGGGAGCACTGGACGGTTAAGTGACTTGCTCAGAGTCACACAGTATGCAAGTAAAGGCTGTGAGAATCAAACTGAGGTCTAGTCTGCTGGATGTACCAAGTTTGTTCACACCTCATTCCTCTAACCTCTAGGCTATACTTCCATAGTACCCCCCTGTTATTCTGTCAGAGGGAACCCAGAAGGGGTGGAGGGTCATTCATTTGCACAATGATCCAGCTACCCCAGGAGGGTCCCCAAGCATAGAGGGGTTCAAGAACAAGCTGCTTAAGTTGTTAGTTTCTGAGGGGTGAACCACCCAAGGGTTAGTGAAGGTGTTAGACCTTTCTGAAGAACCCATGCCATTGCAGTCCCTGACAGCATCTCCTGCCTCCCCTAGGGTCTTCCCTGTGGTCACTCCCCCCATAGTAATTCCATCTGTGCACCTGGATTCTTACTGTAGAGTTTGACTTTTTTTGGCACAGTCCCAGTGCCCATAGTGGAGGATGACCTGGAAATGTGGATGGACTATGCTTCCCCTGGTCTAGGAGTGGCAGTGCTCTGAGGGGGAAAAAAGAAAAAGACTCATGGAAAGTTTGAGGGGCCCTGCACTGGAAGCCATTCACTTCCTATGAGTCATTAGCCTGGAGGCTACTGCGACTGAATACTTCTCTGCATTGGAAGGGGTTTTTGGAAACACTGAGTAAGGGGACGATTTACTGTGGAAATTAAAATCTGCCAAGCAATGGAAGGATGAGATGTTGTCTATGCTTGTTACCGGAATTGAAAGGGCTCTGCAAAGGGCTCACAGAAAAGGAGGGGTGCCTGCTAGTGAACTGAACCGGGTCAGGTTGGACCATATTTCTCAAGTCAGCCAGGTACTCCAGTGTAATGATGCTA
The DNA here is from genome assembly GCA_016271365.2 of Neoceratodus forsteri. Taxonomy (NCBI): domain Eukaryota; kingdom Metazoa; phylum Chordata; order Ceratodontiformes; family Ceratodontidae; genus Neoceratodus; species Neoceratodus forsteri. Next base: position 1,094,754,180 of record CM057451.1, read on the forward strand.
AAACTTAAGTTGCAAGATAGGAAGGCTAACCGTCCTAAGTATTGTCACCTCATGAAAGAGATTCATGAAGCAGAGAATGATGAAGAGTGATGGGAGCCCTATGCTGGGGTTGCTTGTACCTGCCAGACCCCTGAGAGAAATGATGAGACTGAGGTGCAGCAGATGAGAGAACTAATTAAAGAACTGATGGAGTTAAGAGTCAGTTAACAAGCCGCCAAGGCGGCCAGAGATACTAGCCTCTACCAGGCACCTCCTGAGTTAAAGAGCGAGACCCCGCCTAGTGGAGTGGTGGTGCATGTTATCTCCTTGGAAACCCGGACTGAGGGTAAACTACCAGAAGAAGTACAATAATTGAGAGCCCTAGTGGGGGATCTACTATGAGCCACACAAGCCACTAACCCTGGTGGAAGTCAAGAGGACCAAGAGTGCAAGTCACAAGTCAAAGAAGGGCCCCGAGGTGCCCCTAATGTACCCAAGCCAGGAGACGGCCCACTCAGAGACTCCAGAGAACTCAATTTTTGTTACCACTGTGGGGAGGATGGGCACACCCGGTTCACTTGTCACTTACCGGAGAACTTGGGAAAGGCTACTTATAGGCTACTAGCCTTGATTCGATGGAGCAATAACTAGCTGCAAGGTGGGGCCACTCAAATAAGTTATTCATCAAAGGCCGCTGCCAAGTCGACATTCAAGTCTGCATCACCTGAGTGGTCCGAAGTGGTGGGCCCTTCGATGGAAACTACAGTGATGGTAAATGGTGTGTCCGCTCGGGCCGTGCTTGACAGTGGTTCTCAAGTAACTATAGTGTTCCAAGACTGGTATCAAAAGCATCTGCCTGATGTGCCCCTACAGCCCTTGGAAGGCTTACATGTGAGGGGGTTGAGCGAGAAGTCTTATCCGTACTCAGGATATATTTGAATCTGGCTGTCTTTCCCTACTTCAGTGGCTGGAGTAGATGAACAAGTCAAGACACTTGCCTTATTGTGTCCCCCCCACCGGACTGTATGATGGGGTTCCCCTATTAATTGGGACAAACGCCCATATGTTTGGGAGACTGGCACAATTCTGCCATGAGAAACAAGGGCAATGGAATGGATGAGCCTTAAGATATCTGTCTCTGATTAAAAGGGCCTATGACTTGCAACAGAAACCCGAGGAAGTAGACCAGGATGAACCTGTGGGGATCGTGTGGAAGAAGGATCCTGACTCTCTGGTACTGGCACCCAATGCCCAGTGTACCATTCACGGGGGAGGTCCACCTCCAGGAAGATGTCAAGAACAAAATATTAATGTTGGATGCGCCAGGCAATGGAAAGTTGCCAGAGGGATTACTGGTTAAACCCAGCATCTTGCCTGCCTGTGCCTACGCCTATGCATGTCCAGTGATGGTCCAGATTCAGAATGTGTCAGATCGAGAGGTCCGGGTGAACAGAGGGTGTACCCTAGCTACAGTACACTGCACAGACACTGCCATATTGTCCAGCAACAAGTACTCTGGAGAAAAGGGGACAGAGACCCCGGAATTAGTTGACTTTGGTGATTCCCCTTTGTCAGCCGAATGGAAGGCTTGGATTAGCAAGAAACTTGCCCAGAGAGACCAAGTGTTTTCGTTAAAAGAATGGGGCGTGTCCATCTCAATAAAAATATGGACTCTTGCAGCAGTAATGGAGGCAAAGAGGACCATCTTGATGAAATGGAGGCAGCCCACCATCCCCTTGGTTGCTGTTTGGCGGGCAGCCATGGCTCAGCTAGCTATTTTTGAGAGGCTCACTGCAGTAGGAAAAGGCCACCTCCCTAAATATATTACCACAAGAAATGAGATGCCTATTTACATTCACACATCTGTGCAGTCCCATCCCCCCTCCACAAATTCCCCCACTGCTATGATCTCAGCTATATTCCGCCCCCCCTCTACTGTTGCCCCTGTGATTGGAAAAGGAGTCCTCATCGCAACCTGCGCGTAATGTCTTGACATCTTACCTGTCTTTATCTTCCCATTTGGTCTCTTATTTGTCTTTAGGAGCCTGTTCTGCTTTGTTTACCATAAGTTGTACAAGGAGAATGATGTTAATTAATAATAATGATAGTAAGAATGATAGCAAGCTGCTGTACCCTAGTATGGTGTTCAGGAACAAATCAGAACTCACACATTATTCTTGGACTGTTACATGCCGGCACAATTGGAATGTCAATATTCACTGAACATAAATGATGTAGAACATCTTAAATATACTCTCCATTATGAATTGAAGTGGCATGTTACCTTTTTCTCATATTGTGCTTAATACCTCCTGTAGTAATGGTAGGGTATCTGTGCATGCCTGGCTCATTGTTGCCGTTACTATGGTTGTTTTGTAACTGGTAAAACTCAATAAAATCTTATATGATAAAAAAAAAGAATGGGCTGTGGGGTGTGTCCGGGGTGCAAAGCATTACAGATGCCTGAATGATGACCAGCCATTTCGAGAGAAATCCCGACATCTCACCCAAGCGAACATAGATGATGCTAGGAGGCACCTGCAGGAAATGCTCACTGCTGGCATTATACAAGAATCAAGGAGCCCTTATGCCTCCCCCATTGTGACTGTGCATAAGATGAATGGGTCCTTGAGGATGTGTGCTGGTTATCGAACCCAAACTGGCGGACCATCCCAGATCAATGCACTATGCCCCGCATACAAGATGCCCTAGATTGCTTGAATGGATTCTCGATATTGGATCTTCACAGTGGATATTTCCAGATTCCGATGGCTTTCGGAGGACCATGAGAAAACAGCCTTCCTCTGTCCTTTGGGGTTCTATGAATTCCTGAGAATGCCACAGGGGATTTTGGGCACCCCGACCACCTTTCAGTGACTAATGGAATGTGCGGTGGGAGATATGAACTTGCTGGAATGTCTAGTGCACCTAGATGATGTCATTGTGTTCAGACGCACATTAGAGGAGCATGAGACCAAACTGTTTAAAGTCCTAGACCGATTGGAAGACTTTGGCCTCAAGCTGTCCATCGACAAGTGCCATTTTTTAAACCTCCGTGAAGTATGTGGGGCACATGATATCTGCAGAAGGGATAGAGACCGATCCCAGTAAGGCTGAGTCACTGACTACTTGGCCCCAGCCCCATAACTTGAAAGAACTACAATGTTTTCTGGGGTTCTGTGGCTACTACCACAGGTTCATAAAAGACTATTCAAAGGTGATTAGACTGCTCTTGAACTTACCCAGGGTTACCCTCCTACCAACCGTAAATACAAAAAAGGGGCTGTCAAAGAACCCAAGAAAGTGTACCTCTGAACAGGTGAACTTTTTGGGCCCCGTTGGACAGCTGAACATGAAGCAGCCTTCTACGAAGTCACATACCAGCTCACCCACGACCCCATCCTTGCCTACGCTGACTCTACCAAGCCCTATGTGCTGCATACGGACGCTAGTCTTCAGGACCTACGAACTGTGCTGTATCAAGACTATGAGGATGGTTGGAGACCGGTTGCTTTCACCAGCAGGAGCTTGACCCCATCAGAGCAAAACTAACCTGTGTACAAGCTGGAGTTCCTTGTCCTAAAATGGGCCATCGTTGACCAGTTTCATGAGTACTTGTATCGTGCAAAGATATTGGTGAAGACCTACAATAACCTGTTAACCTATGTACAGACTTCCGCTAAGTTAGACGCCACAGAGCACTGGTGGCTTTCCACCTTATCAAACTATGATTATGCAGTTGAGTACAGACCAGGACTGAACCATATTAATGCTGACGTCCTGTCACGAAGGCCAGCTTCCAAGAATGATTGGGTCAGGTTGTCTGAACCTGACATCTGAGCATTGTGCCAAAAGTTTGACAGAGATGAACAGATGTCTGAGGACACAGTTGACTGTCTAGTAGATTGTTTGGGCTCTCCTGATACCTGCATACCAGCTGCCTATTGTCATTTCTCTGCTCTAGATATTAGAACACTAACTCAATTCGACAATGACAGTATTCAGTGGGCTCAATCCCAAGATCCTATGATTCAACCAGCACTTGATGCCCTGTGTGTGGGGAAAGATGTGTCTAAGTTGTGTTTCCCTGACTTGCAAACTGCCTTATTGTTCAAAGAAGGCCCTAGGTTGAAGTTACATAATCAGCTGTTATACAGAGAGACAGTGGATCGTAGTGGTCAAGCAAACAAGCAACAATTGGTCCTGCCCACAGCCTTTAAACACTTGGTACTGAGGTCCCTCCACAATCACATGGGGTACTTCAGTATTGGCAGGACTCTTGACCTGGTGCGATCTCAGTTCTACTGGCCCAAAGTGGGGGCCTAAGTTGAGCACCATGTAAAGACCTGCAGTCGTTGCCTTCAAAGGAAAGCCCTGCCCCAGAGAGCTGCCCCCTTGTCAATATCACTACTAGCACCCACATGGAACTGGTTTGCATAGACTTTTTGTGCTTAGAGCATGACCAGAGGAATATTGGTAATGTGTTAGTGGTTACTGATAATTTCACACAGTATGCACAGGCTTTCCCCACCAAAGATCAAAAGGCCTCTACCATGGCCAAGGTGCTAGTGGAAAAATTCTTCGTCCACTATGGTGCCCCCAGCAGATCCACTCTGACCAAGGCAGAGACTTTGAAAGCAGACTAATCAAAGAAATGCTCTCTCTGTGGGGGGTGCGGAAGTCAAGAAACACCCCCTATCACCCACAGTTGGACCCTCAACCAGAACGTTTTAACCACATCCTTCTAGACATGCTGGGCACCCTTCATCCAAAAGACAAGCATAAGTGGAGCCAGCCAATTAGCACCTTGGTACACCCGTACAATTGCATAAAAAATCACACTACTGGGTTCTCCCTCTACTATCTCATGTTCAGGAGGGAGGGAGGCCCAACAGCCAGTTGATGTCTGCTTTGGGGTCTCTCCAGATGGGGTCTGAGCCGAAAACTACCTGCAGTATGTACAGAAACTGAAAGCTCAATTGAACCATGCATATCAACTGGCCCAGACAATGGCCACTAAAAGAAATCTCGCCAACAAAGAGAGGCACAATAAGAAAGTAAAGGCTCAAGAGCTACGGCTCGGAGACCATGTGTTGTTATGCAATTTGGACTACATGGCAAGCACAAAATTGCTAATAGGTGGCACTATCTTCCCCATGTAGTAGTTGGAAATTGGATGATCTACCAGTGTACAAGGGGCGCCCAAAGAATAACTCCAAAGCTGTCAAGACCATGCACCGTAACCACTTGCTGCCCATCGCCAAATCATCATTGAGGCTGAACCATCAGAAATTGCTTCTCCTGGGCCGGTGACTCATGCTGCTGCAAGAAGGAGACAGAGCCCATCTACTTCAGCTGTTAAAGGGTTGGAGCCCTCTCCCCAGCAGGCCTCAAATGATAGTGATGGTCAATCCACCCCTGATGAAAGTGACTATGGTAATGCCTATTATCCCTCATATGAACTGAGTCAGTTGTTTTGAGGAAATCCTATGCTGAATCATGGGGATGAAGCTGGGCCTTCTGGACTGCCTAATCTCCCAGCTTCATCCTTGGAGCCCATGCTCCCTGAAAGTGAAATGCAAAGTATCACATCTGAGGCTGTCGACTCCCTGTGTTTTATGGAACTGTGCGATTTGCTCGAAGAAGGGACTGATGGTCCGAGTCTCTCTGGTGACACACCAGAACTTGAATAACAATATGTGAGTGCTGACAGCCCCCTTCAGTGCCCCAAAATTTAACTCTGCCAGAACTTTCTCAAAATGAGCCAGCTGGGCCCTCGTCAGAAGATAATAATGAGCAAAGTGTTGTGGAAACAGAGCCTACAGAGCAAAGAGCTGACAGTGCTCCCAGTCTGGACATTCCCATCTGTGCAGAGGCACCCCTCATGAATGACAAAAGCTCCAAAGTTAGTGCTGAAGGTACAGAGACTGTGGCTGTTTCCCCCAGAAAGATTGACCGAGCTGTCAAGCCAGTATTGTGCCTCAATTATGATTATCAATGGAGGCCAGTGAATTTACCTCTCAACATGGTTCACAAGGGTGTTTATATTTCTCAAACCTCACTTCCCAAACTGAGTTTAATGTTCAATTCCAGGTTGATTGTTCTTCCTTCTCAGTATGGTGCCCCTGCCCCATCCAGCCCCAAGTCAGCTGATAGGGAAGGGCCCCCTCCTACATTGTTTAATGTACAAGAAATTATAACATGGATCAGTATTCTAATGTTACTAGTGTGTCAATCATAGTAGAATCAGTATCACATGTATGAAACATGTATAAGATTGTCATTATGGATATAGTATTGTGAAGTGTGGTGAACATGTATAGTAAAGTGTTAAGCTTACGTTAACTGATGCATCAGATGTTATTTGCATAGCATGTTAATGTTATATCTGTCCCATTTATATTGCATTTTCAATATAGAAACATAGAAATATAGAAGTTGACGGCAGATAAAAACCGCAAGGCCCATCCAGTCTGCCCATTTCTTTTTCTACCTTATAAATGTGCCAGCGGCCTTTGCTCCGTCAGTGGCCTATCTATTAATACTCATCTGTATTGCTCCCTTATGCCTACCCCATGCCTGTTTGAAGCCCTGCACTGTATTCATAGCCACCACTTCCTGAGGTAGGTCGTTCCATGCATCCACCACCCTTTCTGAAAAGAATTTCCTCACATTCCCCTTAATCGGCCTCCCCTAGTCTCATGCTGTGTCCTCTTGTCCTGCTATTTTCTTATATTGAAACATGTTAGACCCTTTCACCTTGTTAATGCCCTTAAGGTGTTTGAATGTTTCGATAATATCACCTCTCTCCTCCTTTGCTCAAGGGTATACATATTGAGTCCGTTAATCTGTCCTCATATGTCTTCTGATGCAGTCCCTGCACCATTTTGGTTGCCCTTCTCTGGACTGCCTCAATTTGAGTTAATGTCCTTGTGAGATGTGGCCTCCAGTACTGCATGCAGTACTCCAGATGGGGCCTAACCAGTGTCTTGTAAGAGGGATTCACTACTCTTATGACTTGTGCTACCCTACTAATACACCCTAACATCCCCCTAGCCTTACCTACTGCTTTAGAGGTCTGCTTGGATGATTTCAGGTCATCGGTGATGATGATGCCCAAGTATCTTTCTTCTTTTGTGATTGCCAGCAACTCCCCTCCCAGCCTATAGGTGCACTTCTTTGCATTAAATCCCAGTTGCCACTCTTCTGACCATTTTGCTAGTTTATCCAGATCTCTTCTCATTCTGCCCACCCCATCTGGATCGTCTACTCTGTTGCAGATCTTGGTGTCATCTGCAAACAGACAAGCCTTACCCTCTAGTCCATCTGCAATGTCACAAATGAAGATATTGAAGAGGACTGGCCCCAGGACTGATCCCTGAGGTACCCCACTTGTGACTTGCATCTCTTCTAACTGTATACCATTTACCACCACTCTCTGTTTTCTGCCCGTCAACCAGCTTGCCACCCAGTTGACCAACTTCTGACCCACCCCGAGCCTACCCAGCTTATTTATCAATCTTCTATGTGGAACAGTGTCGAAAGCTTTGCTGAAGTCAAGGTAGGCGACATCAACTGCCCCCCCTTGGTCCACCACTCTGGTTATCCAGTCAAAGAAATCTATGATATTAGTTTGACAGGACCTTCCTTTTGTAAACCCATGCTGTCTTGGATCATGTGCCCCTATGGATTCCAGGTGTTGCACTATCCTTTCCTTAAGGAGTGTCTCCATAATCTTGCCCACTACTGAGGTAAGACTGACTGGTCTGTAGTTCTCTGCCTCCTCCCTGCTACCACTCTTGTAGAGCGGGATCACATGAGCCCTTCTCCAGTCTTCTGGGACCTCTCCTGTGCTCAGAGACTCACTAAATAGTTCTGATAATGGCTCTGCTAGTTCCACCCTTAGCTCCTTAAGTACCCTGGGATGTATGCCATCAGGTCCCATTGCCTTGTCCACCCTGAGCTTAGCGAGCTCTTGTAGGATCCTTTCTTTTGTGAAAGGAGTAGTGCTCACCTCCTCCCCACTGTGTCCATGGTGCTGAACTGTGACCTGCCCTACCTTCTCTTCAGTAAATACTGAGCAAAAGTATCTATTTAGAATAGATGCTTTTACAGGGTCCTCCTCCTCACGTGCCCCCTTTTCTCCTTTGAGCGTAGCAATACCCCCTCTGGACTTTCTCCTTTCACTAAAGTATCTATAGAAAGTCTTGTCACCTTCTTTTACTGTTCGTGCTAGTGTTTCCTCAGTTTGGGACTTTGCCTATCTTCTGCCTTCCCTGCTTCCCTTAGGGCAGTTTGGTATGCCTCCCTATCTTCATCCAGCTGTGTTCCCTTATATCTCCTGAAGGCCAGCCTTTTAGCTCTGACCTTTTCTGCTACTGTATTTGAGAACCAAAGTGGTTTCCTTCTTCTTTTGTACTTCCTTTTCTGTCTAACACAATGGGATGTTGCTTCAAGTATTGCATCCTTAATGCTTGCTCACTTTGCCTGTACCCCCTCCCCTGTGTTTCTTTTTGCCAGGGCTAACTTAACTCTGTTGGCCATCTTATCAAAGTCAGCTCCTCTGAAGTCCCATATTTTTGCCTTGGAATGGGATGATTTAGATGTAGTGGCCAAATTGAACCATACTATGTGATGGTCACTGGCCCACAGGTGACCTTCTATCTGGAGATCTGTGATCTCTTCCCTTTTAGTCAGTACTAGATCTAGGATAGCCCTGTCTCTTGTGGGTTGTTGTACCAGTTGTTTGAGGCCCTCTCCATGCATAGAATCCACCATGTGTTTAGTTCTGGCAGATGTTCCTGCTGGTATTGACCAATCTGTATCTGGCATGTTGAAGTTTCCCATTATCAGAACCTCCCCTTTAGCTGTCATGTTTTGTATATCTTCTAACAGTAATGTGTCTGTGTCCCCCCCCTGGTCTGGGGGCCTGTAGACAACCCCAGTTCTTATGACTGTCCCATATCCTGTATTTCTAGGGTGACCCACAATTCTTCTGGCTCCATATGTGTATTCTGAATTTCTGTAGCTTTTATATTTTCATTGACATACAGGGCCACTCCACCCCCCCTTTTTGCACCTTGGTCTCTTCTAAACAGTACATAGCCAGGTACTGAAGTCTCCCAAGTGTGGTTACTGGTAAACCACGTCTCACTAATTGCTACTATGTCCAGTTTAGCCTCTGACATTATTGCCTGCAGGTCTGGGATCTTATTTCCCAGGCTGTGAGCATTTGTGTACATGATTTTCCATTGGTCAGATTTCGGTGTGTTAATTGTTGGGTGAGGTTTGGCATTTCTCCTGTGCGTCACATGGGGAGACAGACCTTTTTTCTTACCTGGTGATGTAAATGAATTGCAAACATGCTGAATCCCTGTTTGACCACAGTATCTTGATGATATAAGACTTGACACAGATGCCAGATTTTCTCCAGGCAGGGAAGGGTGTAAACCCCCTACAGTTGGGGGTTCCCAAAAAGTCTTCCTTGGGCTTGCCTAAATGCTCACCGCCAGGCCGGTGTCCTGTGTTTTAGCGATTTAAACATTATTGCCAGAGAGTGCCTGTACAGCCTCTGCGTATTGTCTCTTTAAGAGCCACCTACAACATGGTGCTTATTTAATCTGGGAGGGGGCTGAGTGTTTCTATGCTCAAGTCCCTCCCGGGCTGCCAGATAATCACTCTATTCTGCCATCGCTACTTGCACAGAGGGAGCTCTGTTAAAAGCTGTCCTTATTTGCAGATTATCTATTAGAGTAGTATTGATAATATAGCTTGTCTAACCTACCTTCTTTGCAGCATGGACAGTTCTGTTTATCACCACAGTTTTCATCCTGGACTGTCAGAATGGGCCAATCAGTACCTTTGGGGACTCTAAATGGAGCCTGTCCCCAGGGGTCTTGTGGGAGAAAAATTCTGTAGTTTTGGCACTTTGGCACCCAAATGAACCTGGAGGTGGAGCCCTTGTGGTGACTGACAGACAGATACAGCCAACCAAACCTTTTGGATCCTGGGGAAAGTCCCAGGCTGCTTGCAGCAATAGTCAGATCTGAGTTGGGAAGTGAAGGAGTAACAGTTTGAGATAGTCGAGCAGCTGTCCTGCATAGTTTTGCACAGGAGAACTGTGGAAAGGCTTGCGTTTTGGCCTGCATGCCTGCCTGCTGTCCCTGAGAAAGAACCTGTGCCTTTATCGGACTGAATCCAAATTTGGAGAGCGAGTTAAGCCACTGAATGGTGACCAGGCTCCTACCTGAAGAAGACCGAAGATTTGCTGAACGCAATCAGCCTGTCAGGACCTCCAGCCACCTCTGAACTTCTGGATTGTGCAGAGACCCTGTAATTGCGACCGGAGAGCCATTTGCCTGGTATAGTGGAATTTCTTTACATGTAAATGTGCTGTGCGTTGTTAGTGGGTCGTAATTTGGTTCTCCACTGTGTGCTGAACTGTGTTCTGCTTGCTGGAGGCTGCATCCAGCTCCAATGGACTGAATCCGTAATCATCTCCATTTGGCCTGGGCTTTGCCACACTGGCCCAGCCAGACTACCTGCTACACAGAGAAAGTCATTGATGAAAGACCTGCCTGGGAATCAGCCCCCTGCTCAACACTGTGAACAGGAATGACACCTCAGTGATTCGTATGGGCTCTGCTTCTCCTGGCACTCCAGCTCAACAACCTGCAGTCTCAGTTTCATTCTGCCTGTGTCCTGTATTGGGTATCATGAGTAAACATCAGGGTAGCTCCCTGCAACAACAGCTAAATCTAAAGTGTTGTCATCTGATTGCCTTGCTGTCTTTTCTTTCATGAACTGAGCCCTCTGGCTCCGGATTACAAATAGTGTGTGTTGTGATGTTGCTTTCTTCCATCACAGGGCCCCAACCAGCTGCAATGCCAGCCTACCCCGGGCATCGTTTCTGGCAAGCCCACCATTCTCCTTCCTGGGTACCCAGAGTGTGTGACTGTGTAGGGACTCTGAAGTGCATGCATGACTGTTTGATTGATTTAGCCTTTAAGCCAATCAACCTGATTATGCCCCCTCCTTGTTCAAGTCCCATGAATACATCAGATCTAACTCTTTTTGCATTTAATCTGACTGTGGTTCCAGTTTGTATTGAAAGCACTGTACTGTTGTTGTTTGCTGTGCCTAACCTTGTTTTACAGGGGGTCTCCAGGGTTGAACTGGTGGGACCAGCCCTGGTGGTAAGTGTAAACAGTGAGGTACTTGCATGGTGAATGAGGGTCATTGCAAAAGTGATTACTGTATATTGTTCTGGCCACTAGAGGGGACAAAGGGGGTTACAGTTTCCCAGAGGACTGTACCCAGGTTAGCTTGACCACTAATAACCCTGACCTCTGGGGTGTTGGCACCCGTTTCAGTACCCAGGCCCCTTAACCTGCAACTAGTCAAGCAGGCAGGGGTAGTAGCCCTTGGGATAGCGCCACCTAGGGGGTTACATATGGATGGATAATCAGCTTAATTTATGTCAGTGTTGTATCTGTACAATAACGTATTTAGGATACTCCCACAAATCCTATGTTGTTGAAATGTTAAAAGTTTTAACAATATTAACAAAATGTACTACTCTTTACTCCTATACATAGCTCTTTTTTGTGGTACTTTTGATAAATATATTTAACAGTTCATTTGTATTAGTTAGGTTTTTCTTCTGTGCCAGTTAGATGATACATTTTCACGTACAATGTTGAAAAATGAGGACCTGCTGCATCGGTATCCAACATGCTGTATGTCCATGTTTGCTGTACAGTTTTCCTCAATGAAAATAATTTTGGAAAAAAAAGGCCTAGTGCAGAGTGCCCTTTCCTCTCCCCAGCCATACACATGTAACATCTCTGCAAATGCCACTGTACACAGGTAACACCTCAGCAAATGCCACCATGCATGCTACCTACTAAAGGCCCCTCCCCTGCTCCTGGAAATTACCCTTGACTACCCTAAAATTTTAAGTACTTGTTAAGGACCAAACTTTATTTATTGATGAGATGGCATACATGTGTTCTACCCCAGAATCAAACCCTCTGACTTTTTGCTTATAAAACCAAGACACACCCAATGTATCACTTGAGGCCCATATTACTGAGCTGACTGCTTGCAGTCTGTTTTACTTTCAAGTTCAGGACATCCACGTTTACCCATGTACCGCAGCTATAGTATCGGTTCCTTAGGCAGTGAATGGAAGCTACCGTCCAAGGTGCCTTGAGGCAATGAATTTTCCTTGGTTTCTTCATGCTGCTATATGTGAATTCAGTATGGGCACCCAGGACACTCATGTTTGTAAGAGCGGTCCAGAGAATTGTTTGTAGGCGTATTGGTCCTTGAACAAACAGATTAACAAAGTAGGTGATTTGTTAACTTTTTTAGACCAATGAGAAATTCTCAGAAGACAAGCTTTCAGGCCCTACAGTGCCTTTCTTCAGGTGATGGCAGATCCATTCATCTATTTGTACTAGGACCAATAGGCTATAAATAATTGTCTGCACCATGGAAGACACTAGAAGTCCTAGTCTCTGATGGCAGCTTCAGAAGTTCAGGAAGGTAGACACCCACTTGGATCGTGACATCTATTTATTAACCCAATACAAAAAACAGAATATTGCCAAACTATGGAAACTACAATGGGCAACAGGATGGTTCTGCAATGTGCCAGCCATTTCATGGCATTCCTGAAACAATGCAAAATCAAACCACTTGCAAACTCCCGTTCTTCTGTGAATATGTTAATTGCTGTAAGGAGGCATCTTAAGCCAATTTGTATAAGAAAAGCTTCTTGTAAAATCTAACACCACCTGAAAGAGGGCACTGTGAGGCCTAAAAGCTTGTGTTCTGAAATGTTCTTGTTTGTCCAATAAAAGGTATCAAATCCCATACTTTTGTTCATCTAAGAGTGGTCTCACACACATTATTAGGGTGGGGGGGCTGTAAACTAAACGTAAACAGTGTTGATACCCTAAGAATGTCAGTGAAACCATTCTTAGAACCATAATAGCAGACTTGGCAGGTGTAATAATATATTATTTATCGAGATTAAGCAATGATACATTTAAAACAAAGATTTATTTATTTATTTGAATTTTGGCAACTGGGTAGACCCACTGAGACAGAATGTCCCATTTTCAGGGGCTACCTGGGGAAAAGGGTTATAAAGAGAGGAACAGTGATACAATAAATAATAGCACATGGTAAGTGCATGCAGACACTTTTACAAAAACATACATAATAAACAAAGCAAAATGTCACACAGGCAGTAAATTAAGTTACATTTTCAAAACTGGTATAGAGATAAAAGTCAGAGGACGAAAACTAAGCAAAGCATATGTACAATTAGGTATAACTGAATGCAGAGTAAACAGGCACAGTGAGAAATTATTTACACCTATACAACAAAGATTTGTCAATGCTGAATGTTTGCCACTTACATTGCTGTTGTACCGGGTCTTTCTTGTACACATTTTTACTGTATATTTACCCAGGATAGACTACAAGAGATGCAATATCTCATGTTCAGTGGTGTCCTGCTTTTAAACATTTTTAGATTGTATTTATCCAGGATAGGCCAGCTAAGAGGCAACATCTATTTTTTAGTGGATTACCACATTTTGACCCAACATTTTCAACAGTCTTTTCATGACCTGACGTTATAATCAAGACAGGTGGAATTTTTTTAATGGCATGAGAAAGATGATTTTGCAGTACCACAGTGAAAACAGGTTTTGGAGGGTATTTGAAAATGGCACCTGCCATGTTCAGAGGATGGGGTAACACAAGACAGTTGTCGAACATTAGGGGCCAAAATCTGCAAACATAAAGTTATGAGTAAACATTGGTACAATTTAGCATTTCTTCATAACTTAGTTGTTTCTTCACATTTCAACTTCACATTTTCAACATAGTCTTTTTAGGACTGCTCCTTCTAAACATGATGGCTGTCATTTACACAGTAGTGGTCAAAACATTATTTATTGGCCAGGATTTCAAAAATGACAGCTATCGCATTCATGAGGTGGTGTGAAAAAATGTCTATGTTGAACATTTGAGGTCAAAATATTGAAGATTACCAAAGTTACGAGCTTGTGTTGAGAAATGTCAACATATGTTCATAACTTTGTTGTTTTACAATGTTTTTACACCAAATTTTCAACATAGCCTTCTTATCATCCCCACCTCATGAAGAAGGTGGAGACAATGTTCTAATCCTGCCCAAAAGATGATTTCACACCACAAGTGTGAAAAGGTATCCAGTGATGATAACGATTGTAAATGAGTGACTGTCAAAACAGCGATTCATTTACAGTGCTATCCTTTTGGGCTACCCTGTAAAGGTAGCAACTAAATGTGAATGCAAGCGTAGGGAGGGAGACTGGAGGGAGATGGATAGGGAGGAGAAGGGGAGGGTGTGTGTGGGGTAGTGTGCCTACTGCAACCAAGCTAGCCATGTGGTGTGGTGGTGAGGGTGGCTAGTGTCAGCCCAGCAGGTACTAGGTTTGGGGCTGGGGACCGGGAAAACTTTTACTGCTGCCATTTCCCTGCTGCTGTTTTTTTTTTTTAATCTGACTGTCTCCGCTTCCTTGACATGTACTGCCCCTAGAGTTGCTTATCTTTAATCAGGGGTGTGTGGGGGGGGGATGAAGGAGCAGCTCCCCCTGCATAAACACTAACTTAACTTGCCTGATATCTTTTCGCCCACAAGTGTGTATCGTCAATTTGATTTTCAGTGATATACGCTCACTATAACAGCGATCGCTGTTATGACATGGAACCGTGTGAAAACACATTGTGGGCAGGATTTCAGAAACAACAGTTGTCACGTTCATGAGGTGGTGTGATAAAATGATTTTCTTGAAATTTTGGGGTGAAAATATTGAAAATGACCAAGGTTATGAGCGTGCACTGAACAATTTCAACCTATGCTCATAACTTCGTTGTTTAAAATATTTTTATACACAGTTTTCAACATGGCCTTCTAATGACCCTACCTCATGAACAAGGGCAGAGAAAATGTTAAAATCCTGCTCAAAAGCTGATTTTACAGAGGTGTGGCTAGCTCTTGACTGAGGTGGCTGCTTGTTTCCTGGCCTCTGCTCCTTGGGACAGCTTATCCTGAAAAATCCGCCACCCTCCATCTATCATTTCACACTGTTTATGAGATCAAATGAAAAACTCATTCACTGCTTCAATCTGAGCTAACAATCTCTGCAATCGATCTCTTCAGCTCTACAATTTTCACTGGCAACTGTTTGCCCACCCATCAGAGCCATTTGTCATCAGCTCAGCACTTAGCATGGCTACTGCAATGGCTCTCAGCTTGGAGAAAATAGAAGGGATGTTCGCACAGCTTCTCTCTAAGCTCCAGGAAATCCAAAGCAGTGCTTCTAAGCACACGGAACAAATTGAGTAACTCTCATACAGGGCTTCAACAACCAAGCAAAAGCTAGCTCAAACAACTGACTCCTGCCATGAGCTCCAGAACATGCTACAAGACCAGAAAAGAATAATGCAGACTTTACAAGCAAGATGACCTCAAAAACAGGGGTCACTGAAATAATCTTCATTTCTTGGACTTTCCAGAGAAGGCAGAACAATGAGATACTATTTCTTTTCTGACCCAGGCTGTCTGCACTGTTCTTAAATTACAGGGGGATGCCACCTTTGAAATTGAAAAAGCATACCACTCTCTGCCCCTCCCCACCCAAGCCCAGGGAAAAACCAAGACCCATTATAGTTAAATTCCTAAGACACCAGGAGAAAGAGAGCAAAAGTGAGCAAAAGAACTGTGATCCTTGGATTGGCAGGGACACTGTATCATGATCTTTCAAGGCTTTTCAAAAGACCTGATGGCCTGCCAACATGCCTATACAGAGATCTGAGAGGCACTGCTTTGAGCGGGAGTTACCTTCACTCTCATAGAAACATAGAATTTGACGGCAGATAAGGACCGCTTGGCCCACCCAGTCTGCCCATTTCCCTACCTGATGGATAAGCTGCAGATCCTAGTTAACCAGCAGCCTACTTCTTCCTAGCCCCACCCCCTAGAATTGCCTTATGACTGTCCCATGCATGCTTGAATTCCACCACTGTTTGTGACTCCACAACCTCCTCTGGAAGGCCGTTCCATACATCCACCACCCTGTCTGTGAAAAAATACTTCCTTAAATTACCTCTGAGCTTCTATCCTCTTCTATCTTCAAATTGTGCCCCCTTGTTCTTGCACACCTCTTTTTTTGAAAGATGCTACCCTCTTGGACTTTGTTGATTCCCTTGAGGTACTTGAAAGTTTCTATCATGTCCTCCCTCTCCCTCCTTTCCTCGAGGCTATACATATTAAGCTCCTTAAGTCTCTTCATGTCTTCCGGTGCAAACCCTGCACCATTTTAGTTGCCCTCCTCTGGACAGTTTCCATCCTGTCTATGTCTTTGCAGAGATTGGGTCTCCAGAACTGCACGCAGTACTCCAGATGGGGTCTCACTAGCTGTCTGTAAAGAGGGATAATAACTTCCTGTTTTCTACTGGTGATGCCTCTCCCTATGCATCCCAGTATCCCCCCAGCCCTCCTTGCTGCCCTCTCACATTGCTTGCCCACCTTTAGGTCATCTGATATGATTACCCCAGGTCCCTTTCCATTTTTGCTGTTGTTAGTATCTCACCCCCATTGTGTACTCTTCCCTTGGTTTTGTTTCCCAGGTGCATTACCTTGCACTCTTAGCATTGAATCTAAGCTGCCATACATTTGACCATTCCTCTAACCTGCCAAGTCCCTTCTCATCCTTTCCACTCCACCTTGTGCATCAACTCTGTTGCAGATCTTTGTGTCATCTGCAAAGAGACATACTTTTCCTTCCAGTCCCTCTGCAATGTCACTTATAAAGACATTGAAGAGGACTGGTCCTAATACTGAACCCTGCGGCACCACTACTAACCCCTTTTTCAGAGTGGACCCATTTACTCTACTCTCTGTGTTCTATTCTCCAGCCAATTTTTACCGAGGCTGTCATCTTGGGACCTACTCCCAGGCTGGCTAACTTGTATATTAATCTTTTGTGAGACTGTGTCAAATGCCTTGCTAAAGTCTAGGTATGCCATGTCCACAGCCCCTCCCTGATCAACTACTTTGGTCACCCAGTCAAAGAAATCTATCAGATTTGTCTGGCATGACCTTCCTGCTGTGAATCCATGCTGCCTTGGGTCCTGTGCCCCTCTGGCCTCTAGATATTTAACAATTCTTTCCTTCAGAAGTGATTCCATCATTTTCCCTACCACTGAGGTTAAACTAACAGGTCTGTAGTTTCCTGATTCTGCCTTGCTCCCACTTTTGTGAACGGGAATCACATCTGCCCTCCTCCAGTCCTCGGGTACCACCCCATTCTCCCATGATTTGTTAAAGAGGGTAGTCAGTGGTGTCACTAGTTCTACCCTTAGTTCTTTTAGAATTCTGGGATGAATCCCATCAGGTCCCATTGCTTTGTCCACCTTCAGTTTTAAAAGTTCTTTCAGAACCCTTTCTTCTGTAAATGGGCTGGTATCAACTTCTGTATCCAGAGTGTTTCACTGTTTGTTTTAGGTACCTCCTCTTCCTTTGTAAATACTGAGCAAAAATATTTGTTTAGTATCTCTGCCTTTTCACAGTCACCCTCTGCCCACCCTCCCTCCCTTTATTAAGCCTCACTATCCCTTCCTTGGTCTTCCTTCACTCCCTGATGTACCTATAAAAGGTTTTATCCCCTTCTTAACTGAATTGGCTATCTTTTCCTCGATTTGGGCCTTTGCTGTTCTGACGCCTTCCCAGCTTCCTTTGCTTTTAACTGATACAGTTCTCGTCCTGTTCCTTCTGTGAGTCCTTGTACTTCCTGAATGCTTTTTTTCTCTTGAACCTTCACTGCCACTTCCTTTGAGAACCATAGTGGTTTCTTACCTCATTTCATTTTGTTTATTTGCTTTACACAAAGGCTTGATACCTCTGTGATAGCAGTTTTTATTATTCCCCATTGTTCTTCCACCCTCCTTCCTGCCCATTTGCTAGTGCATTCCTTAGGCACTCACCCATTTTGACAAAGTCAGCCCTCCTAAAATCCAGTACCTTTGTCTTTGTATGGCTTGACTCTATTGATGTGTTTATTGTGAACCATACTGTTCGATGGTCGCTAGTTCCCAGATGGCTACCCACTTCTACATCTGTGATCCTCTCTTCATCTCCATTTGAGAGAACCAGGTCTAAGATTGCTCCCTCTCGAGTGGGCTCCAATACTAGTTGTCTAAAGGCATGCCCCTGTAGGGCATCTAGAATAACCCCACTCTTCGAAGTGGCTGCTGCAACTGCACTCCAGTTAACATTTGGCATATTCAGATCACCCATCAGCAATATCTCCCTTTTCTGCCATTCTAAGTATACTTTCTATCATTTTCTTGTCCATTTCCTCCTGAGAAGGGGGTCTGTATACAACCCTGTGGGATGTGGTGCATTGCCGGTCTCCAAATTTACCCACAGTGCTTCTCTCCTCCCTGTTTACCCTTTGTTCTGTTGCTTTGATTCCTTCCCTTATGTAAAGAGCTACTCCTCCTCCTCTTTTACCCTCCCTGTCCCTCCTGTAGATAGTGTATCCTGGTAT
Organism: Neoceratodus forsteri; assembly: GCA_016271365.2. Lineage (NCBI taxonomy): Eukaryota > Metazoa > Chordata > Ceratodontiformes > Ceratodontidae > Neoceratodus > Neoceratodus forsteri. Next base: position 1,094,772,773 of record CM057451.1, read on the forward strand.
GTTTACATCCCAGTCATGGTTTTGTGTGTACCATGTTTCTGTGACTGCCATGATATCCAGATGTTCCTCCTCCATCAAGGCGACTAATTCAGGAAGCTTGTTACTCAGACTACAGGCATTGGTACTCATTGCTCCAGTACCCAGCCATGCTGCAGCTCTTGCACAATGGGATGTCAGTGGACTTCCAGATACCCAAACTGGTAAAAGAGCACATTCAGTCTTACTGGCCCCAAGCTCTACTGCCTTCAAACCCATAAGCTAGACAACATGAAAATGAACATTCTTCTGCTGGAGAGAGTCCATCACAGCTCCCTACACAAGACTCACCGCACACCCATACCATGCAAGCCACTCTTGAAGATATGTAGATGCAAGTAAAGTAAAAAGTTTATTGTTCAGCTAAATAGCCATTACAATAACTAACATACGCAATACACAATACACACATTACAATATGTGAAAATACACATTTCATACAGAAAACAATTGAATAAGACATTTAAAAGGTGAAAACACCTGCCTTTTAAATAGCTATTAAAATTTCACATCCATATCATATTCATTTCCACAATAAAGTGTGTTACTTTATTAATTAGGAACACCAGCACATTATAGCTGCCAATAGAATGCTGTATGCAATTATTTATTACTATAGCTGATAGTGTACCTGTTTTCAGAGGAAAAAATACTATCTCCAGCAATTAGTAGCTATATTCTACATTAGAAGCAGGATTTATATCCATTCCCACCCCACATCAGGTTTGTTGCCCGCCTGCAGAGAAACACATGCATGAATTGAGGGGTTAAGCAAATCACTAGACCCAAACTGCAAAAGCCTGAATCACAAGTAACACCCACATCCTTAGCAAACTACAGAGGCAGCCTGCAATACTCACTAGCTGTGAGCCTCCACCTATTGCCAAATTGGGAATTATAAACCAGAAACATATAAAAAATGCATCTGGATCATCGTGAACCCTGTATGCTTTCCTGTGCACACACAATTTCTTCATTTTCACACACCAATGTCCTCTTATGGGCCCTACTGAGGGCATATTAAATATACACCCACTTAACTTCGGGCCTCCATACAGACCAGGTATCAACTCATGAAGATACTACTGTGTGTTACACATAATTACATACAAAGTCAGATGTCCCATTAAGAATTACTTTATTTCCAGTTATACCTAACCTGCTTGGTGAATACCTGGAGACGTCCAGCCTCAAATATTGCTCCCCACCTCTGATTAATGCCAAGTATAGTGGGAATTATATACCTGTAAAAAAAGTATTCACCTCAGATCACTATAAACAACCCTTACCCTCCAATAACCGGAAAATTTTCCTCTGCTAACTAGCACACTTTCCCAACATTAGGCAGTGGGCCTTATTATAACCTCCTCGGCCATTCCTCAATAAAAACATTAAATAATTATTCTGCAGACTACATTAATACATCTTTAATTACTCATCAATGACTCATCTGTATATATTTTGTTACTTAGTTTTAAAATGGCCAGCTCTAATGGAATCCTAAAAAGAATTTTACCAGTTGACACATTTAACTTGTGAATTGCACAAATAAAGACAAATAACACATAATTTTACATATAAAAACCACAGTAATAAACTAGCGAAGCCTATATTTAAAAGGAAACAGCAGTAATTCTCTTATAAAAGTTCCAACTGCCACAGCAAAAATGCTCCCTAAAAGGCAATCACTCCAAAGTCTCTACAAGATGAAAAACGAATATACAATTTGTAAAGCGACGTACTACAGTGCTCCTAAATGAGGAGTCCTGCTGGTTTAAAATGTTTGAATAACTCTCAAATATCCATGCTCATTTGAGGCTCCTTAATTAAATAAGATAACTAATAGCCGAAAAAAAAAACAACAAAGTGTCCAAGGCACCGTTTGCTTGCAAGCCAATGTGAGTTTATAAGGATTTTACCTTCAGCAATATTAAAGCAAAACTAAAGCAGCATTCTTGTACTAATTCTTAATTTAAAGCTTGCAGATAAAAGGGCCATTCAAGTCCATGCATAAGTGTACTCACGGCTGCACCTCATTTGCCTTCTTTTCAAGTTTCTTTAAGAAAGTATTTTTCCAGAGCATCAGTCTAATTTTCAAGGGCCTTCTCATAAAAATGTTCTCAGGCATCTCAGTACAAACAGTGCTCTTTAACTTTCCATGGTCGCTTATTCCAGGATCATCATCTTAAAGCACAGACACCTGGAAAAAACCCCACAAACAATGCACTCCTCTAAGTGCGGTAAATTTAATGTGCTTTTACAGAAGACCCCAAGCCCTAGGCAAGGATGGCATACATTTTAAAAGCCTTACAACATGTTTTATCCCATTAGTCTCCTCGTTCCAGTTCCTTACAAATAGACGAAATTGAAGCCATCTCCGGAACTTTTCTCCAGAAACCTCACAATTCCAAAGTTTTCCATCGCTTCCCCATCCAGAATCACTCTGAATAAACAAGAAGCATATAAGCACATAATACGCTAGGTGAGATTAATATCTCTAAAAGCGTTCTTAGTCTAAAGATTACAACATATCAACTTTGTATCCTGAGTAGAAGGACAAGCGAACTGTCTATATCACATATCACAAAAAGTCGACATAAAAACAGTTACTCAGCTAAAAAGTTGTTGGAGTCTCTCAGAATGCCAAACGCCGAGAACAAATGATCACTCATCTAAATTGCCCTAAGGCTCTCAACAACATAAGATGACTTATAAAGCTCGATTGAACAAATACACTCGGGGTTTCATACATACAAAAAATAAACATCCTCAAAGGAATAATTTTAAAGCCGACAACAAACTTGGAGGAAAACAGCCAGGAGTGAAGCGGAACAGAGCAGTCCTGCAGCCATCTTGCTGCCCCACAACCTTCAGCAAAGTCTACTGATATGTGGATGCAACCCCCAAAACAGAAGAAACATAATTGGAATGGCCCACAGAACCCCTCTAGCCACATACCAGACAGGTCCAGGAGTCGCAGCCACAGGGACCACTCAGAGGACACTGATGTTGAACTTTCCTTACTGCTGATGCACAACAGACACACTCTTCTTCTACAAGACTCATCAGTAAATGTATCACTGGCCAAACCGTGGCACCTATCATCCCACAGAACCAAACTTCCCCAGGCTACTCTAAGTCTCATGCTCCACAGTCATTATCTGCATGTGGATCCACCAACAAACCCTCTGTCTCTTCACACACCTTATCAGCCATGGACCGTGCACTAAAGCAATGAAACAACCATGACTCCCCCCCAACTCAGTCACTACATCAAAGACTTCTGCCACCTAGATGAGCAACCCTGCATAGCTGTGGGTAAGCCTGATCCACAATACTTGGTTGTACTGTGCAGCTACAGACTCTAATATATTTGGCTCAGCTCACATGCCATTAGGCAAGAAAAGAGCCTCTTTATTCTAACTTGGTGTAATTTACTGCATATAGTGTTACCTGCACAATGTTCAAGCTCAACGCAGAGCTATGGGCTTTCTAAAGTGCCTCCTGCTAAAATGTTGGGGTTATGGTGGTAAGGGAGAATGAATATCATCAAGAATGAATATCACAGAGAATGAAGATCACTGCATTTAAATGTTGCTTCATGTATTGACGGTGGGTCGCCTCATGTTTGTCCCCTGTATGTTACTATGATGGGGTTAGGGTGGAAAGGAAGAATGTATATCATCGCATTTAAATGATGCTGTATGTATGGTTGGGGTCACAGTGGGACTCCTCACATTTGTCTCCTGTATGGTAGGATAAAGAGTTAGCAAGCCCAAGCCTATCATCGGAAGGTACCCCATCTGTTTCTGGCCAATACTCTTTAGTGGGGAAAGTCTTGAGAGTGACTGACATCTCATCCCACTGTACCACGCCACATCACCAGACTGCCAGATATTATAGCTACACTGATTTGGTGAACACACAGCAGTAGACCAAGGCCACCTTTTCTGCTAAACAGCCTGCCATACGGAACAGAACAGGGGATTCCCATGACCTCTTGCAAGGCTTCCTACTCAGATAGCACTTCACCCCCCCATCCCCTAACTGACAGTACATCCCCAGTCAGGCTGCATCTGTGGAACTCTGCTGTGACCAATAAAACAATATCCACATCAAATGGCTATGAGGGAAGGAGGGCATACTCAACATAGGGGGTCGGTACGAGCTAGCCACTGCAATCTACTATACATGTCGAGCAGGTTATGGCCATGATCATTACTGCTGTGACCTCCAACAATGACAGCATTAACAATGTAGCTAGTACTTCCACAGAACAATTCAGAAAAAATATGGATAAGCACTTCAAGGGTAGCAGTTAGACAGTAACCAATAAGAATGAGAGCACTACGGGCAGAAGTCTATACATAGCTCTGTATATCCTATAAATCCTACGAACATACTTCCTCCTATGGAATTCCCACCTTTCTCCTTGAGCTATCACTTACCTTACCATCCCCCCATCCCTCCTTCTGCCCAACCCAGTGGTGGTAAAGTCCTCACACAAAGAAGGCCTGGCTCAACCCTGACTCAGTACCTCGACTGCACCCTAAGCAGGAGACTCTGATGGATTACAAACAGGTTTCCTTTGAATTTTTGGCCTTTTAGTCTAGCTGACTGTAATGCCCATACTCACCAAGAAAGAGTTCTCACACTCAACCCTGTATAACAGTCCTTAACATTTTGCACAGGGGGTGTGCTCTGAACATGCTTTGTGATAACCTACCCGAGTGAAATTTACAGCTTCTACTTACAATGAAACCTGACCACTATAGAGACAAGACACTGATTGGGGGAGGGGGACTATCAAAAGCTGTTAATGTTGTCATTGATGGAGGTCACAGCAGTAATGCTCACGGCCATAACCCCTTACGCCTGACCCCTTACAATTAGCTTGTGATACAAGGAAGTGGGGGTTGAAGTGCAATGCGGAAAATGTAGGGTGCTGCATCTGGGGTCAGAAACCCAGGACATGCATACACCCTGGGGGGGACCACACTGCAAGTCACATTAGGCGAGAGGGACCTAGGGATAGTGGTGGACAGCAAAATAAATAACACTGAGAATTGTTGAAGAGCTGCAGTTAAAGCAAACAGGATGCTGGGCTGTATAACAAGGGGGATTACCTCCAGGAGGAGGGAGGTGATTCTCCCGCTGTATAATGCCCTGGTTAAGCCGCATCTTGAGTACTCTGTGAAGTTCTGGAAACCCCATCTTAAGAGGGACATAGCGCTGCTAGAGAGGGTCCAGAGGAGGGTGACCAGGGGGGAAGTACAGGGGAATGCAGGAGACACTTCTTCACTGAGAGTATGGTGGAACCATGGAATGCACTGCCCAGGAGTCTGGTGGAAGAGACCACAGTGAAAGGATTCAAGAAGGGTTGGGACAGGTACAGGGGGAAACTGAGGCCAGTGAAGGCCACCTCTGGGGCTGTGGGGGTGGAGGAGTGAGCTCCCAGTAGGGGGCTAGCTTCCGAGCAGACATGATAGCTCATGGGACCTATTCTGCTGGCTTTTACTATGATACTATGATATCAAGCCCACTGTCCTTTAGAGCAACTGCTTTTAAGGATCCTAAGTCATAGCTGCAAACAGTAGGAGAAATCCCCCCCCCCCAGTCAACCATGGGCGGGCAGGGATGGGGTACAATACCTTAATTCTATAGCCACCTAACAACCCCTTAACACAGGGCAGTTTCAAAGAGCCGACTGTCCCACGTTAAAACAAGTGAACAGAAAATATTCAAGACTCACATTACGGTGCTCCACATAGACAGTTAAACACATGTCAGCAGGCTACACCCGAATCTCGCCCGCTGTGACTACAAGCAGACATCCTATCTCTTCAATGTAGTACAAGTTAAGAAAGGGGGAGAAGATGCCTAGCATAAACAACACTTTGATATCACTGACAAACATCATCCGTGATGAAGGTATGTGCAGTGGTTATACCACGTCTTGTCAAGCTGCCCCTTCCCAGTTTCAGACCGTTGGCATTCTTGTGTGATCCCAACCCCCCTCCATGCCCCCTCTATCCCCACCCCAAATTACCTTCATGCAAAGCACGTCTCATGCAATCCCACCTGTACCGCCCTCCCAACTTCTTCTAGTGCAAAATAAATGTGCCAGTTCCTCTAAGTCCTTTCTGAGGGTTATTTCTACATGGCCCCTATCTGAACATGCACAATTACCAACCAATCTCATTAGCTTCCCTGCCAGGGACACACAAGCAACTATGGACATATACATAATAGCACAGCTGTCATGAATGCTAGATGCCGCATTGCATACTGGTTGCTTTCCAGAGTACAACACTGTGCTGTCTGACCACTTCACTCATAAGCAGCGTGTATCCATAAGTAGATGCTACTCCTACCATACCCCCCTGTTCTGTTTCTATATCGAGTACCCCATATACCCCAGCCCCTCCCCATTTTCAATAGCACACTACCTCTAACTCTCTACTTCTCTGCCTGTACCCAATATAGGCTGTGTGTGGGTTTTGATGTGCGATATGGCTGCCACTACACATTCAGTCACTTCACTATCAGTCTAGCATTAAGCGTTATATAAATTCTGATCTGTCTTCTTCTTCTTCTTCTGCTAACCCCCCAATCTTGCATGTCTAAAGATGGAGGCACAATACGTCTTTCACTAGTGTGTCCCCCTCCTCCCTTGTCAATAATGCCGTGCCATGCCCTACTTCATCCTCAATGCACCTCACTCAGCCACAGCCAAATAACTCCCTTTCACCAGGCTATCCCCCCAACACAAAGCCAGCACAACAATTTGTGTCCACCTTTTCAAAACCTACCAGGCAACATAACCAAAAGGGTGCTCATGCTCACAGGATGTACAGCACCTGTGACATTCTTGCCACAATTCTTCGCTTCTCAACAGTGTGCCTAACTCCTCCTCAGTGCCAATGACCTAAATTAGCAAGAGGTTCCCCCCTCCACGCCTGTGGCACCTAGTTAATGACCCATGTTGAGGGTAACATACACCCCCTTTTGAGTGCCCAAAGGAGTCGGATGGACATGTTGGTCCCTCCCCTTCACTTTCTGTATAACAGGAGAGTTTTCTCCCACTCAGGTACTTACCTGTGTGAGAGGCCAGCTAACCACATCAGCAATCAGTGCATCGATAATGCACTGATCTGCTTATCTCCAATACATAACATTGTGGTGAACCTTGGGTGTTATTTGCATCCAGTTCCTATCTACAACTTTACTCCTGGGATTCTAGTTAAATGTACTGCTGTTATGCCTTTTATCATGACTGTGTATTTAGTAGTTTTATTAGTGTTAGTATTTTGGTGTATTAGTTTAGTTTATCATAGTGCAAAGTGCTATCACACATATGGTCCATGTGAAATTAAACCCGCTGTACAGGGGGTACATTATAGGAATGAATTAGGACATTTTTTAGATGCACAACCCAATGCGCACTATCTCATTCAGCTGTATAATCAGTACCAGCTTGCTCAACTTGTTATTCTTCGAGATCGCTGCAGGAAGAGGGACCACCACATCGGCAGTGGGCAGCAGAATCACCACATCAGTGGAGAAGGGAGCCATACTGGGGGCGGTGAAAGAGGACATCAACGGCACAAGAACAAACCAGGAGGCAGCTGAAACTGTGAAATTGTTGAGGACGGGCTTGAATAACAGTGCCCAGCCACAGGACTGAGTAACTCCAGGAGAAGACTTGTTTTTGACATCGGCCGCATTGGCAGCACACGAACAGACTGGAAGGCAGATGAAACTGTGAAACTCTTGTGGCTGGGCTTTAACAACAGCACCCAGACGCAGGACAGAGGAACTCCGAGAGAAGAGCTGTTTTTCTTTCACTTGAAAAGGCCCTCCCCCACCTGCGCCCTCCATCAACCTTAATTAAATACTCAAAGACACGGGAGCAGGGCCTGAAAACTGAAGGGGACGGGCTTCAGCTACAACCGATTGGAAATAAGGACAGTGGGGGGAGGAGCTCTGGGGGGCAAGACACTCCTATCAAGGGGTCCAAAGACATAAAGTCTTTTTTGTCAGGTTAATGGGTACATTGATATAGTGTCATTGTTTTTGAGTTTTCTGAGTTAGAAACTGGCAGGCTGGGACAAGGCTCAGCTAACAGGTTGAGCTGAGGGGTTAAATTGTCATTGGTTTTGAATAAAAAGTTATATGTTAAGGCATTGTGAGTTAAGGCCAAATTGTTCAACTGTGTTTAGAGGTTGGCAGGATCTGGTAAAGGAGGGGAAACTGTTCACTGGTAGCATGTCACCAGGGGGGCAAATGGGAGAAAGGGAGGAATGGCCTTATAGGCAGAATGGGGCTTGAGGATGGAGAGGTATGGGAAGGTAAGCCTGGGAGGGTGGGGCAGCATCATGGGACAGAGCAGTATGGAGGGGCATGACAGGGTGTGGGTCAGTGGCAGCACAGGGGGAGGCATGGTCAGTGGAAGAAGGGGAAAAGGGGACACGGAGGAGGGAGGGTCATGGGTTGTAATAACTGTGGTGTGGCAATGTTCATGAGCACTCTGTGGAGACTGGAGGCATATCCAGTTTGTCAAAGGCTGGGGAGAATGGAGGTCGAGCTAGTATGGCTAAAAAGAGAATTGTCCTTGACAAAAAGAGACATCATCAGAAAAGTTACAGAAGGCAATCAAGTAGAAGGCAGGAGGCAGGCTGACTGGGTGGACAGAGGGTGAAGGGGGCATGTCACACAAGGGGTCATGGAGGGAATGACCAGGTAAGGGAATGGGGACACAACAGGCAGGAGTACCAGTGTTCATGAGCTTAGGTACACAGCGGGCTTTAGCAGATACTGGTACTTAATGGAGACACTGGAGTAAGAGGATGTGAATGGGACTGAGGCAGAGGGGAATAAGGAGCCGTGCCAGGAAAGGCAGAAGAAGTCAGAAGCAGGGGAAGATCAGGCTATGGTGGTCCCGGAAGTAAAGGGGAAAGGTGATACCAAAAGGAAAGGGAGGACTATCATGGGGGGACAGGTTGTAACAGTCAGGGGTGAAAAAGGGAAGGGGAAGGAAGCAGGAGAGGGCAGCCTGAGGGGAGACCAGAGAAGAACAGGCATCCAGGGAGAAGACGGATTAGAGAGTGGCAGGAATGGAATAGGTGAGTGCAGAATGGAGAACGGGGGGGGGGCTGGGATGAGGCCAGGTACCATCCAGCAGGGCAGGAGGACAAACAGACAGTTAAGGAAGAAGTGGAGCTGGAAGGTGACCAGGAGGGAGTCAGGAGGAAAGAGAGAAATAGCCAGGTAAGGGTGGCAGTGGCACCGTTGGAGTCAACACATGAAAATCAGTGATTGTGTATGGGGACTCTATTATTAAAGGGATCCACTGGTTAAGAAAGGGAGTAGCTTTCAAGGGGAGATCGGTTTTCTGTGTACTGTAGCGGGATTGGACTTGCACCTAAAAATTGCTGGCATCCGAGTGCAGTATTGAGGGGTGCTGTACTGCTGGGGTGTGCCGTCCTTCGGATGAGACGTTAAACCAAGGTCCCTTCTACTCATCCTGGTGTTGTCCTGGTGGGTGTCCAGGTGGAAGTAAAAGAACCCAGGACACTCTTCGCAAAGTGTAGGGAACATTCCCGGTGTCCTGGCCAACATTCCCCTTCCCATAAACCGGTTCATGCAATTATCCAGGCTGTGTGTGGGTGATGATGTGCGATATGGCCGCCACCACACATTCAGTCACTTCACTACCAGTCTAGCATTGCTTGTAAAGTGCTTTGGATGTATGAAAAGCACTATATAAATGCTGATTCTTCTTCTTCTTCTTCTTCTTCTACCAGGGATGGAGGCGAGCAGGACACTACCAAAAATTAAGGAGTGCATTAGGCTGATTGGGGGGAGGACCTCACCTGGTTTTACACCTTGGTACAAATGACCTGGCCGGGGAGGGAGTAGAAGAAGTGCAGAGGAGATTTATAGAATTAGCTAGAGGGTGCAAGGGCAAGGCAAGGCAAGTTTTATTTATCTGGAGCCCAATCCCAGAGGCTCTGAGCGCCGTATAAAAAAAATCAAAACATAATAAATGTTCATCACCTAATAAAATGACACAAAATATAAATTAAGATCAGCAGCATTAAACACAAAATAAAATAGGTTTAGGAATAAAAGAAAAAGGGCAAACAAGTGGGACAGATTCCCAAACTCAGCCCATCTGGTCAGGGAAAGCCTGACTGAACAGATGGGCCTTGGTGGGATGACAAGGGGATGGTGGATACCATAGCTTTCTCAGAAGTCCTTCCAGTACACTGTGCCAGTACAGTGAGACAACTGAGAATCAAAGACTTTAACCACTACGTAAGGCAGTGGTGCAGGAGGGAGGGCTATGAATAAATAGGTGATTGGGGAGACACATGTGTAGACCAGCATCTGTATGCGAGGGACAGGTTGCATATAAATTATGAGGCGGCTAGGATTTTGAAGGGGAAGCTACAGGGGTATACAGATAAAATAGTAGGGAGTGCTTTAAACTAGGAGAGGGGAATGGTGAAGCTAGGTGTAGCCCTGTAGGAATGGTGGGATGAACTGGCCTAACTCGCTCTCCCCCACAGATGTGGGCAAGAGAAGCTGACAAGAGGGGAAAGGGAGAGGGGAGGGACTAGTGGAGGAGTTTGCTAACAAACAGAAGGAGTCTAGGTAATAAAATGGGAGAACTGCAGGTGACAGTGGTGGAGGGTGACCTGGATCTAGTTGCAGTTATGGAGACCTGGTGGACTGAAAACCACAGTTGGGAGGTGGGTATGTTCTGTACAGGAAAGACAGGACAGGAAAAGGGGAGGGGTTGCTCTTTATGTAAAAGAGGGGATTAGGGCGATGGCATACGGGTGGGGGGTGGACCTGCAAAGACTCTATGGGTGACTTTAAGCGGAGCGGGGGGAAGGCAGTGAAGGTAGGGTGGTCTACAGGTCACCAAATCAAGGGGAGGAAGTAGACAGACAGATGGCTAAAGAGATACAGGAAATAGCCAACAAAGGGGAAATCGTGGTAGTGGGAGATCTGAATCTAACTGATGTAGATTGGGACATCCCGGCAGCATCCACAGATAGGAGCAGAGAGTTACTGGAAGCCTTGCAGGAAGTATTCATCAACCAGCTGGTAATGGAACCTACTGGGGGGAGGGCAATACTTGTTATGTCGAATGGGGACAGTGTCGAAGGGGTGGGGGTTGGGGAAAATTTGGGCAACAGTAACCATAGGGCAGTAAAATTAGAATCAGAAAGGGGCAGGTTAAGGGCAGCTCCAACACTAGGGTGCTGGCCTTTAGAAAGACAGATTTTAGGAGGATGAGGGCATTGGTCCAGGAGGAACTGGAGAGGAAGGAAGACCTGGAAGATGTGGAGGAGCTATGGGGGGGAATTAAAAGAGGAATATTGAAGGCGACAGAGTTATGCATTAGGACGGTGAGCAAGAAAAAGAGGGGAAGGAAACCACTTTGATTCTCACCAAATGTGAAGAATGCAGTTACGGAGAAGAGAAGGGCATTCAGGGTATATAAGGCATTGCAGAGGGTGGCAGACAGGGAGGTGTATAAGGATAAACTGAAGGAAGTGGGAAAGGTGATCAGGTGGGCTAAGCCTGAAACAGAAAAGTGTATAGCAAGGGAGGCAAAAAGGGGAGACAAGAGGTTTTTCAGATATGTGAGTGAAAGAAAGAAAGGGAAGTATGGGATTATGAGGCTCGGGGGGGAAGGGGGGCACTGGTGGAGGGTGACATAGAAAAAGCTGATGTCCTAAATAGATACTTCGCATTGGTCTTAAGTTCACAGTGGAGATGAGGAAAGGGCTAAAATTGGAAAATAGGGAGAGGATGGGTATAGAGATGGACTCAAGTCTCTTCATGGAGGCTAGGGTACTGGAAGAATTATTTATTTTTTTATTTGTTTGAATTTTGATGATCGGGTTGGTCAACTGAGACAAAGTCCCTTTTTCAGTGATGACCCGAGGAATAAAGCATTCCAAGAACAAAACGTAATACAATAATACACATAGAATAGTACAGGGAGTCACAATACACAGTTAAGCCATAGGTAAATAACAACAGTACCTGAGTAGGCAATAACCAAAGGATTCCGGATTACAGGTAGGGTTACCACCTGTCCTGATTTTCACAGGACAGTCCTGATATGGGTAGCTGTGTCTTGCAAAACAACCATGAAAAATGCTACATGTCCTTTATAGTAGAAAAAATATTTTTTAACTTTCCACTAAATGTTGTATAAAAACTATACCTTAACCAAAATGCCTTAAAATAAGAAACAATAGAAGCAACTAAGAAACTACAATACTTAGCCTTATTTCTGATTACCGTATTTCATCGATTTGTAACCGCAGTTTTAAATGCAATATTTTATTTTAGTAAAGGCTTTAATTCGACGGCGGCATCTAAATAAGGGCGGCTATAATTACAAACAGCTGATCTGGGAAAGTTTAGCTTTGAAATTCAGAGCAAAAATATACAGCCGATATGCCGAATGCCTTTGAGAAAAGTGGAGGAGTCAACCAAATCATTGTGTGCAGCCAAGCAGAACTGCTCCTTTTTGTTTAAATGTAAAAAAAAAGCTGCTCCATTATTGAAAGTAAAAGCTTCATATTAGGTAGTTAAAAATATGGTCTGTTTTTATTCCTTCTAGCCCAAAGCAGTGTGCTCCTAAAAGGAGAATGAAAATAAGTTGTTTAAACAACTACGGGGTGTAGATAGAATAAACTGTCCCAGTAGTTGTCGGTTCTATGGGAACCTGACCATACACTCCTGTACTACACGTTGCTTTTTGTGGTACAGAATGGTGCCCTGGAGTAGAAGGTGAGGGGGCTGTACAGTACACTGCATTGTGCGGCATAGAATAGCTGCTCTGAATAGTAGAATGTTAATCCTGCAGCGAAGAAGAATGTTGACACGGAGTGGTAATATTTATTACTTTTGTACTTTACCACCGCTCCATTAAACAAAACTCTGACTCTGAATCGTTCTTCGGGGAGGAGGGTCTAACTGTAATTTTGGCTTAAAAATGGGGACTACTTTAATTAGAAAGTTTATTTTTAACTGGGGCTACAATTCGCAGGTGGCTAGAAAGTGAGGGCAGCTTCAAAACGATGAAATACAGTATATATAGAAAACAAGTCAATTGCATTAGTCGAGGATACGTACTGTCCTGCGAAAAATCATGTTTCAGTAAGAAATGTCCCACTTTGGGCTTCTTAAAAGGTGGTAACCCTAATTACAGGCAGTTTGCAGGTAGCCAGGGGAGACAGGAAGCAGATTTAAATGTATACCATGTGCAGGGACATTTATGCCATTCACATACCGGATGTCAACAATTTAAACAGCAAGATAACTAAAGATAGCCAGATTCATCTGCACTTGGTTAGAGACACAGGATTCAGATTACAGTCAGATGTTATTCTAGGTAGAGGAGGGGTGAGAAGTGAGGAGAACAGCTTGTCTTTGAGACAGGAGAGAAGGGAGACTGTTTGTGACCATTGCAGAGATTGACATAGATGCGAAATATTAGTCACATGTGGCCTTACTTATTAATAACAGTTATCTCTGCATTGGGGGGTTTGAAGAACTCATCCTTGTAGAGTTTTTTTTGAATTGGTTAATAGTTTTGCAGAAAAATAGAGGGTGGGTCAAATTGTTCCAAATTTTGGGGGCAGTGACAGCGTAGGATCTTTGGCCTATCTTTAGCCTGGCCTTTGGGAACTTAGGAAAGCTACAGATGGATAAAGCGATGGGGCCGGACAGGATTCATCGGAGGATACTCAAAGAATTAAATCAGGAATTGGCAACACCCCTCATGAGGCTATTTAACCTGTCAATGCACAAGGGAAGGGCTCCTGTGGACTGGAAAAAGGCTGAGGTAGTACCCCTACATAAAGGGGGAGGGAGGGAGGAGAAGGGGAATTGCCACCAGGTTAGCATTAACTCCGTGGTTGGTAAGCTAATAGAGGCACTGATTAAGGAAAGGATGATTAAATATCTAGAGGGGGAGGGCCTCCTAAATGACAATCAGCAAGGATTCACAGGTGGTAGGTCTTGTCAGACCAGCCTGATTGAATTCTTTGACAGAGTGACAGAGATATGGGACCAGGGTGGGGTGGTGGACATGGCCTACATGGACTTCAGGAAGGCATTTGACACCATCCCCCACAGGAGACTGATAGGCAAGGTAGACAGCTTGGGAATGGGGAGCACGCTCACGAGTTGGGTAGGGCATTAGCTGGAGGGGAGGACACAAAGGGTTGTAGTGAATGGGGTGCACTCGAAGGAAGAAAAGGTTACGAGTCGGGTTTCCCAGAGGTCTGTGTTGGGACCCATACTTTTCAACATATACATTGGGGACATGACAGAGGGTCTATGAGGGAAGGTGTATCTGTTTACGGATGACATGAAGATATGTAGTACCATGGTTAATACGGTAGAGGGGGGGGTGGAGGATATAAGGGAAGATTTGGCCAGGCTGGAGGAGTAGTCAGAAAGGTGGCAGTTATGGTTCAATACAAAAAAGTGCAGAATTATGCATATAGGACGTAATAGCATGAAGGCAAAATACCAGCTTGGGGGGAAAGAGACAGAACAGGAAAGAGACCTGTGGATAACTATTTTGGACAATCTGAAAGTATGGAGTCAATGTGACAGAGCAGCAGGAAAGGCACGAAGAATGCTAGCATGCATAAGGAGGGGTTTCACAAGCAGGAGGAGAGCGGGGATCCTGCTGCTATACAAAACCATGATCAGACTACACATGGAATATGGGGTCCAGTTCTGGAGGCCATACCTGCAAGGGGACAAGGGCAGGCTGAAAAGAGTCCAGAGAAGAGCAACCAAAATGCTGTATGGACTGCAGGGGTGGTCATATGAGAAGAGACCGGGCGAGCTGGGCCTGTACACACTGGAGGAGGGGAAGGGGATATGGTGGAGACATTCAAATACTTGAAGCGCATAAACAGGGGGAGGGTCAGCAGCATCTTCAAAGTGAGTAAGAACAATTCCACTAGGAGGCATACCTACAAACTGGAGGGGGGCAGATCAGTGGGGACATCAGGGGGAGGTACTTTACTGAGAGGATGGTACAGCCATGAAACTGGTTGCTGGAATGGGTGGTGAGGGTGGATACAGTAGACAATTTAAAAAGAGCCTGGGACATGCACATGGGTATAACAGGCAGAGAGCAGGCTGGTAAAGGGGGGGGTCTTCCTAGAGGGGGGAGTGTTATGAGCAGACTAGATGGGCTGAGGGGTCCTTTTCTGCCAGCAGATTTCTATGATTCTATGATTCTACCCTATATGCCTTCATGCCAAACAGAGCTGAATAATGGCTGATCTACAATGCCACCATTGGAATGTTCAGGGACTGAACTCCCCAATCAAATGCAAGCAGGTATTGACCTACCTACATAAATTACAGTCCCAGGTAGTGCTCTTCCAGGAAAATAAACTGACAGACACAGAAGCCCAGAAGCTTCAAAGGGGCTGGGTAGGACTGGAGGTACACAGCCCGATCTCTTTCAAAAAAAAGGGAGTATATATTCTTATCCATGAGGATATACATTGGACCCTCAATAAAACACTAACCAACATAAAGGGACAGTGGGTTCTAGCCCAATTTGATACCCCTCATGTTGCACTGATCATTTTAAACCTCTATGGCCCGAACCAGGACTCCACTCAGTTATTCCACCACCTAGTGTCTGAGATGTCTACCCATACAGATCCCCAGGTCTCTGTGCTTGTCAGTGGAGACTTCAATTTAATATTTGTACCTTCCTTAGACTGCAGCCATGCTATACCAGATCCACATGTTAGAGCAGTCCAGGATATTCAGCAATGGATCCATGATCAGGCCTTAACTGACATCAGGAGGCTGCTCAATCCAAGGACAAAAGACTACATATACCTCTCTTCGGTGAACGGCACTGTTAGCCATCTAGACCTATGGCTTACATCACTGAATCTCACTCCACTGGCAATCTTGGCTGACATTAATCCACTAGTGATATCTAACCATGCCTCCATCCAACTAGACCTCCTCTTATACTCCTCCATGTCCAATCTCCCCACTGGTGGCCAGACCCACTTCTCTTACAGGACCTGCAATTTGAACCATGGCTTCATCAAGCCATGGAAGACTATTTTACAGATAATGACAATGGCTCCACCTCTGTCACCACATTATGGGAAGCCTTCAAAGCATACCTTAGAGGTTGTATCATTGGGCATGCCACCCACAGGCACAAGCAAAGTGAAACTTAGTTGGCCAAACTCCCTAGTATGGAAGGAGGCCATCCTTGGTACACCCTTCCCAGGTTGGTTTTGTCTGGGGTCATCCAAGTTCAGATCACATATGAACTCTACCCAACCTAATGCATATAGTATGCTCTTACCCCTCCCCCACAACTGCAGTGGCCATCGATTTCGAAAAAGCCTTTGACTCCATCAAATAGACCTACCTATACTAGGTTTTGACTCACTTGGGCTTCGGTAACCACTTCATATAGACCATCCAGACCCTGTAATCCTCCCCAACAGCACAGCTACTCACCAACTCTACACTCTCTTATCCCTTCCCTCTTGCCCAGGGTACCTGACAAGGATGCCCACTCTCTCCTCTCCTTTTTACGGCTGCAGTAGGCAGAGCCTCCAGATGTTTTGCATGTACAAAAGGAGTAGTGTCATGTTTTCTGTCCGTGGAACTGACTGAAGGTGTAAATAGTCTCCTCCGCCTTACCCTCCTCCAAGAAATGTTTTCTACCCTCAAATAAATACACTTTCATGTTAGTCAAAGGTTGCAGTGCCCTATTTTCTTTCTTAACTGGGAGGTATAAGAACTGGAACCTGAGTAGTGGTAGGCAGCATTAGTTTTTTTTGGGGAGTAATATCAACCCCCACCTCCACCCAAGAAGCTCCTAAAGATCCACCCCACTTATTTTTTTGGTTCATGTAGGAGGGGCATGAGGTGGATCTATCACGCTGGAACAATTGACTATCACAGCTGCCTGGGGCATCAGAGCTTAAGCTTCAGAAGGAAGGAAAAAGCCTGAAACTGCATCCTTAAACAGCACTTGTTTAAATAGCCTTGGCTCAGCTTACATACCTCTCCTGGTCACACATTTTCACAAACACATTCCAAGAGATGGAAAGTCCCTCCTGGTGGGTATATGGTGTTATTCAGACCTGTCCTCCAACCCTGCCCCCACCACCTTACTCTGTATTTTACATCAGCTGAAACATGTCAGTACAGCAAGAGGCTGCAGTGTATATTGTACTAGGCTTGCAGTTTGAAAGTAGTAGTCCATTCAGAATTTGCAAAAACATATGTTATCCAGAGTGTTTTGATTTGTATGTTAAGTCCTAGTGTGTCCTTCCCTCTGTCTGCTATTAGGAGTTTTTCCTAAATTAGCCTATTAGCAAATACCTGAGAGCTAGCTAACTGGGGTTTCTGTAAGAAAACTGCTACTAAATGAAGCTCTAATTCACGATTGTTTTCTACGTGTGTCAAGTCTAGCTTGCAGGAGTATTTTAATTTTAAAAAACTTTTAATTTCATCAAACTATACCCAACCATAAAAGCACAGAAATTGCCTAGATCATTAGCACTATAATTAGTTAAGACTCTAGCTGTTTTCTTACAGAAAACCCACTCAGATTTCAAGTATTTGCTAAACTATAAATGTAGGTACCAGCATTCTAGTAGGTAGAACTAGCATTTAGTGCTGATTTTGCTCTGTGACATGATTTTCATTTTTTTTACAAATTAAGTGAATGGTATGAAGCTGCAGCCTAGAAACTGCAAAATACTTTAAAGTCACTTTTTCTCCTGTGTGGTATAGCATGAAAATAACAGGATGACAGTGACTATTTCAGCTACTCATTTGATCCCATTTTACAATGGTTCATTGCACTACACATTTAGTGTATCCCACTTTTTTTCAAATAATAAAACAAATATTTGCCAAACTAAATAACTCACACATACATATTTTTATACTTTATTAAAATGATACTTCACATTTGTAACCCCCCCCAAAAAAATTGAAAATTCATATCCCAGAGAAAAATCAGCACTAAGTGCCAGTTCTACCTATTAGAATAGAGGAGGTAGTATAGTACAGTGGTCTAAAGCTCTGAGCTGCAAACCTAGTGTCATGGGTTTGAATCCCACATCCTCCACATGTGTACTGTGTGTCCCTGAGCAAATCATTTAACTTCCTTGTACTTCCAGGTCACACCTGTAAACAAGCTTTAGTGTATCTCTCCTGGTAAAAAAAAAGAATGCTGGTACCTATATTTACAGTTTAGCAAATACTTTAGAGCTAACTGAGTGAGTTTTATGTAAGAAAACTGCTATCGTCTTTATTAATTATAGCAGTGATGATCTGGGGCAATTTCTATGGTTTTTATTGTTCTGCGTAGTTTGATGAAATACAATTTTAAAATGAAAACACATATTACTGCTAGCTAGACATGGCACATCCAGAAAACACAAATAGTGAATTAGAGCTATTTAGTAGCTGTTTTCTTACAGAAACCCCAGTTAGGTAGCTCTCAGGCATCTGCTAAATTGTAAC
Organism: Neoceratodus forsteri; assembly: GCA_016271365.2. Lineage (NCBI taxonomy): Eukaryota > Metazoa > Chordata > Ceratodontiformes > Ceratodontidae > Neoceratodus > Neoceratodus forsteri. Next base: position 1,094,791,394 of record CM057451.1, read on the forward strand.
TGTTGCCATTTGTGCTCACTGGATAAGAACAGTTACAAAGCTCTGCTGTTGTGAACTGATTTAAAAAAACACTGCATATGCTAAATCTATGGGCCTGGCTACATCACTGTCACATGAAACAGGGTGCATTGTAGGAGGCAGAAGGCAATAAACCTATTTGTGATGGAGATCCCAGGGGTCATAAAACTACCCTAAAGCTAGAAGCCTAATTTAGGAAAAACTCCTAATAGCAGACAGAGGGAAGGACACACTAGGACTTTACGTACAAATCAAAACACTCTGCATAACATGTTTTTGCAAATTCTGGGTGCACTACTCCTTTAATTGAGCCATCCCCAATCTGTATCTTTCCTAGAACCACTTTATGTGGTGTGCATACCAGCATGGTTATTTTACTCTTATTTATAGCTTTACACCTTTATCAGTTTTTAATTGCAATTGCATCTAAACACTCCACCATGTAGCCTCCAGTTTCCCACTATACCTGCATGCATTGCAGCACTGTTTCACTGCATGCAGGGAGGTCAGAGGCTACCAGGACATACGCAGATGGCAGTGTGGAGCATGTATGTAGGCTGCAATATTAGGATGCCACCATACCACAATAACCTGACAGCTGTATGTACACCCCCCCGGGTGCACCCCATGTCCCCACCTAACCTACCTCTCTGTCCACACCTGCCTCCCCAAGCGCCACCTCCTGATAGTATCCGTGTACTGTCCTTGATTACTCGTCTCACTGTGCCAAGTGTTAGGAGTACCCTGCCTGCCCATGTGTGATGTGGCAGCAATACTACCTGCAGAGCAGTACCAGTAGTGAACATATACATCAGTGGAACTCCTGAGTGCATCGTGGAGCACTGCTGCGGTGGACAATAGACGTGTGGCACTGTGAACAGTGGAGCAGTGGGGAACACTAAAGGCAGTAGAAAAGGGTCTGTCTTCAGCTATACAGCAGCAGTACCTGAACGTCCGTTGAGCCCAGGTGCCCTAATACTGGCAGAACTGATGCCATGTCTCCCCCCTTTCTCTCCCTCCCCTTCCCTCCTTCTCATTGATGTAGCCCCCGATTCCAACATGCGGATCTCCCCCTCCCTCGAACCTCTCACTGTCACCTCCACAACATAAGTGTGTTTCATAACAGTGAAATATGGTTATTTATATAATATGACTGTGCCATATACACAGTACTCCATAGTACATATGGGAGGGCATCTCAAAATGCAGCTGTCATCACCGAGTGCACCATGGGATGTGCACTGCTACTACAAGGTTGAGACCACACACACTATCACACTCAGTGTGGACAGGCTGTAATGTTTTCAAACCATTATCTACACTGTTCACTGGCAGTGTGGACACACTGTAATGTTTACAGTCTGTAACAGTTGAATACATGACAGTTTTTTCGAGTGTAGTGTGGACAGGGCCTGCACGTCTATGTAATTATCTATCTTTCTATCAATTGCATGTATCACTATTTTTACCTATTTCTAAAACAAACCTGCATATCACATTTGCCTACACTCTGAGCACATACTTATGAAACTGTGCATATTTGTACTCCACTTCTGCACAGACCTCATACTTTCCTAATATTCCCATTATCACAAGCATAACTACCTTGCCCTTAACAAAAGTGACCCCCTCTAAAAATTACTATCATATTTTCTCTGCTAACAGTCCATTATCATTACAACTGACTTCCTGACATCAACACATTGCTTAAATATAACTTACATCATCTCATGGACAAAAACCCTGTTTCTCTAAAAAAAAAAAAAACTGTGTAAATAATCCCAAGGCTGAACATATGCTAGCCATTACTCTTTCATGTACTGCCACCTTCTGTACCATCACTAGGATTTGCATATGTTTCCCATAATACTTTACATTATTGGGGTATTTGCAATTGTGTTTTCTTTAAAATGTGGCTCTCTGGCCGACATCATCTGGGATAACACATACATCAGTGGCATTTGCTCTGGGGTTCTTTTGTAAACCTATATCGCTTCCTATTCCTTCATTAAAATGTACACCTCCATGTATTTTCCTAATAAGGTGTATGCCTTCCTTAAAACAGAAACTAAAAAAATCTTATTACTTACAAATCATTGTGCTGTTTCTCCATACCTCCTTAACAATTCCACACAACTTCACTAACTTCATTATGCAGCAGTGGTGGATCTGATCAGAATTTGTTGTATTAGCAAGTGAGCCCCTGGCTGCAGCTGTACATCAACATTTTGACATCCCAGGAATCCCCATAGGTTTTTGGGGAAACAAAACATTAATTTACGTGGATGACCTTTTAGTGGTGCTAAGAGGCACCCACACCTCTATCTCCCCACTGCTTTAAATACTGTACTTCACACATTTATAACCCTATCTGGCCTAAAAATGCATCGTACCAACACTGAAGTGCTTCCACTGAACATGGCCTACAAGCTACTCCCTTCATTGATTTGCAACTCAGATGAATGCCCATATCCATAACATATCTTGGTATCAGAATAACCCTCAACTTACACAGACTGTGTGACCAGAACCTCCCCACTTTATTCTCCAAAATTAGTACTCAGATGGATCGCTGGAAACCCCTGCACCTGTCACTGGTCAGCAAGATGGAAGCACTCAAGATGATGGCAGCCCCGAAAATATTTCATGTAATATCTCATCTTCCTGTGCCTAGTCCTCAGAAATTGTTTAATCTACTAGACCAAGTAATTGGTAAATTCCTATGGAAAGGGCACCCAGCCTGCTACAGTAGGAGCAAATTACGCAAGCACTGGCATATAGGTCGCTGGAACCTACCCTGGCTCCAAGGCTGCCACTGGGCCTTTCAACTAGCCCAGACTATCAAATGTCTGGAAGCAGACTGCCCCTCATCCCCCACTTTGGCTCTCTGTAGAAGCTAGCATACTGAATACCTCAGCTCCATCGGTACACTTATACCATGGAAATAAACCATAGACAGGGGGGTGGATGCCATAGCCAGGTGAAGGTAGTGAGTATCTCCGGGCTGACAGTGCACAGAGCAAAGTTCATGGTGTACGAACTGGTTAGGGATTGTGGAGGGAAACCAGATTTCCTGGTGCATTTGGGAACTAATGATCTAGAGGGAAATAGCATTTTGAAAATCCAAGCAAGGTTCCAAGAACTTGCCAGAGTCTGTTGGGATAATGGATGTAACATTTCCTTTTCGGAGATATTGCCAGTACCAAAGGCCTCAGTGGAGAAAAAAATGAAGATCACAGAGGTTAATGACTGGCTTAGGAAGTGGGGTGAAGAGAGTGGGTTGGGGGTGTTAGGGAACTGGAAAGGAGTTTGGGAGGATAAGGGACTGTATGCCAAGGACAGGCTTCATCTTGCCCCATTAGGGAAGGAAGTCCTTAAACAGGGGATGGCTGACTACATTCAAGAAAGGTGGGGTTTAAACTTGTGAGGGGGGAAGGGATAAGGGAGGCCAGAAACCCTCTCCTCCAGATGAGAGGAGTAGCCTTCAAACCGAAGGGGGGGAGGGGGGAAACAGACTGGGAATGGAGGTTTCAGGAGGAGCAGAGGGAGGATGGAAGTATAAGGAACCTGGGTGGGGTTCGACAAAGGGGATCAGGGATAAGGGGTGGGGGTTGGTGTTAGTAAATGCCAGGAGCTTGGGAAACAAGTTGCCAGAGTTCAGACCATGCTGTTCAGGGGGTGGATGGGCAGCGGTCAAGGAGGCGTGGGCCAACAAAAACCATGACTGGGACCCAAACGGTGGGGGTACACCATGCTTAGGAAGGATAGAAAGGAGGGCAGAGGGTTGGAGTGGCTATGTTCATTAGAGAGGACATAGAAATTGCTAGGGTAGAAGAGGCAGAGGGAAACGTGGAGGCCTTATGGGTCACCTTACAATCCCCAGCAGGAGATAAGGTCAAGCTGGGTGTAGTATATAGGCCCCAGGGATGGATGATGTTCTGGAGGATGGTTTGCTGGACAACATCATTGCCCAATGTGGACCAAAGGGGAAGGAGTGGTGTTGATGGGGACTTTAATACCAGGTACAAACTGGGGAACCATGTTCTCTAAGGTGGCCAAGGCAGGAGGCTGCTGGACGGCTTCCAGGATGTGTTCTTAACACAGCATGTGATGGAGCCCAAGGAGGGGCATGTCCTGGACATGGTTCTGGCAGATGGGGATCTGGTAAGGGACCTGGTTGTAGGAGATCCCCTGACTGGGATCGACCACAATACTGTCTGGTTTCAAATAAGCATGGGAGGGGTGGGATCTAGGACACTGGCAGTGGACTTCAGGGGAAGACTTTGTGGGCATGGGAAATATTCTCAAGGATCACTTGAAGGGATTACATCAATGACAAATGTGGAAAGGAGATGGGAGGTCATAAAACGGGGACTTCATGAGGCAGTCAGGACATGCGCTAAGGTGAAATGTAAGGGAGCAAGGTCACATAAACCATGCTGGTGGTCCAGTGAGGTTCAGGTAGCGGTCAGAGAAAAGAAGGCGGCCTACAAAAAATATAAAACAACAAGAGGGGATAGGGATAAGGAAATGTACCATCTTGCATCTAGAAAAGTCACCCGGATGGTGAGGGGTGCAAAGTCCAGTAAAGAGCAGCGGCTGGCACAGGGGATTCATGGAGGGGAAAAGGGGTTCTTCCTGTACATTGGGGAGCGGAGAAAAACTAAGGGCCATCTCAGCAGATTGAGATCAGAAGGAGGGTGGGTGGAAGAGGCGAGGGACCAAGCAGAGGTGTTTAATGAGTACTTTGTCTCTGTGTTCACTAGGGAGGGGGATGGGATATCTACAAGGCAAGGCACGATGGGGATAGAAGCGGCAGTGAGTGGGATCAGGAGAGCAACAGAAATGGAGCAAGAGGGAGGAAGAGGTACCCCAGGGGTGTCACATCAGGATAAGGATAAAAAGGTCAGTAAGGTGGAGGGGACAGATGATGCTATCTCCACCAAAAGGGTGTGGTTAGCCCTAAGGCCCTAAAGAAAGACAAATATCCTGGGCCGGATGGCATTCATCCGAGAGTACTATGGGAATTGGCGGACATACTGGCTGCACCCCTGGTGAGCTCTTCAACAGGTCACATGAGACAGGAGGGTACCTAGGATTGGCGAGAGGCACATGTGGTGCCAATCCATAAAGGAGGTCGAGGAAGTACCAGGTAACTATAGACCCATCAGTTTGACCTAGGTGGTGGGAAAATTAATGGAGAGTATACTAAAGGAATGATTGGGGTGTACTTGGAGGGGTTGGGAGGTCTGGATAGTTGGCAACATGGGTTTGTGCCAGGTAGATCATGTCAAACCAATCTTGTGGAGTTCTACGAATGGGTAGCATCAGAACTGGACAGGGGAAAAGCCTGTGGATGTATTATTCTTGGACTTCAGCAAGGCGTTTGACTCTGTCCCCCACAATGGTCTGGTGGAGAAACTGATGGAATTGGGAGTAGGCCCTTTGATGGTCAGATGGATTGAAAACTGGCTAGCTGGACGCACCCAGTGAGTAGTGATCTGTGGGGAGCTCTAGAACCCTAGAGAGGTTGGTAGTGGGGTACCGCAGGGCTCTGTCCTGGGTCCGATACTGTTTAATGCATACATATCAGACATCAGGGAGGGTATAGAGTGTGAAATGAGTCTCTTCGCTGATGACTCCAAGATGGGAGCAGTAGTTGAGGGAGAAGAGAGGAGGTTGGTCCTGCAAGGGGACCTGGACACCCTGGAAAGTTGGGCTCACACATGGAAATTAAATTTCAATATCACCAAGTGCAAGGTGTTACATCTTGGGCGGGGAAACCCTAAACACACGTACACCCTGGGAGGGGAGGCGCTGGAGGCCTCAATAGGGGAAAAAGACCTAGGGATCATGGTGGATGCATGTATGAATAACTCTGAGCAGTGCAGGAGAGCGGCTAGCAAGGCAAACAGGATGTTGGGATGCATCGTGGGGGGGATCACCTCTAGGAGCAAGGAAGTGATTCTGCCACTGTACAATGGACTGGTTAGACCACACCTTGAGTACTGTGTACAGTACTGGAGACCACACTTGAAGAGGGACATACAGCTCCTGGAGAGGGTACAGAGGAGGGCAACTAAGATGATACGAAGGCTAGGGGATTTGACATATGAGGACAGTCTTGAGGAGCTCTGCCTGTTTTCATTGGAGGAGATGAGAGACAGGGGGGACATGATTGAGGTCTTCAAGTAGCTCAAGGGAATAAATAGGAGTAAACATGGAGGGATCTTTAGACTAAAAGCAGGAGGTATCACCAGAGGGCATGGTTTGAAGTTGGAAGGTGGAAGGGTGAGGGGAAAAGAGGAGGAGGTTTTCACTGAGAGGGTGGTGGACCCTTGGAATGCACTGCCTGGTGAGCTGGTTCAGAGATCACAGTGGAGGGCTTCAAGAGAGGGTGGGACAGACACAGAAAGTGGATGTATCAGATGATGGCCTGTCCCAGGGGGGTGGGAATGGATGATAGGGGTTCTAGAACACAAGGTGGGGGAGGGCCTCGGCACCCAACTAGGGATCTGAGGTTCGAGCAGACTCGATAGACCGTAAGGCCTAATCTGCTGGCAAATAGTATGTTAGTATGCAGTTCCCTTACTACATCTACCTTTGTTAAGCTCCACAACTTCCCTACCCCATTCCATGCTCACCCAGTTTCTACATGGCTAACCACTAAGAAAGGGAAGGCTGGATGCATATACTCCCTCATCAGGGACCACATACTTGACCAAACCACCCAAGCCAGAACATACTGGGCTACTGTTTTAAGGCACAATATCACTGACACAGACTGGCTTAACTGCTGGAAAACAGCCAGAAACCTGATATGGGATAGCAAAAGCAGATTCATTCAAAATACAAACCTCCATTGCTGGTATTGCACTCTCAGAATGAAATGCCACACATCTTATCCCCTCTGTTCACTGCTGGAGTGTCCAATGTCCTGGTGGGGATCCATGCCATATTTTGTGGGACTGCCCCAACCTGACTAATTACTGATCCTCTATCCAGGAAGTTATAAGCCAGATACTCCACACACCTCTCCCCCTTTCCCCACGACCTCTTCCTTATCGGTCTTGCAACGGCTGTTCCCCACTTTCACAGAACACAACAGGATTTCACTGCATAGGTGACACTCTACAAGCATGCCTACCACTTTTGATTTCATAGCTGAGCTCCTACAGCTTGCTGCCTATGACCAGATGTCACACATTGCCAGTCAGACCCTTCAGAGACACACTGCCATATGGGAGCCACTCTACTCCTACCTGCACTATTTAAAGGGGAGCACCCTCCTCGGTCCCTCTCCCCTACTGGCACTACCTAGACAGGCTGTTGAAAGAGTTTTGCACACCTGGGCTACAATTCTGATGTCAGTGGCATCTACAGTCCTTTTCCAGAGAACCATTTTGGACCTCCTACAAGTTATCCATATAATATTTATATGACTGTAATATAGTGATTTGATTACTATATATAGCACTCTAGCTCTCTATATATAGTTTTCATCTTGATGTTTAATGCATATTGGATCTCTATATGGGCCCAACCAAGTAGCGTACACTGTCAATGCACTAAGAGACTTCCATTAGCGAGACTCATTTTGACCTGTATATCATTGTTAACAATCCATTAACTTATTTACTCTCTGCTTTCACTCTAATGGTCTGTCCACAACTGTACATGCTATATTGCTTTTAAAGAGTGCATACCAAATGGACTGTATGTGCTAATCAAGAAAGCTACTGGCCTGTATATATTTACTTATAACTTGAGGTAGGGGAAAAAAAAAGCACCCAGTTGGTCAAACAGCATCACCTGACCGTATATATTTACTTAATGCATGTTTAAATGTGTTGTACTAATAGAAAAATGTTTGAATAAAAACTTTACCTACAAAAAGGTGATTTCACACCGCAAGTGCAAAAGCACATTATGGACCAGGATTTGAAAAGTGACAGTTGTCACATTCATGATGGCTATGTTGAAATTTTGAGGTGAAAATATTGAAAATTACCAAAATTAAAAGTGTGCATTGAGTATTTTCAAGGTATGCTTATACAGTACCTGTGTTGTTTTTAAATATTGTTACCCAAAATTTTCAACATAGCCTTCTTATGACTCTACCTCATGAACCAGGGTGGAGAAAATATTTAAATCCTGCTCAAAAGGTGATTTCATGCAGTGACCGTGAAATCACCTTTCAGGATGCATTTTCTTAATTTCATTGCCATTGTTCATGAGCTGGTGTCCCAAACAAGGTCATGTTGAAAAGTTTGGGAAAAATTATTCAAAAATGACCAAGTTATGAGGACAAGATCAAAACCCATTGAAATACTTTGAACCACATACCTGATTTCCTCAGTTCACGGTCCAGCGTTGAAGAGTGAAGACATGTCTCTGGTCCAATGAAGACTATGGTGCTGGACCCCAGAAAGGTAAGTAAGGGGTGGGGAGTTGGGTAGTGGGTGCTGAGTGGGAGAGTTTGGTGGGGGGAGGGTAACGGCAGCAGCAACAAACATCAATGGACAGTTTTCTTTTTTACAAGATGTGTAAAAATAATAAAGTCCATGAGGGACAGTTTTCTTTATTGCAGGTACCAACACTGGGGACTGGGCATCCCAGTGTTGGTGTTAGGTTTGATAACATCAGAAGTGGACTCTCTGGTGTCACACATGTGGGTTGCAGATTAGCAACAGGCACTGGGAATTGAGCACCCCAATGTCAGAAAATGAATGGATGGATGCGGAGTGGGAGGATCAGGAGGGGAGAGTGGTGGTGGCAACAGACATCGATGGATGGTTTTCTGTTTTACAGGGTGCATGAAAGTAAACAAAAAAGTCTGTGAGGAACGGTTTTCTTTGTTTCAGGTACTGACATTGGGGAATGGGCACCCCAGTGTTGGTGCAATGTTTGCCAGTGCAAGGGGTGGGCTCCCCAGTGTCACGCAATGAAAACAGGCAGGATAGTAGCTGGCATCAGGGATTGGGCACACCAGTGAGTGAAAATTAATGAAGAATGGGTGGAAGGGTTGAGGGATAGTTTTCTTACAGCACCAGGGGTGGGCTCCCAGGTGTCGCACAGTGAAAACAGGCAGAGTGGGGGTTGTAGCCAGCACCCCGTTGTTAGAAAATGAAGAAGGAAGGGGTGGGAGGGATTGAAGGATGTTTTTCTTTATTTTGGGTTACATTGGGGGGGGGGACAGGACCACAGCAGGCTGATCAGGACATTGATCAACTTTGCTTGCTGAGCAGCATTATGCAGATCAAAGGAACGAGCCGCCCTAAGATTGGGCCAGTTCTTTCCTTTGAACTACATGATGTTTCTGCCCAGCAAGACCAGAACATTGCCATGATCAGCCTGGCTGATGATTGGTCTGACACCGACAAGCTCCATATAGACTGCCCTGCATTGGACTGCCACTCAAAACCCAACTATATTTGCTTGCACACAAGCGCAACATGGAACATAAAAATAGGCTCCCAAATGTCATCATTTCCTGTGTGCTTGCACCTGAGACTCTCTTCACAGAATAAAATTGTGTTACGTGCAGAGCAAAGGAGTGCTCTGATTAGCCAGTAGTGCTACCTTAATCTATATATTTTTTTTCAAATCTGTATCGCACTTCTACCCCAAATGTGGATCTGACTGTGTGACAGCATCTCTACCCCATACATGGATCTGACTGTGTGAAAGCTACTCTAGATACAAATTGGTTTATCCAATCACAACTAGGAAGGAAGGAGCAAATCTTTTTCCAGTTCTAGTTTAAACTAACTCAAATCTGACTGAGCAGAGACTGAGAGGTGTCAATATGTACACCCTGGAATAAAAAAGGAGCAAGAGGAGACATGACAGAGACTTACAAGTGCCTCACAGGGGTGAAAAAGGTACAGCAGCTGAGACTCTTTCAATTGAAAAAGAGCACCAGGATTTGAGGGGCATGAGATGAAGCTGGTGGGGGGGGTTAAGAGAAATGTGAAGAAGTACGTCTCCACTGTAAGAGTGGTAGGCACCTGGAACAGACTGCCAGTGGAAGTGGTGGAGGGAAAAACAGGTGGAGGCTTCATGCATGCATGCAACAGTCATAGGGGAATATTAGTAAATAGGCACGGAGGAGGGAGGGTTGTCAGAGAGGGTCTTCAGAGACAGACTAAGCAGGGACCATTTGGGCAAACAGGGTGGTCCAAGCAATCTTTTTTTGCCGACACATTCTGTTTTTGTTTCTCTGTTTCTAAATCTGGACCCCAAAAAGTTCCAAAAGGTTCTTCTCGTCAACTGGCTCTGTGAATGTGGCATTTCACATGTATAATGCTCCCTGTTTTATCTGCCAACCTCCATACATTCTAAATTATGGTGGCTAAGAGGCGGTGGCTGTTTCCCACTACTCACAGACACCAGACTATAAGTTGTATTGCTGTGTTGCTGACTGCAGTCAAGTAAGGACATTTTCTTCAGTCAACTGCTGACAGATGACCTTTATTTACACCTTCACTGATACTGTAGCTTTGCTCTTCTTCTTGGCATTCACTTCACTAGTTTGAAATAAAAGCTGTCAATCAATTAACAGTTCCATCAGCCCACTGTCATGACCACCATAACCCCCATCTGTCGAGCCACTAACTCTGCTTACTGAAAGTGTTGAGATAGCAAAAAGAAAACGTAGCCAGCAAAACACACAAGGGGCACAAGGCAGGACACAGAGACCACCATGTTCAAAATGCACTTAGAAAGGATGCAAGTACTTGCTCCACACATTTGAGATATGCCATCCCAAAATATTACAATATTCAGAAGATGCATGATACAAAGTGCCGGCGCATCCCAGTTTCAATATACCGAAGATGGACAATAGCGAAGCCTGTAATGCTTTGGCACATCTGGAAATGCACTGGAGCATCTGGGCAGGACTGAATATTGCAAAAGGAGCAACCCAGCCTGGGACAGAGGCAACAGGGAAGGATGGCAAATATGAAATGGATGAGGTAGAATAGCAACAGGAAGGGAAGCATCCCAAGGCAAAAGGGATGGGAAAAGAAACTGTTAAAGTGCAAAAGGGACACAGACACAGCACCCATGGGCACAGTACAAATCACCACACATACACCACTAATCCAGGGGACAAAGAGGCACAATGGGCATGACACATAGGAGGGTAGGGACAGAGCACCCCAGCACCAGAGGCCCAGTGGACAGCATGGCCCAGCCAGGCACCATGACAACAGTGCAGAGGAACCAAGCAGGGCATACACGGTAGCTACATTACAACCACAGTGGTCCACAGGTACAATGGCACACAGGTTGGTGGCTGTAGGCTCCACTAGTAGCACATGCCCACAGGTACACAGGACTGCAAACAGCACAGCAGCAGGGGGACCAGGACAACAGCAGAGATGTATGCAGCTCCAGAACAGGGGCTATGTGCAAGTGACAACATGAGCAGCGCTGTTGGACACCCCAGAGGTGGCCCAGAGGACAGCATGACAAACACTGTGGGGGTAAAATAAGGTGGATAGGTTGCATGGTTGTGCAATGGCACAGACACAAATGGGCAGTGGCAAGAAAGGAGCATTGGGCCAACCATGCAACACAGCAGGTGACTGCAACAACAGGCAAGTGAGGACCACAGACACAGTCTGTCAGATGCAATAATATTTAATAACAGTAAACCATACAAACAAGCAATCCTGAACAAGAACAACAATATGCAATAAAAACTATATACAGTAGAAAGGCATGTGGAGCAGGGTGGAAGGGGGAGCAGGGGATACAGGGGTGGAACTACATGCAGTGAGGAATGCGGGTGTGGGGATGGTTCATATGGGGCTATTTATGCAAAAAACTGCCAAAGGCTGACAGGCCTAGCGCCCCTGGCGGTGAGCCACATGGTCCCGTCTTCGCTGGCCACCCCTCCTCAATTCGGCCAGGATCACCCTGGCCAAACTCAGCAGGGTCCCCTTTTTCCTGTAGGTGGCCAACAGAATATCCAGGGTGGAGACAAGCTGGCCACCCACCATCATCCTTCCCCTCCTCCTCCTCTGTTGGGCAACAGCATCAGCTTGATGACCTATGGTGGAGAAACAGAGAACACATACTCAGTGCCAAAGTCCATATAGGCACAGGCCCCCCCATGGGCTAGATGTGCATGCCTGATGCTGGCCGGCCCCATGCAGAGAGTCAACAACCCACCATGCACAGCACACACCAGCAACATGCCGAGAAACAGAGCCACAGTGCATGGGAAGTGGCACTGGGAACAAGCAGAGGATGTCACCAAGGGACATGTGGCCATGTCCCCCACAGTGTTGGAACCTGCCACCTATGTGCACCAATCATGCAGACCCTGTGGTAACCCCATGTGAGCACCAATGGGTGCCCACAGCCCAGACCAGACAAGGCAAATGGGGACAAACACACAAGTGCCACGGGCACAGCAGGACTACCACATGCTACAGACACAACGATCCAAGTGTGCATGACTGCCACCACATGGACATGCAGGAGAAGCAGACAATGGCCCACTGTGGGCAATGTAACCTGCCCCCATACCCCAAGAACACACAGAGGCTAAACATGCAGTGCACTTACCTGCCATACAGCATGGCCCACATGCTGGTGTGGAGGCCCTGGTGGAGGCCTACTTCCTTAGGGAGGTGCTGCTCAAGGACAAGACAGACATCAGGTAGGAGAGGGCAAAGGGCTGGAATGAGGTGTGGCTTTCCATGTAAATGCACACGGGAGGTACAACTACACTCCCCAGGAGTGCATGAAGAAGCTGGTCACTGACAAAAGAAGGGCCAAAGAGAAAATGGCCACCATACAGGCCTCCTTGTGGCAGACTGGTGGGGGCCTCTCCACTGCACCAACCCTCACACCTAGTGAGGAGATGCTAGTGGCCTGCATCAGCCGGGCATCTGTGGAGGGTGTCCCTGGGAGTGAGTTTTAAACTGGGGGCAGCCCATCACAGCACGGTGAGTATGCATGTGTCACCCACTGTGGGGGGGGATGTGCCAGCCACAGGTGTGCCTGGTATGCCACACAGGACCCAGTACCACATCCAGAGGGTGCCATGCAGGACTTCTGGAAGTGCACAGCCATATCATGGGCCCACATGCTACCCTGTGTGCTGTTGTATATGTCAAGTGGCATGCTGCAGGTCCCAGGGTGGGGCGGCAAACAACACAGGCTGCAGGTGGCTATGCATACCCACAGGGGCCTCCATGTCATGTGTGGTACCACCTAGCTGTCCACAGTGGACCCCTGCACCATCTTGCTTTAGTGGGCAGGTGGTCCACAGTGAGGCGGTGGTGTCTATGGCAGGGCTGAGGAGGGGGCATTGGCCAAGCCACAGTCGGACCATTGTGGTCCTGTGCTACACACTACCATGAATGCGTGCCCCAGCACATGTGCAGGACTCACAAGCCAGTGTGTTTGCACTGCACAGGCTACAGTGGTGGTCCCAGGCCTGTGTGACAGCACAGGCGCACCTGTGGCATACGTACACACCTCCCCACATCATTTTGCCAACCTTGGATATGGCCATGTGTCACTCATAATGCTATCCATTCTGTCTTTCAGCTCTGTCACACCTCAGGGGTGCTTCACTGTGTGGTGCCCATCCAGTGGCACTGGTGGAGGTCAAGGCTGAGCCTTCTACATTCTCTGGAGCCATGGCCATTGCTGAAGATAATGGGACAACACGCGTGATGTTGAACCTATCGGGGCTGGCTGACGATGACCTCTTGTCAAGTCTATTGATCCAGGATGACCTCAGTGTGCTTGCATTAGCCATGGTGGAGCAGGATCATGATGATGCCACCCAGTTGGGGTTGGGGGGGGACACACAGGTGACATCACCCTACCACTGTCCTGGTACCCACACAGGCAGCAACAGGCATCGCAGGTGGTTCTGCGCCCACACACGTGCCTCCCCAGTGTGCACCCCCACCGCCAGCTGCTGCAGCGGCTGCAGGTGGTCAGAGACAGGGCATTGCTATGGGGCCTGGGACTGCCATCACTGACCAGCAGGGTGCTGCAGTACTGCAATGGCCAGCAGGGGCCAGTGTCCTGCTTGCCCCAGGGTCCACTGTGCATGCCCGCGCATAGTCCCCACCCCAACAGTGGACCACTGTGCTGCGTTCACAGACAAGGACATGGCACAGCAGGCCAGATCCCCCTGCCCATCAGTGCCCTGCCCCTGATGCATCACCCATTGACAGGCTGGATGAGCACACCCAGGTCCTGTGGGCAACCATGGAGGGCCAGATGGCACTCAGGGAGGAGATCCATGGACTGCAGTTGCAGGTGGGGCACATGGATGAACATGCAGTCATGAGGCACGCGCATCTGCTTGGAGAGTTATGCCAACAGCAGGTGGCCACAACCACTTTGCTTGACAGGATAGCAGAGGCCACTGTGGTAGGCTTTACTGCCCTGGTTCCTCATGGTCACAGGAGTTCCTGCTGCACCCCACGCAGTACCAGTGGCACTCCAAGGCATGGTGTCAGGTGACCCCATTGCTGCTGACACCATCCCCAGCCAACTACATCTGCAACATCCCTGGATCCCATCTGAACTTCAGGACTGCAACACCCACGAGCACCCGGTCACTGTCACATGGGTCAACCCCTGCCAGGGTGGAGGCTTCATCCTCTGTGGCTGGTAATGCACCTGAGGCATTCTCCCTACCAAGTCATGGCTTCCTACATTGCCATGGCGGCTGTACTGGCTCAAGGTGAGGCCTGCTGGGTACAGTTAACATGGTGTCTGTAATCTGCTGCCATTGCAGCCCACACATCAGGCCAGCAGTGACCAGGGTTGAGTGCTGTGGCACAAGTGCTCCCAGGTGTCATGCCTGCCTGTGCTGTCTGTGTGTTGTACTGGGCACGTGTGGGGGAAGAGATGTTGTGCTGTGTGGCATGGGTGTGATGAGTGCAGCACTGTGTCTGCCATGCATGTGTGCTGGCAGATTCCCTCTGCTCCATGCCAATCCCCGCATTGACACTGTGTACCCCGTCCTTGCTGGCACTGCAGTGGTTGCCTGTGCATGGTTGTATGCACTCTGCAGTGCACTGTGCAGCTGCTGTGCAGTGTCTGCCTGCATGAGTATCCTACCCCCCCTGCCGTGTGTGCGTGTGTGTGTGTGTGTGTCTGGCTGGCTTCCCAGTTTGTGCCTCCTGTGTTTTTCACCTCTGGTTGCCAAAGTGCTCCTCCACAATGATGTCTCTATGCCACCATGCCCTTGCAGCCAGTCATGGGTCCCTCCTATCCAGGGTTGACTGCCCACCCCCACCCTGGGGTTCATCCTGTACTGTTACCCTCCTGTGCCTGGACAAGTATTCCACGGTCCATGGCCATGTTGTGTAGCATGCAACAGGCCAGGAATATGCCACAGGCCTTTTCTGGGTGGTATTGTAGGGCACCACCAGACTTCTCCAGGCATCTGAACTGCATTTCCAGCATGCTAAACACATACTCGATGATGTTGCATGTTGCTCTGTGCCTCATTGCAGCGCTCCTCAGCCTCACTACTGGGCCATCATAAGGGGGTATGCAGTGTCATCTGGGGGGACAGAGACATGTGTTAGTTTTACTCAGGCATGCACATTGTCTGGCACATCTACCCCTCCTTGACTGTCTATGCTGCTACTGCCTGTCCACCTGGGTGCCATTCTCCCTCCCCACCTGCGCACTCCCTTTCCAGCCATTGCGGGCCCCCACACTTGTGTCCTGCTTCTGGCCTGGACAGGCATGGCCAGGCCAACCTCTCTCCAGTCCTGCGACCCCAATCCCTGCTTGTGTGGGTACCGTGCCACTGTTCTGTTCGGCCATTGTGCCCATTCGTGTCCCAGACAATGTTAGTGGCTGGGGGCATCTGTTGCTTTTCACACTGCCACATATGCCTGCTGTGCAGCACCTGTGCCCTGCTTGACTTGTGGCCTTATACACCACTGTCTCTGTATCTGTGGGTCCCAATCCAGCAGGCCCACAGATTCCACAGTTCAATATGGTCATTGACCATTGTACTTTCCCTGTCACTCTTTCCCCCATCCTCCCGCACTATCACCAGCTGTGTGTTATGCCACGGATTGTGTTGGGGTGGGCATAGTGTCCTGCTCAATTCATGCACTAGGTGGCCGCAGGGGATGTCCCCACTCTTGAACCGTTGGCACAAGGACAACCGGTGCCAGATGTAGGCATCATGTGTGCTCCCAGGGTGATTGGCACAGACATTGGTGATGCACCCTGTGGCATTGCGCACCACCTGGCAATTGATGGAATCATAGCCCTTCTGGTTTATACTATGCCATCTGGGTCAGGTGATGCCCTGATAACCACATGGGTGCAGTCAATGTCCCCTAGCATGCCTGGCATGCATGCCACCCTGTGGAATTGCTTCATGGTTTCTGTCTGCTCTGAACATGTGCTAGGGAAATGTTATGAACTCTGTAGCATGTGGCAACAGAGTGGTGAGGAACTGTGTGAGGAGGGGATGTGGTGGACTGTCTGATCCCAGTGGTGTCACCCACTGGTATCTGGAAGGTGCCCATGGCGAGCTAGCACATTGCTGCTGTCACCTTTGTTTCCACCGACATGGTGTAACCCCTTGTGGCGTGTGCCTGCAGTTCTTCAGGGCACAGCTCACATAGCTGTCTCAGAATTGCCCTGTTGAGTCTGTACTGGCCCACAATCTCTGTGTCAGTCAGTTGTTTGAATGTGCCATGGGCACAGTACCATGTCTTTTGAGCATACCGCCTACGGGCCCTTCCACAGCCACTTTGCTTTTCTGCCCATCTACACACCCCTCATTATTTCCACCATGAGGAATGCTGCCCCATCCATTGCTTTGCCCACTGCTGTTCTGCTGGCTGCCTGTGGGTGTCTTGCTCTTAGACCACCTCATTTTATACCTAACTTTGGGGAGCGCATCTTTGAAGATGCACCACACATGCGCCACCCAAACGGAATGAATATAGAGATGCATGGCACATTTATGGAATACCCCATCCAGATGCGCCACATACATTATAGATGTCTTGTGGTGCATCCAGACTTGTGCTTTGCATCCCTGCACTTTGAATATTGTGTTGCAGTGCATTTTTTGAGATGCACTGACTCATCTGAGATGCACCGGTGCATCTCCTTTGAAAATGCTCCCCCCATTCACAAAAATACAGATTTACTGTAAGTTAAAATGTACGTCCGACTAACTTTCACCAGCTGAGCCATTGACTCTGCCTGCCAAAACTGCTGAGACTGCAAACATGCTGACATTAAGGAACTCATACACAATAAACTGAATCAACACTGCGGCCAAATGGTGATCCAAGCACTACACCCTTTCACAGAAATTCAGGAGTTCAAAGGACTGCAGTTGTGGGTCTAAGGGTGATCTAAGTGACCGCAAACATGCTGACATTGAGGATGTCATACACCCACAAGTGAATTTTTTTTATTTTCATTTTTTTGTTCCATTTCCCCCCTTTTGAACTTGGACCATCCCTGCCTGCTGCCCCCATGACCAGGCTTGCCCCCCTGGGAAGAGCCACAGAAGCGAGACCCCCCCCGGCAGACATTGGAGGCAGTGGACAGTGGAGTGGGTCATCGTGCCGGGGGGGGCGGCTTTTTCCAATGCTTGATCTCTGTGGGCAGGGACGTGCAACGACATCCAGCGTCCACCCCACCCCCCCAAACATGATGGCACCATTCGTGGTGGTACTCCCAGCCTCTGCTAGGGGTCAATTGTGCACCAGACACTCTTTCCCCCTTTCCCTCGGAGAAAGAGAGCAGTACCTAGGATGCTCGATCCTTTTCCCCTGGCTGGCCTTCCGATTCCCAGGTCCATTCCCGAACCTAGGTTGTGTGCTTCGCAAGTAGAAATCCAACCGCTGCACCGGTGAACCGGCTACACACAACTGAATTAACACTGTGGCTGAATGGTGATCTAAGCATTACACCCTCCTTCCCCTTTCACAGACATTCGGAGTTTACAGGGCAGCTGCAAGTGATTTGTGTTCTGTCACTGAAATGGTAATTGCAGCATTGCCTGTTCACTTCTCTTCCAGTGTTTACCTTGCTACAGCATTACCCCCCAATTTCCCTCTCACAGCATTACCGCTACTTCTCCTCTTATAGAAATTATTTTTAGAAACTTTTTACAGATTAACATTGAGAAGCTGAATAGAAAAAAATCGGACTATGTACTGTACTGAAAACTGAGCACATGAAAGGATGCTAACAGCTCTTTGCTCCATTTTCTTAGTGCTGCAGGGACAAAGGAAATGAACGTTGCACTAGCACCCCCCTGGCAGATAGGTGAGGGAGATTAACACTGCTCCCAATGCAATCTGCACAGCAGTAATACCTGGCGGACGTTGGACAGTGAGGGTGGCAGTTAAACAGGGGAAATTAACAGTGCATCCAAATAGTGCACAGCAGGAGGTTGGTGCTAAGCAAAGGTGGCAGATAAACGAGGGATGGACAAACAAGGGAGCACTGTATCGGCATATTAATTACAATGCCATCCACCAGAATCAATCACAGTATCTCAATTTTTACCAGGATATCCTTATTTATTTATTTATTTCAAAAGTTTCACCAAGAAAGATATACTTAACTGCTAACAGATCGTTTCCAGAATCTCATGAATGTCAGCAGAATAGCATAAAGAATACTACAGAAACTCAGTGTAATCTGAAGGTAATTATTCCAATGTGTCAGACAGTAAACTATGAAATCTCATACAGAGCACTTGATCCTGTTAGACAGAACTGTCCACGTCAGTTTTGGGCTACTTGTTCATTTTCAGTTCAAACTGCTTAAGTGCTTCTAAATGAAAAGTTCTCTCTGGTACTAAAGTTTGTCTGTTTTTGTTTGTTTCTGTGTTTTCAGCCAGGTTTTGGGGAGTTCTTTTTTTATTTCACCAGCATGTCCCATCCATAATTGCAGCAGGGAAGACTGTGTACAGTGGGCTGGAGCTGAGGTACTATATGAGTCAAAATCAAGTAAGTGCCTCCCTTGTAGGTACTGTAAATAATTCCTGCCAAATGGCTGCTCCTGTAAAAGGAACTTTGGTTTCAGTGACAGCAAATAGTGCAAACAACATATCTGTGATAACTGCTTTTCTACTAGGGGTTCTGCCCCCCCTCAGATCCCCTGTTTGCAAGGGGCTTTGCCCCCCCCAACTATAATATAAAGAACTGCAAGGGGGGAAAGCATGTGACGGGAATGGGCGTGATTCAGGTGGGTGGGCAGAGTTTGTGTGGGAAGTCAGTGGGGACACAAGTTAAGATGGGGGGAAGAAAGAGGACACAGGGGTAAGTTGTGAGGTAGAATAACTTAGGTAAGAAGAGCTTTCATACAGTATCTGTAGGAGGGAAGGCAACGGGGGAGAGCCACACAGCAAGAGACTTGCGGCAAAAAAGAAAAAAATTAAAGCACCAAGTGAAACCCAGACCCGACGACAGCCTTGGATACTGTCGGCATCCGCAGCCTGTGGCTCTATCCACCAAGCCACAGCTACAGCATGCTGTCAAGTAGACATTTAGAGGGTGAAAACAGCCATTGGGAAAGCGCTGTTAGGTCCTCGCTATACTGTCCCTGTCACTGTTTTCACACACGCTATTTTCTCTTCACGGTTTTGTGCACGCTTTTATCTCCACACTATTAAAACCAGATACCCAGTGAGCCTACCTGGTAAACAAATAAATAAATAAACAGAAAATACATTTAAAGAATGTTACATTAACTACAGAAAGGCATTTAAGGTGAAACAGACTGTTGGCTGGCTCATCAGCACAGCCATATGGATACCGCTCACAACACTGGTGACTCTGGTTTGGGTGCAAGTCAGGCCCGGCCAGGGAGGAGGAGGAGCAGGAGGAGGAAGAAGTTTCCCCGAGGACACCTTCCTCTGGAAAGAGAAGATACCATCCTCCACCATGATACTGCCACGAGGGTGACCACAGCAGGGAGTGTAGGTGGAGGGTTGTTAGGTAGCTGTAGACATCGCCAGCATCAGTGAAATGGTACACATTGCATGCATGTACCCATGATGCCATTGAACGATGTCCCCAGGAGCTGGGTGAAACAGAGGAAAAGGGACCCAGTATGTGCAGCAAAGGATCCAGTACATCTTGATTCCTACACCTTCACCGTGGGGACCTGCTGATGAAAGCATTCACTGTGGGGAGGTGTATTACCCTCCTCCTGACCCAACCTCACCTGGGGAAGGGAACCACAGCTTTGTAACTGCCTCAGAATCAGTGGTAAGGAGGAACAGGAGGTACTGGGTAAGTATCCAGGGAATTCCTGATATGGATGGTTAGTGGTACAGAAGGGGGGTGGCTTAAAAAATAATTAAGAAAAAAAACAGAATGTTGACATGGGCATTTAAAGTGAATTTGCCGTTTTGGGGGAAAACTTGGAAAACATGACATTAAGACACAATTCAGCTTATATTTTATAGATTTTCTTATTTCTCTGCCTTCTATGCATCACTATGTTAATAATGATGCAAAACCAGATCCATGGCCCCTACAGTTGATCCAATCTTGCTGTTTTATCTTTTGCTAAAGTCACATTCTTCTGTTTATGACATCATAATAGCTTCTGAAGTAAAAAACTGTGATGCCACAAACATAGCTTTATAACTTCTGCAACAGATTAAGCAGCAGACACAGATAAACACCAGCGGACAAGCATCCTGGTTCCATGCAGATTAACCTGCTGTAGTAGTGGGCAACAAAGGGAAGACAACACACAGGCCATATGCAAAGTACTATTTGAACTGTATCTAAATATTAGATTTTACAGTTTATATTTAAAGTGACAAACTCACCTGAAGAAATACAAATATGTGCAAAACAGGAAAGGACAGCCAGCCCCAGTTTCAGCAGCAAAAACGTCACAAGCTGAGATGTCTCCCACCCTCTGAGTGGGTGGCTAGTGGTGGGTGTTTTAGCAGGTTCCAGAATGACTGTGTCATCTTTCAAATCTAATGCCAAGGTTTAATAAGATCAATCTGTGATTAAATCCATGACCTTCTGCTCAAAGCTAGAAGCAGCGCTTGCCACACCGTTAGTCAATTATCACCTCTCTGGGAGCTTCATTAACTCGGCCACCTTTAGAAAAGACGAAAGAAGGGGCATCTGTAAGAAAAAAATATGGCCTGCTAATGTGCATGTTTATGAAAACTCTGTAATTCTCAACTGCTTTGAGATGAGAGGAATGATAAAGGCACATATACCAGTATGCTTTTCTAAAAAGAAGTCCTGTTAGTGTTGTAAGTAAAATTGTTGCTGTGGTGAACCTTTTTGTCAGCTATTCACAACAACTTGGGTGGCTCGGCCCAAAGCTTCAGGTTAAAGTTCAGCTGCAATCACAGCATGCAGACAGAATTCAAACACAATTCAATATCCAGCAGGGAAAAGCAGTCAGGATAATGTGGTCTAACATACTATGGCAACTATTTTCTTTTATAGGACGGAGAATTACAAATAATTCCCACACTGCATGTACTTAGAACACGCCTGAGCACTGGTTTACTGGTAGAACATGCTGCTACATTTAACAAAGACTGCACAGGGGCAGGGGAGGAGCATTGTATATATTTTCTGTTTCTTTCATTGAGTAAATCCAGATGAACTCCTGCAAAGTACCGTGTTTTCCATGAGTATATGGCTGCATTGATACATGAAAAATGCAAATTTCCGATTGATGTAAATGGGCCATTTCACAAGCATGTTATATGCCTGATTTTAAATAGGTTATAATGTTTAATGTCTATAAATAGATAAGCTAGTTAAAATATTAGCTAAAGCTATCAAGATCATTTCCCATTTAAAATCCTACAAAAAACCAACAATCTGTAAATGATCAGTTGGACTACCACTTCTGGGCTTAGGTTTTCACTCCCCTTTGGGTACCGTTTGTTGCAATCCCCCCCCCCCCCAAATGTTGAATACTATAAAAGTGACCCTCTTATCTATGTGATCTAGTTAGATGCAGTTGGGCCCGATTCTAAAAAGTCAGCACAATCCACGCTAAAGGCAGCTTGCACAAATTGTCGGTGTGCCAGGGACCCTGCGCCCGATTCTCTATTAGGTAGGGTCCCGGCGTCAAAGTCCCAAGCTTGGCCCTGCACCAAACAGAGGGTGCAGGGTCAAGGTGTGCCACAAGCCAAGGGGCAGCCGTGTGGCAAGAGTACCATGAACAGCAGTCCATGGTGGTTAGCACTATGCCCCAGCACCTAGCCCCAATCCCTGAATGTAAAATGAAATTGAGCTCTGGTACTCAAGGGCACCCCCAGCCCCAATCCCCCAGTATAAAATGAAACTGAACCCTAGTAGGCTAAGGCATGCCCAGCCCCGATCCCTGAGGTCGTTTGGAATAGGAGGCACCCTGGAGTTAGACTGAGTCTTGAGAGATGCCCAGCATGCTTGGTTCCTGTCCCCAGGGTTCTCACCGGACCACGAAGGCAGGTAGCTAGAGGGTCTGCAGTGTCCACTAGTCATCTTCGGGCAGTGCTATGCAATGGCAGGTCAATGAGGAACATGACTGCCATTATGGCGGACATGATTTCCTCAGTCGACCTGGCTTGCATCACTGAGACCTGGCTGGGGGACAATGCTGGCCCAGTATTGAAGGTGTCGGTCCCTGCTGGGTATTCGGTGGTGCACTACCCGATTAGGGAATGCAGGGGCAGGGGAGTGGCCATGTGCTTTAGATACAGCCTGAACTTCTTCTCCATGCTCCCAGTGGGTTCTACCTCATCATTTGATTGTGTGGCAATATATGGGGGTCCAGGTGTAGGTTGTAGGATTCTCCTCATTTACCACCCTCCCGGGCAGGGGGGATATTTCCTGCAGGAAGTAGCAGAATTCATCACCGACATGGTGTTGGAGACCCCTAGATGGTTAATTCTAGGGATTTCAACACCTGGATCAATGACGAATCTTCGCTTTTTGGTTATGATCACATCCAGACAATGGCATCTCTGGGCCTGATACAGGTAATTACCTATGGGACCCACCAACATGGCCCCCTTGGACTTGGTATTCTCGCTGGGGCTTGCTGTGACTGACATCAAGATTGATTGGGTCACCTGGTCTGATCAATGCATGGTGGAGTTCCAGTTTGGGGCACCCCCCGATAGTCTCTCCACTGTTGAGATGATCCTCTACTGCCCTTTAAGGGAACTGTCCCCAGAGGGACTTTTGGTGGTAGTAGACTTTTCTGGTGTGAGTGCTGCATGTGCAATTGGCATGGGTGAGGCAGTGATGGCCTATAATGGGGCCATTACCTGCCATTCAATGCCATCACTCTGGTCCATATACATAGAAACATAGAATTTGACGGCAGATAAGGACCGCTTGGCCCACCCAGTCTGCCCATTTCCCTACCTAATGGATAAGCTGCAGATCCTAATTAACCAGCAGCCTACTTCTTCCTACCCCCACCCCCTAGAATTGCCTTATGACTGTCCCATGCATGCTTGAATTCCACCACTGATGTGATGTGAAAAGCAGTGCTTTACCTGGAAGCAGACATCTAGTATTTCTCCCACTACATCACCAGCATGCGACATTAGTCATCATTACATCACAAGCCCTGCTGCATGACTGATAATGTGTCATAAATTACCAATCATAAAGCAGGGGGATTAGCTCTTCCTGGTTACTAGTAATGTCACAGCCAATGAGGTGACCATGCTAATAATGGGCCCCATGGTTTGAGGGGTCCTTGAGGGAGTTGCGGTGACTTGGACGTAGGTTAGAGCACCGTTGGCAGAAATCCGGCCTGGAGGTCGACCACCTTAGATTGGTAGATCATTATCAGACCTACCAATCAGCCATCTCCCATAAGAAGGCAAAATTCCTGTCCAGGGAGATAGCTGCCGCATAGAACCGACCAGCTCAGCTCTTCTGGACTGTGGACAGGTTGTGCAACCCAACCTGTCTACAGTTCTGAAGACCTTTTTCGCAAAAGGAGTGCGATAAGCTTGCTCGATTCTTCGAGAATAAGGTGGCTGACATCAGGTCGGAGACCCTCGCGGTTAGCTCTATGGGGGATGCTGTTGATCGGTGCTCGGTCACTTCACCTTGTGTTTCCTGGAGTTCCTTTGACCTGCCGGAGTTTGTGGATGTCATGCAGATTGTCCAGAGTATGCACCCTACATGCTGTAGTTTGGATTCGGGTCCAACCTCCCTGATTATGGGATGTTATGATATAATTGGCCTGATCCTGGTTCAGATTGTCCGGTGCTCCCCTGATTTGGGTGAGTTCCCAAGCTCCCTAAAGGAGGCGGTGGTAACACCCCTCCTGAAGAAAGCTTCTTTGGACCCTGACTCTCTGGCTAACTACAGACCAATCTCTAATCTTCCTTTTATAGGGAAGGTTATTGAGAAAGTAGTAGTGGTACAACTGGAGAACCACATGACCATCCATAACATCTATGATCCTCTCCAGTCCGGTTTTCGGAAGAGGCATAGCACCGAGACTGCACTGGTGTATAACCCATGTCTTCTCACTTGAGACACCCATGATTTGATGGGGCTCCCAAGGAGATGAAGACAAAGGGTCAGATGTTGGAGCATTGATGGCAGAGGACCCAGTCCATGGAGGATAGACTGGCCCTGAGAAATCATTATAATGATAATCAGGGGGCAATCAACTGTAAGAAGGCAGACATCCTGTCCAGGGAGATTGCTGCTGGGAAGAACAGACCAGCTCAGCTATTTCAGACTGTGGACAGTTTGTTACATCCAATCTGTCTACAGCCAAAAAGAGTATTTTCAACCATGTTGAATGAAGAGTTTGCATGTCCTTCTTAGACAGAGAGCATACAAAGGTACATACAAAAGTATGTAGGAGCAAAGAAGGCCAGAATTTAACCCATAGCTGCTCTCTTCCAATATCCCTTAATAAGAGATTTTATCCTTTTCCATTATATAGTTATCTAACTGGGTTTTGAAATGCCTCTTTGATTTAGCGCATATGAGCTCTAGTGGTAGCTCATTCCACAGGGCCACCACCCTCTGTGTAAAGAAAGCCTTCCTTCTGTTTGTGTTGTATTTTGTGTGTCTAAGCTGAAGTGGGTGTCCCCTTGTCCCTTTAGTGTCATTTTAAAGCTGAAGATTTAAGTTGTCTAATAAATAATCATCTCCCATTATATCATAACACAGTAGTAGATCCCCCCCTAACTCTTCTTGTCTCAAGGGACATAAGCCTCATCGGCTCCAGGCGTCCTACGTAGGGCATATTTTTGATATTATGTATCATTTTTGTGGCTTGCCTCTGTACCCTTTCAATGTTTGCCACAGCTTCCTTTCATATGGGTCCCCACACAGAGGCCCCATAGTCCAGAACTGGCCTAATATATGCCCTATATAGGGGCATGATCACCTCCTTGCTTCAGCTTTTAAAATTTCTCTTAATGTTCCATAACACTTGCTTAGCTTTTATAATCTGTTTATTAGAGTGGGACTTATATGTCAATTTGTGGTCTGTCAGAATTCCAAGATCTCTGTTTCACATATTTACACAACACCTTGCCATTTAAATAATAGTTTTTGCATACTGTTTCGATTCCTAAATGAATTACACAGCACTTCTCCACATTAAACGACATACCCCTAGATGATGCCGAATTGCAGATGCAGATACTATCCAGATCTAACTTGTAGGCCCTGAGCCCCTTCAGGGTTTGTTACTATTCTAGCCAATTTAGTATCGTCAGCATACTTACTAATCCAGCCGCATCTATCCTTTCCCATAGTGGACATAAAGACCCTAAAGAGCACAGGGCCCAGGACCGACCGTACAGGACCCCACTAGAGATGATAAGGGCCCTAATCCACTTCAAGAAGTGAATGTGAAGCAGATTCGCTGAGTGCTAGTCAATGCGAAGCAGTGTACTTATTATAATGGGTAACGCCAAGTCCATTGAAAACAATTACTTTGCGTTACACCGCCTTTCCAAACCACTACTCCACTAACTCTTTAAGGCGAAGTACAATGAAAACAATGCACTTCGCCTTGTTTTTAAGCTCTGAAGGTGAATTGTGCAGTGATTCATGGGATTTCAGGTCACATGGGCTCTAGATTGCTCTGCACAGCCTCAGTTCGGGATAGTGTGTATAGGAAGCTGTAGGAGACAGCCTGCTGTGAGAGCTCTCTGCAATTCAAACCTTCTAAAAGCTGTTAAAAAAGCCTTTTTTACTCATTTTTTGTGCTCAAACTTTAGTTCATCAATTGTAGGAAACCCTTCTGTGCTCATATCGTCAAGCGTTAATTGTTTGTGTGTGGATTTTGAATGTTAATGTACAACATTAAGTTTGTGTAGTAAGAGACAGTGAAAGTGTGCTTTGGGGGAGGGGTGTATCTGCGGTGTAGGTAGATTAACTTGGCAAAAAAAACAGTTCTTTCTGTTCTGGTGATATTTTTCTTGTATAACTGTGTTAATGTACACACAGTAATATTTTCAATAATTCTTGCCTTTTTTTGCTGATTGTTGCGGTGCAGCAGTGCATAATTTTAGTTTGTTTAAAATACGTGATTATATTACTGAAGTTTTCAATTTGCTACGCATTACTGCATGCAGTTTTGGAGGCCACACTTAAAGAGGGACATTAAACTCCTGGAGAGGGTCCAGGGAGGGCACCCAAAATGATTTGGGGCCTTGGGGAGAGGCTTGAAGAGCTAAATATGTACACATTGGAAGAGAGAAGGGGCCAGGGGGACATGATAGAGGTCTTCAGGTATATGAATTGGGTAAATAGGGGAGGAGCAGTCAGGGTGCTTCGAATGAAGGAGGAGGGAGCAACTAGAGGGCATGGGTGGAAGCTGGAGGGGGAAGATTCAGGGGAGAAAGGAGGAGGTGCTACTTCACTGAGAGGGTGGTGGAGCCATGGAATGCACTGCCCAGGGGGCTGGTGGAGGCAGAGATGGTGGAGGGGTTCAAGAGGGGGTGGGACAGGTACAGAGGAAGGGTTCTGGAAGCAAAATCCAATGCAGCGAGAATATCCGGAACTGGGAAGGGAGAAGCCAGAGAAGGCGAGGGGGGCAGCAAGGTCAGCTCCCAGGGTGGGGGCTGACCAAATTAGCAGTCGCGAAAGACCATTAGGCCTATTCTGCTGGCATTTTAGTATGTTAGTATGTTAGTACTTAGTGTGTGTGTGACTGTGTGTGTCGCTGTGTCATCAAACAGGGGAGGAGTGACGTCAACGACTCTGGTCTGCACTGCTGCAGATTTCTTTGTGGGCAGAAAAAAATGCCAACACAGGCAGAAGCCCAGTACAAATGGGCAGGCTGCAGCGCCAGGAGAAACAGAATGAGCAAGTGAGACAGGGGGAGTGAGCGACCTCAATGGAGCTCTATTGGGACAGCCGCGGATTTCTTTGTGGGCAGAAAAAGGTGCCAACGCAGGCAGGAGCCCAGTACAAAAGGGCAGCCTGCAGCACTGGGAGTAACAGAATGAGCGAGTGAGGGGGGGCAGTGAGCAAGCTCAATGGAGGTCTATCATGACTGCTGTGGATTTCTTTGTGGGCAGGAAAAGGTGGCAATGCAGGCAGGAGCCCAGTACAAAAGGCCAGCCTGCAGCCCCGGCAGAAATGGAATGAGCGAGTGAAAGAGGGGGAGTGAGCGACCTCAACTGAGCTGTGTCAGGACTGCTGCACATGTCTTTGTGGGCAGATAAAACCTGCAATACTGCAGGAACCCAGTACAAAAGGGCAGCCTGCAGCAGCAGGAGACACAGAATGAGCGAGTGAGGGAGGGGGAGTGAGTAAGCTCAACGGAGCTCTGTTGGGACTGCTGCGGATTTCTTTGTGGGCAGAAAAAGCAGAAATGCATGCATGGGCCAAGTACAAAAGGGCAGCCTGCAATGGCTGGAGAAACAGAACAAATGAGTGCGAGAGGGGGAGTGAGTGAGCAAGCTCAACTGAGCTCTATCTTGACTGCTGCAGATTTCTTTGTGGCCAGAAGAAGATGGCAACACAGGCAGGAGCCCAGTACAAAAGGGCAGCCTGCAGCACCAACAGAAACAGAATGAGCGAGTGAGAGAGGGAGAGTGAGCGACCTCCACAGAGCTCTGTAAGGACAGCTGCGGATTTCTTTGTGGGCAGAAAAAGGTGCCAATGTAGGCAGAAGCCCAGTACAAAAGGGCAGCCTGCAGCGCCAGCAGAAACGGAATGAGCGAGTGAGAGAGGGGGAGTGAGCAGCCGACTCCATGGGTGCTTGGGTGCCCAAGCACCCTCAAATTTGACAGAAGCACCCTCAATTTTTTAAGGGAAGCCTGTAACAAAGGATTACTAGGGAACCTGGTCACGGGAAAATTACTGGCAAAGAGCACCCACAAAGATTCATAAAAGTTGGCATTCCCACTTCAATGGACCTGTGTCAGGACTGCTGCAGATTTATTTGTGGGCAGAAAAAGTCGCCAACAGAGACAGGAGCACAGTACAAAAGGGCAGCCTGCAGTGCCAGCAGAAGCAGAATGAGCGAGTGAGAGAGGCGGGGAGGGACCCACCTCAATGGAGCTCTGTCAGGACAGCTGCAGATTTCTTTGTGGGCAGCAAAACGTGCCAACTCAGGCAGAAGCCCAGTACAAAAGAGTAGCCTGCAGCGTCGGGCCTCATTACGCCCCTGGGTGGTCCAGTATTGCCGAATACCGCCCACCCTGGAGGGTATTATTGCTTGCGTATTCAATAGTTTAATAAATACTGAACTGCTAGGGTTGGCCTACATAGCATTCTTTTAACCAATGATCAGCGTATACAATATTTCAAGACTGGTGTTGCCATCAGACTTTCTTACGTTGCATGAAATGTCTGAAGCACTACACTGTATGAAAGTATTTGTATAACCATTCAGTGTTGCTGGTCCAGCTTGTTACAATGGACTTCGGATTGTTTGTCTGTCAGTCAATCCAAAAGCTGTGTTTAGCTGTGAAAAGTATCCCACTGTTCAGAGAAAGTTATGGCCATTCTGTTATAAGTGCGAGACCACATTTCTAATAGACTGCAGGCAAGAGGGAGTTAAAGTGGTATCACACACCAGTGACAAAATTCACAGCTGTCTTTTATTTTATTTTTATATTTGGTGCTTAAAAATGGGCATTGTTTTCTTCTTAACTTCACTTATCATGCACTATCAAATCTTTTCAGCTTTACAGAAAATAGATTTTGTAATACGTTTGCAGTGCTAAAGTAGAGTTAATAGCACAGTGGGGCAGCAGATATGCCCAGGATTGGACAGTAAGTTACTTGCAATTGGAAGAATGCTGTGTGTGTGTGGGCGTGTGTGTGTGTGTGTGTGTGTGTGTGTGTGTGTGTGTATGAGAGCTTTTAAGACCACTTTTCATATGTAGATGCACAAATATAAATACATTTGGTTCATTCATTCATTCATTCATTCATTCATTCAGGAGGCAGTATAGCGCAGTGGTTTAAGGCTGAGCTGCAAATCTGGAGACCTGGGTTTGAATCCCACAGCCCCCACTTGCATACTGTGTGATCCTGAGCAAGTCACGTAACTTCCCTGTGCTCCCAGGTTGCACCTGTAAACAAGCTTTCAGCTTAGTGTGTCTCACCTGGTTAAACAATTGGAAAAAAAAAATTCTTGCATTTGCAGTAAAATGAATCTAATTTGTAATTCAAGTGTTTTCTGTAAAATAAAAATAATTTGCAAAGTTTATATTGACCTGAGTTAAGGGATTTCACACAGTTACAGGTTGTTTTGGTCTTGTCTTGGGCAATAGTAGAGGACTTGTGGTGGTGGTGATGATGACTGATATGTAAAATTCTGTGGTGGTGGTTCAGTGGTGGACTGTAGCACAGACAAAATACTGGGCACATAAATGGAATTTCATTGTGGACTATGGTGGCAGCTGTATCACTGTTGGGACACAGTTTGGGTACAGCAGATGTTTACTGTTGCATGTACCCAATTTTGGACCCTGGCCTGGAGTGACCTCTTGATAAAATGGCAGATTTAGTCCAAAATTCAGACTTTAGGGACATCCCCACAGCGTTATAAATAATAAATGTGTAATTTGTTTGGCATTGGATGTCCAGCTGGCTACGACTGTGATGGTGGTGGTAGTGATGGTTAGTGTGTGTGTGTGTGTGTGTGTGTGTGTGTGTATGCGTGCACATGTGGGGGTGTATGTGGATCTGGCCACAATACTGGGAAAATTCCCCTACTGTTTTTTGTGAAGGGCCAGTAGATCTGCAACATCTACTTGATAAACCAGTGGAACATATAGACAGGGTCATGGTTTAACATCTTATCTTGTTCTGGTGTTAAATCAGCTTTAGCTAAGTTTAGTGTTTTGTGCTCTCATGCGCATATTCTACTGCTACTGCTTTATTGCTGGAAGATGGCACCTCATGATAGCACAGTGCCCTTCTGAACAGCATGCTGGTGTTGATGTGGTTGCTTTGAACCAAGGGAAGATTGCCCCCAGTAGAACTACCAGTGCCACTTTGTGCAGCACCTGGTGTTTTCTGGGGGTTTTCCATCTTCACTCGTAAATACTTACTGTAGGTACAGGGCCAGATTTACACTGCCATGGGCCCTATGCACAGCAGTAACCAAGGGCACCTCCCCCGGGCCATTCATATCTCCCCCAGTCAATACTCCACGGGCCAAGGCCCCCCTCCCCCACCATCCTGTTTAATAAGCATTGGTTATGCAGCCGAACCTTGTTACACACTCATGATCCTCCTCCTCCTGAGGTGGGATGAATGGGAATCAGATGAGGTAATGGACCAGATGCTATAGACAGACACATACAGTCCATAATTAGAAGTTTTACAAGCTCTGTGAGTGATCCAGATGGGGAGGAGTTTGCATTAACAAACTGTACCATTGCCACACTTGTGGTGCCGTGTCTTCCATCTTAAGTCAGCAGCTTCCCACTGTAATAAGTCATGCAGGCAGTAGGAATGAGGTCTTGAACCACCACTACCAGGCTAGTAATCATACGTTAATTTTATGGAAATCCTCAATCAGGCAGTCAGTTTATCTGTAACACTGCAGCAGCAGCACTTAAGTTACCGCACAAATTAGTTAAACCACCACCACACCAAACTCAGACTGTTGGCTACAGCAGTAAGTGCTGAGCAGGATAACATCAGCTCAGCACATATCCCCCTCCCCCCCCATAAAAACATCGCCTTTTAATGAACAAAGCAAACAGTTCTCTACTGTACTTTACTTGACTCTCATAGAAGCATAGACAACAAAAGATCATTTTGGTCCATCCAATCTGCCTGTGTCTCTTATCTGCACACTTGCACAAACATAAAAAAATAATTAACTGCTGCAAAAGAAAACTGAGAATAATGACATTGCTAAAATGAAACCTGAAAGAGTTTAGCAACTACCCTACTCCTGGGTCCTTACCATCAATCTGAAACTTTGACGCTAGTCTGTGCTGTCGTGCCCAAGAGTAGTGCCCCAGTAAACCTGTCTCTCAGAGCACTTGCTTGTTTGTGCTGGTATCACTTTGCCGAGACAGAGATGATGTGCCTGTGCTGAGGGCTGGTGCTGCTGCTTTATGTGCTCCCGGTCCGGTCTGAATCTTGGAATCAGACTTGTGTGCTCTGCACCAGATCAATGCAGCTCTTCCCTTGGGCCTTGAATCCATATCTGTCATGGCCGACTTGCTCGCTTCTGATTCCTAGTGTCTTTACTCGCTCCACTCGCCTTGCTGAGCTGCCAGATAGTGACCACATTTATACAGCCTGGTGCATTTCTACCCAGAGTACTGATGTCCACTGGTCTGGTTTCCACACACCTTCTACAGAAAGAAAAGATAAGCTAGGCTTGAGAGCGAGCTTTTAAGGTAAAGTAAGCTCTTACTCCTGCTTCTCACCCCCTCTCAACTGTCATGGTCTAGGCCCACTAGTCCATCTTCCACATGCGATGAGTGCTCCCTCCATCCTCGATTGCAGAGTCAGAATAGTGCCAAACTGCCAGTTGGCTGTAGGTGCATACATGACTAAATTTAGCAGCAGCACAGTTGCCAGTCAGATTCCATCACCAATGCCAATCAGCCAAATGAGCCAAATAAAACTCAATTTGCAATTGCAAATTGCATCAGTAACAGACCACCAATAAAAACAACAGACTGTTACACGTGTCTGCAGCCTGGAGCATGACCATGGTGGGGAAAGGCATCGGCTTTTTTTTTTCTTTCTTTAGAGATGGACACCTACGAGGATGGGCCTCGCCAGGCAATCAGAGCAGCTTACGCTCTTTATTTTTCTGGCACAGCCAGATGGACCCCCCGAGAGGCAAAAGTTCTTCCTCTGACCTGTCAGGTGCCAACAACAAACAAATACTGTAAATTAAATACTAAAACAGCTGATGGATTGGGCCCCCTGAAACAAAGGGCCCTATGTAGAGGCATACATGTTGTTGTAAATCCGATCCTTCATGGTGTTACTATAAATCTGGCCCTACATAGATACATAGACAATGCTGGCAGAAAAAGAACTATGACCCATCCAGTTTGCACGTGTTTCCCTATCTATCCTATCTATGCTCAGGACCTAATTGTCATCAGTGGAAGTAGACCTCACAGTCCTCCCCCATTCTCCGACCTGCTACTGTTGCCCTGAGTAGTCAATATAGCCTTCACTCTGTCTCACCTGTGCTTGAAACTATTTATGCTGCTACCACCTCAACTGGCAGTCTGTTCCAAGGTTCCATCACCCTCTCCATAAAATAATACTTCCTCATATCCCTTTTGAACCCTCTCCTTATAAGTTTTCACTCACGTCCCTATGATCATGAACCTTACCATTGATCTATAAGGAGGTAATATTACGTCTTTTCATTCTACTGTCAGTACCCCTATCGATCCATCCTAACATCTTGTCTGCCCTTCTAAAGCCCTTATTCTGTTGGCTTGATTGTTTAAGGGTATCACTAGTAATGGCACCTATGTCCCTTTCCTCAGTTGTAGTGCTCTGCTTAACCCCTCTCATCTAGTACTCCATCCTGGAGTTCTTGCTCCTTACTGTATGTGCATTACCTTGCACTTTCTGATGTTGAATTTCAACTGCCAGACCTTAGACCACCTTTCCAGACTATGCAGGTCACTCTGCATCTCCAACACAACATGTCCTGGATCCTTCTCCAGCGTCATTGATGAACATATGGAAGAGAACCAGTCCTAGGAGAGATCCCTGTGGCACCTGACTTGTAAGCTCCCTCTCTTCTGATTTGTTCCCATTTACTATGACCCTCTGCTTCCTCCCACTCAGCTAATTACTTACCCTTCTCACTTTGTCACCCCCAGATCCTCCCATCTTTTTCAGCCTGCGATAGCACTGAGTCGAAGGCCTTGTTTAATTTGGCAAGACCTCCCTGCCACAAACCCATGCTGTTTACTATCCTGGAGGACATCCTGCCTGATCTGTGTTTTCACACATCTGGCACAGAATGGCACAGTCGCTGTGTGAACTCGAAGTTCGGGACACATTAACAAAATCACACTGCCACTTTTCATGGGAAGAGGTCCCAAATGCTTTCATGAGTTGGGGGTCACAAAAAGGCCATGTTGAAAATTTGTAGTGCAAATACCAACACATGCCCGGGGCATTAGGGTTTCTAACCATAACGTCACGCCCTGTACAGAATGACAGGCATCACAGGTGTAACTTTGGATCACCAGCTATAATGCTCATGCCACCCCACCCCTACCCTTAACCCAGTGACAGGCATCGAGGTGAGTCTTGCAGTCTTCAGCCCCAGACTTCACCCCATTCTCCTGTACTGCACCCATTTCAGTGTGTGTCCTTATGATATGGGGTAACTGTGAAGCCGAACACACCAAGGCACACCTCAACACTTGTTGGTATCTATAGGATAGGGTAAGGTGAAATGCCACAAGCATTATGGGCAACAACCCACAGGCACACCCCAATGCCTGTCCATCTCTGCAGAGTGGAGGTGGGATTGGCATGAGTTCAATACTTCACTGCCACTCCTATTCTGCATCTGTCTAACTCCTGCACGTCCAATACTAACATCAGCAAGCAAACATTCGGCATTGACAAATGCTTGTTTTCTTACTCTTTCTTATCAGTTTCTTACATTTACTCTGCACCATTTTGTATTCCATCCATACTCGATGGTCCCCATTATTAGTTTTATATAAGTTAAACAGACGCTGTTTTTTCTTTAACAGCTTTAGAATACCCTTGTTTAACCATTTAGGTTTTTAACCCCTAGCATTATACATTGTTGTCTTATTTAAGTATTTGTCACATAAAGCAAACAATTTGCTCTTAAATATGTTCCACATCTCCTCCAAGGGTTTGCTATGCAATTTGCTATTCCAGTTTATTTGTTGAAGTTCAGCATTGATTTTTTTAATGCCAGTAGGGCAAAATTTAAAAACTTTTCTGCATCCCTTAATGATAGGGATATATTGAGCGAGTGAAAAAGATATCCCACAGTGGTCACTATTACCTAAATGGGGGGTAGTTAATCAAGATGTGATGTTTATTTCATTTGTAGATAGTACTAGATTTAATATATTATTTCCCCTTGTGGGGGTTTCAATGCTTTGGATCATAACAGCCTTCAGACATAGTTCCAGGAACTCTGGACTCAAAGGGGACACTGCTTCGAGATCCCACCAGTTTATATCTCCATAATTCAGGTCTCCCAGTAGCAAAACTCTTCCTAGTTCACAAGCAGTTTTTATTTCATTGTTTATTTCTCTAGAGGTCTCAATAGAGGTTGCAGGGGGCCTATAACATACCCCAGTAATGATATGTGCATTAGTGCCCGTTTCCATCCTAGTCCAAATGGACTCAGGCCCTATTGCTGCATTTCTTTTTATCTTCTCTGAAACATTAGTGGATTTCAGGGTATTTGATATATATGCAGCTACCCCTTCCCCCTTTTTGTCCTTCCTGTCCATATGATATATATCATACCCTGGAATATGCTGCACCCAAGCATCTTCACCAGTCCACAGGTCTCGGTGATGAATGCCATAAATGCCATCTGTATTCTCTTATTTAATTCTACCTGCAGTTCCTCCATCTTATTATTTAGGCTTCTGGCATTTAAAAGTAAACAGCGTATATCATTACCGTTTCGGCTTATGTTTAGGCTGAAGTTTGGCTGATGAATTTACTAGGTCCCCCCCCCCCCCGTACCTAGTTTAAAGCACTCAGAATGGATTCCTTTAATGCTGTAGCCAATGTATGAGTACCTAGACTATTGGGGTGTAGTCCATTTTTTCTAAACATTAGTTTATTTCCAGAGAAGGAATCCCACAGATTAATGAACTTTACTCCTCTTTTACTGCAGCCATTTATTAACCTACTGTTGACCCTCGGTATGGTGCAATTCTTTTCTGTATCACACCCATACAATGGAAGGATACTTTACCTGTATAAGGTCTATGCATTCTAGTAATTCTGTGACAATATCTTTTACGTGATCCCTACATATATTATTGCAGCCTACATGCAACACTATGCTTTGTGAGTTTGGCTCACGGTGTATAATTCTTGGTAATCAGCATTTGATATCATTTACTTTTGCCCCAGGGAGCCAACTAACAGTAGAGTATCCTTTATTACCATTGGTAACAATAGTATCTGTTTTCCTTAATATGGAGTCTCCAATGACCATGGCCTGAGTTTTCTTGGGGGTGTCCCCAGTGGGTAGGTTAGAACTGGTTTCAGAAATAGTAGTGAGGGGGGAGTATTTATTATGCAGTGGTAAATCTGATGGTCCAAATACTCTCCTTCTTCTTTTAGTAGGGCCCTTTCTCACCGTAGCCAACTTCCAGAATCTGAGTCTTCACATGCAGTGACCCAGCCCTCTGTATCAGATCCCATACTAATGTTATAAACAGGGACCTGGGTATCCTCCATTCGGGAAAAGATCTCCCCAATGGGACAAAACTTGTCCTGCAGTAGTTGGCCAGGTCTGAGCAGAGGCACTCCTATTGCCTGGGAGAAGTTTCGGACAGTTGAAGTGGCTTAGGTCATTGGGGTGATTTCAAACCTGCGGCCCACATGCTGTGAACTGGCCCCTGACCTGACTCATCTCCTAGTGGGAGGAGTCGAGGCCATTGGTCCAGTGTTCACCAAGATAATCCAGTGCTCGTTCTCAGAGGGGTGCTTCCCCAGTGCCTTGAAGGAGGCATTGGTGGAGACTCTTCTGAAGAAATTATCACTCGACCCTGATGCCTTGGTGAATTACAGGCCTATCTCCAACCTCCCATTTTTAGGGAAGGTTGTCAAGAAAGTAGTGGCTCTGCAGCTGTAGACACACCTCTTGGCCTTTGACATCTATGAGCCTTTCCAGTCCAGTTTTAGAGCTAGGCATAGCACAGAGTCAGCACTAGTTTGAGTGCAAAATGACCTCCTCAGGGTGAGAGATAGAGGCGATTGGTCAGTTCTTGTCCTCCTCGATCTCTCATCAGCGTTTGACACATGGACCACATCATGCTATTGGATCACCTTAGAGTGCATGGTGGACTCACTGGTACAGTCATCAAATGGTTTGAGTCTTATCTCCCTGACAGGAGCAATGACTGGTGATGAGGAATTTCCCCTCCTCCAGGAAGCCCCTGCCGTGTGGAGTGCCTCAAGCGATCCTCTAGCCGATATTGTTCACGGTGTACATGCTGCCCCTGGGAGAGCTCATTAGACAATACAGTTTGGGTTTTCACTGCTACCCAGATGATACCCAGCTGTTTATGTCATTTGCCCCTGGAGCTGAAAGTGCCGTTGAAGTGCTTAATAAATGCCTGGCCAAGATCCAAGATTGGATTTCCTCAAACTGGCTGAGGCTGAACCCTGACAAGATGGAGGTGCTAGTGATTGAGCTTGGTCGATAGCATGATGGAAATGCCTCCGGAGTGGTAACTGGGTTCATTCTGGGGTCCACTCCATTGATGGCTTCCCTCAGGGTGAGAAATTTGGGCATAATCCTTGACAACAGGCTGACCCTGGAAGCCCAGGTGTCATCTGTTGTCAAAAGTGGGTTCTACCATTTAAGGAATGTCACCCAAATTAAACTCTTAATTCCACCAGAAGACTTGCCATCACTGGTACACGCCTTTGTGACTTCCAGGCTGGACCATTGTAATGCTCTGTACTTTGGGGTCAATGGAGAGATCCTCTACTGACTGCAGCTAGTACAGAAGGCAGCAGCCAGGCTACTGGCAGGCCTTCCAAGGTCCTGCCATGTGAACTCTGTCCTGCGTGATCTGCACTGGCTACCTATCAGGTGGAGGATCATCTTCTAGGTGGGCTTGCTCACCTATAAGGTTCTATATGGTCTGGAACCTGGCTACCTGTCTGATCTCCTTACTCCAGCCACCCCGGTACATTCCCTCCTCTCCTCCACCGAGGGCCTCCTGGTGATTCCGAGGGCCAGACTGAAAACCTCGGTGGATCATTCCTTCAAGGTGGTCGGCCCGGCCCTCTGGAACTCGCTGCTGAAATCTTTGAGGGAGGCCTCAGCGGTGAAGGCATTTAAAGGGACCTGAAGACCTACCTTTTTAACAGGGTGTTTTCTGGTAGTTTTTAAATCTGATTTTATGTTATTGTTTTGTAGAGGAAATTGCATTGTTAATGCTGCCTTAACCTTGTTCTTATCTGTAATGGTGCCCAGAGCCCCAGAGATTGAGCACCAAAATATAAATAAAGCCTTAATTTACTTACTTTATTGATCACCATGTAAAACATTCTGTGGTAGTGCAGCGCCTCCCCCTCCAGCCCTGATCCCTGATCGGCATGTACATATTTCCCCGGAAGTGTGGCACCTCTCCAGTTCTGATCCCCGATAGCCATGGAGAAATGTCCCCAGTAGTGTAGTGCCCCCGCGAGCCCAATCCCCGATAGACATGTGAAATGTCCCAGTAGTGTAGCGCAGCCCCAATCCCCAGTGTTTCCAAAACCACTGAAATGACAGTTCTGGTGGTCTAGTGGTCCCTCCCCATCCCAGCAGGCAGCCCTGCACTGCCCCACTTCCCCCAATCCCCCAGCCAGCGACCAGAAAAGCCTTCCATACACCTCCACGGCTGGTGGCTGACTGAGCTATCAATGAGTGCGTACTGTAAGTAAGCACTCAATCAATCAATCTTTATTTAACCAGGCAAAACACCATTGAGTGGTGGAAACTCATTTGCAAGGTGGACCTGGGTTTAAAAGCATGACAAAAGGACAAAGTGATACAAAAAATAAAACAGGAAAAATTGATAGCGCAGTCATCGGCAAGCTGTGGAGGTGTGCAGAGGGCTGTGCTGTCACCAGCTCGAGAGTTGGGGGAGTGGGGGACTGCCTGCTGGGGTTGGGGTTGTGGGGACCACTAGACCACAGGACTGTCCCTTCAGTAGTTTTGGGAACATCGGGGATCGGTGCTGGCACTATATTACCAGGGACATTTCACATGGCTGTGGGGGATCAGGCGGGGCTACACTACTGAGGATGTTTACATGCCGATCGGGGATTGGAGCTGGGGGTGATACACTACCAGGAAATGTTTACATGCCGCTCAGGGATCAGGGCTGGGGTGGCACTACACTACAGGGAAATATTTACATGCTGATTAGGGATCGGGGCTGGAGGGTGCTACACTACTGGGGACATTTCTACATGGCCATCTAGGATCGGAGCAGGGGTGCTACACTACTGAGGATATTTCTACATGGCTATCGGTATCGGGCCGGGGAGTTAGCCTACCAGAGCTCAATTTCATTTTACACTTAGAGATCAGGGCTGGGGGTACCTAGACTACCAGAGCTATATTTCATTTTACACTTGGGGATCGGGGCTGGGGGGGTGCCCTAGACTATGAGGGCTATATTTCATTTTACAATCAGGGATCAGGGCTGGAGGGGCATGGCAATTTGTTGCAGGGCTCACAACCCTCCCAGAGGGTTTCTAAGTACCCTTAGACTAGCCCTTGGCTGGTCTAATGGTACATAGACCTTTGTCCTTTGGGAGGGTTTTGTGAATACCAAGTTAGGGGATATGGCAGCCTGCATCGGCTGCAAGCCTCCTAGCACCATGCCGCAGCCCATTTTCTGTCACAAGGCTGGCACAAACCCCCTTTGACACAGGCAGTCTCAGTTTGACATAGGCTGCCTTTCACAATAGAGTCCAGGCGCATATTTTGATGCAAAATGCCTCTTGGGTCAGAAATGATTGACACAGGCACCTTGTGTCCTTCTAAGGGCTTTGAGAATTGGGCCCAATGGGTCTTAAAAGTGTTTTTTTCCCCTTTACTATCTTGTCACAATATGTAATGGGTCTAAAATGTTTAGTTTGTTCCTTTACTGTCTTGTCACACAACAACCCTAGAGGGCATACAAAAGCATGCAAAAGATCTTCTTAAACTTAACTGAAATGCACAAGAGAGTACACATGATCACAATAGCCACTTATAAGCTACACTTGTAGGTGCCTAATCATGTTATTTTGGTGTGGGATGGAACAGCTTCTAAGAGGCATGTTAAAAACAGTAATGCACATTCATTCATACTAGATGCTTTATTAGATGGCATTTCATATATGGCCACATATGACATTCACAAGTTTATCACATTGTGTAGTGTTTGATGCTTACGGAGTAGCATTCATAGGGCCCCATATTCAGAGCCGACCGGCAGCGCATGCAAACAGGTGCGCTGCACACAAAAATAGGACTGGAAGGCTCTGGCACCATATTCAAACTGATAGTGTGATCGGAACTGACCGCGCTATCCATTTGAATATTGGACTCTGGTAGCTCAGCCCACAACAAACAGTCACCATGTTTGGCGCAGCGCTACTAGGGGGTGGGACTGAAGACTGCCCGTGGGGGTAAAGCGTGGCACAAACTGGATAGCGCCACAACTCCTATGGGTGATATTCAGCCCAAACATTCAGATGAGCCCATTGGGCATGCATGGCACTAGCCAATCATTTGAATGTCCATTATGGGCTCATCTGCATATCAGCACTGCTATGAAGTTAGCAGAGCCAGGTGCCCCCCCCAATCCGTGTCACTTATAAAATAAAATACCTGTAATTTCCCCTGATAGTCTAGTGGTCCCCTTCCCTGACCTTTGTTTTAATAAAAAATACCCCAGTTCCCTGGTAGTCTAGAGATCCCCCTCAATAAGCCCTGTGTTTTAATAAAAAATACAAATGTGCCACAAAAATTGTCTTCCAGGGTTCCTTATACTAGGGGGAAGTTTCAGTTTTGACTGGGCCACAGGAGGTGTAGTTACTGAGAAACGTAAGTGCATTCTTGCATGCACACCTCGGGGGCCCTGCCCCTTCTCTTATCACCTGGCAAGGTCAAGAGGTTCTACATGTTTTTTCCAGCTTGTCTGCTAATGGCGACAGGCATGTAAACAGTCGCAAAGAAACTTATCGAATGTGGGATTTAAATGCTGAAGCTGATCGCTTTTTCACCCACAGAGTGTTTGGAAGTAGAGAACATCCTCTCTGTCTGATTAATTCACTTAAATTGGTTTTCTGTATGTATTTTTTGAAAAACTTAATTACTTTGCAAGTAAAGATGTTTCCCCTTGGCTTTCAGACAGTAAAATGTATGTTAACACCAATTGGACTTTAAGCACTACAGGCATCTGAGAAAGTAATTATACACACAAAAAAATAGATTATTTTGATTTTAATAGTCTCTTAATGACTTGTTTTTTTACTATTAACATGAGTTCATTGTTTAAACAGATACTGAGAAATCCTGTTGAAAATACATGTTGGTCCACCCCCGCCCCCATGGCAGACACATTTTGAGGCATTGTTTTTGAAATTTACAGCTCAGTTCCACCTGTTCAGGAGTTTATTTATATAGAATTATTTTGATGATTTTGAATTCAATGCCTTCAAGAATCAATTATTAAACAAGGTTTATTTATATTTTTTATGTTATACAGAGTTTACAGAAAAACTGCAGAGTCTGATGAAGGAACTATTGTTCTGAAATGTTACAGAGACATTTTTAGGAGCAAGAGTTCAGATAAATATAGAGAATATTTACTTGGAACAAAAAAACTGAAAAAAATATTTAAAGAAAGCATGAACACAATAAAAATAAATATGATTTGTATGAGAACATCAATCTATTGTCTGGATTCACTTTTTTGAGGTTGAGAAAGTGTTGTTTCATTTGACTATTTTAATAAAAAAAATACCCCATCTCCCTGGTGGTCCAGTGGTCCCTCCCCATTCCTTGATTGCTGTCCTGACCCAAATAAGTAAATTCCCTGGTAGTCAAGTGGCCCCCTACCCCGGAATGTAGTGGCCCACCACCCTGCTCCCCCCCAAACCCGACCCGTGCCGGTGACTGACACAGCCATCCTCATACTGCCACAGCCAGACACCGACTGAACAGTCAGTGAGCATGTGCAGTACATAGTACGCACTCATTGATTGACCAGTCAACCAATGAGCATGTACTATGTACTGTACATGCTCATTGACTGCTCAGTCAGTGGCTGGCCATGGTGGTGCGAAGAGGGCTATGCCAGTCACTTGCATGGGTCAGATTGGGGGGGGAGTGGGGTGGTTGGTCACTACATACCGGGGGGTATGAAGGGGCCACAAGACTACCAGGGAATTTACTTATTCAGATTGGAACAGCTGTCGGGGAATGGGGAGGTGGGAGGGACCATTGGACCACCAGTGAAACTGGGTTAATATTAATTTTACACAGATTGGGGGTCAAGAAGGGGAACCACTAGACTACCATGGAAATGGGGTATTTTTTATTAAAACACAGATTGGGGATTGGGGAGGGGAGACCACTAGACTACTAGGGAAATGGGGTTTACTTTTATTTGACAAAGATCAGGGCTCATGGAGGGATGGCTGGACTACCAGGGACCCTGCCCTGGATGGTGTGTGGCCGGGGTGTGTCGGTCTCACCCCTTCCAAGCACCATTTAGGGCAGGGTTCCAGAAGCATTAAACTGTGCCACAGCAAGGGGCCATTTAGCACTTCTGAAACTTTTATAAATTTACATAGTCATGCCACACTATTGTTTGCCACGGTGCTGTCGGGGGTGCGCCGTCCTTATCTGGCCTTTGAATATGACCACACACCCCCGATGGCTGGCGATATTCCAGGTTTGTATGGCACAAGCCCAGTTTGTGTTGTGCAAAACTTTTGAAAATGGCGGCTATCAATTTTTTTTGTTTCTTTTTAGTTACAAGTGCTCCACAGCTCTGTGCAGCATCACCATTCACCACCCGAACTCCCCCAGGGATCCCCCTGCCATTTACCAGGAATCCAAACTGTTAAACTTTCAAATTCACAAAGGTTTAAATGGTATATTGATTATTTCTAAATAATTAAAAAAAAATGTTTTCTTGCTTGCTCCAGTCATCCTACTGGCATGGGACTGATGTAGGAATGAACAGCTGATTACTTTTTTATTTATTTTAGAAGAAGCACAAAATGGTGTTATTTAGAATCGTCAAGATAAATTTCCAATAGAGCAGTTCAGAGTGTAGGCTGGCACTCTTCCCCACTACTAACCCAAAAACTTATTATAAAACAATTAGGGTAGACTGACCTGCTCCACCTGATTAACAGCTTGTCAGTCCAAATTCCCAGCTGTAGGCAGGGGATCCACCAGAGGAGACCAAGAAACAGACATAGGATGGCAGGCAGTAATACCGCACCAAAGCAGTTACTGTAAAGCACCCAGAACAAGAAACACAAAAACAACAAGGAGTGCTTACTCCATTTACAGTATGTAGCTGCTGCAGGTTTTTTTTTTTTTTGTGTCTTCATTCAGCAGCGAAGATACATTAAACAGCCAGATAGGCTATGTGGGCTTAATGTAATGGGATAATGGGAAAGGAAAACAACATAAAAAATTAAAATACTACTGGAAAAAACACAAACAGGAATATAAAAATAATACAAGTAAACAGCTGGCACATAATAATACATCTAAAACAGTAAGATGGTTTGTGACTGGGAGACTTAATACAGTGCTCTCTCACTATTGTGAACCCCGCTATAGTGAAAACAAGATTATATCGAATGCCATATGTGGCTCCCATTGCTATATATTAATAAGCAGACTTAAGGGTGCCTCTTATGTGATAAGAAGGTTAACTCGTGCTGTTCTGGGCAAGAGAACTGCAAAATTAAGCTGAGCGGTTCTGTCAGCCCAAAACAGCACAAGATAACCTTCTTATCATGAAAAAGACACCCCTAAGTCTATGTATTAATATATTATGAAACAGTGGAACTGCCTCCAGCCCAAAAAGGTACACATTTTGCTGAGAATGTTGCTTTTATTTATGCCCATTTTGCTGGTCTCCCCTGCTGTTTAATGTGGTAGTGGTACATTCCTGCATATTGAAATGGAGAATCGTTTCAATGGTGGCGTCGGGGAGGAACCGCAGATTAAAGCTTTTAAATGTTTCTTTTTTTAATGTTTTGTCAACATTGTCTGCACCCTGCTGTTTGTCCTCTGGGAGTCTGTATCAGAAACTGGGGCAGGCAGCATCTCACCCCAGAATGGCTAGTGAGGACACCCGGCTTCCTTCAACAGAACCAGGTACTAGCCCCGACTTCAGCGAGCGTGGGCGGGTGGTTTGGCAAATGAAAGGGAGAATGGAAGGAGGACGGGAAGTGTTTTTATGTGCCACTTACTGCAGCAGATGAGTCACCTCTCTAGCTGGGCACCATTTTTGGATGATCTTAGTATGGCAGTAGTGTTTTTTTTTAAAGACTGGAATGGTGGCTAGCAATTACATTGTCTATAGGCTGCCTTACACTTGTGGATCTGTCATGTGGCTGAAGAACTGCTGTTTTTTAATACTGCAGTGGCAGTTTGGGAACTTTTCTGCTTGAATACAGCCTTTTTTTTTAACCAAGATTGCTCTCACACTGATTCTGCCTCAGCGACTCTGAGACAAACAGTTTGACAAGCAAGAGTCATGACAGTGGTAATCAGCTGTGCAGAGCAAAGTGAGGCAGCAGCTATATGCTCAAGTAAGAGGTACAGTAATGCTGTATTCAGATTGGTCAAAGCAGTTCCACTGCTATATAATACTGCTCAATCAGCTATAGTGGGTGAGCAACATCAGTGAGGGAGCACTGTTTTCCTGTTCCAGTCTACAGTATGCAAAATGAATATTGGTAGCTTTGGCAGCACATATGACAGGAGGAACAAAGTGGCAGGAGAAATGTGGCAGAAAGAATAAACTGCATCATGAGTCAGCCTGCAGCATGCTGCTATAACTTAACGCTATGCCTGCAGCTTCTGGGTCCTTTTTTTTAAATT
This sequence comes from Neoceratodus forsteri, assembly GCA_016271365.2. Taxonomy (NCBI): domain Eukaryota; kingdom Metazoa; phylum Chordata; order Ceratodontiformes; family Ceratodontidae; genus Neoceratodus; species Neoceratodus forsteri. The sequence continues at coordinate 1,094,835,707 of CM057451.1, forward strand.
TAATATACTTTATTGAATTTTAAAATACATACAGACACAAGACATGCATTATATAACACAGACAAGCCCCCATAATGACAGTCCCGAGTTCATCACTCTTCTGGATCTTGTGGCAGGGTATTTAGAATGTGGAGTTTTCCCCAGCATTTGTCAAAGGTAATCATTCTGTCTCAAATGCTAGTGATTGTTTTCTCTGTGTGCAGATTGAGTAAAAGTTATTTTAATCATTCACTGTAGGTAACACACTTTTAGCCAAGACAATGCCTGAGTACAAACCTTTCAACAGAAACTACTATCATAGTCATATGGTATTTCACTTCTGTTACAGATACTGAGCTGAAGTCTCCAATAACACATATTTCTGGGGTGAAGAGCTGGTCTAAACCTAATAGGGGATCCTTTCTGGTGCCGATGCATTCCCAGAGGCTACAAACATTGCTGCAGTCCCACACAAGCATTTGTCAATGCCGAATGTTGTTGCGCTGGCATTGGCATTGGCAGTGCCAGAGCTAGAGAAGCATAATAGGAATGGCAGTGAAGTACTGAAGTGGCGCCAACCCAACCCCCACCCCCAACCTGTAGAGAGCGACAGGCATTGGGGAGTGCCTTTGGGTCATCAGCTATAAAGCTCATGTCATTGTACCTTACCCTACCCTGTAGACACTGACAAGTGTCGGGGTGTCCTTTGGGGTCTTTGGGCATTATACTTACCCCATTCCATAAGGAAATACACTGACATGGGTGCAGTATAGGAGTGTGGGGTGAACTTTGTAGCCGAACAGTGCAAGGCACACCACGATGCCTGTCAGTGGCTGCAGGGTGGGGGTGGGGGGTGGAATGGCGTGAGCATTACATCTGATGATTCCAAGTCTCACCCCGGACACCTGTCAGTCTGTACCGGGTGGGGTGCTACAGTTGGAAACCCTAACACCGTAGACGTGTGGTGGTAGTTTCACTCCACATTTTCAACATGGGCTGCTTGTCAGGCCACCTCATGAAAAGCGGCGCAATCACTTTGTTAGCTGAAAGGTGGTTTTGCACAGCAGCTGTGTCATTTGGTGACAGAGGGATGAAAACACATTTTTGGGCAGGATGTGGAGAATGACAACTGTATTGTTCATGAGATGGTGTAAAAAAATGGCAGTGTTGAAAATCTGGAGTGACAATATGAAATATTGGTGAAGCAATGAACATGCATACAAACTGCGCAACACACGTCCGTAACCCAATTATTTTTGGGAGTTTGGTAGCCACATTTGTAACAAAGGCATTTTGGAACCTCCCCTTATGAACAGTGGTGCTGCAATTTTGTTAATCTGTCCCAAAAGTTGATTTCCCACAGCGACCACGCCATTGTGCGCCACAGGTGCGGAAACACATTTTGGGCAGAATGTGAAAAATAACAGCTGTATTGTTCATAAGGAGGTGTGAAAAAATGGCAGTGTTGAAAATCTGACATGGAAATATTGCAAATTTGCGAAGTTACAAGGGTGTGTGAAAACTGAGCAACGCATGCTTGCAACACAGTCATTTTATGGACTTTCGGCACCAAATTTTCAACATAGGCATTTTAGGATCTCTGCTCATGAACAGTGTCACCATCTTTCCTCAAACTGTCCCGAAAAGTGATTTCACACAGCGACCACGCTATTCTGCACCGGACGTGCAAAAACACATTTCGGGCAGGATATGTAAAATGACAGCTGTACTGCTCATCAGGAGGTGTGGAAAATGGCAGGTTTGAAAATCTGGAGTGAAAATATTACAAATTCATGACGTTACGAGTGTGCGTAAAAACAGCGCAATGCATGCTCGTAAAACAGCCATTTTGGGGAGTTTTGTCACCAAATTTGCAACATAGGCTTTGAGAAACTCCCTCTGAACAGTGGCACTGTCATTTTGTTACTAGTCCCAAAAGGTGATCCGCTGCAGTGACCACAAAATCACCTTCGACCGGAGTCAACACCACGACAGTGCCAGAATTCATGAGGAGGTCCCAAAACCCAATGCTGAAAATTTGGTGCCGAAAATTCCAAAAAATGCCTGAGATATGCATCAAAGTTGCAAAAACCCTATTTATTCCATTATACAGCGTACTGCATTTCCTCATTTCGTGGTCAGTTTTGAAGAGTGCAGGCGTGTTCCTGGTCCACCGAAGATCGTCACGCTGGACTCCACAGGTAAGTATGGGGTGGGGGTGTGGGGAGGCAGGGTGTGCAGTGGGTGGGTGGGTGAGGGTTGTGGGGGGCAGGAGACCACTGGTGACCATTTCCTTTTCCACAGGTACAAAAAAAAAACCATTGTGGGACTGTTTTCTGTTTACAGGGCATGTGGCATGATCGGGTGGGCTCCCAGTGTGCCAATAGAGCCCTGTTTTTGGGGGCAGCTGTAGCTGACGGGGATTGAGCACCCTCGTCAGCACACAACAAAAGGGGGTTACTTTATGCTGACGGGATTGGGCACCCCATCGGCACAAGGAAAGTGGGGGGCAAAACCGAGGGGATTGGGCACCGGCATGTAACAAATGGTGGGTTTTATGCCGATGGGAGTGGGCTCCCCCATCGGCACATACATTGGGGGCAGGGTAAGCCAACAGGGGAATTGGGCACTCCCGAAGTCGGCAGTTTGGCGGGCAGTGTGCCGCCATGTTTGTGTTTCCGGGTAAGCACGTCGGGAGGTCTGCTCCATGTGATGAGCTTTGCTCGCATTGCAGCGGACCTTCCCTTAGATGTGCTCTTCCGGGTGGTGTGGCGCCGGCATGCAGACTGATTGGGGAATGAGGGACACACCTACTGATGCGTGCCCTGCATTAGCCCAACAATGACCGTGCCTCCAAATCTGCACTACCGCAAGATGTTGGCTGTGCAGGTGCGCCAACATAAAAATGAGAATAAGAGAACCCCTTTCTTCCCCACATCTAGTACATGTATTATCAGCTAATCTACCCATTTTAAATAGTTTGGTTGGTGTGAAATAAAGATTGTTTAAAATATTGAATTGCATCAGCCTGAGTGTATCATTCTTACATTATTTATATGTGTCTTTCTAGACTTGTTGTCATTTAAATTGTTCATCTGGGTAGAGTGTGTCCCATGATGAACACTTTCCATCTGATCTAAGAGAGGATTTGTCAAGTATGAGATCATTTAATAATAATAATGAGACTGTGTACATTTGGGTTGCTGCTTGCGAAAGGGAGTAGATCACCCCACTAAAGTTTGTATCCCAGGGAGGTGACCCCATGTGTGCAGGAATTTGAAGACACTGTATGTCTATTTGGTTGTTGATGGGTAGCTTGAAAAGTCTGAAAGGGGAGTGGATGATCCCCTAGCACTAAATGAGAAAACGCTGGAATGTTAACATTCGGCCGAAACAGATCACTAATAGGCAATTTGTCGATTTTAAAATTAAGACTGTGTAGCACTGGTTCAGAAAAATCTTCCCCTATTGGGATACGAAGACTTTGGGCCAACTAGGTCTTAAACCAAAGGGAAGTCACTAGAATCAAATTCTTAAGAGCAGGTGGGAGTTGCTTCCTAGAGTTGTTTAGAAGAGAGACTGGTGAGATGCTATAGTTATCACATAGTTGCATTTCAATGGTAAGCCATTGGGGAGTATAGCCCTGGGCTTCCTTAGGTGAGGGATTTGAGGCTGTCCATTTGACAAATTTACTGGCATGTGCAGCCAGATAACATATACCAAAGTGCAGTAATGTGAGTCCTGCTAAGATTTTAGATACTGCCAGTTTGCAGTAGGCTGTACTGGTGACCTTTCCTTGCTATAAGAATTTGGCAATTACAGAATGCTTCCTATGGAACTAGGACATGGGGAGGAATAAATTAAGCATACTGAGTCGGTGTAAGAGTTTAAATAGGACATTCACTTAAATTATATTAATGCATACTTAGAGCGTGAGCAGGAGTGAGACCCATCTCTGCAGCTCCTGTTTAATATCCTGAAAGAGGTCATCTACATTGAGTTTTTTGAGTGCTTTATTATCTGTAGTGAGTTCTATGCCAAGGTAGAGAAGCTGCTTGGGCACTGATGTCAGACTTAAATTGTCTATATCTCATTTAAGGGTACCAGCGCTTAGCAGCATGATTAACATTTTGGCTATATTGAGTTTATAGTTTGACAATGCCTTGTATTGCTGGATAGTTTTACAATGCCCTGTATTCCTGGATAACTACTAAGACTGCAGTGATGGACTGATTTGGGTGAATAATGTGAAGGCGGATGTCATCTCCATAACCTGAAATAAAATATTAGGCTTGCCCCAATCTGATACCCTATATTTCTGCATTGTTCTTAAGTTTGAGAATTAAGGGTTCTAGATAAAGATTGAATAATATGGGAGAAAGGAGACACCTCTGGCTGGCCCCTTTGTAAAATTCTGTGTGTTCTGAGAAAACTCAAGATGTGGGCTGTGGGCCTTGTGTATAAGACCTTAACCCATTGGATAAAGTTATCTGGGAACCCGACTTTTCAAAGTACTGGAAAAAGAAAATCCCAAGACACCCAGTAGAATACCTTTTCTGCACCCAGGAAACCAGGGCTGGGGGGACCACAGGGTCCTTGGACATAGAAAACACATAGGATAGTTTCCAAATGTGATCAGCAGAGTGCTGATAAGGCATGAAACACACGTGCTCAGGTATAATGAGGTATCCCCAGAATACGCTTAAGCAAGTTGCTAGGACTTTAGCCATTATTTTCATGTTTTGGTTGATAAGCGAAATAGGTCGATAGTTACCCACTCTCTCACAGTCTTTACTGGGTTTTAGAATTAGTGTGGTTATGGCTTCCATAAGGGTGGTATTGGAGATGCCCTCTGCATGCATGTAACTGAAAGTCTACTCAAAAAAGGGGCAATTTCTGTAGCAAAGGTTTTATAAAAATTTGCAGTAAAATCATCTAGCCCCAGAGCGCTGTCATTCTGGAGGGACCTAATGGTAGCTAGCACTTTGATTTGAGAAATGGGTGCTTCCAGTTTACTTTGGTGTTCAAATGACAAGGTTGGTAATGGGATCTGCTTTAAATAATTCTTTATGGTACCCTCCTGAGGTGCCTATAGAGGTTAAGCATAGCGTGCTTGGTAAAAAATGGTAGTCTTTAGCTACATCCCTAGGAGCTGTCCTAAGTCCATTGTCTATTTCTGATCTTATCCCTTTAATGAATCTAGCTTCCTCTTGCTTCTTAAGTCTGAGCGCCATAAGTTGGCCAGCTTTTTTACCTTCATCCACATATGTGGTGCATGTTTTAAAAAGAGCATGTTCCACCTGTTCCCTTATGCTGAGTTTGTGTTTATCATGCAATCGATGAAGTTCCATCACAGTCTCCTCCAATGTACTGGGTGTTAATCTAGCTTCTGTCAGGTCAGTAAGATCTTTAGTTACACAGAAACATAGAATTTAATGGCAGATAAGGACCGCTTGGCCCACCTAGTCTGCCCATTTCCCCTACCTAATGGATAAGCTGCAGATCCTAGTTAACCAGCAGCCTACTTCTTCCTACCCCCAACCCCCTAGAATGGCCTTATGACTGTCCCATGTTTTTAAAATACAGCACTTTGGCAGCAAATGTGGGAGGAGGAATAAAGTGGCAGGAGGAATAAACTGTCAATCAGCAACATGCCAAGTGGCACACAATGCAATCATCCAACCCGCAGCTCAGCAAACCATTTCTCACCAATCCATACATGCATTTGTCACATCCAGGTTAGACTACTGTAATGCGCTCTACCTCGGGGTCTCTGGAGGCACCCTCCATCGACTACAGCTAGTGCAGAATGCAGCCACCAGGTTGTTGACAGGCCAGTCAAAATATTGTCATGTCACCCCTGGTGCTGCGAGAACTGCACTGGCTGCCAGTTCGATGGAGGGTGCTCTTCAAAGTGGGCTTGCTCACCTATAAGGCCCTACACAGACTGGGCCCTTGTTACTTGGCTGACCTTCTTACACCTGCTGCCTTGGTTCGGCCCCTCCGATCCTCCGTGAGGGGCATCTTGACGAATCCTAGGACAAGGTTAAAAACTGCAGGTGATCGAGCTTTTAGTGTCACCGGTCCTGTATTATGGAATTCGCTCCCATTGTCAGTGAGGGAGGCCCCATCAGTGGAGGTCTTTAAGATTTGCACGAAGTTCTATCTGTTTAATCAGGCATTTTCAGACTCTGTTTGACACTAGTATTATTAGTCCTTTTTAATACTTGGGGGGTTTTTATATATTTATGGGATTTTTATGAGGATATAGTTTTGCATATGTAAATTGAGTTTGTGTTTTTGTATATGGTGCTCAGAGCCCCTGGGATTGGGCACCAGAAAAATAAAATTTGCCTTGCCTTGCCTTACCATACACCACAACTATGCTTCTCTTCATATCAGGTCAGCCAGATTGTTTTCAATTATTTTTCAAACACAAATTTATACTGCGGCAGGAATAATCAGATGAACCGGTAAAATGGTGTTTATTTCTGACCACTGTTCCTTGCACTTCTGCTTTAAGAGAGAGGATGTTCATGAAGTGCTGCCACTGGCGTCCTTGTCCAGTTACGATGCAGGGTGGCTTCTGAAGTGAAGTGTTGCCAGCGTGTACTTAGTGCTGTTGATTCATCTTGTGTGCTGTGAACGGATACTTGAAGTGCCTCATCTTTCTTTTTCTGATCTCCTGCGCTTTCCCAAAGTGAAGGAGCTGAGAGGAGGCAAAGTCTCAGTTTGTTGCTGAAATGTTTCCATAATGCTGTCAGTGAGTTTGAGCGATTTGCCTTGCATCAGGGTAGATCACTCACACAAAATGACACTGGCAAATTGCTCACACAAAAGGTCTCCTTAAACCTGACTAAAAGTGCAGAAAAGTGTACGCATGACCAGAATAGCTGCTTACAAGCTACACTTGTTGGTGCCTATAAGGTGGTATCTTCAGTGGTATCCTATTTAGTTGAATCAATGCTAACACTCTTGAGTTTATTATTTTATATCATTATTACTTTTCATGCCTCAGCAAAAGCATTTTGATTAAGGAAATCCTGTTCAAACTTGCCAATGGACATGTGTTATTATGAGGCTGGGATGCATGGAGGCCTTCACGCTTCAGTGTGAGAAACGAAGAAATTAATACAAAAAACAGGTTATTCTTACAAAAACTTGAAAACTAGCAGAAATAGGGTTGCCACCTTTGGATGAGGCAAAAACCGGATCCTAAGCTAAGCCCTAGCCCCACCCCTTTTCATGACTCATTGTGCATTGTCCTCCTAGAAAGCCAATGGTTATATCAATAAAATACAACACTTAAAGCAGTTCGACAAAAATCTTAAGATACTGTACTGTACCTGTTAAAGTTACTTTCCTAGGTTCTTCCTAGTTATTTATTTACTTATGTATGTATTGATTGATTTATTAACATTAGTTTACCAGATAAACATACAGAGATAAAATAAATCTCATTTACAGATATGATATGGGGGAGACAAGGGAAATACTTGAAATAGCATACAACAGTATACTTGGTATATAATAATACATAATAAAAAAATTGTTTTCTATAATGTGTACTATATATTTTTCTGGCTCCATTTGCTTTTCATATCCACAGTAATACTTCAAAGTCAAAGAAGTGGCCACATTTTTTTCTTGAGGAAAAACATAATTTAAAACATTTAAAATGCCTAAATTCTGTTAGAGATGAAAATGTTTACCAGCAAATGAAAGTGGAAGACAACTGGCTATGTTGGTGTTACAAAAGGTGGGGACAGCTTTGCCGCTATGCCACTTTAAGATACAGTGGAAAAGATTAGGTTAAGTAAGTGCTAATGGTGTTAACAGCCATACTTTACACCTCCCAGGTTGACTGCTTTCACAAACAAAAGGCTATACTGACAACGTAACTTGTTTATAACCTGGACATGTAGATAAAACAATGAATGAGATGACAAAATCTGTTTCAAAAGTATGTGAGCACTCAAAATGGCTCAAAAACCTGACCAGCACAGAGCAAAACCGGATTACCTGATAAGGACCCTGAAAACCTGACCACCAGGTAAAAAACCTGACAGGTGGCAACCCTAAGCAGAAACTAAGTCAAAGGACATTCCACAGAAGGGTGCACCTCAAAGATCAAATGACCTCTATTGTATCCCATCATATGGGCAACTGAAATTGAATGACTCAGATATGAGCGACTCAATTTCAGTGCCCGTTATGTGAGTTACGCTGAAAGGGTAGTGAAGGAGGAAGAGCAATGGTATAGGGTAGCAAGGGAAGAAGAGCAACAATGTAGGACGGTGTCCGGAAGGGGAGGGATAAAGAAGAAAGTATGTGGGAGGTAGTGCTGTGTGGTGTTGCTGAGCTGGATGTGTGGTGTGGTGGTGAGGATGGGTGGCTACAGAGTGGTAGGTGCAGGGTTTGGGGCTGAGGAGGGGGTACTTTTTTTTGTATTTCACAGGCGGGAAGTTTTTTTTTTTTTTGAGTGTCTCCCACTCCCCGACATGCACCCACTGGAGCTGATATTCTAAAGTAAGGGGTGTCCAGGGGATGAAGCCCTCACTAGGGGGTGTGGGGGCGCTGCCCCCCCCCCATATAAATATACTTGCTGGTTTTCACCTGTGCTGTTGCTGTCCTTGTCACTGGGACTGCACATCTCCATTTTGCTTTTCAGCGATGTACACTCACTCTAATGGCCATCACTGTTTGGTGATCACCATTATGTGTTATGACATGGAACTGACCTCTTTAACCAGATGCCAGATAAAGGGCATTCCATAGAGTGATGTACCACAAAACTCAGATGACCTCCATAACTTAAAGAGGCCAGAGTAACATTGGAATGTGGGACTGCTATAAAGATATAGGTAAAATTATGTTAAAGAGGTCCTGAACTTTTGATCAAAGGACTAATGGATAATGCATAAAGGGGGCTTGGCAAAGAGGTCTTGACTTTTTAATCAAAGGACCAAATGAATACTGCATAAAGTGGGCTTGGCAAGCACTGGAAATGGGTCTTGTCTTGCCATAGACACAGAAAAGTAGAGATGCAGCGAATTTTTACTCCACCAGCAAAGTCAGGGCGAAGTCACCCACTCTGTATCATCAAACGCTAGGCAAGTCCCCATAGAATCACATCACTTCACCTTATGGTGACTTCACCTCATAATGACTTCACAATTTAACACTGACAGACTGAGACAGTTTACACACAGCCACCTTTATTTTTTTTTCTCCGGTTCCCAACTGGGGTCACTAAAATCATTATCATATTCCTCATCTGCATCCAATATTTCAGCTTGGATGCTGTCCAGTGGAGAACATGTACCAACCACAGCATCATTATGACCACACAATATTTTTTCTCCAACATTATAAGAGTTGGATGGCACAGGCACGAGTTCATCAACAGCGCTGAAAACACGAGACTGTGACGAGTCATCGTCAGCATCAGAATCATGTTCAACCAATGTGAGAACGGGGATGGGGACATCAAGAACTGTGACATCTACTACAATCTGACTCACAGTCGTGGCTTTAGACTCCACAATATCTGAGAAACCGGTTAACTTGCTGTCACAGGTTGAACTTGGGGCAATACTCATGCCATCAGCAACTTCTCAACTACCAGCAGGGGCAACAGCACCTCCAACCATGACTGAAGCTACCGATTGCGCTATGAAAAACATAGTCAGAAAAATCCCTTTACTGGCATCAACTATGCACTTCTGCTGCGTACTACCATGCCCACAGCCACTCTTACCACTGGCAGCAGTGCCATGGCCACAAGCATCTTTGCATGCACGTCTTTTTGCAGGCATTTTTGGGGATTTCACAGAAAGCCAAAAAACAACAACTGTGGCTTACAGATGCAGATTGGGCACTAAACAGGTGTAAACACACAGACGCAGATAGCACATTATAAAGAGATGCAGCCTCACAGGCACAAAACACCATTTCTAGAGGTCACACATCCAAAACTGAAAAATAAATTATAACTTTGTGGGTTGGGGTGGGGTGCTACAGTAGCCATCCACTAGCTAGGTAGAAGGAAGCAGTAAAAATACTGCAAATGGATAACTGATTCAGAGTGCCATGATTACTGTGTGGCACAATAAAATGTGTCTGACTTGATGGCACGCACACACACTCACACACTACAGGTAATGCACAGAGAATTTAACAGTGCAGTACACTATATAACCAAATCTTTTAAACAGAATGAACATATGCACTGCAACACAACAAACAGAAAATAATGATCAAGTATTATTGTGTGTACATAAACACACAAATGCTAACACACACTACTAGTACAAAACAGAAAGATTGCCTTTCTCGTGAACCTCACTCCACCACAGATACACCCTTCCCCTGAAGCACACTTCAACAGTGTCTGTCAGTACACAGGCTGAATGTTCTAAATTAACATTCAAAATGCACAGAAAAACAATCAACACTCAATGATCTAAGCACAGGAGGGTTTCCTACAGCTTGATGTACTAAATTTGGTACAAAATAATTGGATCAAAAGTGATATTTTAAAGCTTTTTTGGTGGTTTGATTCTCAGAGCTCTGAGAGCAAACTGCCTCCAGCTTTCCACTACACACACTACACAGAACTGAGGATGTGAGATACACTATAGAGCCCATGTGACCTGCCATCCCATGAATCAATGCAAAATTCGCCTCAAATAGAAATAAAAAGGCAAAGTAAAATGAAGTCCATTCAAATCAATGGCACTTCATGTTAAAATTAAGGGGAAGGCTGTAATACAAGGTGAAGTAGCATGACATCCATTGAAAACAATACACTTCGCATCACACTTTAAAGGTGGAGTAATTCGCTTTGTGTTGCGGAGCACTACACAGATTGGGGCATAATACGTGAAGTGCTCCGTGTAGCGAAGTGGGAGCACTTCACCCACCACTACAGAAAAGGAAAGATCTCTGAAGTCTCTCCCTTGGGCAACATGAGAGTGCTATGGCCAGATGGAAAAAGACTTGGAGACAATGCTTTGAAAAGTACAAGCAGAAGCCTGCAGCTCTGAAATTTTGAACTTCTGCTAAGATCCTGAAAGAATGTGGGCTAATACCTGTTCCAAGCTAACAGGACAATGCTTTATGGAAAAGAACTAGAACTAGATTGCTGACTTCAGAATCTACCAGCACAAAGACCTCCTGCCTTTCATGCAAGACTGCAGATAAACATGTTTCATGCCAGCTGACAAACTTAAGTATTAATTTAATAATACTTTTGCTAAAAAGCATGTTCAGGGAGCCACATAATTGGTGGTGGGGGTGAAATTTAATTTTCGGTATGCACTATAGCTTAACATAACATTAACTTAACATAGGAGGCAGTATAGCACAGTGGTTTAGAGCTCTGAGCTGCAAACCTGGAAACCTGGGTTGGAATGCCACAACCCCCACTTACATACTGTGGGACTCTAAGCAAGTCACTAGACTTCCTTGTGCTCCCAGGTTACACCTGGAAACAAGTTTTGTCTTTGTGTGCATCTCCTGGTTAACAATTTCCCCTTTCTCCCCTTTCCCTTTCCTTTACCATGTTAAATCAGGCCTGCTAACAAATAAACAATGGTGTTACTTTGAAAGAAATATTTGTTTGTATGCTGAACCTAATGACCCTTTCTGAAGTATCAAGTTGACTACATGCAATGTGTGTTTGTAAAAATCCTAGTGAATTCTTAAGTCTTTTGTAGTGTGTAGCTTAGTTAATAAATATATTCACACTGCAACAAAACTTGTTTTGATCTCTTCTGGGTGGCAAATGCACGAGATCATACATATCAAAGAACCCTTTTAAACTCTGGCTGTGAATATTGAGCCATAATAATTTACTTTCAATCAAAAGAAACTATTTTGACTGAAAGTTCCAGTCCAGAGTTGTGACAGGTGAATGCCACCCTCTGACAGAACACTGACAGGTCACATGGCCCAAAGAACAGGCTTCCATGCCTTGTCCCACACACAGGGATTTACCGACCCCAACTCTTGCAGGGCCCCCTCATTCTGATAACCCTATACATTTGGCTACCTTGCAAGGGGACACAATTTGAAGATAGAGGGGGAATGGCTCAGGGGCAATGTGAGGAAGTATTTTTTCATAGAAATGGTGGTGGACACATGGAATGGCCTTCCTGAGGAGGTTGTGGGGTCAAAAACAGTGGTGGAATTCAAGGATGCATGGGACAGACATAAGGCATTTCTGGTGGGGGGTAGGAAGAAGTAGGCTGTTGGTTAACTAGGATCTGCAGCTTGACCCCATCTGGAGTACTGCGTCCAGTTCTGGAGACCCCATCTCTGCAAGGACATAGACAGGATAGAGGCAGTCCAGAGGAGGGCAACTAAAATGGTGCAGGGTCTGCAAGAGAAGCCATTTGAGGAGAGACTAAAGGAGCTTAATATGTATACCCTTGAGGAAAGAAGGGAGATGGGGGACATGATAGAAACTTTTAAGTACCTCAGTGGAATCAACAAAGTCCAAGAGGGTAGCATCTTTCAGAAAAAGAGATGTGCAAGAACAAGGGGACACAATTTAAAGATAGAAGGGGCGGTTCAGGGGCAATGTGAGGAAGTATTATTTCCCAGAGAGGGTAGTGGATGCATGGAACAGCCTTCCTGAGGAGGTTGTGGGGTCTAAAACTGTGGGAGAATTCAAGAATGCAAGGGACAGACATAAGGCAATTCTTGTGGGGGGGGGTAGGAAGAAATAGGCTGTTGGTTAACTAGGATCTGCGGCCTATCCTGTAGGTAGGGAAGTGGGCAGACTAGATGGGCCAAGCAGTCCTTATCTGCTGCCAAAGTCTATGTTTCTATGCTTATCCAATAGGTAGGGAAATGGGCAGAGTAGCATACCTGTCAACTGTCCCTGATTTTCAGGGATGTCCCTGATTTTGCCTCAGAAATTTCTTCTGTCCCTCCTAAATGTGGCATTTCGATCACTGAAGAGTAGGAATTTGAATCACAAAATAATGCCAGCCATTGGTGTTGCAGTCTAGTTCTCATTAATACAGTGCTACTCATACTAGAATCATGTTGTTACAGCTTCTAGAACTAATATTACTATTTTTTTCAAATGTGTCCCTGATTTTTGGTCATTTGTCTCTGATCATTTTAAGCCTTGTTTCTGATTTGAGATGAGGGAGGTTGAGAGGCATGCAGACTAGGTGGGCCAAGCGGTCCTTATCTGCCATCAAAGTCTATGTTTCTATGTCTCTATGCCACGGGGGGATCTAGCCTACAATGGAAACTAGAAACATAGAATTTGACAGCAGATATGGGACTGCTTGGCCTCTATCTATTCTCTACCTAATGGATAAGCTGCAGATCCTTGTTAACCAACAGCCTATTTCTTCCTACCACCCCCACTAGAATTCCCTTATGTCTGTCCCATGCATTCTTGAATTCCCCCACTGTTTTTGACTCCACTACCTCCTCAGGAAGGCTGTTCCATGTATCCAAAACCCTCTCCATGAAAAAGTACTTCCTCACATTACCTCTGAGCCATCCCCCTCTATCTTCAAATTGTCCCCCCTTATTCTTGCACATATCTTTTTTCTGAAAGATGCTACTCTCTTGGACTTTGTTGATTCCCTTAAGGTACTTGAAAGTTTCTATCATGTCCCCCCTTTTCCTCCTCTCCTCGAGGGTATACATATTAAGGCCCTCTAATCTCTCTTCAGATGTCTTCTGGTGTAGACCCTGCACCACTTTAGTTGCCATCCTCTGGACAGCCTCCATCCTGTCTATGTCCTTGTGGAGAGGGGTCTCCAGAACTGCATGCAGTACTCCAGATGGGTTCTCATCAACTGTCTGTACAGAGGGATAACAACTTCTTGTTTTCTACTGGTGATGCCTCTCCCTATGCATCCCAGTATCCCGCCAGCCCTCCTTACTGCCTTCTCACATTGTTTGCCCACTTTAAGGTCATCTGAAATGATTACCCCCAGGTCCCTTTACATTTTTGTTGTTGTTAGTATCTCACCCCCCAATACTCCCAACAGAACATCTTTAATGCAAGACTTAGTTTCAAATGTTCCCTTTTTGAATGACACTCTCTTTCAAGCTGTGATTTCCCTTTTTGAGCTGTCTCCCTGGTGGCATCAGATCCTCATGAATCCTGGTGACCTCCCTTGAGGAGGTGGCCCTCTACTACTCCCAAAGGTGCCATGCTGGTTATTGATCTTCTGGGGTCCGCAAGGCAACTCCTGGGATGCTCCATCCTCCTGGCTCTGCCTGCTGATGTTGCTCCAGACACCTCAGTCACAGCCAGGGAGCCGGACTACCTCTCTCAGGACCTGGGGCTCCTTAATCTCTACTTTTCCTGGGCTTGCTTCCCCATCTTGCAGAGAATCAGAGAGGGCAGGACCATACATATTCATGACAGTTTCCCGCTTCTAGCTGAGCAAGAACACTCTGTTCACAAACACCCAGGCATCCTGTCTTCATGAACTACTCTAGGGAACAACTCTCTGGGTCAGACTTAACCCTTCAAGAGCTGTCTAGTACCAAGCCTTAAGTTGAGTGAAGAGAGAAGCTGGTTACATTTCATTGTTACCACTTTTGTTGACCTCTGATAACTCGTTTGCTTACACAATTGGTATGTTGCACATAGGATGTCAATATGTTGTAGCAATTGTGCAAGTAACTGGAATGGGACACAACTCATGCTGATTGCATGAGTAAAACTCTAAAATACATCTGCAGTATATTTTGAATATTAGACATAGGAACATAAGAACAAATGAATGGTACAAGATCTTTGGCTAGTCAAGTTCTTTCTGTTACCAAGCGATGGACACAATCATGTATTCCTTTTTTATGCCTATGGGTGGAGCCTACAGCCATATCGCATTAGCTTGAAAAGGGGTTTCCGTGGAACACATTTATTCATAGTTTTCAGTGTATTCTTCCATAACACTGCAAATCCCTATGGCAGTTAAAAAATATTCCCTTCTTTCTGTTTAGAATGATGGACACAGAACTCAAAGCTGCTTTTCTCTGAGATCAAATGTGCACACCTTCCAAACAAATCTAAATATCTTTAAACTATTTAAGGTGTGCAAAAACAACTAGAGTGAAAGTTGTTTAGGGCAAAAAAGACCTTTCACATGATGGTAGTCACTAATCTGAATTCTTTATATTTTGTAAAATATGGTCTTCCAAACAACCTCATTTTTTTTCTCTCTGAGTGAACACAGTAAGAGTCATGCCAAATAAATATAAATATCTTGGAACATACACAAGTTAACAATATATAAGCAACATAAAAGTTGTTCAGGACAAAATGACCTTTCAAATGAGGCTAGTCACTAATCTGAATTCATTAGATTTTTTAAATATAGCCATCCAAAAAGTGAAAATTGTGAAGAAAAATGAAAATTCAGGTAATCAGATGACCATAGTTTAAAAAATATAATTGGTGCATCTAAACAAATAGGCTCATTTGAAAGGTGGTTTTGTCCTGAACAACTTTCATACAGATGGATTATGAGTAACTCCTATACTTTCGGAGATATTTATATTTGTTTGGCATAACACAGGAACACAGGAATGGTACAATATCTTTGGCTAGTCAAGTTCTTTCTGTTACCAATGAAATGAGGAGGAGGTAGTAACAACAACAAAAATGAAAAAGGACCTGGGGGGTAATCATATCAGATGACCTGAAGGTTAAGGTTAGCAAGCAATGTGAAAAGGCAGTAGGGAGGGCTGGGGGATGTTGGGATGTATAGGGAGAGGCATCACCAGCAGAAAACAGGAAGTTGTTATCCCTCTGTACAGACAGTTGGTGAGACCCCATCTGGAGTATTGCATCCAGTTCTGGAGACCCCATCTTCGCAAGGACATAGACAGGATGGAAGCAGTCCAGAGGAGGGCAACTAAGATGGTGCAGGGTCTGCAAGAGAAGCCATATGAGGAGAGACTAAAGGAGCTTAATATGTATACCCTTCAGGAAAGGAGGGAGAGGGGGGACATGATAGAAAATGTAAGTACCTCAGTGGAATCAACAAAGTCCAAGAAGGTAGCATCTTTCAGAAAAAGAGATGTGCAAGAACAAGGGGACACAATTTGAAAATAGAGGGGGCATGGCTCAGGGGCAATGTGAGGAAGTATTTTTTCACAGAGAGGGTGGTGGACACATGGCACAGCCTTCCTGAGGAGGTTGTGGGGTCTAAAACTGTGGGAGAATTCAAGAATGCATGGGACAGACATAAGGCAATTCTTGTTGGGAGGGTAGGAAGAAATAGGCTGTTGGTTAACTAGGATCTGCAGCTTATCCTGTAGGTAGGGAAATGGGCAGACTAGGTGGGCCAAGCAGTCCTTATCTGCCGTCAAAGTCTATGTTTCTATAACTTTTATTGTATGTCTGACAGCCTGATTTCTGAAACCACCATGCTGAGACCAGAACATATGGTTTCTATCTTGTCATGTCTAATTTAACAGCACATGCTGAAGTTATTCTAGCAGTGTAGAACACATCAATGGAATTCTTTAGTTCTTAATATGAACAAAAAAAACACTTGAAACAAAATGATCTGCTTATTGGTGGCACATTAGATCTTTTTAGGATGGAATCATGTTAAATGTTTTCATGAAAAATGCAGCAGATTAATTTTAGTGATAATTAGCCAGCAATGTCTATATGTGAAGCTGTCACTGACCAGATGGGGAAGAAGGAAGACACAGAAGAAAACAATGCTCACACATATAAAGAAGACTTGGCTGTCTGTGAAATGTTTAGAAACAAATGATTTTATACATTTTAGGCATCTATGCTGTACCACTGTTTTTTTTTTTCTTTTATTGTGTCCTCTTTGGCAACTTCTACTATTAAAATGCATTAAATGTATACTGTAGCTTACAAAATCTTGACCTTAGGATAACTCTTGAATAACTCCTAAATAAGTTTTAAGCCATTCCCTTTATGGGAGGTCAAGACCTGTGCAAAAGGTTGAGTGTTATTTTTTCATATTTTTTTTACAAATTTCCAAAGTAAAAGTGTGGAGATATAGAAAAGTATCTACAACTAATCTCTGCATTTTCAATTCCGAGAGAAGTTAATATTTGTGCAAAATCAAACCCAAAGTTTATACAGCGTTTGTTCTAAAGTAATGTTATTCTGAATCTTATTGGACTGTTGATGAACTAAGCAAAGAAATGTTTAGATAAAAACAAATTGATGAATGCAGAATTGGGAGATAATTAAAATTGCAGATGGTCAAATTATGAAACCTTAAATGCTCTCATTAAGACCATTCTTCCTAGTGTGTAATTATAATGAATTAAAGACATTTGAATGAAGACCTACAGTTATACAACCATTGTGATACATATTTTTAGGATCACAGGTATGGTGCAAGGCTACTAGAATTGTGGTGATCTCACTGCTTTAACGCTTCAGTGCGTGGATCAAACCAAAAAGAGCCATAATAAAGGCTTCTATCTTCTTAAAAAAACAATTATATTTTATTATATTTGATTTAACCTGAAAATCCAAAATAGTAATAAGGAAGTAAAACAATCAAGATGAGATTTCAGCATTCTCCAACCATACTTTGAAGCTGAACCATAATAAAGGCTTCTATCTTCTTCAAAGAAATTATATTTTATTTTGATATATTTAATATTCTGTATCTAAGCTGACACTAGAAAAAAAAGTTTATTGGGTGTTTGGAAACAGGCAAATGCAACCAGACATGGAAGGAAGTAGAAAGAGTGTACTGGTTGTGGTGGCTAGTAGCAAGTCGAGGAGCTTGCTAGACCACTCCAACGAGGGTCACCCACTGGCACTACTGACCGCTGGTGGGCACTGGTAGCAGAGGAGGAGCTGGGCAAGTGCTGCAAACAGTCAGTGTAGGAGGAGGAGGTGGATGGCAGGCTGCCTGCCATAGTCCATCTGTTATTTTAAATCCTTGGTGGTGCCTGAGTGGCTGTAGCAATCATCTTTGCAGCAGCCCTCCATTTGTAGGGATTAAGGGGACTCAGTTTAGCTGTCCTGTTGTATCCAGGCAGGCTTGAGATCCATTACAACAACAGGTCCACCTGCAGCCCCGGACTCTCAACTCTGCTAGTTGTACAGGACTGACCTCTTGAGAACAAAGGATACTTGCTGCTTGCAAAGGAAGTGGGAGAGGTAGCAGTTGGTGTTCATTTGTGTGTCGGGGCAGGCGGGGGGGGCTGGTTGGACTGGGAGAAGTGTCTTTAAGTACAAGGATTGCATAGTCTGAACTGTTGTGGATTGCATGGGCGTAGGCAGGGGGTGCTCAGGATGTTCAAACCCCTCCCCCCAAACAATTCTTGTATTTTATTTTCGGATTGCCTCAGGCTCAGCTGCTAAAACACTCAGTGTCTCAGCAGTCTCCATAGTGGCTGGAGCTATCTGCAACACAATGTGCATGCACGGGACCATTGATGGCTAGGGAGATAGAGACATCATCAACAGAAAGAGAGGGAGAAGCCTGATGAGACAGACAAGTGTGCATGTTGCTGTGCTGCATTGTCAATACAGCTGAGTTCAGCAAGGCAGTTTTACAATAATCACGCTTGGCAGTCCTGATTGCTCTGGTGGAGAAGGGACAGTTATGAAGGGGCCGATGTGTAGCATGCATCTCTGTCCCTGGCTGCAGCAGGGTGCTACCCTTGTGTACAGGTGGGATGGGGGGGATGCGGCATCATTCTTCCAGAGCCACCTGCCTGGAGCTCACCCCGGCTCTGTCTGGGTGCTCCTTTTGTGCACTGGTGGAAAAGATGCACCAAGTTTGTTTTACATTGTGACTCTCCTGGTCTCTCACTGTCTCTCTCTCTCTCTCTCTCTCTCTCTCTCTCTCTAACGTCCACTCCCCCCTGGTGAAAGGAAAACTCTGCAGCACTGCTTTCTGTCCCAGTCATGGGTCTCTTGCTGCCACTTTCTCTGCCTCTCTGTATGTACTGTCTGCTTCCACTGAGCTTCAGAAAGACAAGCAGAGAGCCAGACTGACAGCAAGGTGCTGGAAGAGTGAGTGGAAATAAAATGGGTGGCAACTGAGCTCAGGAACACACTGTACTCTTCTTCTCTGTTTGGTGGGGGTTTACACCATCTCTGAATGAAACAGACTGGACCTGTACATATATGCTGCACTGGAAGCAGCTCTCACTGTTGCTGTGTCTCTCTTGGAGGGGTGGGAGTGGGGGGGGATGAAGTAGACACTGCTAGGGGACAGGCCACCCATTTAAATGAATGTTTGTACAGGTGCAGGTCTGGGAGCCACCGGTCAATGTGGTTATGGTCACTACATTGCACTGCCCCCAATTTCACACTGTCAAGGTGGTGCTGCAATAGTGACAGCCTGTCACCCGGTGATATCTCTTATTCCATTTACTAGCCACATCTCAGCATGTTGCTGTCACTGTTTGGGGGCTCTCTCTCTGCTCTGTCCTGACACTGGTGTCACTCACCACCCACCTCTTTCGATTCTGCACTCTCTTTGTGGGGGGGGGGCACTGCTGCCTCTCCTTCTCAGTGTATGTCCTTGCAGCCTGTGTCTCTCCCTCCCCCTGCTGTCCAGGTTTAAGCTACAGATCTGCAGGCAATGCAGCCTCACTTCTCAGCACACTTGCTCCTTATATTGTGCAGTGGGGTGGGGGGCACACTGAGGCAGCATGGACACTAGCAGATCCATGGGGTGGGTCAGTGGGTACCATCACAGACAGCAATGCTCAGGTTGGGCATTGTCGCACACATGAAGCACTGGAGAGAGAGGAGTCCAGGGACAAGGACATGCACTGTTATTCACACAGAGACACAAACAAGTTCAACGCGGACGTCTGTCTGGGGAAGAATAAATAATATTTATTGTTCTTTACTGATAGGACCGTTTACTGCTTATGGCACAGAGAGTGCCCCGGGGATGCAGTGTATGATTGGGTACCCAGACATCTGCAGGATGGGTGGGGAGACAAGTAGTAAGATCAGTAAGGGCATGAATGAAAGGAATGAAGCTCTCTCATTCGAGCACTCTATTTCTTTCAACTAAAGAACGGATTCCAGATGTGAAACTGTGACTAGTGTCACAGTCTGGTTGCATGCTTATTGGTCTGTCAGAGATGAGCTCACTGTAGATTGCTGTGCATTGTACTCATCCTTGACAGACCTCTGAAATTTTTGTTCTATCACAAGGTGTTTCTTGCACACATGCAAGGAAGCATAAAAAACTGTAAAGAATTTAGATTAGTGACTGCCCTCATTTGAAAAGCATTTTTGTCCTGAACACAAAAATGTAAAATACTGCACTTGGGGTACAGAAATCCAGGGCCAGAGTACACATGGGTGGAGTGGTATTGACAAAATTAAGAAAGCACACATTAAAAAAAAAAAGAGCTTTTACATACAGTTGATTACTGTTTAACAATCTTTTACATCTATGGCTGCCACTGTAGATGCAAACCCATAATGATGTTCCTCACTTGAAGCCAGAAGGGTGGGAGGTGGAGGCCATAACTGACTCCTTGTTTTTGTGTTAAAGGGGTCAGTTTCATTACAGCAAAATCAAGGAAAGGCATCATTTCTAAAATGTGCGGATGAATATGGTGACCACTTTTTTTCCAGAGCATGCCATCACCGGCAGCTACCACTTCAAGGCTACTACTATCCTGCCTAATACAATCAGGGGAAATCCAGAAGTAGTCTAGCAGCACTGAGATCAATATGGTTAAGGTAAATTTGCCAGAAACTAATGCTTAGAAAAGAATGAGAAAGTGACTGTGATGATGAGCAAGTCCCAGACCAGCTCTCTAGTTTGTTAGAAGATTCCTCTTGAGTCTGATTTGTATGACTGCATGGGCCAAGCTCCACGGATGTTATGCCATCATCAGATATGTATAACAGCACTGTGGAAGCACGTAACCAGATCACTGTCTAATGTGCTGCCACAGTGCTCTGACATAGTTTCCAGTGATTCTGTTTATTATTACTTACGACTGACTGCGGTGCAGCGAAAGCACTGCATATCCTTTTCCATGCTCATGTCACTCCTAAAAGCTCTCCACAGCCATATTGGCTATGACCAGATTTTGTTCTTCTGTCTACTTATCATGCATAATATTTGAAGCGTGGCTCAAAACATGAGTGTCAGGGCTGCTCACATGATTCATTGCACTGTGGACCACCCTAGTTGGGTTCACCCTGTAGGGGATGGTGGGGAGAAAGTTCACAATGAGCACTGGGTAAAGCAATTGTGCTGCCAAACCATCTTTTTAGCAGAAGCACAGGGGGACTCTAATAGATCCTTATGCACTGGTCAAAGCAATGGTCAGACTCCCCTGCACTGGTCCAATAAAATAAGCTCATCAGTGCATTTCCCAAGTCCACTTTTGTGACTGTTTTTAATTGACTCTAAGTTTGTATTACAAATGGAATGCATGATTGGAAACTGTATGTGTGATTAAGGGGTACACCTGAGAAAAGGCATTGGCCTGAGTATGGATTTCCTGTTTGTGTTTTTTAACATTAAACTTTCTATTGAAAATCAAAAATAACACAGCACAATCTATATAACATCAGAAGACAGAAGGAAAAAATATCCACCTAAAGGTACAATATAAAAGTACAATGGAACGGTCCGCCGAGTGGAACCAGGAATAATAAGAACATCAACAATCAGTATCCTAAAACTATCAAGAAAACATGCTGGTCAAAATATGAAGGAAAGCAAAGAAACTAGACATTCATAAAAATGTGAATAGCAGTACCAAGGCAGTAAGGGACCCAGAATGAATACCTCAAAAGGGAGAAAGAGCTACATCTGGGTGGTCAGGAGAGCATAATTGGGCCTAAGGAGAATTAATCAGGAGGGGAAGGAAGGGAACAAAGAACCCTATGAAGTACACAAAAAGAGGGGGAGTAGAGAGGGCATCACGGAGTGGAAGACGGGGTATCAGTCTCCAAATATGCTAAATAGGGGGTCCAAACAGCCTCATGAGTGGAAACCTGGGAAAGAGCCACATGTGAAAGGCACTCCAAAGCGGCAAACTGGCCAAGTGCTAAAAACCACTCATGAAAGTAGGGAACCTCCATGGTTAGCCATCTAAGAAAAAGAAGCCTCTTGGAAAGGAGAAGAGCTGCATTGGCCGTATTTCCTGTTTAAAAATAACATTTTATACTATTACAACTACTATTACTACTACTACCACCACTACATTTGTGGTGCCCTGGCATGCGCCCCTGGCCCCCCAACCTCAGGCAGCCCAGCAGGACCTCCTGTTTGCAGAGAGGATCCCCCTATTCAGGAAATCATGAGCAGGAGCAAGGGTTCAGGAAAACTTCCCAGCCTTCATTTTCCCAGTGGCAGGGTGAACTCTGTAGTTTTGAGTTCCTTGGAATCTGCACTACTTTCAATATTTGAATCCCACCACGGCCACTGGCTACATCTTGCCTAGGTAGTGTTACACAATAGCCGAGCAGGTCTATCTTTTTAGACACGCAGTCCTTTCAAAACCCTTCTGTTTAAAATGTTAAATCACACAATCAGATCCCAGGCACAGATGATAAGAAAATCATAAACGTTTACTTAACATAAAAGCAATACAGAAAAGTTTACACTTTGGAAGAACTTTGTAATGCAGACAATAACAAAAGTAAAACTGGATGGTTTACATAAAACAGTAGATACTGTAATCTAAACTATATCTTGTTTTGATGTTGAAGTTCAGACAAGATTTCAAATGTCCTGGTAGAGATGACAGTTCATTAGGCAATAGAACCTTTGTAGCAAGTCCTTGATCCACGTCTCCAAATTTTACTTTTAAAAGGCTCCAGGGGCTGTCCTTGTTGAAAAGTGTTGGTTTCCAAAATTCTGACTTAAAATCAAAAAAAGTCTCTGATGATAGGAGCACCAGGGTACTTGTGGTGCTGTGTTCCAAAGTTAAACACAGAAAAAAAAGGGGGAAAGTGCCCACACAGCATCAGGAACAACAAGAATGCCAACTTATGTAAAAAATGGTTCTTTATATAAATGCAGACATGCAAACAATCACAATAAAGTGGCTAGCGAACAGAGACTAATGTTTCACCAGGTCACTGCCAGGCTTCATCAGGCTTACACAAGTTGGTGTTCTTGTTGTTCCTGATGCTGTGTGGGTGTTTTTCCCTTTTTTATTTTTTTCTGTGTTTGACTTAAAATCAGAATTTTCTGTTCAGTATGTAAATAGTCTAATTCCCACACAATCAGGTCTGGTTTTAAAGATTTTTCCAGGCCTACACATATACTTTCTTGTGTAAAAAGTATATGCTAGTTGGACAGACTATTCTGCCTTCCAACTTAAACACTATTCAACTGCTCTGCATTTGAAGTGTGTGTCTGATGATATACTGGAGGGTCATTTCAGGACACACCCACCTAATCTTTTTGTCTGGGGTAGGGTTAATGATTCCAGAACAATACAGACATTAGGGTGCAACAATTTACCTTTTCCCTGTGGGGGTCACTGTGGTTCCATGTCAATCCCAGTGACATTTGGTGCATGCATTTGACCTAACCTCTGACCCCTGGGTCACTACATTAACCTTTCTCTGTCATGGAAAGCCACAGCAGGATGTTTTATGCCTTCCTAAGGTCATATATCTGTCTCCTTTATCTTTAAATATAACAGATCCACACTAGCCTTTATAGAAATAATAGTTATTTTGTAGATACATATTAAAGGGACAGTGTCTTAATTCCAAAGTACATTACATCATATACAACATGAACCCACATAAATGGATATTGGCCTATCATGCAACATTTCTCCTACCTAAAACAGAACCTGGGGGGAAACATGCCTCTATTGGAGACAGTTCTTCTCAGTTCTGTTATAGAATCAGTGTGTGGGGTAGGCCGTCTGCATTCCCATTTTTGGATCCAGGCCTATGTGCAATTTCCATGTCATAAGCCTGCAAGGCAACACTCCATCTCAAAAGTTTCCCATTTGTTTTCCCCATTTGACCCAACCATATTAATGGGTTGTGGTCCATTTGTCCCTTAAAATGCCTCCCATAAAGGTATGGTTCAAGTTTTTTTTTTAATGCCCAAACTAAGGCTAGACATTTCTTCTCCACTGTTGAATAAGCTTGTTCCCGTGGAAGCAGTTTCTTGCTTAAGTATACAATGAGGTGCTTTCTCCCCAATTGGATACTTGACTGAGGACTTCTCCTATTCCCACATCTGATGCATCCATCTGTACCACAAATGGCCTGTCGTAGTCTGGGCTAGCCAGCACTAGGGCCCTGCACAGAGAGATTTTCAGCTGTGTGAAGGCCTGCTCACACTCTGCATCCCATTTTTCTGTCCTAGGCTTATTCTTTGTCAGCAACCCAGATAAAGTAGTGGCCAGGGAGCTGTAGTTGGGAACAAATTTTCTATAATACCCTGCTGTCCCAAGAAAGCTCCTGACTTGTCTCTGGGTTTCAGGTGTGGGCCATGATGCAAAAGCCTCTATCTTTGCTTGGTTTGGACGAAGTTGGCCTCGCCCCACCACATGTCCCAAATAAGTGACCTCTGCCATGGACACCTGACACTTTATGACTTAATAGTCAGCCCTGCGGTCTGTATTCGGCCCAACACCTCCCTCATGTGTATCAGGTGTTTCTCCCAGCTATTGCTGATGATAACAATATTGCCCGGATAGGTGACTGCAAAGTCCTTCATATCCTGTAACACCTAATTTACTAACTGCTGGAATGTAGCAGGGGCATTCTTCATCCCAAAAGGGCATGACCTTGAACTCAAACAGGCCAACTGGGGAGATGAATGCTGACCTTTCCCTAGCCCTGTCAATCAGTTCCACCTGCCAGTACCCCTTTGTCAGGTCTACTGTAGTCAAGTATGTCACCCCTCCCAGTTTGTCAAGAGTTCATCTGTGCATGGCATTGGGTGGGCATCAGATTTGGTGATGGTGTTAAGCCCATAATAATCTACGCAGAACCATGTAGTCCCACCCAGTTTGGGTACAAGGACTACAGGTAAGGCCCAGGGGTATGGGATTTCTGGATCACCCCTAGATCCAGCATCTCCCCCACCTCCCTCCCAATGTCC
Source organism: Neoceratodus forsteri (assembly GCA_016271365.2). Classification (NCBI taxonomy): domain Eukaryota; kingdom Metazoa; phylum Chordata; order Ceratodontiformes; family Ceratodontidae; genus Neoceratodus; species Neoceratodus forsteri. Next base: position 1,094,860,759 of record CM057451.1, read on the forward strand.
TTGAGGACTGTCTCCTACACAATGTAAGCTGTCCTATGTATGGGTGCTTGGGTCCCTGTGTCTGCATCATGCATCGTTAGCAGTGTCTGTCCAGTCTGTGCCTTAAAAATAAAGGGGCAAAGTCTCGCAAAATGGTCCTCAATTCTTGGAACTGGCCAGGTGTCAACTGGGGTGACAGCATGATGGTCTCCACAGATGACGCCTGCTTGGTCTCAGCTAACATGTTGAGAATGGGATCTTCCCCACCTAGCTCCTCTCCAGGACTGCAAACCGCAAGTACCATGTCAGCCCTATTAAAATATGGCTTCAACATGTTTACATGATACATCCTGTGAGTGTGTTTTCAGTCAAGTAACTCTACAATGTAATTAACCTTTTTTACCTATCGTACTACCTTATAAGGCCCTGCCCACTCAGCTTGCAGCTTGTCCTTCTGGACTGGAATCAGAACCATTACCTCCTGTCCTGCCCCATACGACTGAGCTCTAGCTCCATGATCGTACCAGGTATTTTGTTTTTGCTGGGCAGCTGCCAGGTTGCTCTGGACGGCGCCATAAGTTCCTTCAGTGTCTCCCTGAATTTTAACACATACTCCACTATGGGAGTCCCCTGGGCGGCATGCTTACCATCTCAGTCCTCTCATATTAAATCTAGGGGCCCCCTAACCCTGCATCCATATAAGAGCTCAAAGGGTGAAAACCCGGTTGACGCTTGTGGCACTTCCCTGTAGGCAAACAGCAGGTGAGGCAGGTATTTTTCTCAGTCCCACCCATGCTGTTCTGCAAATGCCATAAGCACAGCTTTTAGGGTCCCATTAAATCTCTCTACGAGACCACTTGGCTTGTGGGTGATAAGGCATTGTGTGCCTCTGTACGACCCTACACTTCTCCCACAAACACTTCATTAGGTCCGACATGAAGTTACACCCTCGATCAGAGATAATCTCCTGTGGAAACCCAACAGGGCAGAGAATCCCCAGCAGAGCATCTGCCACTTTGTCCACCTTAGTAGAGGACAGCGCAATGACTTGGGGATAGCGGGTAGCATAATCAGCAACTGTCAATGTACACCTTTTTCCTGAGGAACTTGGGGTATTCAAAGGATCCACAATATCCATTCCAACCTTCTGGAATGGCTCCTCCACAAGTGGAAAGGGAATCAGGGCAGCTTTAGCTTTGCTTCTGGCCTTCCTTATTTCCTGACACCGGTGACAGGATTTGCAGTATTCCTTCACCTGTTTGGTAATATTGGGCCAATAGAAATCGTGGGCTAAGTGCTGCATAGTGCGAGCAATTCCCAAATGTCCAGACATGGGAATATCATGAGCTACCTTGAGCAATAACCCACGATACTTCTGGGGAACAACAAGCTGCCCGCCCATCACCCCTACCTCTGTCCTGATGTCCTGTGTGTATAACAGTCCATTTTCCCAAAACACCCTATGTTTTCCATCACCTCTCTGTGTCCCATCAGACTCTGCACAGGCCCCCAGCTTCTCTAAGCTAGGGTCTGTCCGTTGTGGTGCTGCTAAGTCTTCCAACTTACCCAGAGCATTGGGCATATCCCCATCAGTTCCCAGGCTGAGGTCTATAGCTGTGGCAGTAGGGGACTCAGTATCACAACCTTTCTCCTCCCTTGGGCTATGTGTCACCCTTCCCTCCTGAGAGCAACCTTCAGTTGCAGTTGGGTTAACAGCTGCTAGGGGAAGTTCCAGCCCCCTGTTATTATCCTTTTTTACAAGAGCTGCAGGTTGGCTGGCCTGTCTCACAACCTCTACTGTCTGAATTTCTGTGGGGTCCTGAGGATCACAGGAGCCTCTATTCTTTTGGCTCCTGGCCACAGCACAAACCACTCCGTGTGGAACATCACTCCCCACAATAACATCCATAATAAGATTTTTAGCTACAGCCACCTTCCTTACCCATTCACCTGCATCTCCTCAATCCAGGGTAACACTGGCTAGTGGATAAGTTTTCCTTTCCCCTGTGTAATCTCTCACAGAGACAAACTGATTTGGCAGTATTTGTTCAGCCCCCACCAAATCCCCTTTCACAAGGGTAAGAGATGCTCCTGTATTCCTTAGCCTCTAGTTTGTACCTCAGTCACCATGACCGGGTGAATGTGCCCCCTCATATTGTCAGGGAGAGCCTCAGTGATACAGAGGGCTATTGTCTCCGATCACACAGGTCATTTTACCTTCTGGGCCTTCTTCGGATGCTGCCTAGGCAGATGGCCTATACTAAGGTTCATACTAAGGTGTGGAAAAGAGCAAGGAGGCCAAGGGCCCATATTACTCTTATACTAAGCCAAAGAGTAGTAGGATAAATTACACCCTGAGTTAATTAATCTATCAAGTCGATATTTGAAAACACTCTTAGTTTTGCTGATGGCAACATCCAAGGGTAGTTTATTCCAGGGACCGATAGTTCGAAGGGTGAAGAAGTATTGTCGGCTAGTGTGTTTAAATGGTTTCCCTACAAGTTGCAAGGGGTGATCTCTGATATCATGAGGATAAGTTTTAAAGTCAAGTCCTAATTCCGACATGAGGTAGGAGTCCTGAATGACATCAAAGAGAAACATGAGGTCACCTCTAATGCGGCGAGTAAATAGTGACAATACCAGCATTCATCATGTTTCTTGTCCCCGACCTCCCTTTTTGGCACCTGGGGATTCCCTTCTTTTTGCAGTGACCCTGTGGTTTTTGGTTGTCCAAAATGCCCACTTTTCCCTTTCACCCCAGAATTCCCCTTGGCAGCAGCCCTGCTTCGAGCATAGTGATCCGACAGCACTGCAGCCTCTTTGGCATACTTGGGATCTCTGTCCCGTAGCCAAAGCTTTAAGTCAGGTGAGCAAATCCAGTAAAACTGTTCAAGCAATACCACCCATTCAATAGCTTCAACAGAATCTGCTTTCACCCATTCCCACCAACGTTTTAAATATTGATGCTGTTTTGTGGCTACCTCCTCAAAGCTCATTTCCAACCCCTTTCGGAGTTTCCAGAACTTAGCTCTGTATGCATCAGGATTCAGATCATATTTTTTTTAATAAAGCAGTTTTTAACTTGTCAAAATCTTTATTTTCAACATTGTTCATCTGCCCTAATGCTTCCCTCCCCTTGCCAATAAGTAGTGGAGACAAGTGAAAGCTCCAGGACTCTTTGGGCAGATTGGCCTGGATACAGACCTTTTCAAAGGAATTTAAAAACATGTCCATATCCTCCCCCTCTTTAAACTCAACAATTAATTTTTAATTTAACTTGTACCCAAGTCATGGAGTTTCAGACCAAGTGCCACCACTTACTTGCTCAGGGGTTGTTGTTGGTTGGAGCATCAGCTTTTTCAGCTCATGTTTCTTCTGGTGCTGCCATTCATCAGCATCCACCTCTGCCTGGCACTTCTGTTCTTCTGCCTCTCTCTGTTCCCGTCATTCCTCCAACTGGCGCTGTTGCCGTCGGTCCTCCATTTCTATCTCGAACCTCTCTTGCTCCAGCTCAACAATTTTTTGCTCATTCTCAAGCTGTTTCTCCTGCACCCACAGCCTTCTCAGCTCCAGCTCTTGGTCTGTAGATGGCTCCTTCTCCTCTGGGCTCTGGACTTCCGAAGTCACCACCTTTGCCACAAAGTGGGGTGACACTTCCTCTGTCTCAGCTGCTAGAAGGGCCTCCATAAGTTGCCTTTTATTTTTGTTTTCACTAGGGATGCCATTCTCCCCACAGTCCTTCCTCAGTTGCTCCAAGTTCATATTGCTGTACTAAACGGACATTCTTCTATCTACACTACTCTGTCAAAAAAGAAAAATCAAACAGGATAGGGTCTATTGTCTGCAAACAAATTTCTTTTTCCCCTTTCCAAATTCTGCCTTTGATTGTGTGATGGTTTTGCAAGACCATTCAAAATCCCAGTAGCTGACACCAAATCTGTCACGCGCCTCTGGTCCCCCAACCTCGGGCAGCCTGGCAGGACCTCCTGTTTGCAGAGAGAGTCCCCCTATTCAGGAACTCATGAGCAGGAGCAAGGGTTCAGGAAGACTTCTCGGCCTTCCTTTTCCAAGTGGGAGGGTGGATTCTGTAGTTTTGCATTCCCTGGACTCTGCACTACTTTCAATATTTGAATCTCACCACGGCCACTGGCTATGTCTTGCCTAGGTAGTTTTATAAGATAGCCAAGCGATTCTATCTTTTTAGGTACACAGTCCTTTCAAAACCCTTCTGTTTAAAATGCTAAAATGCACAATCAGACCCCAGGCAGAGTTGATAAGAAAATCATAAACGTTTACTTAACATAAAAGCAATACAGAAAGGTCTACGCTTTGGAAGAACTTTGAAATGCAGACAATAATCAAGTAAAACTGGATGGTTTACAGAAAACACTAGATACTGTATTCTAAACTATACCTTGTTTTGATGTTAATGTTCAGACAAGATTTCAAATGTCCTGGTAGAGATGACAGTTCATTAGGCAATAGAACTTTTGTAGCAAGTCCTTGATCCACGTCTCAAAATTTTACTTTTAAAAGGCTTCAGGGGCTGTCCTTGTTGAAAAGTCTTGGTTTCCAAAATTCTGATTTAAAATCAGAATTTTCTGTTCAGTATGTGAAGAGTCTAATTTCCACACACTCAGGTCTGGTTTCAAAGATTTTTCCAGGCCTACACATACTTTCTAGTGTAAAGGTGCATGCCAGACGGACAGACTATTCTGCCTTCCAACTTAAACACTATTCAACTGCTCTGCATTCAAAGTGTATGTCTGATGATATACTAGAGGGTCATTTAAGGAGACACCCACCTTATCTTTTTCTCTGGGGTTGGGTTAATGATTCCAGGACAATACAGATATTAGGGTGCAACAGTTTACCTTTTCCCTGTAGGTGTCACTGTGGCTCTCTGTCAATCCCAGTGACATCTGGTGCATGCATTTGACTTAACCTCTGACCCTTAGGTCGCTACATTACCCCTTCTCTGTCATGGAAAGCCACAGTGGGATGTTTTATGCCTTCCTAGGGTCAAATACCTGTCTCCCTTATCTTGAAATATAACAGGTGCACACTAGCCTTTATAAAAATAACAGTTATTTTGTAGATACCTGTTAAAGGGACAGTGTCTTAATTCCAAAATGCATTACATTACATACCATATGAACCCACACATAAATGGATATCAGCCTATCATATGACATGTCCCACCAACATAATTTATACTAACCTTAGTCAGTGTACGCCCAGATATCAGAGGTTAGAGCTGCTAAAAGGCCTTTATAGGCCCGTAGGGCCCCAAACACAGACTTAAGATTTCCAACTATGAAATGAATGGGTCAGTATTGCTTGACCTGAAAGTGTCCCAGCCCACCTCATTTAGCTCCCTCACATATTTGAATGCTACATGGCCTCCAAGATGATCACCAACATGGGTTTGTCTGGGGAAGATCATGTCAAACCAACCTATATGAATTCTATGACTGGGTGACAAGGTCGCTGGATCAGAGAAGGCCAGCAGAAGTTCTATACCTGGACTTCAGCAAGGCTTCTACTCAGTCCCACACGGGAGATTGTTAGGGAAGCTGAGGAGCTTTGGGGTCAGGGGAAAAAGTTGCTGGGGTAGATTGGAAATTGGTTATCTGATCGGTTTCAGAAACTGGTGGTTGGGGGTGAGGTCTCTTCTACCAGAAGGGTCATCAGTGGGGTCCCACAAGGGTCGGTGTTGGGCCTGCTTCTATTTAATATATTCATCTCAGATATTGGGGAGGGAGTTAAGAGCAGGCTAAGTCTATTCGCTGATGACTCCAAACTGGAAATGGTGGTGGATGGGGTGGGGGGAGAAGGACATTGCAGGAGGACTTAGATGCACTTGAGAGGTGGTCGCACACTTGGCAGCAGAGGTTTAATGCTAAGAAGTGCAGCATACTCCACTTGGGTGTTAGGAATCCCGACCACAACTATTTTCATGGTGGGGTAAAGCTGACAGTCTCCCAAGGAGGAAAAGATCTAGGGGTGGCAATAGATATCAGGATGAATAATTTGGAGCAGTGCAGGAGGGCATCAGCAAAAGCAAATACAATGCTTGGGTGCATCGCCAGAGGGATAACATTGAGGAGGAGGGAGGTCATACTACCCATATACAACTTCTTGGTTAGGCCGCATCTGGAGCACTGTGTGCAGTTTTGGTGCCCGTACTTGAGAAGGGATGTGACTGTCCTGGAGAAGGTCCAGAGGAGAGTGTCAAGGACGATTCATGGTCTGGGGGACAGGTCCTATGATGAGAGGCTTAGGGAGTTGAACATGTACTCCCTTGAGGAGAGGAGGGATGGGAGGATATGATAGAGGTTTTTAAGTATTTGAAGGGGAGAAACCGGGTCAGCACTGAGGGTCTATTCCAATTAAGGGATAACGTCTGATGTCATTTAGTGTGGATGAGCAGCAAGGTGGCATCCACTTGGGTTCAGCATGGTAGTGAGGAAGCTGTAGGAGTATCTGTTTAGCATGGTGGTGTGGAGGCCGTAGAAGGCTTTACAATAGTAGAAAGCAGAAAAGGTTAGTTGTGTTTTTTATGGGGGGGTGCATTTACGAAGATCAGTGCCAGTGGCATGAGGTGAGAGCCTACTTGGTCCCCCATTTTCTTCAAAGTTCTTAAATTTAAAAGTAAAATGTTATTACTTTAGCTGTCATCCCTAGAATTCCATCCTGACACTTTAAAGAGGTAGTGTATTGCCTAAAATTAATGCAGGTATTAGTTTTTAAAAGCAGTCAACTACTCCCTTTATATCTGAAGAACATTTTCTTTTCACTTTGGTTAATTAGAAAAGGTGTTACCTGGTGTTAGCTGGTAATGCATGAAAGAGCACTCTGCCTGGCAGCTGACATATCTACAGTAGCTCTGTTTCTCCCATTACATTATCAGCATTGTGACCGTACAGACTGTAACATCACAGCTGCTCTGTCAGAGCCACTCAGTAGCTGACAGGTCAGTCGCTTATGACGTCAATGTCAGTGAGGTAGCAGTGCTGATGATGTCATGGGTGGAATAGAACTACTGTAGATACTGGATGTTAGCTGCCAGGCAGAGTGCTATTTCACACACTCAACATAATACTATCACATTGAAAACTGTCTATTACTTTTATTTTATTTTATTTATTTTTTGGTAACTGGTTAAGGCCCACTTGGCACAAGTGCTTGTTTTCAGGGGTGACCCGAGAGCACTGGGGAAGTTAAGTAACTTGTTCAGAGTCACACAGTATGCTGGTGGAGATTGTGGGAATCAAACCCCACTCCTGACGAAGCTCATTAGAGCGAAGTGCTGAGGCTGCTGGGTAATGGTTCCCAGCACCTGAAACCATGAGTAATAAAAGCTGGAACCTATTCTGGAACTTGGACCATCTTCCCATCTTCTGTGTTTTAATTTTCACTGACTTGGCTGTATTACACCTCCAGAAGTGCTGAACAGTGAGTGTTTTTTGTCTTTGGGAATCAAACCCAGGTCTGCTAGATGCACCAAGCTTATTCACAACTTGTTACTCCTACCTCTAAGCTATACTGCCAGCCCAATATGCAAAAGGAAAAGAAAAATACTCAGAAATAAAAAGTTACAACTGACTGCTACTTAAAATTTGTAGCATTTCCCTGTCTGCTATTTTTCATACTACAGTACTGTTTCTTTAAGATGTATCGTACCCGGCTGGCTCATTGAAATGACACCAGTGATACAAGTTCAGGTTGAGCTCACTTCACTGGGTGTCAGCCAGGGGAAGGAGGATTAATTCTCCACAGGGTGGCTCTCTTCCATTATGGTGTGTAGGCATCTGTGTTCTACACTGCGATCACAGCCTAACAAACCCAAGGTGGTGCTGTAGTCAGGACCTGCACAGCAGGGCAGAAATGCCTCCAGATGCTGACACATTGCACACCATAGTGTGCCTGCATGCAGCACTGTACATCAGCTTCCTCCTCAGAGAAAACCAGAGAAAAAACAGCCCTGATATGCCGGAGGAGATGCTGACACCCCCCACAGGCTCTCACACTGTTAACCTGGCATGTAATCTCAAGGTCCTTACTTTTCCATGGCACTTTGGGACCAAGTTTTGCAGCAGGAATAGCATTTGCTGCAGAACTTCAGCAGTGGTTTGTAATTTCTGAAGAAGTTCTGTGGCAGCAATAAACTGCCACATCACAACATCAGCTTGTCATCCTGACTTCACATCCATGGCAATGGCTATGGAAATCAGGATGAGGGAATTCGCAGTAACAGTAGTTAAGAAAAACATGGACTTCTAGAAATAATTTTATTTTTAAAAAAGCTAAAAAAAAAATCTGTCACTTAAGGTCCTATCCTATTACATAAATGAAATACGCACAGGGGACCTTATGTGATAAATAACCTATCTATATACTCATACTGGTCACACCACTCGTGAGGTCCCCACTGTGTATTTTTTTTTTTTAGTGGTTTAATCAGGAGTAGCACACTAAACTGAAAGCTTTTTTACAGGAGCAACCTGGGAGCACAGGAAATGTAAATGACTTGTTTAGGGTCACACAGTATGCAAGTGGAAGCCATGGGATTCAAACCCAGGTCTGGTCTGCTGGATGTTACCAGATTTGCAGCTCAGAGCCTTAAACCACTGCACTATACTGCCTTCCCAGTGTATCATTTATATATTTATAGGCAATCATTAACATAGTTTTTTTATAAAATATATTTCCCATTTTGTGACCGTGAAATTGTATGCCCATTCATACAGGTCCCTTTGGAAGTGGAATAAACAGAATAGAGGGGATATTGAAAGACTCATTTTTCACGCCAACCCACTTTTCCTGACACACTACATAACCCCATCAGGCCATGACATGCACATTATCTCCTTGTGAGAGAAGGCTCCCTAGCCCATCACAAAGTGTCACCCGTGTGACAGAACACTACGCTACACCTTCCCAGACTCAGAGTGGTGGTGTGCAACAGGGTGTCCCCCCACCAATCCTTTTGCAGCCTAGCCAGCTCCCAGAGCTCATCCCTGAACTGGAGTCACTGGCATGAGAACACAACATGCTACCACTGGCCCAATGGCTGGCCCTGCACCTAACATTTTGCCATAACTTTTTAGATAATTGTATCAACCTATGATGACTTGTAATCAATAATCCTGACAAAATATGTACAGTACAATTATTCATTTAGTAGATCTGTTCTTTCAAAAGGTCTACACATTATTATTCTTCCACCTTTCTGGGCATAATTACTTTATTTTTCTTAAAAACGACAGGTTAATTCAATTTGCCAGTTATTTATTTCAGATGGCACCCCTATACCTTAAAGGCACAAATAAATCTGTACAAAGTAAGATATGGAGTTATCAGGTCTATGTTATTGTCAAGTATTTGTTTAAGTTTGCCCTAGTGTAATAACTTGAGACTGAAAATGTTATTAGTCTGTAGTACAGGTTGAGCAAATATCACAATACCTGATGTGCTGTGCCACTTCCTCTGGGAGTGGGAGCTGTGGTAGATAAGTGACTATTCATTTCTGCGGCAGAATGCAGCCCTGTCATTAGCTAATATATGATGTCATAGCACTGATAACATCACATGCTGAGCATAGAGGGATTTTGGAAATAAAAGGAGGAGAAGGGATCCAGGTGCTATGAATAAACTGGAAATTGGAAATATTAATAAAGAATCACCAAGAATAGTGAATTTGGTGGCATTGCAGATATTCTGCAGTAGGTTGCAAGTTCTGTGCAAAATTCTGCGGACGCAGAATTCTAGGTGCCTTGTGTATACTTATTACTTCAGTGATTCTGGGTAAGTGATAGCTGACTAAGCCCTGCAAAAGGTAAGTGACAGGGCAGGGGGTTGCTGCCCAGAGGTGGGTGGACCAGAGGGTCTGGGGGATAAAAACCTGGATTTGAAAAAAAAAGATTTTTAGTACACTTTTTTTAATTATACTTCTTGCACCTGAGTCATGAAGCAGCTCCAGGCCCCTCTCAGGTTCCCCACTGCTGTTCCAAACCCATCACCCTACCATCTCCAGGGACTCACCACCTCAGTAGTGGATCATGGTTTCCCCTTCCCACAATGGTGGTTGACAGACTGGCCCAAGTCCCATCAAATCCCACAAGTTCACTTTGCACCAGGAGGTAGCCCAGGGAACAGAAGGGGTCCGTCAGTCTGTGGCACGTTCCATGTTTTTCCCCTTCCTCATAGAGACACTGGCTAAGGGTGGAACATCATCACCCACCCTAGCCAATCGTCGTACTGTATCTCCCCCTACCAATCATGCCCTTTCCTGCACTGCTATCTGTGGTCACTCAGCTGGTGGTTGCATTGTGAAGCATTCCCACCTCCCTTCCTAGAGGAGGAGAGCATGAGATGCTCAATCCTCCTTCCCCTGGCTCGCCATCCAATGACCCTGGCTTGTTCCTGAACCTAGGTCGTCGGTGTACAATACCCTTTTAAGAACTAATGTAGTTGCATTGCTCCTAATCAAAATATTTAAGAAAAAAAATACAGAATAAAGAAGGAAGGAACAAAATGAGGAATTCTGACAAACAACTACCCACAATTTTATAGAAATGTCAGTTCCCTTAAACTAAGATTCTAAAAAAGAATGCAGTTTCAAAAACTAGAGAAATAGAGTAAGCTTGTTTGCAAACTTGAAGGCTTTTGCCTGGAGTTACTATTATCCTAATATTTTATTTCTGAAACATTTTATGAATCATTAGTTCCTAATAACTGGAAAACTGAATTTATTTCTGTGGATGCATAACTTCTCATATTAGAAATGTTTCATAATGTAAAGGGACGACTATAAATCAATTTCAAAAATGTTGACACACCTTTAATAATGATAAATGAAGAACTCACTGCCCCTGCTAAAGTTGGCTTTGTGCTTTGGAGGCTTATTTATCCATTAAGTCTTGGTCTTACTAGTTTTTTTTTCCCCAAGATATTTACTTTGCGCAGCAGATTAGGTTTCCTAGCATTCTACATAATGGCACATACAGTGTAAAAGTATACTTCAGCCAAGGTTCTCCAGTACAGAACTGTGAGCCATATAGTCAAAGCTTTAGCACCGTGAATACAGACGTTTCTGCACTGTCAAGATTTTGCCTGGAGCTTCCTATACTCAAAGTATCAGTGAGAGTGGTGCAAATTTGGTTGTGCATTGGCACAAAGTTAGGGACTGCGCACATGCAGATGGGGTGGGCTGCATACAGTGTGCTAAACTATCTCCTCAGTATTGTGACGGCACTAAAGGTAGTTTTGGACTGCATAAATTACTGTGTTTAAAAAGCATTTTTTTAAAGAGCATGTGTTGACTTCTAATAAATAGACAACTGGCTTTTTAATTTATTTTGCCTTGATATGTTTATTTATTTATTTAGTTTTTGTTGACCAGGTAGGTGCTCTTGACAGCAAAGCTGCCTATTTTCAGGTACGACCAGGGAGATTACATACAATGGGGTGGGAAAACAACAGTGAAAAACAGAGAAAAAAATCAGCAAAAAGTCAGCCAGAAACATTAGTGAGGCGAGCAAGGAGAAACATTATGTCAGGAATATAACTATACATACTGAGATACAGTTTCAATGGCACAGGTAAAGCGTAAGACAAAATACAGTATCCCTGAAACAAGGCTAAGACCAGCTTTCTGCAGATGGAGGGTAAGTGTGAGAGCAGGAACCAGAGGCTAGGACCAAGTGTGAGGGCAAGAGCTCAGAGGGTCAGACAGGTTGGTGGTTACACCCACCACAGGAGCAGAGTTCTAAGCAGGCAAGGACCATACAGAGTACCTGCTTAAAACTTTGGGGGGTTGGGAGTTCTTGAGAGCCAGCGGGAGAATTCCACACATTCAGAGCAGTAACTGAGAAAGCATTTTCACCAGTTTTTTGTTTTACATTTGGGTTGAACTAGGAAGGACTTATCAGCAGATCTCGGGGTAGGTGGAGTGAGCTGGTTTTAACAGAAGGGCCAGCTTTTCAGATTTCTGTTAGTAATTGCTAATGGATGTAATATTAATGTTAATTAATTAATTAATTAGTAATGTTATTAATTACTTTCTACTTTTATATTCAATTATTTGTCTGTGCAATGCCAATTGTTTTTTTTTACACCAACTTTTTTCAAACTGCTAGTAAAAAGAATTCAATAGCATTCTGGTATTGTGATGTAAGAAAATCTCAACTACCTTGGAGCCCAGTATATTTTAGTGGGAAACAATAGATTCATTTCTTTCTTTTTCAAAATAAACAAACACTTCTGTTGGCAACAAACTGTACCTTTTATATGTTTTGTAATATTGTAGTTCATCAATATGATTTACAGTTTTTTTTTTGAAATAGTAAAAAGCTTTCTTCTCTTCTTCCCAAACAAAATATTATTAGGAAGAAATTATCACCTGTTAAATCACAAAAGAGGCTTGTATATGATCAAAACTCTCAAATTTGTATTTGATCTATAACATTTTAGAAGAAGAAACTAAGATTTATTTCTTTAAAAACCTGTAAACAGACTTGCTGTTTCCTATTGAAATACAATGCCAGCTTTGCCAGTAAAGATTTTCTGACTTCATAATATAATTTACAGTTTATAAAATGAGGGAAAAAATCCTGCGTTTTGATTGATTCTTACCTGTGCATCAGATCTGTCCGATAAACAGGTAAAGACAAGGGGCAGGATTCTCAAAGAAAGCTGAAATTCCCGCAGCTACGGGAAAAATGCTTGCTGCAGTGCGGAAACGCAGCTGCGCTGTATTCTCAAAGAAAACCAGCGCAGCTGAAGATTCCCTTAAAAAGTGCCACAGTTGCGGCAATTTAGCTGCCGCAGGACTTGTGCAAGTGCTGCTAATCCTCAGCTGCGGAGGCTGTGAAGGCACAGCAATAGGGAACCACTAGCTGAAGCAGTAGACTGTAACAGTGCTGCTATAATATGAGGCTGACAGCACACACAGAGACCAGCAACCAGTCCCCAACTAGGACCACAGCAGCACCGCAGGTACTTGTGAAACCCTGGCACCACAGTGGCTGACTGTCCCTGCTGGTTGTCCCTCCCTGGGGTGTTCCTGTAGCCTGGGGTGGGTAGCACTCACTGCTGGCTGGTCAGGCTCTACTGCTTGTGGGGCTCTGTCATGGGCTGCACTGGGTCTAGTGGTTGATGCCTGTTGCCATAGCAAGGCAATGTGTGTTTTCAGTGCTGTAACATCAGCCACTGCTATACTGTCTGAGATGCTATTACCTGTGGTACACCTCCACCTTAATTGATTCCAATTGCTGGGGCACTACTGCAGTGTGCTGAGGGAGAGTTACACCTCTTTTCACTGTGTGTAACATTTTTTCCTCAGCTGCGGGAAAAACCTGGCTGTGAAAAGCCTTTCAGGGGCTGTGCTCCACTGATCTCACACCTTTTTGTCCTGAGGGACTTCCGCAGCTGCACTTTTTTCCACAGTCCATAGTGGGTTTTCCCGCAGCTGAGGGGGTTTTTGTGAATAGCACTTGGAGCAAACTCCCCTTTTTTTCCGTAGCTGAGGGAGTTTTGGGGACTTCTGAAAGGTTTTGCACCTCTAAGAGCTTTGAGAATACTGCCCAAGTACTGGAAAGAATGACCACAGTGCAAAAACCAAAGAATATTAGTCTGCAATTGGAACATTCAGTGTTTGAAATGCCGTCATATTTTACAAGCATTTCGGACAACATTTTTCACCAATAACCATAGTCGTCAACTTTTAAAAGCTGATGTAACTGCCACAGACGTGTGACCTTTTAAACTTAACTTAAATGTTACCTCTTAAACTTAATAAAAACTGCGTTATCATGATCCAGTTTCTCTCTGTGCCTCCCGCAGTCAGGTCCGCTCCCGTTGTGGCCCCATGGCTGTGTTGCCAGTCCCACAGTTTAAGCAAAAAAATAGCTGTTGCTCCATTTTTTTAACAAAGTTATCTTTCTCAGTCATCTTTCTCATATTCTGAAAGGCTGCTTTGAGGGATGAAGAAGTACATAGGGGACATCTGCCATGGCTGCTTCTCCATGTTTGTCTGTGTGAGACAGAGAGAGAGAGAGAGAGAGAGAGAGGCGAGTGTGTGTGTGTGTGTGTGTGTGTGTCTATCCACTTGCAGCTGCTTCTCCACATCCCTGCCTGCTCCTTCAGCAGTCCCCCCACCACCAACCCCCCACTCCAGCTGTGTTGCCTTGATGCTATCAGTCACGGTTTAAAAAAAAAAAGAAAAAAACAACTTCTCTCCCTCTCTACTATCCCAAGCTCCATCCCTATAAAACAAAAACCCACAACAGTACAAGGGGGCACAGGGGTAGTGCCCCTGCATCATGCTGGCAACAAAATTTAATCAGTACCATTGATGCCAGTGAAGGAAAACTTTTCCAGCACATACTCAATGGCGTCACATAGTAGTAGGTGGAAGGACTATTTTATTCTAAATTTGCATAAGCAAATCTTTTTTTCCACATGTAAACATGATTTTTCTTAGTGTAAGATGTTAAAAAAAAAAGGAGCCCATTTTATAAGCACAATAAGACACTCCAGGGTGTGCACTGAACAGATATTACTTCACTGCCAGGGACTGAAGGCACTCTGCAGCCTTGTGCCTCACTATGTCTCTGGGCATGCAGCATTACTGAAAGAAACAATTGTGCAGCATCTAGAAGCACTTGGCCAGCTGGATCAAAAGCAGCATGGCTTCACAGCAGTGAGGTCATGCCAGACAAACATGCTTGATTTCTTTGATTGGGTGACCAGAATAGTGGACTGGGGGAGCAGTGGATGTAGTGTATCTAGACATTAGTAAGGTGTTCGATTCTGTTCCATGCAGGAGGCTAATAAATAAAGTGGAAAACACAGGAGTGGGACATAAAAGTGTCAACTAGCTCCATGGGAGAATCCAGAAGGTGATGGTTAATGGCATTCAGATGAGGGAGGGTGAAGTGACCAGTGGAGTCCCTCAGGGATCAGTGCTGGGGCCAATCCTATTTAACATATTTATCAGTGACATTGAAAATGGTTTGCAGGGAAAGGTGTGCCTGTGTGCAGATGACACCAAGCTCTGCAACAGGGTAGATACACCAGAGGGGCTCTCAGGAATGGTCTCTAATCTACAGAAGCTGGAAGAATGGTCAAAGCAATGGCAGTTGAAATTCAACACCAAGAAATGTAAATTTATGCATCTGGGGAGAAAAATCTCAGGCGGCAAATATACCTTAGGTGGGGAACAATTGGCAGAAACTAAGATTGAAAGGGATCTGGGAGTACTCATATCTGATGATTCAAAGACAAGCAAGCAATGCGAAAAGCCGGCTCACTAAGCTAGCGATATCCTCGAATACATAAGTAGGGGTATCACGAGTAGGAAAAGGGAAGTGATGATGCCACTGTACAGTTCCTTGGTGAGGTCGCATCTGGAGTATTGCGTCCAGTTCTGGAGACCACACCTCAAGAGGGATAGGGATCACCTAGAGACAGTGCAGAGGAGAGCAAGCAAGATGATATATGAACTACACAAAGAACCTTACGAATCAAGATTAAATCACCTCAACATGTACTCACTGGAAAGGAGAAGGGACAGAGGGGATATGACAGAGACATTTAAATACCTCCTCAGAATCAACTCAGTCAAACACAATACCTCTTCAAAGAAAACACATGTACATGAACAAGGGGGCACAGCATGTGTCTTAGGGGAGGTAGTTTTAAAACAAACTGCAGGAAGTTCTTCACTGAATGGTGGTGGAGCCCTGGAACAACCTGCCTACAGAAGTTGTGGCATCAAAAACAGTAAGGGAGTTCAAGATAGTGTGGGATAGGCACTGCGGAAATCTAGGAAAGTAAAGATATTAGGAGGGGGGTAGCCTACACGGGCAGACTAGATGTACCTCAAGGTCCCCTTCTGCCGACACTTTCTTACGTTCTTATGTTCAATACACATCCCATCATGTCTTATTTCTTACTTACCCTCTGGCAGGGGAATGTGCTGTAGCTAACTAGACCTGAACCTCTCTTCACAGGATTTACATATCATTATGGTATCACCTATTGTATGGTGTTTTTTAATTTTATCAGTGTTATAGGACTACTGCTTGTTGTTGAAATGTCTACAGATGAGTATACAAAAACACCAGCAGAAACAGGCCTCATGGTCTATTGAGTCTGTTTGATTGTGCAGCTAGCCCCTTAACTTGCAGCTGCCCCCCACCCCTCCCCTCCTCATAATTACCCCCTCACTCTGTCCCATCCCCTCTTAAAACCATCTACCATGCTACAGGCTACTACCTCCTCTGGCAGAGCATTCCACTTATCCACCACCCTCTCAGTGAAATAATGTCTCCTGACTTCCCTCCTGAATCTTCCCCTCTCCAATCTTATCTGGTGCCCCCTCGTGACCTTCCCCCCTTCTAATCTGGAAAATTCCTTTCTGTACTAGTCTTGTTAATCCCCTTTAAGTATTTAAAGGTTTTGATCATGTCTCCCATCCCACCTCTTCTCCAGGGAATACATGTTCAGCTCACCCAGCCTCTCCTCGTAGGAGTATCCCTCTAATCCCTGGATCATCTTTGTCACCCTCCACTGTACACCCTCCAACAATCTGATGCCCTTCTTCAGGAATGGGTGCCAGTACTGCACGCAGTATTCCAGATGCGGCCTGACCAGTGGCCTGTAGAGGGACAGGATCACCTCCCTATTTCTAAAGGAGATTCCCCTCGCTATACACCCCAGCATCCTGCTGGCCTTTGCTGCCACCCTCCTGCACTGAGCTGAGTTGTTCATACTCCCTGTTATAAGCACCCCTAGATCCTTTTCCTCTGTGCATTCCAGCGGTACTCCTCCCAGCTGATAACTCCTCCCCTGGTTGTTAGCCCCAAAGTGCAAGACCTTGCACTTTTTGGTGTTAAACCCCAACTGCCATGCATCCAACCACTCCTGTACTTTGGACAGGTCCTCCTGAAGCCCCCTCCACCCTTTGATGTCATCTACCGCAGCTCCCATCTTTGTGTCGTCTGTGAAGAGACTGATCTTACACCATACCCCATGGGAGATATCAGCTATGAATATCTCGAACAACACGGGTCCCAATACTGATCCCTGTGGAACCCCGCTCATCACATCCTTTGGTGATGTGAGTTCCCTCCCACCACCACCACCCTTTTCTGCCTTCCCTTCAGCCAATTGGTGATCCAAATTACCATCTTTGTTCCCACCCCTATATATTTCAGCCCCCTCCCCAGCCTCCCATGCAGCTTGGAATCAAAGGCCTTGCTGAAATCCAAATACAGAACATCCACCACATGGCCTTTGTCCAGTTCCCTTGTCACCCAGTCATAATATTTAATCAGGTTTGTCTGTCAGGATCTTCCCCAGACAAACCCATGCTACTGACCATCCTGGAAACTACTGATCTCCCAAAAAGGTCACCAGACTCTCTTTTAGGATCATCTCCATGAGTCTTCCCACAATTGATGTGAGGCTCACTGGTCTGTGGTTGCCTGGTTCATCCTTAGGTCTACTTTTATGAATGGGTACCACATAGGCCATCCTCCAGTCCTGTGGTACACATCCAGTGTCCAATGAGGTATTGAAAAGGTCAGCCAGTGCTCCTTCTAGGATCTCTGCTAGTTTCTTAAGTACCCCTAGGGCGAATGCCATCTAGACCCAGTGCCTTATCCTCCCTCAGAACCCTTAATCCTTTTAGCATCCTATCTTCTGTAATCCCTATATCAGTTACCTCCTCCCCCTACCCACTCCTCCTCTCCCAGGTGGTATCTGCCCCCATTTCTCCTTTGTGAACATAGAGCAGAAGTAATCATTCAGTGCCTCTGCCTGGTCCTCCCTCTCCTCCACCCAGCCCCCATCCTTCCTAATCCTCACAATCTGACCTTTGTTCTTCCGTCTTTCACTGATGTATCTGAAGAAGTCCCTTTCTCTGTTCTTAATGCCCTGCACCAGTCTCAGTTCCCTGGAAGCTTTGGCCGCTCTGACCAGCCTGGTAACCTTCCTGGACTTCTTCATATACACCTCCCTGTTACCCCCCCCCCCAGTTTCTTGAGTCTCTGAAATGCCTTTTTTTTGGCCCTCACCCCTTCCCTGACCTCCTGTGTCAGCCAGCTGTTTTTTTGCCCTTCCCTTCTTAGTCCTTGTTCTTGTGCATGTTCCAGTAACTTCCATGAGCTGTTTCTTAGTAATATCCCATATCTAGTAAAAAATTTATAGAAACATAGAAATATAGAATTTGTCAACAGAAAAGAACAGCTTGGTCACTCCAGTCTGCCCAGATGTCCTTTGCCTAATTTGTCTCCACAGACCCTAACTGGCCTCTGGCAACCCTCCCTCTTCCCCATTTTCTAATATACTCCTAAGTCTATCCCACGCATGCTTGAAGCCACCCACTGTGTTAACCTCCATCACTTCCACTGGTAGACTGCTTCAGGCATCTAGCACCCTTTCAGCAAAGAAGTATTTTCTCACACCTCTCAAACTCCCCCCTCGCCCAGCATCACTGCATGTCCCAAGTCCTGGTTCACAAAGGCCCTGTCCACACTACTGCTCTGTAATGTTACAGAGGGTGTAAAACGTTTCCATAACAGGTCACGTTTACACCTGTAACATTACAGGAGGCGTTTTCGTAACCGTTGTTGAAACCACATATGAGGTGGTTTCAACAATGGTTATGAAACTGGTCCCACCTCTAGTAACGTACTGGCGGTAGTGTGGGCGGCCAGTATCGGTCCCCTGCAGGGCATGAAGCGCAGCACGAGCTGCATTGTGGGATCAGGTGCTGCCGTAACGGTCGGCCGGCTCCCGATGTGTGGACCAGCAGTGCCGGTCCCGTAACGGACACCACCGAGGTGTGGATGCACTGCACCGCTCCCCGGCCATAATGGATTGCATCCGTTACTGGGCGCGAGCAGTGTAGTGTGGACAGGGCCTTACTCATTCGAAAGAGACTCAGCTGCTGCACCCTGTGAGTTACCTGTAGATCTCTGTCATGTCACCTCTGACACATCATACTTCATACACCTGTACTGGCAGTATCATATTATTTATGAGAGATATATCATCAAGATGCAATGCAAAATGGTTAGTGAGCTGATTTAAACTATACATAAAAAACTAACGAGCCAACCAGAATGTTTAGTTATTTTAATTGTAACAGAAACTGCTAAATAGAAAGCTGTATTTTTGAGTTTGATATATAATTTGTGTATTTGAATACTTAGTTTTTACTATGTGTTTTTGAAAAAGTCTTTGGTGATACAGTGCTGCTTAGTATTGTGTTCTAATGCTGCTGAAGCAGCTATCTGTTCAGTATACTCTGGGCTTTGGCTCAGCCTCCCCCACAATTCAAGGAGCAAGTCCTGGTAATGAGATTGCAATGACTGCATAAGGAGTTGGTAATGATTCTGCAAGAGTTAATGCCTTAAATGTGGAATGGGCTAATTTTCATGAGACTGTTTGAATACAGCACATTTGTGCGACAGTGCTAACAGGTGTGGGACATGCTGATACTTTGCGCTTGGGCTGTCTGTCCACTGTCCACTGTCATTGCCCTCTTTGGCCAGCAGGGTGCTGCACTCTGTGACTGTGGAAACCTGTTGGCCCCTTGCTTTATGCTGTGTCCTGGGGGTATATTGTGTATTTTACAGTGTGCTCTGCGCTTGTATGAAAATAACCACCTTTTGCACTTCACGCACAGCAGTGCTAGCAGAATCGACTTTGAGAAGCATTAACCTCAACCTTTGAATATGGGGCCCTATGCTTTTTCTGAGTTCAGATGCTCTGTCCTGTTACCATTGTTTTGGCCTGGGGGTTGGGGGGACCACTAGACTACCAGGGAAAATTATTTATTATTTTACATTACACAGAGGTCAGGAGTCAAACTGGGGAGTGGGGGGACTACTAGACTACCAGGGAAAATTATTTATTATTTTACATTACACAGAGGTCAGGAGTCAAACTAGGGAGTGGGGGGGACCACTAGACTACCAAGGAAAATTATTTTTTACATTACACGTTGGTCGGGAGTTGAGCTGGGGGACCACTAGACTACCAGGGAAAATTATTTTTTTACATTGCACAACAGTCGGAGTCGAGCTGGGGGTGGGGGACCACTAGACTGCCAGGAAAATGATTAATTATTTTACATTACACGGAGGTTGGGAATCGAGCTGGGGTGGGGGGACCACTAGACTAATAGGCAAAATGATTTACTGTACAGTACACGGAGGTCGGGAGTCATACTGGGGGGTACCACTAGACTACCAGGAATATTACTTATTTTACGGTACATGGAGGTCAGGAGTCATGCTGGGGGGGTGAGGGGACCACTAGACTACCAGGAAAATTATTTATTTTACAGTACATGGAGGTCAGGAGTCATGCTGGGGGTGGGGGGACCATTAGACTACCAGGAAATATTATTCCTTTTTACAGTACGAAGGTGGGAGTCGTGCTGGGGGACCACTAGACTACCAGGGAATGTTGCTTATTTTACAGTACACGGAGGTCGAGAGTTGTGCTGGGGGGTGGGGGGACCACTAGACTACCAGGAAAAATTATTTATTTTATAGTACACGGAGGTCAGGAGTCATGCTGGGGGGTGGAGGGACCTCTAGACTACCAGGGTTTACAGTAAATTGTGGGGCTACCGGGGATCGGGGAGCATGCTGGCAGGGGGAGGCACTAGCCTACCAGGGTGTAACAGGCACACATTGGAACAGGGACCATGACGGCAGAAAAGGACTGCCTGATCTAGCCAGACCGTCCTGTTCTCTATCTACTGGATATGCTGCATATCCTAGTTCCTAGTGACCCTACAGCCTATGGCCACCTGCCCCCACCAGGTTTGCCTTACGCCTGTCCCATGCATTGTGTCCCCCCCCACTGTTTCACCCACTACTGCAGTGGGGTACCTATGTTGTTGGGGGAGGCATCCTTCAGGGTATGTATGGCGTATGGCCACGGGCGGTGTGTCTGTGTTTAGTTATCGAGCCGTATATGTATGTGTAAATATATATGTAGATATATATACACGTACATATATACAGGTCCTGCTTGCACAGCTGCATGGGTGTGTTGTATGCACTGACTGTGCCTGACAACACACAGTTCCTGTTGCTTCCAGCCTGTACTTCTATTCCGACCAACAGGGGATGCTGTGGGCATGCCTTGGCCTGCAGCGTCCAGCCTGTACTTCCATTCCAACCAAAAGGAGGAGCTTTGTGCTCCATGCAGTAGCACCGGGCAAACTGCATGGTAATGTATGCTAAGCAGCACCTAATGAGATGCAAATATACCTGATTACCTAAGTAGGCTTATTTGCATGGGAGCTTTCAATATAGCTCCCGTTTACCTTGGGCTAACCAGTTTGCTAATGTGTTAGCACTGTGCAATCAGGTTAGCCCCAGGGAAACCTTACTTCAGCATAGCACAGTTCTGCAGTGTGTGTCTTACATTGTTGTTTGCAGACAGTAGATGTGAGACATCTCTGTGCAATCACACACAATGTACTCCACCTGCAACACTGGCTTGCTACAGAGTCTAATGAGCTGCAGTTGCAGTTTGCACTTCCCTGTTGTTATATTCAGTGCTGTCTTATTCCCAGGATATTTTTGTCCTGCACTCCCAGACCTTTTTGCCCGGCTTCCTTAGACTGCTATATTCAGCAGGATTAGCACCGGGCTATTTCCTTTTCAATATAGCTTGCTTTGTGCTCTAGGCTAAGTTTGCCCGCTGGGCAGTGCTAATTTAGCCACGGGGCAAAGTTTTGAATATCTGGCCCTAAGTTTCTACAGATAATTTATCAGTTTTTATCTTTGCTTTATTTATTGCAAGAAAGCATTTTGTTAGCTGTTCTATTGTCCATTCACCTGATGTATGTAAGAGAATGGACATCAGTATTTCTAACTCAGTATTATAGGTTAAATTTAAAAATGGTCCTAATCAATAAGTTCTTTCCTTAATGAACTAGGAACATTTCCACAAGACGTGGTGGAGGTTTCCCAGGCCCCTCTCTGAACATGAATATTTACCTGAACTTTCTGTAATAATTGTATGTCTTAATTTCAGTACATTACTATTAAACCTCTCAAATTTGTATCTAATGAAAATCCTTCTATCGTCAGGATTAACTAAAACGTCCAAGTATGGTTTTAATCCAAAATAGTAATTCTATTTAGCAAACCATTTAGAATAGGAGGTTTTACTTATCAGTTTTTGATCTTCATTACACCAGTGTTTTGTAATTTTCTTTGTGATGTATCTTTTATATTTCAGACTTAATGTAATGCTTTTGTCTACAAGCTCTTTCAGAATATTTAGATTGTAAGTTCTTAACAATGTTAAGATGGTTGTAAACCAATAATTTAGAGTATAGCCCAAGGTATGTCATTTTATTTTTTCTTAAAGGCATAGCTTGTATATTCTGGTATCAGATAATCGTGTAAGCCTTAACCAAAAATTAACCTTCCAGGCGTCTATTTTAGCATTTATGTTTACCAGTCCAAGTTCAGATCTTACATAAGAATGAAGGGCCAAGTCCTAAAAGTTTTCTTAACATTTTTGTTATAGTGGGACAGTTAATTTTTTCCCATGCTTCAAGTCCCAAACTTCTGAGCTATAGAGTAACTATGCTTGAAATTTTGCCTCAATTACTTTTATCAAAAGTTTGATTGAGGATCCACCATATTTATGGTTAAACTTGGCTAGATCTAGTTTTGTTTTACTTAATGTCTCTGACAGTTTACAGAACAGAGCATTCCAAAGAGTATTAGCATGGAATGATACTCCTAAATATGTATATGTTTGCACCACATCAATAGATTGTTCACCCAGTGTCCAATTACTTACTTTGTTTTTCATGTTCCTATTTTGTCCAAAAATGATTATTTTAGTCTTTGAGAGATTTATTTTCAATTGTAGCGTCATAGATTTTTCTCTTAGGAGATCAATTTTCTTTTGGAGACCACTTTTCGTAAGAGAAACCACACTAGGTCATCTGCTTATGCCAGTATTAAACAAAATTGTTGCTCAATTTTTGATGAGTCTGTAGTGACTGGATTTAGTTCTCTAATCATTATATCCATTTATATATCTATATATCTATATATATATATATATATATATATATATATATATATATTTATATAGATTATATGTATATATAGCAAAAAGCACAGGGGCAAGGATGCAACTTTGTCTAACCCTTTATTTATAGAACATTTTGATGACAACTGTACACTGATTCCTAATCTGATTTTGGCCCAGTTCTCTCTGTATAAATTAAAAATTGTATAAACTAGGCCTTCATCAATACTTCTTTGTAACATTAGGGCCCCTAGGATATATTGGGAGTGAATCGAAAGCCATGGAGAAGTCAATGAAAATGGTGTAGAGTTTTTGCTTCCTAAGCTTAATGTATTTTTCAATCAAAACCAAGCACGGAGGGGAGAGATTCCCCTATTTTGTTCCAGTTACATAGAAATATAGACTTTGACAGCAGATAAGGACCTCTTGGCCCTCAAAGTCTGCCCATTTCCCTACCAACAGGATAAGCTGCAGATCCTAGTTAACCAACAGCATATTTCTTCCTACCCCCACAAGAATTGCCTTATGTCTGTCCCATGCATTCTTGAATTCTCCCACAGTATTAGACCCCACAACCTCCTCAGGAAGGCTGTTTCATGTGTCCTCCATCCACTCTGTGAAAAAATACTTCCTCACATTGCCTCTGAGCTGTCCCCCTCTATCCTCAAATTGTGTTCTCTTGTTCTTGCACATCTCTTTTTCTGAAAGATACTACCCTCTTGGACTTTGTTGATTCCACTGAGGTACTTAAAAGTTTCTATCATGTCCCCCCTCTCCCTCCTTTCCTCAAGGGTATACATTTTAAGCTCCTTTAGTTTCTTCTTGTATTGCTTCTCTTGCAGACCCTGGACCTTTTTAGTTGCCCTCCTCTGGATTGCCTCCATCCTGTCTATGTCCTTATGGAGATGGAGTCTCCAGAACTGGACCCAGTACTCCAGATGGGGTCTCACCAACTGTCTGTACAGAGGGATAACAACTTCCTGTTTTCTGCTGGTGATGCCTCTCCCTATACATCCCCATACCCCCCAGCCCTCCCTACTGCCTTCTTACATTGCTTGCTAACCTTAAGGTCATCTGATATGATTACCCCTGGTCCCTTTCCATTTTTGTTGTTGTTACTACTCCACCCCCATTGTGTAATCTTCCCCTGGGTTTTTCTTTCCCAGGTGTGTGCACTTCTTTGCATTGAATCCAAGCTGCCATACTTCTGACCATTCCTCCAACCTTGTCAAGTCTCTTCTCATCCTTTCCACGCCTCCTTGTGTATCAACCCTGATGCAGATCTTTGTGTTATCTGTAAAGAAGCATACTTTTCCTTCCAGTCCCTCACATTAAAAAAGGACTAGACCCAATACTGAACCCTGCAGTACCCCACTAGTAACCCCTCTTTATTCAGAATGGACTCCATTTACAATTACCTTCTGTGTCCTGTTGTCCAGCCAATGTTTTACCCAGACTACTACCCTGGGACCCACTCCCAGGCTGGTTAATTTGACTATTAATCTTTTTGTGTGGGATTGTGTCAAATGCCTTGCTAAAGTCTAGGTAGGTCATGTCCACAGCCCCTCCCTGGTCTACTACTTTGGTCACCCAGTCAAAGAAATCAATTAGATTTGTCTGACATGACCTTCCTGCTGTGAACCCATGCTGCCTTGGGTCCTGTGCCCCACTGGCCTCTAGGTACTCAACAGTTCTTTCCTTCAGAAGTGATTCCATCACTTTCCCTACCACAGAGGTCAAACTGACAGATCTGTAGCTTCCTATCTCTGTCTGTCTTGCTCCTGCTTTTGTGAAGGAGAATCATATCTGCCTTCCTCCAGTCCTCAGGTACCACACCATCCTCCCATGATTTGTTAAACAGGGTAGTCAGTGGTGTCACTAGTTCTCCCCTTAATTATTTTAGAATTCTGGGTGAATTCTGTCAGGCCCCATTGCTTTGTTCACCTTCAGTTTTAGGAGTTCTTTCAGAACCCTTTCTTCTATGAAAGGACTGGGATCGACCCCCCCCAATCCAGAGTGCTTCTGTTAATTGGATTAGGCACCTCCCCCTCCTCCTCTTTTGTGAATACTGAACAGAAGTATTCGTTCAGTATCCCTGCTTTCTCACTGTCCCTCTATGCCAACCCACTGTGCATTATATTCAGCCTCACTATCTCTCCCTTTGTCTTTCTATGCTCCCTGATGTACCTATAAAAGGTTTTATCCCCCTTCTTAACTGAGTTGGCTATCTTTTCCTCAGTTTGGGCCTTTGCTATTCTGAGTTCCCTCCCTGCTTCCTTCTGCCTTAACTGGTACAGTTCTTTGTCCTGTTCCTTCTGTGCTTCCTTATACTTCCTAAATGCTATCTTTTTCTCCCTAATCTTCCTTGCCACCTCTTTTGAGAACCATAGTAGCTTTTCTTTCACTCTGATTTGTTTATTTGCTTTACACAAAGGCTTGTTGCCTCTGTGATGGCAGTTTTGATGTTTCCCCATTGTTGTTCCACCCCTCCTTCTAGCCTGTTTGCTAGTGCTTTTCTAAGGCACTCTCCCATCTTGACAAAGTCAGCCCTCCTGAAATCCAGTATCCTCACTTTTGTATGGCTTGACTCTGTAGCTGAGTTTATTGTGAATCACACTGTTTGGTTGTCACTTGTTCCCAGATGGCTACCCACTTCTAGATCTGAGATCCTCTCACTGTCCCAATTTGAGAGTATAAGGTCTAAGATTGCTCCCTCATGAGCGGGTTCCAAAACTACCTGTCTGAGGCATGCCACCTGTAGGGCATCGAGAATGGCCCTACTCTTGGATGTGGCTGCAGCAAAGGTGCTCCAGTTAACATCTGACATATTCAGGTCTCCCATCAACAGTATCTCCCCTTTCTCTGCCATCCTAAGGATGCCTTCTATCATATCCTTGTTCATTCCTTCCCCCTGACATGGGGGTCTGCATGCAACCCCTGTGTGGATTGTGGTGCCATTTCCAGTCTCTAAGGTGACCCACAGTGCCTCCTATCCACCCTGTTTACTCTTTTTTTCTGTTGCTTTTATCCCTTCCCTTACATAGGGAGCTGCTCTTCCCCTCTTCTCTCTTCCCCATCTCTCCTGTAGGTTGGGTACCCTGGTATGTTAACATCCCAGTCATGGTCCTCTGTGTACCATGTTTCTGTGACTGCTACGATATCCAGGCATCCCTCTTCCATCAAGGTCACCAGTTCAGGGAGCTTGTTGCCCAGACAATGGGCATTGGTACTCATTACCCTCCATGTCTTGATAGCCTTACCCCTTTTTGACCCATCCCTGTCCTTATTGCCTTTGTCATTTTCTCCATTTACTCCTGCCCTACTCCCTATCAACATCTCTATCTTGGTGTTTACCTTACTTACTTACTACCCTGATATTTTGGGGGGTGGGCTAGGATTTCCCTACTCCTTTCCAGTGCCTCCCTTGGCTAGTTTAAATGCTTACCAATGAAGCATTTAAACCAATCATCTAGGATCCTGGTTCCCCTCCTGGACAGATGCAGACCATCACACCAGAATAGGCCTGTATCACTCCAGGTGGACCCCAGTCCCCAATGAAGCCAAATCCCTGAGCTTTGCACCAGTTTTTCAACCACTGATTGAATCTCATTGTGTGGAGCACCCTAGCCTCACCCATGCTATAGACAGACAGCACCTCTGAGAAGGTTACCATGTGTGCTACCTGTCTAAGGCCCCTCCCCAACTCCATAAACTCTTCCTGCACTGCTCTGATCCCTTTCTCAGCCAGGTCATTTGTCCCTAGGTGAACAATGACATCCAGCTCCCTCCCCCATGCAGTTGCTCTGGCGATCCTGAGGATTTGCTCCCTGTTCCTCCAAGCCATGGCGCCAGGTGAGCACCTTACCTCCCTCTCCCCCTCCTCCCTCAATTCTACCCCTTAACAGTGGAGTCCCCCACCAGGAGTTGTTTCCTTCCCCTGTGGGGTCCCATGCCAGCCTCCTGTGGGTCTTCTTTGTAGAGGTTCCCAGCATCCTCCTTGGTCCCCACTGTGGGTGCCTCTGTAGAGGAACCACACTTTGCCAGAACAGCATATGAATTGTGGAGAGGTACAACTGTAGGGATGTGCCTCTGTTCCACCACCATCACCCTCCCTGAGCCCACTGTGGTCCAACCGCTCCTCTTTTTTGGCAACCTCTGAGGCAATGGCAGTGGCCCTGGTGGTCCCTGGGTGGGAAAGGAGGTCCCACAAATCCTGACCAACTCAGTCTGGAGATGAACAACCTCCTCCCTCAGCCCAGAGAGGTGCCTGCAGATGGGACAACACCACATCCTCCAGAACGTCTCCCAAAAGACTGCTGCTCCACTGCCACTGCACTGCACCACTTCTATTATGTCTTATTTCTGGCCCCTTAACTGTTGTCTGGAATACTTACTCTTTCCTCTGTTTATTTTATTTTTTTCTCCCTACTTACTTACTGCTTCTGTGCCCTTTAAGCTCCTGATCTTCCTGTTCTGAGACAAAAAGTTCCTATATTTCTCAGTAGTCTCTTTACTTGCTCAGAGTCAGACCTCCAGCAGCTGGGGGGAGAGATGGAGAGTTACTCTTTTCCTTCTAGAATGCGGAGTCTTTTGTGGCTCTGTGATCGCTCACTTCCTGCTCCCAAACAGGTCATTTCTGTTATCAGTCAAATCCTGTGCCTATAAAAGTAGAACTGGATGAAGGGTGTAGGGGAGGGAAGAAGCGCAATGTAGTCCCAGTAGAGAAGTATAGTTATGACAGCAGCTCCTTCCTCTTGGTGTTCTCTGCCTGTTCTCCAGCAGAAGCTGTCTAGGGAAGTTTTTAAATCTGGCTTTAACCTGGCTTCCTTCTAGCTAAGCCACTCCCCCTACATTGCAGATCTTTCTACACTTAGTTAATTGCACAGATAACAATTCCCTTCAGTCACCTGAGACAAACACCTAGATAACTGCACAGATAACAATTCATTTCAGCCAACTCAGACAAACACACTTTTTTGTTGTTGTTGTTTTTACCCTAAATTGAAGGTCCCAGTAGTAGAGTTCTAGTTCTTTAGTCCCAGTAGAGAAGTATAGTTATAACAGCAGCTCCTTCCTCTTGTCCCTCTAAGATGACTTTAGAAAATATCTTTAAATTAATATCCAGTAAGCTTATCGGATGGTACATAGCTGGGTCCACTCTGTCACCCTTTTCATGAACTGGAACGGTATTTGCACCCTTTCAGGTGTCAGGAAATAAGTTGGCTTTTAAACACTTGTAGATAACAGTTAAAATTCAACACCAGATTCTTGCTTGACATTGATAGACTTTGCAAGGAATACAATCTGGACCAGGAGTTTTATTTAATTTGAGGGTATTTATTGCTTTGCAGATCTCATCAGGAGTAACTGGTGATAGTGCCAGCTTATTATGGTTTTTAAATGGGAAGGAAGTGTCAGCATTGGGATGAAAAAGATTGCTGACCAAAACTCTGACCATTTTGTTTCAGTAATATAAGTATATATGGTTTCCTTGTAATTATCTAAACCTCTTGCCACAAGAAGCCTACATTTTTTTTATCAGTTTTGGTTAGCACAACATTAACCATTATTTCCCATTGTTTTTTAAAGTTGACAACTTTCTTTTCTTTCAAATATTTCTTATATTCCTTCTGTTTTGAATGTATTTCTTTTCAACAAATCTCTATTATTAGCATTTTTAAATTGTTTATATGATTGTTTCAAGTCGTTCTTAATTTTTTTACAATTCTTATCCAACCAACCAGAATTATTATCTCTATTCTTATTTCTTACCACTGTAGCTTCCAGTTTCACCCTGATTTGATCATAGAGATTTTTTAAGTTATCTAAATTTAAATACTGGTTGGCCATGTAAATGGGTCTTTGGTCCACAGACTTTCCAGTTTTGACAAATAAAACAACAAACAAAAGATATTTTAGGTCATAACTGTCAAATAAGCTAATCTCTGCCTGAAAAATAGTGTTTTGAAAAATATAAAAAAAAAATAAAACTTGATTCAGGTCTCTAAATTATTTTCTTGTTACTTCTAGTCTTGATAGGTAAGCATACCTTCACCTTTGGTATTTTGGAATTTAAACACATGCCTGCACACTGAAGTGCCAAGAGGAAATGGTCACTCTCAGGGTGAATAGTAATTGACATGTTTTCCCAAAATCTGAGAGGGCCTGTCCAAAGTGACAAATCTATTAGGGAGGCACTTTTCACTGTAATATAGGAGAACTCACCAAGTTTGTCATTTACCAATCTGCCATTGATTGGATATATATTATGTTCAGTTAATATATTAATCAAATTACAGCCAGAATTGTTTGTTTTGTTATCTTTGGAGTTTCTTCTAGGCATCAGAGGTAGCTCATTAGTCAAGGTAAAGAACGAGTTATTGGTGAAACCATCAAATTGCCCAATTCTTATGATTAATATTTCTTTATCTAGGAATTTATAACTAGAGTCTGTAATCAGAGTATTAAAAAGATCCCAAATCCCAGCTTGATAAAAGTAAGAGATCTCATGGGGGATATATCCATTAATTAATAAGAAACTCTGACTTCCATTACATATTAATAATACTTCAAAATTTAAAAGCTTTTGCACAAATTCCACTCTTCTGACACTTTCTATTTTAACAAAGGTTGCTACACCACCAGAATATCTACCTTCTTTATGTTTTTTTTAAACCCATAGAATGAAATTCTTAATATCCATTAAAATTAATAGTGTCATTTGTGCTATGCCAAGTCTCTTGGAAACATAAATCATCAAATTTCTTTACAAAGGCTCTCCATTCCTTATCAGGAAATGTATTCAGTAGCTGAGCAATATTCCATGACAGGAAATTTATAGCATTATCAGTCAGTTGTGGATTTAGTGAGTGTTCATGTTCCAAAGAGATATGAGAATCAATAACAGTAGTTAGTCAAATATTGTAACCAGCCAAAATAAAATATCTATTTTCTGTCTCCTTACATTCGGTATTTTCTTTGTTTGTGGTTCTCATACATTTTTGCTGGCTGCTTAAAATATTTGAGTTAACTAAGTTTAGACCCACCTGGTTGAGTATGTTTACTTCTGTAATATTCTTTCTGCTACATTTTTATTTTTGACAATAATGTTAACTTGACTGTCAGGGCCTACTCTTTGAGCTGAGATAGCACCATTCTTCTTCAGCTGTATCTGAAGAAAGTCCCTGAATAAGTCACATATGGCACCTGTTAGTTTAAACTTGTTTTCTTTCCTGATTGGGCCCAAATCAAAAAGACTTAGACCGACTTCTTCTTTGGTCCCCTCATTGATATCCAGACTCTTAACATTAAAACTATGTCTGTTAGGAAAGGTTAATATGATTTCTCTATTTTGGATAACTTGCCCATTCAACCAAATGTAGTTATCAACTCTTGGCGAATTGAACAAAATGTCAATTAATATGGTAGCCTTAATCTGACTAACTGAAACATCACCAATCTCTTCTTCATCAATTTAAATGTCTAATTCTGTTTGGAACTTATGAGTTAACAAGGTCTTCTGATTATTTAGGACTTGTTTATCCAAAATCAGCCAATCAAGGGAGCCCATTAATCTAATTAAAGCACATCTAGAAAGAGTATTAGAATTAGTAGTTTGTACTTCTATTAACAGAGACTGGTTGTTGGAAGGTTGAGCCATCATTTCATTTCCTACATTTGTGGCATTATCAATATGTTCTCCTTGTACAGTAGGGTCTCAATTATAGAGGCTACCTTTTCAGGATCAGATTGCTTCTCTATTCTTTTCTCAGGGGGAATATATGCAAGGCCCCTGGAATTCTGCGGTTCTGCAGTTGCAGAATTTGCTGCAGAATTTGCATCATGCCGCAGAATATATATAGTGCTGCAGAATTCATTGTTTTTGGTGAATTTTCATATAAATATACTGTTTCTCCATAGTGTCAGGCTTTCTTTCCCACCTCCTTTATCCTGAAGCCCCTCCTCTATGCTCAGCATATGATGTCATCGATGACATCACATCATATTTAGCCAATGACAGGACTGCATTCTGCCAGAGAAATGAATAAATCATGCCACAGAAATCAGAAAATGCTGCTGCAGAAGTCAAGGAGCCCTGCCGCAGAAATCAGAAAATTCTGCCGCAGAACACCAGGGGCCCTGAATATATTGTTGGTGTAACTGGCCAATTTTTTATTCCAAGTTATGTAAGTGAATAGCTAGAGATACTTGATTTGGAGTTGGGGAAGAGACTGCAGACACTACCTTTTCTTTATGGGTCATAGCTTGAATGAAAACCTTTTCAGTTGGGTTATTAATATAAATATTCTTATATTTGCTTGAACCCCTATCACTATCTATTTTTGTTATATCTTTGCAGTTTTAATTTTTTCTCTTTTTTCCCCATAGCTTTCCTTTTTGTGCCCCTTTTGAATCCCTTTTTGAACACTTTGAATGCTTGTGTTCCTTTACTTCTATTTTTGTGGGGGGCTTTCAGGGATATAGATTACACTAAAGTCTGGGCAGATTGGACTGGTATGTGCCTCTGATTCTATTTAAGATGGATCATTCAAGAAGTCTTTAGGAGGTTGTTTGGAAGAATTTGATTTTCTCTCTTCTCTCTTCTCTTTATGGCAATGTTCGGTCTAATTGATTCCATGAGCTCTTTGTCAATTAAAAGCTGTTCCATGAGTAGAACATTGGCAGCATGTTGGTTCATTAAATATTGAATCAACTCCTCACTCAAAAATGATGGGCAAAGTCCAGGCCTGCCATAGGTTACAGATGTCTGATCATTATTTAATAAGTGTTGGTGGCATTGCCTACAATAATTAGTATTTTTTTAACTGACTTTCACAGAGTTTGAGACCTGAGAAAAAATGCTGCAGGTCTTGAGTGACTTCCCCCAGGACCAAGCGTTCTTTGTTATTTCCTTCATTTCTGTTTCTGTTCCATGAGGCGATGAAAGCAGATATTGCAATTTAGTCATGAGTATATCAGTTTTTTCATGCATATTTGTTGAGACTTTAAATTGCTCCTGGATACTCAGGGATGGTGTATTACCAAGCACACTACTAGCTAAATATATACTTCCATTCTTCTTTGATTCAGGGGTATAGCTATTAGCTTGGTCTTGGTGACTAGCATAATTATTTCTAAGATTCTGTGTTTCAAAATTAAAAGGAGCTGGTAAAGAAATGCTGGAAATATTTATTGGTGTTGAGGTTTTACTTTTTGCAAGATGTGAGCATAAAGAAAGATTTTTTTAAGATTAGGCAAGTCAGTGGCTAATTGGGACAAGTTAGGGTCCAACAGGCATTGTCGTCTAGTATTAACCATATTTCCAGTATTCAGTATCCAATATCCAATATTTTATTATATGAACCAGAAGATACATTACAGTTCAAAAAACAAACTAGGTAACAGGATTTTAAACTAACCTAACACCTAATGAGATGTCAGGGCTAGAACACTTTATTGTGCACTAGAGTGTGGCAATAAAATGAGTTATAAGTAACATGGAAAAGAAAAATGTCTGTACAAGCAGTTCTGTGACTTATTTAAGTCTTATTCAGTCTCTTGATTGCAGACCAAACTTGACTCATCTGTTCTTATCTTCATCATTAATCAGGAGAAATAAGAAGTGCTTCCAGGTCACTCTACTCGCTTGATGTAAAAGTAGTCATTGTCTTGACCAATTATTCCTTTTAAGATATACTGAAGTTGAAGGAAATATACATCCGTTATAGAAAAGCCTTCACCGATTGCTCCACCAATATGGAAACAGTAAAGGGATTAAGAGAAAAGCACAGAAATGAAAATTATGTGCCTACCATAATTCTTGATCTTTCTGTGTATCTTCACCATTCATCTTGTGATAGTGTGGTAGTCGGCCAAAGGTCAAGACCCACGGGAGCTCTTTTTTTGGGGGGATGGGCAGAGCCGATGCACCGATGACACCGCCCTCGAGGCCGACGCACTGCATGGTGCTCATGGATTGGCCACTAGGTGTCAATTGACCCACCCTCCTGCCAGTTCTGAATTACTGTAGAGTAAGAAGCAGAGTTGGGAGGGTGAGACAAGGAAGTCCAAGGGACAGACAAAGGAAAAGGTATAAGAACTAAAAGGAGAAATAAACAAGTGAGAGGACAGACAGGGGAGGGAGAGAAAAACTAAAGGGATTGGGAGGGGGAAGGAAGGAAGGAAGGAAGGAAGGAAGGAAGGAAGGAAGGAAGGAAGGAAGGAAGGAAGGAAGGAAGGAAGGAGAGGAGAGGAGAGAGAGACGTTAAGTGGGAGGGGAGGAAATAAACTCAAGGCTCGTGGTCTTGTCCCAAATTTGGAAGGATTTACTGCCCAGGGAGTTGCAAGCCTGGTTAGGCTGCCAAATCCAAGGCACAGGAATTTGGCACGCATACTCCTGCAAAGTGACACAATGTCATAAGAGATAGGAGGGACCAGGAGCCAAAGTCTTTCCCTTCCCCTGACCAACCAAAATAGGAAAAAAGGTGGGGAGCCCCCTCTTAAAAACAAGGAGAGAGGATTAGACCACAAGGACAAGGTCCAGAGGAGAAGAGAGGAGGCAGCCACCATCATCACACCTCAAAGGGGTGGAAGCCAAAGGTGGTGAAGTGAACAACCCCCTCATGCTCCAACCAAAGGAGAAGGAAAAATCCCCCTGTGTAGCCAAGGTCACCCCACTCATGACCAATGGGAAGGAGGGGGTGAGAAGAAAGGGCATGCAGAGGGAGGAAGACCCAGAGACTGAGGTCTCAGGGGGATGGAGGGTGGGAATTGTGATGAATGGTGAAGATACACAGAAATATCAAGAATTACAGTAGCTACATAATTTTCATATCTTATCTGTGTCAGTCTTCACCATTCATCACATATGAACACCAGCCAGGAGCCCGACCCTAAGGACTAGAACCCTTAGCCCCAGTGGGTGAGACACTGAGAGGGAGAACCTCTATGGGCCTGGCGAGGCCCAAGATTGGGCAGAGTGAGATGGGAACCCCCCGGATGGGGTAGGAATTTTCCTCGACAGGCACCGTCTCACCCTACAGGAGAAAAGGTGGGTTCTCCAGTAGGTGAAGGAAATCATCCTTACGCCGGGCCATGGGTGACAACCGGGAAAGACGCAGTCATGCTGTCTGCCTAATGCAGATCATTGTTCCTACAACCCTGTAAGCTACCTTGTTGGCATCATAAAATGTCCTCGCTTGGTGCCTTGATAGCTCCAGGCCCCGTGCAGAGAGAGCAATGGCTTATCTAGTTACCTCTGAGTCAGGCAGGGAGGCTAGGAGCTGACCTAGCCTGGACCACAAGAGCCTATCATAGGAAGCATAGTGGGCCTGATGTGCAGCAATTGACAGCAACAACCATGCCGAGTAGAAGGTCCTCCTTCCCCAGAAGTCAAAATCCACAGAGTCTTGATCTGGAGGCTGGTAATGGCAGAGGGTGTGAAGCCCATCAGGAGTGTCCAGTTGCATCAACCCTGAATGAGGGTGAGGCATATTACCTGGAGACTCCAGGGGGCACAGTACCTCTGGCTCAGGTCCCTAGGGGCTGGGACTCCAGAAAAGGGCCATTGCCAGAAGTGCAATGATACCTCCTGAAAAGGAAGAGGCCAGGTGGGCACCACAAGGGTGGCTGCACTGAAATCACCTAAAAAGGCACGCATCAAATGCTCAGGATTGTGCTGAGTGGGAGGTGGGGTGATACGAAGGTCTTCCAACATCCTCAAGAGGAAAGGCTATACTTGGGAACTTGGGATACTCAGCCAGATCAGCGGCAGGGGAAATGTGGATGAAAGTCTCCTCTCCTCCAGAAGAGGAGGATGAGGAAGTGGAAGACCTTGGAGATCCAGGGGCCAGCTGCTCAGGGGAAGGGTGGAAAACCCGCTCGTCCATGGCCCTGACATAAGTAGGGAAGTGAGCAGCTGCACCCCTGAATTGTTCCCAAGTGAGAGGTCCCCTAGGACCAGGAATACCCGGGAGAGTAGGAGATGGTGACAGAGGAATGGGGGCCAGATCCACCACAGAAGAAGAACGTCCTCTGTCCAGGCAAGAGAGCCAACCGTAAGTCTCCAAGGGAGGAGGAGGAGGAGGAGGAGGAGGAGGAGTTCCAGAGAACCCAACAGCTGACAACTGATCAACCATACTGGAACTACCTAGATCATGCCCTGAAGAATCCCCCTGTCAGGTGACCAGGACCATGTGATCCCAAAAGGGTGATCTCTTCACTCCAAAGACAAGGGCACTCTCGAGGAGACTGAGAAGGAAGGGTGGATGTCCATGCTGCAACTCCTCCCCAAACCCAGGTGGGTCCCAGAGAAGGGCCGCCATCTCAAACCCAGACCCCTCAACCTCTCAGATTCTGAGAGAGCCCTCTGCCTTGAGAACACAAGCTTAGGCAGCTGACAACCTTGGGCGGTTCCCAAGGAGACCACCCAGGGAGTAGCACCCTCCTCTTCTGTGGGTGCCCTGGTCGACCCTAAAGTTGGGTGATCCAGGCACACCACAGGAGGGGGTGTTACAGCTGAGAGAACAGAAAATCCTCCAAGTCCAGGTTGCAGGGAAACAGTGGCCCGGACCACCGCCTGTTGGTCAGAACCCCTGACCATAGACTCAGGGACCACTGCCTACTCCCAAGAGGGAGGCTGGTTCCAGGGCACCGAAGTGACTACTGAGGTGCCCACAGGTTCTGCCAACTCCAAAGAATCAGACAGTGAGTCTGAACCAGACCTGGAGTCCACCTCTGAAGAAGTGGAAACTGAGGCCCAGTGCCAGACCGTGCGCAGGCACCTGATCCTTTTGCTACAGAGGGAGGTGCCAATCTGGGGTCCCACACCAGAATCAGTGCCGACCTCCTCTGCAGTACAGTGAATGGCACCCAAGGAAGAGATGGCCCTGATCATGACAGCGGACCAGGAATCGACTCTTGATATGGTGCCATCCCCTCACACAGTGCTGAAGTCAGATACTGTGCCAACGATGGCACTGTCCCCCCATAGCACTGCGAATGGTGCCAGCATCATAAATGGCACTGACAGCAGTACCATCAGCCCCTCAGCACCATGAATGATGCCGAGAACAAGAACAACACCCCCCATGGTGCCGGTGCCCAGTATGGCACCACAAGCAGCATCGGAGCTGGACACAGCACTATTCCTGATCTCGGCACCGCTCATGGTGCTGAGTCCAGAAATAGTCAAAGACAGCACTGTAGAACTTCCCACAGCACTGTCACCACCATCGGCGCTGTGAACGGCACTGACAGCAGACACGGCGCCGAGCGGCAGACAGGCACTGACCATGGCCTCTCCAGAGCCCACAGTGCCACAAGCGGTGCCGAGGCCCAAAATGGAACCAATGGATGGCATTGAGGATGGTGCTGGCCCAGGTCCTCAAGCCCAAGAATACTACACCAGTGGAGCCTTCGTCCCTGAAGGGCTGATTGCCAGAGAAGTGATTCTCATCCGCTCCCCGGGGGGAATGGACTGGGCCTCTTGCACCATGGACGAGGCCTCTGCCACGGCGAGGCTACTAGAAGTGGAAGCCCTCTCCTCCGTGGTCCATATAGAACCAGAAGGGGGCCCAGAAGAAAGGCCCAGAGACCGCGGCTTAGCCCAACGAGTGTGCACCCCTCCTCCGAAAGTCGGCGGAGCTTGTCCAACTTTCCACACATGCTGCTCAAGAACTCAGTGATCCATTGAAAGACAGGCATTGCACAAATCCATGTCATGAAGCAGGCCAAGACACATCAAACAATGATCATGTAGGTTGGCAACGGAATACTTAAGGCCACGCGGGCACCGACGCATGGGTGGCCACCCCGTTTTCTGCGACTTTTTGTCCACGTTCCAGACATGATCAATGGCAAATAAAAGTACAAATAGATTCGATGTCGCTGTAAAAACAATAAAAGAACGGTCTTACCAGACAGTGGCGTCCAGTGGGTGGCGAAACGGAACCGACAGGATTTGCTTCTCAACACGAGATGAAGGCCAAGCTGCGATGGTGAACTTCCGAAGACAGCTCCACATGAGGTGCTCCCTCTATGGCAGGAGAGGAAGAACTGGTGGGAGGGCGGGGCCGACAACACCAAACGGCCAACCCGTGAGTGCCATGCAGTGTGTCAGCCTTGAGGTCGGTGCCGTTGGTGCGTCAGATCTGCCCATCCAAAAAAAAAAAAAGAGCTCCCATGGGGTCGTGATCTCTGGCTGACTACCCAAGTGTGAAGAATGGTGAAAACTGACACATATAAGATCATAGGTATACAAAATACAACACTCGTAATTATAACAGCTAGGCTGCAATGGGTAGTTAATAAAAATCTGCTTACTCCACTATGCCATAGGGTTACAACCTAGTGGAATTTAAATTTTGAATGGTATCCAGTCCAATCAAAATACAAAATACAAAAATGGAAAAATCAAGGAAACCTACAACACTTACTTCAGCCAGGGCATTGTAAATCCTTCAGGGTAAGATGCTGTTAATTTTTTCCCCCAAGACCAGCGACCAGACAGCATCTTACTAGAAAATTGGTTATGCTTAGACAGCTCACTCTAATAGGGTTATAAAGCCACAAAGTGAACAAAACAGAGAGGTGTCCCAGTGTTTATCTCTAGCTGAAAAAGTTTGTGATGGATAATAACCTTATAGACAAGGTAAAAACAAAGCAGAACAGACCAAAAAGTCACTGATTTGGATAAATCTAGATAACACTACAGCTTGTGTGAGTCCAGACTATTACCTCTGAGTCTTAGAAGAAAAGAAGGCACGTCTAGTTTAACAACACTCGCGCATGCTCTTAAGAGATTGAGCTAGGTGTCATGTGACCTTATAGTGCATGAAAATTTAAAATCTTAAAACAAAAATCAATCTAAAAATTGGAAAAAAAATTGGAATACCAGTGAAGAGCAACAAAGAGCCAATGACTTGTTGTAATCTCTACGCATAAAAATATAATGACTTGTTGTAATTTCCATGCATAAAAATACTACTCCCTGGAAACAGGAGAGTTTCCTACCTCCCTGAAGGAGGCGGAGGAGAAACATCTGGATATCATGGCAGTCACAGAAACATGGTACACACAGAACCATGACTGGGACGTAAACATACCAGGATACACTATCTACAGGAGGGACAGGGAGGGTAAAAGAGGAGGAGTAGTAGCTCTCTATATAAGAAAAGGAATCAAAGCAACAGAGCAAAAGGGTAAACAGGGAGGAGGAGAAGAAGCACTGTCGGTCAATTTGGAGGCAGGCAATGGCACCACAATCCACACAGGGGTTGTATAAAGACTCCCCTCTCAGGGGGAGGAAATGAACAAGGAAATGATAGAAAGTTTACTTAGAATGGCAGATAAAGGGGGGAATGGCAGATGAATTGCTGATGGGTGATCTGAATATGTCAGATGTTAACTGGAGTGCAGTTGCAGCAGCCACTTCTAAGAGTGGGGTTATTCTAGATGCCCTACAGGGGGCATGCCTTAGACAGCTAGTATTGGAACCCACTCAAGAGGGAGCAATCTTAGACCTGATCCTCTCAAATGGAAATGGAGACAGGATCACATATGTAGAAGTGGGTAGCCATCTGGGAACTAGCGACCATCGAACAGTATGGTTCACAATAAACACAGCAATAGAGTCAAGCCACACAAAGGCAAAAGTACTGGACTTCAGGAGAGCTGACTTTGCCAAAATGGGTGAGTGCCTAAGGAATCCACTAGCAAATGGGCAGGAAGGAGGGGTGGAAGAACAATGGGGAATAATAAAACTGCCATCACAGAGGTAACAAGCCTTTGTGTGAAGCAAATAAACAAACAAAGCGATGTAAGAAACCACTATGGTTCTCAAAGGAGGTGGCAGTGAAGGTTCAAGAGAAAAGAAAACATTCAGAAAGTACAAGGAATCACAGAAGGAGCAGGACACAGAACTGTATCAGTTAAAGCAAAGGAAGCTGGGAAGGCAGGCAGAACAGCAAAGGCCCAAACTGAGGAAAAGATAGCCAACTCAGTTAAGAAGGGGATAAAACCTTTTTTAGGTACATCAGGGAGCGAAGGAAGACTAAGGAAGGGATAGTGAGGCTTAATAAAGGGAAGGGGGTGGGCAGAGGGTGACTGTGAAAAGGCAGAGATACTAAACAAATATTTTTGCTCAGAATTTACAAACGA
This sequence comes from Neoceratodus forsteri, assembly GCA_016271365.2. Taxonomy (NCBI): domain Eukaryota; kingdom Metazoa; phylum Chordata; order Ceratodontiformes; family Ceratodontidae; genus Neoceratodus; species Neoceratodus forsteri. The sequence continues at coordinate 1,094,899,987 of CM057451.1, forward strand.
AGAGTGGGAGGTACCTAAAACAAACAATAGAAACACTCTGGATACAGAAGTTGATACCAGCCCATTTACAGAAGAAAGGGTTCTGAAAGAACTCTTAAAACTGAAGGTGGACAAAGCATTGGGGCCTGATGGGATTCATCCCAGAATTCTAAAAGAACTAAGCGTAGAACTAGTGACACCACTGACTACCCTCTTTAACAAATCATGGGAGGATGGGGTGGTACCTGAGTACTGGAGGGGGGCAGATGTGATTCCCCTTCACAAAAGTGGGAGCAGGGCAGAATCAGGAAACTACAGACCTGTTAGTTTAACCTCAGTGATGGGGAAAATTATGGAATCACTTCTGAAGGAAAGAATTGTCGAGTACCTAGAGGCCAGAGGGGCACAGGACCCAAGGCAGCATGGATTCACAGCAGGAAGGTCATGCCAGATGAATCTAATAGATTTCTTTGACTGGGTGACCAAAGTAGTAGATCAGGAAGGGGCTGTGGACATGGCCTACCTAGACTTTAGCAAGGCATTTGACTCAGTCCCACACAAAAGATTAATATACAAGTTAGCAAACCTGGGAGTGGGTCCCAAGATGATAGCCTGGGTAAAGAATTGGCTGGAGAATAGGACACAGAGGGTTATAGTAAATGGAGTCCACTCTGAAGAAAGGGGGGTTACTAGTGGGGTGCCACAGGGTTCAGTATTAGGACTGGTCCTCTTCAATGTCTTTGTAAGCAACATTGCAGAGGGACTGAAGGAAAAGTATGTCTCTTTGCAGATGACACAAAGATCTGCAACAGAGTTGATGCACAAGGTGGGGTGGCAAGGATAAGAATGGACTTGGCAAGGTTAGAGGAATGGTCAAATGTATGGCAGCTTAGATTTAATGCTAAGAAATGGAAGGTAATGTACCTGGGAAACAAAAACCCAGGGGAAGCGTACACAATGGGGGGTGAGATACTAACAACAACAAAAATGGAAAGGGACCTGGGGGTAGTCATATCAGATGACCTAAAGGTGGGCAAGCAATGTGAGAGGGCAGTAAGGAGGGCTGGGGGATACTGGGATGCATAGGGAGAGGCATCACCAGTAGAAAACAGGAAGTTGTTATCCCTCTGTACAGACAGCTGGTGAGACCCCATCTGGAGTACTGTGTGCAGTTCTGGAGACCCAATCTGCACAAGGACATAGACAAGCTGTCCAGAGGAGGGCAGCTAAAATGGTGCAGGGTCTGCACTGGAAGACATATGAAGAGAGACTAAAGGAGCTTAATATGTATAGCCTCGAGGAAAGGAGGAAGAGGGGGGACATGATAGAAACTTTCAAGTACCTCAAGGGATCAACAAAGTCCAAGGCAGTAGCATCTTTCAAAAAGGGTGTGCAAGAACAAGGGGCACAATTTGAAGATAGAGGGGAGCTCAGAGGTAATGTAAGTAAGTATTTTTTCACAGAGAGGGTTGTGGATGCATGGAACGGCCTTCTGGAGGAGGTTGTGGAGTCAAAAACAGTGGTTGAATTCAAGCATGCATGGGACAGCCGTAAGGCAATTCAAGGGGGTGGGGGTAGAAAGGAGTAGGCTGCTGGTTAACTAGGATCTGCAGCTTATCCATTAGGTAGGGAAATGGGCAGACTGGGTGGGCCAAGCGGTCCTTATCTGCCGTCAAATTCTATGTTTCCATGTTTCTATGAAGACAGCTTCTTTGGACCCTGACTGCCATGCGAACTACAGACCAATCTCTAACTTCCCCTTCTTGGGGAAGGTGATTGAGGAAGTAGTGGCCGTACAGCTGGAGAACCATTTGACCATCTATGACATCTATGAACCCCTCCAGTCCAGTTTTCAAAAGAGGCATAGTACTGAGACAGCACTGGTTTGGGTGCTCAATGATCTCCTGATGGCCAGATCTCAGAAAAAAAGTTCCATCTTGGTTCTTCTAGATCTCTCATCAGCATTTGACACTGTGGACCATGGGGTCCTACGTGATCATCTGAAATTCATCTGCAGGCTGTCGGGTGCAGTCCTCAGGTGGTTTACATCTTTTCTCACCGGAAGAACTCAGAGTGGTGTCAGGAGTTAATTCCTCGGACACAGTTTCTCCATCATGTGGGGTTCCTCAGGGTTCAGTGTTGTCCCCCATGTTGTTTTCAGTGTACATGCTGCCCCTCAGAGACATTGTAAGAAGGTATGGGCTGAGGTTTCACTGCTACTGTATGCTGATGATACCCAGCTCTACTTTTCTTTGCACCTGACCAGGATGGAGCTCTCTCAGTCTTTAAAAACTGCCTCACAGAAATCCAGGACTGGATGGATTCGAGCTGGCTGAAGTTGAACTCAGAAAAGACTGAAGTGCTGGTTGCAGATCTGGCACGGCAGATAGGGGGCCCTGGGGTTGGTTCACCCTCTGGGCTTTATCTTGGGGGGGTACCACTTCTGACCTCTGAACAGATGCAAAATCTGGAGGTAATTTTTGATGAAGAGCTGACACTGCATTTGCAGGTGTCAGATGTTGTCAAGTCCTCATTTTACCATCTGAGGAATATCTCCAGGATTATGCACCTTGTTCAATCTGGAGATCTTCCTACACTGGTCCACGCCTTTGTGACCTCATGCTTGGACTATTGCAACTCCCTTTACCTAGGGCTACCTGGGGTGGAAATCCATTGCCTGCAACTAGTGCAGAACACTGTGGCCCGGCTCTTGATGGTGACTTACCAGTCCTGTTATATTTCACCAGTGCTGTGTGGACTGCACTGGTTACCAGTGCAGTGGCAGATCACCTTTAAAGTCGGTTTATTGACTTTTAAAGCCCTACATGGACTGGGCCTGGACTACCTGAAAGAGCTGCTGGTTCCTTACTGCCCTGTGCGATCATTCCACTCAGCTGACGAGGGGTTGCTAGAGATTCCTAGGGTGTGCCTGAAATCTTCCAGGGCCTGGGCATTCATGCACGTGGCCCCAACCCTTTGGAATTCTCTACCCCGTCAGTTATGGGAGTACATGACTATGGAGGGATTTAAACAGGCACTGAAGACATATTTGTGGTACCAGGCATTTGGTGACTGATTTCTTTAACTATATTAGCTGTTTTATCTTTTAAGATGTTTGGATTGTCTGATGTGTCATTTTATATAGTCCCTCATAAAAAGATTACATTAAATTCACTCCAAACAACTCCAAACACTAAATAGAATGAGTCACAAAGCTGAACAAAACACAGAACAAAACATACAATATAGGTTAAGGAATCCAGGTTATAAAAAATATTCAATAGTACAGAGAAAGGTGGCAAAGGTTAGTTGCCAGTGTCTATCCTTGTTGGGAGCTAAGAGATCCACAGTGGCAGGAGCCAAGAGATTCGAAGTGGCAGGAGCAACAATACACAGGTAGAAGTTCATGCTTAGTAGTTTGCAGTTAGCAGTTAGATACATGATTATCCACTCAGTTAATCTTTAGTCAAATTTTGCCCAAACTCCAGGATGTAGCAAATAACATATGTGAGCCCTCATCATCTGATGGCCCCCTCGGAGCTTCCATCTTCACCCCCTGCTGAGACAGGCTACGCCATCTTCCACACTCTGGCCCTACAGTGGGAAAGAAACAGCAGAAGACCAGGGATTGCAGCAAAACTTGCTGCACAAGACAGTCTGGAAAGGGCTGTTCAGCAATAATAACAGGTAAGGATTAAGGCAATGAAGAGATACCTGTTATAATTAAAAAAATGGCATTGAACAGTCCCTGCTTCCTACACTTCTCCACAGTGTAGTACCGTGCAGCAGCAATGGCTCAGCCAGTTGAACACACTGAGTTTAAATTTAAATTTGGCATGATTACTTTAAGATAGCTATTGTAAAAATGTGTTACATTTCATGACATTAGGATGCATAATGTCAAAATTATATGTGCTCAAAGTCTGTCATTTTATTTTTTGCTGGAAATATCATGAACAATTTTAACTTGATATGACTCAGGCATGTTTGGAGCCAGACATTTGTAAATTAGTAAAAATAACCTTTTTGTCATGGTCATATATTTATGGAACCATATAGATAAAGCATTCAGAATTCTTTTTGTAGAATTTAACATTCATTATACACGTATCGCTACTTCATTTGATAAGCTGGGCTGAGTTTTTTTGCAGTCCTGCTGTTCCTCTCTGGGTGATTATTTTGCCCCCTTCTCTCTTAGCATAGCCAGACTGACTCAGTAAAACTGCTGATCCCACTGATATCCTCTTTGTTCTTTACAGTTACAAAATCCCTTAAGATGAGAGTCACCTACTCTTTTTCCTATCAACCTATTCTATTGGAATAGCTAGAATTCTTCCTTCCTGGTGCCCCAGACATTGTCTTCCCCCACTACGTCTTTCTGAGCATCTCTAAGCCCCAGACTTGCACGTACATCAGGCTCCCTGGTTCATCAATTTACTAGATGCAATCTTTACATATTTATTTATTTTTTATTTAGCTTTTGTTGACCGGGTAAGTGCACTAGACAAATCTTGCCTATTTTCAGGCACGACCCGGGGGAGGGGGATACAGATGAATGCCAACTGACCTTGAACCAGATTAAGCTGTTGGTGGTATTTTTAGTGAATGAGGGAAATTTGGCCAGGACACCGGGGAAATTCCCATACTCTTTTCGATAAGTGCCATGGGATCTTTAACATCCACCTGAACTACCACCAATCCAGGCAGATGGGACCTCGGTTTAACGCGTCTCATCCGAAGAGCGGCACCTCAGAAGTGCAGCACCTCTCATGCTGCACTACAGTGTCAGTACTGGGATATTAACCCAAGTGCCAGATGTGGGAACTGAACCCACAGCCCTCTGATCTCCCGGCCTCAGAGGCGAGTCTGCTACCTACTGAGCCACTGACACTATATATATACAATATATCCTGCATTCAGGTTGCAATTGTTGATGCTCTGTGCTTCCTTGCTCCAACTAAGGGGTCTACCACTGGTATGCTACCCAGCTCAGCTGTCCATTTCTTGGTGAAACTATAAATCTAACTCCTGAACCTGGCGACCCCCTGCATTACCCGCATCTCATACCCCTATCCTTTAATCTGAATCCCCTACGTAAGGCTGATTAAAATTAGCAAATTCATATTTTATGGAATTTTCATGAAATTCCACAATTTTCACAAAGACTCATGGAGATGTTATTTTGTAGTTTCTTCCAGCAAGCAATTAATAAAACTGACACACACTGTCTCCTCGAAAGGTCTAAGACACTTCTAAATGTAATGGCATTGCATTCTCTAGTTTAAAAGTTTCAGGGGTTTATAAATTTTCAGTTTACATTCTTACAAAATTTAATTTTAAAATGTGTAAGTTTGATTACTTTTAATTCAGTCCCTTTTAAAACTGTAAATATGAACTTTGTTAGAGATGACCATGTGGTATAGTAGTTTAAATATTTAAAATCTTGTTAAATTTGGATATGCGGGTTTTATAGTAGAGGGAAATAACTGAAATGTAAATTTGGCAACATGTTTGGCAGGCTATAACTCAGTCACATTTGAAGCTAAAAATCTGAAACTACTTACATGTATAAATGTAGTGATAACCTGTATACCCATAACATTTTATAACATTTCAAAAAATGCTATCAAAATTACACTAAAATAGCAGAAATCTAAATTTTGTCAAAATGTTTGGCTATCTATAACTCAGACCCTTTTGAAGCTCAGACTTTAAACATTGTGCATGTACCCATTTGTATGTTTCTCAAAATTGTAAACTATGGAGAAATTTGGATAAGAAATGTTAAAATACAGTAGAAATGACTGAAAATTAAATTTTGATTAAATGTTTGGTCAACCATAACTCTGTCCCATTTTAACCTACAACTTTGAAAGTTGGTACACTTATGCAAGCTATTATCAGCTGTCCAAATCAAATTTGGAGTCCGATGGATGCATATTTTAAAACCTTAGAACCAAATACCTGAAATTTAAAATTTGGCAAAATTCTACTAAATTTTCATGCAAATTCCATGACATTCCACTGAATCTAAATGGTAACTCTGTGGGCATTCCACAGGTACAATTTTATATTCCATATAGTTCTATCAGTAGCCCTACAGTTTGTAGCTGCTCCACGAAGGTGGGTACCTCTGTGGATCTCCACTGGCACAGCAGTAGTCGATTTGCTACCCCACTCACCACCACCAGCCACTGGGCTTGCAAAGGATGTTTGGGTATGTTAGGTGGGGTGTGTCCAACAGTAGGATGAACAAGGGAGCAGCCAGTCACATTATCCCACATTGTAATAGTGCAGGTCTGCATAATGTTAGACCAGTTATGTGCAGATCTGGACACATGCCTATAGAATGTGGGACAAACTGACCCCACTGGTAGCACAGCTCCAGCACTGATCAGTAGATATAATGTCCATGGTTTTTAGGAGTACCGGCATTCTATATCAATGATGAAAGATTTTGTTCTGCATAAGTCCTCAGAACACATCTGGAAATGAGTTGTTAGCACCTCAGTATATTTTTCTGGTAAACTTATTTTTTCAATCAGTAGTTTTTTTCCCCTCCGGTCTGCCCGACAGCAACTCCCCAGACCCATCACCAACCTTCTCACAGACTTACTGGTTATCTACCACTTGCACAGAACCAAAGTGGGTTGGCAGCCTGCTATGTCGGTTGTGTGACAGCCTGTGGGGAGTTCCAGCTGCAAGTAGCCTAGCATCTTTTTCTGCCATTTTCTCCCTCTGGGCTGTAAAATTGGGTTGTGTGTGCCAAGCATGTCACACTACAGCCCTACCCCTCGTGCAGTCCTCCTGCACTGCCACTTGGCCTCTGTCAGGTGGCAGTCTCTGCAGTGAGACCTGGAGTCTGCCCTCCCCAAGGAAGAAGAGCTTCCACCAGGTACTCAGTCCTCCCTCACCCAGCCGGCCCACTGAGTGACCCTAGTTTGTTCTCGAATCCAAGTCGCCAGTGTGGGAGTGGAAGCACAACCGCTACTCTGCTGGGCCACAGTTCTGACAAAACCTTTGAAATAATTAAAGAAATAAGTCTGCTTCTCCCTAACTGCAATCTTTGTTGGCTTCATGCCAGCATGTGCCCCATCAGAGATGAGGATCTGCAATTCTGTTTGCCAGTGTAAGAGTGAGGGCACTGGAGGATCAGACTGTGACTCTCAGATTGCCTGGAAGATGAGGCTTGCTCTTCTTTTGCAGGCCATTCCCCACTTGGCTATAAGTGGGAAAGAGTTTCCTAGCAAGCTATCTGATCTCCAAGGCAGTTTGGGAGACAGTAGGCTTCTAACTTGCAGGTACCTCCAAAAGTCTTGTTTGGGGAGGAGGTATCTCTGTGCTAAGGAGGCAAAGGAATGTAGATGCTTAGCATCAGGAGCAACAGATCCCTTACCTGGCAAATACCCTTATTTTCCCACCAATGCTTGAGGTGGAGTGTTCCCTACACATAGTATCTTGTTTCTCCGGGGGGGGGGCTCTACTTTTATGGGTATCGGGTCTGAGCCCAGCCATGTATGTAATTTAAACCAATATACCATTTAAAACAGATAGTATAGGGTGCTTCTTACATACCGGGTTAGTTCTGATGTATAGGCAAGTTACAGGCTGTACTGGAAATGGAAAAAATTCACTGGAGGAACCTATCACCTCTGTTGTAGGATGAAATCAACCTGACTGGGGTCTGGGGGGTCTGGGGACACAATTCTTTGTTATATACTGCACTTTTACACCTTAGTGACTTTTATGCCTTTAGGGTATACATTTTACACAGGAGCAGTTCTTCCCCATTGTGTTCCTGTTAATGAGTCAGACTTTTAATTTTAGTCCACAAACTGAGTTGCCCTGGGTCCCTGCCTACCCCCGATTTCCACCAGTTATTAGTGGGGAAGAATCCCATGCTGCCTGTCTCTAAATTGGAGTCTACTGCATGAAGGAAGACAATACGGGTGAGAACCACTGCATGGTTGGAAAGAGATAAAAGGCTATATGGTATCCCAGGAGCCAGGGAAGGTCCTAACACCACCCCCTTTGATGAGTGGCTTTATGGGCAGGCTCGAAAGTACTTACATATACTGCAGAGAAATTTCCATTTTAAATGCATCTATCTTTCCTGCCATTTAGAGAGAGAGAGAGAGAGATAGCAGCTTTCACCTGTCCAGTTTAGCCACAGTGGATTCTATCACAAGGTTTGAGTTTAAAGCTACCATTCTGGATATATTCCTGTGCACAGTATTTGTACCACATTTATGTAATGCTGTGCTCTGCCCATTTTGGTCCTCGCTGTTGGAAGGGAGCCATGGTGCAAATTTTATTAAGTGGGAGAACTTCATTCTGATTCACTGTAAGTTCTGTTACTGAGCTGACACCACTTCCTGTTTCCTTTCCCTGTCCCCAAGACTACTGCTGGGCAAGCTGCCTTCTCATATCCCTTCCCTGCACTCCTGGCCTCTCTTCCCCTGTCCATCTGCTCAGCTGCATCCCCCTTCTCCTTTAAAGAGCTAGTGGAGTCAAAACAGGCAGACAGGACAATAATACAACAGTTTAAGTAGTAGTCAGTTGTAACCTTTTATTTCTGAAGTATTTTTCTTTTTCTTTTGCTCATTAGAAAGTTTTCTATGTGATAATACTGTGCTGGAAGTGTGGAATAACTCTTAGCCTGGCAGATGACATATCTATCTCTATCCCCCCCCCCCACACACACACACACACACACACTACATAATCAGAATTAAGATCTCACTGACAGTGACATCACAGGTGATGGATCTGGCAGCTACTGAGTGGCTGTCCTTAAGCAGCAGTGATGTCACAGTCATTGAAGTGGGGGGACAGCGATAGATATGCCAGCTGCCAGGCAGAGTGCTGTTCTACACATCATACCTACTAACATCATTTAGACAATCTTTTAATGAAACAAAGAGAAAAGATATAAGAGGTAATGGTTGGCTGCCTTTAAAAAGTAATATTAATTTTAGGCAGTACACTAGCTCTTTAAATCACTTCTTCATGATTTTACAACTCCCTGCTGCAACTGTTCCTGACCCTTGGCCTTACTGCCATCCTCCACCCAGGGCTTGAGGATTTGAACTGCTATGATCTGGGAGTCACCCCACCCCCAGTTATAGGGTTGCTCGCTGCTACTGATGATCAAGTGCAATTCTATCCACCTTAAGCACTTTGTTGAATGGTTTACCTTGCACTAAATATTGGTTTTACTCTTCTGTTACTGCATTATACTTTGCACATCATTTTGTTTGCATGGTTTAACTTGGCACTGAATATTGTGGCTATCTGTTTTTCCTCTTGCACCTATTGTATTACGTAACCCCCCCAACTCAGACACACCTGGAAATGGACTGTTACCCTTGCTGGCAAAACATTTGAAATGCATAAATAAATTCCTGCATTGTCTGGAAAAGCAGACCTAGTGAGTTGGGGAGGGGGCATCAGAGAGGAGAATTAAGAGTCATCAATATACACCATAGTCCAGTAGTCATGTACTCCTATCTGCATGCCACTAATGGGAGGGAGTTCCTGAAGAGCTTTATAGCCATTACAAATAGTAGCAGGGAAAGGGTGCACCCTTGTCTGGTGCCTTTGTGTAAGGGGAAGGCAGCTGATCTATTGCCATTGGTTAGTATACTTGTGACTGATGAGTGATGCATGATGCTGACCCAGGTGAAAAAGACAGGATCCACCCCATGCCTTGCATAGTACACAACAGACACGCTCACTTCATCAAGTCAAATGCTTTTTCAAAGTCTATAAAATTGCTGCCACTAGCGTGGGGGACACAAGGGTATCATGTACTGTATGAGGTTTGTCATCAACCTTAAGTGGTCAGAGCTGAGGCAGCCTTTCACAAAACCAACCTGTGCTGGGTGGATGAGGCCATGAAGAATGTGTTCCACGTGGATGGCAAGCACTTTTGCTAGGATCTTGGGGTCCCCATTAATAAGAGAGATTGGCCTATAGCTGCCCAGCCAAGTGGTGTCCTTCCTCTTCATAAGGAGCACTGTAATCATGGCTTCCCTCATTGTCGGGATAGGCACAGGAAACTGAAGGACCTCTGGAAAACCTGCAGGAGCATAGGACTGACCTCCTCACAGACAGACTGATTGAAGTCTATATGCAACCCTCCACCACCATGTGTGTATTCATAGACTTAACAGCTGCTTTAATCCCCTGTAAGGAGATAGGACCTTCTAAAGACATGGCTTGATTGGGGTTAATCCAGTGTATATGAATGGATTCAAGAGGTTAGAAGGTGGTATCCTCTGTTGGTGGATTAGGGAGGAGCATAGTTGCATGTAAAAGGCCTTCATTGAGTCGTACAAAGGGTTAAGAGACAGCACACACCTACCACATTGTATCTTAATCCAAGCACACTCCAATCAATCAAAACATTGCTCCAAGTCCTCGTCTTTGTGCAAATCAGTGTACAAAAACCAAAAGTAGTACATAAAGGGTGAATGCAAAAAGACACCATAGTGTTAGCAGCCTAACGTTGCCTGCACGTACCCTGGCACTTCATCAGAGTAAGTCATTTCAGCTAACAGCCTGTACTTCTGTCATATCTTATCAATACTATGGGGTCATAATGTAGGATTTGCAGTCAAGGACTCCTCTTTATAATCAATTTTTTAAGTACCATTCTCAATATTGGGAGGTGGAGATGGTACCTATAAATGGTGCACTGCAACTTTACAACACAAATTAAACGATTGACCAGTAGTGACCAACAGTAACACTAATAACATTCACCCAAATGAAGCTATCAGAAACAACCCTCCCCACTGGCCCGGTGGCACGGAGGGTTAAGGCACTGGATGACACCCAACATACCACACTGGCAACCTGGGTTTGTGAACAAGCCCGGGCCACTGGGGGTCGGCAGGGGAGGAGAGGATTGAGTGTCTGGAGAACTGCTCTCCTCTCCTCTCTTGGGAGGGGGAGGAGGGACCTGTCCTGTGCAGCTAGCAACACCTGGTGGAGGCTGGGTGTACTATGGACATTGGGACCATGCAAGGCAGGGGAAGATGTTGGGCAGCTGCCTTCTGGATGTGAGCAGGCATTGTACAAACCATGTCTGCGGAGGGAGTAAAGCAAGAAAATCCCTGGCATGCTGAGGAGGCGACGAGAGCCTCAGAGACCTACCCTCACATCCCCAACACCGGACTACCACCACAGTGATCCACAGCCAACTTTCGCAGAGAGATGGACCCTCTAATCTCAGAAAGACACCGCCAAGGTAGGAATGGTGGGCCCTCCTCTGGGGGGGGGTGATCTGGGGGCTGGGAAATGTCTCGGTTGGAAGGGGATGGCCGAGGGGGGAGTCACAGTGGGGAGTAGCAGGGCAGAGTCGAGTAGGCACCTCCAAGAGATGCCTCAGTACAAAGGTGCATAAACAGAGTTTTAAAAAAAAACCTCCCCCAAAATATCCAACAATGGGATACCTCCCACCCCTTTGCAAGTTGTGTATACTGTACCAATAACATTGTAGCTGCCTTCCCCCCTTGCTATAAGGACCCATTCCCCAGCAAGCCTCTTCCAGGTGTGCAATCACAATAGTCTACAGGTCTGAATCAAAAGCCCAAGTAGTGATAACTGTGCTCAAGCAATGACAAGGCAACCCTCCCACCTCCCTTTTTCCCTAATGTATTTATTTATTTGAACATTTTTAACAGGAAAGGCACACTGAGCTGAAATAGCCATGAGCTTCTAAAGAAGGACTGGTTGGTCCGAAAGCTAGAGCACTTTGTTCTTGTTGTTACATCTATGTTGGTCCATTAAAAGGAATCAAATCATTTGCTTCTGGATCTGAGCTGAAATAGGTCATTTCCCAGATGTATCCGGGGTGGGGGATATAGTTAAATTTAAAACAACAATGCTAAAAGTAATATGCATGCTATTACACATAGATTCACTATTTACTTAATACAGGTAAATGCAGAATGCACAGAGCAGCAGCTGTGAACCAAAGGAATTGTGGAACAGTTGAAGGAGCAGAGTGGAGAGCTGAATGAAGTTGAGAGGTCATGCAGACAGGTGAGACAGAGTGGCTGGGTGAGAACAGAGCTGTAAGATAAGAAATTGTTAGCAGAAGGGTATGGAGTGGAAGGAGGGAGGGGGAAAGTAAAAAGGGTAATGGGGGTTGGGATAGAGATGGAGAGGCTGACTTTTGTCCCTCTGGGGTGCAAACCTCACAAGGGCCAGATGCGGCTCGATGCACACCCAGTCCGCATCTAGGTTTCTAGGACAGCCAAAAAGAAGGTTAGTGTAGAAATGGAAAAGGCAGGAAATTAGCAAGAGACAGTAGTCTGCATTTCCACATTCATTTGTCCTCCTGCAGATAGGCTCTTAATTTGGGTCCAACATTTGACAAGGCACCCCCACCGAGTACCTGAGTTCAGGCGTCCCTGGTGACCAGCATCATCTTTTACCTCTTCTGACCCTTGGGTCTACAGTACTATCCCTATGTAAGGAAGCCCTGTGTTTTCGGGGTCTGATGGCATACCTGTTTTGCATTCAAGAGACCCCTCCTGTATTGCTAGTGCACAGGAACTGGCTTATTCCTACAGAGTTCTGTTGCAGCCCACATCCAGGTCATTTGGGAGCATGGGTGGAGTATGAGTAAGATCTTTCGGTTATCCCTCAGGGTTGAGAGGTCAGGCAGATGCTCTGGACATTGGAAAATGAAGGCTATTGAGCATGGCCCATCTATATCCTATTGCAGACATATGCATCCCCATTACAGTAGCCCCCTTGTTTCAGTCTGTTAATGCCGTATTGAGGGAAGTGAGGTCTGCTCCATTTACACCCCTCACACAGTAGCATATGTCATCAGTTTAAAACTAAGGCTACCCAGGCCTTCAACAGAGGAGTCAGTTGCTGTCTTTGTGTGCCTGAAGATTGTAACCATAAAGCACACTTTTTTTTTCTAACCCCACCTTAAAACAAGCATCTGTCAACGCCAAATGTTGATTGCGTTGGTGTGTTGACCTCGCTCACTGGCCCTCTGTCAGTCACTCAGTCTGTTTCATCCGGTGCTGCAGGCTGCTGTTTTGTACTGGGCTCCTGCCTGCACTGGCACCTTGTTCTACCCACTAAGAGTTCTGCATCTGTCCCAACAGAACTCCGTTGAGGTGGCTCACTCCCCCTCTCTCACTCGTGCATTCTGTTTCTCTTGGTGCTGCACGCTGCCCTTTTGTACTGGGCTCCTGCCTCTGTTGGGAGCTTTTTCTGCCTACAAAGAAATCTGCACACAGGTCTGTTGAGCCTGCTGACTCTCCTTGTCTCACTCACTCATTCCATTTCTGCCGGCGCAGCAGGGTGGCCTTTTGTACTGGGCTCCTGCCTGCGTTGGCACCTTTTCCTGCCAACAAAGAAATCTGCAGCAGTCACAACAGAGCTCCATTAAGGTCGCACACTCCCCCTGTGTCACTCACTCTTTCTGTCTGTCCTGGCACTGTAGGTTGCCCTTTTGTACTGGGCTCCTGCCTCTGTTGGCACCTTTGTCTTCCCACAAAGAAATCTGCAGCAGTCCCAACAAAGCTCCATTTAGCTCGCTCACACACTCCCCTTCTCTCTCTCACTCACTCATTCCATTTCTGCCGACACTGCAGGCTGCCCTTTTTCATTGGACTCCTGCCTACGTTGCCGCCGCCTTCTGCCCACAAAGAAATTTGCAGCACTTACAATACAGCTTTGTTGAGCTCGCTCACTCCCCCTCTGTCACTCGCTCATTCTGGTTTCCCCGCCAGTGCAGGCTGCTCATTTGTACTGGGCCCCTGCATGCACCGGCACCTTTGTCTGCCCACAAACAAATCTGTAGCTGTCCCAACAGAGCTCTGTTGAGGTCACTCAGTCTCCCTGTCTCACACGCTCATTCTGTTTGTCCTGGCTCTGCAAGCGGCCCTTTTGTACGGAAACTCCTGCCTGCATTGGCGCCTTTTTCTGCCCATAAAGAAATCCGCAGCAGTCCTGACAGAGCTCCGTTGAGCTCACTCAGTCCCCCTGTCTCAGTTGCTCGAACTGTTTCTCCCACCGCTGCAGGCTGGCCTTTTGTACTGGGCCTCTGCCTGCATTGATGCCTTTTTCTGCCCACAAAGAAATCCGCAGCAGTCCTGAAAGAGCTCCAGTGAGTTCGCTCACTACCCCTCCCTCACTTGCTCTCTCGTTCTGTTTCTCCCAGTGCTGCAGGCTACCCTTTTGTACTGGGCTCTTGCATTGGGCCCTTTCTCTGCCCACAAAGAAATCCGCAGCAGTCCTGACAGAGCTCAGTTGAGTGCGGTCACTCCTCCCCCCTCACTCATTCGATCTTAATGTGTCCCACACAGTGATTTCCCACAGCTATTCTGCAGCAGGAGTACAAAAACACATTTTAGCCATGATGTGAAACATGGCAGCTGTACCGTTCATGTGGAGGTGTGGAAAAATGCCACTGTTGAAAATGTTGGGTGAAAATATCACAAAATTGCGAAGTTACAAGGGTGTGTGGAATCAGGTCAATGCACACTTGTAACACAGTCATGTCATGGAGTTTCGTCACTCGATTTTCAGCATAGGCATTTTAGGACCTCTGTTCATGAACAGTGTCACTGTCATTTTCTTAATCTGTCCCGATCAGTGATTTCCCACAGCGACTGCGTTATTCTGCGCTGGAACTATAAAAACACATTTCGGTCAGGATATGGAAAATGAAAGCTGTGGTGCTCATAAGGAGGTGTGGAAAAATTTAACTGGTGAAAATGTGGCATGACAATATTACAAATCTGCGAAGTTACAAGGGTGCATGGAAAGTGTGCAACGCACACTTGTAACACAGTCATTCGATGAGGTATTATCACCAAATTTTCAACATAGGCATTTTAGGACCTCTGGTCATGAACAGTATCACTCTCATTTTCTTAATCTGTCCCGGACAGTGATTTCCCACAGAGGCCGCTCTATTCTGCGCCAGAAGTGTGAAAACACATTTTGACCAGGATGGGAAAAATGACAGCTTTACTGTTCATAAGTAGGTGTGGGAAAATGGCAATGTTGGAAATCTGGAGTGAAAATATTATAAATTCGCGAACTTACGAGCGTGCGTGCACACTGCACAATGCACGCTCGTACCACAGTCATTTTATGGAGTATCATTACCAAATTTTCAATACAGCCATTTCAGGACCTCTACTCATGAACAGTGTCACTGTCATTTTTTTAATCTGTCCTGAACACTGATTTCCCACAGCGACTGCGCTATTCTGCGCCGGAAGTGCGAAAACATATTTCCACCAGGATGTGAACAATGACAGCTGTACTGTTCACAAGGAGGTGTGACAAAATGCCAATGTTGAAAATCTGGCATGAAAATATTGCAAATTCACGAAGTTATGAGCGTGCGTAGCAACTGTTCAGCGCATGCTCAGAAAACAGTCATTTTTTTGATTTTTTCCACCAAATTTGCAACATAGGCTTTTTGAGAGCCCACCTCATGAACACTGGCACTGTCATTTCGTTAACCAGTCCTGAAAGGTGATTCCACGCAGTGACTGCAAAATCATCTTTCCGGGCTGATTAACACCATGACAGTTCAAGAATTCATGAGGAAGGGTCCCAAAAACTCCATGTTGAAAATTTGGTGAAAAAATTCCCCAAAATGCCCAAGATATGCAGTAAAGTTGAAATAACCCTATGTATTACATTATACAGCTTACCGGCATTTCGTCAGTTTGCGGTCGGCTTTGAAGAGTGCAGACGTGTTCCCGGTCCACCGAAGATCGTCGCGCCAAGCTCCTAAGGTACGTATGGGGTGAGGGGGATGTGAGGAGGCAGGGTGTGCAGTGGGTGGGTGCAGGTGGGAGGCAGGGCAAGCGCTGAGGCGGTTACCTGCTTTCAGGGAAAAAAAAAAAAGCAGCGTCAGCGGGACTATTTTTACTTTGCGGGGCCTCTGGCACAGAGGTCAACTCCCAGTGTGCCAGCAGGCTTTCTTCTTGAGGGCAGCAGTAGCTGGCGGGGATTAGGCACCCCATCGGCAAAGCGGGCGGGGAGTGTCGTTATGCCGACAGGGATTGGGCACCCTGTCGGCAGGAACAAAGGGATGGGTTACAGAATGCCGATGGGGAGTGAGCTCCCCGTCGACAACAAAACAAACAGGGACCACTACAGCCGATGGGAATTGGGCACCCCATCGGCAGGAACAAAACTGGGGGGGGCACAGAATGCCTACGGGGATTGGGGCCCCCGTCGGCAACTAAACATGGTAGGGGGATGGTTATATTGTTTGTGAACACAGCGGCAAGCCACCGCCATGTTCACAAACAATCTCAGGGGTTTACATCCCACCCTGCAATGACGGGTCGCTCCCTCATTGCAGCGGATGACTGACGCTGCAATGACGAGGTGGCCCCTGATTGCAGCGGCTGTTTTTTTAGAAAGTTGTGGCATGCTGGCTGAACTAGTGTCATCAGCAGTGTGCCACGGCATTGGGGGAACCGGGGCGAGCCTTTGCAGGCTGTGGGGGCATTGGCCACAACAGTGCCGCGCCTCCACAACCTGCTTCTGGACAAACCTGTCACAACATGTTTCTTGCGCATGCGTGCAATCAACATAAAAATAGGATGCAGCTTTCAAGGCCTAACACTTATCGCTGTTTTTCTTATAGCGGCCCTGTGTCTCTGCTTTCCAGCCCACAATACTACTCTTCACTTTCTCATAGCAGCCCTGTGTCTCAGTTTAACAGCCCCTGAACTACACTGCACATTCTTCTGCAGCTGCCGTCTCGCTGATCTTTAAAGAAGTGTTTTCTCCCTGATGATACAATTTCTTCATAAAGCAGCAATGTTCTTCCCTGTGCTCTACATTACCTTATGCTCCATGACTGGCCTGTTACTTGTGACTAACTTGTCCCAGCATCCTCACTGCTGACCAAGTTTACATACAATCCTTCTCCAAAACCCCACACACACAAAGCCGCAGTCCACCAACTCTCCCCCATGGGCCCTATCTTACTGGCCCTCCTAACTAACCATGATCATCATCTCCTTGGTTTGTTTCTTCACATCCTAACTATACTGTCCCCCCACTTGCATCACCCTACTTGCCACATCTTCTTACTTCTCCTTCTAGCTGGGGATGTGGAAACCAACCCTGGACCCTCAAATGTGCATCTCGACCATGCTAATGCTGTTTGTACAGGACACTGCAGCCTCAGGGTAGCACACCTGATTCTATGCAGCCTCCCATCTAAGTTCTCTAAACTTGAAGTCTGGCTGTGCCTCTACAAATCACATGTACTGGGTCTATCCAAAACATGGCTTAAGTCATACCACAGTGATGCCTCCTAACAACTCCCCGACTACTCTTTGTTGTGGCTTCATAGGCCCAGTAGAAAGAGGGGAGGTGGTATTGCCCTATATATGCAAGACCATATTAATGCTACCACTATTGCCTACTCCTCCCACTCTGTGATCAGTGAGTTTGCTTGTTGCTGAAATTATTTTGGGAGCATCAAAAAAATGGTACATAGGCTGTTGCTATAATCCTCCCTCAGGAGGGGCACTGGGACTATCTAATTTCCTGGATGGTCTTGCATCTGCCCCCTCCTCCAGGGACACCATCATACTTGAGAATTTTAACCTCCACTGGACTGAATCCCCAGCACCGGAATATGCTTACCTGTTAGTCACATCACTTTGAGCAAGTCATCTCCTCTTCCCCCAAATACAACCCCTGCTCCCTCAAACACTCCACCATTGACTGGATTGCCACTAACTGTGTGAATTTAGTCCTCCAAGCAGGCACTATGGTTGACTCAATCAGTGACCACACCCCTATGTATATTGCCTTAGCCACCAAATCAATATGACCTCCCCACAAATTGCTGTCTTTCAGGAAATTCAAAGCCCCCAACTCAGACTCAGAGCTAAGAGATGCCTGGGCCATAAACTGGTCCTCACTTTACCAACTCAAAGATGTCTCCATGGCAATAACAACTTTTTCGGAAGCCCTTTGCAACCTCCAGGACAAATATTCCCCAGTCACCAACAAGAGGATTAGAGCTGGCAATTCCAGTTAGCTATCATGTGAACTGCTGGCCCAAATGAAAGTAAGGGACAAAACATGAAGAGTTTTCAAGGCATCCCTTCCCCTCAATTATAGAATGCTTACAGGCAACTCAGAAACTCCTGCAAGCAGGCAGTAAAATCACTTAAATGTAAATATACCAATCTGCAAAATGAATCTCTTAGAAACCCCCGCAGCTTCTGGTCTCAATTAACACCCTCCTAAACCCTAAATCAAATAAACAAATAATCAAACTTACCTCCCCCTCTGGTCCCACTACCAATTCAGGTGAGATTGCTGAAACCTTCAATAGAAGGTTCACTGACCTTACCTCCTAAACTTGCAAAATCTCTCCACAACCTCCCTCTGCCCAGAAAAAAACAGCCATGCAATCCTCATCCAACTGGCTCTGTCTTCTACATAAAAGACATCGACCATAGAGTCACTGGCAAACTCCTGAAGAGGCTACCCGCCAGAGGCAGCCCAGGCAGTGACAGCCTGCATCCCACCTTTTTGAAAATCCTCTCCCCAGCCCTTGTAAGGCCACTGACCCACATATTTAATCTTGCCCTCTCATCATCTACCATGCCTGACTCATGGAAACATGTGCATGTGGTGCCTATTTTTAAATCCGGTGATCCCACTGCCCCAGAAAACTATCATCCCATCTTCCTCCTCCCACATCTAAGCAAACTATTAGAAAAAATAAGTCACCACCAACTATCTGAGTATCTAGAAAACTGCAACCTCCTGAGCTCACTCCAACATGGCAACATGGCATGTCCTCAAACAGCACAGCACCTCCTCTGCCTTGGCACTTTTCTCTAACCATGTCCTTAGAAACATGGGCATGGCCACAGGTAACTTGCACCTATTGTCTGCAACCTATATCTATTGTCTGGCTCTGTATCGTCTGCCACTGTGTGGCCCGGGTTGTAACTGAAAATGGTCCTTTGGATCAGCTTGCCTACCTGGTTACCAAAAACATAAATAAATAAATAAACAAACAAACAAACACACAGGGCAGGTTTAATTACTTATGATGTTCCATTACCTGGACATCTTTGACATTGTCAGCCTTCATCAGGTGCAGGCAGAATTGCAATACAGATCTAGGAGTGCTCTATGATGAAATAATTATCTGCAGAGTATTGTTTCTGTGCAACAAGGCCCCCACCTCTCACACCCGCCACCCACCACTGCACTCCTTCCATTTTCTATCCTCTGTGCTCTGCCATGCTTCTCTTCCTTAAAATGCATGGAATAGATTAAAAAATGGAAATCAGAAAGCAATAACAGCTCAAACACTGCTCCTGTTCAACACTTTAAGGGGATACATGTTTAACCCCCACCCCCTTCACCTCAACCCCTAAATTATTATTCTGAACTCCAGGGGGCTGCATGTTGAGGAGGGGGAGAAACTTGGTAGGAGAAATAAATGTAAGTGCCGCACAGGTTCAAAACAAAATAAACTCCATATTCAGCCCCAAATCCAGCACCTCTTTCACGGCAGCCCACCACCCTTGCCACCACACCAGAAAGGCAGCTCGGCAGCACACCACCAAACTACACTCCACATACCTTCTCCTTCCTGAACCCTCCTCTTCTGATCCTTCACCCTCCTAATATCTCACTCTTTGTCTCGTACCTTGACACTATAACCATGCCTCGCTACCTTTTCAGGGTAGCTCACATCACAGGCGCTGAAACTGAGTTGCTCAAAACTGAGTCGCTCAATTTCAGGTGCCATCTTAACATGCTACCACTGCATATCAGTTGCCTCTTAATAAACAAATTGAGCATCAAAAGGTGCACCCAAGTCTCTGCTGTGCCTCCTTGTCCTGCAGCATTGTGCAGCTAAGTGCTCCCTCCTTCTCCCTTCCCCCTTTCTTTTAATTATTTTTGAGGTGCTGTTTGGGGAGGAGAAGGCAGGGATCTTCAAGTGTTGGGCAAAGATGTCATCAGAGCAGATCGCCCAGGTTCATCAGGGCTTAGAATGGTGTCTATCAGCTGAGGGCCGCTACGAGTACCTCCAAGATTGGTGGCCATTTATATTTTCTGCCAGTTTATAGCCATGAGTGGGAAATAAAGGCCTCCACTGATTTGGGAGTGTTGTAGCATTGCGGCACCCCATTTTTGATGATCAGCAACATCACAGGGTACCTCAAACTGTAGTGCACCCTTAAGTCCATTAGAACTTTCTGAAGACACCTGTGAGAATTCTAGGAAAATCTTTATGGGGTGGCTGTGCCGGTTCAGTGACCGTTTTTCCTTTACTATAAGCAAGATGTCTTTTTTAATTGTGAAGCATAGGAAAATTGCCTGTATGGGTCGTGGGTAACCCATGCCTTTGGGGGCACCAGAGATTAGTGAAAATGCTTGATCTTCACTGGTACCAGCCACTGGTGTCCTAGTAAAGCTGGGAGGGCCTTCTGTAGGAAGGCATTCATATTCTGGCCTTCACAACCTTCCAGGAACCCCACCAAATGGAAATTGTTTCTCCAGCCTTGGTTTGAGGCCCTCCACATGATCCCACAACAGCCTGATCAGTTAATCTTGGTCCCGGATGTGGGCCATGATGCAGTCAGTAGAGTCCTTGGCTGTAGCAACATGCTACTCTACCACGTTCATCCACTGAGAGATGTTCACAGCATCCTTTTTCCTTCATTTAGAGGCCAGTTGCAGGTTACTGATTTTAGTAAGTATATTTGCAGAACTGTCCTTAATCTCTAATACAGTTCAATGGTGGTAGGCCCTCCAGATGGAAACACCATTTCAGGAGTGGGGCTGACAGTCTGAGGAGAATAGCAGGCCCAGAATTGTCACTCGACAGGTATACAGCAATGGAGCATTGATTCAGTTCAAGAAAGGTATCAAGTGGTTCAGGATAAGCTGACCTAACAGACTATGGGCTCAAAGTACAGGTTAGCAATGCCAATTGGATGGATTGTATCAGATTATGCTGTGGAGGTTATAGAGGATTTAAATTAGGCAGCCATCTTGTCAGTAGTCAAGCCGCTGCTCTGTTAATCTTCTTTTTTACTGTATTTATTCAGCTTGGCCTGTTTAGTTCTTTTACTACAATCTTGAGAGCTTATTTTAGTGATATCTTGGGGAAGTTTTATTAAGCTTAATATCTTGGGGATATAATCATTGTCAGGCTCATATTTTTGCATTTATGGCTGCTGTTCATCTGTGCTTTTTGTAAGGCACCTGAGCCTGCGGGCTACAACACCATATAAATTCAAATGGTACTAATAAAGGAATAATGCACGACAGGGTGTGTGTCGTGCTGGGATAACTTACATGACTGGGGGATTGGGCACGAGGCCGCGACGAGCTGGTGCTAATGCCCCAGGCGTGTAACTATCTAACACACACCCTGAAAAGCATTATATTCCTAATGCTATAATGGCTTGTTGTTATATATAAAATATATAAAATAAAAATAATTTTAAAGAATGTTTTTATTAGTGTGGAAAAATATTTTTGTTTCTTAAGAGGAGGTGCAAAACAAGAGAGTATCCAAATGTGCTCCATATTGATGAGAGTAGACCTGTGGCATTATGCTGGGATAACGCCATGGGTCCAGCCCCAAACTGACCAATCACAGTCCAAGATTCTTTCTTGCCATTGTATAATACTGCATTTACTATACCACATGATCGTTAATGTTTGTGTAATAACTGGCTTGCTTTTTTTCTCATAGATGGAACAGGTTATAATTTGCCGTTATAACCTGCAATTTATAACAGTGAACACGAGCTACCTGCTCATTCTCTTGGCTTGCACTGCAACTCTGCACACAACAAACAGTAAAGTGGACAAAATCACCTCACAGACAGCTTTGCGTTAGTAAAAGTAGAGGCCAACAAAAGACGGAGATACAAAAAACGAAATCCGTTCTTACTAACCTTGTAAGACAGCATCAAGTGTCCTCCAGACTTTTTTTCTCTCTCTTATTTCCATAGAAACGACAAGGTCATCTGATGTCATCACCCTCATTTGCATATCTCTGAGGCAACAGAACCACAGAAAACTGAGCAAAACAAAACTATGAAGAAAAGGACAAAAATACCAAAAAAAAAAAAAAAAAAAATTATTTTACAGACATTTTAACAGTGAACTCTAAGTTTTCTTCTTCACTCCTGTTACCATGTATCGTCTGTCACAGTAATTTTTTTTTCTCTATGTGGAGAAAAAATGCAAGCCAGCAATTACATAAAACAATGCAAGGGGGGAAATGCATAAATGAGAATTTAATGCCCACCCTCGGTGTGGGATACTTTAATAAACCCTGAGGATTTGTAGCATCCCACACCTCTGGTGGGTATTAAATATACAATAATGTATGGGGGTGAGTGCATAATGAGAAATTATGTGCACCCGAGGTGTGGGATGCTACATAAACCCCGAGGGCAAAGCCCGAGGGGTTTATATGAGCATCCCACACCGAGGGTGTACATAAGTTCTCATTTATTCACTGGCCCCCATACATTGTTTTATGTAATTGCTGGGGAGTGTTTTCCCAGCATCAGTTTGTTAAAATCAGTGAGAGTGTAACTTGTGTGCAGCTGCTGTTTCAAAAAAAATTCGATTGTCGTTTTGAGTTCCAGGAGTTAGATTTATTTTATTTATTTATTTTACTTTCACCAGTGAAAAAAAGTAAAAAATAACCTGGTTTCATGGTTTGCTACCTGATGTGAGTGAACAGGGATAAGACGGCCATGTCCGTGCTGTAGCAATGATCCTCGCTTGTTTCTTCTTGAAAATAATTCAGGGAAGGTGGCTATTTTTGAGGTAGACTCTATGAGAAAGGTTCATGTAGGAGTGGGAATTTGTTTTAAGATGAAGTGTGTAATTCCTCCGAGTCCCAATTTTGTTTGTACCACAGTTGTAGTTTGACCCATCAGTTCCGGGATCGGTGAAGCGAGGAAAAGAAGCGTGGACATGAGCAGAATGCGAAAAACCTGGCGCATGTTCGCCGTTATAACCCACTGGTTATAACGGTGAATTATAACCTGGTCTCTCAATGGGAGAAAACACTCCCCAGTTATTACATTCTCATTATGCACTCCCCCATGCATTATTATATACATTATGTCTTACTGTACCTGTTTTTAGCATATAACTGCTTTTCTTTCCATTGCAAGCTCTCTATCTTACCCAGTGTTGTCTGTGTTCTATTTCTAGATTGTAACTGGAAATAACGTGCTAATTAGAAACATAGACATTGCTGGAAGATAAAGACCAAAGGTCTAGCCAGTCTGACAGTAAAGAGTTTCCAACCTATTCACGGACCTGATGTCTTAGAAGGGTTCTCAAAACCACACTCCCTCCCTCCCTCCTCTCCCCTAGCTCCCCCTCCTGGAATTATAAGCCCTTTAAACTTGTCCCAGCTGTGTTTGAACCCATTATACTTCCTGCCCTCACTACTTCTGCCAGTAATCTGTTCCATGACTCCACCACCCTCTCGGTTGAGTAGAATTTCCTCACATCCCTCCAGTAGCTTCAACCAACTAGTCTCCATTCATGTCCTTTCATGACTGCACTGCTGTTCCTGTTAAATACTGTAGGTCTTCACAGTTCACTCAATTAATTCCCCTCAGGAACTTGTACATCTCTATCATATCGCCCCTCTTCCTTCTGGCCTCCAGAGAGTACATGAAAGGCCCTTAGGCCGTTCCTTTTTGAATCTTCCCTGTTGCTCTTGGATCTTCTTGGTGACCCTACACTGCACAGACTCAGACTTATTCCTGTCTTTTCTCAGGAGTGGATTCCAAAACTGGCACAGTACTACAGGTGAGGCCTTGACAATGACCTGTACACAGGCAACATTACCTCCTTTCTCCTACTACCAGATCCCCTCTCAGTGTGTCCCAGCAACCTTATTGCCTTGCTGTGTGATGTATTGAACTGACTGGATTGTTTGAGGGGGTCACAACTGATGCCTCCCGGGTCCCTTTCCTCAGATGTTGAGGTCATCCTTACGCCCACCATCCAGTAATCTGTACATGAATCCTCTGCCTTTTGTGCATCACTTTGTACTTTTTGGCACTGAATTTCAGCTGACATATTTTGGATCACCTTTCCAGCCTCCTCTTTAACTTCCACACCCCCTGCTCACTATATACCCTGCAACATTGTTTTGTGACATCCATAAAGAGATATATCTTACCATGGATGCCCTCTCCTATGGCACTAATGAACATATTTAACAGAACTGGTCCCAGGACTGACCCCTGTGGTACCCCACTTATAATCCCCCTGTCTTCTGTCTTGACCTTGTTCACTACCACTTTTTGTATCTCACCAAACCAGTTTCCTACTCATCTGACCAATTCCCTCCCCACTCCCAGGACTTCCTGCTTCCTAAGTAATCTCCGGTATGGCATTATGTCAAAGGATTTGCTGAAAAAAGTAGAGTAAATTTACTGCTGTGCTCTATCAACTGCCCTTGTTACCTAGTCAACAAAATGCCACTAAGTTGGTCTGACACAACCTCCACACCACAAATCCATGCTGCTTGCTGTCCTGTAGCCCATTTGCCTCTAGGTAGGCCACTTTCATCAAGGTCTCTATCAGCTTACTTATAATGGAGGTAAGACTGACCAGTCTGTAGTTTTCTGGGTCTTCCCTGTTCCCACGTAATGGAGTGGAACCATGTCAGCAGACCTCCAATGTCCCAGCACCACACCAAATTCCCATAAGGATCTGAACAGCTGAGCTAGGGGTATTTGAAAATAACACCTCAGTGGAAACATGTGTTGTAAGTGAAATTAAATATTTATCCCAAGGCCGGCCCAGTGGAGTTGAAGGCTGAGGCATCTGAGCCTTACCTCCTGCCATGCCGGCGACCCATGTTCATGGTGTGAGCAGGCTGCCAGGGGTCAGCTGGGGAGGGAGAGGATCGAGCATCTGGAGGACTGCTCTCCTCTCCTGGGGAGGGATAGGGATGGAGTCTGCTGCTTGACTGGCCCCTGGCAGTGGCTGGGGGCTGGCATAATATACCCATAATGTATGGGGCGGATGTAGGGTAGATGCCCAGCATGGAAATGTGTGCAGCTCAGCCATTGGCATCATTGCATGCCTTCTCTCTGTGCTTGGGGTCAGGAAGCAAATACAAAGAAAAATCCCAAGTGGCGAGATGATGCCAATGCCCCACAGGTGCTGTACCCAGCCAGCTGGCACCTCATGGAAGCAGAGGTGAGTCCAGTGGACACTGGGGTGACAAGGCTGTGGGTGGCCAGTGGAAGGGGGCTGGTTGGAAAGGAGAGAAACAGATTAATGAAAAAAATATAGATATTTATCCTAAATTTCCAATAACATGATTTATTGACGCAATTTATTCACCACTGGTGTGGCATATATAAAACTATCTATTTATCTGTCTGTCTGTCTGTCTGTCTATCTATCTATCTATCTATCTATCTATCTATCTATCTAGCTATGTATCTATCTATCTATCTATCTATCTATGTATCTATCTACTACTGGTGTGGCATATATAAACCTATCTGTCTATCTGTCTGTCTGTCTGTCTGTCTGTCTGTCTATCTATCTATCTATCTATCTACCTATCTATCTATCTTTCTATCCATCCATCTAGTAATTCCCCCCAAGGTTGTGTAAAGCAGAGCTATGCACAGACTCCATTTTGGGGGGATATTATGTCCCTTCAACCATCTCAGATGACCAGTGGTGGCTAAATTATCAGTCTTACTATACTACACCAATAATGATAATGTGTGAGGGTTGGCATGAGATGCTGTAAATGTTTTTGGATTGAAGGCCTGCTTTGAATTTCAGAGGGTCAGATTCTTCCACATTTTGCTTTTTTCCTGGGACACAAAGCAAGACGTATCAATCTAGGCTGTTGGGTACTGCTGCTGACATGTGAATACAACTTTATTCACTACCTGGAAACTTTGAGTGTAAATTCGTTATTCAGCTGCATAAAGCTTAAGGTCCCGTAAACAGTTAATTTTCTTTATACTGTTCTTTAATAGCGTAATCCTATTAGTTCACACCTTGTCAAATGCCATTTTTATTCGTTACAGAATCTTTGCACTGAAACCCAACTTACACGTCCATAGTGATGCTTTTCTTACGTAGGCTTAGAACTAAGTTGACGTTGATTTATGGTTCTTCAATACCCCAATGATCATCTGCCATTTTGTTTTGGCAAGACCCATGGTAACACATAATTCAGCTAGCTACTTCATAGGCTTTTAAAATATGGAGCAGGAACAGAGTTAATGTCCACGGCCATTTAATTCTTGAAATTGAGACTTGTACAATATATGTCAACTTCTTCTAGTTTATGTCCTGGTACCCTATACATTATTCATTCTAATCTACAGAGATACACACATTTGAGAGGAAAGAACTAGAGAAATTATTATTCTTCTTTTCAAAGTCATTTTCAAAGGTGACCTTTTAGTAGGAATAAAGAAATCCTTGTCAAATACAGTATCCAAATCCAGCTGTGCTATCTCATTGATTAAATATTAAAGGTGTTGTAAAGAGCACGACAAACAGTTTTATAAGTCAACTGCAAAGAAAAAGGCTAACCATTAGTAGTCTGCGGCTTTATTAAGGGCCTTGAAAGAGATGATAGGAGGATTTACAGCACTGTCCCTCAGACTTCAAGGAACACAGGTCATTGGTGCAGGTAAGATGAAGTGTTGCTCAGTATTAATTCAAAGCATGTAAAAAGTGAGTAACATGTTTCAGCTACTGTACTTCAGCATTTTTAAAGAGCTAGCAGAACCAAAAATAGCAGACTGGAAAATGTTACAAATTTTAAGACGTACTGTAGTATTTTTTTCTGTTGTAGCTTTTAATTTTTGAAGCCTGTTTCTTGTATCTTTTTCTCATTAGAAAGTTTCCTATGTGATAGCATTTGGCTGGATGTGTGGAATAGAACACTGCATGGCAGCTGACATACCTAGTTTTATTTCTTGCATTACATAGTCAGAACTGTGACCTCACTGACAATGATATCACAGGTGACTGACCTGGCAGCTACCAAGTTTCTCCTCCTGAGCAGCTATGATGTCACAGTCAGTGAGGTCACAGTGTTGATGATGTAATGGGAGGAACAGAGATAGATATGCCGGTGACCAGGCAAAGGGACGCTCCACACATCACACCTACTAACATCAGGTAAAACATATCCTACAAAAACAAAAGGAAACAAAAAAGTACCTGGGTTCTAAAAGGTGATAGTTGACTGCTTTTAAAAACTACTACTAGTTTTAGGAAGTACACTAGCTCTTTCAATGACCCCTATTAGAACACTTAATATGCAGATATCCTATTTCCACCTGCTCAGGAAAGAGGGCTGTCTGAAGGAGTGGCCAATATTAGAAGCCAATACAACTAAAACCACCTATAAGCCCATGTGCTGTCATGCTGGTGGCCTGAGTTTGGGAGAGCACTCTGGTCACTCGGAGTGGAGACTAGGTTGGGAGACAGTTGTCAATGACAGCACTTTCCAGTGCAGCACAAAAATGGCACTATGTCTGGCACTGCAGCAACCCTGTGGCAGGCATGGGAGTTTATTCCACACCCAGTGGTATGGCTGTGGCGGCTGAGGTTAACAGATGGCTAGTATGGTATGTGAACGGTGATCAGGATAAAAAAACAAGGGAAAGGCAAAATACGAGGCGGTCAGAATAACGGTCAAGGATACACTAAGGTCCCTTGCCATGGACTACACCGCCCAATAGCTGGTGATGGGCTAGTGGTTGGGGGTGGGCTGAGTATTTGTCCTGGCCCAAGAAGGTCAACAAACTTTGTTTGGGAAAGAAAATGTACATGGAATAAAAGTCAGCATAACTATGAACAAGGGTTCAGAAATCTGTGGGAAGGGTGTAACACAAATGATTTTATCTTCTGCAGTAGCAAAACTACTTTTACCACGACACTGGATCAGGGATTCCCTTCCTACACTCCATGAATGGATATAGAAAATATTTTCAGCTCTGAATGCAGAACAGTCTATTGCTCTGCAACATAATAGGCTGCCACAGTTCCAGGATCTTTGGGATCCATTCATGCCATTTTTAGCCGGGAGGTGGGTGAAGGCATCGGGAATTTGACTCTGTTTGCCCTCTCTCCCCATATACATAATAATTCCAATTATTTGATCTTCATTCATCATATGGTTTGATAACAGACTTTATGTCATGAAATATCTCCTGAGTACATTTAGAGAAATTATGTTCTTTTGGGTTTTGGGAGGGTAGAGTGGGTTGGGGGTGATGGGATCATGTGGTGGGGTTGGAGGGTGGGAGTACAGGTTGGGGTGGTGTTCATATAATATGACCTGAAAAGAATCTGTAACTTTCAAAGAGACTGGGGGTTGTGGGGGAGGATTGGTCGTGATGTAACAGAACTGTATCTTTGGTGTGATTGTCTTTATGGTGTATTTGTTTTAAAACTTTAATAAAGTTTATTTAATTGCAAAAAAATCTGTGGGAAGGGTGTGGAGGTTAATCCTGCTAGGGTGCATGGGGAGAACAACAATAACAACTTACACTTTTTTGTTCAAGAATATTATAGTCGTGGCCCAGGGAGCCCAGTCAGGCGCATTTTTCTTTTTTGCTCATACTGTAACTAAGAGACAGGATTCAATGGATGTGGCGGCTTCATTGCCATTCCCTGAACGCCTAGATGCAAACAAAATGGCCCATGATCTGCATGAGCTGACTGTCTCTACTCCAGCTGAAACAGGTGATTCTGACTGAATATTGACTGTTCTAAACTGCACCGCTCTTAAAGCTCCATGGTTGTTTTCATAATAAGTTGATAAAGCACCTGGGAGTTGTGCTGTGATATATTGGGCTGCAGTGGGTTCCATAAGGGATTGCTGAGTTCTGATGACTTCTTGGTCTCAGTAAAAATGAAGCATTAAGGCAGTACACCGCAGTGGTTTAAGGCTCTGAGCTTCAAACCTGGAGAACTGTGTTTGAATCCCACAGCCCACCACTTGCACACTGTGTCACCCTGAGGAAGTCACTTAACTTCCTTGTGCTCCCAGGTCGCACCTGTAAACAAGCTTTCAGCTTAGTGTGTCTCTCCTGGTTAAAAAAAAAGTTTTCAGCTATTTCAAAGTGTTTTGAACATTTCTAGGGATTCAGTTGCTGGATCTTGCCTTTTCTACTGTTGAATTCATGGCCTGAAGCACGTATGTCTGGGAAGTGACCACAGTTTTCTACTTTGTGGCTGTATAAAAACTCCCTGGAGTAAAAACAAGAGTCACTGGAAGGTTTCATGCCTTTCATTGGACCAACATATGTCTTGTACAAGGATGGTATAGTAAAGCTTTTGTGGCCAACCTGAAGAAGGGAACTGTGAGACCCCAAAAGCTTGTGTACTATACCATCTTTGTACAAACATATGTTGGTCCAATAAAAGGGTATCAAACCTTCCAGCAACTTCTTTTTCCAAGGACCAATATGGCTAAAATCGCTTTTTACTAAATAATGGAGTAAAGGGCAGAAAAGCTGTATTTCATTTCAGATACCAAAAAATTACTACAGTGTTTTATTTGTCCGCACTGTGAATTGAGTAGGAACCTCCATTGTCTCACAGCCATCCTGGCTGCTTCTTTGGGGAACGTGATCCTACAGAGTCACAACATTTTGTTTACTTTTTCACAGTTCATTTTTTGTGCACTCTTTTTAGATTTAAATACATTCAAAATGAGCTTGGGAAATGGCTTTCATGTCACTTTGCTTAATTCTGTGCTCCCAGCTCTTGTCTCAGAATCTGTTTCTGAGTGTTTTGCTGTAAGCTGTAATCTCAGAGTTCACACCATTAAACATATTGGTTATGGCCTCTCTCATCATGCAGACAGCTGCATGGTCAAATGGCATCACTGACATGATGAGTCATCACAGCAATGCGTGTTGGCCAATGCTACTTGGAAAAAAGTATTTCCAGAACATTCCTGTTTAAAGTGGTTTGGCATTGCATGTGTGTTGCAACATTTTAGCTAAACAACTTGGCAGACAGTGCATGTACCATGATTCATTTCAACAGCAAATCAGTCTAACCCAGTTTTCAGGCTCATGCATATTCATGTTTCTCATGTTCAAGGATTTTTAAAGTGACATGTATTCTGTTTATCACCTTAAAAGAAATTTTCAATGTAGGGGGAGCTACTCACATGTTGTGGTAGCTGCTTCTCTAATGGATAGTTATTTTAGCCAGGATTTTTGAAGAAATAACCTTCCATACCTTAGCGGTATGCGTCGTAACTTTTTGTAGACAGAGCCAGCCCACTCGATTTCTAGGGCCCCGGTGCTTCCAACACACCCCTGCGCTCAAGCACATAATGACGTGTGGCCTGGGAGAACACGGGATGCGCCCCATTGAAATGAATAGGGCTTGATTTTTCTTCCATTTTTAAGCTAAAGAATGGTCACATGGAGATTAATGAAGGACACTGCTTGACTAACAAGGCCACTGTTAGTTGAGCAGTGTCCTTCATTAATCTCCACATGACCATTTTTTAGCTTAAAAATGGTAGAAAAATCAAGCTCCATTCATTTCAACGAGACACGTCCCCATGCTCTCCCTGGTCACACGTCATTACGTGCTTGAGCGCGGGGGCATGTCGGAAGCACCAGGGCACTAGAAATCAAGTGGGCTGGCTCTGTCTACAAAAAAGTTACGAGGCATACCACTAAGGTATGGAATTCTATATCTTCAAAACTCCTGGCTAGAATAACTATCCGTGAGGGCAGCTACCATAATATGAGAGTGGTAGCTGCTCTCAGATAGGCTGGAAAATCTCTTTAACCTGTCTGATCCCTGAAGGAGCTGTGAGCCATACAGTATGTATATAATGACTCTAGGAATAGCCATTGTTCACAGATCTAATTCTTATTATGGTTCCCTTGCCCAGTCAGTGTACAAAGAGCTGTGTTATAGGTATACTTTTCCTGTTTTGCTCTAAATATACCCATTCCCTCCCAATTTCTTCTCCCTCATTTCACCTGTTTACCTCTCCCTTCTTTCCTTTTTACAGTACACACAATACAATCCTTATTAGACTGTTCAGGCAAGGGAACTACAACATGAATCAGGTTTGTCTGTAAACAGTGCCTGTTCTGTTATATTCCTAGAGTCATTACCTACAGTATATTATGACTACCAGGTCCTTCACAGACTTGATAGGTCAAGTGAGATATAGGCTACTGGTCCCTTTAAAAATCCTTGAACTAGAAAAATAAAATATATGTGACATAAAAGATATTGGATGCTGGGTCATTTACACTTTATTGACCTCAAATTTGCATGTAGTTTTTAGTTGTTCTTTTTTTTGACTGGGAGAGGCACACTGAGCCAGAACATCTTTCCAGGTGTGACCTGGGGAGAGGATGGGTTCCAAGGTGGTAAGAAATATATAGCTGAACACTAAGCTCCCTGGCAGGGCAGATAGCGAGGAGGGGGTAAGGGAGTTTCAGAGGGACCGGCAATGGTTAGAGAGGTGGTCTCAGTTCTGGCTGTTGAAATTCAATGCCAAAAAGTACAAGGTGATGCACATAGGGAACAAGAACCCCAGAAAGGAATAGTGAATGGAATGGGTTAAGCTGGCCACTATTTCAGAGCAAAGGGACTTGGAAATCATCATAAGCGACTCCCTAAAACAAACTTGCTAATGTAATAAGGCTTACAGCAAGGCAACCAGAATGTCAGGGTGTAATATAAGGGGTTTCAATAGATGGGGAAAGAGGTAATACTACTTCTCTATGCATCACTAATGAGACCCCATCTGGAGTACTGTGCCCAGTTCTGGAGTCCTAACTTGTGGAAAGAAATAGACAGGCTGGAGACAGTGCAGTGTGGAGTAACCAAAATGATTCAGGGCCAACAGGGCAGATCCTATGAGGATCAGCTTAGGGGACTGAACATTTTACTCGTTAGAGGCCAGAAGGGAGAGGGAGACATGATAGAAACCTCCAAGTTCCTGAAAGGAATAAACATAGTAAGCTGCAAGGAATTATTTAGTAGAAATGGCTGGTCAAAGACAACAGGGCATGAATGTAAGCTGGTGCGGGGGTAGGGGGATTCATGAGGGATGCTAGAAAGTTTAACTTTACCTAGAGAATGGTTTGCCTGTGGAATAGCCTACCAGTAGTGGTGGGCACAAATATCATTAATAGGTTCAAGCAGTGGTGGAGGAATAGCCAGTGCAGCCGGTGCAGTGGTACAGGGGCCAACACACTTAGGGGGCCCATTAACATATATTCTACAGATTTGCCAAAAATCCCAAGCTTGCAGCTAAACACAAACACACAGGTGCACAGTACTGCAGGGGGCAGCAGTGAATGTCACGGGTGGTGACAGCTGGTCGTGGGTCAGAAAGCACAGAAAGAGAGCACTACAGTAACTAAACTTATTGTTGTTGTTTGTTGGTGTGGTGGGTGGGCCTCTGAGTCTCTGCTGCGGGTGGGCTGCTTAAGGAGATGGTCATGGGATGACTCAAGATGTGGGATCGGCTGACTGGCAGCCAGCGACAATGCGGCACATTTTGCACACAACCACAGGAAAGGACAGCTATGGGTCCTTCACCAAGCTGTACCACACAACTGGCTGGCTGGCACCTGATTGGATAGGGACACTGTCAGTTAGTCTATGGTAGGCAGGGCCAGGGCTAGTAGTACTTGTGTGAAGCGAGACTGTCAGTCAAATCGAGCTTTGCCTTTACTCCATCCGCTGTGTGACTCTGTGGGCTTGCTGGACTATTAGGATCTTCAAGTTCAAACTTCATCTTCTAATACTAGTTTTTGGCTTTTTTGACGGTGCAAGAAAAGAGTGAATAAGAAATAAAAACTGAATAAATGGTAGTGTGAGTAGCAGAGAGTGGAACAAGCCCTGGGGGAAGATGGTCGGCGCTGACGGTGGATGTTGGGGGAACAGAGCTGGGGCTTCCTCCTGAACATTGGCCACCAGATACATGGGGAGAATAAGTATAGGAAAAAAAAGTGCTGAGAATGCTGCAGGCCCCAGGTGCACTGAACATATGGTGCACTGGACTTGCGGCATTCCCTAGCCGGTGAGTGGGATTCTCGATCTCAAGTACCGATTGCCATAAGTTAGGCTAGCCTTTTCTGGTCTGACTTGCAGCAATCTCAGGCACCTGTTTTACTGGGCGTGCACCAAATATTTGGTGCATACTGCTGTAAATCAGGAAAACTGTTGTTAATGCACCAAATCTTCATGAACTGGGCATATTTCTCCTTCTTATGTATGACGTGGAACCTTTGTAAAGGAGTCTTTGACGCAAAGGTGTTATCAGATATTTATCAATAAACAATAAACAATATTCTGTGGCAAACATTTTGGTGCAGCCCTGCATCACCCTTCATGAATCTGACCCAGTGTGTGTCGGGACAGAGTGAAAGAATGATACAGAGACCAACAGCTGCTCAGCTATGCCTGTGGGCACCAGGCCTCTAGAGGGCTGCAGCCAGAGTAATCGTGACAGGCCTGGATGTGGTGGTACGGCTACGGGTCTGGGATGTGGTACAGGTGAGCCCATGGGTCCTCATCCCCAGAGGGCCTTTCAGAATCAACCAGAAGTATGCAGCCCAGCGGAGCTGATATGGAGACTCCCAGATGAGACATGTGGGGTTCATAGGGTAAAGGTTCTGTAGGTAATTCAGTGATGCATCAGGGACAGCTAGTAAGGCCACCCTGCTACAGATGAAACATGGAGGAGAAATCCTAGCTCAGAGAAGGATGAGACCTAAGTGCTGCTAAAGTAACAGAGAGTAACTGATAAATAAAACAAAAGTTCTCATCAGAGCCTTTATGACTGTGGAGAGCATTTGGGATGCTTTTACCCTTTATTTCTAATGTGTTTGCACAATGCAGATCTGCTGAGAGGCAGTTTCAATGTGGTCTTCCTTTTACACATTTTTACAATGTATTTTCCTAGAATTTGCCTGCCGATTGCTATATATGTAGCCTGGATAGTTCACATAAGAAATGGCATCTTATTTTCAGGT
Organism: Neoceratodus forsteri; assembly: GCA_016271365.2. NCBI lineage: Eukaryota > Metazoa > Chordata > Ceratodontiformes > Ceratodontidae > Neoceratodus > Neoceratodus forsteri. The sequence goes on from CM057451.1 coordinate 1,094,934,048, forward strand.
GGTGGAGCACAGGCAGTAGGACACTGGAATGTGTCATACATAGGCACGAGCTCTGTGCAGGTGATAATGCCCAGTGGCCATATACCTCAGGTACTCGCATGTGGATCCATCATCCCAGTGCCATTGCACCACTCGTGGGTGACAGCCAGTGCTGTACCCACTCACACAGGTCCTGGAACAGGCATATTACGGCCAACCTCCCATTCGTTTGTACAATCGGGGAACCACAGATGCACTATCCACAGCCTGGAGTGTACACTGCAAATGGCATTGCAGGATACTACACCCCATGGCACCCAGAATACCTCAGCAGTCCAGAGAATGGCATATTACACAGGGGAACAGGGAAGGGTGTGGGCCTGCAGCAGTGTATGATTGCAGGAAGATACAGCATTGGCAAGACATGCATTGGAGGTATGTCAATTCCCTCTTATGGTTTGCCAGGGACATACACATGGCTGCATACACTGGTGGATCCACAGCTTACGTAGTGCCTCAATGCACTTTACAGCCACATGGGTCATTCCAGAGCACAGGTCCCCAACCCGGGTCCAGTGTAGTCAGCAGCTGGCCATAGCAGGGTGTGGGGGGCAGTACCAGTCTCCGCAACAGGTTGGGTATGGGGGAGCAGGCGTCTACATATTGAGACAGTGGGTGGTGAGCCTCTATGCTATGGATATGGACCTTGGTTTCCTCTGGTGCAATGGGTCAAGGGGGGCCCTACACTATGGAGCTCTTCGGGGATGGAGGTGGATCGATCGGGGATGGGAGGGGGTACCTCTAGTCCACCAGGGCTGCCAGGCTGCTGTGCACCTGGGTGCACCTCCACAGCCTACCTGTGGGTGGCTGGCTGAGTTAGGCCAGCTATTAATGGCCTGTGGGCTGCGCTACTCTGGACTGCGAGGGGCACATTCCCACTGAGTATGCCGCAATGCAACATATGCATGGGAATGCACCCTTGACTTGCACAGCATACTATTCGTGTGTACCCTGGCCCATTCCCTTGCATCCAGCACATTCCACACGTTTGAATATCAAGCTGTGGTGCATTGTTGGAGTTGCGTGGCACATCTCTCTTTTCTGCCAGGATGCGCCATGCATCTCCTTTGAATATGGGTGCCCTGGACTAGGCTACCCTGAAAAAATACATTATCAAAATGGTAAAATCATGACCCCACTGAAAACAAGATATTGCACCTAATCTGAGACAGCCTGAGTAAATACAGTGCAAAAATGTGTAAATGAAGATCCCTATGACAATGAGATGTAGCATCTCTCCTGCGCTATCCAGGATACAAAATATAGGATAAGAAATATTTAAAGAAAGTCTACTCTAAACTGAACTTCACTGAGTTCACTGACATAAACAGTTTCTTTAAGCAATAATGCATGAGAGGGTGTTGGTTGTACTGGGATAACCTCATGCCTGGGTGGTTGGGCATGAGGCCGCATTCCAAGAGCGTCCAATGTCTAAGAAGTGAGGTTATCCCAGCATGACCCACTCCCTGGAGTGCATTATTGCTATTATTCAGTGGCTCGTTATTATACAAAATAAAAAAAAAATTAAAAAAACATTTTTAGTAGATTTTTAGTGTGGCAATATATCTTTGTTTCTGAAGCGAAGATGCAAACAATGCAACAACAAATCAATACAGTGAGGTTGTGCTCAGATAACCTTGCTGTTGCCAAGGGCAGAGAGCCTATCAGGTTCCAGTTTTTTTTTGTATTGCCATTGTATGATTATTGTTTTATAACATATTAGAATGCAGTATTTATTTTGAATGTTGTGGCCATGAGGATGGTGTGTACAGAGTGTGTGTGTGTGTGTGTGTGTGTGTGTGTGTGTGTGTGTGTCCAGGATAAAAATATAGGATAAGAAATAAAGGAAATCTACTCTAAACTGAACTTCACTGTGTTCAGTGACATAAACAAACAGTTTATATTTTTTATAACATATTAGAATGCAGTATTTATTTTGAATGTTGTGATCATGAGGATGGTGTGTACAGTGAGTATGTGTGTGTGTGTGTGTCCGCACACGCGTGTGTTTTCTGTAGCTCAATATATTTTTTCCCAAAAATCATAGCAGGAAAGAAAATGCCTGCTGATTTCTACATATTCACTTAATAGTAGTTCACTGAAGACCTGGTATATGTCTGAGACAGTGGGTCCAATTCTAGAAGAGATACATCTGGCATAACTGCACTTCGCCAAAAGAATGGCACAAGTAGCAAATACATCGATAATTCTGGGCTCAAGCAGTATTCTACAAAGTGGCCTGCGACATGCGGCAGGCTACTTTTACCAAAGTGGACTTATGCCAGCAGATATGCCGGAAACCCCTTGCAACATGGCGCAAGTGGGTTTATAGCAGCAGTTGTGCCCTATTCTGGAAGGGCAGCAACAAAGTCTTCAATGAAGCTATTCTAGAACCCCCAGAGGACATCCATTAAAGTACAGTTACACCAATTTTTAGTTGGTGAAAGTATACTTACACCCTCCGTGGGTTGTGCAGATCTGCCAACGGCCAGCCTTGACCACCTGTGGCAGCCCCCCATGCGCTGTACCTCCTATACTGTGGCAGCCCTGTAGGGCTGCAGTGTCCCCCATCCCCAAATCCCCAAAGTGATAGTGCCCCACACCCCTGATTGCTTATTGCCTCACAGGGCAGCAGAGCCCCCCAACCCCGATCCCCTGACATGATATTGCCCCACAGGGCATCTGTGTCCCCCCAACCCATTCCAGAACCCCAACCCCTGGTCACTTCTGTGCCACGCCATGTACAGTAGCCGCACACTCCACACTCCCTGGTAGTCTAGTGGCCCCTCACCCAGAAGTGCCAGTCCACTCTGCACCCCCCCAGCCATCCCCAGCTGGCAACTGGCATGGCCCACCTCTCACCACCATGCCAGCCACCAACGGAGCTCCGTAGGAGTGCTACTGTATATATGCACTCATAGATGACTGTACTGTCAGTCATTCATAACCACATATATACAGTCCACTGAGGGCTGCGACCTGTGACATGCCCATCAGGTATGCCATTCTTTTGGCATACCACCCACATGTCGCAAGTCACAGGACTTAGCCACGGAAACCCTGCCCCTTCTAAAACTGGGCACAGGATCCTTGTCACAACTGTGATTGGCGCAAGTCACCTTTGGTGGAGGCTTGCACCAATCTTCTAGAATCTAGCCCACTGTCTTTAGAGGTTAAAAAAACAGTGTAAATTATAGATGTGCTGGGGAAAGGGTGACATTTATGAAGTATGAATCTTTCTTGAAAGACAAAACATTCCCAAGTGAAACTCTAGCAAGAAATTGTTTAAATGCTTAGTATTAAATGTGCAAGTTGTTGCATTCCAAAGGGAGTAAACAAATCTCCAGTTTAACAGGCAACCAATATTCAACAAATGTTTAACAAGCTGTTTCATTTTCCTAATGGCATCTGATAAGCAGCTTGGAGTTATGTCTCCAAAATTCTTAACAGGAAAAAAGTGAGTATTTTATTTCAGTTGGCATGGAAGGATACATTGAAAAATACAAAACATGTGTTCCACGATACTCCATTTTCTAGCTACAGATAGCAAGATGGCTGTAGGCTCCTCCCACAGCCATAAAAAGAAAACCTAGAATGTGTGCTAGATACAAGGGAGTACAAAATAGTGTACAGAGTGGTATGATGAAAAGAACCCGTTAGAATGGACAGCAATAGCAAACTTAAGGAGGTTGAGGGAGGACCTTTGTAAATCTGAAATGTAGGATCCCTACTCATAGAAGGGCACCTTATGTGTTAGTATTGTATATATTGTGAAAGGAGGGTCACTTTGAAAGCTTGATAAAAGAGTGATCAACAGGATATGGATTATCCATGAGTATCAGCCCTGGGACAATATGTAGAGTACATAGATACAAACATGACAGCAAATAAAGGCCTTACGGTCTATCTTGTCTGCTCAATTACTCAGGTCCCCTGTGTCTAAAGTGGGACCTGCTCCCCATCTTCCATGACCTCCTTCAATTCTCCCCAACAGTGTATGTCTTTTTCAGCTCTATGCTCGACTACTGCAATGCTTTATACCCAAGGTTATCTGGAGGTTTTCTGTGATGTCCTCAGCTAGTCCACAATGCTGCAACCCAGCTGATTGTGGATTCTTCTCATAGGGACCACATTACGTCAGTATTGAATGTGCTGACCTGACTACCTATGCAGTGGTGCATAACTTTCAAAATATACTTGACAACATTCAAAGCCGTACACAGTTTGGGACCATGCTACTTAAAAGACCTCCTAGTTCCCTACCGCCCAACTCACTCACTCCACTCTTCTGATGGTGGGCTGCTCTCTGTCCCTATAGGACAGTGCATTTTTTGTTGTGGCACCTACTTTGTGGAATGCTCTGCCAGAACTTATTAGATCTGCTCACATGGTAGGGCCTTTAAGTCCAATCTTAAAACTTTTCTTTTTGCTTAAGCCTTTCCCTGAATTTTTAAATACAGTTGATATTTTTGACTTATCACGCACTGTCTGTTTTTATACTGTTTTGACATTTTGTTGTGTTTAATGTAAAGTGCTCTGAGCCTTTGTTACCAGATGCTATAGAAATAAAGTTGCCGTTCCATATCCCTCCCCCCTCTCAGTAACCTTCCCTTTCATTCAGTCCCATTCTCTCTTGAAGCTATCCATCATTTTCAGGGAGACCACATCCTCTGGCAACTTGTTCCACTAGGCCACCACTCTCTCAGCCAAAAACTGTCTCCTCATCTCCCTCCTGAAAAGCTATGCCACCTAGTGAACTTGTTCCTGCTAAGACAGAAGATATTAACCCTATTAATACCTTGAAGGTATTTGAAGATCTTGCTCATATCCCCCTTCCCTTCTGTCATCAAGAGAGTACTTTTTGAGCTTCTTCAGCCTCTCCTCATAGGTGTTGCCTGGCTGGCCCTCGATCGTCTTGGCCACCCTTCTCCAACAAGTTGATATTCTTCTTAAGATAAGGGAATCAATACTGCACACAGTGCTCTAGGTGCAGTCTTACCACTGACCTGTACAGCCCATGTCCAGGTGGAATAAATTTATCTTTGGGGATGTTGGGTTGCTCCAAAATTAACTGCTGGCTGCACAAATCTGTATGGCCCAGAGAGAACAAAGAATATAAAATGTGATCCCTGAAGGATGGAGGTGGTATTCTATGGGAAAAATACGTATAGTAAAGGAGGAGTCTGGGAGAAATTCTTTACCAGTACTGTTGAGTTGCTCCAGTTTGCAGGTCACACATACATTCTGAGTATTGTTGACTGACACTGCACCTGTCGTCCAGGGAGGTCATCCACTGTGTCGTCCAGAAAATAATTTGACATATTCCTCCTGCCTTATCCCCCACCTCCTCACCTCTTTCGCTCTCCACTTCCCCCCCTCCTTTGGCTTACAACCCTCCTACACCCTTTACTCCTGTCCCACACCACTTCTAGCTACTTTGACAACACCAGTCTGGCTGCTTACCTTTTCCCTCATCATCCCCAAAATTTAGCACGGATCTATTATTGACTTGTCTCACTATTCCCAGTGTATCCCTACCCTGCAACTACTTGATATAATGTAATTTACTCTACTTTTAAGATGTACCTGAAACTAACAAGTCTTGTACCTCATGTGCCATTTTTATGATGTTCATGATGCCTACCATGAATTTCTTTTTTCACTGTTATCTTAGTTTGTATGTATTGTATTGTATTTGTATTGCTCTGTTTTGTCCCTGACTTGGAACATTTGAAAATGAGTCTTTGACTCAAAGGTATTAATCCAATCGAAATAAATAAATAAAAAGGTTCCACATGACTTATCCTTTTGAGATGCCAGTAACCGAGGGTAGAATACATCTGCTGGATCTTGTTAGAAATGTAACTGTTTAACATAAAGTTTCTGAGAAAGTGTCATTCGAACAGCAAAGTGCATTGATTTGTGATTTCTTTAAATGGGAATTGCCTATTGGCAGCACAAGGTAAAAGTTAGTTAGTTAGCTAGTTAGTTAGTTGCCTCAGGATGGAGCCTAATTGTTAAAAGAAACCTTGTTGCTTGACTAAAGAAACCTGCATGGACAGTGAGTTTGTTTACAGAGTTACTGAAAGCCTGATACTAAAGATACATGTTGCGACAATGGGTCCCACATGCACTAACAATGTAATATTGTTAACCCTGGCCAGACCCCTTTAAACTTAGAGGGTCCTATAATAATCCAGGCAGTCTTGGGGCAAGGGGTTACAAACAGAATAAACAAACAAGCATTTGTCAATACCGAATGTTTGCTTGCTGGTATTAGCATTGGAAATGCAGGAGTTAGACAGATGCAGAATAGGAATGGCAGTGAAATATTAAACTGCACCCCAACCCCACCTCCATCCTGCAGAGATGGACAGGCATTGGGGTATGCGTTTGGGTCGTTGCCCATAACATTCATGCCATTTCACCTCACCCTATCCTGCAGACACCGACAAATGTTGAGGTGTGCCTTGGGGTGTTTGGCTTTACAGTCACCCCATTCCATAGAACATATGCTGAAATGGGTGCAGTACAGGAGAATGGGAGTAAATTCTGGGGCCAAAAGTCAAGCACACCTTGTGCCTGTCACCGGCTGCAGGGTGGGGGGGTGGAGGTGGAATGGCATGAGCATTACAGTCAGCAATCCAAGGTCACACCCCTGATGGCTGTCAGTCTGTACAGGGTGGGACATTATGGTTAGAAACCCTAACACCCTGGGTGTTTGTTGGTATTTGCACTAGAAATTTTCAGCATGGCCTTTTTGCGATCCCCACCTCATGAAAGCATTTGGGACCTCTTCTCATGAACAGTGGCACTGTGATTTTTGTTAATGTGTACCGAACTTTGAGTTCCCACAGCGACCATGCCATGCTGTGCCAGATGCACAAAAACACAGATCGGACAGGATCTGAAGAATGACAGCTGTACCATACATAGGGAGGTGAGAAGAGATAGCAATGTTGAAAATCTGTAGTGAAAATATTAAAAATGCTCGAACTTCTGAGCATACGTGGAAACTGCGCAACGCATGCATGTAACACAGTCATTTAGTGGAATTATTTCACCAAATTTTCAACATAGGCATTTTGTAACCTCTGCTCATGAACTCTGTCACTATGATTTTCTTAATCTGTCCCGAACATTGATTTCCCACAGCGACCATGCTATTCTGTGCCATGTGTAAATGCATATTTCGGGCAGAATATGAAAAATGACAGCTGTACTGTTCATAAGAGGTGTGAAAAAATGCCAGTGTTGAAAATCTGGAGTTAAAATATTACAAATGCACAACGTTACAAGGATGCATGAAAACTACGCAACATACCCTCATAACACAGTCATTTTATGGACTTTTGTCACTAAATTTTCAACATAGGCATTTTAGCACCTCTGCTCATAAACAGTGTCACTGTGATTTTCTTAATCTGTCCCAAACACTGATTTCCCACAGCGACCGTGCTATTTTGTGCCAGAAGTGAAAAAACACATTTCGGACAGGATGTGAAAAATGACAGCTGTACTGTTCATAAGGAGGTGTGAAAAAATGCCAATGTTGAAAATCTGGAGTGAAAATATTACAAATTTGTGAAGTTTTGAGGGTGTGTGGACACTGCTCAACTCATGCTGGTAACACAGTCATTTTATGTACTTTCGTCACCAAATTTTCAACATAGGCATTTTAGGACTTCTGCTCATGAACAGTGTCACTGTGATTTTCTTAATTTGTCCTGAACACTGATTTCTCACAGTGACTGCGCTATTCTGCACCGGAAGTGCAAAAACACATTTCAGCTAGGATGTGAAAAATGACAGCTGTACTGTTCATAAGGAGGTGTGGAAAAATGCCAGTGTTGAAAATCTGGAGTGAAAATATTACACAGTTATGAGTGTGCATGGAAACTGCACAATGCATGCTCATAAAACAGTCATTTTTTTTTTGAGAGCCCACCTCAGAAAGTGTCATTTCTTTAATCGGTCCCGAAAGGTGATTCCATGCAGTGACTATGAAATCACCTTTTGGGACTGAAGAACACCATGACAGTGACTCAATTCATGAGAAGGGGTCCCAATAACCCCATGCTGAAAATGTGGTGCCAAAAGTTGAAAAATGACTGAGATATCCAAATAAGTTGAAAAAACCCTATTTATGCCATTATACAGCTTACCAGCATTTCTTCAGTTCGCAGTCGGCTTTGAAGAGTGCAAACATGTTCCCGGTGCACCAAAGATCATTGAGCTGGGCTCCGCAGGTAAGTATGGGGTGATGGGTAGTGTGGGGAGGTGGGGTGCATAGAGGGTGGCTGTGGTTGGGGCCGGGGGCACAAGACACCACAAGGGACTGTTTTCTAGATTTCAGGGACAACAACAAAAAGAAAAGATATCGCAGGAAGGTTTTTTTTGCAGGCTTGCTTTGGTCACACTGGGGTGGGCTCCCAGTGTGTCACCTGTGTTTTGGGGGAGGACTGACTTAAGCCAATGGGGATTGGACCCCCCTCATCAAAAAAAGACTGTTTGGGGGGCATGATGCTGAGGATTGGAGGCACCCCTCAGCACACAACAAATGGGGGGACATTATGCTGACGGGGAGTGGGCTCCCCCATCAGGAAATTAACTGGGTTGGGGGCATGCCAACAGGGGGATTGGGCACCCCCGTTGGATTTCATGGGGCTCTGAGGTGGACAGCGATAGCCACTGCCATGTTCTTGGAAACGTTACCCCAGGCAAGGTACCGCTGAATGGCTGATGCTGCAATGACGAGGTGGCCCCTTATTGCAGCAGCCAAATCATTTCAAGTTGGTGGCACTTCTGGAGAACCAGTGTCATCAGGAGGTGGGCCTGCATTGCTTGAACACTGCCAAGCCCACAAATGCAGTGCTGGTATTGGCTGACACAGTGCTGCACCTCCACAACCTGCTTCTCTCCTAAGCTGCCATATAATGTTTCTTGCACATGCATGCAAGCAAACATAAAAATGAGAAATGCAGTGCACAGTAACGAACAAAGTGATTGGTGCTATGTTATAAACAGAATATCAGATGGTGCCAGGTAAAATGAGTGAGCAGAACAAGTGAATGATCTAAAAGTAAGTATGATTTTGAACACTATAGGATGAAATACCCTGAAGAAGTTGCTAGACTGGTGATGGGGTATCCTGCTAAAGGATATGTGACCAGATGCAATGCTGTAGTAAGCTTTTGTAAACTGTGACATGAAATAAAACATCTGTTTTTACTCAGATGAGTTTGTTACTGCATTACTGCCTTCTGTTGCTATTCTGCATTTCATTTCATGAAGCTGAGTAGTAACCTCCCTTTTTCTACTGTACGTTTTTTCTCACTGGTCCACCAAAAGGTGTGGTGCTTGGTCAGGTACTACTGGTGACGCAAAGCAAGTTCCTACATATTTTGATTTGTGGCAGCAAATTTATTGATACTACAGCAATTCTATTGAACTCAATGAAGTTGACAGCATTTTTGCCATGGTACTTCAGCCAGCATGGCTCAACAAGACAGGAAATAACTGCATGGCACATGTGAGTACTGTAACGGTTTCCTCACACCTCCCCATGCTACTGTACTGTACCTCAGCCCTGCCCTCAAGAAACTTTGAGCAGATTAGCTCAAACTCCTGTCTCATTTAAATTTGGACTTTCCTGTTGTGTGACTGCCAACAGAACTGGTTTTAGACATAATGGTGCCCCACACAGAAACATGTGTTGTGCTCCTTTCGCCACTCCCACCTACCCTTTCTCCACCCTTCTGCACCACCCAAATACAAGAAGTGGTGACAATTCTCTGAACACAAGAATAAAAGCAACATTTTTTAATTTTTCTATGAACACATTGATTTTCAATCTGTTCTCTGTGTATACCCACTACTTTAGCATGCCCCTTCTGTGCTGGCACTTCAAATGGCTGCTTGATTCACTTGGGCCTACCGCTGCCTCTGACTGTCAACAAGGGAACTAGTTGTGAGGGTGCATTTGAGAAGGGGACACCAGTACGAGAAGAACTTGACTAAGACAACCGCAAGTTATTTCAAATGATCAGCAGACTGTCACCAGATTGTAATGGATTCTAACGACTTGAAAAGCTCCATCTAGTCCTGCCAGTCCATTCAGCCCAGCACCCAGTCTCCCTTCGTTTTCAGCACTATCTTGTTATGCTTAGTAACTCAGAAAATGTCTTGAAATGGAAGACAATACTTATTTCTTCCATTCTTCCCATTCCCTTTTCCTTTTATCATTCTCATTTTGTCATCCTTTCAAAATATTCTGTATCCCTCTTCCTCCTATACCCCCTACCATTTGTGCCCTTAGATGCTTTATATCTGCCCCAGAAGCTGTTACATTGAGTAATATCATGACCTTTCCCTAGCTGAAGCATCCAGCCAAACACTCATCAGTTTCACTGGGACCAGAACCAAGAATTGTTCTGGCCCAGAATACAATTTGACAGCTTAAGTGGGATTTAGCGCACATGAATTAATTCTATTATAGGCAATTAGTTGCTACACTATATGATCTTCCTCTGTTACATTATGAGTTTCTTGGTCTATGGGCACTATATAGCTGTATAATTAGCTGACAAAACTGACAGCCGACTCAGTGAAGCAAGCCGCGCGCACACTAATCTAACTTTGCATACTTTATTGAGAACCTTGTTCTGCACCAATAATTGCTAATCACGATACCTCTCCTAATGTTAAAATGTCTTAGAAGTAATTTACCTGTAATAGTACAAGACCTCACAGGCAATGAACCAAAAGCAAGCTAGATTTACAATAACTCCTCATCATTATACACAGCAGTAGTATCTGTATTCTTAACAGTGCATTTTGAACATTTAAGGCAATGGCATCTACATAACTAATTGTGTCTATTCAGTTTATGTTGACCAAGAAAGGAGGGCCAGGCATTTTGCTAATTTTCACCTTGTGGGGGGGGGGCAAGGAATGCAAGCTGTATGGGCTGGCAGTATAGCCTAGAAGTTAGAGTAACAAGCTGTGAACGAGCTTGGTACATCCAGCAGACCAGACCTGGGTTGGATTCTCGCCACCTCCACTTGCATACTGTGTGACTCTCAGCAAGTCACATAACCGCCCAGTGCTGCCAGGTTGCCCCTGAGAACAGGCACTTGTGCCTAGTGGGCATTACCCTGTTACCAAACACTTAAATAAATAAACTAACATACTGAATCAGATTGAGCTGTTGCTGGAAATTTTAGTGAAATTTTAGTGAATGGTGGGAAATTATGCAACCCAGGACACTGAGACAATTCCTTGTCTCTTTGCAGAAAGTGCCATGGGATTGTTAACATCCATCTGAACAACCACCAGAGCAATCAGGCAGGACCATAGTTTAATGTCTCATCTAGTAGATTGTACCTCAGAAGTGCAGCATACCCTTCCCCGACATGGTGCATTACAGTGTCAGTGATGGGATTTACCCCAAGTTCCTAAAATGGGGCTAGAACCCATAACTTTCTGATCTTCCAGCCTCAGAGGTGAATGGGCAGTCTGCTGAGCCACTGGCACTACAAACATTCTGGGATAGATATTCAAATATGTGCAAAAGCAGAGCACAAAGGTTTGCACTGCTCTTGCGTTGGACCCAGATGGTGATATATTCCATTTAATAGTGTACCTGAATATAGAGCCTTGTCGATGCAGTACTAATGCAAGTGGCACTGCCCCAGCATGGACCTGAGCTGTATGCAAACTAAAGGGTTTTCCACACCCCCGCCTCCGACAGGATAGTGCCTGGAGCGAAGGTGTGATATTCAGCCATAGAATGCAAATGAGTCCATTGAGCATGCAAGGTGCTAAGGGAGGGGCCATATACATGCCCATTAAGGACTCATTTGCATGTGAGGCAGCAGTAGGTTTTTGCCCATCCTGTGGTCACCTGCTACATCAGGCATAGTGGCAACCAGCCCCTCAACACCCCAAACACTTGTCCCCTCAATGACAATGAACTCCAGGTTGTCTAGTGGCACCCCTGACCTCCAATCACCTGCCATGGTAGTTCAAACTTTCTCTTTGGTGTCAAGTGGCCCCCCCACCCTCCAATCTGCCACCCTGGTGTCGATGGGCCTTTCCCACCCTCCAATCCATTGGCCCAAAATGCAGACATAGTTACTGGTGGCTAGTGGTACCCACCACCCCCAAACACCCATCCCTCTAAGGCTTCGGTGGTGCCTGGTGTCCAGTGTTCCCCCTGGCTTCCGGTCACCAACCAAGCCAACCTTCTGTACCTGCGCAGCCAGTGTTGTGCGGAGAGCCTGAGACAATAAATGGCATAGCTTTCCTCTCACCTTCTCTGCTGACCATCTTACGAGATGACTGGGATTGTGCGTACAGCACAGTGTGCATGCTCCCTATCATTCTATATGGTGGCTGGCCAAGGAGGTGACAGAAGGGCTGTGCCAGTCATCGTCATGGGCTTGCTGCATGACACTGGCTGCGCACATAAGAAGGGGGTTGACTATGTGGTGTGCTGGTAGTGTTGGGAGGCCACTGAATCACCATTATTCACCAGTCTGGTTGGTGGCAGGCAGATGGGGGGACCACTGGATGTCAGGGACTACCAGAGCCTTATGGGGATGGGTGTTTGGAGGAGGTACCATTAGCCACCAGAGACTATGTCTGCAGCATTACAGGCCAGTGGATTGGAAGGTTGAGAGGGCCCCAAGATGCCAGATCACCAAGGGACCAGACAGGGCAGCAGATCAGAGGGTGGAGGGTGCAACTGGGCACCAGAATAGGGTCACCACCTTTGGATGAAGTAAAAACCAGATGCTAAACCACACCCCAAAGTCTGCCTCTGGCTCCACCCCCTTTTTATGACTGGTGAGTATATTGCTTCTCCTCCAAAGTCATTTGTAATGTCAGAATAGACATTACTGGTGATAGGAAATCATTTTTATACTGTTATTTATTTGATTTATTTATTCAGTTATTTACTTTTATTCTTTGACAACCAGGTTAACTCCCATAGGTCACATGGCCCATTTTACAGGAGTGACCCAGGAGCACAGGAAGGTTAGGTGACTTGCTCAGGGTCACACAGTATGCACTTGGAGGCTGTAGGAATCAAACGCAGGTCTGCAAAGCTCATTCACAGCTTATTGCTCAACCCTCTATTAACACTCTCCCATTTTACTTCCCATGTCAGTCATGTATTCTGATATGCTTTGACCAATGTTTAATAACTTAATTACTGGTGCTTGTGGTACCCTTAATACTGCACTGAGTTCCCCTTTACCTCAGCCGCTACTGCTGTTTCTTTCCATAGTTCTAAGACATTCCCCAATTTCAGACACACCATTCCATGCTGTTTATCTGAATGACCTATAAAAGTGTAGCTAATATCACGGAATGTTCAGATAATACAAAAAATGAGAGAAGATGTAGTGATAAAGGCAATAAAAGTTAGATTATTAATTTAGCAAAAATGGGTCTAAAACATACCAGAATATAGGACAAACGAAAAGAAACACATGAGAGCACATAAGGGTGTAAAAGCTGTTTCCTGTCATAGCAGTAAAAGACCGTACTTTAAATTCAGAGTGGAAAAGATTAGGTTAATTTACTGCTAATGATCTTAATAGCCATACTTTACACCTCCCAGACAGACTGGTTTTACAAACAAAGGCTGGTCTGGATGACATCAGAACTTCTTTGTAACCTGGACATGCAATGCAGCCAAAACAGTAACTGATTTGATACAGCAGTTTTAAGAGTATATGAGCACTCAAAATGGCCCAAAAACAGGACTACATTTACTCAAAACTGGATGACCTGATAAGGACCCTAAAGGTGGATTATCTGGTCAAAAACCAGATAGGTGGCAACACTACACTAGAAGTTTGAACTATGAACTACCAGGGTGGGTGATCAGAGGGTGGGGGCACCACTAGACACCAGAGAGAACATTTGTACTACCAGGGTGGGTGAGCATATGACGGGGTGCCACTGGATACCTGAGTGTTCAGTGGTTTACCTGGATGGGGTTCATGGGGGGGCAGGCAGTGGCAGTAACGCCACCCGCCACCAGGGCCTTGTGCCCCATTAAGACTAGGTTTGCAAAGGCCATAACGTGTCAATTTGAGTGGCATGTACCACCAGTGCAAACCTTTGAATTTTGCTGCTATGCCTGTGTGCAGGGGAGGACCCCTTCATTTGCATGGGTGCAGCAGTATGTTAGGGTGCGGACACTAACTAGTTTTGCCCATGCTGTGGGGTTCTCCGAATATAGACCTCATCCATTAATTGGGTGCAAAACCTAGTTAGTGTGGGAAAACACCCCTTAACACCTGTGCAAACTTTGAATATCTGGACCCTCATCTAATATAAGACCAACTTCAACTATCAGGTAATTTGTGGGAAGCTGCTGGCCCTTTTTATACATTTTTCTCATTAGCTTTCAGTAAGACTGTATATTTTTCATTTTCTTAGACTAACAAGTATGGCCTTGTGCAATAAGAACTACATTGTTATTCTTACATGTGTCACTCTGCTTTAATACTGTATTCATATTCTGTAGAAGTGCTGTTGTAACCCTTGTTATAAATAAGCTTGACTTTATCTATAGTGGTGAGACAGAGGAATTACTGAAGCACTACTCAACATATTATGCTGACCTTGAAAACTGTATATCTAGTTAGTGCAAGAAAAATAAAGCAGGTTACAAAGAGATACATGATTTTGTATATTGCCCAAACATTATGCCAATGATTCTGTTGTGGTTGAAAGACAATGACTAAAGAGAATGGAAATGAAAAGTCAGTTTAAAAAGTTCATGCAACCTTGACAAATCAGTGGTTTGGTGTTATATGGGGTTGAACAATGATGTGACACAGTGTTGGCATTACCCCAATTGTGTGCCTCGATTTACTGTTATAATTATTCCAGCTTGCTTCTTTTTTTTTCTTTTCTGAGGATATCATTTTCAGAATCAATGTGACCTGAAATATGAACTTAAATTAATTGTTCTCTTGCTAAAAAAACATTTTCTTGCTGTGCTTTGTGTTGTATTCATTGTTTGTAATTTTATCCTATCTATCACTAACACTTTTTATGCACTATATAAAGAATAATGTATGGAGGACCACACACAACAAGCCTGTATTTCCATCGAAGAGTAGCGATAACAGCATATGGACCATGAGAGCGAAACCCGAGAGGTCTATGCTGTTATCTCAACCCCGAGATGGAAACGCAAGGTGAGTTGTGTATGGTCACCCATATTTAATTGTTTTTATAGTATATGGTTTTGTAGAGGGAAGTAGTGAGTGGGAGCTGCGAGTGGCACAGAGCACTGGTACAGAGAGAGATTGTTCAGTGAAAATGAAAGTGGGCTGGCAGGTGGGAGTCAACACAAGCAGGGGCACAGATGGACTTGATGATAAAATGTGCACAACATCTTTAGAATGTGCACACCAACTTTTGAACCACACGCAACAACTTTATGACAGCCTCAGAATTGTTGGAGAGCCACTGAATTCTGTATACAGCAAGCCCAAACCATATACTACAGCACACAGCACTTTTTGTTGTAAGCATATATTTTTGTGGGTCCCACTACATCATGCTGAAACACTAAAAAGACAAAGAACTTCAGCACAATAGCACTGAGGCATAGTGTAGAACCAGTCTAAATGTTTGTGGTGATTTTCATATACATCCCATGATGCTTTGCATTATTGGAGTAGGTGTAAATTTGTATTTCTCTGAAATCGGGCTTTGTTGCCAATGTCCTCTTTGGGTAACCCTTGACTCACTGATTTTGTCCTGAGGTGCTTTTTATTTTTAGCTTGCTTTCTTTTTTGGGCTCCCCATGACCCAAACCCATAAGACCACAGAAGGGCTCCTTCATTTGTCTCTGGCTTAAGCTATGTCTGAGACCCACTGATGAGTTCTAAGAAGGAAGAAACAAGTGTCTGTGTCATCTGTTTTCAGCCTTTGCCGTTGTGTGGGTGTCCATTTGTCATTATGGACCCCCAGTTGACTTAAGAATATCAGGTGTCTGCTGTGGTCTGTAGTGGTTTCTATCAGCTTAGGAACATTGCCCAGATCAATCCCTTTCTTAGCTCTCAGGACCGTAAGTCATGGTGCATGCCTTGGTGCAACCTAAGCTGGACTATTGCAATGCTCTTTATCTCGGGCTATCTGGAGGTTTGATGCACAGCTTGCAGCTGGTGCAGCATGCTGTGGCTCAACTGATTTCTGGAGTTTCTCACTCCAAGCATATCTCTCCTGCTTTGTGGACATTGCACTAGTTGCCTGTAAGGTGGCACATCTCCTTCAAGACAGGTTTGTTAACATGCAAAGCCCTACATGATCTGGTCCTGACTATCTAAAAGAGTTCATATGTCCATATCCTCCCAACTGCCCTTTCTGCTCTTCAGAGGTGGGCTTCTTGAAGATCCTCAGATCCCATTTAAAGTTGTCTGGGAATCGTGCTTTTGCAGTGGTTGCTCCAGTTGTTTGGAACCAGTTGCCATGAGAGCTTCTGGAGACCCCCTCAGTTGATAGTTCTGAGCAGAGATTAAAGCACTCTCTCTTTATAAGGGTATACCCAACTGTTTCATAAACTGCCATTCTGTAAATGCCATTATTTTTTGAAAGTTATTTATTGTGCTGCTATTACTGTATGTATTTTGATATGTAAGGCACGCAGAGCCTGTGTGATAGAGTACTTCAGAAATAGATATACTACCACAACTATGCTGCCCTGCTTAAAGCAGAACCAGTCTAAATTGTTATGATGATTTTCATATACATCCCATGATGCTTTATGTTATTGGGGTATGTGTGACTTTGTATTTCTTAGAAACCTGTCTTTGTTGCCAGAGCACTTTTTTGGTAAGTCTTGCCTGAGTGCATTTGTGCTGAGGTTCTTTGTCTTAATAGCTTTTGTTTTGCATTTTTTTTCTTCAGTAAGCACTGTTGTGAGCAGTAGCTGGCACAGCAGAATATGGAGCCTGGCTAAGTTGAAGGGAGCACTGAGGTGGATGTCCATCATGAGACTACAAATCTAAGTGTTCTGGGTGGCCATGGGGGGGAGAGAGTGGCATGAGTGCCAGAGGGTGGGTGAAGTTGGAGGTTGACTTACATGAGTTGACTGGGTGGAGGTGAAGAGAATAGTGGGAAGTTTTGCTTTGTAGGTGGAGGAAGGGATTTACTTGGTTGGTGAGAGAAGGTTGGCATGAATAACCCTCCTTTCCCGGTCAACAAAAACTAAATAATGGGTGGCAGAGGGTCAGTGAGAGTGGGGGTAAGTAAGATTCAAGGGTGGGTAACAGTACTAACAAGCCACTAGAGTTGGGAACCCAGTGCCTGCAAAAGATTAAATAAAGAAAAAAAACATACGCCTGACATGGGGGTTGAGCACCTAGTGTTGGGAAGTGGGATTATCCAACAGTAGGACTGAGCACCCAATGTTGGAAAATACAAGGGAGGGGTCCTGTGGCTCAAATAAAACACAAGTCTTTTTTTAATTGTGATTAAATTCCAGCTCAAAAAACCACAAGCCTTTTTAGGGCTGCAATGGGCAGAGCCCTGCAGTCCTTTTGCTTTCAGAAAAAGGAATCAGCATTCGTTGCATTCTTTCTAACTGAACAACCTGTTAGACATGCACCACAGTCACCTCTGTGACTGTGAAGCAGTCCACCAGCACTATTTATTACTGCAGCCCTAAAATGTCCTGATCACGACACTGGGGAGGGGTTGGGCACCTCCTGTGTCATTCTTATGTTTTGGGGGGATGGGACAGTGGGCGCTGAGAGGGAGGTTCAGGTTGGGAGGAGATCTGCAATTTAAAAAGAAGAAACAAATGATGGTCACAGCAGAACAAGGGACAATTTTCCATGTCCAAGATGGCCTCGCATGCACAATAGAATGCTGTGGCCATCTTGCAGATGGCAGAGTGTGCCATCTTCTGCCATGACCGCAGTTTGTTTCTTCTTTTTAAATTATAGATATTCCCCCACCGAAGCTTCCTCTCAGCTCCCTACCACCCCTGAACATAAGAATGACACTGAGGGTGCCCAATCCCACTGCCATGATCCACCCCAAAAATTACAGTGAAACTGGAGGTGATCAATCCCTCACTGTCATGATCTGACCCCTTCCCCCCAGGAACATTGCAGTAACACTGGGGGTGCCTAATCCCCCTCTATCACGATCTGGAATCCTGGGTACTCTTTATTTTTTTGAGCCAATACCTGTAAACAGAAAACCTTCCATCTATGTCTTGTGACCCATTTTTTCCCTGCAAAAAGAAAGCCATCTATCAATGACTGTTGCACCATTATTGTGAACACCCCATATCCCCCAAACCCTTGCTTACCCATAAGGAGATCCAGTGTCATCATCTTCTCAGGACCACAGACACATCTTCACTCTTTAAAGCCAAACCACGAACTGAGGAAACAGGTATGTGGTTCAGTGTATTTCAATAGGGTTTTGAACTTAATGGCATAACTTTGCCATTTTTGC
This sequence comes from Neoceratodus forsteri, assembly GCA_016271365.2. NCBI lineage: Eukaryota > Metazoa > Chordata > Ceratodontiformes > Ceratodontidae > Neoceratodus > Neoceratodus forsteri. Next base: position 1,094,952,588 of record CM057451.1, read on the forward strand.
ATATTTGTGCTCCAGATTTTGAACATGCCTTCCTTGGGACCCCACCTTATGAACAATTGCACTGTCAGTAGGCAGATCTGTCCCAAAAGGTGATTTTGTGGGCCCTGCGTAAAATCACCTTTCGGGCAGGAGTTGAAAATGTTCTCTGCCATTGTTCATGACGTGGCATCATAAGAAGGATATGTTGAAAATTTAGTGTAAAAATATAAAAAAAAAAAAAACAAAGTTATGAGCCTACATATAATTTTGCGAACGCAGCCTTGTAACTTTGGTAATTTTCCATATTTCCCCCCTAATTCACAACATCGTCATATCTTTACAGCACCTCACGAGTGTCACACTCATGAGGTGCTGTAAAGATATGACTATGTCATGAATTAGAGGGGGAAATATGGAAAACACTGGGGGTGCCCAGTCCCCCACTGTCACGATCTGGAATTTTGTCTGTCATTTTTCAAATCCTGTGCAAAATGGGTTTTTTTACATCCCAAAACATGATTTTACAGTCAGTGCAGTGGTCTAAGGTTCTAAACTGCAAATCTGGTGACATCCAGCAGACCAGACCTGGGTTTGAACCCCACAGCTTCCACTTGCATACTGTGTGACCCTGAGCAAGTCACTTAACCTCCTTGTGCTCCCAGGTCGCTCCTGTAAAAAAGCTTTCAGCTTAGTGTGCTATACCTGGTTAAACAACAACTAAAAAGAAAAAAATCACCTTTCAAGCAGGAGTTGAAAATTTTCTCTGCCCTTATTCATGAGGTGGGGTCATAAGAAGGCTATGTTGAACATTTGGTGTAAAAATATTTAAAAGCAACAAAGTTATGTTTCTGCATTGCATTTTGCAAATGCAGGCTCGTAACTTTGGTAATTTTCAATATTTTAAACCCAAATTTATAACATAGCAGTATCTTTACAGCACCTCATGAGTGTGACAGCTGTCAGTTTTCAAATCCTGCCCAAAACTTGTTTTTGCATCCTGAAAGTTGCTTTCATGGTCCCTGCATGAAATCACCTTTTGGCCAGGAGTTGAACATTTTCTCTGTCCTTCTCCATGAGGCATCGCCATAACAAGGCTATGTTGAAAATTTGGTGAAAAACTATTACAGCACAGCACATTTATGAGCCTACGTTACATTTTGCAAATGCAGGCTCCTAACTTTGATAAATTCCAATATTTTTACCCCAAATTCTTCACCTGCAACCCTATCAGCTCTGGTCAGAGTTTGTTTCATTCATGGTTAGTTTCCACGTTGTTTATTTATTTATTTAAGGTCTAGGAATTACAGCCCTTTGAGTCAGGGACTCATTTGCAAAGGCTCCACGTCATACAAAAAATAGATCAGAACAAAGTACAATAGATTAGAACAAAGTACAATATGTGATTTACAATTGAGACATCAACTTTGTGAAACAAAGAAAGACAATTACAAACAGAGATGCACAGGGAAAAAAATAAATATATAATGTACAGTCATGGTACAACAGCACTTTGAGAAATACTAGTGCAATGGAGATTTAATGGGACTCATCTGCAGTCACAGTGGGAGTTAGACATAATGTGGTTTCGTAATTCAGGTTTATTAGTCGTAAATCAAGGAAAGGCTTGTGTTTTTTCATATATTTTTTTCGGCTTTTTTTTTTTTCAGTTGTGCATGCATGTGCTCCTCAGTTCAAAATTGATAAACACTTTTTAATAAGGTATTTTTTTCACCTCAAAACAAATAAAAGGACTTGTGACCTGAACATTTCAGGTTTTAAATTGCAGTGTATTGCTTTCATAATCCATGTTCAAAAAAGTCTACATTTTTGTATTTTTCCATAATTATGGTGCTCAGTAGTGTTAAAACTACTAGACTAATTGTTTCAAAATGGCTTACACTTAGCTTGTATGACTGAGAGGGTGCATGACAATTTTCACAACCCTAGGCCTGAAGACAGCCAAGTTATATGCTGTCAAAAACAGGGGTTTTGACACTGTGGCATATTACACACATATTACAATAATAACCAGCAGAAAAAGGCCTTACGGCCTACCTAGTCAACTTATGTTTGCAGACCCCCCAGTTACTAAAGAGGGATCCACACCCCAGCAACCCACATCTCCCTATCCTTTGACATCCCCTCCCACCCCTTTCCCTATTCCATACACTTTTCCCTTTTACCATGCCCCATCTTTTCTTGAAGTTGACGGCAGTATTCAGGGAGACAACTTCCTGCCTTTCAACACTTTCTACCTTGACACAACCCTCTCGGTGAAAACATGCCTCTTCATTTCCCTCCTGAAGTGTCCCCCACCAGTTTGAGGCAGTGCTCCATAGTGGTCCTGTTTCCACTAATGTTGAAGAGACCCTCAGAATTCACTTTGTTAATTCCCTTAAAGCAGAAATATTTGTTTGTTGGCAACAAATTTCATCATACAGTTTTTTAGCCAAAATGTATCTTTGACATCCGTTAATTTATCATCAGATTCATCAGTGTACTTTTAATTTTCTCAGATATTTTTAAACAGCTTTTAAAGTTAATTTTTTAATTAATGACTCACATCGTTAAAGATGACTACCACTTGTAATTTTTACATATCTGTTCTGCTGATGTTACCTGTTAAATGTACATTCTGGAGTCATACTATAGCTGTATTAGGATGGTGCTGCCACAGGTTTCTGATGGTAAACAGCATTGAACCACACCAAGAAATTCTGTTGTTTTTTGGTTTTTTTGCAAGACTGGCATGACACAGGACAGGAACTTTAGAAACATTTCTAAATCCTGTATCTCCGTTTAGGAATGAAATTAAATAAAACAAAAAGAAAAATGGTTATGTTGATTTTTGTTTGCCAAAATAAAATATTATTTCTAAAAAAAAAATGGTGACTAACAAATACTGCTGCTTTAAGGTATTTAAAAGGCTCAACCATGTCACTTAGCTTTTCCTGCCAGTTTCAGTTCCCCTAACTGCTGTATTTGCAGTTTTAATCAAACTGCTCTGGTTACGTGGTTTTATACATGTTATATCTGTGGGGGAAGCCCAGCTGTCCAGTATGCTGACGATGCTGTCATATACCGATCCCTTGACAACTTGACAGACTTTATGACGCTGGAGTCCTGGCTACTAGAGAATAGAATGGTCCTTAACACTGGCAAAACCAAGGCCATGCTGTTTGGACCAAGATCCTTCGGCCTAGACAGAACCCAATCACTACAACTGACCTCTGTCTCTGGCAACCGCATTGAAGTGGTTGCCTCCCTAAAATACCTAGGCCTCACGCTGGACCAAGGTCTCACCCTAAAGAATCACATTGACCAAGTTACCAAAGCCATTCACAGCAAACTAGGAACCCTCTACCATATAAAGGACCAGCTCATTCCAGAAACCAGGATCACTATCGCTTCCAGCATCCTCCTCCCCACACTGACCTACGCCGCCCTAGTCATGCAGGGCATGGCTAAGCTTGAGATCAACAGATTGCAGGTCCTGTATAATAAGGTGGCTCACTTTGCCACACAGGCTCACACCAGAAGTCACCACTGTGATGCCTTAGCACTACTAAATTGGCCCTCACTGAACTCTCGCCTCCAGTACCCTTTGCTCTGCCTTGCATACAAGTTACTTAGCCCTTCCCCCTCCAACCAGCCTCACTGGGCTCATTGCCTCTAAGCACAGTAGGTGGAACCTCTGGACCTCAGGCCAAACTCTATTAGAAGTACCCAGAGTGAGGACCAAGGCGGGCGGCAAGTCCTTTACCTATACTGCCCCATTTCTATGGAACAAACTACCACCCTCAGTACAGGAAGCCCCTTCTATCGAAACCTTCTGCACTAGACTCAAGGCTCATATGCTAGAAGCCAGCACCTGAGTTTACCCCCTCCCCTTACTATACATCATAGACAATCTTGCCTAAGCTTGTCTCTCCTCATCTTTGTATCTTACTTCCACTCCTTTCTCTCTATACCTAACTACTTCAAACTCTTATAATATGCATAGATCTACCATTATTGTTTACTATTATGTATGACTCTGAATCATTTGCTAATTCCCTGCCTTGTAAATTGTGATGTATGTTTTACTCTGTAATATAACCTGGATAGCCCCAGAAAAAGGGACCTCCAGGGCTCAGTGGGCCTACCCGGTCACCAAAACTGAATAAATTAATACATTTGTTGCTTATTACATTGCTACCATCTGCATCCTGTACGACGCCCTGAGCCTCAGGTATAAGGTGTTTTATAAATAAACTTTTTCTTATTAACTTACTTACCTGTCTCCTTTCTGTCCTCCAAGGAATACATGTTCATGTTTCTGTGTCTTTCCTCATATGGCCTGCCTTGCTGTCCCTGGATCACCTTGGTCGCCCTTCTTTGGACCATCTCCAGTAGGTTGTTGTCATTCTTTAGGTAAGGGCTCCATACTACATACTGTACTCCAGATGTGGCCTAACCAGTGGGCTGTATAGTGGCAGAATGACTTCCGCCTTCTTACTGGTTATATCCTGGCTATACAACCCAGCATCCAATTTGCTTTAGTTGCTACTCTCTTGCAGTATGCTGAGTGTTTCATGTGACTTGTGATGATCACACCCAAGTCTTTCTCCTCCACTGACTTGGTGACCTGCACACTACCTAGCCAGTATTTGTTCTCTGGGTTCTTTGCCCCTAAGTGCATTACCTTACACATTTAGGTGCTGAATCTCAACTGCCAGATACCTGACCATTTCTTTAATTTAGACAGGTCCTCCCTAAGTCCTGTCTCCCATCTTCAGTATTCACTCTCCCACAGAGCTTGCACAGAGCACCAGGATGGTATTCTGGGGGCCTGGGTTCAATTCCCAGTAGGTCACAATAGTTCTTTCTCACTACAATTTGTGATTTAAATTGCTTAGCAGACGCTATACTGCACCAAAAAGACATATAAATGTCATCATGATTATCGCCAGTTGCAGAATACGTAATACCAGAGAAAGGAATTGTTTCTGGGAACCTCAGGTCCAACCATGTGAGCCTGTAGCTCAGTGGTTAGAGCATCTGGATGGTATTCTGGGGGCCTGGGTTCAATTCCCAGTAGGTCACATTATTTCTTTCTCACTACAATGTGTGATTTAAATAGCTTAGTAGTGGCTAATACTGCACACAAAAAAATCAAGCAGAGCTCTGTGTCATCTGCTAAGAGTCAAATTTTGCTTTTTATTCCATTTGCAATATTGCTAATGAATATGTTGAATAGCACTGGTCTGAACACTGAGCCCTGTGGGACCCCATTAGTGACTGGTGTAGCAACTGAGAATTTTCCACCACCACCATCTGGTTTCTATCTTGAAACCAGTGTTTTACCCACTTAACCATTTTGTTCTTATCCCCAAGTCCTCCAACTTCCCAGTTAGTCTGCTGTGCGGAACAGAGTCAAATGCCTTGCTGAAGTCTAGATACAGTATGTCCACTGTCCTGGTTACCTAATCAAAGATATCAATTAGGTTGGTCTTGCAAGACCTTCCAGACATGAACCCATACTGCTTTTCCTCATGGAGTCTGTTTTCATCCAGAAAGTTTACCAGTCTTCATTTCAGAATGGTCTCCATCAGTTTCCCCACTATCAAGAACAGACATACTTGCCGATAATTGCCAGTGTCATCCCTCAACCACCTCTTATGTACTGGCACTATGTGTGCACTCTTAAGCCCATGGATACCATTCCTGTTTCCAGAGAGGTGTTAAAGAGGTCCACTAGAGGGCTGGCCATCTAAAGCTATTTCCTGAATACCACAAATAATGCACTATTCGTTATTCGGATTCTGAATAACAAATAGTTCACTATTCATCTGGTATCCGGGAAACACTGTTTAAAAAAAAGAAGACAAGAACTAGCCCCCTTCCTCCTCTGCCAGCCCATGCAAACAGCAAAACCCCCAACCCTCCACCATTTGTCAAAAAAGCATACTCCCTCCCTCCCTCCACCCAGCACCCACAAGTTTGTTTTTTTTTGTTGTAAATGCCCCCAATAAAATAGTAATACAAACTGTGGGTATCGGGTGACCGCTGCTCTACCTGCCCACTTCTATGGTCGATCTGTAAATTTCTGTGTTCTGTCTGTACTAATTAAAAAAACATAATACATCATGACCCCTCCCCCCCATATCACCTATCCCTGGCACCCACCTAGTCCAGCATCCAGGCAGTAATCCAAAGTCAAGCTGAGAAAGTGCCTGGCACAACCCTCCCTCCTCCATGGATGGCTGCCTTCTCTTGAATGAAAGCACTTGCGTGCTTTCTATAGTAAAACCAGCTGATCGTGTGATCAGCTGGTTTTACTATAGCAAGCACATGAGTGCTTTCATTCATGAGAAGGCAGTCGGCCATTGAGGAGGGAAGGTTGTGCCAGGCACCTTCTCAGCTTGACTTTGGATAACTGCCTGGATGCTGGACTGAGTGGGTGGGTGCCAGGGACAGGTGCTATGAGTGTGTGTGGGGGGTCATGATGTATTATTTTTTATAGTTAGCACAGACAGAGCACAGAAGTTTACAGATTGGCCATGGAAGTGGGTGGGTAGAGCCGCAGTCACCTGATACCCGCAATTTGTATTACTATTTTATTGGGGGCATTTATGACAAAAAAACAAACTTGTGGGTGCTGGGTGAAGGAAGGGAGTATGCTTTTTTGTTGGAGGGTAGAGGGTTGGGGGTTTTGCTGTTTGCATGACCTGGGAGAGGAGAGAGGGTTCTGGTTCTTATTAATTATGTTACCTGCCGAATACCGAATACTGAATATTTGGCAACTGAATACAGAATATTTGGCTGAATATTCGAAAAAAGGTATTTGCACAGCCCTACTGCCAGCACACCTGCCAATTCCCTCAGAACCCTCAGATGTAAGCCCAGGGATTTATCCACTTTTAGGGCCATTAAATCCTTCCTCACCCTATTGCTGTCAATCTCCCCATCTATGGCTCCACCCCCCCCATACCCCTCCCCTTCTTCTCTTGGTGGACTGGGTCATCCCTTTTCTTCGTAAAGACTGAACAGAATTACTTGTTTAGAATCTCTGCCTTTTCCACATTACCCTCCACCCACTCCTCCTCCTCCACTTTCTTCTACCTTACTATCCCATCCTTGATGTCCTTCTCCTCTCAGATGCACTGGGAAAAAGGCCTTCTCTCCCATCTTCAACGCCTTAGCCAGCTGCAGTTCCTTCCTGGCCTTGGCCAATCATATTGTCTTGTTCACCTCCTTTGCTTTATTGCTACATTCCTCCTTGTCCATGTCCCTCAAAGTGCTTTTGTACTTTTTGAAGGCTGCCCTTTTGCTCTTTACTGCCTGAGCAACCTCCCTGGTAAACCAGCTGGGCTTCTTGGCTCTAGCTTTTTTGCTCTTTAATTTGGCACACTCAGTGGCCATTAATGATGGCCCACTTCTGGTCCACCCCCATTTTTTACTGATCTCAGAGAGGTGCACTTCCAGAATTTCCCCTATCTTACAGTGGTCATCCCTTCTGAAGTCCAGCACCCTTGTTTTGGTTCCAGTCCTCTCCTCGCCAATATCCAGGTGAAACCACACAGTGCTGAGGTCACTTCATGTCAGTGTGTTTCCACCTTCACCTCCTGGACATGCACACGATTCATCAGAATCAGGTCCAGTATAGCCATCTCCCTGGTGGGATCCGGGGCACATGGTGACAGAAACCCACTCTGGATTGCTTTCAGCAAAAGGACATACATGTGCATAATTGTTATTCTGAAAAATATGTTTCAATGATACACCTTTATTTTCAACAACTAGGTTCCAACAGGCAGAATGGATTTTAAAGTGCAAATTATATTGAAAGCAAAATGGGCTGTAATATGTACAGGTATGTATAAGCAGGGTGATGAGCATTTCAAAGCCTATAATGTGTTGATGCTTAACCGGGGACCTGGAAAAAGATGCTTGAATGCCCCTTTACTAGCTTCAAAGGCAGCCATAATTCTTGTGAAATGGATCCCCTTTGCTGTTTGCAAATAAAATGAGAGAATTCTAAGAGGTTACTTAGAAACATAGACAATGATGGCAGAAAATGACCAATGGTCCATTTAGTCTTCTCCTAGTTCCCTATCAAGCCCCAGAACCTATTATCCACACAGGATACTAGCCCTCACTCACTCTCCCATTCCCCTCCCTACTGCCGCCACCCTGAATAACCAATGTACCCTTCACTCTGTCTCAGCAGTTCTTGAAACCATTTATGGTTTTGGTGCCCATCGCCTCGGATGGCTGTCTGTTCCACAGTTCCATCACCCTTTCTATAAAATTAAACTTTCTCATATCCCTCTTGAACCTCCCTCCCATCAGTTTACACTCATGCCCCCGTGTCCTTGAACTATTACTCATGTTTATAGTTCCTCGTGGTTCACCTTTATTCCTTTCAGGAACTTGAAGGTCTATTACATCACCCCTCTCTCATCTGATTTCTAGCAAGTACATGTTCAGTGCCTTAAGCCAATCCCCATTATATCTGCTCTGCTGGCCATGAATCATCTTGGTTACTATTTGTTGCACCTTCTCTACCCTGTCCTTATCTTTCCTGAGGTGAGGACTCCAGAACTTGGCACAGTATTCCAGGTGTGGCCTCATCAAGGATCTATAAAGAGGTACTAATACCTCTTTTCCTCTACTGTCAATACCCCTTCAGATGCATACCAGCTTCCTAGTTGACTTACTATAGGCATTGTTGCACTAGCTCATTTAAGACAGCCACTAATGATGACTCCTTGGTCCCTTTAAGACAGCCACTAATGATATCTCCTTGGTCCCTTTCCTCAGCCGTAGTGCTCAGCTTTACACCTCCCTTCCAGTACTCTGTCCAGGGGTTCTTGTTCCCTAGGTGCATCACCTTACGCTTCATGGCATTGAATTTTAACTGCCAAACCTTAAATCACCTCTCTAGCCTTTGCAGGTCATTCTGCATTTTCCTAGTTCCCTTGTTGCTATCTACCCTCCCTCAGAGTTTAGTGTCATCTGCAAAGAGACATGACTTGCCCTGGATTCCTTCTCAAATGTCACTGATGAACATATTGAGTAGGACAGGACCCAGGTCAGATCTCTGTGGCACCCCATTCATGATCACCCTCTCTTCTCTTATGATATCATTAATCATGACCCTCTGCTGCCTTTCCTTCAGCCAGTTTCCTACACATCTTACTATGTCCCTTGCCACACCCAGATCATCCATCTTCTTCAGCACTCTTCTCTAAGGCACTGAGTTGAAAGCCTTGCTGAAGTTGAAGTACAGTAAATCCATGACTCCTCCCCTATCCAATACCTTCAGCACCCAGTCAAAGAAAACTATTAAGTTGGTCAGACAAGACCTCCCTGTCACAAACTCATGTTATTTACTATCCTGGAGTCTGCTCTGCTGATTTCCATTTAGTCCATGAGGTCCTCTTTGACCAGTGACTCTGTTTACTCAAAATAGAGGTGAGACTGACAGGGCTGTAGTTCTCCACTTGCTCTTTGTCCCTTCCCTTATGGAGTGGAACTATGACTGTTGCCTTTCAGTCTTTCAGAACTCCCCCCATCTGGACTGAGCTGTACAGACAGACAGACAGTTGGGAGAGCCAGTGGAATGTTAGGGTGCATAGGGAGGGATATCACCAGTAGAAAGAGAGAGGTGGTGATACCTCTGTATCAATCTCTGGTGAGAACCCATCTAGAATACTGTGTCCAGTTCTGGAGTCCTCATCTCTGAAAGGATGTAGACAGAGTTGAGGCAGTTCAGAGGAAGGCAACTAAAATGGTGTGGGGTTTGCATCAAAAGCCCTATGAGGAGAGACTAAAGGACCTCAATATGTACAGACTGGAGAAAAGGAGGGAAAGGGGGATATGATAGAGACTTTCAAATACCTCAAGGGTATAAATAAGTTTCAAGAGGGAAGGATTTTTCAGAGAAAAAGATGCACAAGAACAAGGGGTCATGCAATGAAGCTGGAGGGGGTAGAATCAGGGGAAATGTAAGAAAACACTTCTTCACAGAAAGGGTGGTTGATGCCTGGACTAGCCTCCCTAAGGAGGTGGTGGGAGCAAAAGCTATAATGAGATTTAAGAAGGCATGGGATAAATATAAGGGCACCTTAGAAGCAAGGAAATTGGGGGTAAAACTGAAGATCAAGTAGGGTCTATGGTGTGACAGTAGGTAGGGAACATGGGCAGACTAGATGGGCCAAGTGGTTCTTATCTGTCATCAAGTTCTGTTTCTGTTTCTATGAGCTATTGAATAGCCTTGCCCAGGGTTCAGCCAGTTCTGCTGCCAGTTTGTTGAGTACCCTTACATACATCCCATCACGCCCTGAGTTCTTACCTGTCTTTCATGCTGTTAGCCCTTTCCATACCCTTTTGCTGGTAAATACTGGCTGCCTCATCTCTGGGATCCCTCTGTAACTACCTTGATGCCACTCTCTGGCAGGAGCCCACTGTCTTCCCTTGTGAATACGGAGACAAAGTACTCATTCTCAATCGCTGCCATTTGCATAGCTTCCTCTATTTCCCTACCTCCTTCAGACATCCTAACATTTCCCCCTCTTTTCTTTCTTTTTTCCCCTAATATAGCTGAATAACTGCTTTTCCCCACCCCTGTCCTCCCCCAGAATATGCAGCTCAGCGTCTGCTTTTCATCCTCTTTACCTCCTTATTTCTCAGTTGGTATTCTCCCTATTCTTCCTTCCCCTGCATTTCCTTGTACTTTTTTTGGCCATCACTGTTTAATTGACCATTTTCTAGAACCATATTGGTCTTGTGTACCTGTTTTGTTTGGTTACCATTTACATGCATTAGATGCCTTGAGAATGGCCCACTTAATAGCCTCCTATCTCTACTCCACACCTCCGATGCTGTCTACCCCAGCTAACTACCAACTCCCTTATCTTGTTTGTTTGTTTATTATGTTTAACAGGTAAGAACACTGGACATGTAGTCCATTTACAGGTGCGACCTAACAAATACAGACAAACCAGATCATATAAATATACATAAAATACATCAGCATTCTGAAATCAAGGAACTCGGCCTCCATGGATAGAACCAAGGCAGTGGTTATGACTCTGGGAACTTGAATTCTGAAGCCATTTAGTGTAGATCACCATAAACTCTGGTGGGAGTGAAGGGATCACTGGGAGGGAGTGGTGATACTTAGAGACTTCCTCTCCAGATAAGAGAAAAAAACCTGATTGATGTGAAGCTCCCAGACCTAGGATCTCTGTTAGCCAGGAACACAAGAGTAACTCTCTCTACAGTGGTGATGCATCCTGGGTACTAAGTAAACTGATGCTGCACTGTCCTGGTACTGTGAGAGAAAGGAGTGAACACAAAGTGTATAGAAAGGTGGGAGCTCTGGTTAACTCACAAGCTAATGTAGGAAAGACTCCATTCTAAGGTAAAACCTCACCCACTGGTGAATTGTAAGGAATAATCGAAGTCATGGGGCTCCTGTAAGAGATGGGTAAAGGATATAACCTTTGTTAATGGACCATAAGGTGCTAACATATCTGGGGTCAGAATTCAGTCCGTCTTGCCATGTTGACAAGATGAATGATTTATGGGACCATGTTCCTGTGTGTGTAACTGTAAAAATGTTAGCAAGCATGACAACGGCCCATCATGTAGCAGAGTAATTTATTTTTGACATGACAGAAGGGGCACCAAGCAAAGCTCATCAATGAGTGAATGGAAAGGAAATGAACTATAAATATCTAGAGACTGAGGGCCAGATATTCAAAACTTTGCCCAGGGGCAAAATTAGCACTGCCCAGCGGGCAAACTGAGCCCGGAGCACAAAGCAAGCCATATTCAAACGGAATAGCCCAGGGCAAACAGCTTCTGAATATAGCATGGTAATGAGGCCATGCAAACTGGGCTGGGAGTGCAGGGCAAACATTGCCCTGGAATAAGACAGCACTGAATAAAACAACCAGGAAGTGCAACCCACAACAACAACACAGTACACAGCAACGGCGAGGGCAGGTACAGACGAACTACGTGGCTAATGTGTGTGCCAGCAAATGCATGGACTCAGTACAGTTGCAGGAAGCAGCAGATGAGAAAGAACAGTGATCAAAACTTTACAATATTCCCGTACCATTAAGCTGCGTAACACATTAGCAGCCGGAGCTAGGCAGTTAACCTGGAGCAAACACGCTTGCCGGAGCTAAAATGTGCCATATTCAAAAGTGCCATGCAAATGAGCCTACTTAGGTAGTCTCTGGGCAAACAACCAGATTAGCATCTCATTATACCCTGATTTGCACACAGTTTGCCTAGCGTTACTGCAGGGTCCCATAGAGCCACCTGTAGGTCAGTCTGGAAGTACAGGCAGACAAGGTCCAACCGCAGCTCCATCTGTAGGTCAGTCTGGCAGTGCACGATGATAGCTACAGGCTACAGGTAAACAGTACAGCATAGCATAGCATAGCATATTGTACCCCAGGGGACAGGACAGCATAGGCACAGGTGGTGGTGGTGCTGCATGCAACTGTCACACTGTAGGGCATGCTCATGCACAGCAGACACTACAGTAGCAAGGGAGACAGTAGTGTGAGGGACGTAGCACTGCCTATGGTGTGTAGGGCAAGTGATGCTGATTGCACTGTACACAGTGACAGGCCCAACCTGCAGGTGTTTACTGACAGTCGACATTACTGTTACACTGTTGTGTGACCCACAGATGCTGTACCTGTGGCATGTGATGCTCACAGTGACATGTACATATCTGGCTTTGTGTTGTGGCAGTTGTACAGCTGTGTGGTATGTGGCTGGGGCATATAGTATCCGAAAGGCACACTAGTGTTGGGGTATTCTAATACTGGCCCATGTGCACTGCATGCTGAGTCCCAGCCTTGTGGCCACACCTGGTCTGTGGCACAGCCTGGCCACCCATACACACTCCCCTCAACATCCTCCATGCCCACAGTGCTGCATGTGTGTGCTGGCATCTGTTTTTGTCCACAGATATGTGTGGTCAGCAGGTGTGTGCTGTATGGCTACACTGCCATGCTGTCCACTGGCGGCAGGGTCACCACTTACTGCCTGGCATGGCTGGGACTGGTGGCAGATGATGGCATCATTGTGATGCCATTGGTTAGCAGCAAGCTTCCACTATGTTTGGCTTTATCTATGTGTTATATTTATGTATTAGGGTCGCGCAAGACCCGCGCTAAACCCCAGCAAATCCCGCGCACAGCCATTTATGTTGCGCAAAGCTGATTGCCCAGGATTAAGACCAGCTTTTTTCACGCTTGACCTACACTGCTATTAACTGTCGTGCGCTTAGTCGCTATGAACCACTTAGCGCCAAGCGCTAGCCACTGAATATAGCATTGCGCTTTGTATTCATGTCAGTTTGCCCTTGCATACATTATACTTTTGCCTGGCGCTAATGCAGCTTGCCCGCCGCTTATTTGGCCTTTTGAATATGGCAGACCCGCGCTAATCCCGCGCTAAACCTGCGCAAATGATTTTTGCCCAGCGCAAAGTTTTGAATATCTGGCCCTGAGTGTATTGATTAAAACAGAACCAGAAGCAAATGATTTGATACCTTTTATTGGACCAACATAGATGTAACAGAAAGAACAAAGTGCTTTAGCTTTCAGACCAACAAGTCCTTCGTCAGAAGCGTAATAACAGTTATTTAGAAAAAAACAATACTTTTTACACCCAGATCATGCAGAAAAAAAACAGAAAAAATCCCCATTGGTTTAAAATACTCATTTAAAAAAACAGAACGTGGTGTCAGAAAAGCTTAACAGTACCATGTCACCTTTAGCTGAGAGAGTCTAAGGGTCAGGTGCTTGGTGCAGAAGACATACAAAGAACTCTACTACATATAAATTAAATTGACTTGTAAGATAACAACTACTTGATCAGATGGCTCTTAAATCAAATTATGAGTGTCACAATGTGTACAAGAATGCAGTTACTGAAAAACAACTCCTTCCCAGATTAAAGACATACTAAAATTGTCAGTTAAAAACACGCACCACAAGATAGGACTACAAGAAGCATCTATGTATATATAACATACAAAGAGCAACCAGTAAAGCTTTCTTAAAAAGAAGATCAGTAGTTACACATTGTATGATATGTAAAATGTAGCTGGACCCCATTACCCAACTATACTCTCCAGATGGATATTATGCCCCATAAACTTCAAAAGCCTATAGTGTAATAACAGGACTTTATAAATGATAATATAAATATACATTGACAGTATAAGTGTCAAACAAAAACTGCTTGCACACCACAAGTGTCTGTCTGATGCCAAGAGAGGGTTATCAGATGTTTTATGTGATAAGAGTGAGTACTTTTACTCACCGACAACAAAGAGCAACAGCAAAACTGCCCCTCGTCAAAAGAGCACCTAATATTAGAGCGACTGTCAGAAATAACGATCTCCACTCAGTACGGCAATAAAAACACCCAAATATGTCTTTTTATGTGGGGGCTATGCCCCCCACACCCCCATTTGCAGGGGGCAAGCCCCTGGCACCCTCAAAATAAAGATTCTTAACTCCAGGGGCAGAGGACTTAGAAAAAAAATTTAGCAACTCCCCCAGGAAGCAAAATAGCTTCCTGCACTGGGATCTGAACCCGGCACCTCAGGCTCCAGGAACAGTGGCTCAAGTCATTACAGCATGCGACCAGCTCGGCAGGGCTTGGCCAAATTAATCTATTTATATCCTCTCTCATGAGTGTAGCGGATATCCCTCAGTGCTACACTAGCTATGATCACTTGGTGCTCTTTGTCTCCTCTCACTCTACAGGTGAGAGGTATTATTGAGTCGCTCATATCGAGCTGCTCAATAATACTCACCCATACAGGGTGTTACCTTTATGATATGGTATCAGCCTTCAACTGAAAGAACAGTAACAACAACCACAGCTGAGTAGGATTCTTGGACTGCACACCAGGTAGTAAGGGAAGTGAGGGGACCAGATGGAGAGCCAGAGCTAAATAAGGGGGTGTACACATACTTTGTGTAACCCATTTCACATCATATAGATTTTGGAAACTGTCACACGTATGTTTTCAGAATCATTATGAAGGATTTCTGTGTGGGCATTTTGTGAAATAGTTGTGCAGTACAGATTTTGAAAGCCATCGTGCAACACATAGATTTCTAGAACCATTGTGCAGCATGTAGCTTTTGAAATGTGTCATGCAGAATTAAGATTTTGAAAACCATAATATAGATATTCAAAATACTCATGCAATTTTTTAGAAATGCTGTGAAGGCTTCTTGTATGAATGTTTTGATTTTTAACTACAAATAACTAATTACGAGTTAATTTAAAAGAAACACACACATTGGCCCCTAAATTTAGCCATGGCCATTTGTGCCGTGCCAACCCAGTGCTGCACTAAAAATAGCACTTGTCTGCTGGGGAGTGATATTCAGATAGAGAGCATGCCCTATCCATCTAGCTCTGCCTGTCTGAATTTCAGGCTGTAACAGCAAGCAAGCTTTTATTTGGTATAGTGCTAGTGTTTCAAGAAGATAAAGTAGAGAGTTAAACAGTGTCCAGATCATCCTCATCATTCTGTATACTCTTCCAGGCCTCAACAACCTGATAGTTAAAAAACTCCCTTATATCATTCTCCTTAATGCATCAGGCCTCTCAGTGCTGGAGGGGGCTTTCCATGGCTCTCATCCCACACAAGGACTCCTCTAATTTTACAATTTTGCCCATCAACCACCCTACAACAGGAGTAATGCATGCCCTACTTCACAGCATTATAGATGCATTTCACTCTTTCTACCAACCTCTGTATACTCTGAAAGTAGAGGCAACCACTAGATGGGATCCAAGCCTTCCTCCATCCTCCCTCTCTCTCCCATGGCCCATGACTCTCACAGACACTTCAAGAATGACTTTTGGCTCAATATCTTTGGAGGAGGATGAGCTCAGTATTCACAGTCTCAAAACCCTGAAGGCCCCAGGCTTGATTATTACTGTTCCGAATATTATAAGCCATCTAAAGAACAACTGCTTCTGTTACTACACCAGGTATACCATGCAGTTATTCCAAAACCTAGTAAGACCCCTCTGCAATGTGGTTCCTACTAGCAGATTTCAGTACATAATACCAATTACAAAATCATTACTGCCCATCATATCAAAAAGAATCAATAGTATGCTTCCCTCACTAATAGGTATCAATCAGACGGGCTTGTTCGATCCTGCACCACTGTTTATAACACCAGGAGAACGCTGCATATCCTACATCCTTTCATTCTACACATACCCCAGTCATTGTAATGAGTCTTGATACAATAAAGATGTGAAAATAAATTTGCCTAGATAAACATGCTATTTTTATCAACATAAGCAAGATAAATGAAGTAGGTCAATGTATATGCAGATATAGATATAGATATAGATATAGATATAGATATAGATATAGATATAGATATAGAATAGATATATATATAGATACAGATATAGATATAGATATAGATAGATACAGGTACATAGAGATATAGATATAGATATAGATATAGATATAGATACAGGTATAGGTATAGGTATAGGTATAGGTATAGGTATAGGTATAGGTATAGGTATAGGTATAGGTGCAGGTGCAGACGCAGGAGCAGACACAGACGCAGACACAGACATAGATACAGATACAGATACAGATACAGATACAGATACAGATACAGATATATTCTTTGCAAAAACAAATACATGGGTTATTGTACCAGCTAAGGTTCAAGGTAATACCACAAAAGTAGAGAAATGTGGCATTAGGATTTTCAACCCTAACTCCCCACCCACACCCCCAAGCAGCAAAAGGGGAAAAAGGAATTAGGGTTTTGGGTCTCTGGAGTCTTAGCAAATTAGTAGTGGGGTCTTCATTGGGGTTATCAACCTTAATGCTCACCCATCTTCCTCCACCTATATCCTCCTGTCCAAAGCACAAGGTGCAGCTCCAAGCCAGTGCCCCAAAGTGATACACTCTTCAAAGGTAGAGAAGTACTGTATGTCTAGACACATGCTGCCAACACAATCTGTTGTAGCTTTCTTCAGCAGTGAGCCCTGTGTGAAGAAAAGAGATCATGTCTGACATTTTTTTGCTCAGAGAACTGGGTGGGCATTAGGATTGATAACCCTAAGGAAGACCCCAACACTGATTTACCAAGACTCCAGAGGCCCAATACCCCATTTTATTTCCTTTTGCTGATTAGGGGTTGGGGAGTTAGCGTTATATACCCCAACACCACCTTTCCCTACTTTTGTGGAGTAACCTGAACCATAACTGGTGCATTAACACAGGTTTTTGCAAATAATTTCCTTTCCTTTTGGAATAGTGGAATTGTACCCACACAGCCCTGCCCTCCCCCTTCAGAAGTTTAAATCCCACTTAGCATGAATTAATTCAGACAGTTTCTGCTTTAGAACCTCCTTCCCCACCAGGTTGAAGTGTAGCCTATATCTGGCATACAGCCCTTTGTCATCCCAGGTCCCACCCCAATCCCCCAGCACCCCGTATCCCCAAGCGTCACACTACCCCTTGAGCCACTCATTGACCTCCCTAATTTTTTGTTTGTTTTCCACACTGGCCCTCAGCACTGGCAGAATCTCTGAGAAGGAGACAAAGTACTCTATGGTGTGGCAGACCCTGGCAAGCTCACAAAACCTTGCCTGAATCCCAGCTCACTGTTTCCCACAATATCATTTGTGCCCAGGTGCACTAAGATGTCCGGGGCACCACAACATTCCTTCGCCATGGCATAAACTAAATGCTTAGCCTTATGCACTGTCAAGCCGGGAATACTTTTGGCCCTAGCAGCACAGAGTATATTCTCGCCCTGCACATCCCACTGAATACTCCTAATCATGGAGTCCCCCAACAGGAGCACCTTGACCCCATCAATATCCTGAGGCCCACCACCATTGTTGGCCACCCTCCCAACCCCCACTTCAGCCATCCCCCCAGCCTTTATTTCCCACTGAATGATGGCTAGCCCTCCCATCTGAGTGACACTACCTGCTTTATCCCCCATGCCCCCTCCTTTTTTCCTGACTGCCCCAGCTCCCCCGACCTCACTCATTCTCCCAGCTGACCTGTCAGCGACCTCCCTCTTTCTCCTAACAGACCTGACCCCTTTGGGGGGTATCCCTACTTTTTGTGCTCCCTTGAACCATCCCACCAGCTCCCGCAGATACAAACTCCCCCCTGAATACCCAGATTTCCCCCTCCCATTGTCATTCATCATGTCCTTCCTCTCAAACCGTACTTGTTGGTCCCCTAGGTCAACTCCCCCCTACCCGAGTCCTCACATCCTTTGTGTAGCTCACCCCGATCTCTGCTACATCTCTCATGCCATGTTCTGCTGCAAGGACCTGTGCTTCATGGGTAATGTGGAGGGTCTCCAGACTATTGGTTTTGAGGAAAGAGAGCAGCTCAAATGCTGGAGAACTCTAGCAGTGTGTGTGAGAGCTGTGCAAGTTTGCACTGCAAGAAAATCCCAAGCACACCTGAAAGAAGCAATAAACCAAAATGCGGTTTTAGCTGTTCCTGTCTGACACCTTGTTATGATTTGGTAGTGAGTATGTACTGTTAAAAATAATGATGATAATAATGTTGATGATAATGATGACTACATGAATAAATGTGTCTGGAGCTGGTGACCGTGTCAGCAGTCTTGCAGAGGGGAGCTGAGAAGCAGCAGTTTTCAGCCACAATCGGCGGCGGGAGGACCAGCCCAGCAGAGGGGGCCAGGTAGGAGACCACATCGGCGGGGGGAGAAGTGAAGGGACTTGCAGGGATTTAAAATTCTCTGTCGCAATCGGCGACCATGAGGGGCATAAGTGTCAGTGCCAGGTGGCCTATCAGGAAGGCCCGATGCATAAATTCAAACTGTTCTTTGTGCAGCTGGGCATATAAGGGCAGGCCCAGCTGCATTTGTACTACAGAGTGTCTGGAGCTGGCGACCGCGTCAGTGGTCTTGCACAGGGGAGCTGAGAATCAGCAGTTTTCGTCCGCAATCGGCGGCGGGAGGACCGGCCCAGCAGAGGGGGCCAGGTAGGAGACCGCATCAGCAGGGAGAGAAGTGAAGGGACTTGCAGGGATTTGAAATTCGTGGTCGCAATCAGCGACCACAAGGGGCAGAAGCGTCAGCACCAGGGGGCCCTATCAGGAAGGCCTGGCACTTAAATTCAAACTGTTTTTGTGTGGCTGGGCATATAAGGGCAGGCCCAGCTACATTTTTACTAGAGACTGAACTCTAGGGGGGATTGTTTGTCCCACCCCCCACCCTGGCCCTGATCTCTATTAAATGGGCTGAGGAGGTGTGTCCTAGATGGGGCAAAAGGGCAATGATTAGTGTTTGTTCACATTGTAGGGGTATAAAGGTGATGATTAGTGTTTGATGACATGGAAGGATAAATTCATGAAATCTGGCTGTGCTGCAAGCTACTTCAATGTTAGCACTGTCTATTCTGTATGGATGTTTGATGACATGGTGGGATAAATTAATGAAATCTAGCTGTGCTGCTAGCTACTTCAAGGTTAGCACTGGCTATTCTGTATGATCATTTAGAGGTTAGGTGTCTATCTAGGGCAGGGTTGTTTTCCTACGTCTGAAGTCATCTGCACCTCACTACAAATTGGAGAGGGGCACTAAATTTGTTAAAATTGAATTCGGCTGATCTATTACACTCCAGTATGGCCACTTGGAGGGGGTGGAGGGAAAGTATTCCAGGGGGTAGGGACCTGGAAAAGGAGGATGGTACCATTATGTCTACAGAGGGAAAAACAGGGTGGCCTCAATCCACCACTGCAGGCACCTTCGGAAGGGTTGTAGGCTGCACAGGCTGTGGGGTGGCAATAATTCTCAACTGGGCCTGGAAAGAGGGAGGTTGTCCACTCTGCAGGCAGCTATTTTGGATCAGCAGTGAAGTATATTGGCTAAGGAGGAAGCTGGGGGAGTTGGGGCTGTGTCAAAGGATAATGGGTGTGGTTATGGGTGGCAGACGGATGAGGTAGAGGGAGGCTGGGGCATAGCTCAGAAAATAGAGGAGGCTATGTTTCAGCAAGCAGGAGGGGGGATATTAGAGAAAGGGGACCTACAGGTAGGGATGCTGAAGCAATGAGAAAGACTTATGGGGTAAATGTCCCAAACAAAAACAGAGTGGAGAGGGTAGAGTCAGGAGGGGCTGTTGTGGGGAAGCCAAGAAGATCAGACAGTGGGAACAGTGCTCCAAAGAGGACATGGTTAGGGGGGAGGTGGGGGAGCAGCTTTGAGGGGTAGTCAGGGGAAACTCAGCTCATTTGATGGAGGCTGGCATAGAGTGTTACAATAAATATGAGCTACTAAGCAACCTGGAAGGGGAGGATGACAGTGCACAGGGCAAAGTTCATGGTGTACAAACTGGTTAGGGATTGTGGAGGGACACCAGATTTCCTGGTGCATTTGGGGACTAACGATATAGAGGGAAATAGCATTTTGGAAATCCAAGCAAGATTCCGAGAACTGGCCAGAGTCTGTCAGGATAATGGATGCTACATTTCCTTTTTGGAAATATTGCCAGTACCGAAGGCCTCTGTGGAGATCAAAATGAAGATCATAGAGGTTAATGACTGGCTCAGGAAGTGGGGTGAAGAAAGTGGGTCAGGGGTGTTAAGAGATCTGGAAGGGAGTTTGGGAGGACAAGGAACTGTATGCCAAGGACAGACTTCATCTTACCACGTTAGGAAAGGAAGTCCTTAAACAGGGGTTGGCTGACTACATTCAAGATAGGTGGGGTTTAAACTTGTGAGGGGGGAGGGATAAAACCCAAGGGAGGGGAAACAGTCTGGGGAGAATGATCCAGGAGGAACAGGGGGAGGATGGAGCATAGGGAGCCCGGGAGGGGTTCGACAAAGGGGATCAGGGACAAGGTGTGTGGGGTGGTGTTAGTTAATGCCAGGAGCTTGGGAAACAAGCTGCCTGAGTTCAAGGCCTTGCTGTTCGAGGAAAGGGGTGCATGTAGCGACAGTCACAGAAACATGGGCCAACAAAAACCATGATTGGGACCTAAATGTGAGGGGGTACACTATGCTTAGGAAGGATAGAAAGGAGGGCAGGGGGGTGGAGTGGCTATGTACATTTGAGATGGCATAGAAATCGCTAGGGTAGATGATGCAGGGGGAAACGTGGAGGCCTTATGGGTCACTTTATGAACCCCTGCAGGAGGTAAGATCAAACTGGGAGTAGTATATAGGCCCCCCAGGATGGAGGAGGTTCTGGAGGAAGGTTTGCTGGACAATATTATGGCCCAGTGTGGACCAAAAGTGGAGGGAGTGGTGTTGATGGGGGACCTCAATATGCCAGGTACAAATTGGGGAACTATGACCTCTAAGGTGGCCAAGGAGCAGAGGCTGCTGGACAGCTTCCAGGATATGCTCTTAACACAGCATGTGGTGGAGCCCACAAGGGAGGGGCATGTCCTGGACGTTGTTCTGGCAGATGGGGATCTGGTAAGGTACCTGGTTGTAGAGGAACCCCTGGCTGGGAGTGACCACGATACTGTTTGATTTCAAATTAACATGGGGGTGGGGAGGGCTCTAGAACACTGGTTGTGGACTTCAGAGGGGCAGACTTTATGGGTATGGGAAGCATTCTCAAGGATCATTTGAAGGGGGTTACAACAATGACAGATGTGGAAAAGAGATGGGATGTCATTAAAAGGGAACTTCATGAGGCAGTCAGGACCTGCGCTAAGGTGAAGCGTAAGGGAGCTAGGTCACATAAACCATGCTGGTGGTCCAGAGAGGTTGAGGCAGTGGTCAGGGAAAACAAGGCAGCCTACAAAAAACACAAAACAATGAGAGGGAAAAGGGAAAAGGAAACTTACCGTCTTGGATCTAGAAAAGTCATCCGGATGATGCAGGGGGCAAAGTCCAGTAAAGAGCAACGGCTGATACAGGGGATACGGGGAAGGGAAAAGGGGTTCTTCAGGTACATTGGGAGGAGGAGAAATACAAAGGGTCAGCTCAGCAGATTAACATCAGAAGGAGGGTGGGTGCAAGAGGTGAGGGACCAGGCGGAGGTATTAAGTGAGTATTTTGCCTCTGTGTTCACTAGGGAGGGGGATGGAATACTTACAAAGCAAGTCATGGTGGGGACAGTAGGGGTAGAGGGTAGGATCAGGGGGCAACAGAAACGGAGCAGGAAGGGGGGAGGTACCCCAAGGGTGTCACACCAGGATATGGATATAAAGGCCAGTAAGGTGGGGGGACAGATGATGCTGTCTCCACTGAACAGGTGTGGAAAGCCCTAAAGGCCCTAAAGAAAGATAAATCTCCTGGGCCAGATGGCATTCATCCAAGAGTACTATAGGAATTGGTGGACGTTCTGGCTGCACCCCTGGCAGAGCTCTTCAACAGGTCATTTGAGACTGGAAAGGTACCCAGGGATTGGCTAGAGGCACATGTGTTGCCTATCCATAAATGGGGGGTTGAGGGAAGTGCCAGGTAACTATAGACCCATCAGTTTTACATCGGTGATGGGAAAAGTAATGGAGAGTATACTGAAGGAAAGATTGGGGGTGTTCTTGGAGGAGGTAGGAGGGCAGGACAGCTGACAACATGGTTTTGTGCCAGGCAGATCATGTCAAACTAACCTTGTGGAGTTCTACGAATGGGTAACATCTGAACTGGACAGAGGAAAGCCTGTGGATCTATTTTTAGACTTCAGTAAGGCATTTGACTCGGTCCCCCATAATGGCCTGGTGGAGAAACTGACGGGGTTGGAGTGGGCCCTTTGATGGTCAGATGGATAGGAAACTGGCTAACTGGAATCACTCAGAGAGTAGTGGTCAGTGGGGAGCTCGTGAACCCTAGAGGGGTCAGTAGTGGGGTACCACAAGGCTCGGTCCTGGGTCTGACTCTGTTTAATGTATACATATCTGACATCAGGTCGGGAGAAGGGTGTGAAATGAGTGTCTTTGCTGATGACTCCAAGATGGGAGCAGTAGTTGAGGGGGAAGAGGGGAAGTTGGCCTGCAGGGGGACCTGGAGACCTTGGTCAGGTGGGCTTACACCTGGAAATTAAATTTCAGTTCCTCCAAGTGCAAGGTGTTACATCTTGGACGAGGAACCCCAAACATGGGTACACCTTGGGAGGGGAGGCACTAGAGGCCTCAACTAGGGAAAGAGACCTGGCGGTCATGGTGGATGCAAGTATAAATAACTCTGAGCAGTGCAGGAGAGTGGCTGTCAAAGCAAACAGGATGTTGGGATGCATCATAAGGGGATCACCTCGAGGAGCAGGGAAGTGATTCTGCCGCTGTACAATGGTCTGGTTAGGCCACACCTTGAGTACTGTGTGCAGTACTGGAGACCGCACTTAAAAAGGGACATACAGCTCCTGGAGAGGGTCCAGAGAAGGGCTACCAAGATGATACGAGGACTAGGGGATCTGGCGTATGAGAAAAGACTTGAGGAGCTTGGCCTGTTTTCATTGGAGGAGAGGAGAGGAGAGACAGAGGGGACATGATTGAGGTCTTCAAGTACCTCAAAGGAATGAATAGGGTAAACACGGAGGGGATATTTAGACTAAAGGAGGGAGGTATCACCCAAGGGCAAGTTTTCAAGTTAGAAGGTGGAAGGATGAGGGGGGTAGAAGAGGTGGAGGTTTTTCACTGAGTGGGTGGTGGAACCTTGGAAAGTGCTGCCTGGTGACCTGGTTCTAGCTTCTACAGTGGAGGGCTTCAAGAGAGGGTGGGACAGATACAGAAAGGGAAAGTTTCAGGGGAAGGCCTGGACCAGGGGTTGGGGATGGATAATAAGGGTTCTGGAACACAAGGGGGGGAAAGCCTCGGTACCCAACTAGGGACCTGAGGTTCGAGCAGACTCAATAGACCATAAGGCCTAATCTGCTGGAAATTTGTATGTTAGTATGTTAGTAAATGGTTGTGTATGTCCCCATTCTCAGGTGGAGAGGGTGAAAGTTGGTTAACTAGCCATGTCCAGATCTGGTGACAGAATATCCACCTTAGACCTGATGCACAGTGACAACCTGCTGAGGAGGAAGCAACGCTTTTGCAACATCACCCTGATGTCCCAGTGCCAGCAGTTCCACTGCCACAAGTCTCTGCTGGCTTCTTGTTCCCAGAACATCTGATTGCTCTTCTCCAGCCACCCTCTCAGCAACAACAGCATCTGTTCCAAAGGCTAGGAATGCAGTAGTGGAGGGGTTGGGGGTACCCCTTCCTTCTCTCCAGATGAAAAGGAGCTGGTCATCCCCCTGCTCCATCAACAGTCTGGTGTTTCAGGAATGCTCATTCATAGGGCTGCATCCTGGTCCTTGGGTACCTCTACACTGCCAATGTGATGCTGTCCCTTGGCATGGTGGAGGAGGTGATCTCAGCCAGCAAGAACCTCAATGCCCCCCAGATCACCAAGCTTTGCATGTAGTTCCTCAGTGACCAGATCTCTATGCATAACTATGAGCAAATCTGCAAAATCACTGCCCTGCATGGCCATGAGCAGACTAAGAAGCTGGCCAACAAGTACTTGGTGGAGGACATGCTGCTGCTGAACTTTGAGGACAGGTGTGCCATGATAGACTTGCTGTTACCCCTGTTGAGCCCAAGCTCACACTCTTCCAGATGTTGGTGCTGTAGTTTGAGTACAACTGCGAGACCCATATGCAGTATGCACCAGACCTCATAAAGCAGTTGTGCTTCACCTTCGTCCCAGCATCTGAGCTCATGAAGCATGTGCAGTCAGCAGATTTCATGCACAGTGACCCCATGAGCCAGAAGTTGCTGCTCAACACAGTGAACTACCACCTGGCCAGCAGATAGAAGCAATTTACTTGGCATATTGCCTCTGATGGGGTGAAATGGGGTGGGGGGGTTGGTGGAGGTAACCTTATAAACAGGGCTTAAACTGAAAATGTTTAGAAAGGAGAATTTCAGTTTCAAGAGGGGATGGGACAGGGCAAGGGGGGGTAATTGGGAAGGGGTGGGGAGGTGGGGCAGTTGCAAAGTAAGGAGGCTAGCTGCATACTCAAGCAGACTTGTTAGACCAAGTGGCCTATTTCTGCTGGCAATTTTGTATGTTCATATTTACAGATATATGTGTGTGTGTGTGTGTGTGTGTAGGGGATCTGTCCTCTGTTGACTGTCACATAGTATTCAATGGAGGAAAGTGACAGAGGGGGCAACTGCACTATTTTGAAAGAAGGCGACCATACCTCTCAACCTTTTGTCACTGGAATGGAGGACACAGGCACTCAAAATGAGGGACAATGAGGTACACTGACCCTCACAATAAGGGACGCATCCTCAAATATGATGATAAATATTAAGGGTTATACTAAGGAAGGCAAGGAGTGAGAAGACAGGTTTTGCCCATGTATGCTCCTATAGCATTATGCTGAATAATACTGCAGTGTCTCCCCTGCAAGTATAAAGTTATCTAGGCATCTATTAAATTCAGCTTTGGTTTTACTAATGATTATTTCTTCTGGTAACTTATTCCATGGGTTCACCACTCTAATGGTGAAGAAATACTTTCTCCTAGAGGAATAAAACTGTTTGCCAGCTATTTGTAATGGATGGCCTCTGGTGTCATGAATATTACTCTTAAAACGACTGATTGACTGATCACATCTATAATCAACTCTTCCCTCTAGCCTTTTTCTACCCCCATATCTGTCCCTTCCACATTCCTTTGACCCTGGTTCCAGCTCTAAATTCTCCATACCATATCATTATATATATTTTTATATTAGGTTTTATTTGTGTTCAGTGCACCTGATATGTATATTTCTTTACTTTTATGAAAAATTGTGTCCTACCCAAAACTAGCTGTATCTTCTGTTCCAAACATATACTACTGTCAGTGCTACCTGCTGATACTTTGTATATACTGTATTATCGTATCTCACTTTATTTGTATTATTACTATTTTTTTGTGTGTTGCATCCCATGTATATTGTCGCTTGTTCCTTGTTAACAAACCCAGGTCCACCTCGAAAATGAGCTTGCTCAATGGTGATCGCCTGGTTAAATAAAGACTTTGATTGATTGATTGATTGAAATTCCAGCCCAAGTTCTGTCATTAAATATGGGTCATGAATAATATCACATAAAAGTAGTAAATCGCCCCTTAAGTATGTGTCTCGAGTGACATCAGATTTAGGGATTGTAGTCTGATCTCGTATGGCAGGCCGTATAAGCCATGAATATGTTTAGTGTAGTTACACTGCACTGTCTCCAGTTGTCTGCAGCTTGATTTCCTATAAGGGCACCATAGTTGGGAGGCATACTCTAAATGAGGTATTGCATAGGCCCTGAACAAGGGCATTAAAATGTCTGCATCCCCTGACTGAAAAGTTCACTTAATGGACCAAATCACTTTATTTTTTCCATTTATTGCCACGTTAACCTGCTTAGTGTTGTCTACATTGT
The DNA here is from genome assembly GCA_016271365.2 of Neoceratodus forsteri. Taxonomy (NCBI): domain Eukaryota; kingdom Metazoa; phylum Chordata; order Ceratodontiformes; family Ceratodontidae; genus Neoceratodus; species Neoceratodus forsteri. The sequence goes on from CM057451.1 coordinate 1,094,979,006, forward strand.
TTATTATAATGATTCCCAAGTCCCTTTCCTCACATGATGTTACTAGTGGAAATCATCCCAAGACATATTTGGGTTTGTCTGCCTAAGTGCAAGATTTTAAATTTACTGGTATTCAACCTCATACCCCAGTTGTCCACCAATGCAGATATTCTATCTAAATTTCTCGGTAGAACTTGAACCTATTCTGCAGTTAAACAAGGGTCCCTTATCTTAACATCATCTGTGTACTTAGCAGTGACCAATAAGGTCAATTTAGTCATATAGTATTTGATATAAATGCTTGAAAAAGAGTGGGGCCCTGGGGCATCCCACTAGTGACACTCCCACCTTGGACAGTTGACCATTTATCACAATCCTCTGCGTTTTCCCTGACAACCAGTTACCAACCCAATTTATGATGATTTGAAAATTATTTAATTTTTCTATCAGCGCCCAATGTGGCATTACATAAAAAGCCTTATTAAAATCAATGAACACAACATCACAGGATATTTTTTGTCCAACTGAGAACTTATTTTTTCATAAAAACACAATAAATTAGACAAACATCCTCTGACCTGCTTAAATCCATGTTGCTCTGTATCATTACTACAGTATTTAATACATGTGTAATAATGTATTTTATAAGACCTTCCAGGATTTTTCAAACAGAAGAGGTAAGACTGATAGGGCTATAATTCTCCCAAACTGTAAATTTCCATGTGGGACCTGTGTCATGTCCTGTTGTAATTGTTAAAATCAATAAAAGGTTAATTTAAAAAAAAAATTCTCCCAAACAGTTCTTGGGCATTTTTTATGGATTGGAATTACATGCTTAGATTTCCAGTCAATGGGCACAAAATTACTGTTCTAACATTTCTCATATATTAATGCTCAGAACACTGTGTAAACCATTGTATGTGTTTGAATAAAGTATATTTTTTATTTAGCATCTTATAATATTATGAAATTCTGCCTTAAAGTCTGAATATACAGAGCCTTCTAAGTGTAGGCAGTACATTTTATGTGTGGGACGGATGATGGACAAAACAATTTTGAGGGGTAAAATGAGGGATGCCTCTTGTAATTAGGTCCAGAAACAAATGATTTGATACCTTTTAATGGACCATCATAGATGTAACAACAAGAACAGAGTGCTCTAGCTTTCAGACTAACAAGTCCTTCATCAGAAGCGTAATGACAGTTATTTAGAAAAACAATACTTTAAACAACTAGATCATGCAGAAAAAAACAGAAAAAATCTCCATTGGTTTAAAATATTCGTTTAAAAAACAGAAGATGGTGTCAGAGAAGCTACACAGTACCATGTTACCTTAAGCAGGGAGGGTCCCAGGGTCAAAGGTGCTTGGTGCAAAGCACATACAAAGAATTAAACTGCATATAAATTCAATTGACATGAGATAACATTGCTTGGACAGATGGCTCTTAAATCAAGCTATGAGTGTCACAATGTGTATAAGAATGTAATTACTGAAAAACAACCCCCACCAAGATTAAAGACATACTAAGATTGTCTTAGGACTTCAAGAAGTTTCAATGTATGTATTACAGACAAGAACTTACCAGTAAAGCTGTCTTAAAAACATCAGTACATACTGTATGATGTGTAAAACTAAGCTGGATCCATTACCCAGCTATACTCTCCAACTAGATGGTATGCCCCATAAACGCCAAAAGCCTCTAGTGTAGTAACAGGACTTATAAATGATAATAGAATTATAAATTGACAGTATTAGTGTCTAACAAAAAAACTCTTGTCAAGGACCACCAAGGAATTTAGACCAAGCAGCCTGTTATGTACTGATGTCAATAAGTTCTCAGTGTATAACAATTTGATGTACCGAAAGTGTCTAAGGAATCTGAATAAGAGATAAAAATTAAATTATCTCCTCCTCTCCACACACACAACACACCCTACCCCACCCCACATCCCCATAATGCATGGGGGAATAACTAGTTTTAAGGAGAAATACACACACACACATACACACACACACTCACACTCTATCTCCTAATGCACTTTCATTCACATAAATCACTGCAATTGTTCCCCAAAGGAATTCAACTTGTCATGAAATCCCAAGTAAAAGGGATCATGTATCATAATATCTACAGAGCAAAAATGTGACACTATTTAACCTTACTCCTATCTGCATAGTAACATCTCCAATAATTCTAGATAGAACCAAAATGAAATAAAATTGCCACCCTCCCCAGGGTAAGGTAACTAGAAGTAAATATAAAGTATGTATGAAAGACAAGAGTCCTAACATACAGTACCTACATTTCCACAAATCACTACTATTAGCCTATTGTAAATAGATCTGTCAAGGACCCCCATGCTAATGAGATCTCGCATCCCAATATGTTCAGAATGAAAAAAAATGTGACAGTCTACAATAAACTTGCTGTATGCACAGTAACAGGCTAGGGAACCTGAATATGATGCAATGGCATCCACCCCACTCCCAGGTGAAGGTAAATAGTAAAGAGGAATTAATATTCATTGTGTGTGTGAAGTAAGAGAAATAACACACTGTGACTCCATGTATCTAAATAGAAGCCTACCTTAATGTGACAGCAAGCCCCACACCTGCTATATTCACATACCTCTCAACACATACACATACACATACACACCCATACGTACACACAAACACCCCCCACATGTGCTGAAGTCCTATAATATGCCAGTCTGAAGAAGAAGAGGTCTGTGAATGTTAAAATCCGTAATGTCCCATGAAACCCAGATCTATGTTTATCCCATCTGCTACCATATTAAGATGTAAAATAAGTAATCTCAAAAGCTCATCTCTGCTGTTTGTTTTTGAGATTTCCTTTTAAGATCATTACTGACATATCCAAAATTGAGTGGTCAGGCTGAGAGAAGTGTTGCCCCACTGGTTTTTCAGTCTTCTTTGTTTTAATAGTATGTAGTATGTCTATGCGGGTTCATCCTAGTGCAGAGCTGTTGGCTTGTCTCTCCAACATAACCTGTTTCTGGACATCTCTTGCACTGAATGAGATAAATAACATGTTGTGATGTACATGTATAATTCCCATGTACCATAAATTGTCGGTTTTGTGAAGTAACCACACAGTCTGAGGTGAAAATGAGCTCACAAGTCTTACAGGTGCGTTTATTGTAGGGTCGTATGTTATTTTGTGTCATGGTATTCTGTTCTGGTGAAAGCTTGCTCCTAATAATTAGGCTGGCTAAATTTGGTGGTTGTTTAAAAGATAGTAGTGGTAGTTCCTTGAAAATATAGTTAAGGGTCTCATCCTCACTAAATATTGGGTGGAGGTCTTTAATAATCTTACACAGAAGTTCAAGGTCTGGAAGATATGTGACTACTAAGGGTATTTTGTCTGTAGCTGTCTTTTCTTTATACTGAAGTAGTTGTTGTCTTGGTACTTGCATTGCACGTTCTGTTATCCTGTCAATTACTCTGGAAGAGTGTTCCTGCTCAATAAAGGTGTTTTTCAACATAGCCAAATGTGTATCTCTGTTATCCTCATTTGAACAAATATGGTGACATCGGAGTGCTGGACTGTACACGACAGATTTTTTGTGTGTGGTTTGGGTGATTACTTTTCTTGTGTAGGTATCTCTGTCTGTCTGTTGGCTTCCTGTAAATACATGTATGTAAGGTTCCGTCCTTAATGGTGACTGTGGTGTCCAGAAAATTAACATTGGTGGTAGAATACTCCAGGGTAAGCTTTTTGGTAGGGTGAAGGTTATTAAGTTCTTGATGAAAATCTTTAAGTGAATCTGTGCCCTCTATCCAAATAATAAACAAATCATCAATGTAATGGAAATAAGCTAGTGGTTTGTGGGGACAGTGCCTTAAAAAGTCCTCCTCCAAGTCTGCCATAAAGAGGTTAGCATACTGTGGGGGCATCTTGGTGCCCATTTCTGTTCCCATAGTTTGAACATAATGTTTACCATTGAAGTTGAAGTTGTTATGTGTCAAAATGAATTCCATAAGTTTCCCCATCACTTCAGGGTTGACGTTTTGTTCTGGTCCTTTCTTCTGTATGTATTTAAGGCAGGCTATAATGCCATCTGTGTATGAAATATTAGTGTAGAGGGATGTTACATCCATCGTCACTAATATGGTATCAGGTGGTAAGTCCTTATAACCCGAAAGTACACACAAAAAATGCATGGTGTCCTGGATATAACTGTCTCTTTCCATAACCAGTGGTTTCAAAATGGTTTCTACAAAACCTGAGATCCCCTCAGTCAGGGTACCATTACCAGAGACTATGGGTCTTCCCGGATTGCCAGGTTTATGTATTTTAGGCAGCATGTAGAATGTCCCTGGCCTGAGTTCAGCAGGGATGAGGTCAGTTCGTATTTTTTGGACATGGTCTGGAAAAGTTCCAGTTAAGTCATGTAGTCCTTTTTTATGTTGATTGCGTACATGCACAAGAAACATGTTGCGGCAGCTTGCTCCAGAAGCAGGCTGTGGAGGCGTGGCACTGTTGTGGCCAATGCACCCACTGTCTTTTGAGGCATGGCCCCCTGTCCCCAGTGGTGTAGCATGCTGCTGCTGACACTAGTTCAACCAGCGTGCCACAACCTTGAAAAGTTTTAGCCTCTGCAATCAGGGGCCACCACATCATTGCAGCATCATCCACTGCAATGAGGAAGCGACCTCTCATTGCAGGGCTCCCTTGCATTCCCGACTTGTTTGCTGAGGGGGTGCCCAATCCCCCTCAGCATCATGTCCCCTCCCCTGGTTCTTTGCCGATGGGGATGCCCAGTCCCCATCAGCATGTCCCCCCCACCCAAGTTCTTGTGTGCCAAGGGGGTGCCCAATCCCCCTTGGCTCACGAGACCCCCATACTAGTATGTGACGATGGGGGTGCCCAATCCTCATCAGCTCCAGTCCCCCCAAAACACTCAGGTGGCACACTGGGAGCCCACCCCAGCTTGCCAAATGTACCTGCAAAAGGAAAAAAAGTCCCGTGACATCTTGTTTTTTATAACCCTGAAAGGAAGAAAACGGTCCCTCGCCGTCTGTGCCTCCTCCTCAAACTCTGCCCTCTCAATGCTTACCCCATCTCCCACACCCCCCTCTCACCCCATACTTACCTCCAGAGTCTGGCATGATAATCCTTGGTGGACCGGGAACACGTCTGCACTCTTCAAAGCCGACCACGAACTGAGGAAATGTTGGTAAGCTGTATAATGGCATAAACAGGTTTTTTTCAAGTTTGGTGCATATCCCAGGCATTTTTTGGAATTTTAGCACCAAATTTTCAACATGGGGTTTTTGGGACCCTTCCTTATGAATTCTGCCACTGTCATGGCATTATTAGACCCTGAAAGGTGATTTCACGGTCATTGCATGGAATCACCTTTTGGGACCAATTAATGAAACGACAGTGCCAGTGTTCATGAGGTGGGCTCTCAAAAAGCCTATGTTGCAAATTTGGTGGAAAAATATCCAAAAAATGACTGTTTTACAAGCGTGCATTGCGAGTTGACGCATGCTCATAACTTCGCAAATTTGCAATATTTTCATGCCAGATTTTTAACATTGGCATTTTTCACACCTCCTTGTGAACAGTACAGCTGTCGCTTTTCACATCCTGGACAAAATGTGTTTCGCACTTCCAGCACAGAATAGCGGTCGCTGTGGGAAATCAGTGTTCGGTACAGATTAAGAAAATGACAGTGACACAGTTCATGAGCAGAGGTCTAAAAATGCCTCTGTTGAAAATTTGGTGATGATATTCCATAAAATGACTGTTACGAGAGTGCATTGCGCAGTTTGCACGCACGCTCGTAACTTCACGAATTTATAATATTTTCACTCCAGATTTTCAGCATTGCCATTTTCCCACACCTACTTATGAAGAGTACAGCTGTCATTTTTTCCATCCTGGCCAAAATGTGTTTTCACACTACCGGCGCAGAATAGCACAGTCGCTGTGGAAAATCAGTATTTGGGACAGATTAAGAAAATGACAGTGATACTGTTCACGAACAGAGGTCCTAAAATGCCTATGTTGAAAATTTGGCGACGATAGCCCATCATATTACTGTGTTACAAGTGTGCATTGTGCAGTTTCCACGCACCCTTGTAACTTCGTAGATTTCTAATATTGTCATGTCAGATTTTCAACAAAGGCATTTTTTCACACCTCATTATGAACAGCACAGCTGTCATTTTTCACATCTTGACCAAAATGTGTTTTTGCACTTCCGGCGCAGAATAGCGCGGTCAGTGTGGGAAATGAGTGTTCCAGACAGATTAAGAAAATGACAGTGACACTGTTGATGAGCAGAGGTCCTAAAATCCCAATTTTGAAAATTTGGTGATGAAACTCCATATAATGACTGTGTTACAAGCGTGTGTTGAACTGTTTCCACACACCCTTGTAACTTCGCAAATTTGTAATATTTTCATGCCACATTTTCAACACTGGCATTTTTTCACACCTCCTTATGAACAGTATAGTTATCGCTTTTCACATCCTGGCCAAAATGTGCTTTTGCATTCCTGCCGCAGAATAGCATGGTCACTGTGGGAAATTAGTGTTTGGGACAGATGAAGATCGAGCGAGTGAGGGGGGGGGAGTGACCAAGCGCAACTGAGCTGTCAGGATGGCTGCGGATTTCTTTGTGGGCAGAAAAAGGCCCTAACTCAGAGCCCAGTACAAAAGGGCAGCCTGTAGCACTGGGAGAAACAGAAAGAGAGAGCGAGTGAGGGAGGGAGAGTGAGCAACCTAAACGGAGCTCTGTCGGGACTGCTGCGAATTTCTTTGTGGGCAGAAAAAGGCATCAGTGCAGGCAGGGGCTCAGTACAAAAGGGCAGCCTGCAGCGGTGGGAGAAACAGTATGAGTGAATGAGAGAGAGGGACTGAGTGAGCTCAACGGGGCTCTATCAGAACTGCTGTGGATTTCTTTGTGGGCAGAAAAAGGCGCCAATGCAGGCAGGAGCCCAGTACAAAAGGGCAGCCTGCAGCACCGGGAGAAACGGAATGAGTGAGTGAGAGAGGGGGAGTGAGCGACCTCAACAGAGCTCTGTTGGGACAGCTGTGAACTTCTTTGTGGGCAGAAAAAGGTGTCAACAGATGCAGAAGCCCAGTACAAAAGGGCAGCCTGCAGCGCGGGGAGAGACAGAATGAGCAAGTGAGAGAGGAGGAGTGAGCAAACTCAACGGAGCTGTGTCGGGACTGCTGCAGATTTCTTTGTGGGCAGAAAAAGGTGCCAGTGTAAGCAGGAGCCCAGTACAAAAGGGCAGCCTGCAGCATCGGGAGAAATAGAACAAGCGAATGAGAGAGGGTGAGTGAGCGAGCTCAATGGAGCTGTGCCGGAACTTTAAAGTTGCCCACCCTCCTGCCCAGGTTTCTCTGTGATCCTGTATTACAACAGGGTCTCTGGAGTGGAGACAAAGCAATAACTGGATACTTTTAGGATTGCTCTAATAATACAGATTAAGTTGTTCTGTTTATTTCTCTAACTGAGCTGAGTAATAAATTTGGTAGAAAATCCCAAAAAAATGACTGTTTTACAAGCGTGCATTGCGCAGTTGCTACGCATGCTCGTAACTTTGCGAATTTGCAGTATTTTCACTCCAAATTTTCCACACCTCCTTATGAACAGAACAACTATCATTTTTCACATCCTGGCTAAAATGCGTTTTCGCACTTCCGGCACAGAATAGTGTGTTCACTGAGGAAAATCAGTGTTCGGGACACATTAAAAAAACCAGTGATCCTAAAATGCCTGTTAAAAATTTTGTGAAGAAAGTCCATAAAATGACTGTCTTACGAGGGTACATTGTGCAGTTTTCAGGCACCCTTGTAACTTCGCAAATCAGTAATATTTTCACACCAGACTTTCAGTACTGGCATTTTTTCACACACCTCCTCATGAATAGTACAGCTGTCATTTTTCACATCCTGGCCAAAATGTGTTTTCACACTTCTGGCACACAATACCGCAGTCGCTTTTGGAAATCAGTGTTTGGGACAGGTTAGAATCGAGTGAGTGAGAGACGGAGAGTGACTGAGCTCAACTGAGCTCTTTCAGGACTGGTTCAGATTTCTTTGTGGGCAGAAAAAGGCGCCAATGCAGGCAGGAGCCCAGTACAAAAGGTCAGCATGCAGCGCTGGGAGAAACAGAATGAGTGAGTGAGGGAGGGGGACTGAGCGAGGTCAATGAAGCTCTGTTGGGATTGCTGCAGATTTCTTTGTGGGCAGAAAAAGGCATCAATGCAGGCAGAGGCCAGTACAAAAGGGCAGTCTGCAGCGGCAGGAGAAACAGAACAAGTGAGAGAGGAGGTGTGAGCAAGCTCAATAGAGCTCTGTCAGGACTGCTGCAGATTTCTTTCTGGGCAGAAAAAGGTGCCAATGCAAGCAGAAGCCCAGTACAAAAGGGCAGCCTGCACCACCAGGAGAAACGGAATGAGCGAGTAAGAGAGAGGGAGTGAGCGAGCTCAGCAGAGCTCTGTCAGGACTGCTGCAGATTTCTTTGTGGGCAGAAAAATGCGCCAATGGAGGCAGGAGCCCAGTACAAAATGGCAGCCTCTGCAGCTTATCCATCAGGTAGGGAAATAGGCAGACTAGGTGGCCCAAGCAGTCCTTATGTGCTGGCAACTTGTATGTTTCTCACCCACCATCTTGGCAAGAAGACGGCTGAAGCTGTGGCCACTGATGACTTGATGGGTGTGAGAATGAGGGGACCAAAGGGGATAGACATAAGGAGATAAAATCATTATAAACATTGTGAGACCTTCACCACCTTTCCAAAATGCTTACCAGTAAAAGAACACTCTATGAAGTTTTTCAAATGGCAATACAATCTGGTGAGCCCTCTGTCTGCCATCTGACAAAAGGCATCAACCAGCATAAAATGGCCTAAAGAAGGCAGTGTGGTCATGTTGTTACTGAAATACTGGAGATTACAGATTTATAAGAACAAACAAATATCACACAGAAGCTGGCACATATCCCTATAGCAACTGTCTCCTGCTTCTCAGTACTTCTGTGTATACCCTTGAGGTACTTGAATGTTTCTATCATATCCCCTCTTTCCCTCCTCTCTTCCAGTGAGTACATATTGAGGTCCCTTACTTTCTCCTCATAAGTCTTGTGCTGCAATCTCTGTACCATCTCATTCACCCTTCTCTGGACCATCTCCAGCCTGTTAATATCCTTACGAAGGTGCGACCTCCAGAACTGCACACAGTACTCCATGTGAAGCCTGACCATGGTTTTGTATCATGGCATCACTACCTCCCTCCTTATGCTGGTGATACCCCTGCCTATGCACCCCAGCATGTCACTGGCCCTCCCAGATGCCTTACCACTTTGACATTTTCAGGTCATCTCACATAAGAACCCCCAGGTCCCTTTCCTTCTTTGTGACTGTCACCAACCCCCCATTCTGTTCCTTTCCCCAGGGTATCTGTGTCCCAGGTCCATACTTTTGCACTTTTTTGAAGTAAAGTTCAGTTGCCAGTCCTCAGACCATTTCTCAACCTTCTCCAGGTCCCTCCTCCTTTTTATCTCTCCCCCCCCACCCCGGGGTATCCACTGTGTTACAGATCTTGGTGTCGTCTGCAAACAGGCAGACCTTTTCCTTCAACCCTTCTGCAATGTCTCTCGTGAAGACATTGAACAGGACTGGACCCAGGACAAATCCCTGCGGCACCCCCCCGGTCACCCACTCTCCCCAGACTACGCTTCATTTACCACCACTCTTTGCCTTCTGTCTCTTACCCAGTTTCTAACCCCCTTTACCACCCTTTCCCCCCACCCACCCTACTCAGCTAGTTTATCAGCCTCCTATGTGGGATGCTGTCAAACGCTTTTCTTACATCATGGTAAGCGTTGTCCACTGCCCTACCCTGATTTACTTCCTTTGTCACCCAAATACATCAATCAGATTTGTCTGACATGACCTCCCCACTGTGAATCCATGTTGCCTATGGCCCTGGGCTCTGATGGCTTCTACATGCCCCACTATCCTTTCTTTAACTAATGTCTCCATGATCTTCCCCACTACTGAAGTGAGGCTGACCACCCTATAGTTTCCCACCTCCTCCCTACTGATGGATTTCTATAGAGGGACCACATGTGCCCTCCTCCAACTCTCTGGTACCACCCCTCTGTTGAATGACTCAGTGAACATGGCTGCCACAGGTACTGCTATTTCTCTTCACAGTTCTTTTCATATCCTTTGGTGTATGCCATCTGGTCCCATTGCTCTGTCTACCTTAAGTGTACTCACCTTCTCCAGGATTCTTCTGCCTGTGAATGGACTATGGTCCACCTCTTCATGCCTTTGCAATTGTTGTACTGCTGTGGTCCTTGCATCCCTCCCCCTCTTCTGTGAATACTGAACAGAAAGACATAGTGGATGTCCGGGGCACATGACAGTTCTTAGGCATGGTGCTTTCACTTCCAAATACCTAAGCTGCACATATAAGCAATCAACATTCGGCATTGACAAATGCTTGTTATATCTTGTACTGGGGTCACTCTCCAGTTCTCTGTAGTAGGTAAGATCAGTTAGCTGTCTGTTAGCTTCATTGACATAATCCTCTCTGTTTAAGATCACCACTGCAGATCCTTTATCAGCTTTTTTGATGACAATGTTGTGGTTTGATTTTAGTGTCTGTATAGCTCTCCATTCCAGTGGAGAAAGGTTATAACAGGCCTGTTTTTGCCTAGTAAGGATCTGACCACTGACTTGTTGGCGGAAACGATGAATGTAATTATCTAGTTTTTTGTTACGCCCACTTGAGGGGATAAATTCAGATTTATTTTTCTTATCCACTAAATTATTACTGATTGCGACATCTTCGATAGCAGTGATTTCTTACTTGCCATGAAATAATTATTTAAGTCTCAATCTGCAGAAGTATTCCTCCAGTTTACCACAAAACTGTATTTTGTCCAGTGGCTTTGTTGGGCAGAAAGTGAGGCCCTTTGGAAGTACATTTAGTTCTCCAGTAGTCAGTGTGTGGTTGGACAAATTAACAAGTGAAAGGTGCCCATCTGTGTGGTGTTGTTGTTCAGTTACTCCATTGTGTTCTTCATGGTTGTTAGGAAGTGTGGTGTGCTGAAGGGAATCCAATTTCCTATTTTTCATAAGCATGGCTTTCCTTGAGGTCCTTTGATAGTTAATGCGTATCTCTCGCAAGATGTCCTGAATAGATACCCCAGACATCCTCTCCAGTGTGGTAACAATTCCAGCAAACTCTTTGTTCAGAACCACTTTCTTGGCATATGACATGTGAATCCTTTGATTTCTCAATTTCTCAGAGGTCCTACGACAGAGTTGTTCTGCATATATAGAATTGTCTATGTTTTTTAATGGATTCCAGATAGTAAGACATACTGAAAGGAGTAAGGTTAAATAGTGTCACATTTTTGCTCTGTAGATATTACGATACATGATCCCTTTTACTTGGGATTTCATGACAAGTTGAATTCTTTTGGGGAACAATTGCAGTGACTAATGTGAATGAAGGTGCACTTGGAGTGGGTATGTGTGTATGTGTATGTGTGTGTGTGTATTTCTCCCAGTAGTTACCCCCCACATGCATTATGGGATGGGGGTAGGTGTGTTTTGTGTGGAGAGGAGGAGAGAATTTAATTTTTATCTCTTATTCAACTTCCTTAGACACTTTCGGTGCATCAAGTTGTTATACACTGAGAATTTATTGACATCAGTACATATCAGGCTGCATGGTCTTAATTCCTAAGTGGTCACTGACAAGCGTTTTTTGTTAGACACTAATACTGTCAATTTATAGTTATATTATCATTTATAAAGTCCTGTTACTACACTAGAGGCTTTTAAAGTTTATGGGTCATACTATCTAGCCAGGCTGTATGGCTAGGTACTGGGTTCAGGTTAGTTTTACACATCATACATAGTGGTGGGTGAAGTGGCTCCAATTCTCTCCACAAAGTGATCCACGGAGTGAAGGCGGATTTGCAGAGTGCTCCCCAATGTGAAGCGGAGTACTTCGCGTTATTAATGGGTAACGCAAAGTCCACTGAAAACAATGACTTTGCGTTACTCCACCTTCCCAAACCACTACTCCATCAATTCTTAAGGCAAAGTATATTGAAAACAATGTACTCCGCCTCAATTCGTCTTGTTTTTAAGCTCCAAAGGTGAATTCTGCAGTGATTCATGGGATTTCAGGTCACATGGGCTCTAGATTGTTCTACACAGCCTCAGTTTGGGGTAGTGTGTGTATGAAGCTGTAGGAGACAATCTGCTCTGAGAGCTCTGCAATTCAAACCTTCTAAAATCTGTTAAAAAAGCCTTTTGGGGTAATTTATTTTGCTGAAACTTTAGTTCATCGATTATAGGAAACCCTCCTGTGCTCATATCATTGAGCGTTTATTGTTTGTGTGTGGATTTTGAATGTTAATGTACAATATTCAGTCTGTGTACTGAGAGACAGCGGAAGTGTGCTTTGGGAAGGGGTGTATCTGTGGTGTAGGTAGATTAACTTGGAGAAAAAGACAGCGCTTTCTGTTTTGGTGATATTGTTCTTGTATAACTGTGTTAATGTGCACACAGTAATATTTTCAATAATTCTTGCCATTTTTTTGCTGATTGTTGTGGTACAGCAGTGCATAATTTTAGTTTGTTTAAAATATGCGGTTATATTACTGAAGTTTTCAATTTGCTACGCATTACTTAGTGTGTGTGTGAGTATGTGTGTGATGCGTGTCATCAAATCAGACACCTTTTATTGTGCCACATAATTTTAGCAATGTGAACCTGCTATCCAGTGCAGCTGTGTAATTGTTGTACTTCTTTGTGGTATCTTTACTAGTACTAGTGACTGTTACTGCAGCAGTGCAGTACACTGCCCCCTCCCCGCGGCATGCCCCAACCGGCGAAGGAATTCTTTTCCAGATTTGAATTTCTGATGGTGAGCACTGGTTAGGTGTTGTGCCTTTGCATCTGCATCTCTTCAGTGCACAGCGCAATCTTAATCAGTCTGTGCATCTGCATCTCTTTAGGGCTCAATCTCCATCTCTAACTTAAGTCACAGTTGTTTCTTTGGCTTCCCTTCAGAGTACTGGACAGGTGTGGTGCATAATTCTGCATGAACATTGTACTCATTAATATGCGTTTTTAAGTCAGAACCATCATCACCACGAGTCACTCATGATACAAATCACGTTCTTCATGATCACGGTCATAAATGCAGTGACAAATCACAATTTCTGATCACGTCACGAATCACAACATTAATCTTTTTTAATAGTTACTAGGATGTATTGTAAGCCTGTTTTGCAGTATCTCTCCATGCTTCACCACCCCACCAATGTACTCATTAATGAGTGTTTTTAGGTCGTGGGGATTTTGTGCCACATCTCTTCGAGGCCTGGGGAAGTACAGCCGTAGGCATTCATGTTTCTTTATCATCACGGTCACAAATGCAGTCACAAATCATGATTTACTATCATGTCACGAATCACAACATTAATTTTTTTTAATAGTTACTTGGATGTATTTTAAGCCTGCTTTGCAGTATCTCTCCATGCTTCACCACCCCACCATTGTACTCATTAATGAGTGTTTTTAAAGTCGGGGTGTTTTGTGCCACATCTCTTCGGGGCCCGGGGAAGTACAGCCGTAGGCATTCATGTTTCTTCATCATCACGGTCACAAATGCAGTCACAAATCATGATTTACAATTACATCACGAATCACAACATTTATTTTTTTACTAGTTACTTGGATGTATTGTAAGCCTGTTTTGTAGTATCTCTCAAGGCTTCACTATCCCACCATTGTACTCATTAATAAGTGTTTTTAAGTCAGGGATTTGGACAGTGTCTGCAGTACATACACAGACTGGAAAGAAGACTGACTGCACACATGCAGTTTAGCACAGTATACTTGCACTGCTCAGAATACAAAGTGTCACGCATACGGAAGACAACAAAAAAGGGCATAATTACATACAAGGGTCGGGGATGGTGGAGGAATACATTTTATAACACAGCAAGGAAGGTGTGGGGGCACATGGTGTGAGGAAAAAAAAACTAATGTGGGGTCCCATGGTGATCCAGCAGCAGTTCCAGCATTGACATAATTTGCAACTGATGTCCCTCTATGCGATCCTGGTGGAGCAGCAGGTACTGCTGTGGCCCTCCTCTTCTTAGGGATGCCGCCATGCACAACTGCACCCTCTGCCACAGAACATCCAGCAGGTGCAGGCATGGTCCATTCTGTGGCAGCCTGCCACTCCATCTGGTGATGATTGAGCATATGGGTGTGCTGGCCCCCAGTCCCCAGGTGAGTACCCCAGGGGGCCACAGTGCACCTCCACCTCACATAGGCAGCACTTGACCACACTGCTGTCCCCTCCAGACACAGTCAAAAAACTGCCAAACAACGGAGGTGCGGGGAGAACCAGGCACAGGCAGGGGAGGGCCAGATAAACTGGCAGCCGACTGGTCATGGTGCTGAACAGGGATGGGATCCACACTTGGGCCTGGGGGAACAGACACATCTTGCTCCAGAGGACCTGGTGCTGGATTTGGTGGTGGTGGTTCAACTGCCTCAGAGTCAGGACAGGAGGTGGTGCTGGTCCTGCTTCGGGGGGGACAAACAACTAACTACTTATAAAGGTAAGAAAAAATAAAATTTATAGACAGAACAAATTAAGTAAAAAAGAGTACAGAAAAGACAAAAAAATGTAGCTTTAAAAAAAGCTGTTGGGTCTAAATCAAAGTTTTAAATCTCCTCCTTGCTCTGATTTCAAAGTATCAGCAGTCACAAAACACACTCCTCTCTCCATCTGCACAGGAGAAAGTAAAAGTGTCTTCTTGTATGACTCTCTTCCTTCCTGCCTAGCTAAAGAGCATGTGACTTACAGCACTGTAAGCCATGTGATGTGTGGGGGGGGCTGCCAAATCTGAAACACCAAGTGGATCACTTAGGATCATAATGAGGAACGCAAAGTCCATTAAAAACAATGACTTCGACTTACTTCGTGTTGCCATTCTGCCTTAACATGAAGTGGTAATGACAAGGCAGAGTGAGCACTTTGCATTGCCCACTCCACGTAGCGGAGTGGCAATGCGGAGTGCCCACTTCGCGTTCACTTCGCCAGCAGAATTTAAATTCGCTGCACCTCTAATCATACAGTGTGTACTGATGTTTTTAAGACAGCTTTACTGGTAAGTTCTTGTCTGTAATACATACATTGAAACTTCTTGGAGTCCTAAGACAATCTTAGTATGTCTTTAATCCGGGTGGGGGTTGTTTTTCAGTAATTCCATTCTTATACACATTGTGACACCCATAGCTTGATTTAAGAACCATTTGCCCAAGTAAGGTTATCTCATGTCAATTGAATTTATATGCAGTGGAATTCTTTGTATGTGCTTTGCACCAAGCACCTTTGACCCTGGGACCCTCCCAGCTTAAGGTAACATGGTACTGTATAGCTTCTCTGACATCATCTTCTGTTTTTTTAAATGAATATTTTAAACCAATGGGGATTTTTTCTTTTTTTTTTCTTCATAATCTAGTTGTTAAAAGTATTGTTTTTTTCTAAATAACTGTCATTACGCTTCTGATGTAGGACTTTTTGGTCTGAAAGCTACAGCACTCTGTTCTTGTTGTTACACCTATGTTGGTCCATTAAAAGGTATCAAATCATTTGCTTCTGGATCTGTTCTTACAAGGACCAATACGGCAAACACTAAATCTACAGTAGATTTCTTATAATTGGGGTGGTTGAGAGGTATACTCTCTACTGTCCCATATTATGAAGGGCATTCCTCATTTTACCAATTAAAATTGGTTTATCCCTCATGGAAATGGTGCTGCCTGCACTGAGATGATGAGGTAAGCTTGGATTCTTACCTCTCATCCTATTAACAGTGAAATGCTGGACATTGGCATTCAAAATGTGGGGCACTGGCCCTCAGAAAACACATGAAGATTCAAGTGGAAACTAATATCTTTGCTTGTGCTGTAATATCATAGAGTGTTGAGAATTTCTATTCTTAGGTCTGTTTACTGTACAGTACCTTCTTTGTGTAGGCAGCATCTTTTCAATATGAGACAGCACAATGTTGAGGGGTAAAATGGGAGCAGATCTTCATAATTTGGGACTGTTGAAAGGTATGCATCAGCCTTTGAAGCTGAAATTCTTAATATCATTTGTTGTTGAAATAAAATTAGATTTATTACAAATAAATGCTCGGTATTGTTTCCACAGTGTTCTGAGCACGTGTCTATTGTTGTGTCCCATTTTATGAAGGTCAGTGTACCACATTCTACTATATTTTGACAGGGGCATCATTTGGGGGTAGCCTGGGGTTATTTATGGTTGAGACCCCTATGATTTCTTTGCAACCCCTATAATGTCTACTGCAACCCCTAAGAACCCCTAAAAGAAGGTTTCCTAAGCATTTATTTATATAAATGTGGTGGCTGGATGTGTTTTGCAACCCCTATGATTCTGCTAAAATGGGTCTTCACAAGCCCTTATGATTCTGGTGAAATGATGCAACTGCGTTTTGAGTTTCATTGTCGCAGACATTTGTTTCTTTGAAATGTCTCCAACTGAAAGACCCTACACATCTTAGCAAATTATTTATTTAGACTTTCCTGCACTAGAATAGTCTTATTTAGGTGTAGAACCTAGTTTTCAAAAAGGTCCCAGGGGACTCCCATAGTAGCAGCAGAAGTATGTGCTGCAAAGTTCCACAGTAAGAGGATAATGTATGGTCTGCTATCCATAACAACCATGTATAGCCATCAAGAGGTTGTCAATGGCATCTGTTTAAATCTCGAGAGTGAAGCTTGAGAGGTTTGGGTTGCCATGGCAACCTCGAAATGGCTACTTGTGGTTGTTGTGGATAGCAGAGCATACATTGTCTTTTATAGTGTATGATGCACTAACATAAGGAAAACTAGCAGGTCGATGCACTGCTGAGTCCTTACTTTTTCATTTTGTTTACCTCAGCACTGCTCTCCTCCAGTCCAGCTCTCACTGCCGCAGCCGCTTCCTGACAGGTGGAGGTTCACGTGATGCGCATGCACTAACACGTTCCATATTGTTGTGCTGCAGTAGCTACATATCCAGTGCAGCACAACAACAAGGATGATGTAACTGCTGCAGCACAACAACTCTATTTCAGGGATGGATTTCCATCCCTAAAATCGTTCTACCATAGACTATAAATGTATTATATTACAGTGTTTTACTGTATCCAGGAAAGCTTTTGTACTTGGAGCTTAGTAGGCACTTTAACATCAAAAGAAAGGAAAGGGAAAAGGGGAATTGTTTAACCAGGAAAGGCACACTAAGCCGGATCTTGTTTCCAGGTGCAAATGAAAAAGATTTGAGTGTGCTTATAGTTCAGCTGTCTTCGGATCTAGGGACCTAATAATTGACGTGCATGCCCTTTGTGGCAAATCTCCAAACCTTCCAAATATTTTTGAGAATTTTTAAAGTTATCAGGGGTCAAGAATGAGAAATTATTGGTTTTAAGGTGTTTTCTTTTTTTTTTTCTTTTGCTCACAAAAATCTAAACATGGTAAAGATTTAAAGCATGAAACTTTCAGGATCATTAAATCCTGCCCCAAAGATGTTTTTATTTTGTTAGTTTTGCAAACAAAGTAATTAAGAATGTTCAAGTTAAAAGTTTTCAAAAATACAGCCAGCCATACATGTGATGTACATTGTTCTAATCTTTTTTGCATATGTTGCTTTATGTGCTAGAACTAGCATACTAAGGATTACGGACATCTGTACAGCATGTAGACGACAGTTTTAACCCCCTGTTTCGGCTGTTCAGTGTCACACTGGGACCACATCTCCAATGCCGCTAAACTTTGTCAATCTTCCCCCTGATTATTTGTTGTGATGGATACCTGGGAGCCTATACACTTTACTGCAAAGATCTGCTGGACCTCTAACCTTAGGTTGTGGCACTGGGAGCCTACATTTGTGTAAAAAAAGTGCACTAAACCAAAACTCCCCACTCCCAATATTCATGTATGGAACTGGGACTTGTGCCATCCAACTGACCAACCCCGCACCCCTATTTTAAATAGCCTCCGGGAGCCCATCCTAAGTGTCATTTAACTGACCTAACCTTTCCCTTAAAATGTTCAAATATGGCACTGGGAGCCATTCCCAGTGCCATCTTATGTCACCTGACCCCATCCTGATTAAAACATGGGGCACTAAGAGACCATCTCCATTGCTGCTGAAGACTCAACAAGCTCCAAAATGGCAACCAGTACAGCCCCAACACTAATTTTCTTTGCTGTCTGCCATCTGATTTCCTTTAGCACAAACCACTATTTGACTGAAAATGTGGTTTACTATTAAACAACTTTTAGCAATACTAAAGTTCAGACAGTGGCCTAATAAGGAGATAACTGGTGTTATGCTGCTAGTTATTGTCTGGGGGGGGAGGTGAGGGTGTTGTTATGGTAAATGCACACCAGGAACTGCTTGGGCAGGGTGAGGAAGGAGGGAAGGAGACTGCCAGTAGCTGCTTGGGACTGCTTGAAAAGGGGGGCCACTGGTCAACAGGGACTGCTTGGCATGGTTGGGGTATTAGAGGGGTGTACCATGGGATGCCAAGGAACAGGTGCTGCTGGAGGCTATCCAAGACTAGTGCAAGGAGTGATGGAACCTACTAGAGAGGAGAACTTACTGGAGTTGGTGCTAACAAATGGTGATCAAGTCCAGGATGTAGTAGTACAGAACCCTCGAGCAGGAAGCGACCACCGCTCAGTGTGTTTCCTCCCACACAGGGAGGAGTCAGCTAAGACCAGGACAAGAGTGTTGGACTTCAGGAAGGCAGATTTTGCCAGAATGGGCAGCATCCTAGAGAGGTATTTAGCTAAAATTAACCCAGTGATGGATGCTGAACAGAAGTGAGCAATCATTAGGAAGAGGCTGAATGAGGTCATGAACACGTAAGCCAAATCTTAGAGTAAGCAGCCCAGGTCCAAAAAACATAGCTGTCTCAGCAAGGAAATGGAGTGGAAGGTGAGGGAAAAAAGATTGGCCTTCATTAAGTTCAAAAATCAGGGTGGGAGGAGGATAGAGAAGTGTTCACACAGGCATCTAGGGAGGTGACCAGGTCAGTCAGGGCAGCCAAGGCAGCAAAGGAACTGACGTTGGTTCAGGGTATCAGAGAGAGGGAAAAGGGGTTCTATAAATATATAAGGGAGAAGAGGAGTTGTAGAGATGACATTGTTAGAATCAAGAGGGATGGGGGATGGGCAGAACAAGGGGAACAACAGTCAGAGGCACTCAATAAGTACTTCTTCTTGGTGTTCACAAAAGAAAGGGATGGCCCAATACTTCTGGTGGAAGGAGGCAAGGGTGAAGGGGGGGCAGATATAATAGATGGGGTTATCCAAGAGGATAGAGTTCTGAAGGGCCTTAAAGCCTTTCGGGTGGACAAGGCACCAGGACCAGACAGTGTACACCCAAGGGTCCTGAAGGAACTGATGGAGGTGTTGGCAGGCCCTCTGACAGACCTCTTCAACACCTCCTTGGAGATGGGGAAGGTATCCAGGGGCTGGAAGATGGCTCACGTGGTGCCCCTTCACAAGAGTTGACACAAGGATAAACCAGGCAACTACAGACCAGTAAGCTTGACTTCCATAGTGGGGAAGTTGATGGAGATCATTCTAAAGGAAAGGTTGATAACCTTTCTCAATATTAATGGTCTACAGGATAAGAGACAGCGTGTGTTTGTCTAGGGAAGATCATGCCAAACTAACCTGAAGGAAAAGTGATAAGGCCATCAAGAAATGGAGGGTAATGCGTACCAATGCCTGTAGTCTGGGCAACAAGCTCCCTGAACTGGTGGCCTTGATGGAAGAGAGATGCCTGGATATTGTAGCAGTCACAGAAACATGGTACACAGAGAACCATGACTGGGATGTTAACATACCAGGGTACACAACCTACAGGAGAGACAGGGAGGGGAGAAGAGGGGGAAGTAGCTCTCTATGTGAGGGAAGGGATAAAAGCAACTGAACAAAAGAGTAAACAGAGAGGAGAGGAGGCACTGTGTGTCACCTTAGAGACTGGAAATGGCACCACGATTCGCACAGGGGTTAAATACAGACCCCCATGTCAGGGGGACAGAATTGACAAGAATATGATAGAAGGCATACTTGGGATGGCAGAGAAAGGGGAGATACTGTTGATGGGGGACCTTAATATGCCAGATGTTAACTGGAGCACCTTTGTTGCAGCCACATCCAAATGGAGGGCCATTCTTGATGCCCTTCAGGTGGCATGCCTCAGACAGCTAGTTCTGGAACCTACTCATGAGGGAACAATCTTAGACCTCATACTCTCAAATGGGGACAGTGAGAGGATCTCAGATCTAGAAGTAGGTAGTCATTTGGGAACAAGAGACCAGCAAACAGTGTGGTTCATGATAAACTCTGCTACAGAGTCAAGCCATACAAAAGTGAGGGTTCTAGACTTCAGGAGGGCTGACTTTGGCAAGATGGGAGAGTGCCTTAGAAAAGCACTAGCAAACAGGCTAGAAGGAGGGGTGGAGCAACAATGGGGAAATATTAAAACTGCCATCGCAGAGGCAACAAGCCTTTGTGTGAAGCAAATAAACAAATCAAAATGAAAGAAAAAGCCACTATGGTTCTCAAAAGAGGTGGTGGTGAAGATTATGGAGAAAAAGATAGCATTTAGGAAGTATAAAGAAACACAAAAGGAGCAGGACAGAGAACTGTACCAGTTAAGGCAGAAGGAAGCAGGGAGGGTAGTCAGAATAGCAAAGGCCCAAACTGAGGAAAAGATAGCCAGCTCAGTTAAGAAGGGGATAAAACCTTTATAGGTATATCAGACATAGAAAGACAAAGGAGGGATAGTGAGGCTGAATAGAATGGACAGTGGGTGGGCAGAGAGTGACAGTGAAAAGTTAGGATACTGAATGAATACTTCTGCTCAGTATTCACAAAGAGGAAGTGGGGGAGGTGCCTAATCCAATTAACAGAAGCGCTCTGGAGAGGGGGGTCAAGCCCAGTCCTTTCAGAGAAGAATGGGTTCTGAAAGAACTCCTAAAACTGAAGATGGACAAAGCAATGGGGCCAAATGGAATTCACCCTAGAATTCTAAAAGAATTAAGCAGAGAACTAGTGACACCACTGACTTCCCTTTTTAGCAAATCATGGGAGGATGGTGTGGTACCTGAGAACTGGAAGAAGGCTGATGTGATTCCCTCTCACAAAGTGGGGCCAAGACAGAGGCAGGAAACTACAGACCTGTCAGTTTGACCTCTGTGGTAGGGAAAGTGATGGAATCACTTGAAGGAGAATTGTTGAGTACCTAGAGGGCAGGGGCACAGGACCCAAGGCAGCATGGGTCTACACAGTGGAAGGTTATGTCAGATGAATCTAATTGATTTCTTTGACTGGGTGACCAAAGTAGTAGACCAGGGAGGCTATGGACATGGCTCACCTAGACTTTAGCAAGGCATTTGACACAGTCTCACACAAAAGATTAATAGTCAATTAACCAGCCTGGGAGTGGGTCCCAGGGTGGTAGCCTGGTAAAACATCGGCTGGACAACAGGACACAGAAGGTAATGTAAATGGATTCCACTCTGAAGAAAGAGGGGTTACTAGTGGGGTACCACAGGGTTCAGGTTCTGGGCCCAGTCCTTTTAATGTCTTTATAAGTGACATTGCAGAGGAACTGAAGGAAAAGTATGCCCTTTGCAGATGACACAAAGATCTGCAACAGGGTTGATACACAAGGAGGCGGAAAGGATGAGAAGGACTTGGCAAGGTTGGAGGAATGGTCAGAAGTATGGCAGCTTGGATTTAATGCAAAGAAGTATAAATAATGCACCTGGGAAACAAAAACCAGGGAAGATTACACAATGGGGGGAGTAGAACAACAACAAAATGGAAAGGGACCTGGGGTAATCATATCAGATGACCTTAAGGTTGGCAAGCAATGTGAGAAGGTGGTAGGGAGGGCTGGGGGGATACTGGGATGTATAGGAGAGGCATCACCAGCAGAAAACAGAAAGTTGTTAGCCCCTGTACAGACAGTTGGTGAGACCCATCTGAGTATCGTATCCAGTTCTGAAGACCCCATCTCCGCAAGGACATAGACAGGATGGAGATGTCTCAGAGGAGGGCAACTAAAATGGTGCAGGGTCTGCAAGAGAAGCCATATGAGGAGAGACTAAAGGAGCTTAATATGCATCCTTTGAGGAAAGGAGGGATGGGGGACATGATAGAAATGTTTAGCACCCCAGTGGAATCAACAAAGTCCAAGAGGGTAGCATCTTTCAGAAAAGAGATGCAAGAACAAGGGGACACAATTTGAAGATAGAGGGGGGACAGCTCAGGGGCAATGTGAGGAAGTATTTTTTCACAGAGAGGGTGGTGGACACATGGAACAGCCTTCCTGAGGAGGTTATGGGGTCTAAAACTGTGGGAGAATTCAAGAATGCATGGTACAGACATAAGGCAATTTTTGTGGGGGGCAGGAAGAAATAGGCTGTTTGTTAAATAAGATCTGCAGCTTATCCTCTAGGTAGGGAAATGGGCAGATTAGGTGGGCCAAGCGGTCCTTATCTGCTGTCAAAGTCTATGTTTCTATGTTTCTATGAGACCTTTACGTACTTGAAAAGCATAAACAAAGACAGAGAGGATTGTTCCTGTTAAAGGGGGGAAGGTTTACTAGGGTTCACTAGGAGGCACAGTCTGAAGTTGTAAGGGGGAAGGTTCAGGAGGGAAATGAGGAGGCACTACTTTATAGATAGAGTGGTGGTGAGATGGAATGCACTTCCGGAGGAGTTAATCGAACTGAGGACAGTGGATAGCTTTAAGTGGGGTCAGGATAGAGTCAAGGGAAAGATTAGTACAGACAAGAACACAAAGAGGGGAAAGACCAGGAAGGGGGAGGAAGGGAGGTGTTTGGATGGGGCTGAGGCAATTGTAGTAATTGTCACAAACGCACTCAGCAGGTCAGGCCCTCTGCTTCCACTGTGCCAACCTCTGAGTGCAAGAGTGTGATCTTAAGCAGTTCCTGTTTTCCCAAGGAACATCAAAGGTTTTTACAACTCTGCCATACGTCACTTAAGTGTTAATATAGCCACGTCCTGTCCTGTAATAAACTATATGTTTAGCTTCCCAACTTCAGAGGCAGGAGGTCACAAAAAGGCCATAAAATGTAATGTCTCAAGGAAGTTAATTACCTTACAGAGATCTCCTGGTTTAATATATATCCTGTTATTTCACTGAAACCTGGGGGGGGCACCCATGAACCACTGTGACAATTACACATTATATTTTTATATTACAAATATCACCCAACAATCATAACCAGCTGGCCAAGCGTCACAATCCTCCCCACCTAGACTGAATTTGGGAGCTCTATCCCCTGCATGGGATGAGCTTCCCAAGTCTGTTCACAACTCATAAACACGCAACAGGCCATCTGCGTTCTGACTGGTCGCTCCAGCTCTATGTAAGATCATCATGTCATACCCATGCAAGGCAAGACTCCATCTTAAGTCTACCATTAGTTTTTCCCATTTGGGTCAGCCAAACCAGGGGGTTGTGGTCTGTTTGTACCTCAAAATGCTGCCCATATAAGTATGGCTCTGACTTCTTTAGGGCCCACACTATGGCAAGAAACTCTTTTTCCACAGTAGAGTAAGCCTGCCCCCTGGGAAGTAACTTTTTACTCAGGTACACTACAGGGCGCTGTTTCCCTTGGTTGGATGTCTGACTCAGTACTGCCTCAATACCCACGTCTGAGGTGTCAGTCTGGACTATAAAGGGTCTGTTATAGTCAGGACTTGTCAATACAGGAGCACTGCTCAGTGCCTCCTTCAGTCTGATAAAGACTTTTTCACTGGCTGGTTCCCAGGTAATTTTCTTAGGCATCTTTTTCTTTACCAGGTCAGAGAGGGGAGCAGCCAGGGCACTGTAATTGGGTACAAATTTCCTATAGTACCTTGCTGTCCCTAGAAAACTCCTGACCTGCTTCTTCATTTCTGGTCTGGGCCACGCCTTGATCACCTCTATTTTTCTTGGTTAGGATGGAGCTGTACCCAGCCTACAACATGCCCAAGGTATGCCACTTCAGCCATGGCTACCTGGCACTTCTCAGCTTTGACAGTGAGCCCGGCCCTCTGTATCCTGCCCAGCACTTCTCTAAGGTGGGACAGGTGTTCCTCACAGCCAGCACTAAAGATGGCAGTGTCATCCAGGTATGCCATGGTGTACCCCTCAGCACCATTTAACACCTGGTTCACCAACCTTTGGAAAGTGGCCGGGGCATTCTTCATTTCAAAAGGCATTACTTTAAATTCAAATAGCCTATTGGAGTGATGAAGGCCAACCTCTCCCTAGCTCTGTCAGTTAACTCTACCTGTCAGTACCCCTTTGTCAGGTCAATAGTCGTAAGGTAGGTCGCCCCTCCCAACTTTGTCCAGGAGTTTGTCCGTCCAGGGCATCGGGTGGGCATCTGACTTAGTGACTGCATTCAGTCCATGATAGTCCACACAGAAATGAGTAGAGCCATCTGGCTTGGGCACAAGTACTACGGGTAAGGCCCAGGGGGCTGTGGGATCTCCGGATTACCCCTAAATCCAGCACTTCCTCCACCTCCCTCCTAATGTCCTTTTGGACAGCCTCTGACACCCAACATGCTGTCCGCCGTATGGGTGTCTGTGTCTCTGTCTCCACATCATGCATTGCTAAGGGGGTTAGTCCAGGCTTGGTGCTAAACATTGGGGCAAAGTCTGCTAAAACCTCCCTTACTTCCTGGATCCTGTCCAGGGCCAACTGGGGAGACAATTTAAATGCCTCCACAGAGGACTCCCACGTGCTTTCTTTTCCAGCAAGTCCAGAAGGGGGTCTCCTTTGTCCATCCCCTCCCCAGGACTACATACTGCAAACACCATGTCAGCCCTATTAGCATACGGCTTCATCATGTTGACATGGTGCATTCTTTCTGTCTGTCTTCTTTCAGGTAACTGATACAGTTCACGCCATTTACCTTTCTAACTACCTTGTACGGCCCAGCCCACTCAGCCTGCAGCTTGTCTTTCTGGACCGGAATAAGGACCATGACTTCCTGACCCACTGTGTATGAGCGAGCTCTGGCTCTGTAGTCATACAACACTTTTGGTTTCTGTTGGGCAGCTGCCAGGTTGCTCTGGGCTATCCCCATAAGCTCCTTCAGCCTTTCCCTAAACCAAGGGATGTAATCCACTATGGGAGTTCCCTGGGTGCCATGCTTGCCTTCCCAGTGCTCCTGGCTCAAGTCTAGGGGCCCATGTACCCGGCATCCATATAAGAGTTTGAAGGGGGAAAATCCTGTCGACTCTTGGGGCACCTACCTGTATGCAAACAACAGGTGGGGAAGGTATTTCTCCCAGTCCCTCCCATGCTGTTCAGCAAATGCTTGGAGCATTGACTTCAGGGTACCATTAAATCTTTTCACAAGCCCATTGGCTTGTGGGTGATAAGGTGTTGTGCACCTCTGCACCACACCACACTTCTCCACAAACATTGCATCAGGTCCGACATGAAGGAACCCCCTCGATCGGTGATAACCTCCTACGGAAACTCAACATGGGAGAAAATCCCAAGTAAGGCATCTGCCACTTTGTCTGTCCTCAGGGAGGATAGGGCGACTGCCTCTGGATACCAGGTGGCATAATCCACCACAGTCAGGATGAACCTCTTCCCGGAGGAGCTGGGGGTATTTAAAGGCAATATCCACTCCCACCCTCTGGAATGACTCCTCCACTATGGGCAATGGAATTAGGGTGGCTTGTGTTTTCTTACCTGCCTTCCCTATTTCTTGGCATCAGTGACAAGACCTGCAATACTCATTCACCTGCTGGGTGAAGTTGGGCCAATAGAAATTCTGGGCCAACTGCTGCATAGTGGCGCATGATTCCCAGATGACCAGACAAGGGAATATTGTGTGCTATCTTGAGCAACTGCTCATGATACTCCTGGGGAACAGCAAGCTGTCTGCCTATCACCCCTCCCTCTGTCTTCACAGCCTGAGTATACATCAGTCCATTTTCCCAATAAACTTTATGTTTACCGTAACCTCCCTGTGCGCCGTCAGAGTCTGCCCAAGCCTTCAGCTTCTCTAGACTAGGGTCACTTTTCTGAGCAGCTGCAAACTCCTTACACATTCCCAAGGCATGGGACAGGTCCCCTTCAGTGTCTAAACTGGGGTCCCTAGCACTAGCATCAGGGCACTCAGGATCACTGTCATCCCTAACCCTCTGAAAATGGGTCACCAAACCTTCTTCGGGAGTAACCCTCTGTAGCTGTGTGGTTAACTGCTACTGGGGAAATTTCTACCCCCTTCTCATTAGTCTCCCTATCAGGAGACACAGGCTGGGGAACCAGCCTCCCAGTGGTTTCCACAATGGCTTCATTGGGGTCCAGGGAACTACAATTTTCCTTTGCCGCTTGGCTACGGGTCACTGTACACACCATCCCCTGTTTGAGATTGTTGCCAAGGATGACATCAACTGCTAACGTTTTGGCTACAGCCACCTGTTGCACAGTTCCCCCTGTTTCACCCCAGTCTAGGAGAATACTAGCAAGTGGCAATGTGGTCTTCTCACCAGTGAACCCTTGCACAGTTACAAATTCTTTGGGTATAAGCCGATCAGGCTCTACCAGATCCCCTTTTATGAGCATCAGGGATGCCCCTGTGTCCTTAACCCTTGTGTCTGCACCCCATTCACCATGATTGGGTGCATGTGTTCCCTCATGTTCACAGGCATGCTTCCAGGGACACATAAACAATGCACTTCTTTCCTAGCCCCATTCTGCATATTGCTTATCCTTTTGGGACACTGTCTGGCAATATACCCAGTTTCTTTACAGACCCAACATGTGTTTCTTTTCTCATACAAATCTTTTCTCTGAAACCTGGGGCTAACTGGTTTCGGTGGAGGCAGTGAGGGTTTTAGCTGCCCTGAAGGTGCACTTTTCCCTTCCTGCACTGCCACGCCTGCCCCATTCGCTCTCAGAGCAGGTTTGCGCTTGGCATAGCGGTCCGAGAGTTCAACAGCCTCTTGCACTTTTTGGAATGTTGGTCCTCCAGCCAGGTTTTCAGCTCTGCTTGGCACGCCCAAAAAACTGTTTTAACAAAATAGCATTTTCAATTTTATCTACAGAGTTTGCTTCAATTCCCTCCTACCAATGTTTTAAAAACTGACAGTGTTTTGTGGCTAGCTTCTTGTAGCTCATATTGGGGCTTTTCCTTAGCTTACGGAATTTAACTCTGCTTCTGCAGCTAAATCAAACTTTTTTTAAAGTGCAGCTTTAAGTTTGCTGTAATCATTATTGTCCTCATTGTCCATTTGACCCAATGCATCCCGACCTTTCCTGGTAAGTAGTTGGGATAGCTGAATGCTCCAGGACCCTCTAGGAATTTTAGCCTGAATATAAACTTTTTCAAAGGAATTTAAAAAGGCATCCATATCCGCCCCCTCTTTAAATTCAGCTATCAATTTGGAATTCAATTTGTAACCCAGTCCTGTAGTTCCAGTTAAACCCAAGCCACTTACCTGCTCTGGTGCTGGTGGTTGGAGTCGTACCTTCTCCAGTTCATGTTACCTCTGGTGCTCATGCTCCTCACGGTCCGCCTCTTGCTGTTCACAATCCACTTCTCTCCATTCTTGCTCCCTCTTCTCCTCTGCAGCTCACTGCTTTTGCTTCTCTTCTTTCTGGAACTCCAGCTCCATTCCGTGTAACTCAATCTGAAGCATGATTGCTTCTGGATCCAGAATACTGGTTACCTTCCCCTGCTGCTGTGGCCCTTTGCTGGCACTGGCCCTGCTGCCTTCCTCACCAGATCTCGACACTGCACTGGTCACTGACCCCTCCACACCCAAGGTTTGGTCCTTTACTGTCACAATCTGTGACTTGATGCTCTGGGCATCTGCTGCTATCAGGGCATCCATGAGGTTCTGCTTGGTGGCTTTCACCTTGTGCAGAACTCCTCTGTCCTGGCAAAACTACCTCAAGTAGTCTGCAGTGTACCCACTGTAGTTGGAAGCCATCTTCTTCCCTAATTACGGCTACTCTAACTTGCATTCTAGAAAAAAAATCAAACAAGTAGGAACTTGACTGTAAGCAAAATTATATAGTTCTGTTTCCTTTTTAAAAATAAATCACTGCCATATTTTGCAAGTGAGCTGTGCAGTATTAAGCTGACACACTGAACAGTTATCCACACCACTGCCAACCAATCTGTCACAAACGCAGTCAGCAGGTCAGGCCCTCTGCTCCCATAGTGCCAACCTTCCAGTGCAAGAGTAGGTACAGGTAACAGACAGGGTAACTCTCTTGTCTGCTTGTGGTTCCGAATCACCTTTAGTCTCAAGTTCTGGGGGAATTCAAACTGTGAACCTTATGCTAGCATACCCAAATGTACAGGCTCAGATAATATTCTCTTTGGGGGATGCAATACATCTTTCGCCAAAGGGTCATAACCAGGTATCCAAAATGAACTCTTAAAACTCTATAAAAGACCTTAGGTATATTCTTACCTTTTCCCAGTTTAGTAACACCATCAAGCTCTTGAACAGCTGTCAGACTTAACCATCTATACGTCACATCCAAAAAGAACTGGCAGACAACCCAAGGCAGTCTTTCAAATAATATTTTTACTAAAAATGGCTAAAAATATGAAAAATGTAAACACAGAACAATATATCAAAGAGCATACCATTACCTAAAGAAAAACAAGGAAAACTATAGACAAACTCCTACCAACATACAGTTAGACTTTTTCTATCTAATGTATTACCTCTATAGTGCTTTTTAAAGTTAGAGATCAGGGAGCTGTGTATTCTACAGTCCCAAGATGGAATATCTCACAAAGATCAGACACCAGTATAGTTTAAACTGTGTCTCTCCACACCCCTTCTCCAAGTCATCTACTGTAGCTCCTCCTTTTAGAATATAAAAAAATACAAACATGATGTCCTATCAGAAGATATTTTAAATAATGTGACTTCAGTAAATTCCCAAATTATGACAGTCTTTAATCAAGCCTTTCCTCTTTGATCTTGAGCAGTTCCTGTTTTCCCAAGGAACATCAAAGGTTTTTACAACTCTGCCATACGTCACTTAGGTGCTAATATAGCCATGTCCTGTCCTGTAGTAAACTATATGCTTAGCTTCCCAACTTCAGAGGCAGGAGGTCATAAAAAGGCAATAAAATGCAATGTCTCAAAGAAGTTAATTACCTTACAGAGATCTCCTGGTTTAATATATATCCTGTCCTTTCACTGAAATTTTGCGGGGAGGCACCCATGGAGCACTGTGACAATTGCACACTATATTTTTATATTACAAATAGCATCCAGCAATCATAACCAGCTGGCCAAGCGTCACAGTAATATAAAACTAAGAGTTGCACAATTGGGCAGACTTGATAGACCTGTGGGCTTTTTTCTGATGGCCATTTCATATGTTCGTATGTTTGTATGCCAGAGACTGCTTGGCACAAGGTGGCGTGAGTGAGGCAGGTAACACCAGATGGCAGGAAATGCTTGGCATGGAGTGAGGTGTAAGGGATGAGGTGTCACTGGATGTCAGAGACTGTTTGGCATGGGATAGGATCAGGGAGTGGGGTGCCACTGGACCTAAAGAGCTGCTTGGCATAGGGATGGTGTGAGGGACTGGGGTGCCACTGTACACCAGGGACTGATAAGCATGGGGCAGGGTGAGAGAAGAGTGGACACTGCACAATAGGGACTACTTGGTACTAGGTGGGTGAGGAATGTGGTGCATCTGGACACCAGAGACTGCTTGGCACAGGGGCTGGGTAATACACAGGGTATCAGTGGGCACCAGGGACTGCTTGGCACAGGACCTGGCTAAGGGAGGGTGTTGAGTGCTACTAGATTACAGAGACTGCTTGGTACATGGGATGGGCAAGGGAAGGAGGTACCAGTGGATGCCATGGACCCACTGTTTGGCTTGAGGTGAGGTAATGGAAGGCATGCCACTAAACACCAATGACTACTTGGTACAGGATGGAGTGAAGGTGGGGAGTGCCACTTAAGAACAGGGACTGCTTGGCTCAACAAATGCTGATAATGGGGGTCACGTGATGGCAGCTTGAGCTAAAGCAACAGTTCCTCGGAGCTCCGTTCTTTACTCCCCGATTTTATCCTAATAACTGTTTTCTAAAGTAAGACTTACCCTACCAGAGAAATCCAACAGCAATATAACTGTAGTCTGAAGTGTGGGATCGAGTTTTGAATGGAGGTGTATATGAAAAAAGCGTTACCGAGACGATCCCCACCGCTTACTCCGGAGAAAGACAAGGTCGCAAAACGACCTTGGCAGCAAGCTCCAAATTTGCTGAAAATGTCTGCAGTAACAACAGCACTCTCGGAGGAGAAATTTTTAGAGATAATGCAGCTGCTTCAGACAGCAATTACTACAATCTCTGAAGATCTTCAAACAATTAAAAACTCTGTAGACTCCTTGCCAAGGAGAGTCGGGGATTCGGAAACTAGAATTACATCCCTGGAAAGAAGACAAGACAAGGCCGATCTAGATTCAGTCAATGCAGGACGCAGACTTAAAAAATTGAAGGAGAAGATAGAGGACCTGAAGGGGCACAGCAGACAGAATAATTTGGTGGTAATTGGCATCCCTGAGAAAGAGGAAGGGAATGCAGCAATCTCATTTATGCAAAAGTTCTGCGTTAAAATAGCCGGCCCCCCTCCCCAAATGGAGGAGATTATGTGATCGAGAGGGCCCACCGAGCCCTGCGTCCTCTGCCAGCTCCTGGTCAGCCCCCGAGGCCAATGATTTTTAAGCTGCTAAATTTTATCGATAAGCAGCACATACTCAATAAGGTGAAAGAAATCCAAGAAGTGACCTGGGAGGGCAGGAAAATCCGAATTGCGCAGGATATTCCTCATTCGGTGCGATTAAGGAGACAAGAACTCCATCCAGTTGTGTCCAAGTTGATCGCCGTGGCAAAGCAGTTCAGGGTTAAATACCCCGCAGTCCTGATGGTTTAAAATGAAGACAAATGGATCTCCTATGATTCCCCTATGCAAGCCTTGCAAGGTCTAAAAGAGCTCTTTCCAGACCTGTTTAAGTGATGGCAAGCCGGCATGCAATAATAGCGACGTAAGTGCCTGTTGCCATTGAGTGCCCCCTCCGAATATGTTGCAATGGATCTTCAAATATATGGTAGTTAGGTATTTTGGTATAGAGTGGATGTAAATCATTAGAAGAAATGACTGTTAGTGCCGTACTTAAGTATGATCCTGCGATTTTTCGATAGTGTGCCCATGCCCACTCTGAAGCTTTGTCTATAGCTCCTAAAGGGATATCAATAGTGGGGGAAATTACTGATATGGCCAGAAACTCGTGGGCTGTACCACCTTAGAACAGCCTGTTCACCCCTGCTACACCTACCAGACACCTACAGTTCCTTGTCTTCACCTGGTGTTACGGTCTGAAACACGGGATGAACGGTAAACTAAAAGAAGCTAATGGCACAAGCTGACATAAAGAGCCGCAGCCTCTATAACAGTATATTCCTCATCCACATACTAAGGGACAATGCAGTGCGCTACATTGTAATATAGCTACATGGGCCAGCTTCATTCGGACTCTTAACGCAATGCATGGGAATAGAACTCAGCGCGATCAGTAATGTGGAACTGTGCCGCTTTGAGACAATATTAGATTAAGTCTGGTTACTTACAACTCCTTCTGACCTGACAGCCACTTAAATCTGCACCTACCTTACTATCATTCTTGCCCTAGGAGACAGATGGCACATTGATGGGGGCAGTTAGATCGAGCAATATAGGTCTGGACATAAATCAGTACTATATCTGATATAGTCACCTCGCAGGTTCTAGGAAAAGTTTAACGCTCTCATACTGCATAGAATCTAACATTCTAGTGTATGGGAATAGTAGAGTCATTAATCCTACTCCTTTTTTTTTTTTAAATGTAGAGTTGTTATAAGTAGCCGAAAGGTGATAACATAGATATGTTACTTATTTCCATGCTGATTACATATATACTAAGTTCTCGATGTCGAATAGAGATGATGAGTACATATATAGCCGTTTGATATTATCATTCTTTGATAATTATTGTTAACGTTTATAGGCTTCAATAGGTGTATGCCAGATACAGAAAAGCATTGAATATTTAAGGCGTCTGCTTGTAATGTAAACAAACGCTCCCCCCCTTTTTTTTTTTCTTTTCTCCTCTGAACAGTTGTTAACGGTGGGGTAAGGAGAGGGGGAGGGTTCCGGGGAACAATGTTGTTAGGTTGGAGTCTGCTTTATTGTATAAATCATGTGGCATATCAAGGTTGGGAGTACAGTGAGTTAGTACTGGGGGTGTTGTATTAAGCGGAGGGTTATAATTTACAAGTCTAATAGATATGGAGGGATGGGTAGTAGTATTATTATGTTGGGAGGGAAAAGGACTACACACTGTCAACATTTAAGGGATAAAAACTCGTCAGGATGCATTCTCGCTTTCCAGTTGGACTTACCATGCTTCCCAGATGGTTTGGAGTAAAGAATCAGTAGGGCAACTCCAAATGGGTTTATTCTGCTTACTCACCTACTTCTGCCTTTACACAATCACCATAGAAAATAAGTAATAATTATCGTTTTGTGAGCTGGAATGTTAAGGGAGCCAAGGATAGGGTCAAAAGACAGGCTATTTTAAAACACTTACATCAGTTACGTGCACAAGTTGTTTTTTTACAAGAAACGCACTTGAAAAGGGAGGACGTACTCCTCTTTAGAAGATTATGGGTGGGTCAGGTATTTAGTGCAGGAACCTCCATGAGTAAAGGGGGAGTAGTGATTCTACTGGCTAGGAGTGTTCCATTTAAATTAGCCCAGGAAATATGGGATCCAGAGGGCAGATACATAATTATTCATGGATCTTTGGAGTCTTGTCCGGTTCTCCTTGGATCCGTATATGGACCAAATAGTGACTCTCCTTCTTTTTTTGTGAATTTATTAAACATAATAGTGACTAACCCACCCAAACTTACAATATTGGGAGGGGATTGGAACTTAGTTCTTCAGACAGACCTAGACAGGTCTGATCATATGCGACGAGGCCTATCCCCAGTGCAGAGAGCATTGAAAGAACTCATGTGCAGTGCTGCATTAGTTGACATGTGGAGAGTTCTTAACCCCTCCAAAAGACAATATACCTTTTTCTCTGCTGGGCATAAAACATATTCCCAGATGACTATTTACTTGTAAGCTCCTTTGCAATCCCCGAGGTCACGCAGACAGGAATTTCAGCCAGGGTATTGTCTGACCATGCTCCGGTTGACATGGAATTCAGGTTAGGGGCAGGGGGCAAATGCTCCCCGCAATGGCGCCTGAATAGTCAGCTATTAAAAGATTCAGCTACTGTGGGATACATCATGGAACACATTGCCTTCTTCTTTAATTGTAATCAGGGGACAGTAGATAAATATGACTTAATTTGGGCAGCTTTAAAATGCTCCTTGAGGGGGGAATTCATTAAAATGGCCTCCAAAAGGGTTAAGAATCAAAGGGCTCAGCTAGATGCCCTTTTAACATCTATTAAAAATTTAGAATATAGTTTATCACGTACCTCCCCCCTGTAGAGACGTGGACCAGATTATATCAATTGCAAGCCCAGTATGCAAGTTTAATATCTCAGAGGGCTGAGCTATCTTTACACTGAACCAAAATGAAATATCTGGATATGGGAGAGAGGGCAAGCAAGATGCTTGCGATGCGTATTCGCCAAATAGATGCCTCGCAATTTATTGCTGGAATCTACTCCGAAGAAAATGCCCAAATTTGTACCGACCCCCAAAAAATAGCGGAAATGTTTGGATCTTATTATCAGGATTTATATACAGTGGCCCCATCCTCACAGCCCACCGAAGCGGATATAAACTCCTATCTTAGTTCCGTGAATCTGCCTAAGGTCACTGCTACAGAAGCAGCCCTCTTTAAGTGCCCCAATCACCCTAGGAGAAATCCAGAAGGCCATCCAACAACTACCATTGGATAAATCCTCCGGACCGGATGGTTTGCCAAGTAATTTTTATAAAACTTGTCAAGCTGCTATAGCACCTGTGCTAAAGGACCTTTTTACTTATTGGTTTAATAATTGGATATCAGATCCCAGCTTTCAAGAGGCCGTGATATCTTTAATTTTAAAGCCCAGGAAGGATCCGCAAAACCTTAGTAGTTACCGCCCTATATCCTTATTAAATACTGACACAAAAATATTGGCCAAAGTAGTGGCTAATAGACTCACTAAAATTGTAGGTAATTTAATAGGACATGAGCAGGTCGGATTCATGGCCGGAAGGTCATCTCAAGACCATGTGAGAAAGCTGTTACACCTCATTGCGACTGCTAGAGACTCTAAAGTACCAATGGTGCTGGTCTCATTGGACGCCGAAAAGGCATTCGATAGAGTCTCCTGGGATTTTCTGTTCACCACTTTAACTTCTTTTGGTTTTCTGAAAGAATTTATAAAGTGGATTAATGTTTTATACTCCTGTCCCTCGGCCAGAGTTAAATGTAATTGGCTATTGTCCCCCTTTAAATTAGCTCTGGGTACTAGGCAAGGATGTCCCCTGTCCCCACTACTCTTCAATATATACCTAGAGCCCTTGCTTCTTAGAATGGCAGGTAATATTAACATTGAAGGTATCCAAGTAGGAGAAATAAGGTATGCTTTTTCAGTATATGCAGATGACATTTTATTGCATTTAGAGAGGCCAGGTATTTCAGTCCCTGCTGTCCTAGAGGAAATTGAGGAATATTCTAAAATATCCTATTATAAACTAAATCGAGCAAAAACGAAGATAATACCCCTGAATTATAGAGTGAATAAAGCGGCACTATCCCCTTTGGGCCTTGCTTGGGAAACGAAGTCCATAGCTTATCTAGGAATCAAGATCTTTAGGGAACTTGGGACTATAATGCGAAACAATATTGATAATCTAATTAAAACAATAACTATGGACCTGGAGAGATGGCAACTACTCCCTATCTCTCTATGGGGTAGACTAAGCATAAGTAAAATGAATCTACTACCAAGGATATTATATCCTTTGGGAATGCTGGGCACATACCTTCCAAAAATATGGTTTTTCAGGCTGCAAAGCATGCTAAACTCCTTTCTGTGGAACAAGAAGAGTATCCATAGGTCTTACCTAAAACTGACAGCCCCGAAATTAAGGGGAGGCCTTGCAGACCCCTCTTTTTTTCTATATTATATTGCACAACACATAAGTAAATTGTCCTTCTGGCACAAAGAGATAGAACATACAGCATATTCCCCTCTTTGGTTACCTATTGAAAGATATTTGGCAACCTGAGTAAAGTGCTTATTGTGAGCCCTTTTATATGTTTCCCCATTCTACATTCCCAAGCCTCTTAGAAATAATCCCATGGGTTGGTCAATAAAGGCTTCTCACCAGGCCCAAAAATACTTCGCAGTAAACTGGTACCAGTCCTCTGACCAGCCAATTATTGATAACCCACACTTCAAGATTGGTGGCACTCCAATGCCCTCTACCTTTTGGCCTTGGCTGAATCAATGTAAAGTCTCAGAAATGTGGATGAGTGGGAAACCGATTCCCTTTTCTCAATTACAAATCTCTATTGGTGCATCTGGCAATGAAGCCTTTAAATATCTTCAGGTTAGCAAGGCCCTCACCTCGTTCTCCTCGCTGGTCCCATTAAGGGACTCAGGTGAAAGAAATCTAACTACACTTATGCAGGTTGCTTCCCAACCACACGCAGTGTCTAACCTATATAAAACTCTACAGGACTGGGACCATAGATTACCATCTGGAACTTGTCCCTACTGGATAAGAAAGCTAGGTATCCCTGAAGATACTAATTTATGGAAAAAACTTTGGATATCAATGTATAAATTTATTAAGCAAGATAGACTTAGATTAGTCCATTATAATATTATGCATGATATTTATTTGACACCAGTAAGCTCTTTAGATATGGGACATTAACTGCATCAACGTAATAAATGTAAGAATGACACCGGTTCCTTTATCATATGTTATGGCAGTGTGCCATGTAAAGACATTCTGGCAGTCTATTAATAGTACTTTGGACCCTATCCTTGGCTTAAGAGAATTATTCACGCCTGAAGTTTGTTTGATAAATTATTTTCCAGTCGACACCCCCAACTGCAGGACAGCACACATGACACTTGTTACTGCAATTGCTAAACTTATAATAATGAGACACTGGTCAGATGAGAAATCTCCTACGATACTGGAATGGTACAGGGAGAGTGTCTTGGCACTACAACTGGAAAGGCATATCACACTTATGCGCGATAGAGCCAAAGCTTTTACCTCGCTATGGGGCAGCCTAGAGACTATCCTGACAATTGGGAAACCCAATTGATAAGGGATTCCACCGAGGTTACATCTAAATGACCAATAATTGTGTGTAGTCAGGGGGGGCAGGTAGGGGGGAGGGATTGTTTTGTATTGATGGGTTTGCACCTGATGTTTCATTTGCTGGATTAACCTATGTACCTAACTTGGTGCCTAAAATTAATAAAGCTTTGTTTAATAAAAAAAAAAAATGCTGATAATAACGGCCAATGTAAGCATTGTCAATGCAAATTACTGTGCATTTGTTATTAAATATCGCTAAATATAATACCAGGTCGCTCCTGTAAAAAAGCTTTCAGCTTAGTGTGCTATACCTGGTTAAACAACTAAATAAAAAAAATATATATATCCATTTCAAAAACAATGGAAATGACTGCAAAAAAAAATACATTCAGGCATCAGCTAGTGTTAAAGTGCAAAGCCACAACAGAAGGAGAGTGCAACATTTATTAGGGTACAAATTCCCCCTGAATTTTGGTGAGTGTGTAGGGTGGTGTTCTTCAGGGATTGAGTGATGGCTCAGAGCAGGGCTGGTGTGACCTTAACTTCGACACCCTCTCTCAAAGCACTGCTATGTGAGTAAACTTCCATGCCTTGAAAGATATTACAGAACTTATGTTAAAGAGCCACTGATGCCTCAAGAAGAACTTTGATAAATATAATATTTAGACACAAAGCAGCTTATATTTCTTGTTAGCTCTGTATTTCTTATCGCCATTATTTATTACTGCGGTCATATGTATTGAAACAAGATAGGTGTTCCTTGAGGGTTCACCAACTCCTCTTGTATCTTCCCAATCTAATGTCACAATACTCTGCTTGTGACATAATAGTTATTCCCATGGCAACAGACTATGATGTCACAACAGAGCATTATAATTTCAAGTAGGTAACAGACTACAGAGGCAGATAAACTTTGAGGGGTAAAAACGTGTTTTTGTGGAAATTTCTTCAGTAATAAGTAAAGGAAGGGAGAAATCTGTAAAATGTATATACATGTATATGAAATACAAGCTGAATTGTGTCTCAATATTATGCTTTCCTAAGTTTTCCCAAAGGCGTCAGCTGCTCTTTAAGAAAATACCAGTTCTGCTTCAAGCAGTCATTTAAACCCCATGGAACACCACATCACACACTCACTAAGATTCAGGGGAATGCTTATCCAACCTCACAATTCACAACTTTATGGCTTTGAGCTTCAAGCCTAACTGATGCCTAAACTTAGTTTTTTACAGTGGATTTAATATTCAGACACACTTCTGTTTATCACTAATTAGTTATCAGTACTTATGTCGACAACTCTTTTTTTATTAATGAGGACAAGGTAATCTGATTAATTGAAAACAGGATCTTTGTGTTTCCCATTTCATCCTGCCCTCCTACCTTAGCCCCACCTCTGTGCTCTGAAGACACAATAATCTCTTTGTGAGATCAGAACAATTTCCACTGCAGCAGAGTATGATGTCAGAAACAGAGAATGAGGACTTCAGTGGGACAGTCCCAAGAGGATGAGATGAAGTCTGGGGGAACAAAGATAATCTTTTCATGCAAATGTCCTCCATAATAAAGAATACAGAGAGCATGCATACAAAAGGTTTTATGTGATAAGGGCAAGTTGGTTTTGTCGCGGACCAATAAGATCAACTAAAACACTGCCCCAAGTCACTACAGCAAGCAACAACAGATCGACCGCCACAAACAGCGATGGATGGTACCTTCAAAGTACAAAACAAAAAAAGAAACATTTTATGCAAGGGGCACTCCATAGGCAATGTCTCTAGCCCCTATGCCAAATGGCTAGCTCAGCAGGGCTTAGCCACACTACTCCTCCTCCTATCTTCGTCTAGCGAGTGCAGCTCACTGCTACTCTCACTCTAACATACTCCTCAGCATTCTTCACCTCTCACTCTTCTTATGGGTGGTACTATTGAGTCGCTCAAATTGAGACACTCAATAATACTGGCTCACATCACAGTACACCATACAGAACACTTACGAAACAGAAGTTGAACTATGTCTTGCTAATCTGTACTGTAATAAAAGTTTCCTGGATTTTGGAAAGGCACAAATTGTTGTCAAGAAGGGGAACTGAAAACATAACACCTACATCTTCTAAAAGGCAGGCTTATATACACACTGTAGATACACAGTATATCATCATGCAAAGTTACTTTGAAATGCTTGTCACTTGAGTGCAACATTGATTTATCTCACTTTCATGCAAGGTCATCAAAAAAATAGTCTGAAGACCTAGTTTTCGGTTCATTTCAACAGGTTTCATTAGTCTTCTACAGCATCCAGTGAGTACCCATTTTTGCAGGCACCTGCTTGCAGTTTCAGATGACAGCACAGGGGAGATTGCCATCTAGCGAACTGTCAATCTGCAGACCCATATGACTTTAAGATAACGATAGTGGTTAGTTGTGAATGAGGCATGCCAAAAGGTTTATGGGTCACATATTTTTATGCATTTTTGATTTGGGGAGTAATATCAAATTGTAAATTAATCTGTTATATGAGCAAGATGCCAAACCACTTTAATATTTCAATAGCCTGTCTGAATCCAATTCATGACTTTAATCTGAAATTTGGTACCTTGTAAGGTGCACTGTGCTGTTCTGGTGGCACACACTACTGGTTTTTGACACAGTGACTTGCTACAGTTGTCATTATTTCCAGTACTGGACTTGGAGACACTGCTGCAAATAGTTTAGTACAGTGTACATCTCAGTGACATGGGGCAAGTTTTAACTTCTGATCAACACCGAACTTAGCCAATTTCCCCCTCCCTTTGAAGTTTCATATAAGGCAGCTTTGGTCATGTTGCTATGATGTTTTTTGTAAGAGTACAGAGGCTGTCATGGCCAGAACAACATGTAGATATAGAGTCTGTGTCAATGAAAGTGTTCTTCATAGTGCCAGATTCTACTGAATCACTAACCAGAAAGCTGTGCAGAAAGCTGTGCTACTGTACTATCACTGCTAGTACACAGACTGAGTTTGTTCTGGGAGATGGTGCCTAAATTGTTTCTAAAAATAAAAATGGCATCACATTGACTTCATTAATAACAACTACAGCGTTTGTCATGTCTCACCATTACTAATATTTTGTTTTATTAATACATATTTAAACCATCATTTTTACAAATCTAGAAGTCGGTGGATCTCAACAGACACTTTATGCATTGCGTTATCTATGGAATAGGGAGAAGATGCAGCAGAGCAGATGCTGAGGTAGTCGGAAGGGTGACAGTGACAAGGAAGGAAGGAAGGGGAGATGCAGGAGAGTGGGAGAGGGGTGTGATTCTGACACTGGTATAGGGGGGTGGGTGAACAAGTGGATGAAGATCTGGGGGGGTGAGGTGAGGCCAACTAGTGCGGACAGAGGCAGGGAAGGAGCGAATAAGGAAATGGGCAGAGCAGGAGAAAACATGGACATAGGCAGCGAGGTTAATGAGGAGTAGAGGACCAGGATATTGGGAAGCATGAAAGGGGGATGAAGGGAGAGGTAAGATCATAGTTGTGGGGGACTCAGTTCTTAGAGGGGTGAGATGCAGGGGCAAGGGCAGCAGGAAGGGCCACATATGAGTGGAGTGCCTGCCAGGCATGGCAGCAGGAAAGGTGGGGCAGTTTCTTTTGAAGTGAGCCCTGCTCAATGGTGCCCGCCTGGATAAATAAAGATTTTGATTGATTGATTGATTGATTGACTGATTGAAGTGTGCAAAGAGGGAAAGGGAGAAACCACATATAGCAGTGCACCTAGGCCCAAGTGACATGGCAGGGGACACAGTCAGGGAGGTGCAAGAGAGGTTCAGGGAACTGAGAAAACCATGTGAGGTGGTAGGGCACTCAGTCACTTTCTCAGAAGTTCTCCCAGTACCCAAAACAAGCCAGCCAGGAAGCAATGGATAGAGGAGTTCAATGTATGCTTGGGGAAATGTTGCCAGTCCTGGAGGTATGGGCTAGTAGGGGACTGGGGCACTACCTGGGGGAACAAGAACATGTATGTCCCTGACAGGCTACATTTGAGTAAGATGGTACTGGAACCATGAAGCGGAGGCTGGTGGAGTATATAGCTACTAAGGTTCCATTAAACTAGGAGGGGGGTGGCAGAAGGTTGGAAAATAGGGAGGCCAATAGGCCTCCCCCCCGAGCCAACGGAGTAAGAAAAAGGGGGAGTTCAATTGCAGGTGGGAGTAAGAGTGTGCTAGGGAAGGGTATAGGAGGAAGGGGGGTAAACCTAAGGGTGGTCTCCTTGAAAGCAAGAAGCCAAGGAAACAAAGCCATTTAATTGCCAGCAATGATAGCAGAAGGAGGGGTGGGCAGAGCGGCCGTCACTGAAACATGGGCCACCCAGTACCATGACTGGGACCTGGTGGTCCCAAGGTACAAATTGTACTGAAAGGATAGGGAAAGGGGAAAAAGGAGAGGAGTGGCATTACACATAAAGAAGGAAATATCTTGTAGCAGGGAAGAGGGGGAGGATGGCAGAACAGAATCTTTGTGGGTACAGATACAGGACCCAAAAGGAAGGAAGGTGAGGATGGGGTGGTGTACAGACCACCAGCTCAAAGCAAAGATATTGATAGGGAGCTGGGGGAGCAGATAAGGAGGGTCTGTGCAAAGGGTCACACTGTGATAATGGGGGACTTCAATCTGCCAGGGGTGAAGTGGAATACCCCTGATTCCTCAAACAACAGGGAACAGGTCTTTCTGGAAGCTTTCCAGGACAGCTTCCTGGGGCAATTGGTAAGAGAACTGACCAGGGAAGGAAATATACTGGACCGTGCATTGACAAATTGGGGAGAACATACAACAGTTGGAGGTGAGGGATCCCCTAGCCAGGAACAACCACAACACAGTGTGGTTTTCACTTGGTATAAGTAAGGAGACTACCAATACAAGGACAAAGGTATTAGACTTCAGACAGGCTGATTTTGGAAGACTGAGGGGCATTCTGCAGGGACGTATCACCAGAATCCAACCACACATGGATGCCAATCAAAAATTAGGGATTATCAAAACTGGCTTAGAAGAAGCTACAAACTCATTGTTCTCAGATCCAAAGTGAGAAGGCCAGATTAAGAAGGCCAAGTTGGTTAAGCGCAGGGTGGTATTAGCAAGTGTTAAGGAAAAGAGGAAAACCTTCACGAGATACATGAAAGCCAAAAAAGCAAAAGACAGGGAGGAGTACATGAAGAAATCAATCGAGGTGTGCAGAATGGTCAGGGCAGCCAAGGCAGCAAGAGAGCTTAGGCTGGCATGAGGGGTAGGTGAGGGCAAGAAAAATTTCTTCAGATACATAAGGGAGAAAAGAAGCTGTAAGGATCAAATAGTTAGAATTAAGGTGGCTAACGGGCAGGCTGAGAAGGATCTACGATGCCAGTTCGACACATTTTTTGTCAACCGACATCACAGCAACGGATGTATGTCGACCGCAAATTTCGGTCGACATGAATCCAGCAGGAGACCTGGTTCCTTTTCTATCGGGGAGGCCTTGGCCCTGAACACCCCATGTGGGGGCTCTGCCCCCCACAGCCCACAAACTTATGGATTATTAACTCCAAGTTGGAGCTCATTTCAGAAGGGGATACAGGACCAGGGAAAAGAGTGCCGGGGTCTCGGGCGGACTATTACAGCGAACTCTTGATGTTGTCGGCATCAACGTGTTCACTGTAATAATGTCACTGTACCAAGGGCATACCAGGAGAGAATGGGGTGGAGCAAGCAGAAGCACTCAATGACTACTTCTGCTCTGTATTTACCAGAGAAAAGCAGAGGCCAATGCCACAGGGGAAGGGAACAGTGGGTATGGGGGGGGGGGCTGAACCAACAGAGATGGAAATACCAGAGAGCAGAGTGCTAGAGGGTCTTAGAGCACTGAGGGTGGATAAAGCACCAGGTCTGGACAGCATACACCCCAGGGTGCTGAGGGAGATGGCAGAGGTCCTAGAAAGACTGCTGGTAGACTTGTTCACAATCTCCCAGAGGACTGGATGCATGCCCCAAGACTGGTGGATGGCACATGTGGTGCCCATCCATAAAGGTAAGCACAAGGATGAGCCAGGAAATTATAGGTCAGTTAGCCTCACCTCCATCGTGGGTAAACTCATGGAGACTATCCTCAAAGAGAGGCTTGTAACCTTTCTGGAGGAGAATTGTCTCCAGGAGAGCAGGCAGCATGAGTTTGTCACTGGTAGATCCTGACAGACAAATTTGGTAGACTTCTATGACTGGGTAACAAGGGCCATGCAGTGGATGTCCTGTACTTGAACTTCAGCAAGGCCTTTGATTCAGTGCCACATGGGAGGCTGGTTAGCAAATTGGGTCGTCTAGGGGCAGGGGAAAGAATGGTGGAGTGGGTCAAAAACTGGCTGCAGTATAGGCAGCAGAGGGTTGTTGTAAGGGGGGAACTCTCATCCCCAAGGGCTGT
This sequence comes from Neoceratodus forsteri, assembly GCA_016271365.2. Taxonomy (NCBI): domain Eukaryota; kingdom Metazoa; phylum Chordata; order Ceratodontiformes; family Ceratodontidae; genus Neoceratodus; species Neoceratodus forsteri. Next base: position 1,095,021,906 of record CM057451.1, read on the forward strand.
AACAAGTGGGATTCCACAGGGATCAGTGTTGGGTCCAGTGCTGTTCAGCATCTTCATTGCTGACATTACATATGGAGTTAGTAACAAGATCAGCCTGTTTGCAGATGAGACAAATATCAGAGCAGTGGTGGACAGCACAGAGGGGTGGCTAGGACTGCAGGAGGACTTGGATAAACTAGAACGCTGGTCAGACACATGGCGGCTAGGTTTCAATGCAAAGAGGTGCAAGGTTTTGCACATGGGAGCCAGAAACCACAAGTTCTGCTACAGACTGGGGGGGATACAGTTATCCAGTACAAAGAAGAAGGATCTAGGGGTGAAAATCACAGTGCAAATGAACCACTCAGCACAGTGCAGGAAGGCAGCAGCTAAGGCCAACAGGATGCTAGGGTGTATTGCCAGGGGCATCACTTCACAGAGGAGAGAGGTCAGGTCACTGGTCAGACCAAACCTGGAGTACTGCAAGCAGTTCTGGTGGCCCTACTTAAAGAAAGATGTCAAGTGACTGGAAGGGGTTCAGTGCAGAGCCACCAAGATGATCACGGGAATGGAGAACAACCCTATGAGGACAGACTGAGGGAGCTCAACATTTACTCCCTGGAGGAGAGCAGGGGATATGATCGAAACCTTCAGATATATGAGGGGCATAAACAAGGTTAGTACAGAGGGGATTTTTAGATTAAAGGGAGGGAGACACACTAGGGGCAGTCTGAAATTGAAAGGGGGACAGTTCAAGAAGGAAATAAGAAGACACTACTTCATGGAAAGGGTGATGGACAGGTGAAATGCACTCCTGAAAAAGGTGGTAACATTAAAGTTGGTGGCCAGTTTTAAGAAGGGGTGGGACAGGATCAAGGGGAAGGTCTAGGGAAAGGTCACTACTGGATGGGGGGATGGGCAGCTTCAGAGTAACACACTGCTAGCTGTATAATCGAGCAGACTCAATAGGCCTTGAGGCCTGTATCTCCTGGCATATCTCGTATTTTCATATGAATATTTGCCATTGTAGTTTCCAATGTAGTGAAAGTATTGGGAAGAGGTTTTGTGGCTGGTAACTGTTGAGAATTTTATGTAAAAATATGTTAAAGTGACCAAGTTATGAGTGAATATTTGAACATTCGTGCATTACTAACTTTTAACATTTTTACACTAAACATTTAACAGAGGCAACAGAAGCCTGCACCAAGGCACAGAGTAAGAGGAGCACAGCAAGAAAACTATGCTGGTTGAGCAGGGAGGTTGTGGAGGTGGTGAGGACAAAACGAGTGGTGCACCAGAGGTTTAGGAGGATGGGGAAGGAAGTGGACAGGGAGGAATATGCAAGATGGTCCAGGGAGGTGACCAGAAAAGTGAGAGAAGCCAAGGCCCAGAGGGAGCTGAGATTAGCACAGGGAATTAATGGGGAGGAGAAAGACTTTTTCAGATACATCAGGGAGAAAAGGAAGTGCAAGGAGATAATAGTGAGGCTAAAAAGGGGTGGGGAGTGGACAGAAAAGGGAGGAGTAGGCAGAAGCACTGAATGAATACTTTGCCCAGTGTTCATGGAAGAAAGGGGGACCGCTACCAGCATGGGCTGGGAGGGTGAGGACAGGGGAGAGGAGGTGACAGATGGAAGAATTGGGGCAAGTAGAGTCCTAGAGGGACTGAGGGCACTGAAGGTAGACAAGGCACCAGGGCCAGATGGTATCCACCCCAAGGTGCTGAGGGAGATGGCGGAGGTGTTGGCAGAGCTGCTGGCAGATCTGTACAGCACGTCACTGGAGTTGGGATGTGTGCCACTGGACTGGAGGATGGCACATGTAGTACCATTACACAAGGGATGAACTGGGTAATTATTGTCTGGTAAGTCTCACCTCCACAGTGTGCAAACTCATGGAAACGATACTAAAGGAAAGACTGGTGTCGTACCTGGAGGATAATGGCCTCCAGGATGTGAGGCAGCATGGGTTTGTTTCAAGGAAGTCTTGTCAAACCAACCTCATACAATATTATGACTGGGTGACAGGCGAGCAGGATAAGGGTCATGCGGTGGATGTTCTTTACTTGGACTTCAGCAAGGCCTTCGATTCGGTGCCTCATGGGCGGCTTGGGGAGAAGCTAACTGGTGTAGGGGTATGGGCAAAAATTATGAACTGGATTACAAGCTGGCTGAGTGGCAGGCTGCAGTGGGTGGTGGTGAGAGGGGAGCTCTCAACTCCAAGGCCGGTGATGAGTGGGGTGCCACAGGGCTGTGTTGAGGCCAGTATTGTTTGGGTTCTTCATATCAGACATTACACATGGGATGGTGAGCAAGGTAAGTCTGTTCACTGATGGCACCAAGATCGGAGCAGTGGTGGATGGAGAGGAGGGATGGAAGCATAGAAACATAGAAACATAGAATTTGACGGCAGATAAGGACCACTTGGCCCACGTAGTCTGCCCATTTCCCTACCTAACGGATAAGCTGCAGATCCTAGTTAACCAACAGTCTACTTCCTCCTACCCCCCACTAGAATTGCCTTATGTCTGTCCCATGCACTCTTGAATTCCCCCACTGTTTTTGACTCTATGACCTCCTCAGGAAGGCTGTTCCATGTACCCACAACCCTCTCTGTGAAGAAATACTTCTTCACATTACCTCTGAGCTGTCCCCCCTCTATCTTCAAATTGTGCCCCCTTGTTTTTGCACATCTCTTTTTCTGAAAGATGCTACCCTCTTGGACTTTGTTGATTTCCTTGAAGTATTTGAAAGTTTCTATCATGTCCCCCCTCTCCCTCCCTTCCTCGAGGCCATACATCTTTAGTTCCTTTAGTCTTTCTTCATATGTCTTCTGATGCAGACCCTGCATCATTTTGGTTGCCCTCCTTTGGACAGCCTCCACCCTGTCTATGTCCTTGCGGAGATGGGGTCTCTAGAACTGTACACAGTACTCCAGATGTGGTCTTACCAACTGTCTGTACAGAGGGCCAACAACTTCCTGTTTTCTACTGGTGATGCCTCTCACTATGCATCCCAGTATCCCCCCAGCCCTTCTTACTGCCTTCTCACATTGCTGGCCCACCTTTAGGCCATCTGATATGACTACCTCCAGGTCCCTTTCCATTTTTGTTGTTGTCAGTATCTCACCCCCCATTGTGTACTCTTCCCCTGGGTTTTTGTTTCCCAGGTGCATTACTTTGCACTTCTTTGCATTGAATCTAAGCTGCCATACATTTGACCATTCCTCCAACCTTGCTAAGTCCCTTTCATCCTTTCCACCCCACCTTGTGTATCAACTCTGTTGCAGATCTTTGTGTCATCTGCAAAGAGACATACTTTCCTTCCAGTCCTCTGCAATGTCACTTATAAAGACATTAAAAAGGACTGGCCCAGTACTGAACCCTACGGTACCCCACTAGTAACCCTCCTTTCTTCACTGTGGACTCATTTACTAGTACCCCTGTGTCCTGTTGTCCAACCAGTGTTTTATCAGGCTACCACCCTGGGACCCACTCCCAGGCTGGCTAATTTGTTTATTAATCTTTTGTGTGAGACTGTGTCAAATGCCTTGCTAAAGTCTAGGTAGGCCATGTCCACAGCCCCTCCCTGGTCTACTGCTTTGGTCACCCAGTCAAAGAAATCAATTTGATTTGTCTGACATGACCTTCCTGCTGTGAATCCATGCTGCCTTGGGTCCTGTGCCCCACTGGCCTCTAGGTACTCAACAATTCTTTCCTTCAGAAGTGATTCCATCATTTTACCTACCACTGAGGTCAAACTGACAGGTCTGTAGTTTCCTGCCTCTGTCTTGCTCCTACTTTTGTGAAGGGGAATCACATCTGCCCTCCTCCAGTCCTCAGGTACCACACCATCCTCCCAAGATTTATTAAAAAGGGTAGTCAGCGGTGTTACTAGTTCTTCCCTTAGTTCTTTTAGAATTCTGGGGTGAATCCCATCAGGTCCCATTGTTTTATCCACCTTCAGTTTTAAAGAGTTCTTTCAGAACCCTTTCTTCTGTGAAAGGACTAATGTCAATCCCCCTATCCAGAGTGCTTCTATTGATCAGATGAGGTATTTCCCCCTGCTTTTCCATTGTGAATACTGAGCAGAAGTATTCGTTCAGTATCCCTGCTGTTTCACTGTCGCTCTCTGCCCACCCACCTTCCTCTTTGCTCAGCCTCATTATCCCTGCCTTAGTCTTTCTTTGCTCCCTAATGTACCTATAAGAGTTTTTTTCCCCCCTTCTTAACCGAGTTGGCTATCTTTTCCTCGGTTTGGGCCATTGCTATTCTGACTGCCTTACCCACTTCCTTCTGTTTTAACTGGTACAGTTCTCTGTCCTGCTCCTTCTGTGTTTCCTTATACTTCCTGAATGCTATCTTTTTCTCCCTAACATTCCCTGCCACTTCTTTTGAGAACCATAGTATTTTTTTCTTTCGTTTTGATTTGTTTATTTGCTTCACACAAAGGCTTGTTGCCTCTGTGATGGCAGTTTTGATGCTTCTCCATTGTTGCTCCACCCTACCTTCTTGCCTGTTTGCTAGTGCTTTTCTGAGGCACTCTTCCATTTTGACAAAATCAGCCCTCCTGAAGTCCAGTACCTTCACTTTTGTGTGGCTTGACTCTACAGCTAAATTTATCATGAACCACACTGTTTGGTGGTCGCTTGTTCCCAGATGGCTACCCACTTTAAGATCAGAGATCTTCTCTCAGTTCCTATTTGAGAGTACCAGGTCTAAGATTGCTGTCTCCCGAGTGGGTTCCAAAACTAGCTGTCTGAGGCATGCCCCCTTTAGGGCATTGAGAATGGCCCTGCTCTTGGATGTGGCTGCAGCAAAGGTGCTCCAGTCAACATCTGGCATATTCAGGTCCCCCATCAGCAATAGCTCCCCCTTTCTCTGCCATCCCAAGGATACCTTCTATCATTTCCTTGTCCATTTCCTCCCCCTGAGACGGGGGTCTGTATACAACCCCTGTGCGGATTGTGGAGCCATTTCCAGTCTCCAGGGTGACCCACAGTGCCTCCTCTCCTCCCTGTTTAAACTTTAGCTCTGTTGCTTTGATCCCTTCCCTTACACAGAGAACTCCTCCTCCTCCTCCTCTTCTCCCTCCCTGTCCCTCCTGTACATTGTGTACCCTGATATGTTGACATCCCAGTCATGGTTCTCTGTGTACCATATTTCTGTGACTGCCACAATATCCAGTCATCCCTCTTCCATCAAAGCCACCATTTCAGGGAGCTTTTTACCTAGACTACGGGCATTGGTACTCCTTACCTTCCATTTTTTTATGGCTTTATTTATTTTTGCCCCATCCCTGTCCCTACTGCCTTTGTCTTTTTCTCCATTTACCCCTGCCCTTCTCCCTATAGACTGCTCTATCTTGGCATTTACCTCACTAATTACCATGATTTTTTTGGGGAGGCTAGGATTTCCCTTCTCCTCTTTAGTGCCCCCCCCAGGCTAGTTTAAATGCCTGCCATTAAAGCATTTAACCCTATCACCTAGGATCCTGGTGCAGCTGCAGGGAGACCTACGCAAGCTAGAGGAGTGGTCAGAGAGGTGGCAGCTGGGGTTCAATGCAAAGAAGTGTAAGGTTATGCACTTTGGGGTGAAGAACCCAAGGAGAGAATACTGACTGGGGGGGTAAGCTGGGGATCACTGAGGAGGAGAAGGACCTAGGGGTAATGATAACAGGACCATGAACAACACTGCCCAGTGCAGGAGAGTGGCTGCAAAGTGAACAAAATGCTGGGGTGCATAGCAAGGGTTTTCGTCCAGGTGAAGAGAGTTGATCTTGCCCTCTACAGGTTGCTAGTAAGGCCGCACTTAGAGTATTGTGTGCAGTTTTGGAGGGCATACCTAAAGCATGATATCAGGCTACTGGAGGGGGTGCAGAGGAGGGCAACAAAGATGATATGTGGAATGGAGGGGAGAGACTATGACAGCAGGCTGGGAGACCTGAATATGTACACCCTGGAAGATAGACGGGATGGTGGGACATAATAGAGACATTCAAGTATCTGAGGGGAATCAATAAGGATAGGGCAGATGGGTTCTTTAAATTAAGGAGGGGAGGGTCACCAGGGGGCACAGGCTAAGAACAGAGGAGGGAAGATTTAGGAAGGCAATGAGGAGACACTATTTCACAGGGAGGGTGGTAGCAAAATGGAACGCCCTACCAGAATGGGTGGTATCATGTAAATCTGTGAACAGCTTTAAAAGGGCCTGGGACAGGGAATGGGAGAGTGAGGGTGGGGCAGGTGGGGTGGCAGTGGGATGACAAAGGGAGGGTGGGGCAGCTGCAAACTAGGGGTGTTGGCTGCACACTCGAGCAGACTTAGATAGACCTGGTGGTCGGTTTCTGCTGGTACATTCGTATGTTGGTATGTTCGTATGGTCTTTGGGACCCCACCTCATGAACAAGGCAGGTGAAATTTTTCAAATCTGCCCCAAAAGGTAAAATCATGTTTCCAGCAGGATTTTAAAATCTTCACCTACCGGGTTTATGAGGTGGTGTCATAAGAAGACTATATTGGAAATATGGTGTAGAAATATGGTAAAATGATCAAGTTATGAGTGACCATTGGAATATTTCAACGTTCACTCATAACTTTGCTAATTTTCAGTATATTGATTACAAACTTTCAACATAGCCATTTTTTTACACCACCTCATAAACATGACAGGTGTCATTTTTTAAATCCTTGATGAGACGTGCTTTTGCATATGTGGTACAAAATTACATTTCGGACAGTATTCCATAAATGCCACTTGTCATGTTTAAAAAGGGGATCTTGAAAATTTAGGGTCAAAATAAAAAAATGATTATTAAGAAACACTGTGTGTATCATAGAATCATAGAACCTTAACGGTTGAAAATGACCATACCAACCCATCTGGTCTGCCCTTTTCTTTCCCCCTACACCTCCCTGCCAGCCCTTGCCCTCCCCCAATACTCAGCCCCATATGCTTGTCCCATGCCCTCTTGAATTCTTCCACCAATTTAGCCCCCACCACTCCATCGGATAGTCTGTTCCAGGGCTCTACCACCCTCTCTGTGAAGAAATGCCCTTCACATTGCCCCTGTATCTTTTTCCTTGCAGTCTGAGGCTATGCCCTCTACTTTTGACCCCCTCCTTCTTCTTAAGTAAAACCTCTTCTTCCACTTTATTGAGCCCTTTTACACATTTAAAAGTTTCAATCATGTCTGCCCTTTTCCTCCTTGTCATCAGCATGTACAGATCCATCTCCTTACACCTCTGCTCGTATGTCTTTCCCTACATACCCTGCGCCATTTTGGTTCCCCTTCTCTGAACCATCTCCAATGCATCTATATCCTTGTGGAGATGTGGACTGCAGAACTGAACCCTGTACTCCAGGTGCGACCTCACCATTGCTTTGTAAAATGGCATTATTACCGCCATCCTTCTGCTAGTAATGCCCCTCCCTATGCATGCCAACATTCCACTGGCCTTTCCTACCACCCTGCTACATTGGATTCTTACCCTAAGGTTCGAGGAGACTATGATCCCCTGATCCCTTTCCTGTTCCGTTACTTTGATTTCCTCACCTCCTAGGTCATAGCCTGCTTTCTGTTCCTACTCTCCAAGTGCATCACAGCGCACTTCTTGGCATTAAATTTCATCTGCCATGTCCCAGACCATTTCTTGAGTGTCTTTAAGTCCTCCCTCATGTTCTCCACCCCCCCCGGGTGTCCACCCTATTGAATATTTTCATATCATCAGAGGACAGGCACAATCTTCCCCTCAAACCCTCCACAATATCACTGATATTTGTTGAAGAGGGTAGTCAGTGGAGTCACTAGTTCTAGAACTAAGGGTAGAACTAGTGACACCACTGACTACCCTCTTTAACAAATCATGGGAGGATGGAGTGGTACCTGAGGACTGGAGGAGGGCAGATGTGATTCCCCTTCACAAAAGTGGGAGCAGGACAGAAGCAGGAAACTGTTAGTTTAACCTCAGTGATAGGGAAAATGATGGAATCACTTCTGAAGGAAAGAATTGTCGAGTACCTAGAGGCCAGTGGGGCACAGGACCCAAGGCAGCATGGATTCACAGTGGGAAGGTCATGCCAGACAAATCTAATAGATTTCTTTGACTGGATGACCAAAGTAGTAGATCAGCGAGGGGCTGTGGACATGGCCTACCTAGACTTTAGCAAGGCATTTGACTCAGTCCCACACAAAAGATTAATATACAAGTTAGCCAGCCTGGGAGTGGGTCCCAAGATGATAGCCTAGGTAAAGAATTGGCTGTAGAATAGGACACAGAGAGTAATAGTAAATGGAGTCCACTCTGAAGAAAGGGGGGTTACTAGTGGGGTGCTGCAGGGTTCAGTATTAGAATCGGTCCTCTTCAATGTCTTTGTAAGCGACATTGCAGAGGGACTGGAAGGAAAAGTATGTCTCTTTGCAGATGACACAAAAATCTGCAACAGAGTTGATGCACAAGGTGGGGTGGAAAGGATGAGAAGGGACTTGGCAAGGTTAGAGGAATGGTCAAATGTATGGCAGCTTAGATTTAATGCTAAGAAGTGCAAGGTAATGCACCTGGGAAACAAAACCCAGGGAAGAGTACACAATGGGGTGAGATACTGACAACAACAAAATGGAAAGGGACCTGGGGTAGTCATATCAGATGACTTAAAGGTGGGCAAGCAATGTGAGAGGGCAGTAAGAGGGCTGGGGGGATACTGGGATGCATAGGGAGAGGCATCACCAGTAGAAAACAGGAAGTTGTTATCCCTCTGTACAGACAGCTGGTGAGACTCCATCTGGAGTACTGTGTGCAGTTCTGGAGACCCAATCTCCGCAAAGACATAGACAAGATGGAAGCTGTCCAGAGAAGGGCAACTAAAATGGTGCCGGGTCTGCACCGGAAGACATATGAAGAGACACTAAAGGAGCTTAATATGTATAGCCTCGAGGAAAGGAGGGAGATGGGGAACATGATAGAAACTTTCAAGTACCTCAAGGGAATCAACAAAGTCCAAGAGGGTAGCATCTTTCAAAAAAAGAGGTGTGCAAGAACAAGGGGGCACAATTTGAAGATGGGGGGGCAGCTCAGAGGTAATGTAAGGAAGTATTTTTTCACAGAGAGGGTTGTGGATGCATGGAACGGCCTTCCAGAGGAGGTTGTGGAGTCAAAAACAGTGGTTGAATTCAAGCATGCATGGGACAGCCATAAGGCAATTCTAGGGGGTGGGGGTAGAAAGAAGTAGACTGCTGGTTAACTAGGATCTGCAGCTTATCCATTAGGTAGGGAAATGGGCAGACTGGGTGGGCCAAGCGGTCCTTATCTGCTGTCAAATTCTATGTTTCTATGATATAGATGTTGAAGAGAAGCGGACCTAAAACTGACCCCTGTGGCACTCCACTCTTCACCCTCGCTGTCCCGGAGTGCACCCTGTTAATCACCACCCTCTGAGTTCTTCCTGCCAGCCAGGACTCCATCCAGCTTGTTATTTTCCTACCCAACCCCAGGCTTTCCATCTAGCTCACCAGCCTCCTATGGGGGAATGCCCCCCCTCCCAGTCAATCACCTGAGTCACCCAATCAAAGAACTCAATTAGGTTTGTCTGGCAAGACTTCCCCTTCATAAAGCCATGCTGTCTGCTGTTCTGCAAGCCACTCTCCTCCAGATAATCCACTACCCTCTCCTTGATTAATGCCTCCATTACCTTCCCCAACATTAACATGAGGCTGACAGGTTAATAGTTCTCCTTCACCTCCTTACCACCTCCCTTGTGTAAAGGCACTATGTCCGCCCTCTTCCAGTCCTCCGGCACTCTCCCCTATCCAGGGACAAGTTGAAGGTCCTTGTCAAGGGTGTGGCCAACTCCTCCTTCACTTCTCTGATCACCCTGGGGTGTAACTCATCAGGCCCCATTGTCTTATCCACCCTCAATCTATCTAGCACTGCCCTGACCATATCCTCAGTGAATGGGCTGTGATCCACCCATTTGCCCTCTTTCCCCTTTGACTAGCTCAGGTCGCCTACAATCCTCCTCCTCCGTGAATACCAAGCTAAAGTACTTATTTAATAACTCTGCTTTTCACAGTCTCTTTCCAATTGTATCCCTCCCTCCCCCCTTCAGCCTAGTAATCCCCTGCCTTGCCCTCCTCCTCTCCCTCACATATCTGAAAAAAGTTTTATCCCCCTTTTGGCCTTTTTTGCTATTTTCTCCTCAGTATCTGCTTTTGCTCTTCTGATCTTCTTCCCTGCCTGACTCCTCTTATCCCTGTACTAAACATGGAAACATAGAAACATTGTGTGTATCACAGAATCATAGAAATTTCTATCCCTATACTCTTCCTAATCTTCCTCACTGAGTGATCTTTTAATTTTTTTGAAAGCCATGCTCCTTTCCCTGACTGCCCCTGCAACCTCCTTTGTAAACCAAAGTGGTCATCTCCCCCTCTTGCTCTTTCTAACATTTTTTGTGCACATTTCCGCGGCTTGCAGTACCCTTCCCTTGATGGCCTCCCACAACTCCTCCACTGCCCCTACATTCTCCATACCCTCCATTGTCTCCCTTACTATCCTTCTCATCATGTCAAAGGCCATGTGTCTGAAGTCCATGACTAGTATTGTTTTTACTTGTCTCTCTCCCTGCCCTGACCCTGAACCTTACTGTGTTGTGGTCGCTGTTGCCCAAGGCTTCTCCTACCTGCACCTCCTCCACACTCTCCCCATTTGTTAGGACTACGTCTAGGCGGCTGTTGCCCCTTGTCGGCTCCCTGACTAGCTGTTGAAGGAATACCTCCTGCAGCACAGCTAGTATCTCCCTGTTCCTTGATGATGCTGCATCCGGGATTTCCCAGTCTACAACTGGGAGATTTAGGTCCCCTACCAGCAGTAGTTCTCCTTTTAGGGCCAGCCTTGTGACTGCCTAAATTAACTGTTGATCACCCTCCTCCCCTTGCGTTGCTTGCCTGTATACCACCCCCAGTCGCAAGGATTCTCCCATCTTCCTGCCTAGCATTACCCACAGTAGCTCAGTCTCCCCATCCTCCTCTTGTTCTTCAGTTACACTTATGCCTTCGCTGATGTATAAAGCAACCCCCCTTCTTACCCGCTCTATCCCTTCTGAGCAGTCTGTAACCTGGGATAGTCCATTCCCAGGTGTGCAGCTCTGTCCAGGAGGTCTCGCTTATGGCTACTATATCTAGTCCTTCATCCCCCATGATGGCCTCCAAGTCCACCATCTTGTTTCCTAAGCTGTTGGCGTTGGTTGCTAAGTCCTTCCACCAGGTTTCCCCTCCATCCCTCCCTTCACTTTTCTCCCTCATGCCCAGTATTTTAGCACTATCCTGGGGGGGAGGCTGGTAACCCCCCATTTCTCCTACCTTGTGGTGCGGACCCCCCCCAATCTAGTTTAAATTGTAGGTTTCTTCTGTGAACTCTCCTAATTTGCTGTTTAGTACTGCCGCACCCTCCCTATTCAGGTGCAGTCTGTCTGGAGCAAATAGGCTCTCATCCCCCCACGTGGATACCAGTCCCCTACTAACCCATACCCCATTTGCTCACACCACCCAGCCAGCCACTCATTGAACTCCTTTATCCTCAGCCTCCTATTAGTACTTGCCTTTGGTATTGGCAACACCTCAGAGAAAGCCACTGATTTGAACTCCAGACTGTTGCAGTATCTAGCGAGTGCTCTAAATCTTGCCTGCACTTCAGACTGGCTATTTTCCGCAATGTCATTTGTTCTAAGGTGAAACATCAGGTTTGTTTTCTCATCCTGCTGTTTCCTCCTTGAGGGGATATAGTGAATGACCTTCGGTGCCATCATGCCTGGCAGACACTCAACCCATACTGTGCTACTCTTGCCCCCCCCCGCCCCATCTAATTCCTTTTTATTATAGAGTTCCCAATAAGTAGGACCCTGTTCTCCATCACCTTCTGTTTACATTTCCCTTCTATCCTTCTCCCAACCCTTTGCATTTCATTTCTCACCATATTCCCACTATCCTCTTTTCCTGTTTCATCTTCCGGTGTACTGTCTTCCCCCTGTGCTCCCCTAGCTCCGTGCACCATGCAGGCATTTACGCCTAGTCAGCCCGCCTCTGCCCCACCATTCACAAGCTTTTTCCTTCCCCGTTGATCTGCCCCTAGCTGTGCCTGCTTGAATTCTCTGGAGAACTTTCCCTATTCCCAGCCCCATCTAGCCCTAGCCCTTTTGAACCTGAGCACGTTGTCTTCACCTCCTTTACAGTTTGTCCTTTCTGGGGTGTGTCCAACCCTGTGCCCAATCCATATGTTTACTACCCTCCTTGTTTTTTCCCCTAATGGGCGTCCCCCTTTTTCAATTTTCCTGAGCCTTCCTTCATGTTTGCTTCTCCTATGTCCTCTGGATACTCCTCAACTCCACTTTCCTGATTTTCTCCCCGATTTAGTGCCCCTGGTAGAGCATATCTGTTTTTCTGCTCCACCACACTGCCTGTATCCCTCTGGCTGGGGATCCACCCCTTGCTTCCTTCTCGCTTGTCATCTTTGCAGACTTTGGACCTTTATGCTTAACCTCCTGCCATTCCCTCTGGTTTCTCTTGTGTCCCTTGCTGCCTCTATCTGAGATTCCTGTAGCCCCACTAGAGCCATCCCCTACCCCTCCTTCCCTGCTTCCACACTCTCTTGTTTTCCTCCAATCCCCATCCCATCTTCCCGTGCCTATTTCTGTATTTGCTCCTTGTCCCCTTACAGCTCCCCCTTTAACCATTCCTTGTCCCCCCACAGCTCCCCCTCTAATCACTATTGCTCCTTCAGCGGAGCCCCTCCTGTCCTCCCTACTGTTCCTCTCCCTTTCCCAGTTTAGTGTCCATCTCAGCCATCTCACCTCCTCCCTCAGCTGCACAAACTGCCTACATACCATGCAACCCCCCACTTTCCAAACTATATTCAGTACCATGGCCAACCCACAACTAGTGCACCTCATCATCCTCCCAAAGATGCCCCAGCCCTTGTAGCCTGGGGACTATCCTCAGACCTGCCCCCACCCTGCTCCATTGACCCCTCCAATTTGTACACCCCTCCACTTTCCCTATAGCCTACTGCAAGCTTTAGTTTTCAGACCCTAGTGTGAAAATTCCCCCCGTTCAAAATATCAGTATCCAGACCCTGTGGCTTTAGATTCCAGACCCTGAAACTCCTACAGCTAGGATTTCAGACCCTGAAGCAACTTCCAAGTTCCATGTACCATAGAACCAAATAAACAGTACTTGAAAATTTTTAGATCCCAGACCCAGACCCAGACCCAGACATACCCTTATAAACAGTGCCCTAAAAAACATAGTACTTGAGCTTTAGATTTCAGAAATTCCCACAATTTTCCCCTGGTTTTGCAGAATCATTTATAACCATAGAAGCCCCATAAATGTCACAGGACCACAGTGTTTGAGGACTATGAACACCAAAGAAGTCCCAATTATACCACAGTACCTCAGTTCTGCTCTAAGAATGCCACAGTACCTTAGTTCTGAAGTTTTGAGCAGTCCCAAAAATATGCCACAGTACCTTAGCACAGAAGAAATTTAGCTCTGGAAAGAAATATATACCACAGTACCTTTGTACAGAAGAAATTTAGCTCTGAAAGAAAGCCAAAGTGTCACATCTCCTTTGCAGATGTTGCCATGCCACCTGCTAGCACCAGGAGCTAAAGGACACACGCTGAACTGCTGAGGAGAAGCTGTTGCGGCAGGAGTTGGCAAAACCATTTTTTCTCTCTAAAACAGGTATGCCGCTGTTGCCTGTCTAAAGGAGGTTATTGCTGATCTTTCCAGTACAACTTTGGTGTCAGTCCAGTTTTTATAAGGTCAAGATAAGAAGTGAAAAATAAATTATTTGGGATTACTGAATGCACATGGCGTTTAGCCAAACAGGTCTCTGAGCACCTCTCATGAAGAGGAAGGAGTCACTGCGGTGGGCTGAGCCTCCCCCGCTGGGAGGCAGTCTCAGTAAAGCTCACGGGGGTCTATCAGCCTGTGTCTGGTTGTGCTGTGCGAAAAAGACGTTGGATACATGTTAAGCACCTTAAGCACAGAGAGATCTTTCCTGCTTTTAAAAATCATTGTGTGTTTTCTTTTTTCTGAGTAGGGCTTATGGCCTATTTTTTCTTAGGTGTATTTTAAGAATAAAAAAAGTATGATGTTGGCCTGCATATTTACTTGACTGTAGGATTTCTGATTATTGAACATCAGCTCCTATTACTTCTGAGAGTTACCAGCATTTGTGGGATAATAGTGGTGCATAGTGGTGTTAGAGTTAAAACTAATATACAAACATAAAATATATAGAATATACAGAATATACAGAATAAACAGGAAAATAAGGCTCGCTTTCTGTTTTGCTCCTCTTCTCTCTTTTTTGCGAGCTGCAGGCTTATTAGTTCTATTAGGCATATTAGGAAAAACTGATCTAGGTTCCCTGTGTTGAATTTACTTTATACATTTTTGCCTTTAGGTCTGATAATAATACTTATTTAGCACTCATTTATTCAGTGGTTCTCTGACTTCTCCTCTAGGTGATTGTGTAGTTTGTCGGACCAGCGGTGGAGCTGCACTTAATGTGTAACTGACAATGAGCAAATGTCATGTTGCGTAGCTATGTGCAACTTTACGCATTTGCGTAGATACATGCTAATACAAGCATTCGTGGGCAAAAACGCAAATACAACAACTACAATTCATCAATTTATCATAGATAGCCCAAACTAGAGGGGGGGTGCAGCGGGCACAGCCCCCCAATGAAAGGTTAAGCACATTGATTAAGTCTGCTATTATGTTTGTTTTTTACACTTTTTCATGATAATTTATTTTATTTGTGGTGGTTGTGCGATGTGAAGGCGAAGGGGGCATGTGGGGGAGGGGTCACAGACTCCCAATAGCGGGTCAGTTGACACGCGTGTCTCGTTACGTAAGTGTTACACTAAGCTTACGTTTACAGTGGAAAGCGGCGTTCGATTCCCTTAGCTTTTGTGCTATGCAATCTGGGAGGTCTGACTCCCTACACAATCGCCCTCCTCTAAAGGTAGTCTTAGCTTTTGTTTGCGGCTGTGTTTTTATATTTCCTTTATACTTCCATACTAATGGAATTGGTCGCTGCACACCTGGAAGGGCTGTTTTTTTTTTCTTTTTGTATTGGAAGGGTGGGTTTGTTCTTTGTGGTTTTTGGGTGGTTGGGGGTTTGAATTTTACTTTGGAGTTTTGATTTTTCAAGGGATAGGGTTTTTGTTTCTGTGGAAAGGGCTGTGTAGTTTTGGTTGGTTACTGAACTCACGTGACCACCTGATATATAATGCAAATGTCAAGCATTACAAGCTCAGATTGACACAGACCACCTGAGTTGTACAGCCAGAGAACCACTTTCCGTCTAGGCTGTGGGAGAAGTAAAAGGAGCGTTTGAGGTCAAAAGAAAACTGCACTATTCCTTTTTTTTAATGAAAACTGTTGTGCCTTGACTATCTCCGAAAAAGCCAAGAAAGGAAGGTTTTGCCTAAAGCTGTCTGGTAGTTCCTTCATTTTTTTAATGTGGTGAAGTTGCCTCATTTTATATATGGGGGTAAACTGCATGAATTACGTGCTTCCCTTTTTAGACCATTCATCTGCTCAGAAAAAAATTGTTTCTATGTTTTGGTGATATTTCAAGTGATTACTGACACAAATAAGTAAGCAAGTACTCATGTCTGATATATTCTTTTCATTTTATTTTTCCCATTGCTCCCTTTCTGTTGTTCTGTTCTTCCACCTCAAATGATTTGAAGTTACAAAAACTTTTAGAATAAGTTGATTTTTAGAAACATTAAGAGTTTATACAAATAATTAAAAGTAGAAGAATGTTTTTTAGATTACTATGATATGAGTGTAGTATGCACCATATTTTAATTAGTAGCCACACCATTTGATTGATTGATTGATCCTGATCTCAATATTGTCTCTAATTTTTTATACATTTCTAATTTTGTCAGGTTCCAAGGCTCTGAGAGTGATTTGATACATAGCCCAGTTTACTGTTTAGATTTTTTTCCCCTTTACTCTGTTTAGTGAGAAACAAGTGGAGATTAAGGCAAAAGGGGGATTTGGGGATGCTAAGGAGTGAATCTGTGGACAGAGTTGTGCTATTTTTGTTGATCATCACAAAAGTTCCAACTTCAATTAAGAAGAAACAGACATTTAACTAAGACTGCAAATTTGTAAACAACTTCAGATTCCGATCTCCTGGTCTTCTGGCCCTCTGTTTTTTTAATTAAAATAAGAAAAGGAAGAAGAGAAGGAGAGAAGAAAGGGAAAGGAAGAGCTAAGTGAAGTAACATAAAACAGCACTGAATTTTATTTAAAAAAGAGCAGTGGTAAACTACCCAGAAGCTGGCTGTTTTATAGAATGACAGGAACCTTGAGGGAAGCTCCTGATATATAATTGAAGGACTGGAAGGACTTAAATGCATAAAGGATACTGCTGGTAAAATATTGATAAAATTCTGTGATAAAATTGTATAACTTGTTTCGGTATTTCATTGTTAAATTTTGCCTATTATATCAGACAGGGTTTGATAAAAAATGCCGGTTATGACTAGAAAGGGGAAAAAGAATATTAAAATAGAAGTGTGTATGCATAAGAAAATGAAAGGTGTGAACTGAAGGCAACATTGTGAAACATCTGATATAAATAGAATTAGCCCTGAGAGGGACAAAACTGAATTTCTGGAAAAAAAAACATGGAAACATAGAAATTTTGGATTTTTTTTCCAATTGTTTAACCAGGTGAGACAGGCTAAGCTGAAAGCTTGCTTACAGGTGCAGCCTGGGAGCACAGAAAAGTTAAGTGACTTGCTCAGGGTCACACAGTATGCAAGTGGGGGCGCAGGATTCAAACCCAGATCTCCAGAATTGCAGCTCAGAGCCTCAAACCACTGTGCTATACTGCCTCCCAATTATTTACAGAGGGAGAGGGTAAATATACCCCAGAAGGAGGAAGGAAGGGTTTTTGAGGGAAGGGAAAGGGAGAAGGGGACTTTGGGAGGGGTTGTGGGGAGATATAATAATAGGGAAAATCAAAATTGTGAAACTAAAGACTCAATTTCATTAACCCCCAATGAAATTAAATTACCCCATACAAATGGCACTGGGTGATAATATCATGGATGAAATATCACCACAAATTACAAAGCAGGCTCCACATCGCCGATGACAATGTCGGCACGGATATATATCGTCTGCCCAAACCCCATGGACAGTGCACATTACGGCTTGGCAAGGTGCCGACCGTGACCCCAGCCCACTGACTGGTGCCCAAGGCACCATACCTGTAGCCAGCCACAAAGTGATAGCTGCCCCCCCAAAAACTTGCCGTGATGCAGTAGGCAACAGCCCTGGTGTCTAGTAGACCCTCCTCCCCAACACCACCCCTGCAGGTAGCTGCCCACCCCCGCACCCCCAACATACCCCGTCACAGAGCAGGCGGCCAGCACAGCCCTCCACACACCGCCATGTCTGGCCGCTCCACTGAACGAACTGCATGTGCCTGGGGCACCAGTCGGTGGGCTGGGGTCATGGACAGCACCTTGCCTAGCCATGCTGTGCACTGTCCATGGGGTTTGGGTGGGCAATATATAGCCATGCCGACATTGCCATCGGTGATGTGGAGCCTGTTTTGTAATTTGCAGTGATATTTTGTCTGTGATATTATCACCCAGTACCCATACAAATAATGTAAATGTGAAACAAAGTTCTATATGTGATCTCTGGAAAAGGAAAAAAGAATTAGCCCCACTTAGTGATGGGATGCATAATGTGTCAATGGATACAGATAGAACAATAGTAAAAAATACAGGTAGTATGATGGGGACAATCGGTCCAGAGTCTATAGTACTAGATTTAGTGAATGACAAATTCACAATTGCTATCTTTTCATAATCAAAAACAAACCTGGCAAATGCTTAATAATCTATTGGGAAGTAATACTGGTGAAACTGTAATAACCCTTCAAGATGGAGATCAGTTATGTAGTGATCCCACTCGTATAGCTAAAATGTTCAATAAATACTTTGGGGATTTAGTACAATTTCAAAATCAAACAATCTTTATTAATACAAACTTGTTTGTGGATGAGGATCTCAATGGTGACCACCCACTTTTCTATTTTCATGTTTAGACCCCAGAAGTAGTCATTGATTATGTTCTTAAGAACAGCCCTAGACCAAGAATTGGACAGGACGGGACTGACTATAGATTACTAAAATTGGGAATCAAAGTTTTGGCTACCCCCTTGCCTTGATATTTAACTTCACTATGTCACAATGTTTTCCCTCAGATCTGGAAATTAGCACTCATCAAACCCATTCACAAACCTGGCAGTAATAATATTGTTTCAAACTATAGACCGATCTCGTTACTTGCACCCCATCAAAGATTCTTGAAAGAACAGTTTTTGATCAAATTCAGGCTTTTCTGTCAAGATATGATCTACTGACAAATTGTCAACATGGTCTCAGGAAAATTTACAATACTGAGACCACCTTGGTGGGGTTCATGAACAGCATATGGAGCTCCCTTGATTTGGGGCGCTCCATTGCTGCAATTTTCATGGACCTCACCAAGGCTTTTGATTTAGTTGATCATGCTTTGTTGTTGAGGGCCCTGAATGAAGTCTATCTTTCTAAGGATGTAATGACATGGATAGGAGGTTACCTTAAAAATAGGGAGCATAAAACAATCATCGGTCAGTCTAGTTCTGATTCTCATCAGATATCATGTGGGGTACCACAAGGTTCAATCTTGGGCCCTCTTTTGTTCTCCCTTTTTGTGAATGCTGCCTCTTCTACCAGTGTAAGGTCTAGTCTAATAATGTATGCAGATGATGCAGTAATTTTTCAGAAGGAATTACATCAGATCAAGCGTTACTTAAAGTTCAACAGGATTTTGAAAATTTCCAAATGTGGTTGTCTTCTTAACATCTTGTTTTGAACTCAGGGAAAACCAAATGTGCGTTTTCTACTAGTCCTAGGAAACGTAGAGATATAAATGTTCAGATTACTGATTTAGTGGGGATCTGAATTGAACTGGTGGATAGTTTTGATTACCTGGGGGCGATTTTTGACTCTGAACTGTCATTTGATCTACAGGTGGCTAAGACTATTAAACAAATTCATCAGAGGATTGGAATGTTATTTAGGATTAAACCCTTTCTCATCCCTGAATCTTGTAAACTTCTTGGTCACAGTCTTTTGTTAAGTGTATTTGACTATGGTATTTTGATTTATTCTGGTATAAATGACAAAATGCTACAAAAACTACAGGTAACTTATAATAGTATATTACGTTTTATGACAGGTCTTCCAATAAGAACACACCATTGTGTGTTGTTAAAAGAAGCTAATTGCCATTCTTTTTTAGATAGGATAAAGTAAAAGCTTGGAGTTTTTGCATATAAAAGAACCCAGGGTTTACTCCCTAGGTGATTCAGGATCTTATTCCCTTACAGCAAAGTTATTTTGAAGCAAGATCTCAGTCCAAGGGTTTATTTAGAATTCCTCTATACAAAAAAACAGTTGGTCAGAGGTCAGTAATATTCAGGTCAATAAAACTTTTTAATGGTATTCCAACTGAAGTTACTAATGTTAGGACAGTTTGAATGTTTAAGAATAGGTTTGTTAAATGGTTCAATAGTCTGAATGATTGTAATTGTGGTTCCTAACATAATACTGTACTTTATATTGTAATGTTTATGTTTTGATATTGTAGTTTGTGTGTTTTTGTATTAATTGCTACGTATATCTTTATTGTTTATTTATTAACTTGTCGCATGTGAAAACAGGCAGTTTGCTCATCTTGCTAACAAGTATAAAAAATAAAAATGAAAATAAAATGAAATGAAAATGAGGTAAGCAGGACGGTGGAGAAAATTAAGGATACAATACAAAGCAATTATAAAATTGAGAGGGAACTTAAAGATATGAATACATTGAAGTTGGATTGGTTGGATAGCTGTAATTCACCCTTATCGCTGCTAACTGGTTATAACAAACCAACCAGATTGAGGATGTCATTTAATAACTCATTAGAGCTCATAAGGGCTCCAGATGAAGTCACCAGCTGTATGAGTCCTGTTGAATTTAGCACTCCAGCTTTAGAAACCATTACAAAAAAATGTGTTCATGCTTTAAGAGATCAAATTTCAGTGAATTTAATGATTTATGAGCAATTGACACAGGACTCTTAAAGTCTTTCATTTATAAAGGGAATCTGTATAGAGAATAAAAAGAAAATTGATTGGCTGTATAGTAAACTGACACATAGTGATGCATAAAACCCCCATGACCTGATGGAAAAGAAGGAAGGGAGTTTAATTTTAGTGGGTGAAAACCATGAGGAAGCCCTGACAGATGGAAAACCAATCACATTGGAAAGTGTAATAGATTTGAGAGTGATTGAACAGGGCATTGATGGTGAACAAGATCAGGCAATTGTGATAGACCAAAGGATGAAAGAACAGGAAAATAATAATGAACAAAAATCAGAATTAGTCATGTTACCCAGCAACCATGATTTTGATAATAGCCTAATTAAGGAATTAAAGTTTGGACATACACAATTATGGGAGAAAGGAATTAAACAAGAAAGGAGCAACAGGAGAATGGGTTTTGATAATACGAATGTTAAATATAAAAAGGATTTGAGTATAAAAGAAAAGGAGGAAGGACATAATGATATAGACACTACAAAAGAGAAAGAGACAGAAGGAAGAAATTTACAAAGACAGAAAAATAAAAATAAAAGGGAAATGACTCAAAAAAACAAAGAGGGAAATTAAAAACACAACAAGGTAAACAAAGAGATAATAAGGTGAAGGCTAAAAAGAAAATGATTTGCATTAAAGAGAAGGAGATAAAGAAACATGAACAAGTATAGGAGAATAGTAACCAGGATGAAGAATCCAAAGAGACCGTTACGTCACATAATCTAGAAGAAGAATTAAGGAATAAGGACATTGAGACTGAGGAGAAAAAATAGAAGGAAACTGAAAGACAAGAACATTTGAGGGACTTGCTAGATAGAACTCTGAAGACAGATTTTGTTCTCCCATTATATAAGGTCCCGGTGATGCCAGATGAAACTGAATCAAAGCTAAATGATAATTTGAAACAATTTCTAGGTTCAGTTTTACAGCTTAATAAAAACTGTGATAGCTTGCTGGCAAGATTCAATGTGATAGGACCAATAACAGACACTGAATTAGTGTTTCTGCTAGCAGATCAGTTTTATGTATTAAAAAATAGTGACTCACAAGGATAAATTGAAACAACTGGGAATAGAAACTGATTGCGTTGTGGAAATAAGGTCTATTTTTCCAGAGTTCTATAGAATAAAAGTTGAGCTAGTATCCAAATATAATGAATTTTTAATCTCAATATATGGTCTGAATGATTTTATAACAGAAACAAACCATAATATCAGAAATAAAGTCACAGAAATGTTACAAAATCTGAAATCAAAGGATAAAGAAAACAAAACGATGGGAAAATAACAGTCAGATAGCCATATGGGTGAAAAACAGAGAGGATTATAATCATATCTTGGCAAAATTTAATTTTCTAGATAAGATGGAAATACATCTACAGGGAGAGTGTGAAAAAGAAGTAAGAGTACATTTAGTTGGACAAAAAGAGGAACATTGATTAAATCTAATTAAGACGACAAACAGATTTCAAGCTCTTGAGAATACTGAAGACTGACAAAACTGAACTCAAAGAAGGGCAGTTAATAATAAAGAAATAGGGAGTGATGATAATATGTTATCCTGGAATGTTGCGGGGATCAGGGACAAGTTTACGGATCCTACTTTTATTGAATATCTAGGCCAATATGATTATATTTGTCCACAGGAGACCTGGAGTAATAAAGACTTGAAATTAAATGGTTTTAAAGGATTTTATAAGGTAGCTAAAAGCTTTAAAAAGTTTGGCAGATTATGAGGGGACTTGTCACTTGGTGCAAAATAACAAACAAAGCAGAACATATCAAATTGTTTCTTGACTCAGATCACATCCTGCCAGTTCTAATAGAGGTTAACAAACAGAAAGTGGTTTTAATTAAAGTTTATTTCCCTCCCAAAAAGTCTAACTATGTAGATCAGGAAGATGTGGGAAAATTAGGTAAATTTGTAGAAAACTGTCTCTTGGAAGACCCAAATTGTGGAATAGTTATACTAGGGGATATGAATGTCAGGGTGGGACACCACCTGGATTTATGAGAAGATCTGGCTGAGGTGTGTGTGGCTCTGTAACCCTCTGCCCTGTCCTCCACCAGAAGGTGTAAGGATAGCAAAAAATATGACAGAGGGATAATACTGATGGAAGTCTTAGACAAATTATATTTAGTTCTGGTAAATGGACGAACAAAGGCAGATGGTGATGTTGATTACACCTACATTGGCACTAAAGGGACTTCAACAGTTGATTTATGCTGGATTTCTATTAATCTTATAACAAATTAACAGGCTTTAGAGTAGGTAGCAGAATGGATAGTGAACACAGACCCATAGAAACAAAAATTGAGTTTTGTTTCAAATCAAAAAGTAACAGAGAGAAATTAAATATCATAAGGGTCAAAAAAGGGATCAAGTGGGAATTAATAGAGAATTATAAATCTATACAATTGTTGCTTGCTTCAGGGTTTAGGGAAGAATTAATCAATCCAGGACTACAGGGTCTAGATGAGGAATATGTGCATGAATTCTCTGAAATTTTGACAAATATAGCAGCTACTTTATTTAAAGTATCAATAAGCATGGGAAAAAAAGGAAGCAACTGGTTTGAAGATCAGTGTAAAAGGAAGAAAAAAGAACTTAATAAGCTGGCCAGATTCACTTATAATAGACCAATAAGAGAAAATAAAACAGCATTAAATAAGCAAAGGAAGGAATATAAAAGATTGTTGGAAGAAGAAAGTAAGAGTTATAGAATTAGGATGTGGGGTCACCTGGAAAATATATAAAGGAGAATAACGCCAAAAAATTCTGCCAGCTTGTGTGCAAAGGTTGGAATCAGATTTATAATATTGAAAGTTATATTGACCTGCTGATGTGGGAAAATTATTTTAGATCACCATTTTATGATCAAGAAATTAAATAAAATGGTCAACAAATATAAATAAAATTAATGAAAGTGAAGTAATTTTAGTGTTGCAGCAGGCAAAAAAGCATAAAGCCCCTGGACCAGACAAGATACCTATGGATATCTTTATTGATGTCTCCACACTATGGACCCTGGTATTGTTAAATTTATATAATAGCATATTACAAGCAGGGATAATTCCACAGACTTGGAGGGAGAACATTATAGTCCCTATATATAAAAAGAGAAATAGATCTGACCCAGGTAATTATAGGCCAATTAGCCTATTGGATAATGCTCATAAATTGTTCACAAAAATTATAACTAATAGGCTCATGGATTGGTTTGATAAAGTAAAAATAATTAGTGAAGCACAAGCAGGATTTATCCCAGGTCATTCAACCCCGGATCAATGCTTTGTATTATCCCATTTGATAAATAAGTATATAATAATTAAAAAACAAAAGTTGTTCTGTGTATTTGTTGATTCAAAGTCTGAGTTCGATAGAGTGAAGATAGATAAATTATGGTAAGTTCTTAATAATTATGGGCTGGAAATTCCCCTTCTAAACTTAATCAAATTATTATATGACAACAATTTGACAACTATTAGATATAATATGGAGGGTGATTGTACAGAATCATTTCCAACTAATGTCGATCTCAGACAGGGTTGCGTATTGTTCCCTATACTTTTCAACCTTTGCCTAAATAGGGCTCTGGAAGCTTGGGGGATTTGGAGCTGCATATGCCCAGGGTGGGTAATAGGGGGTGTCCGTACCTGTCATACGTGGATGACGTTGTATTAATCTCAGCTAGTTATCTGTTAATCAAGAGAAGTTTAGATACATTGCAGCAGGAATGTGATAAACTCTCATTAGAGATAAATTACAAAAAAACTAAATCTATGATATTTAATAAGAAATTGATTAGAACTGGTAGGTTGTGCTCATTGAAATATAAAGGTCAAGAAATAGAATATGTATCTAAAGTTAGCTATCTGGGTATTACTTTTACATATAATTTAAATTGGAAGGAACTTATTCTAGGAATCATAAAGAAAACTGAAGGGGTGACTCCAGTTTTAAATAGATTTAATTTTAAATATGTGGGAAGATCAGTAGTGGGCCCACTCAAGGTACTTAATGCAAAAGTGAGAGCACAAATTCTTTATGGGGCAGAAATTTGGGGGATGGGGAATGTAGAGAAATTAGAAATAGTAATGAATACATTTTATAAAAGGCTATTGGGCTTACCCAATGGAGCCTCTAATAGTTTGACAAGATTAGAATTAGGTCAATTACCAATGACATGCAACATAGAACAAAGGATGGCAATCTATTGGATTAAAGCTTATAGTATTTTTGAGCAGAGGCTGCCTAGAATATGTATTGAGGAGATGTTAGCACAGATACAGGAAGACTTCATTTACCCAAGCACATATATTCTTGAGAAACTAATTTTACCTGATGGGCTTTTAGAATTATTATCAGAAAGTATAAGAACCCCTTCGAAAGTTATCAATGTGCATGTTACAACTATAATAAGGGATATTCATACCCAGAAAGAAATGGAAATAGTTAAAAACTGCAAATTAAGTTTGCAGTTGGTATTAAACACTGGGAGACGGTTTGGGTTACAGCAATATTTAAGGAAGATTATACAATGGCAAGAAAAAGCTGTGGCCTCTGGTGAGGCTGGGGCTAGACTTGTGATGTTATCCCAGTACAACATCATGGATCTAGTTCCAGCACAGATATAACAACATCAAATGTAAAAAAAAAAAAAAATCACTCCACTGGACATACGAGTAGCTTTGGTGAACCATACATGGCGTCCCCCCATACACATTGTGTCTGTCACTTCTGCAGGCAACTCAGTACCTTGAAACTCAATGTGGAAAAAATGTATTGAAATACGAGAAACAGACACAGAGCACCACCGGCTTCACTGCTGCTGGTTCCGTGCCTTAATGTAGTACACGCTCGCTCCTTGGCACTCGGCCGTTTCCTGAAACTACAAATGAGAGACTCCTGTCCCCACACAATTCTCTCACACACAAAAATCTTTCCTTAAAAGCTGTTCTTTGAAATGACATTTCGGTAGCTCCCCTTCGACTGTAGAGCACTCGCTCCACACACCACACGGCTCCTGAAAGAAAGGGCCATGCTGTTTACAGCTGGTTTAACTAAGTATAAAAAAAAAGAAAGAAGCCAGACCTATTAAAAAACCAGCACACTACATAAATAAACTTTTTTAGTGCCAGCTACCATCACTCCTCAAGCACCGGAAGCAGCATTCCCACGCTTCCAGCAGTCTAATCACCAATCAGCAACTCTGTAGAAACTCTCTGTCTCTCTCCTGGTATAAATCCTCATGTTTCACTGTACTGGGAAAATGGACCCACCTGCTGACATTCGGGTTGGAGGAGCCAGGCAGAAACACAGAGCATGGAATGTGACTCAAAAATGAAGCAGCGGGGGTGGTGGGAGCATTATCACATTTACATAGCACCACCTGCTGCACAGAATAGAAATTGGATTATTTTGTTAAAAAGTATACCTCCACATATAAAAAATCAATTAAAAACTTAAAGATATATATATTTTTATTTTTTTTATTTTCACAAATGAGCCATTGTATAAAAGCAATAATGCACTCCAGGGTGTGTGCTGTGCTAGGATAACATCACTTCTGAGGTGACTGGACACACTCGACCTGCGGCCTCATGCCCAATCACCCTAGGCATGATGTTATCCCAGCACAACACACACCCAGTCTTGCATTATTGCTTAATTAATAACTCAAGTAATAGGAAAGCATACACCAAATTTAGGTTTGGTAATGTGGAAAGCAATAACTTAAAGTAGATAATTGGTCTGACAAATAATAATATGTGTGCTTGTGGTTTAGATGCAGATACTCCAACACATCTATTAATACTGTGTCCACTGTATACAGTAAGTCACAAAGGAATTTTTATTTGTGGAACTTGTTAAGAAATTTAGATATGGAGTCAATTTACCTATATACATTTTTTTAAAGACAGCTAATATATCTGTCATGAATAGAGTGTCAACAATCTGTAGATATATTGAAAAAGTAAACTACATGTAAAGTAAATGTGATATTATAGGGAAACCAAATTACTTCATGATATAATGTTACATCTGAATCTAGAGATGGATTATAGCAACAGGAACATTTTTTTTATTATTATCATGTTATTTTATTCATGTATATATTTATATGTTTTGAATACATGTTTTATTAATTATTTTGTAATGACACATTTTTGTCAATCAATAAATCTTTACCTACATACCTGCTAGCACCAGAGACGCCTCTTTCTCCAGACCCCTAGTCTACCACCCTTTTTTTCTTTCTTCTTATTCCCTGTTCACTTTACAGCTCTGTTCTGGTGATAGTCATTTGTGGTATAATGTGCCAAGATTTATGTCAGGCTGTGATGTGTGGCCGTGTTGTGTACTGAAATATGTTGGCTAACAGTATGTGTATGAAGTTAGATGGTACCATATGATGTCACAGGCTGTGGGTATAAATGAAGTGGTGGGGGGGTGGGATGAGCCACTCTTGACCAATGAGATTGGTGGAAACCTGATGTCACAGAATGTAGAATCCCAGCTCTAGGTTCAAGTACAAACACACTACTGATCCGCACAGAAGCAGGCTGTAAATCCTTGATGGAGTGTTCTCAGGTGCCCCAGATAATTCAGGCTCCTGTGAGAGGGATCACTTTACACCATAAAAGCAAAGTTCATTCATATCTTCCCCTCTCTCATACACAGAGACAGCTGCTCTGTTCAGAGAGACACTAACATTGGTAGAAAACTGATGTCACAGACTATAGAATCCCAGCTCCAGGATCAAGTACAAACACACTACTGATCCGCACAGAAGCAGGCTGTAAATCCTTGATGGAGTGTTCTCAGGTGCCCCAGATGAATCAGGCTCTTGTGAAAGGGATCACTTTACACCATGAAAGCGAAATTCATTCAGATCTTCCCCTCTCTCATACACAGGGACAGCTGATCTGTTCACAGAGACATTAACACTGATAGAAAACAGATGTCACAGAATGTAGAATACCAGCTCCAGGTTCAAGTACAAACACACTGATCCACACAGAAGCAGGCTATAAATTCTTGATGGAGTTCTCAGGTGCCCCAGATGATTCAGGCTCTTGTGAGAGGGATCGCTTTGCACCATGAAAGCAAAGTTCATTCAGATCTTCCCCTCTCATACACAGGGACAGCTGATCTGTGTCATCGAGGCACAGGTCAGGAAGCATAGGAAAAGCCAGGAGCAGTTGTAAAATTCACAAAAATATTTATTTACACAAGCAGTAACATAAAAAAATAAACTTGTTCAGAATAACTATTTACAAAGGAAGAATAAACAGCAGATTCATCAGAGTTTTCCTTCATTCTCTGTATGTCCAACTCTGCAAGCAATTGCAGCTCTGTTATATAAGTCACTCCACCCCCCATTTTTAACAAGCATCTTCCAAAGTGTTCTTGTAAGTATCAGACAGGTTCTGTTAGAACACAGTGTTCCAGAGATGAGGCCCCTTTTCCACAGCTCTTCTGTAAAAGGCTTAAAGATCAATGGCAACCCTTTTACACATTGTTTAAAAAAGCCTGAATTCAGGTGCCAGCGTCTCAAGTAGTGTTTTCTGAAAAGTTCATGCTATTTGGTTTTGTGATTTGCTTTAAAACCACATTTGTTAACTTGCTCTGCCCTAACTGAAAACAATCAGGCTGTTGCTGTCCCTCTGACTGAACCTGGAAGAGTGGTGACATCATATGTCCAAGCTCCTAGGTGACAGGTTTAAATGCTTCCTTGGCAAGCTTTTAAACTAGATAAGGGGGGAGGTACTGATAAAAGGCAGGAAAAGTCAAGCCTCCCCCCACAAAACAGGGCAGGTAGTAGGGTAAACACTGAGGTACAGAGCTCAACACAGGGCAGAATGGGGGTAAATGGTAAAATAGATAAGAGCAATAAGAGCAGGGATGGGGGAAAAAAGGATCAAGCCAACATTAAATGGAGGGCAATGACTACTAATGCCCGTAGTCTGGGAAACAAGCTCTCTGAGCTAGTAGCTTTGATGGAAGATGAACAATTGGATATTGTGGCAGTCACAGAAACATGGTACACCGAAAACCATGAATGGGATGTCAACATACCAGGGTACACAATCTACAGAAGGGACAGGGAAGGCAAAAGAGGAGGTGGAGTAGCTCTATACATAAGGGAAGGGATCAAAGCTACAGAACTAAAAAGTAAAGGGGGAGGACAAGAGGCACTCTGGGTTACCTTGGAGATGGGGAATGGCATCGCAATCTGCACAGGGGTTGTATACAGACCCCCGTCTCAAGGGGAGGAAATGGACAAGAAAATGATAGCGGACATTCTCAAAATGGCTGAAAAAGGGGAGATACTGTTGATGGGGGACCTGAATATGCCAGATGTTAACTGGAGGACATGTACTGCAGCCACATCCAAGAGCAGGGTCATTCTCGATGCCCTGCAGGGGGCAGACCTTAGACAGCTAGTGCTGGAACCCACTCGGGAGGGAGCAATACTAGACCTGGTACTCTCAAATGGAGAGAGGATCACAAATTTAGAAGTCAGTAGACATCTGGGAACAAGCGACCCCTGCACAGTACACTTCACAATGAGCACAACCATGGAGATAAGCCATACAAAAACAAGGATACTGGACTTTAGAAGGGCTGACTTTGGCAAAATGGGAACACCTGAAGAATGCACTAGCAAATGGCCAAATAGGAGGGTGGAAGAACAATGGAGAAAATCAAAACTGCCATCATAGAGGCAACAAGTCTTTGTGTAAAACAAATAAAGAAAACAAAGCGAGTAAAAACCACTATGGTTCTCAAAAGAGGTGGCAGGAAGGTTAAGGAGAAAAGGCTGCATTCAAAAAGTATAAGGAATCACAGAGGAGCACGACAGGGAACTGTATCAATTAAAGCAGAAAGAAGTAGGAAAGGCAGTCAGAATGGCAAAGGCACAAACCGAGGAAAAATAGCAAAATCAGTCAAAAGGGGATAAAACCTTTTATAGGTACATTAGGGCATAGAAAGGTTAAGGGAGGATAGTGAAGATTAATAAAGGAGAGGAGGTGGGCAGAGGAGACAGTGAAAGGCAGAGATACTGAATGAATACTTTGCTCAGTATTCACAAAGAAGATGAGGAGCAGTTGCCTAAACCAGACAATAGAAGCACTCTGGGTAGGGGGGTTGATACCAGTCCATTCACAGAAGAAAGAGTCCTGAAAGAACTCCTAAAACTCAAGGTGGACAAAGCAATGGGGCCTGACGGGATTCACCCCAGAATCCTAAAAGAACTAAGGGAGGACCTAGTGACACCACTGACCACACTTTTTAACAAATCATGGCAGGATGGGGTGGTACCTGAGGACTGGAGGAGGGCAGATGTGATTCCCCTTTACAAAAGTGGGAGCAAGGCAGAAGCAGGAAACTACAGACCTGTAAGTTTGACCTCAGTGGTAGGGAAAATGATGGAATCACTTCTGAAAGAAAGAATTGTTGAGCACCTAGAGGCCAGCGGGGCACAGGACCCAAAGCAACATGGATTTACAGCAGGAAGGTCATGTCAGACTAATCTAATTGATTTCTTTGACTGGGTGACCAAAGTAATAGACCAGGGAGGGGCTGTGGATATGGCCTACCTAGACTTTAGCAAGGCATTTGACACAGTCCCGCACAAAAGATTAATAATCAAGTTAGCCAGCCTGGGAGTGGGTCCCAGGGTGGTAGCCTGGGTGGTGAACTGGCTGCACAACAGGACACAGAAGGTAATAGTGAATGGAACACATTCCGAAGAAAGGGGGGTTACTAGTGGAGTACCTCAGGGCTCAGTACTGGGTCCAATCCTCTTTAACATCTTTATAAGTGACATTGCAGAGGGTCTGGAGGGAAAGGTATGCCTCTTTGCAGATGACACAAAGATCTGTAACAGAGTTGATACACAGGAGGGGTAGAAAAGATAAGAAGGGACTTGGCAAGGTTGGAGGAAT
The DNA here is from genome assembly GCA_016271365.2 of Neoceratodus forsteri. Lineage (NCBI taxonomy): Eukaryota > Metazoa > Chordata > Ceratodontiformes > Ceratodontidae > Neoceratodus > Neoceratodus forsteri. The sequence goes on from CM057451.1 coordinate 1,095,052,075, forward strand.
GGTCAGACATATGGCAACTTAGATTCAATGCAAAGAAGTGCAAAGTAATGCACCTGGGAAACAAAAACCCAGGAGAAGAGTACACAATAGCAGGGGAGGTACTAACAACAACAAAAATGGAAAGGGACCTGGGAGTAGTCATATCAGATGACCTAAAGGTGGGTAAGCAATGTGAGAAGTCAGTAAGGAGAGCCAGGGGATACTGGGATGCATAGGAAGGGCATCACAAGTAGAAAAAGAAGTGATTATCCCTCTATACAGACAGTTGGTGAGACCCCATCTGGAGTACTGTGTGCAGTTTGGAGACTTCATCTACGTAAGGACATAGACAGGATGGAAGCAGTCCAGAGGAGGCAACTAAAATGGTGCAGGGTCTACATCAGAAACCATATGAAGTGAGACTGAGAGAGCTTAATATGTATACCCTTGATGAAAGGAGGGATGGGGGACATGATAGAAACGTTCAAGTACCTCAAGGAATCAACAAAGTCCAGGAGGTAGCATCTTTCAGAAAAGAGATGTGTAAGAACAAGGGGCACAGTTTAAAGATAGAGGGGATGGCTCAGGGTAATGTGAGGAAATTCTTTTCACGGAGAGAGTGGTGGATATATGGAACAGCCTTCCTGAGGAGGTCGTTGGGTCTAAAACAGTGGGGGAATTCAAACATGCTTGGGACAGACACAAAGCAATTATAGTGTGGGGTTGCAGGAAGCAGGCTGTTGGTTAACTAGAATCTGCAGCTTATCCAGTAGGTAGGGAAATGGGCAGACTGGGTGGGCCAAGTGGTCCTTTTCTGCCATCAAAGTCTATGTTTCTGTGTTTCTATATGGGACTGGGCTACAACTGCAGCAGTGTACAGTAAGTCCCTGCATGACTGACAAGCTGTTAACTTCCCAATTAGAACAATCTGTGAGGTAATTGTTTGCTGTCCAGGGTTTTTACAAACTCAGTCTCCGGTGTTTGTTCAGATGAATTAGCTGAAAATACACATTGTGTTCTTCTACAGAGCTGAACATTTCAGTTTCAGTGCTGAACTGAAGCGGTATTCATTTGAGAAATCAGCTTATCTGTATCACAGCTGCAGTCAGTTCTTTCTCATCAAAACTCTGTGTTTTTTTCCCAGCTATGTAACACTGGGTTGTTTATTTAATGGATATAAAATAAGTCTAAAGTTTGTTAGTTCATACACATACTTTGTCTTTTTAATGTAGTCTCAATGAATAGGTTCATGTAAGAACATTATTTTCCTCTCAGATTAACAGGCAGGTGCCTGCCACACACTGCTATTTCAGGCACATGTACTATATAAACTCACAGATTGCAGTTCTTTGATGGTTTATGAGTGAAAATACATCATGCATAAGTAAAACTAAAAATAATGCATGGCATCCTGATGCCCCCATCTCCTACCTACAGTTGAGGCAGCAGCACTCTGCTGCCCCATGTCATCTGCCCCAAATGCCCCCCTGTCTCCTGTCCTAAATTCGAGGATGCTTCACACTGCTGCCCACTCTCTTGTCCCATACAGTCAGGGCTGCTGCACCCTGTAGCCCCATGTCCTGCCTGAACAATTAGGGCCTTAGCAGCCTGCTGCCCCCTGCATGAACAGTTGAGGTCACTGCACCCTGCTGCAGCCCTTTGTCCCCCACCCCCTCAATCAGAGTCACTGCACCCTGTTCCTGTCACCACAGTCAGAGCTGCTGTGTACTTCTATGCCCTAGAGTCCCATGCCCCCTGCTTCCACATTTGAGGCTGCTGCACCATGATGCCCATGCCACCAGAGGTGGGGCTTTTACTGCACCCTGCTACCTATGTCCATTTTCCCAAATGGGCCGCACTGCTGCACCATACACATCCCATCCCACAGTCAGGGCGGCTGAGGCCTGCTGCCCCCCATGTTCTGCCCCACAATCAAGGCTTCTTCACCATGCTGTAGTCTGTCTCCTGCCACCATAGCCAGAGTTGCTGCACCCTGTTCCTGTCTACACAGTTAGGGCTGCTGTACCCTCTTTCACCCTACAGCCCAGTTCCTCCACAACCCCATGACTCTGCAGTTAGGGTTGCTGCACCATGATGCCCCCCTGCCACCAGTGTCAGATTTGTTTGCTGCACTGCTCAAAAGAAGAAAAAAACAGAAAAATGCTTTCATCTTGTTTTATAGGGGTGAATGACAAAGGGCATTAGGGTGCAGAAGTCCCAACTGTTTGGTCAGGAGACAATGGTGTCAGTGTACAGCAGCCCAAGCTGTGGGACAGGATGCAGCAGCCACACCTCGGTGGAACTGACACAACTATGGGGGCAGAGGACAGGGGCAGTAAATGCCCTAACTCTTGTGGCAAATGGCAACATGGTGCACCAGTCCCAACTGTAGTGGCAAGGGGTTCTAGGGCACAGCAGACCACAGCAGCCCTGCCCGAGTAGTCAGGAGCAGGGTGCAACAGCCTTGGCTTTCGTAGAAGGGGATTGTGGACAGAATGGTGCAGAAGCCTTAACTCTGGGGCAGGACACAGGGGGGCAACAGGGTACAGCAGCCCTGACTGTGGAATGGGATGCTCATGGTGCAGCAGCCTGGCTCATTTGGGACATTGGCTGTGGATAGCAGGGTGAAGCAAAAGTCCCACCTCTGGAAGCATGGGACAATATAGTTTATCAGCCCCAACTGTAGAAACAAGATACAATGGGCCCTAGGGTGAAGCAGAGCTCAGCAGCCCTGACTGTGGAGATGGGAACAAGGGGCAACAGGGTGCAATGTCCCCAACTGTGGGTTTATGGGACAATGGATAGCAGGTTGCAACTGTTCTGGCATGGGGAAGCACAGTGCAGCAGCCCTAACTGTTCAGGCTGATGGTGGGCAACAGAGTGCAGCAAACCCAACTGTGTGGGAGAAGACAGTGGGCAGCAGGGTGCAGTGGCCTTGAATGTGGAGCAAGAGACAGAGGGCTTGTGAGGACAGAGGACAGGACATCAGAGTGCAGCTGCCTCAACTGTGGTGCAGGAGAAAAGGGGCATCAGGATGCTATACACTGTTTCTAGTTATGCATTATGTATTTTCACACAGAAACCATCAACAAACTGAGATTTGTGAGTTCATATTGAAAATGTGCCTGAAATAGCAGTGTGGAAGGCACCTGTTTGTCAATCTGAGAGGAAGACAATTGTTGATAAATGTACCTATTTGTTGAAGCTGCATCAAACTACTTGTATGAATTAACAAACTTTAGATTTATGTTATATCCATTAAATAAACAACTGAGTGTTATATAGCTAGAAAAAAAAACAGTCTTAATGAGAAAGAACTGGCAGCAGCTGTGATACAGATAAGCTGATTTCTCAAATGCATACCACTTCAATTCAGCACTGAAACTCAAATAATCAGCTCTTTAGAAGAACAAAATGTGAATTTTCAGCTAATTCATCTGAACAAACACCAGAGACTGAGTTTGAAAAAACCCTGGACAACAAACAGTTACCTCACAGATTGTTCCAATTAGGAAGTTAACAGCTCATCAGTCAAGCAGGTACTTATACTGCTGAAGCTTTTGCCTAGTCCCATATGATGTCATCACTCTTCCAGGCTCAGTCAGAGGGACAGAAGTGGCCAGACTGTTTTCAGTTAGGGCAGAACAGGTTATTAAATGCTGATTTAAAGAAAACCATATAGCATGATCTTGTCAGGAAACACTAGACATATCACAGGGACTTGAATTCAGACATTTTTAGGCTTTTTTTTTTAAACAATGTGTCAAACGGTTACCATTGATCTTTAAAACTTGCACTCAGGTAACCCATTGAGTTTCTAATAGCTTTTTTCAATCATCTCAAACTATAATTATATACATTTCAACAGTAACACTATATAATTTCTAAACAAAAGGGATCCCAATATCAGTTACATTTCCACATAATGATTTGCATATATTTTTATATCAGCATATATGTAAGGGAGAAAAAAGACAAACAGCAATGGAAGACTGAGAGATAGCGAGAGGCAAATAATTGCGAGACTGTCAGGGTGATCAAATCCTAGGTCTCACAGGACAAGGTAGAATAGGACCCTGTCCCAATCTGTCCAGAGAGACAATAACATTGGTAGAAAACTGATGTCACAGAATATAGAATCCCAGCTCCAGGTTCAAGTACAAACACACTGCTGATCCACACAGAAGCAGGCTATAGATCCTTGATAGAGTGTTCTCAGGTGCCCCAGATGATTCTGGCTCTTGTGAAAGGGATCACTTTATACCATGAAAGAAAACTTCATTCAGCTCTCCTCCTCTCTCATACACAGGGACAGCTGATCTGTTCTGAGAGGAACTAACACTGATAGAAAACTGATGTCACAGAATGTAGAATCCGAGCTTCAGGTTCAAGTACAAACACACTGCTGATCCACACAGAAGCAGGCTGTAAATCCTTGATGGAGTTCTCATGTGCTCCAGATGATTTAGGCTCTTGTAACAGGGATCATGTTACACCATGAAAGCAAAGTTCATTCAGATCTTCCCCTTTCTCATACACAGGGACAGCTGATCTGTGTTGTTGAGGCAGAGGTCAGGAAGCATAGGAAAACCAGGAGCAGTTGTAAAATTCACAAAAATATTTATTTACACTAGCAGTAACATAAAAAAATAAACTAGTTCAGAATAACTATTTACAAAGGAAGAATAAACAGCAGATTTATCGGGGCTTTCCTTCGATCTCTGTGTGTCCAACTCTGCAAGCAATTGCAGCTCTGTCTTATAAGTCCTTCCAATCCCCAATTCTTAGTAAGCATCTTCCAAAGTGTTCTTGTAAGTATCAGGCAGGTGCTGCTAGAATACAGTGTCCCAGAGCTGAAGCCCCTTTTCCACAGCTTTTCTGCAAAAGGCTTAAAACTTGCACTCAGGTAACCCATTGAGTTTCTAATAGCTTTTTGCAATCATCTCAAACTATAATTATATACACATCAACAGTACACTATATAATTTCTAAACAAAAGGGATCCCAATATCAGTTACATTTCCACATAATGATTTGCATATATTTTTATGTCAGCAGATATGTAAGGGAAAAAAAGACAAACAGCAAGGGAAGACTGAGAGACAGCAAGAGGCAAATAATTGCGAGACTGTCAAGGTGATCAAATCCTAGGTCTCGCAGCACAGAGTAGAATAGGACCCTGTCACAATTTGTCCAGAGAAACACTAACACTGGTAGAAAACTGATGTCACAGAATATAGAATCCCAGCTCCAGGTTCAAGTACAAACACACTGCTGATCCACACAGAAGCAGGCTGTACGTCCTTGATGGTGTGTTCTCAGGTGCCCCAGATGATTCAGGCTTTTGTGAGAGGGATCACTTTACACCATGAAGGCAAAGTTCATTCATATCTTCCCCTCTCTCATACACAGATACAGCTGCTCTGTTCAGAGAGACACTAACATTGGTAGAAAACTGATGTCACAGAATACAGAATCCCAGCTCCAGGATCAAGTACAAACACACTACTGATCCGCACAGAAGCAGGCTGTAAATCCTTGGAGTGTTCTCAGGTGCCCCAGATGATTCAGGCTTTTGTGAGAGGGATCACTTTACACCATGAAGGCAAACTTCATTCATATATTCCCCTCTCTCATACACAGGAACAGCTGATTTGTTCAGAGAGGAACTAACACTGGTAGGAAACTGATGTCACATAATGTAGAATCCCTGCTCTAGGTTCAAGTACAAACACACTGCTGATCCTCATGCCATAGTGCCTTTCTGATCCTGTGCCTGTAAGCTGAGTTTAGGGGTCTGCTCAGTAACCCAGCTAGAAGGGCCAAGGCTAGAGGGGAGCTACTATCATGCAACACCACCACCCCAGTCTAGGAAGGGTTGGTGCAGGGTTGCCCACATGGGCCCAAGTACCATATAATGAAGAGAACTCTTCTCTTGGCATAGGGCCCTGCACCTCTGCATCCATGGCTGAAAGAGGTCCCTGTGATTTGGCTGAGAGATGGATTCTATGTCCTATGTGTCTGTGTTTACAGCCACAAGGAGGTGCAGGAGTAAGAGGGCCCTGCATTTCTGGAGTTCACCAGACAGACCCATTAATTCTTGACATCCATTGCTGCACTTCCATAGACTGATGGAGTCTTCCCTTGGTAATGGGCCTAAAGGGATCTGCATGTCTGTATCTCTTTATGCAAGTCCCAAAGGCAACTGCATGAATCAGGATACAATTACACTCTCTCAAAAAGAATGAAAATTCTTTGCAAAAAAATAATGTGTTAATGTATCAGTTAAGTTCAACTTAACACCACAAAAGTGGGAGCAAGGCAGAGGCAGGAAACTACAGACCTGTTAGTTTCACCTCAGTGGTAGGGAAAATTATAGAATTACTTCTGAAAGAAAGAATTGCTGAGTACCTAGAGGCCAGTGGGGCAAAGGACACAAGCAGCATGGATTCACAGTGGGAAGGTCATGTCAGATCAACCTAATAGATCTCTTTGACTGGGTGACCAAAATAGTAGACCAGGGAGGGACTATGGTCATGGCCTACCTAGACTTTAGCAAGGCATTTGACACAGTCCCACACAAAAGATTAATTAACAAGTTAGCCAGCCTGGGAGTGGGTTCCAGGGTGGTAGCATGGGTTAAAAATTGGCTGGACAAATGGACACAGAGAGCAATAGTAAATGGAGTCCACTCTGAACAAAGGGGAGTTACCTACAGGGTTCAGTTTGGGGGCTGGTCCTCTTTAATATCTTTATAAGTGACATTGAAGAGGGACTGGAAGGAAAAGTATGCCTCTGTGCAGATGACACTAAGATCTGCAACAGGATTGATACACAATATATTACAGCTGCTTGACTGAAAAACTGCTACCTCCCTGAACAGTGTCTGGATCTGCTACTGAAACCATGATACCCACATTGCAATAGTACTTCTATCTGCCTAACTGCAAGCCCCATAGGGGCCTTCCCTTCTTGAACCAGACATAACCATGAATGTCTTATATCTGTGGCTAAAGAGGCACATGCCCCTCAGGGATCTGCACTTCTGCAGCCAGAAATACTGTTGAAATTTTGTTATAATGGATTTATGTCACTTGTACTTATGCAGAGATAGGTTGGTGTGTATGTCTTACACCTGCAGCTGCAGAAACACAGGCCCATCAAGTTTTTGTATGTCTTACAGAGTGCATGAGTGTCAGAGGCTACAGAAGCGCTGGCCACATAGAGCCATAAGCTTCTACAGACAAAAGAACTCTTGTAATTTGAGGATAATGGGTTTGTATCTGTGGTTGCAGGGGCTTGTGCTTCTGCATGCAAAGCAGTGTTGTGATTTGAGTAACAAGGATTTCTATCTGCAGTGACAATGACTGTGTATGTCCTGCAGAGTGCATACCACAGATACAAATCCATGAAGGTAGCACATGGCTCTTTTTAATACTCTATTTCATGTGTATTATAAACCTCCTGTGTATAATTACTGCTCTATGTAAATACCATTAGCTTAACCCTTGACACTGGTGCCTCTGCTGCTGCAAGCAGCCGGGCGGGATGCTTCTGTCCACCGGCTGCCTTCCTCACTGTACTGCCCACCAATCACCAGACTGAAGGTACACTGCTGAAACCTGACAGGCCACAACCATCGGCTCTGCCTGCTGACAGGCTTCTGCAGTTCTTTAATTTCTTTGCTACTCCATCTCCTTCTGGTCTCTAAGCTAATGTTACATACTGGTTGTGGTACTGGTTAAGCCTCTCCAAATTGTTCTGTGAATCCTAATTTAAATGTGAACCTAAGCCTGTTTGCACTCCAAGGGTAGTTTGAAGTGCAAGTTCTTTTAGGCTGCAGGGTTGTAGATTTTAAAGTATTACAGCTCTCTTTGTTTTAAGGTCCATTGGTAATCTACCCTGGATCAGAAACTAAGTTTAAAGTGATACCGTTTTTTCTGTTTAGACTAGATTTCATTTGGGTCACAGCTGTAAGCTTTGCCCTGCAAATAATCCAATCTCTGCTTCACTTTCTCTCTTACTGTCTCCGTACTGCTTGAATTTTTATGCCCACTCCCTCCCCCACCTCCAGCCTTTTGAAGTACTCTCCCTCCCCCCTCGGCACCATCCCTAAGCAATCTTCATCCTTCCTTCTCACTAATATTGCAACTCTACTTAAAGATACAGAGTGCAGCAATTACAGTAGGCCTAACACTTGTCCTGTCCTCCCCTTAAAGGCATCTTCCTTTTTAGGTAACCACCAAACTGTAAGGGTACACAGCAGCCTACAAGGCCAGGATACCCTCCTAGCTCCATCACATCTTAATCTCTTTTACTTTCCTCCCCCTCCTAAGACCCTTCTTGCTGTGCCACCACCTTTTTCCAATCTTGGACATGGCAACCAGACTAATGCTAATTCTTATACTCCTGCCCACTCTCTGTTTGCAGCTGCTGAATGACCCTAAATCAGCTGGCCCTCTTATCACGAAGCACCCCATGGCAACATCTACAGCACTATAATGTCCATGCATAGTTGTGGCCCACATACCAACTGCATGCCTAACAACACATCCTGCCCTACCTGGCCCAGAACATATTCAGCTTGACCAGGGCTTCCCCCCTCCCACAGTCCTGCCTAAACTGGCTGTTTTCTCTGATAAGCATGCAGAAACACAGAAACATAGAAACATAGACTTTGACGGCAGATAAGGACCACTTGGCCCACCTAGTCTGCCCATTTCCCTACCTACAGGATAAGCCGCACATCCTAGTTAACCAACAGCCTACTTATTTCTACCCCCCACAAGAATTGCCTCATGTCTGTCCCATGCATTCTTGAATTCTCCTACTGTTTTTGACCCCACAACCTCCTCAGGAAGGCTGTTCCATGCATCCACTACCCTCTCTGTGAAAAAATACTTCCTCACATTGCCCCTGAACTGCCCCCTCTATCTTTAAATTGTGTCCCCTTGTTCTTGCATGTCTCTTTTTCTGAAAGATGCTACCCTCTTGGACTTTGTTGATTCCACTGAGGTACTTTAACATTTCTATCATGTCCCCCCTCTCCCTCCTTTCCTCAAGGGTATACATATTAAGCTCTTTTAGTTGCTCCTCGTATGGCTTCTCTTGCAGACCCTGCACCATTCTAGTTGCCCTCCTCTGGACTGCCTCTATCCTGTCTATGTCCTTGCAGAGCTGGTCGCAGTACTCCAGATGGGGTCTCACCAGCTGTCTGTACAGAGGGATAACAACTTCCTGTTTTCTGCTGGTGATGCCTCTCCCTATGCAACCCAGTATACCCCCAGCTCTCCCTATTGCCTTCTCACATTGCTTGCTAATCTTAATGTCATCTGATATGATTACCCCCAGGTCCCTTTCCTTTTTTGTTGTTGTTACTACCTCCCCCCATTGTGTAATCTTCCCCTGGGTTTTTGTTTCCCAGGTGCATTATTTTGCACTTCTTTGCATTGAATCCTAGCTGCCATACTTCTGACCATTCCTCCAACCTTGCCAAGTCCCTTCTCATCCTTTCCACACCTCCTTGTGTATCAACCCTGTTGCAGATCTTTGTGTCGTCTGCAAAGAGGCATACTTTTCCTTCCAGTCCCTATGCAATGTCACTTATAAAGACATTAAAAAGGACTGGACCCAGTACTGAACCCTGTGATACCCCACTAAAAAACTGTTCTTAGGTGTACTTGAACCACCAACCTTTCAATTAAGAATCCAATGCACTACCCGATTGTGCCACAGAGACAGAGCTAATGCAGCTTGAATGAATCCACAAAGACAGACATAATGCTAACCTTAAACACTTAAAAAGTTACCTGGTCAGATTGGTATTCCTGTTACTACTGCTCTCAGGCCACATCCACCCCAATCCCAGCCCTCTATGTCAGGGGGTGAGTGCACCGAAACCAGGCACCTTAACCTTTGCGTCACTAAACATCCGCAGCTTGATAACAAAGTTTGACAACCTTCAAGCCTGTGTAGCCCTACATAATCCAGAAGTACTGTCTGTGGTAGAGGCATGGCTCACTCCCAAGATCCCCAATGGAGCCATCAGTCTGCAGGGCTATTCAATCTTTAGGCAAGATTGTAAATCTAAAAGAGGTGGTGGCTGTGCAGTCTACTTTAAGGACAGCCTTCAGGGCATAGTCCTGAATTTACCCAGCCTAGGGTCATTCACCCAGGCCCTTGCCATTAAGGTTCTTCTTGGGACCCACAACAAAACTGTCACAATTCTATCTGTCTACATCCCCCCCAAAGAACTCAGCCCAAGGTCTCCATGCCGTTATAGACTGTCTTGGAAGCCTAACCCTAAGCTCAGGTTATACTCTTAGGTGAGTTCAATATTAATTGGCTTGCCCTTGAAGCTAACCAATTCAAGGATGCAATTCAGACTATCTACTTTACCCAGCTCATTGAAACACCCACTAGGACTAACTACAGGATGTGCACTAGTACTTTGATTGACTGGGTGCTCACCAACTGACTTGAGCATGCCTCTAATGCCTTTGTCCTCCCGGATGACATCAGTGACCACTCCCCTGTCATGTTCAGTTGGGCTAATAATGTCTCCAAACTGTCTCCTAGAACAATCATTAGCAGGGTTCTCAAACCTGGTCATGCTGACCACTTAAAAATCAGTCTCCTCAATGCTGACTGGTCCTCGGTTTTTGAGGCTTCCAACGTTGATGACGCACTCGACCATTTCATCCTCCTCTTCAATACAATCTATGACACCCATGCTCCCATAAAAAAGCAGAAGATCAAAGGCTACTTTAACCACTGGATGAGCCCTGATACCCTTGAACTAATGAAAAATAGACACCACCTCTGGCATATAGCTAGGGCCACTGACAAGCAGTCTGATATCCAGAACTATAAATGTGCAAGGAACAACTGTACCAGGACCATCTGATTAGCCAAAAATGTATACTATAAAGATGCTCTAACCAAGAACTGGAATGAAGGGTGCAAGTTCTGGGCTAACCTAAATGAGGTCACTGGGCAAGAACCCAAAACAGCGTCTACCATACTCTGCGTTGATGGCTTCCCCATCCTTGACCCAAAATGATAACCATGACTGGGAGATGGCCATACCTGGCTACAACATATTCAGAAGAGACAGAGCAGGCAGGAAGGGAGGAGGAGTGGCACTGTATGTGAAAAATGACATAAGGGCCACAGAGATCCAGGAGGAACAAAATGGGGGAGAGATACTGTGGGTTAAGCTGGAAAGGAAAATGGGGCCAGCCATCCGCACAGGTGTGGTCTATAGACCACCAGCCCAGGAGGAAGAAACAGATAGGGAGCTGATGCTAGCCATCCAAGGATGGCAGACAAAGTGGTGAGTACTGGTTGGAGACTTCAATATACCAGACGTGGACTGGAACATCCCAGCAGCAGCATCAACTAGAAGAGATTTATCCTGGACTCCTTCAGGGTGCCTTCCTCAAGCAACTGGTCATGGAACCAACTCGGCAGAAGGCAATACTGGACCTTGTGCTCACAAACAGGGACAGTGTGATGGGGGTAACAGTGGGGAGCACCTGGTAATAGTGACCACCAGTCATTGTGGTTTGAAATCACAGAAAGAGCAGAACCAAACCACACAAAAACACGTATCCTGGATTTTAGGGGGCAGACTTTGGGAAAATGGGGAGATGCTTGAAAGAGGCATTAAGGGAATGGGACAGGAATCAGGGGTTGAGGAACAGTGGGCAGTATTTAAAATGGGATTATAAAACAACAGAATTATGCATTAAGTAGGTTAGCAAGAGGAAAAAAGAGAGAGACCATTATGGTTTTCCAAGAGGTAGCAAAGAAAGTGAAAGCCAAAAGATTGCATTCAGGCAATACAAAAGACACAGGCAGAAGGGATAGGGAGAAGTACCAGGAGAAACAAAGGGAGGCAGGGAAGTCAGTAAGGGAAGCCAAAGCTCAGACAGAAGAACACATTGCAAAATCAGTGGTTAAAGGGACAAAACCTTTACAGGTACATAAGTGAAAAAGAAGGACAAAGGAGGGATAGTGAGACTGAAGGGAGAGGATGGGAGCAGCGTGGAGGATGACAACAGTAAAGCTGACATATTGAACAGGTATTTCTGCTCAGTCTTTACTAAGGAAGAGGGGTAATGGGTCTGAAGGAGTACAAGGGGTGAGAATGGTGCAGAAATGGACACAAGTCCCTTTACACGAGAAAGGGTCCTGAAGGAACTGGAAGTAATAAGAGCTGATAAAGCAATGGGGCCAGATGGGGTGACCCCAGGGTCTAAAGAACTAAGAGAGGTGGTGGCTGAACCTCTGGCTATCCTGTTCAGCCAATCACTGGAAACAGGGAGGTACCCAAAGACTGGAGGACAGCAGATGTAGTCCCTTATACAAAAGTGGGAACAAAGAGGAAGCAGGGAACTACAGACCAGTCAGCCTCACCTCGGTAGTGGGAAAGATCATGGAAGCACTACTGAAGGAGAGATTGGTGGAACATCTGGTTGTCAATGGACTACAGGACCCAAGGCAGCATGGTTTCATCAGGGGAGGTCATGTCAGACCAACCTCATTGAATTTTTGACTGGGTGACTAGGGAGGTGGATCAGGGAGGGCAGTGGACATGGCCTATCTGGACTTCAGCAAGGCCTTTGACACTGTGCACATAGAAGACTATTACACAAACTGGGGAATATGGTGTGGGCAGGACAGTAGTGTGGTGGGTAGGTAACTGGCTGGGTGGCAGGACACAGAGGGTGGTGGTAAATGGCTGTCACTCCACAGAGGAAGAGTGACCAGTGGGTACCACAGGGATCAGTGCTGGGACCGGTCCTATTCAACATCTTCATCAGTGACATTGCACAGGATCTAGAAGGCAGAATTTCACTGTTCGCTGATGACACAAAGCTCTGTAACAGAGTAGACACACCAGAGGGTGTAGACAGAATGAGAAGGGACCTGCAGAAACTTGAAGAATTGTCAAGGTTTGGCAGTTGAAATTCAATGCAAAGAAGTGCAAGATAATGCATATAGGGCACAAAACCCTGGCACAATATATCAGTTGGGGGTGAGGATATAGCATGCACCAAGCAGGAAAGGGATCTTAGGGTTGTCATCTCTGATGACCTCAAGGTAGGAAACAGTGTGACAAGGCATCAGATAAAGCAAATAGGATGCTGGGATGTATAGGCAGGGGCATCACCAGCAGGAAAGGGAGGTCATAATTCCGCTATACAAGACACTAGTGAGGCCCCACCTGGAGTACAGTGTACAGTTCTGGAGACCATACCTACGTAAGGACATAGACAGGGTAGAGAAGGTTCAGAGGAGGGCAACAAAGATTGTGCATGGGTTGCATCACAAGTCCTATGAAGACAGGTTAAAGGAACTGAACATGTACTCCCTGGAGGAGAGGAGGGAGAGAGGGGATATGATAGAGACATACAAGTATCTTACAGGGATGAACAGGGTGCAGGAAAACACTATTTTTAAGCGAAAAAGATGTTTCAGGACTAGAGGGCATGGGATGAAGTTGGAGGAGGGACGATTCAGAGGAAACATGAGAAAGAATTTCTTCACAAGAACAGGTGGTGGACAAGTGGAACACCCTTCCATAGGAAGTGGTGGGAGCTGAAACAATCACGGGATTTAAGAATGCATGGGATAGACATAAAGGAATTCTAGAGGTCAGGGGTAAGGGGAAATAGACTTCTAGGAAAACAAACTGAACTTACAAGCTCAAATGGGCAGACTAGGTGGGCCATAGGCCCTTATCTGCCGACACTGTCTATGTATCTATGTATCTATGTATAAAATCTATCGTCAACACCTTTAACAATGCCTTCACTGACTTGCAGCCTGTTTTCCATGCCGACTTCTTCTCCTCCACCATCCCTGCTGCACCCACGCAATCCTCATTGCATCCTCCCTTTTGCGTCAAGACTATTACCTTCAGAGAAACCAGGAAATATCTGCGCAAAATGCTTGGGAAGGGGAGATTCAGTGGGGATAACCTCAACCTGAAATTAATCTCACTGTCACTCAAAGATATCCTGTCCCCTCTCACCCATATCCTTAACCTCTTGCTCTGTCTCACAGTATTCCTCCAAAAATGGAAAGCTGCAGTAGTCACCCCTGTGTACAAGAGTGGGGATCGTGCCTTCCTCGGGAACTATGGACCCATCTCTATACTACCACCACTCTCAAAGGCCCTTGAATGAATCATTGCCAACCAACTTGTCAATTGTCTGGACAAGCACATGCTCCTATGCGCAGAGCAACATGGCTTTAGGGCTGGACATAGCACCACTAAAGCCCTCCTGGAATACACAGGCTTCATCCACAAATCCCTCAATCTTGGCCAGCTAGTCAGGGCTATCTATATTGACCTAACAAAGACCTTTGACATGGTCAACCATGCCCTCCTAGTTGACCAACTTACTGTCATAGGCCTTGCCCCTGAGGCAGCTGCAAGGTTCCGTAGCTACCTACACTGCCGTTCACAGCAAGTCAGGATAGACTTTCTCTCTGACACCAAGCCTGTGTGCTCAGGCATTCCACAGGGGTCAATACTGGGACCCCTCCTTTTTAGCCTATTTCTGAATTGCTTCCCCCTGGCCAGTCAGTGCCATATCCTCCTCTTCGCGGATGATGCAGTTATTTTTTCTAATGGCTCTGTCTCAGCTGCTCTTGAGCAACAGCTACAATGTGACTTCACCAGCGTTGAGTCATGGTTCAAAAATCATAAACTGATAATGAACTACAAAAAAGCAAAAACCAGGTTGTTCACCAGCCTTAAGAACAAGCACAAAAACTACCCTCTATCAATATGTGATAGTGGTGGTGTTCCTCTTAAACATGCTCATCACTTCAAATATCTTGGAATCACTCTTGACAGCTCACTGTCCTATGCCCTCCACATAGACATCACAGCTAAAGCAATCAAGAAATGCTTAGGGCTACTTTATCGCCATAGGCAGAGCCTGACCAAAGCGGTCCACAGTTCAGTGAGTTCCCTAGTGGACTATGGACTGCTGATATATGGCTCTGCCACAGATACTGCCCTCTGACGTATAAAAACTGTCCTTAACAATGCCTGCAGACTTACCTTAGGGGCACACCGACTAACCCACACCTGCGATCTCTATGCAAAGGCTCACTGGCTAACACTCTTTGGTCACTTAAAATATCAATCCTGCCTCCTGGCCAAACAGATCTGCCTTGGTCAGTTCCTGACTGGGGTCCAACAACTCCTAGTTCTCAGCACTAATCCCAGGCCCACCTCAAATTCAGAACTGCAGTCCTTCCTGACTCCAAAATTTTGGACATCTCAAGGACAAAGGTCCTTTGCCTATCAGGCACCATTGTGGTTCAACTCCCTCCATGAGAACATTATTAGCCTGCCCACTCTGTGGACCTTCAAAAGAACCTAAAGAACCATTTAAGACAGGAATCTCAATGTGTCTGCCGTTGCTAGCACCTAGCAAAGGCATCTCCTACCATCTGCCCTTCAGCTAAACAGATCTCTCTCTCTCTCTCTCTCTCTCTCTCAGACACCCTGCACTTGGGGATCAACCCCCCCCCCACCTTATCTCTCCAGCACTTCTATGCACAAACCCCTTCATGTTGCTGACAACTAACAGGCTCCCTGTTGGGCACAGTTATTTAGTCTGTTCCTGTATGTATCTAATTGTGTTTACTTATTCCAGTTTTAGTTTTCACTGTATTTTTTGCATTCCTTTGTTTAAAGACCAAATGTACCTACAGTAAATGTTCTCAGTCTAATTCCATTGCCTTGTTTGTCTCAATCCTCTGTATAATCACCTACTTGTTCTAAATGTACTAACATGGAACCTATGTAAAGAGCCCTGAGCTCAAATGGTTAATCCGAGATCAGAAATAAAAACTATGTAAATGTGAATTCATTTTGTATACTGTATATTGTTTAACCAATTATGATGTAACTGAGTATTCCTTTGTATGTATTGTTAACCTCTCCTTTCCAGGTCCATCTTGAAAATGAGCTTGCTGAATGATGCTCACCTAGTTAAATAAAGATTTTGATTGATTGATTGATTGATTGATTGACATGACACAGTTGTATGTTTTTTTTGGTTGCTTATATGGTCTTTTCCTTTTGCTGCTTTGGGGAGTTCAGAGTTAGAGTTGGAAACCCTAACACCACATTTTCCTACTTTTGTGGCATTAACTTGAACTCTAACTGGCACATTGACACAGTTTGTTTTGTAAAGAATATGGCCTGGATGTTCAAACTGCGCTCAAAACTGGCGCAACAGCAGGAGCAAGCGCAAACCAGTTGCGCAAATGCGCAACAGGTGCGATATTCAAACATGGAGCAGAGCAAATTACGCAAGCAACCAACGTCTCAATATCGCACATACTGCGCCATCGCGCAACCAGGAAGGAGAAGCTGAGCCAAAATGTTGCGCTATGGCGCAACCAGGGAAGCTCAGCTGAGCAGTCCAGAGCTGCCATAGCGCAAGCACAGCCCCCCCAGAGCAATGGAACTGCACATCCAGGGAGGCAGGCTGGGGCCCACCACCAGCCATGCCACACATGGGCACAGGAACACACTGCAGAACCCACACCACAGCAGCACACCCCAAGCACAGCATCACTGGGGGTGGGACGGATGATCCACGTGCCCATGGGGACAAGCCAACACAGCATAGCAGAGCCCTGACACCCCAGCACAACCACTGGCAGGCGGAGAGTGCCACACACACAGGGGGTTGACAACCACAGTGCACATCAGCCCCCGTATGCACAGCACACCCTGCACTGTGACCCCAAGACACCACCCATGTGCAGTGACTGGCACTGTAGGAAACCATGCAGTCCCCCCAGCACACATCAGCCCCTTGCAACACAGAAGCCTACAAGCCAGACACACCCTGTGCACCCAGCAGTGGGTGGCAGCAGATGGCAAGACCAACTGAAAGTCACTGCCATGCTGGAGATACCTCCCCATGCACACATGCACACACACACACACACACACACACACAATACCAGGACCATACCAGCCCAGATGGCATGTACACACCTGCAACTGAGCACCTAGCCAGCTGCAAATCAGAGACCGACACAGTATTCATATCAAAATAGAAATGTATATTGAACATAGTGCAACAACAATGATAAAAACTATTTACAAGGTGGGGACGGGTACAAGGAAGGGGTGTTCAAGGGGGAGGGATTAAAAACTTAGAGAGGGAAGGCAGGGTGGTAGGGATGGGAGAAGTGGGATGGGTGATGACGGCTATGGCCCAGCCGGCTCCTGGTCCTTCCCCTGCTGGCACACCATCCTGTGCCGCCCCTGCCAACGTCCATGTCACCGGATGGCCTGCAGGATCTCCTGGTTCTCAACGCTGACCTGTGTGAGGTGCCTGACATCATGCGACAACCTCCTGAGAACCTCGAGGCCTAGGAAAATGGGAACACAGTCAATGGCTGTGACTGACCACAACCCTGAACACCACCCAACCTGCAAGCCATATAGCCCAATGTCCCGCACCTGTGATGGCATACACCCACCCACAGTGAACATGCATGACCATCACAACAAGCGGCACCAGCGATGTGCACCACTGCCCACACACACTGCCCACATCAATCACAGTACAAACTAGGCTGGCAAGTGGCGTGGCAACATGGTGCGATGCCAGTTACACAGCTATGTGCCCAGTACATGCCTGGACCACCAGTGGCGCATACACAGGCGTGCTGTGCTACTGCACTGTGATGCATGTCACCTGTGTCGTGCCTGCATACATATACATAGACAGTGTTGGCAGATAAGGGCCTATGGCCACCCAGTCTGCCCATTTGACCTTGTAAGTTCACTCTGTTTTCCTATAAGTCTGTTGCACCTACCCCTGACCTCCAGAATTCCTGCATGGCTATCCCATGCATTTCTAAATCCCGTGACCAAGTCAGCCCCACCACTTCCTCTGGCAGGGTGTTCCACTTGTCCACCACCGGGTCTGTGAAGAAATTCATTCTCATGTTTCCTCTGAATCGTCCCCCTCAACATCATCCCATGCTCACTAGTCCTGGAACATCTTTTACGCTGAAAATAGTGTTGTCATGCACTCTGTTCCCCTGTAAGATACTTGTATGTCCCCATCATATCCCCTCTCCTCCCTCCTCCAGGGAGTACATGTTCAGTTCCTTCAACCTGTCTTCATCGGACTTGTGCTGCAATCCATGCACCATCCGTGTTGCCCTCCTCTGAACCCTCTCTACCCAGTCCATGTCCATACGTAGGTATGGTCTCCTGAACTTACACTATACTCCAGTGTGGGGCCTCACTAGTGTCTTGTATAGTGGAATTATGACCTCCCTTTGGTTGTGTTGTGCATGGCTGGTGGTCTTGCCCCCAGCATGCAATAGCATCCATGAAGTAATGATACTCACACTGCTCCAGCAGCTGGGTCTGCGCTGCTGCTGCCACTGCTGCTGCTGCTGCTGTGGTTGGGGCACAACACCCCCTGGCACCGGGGCCCTGGCACGGCCCACCTCACCCTCGCCAGGCGTCCTCAAAATCCGCCCTGTGGGAGACATATGTTGAGACAAACATCAGCGTGACTCAAAAGCAGAGTGCCCCCTGCCCCAGTGAGAGTGCCTGCCCACACAGCCATAACCATCCATCGCACAGCTGCACACACTGACACAGCCAACCGTGTCCAAGCCGGCACCTATGCACAGCCACCCAAGCACACACACACACCCCTACAGAGAATATAGCTGCATAGATGGTACACTCACCTGGCCTAGGGACTACGCCCCGCCTGGCACGCGACCGCAGCCGCGTCAAAGTTCAGCTCCCTCCGCAGAGGTCACTGTACCGGTGCCGCACTGCTCAGCTGACCGCCCCAGCCAGTGACCTCCACCAGGTCAGTGGCTGCCTCCACCGCATGTGTCCTAGGCATGGTGAGGGGGCCTCACCATACAGTGCCTCACAGTGGGCTCTACCAGGGCACCAGGTTGGCCACCTCCAGCTGGCTCCAGGACACTGTCCTTCTCCGTGCCATGGCACCAACTTTACAGCAGGCAATATGGCGCCACTGTGCGTAACCGCATTGGAGTTGTTGTGCAATAGACCACCACAGGCTCCAATCGCGCTGTTCGAGCAGCGCCGTCACTGTACATAGCGCTGTCACCGGACAGCGCAATAGGGACGTACACATGGCATGCGAACAGCGCCAGGGGTCAGAGGCCATACACAAGGTCACGGCAATGACGCAAGGCTACGCACAGTGCCACCGGACGTATAGGCATCCTGTGCGACTGCAGAGATATGCACCAGCCACAGTGGACTATAGCGCAGTAGTGCCACAGCGCCATATAGTGCCCAGTGCTGTAGCGCCACTGGCACAATGGTGGCCATGGCCTGAATCGCCTATCACGCTCAGCAGGTCTGCAACATGATAGACGTATGCGTAAGCTGTCTGGGCATGCGCAATGCAGTGTGGCACACAGCCACAAACCTGCGCCATTGGCTCAGCCGGACCTTCCGTGTGCGCCAAAGCGCAAATACGCGATATTCAGCCGACATATGCAAATCATCCAATCAGCCATTCAAAGGCGCAGTGGAGCCGATTAGCATGTCATTAAGTTGAGCCACACCTCATTTGCATGTGTTGTGCTATAAAAATGTGACTGTGGTTGTGCTGGCCAGATTGGTTACTGCAGGTGAGAGGTGAGTTACATGCTGTGTGATGCTCAGGACAATGCTCATGGGTGGAGGATGATAAAGGCTGAGGGGCTGAGCATGAAAGAGGCATAGAAAGGGACAAGGGCACCTTTCTATCAGTATCTGCCATGCGGAGAGGAAGCAGGGGCTTCCGCACCCCCGGGCCGGCAACTATGCACATGGGGTAATGCTGTCGACTGCACAGTGACAGGTGTCCACTTCCACCCATACAGATCACCATGACTGACCAGAGACAAGCTGAGGGTGTGGACGGCGGGCGTGGGAGGAGGCCGAACTCACGCGGCGAGACAGAGGCCCTCTAGGCCTACCTGGAGGGATGAGCCACTATTGAGTGGACGGAGGGCACCCTCAGGAGCATGCAGCTGCATGGGAGGGGGTAGCTCGGGCCGTCAACCTGCACAGAAGCCACCAGCGCTCCGTGCAGGAATGCAGGAAGAAGATGGGGACTGACAGCAGAAGGCTGAAGGAGAAGGTGGCAGCCTTCAGGGCAGCACGTGCTGGCACTGGTGGGGGCCCACCAGTGGTGTTGCAGCTGACCCCTACAGAGGAGACACTGGTCGCGGCCATGCAGCCGAGTGCCATTGCGGGTGTACCTGGCGGAGGATTCCAGACAGGTGGAAGCCCATCACTGCACGGTATGACATGGTGGTGTTGTTGGGGGGCTGTTGTTCACATGCACTACATGTACTCTCTTTCTGTTACAGATCCTGTTCGTCTGCAGGAAGCGGTGGTGGTGGTGGGTCCAGACAGTGAGGCAGACCTGCTGGACGTGGAGGAGGACCATCCACCTCCGCCACCAGCCTGCAGGCACTGCAGCAGCATGCAGGCTGGGCCGACAACTCCGGTGTCAGTGATACGGTGCAGGGGTGCACAGCCTGTCACAGCAGTCTGGCATGCAGGTATGCCAGCATGCTGTGCCTATGGCAGTGGCCGCACCTGCACCATTGATGATAGCAGGCCTGCAATGGGCAGTGATAGGTGTGTGTCCCATGACGGACACATGGCAGGCCAACACGTGCCCCTGGGCCTTCCTGGTTCACACCTGTGTGCCAGCATGCTGGCACAGTCCCAGGCCAGCCTGTCAGCCGTGGGGCAGCACAAGTGGCTGTGCAGGTGTCTGGAACTGTTGTCAGCATGGAGGTGGAACAGGTGGACCTGGGGCTCAGCAGTTGGAGGGCGGCAGCAGCAGTCGCACACCAGGTCTGGGGTACAGTGTCAAGCAGTGGCACATGTCCACCGCCCTTGATCCGCCCATACCTGGTCCTGGCGAACAGCGCCCCACCCTCAAGGGTGCTGTGCAGCAGGACCGTCCACCCTGGGGTCCACGCGATGCCATTGGGGCACAGTACCCATTGGATCGCACACCCGCCTGCTGCAGGAGTTGGTACAGCTGCAGGGGTGGGTTGCAAAGGTCGTGGAGGCACTGTCTATGTCCGTGGGGCGGCATAGCAGGGAGTGCTCGGGACCGAGCTGAGCTGGTCCTTATGTGGACGGATGTGACCGCTGCCATTGACAGGCTGACCCAGGCAGTGGTCTCTGTCGCGGACGCATTGGCCACACTGTCAGGTGCCCCTGTACCACACACCCCACACAGTGCAGTCTCCACTCCCCGTTCCCGGTGTCGTGCGACACCAGGCCTGTCGACGCCGGGTTCTGCTGTGGGCATCCCGAGCACCCCTGGTGCAAGTTTGTTTGGCAGGATGCAGACCCCTGTGCAGGCAAGGTCACGTTCACGCAGTGGGACCCCTGGTGGTGCACCAGTGCCACCCGATGTGGCCCCTGCTCAGCCTGCCAATGCTGCTGGGCCACGGTGGGGCCGCCCATGCATCCGTGGTGGCTGTGGGACAGTGCTACCTGACTGAGCTGTCTCCCAGTGCAGGCCCTGTCTGGTGCTGCCCTGTGTGCAATGTGTGTCATGGTGGGCAGTGCACTGCTGGGTGCTCTGCTCACCAAGCTGACACACGGACCACCTGCACACTCTCCAAACTGCTGTCCACAGGCGTGTGCATGATGATGCCTGCATTGCACTGTACACCAAGGTGCAGGGTGCCCAGGTCCTGACACACGACGTGGACAGTCCAGGTGGTGGGGTGGTAGTTGGTGCTGTGTGTTGGCAATGTCATTTCCTGCAGTGCTGTGCTGCTGCCATGTATGCTGCCTGGTGTGTGTGTGTGTGTCTCCATATGTGCTCACCCCTCTCTGCTGGTGTGTTTGGCATGCCTGGAACCTTCACCTCTGACCTTCATGCACGGTGTGTTCCCCTGTGTGCCTGTGGTTTATGCATGGACAGTGTTGCCTGCACATGTCATACCTGGCTACAACATATTCAGAAGAGACAGAGCAGGCAGGAAGGAGGAGGAGGCACTGTATGTGAAAAATGACATAAGGGCCACAGAGATCCAGGAGGAACAAAATGGGGGAGATACTGTGGGTTAAGCTGGAAAGGAAAATGGGGCCAGCCATCCGTACAGGTGTGGTCTATGAACCACCAGCCCAGCAGGAAGAAACAGATAGGGGCTGATGCTTGCCATCCAGAGGATGGCAGACAATGAGGTAGTACTTTGGAGACTTCAATATTCCAGACGTGGACTGGAGCATCCCAGCAGCAGCATCAACTAGGAGCAGATTTATCCTGGACTCCTTCAGGGTGCCTTCCTCAAGCAACTGGTCATGGAACCAACTCGGCAGAAGGCAATACTAGACCTTGTGCTCACAAACAGGGGACAGTGTGATGGGGTGAACAGTGGGAGCACCTGGGGAACAGTGACCACCAGTCACTGTGGTTTGAAATCACAGAAAGAGCAGCACCAAACCACACAAAAACATGTATCCTGGATTTTAGGGGGCAAACTTTGGGAAAATGGGAGATACTTGAAAAGGCATTAAGGAGATGGGGCAGGAATCAGGGGTTGAGGAACAGTGGGAAGTATTTAAAATAGGGATTACAAGAGCAACAGAATTATGTATTAAGCAGGTTAGCAAGAGGAAAAGGAAGAGGAGACCATTATGGTTTCCAAAGAGGTAGCAAAGAAAGTGAAAGCCAAAAGATTGCATTCAGGCAATACAAAAAGACACAGGCAGACGGGATAGGGAGAAGTACCAGGAGAAGCAAAGGGAGGCAGGGAGGTCAGTAAGGAAGCCAAAGCTCAGACAGAAGAACACATTGCAAAATCAGTGGTGTAGAGGGACAAAACCTTTACAGGTACATAAGTGAAAAAAGAAAGGCAAAGGGAGGATAGTGAGACTGAAGGGAGGATGGGGGCTGTGTGGAGGATGACAACAGTAAAGCTGACATATTGAACAGGTATTTCTGCTCAGTCTTTACTGAGGAAGAGGAGGTAATGGGTCTGAATGGAGTACAAGGGTGAGAATGTTGCAGAAATGGACACAAGTCCCTTTACACGAGAAAGGGTCCTGAAGGAACTGGAAGTAATAAGAGTTGATAAAGCAATGGGGCCAGATGGGGTGCACCCAGGGTCCTTAAAGAACTAAGAGAGGTGGTGGTGAACCTCTTGCTATCCTGTTTAGCCAATCACTAGAAACAGGGAGGTACCCAAAGACTGGAGGATAGCAGATGTAGTCCCTTATACAAAAGTGGGAACAAAGAGGAAGGGGAACTACAGACCAGTCAGCCTCACCTCGGTAGTGGGGAAGATCATGGAAGCACTACTGAAGGAGAGATTGGTGGAACATCTGGTTGTCAATGGACCACAGGACCCAAGGCAGCATGGTTTCACCAGGGGAAGGTCATGTCAGACCAACCTCATTGAATTTTTGACTGGGTGACTAGGGAGGTGGATCAGGGAGGGCAGTGGACATGGCCTATCTGGACTTCAGCAAGGCCTTTGACACTGTGCCATAGAAGACTATTGCACAAACTGGGGAATATGGGTGTGGGCAGGACAGTAGTGCAGTGGGTAGGTAACTGGCTGGGCAGCAGGACACAGAGGGTGGTGGTAACTGGCTGTCACTCCACAGAGGGAAGAGTGACCAGTGGGGTACCACAGGGATCAGTGCTGGGACTTGTACTATTCAATATCTTCATCAGTGACATTGCACAGGACCTAGAAGGCAGAATTTCACTGTTCGCTGATGACACAAAGCTCTGTAACAGAGTAGACACACCAGAGGGAAGACAGGTAGACAGAATGAGAAGGGACCTGCAGAAACTTGAAGAATGGTCAGGGGTTTGGCAGTTGAAATTCAATGCAAGGAAGTGCAAGATAATGCATATGGGGCACAAAAACCCTGGCACAATATATCAGTTGGGGGGTGAGGATATAGCATGCACCAAGCAGGAAAGGGATCTTGGAGTTATCATCTCTGATGACCTCAAGGCAGGGAAACAGTGTGACAAGGCAGCAGGTAAAGCAAATAGGATGCTGGGATGCATAGGCAGGGGCATCACCTGCAGGAAAAGGGAGGTCATAATTCCACTATACAAGACACTAGTGAGGCCGCACCTGGAGTACACTGTGCAGTTCTGGAGACCTTACCTACGTAAGGACATAGACAGGGTAGAGAAGGTTCAGAGGAGGGCAACAAAGATGGTGCATGGATTGCATCACAAGTCCTATGAGGACAGGTTGAAGGCACTGAACATGTACTCCCTGGAGGAGAGGAGGAGAGGGATATGATAGAGACATACAAGTATCTTACAGGGAGGAACAGGGTGCAGGAATGCACTATTTTAAGCGAAAAAGATGTTCCAGGACTAGAGGGCATGGGATGAAGTTGGAGGGAGGGCGATTCAGAGGAAACGTGAGGAAGAATTTCTTCACAGAACGGGTGGTGGACAAGTGGAACACCCTGCCAGAGGAAGTGGTGGGGCTGAGAATCAACGGGATTTAAGAATGCATGGGATAGACATAAAGGAATTCTGGATGTCAGGGTAAGGCAACAGACTTCCTGAAAAACATAAACTGAACTTACAAACTTAAATGGGCAGACTGGGTGGGCCATAGGCCCTTATCTGCCGACACTGTCTATGTATGTATCTATGTATGTCCCCTTGCCTTACCTGTGTTGGGCGTAGTGCTCTTCTGCAATGGTGTCCCGGTGCAGCTGGGCCTGCCGGGTCAGTCGGGGGTCCCTCCATCCTAGGGGGGGCTGCTCATCACCCACATCACCAGCGCCACTGGCGTCCCCATCGCTGTCCCCCTCTTGGACCTGTACAGCTATCCCATGGTCTTTGGCCATGTTGTGCAGGATGCAACAGGCCAGGAATATCCCACAGGCCTTTTGGGGGCTGTACTGTAGGGCTCCGCCGGAGGTGTCCAGGCATCGGAAGCATGCCTTGAGCATCCCAAACACCCGCTCTATGATGTTACGTGTTGCGGCATGTGCCTCATTGAAACATAGCTGCGCTGGGGTCGTGGGGCGCCGGTACGGTGTGAGCAGCCAGGGACGGGTGGTATCGCAGTCACCTGTGTGGAGATAGTGGAGATCAGTGTCATGTCAGGTCCATATTGCCCATATCCTTGTGTGCCACTACCATGGCACCTGTGTCATTCCCACCCCTGCCCAGGGTTTGCATTCCATACATGTGTACTCACCCACTAGATGACCCGTGGGGATGTTCCCACTCTCGAATCGATGGCACAGTGCAGACTGGTGCCATATGAAGGCATCATGTGCTCCACCAGGGTGTGTGGCACAGACATTGATAATGCGCCCAGTGGCATCACACACCACCTGGCAGTTGACACTGGAAAAGCCCTTTCGGTTCTGATAAGCCTGGCCGTCGGCGCCAGGTGGCATGCGAATGACCACATGGGTGCAGTCTATGGCCCCTAGCATGCCAGGCATACGTGCTACCCTGTGGAACTCCTGCATGTTTGCTGTACGCTCTGCCGCGGTGCTGGGGAAATGGATGTACTCCACAGCATGAGGCAGCAGTGCGCTGAGGAATTGGGTGAGGATGCGTGACGTGGCCGACTGTGTAATGCCTGTGGTGTCCCCTGTCGGCCTCTGGAAGGTGCCCATGGCGAGCTGGCACATGCAGGCTGTCACCTTGGTCTCCACGGACAGAGCATGACTCCGTCGTGAGGGTGCCTGCATCACATCACTGCACAGCTCGCAGAGCCGTCTCAGTATTGCCCTGTTCAGGCGGTACCGGCCCACAATCTCGACGTCTGTGTACAGCTTGAAGCTGATGCGGGCACGATACCGCCTGTCGGGGGCATACCGCCGACGGGCCCCTCCGCGCCACGTCCCCCTGCAGCATGGTGTCTCACCCCCCTCATTACAGCTTCCATGTGGAAGCTGACACCGTCCATCTCCTGGCTTCTCCCCCCGGCTGCTGCTCCTGTGTTACCCTGCTGCCCCACTGCTGCTTCCACTGCACGGGCACCCCACTGGCCTCTCTGTCCTCCTGGACCCACTATCCCTCTGCCCTTCCAGCTCCTGTCTCTCTCTCTCTCTCTCTCTCTCTCTCCCCCAGTTTGCAGCCTGCTAGGAGTTCTTGCGCGCTTCTTGAGCCTTTTTGTTTTGGCTCAAATCCGGTACTGCTTGCTCCGGCTGAGCCACTCTTGGCGCATGAAGTGTTCGGATCTCGCATTCACCACTTTATATGGACCCGCCCTCTTAGTTTGCGCATGCCTTCATTTCCATTGCGCTGTTGCTCAGCATGTTTTCGGTGGTGCAACTGGCCCCTTCTGAATATCGCAGAATGGTGCATTTTTGGAGTTGCACACGCGCAACCCTGTTGCGCATGGCTCAAACCTTTTGAATATCTGGGCCTATATATATATATATATATACTGAAAAAAAACTGTGTTAATGCACCAGTGAGGGTTCATGTTTATGCTACAAAAGTGGGTAAATGTAACATTTGGATTTCCAACCCTAACTCCCCACCCCACAGTCATAATCAGGTATGATAGATAACATAGAACTGTTTCCAGATGACACAAATGCAGTAGCACTGATGTGCTACCTTCTTGGATTCGTATCTGTTGTGTGCACATTGCAAGACATACACACTCATTTTAGGCTGAAGATATAAATCCACAATGATCAAATGATAATGCTACTTCTGTCTGCAGAAGCACAGGTCCCTGTAGCTACAGATACAGATCCATGATACCCTAATTACAAGAGTTCTTTTGCCTGCAGGAGTGCAGGCTCCTATGTGGCCAGCCCTTCTTTAGCCGCAGGTACACATGCACACTTTAAGACATACACACACTTCTGAGTGGTCTGCGTTTTTGCTGCTGCAGGTATAAGACAATCACACTGAACTCTGTCTGCGGAAGCATAGGCCCAATGAAATCCATAATTTAGCAACACTACTTCTCTGCAGAAGTGCAGGCGTATCAGGGGCCAGTGCTTCTGCAGATATATATGTCCAAGGCATAAAATAAGCAGGTTCACATTGCAATTTGCGACCCAAGCTCAGTAAAAAGTGATTCAAATCTGGCAATGATTAGCAGTCATTGCTAATCATTGCCAATTGGTCCTGGGTTCTGTATAGGAGCCTTATTGGGCACTGTCACTTTAATTTTTTTTTTGTCCTGGTATTCATTTTTTGCTCTCCTCCTCTGTGCCCTGCCCCATGAACCCCGAGCTGTTCCCTGATTGGTCCAGTGATGCTCCTGCTCCCCCTCCACCCAGTCTCTGTGCAGGAGAAATGTGATTGAGTCCTTTTGCAGCAGACCCAGAAGTGGAAGCAGGCATCGGGAAGTCGAGCAGGAGTCCAAAGGTCAGATTTCTTTATTTTATTTCAATTTTTTTTTTTATCATCGTTGTGCCATCGACCAGTTAACTTAAATTGTGTCTTTTTGTTTTGCAGGTGGTCAGATACAAGCTGGAGCCAGGAGGAGTGGTGACTGCACTGAGGAGGACCCAGAGGGAGAAGGCCTGGCTGAAACTGTGAGAGGGCACGGGGGTGACCTGGATGGAGTGGAGAGCAGGCGGCTGCATCACAGGGCAAGGCATGGTTGAACAAGCAGATGCAGTGACTGCAGAGGAGAGCAGGAGCACAGCAGAATCAGGGAGCAGCAAAAAATAATTAAAACATTTTCATTTGGTCGGGGAGCATGGAGAAGGGAAGAGAGGCACAGAGACTTTAGGGCACAGGTGGGGGGACAGCGTAATGGCAATGAACGGGCAAGGCCTAGAGTTGGACTGTGGGTGGTGGGAGAACAAGGGCATGAAAGGGTGCCCTGTCTTGAACTTTTAGTTTGTGCCTTGTTTGCAGTGAATTTGGGAACAAACAGTAAACGTCATTGCAGTGAACATTTGGGAACAGGATAAAGACTATGTGCCCTGCTTTGCAGAGATTATAGGGGAACCAGAATTTAATGTGCCCTGCTACTATGTTGTGTGCCCTGCATCTTTCCAGTGAACATTTGGGAATGGATAAAGACTAAATAGCTCTGCCTGCTTTGAGATCTCAGTGACCAAGAAGTAATGTGCCCTGCTCTTGACTTTGCAGTGAATTTGGGAACAGAAAAATAGATTAAGTAAAATGTGTCCTGCTTTGCAGAGATTGGGGGAACCAGGACTTATTTATGTGCCCTGACTTGTGTGCCCTTCATCTGCAGTGAATTTGGGAACAGAAAAAGACTAAGTTAATGTGCCCTGCTTTGCAGAGATCCATGTGCCCTGCTAGGTGTGTGCCCACATGCAGTGAACAATTTGGGAACAGAAAAAGAAACTAAGTAATGTGCCCTGCTTTGCAGAGATTGGGGGACCAGAACTTATTTAATCATGCCCTGCATGAGTGCCCTTCAGGTCTGCAGTGAACATTTGGGAACAGAAGAAGACTAAGTTAATGTGCCCTATTTTGCAGAGATCTGTACTCTGCCCAATATTAATGTGCCCTGCTTATGTTGTGTGCTCTGTACCTGCGGTGAACTTTTGGGACAAAGACTAAGTAATGCTTTGCAGAGATGAGGGGAACCAAGCACTTAATAATTTTGTGCCCAGTGCTTATGCTGTCAATGATATGTGCCTTGCACTTGCAGTGAACAATTAGGGAACAGAAAAAGACTAAGTTATGTCCTGCAGCTTTGCAGAGAATCCAAGGGGACCAGAAAATGTGCCCTGCTAAGTGTTGTGCCCTGCTCTGCAGTGAACTTGGGAACTGTAGAATAGACTATGTGCCTGCCCTTTGCAGAGATCCATAAGGGAACTAAAAAGACTTGTACCCTGCTTTGGCAGGAAAAATTATACCCCGCTTACTCACTGTCTGCCCTTTTTCTGGGCAGAAAATGAAAAATTAAGTGTTATCATGCCGTGCAACTGCAAAGATTTTAACTTGAACTGCACTGTGTTGCCCCTGCTTTTTAGAGGAAGGCACTGTGTTCTTGCACTTTGATTTGGACATACTACTTTTCTTAATGTAGCAGCAAGCTCACAAAAACATAAGGAATGTGCCCTGCTATGCAGTGACTTCGCTGCCTGCAGCACAGTCACAATGCGGAGGGATTGCCCCGCTTAGGTAATAGGGTTTAGTCTGAGAAGTGCCAGTGGCTGGGCCAGGACTGCTGGGTGTCACACATCTGCTCGCTGCCATTTTCTTTTTTTCAGGAAAAGCCTCATCATGTGTTCATTTAAGTAGTTGCACACCCTGACACCTTGTTTTGCTAACTTCAGACTTTTTAATAATTACAGTCCAACATGGCTGGAATTAAATTAGCAACTGCAGAGGGATGGTGCCAAAAATACGATCCAGAAAAAAACTGGCTACAGATTAGCAGTGAGGGAGACTCTGCAGTGTGTGTTAGTTGCAAATTGTGCTGTGAGTACAGAGATGAGCTACATGGGTTGAGGAACTTCAGTGAGGCGTTAATTGCAGGGATTACAGGCTCCCATCTTAAAGCTGACACCATCCGGAAACATCTTCTGACAGAGCAGCACAAGAAAGCTGTTAACATTTTGAAATTAGGTAGAACAAGGTCACCACTTGATATATATCGCCATACCACAATTGGTAAGTTTAAAATGGGGGGGGTGGTGGTTAGGGGTTTGAACCGAGACTTAAAACTTATTTAATTTATTTGCAGGGAGAGCTTTCAGTAATGAAGAGGAACAGCACAGAATGATTCTAAGCAGGCTGATGGAGATCCTGTATATGATGGCCAAAGAGGACATCCCTATTAAAAGTCTGAAGCGATAGCAGAACAAGAAATGCGCCATGGAGTTCATTTGGGCAATAAATACATTAACGCTGTTAGTGTGAAAGAACTCACAATGTGTATTGACAAGAACCTAGAAGAAAACCTGCTGGCAACTGTCAAAAATGCAAATTATTTTTCAGTGCTTATGGACATTAGTACCGACAGTGGTATAACTGAAAAGGAACTGGTTTACATAATTTATATAAATTCCATCAATGGTCAAGTGGAGAGTAAGTTTTTACGAATGAAAGCTGTATCAGATGGCACAAGTGAGGGATTGAAAAATCTCCTTTTAGACATTTTAACAGAGTGTGGCCTTAATATAAAAAACAAGGTTGGGTTTGGGGCTGATGGGGTATCTGTCAACACGGGTGTAAGACGGGGTCTTGTTGCTCTTTTAAGGGAAAACATACAGCGGTTAGTTAGTGTTCATTGTTTCTCACATAGATTAGAACTGGCCACAAAAGACGCTTTGGATAATACCTGTTTCAATGATGTTTCAAACTTTCTGACCCAACTGTTTTATCTCTGTCAGAAAAGTCCAAAGAGACTCAATGAGTTACAGTACCTTGCCCAGGCCATGAAGATGTCAGTTGAAAGCCCAAAAAGGCCCATGGTATACGCTGGGTACAGCATAAACTACTTGCCACCCTTGCTGTTATCAAATCGTTCCACGTAATTTGTGCCCATTTAGAATCTATGGCCACAGACCCAGCTTATGACCAGGCCAAAGCCAAGGGAACGTTGCAAATTATGACTAAATTCCAAGTGGTGGCACACCTTTTTGTATTTTGAACAGCTGCTTCAGCCACTTGCCAGGTTCTCACTAGCACTTCAAAAATAAGTAGTTGAAATGCCAGAGCTACTTAGCTCTGTTGAAACTTTGAGAAACACTTTTGACCATGCTAAACAGAGTGGTCCCATATGTGACAGTGAACTTGGCATTCTCTTAAAAAATGGGTCTGATGTTCTTTCAGGAGCATGTGCTCAAGTCACATATAAGGGTGTGAAATTAACACATTTTAGTGGCCAAGTTGTAAAAACTTTTAAACAGTAATGGGAGGCAGTATAGCACAGTGGTTTAAAGCTCTGAGCTGCAAATCTGGAGACCTGGGTTTGAAATCCACAGCCCCCACTTGCATACTGCGTGACCCTGAGCAAGTCACTTAACTTCCCTGTGTTCCCAGGTCGCACCTGTAAACAAGCATTCAGCTTAGTGTGCCACTCCTGGTTAAACAATTAAAAAAAAAAAACATTACAAACATTGAGAACTGTTGTGAACAAAGGTTTGGTTTGACTGATGAAAGTAATGTCTATAATCGTGCAAAAGTGTTAGATATCAGACTTTGGCCTTCTGCAGACAGAAAGGAACTGGAGCTGTATGGTAACAGTGACATTACTGCAGTAGCTGACTGCTTTTCAGCAGTTTTGCAGCCTGACTGTGACAGTACTCTGCTACTTGCAGAATGGCAAGAGTTCAAGATTTTTGCTCAAACCAATTTCATCAATCTTTCTGCCTCTTCTATCTGGTCAAAGCTGGCATGTGATTTCCAAAATTCTTATCCAAATCTGTTGAGGCTTGTCAGTGTGTTGAGAGTATTTCCTGTGTCTAATGCAGTGGTAGAAAGGTGTTTTTCAACTATGAACAAGGTGAAAAATGACTGGAGAGCAAGTCTGGCAGAGGATACTACAGAAACATTGATTCACATTAAAAAGCAGGGCCACCCTCCAGCTGAATTCAACCCAGACAGGGCTGTAGACATATTTTTTAGTGGTAAACCAAGATGTCCTGGTGATTTGGCAGCTGCAGATGGTGGACCACCCCCAGGTCCCCCCCCCCCACCAAAACAGGCCAGAATTACTGGCTACATGCCCGGTGGAGAAGAGAAGCAAATAGAATGCACCCAATCCTTGTTGATAATTATGTGGTCAGTCACAGTCCCAGGTGGAGTTTTTATGCTGGGGCAGGGGTTCATTTTAAATTTATGTTTAATTTGTCATGACTCACTATTATGATCACGCTCACGAATTCACTGTCTGCTTTGGCAGACATCCTATCTCGGCTCTTAAAATGTATGTGCTGCTGCACAATTGCTGTATTTCTCTGGAAATGGCTAAATAAAAAAAACAGATATCAGTCTCAGAAACTTGTGTAAATGTGTATTTTACCAATATAGAACAAGATAAGTACATTTTATGGGGTTTTGAGCAAAACTATCAATTTTTGGTAATTGCTAATCAAGTTCAACCAATTGCTAATCATTTTTACATTGTCTTGTGCATGTGCAAGCAACATATTGTGGTAGCTTGGAATAGCAGGTTTTGGAGGTGCGGCCCTGTTGTGGCCAATGCCCACACTGTTTTTGGGGGCTTGTCTCTGTGGCACCAGTAAATGCACACGCTCTCTATGACAGCAGTTGAAACAATTTCCCCACTGCAATGAGGAAGTGACCCCTCATTGCAGGCCATGCCTTCCCTGGTGTAACATTTCAATAAACATGGTGGCGGCTGTCATCACCCGCCTCTCACAGTCCCCATAAAAGCCGATGTCGGGGGTGCCTAATCTCCCTGTTGGCATGCCCCTTCCCCAGTTCATTTGCCAATGGGGGAGCCCAATCCCCATCAGCATAGCGTTCCCGTACAGGATTGTTGTTTGCTGAGGGTGCTAATCCCCCTTGGCATCATGTCTTCCCCAACACAGACCCTTTTTATTTGCCAACAGAGTGCCCAATCCCTGGTTGACTCCAGTAAGTTTGCTCCCCAAACACACAGGTGGTGGCATGCCAGCCCACCCTAGCTTGCCAAATGTACCTGTAAAAAGAAAACCTTCCCACTATGTTTTAATTTTTTTAACCTGTAAAGTTGAAAACGGTCCTCACTGTCGGCAACCCTCCCCAACCCACACCCACCTCTGCGTACCCCATCTCCCCACACCCCTCACCCATACTTACCTCTGGAGCCTGGCCGACAATCTTCGGTGGACCGGGAACACGTCTGCACTCTTCAAAGCCGACCACGAACTGGAGAAATGTCAGTAAGCTGTATAATGGCATCGATGGGGTTTTTCCAACTTAGGTGGATATCTCAGCCATTTTTGTGAATCTTGGCACCAAATTTTCAACATCGGGTTCTTGGGACCCCACCTCATGAACTCAGTCACAGTCATTTTGTTATTACATCCCAAAAGGTGATTTCTCGGTCACTGCATGGAATCACCTTTTGGGACCAATTAATGAGACGACAGTGTCACAGTTAATGAGGAAGGCTCCCAAAAAGCCCATGTTGCAAATTTGGTGAAAAAATTCCCACAAATGAGTGTGTTATGAGAATGCATTGTGCAGTTCCCACGCACGCTCGTAACTTTGAGAATTTTTAATATTTTCACTCCAGATTTTCAATATTGCCATTTTTCCACATCTTCTTATGAACAGTATAGCTGTCATTTTTCACATCTGGCCCAAAATGTGTTTTCGCACATGTGGAGCACAATGGAGCAGTCACCATGCGAAATCAATGATCGGGACAGATTAAGAAGATCACAGTGACAGTGTTCATAAGGAGAGGTCCCAAAAATCCCATGTTGCAAATTTGGTGAAACATTTCCCAAAAATGACTGCGTTACCAGTGTGCGTTGCGCAGTTTCCATGCACACTCGTAACTTCACCAATTTTTTTTATTTTTACTCCAGATTTACAAAATTGTCATTTTTGTACACTGCCTGATGAACAGTACAGCTGTCATTTTTCACATCCTGCCTGAAACATGTTTTCGCACCTGTGGCACACAATGGGTGCAGTCACTATGCGAAATCAAAGTTTGGGACAGATTAAGAAAATCACAGTGCCACTGTTCATGAGCAGAGGTCCCAAAATGCCTATGTTGGAAATCTGGTGTAAAAAATCCCAAAAATAATTGCATTTTGGGTGTGCATTATACAGTTTCTACACATGCTCATGATTTCACTAATTTTGTTATATTTTCACTCCACATTTTCAGCATTACCATTTTTTTACACCTCCTCATGAACAGTACAGCTGTAATTTTTCACATCCTGTTCGAAATGTGTTTTCGCACCTGTGGTGCCAAATGGCATAGTCATTGTGTAAAATCATGTTTTGGCTAATGAACTGATAATGTCACTGTTCATGCAGTGGGGTCACAAAAAGCCCATCTTGGAAACTTGGAGAGAAAATAGCAAGAAACGCCCAGGGCATTAGGCTTTCCGACCATAACGCCCTACCCTGTAGGGACTGACAGGCATCAGGGGTGTAACTTCGGGCTGTCAACAGTAATGCTCACGCCATTCCACCCCTACCCTTCAGCCAATGACAGGCATCAAGATGTGCTTTGGACTCTTCAGCCCCAAAGTTCACCCCATTCTCCTATACTGCACCCATTTCAGCATATTTCCTTATGGAATGGGGTGAGTGTAAAAGCCAAACACCCCAAGGCACATGTTGACACTTGTCAGCATCTGCAGGGTAGGGTGAGGTGAAATGTCATGACCGTTATGGCCGACGACCCAAAGGCACACCCCAATGCCTGTCAGTCTCTGCAGGGTGGGGTGGTGTTGACATCAGTTCCATACTTCACTGCCATTCATATTATGCGTCTCTCTAACTCCTGCACTACCAATGCCAACACCAGCAAGACAACATTCGGCATTGACAAATGCTTGTTTACTTTGATTAGCGAAGGCCGCTAATCAAGTATCCGACACTAATTTATGCCTTGATGTCGCAACTGATTTTTTGAAAAGGATTTCAGAATTCTGCATTAATTTAAGCATTTGATACATGTCAAACCCTTTTTTTTTCAGATAAATATGCCCCACATCTGAGAAGGCAGCATATTACAAAGGTTGCATGTACAGGTAGGGAGAGCTGTAGCTATTCATCACCTCCTCCTCCTTCTTGGCTCTTACTATGCTGTCACACATGCAGCCCCTGTAGCAGAGTGTGGGTCCTTGCAAGACCAAGAACTGGGGTGCTGGTTCACTAGTCAGGTGTGATCCCTGTAGGATGTGAGTCTTTGGGTCGCTGGTTCTCATAGAAGAATGTAATACCTAAGGGGTATGGTGGGACATTGCAAGGTGCGGGTTCTTGTAGCAAGGTGTGGGTCTTTCTAGTGGCATGCGGGTCCTATTGCCCTTCTGTTAGTAATGATCAAGATAATACAGAACAGTTATTCTGCCTTGATAGGATACAGCAGCAGCAGTTAGAGGATGATCTTCCAAGTTGAACTGTGTTCAAGGTGCTGTGACAGTAGACTGCACGCTGTAACCTGCACCTTTTCACATGAAGTCTCTCTCGCCCTCTCTTTGATAGAAGAGGAATTCACTCACAGCTAGCCAAACTCCAAGCTTCAGCAGCAACCTCTTAAAAGTTGATTGGCCCTCCTTACTACTGTGTATTTATTAATTTCCCCTCCCATAGACAGCACCTAATCTGTCTGTCTGTCTGCCTTTCGGTTGTGCTGGCCATTGGCGTTGCCTTGGTGTCCTTATTGACACTTATGACTAAGGCTACCCCTCTCCACAGTGATGTCAGCTGTGGGGGCTGCACTGGAGCTGCAGTGTCCCCTGTTTCACTGAGAAGGTATTGCACACCAGCACCTGACACCCAAGAGTTCCAGGGTTGTTGTGAGAAAGGGCTCATTCAAGTACATGATGGGATCCCAGCAGGAAGCCCTTTCATTACAGAGGCCAGGGTAAACTGAACTACATGAACTCCATTTCCAGGGCTATTAAGCAATTAAGTGGAGAATAGCAGAGGAAATCTGTTCTGGGAGTTACTGCAGAGAATAGAACCCACATGTTCAAAGCAAATGGGGCAGTTATATGAACAGGATTCTTTAAGAACCTGACTAACTATTAAATAAAATAAAACAAAACTGGCAATAGACAAATTAATATACATTCAAATATATAGCTGGTCCCTAGGAACAGTTAAAGATCGGTGGAAAATATATCATTTTAACAGTTAGTTTTCTGTTCCTTTTTGGTGGTTTTGTAATATAAAACAGTATGGTTAAATCACTATACAGTGCGTCTTGTGTTTTTCTCACTACATCTGTTCATTAAGGCTTATTGTACTAACATCCACGTCAATTAAATACTTTGTTTTGTTTTTTATGATCTCGGCTGAGAGCAGTTTGTCCTTGACGTCATTCAAGGACTGACGTCAATGTCAGCTGCATGAGAGTGGGTGTAGAACAACTGAGCAGAACAGATGTCTTTAAATGCTCTCTCTGACTTTCCCGGCAAACTGTTATCCTACATTGATTTCAGTTTTGAAAGTAAAGAAATGCTCTGTAATTTTTAACTCTTATAAAAAAAGTAATAAAATGTCAAAGTCAACACAGACAGTGTTTTATAAGCACCACCTCTCAAGGCTGATGCTAT
Source organism: Neoceratodus forsteri (assembly GCA_016271365.2). NCBI lineage: Eukaryota > Metazoa > Chordata > Ceratodontiformes > Ceratodontidae > Neoceratodus > Neoceratodus forsteri. Next base: position 1,095,088,295 of record CM057451.1, read on the forward strand.
CAGTTCTTTGTTGCTTTGAACTAGTTTTAAAGGGAATGTCCTTTCAGCCTATTTTCTGTTTACCTGTGTAGTTTACAGGCATGAGCAATCATTTCCTCTCTTACATCCCTCAGTGTCATCCTAATTTAAATATAAATGAGGTTGATTCTTTCTGCTTTGCAATGGTGTGAAAACCTGTTTGTTGCCATCCCAAAGATCATGACCCCACTCATGCAAGGCATGATGGGAGTTGGTGATGTGTACATGCACAAGCCATCAGAAATTATACTCTCATTCAGTTCTGTTACATGTCTTGTGAAGTCCCTGTATTCTCTAATAACAGTTTTTTCTAACTCAAACGCACTTTAAACTATAGAAAGCAACAGGGCCCTTACTATGTCGCATGTCGTGTTCTGGAGCTGCCTTCCTGTGTTTTAGCGTTTGCTGTACTTTCGGGCTTGAGCTCAATGCTAACATCGCACTGCACAGTAAGTTTGTTTTCAGTAATTATTATAGTTTTTTATATGGTTTACTGATTTAACTGCTGTCATGTCCTCAAGTACTGAGGAGCTGCACATTGGTGTCGATGACCCCCCCCCCCCTTTTTTTATAATGCACTATTCTATGGCATTGGGGATATAGATTCCTTTTCACTTGATAATCCAGATGCACACTTCACCACCCACACCAGCCCTACGTCAGCACAATCTGCTAGAATCCCAAAGGCCGCTAACAGGAGCAAACACACTGCTTATTACAAGCTAGAAAAAATTGCATTTCGGGCAAGACATGTGTATTGGAACCTGACTAGCCTGGAAGCATATGAAAAAGTGGGCCACATTCCACGGGGGCTCTGTGTTCTAAAATGGCCTTGCTATGGGTTAGAATGCAGTGAGTTTAAAATGGACTGGTACGAACAAATGCAGGCTGCTTCTGAATTGTTTCAGCAGTGTATCATCCGAGACTACAGATCTCAGCAGAAAGAAATTGAACCCTTGCTGAAGGAAAAAGAGGCTTTATTCTCTGACTTCAGTAGCGATCCTGATTTTCTGCAATTGGAACTTAAACTGAAAGGGGCTATCAATAAACAGGATGAGAGAATCAAAGCAGTTAAAATTTGTAAATTTGAAAGGGAAAAGCAGGACTATTTGCCAAATCGAGTTTTCACTTGGAAAGGGGCAGACTTTAATAGCCAAGGGAAGAAGAAGAACACAAAAAAAAACTAAATCCATACTACGCAGGCCTAATACTAGTTTTCACTCTATCTCTGAATCAGATTCAACTGAGGATCCTTTTTTAGAAGAAGGACAGGAGGGGGGCAACGACCTGCACCGGAGGTTAGAGAGGCTGGTTCAGTTCGAAAGACAAGACGAACATGAAGAGGGGGTAAACAAAGACGCAGGTTTGAATACAGGCAATACAGTGCAATACACCTCCACTGCCCGGGGGGGGGGGGAACAAGACCAAAACAGAGAGACAAGGGCAGGGGAAGCTAACATTATAAATCTCTCAGATATTGCCCTGTCCCCAGAACAAGTCTCTGTTCTGAGTAAAGGTCTTACGTTTGTGCCCACTTGCACTACCAGCAAATTCACTACATACCTTGATATCAAGTTAGCGGCACATAGGCAGGCCTCAGGTACCCCCTCCCTCTGTCCCTTCTCATGACTTGCACCAGCTGCCACCCCTCCTCCCCTTCCCCCAACTCACAGTCCCGTGAGTTTCCCTAACAGCCACTACTAAAGCAGGCTGCCTGACCATGCCCTCTCACACCCCAGCATTTTACTCTAGCATGTCCTCTCCACTCAGACTCCCCTCACCCCACCATTTCTCCCTATACCTTATCGCCCTTCTTCCCCCAACCATTACCTCCACCGCAGTACATACCACGCTCTCATACCTCCTTTCTTCACCCCACTGCCAGCTATCCCCGTCCCTCTGAACTACTGACAAGGCACTTTGTCGCTGCTTATTCCTCCCCCGCCCTCATAAAGTTTTTTTCTTGTTATTTAACTTGTACCTATGTTTTGAGTTATTCTGTAAGTTCTGAATCCAAGCTGTACAGATCACTGTAATGTACCTTTCTCCTATTGTTCTTTGCTTTGCAGTCTATGATGTGGAACCTTTGTAAAAGAGCTTGCTCTGAAAAGGTCTTTTGCAAATCACTAAATAAATAAATAAAATAGTTTTTTACTTGCCAGAAGATGCGTCTTCTGGGTATAATCCAATCAGAGAATGAAAATGCTGGTGTTACATTTGACAACATAGGACACCAGCAACACTGTAATTCCTCTGATGACATTTTGGAATACCCAGAGAACCAAGGCTCTGCGGATACTGCGTGCCTGCATAATTGTAAACCACCATCCATGTTTAATCCACCCCCAAGTTCTGCTATACAAATCTTCATGGATGCTTGTCTAAGGGACATTGATGCCATCTACCAGGATGAAAACAAGTTGAACTTTTGCAATATTTCTATTCTGGAAAGACAGGCCTTGAGATTACTTGAGAGCAACAAGGGCATAACAATTAAACCGGTAGACAAGGGTGGTACCATTGTGGTATTGAATATCAAGGACTATATACTGGAAGTACAGAAACAGCTTTCCAACACCACCTTTTATAAACCACTTGCACAGGATCCCGCACTGCTCTTTAAGAACAAAATTGACTGCACCTTATCTGATGCCTATGAAACAGGACTCATCACACAGTCTACCCTTGATTTCCTAACAGTGCAACACCCAGTACGTGCAACCGTCTACACACTGCCCAAGGTCCACAAGAGTCTGCAGTGCCCACCAGGTCAACCCATGGTTTCAGGTATTGGTTCACTTATTGAGCTATTATCCCAATATGCTGATTCACACATTTGTAATATTGTGATGGGGTTACCATCGCATTTACAGGATACCACCAAGACTTTGGGCTTACTGGAGGACTTGCAGACTGAAAGTGATTGGTACTTGGTGTCGATGGATATCGAGTCCCTTTATACTAACATCCCCCACGAGGGTGGCCTGGCTTCATTGAGTTGGTGGTTGCATGAGAAAACTAGTCTGGGTGATCGCCAAATTGGCTTCTTGATGAAATTAGTGGAATATGTGTTACCATGCAACATTTTCAGCTTTTAAGGGAAATACTATCATCAAATAAAGGGAATAGCCATGGGGGCCACATTTGCCCATAACTATGCAAACCTTTATTTGGGACCGTGGGAGAGAAATGTAATTTATGATGTTACTAACAACCCTTTCTTTCACAGCATCAACCTGTGCCGTTGTTATATTGATGATGTCCTGATGGTGTGGCATGGCACGGCCTCGGAATTGGATGCCTTCGTTCGGTATCTTCATGTTTCTAATCCACACCTAAAATTTTTGGTGCAAAAGGATTTGAAACAAATTTTTTTTCTTGACCTACGTATCGGTAAGAATGATGATGGCACAATTTGCACTAATTTATATCCTAAAGATATCGACAGGAACACCTTATTATTGGCATTGAGTTGCCACCCATGCCACACCATCAGGAACATCCCACATTCGCGGTTCTTCAGGGTCAAATGAAATTGCTCTCGAGCATCTGACTTTGAGGTTAGAGCAACTGAGCTAACTGATAGGTTTATGACAAGGGGGTACAGCTATCGGGTTATACATTCAGCTAGGGAGGCCACGGATGGAATGTTATGCTCGAACTTACTTGAATATAAATTGAAGCCACAGCAGGAGTTGGAACATATCAACTTTGTCACCATGTATGGTACTAATTCTGGCAAGGTTAGAGTGATACTAGACAAACATTGGCACATTCTCTCTCTAGATCCAGCTATGTGTGATATGGTGGCCACACCGCCTAGGATTGTCTGCAAGTGGGGAAAGAATCTTTCTGACCTGCTTGTACACTCACTCCAGCCCACAGTAAGACCTAGTTCACAATGGCTGCCCACACCTCCTGCGGCGTGCTATAACTGTGGGCACTGTAAATTTTGTACTGTGGTTACTAAAACCAAAAAATTCTCCACTACAAACACCACACAAACTTATAACATTTGACAATTCATCAATTGTTCTACTATGAGTGTAGTCTATTTGGCCACATGCAAATGCACCTCCTTTTATGTAGGTAAAACTACACCCCCCTTAGGACTAGGCTATGTGAGCATCTCAGTGTTATTAGATGTAGAGATGAAAGGAATGCTTCAGCTAAACACATCCTTAATTCAAAGGATAACCTTGTGCATGAATTTATATTTTGTGGCATTAAGAAGGTTTGTGTTGGGGTACTAGGTGGGGATTTGGACAACTTATTATTGTGCAGAGAAGCTTTTTGGATTTATGAGCTTGGTTCTCTGGCCTACCCTGGCTTGAATGATTCCTTTGACATTATGCCACTTCTTAAGAAAAGGAAAAATAGATATTTATTTATTTTATTTATTGAAAAGTTTCACCAGGAGAATTACACTGAGCAACAAGATGCTCATCTCATGGTACATCCTGGGGGAAGGGGAGAGGGAGCAATTACATAGTACAACAGTATACATAATACAGAAAATAAAAATAGCATTCACTTGTACATAGCCAAATAAATGAGATAACAAGCTGTAGAATATTTACATACAGTATCAGCAAGAGGGGTGGCACAGGAGGGGTATGGCGTTAGGATGCAGGAGAGTTTAGGATAGTGGAGAGAGTTAATTGGTCCTACAGGAAGATGGGGGAGAAATTGACCCTCAGCAGAGACCAGCCCAGAGGGACTAGGTACAATTGCAGTTTGTCACTAGATAGTTTGTTAAGGATGTGGAGAGAGAATTGACTGAGGAGGAGTGTAGGATTTGGGACGGTAGTTGATTCCAAAGTTTAGGTAGTCGATGGGAGAAAGCCATTTGACCTGACGTAGTGCTTCTGTAGGGTATATTCAGGGAACATTTGTTTGAACAGTTGTTTGGCAAGGATAATTAGAGTGAAATTTAAATGTGTTGTTTGCCTGGTGTTAGGGGAAGGGGACATTAACAGGAATTACCTTGTCTTTAACAGGAATTACCTTGGCTTTCATTGTTCACTTGGGAACATAAGCAGCAGGCTGGTAAGGACAGAGGTCTGGGGTTATATTCTGTTTTAACTGAAATATTTGAATAGTTTTGTAAGTGAAATTAGTTCTATGTGTTAAAAATTATTACCTTGAGTTAGAACTGTTACTTGGGCTCATAGGTGCCAGAACCGGGGGGGTGGAAGGGGCGGTAGCCCCTCCACTTTTTATTTCTGCATGGTAAAAACTAATATAGAAAAAGTGCCCTTTGTATCCTCATAAGTGCCCTTTTGATTCTCAGTCCCCTCAGCTTTCACCATCTTCCAGCACCCTTGCTTGGGCTGTGATACTGTAACTTTGGAGGCTTGGGAACAGTTGTTTGGCAGGGATAATTAGAGTGAAATTTAAATGTGTTGTTTGCCTGGTGTTTGGTAAGAGCCCTCCCATGCACCCTGTTTTGTAGGCTTTCTTAAATACTGAAAAGCCACTGGGGGTTGGGATTGAAGGGCTGAGTATTTCTGTTTGGGACTGAAATTGAAGCAACAGGAGCTAGTGGCCTGTGACATCATACGTACCTGATGTCTGCATACACACACTGTTAGTGGGACTGAACACACACTGGACTGTATGTGTTTGTGAGACTTGGGAACTTTATTGGTGGGGTTGAAATTGGGTTTGTAACTAACTGCAGTCAGTATAGAGAGAAACTGTATTCCAGGGGAAAGGGACTGAGAAAAGGGTGTGTGCCATTATAAACAGAGGAGGATAAACAGGGTGGCCATATTCCACCATAGCAGGCATCTTTGGAAGGGTTGTAGGCTGCACAGGCTGTGGGATGGCAATAATTCTCAATTGGGCCTGGAGAGAGGGAGGCTACCCACTCTGTAGACAGCTATCTTGTATCAGAAGTGAGGTATATTGGTTAAGGAGTAAGCTGGGGGAGCTGGGGGGGTGTCCCAAGGATAAGGGGTGTGGATATGGGCAGCAGAAGGGTGGGGCTGAGGGGAGGCTGGGGCAACACTCTGAAATTACAGGACGTTATGTCACAGCAAGCAGTAGGGGGGATATTAGGGACAGAGGACCCTTAGATAGGGATGTTGATGCTAAGGGGAAAGCGTACAGGGTGAACATTCTGAATACAAAGAGAATGGAAGGGGAAGAGTCAGGAGGGGCTGTTGTGTGGAAGCCTAAAACAGCAGACTGTGGGAAGGGAACTCCTAAGGTGAACAGAGCAAGAGGGGAAGAAGAGGGGCAGTTTAGAGGTGCAGTCAGGGGAAACTCAGTTTACTTGATGGAGGCTGACATAGAGTGTCACAATAAATTTGAGCTACTAAGAAACCTAGAGGGGGAGGAAGGGGTCGGTAGAAATGAGGAAACTTATACAGAGGCCGGGGGAAGGGAGTTGGATACCCATAGGGCATCACAGACCGGCAATGGAAAGGATAGAAATAGTCCCAGAGGGAGAAGGGGAAACATAAATGTTAAGCAAATGGGAGATGCAACATATTGCAGACATGAGGAGGAGAGCATGATTGGAGAAACTGGGAGACAAGGAGGTGGGAGAGGCCCCCTTCAGCAGGGGTCAGTACCAAGATGGGGCCCCAGCTAAAGGGACCCACAGAGCCTCTGGAGGCAGGGTACTATTACAAGGGGAGGATGGCGGTGAGGGAAGAGAAACCATCAGGGCCAGGATAAATGGTTCGGATAAGAGAGGGTTAAAGGGACATCTATTCAGAGAGGTTTTGAGTTAAGTGGGCAAAATAACGAGGGAGGGAGAAGGGAGGTAACAGGGGTCTCTAATAAGGCAGGAAGACTCCCATGGAATTGAGATCATGAATAAAGGGGAAGGGGGCTGAGAGGGCATAGTGGAGGTAACCATAAGGATGATGGTGGTGTTAAGGTTCTGTTATTGGGAGACTCGATGATTAGGGTATCCAGTGGGAGGACGAGGGGTGGATGCCATGGCCAGGTGAAGAGTAATGAGTATCTCTGGGCTGACAGTGCACAGAGCAAAGTTCATAGTGTATGAAATGGTTAGGGAATGTGGAGGGAAACCGGATTTCCTGGTGCATTTGGGAACTAATGATCTAGAGGGAAATAGCGTTTTGGAAATCCAAGCAAGGTTCCAAGAACTTGCCAGAGTCTGTCGGGATAATGGATGCAACATTTCCTTTTCGGAGATATTGCCAGTACCAAAGGCCTCAGTGGAGAAAAAAATGAAGCTCACAGAGGTTAATGATTGGCTTAGGAAGTGGGGTAAAGAGAGTGGATTGGGGGTGTTAGGGAACTGGAATGGAGTTTGGGAGGATAAGGGACTACATGCCAAGGACAGGCTTCATCTTGCCCCATTAGGGAAGGAAGTCCTTAAACAGGTGATGGCTCACTACATTCAAGAAAGGTGGGGTTTAAACTTGTGAGGGGAAGGGATAAGGAGGGCTGACCAGAAGCCCTCTCCTCCAGATGAGGAGTAGCCTTCAAGCCCAAGGGGAGGGAAACAGACTGGGGTGGAGGTTTCAGGAGGAGCAAAGGAGGATGGAAGTATAAGGAATCTGGATGGGGTTTGACAAAGAGGATCAGGGATAAGGGTGGGGGTTGGTGTTAGTAAATGCCAGGAGCTTGGGAAACAAGTTGCCAGAGTTCCAGGCCATGCTGTTGGGGGTGCATGTGGCTGGCGGTCCCGCGAGGCGTGGGCAACAAAACCATGACTGGGACCTAAACATACAGGGTACACTATGCTTAGGAAGGATAGAAAGGAGGGCAGAGGGGGTGGAGTGGCTATGTTCATTAGAGATGACATAGAAATTACTAGGGTAGAAGAGGCAGAGGGAAACGTGGAGGCCTTATGGGTCACCTTACGATCCCCATCAGGAGATAAGGTCAAGCTGGGTGTAGTATATAGGCCCCCCGGGATGAGTGATGTTCTAGAGGATGGTTTGCTGGACAACATCATTGCCCAGTGTGGACCAAAAGGGGAAGTAGTGGTGTTGATGGGGGACCTTAATATGCCAGGTACAAACTGGGGAACCATGTCCTCTAAGGTGGCCAAGGAGCAGAGGCTGCTGGACGGCTTCCAGGATGTGTTCTTAACACAGCATGTGATGGAGCCCACAAGGGAGGCATGTCCTGGACGTGGTTCTGGCAGATGAGGGATCTAGTAAATGACATGGTTGTACAGGACCCCCTGACTGGAGCGACCACAATACTGTCTGGTTTCAAATAAGCATGGGGGAGGGGAGTCTAGGACACTGGCAGTGGACTTCAGGGGCAGACTTTGTGGGCATGGGAAATATTCTCAGGATCACTTGAAGGGATTACATCAATGACAAGTGTGGAAAGGAGATGGGAGGTCATAAAGCGGGACTTCATGAGGCAGTCAGGATCTGCGCTAAGTTGAACGTAAGGGAGCAAGGTCACATAAACCATGCTGGTGGTCCAGTGAGGTACAGGTAGCAGTCAGAGAAAAGAAGGCGGCCTACAAAATATAAAACAACAAGAGGGATAGGGATAAGGAAATGTACCATCTTGCATCTGAAAAAGTCACCATTATGGTGAGGGAGCAAAGCAGTAAAGAGCAGCGGCTGGCACAGGGATACATGGAGGGGAAAAGGGGTTCTTCCGGTACATTGGGGAGCGGAGAAAAACTAAGGGCCATCTCAGCAGATTGAGATCAGAAGGAGGGTGGGTGGAAGAGGCGATTGACCAGGCAGAGGTATTTAACGAGAACTTTGCCTCTGTGTTCACTAGGGAGGGGTATGGGATATCTACAAAGCAAGGCACGAAGGGGATAGAAGTGACAGTAAGTGGGATCAGGAGAGCAACAGAAATGGAGCAAGAGGAAGGGAAAGGTACCCCAGGGGTGTCACATCTGGATAAGGATAAAAAGGCCAGTAAGGTGGAGGGGACGGATGATGCTATCTCCACCAAAAGGGTGTGTTAGCCCTCAAGGCCTAAAGAAAGACAAATCTCCTGGGCGGATGGCATTCATCCGAGATTACTATGGGAATTGGCGGACATACTGGCTGCACCCCTGGCGGAGCTCTTCAACAGGTCACTTGAGACAGGGAGGGTACCTAGGGATTGGCAAGAGGCACATGTGGTGCCAATCCATAAAGGGGGGTCGTGGGAAATACCAGGTAACTATAGACTCATCAGTTTGACCTCGGTGGTAGGAAAATTAATGGAGAGTATACTAAAGGAACGATTGGGGGTGTACTTGGAGGAGGTGGGAGGTCTGGATAGTCGGCAACATAGGTTTGTGCCAGGTAGATCATGTCAAACCAACCTTGTGGAGTTCTACTAATGGGTAACATCAGAACTGGACAGGGGGAAGCCTGTGGATATATTATTCTTGGACTTCAGCAAGGCGTTTGACTCTGTCCCCCACAATGGTCTGGTGGAGAAACTGATGGGGTTAGGAGTAGGCCCTTTGATGGTCAGATGGATTGAAAACTGGCTAGCTGGACGCACCCAGAGAGTAGTGGTCTGTGTGGGAGCTCTCGAACCCTAGAGAGGTTGGTAGTGGGGTACCGCAGGGCTCGGTCCTGGGTCCGATCCTGTTTAATGCATACATATTGGACATCAGGGAGGGTATAGGGTGTGAAATGAGTCTCTTCGCGGATGACTCCAAGATGGGAGCAGTAGTTGAGGAGAGGTTGGCCCTGCAGGGACCTGGACACCCTGGAAGCTGGGCTCACACATGGAAATTAAATTTCAATATCACCAAGTGCAAGGTGTTGCATCTTGGTCAGGAAACTCCTAAACACAGGTACACCCTGGGAGGGAGGCGCTGGAGGCCTCAATAGGAGAAAAAGACCTAGGGGTCATGGTGGATGCATGTATGAATAACTCTGAGCAGTGCAGGAGCGCTAGCAAGGCAAACAGGATGTTGGGATGCATCGTAGGGGGATCACCTCTAGGAGCAAGGAAGTGATTCTGCGCTGTACAATGGACTGGTTAGCCCACACCTGAGTACTGTGTACAGCACTGGAGACCACACTTGAAGAAGGACATACAGCTCCTGGAGAGGGTACAGAGGAGGCAATTAAGATGATACGAGGCTAGGGAGTTTGACGTATGAGGACAGACTTGAGGAGCTCTGCCTGTTTTTCATTGGAGGAGAGGAGAGACAAGGGGACATGATTGAGGTCTTCAAGTACCTCAAGGGAATAAATAGGGTAAACGAGGAAGGGATCTTTAGACTAAAGCAGGGAGGTATCACACAGAGGCATGGTTTGAAGTTGGAAGGTGGAAGGGTGAGGGGGGAAAAGAGGAGGAGGTTTTTCACTGAGAGGGTGGTGGACCCTTGGAATGCACTGCCTGGCGAGCTGGTTCAGAGATCCACAGTGGAGGGCTTCAAGAAAGGGTGGGACAGACACAGAAAGTGGATGTATCAGATGATGGCCTGTCCGGGGGTGGGGATGGATGATAGGGGTTTCTGGAACACAAGGGATGGGAGGGCCTCGGCACCCAACTAAGGATCTAAGGTTCGAGCAGACTCGATAGACCGTAAGGCCTACTCTGCTGGCAAATAGTATGTTAGTATGTTAACATGAGTCGTCAGGTCTGAGGGAGTATTTTGGAGGGGAGCAGGGCAGCTAAGGAGGTAGAGAGGTAGGCAGGGAGAGTACCCAGCCAGAATTTTGAGGTGAATATAGCTGCATGCATGGTTCTCCTGTCGGCAAGGGTGGAAAAGTTCAGAGAGTGGTGGAGTGTGCAGTGGTGGGTCAGGGCAAGAGCATCTAAGACAAACTGATAGAAGGAGTTAAAATGAGGGTCCAACCTTGATAAGTAGAATCTGAGATTTTTGTCCTTTGATGATACCTATACAATTCTTATGATTTAGGGGAAACGTTGTTCCTCAAAAATGTTGAAGCCCCATTTGTTATATATTTGGTTTGAACTGATTCTTAGATCTGGCCTATTTTCCTTCTTTTTTGATGTATTAGGTATGTTATAAAAACAACCATTATATAAAGCTTAGTTTAAGTGGGCCTTTTCTAACACATTCCAGATTGTCCTTCCCTTTCTTCTCTCCTGTGCCAGTTTTTAGTTTTTTGAGCACAAGTACATGTGCTTATCCTAATAATTTTGATTGAATTTATGCAAAGTATTTTGCGAATATATACCTCTTTGATAATGGCATAAATGAGGCCTTAGTACTAGTTAGCATATATGTGCTCTGAAGTTACTTTTTCTTTAACCTTTCACAATTTTCTTTGGTGTTGCACTGATTTTGTCACTGTGTCTTTAAGACTCACCTGCATTTATTGCAGGCATGTATGGGGTTAAGGCCATCCCTGAGGAAGCACGCATGCGTGAAAGCGGTCGGGCCTTGTGAGTAGGGTCACACACCTCTGTGGCATTTTGCTATTTTTATTTTTGTCTTGTTACTCTGGACAATAAATGTTTGACTGATTGATTCCTGCATCTTGCCTCTTGCCTTGGCTTGTGGACTGCATTACCACGGCGGACAGTGCTTGGCTGTTTGTTTTCCCTAGCATGAGACAAGAACATAGGGACTGCAAAGGACAGCAACAGCACTAACTAACACAGTGTAACTACTGCAGGCTTTAGCACCAAAACATCATAAAATTGGGGGTGTAGCCTGACTGTTAAACAAGATGGAGTTCTAATTCTTTTCTGCTGTCGATCGGAGTGCTAATCTCGACGGTTACCTGACCTAACTGAGCCATTCCATCTTCAAACTCAGGAGATTAATACCTTTGAACCCCGTATATCTCTGTCACGATTTTCTGTTTTACTCTGACATTCGGAGCCTTCAACAATTGCTTACGGGTCTAGAGTGCCACAGCATCACCACGCCGCAATGGCACAAAAAATGAAAGGAGCTGGAGAACTGACAGTGCGAGACATGTTTTCCTCTCTGATGGCCCAAATGGAAGCTCTAACAATGGCCATTAATATTGCCTCTGGCACCTTACAAAAGCTGGACTCTCGAATGGGGCTAACTGAACAATCTGTAAATTGCCACGAGGAGAAATTGCAAGATCATTCTGCACTCCTGAGGGAACAGGCTGCTCATATCAAAACTCTGCAGGAGAAAATAGATGACTTGGAAAATAGGAGTCCCCGAGACAATTTAAGACTCCTCGGCTTTCCGGAGGGCTGTGAAGGGTCCAAAACTGTTACTTTCCTTCAACAAGCCCTCCCAGAGCTCCTACAACTACCACTGAATACCAGGCTCACTATAGAAAGAGCACATCGCTCCTTACAAAAGAAACCATCCCAGGGCGAAAGGCCGAGACCTATATTGGCCCGTTTACTCAACTTTGCTGAAAAGGAAGCTATTCAGAACAGGGCTAGGGAAATTGGAGCTCTTGACTGGCATGGGCACAGAATAATGATCTTCCAAGATTACTTGCGTGAGCTGTTTGCGAGGAGGAAGGCCTACACTGAGGCCAGAAGAGGTCCAAATGACAAACAGATTTCCTTCACCCTCCAATATCCAGCCACTTTATCCATCACTCATAATGGCACAGTGCTTCAGTTCTACACGCAGGAGACAGCGATGGAATTTATAAATAACACTTGGCCTACAGCTAACAACTGATGCTGCAGTCCAACTCCTGAAGGGCCTGAGAGGGCATGCAGCACTCCTCTTGACTGACAATCACCCCTGATACGGGACCAGCCCTCCACAGGTGCAGAGGATCAATGAACCAGGGGACCCAGAAGAGAACTAGAGCCCAGGCTGCCCAAAAGCCAAAAGAGACCTCCATTTGTGACCCACACCAGATGGGAACACCCTCGGGATAGAACACCCACCGAAAAATATTTTAACCCCTCGGAAATACGTATGCAACACTCAGAGACCCAGGAGGTGGAATACACCAGCCCTTACTTTTCCAAGAATAGATTCTCACCTATCGCTCCAACCGACGCCACATCTGCAGAGGACTTACCCGTGGAAATGGATGTTTTGGTACAGCAGATCAAGATCAGGAGCTGGACGAAGCATGACGCTCTTGGTCACTAGAAGTAGAGGGGGCCCTCCCACTGGACAGTCCTGAACTATCGACCGAGGCATCAGGCCTTCCACAAGGGATGACACAGATGCCTGCCACCATTGATGGACAGGAGGATCCTCACAAAGTGCTCCCAGTTTGATCGTCACTCAGATAAGTCACCTAGGTTCTGTGTCTATGGGGAGTAAATGTGGATGGCCTAATGGGGCTAAAGGGGCTGAGATTAAGATTTGACTCAGGGTTAAATACCAATTCCCCCTACCACATCTTGCTCACTTGATAGATATGTAAGATAACAAGGCGGGCAGCTTAGTTTCACTGCCCCCAATAGGCACTCCTCCTCTGTAGCTACTAATGTGTATGTATGTACTTTGAATGTCCTACATGTATGGGCAGGAGCAGGGAAGGTGATAAAGTAAATAATGAGATCATGAGATCATAAGTCGACCTTGGAGACACCTGATGCCCCCCATCCCCCTGATTTCATAGTCTGACCAAGACTCCCTTCCTCTAGCTGGACAAACTGGAGGAATTACACCCACTCCCCTCCATAGTTATTTGAAGGTAAAAAAATATCTTCCTCGAATTATACCCATTTGCTTAGGGTATATAACCCATACTACTCTGTCTGACAGCTGGCTTTATGTAAACTATACCTGCTGTAAGGTGTTTTCAGTCTCTATCAACTGCTGGTCAAACACAAAACTATAGACGATGGACTAGCTAAATCTACCCCCCCCCCCAGGTACAGCAGGCATGCCTTTGGCTGGGGCTCCAGCCGGCTAAGCCTAGCTTGAGACCTCCTAGGATTTTCTTTTTCTTATATAAGTGCTTAAACATACAGCACTCTCATAAGCACTACAAGGGAAACGTATTCCTCCCGGTTCACGATTCCCCTTATCTCTTCCTCCTCCTCCCCCTTGTCTGAAGAGGCTAAAATCAGGGAAATAACATCCTTAAGCCAGGGGCAGAGGACACTTTTTATAGATACTCAGTCCACACAATCACAGCCACTTGGATCCTCACCTGATATAACTTAAGGTCATAACGATGACAATTCAACACCCCAGGGTTACCGGTCTATTATATTAGGAATTAGTTACAAAAGGAACACACAGATATTATCCAGCTCCCAAGGAGGATGACTGAGTTGGCCTTTCACACTTGGAATGTAAGGTGCCTGAATTCGCCTATCAAGTGAAAAAAGGTACACGCTCATCTTAAGCATATTAAATCAAAAGTGGCCTTCCTACAAGAGACTAAACTAACAGGGAATGACCACCTTACTATGGTAAAGGATTGTGTGGGACAAGGAGTGCATTCTGAAGCCCCATCTAGAAAACATGGTGTTCTTATTCTAATACACAAATCCTTACAATGGACCCTCTCGGATTCCACTGCTGATTCAGATGGACGGTGGATTCTGGCCACATACATTACCCCCTTAGGCCCTCTCACGCTGTGCAATGTCTATGCCCCAAATAACGATGATCCCCACTTTTTTTTATAAACTAGCCGATACCATCAGTACTTTCCTACCGGCCAACTGCCCCCTACTTCTTGGAGGAGACTTCAGCCTGGTTCTGGAGCCACCCCTAGATCGGAATGACAATGGTAGGGAAGTCCATATTAGAGGGAGTACAGCATTGCACCAGCTAATCAAAGACCACGGTCTCACAAATGTATGGAGACTGTTCCATCTGAGGGACAGAGACTACACATACCATTCTGAGCCTAATGCCTCATACAGCAGACTAGATTACTGGCTTACCTCCCCTTCTATTCTTCACAGCTCTCTGGATGCCACTATCCTCCCCCGAATCACCTCTGACCATGCCCCAGTCCAACTATTAATATTATGGGAGACTCCAACACCCCCCACTCGACACTGGAGACTTGACCCGCTCCTCATTCGAGACCCAGATTTCACCTCCTGGGCCAGAACAGAAGCTTCCCAGTTTCTGGCACACAAGCCCCTCTCAGACACCCCAACAGGGAATACATAGGAAGCCTTTAAGGCTACCATGAGGGTCAATATCATGGGATACGCAGCAGCCAAATGCAGAGAAAGAGTAAAATGCTTCCTAGACCACCAACTAACTGCTGCTGAATCTCAATTTAAAAAGAGACCTTCCCCGGGCTCCCCTCTTGGCAGAACTATACTTGGTTTATGCTTTGAAATTAACCAGCTCCTAAACAGAAAAGCAGAAGTGGTCATTCTCCGCCTACGGCACACATTTTGGGAGGGTGGAGACAAAGGGGACAAAGTACTGGCATACCAGCTTCAATGCCAGCATATTAGCTGGCTCATCCCAGGCCTAAAAGATAACCAAGGGACCCTGGCTACCATGCCACAAGCCACAAATCAGAACATGACCGTTTTCTATCGGGATCTCTACTTCTCTACCCACTCTCACCCAGTTCCTATGATCCAGACCTTCCTGAACACCTTTTCCCTCCCCATACTATCTCCACAACAATCCTCTGAATTGGATGCTCCAATCACCCAGAGCAAGGTGAATACTGCTATTCAGAGCCTCCGATCCGGTAAATCCCCTGGGAATGATGGCTGCACTGCCGACTTTTACCAGGTGCTGGCACCAGTGATTACCCCACTTCTCATAGCAGTTTTTCAGGAAGCTGAGTCCCAAGGTATCCTTCCTCCCTCCCTATGACAGGCCACAATTGTAATTATCCCCAAAAAAGGAAAAGATCCCACTAGTCCAAGTAGTTATCGTCCAATCTCCCTCATCAATGCGGACAGTAAAATTTATGCCAAAGTCCTGGCTGCCAGACTTAGCCCTCTACTCTTGCACTTGATTCACCCCTCGCAGGTGGGGTTTATACCAGGTCATCACAGCACTGACCATCTCCAAACCTTGATAAAACTGATGCACGCAACAGGGGCCCTTACAACCCCAGCTGCTACCATCGCAGTAGATTCTGAAAAAGCCTTTGACTCCATTGAATGGGATTTCCTATACCTAGTCCTGGCCCATCTGGGATTGGGTGGACATTTCATAACTAAAGTGCAGGCCATCTATAATACCCCAACAGCACGTGTTACTACCAACTCGACCCTCTCACCCCTTTCCCATTAGAGTGAGGAACCAGACAAGGCTGTCCCCTTTCCCCCTTACTGTTTGTCCTTGGGGTCAAACCATTAACAGCTGCAATTAGACAACACCCATATATCCACAGGATAAGAATTGGGGACTCAACCTACCCAACCCTGATGTATGCAGATGACCTCCTCCTTCCCTTGAGTGATGCCCCCCACTTCCTACCCTATCTATTAGAGCTGCTGGACTCCTTTACTACTTACTCAGGCCTCAAACTTAATCAGTCTAAGACTGAAATCTTTCCCCGTAACAACAGCTGCCTACAACCCATAGCTACAACCTATGGGCTACTATGGGCCCCCAAAGAGCTAACTTACCTGGGCATTAAGATCACCCCTAAACTGGAACACCTCTGGCAAGCTAATATACAACCCCTGCTTGACAGTACAAAGACTGAATTAGATAGATGGAAACAACTCAAACTCACCTTAGCGGGCAAGATTGCAGCTATAAAAATGGTGACAGCCCCATGGTTCCTCTACCCATATACCCATTTCTCTGCCCAAGTTATGGGCCCAACCCAAAGACAAATTAATTGGGGACTTTCTTTGGGAGGGTTCTAAACCCCGCTTCAGTCGAGCTAAACTGAGATCCCACTGGATGCAGGGAGGGTGGGACTTACCGTGGATGGAAGGATACAAATGGGCATTTCAGGTTGCACAAACTGTCCATTGATTTCACTCCCCAACCCCCCTACTAGGCCACAATGGGTCCAGATTGAACTAGAGATCTCAAACATTCTGGTCCCCTCCTCTCTGTTATTCTTGGCGGAAGGTCCACTCCAACACAGCCCCAGACCTTGTTTCTACTTCCCACAGTGGAAATGTCCAGAAGAACCTGGATATACATCCATCATATATTGAACATAGAACCGATGCCACTCCCATATGTACCACTTTGACAGAACCACCACATTACCATTATCAAAATGAGGGTGGCCTAGAAACACTGGTCCATCAGAGGCCTTCAAACTGTAAGAGACCTATGTGACAGCGATCTCACTAGATTCTTTACCTTTCAATCCCTACAAACAAGGTGGGATCTTCCTCATAATCAGTTCTGGAGATACCTTCAGATCCGCTCGGCAGTTTCCCCCCTGCTGGGATACCCACCACAACGGGCTGACCCTTCACACTTGCAATCATGGATAAAATATCTAAAAGGTTTTGCAGGACAAATCTATGCCAAACTTAGAGACTCCCTACCCCCTCAATCAGGGCTTTCCAAGAGCAAATGGGAAAAAATGTTACAGTGTAATATCACTGACTCTCAATGGGGGCTCGCCTGGAGAGATGCTCACAAGTGGTACCGAGATGCTAGATCCAAGCTGATCCACAATAAGATATTACATTCATGGTATAAGACTCCTTCTATATTATATAGAGCCAGACTTCTGGACTCTGACCATTCTTGGAGGTGTGACAAGGAAGGGGGGACTTGGCCTATATCCTATGGTCTTGCCCTAAGATACAATCCCTCTGGAGAATGACTGTCACATTGGCTACTAAAGTGTTACACAGACCGATCCCTTTCTCCCCACTTTTCTTCCTGCTGGGGATCAAATCAGACCTACCACTATTGACCCCACAGGAATATAGGTGGCTAGCACTTCTAGCCATACAGACGAAATGGGCTCTACTAGGTAGGTGGTGAACCACGTATATTCCCACGCATATGGAAGTGGAAGCTTCCCTTTCAGCATTAATGAAGTTGGACAGGATTACCCATCTGAAAACTTATCAAATGTCTAAGTTTCAGCAATGCTGGACTCCATATCTGGGATATGCACTACCCCCAAAAGGAATGGGTTGACCCCTCCCCCCCATGGTCACAAACTGGAATTAGCGTAGACTCATACAGACTGAGTGCAGATGGTTGGAAACAGGCTACTAATATCCCATATGTTGGTTTGACGTGGCTATTAGATAATAAGTAGTTCCTCTGGATTAGGAATTTTTCCCCACCAAGGGAGACCTGTATCACTACCAACCCTATCAGGTAGACTACTATAGACAATGTAATAGACCTAATACACCGATTTCTTGTGTATCTCTGCTCTATTTTAGGAATTACTGCATGCTGTATCAGAATGGAGACATCAATATCCAACCCACCTGATGCCATGCCATGGCATGACCCACTGCCACTGGATAGGTGTGTCTTCAATCAGGCATTCCTGTTTCTCTCTATAGAAAGTTGCTAGGTGAGTAGTATACTTGTTACCTTATATATTACAAACCAGGGTGGAAGCTCTGTCTTTTAAGAGTACACTCTTTAGCCTATACCAGATACAATACTTTAAATTGCACTTTGTAACCTTGTGCAAATTATGATTTTGAATCTTTTTCCTTTCTTCCTTCCTTCCCTATACCTCCCCTTGCCTTCCCACCCTCCCGTTGCAATTCCTTCCCCCAGTTATGGGTAAATGTATAAGATATTACTGCTACTTGAAACACTTATCAAATGTACTACAATATATTATTTTTGGAAAATAAAAAAAACTTTACAACAAAAAAAAATAACATCATAAAATTCCAGAATGTCTTACATGGTTCAGGTCATGACCTTCAATGGGTCAAGCAGCTTTTCACACCAGACATAAGTATCTTCATCTACATTTAAATCCTTATTAAATTAGGAGGGTGCAGTAGAGGCAATCGTTGTGCATGCCTAAAAACTACATCGGGAAACAGAACAAAAAGCTGAGGGGACTTTCCCTTTAATCCAACAACATGCTCTGAAGTATTTTTAGTCAGCTCTGTCTGATGAGGTCACTCACAGCAACAGTACCTGACACCAGCATCCCAATCTGGTCTTGAGTAGCAATTTCAAAGAAAACAAATCAGTTGTGACAGCTAGGTCACATCACCGCTGCAGCTCACCTGTGCTGACAATAAGAATGGTCCCAAATGTGTTTCATCTTGCACACATGTTCTAAGTTACAATTCACATTGGTCTACAAATACTCCAGATATATTTTTATTTTATTTTATGAATGAATGTCAGATTTTGCTTGCATGAGGTGCTATATGCTCGGCTGATGCCTGCCTCTATTCAGTCTGCCTCCCAGGTCAGGTAGAAATAAAAACAATAATGTTTAAGAGACGGTAATGAAGTGGTGGCACTGCTCATAGCTAATTCACCTTATCATTTTGAATGGTGGTGTCTGCATATTGCATGAAACTGTTAATGCTCCATTTATAGAGTAGATGAAGAACATAAGAACATATTACTTCAACTTTCCAGAATCTAAACTTGCTACAAAACTTTATGAGCATTTTACAAACCTGTATTGTCTGTAGTTTAGAAGAAGATTTCTATTTTTGATACTGCTTCAAATTCTGTCATTAGTCCTACAGATTTGGCATCCCTTATGAACACTTGAAAATTCACACAAAGTAGGAAAACCACCCCACTACAATACTTGAAAATATTCGTATCTTGCGTAGATTTAAAATCAAACATAAGGTATTCCTTTGTGATCCTTTCTATTTTTTTTTTATTATTTCTTTTTCCCCTTACGTGCTCCACATCAGTCATTCCTTCGGGCTTGCCAAGGCTTCCTCCAATCCATCTGCCCTCTGAGCATCCTTTCTCAGATGGCAGCCATCCACAGGGTAACCCAGCATAACCCTTCGCTGGATGGGTCCCCCTCCTCCGAGGGGGCAGGCGCCAGCCGGGGGGGGGGGAAGACCAGCGCAACACTTGGCCCCTGGGTGCTACTGAGGTGGAAGGCTCAGCAGGACATGGATGGCATCAGAGAGCCAGGCAGCCATCATCCAGCTGAACATGGAGTGGTATTTCCACTTTTCTGTGTTGTTCCCTCCTGCGTGCATCTACAGTGCTCCTGGTCTCCACCAGAGGCCACTGCAGCACAACGCCGTCCCACTACCCACCCCAGAAGAGGAGAGCAGTCCTACGGATGCTTAATCCTCTCCTGCCCCTGCCAGCCCCTGGTGTCCTGAAACCAGGTTGCCAGCATAGTTCAAGGTAAGGTGCCAGCACCTTAACACTCTGTGCCACCGGGCCAGCGATGATTTCTATTTTTAATTAATTATAACTAATTAGTAATTAATTTATTTATGTACCAAACTAAATTGTGTACCTCGTACTACCCCTCCCTCACAAACACTTAACTCTTACCCTGTAATTCTAATATTTTAAAAAGTTACATTAGCTTAAAGTTTTTGTTCATATAGAACTTTGACAGAAATAAATCACCAAGTTGTTCTAGCTACTTTTCTTGGTGACTTTTTTTCAATGCCCATGCACCATGAAATTATTACAATTTACTAAAAACAACATAATATTGTTTAACAAATAACCCCAAAGGACTTATTCTGATTTGAAACTGACAAAACCTGTTTTTCATACCTCAGTTCTTTCCCATTTATGAGATGAGTGCAAAAACTGAGGTAGCAAAATGGGCAGAAATATGTAATTTTGTCTCTTAATATTTCAGAACCTATACATCCATGCTTCCTAAACTTCGGGGTGCTAAGAGACCCAAGGCCTGAGAAGGTGCATACCAAATTTTGCTATACTAGGGTGTAAGACAGATGAGTTACGAGGCTATGCAAATTACAATTTTTAATGAAACCCTAACTCAACCCTAATATACAGGCACCTATATCTGTATCGATGTCTATACATTATAATGGTGCAATAGCACCACTATAATTAGGGTTGAGTAGGCACGTTAATGTTAAACCCCAATATTTGCACTTTAATAACTTTGCAACTATTCAATGGATTTGCATGACATTTTGCATACGCAGTTTCATGGGATAGATCTCCAGATGTGCTAAGTTTTATTCAGGTTAAATGTGCAGATTTTGAGATGCAGATAGAGCAAAAGGTTAACTTTTTGCATTTTTTTCTTACACCTGTAGCACCCAGACAGTTTGGAACTTTTGTCTGAAATTTTCAGGATATAATGGGTCTGACCCACAGATGTTCCTTTTGCTGGTTTGGTAAAACAATATTAATCCATTCCAAAGCTCCTACATTTTGAAATGTCAGGTTGTAAGCATGCCCAGTAAGTACTTCAAAACAGCTGTATGAAATGAAAAAATAATTATTTTTCATATTGGGCCAATCCTTTTCAAGAGAGGAAAAATCCTTTTTTGTTAGCTGCCATCTTGCCTCCGTGTTTTCTTTAAAACAATGAATATCCAAGCCTACAGAAATGGCATCATGCAGACACACCAACACATCTATATTGCTCATGGTGACTATGTTAGGTGGATTTTGCAGTTTACAGTACTGTTGGAGAAATGTTTGTATTACAACTTTTTCTGCTTACAAGTGCCTTGCAGTTTTCAAAACACCAGTGTAAGCATAGCTCAAGAATATCAATATGCTTATTTGCGTACCCATTTTAGAACTATAAAAACCTGGAAAATCATCTGGAAATATAAGAGCTATCTCTCTTGATAATGCTAGCTATGAATTAATGACCTTAATAGATCCTGCACAGCCCTAGGTTTTTATCTGGTACACCATGTACGGAGTGACCGTGATTGGGCACTTACAAAAAGGGTGACTCAATTACAGTGTTTGTGAACAGGGTTACCTGGCAGGGTAGCAAGCAGATACCTGAGTGGGCGAGGTAGGGCAAAGTGAAGTACACGCATATACACATGTGCGGGGGAGGGGAAGAAGGGGAGGGAAGGTATGTGGAAGGGGATGTGGTGGGCAGCTGCTGAGCTGGACCACTAGTGTGGTGGGTTGGGTGGTCACTTGGGAGGTGCAGGGCTTGGATCCAGCATGGCGTGGCTTGTTTTTTTTTTGGTTTTTTTCTGCATCATTTTTTTATTAAGTTTCTTATAATGCAACAAAAGACATATACAGGACATTACATTACACACATTAGAATAAATAACTTATATACAATCGATCCATTCTCTTAATCAGTCCTACCTTACAACCAGTCACAAATATATTATCATTCCATCCTCTATCAGTGGGGGGGGGGGATACAAAAAGGAGACATGAGGTTCCAATATCTTCTTTACCCATGAGAGTTCCTCCAGTATTCACATTCACCCCAAACCCTTCTTATTACAACCATCCTTCCCTCAACATTATGTTATCAGCAACTGTGAGTGACTTTAGATATGGCTGCCATATTCTCTGAAACAGTTCTTCCTTATCTTTAATGACATATGTCAATCTTTCCAATGTGAGGGCTTGCAGTATCAATGCTTTCCACTGGGATACAGTAGGTTTTACCACATTTACCCAAGTATTGAGAATACAATGTCTGGTCATAACCAGAACCACTCTGAGCCATCTTTTAACAGGGGCCCATTCTCCGTCCTCTACTATTTCTATACCGAAAAGTAGCAGTAATGGTGATTTAGTATATTGTTGGCCCATTATCTTTCGTAACTCCGTTACTATCTTTCCCCAAAAGTCCTGTAATACTGGGCACGCCCAGAAGTAATGACAGTATGATGCTAAGTTGTTATTGCATCTAGGGCACACAGGAAATATTGATGGATTATACTAGTGAACAATGAGTGGAGGGCACTATGATCTATGGCAGAATTTATAATAAGATTCTTTATATTTATTGCACAACAATATGCCCTGGTGAAGTTGAATTATTAACTTCCAATTCTCTTCTATTATAGGGATCCCCAAATCTCTCTCCCAGAGCCTTTTAGTGCTCTGTGTCTTGTCTGGAAGCCAAGTTCTCCCCTCCTTTGCTATTCGTCGAATGGTGCCCTTGGGGGTTTTTTGCCCATGCAACTATCATTTGTTCAATTTGTTTCCACTTAGACCCGGAGTTTTGCAGCCTACCAATAGAGCCTATGTAGGCTTTCAGTTGCAGGTAATGAAAGAAATGTTGATGGCCCAGGCCTGTATATTTTCATATGTGTCAAGTCCAGTCCGATTGAATAGTTGTCTTAAGCAATGAACACCCCTAGTCTCCCACTCCCGATAACCCTTATCTTCTATTCCAGGGAGAAAAAAAGGGTTCCCTCTCAGGGGCAGCAACAACATATCCCCCTGTCCCTCTTCCCTCCTCTTACTCATACCTCTCCGACTCTCTAATACCACTTTAGCTAAGGGATCAGGATTGGGTAAACCAAGAAAAGCCTTTCAGCCTCTGGCTGATAGATATGCGGAAATCCTACCAGGGCATCCCCTCTCTTCCAAATCAAGCCAACCAGCCTCTTTTGGTCTTCCAACCCAATCCTGAACATATCAACATTGAATAGCCGCATGATAAACTTCTAAGTCCTGGAATTGTAGCCCCCTTTTCTGTTGATGCTTTTAGTCTGGCTAACCTCACCCTGGGTCGTTTGCCTCACCAAATGAAGACAGAAAAGGCTTTTTCTAACTTTTTAATATCCACCCTCCAGAGTCCAAGATAAAGCATCTGCAGATAGTATAATATTTGTGGCAAAATATTCATCTTGAGTAAATTTAATTCTACCCAACCATGTAATAGAGAGCTACTGCCATCTATTCAGGCCTGCCATTATTGTCTGTAGTAACGGGCCATAGTTGAGATTATATAAAGCTTCAATACTTCTACCTATTCTTATTCCCA
Organism: Neoceratodus forsteri; assembly: GCA_016271365.2. Taxonomy (NCBI): domain Eukaryota; kingdom Metazoa; phylum Chordata; order Ceratodontiformes; family Ceratodontidae; genus Neoceratodus; species Neoceratodus forsteri. Next base: position 1,095,111,976 of record CM057451.1, read on the forward strand.
AATATGTAAAGGCTTCATGGACTATTCTAAGACCCCCCTTCGAACTCTGTGAAACATGCCCTTTATTGGGTTCCCCAATTATCGTTTCTTCTGACTTATCCAAATTTAACTTATATCCTGAGAATTGGGAAAATTGTTCTATTAATCCTAATAATACAGGCATAGACTGGTCCAGTTCAGCCACATACAGCAGCATGTCATCTGCATATAAGGACAGCTTCTTTTCTTTACCCATCCTCTCCGTACTCCCTTATTCCCGGATGTGATTGAATGGCTATGGCTAGGGGCTCAAGCACCAATGCGAACAATAGCGGAGACAGGGGGCACCCTTGTCTGGTCATTTTTGTTATTTTTGCTGGCAGGCAGCTTTCAATTTTTCCATGTTTGTCACCCCCTGACAAAAAAAAAAAAAAGGTCTCGGGCACTTTATCCTCACTGTGAGTGTACATCACCAAAATTGATATTTGGCAACGTACGCTCACCGTAACAGCGATTGCTATTGTGTGATCGCCGTTATGATGCAGAACCATTTTACCTAGTTTGTATTGCAATTTTCACAGCTTACAATAAGCCTCAGCTTTCAAAATGTTAGTGTACTGTAAGCGCACCTCATGAATATTGATGAGTTTATTTGCATACCCATTTTTAGAATTGCAAAAACCTGGATAGCCAGCTAAAAATATAATAGCTATGTCTCTTGATAACATGTTGCTATGACTAAGTGAGCTCAACAGACCCTGCACAGCCCTTGGTGTGATTGAGGGGGTTTCTCTAGTTGTCTTTCTATGCGGTGGTATTCTAGCACGTAGACACCTGAGATTCTATATGCGGTGAGTTAGTAAGGTTGGGACCCACATCTTGGAATATCACTGTACTTTTTCTGCATTTGCAACTAGCTGAAGTTACCTTGCTTTTTTACCCTACAATAGCACAATTAATTTGTCTGTTTTACAATTTTTAACACAATCTATAGTATATTCTAGTGTAAGCAAACTTTATATGATTACTGGCTGTCACCTAATTCAGATTCTTGTGTCTTGACTATTACCATGAGCGGAGTGATTCTGCTGTCATTTAAACTTAGTGTATGAAAGTTAGCAGTGGCAGTACCTAACTAGCACTAAGAAATCAAATATGACAGAAACTACATTCCTTTTGGGCTCTGAATCTTTCATTTAAATGATTACTCTATTGTGCACAAGCAGCTGTGGAACAATACTAAAAATAATTCTTTTTTATGGCATTACCTAAGCTTGGTATGTTCAAAAACTAGTTCAGAATAAATTAAATGTCCTATAGACACATAAACAATTGTTTTTGTTTTAAATTTGCTATTAAAACTTTTGAAATAAATAAATTTCATCATGCAAACAGCTTCTGGGTTGGGCCGGACAGTTGCTTAGCAATGAGAAGCTGGCTCTGATCGATGGGGAACAGATGTATTGACATCAATATAACATTGGTCTCTGGTGCTGTACGATCAGAGGAGGAGATCCCAGCCTTGATTATCCATGCTATTTAAACAGAACTGAGACCAAAGGCCAGTGCAATTCATTCTGTCAGCTGCCAGGTACACTTTTCTACCCTTTTCTATGGTGAGTTACTTTTAAGGTGGAATATGAAATACTGTAATTTTAAGTAACACTTATGTACCCTCTTAAATTATTATGGAACTTAATGATGCTTATGGGGTGCTCTTATTCCAATGCAGGGGTAATTTTCAAACTTATGGAACACTACTTATAATTAATTTTCCAGATTTTATAATAAGGCATGTGTGCATTCTTATAAATTTAATTTGAATGATTCTGATGCATACATACATAACAGACATCACAACAAATGTGAGGCTAAGGAGACATTTGATTTATTTGGGGCTTTTTATTAACCTTACTCTGATGTTGATTTGTATGGCTGTGGGTGGAGCCTACAGCCATCTTGTTATCTGTAGCTGGAAAATGGAGTATCATGGAACACAACAGGATTAAAAGATTAGTAGTCAAATTAACCAGCCTTGGAGTGGGTCCCAGGGTGGTAGCCTGGGTAAAACATTGGCTGAACAACAGGACACAGAAGGTAATTGTAAAAGGAGTCCACTCTGAAGAAAGAGGGGTTACTAGTGGGGTACCACAGGGTTCAGTACTGGGTCCAGTCCTTTTTAAGGTCTTTATAAGTGACATTGCAGAGGGACTGGAAGGAAAAGTATGCCTCTTTGCAGATGACAAAGATCTGCAACAGGGTTGATACACAAGGAGGTGTGGAAAGGATGAGACGGGACTTGGCAAGGTTGAAGGAATGGTCAGAAGTATGGCAGCTTGGATTCAATGCAAAGAAGTGTAAATTAATGGACCTGGGAAACAAAAACCCAGGGGAAGATTACACAATGGGGGGGTAGTAACAACAACAAAAATGGAAAGGGACCTGGGGGTAATCATATCAGATGACCTTAAGGTTGGCAAGCAATGTGAGAAGGCAGTAGGGAGGGCTGGGGGGATACTGGGATGTATAGGGAGAGGCATCACCAGCAGAAAACAGGAAGTTGTTATCCCCCTGTACAGACAGTTGGTGAGACCCCATCTGGAGTACTGCATCCAGTTCTGGAGACCCCATCTCCGCAAGGACATAGACAGGATGGAGGCAGTTCAGAGGAGGGTATCTAAAATGGTACAGGGTCTGCAAGAGAAGCCATATGAGGAGAGGCTAAAGGAGCTTAATATGTATACCCTTGAGGAAAGAAGGGAGAGGGAGGACATGATAGAAATGTTTAAGTACCTCAGTGGAATCAACAAAGTCCAAGAGGGTAGCATCTTTCAGAAAAAGAGATGTGCAAGAACAAGGGGACACAATTTGAAAATAGAGGGGGGACGGCTCAGATGCATAGATACATAAATACATAGACAGTGTCGGCAGATAAGGGCCTATGGCCCACCCAGTCTGCCCATTTGAGCTTGTCAGTTCAGTTTGTTTTCCTAGAAGTCTGTTGCCCCTTACCCCTGACCTCCAGAATTCCTTTATGTCTATCCCATGCATTCTTAAATCCGTGATTGTTGCAGCCCCACCACTTCCTCTGGCAGGGTGTTCACTTGTCCACCACCCGTTCTGTGAAGAAATTCTTTCTCATGTTTCCTCTGAATCGCCCTCCTCCCAACTTCATCCCATGCCCTCTAGTCCTGGAACATCTTTTTGCTTAAAATAGTGTTTTCTGGACCCTGTTCCTCCCTGTAAGATACTTGTATGTCTCTATCATATCCCTCTCTCCTCCTCTCCTCCAGGGAGTACATGTTCAGTTCCTTCAACCTGTCTTCATAGGACTTGTGATGCAATCCATGCACCATCTTTGTTGCCCTCCTCTGAACCTTCTCACCCTATGTCCTTACGAGGTATGGTCTCCAGAACTGTACACTGTACTCCAGGTGGGGCCTCACTAGTGTCTTGTATAGCGGAATTATGACCTCCCTTTCCTGCTGGTGATGCCCTGCCTATACATCCCAGCATCCTATTTGCTTTACCTGCTGCCTTATCACACTGTTTCCCTACCTTGAGGTCATCAGAGATGACAACCCCAAGATCTCTTTCCTGCTTGGTGCATGCTATATCCTCACCCCCAACTGATATATTGTGCCAGGGTTTTGTGCCCCATATGCATTATCTTGCACTTCTTTGCATTGAATTTCAACTGCCAAACCCCTGACCATTCTTCAAGTTTCTGCAGGTCACTTCTCATTCTGTCTACACCCTCTGGTGTGTCTACTGTGTTGCAGAGCTTTGCGTCATCAGCAAACAGTGAAATTCTGCCTTCTAGGTCCTGTGCAATGTCACTGATGAAGATGTTGAATAGGACCGGTCCCAGCACTGATCCCTGTGGTACCTCACTGGTCACTCTTCCCTCTGTGGAGTTACAGCCATTTACCACCACCCTCTGTGTCCTGCCACCCAGCCAGTTACCTACCCACCACACTACTGTCCTGCCCATACCCATATTCCCCGGTTTGTGTAATAGTCTTCTATGTGGCACAGTGTCAAAGGCCTTGCTGAAGTCCAGATAGGCCATGTCCACTGCCCTCCCCCTGATCCACCTCCCTAGTCACCCAGTCAAAAAATTCAATGAGGTTGGTCTGACATGACCTCCCCATGGTGAAACCATGCTGCCTTGGGTCCTGTAGTCCATTGACAACCAGATGTTCCACCAATCTCTCCTTCAGTAGTGCTTCCATGATCTTCCCCACTACCGAGGTGAGGCTGACTGGTCTGTAGTTCCCTGCTTCCCCTTTGTTCCCACTTTTGTATAAGAGGACTACATCTGCTGTCCTCCAGTCTTTGGGTACCTCCCCTGTTTCTCAGGGGCAATATGAGGGGGTATTTTTTTCACAGAGAGGGTGGTGGACGCATGGAATAGCCTTCCTGAGGAGGTTGTGGGGTCTAAAATTGTGGGAGAATTCAGGAATGCATGGGACAGACATAAGGCAATTTTTGTGGGGGGGTAGGAAGAAATAGGCTGTTGGTTAAATAGGATCTGCAGCTTATCCTCTAGGTAGCGAAATGGGCAGACTAGTTGGGCCAAGCAGTCCTTATCTGCCGTCAAAGTCTATGTTTCTATGTTTCTATGTTTAGGACTTTTCAGTGTATCCTTCCATGCCAACTGAAATAAAATACTCCCTTCTTTCTATTAAGAATGTTGGAGACATAACTCCAAGCTGCTTATCAGATGCCATTAGGAAACTGAAACAGCTTGTTAAATATTTGTTAAATATTGGTTGCCTATTAAACTGGAGACTTGTTTACCCCCTTCAGAATGCAACAACTTGCACATTCAAATACTTAGCATTTAAATAGCTTCTTACTGCTAGTTTCACTTGGGAATGTATTGTTCTTCAACAAAGATTCATACCTCATAAATGTCATCCTTTTCCCAGCAAATCTATAATTTACACAGTTTTTTTTAACCTTTAAAGACACTATCTGATAAACACTGTTTCAGACATATGTCAGGTTTTCAGTGAACTATCCAGACTAAATATGTAGCAATCAGCAGGCATTTTCTACTATGCTTTTTGGGGAAAAAAATATATTGAGCTACAGCAAACACACACACACACACACACACAATTCAAAATAAATATTACCTTCTAATATGTTATAAAACAAAAAAGAAACTGTTTGTTTATGTCAGTGAACACAGTGAAGTTCAGTTTAGAGTAGACTTCCTTTAAATATTTCTTATCCTATATTTTGCATCCTGGATAGCGCGGGGAGATGCTACATCTCATTGTCATAGGGATCTTCATTTACACATTTTTGCATTGTATTTACTCAGGCTGTCCCGGATTAGATGCAATATCTTGATTTCAGTGGGGTCATGATTTTACCATTTTGATATTGTATTTCTTCAGGGTAGCTTAGTCCAAGGCTCCATATTCAAAGGAGATACACGGTGCATCCTGGTGGAAAAGGGAGATGTGCCGCACAACTCCAAATATGCACCACAGTGTGATATTAAAATGTGCAGAATGCACTGGCCACCAGGGAATGGGCCAGGGTGCACACAAATAGTATTGCCATGCAAGTCGAGGGTGCGTTCCCATGCATATGCTGCGCTGCAGCATACTCAGTGGGAATGCACTCCTCGCAGTCCAGAGCAGTGTGGCCCACAGTTAGGCCTTGAATAGCTGGTCTAACCCTTCCAGCCACCCACAGGTGGGCTGAGGAAGTGCACTCAGGTGCACAGCAGCCTGGCAGCCCTGGTGGACTATAGGTACCCCTTCCCATCCCCGATCAATCTGACTTCATCCCCAAATAGCTCCACTGTGCAGGCCCCAGACCCAATCGCACCAGAGGAAACCACGGTCCATATCCATATCATAGAGAACCCCCACTCACCACTTTGATATGTAGACACTCCTGCTCCCCTCATACCTGACCTGTTGCAGAGACTGGCACTGCCCTCCACACTCTGCCATGGCCAGCCACCAACTGCACTGGATCAGGGCTGGGGACCTGCACTCCGGAATGACCCAAGTGGCTGTACCATGCATTGGGGCACTACACAAACTGCTGACCCACCAGTGTACACAGCCATGTGTATGTCCCGGCAAACTGTAAGAGGGAATTGACATACCTCTAATGCATGCCTTGTCAAAGTTGTATCTTCCTGCTATCATACACCACTGCAGGCCCACACTCTCCCAGTTACCCTCTGTAACATACCACCTGCCGGACTGCTAAGGTATCCTGGGTGCAATGGAGAGTGGTATCATGCAATGCATTTTCAGTGTGCACTCCAGGCTTTGGATAGTGCATCTGTGGTTCCCTGATTGTACAAATGAATAGGAGGTTGGCTGTAACATGCTTGTTCCAGGACCTGTATGAGTGGATTCAGCATCGACTGTCTCCAGCACTGAGCAGTGCAACAGCACCGGGATGGTGGATCCTCATGCGAGTATCTGAGGTGTATGGCCACTGGGTGTTATCACCCACACACAGCTCGTGCCTACGTATGACACATTAAAGCGTCCTACTGCCAGTGCTCCACCACCTGAAAATAAGATGCCATTTGTTCTGTGAACTATCCAGGCTAAATATATAGCAATCAGCAGGCATATTCTAGGAAAATACATTGCAAAAATATGTAAAAAGAAGACCACATTTAAACTGCCTCTTAGTAGATCTACGTTGTGCAAATTCATTAGAAATAATGGGTAACAGCATCCCATAAGCTCTCCACAGCCATATCGGCTCTGACCAGAATTTGTTTATAAAGGTGTTATAATGTATAAAATATACTGAAGCCTTCAAAATAAAGTTCATGCACATTGTGCAGCAAAACATAATAATTCTGAACATAGTATTTGATGATGGCAGTGAGCTGTTATACTGAACAACTAAGATTTGGGCACTATTTCTCTTAGGAGGCTTAAGCAGCAGTACTGAAGGATTCACAAAGGCCACTGAAAGTAGACATTGGAGAGCATAGGTGGGCATCTTTGTGAACACTGTTCACTACATATTTAAGGTGGTTGGATTACTACATGATTTCTTACACACCCAAATGAAAACTGGGATGTCAAGCCAAAATTAGCAAAAAATAAACATTTAATGGAATAGCAAATACCAGTGCAAAACGCCCATGTTTCAGACTCACAGTCCTTCTTCAGAGGCTCAACAAACAAACTCTGACTCACAATATATAGGTTACATTTAGACATGTGACTTTCAAAGCACCCAGTAGTGACATGCTATGTGATTCATTAAAAAGTATTTGAAAATACTGATGTCATCAACCTTTAATAAAGCACTCACAACAGTGGAAAACAAGTGTAGACTTTAAAACCAAGCACATTATAAAATAGTACTTTGCTAGTAATGCAATTAGTTGACAACTAATTGGAAAAAGGACAGAAAATGAAGAAAGAAAAAGGCAAGGAAAAAGGGGGGGGCAAAAGAGAATAAGGAAGGGGAAGGGGAGAAAGGAAAAAAGCAGAAAGTGGGAAAGGAATGGGAAAGGGTGGAGGGGAGGAACGGAGAAGGAAGGAGAGGAAAAAAAATAGGGAGTAACCATTAAAGATAGTTCAAAGAAGTTACAGGCACTTGAGGATGTAATTAAAGTCAGATATACTTATGATGGAGTTTTGAAAGCAAATTAATATGAAGTAAAAATATAAAGAAGTGGACGGAAATGCTTAAGCACAACAATGGATAGTGAGAATAAATTATTGGTGGGACTCAAACCAAAAGTCGTATGGAACTAAGATTAATGGCTAAAATAGCTTTTAAAATATATTCCCTCCAGGCTAGTCCCTCAAAGTTAGAGTCCATATGAAAAACAAGTGTAAGTATAAAGTATGAATAAGTATCTATCATAAAGATGTAAAAAAAACAATAAATAGTGTGATTATACTTAATCTGGTTAGAGCTAAGAAATACTCTAGTGGGACTCAAACATGTAGCCCTGTAGAGCATCAATTAATGATACAAATATCCTTTCATTTCTGTTTAGTCCAATTAGACTAAGGTATAAGTAGGCAGTTAAGAAATAAAATTCATGCTTGATTCCCATGGAGCACATAATAGTAGCTATTAGCAAATTTAAAGAAATGAGACTATTACATAGCGCTACAAAATCAATTGTCCCTATGTAAGACACCTATCTAAGATATGAATCTTTCTTTCAAAATCACAATAATACACATAACAATCATTACTTTATCAGGTCCAGTACTAAGGGAGAAAGATCTAAAAAGCCAGATCAAAATTAAAATTCAGTAATGTTTTTTCTACTTCCTCAACTTAGGTTTAATGTTTAGCTAAGAGTTCAGTCCAGGTTTTTTAGTTGCTCCCAGGGTAATAATCTAGAAGTTTTCTCTTGTAAGAATGAGACTTTCAAAATCTCCACCCCTGGGGTTCCTGCAGACTCTATCAATAGCTGTGCATATGGAATGATGCAAATTAGGCTCTGGGCAGGTTATCACATAAACTGCAGTAGCATAAGTATAATCTTTTCTTGCTATAGCTCTCAGATGTTCCTCCACTTTGGTTTTAAAAGCTCTGTTTCTTTTTCTTACATAAAACACCTCACACGAACAGGTGGCTAGGTATATTATTCCCTCAGTATCACATGTTGTACATTGTTGAATACAAAAGTCTTTGTGGGAATTACAGGCAGAGAAGCTCTTGCACTACGTGATTTTAGTACAAAATGTGCATCTTTTACATCTGAAACAGCCCATTGGTTATGTAAGCCATGTGTTGCCTTTTCTGTCTGTAAAATGACTATGCACTAGGTGGTCTCTCAGAACTGGTGCCCTTCTGTAGCACATTCTAAATAGTGTATGGGAGTACTCTTCAAGTGCTGGCTCAGCTGATCAGATGTGCCAATGTCTATTAAGAATTATTTCTAATTCTTTTGATTGTGCTGAATATTCTGTCACAAAATTAAATCTGTTGTCATGGTTAAACATAGAAACATAGACTTTGACGGCAGATAAGAACCACTTGGCCCACCCAGTCTGCCAATTTCCCTACCTATTGGATAAGCTGCAGATTCTAGTTAACCAACAGCCTACTTCCTGCAACCCCCCACTATAATTGCCTTATGTCTGTCCCATGCATGTTTGAATTCCCCCATTGTTTTAGACCCCACAACCTCTCCAGGAAGGCGGTTCCATGCGTCCACCACTCTCTCTGTGAAAAAGAATTTCCTCACATTGCCCCTGAGCCATCCCCCATCTAGCTTTAAATTGTGCCCCCTTGTTCTTACACATCTCTTTTCCTGAAAGATGCTACCCTCCTGGACTTTGCTGATTCTCTTGAGGTACTTAAAAGTTTCTATCATGTCCCCCCGTCCCTCCTTTCATCAAGGGTATACATGTTAAGCTCTCTCAGTCTCTCTTCATATGGTTTCTGATGTAGACCCTGCACCATTTTAGTTGCCCTCCTCTGGACTGCTTCCATCCTGTCTATGTCCTTGCATAGATGAAGTCTCCAAAACTGCACGCAGTACTCCAGATGGGGTCTCACCAACTGACTGTACAGAGGGATAACCACTTCCCTTTTTCTACTTGTGATGCCCCTCCCTATGCATCCCAGTGTCCCCCTGGCTCTCCTTACTGACTTCTCACATTGCTTACCCACCTTTAGGTCATCTGATATGACTACACCCAGATCCCTTTCCATTATTGTTGTTGTTAGTACCTCCCCTCCTATTGTGTACACTTCTCCTGGATTTTTACTACCCAGGTGCATTACTTTGCACTTCTTTGCATTAAATCTAAGTTGCGATATGTCTGACCATTCCTCCATCCTTGCCAAGTCCCTTCTCATCCTTTCTACCCCCCCTTGTGTATCAACTCTGTTACAGATCTTTGTGTCAGCTGCAAAGAGGCATACATTTCCTTCCAGACCCTCTGCAATGTCATCTATAAAGACGTTAAAGAGGACTGGACCAAGTACTGAGCCCTGAGGTACTCCACTAGTAACCCCTCTTTCTTCAGAATGTGTTCTATTCACTATTACCTTCTGTATCCTGTTGTGCAGCCAGTTTGCTACCCAGACTACCACCCTGGGACCCACTCCTAGGCTGGCTAACTTGATTATTAATCTTTTGTGCGGGACTGTATCCACAGCCCCTCCCTGGTCTATTACTTTGGTCACCCAGTCAAAGAAACCAATTAGATTCATCTGACATGACCTTCCTGCTGTGAATCCATGCTGCTTTGGGTCCTGTGCCCCGCTGGCCCCTAGGTACTGAACAATTCTTTCTTTCAAGTGATTCCATCATTTTCCCACCACTGAGGTCAAACTAACAAGTCTGTAGTTTCCTGCTTCTGCCTTGCTCCCACTTTTGTGAAGGGGAATCACACCTGCCCTCCTCCAGTCCTCAGGTACCTCCCCATCCTCCCATGATTTGTTAAAAAGTGTGGTCAATGGTGTCACTAGGTTCTCCCTTAGTTCTTTTAAGATTCTAGGGTGAATCCCATCAGGCCCCACTGCTTTGTCCACCTTGAGTTTTAGGAGTTCTTTCAGGACTTTTTCTTCTGTAAGTGGACTGGCGTCAACCCCACTACCCAGAGTGCTTCTATTGTTTGGTTTAGGTAACTCCTCCTCTTCTTCTTTTGTGAATACTGAGCACAAGTTTTCATTCAGTATCTCTGCCTTTTCACTGTCTCCCTCTGCCCACCTCCCCTCTCCTTTATTAATCTTCACTATCCCTCCCTTAACCTTTCTATGCTCTCTAATGTACCTATAAAAGGTTTTATCCCCCTTCTTAACTGAGTTGGCTATCTTTTCCTCAGTTTGGGCCTTTGCTTTTCTGACCACCTTTCCCACTTCTTTCAGCTTTAATAGATACAATTCCCTGTCGTGGTCCTTCTGTGATTCCTTATACTTTTTGAATGCAGCCTTTTTCTCCTTAACCTTCCCTGACACCTCTTTTGAGAACCATAGTGTTTTTTTATTCCGCTTTGTTTTCTTTATTTGTTTCACACAAAGGCTTGTTGCCTCCATGATGGCAGTTTTGATTTTTCTCCATTGTTCTTCCACCCCTCCTTTCTGTCCATTTGCTAATGCATTCCTCAGGTATTCACCCATTATGCCAAAGTCAGCCCTTCTAAAGTCCAGTACTCTTGTCTTTGTATGGCTTGTCTCCATGGTTGTGTTTATTGTGAAGCACACTGTGCAGTGGTCACTTGTTCCCAGATGTCTACTGACTTCTAAATCTGTGATCCTCTCTCCATTTGAGAGTACCAGGTCTAATATTGCTCCCTCCCGAGTGGGTTCTACCACTAGCTGTCTAAGGCATGTCCCCTGTAGGGCATCGAGAATGACCCTGTTCTTGGATGTGGCTGCAGTCCATGTCGTCCAGTTAACATCTGGCATATTCAGGTCCCCTATCAACAGTATCTCCCCTTTTTCTCCCCTTTTTCAGCCATTTTGAGAATGCCCTCTATCATTTTCTTGTCCATTTCCTCCCCTTGAGACGGGGGTCTGTATACAACCCCTGTGCGGATTGTGATGCCATTTCCTGTCTCCAAGGTGGCCCAGAGTGCCTCTTGTCCTCTCCCTTTACTTTTTAGTTCTGTAGCTTTGATCCCTTCCCTTATGTAGAGAGCTACTCCACCTCCTCTTTTACCCTCCCTGTCCCTTCTGTAGATTGTGTACCCTGGTATGTTGACATCCCAGTTATGGTTCTCCATGTACCATGTTTCTGTAACTGCCACAATATCCAAGTGTTCCTCTTCCATCACAGCTACTAGCTCTGGAAGCTTGTTACCCAGACTACGGGCATTGGTATTCATTGCCCTCCATTTAATGTTGGCTTTACCCTTTTTTACTCCATCCCTGCTCTTATTGCCCTTGTCTGTTTTTCCATGTATCGCTGTCCTGCCCTCTGTCAAGCTCTGTACCTCAGTGTTTACCCTACTACCTGCCATGTTTTGTGGGGGGAGGCTTGAACTTTCCTGTTTCCTATCAGCACCTCCCCCCCTTGGCAAGTTTAAAAGCTTGCCAAGGAAGCCTTTAAACCTGTCACCTAGGAGCTTGTTTCCCTTCCTGGACAGATGCTGACCATCATGCCAGTATAGACCTTCATCTCTCCAGGTGGACCCCCAGTCCCCAATGAAGCCAAAGTCCTGTGCTCTGCACCAGTTTTGCAACCATTCATTAAACCACATGGTGTGCATACCCTAGCCTCACCCCTGCCATAGACTGGCAGCACCTCTGAGAAGGTTACCGTGCATGCTACCTGTCTGAGGCCCCTTCCCAACTCCACAAATTCATCCTGCACTGCACTGATCTTATGACTAGCTAGGTCATTTGTCCCAAGGTGGATAATGATATCTAGTTCCCTCTCCTGTGATGCTGCTTCTGCAATCCTGAGGATTTGCTTCCTGTCCCTCCAAGCCATGGCACCAGGCAGGCACCTTACTTCCCTCTCCTCTCCCTTCCCCAGGTCTACACCCCCTAACAACTGAGTCCCCTATCAGAAGCTGTTTCTTTCCCCTGTGGTGTCCCTTGCCACTGTTTTGTGGGTCTCCCTTGTGGATGTCCCCAGCATTCTTCTTGGTCTCCACTAAGGGTGTCATCATAGAGGAACCTTGATTTGCCAGACTGACATATGATTTGTGTAGAGGTACACTAGGGGGCTACGCCTCTGTTCCACCACCCTCACCCTCCCAGAACCCACTGTGGTCCATCTGATCTTCACACATGGAAACCTCTGAGGCAGTGGTTTTGGAACTGGTGCTCTTTGGGTGGGGAAGGTCTCCTTAGTCCTTGCCAGTTCAGCCTAGAGGTGGGCAACATCCTCCCTCAGAGCTGACAGTTGCCTGCAAATAGGGCAGCAATGCAGGTTCCAGAATGTAACCAGAAAAACTGCTGCCCCACAGCCAGTGCATTGCACCACTCCCCACATGTCCCTCTTCCTTATAATATACAATGAATAATATATCAAATATATATATATATATATATATTTTTTTGGCGTGTACTTACCCTTTATGCACTATGCTGGGTTATTAAAAATATGACAGGTCTGCCCCAAGACATGTTGAGAAGTGATGTCAGAACCTTGGCTATAAAGGAAATGCCACACCTGGGGTGGGTGGGTGAGGGGAAGGCGTAGGCCACAACCACTGGTGACTGTTAGAAACAATCAAATACACCACTGCTCCACCACCCTGGTGAGTACTGCCCTTTATAGTAAGTCAACCAACACCACAATTTACTAGACCACTGCTCCTACACAAACCACTCTACTGAGTCCAGGGATAAAAATGAACTCACTGCTCAGCCAGCAGGACACTTCTAAAATGTTGCACAAATATCCTTCCAAATCCTAGGTCTCAAGCACAGGAATCAAGCAACTTAGTTGTATGCTGTTTATCCAATAATAGAGCTTGTCTATCTGTAGCCTCAGTTTTTTCCCCTGGCCTCTTGAATCAGTTCTTGTTTATACTCACTCTGTAGTAGCCTACTTGTGAGCTCCTCAGCCCATCTATCAATGGCTGTTTCTGTTGAACAATTATGTTGGGTCCCTGGATTGCCTTGGTAGCTCATTTTTGGACTCTTTCCAATAGTGCAATATCCCCCTTTTTGTGTGGTGCCCACACCTGTGCACCATAGTCCATTACGGGCCGAACTAGGGATGTGTAGAATGGCAGCATGACTTCCCTGCTCATTGATGTTATATGTCTTATTTCCAAGTGTGTATGATATTCTTGGATTTATTTTCCCAAGTGCATAATGTAGCATTTGTCTGGGTTTAGTGATAATTTGGTTTGCTTAGTCCTTGATACAATATTATGCTGTAGATTTACACTTGTTTTTTCATATGGATTCTAACTTGGAGGGACTAGCCTGGAAGGAACATATTTTAAAGGCTATTTTAGCCATTAATCTTAGTTCCATAAGATTTCTGATTTGAGTTCTGCCAATAATTTATTCTGATTATCCATTGGTGTGGTTAAGCATTTCAGTCCACCTCTTTATATTTTTACTTCATATTAATCTGCTTTCAAAACTCCATCATAAGTATATCAGACTTTAATTACATCCTCAAGTGCCTGTAACTTCTTTGAGCTGTTTTTAATGGTTACCCCATATTAACCCCCTCTTTTCTTCTCCCTTACTCCCCTCCACCCCTTTCCTTCCTTCCCCTTCTGCTTTTTTCCTTTTTCCCTCTTCCCTCTTTTCTCTTCCCCTTCCTTATTATCTTTTGCCTCCTTTTTCCTTGTCTTTTTCTTTGTTCTTTTTCTTTATTTGTCCTTTTTCCAATTAGCTGTCAACTAATTGCATTACTAGCAAAGTGCTATTTTATAATGTGCTTGTTTTTAAAGTCTACTCGTTTTCCACTGTTGTGAGTGCTTTATTAAAGGTTGATGACATCAGTATTTTCAAATACTTTTTAATCAATCACATAGCATGTCACTACTGGGTGCTTTGAATGTCACATGTCTAAGTGTAACCTATATATTGTAAGTCAGTTTGTTGAGCCTTTGAAGAAGGACTGTGAGTCCAAAACATATCAGGCATTTTGCACTGGTATTTGCTATTCTATTAAATGTTTATTTTTTGCTAATTTGGGCTTGGTGTCCCAGTTTTGGTTTGCATGTGCAAGAAACCATGCAGTAATCTATTCCAGTGAATTTCTTTGCACCACTTTCTTGTGCACACTCTTTGGGACTTCTGTTTCATATTTAAGATGGTATTGGCACTGAAATTTATTGATTGAGTTTTCATTTTAATTTACAAATTTTCAACATAAACATCTTTTTATGGCACCTCATGAGTGGGACAGCTGTAATTTTTTAAACCCTAGCCAAACTGTGCTTTAGCATCTGTGACGTGCAATGGTGTTGCAGTGGCACAGAATCATGTTTTGACAGGGATTTCAACATTTTCATTACTGGGCTCATGTGGTGGGGGTAATAAGAAGGCTATGCTGACAATTTCATTCCTGTTTTACTACAAATGTAAGCACAGGACCCAGGGCCCACTCCACAGCAACATATACAGTGAAGCCCACCAGGATGAAGCCCAACTCTGCAGAATTCTGTAGTAGAGTTACTGCAGCAAACAATGGAAATTCAATGGGAGTTAATCCCTTTTGTCATGCAGAAAACCTGTGACACTGCACTTTATCCTGGCAGGCTTCATTGTTTGTATGTATACATCTAAGGAGGGGTGGGGATGCAGGGTCCAGAGGGCCCTGCACTCCCACAGACAAATGAGGATACAATTATACTGTCTCAAAAAGTAAGCAAAATATTTGCAAAAAACTTCATTAATGCATTAGTTAGGGTTAAAGTGAGAAACGTAGGTAAATGTGGCATTAGGGTTTCCAATCCTAACACCACACCCCTACCCTGCAGACAGCAACAGGAAAAACCATTATGGTTTCACCTCTCTTGCATCTTTGCATATTGGATGTCGGATGTACCTTGGGGTTCACAAAAAAATTAAGTCCAAAATCTTTTTCCATATCAAGGGATTCTTTTTTGTTCAAATGAAAAAAAAAATTTAAAAAAAGGCAGGTTTGTGGGTTCTGATTTTTTTTTAAAGAAAAACAGAAAACAGGAAGCCAACAAACAAAAATGATTTTCCCCTCATGAAAAATGATTGGCCCTATATGAAACAGAATCCATTTTCATATGGACCAAATTATTTTTTTGTTCCAGGAAGCGATCCGGAAGTGCTTACTGAGCATGCTCAGAAACCATTATTTCTCACCAATTTTAAGTAGCCCTGATTTCACTAAACCCTTTATAGTGCAGACAGATGCATCCCATACAGGGATAGTGGCTGTGCTGTCTCAACACATAGAAGGGGAACAGCATCCCACTTAGTTATATAAGTAGAAAATTATATCAGAGGGAAACCAAATATGCGATCATAGAAAAGGAATGCCTAGCCCTTAAGTGGGCCGTTGAGGCATTACGATTTTATTTATGGGTAAGAGAGTCTGAGGTATGGACTGACCATAATCCCTTATGATGGCTGCTCATGATGAAAGACAAAAATGCCAGAATCATGAGATGGTATTTGTCATTACAATCCTTCAAATTTGTTGTCAAGCATGGAGCAGGCCTGTTACATGGGAATGCTGATTTCTTGTCCCGTTATGGGGTGAATGTCATGATGCAAATAGAACCAGACCTCAGGGTAAAGTAAGAGATAGGTAACAGAGGACAGCCTCTGTTACCAGACTTAGTAATGATGTTTTTGATTTTGAAAAGGGACCCTGAGGTGGAGCTTCGAGAGTGGGTGGGCTGGAGCTCCATCTCTCCCTCATGAGAGATCTGGTTGACACTATTCGCATCAGCTGTGAAGGTTTTGAATAATCTATAATGTACTTGGTATTCAGCACTTGAATGCTTCTGTATCCTGCTGAAAGTTAAGAATTATTAAAAAAAACTCTGGTTTTATTTTAATAGGGGAGGAGTGTAAGGGGGTGGCATGTAACCTTACATTTTCTTTTTACATTTCAAGTCTGTTGCAACAGCAGTTCTCCCTATGCTATTCTTGTGTACCTTCTTTTCTGTGTTCTCTGCTCCAAACTTAATTTCCCCAATCTCCGGTAGGCCACCGGCAGCTGTTCTCTCTATCCTTTGTCTCTTTTTCCTGTAAGGTTGTGCATTTTACCCTGTTGAATTTGTGAGCATAATTGCTCACAATCCACTGCATGAACATGCACACTTGCGCATCGCCGCACACTCGCAAGCACGCACATTCTTTCGTCTTTCAGATGAGATTTTAAACCGAGGTCCCATCTGCCTGGATTGGTGGTAGTTCAGGTGGATGTTAAACATTCCATTGTACTTATCGAAAAGAGTAGGGGTATTTCCCTGGTGTCCTGGCCAAATTTCCCGCATTCACTAAAAATACCACCAACAACTTAATCTGGTTCAAGATCAGTTTGCATTCATCTGTATCCCCCTCTCCCGGATCTTGCCTGAAAATAGGCAGGATTTGTCTAGTGCACTTACCCGTTCAACAAAAACTAAATAAATAAATAAAAATAAAAAAATAAATTCATGCAGTCCTTTGCAAATATGCACACACCACCACTTAAGTTCTGGGAGTAGGCAACTGGAAATAAAAAAAATACAAGGACTTGGTTTCTCTGCAGCCACTTGTTCCTGCCCTCAGCTGCAAAAGTATAGCAATTCACTGTAAGAAGCTGAGTTAGGGACTCCTGTTTCCCTGCTTTGTTTTTTTTAAACAGGGTGCTAATGCTAATAGGAAGTTTTTATTTTAATGAAAAGTTATTAGAAAATACAAAAGAGTCTGAAATAAAGAGAATGTATTAGTTTAAAAATTAGGCTTGCTTTTGGAGCACAGAAAAGGAAAGACAAGCATTTGTCTATGCTGATTGTTTGCTTGCTGGTATTAGCATTGGAAATGCAGGAGTTAGACAGATGCAGAATAGGAATGGCAGTGAAGTATTGAATTCATGCCAACCCCACCTCCATCCTGTAGAGACGGACAGGCATTGGGGTAAGTGTTTGGCTCATCGGCCATGACAGGCATGCCATGTCAGGTCACCCTATTCTGCAGACAGCGACATGTGTTGAGGCGTGCCTTAGGGTGTTTGGCTTTACAGTCACTGCATTCCATAAGGACATATGCTGAAATGGGTGCAGCATAGGAGAATGGGGTGAAGTCTGGGGCCGAAGACTCAAAGGTACACCTCGATGCCTGTCAGTGGCTGGAGGTGGGGGTAGGATGGCATGAGCAGTACAGTCAGCAATGCATAGGCACACCCCAATGCTTGTCAGTCTGTACAGGGTAGGATGTTATGGTTAGAAACCCTAATGTCTCAGGCATTTGTTGGTATTTATACTACAAATTTTCAACATGTCCTTTTTGTGACCCTACCTATGAGGAGTGACAGTGTGATTATGAGTATGTGTCCCGAACATTGATTTCCAACAGCGACAGTGCCATTCTGCGCCACATGAACAAAAACACAGATCGGGCAGGATGTGAAGAATGACAGCAGTACCATCCTCAGGGAGGTGTGAAGAGATGGCAATGTTGAACAGCTGTTCTAGGAATATAAAAAATACTTGCACATCCTAGCATATAGTACATGGGAACTATGCAGCGCATACACATTACATGGTCATTTTATGGACATTCGTCACCAAATTTTAAACAAAGGCATTGCAGGACTTCTGCTGATGGACAGTGTCACTGTGATTTTCTTTATGTGTCCTGAACACTGATTTCCCACAGCAACCACGCTATTCTGCGCCAGAAGTGCAAAAACACATTTCGGCACCAGGATGTGAAAAATGACAGCTGTACTGTTCATAAGGAGGTGCAGAAAAATGGCAATGTTGAAAAGCTGGAGTTAACATATTACAAATGTGCAGTTATGAGCGTGACTGGAAACTGTGCAATGCACACTTGTAACACAGTCATTTTATGGAGTTTCATCACCAAATTGTCAACATAGGCATTTTATGGCCTCTGCTAATGAACAGTGTCAATGTGATTTTCTTAATGTGCCCCCCAACACTGATTTCCCACAGCGACCGTGCTGCTCTGCGCTGCCAGTGCAAAAATACACTTCGGCCAGGATGTGAAAAATGACAGCTGTACTGTTCATAAGGAGGGCCGGAAAAATGGCAATGTTGAAAATCTGAAGTGAACATATTACAAATGTGCAAAGTTATGAGCATGCATGCATGGAAATTGTGCAACACACGCGCATAACACAGTCATTTTATGGACTTTCATCACCAAATTTTCAACATAGGTATTTTAGGGCCTCTGCTAATCAACAGTGTCACTGTGGGTTTCATAATGTGTCCCGAACACTGATTTCCCACAGCGACCATGCTTTTCTGCACCGGAAGTGCAAACACACCTTTCTGCCAGGATGTGAAAAATGACAGCTGTACTGTTCATAGGGAGGTGCAGAAAAAATGACAATGTTGAAAATCTGTAGTGAAAATATTGTAAATGTGTGAAGTTACAAGCATGCGTGAACACTGCACAATGCACGCTCGTAACACAGTCATTTTATGGACTTTTGACACCAAATTTTCAACATAGGCATTTTAGGGACCTCTGCAATGAACAGTGTCACTGTCATTTTCTATAATGTGTCCTGAACACAGATTTCTACACATCGCGCAATTCTTCGGCCATTAAGTAAGTAAAACACATTTTTGCCCAGGATGTGAAAATGACAAATGTACTGTTCATAGGAGGTGAAGTAAAATGGCAATGTTGAAAATCTGGACTGAAAATACTGCAAATTCATGAAGTTACGAGTGTGCATAGCAACTGTACAGCATGCGCTCATAAAACAGTAATTTTTTTGATTTTGCCCACCAAATTTGCAACATACACTTTTAGAGAGCCCACCTCATGAACACTGGAACTGTTGTTTCATTAATCAGTCCTGAAAGGTGATTCTGCGCAATGACCACAAAATCACCTTTCGGGCCTGACAAATGCCATGACAGTGACTGAATTCTTAATGAGGGGTCCCAAAAACCCCATGTTGAAAATTTGGTGCAGAAATTCCAAAAAATGCCTAAAATATGCAAAAAAGTTGGAAAAACCCTATTTATTCCATTAAACAGCACATCATCATTTCCTCAGTTCGTGGTCGGCTTTGAAGAGTGCAGACGTGTTCCTGGTTCACTGAAGATCATCGCGCTGGGCTCCGGAGGTAAGTATGGGGTGAGGGGGGTGTGGGGAGGCATGGTGCACAGTGGGTGGGTGCGGGTTGTGGGGGTGGGGGCCAGAGAGACCGCGAAGGACTGTTTTTGTTTTTCAGGTTTAAAAAAAAAAAGCCATTGGGATGGTTTTTCCTTTGCAGGGGCATTGGGCATGTTGGGGTGGGCTCCCAGTGTGCCACCTAAATATTGTTTGGGGGTGGGGTGTAGCCGACGGAATTGGGCACTCCCTTAGTATAAAAGCTGGGGGGCCTAAGAGCAAGGGGACTGGGCAATCTTGGACTCTCCCGTAACTCTTTGAGGGGGGAGGCCAATGCTGATGGGAGTGGGCTCTCCCATCGGTGCATAAACAGGGATGGGAACATACTGCCGACAGGGAGTGGGCTCCCCCGTCTGCAACTCAGATAGCACTGGGATGCATGCCGACGGGGATTGGGGCCCCCATTGGCAAAAACACACTTCTGTGGGGAGGGACACATGCTGCCAAGGGGGATTGGGCACCCCCTCGGCACTGGGGGCCGATTTGATATTGTTTGTGAACACGGCAGCAAGGTGCCACCATGTTCCCAAACAATATTACACTAGCAATGTTCCACCCAGCAATTACGGGTCACTCCCTCATTGCAGCGAATCATTGATGCTGCAATGATGAGGTGGCCCATGATTGCTGCGGCAAAAACAGCACAACTTGGTGCAACTTCTGGAAGTCAGTGTCATCAGTACACTGTGCCTCCATTGGTGCACCACGGCCATGCCCCCAAATGCAATGCTTGTGTTGGCTGCCACACTGCCGTGCCTCCAAAACCCACGTCTCTCCTAAGCTGTCACATATAGAATAGTGGATGGGTGACCATCCACAACCAGGCTGTGTTTCCATCGAGGTTGTTGATGACATCATAGAGACCTTGAGAGCGAAGCTTGAGACGTCTCCATGATGTCTTCAACAACCGAGATGAAAACACAGCCAAAGTTGTGGATGGTTAACCATCCATTATTTTATACAGTATATGGTTCCTGGGTAGTCTTTTTTTTTCCTTCATTTTTTTACCTTAGTTATGTCCTGCTGCTCTGGCTCTGGCTCCCTCACGCTTGTCCGCTCTGACTCAGTTCGGCTTCACCCCGTCCCGCTAGCTCGTCGCCCATTTAGTTTAAAAAAATAAATAAAAAAACGAAATGGCTGCAATTCACGATTGTGACACGGAGCCTTGTAAGGCTGCCTGTGTCAAAACGAGGAAGGTCCCCCGACCAGCGCTCACTAAGTCACGCCACCATGTTGTACGATTTTTTTTTTTCCTCACAGCGTTGTTCAGTGAGCCAATCAGGTGGCAGGGCAAGGCAAAAAAGTTGTTGTACTATCGATGTGATGTCAGAGTGATAGTACAACAACTTTTTTGACCTTTGAACTGTCCTACAACAAGATTTTGAAAGCCACGGCTTTCTAGTCACAATAAGTCCTTACCATATACTATATAATGTTTCTTACGCATGCGCACAAGCAAACATAAAAAAGAAGTTACTTGCCTGCATTACAATGTTGGAATGCTTGTTGCAGCCTCTGCAGTTTGTGCTCTGGACACACCCTCTGGTCTGTAAAGCTCTTTAGAGCCGGCCTGCCATATTCTTCCTATCGTCATGCTGCAGACCAGGAGGAGTGGCCACTTGCTGTGCTTTTCTCGATGAAACTTTGTTTAACTGCAATATTATTGTGTTATAACCTATTAGGGATATTTTGAATGTAACTGAAGTATGAATTTTAAATATATAGAGTTGTTTTAATGAGAATAAAGCACTTTCTCTTGTATTAAGAGAAAGGGGGTGGAGCTATGCTCATTATCTGACCTGGTCTGTATATAAAAAGTGCACCTTTTCAAAGCTGACTTAGTTGGTGCTGGGGTGCTGACCCTAGCTGTGTCCTAGAGAGCCTACTAGGATATCTACACAGTGATGTACCTATGGAGAATTTTGTTTTGCTTTGATTCTATTTTATTTTTGTTTTGTCATTTGAAGTCCGTTTTTGTTTATTCCACTGCAACAAATTTCTTGTTTTGGAGACATTACCTATCTTGTGGACATTCCATCCTTATCCCACATCCCCACAGTCCTGTTGTCCAGCCAATATTTTATCCAGACTACCACCCTCGGACCCACTCCCAGGCTGGCTAACATTTTTATTAATCTTTTGTGTGGGACTGTGTCAAATGCCTTGCTAAAGTCTAGGTAGGCCATGTCCACAGCCCCTTTCTGGTCTACTACTTTGGTCACCTAGTCAAAGAAACCGATCAAATTTGTCTGACATGACCTTCCCGCTGTGAATCCATGCTACCTTGGGTTCTATGCCCCACTAGCCTCTAGGTACTCAACAACTCTTTCCTTTCAGAATTGATTCCATCATTTTCCCTACCACTGAGGTCAAACTGACAGGTCTGTAGTTTCCAGCCTCTGTCTTGCTCCCACTTTTGTGAAAGGGAATCACATCCTCCCTACTCCAGTCTTCAGGTACCACATCATTCTCCCATGGAACTCGGGGAGGGGGCCTACCTTCCAATAGCACATAGCAGGATCAAAAACGAATAAAGCAGCTTTATCTGGTGGATACAGGTGACACAAAGGATATGAACTGCCACGTCGTACCCCTCCAGACAATCCAGCTGCCACCTGAAAATCTGGGTCCCTATGGCAACCACCTTCTTCTCTGGTCTGACTGAGGAGTCACTCTGTCTCCTCTTAACATCTTTTCAGAGCTGCTTCCCCTTCAATCCTGCCCCACCAGTGGGTTGTACAGTGCTCCTGCTGCCATACTTTGAACAGTGGGACTGACAGCCCCCTCTGCCACAGGCCTCACCGGCCATCACATGCTGGGCTGTCTGCCGCCACAAAACTGCCACACAGCTTCTTCCTCTAGTCTCTCACTCTCTCCTCTCTCAACTGACAACTCCCTCTCACACCTGATAAGCACGAAAATCCTAGTGCATGCGTCCCCGGTGGGCATGCACACATTCTCAATGCCTTAAATGGCTTCTTTAGTAACCTCCCTGCAACGACAGGGCAGGGGGTTGCACTTTTCCCCACAGAATGCTTTCCCTCCTGGGGAAGCCCTTCACTGGCAAGCCAGGTAGCTGTATTTCCTGGGATGATACTCACTCTCCCAGGAACCACCACCACCATGGGTCTGCCAGTCTGATTGCTAAGAAGCAACCTAACTACTATAGGTGGATGTTCACCTACCTGTAGAACCTAACCTGAAACCCTCTAAGGGGCATTGTCACTCAACCTGATGTTCCATACTGCCCGTAGGTCCACCAGGCCAACGTCCCATCCATCTCACCCCCTTAGGGACACCCCTACCCGTTTCTGGCTCCAAAACTTTCCCAGAATGGACCTTTCAACAGTACCCACCCAGGCCTATTTGGCAGCCCAAAAACACTTTGCCCATGGGCAATAACACAACATTTCTAACTATCTGTCTAACTCTGCAGTAACTAATCTGGCATCACCAGTGGGTGATGATTTAAATGGTACATTCTAAAGGTGCTAAATAGGTACTAAATGCTGCTATCCTGGCACTATCAATACAGATATTCTAACAGTAAATCCCAAGACACTAAACATACTGTTCCCCCCACAGAAACGGTTAACTACTGCTTTGTTAAAACACTCTACGACCTATTTTCCTATGATCTACACTACTTAATATATGGGAAAATACTATCAAGGAGACACTCTTACCTCCAACAGTCATTATAGTCCAGGAAATGAAGCTGGTGCTGAGGGTTCCTTGAAATGTCACTAATCAGGGTTCAGCAATCCCAACCTGCAGCCTCGAGGGGAGGATGAGTTCCCTAATTTCTATGGGGTCCCTACTTAACATTCCTATATTACAGAATTGAAATAGCAGTACCCCTATGCATTCCTATGCTAACTATCTAAGCATATTAGGCAAATCACAAATGAAGGTTTACATCAGAGTAAAAAAAGTTACAATTTTGGGTAAAACTGGAAAAAAATTCAAAAAGAGTCTAATTTTTTGTTTCCTTTGGAAAGGTCCGTTACTTTAACACAAGCTGATCAGGCTACTGTCCATGCTAAAGTATGGTCTAACAAAATGTTTTCAAACAACAAGAACATTTCAATGCAGTGTCAGTTCCTGAGGTAGCTGTCTTCTGCACCAGGGGGTGCAAGGACGTTAAAGGGGTTACAGTAAGTGGGTTAGTTTTATATTTTGCCACGGGATCCTTGCGGGCAAAATAAAAACTTGAGTCAGGCTTGGTGCATCCCATACCTCTGCTGTCATGAAGGACCACATAGTATTTGATCCAATGTCCTACTCTGTCCTGTACTAGGGCAAAGGTTTTAAACAAAGTGATTTTTTCCCAGGCTGTAGCTACTAGCATCCCCCTAGCAAGGGACTTCACCTTTTCTCTGTCATAAGCTGCATCACGGATATCAATACGATTCTTCAT
Source organism: Neoceratodus forsteri (assembly GCA_016271365.2). Lineage (NCBI taxonomy): Eukaryota > Metazoa > Chordata > Ceratodontiformes > Ceratodontidae > Neoceratodus > Neoceratodus forsteri. The sequence continues at coordinate 1,095,136,121 of CM057451.1, forward strand.
GTGTCCCTTCTCCACTGTCCCTGAGAAATCCAATTGGATCTGCAACATTCAATTAAATTTCAAGGTTTTTCACCAACATAAAGGTAGTTCATTCCTGGGAATTCAATTTGAAAATATCTTCTGCACCAACGTTTAGCCTGACTTCACTCTGGCAGGGACCTAATTGCAGGTTTGGGAGCCTGTCCTTTTGGTAACCTCCCTCCATCTTGATAGTGTAGCAAATTCAGATCTAAATGGTGGCTTGAGTCCATGTCCACTAACAACCAGTTACAAGCCTCTGGAAGCAAGGGTGCACTCTCCAGTACGCCCAAAATAGGCACAGCATATGGTTTAGGAATGTCTTTAACACCGCATCTTCGAACATTCTTGTAATCCCTTCCATAGGTTGTTCATAGATGGACAGTACCTCCCTATGATCACCTTTACTCTCATAGTCTGAAGCAGATTCAGGCTCCACAACTTCAGTAATAGCATCAGGCTCCTTTCCTTTTGGTCTGGGAGCAGGCTGTTCCATTGGGGCTGCGTGTGGAGGTCTTAAAGCTTTTGCTTCTTCTAGCTTTTTAGGCAGCCATTTAGGTACTACACTTGGCTCAGGGGGTTGGGTGGCTTTCACTGGGGATTTTCCTGCACCTGAAGAGCTTTGTGCCTCCACCTGTGGTGACTCTGGATACCCAGGTCTGTCCCTCACATACCCTGCAGCAGTACTCCACAAACAGGGAGTCAACCCTCAGTCCCTCCCTCTACCAAGGGGAGGCTCTTGGGCACTCAGCGACAGTGTCGGGCTGGGCAGATGGCTAGGCCCAGACACCATCATAGTATGTTCTTCCCGAACACTGGTTTCTACATCCTCCCATGATTCCAGTGGCTCCATTGTTACCAATACATTTGGAGTGGGGAAAGCATGTGTAACCCCTACCCAGTATGCCATTTCCATCTGACAGCAATACCAGGTGGACTGGGTTCAGGAAGGAATATGTCACTCGGCACATATGCTAGGTTTGGCTACTCTGCACAGGGGCACCCAAGTAACTCCGAACACAGGAAGCAATAACTGTAATGTCCAATACCAGAAGTGAGATTCTAAAGTGTGGCTTTTATTCACATCCAACAGAACAAACAAAGCATAGACGGACCCCCACAGGGTTACACTCCTGGTAATGCAGATTTAAGGAGACCAGAACACATCCTCATCACTTTAGTCCTCAGACTCTGAAAAACACTGGTCACACAGCCCGGACTTGTACGCTGCTCTGGGTTTTTTTCCTAGCTCAGCTCCCTTGCCAATGACGTGGACACTTTCTATATTTCATGGAAACGTTTACTGGTGGCTCCCTAAACCACCTACGAGCACTTCTGCTCCATGAGAGAATCTTCTTCATCAATTCCACGTTTGGGTACTTTCCTCAGGCACTGGCCAAGTACCTGAGGAAAAGCAACAGGTGTCTCAGAGCAAATCCGTAGAGGTGAATTTGGCTACTACCGATGGGGGGTCTCCCACCTCTCGCTCCCACAATTCATACCCGGCCATTTCTCTGGACTGTAACACCTCATCCTTTAACATTTTGCTGTGTAGATTCTTTATAAATGTAATTCACATTCAGTCTAGTGTCTTTTCTTCCCATTTGTGCTGAACTTGAACATACTTATTAAGTGGCTTTGTCCATTACTCTAGACCCACCACAGAGTTAAGCAGTCCAATCCCCACATCCTCCAAACTGTACTTGGCTGTCTATTCCTGACCCAACAGTAACAGTCCCTCTAGTTTCATTCTGTTTCAGGTGAAAACACATTGCCCTTTAGCAGAGCGAACTCACCCTTCGGTTGCAGGTGCTCCACAAGCGTTTCCTCCTCAAGGAATCTCTTCCAGAGCTTCTGGTGCCTCAGCACAAACTTAAACAAGCAGCTTCTTTTCCTCCTAGCCGGACCAAGGAGGTTGCCCCTGGAAAACAGGCTGATACCTTCACCCCATCCCCACAGGGATGGGGCCCTGAACCATTGAGAGCGGTCTCCACCACTTCAATAATCCAGAGCGGTCTCCACCACTTCAATAATCAGTTCCTGTGTTCCTCTTTAGGTGGAAACACACACCTTAAAACAAAAGTAGCTCTGTAACAGAGCTTAGAGTTCTGAGGGCCTGCCTCAGCAGAGCACCTCTGCCACACTCTACAGACTCTCTCTCAGACTGGCTTCAAATTCCCCAACATTCTACTCTAACCTCCAACTGCAACATTCCAGTGTGGCTTACGCAGCTGCGACAGTTCTAAAATGATGTCATCCCTCAGTCTCAGCTGAGACTGAGAACAGAGTGAGACAGCGTAAAATCCATTTAACTGGAGTTTCACAAGCTGCCTTCCCTGCCTACCACTAGGTCTTACTGGGATTCTAGTAACCCCGGGTAACAGGGAGGTTACACTCATCCTGGGCCAGGAAAATGACTGTCCACAGTGATTAGTCGCCCAGCTTAGGCCATCTCACCCCATGTGTTGACTACGGGGAGGCAGCGCTACCTTCTCCCCTACCATGTGCTAGCACAGGCAGGCAACACTAAAGGCCTAGAAGCCTTTGGCTGACATATCAGCCTCTACTCTACCCGCTAACTATGGGTACCTAGTGACTCTGGTAGAACTGTCCAGAGCATAACCCTAATAGATCAGTACTGCGGCCCCTATGACCATTCAGGACCACAGCCTGTCTATCCCCCCAGCCCTCTAGGGAAAACCTGTCTGCCTCTAACTCAAAATTCCCAAAACAAAACAAACAGGGGACCTCCCCAACCCTGGACACCATGCAACCACACACTAGGAGCTAATACCATACACTATGCATTACTCCCACACTCCCCCACAACCATACCTGTGGAAGGAAAAGTTACACACAGTAACAACAACAACAGTACTTTAAACACTACACTCTGAAGTACTACTGAGGAACTCCAATGAGTCCCTCCTCCTCTTCTTGTCTTCTCTTCTATCTTCTTCAGGGACACCTGCAAGAAAAAGAAAGACAACACACAATCCTAATCTGCATACACAGTCTATCTAATCCCTACCATCAAAACATTGGAGATTCCCAAAAAGATTTTTTTTTAGAAAAGTAGAAAAAACAGTATAAACATTAGAAAACAGTAGAAAACAATGACATTATTTGCAATACACCATATTTGGGGGATGGAGTGCCCTAAAAGTCCCATCTAGTGACCACAGTGCCTGAAGGCAAGTCCATTAAAGAGTCTCTCCTGGGCCGGAGCCCAGTGAAGCACAGGTCTAGCAGGCCAAAGTCCCGAAAGGGAGAGTCTTTGAGGACAGTTCAAACATCTGGAGTCTGCTAGTGTAGGGTGTGTACTGCAATGTCGTAAGAATAGAAATGTCTGGACTTACCAGTCCCTTGTAGAATGAAAATGGTACCAAACCTGGTCCTCAGCCAAAGACTCTCCCTGGCAGCATTCTTGCGATACAGCTGGGCGGACATCTTCCAGGAAATGACAGGAGGGCACATTTGGAAACTGCTGGGATGATGACATCTTTGGAGATGGAACCTTGGGACAGGAACAAAAAGGAAAACAGCTGGTCTGAAGTCATCCGATACCCAGGTGATGAATCAGGATACAGCTGGGCTGGTGTACTCTCTGGATCTGAAGTCATCTGGTGGGCCAGTCGATGGATTCTGGAAAGTCAGTACACTGTAGAACTGATGAATGTGGGGCACCTGAGTCCTGGATGTCCAGACTGGCGGAACAACATAGGTACTGTAACGGCTGGAGTGGCAGCACTGGCTACCACTGCTCTGCTTTCCATTTGGTAGGCATGGGCACATTCGGAGGAAGGTCTTTGCATTGTGGCCAATAGCACAACGGGCCAGGTGCTTGAATGATTACCTCGTCTGGGCATTCATAATTCACACTGTGAAAGGTTTTATGTCCCTCTCCATCCACAATTCGAACAGTGTCCATTAACAGTGTCCTGCCTTTTTTTCCACTGGCTGTATTTGTTGTGAAACATTCTGTTCTTGACATGCTTCTTTGCACCAGGATGCACACATTTCATTGCCTCTTCCCAAATCCAGGACTTCCTGCTTTGTTCAGTCTCCTCCCAGACTCTCCGAGGAAAGGTATGAAAGGACATCCCATAGATTTAATTAGCCTTCCTACGAACCAGCCTTTCCTCTTTACTAGCTTTGGTCAATCTGAGACCTCTGGTCTGGCTTGGGGGTGGCCAGTCCTGGTTCTGCCAGCTACGCATTTTCAATGACACAAAAAATGAATCCCTGACTTCTTCTTGCACTGCCAGGGCAGTGGAATCACCACCCTCTTCCATGCATTCCTCTCAGGCAAGAGCTTGAGGCTGTGTACCAGTTCCTTTTTCACAAAGCCACATAGGTTCCCCCTCTTCTTCTTCATCACTGAGAATCTGTGCCCAGGAGTGAGCAGTCATCCTCACTCCTGAGACTATCCACTCCTCACTGGGCGCGGAGGTCAAAACCGCCCATTCAAAGTCCTCCCTCATCTCGTCTTCACCTATGAGACTTGGGCTAGGCCCCTCTCTCCAAGGGTCTACTGATGCTCTTCCTGAGATGTCTCTCTGTGACTCAGACTCTGAAACATCAGCACATTGTTCTGTCTGTAAATCTGCACCCTCTTGCTTTGTGCCACACTCTGAGGGGCCTTGTCCTGCAGGCTCCGTCTGGTGCTGTGTGCTGCCTACTGCAGATTCTTGAACTTTTGTCCATGTGGGAGCCAAATGAATCTTGGGCGCTTTAAACAAACCATATTTCTCTAGGCATCCAGAACAGTGAGGTTCCATGAAGACGTCCCTTCCAGCATTTAAGCACATTAAACATACTTGCACTAGATATCCAGGAATCACCACATGAGGAGGCAATCGTCCTCCATAGTAACATCTCTCAATGTCCCTTAACTTGTTAACTTCTACTGCTATCACAGCCTGGGCATGATCCGGGTAGCGGGCTGGTCCTGAAGCCATGACTGCAGAGAAAAACCAAAAAATGCTCACTGTTATTTCAGGTCCCACATCACTGAAAACTTTCTTTCTCTTTCAAAATGGCTCCTCTGCTGCTGTGTTTACATTACTACCCCACCCTGTAATGGCAGCGGCAGCACTCCTACGCATCAACATTCTGTAATTGGGTCAAGCCACTAAGCATCCGATTTACACACTCTACTGATAACTTTGCTCAAACTGCACAAACTTGCACTGTTCTTTTTCCTAGCACATTTATATGATTTACCACATACTTTTCACTTCCTGAAGACATTGCTCTAGCTTACAGTCCCTTAAAGCCTCAGTATTTCATAGCACAGGATTGCCTGTAATTCTTGCTGCATATCTGATACAACTCACAGTCTCTCTCATGGCTTTGAAACTTATACTGACGCTGAACCTGTAATTATGCTCACAGTCGATAGCTTAAAATGTTTGCTTTTGCTGGTAAAACTTAACACAGTCCTTATTTGCAAAGCGATTACACTGCTACACACAGATTCAGCTGGCTTTTGGCAAAATCACTTAGTTTGAGCAATTATTTTTGTTGGTACTCACTGTTATCAGTAGCTGTTTGCTGCAATGGAAAATGGCCTGCAGCCAGTATTGGAGGCCTCTGGAAAGAAGGGGGTTGGCAGTCCTGCCGATTGTCCCTCTGAACACCACACTCACAATCCAGTCGATCGAGATGCGGGTTGAGCCTGAATTCAGACAGAAACGTCAGTTTTCTGAACTTTTTATAGCACTTTCAGTCACTGCGACGCTCCTCCTGGTAAGCCAGTACACACACTCCACTCCCTCTCCCTCTCAAATGCTGTGCAGTCGCTCTAGAGCTGGCTTGGGGGCGGGACTGATTGCAGTCTCACCAATCACTTGACACCATGCAAATGAGCTTCTTTCCTCTCGAATGCTCTTCTCCTCATGGCGATCGTCGAGCATGCAAATTTAAACAGCAAACCACACTTTTTTTTTTAACTGAAGCTCCTCAGCGGGAGCACCATTTTGACCATTTTTCATGGCCATTAAGCACAACCAGTCTCTCAGTTCACAAGAAAGCATTTCCAACGTCTAGGGCACAATTTTCCTTTTGCTATCTACAGTTTTCCACACTTTTCTTTGTCACAAACAGTTTTAAAAGCTGGTAAACACTGTAATTTTGATGCAGAACAAGGGCATACATTCTCAGGCTTTACTGCTCCTTGGTAAATAGTTTGCATTTTAATAACAGCACATGGACAACAGCACACAGCAGCACATTAGTTAACCTTGCTTCAGATTTTTGGGCTACCCACTGCCAGATAGCCAAAACGCTAGCCCTTTGCCCGAGTGACCTTTCTTACATTCCCCCTTAAATTCCAAACCCAAATCCTCAGCGGTGCCTCCATTTTTGTAACCCCTACTCAGTATGCCGTTTCCATCTGACAGCAATACCAGGTGGGCTGGGTTCGGGGAGGAATATGTCACTCGGCACATAGGCTAGGTTTGGCTACTCTGCACAGGGGCACCCAAGTAACTTCGAACACAGGAAGCAATAACTGTAATATCCAATACCAGAAGTGGGATTCTAAAGTGTGGCTTTTATTCACATCCAACAGAACAAACAAAGCATAGACCGACCCCCATGGGGCTACACTCCTGGTAATGCAGATTTAAGGAGACCAGAACACATCCTCATCACTTTAGCCTTCAGGCTCTGAAACATACTGGGTACACAGCCCGGACTTGTACGCTGCTCTGTTTTTTTTTCCCTAGCTCGTCTCCCTTGCCAGCCACTTGGACACTTTCCATATTTCATGGAAACGTTTACTGGTGACACCCTAAACCACCTACGAGCACTTCTGCTCCATGAGGGAATCTTTCTCATCAGTCCCACGTATGGGTACTTTCTTCAGGCACTGACCAAGTTCCTGAGGGAAAGCAACAGGTGTCTCAGAGCAAATCTGTAGAGGTGAATTTGGCTACTACCGATGGGGGTCTCCCACTTCTCACTCCCACAATTCATACCTGGCCATTTCTCTAGACTGTAACACCTCATCCTTTAACATTTTGCTGTGTAGATTCTTTATAAATGTAATTCACATTCAATCTAGTGTCTTCTTCCCATTTGTGCTGGACTTGAACATCAGGGATTTATTTAACTCCAAAAATTGATTAGCGTTTTGCACATAAAAGTGCTAAAACATTTTGAAAATGCACAGCACTTGCCTCACTATGTTTAACAAACATAACACTTCTAGAAAAACTAGATAAATACTTTCTGTACAGTTAGCATTGTCCCAAGAAAAAAACTGCTACTCAATTATTTAAAACCCTGAACATACTTATTAAGTGGCTTTGTCCATTACTCTAGACCCACCACAGAGTTAAGCAGTCCAATCCCCACATCTTCCAAACTGTACTTGGCTGTCTTTTCCTGACCCAACAGTAACAGTCCCTTTAGTTTCATTCTGTTTCAGGTGAAAACACATGGCCCTTTAGCAGAGCGAACTCACCCTTTTGTTGCAGGTGCCCCACAGGCGTTTCCTTCTCAAGGAATCTCTTCCAGAGCTTCTGGTGCCTCAGCACAGACTTAAACAGGCAGCTTCTTTTCCTCCTAGCCGGACCAAGGGGGTTGCCCCTGGAAAACAGGCTGATACCTTCCCCCATCCCCGCAGGGATGGGGCCCTGAACCATTGAGAGTGGTCTCCACCACTTCAATAATCAGTTCCTGTGTTCCTCTTTAGGTGGAAACACACACCTTAAAACAAAAGTAGCTCTGTAACAGAGCTTAGAGCTCTGAGGGCCTATCTCAGCAGAGCATCTCTGCTACACTCTACAGACTCTCTCTCTCAGACTGACTTCAAATTCTCCAACGTTCTACTCTAACCTCCAATTGCAACATTCCAGTGTGGCTTGTGCAGCTGTGACAGTTCTAAAATGCTCTCATCCCTCAGTCTCAGCTGAGACTGAGAACAGAGTGAGACAGTGTGAAATCCATTTAACTGGAGTTTCACAAGCTTCCTTCCCTGCCTACCACTAGGTCTTACTGGGATTCTAGTAAACCCAGGTAACAGGGGGGTTACATATGCAATACAGTTGCTGGCCATTGCCACTGTTCTACAGATGATGGCACAGGGGTTAACTGATTCTCTTCCTGCTTTTTTAAATAAGAAGGTCTTCTCACTGTATTTCCACAAGCACATGTAATGCAAATTGGCTGTCTCATTACTCCGCTCCCCCTACGATCACAAAATAGACATGCTTCATCTGAGCCACTGTTTTCTACCATGCCCCAGAGCCAGTTAAGCAGTCCTTCAGGAACAGTAACTGTTTTACCTACAAATCTGCCTGCAAACACAATGACTTTCCACCAGCATGTTCCACTTAATAACTGTACTGAACTCCAACAAATTTGGTGATTCTTCTGCTAACTCAACCTCTGCCAGCAGCAGACCACTTTATTTGCTTTTCTGCAGCAATCATCAACTTTTTTCCACACTGTCTGGTGTAGCAAACAGATGAATTCTCTCCTGTGTCACTAGCACTTCCACACTCTCGAAAATCTTCTGCACTCTACTCGGAAGCCACCTGACCTCCTTTTCTACAGTTTGAAACTCATTAGCCATTCCTCAAATCAGCTTCCTCCTATGGTAATTAATTATGCATGCACCACATTTTCTCACATGAGCATGTCCGCCATTTTATCTCCTCACGAGGCCTTACTGGTGACTGGCGACTCCAAACTACTAAAATGCTTGGCCTTCCCAAACATCTCTGAGGTTCTGTTTTGCTTTAACCTTGCTTTTTTCCATGCCTTTTATCTAATCCCGGATGAGTCCCATTTTTGTAACCTTGGCACTATCTATTCTCCTGCACTGGCATGCATGTCCTGGCTGTTCACAGGCTCTACAGTTTTTTATTGTCCTGCATGAACATTGGCAGGGCCCCTACTTTTCTGCGGCACAGTGGGACCAAGTTCTGCGACAAGACTACAATTTGCCGCAGAACTTCTGCGGTGGTGGTTTCTAATTTCTGCAGAAGTTCTGCGGCACTAACAAACTACCACATCACAGTGTCAGCTTGTCATCCTGACTTCACTTTCATGGCAGTGGTTACAGCAATCGGGATGGGGGAAAGCACAGTAACACTAGTTCAAGAAATAACAGACTTATAAAAATAATTGTATGCCTAAAAAATCAAAACAAATATCTTTCCCTTAAGGTCCTAGCCTGTTGCATAAATGACATATGCAGAGGGGATCTTAAGTGATAAATAAGGTATTTCTATATGCATGCTAGCTATCCCACTAATGAGGTTTCCATTGTCTATCACTTATATTTGTATGTGCTTTCTACACCACTCATGAGGTTCCCACTGTGTATCACTTATATATTTATATGCAATCTGTAACATACATACAAATATGTATGTGTGTTGTGAGAGAGAGACAGAGATACTGTATATATGTGTGTGTGAAACATAGAAACATAGAATTTGACGGCAGATAAGGACCGCTTGGCTCACCCAGTCTGCCCATTTCCCTGCCTACTGGATAAGATGCAGATCCTAGTTAACCAGCAGCCTACTTCTTTCTACCCCCACCCCCTAGAACTGCCTTATGTCTGTCCATGCATGCTTGAATTCCACCACTGTTTTGACTCCGACCTCCTCAGGATGGCGTTCCATGCATCCACAACCCTCTCTGTGAAAAATCACCTTAAATTACCTCTGAGCCCCCCATCTTCAAATTGTGCCCCTTGTTCTTGCACACCTCTTTTTAAAAGATGCTACCCTCTTGGACTTTGTTGATTCCCTTGAGGTACTTGAAAGTTTCTATCATGTCCCCTCTCCCTCCTTTCCTCGAGGCTCACTTATTAAGCTCCTTAAGTCTCTCTTCATATGTCTTCCGGTGCAGACCCTGCACCATTTTAGTGCCCTCCTCTGGACAGCTCCCATCCTGTCTATGTCTTTGCAAGACTGGGTCTCAGAACTGCACACAGTACTCAGATGGGGTCTGACCAGCTGTCTGTACAGAGGATAATAACTTCCTGTTTTCTACTGGTGATGCCTCTCCCTATGCATCCCAGTATCCCCAACCCTCCTTGCTGCCCTCTCACATTGCTTGCCCACCTTTATCATCTGATATGACTACCCCAGGTCCCTTTCCATTTTTGTTGTTGTTAGTATCTCACCCCCATTGTGTACTCTTCCCCTGGGTTTTTTTTTCCCAGGTGCATTACCTTGCACTTCTTAGCATTGAATCTAAGCTGCCATACATTTGACCATTCCTCTAACCTTGCCAAGACCCTTTTCATCCTTTCCACCCCACCTTGTGCATCAACTCTGTTGCAGATCTTTGTGTCATCTGCAAAGAGACATACTTTCCTTCCAGTCCCTCTGCAATGTCAACTATAAAGACACTGAAGAGGACGGTCCTAATACTGAACCCTGTGGTACCCACTAGTAACCCCCTTTCTTCAGAGTGGACTCCATTTACTATTACTCTCTGTGTCCTATTCTTCAGACAATTCTATCCCAGGCTGTCATCTTGGGACCCACTCCCAGGCTGGCTAACTTGTATATTAATCTTTGTGTGGGACTGTGTCAAATGCCTTGCTAAAGTCTAGGTAGGCCATGTCCACAGCCCCTCCCTGATCTACTACTTTGGTCACCCAGTCAAAGAAATCTATCAGATTTGTCTGGCATGACCTTCCCGCTGTGAATCCATGCTGCCTTGGGTCCTGTGCCCCTCTGGCCTCTAGATACTCTACAATTCTTTCTTTAGAAGTGATTCCATCATTTTCCCTACCACTGAGGTTAAACTAACAGGTCTGTAGTTTCCTGCTTCTGCCTTGCTCCAACTTTTGTGAAGGGAAATCACATCTGACCTCCTCCAGTCCTCGGGTACCACCCCATCCCCCCATGATTTGTTAAACAGGGTAGTCAGTGGTGTCACTAATTCCACCCTTAGTTCTTTTAGAATTCTGGGATGAATCCCATCAAGCCCCATTGCTTTGTCCACCTTCAGTTTTAAGAGTTCTTTCAGAACCCTTTCTTCTGTAAATGGGCTGGTATCAACTTCTGTATCCAGAGTGTTTCTACTGTTTGTTTTAGTTACCCCCCTTCCTTTGTAAATACAGAGCAAAAATATTTGTTTAGTATCTCTGCCTTTTCACAGTCACCCTCTGCCCACCCTCCCCCTTTATTAAGCCTCACTATCCCTCCCTTGGTCTTCCTTTGCTCCCTGATGTACCTATAAAGGTTTTATCCCCTTCTTAACTGAGTTGGCTATCTTTTCCTCAGTTTGGGCCTTTCTGTTCTGACTGCCTTCCCAGCTTCCTTTGCTTTAACTGATACAGTTCTCTGTCCTGCTCCTTCTGTGATTCCTTGTACTTCCTGAAGCTTTCTTTTCTCTTGAACCTTCACTGCCACTTCCTTTGAGAACCATAGTGGTTTCTTACATCATTTAGTTTTGTTTATTGCTTCACACAAGGCTAGTTACCTCTGTGATGGCAGTTTTATTATTCCCCATTGTTCTTCCACCCTCCTTCCTGCCCATTTGCTAGTGCATTCCTTAGGCACTCACCCATTTTAGCAAAGTCAGCCCTCCTAAAGTCCAGTACCTTTGCCTTTGGCAAACGACTCTATTGCTGTGTTTATTGTGAACCATACTGTTCGATGGTCGCTAGTTCCCAGATGGCTACTCACTTCTACACCTGTGATCCTCTCTTCATCTCCATTTGAGAGAACCAGGTCTAAGATTGCTCCCTCTCAAGTGGGCTCCAATACTAGTTGTCTAAGGCATGCCCCCTGTAGGGCATATAGAATAACCCCACTTTTCGAAGTGGCTGCTGCAACTGCACTCCAGTTAACATCTGGCATATTCAGATCGCCCATCAGCAATATCTCCCCGTTTCCTGCCTTACTAAGCATACTTTCTATCATTTCCTTGTCCATTTCCTCCCCCTGAGAAGGGGGTCTGTATACAACCCCTGTGCAGATTGTGGTGCCATTGCCGGTCTCCAAATTTACCCACAGTGCTTCTTCTCCTCCCTGTTTTCCCTTTTGTTCTGCTTTGATTCCTTCCCTTATGTAAAGCTACTCCTCCTCCTCTATTACCCTCTCTGTCCCTCCTGTAGATAGTGTATCCTGGTATGTTTACATCCCAGTCATGGTTTTATGTGAACCATGTTTCTGTGACTGCCACGATATCCAGATGTTCCTCCTCCATCAAGGGCACTAATTCAGGAAGCTTGTTACTCAGACTATGGGCATTGGTACTCATTGCTTTCCATTTTTGATGGCTTTACCTTCAGTTGCAGCATCCCCCACTGACCTTTCTACCTTGGTCTTTTTCTCATTTAGTACCCTGTTTTGTAGGGAGAGGCTGGGATTTTCCTGCTGCTTATCAGTGCCTCCCCCTTGACTAGTTTCAAAGCTTGCCAATGAAGCATTTAAACCGATTGCTCAAAAGACTTGTTCCCTTCCTGGACAGATGCAGACCATCCTGCCAGTATAGGCTGGTGTCCCTCCAGGTGGAACCCCAGTCGCCAATGAAGCCAAACTCCTGTGTTCCACACCATTTTTTCAACCATTCATTAAACTGCATGGTGCAAAGTACCCTCGCCTCACTCATGCCATTGACAGGCAGCACCTCTGAGAAGGATACTGTGTGTGCTACTTGTCTTAGGCCCCTCCCCAGTTCTACAAAGTCCTTCTGCACTGCTCTAATCTCATGTTGAGCCAAGTCATTTGTCCCTAGGTGGACAATGACGTCCAGCTCAAACTCCCATGCAGCTGTTCTCATGATCCTGAGGATGCGCTTCCTGTCCCTCCAAGCCATGGCACCAGGCAGGCACCTTACTTCAGTTTTCCCTGCTCCCCCCAGTTCTATCCCGTAATAATTGAGTCCCCCACCAGGAGCTGCTTCCTTTCCTTGGGGTGTCCTCTGCCTCCTTCCTGTGGGCCTCCCTTGTGACAGGTGTCCTCAGCCTCCTTAATCTCCTCTGTGGGTGCATCCATAGGGGAGCTGTGCTCCTCCAGAATGGTGTATGGATTGTGGAGTGGAACAACTGACTGGGTGTGCCTCTGTTCCACCATCCTCACCCTCCCTGAGCCCACTGTGGTCCAACTGCTGTGCTTTCTTTGCAACCTCTGAGGCAGTGGTGGTGGCTCTGGTGCTCCCTGGATGGGGGAGGTTCCCTTCTTACCATCCAGTCTGGCCTGAGGGAAGGTTCCCTTACTGCTGTCCAGTGTGGCCTGAAGACGGGCAAATTCCTCCCTCAGGGCAGAGAGTTGTCTGCAAATAGGGCAGCATCTCAGCCTCCAGAAAGTCTCCCGGAAGACTGCTGCCCCACAGCCATTACATTGCACTACTCCCCACATGATTATGTACTTTTTTGTTTGTTTGTTTGTTTGTGTGTGTGATTGGTTTGTTATATAGAAATATATATATTATACAATGTGTATGCTTATATTTTCAGTGCTGTGTGCTAGAGAGGATATGACATTGATATGCACTTGCACTCTTGAGGACATGATGTCAGAACCCAGGTATAAAGGAACTATTTCCAGGGGTGGATGGGGTGAGGGGTGGGAAGGGGTTGGGCCTAAACTGTGCCCTCACAAAACAATCAGCTAAGAGCTCTGACCCACCACTGCGATGAGTGCCTTCCTGTCAGCAAGAGACCATACACAACAATTTGACAGAGCAAATCCCCTGCTAATCAAACAGAGAAAAATCCAGACATCCAAGTCAGACACAGGTAAACCTCCCCAGCCCCAAAACAGCCTGGTGGTTTGTGCTTCTGAAAGCAGTCAGCCCCAAAATAAGTCAGCTGTGCTTTAAACTCTTCCTGCACTGAAAATCTTAAAATTGTAACAAGACTGTCTTTTCCTGATTAAGTTCCTTATTTCACCTTTCAGTTAGAAGTAGCCTCCACCTGCAGAATATCTGCTACAAACCAAAGACAATTGTAAGGTTCACCTCCCTCTGTTGTGAGCACAACTCGCTTTCTTGCAAATCCTATGTTCAGTATTGTAGCTCCCAGCAAGAGGTAGCTTGCCTTAAAAAATATTAGCTGTTCTGATGAGTTTGCTATAAAACACTTGCGTATAATACTATTGTTCTCAGGTCTGTTACCAAAGCTATTGGCTGATTAAGTAGCTATGGTGTAATCACTTCATGAGAAAGTCTGGAATTTCCTTTTAAGGCACACAAAAGATAAACCCAAAAAACAGTTTACTGTCTGGGTCAAATACACAACCTGTACCTGCACTTTTTCAGGCTTTGTGACAAATGTTTGTGCGGGTTTAAACTCTTCCTGCACTGAAAATCTTAAGAATTGTAACAAGACTGTCTTTCCTGATTAAGTTCCTTATTTCACCTTTCAGTTAGAAGTAGCCTCCACCTGCAGAATATCTGCTACAAACCAAAGACAATTGTAAGGTTCACCTCCCTCTGTTGTGAGCACAACTCGCTTTCTTGCAAATCCTATGTTCAGTATTGTAGCTCCGAGCAAGAGGTAGCTTGCCTTAAAAAATATTAGCTGTTCTGATGAGTTTGCTACAAAACACTTGCTTATAATACTATTGTTCTCAGGTCTGTTACCAAAGCTATTGGCTGATTAAGTAGCTATGGTGTAATCACTTCATGAGAAAGTCTGGAATTTCCTTTTAAGGCACACAAAAGATAAACCCAAAAAACAGTTTACTGTCTGGGTCAAATACACAACCTGTACCTGCACTTTTTTCAGGCTTTGTGGCAAATGTTTAGCCCAGGGTTTAAACTCTTCCTGCACTGAAAATCTTAAGAATTGTAACAAGACTGTCTTTTCCTGATTAAGTTCCTTATTTCACCTTTCAGTTCGAAGTAGCCTCCACCTGCAGAATATCTGCTACAAACCAAAGACAATTGTAAGGTTCACCTCCCTCTGTTGTGAGCACAACTCGCTTTCTTGCAAATCCTATGTTCAGTATTGTAGCTCCGAGCAAGAGGTAGCTTGCCTTAAAAAATATTAGCTATGTATATATATATATATATATTTTTTTTTATTTCCATGAACTTGCATCCTCATTCATACAGGTCCCATTGGAAATGGAATAGAGGAGTTATTGCAAAACTCATTTTTCATGTCAGCCTGCTTTCCCTGACACACTGCGTAACACCATCAGGCCATGACATGCATGTGAACCAATTGTGAAATAGAGCTCTCCAGCCCATCACAGTGTGTCCACCATGTGAAAGAACACTGCACCATACCTTCCCAGGTTCTGAGCAGTGATGTGTTCCACCAATCCTTGTGCTGCCCAGCCAGCTCCCAGAGCTAATCTCTGAACCTGAGTTGCCAGCACGGAAACACAGCATGCTACACTCTGGCCCAACAGCTGTCCCTGCACACAGCATTTCTCCATAACTTTTAGGTGATTCTATCAACCAATAACAATATGTAATCAATAACCCTGGCAAAAATGCATACAGGGCAATTATTTATTTAACAGGTCTATTCTTTCAACAGGTCTACACATTATTATATTCCACTTTTTGGGGCATAATTACTTTATTTTTCTTAAAAATGACAGTTAAATTTATTTTACCAGTTATTCATTTCAGATGGCATCTCTATACCTTAAAGGCACAAATAGGTTTGTACAAAGTGAGGTATGGACTTAGCAGGTCTGTGCTATTGACAAGGTTTTGTTTAAGTTAGCCCTAGTGCAATAATTTAAGACTGAAAATTGTATTAGGCTGTAGTGCAGGTAGAGCAAATATCACCATGCATGATGTGTGGTGCCACCATCTCTGGCAGTGGGAGCTGTGGTAGATAAGTGACTGCTAATTTCTGTTGCAGAATGCAGTCATTTCATTAGCTAATGTATGATGTTATAGCAATGATAACATCACATTCTGAGCATATAGGGGGTTTGGATATAAAAAGAGGGGACAGGAACCTGATTCTATGGATAAACAGAAGTATTAATAAAAAATCACCAAGAGTGAATTCTGTGGCACCGCAGAAGTTCTGTGGTAGATTGCAAGTTCTGCGCAAAATTCTGCGGCCACAGAATTCTAGGGGCTTTGAACATTGGAGTTTAGTACAGGCAGATAAAATGTTCACAAGCATTTCACCTATGAGCTGGCTTTTAGGCTGACGCACCCCCACCCCTCACATTTAGAGGTTGATAGAATAATGTCTCAGAGAAGGAGGGAGGGGCTCTAATCCCACTAGTCAAATGGCTTCTAGAGGCTCACAAATCAAGGTGGTTACTAATCTTTAGTCATAAGAGGGGGGGGGGTTCCTTAGTTGGTGGCTGGAAACCACTGACACGGTCTAAGCATCTGTCCAAGCCCTCAGGTATTTTGGGTCCATTTGGTGAGCTCCTTCCTGGAAAACAGTATGTTAAGAGACACCACAGTGCATGCAATACATTTTAGAACATTACAGAACCACACAACTTCTGATGCAACTAGCAGTCATTTTATTTTGAAAGGCTCAAGCACTTTTTTCCCTCAAGGTAACATATTTACAGTTAGTGCACTTTACTGACATCTTCCTCCATTTTTACGGCCCTCAGCCATGGCACAACACTTCAGGAGACTGGAGGATTTGAACCTCCAGCCTACAAGTCACTTCCTAGCCGGGGGGCTCTGCTCTGAAACGATATATCCACCAAAATGAGGTCCTGGATTTTTCCCTTTCCAAATGTCTCAAAATAAACATGCTGTCACTCCTCCTTTACTGCTTTTCCCTTTGCTAGGTAGAGGGTGAGGAAATTTACCTCACACTTTAATTTCCCTGAGAGCCTTCACTGCTTTCCTCTGCCAGTGGGGAAGGGTTACATTTTCTTTACTGTCCCAGTGGCTCTTTCCTTAACAGGGGATTAGCTGGACCCAGTTCTTAATTTAACCCCAACCATGTCCTTTACTACTAGGCTTCCCTGCTCCTGGACCAAGGCAGGAGGAACTCGGGGAGGGGGCCTACCTTCCAATAGCACATAGCAAGATCACCAGCAAATAAAGCAGCAATTACCTGGTGGACACAAGAAAACACAAAGAATAGAAACTGTAACTTCATATCCCTCCAGACGATCCAGCTGCCACCTGAAAGTCTGGGCCCCTATGGCAAACACCATCTTCTCTGGTCTGGCTGAGGAGATGCCCTGTCTCCTCTTAACATCTTTTCACAGTCATTTCCCCTTCAATCCTGCCTAGAGATGGATGAAGTGGCTGAAATTTGCTCCACGGAGTGATTCTTGGAGTAACATGGATTCCTCAAGCGCTCTGCAACGCCAAGCGCAATACTTCACGTCATAATGTGGAATGCGAAGTCCATTGAAACCAATGACTTTGCATTATTCAACCTTCCCCAAACCACTTCTCCACCAATTTTAAGGTGACGTACATTGAAATCAAGGTACTTTGCATCACTTCACCTTGTTATTGTGCTCCAAGCCGAATTTGCAATGCTTCATGGGATTGCAGGTCACATGGGCTCTAGATTGTTCAGTACAGCCTCAGTTCTGTGTAGTGTGTGTGTAGTGGAAGATGGAGACAGTTTCCTTTCAGAGCTCTGTGATTTAAATCCTGTAAAAGCTGTTAGAAAAGCCTTTTTGAGCCATTTTTTGCTCGAAATTTAGTGCATTGATTGTAGGAAACCCTCCTGTGCTCATATCATTGAGTGTTTATTGCTTGTGTGTAGATTTTGAATGTTAATTTAGAACAGTCAATCTATGTACTGTGTACTGTGAAGTGTGCTTTGTGGGAGTGGAGTATCTGTGGTGTAGGTAGATTAACTGGGAGAAAAAGGCAGTCTTTCTGTTTTGGTTATATTTTTCTTTGTTAACTGTGTTAATGTACACACAGTAATATTTTCAGTAATTCTTAACATTTTTCTGCTGATTGTAGTGGTGCAGCAGTGTATAATTTCAGTTTATTTAAAACATTTGGTTATATTGCTAAAGGTTTTCAATTTGCTACGCAATACTTGTAGTGTGTGTGTGAGTGTGTGTGCAATGCGTACCATTAAATCAGACAACTTTTATTGTGCCAGAGTAACTGCAGCAGTATGAACCTGCTATCCACCACACCTGCATGCATTTTTTATACTGCTTTGTGGTATCTTTACTGGTAGTGGGCTGTTACTGCCGTGCACTACCCCCCCAAACTGGCAAAATATATCCTTTTCCAGATTTGGACTTGTGAGTTATGAGCACTTGTTAGGTGACTTTGCATTTCTGGTTACACTCTCATTTCACTTCATCAGCACTGGGGAATTGTCTCAACTCAAGACAGTAGCATTTTGGAGATGCAAATTAATTATGGTGACTGTGTGTGGCCACTGCTCACATGACGGAGTGCACCATTAATTCTAGGAGACTTTGCATTTTTTGTTACCCTCTCATCTCACTTCACCAGTACTGGGGAATTTTCTGGACACAAGACAGTAGCATTTTGGGGATGCACATTAATTCTGGTGACTGTGTGTGGCCACTGCTCACATGACTTGAGTGTGCCATTAATTCTGGGAGACTTCACATTTCTTGTTACGCTCTCATTTCACTTCGTCAGCACTGGGGAATTTTCTGGACATGACAGTAGCATTTTGGGCATGTACATTAATTCTGGTGTCTGTGTATGATGTGACGACATCTACTGTGCACATGACTGAGTGTGCCATTAATTCTGGGAGACTTTGTATTTCTTGTTGTGCTCTCATTTCACTTCATCAGCACTGAGGAGTTTTCTGGGCACAAGACAGTAGCATTTTGGGGATGCACATTAATTCTGGTGACTGTGTGTGGGGGCACTGGGGGGCTGCCAATATTGTTACCACTCCGCCTTACTTCGCGTTAAGGTGGAATGACAATGCAAAGTAATAATTACAAGGTGAAGTGAGCCTTTCCGATTGGCCACTCCATGTAGCGGAGTGACAACACGAAGTGGCCACTTCGTGTTCACTTTGCCAGTGGAATTTAATTTCACTGCATCTCTAATCTTGCCCTACTGGTGGGTGCGATGGTGCTCCTACTACCAAACTTCAAGCAGAGGGGCTGACAGCCCCCTCTGTCACAGGCCTCACCGGCCATCACATGCTGGGCCACCCACTGCTACAAAACTGTCACACACCTTCTTCTGCTCTTCTCTCACTCTCTCCTCTCTCAATTGACAACTCCCCCTCATGCTGATAGGTGTGAAAATCCTAGTGCATGTGCACACCCCCGGTGGGAATGCGCATGCTCTCGATGCCTTAAAGGGAATCTTTAGTAATCTTCCTGCAATGGCAGGGGTTAACATATATAAAATATGTTGAAACATGAATGTCTTTTATTGACTGTATATGATCTATAATTTAAGTAGATTGATATTCTACAATGGACATGTTTAAGAAAGCAATAAGACATAACAGGGTGTGCATTATGGTGAAATAATCACATGCCTCAGGTGCGTTGTTAGGCATAAGGTGCAGCCGAGTGCCATTAAATGCACCTGAGAAGTGTGATTATTTCATCATAATAGCACACCCCTGGAGTGTCGTATTGCTTTTATAAAATGGCATTTAAATATATGACTTAAAATGTATGAAAATAAGAACAAAGTATTTTAAAAAGAAAAAAATAGACCTTTCATTGAAATATGCTTCCATTTTACCTCAGAATACAAAAAATAGTCCCTATTCTGGTAACTGTGGGGTTAACTAAAAACATAAAACATAATGAAATGTGTAAGGCACACATTTTTATAAGAAAAAAAAGTTACCTTGCATTTTAAATCAATTCAAGTACTGTTTCTTAATTCTTAATAGAAATGTGTTCAAAACTTTAAACCTGCCAGGATACTTTGTGTGTGTATGTGTGTCGTGGGGGGATAAAATACCCATGTATGATTCAAATGTATGTGCTTTTATAAACTTCAGTAGTGTATTTCAGCACTTTGGATCTGCCTCTGCCTGTGTAACTGTGTTCTCCCACCTTTTCTCTTTGCTTATGAAATATTATTGCCTACTTTCTTCATTCTGTTTATTTTTTTTCCATCAGTCTTTCCCCACATTCAAGATATGGAATGTTGCCGGCCAGTGGCGCTGAGGGTTGAGGTGCTGGATGCCACACCTCATGCCACACCAGCAACCAGGGTTTAGGAATGAGCTCGGGCCACTGGGGGTCAGCAGGGGAGGGAAGGGGTCGAGCATCTGGAGAACCGCTCTCCCTTCCCAGGGAGGGTTGTAGGGACTGTGCTGCTCCTGAGTGGCCTCTAGGGTTCACCAGATACTTGCGGGACAGAAACATCAGCTCCGGCGGAGCTGCAGTGGACATCTGAGGATGTCATTGCACATCCCAGCTCCAGGGGAGGGACATGGGAGGGAACAGCTAAGCAGAAAATCCCCAACTTGGGGATAGGTGATCGCTACTCCAGGGCCAAAGACCACACTCCCATGGCTCGGCTCCATAACTGGGGCCCCTTCCCATCCCCTGGCCGGTGGCTCAGATTGTAGATAGAGCACCAGGGTGGCAGCAGCCCCACCTCGGGGGGTTCAGAGCTGGGGGACTTGCTGGACCGGGACAGGGCCTGGAAAGGAGCTTCAGGCAGGAGGTAGAGTTGACAGTTAATGAAGCAGCTGGAGCGAGTTCCCCAACTTGTGCATAGAACAGAATTAGAAAAAAAAAAGATACGGAATGTTTATTATGGAATGTTTTCTGTGGAATACAGGGACTCAAAATTCTGCTTGATTACACTGGCAGAATGTTACTCTCCCAACATACTGTGCACACATACAACAAAGGCCTTTTCTAGAGCCATAGACTCAATTACCTCACTGTCAGGGAAAGAAAAAGAAGAGATTTCCCTGATGAGCGGGTAAAGATGGAAGGGGGATTTTTCATTGTCAGCAAAGAAACAGTTGTAATGAAAACTATAAACAATAAGCAATGGTTCTAATGTGTTTATGTGTGTAAGTAATGTGTGATGATCAGGGAAACAACATTTAATTAACTTGTTTTATTTTTTAAGATAGTTTTATTTTTAGGGCCCAGTTGAAGGTTGTTTACAGTGTAAAGGTAGCAGCAATGTTTGTAATGGAAGAGCAATTTGGTTTACAGAGACTGATGGAAGATAGTTCTGGTTGTAGGAGGACTGATTTGCTCATTGTGAGTTGTGGTTTAGAACCAGGATGACTATGCATTATGCTCTAATATTGAACGGTCACCTGACTGGTTTTAACCAATTAAAGTTCTTTTATTTTTAGACCCATTTTTCACAGATTTCATCACTGGGAAATGGCTTTTTCTGGGAGACTTCAACTCCTGGTTCAATAATGAAGTCATGCATTTTGGAAGGGCTTTCCTCCAGTTGATGGAATCACTGAGCCTAACAAAAGGTGTTACTTCTGTGACTCACCAACATGGACATGTCTTGCATGTGGGTTTCTCCATGGGGCTTGAGGTGAGTAGCCTTGAGATTGATCTGGTTAATTGGTCAGATCATTGCACAGTGAAATTCTTCTTCAGTGACTCCTCCTGTGGTCCTCTCATGGTAGAGATGGTTCAGTACCATCCTTTAAGCTTGGTCCAGAAGGACTACAGGCAGTACTGAACATCTCTGTGATGGTGGCAGCTCATGAGACAGGAATGGAAAATGCAGTTCTAATCTATAATAGTGTTGGTTGTCAAGGTCATTAATGCCATAGCACCTTGCTGTGTTTGACCTTGGGTTTCACATTTAGGATTTTCATGGTTTGATGGGGAGCTTAGGGAGTTGACAACTAGGGGTTGGAGGTTAGAGCACTGTTGGAGAAGGTATGGGACTAAGAAGGACAAACTGGTTTTGAACATTCATTATGATAAATACCAAAGGGCAATCTTCCATAAGAAGGTAGCATTTTTGTCCAGGGAGATGGTGGCTAGAAGGAACCAACCATCTCAGCTCTTCTATATTGTGGACAGGTTATTAAATCCATCCTGTCTCCAGTCAGTGAGAGCAGTGTCAGTGGTTAGGTGTGAAAACTTTGCTCAGTTCTTCTCAGAGAGTGCCCTTTATTTGGTCCAGAATCCTTCCTCACAGGCTGATGTGGCCCAGCAGAATTGGGCATGGACCATACAGATGCATTCTGCAGTCATGGGTGGTGTTTCAGCCAGTCTCGATGGGTAAGGTCTGTGATGTGATTTAGGAGCTTTGACCCACCTATTGTAACCCAGACCCAGGCTCTTGCATTTACTAGTGAGCTGCGTAGGGTTTTTGGAGTTGTTGTTCACTGGAATAGTTGTGTGTTCCTTAACAGAGGAGGTCTTTTAAGTGGCACTGAAGGATGCACTGGTAAAGCCCCTCCTGAAGAAGCTAGATTTGGACCCAGATGTTCTAGCACATTACCGCCTTGTCTCTGACATATCTTTTTAGGTAAGGTTATTGAGAATGTTGTGGTGCTGCACCTTGAGTTGCACATTTCAGTTCGTGAAATCTATGGGTCCTTCCAATCTGGTTTTAGATCTAGACATAACACTGAAATGGTGTTAGGGTGGACAATTGCCTTCTTAGTGTGACACACAGGGGGGAATGGTCAATTTTTGTTCTTCTTGATCGCTCCTCAGAATTTGGCACTGTGGACCATCGGCTGTTGTTGGATTGTCTGCAGGAGTACATTGGACTCACTGGCACTGTCATCTGTAAGTTCAAGTCCTATCACAGGGATAGGATGCAGAGGATGGTGATGGGTACTTTCTTATTGCACCTAATGTCCCTGCCCTGTGGCATGCCCCAAAGTTCGGTCCTCTCACCCATGCTGTTCACTGTGCACATGCTGTCCCTAGGAGGGATCATTCCACAATACAATATTGATTTTTACTGCTATGCAGATAACACCCAGTTGTATTTGTCCTTTGCACCCAGGATGCCTGATTCTGTTGAGGTGCTTAATGTGTACCTATCTGAAATAGTGAAATGGATGGAATCTAGTCAGCTGAGGCTAAACCCAGAAAAGACTGAGGTCCTGATGATTGAGCAGGGTCAGAAGGAGGGAGCAAAGGTAGCTATGGGAGAGGCAGAGCTTCAGCTCAGGTCATCCAGGCCATTGGCCTCTGCAAGGGTGAAAAATCAAAGTCATTCTTGATGAACATTTGACAATGGAGGTTCAGGTGTCAGCTGTAGTCAGGAGTAGCCTTTGCTATCTGAGTAACATCAACTGGATTAAGATCCTTATCTCTCCTGAGGTACTGCCAAAACTGGTGCATGCATTCATGATGTCTAGACTCAAGTGCTTTACCTTGGTGAAGAATGCAGCAGCCAGGATGCTAACTGATTTTTTGAGGTCTAGTCATGTGACCCCGGTGCTGCAGTATCTGCACTGGTTGCCTGTGAAGTGGCTAATTACCTTCAAGGTTGGACTTCTAACCTATAAAATCTTACATGGGTGGAGCCCTGACTACATGGCAGAGTTCCTGCACCATTTCTATTCCTTGCACCCCCTGCACTCCTCGAAGGAAGGCCTTCTTTCCTGAGGGCCCAGCCAAAGTCATGAGGAGACGGTACATCTGAAGTAGCTAGTCCTCTTTTGTGCAGTGCCTTTCCCAGGAGATTGAGGGAAGCCCCCTTGGTGGGAGCCTGTAAAAGGGGATTAAAAATCTGTTTGTTTAGCTGGGCATTCAGGGATTTAAAAAAAAGTTTCCCCTATCTCAGTTACTGTATATATGTTTTAGAGTATTATTTAAGTTATTTATTCATTGTTTTTATTTATTTAATTGCCTGTCATTTCTGTACGGTGCCCTGTGCCTTTACAGAAGGGTGCCTTACAAATAAAGCTACTATTTATATCTATGTAAGTTGCAAAAAACTTTTATTAATGCTCCAGCTAGGGTCAAAGTGACAAAAGTTGGGAAATGAGGTGTCAGAGTTTCCAACCCTAACACCCCACCTTCCCAAATCAGGCAGGAGAGCAGGTGTGGGGTGTGCCTTGGGCTTCTAAAGCCTAACACTCACCCTATTCCATCTATAAATAAGATCAGATGTGTAAATTTTATGAAAATAGGGTGCATGTTAAGCTTGAGAAGCCTGAGGCACACCTACACCTACTCTCCTGCCTGGTTTGGGAAAGTGGGGTGTAAGGGTTGGAAACCATAATGCCTCATTTCCCAACTTTTGTCACTCTGACCCTAACTGGAGCATTAATATAGTTTTTGCAACTTATTTCCTAACAAGATAGTATAATAGTATCCTTATTTTACTGTGGGACCACAGGGTCCTTCAGACCTTGCGTTCCCATCCCTCCATAGATATGTATATGTTTGTAGCTGTGGAGTCTGGGCCCATCACTTCCATTTATAGGACAACAGTGACTCAATTGTCAGCATAGCCATCTTATTACCCCACCCCATGTACCCAGTACAGAAACTTTTCGAATCCCCACCAAAACATAATGCTGTGCAACTGCAACATCATTCCATACCACACGTGCGAAAACACATTTTGGGCAGGATTTGAAAAATTACAGCTGTGACATACATGAGGTGGGGTTATAAGAAGGCTGTGTTGAAAATCTTGGGTCAAAATATTTAAAATTTCCAAAGTTACGAGAGCATGCATAGCGGAATTGCAACTGGGAGTGGGCCCCAAGGTGTTAAACTGGGTCAGAAACTGGTTGAGTGACAGGACACAGAGGATGGTGATCAACGGCATTCAATCCAAGCAGAGGGGGCTGACTGGGGGGTGCCACAGGGATCCATGCTGGGGCCAGTCCTCTTTAATGTCTTCATAAACGACATTGCAGAGGAGCTGGAGAGGAAAGTATGCCTCTTTGCAGATGACACTATGCTCTGCATCAGGGGCGACACTCTGGAGGGGTGGTGGAAAAAATGGGAAAGGACCTAAACATCCTTCAGGAATGGCTGAGAGTGTGGCAGCTAAGATTCAATGCAAAGAAGTGCAAAATCATGCACTTGGGGCACATAAATCCAAGGGAGGAGCACAAGATGGGGGGTACTGATGGCCACCAATCAAGAAAGAGACCTGGGGGTAATCATATCTGATGACCTAAAGGTAACCAAACAATATGAGAAGGCTGTGGGGAGAGCCAGTAGGATGCTAGGGTGCATAGAGTGAGGTATCACCAGCTGAAAAAAGAAGGTGGTTATGCCACTGTACCGATCACTAGTGAGATCTCGTCTGGAGTACTGTGTCCAGTTCTGGAGGCTGCATCTCTAGAAGAACATAAACAAAATAGAGGCAGTCCAGAGAAGGGCAACAAAAATGGTGCAAGGACTGCACCAAAAGTCATATGAAGAAAGACTAGAAGACTTCAATATGTATTCCCTTGAGGAGAGGACAGAGAGGGGGAATGGTAGATACATTCAAGTTTATCAGGGGTATAGTCAAGATACAGGAGGGTAGCAACTTTCAGAAAAGAAGGTGTACAAGAACATGGGGGCATGATATAAGGCTAGATGTGGGTAGGCTCAAGGGCAAAGTGAGGAAGCACTTTTTCACAGAAAGAATAGTGGATGCTTAGAACAGCCTCCCTGTGGAGGTGATGGGGGCAAAAACAATAGAGGAATTCAAGAATACATGAGATAGACAAAAGGGTACTCTAACAATAGGAAGAGAGGATAAGTCACAGATCAACTAGGATCTGTGGTAATTCATTAAGTAGGGAAAAGGGGCAGACTAGGTGGGCCACACGGTCCTTATCTGCCGACACCTTCTATGCATCTGTGAATGGTCATAACTTTGCCATTTTTAATAATATTGACCCCAAATGTTCTTTTTTGTAACTTATATTTTATTGTTTTTAAAAATAAAAACAATGACATACAATCTTCTCATGTCAGATATCACATTAATACTTTTCAAATACATCCAATGTATTAGTTTAATTTAATCTAGACATTCTGGCTTACGAAAGTAGGGGCATTCCTTAATGACAAATGTCCAACAAAAGTCCAGAAAAAAATGTTACATCCCACAAGACTTTGAGTGGTCATTTCAATGATATAAAAAAGAAGTCCAAACATTTTTAAACCAACAACCTGTGTTGTTATGACCCTCTTCCACAAATGAAACCCAGCATGGTTTAGCAAACAGCTTAATAGCTCCCTGATCGACTACAAATTAACCTCGAATTTAGATAACTCGAACAAACTTATTACCACATTGACAATGATGTTAATTCCCACTGTCTTCCTGTAGCAGCATGTCAAAACGGTATAACTTTTATTTTTATATAGATGCTGCCCTTGATTAATAACTTTTAAACAGCTAATTTTAAGAACAAGTTTTTAAGAACAAATATTTTCCTCTCTGACGACTAGCCCTCAGATAAAATTTTTTTTAGTACTTTACCATGAGACCAGAAGAAATCTAATTAGATTTAAACAAAAGTTAACAATAAGTTTGTTTCAAGCGTCTTCTTCTGAATCCGAGGGCTCTAGACGTTCGTTACGATCAAATTCTCTGGTCAGGGCTTCGGTTTTTTTACCCGCTTCTTCTGGATCTGTGTATTGATAAGTATTGTCCTCCGTAGTGTGTCCTTAATCTGGCTGGCATAAGAAGGGAGTGGGCTACTCCTAGGCTCCGTAACTTTGCCCTAACACCATCAAATTTCTTCCTCCGAGCTCTGGTTGCATATGATAAATCGGGGGAAAAAGTGCAGGGTAGCTCCTTGGAAATTAAGCTGAGTGGCTTCTCTTGCAGCTTGTAGGATCATGTCCCTGGTTACTGGACTGGATGTGATTAGCAAAATCGTCCTGGGAAGATCCTTGTTTGATGCAAGCGATCTTGGAGACACCCGTTAAGCTTTTATCATCTGCTGTGCTAAAGATATAGGGTCCAGGCTTAATACATTGGGCATCCACTCCTTTAAAAAATACAGCAAATTATCTCCCTCAACATTTTCTGGCAACCCGATAATGCGTACATTAGAGGCCCTCTGTGAATTCTCGAGGGCCTCCAGTCTGTATCTAAGCTGAGTGTTTTCTTTGGTAAGCATGCCAGTGGATGTTAAAGCTTTGGTTGCCGTTGATTCAGCTATAGTCGCCGTTGTGGAAGCTGTTGCAATTTTAGCATCTTGCTCTGCATATTTTGTTAGGAGACATTCGACTTTGCCATCTATGGCCTGCAACGATTTTTGCAATGCCCGCCATGGGGTTCAATCTCCTCTTCCGCCACTTTTTTTGTTACCGGTGCTAAACATGTTTCAACCCGAGGAGTCTTTGGACCAGTTGCTGGAGCTTTGCCGTCCAACCCATCCTTCAAAAAAGGTACCGTTTTGCTCAGCTGGATATAAGGAATCGTATTTTGTCAATTAAATATCAATTTTCTATCGAGTACTCTATATTTTTATACGTTTTTTAGAGTTAATCGGTGAGCCTCTGCTAATTGCATCTTGTCAGTGGGATGCTCAACAGCGCCCCCTCAATCCCAGATTTTCAACATAGCCTTCTTATGACCCCGCCTCATGAACAAAGTCAGGACAAATTGTCAAATTCCACCTGAAAGCTGATTTCACCAACTGACCATGAAATCCTCTTTCGGGCAGGAGTTGAATAATGACAGTCATATTGTTCATGATGTGGTGTCCCCAAAAGGTCATGTTGAAAATGTGGGGTCAAAATGATAAAAAATGGCAAAGTTATGCATAAAAGTTGAAACCCCCCTTTGAAATACATTGAACCACATTTAACTTAGTTTCTCATATTGCAGTCACCGGTTCCAGCAGCAAGACATGTCTTTCATCGGAGAGTGGATCTTGAATCTGGGACCTGTTCAGGTGAGTGAGGGTGTGTGGGGGTGTACTGGGGTGTGTGGGGAGGTGGGTGTGGGAGGGGCTGATTTTATTTTTAGTTTTTGTTGACCGGGTACGTGCACTAGACAAATTCTGCCTATTTTCAGGCACAGCCCGGGGGAGGGGGATACAGATGAATGCCAACTGACCTTGAACTAGATTAAGCTGTTGGTGGTATTTTTAGTGAATGGGGGGAAATTTGGCCAGTTCTGAACTCAGAACAGTGAGGGAACAGTTCAGAACAGTTCTGAACTCAGAACAGTAATCGGTGAGGGACCATTTTTTCCAAGTTTTGTAAAAAGAAAACCATTGAGGGACCGTTTTCTGTATTTTAGGATTGTGCCTGAGCTCAGAGGGTGGGCGGACCACTAGACACCAGCATAAATGAAATGACAGAAATTACAATAGAGACAGCAACTGGAGGGTGGGGTGTGCCATTAGGCACCAGGGGAAGTGAAATGACAATGGAGACAGTGATTGGAGGATGCCATTAGACACCAGGGAAAATACAAAGAACAAGGGGGACGGCTATCGGAGGGTGAGGGTTATCACTAGACATTTGGGAAAAGAAAGAAAAAAATGAGGATGGCAATCAGAGGGCAGGGGGGACCACTAAACACCAGGGAATAAATAAAAATGATGGGCCTGGTGATGGGAGGATGGTAGTTGCCACTAGATTCCAGGGATATAATTTTTTTTTAAATCCTTTTTTGCCAGGCAATTTCCCTTTTCCTGATGACAAAAAAGGATTTAAACAGTTAAATAAAATATTCAGAGGCCATGGGAGCTATAAAAAAATACTAAAAGAAGCTTATCAGCTCCCAATGAGCAAGGTACATGTTTGGATATCTGCAAAACACATCCCAGGACAGTTTATGACAGTTTGTTCTGTAAAAAAACAGAAACAATATGGCGGCGTGTAAAAAAAAAAAAGAAATTTTTTCTCGTGCAAAAGGATTGGCCCCTTGTGAAAAAGGATTCTTTTTTGTGAGGCCAAAGCCTCTGTCAAACTTTATCCCTCTATCCTGGAGTATGATCTTCCCATTGAAAATAATGGGAACTTAAAAACTGAAAAACTTCACAGTAGATTAATATTTTTTCATCTAATGGACCTTTATATAACAAAAAATATAACAAAAGAAACCTGATATCTAAAGGAACCCAAAGAACTAAGCATTTTTTTGATAAGCAAAGGATTACTTACCATTCCAGGAGTAACAGATCTGAAGTAGTGTTGCTTGGATAGTGCCTCCATTGATCCAACTGTGATATGTCGAATAGTGGCAGTATCCAAGCAGGATCCAATGTGGGATCCAGCCAAATTTGGGGGTCAGATCCCAGGTTGAATCCCGCATTATTCGACATTGGATCCAGGGATCCGATGTCTGATAACACGGGAGCTGACTTGGATCCGGGGGGGTCTAGAAACATAGAAACATAGAATTTGATGGCAGATAAGGACCGCTTAGCCCACCTAGTCTGTCCATTTTCCTACCTAACATAAGCTGCAGATCCTAGTTAACCAACAGCTTACTTCCTCCTACCCCCCACTAGAATTGCTTTATGTCTGTCCCATGCATTCTTGAATTCCCCCCCACTGTTCTTGACTCCACTACCTCCTCAGGGAGGCTGTTCCATGCATCCACAACCCTCTCTGTGAAAAAATACTTCCTCACATTACCTCTGAGCCATCCCTACTCTATCTTCAAATTGTGCCTCCTTGTTCTTGCACACCTCTTTTTCTGAAAGATGCTACCCTCTTGGACTTTGTTGATTCCCTTGAGGTACTTGAAAGTTTCTATCATGTCCCCTCTCTCCCTTCTTTCCTCAAGGGTATACATATTAAGCTCCTTTAGTCTTTCTTCATATGTCTTCTGGTGCAGACCCTGCACCATTTTGATAGCCCTCCTCTGGACAGCCTCCACTCTGTCTATGTCTTTGCGGAGATGGGGTCTCCAGAACTGCACACAGTACTCCAGATAGGGTCTCACCAACTGTCTGTACAGAGGGATGACAACTTCCTGTTTTCTACAACTGATGCCTCTCCCTATGCATCCCAGTATCCCCCCAGCCTTCCTTACTGCCTTGTCACAATGCTTGCCCACCTTTAGGCATGGGATCGGTGCAGTGCAGGATGAGATTGTGGAGTTGGGGAAGGACCTCAGACAGGCAGCAAGCACGGTTACCTTCTCAGAGGTGCTGCCAGTCCATGGCAGGGGTGAGGCTAGGGTACTACATTCCATGCAGTTTAATGAATGGTTGCAAAACTGGTGCAGAGCACAGGGCTTTGGCTTCATTTGGGACTGGGGTACACCTGGAGAGATGAAAGGTCTATACTGGCATGATGGTCAGCATCTGTCCATGAAGGGAACCAAGATCCTAAGTGACAGGTTTAAATGCTTCCTTGGCAAGCTTCTAAACTAGCAATGGGGGGAGATGCTAATAAGAGGCAGAAAATGTCAAGCCTCCCCCCCCCCACAAAACATGATGGGTAGTAAGGTAAACACTGAGGTACAGTGCTCAACAGATGGCAGGACAAGGGTAAATGGAAAAATAGACAAGGGCAAAAAGAGCAGGCATGGGGGAAAAAAGGATAAAGCCAACATTAAATGGAAGGCAATGAGTACCAATGCCCGTAGTCTGAGAAACAAGCTTCCTGGGCTAGTAGCCTTGATGGAAGATGAAAAATTGGATATTGTGGCAGTCACAGAAACATGGTACACGGGGAACCATGACTGGGATGTCAACATACTGGGGTACACAGTCTACAGAAGGGACAGGGAGGGGAAAAGAGGAGTTGGAGTAGCTCTATACATAAAGGAAGGGATCAAAGCTACAGAACTAAAAAGTAAAGGGGGAGGACAAGAGGCACTCTGGGTCACCTTGGAGACAGGGAATGGCATCACAATCCGCACAGGGGTTGTATACAGATCCCCATCTCAAGGGGAGGAAATGGACAAGAAAATGATAGAGGACATTCTCAAAATGGCTGAAAAAGGGGAGATACTGTTGATGGGGGACCTGAATATGCCAGATGTTAACTGGATGACATGTACTGCAGCCACATCCAAGAGCAGGGTCATTCTCGATGCCCTGCAGGTGAAACCTTAGACAGCTAGTGTTGGAACCCACTCGGGAGGGAGCAATACTAGATCTGGTACTCTCAAATGGAGAGGATCACAAATTTAGAAGTCAGTAGACATCTGGGAACGACGACCACTGCACAGTGTGCTTCACAATAAGCACAACCATGGAGTCAAGCCATACAAAAACAAGCATACTGGACTTTAGAAGGGCTGACTTTGGCAAAATGGGTGAATACCTGAGGAATACACTAGCAAATGGCCAAAAAGGAGGGGTGGAAGAACAATGGAGAAAAATCAAAACTGCCATCATAGAGGCAACAAGCCTGTGTGTGAAACAGATAAAGAAAACAAAGTGGAGTAAAAAAACACTATGGTTCTCAAAAGAGGTGGCAGGGAAGGTTAAAGAGAAAAAGGCTGCATTCAAAAAGTATAAGGCATCACAGAAGGAGCACGACAGGGAACTGTATCAATTAAGGCAGAAAGAAGTGGGGAAGGCAGTCAGAATAGCAAAAGCCCTAACTGAGGAAAAAATAGCCAATTCAGTTAAGAAGGGGGATAAAACCTTTTATAGGTACATTAGGGAGCATAGAAAGGTTAAGGGAGGAATAGTGAAGATTAATAAGGAGAGGGAGGTGGGCAGGGAGACAGTGAAAAGGCAGAGATACTGAATGAATACTTTGCTCAGTATTCACAAAAGAAGATGAGGAGGAGTTACCTAAACCAGACAATAGAAGCACTCTGGGTAGGGGGTTGACACCAGTCCATTAACAGAAGAAAAGAGTCCTGAAAGAACTCCTAAAACTCAAAGGTGGACAAAGCAATGGGGCTTGATGGGATTCACCTAGAATCTTAAAAGAACTAAGGGAGGACCTAGTGACACCACTGACCACACTTTTTAACAAATCATGGCAGGATGGGGTGGTACCTGAGGACTGGAGGAGGGCAGATATGATTCTCCTTCACAAAAGTGGGAGCAAGGCAGAAGCAGGAAACTACAGACCTGTAAGTTTGACCTCAGTGGTAGGGAAAATGATGGAATCACTTCTGAAAGAAAGAATTGTCGAGTACCTAGAGGCCAGCGGTGCACTGGACCCAAAGCAGCATGGATTTACAGCAGGAAGGTCATGTCAGATGAATCTAATAGATTTCTTTGAATGGGTGACCAAAGTAATAGACCAGGAAGGGGCTGTGGATATGGCTTACCTAGACTTTAGCAAGAATTTGACATAGTTCCTCACAAAAGATTAATAATCAAATTAGCCAGCCTGGGAGTGGGTCCCAGAGTGGTAGCCTGGGTTGCAAACTGGCTGCACAACAGGACACAGAAGGTAATAGTGAGTGGAACATATTCCGAAGAAAGGGGGGTCACTAGTGGAGCACCTCAGGGCTCAGTACTGGGTCCAGTCCTCTTTAACATCTTTATAGGTGACATTGCAGAGGGTCTGGAGGGAAAGGTATGCCTCTTTGCAGATGATACAAAGATCTGTAACAGAGTTGATACACAAGGGGAGTAGAAAGGATGAGAAGGGACTTGGCAAGGTTGGAGAAATGGTCAGACACATGGCAACTTAGATTCAATGCAAAGAAGTGCAAAGTAATGCACCTGGGGAAAAAAACCCAGGAGAAGAGTACACAAATCAGGGGAGGTACTAACAACAACAAAAATGGAATGGGACTTGGGGGTAGTCATATCAGATGATCTAAAGGTGGGTAAGCAATGTGAGAAGTCAGTAAGGAGAGCCAGGGGGATATTGGGATGCATAGGAAGGGGCATCACAAGTAGAAAAAGGGAAGTGGTTATCCCTCTGTACAGACAGTTGGTGAGACCCCATCTGGAGTACTGTGTGCAGTTTTGGAGACCTCATCTACACAAGGACATAGACAGGATGGAAGCAGTCCAGAGGAGGGCAACTAAAACGGTGCAGGGTCTGCATCAGAAACCATATGAAGAGAGACTGAGAGAGCTTAATATGTATACCCTTGATGAAAGGAGGGACAAGGGGGACGTGATAGAAACGTTCAAGTACCTCAAGGGAATCAACAAAGTCCAGGAGGGTAGCATCTTTCAGAAAAAGAGATGTGTAAGAACAAGGGGACAAAATTTAAAGATAGAGGGGGGATGGCTCAGGAGTAATGTGAGGAAATTTTTTTTCACGGAGAGTGTGGTGGATGCGTGGAACTGCCTTCCTGGGGAGGTTGTTGGGGCTAAAACAGTGGGGGAATTCAAACATGCATGGGACAGATACAAGGCAATTGTAGTGGGGGGTGGCAGGAAGTAGGCTGTTGGTTAACTAGAATCTGCAGCTGATCCAGTAGGTAGGGAAATTGGCAGACTGGGTGGGCCAAGTGGTCCTTATCTGCTGTCAAAGTCTATGTTTCTGTGTTTCTATCTGATATAATTACCCCCAGATCCCTTTCCATTTTTACTGTTGTCAGTATCTCACCCCCATTGTGTACTCTTCCCCTGAGTTTTTGTTTCCCAGGTGCATTACCTTACACTTCTTTGCATTGAATCTGAGCTGCCATACATTTGACCATTCCTCTAACCTTGCCAAGTCCCTTCTCATCCTTTCCACCCCACCTTGTGCATCAACTCTGTTGCAGATCTTTGTGTCATCTGCAGAGACATACTTTTCCATCCAGTCCCTCTGCAATGTCGCTTATAAAGACACTGAAGAGGACCGGTCCTAATACTGAACCCTACGGTACCTCACTAGTAACCCCCCTTTCTTCAGAGTGGAGTCCATTTACTATTACTCTCTGTGTCCTATTCTTCAGCCAATTCTATACCCAGGCTATCATCTTGGGACCCACTCCCAGGCTGGCTAACTTGTATATTAATCTTTTGTGTGGGACTGTGTCAAATGCCTTGCTAAAGTCTAGGTAGGCCATGTCCACAGCCCTCCCTGATCTACTACTTGGTCACCCAGTCAAAGAAATCTATCAGATTCGGCTGGCATGACCTTCCGCTGTGAATCCATGCTGCCTTGGGTCCTTTGCCCTCTGGCCTCTAGATACTCGACAATTCTTTCCTTCAGAAGTGATTCCATCATTTTCCCTATCACTGAGGTTAAACTAACAGGTCTGTAATTTCCTGCTTCTGCCTTGCTCCCACTTTTGAGAAGAGGAATCATCTGCCCTCCTCCAGTCCTCGGTACCACCTCATCCTCCACAATTTGTTAAAGAGGGTAGTCAGTGGTGTCACTAGTTCTACCCTTAGTTCTTTTAGAATTCTGGGATGAATCCCATCAGGCCCCATTGCTTTGTCCACCTTAGTTTTAGAATTCTTTCATAACCCTTTCTTCTGTAAATGGGCTGGTATCAACTTCTGTATCCAGAGTGTTTCTACTGTTTGTTTTAGGTACCTCCCTCTTCATTTGTAAATACTGAGCAAAATATTTGTTTAGTATCTCTGCCTTTTCACAGTCACCTTCTGCCCACCCTCCTCCCCTTTATTAAGCCTCACTATCCTCCCTTGGTCTTCCTTCGCTCCCTGATGTACCTATAAAAGGTTTTATCCCCTTCTTAACTGAGTTGGCTATCTTTTCCTCAGTTTGGGCCTTTGCTGTTCTGACTGCCTTCCAGCTTCCTTTTGCTTTAACTGATACAGTTCTCTGTCCTGCTCCTTCTGTGATTCCTTGTACTTCCTGAATGCTTTCTTTTTCTCTTGAACCTTCACTGCCACTTTCTTTGAGAACCATAGTGGTTTCTTACATCATTGTGTTTTATTTGCTTCACACAAAGGCTTGTTACCTCTGTGATGGCAGTTTTTATTATTCACCATTGTTCTTCCACCCCTCCTTCCTGCCCATTTGCTAGTGCATTCCTTAGGCACTCACCCATTTTGGCAAAGTCAGCCCTCCTAAAGTCCAGTACTTCTGCCTTTTTATGGCTTGACTCTATTGCTGTGTTTATTGTGAACCATACTGTTCGATGGTCACTAGTTCCCAGATGGCTACCCACTTCTACATCTGTGATCCTCTCTCCATCTCCATTTGAGAGAACCAGGTCTAAGATTGCTCCTCTCTAGTGGGCTCCAATACTAGTTGTCTAAGGCATGCCCCCTGTAGGGCATCTAGAATAACCCCGCTCTTCCAAGTGGCTGCCTCAACTGCACTCCAGTTAACATCTGGCATATTCAGATCACCCATCAGCAATATCTCCCCTTTTTCTGCCATTCTAAGTATACTTTCTATCATTTCCTTGTCCATTTCCTCCCCCTGAGAAGGGGGAGAAAATATTCCTCTGTTCTATACCATCAGCCTCCTCCTTGTTCCCCTGATCCTCCTTTTTCTTACTTTTTCTTTTCCCTTTTTCTTCTCCCCCCTAAACCTCTTCCCCCATCCTGTCCGGATGCTGCTGTATTGCTCCCTTGCCTGGTACCCCCTTCACCCTTTCTATCCATCCCTGCCACAGCTTCACCAGCAGCAGCCTCATCATCCTCCTCCTCCTCCCCCCCCACACTCCCCTCTTCTACCAATGATCATAGAGGGTTAAAACAATTTGTGAGTCTTAGCCCATTCCCCAGTGCACCCCCATCCCTACTGCCCCACTCAGTTTCCTTTGGACACCCCCAGTCTCTTGCCTACTGCTGTGGAAATTTCCACCTTTTGGGCCCCACCTACCAGGGTCCCCTAGAGCCCCCTGTGTACCCCTCTTCCCTCCTTCACTAGTGTGAGCACCTCTCTTCACTCCTTCCCCAGCTTGGGAGGCCCCAGTACCTAGTGCTTCCATGTAGATGACTACTTGTCTCCTACCTCTCCAATCCTCCCCCCATCACCCCCAGCTGCCTTCGGATCCCCTCTACCTCCTCCTCCTTAAGCTGTGCCAGCTGGTAGCACACTGGGCATCCTCCAAACTTCCAAACCCAGTCCAGTATCATGGCCGCACCACACTCTGTGCACCTAACCACCCGCCCAAAGATACCTGCTCTAGTGATATGCAGTCCCTTCTCCATCATCACAGCAGTCTTTTCTAGGCCAAATTACCACCAACTCAGTGGCTCTACAGTTTCTCGAGTTACCAGTACCTATACCTAGACAATCCCCCCATACAGCATGCAGACTTTTAAACTTGCAATGCTTGAGTGGCTGAACTTTTCCCCACCTGACTATTAGCCTTAAGAGTTAGCTCACAGGGGAAGTTTGCAACTCCCTAAGCTCCTCCCTACCAGCCTTTAAACCCAACCCCCAGTGGCTCTTCCGTATTTAAGAAAGGCTAATACAAGGGCTGGGTGGGAGCGCTTTCTCAGAAAGATTTTTAGGAGTTAGGCCAAATTTAAAACACCACAGCAAAACTTACAAAAACTCATGACAAAAAAAGATAAGTAAGCTCTCCAGAACCTCACCAGATCTTCAAAATTCCACTGCTAACTCTGCCCACAGCAAGAAGATTTAAAATGCCTCAGTAAGGATTTAAAGAGATTAACTGAAATGCAAACAACCTTGATTGGCTGGCTGTGTTACTGACCAAAGAACCCTCCCCTGCAAGAATAGTCTCCAGCCAGCACATAAAGATTTAAGGATTTATGTCCCTCTAGTCACAAAAAGATTTTAAAGGGTTAGGCCAAATTTAAAACACAACAGCAAAACTTACAAAAACTTATAACAAAAAAGATAAGTAAGCTCTCCAGAACCTCACCTCATCTTCAAAATTCCACTGCAAACTCTGCCCACAGCAAGAATATTTAGGGAAAGCCTGGGTTTGGTACAAAGACCTAGTATAGGGCCCTCCCCCTTCCCACCTCCCCTACCTTGCTACTTCTGATGGGTAAATGCTTTTTCTTTGGCAGAAGCACTCTTGTAAGCAGCTTTGTATTCATCCATATTTTTCATGTAGGCCTCTGTCTGGTCCCCAAACAGAGAGTTCTGCTCACAGGGAAAATCTAAGGCTTTAGTTTGAGTGTCCTGAGAAAGATTAGTGGACCTAAGCCAGGTAAACCTCCTCAGGGACACTGGTTACCATCAGCCTGGCAGCATTATCATTTGCATCCACTGCCATATGAAACTGATATTTGGATGCTTCGATGCCACATTTGGCAGTCTCTGCCAGCTGAAGGGGAGCTTTACAGGTCATCTGTAATACAGAGTTCCAGAGTTGTTTCTGGTACCTAGAAATGTAGGCCATGTAATAGGCCTGTCTAATGGCCAAGGAAGCCCCTAGATAACTCTTCTTGGCCATGAAGTCTATTTTCCTTGAGTCCTTATCCGGTGAGTGAGAGGACAGAGGAATGTCCACCTTGTCACAGGCAGCTGCCTACACTACCTCTTCATGGCTGGGATGATTGAACAGGAATTCCAAGCCATTCTTGGTCAGGAGATACTTTCTCTCAAACTTCTTATCCACAGGTGGAATAGCAGTGGGTGTCTGCAAGGTTTTTAGTACTTATCTTTTTAGGGATTTATGGATGGGGACCAACAACCTCTTAGTTACTGACACATCCATCATTTCTTTATAATACATAGATACATAGACATAGACACCGTTGGCAGATAAGGGCCTATGGCCCAACCAGTCTGCCCATTTGAGCTTGTAAGTTCCCTTTATGTTTTTCTAGAAGTCTGTTGCTCCTTACCCCGACCTCCAGAATTCCCTTATGTCTATCCCATGCATTCTAAAATCCTGTGATTGTTTCAGCCCCTACCACTTCCTCTGGCAGGATGTTCCACTTGTCCACCACCCTTGCTGTGAAGAAAGTCTTCCTCATGTTTCTTCTGAATAGCCCTCCCCCCAGCTTCATCCCATGCCCACTAGTCCTGGAACATCTTTTTCATTGGAAAATAGTGTATTCCTGCACCATGTTCCTCCCTGTAAGGTACTTGTATGTCTCTGTCATATCCCCTCGCTCCCTCTTCTCCTCCAAGGAGTACATATTTAAGTGTTTCAGCCTGTCCTCATTGAACTTGTGATGCAATCCCTGTACCATCTTTGTTGCCCACCTCTGAACCTTCTCTACCCTGTCTATGTCCTTGCATAGGTAAGGTCTCTAGAACTGTACACTGTACTCCAGGTTCCTCCTCCTCCTCAGTGGTTTCCTGGGTGGGGAGGTCAGGAGTCTCAGCCATGTGTTTCATGAATGTAAAGTGGGAGGAAAAATCCTAAGGATGATGAGGAGGGAATTCAAACTCATGTTGTTCAGGGGATACATCAGGCTTAATAGGTTCCTCGAAGTATTCTTCTTCCTCATCCTCCTCATGTTCATAATATGACTCAGGATCAAATGAACCAGCAGCAGCTGAAGTACCTGGTTAAGCCTGGAGCTGTTGTTGAGTTTGCTGTGGAACCGGTACTGAGGACCCGGACTGCAGCATTGTAATAATGCAAATCACATTGGCAATCTCTTCCACATTTGGAACCGGGGAAATTTTTAGACTGCGATTCCGACTCTGAAGACTTCTTCTTTTTCTTTGCAGGAGCCAGTTCAGCAGCTGATTCTGTGGCTCATTTAGTCCTAGAAGAGGTTTTGCCTTTGTCAGAAGGTGTCCCTTCTGGTTCCCTCGGTTTATCTTTAGAAATGGGAACCGACTTTCCCGAAGCTGTGTCAGCAGCATTTTCAGACATCTTTTTCTTTCAGTCAGTTTAAATGTTTATCCAGCGTCAACTGAAGAAAGTTTTTACAGATTTCACACTCTGCTTGCAAGTGATCAAACCTCAAGCAGAAAACACTCATTAAATGAGGGTTGGCCTTGGCAAATGGCTTACCACACTCCGTGCAGTGTTGGAAACCAGTAGGGCTGGTTCTCTTTTCGGGTTTCTGTGACATAACCTAGAACTCCTGAAACACAGTTTTGTTGTGGTTACCTAACAAATTAGAATAAAGCGGTTAGGCTTTAAACAAGCTGTGTTTTTTTTTTTTTGGTTTGCGGTCGGTTTAGCGACCGATGACAAGACTGAGAAAAACTTGGTTTTAAACCAAAGACTGATAAGGTAAAGAGAAACTGGCCAATAGCTTTACTTCAAAATAAGGAAAACAAACCTTGGTTCCCTTGCTGTTGCGAGAACCAGTGAGGAATGGAGAAACTTACCCAGAAGAAGCTAAATCTAAACTAGTCAACCTGAAAACCAAGGACAGTACTTTGAAAATCAAAAAGAAATAAAATGGTAACTTGAAAACTGACAAAAAGAAACTTTTCTTCGAGATGCTGATTGACAGTTCTCCAAGGCGTCTAACTAGGCAGGAGGAGTAAAGAATTTGACGGTTGTATAAAATACACCAGGGACAGTAGTTTGAAAACCAATCTCGAGCCTATCAACGTTCCACTATCAGCATAGGTTATATTAACCCATTTTTCTCCAAGGCAGTTGAATGGTAAAGGCTAACTGCATTAG
This sequence comes from Neoceratodus forsteri, assembly GCA_016271365.2. NCBI lineage: Eukaryota > Metazoa > Chordata > Ceratodontiformes > Ceratodontidae > Neoceratodus > Neoceratodus forsteri. The sequence continues at coordinate 1,095,175,268 of CM057451.1, forward strand.
TCAGAATACAATAAAGATTTTCTGGGGCTTGAATAGTAGCAGGAGACTTTAACCTTGCACAAGATCCAGCCATGGATGGATCACAAAAGGCCAAGGAGATGAATGCAAAGGCAGGGGCCTTCTGGGTCGAGAGGACAACTGAGCAGCCTTCCCCCACAGCCGATGGACTCTTCCCAAGCCCCACGCTGATCACCCCCTGCAAAAGGCATGGAATTCAAACCGAAAAATCTGTACAGAGACAAATCTTCTACCCGGGAGCCTTCTGGGTCGAGAGGGCAACCGAGCAGCCCTCCCCCACAGCCGACAGACTCTTCCCAAGCCCCACGCTGATCGCCCCTGCAAAAGGCGCAGAATTCAAACTGAAAAATCTGCACAGAGACAAACCTGCTGCCCGGGAGCCTTCTGGATCGAGAAGGCAACCAAGCAGCCCTCCCCCACAGCTGATGGACTGTTCCCATGCCCCATGCTGATCGTCCCCTGCAAAAGGTGCCGAATTCAAACCAAAAAATCTGCACAGGCAAAGGAGACCAGGATGAGCGAGGAGTGCAAATGGCAGAGCGCCATTTTTACTGAAAGACTTAAACTTTATTTTCAGTCGCCACATGAGTGCTGATTGTTTTTTTCCCCTCAATTTTTCTCACTGTATATTTGTGAATTGTACGGAAGTAGCAGAGCACCTTAATAGTGAAACATCAAATGCCATAGTAAGCTTGTTCTGTGACATGACCTTAATTTTAAACTGAATCAGTGAAACTTGTAGTGCCAGAGAAAATATTTTTCCTGACTACCCAAGTTGTTAAACTTCTACTGCCTTTGCACCTTTTAACCTTATAAACCCCAGTGCCTGCAAAAACTGCTTTGTCTCCACCTGAGCCCCCTTTGTTTAGAAAGTCCTATAATGAGCTTAACAAGGGCTGGGCTAAAATAACCTTAACGCCAAGCCCCACGCTGATCACCCCCTGCAAGACGCGTGGAATTCAAACCGAAAAATCTGCACAGGTAAAGGAGACCAGGACGAGCGAAGAGTGCAAACGGCAGAGCGACATTTTTACTGAAAGACTTAAACTTTATTTTCAGTCGCCACACGAGTGCTGATTGTTTTTTTCCCCTCAATTTTTTTCCCTGTATACTTGTGAATTGTAAGGAAGTAGCAGAGCACCTTAATAGTGAAACATCAAATGCCATAGTAAGCTTGTTCTGTGACCGTGACCTTTATTTTAAACTGAATCAGTGAAACTTGTAGTGCCAGAGAAAATATTTTTCCTGATTACCCAAGTTGCTAAACTTCTACTGCCTTTGCACCTTTTAACCTTACAAACCCCAGTGCCTTCTGTGACCGTGACCTTTATTTTAAACTGAAGCAGTGAAACTTGCAGTGCCAGAGAAAATATTTTTCCTGATTACCTAAGTTGCTAAACTTCTACTGCCTTTGCACCTTCTAACCTTACAAACCCCAGTGCCTGCAAAAACTGCTTTGTCTCCACCTGAGCCCTCTTTGTTTAGAAAGTCCTATAATGAGCTTAACAAGGGCTGGGCTAAAATAACCTTAACGTCAAGCCCCACGTTGATCGCCCCCTGCAAAAGGCATGGAATTCAAACTGAAAATTCTGCACAGGTAAAGGAGACCAGGACGAGCGAGGAGTACAAACGGCAGAGCAAGGACCCCGCTGCCCCCACCACCACTCTTGGTCATCACTCCTTTTTATAGGATAAAGCACCTGACTGAAATTAACCTATCAGGTGACTTTTCCATTTGCAGGTTATCACAGCTGTCCACTAGTGGCTGCAATAAAAGGAGCTTCTGGCTACCGTGCCCAATAAAAAACTCCAATACCCCATCTAGTGGCATTTAGCCATCACTGCACCTGCTTTCTCTAACCCCAACCTTTTTGCACCACCTGCAAATTACTGTGCAACTCGAGAAGTATCTCTGTCTCTCCCTACCAAATTGCCTGCTACCCACAAAACTGCCAGTTGTATCATGAACTAGGTAGTCAGAAATTAATTTATAATACCAAGCATGCTGCTGGTCATACTTCTGGGGAGTGGCTATATCTTTCTTACACTATATACAGAGCACCTAATGTTAAACTCCCAGGCGAATTATAGTCTGCCACCTGGCCTCATACTAACTCATTATCCCTGTGTCTATCCTCAGTTAAGCCACTACCCTAGCCTGCTTATTCTGAGCAGTATCAGGAATAATGGTCATTGCTATGCCTGTGCAACATTCCTCAAATTAAACAAACACCTATCTTTACAACGTCCATCCAAGGCATTCCGGAAGGTATGGTTTCTCCTAAAGCTCCTGCTAGCAGGGGATATTGAAACAAACCCAGGTCCGCCCTGTACAAATATCCCAAATGTAACTCCCTCTCTGCCCTGCTGGACCAACACTGAAGGGTTGAAACTGGTGCATATCAATATTAATAGTCTCAGACCTAAACTGCTAGAGCTTGAAGCCTGGGCGGACCTACACTCCCCTGACGTATTAGCCATCTCTGAAACATGGCTCAAACCCATGATCTTAGCACACGAGATTAGGATCCCTGGATTCAAAACCTTTTGAAAAGATGTAATAGGTAAAAAGGGTGGAGGGGTTGTCATATATACTAAGGAATCACTAACGGTGTCCTTAGCAGAGATTCCAGCAAAGGCGGATGAGGGCTGCGAAACACTATTTGTAAAAGTACTACTGTGGGGTACAAAGCCACTACTAATAGGATGTGTTTACCACCCTCCTAAGATTGCGACAGAAGCACTAAAGGCCCTTACTAAGCTTATCCCTGACCTGCCTCCCCATGAGAAAATAATCATGGGTGACTTTAATCTCCACTGGGGCCCCTCGACTAAGACTGACATTAAGTCCAGCTTGCTAGAGGCCAAGCTTACCCAACTGATCCATGAACCAAAAAGACTGAATTCGAAATCCGGAAACCACACCACCCTTGATTGGCTACTGGTGTCTAACCCCAATAGATTCCAGCTGGCCGGTACTTTTGCTGACTCCTTTAGTGACCATGCCCCCATCTTTGGTATATAGAAAAATGACTATCCAACTCCACCTCCCCGTACCTTTCTGGCACACGACTACTCCAATTTCGATGCTACGTCCTTCCGGGATACCCTGTCGGGAATTGACTGTGCTCAAATTAATCTTGCCCCCAGCCTGGACTCTGCCCTGGACTTTTTCACCAAGAATCTCCTCTCGGCCACCAACAAACACGCCCCTCTAAAACAAATGAGAGTCAAAGGACAACAGTCTAGGTGGCTGACACGTGATCTAAAAAAACTAATGAGGGAAAGGGACAGTGCCCGGGGTAGGTACAAGTCCACTAATTTAACCAATGACTGGGTCCATTACCGAATGCTCAGAAACTCGTGTAAAAAGATTTAAAATAGGCCAAGTGACAGTACCTTAAGAACCTACAAACAAAAAATCTCTCTAACCCTAAGAAATTCTGGTCCCAAATAAATGCGTTCCTGAAAGGCCACCACACGCAAAATGCCTGTGACATTGTTGTGGGAGATGTCCACTGCACGAACCCGCAAGATGCTGCAAATGCCTTTAATGAATTCCTCACTGACCTTGGCAAGTACAGGGTTCATCCCTGCAGCCCAAAACAGCCATCTTCGGATGACTCGTTGAATCTCCCCTCATCACCTAATTTTCACCTTAGGTTAACATCAAAAACTGAGGCCCTAAAGCTCATTAGGAGCATTAAGACAAATGGTTCTCCAGGCTATGACAAGGTTGAACCCAGGTTACTCAGACTGGCTGACCAAGAAATTGCCGTGCCAGTCATGTGGTTTTTCAATAGGTCGCTGATGGAAGGCAATATCCCCTCAGCTTGGAAAACAGCTTTGGTTACCCCGATCCCTAAAAGAGGACCCAGTGAGCTAGTTGAAAACTATAGACTGATTTCTATTCTCTGCACACTAAATAAAATGCTTGAGAGAATTGTATACCAACAAGTCCAGGCATATGCTGAACAACATAGCCTACTCACTCCATGACGACATGGATTCAGAAAACAACATGGTACTGATACTGCCCTGGTGAGTCTAACATCCAACATCCTTGCTGCCCAAGACAAAGGCCAACTTACTGGTGCAGTCTTCATAGACCTTACCAAGGCCTTTGATCTAGTAGACCATAAATTGCTCATCCAGCAGCTTAGCTGTCTCAGACTGGACAACCACTCAACACAGTGGTTTAAAGATTACTTGCAAGACAGATCTCAGATAATCAGATGGCAGGGGGTGGAGTCAGGCAAACGCTCCATTGCTGAGGGTGTCCCCCAAGTTTCAATACTGCGGCCCTATTCTATTCTCCCTGTTTATCAACAACCTACCAAAGTACTGCGGCAGAGCGAAAGTGACCCTCTATGCGGACGATGCACTACTATACAGATCTTCTTCAAATGCTGTACAGCTAAACCAACTCCTGAACCACGATCTCTCCCTACTGGAAACCTGGTTCCTGACAAATAGGCTAGTCCTAAATGAGAAAAAAAACAAAGCCATCCTATTCAGACCCATTAAATTGGGCCCCCAACAGAACATGTCTACTATCCCCTTATCTGTCCAGTGGCCATCCTATTGAGGTGGTGGATTGCATCAAATACCTGGTAGTCTATATCAATCAAGACTGCTCTTTCAAGGTTCATGTTGAACAATTAACCAAGGCGCTAAATCAAAAACTTGGGCTCATATACCGTCTAACCCCTTTTCTCACTCAGGCATCCAGGCTAAAGATAGCCATGGGCATGCTCCTGCCCACCTTATTTTATGGTGCCCCAGAGCTACATTCAATGCAAAACACAGAGATGTGAAAGCTAGGAAAATTGTACCACAGAATAGGACGCTTTGCCCTGGGAGCTCAGCCACTAGAACACCACTGTAACATACTCGGCTCACTGAATTGGCCCTCCCTGGAGGGCAGACTGGCTTACACTTCCCTATGCTTGGCTTTCAAGTTTCTACAAATGGATGCTCCCCCCAGCCTGAGTCGTACCTTAGTACTCAAGCAGCCTAAAAGAACACTTAGATCCTTGTGTCGTCGACTCCTCCATGTCCCAAAAGTCCGAACATGCCAAGGTCTTCGGTCATTCGAAAATTACATCCCGTCCCTATGGAATGGCCTACCTAGCAATCTTCAAGACTGCAGCTCCTTTGGGGTTTTTAAATAAGGCCTAAAGACGTACCTTCTAGAGCTAAGCCTCTGTGCATGCCACCGCTGAGGATAGAAAACAGAACTCCACCTCTGATACAAAAACCTGCCGCCTAACAGGTTGGTATCCTATTTCAGTTGAATCTTATCACTTCTGAAACACTTGAAATTGTAACCCATAAAACTGACCTGATAAAAGAACCTTATGTAACTGCCACTCTTGTGAAACTAGTGTTTACCCCTATGTTATTCTAAACGTTACCTAACCTGCCTGTGATTGTACTATATGTTCTGATTTTAATGTCTGCATATGTGCGCTTTCCCTTGAACTGTTCCTACTTCTTATTGTACTGTTGACTGTAATTAACCCTGGGTCGCCCCTGAAAAAGGGACCATTACGGTCTCAGTGGGCCTACCCAGTTACCAAAATTTAAATAAATAAATAAATAAAAAATAATAGTGGAACATGTGCTTATGGATGTTTGGCAGATAATCAATCCCAGAGTCTGGGAATATACATTCCATTCCAGAGTGCACCTGACACACAGCAGACTAGACTACTGGCTTTGCAATTCCCAGACCACACCACTGATAAGTGATGCACACATACATCCCATAGTTATTTCGGACCATGCCCCAATCGCCATCACACTGAACTGAGGCCCACCACATGCCAGATTGGAGAACTGGAGATTAGACCCGCTACTCTTGAAGGACCCTAAATTCCCACCCTGGATACAGTAGGAAATAGCTGAATTCAGAACCCACAACATTGGCCACAGTGTCATGGATGACACTCTGTGGGAGTCATTAAAAGCATATTTGAGTGGGAGGATTATTAGTTATTCATCACACAAAAGGTGCAAGTGAAAGCTGGAAATGACTAATTTACAGGAAAGTTTAGGCAACTGAAAGTAAGCAAAAGGCCTACCCTAACGTAGATCCTATGGAGATGCTCGATACTTGGGCCAAGCAAAACATAATGTAAGCCAGGAAAGCTGAGCTTGCCTTACTATGGCTTAAACACACCTTCTGGGATGGGGGGGGGAGAAATCCAGTAAGATTTTAGCATACAGACTCAGGAAACAAAGAGCAGAAAGACATATTTCAGGGTTAATGGACCAACACAAAAAAGTATGTACTACCCCGGTGGATATCTCCTCTATAATGGCAGACTTTTACTCAAAACAATACAGCTCCACAAACTCAAACAACATTTGGTCCACTCCTTAAATGCTAAAGACCCTAAACCTCCCTCAACTTTTGTAAACACAAGCACAAACTTTGGACAGTCCAATCACAGTCAAAGAAATTCAGACAGCAATACTAAGCCTGAACAGAAACAAATCCCCAGGTGGGGATGGGTTCCCAGTGGATTTTTATCATACATTTAATGAGGAACTAGCCACGCTACTCCAGTGTATTCACTCAGGCTATAGCTTCCCACACACTGCCTCCAATGATGAAGGAAGCAATAATCATCGTTCTCCCAAAGAGGGGCAAGGACCCACTGCTCCCGGCAAGCTATAGGCCCATATCACTGATAAACGCAGACACCAAGGTGCTCGCGAAAATAATAGCCAGCAGACTAGAATCAGTACTTCCTAACATAGTCCATCCCTCTCAGATGGGCTTCCTGAAAGGCAGACTAAGCTCAGACCATTTCAAAACATACTTGAACCTTAGTCAAACAGCTAAAGCATTAAACACACTGGTGGTGGTACTCACAGTCAGTTTCGAGAAGGCTTTCAACTCTGTTGAGTGGGAATATCTTTTCGAAGTATTGCGACAACGGAGCATCGGTCCTTTCTTCCTGCAGTATATATGAGCACTATACACAAAACATTTGGTGAGGGTACACATGAATGACTACCCTTTCACCCTCCTTTCACCTGGGACAGGGCACCCGGCAAGGATGCCCCCTATCCCCACTCCAATGTATTCTTGCGATAGAACCCCTCACAGTCATTTTAAGAGCACACCCAGAAATAGAGGGTATTCAAGAAGGTGGGCAGGAATATAAGTCACTGTCCTATGCCGATGATCTACTCTTCATTCTCAGAGATGCCCCTAGGGTGAGCAATCCCCTCTGGCAGACACTAGACCACTTCACTAGTATGTCAGGCCTTAAGGTGAACCACACCAAATCAGAAGTGTTTCCATTTAATCACTATTGCCAAATATTGCAATTTCAAAATACAAGTTGGAAATGGGCATCCAAGGGAATTACATACCTGGGAATCTGTATAACCCCCGCACTGATCAACATATGCAAGACCAACTTCTCACCTTTACTGGCAGACCTTGCCACTGAGATGGAGGGGGTGGCGGGCCCTTTATCTATCCTTTACAGGAAAGATAGCAGTGCTAAAGATGATATTCCCTCCCAAGCTCTTTTACTTGCTGTCATATCTTCTGATATGCATCTGGGACAATGGTTTGCACAGATTAATAAAAACATAGGGAAAGTCCTGCGGGAGGGGAACCACCACAAATTAGTTGAACCAGACTAAGAAGACACTGGAAGGAGCGTGGATGGGTCCTCCCAGACTTTGTGAATTACTATGCAGCCTTCATGCTAGTCCAGGTTCTGCAATGGTGCCCTAACAAAGGGGAATACATACCACAGTGGATTCAGATAGAAGGACAAGAAGTGAGTGCAGAGAACCCCTCATACCTTCTATACCAGGAACACTCCCCAAAGCAACAGAAGTCACCCACTATAGCCATCTCCCTACAATATTGGTTAAAAATCAGTAAATCCCTGGGAAATCCTCCGGCCCCACCACTACTGATACCACTCTGGAATAACCCTAGGATACAGACAGACAGAAAAACAGTTCTTTGGGGCCAGTGGCACAAAGCAGGTATTCAGACACTGCAAAAAATATGCCTACTGAGCCTAATGGTAATGAAAACATTCCAAGAAATATGCCAGGAATTTCACCTACATCAAAAAGATTTCTGGAGATACCTCCAGATACGAGCAGCAGTGCAGGCACAGGTGAGGCACACATCTAACCTCCAGAATGGATCCAAGGTAGAAGCCTGGCTAAAATTTGAGAAAGGGAGGGTGGGCCAGATATACAAACACCTAAGAGACAAGGACAAAGATCCCATGGCCCAGAGTAGGAAGAAATGGGAGCAGGAACTGAGTACATTCATATCCGACTCAGAATGGCAGGCCTGCTAGTCAAGGGCCCACCAAGTATGCAGGGACACAAAAGTGCAGCTTATCCAAAAGAAAGTGCTTCACCATTGGTGTAGGACTCCAGTTTACCTGCAATAGAAAGGAATCCTCTCAGATAGCAGCTGTTGGAGATGCCATAATAATCCAGGAACATTATCTCATATTCTGTGAGCACGTCCATGAATCCAGCCATTCCGGAAGCAAATCATTACATTTTGCAAACAAGTGATCCAGAAACAGGTGAGTTTGGATGAACCATTTGCCATACTGAGCATGATCAGAGCTCCTCAACAGGTAAAAAAAGAGCACCATCCATTGGGGTATTAGTACCACCATAGCAGCAAAGGGCTTATTACTCAGAAACTGGCAAACAGAGAAGGTCCCACAGTTCAAGGATTGGCTGCAGGGTCTAGGCCAGATAGCCTCAGTGTAACACCTATTGCACATTGCACTAGGCAAACTACAAGCGTACAATGATATATGTGAGTGTTGGACTCCCCCAGATGCACTAGACTTCTGTTGCTTCACTGGAGGCCTGGGATTGTTATTATTGGAGCCATGCTAGTCCGCTGGGTTTCTGCTCCTACCATGACTATCACACAAAGATCGCTCTGTTTTGCCATTTCGGCTGGTTCATCGACTGACAGTTAAATTTGAGGCTGGGATTTAAAGTATTCAGAATCCCAAAGGAGGACATATTTGGACTTTTGTGTTGGATTTTACTTGGAGGCCAAGAGTATTATTGGAATGGATTCTGTGTGGGTCTCCTGGTCCTGAGCGTCGGAGCTTATGCGAGGAATCTACAGAAGGAATAAGGAAAGCGTTCCTACTCTGTCCTGGTATCATGAGTAGGAACTGTTATACTTGTGTGAAATCTGTAAAGACTGACATTGGAATCAGTGGGTCTGGGTAGTGTGTGTGGAGGGGAATCTCCCTTCTGTGCTTTGGGTAGTTGGTTTGGTGTATCCCCCTACTCTCCGTAACCAAATGGGAGTTGCCTTTTGGGCACTGGGGATTTGGTGACCCATTTTGGCTTCCCTTAAGTCCCTCTTGGGGCAACATGGGATTGTTCCTTGAGGGACTAGGTGGGGGGGTTGCAGGCTGAGTGTCTTGGAGGGTCCTCCCCTAGTGGCCAGTTTTACACACCCCAGCCTACTGGTTATCTTCTGATGTGTGGACTCTGTTGAAGACTGTTGTGTGGGTTTGGAGTGTGTTCCTTTTGGTTATTGAAGTTCCTGAACTGTGGTTTATGGCTCCGCAAAGGTCTGGAATCAAGAGTGGTGGACTTTTAGGGGTCTTTCTCCTTTCATTACTGTGTAACAATTAATTTTAATTTTTTCTCATTCTCATTTTTGTTTGCTGTTCTTTCCCCCGCTATGTGAGAGGTGGGTGGGGGTGACTTTTATTGAACATTGAACTGGAGTGGTGAGAGAACTCTAGTTTCTCACACTTTCTTCTCTCCTCTGCATGAGAGGCAGTGGAGGTGACTGGACAATTTAGTGCTGGAGTTGTGAGAGAACCCCAGCATAACATACTTATTTTATTTTTAGTTTGTCTTTATTTAAAGACTTATTCAGAGTTTTATTTTATTTTACAAGTTGGTAATTTTAGGAGTAGGCTATAATTTTATGAGATGGCATAATACGGGATATTGTTGATAGAAGATGTGCTGGCCTATTGCCCTCCCGGTCAGGCACTAATCTCCTGCCAAACTCCAGGACCTTCGGCCCTTTTATCCTCCTCCTTTGCCTGCAGAGGTTTATAACAAATGCAGGGCTTTGGGTATTATTAGTTGAAAGAGGAGTTAGGCTGGGGGCTCCGGACTTCAGTGGGGGAGGGAACTGGGATGGTTGTATCGGGGTTGGGAGGTCCAGGAGATGCCCTGGGGTGAAATGGTCTCTAGATCATGGCTCGCCATGTCTGGTTTCCATACCCAAGTGCTCCTGTAATTCTGGGCAGTTAATTCGGTCAGCCCCGAAACCCCATCTGACTCGATGGTTTTCATCCTTTTTTTTTTTTATAATTCAAATTTTATTAAAGTTTCCATTACAGAGAACGAATCATGGTGGAGTACATCATGAACCCCAAAGAACAGACACAAAAATACAAAATGATTGCTCTCCCCACCCCCCTACCCGCCCAACCCAACTCCCACCCCGAACAACCCAAGCATCGATACTCCTTTAGCACAACACCAAAGAATATAACCTGCTAGTACTTAGGCCTGTAGTGCATAAAGAGTCTTCAGTGAGCCCCAGATCTTGTCAAACTTTTCCAGTTTGTTGTATAAACTGGCAATAGTCCTCTCTGTTCTGAAGTTCACCAACAATTCCTGAAGCCATTCAACATAAGACGGTACCTCCGTGTCCTTCCAGTGCCTCAACACCACCTTTTTAACAGACATCGACGTCAATGCTATGTGGTACCTCCTGTTCACCACCGAAATAGAGGAGAAATCCCTGAGAAGACATATTTCGGGGATGAACATTTCTGAGAGCCTTAAAAGAGGATCAGCACGCTGATTAATCATGGTCCAAAGTGGAGCAATTTTAGAACAGCTCCAGAAAATATGAAGGAGGTCACCTACTTGAGACTGGTATCTTGTGCAAAGGGAGGAAGACATCAGACCCAGTTTGGCAAGCTTCTGTGGGAAATAATAAATGTTATCCAAAATTTTGAATTGTGTTAATCTAAGTCTGTCCTGCTTAAGGAACTTATGGCAACTTTGCCACAGGATGGACCAATCCATATCTCTGCCCTGAAAGAGAGAGGCCCAAAAGGAGACGGGAGCATAATTATCAGGGTGAGCCCAGGTGAACAGAGCAGTGTATATTTTAGATACAGCATGAGGCAAACCCGCCAGGTCCATAAGGGTAGCCTGAAAACTGATATTGGGAGCTGGAGGGGGGACCGGACCCATTACCTTAACCAGTAAGTGGCGAAATTGAAAAATCTTAAAAATTGCTGTGTGAGGTAACATAAACTTGTGCATAATGCCAGCAGAAGAGCACCATTGACTATCAGATAACATAAAGTCATCTAGATGGCAGCTTCTTATCTGAGGGATCCAACTAGGTGAGAGAAGCTTGCCGTCCAGCAAACAATTAGGGTTGCCTATAACAGGTTGAGATAAATCCTTGAGATTTTTATACCTCAGAAAAGCACACAATTGAGTATAAACCCTGATTGAAACTTCAATAGGGGAGCTACGTAGAGATTCTGGTAAGGAACTAACCTTGGTGTATAGCAACGCAGTTGGAGAGAGGCCATGTTTTCTAATGGTAGCAGACTCAACGGCTAACTAAGTCGGGATATAAGTGGCAGCCATGGATTGTTGATCCACGGTCAGCCATCTGACATATTTATTGGCCTGACTGGCCCAGTAATAAAGCCCAATATGGAGGAGTCTTAACCCTCCTTTAGCCTTCGGAGCCACTAACCTATGGAAAGCCATCCTAGCCTTCTTGTCACTCCATATAAAGGTAGAGATCATACTATGCACTTTTTTAACCCAGGCCAGGGGGAGCCATATGTTTAGCATGTTAAGGGGGCAGAATAAATGAGGAAATACGCTCATTTTGATTAGGTTAATTCTGCCCCAAAGAAAAAGGGGAAGTAAAGTCCACCGATGGAGGTCTAGATCTATTTTATGTAACAGTGCATCAATATTAAGTTGTCTGAGCTGTGCCGTGTTCCGAGTGAGAAGGAGCCCCAGATATTTAATATAATCGGACTTCCAAGTGAGCCCAAACGCAATAATGTCCTGTTTATATATCCTGTGGTTAAGAGAAAAAACCACAGTCTTACCCACATTAAGTTTATAATTTGAGACCTTGATAGAGTCATCTATTAACTGCAGAATAATGGGAATAGATGTGAGTGGATGAGTTACCTGCAGCAGAAGATCTGCATAGGCTGCCACTTTAACCACCTGCTCCCCGAGAGAGATACCTGAGATGCCCTGGGCGCCAGACAATCTCCTAATAAGAGGCTGTAGGTAGATATTAAAGAGAAGGGGGGGATAGGGGACTCCCCTGCCTGGTCCCTACAAGTAATTTAAAGGGGGCGGAGATAACCCCATTACATGAAATTCTAGCAGAAGGGAACTTATATAGAGAACTAACCCAATTCCGGAATTTAGTGGGAAAACCAAAAACTTCCATCGTAGCAAACAGGTAACCCCAATGGACTCTGTCGAATGCCTTCTCAGCATCCAACGAGATCAGAACCTTAGGATGCGGAGCATCCTTGGATGCCGAAAAGACGTGAGACATGGCCCTCAGATGATCAACCGAGGATCTACCTTTAATAAAACCAACCTTATCTGCTCCGATTAAAAAGGGAAGTACTGTCTCCAAATGGTCTGCTAATAGTCTTGCCAGGATTTATATATCATGGTTAAGAAGGGAAATCGGCCTGTAACTTGAGACCAGATCAGACGGTCTGTCCGGCTTAGGCAACAAAACAATCAGCGCCTCAAAAAAGGGAGGGATCGGACACTTGACCGGAGAGAATGGCCTGAAAGAGTGGCAGTAAAATGGCGATCAATTTCTTAGAGAAAACTGTAAAAGTTGGAGGTAAACCCGTCAGGGTCCGGAGATTTATCGGATCGGAGAGATTTAATTACCCTTTCAATCTCACCCTCAGAGACAGGAGACTCCAAAATTTTCTGCTGGGATTGTGAGAGAGTTGGCAGTTGTAAATCACTCAGATATTCAAGAAGTCTCTCCTTAGATGGATAATTAACCACAGGGCCATATAAACCCTGGAAATAATTTGTGAACTCCTCTGCTATCTCCGAGGGCGAGACCTTAAGGGAATTGTCTTTGGAGGAATGGACTGTGGGAATAAATCTAGCGGATTCCTGTTGCTTAATGCGCAGCACCAACATTTTACCGGCCTTCTCACCCTGATCAGTATATACCGCTTTTGTTTTCAAAATGGCAAATTCGGCTTGCTCAAATAACATTGCTAGGCAGGCTTCTCTCAATTTCTTTAAATCTTGTTTAAATGTCTCAGAAGAAGATGGAGAGAGGACCTTCTCCATGCCCCTAATCTGAGAGAGAAGGTCAGAGATCCGAGATGCCCTCTCTCTTTCCTTTAGATGTTAGGCCAATTATGATCCCCCTTAAATATGCTTTACAAGCACCCCATATCATATCGGGCTTCTCCACAGAGTTAGAATTGGAGGCAATAAACTGCTCTATTTGGGATATTATATATTGAACCATCTTTGGCTCCTTCAAAATTTGATTATTCAACTTCCACCTGTCCCCTTTATTGGGCAGTGACGCTAGGGTTATTTGGCAGGTGACCACAGAGTGATCCGACAGGGGCCCTGAAACTATACTAGAGCTTAGAACCTCAGGTAATAGAGATTGAGAGATGAGGATATAATCAATCCTCGAGGAAGTTGCATGGACTGGAGAAACATAAGTATATTCCCTTGTATTGGGATGTAATACACGCCATATATCTCAAAGACCTATAGAGTCGAACAGGTCCCTAAAAGCTCTTTGTGCTGGGGAAAGACCTTGACGGGATTGGCCTGACTTGTCAAGAGCCTGATCAAAAACAAGATTGAAGTCACCCCCTATAACCATGGGGATGTCCAAAAATGGAGTTAGGGCTTCTATTATCTGGACAAAAAAACTGGGGGAGTCTACATTAGGGCCATAGATAATGCCCAAGACAATACCCAAGGTATGCAATCTACCTTTTACAAACAAAAATCTGCAGGATGGATCATGTATAACTTGGAGAGGTTTGAACGGAACCGACCTAAGCAAAAGGATCATAACCCCTCTACTGTGGAGCGTGCCCTCCTCCTCGAACAGCTGCCCAATTTGCTGCCGTCTCATTTTGTCAGCCTCCCTCATAAGCAAATGCGTCTCCTGCAAAAATATAATTTCTGCCTTCAGATTATGTATATGCCTTAGAATTTTATATTGCTTAGTCCTGTGCCTTGCATCTTTAACATTCTAACTGATAAAGTGGATATTTCTAACCATCACTCAAGATGCCAGTCAGAAATCCCCAAAAACACCACATGTATTTATGATTTCCCTCAATACTTCTCCAAACGAGATATGCGCTGGGTTGTTCTACCTCCCCCTGCCCCTGCCAGCACTGAATCCATCCCCAATCACCCCTCTGAACCCCCGGCACCCCATAAACCCTGGCCCCCTTCCCATGCCCACCCACCTTTTGCATGGTACATGATGATTGGTTAACTGAAACGATCCTCTCCCTCCAACCTCCCGGCCCTCGTGAACCAGAAAACGAGAACACTACCCCTTTGTAAACAGAACACTCCATAGAGAGTAGTACCTCCACCATTCTAATAAATTGTCATCATTGCTAGCTAGTGTAAAGAAGTTGTCTGCACAAATCCGTAAAGAAAATAATCCTCCCTACAGAGTCCCCATGAACCATGCTGCAACCTGATTCACAGAGGGTAAAGTGTGTAAAACACTTGCATCAAACGTGAAAATAATAATCACAGATGCCCTCTTGTGGCGCAACCCTCGAATAACAGGGGTGAACAGCTGAGAAAGCGGGCCATTACTGCCTGCTTTGGTATAGGGGAAACTTAAGGGCTCCTGGGCCGCTGTCCGGACCATATTTCTGGGACGAGAGGCAGTGACCATCTCACTTCATTAGTAGAAATTTAAAAAGAGAAAAAAAAAAAGGAGATGAGGAGGCCTCCGTAAACAGCACTCGAGGAAGGTTGTTCAGAAGGGGCAGACCAAAGCCAATTAAAGCATGCAACAAACCTGATATCGCCATCTGTCTATGGCTGCAGAATCTCCACCTAATATGCAAGCTAGCCACTTTTATCACCTAATGGCAACAGGGAATGAGAAAAAGAGGGAGACCTAGAAAAAAACAGACCATAAAAACAGAACCAGAAAGAGACCGCAGCCACAGACTGATTCGCAATGTAAACACAGAGAAACCGAGCGTTGCTCCCCTGCCCCAAACCTTGGGATCAAGATATCGCCCTTGAAAAAGTGAATTGCCAGATCTGACAGAGTAACATTTAACTTGAACATAGTAACCCCAGATGAATATGAAACGAGACTAGACTGGACCAGAGTCAAAATTATGAGAGTCAACAAAATTAGACAGTCCTGAAAGAGAAAACCAGAGCTGAAACGCGATGTCCATTAATCTGTCAGCACGAAGACCCTTCTCGAGAGCTGCAGCTTGGAATTAGATAGCCAGATAAATAGTTTATGACCAACGTAGCCCCGGAGACAAAGTTGAGAAATACAATTTGCATCAGCTGAATTACACCACCACTGAAAAACTCAGCATGGCACCCCACACCGGGTTGACTCTCATGCAGGCTTAAAAAGGTCAGGACGCGCTTTCTTGAGCCCTGCAGTTGCCGAGTCCACTTCCTCATAGGTCTCCCAGGAACCATTCAGGCAAACTTGAAATCTTGCAGGAAAACCCATACGAAACTTGATTCCCACGGCAATCAACTTGAGGACAGGCTTGTGAAACATGGCTCGTTTCTGGCGTACACATAAAGGCAAATCTTAAGCCACTCTCATCTTTTTACCTTCCCATTGCAAATCTTGTGCTTCCTTAACCTTATATAGGAAATGCTGCCGCTCCTGGAAGTTTAAAAGCGAATATATGAATGACCTGGGGTGGGGGGCTCCAACCGGGAGGGAGCATAATGCAGTGAGCTCTTTTCTATTATGTAGCTTGCACCAAAGGGAAAGGGCCTGCCACCTTCTCCATGAACTTTCTGATAAACTTAATGGGTTCTGAACCCTCTTCACCGCAGACAGCGAATGATTACCGCATTATTGCGGTGACTGCACCCTTCCAAATCTTCCACCTTGTTCTCCATTTTCGCTAGCCTTTGCCTCAGGGGCACTAACTCCAATTTTGCTTTATCCTGTTTCCTTTCCACTGAATGTATGCAAGCTTCATTATCAGCAATCTTCTTAGAGAGCACCTCAAGGATGCTGGAGATGCCTTTTATGTCTCCTGCCATATTCTGCATTTCAGCATTGAAAGGTTGAAACTCCTCTAGAAATCTCGAAAGGGTAAGAAGATCAGTTTCAGGGCTCTCAGTAGTAGCAGGCAGCAAGGATTGCAGGGAGGAGGCCCTGGCTTTCTTAGAGGCCTTCTCGGGCGTAGCGAGAGGTGTGTGTTTGGAAGCAATTTTCCACATCTCTTCATCCACTGACTTCCTTTATCGAGGGCACACTGCATTCAGGAAGATAACAGACAGGCGATTTGTGGTGGAAAACACAGAGAAATTTTTTTTTAGCGATAATTAACAGGCAGTAGGTCAGAGCAAGCAGAGAGGCGTCCTACCCAGCACACTGCATCACGTGACCCCCCCTCGATGGTTTTCATCTTTCCTCGCTGGGAGAATGCAGAGTGTGGTCTCGGGTTTGTTTCCATCTGGGGCTTTCTCTCTGCCTTGTGGGTACCTCAGGGTTTGGTGCTGTCCCCCATGTTATTCGCAGTATATATGCTACCCCTTGGAGACATTGTAAGATGGTACGAGCTGAGGTTTCATTTCTATGCTGATGATACCCAGCTCTACCTGTCTTTTGCGCCTGACCAGGTTGGTGCTATCTTGGTTCTGAACAGCTGCCTCACAGAAATCCAAGATTGGATGAATTCCAGCGGTCTAAAGTTGAACCCAGGAAAGACTGAGGTTTTGGTTGTGGACCCGGGTCATAGGGTAGAGGGGTTGAGGACTGGGATCCCTTCCGGTTTAGTCCTGGGGGAGGCCCAGATTCTCACCTCTGAACAGTTGCATAACCTGGGAGTGGTGCTTGACGATGGTCTGACTCTTCGACATCAGATATTGGCAGTCATCAAGCTGGCCTTTTTCCGTCTTAGGAACATTGCCAGGATTAGGCACCTTGTTCCATCCAGCGACCTGCCTGTTTTGGTCCATGCCTTTGTGACATCGTGCCTTGATTATTACAAGTCCCTTTACCTAGGGTTTCCTGGGATTGATATCCATCGCCTACAGCTAGTGCAGAAGGCGGCAGCACGTTTGTTGACTGGGGCATCTAGAAGATCACATATTACCCCTGTGCTGCGTGCTCTGCACTGGCTGCCAATACAATGGCGGATCACCTTTAAAGTAGGTCTATTGACTTACAAAGCCCTACATGGATCGGGTCCTGATTACTTGAAAGAGCTCCTGGTTCCTTACACCCCTTTGTGACAGCTCTGCTCGGCTGACAAGGGGTTGCTGGAGATTCCGAGGGTTAATTTAAAGTCATCTGGTGCACGTGCCTTTGGGTTTGCTGCACCTACCCTCTGGAATTCTCTGCCCCGTCAGCACCGGGAGTGCAGGACGGTGGGGAGTTTTAAGCAGGCACTTAAGACTATTTTATGGGGGAAGGCATTTCCTGTATTGTTCTCATTTTCTATTGCATGTATTTGTACATGTGTTTTGTTTTTATCAATACTGTACAGCGCTTTGAAATTCGAAAGGTGCTTAATCAAATACATTTTATTATTATTTTTTTAATTTATTATGCAATGCCAGGTCTATTAGAAATAAGACAGCAATTACTGCTGATCTTGTTGGGACAGCAGACCTTGCTTGTATCACTGAAACCTGGCTTAATGACAACGCGGGCCCCATTTTGGAAGCGGCAGTCCCAGCCGGGTTTCTGGTGATACACCGCTCAAGATTGGACCGCAGAGGCGGGTGGGGTGGCTATCTGTTTTAGATAGGAATTGGGCCTCACTGGAGGCCAGATCATTTGAGGTTACCGCAGTAGCAGGTGTGGGCTGCAGGATCATTCTCATCTACCGCCCACCCTTCTTATCTACCATCCACCCGGGGGTGAGAAATTGTTCCTGCAGGAAGTGGCAGACTTCATCGTCGACGCAGCATTGGAGCTGCCTAGGCTGATGGTCCTGGGCAACTTCAATGCCTAGGTCAATGATGAACTCTCACAGTTTAGACAAGACTTCCTCCAACTTATGTCATCATTGGGGTTCACACAGGTAGTTGCCTCTGCTACTCATAATCACGGTCACTCAGTTGACCTGGTCTTCCTCCTGGGGGTCGAGTCCTGCGATTTGGTGGTAGAGCCAGTCATTTAGTCCAATCACTACATTGTGAGATTCAATCTCCAGCTCCTCCCTCATAGGCCTGCCCCTGTGGAGATGGTTAGATACTGCCAATTGAGGGGTATTACCCCAGAGGGTCTTATGACAGTGTTAGACCGATTGGGATTTTTCGAGGGCGGGCAAGGATCCAGAGAATCTAGTTTTGGCCTATAATAAGGCTATCACTGAGGCTCTGGATATTATTGCCCCATTCCGCATTCACCCCCTCTTTCTCCACCCTCGGTTCCCCTGGTTTGATGAGACCTTGAGGGAGCTGAGATGGGTGGCTCAAAGGCTAGAGCGTCGCTGGCAGAAGACAGCCCTTGATGCTGACCACCTTAGACTGATGGACCACTAGCAAAGTTATCAATCAGCAGTCTCATGTAAGAAGGTAGAGTTCCAGTCTGGTGAGATAGCTGCTGCTCAAAGCCGACCGGCTCAGCTCTTTCAAACTGTGGACAGGCTGTGCAACCCAGCCTGTCTACAGGTTCAAGGAGCATTTTCACAAGATAAGTGTGATGAGTTCACTCCCTTTTTTGCAGATAAGGTGGCTGACATCAGGGCTGAAATCTGTCCAACACCCTCTATGTGGGTTTGTGGTGGTTGATGTATGGTCACTTTACCTTGGTCTTCTTAGAGATCTGTCAACCAACCAGAGATAGGGGACATCATGCAGATTGTCCAGAATTTGTGGCCAGCTTGCTGTAGTTTGGATCCGGGCCCTACACACCTAGTATTAGGGTGTTTGGAGATCATTGGCCCTGTCCTTGCAGAGATTACCTGGCGCTCCTTAGATTTTGGAGAATTCCCTATCTCCTTGGAGGAGGTGGTGGTGACACCACTTCTTAAGAAAGCTTCTTTGGTACCAGGCATCTGTGCAAACTACAGATCTATCTCTAACCTTGCCTTTGTTGGGAAGGTGATTGCGAAAGTAGTTGCGCTGCAACTGGAGAACCACCTTACCATCCATGATGTCTTCGATCCTCTCCAGTTAGGTTTCCAAAAGAGGCACAGTACTGAGACCACTCTGGTTCAGGTGCTCAATGATCCCTTTGATGGCGTGAGATCAGAAGCGCCGTTCCATCTTGGTGCTTTTGGATCTCTGTTCAGCATTTGACACTGTGGACCATGGGGTTCTGCTTGAGCACCTGAAGTTCATCTGTGGACTGAATGGTCCAGTTCTTGGATGGTCTCAGGGTGGTTTCGGGGACTTTTTTCCCTGAACCATTCTCTCTGCCGTATGGGGTACCTCAGGGCTCGGTGCTGTCCCCCATATTGTTCGCAGTGTATTTGCTTCTCCTTGGAGACATTGTAAGATGATATGGACTGAGTTTTCACTGCTATGCAGATGATACACAGCTCTATCTGTCTTTTGCACCTGACCAGGATAGTGCAGTCTCGATATTTAACAACTGTCTGGTGGAAATCCATGACTGGATAAAGTCCAGTTGGCTGAAATTGAATTCTGGGAAGACTGAGGTGTAAGTTGTGGATCTGGGGCACCGGATAGAGAGACCGGTGGTGGGGTTACCTTTCGGGCTTTGGTTCAATGGTTTACAGCTGCCCACCTCTGAACAGGTGCATAATCTGGGGGTGGTATTTGATGACGGATTGACACTGCAGGCGCAGGTGTCGGCAGTTGTCAAATCTTCTTTTTACCATCTTAGGAACATCACCAGAATTCAGCACCTAGTTCTGTCCAATGATTTGCCCATATTGATCCATGCTTTGTGACCTTGCGCCTGGAATTACTGTAACTCCCTATACCTAGGGCTTCCAGGGGTTGATGTCTACCGGCACAGCTGGTGCAGGTAGCTGGACGTTATTGACTGAGCTCTGCACCAGTCATATTATTTCCATGCTGTATGATCCGTACTGGCTGCCTATACAGTGGTGGTCCACCCTCAAGGTTGGTCTCCTGACCTATAAAGCCCTACACAGATTAGGACCAAAATACCTGTAAGAGCTCCTGGTTCCTTACAGCCAGGGCCGACCCCTCCGCTCAACTGACGAGGGGTTGTTAGAGGTTCCCAGGGTACAGTTAAAGACATCTGGTGCCAGAGCTTTCATGTTAATGGTGCCATCCCTGTGGAACTCTCTACCTCATCAGATTAGAGAGTGCGGGACCATGGAGGGCTTCAAGACCAGTTTGAAGACTTATTTATTTAAACAGGCATTCAATACTTGAACTTTTAGGTTATTCTATGGACCTTTATTGAATTTGTTATTTTATGTGATTTTAATAAATGGTTTGTTGATGTTTATATGTGAAGCACTTTGACACTGGAATTGTGCTATACAAATAAAAATATTATTATTATTATCATATGGGCCCCCTTTCCACAAATCCTAGAACAAATGGAGCTCACCAGCACTAGTGGGAGGGACATGGCCACTGTGGCTAAATCTGATAAACCTGGTAATAAGCCAAACTATATTAACAGATAGTTCCTTCACCACAATATTGCAGATAAGCTATGTCATGTCTACTAGGATACATTATGTCTGCATGTACTCTATAGTAATGAACACCTGCAAAACCACTGTATGCGCTGTAAGTTCAAATTGTTGTAAAGTTAAAAACTGCTCAATAAAAAGTTTAACATTAAAAAAATATTAATGGCAGGATGAACCAGATAACATTCTTTAAATAACTTTAAACTGGCAAAATCAACCAGAATTTTTTTTTAAATAACATATGTCATCTGTTTTGTTGGTGGCAGATATGGGGAGTAATCTCTGAGAGGTTGTGCTGCATGCGGTACAAAACATATGGGCCCAGATATTCAAAAGGGAAAAGTGCGCAGCACAAATCCCGATGCGCTGGAGTGCATCAGTAATGTATGCAAGCACAGGTAGGGGAGGACATGCCTATGCATAACCTGCACAGCCAGATATTCAGCCCAGGATGTGCAGAGCCATGCATGCACAATTCCTACCTGCATCTGCACAAAGTTAAGCCAAAAAAACAAGGAACAACTGATGGCCACCCAAAGGTGAGCTGCCGCATTGCAGGGCGCAACATGACAGCTGCCACCTGTGGGTGGCCACTGCAAGACTCCGGCTGCACCTAGCGGTGCCCCCCCATGCCTGATCGTGGGCATTTGTAAAATAAGACTTTGTCTTATATCCTGGTAGTCCAGTGGACTGCTATCTGCCCAATCACGGGCATCTGTATGAATAAAACCCTGTCAATATTGGGCGGGGTTTTATTCCCAGATGCCACGATCAGGAAAAGCAGTCCACTGGACCACCAGGGATATAGGACGGGGTTTCCTATTTTTACAGATGCCCATGATCAGACTCACTGAAGCGTCAGTCGATGGCTGCTGCCTGGCGAGGTGCCAGGTGAGTCATCGAGGATCGTGCACCTGCATGCAATGAAGGAGACGATACGCAAATGGCCCCATGTGCACCTTGCATACATTATGGCCCCATTTGCATGTCAACTTTTGAATATCACGGGTGCTGTGCATGGCGCAATGGAACTTGCGCTAGCGCATCTCCATGTTCCACTCTGGCCACTTGCGCAGGCGCAGTGCCGCTGCGCCATGCACACTGGGGGTGGCCAGGGTGCGATATTCAAAACTGCTGAGCCATGGCACAGCTCCTTTGAATATCGCTTAGTCCACACCCATGCATAGCCAAGTTGAGCTGCGCGCAAGCTTGCGCGACAGCCTGGTGCAGTTTGAATATCTGGGCCATGTTGTATAAACAGAACATGACATGGCCTGACTGAAGATATCATATTTATCTTCACTCAAGGCCAATGACATCAAGATATCTCACTCGTGGATTTGCCACTCATGAGATATCATGATGCCATTGGCCTCTCATGAAGATAAATATGATATATTCAGCCAGGCCATGTCATGTCCCCTATATATACATCCATATACAAATATTGACTGGAGTCTAAGGACATGCCCGACCATTGCTATATTGTCTGAAGCCAAAGGCTGAGGTCAATATGACTATCGGAAGACAATAGTCCATCCCATGGAGTCAACAATTTTCCACTATAGCCTGAAGATAAAGTAGGGTCAAAAGTACCTTTCACATTTACTCTTCCTCGCTCTGCCTATAGTCTAAGTGGATGATTGTGAGTGGGTGAGCATACACAAGGTAGGCTGCTCAAGTCAAGAGTGGCTTTTACATCTTTGCAATGAACTTTTTTTTATTCCACCGCACCCGCTGATTCAGTAGTCTGATGGCAATGGACAAGAATGCTTTTCTCTTTTCAAGTCCTGCTCCTCAGAGCTGATTTGTGTAGGAGGGCTCTTTGCACTCCCTCTCCTGTACCACCAACAAAGTGATAATATGGTGGTTATGGATCAGTGGTGAGAGAAATTTTGATTAAATTCTCAGATGGATTTACAATTACAAAAAAAGTCAGAAGCCACCTGCCATGGAAATAGTGGTGCATGAACATTGCTATGGCAACCCTTCCCTGGAGATCCACTGTTTTGCAACTGCTGAAGCTACTGATTCTCTCCCTGTAGTTTCCAAAATCTTAGTGTCAATGGCAGACTTTTGGAAAATAGTGGTTTAAAAATAAAGCATTTGTGAAGTTGTATGAAGGGGGGATTATGGAAGCAGTGTTAGGAAAGTGACGGCAATTTTGACTGAGGGGGTCATCAAAGGGGAATTGACAGTTTGACCAGTTTTAAACTGAACTATTGACCGGTTTCAGTTTGAAATAGGTCAGCACTTCAAAAACTGTTAGTCATGTGACTGGTTCTGGACCAATCACAGACCAGGATTTTTTCTTAAGGTTTATATACTGCGGGGAAGCAGTAGCGCCCATATAGTTAGGACTGAGTAGGGTGTTCAATGTTAGCTTTGCACCATAATAGCTTTGGCACCATTTGACAAAATCAGCTGACATTTTGCATGTGTTGTCTAGGAGGAAAGATGTGAATCTGTGGAAAGTTTTTTGACAACCGCTTGTGCAGTTTCTGAGATGCGCATATATATTTGGTGTCCACTCCTCTGCTAGCCACTTGGAATGGTACCGAGGAGCAGAAAGCAATAAGCTGAGCCTATTTTTGCAATAGAAACACATGAAGAAAATTGTTAGGATCCACAATAAGTATATGGTGGTTTTATTTTCAGTTTTAAAAAAGAAAAAAGAAAACTGATAAACAAGTAGTGTTCCTTGAAAGAAGACAGAAAAGAAAGTTGAGTTGACAGAATTTCTCTTACCACGCGAACTCCCTTCCCCATTCCACATCACCTTATTTGATCTAAGCCATCGGGCTGCGAGTAGTCCACTCTACCAGGGATATAGGACTTTAATTTATTTTACAAATGCCCATGATCGGGCTGACAGCGGTCCACTGGACCACCAGGGATGTTGGAATGTATTATATTTTACAAATGCCCGCAATCGGGCATGGGGGAGCGCCACCAGGTGAAGCCAGAGCTCGGGTGGCCACCCACAGGCAGCTACCGTGTTGCGCCCTACCAATCTGACAGCTCACCTAGGTGGCCAGCTATTCCATTTTGGGGGGATCAACTTTACGTCTTGGCGCAAGTAGGGGTTGCGCATGCATGGGCTCAGCATATCCCGGGCTGAATGTTGGGATGTGCCGGGCACAATTCCCGTTTGAATATTGCACCCGAGCGCATCAGTGGGTTGAGCATGACACAACAGTGTTGCACCATGTGCAACCCTTTTGAATATCTGGGCCACAGTTGTTAGGATATATGTAAAGAAGTAGATGTATGTTGATATAAACCGAAAATACATTTACTAACATACTAAAATGCCAGCAGAATAGGTCTACCGGTCTTTCATGTCTGCTTATTTGGTCAGCCCCCTCCCTGGGAGCTGTCCTTGCTGCCCTGCTCGCCCTCTCTGGCTTCTCCCTTCCCAATTCCAGATATTCTTGATGCACTGGATTTTGCTTGCAGAACCCTTCCCCTGTACCTGTCCCACCCACTCTTGAACCCCTCCTCTGTCTCTGCCTCCACCAGCCCTATGGGCAGCGCATTCCATGGCTCCACCACCCTCTCAGTGAAGTAGATCCTCCTCCTTTATCCCCTGAATCTCCCCCTCCAGCTTCCACCCATGCCCTCTAGTTGCCCCCTTCTTCCTTCAAAGCACCCTGACTGCTCCTCCCATATTTACCCCCTTCATGTACCTGAAGACCGCTATCATGTCACCCGTCCCTTCTCTCTTCCAATGTGTACATATTTAGCTCTTTGAGCCTCTCCCCATAGGTCCTGTCCCCCAAGCCCCAAATCATTTTGGTTGCCCTCCTCTGGGCCCTCTCCAGGAGTTCAATGTCCCTCTTTAAGTGTGGCCTCCAAAACTGCACACAGTACTCAAGGTATGGCCTCACCAAGCAGTTACACAGAGGGAGTATCACTTCCCTCCTTCTGGAGGTGATCCCCTTAGCGATGCATCCCAGCATCCTATTGACCTTGGCTGCTGCCCTCCTGCACGTCTCCAAGTTGTTCATCTTGACATCCACCACCACCCCCAGGTCCCTCTCAGCCATCGAGACATGTAGCATCCCCCCCCCCGAGGGTGCACACTTGGCTCAGGTTTCTGGCCCCCAGGTGTAGTACCTTGCATTTCCCTGCATTAAACCTCAGCTTCCACTTTCTAGACCATCTTTCCAGAGCCTCCAGGTCCCCCTGTTGGGACACCCTCCCCTCCTCCATATTCACCACCGCCCCCAGTTTTGAGTCATCTGCAAAGAGACTCATTTCATTCCTGATACCTGTCCTTCCTGTCCTTATGTCAGAGATGTAAGCGTTGAGCAGGAGGGGTCCAAGGACTGATCCTTGCAGGACCCCACTAATGACCCTTCTTGGGGATGAGACTATCCCGCCAACTGCAACCCTCTAGGTCAGGTCCTGGAGCCAACTGCCTATCCATCTGATCATCTGGTTCCCCACTCCCATTTCTCCCAGCTTATTAAACAGGCCCCCGTGAGGAACAGAGTCAAATGCCTTGCTGAAGTCTAGAAAGAGGACATCCACTGGTCTACCCATATCCAAGGCACTCGTCACCCAGTCATAGAACTCCACAAGGTTTGTCTGACATGATTTTCCTGGGATGAATCAATGCTGTCTATCATTCAGGCACCCTGACTTTTCCAGGTCCTCCCCAGCCTCTCCTTGACAATGCCCTCCATCACCTTGCCCACCACCGATGTCAGACTGATGGGCCTGTAGTTCCCTGCCACCTCCCTTGATCCCCCCTTGTGGATAGGCACTATATGCACCACCTTCCAGTCCTGGGGCACCCACCCTGTCCTCAGAGAGATGGTGAAAAGCTCCACCAGGGAGTTCACCAGGACATCCGCCAGTTCCTTCAGCACTCTGGGATGTAATTTATCTGACCCTGGTGCATTCTCCATCTTAAGGGACCTGAGAGCTTCCCTCACTCTCTCTGCTGTGATTTCCGTCTCCGCTATATCATCCCCCTGCTTAGCCTCCCCTCCCTCCTGCCAGTGATGCCTTCCCCTCTCCTCAGACCCGCCAATCGGTAAGGTTCCCCCCTCCTCAGTATCACTGTCTCCTCCCATGTATGATGCAGCCCCCCCATTTTCCTTGGTGGCAACTGAGGTGAAGTACACATTTAGTACCTCTGTCTTCTCCCCCGGGTCTTGTGCCCATCTCTCCCATGTTTTAATCCTGCTAATCTGCCCCTTTACCCTTCATTTTTCCCCAGTGTATCTAAAGAACCCCTTGTTCCCTCTCCTAATTTCCCTGGCCAGGTTCTGCTCCTTCCTTGCTTTAGCCACCCTCACCACTCTAGTGGCCCTTCTGGCCATCAGCTCGTACTCCCCTCAATTCCTTTCACTCCTTGAGCACTTGAATTGCCTATAGGCTGTCTTCTTTCCCCTCACCACCTCCTGGACCTCCCTGGTCCACCAGCAGGGTTTTCGGGCCCTACCACATTTTCATTTTACTCTTGCACAGGTGCTGGTAGCATCCTGCACCCCTCTCCTGATGATTTCCCACCTACTGTCAGCGTCCATGTCTGGCCCAATCACATCCCAATGTTCCTTAAGGATTCTTCCTATTTCCTTAAAATCCACCCCCCTGAAGTCAGTTACCTCCGTCTTTGTGCGGCCTTCTACCCTTCCTACGTCCAGGCAGAACCAGACCGTGGCATGGTCGCTCCCCGCCAACGGATCCCTTACCTCCAGGCCCCCAATCTGGTCACTGTCTGCCAGGACCACATCCAGTACCCGTGCCTCTCTGGTCAGTTTTCCAATTTGCTGAGTTAGGAACGCGTGATGAAGGACATCCAAAAACCTCTTTTCCCTGCCCACCGAGGATGTCATAGTCTCCCAGTCTGTTCCTGGCATGTTTAAGTTCCCCAACACCACCACTCTTCCCCTGACCAATTTGTAGTGTCTCCCAATATCTGCCACCAGACTCTCCTCCAGCTCCTCCGCCAGCGCAGGGGGTCTATACACCACTCCTATTTTTACTCTCTTGCCCCCCCTTGTTATCAAGGTGACCCAAATCACCTCCATGGTACCCTCCGCCTCCTCTACTCCCCTAATGTTAATGCAGTTTTTGATTATTATTGCTACCCCCTTCCCCTCTGTCCTTCCTGAACATAGTGTAACCCTCCAGGTTCAGGTCCCAGTCATGTCCTGCGGTGGGACAGATCTCAGTGACCACTGCTACATCCTCCCCTCCCTCAGTTAGCATCGCCTGGAGCTCAGGCATTTTATTGTCCAAGCTCTTGGCATTTAGCAGGACTACCATCCACCCTTCCTATATACTTCCATTTCCCCTGCTCATGTTCCCATGGGGATTCTGTCTTCCTCTGGTCTGCACCTTACCAGTCGGCCTTTTCCCGCATTCCTCCAGCTCCTTGGGGGGTGTGGAGACAAAGTCCCTCTTTTATCGGACCCCCCTCGACAGCCTTTTCTCCCATCCTTCCCCCCTTCACAAGTTTAAACCCACCTTTCACCAATGAACCCCTCTATTTTCAACAGGATTCCCCCTCCTCCAAATTGAGATGGAGCCTATCTCTAGCATACAGCTCCTTCATCCTCCCAGGTCTCTCCCAATCCCCCATCAACCCATACCCACTGGCCTCACACCACTCCCTGAGCCACTGGTTTATCTCCCTAATCTTCCTTTTGTGTTCCCCACTAGCCCTTGGCACTGGCAGGATTTCTGAGAAGGAAATTGTGCATCCTATGTCATGACAGACCCTGGCAAGCTCCCTGAACCTTGCCTGTATCTCTAGCTCACTATTTCCCTCAATGTCATTTGTATCTAGGTGGACCAGTATGTCCGGGGAACTCCCACAATCCTTTGCCAGCTGATATACCTCATTCTTGGCCCTGTGCACCGTTAGTCCAGGGAAGCATTTTGTTCTAACTGGCCAGGCCTCCCCCTCCCTATCCCATTTGATACCCCTGATCATAGAATCCCCCAACAGGAGCACTCTGACCGCTCCTTTTCTTTCATTTCCACCCCCTTCCATGTCCATCATCCTTTCTACTGGCCCCTCCACCCAGTTGGCTCCTTGCTCCTCCCCTAACTGGGTGCCACCTGCCGCCCCTTCCTTATTTACCCTGGCCATCCCCTCCTCTCTGATCCTATGCCTCTCCTCCTTCTCCCAAGTAGCCTTCTGTACCTCGGTCCTTTCCCCCTCACCGCTCGTGACTGGTCCTTCTCCCCCATCTGCTTAACTAGCCTGGCTCATCCTGCCTTCCTTCCCATCTCTGTTCAGCCCCTCCTTGCTTGTCGTGCTCCCCTGGCCTAAACCCTCAGCTTCCTTTACTGTATCCTCCTTGTACTTCTGGTCCTTCTCCTTGCCCTTTCCTCCCAACTGGTCCTTCTCCTTGCGCTTTCCTCCCTCTTCCCCGCTCCTCCTGCTCTGATCCACTGCTCCCCCCATATTCCCACATTCCAGGTTCACCCCCTGTTCCTCCTGCTATCCGGACCCCGCCTCCTGCCCCACGCTCCTTTTCCATCTCTAACCACCCCTGTCATGGCTACATCACCCCCCTCATCCTCAAGCAGAAGAAGAGAATTGAAGTGGTTACTGAGCTTAAGGTCCGATCCGCCTCCCCACCTTGCTTCCTTCTGTCCATCCCCAGCCATCTGCCTACATCCCTGAGGATGTTGTCCCTCTAGCCCCCCTCTGTGTGGGTCCCCAGTTACCTACCTGCTTCCTTGGTAGTGTCCTCCTTTTGGGACCCCTCTGCCAGGGTCCCTATGTGACCCCAGAGTACTCTTCTGCACTCCTTTCCCTACACCCCCACCCCTAGTGCTTGGTGCAACCCTGTGGGAGAGCCCCTGCCCTCTTTCCCAACCATGCCCCCCTCCGTCAGCTGTCTCCTAATCCCCACAACCTCCTCCCTAAGCTGTGCCAGCTAGTAGCACACTGGGTAACCACCAAACTTCCAAGCCCAGTCCAGTATCATGGCTGCCCCACTGCCTGTGTACCCCACCACCCTCCCAAAGATGCCAGCCCTAATGAAGTGTGGTCCCATCCCCCTCCAAGAAGGTTTCCTTGGGTGAGCCACCAGGTTCCCCACTAGTCCAAGATAAACCCCTACTGACTAATCAGGTCGCCCACTAATCCTAGATACAGTCCCACAGTAAACTGGTAACCCTGTTACTAGGTGCAGTACAACACAGTACACTTTATAAGGGAAGTGAACAACTCCCTAAGCTCCTCTCTCCCAGCCTTTAAATCCAACCCCCAGTGGCTAGAACTACATGAGCTGCACCTGAAGCCTTTTCCTCCAATTGCAGGGCAGGTGTTACCCTATAAATGAGCAGAGATCTGGGAGGGAGGGTGGGGAAGGGTGGGATTAGGGCCTACACCAGACTCGAGAGAGTGTATCAGCCCTGTGTATGCCCCTCCTGCCCAAACAAATTTAAAAGCATACAAAAAAAGGCAGTTAAGACAGACCTCAGCTACAATGTCCAACACACCAAAATGGAACTAAAAAACTACTTTAGATCAACTTACAAACACACTCAGCAGGTACAAACCCTATCTCCCACTTCTCTAGCTGCAGACTGACTCAGATGGCAGTTCACCACACCTCTAACAGCACTAATCCCTGAAATATGATGCCTTTCACTTACAGGCCGGAGAGCAACATTTAAACCCATAATCACCAATTTGTCTGCTACACTCTCTTAAATCTGCCCAAACAAATTTAAAGGCACAAAAAAAGGCAGTTAAGACAGATCTCAACTACAATGTCCAACACACTGAAATGGAAGCTAAAAAACTACTTTAAATCAACTTACAAACACACTCAGCAGCTACAGGCCCTTTCTCCCACTTCTTGCATAAGGTAAGAAAAGTAGTGAAGGACAGTGATGTTCTTTTCACACATGATGATAGCCCTTTTTTTAAATATAGATGATGACTCTAAATATAACCATGTTGGATTATATACTTGTGGAAAATATAAACACTATATACAAATGGGAGATAGGTAGAGCTGAATACAGCTTTACACATATCTAAACACTTGCATTTGGGTTTATAGGAACTTTGCTGCAGGAATTGATTTTCCTGGATGACAAACAAGGAAGGATATTATCTAATAATAACCAAGGTTGGATTTTTATATGTACTTACTGTAAAAGTGTGATATTAACAGTATGACAGGAGTGCTTTTTGGAAATTAAATGAAAACTTTTTTATTTATGTTATTACTCACTAATATTTGATTTATAGCATTCTGTTAAAATATGTAATAATGTTTAAACATTAAATTTTGAGGACATTCTTTTTAACACTGTAATAAGTAGAAGGGAAGAGATAATAATAAGAAATAAGCTTCTGGAATATACGTGAGAATTGCTGGATGTTTAAATTGAAATAGTACAGGAATGTAAAGACTACAGAGAACCAACTTGTAAAGAGTCATAGGGCTTCTAGTGGTGACTGGCTTTCCCCAAAAGAAATAATTTTAAATATTGTCAATATATAAATGCAGGTTGAAATTATTTGTCTAAAAGAATTTTCCTTTACGTGTATACATAAATCCTCTTTCCTGATGAAGCCTGGTTGGGTGAAACAGGCATTGTGAGGATCAGATGAACAGTATAGTAGGCAGTACAGCACAGTAGTCTAAGGCTGTAAACTGCAAATCTGGAGACCTGGGTTTGAATCCCAGAGCCCCCACTTGCATACTGTGTGACCCTGAGCAAGTCTCTTAACTTTACCTGTGCTCCCAGGTCGCACCTGTAAACAAGCTTTCAGTCTAGTGTGCAACTCCTGGTTAAACAATTGGAAAACAATTGGAATGGAATTGGAAACTACATGAATAAATAGACTTTAATGATGAACTCATGCAATGCACCAGGTCATCAATATAAAGGACAGGGATACAGTATTGGAGACCAGTCTGGATTGTGTTTATTTGTAGTGAGAAAAAAAGGAGCCCAGTATAGAGCTTTGGGGGATCCCAACTAGAGTAGCAGCAGGGTTAGACAGATTGTGGCCAAATCAAACTTGCTGACATCTATTTCCCAGTTAGCTGTGGGACCATGACAGGGCAGTGGATGAGTATCATAAAGCATCAAGTTGGCCACATCATACTGTATGGTCCACCAAATCAAAGGCTTTGGTGAAGTCAAAGAAAACAGGACTTGTGAGCTCACCTCTATCCATGGCAGTAGAGATGCTAGTGGTCAGTGATAGGAGGGCAGTAGTGGTGCTGTGGTCTTTCCTAAATCCATGCTGGGGAGACAACAGGAGGTTATGATTGTTAAGGTACTCAGTCATTTGAGATATTCAAGAATGGTAAAAACCCACTATCAGCAAGTTTTAGGGCTACTGTATATTGCTCGTAAACTCTGACTATCAAATATAAGCAAAAATGTTAGCAACCAGACTCCAAAGCCTTATGAGCACATTAATACACAGAGACCAAGTTGGTTTCATTAAAGTTAGACATGGCCACGGGAATAGCAGTAAAAAATCTAAAAATCAGGCACTCACCACCTTAAAAAATTGGACATTCCAGCTCTGATTAATATAAACAAAAAATGTTTTTTTTTAAATACATATAAAGACATCATACAATGACACAACTGTGTAATAGCAAGAGGTGATATCACATATGCCATGGCAACACATATTTTGCGTAAAGTGGTAATTGTAATCAATACCAGTTTTCCTTTAGAGGCATTGAACGAAATAACCATAAGCCAAGAGGAGGGATTATAACAACCAAACATAACATAGAAACATAGAATTTGATGGCAGATAAGGACCGCTTGGCCCACCCAGTCTGCCCATTTTCCTACCTAATGGATAACCTGCAGATCCTAGTTAACCAGCAGCCTACTTCTTTCTGCCCCAACCCCCTAGAATTGCCTTATGACTGTCCCATGCATGCTTGAATTCCACCACTGTTTTTAACTCCACAACCTCCTCCGGAAGGCCGTTCCATGCATCCACAACCCTCTCTGTGAAAAAATACTTCCCTACATTACCTCTGAGCCACCCCCATCTTCAAATTGTGCCCCCTTGTTCTTGCACAAGTCTTTTTTTGAAAGATGCTACCCTCTTGGACTTTGTTGATTCCCTTGAGGTACTTGAAAGTTTCTATCATGTCCCCCGTCTCCCTCCTTTCCTCAAGGCTATACATATTAAGCTCCTTTAGTCTTTCTCCATATGTCTTCTGGTGCAGAACATGTTCTGAAACCTGGTTCTGAAATGGGAGAGCTTTTGGATATAACATTGAAACCTAAAAAGGCACCATGGTTTAAAGGTGGCTTGGATTAAAAAAACATATTTAAAGTGAATTTTAAAGTTAACTTAAGATGTACAGTACCTTGTTTCAGTTACTGTAAACGCTATTTTTCTTAATCAGTTTGAGAGGAAAATCTATTATGTGCATCTTTTTATAATAGACAGTGGAATGTGATATGTTTTAGACATAAAATTGAATGTGTTACTCATTTGGATCTCTGTAGATATGCATTTCATAGTTTGTTTAGATTTATGTGTTTTATCTGTCTTTCATTGTGTTCACTTGGTATTGTCCTTGATTATATGTACATGACATGATTACATCATTACAAATTTTGAGGCCTATGCTCCAACAGGTGGGATTTACGTAACCGAGGTGTGTATCCCACCCACAGAGCTCCGCACCTGTAGACAGGCGCACACTGGTGGCATGCATGCCTGCAGGCCACCTGTCCATGGCCCTGCCCCCCCGGCACAAGAGTATGCACAGGATCGTGCAGGGTGGCAGTGGGCAGAGCTGCACACCTGGACAGACATCCAGTTGGATGCCTGTCCTGGATCACTCTGTGGATCCCATTAGCAGTGGAGAGCATGGTGGCTGCTCTCCCCGTGGATGTGTGCATGGCCAGCAGCTGTGGAGGTGAGAGGTAGGATGTGGCACCAGCAGTGCCATGCCCCTGAACTGACAGAGAGGTATGGGGGTGGGGCAGTGCCACAAGGGTGCATGTGTGTGTGGGGGGTACTGGGGTACTACAGCCTACTGCATCATGCCCAGAGGAGCAGGGATCCAGTGTGAGGGGAGCCATAGAAGTGGTGCTGAATAGGGGGGTCTGCCATCCGGGGACCAGTGCCCCCCATGTGTGTGTGTTGGGGGGTTGACTAAGTGCTGGGGTGGGTAGCCCTGGCAGCCTGTAACTATTGCTTGTGATGGTGTGGGATGGTGGCATGTGGCTTGTAGGGGACTAAGGGCAGGGTTTCCCCTGGTGGACCAGCTACCCCCCTTTGCACACTGGTGTGCAGCTGTACATGGCTACATGCATGCCACATAGTGCTGGCACCCCCATCCCCTGCACATTGTGATCTGCATGGGTGGGGGATCGAGTGCATATGGGCTGTGTGCCCCATTTTGTGAATTCCGTGCAGGGGGCAAAATGGGTGTGGAGTGTCTCCACACCTCACATATGTGGCACAGAGGCACTCTGTACCTTTGAACATAGGGGCCTATATATTTAAGGGGATGGAGAATACAATGTAACAGCCGTTGATAAAGGATTGTATCAGATCCCAAATGCATCAGGCATATTGTAGGGACATCTGTTATTTATTCTATCCACCAGAGGTTTCTATACTGCCTGGGAAACTCCCTCTCTGGAGAAGCACAATGAGCCATTGCAAACTGCAGCCTCCTTCCCTCATTGCTATACAGCTCTCCACTACTACAGTCCCTTAGGGAGACTGAGCTAAACAAGCTCACCACCCTCTACCTCTGTATTGCTCGCTTCGGAACCCACTCCTCCCCAAGGAGACATCACTGTGATGCTCTTAAAGACCTCCACTGGCTGACACTAAGGCATAAATTATCTTTCTCATCTGCCTGCCTTACCTACAAATTCTCCTCCATATGCCACCTGCCCCACCTTAGTGACCTACTCACCCCTAAAATCTCCATTCGTAATCTTTGATCTACTACCAGTCAGCTTCTGAACATACCCCGCATCCAGACCAACCAAGGAAAGCGCTCCTTCCAGTACACTGCCCCACACCTCTGGAACTCGGTCCCTGCTACCCTGCTGGACAAACCCTCCCTCTCCTCGTTCAAAGCCGGTCTTAAAGCCTACCTTATTGAACTGAGCCTCTGTCGCTGCAACCGCCAGATAGTGCACCCCACCTTACCCCTCTAAATTGGTTACTGACTAAAATATTGCTCCCCCTGAACTAGCTAACCTCTAAAGCTAATATCTCTGTAGGTCTGCAACAATGTAACAGCACTCTCCTAACCCTATCCAAATGTACCCCACTGACAATGTATGTACTCTGGCACTGTTCTTGCTGTATGTACTCTGGCACTGTCTTAATGTTCCCTTGCCTCATGTACTGACTGTGTATGTATTTTTGAAGCTGTCTTACTGTATCCTAATGTAAAGTGGTTGGTGTACTCAACCCCGGGTCGCCCCTGGAAAAGGGATCTTTGGTCTCAGAGGGCTTACCTAGTCAACAAAATCTAAATAAATAAATATGTATTTTTAAACAAATGTGCTTTCTGTTTATATTAATTGGAGCTGGAATGTCTAATTTTATAAGGGGGTGAGTGTCTGACTTTTGATTTTGTACTGGTTTAGTTTGCTGTTGGGATCACCTTCCCAGTGTGGACTATCACTTGTTTTCACTATAAGAATATCAGAAGACCACATTTGATTGTCTGGGCAGCCAGTAAATCATATAAGTCTGATAAATCAGCAGCTATATTTTTCCTAGATGCTTACAAGTCTGAATTCACAGCCCGGATTGAACAGAATAAATTTGACATTATCACTGTGTCTGAAACATGGCTTAACCAAAGGATTACTGATTCTGAAGTTTTACTCCCCAACTATAAATTGTATTGGAATGATTGGCTGGGGAAAAAGGGGGGGGGATTTATGTTTCTACTAAATTGCAATCTGCTAGATTCTTCACCTCTGATCTTAATTCTGTAAGTGA
Organism: Neoceratodus forsteri; assembly: GCA_016271365.2. Classification (NCBI taxonomy): domain Eukaryota; kingdom Metazoa; phylum Chordata; order Ceratodontiformes; family Ceratodontidae; genus Neoceratodus; species Neoceratodus forsteri. The sequence goes on from CM057451.1 coordinate 1,095,210,158, forward strand.
TTTAATATCTTTAGAGGTTATTCTAGGTCAAAAAAAACACTTGATAGTTCTGTATATGTTCCACCAGGTACTATTTTATCAGGTTTGGAACTTTTATCTAGTCTTTATTTATTTATTTATTTATTTATTTTGGTAATTCAGACACAACCTTTGAGTATACACTCTTTTATAAAGATTCCACGTCAGGATGTAAAACAGCAGAGACATAACAGAAACTTGACAGTTAGCACAAAACATAAGACTACTATGTAATGCAGAAAATAGATACATAATAAATTTGAGTAACCTAGACAACTGAAATTAAACAGTGGGAGGAGATTCCCAATTAGCAATATACAGCAAAGCCGCCCCAGGGGTCTTGTCAAGGTACAGTATTGGAAAGGGTAGGAGAAAGAAAGGGGAGAGAGTGCGAACGAGATTTCCCAATTAGCAACATACGGCATAGCTGCCACGGGGGGCCTGTCAAGGTAGAGTATCAGAAAGGGTAGGAGAAAGAAAGGGGGACAGTGCGAATGAGGGGTAAATTAGAGAGAGGGAGAGAGAGGTAGAGAGAGAGAAAGGGATTGGGAGAAGGAGAATATTTAGGGGGAGAGTGGGTGGAAAGGGGAGGTGTTGGGGGAGTATGGAGGGGAGGGAGTTGGAGGGAGCTGGGGAGGTGGCAAGGGATGGCAGGTGGGGGTGCAGGGTAGGTAAAACAGGAGGAAAGCTTAGCAAGATGAGGGGGAGTATCCATCCAGGTTGAGGATAGGGACTCAGGTAAGGGAGTCAGAGGTGTTTAAGAGGGGGTATCCAGGTTGAAGATAAGAATTCAGGTAAGGCAGTTGCAGGCATTTGAGTTCAGCAGGTATTGCTTCAGTTCTCTTTTAAAGGGCCAAACATTTGTTGTATTAAGAGCTACAGCAGGGATCTCATTTAGCCATAGTGGATCTCATTACATGAAGGATCTTTGTCCTAGGGAAGTTCTATGAAATGGGACATCAAGCTGTGTCATCACTGTTCTTTGTGTGTTGTATTTTGGGCTTGCTTCCTCTACCAGGTCTGCATTGCAGGTAGAGGTTAGGGAGAACATGACCTTTCTCCCTAGCAGGCAAGTTTGGTATCTGATTCTGGATTGAAACGGTAGTATTTGTGCCAGACCATACAGGGTACAACTGTGCATGAAGCGGTCAGCATTTAGCAATAGTCTGCAAGCCTTGTTAAGGGCAGTGGCAACCCTTTTGAGGGCCATATCAGTGGCAGAGCCATAAACCACCAGCCGTTAGTTGACCAGGGAGAGGACAGAGCTGGAGGCTGAGAGCTGGAGGGCTTCAGCAGTTAGGCTTTTCTTGTGCCTTAACAGGATCTCTAATATAGTGTTCATAGCCTTCACCACCATGTCAATGTGTCTTAAAATAGATCTACCCATGAACCAGGAAATGATTATAATGGGAAGATTTTAATTGTGATTGGTGGGGTGGAGCAAAAAATTAATAATATTAGGGAAACCCTGATAGAACTGGGCCTGCATCAATCAATTAAAGCTACCACTAGAGATAATTACAGGTCAGGGTCTGAGATGGATCCTGAACTGGATATTGGTCACCCACCCTGATAGGATCCCAATTTGGGGGGGTCCTCTCGGATAGTCTGAGTGACCACTGTCCTGTCTTATGTGAGTGGTCAACAAATAGAGAAAAATATCCCCCAAAATGTATTGTCTGCAGGAACTTTAAATATTTAACTTCTGAGAATATTGATGCTAACTTTTCTAATTTGGATTGGTCTTCTATGGAGACCCCACTATTTCATTGGATTATTTTTCTAAAAAAATCTTTGCTATGATTGACAAATTAACATCTCTAAAAAGAATAAGAACAAGGGCCAACAAACATCCTTGGGTCTCCTCTGAAATATTACATTTGATGAGGTCCCAAGATAAGAGCTGGAATACCTACAAGAAACTTAGAGATACACCATTTCTTTACAAAGTTATAAAACCCTAAGAAACAGATGTAAAAGAGAAGTTAGGAGGGCCAAATCTCAGTACTTTTTATCTGAACAAAAAAATGCTCAGGGAAATGCTAAGAAGGCTTGGAGTATTCTTAATCATTTTTTGAGCAGACAGAAAAGGCAGCCCATTTCTCTGGAGACTGATAACACATTAGCTAGTATCCCAGTCTTGGTTTCTGAAATTTTTAATAATTACTTTGGTGACCTGGATTCCAATAGGTCTCTTTTTTCCACAACTGCAAGCAAATTTCAAACTGGCGTGGTTGATGACCACTCCTCTAAGTTTTATTTTAAAAAGGTTACCCCAGAAGATGTTTTAAAATGCATTTTGAATAGGGAACCCAGTCCCTCCTTGTGTTCAGATTCTTTAGATTTCAGGATTATTAAACTTATCATAAGGTCCTTGGCATATCGACTTTCCCTTGTTTTTAATGTTTCCTTATGTTCAGGTTAATTTCCTGTCCAATGGAAATGTTCTACGAACAAACCAATATTTAAATCAGGTAACCCAAACTTAGATCAAAATTATCATCTTAGTTCACTTCTTTCCTCCATTATCAGAGATATTAGAAAATATTATTTTTGATCAGACCATATACTTTCTTAATAAGTATGAGCTGTTAACTTCTCAACAACAAGGCTTTAAACAGAAACATAATATGGAGATGGCCTTGGTGGGGTTCACTAGCTGCCTACAGGGTGCCCTTAATAAAGGGCACTCTGTTGCACCTATTTTCGTGGACCTCACCAAGGCCTTTGATTTTGTCGAACATGGTCTTATAACTGGGATTCTTCAAAAACTTCAGTTTTCTCCTGACGTCATCACCTGATTTGTAGACTACTTAAGTAACAAAGTACATATAACAGCTATAGGGGGCCATGTTTCTTCATGTAAACCAATTATTTGTGGTGTCCCCAAGGGGTCAGTTTTAGGATCTCTTATTTTTTCTTTGTATATGAATTTGGCTCCCAGTGTCTGTTCACAGACATCTATTATTATGTATATAGACGATGCAGTCCTTTTTAGGGTTGGTCCTAAGCCAGGTGAGGCCATCAGGAAAGTGCAGAGTGACTTTATTACTTTACAGAACTGGTTGCAATGGAACTATATGGTTATGAATATTAAAAAAAAAACAAAGCGCATGGTGTTTTCAAATAGACAAAGTAATGAGGGACTGGATCCAATATTAGATTTAAAAGGTAATATAATTGAATATGTTTATCAATTTAAATATTTGGAGCTGACCCTGGATTCTCATTTAACCTACAAAAAACACATCAATGGCATTAGGAAAACTATTCATCAAAGGTTGGGAAGGATTCATTGGATGAAAACCTATTTAACTCAAGTATCCCGGGTATTGTTGTCTCATAGTTTTTGTTAAGCCTGTTGGACTACAGCCTTATTGTTTACACAGGTAACAATAACGATCTATTGGCAAGTCTTAGAGTTACATATAATACCATACTTAGATTTATGCTTAATGCTCCATAATGTACATATCACTGTACCCTGTATCAGCAGTCTGACTGCTTATCCTTTGATAATCGAGTTCAGTATAAATATGGTAACTATATTCATGTATAAAACTATGTTTGGCTATTTTTCTAATTATGTTTCTAGTTTCTTTAACAGGGTTACTAATGGTTGTGGGACTAGATCACAAGATAAACTTTCTTACAATTTCCCATTATGTCATAAAGCTATCGGCCAAAAATCTATTACTTACTGTATAGGGTCCCTAAATTGTTTAATTCAATCCCTTTGGAACTTTTGAGTAGTAAAACAATTAATGTTTTTAAGAGAAGACTTGTGCTGTTTTTACAAAACCAACAGCACTGTGTTTGTTAGAGTGTGTGGCATGAGTTGTATAATATTGTAAATGTATTTGAATGTGCAATTTGTACAGTATTTATTGTTTGTATGTTATTAATGTTTCTTGTATTTATGTAAACCTCAATGTGTCACCTGTGAAAACTGGCATTTTGCTCATCAGGCCTACAAGAATACAAAATTAAAAGAAAAGATTATATATGGTGAAATTATCTGATAAATTTAATTCTGGTAATAGTTTCATAAGATGGGTTTCTAGTCTGTATCGAGCCGTTTCTTCCATGGAACTCACTAATATGAATTAAACTGACAAAATACTACTGAAGAGAGGTACAAGGCAAGGTCTCTCGCCTTCACATTTTGTTTTAGCTATGTTTACTTACCTGAAACTATCAATTGTCACTTCTACTGCTTGTGTCCCATGCTGCCATATACTGTCTGACAACGTAATGTGGAAATTACAACTTGAATTGCATGCTTTGTGATGAAACCCACTGACCACTTTTGTCAACCTTGATTTGTATATTGTAATTATGTATATTGCAATATTGTAATGTTATGATCTTGTAACCTAGAATTCTGCTTATGGTACCCACTGAAACTGAGCCTTGGTTTAATTGGGGTCTAAATGTGTTCATATCATATGACAATGATTGTGAATATCATTTATTACTTACTTTCTTCTTGACTATCATAAAGAAATCTGCTAACATGGCATTTAACTTTTCAGGAGGAATCTTAATCAGGTCTTTGTTCTTCTTGTGACTTTCGGACAGAAACTTCTGGATAACTACATTGTCATAGCTAATGTCACATTCTTGTGTTTATTTTGTGGTGCCTTAATAAAATCTATAAGCCTGCTGTTTGTTCTTGTAATGTACAACTGTTGTACTTAGCTTAAATGTCAGCAGCAGTACTAGGGAATGCATTAGCTGCTAAGGACATTTTCTGTGTTTCAATGTAACCTTGGCTGATTGCTGTGTCATGGCCATGACTTCATCTTCAGTGCCAGACAAAAGATTGCTCATTTTAATTGCAAAACTAATGTTTACTGTGTCCTCAGTCACTATTTTGTTAGCAATGGCTGATCAGTTCATTTTTTACTATTACTGTATGTAGTTTACTGTACTGGCGATTTTATTGCAGTTTACAGGAGTGTGATGTGCTTGTATGAATGGTAGTGAGAAGCTATTAAAATATTCATTTCTTTGGACTTAGTGCAAGGTGTGTTTATGACATACCCAATTTTGCAAGATAAACACTGTGACATACTAAACTTAATGAGATAATGCAATCTTGTTACGTTGGGTCAATATTAGAGATACAGCAAAGCTTTAATTTGCCAGCAAAGTTGATGTGAATTCTCAAATTTCCCAGTGGGCACACCAACTTTGCCAGTGAATGTTATTTTTTTCTGTTAAAAAAACTACAAAATTGCAACAAATACCTCCACCACCCACTGTGCTGTAATGACATCCCTCCCACCCACCCCGACTAGTACCTTCCTCTCCTCCTCCTCCTCCTTCCTTGACCTGGTGAATGTATGTGAGAAGAATTTGTGGTTGCCCATGGAGGGACTCTTCAAAGTGTCTGCACACACACAGTCTCAATAGTAGTTATTACAGAATTTAAATAGAAACATAGAATTTGGCAGCAGATAAGGACCCCTTGGCTCATCCAGTCTGCCCATCCCTCACTATCTACATTATGATAGAAGATCATACCCAATCTACAGCTCTTCCTATCTCCCTCCCCCCTTCATTTCCACTATGATTCCCTTGTGCTTATCCCATGCATTCTTGAATGCCACCACTGTTTTCACCTTCACCACCTCTGCTGAAAGGCTACTCCAGGAATCCACCAATCTTTCTGTGAAGAAGTACTTCCTCACATCTCCCCTGAATCTACCCCTCCAGCTTCATAGCATGCCCCTTTGTTCTAGAGCACCTTTGCTTCTGAAATACTTCCCACCTGTACATTTTTACCTCATGAGGTACTTAAAGATTTCTATCATATCCCCCCTTTCTCTCGTCTAATCAAGGGTATACATCTTGAGGTACTTTAGTCCCTACTCACGGGCCTTTTGATGAAGTCCCTGCACCATTTTAGTTGCCCTCCTCTGGATCACCTCAACTCTGTCTATGTCCTTCTGAAGATGTGGTCTCCAGAACTGGTCACAGTACTCTAGATGGTCTTACCAGCACTCTATATAGAGGCAACATCATCAGCCTCTTTCTTCTGGTAATACCACTCCCTGTGCATCACAATATTCCACTATCCCTCCTGACTGCCTTGTCACACTGTCTGGCTACCTTTAGGTCAACAAATATAATTACCCCCAGGTCCCTTTCCTGCCTGATGATCATCATCAAAACCACTCTACCCATGTTGTACTCTGCCCCTCAGTTTCTGTGTCTTAAGGGCATTATTTTGCACTTTTTCATATTGAAACCCAGCTGCCATACACTTGACCACTCCTCTAGTTTTCTCAGATCTCTGCTAATCCTTTCCACCCCCTCCAAAGTGTCCACTCTATTGCTAATTTTGGTGTGAACCGCAAAGAGGCAGACCTTCCCTTCCAGCTCCTCTTCAATGTCAGTAATTAACACATTAAAGAAGACTAGACCCAGCACTGATCCCTGAGGCACACATAAAGCAGAACAGTGAGGTACTCAGAGTAAATGCTGCACCTAAACATAGCAAAGCAACAGGCAGACAAACAGGTGTACAAAAAAGGCAAAGCAAACAGAAAAAAATATTGCTGAGTGGCTTTATTGTGAACATGCCAATGGGACAAACTGACAAAAAGCCCCAGTGCTTCAAACTCCTGCAGGTTCTTCATCAGAAGGAAGTGGGGACTCAAGACTGCATAAATAGGATATATCTTAAAGTCACAGGACACTACAATTGCAGCACAAGTACCAATAAAATTGCACAAGTGACAAAGTGCATGAGTGAAAAATATACAAATATATAGCTAGACCTAACAAGCATTTGTCAATGCGAATGTTTGCTTGCTGGCATTGGGATTGGTAGAGTAGGAGTTAGACAGCTGCATAATGGGAATGGCAGTGAAGTATTGAACTGAAGCCAACCCCGCCACCACCCTGCAGATACGAACAGGCATTGGGGTGTGCCTTTGGGTCATCAGGCATAATGGCCATGCCATTTCACCACATCCCACCCTGCAGACACTGACAAGTGTCACGGTGTGCCTTGGGATCTTTGGCCCTTATGCACACCCCATTCCATTAGGAAGTACGGTGAGATGGGTGCGGTATAGGAGAATGGGGTGAACTTTGGGGCTAAAGAGTCCAAGGCATACCTCGATGCCTCTCAGTGACTGCAGGGTGTGGAATGGTATGAGCATCACAGGCAAGAATCCCAAGTCTCACCCTGATGCCTGTCATTCTCTATAGGGTGGGCGTTATAGTTGAAAAGCCTAATACCTCAGGCATTCATTGGTATTTTCACTCCAAATTTTCAACATGTTTGTTTTGTGATCCCACCTCATGAACAAGGGAATATCAGTTTGTTAGCTGAAAGCTGCTTATGCACAGTGACTACGGCATTTAGTACCACAGGTGCAAAATATTCTGAACAGGATGTAAAAATGATAGCTGTACTCTTTCATGGGGAGGTGTAAAAATGGCTATGTTGCAAATGTGTAGTAAAAATATTTAAAAAAATGGTGAAGTCACGAGCGTACATAGAAACTGTGCAACGCACACCCGTAATATAATTAGGTTGGGGATTTCTTACAGCAGATTGTCAACTCAGGCATTTTGGTGCTTCCGATCATGAACAGTGTCACTGTGATTTTCTTTATCTGTGCCGAACAATGATTTCCCACAGCGACCACGCATCTCTGCACTGAAAGAGTGAAAACACACTTCGGCCATGTTGTGAAAAATGGCAGCTGTACTGCTCATAAGGAAGTGTGGAAAAATGCCACTGGTGAAAATCTGGACTGAAAATATTACAAAGTCATGAACTAACGAGGGTGCGTGGAAACTGTGCAATGCTCACTCGTAACACAGTCATTTTATGGACTTTTGTTACCAAATTTTCAACATAGCCATTTTAAGACCTCTGCTCGTGAACAGTGTAACTGTGATTTTCTTAATCTGTCCTAAACATTGCTGTCGCACACCAACAGCACCATTGTGCGCTACATGTGTGAAAACACATTTTGGGCGATATATGAAAATTGCAGCTGTACTGTTCATAAGGAAGTTTAATAAAATGGACATGTTGAAAATCTGGAGTGAAAATATTAAATTTGCAAACTTACGAGCATGCATAGGAACTGTGGAATGCACACTCGTAAAAGTCATTTTTAGGAATTTTTTCATCAAATTCTCAACATAGCCATTTTAAGACCTCTGCTCATGAACAGTGTCACTGTGATTTTCTTAATTTGTCCTGTACATTGATTTCGCACACCGACTGTGCCATTGTGCACTACATGGGTGGACACACATTTTGGGTGAGATGTGAAAAATGACAGCTGTACTACTCATAAGAAGGTGTGGTACAATGGCAATGTTGAAAATCTGGAGTGAAAATATTGAAAATTTGCGAACTAACGAGCGTGCGTAGGAACTGTACAACGCACGCTCGTAAAACATTCATTTTTTGAAATTTTTTCACCAAATTCTCAACATAGCCATTTTAAGACCTCTGCTTATGAACAGTGTCACTGTGATTTTCTTTATTTGTCCCGTACTTTGTCCTCGCACACCGACTGCGCCATTGTGCGCTACATGGGCAGAAACACATCTTGGGTGAGATGTGAAAAATGTCAGCTGTACTACTCATAAGAAGGTGTGGTAAAATAGCAATGTTGAAAATCTGGGTGAAAATATTGAAAATTCACGCCCATTCAGCGTGCGATGAACTGCTAATGCACGTCAGAAACAGTCATTTTGTGGACTTTTTCACAAAATTTTCAACATACCAATTTTAAGATGTCTACTCATGAACAGTGTCACTGTGATTTTCTTAATTTGTCCCGTACATTGATTTCGCACACCGACTGCGCCATTGCACGCTACATGGGCGGAAACACATTTTGGGTGAGATATGAAAAATTACAGCTGTACTACTCATAAGAAGGTGTGGTAAAATGGCAATGTTGAAAATCTGGAGTGAAAATATTGAAAATTTGCAAGCTTACGAGCCTGCGTAGGAACTGCTCAACGCACGCTCGTAAAACAGTCATTTTTGGGAATTTTGGCACCAAATTTTCAACATGGGGTTTTTGAGACCCCTTCTCATGATTGATTCACTGTCATTGCATTATTCAGGTCTGAAGGGTGATTTCGCAGTCACTGCGCGAAATCACCCTTTGGACCCGAATAAAAACATGACAGTGACATCAATCATGAAAAGGGGTCTCAAAAACCCCATGTTGAAAATTTGGTGCAAAAATTCAAAAAAAATGCCTGAGATATGCAATAAAGTTGAAACCCCCCTATCTAGCCCATTATACAGCTTACCGGCATTTCCTCAGTTCGCGGTGCGCCTTTGAAGAGTGCAGGCGTGTTCCCGGTCCACGGTCGTCGCACAAGGTCCGGAGAGTAAGTATGGGAGTTAGGGGAGTAGGAGGCTGGGTGCGCAGTGGGGTGCGGGTTGTGGGAGGGAGCGGGGAGACTCACTGTTGGACTGTTTTTCTTCGCAGGTAAAAAAAAAAAAAAAAAGGATGACATGGGACGTTTGCCACACTGGGTGGGCTACCAGTGTGGCACTCACTACTGGGGGAGGACAGTGCAGCGGTGGGATTGAGGCACCCCGTCGGCCATATGATTACTTGCCACGCTGGGGTGGGCACCCAGTGTGGCATTTTGCAAGCGTTTGGGGGGGGAGGCGGAAGGAACGCAGCACAGCCGAAGGGGATTGGGCACCTCATCGGCTATACAGTGCGTACGCGGGGCACGCACGCCCTGCGGGAGCGCCTGTGGGGGCTTGCGCGAGCAGCCTTATCTTATCGCTGCTCACTCAAGCGTAGCTCCTCTTTCAATCAGAGTGCCACTGCATTTGGAGCGTGCACAGATAGCTCCAAAATGCATTGGCTTACAGGGGCCATGCCTGCCAGCACACTGACTGAATTGGAGGAGGAGGTGACACACCTCCGAAATCTCCGATGATGGCACTATGTTTCTTGCACATGCATGCAAGCAAACATAATAAAAATAACTAATGAATAAAAGCAGGCTGTGGACACAGTCAATGTAATGGCTACCAAATTAGTACATTAGGCCGCAAAATGGCTGAAAGGCAAGTAAACCAAAACTGAATATATTAGATCAGTATAGAAATAAATAGTAAAGTAATAGGTGACACATTACAAATTTCATCAGACTTCCAAGGAACCTAAAATGATGAGGAAAAAGGGAGAAAAAATAGTTACTTCACTGAGTATAATTTAACAATGGACACTAAAACAAGTAAACAGTATAAAAAAGTATCATAGTATTGCAGGAGGGAAAGGGGAAAGGAAGAGAGAAAACAACAAAGAAGCAAAACCAGAGAGGAAAGGAACAGCAAAAGAATACAACGTTAAAGGAAGGCATCACAGAAAGGGAGGGCCAGCCCATGCATCATTAAGACCACTCAAAAATCAACTTTGATTTTCTTGCCTGGTAGCCATTTGGCTCCTTAATGTACTAATTTAATTATTTTTATTAAATTTAGCTATATACTTATATTTTCTTTCACTCACGCACTTTGTCACTCAGCAATATTTTTTCTGTTTGCTTTGACTTTTTTGCACACCTGTTTCTCTCTTTCCCTGAGGCACCCTGCTGGTCACCCTTTCTTCCTCAGAGTGAAATCTGTTTACTGCCACCCTCTTTTGCCTATCCCCTAATCAATTTCTTAGCCAGTTTTACCACCTTTGGACCCATTCCTAAGCTACCCAGCTTGTGTATTAGTCTCCTGTGCAGAATGGTGTAGAAAGCCTTAGTGAAATCTAAGTAGGCAGTGTCCACTGCTCCTCCCTGCTCTAAATCCTTTATCGCCCAGTCAAAGAAATCTATTAGATTTGTTTGATGTGATATCCCCCCCCTGTGAAACCATGCTGCCTCAGATCTTTTAACCCACTGGGTTCTGGAAATTCCACAATCCTTTCCTTCAACATTGATTCCATTAACTTTCTCATCACTGATGCCAGGCTGACTGGCCTGTAATTGCCAGCCTCTTTCTTGCTACTACGTTTGTGTAGCGAGACTACATCCACCCTCTTCTAGTCAGCTGGAACCACTCCTGTTTCCACTGAGTTGTTAAACAGAGCTCTCAGAAGTGCAGCCAGTATTCCCCTGAGCTCCCTCAATACCCTTGGATGCACTCCATCTGGCCCCATTGCTTTGTCCACCTTCAGATTAGCAAGTCCCTTAAGAACTATCACCTCCAGAAAGGACTAATGTCCACCTCTCTCCCTCCAAAGCTTCTGTTACTTTTGTGTGGCCCCTCCTCTTCTCCTTCCACTGTGAACACTGTACTAAAGTATTTGCTCAGGATAGCAGCCTTTTCTTGGTCCACCTCTGCACAGCAACCCCCCCCCCCTTTTCCTTTTTAAACTCACAATCTCACTCCTGGGGCCAAATTTTCAAAGGCCAGAGAATAACACATGGTGCTTGCATCAAAAACAACTGACACAAGGAGCAGGATGTGTCAAACCTTGCACAAATTCTGATTTTCAAATGGTGCTTGTGTCAAAAACAGATCTGCATGTGCCGGAGTGGCTTGCACCATGTCAGAAGGGATGCCTGCATCACAGAAATTATGCACCATCACCTTGTTTGGGATTTTCAAAGAATGCCAGTGCTATCCTTGTGCCTAAGATGCATGTCGCTGTTAGATCAGCCAGAGCTGGTCTAAGGGACACTAGAGCATATCGAGAGACCCACTGCAGGTGGTCGGACCTGACTATGCTACTACTAAAGGTCAGTATTCTCCTACAGGACTAGTTTAGAACATTTTGCAGTCTTAATCTTGGCCATTTTATCTGCCATTTTATTTTACTTAGCTTGTGTCATTCTCATCTTTTGGTCATTTTTTACCCAACTTGCACCATTTTTTTGACTCAGTTTGCACCATTCTTTTACTCAGTTTGTGTCATTTTCATTTCTTAAGTCATTTTTTGACTCAACTATCACCATTTATTTTGGTGCAGCTTGCGTCATTCTCATCCCTTATGCCATTCTGTTGACTCAATGGACCTCTTGCATCAGTTTGCGGGACATTGTGACAGAGAACGCTTTTCTTGCAAAATATGGCGCACAGTACTTGGTGCACCTAGATCTAACTCAAGCAGCTTGTTTGATGCAGCTTGCATGGATCTTAAGGCCCTTTGAAAATCCGGGCTGGGTTCAGGGAGGAATATGTCACTCGGCACATTGGCTAGGTTTGGCTTCTCTGCAACAGGGGCACCCAAGTAACTCCAGACAAAGGAAGCAATAACTGTAATGTCCAATACCAGAAGTGGGATTCTAAAGTGTGGCGTTTATTCACATCCAACAGAATAAACAAAGCATAGATGGATCCCCACGAGGCTATACTCCTGGTAATGCAGATTTAAAGAGACCAGAACACATCCTCATCACTTTAGCCCTCAGGCTCTGAAACACACTGGGCACACAGCCCAAACTTGTACACTGCTCTGGGTTTTCCCTGGCTCGGCTCCTTTGCCAGCCACTTGGACACTTTCCATATAGCATGGAAACATTTGCTGGTGGCTCCCTAAACCACCTATGAGCACTTCTGCTCCATAAGGGAATCTCCTCATCAATCCCATGTCAGGTACTTTCCTCAGGCACTGGTCAAGTACCTGAGAGAAAGCAACAGGTGTCCCAGAGCAAATCCGTAGAGGTGAATTTGGTTACTACTGATGGGGGGGTCTCCCACCTCTCGCTCCCATAATTCATACCTGGCCATTTCTCTGGACTGTAACACCTCATCCTTTAACACACTTTGCTGTGTAGATTCTTTTTAAATGTATTTCACATTCAATCTACTGTCTTTACATCCCATTTGTGCTGGACTTGAACATACTTAATAAGTGAGTTTGTCCATTGTTCTAGACCCCCCCCCACAGAGTCAAGCAGTCCAATCCCGACATCTTCCAAACTGTACTTGGCTGTCTTTTCCTGAACCCGCAGTAACAGTCCCTTTAGTTTCATATTGAAACAGGTGAAAACACATGACCCTTTAGCAGAGCAAACTCACCCTTCTGTTGCAGGTGCCCCACAGGAGTTTCCTCCTCAAGGAATCTCGTCCAGAACTTCTGGTGCCTCAGCATGAACTTAAACTAGGCAGCTTCTTTTCCCTAGCTGGACCAAGGGGGGTTTGCCCCTGGAAGCAGGCTGATTCTTTCCCCCCATTCCTACAGGGATGGAGCCCTGAACCATTGAAAGCAGTCTCCACCACTTCAATAAGCAGTTATTGTGTTCCTCTTCAGGTGGAAACACACACCTAAAAACAAAAGTAGCTCTTTGACAGAGCTTAGAGCTCTGAAGGCCTGCTTACAGCAGAGCCCCTCTTTAAGACTGCCACCTCTACTGAACTCTACACAGACTCTTCTTCAAATTCCCCAACATTCTACTCTAACCTCCAACTGCAACATTCCAGTGTGGCTAATGCAGCTGTGACAGTTCTAAATGATGTCATCCCTCAGTCTCAGTTGAGACAGAGAACAGAGTGAGACAGTGTGAAATCCATTTAACTGGAGTTTCACAAGCTGCCTTCCCTGCCTACCACTAGGTTTTACTGGGATTCTAGTAACCCCGGGTAACAGGGGGGTTACACCTAGATCTAAGGAAGAAAGAGACTTGGGCATCATCATCACCGATGACCTGAAATCATCCAAGCAGACTTCTAAAGCAGTAGGTAAGGCTAGGGGGGTGTTAGGGTGTATTAGTAGGGGTATCACAAGTCGTAAGAGGGAGGTAATAATCCTCTTTACAAGACACTGGTTAGGCCCCATCTGGAGTACTGCGTGCAGTATTGGGAGGCCACACCTTCACAAGGACATTAACCAAATTGAGGCAGTCCAGAGAAGGGCAACCAAAATGGTGCAGGGACTGCATCAGAAGACATATGAGGACAGATTAACAGAGCTCAATATGTATACCCTAGAGCAAAGGAGGGAGAGAGATGATATGATCGAGGCATTCAAACACCTTAAGGGCATTAACAAGGTGAAAGAGACTAACATGTTTAAATATGAGAAAAATAGCAGGACAAGAGGACACAGCATGAGATTAGAGGGGGTCCGATTAAGGGGGAATGTGAGGAAACTCTTTTTCACAGAAAGGGTGGTAGATGCGTGGAATGGCTTACCACAAGAAGTGGTGGCTATGAATACAGTACAGGGCTTCAAACAGGCATGGGATAGGCATAAGGGAGCAATACAAATGATTATGAATAGATAGGCTATTGACAGAGCAAAGGCTGATGGCACATTTATAAGGTAGAAAAAGAAATGGGCAGACTGAATGGGCTTTGCGGTCCTTATTTGCCGTCAGCTTCTATGTTTCTATGTTTCTATTAACTCAAGCAGCTTGCTTGACACAGCTTGCATGGATCTTAAGGCCCTTTGAAAATCCTGGCCCTGGTCTTCCTATTTTGATTTACATACCTAAAAAAATGTCTTGTCGACCGGTGTGCGGCATCCAAAAGCAAGGGCAGCTTGGCCATTGCTGGCACTGCATGCTCCTCCTCTGCACTTGGGGGTCAAACCAAGGATAAAGTGGAAAAAATGTCCTGGGCACATTGGATGACTGCTGGCCTCCATAGACTCTGCTCCCAACAATCAGGCAACTCTCAGAATCTGGATCCGGTCTTGGTGGGATGAAGGACTCCCCACTGCCCTGCCACAGAGGGCAAGCAATGGTGGAAGAAGGGAGAAGGTAAGTCCTATGGGTCGCAGGTCAGGGCTGGGAGGACCAGCATGAAAATGGGCCAAGCAGGATGGGAGGGAGTAAACAAGCGAAAAAAATGTCTTGACCCCTTTTGTTACCTACTGGGCTTTTTTCTCTCTTTAGTTTGTACCTTTGCATGCCTTACTGCTTTCCATGCTTCCTTCTGTTTTCCCTGATATACGTCCCTATCCTTCTTTCTCTACATCTCCTTATGCCTTCTGAATGCTACCCTTTTAGCCATTACCTTTTCAACCACCTCTTTCGAGAACCATAGTGGCCTCTTTTTCCTCTTGCTTTTCTTCACTTGTTTGATACAGTGGTTTGTTGCCTTTACTATGCTGTCTTTTAGCCTTGCCCACTGTTCCACCACCCCACCCAGGTCAACCCCCCTCTCCCCACACACCAGGTCATCCCTGAGGCAATCACACATCTTTATAAAATCTGCCCTCCTAAAATCCAGGACCCTCATCATTATATTGTTCTGTTCTGCAGCCATCCATATATTGAACCACATTGCATGGTGATCACTGGTCTCTAGGTGGCCTCCCACCTTGAAATCTGTAATGCTGTCCCTGTTAGTGAGTACCAGGTCTTGAACTGTCCCGTCACATGTGGGTTCACTGACTGGCTGCCTGAGGAATGCCCCCTGCTGAGAGTCCAGAATATTGTTGCTTTTAGTTGAAACTGCTGCTGGGAGGCTCAGTCTATATTTGACAGGTTGAAGTCCCCCACCAGCAGCACCTCTGCCATCTTGCCAATGGCTTTCACCAGTACCGTATCAAATTACTGCCCCTGTACTGGAGGTCTGCAGATAACTTCAGTGTGAAACATAGAAACATAGAATTTGACGTCAGATAAGGACCGCTTGGCCCACCCAGTCTGCCCATTTCCCTACCTACTGGATAAGCTGCAGATCCTAGTTAACCAGCAGCCTACTTCTTCTTACCCCAACCCCCTAGAATTGCCTTATGACTGTCCCATGCATGCTTGAATTCCACCACTGATTTTGACTCCACAACCTCCTTGAAGGCTGCTCCATGCATCCTCAACCCTCTCTGTGAAAAAATACTCTCACATTACCTCTGAGCCGCCCCATCTTCAAATTGTGCCCTCTTGTTCTTGCACACCTCTTTTTTGAAAGATGCTACCTCTTGGACTTTGTTGATTCCCTTGAGGTACTTGAAAGTTTCTATCATGTCCCCCTCTCCTTCCTTTCCTCGAGGCTATACATATTAAGCTCCTTAAGTCTCTCTTCATATGTCTTCGGTGCAGACCCTGCACCATTTAGTTGCCCTCCTCTGGACAGCTTCCATCCTGTCTATGTCTTTGCGGAGATTGGGTCTCCAGAACTGCACACAGTACCCTCAGATGGGGTCTCACCAGCTGTCTGTACAGAGGATAATAACTTCCTGTTTTCTACTGGTGATGCCTCTCCCTATGCATCCCAGTAACCCCAGCCCTCCTTGCTGCCCTCTCACATTGCTTGCCCACCTTTGGGTCATCTGATATGACTACCCCAGGTCCCTTCCATTTTGTTGTTGTTAGTATCTCACCCCCATTGTGTACTCTTCCCCTGGTTTTGTTTCCCAGGTGCATTACCTTGCACTTCTTAGCATTGAATCTAAGCTGCCATACATTTGACCATTCCTCTAACCTTGCCAAGTCCCTTCTCATCCTTTCCACCCCACCCTGTTCATCAACTCTGTTGCAGATCTTAGTGTCATCTGCATAGAGACATACTTTTCCTTCCAGTCCTTCCGCAATGGCACTTATAATGACATTGAAGAGGACGGTCCTAATACTGAACCCTGCAGTACCCCACTAGTAACCCTCCTTTCTTCTGAGTGGACTCCATTTATTATTACTCTCTGTGTTCTATTCTCCAGCCAATTCTTTACCCAGGCTGTCATCTTGGGACCCACTCCCAGGCTGGCTAACTTGTATATTAATCTTTTGTGTGGGACTGTGTCAAATGCCTTGCTAAAGTCTAGGTAGGCCATGTCCACAGCCCCTCCCTGATCTACTACTTTGGTCACCCAGTCAAAGAAATCTATCAGATTTGTCTGGCATGACCTTCCTGCTGTGAATCCATGCTGCCTAGGGTCCTGTGCCCCTCTGGCCTCTAGATACTCGACAATTCTTTCTTTCAGAAGTGATTCCATCATTTTCCCTATCACTGAGGTTAAACTAACAGTTTACTAACTAACAGTGAATAGTGCCTCTGTTCACCGTCTCCAGGGTGACCCACATTACCTCTGCCTCCCCTGTATTTCCTGTACCTCCATTGCTTTTATGATTTTCCATACATAAAGTACCACACCCCCTCCTTTCCTTTTCACCCAGTCCTTCCTGAACAGAGTACAGCCTAGTAGACAGAGGTCCCGCTCATGTATTTCAGTGTACAATGACTTGGTAATGGCCACAATATCCAGGCTGGCCTCTGCCATGATGGCCTCTAGATTCAGAATCTTATTTCCTTGACTTCTAGCATTCGCACACATGGACTTCCAGATTTTTGCTTCCACTCTGCTTGTTGCCTCCCTTTTTTCCTTTTTGCCCTCTCACCTTCACCACTCTCTTTTTAATGCTGTTGTTCCCTTCCCCCTTTATCTCTGCCACCCTGTTTTCTTCATTAATTTGCACCCTGGGGGATTCATCTCCCCTTGGATTCTCCTTACTCTCAACTTCAGTCTGTGTGGGGGGGGCAGTCTCTGCCTCCCCAATTCCTTCTGCCACCCCCCTCAGTTTATTTAAATTTTTATCAAAGTAACATTTAAAATGTCCACTGAGGACTGCAGTTCCCCTCCCGGATGGATGCAGGCCATTACCATTGTATAGGCCTTTATCCTCACCAGTGGGTCCTCAATCCCCAGTGTAGTCAATCCCTTCCTCTCTGCACCATTACATCAGCCATGAGTTGAGGCTCCAGCTGCAGAGATCCCTCTCCTTTCCCCTGTTGTAGATAGGCAGCACTTCAGTGAAAGCCACTGAGTGAGCTACTTAAGACCCCAGTTCAGCTCCCTAAACTCCCCCACACTACCCTAGCCCTCTACCTAGCCAAGTCATTAATACCTAGATGGACAATGACATCCATCTCTCACTCCCATCCTACTGCCCTAGCAATCCTCAAGATCCACTTCCCATCTCTCCGGGCTATGGCACCAGGTAAGCACCTAACCTGCCTCTCCCCCCTTTCTATTCCCCAATTTATCCCACTCACAGTTCAGTTCCCCCCAAGAAGTTGTTTCACCCTCCTCTGGTGTCCTCTCCTGTCCTCCTTGGGGTCTCCACTATGGAGGGCCCCCACATTCTCCCTGATCACTACAATGGGTGCCTCCTCCAGGCAGTTCTGCCTTGCAGAGCAGTGTAGGAATTATATAGTGGTACTGGTTAAGGAATTTGCCTCTGTCCCATCACTGCCACCCTTCCAGACCCTATCATAGTCTAACCATTCCTAATCCCTGGCATCCATTGGGGTAATGGTGACAGACTTGGTGACCCCTAGGTGGGAGAAGAGGTCCTCCAAATCCCAGCCAACTCAGCCTGGAGTGTAGCAACTCTTATTATATACTCCATTACATATCCCCTTCTCCCACATGTGCACCAAACACACTCCCCACCCAAGCAGACTATATCTAATAAGAAGATCCCTATCTAACCCCCCATGACCCCCACCACCCTCCTAGCACCACCAGTACCCCAAAAAAGTCATTTTAAGTAATGTTCTGCAAAATGCACAATAAAGAAAACAGTCCCCTGGTGCAGGGCATCTGCACTGTCCAGTGTTCCTGTCAGTAATGGCACTGGTGCAGGGAAGAATGGTGATATCTTTGCTACTAGTAAAACCTGATTCAGCTGAAAATTCAGCAAAATCAGTTTTTATTAAAAGCAAGGATGTCTAATTCATAATCATTAGTTACCAAGAGGGAAATTAAACAAAGCAGATGTTCTGCACTGAGGGAGTGGTTTCCTTATTGTAGCTTTTGCAGGACGTTGCAGAAATGACTTTTTTTTGTGGTGTTTGATGGGGGAGGGTGGTTGGGGCCATAAGGTGGGGTTGGGCGGGTCGTCTTCTTGTTAGATAGGGTCTGAATAGGAGGGAGAAGGTAAGGAAGTATGTTTGGAATGTAGGTGAGGGAAGAGTATATGTGACTACTACTACTGGGACAGTTCCTCAGTCTATGACTACCACCAGTTCTTTTCACATTAATTGTCCAGGGCAGGGGGAGATGAAGAAGGAGGGCACTAGTAAGAGGATGACAAGGGCATTTTGAAACATAAAAGTGTTTGGGAGGTGGAAGAGGGGAGTTACAACATATGAGTGAGGGTAAGGATTTATGCAATTAAAGGACAGCAATTCATGTATTTGTCTCCAGCAAATTACCAAAATTTGTGCATCAGAACTATGCAAATTGGCTAATTCCATCCATGAATTGGCAATTTGTGTAGTTTTGCTGCACAAATTTGGGCAATTCAGCAGGTGAGTAATATGCAAATTATGGTCAGTGGCAAAGTGAACTTGCTGAAAGTGGTGACTTTTTTCATAAAGTAAATATCTGCAACTTCGCCTGTCAAGATGCCACTTTTTACCTTACTCTGTATCATAACACACCTGTTGCATGCAGCTATATTTATTATTCACACACACGGGATATGAGATGAGCTAATATACGATATTAGAAATATCTTCTTGAGTTATATCTGAACTCAATACCAAAGGTTAGGTCATAAGAAGCCAAGTACAGTTACAGAAAATATTTCTGCTATCCTACATTAGCTCATCTTAGATTTGATGTTTACAACAGAACAAAACCTTAAAATTTCATAATAAAAGATATAAACACGTTATATTTTCAATTGCTGAATGGCATGCTTGTTCCTATGAGTGGAATGCCTCCTAAGAATGTCTGAAGTAATGGTTGTCAAAGTAGCATTGTGATCAGGGAACATGGCATGCCCTGCTCCTAATGGTCAAATGTTCAGTAGGTCTACTGTGATGTAAGTAATATCATAGATAATATCTTGATATTGTGATGCAACTAACTGGTGATATTTTGCTATCCTGAACCTTAGCTTTATTTTTTCACAGCTACCACTGATTATCTTTGCACATGAATCCCCACACTAGTAGTATATGTGTGTGTGTGTGGATGGATGGATAGATGGATAGATAGATAGATAGATAGATAGATAGATAGATAGATAGATAGACAGACAGACAGACATGTAAGTAGCTAGATAGGTAGGTAGGTAGACAGACAAACAGACAAACAGATACATAGATAGATAGATAGATAGATAGATAGATAGATAGATAGATAGATAGATAGATAGATAGATAGATAGATAGACAGACAGCTAGGCAGGCAGACAGACAGACACACATACAAATAGTTAAGGAACTAAAGAGTGAGATAGAAACTGTTACGTTTACACTGACCGTTACCGCATCTCATCAGAAAACTAAAATATTGCAATAAAAGCATAATAGTTCTGTAAGAAAAAAATCAAAACTCTGTTCCCAAATGAGGGAAAACAGTGTATTTTCTGAAAAATGACCTTAAAAAAGTAATAGATGAAATGACTGTCATAATTTCATATCTTTGGCAAATACAAAAATAAATGAATCAACATTCATCTCATATCACTAGCAGCAACTGGGGTTTGGCGTAGCCCTCACTTCATGAAGACTGATGGTGAGCAATGAAGGCCAAGAGACATACTTTTTTTCTGTAATGTGCAAAATGCCAAGGGATATTGAATGCCAGAAGGAAAAACTTTCATATTAAAAACTAACTGCTCTATTTCTCTGACTTCTCAGCAGATATAAAAACTACAAAGATAAATGAAAACTGAATGAGCAAATTAATAGAGGGCAAGAAAAAAATATAATAGTCCCCATAACTCAAAAGCGTGGTTTATGGGGTCACATAATTTTTATGTAAGGCCAGAACTGTCCAATTATATTTTTGTCAGTTTCCTTCCTCTTTCCCTTCCTTATGTTGTTTTAACCCAAGTATAAACTCCAGCCATGCTAGTAAATGAGCAAAGTCAATTATGCCACCATGTAAATCAGTGCTGGCTTTATTAAAGGGCTACTGATGCCTCAAAGAAAACTTTTAAAAAATATAATAATTAGGTACAATTCTGCTTGCATTCCATTTATATTTTATATATTTCTCCTTCAAATAATTTAGTACTGAGGAAATGTGTACAAATGCATGATTGTTGTCCCATACTGTTCATTTTGAGTTCATCTGCCTCTATAGCTTATTCTCTACTTCAAGTCATAATCCTCTGTTGTGACATTACAATCTGTTGCCATGAGAGTAATTGTGATGTCACAAGCAGTGTTCTATGACTTCAGGTAGGGGGAAAGCAGCAGGAATAGATTAACTTTTCAGGAGCAAAGATCCTGTTTTTATACAAATGACCTCACTACTAAATAATGGGGAGGCGAAATGAAGAACTAATGGGAAATACAAGCTGGACAGTACCTAAATGTTATGTTTTGTTAAAGTTCTCCTGAACGCATCACCAGCTCTTTAAAGAGCTAGTGTACTGCCTAAAACTAATATTAGATTTTAAAAGCAGCCAACTATTACCTTTCATATCTGTGGTACTTTTTCTTTTCCCTTTGATTAATTAGAAGATTGTTTATCTGGCGTTAGTAGGTGTGATGTGTGGAATAGCACTCTGCCTGGCAGCTAATATCTATCTCTATTCCCCCCTCCCCCCACATTACATCAACAGTATTGTGACCAGCATTGTGACCTGACTGACTGTGACATCACTGCTGCTTAAGAAGAGCCACTCAGTACCTGCCAGGTCAATCACCTGTGACATCACTTTCAGTCAGATCACAATGCTGATGATGTAGCGGGGTGGGGGGTAGAGTAAGATATGTCAGCTGCCAGGCTAAGAGCTGTTCTGCACATCCAGCACAATATTATCACATAGAAGACTTTCTAATGAGCAAAAGGAAAAAGAAAAATACTTCAGAAATAAAAAGTTACAAATGACTACTTTTTAAAATGTATTATTTTCCTGTCTACCTGTTTTGGCTCCACTAGCTATTAAACAGTGAGCATAAAAGTCATTCTGAGTTATGAGAGGAGATTCCATAAACAGTGCCTCAACTCTTTGGGCAGCTCTAAATATTAGCCCTGGGTGAGACCCCAATCCTCAAAGGTTGCAGAACCCTGACTCAGGCATCTTCATCACTTATTGTTATGCCCCTCAGGACATAGGGTTAGTCTTCCAGCTCATAACAATGGCATGTGTAGGAGAGTCATTGAAGACATGTCCAAGTAATCTTGCTTATTTAAACACATGACTTAAACTCCTCTCCATGCCAGATTCAAATTCTCATAAGAAATTATGGAACCTGCATTCTCATGGGAGCTGTATTAATTATACGTACTGTAGTTATTAGCCTACCCTGACAGACTAGAGATATTACCCTAAACTCCTGAGCCAGTGGCCGGTGATGGGTGAGAAACAGGTACAATTATGAAAATATGGGAGTTGTGAAGAACACTGATAAGAGGCTACAGAATACAGACTGCTATGTGGAAAGGAAGATCTGCATAAAAACAGTCTTGGGTTATGTACTGTAATTAAAATTGATCACTTTATCACATACACCATCAAGTTTATTATATATGTCAAGTCAAGTTTGTAAAGTGTGCAGCAAATATGCCCTTTGGTGTTCCTGTGGTAGGGAATAAGTAGATCAAATCACTAGGATTTTAAAGAAGAGGATTCAGGAGCACTACAGGGCTATACAAAAACAGAAGTTGTCCCATCCATTAGGAAAACATCATGCAGACTTGGTGGACATCACAAACCATCGGGTACACTATACAGGCATAGATCATGTCCCCTTTAAATTTATCGGGGGCAGATTTTTGATGTTGGACAGAACAGATATATTTAAATATTTAAAGATATGAAACAATATATTTAAAGTATATTCTTGATGTCTGCTATTTACTTGTCTATTGTTTACCTTGTTTTGTTTTTGTACTACTTGCATGGAACCTTTGTAAATGAGTTGTATTGCTCAAAGGTGTTGTAATCCAAGACTCAATAAATAAATAAAATAAAACAAAATTGATTTTTTTATTTTTTATTTTTTTCAACTCTATTTCCCTCCGGTCATGGCCCGTAGAACCTCTCTCAGGCATCCTGCTCATGTTCTGCCCACCTGAGGCCCCCTCGAACTATGCCTCATCTCTTCCCCCCTTCCCCACAGCCAGTACCCCTGGTTTAACCCATCTGGGGTGGGTCACCCCTCCTCTTTGGGCACTCTTCTAAGTCAGTCTCTGGCTATGGGTTAGGGCCCTGATGGAGGAACTGGAAGGCCAGTCATGCTGAACCCGGCAGAGGGCATGGGGGACACGTACCATCACCTGTTCCACAGAGCTGGTGTTTTCCCTGTTCTGGTGGTGCCCTCCTCCTTGCGTGGGTATGCCTGATACAATGGTGCATGGCAACCCTGCCTGCATCAGCCACGCTGTACAGTGTGCAACCCATGCACTGCAGCTCTCCCGATCTCCACCAGGAGCCACTGGTGTGCGGGCTATCCCCCATCCCCCCAGGGAGGAAAGCCACCCTATGGGTGCTCAATCCTCTACCAACCCCTGCCGACACATGGCACCTGAGCTCACTTCTGAACTCAGGTCACCAGCATGGTGCGAGGTGTGGCGTCCAGCACCTCAACACTCAGCGCCACCAAGCCAGCTGGATTTTTTATCAAAATCACTAAAGCCGAATGGATTCAATAACAAAATGGAATGGCAGTCTCATATATATTCTTAAGTTCTTCTAGCTGATTGGTTGGTTTTGTGCATAGATAAAATATGTATGTCCTGTTTTGTAGATTGCGTATTTCGATGTAAATGTGTAAAAGGTGATTATTCACAAATGATTGAATATATCTGTATATTTTTCAAGTACCATGGCACCAAATTACATTTAACATGTGCTATGAACTTTGAATAACACAGGTTTTTTAACCACATGACACATTTGGTTCTCTGGCACCTCAGCAGTGCTGACTGCTTGCAAATTGGACCATTGAACAGTATAGTTCACGATAAACACAGCAGTCGAGTCAAGCCATACAAAGGCGACGGTACTGGACTTCAGGAGGGCTGACTTTGCCAGAATGGGTGAGTGCCTAAGGAATGCACAAGCAAATGGGCAAGAAGGAGGGGTGGAAGAACAATGGGGAATAATCAAAACTGCCATCACAGAGGCAACAAGCCTTTGTGTGAAGCAAATAAACAAAACAAAACAATGTAAGAAACCACTATGGTTCTCCAAGGAGGTGGCAGGAAAGGTAAGGGAGAAAAAGAAAGCATTCAGGAAGTACAAGGAATCACAGAAGGAGCAGGAGAGAGAATTGTATCAATTAAAGCAAAAGGAAGCAGGGAAGGCAGTCAGAACAGCAAAGGCCCAAACCAAGGAAAAGATAGCCAACTCAGTTAAGAAGGGGGATAAAACATTTTATAGATATATCATGGAGTGAAGGAAGACCAAGGGAGGGATAGTGAGGCTTAATAAAGGGGAGGGTGATGGACAGAGGGTGACTGTGAAAAGGCAGAGATACTAAACAAATATTTTTGCTCAGTATTCACAAATGATGAGGGGGAAGTACCAAAACCAAACAATAGAAACACTCTAGATATGGGGGTTGATACCAGCCCATTCACAGAACAAAGGGTTCTGAAAGAACTCCTAAAACTGAAGGTGGACAAAGTAATGGGGCCTGATGGGATTCATCCCATAATTCTAAAAGAACTATATGTAGAACTAGTGACACCACTGACGACCTTCTTTAATAAATCATGGGAGGATGGGGTGGTACCTGAGGACTGGAGGAGGGCAGACGTTATTCCACTTCACAAAAGGGTGAGCAGGGCAGAAGCAGGAAACCACAGACCTGTTAGTTTAACCTCATTGATTGGGAAAATGATGGAATCACTTCTGAATGAAAGAATTGTCGAGTACCTAGAGGCCAAAGGGGCACAGGACCAAGGCAGCATGGATTTACAGCGGGAAGACCATGTCAGATGAATCTAATAGATTTCTTTGACTGGGTGACCAAAGTAATATATCAAGGAGGGGCTGTGGACATGGCCTACCTAGACTTTAGCAAGGCGCTTGACACAGTCCCACACAAAAAGATTAATTTACAAGCTGGCCAGGCTGGGAGCGGGTCCCAAGATGGTAGCCTAGGTAAAGAACTGGCTGGAGAATAGGACACAGAGGATAATTGTAAACGGAGTCCACTCTGAAGAAAGGGGGGTTACTAGTGGGGTACCGCAGGGTTCAGCACTAGGACCGGTCCTCTTTAATGTCTTTATAAGTAACATTGCAGAGGGATTGGAAGGAAAATTATGTCTCTTTGCAGATGACACAAAGATCTGCAACAGAGTGGATACACAAGGTGGGGTGGAAAGGATGAGAAGGGACTTGGCAAGGTTAGAGGAATGGTCAAACGTATGGCAGCTTAGATGCAATGCTAAGAAGTGCAAAGTAATGCACCTGGGAAATAAAAACCCAGGGGAAGAGTACACAGTTGGGGGTGAGATACTAACAATAACAAAAATGGAAAGGGACCTACAGTATTCATATCAGATCACCTAAAGGTGGGCAAGCAATGTGAGAGGGCAGTAAGGATGGCTGGGGGAGATACTGGGATGCATAGGGAGAGGCATCACCAGTAGGAAACAGGAAGTTGTTATCCCTCTGTACAGACAGTGGTGACACCCCATCTGGAGTACTGCGTGCAGTTCTGGAGACCCAGTCTCCGCAAAGACATAGACAGGATGGAGGCAATCCAGAGGAGGGCAACAAAAATGGTGCAGGATCTACACCAGAAGACATATGAAGAGAGACTTAAGGAGCTTAACATGTATAGCCTCGAGGAAAGGAGGGAGAGGAGAGACATAATAAAAACTTTCAAGTACCTGGAATCAACAAAGTCCAAGAGGGTAGCATCTTTCAGAAAAAGAGGTGTGCAAGAACAAGGGGGCACAATTTGATGACTGAAGGGGGACGACTCATTGGTAATGTGAGGAAGTATTTTTTCACAGAGCGGGTTGTGGATGCATGGAACAGCCTTTCTGAGGTGGTTGTGGAGTCAAAAACAGTGGTGGATTTCAAGAATGCATGGGACAGTCATAAGGCAATTCTGGGGGTGGTAGAAAGAAGTAGGCTGTTGGTTAACTAGGATCTGCAGCTTATCCATTAAGTAGGGAAACAGGCAGACTGGGTGGGCCAAGCGGTCCTTATCTGCTGTCAAATTCTATGTTTCTATGCTCTTTCAATTTACGGTACTATGCACCTACACTAAGTAGAGCTGGGCTGTCAGAGACCCATTGGTTATCATTCACATTTGTAGACTCTTTTCAGTTTACATTTTTTTGTGTTTGAATTAATTTATTAAGAGTACCTGTGTGACACAAGTATTTAATACACTATTAGAATGTAGTAGGTCTTGTCACAAACACTCTCCACAGGTCAGGCCCTCTGCTCCCACACTGCCAACCTAAGAGTGCAATAGTGTGAACAGGTAACAGACAGGGTAACTCTCCTGTCTGCTTTTGAGTCCGAATCACCTTTAGTCTCAAGTTCTGTTGGGATTCAAACTGTGAACCTTATGCTAGCATTCCCAATTACAGGCTTAGATATGCACCCTCTTCAGGGCTGCAGTACAGTCTTTCGCCAGGGGCACCAAGCCAGGTTTCCAAAATGAATCCTTAAAACTCTATAGGAGATCTTAGGTATATTCCTACCTTTTTACTCAAGCTCAGTAACACCATCAAGCTGTTGAACAGTTGTCAGACTTAACCACCTATGAGTCACATGCAAAAAGGAACTGACAGATACCCAGGCAGTCTTTCAAAGAAAAGGTTCTTTACTAAAAGATGATAAAATTATGAAAAATGTAAACACAGAACAATATTTCAAAGAGCTAACAATCACATAAAAGAACAAGGGAAAAGTACAAAACAAAAGACTCCTACCACAATACATTTAGACCTTTGCTGTCTAAAGTATTACCTCTGTAAGTGCTTAAGTTAGATCAGAGAACTGTTTTCTCTTGGAGTCCCAAAATAATATGTCCTACATTTCAGACACAAGTATCAGTTTAAACTCTGTGTCTCCACACCCCTTCTGTGAGTCATCTAGCTCTTCCTTTTAGAATATAAAATTATAAACATGATTTCCTACCCGGAGGTATGTTAAATAATGTGAATATCAGCAAAAACCCATTTCCAAATTATGAGTCTTTGATCAACCAGTTCCTTTGAGGTTTACAACCCAGCAGTCCGTCACCCAGATGTGAGATAGCCAACAGGAATCAGCTAAATGACGTCCTTTCCTGATGTAATAAAATTTGTATTTAAGTTCTAACTTCAAAAGCAGCAGCAAGTGATGAGGGCCATAAACTGCCTCTCTAGAAGGATGTTCCAATTAACTGCTTCCTTCTGGTCTGTTTAATTGCATCCTGATTTTCAGCTGCTGACACCTTGTAATTTAAAGGGCCAAATCTCACAGACGGACATTTCATTTACTGACCATTTATTTATAATACCAATCTCATACAATAATCATAACTAGCTGGCAAAGCATCACTGGTCTCACCTCCTAATGAAGAGGTAGCATAGCCCTGAAGTGCGGAGGTTGGTTTTGGAGTGTAGCAACAAAATTACATTTATGTACCTGTTGCACATTTATCATTTCTCATAAGTATTACAATATCATCTTTCAATAAAATATTCTCACTGAATTCAGGAAAAAGTCTGGAGTGCTGGTTTCTCATATTTTTGTACTTTATATTATAGAGGGCAGCATTGTGCTATTTTGGGGTATGTAATGTATACAGAATCAGTAACCAGATGCAGAATGCCATTTTGTGGAGACAGTAAAGACTGCAGCATAAAAGAACGAGAGCCATAACATCTTTGCTAAAGGAAGGTTTCTGTTTAGCTGAAGAATTAGATCTGCTGCCTGAGACCAACGATGGAATAATTGATTCTTGGCCTGGCACTAAAGCATGTAAATCTGTAATTCATTTTAAAGCAAAGAGGATATTACACTGGTGATAGGGACTGGATCCCCTCAGCAAGACCAAAGATGCAGAGTGCCATCTGATGGTGAAAAGAAAGAGGAACTGATGCAATGTATACTGCATGAAACCCCCCTCCTGTGATTGCTACAGCTAGCTCTTAGTAGGTCTGCCTTGGGTGACAGTGTTTTCCCAACCACCCCGCCCGTATTATGTTTCTCTGACTGTTTACGTATCGTTCCTCTGTCTCACCATTTCTCCCCTCTCATCCCAGTCCTCCACCCTATCCCTCCCCATATCCCTCTTTCTTCCCTGCTCCCATCTTACATATTAGTTTTAATTCTATATTTTCCTCTCATCCTTGCTCTTCTGTCCCACTATCTCCCTTATTTTAATCCCCCCGCCCTACTTCCTCTCTCTCTCCCCCCCCTACTTGACAATGCCTCTGGGCTGCCTTTATTTTCCCATTGGTACGTAAAACTGTGGTTTTATTTGACTATAATATTAAGATATGCTCTTGGTTAATTCAACGCTTGACCTGGTATACATCATTCAATGCCGGTACATTTTGCTTATGTTGCTCCTTTGTAATTTCTGTTTGATTATTTTGTGTATTCTCTTCTCTTGTTCTTTGTTTAATTTTTTTGTATACTGCCTGTGTATCTTTTTTTTTTTTTCCTCTGCAGACTGGACCCCCACGATCCCCGGCCACCGACGCCTGCACCCTCGGACCAGGTTATGCGTGCGAGTATCTTAGGCTCGCAAACACAGGGACAGCCACACCCTGGTTATGTGCCTCTCTCTTGTCCTAGGGGTGCAGGGTGCAGCCATGAGCCACCAAGATCGCCCTGCTATTTTCTGCCATTTGTGTTGTCCCCAGGGAGCCAGATGTGCAATGGTGTCAGAAGCACATATGTGCTGACACCCGCTACGCTCCCCTCCTGGTCTGGCACCCTCCCTCCTCCCTGCCTTTTCGCTAATATTTTCTTATTCTATTGCATGCATGCTTGAAGCCCCCTACTGTTTTTGCCCCCAACACTTCTACTGGCAGTCTATTCCAGGCACCTACCATGATTTCAGTGATGTAGTGCTTTCACATGTTCTCTTGAACTGCCCCACTCCAGCTTCAACATATGCCCTCTGGTCCTGGTGCTTTTCCCCCTTCAAAAGAGAATCCCCTCTTGCACCTATTGACCCCTGTGAGGAACTTGTAGGTCTCTATCATGCCCCCTCTCACTCTCCTCTCTTCCAGGGTGTACAAGTTGAGATTCTGCAGTCTCTCCTTGTAGGGCTTTTGGTGCAACCCCTGCACCATTTCAGCTGCTCCTCTCTGGACTGCCTCCACCCTGTCTATCTCCTTTCTGAGGTGAGGCTTTCAGATCAGGACACAATACTCCAGATGGGATCTCATCAGTGAACGATACAATGGCAGCACCACCTTCCCCCTCCTACTGGAGACACCTCTCCCAATGCATCCCAGCATCAAACTGGGCCTACCATCTGCTTTGTCACACTGCCCTGCCACTTTGAAGTAATCAGATATGATAACCCCAAGGTCCCTTTCTTGCTTAGTGACAGCCAGTACTTTCCCCATCCTATACACCATTCCTGGGTTCCTATGCCCTAGGTGCATAATTTTGCACTTTTGGGGGTTGAACCCCAGGTTCTAAAGGTCAGAAGTAAAACATTGCCTGTTTCAAACAAGCTGAACTGAGGAGTGGTGACGGAGCTCCATGTAACTGTAAAGAAAGAAATGCAGTGCTGCTGGTGGTAGCTAGGTGCCTGTGTCTAAGCAGGGAAGGAAACAAAACAACCATCTGAGAAAAGAACAGATTAATCCCAAAATGGACATGGAGTGAAAGGAACACTGCATGACATTATGAGCATTGTGGGGCATGCAATAGTTATACACTTAGAGGGTAATTATTAGATCAGTTCCTCAGGTTCTTTTCCCCTGAGGTCATCACAATTTGCTAAGACATTATGCCTTGCCTAATATGGTGACAAGACAGTTTGGCCAAGGCCATTTAATGGTATTACATAGAGAATAATGGATAGGTAAGTGTGTGTTATGGATTTTTTTCACACACCTGAGGTGTGTGATGACCCATAAACCTCGAGAGCAAAGTTTGAGAGGTTTATGTGGTCATCACACACCGAGGGTGTGTGAAAAAAATCCATAACATCAAACTTACCCATCCTTTATTTTTTATCATTGCTGGTGTGGAGGTTTAGACTGTATTTCTAGTAGCTTGAAAGAAAAATACTTTTTTAGCTAGACTGCTGTTTTAATTTTGAAGAAATTGAACTGTACATGAGTAAAACACAACTGAAAATACTGCAGTTGAAATACTTTTGTGAAACACTGGAATGCAACAGTTTTTAAGTCTTTTCTTTGGGGAATGTCATACCAACCTGATTTCAGGTTATTATGAAGCGTCATATCAGCCTGATTTCTGGATATTATTGTCTTTGGAGCATAATAACCTGAAATTGGTTGATATGCATTTTTAACAAAAAAGTAATTCGGTTGATATTTATGGTGACCAGTAATTATAAGAAAGTAAACCACAAAGTGGCTTTCTTGCTGTGGACACTAGGTTTACACATTATCAAACACAAGGCCATCAGTCCCAAGTACTGTACCCAGGCCTTTATCATACCGATGGAGTATACTTGTCAGCTGTCACTTTGGAAATGCTTTGCTTGGAACTGCAGGAGAGAGGTGCTCATGAATCAGGGTAAAGCTCAATTCTGAAGTCGGGGGGTAGTTTGATTGTTGGTAGTGGTAGCCCATTATAGTTAGGTGTTACATAATGGCCCAGTGGTAGCACTGGGGAAGGAGTCCTGAAAGTATCCATCCAGTTGGTGACTCAGAAGTACTGACAGGCCACTTGG
Organism: Neoceratodus forsteri; assembly: GCA_016271365.2. Taxonomy (NCBI): domain Eukaryota; kingdom Metazoa; phylum Chordata; order Ceratodontiformes; family Ceratodontidae; genus Neoceratodus; species Neoceratodus forsteri. The sequence continues at coordinate 1,095,240,885 of CM057451.1, forward strand.
TCCCGCTAAAAAGATCCAGGGCTGCATGGCAAGAGTCAGATGGGTGATGTCTTACAGTACCAATGGGGAAATAAAGGGTGAAGGTTATCGGTGGTGAAAGGAACCACAAATCATTCTAGATCAGGTTGGTAATGCAGTTTGATTCACAGTAGTCATATGACTTGTGTAAAAAGTCAAGTTACGACCCAGGTGGCCTCGGATGGAATGCTATTCCCAGAGTTTGAAAATTACTGCATTCCAGTTTTCTCTGCCTATATGCTGGGGGGAGGCTACACTGCAACCACCCAAAAAGGACCATTCAGTGAGGCTGTATGCTGTAGTTCTGCTGTTACTGATATAATCACCGAAAGAATAAAAGGCTGTCAATATTTCACATCTTCAAGAAGTATGTATGGTTATTATGTGAAAGGTAGGGAAAGAACTAGGTGGATGAAGATGCCATTTCAGATGCTGAAACATCAGCCATGAGTGTGTGCGCACAAGACATGCACCAACCAGACCCAGTCATGAAGGACCTTGCAGCTTAAATATTAGTCCATGAAGGGAGAGTAATTTGAAACTATTTTTTCATACAGTAGAGCATCAACTATGTCTGGTATGCAGTGAACTTGCAAACTTGCAATAAAGAATTATCTTCAACACAGTAAGTGACTGGTGTTTTTATTTAGAGTGCGGCTCAACTGTTCGCTCCATGCATCTGATTGCACTCCTGATTGATTGAGCACTACAGCATTTGGCTCTGCTGTGCCAGATGGTGGCAGCTGTTTTAACTTAAAAAGGAAAGCAATACAAAATGTAGTTTTTAAGGTCATGTTTTGTTCAGGTACAGTTAGATATGGATAATTTGGAGGTAGAAGCATAGCAAATCTGTGTCTGACTAGTCTGCCTAGTTATCTACCTAAAGTTAAGTATGAATGAAGTAGTCAATTTCAGAAAATTGAAACGTTACATGCAGCATCCATAAAGGCATTTTACTCAATACCTCACTGAAACAAATGACAAAATCTCCAGACTCAGTTGTTCAAGTAATTATTTTCTCAAAGTATTTGCACAGCTACAGTACGTTATCTGGCCATACTTTGCACAGAATCCAGACTCATCTCCCCTTCCCCAAAAGATGGCCAAATGATGGGCATCTTTGGCAAATGTTTATAGTAGCTATCGTCATATAATCATGCCAAGAGGTCCCAGCCAGTCCATCAACCCAGACATGAAAGGAAAGATAAATCTGTCAGTACTGTGATATGTATTAGATCTTTTTTTAGTTAAACACCATATCAGCCCTAAGTATACATATGAACATAAGAATGTGTCAGCAGAAACAGACTACCCAGTCTATCTAAGTCTGCTCGAGTGTGCAGCTACACCCCTAGTTTGCAGCTGCTCCATCCCCTGCCCTTTGTCATCCCACTGCTGCCCCCCACCTCCCCCACCCTCACTCTTCCCCTGTTCCCTGTCCCTTACCCTTTTAAAGCTGTTCACAGAATTACATGATATCACCCATTCTGGTACAGCATTCCATTTTGCTGCCACCCTCACCATGAAATAGTGTCTCCTCATTTTCCTCCTAAATCTTCCCCTCTAATCTTAGCTCATGCCCTCTGGTGTCCCTCCCCAGTTTAAAGACCCCATCTGCTCCATCATTATTGATTTCCTGAGATACTTGAATGTTTCTATAATGTCCCCCTGTCCCTTCTGTCCTCCAGGGTGTACATATTCAGGTCTCTCAGCCTGCTCTCATAGTCTCTCCCCTCCATTCTACATTTCATCTTCATTGCCCTCCTCTGCCTGACATCATGCTTCAGGTATGACCTCTAAAACTGCACACAATACTCCAAGTGTGGCCTTACCAGTGACCTGTAGAAGGGCAAGATCACCTTTCTTCGCCTAGATGAAAATCCCCTCGCTTTTCACCCCAGCATTTGGTTTGCTTTTGCAGCTGCTCTCCTGCACTGGGCAGTGTTGTTCAGGGTCCCTGTTATGCTACATGCTTTCAAAGGAACTGTTAGACAATGTCTGAGTTTTCAAAAAGCTGGAATATTCCCTTTTAAGAGGGCTGTCGGCTGCTGAGCTCAGAAACACTCACACCATTAATAGAACGCTTATGTACTGCCCAAAACTAGTACTTGTTTTTAAAAGCAGTCACCTATTACCTTTTACATCTGAGGTACTTTTTCTTTTCTCTTTGGTTAATTAGAATATGTTTTATCTGACATTAGTAGGTGTGATATGTGGAACAACACTCTGCCTGGCAGATGACATAGCTAGCTCCCTTCTTCACATTACATCATCAGCATTATGACCTCACTGACTGTGACATCACTGGTGCTCAGGAACAAGCATTCAGTAGCTGCCAGATTAGGCTCCTGCGATGGCAATGTCAGTGAGGTCACTGTGCTGATGATGGTGTAGTGGGAGGAATAGAACTGAATATGTCAGCTGTTTTAGGCAGAGTGCTATTCCATACATCCAGCCTAATACTATCACATAGGAAACTTTCTAATATATGAAGGGAAAAAGAAAAATATTTCAGAAATAGAGTTACAACTGACTACTTATTGAAATTTGTAACATTTTCCTGTTTGCTATTTTTGGTTCCACTAGCTCTTTAAGGTACCATAGGAGGCATCAGCATACACTGCATAGTTTATTCATGGATATGCCAAATTTGGTTCAGTGATATTGCATGGCTTGATTGCTTCATGGAAGGAAACAATACCTTTCCATATACCCTGTCCATCAAATGGTGTGAATCAAGCAGGGCTGCTTGATCAGTTAACAAGACATTTTAAAACTGAACTAATTCAGATACAGACAAAAAGAATGACGTAGTATTTTTAGATAGCGTGTATACTAACTCTGTGTCAGGGAACACAGAAAGAAAGGGTTAAGGAGATGCAGGGAGACTTGCAAAGGCAAGAGAGGTAGACAATGGTTTGGCAGTTGAAATAGGGAACAAGAACCCATGGACACAGTATTGGATGAAGGGGTTAAAGCTGGGCATGACCTCTGAGGAAAGTGACCTAGGGGTCATCATCTGTAATTTCCTAAAACAAGCTACATCTTAAACCATGAAGTTAACTATCAAAGTGGGATATCATTCATCTAGTCTCAGTAACACTGATAATTCAAAATTTATGGACTCTTTAGAAAATATGGAAATAAGTGGAAACTACTTACTCAGGGGAGATTTTAAGTTATCTAAGATTAACTGGGAAGCTCAGATAAGAACAACTCCTTTAGAAAACAGAATGTCTGAAATTATCCTAAACAAAAATTTAGAACAATTAGTCCAGGATAGTAAACATAGAGGATAATGTATGGTCCTCTATCATTAACTGGTCAGTTAACAGTCGAGAGGTTGCCAGGGCGACCGTGTAAACCTCGAGAGCGAATCTCGAGAGGTTTACATCACCATGGCAACCTCGAGATGGTTAAAATTGACCGGTTGTTGATAGAGGGACCATACATTATTTTTTATAGTGTATGGTCCCACGTAAAAAGGCTGCTTACTTTTTGATTACTAGTCACCGCTGCGGCCATTCAGTCCTTCTCTAACCGCTGCTGTTCATGCGTCGGTTCCCCATTGAAAAAAAAGCACGCACATGCGCAGACCAATCGCTGTTGTTAACCTATTGATGTGACGTAGCATCGATAGGTTAACAACATTTCTATGTCACATCACTAGGTTAACAGCGTTCTACCATACATTATAAAACAATAACATATTAGTTTTGATTTTTAGTTACTTCAAGGAGGAAATTAGCAACATAAACAATTTACAGCCACTGGGAGATCGTTATTGTATTATTACTATGACTATTGAGACAAACTGGAATACTATTGGGGGACAAACTAAACAGATGTGTTATGGTAAAGCCAATTACAATGCTATTAGATCTTACCTCAGATCTTGGAAATGGAAAAATTATCTATACGAACAGAATTTAGATAACATTTAGAAACTTATTGATGACAAACTAAAGTTTTGCATTCAAACCTATGTATCTGAGGTAAACAAATATAATCAGCCATAATGAGTACCTAGATGGTTTAATAAAAACATTAAAAAAATCTCAGGAAGAAAAAGAAGGCATATAAAAAGTTTTGGAAATGCCAAACACTTGACAGATGGAACAAGTATGGAAACTTAACAAGTAAATGTAAGAAACTAATTAAGGCTAATAGTGATGCAGAGGTAAAGTTAGCAACTATAACAAAAGACACCAAAAATAAGTTGTTTAATTTTATTAGAAGCCTTAAAGGAGGTCAGAAATCAATAGGGCCATTGAGAGTTGAGGAATTTACACTGGAAGATGAATGCAAAATGGCAAACTAAATCAATGAGTACTTTTTAAGTGTTTACCAGCACAAAGGAGAAAGAGAAATAAATATAAGTAATATGGATCAGGGTAAAACACAAAGAAGTAATATAACCAAAGAAGTTTTAGTGACACTTAAACAATTAAAGGTACATAAAGCTGCAAGACCAGATGGTTTGCACCCAAGGTTTCTCAGAGAATTGGCAGATGTATTGGTCGGGCCCCTAACTGTACTTTTTAATGCAACATTAAGGGAAGGGAGAGTTATACCCTGCTGGAGAGATGCAAACATCGTCCCATCCATAAATCTAGAGATAATCAGGAAGTGGGAAACTACCATCCTATTAGTTTAACGTCCATACCAGGGACAATCATGGAGGGCTTTGTAAAGAAAATTATGGGAAGACATATCATGCAGCTAGGGTTAATAAATTTCACACAGCATGGTTTGTATCCAGGAGATCCTGCTTAATAAACTTCAACTTTTTTTGAAGCAGTCGGTAGTGCTTTGTACAATGGGCTACCAGCGGATGTGGCATACATGGACTATTCCAAAGCCATTGATTCATTCCCATATCTAGAACTGGTCAAGACACTAATTGAGTTACAGTTTCATATGACCATATAAACATACAAAATTGCCAGAAGATACAGGCTATAATGGTCTATAGAGTCTGCTCGAGTGTGTAACTAGTTATACCAAGAGGCTGCTCCCCTCCCCACTCCTCCTGGAGTTGTACTCCCACCCCCTCTCCCTGTGAGTCCTGTTGACCTAATCTTCTTCTTTAACCTTTCCCAAACCCTCTTAAAGCTGGTCACTGACCTTTCTGCCAGCACCTCCTCCGGCAATTCATCCCATCCTTTCACCACCCTTTCTGTGAAGAAGTGCCTTCTCATTTCCCTCCTGAATCTGCCCCCACTGATTTCAGGCCATAACCCCTTGTTGTGCCTTTTTTCCTTAGGATAAAGATGCCCTCAATGCTGATCTTATTTATTCCCTTTAAGTAATTGAAGGTCTCAGGCATATCCCCTCTCTCTCTCCTGTCCTCCAGAGCGTACATGTTCAGCTCCATCAATCTCTCCTTGTATGTTCTGTCCCCCATACTCTGTATCAGTTTGGTAGCTCTCTACTGTATCACCTGAAGTAGTTTGGTATCTTTCTTAATGTAGGGGCACCATAATTGGACACAATACTCCAGGTGTGGTCTCACCAGTGACCTGTACAGTGGCAGAATAACCTCCTTCTTCCTAGAGGTGATGCCCCTGGCTATGCAACCCATCATTCTATTTGCTTTAGCTACTGCCTTATGGCGCTGTGCTGTGTGTTTCATGTCACCCCTTACCATCACCCCTAGGTCCTTTTCCTCTTCCAATATTGTCACCTGAACTCCCCCTAGCCAGTAGCTGGTTCTTGGATTTGGGGCTCCAATGTATATCACTTTACATCTGTTGGCATTAAAACACAACTGCCAGATGCCAGACCATTTCTTCAGCTTTTCCAGGTCCTCCCTTAAAATTGAAACCCCTTCTCTGTGTCCACCCTTCCACAGAGCTTAGTATCATCTGCAAAGAGACAGATCTTGCTCTTAACCACCTCTGCTATATTGCCAATGAATACATTGAACAACATAGGTCCCAGAATCAAGCTCTGTGGCACACCACTGGTCACAGGCCTAGGTTTGGACAGCTCACCCCCTACCACTACTCTCTGGTTCCTATCCATCAGCCAGCTCCTTACCCACCTCAGCAGTTTGTCCCCAACCCCCAGGTCCCCCAGCTTGCTGACCAACCTGCCAAGGGGCACCGAGTCGAATGCCTTGTTGAAGTCCAAATAAAGTATGTCCACCACCTGTCCTTTGTCCAAGGTCCTTGTAACCCAGTCGAAGAAGTCCACCATATTGGTTTGACATGACATCCCCCTAACAAATCCATGCTATCTGTCATTGTGGTGTAGCAGCCATGTAGAGTGCCACTATAATGGCGCTGTGTCAGTGGGTGATGCCAAAAGACCAGCAGCGCAAAGAGTGAGCACCCATAAACAGAGAATGACAGTGTAAGAGTGAGAAGCTCTGAAGCACTGCAAGGGTGTGCCCCACATCTACACTATTTAAGAGTTTGCAAACCATTTCATATTGACTTCACAAAACGTCCTTCCAAAATGAGCATGTTTTGGAATTGTTTTTTTTCCAAGGATTTAACCAGGTGAGACACACTGAGCTGAAAGCTTGTTTACAAGTGCAACCTGGGAGCACAAGGAAGTCAAGTGACTTGATCAGGGTCACGCAGTAAGCAAGTGGGGGCTGTGGGATTCAAACCCAGGTCTCCAGATTTGCAGCTCAGAGCCTTAAACCACTGCGCCATACTGCCTCCTAAATAACATTGCAAAGATGAAAGCAGGCAGTCTGCCTTGTCTGGGAAGTGTCTAGGATGAGTCTTGTGTTTCTGTCTTGTTAACGTTTACCTCATCATGAATGATAGCTATCTTGTGCTTAAGCTCTGCCAAGCTGGCATGCTTAGCAGTTTCTTTGAGTGGCACTCTGACTTGTAGTAATTTTTAATTTTCTAAAACATTTAAATGATGGCCAAGTATCCTAAACCCTAATATGTCTGTCAGTACAAAGTAGTCTTAATCCTATGTAGAAAATCAGAACAGATGTACAGTATAGGTGATTATTTATGCAGTCTTCCAGGCTTTCATATGAGAATAACACATTCAAAACCCAAGAATGTCATTAAAAAAAACATGTTACTTCAATTAATACATTCTACAGTTGTCTGTGGATTGTGGGTTGATCTATTTTTTATTTGAAAAATTGGGAGCAAATATGTCACATCATCACACTGACCAATAGTTGCCTTTCATTATTTTATATGTGCATTGCATATCGCATTTTATTTTTAGATACTTTGCAAGATAATGAGAAACATCCATGGGCATTTCAGTATTACCCAGCTGACTCCCATTAGTGGCAGTGCCTTAATATGTATGCTTCTAACCTTGCATGATATGAGAAGAAACTAAACAAATAGTACAACTACATTGGACTATCAGATGTCAAGACACAAGGAATTGATTTACAGTAATCCATCAGAATGATCCCCAGCTGTTTTATTTGTTTATTTATTTAAATGTTTCACCAGGAAGGCACACTGAGCAACAGGTTGCTTGTCTCCCGGTGCAACCTGGGGGTTGGGGTACATTAGGGATGAGACATTTTACATTCAAGTTACAAAGATCAACATAGCATACAATTAATTCAGTTGCTATATCACTTTTGTGTTGATGTCCATAATTTATGTGTCTAGGTTTCTCTTAAAGGTTATATGAAACAGGTTTTGTTTTCACCTCTAGATGCCCTCCTTTTTTCATTTAGTGTCTGTACAATATTCTAATTTTTCTTTTGTCTTTGAAAATTTTATTATTCTGCACAAGCCACCACAAAAGACAGAAACTATATAAAACATGTATAATAAATACATAATTTCCATAAGGCTTTCACAGTATAGTCAATACATATGTTCCCTACAATCAACACATATAGAGAAGAAAATGATCACATATAGTTCAACAGTACTGTAATTATATATATATATATATATATATATATATATATATATATATATATATAAAATATGTTAAATGCCAGCATAATGATATGCAACAGATGAGACATCAGAGCAATAAGCATGAAACTACAATAGCTATGTTAATTTAGCCTGGGCAAATGCTTCTCAAAGATCATGTAAACCTGAGAGAATCTCATCGATATTCACATATCCTAAGGACTGAAGAGTCACTTTGGACATAAAATGATCCAGACCGTGGGTGGCCACACACCGAACTGGTGCCATTCATGATCAGCACATTAGCATATGTAGTCTAGGAACTGCATTTAACTGGGAATAACCAGCATTCCCAATAATAACTGAGGTTCTACACTGACTCAGATCAGACATATAACACAGCATTCACAAAAATGAATAATAACTATTAACAGAACCTGTAAAAGGAACGAGAATGCCCGAATCTGTTGATTTGCCAGGGTACAAAAAGGGTTTAAATTTCCTAATATGTTTGATTATAAAAAAGTATTCTGCAAGTTGATTAAGAATAGAGACATCCTGTATCATAAGTAAAACAGTGACTGCATCCTCCAGGAAATAAGAAAAACCTTCCAAAATTGGGGTAGTCTAGATTAATCTCATTTTGTTATACCTTGGACAAATCAAAAGAACATGTAGCATATTTTCTGCACTTCCAGTCACACAAAAACAGGGAGTCAAATGGGCATCCTTAACTAGCACAAATCTTTCATATAAAAATGTTGCTTGGAAACATCTCAAATTCGTAACTCATAAAGGCATGTCTTTAGTCAAAGTCCATGATATAATCCAAATAAATTCTGTAACCAAACCAAACATCATTTGCAGTGTGCCAAGGAGAAAAATGAGAATGGGATATAATATGCATTTCAACGTTCTAATTCTATAGGTGAATCTTCTTCTATACATTTTTTTTTGTATTTAAGGCTAACAAGAATTTCCAACCTAATGTACTCATTCAGATATATAAAATCATACTCCCTTATAAGGGTTACAACATGTAAATACCAAGGAGACTTGATACTGAAAGAAACCAGTTCTATTCCATAAGTCCTACCTGAGCAAATTATCCTTGGGAAGTCTGGTGATTTTAATTTAGTAACCATGAGCTAATGCATCTGCAAGAGTTTTGATGTTAGGTAAGCTTATTGTTGCCCTAATACATGATACAGGTCTTGATTTATTTGAATGAAAAGAGGATTTAATTAACTGAATAGTCAGTTTCTCAAAATCAGAAATTGTATAAGGTGCCCAAATTTCAATACCATAAAGAGTATGTGAATTGAATTTTGAAGAAAGAACCTGTACTTGAGGTCTGATGATAGTTCCACCGTATTTATAATTAAATCTTTTTAATCTCAAGAGAGTTTTTTAACCTTAGCTGCAGTAATCTGAAAATGTGAATTCCAAGAACCATTAGATGCAAAGTGAATGTCCAAATAAGGTTATTTTATTTATTTATTTAGATATATTTTGAAGTCTAGGAATTTCAACCCTTTGAGTCATGGACTCTTTTTCAAAGGCTCCACGTCAGTACAAAGTGTGGCAGGCAGATATTACAGACATCATGAACAATGACAGTAATTGTACACAAAGAGAAAAAAGATATAATAGGAACTGTTACAAAGGCTCTACGTCAGTGCAAAGTGTAGCAGGCAATTGTTACAGACAGACATCATAAACAATGACAGTAATTATATACAGAGGGAAAATGTATGCGATATGGAGTTATCTAATAATGATGCAATACAATAAGCATTGTCATGTGACATGGGGGTAACCAAAATTGTCATAAATAAATATTGGAGACAGGAGTGATGGAGCTATGGAGAAGAAAGTGAGAAACAGGTCCAGGAAGTGACCAAAGGAGAGCTGGAAAAATAGTAGAGACCAGAAAGCCACCCAATAGGCATTGTTGTGGGGCTCAGGTGCAGGACAGGAAATAGTTGGAAGGTTACGACAGTGTTATGGGCAGTCACGGTTTGATGAAACCAGGATGTGGTCCCACAGTTCTTTTTTGAAAGGGCCCAAACTGGGGTATGGATAGGAGGGAACTGGGGATGGAGGTCGTCCATAAAGGGGCCCTATATTTGGAGGACCTTTGATCGGTGGTGTTTCTATAGAAGGGGGACTTGGAAAGCAGTTTTGTCAGTGTGTCTATTTGCCCTCCTGTGCTGCTCTGGAGAAAGGAGAAAGTTACAACCAGGGGGTGAGTGTCCCATAGAGATTGTTTTGCTAGTAGGCAAGTCTGATAGTAGAGATTCCCTTGGAAATTTAACAAGGCCGAGCATTGATAGAGATCGCAGGTATGCGTCAACCTGTCGCAGCCAGTGGCCTGGTGGCAGGCTTTATTTAAGGCAAGTTTAATTTTTCTCAGGGCAGAGTTTGAGGCAGACCCATAGATGACTATAACATAGTCTACCAGGGATGGAAGAGAGCTGGAGATTGCCAATCTAAGAGCAGCGGGGGGGGGGGGGCAGAACCTAATTCTGTAGAGGAGGCCAATTATGGCATCAACTGCTGAGCAGCTAGTGGTAAAGTGTTCATGGAAGGAGAGGGCAGGATTGAGGGTAATACCAAGGTATTTAAAATGGAGAACAGATTCCAGGAGGTGTCATGAGAACTGAGGATGGAGAGGGTGAGGGACTTGTACTTATTTTATTGATGGGAGAATAGCATTACCTTTGTCTTTTTATTATTGAGAATAAGTTAATAGGTTGAAAACCAGGATTCAACCTCCTTGAAGAAGAGCTGCAGGTCCTGTTGAAGCAAGGTGAGGTCAGAGTGGCAAATGAGAATCACTGCTTTGTCCACATAGAAGAGGAGACGTCCAGTACAGGCTGATAGGAGAGAGTTCAGGTCTTCAGATATATAAAAACTGAAGAGATGATATGATTACTGGCCCACCATTTAGGGGAAGACTTTCCACCACCAAATACCATTACCTGATTTTCGTGAATGTTTTTTTTTCCCAATTGTTTAATCAGGTGAGACACACTAGGCTTGTTTACAGGTGCAACCTGGGAGCACAGGAAAGTTAAGTGACTTGCTCAGGGTCACACAGTACATGTGTGGGGACTGTGGGATTCAAACCCAGGTCTCTAGATTTGTAGCTCAGAGCCTTAAACCACTGCACTATACTGCCTCCCCTGTAAATGGATAGTGCTAATTTTTCAGATACATCTACCAAACAATTAACTTTTTTTTTATTTGACTGAGACAATGAGAGAAAAACTAAGACATTTCACATAAGCAAGAACAGGAATCTCAAATGATGTATCTTAGGTGAATCAAATACAGCTAAGGTCTGAACCCTTACAATATAATCAGTGTAATATTAAGTAGAATAAGAGCTAAGATGCAGCCTTGTCAGATGCACCTATTACTCTCAAATTCCTGTGAAACACTACCTCCCACACCTTGCCTCATTCTAGCCCAAGTGTGATTAAACAACTTTGAAATAATTGAAATAAGATCTGGATCACTGACCCACCAGCACAGTGACAAGGCATCCATCTGTGGCACTGACATCCCAGGTTTGGGGATGGACCCTGGAGTTGGAGGGCCAGCTGGGGGGAGAGGGATTGAGTGTCCCATGGACTGCTGTCCTTCTCTGGAGCGGGGTAAGAGTGGCCAGTGCAATAAGGACCCCTGGAGGAGGCTTGGGGTCCCACGCAGCCAGCACCACATGCACAGGGGGGACGGGGTGGAAGCTGGCATCATTGCACATCCTGCCCCCAGGGGGAAAAATGCACCAGAAAAAAATGTTGGCCACTAATGATGGCCCCTGCCTCAGCCACCACTCCCCACTCAGACCGAAGTCCACTGGGAAGGGTCCCACTCCCAGGACCCCCACCCTGGGGAGCAAGCCAGGGCTTTGCAATCCAAGTACCCATGGAGGAGTCATCCACTCAGCTGCCCCATCCTGGGGGGGGAAGCCTGGAGATGGGAAGTGGTGGGCAGGCTGGGGACAAGAGCCAGAGCCGGACAAAAGGAAAAAAGAAAAAAAAAAGAAAAAAGATATGGATCAATGCCTCTCTTTTCTATCAGTTGCCAATATTTCACCAGTGATATTGAGGCGAATACTGAACCATAATCAGTGCAAGTCACAAACAATTTTTGTTTCTAGAAACATAGAAATTGATGGCAGGTAAAGACTGCTTAGCCCACCCAGTCTGACCCATTTTTTCTCTATCTACAGCATTACTGCAGACCCTACTTGATCTCCAGCCCATTCAATTTCCCCCTCTTCTTTTACGCACAGATTCTCTTATGTCTGTCCCATGCATTCTTGTACCCCACTGCTGTTTTCATACCTACAGCCTCCACTGGAAGGCTGTTCCAGGAACCCACCACTCTTTCTGTGAACAAGTACTTCCTCGAATCTCTGCTGAATCTACCCCCTCCAGCTTCATAGTATGCCCCTTGTTTTTGAGCATCTTTTTTTCTGAAAAATACTTCCTTCCTGTACCTTATTTTTGCCCATAAGGTATTTATAGGTCTCTATCATATCCCCCCTTTCCAGGGTATACATATTGAGGTTCTTTAGTCTCTCCTCATAGGACTTCTGATGCAGGCCCTGCAGCATTTTAGTTTCCTTCCTATGGAACACGTCCACACTATATGTCCTTCCAGAGATGTGGTCTCCAGAAATTGACACAGTACTCTAGGTGAGGTCTTACCAGTCATCTATACAGATGCAACACCATATCCCTCTTTCTGCTGGTGATACCCCTCCCTACGCACTCTGGCATCCAACTAGTGCTCCCCCCTACCTTGTTGCACTACCTGACCACCTTTAGGTCATCAGATATGATTACCCCAGTCCCTTTCCTGCTTGGTGGTTGTCAATACCACTCCTCCCATTTTGTACTCCACCCTTAGTTTTCTGTGGCTCAAGTGCATTATTCTGCACTTTTTCACATTGAAAGCCAGTTGCCATACCCCTGACCACCTCTCAAGTTTTCTCAAGTCTCGGCTTATCCTTTCCAAACAACCCTGGAATGCCCACCCTACTAAAGATTTTGGTGCTATCCACAAAGAGGAAGACCTTCCCTTTCAACTCCTCTACATTGTCACTTATAAAGACATTAAAGAGGACTGATTTAAGCACTGACCCCTGAGGCACTCCGATGGTAACAACCCATCCTCAAAGTGAACTCCCCAATCCAAAGTTCTTATCCAATTTACCACCTTTGGAACTACTCCTATGTGCCCAGCTTGCTTATTTGTCTCATACTGATTAAGATATATTTCTTGCATAAATGTCTAAGGAAAAAAATATTTATCTAGCATGGAACAGTTTTCCCTGAACCCAAACTGCAGGGGTGACAAACACTCTGCTACTGCAATTTGGTCACATAGCCTTTGTAATATGACCTTACAGAAAATTTTGGAAGAAATATCCTACAGGCTGATTAGTGAGTACATACAGGAATCTGATTTATTTTCCTTTCAAACAAACTCTGGTCAGAGCCAATACGGCTACTCAGTGTGGTGAGAGTATGGCAAGATTGAGTAAAAGAATACTCGGAGCTCTTGCTGTGGTATTGTGGCACCGGAGTGTGCTGTTCCAAAGATGGTGACACCAACATAACTGCACATGCGTGATACTCGCACATGTGCAGCTTGAGTCCGCGCTACTATGTTGGGCACAGCGACTGTCACTTCCACAGCTGCAGAAGAAAAAGTAGTGCCCCACAAAGTGGGTGTGTTTATATGGCCTACGGAGGGGAAGGACCACATAAAGAGCACCAGTAGATAATTGCCAGAGCACTGTGGAAGCACACTGGACAGCAGTCTGGTCATGTGCTTCCGCTGTGCTCTTGAAAAAATAGTATGATGGCATAACATCTGTGGCGCTCTGCTCATGCAGCCATAAAAATTGGAACAATTTCTGCCCCGTACCATGAGTGTGGAAAAGAACCCTCTTTAATATATTTATTAAAGAACAGCAAAAGAAAATCAAACCACAGTACGGGTGACTGCAAGTATATTTCAGCAGGTATTAGGTCAAGGCCAGGTGCCTTATTACGTTTCAGAGAAACAAGGGTTATGTTCAATTCAAAAATAGTAATGGGCCTAAATATATCACTACGTGAAGGTACCTTATAGTCAGTTTGAATTACAGGATCATAAAAAAGAGAAGTGAAATGTTTTTCTGAAACCTCAGAGAAAATATATGAATCAATATTATCCAGAAAGTTAGAAGGGCCCTTGGAAGTATGTTATCGAAAAGCTCTGACATCATTTCTAGAAACAACTGTTGGCATAATATCCCATTGCCTTTGATAATATTCCAGACTTTTACTACAGTATGTAGTAAGATTGTGTAGGTTTTTCTAGCTCCATTAAGTACCCTACAATTATCTCTCAAGGGATTTTCCTACAATTATCTCAAGGAATTTTCTCTAACTTTACTAATTTTGTTAAGAAGTTTAAACTCCTCCTCTCTGCATTCGCAATCAAACCAACTATCTTTTCCTTTAGCATTAGAACGTGAAGAGACTTATAAAATAGAACATATTCTAGAATGCAAAGACTCTATCAAGACATATATTTCCCCCTTAGAAAATGGGGAAAGCTATTTAAGCCTTCTGATTGGCTCAGACACTTCTCTAGGTGGGCATATATCAGACAACAGATACCCACCTATTAAAAGTGCCAGTCGACATGCCTCATTACCAGGATCTTGGTGCTCAGCCAGCTCGCTAATTGGCTAACCCCCCTCGTTTTCTTATTTGAAATGTGCGCCATTTTTTTGTCTCGCTTTGCGAGACTTGCCCCCGAATGCTCCTTCAGTTACAGTACCGCCCAGATACCACCACTCAGTAACTGCCCAAAACAATCAGTCTTTTTTTCCTTTTTAAAGTTCACTCTCGTCCCATGTAATTCTTTATACCCTTACCGCCCATGACGAAGAGTCAACCACGATCTCGCAGCTAGCAACTGTAGCTGGCTGCCTACTTCTTCCTGAAGAAAATGCTGCTTCAAATGATTCCTACTCGTAGCAGATTGACCTAACACCCACTTCAATTCTGTCTCAAACTCCCTCCCAACTGCAGCCATTTAACAGTCTTGTTTTTTTTTTGTCCATTATAAGTTAATTTTTACTTCCCACTTTGGATCTCTCTCCTGCTACTCAGACGCATTCCCCTCTGCCGCCCGTCATCCAACATGCCAAACCAGTAAATGATCTACCAGAAACAAGATGTCTCCTGACAAGTTACTGCCCTCAAATTAAAAAGAATATCTCTGCTGAAGGCTAACCACCCCCCCAAAAAAAAATGAAAGCGCTACCGTCTCTCCTCTCTGTCATGCCTCTTCAACTGGCTGGTACAACGTAAGACTGTCTTTCATTTTTCTTGTTTTTTCTTTTATTTTTTTTAATTTTATTGAATTCCATATGAAAATGCTACGGCACCAAGGCAAACAGGGGCAGTATACTCTTGCAGCACCATCTAGTGGGCAAACCAGGAACTGTGGATTTTTTTTTCTAAATATATACCTACACACACTAAAACTTAAAGAATAAAACAATGTAAACCTTATTATTTTTTAATGTTTTTTTTTCTTAACAGCCCATTTTCTAAGCACAATAATACCCTCCATGGTGGGCGGTATTGTGCTATACCAGACCTTCAAGGGGCTATAAGACCCTCCGCCTGTGGCGTCGGGCCTCATTACGCCCCTAGGCGGTCCGGTATAGCACAATACCGCCCACCACATCGGGTATTATTGCTTACATAGTTTGGGATGAAAATTCCCTGTGGGCTTAGGGATCCACCCTCTGGCAGCTGAAGTCTTAAATGCTACACCATGAGGTGCAGCTGACTGAAGGTCTGTAAGGCTAAAGCCTCCTCTGGAGTGTTGGACTTTACCACCCCATCCGAATGCCAGGAATCATCACAGGAGACCAGCAGCCTACAGAAAAGAAGCCCTGCCTGAGACAAGGGACTCACCCTTAAGATGCAGACTTCATGGGAAGCGAGAACATGTCTTCCCCAAGGGGCAAGATTCTGACTGAATGATAACTGCTGAATGAAATGATTAATACTGATGAAGAGTGCAATGACTGAAAGCTACTGGAAACTGAACATACATCAGAGGTCAAAATGATAGGTAAAACCCAGCCTCAAGCAGGAAAGGCTGGAAGCTGTATGCACTAAGACTACGTGGAAAATGCTGAGGCAGACTGTCTGAGTAAAACTAACTGAAGTGACAGAGCAGGAGTGGAAGTACCAGCCTTGCTAGGAAGCCAAGTGAAATCAGTTGAGGAAGAATGCAGTGAAACTAAGACAGGTATATGTGTGGCTTGGTATGAACTGCAAATTGAAAGACTGAGATGACACAAGCCAAAACAGCAGAATGACATACAATAGGTAGGACATACAGTACTGTGGAAACTAATAAGCACATCGAAAACCAAAACAGAAAGCAACACAGAATTTACCTGAGGTTATGAGTGCAGCAGGGTTAGCTAACTGAGAGAAAACAAGGAAACGCAAGCTACAGCTAGGAAATGCAGAACAATAAAATACTAACCTAGAAATCTGCTCAAGGCACAAACCAAACAGAAAGCCCAAGCTCACAGAGGAAAGAGACAGACAGACACAGGGAGAAAAGAGGATTCTATGTGACCAGGGTGAAAGCAAAATAACGAGTAACATATGGGTGAAAAGAAAACGCTAAATCCAAATATAGCCCAGACCAATAAAGGTGACTGTGAAAATAGCAATTTCCCGAATAAAAAAACAACAATTGAAATTAACTGGCATGGGCAACCACGACAAACCAACTCAGCAGCTTATATTTAAAGCTGGAAATTGTAGACAAGTCCATGGAGTTAAATGTGTCCATACCCCCTACTCTGACACAACAGCAAGTCTCTGATTCAAATCCCTGTATTTTTCCTTCACTGCTGCCTACTCTGCGCCAGATGCCAGCTGCTTGATTTTAACCTCACTCATTCACTGCTCATCCTTCAAACATTCAATCGGCCACCATATGCTAGCGTGGCATGCACCAAGATGGGTACTGAAGTCCCTATGCCACCCCTTCACAGCATTATTAGTATGAGACAGACCCAGCCGAGTAGTATCGTAACAATTCCAATAGGACACTGGAAAAACAGGTCCTCTCCATCCAAAATGACCAAGAGGATGGCCTATCCATGTGTCCTCAAAATAGTTCACCACAGGCTGAAGGAACTCATCATTAAGGACAAAAAAATTCCATTCCCTCAGCTCTTCAGACATGCCCACCACATCTACCACTGGGACAAATGCCAAGGAAAGCAACGTGCGGACATGAGGTGTGAAATCCACGTCAGTACTGTAGCATGCAATGTTTCCAGGGCACTTCTGAATTTTTCTCCACAAGGACTGGCAAAGTGAAAAAACAGCCCCTTACCTGGACAACAGGAAACACCAGGGAAAACACCTTCCAGGCAGCATGTTTGAAGTCCATGATAGCACTGTAAGGAGACAAGCAGGAACTCAGGCCTTTCAGTTGTAAAAACACTTCAAGAACACATCAACATGTACACTGCAGGAATGACCAACCCAGCCTTCATGTGATGCACTGTGTAAAGTTGGCTAAACAAAGCTGGGCAGGACTTAAACATGCCATCCATGAACCACTCATCACACTCTGCTAGAAACTGGATATTCCTCTCCGTGGCAAACATGCCACAGTCATACACCAGGAATTGTTCTCCAGAACTAGTCAGTGCAAAGTCTGCTGGAATACACAACTCCTCCACCAAAGTCAGAACAACCTGACACCCCTTCTCGCTCTGCCAAATATGCTGGATGGTCCACTTCATAAGCCATACTCCAGGCAGCCGACCAGCTGCAGCACCCTAGAGGTACACTGTAGCATGACTTGTGAGGAGGTCTCCACACTAGACCAACCCACTACTGCAGGTCACACAACACCTGGAAGACCCCAACCTCACCAGCATCGGGGACATGGTTATGTTACTTAATCACACTCACTACATGGATGTTGGTCTGCAACTGTATGCAGCCAAGCCAAACACTTGAACTTATGGTATTTGGCACAATGCCATTACACCTTCTGGGTCACCTTCTTATCCCTGCAATATAAGTAGGAACCATACAACACCAGTGGTCTACCTTTCTGACTCCAAAGGAATTCAACTGACATATCTGATTCTGCCACACCTTCTCCAGCAGCTACACCGAAACTGCCAGCACCACACTGCAGACACTCCCCACAGTTATACATGCCTACAACAAACTAGCTGACATCACCCCTAGGTGCAAATCACCCACATCTGAACAGCTCATCACTGACACTTGGCCAGTACAGCTTGCCCACAGCTCATCCACAGCAGGCTCCATTTTAGCATAAGACAGCCCAATTCAGAGAAGCATCCTAAACACACTGCAGGCATGCAAACTGCAGAGACACCATGATATGCACCCCACACTCCCCTTACTAAATATAACACACTCCAAGACTGCACAATATTCCCAGTACCCCAGTACACTTCATCCTTGCACACCACTGGGGACATCATACCATCTCTTTTTGAACTGTAGCCATCTTTACACAGAAGCTATTTTCCATGTGTTGCTCAAATTGAGCCGCTCTTCTTGACTGACTCAGTTTGAGTTGTCCATATCATGGGATACTGAAAAGGGTGGAGGGCAGAACCCCAGTGTAGCCTCTGGCTGCAACAAAGAAACTGCTTCCAAATGAGGCTGGTGTAAGTTGGTAGAAATATCTTATGGAAGGGGGTGTGTCTGGTAGCTTTTGCCCACCAAACTGCAAGCATAGCCTCTTAGTTAAAATGGAACCCATCACTGGACACCACAGTATGCTCAGTGCCCCAGGGTGTGGATGTAAAAGATAGACACTGATGCAGTCTTTATAAGGTACAACACACTTGTTGCATGGTCTTATTTTAACAAAGTTTCAAAACCAAAAAAAAAATAAATTCATTACATGAATTTGTCAGGATGCAACAGTCTGGATCACGTGACATCTCTGGGATCTTTTTCTCATCTGTGCTCCAAATCGCTATGAGTACACAAAGACTGCATGTCCTTCCCTCTCCCAGGCTCTGGGCAAATGAAAAGCCAAGACTCTTTTGCACTATTTTCAGGGGGATTATATACTCCTCCCAGAGGTCATGTGATCTGCCTACTTTTTATGACATTCATTTTCTGTGTTTATACAAAGCATATGTAAAAATAAAGACATAGGTTTGGACCAATCTTTTATCCAAAATCCATGCATTCAAACATATACAGCTTTATAGGAATCCCTATAAAAATAAACTAAATGATCATAAAATTGGTCCATTGTGAGCATACTGTAGCTCCACCCCTTACTTTGGGGTAATGATTCCCATCTTTTTATAAGTAGCCATTCAGGATGGTCACAGACTCCTAACAGTGTCCATGAATTTCATGCCTTAAGGTAAGACTTTACCATATACAAAATAAAGAACATAAGTAACTTAAGCTTTATTTCCTTCTAAAGGGAAGCATTGTAGCTAATTTATTCATTTAGGGCCTTTAGGTAGTCACTTCCCCCAAAAAAACTGCGCTTTCTATCTTTATTCATTAATTACTCATTCATTTTTTTTAAATCAGAGTAATTTGTTTTTATTTAATAAGAAAATAAATGTGCCACACAGAACAGCAAGATAGATACAGGGGAGCGTATTTCCCCAGTCCTGGTATAATTTTTACATTTAGGGCACTGTGTCACAGAATGCTGAAAGAGAGAGAGAGAGAGAGAGATTGCTTTTTCATAGCATTTTTCTGCACCTCTCTCACTCGCTTCCCTCTTTCTTTGTATCACAGCAGTGAGTGTTTTTCACTTTTTAGGTTTATCTGGTAACTTAGATTTAGGGCTTTTAATCTCGGCAAAAGAGCGGACAGTATACATTCATTGTATTCCAAGCTTTGATATGGAGCGGCAGCCTGACATAGAAAACCACAGCTCCGTAAGACAATTCACTTTCGGATGCGTACTTCATTCAAGAGAGCTGACAGGTTCGTTTTGGACTGCACACCCTAAATTAAGGCAAGGAAACTCAATAAACTGAATGCTCTCTCCATGAGTGGAGAAAGAAAAACACCTTCGTCTTTCATATCTTAGCCTAGAGGAAAATGGATTTTCATGTTCTCCTTCAGCACTTCTCATAGTGGGAAAACTTTTCATTTGTGGTCAAAGCATCTGAGCTTTCTCAGACAGTTAAAAGCCACCACATAATACATATTATTTCAAGGTCTGACAATAAAACATCTAATAATATAAGTGCCGCATAACAGCTTTTCAGCAAACATGGTTCATTTTTACACATTCACATACTTGACAACTGGTATCCATTATACGTTGACATTACAACATTGTGCTAGCTAACTTAAATATCCTTTATCACTTTGAGCCATTCAGAATGAGGCAAAGTAGAAGGACTGAAAATGAAAAATGGAAATATAGAAGTAGGCAGAAAAAAGAGGAGTGGGTTCTGTATGTGGCAGGAAACTACAGACCTGTTAGTTTGACCTCAGTGGTAGGGGAAATGATGGAATCACTTCTAAAGGAAAGAATTGTTGAGTTCCTAGAGGCCAGTAGGGCACAGAACCCAAGGTAGCATGGATTCATGACAGGAAGGTCATGTCAGACGAATCTAATAGATTTATTTGACTGGGTAACCAATGTAATAGACCAGGGAGGGGCTGTGGACATGGCCCACCTAGACTTTAGCAAGGCATTTGACACAGTCCCACACAAAAGATTAATAGACAAGTTAGCCAGCCTTGGAGTGGGTCCCAAGGTTGTAGCCTGGGTAAAAAATTGGCTGGACAACAGGATACAGAGGGTTATAGTAAACAGAGTTTACTCTGAAGAAAGGGTGGTTGCTAGTGGGATACCGCAGGGATGAGTACTGGGATCAGTCCTCTTTAATGTCTTTATAAGTGACATTGCAGAGGGACTTGAAGGAAAAGTATGTCTCTTTGCAGAAAACACAAAGATCTGCAACAGGGTTGATACAGAATGTTGATTGGAGAGGATGCAAAGGGACTTAGCATGGTTGGAGGCATGGTCAAATGTATGGCAGCTCAGATTCAATGCAAAGATGTGCAAAGTAATGCACCTGGGAAACAAAAATCCAGGAAAGAGGACACGGGGTGATAATAACAATAAAAGACATGGAAAGGACCTGGGGGTAGTCATATCAGATGACCTTAAGGTGGGCAAGCAATGTGAGAAGGCAATAAGGGGGGCTGGGGGGATACTGGGCTGCATAGGGAGATGCATCACCAGTAGAAAACAGGAAGTTGTTATCCCTCTGTACAGACAGCTGGTGAGACCCCATCTGGAGTTCTGTGTCCAGTTCTGGAGACCCCATCTCTGCAAGGACATAGACAGGATGGAGGCTGTCCAGAGGAGGGCAACTAAAATGGTACAGGGTCTGCACCAGAAGACATATGAAGAGAGATTAAAGAAGCTTAATATGTATACACTGGAGGAGAGGAGGGAGAGGGGGGACATGATAGAAACTTTCAAGTACATCAAGGAAATCAACAGAGTCCAAGATGGTGGCATCTTTCAGAAAAAGAGATGTGCAAGAACAAGGAGGCAAAATTTGAAGATAGAGGGGGGACAGCTCAGAGGTAATGTGAGAAAGTATTTTTTCACAGAGAGGGTTATGGATGCATGTAACAGCCTTCCTGAGGAGGTAGTGGAGTCAAAAACAGTGGGGGAATTCAAGAATGCATGGGACAGACATAAGGCAATTCTAGTGGGGGGTAGGAGGAAGTAGGCAGTTGGTTAACTAGGATCTGCAGCCTGTGCATTAGGTAGGGAAATAAGCAGACTAGGTGGGCCAAGTGGTCCTTATCTGCCATCAAATTCTATGTTTCTATGGCCATCCTAGCAGAACAATGAGAGAAGATAGTACAGCACAGTAAAGGAATACAAGAGTGCTGTTGCAAGAGGCTTGAAAAAAAAATAAGAGAGCCCTTCTGATGTCTTGGTAGGACAGCTAACCCTACCATACTCGCATCTGGTGGTAATTTGATCTTGTGAAGTAGGGAGGCATAAACCCATTTTGTCCCAAGCTTCACTGAATGAGTTCATTGAATAGTTACTTGCAGGTACCCATACATAATTCTATATATAATTACTGGTGACCCCCTTTGTCAACCTGATTTCAGATGCCTCTCAAATGCTGTA
The DNA here is from genome assembly GCA_016271365.2 of Neoceratodus forsteri. Classification (NCBI taxonomy): domain Eukaryota; kingdom Metazoa; phylum Chordata; order Ceratodontiformes; family Ceratodontidae; genus Neoceratodus; species Neoceratodus forsteri. The sequence goes on from CM057451.1 coordinate 1,095,263,030, forward strand.
ATAACCCACAATTGAGTTATTGCAGTGTTTCAGTAGCGTAAGTCACTTCTCACTTACATTGTCCGTGACCATCACTTTCACTTTTCTCCAACACGGTACCATGGCCGCGCGGTGTTCATTTCAGGAAATTATGTGCCCCAAAATATACAAAAAGTAGTGCTTTGTGTAAAAAGCGTAAACTTTCTAAGTTACTTTATTTTCTGTTTGAGATAAGCTATGTAGATTAGTGCTAGTGATTCATGGAAGCCAGAAGCGCAAGATTCAATCATAAACCAGTGTTACTATACAACACTCATTCACACTTGAATCTCGCCTTCTGAAGCTGCCAAGTCACTCGCTCTCCTCAATCTACACTCGGCGGCTTCTGTATCTCAAAACTAAGAAAAAAAATTAGCTTTGCACCTAAAGTTTACAATGTTTTCATACAAAGCACTACTCTCTTGGTGGATTTTGGGGCATATAATTTACAGAAATCAACACCGCTGGGCCACTGTCTCTCTCTCTCTCTCTCTCTCTCTCTCTCAAGCACTTTTACATGCAAAGTCCATGCACCAGTAACTATATAAAATAACAGATAGGCAAGTGTTTGCCTATGAATATTTTGTTAACATCCTCGGTGTATGATGACCAAATAAAACTCTCATGCTTCGCTCTCCGGGTTTATGGGTCATCACACACTTCGGGTGTGAAAACAATATTCATAACACACACTTGCCTATCTATTATTCTCTATTTACTGTATGCTATGACCCCTGTACCCTTTCCCAGAGACTCACCTGGAAATGAGTTGGTGTGTAGCTCAGAACACAATTCCTGGTAAAGTTTTAAATACATAAATAAAATGTCACCTTCCTCAACACAATTTATTGCAGTTTGTTACTTCTCAGACTCATCCCTGTTCTGGTCCTGCAACTTATTTTTCTAACTGCTCTTTCTTTGTCTCATTCAGGGTTCTGTGATCCAAGACATTTCATCTATTGAGTTCCTCAAGGTCCAATTCCTGGCTCTTTACACTTTTCATTTCATCCATTTGGTTCTCAGCCACTGCAGGGGACTGGGATTCTCAAGTGAAGGAGCAATATCCACAGAGGAGGTCCTGAGTATAAAAAGCTACTGACACCGCAAAGAAAACTTTAAAAAACACAATAATTAGGTACAATTTTGCTTGCATTCCATTTATATTTTATTTATAACATAGGTTCCTAAAATACTGTCTTCTGATTTGTCCAAACAGGTCACCTGACCATTGATTAATCCCTGATATACCCACAGTTGCATGTTCACAGGGCTTTATTTTACTATTTCCTTAGGTAAATCTCTAACATGACATTGCCCATGATATAAGAGGATTAACCCACTCCAGGATATGGGTTTACTGAGTAGTAATTCATCTCGAGACTCCGCCGCTCCCCCCCCCGGGCATGGATTAATGCTCAGTAAACCCATACCCTGTCTTGGGCTAACCCCCTCATATTTCTCCCCCCATAATTTATTACTAAGGAAATGTGTATGAATATATGATATTTATCCTGTAGAGTTCCTCTAGAGTTAATGTGCCTCTGTAGCTTACTCCCTACTCCAAGTCATAATTCTCTGTTGTGATATTACAGTCTGTTGCCATGGGAGTAACTGAGGTCACAAGCAGTCAGAGATGCAGCGAAATTTAATTTCGCTGGTGAAATTCCAGCGAAATTGTCAATTTTGCCACATGAAGCATTTCACGTGATTGTGCCCTTATGGCGAAATTTCACCTGGATATTTTGACAAAATTTCACTGTCCATTTCACCTTTCACCTGCACATTTCCCTGCATGTAAGTATCAGGCAAAATTGGGAAACAAAAAGCTTATCACATTACTTTCTCTCTAGCAGACTGCTGGTCACAAGTATGACTGCACTTAGGCAGGAAGCCAGACTAAGTGTACTTCCTTTAGAGCTGTTTCAGCCAAGTAGTAGGAAGTAAGAGAGACTACAGCAAGAGAGCTAAAAGTTTTATTTATGAAAAATAGTGTTTGTGTGTGAGTTTTGCTGCTTATTTGATTGTGATCTGTTCCCCATTAGTTTAAAAAGTTAATATTTTTGGTTAGTGTTTTTTCTGCATTGTTATGTTTTTCTGTCTTTTTTATTGTGTGTGTGTGTGTGTGTGACTCCTTGTCCCCCAGTCCCTCCCTGTATCTTTCTTTCTTTTTTTGTCCTTTACTTTTATAGTAAAGGAAAATTTTGTTTGTGATGGAAAGTAGTAGTGCACCACCAGCAGCAGGAGGATTTGCAGTCCACCTTAACAGGCAGGCATTTTCCAAGTGCCCCTCCAAGAGAAAAATGTGCCCATGCCTCCCCCCAGCAGCAGCAGAAGAACTTTTCACCCCACCCCAGCAGCATGTGCCCCCAGGACAGCAAAAGCAGCAGGAGCCCATTGCACCCCCCATGAACATGAGTAGCTTTTTGCCCAACCTCCAGCAAGAGCAGAACGCTTCAGAAGAGGCGGCCATCGAGACGCAGCAGAAAAGAGATCAGCTGATGAGCCCCCCACCCAAGGTCTCTCCATCTCCCATTTGGGCATTTTGTTTCACAAAGGTTGGAGATAATAGTATTGTTATTTGCAACCTTTGTGGCAAAGATGTGCAGCATGGAAAAGTAGGGTCCCTCTTTGGGACAGGTGGACAGAGGAGCCATCTGCGGTACCACCATGCTGCAGAGTGGCTATCCAAGCTTCAAGAAGCTGCAGGAGGCAGCGATGTGTCTGAGGTGCATCAGGGCATCCGGCGTCCCATGGGGCACCGCAGTAGCCACAGAAGGAGAGTGATCAGACACCCCACACCCGCTGGTGCAGGTGTGGTTCAGCTGTTCCTCCTGGTGGTCTGGTATCACAGCCTGCAGCAGCTCCTCCACCAGGATCACCAGGTAACAGGATGGAGGAACTTGAGACTGTGCACCAAGAAGTGGTGGCAGTACGCACAGAGGTGCAAGGTCTCAGGCAGGAGGTTGACCAGTTCCATCAGGAGGTCAGGGGAGAACTGGAAAAATAAGGGAGGACCAAAAGAAGGTCTTCGACCTCCTGGCATAGCTGCGTCATTGGGGGGGTTGTGGTGTTGTTGGTGGAAGTGGCGCTGGTGCAAGTGGAAGTGAGTAAAAGTTAAACTACTACATATGCACCAATTTGTTTTCTGTCCTTTTTCTTTAACAAGTCTTGCTTTTTTTTCTTCTTCACCCCCCAAAAACAAGAAAAACACAAACAATATAAAAAAGTAAAAAAAAAAGACAAAAAAATATTTTCTGTCCTCTTTCTCTTCCATTATATATCCTCTTTGTTCTTTTTCTTGTACTGTGGTTTTACATCCTATATGTTATGTTTTATGTAATGTGTATTCTCCCTCCATTTCCCCTCTGTCTCATGATTTAGTACCCTTACCCTGAGTCTGACCCTGCATGTCCCTCCAAGTACTATGCCCATAAACGGTGTACCTTCTTGCTTGTTTTATGTTACTCTTCTTTATTTGTTTTCTCCTATCCACAAATGTCAAATATTGTAATTTGTTTGTATGAACAAACATTTTTCCCAAAGCTATGTGATGGTGTTGTCTGTTGTGTGTGTGCTAAGGGCTAGTGGCAAATTGGCAAATGGCTGTGTGCAGCGTCATTCCAAATACATACACAACAGTCATAGAATGAAATAATTAAGTAAGCACTATTAAACATGAATATTTTTTTATGCTGAACAACACGAGTCCCCCCGACCTTGCAACCTTCAAAAATGTTAACTCTGTGACCCTTCCTTCCTCCAGCCATCATGATAATGTTTTATTAGTGCCTCACCATAACCACCACCACCACACATTCATCACGGCCTCGGTGAGTGACTCAGTCCAAAATGTGCACTTTGGCCACAGTTTAACACAGCCTCTTGCCGCCATACTACTCTTTGCAGACTACAGCAGGAATGGTAAAAGGAGAAATATGACAGGAGAAAATATTTTTTTTTTTTTAGTTTTTGGTAACCAGGTAAGGACCACTAGGCACAAGTGCCTGTTTTCAGGGGCGACCTGGGAGCACTGGGAAGTTAAGTGATTTGCTCAGAGTCACACAGTATGCAAGTGGAGGTTGTGAGAATCAAACTCAGGTCTGGTCTGCTGGATGTACCAGGCTCGTTCACACCTAGCTCCTCTAACCTCTAGGCTATACTGCCAGCCAATTGCCATGTAAAATTCAGACTAAAATATGGTCCGAGTAGGATGTGAATGAAGCGCCCCCTCCCCCCAGCACTACCACCACCTCCCATACATTAAATAGCTGTTTTCGGGCCTGTTTGCAAAGTATTTCAGCCAGAATCTCAGGCAGCGCTGATCACGCCAAACAAGTCCAGAAATGTTTCCCAAAAAATGACAGTTTACACTCAGACAGAAATCTTGTCTCAGACATGATGTTTCGTGGTGCCCAAACCCCCACTCGGACCAAATAATGGTCTTTGGTCCACTGTTTACAATTGTCTTTAGGCCACTTCTTGTTTCTGCAACTGCAGCTCAGGCAGTAAATGTCCATAAATGTTACAGGAAAAATGGTTCTTTAAATTCAGACAGAAATCTGGTGTCAATCCTGTGAGTGCAGCTTGGACAGTAAATGTCCAGAAATGCTACATGAAAAATGGTACATTAAATATGGTCTCAGCCATGATGTTTTAGGGTGCCCCTCACTACCCAGACATTAAATAGCTGTTTTAGGGCCTGTTTGCCACATATTTCTGCTTGAAACTCACTGCTGCCAGTGCTAAACAGGGTCTACAAGTCCAGAAATGTTTGCAAAAAATGTTATAGTAACTTCAGGCAGAAATCAGGTGTCAGACACGCAGTTACATGGTTCGCATCCATCGTGATGATCCAAATGTGCTGTTTTCCGCACCATTTAATTGCTTTTCTGGCCTAACTCTGGTGGTGCCACTGGCTATCATGGCCCAGAAGTCCAGAAATGTTTCCAAAAAATTGCACAGTGCATTCAGACTGAAATCAGGTCCCAGTCATAATGTCTTATGGCACCCAAACCCCTACCTGGACCAAACAATGGTTTTTGGTCCACTGTTTACAATTCATTTTAGGCCACATCTTGTTTCAGCGAGTGCAGCACAGACAGTAAATGTCCAGAAATGTTGCAGAAAAAATGGTACATTAAATTTAGACAGAAATCTGGTCTCAGCCATGATGTTTTATGGCACCCGAACCAAACGATGGTCTTTGGTCCACTTTACAATTGTCTTTAGGCCCTATCTTATTTTTGCCAGTGCAGCACAGGCAGTAAATGTCCAGAAAAGTTACATGAAAAAATGGTACATTAAATTGAGACAGAAATCTGGTCTCAGACATAATGTTTTATGGTGTGTTCCCCCTTCTCCACCCCCACCCAGACATCAAATAGCAGTTTTAGGGCCTGTTTGCCAAATATTTCTACCTGAAACTTACTGCTGCTGGTGCCAAACAGGGCCTACAAGTCCAGAAATGTTTATCAAAAGATGTTACATCAAATTCAGTCTGAAATGTAGCATCAGTCCTGATGTTTTATGGTGTGCCACCACCTCAGGGACCTGAAAAGAGGTGCCAACCCATGCAGAGAAAATGAATTCCTCCTGCAAAATGCTGCTGCTACTTGCAATTCTTTCCTCCTGCTGCTGTTGTTTCAATTGATTGAGATAGAAATGTATAATTATCATTTCCCTATCCCTATGCTGCTATATTGATTGTCTAGCTGTGTTGACTGACCGTCTCCGTGGTAGTAGCTTGCCTGCCGGTGGGCGAGTGAATGACATTTTGGGGCACTATAGCTTGCTGCCTGCTGCTGTCTCTGACTACTACTTTCCAAGATGCCACAAGAACTGCTGTTCTGGATGGTTGATGCCTGGTGGATTATCTTCAGATGGTCCATACTGCTGCTGCTGAACACGTAAGTATCTGTCTTCATTTTGTTTTCCTGTGCAAAGTAAGGGTTTTGGTGGGTTGGTATTATGGCATCTTGAGTTCTAATATGCTTGTTCTGCTCTTATATTATTTTTCAGTGTGCTGTGGAAAACATCATCGTGCCTGGCCATGAGGGAGGGAGATCTATGGATCTTCCCAATTTCCCGATGCAGATGGTAAGTATTGGAATTTTCATACAAGTGTGGTATGTCTGTTACTGCCATCTGGTTGTCTGAACTTGATAGTAATTGTGTTATATTTTTCTTTTGGCAACAGCAGTAATTCTAGCGGAGTTAAGTATTGTTACATCCTGCTGCTGCTGCTGGCTGCTGAACCAGATCTGGGGGATTTATTTAATTGTGCGATGGTTCCACTTTCACAGTCCTCAAGGTAAATATTTTTTCATTTTTTATGGTCTTCTGTGGGAGGGGGAGTGGACGGTCACGAGTGGTGAGGGGAGAACTTTTTAACAATCAAACTTTGTTCTTATTTTTTTCTTATTTCAAGGTACGCAGTGCTGATAGGGGAAGGGGAATGCCTGCTAGTGCTACTGTGCTTCGTCATGGACCTTGGCCTGGATTGGAATCATGTGCACCAAACAGCATGTTCCTGTGGGGAATGTTCTCAGTTTAATGACATCATGGGGTATGGAAAGTATAAATTTTTTTCTCTGCTTCTTCTTCCAACTTGTTAGGTAAAACCAGGTATGCAGATTGACGAGTATCCAACATTTTTTCTTATCTTTGGTCTTGCTTAGGTCATTTTCCTCTGTTGAAGTTTCATCGTATGTCATATCTTGATGACTACTTGATCAATCCGGGCCCTGCAGGAGCTGTGTTGTCATTGGAAGACAGGGGTGTTGCTTGAACTGCGATGCTGGCCACTGGACTGGTGTCCATACCATTACCATTAATGAGTAATCACCACTGCCTCCCACATACAGGGAGGAACTATATGTGAAAACAGATGGTTGAGATGGTGTTTAGTAAATAATTAGGTGGAGGGGGTTAATGTCTTGTCTAATCAATGGAGATTGCATAGCTGCAGTAGTCATGAACATTTTGAATCCATTCAAAAGTGAGGACAGCAGGACCCTCCCCTGCCCCCCTAACCCCCACCCCAGGTCAGGAACCATTGTAGTTTTGGTATACCTGAACCTGTTACTGTATCATAAGTAACCGTTTTGGGGGGGATTTGATGTTGTAAGTTGTTAAGTCTCTTCATGATTACTTTTGTAATTAATGACTCGCATCACTACAGATGGCCATCATTCACCATTTCTCAAAATGTGGTCCACTTGTGGTGTTAACTGTTGAATTAGCATGTTACATTCATATGCTACTTGTATTAGTCTAGGAGCCAGGGTTCTTGTACATGTCACCGATACTGAGTGGCAGAAACATTTTTTTCAGTCGCATGGAGTGCATGGCTGTGTCAGGTCAGATCAGGTCAGGTGACAGCGGGGGTGGTGGGGCAGTGTGGAATTTGCCATCATGGGCACTTTTAAGGACATCCAGATGACATATCTTGCTGTAAGATGGGGTTGATATAGTAAGTCAACATGAAAAGTAAGATATTTTTGGAAGAAAAACATTATAACTGTAACCATGCAATTGCAAAATCTTTACGGTTATGGTAATTACATTGCTGCTGCTTTATATAGGCTTCAGAGATTGGTGGTGAGGTGACCAATCAAAGGCTTATTGCCAGTCAAGGGTGATCAAATTAAACTTATACACACTGCAGCACATAACAACACATTTCCATAACCAATCCAATGGTACAGAGCTAAAAATAAGGTATAACATACACACCCCAGCCACCATACTAAGTTGAAAGATGTTGGTGGGGGCCCTTGGAGTAAACTCAGCCTTTTTAAACATCATCCAAGAAGCATCCCTCACAGTCTTCAAGACTGGAGTTCTCATCAGGTGGGAATTCTCTCAACACTGCTGCCTCATCTACCTCACTGCCGGTGGATGCCTTAGTTGAGGGATCGTCATCATCCTTGTCACCGAGACACAGTTCCTGTGGCAACACCACTGACATCACTGTGTTGTGTGAAATGTGCCTTTCATTCATTTTGATAAATGTTAGCATGGACACATTCTTGGGTGAAAAATTGGTCCTATGGTCACTCACAATTGCTCCAGCCACACTAAACACTCATTCCACAGTGACACTAGATGGTGGGCAGCTCAGGTATTTCACAGCAACCAATGTTAGTGCTGGCCAGTCAGTAATTTTACTGCTCCTGTACAGCAGTGGCTCTTCATTAATGGCAAGGTGCTTTGGGTCCCCTATTTAGGCCTCCACCATTTGTTCTGCTATCCGGAGTCCAGCTGCCTTATCTGTCTCCTCCTTTTCCTCCATATCTTCCACTCCCACCTGAAAAAGAACATCCCAGATGGGATTGCTTGCTGTTTTCTTCTCTGCCTTGCCCATTTTCTCTGACTGGGTTGCCTGTGAGCCGCTGGTGGTGGTGGTGGTAGTAGTAACACCCGTTTTTGATACAGTGCGTGCATTTTTCATTTGTGTAGCATGTACCAATCTAATTAGTTTCTCTGTCAACTGTTGTACTCGTTGATGACCTCCTTCAATTATAGTGGGCAGGCCATGTTTGTAGCATGAATCCAGCATGGTGGCGATTGCAGAGTCAGTTGACTGTAAAATGCCAGCTGCATGTGTATTTGTATCCAGCACATGGAGCATGTGATCCATTAGATCACAAGTGCCATGATCCCCACTTGCCTCTGTCAGGTGTCGCACATTCACTAATGTCTGCCTCAGCACACGTATGAGGGGTATGACTGACTTATACAAGCAGTGTCCCCACTCACTGCCTGTGTAGCATGCTCGAATGGATGGAAAATGCGTATTAGCCCATCAATTTAGCACTACTGCTCTGTTGTTAGGGCAATGGACACTTCAGCACTGTCACGGGTGGTGTGCAGCAGCAGGTATACTGACACAGCCTTATACTGTTCTTACAGCCGGTCAAGCATGTACAGTGTGGAGTTCCACCTGGTGACAACATCAAGCTTCATCCAGTGCTGAGGAAGATGGTTATTGTACTGGAGCTCACGTAGATGGTCATGGGCCTTTGCAGAATGGGCGAAGTGGACACAGATGCGACGGGCAACAGTAACCATTTCCTTAATGTCCGCATGGTTGAGAAACTGCTGAACAACAAGGTTAAGGCAATGTGCCAGGCAGGGCACTCTGGAAAAAACACCATCGCTAATGCACTTCACTACATTGGAGTCATTATCACTTGTGATGACTCCTGGTATGAGTGACTGTGTGTGTGTAGTCACCCATCAATCTCGTCCCACAGAACATTAAGCATTTTCTCAGCTGTGTGAGAACCTGTGACACTTGTTATACTCAGGGTTGAATGCTGCCGAATACCAGGTGTAATGCTACCACCACAATTTTGCTTCACACATGTTTTGCCAGGCTCAAAATCAAGTACCACATCAGGCAACTGTGCCCAGTGTGCTGTTATGCACAGTTATGCGCCTGCTGCTGTTTGTCCACTGGTCCACGTATCCATGCTAAGATGGATATAGTGTGATGCACTATGCTTCAATGCATGTCTAATGCAATCAGCAACTCTACTGTTCAGCTCTGGCATGGAACAATTACTAAAATAGGTTTGCGATGGAACTTGCCATTTGGGACAGGTGCGGGCCATCAACCTGCGGAAACCAGCATTCTCTATGAATGAAAATGGCAACAGATCGATGGCAGGCATTTCAGCAGTGGCAGCATTTAACTCTCATGCAGCAGCATGATTGGGGGGTACTTTGTCTGCCGCTCAAGGATGGTCTTCAGAGTGGGCTACATCTTTGGGACTGTCTGACCAGAACGCTGTACTTCTGGCAGCAATGATTTTCTTTAAGGGGTAACATTTGACTCTTGGGGCTGTGTAGACTGCATGAATCCAGTTATTTCGGTTGCTTGTGGGGGTGGGGGTGGTGTACTTTTCAGACTCATGGGACTGGGACTTGCACCGCCACTTCTATGCCCACTACTCTAGAGATCAAAGGATTGCTCACCCTCCTCCTCCCCCACCGACCCTCTCTGCCCTCCTTCCTCCTGCTCTTGCTCTACTACATATACCTTGCTACCAACAGCTCTGGTATCCTTCTGGTGTTGCTGCCATCTCAGTGAGTGTGTGCATTTCAGGTGAGCGTGTTGGCCACTGGTGCCTATGTGGTTTTCCTTCCCCCCCCCAACTAACACAGGCTTGACAAAGTTGTCATACTGCTATGGTCTCATCAGCAGGATCTAGCACATAAAAGTCCCAAACTAGGGAGTTTTGACCTCTGGATTTCAGATGATTCTGGGATTGGGATAGTTCAGAAACAGGTGTGGAAGTGTGTGTTTTTTGGGCTGCTCTCATTACTTCAGTAAAACCACATTTGGGAGGGGGAGGTTACTTGACTGCTTGGAGGTTTCCTTATAGGCTTGGTGACAGACTGACCCATGGGCTGTACATGTAAATGGCCTACATCACCCTTGACCTTTTTTAACTCAGGCTCCCATGTGGGATCATCCCAGTCATCATCATCATCAGCACCAATAGTGATGATGTCCTTGTCTTCCTCCTCCTCTTCCTCCCCCCTATCACTGTCTTCTTGGAGGATGGCACCTTTTTCTTTCTCTACAACCATCTCAGGGGGCTGACTATCCTTATCTCCAAGATTATCAGACTCTAGTTGAACACTGTCATCACCAACTCCTGCAGAAACATGGACAGTCACACTGACAGACTTATTATCACCGTTCTCCGAGTCCTGGACCACTGTTCCTGTGCTGGTGTCAGTGCCTCCTAGCCCCTTCTTCTCACTGTCAGCAACCCCCACTAGCATGGCTGCAACAGTCTGAGCTTTAAAAAAGTAAGGCACGGGTATACCTGACCCAATTTGACCACCAACTCTTTTGCTGGTTCCTACTGCACCACCACGGCCAACATCAGAAGACACTGATGCAGACATACATGTGCTTTCACTGCTATGGGGAACTGGAACTGAAACTGTACTTTTTTCAGCAGACTTCTTAGCTCCCTCATCCCCCCTGCTACATTTCTCCCCTGTACTTGGCTGCTTCTTAGAAGGCATTTCTGCTGACTGCTGCTTCAAAGCTTTGTCTTTCTCTGTGAGTATTTGAAGAAAGGATGTATTACTACTAACAGTGTGATTAACACCCCACACATGAATGGCGTCACACACCTACAGTACTGGCTTCCTTACAAGTCCAAACACAATCAGGACAGGTACCAGCACTTAGAGTACAACTAATACCGTATATGGTAGGCAGCCTATTCTAGTAAAAAACAAAAAGGTAGGAATTAAAGAAACACACACAAGGAAAAAGGGCACAAGCAGACGACTTTAAATACAGATCACATGTGTCTCTGGGCAAATAAAGTACTGTAATGTGTTATTAATATATAAGTACCTCAGTGGAATCAACAAAGTCCAAGAGGGTAGCATCTTTCAGAAAAAGAGATGTGCAAGAACAAGGGGACACAATTTGAAGATAGAGGGGGGATGGCTTAGGGGCAATGTGAGGAAGTATTTTTTCACTGAGAGGGTGGTGGACGCATGGAACAGCCTTCCTGAAGATGTTATGGGGTCTAAAACTGGGAGAATTCAAGAATGCGTGTGACAGACATAAGGCAATTCTTGTGAGGGGTAAGAAGAAACAGGCTGTTGGTTAACTAGGATCTGCAGCTTATCCTGTAGGTAGGGAAAAGGGCAGACTAGGTGGGCCAAGAGGTCCTTATCTGCCATCAAAGTCTATTACTTAGTACCAGAATTTTTTTTTATGTAATGGCAGAGACAACCATAAAACCGTAACAAAGGCAAGTAGTACCACACAATACGGTAGTGGTCCAGATGGGAGGGAGGGATCACCAAGAAATTTCTTGAAAATCAATATTTTTATATAAATTGTTTTATAATGCGCGTATCAGGTATTGTGCAAACAATGCTATAACAGAGAAAGGGTAAAGTAAGTTAACTAAAACAGGAACACCGTGCAGTATGCAGAGTCAAGCTCCAGCAATAACATACAGGGGAAAAATTCAACAATGCAGTGCAACTGTAAATGGACAAGTTCAAGTGATCAAGTAGAAGTATTTAATAGACCTGTTGATTTTCACAGTTTTAGTAACACAAGTTAACACTCCAGCAAACAGAACTAACTACAAAACAAATAAAACAAAGGATCAGTTCTGTGTGTGTTCAAAACTTTAGAATTCACAATCAATTCACAACTAAAAGTGGAAGAATGGTATATATAACACAGGCATACAGCTAACAGCGGCAGGAACTCTCTCAAACAGGACGGAGAATCTTTTCAGACAAAAATAAATGGCAAGATATAACAAAATTAATAAGAAATAACAGTAAATAAATAACTCACAATTGTGAGTAAATACCAATCTGTTTGGCTAGACATAGCCTGCACTGCTTTACACTCCTAACCTACTCCACACAACTCTTTCAAAGACAGAGATTAAAGTAAAACCTAATTTAAACTAAGTATTACTCAAAAATCCACACAATCAGAAAATGTTCCTTAGCAGCACACTAGCACTGGGAAAAAATGTTATATTTTGCAGCAATTAGCTCTCCAAAACAAGTTTTAGCTATGTTTTCAAAGGCTTTATTGGCTCTGATGCACCACAACAGTCTGCTCTCCAACTCAACATGCAGCAGAATGAGCTGTAAACAAGCTACACATGACTTTGGACCTATTTACCCACAGTGCATTGCAAACGTAACCTTTGGGCCACAATTTCACTGGTGAAATCAAAAGTTACGCTGACGAAATTATGCCACAGGGTGAAATTTGGAGCATCAATGGGTGAAATAGGCAGACCAACGCATTTAGGCAAAATTTCACCATTTACTCAAAATCGTGAAACCAAGCGAAATTTCACTTTGCATAGGTGAAAAATGTCACCGCGGCATGTTAAGTGAAATCAAGAAAACAGGCAAAATTTAGTTTCACATAGGCAAAATATTTCACATAATTGCAGAATTATGCAAAATATTTCGCCAGGCGAAATGTTTAAGTTTCGCACAACACTATAAGCAGTGCTCTATGACTTCAGGTAGGGAGAAAGCAGCAGGAATAGATGAACTCTTCAGGAGCAGAAATCCTGTTTTCATACAAATGACCTCATTATTAAATAATGGAGAAGGGAAATACAGAACTAATGAGAAATACAAGCTAGGCTGTGTCTAAATATTATGTTTTGCTAAAGTTCACCTGAAGATGTCACCAGCTCTTTAATATTTGGGAGGTGTGTATTGGGTTGGTGAGGACTAGGAGGCACCCACAGAGGGTATGGAACCAGGACCGGGGACCGCCATGCCTGGTTCTCCTCCCTAAGGGCTCCACCTAATGTCGACGAGCAGGAAGTAGCAGGTCCAGCCAGTTTGGGCTATGATTTGTAATGCAAGATCACTAAGGAATAGAACAGTAGTGATGCGTGATTTCATTGCCGATTCCCTGGCTGACCTTGTTTGTATCGTCAAGATCTGGTTGGGGGTTGACTCTGGCCCTGTATTTAAGGCATCCATCCCACCAGGTTACTCAGTGGTACATTGCCCAAGGTGGGACTGCAGGGGAGGTGGGGGGCATTTGTTTTAAATCTGCTTTGGAATTCACCGTGTACCCCATGGGAACTTTTGGCTGTTTGAGTTTGTCGCTGTTAGATGCGTCATAGGTGTTAGTTGCAAAATCATTCCTATATACCATTTGCTGGGGTATGGGAGTGATTTTATGCAATAGCTGGTATGGTCAAACAGGTGTTGAACACCCCGGACTTTCAGTGCTTGGGGACTTCACTGCCTAGATGGACAATGAAACCTCACCCCTTAGTCTACAGCTCTTCCAGTCGATGACCTCTCTCTGACTAACACAGGCTGTTACTTCTGGGATGCATCAAAATGGGCATGCTCTGGATCTGATCTTCTCATTGGGTCTTGACATTAGTACAGTCAGGGTTAATCCAGTCTCTTGGTTGGATCATCACGCAGTGTAATTCCTCTGTGGAGCCCCCTGTTTTATTACTCCACCTGTCAAGATGATTTAATACTGTCTGAAATATAATCTGAAGTCTTGCAAACTCCTGGAGGTATTGGAGACCTTGGTCATGATGATTGCTTTCGCACAGGGATCTGAGAACGCTTTGGTTCACAATAACAGTGCTCTTACATCCACCTTAGTTTCCTTAGCACCTCATCATGTCCTTCCCTTGACATCCCATTGCAGCTCTCTGTGATATTGTGATGAGCTGCATAAGTTGAAGACTAAGGGATGAAAGACAGAGCAATCTTGGCATAGATCCTAGGCTGTGAGTAACAGATTGGCATTGAAACATAGAAACATGCATACATAGAAACATAAAATTTGTCAGCAGATAAGGACAACTTGGCCCTCCTAGTCTGCCATAAATTCCCTACCTGCAGTACAGTGTCACCAGAGACCCTGTTTGGACTATAGCTTATATCCCCCGCTTCTAAGATTCTCCTGTGTCTATCCCATGCATTCTTAAATCCTGTGACTGTTTTAGCCCCCACCACTTCCGCTGGGAGTCTGTTCCAAGTGTCCACCACCCTCTCTGTGAAGAAGTACTTCCTCACATTTCCTCTGAGCCCTCCTCCAGCTTCATACTGTGACCCCTCGTTCTTGCGCATCTTTTCCTTTGGAAAATGCTCCCTTCCTGTACCTTGTTTATTTCTGTGAGGCATTTAAATGTCTCTATTATGTCCCCCCGTTCCCTCCTGTCTTCTAGAGAGTGCATATTTAAATCCTTAAGCCTTTCTTTGTAGGGCTTCTGATGCAGGCCCTGCACCCTTTTGGTTGCCCTCCTTTGCACATCCTCCACCCTATCTATGTCCATTCAGAGATGGGGACTCCAGAACTGTACACAATACTCACGGTGGGGTCTCACCAGTGATCTATACAGGGGTATTATTACCTCCCTCTTTCTGCTGGTGATATTCTTCCTTATGCATCCAAGTGTAACTCCCCTACAAATGGGGGTTCCTAAAATGTATTCCTGGGCTTGTATAATGCCCACTGCCAGGCTGGTGTTCTGTGTTTAAACAGTTTGAATGTGTTTGCATGAGAGTGCCCTGTTAGCCTCCTTGCCTGTCTCTTTAAGAGATATCTATTTCATAGGTTATAATTAATCTGGGTGGGGGCTGAGTGGTTTCAGGCTTGAGTCCCACCCGGGCTGTGATACAGCTGCTTCCTTCTGCCATCGCTAAGTGCGCAGAGGAAGCACTAATAGGATCTGTGTTTGTTTGCTGATTATCTGTTTTATTAATAATAATATAGTAGTTTGTCTAACCTGCCTTCCTTTGCAGCATGGACTTTCTGCTAAGAGCCACCATTTGGTTCTGGACTGCCAATCTGGACCAATCAGTACCTTGGGGGACCTTAAAATGGAGACTGTCCCCAGAGGTCTTGTTGGAGTGAATTTCTGTGGTAATTGTAGTTCTTACTGTTTGGCACCTAAATGGACCTGGAGGGGGAGCCCTTTCTGTGACAGACAGACAGATCAACCAACTGAATCTTTTGGATCACTGGGAAATCCCAGAGCTGCCTGTAACAGAGTGTCAGTGGAGAGCTGGAGTTGAGAGAGTGAACAACTCGAGTAATTCAAGCAGCTGCTCCTGCGTGATAGCGTGGGGAATCATTGCAAAGGCTGTGTATGGCCTGCCTGCTACCATCCTCCCATGTGAAGAAATCTGCAATTTAATATCGGACTATATCCAGAATTGCTGTTATTGTGACCGATATCCTGAATTGTGAGAGAATGGATTTCACCAGGTGTGGACTGAAGACTTGCTTCTGAAGCGATTGGCCTGTCAGGAATTGGGAGAACTACAGAGCGTACGTTTGTGCAAAGACACTGCCTAATTGCAACTGGACTGTCATCTGAACTGTGGTATCTGGTTATCTTTACTATAATTGTGCTGAATGTGTAGTGTGGGTCGCGATTTGGTTCCCCACACCCCTGAATGTGTCACGCTAGATGGATGCTGCATCCAGCATCTAAAACGGACTGCAATCTGAACTGTTCATCTGATCTTGGCTTCACCATCTCGGCCAATTGCTGCTCACACCACAGAGATTCATCTGATGAAAGACCCGCTCAGGGATTTGGCTCTATGCTAAACACCATCAAACAGGATCAACCACCACAGTGCATCATGTGGGCCCTGCTTCTCCTGGCAAACAGCATACCATCCTGAGGTCTTCATCTCATCAATCCTACCTCCTGGTCTAGGTAGCGTGAGTAACTATCAGGATAATGCCCTGCAACAAAGCTCAAATCATTGTGTGTCATCTGATTTTATTGTTTTGATTCATCATTACGAACTGAGCCCTCCGACTCCGGAACACAAATTGTGGGTTAAAGTGCATGTTGTTTACTTTCCTAAGGGCCCCAACAACAGCTGCAATGCCGGCCTACCCCAGGCAATGCTTCAGGCTAGTCTGAGTAACAACTGGGTACCCAGAGTGTGTGACTGTGCTACAGGGACTCTTAGTGCACGCATGTTTAACCTGACTAAATCAGATCTGAAATCAAATGCTAGATTACTGCCCCACCCTTGTTCACATCCCCTAAATAAATCAGATTCTATTCTTTCTGCATTTAACGTGGCTTAAGTGTACCTTTGTGGAGGGGATACTATATTGCTATTGAACTGTTATGTTGCAGGCCTTATTTTACAGAGGGTCTCCATGGCTTTTGCAGCTGATCTGGCTCTGGTGGTAAGTGCAATGAATGTGGGTTCAATATGGATGTCATATGGTATATGTGATTGTGTACCTGTTCACCTGTTTAGGTCACTGGAAGGGGTGGTGGGGGGGTGATAGTGTCCCGGAGGACTATACTCACAGCAGTTACGCTACCCCAAACAAAACCATTCCTCCGGGTGGAGGCACCCGTTCACAGAACTCAGGCCCCTCAACCTGTGCCAAGTCACACAGGCAGGGGTAGTAGCCCTTGGGATAGCACCACCTATGGGTTACACAAATATTCTGCTAGCCTTTCTCATTGCCTTGTCACACTGTTTAGCTACCTTCAGGTCATCAGAAATGAAAACACCCAGGTCTCTTTCCTGTTTTGTGACTGGTAATACTCCTCCTTCCCCCCCCGAGTTGGTACATTGCTCCCAGGTTTTTGTGTCCTAAGTGCATGATTTTGCACTTTTTTTCATTAAATCTTAGCTGCCAAACTCACGACCATTCTTCTGACTTCTTTAGATCCTCCCTCATTCTTTCACCCCCCCAGTGTGTCTACTCAGTAGCAGATTTTTGTGTAATCCACAAACAGACATACCTTCCCCTCCAGTTCTTCTGCAGTGTCGCTAATAAACACATTGAAGAGGACTGGGCCTAATACTGATCCCTGTGGCACCTTGCCTTCCCCAGAATATATCCCATTTATCACCACTCTTTGGCTCCTACCACCAAGTCAACTCTCCATCCATTTTATTATTTTAGGACCTACTCCTCGGCTACTCTGTTTGTTTACCAGCCTTCTATGTGGAACGATGTTGAAGGCCTTGCTGAAATCCAGATAGGCCAGGTCAACCACCCCTTCCTGGTCCACTTCCTTTGTTCCTTTGTCGATCAGGTTGGTCTGGCAGGACCTCTCCCCTATGAATCCATGTTGCTTCAGATCCTGTAGACTGCTACTAACAAGGTATTCTCCAATAATTTTCTTCAGTAGTGATTCCATTACTTTGTCCACTACCAAAGTCAGGCTGACCAGCTTGCAATTTCCCGTCTCCTCTCTACCTACTCTGGTCCTGTGGCTAGGCAGTGTTTTTTCTCCTGAGATATAATTCTAGCTTTGTATTTTGTTTACATAATGTCCTTAATACCTTGTTGGGCACCATTTGCCCTGGCACTTAACTAAATTGCCATGTATCCTGCCCTTCTTTTAACTTGACTGTATTTTGTTCCTACATTTGCTGTACATATGTAATGCTGTAACGTTGTATCTTGTGTCTTATCCCATCTGCTCGTCATTGTATATTTGTATTCCAAACTGCCTGTACTATGTAACCTCCCTGGTCCGGCCTGAAAATAGTCACTTATGTGTCTAATGCTCTTTACCCGGTCAACAGAAACTAAATAAATAAATAAATATTTCCACTTTTGTGGAGTGGGACTAAAATCTGCCCTCCTCCAGTCCCCCGGTACCTACCCAGTTGTTTAGTGACAGATTGAACAGGCTGGCAGTGGTGTAGCCAGCTCCTCCCTAAGCTCTCTCAGCAGCCTGGGGTGCACCATGTCTGGACCCATTGCCTTGTCTACATTTAACTTAGACAACTTCTTTTGGACTTTTTTCACTGTGAAAGGGCTAGTGTCCACCTCTCAACCCTTTATGCCCTTGTCTTATAACAAAGGCCCATTTCCTACCCCCTCCTCGGTAAATACTGAACAAAAGTATTTGTTTAGTATGTCCTCTGTATGGTGGTCCTCTTCTACAGAAACCCCCTTTCAGTCTTACTATCCCTCCCTTGAACTTCCTCATTTCACTAATGTATCTAAAAATTGTTTTATCCTCCTTTTTTACTGATTTGGCTATATTTTCCTCTTCCTTGAAGGTTCACTATTTATTATTTATTTAGTTTTTGTTGACCAGGTAGGTGCACTAGCCATAAAATGACTATTTTCAGGCACGACCCGGGAGAGTACAACAAGAAGCAACACAAAACAATGTGGTGGTACATGAGTACAGTCATACAAAAATAGAGAAGTGGTACAGCAGTGCTACAGAAACCGCATTAAGTAGGAGTACACCTTAAGGGAAGTAACACAGACAATGTAACATAGCGGCAATCAAAGTAATTCATAAGCAGAGGCATGATAATATACGATAAATGCAGAAACAACGGGCAAGACCTAGAGGAGAGAAAGAGTTAATGAGAGAGTAAGGAGAGAGAGAGAGAGAGAGAGAGAGAGAAAGATAGTGAGGGTTTTATTTGCACAGCATATTTTTTTGATTGTGCATACTCGCTGTCCTCCACTGGAGTTTGCGCCAACCTGTTACAATCATTTTCTTCTTAGTTGCTATCAGGGTGAGAGTGGTAGGAGAGGAAAGCCACAATTTATTTCCAAAATTGTCTCCTCATATGTCAAGTGCAGTGTGCTGGCTGAATTTAGAGAAGCTGTCCTGTAAAATCAGGAACTGATTTCCGAAACGACTGCCACATTGAAAACCTCCCTGCGCAATTTTTATCTGACCTGATGTAATTACAGAAACGGAAGATTTCGTAAGAGGTTCTTAAATTCTTCTGTGCCTCCTGACTGCTAGGGTCTTCTATATATTTCCATGACTTCGATCAAGTTGTCAACAGAGCTCAGGCACAGAAACAGCAAGAGAAAAAAAAACTCTCTGGCAACACGATTACTATAAAAGTGTGTGGTTGTGTAACCTGGAAGCAGCAAATTCAGGACTGCATTCAATGGTGCATTCTTTCCTAGTGACTTTTGAAATGAATGGCCTGATGTTGCAACACGCTTAAAAATGGCATCTGCTGCGTACATGGTCCTGCTTTGAGCGCATAAACATACGGAACTATAATTAACGTTTGAAATGGGTATTTGATTTGCATATGAACTTGTTTTGATTGCATAAATTAATGGAACTATAACAATGCATCACAGCATTCCTAGTAAATTTTCTGGGTTTTCTTGTTCCTGTTTCAGGAGGTATTTAGAAAAAATGTAATAGACAAGTTATTATTTACTATAGATACCTTGCAAAAACAGAGGGCTGCTCTGATTTATTTTAGCAAGTGTTAATACTTGATATCTTAACTTAATAACTTGATATCCTACGCTATCTCTGTCTTCTTTAGTGTTATTTTATTGTTAAAGGTGTTTGGGTTTTTTTGTTTGTTTTTTGCATGATTTAAAATGGTCAACACTAGAAGCAAAACTTTGTCCGACATAAACTTGGAAAGTTACCTACAGGTAGATTTGGTATCTCAGATTACCCAGACTACCCAGGGAAAAAGTTAAAAGATAAAGGAAAACCTAAATTTAAACAAAATATAAATAAAAAACAATTAGTTAAGAAATCTGCTCGAGAAATTGCCCGAGAAATTAAAACACAAACCAGCCTTAAACAGCCTAAAATTAATGAGCACTTTCTAAAAGTAAATGATCCTAAAGAGATTCATTTGATAAATAATGATGATCATTTGTCTAGACCCAACTGTCTAATTAACTGGAACAGCCCTATTTCTTTAATAACACAGGCTCATTTGGAAATTGACTCAGAATACCTGGATCACGATGATCAGAATGAAAGAACCATGTCAGCCAATGGTGTAATTGAATCTTGGCATGACTATTCCAGATTATCATCAACTTCTAAAATTTTTCTGGAAAGTCCCCCCAAAAATTATTTGGAAGTTACAACTCCTGATAAAGAACCTGTTATGCTAAATCTTACATCCTGCTCTGAAGGCTCCCCAGACATGGTTAAAAATGCAGGTGATAATAAAGATAGGGGCTGTAATAATGGAAGTAATAAAAAAAAATAATATGTCACTTTTGAATAATCAGTTTAACAACCTGCACACTGATCTAGGAGGTGAAGTCTCCTTGAACTTAGTTTTTGAGGCATCTGAGGATAGCTTGGAGTTTTCCTCTGACCTAAAAGATATTAATTTGGTGCAAGAACTGAAGTCTATTACTACGAGTCTTCAGGACACCTTGTCCAATGTTAGAGATGGTGCTCAGTGGAATGAAACTGGAAAAACTAAGGACTCAGTTTTTTGTTTATCCTTTTGGATTGGATGATAGTCTGAAAAATTTTATGAAAGACCCTTATGCAGCCCATTTAGTCCTTATGGATCAACTTGTTGCAGCCCAAGGAGAAATTGAAATATTAAAATGAATGGTAGCCTCAAATGGGGCTTGTCTGGAGAATATTTTGATTAGACTAACAAAATTAGTTCCTGATGCTAACTCACCTTCATTAATTATGGATGAAATTCTCCCCCAAGAAATAACTGCTCCTATTAAAAGACCTGCTTTTCCTTCAGTCCTTTTTCCTGAGGATAACTATAGCATTTCCCAAAGGAAAAAATGAAGGAATGATAATAGAAATAAAAAAAGGAAAAAAATAATAGCAAAATTAGTAACAATGAAGGAAAAAAGAAGGGGGTCACAAACCAGTCTGGAATGTCTGTGGCGCTAAGCATAAACAGCTCTAATTCAGATGTCCTATCCTCTAGCTCTATTAACGTTCCGAGTGAAATATTGAATAAGGAGTTAGTCTATACGAATAGTGATCAGATCAAATGTGCTGAATCAAATGAAGGGAGCAACTTAAACAGTATGCCACGTATGCAGTTGATCACTTCTCAACTGGTTGACCTTAAGCTAGCATTGTATAAATTCAAAAATGACTGGCAAAACTAGTCTAAGAATTATAATGATGTTATCTCTAAAAAAGAAAAGGGAAGTAAGGATGTTCTGGAAGAATTGCCATCACAGGATACTGAACCCCGGGGAAAGTCATACTATGACATACCATGACATTTCTGAATGTGCAATATTGGCTTTTTATGGTCTTGAGGGGATTAACCAAGACTTAATTGGCCATAATTTGGATGAATTGGTATACTTTTTAAGAGAGTCTACAGGTGCTGATTTATTGAAAACTGATATCATAGACTTATGGACGGACAAAGATGAAAATGGGCAGAATTGCACTTATGTCTTCCTTTCTGCCATTAGGGTTGCAAATCAAATTTGGCTGAACCACAGAGTCTTAAAATCCAGAAGGTGTTCAGTAGTTTTTGTGAATAGGAAACAAGTGAACCCAACTACAAAAGTTTGCCAAAGATGTTTAAGCATATTTGGTATGAGTAGAATTCCTAATGAAAATAATTGGAAACTATGTAATGCCTTTTTTAATCGCTGTACACATGTACTAAAAATTCCAGTTGAAAAAGTAATTATTAAAAATATCTCCAGATGTGAATACCCATTAGAGTTTGCACAAGTGGATATCATTATCGAAGAGACTATTATTATGGATAAGATCTTGAAAAAGGCCCCTTTATTGGATCAAGTTGGTATCCACTTAATTGACAACGATACACTTGCTCAACCTTTGGAAAATCCCTCTGAGGGTAATTCAATGATTGATCTTCTGGAAAATGGTAAAACTTTATACCTGTTTGGACTAAAAAAAAAATCTAAGCATGAAAATCCAAAATGGCTCAAATGGACTGTTCTTAATTTGGTTGAACAATGCCTACATATCTCTGTGAATGTAGTAGACACTATTGAGGTTTCCAGTTTTGGTAACGTCTCTGACTGTGATCAAATAGAATTGAAAATAAAATATAGTAGTCTCTATGATAAACTATTAGAGAACGCAGATTTTAGATTCGGTGGGCCTACATATCGTAGAAGAGGATTTTATTATTGGATCAGATAATAAAACCAGTGACCACAATATGATGGTTGGGCAAACTGCTAATCTTCCTATCACCTCTCTCCAGAACAACTACAACGTGATAGTGGCAAACAAATTTGATGCTTTGTTTATTCACAGTGAGTGGCTGATAGATATAGCAGTAGATAATACAACTAAATCCACTGTGGATTCCTCAAATACTGATTCATCCACTAATTTTATTTCCTGGAATATTGCCGGTCTTTCTCCTAAACTTAGGGACTCTGAATGGGTAGACTATATTAATAGAAAGGATATAATATTCCTTCAGGAAACTTGGTCATGTGTAGAGTTAAATTTAAATGGTTACTACCTTTCACACTCTCCTGCGAGTAAAAATGTGAAATATGGTATACTAAGAGGTTGATTGGCAATATACATTAAAATGAAGGAAATTACCATGTTAGATACTCTTAAAAATGATCACCATTTCATAGTTCAAAATATTGTACGGTACAACACTCCCATCACTCTGATTAATGTTTATATCCCCCCTAGAACAGGTAGAAATAATAACTTATATTTATGGTAACAGTTAAGGATGGTGATGGAGAAGATTTTTGTAAGAAATCCATTAAATCACTTATTGATTGCAGGAGACTTTAATGCAAGGATTGCTCAATGTAAACATAGAAACTATATACCCGATAGAATATCATCTGAAGTAAACACTTCTAGAAAAAATCAAGACACAAGAAGTAATATCCAGGGTAATTATTTCATTGAATTTGTTAAAGAAAATGAGCTGTTAATATTAAATGGTAGAATTCATGGAGATCTTGAAGGAAATAACACCTATTTTTCTTCCTGTGGCCAGAGCACAATCGATTATGTCTTGTGTGATTTAGATCTGGTAAAATCAATTGTTTATATGCCTATCAGGATGAGGAGAGAGAGTGATCATGCTCCTATCTGTTTGACAATCTGTTTAAGTAAGGAACATATAGAAAAACCTAACCATCTAGAAGAGCTCTGTCAAGTTGGAAAAAAAAATCTTAAGAAGGGGCAAAATAACCAACAATCAACTTGGAGATCCTATCCAAAAGTTTGTCCCCAAAATGGAATTTTTGTGTAGGGATTTTGAAACACCAGACAAAATTCACAAACCATTGGACCAGTTGAATCACAGTATTAGATCAATTATTTATAATGAGGCAATAGTTGAGATCCACTCAACCCAAAACTGGTTTGATGATGATAGTAAGAAAGCTAAATCTAACCTTAACAAACTTATTAGATGGACTAAATTAAGATCATCCAAAAAAAAATTCAATATCTAAACAAAATGAGAAAGCAATACAACAAATGGCTACAGGAAAAGAAACTGGTGTTTCAACAAAAAGTATGGACCAAAATGTATAATGTTATAGAAAACAATGATATGAATTCATTTTGGAACTTAATGGCCAGGGGTGCAAAGGACTATAAGACAACTCTCTTAACATATATTCCAAAGAATGTTTGGCTTGCCCATTTCAAGCAGATTTTCTCTGGTTCAGAAGATTTCATTTGGCAGCCCTTTAATGAGTTATGTTCATCTAATTCTGATCCTATTATTTTCTTTGAGGAATGTGAGGTTGAACAAGCCATATCAAAATTAAAAAACAATAAAGCCCCAGGGGAGGACAATATTCCTGCGGAAGTGTTTAAAGAATATAAAATGTTTTGGACTCCCTTATTGACTCATTACTTTGACTTATGTCTAAAATACAAATATATTCCTAACTCATAGGTCAGGTCTATCATTGTACCCTTACATAAAAAGGGTCTTGTAAATGATCCCTCCAACTACCGGCCTAGAAGCCTGCTTAATATAATCTCTAAAATATTTTCTAGACTATTATTAGACAGATTGATTAGGTGGGCAGAGTCCAATGATATAATTTCATCATTCCAGGTGGGTTTCCATAAGGGTTTTTCAACAATAGATAATATATTCATATTCTCACATTTAATTGAAAAATATGTACAATGGAGAAACATGAAATTATATGTTGCATTTATTGACTTCACCTCTACTTTTGAGTCTCTTAATAGATGTAAATTATGGTCAACTCTATACTCCTTAAAATTGGATAAAAACTCTTAATAATAATTTATTTATTGCATAGAGGGGCTGCCTCCTCAATTAGATATGACAATAAAGGCAATCTTACAGATTATTTCCCAATTAATCGGGGGGTAAAACAAGGATGTCTACTAGCTCCATTTCTTTTTAACATTTATGTTAATGATTTACTTACTTTCAAAGATATACTGTAAATAACTTAGATTCTCCTAAAATTAATGGTTCTCCATTGCATGCTCTTGCTTATGCAGATGATATGGCATTATTTGCCCTTTCAGCAAAGGGACTTAAAAAAAATAGACAATTTCTATCAGAAATGTTTGAACTTGGAACTTTCTATAAATCTGAAGAAATCAAAAGTAATAATTGTTGATCAGTTTGGGAGAAGAAATAATAAGTCCCAATTTTTCATTAGTATAGATAAAATTGAAATCGTAGATAATTATCAGTATCTAGGGATTAATTTCACAAACACGTGTAACTGGGCTATACACCAAAAAGAACAGTATTTAAAAGCTAAAACTACTGCTAAAGGCCTGATAAAATTTAACTTAACTTATGGTGGTAACACCGTCCTTCTTGCCATTATAGCAGTTGACGCAAAAATCAACTCAGTCATAGCCTATGGCGCAGAAGTTTGGGGTACAAATATCACCACAGACATTGATAAAGTCTTTTCATATTATTAAAAAGTTCTTTTAGGGGTTCCTTTTGCTACCTCTAATGTTTTAGTAAGATCAGAATTAGGGAAAATTCCATCCAGCACTATAGCCACCCTAAAAATACTGATTTATTGGTTAAGAACACTCAGTAACAAGCATAATATACTACCACATGAATGCTTAAAAGAAAAGATGAATTGGTTAAGGGTTGGCCATACCTCATGCTGGATTAAAACTTTAGAGAAGAATCTGTCACAACTGAATTTGACACATTTGTTAAATGATTACAAAAAATATATAAATATTGCCATATCTTACAGAAAATTGATAAAAACTAAAGTGTTCAATTACACAAAACAGCAAGCAATGATAAAAATAAGAGGGCTTAAGCTCAGTGTATAGTTCAGAGATAATAAAATTGATTATTCCCTAGAAGACTATTTATCTCTTCCAATATCGTTCTCAGATAGAAAATTAATTACTTGGGCTCATTTTGGCTTAGTCAACTCTATAGATGCATTTTTTAATAATAGTCTCCCAATTTCGAGGGGATCTGTAAAAACAATTATTTTATGTAAATGCATTTTAAACCAGAACAAAACATTAGATCATATAATTAGATTCTGTCATTTGTACTCTGGACCTAGAAATACTCTGCTTGGAAATTTTCTGAGATGTTATGATAAATTCAATTATGATCCAGTATTTATACTCCTGTACCCTAGAAATGTTCCTGATGCATTAATATCAAAATTGTTTGCATCGGTAATCAGGCTAAAAAAAAATATGTTAGAACTAATGGCGATCTGAATTAATATCTCATTTTTTTTGTATAATATTTTTATTTGCTTTCCAACAAACTTCAACAGACAATCAAATACATAACTTATTCATTCTACTACCAGCATCATACATTACAATAATCAACCATTTCACTTCACTACCAACTGTATTCCATTCCAGTCAGACTTACTTAAATTAAATTTAGATTAAATTAAATTAACTTAAAGTGATAGTACAACCAATATTCTCATGCTTTTATATCCAATCCCTTTCTCATTCTTGTTTTTCCTTCACCCCTTACTTCATTCCTTTTTACCTTCCCTTTTATTCTTTTTTCATCACTTCCATTGCCCTCTTTCTTTTACTCCTTCTTTCTACTTTCTATATACCATCTCTCCCTCAACTTATAATGCCTTCCCATAATATCCAACTCTCTTCCTCTGACAAGGAGATCAAAAAGGGGGCCCATTGCCTTTAAAATCCTTCCTCCCTACCCCCCAAGACATAGGTTAGCCTCTCTAGCCACAATGTCTGCAGCACCATCCTCCATCACCCTTGGACTGTCAGCGTAACTTGTGAGACCCAAGTATTTTGGATCCCATGATGAGCCAGGACATATAGTACCCTAATCCACCTAGGTAATAACATCCATTACTCCTCTTCTCCATCCTCCACCCCATATAAGCATCCCAGAGGGTCCACTGGTAACTCCCTCCCCGCAATCTTTCCCACTCTGGTCACTACATCCTTCCAATATTTCTGCAGTATCGGGCACTCCCAAAAGCAGTGCATATATGTCCCCCATCCCGAACCACACCTTCCACATAGAGGCGATACTTCACGATGCACCTTATGCACAATCACTGATGGATGGTACATCCTATGAATAAATTTAAACTATGCATCCTTATATTTATTGCATACCATAATCCCAGAATGCAATGGGAGCAATAATTTCCAATTTTTATCCATTATGCGCCTGCTGAGATCTCTTTCCCACAATTATTTAGTCCTTAGCGTCCTACCAGGAAGTATAACCTTCCCTGTCTTCACCGCCTGACCTATAAACCCCTTCTCTTGATTCTGGGCTGCATAGATCATTCCTTCCACCGGGTCCACCTCGTATAATCCTTTATTCTCTTTTCCCAGACTTCCTATGTATGCCCTTATTTGCAAGTATCTAAACCTATCTCTTTCTCCACCTCCTGCAGTTCCTGTTGTGAACACAACTGCCCCCCTCTAGTAAGTGTCCCAGACTCCTTATTCCTTTTTGTTCCCATTTCCCAAATCCTAAATCTTCCAGCCCTGGCAAAAAGTAGGGATTACCTGCCATAGGCATTAATAATGTCTCCTTTCCTTGTGTCCAACCTTTCCTCCTTAACACCTTCCAGGCTAGCAATACCTGCAACTACCAGTGGGTTAACTTCTTTCCCCAACCTATACACCCTTAGCCCTTTACTATGGAGATATGCCGTTATTTTACCCTGGGCCATACCCTGTTCCAGCTCGACCCAACTGGCAACCTTGGGTCTATGTACCCAATCTGCCACATATCTTTGCTGTATAGCCAAAAAACTATTTTCCAGATCTGGAAAATTTAGGCCCCCTTTCTCTCTATCTGCCTTTAGTCTCCCTAAACTAACCCTTGGGCACTTTCCTTTCCAAACAAAGGTAGTGAAGGCCTTCTCCAACCTATGTATGTCCTCCCTAGACAACCCTATGTGTAACATTTGTAGAAGGTACAAAATCCTGGGCAGTACATTCATTTTTATTATATTGATTCTGCCCAACCAAGACACAGGTAGTTGCATCCACCTTCTTAAATCCGCCTCATTAGTCTTTATTAATTTGGTGTAATTTAAATTATATGGGGACCCCAGGGATCTGCCCACCTGAACCCCTTAATATGTCATACTCATTCCCACCACCTTGAGTCCCCATTGCCCTACCTCTTCTCCAGCTCCCTTAACCCACATAGCTTCTGACCTTCCCAGATTAATGTTATAACCCGAGAATATCCGGAACTCCTCTACCAGCGACAGCAGTGGGGGAACCGAACACCTAGGGTCCTTCATAAACAACAGCATATCATCGGCGTATAAAGCCAATTTATGTTGTGACCTCCCTTCCCCCCACCCCTGTATGCTCCCGCAATCTCTGATTGCTACAGACAAAGGTTCTATTGTGAGCACGAACAATAAGGGGGACAGCGGGCATCCCTGCCTCGTGCCCCTCTCCAAATTAAATCTCTCCGACCTGCTGCCATTTACTTCCACCTGTGCCCGAGGCTGTCTGTATATCACCTTTACCCATCCCAGGAATGGTTCACCCAGACCAAACCTCCCCAATATTTCAAACAGGTAATTCCTTTCCACCCTGTCAAACACTTTTTCCGCATCCATTGAAAGGATTCCTATATCTTCCTTTCCCCTGTTCGCTCTCCAAAGTATATTAAGCAGTCTTCTCATATTATGATATGATTGTCTCCCTTTAATAAACCCCATTTGGTCCGGGTGAACCTTCCCCAGGAGAATCTCCTCCAGCCTACAGGCCAGAACTTTAGGCAATATCTTCAAATCACAATTTAACAGTGATATCAGTTGATATGAGGCACATAATTGTGGATCCTTCCCCTCCTTTGGTATGAGGCATATGGCGGCATCATAACACGTATCTGGCAAACTAATCTCTTCAGTCTCTTCATTCTGTTGGAACACTTTACACAGCACTCTCGCAGCCCAGGCCCCCATCAGTTTATAATACTCCGCCAGATACCCATCCAGTCCAGTAGCTTTCCTCTTCTTTAATTTTTGGATAGCTTGCATCACCTTTATTGGTTTCCCTAACTTTTCCCTCTGTATCTGAGTGGCTTTTGGAATTTTTATCTTCCCTAGGAATTCTAACATCTTTTCCTTTGTTCCTGTATCTCCTGCCTGATACAATTGCTGGAAGAAGATCCAGAAGGCTTTCTGCATTTCCTTATCCTTGCTCTGCAGGTTACCCTTACCATCTCTTACCCCCAAGATTTTGTTCATCCTCTTACCTCCCTTCATAAGATTAACCACCATGGATCCTGGTTTATTTCCCCATTCAAATATGTATCTCCTACTAAATAAACCAGCTCTCCCTGCTTCTGATCTCAGGTGAGTATTCAAAGCCTCCCTCACCATATCCAGCATTAGGATGGCCTCCCCCTTTTCTCTATGAGCCACCTTCAACTCTAACTCCCTTAATTTATTTTCCAACTCACTTCTTTGTGCACGCCGTTTCCTCTTTATTTGAGATACATATTCAATAATTACTCCCCTCATAAACACCTTGCCCATCTCCCAAAGTATATTTTTCGATATCCCCTCTTTATCATTCGTTGCCATAAACAAATCCCAGCTGTACTCCAGATGCTTCCTAAATTCCTCATTCTGAGCCATGTATGTGGGGAATTTCCATAAGGGGGGAGCTCCCCATTCTTCCTTCCCTTGTACTTTCATTACCACCATTGCGTGTTCCGAAATGTGTATAAGGCTGTGCCATGTCTCCCATATCCGTCCATACCATTCCCTCGTGGCATAAATATAGTCTATCTGCATCCATGTTTTGTGCGGGTTTGAGTAAAAAGTATACTCCCTCACTCCCAGGTTTGCTGTTTGCCACACGTCTACCAAATCTAGCTCTGTCATTCCCTCTTGTCATTGTTGCATTCCTCCTGAGCTTCTCCCTTTCCCTTAGGAGTTGTCCATTTTCAGATCCATTGCCCAGTTCAAACCTCCCCATTATTAGCCCTGGAATTGTTTCCTCACCAGTAAATCCAGCAAAGAGGTATAGAATTGAGATCATGTACCGCGGGCATACATCGAACCCAAGGTGACCTGTTCCCCATCCAGGACTCCCAAAATAAAAATAAATCTCCCCTCCTTGGTGTCTCTAATTATCCTCTGCACCTCCAAATTCAAATTTCTATGTATCAATATGGCTACTCCCCTTTTACGCGCAGAGGTAGATGATGCATGGCACTTCCCGACCCACCCTCGGGCCAGTTTGGCATGCTTCGCCTCTGTTAAATGCATTTCTTGTAATAGAGCTATTTGGGCTCCTCCTCCTCTTTTGAGGGCTGTCAGCAACATAGACCTCTTTACTGGATTAATAATACCATGAACATTCCAAGCAATCACATTAATACTTTTGCTAACAGACATTGGTATGTGTTATTTTTTTTCCCTTTCACCTTCACAGTTACCCTTAGTAGCATGATGATCTTGTATACTTGATATCATTGGTTGCACTTTGTTCACACAAAAAAAATCAGTGTCAAAACAAACAACTTCAACAACATTTCAAACAGATAACTTTGTACGTATTTCCCTACCTCCCATTCCTCCCTTATCCACTACCTCCCCAATCCCTTCCATCCCTCCTCCCCTTAACCTCTTCACTACTTGCTTCTTCCCCTCTATCCCCAATCTGCTCCATTCCACCCTCTTCTTTGCACAACTTCCTTAGTCTCTCATGTTCCATCTTTTCCTTCCCACACTCCCACCCTTCATTTCTCTCTTTAAAATACCCCCCATCCAGCCATACCCCTGCCTTCCCTCTCCCCCCCTTGTATGACTTCCCTTCCCTTAGACACTATCAGTCTCCCCAACTCGAGTGTCTGCCTCATCCCCAGGTACTGAAAGAGATGCCCCAACGCTCTCCCCCCACAGCCAATTTAATTTTGTGCCACTTGCCCTGTAACTTATCCCTTTTAACCATCCCCCTTCCTTGAAGTTACCTCACATGTTTCCTTTCCCCTCTTTCATCAACATTCCCCCGCTATTATCCTCCATACAGCCTCCCTTCTTTTCCAGTTTGAAGCCCTTCCCCTTCCTTTAACCCTCTGTCTACATTGGTCTCCCCCCCTTTGCCTACACCACCCGGGTACTCCAAAAGAAAATGTTTTGGGTTACCAGAAAGGACAAGCAGGGAGATTAGGATGTGCTTAAAAACCAACGCACTAAGGCTCTCTCTCCACCCGCCCTCCTACCTGTACCCATACTCTTTTTCAGTCAGTCTCTTCCTTCTCAAACTTCTCGGGTCTTCCTCTTCACATCCAGGCATTTCTGTCACATGGTGCTGGCTCCTATCGCTCAATGGCACTTCAAACAGCCTTCACATATAAACCCTTCAGTTCTCCCCGCCACCATTGGGACAGTCCACCAGTCTTATCAATTTACAGTGTCCCAGTCTATTTCCACGGGCAGCAATTACTAAGTAAGCTTTGCCAATAATCACTCTTCCTCCTCCAGCACAAACTTAAACATCAATACTGCAGATCAAAACGCAAACGAATGGTAGCTGCAAGTAAAGTCTCTCCTCCATTACTCAGGTTTCCAGAGTTTCCGACGCCTTTACTCAGATTCTGGGCCATTTCTCAGCGCAACTTTTGCCTCAAGTTCTTCACAAATTCCTCTGCTTTTTCCACCTCCCAAAAGGAATATGTGGCCCCTTCATGTTTTATTTTTAAGGTGGCCGGATACACCAGGAAATTCTCAATCTTCAAGTCACGTAGTTGCTGCATGGAATTATTAAACAATTTCCTTCTCTTCAGCAACCCGGCTGAATAATCCTGTGACATACAGTATATAGGCGATGGCCCTCATATTCCACCTTCCCCCTCTCTCTGAAAGCCTTTAGCACGAGCTCTCTGTCTTGGAAGTGGT
The DNA here is from genome assembly GCA_016271365.2 of Neoceratodus forsteri. NCBI lineage: Eukaryota > Metazoa > Chordata > Ceratodontiformes > Ceratodontidae > Neoceratodus > Neoceratodus forsteri. Next base: position 1,095,294,708 of record CM057451.1, read on the forward strand.
GAAACCTGAATATTATTTGCCTCGGCGGCTTCTCTTTCATTGGCTTGGGCATCACAGCCCTGTGAGCCCTCTCGAGCTTAAACTTCCCTTTCGAGGTTGAAGGCCTAGCAAGCCAGGCAGCACTAGCGCACAAAAATCCAGCGCACTTTCCCCCTCCATAGCCTCTGGCAAGTCTCTCAGCCTTAGATTTAAACACCTATGATAATTTTCTTGGTAATAAAAGGCTTCTTTTAATTCATTCAATTCCTTTTGGAGGGCCACAACCTGTCCAGGAGTCGCCAGCAGCTCATCCTCCACATGTGATATTCTCTCCTCCATCTCCGAGATTCTACCCGCTTGCATTACCTGTTGTTCTTGGATCCCCTGAAGCTTGGAGTCTAATTTCCCTTCTAATTTTATTAAATGGGGCTCCAACGCTGTGATGACCTGCCCCGTGACTTCTTTCCCCAGAGCAGCAACCTCCGCTGCTGACAGTGACACCAGGCCGCCACCATCTCCCCCTTTCTTTGCATTTTTTGCTGCAGTCCGCTGACTTTTCCAGGCTCCCGGAGTCAAATAATCATCCATCATTCATTCACCACCGGGTTTAAATTTTCTATACTTTTGGGCATTTTTTGACTTTTATTTTTACTTTTAAGACTGCGTAAAGGGAGCAGCGTGGAGATTCTCATCCAATCAGCTAGCTGCTCATTAGCGCCCCCCAATATCTATTTTTAATTAGAAATGCTGCTGTTTTGAGTTTCACACTTCTTGCATTTGTAAATGTGTAAAAGTGTTTATGTTAATATGAGCTGTCTTTTAAATCTTAATTTAATATTATGTACCAGGATTAATGCACTTTACGGTAAATTATATTTCCTGTCAAGTTTTATCTCTCTTTTTTGCATTGTGATTTTATGATCAACTAATGTATTTGTTGTATTTTACATTTTTGTAAAAACTTTGATTGTTAACAACAACAAAGTTGATCAATAAACTATATCTATCTATCTGCACAGCATAAATGAGAATCTGAAGGAAAGACGGGGTGGAAATTGGCAAAGCAGCAGGTAGCCAGCAGCAGGGCACAAAATAGAAAAGACATGGTGGTAAGAATTGTTACACAGAGGGGGAGAGATTGAGAGAATGGACTAGATGTGCCAGGATTAGAGTTAATTAGTATAGGGATAACATTAATAGTAAATCAGAGGTAATTATGGTATGGTCACTATGGTAAGTATCAACAAGCTATCATCCTGAAAAAAAAAAATTCCTGTCACAGATGGTTGTGGCAGGTAGAAATTGGCTAGCTCAGTTCTTTAGCACCATGGACAGATTGATTAATCCATTTGCCTCCTGTCCACTGGAGTTTTTTCTGCTGAAAAATCTGAGGAGTTTGGCAATTTCTTCTCTGGCAAGGTGCCTTCCATCAGATCAGGTATCTGCTCAAGTGGCCTGTCATGGGCCAGGGATGGTCGGGCTTTGGGTGGCATAGTTGATCTGCCTGCTTGGGGCAAGTTTCAGCCAGTTGTTGAGGAAGAGTTACTCCAGGTACTTGAAGGCTTGTGCCCTGCTTGCTGTTTGCAGGATCCTGGGACCACCTGTCTCCTTTTAGGCTGCGTAGAGGCCTTGAGTCCAATTATTTCTCAGATGGATGAGTTTTCCTTGAGGGAGAGGGTCTTCCCTTCTAACCTGAAAAGGGCAGTGGTTAGACCCCTTCTGAAAATGCTGTCCTTGCACCCTGACGTTATGGGGAATTACAGACCTGACTGTAGTCTCCCCTTTTTGGGGAACGATTATTGAGAAGGTGATGGTGGAGCAACTTGTTGAATGCCTGGATAGTTTTAACATCCATGAACCTCTAGTGTTGCTCAGATAGTATCCTAGAAACTAGGATACCAACAGATTCCTCCTATTTGGCCAGAGAGTTGCTATGGTAGGATTACAGTGTTAGCTGACCATAGACCCTACCCTCTAGGATCCAGTGCATGGATCCTAAAAATGTTGTGGATCCTGTGGATCCTAGCAACACATGTTGTGGATCATGTGGATTCCAGCAACAGGTCCAACTCAGACACTAACTATCTGACCTAGGATCCATTGCTATCTGATCTGGATCCAAACTATCTGATCTATGATCCCAGGATCTGACCTAGGATCCCTGGATCCTAACTAGGATCCATCGCTATCTGACCCTGGATCCTACATCTGTCTTTGGTAGGATTTCTGGTAGGATCCTAGGTAGGATACCAGCACTATCTGACAGATAGTGGTAGGATCCACAAAAGCACTATCTGAGCAACATTACTCTTCAGTCACGTTTTTGATCTCACCACAGCAAGGAAACTGCCCTCATCAGAGTGACTAATGCTCTCCTCATGGCAAGGGATTGAGAACTTTGTTCCATCTTGGTCTTCTTGGATCTCTCATTAGCATTTAGCACTATTGACCGCAGGGTGCTATTGGATCCCCTGAGGAACTATGTGGACCTCATTGGCACTGTATTGAGTGGGTTTGAGTCCTACATAAAAGGAGGAATGTAGCATGTAGCTCTCGGTAATCATATCTTGGAGCAAATCACATCTATGGAGAGTTCGTCCTCTCCTGCAGTTTTCCTAAAGTTTTGATCCTCACCGCTGTGTTGTTTTCAGTGTACTGTTGCCATTGGGAGAGATTATTAGATGGTATGGCATTGAGTTTCACTGCAATGTGGATGACACTTAGCTATACCCATCTAGCAATCCTGATGGGTTTCTGGTGGATTCTGTGCTGGGGAGGTGTATGACTGAAATCAATGATTGGATGGCCTCCAATTGGCTATGTCTCAATCTGGGTAAGACAGAGGTCATGATTGTTGAGCCTGGTAGGCACGGCCCAGCTATGACAGGTGGTATGGCAATTCTTTCTTCGTTGGGCGATCAACACTCAGAGCTGTAGATGCAGTTGAAAATCTTGGGGTCAGACCACTAAAGCAGTAGGTAAGGCTAGAGGGATGTTAGGGTGTATTACTAGGGGTATTACAAGTCATAAGAGGGAGGTAATAATCCCTTTTTACAAGACACTGGCTAGGCCCCATCTGGAGTACTGTGTGCAGTACTGGAGGCCGCACCAGCAGAAGGACATTAACAAAATGGAGGAAGTCCAGAGAAGGGCAACCAAAATGGTGCAGGGACTGCATCAGAAAACATATGAGGACAGATTAACAGAGCTCAATATGTATACCCTAGAGCAAAGGAGGGAGAGAGGTGATATGATTGAAACATTAAAACATCTAAAGGGCATTAACAAGGTGAAAGAGTCCAACATGTTTCAATACAAGAAAAATAGCAAGACAAGAGGACACAGCATGAGATTAGAGGGAGGCCGATTAATGGTAATGTGAGGCAGTTCTTTTTCACAGAAAGGGTGGTGGATGCATGGAACAGCCTACTTCAGGAAGTGGGGGATATGAATACAGTGCAGGGCTTCAAACAGGCATGGTGTAGACATAAGGGAGCAACACAGATGGGTATGAATAAATAGGCCATTGACAGAGTAAAGGCCTATGGCACATTCATAAGATAGAATAAAATGGGCAGACTGGAGGGCCTTGCAGTCCTTATCTGCTGTCAACTTCTATGTTTCTATACTGGACTACAGGCTGACGCTCAGCCAACAGGTGTCAGCCGTGGTCTGGGTTGGCTTTTACTATCTGTTTATCATAACTAGGATCAAACCATATCTAGCCCTTGCTGATCTGACTATGATAGTTCATGCTTTTGTTATCTCTAGGCTTGACTATTGCAATGCTTTATACTTAGGGTTATCTGGAGGTTTATTGTAATGCCTGCAGCTGGTCCAGAATGATGCAGCTTGGTTGATTGTGGGTGCCTCTCATGGATATCATAACACACCAGTTCTGCATGCTCTGCACTGGCTGTCTATGCAGTCGTGCATAGCCTTCAAGTTACAGGTATGCTTGACAACATTCAAGGCCCTGCACAGTCTAGGACCAGTCTACTTAAAAGACCTCATTGCTCCTTATCACCCACCCCACCCCCTTCACTCTTCCTATGGGGGTCTTTATTCTGTCCAAACATCTAGGACAGTCAGGGGACAGGGCATTCTATGTTGCAGCCCTGATATTGTGGAATGCCCTACCAACAAATTTCAGATCTGCCCACACAGTTGTGGCCTTTAAGACCTCCCAAAAAATGTATTTATTTCAACAAAACTAAATGGTAATCTTAAATGCATACTGAAAGTAAAAACCAGAGTAGGAATCAATGTTCTAACCATAGGTCTCCTCCGGAATTATCTAAAAGAGAAAAAAAAGCAAAGTTAGTGGACAGGTAAGGGGAAATAAAGGAGATATACTGTATATATATAGTATATATGTAAGAAAAGAAAATAGGGGGAGCATTTAGTAGAAAAAGTGATAATAAGCAAGGTACGAATAGACACTGAAAAACAAAAATGTAAGGATGGCCATGAAATACATGGCAAGAGTGAATGAGCTGAGGAGTACTTAAGAAGGGACCAATTAACAGAGCCTAGTAAGAAGGTCGAAAGGTGACAAAAGTGGGGGAAAGAGTTAGAGACAGAGGCATCTGTAGAAAATGAAAACTGAGGTGCACACAAAGCTGGACTGTCACATGAGCATACACACACACACACACACACACACACACACACACACACAGGATGGAAGTGTGTGCAGGCATGCCCACACATGAAAACATACCATGCACACATGCATGTAATGATATGATGGGGGGTGGGGGTAAAAAGGACAGACTGCAGTGGTAAACCATTAAATGACTGAAAGATGTTAGTAGAAAATACATCTGTCGTTTAAACCAAAGGGCTACTGGGAGACTAGGTAGATAATTAGTTTGATTTCCACGTTTTTTTACTTTGGTCAGCATCCTGGAAATGCTAATAAAGAACACAGACAGAAAGATCATTCACATTATGGTCCCTGGAGGTAAAGTGGGATACAATGAGCTCAATTTTAAAACAGACCCTTAGATCGGCATACCATGCACTGAATCACTGCCTGTGGAAAACTCGGGTGTGTCAGGGACCCTACACCAGATCTGGCAAGAAGAGGGGGCCCAGCACCAAAGTCCCTGAGTTTGCCTCAAGCCGACCTGTGCACTGAAGAAACAGCACATGTGAGGGGGATGCTGCAAGCCATGGGATGGGCTTGTGGCAGCAGCCTCCAGTGCTGGTGACAAGCCGGCCAATGACCCCAGTGGCTAGTGGGCCACCTTGTGCATGCCCTCGCTCATGGGGATGGGATGGAGTGGGATTGGGGAAGGGGTGGCAAGTGCCCTTATGGAGCCAGTGCATGGCTGCACCACTCAGTGCAGGTCTGTGGGTGGGGCAGATGCATCAGTTCCACCACAGGGTGACATTATGGGCTCGATACTTGCCATGGACCACCAGCTGCTCCAGAGGTGATCTGTCAGGTGTCAGGTGCTGTAAGGGCTTCTTCCCAAGGGGGCACAAGGTCACCGTCCACCCAGCGATGGCTCCAGGAGTGGCGCATGGCAGGTTAAACCAACCCCAGGCTGCTATAACAGATAAGGGCCATGCACCCTTTGCGGGGGTTTCCAGAATCCCACTTTAGGGGATACTGCAGTGCTGCCCTGGCACAAACCCCTTTCTGCCATGGCACACTGCTACAGCCATGGAAAGGATGGCACAAGCCCAGCTGGCACAGGTGGTCCTCCCAGCAGCGCAGGGTGCATTACAAAATCAGGACTGGTGCAAGGTGTGGCACAAGGAGCCCTTTGTACCATTTCTCCTTGATGTAAGCCACTTGCATCAGTCCCAATATTTTGAAAATCAGACCCAATGGCTTTATCAGTGTCTTCATTCCTGACTGCCCTGTAATGTTCCCTGAATTGGTCAACCAGGCATCTACCAGTTTTTCCAATGTAGAAAACTACACACTTCATGCAAAGAATGCAATATATCACTTTACTGGAAGTACATCAGAACTCATTGGTGATATGAAAAATACCTGTGGGACCTTGAATGTTAGTGACACTAGAAAAAAACTGCAGGTATAACAGTGAGTTCTGTTGCAAGCTTTGGTACCTGGTAGGGAGGAATTGTTAGAAGTATGTAGGTTGCTTCACACCAAGAGATTCCGCAGGTTGGATGCTCTATGGTAGGAAGTAATGAGTGGCTCTGTTAAGAAAGGTTTAATATTAGGATCAGTTTTCAGAATAGGGAAGTTCCTAGTGATGGCCCTGTGAAGCGAAGGGGTATTAGAATGGAAGAGAAGCATCTCTGCAATGTATCAGTGTTGTTGTAGGAGATACCCCTCCTGGGGCGTCAAGGTTATGGGGCATATTACAGAGCCCAGGGAGAATACCTATGCACTGTACTTTCTGTGTATCCCATATTGATAAAAACTGTTAACATTGTTTAAGCCGGCTCAACAAAATAAATTTCTTCACTTTATAACCTGCAAAGTCTAAGAAATTGCGAATATAGCAAACCAATCTTAACATGTTGAGAATGGAAGGAGCTGTGGAGAAGAAAGCTATGTGAGTCAGTGGGTTTGTAATAAACCAATGTCTTCAGACCAGTGTTCTGCACCAACAATTTGATTCTAGATAAAGCAGTGTGGAGGAAGATACTTTGACAGTGTACTGAAGGGAAAGTTGGGCTATGGTAAACTTGTCCAAGAAGATTTGGAAGATTTTCCTGGAGCCTGGAGGTGGCCCCCCACACAATCATTTATGTAGTGTTTGCAGAGGTCAGGCACAGTCCCTGTGAAGGAGAGAAAGAATTGTTCCTCAACCCAACCAACAAACAGATAGACAAAGCTGGAACCCATCCTGGTACCCATGGCAACTCCACTGACATGCAGAAAAAAAACTGTTAATGAAAGAAAAAGCATTAAGTTTAAGAACAAGTTCATCCATTTGGGTTAATCTGTGTGTGGGTGGCTACTGGACTTCCTGCTGATTCACAAAATGCTGCAGAGCTGTCAGGCCTTCACTGCAGGGGATTACTGTATAAAGAGATTTGATATTCATGATAAAGATGAGTTGATGGGAGCCACTAAATCTGAACCTGTCAAATAACTGGAAAGCTAGTTATTTGACAGGCTCAGATTCAGTGGCTTCCATCAGCTCATCTTTACTATTGATACCAAATCTCTTTACACAGTGATCCCCCACAGTGATGGCCTGACTGCTCTGCAACATTTTTTGAATAAGCGAGAAGTCCTGCAGCCACCCACACACACATTAACCTGACTGAATGAACTTGTTCTTAAACTTAATGCTTTTTCTTTTAATAACAGATTTTGTTCAGCAGGTCAGTGGAGTTGCCATGGGTGCCAGGATGGGTCCAAGCTTTGTCAATCTGCTTGTTGATTGGGTTGAAAAACAGTTCTTTCTCTTCATCGCAGGGGCTATGCTTGATCTCTGCAAATCCTACATAGATGATTATGTGGGGGCCACCTCCTGCTCCAGGGAAATCCTCCAAATCTTCTTGGACACGTTTTACCATGTCCCATCCTTCCCTTTAGTACAATGTCAAAGTACTGTATTCTCCTCCACACTGCCTTTTCTAGATATCATATTGTCAGTGCAGAACACTGGTCTGAAGACATCAGTGTATTACAAACCTCATGAGTCACATGGCTTTCTCCTCCACAGCTCCTTCCATCCCAAACATGTTAAGAAGCGCCATACATGCCATTTCTTAGACTTTGCAGTCATGCAGTGAAGATGATGATTTTTCTGAGCAGGCTCAAATAAGGCACAGTCATTTTATTAACATGGGATATACAGAAAGCACAGTGGACAGATCACTCTCCTGGGGTCAGAATATACCCCATAACCTTGACCCTTTCAGGATGGGTGCTCTCATGCAACAATGATGCCACATGTTACTGGTACTTCCCTTCCATTTTAATACCTCTCTTCATGGGACCATCACTAGGAACTTCCCTATTCTGCAAACTGACCCTAATATCAAATCTTCCTTTACAGTGGCATCAATTTCCTCCTAGTGCAGACCACACAACTTGTGGAATTTCCAGGAACAGAGCAGCCTACATACTCCTAATAGTTCCTCCCTACCAGATAAAAAAGCTTGTAACAGAATTTACTGTTTTAGCTGCAAATGTATTTCTAGTGTCTCAAAAATAAAAGGTCCCACAGATATTTTTCACATAGCCAAGGAGTTTTCATGGACTTTCTGTAATGTGATATACTGTATTCTCTGGAGGAAGTGTGCAGCTATCTACATTGGAGAAACTGGTATACACCTGGCTGACTGATTCAGGTAACATTACAGGGCAGTCAGGAATGGAGACACTGATGAACCCATTGTATCCCATTTTACTGCCAGGGACCATAATATCAATGATTTGATTGTTTCTGTCCTTCAACAGGGTTTCCATGATGCCAACCAAATGAAAAACATGGAAACCAAACTGATTATCTACCTATGCTCCCAGTGGCCCTCTGTTTCAAACAACAGGCTTATTTTGTACGAACATCTTTCAGCCACTTTATGGTTTACCACTGTAGTCTGTCTTTTTTACCACCATCCCATCATATCTTTGCTTGCATGTGTGCATGGTATGTTTGCATGTGTGAGCATGCCTGTACACATTCCCATCCTCTGTGTGTGTGTGGGGGGGTCATGCTCTCATGGGCATTCCAGTTATGTAGACACATCTATTTTCATTTTCTCAGATGTCTGTCTCCTCCTCCCACATTTGGCACCTTTCATCCTTCTTACAAGGCCCTGTTAATTGGTCCCCACTTGAGGACTCCTCAGCTCATTTATTCCTACTATGCTTTTTCAAATCCATGATCACTTTTTTGTTTTCTGGCTCCCATTCTTACCTTGCCAATTATCACTTTTTCTCCTAGACCCCCCATTTTGTTCCCTCACATATATATCCCTTATTTCCCCTTACCTCTCCAATTACTTTGCATTTTTCTCTTTTAGATAATTCCTGAAGAAGACTTTTGGTCGAAATGTTGATTCTTACTCTATTTTCTATTTTCAGTGTGCATTTAATATTACCATTTTGTTTTGTTTTCAGACCACACACTGATACAGCATGTTGAGGTTTTTTGTTTTTCAAGCATTTCCAGATGGTTTTCAGACTGTTTAAAATAGTTTAGAAATTTAATTATGTGTTTTTAGCTTTTTTATTCTCGTTGTTGAAACATTTTTTGTGAGGACTGAGGTTTCAAGATAGCCTCCAGGCTGGGCGTGCCGTTGGTGTGCATGTTTTTACTTTGTGCTTGTGCGCCCACTTATACACTAGAAATTGTATGAGGAAAGGCTGGAGGACCTCAATATGTACACCCTGGAGGAGAGCAGAGAGATAGGGGATATGATAGAGATGTTCAAATACCTCCAGGGCATAAATAAGATCCAAGAGGAAAGCATCTACCAGAAAAAAAGATGTTAAACAACAAGGAGGGCTGGCCCAGTAGTGCTGAGGGTTGAGGTGCCGGATGCCACACCTCACGCCACACCAGTGACCCTGGTTCGGGAGCGAGCTCAGGTGGCCTGGGGTCAGCAGGGGTGGGGGAGGATTGAGCTTCCATAGGACAGCTCTCCTCTCCCAGGGAGGGATGGGGTGCAGTGACTGGCATAGCCTGACATCTAGTGGAGGCTAGGTGTTGACATGCCTGGTCCTGAAAGATTGGGGTCAGAGGTGGGGCAGCTGGAGGGCATGCTGTGTACAGACGCATGTGCGGCATGCCCCCTGCCAGCACTGCACGCTCCACCTCTAAAGGCAGAACATGGAAAAAGGGGCACCCTGGTCATAGCGGCTTGATAGCCATCTGAGCGTAGCCGTGTAGGCTCCAGAAGGGGATGACCAGTGTGGATCCAGACTTGGTGGGAGAGTTGATCACCCCCTGCCACCCCACCATAGGGGTTAAGCCATGGGGTAATGGGTGATCGCCCTCAGTGGGAGACCGGTACGGTACAGACGGTGGCTGGGGAAAAAGGATGCGAGGACACTAGGGCCGACTGGGGGGGCCCGGGGAGAAAATGTAAGATAAAAAAAAAAGAACAAGGTGGTATATTAGGAGAATGGAAGGGGGTAGACACAGGTGTAACTTGAGGAAGTATTTCTACACAGAATGAGTGGTGGATGCATGAAACAGCCTCCCAGTGGAGGTGGTGGGGGGAAAAATGGTGTGGAAATTCAAGAATGCATGGAATAGACACAAGGGAACCCTAGTGAGAGGAAAGAGAAGGTAAACCGGAGACCAAGGGATGCCACAGTATGGCAGTAGGTAGTGATTTTGGGCAGACTAGGTGGGCCAAGTGGTCTTTATCTGCCATCAATTTCTATGTTTCTTGCTTTAGGTGTGGTATTCTTACAGGCAATCTGGGTGAACTCTTTTTTCTCTACATCAGACAAAACTGTCTTGCATATGGAGACCTCCATACTGGTCTTTTGGATCAGATAAAGCCAATTGTATCAGTATACTGTTCAGAGCGTTAGGATTTAAGATACAAAAATTGATTGATCTCACTCCAGGGAGAGTGCTAATATTGGATGGAATTTGGAAAAATGAACCCAGCAGATTTTTGAACATTTATGCACCACAAACAAAGGCAGCTAGAGTAAAACTGTTTGAAATCACTCAACCATAGCTATCTACAGCAAACAATATACACCTGGGGGGATTGTAATTGCAGCCTAGAAATCAAGGCTAGGCATGAATGTGTACGAAAGTGTACTATGATGCTTTAGCACTTAAAATAAGTGTGGAAATAGCAGAATTAACTGATTGTTTTACATTTTAAAAGTCAGAAATAAGACAAACTTATGTAAGAGGTAAGTTAGCAACTAAAATTGATTATATGTTTGTTTCAAGGAGAATGAAGATAATAAATACAGAAATAATTCCAGTAGAATTTTCAGACCATTTAATGGTACACACATAGGTACAAATAGATGCAGGTCTACAAGGTGCGCCGCTCACACAGTGAAAGCACAATGGCAAAATCCCTCACACAACAATCTCAACAGGTTTTGAGATTGTCGCTGTGAGGGACCCGAGGGTGAAATTTCTCCCTTTTGCCATCTTTTGCCCCCCTCCCTTCAAAACAACTCCAACTTGGATGGATATCTTAAGAAGGAGTGAGGGGGCACAGTCCAGTGCATGGGGATTTGGTGTCGCAGCTCCCGATAGAAAACACACGGTGTCTGACAGGTGAAATTTAGCCTGTCGACATTGGGGATCTCGCCATGGAAACTTTGACAACACTGTTGTCGTTTCAGCATGGTAAAATCGGTCTACAAATACCTAGAACCGAATGAAAACTAAATACATCACTATTGAAAGATCCATAGATCATCACAGGCATCAGGCAACCATTAGGTACAAGATTTTCAGTACTAGAGTTATATGAAGACATAGGACAGTGGTGGCAGGACACAACAAGCATTTGTCAATGCCGAATGTTGATTGCGTTGGTCCGTTGAGTTAGCTCACTGCCCCTATGTCACTCACTCGTTCTGTTCCTCCTGGTGCTGCAGGCTGCTGGTTTGTCCTGGGCTCCTGCCTGCATTGACAAACTTTTTTATATTCAAAAAAATCCGCAGCTGTCACAACTGAGGTCCGTTGAGGTGTCTCACTCCCCCTGTATCACTCTCTCATTCTGTTTCTCCTGGCACTGCAGGCTGGCCTTCTGTACAGGGCTCCTGCTTGTGTTGGTGTATTTTTCTGCCCACAAAGAAATCTGCAGTAGTCCCGGCACAGGCCCTTTGACGTTGCTCAGTCCTCCTCCATCACTTGCTTGTTCCGTTTCTGCTGGCGCTGCAGGCTACCCTTTTGTACTGGGCTCTTGCCTGCATTGCTGCCTTTTTCTGCCCACAAAGAAACCTGCAGTAGTCACAATAGAGCTCTGTTGAGCTCACTCACTCCCCCTCTCTCACGTGCTCATTCTGTTTCTACCACCAGTGCAGGCTGCCCTTTTGTACTGGGCCCTTGCGTGCATTGCTTCCTTTTCTGCCCACAAAGAAATCTGCAGCAGTCATGATACAGCTCCATTGAGGTCGCTCACTCCCTTGTCTGACTCACTCATTCTGTTTCTCCTGGTGCTGCAGGCTGCTGGTTTGTACTGGGCTTCTGCCTGCATTGGCACCCTTTTCTGTCCTTAAAGAAATCTGCAGCTGTCCCAACAGAGGTCCGTTGAGGTGGCTCACTCCCCTCTGTGTCACTGGCTCATTCTGTTTCTCCTGGCGCTGCAGGCTGGCCTTCTGTACAGGGCTCCTGCCTGTGTTGGTGATTTTTTCTGCCCACAAAGAAATCTGCAGTAGTCCCGACACAGGCCCTTTGACGTTGCTCAGTCCTCCTCCGTCACTTGCTTGTTCCGTTTCTGCCGGTGCTGCAGGCTACCCTTTTGTACTGGGCTCCTGCCTGCATTGCTGCCATTTTCTACCCACAAAGAAACCTGCAGTAGTCACAATAGAGCTCTGTTGAGCTCACTCACTCCCCCTCTCTCACTTGCTCATTCTGTTTCCACCACCGGTGCAGGCTGCCCTTTTGTACTGGGCTCCTGGGTGCATTGCTGCCTTTTTCTGCCCACAAAGAAATCTGCTTCAGTCCCAACAGAGCTTTGTTGAGCTCACTCACTCCCCCTCCCTCAGTGGCTCATTCTGTGTCTCCCGCTGATGCAGGCTGCCCTTTTGTACTGGGCTTCTGCCTATATTGGCGGCTTTTTCTACCCACAAATAAATCTACAGCAATCAGAACACAGCTCCGTTGAGCTCGCTCACTCCCCCTTTCTCAGTCGCTCGTTCCGTTTCTGCTTGCGCTGCTGGTTGGCCTTTTGTACTGGGCTCCTGCCTGCATTGCTGCCTTTTTCTGCCCAACAAAGAAATCCGCAGCAGTCTTGATACAGCTCCATTGAGGTCACTCACTCTCCTTGTCTGACTCACTCATTCTGTTTCTCCCGGTGCTGCAGGCTGATGGTTTGTACTGAGCTCCTGCCTGCATTGGCACCCTTTTCTGTCCTCAGAGAAATCCGCAGCTGTCCCGACAGAGGTCCGTTGAGGTGGCTCAATCCCCTCTGTGTCACTGGCTCATTCTGTTTCTCCTGGTGCTGTAGGCTGGCCTTTTGTACTGGGCTCCTGCCTGTGTTGGAGCTTTTTCTGCCCACCAAGAAATCTGCAGTAGTCCCGACACAAGTCCGGTGAGGTTGCTCAGTCACCCCGTCACTCATTTGTTCCATTTCTGCCAGCACTGCAGACTGGCCTTTTGTACTGGGCTCCTGCCTGTGATGCCGCCTTTTTCTGTCCACAAAGAAATCCACAGCAGTCACAGTAGAGCTTCATTGAGCTTGCTCACTCCCCCTCTCTCATTTGCTCATTCTGTTTCTACCACCGGTGCAGGCTGCCCTTTTGTACTGTGCCACGGGTGGAATGCTGCCTTTTTCTGCCCACAAAGAAATCCGCAGCAGTCCCAACAGAGCTTTGTTGAGCTCACTCACTCCTCCTCCCTCAGTGGCTCGTTCTGTGTCTCCCACTGCTGCAGGCTGCCCTTTTGTACTGGGTTCCTGCCTGCATTGGTGTTTTTTCTGTCCACAAATAAATCTGCAGCAGTCCCAAAACAGCTCCGTTGAGCTCGCTCAATCCCCCTTTCTCAGTCACTCATTCTGTTTCTGCTCACACTGCTGGCTGGCCTTTTGTACTGGGCTCCTGCCTGCATTGCCGCATTTTTCTGCCCACAAAGAAATCTGCAGCAGTCTCGATACAGCTCCATTGAGGTCACTCACTAAATTTGTCTGACTTGCCCATTCTGTTTCCCCTAGTGCTGCAGGCTGCCCTGTTGTACAGTGCTCCTGCCTCTGTTGGTGCCTTTTTCTGCCCAGAAAAAAATCTGCAGCAGTCCTGACAGAGCTCCATTGAGCTCGCTCACTGCCCCTCTCTCACTCACTCATTCTGTTTCTGCTGGTGCTGCAGGCTACCCTTTTGTACTGTGCTCCTGCTTGCATTGCCATCTTCTTCTACACACATAGAAATCTGTAGCAGTCACGATAGAGTTCCGCTTGAGCTCGCACACTCCCCTTCTCTCACTTGGTCATTGTGTTTCTCCCGCTGTTGCAGGCTGTCCTTTTGCACTGGGCCCCTGCGTGCATTGCTTCCTTTTCTGCCCACAAAGAAATCTGCAGCAGTCCCGACACAGTTCCATTGAGCTCGCTCACTCTCCCTCTCTCACTTGCTTGTTCCGTTTCTGCCAGTGCTGTAGGCTGGCCTTTTGTACTGTGCTCCTGCCTGCATTGCCGCCTTCTTCTGCCCACAAAGAAATCTGCAACAATCACAATACAGCTCCATTGAGCTCGCTCATTCCCCCTCTCTCACTTGCTCATTCTGTTTCTCCCACTGCTGCAGGCTGGCCTTTTGTGCTGGGCTCCTGCGTGCACTGCTGCCTTTTTCTGCCCACAAAGAAATCTGCAGCAGTCAAGATAGACCTACGTTGAGTTCGCTCACTCCCCCTCTCTCACCCGCTCATCACGTTTCTGCCGGCACTGCAACCTGCCCTTTTGTATGGGGCTCCTGCCTGCTTTGCTGCCCTTTTCTGCCCACAAAGAAATCAGCAGCAGTCCCGATAGAGCTCTGTTGAGCTCACTCACTCCCCCTCTCTCTCAGTCACTCATTCAGTTTCTCCCGCTGCTGCAGGATGCCCTTTTGTATGGGGCCCATGCGTGCATTGCTGCCTTTTTCTACCCACAAAGAAATCCGCAGCAGTCCCAACAAAGCTTTGTTGAGCTCGCTCACTCCCCCTCTCTCACTTGCTCATTCTGTTTCTACCACCGATGCAGGCTGCCCTTTTGTACTGGGCCCCTGGGTGCATTGCTGCCTTTTTCTGCCCACAAAGAAATCTGCTGCAGTCCCAACAGAGCTTTGTTGAGCTCACTCATTCCCCTTCCCTCAGTTGCTCATTCTGTGTCTCCCTCTGATGCAGGCTGCCCTTTTGTACTGGGCTACTGCCTGCATTGGCAGTTTTTTCTGCCCACAAATAAATCTGCAGCAATCGCAACACAGCTCCGTTGAGCTCGCTCACTCCCCCTTTCTCAGTTGCTCGTTCCATTTCTCCTTGCGCTGCTGGCTGGCCTTAAGTACTGGGCATCTGCCTGCATTGCCGCCTTTTTCTGCCCACAAAGAAATCCGCAGCAGTCATGATACAGCTCCACTGAGGTCGCTCACTCCCCCTTGTCTGACTCACTCATTCTGTTTCTCCCGGTGCTGCTGGCTGCTGGTTTGTACTGGGATTCTGCCTGCTTTGGCACCCTTTTCTGTCCTTAAAGAAATCTGCAGCTGTCCTGACAGAGGTCCGTTGAGGTGGCTCACTCCCCCTGTGTCACTGGCTCATTCTGTTTCTCCTGGTGCTGCAGGCTGGCTTTTTGTACTGGGCTCCTGCCTGTGTTGGAACTTTTCCTACTCACAAAGAAATCTTCAGTAGTCCCGACACAGGTCCACTGAGGTTGCTCAGTCACCCCTGTCACTCGCTTGTTCCGTTTTTGCTGCCGCTGCAGGCTAGCCTTTTGTACTGGGCTTCTGCCTGCGATACCGCCTTTTTCTGCCCACAAAGCCATCCACAATAGTCACAATAGAGCTCCGTTGTGCTTGCTCACTCCTCCTCTCTCACTTGCTCATTCTGTTTCTACCACCGGTGCAGGCTGCCCTTTTATACTGGGCCACGGGTGCATGGCTGCCTTTTCCTGCCCACAAAGAAATCCGCAGCAGTCACGATAGACCTCCATTGAGCTTACTCACTCCCCCTCTCACTCGCTCATTCTGTTTCTGCCGGTGCTGCAGGCTGGCCTTTTGTACTGGACTCCTGGTTGTGTTACCGCCTTTTTCTGCCCACAAAGAAATCTGCAGCAGTCACGATAGAGCTCCGTTGAGGTCGCTCACTCCCCCTGTCTCATTCACTCATTCTGTTTCTCCTGGTGCTGCAGGCTGCCCTTTTGTACTGGACTTCTGCCTCTGTTGGTGCCTTTTTCTGCCCACAAAGAAATCTGCAGCAGTCCTGACAGAGTTCCTTTGAGCTCATTCACTCCCCCTCTCTCAGTTGCTTGTCCCATTTCTGCCACCGCTCCAGGCTGCCCTTTTGTACTGGGCTTCTGCCTGTGTTGCCACCTTCTTCTGCACACAAAGAAATCTGCAGCAGTCATGGTAGAGCTCCATTGAGCTCGCTCACTCTCCTCTCTCACTCGCTCATTCTGTTTCTCCCGCTGCTGCAGGTTGGCCTTTTGTACTGGGCCCCTGTGTGCATTGCTGCCTTTTTCTGCCCACAAAGAAATCTGCAACAGTCCTGACACAGCTCCATTATGCCGCTCACTCCCCCTCTCTCACTCACTCATTGTGTTTCTCCCGGCGCTGCAGGCTGCCCTTTTGTACTGGGCTTCTGCCTGCATTGGCATCTTTTCCTGCCCGAAAAGAAATCTGCAGCTGTCCAGACAGAGCTCCGTTGAGGTCGCTGATGCCTTCTGTCTTATGCACTCATTCTGTTTGTCCTGGCACTGCAGGCTGCCCTTTTGTACTGGGCTCCTGCCTCTGTTGGTACCTTTTTCTGGCCACAAAGAAATCTGCAGCAGTCCCGACAGAACTCCATTGACCTTACTCACTCCCCCTCTTTCACTCGTTCATTCTGTTTCTGCCAGAGCTGCAGCCTGCCCTTTTGTTCTGTGCTCCTGTCTGCATTGCTGCCCTTTTATGCGCACAAAGAAATCCGCAGCAGTCATGATAGAGCTCCTTTGAGCTTGCACACTCTCCCTCTCTCTCTGTCGCTTGTTCTGTTTCTCCCGCTACTGCTGGCTGCCCTTTTGTACTGGGCCCCTGCATGCATTGCTGCCTTTTTCTACCCACAATGAAATCTGCAGCAGTCCCAACAAGAAGGGTTGCCATGAGAAGGCAGCCCCCATTGTTCCAGGCCATTCTGACCCTGAGAAGAGACTGGACAGTCAGCAAGAGGGGAGGGGGAAGAGGAAAGGGGTGGGATCAAGGTATGAAAATGGTAGGGAAAAGGGGAAGGGGTAGTGAGGTCAGAGGAGGGGAGACATCTCCATGAGATCAGAATAGTGTCAGAAAGAGGGTGGGGGACAAGGACCAATAGGAAAGAAGGAAAGGCTAGGGAAGGGCAGACCAAAAAGGGGTTTAAGAAGGGCAGCACAGAGGGGCTCTGCCACTTTCTGCTGGGTTCTTAGGTAAGCAATTTCAAGATAAGAACCCAGCACATCAGTCAGGAGTTCCTGGAAATACAGTAAGAAAGGAGAATTTAAAAATGTAATAAAAGTCTATGAGGCTATAGTAATGGTGGAGGCAATAGATTTACGCTATGTTAATATACTGTATGTTGAAGAATAATGGTATGAGTAAAGAGGGGCAAGTTTAAACCAAAGCTAGGAGGGCTAGAGAAAGTGTGGAAGCAAGATACTGGCACTTTAATAATGGCATTTTGTGGGAATAAGATAATAAAAGAAAGTGGGCAGGGTAATATAATAATAAGAGGTTTCAGTCAGGCAAAATAGACTATAAGGACATGAATGCAGCCAGATGAATGAGAGACAAGGCAAGGTAAATCAAAAAAAAAGATAGAAATGAGGGAGTGAAGAAGCAAAGTGAGTCGGGCGCATAGGCAGGAGGAGCACGGATGGTAGGTGGCAGCCCTAGGGGCACGCCACAGAGTCAGAGGATGTTCTGGAGAAGTTTGAGGGACAAAGGGAAAGGTTTGGAGCACAGAAGGGGGTTTAAGATGTCCAGTGGTGAATGCAGGAGGAAGAACTAGCACAAAGGAACAACAGGCCCTTGAAAAAAGGAAGGAAGGGTGGTTTTAAAATTATCCTTGCAGTGGGGGACAGAGAGGAAGAAACAGCGGAACGGAGCCACATGGTGAATACACCACAGGACAGGCACTAGGAAGGGTGCACAAAAGGGGAGGGTGCAGCCTCTTGGAATGGATTAGTAGCTACAGCAGGGCAAGATTGTTCTGCGGGAGGGTGATCGAGAAGCAAGCGGGGGGGCGGCGAAATGAAATGGCAGGACAAATTGGAATGAAGGCGGGCAGAGAGATTGAGACTTAGGCGACCACGTGGGAGCGCCAAGCAGGGAGACAAAGAGCCGTGCAAACAGAAGAGCGCGAACACGGGAAGCGCGGAAAGTTCAGAAACGAGAGTCGAATCAAGGACAGGGATTAATGAGCAGTATTTTAAGGGGTGAATTTGGTTTAAATGCTTGGTGTCGTTAAGGAAAGGAGACAAATGAAGTTTGAGAGGTCAGCCTTACAGATGGTTTACACGGGTACACAGGCAATTAGGCCTGGAAGGCCCCCACTCTCCTTGCACGGATAACAAAAGGTTTTTAAAAAAAAAAAAGCAAACAGTATTCCGTGCAAGCTAGAATTAGTGGGTCAATTTGAACAACACCCTCCGAGGCACACGGCTAGCTGTCTGGACAAAAGAGGGCGGCCATCTTAGGGGGAGCATGGAATGTGGACCCCAGCAGAGCATGGTGGTTACAAGGAGTGTTTCCGTAGAAGGTAACCATACATATGTAGGCTTAATAATGAAATAAGTAATA
This sequence comes from Neoceratodus forsteri, assembly GCA_016271365.2. Lineage (NCBI taxonomy): Eukaryota > Metazoa > Chordata > Ceratodontiformes > Ceratodontidae > Neoceratodus > Neoceratodus forsteri. The sequence continues at coordinate 1,095,313,267 of CM057451.1, forward strand.
ATGTATATTTTGTGTGAGCAGGTCAAAGAGACAGAATGAACTCTCGTGGATCCAGTTCAATGAAAGCGGATGCAATGAAAATGATTATGGACCTCGTGGACAGGGCACACAAAGTCCTGGATACAGTGGAAGACACAGAGAGGGGGGAAGTGCCAGCAAAAAAGGAGAGGGTCAGAAGGAAAGGGCAGAGCAGGGCAAGAGGAAAAGGGAAGGGAGTTGGGACCCCGGTGCCCACACGCCCTAGAACAAGTTCTCCAGGGTGGCAACCGACAAACCATGAGAGCCCTGACCCAGTACCTGCTCCCAGTCCAGAGGGGCCGATGCTTGAGCCGGAGGACAGGCCAAGGCAGGAGGTTAGACCTCACCCGGGACTGGGACCTAGCATCCCCACCAATGAACCTATCAGGCTGGAAATACCACAGCCAGGTGGAGGGACGACCAAACCCATGACTGGTAATAACCGGTGGCAGGCCCCAACTAGCGGACCATGAGTCGGAGTGGAACCAAGAGACAAGGCAGCAACTGGACCACCTAAAGAACCCCATGGAGAATCATGTACAGTGTTGACCTTAGACAGTAGCATGAAGGAATATGTAGAGCAATTATTATTGGGTATGGGGGGATGGTATTAAGAAGTTACAAAAGGTACTGGGGGTTTTAGAAGTGAAGGAGAAGGATGGAAAGCAGATGGATGGGGTGAAAAAGAGGGGATAGAACAGAAAAAAGGGGGTGGAGGAGTACAGATAGGGGATCACGTGCCATTAGCAACAAAAGAAAAGATCTGGAAAGGAGAATTTGTTGATATTTTTGCATTGGTGGACAAGAAAACAGCTGAATTAAATGAAGAAAAAGAGAGTTTCGGTAAAAGAGAATTAGCGGCGGCAGTAGTACTGGTCAAGAAAGGGGAAGAGCAGAAAGGACCCACATATAAAGGGAAATCGTGGGAGGCATGGACCCTAGGTTTCACATATTACAGCGCTATAGCACAGGAAAAGAAGCCAGAACTGGGCATTCCCTTGTTAGCTTACCCGGAACGCTTATAAGATGATGGGGGGGCACGAATTGGTTACAGTATGATGAGAAGTTCAGGACCCAGATGGCTAATTATGGGGAGGACTGTCGTTGGGATTCTAGACACAATGACCTATGGTGGGAAACCATGACAGTAGCAGGGGGGAATGAGGAGCGAATGGCAGAAGGGAGATATGCGATATCAAAAATGCTGCTGGGAGTACAACAGGGCACACTGTTCCTTCCCACACTGCAGGTTCAGACATGCCCGTTCAAAATGCGGGGGAGCTCACCCAGCTGCTAGATGTAGATCTTATGGAGAAACCTGCCCAGGGGGACGACAAGGAAGTTATTCCTTTTGGGGAGGCCACAGAGGGGCGCAGGGAGAAAATACAGGAAGAGGAAGGGGATATACAGGTGGGAGAAGATACCACCAAGGAGGAAAGTAGGGAAGGTCATTTCCCGCTAGCCAAAACCCCAATTAGAAGTGAAATAGTAGAACAATGGATGAAGGGGTACCTGAATGAAAAGGTGGGGTTGGAATTAATAGAAGGTTTTCAAAAAGGTTTTAGGTTTTAGTTTACTCTACCAAGGGAGGAGATTTGGAACATGGGCAAAAAATTTTAACTCAATGAAAGGGAGGGAAGCACTGCTAAAAAAGAAGATTGGTAACGAAAAAGAGGCAGGTAGGATAGAAGATCCCTTCAAGGAGCCCCCTCTTTAGCACCTATGAGTATCTCCGTTGGGCCTAGTCCCAAAAAATCAGGTAGGGGAATATAGGGTGATACACTACCTATCCTACCCTGAAAAGAATCAGTCAATGATTACATTTCGGAAGAGGTCAGTAGAGTATCCTATGGGACTCTAGAGGATGCAGTGGATATCATCAGGGCAAGACGCACCCCATGGCTGGCAAAGATGGACATCAAGTCTGCGTTAGAGCTATTGCTGGTCCACAGGGAGGATTGGGAGTTGTTAGGTTTCCAGATCAACAGGGAATATTATTTTGACAAAGCCATGCCGATGGGGTGCTCGATGGCATGCTCCACCTTTGAAAAATTCAGCACATGGTTGCAGTGGGTATTCAAAGTCAGGTACAGATATGACATGGTAGTCCATTACCTGGATGATTTTCTGTTTATAGGTGAGGGCGAAACAGGGGTACGGGGGATGCTGGAGGACTTCCGAGAGCTGTGTAGGGAGCTTGGAGTGCCACTAGCAGCAGAAAAAATGGAAGGCCCCAGCAGGTGCTTGGAATTCCTAGGTATAGAGGTGGATGCAGAACATGGGTTATTTCACCTGCCAAGCCAAAAGGTAATTAAGTTAAGAGGGATGTTGTTAGAGATAGGAAAAAAGAAGCAGGTGCCCCTAATTACCAGTCAGCAATTAATGGGTCACTTGAATTTCACATGCAGGGCAATAGGGCCAGGACACGTGTTTACACGACATCTGGCTAGGGCCATGGTGGGAGGAGCGAAGCTGTATCATTGGGTCAGTCTATGTAGAGAGATCAAAGAAGACCTAAAAGTTTGGGAACAGTTCATACAAACACACAATGGGATAGCCATTTGGCAGGAGAAATGGCTATACAACACGGATCTAGAACTTTACACAGATGCCTCAGGGGGACATGCGATGGAAGCCTACCTCAAGGGGAAATGGGTAGCAGAACCATGGCCACAAGAGTGGATCGAGGGAGGTTTGAAAAAGGATATCACCTTTTTAGAGATCTTCCCGATCTGGGCGGTGACTAAGATGTGGGGCACATGGTTACAGAACCAGCGGGTCACATTTTGGTGTGACAACAGGGCAGTCGTTGATGTACTAAACAACAGAGGGCCAAAGTCAGTCCTGGTGCTCCGCATTCTATGTCAACTAGTCCTACAGGGGCTGAGGCTCAACATGAGTTTCAGGGTTAGGCACATTGCAGGGAAAAAGAACTCTATTGCTGACAGCCTTTCCCGATTACAGATGGAGAGGTTTTGGGCACTGGCTCCCAACAAGGATCCAACGGGAGAGAAGATCCCAGAGGAGCTATGGAAGATTGACTGGAAGGAGCAGCGTACCTTTTCCGAAGCTCATGGGCAGACAACACTCTAAAAGCTTACGAAAGCTCATGGAGAGTTTTTCAAGTTTTCAGGGCCCATCACACCATGGAGGTAAGTAGGGCAGTCACAGAAGAGCAGGTGGGGAGGTTTGTAGTGGCAAACTGGGAAGAGGGAGTGGCCTGTGCCACTGTGAGAGTGCATCTGGCGGCAATAGGATGGGTTTGCTGGATGAAGGGGGGGACCCTGCAATAGTATTTTAGTAAGAAGAATGATGATGGGGTGGCAAAGGATTAAAGGGAGGGAGAGGGATAGGATAGAGCCAATCTCAGAACACTTGCTAGGAAGGATACTGGCAAAATTGCCAGATATTTGCTACACCCAGTAAGAAGTAATGCTATTCAAAGCATTGTTTACGGTATTATACAAGGGAGCATTCAGAGTGTCAGAAATGGTGGGATCTGCTGCACCCTCCCCAGGTAAGGGTTTACAATCTGAAGATATACAATGGGAAAAGGAAGGGCTTACCCTCAAAATTGCAAGCTCAAAGATGGATCAGTTGGGAAAGGGCTCCAGAGTAAATATCGAGCCCAAGGAGAACTCAGACCTGTGCCCCTGCCAGCTTATGCGAGCTACAAAGAATTAGGCCAGGCGGGGTTGTTTTTTATACACAAGGATGGGAAGGAAGTGAAAGGGAGTCAAGTATCAGGGGTGTTGAAACGATGCGTAAGAGAACCGGGAGGGAACCCAGGCAGCTTCTCATCTCATTCTTTTCAGATTGGGGTAGCGTCAAAGGCGGCGGCACAGGGGAAGGGAGGGGATGACATAAAGGCCATAGGGCGATGGTCATCAGACTGCTACAAAAAATATATTAGAAATCCAGTACATTAACCTTTTTGTATTTTGTCTTCCCTACAGGAAAGAATTGAATGGATAAGGTATGGGGAAATGGACGGGAGGGGGAAGAAAAAAAAATAGACGACATTGAAGATTTCTGTCCTCACTGTTACTTGTTGTTTGTTATAGAGACATGAAAAAGGAAGGACATATGGATGGTGGGACAATCACACATTTATTGGGTGGAAAGGGAGGCAGCGCAGAGAAAAGGTGGAAAACAATTGGGCTTTGACCATAAAAGCATAAGGATCCTGTGGAAAGGAATTCGAGGAATGCGATGGGGGCAGCTCCTTCTCTTACTGATAGAGATGAGGAGGAACAACAAGGATCCAGACCTCTTTATAGTACACCTGGGTGGGAATGACTTAGGCCATGGCCCGTGGTTAGAGATTTTTAACAACATACAGAGGGATGTCAGGGTCATAAAGGCATGGTGGCAAGGAATAACAATTATGTAGTCTGAAATGATACCATGTAGTGTGTGGAGACATGCCAGACAGCATAAGGCCATGGAAAAGGTGAGGAGGCGGATGAACAGTAGGGTGGGGCGGTTTATGAGAGAAAATGGAGGAGCTGCCATAAGGCATGAGGAGATAGAGGAGCGGATACATGGGCTATATCGGGCTGATTGGGTGCACTTATCCCAGTTGGGAAACCACATATTTATCACTGAGCTGGGTAGGGGTATAGATGTAGGTGTGTAGGTGTGGAAAGTAGTGGTTTTATTAGGGGGGAAGCTTGCCATCCAATGCAAGCTGGAGGCAAGCTAATGGAAGGTAGGAAGTAAAGATTTGATAAGAGAAAAAGGGTAAAACAGGTATGGGGGGTTTAGGGGAGAAGCAAATGGGGGGGAATGAAAATCGAAGAAGGTGAAGGGTATGGACACCCTGGTAAGTGGGCAAGAAAAGGGGAGCAGGAATTGGACCTGCCCAGAAAAGAAAGAAATTATAAGACCAGCTTGGATTTACACCCGGGAAAGGAGTGGAACAGGACTCCTTCGGGTTTCGACGCCCGGGGGAGAAAACACAAAAATCAAAACTTAACATGAAAGAGGATTTGAATAAAGATGTGGACAAAAAGGAAGAAGAAAAAGGAACTCAATATTGTATATGTGTAAATAGTATATTTCATGCGTGGAATAATAAAAGGTTTTGCCGACTGAGCAGCCAAATCTACAATATTGAGTGTGTGTCTCTTTTGAGGGGAAGGGGATCTGGAACAAGAAGGGTTGCCATGAGAAGGCAGCCCCCATTGTTCCAGACCATTCTGACCCTGAGAAGAGACTTGACGGACAGCAAGAGGGGAGGGGAGGAGGGAAGGTGGGATTGAGGGATGAAAAGGGGAGGGAAAAGGGGAAGGGGGTAGTGAGGTCAGAGGAGGGGGGACGTCTCCATGAAGTCAGAATAGTGTCAGAAAGGCAGAAAGGGGGCAGGGGACAAGGACCAATAGGAAAGAAGGAAAGGTTAGGAAGGGGCAGAGCAAAAAGGGAGTTTAGGAAGGACAGCACAGAGGGGCTCTGCAACTTTCTGCTGGGTTCTTAGGTAAGCAATTTCAAGTCCCACCCACCACCCTAAGTAAGGGGAAGGAAGATAGGAAGTAAAGATTTGATAAGAGAAAAAGGGGAAAATGGGTATGGGGGGGGTTAGGGGAGAAGCAAAAGGTGGGGAATGAAAACTGGAAGAAGGTGAAGGGTATGGACACCCTGGTAAGTGGACAAGAAAGGGGGAGCAGGAATTGGACCTGCCCAGAAAAGAAAGAAATTATAAGACCAGCTCGGGTTTATACCCAGGAAAGGAGTGGAACAGGACCCCCTCAGGTTTCGATGCCCGGGGGAGAAAACACAAAAATCAAAACTTAATATGAAAGAGGATTTGAATAAAGATGTGGACAAAAAGGAAGAAGAAAAAGGAACTCAATATTGTATATGTGTAAATAGTATATTTCATGTGTCGAATAATAAAAGGTTTTGCCGACTGAGCAGCCAAATCTACAATATTGAGTGTGTGTGTGTCTCTTTTGAGGGGAAGGAGACCTGGAGCAAAGCTCCATTGACCTCACACACTACACCTCCCTCACTCGCTCATTCTGTGTCCCCCAGCATTGCAGGCTGCCCTTTTGTACTGGCCTCCTGCCTGTGTTGGTGCCTTTTCCTGCCCACAAAGAAATCTGCAGCAGCCCCGACAGAGCTCAGTTGAGCTTGGTCACTCCCCCCCAACTCACTCAATCCTAAATTGTCCCAAACAATGATTTCCGACAGTGACTGCCATATTCTGCACTGGAAGCGCAAAAACACATTTCGGCCAGGATGCGAAAAATGACAGCTGTACTTTTTACAAGGAGGTGTGGAAAATGCCACTGTTGAGAATGTGGCGTGAAAATATTACTAATTTGTGAAGTTACAAGGGTGCGTGGAAACTGCACAATGCATGCTCGTAACAGTCATTTTATGGAGTTTCATCACAAAATTTTCAACACTGCAATTTTAGGACCTCTGCTCATGAACAGTGTCAGTGTGATTTTCTTAACGTGTCCTGAACACCGATTTCCCACAGCGACCGTGCTATTGTGCGCCGGAAGGGCAAAAACACATTTTGGCCAAGATGTGAAAAATGGCAGCTGCACTGTTCATAAGGAGGTGTGTAAAAATGGCAATGCTGAAAATCTGGAGTGAAAATATTGCAAGGTTACGAAGGTATGAGCATGCGTGAGAACGGCACAACGCACACTCGTAGCACTCGCATTTCATGGACTTTCGTCACCGAATTTTCAACATAGCCATTTTAGGGCCTCTCCTAATGAACATTGTCACTGTCATTTTCATAATGTGTCACTAACACTGATTTCCCACAGCGACTGTGCTATTCTGCGTCGGAAGTGCGAAACACATTTCAGCCAGGATGTGAAAAATGACAGCTATACTGTTCATAGGGAGGTGCAGAACAATGGCAATATTGAAAATCTGGAGTGAAAATATTATAAGTTCGCAAACTTATGAACGTGCATGCAAACTGCACAACGCATGCTCGTAACACAGTCATTTTATGGAGTATCAACACCAAATTTTTAACATAGGCATTTTAGGACCTCTGCTCATGAACAGTGTCACTGTCGTTTTCATAATCTGTCCCGAAAACTGATTTCCTAAAGCGACCACACTATTCTGTGCCAGAAGTGTGAAAGCACATTTCAGCCATGATGTGAAAGATGACAGCTGTACTGTTCACAAGGAGGTGTGGAAAAATGCCAATGTTGAAAATCTGGCATGAAAATATTTCAAATTCACAAAGTTATGAGCATGTGTAGCAACTGCACAATGCACGCTCATAAAACAGTCATTTTGGGGATTTTTCCCACCAGATTTGCAACATAGGCTTTTTGAGAGCCCGCCTCATGAACACTGGCACTGTCATTTCATTAATTGATCCCAAAAGGTGATTCTGCACAGTGACCGCAAAATCACCTTCCGGGGTCTATTAACGCCATGACAGTGCCAGAATTCATGAGGAGGGGTCCCAAAAACCCCATGTTGAAAAATTGAAAATTTGGTGCCAACATTCCAAAAACTGTCCGAGATATGCCTCAAAGTCTAAAAAAACCCTATTTATTCCATTATACAGCTAACCGGCATTTCCTCAGTTCACGGTCAGCTTTGAAGAGTGCAGATGTGTTCCCAGTCCACCGAAGATCGTCACGCCAAGCTCCAGAGGAAAGTATGGGGTGGGGGGTGGCAGGGTGCTCAGTGGGTGGGTGCGGTTGTTGGAGGGGCAGGGAGACGGCGAGGACCATTTTTTGTTTACAGGAACCAAAAAAAAAAAAAAAACACATCGCAGGACCATTTTTCCCTTTCAGGGCATGTGGCATGCTGGGGTGAGCTCCCAGCGTGCCAACAGACTCTTTTCATACTACTAAGTTTCATACTACTAAGAGTGTTAGATGAACAGAAGGCTTTTTTTTTTGAACTCATGTAAGTACATCTCCAGTATCTGGATATCCTTATGCCTTACTTAATGAAAATTTGTCAAGATTTCTTTTAAAGGTTTCCACATTATCTGTTTCTAACAAATTTCTTGGTAATTTGTTCCACGTTGATATAATTCTTTGTGTAAAAAAAGAATGTCTGGTGTTTACTTTGGGATAAGTTAAAGTTAATTGGAACTCATGACTCCTGAGATTACATTCTCTCGTATTGAGGAACATTCCTAGTTGTATCATTAAATCATTGTCTCTAACGATGTTAAACATCAAAAGGAGATCACCACTAGTTCTTCTCGTCTCCAGTGAATACAGATCCAATTCCTTCATTCTAGTTTGATAATCCTTGTTTTGTAAGCCATTCACCATCTTGGTGACCCTTCGCTGAACCCCCTCCAACACATTAATATCACGTCTAAGACTTGGGCTCCATAGTGGTGAACAGTAGTCCAAATGTGGTCGAACATAGGCTCTATAAAGTGGGAGTATACATGCCCTGTTTCTAGTAACAAATGATCTTTTTATGCACCCTATTATTTTATTTGCCTTTTTCTTTATATGATTACAATATGATGTAAATGTAAATTCTGCATTTATAATAACACTAAGATCTTTCTCCTCTTTTACTGATAACCAGTGTAGAACCATTTAATTTAAACTGTACATTTGGATTATTATCTCCTAAATGCATAATGACAGTTTTATTAACATTAAAATCCATATTATTTTGTTTGGCCCAAGTTTCTAAGAGTTGAAGGTCTTGACAGCATCTTTGGGGAAGCTGCGGCTGATGGGGATTGGCACCTGTCGGCCCACAACAAAAGGGGATTGCGTCGATGGGGATTGGGGCACCCCATCGGCAAAGACAGAAGGAGAGGTTGAACAAAGCTGAGGGGGATTGGGCACCCCCCTCATCACACAAGAAATAGGGGGGATATGCCGACAGGGACTGGGCATCCCCATTGGCAAACACAGAAACAGGGAGGGGACATAAGCCAAGGAGTATTGGGCACCCCCTCGGCACACAAGAAATTGGGGGGGAGACATGCTGATGGGGACTGGTCTCCCCTTCAGCAACAGCCCTGCAATGAGGGGTCACTTCCTCATTGCAGCGGATGATGCTGCTGCAATGACGAGGCAGCCCCTGACTGCAGCGGCTAAAATGTTAGAAAGTTGTGACACGCTGGCTGAACTAGTGTCAGCAGCAATGTGCCACGGCATTGGGGAATGGCGGCCAAGCCTTTAAAGGCTGTGGGGGCATTGGCCACAAGAGTGCAACACCTCCACTACCTGCTTTTTGCAAAAGCTGTCGCAACATGTTTCTTGCACTTGCGCGCAATCAACATAACAAGCATTTGTCAATGCCGAATGTTGTCACGCTGGCATTGGCATTAGGAGTGGTGTAGCTAGAGACGCATAGTGCTGTGATTTTGTGAATGTGTCTCAAAAGGTGATTTTGCACAGCGAGCACACTATTGTGCGCCACAGCTGCAGAAACACATTTTGGGCAGGCTGTGAAAAATGGCAGCTGGACTGTTGATAAGGAGATGTGCACAAATGCCAGTGGTGAAAATGTGGCATGAAAATATTGCAGATTGACGAAATTACAAGGGTGCGTGGAAACTGCACAATGCACGCTTGCAACACAGTCATTGTATGGAGTTTCGGCACCAAATTTTCAACATAGGCATTTTAGGACCTCTGCTCATGACTAGTGTCACTGTCATATCCTCAAACTGTCCCAAAAACTGATTTCGCACAGCGACCGTGCAATTCTGTGCCAGACATGCGAAAACACATTTCAGGCAGCTGCAGTGTTCATAAGCAGGTATGAAAAAATGCAAATGATGAACAGCTGGACCGAAAGTATTACAAATTCACAAAGTCATGAGCGTGCATGCAAACTGTGCAATGCACGCTCATAAAACACTAATTTTATTGACTTTCGTTCCCAAATTTTCAACATAGGCATTTTAGGGCATCTGCTAATGAAATGTCACTGTCATTTTCATCATGTGTCTCGAACACAGACTTTCCACAGCGACCATGCTATTCTGCGCCAGAACTGCGAAAACAGATTTTGGTCAGGATGTGAAAAATGACAGCTGTACTGTTCTTTAGGAGGTGCAGAACAATGGCACTGTAGAAAATATGGAGTGAGAATATTAGAAGTTTGCGAACGTATGAGCGTGCGTGCAAACTGCAAAATGCACGCTCGTAACACAGTCATTTTATAAAGTTTGGTCACCAAATTTTCAACACAGGCATTTTAGGACCTCTGCTCATGAACAGTGTCACTGTCATTTTTGTAATGTGTTCCGAACACCGATTTCACACAGTGAACACACTATTCTGCGCCAAAAGTGCAAAAACACATTTTGGCAAGGATGTGAAAAAAGACAGCTGTATAGTTCACAAAAAGGTGTAGTAAAATGGCAAATTTGAGAATCTGGCATGAAAATATTGCGACTGCGCTGTTAAGAGTGTGCGTTGCGCCGTTGTTATGCACCTCATAAAACAGTTATTTTATGGAGTATTGTCACCAAATTTTCAACACAGGCATTTTAGGACCTCTGCTCATGAACAGTATCACTGTCATTTTTGTAATGTGTTGTGAACACTGATTTTGCACCACAACCACACTTTTCTGCGCCGGAAGTGCGAAAACACATTTCAGACAGGATGTGAAAAATGACAGCTGTATGGTTCACAAGAAGGTGTGGTAAAATGCCAATGTTGAGAATCTGGCATGAAAATATTGTGAATTCGCTAACTTATGAGTGAGCATTGCGCAGTTGCTACGCATGCTCGTAAAACAGTCATGTTTTGGATTTTTCCCACCAAATTTACAGCATAGGGTTTTTGAGAGCCCCTCTCATGAACAGTGGCACTGTCATTTTGTTATGTGGTCCCGTAAGGTGATTTCATGCAATAACTGCGAAATCACCTTTCGGGACCGAATAACGCCATGACAGTGCAAGAATTCATGAGAAGAGGTCCCAAAAACCCCATGTTGAAAATTTGGGGCCAAAATTCACAAAAATGCCTGAGATATGCAGCAAAGTTGCAAAACCCCTATTTATTACATTATACAGCTTACCAGCATTTCCTCAGTTCGCAGTCGGCTTTGAAGAGTGCAGATGTGTTCTTGGTCCACCAAAGAGTATTGCCCCAGATTCCGGAGGTAAGTATGGGGTGAGGGGTGGTGTGGGGAGGCAGAGTGCACAGAGGGTGGGTGCGGTGGGGGAGGGGGCACGGAGACTACGATGGACAGTTTTCGCTTTACAGGTTAAAAACAGAAAAACATTGCAGGACAGTTTTTGTCTTGCAGGGCATTTGGCATGCTGGGGTGGGCTCCCAGCGTGCTACCTAACTGTTTGGGGAGTTATGTAGCCGACGGGGATTGGGCACCTCGTCGGCAAACAACATGGGGGATTTATGCCGATGGGGATTGGGCACCACCCATCGGCACTCAAAGAAGGGTGAGGGGTGCAGAGTCAGGGGATTGGGCACCCCTCAGCATTAAACAATTGGGGGATGTTTATGCTGACAGGGAGGGCCTCTGCTGGCACATTCACAGGGGGGCAGGGCAGCCGACAGGGGATTGGGCACCCCCGAAGTTGGCAGTTCAACAGCCAGTGTCCCGCCATGTACCTAATGGCAGCAAGCACGGCAAGAAAAGGACCGAGGCATCTGACAAGCTTTGCTCGGATTGCAGCGGACCTTTTCTTAGATGTGCTCACCACATTATGTATGCATAGTGTGGCGCCGGCATGCAGGCTGATTGGGGTATGCGGGACACACCTACTGGTGCGTGCCCTGCATTCGCCCAACAGCGACTGCACCTCTAAAGCTGCACTGTCCCACAATGTTGGCTGCGCAAGCATGCCAACATAAAAATGGATATTAAACAGTGATTCCAAACTTATGACAAATCAAAAGCAAAAGAGAAGTTCTTTCAATATTTATGATACAGAACACAATTGTATAAACTGCTAACAATAGTTTTCACTACAGATGAAGAATTGTCAGATCAGATTATGAACATAAAAAAGAAATGAAACAGTATCAATATGATAGATCCCTCTCTCTGCAGGCAGAATCGACTTATGGAAAACAGAAAACACAATACTCTGACCCATGTGAAGCATAGGAGGGTCACTAGTGGAGTACCTCAGGGCTCAGTACTGGGTCCAGTCCTCTTTAACATCTTTATAGATGACATTGCAGAGGGTCTGAGGAAAGGTATGCCTCTTTGCAGATGATACAAAGATCTGTAACAGAGTTGATACACAAGGGGGTAGAAAGGATGAGAAGGACTTGGCAAGGTTGGAGGAATGGTCAGACATATGGCAACTTAGATTCAATGCAAAGAAGTGCAAAGTAATGCACCTGAGAAACAAAACCCAGGAGAAGAGTACACAATAGCAGGGAGGTACTATCAACAACAAAATGAAACGGGACTTGGGGTAGTCATATCAGATGATCTAAAGGTGGGTAAGCAATGTGAGAAGTCAGTAAGACAGCCAGGGGATACTGGGATGCATAGGAAGGGGCATCACAAGTAGAAAAGGAAGTGGTTATCCCTCTGTGCAGACAGTTGGTGAGACCCCATCTGGAGTACTGTGAGCAGTTTTGGAGACCTCATCTACACAAGGACATAAACAGGATGGAAGCAGTCCCGAGGAGGGCAACTAAAATGGTGCAGGGTCTGCATCAGAAATCATATGAAGAGAGACTGAGAGAGCTTAATATGTATACCCTTGATGAAAGGAGGGACGGGGGGACATGATAGAAACGTTCAAGTACTTCAAGGGAATCAACAAAGCCCAGGAGGGTAGCATCTTTCAGAAAAAGAGATGTGTAAGAACAAGGGGACACAATTTAAAGATAGAGGGGGGACGGCTCAGGGGTAATGTGAGGAAATCTTTTTTCATGGAGAGAATGGTGGATGCGTGGAACTGCTTTCCTGGGGAGGTTGTTGGGGCTACAACAGTGGGGGAATTCAAACATGCATGGGACAGACACAAGGCAATTGTAGTGGGGGTGGCAGGAAGTAGGCTGTTGGTTAACTAGAATCAGCAGCTTATCCAGTAGGTAGGGAAATGGGCAGACTGGGTGGGCCAAGTGGTCCTTATCTGCTATCAAAGTCTATGTTTCTATATAAGGAAAGGAAAAATGCCTCTAATTCTACTAGTTTACTCAATGAGAATGGCATGTTGGTAAATTCTACAGCACAAATCAAACAAATAGAAAATTACTTGAGATCTTTCTGATTATTTCCAGAATATTAATATGGATAATGCTGGGAGTACACAGGATTCTGCAATGATTGAACCTATAACTGTAAAAAAAATTATAGCAGTTATGTATGACCTAAAATCAGAGATATCACTAGGATGGGATAAGTTGCCATCCTAGTGATATCTAGGATGGGATAAGTTGCCAAACAAATTATATAAAAACATTAGCATAGAACTAGAAATTTGTTTAGAAAGAGTATTTGAGATTTTTTTTTACTCAGAAAAACATCCCAGCCAACTTCACCAAAGGTCTAATAATCTTTCTCTATAAATCAGGAAATAGGAATTTGATACAAATTTGGAGACCAGTGTGCTTACCAAACTCAGATTTTAAAATGTTTTCACAAATTTTGGGAAAGAGACTATGAATAGTTGCTGCTAGGCTAATCCACCCTGTACAGACAGGCACTCTCCCAGACAGAATATTTCAGCATAATCTTTTGATTATTCATGAGGTCCTGGACTATTGCCAGAGGGAAAAAATATCTGGTTATTTACTCTCCTTGGATCAATGTAAAGCATTTGATAAAGTAAATCATACAAGTTTTTTCCAAGTGCTATGAAAATATAGGATTCCAGAAACATTTGTGAATTGGATACAGTTATTATACAAATGTGCAGTAATAACACCAACAATAGCTGGACAGGAAAGTAGTAGTTTACAGGTGAAAGTCGGGGATCGGCAGGGATGCCACCTGAGTCCCCTACTGTATATGTTTGCTATTGACCCTTTTATAAGAAAAGCACTAGAAAACAGAGGAGTAGAGGGAACTGAAGGGTTACAGCAAGATGATTTAGTAAAGATAATAGCATATGCAGATGACGTATGTCTTTTTCTAAACATTAAACAGAGCACAGTTGAGATGTTAAGAGAAGTGGAGGGTATCAGGAGCCTAACTTATTGTGTGAAAAAGTAAGGGCATCAGTTTGGGTCCACAAGAACCCCAACCAGACACCCTGACAGATATACCTCTTACAACAGAACCCTTGAAAATCCTAGGAATCAAATTCTGGGTTGGAGACATGGCACAAAGTAACTGGGAAGATTCATTACAAAATTGCAAATAAAAAGTGGCTAGGTGGAAAGGATGGAAGCTTTCTGAATATAAAAGAGTTATATCATCTGGTTAGCCTTTCTTCTGTATAAAAATCAGCCTGTTCAGTGCACATTCTAAACCGTTGTGCGCATTCCAAAGTGGTGTTGTGTGCATTCCAAACAGTTGTTCTGAATAGTTCAAAGGTCATACAATTTTAAATTTCTCTTTTATTCCACACCTAGCTACTTACTAACCACCCGGTGTCCAAAGTTGTACCTTTTAATTTTAAAAAGTCTGTAAATTTGATTTTGATCATTGAACAGAACAAACAAATGGCAAGATTTTTTGTTTTCCCTTTGACAGGGGTATGTCACTCCGGTGTTAAAAATCATATACTATATAAAATAATATATGGGCAACCACACAACTCAGCAAGTGTTTCCATTGGATGTACCACACTGCAGTGACAACATTGTTGTCAACATCTAGGACAGCGATGGGCAAAAAGCTGACAGTCAGCACTGTGCCTTCCGAAAGAAAATGTTTTTTGTGGGAGGCTTTGCCCCCACACACACACACACACACACACACACACACACACACACACTCTTATTAAGATAACCAACTCCGGGGGGGGTGTAACACCAGGAGAAACAGTGCTGGTGTACAGAGGGACCATTACAGTGACCTGCTGATATTTGTCACTGTAATGGTCTTCACTGTGAAAGTTTTGTTGTTGTAATGGTATACAGTTCCCATCTTGGGGCTGAGATGACAGCATTACATCTCTGACTTTGCTCTTAAGGTTCATATGCTATCTTCTCAACCCCTTGATGGAAACACAGCCTTAATGTATCTGGTCGGCCATACATTATTCTCTATTTTATAGTTAAACAATTTCTAATACCATGTCTGTTATATGTTAGCATGGTATTCCCCTTACCTACAAACTTATAAACAAGAATTGTCATTATTTCTTTCTCGATGATATGGTGTAGCTACTTAAATCCAATAAAATGGGACTTTACATCTTTACCAGAAAATAAAGGAGGAGTAAATATTATAAATCCTGTAATTTTATTTCATACTTTATTTGTAATTGTTTTAGTTTTTTAACTTTTAATTGTTTATTTGTAATTGTTTGACTGTTAGGGAGGCAGTATAGTGCAGTGGTTTAAGGCTCTGAGCTGCAAATCTGAAAGATCTGGGTTTGAATCCCACAGCTCTCACTTGCATACTGTGTGATCCTAAGCAAGTCACTTAACTTCCCTGTGCTCCCAGGTCGCACCTGTAAACAAACTTTTAGCTTAATGTGTCTCTCTTGGTTAAA
This sequence comes from Neoceratodus forsteri, assembly GCA_016271365.2. NCBI lineage: Eukaryota > Metazoa > Chordata > Ceratodontiformes > Ceratodontidae > Neoceratodus > Neoceratodus forsteri. The sequence continues at coordinate 1,095,328,862 of CM057451.1, forward strand.
CAATTGGGGGAAAAAAATTTGGTCAGGATCATTAAAAATAGCATTACAGGATAATTCAACACTTGTTAAAAATTGGGTTGCAAATAATATGAGGATTTTTTTTTTCTAAAATGGGAAGATAACCCCCTTAAACTTACACAACATTTACAAATTCCAGGTTATATGAAACCTTCAGTACAAAAATGATTTCAATGAAATGTGACAAAAAACACATATTGAATAACTCAATGAAACAGTTATATGACATGGTACTTAGTATAGCAGGTCCAACAGAACCAGATGTTAAACACTGTAGACAGGGAAAAAAGAGGGGTAGTGATTATACAGCTATTAAGTAACAGAATACTTCAGAAAATGTGATGTGTCTTATGGTTGAGTTCCTATGGGAAGCTAAATGTAAGTGGGAATAGTAAACACAAAGCAATAAAGGAAATAACATGTCCATGTCTAGAATGCTCTGCACAAATACAGACCATGGAACATTTTCTTCTAGAATGTCAGTTTGCAACACAGTTATGGAAGTTTTTAGCAGCTAGACGGCATCCTCCCTGGCTGGAAAGACTTACTTATGAGATTGTAGTTCTAGGTGACTTTTCATATACGTTTCAGAAGTACGATAATACTACCTTAACTGTAACATTTGCCTGCCTGAAGTTTTATCTGTGGCAAGCAATGTGTCAGCTGGTATTACAACAACAGCAAGTGTCATATATTTCCATTTGTAAATTGTGTGAAGCATCTTTTAAAGAGATCTATGAAAAGGATCTACAATTCCATCCAAAGTCAAAAGTTGTGTTATGGTGGAAAGGGTTCCCTTTTTTTCAAAAATTCAAATGAGAAAAGAACAGAAAACTCTGTGATAAGCTAGTTACAAAATGTGAATTATCATAGAAAGTAGGAAATAAGATCTTATCATCAGTCTATAATTCAGAATGTTAAGATGTTAGGAATGTTTGCCATCCTGTGTGAAAGATGTAAAAGATTAGATAACCTGAGAAATGGTCTGTTTAGATTTGTAATTTTGTTTTGGTTTGATTAATAAAAAACTCCCCTACTCTTGCAGTAGGGGACAATGCTGGTCATCAGACAAAGATAGCTTCCACTGAGAAGGATGTGGCTGTTGCCCCAGGACTCAAGAAGCTTGCCTCCTTCTCCAGTACCATACCCAGGTTTCATGTGATAACAGTAACTGCATAACAGTGCCGAACATATGAGCAGAAGACAATACAGTGACCACATTTACAACCAACTCAAAATACAGCAGATATCAAAACAGTGACTCCCTGACACATGGGGCACAGCAACAGAACCAACATCGGGAACATGGTTATGTGATTTTAGGGTACAAACCACATGGACAGCAACCATTTGAACCTGCACCAAGTGCCTGTACTTGTAGTAGTCTGCACAATGCCAGTACGAGTTCTGGGATACCGCCTTGTCCCTCTGATACAAATACCCTGCAAAAAGCAACAGCTGTCTACCATTTTGGCTCTCCAGAAACTGAACAGACTTCTCCAAACAGTAAAATCCACCTCCAGCAGCAATGAAATAGTTGTTCCTAACACACAGCACTCTTATACCACAACCTAACTCCTAACACAAAACACCTGAAAAAGCAAAGAACACCTGACAGAACCTCTTAAACAATAAAAAAACATACCACACAGCACCACAACCTACATTTCACACACTCACAACACATGGCACTCACCAGCACCTAGACTCGAACCCACAACAACACAACACTCAATAGCACACATCTCCCTACCTACCTACCTAAAAACCTACCTAGCCCACTACACCAGAGCTGCACCACAGCTGCAGCACATCCAATATCACTCCATATTCATCATAACGCATCCAGCCACAATAGCACAACACTATATTTCTATATTTTATGCGGGGGGCTTCGCACCCCACACTCCACTATATTAATGTAACCAACTCTGAGATGGTACTATATATGACACAGTGTGCAATACCAACCAGCACACTTCACTGTCACTGCTTCGCTGTCCCTTCATACAGTCACTTTCTTTGCTCCCACTATTCTGCACGTCTCCCTTTTTATAGGCATTCAGTTTTAGTTGCTCATACTGAGTCACTCAAATTGAGTCCCCCATATCACGGGATACTTTATACCCACAGAGGCAATATGTGTTGAGACACCTAAGGAGTTTTTACAATCTCAAGAATGAATCCCAATGGAATTACCTATAGATACTATGATGGACTTAATGGATGGAACACCGCTATCAGAGAATCAAATTTTGGAGGCTGAGAATCAGTTGCACCTGTCCCTGGCAAAGAAGAACTCATATCTGTTTGCTGAAGAAGAAGCTGCATTTCAGTTGAAGAAGAAATGTCTATTTTCCTGTAGAGCAGAGCAGCTACCCTGCTCTGTACCTCTACACCTACCTGTCATTTTGGCTGAATTAGATACGCCATGTGATGCAGCAATGCCACAAGAGTTGCCGACATCCAGCTGCACTCCTTCAGGTGTCACTCTGGATGTTACAGCTGAGAACATTTCTCCAGATCAATGTACTTTACAAAACCAAACTATTAATATCAGCCCGAAAAATCCTTGTGATTTTAAGTTTACTGCACAGCATACTGCTACTAAAGATGCTGCCCAGAATATCAGTCCAATTCAGAAGGAACATATTTCCTCAGTATACAGTTGCTCTCCTGCCTCTGAAATCCCACCTCAAACTTTCTCCCCTGCAGCAAAAGCAATACAGTCAGCTACTCCACACAAAAGACTGTACGATATTTGTAAAGGGACCTGCCATCAGTATACCAGTGACTACCCACCCCTGATTGGAATAAAGAAGTTGCTCTCAATGGAACTGGTTGGAAAAAAGATAATGCAGGATGCTGAAGCCCTCTTCCATCCACTTTGCAGGAACAGTCTACAGTGACTCATGGTTAGACAGAATTATCAGCTATTATAAATACCTCTTTTTTTGTGCAATGGATCCAGAAGATAATGACATGCTGTTGGATGACTCCTTGTGGGTGGACATGTGCAGCGCCCCCCCATGGCACCAAAATAGTTCACCTCTGCAGTACAGATTTTCTTCCGTATTGGACAGGACTTCCCTACTTTACATACCAAGTCAAATAATACACCCATTTTCTAAAAATGAACATTCTGCATCTCCCTCTACACAAGATTCTGGAGTGCTGCTTACATCCCAGGACTCCTAGATACAGGGAGACCAGTCATCTGAAACTGCAAATGTTCTTCCTTTGGAATCCAAATTAATCCAATTGCAGGAACAGATTCACGACTCATGGGCAGACAGGATTGAGAAAGTGGAGCAACAGAATGTCGGGAACAAATTGCCGCAGACAGCACCCTCTGCCAAAACAAATCCTGCACAGATTTAGAGGCCTTTCAGACAATGTGACACTTTTAGAAATATGCCAGCCCCAGTGCAGAGACAGAACACAGTCCATTTGATGTACATAGGGGGATTGGATTCCCCACCAGACAGAGAACATGTTGGCAGGATCCTCCTAAAAGACTTGTTGCAGTACCTTGCGAATTAAATCTATGCTTTGATACACTCTCCACTGGACCATTATTTTGACCTTAGTTTTAAAAACTTCTGCCAACCTGGACTGATTATCATCATGATACAGTTCCTTAAAATCTGTTCTGATCTGGACACCATTTCAGGCCATCCCCCTAACTAAGCCTGCTTTGTGTACCATAACAATTATTTTACGCAATGAAGGGGTAAACATCTATGACATCAAGTACTGGTTGGCACATCAGTGTGATATTCCAGGTGATCCCACACCTATAATAGACTCGGAAGAGGCCAATGGTTTTACCCTGGCCTACCAAAAACATGTTTCCAGTGTGGTTCTGACAACCACCTAAGCAATGTGTGCAATAAAATCAGGTGCAGCTTATGCTTAGATTTTGTACATGTCAGCTCGAACTGCACCAACACCTTTCAGTGCAATCTTTGCAATGAAATAGGTCATTCTTATCATACATGCAAATGGGCCACTCAAAATCATGAGTACAGACCTGTACAAGAGTACTTACTGAATGCAGCCAAAACAGCCTTATAGCAAAAGAAAAACCAGGACCTGGTCTGTCACCAGGCACACAACATAGAAACACCTGAACAAGAACCCACATTGCTACAACACAACAGACAAACTCAAGACACACTCACCACCTTGCAAAACCCTGTACAGAATACAGAACAGGCAACATCTATCGCTTCTGTGTCATGCCTGTCTATCCCTGAAATACTGGATGTAGAGATGGACACTAGCCTCCTGGCACGCAAAGAAAATGAGATTAAGCAACCACCTGATATGACATTGGTCAACAGAAAAAAATCACTTAAAAATCTCATACTAAGCCTCCATGCTCAAAAATGTACTCACTCCCGAATGCACTAGAAAACAGATTCCATGCTCTGGACCAGGAAAGCGTCGATACAGATGATCACTTAGACTCAGACAACTCATCTCAACTATCCTCTATACAACACTTATCCTTGGACATGGAAGAAGACAAAGGCAAACAGAAAAATATTGCAAAACAGAGGAAGAAAACAAGAATGAACACCAAATGCACCAGTAAACAGGATCCAACCACCCGAATTTGTGACGTCAATTTTCCTGCCTTACTATGGATACCACCCTTAAAATTGCCACACTTAATGTGAATAGCATTAAGCACCCCTGCAGGTGAAGCATATTATCTGCAGCATTTAAGGACTTCCTATTTGACATCTTCCTCATTCAAGAGACCAGCTTTAATTGTACCAATGATATTACACAAGTAAAAAATACTAGATTTGGGGACCTTCTTTCTGGTCATTTGGCCAGGACAAATGCAAAAGAGTGGGGATACTATTTCATGGTCCATCCTTTTCCCTGCAAAGACTGGACATAGAGCCTGGAACAGCTCTCCTGGTAGATGTATCGTACCAATCAGAACACTACCATTTCATAACAATGTATGCATCCCAAATGAAAAAAGCAGAGTGGATTTACTCAGGAATATACAACACTACCTATACACTACTAGATTTTTGTTCTGAGGTGATTTTTAACTATGGGCTGGCAATCACGGACAGGGGTGCAAAGATACAAAACCTGTACTATGATACCACTTGTCTAAACCAGTTAGTTAATGATGTAGCATTAATTGAATTCCTCTAGAACTAAGCATAGTACTTAAGGGTATAGTTACTATAGGAGTAATCTAGCTACCTACATTAATTGATTCCTATAGAACTAAGCATAGTACTGAAAGGTATAGTTACTATTGGAGTAATCTAGCTACCTACCTTGATTTCAGTTTTATGGCAGCTCATGTAGTCATGCAGGATATAACACTGATACAGTTTGAATCCTTGAACCATTTATTTCAGGGGTTACCTTCTGGGGAAATACCACAATAAACAGAGGGGCACCTATGTAGAGATTGAATAATTCGGTCCTAATGGAAAAGAGTTTAAGAGAGAGACTGCATAATTTATTCATAGAGAGATGGTCTGTAAAATGTTTATGACAACCTTGGTGCCTGATGGCTGCATATCAAGTCAGAGATCACATATGTATTACATGCTTACACCACAAGATCCCACAGATAAATATCCATGGAGTACTTAACACTCCATACAAACCTGATGAGATTGTTAACATTAGCACATACTACCAACTGGAACTACAGTAAACAAATAGGCAACATTAACAACTGAATGACCTCATTACAATATAGCAGGGCAATTTCACTGCAGATGGAAAGCCAATATGGCACACAAGGGAAACATGAACAAGGCACCATGTTTAATAGCTGTAAAGACAGAGTAAAGAGACAACACATTACCAGGGTTAGAAATAAGAATGGGGAAGTTGTCACCTCAAAAAATGAAATCATAACTGTCGTAGATCACTACTGAAGGAAAATGTTTGGAACTAGCACCCCCCTATCATCCAGCACATACCTTCTTAAATACGATAGCAGTGCCTCCAATATCCCTCCAACTGTTAGGCTCACTCACATACCCTATTAGGACAGCAGAGAGTTTATCTGCAACGCAAGGCTTAAATAGCCCCAGGGCCAGATGGCATCACCTCAGAATTTTATAAATCTTTTGAGACTGCATTGGTGGATGATCTAGTTGTAAGTTTTAATTGGATTTTAAACACAGAACAACCACTGAAATCCTTTTGTGAAGCTCTACAAATTGTTTTATATAAAAAGGGAGAAACTACCAACCTTCGCAATTGGCATCCCCTATTACTGCTGAGCACAGATCTAAAAATATTAATGAAGGGTTTGACTACTAGATTGATGACAATAGTGGACCATGTTATTTCAGAATTTCAGACTTCCTCCATCAAAAGTCATAAAAATTTATGATAATCTGATCCTGATGAGAGAAATCATTGAGCTGGGGATGCAATCTAAGGAGGTAGGTAGGCTACCTCCTGTCACTGGATCAAGAAAAGGTATTTGACAAACTATCCTATGGTTATTTGTTCGACATCCTCTTAAATTACGGTATTCCTCCAATTTTTTGTAATTGGATATGGAACTTATATAAGTTAGCTACCGTTATTCCAAATATTAATGAACATTCAGGACAGAAACCAGTTATAAAGTTTGGAGTTAGACAAGGCTGCCCATTAAGCCCCCTGCTATGTATTCTGCATTGACCCTAGCCTAAGGAAAACTCTACTACATCCACAGATCAGAGAGATGTGTAACCTGGAAGAAATGGCCAGCATCAAAACATTGGCACATGCTGACAAAGTGGCTTTACTTGTAAAAGATCCCTGTTCTGGTCTGATGGCCCTGAACCTCTTCAATTCCTTCATGCCAATATCAGGGGCTAGACTGAATCTGACCAAATGTACAAGCTTTGTAGTGGGGCTAAATAACCCCAGGATTCCAGATATTGTAGGAATCATAGTAGATACCACACCAATCAAAATTTAGGGAATTACATTTGGGGACACAAACCCAGAAAAAACAATTGGGAAAATAAACTTCAACTGTGTGCCAGAAAGGTACAGGTCTGGAAACACTGGCACCAGTCAAAGAAGATGGAAAAAAACTATCCTACAGACTTTCCTTCTGCCTTTTTTTTACTTACATGAGTGTAGTGTACTCTTTGCCCAGCATTTTGGATGTGCCCATGTTGAGCAACATGTTCCAATTAGTATGGGGGAGCAGATTCAGCCCCATCAAACGTAACACTCTGTATCACCCCACACCACTGGGTGGTTTAAATCTGAAAAAATGCATTGTTTTTTACTACAGTTACTTTATTTCCTGGAACCTTGTCAGTTATTTTCAGTGAATTCAACAATTTTGGCATCCTTGGACAGATAGATGGGTCCTCCCACTACTGTCATTATGGGATATGGAGTAGCCATGCTTAGAAAATCATCCCTTTTCTTGGGCTATATCCATTATTTTCTATAAAAGATGAGACACTGGAGGGTGGACCTCACACATGTTAGAACTCGAAACAGATCAGCCATATATAGTTCCATAGTAGAGAAAAACCTTTATGAACTGGTAGTCTATAATGGGATTCCCCCAGTACTATTCAACAATCAGAGAATACCTGACAGATGCACGTGCACCACATAAAATGTGGGATGTTCTGTGGTTAAGCTGCCATGGTCACCTTGGTGTCAAAGCCAACTCCAAATATAAGAGCTTGGTAGAGTGTAACTGTCCCAGACTGGAATGTCACCTGTAACTGGAAATAATGGAACACTTTTTCTTAACATGCCCCTATGCTCAAACCTTTTGGGAATCTGCAGCCACACAGTGGACTGACGAGGACTTGGCAGGGGTTACTCATATGAATATTATATTGAATAGATTAAACTCAAACCCATACTATCAGACTGTTTTTTTTTTACCACAGTTTAAGTACTACTTGTGGCAGTCCCGCTGTGCTCTCTTACTGAGATAGAAAGTAACTGCACCTGACACAGTTCTCCACTTAGTTGAAAGAGAGTTGACATCAATCCATTCAGTTCTATGTGTTTGTGCAACTGATTTTGTGCTTGTATAACATAGATAAACTTTGGTTGTTCGCCTTTCTATCCATGGGATATACCACCCTGTAGGGGTATGAAGGCAAGGAACCCTAGAGTAGGGTTCCACCCCTTGAGGTGCCACAGGAGTGATTTCTTTGGCTAAAGGTACCTTAGGAAGAAGCCCATGGTAGAGAGAAATGTGCCACTGGAGGAGGAGGGGTGGATGGAGGGGCAAGGAAAAAATGCTTGTGTGTGGAGTGAGGAGAGCAGCCCTTAAATAGACCAAAAGGGGGATGTGGCCAGTTGCACCTCCCCCTTGAACTACAGGCTATAACCTTCCATTTCAATGTGTCTGTGCAACTTGTTTTGTTATTGTGTAACATAAATAAACTTTGGCTGTTCGCCTCTCTATCCATGGGATATACCACTCTGTAGGGGGTATGAAGGCAAGGAATTCTAGGGGGGGGTTCCACCCATTGAGGTGCCACAAGAGTGATTCCCTTGGCTAAAGGTACCTTAGGAAGAAGCCCAAAAAGAGTGTCAAGCAAAGCAAACAAGGTAGTGAACACTTATCAGGGTCGAGGACCTGTACATAGGTTGGTTGGTAGCATAGGTTCAGTTGGTAGCATGGGTCAGCTGGTAGCATGTTTGAGTAGAGTAGACTGGAAACAACAGGTGAATAGAGACCCACTCAGAGGTCTAACTGTAAGGCGTGGAGGTCTGACTTCCTAAGAAGAGAGCGAACAGCCAAAGGGGGAGACAGGAAACTTATGGGACAGCCATCTGCCCCATCTAACAGCAGAAACCTACCTAAGTGACATGGGGATTATTGCCTAAAGCTAATTAAATAGTATGACCTGTGGCATGGAGGAGAGAGAAAAAAAAACCTTTGAGGAGGAAATCTCTGGGTTCCAAGGCCTAGGGTCACCTTCCCTCCAGGCTCGGAATGTTTTTGATTAGTGTTGTCTCTGCTGCTGCTGCAATCTGAAAACTCAATCAAAGGGGGGTGGAAAATATTCAAATTTGGAGGAAGGCTGTCACACTCTCCCTCTAATGGGAATGCCGTAAAGGGTTGAGAGTGAACTCTGTAACACAGGTACTCCAAGGCAAGGAGAGGAGAGCAATGACTGCTGAGGTACTCAGTTAGCTTACCAATCTAAAAACAAACCAAGTGAACCAGAGGCAGTCATGAGGACAATAGAGTAGAAGGTGCCTTAGGCAGCTGGTGCTACAGCTAAAGGATAGCAATATATCCTCCCTTCACAGCTTAGTCAAAATTCAACATCAAGATGCACTGCTGTGCACAGACTTTCAGACCTAACAGCTAAAGCTGCACCTAGAGTGAGGACATTCCCACTATGGGCCAGAAAGGAAGAACCCAACACCAGGCATCACACGCTCAGGATGCAGACTAGGGTGCAAAGTGAGACCGTCGGCTGTGAGCGAGCTCGAACCAATTGATGGGCATGGTCAGCTAATCTCATGTAGCAATGCAGCAGGCCACAAAAGGCACTGGAGAGAATACCAGCAGTAAAAGAAACACAGTAGGTACAGTACAGGCAGCAATGAGTAGCATGTTTAGCATGTGGAACAATGGAAGCGCTGAGTGTTGGAGACCATACATAGGTCAGGCATGCAGACATGCAAGGGAACCTGGGCCTTTAGTGGTGCAAGGCTAGCCAACCAATCCATCAATGAGTGCCAAATAAAGGTGACAAATAATTGGAGTTTAGCGGAGGAGGCAGTAGCCAAACATAAGGTAATTAGGCCACATGGGGCCACGGCTCTTCAACAAAACCCCCAGTCCCCCACCATGGGAAAAACAAGGAAGCAAAGGGAAAGCACTGTGACCCACATACAGATTTTAAAACTAGTTTACAGCAACAGCAGGAGCTAGGCTGACCTCCAGAGTACAATAAGGCAGTATGCAAAGCATATAAGCAGCATCCAGCAGCAATTAACTATAGCTTGTAGCGGTAGCAATCTGAATGAACACAGAACTGTAGGGAGAGGAAATGCACTAAAAACAGCAGCAATATTTGCTTGGTATAAATTCAGGAAGCAGGATTAAGTTTCATGGATTAGGCTGCTTAGATTATTGTGAAGCAGTAAAACAGGGAGCAGTTAGCTAGGCAGCAAAGCTATGAACCAGGTGTAATTAATTAAGGGGACCAAGACAGCAGATTACAGTGTAAACTGAAACAGACAATGGCAATAACAGGGATTGAGGCTTGTTAGGCAAAAGCAGGCTGAACTAAAGCACACAGAGAGCAATGCAGTGAACAGAGGGCTGCAATAGCAGGTGAGAAATGGAGCCTGGGGGTAGCGGCACGGGGCAGCTTGAGGCAAGGAAACACAGAGTGTAACCTGAAGTGTAAGTAGCAATGTATACACTGGGCACTAGCAAACTAGAAAGCCCAAAAGAAACAAACAAGGCAAACACAAGGACAGGAGCAGGAAGTGAACCAGCACACACAGAAGCACATAGCAGCCAGAGGCAAGTAATACAAACCAAAAGCAGGAAAACAGAAAAACAGAAGTCCAGCACAAACCAAGCAGAGTCCAAGCAAGCATGGGGGGGGGGCAGGAGGCCCCAGGAGAGAAGACAAACTGACAGAGCCTCCAGCTGCAAGGAAAAAATGTTTGTGTACAGAGTGAGAACAGCAGCCCTTTAGTAGGCCAAAAGGGGGATTGGCCAGTTGCACTGTCCCCTTGAACTATAGGTAGCCTTCCAACAGAAAGCTGACACCAGAACAAGCAGACCGTAATGAGAAAATAGAGGTACCTTTCTGAAGTATTTCAACACCCATGAATTCCTTGCTACATTAAATGTAAACCAGTATTTGAATACGGCTAATAATTTTGATTAGCCCACATCAAGCATTTAGTTTCCATTCTAGTCATGCAGTTTTCAATGACAGAATGACGTAATTCGCTTTTATCCTTTTTCTTTTTCCTCCACTGTTTCCCTCTTCTCCCATTCTTCCCTCTTATTTACCCACTGTACCCTCACTGCTCAGTATTTATTAATTGGACATCCACTTTTGTACTGTCTTCCACTCTCAATTTATATCTAACCCCCCTGCAAATGGGGGTTCCCAAAAGACTTCCAGGAGCTTGCTTGAATGCTCCAAGCCTAAATGGTGTTTGGCGTTTAAGCCATTTATCAGTGAGTGTTTTAGAACCTCTGGTACTGTTCTTTAAGAGCTGTCTGCTTGCAGACATAATTAGTTGTATGGGGACTGTGTGTTTCTTTGATTGAGTACCACTCAAGCTGCTGCCAATTCACTCCATTTTGCAGTCACTAGGGTGCAAAGGAACCTATCTGAAAGATGTAACTGTTTGCCAGAAATTATTTAGAGTAATAATGAAATTACAGTTTGTCTAACCTGCTTTCTTTGCAGTCAGAACTTGTGTCTGCTAGTTCCCCATTCTAGTTTTGAACTGCTGAACTGGACCAATCTGTGTGGGTAGTTAGCTCTAAATGGTGCCTTGGACGAATCAGAACTTGGACTCATAATCTGAGCCAGCCACAAGAGGATTGTATGGGCAGTGACTCTGGGAGATGTAGTTTAGACTTCAGTGCCTTTTGGACCAACAGCAGCAGTCTATTGTGAGACAGCCAATCCAGTCAAGAACTGGGAGGAACTCAAAGGAAGTGCCCGGTTTTGTCGGTTGGAGTTTCAGTTGAGCTTTGGCAGTGAAGAAGGAAGGAGCCCTGTGCTTTTCAGTGTGCAGTTTTAGTCAAAAACGTGTAAGGCCCAGAGTTCCGTCTGCAGCTTGTGTAACAGCTTGTTAGGACTGAATCTGTCCTGTGAAAAGAATCAAAGGATCTCTGAAGAGTAGAAACCAGGCTCACCCTGTAGAAGACTGGAGGAATTGCTGAAGATTGCACTTGGTCTGTCAGGAACTGAATCTGCTGTGTGTTCTCGGGTATTGTGCAGTAATTGCGATCGGGATACAGATGCAGCCTGCCTGGTATAGTGCTTTCTTTTATATGGATGTGTGAAGAGGTTTGTGTACCTCAAGTGAGCCCTGCTGACATTGAAGGACCCTATCTTATTTGGAGGTCGTGAGTACTAATTCAGGGTCGCTCCCTGTTGAATTGCCACATTAAATCCAAATGGAATTACTGTACTGCTGACTGTTTAATTCCTCTTTTCTCTGTGTGAAAGGGCCCTACCAGCTGCCACGGTTTGGACTAGCCACTAGGGCTTGGGTACCCAGGGAGTAACTGATAGGGATAGGCCTGTGCACAGAGCCATAGGTAGATTATTAGAGTGATAAGCTAATTAACCTGATTTCCCTGTCCTTGTTATATCCCCTAAATAAATCAGAGCTGCTTGTTTCAGCAAAGTTATACTGCCTGAGGTATGTCTATGTTAAAGTACTGTACTGTGATTGTTGCACTGTATCTCATTTCACAGGAGGTCCCAGTGCCGGAACCAGCCTGGGGGTAAGTGTACACTGTGAAGGTAATTCTGATATATTGTGTGGGCCACTAGTGGGAAGAAAGGGGGGTTGCAGTGTCCCAGAGGGCTGTGACCAAGTTAGTTTAACTATTGCAAACCCTGACCTCTGGGTGGAGGCACCCGCCATTGGATCCAGGCCCCTCAACCTGTTAGTGGCAAATCAGGCAGGGGTAGTAGCCCCTGGGATAGCGCCATCTAGGGGTTACATATATATTTTACTCATGTATATTTTCACTGCATAATATGACAGATCATTTGTCAAATACTACTGATGTAAGCTGGTCTGAATAGTTGTTTGTTACTGTTTGTGTTGGTTTCTTTCTGTTTATAAAAATGTCCTTACTCTTTTCGAGAAGTGCCATGGAATCTTTCACGTAATCCTAATATCACAGTTAAAGCATCAGATGAAGGTGGCTGGTTGTTGTGCTGGACACTGCGAAATATGTCTAGGAGGTCCTTTTACAACTTGATGACCACATTTTCTATTGAAAGCTGTGTCAAGACCCACAGCAGAGCTGGCCTGGTGGCACAGAGGGCTGAGGCATTAGATGCCTTACCTCATACCATGCCAGTGACCCGGGTTCAGGAACAAGCCAGTGTTATTGGAGAGCTGGCCGGGGGGGGGGAGGGAGCAAGACTGAGCAGCCATAATGGCAGCTATCCTCTCCCGGGGAGGATCTCTGTCGACTCCCTCCCCCCGCCCTGGAGTTCCACTGCCATCAGATGGAGGTCTGATGGACAGCGCAGGTGGGCAGGGATGGAAAGTAGTGGGAGGGAGCCTCAGTAACGCAGCCTATGCATGCCTCCACACACACACACAACCAAGGCATGGAAAGGGTGAAAACCAGGAAAAAAATCGTGGGCATAAAAATCTTTATAGGAAAAAAACAAGCCTACAGTGTTATTTAAGTAAGGATTAACCCACAACAGACTGTGGGTTTCTCAGGGATTAATGTATGGTGGGGGGTTGGACCACAAGGCCAAAGGCTGACTCAGCCATACATTAACCCCTGAGAGACCCATGCTCTAGAGTGGGTTAATCCTTTTATAACATAGGGAAGACAAAGGATTCTTCTTGTATGTTTCGCTTCCTCATATTACATTTGTGTAAAAGTAGGGAGGATATTAAGGTTCCTATCACAGAAAACATGTTGCACTTGACTGGAAAAACTCATGCTTAACTTTTTTATATTGTGACCTCCACAGTGAACACTTACTGATGCCATGCAGATGTGAACAAAATTTCAGAATATGTGCTCATTTTGACTGACTTAGTTTTGCAAACTGTGGAATCATCTCAGTTTTTCTGCTATGTTTGATGTTTGGGATTTGGCTGCTGTGCATTATGGGAAATGCATATATTTAAATGCAGAGGAGATTTGAGATCTGCTAGTTGTTGCTGCAATCCATTGGCAGTGACCTACAGATGGTACTACACTGAAGCTTATATCTTTATCTGTGAATTTTACAACTAGCATTGCACATTAATAACGTTGCCCCCTTTCAACTAATTTACATGAAAATTAGAAAGCACAGCCTCTGAGTCAGGAACTCTCGATCCTGTAAATTCCATGTAGATTGGTTCAGGGGAGGCAAAGTTATAGAGGTGAAAATAAATGCAAAAGTCTCAGTTTCTGAAAATGTTAAGCCTTTTTTTTTCCCCTCGATAACTGAAAACATAGGAGACTTTGAAACCTGAAACATTCTGGTTTGATAGACATTGTTCCAAGGTGTGTGCTTTTGTGGCTTTTTCATTCTACTGTTAAAGTAGTTTTTTTTTTTTAATATTTAATAAAAGACATGGAGGCAATCTGGAAAATTGCATGTGGCATACATTACTGTGTAGTTACTGAAAGGGTATGTGTTTCTGAGCCAACAGACCGAGTAAAAAAAATTACATGGTCATATAGAAGTTTTCAAACTACTTATGATGGAACTACACATCCATCAGTCATTCATCCTTACCTCAGAGAGCACAGAACTCAGGCATTATTAGTGGACACAGCACACACCCATCAGTGATTCATCCTTACCTCAGAGGGCACATAACTCAGGCATTATTAGTGGACAGTGCACAGAACTCAGGCATTATTAGTGGACAGTGCACACATCCATCCGTGGTTCAAGTTGTTGCTGCAATTCCCTTGCCGACCTACAGATGGTAGTACACTGAGGCTTACATAGTTTTTATCTGATTTTTACACCCAGCATTGCACATTAATAACTTTGCCCCCTTTCAACTGATTTATATGAAATTTGGAAAGCACAGTTCTGTGTCATGAACTCTTGATCCTGTAAATTCCATGTAGATCAGTTCAGGGGAGGCAAAGTTACAGAGGTGCTAAGAAATGCAAAGGTCTCAGTTTTTTTAAATGTTTAGCCTTATTTTGCCACCCGATAATTAAAAAAATAGGAGACTTTGAAACCTGAAACTTTCTGGTTTGATAAGACATTGGTCCAAGGTGTGTGCTTTTGTTGTTTTAGGTTCCACTGTTAAAGTAGTTTTTTTTCAAATATTTAATAAAAGACATGGAGGCAATCTGGAAAATCAGGCAATGTGGAAAATCATGAGGCATACATTACTGTGTAGTTGTTGAAAAGGTATGTGTTTCTGAGCCAACAGACCAAGTAAAACCAAAACAAAAACACATTACATTGTCATATAGATGTTTTCAAACTACTTATGACAGAACTACATGAAATTTCACTTAAGCATATCTATTCTTGTTTGACAGCCATCTGTTGGTCGACTATGAATTGCAGCCTAAGGCTGTTTCTGGACAGGAAACTAACATGGGGAACAGAAATGTGGGTGCACTTCACCATTGATTAATTCTCAGGCAACCATGGATTACTTGAGAATTAATCAACTGTAACCTGATACTGCTGAACCAATCCTGCGCAACCCTTTCTCTTCCATATCCTCCTGGAACCTTTGTAATTTTGCAGTTTAAAATTACTTTTACACAAATGTAACATGAGAAAGGGAACCATATAAAAAGAGTGCTGATCCCTTTCTCTTCCCCATGTTACAAGAGGATTTACCCACTCCAGACCGTGGGTCTCTCAGGAATTAAGGTATGACTGGGTGGTTGGAACCACGTGGCCTTTGGCCTTGTGGTCCAACCCCCCACCAGCCATACATTAATCTGTGAGAGACCCACGCTCTGTCGTAGGTTAATCCTTACATGATGGAACTACACATCCATCAGTGATTCATCTTTACCTCAGAAGGCACAGAACTCAGGCATTATTACTGGCCAGTGCACAGAACTCAGGCATTAATAGTGGACAGTGCACAGAACTCAGGCGCTATTAGTGAACAGTGCACACATTTATCAGTGGTTCAAGTTGTTGCTGCAATTCTCTTGCCGGCCTACAGATGGTAGTACGCTGAGGCTTACATCTTTTTTATCTAATTTTTACACCCAACATTGCACATTAATAACTTTGCCCCCTTTCAACAGATTTACATGAAATTTGGAAAGCACAGTTCTGTGTCATGAACTCTTGATCCTGTAAATTCCATGAAGATTGGTTCAGAGGAAGCAAAGTTACAGAGGTGCTAAGAAATGCAAAAGTCTCAGTTTTTTTATGTTAAGCCTTTTTTTGTCACCCGATAACTAAAAAAATAGGAGACTTTGAAACCTGAAACGTTTTGGTTTAATAGACATTGGTCCAAGGTGTGTGCTTTTGTTGTTTTTAGGTTCCACTGTTACAGTAGTTTTTTTAAAATATATAATGTGTAGGGAGCCCTTATAATTAACTGAAATCAAGCAGATTACAACCTTGTTATGCCAGTGTTATGACATCACTCTGTCGTTAACCCTTCTTGAATATGTCATATCAATGGTATAACAAAACGGAATGCTCACAACAATCAATGTTCCGTGAAGTAATTCAATCTGTGATTACACAATCTTGGTAGCTCATACGCTATAAAATATAATGTATGGTCTTTGGTTAACAACTGCGCTGAAAACACTTCTTGAGGTTGCCATGACATCTGAAAACCTCTCGAGCTGTGCTCTCAGAGTTTACAATTATGTCATGGCAATCTCTTCAAGTGTTTACAGCGTGGTTATTAACCAAAGACCATACACTATCCTCTATTTCATAAAAGACATGGAGGCAATCTGGAAAATCAGGCAATGTGGAAAATCATATGTGGCATACATTAGTGTGTAGTTACTAAAAGGGTATGTGTTTCGGAGCCAACAGACCAAGTAAAACAAAAAAAAGCACATTAAATAGTTATATCCATGTTTTCAAGCTACTTATGATGGAACTACAAGAAATTTCACTTAAGCATATCTACTCTTGTTTAACAGCCATCTGTTGACTGACTGTGAAGTGCAGGCTAAGACTATTTTGGGACAGGAAACTAACATGGGGAACAGAAATGTGGGTGCACTTTACTATCGATTAATTCTCAGGCAACCATGGATTACCTAAGAATTAATCAACTGTCATCTGATGCTGCTGAACCCATCCTGCGCAATGCTTTCTCTTCCCCATGTTACAAAAGAGAAATTAATAACCATCATTAAAGCTGTAGAGACGGGGGTCATTGCAGATGATGTGGCAGAATTTTTACATGTAACAAACCCAGTCAGAAGCACTAGCTGCGTACTTCCAAAAGTACATAAATCCCTTGAGAATCCTCTTGGTTGTCTCATAGTGACAGGCAAAGAGGGGCAAATTAGCGAGTGAAGTAAGAGGGTCTTGTGATAAAGAAGGATATTTCAAAGCTAATCTGGAGTGTGCCAGAGTCAGTGTAAACTGAGTTAAAACACAGAGCAGATCAAGATGTGAGTCACCTAAGAAAAAGAAAAAGCACACAGACAGACTGGCAGGGACTTAGCAGTAAGTTACTGGTCTAATAGTAATTATCTTTTCTTGTCTTGTTTATGTTGCAATTAAGTACTAGGGTGTATGCAGAAAAGAGAAAACAAAGGGCCTCAAGAAAATAAAGCTGTTTAATTAAGGCAGCTTGTCCCTGTATTGTGTTCATCAGGGACAGTGAAGTCATCATCATCAGCGGGAGTGGGTTGGAGGGGGATAGGACTCTGCCCAAGCATTTGTCAGACTGGCTGGTTGGGTCTGTATAAAAGAGATGGCACCCAGAGAGAAGATGTTGGGGTCCCGCATGTTCCATGTCTGGCCAGGGTGGTGCACACTCGAGTGTGATTTCTATCAACACAAAGGTGATGTGGTGGCCATTTTATGCTGTTGGGCGTGCATGAGAGGGAAAGGGAGAAGTCACCCTAGTACCACCAAGGGAATCATAAGGAAGGCAGCCAATTCCATGTCCAAAACAGAAGGGGTTGGGCCTACCACCCCACTGGCTTATGGAGCCTTATGTCCCAGAGACTATGCCAGTAGTTAACCTATAACAAGCCACTTTGGGTACTCTGCTGGGCCAATGGGTAGTGCTGCCAACCACCATCATACTAGTTGCTATCCTTAGGTTATTCAGCAAGCCAGGGAGTGCTATCAAGAAATTTTTATTTGCTAGCCCATGAGGAACTCTTGATTCTGGGGTAATTTCAGTGGCTGAATTAGAAACCATGTCCTCACCTGAAGTATTCATCCCTACTCCCAAAGCACCCTCAGTGTTTAACCAGCTGCAAAGGGAGCCAGAAAAAGCTTGGGGTCAGCTCGACACACCAAGGACCGCCAGCTTGGAGCCCATTGCTCCAGTGCAGGCCACCCCTGGAAAACAGGAACTGTCACTTCATTGATGATCTCCAAGGCTTTGGGAAGCAACAAATCAACAAAGAGCCCCAAAAGGGATGGGTGAAGAATGAAGACCCCAACCTTGATAACAAGGGGGTGTGACAAGTTAGAGCCCACCCCCTGTACATCCACCGGGGCTGAAAAGACAGCCGGGTGGATAATGACTACCATGAAGCTCCCAAGCAATCCTTTGTGGGGGAGAATCAGGCTGTGCAATGGTCTGCATCCATAGCTTAGCTATCCTTATATCTCAGACTGGCTACAGGATGAAACTGAAGCCAACAGACAATTCTAGTTATATGAGGCATCCCTTGAAAATATCCATACTGCCATAGTATGAATGAACATTCAGACCTTTTCCACAGGGACCAGGCCTGCAGCATGGCTATACCTATGGTCCCTCAAATGTACGAAGGACTCACTATCATGAAACGTCATGTACAGTTCATGGACTTGAAGGGAGGCAAGTGCTGCTTTTTTGTAGACAGCCACTATAGTGAGGGGAAACTGTGCCAGAAGACAGACCCTCTCTATTATTGCTGAGCAGAGTTTAAGGACCAAAAGGAACAGCCCTTCATATCTGACAAAAGCAGATGACTACCATGGGGAAGATTCTCTTGGTCCCAAAGGACCTCACGTGACCAATAAGCAAGCAGCCGGTGTTTTGCCGACAGCGTGGACCTCCTCCTGGAGTGCATGAGGTTCCCTCAGCTGTGTCCAGTTGCCACCCCAGTTCCAAAGCTTACAGTTCCTGAAACTTCATGTCTGAAGATTTTTGTACCACTGATCCGAAGATAGCGAGAAGAGGGCACAGCATATGGACTGGGTGAGACCACTCCTTTTTCTTTCTTTTAATATCTACTAGATTATTTATTTTGTGATAGTTTCCCTTATGTGTATTTGAACATACGAAGGTTCCAGGATATTGCCACTTTGGGCAAACGACTAACCCAGTGGCAATTAAAGGCCGGTCACTTTCCTAACATTCTTTAGTTATGGGGTGGTTACTGTGTAGCCTGAGTGACTTCATTCTTAAGGGTTTTATTTTACATAGAAAAGTATGTCAGGTCTGAACATTGTAGTTAGTACATTCATCATATTTAATCCTTTCCTGTTTTAGGTATCCAGATAGTAGCAGGTAAAAGTTATAAAAGGGGTACATTGTCACAGTATTGTCTACATACATTATGCAGTGTTTATAGTCCAGTTAAGAGGTTCGAGGTACTTTATGGTTATTTTGGCATCTTTTGAACTTGATGGGCCTGGGTCACTCACTCGGGAAATCACCCCAGTGATCAGGGGGTGGGCCACAGGGTACCAGGGCATGGGACCCTTACGTGGTTAGGGGATTCCCATTTTCTTTCATGTTATGAGTTCACTAACATTATTCCTATAGTGCTCTGTAAATTTTAGCCATGTTTCCCCTGTGAACAGGTGAAATAGGAGGCCAGGGACTGGGGTGGAAGCCTCAACCTGGAGTCTGCCCAAATGGTGAGGAGGTCATTTATTTCCAAGGGGTATGTGTGTGTAACCTCTAGGCAGTGTTATACCAAGGGCTTCTACCCCTGCCTTGCAGGCCTAAACAAGGTTGAGGGGCCTGTGTTCCTATTTTTGACATTAAACTGGTACGTTCCCAAAAGAGAACATATTATGCAATGTCTCTATCCAGAGTTTAGCTTTAAGTGGACAGAATAATACTTGGTACAACCCTCTGGGATGCTGTACACACCCTCATTATCATAAAGTCACCCCAGGCATAACCCAATAATCAAAACCCCAGATTTTAGACATTTTGCATTTAGAGACTTACTACTAATAAGATGCTCACGACACAGGTTATCTGCAAAAACAAACAACAACAAGTTTATTTATATGGGGAAGGACTAGAACAGGTGACAATTGAACAGAGGTTATGTCATTTACAGCATTTGCATGTAGTTTGATTTGGTTTGGACCAACATTTTGTATTCTGATCACATATAGCCCTAGTGGCCACCCACCAACCTCTGATGTAGTCAGCTCCCTGACTATCTAGCTGCATAATCATCAAACATATTTACAAGGTTTTGCCCACACTGGTACCAGTTTCCCATTGCATAAGACCCTACAATCCCACACAACTTGGGTACCCAGTAATAAAAGTTCTCAAATGGTGCAGGCCTGATGGATGGTGCAGCTGTGTGTTGGCCGACTAGTTCAGGCCCTTAAGAGAATTATGGATTATGCTTGGAAGATTTAACATTTTGAAACAATTTACATGTCTCTTTTGGTGGTGCAGGGCTGACCCTGCATTTCTTACAATTGGGCATCTTCAAGGTTTGGACAAGTCAGGTTTGAAGTGCTTCCCGAAGGCAGGCTCTATTCTGGAAGACTAAAATGCTGGCAAAGCTGGCAGTCAGCCCCCAATACCAACCACAAAGGTCTCATATTCTGCAGGTGGAAATCAACACTTTAGCATTCCGTAGACTAGGCCCCTCTTCTGGGCTGAAATGACTCTTACATTTAGCACATTTATGCATTCAGCACATTTACATAGCAACATTTGGAGCTTTGATTGCATCTGTGCACAAGGCCAGAAAATACTTGAAACTTGTTTTTTCACAACTTGACCACATATTGGCACTGGACTGAGCTCAAGGCTGCCTCGTGACCATTTACAGTGACTTGACTGGGCTTGTGGCCCACTACCATTTTCCGGACTTTGCTGGCTAGCAACAGTAGCAGTAGCCTCTTTCGACACAAACAACTTGTTCTTAGCAATAAACGTTTTAGTGTAACTCTATAGGCTCTTTTAACACCAGACTTGCTCTGGGCAGCACACATAGAAACATAGAAACATAGACTTTGATGGCAGATAAGGACCGCTAGGCCCATCTAGTCTGCCCATTTCCCTACCTACAGGATAGGCCGCAGATCCTAGTTAACCAACAGCCTATATCTTCCTGCCCCCCACAAGAATTGCCTTATGTCTGTCCCATGCATTCTTGAATTCTCCCACAGTTTTAGACCCCACAACCTCCTCAGGAAGGCTGTTCCATGCATCCACTACCCTCTCTGTGAAATAATACTTCCTCCACATTGCCCCTGAATCGCCCTCCTTCTATCTTTAAATTGTGTCCCTTGTTCTTGCAAGTCTCTTTTCTGAAAGATGCTACCTCTTGGACTTTGTTGATTCCCTTGAGGTACTTGAAAGTTTCATCATGTCCCCCTCCCTTCTTTCCTCAAGGGTATACATATTAAGCTCCTTTAGTCTCTCCTCATCGGCTTCTCTTGCAGACCCTGCACCATTTAGTTGCCCTCTCTGGACTGACTCTATCCTGTCTATGTCCTTAGGAGATGGGGTCTCCAGAACTGGACACAGTATTCCAGATGGGATCTCACCAACAGTCCGTGCAGTGGGATAACAACTTCCTGTTTTCTGCAGCTGATGCCTCTCCCTATACATCCCAGTATACCCCCGGCCCTCCCTACTGCCTTCTCACATTGCTTGCTAACCTTAAGGTCATCTGATATGATTACCCCCAGGTCCCTTTCCTGTTTTGTTGTTGTTACTACCTCCCCACCCATTGTGTATTCTTCTCCTGGGTTCTTGTTTCCCAGGTGCATTATTTTGCACTTTTTTGCATTGAATCCTAGCTGCCATACGTCTGACCATTCCTCCAACCTTGCCAAGTCCCTTTTCATCATTTCCACACCTCCTTGTGTATAAACCCTGTTGCAGATCTTTGTGTCATCTGCAAAAAGGCATACTTTTCCTTCCAGTCCCTCTGCAATGTCACTGATGAAGACATTAAAAAGGACTGGACCCAATACTGAACCCTGTGGTACCCCACTAGTAACGCCCTTTCTTCAGAGTGGACTCCATTTACAATTACCTTCTGTGTCCTGTTGTCCAGCCAATGTTTTACCCAGGCTACCACCCTGGGACCCACCCAGGCTGGTTAATTTGACTAATAATCTTTTGTGTGGGACTGTGTCAAATGCTTTGCTAAAGTCTAGGCCATGTCCACAGCCCTCCCTGGTCTACTACTTTGGTCACCCAGTCAAAGAAATCTATTAGATTTGTCTGACATGACCTTCCCGCTGTGAACCCATGCTGCCTTGGATCCTGTGCTCCACTGACCTCTAGGTACTCAACTATTCTTTCCTTCAGAAGTGACTCCATCACTTTCCCTACCACAGAGGTCAGACTGACAGGTCTGTAGTTTCCTGCCTCTGTCTTGGTCCCACTTTTGTGAAGGGGAATCACATCCACCTTCCTCCAGTCCTCGGGTACCACACCATCCTCCCATGACTTATTAAAAAGAGTAGCCAGTGGTTTCACTAGTTCCTTCCTTAATTCTTTCAGAATTCTGGGGTGAATTCCATCAGGACCCATTGCTTTGTCCACCTTCAGTTTTAGGAGTTCTTGCAGAACCCTTTCTTCTGTGAAAGGACTGGGATCGACCCCCCTATCAAGAGTGCTTCTGTTAATTGGATTAGGCACTTCCCCCTCCTCTTTGTGAATACTGAGCAGAAATATTCATTCAATATTCCTGCTTTTTCACTGTCCCCCTCTGCCCACCCACCGTTCATTCTATTCAGCCTCACTATCCCTCCCTTTGTCTTTCTACGCTCGCTGATGTACCTATAAAGGTTTTATCCCCTTCTTATGAAGTTGGCTATCTTTTCCTCAGTTTGGGCCTTTGCTATTCTGACTTCCCTCCTGCTTCCTTCTGCCTTAACTGGTACAGCTCTCTGTCCTGCTCCTTCTGTGTTTCTTACACTTCTGGAATGCTATCTTTCTTCTCCTGACTTTCACAGCCACCTCTCTTGAGAACCATAGTGGCTTTTTCTTTCATTTTGATTTGTTTATTTGCTTCACACAAAGGCTTGTTGCCTCTGTGATGGCAGTTTGATAATTCCCCATTGTTGCTCCACACCTCCTTCTAGCCTGTTTGCTAGTGCTTTTCTGAGGCACTCTCCCATCTTGCCAAAGTCAGCCCTCCTAAAGTCCAGTACCCTCACTTTAGTATGGCTTGACTCTGTAGCTGAGTTTAATGTGAACCACACTGTTTGATGGTCACTTGTCCCCAGATGGCAACCCATTTCTAGATCTGAGATCCTCTCACTGCCCCGTTTGAGAGTACGAGGTCTAAGATTGCTCCCTCACGAGCAGGTTCCGAAACTAGCTGTCTAATGCCTGCCACCTGTAGGGCGTCAAGAATGGCCCTGCTCTTGGATGTGGCTGCAGCAAATGTGCTCCAGTTAACATCTGGCATATTCAGGTCTCCCCATCAACAGTAACTCCTTTCTCTGCCATTCTAAGAATGCCTTCCATCATATCCTTGTCCATTCCTTCCCCTGACATGGGGGTCTGTACACAACCCCTGTGCAGATTGTGGTGCCCTTTCCAGTCTCCAGGTGACCCACAGTGCCTCCTCCTCCTCTGTTTTACTCTTTTGTTCAGTTGCTTTTATTCCTTCCTTTACATGAGAGCTACTCTCCCTCTTCTCCCTGCCTGTCTCTCCTGTAGATTATGTACCCTGGTATGTTATCATCCCAGTCATGGTTCTCTGTGTACCATGTTTCTGTGACTGCTACGATATCCAGGCATCCCTCTTCCATTAAGGCCACCAGCTCAGGGAGCTTGTTGCCCAGACTACAGGCATTGGTACTCATTACCTCCATTTCCTGATGGCCTTACCCCTTTGCCCCATCCCTGTCCTTCTTGCCTTTGTCACTTTCTCCATTTACCCCTGCCCTTCTCCTATCGACACCTCCATGTTGGTGTTTGCCACACTTACTACCGTGATTGTTTGGGGTGGCTAGGATTTTCCTGCTCCTTTCCAGTGCCTCCCCCCTTGGCTAGTTTAAAAGCTTGCCAATGAAGCATTTAAACCTATCACCTAGGATCCTGGTTCCCCTCCCGGACAGATGCAGCCCGTCATGCCAGTATAGGCTTGCATCACTCCAGGTGGACCCCCAGTCCCCAATGAAGCCAAATCCCTGAGCTCCACACCAGGTTTTCAACCACTGATTGAATCCCAGCAGTGCAGACACCTAGCCTCTCCTATGCCATAGATGGGTAGCACCTCCAAGAAGGTTACCGTCGTGCTACTTGACTAAGGCCCCTCCCAATTCCACAAACTCTTCCTGCACTTCTCTAATCCCTTTCTTAGCCAGGTCATTTGTCCCTAGGTGGACAATGACATCCAGCTCCCTCCCCTGTGCAGCTGCTCCAGCAATCCTGAGGATTCGCTCCCTGTCCCTCCAAGCCATGGCGCCAGGCAGGCACCTTACCTCCCTCTCCCCTTCCTTGCCCAGTTCTACCTTCCTAACAATGGAGTCCCCCACCAGGAGTTGTTTCCTTCCCCTGCAGGGTACCCTGCCACCGTCCTGTGGGTCTCCTTTGTGGAGGTTCCCAGCATCCTCCTTGGTCTCCACTGTAGGTGCCTCCATAGAGGAACCACCCTTTGCCAGAATAGCATAGGAATTGTGGAGAGGTACAACTGGAGGGATGTGCCTCTGTTCCACCACCCTCACCCTCCCTGAGCCCACTGTGGTCCAACCACTCCTCTTTCTTGGCAACCTCTAAGGCAACGGCAGTGGCACTGGTGGTCCCTGGATGGAAGAGGAGGTCCCACAAATCCTGGCCAACTCAGTCTGGAGATGAGCAACCTCCTCCCCAGCCCAGAGAGGTGCCGGCAGATGGGACAACACCGCATCCTCCAGAACATCTCCTGGAAGACTGCTGCTCACAGCCACTGCACTGCACCACTCCAATCATGTCTTATTTCTGGCCCTTAACTGTTTGCAATCCTTACTTTTCCTCTGTTTTTTTTCTCTCTCCTTACTTTCTGCCCAGTGCCCTTTAAGCTCCTGATTGTCCTGTTCTGAGACAAGAATATCCTATATTTCTCAGTAGGCCACTTACTTGTTCAGAGGCAGACCTCCAGCAGCTGAGGGGCCGAGAGCTACTCTTGCCCTTCTAGGATGGTGGGTCCTTGGTGGTTCTGTGATCACTCACTTCCTGCCCCTAAACAGGAAGTTCCTGTTGTCAGTCAAATCCTGTGCCTATAAAAATAGAACTAGCTTTGGGTGGGGGGAGGGAAGGAGGGCAATATAGTCCCAGTAGAGAAGTTCAGTCACACAGCAGTCCTTTCTCCTGGTGTCTTCTGCCAAGCTATTAGCAGAATCTTTCTAAGGCAGTCTTTAAATGTAGCTTCCTTCTAGCTAAGCCACTCTCCCTACTTACCAGATCTTTCTACAAGTAATTTAAACCTCACAGCAGTTAAGTCCTTTCAGTCACCTGAGATTTACACCTAGATGACTTTTCAGTTACCCATTCAGTTCAGTTAACCCAAACACACACTTTTTTTTTGTTTTGTATGTTAGTTTTTTTACCCTAAATTAAAGGTCCAAATACAAAAGTTCTTCTACTTTAGTCCTAGCAGAGAAGTTCAGTCACACAGCAGTCCTTTCTCCTGGTGTCTTCTGCCACACGGTTTCTGTAGCTCTCAAGGCTCAATAATACAACATGCAGTTCCTTGTGGTACACACTGGCTCATGCAGCTCCAACTGACAAAATACTGGACCTCTCAGGTAAAGCTGGGAAGAACCCTGGCTCTGAGTATTCTCCTGCCAGTCCTGTAGGCACTTTCAAGTCAAACATATTTATACAGTATACTTGGATACTTCCTGGTCATGAGATGCTGTCCACCCATTTGGCACTTTATTTAAAACTTAGGATGCAGGCAATTAGTTGCTATCAGCACATTGCTGTTGGCATGGGCACATTTATATAAAGAAACTGACCCTTTCCTGGTCATTTAACAGATGTCCACCCTCTGAGCATTGCTGTGAATGCAGGGTGCAGACAGACAGTCACTATGGGTAGGCTTTGAGCTTCTCTGCCCCTTAAAGACTTTCTCAAAGTTGCCTGTGCAAAAGTAATTTACTCACTCAGGTGTCTTGCCGAAATTGCATTCCTCCTTCTGAGGCTTTAGGCTTTCATCAACGCTCTCACCATTGAGGCAGGTTCAGCTCTCTCACAGCTGGCTTCATCAAGTTACTGGCCCATGTTTTCCCTCAATGTGGAAATGCTCTGGCTAGCCCTGAAGGATATTCTCTGGCAACCCCCAGGCTAGTGACTTCTGCTTCAGGCAGTTACTTGTCTCTCTCTTGGCAGGAGAAAAGGCCCCCTCCCCTGTGGAGGAGCTTACACTGGATTGCTAGACCCATTTTATTGGCAAAGGGCATAAGCCCCCACCCCTGTGAGGGGCCCATGCTGGATCTGCTTGCACAGCCAAAAACACTGCCTTTTATGGAGCTTTTCTGAAGCTCTCAATTTGCTGGAACTATTTACTACTTCCACTTTAATTGGCTGATACTGCCTGTCAGTCCAGAAAATGCATATTCATTAACTCTATTCAATGCACCATAGGCTCCCTGTTTTGGCACCTGAATTTAGGTCCCTGCAGTTTCCCCATAAGCACTTTGCAATGTCCCATGAGCTTTGACAAAAGTCCCACAAGTTCTGGCTTGAAATTCCAGCTTTCCAATTGGCTGTTGCTGCTTAAAAATGGCTGATGAACACACAGTCCTTGTAGCAGATTTATACAGTCCCAAATAAAAGTCCTGGTGCAGCCAGAAACAATGCTCAATTTACTTAGTTGCTCCACAGTCCAGTAGTCCCTTTTGTGCCCTGTTAAATGCTGCCCAGATCCAACAGTTTATTTCAGTCCTGTACCTGTCGCTGCTGCCAAAATTAAGTGCCCCCAGGTAGCAGCAGGCTATGTATCTTGTGATCCCTGGATATAAACTATACAGGAAGGACAGGGTAGTCAGAAAAGGGGGAGGGGTGGCAATTTATATCAGGGAGGGAATAACTTGCACAAGGGAGGAGTCAGAGGAAGGGTAGGTGGAGGCATTATGGGTTCAGTTAAGGTCCAATAGAGGAAGAAAGGTGAGGTTGGGGGTGGTTTACAGACCACCCAGTCAGGATGAGGAGAGGGACAGGGAACTGAGCTCACAAATATTGGAAGCTGCGGGGAAAGGGGAGGTGGTAATTGTGGGGGACTTCAACCTGCCCAAGGTGGACAGGAGCATACCATCCATAAAATGTGCTAGGAGTCAGGTGATCCTGGAAGGAGTGCAGAGAGGGTTCCTGACTCAAGGCATCACTGAACCAGCAAGAGCTGAGGCAATTCTTGATCCGGTGCTCACAAATGGGGAGCGTGTACAGGAAATAATGATTAGGGAGCCACTGGGTGGAAGTGACGGTTGCACAGTGTGGTTCCAGTTGGATATGGGCAGGGAAAGCATCCCGACTAAGATCAAAATCTTGGATTTCAGGAGGGCAGACTTCAGGAAAATAAGTGAAGTGCTAAGAAGCCATCTGGTGGGCATCAGAGCAGATATGGGGGTAGACCAAAAGTGGTCCATCATTGAGGAAGGAATACCGGTTGCCACAAATGAGTGCATTAGGCTCAGAGGGAAGAACACAAGGACCAAAGTGCCCCACTGGTTCAGTTCTGGGGTTGCCCAGGCAGTAAAGGAAAAAAGGTTGGCCTATGGAAAATTCAGGAGGACCAAGACAGAGGTAGATAGGGAATATTACCTAAGGTTGGCTAGTGAGGCAAGTAAGGAAGTCCAGTAAGCAAAGGCACAGAAGGAACTGTAGACAGCTAAAAGAATTAAGAAGGGGGAGAAGGTTTTCTTTCACTAAATAAGTGAGAAAAGGGACAAGAAGGAAAGGATTGTTAGGCTTAAGAAAGGGGTGGAGTGGGTGGATGATAATGGGGGAGAAGCAGAGATACTAAATGAATACTTCTGTTCCATCTTCACAAGGGAGAAAGATGGACCAGTGCCTTCAGGAAGGAAAAGAAAAGCTGGGGGGGTGGACACAGATGTAGTGATAGAGGAGGATAGAGTGAGAGAGGGGCTGCTAGTGTTGAAGGTGGACAAATCACCAGGCCCAAACAGAGTACATCCAAGGGTGCTAAAGGAACTGGCTGAGGACCTGGCAGGGCCACTGCCAGACCTATTTAATAGTTCACTAGAGTCAGGCATGGTACTGCAGGACTAGAGAACAGCACATGTAGTGCCCCTCCACAAAAGCAGTCCCAAGGATGACCCAGGAAATTACAGACCAGTCAGTCTGACCTCCACTGTGAGCAAGCTTATGGAGATTATACTAAAGGAAAGGTTGGTGGAATACTAGAATATCTGAAGAAGCGTTGTCTCCAGGATGTGAAGCAGCATGGGTTCATGGGGGAGACATCATGTCTAACAAATCTGATTGACTTCTTTGACTCTGTCACTAAGACAGTAGACAGGGGCCAAGCAGTAGACACCCTCTATCTTGATTTCAGCAAGGCCATTGACTCTGTGCTCCACAAAAGGTTGATCAGGAAATTGGTGGATCTCGGTGTCGGAGAAAAGATGGCCAGATGGGTGGAAAACTGGCTGAGGGACAGAACCCAGAGGGTGGTTGTGGGGGGAGCATTATCTGGCACCAGAGAGGTAACCAGTGTGGGGTTCTGCAAGGCTCTGTGCTAGAGCCCATGCTGTTCAATGTCTTCATCAATGACACTGGGGATGACATTAAAGGCAAAATGTGCCTAATCACGGATGACACCAAGCTCTGTGGGAGAGTGTACAGAGCTGAAGGGATACAGGACCTACAGGAAGATCTGGAAAAGTTGGGGAGGTGGTCCAGGATCCAGCAGCTTGGCTTCAATGCCAAGAAATGCAAAGCTATGCATATTGGAGCCAAGAACCCCAGGACAAAGTACTACGTGAGTGGAGTCCGAGTATCTGCATCAGAGGAGGAGGAGAAGGACCTCGGAGTTATGATCACTAGTGACTTGAAGAACTCCATGCAGTGCAAGAAAGTAGCAGCAAAGGCAAACAAGATGCTGGGATACATATCTAAGGGGATCAGTTAGTAGGAGAGAGGAGGCTATACTGCCCTTGTACAGGTCACTGGTAAGGCTGCATCTAGAGTACATAGTTCAGTACTGGTGCCCACATCTCAAAAAGGACATTAATCTGCTGGAAAAGGTCCAGAGGATGGCTACAAGGATGATAGCTGGTTAGCAGGGTAAGGCATATGAGGAGAGGTTGAGGGCACTGAACATGTACTCCCTGAAAGACAGAAGAGAGAGAGGAGACATGATTGGGACCTTTAAGTACTTGAAAGGGATAAATAAGGTTGATAAGGAGAGTCTCTTTAAGCTGAGTGGCAACCATAGCATGAGGGAGCACAGTCTTAAACTGGAGAGTGGGAGGTTTAGGAGGGAGGTCAGGAAGCACTTCTTCACAGAGAGGGTGGTGGACACTTGGAATGCATTGCCGGAAGAGGTCTTCTCATTGAAGGCAGTGTGCAGCTTTAAGAGAGGCTGGGATAGGCATAGGAGAAAGTAAGGATCATGGGTAGGCAGGATGGGAGGAGTGGGGAGGGAGGGCAGGGACATTAGCTCAAGTTGTGGACCCTGCAATACGAGCAGACTCGATAGACCAAATAACCTTCTTCTGTTGGCTTCTTCATATGTTCGTATGTATCTTCATATGTATTTGAGTCTCAATGTTACTGGTGCAGCCAGGGTAAAATACATTTATTTTAATCTTTTCCCCCTTTTTGTTTACTGCCCCTCTTTGCATCCAAATAACAACTGCTCTACTATTATATTTATTTACATTTTGTGGCCCTGCAGCAACCACTGAAAATAGGTAGTTCCCTGGGGGCAGGCAACACCCTCATTACTATTCATAAGGATCGGGGCTCTGCTCATTAATATTTATGAGCCCCGATCCACAGAGCTTCATGGCTCCCTTTAATTAAATTGAGAAAAGGGCTCTCCAGGCCTTTGCTGAGAGCACCGGTCCCCACTCTGCCCAATGCAGAGACAGGGACCATCGGAAACTCCCCCAAAGGACTGCAAACCGAGCGCTCAGGAGATCAAAGGCGGTTCACGCATGTGCGATGAGCAATCGGAGTGCCAACTTGATTAGCGGGAGTCGTGGCTTAGCTCTCAACACCCAAAAGGGCTAAACTGGAACACTGGGGCTGTTTGGGGACCTTTGGCACCTTTTTGGGACTTTGGCTGTGGCAGTGAGCTGGGGAAATATGGAAGACAACCAGGAGATGCTCCACAGCACGAGCAGAAATGGGAGGAACATGGCCATAATGTAAGCCCTCATATTTGGGGGGGAGGTTCATGTGTAACCTTAGGTATCTCTGGTTCCCCTGTAGGTTCACAGACCTCTAAGGGTTAACTCTAGCTAGCCTGGAGACTCTTTGCTTTCTGGATTGGCTAGGCGTTTTCAGTTTGTGTTCGGTTCATGGTGACTGGTGAGCCATCGAATGTGATTAGCTCAGTCTCAGAGAGGAGCTGAGGATAGCTGTAGCAAGCAGCTGAAGGAGCTGAAGGCCTTGCTAGAGGTGTGACCAAGCCAAGCTTTGGAATCATGTTACGAGTTCTCTAGCATTACTTCTGCTCTTTTGTGTCTGGGGTCAGCAGTAGTACCAGGAGCCACTGGCCTCGTTGCTGGATTTTTGTTTGAACTGTTGGACTAACAGGCTGTACTGTTCCTGCTTTTGGCAAGTTGACTGGACATTGCCCCTTGCCTTGTAGCTCTGCAATCGTGTGCTCAACTTGTTGGAGTGGGTGGAGCTAAATGTGAGATACAATTTTCAAAACAGCCACATTCTATTCCTGATCACTATTTTGTTTCTGGAGTCAGCAGGAGTACTGGGAGCCAGTTGGACTCATTGCTGGATTTTTGTTGGAACTGTTAAACTAACAGGCTGTACTATTCCTGCATTTGGCAGGTTGACGGGACACTGCAGCTTGCCTTGTAGCCCTCCAGTCTTGTGCTCACTTTGCTGGAGTGGGCAAAGCTTAACTGCCCTGTTTAAGCAGCCTTGGTCTAGTGGTCCTCCATTGTGGTCCAGAGCCTAAGGGTCAGAGCACAAGGGCATCACTCTGTGGACATCAGTGTGGGTGGCAGTCAGCAGGAGACTCTGCACTCATAGTGTAAAAATGCTTATCTACAGCATCATATTGAGCTGGTATTGTGTCACTGCTGTAAGAATATATTATTGTCCCTGCATTTTGCGGTTTGGGTTCTGCTGCTAGTTTATAAATTACAAAATGGACATGAGAAATACTGTACTGTGATTGGTGGAATCCAGTCACATGACCATGCTGACAACATCACAGGTCAGAAATACTTAACTTTCTGAACTTCATTGCTTGGGCCTAAAATAAAAAATCAGAGAAGCCATTTTATAATCACAATAAGGCATTCCAGGGTGTGCTTAAGTGAAAGATAATGGAACTTCTCAGGTGCGTAAAGCCCTCAGTTTTGCCATGGGCTTTACTTCCTGAGGTGTGCCATTATCCCACAATAACACACACCCTGTCATGTTTTATTGCTTAATCATTGTAGGTAAATCTCTGCGGCATCTTGAAGTCTATTGTGAAAATGTTTTCACAAACTGCTTAGTTAGTTGTGCAGTTCTATTTTATAATTACCTGTTTTGCTTTCTACTGTTTAACCCTTGCTGTGCCGCAGACTGATATATCAGTCCAGAAATTCCTATACATTATAATTCTGTTGGAAGCCTAAGGGTTAACCACTGTTCTTTGTTATCCTGAACATTCTCTTCTTTTAGTCTAGGGTATTTACTTAGTAATTGTCTATCTGGTTGTAATATGGAAATGTGTAGTTAATAATGAATATACAACCATCTGCTTGTTTTAGCCTTCCTGTTTTTTTTTTGTTGTTGGACTGCGCAACACTCGATGAGTCAAGTCTTGCCTGTCTAGATTGCTTCTCTTTTGCCTCCCTATCTTGGTGCAGTTAACATGACCTGTACCTCCCTATCCTAAATTCAGATACAGGTCTACTTTACATTAGAATTTTCTAGGTGTGTCATCATTTCTGTTATCTCTCTATCTGGGTAAGGCTCTGTCTCCTTGTGACAGGGAGATCCTACCACTTTTGAGGACTGACCTTTTCTTAAGTCTGTTGCAATAGCTTTCTATTTCTTAGCCTAATTTATCCTTTATAGTTTCTAGTCCATAAGGTTGGCCACCTATGAGCGCTCCCTCCCCTTTCTTGACTATGCTATAGTGTTCTCTTTAATTTTCCTTTTCCCTCTCATGTCCTCATACAGGGAAGTTATTGTGGTGACCTCCGAGCTGATTTAAAACAACAGGCTGTGTTCCTTGTTGGATTTAATATGCAATAGCACTATGTCATAAAATACTTTGATGTACAGTATATGCCTTATGTGTATGAAACCTGTAAATGTTAAAAATATCACAGCTCTAGGTGTTTTTGATAGAGGTAAAAAGTTACTAGGGGACTGTATTAAAAAATGAAGTAAGTTGTGTTACTTAAAATGCATGTAAATTACAGATTGTTGGGGGTGCTGACCAAGTGCAGAGGAAGGGCATGCATAGTCTGTTGCTGCAAACTGATGTGTTGAAGATGGGATATGCTTGCAATTGCTTAAGGTTATCCCCTGTCTTTTAAATAAACACCACAAAGAGACTGTGTGTTGAACCTGAAGTTCTGTGTCAGTTCATCTGTTATTCCACAATCCCTCCACACTCCTATAATTCATTATTTTATTTTGACCTTTTCTTTTAATTCACTGTCTGATAAGGCCAGATTCATTTTTCTTCTCCCTGCCTGTTTAGTTTCCTCTTTTTACCTTACCTGCCTCCTTTGTTTTATTATTACCTGGTTTATTTCAACTGTTTGCACTTTTTCTCCATTATGCTATTAACTTTGCTTTTTCTTGTCCTCTTCTTTCCTTTCTTCCCTCTTCCACAATCTACTGTTTTCCTCCATCCCCCTTTATCAGCCTGTCCCTCTCATCATCCCCCCCCCACTCACCCGTCTTCTTCTCTCCCCCCTCCTCCTCCATTCCCCATTGTGTTCTATGTGTCTAATTCTTCGTGCTCCTTGGCTTCACCTTGAAGCTCTCTGGTGCTTTCTATCTCCTTTCTCTCCCTAGTCTCCCTCATCACCTTCCCCAACCCCCACCCCCCTCTTCCAGACAGCAGCTCCTTTGTTACCTTACTACTTTTGTTAGCAGGTGACATTGAAGTTATTCCTGGCCCCATTGCAACTTGACCATTACAACTTCCGAAATGATTGAGAGTTGCACATTTAAACATCTGCAGCCTCCTTCCAAAAACTGACCAACTTCAACCTACTGTATCATGCTTAACTTTTGGCTGGATGTACTAGTAATTTCTGAATCCTGGCTCTCCTGTAAGGTCCTCGACTCTGCTATGACTATCCCTGGCTACACTTTAGCCAGGCAGGATCACACAAAGAGGGATGGTGGTGTTGCAGTTTAGAAATCCACCAGGATGCAGTTTGTGACTGTTCTTGCCGTTTCTTCCCCCTCTTCATATGAGCAGTGCCTCCTTATACTCTCCCTTCCCTTCTCTGTTCCCATCTTTATTGCTGGTGTTTACTGTTGTCCTGGTATTTCCTCTACTTTAGTTATTGAACTCCTTTCCACTATCTGTTCAAACTTTTCCAGAGGTGAGTAGCTTATCCTTGGTGACTGTAACATAAATTGGCTCTCCCCCAATATTAATACGTTTTCTCAAAACGTAAAGTCAGTACAATTGACTCAATTAATTTCTGATCCACTCATCTAAATCTGAAACCTTTGAATCACTTTCTGTTAGACTGGGTCTTATCATCTCATCCCCACCATACTGTGGCTGCAGGAATCCTTCCCGAGGCCCTCAGTGGCCATCATACGGTTTACTCCGTGTGCAAGATACATCATCCTAAGGTCCCCCCAAATTAATTCATCTAAGATCCTATAGGTCAGTAGGTGTGTCTTCTCTCCTAGCTGACTTATGGGCATCTGACAAGTCACCTCTCTGCTTCCAATAATATAAGTTTTGTCCTGCAATATGTTCAGTCCAAATTTATGGTAGTATGGGATTGTCATGCACTGCGGAGAAAAATCAGAGTCCAGGGCTCTCATCTTCCCTGGATAACAGCTGAGGTGATGACTTGCCTCTATACCAGAGGCCTTGCCTGGCTTTCACTTAAGATCACTGGCTCCCCGGCTACACTGGTCAACTATTGGCACCTTTGCAATGCCTGCACCAAAGCCAGCAGACTTGCAAAATTTTGTGTTTTGCATCCACACTGCAGAACAACATTAAGCACCTCTCCAAGTTCTGAATGGTAATTCATTCCCTTTTCTCCCTTCCAGCCCAGTCTCCCATCCCTGTTCCCAAGGTTGGTGACTTCCTCATCTCTAACCCTTCTGCTGTTGCCTCTTCCTTTAACTCCTCTCTCACTACCTGTGCACTCTCTCATCCCTTCCTCCCTTCCCCTCTCCTCCCTCACTCTGCCTTCCTCTCCTCTCTCTTTTTCTGTCTCTTCTACCATTCCTTCTACTTCCCTTAAGGTCCTCTTGCGCATTATCCTCACAGGGGAGATACTGTTGCCCTGATGGCCCAGATCCTGTTTTTCTCTCAGCCCTTGCCATCACATTGCCTATTACCCTACTCCTCAACCTTTCTTTTTCCTCTGCAACTCTCCTTGAAGCCTGGAGGAAGGCTACAGTCATACCTATCCCTAAAGGTGGTGATCTGTCTTCTCTTGGTAACATCCACACTATACCTCTCCTTCCCATCCTGACTAAGTTACAGGAACACCGTGTACTATCTCAACTCTCTTCCTTCCTTGACTCCTCCTTCTTCACCCCTTCTGGTATGGTTTTAGGAAATTCCACTCCACTTCCAACTCTCTCTTATGGCTCACTGACTCTTTCCTCACAGGTACAGACCAGGGACTTATCATCTCTGCAATATTTGTTGACCACGCTAAAGCTTTTGACACTGTGACACATCCCCTACTTCTGGACAAGCTTAAAGCAGTGGGCCTCTCTGACTCTGCAGTCAGTTCATACCTTGAGGTAAGGTCTCAAGCTGTCCAGATAGGAAGCTCCATTTCATCACCACTTCCCATCTATTCAGGTATTCCACAAGGGTCTATCCTGGGCACTATTTTCTTTTCCATTTTCTTGAATGACCTCTCCTTCATCTGTTGCTCTGTGTCCATTCATATGTACACTGATAATACAGTTCTTTTTGCATCTGGCTCTTCTTCCCATGTCCTTATAGAAACATAGAAACATAGAATTTGATGGCAGATAAGGACCGCTTGGCCCACCCAGTCTGCCCATTTCCCTACCTGATGCATAAGTTGCAGATCCTAGTTAACCAGCAGCCTACTTCTTCCTACCCCACCCCCTAGAATTGCCTTATGACTGTCCCATGCATGCTTGAATTCCACCACTGTTTTTGACTCCACAACCTCCTCTGGAAGGCCGTTCCATACATCCACAACCCTCTCTGTGAAAAAATACTTCCTTAAATTACCTCTGAGCCGCCCCTCTTCTATCTTCAAATTGTGCCCCTTGTTCTTGTGCACTTTTTTGAAAGATGCTACCCTCTTGGACTTTGTTGATTCCTTGAGGTACTTGAAAGTTTCTATCATGTCCCCCTCTCCCTCCTTTCCTCGAGGCTATACATATTAAGCTCCTTAAGTCTCTCTTCATATGTCTTCCGGTGCAGACCCTGCACCATTTTAGTGCCCTCCTCTGGACAGCTTCCATCCTGTCTATGTCTTTTGGAGATTGGGTCTCCAGAACTGCATGCAGTACTCCAGATGTGGTCTCACCAGCTGTCTGTACAGAGGGATAATAACTTCTTGTTTTCTACTGGTGATGCCTCTCCCTATGCATCCCAGTACTCCCCCAGCCCTCCTTGCTGCCCTCTCACATTGCTTGTCCACCTTTAGGTCATCTCATATGACTACCCCCAGGTCCCTTTCCATTTTTGTTGTTGTTAGTATCTCACCCCCCATTGTGTACTCTTCCCCTGGGTTTTTGTTTCCCAGTTGCATTACCTTGCACTTCTTAGCATTGAATCTAAGCTACCATACGTTTTGACCATTCCTCTAACCTTGCCAAGTCCTTTCTCATCCTTTCCACCCCACCTTGTGCATCAACTCTGTTGCAGATCTTTGTGTCATCTGCAAAGAGACATACCTTTCCTTCCAGTCCCTCTGCAATGTCGCTTATAAAGACATTGAGAGGACAGTCTATACTGAACCTAAGTGCCCACTACTAACCCCCTTTTTCAGAGTGGACTCCATTTACTATTACTGTCTGTGTCCTATTCTCCAGCCAATTCTTTACCCAGGCTGTCATCTTGGGACCCACTCCCAGGCTGGCTAACTTGTATATTAATCTTTTGTGTGGGACTGTGTCAAATGCCTTGCTAAAGTCTAGGTAGGCCATGTCCACAGACCCTACCTGATCAACTACTTTGGTCACCCAGTCAAAGAAATCTATCAGATGGCATGACCTTCCCACTGTGAATCCATGCTGCCTTGGGTCCTGTGCCCCTCTGGCCTCTAGATACTTACCTCTCATGATCTTACCTCTCAGCTACAGCTGGGTTTTGACAACATTCAGCACTGGTTCTAGTCAAACCAACTGTCCTTCAATGCCACTCCATGACATTTGGCACCCCTCTGAGGCTTGCCAGACTCACTCTTTCCCTTTATTTCACACTCTTGATGGTGCTGTGATTGAGGATGTTTTCTCTTTTAAGTGCCTTGGGGTCTGGCTGGACCATCATCTTGATTTCTTGCTGCATACTGATGCCATACACCATAAGTTCCACCCCAAGTTTGGTGTACTCTACAAGAACAAAGCAAGTATCCCACTTCCTGCCCACCATGAGGTTGTATTATAGATAATTCTCCCTACTTTTGACTATGGTGACAGTCTATAGTGGAGTTCTCAAATCCTATCTTGCTAGACTGGACCCCCTCTTTCACTTCTTTTGTTGTTGTGCTTTAGATTGTCCCCCTCATACTTACCACTGCTCACTCTACTCTGCCCTTTCTCTCCCCTTTCTTGATGCCATTGTGTCGCCTTTATATGCAAATTCTACTTTGGTTCACTTCCTTCCTACCTTACATTCTTATCCTCTCCCTCTTCTTCTTCTTCTTCTTCCTACCCTCTGTGCAGTAGTATGTCCAATTCCCTCTCTATTCCTTCTAGAAAATCTACTGTTGGTCAATCTGCTTTCTCATCACTTTCCTAAACTCTAGTCCTCACTTCACCTGTCAATCCACTCTACCTCTTCTGCTTTCTCCTAAAGTCTCTTCTTCATGCCATTTCTTCCCCCACTTGCAGCTGTCCATGACTGTACCTCTTGTCTTCCTTCCTCCTACTAGTTTTGCCCTGGTCATTTTGTTCCACTCATCCCCATGCTATAGCTGTATGAGTAGTCCACCCTGTGTATCATAACTCTGTTATCTACTACATGTAGCAATGGCACTGATTTGCCTTCATTAGTAATGATTATGCTTCTTTGATATACTGTATTGCAGTCTATGACTTCTATTTTTGTAATGTAAAAAGAGATTCAATGTATTGGTCCTTGGAAAACAGGAGATGATGGAAGGTTTAATACCTTTCATTGGACAAACAAGTGTCTTGCATAAAGATGGAATTATACACAAGCTTCCGGGGCCTCACAGGTCTCTTCTTCAGGTGAATAGCAAAACTGAGCAACATAAGCAGTATTTATATCCACTGTGGGGCAATTAAAAATCAGGAAGTGAAGTAGGAAGGTGATAAAGGGGACTAGAGATGAAAGTCTAAGATGCAAAGTAAAAAAATGATAAGAAATGGGAAGGGGGCTAAGTAGGAAAGTAGGAGACAAAAGGAAGCTAAAGGGAAGACAAAGGCACACAGATAGGATCTTCACCCAGACAATGCCCTCTGTCAGCTGATCACCCTTCCCTCACCCCCACCCCCCCTTTGATGAGGCCCAATCTTGACTAACCACCCTACCCTCTCTGTCTTTTTTGGTTGACCTACCATTCAGTGAGCACTAAGACAGAGTACTACACTCCTCTCCTGTCCTAATCCCTTCTCTATCACCACTGTAATAAGATGTATATAATTGCCTATGTAAATTGTTCCCTGTTATTCTGTATATTTTGTACTGTCTGTAATGTTTGTCCACCACTGACTTGGAACCTTTGAAAATGAGTCATTGACTCAAAGGCATTAGTCTCAAACTGAAATAAATAAATAAATAGAGATCAGAGGCTGGCTGTAAGGGTAGAATAGACAGGAGATGCATAAGAGATGCTAGGAAGTCAAGAAGTGTCAAGAAGTCAAGAGTGTGAGGTAGTAAAAACAGAGGTGAGAAGACAATAGGGAGTGGGTGGGACTGAGCTAAAGATTTGGTACGAGAGACAGGGAGAATGTGAGGTACGGTTAAAAAAAAGTAGATTCGACAGAACTCAGAAAAAATAATAATAAGAGAAATACAGTACCAAAGTGTGATAAATAAAGACATGATTTAGTTCACAATAAAAAAGAATAATAGTTTACTATAGTGTGTCATGAAACCAATGTCCCGATTCAGTCCAGAAGTGTTAGATTTAAATTATTTACTATATTTCAATTCCCATGTCCTTCTGTTCTGTGTGTTTCTGAAGTTGCCTCTTAGTATCAAGACAGATAAATCTAAGAGAGAGAGTGATCTGGTTGTGAAAAATGGTTTCCTACGGGTGTGCTGCTAATCTGGTTTACTATCGTGTGACAGTGGTGATTCATCCTGGTTTTCAGTGATTTACTAGTTTCCCCAATATAGTATCCATTTGTGCACTTCTTGCATTGAATTAGGTAAACCACATTGCGGGACTGACATGTGTAGGATCCATTAATTTGTATTATGCTAGGCATCTCCTGTCTATTCTACCCTTACAGCCAACCTCTGATCTCAAATCCTATCTGTGTGCCTTTGTCTTCCCTTTAGCTTCCTTTCATCTCTTACTGACCTGTTCTTACTTAGCCCCTTCCCCATTTCTTATCATTTTTTTACTTTGCATCTTAGACTTTCATCTCTAGTCCCCTTTATCACCTTCCTACTTCACTTCTTGATTTTTAATTGCTCCACAGTGGATATAAATACTGCATATGTTGCTCAGTTTTGCTATTCACTTGAAGAAGGGATATGTGAGGCCCCGAATGCTTGTGTATAATTCCATCTTTGTACAGGACACCTGTTGGTCCAATAAAAGGTATCAAATCTTCCATCATCTCCTATTTTTGTAATGTAATGTTGTTATCACTGTTTTGATT
The DNA here is from genome assembly GCA_016271365.2 of Neoceratodus forsteri. Classification (NCBI taxonomy): domain Eukaryota; kingdom Metazoa; phylum Chordata; order Ceratodontiformes; family Ceratodontidae; genus Neoceratodus; species Neoceratodus forsteri. Next base: position 1,095,368,333 of record CM057451.1, read on the forward strand.
TTTTTCTATCTCTTGATCTAGGTCCACTTCCCCTCACCCCCAGGACACATCCTGAAATGAGCTGTTAGCAGCTCAGTATGTCATTCCTGGTGAAACTTTTGAAATAAATAAATCAATAATCATGGTGACAGCCTTTATCATGGAGCCCCCTGTACAGTGCAAACCGCCACATAATGCAGATCCTCAAGGAAAGCTATTTCTTAATTCACAAAGCTAAGCATGAAGCCTCTGTTGTAGAAATGTGATTGTTTCTGAAGTTTGAAAGAAATGTATTATAGTACTTTAGTGCCTCCCCTGCTGGGTAGCAGGGGAATAACCCTGTAATGGGATGGTGTTAACATTTGCCCTGGGGTCTTATACTCTGTGGGGGCTGGGGGAGTAGAGGATGTGGTGGCAGGACTTGCAAAAGTTGCAATCTGTTGCAAGAAATGTCCCTCTGTACACTTCTAAATTGAGTGGTAAGCCACGTGGGTCCTAGATTAGCTGGGACCAAAGCATGAAATAGGTGGAGATAATGTAGGGTCAAGGGCCCCTGAGTTTGCTGCTGTAATTCCAGGGGGAGTGGACATTTTGGAGTCTTCAGGCTACCATGGACCTTCCTGTGGGGAGCAGCAGTGAGGAGGATGCTGGGTCTATGGGAGGTTGGAAGGATGGTATCCCTGGGTAAGCCACCAAATAATATGCCTCATAGCTACATCCATGTATCGTGCTAGTGCTGCTCGAATACTATGGATTTAGGTTCTGTTTAGATCTACCACATGCTGGGTCATGTTCAGTAATTTGGGTAGTAAACCCCTACTGCAGTTAATTTCTTAGTATCCCAGTGTTGTGTGCAGCCCCAAGGAGTCTTGAAGATGTTGATTAAAGGGGACAGTGCCCTAGTGAAGTGCCTCTCATGTGGGACATTGGAACTCCTAAACAGACATTTCCCCTTGTGGGACCTTTATAGCCTGAAATCTTCCCAGCTGGGGTCTATGACTTTTCCCTGTAAAAATATACTCATGTGCTTTAACTTTCATTAAAATGGATTGCATTTGGACTTTATACCTGATTTGGACATTCAGTTACTAGCTGCAAAGCATCTGCCCACTAACCAGTTAATTTGCAGCAATCAGTGGTCTGAAAGAAATCAGAGCATGCAGGAGGTCACTGCAGGCCCAGGAGGTCAAGTAAAGTAGATTCATTATTTTGTAGGATCCCTCTCTGAAAATGAGTTAAGATGAGGGTGGGGAGGTGGTTACAGCAGTGTGTGTCCCAGATGGCAGAGAGACAGGAGGGTAAGGGTGTACCTTTGGGGCACCCTTATCTCAACTGCTTTCCAGGCCACCTTAGGAGGCAAGGGATCCTCATAGCAGCAGCTGTTTATTGACCCTGTGAATTGAGAATATCATAACTTATTGGCCAGCTACCTGGCATTCTCCCAAGGATGGGCACCATGACAGCAGTGATGTCTCCAGGGGTCTCACAGTCTGGAGACATTTAGTGTAGATAGTGATTAATTCTGATTGAGTGTAAGGAAGACACAGGAGTATGTTTGTAACCTCAGGGGCTACCTGTCAAGGGAAGTTCCTGGTGGCCTTGCAGCACACAGAGGGTCACACCAAATACAGATGTTCACCTTTTTGGACATGACATGGTCTTGTTCCAAGAGATCCTACCAGCTGTGTTGAAGGTGGTGAGAGACCTGGTGAGAGACAGAGAGCTAAAGACCAAGGAATAAAGGAGATATGCCTACTATTTGTAATGGAAATACCACCTTGGGATTGATATCGAAGGTGCTGCCTCTGGCAGAGAGGTTTGGGCAATTGCCCACCACTGCCAGAGGGCAGGCCGGTGGATGTGCTGCCACATTGTTTCCAGAACACTCTCCAATGAATGAAGAAAGGTTGAAGTGAGGTGCCTGGTGCAGGGGTGATATTTAGATGCCTGGGAAGATTGGACTCAGAGGAGCTATGCACATTAGTCTGGAGTGCATCTTAATCATCGACCAGGATTACCTTACAATTTCAGTCTGGACTAGACCTCCTCTGCCCTTAAATCCACTACGCAACACATCGAGTCTTTAAACCTCCATCAACTTATCAATGAACTCACGAGACCAAATCCTTACTCCCATGACCACACCCTTCTAGACTGGATCCTGGCCTCTCACCCCCACGGGATCTTCTCCGCTGGCACACTCCCTGATATATTCAGCAATCATCTAATGACATACTGTACATGCAAACTATACTTTCCCCATTCCCCCTAATCTACTGTTGAATTCGATCCTTACACTCCCTAAGCATCCCAAATCTCCTTCACAATCTTCCCTCCTCTGAATGGGCCCTTTTCTACTCCTCTAAGGATATATACTTTTCCCTCTTCTTCTTCTGCCACATTTTCAACAACACTTGGAACTCTCATGCCCCTTCATGTTGCCACAGGATGAGACACTTCCACTATCCTTGGTTATCTGCTGACATTATCAAGCTCTGTAACACTCGCGACTGTGCCTGGGCTCACTATGAAATGTCATCTTGTCCCAATAACCTACTGTATCCACTTATCATACTCTGACAAATGCATGCATCAAAGTTATTAGGTCTGCTAAATCCCACTATTTTAAGCATATATTTCAAGAAAACATAAACTCTCCTTACAAATTCTGTCAAACACTCTCTTCACTCCTCGACCCCTCTTCTAATTTATCCTCTCCCTCCCTCTTGATTGACAAAAAACTCATCTCTGTCCCCTTTACCATTGCCTTCACTCTAAAAACATTTTTCATAACATGTGCCCTGCCCTCTTCCTCCATTAACCTTCTCTCTCCGCTGCCCACCTCTCCAATTCCAAATACCCTTGTAAACCTCCCAGCTCCTCATACTCTGCTATCTCCAAATTCATTTCAGTTCTCCACTGTCACTGCTCAAAAGGTGTTTTGTGCCCTTAAATCACTGAAAACTCACAAATCCAACCCTGATGGGCTTGACCCACTCCTTCTTCAAATCTCAGCACCTGCCATTGCTCACCCATTGTCCTACCTGCTTAACCTCTCTTTTACCCTTGGTACAGTACCTCAGGCCTGAAAATCAGCAAAAGTGATCCCACTCCACAAAGGTGGTGATCACTCTCATCTGGAAACTAGCGTCCAATCTCCCTTCTTCCTATTCTTGCTAAACTCCAAGAGTCCCTTGTCTTTTTCAGACTCACCCTCTTTCTCGCTTCCTCTAATTTTATGTCTCCTTTCCAGGCTGTTTTTAAAAAAAAAATATTCTACCATCTTTTCCCTTCTCGGGGTTACGGATGCTATTCTGATAGGCATGGATCAGGACTACCTTACCGCTGCTATATTCATAGACATGGAAAAGGCCTTTGATTCTGTCTACCATTCTCTTCTTCTCACTTAACTCGAACTCATTGGACTCTCCTCTCTATCTGTCAAATGGTTCACATCTTATCTCTTAGGTTGCTCCCAATGCATCCAAACTGGAGAAGTACTCTCATCTTCTCTCCCTATCCTTGCTGGCATTCTCCAAGGCTCCATCATTGGCCCTATTTTGTTCTCCATTTTTCTTAACAATCTCCCTACTGTTTGCTCTTCTTCCCAAATTCATCTTTATGCTGACAACACTATTCTATTTACATCTAGCTCTTCCATTCCCGTGGTGACCACTCAGTTGCAAACTGACTTCACTTGCATCCTAAATTGGTTCCAAACAACCAGTGCAATGTAAATACTACTAAAACAGTCTCTATGTCTTTCAGCACCCACCAAAAACTAGCCAAGCTCATGACACCCCCCTTTCTTAAACCTTGATAGCACCCCTTTGGATTCTGTTCCATCATATAAGTATTTAGGTGTCTGGCTAGACAGCCATCTTGATTTCTCAACACAAGTCAACTACATGCATTTCAAGCTCCACCCTAAACTTGGTGCTCTCTATAGAAACAAAGACACCTTACAAAAACTATCCTACCTCTATTCGATTATGCAGATGTTGTCTATGGGTCTGCTTCTGCATCCACCCTTTCCAGACTGGATGTCCTCTTCAACACCTTTTCTCATTTCGCCTTGACCATCCCCCTTAGGACTCATCAATGCTCCCTCTAATCTTCACTGTTGCTCCCTTCCTTATCCTCTTGCTGTTGCCGCCACACTTCCATTATCTCTGCCAAATTCTGGTTCGGCTTGCCCTTCCCCCACCTTGCCTCCCTCTTATTCCCCCCCCACACATCCTACTGCTTCCACTCTCATGACCCTCATTCTTTCGCCCTCCTCTGCCAATACTCAGACTCAGAAATGGCTGCTTTCTCCTTCTTTTTCTCACATTTGTGGAATTCCCTTCCCACTTCACTCCGTTTGTTACATACGGACATACAAACATATGAAATTTCCAGCAGAAACAGACCTCGTGGTCTATCAAAGTCTACTCAAGTGTGCAGCTAGCACTCCTAGATCACAGCTGCCCTAACCTCCTCCCCCATCTTCAGGACATTCTCAGCACTGTTCCCCCAGTTCTTAGCACTATTCACCCAGACACTCCCTCATTCCCTGTCCCATGCCCTTTTAAAACTTCCCACTGTCTTATATGATATCACCCCCTCTAGTAGGGTATTCCACTTTGACACCACCCTCTCTGTGAAGTAATGTCTCCTCATATCTCTCCTAAATCTTCCACCCTCTAATCTTAGCCCATGCCCCCTTGTGTCCCTACCTTTCCTCAGCTTGAACAACTCGTCAGCACCAGCTTTATTTATCCCCTTCAAATACTTGAATATTTCAATCATATCCCTCCATCCCTTCTCTTTTCCAGGGTGTACATATTCAGCTCACATAGCCTGTCCTCGTAGGCTTTGAATTCCATTCCCCATAACATTTTTGTCACCCTCCTTTGCACCCCCTCCAGCAGTTTAATGTCCTTCTTCAGATATGGATGCCAGTACTGCACACAGTACTCCAAGTGTGGCCTGACCAATGACCTGTAGAGGGGCAGGATCACTTCCCTATGCCTGGAAGAGAATCCCCTTGCAATACACCCCAACATCTTGTTAGTCTTAGGTGCAGTTTCCCTGCACTGAGCAGAATTGTTCATGCTCCCCATTATCAACACTCCAAGGTACTTCTCTTTCTCAGTGTTCCCCAGCCTCAACCTACCCAACCAATAGTTCCTGTATGGGTTCTTTGCCCCAAAGTGCATAACCTAGCAATTTTTTGCATCAAAGCCCTGCTGCCACCACTCTGATCACTCTTCCAGTTTGGTTAGGTCCCCTTGTAGTTGTTTCCACCCATCCACTTCATCAGTTACCACCCCCATTTTAGTATGGTCTGCGAACAGACTAATCCTGCTCCCAACTCCATGTGAGATATCCAAAATAAAGAGCCCAAACAGCACTGGACCCATCACAAAGCCCTAAAGTACTCCACTCATCACTGGCCTAGGTGCTGAAAGTCTACCACCACCACCCATTGCTTCCTCCCCCTCAGCCAGTACCCTAGCCAGTTTGCCAATTTCTCCCCCACCCCTGCCGAAGTCAGTTTCCCCCCAGCCACCCATGAGGCACTGAATTGAAGGCCTTGCTGAAGTCTAAGTATAGGACATCCACAGCGTGACCCTTATCCAGCTCTCTTGTAACCCAGTCATAATATTCTACTAGATTGGTCTGACAAGACCTCCCTGAGATGAACCCATGTTGCCACCCATCCTGGAGTTCATTTCCCTCCAGAAATGCCACCATTCTCTTTCAGTATCGCCTCGATAGATTTACCCACTATGGACGTGAGACTGACTGATCGGTAGTTTCCCGTTCGGTGTTACCCTTGCTCAACTTTATTAAGCAGTCACTCTGCAGCTCCCCCCCTTCTTGCCACGCACCTGACTAAACCTCCTTCTTTAGCTCGAGTTATTTTATAACAGCTTCAAGTCAGTTTTTTTCATTCCTTCTATGTATCATGTCTAAAATATGCCATTATTGTGTATCCTGAATCTACCCTGTACCTTCTTGCATTTTTAACACATTTTTAAATATGTCTTTAATTACCTAATTTAAGTTGTATATTATTAGGTTTACTTTTGCCAGTTCATTTGATTTGTGTTTTTCTTGTACCTCCTGAGGCATCATTGTAACCTGCCTGAGCCTCTGCACTGCTGTACTTTGTCTTTTACCTAGGCTCTTTTGGATCCTGCCTGTGACACTGTTATAAACTGTCTGGATTTCATGGATGTATGTATTTTTGCCTCTCTTACCCCTTCCCCAGTCTCGTACCTGGAAATGAGCCTTGGCTCATTGTGCTTCTCCCGGTTATCAACTTTTAAATAAAAAAAAAATAATAAATAAATAAAATACAGTAAATACCTGAAAAAGACTCCACAGCAGCGATTCCTCATTGATCACCAGCTGAGCAGACACTATGGTGTCACAGAGTATTTGTATAAATGGTATAACAGCAAAGTGGGAGTTTTGATCAATTCACTGCAGAGTTGGAAAGACTCTGTCCTCAGGCATAATCTCACCCACTGGTGACTGCAAGGAATAAGAGGGACTGTGTGGTCCAGAATGTGATGTGAGGGGGTACAGCCCATACAAGTGGACCCTATAGGTTTTGACTTGATTCCACAGTCAGGATCAAACCTGTCTGTGCAGCACCAACCAGGAGAGTGTTTGAGGACAGGAGTTTCTGGACAATCATGCAATGGAGGTACAGTCAGACCTGGTTAATCCATACACATTTGTGTTTGCCAATTTTGTTACGTAATACAAATCTACGTTGTAACCAGACAGTGATAATAAAGAGGTTAATAGCGCAACAAAAAAATCTGTATGCAGTGTTTTTCATTCAGATAATCAGACATATGGATTAACAAGGCACAGATTAACCAGATCTGACTGTATGAAATCCAGTAATCTAATTGGTCAACTGGGGGTCATTACCCCTGGATGAATTCCAGCATAACCCATGGGTGAAGTTCCAGCCCACCCAGCTGACCAATGTACAAAGATAAAGATCAGTATACTTATTTTTCTTTTGAAAGCTCCATTTAGCTGCCATCTTGAATTGCTAACTCAGAGCATAATGGAAGTACACCAAGCACCCAAAATGACTTTTACTTGAGGAACACTCTCCAAACCCACTTTTTTTCACTTCTTTTTTTTCCCTGTATAGCCTGTTTCCCCTCCAGTCAGCACAGGCAGGCTCTCAGCCCTTTCCCTGCCTCCTCTCATCTGGAATCCATCACCCGGTCCACCGTGCCCCCATATCCCCTATGGATTCCCCCCCCCATGATGGGCCCAGGAAGGGGAAGACCATCCTCCCCACCTGGTGACACAATCCAGATTGTAAGGAAGGGGAACCAGCAATGGCGTGGGGTGGAGGTGGACTGGCAGGGCTTCATATAGCCTACACCAACCCATTTTATGCTTGTCTCCCTTTGCCCCCCCTTGTTGCTGCGGCACGTAAGTGCATTCACATGAAGGTGTACTCACACTATGGAACCGTGGCCCATCCCTTAGTGTCAGTCAGACTGCTGGCACTACCCCCATGCTTCCACTTGGGGGCAGCCAGGCCAACCCCTGACAACCCAAGCTCATTTCCAAACCTGGGTCACTATCATAGTAAGAGGTAAGGATCATGGCACGGGGTCATAATGTTTCAAGACATTATGCCTCAGCAATGTGCCATGCTGTCAATACAGCACAATATAGTGCAAGTGGCATATGTCTTTGTTTTGCAGGGGGCTCCATCCCCCCGCACCCCCATTACAGGGGGTCTGCGCCCCTCCCAACCCCCCAACTAAAATAAATAACTCTGGGGCAGGTTAACACTTACCTTCACACAGAATACAAAAATTAAAAAATTCCATGTGTCTGGGATCAAGAATTGAAACCCAGTCCTAAACGCACCACCTCCTTCCCTTGCTGTCTGTGGCTCATCCTGTCGAGCCACGGGAGTTGCTCACTGGCCCCACCACCCAGAACAAGTCTCATCCCCTACCTGGAAAGAGTGAGAGGGTACACTACCATGTATACACCCTATCATGGTTTTGCACCCTCTTGCTCTACCCTGCCACACTGTTCCTGTTGCATGGTTTTAATGTATGCTATTAAGCATACGAGATACTGACCTGGTAGGAAGGAACATTGTACCTTGGCCCTCTACATCATTGGGCCAGCTTTCTGTTACTTCTTTTAATTTTATCAGTCTCTCAACATCTTTTAACATGACCTTTTGCACCCACCTCATGCTCACTCTCAGAACAACTGCCACTCCTAACCACAGATTCATCCCAAATTGTCATAATGCCAAAAAAAAGCCACACTAAAAAAAACTCAAAGATCACCCACTCACACTGAATGTTTTCATGTAACCATTGCATCAGCCCAACTAACTCAACCTCCAGCACCTCATAACGCTAAATACAAATGGCAGGCACTCGCCGCTCACACCATGCTCTCTCTGCAAAGCTGGACTATGTCAGCAGCTCACAGATCTTAACAGACTCACTCCATTAAGATCACACACATCATGTCCTTTCATCTCATACCCCATTAATAAGTAAAGATAAAAAAAACAGTCACCACAGAAAGATAATACACCAAAATTCAGTAACAAAAAAAAGTTGTTAAACAAAATTTGAACATTTCAATAATTTTTACTTGCTACCAATTGTATAATCACAATAATCCACTCCATAATGAGGGTTATGATGGCATCTACCCACTTCTGCAGTGGTTAAGTGACTCAGCAGGTAGCACACACTTCTGAGACCTGGGATCAGAAGGCTGTGGGTTCTAGACCCTCATTAGGCAGTTGGATTAAATCTCAATACTGACACTGTAGTGCAGCATGAGGGGGGTGCTGCACTCCTGAGGTGCCATCTTTCAGATGAGATGTGAAACCAAGGTCCCATCTGCCTGTTCAGGTGGATGTTAAAGATCCCATGACACTTCTTGAAAAGTATAGGGAATTTTTTTTTTATTATAAACATATATTAATACACAATCCACTCCAAAAAAAATTCATAATGAAACATATTCAAAAAACGTATAATTCTTATGGTTATAATACTTTAAGATCTACAGGACGATAAAGGTATTATTGAATCCTAGTTGTAAATAATAAATTATTTAAGTTATACATATCATGTTACTGGTATATCATTATCTGTGATCCAAGGAAGTCCTTTCCATAATTCCAACATTTCAGCCTTCGAATACTTTTGTTTTTCGGCATGAAACAGTTTCTATGAATCTTGCATAATTTTGTTATACAGTTCAGTATGACTCCCTTCTTTCTGCTGTAAAGTAAAGCCACAACGTATTATCCATATGTTCCATTTAAAAAGTGTCATTAACACATGCAATATGCTTACATTCCATTTTTCGCAGCCCCCATTAAATACCCCATACATTATATTTTCATATGCCAGTATACTAAATATGTTCTCTTTCCATTGCTGTGCCACATATCACCAAAATCCTGTAATGAAAGGACATGTGAAAAGTGGATGCTGTATGGTTTCTTCCTGTTGTATATAACTCAATCTGCTACAAATCCTATACTTTATTTTTTGTGCTTTTGATTCGCCTTAACATTTATTTTTTCATGGCATGCCATCCAGTGGAAATCCCACATATGTTCTGGAATGCTAGTATTATTTAGCGGGTCGTGCCTGAAAATAGGCAGGTCTGTTGCCTAGCGCACTTACCCGGTTACCAAAAGCTAATAAATAAATAAATTTAAAATGTGTCTTAATTTTTCTCTATGTCCAACTGGGCATTTGTCAAATACTACATTCTCCAAGCTCAGAGAAGATAGTGCAAAAAAATAAAGCTGCTTTCTTTGTAAGGTCATGATCTGCTGAGTGGTAACTTGCCATTGTTTTATTCTTAAAAAGGTGCATCTTATATATTCTGGTACCACTGCTGACCTTTTGACTGATTTCAGTGTTTTGTGTTTCCCATTGTTGTAACCAGTGTTTACATTGTTCATCTAAAAAAAGGTTCCCATCCTGTGTTTTGGTTTGTAATCAGAGGTTTGATTACATATGAAAAAACTACTGAAAAAGAAAATGGAATTGATCATGTTCAGTCCTCCTTGCTTGAATGGTAGATATAAAATATTTCTTCTCAGAGGATTCCGGCGGCTTCCCCAGCATGCCTGAAAAAATATACTGAGGAGTGCTGTTTCCATTCCTTTTGGGAAGGGGGATATATAACTAATATAAAGAAATATGGATATGAGGTATGTTTTAATAAGATGAATTCTCTTTTTTTTTTTTTGCTCAGCTTCCATCTATTCCATTGTGTTATTTTCTGCTTCCCTATATCTAATTTCTTCCCCAGTTGATTTCATCCAATTCTCCAGGTCCAAAATATAAACGTAAAATATTTAAAGGACCAGGCTGTATCAAGATACCTTCAATTCTTCCTTTGAATTCAACAGTATAATTTAACCTTTGACCTATGCATTTACTTAAATTCAAAGACGCCCCTGATATTTTCCCAAAGTTGTTACAGACCTCAATCACTTTTGAAACTGATTGTTGATTTGTTACAATTATGTTCATATCTTCCGCATAAGCTATAGCTTTGTATGGGAAATCTTGGCCATGCACCTGTATTTTCATTATTACAGTACTACTATCTATCCTTCTTAATAAAGGATCTATAAAGAAACCATACAAAATAGGACTTAACGAACAACACTGTCTCACCTCCCTTTGTAACTTATCATAGGGCCTTTCCAGACCTGTACAACTGATACTACTGTAGCTGTTTTATATATGCTTTTAAGCCATTATATCAGGAATATAGAGGATTGTGTATGATGGCTCATACACAACAAAGGAATTTTTCACTCGAGAGGTTTCCATGGTAACTGTAGACCTCGAGAGTGCAGCTCGAGAGGTCTCATTACCATGGAAACCTCGAGAGTTGAAAAATACCCTAGCTGTGAATGAGCGATCATACACAATCTTTTATAGTGTATGGTAGCTCGTAAAAAGTCTGCCCTTACTTTTCTTTAGATTCCGGTGTGGTTTTCTGTTCCTCCAGCCCATTTCACCGCCATGGCTGTTAGTGCATGCCGGTTGCCCAATCACGCATCTGCACCCCACTTTCACACATGCGCACACACCTTCTCAGTCTTGTGCTGCACTAGCTAAGTAGCTAGTGCAGCACAACAGCTATGATGACGTAGCTAGTGCAGCACAACAATGCTGTTGGGAGCATGGATTTCCATGCTCAACAGCGTTCTACCATACACTATATGGGAATATCTTAACACTTCCCATAAGAAAGTATGGCTAACCCGATCAAATGGTTTTTATGCTTCTTCCTGATCCAATGAGATCAGGTAACCACCTATATTGCCTACTTTACCCATTTATGTTAGTTCCCTGATTAATAACACATGGTTATGTATCTGTCTCCCTGGGATTGCATATGTTTGCGCTGCAGAGATTACACTATTAGCTACTGATGCAAGTCTTTTTGCCAATATTTTAGTTAAAAGTTTAAAATCTGAGTTTAAGAGGCTTACTGGCCTCCAACTGTGTAATTGTGTTTTATCCCCTTTTTTATAGATATAGGTTAATATACCCATATTCATGTATAGAGGGACTTGTTTAGAAGATAAAATGTGGTTATACACTGCTGTTAATTCTGATATTAATTATGATCCTATTATTTTCAAAAGTTCATTTGGTAGACCATCAGGCACTGGTGTTTTCCCACCGCTAATGTGGCTAGTGCTTCCTTACTTCATTCTCTTGTATAGGCTGGATTATAGCATCTAGCTTTGTTTTTTCTATTTTTGAAATGTCTAAAGTATCCAAAAATCCTTAAACATCCTATTTTCAGTGTATAATGGTGCATAATCTATGAGGTATATTTTGTTACTGTCTGCAATATATCCTGCCTGTTTGTATATTCAATCCTATTTTCATCCCTTAGAGATGTCATATCTTTTGCTTGTGCTCTTCTTGCATAGTTTTCAAAAGGGCAAATAATTTCTGTTTTGCCTCTGGTCCCAAACTGCTGCTGATAGTTTAATGTATTTGCTTTTTGATCATGAAAATCCATCATCTGTGTTTTTAACCCTTTAATTTGCAGCATCAGATTATGTCCTGTCTCACAAGACATAGACATCAATTTTTGCAATAATTGTCTATTTCGTAAATAGTCAGAGTATTGTCTCCTACTCTCATTCCTGCTTAATTGCTTGCACGTCTTCTGCATATCAAGTTTAGTGTTTTCCCACCAATTACTTGGGGTATCAAACATAATAAACACAGATTTTATAGCCTGCATAACATTTCTTATTGTTTGTAGGATGTGTATATCAGACAGTAATGAAACATTCATTTTCCAAAATCTAGGGCCCTTATTTAAGACAGCCATGGTACCTACTTTAATTTTTATTTATTTATTAGACTCTAGGATTACAAATACCTTTGAGCAATTACTGCTCGTTTACACAGGTTCCACGTTGAAGGATGGAGGGGAACATACATACAGAGGTAGAACATGGTTACAGGATTAGCACAGCGAAGGCAAGGCTATAAATTTATGGTACATAATGGAGAGACATAATGAGCCAGTTAATGAGAAAAGATGTTTCGTAGCAGACAGTACATTATATAGAACAGATAGTGACTATAGGGTAGAAGGGTTAAAGAGAGGGTGGGCGGACTAAGGGGCCATTATCAGATGGTGATGGATGGGAAGCAAAAGTGCAGGGTAGGTAGTGGTTGGAGGACCCAAAATCTGAAAGTGCCTACGAGAGGGGAGGTAGAAGGTAGGGCAGGGTGTTGGTGGGGAACAGTAGGGGTGGGAGAAGGAGGCAAGTGACTGGGAAGAATGCTGAGGGGGGCAACAGGACACCTTAAGCTGAGGTGAGGGAGAAGGCTGCCCCTAGGGGAAGCAGTCACATTGCATGCTTGATGTTAGGTATAGACAGAGTTGCCTTTTAAAGGGTCCAAGTGTTACAGGTGTATCATGTTATGATCCAAGAATTCCACAGGGAATATTTTAGCTAATAGTGTCTTTATATTTTTAGAGGTAAATATGTAATCTATTCTGGATGCTAAAGGACCCTTATTAAAAGTGGATGTATCTTTTTGTGCATGTAGATAATAGGTATCATTCAAGTTTTGCTTTTGTGTAATTTGTGACAAAAGATTTGAGTCACAATACTGTTTTAATGTTTTTGCTACCAATGGACAATTAAAATCTTCTGCAAAAACTATGTGTTGTGCTGAATATAAATAAGGTTTTATCAAACTCAGAATCTCACATCTTGCTGCCTTAGTTTGTGGTACATACAAATTTATTAATCTGTACTGGGTATACTCTGTTAAAACATTCATAATCATTAACCTCTCAGGAACTAAATCATAAAGTTTGAGGACTTTAACTTCCAGCATTTTAAACAATATTCCTAGCCCTGAGCATGGCTATTGCCCCATTGACCAATACGATGGTCCAATGAACCATGCTTTTGTGGCTTCTTGAATTTTACGAATGTAAATGAACATCTTGCAGAAAAAAGATTCCGAATTGCAAACAGGTTAAAAAAGAAAATACAACTTTCCTTTTTCCTATTATTTTAATACTATTTACATTCACAGTATAGAAAGAAAATGGTTCAATCATGATGTATTTGTTTATATTTCCCCCTCCTTATATTTTGTTCTTTTTGTTCAGTTTTCATCTTCACTTTTCTTTTTTGAGGTCCTTTCGGCCGTTCCTGTTTTTCTGTCATACCCTCAGGTATTGAAGATGCCACGGAAAAATCATCATCAGAGTCCTCCTCTGTATTGTCTGATTGCAGTATGTCATACCGATTTGCTGTGGTCACCTTGCCTTGTTTGATAGGAGGTCTTGTCAGAGGTACCCTCATTTGATGTCTGGTAGACATTCTTGCCTCCTCTGGATCTGGGTTCAGGGGGGGGAGGTGGCATAATGTCTCCAGTATTTCCTATTTCTGAAGCTGGGGTCTCCCTAGAGATAGGGGTCTCCAAACTGCCTTCCGCAGTTAAATTCTGCTTATTAGAGGCATTTTGTACCATAGGCCTCTCATCCTTCTTTACATTGCTTAACTGTAATTCCATTTGGGAACTGGTAGGTAGGGATACAGGAATTCGGGGGGGCTCTCTCATTTTCTAGCTCTGTCTGTCTCTGTTGTCTTCATTTTCCTATCCTATTTTTCTGTGTAAGCAGGATTAATAATCTTTGTTCTTCACCATCTGCCTGATCTGGTATGTTATGTGCTGCCCATTTGCAATTTTGAAAGGTGTGGCCTAGTTCATCACATAAATTGCACTTACATTCATTTATTATGCACTGTGTCCCCACATGCCCCAATTCTCCACACACAGTACACCTTGGCTTATCACATATACTACTTAGGTGAGCCACTGAACCACATTTGTAACACATCTTAGGTTGTCCAGGATAAAATAAAATTCTTCTATCTCTTCTCAAAAAAAAAGAGCTTGGCAAATGTATTACACCAGTATCTGTTGTCTTTAACATCACTTTTACCTTCCACCCCCCAGTCCAAATATTTTCTGAGTCCATAATAACATCAGGCTATTCAATTATTGCGCATCTTTGTTTCAACCAATATGTCAGATCATGCACACTCACACCTTCATTTCTAAAAAGGACTGTTATTGCTTTCTGGGCTGGCTTAGCTAAAGAAATAGCAATGAAAGGTGACCATAATGCTGTTTTCTTTAAAGAATTATATTTTATCCAAAATCTTTCTAAGCCATTCAGCATTTTAAAACTTATATCAAACATGGTTTCCCCAGAGACATAAATTAAGGTGTAGATTTCATTTGAGAAAAACTTCATTGAGTCTTTTAATAAGGTTTTCACCACCAACAGTCTGTTTGGGGGTTCAGACATCCCCCTGTGTATGAAAATCTCACAGCATTATGTCTTTTTGCTGGATATTTAGGCATTTTGAATAAGGAGGAAAAGGATCTTAGGGTATCCTTATTTATTACATTTAAAGGCCTTTGTGGAATGTCCTTACTTACACCAGGGCGTCCCCCAGTTAGTTGTGTTATTGGAGGAACTACGGGCTCCTGTAAATTCCCATTTATTTGCAATCAAGGGTTTTGGGTTAGCGTTAACTCGGGAGGCACCTCTAGATCAATTACAGGCTCTGTAGGCTTAATAAGAGTTGTTTAGGTTTTGGTATCTGTATAGGCATTTCTCCAGAGACCCACTGACCTGTATCTTTATGCATTTCCATCCTGCCCCTTGCAGCGCCTTGTCTACAGTCCAAGGTGTTTCTGCTGTTTGCTCAGTTTCCTCAGCACGTCTTAGGCTAGGCTCACTCACACCCATTTTTACCATTCCCGATGCTATCTCTGAGGCTTCCTTCTCTTGCAGCCGCTATGCTGTCTGCTCTGCAATTTCCAGAGCCACTGTCCAATTCTCCGATGCTGTCTTTGATGAAGCTGCATCATCGCAGCTCAGCTGTGTATGTTTGACAGGCCCTTTCCGCCTGTTAGCCTGAATCTCTCTCAGCTTCTTTTCCAGCTGCATTTTTTTCAACAAATAACTTCGCCCTTCCTTTTCCATTTGTTTTTCCAAAGTTAGCGTTTCTGAATTTGATTCACTGCACTCACCCCGATTTTCTTTCTGACTTTCCTTTGTGTCACTAAGCTCTGATGTCTGCAGGTAATTCTGGTAGGTTATTCTCATTTAAAGAATTTTCCTGTTCAAACTCCAATTTTATATCCATTACTTTATTTGCTTCAGTAGTCTCCATATCATTCAACTTCTGGAACTCTATATCAGACACAGTTTTGGTAAAGGTTTTTTTCCCCAGTTCCATGCCCTATTCCTTACCTTCAGCCTCCTCGTTGGCCATCTTGGCAGCCTGCCAAAATGGACAAAGTCTCTCCTTACTGCAAAGTAGGGGAATTTTTTTTTATTTAATCCATAAAGAACATAAAGAAAAAACAAGAAATATACAATCAAATAGTATGGCATACAAAAGCATAACAGAAAACAGAAAATAAGTATTACTTCATACAACCACCCTTCCAAAATCCTTTTTCAACAAAAAAAACTATTATTACCTCGAACCTCCCCCTTCCTATGCCAAGACTTAACACAATCCATCCATGTACCATTTTAGTCCATAAAAAAGTGCTTTCAACTCTTAAATGTATTCATGATACCCCTATAACTTATTCCATTGTTGATTACTATAAATCTTATGTTCGGACCTCTTCAAATTCCTAAGATTAGTTGTCATTATATGAAATAAATCTAATACTGGAATAAACTGTTGTAAAACTAAACCACATCTGCTAATCCACAACCAATACAGAAAATGTGCATGAACCACCCTTAAGGTACTTAAACACCCATTTCCGATCTCCCCAGTGTGAATACAAAAAAAAAAAAACAACAGTTCTTGCAGTGGTGGGATTTCCATTCTTTCTTTCCATCGATTTTTAAGCACATCCCAAAAATGTATAGCATGAGGGCACTGAAAATACATAGGGCTCAAGGTTTCAATTTTCATAATACATTGCTTCTTAGGACAGTACCACTCATGCAGGGCCTTATGTTTCTGGTTACCCTTTACATTAACCCTTCCATGCACTCCTAACCATACAATATCCCACATATGTTCTGGAATCGTTTTGTCTGTTATATAGTCTGAAATATTGTTTTGTTGAACCACAGAAACTCCAGCAAATGGACATTCCTTAAAACAGTTATCCAAAACCTCTACATGTAGAGCTTTTCTTGACTTTGTCAGGACATGGTCATATCTAATTTTCCATAATTTGATTTTATGAAAGACATCTTCCCACCTCTTCATTAACCTAGGGCTACATTTATTCTTATGGAGAAATGAATTACCTCCCCATTCTTCCAAGATTCCGCTTAAAATTGGAACTCCCCAATAATTCCACATCTGCTTACTACCGCTCATGATAAGTATTACATTATTGTATAAAAAAAATTGTAAAAAAGAACAACACAGGATTTAACATATCCATCCTTCCTTCCTTTATACCATTGTATAGTACATTTCTCTTAAAGGGGTTCAGCCTACTGCCCCAAAAGCCCCCCAGAAAGACCCCAAACAATTTTGCCTTTAATGACTTTGACAACAAACAAAAATCACACTAATGTACAAAAATACTGGGACTAAAAAATTCTTAAGGAAATATATCCTTTTTTTTTTTTATTTTCCATCTGTTCCATACATCCACTTTATTTTTGCCTTTCTGTAAAGCTTGCTCCCATTTGTACAATGCCATATCTTCTCCTCCAAAATAGATACCCAGCATACAAACTGGTGACCTTGCCACCTGCAAATCCACCACCATTTCCATTTCCCCTGTGGAACCTGTCAAACTAAGACTTTTGCTTTTTGTTTATTTATCCTAGCACCAGAAATTCTCCCTATCTCCTGTATTAAGTCACAGGCTATTCTAAGGGAAATATTGTCTTTTAACACTAAACAAATATCATCAGCATATGCCATTACCTTACATTGCGGTTCCAAAAACCCATCTATACCATGAATCAAGGGGAATCGACACAAAATATGTAGCATTGGGTATAGTACAAAAACAAAATGGGGGCTCAATGCGCATGCTTGCCACCCACCTTTATGAACCCTATGTTTGGATCCCCTCCACCCATTATCATATGGACCACATAAGCCAGAGAGTAACATAATTGTAACCATTGCACAAATTCAGCAGGAATTCCATATGCACCCAAGCATTCCCATAGAAATGAGTGAGAAACCCCATCAAAAGCTTTAGCTTGGTCCAGACTAACCAGATAACCAGCCTTCCTCTGCAATGTGTTTCCTGACAATTCCCTATCCATAAGCTCCCTCAATAATGTAGGAGCCTCAGATATACATCTCCCTGGGATGGCACAAAATTGCGTTGGTCTTATTAAATCGGCCATTACTGTTGACAGCATATTACCTAATAGTTTGGCAAAAATTTTGAAATCAATATTAAGCAATGTCAGTGGCCTCCAATTATCTAGTACTGCCCAGCCTTCTGACTTAAATAAAAAAAAACATCAAACCTTCATACATCTGTACAGCTAAGTTATAGTCAGACAGGAAAAAAAATATACAGGGCTACTATCTCATGTGGCATAATATTCCACAATCTGCTGTACAGTTCACTTGGTAGTCCATCTGACCCAGGGGACACATTCTTACTCAGGGAGTATATTACCATCTCTAACTCTGCAGACATGAAGGGACCACATAAGGTAGCCCTCTTATCCCTCACCACCTGTGGGAGTGCAGCCACTTGCAGAATCTGCACTGTATATTGAGAATCCTCAATTGGAACCCCAAATGTTTTTCTACATAGTTATCCAAAATCCCCATAATTCCCTCATTATCCCACTTTTCTACCCCCTTGTATAGAGACCGGGCTTGTAATGCCTGATTGTCTCCTTCAGGTGCAGCTTGTCAAGAAAGGGTTAATCTGCTCAAACCTCCCCTGTGTCCCAAAGGTTTGTTCTATCTGTAAAGAGCGGATTCTATTATACTGATAAATTCCCATTTTTTGTCTCACCCGGTTTACTTCTTCAGTGAGGATAATACCATCAGTAGCTTGCCTTGTCAAAAGACTACCTAGTTCCTCCCAGAGTTCCTTATATTTTTCAGCTTGGGTACAAGCACATAACCACCCCATGGAGTGGAAGAACCCTTTTAAGTAGCTTTTCAAGTATTCTCACCAACTACTAATATTGTCGTAAAGAAAGAGGGTTGACTTTTTATCCTGCACAATGATGTTTAAATCTTTTAGTATATTTATATCCTCTCACATGGAAGTATTTAGCCTCCAAAATCCCTTCCCTGTTATTCACTGTGGGGGGACTCTATGTGAATGCCAATAAGCTAATGATCCAAGTTTTCTATTGGTATAGTAATAATTTTATCAACTTGTAGTTTGTTTAGAAAAAATAAAATCTGTTCCCGAGGAACAAGCCCCCTTGAAGAATATAGGCTTAGGTGTATGTGTTCCTCTACTGTGAGTGTCATGTAGGTCAGCATGGCCAAGTATTTGTTTTAAAAAGGTCTTGTCACAGTATTGCTTACCCTGTTCTTTCCTGGTTTGAAAGCTGATGTTAAAATCACCTCCTAGAAATATCTGCCTGCTAGTATGTAGATACAGCTGGATTTTCTACAACACAGCAATTCTAAGGGCTTTTGTTTGAGGACCATATACATTAAGGACTCTACAGTGCATGTTTCTGATTTCCACATTTAACATGAAAGCGTGCCCTGGGTCTATGTCCACTATCCTGTACTTCTTAATCTCTGGGGTTAAGAAACAAAAACCCACTCCACAGCAGGCTTCCTCCCCCATAGACCAATAGGATGGCCCCCCAATTTCAGTCACTGGAGGCCCTATCAATTTCCCCCAAGGTATGTAACTGGGTATCCTGCAAAAAAAACACATCAAACTTAAAATTCTGCAAAATACCAAAGGTAGACATACGTTTCTGTACTGATTTGATATTGTTTACATTGAGACTTGCTAATTTCAAAGAAGTCGGCTCCGAGAGGAGGCTTTATGATCTTACCACTCAACCTGGTAACCCTTTTTGGTATGTCTTGGGAACGAGGTTTGCGAACCTGCAGAACCCCTTCCCTGTCTTGGTTTCATGACCTGTGTTGCTATGATTTTCCCCTTCCTCCATAGGACATGCTTTTTCGACCTGTTCTCCCCAGGATGTAAAAGGGGCAAATCTATTTGAGAGGGGCAAAGGGGACAAGGGAACCCCCTGATTGTCTCTTGACACATCAGTGGTTGTTGAAGAAGATGAGACATCTCCTTCTTCATGATCCTGCTCCATAGGTCCTGTGTAGACTGGTGGATTCTTCAGGTCTGAATCCTCAAAATGTAAGCTGCATGGGGATGACTGTTCTAGAACAGTCGAAATCCATTGTAGGGAACCTTGAGGAGTGACATATGGAGTATCTTTCTCCTCAGGTCTTACTGCCAGAGAGGACATTACAGTTTTCCCTGATCTTAGTGCCTGTGGGCCTACTACTGTCAAGGGTATGGGAGAAAAAGCCCTAGTTGGGAGCCCCTGAGTTCTATTACCCATATTTCCCCAGTTACCTCTGCCTCTACGTCTACCCCTAGATCCAAAATCCTCCTCTGCTTGGGGGGTACTGCTAAAGGCTGTCTGGCTTGAAACAAAAAATACTCTTGGTCAGAAGCCTCATCACCATTGTAAGCCACCCACAGGCACTCTGCAAAGGAATGAGCACTATCCCCACACAAATTTCATATCTGGGGGGCCTCACATTGAGCAGCTGTGTGGCCTGAAACTTGACAATGAAAACATTTCACTTGGTCGCATTCATTATTTAAATGTGTTAAGGAACCACACTTGTAGCAGCACTTTGGCTGTCCTGCATAAAAAATAATGCCTCTGTCCCGACCTAAAAAAAAGAACTTGGTAAATAAGTTATGCCAGCTTCAGTATGGTTAAGTTGAACCCTTATAGTCCATCCCCCGTCCAGAAACTTTTTTCATCCATAATTGGTTTAGGATGATCAAAGACAGTGCAACGCTTTTCAAGCCAGAAGGTAATATTGTTAATGTTTACACCCTCATTCCGAAACAACGTTTTTTACTGTCTTTATTGTCGGTTTAGTAATAGGAATAACTAAAAATTCACACCAAACGTCCATATCTTTAACTTCATAATATAGCGTCCAAAAAATGTCCAACAACAACATTGTGCAAAAGCTCACATCATAATTATGATCTCCTGGTGAGTGTATAAAAGCATACAATTCAGCTGGTGTGAAACCCATACCTTCTTTTAGTAGAGTTTCCCCCACCCATATATGGTCTGGAACCACTGGAGCTTTACCTTTATAATGTAGACCAACTAAAAACCTTCATTTAGCAGTCTCCACTGTTTTTTTAAATAGACCAGCATGTTTTAGGACCCTGCAGCCCAATCTGAGGCTTTTCACCTCTCCCTTCCACCTGAGGAGCTAGTACAGAACCCAAAACAGTACCTTGTCTGACTGCACCTCTGGACCCTTCCATCTATCCCCTGTCCACGTTTGTAGCCAATAGGGGACCCACATAGAATACAGGACCTGTCTTCTCCTGCCTCTGATCAATGAGGCCATTAAAAACAGTGTCTGGTGTAGCACCTAATCAAGGTGCCTCACCATCATGTTACACAGGTACAGAGGGACCTGGAAAGGACTTTGAAATTTCTGTACCATCATGGCAAGGTAGGGTGTCTCCTTTTCTACAATTTGCTGCTGTGCAAGAAAACATTCTGGTGAACCAGGGAGTGGAATGGATGGATCCTGACCCAGATGTTCTGCTGTCAGATACAGCCTGCTCTTTGAAGAGCATCTCCTGGTGACCACTCAATAGCATCTCCTCCCATATCTTCTTTTTCCGCTCACTTTTCTTGTGGTTCAGCAGGCTGTACTGACTCCTGAAGACCTTCAGTGCCTGTAGGCAACCTTTTGTGTCCCGTTAGCAAGGGACTCGCTAAAGACCTTTTCTGTTTTTTTTCTCCTCCTCTAACTTCTGTTTGCATATCACAAAGTCTTGCTCTGCCACAGAAATCATTTCAAGTAGTTGTGATTTTTTCTTTTCAAGTTCCAACTGTAGTCGGTCCACATCCTCCATAATTTCCATTTCCTGCTGCTCATTATCAATTATCTCACCAGATCCTGGAGCAATTTCTTGTGCCATCACTGGCTGAGACCAGCCTTTTTCAATGGAATCCTCTAACAAGAGCTCCTGAGCTCCATCCATGCTACCTCCTCCTCCGACACCTGAATCAGAAATTGGGACCGCTATTCTTTCTGCTGTGCACCAGTGCCCACTGCAGAAGAGTAGGGGAATTTTTTATTGATATCACATCATCACAAATCATAACACATTATACAAAAAATAAAGAGGAAAGAAAAAAACAAACATATAGAAAGAAAGAACAACAGGTATTCACTTCACACACTTGTTGCAGTATGTTAAAGACCACACAATAATCACTCCTTAACCCCAAAGAAACCTTCCCCCTACCCCTTATTATCTTTCCCCATACCATTGTGGCAGGGGAATTTTGCTAGTTGTAGCTCTCAAACCTAATTACTTCTGAGTGTGTTAAGTCACATGAAAGAATACAATTTTAATCCCAAATAAACAAGTATTTAATTTAAACAAGTATTTTTTTTTCTCAGAAGAAGCCAGAAGGGGAAGGAAGGAAACATATTCAATTCAGTGCTTTAGAGTAACTGGTAATTGCTATTTTTCTTTTAAACTTAGATTGTGGGCTTTTAGTGACACTGTACTTTCTTTGTTGTCTTTACTTAGAATTGTTTTTGGGCTGTTGAAAATTTAAAACGTAGTGGTGGTGTATTTCTGTGCTGTTTTAATTGCTGCAAATTTTCACCCCCCTCCTTCCCCTTCCCCCAACTCTTAATTATATGCCCTGTTAAATCTTATTTACAGGCGCTAAACACAGGGTATAGTAAGGGGTATGAAGTAGGAGGGGCATAAGGGGGAAGAAGCCCACCCTCAGCATGACAAGTGTTTTGACTCATTTATTTATTGGTTTATTTTCTTTTTCCTTTTTTTTTTTTTTTTAAGAAAATTATCTGAGGATCAGTGGCAGGATTTTTAGGACAGTAAATTAATAAAAAGGGTACTAGGAGAGCTTCAGTAGCAGACAAGTAGTAGAATAGCAGTATAATGTGAGGAGTGGTGCAATGAAGTGGCTATGGGGCAGCATATTCAGGCAGACCTTCTGGACACTGAGGTGCTGCCCTATCTGCATGCATCTCTCTGGACTGTGGGATGAGGTAGCAAGACTCAGAACGGAAGTAAACTGGGTCAGGAGTACCATCACCCCTATCCAGAGACCACCCAGTCCAATGCAACTGCCTCAAAGGATGCCGAGAACGAGGAGCACTTGGATGACAGTGAGCTCAGGGAGGGTTAGAGCGGTCAGACAGAGGCACATCCCAGATCCTATTCCACTCAAGAACTCATATGCCACACTGGCAAATGGGGACAACCAAATAGAGGTACCCAGAGAAATGGAAGGAAAGGATGTAGAGGTTAGCCAAGGAGGTGACCTCAGCGGGGAAAGCAGTGGACCCCAGAGGAGGAGGAGGAAGTGAATCCTGGTTGGGGACTCCATCATAAGAGGGATCCAGCTAAGAACACAGGAGGGGGAGGACAGGGAGGTGAGGTGCCTACCAGGTGCCACGGCATGGAGGGATGGATGGAAGGAAGATCCTGGGGATCATTGGGAAGGCAAGACGGGAGGGTGAGCTGGATGTCATTATCCATCTAGGTACAAATGACCTGGCAAATGGGGAGCCAAAGGAAGTTCAGGAAGAGTTTAGGAAATTGGGGAGGGGTCTCAAGCAAGTAGCTACTTCTATCACTTTCTCAGAAGTACTACCAGCGAGAGGCAAGGGAGAACATAGGAGTGCATGCACCAGGAACTTTAACTCATGGTTGAAGAACTGGTGCTGTGAGGAAGGGTTTGGATTCATTGGTGACTGGGAACCCACCTGGAGGGATGGAGGTTTGTTCAAGCCTGACGGCCTGCATCCATCCTGGAGGGGAATCCAAGCACTCAATGATAAGTTTAAATGCTACATTGACAAGCATTTAAACTAGCAAAGGGGGGGTGGCAGGCCAGCAAGGAAGGTACCTACTTGATCACCCCCCACAGCTAGCAGTGGAACCAGTGAACCAGAGGAGTGACTATGTCTACAAAGCAGTGTTCAAAAGATGGAAATTAGCGCCCGAGAAGTGGATAGGCAGAAAAGGGGAAAAATTCAGCAGAAGGGCAGACAGCAAGGAGAACCAGGGATAAAGGACAACCAAGGAAGGGGCTGGAGTAGAACAGTGAAACAGTCTAGGGAGGTCAAATCATGGAAAGCCATCTGTGCAAATGCCAGGAGCCTTAGCAACAAGATGGAAGATCTGGAGGCTGTCATGGTGCAGTCAGACCTGGACATTGTGGCCATCACTGAAACCTGGTGTAATGATAACCACAACTGGGAGATGGCCATACCTGGCTACAACATATTCAGAAGAGACAGAACAGGCAGGAAGGGAGGAGGAGTGGCACTGTATGTGAAAAATGACATAAGGGCCACAGAGATCCAGGAGGAACAAAATGGGGGAGAGATACTGTGGGTTAAGCTGGAAAGGAAAATGAGGACAGCCATCCGCATAGGTGTGGTCTATAGACCACCAGACCAGGAGGAAGAAACAGATAGGGAGCTGATGCTAGCCATCCAAAGGATGGCAGACAAGGGTGAGGCAGTGCTGCTTGGAGACTTCAATATTCCAGATGTGGACTGGAGCATCCCAGCAGCAGCATCAACTAGGAGCAGATTTATCCTGGACTCCCTTCAGGGTGCCTTCCTCAAGCAACTGGTCATGGAACCAACTCGGCAGAAGGCAATACTGGACCCTGTGCTCACAAACAGGGATAGTGTGATGGGGGTAACAGTGGGGGAGCACCTGGGGAACAGTGACCACCAATCATTGTGGTTTGAAATCACAGAAAGAGCAGAACCAAACCACACAAAAACATGTATCCTGGATTTTGGGGGGCAGACTTTGGGAAAATGGGAGATACTTGAAAGAGGCATTAAGGGAATGGGACAGGAATCCAGGGTTGAGGAACAGGGCAGTATTTAAAATGGGATTACAAGAACAACAGAATTATGCATTAAGCAGGTTAGCAAAAGGAAAAGGAAGAGGAGACCATTATGGTTTTCAAAGAGGTAGTAAAGAAAGTGAAAGCCAAAAGATTGCATTCAG
Source organism: Neoceratodus forsteri (assembly GCA_016271365.2). Classification (NCBI taxonomy): domain Eukaryota; kingdom Metazoa; phylum Chordata; order Ceratodontiformes; family Ceratodontidae; genus Neoceratodus; species Neoceratodus forsteri. The sequence goes on from CM057451.1 coordinate 1,095,393,175, forward strand.
GCAATACAAAAGACACAGGCAGAAGGGGATAGGGAGAAGTACCAGGAGAAGCAAGGGAGGCAGGGAGGTCAATAAGGGAAGCTAAAGCTCAGACAGAAGAACACATTGCAAAATCAGTGGGTAGAGGGACAAAACCTTTACAGGGTACATAAGTGAAAAAGAAAGGCAAAGGGAGGATAGTGAGACTGAAGGAGAGGATGGAGGACGCGGGAGGATGACAAAAGTAAAGCTGACATATTGAACAGGTATTTCTGCTCAGTCTTTACTGAGGAAGAGGAGGGTAATGGGTCTGAAGGGAGAACAAGGGTGAGAATGGTGCAGAAATGGACACAAGTCCCTTTTACACGAGAAAGGGTCCTGAAGGAACTGGAAGTAATAAGAGTTGAAGAGCTAATGGGGCCAGATGGGTGCACCCTAGGGTCCTTAAAGAACTAAGAGAGGTGGTGGCTGAACCTCTGGCTATCCTGTTTAGCCGACCACTGGAAACAGGGGAGGTACCACAGACTGAAGGACTGTAGATGTAGTCCCCTTATACAAAAGTGGGAACAAAGAGGAAGCAGGGAACTACAGACCAGTCAGCCTCACCTCGGTAGTGGGGAAGATCATGGAAGCACTACTGAAGGAGAGATTGGTAGAACATCTGGTTGTCAATGGACTATAGGACCCAAGGCAGCATGGTTTCACCAGGGGGAGGTCATGTCAGACCAACCTCGTTGAATTTTTTGACTAGGTGACTAGGGAGGTGGATCAGAGGAGGGCAGTGGACATGGCCTATCTGGACTTCAGCAAGGCCTTTGACACTGTACCACATAGAAGACTATTACACAAACTGGGGAATATGGGTGTGGGCAGGACAGTAGTGTGGTGGGTAGGTAACTGGCTGGGTGGCAGGACACAGAGGGTGGTGGTAAATGGCTGTCACTCCACAGAGGGAAGAGTGACCAGTGGGGTACCACAGGGATCAGTGTCAGGTTCGGTCCTATTCAACATCTTCATCAGTGACATTGCGAGGACCCAGAAGGCAGAATTTCACTGTTTGTTGATGACACAAAGCTCTGTAACAGAGTAGACATACCAAAGGGTGTAGACAGAATGAGAAGGACCTGCAGAAACTTGAAGAATGGTCAGGGTCTGGCAGTTAAAATTCAATGCAAGAAGTGCAAGATAATGCATATGGGGCACAAAACCTGGCACAATATATCAGTTGGGGGTAAGGATACAGCATGCACCAAGCAGGAAAGGATCTTGGGGTTATCATCTCTGATGACCCCAAGGTAAGGAAACAGTGTGACAAGGCAGCAGGAAAGCAAATAGGATGCTGGGATGCATAGGCAGGGGCATCACCAGCAGGAAAAAGGAGGTCATAATTCCACTATACAAGACTACTAGTGAGGCCCCCACCTGGAGTACAGTGTACAGTTCTGGGAGACCATACCTACATAAGGACATAGACAGGGTAGAGAAGGTTCAGAGGAGGGCAACAAAGATGGTGCTTGGATTGCATCATAAGTCCTATGAAGACAGGTTGAAGGAACTGAACATGTACTCCCTGGAGGAGAGGAGGGAGAGAGGGGATATGATAGAGACATACAAGTATCTTACAGGGAGGAACAGGGTGCAGGAATACACTATTTTTAAGTGAAAAAGATGTTCTAGGACTAGAAGGCATGGGATGAAGTTGAAGGGAGGAGGATTCAGAAGAAACGTGATGAAGAATTTCTTCACAGAATGGGTGGTGGACAAGTGGAACACCCTGCCAGAGGAAGTGGTAGGGGCTGAAACAATCATGGGATTTAAGAATGCATGGGATAGACATAAAGGAATTCTGAAGGTCAGGGGAAAGGGGCAACAAACTTCTAGGAAAACATAAACTGAACTTACAAGCTCAAATGGGAAGACTGGTTGGCCCATAGGCCCTTATTTGCCGACACTGTCTATGTATCTATGTATCTATGTAATTCATATTCTAGTTAAAAGTGATTGTTCAATAATAATTTTCCAAATACTGAGTAACCAAGAAACTATTAGGTCAAAAATCAGTAGTACTTTTTAAACATGTCTTGTTTAGAAATAGGTTTTTGGTCTACACAGAAACATAGACTTTGACGGCAGATAAGGACCGCTTGGCCCATCTAATCTGCCCATTTCCCTACCTACAGGATAGGCCATAGATCCTAGTTAACCAACAGCCTATTTCTTCCTACCCCCCACAAGAATTGCCTTATGTCTGTCCCATGCATTCTTGAATTCTCCCACAGTTTTAGACCCCACAACCTCCTCAGGAGGGCTGTTCCATGCATCCACTACCTCTCTGTGAAATTATACTTCCTCCATTGCCCCTGAACTGCCTCCTTCTATCTTTAAATTGTGTCCCTTGTTCTTGCAAGTCTCTTTTTCTGAAAGATGCTACCTCTTGGACTTTGTTGATTCCACTGAGGTACTTAAAAGTTTCTATCATGTCCCCCTCCCTTCTTTCCTCAAGGGTATAATATCATACGCCTCCTTTAGTCTCTCCTCATACGGCTTCTCTTGCAGACCCTGCACCATTTTAGTTGCCCGCCTCTGGACTAGCTCTATCCTGTCTATGTCCTTGCGGAGATGGGGTCTCCAGAAATGGACACAGTACTCCAGATGAGGTCTCACCAACTGTCTGTACAGAGGGATAACAACTTCCTGTTTTCTGCTGCTGATGCCTCTCCCCATACATCCCAGTATACCCCCAGCCCTCCCTACTGCTTTCTCACATTGCTTGCTAACCTTAAGGTCATCTGATATGATTACCCCTAGGTCTCTTCCTTTTTGTCGTTGTTACTACCTCCCCACCCATTGTGTATTCTTCCCTGGGTTCTTGTTTCCGTGCATTATTTTGCACTTTTGCACTGAATCCTAGCTGCCATACTTCTGACCATTCCTCCAACCTTGCCAAATCCCTTTTCATCCTTTCCACGCCTCCTTGCATATCAACCCTGTTGCAGATCTTTGTGTCATCTGCAAAAAGGCATACTTTTCCTTCCAGTCCCTCTGCAATGTCGATGATGAAGACATTAAAAAGGACTGGACCCAATACTGAACCCTGCGGTACCCCACTAGTAACCTCTCTTTCTTCAGAGTAGATTCCATTTACAATTACCTTCTGTGTCCTGTTGTGCAGCCAATGTTTTACCCAGGCTACCACCCTGGGACCCTCTCCCAGGCTGGTTAATTTGACTATTAATCTTTTGTGTGGGACTGTGTCAAATGCCTTGCTAAAGTTTAGGTAGGCCATGTCCACAGCCCCTCCCTGGTCTACTACTTTGGTCACCTAGTCAAAGAAATCTATTAGATTCATCTGACATGACCTTCCGCTGTGAATCCATGCTGCCTGGGTCCTGTGCTCCACTGGCCTCTAGGTACTCAACTATTCTTTCCTTCAGAAGTGACTCCATCACTTTCCCTACCACAGAGGTCAGATTGACAGGTCTGTAGTTTCTGCCTCTGTCTTCGTCCCACTTTTGTGAAGGGGAATCACATCTGCCTTCCTCCAGTCCTCGGTACCACACCATCCTCCCATGATTTATTAAAAGAGTAGCCAGTGGTTTCACTAGTTCCTCCCTTAATTCTTTTAGAATTCTGGGTGAATTCCATCAGGACCCATTGCTTTGTCCACCTTCAGTTTCAGGATTTCTTGCAGAACCCTTTCTTCTGTGAAAGGACTGGGATTGACCCTATCAAGAGTGCTTCTGTTAATTGGATTAGGCACTTCCCTCCTCTTTGTGAATACTGAGCAGAAATATTCGTTCAGTATCCCTGCTTTTCACTGTCCCCTCTGCCCACCCACCGCTCATTCTATTCAGCCTCACTATCCTCCCTTTGTCTTTTCTATCCGCTGATGTACCTATAAAAGGTTTTATCCTCCTTCTTAACTGAGTTGGCTATCTTTCCTCAGTTTGGGCCTTTGCTATTCTGACTTCCTCCTGCTTCCTTCTGCCTTAACTGGTACAGCCTCTGTCCTGCTCCTTCTGTGTTTCCTTATACTTCCAGAATGCTATCTTTTCTTCCTGACTTTCACAGCCACCTCTTTTGAGAACCATAGTGGCTTTTTCTTTCATTTTGATTTGTTTATTTGCTTCACACAAAGGCTTGTTGCCTCTGTGATGGCAGTTTTGATGATTCCCATTGTTGCTCCACACCTCCTTCTAGCCTGTTTGCTAGTGCTTTTCTGAGGCACTCCCCATCTTGCCAAAGTCAGCCCTTCTGAAGTCCAGTACCTTCACTTTGTTGGCTTGACTCTGTAGCTGAGTTTAACGTGAACCACAATGTTTGATGGTCACTTGTCCCCAGATGGCAACTCACTTCTAGATCTGAGATCCTATCACTGCCCCCGTTTGAGAGTATGAAGTCTAAGATTGCTTCCTCATGAGTGGGTTCCAAAACTAGCTGTCTAATGCCTGCCACCTGTAGGCATCAAGAATGGCCCTGTTTTGGATGTGGCTGCAGCAAATGTGCTCCAGTTAACATCTGCATATTCAGGTCTCCCATCAATAGTATCTTCCTTTCTCTGCCATTCTAAGAATGCCTTCTATCATATCCTTGTCCATTCCCTCCCTGACATGGGGTCTGTACACAACCCTGTGTGGATTGTGGTGTCCTTCCAGTCTCCAAGGTGACCCACAGTGCCTCCTCTCCCTGTTTACTCTTTTGTTCAGTTGCTTTTATCCCTTCCTTTACATAGAGAGCTACTCCTCCCCTCTTCTCCCTGTCTGTCTCTCCTGTAGGTTATGTACCCTGGTATGTTAACATCCCAGTCATGGTTCTCTGTGTACCATGTTTCTGTGACTGCTACGTATATCCAGGCATCCCTCTTCCATCAAGGCCACCAGCTCAGGGAGCTTGTTGCCCAGACTACAGGCATTGGTACTCATTAGCCTCCATTTCCTGATGGCCTTACTCCCTTTTGCCCCATCCGTGTCCTTCTTGCCTTTGTCACTTTCTCCATTTACCCCTGCCCTTCTCCCTATCGACACCTCTATGTTGGTGTTTGTCGCACTTACTACCACAATTATTTGGGGGGGCTAGGATTTCCCTGCTCCTTTCCAGTGCCTCCCCCCTTGGCTAGTTTAAAAGCTTGCCAATGAAGCATTTAAACCTATCACCTAGGATCCTGGTTCCTCCCAGACAGATGCAGCCCATCATGCCAGTATAGGCTTGCATCACTTCAGGTGGACCCCAGTCCCCAATGAAGCCAAATCCCTGAGCTCCACACCAGTTTTTCAACCACTGATTGAATCCTATGGTGCGGAACACCCAGCCTCTCCTATGCCATGATAGGCTGCACCTCGAGAAGGTTACCATGCGTGCTACTTGGCTAAGGCCCTCCCCAATTCCACAAACTCTTCCTGCACTTCTCTAATCCCTTTCTTAGCCAGGTCATTTGTCCCTAGGTGGACAATGACATTCAGCTCCCTCCCCTGTGCAGCTGCTCTGGCAATCCTGAGGATTCGCTCCCTGTCCCTCCAAGCCATGTCACCAGGCAGGCACCTTACCTCCCTCTCCCTTTCCTCCCCCAATTCTACCTTCCAAACAATGGAGTCCCCCACCAGGAGTTGTTTTCTTCCCCTACAGGGTCCCCTGCAGGGTCCCCTGCCACCCTCCTGTGGGTCTCCTTTGTGGAGGTTCCCAGCATCCTCCTTGGTCTCCACTGCGGGTGCCTCCATAGAGGAACCACAGTTTGCCAGAATGGCATAGGAATTGTGCAGAGGTACAACTGGAGGGATGTTCCTCTGTTCCACCTCCCTCACCCTCCCTGAGCCCACTGTGGTCCAACCGCTCCTCTTTCTTGGCAACCTCTGAGGCAACGGCAGTGGCACTGGTGGTCCCTGGATGGAAGAGGAGGTCCCACAAATCCTGGTCAACTCAGCCTGAGATAAGCAACCTCCTCCTCAGCCCAGAGAGGTGCCTGCAGATGGGACACACACCACATCCTCCAGAACATCTCCCAGAAGACTGCTGCTCCACAGCCACTGCACTGCACCACTCCAATCATGTCTTATTTCTGGCCCCTTAACTGTTTGCAATCCTTACTCTTTCCTCTGTTTTTTTTTCTCTCTCCCCCTTACTTTCTGCCTGTGTGCCCTTTAAGCTCCTGATTGTCCTGTTCCAAGACAAGAATATCCTACATTTCTCAGCAGACCACTTACTTGCTCAGAGGCAGACCTCCAGCAGCTAGATGGGGCCGGAGAGCTACTCTTGCCCTTCTAGGATGGTGGGTCTTTGGTGGTTCTGTGATCACTCACTTCCTGCTCCCAAACAGGAAGTTCCTGTTGTCAGTCAAATCCTGTGCCTATAAAAATAAAACTAGCTTTGGGTGGAGGGGAGGGAAAGAGGGCAATATAGTCCCAGCAGAGAAGTCCAGTCACACAGCAGTCCTTTCTCCTGGTGTGTTCTGCCAAGATATTAGCAGAATCTTTCTAAGGCAGTCTTTAAATGTAGCTTCCTTCTAGCTGCTCACTCCTACTTACTAGATCTTTCTACCAGTAATTTAAACCTCACAGCAGTTAAGTCCTTCCAATCACCTGATATTTACACCTATAACTGTTCAGATACCCATTCAGTTCAGTTAACCCAGACAGACACACACACACTTTTTTTTTTGTTTTGTATGTTTTTTTTTTTACCCTAAATTAAAGGTCCAAGTACAAAAGTTCTTCTACTTTAGTCCCAGCAGATAAGTCCAGTCACACAGCAGTCCTTTCTCCTGGGGTGTTCTGCCAAGATACCTACCTCCTTACTTGTATTTGATAAATCCAAACAACCCTTTCCATTTCCTTAAAACATAGCTCTTAGGATTAGCCTGCAGATCTTTCTTGAACACTGCCCCCATAGCTTGTTCTACCAGTGTCTTATAGGTGGTATATGACATCAGTCTCTGTTGGAGTGTCCATTGACAGTGAGCCTGCCAAAGGTGAAACTTTAAACAGCAAAACAACACTATTAAAGTATCATAATCATACATTATCTTGAGGTTGGGACAATGGTCAAGGACCAAAGACTCATAGGTTAAACTGTCTAACCACCTTAGCTTCCATTCTGTCTTTAAATATCCCCATAGGGCTTTTGTATAGGAACAGGTAAAAAGGAAATGATCCATTGTCTCTTCAATATTTATACAACCGTTAGATGGACAATTCCTTTCTTCTTGGGCCTTGTGTTTTGCATTGCCTCTTACATTCAGGCTCCCATAAACTGAAAGCCATAATACCTCCCACATGTGCATTGGAATTCTGTTGTTATTTAATTGTTTTAACACCCTCCTTTAGATCTGGTGGGCAATTTTTAAATTCAGGTTGTTCCGGATGGATTTGACTCACCATGTGTGAGTACAATTGTCGTCCTGAGAGTCTGGAGATATCCGCTTTAGTGATCTCCCATTTGCAAAGCCTTTTGAGCACTGGTTTAATGTATTCTGGTATTTTGATACAGGTGGGCAATTTTGGGGGAAGGTTTCCAGTCCAAATTTCCAAATATGCACTACAAGTTTTACAAAACAAATGGTATGTCACATCGGTTGGTTCCCCTAGCCCAGTTTTAAGATTGTGAGACAGAAAAAGGCTATGGAAAAAGATTATAGGGTCCACCACACCCAGACCCCCTTGTTGTTTAGACAAGTATGTAAAACACCTTTTTATTGGGTTCATTCTGGATCCCCAAACCATCTGAAAAAAGCATGCACATAACCTGGTTTCTAAGATCACTGGGGGTGGGAAAATCATGGCTATATACAACAAAGTGGGTATAATGAACCTTTTAATTATGTGTACCCTTTTTATTTTAGACAACCTCCATGACTTCCATCTCTGGACTTTATTTTCAGCCACTTGAAGAGCCCTTTCCCAGTTCTCAAGCGGGAGATTATGTTGTCCAAATGTTGTTCCCAAGATTGTTTGTGTCTCTGAGGAGAAATAAATAGGGTTTACTGTTACAGGTGCCCTCTCTGTATTTCCTAAGTACAACCCTTTACATTTATTTAGATTGAGGGTGGCATTAGATACTATAAAATATTCCTGCAGTTGTTTTATTACTGTTGGTAATTGCCCCAGGTTTGCTATAAACAGGCATATATCGTCCGCATAGGCTTGGATTTTCAGTTCCATTTGGCCTGGGATCCCCTCCAAACCTTCCCATTCCTGAGTATTGCTCAGAACTCTAATCAGAGCATCCAGGGAAAAGTTATAAAGGAGTGGGCTGAGGGGGCAGCCCTGTTGAACCCCTGTATTTATGGTGATACCTTTCATTAACAATCCCCTAATAATAGGTTGCACATGGACTCTAGAATATAGAAGTTGGATTTTATGCACAAATTCCTTTGGAATACCATAATGTAATAAGGTCTGAAAGAGGAAAGGAAGGCATACTCTATCAAAAGCCTTGCTTTGATCTAAAGTAGTGATACAACCGGATGTTTGTGCAGCACCACACATCTCCATTACATCTCTGATAATCATTAAGGCATGTTGTATCTTCCTTTCAGAGATCCCACAAAACTGGGCTGGATGTATTAATAAAGGAGCTATTTGCCTTAGCCTATTGTTAAGAACCTGAGACAATATTTTAAAATCAGCATTCAGGAGAGTTATAGGTCTCCAGTTTGAGATGTCTACCTTTCGCCCTCCCTTGTATATAAAAATTAAGAGACCTGCAGTGAATTGAGGGGGAACCACCCCTTTGTTAAAAAATACTGAAAACAGTTCTACTAAACACCTTGCCATTATTTTGGAAAATGATCTGTAAAAGTCACAACGCAGTCCGTCAGGTCCGGGTGAAGATCCATTTTTTAGTTTCATAATTACATCTTCTATTTCCTGTAATTTCAAAGGAGAGGTTAAAAATTCCTGATCCTCCCGGGCCAAGGTTCCCTGTCTTTTCTCCAAATAAGAATTAATCAAATTTGTGGAAGGAGGAGGGGAACTCTCATGTGACGCCAAAAACCCGCAGATTATTTCATGGATCCCCATCTCATCTTCCGCTATGTTTCCTCTATCACCTACTAATTGAAACATATCTAAAGTATCTTTCTTCTTTTTACAGGCTTCAAAGGGGTCTCCAACTGGGTTTTTTTGTGTTTCAAATTGTAATTCTGTTTTTAAAGTTTTTGCCCTGTCATACTGAAATTTCCTCATTTCATCCTGGATCTGTTCAATGTCAGGGCCATAATCTTGTCAAGACATAGCAGACTGTGAAAGCATGTTCTGAGGTTTTGATCTTAGTTTTAAATAGCTAAAAAAATTGTTTTGTGCCCTATGCTTGCCATAGTTTTGGAACCATATTGCTATCTCTTTTTTATGTCCATCCACCATACCCCCAAATCTTCATAGAGATCACTCATTGAGGTCCTAGCCCAGAGTAAAGATGAAATTTTCTTTTTAACAAAAGGGTCTGTGAGCATTGAAACATTTAATCTCCATCTTTTCTCCCTCCTTATTTTCGGGGCGCTGTTTGAAACGTTATTTGTAAGAGAAGGTGGTCTGAAAATTCTATAGGGATAGTATGAAAGTTTGGGTCAGGGAGATTCCTAGAAACAAAAATATGGTCTATATTTGATGTCAGGTATCCCCTTTTGTATGTATATCTGGGCCCTTGGGATTGGTAGTGAGCACAATTCTTCAGCTCACCAATATCAACACATTTTGCAAGGCATTTGAATCGGTGGTATGTTTCACTCTTCCCCTCAGTCACCCTTTGGGTAAGTCACAATTAAATTCCCCCCCCCCAGGGTTACATAAGTGGACGTATGTAAGTAAGGTTGAAGTTTGGAAATTAGAGCTACTCTATCTGCTTTTGTTTGTGGGCTGTATACATTTATTAATCTATATGGGACCTTATCCCAATATCCGTCTAGGATGAACAGCCTCCCTGGAATCAAATCCACCATCTTTGTCATTTGGAAGGAAAAGGGACTAAATACGATACCTATTCCATCGATCCTGTCTGGCCCAAAGGACCAATAGAAACATAGAAACATAGAAACATAGACTTTGATGGCAGTTAAGGACCACTTGGCCCACCCAGTCTGCCCATTTCCCAACCTACTGGATAAGCTGTAGATTCTAGTTAACCAACAGCCTACTTCCTGCCACCCCCCACTACAATTGCCTTGTGTCTGTCCCATTCATGTTTGAATTCCCCCACTGTTTTAGCCCCAACAACCTCCCCAAGAAGGCAGTTCCGCGCATCCACCACTCTCTCCGTGAAAAAGATTTCTCACCTTACCCTGAGTCATACCCTCTATCTTTAAATTGTGTCCCTTGTTCTTACACACTCTTTTCTGAAAGATGCTACCTCCTGGACTTTGTTGATTTTGAGGTACTTGAATGTTTCTATCATGTCCCCTTTCCTCCTTTCATCAAGGGTATACATATAAAGCTGTCTCAGTCTCTCTTCATATGGTTTCTGCTGCAGACCCTGCACCATTTTAGCTGCCCTCCTCTGAACTGCTTCCATCCGGTATGTGTCCTTGCGTAGATGAGGTCTCCAAAACTGCACACAGTACTCTAAATAGGGTCTCACCAACTGTCTGTACAGAGGGATAACCACTTCCCTTTTTCTACTTGTGATGCCCCTTCCTATGCATCCCAGTATCCCCCTGGCTCTCCTTACTGACTTCTCACATTGCTTACCCACCTTTAGATCATCTGATATGACTACCTCCAAGTCCCGTTTCATTTTTGTTGTTGATAGTACCTCCCTGCTATTGTGTACTCTTCTCCTGGTTTTGTTTCCAGGTGCATTACTTGCACTTCTTTGCATTGAATCTAAGTTGCCATATGTCTGACCATTCCTCCAACCTCTGCCAAGTCCCTTTCATCCTTCTACCCCTTGTGTATCAACTTGTTACAGATCTTGCATCACCTGCAAAGAGGCATACCTTTCCCTCCAGACCCTCTGCAATGTCACCGATAAAGATGTTAAAGAGGACTGGACCCAGTACTGAGCCCTGAGGTACTCCACTAGTGACCCCCCTTTCTTCAGAATGTGTTCCACTCACTATTACCTTCTGTGTCCTGTTGTGCAGCCAGTTTGCAACCCAGGCTACCACCCTGGGACCCACTCCCAGGCTGGCTAACTTGATTATTAATCTTTTGTGTGGGACTGTGTCAAATGCCTTGCTAAAGTCTAGGTAGGCCATATCCACAGCCCCTCCCTGGTCTATTACTTTGGTCACCCAGTCAAAGAAATCTATTAGATTCATCTGACATGACCTTCCTGCTGTAAATCCATGCTGCTTTGGGTCCTGTGCCCCGCTGGCCTCTAGGTATTCAACAATTCTTTCTTTCAGAAGTGATTCCATAATTTTCCCTACCACTGAGGTCAAACTTACAGGTCTGTAGTTTCCTGCTTCTGCCTTCCCACTTTTGTGAAGAGGAATCACATCTTCCCTCCTCCAGTCCTCAGGTACCACCCCATCCTCCCATGATTTGTTAAAAAGGATGGCCCCCTATCTCCATTCGGCCTAGAACAGCCCGAAGTTGGTCCAATGTGAGCATCCATGTTTCTTGCAAAAAACAGATATCCAGTTTTAGATCTATCAAACAACACCATTCTCCTAAGGGAATGTAAGAGGCTATGACAGTTACATGACCCCAGGGATAACTTAACCATTCAATTTAAGAGTTCAAGGCCCTTTCTTCCTCCTTTTATTTTTCTTCCCTTTTGTACTCAATCATATCATCCTTCCCTCCTTCAGCTTGTGTGGGTGTAAGAGCTACATCCATCTGTTCTGTGTCTGATTCTACCTCAGTGGGAGCCAAAACCTTAAAGGGATTAGGTTCTCATAGGCCTGCTTGCTCACTTGTGGGGTGGGTGGTGAGTTTGGTTTTGTATTCTTAGTTGTCATTCTTGGAGGGTGGTTTTTGGGGTGGAAGAGGGATCACCGTACATCAGTGGATTGCTTATCTGTGTAGCAAACTGGTATTAGGTCCCCCCACTGGATGGGCTTATCAGGACTGGGACAGAGTGGATGATTCTCCACATCTATTCTTATCTCCTCAGTCTCGACTTCCTCCTTTCTGCCTGGAATAGGGTCTGGAGCCTTATCTGGGGGGTTGTGTTCCACAGGAGGGGCTTCAGTCTCTACCACCTTTTTGGCTGCTTCCTCTTGAGCTTGTTGGATAAGAAGCTCAGGGCTAATGACTGTTGCCTTATTTCTTGCAACCCACGGACACTCTGGAAATGTGTGACCTGTGTCCTCACATAACTCACATCGTGTCAGGTTTGTGCATTGCATACTTAAGTGCCCCACCTCCCCACAGTTGTCACAGTGAGGGCAATCACATACACTAGAGCACTAGAGAGGTGGGTCCTAGCCCCACACTTGTAGCATGCTCGTGGCTGCCCTGAATAAAAACACACTCCTCTATCTCCACCCAGCATGAAGGAGTTTGGTATATACTCTCTATCACTCTCCAGTTGCCTCAATTTAACGTTATATTTCCATCCCCCAGTCCAAAACATCTCAGAATCCAGTTGTGTTTCTGGTGCACTCAATACTTCACATTTGTGTTGAAGCCAGTATGTAATGTCATCAGCGTGTACCCCTTCATTCTGAAACATCACTGTCACATATTTAATGAGGGGTTTTGTCAAGGGGATGATCATAAAGGGGGACCACAGAGGTGAAAATTTAACTTGATTGAAGCATTGCCAGAACAAATCCAGGGTGTATGCAGATCTGAAACTAATGTCATAGTTGTCCTCTCCTGAGATGTTTATAAAAGCATAAACATATTTTGGTGAAAAGTGTAGTGAGTCCTTCAGGAGCTTTCTCCCCACATATTGCCAATCTGGCCTGATTTCCAGACCGCCTTTGTACCGAATCCTAACTGCGTTCCTTCTAGGAGCAGCCTCTTTTTTTGATTTAGCAAAGAGTTCTGACAATAGTGGGCGCTGGGAAGAGGGGTCAGTTTGGTTTTCTTCACCTTGAGGTGCCTCTCCTCTTTTGAGATCTGGGGTCCCTGCAAAGGTTGTCTCATTCTTCCTGTTCTGTGCAGGATCCCCCCAGGGTTCCCATATGTTTTTCTCTAAAGGCTCTTTTTCCAGTATAATCAGTTCAGTTATATTCTCCTTTCCCATATTTTCATCCCCCATATCTTGGGCAGAATCTGGATTTGTACTCCCCTTTTCCCCAACAGAGATTTGAGGCAAACCCCTGGGACACCATTCTGGGGTGTTTGCAGGCCACGGTGGGTCTGGCAACCACTGGCCTGAAGGCAATTTCTTCCATCCTGCCTCCTGTAGGACTTTTCCCGGTGACCAACTGCAGAAGGGTTCAAGTCCCTGATTTAGATTAGTGTGTAGGGAAAATGCTTTGCCAATTGCCTCTGTTGTTGTTGTTGTTGGACAGGATTGCATAGATATATTTTGTCCCTTGTGTTCTACAGGCCTTTATAAGTATTAGGCCCATCTAGATTGCTTTTTGCCAACATAATAGCCTCTCTCCTGTTTTTCCCTTACTTTGATCCTGGTTTAGCAGATCATGCTAAGAAAGAAAAAAATGTTAGCATCAGTCTGTTCAAAGGAATTATTTTGGAAAATTACTTTCCCAGTTTTCTTTTCCTCTGTATTTGGGCCTTTTTGAATCTGTGTTGAACTGGGGGACTGTATTACCAGAGTTAGGATTGTTTTCCAGTCCTGAAACTACATTAGGCATTTCTTTATCTTGTACAGCAGTTTTTAAACCTTCGTTCTCCTTTTTGCTTCTTTGCTCAGTTTTAGAGCTAGTTTCACTAGGAACTTTTGCCTTAATACCACTGCCCTCTACCTCCCGCAGGTTATTCAGAACATTCATCTCTTGGGGCTCTAGGAACCCGAATCCCTCAGTTTTCCTGCTAGCCCTATTCACATTTGCATCAGTGGTTGAAATAATAGGGTGAAGATTTACCTGCGGGAGTATCTGTCGGCTTGATCCTTCTTCGTCCTTTGATGTTGATGCATCATATTCAGAGCTGTCAGCTGGGTCATACCCATTGTCAATTTCTTCACTGTGATCCAGCAACTGTAATTCAGTTTGTTTTCTTGCCATAAAAGCTGCATATTTCTCCTTGGCTTTCTCTAATTCCTGCAGAAGTTCTTCTTTACTTTTGCCCTTAATTCCTTCCATTGGAGTTCTCTCACAGTCCTTATTTCCATCAATATTACTCAAGTCCTCGATCGAGAAAAACATCTCTTCTTGTTTATTTTGAACTCATTCTTGGTTTATTTCCAGTAAAGTAGCCTCTTACAATATGAGGTAATGGGAGGAGGCCATCTCCCCTGCCACATCAGCACTTCCTCCACCTCCTCGGTCCGACTCTGAACTTGGCTCCTCCATCCCTGCTCACAGGAAGTAAAGCCCCCTGCTGGCAGGAGAGTAGGGGAATTTCCTTGGTGCACTGGCCAATTTCCCCCCATTCACTAAAAATACCATCAACAGCTTAATCAGATTCAAGGTCAGTTGGCATTCATCTGTATCCCCCTCCCCCAGGTCATGCCTGAAAAAAGGGAAAATTTGTCTAGTGCACTTACCCGGTCAACAAAAATAAAATAAAATAAATAAATAAACTCAGCCTGTGGCCTCATGACCAAACCACCCCAAGCATGGGTAAATCCCAGCATAACTCACACCCTGTCATGGATTATTGCTTAAATGTGCAGTACAGTACTATAAATCAGTGAACTGCTCAGTAAAGAATGACAACTGCTTAAGCACTCTGCAGTATGGTGTTATTTCTGTTCTGGCAGAAGGGTTAACCTAAGTGTACATCAGAGTAAAAAAGTATAGTTTCTTCTGATATTGTGGGACGTTCCAGCAAGCATGCACTTTACCCCTAGATGTGAAGCTGGGTTATTCCTGCCCCCGCTGACACCAAGAGATATATAGGACCCATCAAACTGTGGTCCAGGGATTGCAATTGTGCCACTGATTTCAACACACTTTTTATCGTTTCTTTTGCAGTGGCGAATTTTATACTGTGTAATAAATTTTGGGATGTGACCTGTATTAGCGCGTTACACAACTTCATTTTTTGTTAAAGCAGCTTTCATTAAAGCAGCTGTGTTTGTTGTCATTTATTTTATTTCAGTAATAAGGTTTATCTGGCAACAAAATCAGTGGCATCTATTCATTAATGTGTGGGTTGCCTATGCAGCACAGATTTGCGGCATGTAGGCAATCCTACAACTGAATGCGGGTGTCATTCATAGAAGGCATGCACATCCATTCTGCACTGGATCTCCCAACCCGTCACACAGCTATGTATGTGTGGCTTTTCTGGGGGCTTGTCTGAGAAGCATGCACGCACCCCACCCAATTCATGAGTGCATGGAGTGCCAGGCAAGGAGGCACAGGATACAGCAGTGGGGACCCTGTGGTATCTTTTGCATGCACCCCAATTGCACCTACCAACTGGACCAGGAATCCCCCCACCACGAAGCCCAGTCTTTTGGGCTAACAGGGAGAACTTGTGGCAGCCATTTGGGCACTTACCTGTATTTACCTGTACTTTTAAAAATATTTGGACCAATGCTTTCCAGAATCCCTTGCTCCACGTGGAGCAGGGGATCCCCTAGGGGGGCCAGGATGGGCATCTGATTGCCTGCCTGCATCCTCCAATCCACTCCCATGCAGTTGCAGGCCACAGGGCAGGGCTGCACACAGGCACATGGTAGTGGCCAGCATTCCTGCATACATGGTCACAGCGCTGCTCTCTGGGGGTGCAAAGCTGCTTGGCCAGGTACATGGAATTCAGCAATAGTGATAATATACCTAAGTTTCTTTTTCTTTTCTTTTCTTCTTTTCTTTCACTCTTGAACTAAGATACAAGATTTTGAAGTTTTTTAAATTCCCCACTATCTTGCCATGCCCACCATGAAAAAAATACATATCTTAGTGGGTTCTATACTGTGCACCAACAGAACTATGTGGTAGCACCATCTTACAACATCTGAAGATTTTTTTTAAACTGCAAGTAGCGGCCATCTTTAATGACTTGAGTCATTAATGACAAAATTAGTTATAAAAGCTGTTTTAGAAAATATGTAAAAACATTAAAAATACAATGAAGATGAATCTAATGTTGGCTTAAATACATTTTTGCTAAAAAAAAACATCATATGATATTTTTTCACCAACTTACCAATACTGCTGCTTTAAATGATACTGCATCAATTCAGATACTGGTACTGATGCTGGCACCACCACTTAAAATTGTAGTTCTGTAAGCTGGCAATGCATTCATCCTCATTTAGCAGTAAATAGGCCAGAAACTATTGATGCATACAAGATGCCAAGATGTTTTTCACCTACGCTGTTGTACAACAAACTTACTGTAAGGTACTTTGCATTTTAAGGCGGTCAGTCTCAGTCTCAGAAATCTTGGAATAAAGACATATTTTAATGTCACAGCAATGTTCTGCCTTCTGATTTTCTTTAAACTGAGTATAAAAAAATACCAAAATCTATAGTTTTACTCTAAACCACAATGATGTAAACTGAATGTTTAAAAAAACTATTTTCATTGATTTTAAATGTGAAACTGATGGATGGGATGCAAGTCCCTTAGCTGAATATTTTTTTTCATTGTTATTGATTGCTAAACTGAAAATGTAAATTATTCTTCTGCAGCTGCAATATGATCCAGTGCAAGCAAAGCTTTTTCATGGAAAGATTTATGTAAGTCAACTTGAACATAAGCCCTGTTTATTATTTTCTATTTAAAATGACAATATATCTATAAATGTAGTGCGGTTTTAAAATAAACAGTTAACTAGAAATGGAGGATTACTTAAACCCTTTCACCAGTCTTTGTAAGTATAGTTGTGTATTTTTTTTGTAGTGTGTTTACCCAGAGTAACCCAACTAAATACAATATATTGGTTTCTTGGAGAACTTACTCAGTGCTACCTAGTGTAGCCCCTTCTCAAGGGGCAACCCTGTAAAAGGTATAATTTTGCCAGTGGAATACCCTGGTAAATAAACAAATAACAGACAAACACACAAAAACCTTTTGGTTCCCCCTGGAGCACCACTGTCACCTATCCCCGCACAGCTCCTTCACCCTAGTCCCAATCTGGACTGCAGCTAGGGGACCAGAGGGCTAGACTGGACCCTTTTGTGTGTCTTCAGGCATACCAAATACTGTAAAAAACCTCTTTCCTCATGCCAGAAAACTGTATCTTCACTTTACTGTCATGGCCCCGTGGACTGTGGCAGTGGAGACAGAGAGTCAAACCAAATAGCAGCTTTTCTTCCTTTGGCACAGTCACACCATAGACAGCAGTGGTTCACACTGTACAGAGACATCACTCACCCAACCCCAAAGGCTGCCATCTGGAGGTTGTACATTTTTGGTGGTGCTAAAAGTCACACAGCTGCCAAAACTACTGACACACAGCTGAAACCGCTCTTCTCCTTGAAGCACAATGGAGGCAGTATGGCGCTGTGGTTTAGGGCACTGAGCTGCAAACCTGGAGACCTGGTTGAATCCTGCAGCCCTCACTTGCATACTGTGTGACCCTGAGCAAGTCACTTAACTTTCTTGTGCTCTCAGGTCGCACCTGGAAACAAGCTCCGGCATAGTGTGCCTTTCCTGGTTAAACAATTTCCCCTTTCCCATTCCACAATTTGTTTGCACCCATAAGTGCACCACTGCCATCAATATGCCCCCAGGTCCCACTGGATGGCAGCACTGACCAGGAGGTACAGATCCAGATGGCCAGATGTCATACCGAGGGATGGAGACAACTGTCATAATGTGAACAAATGCAAGACTGCAAGGTGGGCATGATGTTTGTTGTACCTTTCATCCCAGGACTGAAGTGTTGGAGTCAGAGGACAGCACATACTGCCTGGGAAGAACAGTCAATCTTGGTCTTAGTTCCACACAACTGCAAGTTGCAAAGGGGCTCAGGTTACACAGGAATTTGTGTGCATGCTTTCCCTAGGAAACTGCAATCCATGGGGAGAAGGGGTTTAACAGAATGAATAATACAGCAGATGTCAGCTATTGATAATTGTTCCCCAGAATTTCTGTATATGGAGGACACATGTGAGAAAGAGACAGATTCGTCTGAGAGAGAGAGAGAGAGAAGGAGTGAGTTATGTGAGTGATTTCCACAGTCAGCTACCAGGTTGAAAAAAAAGCTGTTTTACAAGTTTTTGCAAAACAATTTTGTTCCCTTCTAAAACAACACCAAAGCACTTACCCTGGGCTTAGTGTGCTCATCGAACATGTCTTGACAGAGGGCCTTCATCATCTGAGGTCCTGAATGACTGTCTACCCCTCAAGATGAAGAGGACATTGGAGAACATTGGTGACCAGCAAGGCCTACACCTTTTGCCACCCAGAAACATGTTGGATCTGACATGCCTGTAGCACCATCTACATCAGCCAACTCAGAGGGGGGATGCTCAGCCAGAGCTAGCTACTGCAGTCTACTAAGGTCATGAGTATTGAGTCAACACTAGACATATGCAAATACCAAACAGTATTTGGAATATTCACAGAGTATTCCTATTCTGGTGTCCCAATTATTTGTTATTTGTGCTTCATTATTTGGCTGCTGGAACTGGCTGTGAGACTTCATGATCTCTGGAGACTTCCTACCCAGTCAGAGGCCACTTTAGAAGCTCACTGAAGGCTGGTCATGTGACCCAGCACTTGCAGAAACTCTAGGCAGGAGAGACAGATGACTGAAGTGCTGCTGAGAAACAACCTACTTCCATCCACTTGTTATTAGACAAAAATCAGAAATCTGGACAGTTTTTGTTCCTTTTCTAAATCCCAAACAAGAGAGGGTAAATTTTTGTCACACTTTTGTGTGATCATTTTGAGTGTTTCTTAGGATAACTGCTAAGAGTGTTTTTTGCCCTAAAAGTAAAAACAAAACATTAGTACTATATTAGACCTGTTTCTGCTCTGCAAACAAAAGCAGTCAATCACAGCCTGGCCAACAGGGCTTGGTTAGGGGAGTGTTACTCTTGTCACTATTTTGCTATCCTATTTCATATTGCAATGATTTATTGTGAAAGAGCATCTACTTCCTTCCTCCCTCTTTTTAAAATTAGCCAAAAAGCTGAAATCTTGACACGTTTGTTTCTTTTTTCAAATCCCAAGCTAGAGAAAAGGGTACATTTTTTCCACACATTTGTGTGGTAATTAAACTTTTTAGTGTTTCTCAGGAGAACTGCTAGGAAAGTGTTCTTTTCCCCTAACAGTAGAAACAATAGTACTAGGCAGGCCAATTTATGTTCTGCAAGCAAGAGTTAGTCACAGCTCAGGTGAAAATCTTCCTTATTGTGGCTTAATGATAAAGAATATCTCATTAGGTGTAAAAGCATAGAGAGGCCTCTCACACAGTCAGCAACTGTAGTTTGCACAAAGCCAAAAAAATACAGAATATTTCCCATATCAAATTGTCAAATTTTTTCCATTAAAACCATACTTACAGTATTAACCCCAATATTTCAACGATTGGGCTTGTTTAGGGGAGGGTTTTTAATGTTGCAATCATTTTGCTATCCCTTTCTTACTTATAATAATTTATTACTCACACAAATAAAGGCTGCCTGCTTTTATGGCTCTCTTTTTAAATCCTTTAATTTCATTTTCAAAGAGGGCCCGAGGGCAAAGCCTCACAAAACATTTTTTATAAAGCACCATGTTGGTCTCCTTGCAGGGATCTCCACCCCACTAGGAGACCAACATGGCGCAGTCAAACCTTTTTGGTTGTGAGGCCACCCCAATGAGCCAGGTTCAGGAGGAGCAGAGCTGGGTGGGCACAAGTGTAGTGGGCCTGACTGAAAAAAAACTCTCTGCTGTCTCAATGATGGCTCATAGAGCCTAAACAAGACATATCCAATCCCCTGTCTGATTACAGGGCAGGGTGTATCCTTGTCTGTTTTGAGGGTACATCTCTATCTGATTACAGGGTATATCCCTGGTGGACAACAGGAAGGGAAAATAGTAGATGAAAAAAACTATGTTTTGGTGTCTTGAAATGAAAAGAAAGAGCCAGCCTCAAAGACTACGGTATCATCAATACTGCTAAGTACTCTAACGAACCAAGTTTCCAAATGGACCTTGGCCACTCAGGGGCCAGCCAGCAGAGAGATGATTGAATATTCCATGGATGTTTTTTCTCTCAGGAATTGGAGGCACAATGTCCACCTGTGGGACATCCACAGTGCCCTAGCATAAGCTGGGTATCAGCAAAGTAGATGGGAAAAAAATGAAAACGAAATGAAAGGATTTTAAAAGAGCAATAAAGGCAGGCGGCCTTTTTTATTTGTGAGATAATAACTGCAAGCAAGAAAGGGACAGCACAACGATGACAGCAAAAACAGTTCCCTAAACAAATCATATCTAAGAAATGTTGGGGCTACATAGGAAATGAGAAGATTTTGGTAATTTTTTTTGTAAGATGTATGCAAAAACTGAGTTGTAAGTGGTGCTTGGTGCAGTGTACCCAGTTTTGCAACTTCGCAGTTATGAAGTCATAACATGGGAACCAAACATCCACTGGATTTTGATTTACCTTGGCACTATTACAGCTGAGTTTTTGTTCAGCATCCTTGCTGTTTCTAAGATACATAATAATAGCATGTATTAAAACAAGAAAAGAAAATATATCTAGTTCAGAAAAAGTTATTGTATTTAATTATATAATAATGAAGGTGTGTGTATTAAACACTGCAGGAAGGAAGCATAGAGGGAAATACTAAGGTTAACTTTATGAGGAAAAACAGACTATATTTCTATTTCGTGGAAGTAACTCATATTTTATCCAAGCTATGGTAAGTTAAGCTTAATTAAAAGAAGTTGTTGGATGTGTTTGTGGTCTAGTGTTGAACAATGAGGCTCAACAATGTCACCTGCTGTGCTACAAATCCTCTCAAATAGCATACTCATGGGTGGGGGGGCAACTGATGTATCTCACAATCATTTCTGTCAGGTGAGGGGGATGATTGCATTTCCTGTGTCAAGTAACCTAATGGATTAATCTGAAATGGTTCAAGAGGCTCAGCAAAATAGCCATTCAAGATATTTTCCACAGAAAATGGCTTAGATTGTGTCATCTTCTGTTTCTCTTGACATAAGGATGTACTGAGTAGTGCCTACTCACACATCAGTCATCTCTTGCCCATCTCCACCAGTGAAATCTGACCTCCCAGACTGCATTTCCTCTATATCATGACCTTCTGTGCCAGTTGACGGTGTCTGCACCAATCTCTGCATTCACTCAGTCAGTTTATCACATACTGCTTGTCGAAAATGAATCAGTCTGTGGCTATCCATAGTCATGTGAAGGATCACACATTTGAACCAGGAATCCAGCATGGTTGCAACAATGTGGCTGCGACTATCCAGTACTTTTGCAAACCTTGCATCCAGTTCAGCTTGCAGGTGCTCAACAAGCACTGCTGCCCCATCTGGAATCTCCTTGTTTTCCTCTACATATCTCTCCATTGATGCTTTCAGTGTATGCACTGCGGAATCACCTGAATCAGAACGGCAGTGGACGCACTTAGATGACAGGTGCTCCTCTTAAATGGCCCAAGTAGTCTCTCCATGGCATCAAACACTGACCACTCATGGTGGCCTAGGACTCGCCCAGTGTTGCACTCCATTGACATGTAATGAAATACACACTTCTGGTCTTGCAGTCTAGACAGCATCAGGTATGATGAATTCCATCCGGTACTCACATCCTGTATCAAGCAATGTTGAGACACACAAAGGCATTGTTACACTTCTCTTAGTTGGTTAGTCACCTTACAAAGCAATGAATGTGAGCATAGATGGAGTGTGCTGTGGAGACAGTCTTGCTAGCCTTAGAACTGTGACATAGCGCATATGTGATCACTAGATTCAAGGTGTGGGCAAAGCAAAGAATGCTGATATAATTCCCATCAGCAACTGCTTTCACCATATTTGCCCCATCATCTATGATAAAACAATCAACATGTAGATTGGTATTAACTGTCCATGCCTGGAGCATGTCTTCAATGAATGCCACTGATGTGTGGTCTTCCTCCATTAGCCCATCATTTAGAAGAGCAGACCTGGAGTGACTGCCAGATTGTGGAGTGATGAAAGGAGAGCCAGTGACACAGGACTAGAAGGAGGAATCCACAACATGATACATAGGCTTTGCACACACCAGTGTATGGTCAAGGGGAGATATGCATGCATGGAGTTTGTGCTACTCCAGATGTCTGAGGTACAGTGGAATACTCCACCCACAGCCTCAGAGAGTAGTGTGGCAATTGCCATTCTCACACCCTTGTATATCTTTGGCACCACAGTCTGTGAAAATGTGGGAAGTGATGTGAGCTGGTATGTAAGCAATAAGACATGATGGGGTGTGCATCAGACATTTCTAATGCACGGCTAGGGGGACGTAGTGAGGCATGAGGTCACAGGCCATTCTGTCATGTCCCCCCTCTCCCTCCTCTCCTCAAGGGTATACATAGTAAGCTCCTCTAATCTCTCTTCATATGTCTTCTGGTGCAGATTCTGCACAATTTTAGTTGCCCTCCTCTGGACAGCCTCCATCCTGTCTATGTCCTTGCGGAGATAGGGTCTCCAGAACTACATGCAGAAATCCAGATGGGGTCTCACCAACTGTCTGTACAGAGAGATGACAACTTCCTATTTTCTACTGGTGATGCCTTTCCCTATGCATCCCAGTATCCCACCAGCCCTCCTTACTGCCTTCTCACATTGCTTCCCACCTTTAGGTCATCCGATATGACTACCCCCAGGTACCTTTCCATTTTTGTTGTTGTTAGTATCTCACCTCCCATTGTGTACTCTTCCCCTGGGTTTTTGTTTCCCAGGTGCATTAATTTGTACTTCTTTGCATTGAATCTAAGCTGCCATGCATTTGAGTGTTCCTCCAACATTGCCAAGTCCCTTCTCATCCTTTCCACCCTAAGATCTTTGTGTTGTCTGCAAAGAGACATACTTCTCCTTGAAGTGAATGGGAGGGCATGAAAATGTTAGGAGAGGGAGAAGGATTTGATTTATATCTATGAGTCAGTATAGTGGAGGAATGTACATCATGGCTAGAAAAGGGAGTGGGAGCAGTAAGAGCTCGGGGGTGTTCAGGTTAAGTTCCAGGGAAGCAAAGTGGGAGCCATAAGTGCCCAGTCAGAAATTCAGGTTAAGTTCCAGGGAAACAATTGCAGCCACTAGTTTTGGGTAGGTGTTGCTTTAATTTCTTTTTAAATAAGTTAATATTTGTAGTGTTGGCTAGTTCATCTGGGAGTGGTACTGGTTGAGGAATGTGCTTCTGCCACACCCCTAGCCTTCCTGACCCCACCACCCTCTTCTTTCTGTAGCCCACCACAGTCCAGTCACTCCTCCTTCCTGACATCCTCTGAGGTAAAGGTGTCAGACCTGGTAGTCCTTGAGTGGGGGAGGAGACCTCACAGATCCTAGCCAACTTGGCCTGGAGTCTAGTGACCTCTTCCCCTCAACCCAGAGAAGTGCCTGGATATGGGGCAGCACATCGGTTTCCAGAAAGCCTCTCTGAAAACTTCCACCCCACAGCCACTGCATTGCACTGCACCATTCCTGGCATTCCCAATTCCTACTTACCCTATGTTACTTGTAAATCTCTTCCTGTTATGTCACTTGTTATACGTCTTTGTACAGCTACCATAGACAGGGTGTTGGTTCTATTCCTAGTTTGGTCCTGTCCTTGTCCTGGTGATACTGGTGGCAGTGGCAAGGGTTATACAGGACATGGTCACATTGGTAGTACTGTATCATTGGCAATTAATGACAATGTCCTCCTAGCAGCACTACTAGTACTTTGAATGGTACTTTTACTTTTTTCCTGGTGTCAGCTGATGCCATTCTAGTGCTGGTGGAGACTGACAGCTTTGATGGGGTAAAATGTAATTTTCTACAATGAATGCACCCTGAGCATTGCTCTGCAGTACACTCACCCTCTCCTTCAGCTTGCTGCTCTACACTTACTGCAGCATTGCTGGGGCTGCTGGACCAACTACATTTTCTGGTGCTACATCCTCTGTTTGCCATAGTTGTATTCCTTTATGAAATATAGTCACTCAAGTCTTCCAGCAATGCTGAGCTGACAAGTCTCACTCACTTATTGTCAAGTCTGACTAGTAAATTCTCAGAAAAAAAGTATCTTATATTTTCTTGGGCTGAAAGCCACGTACTTTCCATACATAAAACAATTATATTTTCTACAATTTCTTCTTTGTAAAAGCCAGCCCAGTGGTGTGGACGACTAAGGTGCTGAAGCATCTTACCCACAATGTGCTCTTTGCACATCTGTGCAGTCATGGGAGAAAATGGAGGAAAAACATGGAGTATAGGCTCTGTGAAGTCCTGCTTACTATGTTGTTGCCCGCTCAGTTGCTCCGAGTCAGGGAAAATCTGGATATGTGTGCCCAGGGGGTGGCCCTCCTTCCTTTTCCCCACCGCAAGGGGGGGACTCTACGGGGATGCAATCCCTGACCACCGAGTAGGCTGGAGATGGTTATGGTTGATGGGGATAGGGCTGAGAAGTCATCTGTTGCTGCCAGAGGAGGATAAAAACTTGCATAAAAAATTCTTCTTCTGAAGGAAGTCCTAACCTTTCTTTGAAAAAAATTTTTTTTTTCATTTCTTCTTGGGTACAGAGATGCAAACTTAAACAAATGTCTTGAGTGCACAGCCATGCACATGCACAGAATGCCAACCATGAAAGTGGCTAAGGGAGCTATTGTCAGGAGCCTCTGGATGCACTCCAACAGCCTTTCATATCAAAAAGTGTGACTCACCTTGCTTCAGAAGAACAAAAAGACCAAACCCTTACATGCTGGATGAAAAATTGTCTTTATTGTGGATTGCTCACAGCACAACTCACCCTGCTGACAACAGCCAACATTTCATGCAGCCTCATTGTGTGTTTTCTCAAGGAAAAACACACTCAGAACAGAAGAGTAGGGAACTGAATCAGTGGTGACCCTGGGAATAGTAGTGGTGGTGGGTGCATAGGCACTTATGGCTGGTATCATCCATCTTAAGTCATGGACCTCCCTAATGCCATCAGCCACACATAGGTGGCTTTATGAATGTCATATTGTGTGGCCACTAGCCCCACCATTTCACATCCCAGCCATGTGCACACCTACTGTATGTGCCATTGCCAGGATCAGTGGAGATACATGAGTCCAGCAGGAGAAGGCAATGTTCATGAGGCATCCTCTTGGACCCAATGCCTGGTAAATTAAATTTAGTACTGTGTACATGCTGTGCATAGCAGTGCTTAGCAGTCATGCATTGGACCCAATATGCATGTTGGCAATTGCAGTGGGTGGTGGAACAAAAAAGGGAGCCTCTGGGGGGGAATCACCCTGCAACTAGTTCCCAATGCAAATTAGGCTGTCAGATGTTAGTGGACCCAAATGTGGGTTACAACCCCTAAAATGTTAAATAGCAACACCCACAGAGTGCTGTGCACATCATAGTGACTGGCATATGGAAATATATCATGCACAGCACCAGTGACAGCTAACACTATTGCTGCAGTCTTCCTTGCCACCCACCTGCCCCATATATTTAGTCCTACATCTGAGTCACTGCTGCAACAAAGTATGTAAGAGCCATCCAACCTTCTTTCATGGTCCTGTGCTGTACCCATCCCCCCCCAATCCCCTTCATAAAACTGCCCCGGTAATTATCCCATGCTACCCCCTTCCCAGCCCCAGTTCTCCCTTGCAGCACTGATCTCTGTCTCCTGCTGGTTCTTCTCAATTCAGCTTTTACTTAGCAATACCCCTAACTGTAACAGTTATTCGGGCAAGAGGTGTCATGAAAGTTTGCAGTCGAGTTTGCAAATGTCACGATGTTTTGAGCATGACCCTGTGGGCCATTTACATGCTAACCCTTGCCACCTTTGCCACATGGTCACAGGGTGTTTTGTGACTGTGTGTGGAGATCTTGCACAAGGCACAAGTGGGGTGATTGTTGCTACAGTCATTCCCATTCATGATTAAAGTAAGCAAGGGTATGCAACAAGGCAGAGTTGAATAAAGTCTTTATCCATATGAGTTGTGGTGACCCGAAATGATCTCATGAGTGACAGAGTGAAGTATAGCCATGTGTGAAGTGTCTCCGAGGTCACCTCAACCAGTACGGATGAAACATTTATCCAAACACTGGCCTTGTTTCATATTCGACTCATGCAAAGTAGTTTGTTTTTCAGGTATCATTTGATTGATTTAAATCTATGTGCTATTGAAGATTTTAAATGAAATCCATGGAATTATTTTGATAATTTGTTGGTATTGTGTAGCTTTTTACACCAGTTATTGAACGGGAGGGATGTAGAGCTTTCTGATTGGTTTATGCAATGTTGGAATTTGATTGTGATCCGACAGTCGCTTCGGGGAGGATTGGGTAGTGACGTGAGGAGTGTATGGATAAATTTACACTGATTCTAATGTGGAATGTAGAACCTGGCCAGGTACATTATTTATCCAATATTTTGTCACTCACATACATTGCATAAATAAGGAATATGTCATGGCTCTAGGAGAAATATTGGCAATATTTTTCATGGGTGCTGTTTGGCCTGATTACATCACAAGTGGCAGAGCCATGAGTGATGTCATAAGGTCAAACTGTACATGTGAGAAATATTGCTGATATTTCTCCTGGGGCCATGCCATATTTTAGTTTTCCAATGCTTCAGTTATTTTAGCATTTCTAGAGTGCTTATTTTGTGTAATTATCAGTTTTAGTTGTTTCTCTGCTTTCTTCCGTTTCTTTTTCAGATTGTTTATTGTTTTATCAAGAATAAAAGGATAGCAGGATAACAAGCAACAAAATTAGATGGAACAAAGTTATTTATGCTATTTACAATTATACAAACAGACAAATAAGACAGCAGAAGAAGGGCATGAGGTCTATCTAATCTACTTGATATGGAGCCCCCTGTTCAAACAAACTTACTAATGATTAACTAAGCACACAGTATGTTAGTGGCAGATAATTCTTCCTCTAACTGCAACACATATTCCACTAATATTTAACCTACTTCTTAAAATATCATAAATAAAAATCAGTATACCTATAGAATATATATGGGATCATTAGTCTGTAGACTAGAGAGATATTCAGAATCTTGCATTTGTTATGTGAGATTGAGGCTATTTAAAATGGGAGCCTTACTTTCTCGAATTGTTATAATTTGTCTAATGCTAAATAGCTTAACATCTCATTTGTTGCTACCTTGCACATATACAGTGTGTAACCCAGACTTCAAAATTACGGACAGAAGGATTTTTACAATGTGATAATATTACTCTTTTCAAAGCCAGAGCTACTGCTAGGAGCCATATTTACTTTGGTCTAGAAAAATGCATGAAATAAGGTACAATCCCCTACAATGAAGGCACAAGGATCAAGTGAAGTTTGGTATTTTAATATCTGATTGTAGTAATTCGAAATCTTTTCCCACGTGGGCTTAATATTTTCACATGACCACAGAATGTGACTAAGTTTTGCATCTTGTCCCCCCTTCCAACATTTCCCCTCATTACTATCATCATTTTTATGTTGGCTTGCACCCATACACAAGCAACATCTTGTGGCAGTAGCACATTTCAGAGGTGTGTCAGTGTTGTGGCGAATGTAGGGGAAGCTTTAGTAGCCGCCAATCAGTGAGCATGTTGATGATGACAGCAGCTTCAAAGAGAGCCAAGGAGTTGAAAAGAATCTGCCACTGCAATCGCAGACAGTTTCATCATTGCAGCTGCACCTCCCCAACCCTCACAACCTCATCGGCTCCTGCCACACGCCGAGCACTCTGTCCCTGGGCCTTGCTCTGTGAGATCAACTTGTTTGTTCATTGTGCCTTTCCTGGTGAAACAGTTCAATGAATAAATCAGCCCCTGTGCACCTTTCCACATTGGCTGCTCCTGCCACCTGTCATACACTACCCAGAAAGCCAATGTCAGGGTGCCCAATCCTCGAGTTTGCATGTATCCCCCCCCCCACATTATGGCACGCTGGGAGCCCACCCCAGTGTGCCCAGATAATTTTTTTATATATTTATTTTTCTGACACCAGGATGCCCACTCCCGGTGTTGGATGCCCCCATCCTCCCAAGCTCACTGTCTTTGCAGATGGGGGTGCCAAATCCCCATCAGCATCACGTTTCTTCTCCACCAAGCTCACTTTCTTTTATGGAGGCAGTATAGAGCAGTGGGTTAAGGCTCTGAGCTGCAGATCTGGAGATGTGGGTTTGAATCCCACAGCCACCTGGGTGCATACTGTGTGATCCCGAGCAAGTCACTTAACTTTCTTGTGCTCCCAGGTTGCATCTGGAAACAAGCTTCAGCTTAGTGTGCTACTCCTGGTTAAACAATGTTCCCTTCCCTTTCCCCTTTTTGCCAAAAGGGGGTGCCCAATCCCCATCAGCACCATATCCCCCCAGCTCATTTGGCACACTGGGAGCCCATCCCAGTGTGCCCAAAAGGTTTTTTTTTTAATCTTTAATTTAAGAAAAATGTCCCCCGGTGTTTTTTTAATCTGCAAAAAAGAAAACAGTCCCTCGTAGTCTCCACTGCCCTCCCCATCCCCTTCCACTGAGTACCCACCTCCCCACACCCCCATTACCTCTACCGTACCTCCGGAGGTCGAGAGCAGTGATCTTCTGTAGAGCGGAACATGCATGCACTCTTCAAAGCCGACCGGCAAACTGAAGAATCAAAGGTAAGCACGTATAATGGCTGTCAATGGGAGTTTCAACTTATGTTGACATCTCAGCCATTTTTAGGAATTTTGGCCCCAGATTTTCAACATGGAGTGCTTGGGACCCACCTTATGAACAAGTCACTGTCATTTTGTTACTCAGTCCGGAAAGGTGATTTTGCGTAACAAAACTACAAAAAATAACTGAGTTACGAGCATGCATTGTGCAGTTTCTATGCAAGCTCGTAACATCCCCAATTTTTAATATTTTCATTCCAGATATTCAGCATTGTCATTTTTTCACACCTCCTTATGAACAGTACAGTTGTCATTGTTCACACCCTGCCTGAAACAGTTTTTGCACCTGTTGCACAGAATGGCATAGTTGTCGTGGGAAATCAACTTTTGGGACAGATTAACAAATCACAGTGCCACTGTTCATGAGGGGAGGTCCCAAAATGCCCATGTTGAAAATTTGGTGAAAACATTCCAACAATTGATTGCGTTACGGGAATGTGTTACGCAGTTTCTATGCACACTCAAAACTTCACCAATTTTTCATATTTTCACTCCAGATTTTTAACATTGCCATTTTACCACACCTCCTCATGAGCAGTACAGCTGTCATTTTTCATATCCTGCCCAAAACATGTTTCCGCCCATATAGCGCACAATGGCGCAGTCGGTGTGCGAACTCAGTGTATGGGACACATTAAGAAAATCACAGTGTCACTGTTCATGAGCAGAGATCTTAAAATGGGAATTTTTAAAATTTGGTGAAAGAATTCTTAAAAATGACTGTTTTACGAGTGTGCGTTGCACAGTTCCCACGCACACGCGTAGGTTTGCGAATTTTCAATATTTTCACTCCAGATTTTCAACATTGCCATTTTACCACACCTCCTTATGAGCAGTACAGCTGTCATTTTTCACATCCTGCCCAAAATGTCTTTCCGCCCATGTAGTGCACAATGGCGCAGTCGGTGTGCAAACTCAATGTATGGGACACATTAACAAAATCACAGTGACACTGTTGATGAGCAGAGGTCTTAAAATGGCTATGTTGAAAATTTGGTGAAAAAATTCCTAAAAATGACTGTTTTACGAGCGTGCATTGCGCAGTTCCTACACACGCTCGTAAGTTCGCAAATTTTCAATATTTGCACTCCAATGACTTCCAAATACCTAAACAGCACATAGAAACAAGCAACATTCGGCATTGACAAATGCTTGTTCTACTTGTGATGCCCTTCCTATGCATCTCAGTATCCCCTGGCTCTCCTCACTGACTTCTCACATTGCTTACCTCCTTTAGATCATCTGATATAACTACCCCAAGTCCGGTTCCATTTTGTTGTTATTAGTACCTCCCTGCTATTGTGTACTCTTCTCCTGGGTTTTGGTTTCCCAGGTGCATTACTTTGCACTTCTTTGCATTGAATCTAAGTTGCCATATGTTTGACCATTCCTCCAACCTTGCCAAGTCCCTTCTCATGCTTTCTACCCCCCTCTTGTGTATCAACTCTGTTACAGATCTTTGTATCATCTGCAAAGAGGCATACCTTTCCCTCCAGACCCTCTGCAATGTTACCTATAAAGATGTTAAAGAGGACTGGACCCATTACTGAGCCCTGATGTACTCCACTAGTGACCTGACCCCCAGTTTCCAGTTTGCCTACATTTTAGTTTTTGTTTCCCGAATGAACATCGCTCAGTCACGTTACCTTGCACCAGCAATTATAAAACAGAAAGGTTTTGCAACTGTTTGTGTTATTGGAATTGTTTTACACACTCGCAGGGTGTGATGACCTCATAAACCTCTCAAGCTTCGGTCTCGAGGTTTATGGGTCATCACACCTCTTGGATGTGTAAAAAAGCTCCATAACACACAGTTGCATAACCATTATTCTCTATATCATTATTCTAGGTGGGTCATCACCATTTATCATCACTTTAGGTTAGTCACAGAGGAGCTCTTGACCAATGGGACAGCAGCTTGAACAATGTCTGATGGCATCACAATGACCTCTGCAATGCTCAAAACAGAGCAGTGATAGCAAGCCAAGACAGTTTATTCTTCATTAAAAGAACTAATCTGAAAACTCTACAATTTAAAGTACACTGTAAAAAATTAAGACACACAATGGCCTCTCACAGAATATTTTTTTTAACCTTTGTTTTTACCAGGAGAGACACACTAAGCTGAAAGCTTGTCTACAGGTGCAACCTGGGAGCACAAGGAAGTTAAGTGACTTGCTCAGGGTCACACAGTATGCAAGTGGGGGCTGTGGGATTCAAACCTAGGTCTCTAGGTTTGCAATAGAGCCTGGCATTTATCATTACTTATGGTGGGGATTTACCCATGTCAGTGCAAAGAAACATGTTGCCGATGCCAATTACTGTGCAGGCAACATGATGCCTGGCACTACAATGCCAGGCATTGTCTCCCAGGAGTTACAGCACCAAAGTGCCCATTGGGAAATAGTAGGCTTTGTCCCGCCACAATCAAATATAACCTCCTCTGAGGCAGGCATGCCCTGCAGGATCAGAAACTGTGTAGGCACAAAGGACAGCAAGACTGAGGGGTGATCTAAAATCAAGATCGCCCCTGTCATTGTCACCCCTGTTGTGGCATCCTAATTGTGGTGACAAAATTCAGTCACTGTTCTAACAGTATACGGTGATGAGCCAGGACTTTCATAAATCATGAGTGGTTCTGCTGAGTCTGGTCATTGTGTATCCCATGTTTCTAAAATCAAAGTTTTAAAAACATCTTTTAGGGCAAAGTAAAAGAAAAATGCAGAAACAACATACAACATGGTCTCAGAGATTAAGAGAAAAGAAAAATCTATTATGCTGAAACTGACTCCTAATACTTCTATGACCTATTGAAAGAAATAATGTTAAAGAGCAGCTGACACCTTTGGGAAAACTTTGGAAAACATAGTAGTTTGACACAATTCATCTTTTATTTCATATATTTTCTATAGATTTCTCCACTCCATGATTTATTGCTGAAGAAATCCCCACATAACCAAGATCTGTATCCTTTAGATTGCATCTGCCTTTATAGCTTACTGCCTACTTGAAATTATAATGCTCTGTTGTGACATCACAGTCTGTTGCTATGGGAAAAACTGTGATGTTACAGAGTATTGTGACATCAGGTTGGGAAGAAGCAATAGAAGCTGATGAACCCTCAAGGAACAACTATCCCATTTTCATGCATATGACCTCAGTAATAAATGATGGGTGGCAGTTTCCATTAGGAAGGGAATAACTTGCATGAGGGAGGAGTCGAAGGAAGAGAAGGTAGAGGCATTATAGGTTCAGTTACAGTCCAGTAGAGGTAGAAAGTTGAGGTTGGGGGTGGCTTGCACACCACCCAACCAGGATGAGGAGAAGGAGAGGGAACTGAGCTCACAAATATTGGAAGTTGCAGGGAAAGGAGAGGTGGTAATTGTGGAGGACTTCAACCTGTTCATGGTGGACTGGAGCGTACATCCCACAACATGTGCTAGAAGTCAGATGAACTTGGAAGAACTGCAAAGAGGGTTCCTGACTCAGGGCATCACAGAACCAACAAGAGTAGAGGCAATTCTTAATCTGGTGCTCATGAAAGGGGAGCATGTACAGGAAATAATGGTCAGGGAGACTCTGGGTGGGAGTGACCAGTGCACAATGTGGCTCCAATTGGATATGAGCATGGAAAGCATCCTAAGACCAAAATCTTGGATTTTAGGAAGGTGGACTTCAGGAAGATGGGTGAAGTGCTAAGGAGCCACCTGGCACACATCAGAACAGATATGGGGGTGGAGCAAAAGTGGTTCATCATTAAGAAAGGAATATTTGTTGCCACAGAGGAGTGCATTATACTTAGTGGGAAAAATACAAGGGCCTAAGCACCCAGATGATTCAGTTCTGGGGTCACCCAGGCAGTAAGGGAAAAAAGGTTAACCTATAGGAAATTCAGGAAGACCAAGAGAGAGGTGGATAGGGAAAATTACCTAAGGTTGGCTAGTGAGGCAAGTAAGGAAGTCTGGCTACCAAGGGTATACATATTAAGCTTCTTTAGTCTCTCTTCGTATGGTTTCTGGTGCAGACCCTGCACCATTTTAGTTGCCCTCCTCTGGACTGCCTCCATCCTGTCTATGTCTTAGCAGAGAAGGGGTCTCCAGAACTACATGCAGTACTCCAGATTGAGTCTCACCAACTGTCTGTACAGTGGGAAAACAACTTCCTGTTTTTTACTGGTGATGCCTCCCCCATGCATCCAGTATCCCCCCGCACTCTTTACTGCCTTCTCACATTGCCTGACTACCTTTAGGTCATCTGATATGACTACCCTCAGGTCCCTTTCCATTTTGTTATTGTTAGTACAGCCCCCCCATTCTGTACTCTTCCACTGGGTTTTTGTTTCCCAGGTGCATTACTTTGCACTTCTTTGAATGGAATCTAAGCTGTCATACATTTGACCATTCCTCCAACCTTGCCAAGTCCCTTCTGATCCTTTCCACCCCTGTGTATATCAACTCTGTTTCAGATCTTTGTCTCATCTGCTAAGAGGCATACTTTTCCTTCTAGTCCCTCCATAATGTCACCTGTAAAGACATTAAAGAGGACCAGCCCCAATACTGAACTCTGCAGTACTCCGCTAGTACCTTCCCTTTCTTCAGAGAGGACTCCATTTACTACTACCCTTTGCGTCCTGTTGTCCAGTCAATTTTTTACCCAGGTTACCACCCTGAAACCCAGGCTGGCTAACTTTAAATACAATTTCATCTGGTTCAAGGTTAGTTGGCATTCATCTGTATCCCCTTCCCCCAGGTTGTGCCTGAAAATAGGCAGGATTTGTCTAGTGCACTTACCCGGTCAACAAAAACTAAATAAATAAATTAATCTTTTGTGTGGGACTGTGTCAAATGCCTTGCTAAAGTCTAGGTAGGCCATGTCCACAGCCCCTCCATGGTCTACTACTTTGATCACCCAGTCAAAGAAATCTATTAGTTTCATCTGACATGACCTTCCCACTGTGAATCCATGCTGCCTTGGGTCCTGTGTCCCGCTGGCCTCTAGGTGCTCAAAAATTCTTTCTTTCAGAAGTGATTCCATCATTTTCCCTACCACTGAGGTCAAACTGACAGGTCTGTAGTTTCCTGACTCTGCCTTGCTCCCACTTTTGTGTAGGAGAATCACATCCGCCTTTCTCCAGTCATCAGGTTCCACATCATCCTCCCATGATCTGTTAAAAAGTGTAGTCAGTGGTGTCACTAGTTCTCCCCTTAGTTCTTTCAGAATTCTGGGGTGAATCCCATCAGGCCCCATTGCCTTGTCCACCTTGAGTTTTAGGAGCTCTTTCAGGACCCTTTCTTCTATGAATGGATTGGTATTGA
Source organism: Neoceratodus forsteri (assembly GCA_016271365.2). Taxonomy (NCBI): domain Eukaryota; kingdom Metazoa; phylum Chordata; order Ceratodontiformes; family Ceratodontidae; genus Neoceratodus; species Neoceratodus forsteri. The sequence goes on from CM057451.1 coordinate 1,095,427,295, forward strand.
CTCCCCTATCCAGACTGCCTCTATTGTTTGGTTTAGGTATGTCCCTCTCCTTTCCTTTTGTGAATACTGAACAAAAATATCCATTCAGTATCTCTGCCTTTTCACTGTCACCCTCTGCCAACCCCCTCCCTTTTATTAACTCATTGTCTCCTAGCAGACACCTGTAGTCATCAGTAAAATACACTGGTGTGTCCTGAGGACGTCTGCAGAAGTCGGCTACTGACTCCCAGCGTGCTCTTGCAACATCTGGAGAAGTCACTTATATATTTTAATATATAGTGTAACAGAATATAATATATATTTGACTGCATAGCACCGTTGGAAAGGTAATTTTATGCTGGACAACTTTGTCACTGATATTTTGTGCATATCATGTATACTTTAGGAGTTATTTGCATTTGTTTATGGTATGGTGTGTATGGCTTATGTTGCCTGTTTATGAAAAAAATATTTTTTTTTGCTGTTTCAACCAGCTTAAAAAAAAAACAAAATTACATATTATTATTTGCATACCACCATTGGGAAGGTAATGTTGTGCTGAACAACTTTGCCACTGACATTTTGTGTATAGCATGTATACTTTAGAAGTTATTCACATTTGTTTATGGTATGGTGTGTATGGCTGACATGTTTTCCATCAAGATTCACCTAAGCATCTTGAATAAAATTCACTTTTTTGGCACTTCAGCAGGTATAAAACATAAACCGTATTGATTACAACTGGTTGCATAGCACCTGTGGAAAGGCATTTTTGTGCTCATCAACTTTCGTGCTGATACTTTGTGTGTATCATGTATACTTTTGGAGTTATATGCATTTGTTTATGATATGGTGTGTGTGGTTGAGATTCATCCCTCAAATCTCACCAAAGCACCTTGACTAAATTGGGGAAAAATTATGTTTTATAGTAAAAATATATCTTTTTTTTTAACAAACATAATATTAAAACGCCATCTAATGTCTGTATTCTTAATTTGCTGTTGATATTTACATATTTTCCAACAAAAAATGGCTTATGTTGCCCTTTTGTAGTGAAAAAAATATTTAGGTTGCTCTTTCGACCAGCATAGAAAAAAAGCAAAATTACTTATTATTACATGCATGCCACCATTGGAAAGGCAATTTTGTGCTGAATAACTGCCACTCATACTTTGTGTCTAGCATGTACAGTTATTGAGCTATTAGCATTTGTTTGTGACATGCTGACTATGGCTTGATTTTGCTTAGAAATGCCCAGGATTCACTGTTAAAAGTATACAGGAGATTCAGGAGGCAAGTGGTGTAATCTCAGAGTGAGCCTGTGGAGGCAATGAGTTAAGCCTCTATCCCTTCCTTGGCCTTTCTTCGTTCACTAATGTACCTATAAAAGGTTTTATTCCCCTTCTTTTTTTTTCCATTTAATATGCTTTATTATTTTCACACAGGCAATATCCATTACAGTCATCTTGGTGGTACAAAATTAAAGATTAGACAAAACAGACTTGATGAATAATAACATACAAGAAAATAAATGACAGCATAGAGAAACTCTGATTGATTAGAGATGCCCATAGTCCCATCCCCCAACCTCTGTCCCTCCCAACCTTCCCCAGTCTGCCACTAAATATGATTCAGATTGGTTGGAACACATAAATAGTTAGGGTTAGAACTTTGAAATAAGGGTATGAAGTGATTCCCACTTTTGTTTATAGTTACCCATTCTATTAGAAATTCTTGCAATAGTGAACTCTGCTTGTAGAGCAAACATGATTTCTTTAAACCATTCTATCTGGTTGGGAGTAATCGGGTCTAACCAACATCTCAAGATTACTCTCTTAGTGCAGGTTAATATTAAGGCCATGTGGGCTTTCTGTCTATTCCCTTGTAGTGATGTGTAGTCCCCCAGGATACAGATTTTGGGATTGAAACTGTCTGATAGTGAGAGCAATGGTTCTAGTCTATTTTGAATACTCTGCCAGAAGGGCATGATTTTCTAACACAACCAGAGCATATGCAGTAGATTGGCAGGGGCTAGTTGACATTTAAAGCACTGATTAGAGGATGAAATACCCATTTGATATAGTTTAGACGGGGAATAATATAGATTATGATTAATATAGAATTGCATATATCTATATCTGTCCCATTTAATGTAGTTATATAGATGGCTCCAAATAGTGGTCCAGTTTCTGGAGTTAGTAGTAGATGGTAGGATATTATCCCACCAATAACATCTCTGGCCTTCCAAGGTAGTTGCTGTTGATAAAAGAAATTTATATGAGTAGGATGTCAAGTGAGAGGTGGGAATAGATTTAAGGAATATAAACAAAGTGGACATAAAGGAGCTAGTCCATGTCCCTGATCCAAAATGTTGTATTAACATATGAGATATCTGAAGATATTTAAAAACAGAGGTAATGGACCAGTTCTAAAGGGAACAGCCTTCTTGAAAAGAAAGCAGTTTTTGTTCTTGAACCAGTTGGCCCATTCATTCTATACCTATCTCTGGCCAAAAGAGGTGGAAGTTAATTATCTTACCTGAGATTCGGAGATTGGGGTTTTGGAAAAGGGGTTGGGCTATATCTCTGTAAACATCCATTTTGAGGAGAGAATTTAACTGATACTGTGTTTGAATCAAAGAACTTAAGGGGTATCCTGTAGAGATTTAGGAAGATTCTTTTTAATAATAAAGGGAAGTGCCTTGGGATCCATATCATGTGTCGCACAGAGGTCACGTTCAATTCTGGTCCAAGGAGGGAGATAAACAGAGTCCAGGGTGCCATTTAAAGGTTCTAGCCAGTGTCGTATTCTGGTCAGATGAAATGCTAAGTAGTATATGTAGAAGTCTGGGGCTTGGAGGCCACCATCAATTTTCTGTCTAGTGAGCTTAAGATAATTTTGTCTAGTTTTTTTCCCTTGCCAAAGAAATTTTCTGATAATACTGTGTACTTGTGAGAACCATGACAATGGGAGGGCCCAGTTAAACATCTGTAAGGGGTAAAGTATACCAGGCAAAATGTTCATTTTGATTATGCTCATACGTCCCAACAGGGTTAAGGGCAGGGCAACTGGAAAACTGCAGGCGCAATTTTTCTGCAATTTCCGCAATTTTCACCCTTCTCTGCACAAAATCCGCAATTTCTTGCAATTCCTTGCATTTAAGGAATTTTTGACTGAAATTGTATAAAAATATTTAAATTCTATAGGAAATCTACTCAGATATGATGCACAAACTTGGATTTGACCAAAACAGTACAGTGTGAGGTGAGAAGGGGTCAAATGTGACTCTGCTTTCATGTGATTCACTCCCTGCTTTGGTTTCAGAATCCTCTGGTCATGCATATATAGACTTGAACATTTAAAATCTGTGTTAAAGCAGACTATCAGAGAACTTTTTGCAGGCACAGAGACTGAAACAATAGTTGTGAGAAGAGGTACAAAGTGCCCCATCCACCTAAATGAAGCCTTGACCACAATGTTTGTTTTTGAATGGTAGGGTAGATTTTCCTTGTATAAATACTTTCAATCTGAAAGGATTTTAATTCAAATGTGTCAAGAGTTTGGATGGCCCTGTTGATTATAAACTTGAATGTGCTTCTGAGGGGGCTGGTGACAGTGATTCCTTACACGTCAGTCTGCCACAACTGTATACTCACATACAAAGCCTACAAAAAGCAAACATTTCTGAAAACATGCTGAACAGGTTAAGTATAGTTAAACAGTTACCTTCAAATAGACAAAATAATTGCAACCCAAGTAAAATCACTGCAAACTGAGTAGAACAAAAGTACAATGTACTAAAAAATATTGTATGATGTAATGAATAGCTATTGGTATGATCTGATACTTTTATCATGTGATTTTAAAATGTACTTACAGTGCTGATTAAGAACAGTAATCATTTTAACAAAATAAATATTTTTCTTACTAGACCTTTATTAGGCACCCTGGTTATGTGTTTTTTTCTTGCACCAAAGCAAGTAGTTTAAACAGGCTTCACTATTTAACATCTAGAAACTGGCAAAATATGTTGTTTCAGGATGTATTCAGAAAAGACTAACTGTAAATCACTGAATAAAATCTAATTAGCACTGCATGACTTAGATGTCTTGATTTTTAGAAGATATGCTACATAATGATTAGTTTATGGTGCATTTCAAAAACAAACATCTTTCTTCATCTTAAAAGCATTTACAAGTGGCAATACATTTATCTAACAATTTATGTGATTAATACATGCTGCAGCAAACAATAAAATATTTATTAGGGGGCAGTGGGGATGTATAGTGAACCCCCACAATTTTCCCGTAATTTTTGCAAGAAAATACCCACATTTTTGGGTAAAATTTTCCACAATTTTCCAGTGGCCCTGGTTAACGGCAGCTTCGACCAGCATTTAAAGTCGTCTGATAAAGTGTTCATAAGGGTGTCTAGGTTAAGCCTTTTCATAGTTAGAGGAGAGGAGTGGAGATGGATCCCAAGATACCTCATTTTGTCAGGATTCCAGTGTATCCCTAAATGATCCAGGTCAGCCCTTAAGGTATATTTGTTGAGGGGAAGAAGTTCTGTTTTCGACAAATTCAACTTATGCTGTAGTTTGAGATTGACTCAAACTGTGAAATAATTTGAAAAGCCATGGGGAGGGATTAAGTAGGGTTAGAAATATGCAGAAGTAAATCATCTGCATAAGCAGAGAGTTTATCTTCTGTGTTGCCTATTGAAATACCTGCTATAAGTCGGGAATTATTAATTTTCCTAATAAGGGGTTCTAAATATAGATTAAATAGATAAGGAGATATGGGACAGCCCTGACAGGTACCCTGGAATAAAGAAAAAGGGGATGAGAAAACTCCATTACATTGAATTTGGGCTGTTGGGGTTGAATATAGAATTTTAACCCACTGGATGAATTCCGAGGGAATACGGTATTTGGGCAATAACATGAAAAGATAATCCCATGACACCCTATCAAATGTTTTTTTTGCATCCAAGGACATGAGAGCTGTTGGAATATTGGAGTTTTTGGATGCAGAAAGAATGTAAGCTATTTTCCTGAGATGGTCCGAGTAAAGTCTATTTTTGACAAATCCAACTTGCTCTGCATTGATGAGAGATTCCCAGACTTGGCTTAATCTAGAAGAAAGAATTTTAGCAAGGATTTTGAGATCTACATTTATTAAGGAGATGGGTCTATAATTGCTGATTTGTAGAGGGTCCTTGTTGGGTTTAGGGAGTACCACTATGGTAGCCAGGGTTAGTGAGGTATCAGATATTCCCTTCTCAAATATGTACTGAAAGGTGTCTAAGAGTATAGGGGCTAAAGTATCCTTAAATGTTTTGTAAAAGTTAGTTGTGAAACCATCCAGTCCAGGAGATTTGTCTAAGGCAAGGGAATCAATAGCATCACCAACTTCTGTTAGAGTAAGAGAAGCTTTTAGCCTATTTATCTGAAGGGCAGATAACAGTGGAAGATTAATACCTTGGACAAAAGAGTCTTGTTGTTGGGATGTAAAGGGAGTAGCAAAGGCTGAATATAATTGTTGATAATATTCTCGAAATGCCTTCACAATATCGGGGGGGAGATAAGAAGTTCATCTGATTTTGAATGAATAGAGGAAACTATTCTGTCAGCCACATGGGTGGGAAGGTGAAGGCCCAAAAGTTTCCCAGCCCTCTCCCCTAGATCAAAATAGGATATTTTTGAACTAAGCTTAAGGAATTCTGCTTTTTCAGCTAAAATGTGATTATATTGGGCACAAAGGGATTCCACCTTTTCCCAGTCGCGTATAGGGGAAGAAGGAGAGAGATGACTCTCCAAATCAGCTATCTGGGTCAGTATAGAAGAAAAGGCTGAGGCCCTCTGTTTTTTACGCTTAGTCGCTAAGCTAATTAATTCCCTCCTTAATGCACATTTCAGGGACCCCCATAGAAAGTCTTTTATAGACATGGATGGTACATTGATTTCCATAAAGTTATTGATGAAGTTTTGGAGAAGTTGTACATACTCATCATATTTCAAGAGCTGATTACTGAGTTTCCAAATTTAAACTCTATGTATATTAGGTAGGAGGTCCAAATGGAGATGGGTAATATGGTGGTCAGAGATGACCTTAGATGAATAGTAGACTAGGGAAACGCCCGGCAGATGATCAGTAGTCGTAAGAAAGTAATCTATACGGGAAAAGGAGTGGTGGGGAAGGGAGTGAAAAGAAGATTCCTTGTTGTCAGGGTGCATAAGTCTCCAAGGGTCAGTGAGACCAAGAAAATTCATTAATTCATGAATGGCTTTTTTGACTGGGTGATAAGGTGTGTCTGACCTGCCAGTTCTGTCTAGTTTGTTGGATAGGACCTGGTTCCAATCACCACCCAGGATTATTGGAAACATGGTCCAGGATGCAAGAATAGTCATAAAAGAAGCAAAATAATTCTGGGTCATCACAGTTGGGTCCATAAATGGAACCCAATATAACTTCAGAATGACCCAGAAGGGCTCTCTGAATGACAAATCTACCCTGGGGTTCTGCAGGAAATTAGAATGGCAACTCCTCTTCTACATGAATCTATACCAGCACCAAATGCTTGACCTACCCAGATTCTATGAAAACAATGAATATGAGTAGCCAAGAGATGTGTCTCTTGCAAAAAGGCTATGTCAATTTACATACTTTTAAGGTGAAGTAGTACTTTAGTTCATTTTTACTGGGGTCTGTGCCCCTTTTATATTCCAAGAGCAGTAACTAACCCCCACCATAGGTGCTATTAGGGTAGAAAAAAATAACTTGGAATGTGTGTAAGAACCACCAATCTGAACTACCTAAAATAACTATAATCCCTCTCAATTTAGTGGCAGACTTCCCTTTTATTTCAACCCAACAACCCCCTTCCCACCCATACAAGAACGCCAAATCAGTAAAATCAAACATAAAAAGAAATCCCTAAAACCCACATAGAAACCCCCTCAAAAAATAAAGAGAATTGAGTGTCGACCCCCTTCCTCCTCCACCCTACCCCCACTTATATTCTCTGCCCTATTTACCACAGCATATGTAGAATGGTCCTCTTTGGACCAATGTGGTGCCTGATCCATCAAGAATTTCCTGGATTTAAAATATAACATAAGAAAAAGGAAAAGCACAAAGTAAGCACACGAATCAGCTGTGGGTACTTCCCCCTTCCTTTTATGACACATAACGCCCTGCTAACCTGCCCACTGCCACAAACCCTCACCCCGCCCTGAACAACCAACTTTGGTAGCTTACAATAAACGGAGAAATAAAATGCAAAAGGAAGACTTCTCTGCAGTGTCAAATGAAATATCCTTTAGACACATTGCAGAACTAAAAGGATTTTATAGTAATATGAGGCAAGGAGTCTCTTTGTCCAATGATTGTTCCAATTAAACCATCAAATATAAAATTTGGAGTAGGTCCAGGAACCCACACAATAAAAAGAAAAATACAACAAACAAACAAAAAATTTTTTTACTTAGTTCGTGAATAGGTTGAAGGGAAAGTAAACTGTTGTGGGACTATACTGCCCTCTTGTGGTCACAACTCGCTACATCTAACAGTCACATAGACAATGTGTGCACATTCGTGTGGTAACTTCAGCAGATCAGTGGAACACCGTGGAGTAAAATCCAACAGCAAGCAGGGAACAAGTCGGGGAGTAGAGATTGTAATGCTGGGAGAGCTTGCTGCGCCATCTCAAAGATGTGCCAGTATCCTGAGATAAAGACCAAAAAACGAGAGGGGTACTGAACCTTGTACCTAATTCCTGCTGCTATTAGCTTTGTCACCAAGAGGTGGTATTCAGCTCATTGTTGTCTGACAGTGAAAGGGAGATCCTGCGCAAATCAAAGTTGTTGTCCTTCCCACTGAACTTGTTGGATCTCTTTAACCTGGCTTAAAACATGAGTTTTATCCAAAAAATTCAATAACTTTAAGATGAGAGGGCGCAGTGGTTTTCCAGCAGCAGGTTTTGGTCTTAGTGAACGATGGGCCCTCTCAGTTATGTAGGTAGTGTTGTTGGGAGAGGGTCCTACTATCTTGGTAAGCATTTTTTGTAGAAAGAGGATAGGCATTGTTCCCTTGGCGTTCTCTGGAAGGCTGAAGATAATTATGTTGTTTCTTTGGCTTTGGCCTTCCAGATCTTCTAGTTTGGTTTCTGTTTTGTGGAACCTTTGTCGCAAGTTAACAATTTCAGGCTCTGTAGTATGTTTCCGGCCCTCCAAGGATAAAACACGGGCCGTGTGTCAGAGATAGCTCGGTTAGTGTCAGCGAGATCACTACGGAGACTTTTAAGCGCTGATGTTAATTCTTGTATAATGAGCTTAAAGGGGTGAAATTCCTCCAGAAACTTTTTCTCAGAGAGCGGGAAGTTAGCTTAAGAAGTTGTCGAGGATATTACTGACTTAGGGGAGACCCCGGACTGACCTTTGGATCTCTTGGACTCCTTGACTGGCATTTGTGGTGGAGTGTGAGCTGGGAGTAGTGATGGGCGAAGTAGCCCCAATTCGCTCCATGAAGTGATTCACGGAGGAAGGCGAATTCGTGGAGTGCTCCGCAACACGAAGAGGAGTACTTTGCGCTATTAATGAATAATGCGAAGTCCATTGAAAACAATGACTTCGCATTACTCCACTTTCCCAAACCACTACGTCACCAATTCTTAAGGCGAAGTACACTGAAAACAATTCTTACAAGGTAAGAAAAATAAAATTTACAGAAAGAACAAATTAAGTAAAAAAGAGTACAGAAAAGACAAAAAAATGTAGCTTTTAAAAAAGCTGTTGGGTCTAAATCAAAGTTTAAATCTCTTCCTCGCTCTGATCTCAAAGTATCAGCAGTCACAAAACACACTATTCTCTCTCCATCTGCACAGGAGAAAGTAAAAGTGTCTGCTTGTATGACTCACTTTCTTCCTGCCTAGTTAAAGAGCATGTGACTTACAATACTACAAGCCATATGATGTGTGGGGGGGCTGCCAAATCTAAAACACCAGGTGGATCACTTAGAATCATAATGAGGATCGCGAAGTCCATTAAAAACAATGACTTCGCCTTACTTTGCATTGCCATTCAGCCTTAACACGAAGTGGTAATGACAAGGTAAGAGTAGAAATTTGCATTTGCCCCCTCAGCTGTGATTAGCTATCTGAGTGCCCACTCCTTAATTCTCAGCGAAATTTTAATCGCTTGCATCTCTAGTCAAGCGCTTGGCACATTTCTGCCTCCATGCTGTCGCTAGGCCCCAGACAATGATCCATGCTACTTTTACTCCAAAGACTTCACCTCCGATGTGTCAGGAAGACAATAGAAGCCTATTTAGCAGAAGCAGGAGGAAATATTGCAACTTGATTAAGAGCTTTTAGATGAAAGCTGGTGTTCGGGGTGGGAGCTGGTCTGCGATGCTGCTAACACTATGGAGCCATCACATGATCCCTTTTATTCCCCTTCTAAACTGAGTTGGCTATCTTTTCCACAGTTTGGGCCTTTGCTATTCTAACTACCTTCCCTGCTTATTTCTGCTTTAACTGACAGAGTTCTCTTTCCTGCTCCTTCTGTGATTCCTTATACTTTCTGAATGCTATTTTTTTCTCCCTAACCTTCCCCGCCACCTCTTTTCAGAACCATGGTGTTTTTTTCCTTTGTTTTATTTGTTTCACACAAAGGCTTGTTGCCTCTGTGATGGCAGTTTTGATTTTGCCCCATTGTTCCTCCACCCCTCTTTCCTACCCTTTTGCTAGTGCATTCCTTAGGCACACTTCCATTCTGCCAATGTCAGCTCTCTGAAAGTCCAATACCCTAGCTTTTGTATGGCTCGACACTATGGCTGTGTTTATTGTGAACCACACTGTCTGGTGGTCGCTTGTTCCCAGATGGCTACCCACTTCTAAATCTGAGATTCTCACACCATCCCCGTTTGAGATTACCAGGTCTAAAACTGCTCCCTCCCAAGTGGGTTCCAACACTAGCTGCCTGAGGCATGCCCCCTGTAGGGCATCGAGAATGACTCTGCTCTTGTATGTGGCTGCATCAAATGTGCTCTAGTTAATATCTGGCATGTTCAGGTCCCCCATCAACAATATATCCCCTTTATCTGCCATTCTAAGGATGCCTCCTATCATTTCCTTGTCCATGTCCTCCCCCTGACATGGTGGTCTATATATAACCCCTATGCGGATTGTGGTGCCATTTCCTCTCTCGGTGACCCACAGTGCCTCCTCTCCTACATGTTTACCCTTTAGTTCCATTGCTTTAATCCCTTCCCTTATGTACAGAGCTACTCCTCCTACTCTTTTACCCTCCCTGTCCCTCCTGTAGATTGTGTACCCTGGTATGTTGACATCCCAGTCATGGTTCTCTGTGTACCAGGTTTCTGTGACTGCCACAATATCCAGATGTCCCTCTTCCATCAAGGCCACTAGTCCAGGAAACTTGCTACCCAGACTACAGGCATTGGTACTCATCGCCCTCCATTTTTTTGATGGCCTTACCACTTTTAACCCCATCCTTGTACTTACTGCCTTTGCCTTTTTCTCCATTTACCCCTGCCCTGCCCCCTATTGACCTATCTACCTTGGTGTTAACCTCATTAACTACCCTGTTTTGTGGGGGGAGGCTGGGAATTCCCTGCCCCTTTTCAGTACCTCCCCCTTAGCTAGTTTAAAAGCTTGCCAATGAAGCATTTAAACTTATCACCTATGATCTTGGTTCCCTTCCCGGACAGATACACACCATCATGCCAGTATAGGCCTGTATCCCTCCAGGTGGACCCCCAGTCCCCAATGAAGCCAAAACCCTAAGCTCGCACCAGTTTTTCAACCATTCATTGAATCCCACCTGTTCTGTGCTGTGAGGACAATCAGAGCAATCCGTTAGAACCTTCTGAGGTTATGTCTGGCTGTAATACACACTCAACTGACTGCAGGAATGAAAGAACCCACCAGTGATAACTTAAATGTTTGTTTCAAACAGGCACCAAAATACTATCAAGCTACAAATAAAGCATCAGATTCACAGAAAAAGAAAACAAATCAGCAGTATTTTAATCCCTCTGTATGTAACGTAACAATCTACAAAAAGATCAACAGTATTGCAAACCCCTTCTTGATTACTATAAAGGGCAGTACTCACCCGGGTGGTGGAGCAGTGGTGTATTTGATTGTTTCTAACAGTCACCAGTGGTTGTGGCCTACCCGCCCACCCCAGGCATGGCATTTCCTTTATAGCCAAGGTTCTGACATCACTTCCTCAACAAGTCTTGGGGCAGAACTGTCATATTCTTAATTACCCAGCAGAGTGCATAAAGAGTAAGTATACACACAAAAAAAATTATAAATTACTCATTGTATATTACAAGGAAGAGGGACATGTGGGGAGTGGTGCAATGCACTGGCTGTGGGGCAGCAATTTTCTGGGAGACATTCTGGAACCTGTGTTGCTGCCCTATTTGCAGGCAATTGTCAGCTCTCAGGGAGGAGGTTGCCCACCTCCAGGCTGAACTGGCAAGGATTAAGGAGACCTCCTTCACCCAAAGAGCACCAGTTCCACAACCACTGCCTCAGAGGTTGCCATGTGTGAAGAGAAGATGGACTACAGTAGGTTCTGGAAGGGTGAGGGTGGTGGAACAGGGGTGTAGCCCCCGGGTTGCACCTCTACACAAATCATATGTCAGTCTGGCAAATCAAGGTTCCTCTATGATGACACCCTCATTGGAGACCAAGAAGAATGCTGGGGATATCCACAAGGGAGACCCACAAAAGGGTGGCAAGGGACAACACAGGGAAAGAAACAGCTGATAGGGGACTCAATTGTTAGGGGTGTAGACCTGGGGAAGGGAGAGGAGAGGGAAGTAAAGTGCCTGCCTGGTGCATGGCTTGGAGGGACAGGAAGCAAATCCTCAGGATTGCAGAAGCAGCATCACAGGAGAGGAAACTAGATATCATTGTCCGTCTTGGGACAAATGACCTAGCTAGGCATGAGATCAGTGCAGTGCAGGATGAATTTGTGGAGTTGGGGAGGGGCCTCAGACAGGTAGCAAGCATGGTAACCTTCTCAGAGGTGCTGCCAGTCTATGGCAGGGGTGACGCTAGGGTACTGCACACCATGCAGTTTAATGAATGGTTGCAAAACTGGTGCAGAGCACAGGGCTTTGGCTTCTGTTAGACTGGGGTCCACCTGGAGAGATGAAGGTCTATACTGGCATGATGGTCTGCATCTGTCCAGGAAGGGAAACATGCCCTAGGTGACAGGTTTAAAGGCTTCCTTGCAAGCTTTTAAACTAGCCAAGGGGAGGTGCTGATAGGAAACAGGAAAGTTCAAGCCTCCCACAAAACATGGCAGGTAGTAGGGTAAACACTGAGGTACAGAGCTTGACAGAGGGCAGGACAGGGATAAATGGAAAATGGACAAGGGCAATAAGAGCAGGGATGGGGTAAAAAAGGATAAAGCCAACATTAAATGGAGGGCAATGAGTATCAATGCCGTAGTCTGGGAAACAAGCTCCAGAGCTAGTAGCCCTGATGGAAGAGGAACACTTGGATATTGCGGCAGTCACAGAAACATGGTACACGGAGAACCATGACTGGGATGTCAACATACCAGGGTACACAATCTACAGAAGGGACAGGGAGTGTAAAAGAGGAGATGGAGTAGCTCTCTACATAAGGGAAGGGATCAAAGCTACAGAACTAAAAAGTAAAGGGGGAGGACAAGAGGAACTCTGGGTCACCTTGGAGACAGGGAATGGCATCACAATCCGCACAGGGGTTGTATACAGACCCCCGTCTCAAGGGGAGGAAATGGACAAGAAAATGATAGAGGGCATTCTCAAAATGGCTGAAAAAGGGGAGATACTGTTGATGGGGGACCTGAATATGCCAGATGTTAACTGGGCGACATGGACTGCAGCCACATCCAAGAGCAGGGTCATTCTCGATGCCCTACAGGGGCATGCCTTAGACAGCTAGTGGTGGAACCCACTCAGGAGGGAGCAATATTAGACCTGGTACTCTCAAATGGAGAGAGGATCACAAATTTAGAAGTCAGTAGACATCTGGGAACAAGTGACCACTGCACAGTGTGCTTCACAATAAGCACAACCATGGAGACAAGCCATACAAGACAAGGATACTGGACTTTAGAAGGGCTGACTTTGGCATAATGGGTGAATACCTGAGGAATGCATTAGCAAATGGCCAGAAAGGAGGGGTGGAAGAACAATGGAGAAAAAATCAAACTGTCATCATGGAGGCAACTAGCCTTGTGTGAAACAAATAAAGAAAACAAGCGGAATAAAAAAAACACTATGGTTCTCAAAGAGGTGTCAGGGAAGGTTAAGGAGAAAAGGCTGCATTCAAAAGTATAAGAATCACAGGCGGAGCACGACAGGGGATGTATCAATTAAAGCAGAAAGAAGTGGGGAAGGCAGTCAGAAAAGCAAAGGCCCAAACTGAGGAAAAGATAGCCAACTCAGTTAAGAAGGGGGATAAAACCTTTTATAGGTACATTAGGGAGCATAGAAAGGTTAAGGGAGGGGTAGTGAAGATTAATAAAGGAGAGGGGAGGTGGGCAGAGGGAGACAGTGAAAAGGCAGAGATATTGAATGAATACTTTTGCTCAGTATTCACAAAAGAAGAAGAGGAGGAGTTACCTAAACCAAACAGTAGAAGCACTCTGGATAGTGGGGTTGATGCCAGTCCATTTACAGAAGAAAGAGTACTGAAAGAACTCCTAAAACTCAAGGTGGACAAAGCAATGGAGCCTGACGGGATTCACCCTACAATCCTAAAAGAGCTAAGGGAGGACCTAGTGACACCACTAACCACACTTTTTAACAAATCATGGGAAGAGGGGGTGGTACCTGAGGACTGGAGGAGGGTAGATGTGATTCCCCTTCACAAAAGTGGGAGCAAGGCAGAAGCAGGAAACTACAGACCTGTTAGTTTGACCTCAGTGGTGGGGAAAATGATGGAATCACTTCTGAAAGAAAGAATTGTTGAGTACCTAGAGGCCAGCGGGCACAGGACCCAAAGCAGCATGGATTCACAGCAGGAAGGTCATGTCAGATGAATCTAATTGATTTCTTTGACTGGGTGACCAAAGTAATTGACCAGGGAGGGGCTGTGGATATGGCCTACCTAGACTTTAGCAAGGCATTTGACACAGTCCCGCACAAAAAGATTAATGATCAAGTTAGCCAGCCTGAGAGTGGGTCCCAGGGTGGTAGTCTGGGTAGCAAACTGGCTGCACAACAGGACACAGAAGGTAATAGTGAATGGAACACATTCTGAAGAAAGGGGGGTTACTAGTGGAGTACCTCAGGGCTCAGTACTGGGTCCAGTCCTCTTTAATATTTTTATAGGTGACATTGCAGAGGGTCTGGAAGGAAAGGTATGCCTCTTTGCAGATGACACAAAGATCTGTAACAGAGTTGATACACGGGGGGGGGGGTAGAAAGGATGAGAAGGGACTTGGCAAGGTTGGAGGAATGGTCAGACATATGGCAACTTAGATTCATTGCAAAGAAGTGCAAAGTAATGCACCTTGGAAATAAAAATCCAGGAGAAGAGTACACAATAGCAGGGGAGGTACTAACGACAACAATAATGGAAAGGGATCTGGGTGTAGTCATATCAGATGACCTAAAGGTGGGTAAACAATGTGAGAAGTCAGTAAGAAGAGCCAGGGGGATACTGGGATTCATAGGGAGGGGCATCACAAGTAGAAAAAGGGAAGTGGTTATCCCTCCATACAGACAGTTGGTGAGACCCCATCTGGAGTACTGCGTGCAGTTTTGGAGACCTAATCTACGCAAGGACATAGACAGGATGGAAGCAGTCCAGAGGAGGGCAACTAAAATGGTGCAGGGTCTACATCAGAAACCATATGAAGAGAGACTGAGAGAGCTTAATATGTATACCCTTGATGAAAATAGGGACAGGGGGTCATGATAGAAACTTTTAAGTACCTCAAGGGAATCAACAAAGTCCAGGAGGGTAGCATCTTTCAGAAAAAGAGATGTGTAATAACAAGTGGGCACAATTTAAAGTTAGAGGGGGGACGGCTCAGGGTAATGAGGAAATTCTTTTTCACGGAGAGAGTGGTGGATGGCTGAGCCACCTTCCTGGAGAGGTTGGGGTCTAAAACAGTGGTGGAATTCAAACATGCATGAGACAGACATAAGGCAATTATAGTGGGGGTTGCAGGAAGTAGGCTGTTGGTTAACTAGAATCTGCAGCTTATCCAATAGGTAGGGAAATGGGCAGACTGGGTGGGCCAAGTGGTCCTTATCTGCCGTCAAAGTCTATGTTTCTATGTTTCTATTCAAACCAGCAAAAACCAGTGAAAAATTAAAAGTAAGGCACACTTCCCTCAGAAATCAAGCACGATTGTGTCTTCCTCCAGTTTTCTAGTTCCTAGTTCAAGATTGTGTGTCCTTTCAAGCTCCAAGTTCAGATTTGCAAAAGTAACCTTTACCTTCAAAAGATAAGACCTTTCTGTCCTGCAGATAGCTGAAGGAATTAAGAAGAGGGGAGAAGGCCTTCTTTCACTGTGTAAGTGAGAAAAGGGACAAGAAGAATGGGATTGTTCGGCTTAAGAAAGGGGAGGAGTGGGTGGAGAATAATGGGAGGAAAGCAGAGGTACTAAATGAATAATTGTGTTCTAGCTTCACCAGGGAGAAGGATGGACCAGTGCCTTCAGGAGGGAGAAAAGGAGCAGGGGAGAGGGGACACAGATGAAGTGATAGAGGAGGACAGATTGAGGGAGGGGCTGCTAGCATTGAAGGTGGACAAATCACCAGGCCCGGACAGAGTACATCCAAGGGTACTAAGGGAATTGGCTGAAAAGCTGGCAGGGCTACTGGCAGGTCTATTTAATAGTTCACTTGAGTCAAGCATGGTACCGCAGGACTGGAGAACAGTGCATGTGGTGCCCCTCCACAAAAGGGGCCTAAGTATGACCCAGGGAATTACAGACCAGTCAGTCTGACCTCAATCGTGTGCAAGCTTATGGAGACCATACTTAAGGAAAGGTTGGTAGAATATCTAGAGGAGCATGGTCTCCAGGATGCGAGGCAGCATGGGTTCATGGTGGGGAGATTGTGTGAAGCAAATCTTATTGACTTCTTTTACTGGGTCACTAAGACAGTAGATGGGCTAAGCAGTAGGCATCCTCTATCTGGATTTCAGCAAGGCCTTTCACTCTGTGCCCCACAAAAGGTTGATCAGGAAGTTGGCAAATCTTGGGGTTGGGGAGAAGATGACCAGATAGGTGGAAAAGTAGCTGAGGGACAGAACCCAGAAGGTGTTTGTAGGGGTAGAGTTATCTTGCAGCAGAGAGCTCACCAGTGGGGTCCTGCAAGGCTCAGTGATGGGGCCGGTGTCATTCAAGGTCTTCATCAGTGACATTGGGGATGGCATTAAGGGCAAAATGTGCCTTTCATAGATAACACTAAGCTCTGCAGGAGAGTAGACACAGCTTCAGGGGTACAGGACCTAAAGGACAATCTGGAAAAGCTGGGGAGGTGGTCTAAGATCTGGCAGCTTGGCTTCAATACTAAGAAATGCAAAGTTATGCAAACTGGAGCCAAGAAGGATGGAGTACTATCTAGGTGGAGTCCAGGTATCTGCATTAGAGGAGGAAAAGGACCTGGGAGTGATGATCAATAGTGACCTGAATCACTCTACGCAGTGCAAGAAAGCAGCAGCAAGAGCAAACAAGATTCTGGTATGCGTATATAGGGAGATCAGTAGTACCACTATCTCCACTACCTTCTGAAAGGAGGTCTCAGATCCACATAGAAGGCTATCTTATGTTCTTAGCCTACCAGGCAGATGCCATATTATCCCGATCATTATCTTACTTAAGATGGCGGCCACTCTGGGTAGCCATCTGTGAGCTCTTCGTTTTGCTCATTTGTTTTGTTTTTTTGTTTGTTTGGCCCGCTTGTTGAGTAGTCATACTAGTCGTACTATCGTACCACTGTATTAAAACCTCATTATTTGCTGTCCGGTTTTATGTCGACTATTCAATTCAATACAGCTATTTGGAACTTGTCTGCCTGAGTTGTGTAGTGTCCAGCCGTGTCGTGTCCAGCTGCTGTCTGGTCCTGTGGTCGGCTGCTGGCTGTGTGCTGGGAGCAGTGTGTGGAGCTGGGTTTCGACTGCCGCTGATGTCGTGGAGGGATTTTGGTTGCTGGCGGCCTGGGGTTCTAGCGGCTGCTCGTGTGCTTGAGGGCAACGTTAGATTGTGAGGAGGAACGCTTCATGGTGGAATGTTGGTTCCCATTCGGGGAAGGATTATTGCCGAACCAGGAAGAGGAAGCAATCGGTACCACACTGTGACTGGACTTGCTGTAAGGAGGAAGCGTCTGTGACAGTGGAAATTGTGGATTATCTTGAATTAAATTGTCCAGATTCCCTGGTCCAGACAGGGTAGCGGGTTTCTCTGCCTCCGGAGGGCAGTGGGGTTAGCTTTGCTTCCTTATTGAGAGAGGGGTACCATCGGAGGGTGGTTCAGCCTATCTCATTGCTGCGAGGGTCAGGTTGAGTCTGGACTTTTGGTCGATGCTTTCTCTGGATGCCTGCAGGATTTTACTGAAGTCAGATCTGTGTGGATTATGGTGTGGACTGCTACTCTGGTGATGTATACCTGAACTCTCGTTATTTTCAGTTCATGATATTCTGGGACACAATTGGGAGGACCAAAACCTGAGTTATTTAGTCTAGTCTTGTGAGAGAAGAATGTCTGAAGTTTTTTTGGGCCATACTAGTGGTGAGAGCACAAAAAGTGTGGATATCAAGAAGAAAAAGATCTTGAACTCTTGTTTTGGGTTTTCTTTAGTATTGTGGGAAATTGAAATTTTGGGTCAAAATTTTAAGGGTTTTTTTGTGTAGGTGGAAAAATCCTTTTCTGCAGTGGTGAGAGCACTGTGGGTGGGAGTAGATGGACAAGTGCTTCTGATACATTTATGTGCAAGCTCGAACACATTGTTATGAAATGTTTTATGTCTGATATTGGAATATAGTGTTTAGTTTTTTTAGAGTATTTTGTTAGGGTATAATTTTAGTTTGTTTTGTTTTGTTTAGTTATAATAGTTATATTTTGTTATTTGCGTATTGTATTTCAAATTTTGTTATTTATATATTTTGGTGGGGTTTTGTATTAGTTGTGTTATTATGTGTTGGAATGAAAATAGGACAGTCGGCTATTATTCCCCCTCCAGGCTCAGGGATCTCCGTCCCTTCTCCTGTCCCCCCCCTGTCGCCGGGAGTCTATAGAAGGTGTAGGGCTCTGGGGATTGTGAGGGGGAGGAGGATGGTTGGGGCTGGTCCTGGGGGGGATGGAAAGGAGTGGGTAGATAGGGATTGTGAGGTCAAGGAGACGCCCTGGGGTGAAATGGACTCAGGAGAGGGGTTCTCCCTGTCTTATGCCCATATCCAAGGGTTCTGGTTACCAGCAGGTAACGCAGTCATTGTCAGAGGCCCATCTTGCACGAGCGGTGTTGTGCAATGCTAGGTCTATTAAAAACAAGACGGCTATTATAGCCGATCTTGTTGGGTCAGCTGACCTGGCATGCATCACCGAAACCTGGCTGGATGAAAATGCTGGGCCAGTATTAGCCGCAGCAGTTCCGGCCGGTACTCGGTGATACACCGCTCGAGGCAGGATCGTAGGGGCGGGAGTGTTGCCATTTGTTTTAAATCAGAATTGGGCCTGGTGGAGGTACCAGTGGGAGTCAACAGATCCTTTGAGTGTGTCTTAGGCAAGGGTGTGGGGTGCAGGATACTTCTCATATACCGTCCACCAGGTGACGGGAATGTTTTCCTGCAGGAAGTCGCAGACTTCATTGTCGACCTGACATTGGGGTCCCCCAGATGGTTGGTTCTGGGGGACTTCAATGCCTGGGTCGACAATGAACTCTCATGTTTTGGTCAAGACTTCCTCCAGTTGATGTTATCACTGGGCTTCACACAGGTAGTTTCCTCCTCGACTCATATTGGTGTGCACTCATTGGATCTGGTGTTCCTTCTGGGGATGGGGATATCTGGTTTGGTGGTGGAACCATTCGGATGGTCTGATCATCACTCCATTAGGTTCAATTTTGAGGCCACCCCTATTAGGTCAGCCCCTTTGGAGATGGTTCGGTACCTCCCATTAAGGGGTGTGTCCCCAGATGACCTGATGGCGGTGCTGGACCTATCAGACCTTCCGATAGATTGCTTGGATTCAGGTGACCTAGTACAGGCCTATAATAGGGCAGTTACGGGGGCCTTGGATTCTATTGCACCTGTTCATGTTCGTCTGCTCACTCTTCGCCCCAGGTCTCCATGGTTTGATGAGACCATGAGGGAGTTGAGGAGGGTAAGATGAAGGCTGGAGAGGCGTTGGCGGAAGTCCGGTCTGGATGATGACAGACTTAGTTTGATGGACCATTATATGGCCTATCAATCCACAATCTCTCGTAAGAAGGCAGAGTTCCTGTCCAGGGACATAGCGGCTGCACAGAATAGACCAGCCCAGCTCTTTCGTACTGTGGACAGACTGTGAAATCTAGTCTGTCTTCAGCCTGGGAGGGCCTTTTCCACAGAACGGTGTGAGGAGTTTGCTCTTTTCTTTGCAGATAAGGTTGCCAAAATCAGATCGGACGTCCGCTCTTCCCTCTCCAATGGGGGCAGTGATGGTCGGCTGGAGATGTCAAACACCCAGTTTGCATGGTCTGACTTCAGCTTCCCCAAAATCGAGGATATTGTGATGGTCATCCGAGCACTATGACCAACTAGCTGTGATTTGGACCCTGGCCCCACATGCCTCTTAGTGGATTGTGTGGATAAAATCAGCCTAGTCCTGGCTTTGATAGTCTGGAAGCCTTTGGAGAGGGAGATCTTTCCAGATCCCCTTAAAGAGGCTATAGTTAGGCCTCTTTTAAAGAAGTCCTCCTTAGACCCAGATTGTCTAGCAAATTACAGACCAGTCTCTAACCTACCCTTTGTGGGTGGGTTATTGAGAGAAGGTGGTCGCACTGCGGTGGAGGATCATCGACCAACAACAATATCTCCAGATATTCTCCAATCTGAATTTAGGAAAAGGCATAGTACCGAGACAGCACTTGTTCGTGTACTAAATGACCACCTAATAGCAAGAGATCGTTGGACCCGTTCTATCTTGGTACTTCTTGATCTCTCTGCAGCATTGGACACTGTTGATCATGGGGTGCTGTTAGAGCATCTGCGGTCCATCTGTGGATTATCTGGTATGGTCCTCAGGTGGTTTAGATCTTACCTCGAAGGTAGGACTAGAGGGTGGTGTGGGGAATTTTTTCCTCGGCATCAGTCTGCCTGCCTTGTATTAAGTTACCCGCAGGAAGCTCTATTCCGCCTATGTTATTAAGTGGTGTATATGCTGCCATCAGGAGTGATTCTAAGATGACACGGTCTGGGTTTTCATTGCTATGCCGATGATACCCAGCTGTATATGTCTTTTGTGCCTGGCCAGGATGCTGCCTTGTCGGTATTTAATAACTGCCTTGCAGAAATCCAAGATTGGATGAATGGGAGTTGGTTGAGGTTAAACCCCGAGAAAACTGAGGTGTTGGTTGTGGATAAAGGTCGCTGTGAGGTGGGTCTGCCAGCTGGATCTCACTCTGGCTTATAGGCTTGCAGGCGTTCCACTGACAACCTCAGATCAGGTCGCGGAATCTTGTTGTAATAATTGTGACCACTTGGCGTTAAAGCTCCAGGTGTCAGTGGTGGTCAAAACTTCCTTTTTCCATCTGAGGAATATCGCCAGGGTGAAGTACCTGGTTCCTCCAGAAGATCTTCCAACATTGATCCACGCCTTTGTTACCTCCCACCTTGACTATTGCAACTCCCTGTACCTAGGGCTATCGGGGGTTGAGCTTTGCCATCTGCAGCTAGTGCAGAATGCTGTGGCCAGGTTGTTGACTGGTTCTTCTAGACCCAGTCATATAATGCCTGTGCTCCGCGGACTGCACTGGCTGCCAGTATTTTGGCGAATCACCTTCAAGGTCGGTTTGCTGACCTATAAAGCTCTACATGACCTGGGACCAACTTATCTGAAAGAGCTCCTTTGCCCCTACTGTCCCTCCCGCCCCCTCCGATCCACTGATGAGGGATTGCTGGAGATTCCCAGGGTCCATTTGAAATCTTCAGGGGCTAGGTCATTTAGCTTTGTGACCCCAACCCTGTGGAATTCTCTACCTCGTCAGGTGCGAAATAGTCCGACTGTCCTGAGCTTCAAAGGAGCCTTGAAGGCCCACCTTTTTAGCATAGCTTTTAATGATTTGTAATAGTTTTAAACTCTGTCTATTTATTGTTTTATGATATTGTGCAGGCGCTTTGGATTTGAGAAAAGTGCCTTTTTATAAATAAAAGTTGATTGATTGATTGATTGATAGTAGGAGAAAGGAGGCAATTCTGCCCTTGTACAGGTGACTGGTGAGGCCACATCTAGAGTATGGAGTTCAGTATTGGTACCCACACCTCAAAAAGAACATTAACCTGCTGGAGAAGGTCCAGAAGAGGGCTAGGAAGATGATAGTGGGTTAGCAGGGTAAGGCATATGAGGAGAGGCTGAGGGCACTGAACATCTACTCCCTGGAGAACAGGAGAGAGAGAGGGAGGGCATGATTAAGACCTTCAAGTACTTGAAAGGGATAAATAAGGTGGATAAGGAGGGGCTCTTTAATCTAAGTGTTCAAGTTTATTTCCAGGAAAACTCCATTGAGCAACCTCATTTTCAAGGAGGTCCTGTAAGGCTCAAAACAATACATAACAGTAACTTAACAAATGCAAGAAGTGCAACACATAAGTAATAAGCAGTAGCTGTGCAAATGTCTTTGTCTGATAAAATAGATTTTCTTATAATAATAGGTATACTGCTGCTACAGTGACACCAGCACACTGAAACCCCCCACAGTGAAACCCCCACCGTGCCTATATCAGCAGCAGCGGGGGTTTCACCTTGATCGACTGTTCGATGATAGGGGTATATATCTAACTCCTTTGTCTGTGTGACATGGAGTTAGATATCTATAGTAGGGGAGGTGGTGCAGGCCCCTGCATGGAGGTGCAGGGAAGGGGCACAGCCCCCCTGCATGGAGCGTCACTCCAGTGCCTGTTGTTTTGGGGCTGTGTCGGGGTCAGAGGTGTCGATGGGTTCCCAACATGGTCGAGGATATTGGTGAATTTGTTGTCACGTTGCCATCATGGATCCATAACAATACAGAGTAACTGTGCAATATTCTTAGTCTAACAGTAGGGAAGCCTATGACAATACTAGGACCTTGCAAAGATTGACATTCAATGGTATAAAGTTAACATATAGATCACTGAAACACAGAGGGCGGTAAGGGGTGCAATGGGGGAGATGGAAGAGGTGAAAAGGGGGAGAGGAAGGATGGAGTGGATGAGGTGAACGGGCAGTGGAACAGAGGGGACCAGCCAAGCATGGCAAGAGTATTCATGGGTAGCAGTTACATGTATCTGCCAGGTAGGTATTGATTAGGGATTTAAATGCAGTTAGTAGTACAAGGTAAGTCATTTTAATCATATATTGTAGTTTGTTCCAGGCTGATGGTAAGGCATAGCCGATTGAAGCTTTACCATAAAGCGTACAGAACCTAGGAGCATCAAGAGTAATAAGCAAGGTTTTTCTGAATGACTAGCAACGCTGGGCATGGCAGAACTGGCCTGATATATAGGGGGTCATTTGTTAAGTAGGGCTTTATAGAGCCATATGCAGCTACTCATGAGTCTTCTAGTGGTATTGAAGACTATCCTACTTCGGCATATAGTTTGAAGTGATGGGTTCTGACGTGGGCATTGGTAATGAAGTGAATTGTGCGATGATATTGGACACATCCAGCGTATGCCGATTTGCAGATGAACAGCAGCTGTAGATAAAATCCACATAATCTAATAAGGGTAAAAAGGTAGTTTGGACCAATTGCTTCCTGAACTCGCTGGGGAATAAAGATTTGTTACAGTAGAAAAAGCCTAGTCTCATCCTTAATTTTTTGGTGAGTGTCTCGATGTGAGCTGACAAGGAGAGACTGTGATTGAGCCAGAGGCCTATGTATTTGAACTTATCCACCAAATCAAGTGTTTCCCCTATAAGGGTAGTGATGGATGTGTTGCTTGTAATGTTTTTTGGGTCAGTTGGGAGATTAGAGGGGTGGAAGAACATCACTTTGTTTTTGTTTTTTTTAGCATTTAGGAGCAATTTTGATTGAATGAGGTTGATTTGAAGTTGGTCAGTGTCCGGTTGTAGTTCAGCACAGACATCATTTAATGAGGGTTTAGCAGGTAAAGCATGGTGTCACCTGCAAATAAATGGATTTTCAAGTTCTTGATGTTATCGCTGAAAGTATTGATGTATATCATGAACAAGAGGGGTTCTAGGATGGAACCCTAAGGTACACCTCTGGCATCAGCTTTAATTTGCTGTAACCTGTCTGTTAGATAACTGGAAAACCAACACAGGACATGCCCCTTGACTTTAACTATTAACAAGTTATAGTCTACGGTACCAAATGCCTTACTCAGATCCGGGAACAGTGCTCCAGCTGTTAATCTAGGATCTAAGGCAGTGAATCAGTCATTTGTCACTAGGGTTAGTGCAGAGGTTGTGCTATGGTTTGGCCTAAATCCAGATTGGATTGGGTTTATGAGGTTAAGGTAGTCTCTTAATGGGTTGTTAGCTAATTTTTCAAAAAGTTTTGAGAGAACTAGAAGTGTAGAAATTGGCCTGTAGTTGTAGGGGTTGGTTGCATCACCAGATTTGAAGAGGAGCAATACATGAGCTGCTTTCCATATGGAGGGGAAATCATTAGATGAGACTGACAAATTGCACAGGTGGGTAAGGGGTGCTGTAAGGTGGAAGTATCCTAATTTCAGGAACCTGGTTTCAATGCCATCTGAACCAGCACTTTTTTGGTATCAAGGCTGAGGAGTAGATCTGCAACTTGTTTGAAGGTGACGTGGAAGAAGTGAAAGATCTTTTGGATCTCTTGTTTAAGTAAGGGGTCTCTCACCATGGAAGGAGCATGGGATTTTGCTGCCTGGGATGTGTTTTATTTTTATTTATTTTATTTTTTTTATTTAGTTGTTTAACCAGGTATAGCACACCAAGCTGAAAGCTTTTTTACAGGAGCGACCTGGGAGCACAAGTGACTTGCTCTGGGTCACGCAGTATGCAAGTGGAAGCTGTGGGATTCAAACCCAGGTCTGGTCTGCTGGATGTCACCAGATTAGCAGCTCAGAGCCTTAGACCACTGCGCTATACTGCCTGTGTTGAAGGCTAACCCCGCCGTGGCAAAGTGTGTATTTAAATTGTCTAGGATGATAGATTTGTCAGAAGTTGTGGTGCCCTGAAATGTTATTTTGGCATGTAGGGATGGGGAGCTTCTAATTCCTTCAATTGCTTTAATTGTTTGCCAGGTCTTAGGTAGTTTACCAATGGCTGCCTCTAGGGCATTCATGTAGAAAGTTGTTTTGGCTGATCTGATTAGCCTGGTGTAGGTATCGTGCCACTGCCGGAAGGCTAACCAATCAATGGTTGATCTTAAGCACCTTGCTATGGCCCAAAGGTGACCTCTTTTAGTTAAAGTCTGTTTTAGTTCTTTGTTAAACCATGGGCAAGAGGCTTTTCTGATTTTGCTTTTGATTTAAGGGCGTGTTTATTGATAATGTCTAAAATGAAGGTGTTGAAGAGGGCAGTAGCTTCGGTAATCAATGTAGCTAGATAGAATCTCTGCCATCTTATGTTGCTCAAGTCATGTAGATAATTGGCAGGGTTGAATCAATGGAGACTCCATTTAGTAGTGAATTTTGTGCCAGCGATAGGTCTTTCTGAGCCCCTGATACTGATGACAATATTGTGGTTGCTCAGGTCATTGTGGAAGACATCAGCATGTATAATTTTGTGCAGTCTATTGGTTAGTATAAGATCTAAGGTGGAGCTTCTGAGCTGTTTTTTTTAAGTTGGAACTAATAGGTTCAGTTATGAGTTGTATTAGACCCATTCATTACAAAGTTCATTAAGAGTGTTGGATTTGGGGCTTGACCGATCAAGATTGATTTTGCTGAGAAGGATAAACTCATTATTGTTGTTATCTAGGAAGTTGTAAAGTTGTGGGATTAAATCCAGCCCACCTGAAGGAGGTCTGTAGCAACCTAGGATATTGATAGATTCTCCTGGGGAGAGTGATAGTTTAAGTGCCAGAAATTCGTATTCTTTAGGTTCAGTGATGGCATCGATTTCTATGGCTGTGAATTTTTCATTAACACATATAATGAGTCCCCCTCCCCTGGTTGGTCTATCGAGCCTAAATGTATTATAGGAGGGTAGTGAGATCTCTTGATCTGTTATGGAGACTTTTAGTCAGATTTCCATTATCACCAGGATATCCAGCTTTGTATGTGAGGCCCAGGTATTTATTTATTGAATTTTGTTGACCCGGTAAGCCACTCGGCCTAGAAGTCCATTTTTCAGGGGTGACTGGGGGGGAGGGGGGATACAGATGGTAAGCAACTGAAATTGAACCAGGTTAAGCTGTTGGTCGTATTTTTATTTTTTTAGTGAATGGGAGAAATTTGTGCAGGACACCGGGGAAATTCCCCTACTCTGCTTCCTGTGAGCAGGGGGACCCATTTTCCTGTGGGACCAAGATGGCTGCCTCTGGACTTGCTGTGGAGGACATGGAGGTGTTGGAGGCAGGGGAGTTGGTCTCCTCCCCTGTCTCTGGATTGCCAGAGACCTCATTGATTCTTCCTCAAGCTTCTTCTAATGGATCTAAGCTGCATGCATCTCACAGTTCATTTCCTTCCTCAGAAACCTCGATGGATCAAAGTAAGCAAACAATTGTTTCTTCCCAGTCTGTTCCTATACTGCAACAGCTAGCATCTGCTAAAGGGTTTCTACATAATACTGAATGTTTACGACCTACAGATGTGGACGCTTTTTTATTACTTGAGAAAACACGCTATCTTACAAAGAAACAGGAGCTTTTATCACTTAAGAACTTAGCTTTGCAGCTGCCTACTGATTCTGCCTCACTGTTGCAGACTGCTGCATCAGACACCCGAAAGACAGCCTTGACATTTCCGCATTCCAATGCAGTCTGTTCAACGATTTCTTCTGCTCCAGCTGCTGAAACTTCTCCTGAAAACCTTGCTGTTTCCCCCGATCTTCTTCCACGAGCCTCTGTGTCTGACTTGCCCCCTGCAGAGGTTGTTCCTCAGGGAGACTGGTCAGTTGACTCTGCTCTTGTTGCAGCAGGGTGGGAGAGGGATCCAGTTGTCGGTACCTGGCACTCCGGTCCTTCCCCCATTCGGATCACCCCTGCAGACGCCCAAGCTGTTCCTCCTGTGCAAGACCAGTTGGACTTCACGCTTACGCCTGCTTTGCGCTTAACACAGAATCCAATTCTCAATTTACTGGTTTCCACTTCTCCTGCAGCTCCATTTTCGGACTCCGACCCTCTTCTCCAAAGTTTACCACCCCAGTGCCCTGGTCTACCACCTCAACAGACTGAACGACCGACTTCTTTTGCTTCTACATCTATTAAAACATATGCATCTTGTTTTTCTGTTCCCACCCAATAGGCTAAGAGACACAATGCTGTCAGATTACAGTATTTGGGGGGTTTACCTGAAATGCCTGATAGTGTTTTTGTTGGGCGCTCTTTGCTTAAATACTCCATGAAATTTGCTGCTTATGATATCCATGTATTAATACATGTTTCTAATGAGTCCCATTTTGATAGAAGTTTTAAAACCTTAAAAGGTTTAGAGATATTTTGGCCCCAATTTCATCTGCTAAAAAATACCCCTTTATGGTCACCTTTCAGTGCAATTCCTTTAACGAAACCTGCACAAAAGACTGTCACTATTCTGTTTAGAAATGAAGGTGTTAGTTTGAACAATATTACAGTTTGGCTAAAATAAAGATGTACAGTGCTCTCTGACCCTGAAGCTATTTTGATTCAGAAAATTTGTGGACGGGAGGGTGGAAGGTTAGGGTTATGCTCCAGACTACTGATACTGGTATTCAACACCTACCCAA
This sequence comes from Neoceratodus forsteri, assembly GCA_016271365.2. Lineage (NCBI taxonomy): Eukaryota > Metazoa > Chordata > Ceratodontiformes > Ceratodontidae > Neoceratodus > Neoceratodus forsteri. The sequence continues at coordinate 1,095,454,365 of CM057451.1, forward strand.
TAGTTTTCTGTTAGGCAGGGATAGGGGAGTTTTGTTCTGTTCTGGACAATGTAAAGCCTGTTATAAGTGTGGTTCCACCTCTCATCTCAGCAGCATTTGTGACACTATTAAATGTACTGTTTGTGGTGGTCTTGGTCATGCAGGCTCACAGTGTACTGAAGAACCTCTCTGTGTTTTATGTGAAGACCTGGGACATACTTTTCAGCAATGTTCCTGGGCTGCCCATAATTCTACTTTAGCTGATGGAGAGGATCAACGGCTTATTATTACAGTGGCCCAACACTCTAACATTAAGGGTCCCTCTTCTTTTACTTCTACAGTTGCCCCTTCCCCCCTCCTACTACTTTAGCTGAATCACATAGTGTCGTTTCCACTGCCACTGTAATAACTGCTGGGGAGGATTTGTCGGAGCCTGTCCCACAACCTGTTATGTTTTCTCTACCTCCCCACCCTCCTTCTTCCCCAGTTCTTCCTAGCTGTTCTACTTCAGGTGGCTCTTCTATGGGACCCCCCCGCTCCATTAGAAACAAGGGAACCTTCCCCTTCTGACCCTTTTACTACACCTTCTAGAATTACACGGGGTTCAAGAAAGTTTGGTTCACCTTCCTCTAAGGCTCAGATGGTAGAGACTCCCCCTTTGATGAATAAATATGAATTGCTGCAACATGCTTCTGAAAACACAGACTCTGACGCTTCTTCTGTACTGTCCTCTCACCCTGAACGTACATACAGATACTGAAGTCCCTATCAACAATGTGGGGTCCCAAAAAAGGAAAGCCAAGGCCAAGACAAAACATAAAGAATGTACCCCGAGGAAGGGTAGACAGAGGTGATTGCTATGCATATGTCTACTTCTTTTGCAATACATACTGTTAATGTTAACAGTATAAAAAAAACAACATAAGAGGGATTCAGTTTTTTCATTTTTGTCTTGCCTTACTGCCGGTCTCATACTTCTACAAGATGTTAGATTCCATTCTTTGCCTGAAATTTCTAGGGCCCAATAATCCTGGAATTTAGGCCCCCTTCTATTGGTCATTTGGACAGCAGACATGTTCTGGGTGGGTATTTTGTTTCATCTTCCTAATGTCTCTATTATTAAGATTCTAGATTTATGCCCTGGCAGAGTATTATTGATAGACTTTAGGTTCCTTTCTATCCCTTTTTGGATTATCAATATTTATGCCCCACAAACCAAGTCACTTAGGATTGAACTCTTGAAAGTGGTTCGACCCTATCTTTACACCTCTATGCATGTCATTTGTGGTGGTGATTTCAATTGTGGGTTGTCCACTAAGGACAGGTCCTCAGTCTCAAAAACCACAAAATTATTTTGTGATACCACTTTTCTCAAAAATCTTTTATTTTCTGCAAAACTGAAGGATGCTTATCTTTCTCTCACCCAGACACATACCCCTACCTTTCATAAAGGCTCTTTAGCTACCCAGATAGATTTTTTTTGAGTCCTCCTTTTTACAAACTTCTGCTGCTGAAGTACAGGGGGCTGAATTTTCAGATCATGATTTGCTTACCATTGTCCTTGGTCCTAAGAATGTTGTTACTTTTGGTCCTGGCACTTGGTAATGTAATGTTTCCTTATTGGAGAATTCTCTGTTGTTAACACATCTTAAATCTTTTTTTCAAAACAGAAAATTGGTGTTTTTCCTTTACGATGATCCTTGGTGGTTGTGGTTAGATACGAAGAGGGATTTGATGAAATTACTGAAATCCTTTAGCAAAACCCATCAAGAAGATTGTTATTTCACATACCATAGGACACGACATCAGCTGCAAAAACTCACCCTTTCGTATACCACTGGCCAAGATTTTTCTTCACAAATTAGTACCCTGAAAAAATCTTTAATGTAATATCACTCCAAAGAATATGCTTCAATGCAACAATGTAAAAGGTGCCTATGATGTGATCTGCCCATTTGCACATTTTTCTAAACAGATTACGGGGAGAACCACTGATACTATGGTGACTGAAGCTGGTCATACAATTACTGATTCTAGGCTTATCCAAAATTATGTGGCCGAGTATACTCAAACGTATTCAGTCCATTCCTATATGTCTACATGATATATGACCTTCCTTAGTCCATTTCTGTTCTGATGTGCAACAATCAGTATCTGATATGCTTGCTTGTGATATTCAGGCACAAGAAGTAGTTGAGGTCATCCTGAGTCTGTGATCTGGAGTATCTCAGGCTTGGATGGCCTTCTGAATGAGCTTTATAAATTGCTTAATATTGAGTTGAGCGTGGAATTGGCCGCAGTTTATAACTTCCTTTTAAAAGCTGATGCTTTGCCATTAGAATTTAATATGGGTAGTACCTTCTATATCCATAAGAAAGGAGACAAAAAATTACTGACTAATTGGAGGCCTCTTAGCCTATTGAATGTGGACTTTAAAATTTTAACTAAAATTATTGCTCTCCGTCTAACAAAGCTGGCCCCTCTTGTTATTTCGGAAGCTCAATCTAGTAATGTTCCAGGCAGAAGTATACATAATCATGTCCTTTTATTACAGGAATTGGTGGAACATGGCAATTCAAATAGGTTAACAGGCCTCCTGTATTCATCGGATCAAAGACAGGCATTTGATACGGTGAGTCATGATTTTTTATGGCAGGTTTTGAGACATTATAGGGTTTCTTATTTATTTTTATTTTATTTATTTAGCTTTTGTTGACCAGGTAAGTGCACTAGACAAATCCTGCCTATTTTCAGGCACGACCCGGGGGAGGGGGATACAGATGAATGCCAACTGACCTTGAACCAGATTAAGCTGTTGGTGGTATTTTTAGTGAATGAGGGAAATTTGGCCAGGACACCGGGGAAATTCCCCTACTCTTTTCGATAAGTGCTAAGGGATCTTTAACATCCACCTGAACTACCACCAATCCAGGCAGATGGACCTCGGTTTAGCGTCTCATCCGAAAGACGGCATCTCAGAAATGCAGCACCCCTCTCATGCTGCATTACAGTGTCAGTACTGGGATATTAACCCAAGTGCCGGATGTGGGAACTGAACCCACAGCCCTCTGATCTCCCGGCCTCAGAGGCGAGTGTGCTACCTTCTGAGCCACTGACACTTCCTGTGACTACTCTCTCCTGGTTATGCTTATTATATTCTACAGCCACTTCTATCCCTTTTGTTAATGGCTGGAAGGGTCCCTTGATACCTTTAAAGAGAGGTGTTAGACAAGGGTGCCCACTCAGTCCCCTTTTGTATATCTTTTTTTTTTGGATCCCTTACTTCGCACCATTAATACAGCACACAATGTTAGGCCTATTTGTTCCTTACCACTTTCTGTTTTAGCCTATGCTGATGACGTGAGTTTAATAGTAGCTGATGTTCCTTCTGGCTGAGTATCTCCTCCATCTCTGTAAGTCCTTTGCTCTTGTTTCACGAGCATCCCTGAACTTGGAGAAATGTGTCAGTTGATGGCTTGAATCTCAACAGTCGAATGATGTAATAGTTTCAGTATTGCACTTTGTGACACCCTATTAAGATTTTGGGCATTCTATTTGGCTCAGGTCCTTAGACATTCTTAACTGGACTTCCAAACTGGACCTAAGCGCGGGCCAAGTTTCTCTTTGGAACACCTGGAACTCAGTAAAAACAGAGGTTTACATGATAAAGTCTCACTTGCTCCCGATTTTTGTTTTTTGGTTATGTTTTCCCCCTCCCGTGTTTTGGAAACCAAACTTCTAGGTATATTTTTTCAGGCCTTATGGGAGCCGCCCTGAGATCCCATTAGCGTTCCATTACCTGCTTACCTTTCAAGGAAGGTGGTCTTAATATGACACACCCATTATTTTTTTATAATAGTTTATTTTTTGTGACTAATCTTAAACCACTTTTAGTTAATTATGATGTGGGTGGGAATTTTATTTTTTTCAATCCTGTCAACCCTGGTTTCATCTTTGGGACCTTAACACTTTGAGATAGGTTAAACATGTATCTTCTACCCCTTCTTATCTTTGCGATACCTTTTGCTGTTTAAAACAATGGAAGATTACTAGCCATATGATTATGACTCAAAATAGGAAAGCCATTTATAATTTTTTGATAGATACCACTTGTGCAGACCTTGTAATTTTTCCCAAATGTCCCCCTATTTCCTTACCTGCTTTATACACACTGTTAAGGAATCCTCGCATCCCCCAAAAGATGTGGGATCTACATTGGCTTAGTTGTCATGAATGGATCAATATTAAGGCAAATCAAAAACACAAACAGCTGAATAAAAGATTGTGTTCCAGACCTTTGTGTGTAAATCAAGATGAAACAATACAACGCCTGTTTTTTCTTTGTTCCTATATCACTGGTTTTTGGTTATTTTTAGCGAACAGATGGAAGGAACCTTTATTTACTCCTGTTACTTATGAGATGTTATTGTATGGTAGGTTTCCAGCAACCTGGAAAAAGTGGAATATTGACACTCTAAACTTATTGTTTACCATCATTAAATGGTATTTATGGACTGCTCACTGTCTTTTCACCTTGCAGCAAAAATATATGTCCCACCTACTGGTGATCCAAAGTATTGAACAGGATTTAAAAGATGTTTATTTTTCTGAACTAAGAAGTTTGTCATTGTTTGCTTTATGGAAATGCTTACCATGGGTGACTGATTCTAATTTTCCTGTTACATGTGTCTTCTGTATTTATTTTTGTCAATGTCAAGGTTTGTAGTTTCTTTGTCAATAAAAATTTCCCCTACTCTGTGAGGGGGCGCTGTTAGAGAGCATGTTTTTAGATTTCCAGATGGCTGCGGTGAGCAGCAGAGGTCGGACAGCTGCTTGTCTGCACCTCAACCTTCCATGCAGGGACAGTGGTACAGCTGGGATGCACCCATGTGGTGGCCAGCATAGCGTACCGGAATCCCTGTGGGCAGTAATTATGGTGCACGATGTGGAAGTCATCGGAAGCGTGGAGTCAGGGAGAAGCCCAGCACTTTTAATGGAGCCTGGAATCTCGGGAGAGCTAGTGGGCAAAACAGCTGCAATACTAAGTGAAGCCCAGGCCTCATCGCAGGGGTCTGATGCGATGAATGCTCTATTAGAAAAAAAATGGCAGGTTATCGAAGAAGCCATGGCTGAATTTAAAACTCTTCAACAACAGGCTGAGGAAGATCAGAAAAGGAAATGGCCTGCTTTGGGTTCTCCTTCGGGCCTGCCAGGTACTGTGCCTAAGGTTTTAAAAGGACCAATTATCCCTGATCTACCGAATGATGTAACTCCGCCCCAGGATTCTAATCTTGCAGTTAGCGAGTCCTTGTCCCCACGACAAGCTCTCCGGTGGGCAGGCTGGATACAAACAGACAAGGGAGACTGGATAGCCAACCCGGTAATTCCTCTGCCTGGAACAAGCATGAAAGGTGGGGGTAAGGCTGAATCTGTTTTGGTGGATGCTGTATCTAGTTATGGTCCTGACTGTTTTGAGACTTCCCCTGTGGTGACTTTACACTCTCCTTTAGATTTGACCCCTCAACCTGGTATATATAATTTACAAGCTGATGTTTCCTTGTCCCCTGAGCACATGATATTGCAGGTTGAATCTCTTGAGGTACTGGGTAATGTGAGCGTTTTGGGCTCAGATTTAAATACAGTACAGGACCAGCCTGTCCTTACTGAACCCCCTGCTACATTTGCTAGCCTGTTTAAAAAAGGTCACTCTGGCAAAACCCAGGAATGCAGTATGTTTATGGTTTCTAGGCCCCATGGATGTTATGCCAGATCATTTTTACATAGGGAAAGGTCTAATTAAACAAATGCTGGGTTTTTCTCCTAGTGAGGTATATGCCCTTATGCATACCCCAGGGGATAATACTTATGACATTAGCTTTCGCACTCCAGATCTGCTTAATAAATTTTGGATGAGATATGCAATCTTGAAAAACAATCTGGTTTGGTCATATTTTCAGGCTATCCCTCTCACCAAACAATCATTTAAAGTAATTACTGTACTTTTTTGTAATGAGGGAGTGAACACAGAATATATTATGACTGGTTGGAAAGAAAATGTACTATTCAGGGGAATCCTGAACCTATATTGGATGATGAAGGGTTTTGGAATGGAGGGTGGAGATATAAGATTAATTTACTACAAACAGACGAAGGATTATGGCACTTGCCTAGTTGCTTCTATTTGGGACATGGCAAGGGATTTATTTTTTAACCGGGGCAACCCAGGCATTGTTATAAGTGTGGGTCTCCTAGACACCTGAGCAAAATGTGTGAGGTTGTTAAATGTGCTCTATGTGGAGAATTGGGGCATGTTCTCTCTGATTGTCATCACCCTAGTAAGTGTTCTATTTGTGAAGAAGCGCATTCTTTTGTTGACTGCCCTTCGGCTGCTCAAAATGAATCTGGAGACTATAGTATCCAATATTTTTACATTAATACAGCGGTTAAAGCTGTATTGAGGCACAGAACCCTTCCCCCACCCTAGGTAAGCTCAATTATACATTCCTGTTGACCATGAATCTGCTCTGATCCAAAAGGAGCTTTTGCCCCAGGTGATTTCTGATGTTCCTGCACCCTTTCCAGTGACAGAAAACCTTGTTTCTCAGGTGGAGGTTTCTGGTGCCACTATGGTTTCAATGCCTCCACCTCTTCCACCTGAGGAGGCTTTTACTCTGGTAACTTCCAGAAAATGTAGCCTTTGATCTGGAACCACCAGAATGGTGATTCATGACCCTCCTATGACATCCACTCATAATCCCGTTCATGTATTACAGGATGATGCAGGTACTGAGTCCAACTCAGCTTCTGTGCATTTCTCACAACATGATGGTACTTCTGATATGGATCAAAATTTGCCACAGGTCGATTTGGTTAAAAAGAAAATGAATAGACTGGGAATGAGGAAAAGGACTAGGAAAAAAATAATATGCTGTGTTTACTGTTTGTTTAGAATGTACCTTAGGATTTGGTTGTTTTTTTATTTTTTTCTGATGTTAGCAGTCTATAAAATTTCAGTGGCCTCTTTGAATATAAATAGTATGCTATCTGATAGGAAACGTGTGTTGATTATGTCCCTTTTGGAAAAAAAGGGTCATGATGTTGTATTCTTGCAGAATGCTAGACTGCATTCTAAGCTTGATATTGAATTAGCATCTGCCGGCTGGAGATGGGGGGTTACACACTGGTCAGTGGGTGAAGACCTCTGTAGTAGTGTAGGTATTGCCCTTAATGATCCCACTGCACGGGTAATACAATTAGTAGATCTTTTTCCTGGTCGAGTGTTGCTGTTGGATGTAGTGATTAGTGGCTTACAGTGTCATTTTATAAATGTTTATGCACCTCAGACTAAATTTGCATGAATTGAGATATTTCGCTTACTTCAACCATATTTATTTACCTGTAAGTATGTATTTTTTGGAGGCGATATTAATTGTAGTAGATATAGGACAGATAGGGGATGTCGAACTACTAAAATGTATTGTGATGCTACTTGCCTTAATAATTTACTAGTCCAAACAGGTCTTAGTGATGTTATGGCCCTTAAAGGGACTCCTGCAAAAACATTTTTTCAAGGCAATAAAGCTACATGTATAGATTTTTGGTTTCTTTCTGACTCCTTGCAGGTTATAGATACTAAAACTTTGCCTGTCACCTCATCTGACCGTGCTATCATATAATCTACAGTTGCAAGTCATATGCCTATGCTTCGAGGTCCAGGATATTGGAGGATGAATTTGGCTGTATTACTTCTTCCTACAATAGAAGAAGGCTTTCTAGCTATTCTAAAAGCCAGGAAATCTGTTGTATGTCTCTATGATACCTATCGGGAGTGGTGGATGGATACAAAAACTGACATTAAGCGTTTTTTTCAAACTATAGGGAGACTATATAGTAAATATAAAACTGATACATATTTAAATTATAGAAAGGAATTTTTGGATTTGCAGTTTCGTGCAGCTAATGGCGAGGTTTCAGTTCTTCCCATGTTATACAAAATAAGAGAATGTATGACTAAATTACAATATGATCGTTCCAAATCTTTGGATAATGTACGCCGGTTTGGTACCCAGGGTACAAAGGTTTTTTTGAATTTGTTTCAATTTAGTGCTGCTCAAAGACATCAGAAACACATGATGGGACTTACTGACCAGGCAGGGAATTGGTGTACTGATCCCAGAGATGTTATGCATCTTGTTGATTCACATGTCCAGAATCTTTTGGTATTACTGAACCTTTATGTCACACACATGACAATTGGTTGGGGTGGTGTAATTTACCTCAAATATCAAATTCAGGGTCATCCTAATTAGTAGCACATATTACGCCACTAGAGATCTCTGCAGCTCTTTCACAAACAAAACCTGGCACGGCCCCGGAAAATGATGGCATCCCTTATGAAATTTACAAAATAATTTTTCAACAGTTATTGGAAGAATTTATTGGAGTTTTGAATAAAATACTTAAAATGGGAATATTGCCTGAAAGTATGAACAATGGGGTAATAGTTTTTATATATAAAAAAGGGGATAGAGGGGATTTGTTAAACTGGAGACCTATAACTCTACTAAATACGGATTTTAAGTTGTTTACCAAAATATTAAACAATAGAGTATTATGTCAAGCACACTCCCTTTTACATCCTGCACAAACATGTTCCATTCCTAATAGGAACATAACAGTTTAATACTTTTGCTTGAAATTTTTCACAAGGGATCTATAGGGGAACTTGCAGGTTTGATTTTAAGTTTGGACCAGGCAAATGCTTTTGATAATGTAAGATATGGGTATTTGTGGGATTGTTTAGCTGGGTATGGTATACCTCATACCTTTATAGAATGGATTCAAATCTGTTATGCTAAAGCTGCTGCTCAAGCATACTGTAATGGTTGGTTGGGGACCATATGTCCCATATTACGGGGTGTGCGACAGGGATGTCCCATTAGTGCACTTTTGTATTTATTTTATTATTGATCCATTAATTAGGTGAGTGTATGGTCATACTAGCATACGAGGACTCTCTTTTTCAGGTACTGATCCCAAAGTTAAATATATTGCATATGCAGATGATTTGTGTTTTTTGATCGGGGATCTGCCCTCTGCCCTTTTTTAAAAAGAGTTTTGCAGGGTTTTTTGTTATTTACTGGGGCAAAAATTAACTATGATAAATGTAACTGTATAACACTGGGGATAGAGCATTTTCAATTTACGCAGGTTATTGACATACCAGTGATTAAAGATACTTGTAAAATGTTGGGCCTTTTATTTGGAGCAGGAGATTTAGCATACTTAAATTGGAAATTTAAACCACAAGAAGCACAAAATAAGGTAGATTTATGGAATACATGGAAGCTGTCTAAATTGAAACAGATTCAAATTGTCAAAATCTTTTTATTGCACATATTTTTATATTTAAGTGCAGTGTTTAGTCTTCCTTTAGCTTTGGAAACACAATTATATAGCTGTTTTTTTTTTCTTGTACCTGGGGCAGTATACTGAACCCCATAAAGAAATGTTTGCTGTTTCGGGAAAAAAAACATGGGGATCTAAAAATGTTACACCCTATAGTTTTCTTTTTTACTATGTTTCTCTATACAAATTTAAAACCTTTATTTACAGATAGAGACATGCAATGGAAACCATGGCTTCTGGATACTATAGGTGATTTATGTTTATTCTGACCTGAATATGAGATCTTTCCAAGACAACGGTCCATAAATCATCTCCTGCAATCTCTTAAATTATGCGTTGGGAAAATTAAATTGTAGGGTATCTCAAGGCATACCTTTTTGCATTTTCGTAGAAAGGAACTGTATGCTTATATTTTACAAAAATATTTTCAAGATTCTGCTCCTTTTGATTGTTATTCATCCCAAATAAAGCTTTCAATTGGTAATATGTTAACCTCTCCTCGGATTCCACCTCATATGTTGGATGTGTTATGGTTATCTTTATACAGTAAATTAAATGTTCGTGTTAATTTAAAGCATAAGCAGATTACTGATTGGTATTGCTTGTTTTGAGTTGGTTGAAACCATGGAACATTTATTTTTGGAATGTCCCTTTATATAGATTTCTGGAGTCTTGTTATATGAAAATGGCCTACCTTTCCTTTATACCCCTTCACTTTAGAAATTTTGTGTATAGGAATTTTGCCAGTAACCACAATCAAATATGATAAAGTCACATTGTGGTTGATTTTGCTCTGTTTAAGTTTTATATATGACATGTGAGATGCCGTTTTACCATTCAACAGCAATACTTTACACAAGAGGAATTATTTTGTATGGTTGCTAATGCTACTTCTAGATTGAAAATACAAGATTACGGTAACTTTTCTTTATCCATTTGCCAGTCTAGATGGGACTCTATAGATTGGATATAACTTTAATGGGCTACCTTAGTATAGTCTATCAGATTATTGTATTTGTTTTTTTTCCTCCTTCTCTTTTAGTTCTGCTCTATAAAATTTGTAATGCAGGACTTTGCTAAATGTTACAATTTGGAAAGAGTAAGTATTCCTTTATATATTCTCAAAGGTTTATATTTGCTTTGTTTATTAATTCTCCCTTCATTTAATGTAATCTGTATTTGATGGTTAGTCTTTATTTTGTTTTTGAACTCATTATAATGTATTACTGATCATTTGATATGTTTTCTGTGGATAGGAATAAAAATTCTTTTTGAGGGGGGGCAGGCTGACTGTGTTTGCATTATTTGTTTTACATAGCTCTGAAAATGTATGAGTGTAATACCTTTTTTTGTTATTATTTACTTATGATTTATCTATTCTTTTGTGTGACTTAACACTGTTTGTATTCATTTTGGTTTGCTGATTATGTTAATAAAAATTCCCCTACTCTTTTCGATAAGTGCCATGGGATCTTTAGCATTCACTTGAACTACCACCAATCCAGGCAGATGGGACCTCGTTTTAATGTCTCATCCAAAAGACGGCACCTCAGAAGTGCAGCACCCCCCTCATGCTGCACTACAGTGTCAGTATTGGGATATTAACCCACATGCCAGATGTGGGAACTGAACCCACAGCCCCCTGATCTCTTAGCCTCAGAGGTGAGTGTGCTACCTACTGAGCCATTGACACTGCAGGTATTAACAGCATCCATTTTCTTTTGGAGGCTACAAACATTAATAAGCATGATTTTCAGGCCTTCAGACAGTGAGAAGTCCAAGGGAGATGAAAGAGTGGGGAAGGGACCTAGGTTTAATTCGACATTACCAGAGCAAAGGAGCAGTAGGATTACCAGTTTCTTTAGCCTAAAGAGTGCCAATTTGAATGTCAGTTTACGTAGGTGTTCCATGGGGGGTTTTGTAGGAGTGAGTCATCTGCAGGAAGGGGCGTTGAGTTGAGGAAAAGTCACATAGAGTAGTGTTGCTACATGGAAACAGAATGAGTGCCAGGTGGCCAAAGTGGAAGCTAATAGAACCATTTGGTTGTCCCATAGCAATAGCCATAGTAGCAATCATAACATGAGGGAGCACAGTCTTAAGCTGGAAGGGGGAGGTTTAGGAGGGAGGTCAGGAAGCACTTCTTGATGGAGAGGCTGGTGGAGACTTGGAATACGCTACCGGAAGAAACATAGAAACATAGAGGTTGATGGCAGATAAGGACCACAAGGTCCATCCAGTCTGCCCATTTCTTTTTCTACCTTATAAATGTGCCATTGGCCTTTGCTCTGTCAGTGGCCTATCTATTCATACTCGTCTGTATTGCTCCCTTATGTCTATCCCATGTCTGTTTGAAGCCCTGCACTGTATTCATAGCCACCACTTCCTGAGGTAGGCCATTCCATGCATCCACCACTCTTTCTGTGAAACAGAATTTCCTCACATTCCCCCTTAATCGGCCTCCCTCTAATCTCATGCTGTGTCCTCTTGTCCTGCTATTTTTCTTATATTTAAACACGTTAGACTCTTTCACCTTGTTAATGCCCTTAAGGTGGAAGAGGTGAGCTTGTTGAAAATTGTGGGCAGCTTTAAGAGAGGCTGGAATAGGCATAGGAGGAATAGGGAGGATTAAGAGGATGAAAAGGATGGGAGGAGTAGGGAGGAGGGCAGTAGCTCAAAGCTGTGGACCCTGCAATACCAGCAGACTACTAGATAGACCAAATGGCCTTCTTCTGCTGGCTTCTTCGTATGTTCATATGATGGGGATAAGTAACACAGAGATAAAGAGAAATGTAAAATTGCTTTTTGTCCACATATTATGTTTTCCAAAATTGTTTTATTTATTTATTTATTAAAATGTTTCACCAGGAAGGCACACTGAGCAACAGGTTGCTCGACTCCTGGTGCGACCTGGGGAGGAAGATGTACAACAGGGGTGAGACATTTTACATTCAAGTTACAAAGATCAACATAACATACAGTTAATTAAGGCAGTTGTTGCAAACAGTGTTGCATACATGTGTAATTTGTGAGAACAATTAATAAGTGCAATGGTAATAAGTGAACAAGTGCTATCATGAAATAAGGGGTGAAGGAGAGTGAGGATGAGATGATAGATAGTGCAGTCATGTCCCGGAGAGACCCCTTCAGGAAGCAGGGAACTCTGAAAGGGGACAGGGGACTGGAGTAGGGATTATAGAGGGAGAGGGAGTAAGTGTGATTAACACCTAGGAGGGGAAATAAGGCTTGACCCAAAAAGAGAACCCTTCAAAATGTGATGATGCTGCAATCTGTAAAGGCCTATGGCACATTCATAAGGTAGAAAAACTGGGAAGACTGGATGGGCCTTGCAGTACTTATCTGCTGTCAACTTCAATGTTTCTATGTAACCCTGCAAGGGGGCAGGGAAATTCAGGCAATTGTAAACCCTCCTGCGGTTAGACATTGTAATTATAGAGGGATAATGAGAGGGAGGGAATGAGAAATAACACCTGGGAGGGGAATGAGACCTGATCCAAGGAACCCACCAGGCTGCTGGGAACCCTGCAAGGGAACCTGGAAGGCCAAAGATAGGTGAATGGGGGAAGAAAAGGTGGCAAGCCTAGGCACTATAGGACCCCTTCAGGATGCTGAGAACCCTGCAAGGGGAGTGTGAAGGCTAGGGAAAAAGGGGGAGAGAGTAGGAGAAGGAAGATGGGTATGAGAACTATCTCCTAGGAGGGGCTATGGTCAGTAGAGGCAGTGGAGTCGATAGAGACACTGGGTACATTCTGAAGGGGGACGAACTGTAAGGAGCAAGATGAAGGAAATTAAGGTGGGTCATAACAGGAAGAGTTAGGCGCAAGATAGCTGGAGAGGGCAGTGTTGATGGACTAGAGGGAGGAGGAGTGTTGGATTTGGGAAGGTACAGAGTTCCATATTTTAGGTAAACAGTGCAAGCACCCACACTGGCCGGAGAGAGTGGAGCAGCAGGGAACAGTTAGTGTGCGAGTGTCGATAGATCTGAGGGAGTGGGAAGGAGGAGGGGGTGTTATAATGAGGGGGAGAGGTAGGAATGAAGTTCACCCAGCCAGTGTTTAGTGGTGAATTTAGTGCAGTGTGAGAGGCATCTATTTGTAAGGGAGAGAAAGGAAAGGGCTCGATAGAGGTCACAGTGGTGGGTGTGAGAGGGAGCATCAAGGCCAAAGCAACAGAAGGAGTTGACCAGTGTCAAATCTGGTCAGGGAGGACCTAGGAGAGACACCATAGACTACGTCGCAGTAGTCAAAAATGGGGAGGATCATCTTCTGAACAGGTTCATGCCTAGCCGCAGGAGGGATGCAACTGTGATTCTTGAACAAGGCACCAAGCTTGTGGTGCAATTTTTTCTGGATGGCATCAATGTGTCCAGAGAATTTGAGGTGATGGTCTAACTAAACCCCAAAGTATCTGAAGGATGAGGTGTCCTCAAGTAAAGTCCCATCAAGAGTGTGAAAAGTGGGCAGGGAGGGAAGCCTAGAGAGTTTCTGCCTTGTGCCAAAGGTCATGGAGACTGTCTTCTTGGCATTGAGGAATAATTGATGGTTTGCAAACCAGAGTTGGACCATGTTGAAGTCAAGCTGCAAACTGGATGTAACCTCAGCTGGGCATGAGCCAGATGCCTACAGGACAGTATCATCAGTGTGCATGTGTATGGTGGAGGAAGGGGAGCAGACAGATGGCAGGTCATTAAGGAAGATGGAGAATAGCAGGGGACCAAGCATGGAGCCCTGAGGGACACCAGTGCAGAACGGAAGGGGTGGCAAGATGGCATCTGTGATCTTAACTGATTGGGTTCTACCAGTAAGGTAGGCCTTAAACCACTTAGTGGCAGAAGGGGTTAGACCACCAGATGAGAGGGAACTAAGGAGAAGGGAGTGAGAAACAGTGTCAAAGGCCTTGGTAAGGTTGGCAAATATGGCTGAGGTGATTTGGCCATTGTCCATCCTGGAGAGGATGGAGTCAGTGAGCCAAAGTAGGGAGGTGGTGGTAGGAGTGTTTTTTCCTCAAACCAGATTGGAACAGGATGAAGAAGGAGGTATCAGATATAAAGGAGGTGAGTTGAGAGAGGACTAGATGGTCTTGTAGTTTGGCTAGGGTAGGAAGTAGCGAGATGGGGTGATAGTTACCAGGGGATGAAGGGTCTCCACCTATAGGTAGGGGGAGGACCACTGCGTGCTTTCATGTGGAAGGGACATTGGAGGTTGAGAAGGAGAAATTTAAGATTAATGAGAGGGGGTAGGCAATGGTTGGGGCTGAGGGAGACAGAGAGAGGAGTTTAGGGTCAAGGTCATCTGGGGAAAATCCTTTTGAGGGGTTGATGGTGAGGAGGGCATTTAGAGTATCTGTCGGGGAGGCAGAGGAGAATGAGAAGGAGTGGTGTGGGGAAATAGGAAACTGAACTTTTTTTGGGGGGGAGATAGAGGGGTAGCCATGGCATTTGAGGGGGGAGGGGTAATTAGGGAGGAACTTTAGCAGTTTGGTTGCACAGGAGGTATAATAGGAGTTAAATTCCTCAGTTACAGCATGGAAGTTGGCTACAAGATTGCCATTTACCTTTAGCACTGGGGAAGAGGGGGCAGGACTGAGGGGTAAAGAGGGCATGAACCACCTTCCAGAACTTGGAAGGGGAATTTATGATAGTGAGGAAAGCATTTTTGAAGTAATCAGATTTGGCTAGCCTTGTTGCCCTGATACAGGCATTTTGGAGCTTACGGTAGTCCATGAGGTTGCTAGAAAGCTGGGTGGATTTGTGGCTCTTCCAGGCATGATCTCTGGCCCTAAGACAGGCTAAGAGTTCTGGAGTAATCCACGGTAGATGGTTACCCCTAATCCTGGTTTGTTTGAGAGGGGCAAAGGCATCCCAATTTGCAAGGAATATTTCTTTGAAGTAGGCTACAGCCTTATTAACTGAGAGGGAGGATACTAAGAGAGATCAGTCAGAGAGAGACAGGTTGTGCAGGAGAGGTTCAAGGTCTAGGGATTTGAAGGAGCAAAGTTGCAAGGTTTTATGCAGAGATTTTGGTCTTTTCCTGACAACGAATATTGGGTTGTGGTCACTGAGAGCATCTGGAAGGATGCCAGAGCTAATTACTCTGTGGGGGTTGGTGGTAAGAGCTCAGTCGATCAGGGAGTGATTTTGTGTCTTAGGGTTTGGGCTGGTGGGTTCCGCAATCAATTGCGAGAGGTTCAGGGCTCCAAGATCATTACATATTTTGGATGTCTTAGGAGACAGCCAGTTTATGTTAAGGTCGCCTAAGATGTATAGTTCACCAGAGTGAGAAAGGGCTGCGATGGAGGTTATGAGGTCAAGAGCAATAGAGGGCTGGACATTTGGGCGACAGTAAATGCTGGCTATAAAGATGGGGAGGGTTATGGGCAGAGTTAAATGAGTAGCCAGTGTGTCATGGGACGCTGGACTAGTGGAGGAATAAATAATGGAATATTGGAGGGCAGTAAGAATGTACATGGTGACACCACCACCTCTACCTGCTCGGCCTTGCCTCAGAAGGGAGTAGCCAGGAATGGAGACCGAAAGATCAGGGATCATTCTCAATAGCCAAGTTTCTGTAAAGATCAGTGTGTCAGGTTTTAGAGTGGTCACCATGTTTGTAGAAGGTCGATTTTTTGCAACAAACTACATATATTTAGATGAAGGATCTTGAAACCCTTTGGGAGGACAGTGAGAACATTAGAAGGGGCCACGGTAGATAATGGAGCATTCAGGGCAGGAGATGCAGATGGACCAGGGTTGGAGTGGATATCTCCATAGGAGAGCAAGAGTAGAGCTAAGATGAGGACGTGAAGCTTGGTACATTTAGAGTTAGATGTCGAGGAACCAGTGAAACTGGCAGGGTAGTGTGCATGACAGTAGGGGAGCAGGAGATAAAGAGCAGCAAAGAAGGATGGGACGGTTGGTAATGAAGCATGTGGGATAGAGGGAGAGTACAACCATAGTTCAAAGGGTAGGGAGGGAGTGATACTGAGGATGTAAGTAGGGGATTGGAGATAGTAGGTTGTAGAAGGCGAGTTATTTGGCATTTGTGAGTAGAGACCAATCGGAATGGTTAGGGAAAGTACTAGGAGTAGAGAAAGGGGGGAGAGAGGAGAGAAGGAGTTTCATGTTGCAAGGCATGATATATGAAACAACAAAAAAAAAGATGGGAGGAGCAAGGCAAGGGATGCTAGGTCTGATTGTCTTTATTTAATAGATGCTTAACTAGAGCAAAGGAGAGGTATCTACATGAACAACAGGCAGAGA
Organism: Neoceratodus forsteri; assembly: GCA_016271365.2. NCBI lineage: Eukaryota > Metazoa > Chordata > Ceratodontiformes > Ceratodontidae > Neoceratodus > Neoceratodus forsteri. The sequence continues at coordinate 1,095,471,028 of CM057451.1, forward strand.
TCATTTTAGACAAAGATTGTGTCCCTCTAGTGGCAGTACAGTATAACTTGCTAATGGGAAAATGGACAGAAAAAAAAAGACACAGTAGTTACAGCTGAAAGCAGAGCTAGCTAGAAGGAGAGAAATCAGTCCAATCAGTCAGCAGAGACAAGATTTTAGTGTTCAATGAAGGGCCGACTTCTGCCAGAGCTCACTAATCAATTGTGCAGCTTAGGATCCGAGCATCCAGCTGAAGCAGTTACTTGGAAAGACTTCAGGGCAGGGGGGCAGAGATTGTGATGGTGGCTGGCTGGTAGGAATGCCGGGGCCATAGTCATAGCAGTGATGCCTGCTCAGGGCAGTTCTGGAAGAGACAGAGAGAGGGTATAGTGAGAGTCTTAGTTAAGACCAGCAAAGGACAAGGTGTGGCTAAATCAGGGGGTGGGCAGAGAGACAAAGAGCACAAAAGGCGCTAGAATGCTTCAGTAGAAGGGTGGCGAGATAAAGGGAGACAAAGGCAGGCTAAAGTAGGTGACAAAAATGGGTGTCAGCAAGAAGAAGAGGGGAGAGGTCAAGGAGGGGTTCGTTTGTGTTCTCACGAATATGACTAGGTTAAAAAACAAGTGAAGGGGGGGGGCTGAGAGGAGCTAAGGACTGAAGTAACAGAACTGAGACCAGGTTGAAGAAGTGAATACGGGGGGGGGGGCCGAGAGGAACCAAGTACAGGAGTAGTAGCTAGGTAGTTAGATATGGCGCAAGGCACCAGAGACAGAAAATAGCAACAATGCAGTAGATGAGATGAGGCCAGGAGGAACTGAAATTTTCCTGGCAGACTTTAGTATGAACAGGCTGTAAACACTCTAACAATAATTAGTAATTTAGTTCTAAATTACTTAGCAGACCATAGCTTTAAACAGGCTGTAATCACTCTAGAATAAACTGTAAATTCAATCTATAACATTTGCTAAAATTACTGATTGAGCAAAGAATTTAAGATATTAAATATTTCGTACTACAACAGTTGCTAACTTGAACTACTGGGCTAAGAATGTAAATTAAAAAAAAATAGAGGCAGTAGTTACAGCTGAAAGCAGAGCTAGATAGAAGGAAAGAAGTCAGTCCAATCAGTCAGCAGAGACAAGGTTTTAGTGTCCAATGAAGGGTTGACTTCTGCCAGAGCGCACTAATCAATTGTGCAACTGGGATCGAGCACCCAGCTGAAGCAGCTACCTGGAAAGACTTCGGGGTAGGCAGCAAAGATGGAGGAACGCCGGGGCCACAGTCGTAGCAGTGATGCCCACTCAGGGCAGTCCTGGAAAAGAGAGTTCTAGATGCATTGGTGTCTTTTTAAGTGGAAAAAAAGAGGGAGCACCATATAAAGGAATACAATGTTTGTTCTTCCCTCAGCATTTTCATTATTTTCTCTTTTTATTTTGCCAGCTACTAGTGAAAAAAGAATCCAATGGAATCCTTTTATAATAATATCATAAAATCCTTCCTGGCAATGGGCAATTGAAAAATGTAATTTCCAGATTTTTAGAGAAAAATAAAGCTTTCTTCCACTACAATAGTATAGAAATAAGTGATATTTGATCATCTGTTAGTTTCTGGTATGATTTAGCAGGTAATATTGTCTTCTAACCAGATTTTACTTGGGAAGAGGAAAATGAAAGATAATTTATTTTTATTAGCTGCAAAACCACACATCTGGGCCAACAGCAATATAAACATATAAAAAGTTCAGTTTGTTATTGAAAGAAGTGGTCTATTTCTTTTAAAAACAGTATCTTTATTGTTCAACCATATGGACTTTGCATAGATTAACCCTTGCTGTGCCATTTAAACATGTTCAGTACAAAACACACCACAAGCAAGCATTTGTCAATGCTGAATGTTGTCTTGCTGTCACTGGCATTGGTAGTGCAGAAGTTAGAGAGATACATAATAGGAATGGCAGTGAAGTATTGAACTGACGCCAACCCCACCCCCACCCTGCAGAGACTGACAGGCATTGGGGTGTGCCTTTGGGTCATCGGCCATGATGCTCATGCCATTTCACCTCGCTCTACCCTGCAGACACCAACAAGTGTTGCGGTGTGCCTTGGGGACTTCTGGCCTTATGCTCACTCCATTCCATTAAGAAAATACTCTGAGATGGGTGCAGTATAGGAGAATGGAGTGAACTTTGGGGCCGAAGAGTCCAAGGCACACCTTAATGCCTGTCAGTGGCTGCAGGCTGGGGGTGGGGGTGGAATGGCGTGAGCATTACAGCTGAAAATTCCAAGTCACACCCCCTGACGCCTGTCAGTCTCTACAGGGTGGGGTGTTACAGTTGGAAACCCTAACACCCTAGTCATTTGTTGGTATTTTCACTCCAAATTTTCAACATAGGCATTTTAAGACCTCTGCTCATGAACAGTGTCACTGTGATTTTCTTAATCTGTCCCGAACGTTGATTTCCCACAGCAACGGTGACATCATGCCCCAGTTGTGAGAAAACACATTTCAGGCAGGATGTGAAAAATGACAGCTATACTGTTCATAAGGAGGTGTGAAAAAATGGCAATGTTGAAAATCTGGAGTGAAAATATTAAAAATTCTCGAAGTTACGTGGAAACTGTGCAACGCACGCTTGTAACACAGTCATTTTTTAGAATTATTTCACCAAATTTGCAACATAGGCTTTTTAGGAGCCCACCTCATGAGCAGTGATACTATAATTTCATTAATCAGTTCCAAACGGCGATTCCACGCAGTGACTTCAAAATCACCTTTCAGGACTGAAGAACAAAGTGACAGTGACTGATTGCATGAGGTGGGATCCCAAAAACCCCATGTTGAAAATTTGAAGTCAAAAGTCAAAAAACTGGCTGAGATATCCACCTATTTTGAAACCTCCCCCATTGGTGCCATTATACAGCTTACCAGCATTTCTTCAGTTTGCGGTCGGCTTTGAAGAGTGCAGACGTGTTTCCGCTCTACCAAAGATTGCAGTGCGGACCTCTGGAGGTACATATGGGGTGAGGGGGGGTGTGGGGAGGTGAGGTGCGCAGAGGGTCGGTGCAGGTTGGGGGAGGGGCGCTGCTGACAGCGAGGGATCGTTTTCTTTATTTTGGGTACTTTAAAAAAAAAGAAACATTGCGGATGGTTTTCTTTCTTTACACATGTAAGAAAACAAATGTTTCGGGGAGGTGATGTTGCCCACACTGGGGTGGGCTCCAAATGTGACACACAATGGAGATGGGGCGGGGCAGAAACATACCGAAGTGGTCGGCTTCTGAACGCCATGGAAGCACACGGGGGTGGGCTCCCAGTGTGCCACACAATCTTGGAGGGGGTATTAATCATGCTGACAGGGGGATGTGGCACCTCCAAAATCGGCTTTCTCTAGGGATTGTGAGAGGTGGATGGCGTGAGCCACCTCCATGGTTATTGAAATGTTTCACCAGGCAAGGCACATATTGGAGGCATGTCATCTCTGCCGCTGCATGACAAGCTTGTCTCTGATTGCAGTGGCAAGTTTGTTTCAAGTTGGTGGCACTGCATAAAACTTGTGTCACCGCTAGCATGCTCTCTAATTGGCAAATGAGGGACGTATCTTCTAAAGCATGCCCTGCATTCGCCAAAACTAACACACCTCTGCATTTCTCCTGCTGCCACAAAATGTTGCTTGCACGTGTGCAAGACAACATTAAAAGAAAGGGTATTAATAAAATACACAGTACAAAGATACAAATTAATCAAAGTATATCAATTCCACCTCAAGATTAATGAGGAATGAACAGAAACATATATTTCCACAATAATACAGCGATCTGTAACAAGATTGCATACTGACAATGTCATTCCAGTGAGCTCCAAATCTTGTCCTAGACTGTACAGTAGCTACAAGGTATTTAATTAGATGGAGTAATGCCATTAGCATGGTTGCAGTTTGAAAAAAAGAAAGGTAATAACCACTAGTTTCATTGGATAAGCTAAGTCATTGTTAAAGAAGTATTTGTCAAAACCAAACATGTTTGCTTGCATGCTGTTACAAGTCTAAATTGCAACTATATCTCATTTTCAATGGAATCCTGATTTTACACATTTTTACACTTTATTTACTCAGAACAGCACAACTAAGATGCAATATCTTACTTTCAGTGGGGTCCAGCTTTTTTATGTTCCACGCAGCTGTTTCTTGTTCTGGTTTTGCCTGGCAGTACCTCCCCGGTTCTCTCATAGACATTCTCAGTGACTTACAGGTTATCCCCCATTAACCCAAGAGCACAATGTGCTGGGTAAACAGCATGTCAGCTATGTGAGATCCTGGGCAAATGTCGGCTTGGACAGACGGCTTTTTCCTCCTGTCACCTGATGTTCTCCCCTGGGTGGCAGTGTGCAATGAGGCAGGTGCATAAATGAGGTGGCATGAAGGCATGACAGGTATCTGGCAGCAACCCCTCACCTCTTGGTTCTCCCAAATTTGCTGCCAACAGGTCTCCACCAGTCAGCAATTATGTAGGGAGAATAGCCTCCTCCCTACTCCAAGAAAGGAGCACAATCCCTGGGATTCTCAATCCTTTCTGTCCCACCAACCCTCAATAGCCCGTGCTTGTTTCCAAATGCGCATTGTTGGCGCAGCAAGTGGTAGTACTACAGCTGTGCTACAAGGCTGCCTTAGGGCCTGCTTTTATTCATTTTTAAAATGTATTTTCCCAGGATAGGCCAGCTGAGGTGCAGCATCTCATTTTTAATTGGGACCCAGCTTTTACCCATTTTTTCAGTGTATTTACTCAAGATAGCACCGTGGAGATGCAACATCTCGTTTTCAGTGGGGGCCCAGTTTTTACCCATTTTTACAGTGCATTTACCCAGAGTAGGCTAGCTGTGCTACCAAAGTTCCAGGTATTCCACAGCACTCCACAGAACAACAACATTTTTCAAGAAATTGTGTTTTATTATGGTAAATTACCAGACTGCTCACTGCCACCTAATGCCCTGGTGCCTTGGTTTAAAAAACAAAATCTTTGTCACAGAGCATGGTGAGTGGTAGATGAAATCTTCTATTTTTATATCACCACCAATTAATATTCAATTATTCCAAACAGCTGATATTAATAACTAATACAAACAAGGGCTACCTATTTACGACAGTGTCCTAAACCAAGCTTACAAACCCTCTGTATACATGTTCATACTGCAACCCCCTAGTATATATTTCATTTTTAGCCTTCTAGTTTGATCCAGCCTTTCACATTTAAAAGCTTGTTGCTTATATTCAGACTTATGGGGCTCCAAATACTATTATGTTAAAGGAGTACCTGAAATGGGGAGGGGGCATAGCCATGTAAAACGGGTTTACAAACAAGACAGGATTAAGAGTTGTGACCTGGCTTCCTGGGTTCGATTCACACACACAAAGTCACCATAGGAAATCAAGAGGAAGTGACCTAAAAAAATATATATATATAAAACATAGAAATATAGACTTTGACGGCAGATAAGGACCACTTGGCCCACCCAGTCTGCCCGTTTCCCTACCTATTGGATAAGCTGCAGATTCTAGTTAACCAACGGCCTACTTCCTGCAGCCTCCCACTATAATTGCCTTATGTCTGTCCCATGCATGTTTGAATTCCCTCACTGTTTTAGACCCCACAACCTCTCCAGGAAGGCGGTTCCATGCATCCACCACTCTCTCCGAGAAAAAGAATTTCCTCACGTTACCCCTGAGCCGTCACCCCTCTAACTTTAAATTGTGCCCCCTTGTTCTTACACATCTCTTTTTCTGAAAGATGCTACCCTCCTGGACTTTGTTGATTCCCTTGAGGTACTTAAAAGTTTCTATCATGTACCCCCATCCCTCCTTTCGTCAAGGGTATACATATTAAGCTGTCTCAGTCTCTCTTCATATGGTTTCTGATGTAGACCCTGCACCATTTAGTTGCCCTCCTCTGGACTGCTTCCATCCTGCCTATGTCCTTGCGTGGATGGGGTCTCCAAAACTGCCGCAGTACTCCAGATGGGGTCTCACCAACTGTCTGTATAGAGGGATAACCACTTCCCTTTTTCTACTTGTGATGCCCTCCCTATGCATCCCAGTATCCCCCTGGCTCTCCTTACTGACTTCTCACATTGCTTACCCACCTTTAGGTCATCTGATATGACTACACCCAGATCCCCTTCCATTACTGTTGTCATTAGTACCTCCCCTGCTATTGTATACTCTTCTCCTGGATTTTTATTTCCCAGGTGCATTACTTTGCACTTCTTTGCAATGAATCTAAGTTGCCATATGTCTGACCATTCCTCCAACCTTGCCAAGTCCCTTCTCATCCTTTCTACCCCCCCCCCCGTGAAACATCAACTCTGTTACAGATCTTTGTGTCATCTGCAAAGAGGCATACCTTTCCTTCAGACCCTCTGCAATGTCACCTATAAAGACGTTAAAAAGGACTGGACCTAGTACTGAGCCCTGAGGTACTCCACTAGTAACCCCCCTTTCTTCAGAATGTGTTTCATTCACTATTACCTTCTGTGTCTTGTTTTGCAGCCAGTTTGCTATCCAGGCTACCATCCTGGGACCCACTCCCAAGCTGGCTAACTTGATTATTAATCTTTTGTGCGGGACTGTGTCAAATGCCTTGCTAAAGTCTAGGTAGACCATATCCACAGCCCCTCCCTGGTCTATTACTTTAGTCACCCAGTCAAAGAAATCGATTAGATTCATCTGACATGACCTTCCTGCTGTGAATCTATGTGCTTTTGGGTCCTGCGCCCACTGGCCTCTAGGTACTCAACAATTATTTCTTTGTGAAGTGATTCCATCATTTTCCCCACCACTGAGGTCAAACTAACAGGTCTGTAGTTTCCTGCTTCTGCCTTGCTCCCACTTTTGTGAAGGGGAATCACATCTGCCCTCCTCCAGTCCTCAGGTACCACCCCATCTTCCCATGATTTGTTAAAAAGTTTGGTTAGTGGTGTCACTAGGTCCTCCCTTAGCTCTTTTAGGATTGTAGGGTGAATCCCGTCAGGCCCCATTGCTTTGTCCACCTTGAGTTTTAGGAGTTCTTTCAGTGCTCTTTCTTCTGTAAATGGACTGGTGTCAACCCCACTATCCAGAGTGCTTCTACTGTTTGGTTTAGGTAACTCCTCCCCTTCTTCTTTTGTGAATACTGAGCAAAAGTATTCATTCAGTATCATTGCCTTTTCATTGTCTCCCTCTGCCCACCTCCCTTCTCCTTTATTAATCTTCACTATCCCTCCCTTAACCTTTCTATGCTCCCTAATGTACCTATAAAAGGTTTTATCCCCCTTCTTAACTGAGTTGGCTATCTTTTCCTCGGTTTGGGCCTTTGCTTTTCTGACTGCCTTCCCCACTTCTTTCTGCTTTAATTGATACAGTTCCCTGTCACGTTCCATCTGTGATTCCTTATACTTTTTGAATGCAGCCTTTTTCTCCTTAACCTTCCCTGACACCTCTTGTTAAAACAAACATGAAAGGCAGCATTAACTTGGTTGTTGAATTAACGCAGTGTCTAAGGATAGTGAAAAAATTATTTTAGCATATTTTTTAATTAAACGTATTTTTCAAAGATGAGTCTACCTTATTTTCACTATATTCAAAACTTTTTCAGGAACGTTTGGAATAATTGAATGTTAATTGATGGTGATATAAAAATAGAAGATGTCATCTCCCACTCACCACACCCCCTGACGAAGATTTTTTTTTTACCTGAAGCGCCAGGGCATTAGGTGGCAGTGAGCAGTCTGGTAATTTATCATAGTAAAACACAATTTGATTGAAATACTTTGTTGTTCTGTGGAGTGCTGTGGAATACCTGGAACTTTGCTTTGTACTGTTTGGGCTTCCAGGCCTTTTCCACACACCCTCCTCCCTACCGTGCTTACAGTTGTCAATTAGAGTTTAGCTGGGCTACCAGACTGCCTTTGGGTCCTGCTTTTATCCATTTTTAAAATACATTTTTTCTTGGATAGGCCAGCTGAGATGCAATATATCATTTTGAGTAGGGTTCTGCTTGTACCCATTTTTATACTGTATTTACCCAGGATAGCACAGTGCAGATGTAATATCTCATTTTCAATGGAGATCTGGTATTTACCCATTTGTACAGTGTATTTACCCAGGATAGGCCAGTTAAGGGGCAATATCTCACTGTCAGTCGGCTCTGTCATTTTGGCCCCAAAATTTCCAATATAGTATTTTTATGTCCTGGCGAGATTTCCCCCATTCACTAAAAATACCACCAACAGCTTAATCTGGTTCAATGTCAGTTGGCATCCATCTGTATCTCCCTAACCTGGGAGGAGGCTGAAAATAAGCAGAATTGTCTAGACCTCCTTTCCTGGTCAACAAAAACAAAATAAAATAAATGACCTAATGTTATGATCAAGACAGCTGGGATTTTTTAAATCTCATCAGAAAAAATATTTGTGGACCAACCTCAAAAACTTGTTTCAGAGATATTTGAAAAAGGGCACCTGTCATGTTCATGGAAGGGGGTTAACACAAGGGAAATGTTGAATATTTGGGGCCAAAATCTGTAGCAATAAAGTTGTGAGTAAACGGTGGAGAAATTATGTTGTTCACAACTTAGTTATTTTTTCTTTTCACATTTTGACCCCCACTTTTCACTGTAGTCTTTTTATGACCCTGCCTTATGACCAAGACAGGTGGAATTTTTTTAATCCATAGAAACATAGAAACACAGAAGTTGACGGCGGATAAGGACCGCAAGGCCCATCCAATCTGCCCATTTCTTTTTCTACCTTATAAATGTGCCTTCGGCCTTTGCTCTGTCAGTGGCCTATCTTTTCATAGTCATTTGTATTGCTCCCTTATGCCTATCCCATGCCTGTTTGAAGCCCTGAACTGTATTCATAGCCAGCACTTCTTGAGGTAGGCCATTCCATGCATCCACCATGCTTTCTGTGAAAAAGAATTTCCTCACATTACCCCTTAATCGGCCCCTCTCTAATCTCATGCTGTGTCCTCTTGTCCTGCTATTTTTCTTGTATTTAAACATGTTAGACTCTTTCACCTTGTTAATGCCCTTAAGGTGTTTGAATGCCTCGATCATATCACCTCTCTCCCTCCTTTGCTCAAGGGTATACATATTGAGCTCTGTTAATCTGTCCTCATATGTCTTCTGATGCAGTCCCTGCACCATTTTGGTTGCCCTTCTCTAGACTGCCTCAATTTGGTTAATGTCCTTGTGAAGGTGTGGCCTACAATACTGCATGCAGTACTCCAGATGGGGCCTAACCAGTGTCTTGTAAAGAGGGATTATTACCTCCCTCTTACGACTTGTGATACCCCTACTAATACACCCTAACACCCCCCCAGCCTTACCTACTGCTTTAGAGGTCTGCTTGGATGATTTCAGGTCATCAGTGATGATGATGCCCAAGTCCCTTTCTTCCTTTGTGACTGCTAGCAACTCCCCTCCCAGCCTATAGGTGGCTTCAGAGTTTCTCTTCCCTATGTGCATGATCTTGTACTTCTTTGCATTAAATCCCAGTTGCCACTCTTCTGACCATTTTGCTAGTTTATCCAGATCTCTTCTCATTCTGCCCACTCCATCTGGACCATCTACTCTGTTGCAGATCTTGGTGTCATCTGCAAACAGACAAGCCTTACCCTCTAGTCCATCTGCAAGGTCACTAATGAAGATGTTGAAGAGGACTGGCCCCAGGACTGATCTCTGAGGTACCCCACTTGTGACTTGCATCTCTTCTGACTGCATACCATTTACCACCACTCTCTGTTTTCTGCCCGTCAACCAGTTTGCCACCCAGTTGACCAATTTCTGACCCACCCCGAGCCTACCCAGCTTATTTGTCAATCTTCTATGTGGAACAGTGTCAAAAGCTTTGCTGAAGTCAAGGTAGACGACATCAACTGCTCCCCCTTGGTCCACCACTCTGGTTACCCAGTCAAAGAAATCTATGAGATTAGTTTGACAGCACTTCCTTTTGTAAACCCATGCTGTCTGGGATCTTGTGCCCCTATGGATTCCAGGTGTTGCACTATCCTTTCCTTAAGGAGTGCCTCCATAATCTTGCCCACTACTGAGGTAAGACTGACTGGTCTGTAGTTCCCTGCCTCCTCCCTGCTACCCCTCTTGTGGAGCGGGATCACATGAGCCCTTCTCCAGTCTTCTGGGACCTCTCCTGTGCTCAGAGACTCACTAAACAGTTTTGCTAATGGCTCTGCTAGTTCCACCTTTAGCTCCTTAAGTACCTACCCTGGGATGTATGCCATCAGGTCCCATTGCCTTATCCACCCTGAGCTTAGCAAGCTCTTGTAGGACCCTTTCTTTTGTGAAGGGAGTAGTGCTCACCTCCCTCCCCCCTATGTCCATGGTGCTGAGCTGTGGGCCCTGCCCTACCTTCTCTTCAGTAAATACTGAGCAAAAGTATCTATTTAGGATAGATGCTTTTACATGGTCCTCTTCCTCACATGCTCCCTTTTCTCCATTAAGCTTAGCAATACCCCCTCTGGACTTTCTCCTTTCACTAATGTATCTATAGAAAGTCTTGTCACCTTATTTTACTGTTTGTGCTAGTGTTTCCTCAGTTTGGAACTTTGCCTTCCTTACTGCTTTCCCTGCTTCCCTTAGGGCAGTTTGGTATGCCTCCCTATCTTCATCCCGCTGTGTTCCCTTATATTTCCTGAAGGCCATCCTTTTGGCTCTGACCTTTTCTGCTACTGTATTTGAGAACCAAAGTGGTTTCCTTCTTCTTTTGCACTTCCTTTCTGTCTAACACAATGGGATGTTGCTTCAAGTATTGCATCCTTAATGCTTGCCCACTTTGCCTGTACCCCCTCACCTGTGTTTCTTTTTGCCAGGGCTAGCTTAACTCTGTTGGCCATCTTATCAAAGTCAGCTCCTCTGAAGTCCCATATTTTTGCCATGGAATGGGATGATTTAGTTGTAGTGGCCAAACTGAACCATACCATGTGATGGTCACTGGCCCCCAGATGACCTTCTACCTAGAGATCTGTGATCCCTTCCCTGTTAGTCAGTACTAGATCTAGGATAGCCCTGTCTCTTGTGGGTTGTTGTACCAGTTGTTTGAGGCCATTCCCCTGCAGGGAATCCACTATGTGTCTAGTTCTGGCAGATGTTCCTGCTGGTATTGATCAGTCTGTATCCGGCATGTTGAAGTCTCCCATTATCAGAACCTCCCCTTTAGCTGTCATGTTTTGTATATCTTCTAACAGTAATGTGTCTATGTCCTCCCCCTGGTCTGGGGGCCTGTAGACATCCCCAGTTCTTATGGCTGTCCCATTTCCTGTTTCAAGGGTGACCCACAGTTCTTCTGGCTCCTTATGTGTATTTTGAATTTCTGTATCTTTGATAGTTTCATTGACATACAGGGCCACTCCTCCCCCTTTTGCACCCGTCTCTTCTGAACAATACATAGCCAGGTACTGAAGTCTCCTAAGGTGGTTACTGGTAAACCATGTCTCACTAATTGCTACTATGTCCAGTTTAGCCTCTGACATTATTGCCTGCAGGTCTGGGATCTTATTTCCAGGCTGTGAGCATTTGTGTACATGATTTTCCATTGGCCAGATTTTGGTGTGTTAGTTGTTGGGTGAGGTTTGGCATTACCCCTGTGTGTCGTATGGGGAGACAAACCTTTTTTCTTACCTGGTGATGCAAATGAACTGCAAACATGCTGAATCCCTGTTTGATCACTAGCTGAGGGGAGGGTGTTCTTCCCATTCGACGTATGGGGTGCTGCACCCCTCTCCCCATTTGCTAGTTTAAATATTCTGCAAAGACGTCAAACTTCTGCCCCAATGCACTGACTCCTCCTTAGTCAGATGCAGTCCATCAAATTTAAAGAACTTTCGCTCCCAGAACTGTTGCCAGTTCCCTACAAATCTGTGTCCTTTTTCCTGGCACCAGCCCTTGAGCCACGTGTTTAGCTCCCCTATCTCCCCTTCTCTGACCTTCCGTCCATCTGCCCTCCTCTCCCAGACTGGCAGGATCTCAGAGAAGGAGATGCCGGATGAAATGGATGATAGTTTGTCACCCAGCCTGGTCAGGTGTTCCTTGGTCTCCATGACTGACCGGCTGGTGAGATCATTAGTCCCTATGTGTACTAGGACATCAATGTTTTCTCCTGCTTTGTGAACAATTTTAGCAATGCGGTCAGTGTCTCTCCATGCTGATGTACCTGGGAGACATCTGACCATTACCCCTGGCTGGAGATGGGTATCAACTCCCCGAGTCATGGAGTCTCCTATGATCAGAAGTTTTTTGGATTTCCTTTTTGCTTTTTTTGTTTTGGTTCCTGATTTGGGTGAGTTTTGTTGTGCTAGCTCCTGCGCCGCAGTGTCCTGCTCTGCAGTGTCTTCTGCCTCTTTGTTTGATTTCAGAGATAGAGGCAGATACCTGTTTGTAGTGTTTATATGGTTTTTGGAGGCAATATGTTGGAGAGCAGAGGTGATGGGGCACCATTTGCCTCTCCTAACCACCTGCCAACCTCCTGGTCCAACTACCCTCTGCGTCGAGGTTTTTCTGTTGGATGCTGGGGAAATGGCGGTGGTTCTTATAATGTATTTCCTCTTGAATATGAAATTTGAGGTGTGCAATATCTGCCCATGCTGCCCGGAGCTGAGCCCTAAGATTTCCAATGGCCCAGCATGTAGGACAGTGTCCTAAATCCTATAAGACTGTCCTTCTGAAAATTGTTCCACAGTACCTGCAGTTAATGATATCCATTCCAGATAAGTTGCTGGGTTTATAACCTAGTCAGAGTAATTAGAAGGAAAAAAATGCAAGTAAAGGTTTGACTGTGTTTTGTTTTTGTTTAACTTGTTATAACAAGTTAAATTATTAGTGCCCCTGTAAATGAGCTCACCTTGTGGATGCCCCACTGATCCACCCCTTCCTGCTTTGCCACAGGAAATGTCACAACTGTGGTACCCTATAAAAAGAGTGTAGTGTGGGGTGGTTGGGGATGGGGGTGGGTGGCTGGGCCCTTCCTCTGCTGAAAAAGAAGAACCACGGATGAAAGAACAAGGAGGTAAGAGCAGAAACAGTCAACAACAAATGCAGTAACCCTGAAAGCATATCCTAACGTTAGATAAAACTGTAAACCTGTAAAGCACCACCTGTAATAATTTCAGAGAAGATACAGATAAACACTTTGCTACAGAGAAAAATAAAGCAATGAAATGTTAGCAACAAACAGTAGCAATCCCTGTGAGTAAAAAATAAAAACAACACCACACAGTAAATCTGCTTAGCCAAAAGAAGTCTTAATCCTTTCCCCTTGCTCTGGTAAGGTTCTCTACTCTGCCTTTCAAGCAGTCTTGGAAGGAAAGAGCTCAGGTGAAGCTAGGTGCCTTGGCCAGCAAACCAAGTTTGAAAGATGATTTTGCACAGCAACTGTGCATACAATTTTTCAGAGAGGAATTTGTAAAATGATACCATTCATGTTCATCAGGTAAGTAACAAAAGTTGCACATTTGGGGCCATACTTTGCAAAATTATGAGTAAACATTGAAAAAGTAAATGTTTCCCCAAACTTTGTTGTTGTTGTTTTACCCCAAATTTTCAACATTGTCTTTTTATCACCCCATCTTATGATCAAGACAGGTAGAATTTTTTAAATCCTGCTCGAAAGGTATTTAGCACAGCGACTGTGAAAACATGTTTCGGAAGGGATTTGAAAAATGACACCTGTCTTGTTCATTGAGCTGGAAGAAAACACTTTGCTAACAGAGAGGAGTGAAAGCACCTAGCTTTACCTTAAAGGTATATTTATATTTATTTACATTTCTCTTCATACTGAAAGTAGCAGAGTAAGTGGAGAGACAAAAGAGATTTGTAGGCAATGTATGAACTTTGAAACTTGTCTTTAAAATTGTAACATGTTGTGCCTGGAACATTAGCTCAGGAGATTAATCTTGGGCTGAGTAGATTCAGGAAACCCTGTGAATCAGGTGTGTAATTGGGGGGGTGGAGATGAGAGAGGCTTAGTGCCTTCTTACAAGAGCACTGTAAAAGCACTTCCACTCTAACGTGTCCAGCATGTTCATGTCCCAGTAAGTAAGTGGAACAGCAAAGGAGTAGAAGAGGTAAATGGCATCTCAGGCGTCGACAGGTGTCTGCAGAAAGAAGCAATGAAGCAGGTGATTCTGCTGATTGACTGAGGTAAGACACCTGCTCACTACTGTGTAACAGTCACTGCTGGGAAGGGCAGAAGTTCAAAGGTAGGCCAAAACTGGGTATAGGAGCAACATCCAATCAAGGGTAGGAGTATAAACAAACTTAAACAAGGCATGGGGGAATACAAATAGAAACAAACAAAAAAGGGGAAAACTAGAAACACCTTATCAGGGGTAAGGATACAAACATATTTCCAGGTAACACAGGGAGAACATAAGTTGAGAATGCTGGGAGTAGCACAATGCAGTGGCTGTGGAGTGGCAGCTTTTAGAGGGATCTTCTGGAGGCTGCAGTACTGCTCTATCTGGACACATCTCTCTGGTTTGAGGGAGGAGGGTGTTAGACTCCAGGCTAAGGTAGCTAGGATTCAGGGGACCTCTTACCCCACCCAGGGGCCACCAAATCTACAACCATTACCTCAGAGGATGCCAGGGAGAAGGAACGGCTGGACTATGGTGGGTTCTGGAATTGTAAGGGTAGTGGGACAGAGGCACACTCCTCAACCAGTACCACTATGTAATTTGTACACCACTTTGGTGGGGCAGGACTGCTGGGAAGAGGCACCTATGGTAGTGACCAGGAAGGATATGGGGACCCTCCATAGTGGAGACCCCAAGAATGATGGTAGAGTACCCCAAAGGAAGAGGAGGAAGCAACTTCTAGTGGAGAACTCTATTGAGAGGGATATCATTTTGGGAAAAGGAAAGGGGAAGAGGCAGGTTAGGTGCCTACACTGTGCCATGGCGGGGAGAGATGGGAAGTGGATCCTGAAGGTTGCTAGGACAGCAGGACAGGAGGCAGAGCTGGATGACATTATCCACCTGGGGATTAATGACTTGGTTAGGGACAAGGCTGAGATAGTGGTGGGGGAGTTTAGGGAGTTGGGGAGTGGTCTAAGACAGGTAGCTCTCACAGAGGCTTTCTCTGAGTTGCTGCTTGTCTACGATGGGGAAGGGGGGATATCTGCACCATGAGCTTTAACTCATGGCTGAAGGAATGGTGCAGTGAGGAGGAGTTCAGCTACACTGGGGACTAGAGACCCACTTTGCGGATAAGGGCCTATACAGGGATGATGGCCTGTAGCCATCTGGGAGGGGAATCACATTCATAGAAACATAAAAACTGACAGCAGATTAGAGCCGCTTGGCCCATCCAGTCTATCCTTTTTTGTTATGATTGCTTTGGCTGCAGACCCTTCTAGGTCTACAACACTTTCTCTTCCATCCCTTTCCTATCTCTTATGATTTCCTTGTGCCTATCCCAGGATTTTTTGAACCCCAATACTGTTTTTGCCCCCACTACCTCCACTGGAAGGCTGTTCCAGGCATCCACCACTTTCTGTGAAGTATTTCCTCACATCTCTCCTGAACCTTGCCCCCAGCTTCATATCATGATCCCTTGTTATAGAGCACCCTTTCCTCCCAAAAAAATCTACCACCTGTACCTTATTCACCCTCAAGAGATATTTAAAGATCTTGATTGTATACCCCCTCTCCCTCCTCCAGTGAGTATATGTTTAGTTCCTTTAGCCTCTCCTCATAGGGCTTTTTTTTTAATTTAGAATATTTTATTAATTTTTTAACAAATACAAACAAACACAATTGCAGGAAGTAGGAAGCATCATAACATTGATTTGCATATGCAGCCCATGATGCTTTGCATTGTGGGGGCATGTGTGGCTTTGTATTACCATAACATATATGACCCCCACTCCAGCCATCCCCGCCCCGGAGTGTGCATTAGAGTAGTAGAAATAACAGACCGTTACATATTAGGAGCTAATTTAGTTTAAAAACAAAAGGGAAAGACAAAGAGCACTAGGGAGATTAATTCAGGGGAGGAGCATATAACTTGCCCCATTTGCAGTTATAGAGAGAGAGTTTGTTCCGAATGCTAGCAATCATTCGTTCAGATCGAAGATAAAAGGAAAGTTCATGTAACCACTCTCTGTGTGATACAGAGGATTGATCTGTCCAGTGTTTAAGGACTAGTTTTTTATCAGCCATTGAGATAAGTGAAATATGGTACTTCCTCTCCTTAACCCCAATCTTGGAATAGTCTCCTATGATACAAATCTCAGGTGTGAAGAGCCCATCCAAGCCTAATAATGGATCCAAGTTATTTTGGATTGCCTCCTATAAAGGTAAAACCTTTTCACAGATCCAGAATATGTGTAGCAGAGTCCCATCTTCTTTGACACATCTTGTACAATTGGAGGTTGGGAGACACCCTATCTTGGCCAGCTTGGCAGGCGTATAATACATATTATTTAAAATTCGTTACTGGGTAAGCCTTAGTTGGTCCTGGGTATTGTACAGGTATAGATCTTTCCAGATTGAAGCCCACTTGAATTAGAGGTCTGGAAGGAGCAAACCCCATATCTTAGAACCCTCTCAGGGAGTGGGAATGTGTGTGGT
The DNA here is from genome assembly GCA_016271365.2 of Neoceratodus forsteri. Taxonomy (NCBI): domain Eukaryota; kingdom Metazoa; phylum Chordata; order Ceratodontiformes; family Ceratodontidae; genus Neoceratodus; species Neoceratodus forsteri. The sequence goes on from CM057451.1 coordinate 1,095,487,622, forward strand.
AAGCAGGACATTGTAAAATAGGGCCACCCCATGAGGTTTTTTTTTGCAGTTAGATTTTTTATTGTGTTATAGAGACAAGGCATATATCACAGTGCATATATGAGCATTACATTCCATTCAGACTTTACATACTGTAACATAGTAAGGTATTCACAGTACTTAGAAGGGAGTGGAAGAAATCACGGACATGACATGGGGCTGGGTGTTACTTACAGGGTGGAGTACTGGGGGAGGGTCTCATACTCCGTACCTATTATCAACAGAGGGTGGGAAGATATGAGGCTTGGACCACTCAAGGTGGCTTTAACATATCTTTACCCAAAGGGTTTACGGAATGAGAGGGTATATACTGAAGGTACTGCATAAACAGATCCCATTTATCTGAGAAGGCTCGCAGAGATGCTGCAGCCAAATGAGTCAGCTTAGAAAAACTAGCTAAATTAGCCATGGCTACTAACCAAGCCATGAGTGAAAGTACATCACTAGTCCTCCATCTACATAAAAGTAACCATTTGGCTTCCACTGAGGCTTGTATAAGCCATGACAGATGGGGGCTCAATGGTCTGAGTTCAGTTGGCGGGAGCATACCTTTCAACCTCCTGGATTATAAATCAGGGACAAGGCTTAACAAAATCAGGGACAAAGGACCAAAATCAGGGACACTTCTTCAGAATTGGAGCTATCCACTCAGGAAGCTGGTAGAATAAAGGGCCTGGTGTAAGATGCATTATCTAAGGAAGAACAAGTCTGTAACTTTAATGTTGGGTATTATTTTGTGCTTATAACCCTCACAGTTTGGTCATGGAAAGACAATTTTTAGGAGGGACAGAGTAAAATTTTGAGTCAAAATCAGGGACGTCCCTGAAAATCAGGGACAGTTGAGAGGTATGGGCGGGAGCCCCAGGATCCAAGAACTAGGGAAGGTGGGAACCTTTTGTCCCAGTACATGGGAACAACATGTAAGTATTTCCGACCAGAAAGGACGAATGGGGTCACATTGCCACAATATATGAAGTAAGTCTGCTTCAGCCACATTACATCTCCAGCACATATCATTCATAAGTAAATTCATTTTCTTTAGTACTACTGGAGTACGGTACCAGAGGTGTCTTATTTTATTTTGGATAAAGAAACTTCTGGGGTCTCCACATGCTTTTTTTGCTATTAACCAGCCACTTTGCCAAGCATCTTCACTAAAGGGAAGGTTCAATATACGCTGCCATCTTGCTTTGGCTGGTAGGGATGGATCTGATAAGGAACCCCCTCATGAACCTATAAATATGGTCTGCCAGGCCTTTCTGTGATTGTAGCCAGCTATCTAAAGGCAATTTGTTTTGCTTGGCTTTGCCATTACTTTGGCATATCGTACACGTGCACCCTCTTTTCAACCAGGTTGAATAAACATGTCTCATTTGAAGATATCTCCAAAAATCACTGGGACCCAAGTTGTACTTCCCTTTCAGAAAAGTAAAACTATCTATGGTGTGGCCATCCCCCATTAGTATATCTCGCAGAGTGTTGATCTGCTTCCCCTTCCAGCTCTTGCAGTAAAAGGGTTTATGGTCAATGGTCCAGCCAGGGTTATTCCATAAAGGGAGGTGTTTCCCCAGGTTCAAACAGGAGTTACTTATGGCCCCCACTTGTAGCCAGGCCTTGTGAGCTGCTTTTATTGTGAGCCAAAAATGAAAATTGGAGGGGAGGGGATTACCCATGTATCCAACCAGATGGGTCCCATGCAGGGCCATCCTCTCTACTGATTCCCATGCTGGTAAGTTGGAAGTATTTCTCTGAAGCAGTCTGCATGTGGCTGCTGCTGAGAACGCATACGCGTAGTGTTGAAAGAGTGGAAGGCACCACCCACCCTTTTTCCACGGAGCTCGGAGTTTGGCTCTACTATACCTCGGAGTTTTATTGTCCCACATGAAAGCCCATATTAAATTGTCCAGTAATTGAAACCATTTCTTGGGGATCTCAATTGGAAGGTGGGATAGTATGTAGAACACCTTCGGAGTAATCATCATTTTAATTGCCGCCACTTTCCCGGGGAGAGAGAGGTTCAACTGTTTCCACCTTTGAATTTCTACCTTGAGGCTATCAATTAATGGAGAGAAGTTAGTCTCCGGTATGGAAGATACATTGGCATTTACCCTAATGCCTAGATACTTAATACCCGCCTTAGCCCTAACCAAGCCCACTGCTGAGATATCTTCAGATGAAAGCTACTTATTTAGGGGGAGGACTTCTGTTTTACCTTGATTAATCCTAAGGCCTGAGATGCTAGCAAAGGATTGCAATAACTTCACAATATGTTCAGCGTTGGACTGAAAATCGTCAAGTTAGAATGAGACAATTGTCAGCATATAACAGTGCATGATATGACTCAGAGCCTACCCTTATACCTTTAATAGTTGGATGTTCCCTCAGAGCACTAGCCAGGGCTTCTATGACCAGCACAAACAACAACATTGAAGAGTTTGGCTTATTTTGAAAAGGTCGGGTAACTTGTTAGTGAGATCCGAGGTAGCTTACGCAGGTGATTCATATGAGGACCATGATCCTGCAGTAGAGACTTGCAGGCAGAAGGGGTAAGCCATTAACTTCCCTGTGCTCCCAGGTCGCACCTGTAAACAAGCTTTTAGCTTAGTGTGCTACTCCTGGTTAAACAATTGGAAAATAAATAAATAAATAAAAAATGAACTGGATCTCTGCAGCAATCAGCTTACTCACAATTGGGAGGAAAGACACCCTTTTTCTTCCTGGTTTCAAAGGGTAAGTCTTGTGTGATTCAGAGTTGCTTCCCTTCCCAACACACCGACTGTAACTCTCTTACTTTAGTAAGTACATGTTGCTTCTCCAGAAAACGTAAAACTTTTAGAATAATTGGTCTGAGAGGGGCACCTTGTTATGGCCGTGGCCTCAGCGATTGATGAGCCCTCTCAATCTGGTAGGAGGAATTGAGTGGAGAGGGGCCCACCACTTTGACTAAAAATTTCTGTAAGAAAGCAAGGATATTAGGGCTTTCATCTTGTTCTGGTAACCCAAGTATTAGTATGTTGTTCCTTCTACTTCTGCCTTCTAGGTCTTCCATTTTTAGTTGTAATTTCTGTAGCTGCTGTCTCAGGTGGACTATCTCCAGATCGAGCTTTTCTTTCCAGCACTCTAGTGAGGTGGAGCGGGCTTCGGAGTCGCCAACTCTATGATTCAGATCTGCGAGATCCCCCTCATTGATTTTAACTCTGTCAAGATATCGGACAAGGTTTCTCAGAAGGGCATAAGCTCCTGAAGGAAGCAATCCTCCGTGAGGGGAATCGTCATAGCCGCTGATGTGCTCGATTTGCTGGCAGAGGCACTATGGGCCTTAGGCTTCTTAGGGAGTGTCTCCGGTGTATTGGGTGGAGTGTGGCAGAGTGGGGCCTGCCGCATATCTGCTTTCATCACGGTCAAAGTCACCGACTGCAATCTGAGTTGCTATTCGAGAGAGCTGCATGCTGACGCTAGGTAGGAGAGAGAAGTTTCTGTATTTCGTAGGCTATTTATCTAGCAATTGTAGTGTTTTGGAGGCAAAAGGAGAGTGCTCCACATTCTTGCTGCATTTAGGCTGCCAGCATCACATGATCTCCTCATAGGGCTTTTGGTATGGAACCTGTATCATCTTGGTAGCCCTCCTCAAGACCACCTCTGCTCTGCCTATGGCTTTCCTAAGATGTGGTTTCCAGAGCTGGACACTGTACTCTAGGTGGGGTCTTACCAATGACTTATATAGGGGCAACACCACTTCCCTCTTTCTGCTGGAGATACCCCTGCCTATACACTCCAGTATGCTGCTAACTCTCCCAATCGTGTTGTCACATTGTCTGGCCACCTTCAGATCATCTGATATGATTACTCCCAGATCCCTTTCCTGCCTAGTCATTGCAAATAGATCTCCCCTATTTTGTACTCCACACTGGGTTTCTGTGACCCAAGTACATTGTTTTGCACTTTTTTGCATTAAACCTTAGCTGCCAAACGTTTGACCACTCCTCCAGCCATTTTAAATCTCTTTCCCTCCTTTGCACCTCCCCCCCAAGCGTCTACTCCATTGCAGATCTTGGTATCATCTGCAAGGAGGCAGACCTTCGCTTCCAGTTCCTTGGCTATGTCACTAATAAAGACATTAAAGAGGACTGGCCCCAGTACTGATACCTTAAGATACCCAGCTGGTCACTCTCCCCTCCTCTGAGTGAATTCCATTTACCACCACCCTCTGCTTCCTATCCCCTAACCAGTTTCTTATCCAGGTTACCACCTTATTGTCCACTCTCATGCTACCCAACCTGTTTACCAGCCTCCTATGAGGAACAGTGTCATTGATCCAACACCTTGGCTACCCAGTCAAAAAAATCTATTAGATTTGTTTGTCATGACCTCTGTTCTGAGAAGTCATGCTGCCTCAGGTCCTGCAGTCCGTTGGATTCCAGCTGTTCCATGATCCTTTCATTTAATAGTGTTTCCACCAATTTCTCTACTACAGAAGTCAAGCTGACAGACCTTTAATTTCCCACCTCCTCCTTGCTACCACTTTTATGAAGTTGGACTACATCCACTCTTCTCCAGTCCTCCAGGACCATGTCAGTCTCCAGTGAACTGTAAAACAAGTCTGCTAGGGGTGCCGCCAGCACCTTCCTGAGTTCCTCAGCACTCTTTTTTTTTTAAACTTTCTTTCTGCACTCTACCATCCTGAACTCTTTCAGAGGTGGTCACTCGGGATCTTAGTCCTGATCCCATCCCCTGAAGCCCCGTCTCGCACCTCTGAGCAGGGACCCCCCCCAACTGCTCTCGCTGCCACCCGGACCCCAAGCTCTGAGTCACCCGAGGCAGGACCACCAGATTTACTCCTCCTGGCACTCTATCTTATAGTTTAGTCTGGTGGCACGAGGCAGTGGAGAGCACAGGAGCAAGAGGTAGGGCCCGACAATGGGCATGGTGGACTGACCCCCCTCGACCCTCTGTCACCTATCGGGAGGCAGAGGGATTTTCTCTGTTTTTCTATTACACCCTCACTCCCAACCCCAGGAAGAGCCTTGACATGCCATGATGCCAGGGAACGTCCTGTCATGGCTCAGCAACCCTCTACACAAGCCCTAAGCACGGCAGTACCTCCAGTCTCCACCGGAGGTCACTGCTGTGCCAGGCATGGCCCCTGGAACCCCCGAGGGTGGAGAGCTGTCCTCAGGATGCACCATCCTCCCTCTCCCCTGCTGGCCCCCAGCAGCCCAGGCTCGTTCCTGAACCCGGGTCACCGGCGTGGCACAAGGTGTGGCATCCAGCGCCTCAACCCTCAGCACCACCGGGCTGGCTTGTTCCTCAGCACTCTTTATTGCATCCTGTCTGGTCCCATGGCTTTGTGCATCCTCAGAGCTTTCCTGACCCTTTCCTCAGAAAAAGGACTGGTGTCCACTTTCTTCCCCTCAAAGCTCTTGGTGCTTATTTGTGGTCCCTCCCCTTCCCCTTCTACTGTGAAAACTGAGCAGAAGTATCTGTTAAAGATGTTTGCCTTTTCTTGGTCCTCCTCTGTACAGCCCCCCTCCTTTTACAACCATACAGTCCCTCCCTTTGTCCCTTTGTCTTCCTTTTCTCGCTAACATACCTGAAAAATGTCTTGTCCCCCTTTGATACTATCTGAGCTTCTGTTTCTTCTGCTTGCACCATTGTGTTCCTTATTGCTTTGTCTGCCTCCCTCCATTTCCCCAGATACACTTCCCTGTCCTCCTCTCACTGAGTCTCCTTATACCTTCTGAATGCTACTGTTTTTGCCCTTAACTTTTCTGCCACCTCCCTCAAGAACCATAACCATAACAGTCTCTTCTTCCTTCTGCTTTTGCTTACTTGCTTGACATACAGGATTGTTGCCTTTACTATGCCCTCTTTTAATCATGCCCATTTGCCCTCCACCCCACAGAGGACATCTCCCCCTGGCAGGCTCTCTTGGATGCACTCCCCTTTGTATAGTCAGCCCTTCTGAAATCCAGGACCCTCGCTCTTGTGTAGTTGGATTCTGCTGTTGTTCTGATATTAAACCACACTGTGTGATGGTCATTGATCCCAAGGTGACTTCCCATTCTGCTGTCTGCAACACTGTCCCCATTAGTAAGCACCAGGTCCAGTATTGTCCCACTGTGAGTGGGTTCACTGACTAGCCACCTAGGGAATATCCCCTGCAGGGAGTCCAGGATGATTCTACTTCTAGCTGATGGTGCAGCAGGGAGGCTTCACTCTAGATCTGGCAAATTAAAGTCTCCCATTAGCACCACCTCCCCCTTCTTAGCCATTTTGCCTATGTCTTCCAACATTTCTTTTTCTATGTCCTCCACCTATATTGGAGACCTGTATACCACTCTGATCCAAAGAGCAGCTCCGTTTCCTGACTTGAGGTTGGCCCACAAACAGTACTCAGTGGATGTTTTAAATGTTACTTTAATAAACATTTAAACTAGCTGAGGGGGGTGATGGAAGGAATCGGGGAGGCAGAAACTTCCCCCTTCCACACGATGAAGTACAGAGTAAGGAGAACCCTAGGGGAGAAGATTCCCCCTAAGTTCAAATTAATAAAAGAAGCAAAGTGATAGAGACAAAGGGGAAAAGGAGCATTAAAAAGAGATGGGCGAAGGAGGAAGCAGAGTGGAAAAAAAATCTGGAAGGCCATGTGTGCAAATGCTAGTAGTCTAGTAAATAAGATTCTGGACCTACAGGCCATCATGGCAGAGGCCATCCTGGATGTTTGTGGCCATTACCGAGGCATGCTGCACTGACAACCATGACTGAGACATGGCAATACCAGCGAATACTATGTTCAGGAAGGACTAGGTGGAAAGGAAAGGAGGGGATATGATGCTTCATGTGAGGGAAATCATCAAAGAATGGAGATACAGGGAATACAGGGGAAGGCAGAGGTACTGTGGGTTACCCTGGAGATGAAGAATGGAGCCACTATTTGCCCTGGAGTGATCTATAGATCTCCAGCACAGTGGGAGGAATTAGATAAGGTACACTTGGAAGCCATTGTCAAGATGGCAGAAAGGGGGGGGGGGTGCTGCTGGTGGGGGACGTCAGCATGCCAGATGTAGATTGTATCCTCCCAGCAGTTGCTTCAGCTAGAAGCAGATACATCCTGAACTCTCTGCAGGGGGCATTCCTTTGGCAATTAGTCAGAGAACCCACTTGGGGGCAATACTGGACCTGGTACTCACTAACAGGGACAGTGTTGCAGACATCAAGGTGGGAGGCCACCTGGGGACCAGTGGTCACCCTATGGTGTGGTTCAGTATAAGGGAAGCTGCAGAATCAAAACACACAAGGGTGAGGGTCCTGGACTTCAGGAGTGCAGATTTTATAAAGAAGGGTGAATGCCTCGGCGGTGACCTGCTAGGGAGGATGGCATGAGTGGGGTAGAGAAACAGTGGGTGAAGCTAAAATGGAGCATAATAAAGGTAACAAACCTCTGCATCAAACAAGTAAGCAAAAGCAAGAGGAAAAAGAGAATGCTATGATTCTCGAAAGAGTTGACTGCAAAGGTAAAGGCTAAAAGAGCAGCATTCAGAAGGTGTAATTTGTATTATAATTTGCCTGCTATTTACAGTGTCTTTTATTGTATTTTTATTATGCTGATGTTATGTTTTATGTTTCTGCTTGTAAATGTATTGTCATTTTTGAAGCTTACTGATGTCTCCATTGTGACACTCTGCCACCTGCTTATTATTATATGTATAATACTTGTATTATAGATAAACGTGTAAGTGATTGTCTGCCTGGGGCACACCAGTCAGCCAGTGTAAAAAGGCTTGACCTTCAACCTCAAAAGTGTCAATGTGACTGAGTCAGCAGGCTGTCATAAAAACTGGCCAGTGAAAACACTAATTAAAGGTTTCCTATTCTGTCTTAGCACACAGGGCTTCCTGCCAAATGCCAGGTGATAAGATTGCAAAATATCCCTTTTGAAGCTAAAACTAATTAGGAATTTTATGATCCTGAGGGAAGAGACAACTTTTTAGCAGACTCTTGTGAAAATGATAAAACTGAAATCATTGTTGCAAAACAGGAAACCAGCAGAGAGATCAAAGGAAAGGCTTTGATGAAAGAGAATGTCATATTTTAAAAAATGCTAACTGCTGATTTTCACATCCTTTTGGATGTCTGTACTGGGAATTTGGGTTTATGGCAGGATCTGACAGTGACATGTATGCTGTGACATCACCAGGAGGTGGAGAAAACTGACTTTTGAATATTGCCTGCATCTGAGAAGTTTGTGTAGAAGCCCTTTCTGAAATTCAAGGACACACATCATTTGATGGACTGAAAACAAGCCACTTTTGTAAAACATAGGTATACTGCTAGAACTTTAAGTAAACAGGCATTTGGTTCTGTAACTTCAAATTATTTTAGGACTGTAAGGACAGGATAAGCCAAAACAAATTATTTCAAATCTGCGTTCCACAATAACTTTACTCATCCAGCACAATTCTGGAAGTCAATTAAATCCCTCCTCAACCCACCAGTCCAACCCCCTACTCCAACCCTCAATATAGCAGGAAGTATTATCACTGCACCGTGCACTGTAGCCACAGAGCTTAACTCCTATTTCACCAACAGTGCATCCTCTCTACTCTACTCTCACCCCTCGCTCCCTCCCCCTGTTCCCCCAGTTGTCTCCTCACCTGCTAATTTCTCACTTTGCCTTGTTACACCAGCTGAGGTACTAAAAACACTTCAGTCACTAAATCCAGCCAAAGCAAAATGCCCCTCGGGCCTTGACTCCAAAATGCTCCATTTCTCTGCCCCAGCCATAGACAACCCTCTAACTGCTCTCTATAACCTGTCATTCAGACTTGGTACCATCCCTACAAAATGGAAACACGCCGCAGTCATACCCCTCACCAAAGGAGGCGACCTTTCCTCCCCGTGCAACTATCGACCTATATCGCTGCTCCCCATCCTAGCCAAAATCCAGGAGCACCTTGTACTAGCCCAGTTCTCCCACTACTTCAACTCCATCTCCTTCTTCACCCCTTACCAGGCTGGGTTTAGAAAAAATCACTCCACCATCACCTCTCTCCTCCGTCTCACTGACACCATCCTCACGGGCATGGATAAAGGGGAGATAACTGCGGCTATCTTCATCGACCTGGCTAAGGCATTTAACATGATCTCTCATGCTCTGCTACTGTCAAAACTCACCCAAGCTGGACTGACTAAGCCTGCCACCAACCGGTTCCAGTCGTACCTAGTAGGCAGGTCCCAGTCAGTCCGTATTGGCTTGGCCATCTCCACCTCGCTCCCTTTTACCATCGGGTTCCCCCAAGGATTGGTCCTAGGCCCTTTGTTGTTCTCTATTTTCCTCAATGATCTGCCTGCAGCCTGCCCTCATACATCCCTCCACATGTGTGCAGACGACACAGTGCTGTATGCTTCTGGATCATCCCCCACTGCAGTGGCAGCATGCCTGCAGCAGGACTTTGACTCTGTCCAATGCTGGTTCAGTTCAAATCAGCTATTTCTAAACCCTAAAAAAACTGTCTCCCTAACTTTTGGCAGTCGGGCCAAACTGTCCCATCTCCCAGCCTCCCCAACTTTCCACACATTAGAAGACTCCCCCCTGGAGGGTTGCACTATCTACAGATACCTCGGGGTCTGGTTAGACCAGCATCTTGACTTCTCTGCGCATATTGATGCTATACATAAGAAGCTACACCCCATGTTAGGTGCCTTATATCATAATAAAAGTTGCATCCTCCTGCCCACATGCCTGGCTATCGTTCAAAAGATGATCCTCCCAATAATGGACTACAGGGATGTATTCTACTGTGCAGCCCCTAAATCCTCCCTGACCAGACTAGATCCTCCCTTCAACACCTTCTGCCATTTCTCCCTGGACTGCTCTCCCAGTACACATCACTGTGACCTCTACCACTCCTTAGATCTCCCTTCTCTCCACAATCGGAGATTGGTACACTGCGATAGAACCGCTGTGAAATTCTGGTGGAAGTCCCTCCCCTCCTACCTTGCGACCACCCTGAATGTTCTTCCCCCTCCAGCCTACTCACTCAGGAACATTGACTCTCAGCTACTTCACATCCCCCACGGGTCCACCAGGTCTGGACAGGCTGCTTTCAGCTTCTGGATGCCCAAATTATGGAACTCCCTGTCGGACGATATTAGACATGCCACCAGCACTCCGCACCGCAATGCTTTACTTAAGACTCAGTTCTCCACTACTTGCTCTTGCATTCTGCCCTGCTGAAGTCCTTGAAGCCTTGACGTCAGTTGTTTATTTTTCTTCGCTATTTTTATCCTGCTGTTGACAACCCTGCCTATTGTTATGATGTGGGTTGCTGTGTAATATGTAATTCTGTGCATGTTGCTACCATGCCTTTACTACCCTGTCTGTATATTGCTATTTATTTATAAGGATTTTTGCCTGCTCTATTATGATTGTATTGAATCATGTACATGTGTAAATTCTACTATTACTGTATCCTGCCCATCCCATATTCCCCCAGGGCGCATCTGGAATTGAGTGGTACACTGCTCAGTATGCCTTCCTGGTAAAACTCTTAAATAAATTAATATCTGTTCTATGTATGTTTTGCATTTTATCTATTGTTTTAATTTAGTGCAGGCTGGAATTTTATTGGATTATTCTGAAACAGTTAAATGCTTAAAAAGGGTGTGTTATTATCTTGCTAAAGGTAAGAATATACCTAGGTCTCATATTGAGTGGTAAGTGTACACTTGGGAACCTGGCTGGGTGCCACTGGGCGAAGGATTGTATTGCATTTCCCCAAAGAGAATACATATCTGAGCCTGTTAACTGGATGTGCTAGCAAAAAGGTTTGCATTTGACCCCAGGACTCAAGACTAGTAGGTGATTCGGACCCAAAACAGACAGGAGGTTTACACTGTTCGTCTTCTGTTTACACTATTGCACTTCGAGGTTTGGCACTGTGGGAGCAGAGGGCCTAGAAACATAGAACATAGAATCTGATGGCAGATAAGGACTGCTTGGCCCACCTAGTCTGCCCATTTTCCTACCTAACAGATAAGCTGCAGATCCTAGTTAACCAACAACTTACTTCCTCCTACCCCCCACTAGGACTGCCTTATGCCTGTCCCATGCATTCTTGAAGTCCCCACTGTTCTTGACTCACAACCTCCTCAGGAGGCTGTTCCATGCATCCACAACCCTCCCAGTGAAAATACTTCCTCACATTACCTCTGAGCCGTCCCCTTCTATCTTCAAATTGTGCCCCCTTGTTCTTGCACATCTCTTTTTCTGGAAGATGCTACCCTCTTGGACTTTGTTAATTCCCTTGAGGTACTTGAAAGTTTCTATCATGTCCCCTCGCTCCCTTCTTTCCTCAAGGGTATACATATTAAGCTCCTTTAGTCTTTCTTCGTTATGTCTTCTGGTGCAGACCCTGCACCATTTTGGTTGCCCTCCTCTGGACAGCCTCCACTCTGTCTATGTCTTTGCGGAGATGGGGTCTCCAGAACTGCACACAGTACTCCAGATGGGGTCTCACCAACTGTCTGTACAGAGGGATAACAACTTCCTGTTTTCTACTATTGATGCCTCTTCCTATGCATCCCAGTATCCCCCCAGCCTTCCATACTGCCTTCTCACATTGCTTGCCCACCTTTAGGTCATCTGATATAATTACCCCAGGTCCCTTTCTATTTTTACTGTTGTCAGTATCTCACCCCCATTGTGTATGCTTCCCTGGGTTTGTTTCCCATGTGCATTACCTGTACACTTTTTGCATTGAATCTGAGCTGCCATACATTTGACCATTCCTCCAACCTTGCCAAGTCCTTTCTCATCCTTTCCACTCCATCTTGTGTATCAACACTGTTGCAGATCTTTGTGTCATCTGCAAAGAGACATACTTTTCCTTCCAGTTCCTCTGCAATGTCACTTATAAAGACATTAAAAAGGACTGGTCCCAGTACTGAACCCTGCAGTACCCCACTAGTAACCCTCCTTTCTTCACTGTGTACTCCATTTACTACTACCCTTTGCATCCTGTTGTCTAGCCAATTTTTTATCCAGGCTACCACCTGGGGACACACTCCAAGGCTGGCTATCTTGTGAATTAATCTTTTGTGTGGGACTGTATCAAATGCCTTGCTAAAATCTAGGTAGGCCATGTCCACAGCCCCTCCCTGGTCTACTACTTTGGTCACCCAGTCAAAGAAATCTATTAGATTCATCTGACACGACCTTCCCATCGTGAATCCATGCTGCCTTGGGTCCTGCCCCACTGGCCTCTAGGTACTCAACAATTCTTTCCTTCAGAAGTGATTCCATCATTTTCCTACCACTGAGGTCAAACTAACTGGTCTGTAGTTTCCTGCCTCTGTCCTGCTCCCACTTTTGTGAAGGGGAATCACATCTGCCCTCCTTCAGTCATTGGGTAGCACCCCATCCTCCCATGATTTGTTAAAGAGAGTAGTCAGCGGTGTCACTAGTTCTACCCTTAGTTCTTTTAGAATTCTTGGGTGAATCCCATCAGGCCCCATTGCTTTGTCCACCTTCAATTTTATTAGTTCTTTCAGAACCCTTTCTTCTGTAAATGGACTGGTATCGACCCCTGTCTTCAGAGTGTTTCTCTTGTTTGGTTTAGGTAACTCCCCCTCCTCTTCCTTTGTGAATACTGAGCAGAAATATTCGTTCAGTATCCCAGCTTTTTCACTGTCACCCTCTACCCACATTCCTCCCTTTATTAAGCTTCAGTATCCCTCCTTTGGTCTTTCTTCGCTCCCTAATGTACCTATAAAAGGTCTTATCCCCCTTCTTAACAGAATTGGCTATCCTTTCCTCGGTTTGGGCCTTTGCTATTCTGACTGCCTTCCCAGCCTCTTTCTGCTTTAACTGATAAAGTTCTCTGTCCTGCTCCTTCTGTGTTTCCTTATATTTCCTGAATGCTGTCCTTTTCTCCTTAACCTTCCCTGCCACCTCTTTTGAGAACCATAGCGTTTTTTTCCTTCGTTGTGTTTCATTGATTTGCTTTACACAAAGGCTTGTTGCCTCTGTGATGGCTGTTTTGATCACTCCCCATTGTTCCTCCACCCCTCCTTCTTGCCTGTTTGCTAATGCTTTTCTGAGGCACTCTCTCATTTTCCCAAAGTCAGCCCTCCTAAAGTCCAGTACTCTTGCTTTTGTATGGCTTGATTGTATGGCTGTGTTTATGTCGTGAACCACAGTGTTTGGTGGTCGCTTGTTCCCAGATGGCTACCACTTCTAAATCTGAGATTCTTTCTCCATCCCCATTTGAGAGTACCAGGTCTAAGATTGCTCCCTCTGAGTGGGTTCAATACTAACTGTCTGAGCATGCCCCTGTAGGGCATCAAGATAGCCCTGCTCTTGGATGTGCTGCCTGTAGCAAGGTGCTCAGTTAACATCTGGCATATTCAGGTCCCCCATCAATATCTCCCTTTTTCTTCCATTCTAAAAAGCCTTCTATCATTTCCTTGTCCATTCCTCCCCTGAGATGGGGGTCTGTATACAACCCCATGCGGATTGTGGTGCCATTTCCTGTCTCCAGGGTGACCCAAAGTGCCTCATCTGCTCCCTGTTTACTCTTTAGTTCTGCTGCTTTGATCCCTTCCTTTACATAGAGAACTACTCCTCCTCCTCTTTTACCCTCCCTGTCCCTCCTGTAGATTGTGTATCCTGGTATGTTGACATCCCAGTCATGGTTCTCTGTGTACCATATTTCTGTGACTGCCACAATATCCAGGCAACCCTCTTCCATCAAGTCCACTAGTTCAGGGAGTCTGTTACACAGTCTATGGGCATTAGTACTCATCACCCTCCACTTTTTGATAGCCTTACCCCTTTTATCCCCATTTCTGTCCTTACTGCCTTTACCTTTTTTTACATTTAAATCTGTTCTGCTCCCTAATAACTTCTGTACCTTGGTGTTTACCTCACTAATCACCATGTTTTGTGGGGGGAAGCTCGGATTTCTCTGCTCCTTTTCAGCACCTCCCCCCCCTTGGCTAGTTTAAATGCTTGCCAATGAAGCATTTAAACCTCTCACCTAGGATCCTGGTTCCCCCTCTGGACAGATGCAGACCATCGCATCAGTATAGGTCTGCATCCCTCCAGGTGGCTTCCCAGTCCCCAATGAAGCCAAAACCCTGAGCTCCACACCAGTTTTTCAACCACTCATTGAATTCCCTGGTGAGAAGTGCCCTAGCATCTTCCTTGCCATAGACAGGTAGCACCTCCGAGAAGGTTACCGTATGCGCTACTTGTCCAAGGCCCCTTCCCAACTCTTCAAACTCCTCTTGCACTGCTCTGATCCCATTTCTAGCCAGGTCATTTGTCCCTAGGTGGACAATGACATCCAGCTCCCTCCCTCTTGCAGCTCCTCCCATGATCCTGAGGATTCGCTTCCTGTCCCTCCAAGCTGTGATGCCAGGAAGGCACCTTACCTCCCTCTCCCCTTCCTCCCCCATTTCTACCCCCTAATGATTGAGTCCCCCACCAGGAGTTGTTTCCTTCCCCTGTGGGGTCCCATGCCACCCTCCTGTGGGTCTCTTTTGTGAAGGTTCCCAGCATCCTCCTTGGTCTCCACTGCAGGTGCTTCCATAGAGGAACCACTATCCACCAGAAGAGCGAATGAAGTGTGGAGAGGTACAGCTGGAGGGATGCAACTCTGTTCCTCCACCCTCTCCCTCCTTGAGCCCACCCTGGTCCAGTCTCTCCTCTTTCTTGGCAACCTCTGAGGTAGTGGCATTGGCCCTGGTGGTCCCTGGGTGGGGGAGGAGGTTTCACGAATCCTAGCCAGGTCAGCCTGGAGATGGGCAACCTCCTCTCTCAGACCAGAGAGTGCTGCCTGCAAATAAGGGCAGCATCAGCCTCCAGAATGTCTCCCGAACACTGCCGCCCACAGCCATTGCACTGCACCACTCCTATCATGTCTTATTTTGTGTCCTCTCTACTGTTTCTCTGGATGCTTATTCTCTCCTCTCCTTACAACTCTCACCCTTCCTGTTCTGGGACAGCAACTTCCTATCTTCTTCAGTAGCCTCCTTCTTCCTTGCTCAATATTAGACCACCAGCAGCTGGAGGGAGTGTGAGCTACTTTTTTCCTTTAGGGTTGACAAAACCAATGTTTCTCTATGATCCTTTCCTTCCTACTGCCACACAGGAAGTTCCTGTTGACAGTCAAATCCAGTGGCTATAAAAGTAGAACTGGCTTTGGGTGGGTGGGATGGAGGGCAATTAATAAGAAAAAAGGCTAGCAACAGGAAGTTGTAATTTGACTCACCTGCTTTTATAGTGTCTAAACCACACTCCCAGGTAAGCTCTCGTTCCTCCTACTGGTATAGCAAAGTCAGCTGATTAGTACCCTTCCCTGCACAGAACACACACTGACTTTCTTTTCTTTATTTTTTTAACGCTAAATAAGACCCCTTCTACTTCTAATAAAGTTATCTGTCTACTTTATCTTAACAGACAATGACTCCTGCTGAGATATAAGTTTTAAATTAATAAGAAAATGTAGCTTCTTTTAGTTAGCTGCTTTCTGCTCTACAAGCAAGGCTAGCAACAGGAAGTTGTAATTTGACTCACCTGCTTTTACAGTGTCTAAACCACACCCCCAGGTAAGCTCTCTTTCCTCCTACTGGTTTAGCAAAGTCAGCTGATTAGTACCCTTCCCTGCACAGAACACACACTGACTTTCTTTCTTTCTTTCTTTTTTTAACCCTAAATAAGACCCCTTCTACTTCTAATAAAGTTATCTGTCTACTTTATCTTAACAGACAATGACTCCTGCTGAGATACAAGTGTTAAATTAATAAGAAAATGTAGCTTCTTTTAGTTAGCTGCTTTCTGCTCTACAAGTAAGGCTAGCAACAGGAAGTTGTAATTTGACTCACCTGCTTTTATAGTGTCTTAACCACACCCCCAGGTAAGCTCTCTTTCCTCCTACTGATTTAGCAAAGTTAGCTGATTAGGTACCCTTCCCTGCACAGAACACTGACTTTCTTTCTTTTCTTTCTTTTTTTAACCCTAAATAAGACCCCTTCTACTTCTAATAAAGGTATCTGTCTACTTTATCTTAACAGACAATGACTCCTGCTGAGATATAAGTTTTAAATTAATAAGAAAATGTAGCTTCTTTTAGTCAGTTGCTTTCTGCTCTACAAGCAAGGCTAGCAACAGGAAGTTGTAATTTGACTCACCTGCTCTTATAGTGTCTAAACACACCCCCAGGTAAGCTCTCGTTCCTCCTACTGGTTTAGCAAAGTCAGCTGATTAGTACCCTTCCCTGCACAGAACACACACTGACTTTCTTTCTTTTCTTTCTTTTTTAACCCTAAATAAGACCCCTTCTACTTCTAATAAAGTTATCTGTCTACTTTATCTTAACAGACAATGACTCCTGCTGAGATATAAGTTTTAAATTAATGAGAAAATGTAGCTTCTTTTAGTTAGCTGCTTTCTGCTCTACAAGCAAGGCTAGCAACAGTCTGACCTGCGGAGTGCATTTGTGACATCCATATGCCTTGTACCATACAGTTTTGTCCTTGCTATATTCCTATGCCATCAGGGTCTGCAGTACATGTCCTTTGAGGAAAGACTTAGGGAACTGAATATGTACTCCCTGAAGCTGAGAAGAGAGAGAGGGGACATGATTGAAACATTCAAGTACACAAAAGTTATTAACAAGGTATAGGCACAGGAACTTTTTCACTTCAAGAAGGACTCTAGGGCCAGCCCAGTGGGGCTGAGGGTTAAGGCGCAGGACACCTTACCTCGCAGCATGCCAGGACCCGGGTTCAGCAACAAGCCTGGGCCATCAGAGGTTGGCAATGGGGGGAAGGGCGGAGCTGGATGGAGCTGCCAGAAGGTAGCTCTCCTCTCTGGGGAGGTATAGTGTTATCCCTCAGCTGATGGCTGCCTCCTGGTGGAGGCTGGGGACAGCATGGGCTAGGGGATGCCAGGCATTAGGCCAATGGGGTGTGGGGAAGGGGTCATTACTGGGGCTGTAAGGTGCATGTGCACCTCCACATGCATGTGCTCCTACTCCTGGGGCCCCTGGAAGAAAAATGGTAGAGAAAATATCAGTGGCAGGATGAAGACCGACTCCTCACAGGCCCCGATTCCAGGCCGGGAATAAGATAAGCCCCGGTAATTCCGGGTGATGGGGCTGGGGGGGTCAATCAGATGGGGCTGTCCAGAGGCATAGAAAGTCTTACATGATAAAAAAAGAAGGACTCCAGAACCAGGGGACATGATGACCTCAGGCTGCAAGGAGGGAGGTTCTCTACCAAAACCAGGAAGTTTTTCTTCACAGAAAGAGTGGTGCATGCTTGGAACAGTTTGCCTCAAGAGGCTGTGGGGGTCAACACTTTGGGGATATTGAAGAATGCATGGGATAGACACAAGGGAGCCCTGACTACAAAGGGCAACTACAGTGTCAAAATAGGTCTAAAATAAATGGGCAGACTAGATAGACCTAGCTGTCTCCTTCTGCCAACAACTTCTATGTTTCTGTGTTTCTATTCTTTATGGCTGGATTGTGCTTGAAAACAGTTCTCAGACCAGTGCACCTACCCGGTTATCAAATAAATAAATTAATACATAAATAAGAAAATGCAGAGTGAGGAGGATTGGGGGGTACCAGGGGAAACAGAGGAAAGCAAGAAAAGCAGTAAGGCATGCAAAGCTGCAACTGAAGAAAGACTAGCCTGAGAGGTTACAAAAGGGGACAAAACATTTTTTTTAGGAATGTAACTGAAAAGTGGAAGGGACTGTATGTTTAAAAAGGAAAGCAGGGACTGTGCAGAGAGGGACCAAGAAAAGGCAGACATCCTAAACAAATACTTTTGTTTAGGGTTTACAGAGGAAAGAGAAGGGAAGAGGCCACAACAAATTAACAGAAGCTTTGGAGGGAGGGAAGTGGACACTAGTCCATTTTTGGAGGTGAGAGTCCTGAAGGGATTCGTTAATCTGAAGTTGGACAAAGCAATGGGACCAGATGGGTGCATCCAAGGGTATTTATTGAGGGAGCTCAGGGAGGTACTGGCTTGCACCTTTGACAGTCCTATTTAACAGCTCATTGGAAGCAGAAGTGGTTTCTTTTTTTTTCCCCAATTGTTTAACCAGGAGTAGCACACTAAGCTGAAAGCTTGTTTACAGGTATGACCTGGGAGCACAGGGAAGTTAAGTGACTTGCTCAGGGTCACACAGCATGCAAGTGGGGGCTATGGTATTGAAACCCAGGTCTCCAGATTTGCAGCTCAGAGCCTTAAACTACTGTACTATACTACCTCCCAAGAGGACTGGAGGAGGGTGGATGTAGTCCCACTACACAAAAGCCGTAGCAGGAAGGAGGCTGGCATTTTACGCCAGTCAGCCTGACAGTGGTGGAAAAGTTAATGGAATTGCTGCTGTAGGAAAGTATTGTGGAATATCTTGAATCCAGTAGGTTACAAGACCCAAGGCAGCATGAGCACACAGGGAGAGGTCATGTCAAATGAATCTGATAGATTTCTTTGACTGGGTGACAAAGGAATTAGATCAGGGTGGAGCCGTGGACATGATTTCAGTAAGGCTTTTGACACCATTCCACACAGGAGACTAGTAAAAAGTTGTGTAGCTTAGGAGTGGATCCAAAGGTGGTAAACTGGATAAGAAATTGGCTAGGGGATACACAACAGAGGATGGTTTTAAATGGAGTTCACTCTGAGGAAGGGAGGGTAACCAGTGGGGTGCCTCAGGATCAGTGCTGGGACCAGTCCTTTATAATATCTTTGTAAGTGACATTGCAGAGGAACTGGAAAGGAAGGTCTGTCGCTTTGCAGATGACACCAAACTTTGCAACAGTGTGGATAATCCAGGGAGTGTGGAAAGGATGAGCAGAAACCTGAGAAAACTAGAGGAGTGGTCAACCAGGTTTCAACGTGAAAAAGGGCAAAGTAATGCACTTAGGGCACAGAAACCCAGGGGCAGAGTACAAAATGGGTGAAATCATATTGACAACTACCAAGCAGGAAAGAGACCTGGGGTAATCATATCAGATGGCCTAAAGGTGGCCAGGCAGTTCAACACGGCAGTCAGGAGTGTTAGTGGGATGCTGGCGTGCATAGGGAGGGGTATTACCAGCAGAAAGAGGGAGATGTTGCCTCATAGAAACACAGAAACATAGACTTTAATGGCAAATAAGGACCACTTGGCCCACCAAGTCTTCCCATTTCCCTACCTATTGGATAAGCTGCAGATCCTAGTTAACCAACAGCCTACTTCCTCCTAGCCCCCACTAAAATTGCCTTATGTTGGTCCCATACATTCTTGAATTCCCCAACTGTTTTTGACCCCATGACCTACTCAGGAAGGCCATTCCATGCACCCACCACCCTCTCCATGAAAAAATACTTCCTCATGTCCCTGAGCCATCCTCCCTCTATATTTAGATTGTGCTCCCTTGTTCTTGCGTATCTCTTTTTCTGAAATATGCTACCCTCCTGGACTTTGTTGATTCCATTGAGGTACTTGAAAGTTTTCATCATGTCCCCCCTCTCTCTCCTTTCCTTGAGGGTATACATATTAAGCTCCTTTAGTCTCTCTTCATATGGCTTCTGGTGCAGATCCTGCACCATTTTGGTTGCCCTCCTCAGGACTGCCTCCATTCTGTCCATGTTCTTGTGGAGATGAGGTCTCCAGAACTGCATGCAGTGCTCCAGTTGGGGTCTCACCAACTGTCTGTACAGAGGGATAACATCTTCTTGTTTCCTACTGGTGATGCCTCTCCCTATGCATCCCAGTATTCCACCAGCCCTCCTCACTGCCTTCTGACATTGCTTGCCTACCTTTAGGTCATCTGATATGACTACCTCAGGTCCCTTTCCATTTTTGTTGTTCTTAGTACCCCCCCACTGTGTAATCTTCCCCTGGGTTTTTGTTTCCTAGGTGCATTACTTTGCACTTCTTTGCATTGAATCTACACTGCCATACGTTTGACCATTCCTCCAACCTCACCAAGTCCCTTCTCATCCTTTCCACCACCCCCCTTGTGTATCCACCCAGTTGCAGATCTTTGTGTCCTCTGCAAAGAGGCATGTTTTTCCTTCCAGTCTATCCACAATGTCACCTACAAAGACATTAAAGAGGACCAGTGCCAGTGCTGAATGCTACGGTTCCCTGCTAGTAACCCCCCTTTCTTCAGTGGACTCTGTTTACTATTACCCTCTGTGTCCTGTTGTCCAGCCATTTTTTTTACCCAGGCTTCGACCCTGGACCCACTCCCAGGCTGGCTAACCTGTTTGTTAATCTTTTGTGTGGGACTGTGTCACATGCCTCTCTAAACATCACTGGTAAGACCCCCTAGAATACTCTGTCCAGTTCTGGAGACCATATCTCCAGAAGGACATAGACACAGTGGAGGTGACTGATCCAGAGGAGGGCAACTAAAATGCTATGGGGTCTGCATCAACAGCCCTACAAGGAGAGATTAAAGGACCTCAATATGTATACCCTGGAAGAGAAGAGGGAAGGGGGATATGATAGAGATCTTTAAATACCTTACAGGGGTAAATAAGGTGCAACAAGGAAGTATTTTTCAGAAAAAAATGGTGCTGTAGAACAAGGGGACATGCTATGAAGCTGGAGGGGGTAGGTTCAGGAGAGATGTGAGAAAGTACTTCTTCACAGAAGGAGTGATGGATTCCTGGAACAGCCTTCTAGCAGAGGTGGTGGGGGTGAAAACATTGGTGGGGTTCAAGAATGCATGGGATATGCACAAAGGATCATAATGGAAAAGAAGTGGGGAGCATGAAAGAGCTGTAGATCACTTACGGATGATCTGCAGTAATATTGTAGGTAGGGAAAAATGGGCAGACTGGGTGGGCCAAGCAGTCCTCGCCTGCTGTCAGATTATATGTTTCTATCAGTACCAGGTGAAGGAGACAAACAGCCTCCTTCAGAACCTCTCTGCTACCTTATGGCTGTGCAAATCATTGTAATTCATGTTACCTTGGAAAGGTAGTCACTCACTGAACAAATGTGTAACCAATGTTAAGTAATGTAAGGTAATGTAATGTAATGTACAACAATCTGTAAAAAAAATATTGTCCCTGTACCATCTATGTATGATGTGCAACCTTTGTAAATGAGTCTTTGACTTAAAGGTCTTTCTGAATATCTCAATAAATAAATAAATAAAAATAAATAAATATCCGTGCGGAGAAAACCGCACACATCACGACTGCACTGTGAGTAGCACGTATGCCTTTCAAGCATCAGGGGAATTACAGCAATATGAAAGTATCACTACCCACTGACGCTCACCATGAAAGAGGAAGTGTTTATGAACACTGCTGGTTGGGTGCTCAGTTAAACCACTCCCATGGTGGACTGGCTCCAGCACCCAACCCTGCAATGAATGGGGTTGGGAAACGGGGTTTCATTCCTGACTCAGGAATCTTTTACTTTTGTTTTCTTGCCCCTAAGTCCAAACCCCCTCGGAGCTGATTATAATAAGTCCAGGGAGTGTGGGGGGCATGGGGGGCAAAGTCCCCCACAAAACAAACAGAAAATGGTTGAGCGTGTTTTCACGCTGTTTGCTGCTGCATGGTTGTGGTGTTCATGGTGGCATCCACAACATTATGACCCCGTGCCATTTCTATCAAGAGGGTTATACTGAAAATATGGGGCCAAAATCTGCAAAAATTACAAAGTTACGAGTAAGTATTGGGAAAATTCAGTGTTTCTTCATAATGTCATTGTTTTTTTTGACATTTTGACTCCAAATCTTCAACATAGTCTTTTAATGACACTACCATATGAACAAGACATGTGTATATTTTTTAAATCCCCTCCAAAATGTTATTTTTTTTTTTAAGTTGTTTAACCAGGAGTAGCACACTAAGCTTTTTTTTTACAGGAGCATCCTGGGAGCACAGGGAAGTTAAGTGACTTGCTCAGGGCCACACAGTATGTAAGTGGAAGCTGTGGGATTCAAACCCAGGTCTGGTCTGCTAGATGTCACCAGATTTGCATCTCAGAGCCTTAAATCACTGCGCTATACTGCCTCCCTTTTCACAGAGAAACTGCAAAAATATGTTCGGGGGGGGGCCTGAAAAATGTTACCTACCTTGGTCATGAGGTGGGGTCTCAAAAGGACTATGTTGAAAATTTGGTGCAAAAATTTCAACAAATGACAAAGTTATAACTAAAAGTTCAAAACACTTGAAAAAGCCATTAACCAAACTTATTTTGTTTTTCTCAGTTTCCATTCGGTGTTGGAAGCAGCAGGATGGGCCTGACAGTCATTGTCAGAGAACCAGATAGGTAAGTTCTGGGGGCACATAAACACTCTGCTCAAGGGGAGCAAGAGTAAAGTGACCAGGCTAATAAAAGCAAATGGGACACAACTCTCCACCCCTAAAGACACGGCCAACACCTTCAACAATTTCTTTCTGGACCTACAGAGGTTCAGAACTGGCAATCCCAGCAAAGACCCAGATAGCCAAGCATACCCAGGGAACCCTTCCCAGGGTGGTCAAGCAAACCCGGAGGCCCCACATCAGGGCCCCAAATGCACCTTAAGCTGGTATCGGCAGGGGAAGTCCTGAAACTGCTTAGAGGCCTGAAACCAGATTGTGCAGTGGGGCACGACAACCTGGAACCCGAGCTGCTGAAAATTGGAACCCTGCTATTGCAGGACCTATAGCCCAGCTCTTTAACAGGTCCCCGACAGAAAGAAAAATAACTGCTCTGTGGAAGGTTGGACTAGTGACCCCAATCCCAAAAAGTGAGCCACATGGAGAAGTGGAAGATTATAGGCCTATCTCCATTCTAAGTACCCTAAGCAAGCTACTGGAGAAGGTGATCTACCAACTAGTAAACCACTACCTGGAACTGCACAACCTGCAGGCTGATCAGCAGCATGGCTTTAGAAAAAAACACAGGACTGAAACAGCCCTAATAAGCTTCACCACTGATGTGTATGAAGCCTTAGGCCAGAAAAAAATGTTAGGGGTGGTCTTTATTGACCTCACCAAGGCATTTGATCTGGTCAACCACCAGCTACTTCTGGAATGGCTAAGAGGGTTGTGACTGGATACAACAGCCCTGCAATGGTTCACAGACTACCTCAGCAGCAGGACACAAATTGTCCGGTGGAATGGAGTGTGATCGCAAATTGTCTCACTGTAAGTATTACCTGAGCAACCACTCCCGTCGTCACGGGCCAAAAACCACACCACTGGGTTTTGTCTTAACGTCGCTTTATTTGATCAAACACACATGCATGTGGGACTTCTACAACGGAGAAGTTCTCCAATTACAATTTACAGCAGCTTTTTATAAGCTAGATTTTGCACTTCTTATCTTGAAAAATACCAACATTTCAGTATAAGCCAATCATAAGACAGCATAACAAGTTTTCAGCAATGTAACAGAAAAAAGAAAAACAAGTTTATGTATGAGGTACTTTTCCACTACTTATTCCATTTCTTTCCCAACACTGCTTGATACATATGCCTGGGTCAAGCTGACCTGAGAGAGACAATGAGTTTTACATCACACCATAGCAACGTACAGCTTGCCTTCAATGCCACTCACGTGCTGTTATTTTTATATTTGCCCAGTCATGCTCTTATCTTTATATTTTGTCCAAGCCCATTATTTAGGCTGGTACAACCAGTTCTGCTCAGTTTATCTATTTTTCTGTTTTTACAAATGTACCTCAAGTAACCTTAGTACAAATTCTATAACCCTTAAAAAAAGAAAACATGAACTCAGAAATTTCTACTACATTCATTATGACTTTGTTACAGCATGGCTTTCAAAGCAAGCATAGCTTCAAGGCATTTAATAGCAAATATAGCTTTAGGATATATAAAAATTCCCTCACAGGAGCTACATCAGATGAGCACCCAGTACCCGCAGGTGTCCCACAGGGATCAATCTTAGACCCCCTGCTATTTTCCCTGTTCACAAACAACCTCCTCCAGCACTGTAGAGGGGCAAAAGTCACGCTTTATGCTGATGACGCAGTACTGTATAGGACAGGAAAGGACATGGGGTCCTTAAATCGGGGGCTGAATCAGGACTTTGCAGTCCTTGAAACCTGGTGTCAGGTTAACAGGTTGGTCTTGAATAGCAAAAAAGATGAAAGCCATGCTCTTTGGCCCAAAATGACTGGGCCAAAAGCGATCCAACCACCTATCACTCTCCACCAGGGATGGAGTAGGGATAGAAATAGTGGACAGCATGAAATACCTGGGAATGTACATTGACCAGGAGGTCTCATTCAGGAAGCACATAGACCACCTCACAAAGGTAGTAAACCAAAAACTGGGCCTCCTCTACAGGCTAAACCCCTTTCTAACCAAGGAAACTAGAATGGCGGTAGGTAATGGGACAATTCTCCCCACCCTTTTCTACGGAGCAACCTTGCTCCAGTCGCTGAGGGCTATGGAAAGACAGTGACTGAGCACACTCTACCACAGGGTCAGCCATTTCACCGCTAGGGCAGATAGGATGGAACACCACTGCAAAGTGCTCCAGGCCTTAGAATGCCATCCCTGGAGGCAAGATAAACATATCCCTCCCTGTGTATGGCTTTTAAGCTACAGAAACTTGGGGCTCCTCTTGGGCTATGGGACCTGCTTGTTCCCAAGATGATGAGACGAGAGCTCAGATCCACCGATCGGACACTACTAGATATCCCCAGGGCTAGATCATCTCTAGGTCAATGGTCATTTGGGGTCTCCCTCCCCAAACTCTGGAACAAGCTCTTGAGAGAGATACAAGACAGCCCCACTACTGAGAGTTTCAAGAAGGGGCTAAAAGCACACCTTGGGAAGAGGCCTCAGTGCTGCCGCCACACTTAGGGTCTCGCCAAGGGACTAAATGCAGGGTGTTATCTCTGCTAAAGAACGCAGGGATTTGGATGGAAGGGTCCAATAGTTTGGTGGTAGAACTGTTACTAACACTTATATAGGTTTATAACTGTCAATGATCTGTTCCTAACAAAAGTCTGGAGTTTTGGTTGTATCAGTTCCTGTACTGTAATGTTTGTTCACTCACTCAATGTAAGCCTTGCTGCACTGTACATATCAAAAGTTTTTCCCTCCCTCTAGGTACATGTAACTAAACCCGGGTCACCCCTGAAAAAGGGGCAGCAAGGTTCCAGTGGGCCTACCTGGTTACCAAAATTTAAATAAATAAATAAAGTGAGTGGTGTGGGTGTGTGTGTGTGTGGAGTGGTGGGTTCTGAGAGGGTGTAAGATTGAGGGGTGTAGGTCAGGGGGAGATGAGACAGATGACAAGGGACAGAAGATGATGGGGAACTGTCTTCTTCTTTCCAGGTACTTGCTTGAATGCACCTAGGATGGGCACCCTGGTGTCACATTCTGTTTGTGGGATTGGCAGGGACAGGAATGGAAGGTGGGACAGCATGCAAAGGTAGCAAGAGGGAGGGGATTTCAGCTGTACAGCAAAGCTGGTGGGACTGGAATGGAGGGTGGAAAAGCACCATAGGGAACAAGTGGAAGGGGGTTCTATTATACAGTAAGGCTTTTTGGAACATAGGGTGAGACAGCAGCAGAGGAAGTGAATGGGAAGGGGTTAACTTGTGCTAAGCCAGTTGGCAGGGAAGGGACTGAAGGGTGAGACAGATCAAGCAGAACTGATGGGCATGCCCAGTTGGTATGCTAATTGGTGAAAACTTCTTACAATAGGAGCAGCTTCATCCTTTCATATGTAAGAAGTTTCTGCCCATTAGTAAACTGACTGGGCATCATCATCAGCCTGTTTGTAATACATTCCTCACAGCCCAGCCTCCTCACAACTCAACTGCTGTAACAAAAATCCCATGCCAGGGACTTCTAGTCCACTGTTACCACCAGGTTTTTACCAAGACAGGAACCAGGAAACCTGCTTCTTACCTCCTCCATGCAAAAGGTCAGGTAGGTCAACACAGTAACTGTTGGTAGAATGCCCTTCAGAAATGGACTGCAGAGTCCAGCTCAAATAACAAAATTACCTTTTTAAAATAAACAAGCAGTCACTTGTTCTATCAAAAATAGATTCTTTACTAGTGGACTACAAGTATTTACAACATGATATATATATATTTATATATATATATATATACATATATATACATACATACACACACACACACACACACAGTCAGACAAAAGGATTACCAGTTTACTAGGAATTAAAGTAAATGGAGTTAAAACAGACAGTTGACCGATAGGAAAACATTGAGCTTCCCTCACTCTTAAAATCTATTTACTTGCTGCTAACTGAAGAAAGACACTGTTCTCTAAGCTATATTTCTCATCTGATATCTAGCTGCAGGGCTCTGGTCTTTAAATGTTGCAGGTTCAAAAGAGTGAGCTGGACCTCTGCTTTGTAATCTCTACCCTTTGGCTGTGGGAAGGGGTCTCTCCCTTTTGAGTGACAGTACCCCACTGTCGCCATGGTGAATGACATCATCTGATCCAACTGGCTACTTCACACCCCAACAGCCTTTGTCCAGGTTTACAATCCTGTTTTGCAGGATGTCTGAGGTGTCCAGTCCCATGCCCCTGCCTTTCAGGATGTCTGAGGTGTTCAACATTGCACTCTCACATCTGCCTTTCAGGATCTGTAGCTTAGTTCCCATGAAAAAGTTACACTGAGAAGTTGAGCTGTCCAATATTTCCCATGAGATCTGCCTGGCCATGTGACCCTGGAAACCATGTTTGTGTCCACTTGCAAATAGCAGAACGCATTTATTTATTTAAAAGTTTAACCATGAAGTACCTATAAAGCTGAAAACAGCTTGTTTCTAGATGTGTCCTGAGGGAAGTGGGAGTAGGAGATAGTTAATAAAAAAAACCGTAAAATACAGTAATATAGTTTTACAAGCAGAATCATAAGTATTATAGGCAGAATAATAAATGAAGGCATCTAGAAAAAATGCACACTAATATTTATAGAAAGGGAAAATAGAAAAGTAAGACGAGGACAAGACTAGAGAATGAAGAAAAAGAGGAAAGGTCACAAACAGTTGCACGTAGGATGACAAAAGTCAGAAAGAAGAGACTTTAGGGAGGAACAAGAAGAGGCAGAATGAATAGGAAAGGCAAGGGAGGACCAATGTTTTGGAAAGCTGTAAGAAAAAGCAGATTGGCCAACAATATTTTTTCTAGAAGGAAAAGAGAGAGAATAGAAAGTATTGTTGTGGAGAGGGTAGAAAGAAGAAGGAGGAGGGGAAAGAACGGATCTGAGATAAGAAGGAACAGTGTCAAACCAGAATGTGGATAAAAAAGAGACACAATGGGAAAGGTGCCTAACATCAAGAAAGGGGAGAGAAAGAGCTGAGTAAAGAGAGCAGTGGTGAGTATGAGAGGGGCAATCTAAGGCAAAGTGGCAACTTATAACAAAAGCATAACCACGATAACAAAAGAAATAAAAAAAGAAATTAACAGATCAATCTGGTCACATGTCCATCACAACTGCATTGTCCCCAACATGGCCACACCTGCAAAAGACCTACAGGGCTGGCACGCTACCAATATGTTTGCTGCTCATGCACGCAAGCAAACATAATCTAAGTACTGTACCAATGGTACTAAAGGCGCAAAAGAAGGTCTGTACGAAATAATTATGTGGCCAGAAGGAAGGATGACAGGCTTCCTGTTGGCAATGAAAAGGGATGTTGCTTGGGGGACAGGGACCAAGACACATCATCTATAAATTGTAGTGGGAAAAAAAAGTTGCACTCTGGGGATCAAACCCAGGCCCCTTACTCCCTCCTGCTTGGTAGCATGTAGCTCTAACACTGTACTAAGCTTCCTAGATTGAAGTGCATGCTGTGGTTAAGGACATCCAGCATTGAGTGCAGACCCAACCCCCACTCCCACAGTTGCAGTGAATTCTTATAATGAGCAGTCTGCCTATTTAAAGTAATGTTTCCCAAGCTGCATTTAAACCTCAAAGTCATAGCTAGAACCTTTCAAGTTATCAGCAATATTGAATGTCAGACCTTGCTAAAAGTCTATCACTAACATCAGCAATGACATCTAACAATATCTGTCATACTACATAAACTGTAGTTATAAAGAGAAAAAAATTTCACTCTGGGGATTGAACCCAAGCCCCCTGCTCTCTACTACTTGGAAGCCAGCAGCTCAACCACTGTACTACATATTCTATACTGAAGGTGCATGCTGTTGCAAAGGACATCCAGCAGTGAGTGCAGACACCTCCCTGCACAGCAGCAGTTGAGTTTCATAATTAACCACTCTGTCTAGTTAAAGTAGTGTCAAAGTCTGAGATGGAACATCCAGCACTGATTGCAGCCCCCCGCCCCAAACAGTTACAGTGAATTTTCTTAATGAACAGTCTTTTTATTAATTAGTGTACTTTTCCCCTCAGTTTCCAACCAGCCTTATCATCGGACTCACCTCCTCCCCCAGCATTGTCACCTTCCCTGGGACTTACCTATGCACCTTGTTACTCCCTGGTTTACCCCCCTCCCAGTGTGAGGCTGCTTGAGGGGACCCCAATTCTTCTGGCAAAACTGAAGCATGGTTCTGGTCCTGGGACCTAGTCAGTGGTGTGGGACATGTGGGGAGGGGCAAGGCAGCATGCTGCAGTGGTTGGTGTTTTTCCAGTTTTTCTTCTCTGCCCCCAAGTATCAAGGAGGATCTTGACTGGTGCACACATGCATGACATGTGTCAGAGCACATCAACGTCCCCCTCCCAAATTGTTCATCTTCACTTTGCACCGCCACCTGCGGTCACCCAGCTGGCAGTGCTGAAGTGGAGATCAGGAGGCCTCCTTCCCCCTAGGAGGTAAGGGTCCCTTGGGATGCTCCACTGTCCTTCCCTGGCTGACCCACCAATGATATAGGCTAGTTCCCAAACCCAGGTCACCAGCATCCCAACCAGTAATGCTACAGGCTAGCTACCATGAGCAGTCTGCCTATTTGAAGTAATATGAACATACAGAATTGCCAGCAGAAACAGGCCATAATGGTCTATCAAGTCTGCTCAAGTGTGCAGCTCAGTTAGTTCCCTGGAGCTGCCCCCCCAACTCCTCCTGGAGTCATCCCTCACCATCCCATTCCCCTCCCCTATCTGCTTCCCAGTATCATCTCCTTCAGTCCTAGTCCTCTTCATCACCCTATTCTACCTCCCTTGAATCTGGCCACCATCTTTGCTGCCACTACCTCCTCTGGTAACTCATTCCACCCCTTTATAACTCTTTCAGTGAAAAAGTGACTCCTCATTTCCTTCTTGAATCTATCCCCCATCAGTTTCAGGCTGTGTACCCTAGTTGTTCCCTCCTTTCTTAAATTAAATATACCCTCTGTACCAACCCTGTTTATGCCCCTGAGGTACTTCAAGGTCTCAATCATATCCCCCATCTCCATTCTGTACTCCAGGGAGTACATGTTCAGCATCCTCAGCCTCTCCTCATGTGCTTTGTCCTCCATGCCCTTGATAATTTTGGTTGCCCTCTGCTGGACCCACTCCAGTAGTTTGAAATTCTTCTTCAGGTAAGGGCACCAGAACTGAACACAGTATTTCAGGTGTGGTCTCGCCAGTGACCTGTACAGTGGCAGAATAACTTCCTCCCTTCTAGAGGTGATTCCCCTGGCAATGCAGCCCAACATTTTATTTGCCTTGGCTGCTGCCTTATGGCACTGTGCTGTGTGCTTCATATCACTCCTGACCATTACTCTTTGGTCTTTTTGCTCCTCTGATTCAGTCATCTATTTTCCCCCCCAGCCAGTAACTGGCCTTTGTGTTTCTTGCTCCCATGTGCATTACCTTACATTTCTTAACATTAAAGCCCAACTGCCATATGCCTGACCATTTCTCCAGCTTAGCCAGGTCCTCTTTTAACTTCTGTCTACCTGCTGGAACAATGGTTATAATATTACTTTTAAAATACAGCACTTGGATTTACCTCAGGCCTTACCAGAAAATATTTTCAACAATTCCCAAAAATAATTATAAAATTCAAATATGATATTATCCCTAGTCTTCAGGTCCAGGTTCAAGATAATGATGAAAATACTTCTGTCACACTTAGGAATATGACATTCTAAATATTCCTAATGTGCATAAATACCAAATATAATAAAAGTAATGTAAAAAAACTGTAAATAGAAACAACAAAGGTTTCATAAAATCAATCAAACCACAAATAAAACAAATAAAATAAATTTCAGCAAACAAACAATGCAAATGAATAAGCAATATTCAACATAAATGGCACTGGCTATATAGTAGACTTTCAGCATACATAATATTTAGCATACCCTCCATGTATAACAGCATGCAAACTCATCAAATCAGTGTCTCATATTATATTTCTGTATAAGACTTATTTCAAAACTCATAGCATGCAAAATATATTCTTTTGTTTAAGTTTTTTAACCCTTATACCCAAGATTTGTTATTATTTTTATTATTATTTAGTTGTTTAACCAGGTACAGCACACTAAGCTGAAAGCTTTTTTACAGGAGCGACCTGGGATTTGTAAAAGTTAAACTCACTATGTTACCATCCTAAACAGCCAAACTGAAATATTAATATATTATTAATTAAAATAATTAAAAAATACTTAAATGTCTGGTTATCTGTAGGTTTGGTTGTCTTTTCCTTTTTAACTTTTCAAATTTTGATCAGAATGTCTGATTGTGGATGATAAAAGTCCTTTAGTGGCTTGGCTTGGCTGTAGTCCTCTGTCTTTCCCTTGGTTCACCATTAAATCTGGGACTGTAGAATTGTCGGACATCAATGAAGTAGTGCAGGATGGACCCTTCTTGCTTGATGTCACAAATCATCAAAAGTCACTTTTCAAGATTTGATGGGTAAAACCAAGTAGTTAAGTATTGATATTTCAAGGCACAATTATAAGCTTCTTCCCAACTGCAGTTGTTTGAAGAAAAAGGTTTCCTTATGGATGGCAACATCTTTTGGTTGGGAGGTGGATCTGGGACTTTTTCTGTTTTAATTAATTTCCACTTGGCCTCAGGATCTTGGCTTGAGCAGAAGCTTAAAACATTATTTTAGTCAAACTGTCCAGGGTAAACCATATTCTTTGCTCTGTCCAATATTGGAAAAAGTCCTTTCTTGTAACAAGCAGCTGGACCTCATTGAAATGTTGTGCAGACGTTCAGGCTTGTCCTTAGCACCTCCTGATGGAAACAAAGGCATAACTCAAATGCTGTCCCAAGCAGGTGTGATATCAGGCTTTCATCCTAATAAAAGTCCAAGATAACCATATTTTTCAGTCCAAACAATATGAGGTCCTTATAGCACCAAGGATCATGCAGTTCTGAAGTGGACACAGGCTAATTTGCCTATATGTTTCTACGTCGGGTGACATCATCACCAGATTTTGATTGGTCCTTGCAGATGATATAGGATGACATTTATTACCAGACTAACTGGCTCCAGACTTACTTTTATCAATTGAATCAATTTTCTTTTATAACATCTTAATTCAAAACAATATGATGTGTAAACCAACATATCTGAATTTCTCTCATCAAATGGAGTCTTTTGATACTTTTTTTACATTTCTAGCATTAATATTTTCTGAATTAGACTATTAAAGGTTATAACTTCATATTTTTAATAAAATCTTTTAAAACAAAGTGATAGTTTATCTTTAAATATTCCAGGCAGCAGAATAATAAAAGATTTTTCCATAAATTCTTTCCAGAATGTCTCTAAAAAATTAGATTTTCTCATAAGCACATGGAGTTCTTTGTGTCTAATGAAGTGTGACATCATGCAGCTGGGAGTTCATTAAGAATTCTTTAACATGAATTGACTAGACCCTGCAAACAGATATTCAATCAACACTCACATCATTAGAAAGGTTGTAAGGTCAACTTGCTTTTGACACCAAACTTGCTTGTTTATTTTTGACAATTTTACAAAACTCTTGCAGATCTGATATTCAATCTCCCAAGAGATCTCTGCAGTTTTTATTGAGTGTCTGAGTTTGGCCTTACTGGGAATTTACTCCTCTTTTCATTTGATAAAAGTTTCTCATTTCCATTGTAGTGAATGGTGCTCCTTTTAAAAGAGGTATCTATGTGTGCCAGTCTCATTTCAGCCTGGAGTCCAGATGTAGTATATCACCTGTCAAGCTACATAGTAACATCTCTTTCTTATCTCTTGGTTGCTAGGGCATTATAACCTTTGAATCTTCAAGAATTCAGGGCCCCTGGTTCTGGACTAACACTGCAGAGAGTCTTCCTTAGTATTACAATCTAAATTCAATGCAGTATCCCCTTCATCAGCCAAATGGAGGGCACATGGAAATTTAATCCACAGAAGCATTTTTCTTCTTTACTTTGAAGCAATGATTTTTCATGTAGGCACCAATTATAGCCAGAAGTTGTTTATGTATGTGTGTGTATATATATATATATATATATATATATATATATATATATATATATATATATATATATACAACAATACATACATATATATATATATATATAATATATGTGTGTGTGTATATATATATATATATATATATATATATATATAAGGCCAGATATTCAAAGGGTTGCGCCATGCACAACAGGGTTAGCATGCTCAAGTCCTAGATTGCGCCATTCTGCGATATTCAGCAGGAGGCAGTTGCGCCACTGAAAACAGGCTGAGCAACAGCGCAATGCAAATGAATGCATGCCCAACTGGAGGGGGAGGAACCATGCATAAACTGCACAGCCCGATATTCAGCCGGACTGTGCAGAGTTGTGCAGGCACAACCCCCAACCTGCGCCTGCAGGACTTTGAGCCAAAAAAAAAGGCTTAAGTCGAGGGCCACCCACAGGTGAGCTGCTGTATTGTAGGGCGCAACACAGCAGCTGCCACCTGTGGCTGGCCCCCAACTCAGTCCCTGTGCCCCCCAGCCCGATCACGGGCATAGTGTACTCCCCACCAGCCCGGTCGTGGGCATCAATGTGGTTCCCCTCCCGTTCACATCCCTGGTGGTCCAGTGGACCTAAATGCCCGATCGTGGGCAGAAGTAAACGGAACCCCCAGACATCCCCTTGTGCCCGATCATGGGCAGTAAGTACATTGAAACCCCCGAACATCCCCTTGTGCCCGATCATGGCGTAGGTAGTACATTGAACCCCCACCGAACATCTCCTGGTGGTCCAGTGGACGAAATGCCCGATCGCGGGCAGTAAGTAGAATGAACCCCAAAAACATCTCTATGGTGGCTAGTGTCCCCACCCACCCACCGACCCCACCACCCGCTCCCCAGCAGCTGGTGGGTGGCAGCATCCACCGCCTGCCACCTGCCACCGCCGACTAACTGCCCGGTAGGGCCTGCAGCCCTGGTGCAGAGCAAGAGCCAATGGGCGTGCAGCCCTATACTATATGACAGTCCAGATTTGTGAATGATTCATTCACAAATCTGGACTATCATGATCAATGGGCTGCACACCGATTGCTCTTGCTCGCACCAATGGGTGTGCAGCCTTACCGGGCAGCGGCGGCGGGCAGCAGGCGGGTGGGATGCTGCTGCCCGCCAGCTGCTGGGGGCAGCAGGTGGTGGGGCTCGCAGGGGGTGGGGTGGGGGACACTAGCCACCAGAAGATGTTTTTGGGGGGGTTCAATTTACTTACTGCCCGCGATCGGGCATTTCAGTCCACTGGACCACCAGGGAGATGTATGGGAGGAGGTGGGGGAGCCACATTGCTGCCCGTGATCTGGCTGCAGTGTGCGTCGGTCCCCGACGGCTGCTGCCTGGCAGGGCGCCAGGCGCAAGTCCTTGGGGATCGGCGCACCTACATGCTAATGGCATGCAAATGGGGCCATAATCAGATGCAAATGGCCCCCTGTGCCTTGCATGAATTATGGCCCCATTTGCATGTCACCTTTTGAATATCATGATTTTGCGCATGGCGCAATGGTACTTGCACCACCGCAAGTTGAATGCTCTACTCTGACAACTTGCGGTGGTGCAGGTTCCACTGCACCATGCACAGTGGCTGTGGCTGGGGGGTGATATTCAAAGGAGTTGCTCAATAGCGCAACTCCTTTGAATATCGCCCTGGCCACACCCCTGCGCAACTATTTTGCGCAGCGCAAGGGCTTGCGCCTCAGAATGGCGCAGTTTGAATATCCAGCCCATTATGCCTTATAATTAGACCATTATAAAGAATGTAAAATACTAATTAATGATTAATAAGAACAGGATAATGACAATTATAATAATAACATATTTTTAATCAAATTAGATTTGCCCCTACATTCCCCCCTTATGAATTAAAAATGCAACCCCAAAATGCATTTTGTAATTCAAAATTATAATTTTACCATCTGGGTATATAGTTTAAGCATTATAGAGAAAATGAAACACCGAAAACAAAGTTGGATTGTCATGTGGTAACTTATGACATCATCAGCGTATGACATCATCATATATGACACCATCGGATGTGACATCATAAGATGTGACATCACTAGATGACATCAAGAGATGTACCTTTTAGCATATAAATATGTACAGTACTACATGGACAAACATGATTAAACATGATTACAACTATGTACAGATGTAAATCATGTAACAATCTTTTACATTGTCAAACATTAACATACAACATGCCATTAGAAACAGGCCGCACAGTCTATCAAGTCTGCTCGATTGTACAGCTAGCCCCTCAACTTGCAGCTGCCCCACCCTCCTTGCCTCATAACCACCACCCCACTCTGTCCCACCCTCTCTTAAATCCTCTCACCATTCTACACGATACCACCACCTCGGGCAGAGTGTTCCACTTATCTACCACCCTTTCCATGAAAAAGTATGTTCTGATTTCCCTCCTGAACCTACCCCCTCCAATCTCAGCCGATATCCTCTCGTGTCCCTCCCCCTTCTGATCTGAAGAATCCCATCTGTATTAATCCTGTTAATACCCTTTAGGTACTTAAAGATTTCGATCATATCTCCCATCCCTCCTCTCTTCCAGGGAATACATTTGCAGCTCTCCCAGCCCCTCCTCATAGGATTTTCCCTCAAGTCCCTGTATCATCTTTGTTGTCCTATGCTGCACTCCCTCCAGCAACCTGATGTCCCTCTTCAGGAATAGCCGCCAATACTGCATGCAGTATTCCAGGTGCAGCCTGACCAGTGACCTGTACAGGGGTAGGATCACTTCTCTGTGCTTGGAGGTGAGTCCCCTCACTATACACCCCAGCATCTTGTTTGCCTTTGCAGCCACCTTCCTGCGCTGAGCTGAGTGCTTCTTACTCCCCATTAATAGTACCCCTAGATCCTTTTCCTCTACTGTGCTTTCCAACTGTACCCCTCCCAATTGATATTTCCTCCCCTGGTTCCTTGCTCTGAAGTGCAGTACCTTTCACTTCTTGGCGTTGAACCCCAACTGCCATGTTTCTGACCATTCCTATAGTTTGGTCAGGTCTTCCTGCAGCCCCCTCCATCCCTCTATGTCATCTACCACTGCACCAATCTTAGTATCACCTACAAACAGACTGATCCTACTCTGGATCCCATTTGAGATATCAGCTATGAATATCCTGAACAGCTCTGGTCCCAGTACTGAACCCTGGGGCACCCCACTTATAACGTCCCTTGGTGATGAGAGTTCCCCCACCACCACCACCCTTTTCTGCCTACCCCTCAGCCAGTTGGTGATCCAGTTGACTATTTTGTCCCCACCCCAATGTATTCCAGTTTTCCCCCCAGCCTCCCATGCGGCACTGAGTCAATGGCCTTGCTAAAGTCCAAATATAGGACATCCACTGCAAGGCCCCTATCCAGTTCCCTGGTATCCTAGTCATAGTACTCGACTAGGTTCATCTGGCAGGATCTGCCCAATACAAAACCATGCTGATCACCATCTGATGCATTATACAAATACAACAAATCTTCTTTGTTCATAAGTTCGAATATCAGTATCAATTAACATTTTAGCCTGACTCTTGCTCCTTATTTTCACTCCTTACATAATCTTGTACCCTTTTTAATCTTTAGTATTGCAGTACATGTAAGGCTAGTAGGCTACTTTTTGTTATATTTCATAAGTTTTGTCCCCCCATATGCTGAAGGTACTACTAAACTGGCCCTTATAACCTTTACCAGTATTTGCCAAGATATAATTCCTTGATTGGAAGTTAACCTTTTTGGTATTACACGGATTTTAGTTTAAGGTCTATGTGTAGTTTACCTTTTTAGCAATCATAGTTACACTGGGATTCCTTAATGAGATTACAAAAGTTTTCTACTATTTTGTTACCTTATTGTACTTTCACAAAATCAAAAATCAGATTGTTTACTAATTCTTACACATTTTCTTTAAAACAAAAACAAAACTGAAATTAAAATCAGGTTTATTTAACATTTCTTTTTTGTGTTTTTAAGATGCATGTGGTGTTTTGTACTGGACTATTACTAAAGTTGGGTACCCTGATAACCTGAAGGTCAGTTACCCCACAATGATGGCATCTCTTACAAATATGTCTTTCAATGGAAAGAGCATTTTACAAACAATTTATTTCCTAATTTAGTTTTACAAGTATATGCTTGGTTAACTTGTTAAAAATCAGCAAAAGAAAGTTTTACCTGAATTGACCTTATTTTTTAACATTTTATTATTTTCATCACTATCAACTTTAGTTTTTATCATCAATTATGTATACTTCATTAAAACTCTTTAATTTCTTTCTCTCTTTAAGTAATACTTTCTGTTAGTCTTCCCCCAATAACTGGAACAACTAATTTCTGAATCATAAAGGACCCCCCCCCCCCCACTTTCTCTTACCAGCAGTTAGCTTTAAAAGTGAAAGGCCTGGTTTTTGGATTTATGTACTAGAGAAATAAAAAACATGCATTACTGTAGTGCACATACCTACTGTAGGCAAGGTGTGTAATGGACTGTCAAATCCATATCACTACTGCAGATTAGGCACAGACAATACTGTCTTATTAAACACCTTTCCATTAACCCCTACAGACATTTCCTTTACTTTATCTGAAACTGTTGCAGTGGATTCAGTCACCATTCGGCACACTTGAGGAATAGTTTATCCAAACCTCAAGGCCTGTGATGTCACTTTATTGGGTAAGGGTTTCCCCTTAGTTGTGACCACAGAAATGTATTGTTTAGGCTTATACAGACACGCAGTTGTACAAGTGCATCCATCCCAAGGCATGGGAGAAAGTAAACCTTGCATGACATACAGGAAGTTGTATATTTTTACCCTATTTGGAGATTTAAGGCAAATGCCTATACTTTTCAAACTTTATTTGTGGTTTGGAACATGTTGTAGCCATTCTTTTTAACATTGGGTAAACCTGCACACTGCTTGGACAATGCAGAACTGGTTTTACGAGTCTTGTTTTGTGTGGCACCTTGGATTTACCTCTGGTTTTGAGTGGCACCTGATTTCCACAGTCCTTGGTGGGACTTGTACTTACAGTAGAGTTTAATGCTGCTGTCAAAAACAGGATGGCACTGAGAAAAACAGGATTTACTTTCTTTCTGAAGAAAGTTAAGCCTCTGTTTTAATTACAGATTTACTACATCTTATTTTGACACGCAAACCACATAAGCTTTACTTCTCCACTTAACCAATTTTTAGAATTACCAAAACTAGATACATCAATTACATTAGAACCTACAAAATTCAGTTTAATCATTAAATATTTTTTTCCTCTGAAAGTAGCATGGATTTCATTGTTTAGAAACTTTACGACTCTTTCTAAATGGAATAGGCCTTTTCACCTGTGACCATAAGATTTTCTGGTCATAGTCTAGAATAGGATTAAACCTCTTTAGAAGGTAATTTCCAATCAATAAATTATTGCCTGCTCTGTTTGTAACATACACTGGATATTTAATCTCCATTTTACAAAATTTCAATTTTAATCAAACTTTACCTAAGGTACTCTGAGCTTCCTCTCCATAACCTACAATCTGTAAGCTGTCAGGAAGGATTTTTAGCTTCTTTGAGTCACCTAAGGCATCAGTCAATTTATTAAAGAGATTTTTAGATATGAGACTTACTTCAGCCCCAGAATCAAGCAAAGCCTCATGACTGTTTTTAATGTTTGTCAAAGTAATATCTTTCTGCTTTTCATTTGGGAATTAAGTTACCCGGCAGACTGCATCTGGCTTCCCTGGCAATATAGCAGTTTTACAATGGCATCTTACACTGTGGTTGAAACTAACTCTGGACATCTTTTGAGAAAGGCTAGGCACAGAGAAAGCATTTTCAGCTTTACTTGTCATCTCATTTTCAAATCTCATTCCAATCTCATTATCCTTTTTAACAATAGCATTTTCTGTTACCATGTCAGCAACAGAGTGAACAGATTCTACAAGCCACATAACTCTACTAGTCCCACCTGTACTACATACAGCTGAAGAATGATATTGCACAGAAAAATGAAAGTCAGGAGGTGATGGGGGGGGGGTGCTGTGGAGCCCAAGCAAGATGGATGCCTGAAGACAGAGTTCTGTTATTTACTCCAGAAATATTTTTTAAAGCTATGGCAAATCACAGAATAACTTGTCTTTCTATATTGAATTGTGTGTTGGATAGACTGCTGACTAAAATAGGCAATCCTCAAAAGGATAAGATGTCTGGGGATACAGCTAAGTCAAAGAACCCTCTCAGTGTGCTGACAATGAGGTCCACTCAGGGCCGTGACTTAGAACCTGCCACCAATGGCATAGAAGAAATGCTACAGGCACTCGGCTCTAAGCTAAACAGATTAATAAAATCTGTGGCTGATCTGTCAGATGAGTTTGGCAATTTAACAAATAGAGTTCCCTCAACTGAAACAGCAGTGGAATCAGTCACGGTGGTGGCAGCTGATGCAGCAAAATGAGAGGATGCAGCTATGGGAGATGTTACTGCCATGATCAAGGAAAACTCCTATCTGAAATCCAGATTGGAAACACTGGAGAATCAAGCCCAGGCTCAACATCTGAGACTGCTCAAACTAGCAGAGGGCTGCGAGGGAGATCATCTTCTCCTATTTTTGCAAGAATGGCTGCTGCAACAATTAGGAGATGAAGCTGCATCCATGGTCCAGAAATTTCAGAAGGCCTATTGTGTTACATGTAGAGGCAGGCCAGATAACCCAGAAGCACCACAAACTGTCGTAACCATCACCAATGGGGTTGGCACTCAAAATAACATGCTGGCTCTTGCACACTGAAATAAAAAAGCTTCTGCGGGATGGCCAAGAGATCTCAATGTTCCCGAACAAAGGTTGCACAACCAGGCAAAAGAGAAATGAATCTGACAAATCAAGAGCAATCCTGCGAGAAGCCGATATCCCCCATGGGATGATTTTCTCTGCCCGACTGTGGATTGCATCCAAGGGGAAGATTTTCCTTTTCATGGATCCAGGTGAGGCACTAAAATGGTGCCAGAAGAATGCAGCAGTTCGCATTTGAGAAATGGCCAGAGAGGACTCCTAGTCAGATGAAGAGGACACATGAACATTTAATTAAGT
The DNA here is from genome assembly GCA_016271365.2 of Neoceratodus forsteri. Taxonomy (NCBI): domain Eukaryota; kingdom Metazoa; phylum Chordata; order Ceratodontiformes; family Ceratodontidae; genus Neoceratodus; species Neoceratodus forsteri. The sequence continues at coordinate 1,095,527,162 of CM057451.1, forward strand.
GGGACCAGCACTAAATGTTGATCCCTTTGTTGATTTGGGGGGTTTGTAAAAATACACGGGTAAGACCTTACTAACAGTCTGTTTATGGTAATGGGACAAAGAAAAACCCTACCTATGGGAAGAACCCTATAAAAATCTTTAAAAGGTTCAATTTCCAGCACTTAGTGATTAGTCTGTGTAACTGTATTATATGATAGTTGTGCCTTTACAATCCAAGTTAGACAGTGCATGCTGTCTAAACTGTTTAAGCTAGGAAAAAGTTAAAAGCTAGTTACTTATAAGTGATTTAAAAATTGCCAGTACATTGATCATTTTTAGAGTTTTTGGGGTGAAGGACACTAAGTCTAATTTTGAATTGCACATGTCATGCAATACTTAAGGGACAGCGTGATGGATTTTCTCCTCTTATTGGGGTAAGGAATTGTGGACTTTTGGGCTATGGTTATACGCAATACAAACCATGCAGTTCATGGGCTCTTTCTCACAACCTATCAAAAATTACAAATATTCAATAGGATTTATTATTTTGCGTACCGCCAAAGATGTATCTTTTAGCATTGATGGACAGTTTGAATGTAATAAGAGGAGTGGCTCCCTTATGGTTTCATTTGTAAATTAATGTAATATCAACTGCTAGTAAATGTAACTGAATGTTTGATGAATAATCAAAAACAAAGTTTAAAAAACGTTCAGGAGGTGACTGAGAAACTTGGAGTACATAGCTATGAATAAGAGCTTGTATTTTCTCTAGTTCATTTTTTACTTTCTCCATTTCTTTCCTATTTGTAAAATTATGCTGAGATCTGTTTTGAGTTGTTCTAACATTTTGATCATTGTCAGAATAGTAGCACCCCCTGTGATCAGCTCTGTTCACCATGCTCACTGCCATGCCTTGCACATGGGCCTCCCCCCTTTCGAGAGGGACTCTAGTATTAGCATCGGTCTGAGTCTTGATAAGCCTGCTGGGCCACAGTTGGGCCTAGCATGGGTTTCAATTGTTTTTTCTTGTTAGACATAGGTCATTTCTCTTCCCCCTTAACCAGAGTATTAGAGGTGGTAGCCTCTAGCATCTTAGTCTGAGATACAGAGGAACTCCCTTGTTGCCTAATCTTGTGCTTTTTCTTGTATTTCTTAAATGTTTCTCATTCCGAATAAGAATTTGAACCACTCATTTGTCTAGGAATTTTGTTTTGACTCTGTAATTCATTTTCTGAGTCAGAAGATTCTCTGGAAGAAATACCAGAATCAAACAATCTAACCTTTTAAATGCTTTCATTTTTTTCTTTAACTTGACTTTTACTCTGTAAATATTCATACTTTTCTTTTAACTCAACCAAATCTTTGTTATCCTGTGCATAAGCATCTGCTAGTTCAACTTTTTTCTTGTCAAATTCAAACACTGCTGTTGCCATTGTTGTAACTCACTTTGCAAAAGAGCATTTTTAGCCTTTAGCTTGACTAAGACACAGCAGTTATTAGAAAGGTCATTTTTACTTTCCTGTAAAAGCTTTTCTAAAATCTCTACCTGACCTGCAAATTCCCTATACTCAAAACATTTATTCACCAACATTTTTTCTAGCTGTTGTATTCTTTCATTTTTACTTTTAGTTAAAGTTAGCTGTGCAGGGGTGTAAATTACTGTCTCAGTGCTAAGCATCTCTGCAATTACAGCAAAAATTGTCATGGCTATGCAACACTGATTACCAGCTTTAACAAAAACAATAACAATGCTTTAAACAACAATTACAATAGCAATGACTCTTTATAACACAAAAATTTAAACCAAACAAAATATTTTCTCTTGCAGCTTGTACTGTCAGTCAGGGATTCTATTCTGCTCATTTCTAGGCTTTACCTCTTCCTTTTGCAAAATGTAACTTCAGACTATTGTGAAAGAAAAACAGAAAAATATTATTTCTGAAAATCAGTAACTTGCAAGCAATACTAATAATATTTACTTCCCATACACTCTAAATGTGGACTGTTGTTCACTAACAATCATCCCACGAATGAGAAACCCCAAAGATTTCAGAATAATGGTTATAATATCAATTTTATAATACAGCACTTGGACCTTAGGCCTTGCCAAAGTATATTTTCAAAACTTCCCAAAAATAATTATAATATTCAAATATGATATTGTTCCTGTTCTCCAGGTTCAAGATAATGATGGAAACATTTCCTCACACCTAGGAATATTATATATATATATATATATATATATATATATATATATATATATATATAATAGGGGATACATGATGGGCATGAGTGTGATACAGCAAATATTGTCACTCCTGTAGAGTGAACTCTCGATATCTCATGAGTGTCGAAGGCACAAGTGAGATAGCCAGAGCTCACTCTAAAGGAGTGACAATATTTGCCATAGGACACAATCTGCACATCATGTATTCGATATATACAATAGGGGCAAGAGTTTCAGAAGTTTTGTTATGCTGTCTTGTGTTCTGTTTCTGTTTATGTGTTTGCTCATTCTGTGTGAGAGCTTTTCTGAATGGGCTGGCAGTGTTATAAATTCTGGGAGACACATGAGTGTGTTTTGCAATGCTAAATGAGTTAGTTTTGGGTGGGAGTGAGAAACATACTTTTGTGAAGCTGTATTCTATAGAAGTCTGGCTGAAGAGAAGCTGAGAGCATCACAGTAATTGTAATGGGCTGAGAGGCAGAGTGTCAGAACAGCTGATACTGTTTTTAGTGGTAATTGAGTTAGCTGCAGGCTGCAGTGAGGAATAGACTGTTCTGTGAAGCTGTGCTATTTAGAATTCTGGCTGCAGTCAATCTGAGAGTATCACAGTAATGAGCTGGAAGTTAGAGGGGGGAATAGGTGTGTTTTGTAATGCTCACTGAGTTAGCTGTAGGCAGCAGTGAGACCTCTCATGAAGTTCTGCATTTGTGTCCATGGTAACAGCACAGGTGTTTCTTGCACGCTGAGGGCAAAGCTGCCTAGAGTGATGATATCAGTGACCTGTGTGTGTAAATGGCTGATACCATCACAGTAGAGCAGAGGGTAAAAATATCACACTGCAATGGATGATACACTGTTTTATCTCACTCATGTATCACTCACCCCTATTGTGTGTGTGTGTGTATATATATATATATAAACACCAGTACAATAATTCTAAATATTCCTAATTTGCATATCAAGCATAATAACAGTAATGTAAAAACACTAAACATAAACAACAAAGGTTTCATAAAATCAGACACACTACAAATAAAATAAATAAACAAATGTCAGCAAATAAACAATGTAAGTGAATAAGAAATATTCAACATAAATGGCATTGGTTATATACTAGACTTTCAGCATTTTTAGTACTTAGCATAACCTCCATGTACAAGAACATACAAACTCATCACATCAGTGGCTCAGATTATATTTCCATATAAGACTTATTTCAAAACTTCATAGCATGTAAAATGTATTCTTTTGTTTAAGTTTCTTAACCTATATACCCAAGATTTGTAATTAAAAGTTAAACTCACTATGTTACCAACCTAAATAGCCAAATTGAAATATTAAAATATTATTAATTAAAATAATTAAAATAATACTTACATTTCTGGTTATCTGTAGGTTTGATCTTCTTTTCCTTTTTAACATTCCAAATCTTGGTGAGAATGTTTGATTTTGGATGACAAAAGTCCTTTAGTGGCTTGGCTTGGCTGTAGTCCTCTGTCTTTCCCTTGGTTCACCTTTGAATCTGGGACTGCAGGATCTTTGGACGTCAATGAAGCAGTGCCGGCTGGACCCTTCTTGTTTGATGTCACGAATCATCAAAAGTCACTCATCAAGATTTGGTGGGGAAAAATCAAGTAGTTAAGTACCTGACAGTTCAAGGCACAATTATCAGTTTCTTCACAACTGCAGTTGTTTGCAGAAAGGGGTTGCCTTATTGATGGCAAAGTATTTTGGTTGGCAGCTGGATCTGTGGCTTTTTCTGTTTTAATTCATTTCCACTTGGCCTCAGGATCTCGGCTTGAGCAGAAGCTTAACACATTATTTCAGTCAAAATGTCCAGGGTAAACCATATTCTCTGCTCTGTCCAATATTGAAAAAAGTCCTTTTTTGTAACAAGCAGCTGGACCCCATTGCAATGTTGTGCAGACTTTCAGGCTTGTCCTTAGCTCCTCCTGGTGGAGACAATGGCATGACTCAAATGCTGGTCCCAAGCAGGTGTGGCTTCAGGCTTTTGGTCCTGTAAAAGTCCAAGATAACCAGGTTTTCAGTCCAAACAACATCAGGTCCTTAAAGCACCAAGGATAAGGCAGTTCTAAAGTGGGTTTGGCCTAATTTGCCTATATGTTTCTTCGTCACATGCCATCATCACCAGATTTTGATTGGTCCTTGCAGATGATAAAGGGTGACATTTATTACCAGACTAAGGACAACCCACTTGCTCCAGACTTATTTTTCATTACTGAAGTTAATTTTCTTTTATAACTTCTTAATTCAAAGCAAAATAACTTTTAAACCAACATAGAAACATAGAATTTGATGGCAGATAAGGACTGCTTGGCCCACCCAGTCTGCCCATTTCCCCTACCTAATGGATAAGCTGCAGATCCTAGTTAACCAGTAGCCTACTTCTTCCTACCCCAACCCCCTAGAATTGCCTTATGGCTGTCCCATGCATGCTTGAATTCCACCACTGTTTTTGACTCCACAACCTCCACCGGAAGGCCGTTCCATGCATCCACAACCCTCTCTGTGAAAAATTACTTTCTTAAATTACCTCTGAGCTGCCGCCCCCATCTTCAAATTGTGCCCCCTTGTTCTTGCACACCTCTATTTTTTGAAAGATGCTACCCTCTTGGACTTTGTTGATTCCCTTGAGGTACTTGAAAGTTTCTATCATGCCCTCCCTCTCCCTCCTTTCCTCGAGGCTATATATATTAGGCTCCTTAGGTCTCTCTTCATATGTCTTTCAGAGCACACCCTGCACCATTTTAGTTGCCCTCCTCTGGACAGCTTCCATCCTGTCTATGTCTTTGCGGAGATTGGGTCTCCAGAACTGCACACAGTACTCCAGATGGGGTCTCACCAGCTGTCTGTACAGATGGATAATAACTTCCTGCTTTCTACTGGTGATGCCTCTCTCTATGCATCCCAGTATCCTCCCAGCCCTCATTGCTGCCCTCTCACATTGCTTGCCCACCTTTAGGTCATCTGATATGACTACCCCCAGGTCCCTTTCCATTTTTGTTGTTGTTAGTATCTCACCCCCCATTGTGTACTCTTCCCCTGGGTTTTTGTTTCCCAGGTGCATTACCTTGCACTTCTTAGCATTGAATCTAAGCTGCCATACATTTGACCATTCCTCTAACCTTGTCAAGTCCCTTCTCATCCTTTCCACTCCACCTTGTGCATCAACTCTGTTGCAGATCTTTGTGTCATCTGTAAAGAGACATACTTTTCCTTCAGTCCCTCTGCAATGTCGCTATAAAGACATCGAAGAGGACTGGTCCTAATACTGAACGTGCGGTACCCCACTAGTAACCCCCTTTCTTCAGAGTGGACTCCATTTACTATTAGTCTCTGTGTCCTAATCTCCAGCCAATTCTTTACCCAGGCTATCATCTTGGGACCCCTCCCAGGCTGGCCAACTTGTATATTAATCTTTTGTGTGGGACTGTGTCAAATGCCTTGCTAAAGTCTAGGTAGGCCATGTCCACAGCCCTTCTCTGATCTACTACTTTGGTCACCCAGTCAAAGAAATCTATCAGATTTGTCTGACATGACCTTCCTGCTGTGAATCCTTGCTGCCTTGGGTCCTGTGCCCCTCTGGCCTCTAGATACTCAACAATTCTTTCCTTCAGAAGTGATTCCATCATTTTCCCTACCACTGAGGTTAAACTAACAGGTCTGTAGTTTTCTGCTTCTGCCTTGCTCCCACTTTTGTGAAGGGGAATCACATCTGCCCTCCTCCAGTCCTTGGGTACCTCCCCATCCTCCCATGATTTGTTAAAGAGGGTAGTCAGTGGTGTCACGAGTTCTACCCTTAGTTCTTTTAGAATTCTGGGATGAATCCCATCAGGCCCCATTGCTTTGTCCACCTTCAGATTTAAGAGTTCTTTCAGAACCCTTTCTTCTGTAAATGAGCTGGTATCAACTTCTGTATCCAGAGTGTTTCTACTGTTTGTTTTAGGTACCTCCCCCTCTTCCTTTGTAAATACTGAACAAAAATATTTGTTAAGTATCTCTGCCTTTCACAGTCACCCTCTGCCCACCCTCCCTCCCCTTTATTAAGCCTCACTATCCCTCCTTGGTCTTCCTTCAGTCCCTGATGTACCTATAAAAGGTTTTATCTCCTTCTTAACTGAGTTGGTTATCTTTTCCTCGGTTTGGACCTTTGCTGTTCTGACTGCCTTCCCATCTTCCTTTTGCTTTAACTGATACAGTTCTCTGTCCTGCTCCTTCTGTGATTCCTTGTACTTCCTGAATGCTTTCTTTTTCTCTTGAACCTTCACTGCCACTTCCTTTGAGAACCATAGTGGTTTCTTACATCGTTTTGTTTTGTTTACTTGCTTCACACAAAGGCTTGTTACCTCTGTGATGGCAGTTTTTATTATCTCCCATTGTTCTTCCACCCCTCCTTCCTGCCCATTTGCTAGTGAATTCCTTAGGCACTCACCCATTTTGGCAAAGTTAGCCCTCCTAAAGTCCAGTACTTTTGCCTTTGTATGGCTTGACTTTATTGCTGTGTTTATTGTGAACTGTACTGTTCGATGGTCGCTAGTTCCCAGATGGCTACCCACTTCTACATCTGTGATCCTCTCTTCATCCCCATTTGAGAGAACCAGGTCTAAGATTGCTCCCTCTCAAGTGGGCTCCAATACTAGTTGTCTAAAGCCTGCCCCCTGTAGGGCATCTCGAATAACCCCACTCTTCGAAGTGGCTGCTGCAACTGCACTCCAGTTAACATCTGGCATATTCAGATCACCCATCAGCAATATCTCCCCTTTTTCTGCCATTCTAAGTATACTTTCTATCATTTCCTTGTCCATTTCCTCCCCCAGAGAAGGGGGTCTGTATACAACTCCTGTGCAGATTGTGGTGCCATTGCCGGCCTCCAAATTTACCCACAACGCTTCTTCTCCTCCATGTTTACCTTTTTGTTCTGTTGCTTTGATTCCTTCCCTTATGTAAAGAGCTTCTCCTCCTCCTCCTCTTTTACCCTCCTTGTACCTCCTGTAGATAGTGTATCCTGGTATGTTTACGTCCCAGTCATGGTTTTGTGTGTACCATGTTTCTGTGACTGTCACGATATCCAGATGTTCCTCCTCCATCAAGGTCACTAATTCAGGAAGCTTGTTACTCAGACTATGGGCATTGGTACTCATTGCTCTCCATTTTTTGATGGCTTTACCTTCTGTTGCAGCATCCCCCACTGACCTTTCTACCTCAGTCTTTTTCTCATTTAGTGCGCTGTTTTGTAGGAAGAGGCTGGGATTTTCCTGCTGCTTATCAGTGCCTCCCCCCCCCTACTAGTTTAAAAGCTTGCCAATGAAGCATTTAAACCGATTGCTCAAAAGACCTGTTCCCTTCCTGGACAGATGCAGACCATCCTGCCAGTATAGGCTGGTGTCCCTCCAGGTGGAACCCGAGTCCCCCAATGAAGCCAAACCCCTGTGCTCCACACCATTTTTTCAACCATTCATTAAACTGCATGGTGCAAAGTACCCTTGCCTCACTCATGCCATTGACAGACAGCACCTCTGAGAAGGATAAAGTGTGTGCTACTTGTCTTAGACCCCTCCCCAATTCTACAAAGTCCTTCTGCACTGCTCTAATCTCATGATGAGCCAAGTCATTTGTCCCTAGGTGGACAATGATGTCCAGCTCAGACTCCCATGCAGCTGTTCTCATGATCCTGAGGATGCGCTTCCTGTCCTTCCAAGCCATGGCACCAGGCAGGCACCTTACTTCAGTTTTCCCTGCTCCCCCCAGTTCTATTCCCCTAATAATTGAGTCCCCCACCAGGAGCTGCTTCCTTTCCTTGTGGTGTCCTCTGCCTCCTTCCTGTGGGCCTCCCTTGTGACAGTTGTCCTCAGCCTCCTTAGTCTCCTCTGCAGGTGCATCCATAGGGGAGCTATGCTCCCCCAGAATGGTGTATGGATTGTGGAGTGGAACAACTGACTGGGTGTGCCTCTGTTCCACCATCCTCACCCTCCCTGAGCCCACTGTGGTCCAACTGCTGTGCTTTCTTCGCAACCTCTGAGGTAGTGGTGGTGGCTCTGGTGCTCCCTGGATGGGGGAGGTTCTCTTCCTACCATCCAGTGTAGCCTGGGAGAAGGTTCCCTTACTACTGTCCAGTGTGGCCTGAAGACAGGCAACTTCCTCCCTCAGGGCAGAGAGTTGTCTTCAAATAGGGCAGCATCTCAGCCATTACATTGCACTACTCCCCACATGTTTATCTACTTATTGTGTTTTGTGTGTGTGTGTGTGTGTGTGTGTGTGTGTGTGATTAGTTTGTTATATAGAAATATATATATATTATACAATGTGTATGCTTATATTGTCAGTGCAGTGTGCTAGAGAGGATATGACAGTGATATGCACCTTGCACTCTTGAGGAATGATGTCAGAACCCCAGGTATAAAGGAACTATTTCCAGGGGTGGGTGGGGTGAGGGGTGGGAAGGGGTTGAGCCTAAACTGTGCCCTCACAAAACAATCAGCTAAAAGCTCTGACTCACCGCTGCAATGAGTGCCTTCCTGTCAGCAAGATGCCCTACACAACAATTTGACAGAGAAGATACCCTGCTAATCAAACAGAGAAAAATCCAGACATCCAAGTCAGACACAGGTAAACCTCCCCAGCCCCAAAACAGCCTGGTGGTTTGTGCTTTGAAAGTAGTCAACCCCGAAATAAGTCAGTTGTGCTTTAATCTCTTCCTGCACTGAAAATCTTAAGAATTGTAACAAAAGTAAAGCTAGATTCACCTCCCTCTGTTGCTTGAAAGACTGTCTTTTCCTGATAATTCTAAGTTCCTTATTTTACCTTTCAGTTAGAAGTAGCCTCCACCTGCAGAATATCTGCTACAAACCAAAGAAATTGTAAGGTTCACCTCCCTCTGTTGTGAGCACAACTCGCTTTCTTGCAAATCCTATGTTCAGTATTGCAGCTTCCAGCCAGAGGTAGTTTCACTTGAAGAATATTAGCTGTTCTGATGAGTTTGCTACAAAACACTTGCTTATAATACTATTGTTCTCAGGTCTGTTACCAAAGCTATTGGCTGATAGCTTTCATATTTTTAATAAAATATTTGAATTTCTCTTATCAAATGGAGTCTTTTGATACGTTTTTTCATATTTCTAGCATCAATATTTTCTGAATCAGACTATTAAAGGTTATAATTTCATATTTTTAATAAAATCTTTTAAAACAAAGTGATATTCTCTTTAAATATTCCAGGCTACAGAATAATAGAAGATTTTTCTATAAATTATTTCCAGAATGTCTCTAAAGCATAACATTTTCTCATAAGCACATGGAGTTCTCTGTGTCTAATGAAGTGTGACATCATGCAGCTGGGAGTTCATTAAGAAATGTTTAATATGAAGGGCCTGGACCCTGCAAACAGGTATTCAATCAACACTCACATCATTAGAAAGGTTGTAAGGTTAACTTGCTTTTGACACCAAACTTAATTGTTTATTTTTGACAGTTTTGGGGCTTCAGAGTTTTGTAAATAGTAAGCATTACACAGCTCTTGCAGATCTGATATTCAGTCTCCCAAGAGATCTCTGCAGCTTTTATTGAGTGTCTGAGTTTGGCCTTACTGGGACTTTACTCCTCTTTTCAATTGGTAAAAGTTTCTCATTTCCATTGTAGTGAATGGTACTCCTTTTAAAATAGGTATCTATGCATGCCAGTCTCATTTCAGACTGGAGTCCAGGTGTAGTATATCACCTGTCAAACTACATAGTAACATCTCTTTTTCATATCTTGGTTACTAGGGCATTATAACCTTTGAATCTTCAAGAATTCAGGGCCTCTGGCTCTGGATTAACACTGCAGACAGTCCCTCTTAGTATTACACCTGGAGGCCCCCTCAGGCTGTGACCACCCTAGCGGTCAGGACCATCGACAGGTACAGAGGTCAGTGCTCCAGCCTTGGCTTCTCAGGGGGAATTTTCAGCCTGATTTTTCTTTCAAACTTCTGGCAACGCGTTGGGAACAGTGCTCATTGGCTGTTTAGTCAAGTAGTGCCTCCTGATTGGCCTGCTCCTTTGCCCAGGATTGTCAAGCCTTAACATTGTTTTTCTTTCACTAAGCCTGCTAATATTGTTTAGTTTCATGATGTTATGCTTGTGGAACATCTTGCTTTGACTACCGCTACCAGACTTTAGCCCAATTTCTGTGTTTGCTGTGAGCAGTCTGAACCTGAGTTGGAATTTCTCTGCGCAAGTCAGTTCACGGCTGCAGCTTTCCAGAATTACTTGGCTACTGGGAAGCGGCGGTCTCTGCAAAAAAAAACTGTTACCAGTTCCCATATAAAAAGTGTATGACTGAACTGTGATTAGAGCTAATGTATTTTTTCTTATTTTCCTTTTTGGTTAAGCCTGTTAAGAATTTTATCTGGGGTCACAAAAGGCTAGGTGCTCTGTTCCTGCTCTTTGTTTCTTTTGTTTTTCTCAGACCACTCAGACCTAGTTGGCACCTTGCTGTAGTCTGAATCCGCCCCCAGATTTAAGACGCAATTAAGTGTCGCAGCTCCTTTGTGTGCTTTTGTTGCTCTCGAACCCTCCCTCTATTCCTGGGCCATATCTAAAGTGTGTCTATCCTTCCCTCTGCAGAACACCTGTAATGCAACTGCTGCTAGCCTAGTGTAAAAAAAAAATATATATATACTCTGTTTGACAATGCTCACTGAGCGGCTCCCCCCCCCCTTCCTTTCCCTACTAATTCCTCCTCCCCTATCTCCTCCCTTCTCTCCACAGCTCTCCCCGACCATAAGTTTTGCACCGTTTGTTATCTTTTGCTTCGTTGGAGATTGTATTCTATTGAAACAAAATTGTAATTGAACTGTAACTTTTTTGTTTGTAAGTACTGTGTCCCTTGTACTACTGTTCTGATGTCCTCTTTGTGACGAGGTACCTTTGTAAATGAGCCTCTGGCTCAAAGGTTTCTAAACTGATGTTTAACTAAATAAATAAATAAATAAAGCCTCTTGGGCTATGACCGCCGTAGCGGTCAGGAACGTTGGCAAGCACCCCACAGCACTAGGAAGCTGCAGCACCAGCCCCTGCTCTCTCATTTCCAGGTACGGAGGTCAGTGCTCCAGCCTCGGCTTCTCTGGGGGAATTTTCAGGCCCATCCCCCACCCCCTCCCCAGGCCACCTTAAGTACTCTTTAATCCCCACCTACCTTGCTAAGCCTCCCTCCATTGGCTTACTTTTCAACCTACTTTACTCTTTTCTCCTCCACCTTTTAATGCTACTTTTCAGCTATATGTCTTTCTAACTTTACAGTTCTGCTACTAAACGAATCCTCCTCCTACAAACTCCTAGAGAATTTAGTTCCTTTCTCAAGATTCCCTTCAAAATCCTACACCCTTACCTATCTCCAGGCAATCTAGCATCACTCGCTATAGTTGAAGCTCATCCTTTATACCTCTGGACCATGGATACTGACCTAACGCTGCGGAGGTCGTGCGTACTATTCTGCCTGTCTCTGCTCAACTTTTTCCCTTACTCTCAAACTCAGTAACTCCGATGTCCACTATTGAGACTGGGGGGGGAAACATCCACAAGTTGGATTGTGCTGATATCTCAGATATCATTGATTATCTCATAGGCGCCTTCAATTCCACCTTCCTGCTCTTGGACCCATACCTAGCCGGTATAGCGGTACCCTTGCTGAACATACTTTAAATGACACCTATTTGTCTCCTCACTTTGTTTGCCCCACTTTGTCTTCTGCTGGCAAGGTACTGCTATACATAGCATTAAATCAGCCAGGCACTAGCCTCAGGGCTCCACCATGCTATGTCTATGTTCCGCATAAGTGGGAACAGATCAAGCTTTTAAAACTACTCTTAGGACTAACTAGGAAGCTCCTGCTTCTCTTGCTACTGTGCTCAGGTAATGTCGAGCTGAACCTGGGCCCACCAGTATCTTTTGGATCCCAGCTGACTTACCTAGCCTTAAAGGGTTAAGTTTTATGCATGTTAATGCGTGCAGCTTGTTAACAAAAATTACTTCTATCCAGGCTTGGATATGTCACACTGCCCCTGACATATTGGTTGTCACAGAGTCCTGGCTCCGCCCGCCAACTAGCAACAATGAAATAAGCCTCCCTTCCTATTCTCTGTTCCGAACTGACAGGCAGTCCGGAGGTGGTGGGGTGGCTATTTATGTTAAAGACACATTTGCGGTCTCTGTCCTCGACTCAACCACTGTCCCAAATTAATTCAAAAGTCTCTCCCTGCAGGTTGAGATTTCATCTGGAGTCTCGTTTTGTGTGTCAGGCTGCTATAGGCCTCCATCTGCAGGGTTGCAGCTGTTGAGTCATTTAAGCCTTATACTGGGACACAGGTCCACTGAGTCCATACTACTAGGTGACCTTTATTTAGACTGGTTGTCCAGTGTATCCTCTCCCTTAAAAACATTCTGCAATTCTCTCAGACTGACCCAACTGATCAACTAAACCACAAGCCCTAATCAGACAAACCCTACTAATAGCACTTTGCTGGATATTATCCTTTTTAGCAAACCTCACTTATTCACCCATGCAGGTGTATTCTTTTCAGATATCAGTAACCACTGTTTTATTGCCTGTGTGAGGTCCAACCACACTTCTCCATGTGCATCTAAATTTTCTACTAAAAGGTGCCTCCTGAATCTTGATCCTTGCGCATACATCACAGAGTTAACACACTCTGTAAACTGGACAGACTTTTATTTAGCAAAATCAGTGACCACTGCCTACGACATTTTCCAAGACATAGTTTTAGGTGCTATTAATAGGCATGCACCACTAGTGAAAACTCCTGTTAGGAATAAGTCCTGCCGGTGGTTCACCAATGAGCTGAAGGTAGCCATGCACAATAGGAATGTGCTATGGAAAAAGGCCCGAAAGTCCAATCTTACGAATAAGTGGAACCTTTTTAGGAAGGTGAGAAAACTTTGTACCAAAATGATAAGGGAAGCAAAGGCTAATTTTTATCGCTCTCAACTTGATCTATCAGCTAAATGTTCCTCAAAATTCTGGAAACTAATTAAAGACATCGAAGGCCATTCCTCTGGTGCCTCCTTGCCGACAAAAATCTCAGCTGGCACCTCTATACTCACTGACAAACCGTCAATCCTTGATTCCTTCAACAATCACTTTGCTACTGCAGGGCTAGCCTTTGACACTTCCCCAGCCAGTGTGCTTCGCTCACAGCTTGGAGGTGATAATCAAGAAATCTCCTTTCCAAATCCATCCTTCTCACTACAACCTACAACTCTGAAGGAAGTCAAAGACCTTTTGCTCCAGTTGGATGTTAGGAAAAGTGCTGGAGCAGACCTTGTTGAACCTTACTTTTTGAAGTTAGGTTACCGTGCCCTTGCAGTGCCCATTACTCATTTGTTCAACCTATCCCTCTCACAGGGTGACCTTCCTAATATCTGGACAGTAGCTCATGTTATCTCCTTGTTTAAATCGAGTGATCCCAGTGACCTGAACAATTACTGGCCAATCTCCCTTCTACCAACCCTGTCTAAGTTATTGGAAAAAATTGTGAACACCCAGCTCAGGAATTACCTGGAATCAGCAAAGCTGCTCAACCCATTCCAATCAGGTTTTAGAGCACAACACAGTACAATCTCGGCCCTAGCCAAGGTAACTAATGATTGGCAGTGTGAGTTGGATAAAAATAATTTTGTCTGTGCAGTAATTTTGGACCTAAGCAAAGCCTTTGATACCGTCGATCACGACCTGCTCCTCACGGCCCTCCAGCATATCAGAGTGGATGCTCTATTAGATAGTTTTAGAACTACCTCATAAGACTCTAACAGCAGGTAAAAGTTGAAGGTGAAGTCTCACCCCTAAAACTCCTTCTGAGGGGTGTACCTCAAGGTTCCATCCTGCGTCCCCCGCTATTCGCAATCTATATTAACAGGATAGACGCCACTATCAAAAAGGCCCATATACACCTTTTTGCTGATGACACAGTGCTTTATGTTAGTGGTCCCTCCCCCAATGTGGCGTGCATAGCTCTCCAGATTGAATTCAATTTGCTGCAGCACCAGCTCCTAAACCAATAGTTGCTTTTGAATGCTAAGAAAACAAAAGCGATGTTCTTCTCGCCCTTTCCCAGCTCACCTAACCCAGCCTCGGCAGGGACTCTCTCTTTGATAACTACCATCCTGGGTGAACAAATGGAGTACATAACTAAATTCAAAAACTTGGGGGTATGTCTTGAAAATAGACTCTCCTTCCATTATCATGTCCTGCCCCAAATATGGAATAAGCTGCAAAAAACTCTTAAATTAAAGCATAAAGTTAGCATAGCAGCTTTTAAAATACTTTACTCGCATCATAATAAGGAATCATGTGTTTCCTACTCCTGAATGCCCCTTAACTACTTTTGTTTTGGCCTCTTCTCTGGTTACTGGTACCAGCTACTGCCTGGCCCCTCTCTCTTTTTCCCTTCCCCCTTTCATTGCTTCCTTTTATCTATCTTATCCCCTGACCTGTTTCTAGTATTGCACCTGCATTCCCCCATGCCCTGCCCTTGCTGTCTGGTTCCATTCTAAATGCATCACACCTTACTTTGTGCATTCACGGATTCTCATTCTCTATCTGCTGTCCATTCTAGAAATTACCCTACTCCCCTCCACATCCTTCTTCTTCTTCGCCTCTAGTCCGTCCCCCGATTTGTTCTCTCGGGGTTCAAGTTGGCTCGCCTTTTTTATTCGTTCCTTATTCACACTATAGTTGTTGAATTTATCTGCATTACTTTTGTTTGTATTTTTTTCCTTTCTGTATATTACTGTTGTATTTATCCTGTATTTCCTTACATTTGTAGTGTCCATGCCTGTTTTGGATCTTGCCACTGTATTGTAACTACTGTGTGTTATCTTGTTATCTTGTACTTGTTTCACCCAGGCCCACCTCGAAAATTAGCTCTGCTCAATGGTGATCACCTGGTTAAATAAAGATTTTGATTGACTGATTGATTGCAATCTAAATTCAATGCATTATCCCCTCCATCAGCCAGACAGAGGGCACTTGGAAATTTAAACCACAGAAGCATTTTTTTTTCTTAACTCTGAAGCAATGCTTTTCATGTAGGCACTAATTTTAACCAGAAGTTTTTATGTTTGCTTGCACGCATGTGAAAGAAATATAGAGCGATGATCCAAATTGCAGTGCCATACAGTTGAAAGGAAGAGCACTGCTGGAGTGAGCAGTGCTCCCCCTTCCCACACACACACACACGTGCGCATGCACATTGCGTGCTCATGCGCTCCTACTTCCCCCACGCACACACTGTATGGCCGATGGGGGTGCCCAATCTCCTGTCAACTCTACTGTTCCCCCTCCACACTCTGTATGGCCGACGAGGGTGCCCAATCCCCCATTGGCTCTACTATTCCCCCCCAGACTATTGGGTGCCATGCTGAGAGCCCACGCCAGCGTGGCAACAGGTCCTATGGCCGACGGAGCTGCCCAATCCCCCATCAGCTCCATTGCCTCACAACAGCCTTCCAGCTGCTACGCTGGGAGCCCACCCCAGCATGGCAAACATCCCGCGTAGTCCAAATAAAAAAACCTCTCCCAGCTGCTGTCTTCACCCCTCTCCCACCCGCACCCACCCACTGCACACCCTGCCTCCCCACACCCCCACCTCACTCCATACTTACCTCCAGAGCTCAGCGCGACAATCTTCAGTGGACCAAGAACACGTCTGCACTCTTTAAAGCCGACCGCGAACTGAGAAAATGCCGGTAATCTGTATAATGTAATGAATAGGGTTTTTTCAACTTTGCTGCATATCTCAGGCATTTTTTGGAATTTTGGCACCAAATTTTCAACATGGGGTTTTTGGAACCCCCTCCTCATGAATTCTGTCACTGTCATGGCGTTAATTGTGCCCGAAGGGTGATTTCGCGGTCACTGCGCAAAATCACCTTTTGGGACCAATTGATAAAATGACAGTGCCAGTGTTCATAAGGTGGGCTCTCAAAAAGTCTATTTTGAAAATTTGCTGAAAAAATTCCTAAAATGACTGTTTTACGAGCATGCGCTATGCTGTTCCACGCATCAGAGGTTCAAGGAATTTTCGCATTTACCCAGATTTTCAACATTGTCATTTGACCACACTTCCTTATGAGTAGCACAGCTGTTATTTTTCACACCTCACCCAAAATGTGTTTCCGCGCATGTAGCGCACAATGGCTCAGTCGGTGTGCGAAATCAATGTTTGGGACACATTAAGAAAATCACAGTGACACTGTTCATGAGCAGAGGTGTTAAAATGGCTATATTAAACATTTGGTGAAAAAATTCCCAAAAATGACTATTTTACGAGCATGCATTGCGCTGCTCCTACGCACGCTCGTAAGTTCGCGAATTTTCAATATTTTCACTCCAGATTTTCAACATTGCCATTTTACCACACCTCCTTATGAGCAGTACAGCTGTCATTTCTCATTTCACACCCAAATGTGTTTCAGCATGTGAAGCATTAATGGCTTAGAAATGCATGCAAACTCAATGTATGGGACATGTTAAGAAAAGCACAGTCACACTGTTCAAGAGCAGAAGTGTTAAAATGTCTATGTTAAAATTTGGTGAAAAAAATTCACAAAATGACTGTTTTTCGAGCGTTTGTTGCGCTGATCCTACGCACGCTCATAAGTTCGCAAATTTTCAATATTTTCACTCCAGATTTTCAACATTGCCATTTTACCACACATCCTTATGAGCAGTACAGCTGTCATTTTTCACATCTCGCCCAAAACATGTTTCCGCCCATGTAGCACACAATGGCGCAGTCGGAATGCAAAATCAATGTATGGGACACATTAAGAAAATCACAGTGACACTGTTCATGAGCAGAGGTCTTATAATGGCTATTTTGAAAATTTGGTGAAAAAATTCCTAACAAGCATTTGTCAATGCCGAACGTTCGCTTTCGGGTATTTGCAGTGGTGTTTGGCATGTATGGTGCTTTACCCTAATGCCCTGTGCGATTGCTGGTATTTGCACAATAAATTGTCAGCATGATCTTTTGTTACCCCCATTGTGCACTACATAGGCAGAAACACGTTTGGGCAGGATGTGAAAATGACAGCTGTACTGCTCATAAGGAAGTGTGGTAAAATGGCAATGTTGAAAATCTGGAGTGGAAATATTGAAAATTCGCAAACCTACGAGCGTGCGTGGGAACTGTGCAACGCACGCTTGTAAAACAGTCATTTTTAGGAATTTTTTCACCAAATTTTCAACATTGCCATTTTAAAATCTGTGCTGATGAACAGTGTCACTGTGATTTTCTTACTGTGTCCCATATATTGATTTCGCACACCGACTGCGCCATTGTGCACTACGTGGGGGGAAAGATGTTTTGGGCAGGATGTGGAAAATGACAGCTGTACTGCTCATAAGGAGGTGTGGTAAAATGGCAATGTTGAAAATCTGGAGTGAAAATATTGGAAATTCGCAAACTTACGAGCATGCATAGGAACTGCGCAATGCAGACTCATAAAACAGTCATTTTTAGGAATTTTACACCAAATTTTCAGCACAGTCATTTTAAGACCTCTGCTCATGATCAATGTCACTGTGATTTTCTTAATGTGTCCCATACATTGAGTTCGCACACCGACTGCGCCATTGTGCGCTACATGGGCAGAAATACATTTTGGGCAGGATGTGAAAAATGACAGCTATACTGCTCATGAGGAGGTGTGGTAAAATGGCAATGTTGAAAATCTGGAGTGAAAATATTGAAAATTCGCGAACTTACGAGCCTGCGTAGGAACTGCGCAATGCTGCGCCTAGTAAAACAGTCATTTTGGAATTTTTGCGCAAATTCTCAACATGGGGTTTTGGACCTTCTCATGAATGATGTCACTGTCAAGACGTTGTTTGAGGCTGAAGGGTGATTTCACGCAGTGACTGCGCAGTGCCTGCGAAATCACCCTTCTGGCCCGAATAACGCCATGAAGTGACATCATTCATGAGAAGGGGTCCCAAAAACCCCATGTTGAAAATTTGGTGCACAAATTCCAAAAAATGACTGAGATATGCAATAAAGTTGAAACCCCTCTATGTAGCCCATTATACTGCTTACCAGCATTTCTTCACTTCGCGGTCAGCTTTGAAGAGTGCAGACGTGTTCCCGGTCCACTGAAGATCATCATGCCGGAGTCCGGAGGTAAGTATGGGGGGGTGTGGGGAGGCTGGGTGCGCAGTGGGTGGGTGCGGGTTGTGGGAGAGGGGTTGGGAGATGCGCTAAGGGACCGCTTTTGTTTTACAGGGGAAAAAAAAGATGATGAGGGACGCTTGCATGCTGGGGTGGGTCCCAGAGTGGCAGAAGATGTGGGGCCGAGGAGCCAACGGGGATTGGGCACCTCATCAGCAAACTTTGCTGGGGGACCGAGGAGCCGACGGGATTGGGCACCCCGCCAGCAAAACAAACGGTTTGCAGCAGCAGGATGGCTTGGGGCGAGGGAGCCGACGGGGATTGGGCACCCCGTCGGGCAAAACAACATTTGCCATGCTGGGTGGGCTCCAGCATGGCAGAAAAGCTTAGGTGGGGTCGTGTGACGCGTGGGGGGGAGTGACGGAGGATGGTGGTGGCGCCAGTATGGCAGCGGTGTTTTCTTTAAAGCAGAGGAACACCGCTGTTACATTGAGCCCTGCACCCATTGGTGCAGGACCGCCACGCCTGCTCAAGGGAGCAGTGCATTGGGTGGGAGAGGCACACCTCCAAGTGTGCTACTCTCCCAAAACATTCCTTGCGCATGCGTGCAAGCAAACGTAAAAATGACTGTGTTACGAGTCAGCATTGCGCAGTTTCCACACAACCCTCGTAAGTTCATGAATTTGTAATATTTTCAGTCCAGATTTTCACCAGTGGCATTTTTCCACACTTCCTTATGAACAGTACAGCTGTCATTTTTCACAACATGGCCGAAATGTGTTTTCACACTTTCAGCACAGAAATGCGTGGGCACTGTGGGAAATCATTGTTCGACAGATAAAGAAAATCACAGTGACACTGTTCATGACCAGAGGTCCCAAAATGCCTGTGTTGACAATCTGCTGTAAACAATTCCCAAACTAATTACATTACAGGTGCACGCAGCACAGTTTCTACGACGCCGTGACTTCACCAGTTTTTAATATTTTCACTGCAGATTTCAACATTGTCATTTTTATACCTCCCATGAACAGTACAGCTGCATTTTTCACATCCTGTTCAGAATGTGTTTTTGCACCCGTGGTGACAAATGCCATAGTCACTGTGCAAAAGCAGCTTTCGGCTAACAAACTGATATTGCCACTGTTTATGAGGTGGGGTCACAAAAAACCCATGTTGAAAATTTGGAGTGAAAATACCAATGAATGCCTGAGGCGTTAGGGTTTCTGACCATAACACCCCACCCTGTAGAGAATGACAGGCATCAGGGCTGTGACTTGGGATTATCACCTGCAATGCTCATACCATTCCACCCCCACCCACACCCTGCAGCCACTGAGAGGCATCAAGGTGTGCCTTGGACTCTTCGGCCCCAAAGTTCACCCCATTCTCCTATACCGCACCCATCTCACAATATTTCCTGATGGAACGGGGTGTGCATAAGGGCCAAAGACCCCAAGGCACACCGGGACACTTGTCGGTGTCTGCACAGTAGGGTGTGGTGAAATGGAGTGGCTGTTATGCCTGATGACCCAAAGGCACACCCCACTGCCTGTCACTATCTGCAGGGTGGTGATGGGGTTGCTTTCAGTTCAATACTTCACTGCCATTCCTATTATGCAGCTCTGTAACTCCTTACACTACCAATGCCAATGCCAGCAAGCAAACATTCGGCATTGACAAATGCTTGTTATATATATATATATATATATATATATATATATATATATATATATATATATATATATGTGTCATATAATTAAACCCTTATAAAGAATATAAAATAGCAATTAATGATTAATAAGAATAGGATAATAAAAATTGTAATAATAACATATTTTTAATCAAATTAGTTTTGTTCCTACATACCCTCCTCCATGTCTACCCTCCCACAGAGCTTGGTATCATCAGCAAAAAGGCAGATTTTGCTATTTACCGCCTCTGCTATGTCGCCAATAAATATGTTGAACAGCACAGGACCGAGAACTGAGCCCTGTGGTGCCCCACTAGTCACAGCCCTAGATTTTGACAGTTCTCCCCCTACTGCCACTCTCTGGTTCCTGGCCCTCAGCCAGTTCTTGACCCACCCCAGGAGATTGTCCACCACTCCCAGGTCCTCCAACTTGCCGATAAGCCTGCCATGTGGCACTGAGTCGAACGCCTTGCTGAAGTCCAGGTACAGTACATCTACCATCTACAGCCTGACCCCTGTCCAGAGACCTCATCACCCAATCAAAGAAGTCTATCATGTTGGTTTGACAAGACCTCCCCAAGACAAACCAATGCTGCCTATGTTTCCCAAGTTGCATTTAAACCTTTAAGTCTAAGCTGGAACCTCTCAAATTATCAACAATACTGAATGTCAAAACTTGCGGAAAGTCTATCGTTAACATCTGCAATGGCATCTAACAATATCTCTCATACAACATAAATTGTAGTAAGAAAGAAAAATCTTCCACTCTGGGGATCAAATCCAGGCCCCCTGCCCTCTGTTGCTTGGTAGCCGGTAGCTCTACTGTGGTATTAAGCATCTTATACAGGAAATGCATGTTGTGGCAAAGGACATCCAGCAGTGAGAGCAGGCACCCCCTACACAACTGCAGTATATTTTTATAATTAATAGTCTGTCTATTTTAAGTTGTGTCACAGTCTGAGCTGCAACTCCTTAAGTTATCAACAATACACAAGCAATAATACCCAACAAGGTGGGCTATATTGGGCAATACCAAACAGCCCATGGGCATAATGAGGCCTGACACCTTATAGCTCCTGGAAGGTCCATTATTGCCCAATACCACCCACCCTGGAGGGTATTATTGTGCTTAGAAAATGGCTCATTAGTAACAATTTTATAATATTTAATTAAAGATTAAAAATACATTTAATAAACATTAAGAACAGAATAAAAATACATTTTGTTGCAAAGTAGTCCCTGTACTGTGATATTTGGCAGCAGAGGTGCTGCTGTTTCGGATTCCCTCTTTTAGTCAGATTCATTTAATGCTGTGTCTTTTCCCACTGCAACCCCCTCTCCCCCCACACACACACACACGCACTTATTCCAGTGTGCTATCTGTCCATGGCACTGTTGTTTAGGATTCCCTTTCTGTCATATTTATTCCATTGCTGTCTCTGTCTCTGCTGTGCTGCTCCCCTCCCCCGCTTGTTCACACTGTTGGAATAAATGGTATTGTGGAGTCAGAACCACACTACCAATAGAAACAGAAGTTGATGGCAGATAAGGACTGCCAGGCACATCCAGTCTGTCCATTATTTCTACCTGATGAATATTGCCATGTGTCTCTATTCTGAAAATTGGCCTATTTAATTCATACTCATCTGTATTATTCCCTTGTGCCTATCCCATGCTCTTTTGAAGCCTTGCACTGTACTCCTTTGTACTGCCTCCTTGGGTAGGCTGTTCCATGCATCTACTATCCTTTCTGTGAAAAAGAACTTTCTCACATTACCCCTTAATCCGCTTCCCACTAATATCATGTCATGTCCTCTTGTCCTGCTATTTTTATGCTTGCTGTAGGCAAAGTATTTTGGTATATGTTACAGGGTTTTGAGAGGTGTGTCGAAGTGATCCAGTCCAGAAGAGTCTACAAGGGGCTTTGCCAATAATCAGTAAGACCGATTATGACACTCTCAGGTATGAAGTGAGTGGACTTCAAAACATTGTGCTGACAGACACATTCATAAATCAGCTCTTTCATTCTCTCTGTGTCAGAGCTGGGAAAGGTTATAGTCTGTGTCTGAAGCATGATATTTGGAATGCATTAAGTCTGTTGTAATGTGGGCTACACATGAGAAAGGCTATAAATCTGTTTGGGGAGACTTCTGCCAGATTTACTATAGATGCAGTTATTTGAGACAGTTGATGTAACCCTTTCACTCTCAGTTCAGAACTAGCTGCCTCTCTCAGTTTAGGGCTTCACTAGTGGATTTCTGTCACCATTCTCAAGCAGTTTTTCTTATTCATATGCATATCAAGCATTTTATTCAGCACGACAGGCACTTTAGCACCACATATGGGCAGAAAAGAAAAAAATAAGAGAAAGAATAGTGAGAGGGGAGACCACCTAGGTAGGTGGCCAATGTACTAAGGCATAACATTGGAAATAAATAGGATAGGAAAATGGCACTGCTGCAGCAGAGTACTAAGAAAGACAAGAGGAGAGGTTAGAAAAATATGTTCCTGGGTGCTCCAGTTATTCCTAACACAGAGCACAGCTCTACTACAGCCTGCAGTTCAGTTTTATGATATTCTCACACCAGACTGGTGGGGATAGAAGCCACATTCCTTTCAGAAGTCACAAATGTACACCAGACTACAGCAACACTGCTGCAGGGGAACCTCTACACTGAGATCCCAGCCCCCACTCTAAACAGAGAATGGTGAAAACTGTATTTTTTGTTCTTTTAAATTCCTTTCAGTTTGTCAGTTGTTGCCCCACTATAACTCCCCCCCCCCCAAGTCCAAGCCTTAGTCTTCCGACATGGCCTGGGATCTTCACCTTGACCCAGTAAAACATCAATACCAGTGGCAAGCATCAGGCATTGACAAATGCTTATTCTTATACTGAAACATGTTAGACTCTTTCACCTTGTTAAGGCCTTTAAGGTATTTGAAAGTTTCTGTCACATCACCCCTCTCCCTTCTTTGCTCCAGAGTGTACATATTGAGGTATTTCAATCTGTCCTTATATGACTTCTATTGCAGCCCCTGCACCATTTTGATTGCCCTTCTTGGGATTGTTTCTATCCTGTCAATGTCTTTTTTGCAGGTGCGGCCTCGAGAACTGGATGCAGTACTCCAACTGGGGCCTAACCAGTGTCTTGTAATGAGGGATCATCACCTCTTTCTCATGGTTTATGATACCCTACTGATAGAAACATAGAAACATAGAAAGAGATGGCAGAAGGGGATTGAATGGTCCATCTAGTCTGCCAATAAGCCTAGCCCCTCTCCCTTAACTGCTATTCAGTGTTATAATACTTTTGTGCCTATCCCATGCCTTCTTGAATGATCCGACTGATCTAGTCTCCACAATCTCTGGTGGAAGGCCATTCCAAGTATCCACCACAATCTTGGTAAAGAAGAACTTTCTTGTGTTACTCTTGAACTTGCCTCCTTCCAGCTTCATGCCATGCCCCTTCGTACTTGCATGATTCTTGATCTGAAATAGATCCTGAACCTGGACCTGGTTTATTCCCTTCACGTACTTAAAGGTTTCGATCTTGTCCCCTTTCTCTGCATTGTTCCAGGGAGTATATGTTTAGGTCATGCAGACGTTCCTCATATGTCTTGTTGTGGAGTCCAAGCATCATTTTTGTATCTCTCCTTTGCACTGTCTCCAGTCTGTCTATGTCCTTTCTGAGGTGAGGTCTCCAGAACTGTACACTGTACTCCAGGTGAGGCCTTACCATTGATCTGTATAGTGGCACAATCACCTTCCTCTTTCTACTTGTAATTCCTCTTCCTATGCAGCCTAACATACTGTTCACTTTTAATGCTGCTTTTTCACACTGCTTGGATGTTTTCAGGTTGTCTCTTATAATCACCCCTAGATCCCCTTCCTGCTTTGTAGCTTCCAATTTCACTCCACACAGGAGGTATTCCTCACAAGGATTTTTCCTCCCTAGGTGCATGACCTTGCACTTTTGGGCATTGAAATTTAATTGCCAAGTTTTTGTCCACCTTTCTAGTCTTTTAAGATCAGCCCTCATCTGTTCCACTCCCCCCGGAGTGTCTGCCCTATTACACATCTTTGTGTCATCTGCGAATAGACACACCTTGCCTTCTAGGCCCGTAGATATGTCACTGATAAAAATATTGAAGAGGGTAGGCCCTAGCACCAATCCCTGTGACACACCATTAGTTACCTCTCTCTCCTCTAATAGTTGGCCATTTACCAGTACCCTCTGAGTACTTCCACTGAGCCATCTCTGTACCCAGTTTATCACTTTAAGCCCAACTCCTGTACTGGCAAGTTTGTTCAATAGTCTTCTATGTGGGACCGAGTCAAAGGCTTTTGATGAAGTCTAGGTATATTACATCCACAGCACTGCCCTGATCTGCTGTCTTTATTACTTAATAGAAGAAATCTATTAGATTTGTCTGGCATGATCTTCCTGTGGTGAAGCCATGCTGTCTTGGTCCATTATATAATTTTCTTTGAGAAAGGATATAATTCTTTCCTTAATTAGGGTTTCCATTGTTTTGCTGACAGTTGAGGTCAGGCTTACTGGGCAGTAATTGCCAGCACTTTCTCTACTGCCATTTTTTTGAAGAGGGACAACTGTGGCCTTCCTCCAGTCCACAGGAATGTCCCCAACCTCAAGTGACAGGTTGAACAATTCAGTCAGTGGTGCCGCCAGGTCTTCCTTAAGTTCCTTCAGTATCCTGAGGTATATTTCATCAGGACCCATGGCCTTGTCAACCCTAAGTTTTTCTAGCTCCTTCAGGATACTATGCCTTGTGAAAGTTGACAAATTCATATTGCTGCTGTCTGCACTTTTTCCTGTCAAGGTGGGACCACAACCTTCTTCTTCTTATTCTTCTTTAGTAAATACTGAGTAAAAGTATCTGTTAAGGATTTTTGCTTTGTTCTTGTCATCCTCTGTGCATTTCCCATCTTCCCCTTTAAGTCTGATTATACCTCCACTGGTTTTCCTTTTCTCCTTGATATATCTAAAGAAGGTCTTGTCTCCCTTTTTGACCTCTGAGGTGATCCTTTCTTCTGTTTGCACCTTAGCAGCCGTGATTTGCTTTCCTGCTTCCTTCAGTTTCTCCTTGTATGTGTCTGTCTTTTTCACATCCTGTTTGCTTGTATCTTTTGCAGGCCATCCATTTCTCCCAGACTTTGGCGGCCAATTCCTTGGAGAACCTTATGGGTTTTCTTCTCTTCTTGGCTTTACTCACACATTTCATACATTGTTTTGATGCTTCTATGATACATCCCAACTTCCCTCTAGCTTTCCCTACTGCCTTTGTGGTCTGCTTGGAGGCATTCAGGTCATCTGTGATGATGATGCCCAAGTCCCTTTCTTCTCTTGTGATTGTTAGCAACTCCCCCTCCATCCTATAGTTAGCTTTAGAGTTTGTCCTCCTCATGTGCATGATTTTGCACTTCTTAGCGTTAAACCCTAGATGCCAATCTTCGGACCATTTCTCTAGCTTTTCCAGGTCTCATCTCATCCTACCCACCCCATCTGGATAATCAACTGTGTTGCAGAGCTTGGTGTCATCTGCAAACAGGCACTGAGGAGCTCCTGTGCACCGTACTGGAAAATGACATGCTGGTCATGATGAGGTGGGTCACATTCAAGCAGTCCACTGCAGTAGAGAGTTAGGTGCAGGTGGGAGAGTTTCAGTGGCATCAACAAACATGACAAGGTACTGGAATAATGATAAGAACTGTTGGAATTGCTTGATTGAAATGCTTTTGAATCAGCAGTGGGTGGTGGGGGGAGCGTCACAGCTTGAATGTGCGAGCAATGGCGACTGTGTAGCAAATTTGAAAGAAGATGTTGGCATCAAAGAAGTGGTTGGTAAAAAATGTGCTTTTAATTTAAAATTGCTAACTTTTATTAACACTACAGTTCAGTTGCAATGGCGGGGGGCTGAGTCAATTAGCACTTTCACTTAGCGAGTGAAGAAAGAATGGCGGCAACTGAACTTTGAGATGGAAACTGGCACAGAATACTGCAAATTGTCTATCTGTTTGAAGAAAGCATCTGACATTTAACATTTTATATCATCATCATATGAAATACATCACACATACCCCTATAATGCAAAGCATCATGGGACACAGATGCAAATCACCATGAAAGAATTTAGACTGATTCTACTTTAAGCAGAAGTGTACAGTGCCCCATCGTCATCATACAGTAAGTTCATTTAATAATCAGAGAGCACTAAGGAGATACTCATCTTCAGTGGTTTCCATTGTACAAACCAAATACAGTTTCCATAAAATGCAACTTTTTTATCATATGGCAGCAGATAAAGCTTAATTCTGATTGGCTATTGCTTGTTGGTAGATAGCACTACTACCAGCAGGCACGAACAAGTGCCAACCACTGTGCCCAATCACGTTTGCCAGTGTCACTGTGCCACATGTTTATAGTAAAAATGTATTATTGCTGCCACTGTTTTTCCCCACTTCACCACAACTGGACAAGCTATTGAAAATATCTAATGTGCCTAATGTTAATTTTGAACACTGCCATCATGTGATCTTACTTTGTACCAAAAATATGATCGCTCATAAGAGTTAGCTGGAAAAAAGCAAAGAATTGAAAATCTTCATGTAAAAATGAGTGAGACTATGAGTAACATCTATCTTCCACTGATGTTGCCGACCCGGCCCAAATTGATCACTCAATCAGCCAGTCAATCTGTACAGGCAGGCTAGATGCGCCTAGTGATCCTTATTTGCTGACAATTTCTATGTTTCTATGCAATCCCAGTCAACAATCGTACTTTCCCTCCTACCTTCACCAGTGCTATACCTACGTGCAGCTAGAAGGAGGGAAACAGTGAAACTGACACTGCTGCTGCACAAAAGTGACAAATCAGGCAGCAAACAGTGTCAGTTTCAGCGCTGATGTCACCATACCTGAAACTGATGACAAAGACCCACTAATATAGAATTTGGTGGCAGATAAGGACCGCTTGGCACACCCAGTCTGCCCATTTCCCTACCTAATGCATAAGCTGCAGATCCTAGTTAACCAGCACCCTACTTCTTCCTACCCCCACCCCCTAGAATTGCCTTATGACTGTCCCATGCATGCTTGAATTCCACCACTGTTTTTGACTCCACAACCTCCTCTGGAAGGCCGTTCCATGCATCCACAACCCTCTCTGTGAAAAAATACTTCCTTAAATTACCTCTGAGCCACCCCCATCTTCAAATTGTGCCCCTTGTTCTTGCACACTCTTTTTTGAAAGATGCTACCCTCTTGGACTTTGTTGATTCCCTTGAGGTACTTGAAAGTTTCTATCATGTCCCCCTCTCCCTCCTTTCCTCGAGGCTATACATATTAAGCTCCTTAAGTCTCTCTTCATATGTCTTCCAGTGCAGACACTGCACCATTTTAGTTGCCCTCCTCAGGACAGCTTCCATCCTGTCTATGTCTTTGCGGAGATTGGGTCTCCAGAACTGCATGCAGTACTCCAGATCGGGTCTCACCAGCTGTCTGTACAGAGGGATAATAACTTCCTGTTTTCTACTGGTGATGCCTCTCCCTGTGCATCCCAGTATCCCCCCAGCCCTCCTTGCTGCCCTCTCACATTGCTTGCCCACCTTTAGGTCATCTGATATGACTACCCCAGGTCCTTTCCATTTTTGTTGTTGTTAGTATCTCACCCCCATTGTGTAGGCTTCCCTGGGTTTTTGTTTCCCAGGTGCATTACCTTGCACTTCTTAGCATTGACTCTAAGCTGCCATACATTTGACCATTCCTCTAACCTTGCCAAGTCCTTCTCATCCTTTCCACCCTACCTTGTGCATCAACTCTGTTGCAGATCTTTGTGTCATCTGCAAGAGACATACTTTCCTTCCAGTCCCTCTGCAATGTCGCTTATAAAGACATTGAAGAGGACCAGTCCTAATACTGAACCCTGCGGTACCCCACTAGTAACCCCCTTTCTTCAGAGTGGACTCCATTTACTATTACTCTCTGTGTTCTATTCTCCAGCCAATTCTTTACCCAGGCTGTCATCTTGGGACCCACTCCCAGGCTGGGTAACTTGTATATTAATCTTTTGTGTGGGACTGTGTCAAATGCCTTGCTAAAGTCTAGGTAGGCCATGTCCACAGCCCTCCTGATCTACTACTTTGGTCACCCAGTCAAAGAAATCTATCAGATTTGTCTGGTATGACCTTTCTGCTGTGAATCCTTGCTGCCTTGGGTCCTGTGCCCCTCTGGCCTCTAGATACTCGACAATTCTTTCCTTCAGAAGTGATTCCATCATTTTCCCTACCACTGAGGTTAAACTAACAGGTCTGTAGTTTCCTGCTTCTGCCTTGCTCCCACTTTTGTGAAGGGGAATCACATCTGCCCTCCTTCAGTCCTCGGGGTACCACCCTATCCTCCCATAATTTGTTAAAGAGGGTAGTCAGTGGTGTCACTAGTTCTACCCTTAGTTCTTTTAGAATTCTGGGATGAATCCCATCAGGCCCCATTGCTTTGTCCACCTTCAGATTTAAGAGTTCTTTCAGAACCCTTTCTTCTGTAAATGGGCTGGTATCAACTTCTGTATCCAGAATGTTTCTACGGTTTGTTTTAGGTACCTCCCCCTCTTCTTTTGTAAGTACTGAGCAAAAATATTTGTTTAGTATCGCTGCCTTTTCACAGTTACCTCTGCCCACCCTCCTCCCCTTTATTAAGCCTCATTATCCCTCCCTTGGTCTTCCTTCTCGCCCTGATGTACCTATAAAAGGTTGTATCCCCTTCTTAACTGAGTTGGCTATCTTTTCCTCGGTTTGGACCTTTGCTGTTCTGACTGCCTTCCCAGCTTCCTTTTGCTTTAACTGATACAGTTCTCTGTCCTGCTATTTCTGTGATTCCTTGTACTTCCTGAATGCTTTCTTTTTCTCTTGAACCTTCTCTGCCACTTCCTTTGAGAACCATAGTGGTTTCTTACATCATTTCATTTTGTTTATTTGCTTCACGCAAAGGCTTGTCACCTCTGTGATGGCAGTTTTTATTATTCCCCATTGTTCTTCCACCCTCCTTCCTGCCCATTTGAAACATAGAAACATTGACTTTGATGGCAGATAAGGCCAGCTAGGCCCATCTAGTCTGCCCATTTCCCTACCTACAGGATAGGCCGCAGATCCTAGTTAACCAACAGCCTATATCTTCCTGCCCCCCCACAAGAATTGCCTTATGTCTGTCCCATGCATTCTTGAATTCTCCCAGTTTTAGACCCACAACTTCCTCAGGAAGGCTGTTCCATGCATCCACTACCCTCTCTGTGAAATAATACTTCCTCACATTGCCCCTGAACCACCCTCCTTCTATCTTTAAATTGTGTCCCTTGTTTTGCAAGTCTCTTTTCTGAAAGATGCTACCTCTTGGACTTTGTTGATTCCCTTGAGGTACTTGAAAGTTTCTGTCATGTCCCCTCTCCTTCTTTCCTCAAGGGTATACATATTAAGCTCCTTTAGTCTCTCCTCATACGGCTTCTCTTGCAGGCCCTGCACCATTTTAGTTGCCTCCTCTGGACTGCCTCTATCCTGTCTATGTCCTTGCGGAGATGGGGTCTCCAGAACTGGACACAGTATTCCAGATGGGGTCTCACCAACTGTCTGTACAGAGGATAACAACTTCCTGTTTTCTGCTGCTGATGCCTCCCTATACATCCCAGTATACCCCCGCCCTCCCTACTGCCTTCTCACATTGCTTGCTAACCTTAAGGTCATCTGAATATGATTACCCCAAGGTCCCTTTCTTTTTGTTGTTGTTACTACCTCCCCACCAATTGTGTATTCTTCCCTGGGTTTTGTTTCAGGTGCATTATTTTGCACTTTTTGCATTGAACTAGCTGCCATACTCTGACCATTCCTCCAACCTTGCCAAGTCCCTTTTCATCCTTTCCACACCTCCTTGTGTATCAACCCTGTTGCAGATCTTTGTGTCATCTGCAAAAGGCATACTTTTCCTTCCAGTCCTCTGCAATGTCACTGATGAAGACATTAAAAAGGACTGGACCCACATTGAACTCCTGCGTACTCCACTAGTAACCGCCTTTCTTCAGAGTGGACTCCATTTACAATTACCTTCTGTGTCCTGTTGTCCAGCCAATGTTTACTTAGGCTACCACCCTGGGACCCACCTCAGGCTGGTTAATTTGACTATCAATCTTTGTGGGACTGTGTCAAATGCCTTGCTAAAGTCTAGGTAGGCCATGTCCACAGCCCCTCCCTGGTCTACTACTTTGGTCACCCAGTCAAAGAAATCTATTAGATTCATCTGACATGACCTTCCCACTGTGAACCCATGCTGCCTTGGATCCTGTGCTCCACTGACCTCTAGGTACTCCACTATCTCTTCCTTCAGAAGTGACTCCATCACTTTCCTACCACAGAGGTCAGACTGACAGGTCTGTAGTTTCCTGCCTCTGTCTTGGTCCCACTTTGTGAAGGGGAATCACATCCGCCTTCCTCCAGTCCTCGGGTACCACACCATCCTCCCATGATTTATTAAAAGAGTAGCCAGTGGTTTCACTAGTTCCTTCCTTAATTCTTTTAGAATTCTGGGTGAAATCCATCAGGACCCATTGCTTTGTCCACCTTCAATTTTAGAGTTCTTGCAGAACCCTTTCTTCTGTGAAAGGACTGGGATCGACCCCCCTATCAGGAGTGCTTCTGTTAATTGGATTAGGCACTTCCCCCTCCTCTTTTGTGAATACTGAGCAGAAATATTCATTCAGTATTCCTGCTTTTTCACTGTCCCCCTCTGCCCACCCACCGTTCATTCTATTCAGCCTCACTATCCCTCCCTTTGTCTTTCTATACTCGCTGATGTACGTATAAAAGGTTTTATCCCCCTTCTTAACTGAGTTGGCTGTCTTTTCCTCAGTTTGGGCCTTTGCTATTCTGACTTCCCTCCCTGCTTCTTTCTGCCTTAACTGGTACAGCTCTCTGTCCTGCTCCTCCTGTGTTTCCTTATACTTCCTGAATGCTATCTTTTTCTTCCTGACTTTCACAGCCACCTCTCTTGAGAACCATAGTGGCTTTTTCTTTCATTTTGATTTGTTTATTTGCTTCACACAAAGACTTGTTGCCTCTGTGATGGCAGTTTTGATAATTCCCCATTGTTGCTCCACACCTCCTTCTAGCCTGTTTGCTAGTGCTTTTCTGAGGCACTCTCCCATCTTGCCAAAATCAGCCCTCCTAAAGTCCAGTACCCTCACTTTTGTATGGCTTGACTCTGTAGCTGAGTTTAAAGTGAACCACACTGTTTGATGGTCACTTGTCCCCAGATGGCAACCTACTTCTACTATTTGCTAGTGCATTCCTTAGGCACTCACCCATTTTGGCGCAGTCAGCCCTCCTAAAGTCCAGTACTTTTGCCTTTGTATGGCTTGACTCTATTGCTGTGTTTATTGTGAACCATACTGTTCGATGGTCGCTAGTTCCCAAATGGCTACCCACTTCTACATCTGTGATCCTCTCTTCATCTCCATTTGAGAGAACCAGGTCTAAGATTGCTCTCTCTCAAGTGGGCTCCAATACTAATTGTCTAAGGCATGCCCCCTGTAGGGTATCTAGAATAACCCCACTCTTCGAAGTGGCTGCTGCAACTGCACTCCAGTTAACATCTGGCATATTCAGATCACCCATCAGCAATATCTCCCCTTTTTCTGCCATTCTAAGTATACTTTCTATCATTTCCTTGTCCATTTCCTCCCCCTGAGAAGGGGGTCTGTATACAACCCCTGTGCAAATTGTGGTGCCATTGTCGGTCTCCAAATTTACCCACAGTGCTTCTTCTCCTCCCTGTTTACCCTTTTGTTCTGTTGCTTTTATTCCTTTCCTTATATAAAGAGCTCCTCCTCCTCCTCCTCCTCTTTTACCCTCCCTGTCCCTCCTGTAGATAGTGTATCCTGGTATATTTACGTCCCAGTCATGGTTTTGTGTGTACCATGTTTCTGTGACTGCCACGATATCCAGATGTTCCTCCTCCATCAAGGCCACTAATTCAGGAAGCTTGTTACTCAGACTATGGGCATTGGTACTCATTGCTCTCCATTTTTTGATGGCTTTACCTTCTGTTGCAGCATCCCCCACTGACCTTTCTACCTCAGTCTTTTTCTCATTTAGTACCCTGTTTTGTAGGGAGAGGCTGGGATTTTCCTGCTGCTTATCAGTGCAGTATATAGAAACACATAGAAACACAGACTTCATCAGCAGAAATGGATTGCTAAGCCCACCTACTCTGCTCAGATGTTCACTGCCAAATCTGTCTCTGCAGACCCTAACTAGTCTCCAGTGAACCTCCCTCCTCCCTGCATGTTTTCAAATATGTCCTTATGTTTCTCCCTTGCAAGCTTGAAGCTTCCCCCCCCCCACATTTTCCCTTCCACCACTTCCACTGGAAGTCTATTGCAGGCATCTACCACCCTTTCAGTGAAGTAGTATTTACTCACGTCTTTCTTAAACTCTACTCCCCCAGCTTAATTGCATGCTCTGGGTCCTGATGCTCTTAAACATTTGAAAGAGACTCCGTTCCTGCACTTTTTTTAACCTGTGAGGTACTTGTTTAATACCCCAAAGTTAGGTTCCCCAGCACTTCCCCAGAGGTCCCTAGTCCCCCCCAGTATAGGTGCCATAGTGGTTAGGTGGCAGGGTGTGGGCTTTAAGTACTTAGGAGCCCCTTAAGGCAAAATGCATCCTTGCAGTTTAAAAACAATTTTTTTTCTTTTGGTGCAGCCTGCCCAGTACTGGCGTGAGAGCGTGCCACCTTCCTTATGCTTGGGCTGGGCAGCTGCTTGCCTTCATGATTGCTAGGGACTTGGCGTCCTGAATGCCAGGGAGGGTTCCATGTGGTCAGTAATGGCCATTAAAAAAAAGTCAGTTGTTGTGGTTCGGTGTCGGCCAGTGGCAACAGTGGTTGGGAGAGTGCTCTCGGGCACCCTAATGAAGAAAAGGCCAGCAGAAAAAAAGTTTCAGCAAAAAAGGGAAAGAGAGAGGATGCAGGGAGGTAACAGTAAAAGGTAGTGTACCTGCAGTTGTCCTCTTGTCCCTGTGAGTCAGTCTGGCATCCCTGTAGAGCTGCAGTGGTCCTCCAGTGTTTCAGCGGGGTCCCCTGGCTTTATTAGTTGACTGCAGTGTAAATTCAGAGCCCCAATTATTTAAAAAAAATATAAAAGATAAAGTTTCATCCCTCGGCAGTGGCACCCACAAGTGAGGCCGCATCTCTGAGCGAGCGTTGGTGTAGAAGGAACATTGGGCATCACAAGGCCCCCAGTAGCCCAAATCCTGCCTGCCAAAAAGTCCTTCCCACTGCAGCAGTACCTCCCTTCTCCCAGCAGCAGCTCTTTCACCCTGGGCCAGGGCGGTGAGTTGGTGGCAGCATGCCAGCAAAGTGCTGACTGCCAGGAAAACAAACAGTAAATTGTTTATTTATTAATTTATTTTTTTATTTTAGTAGCACCAGATGCTAGGCATAGCAGTGAACGACCAAGAGCAGGAAGTTCTAGAAATTGCATATTGGGCATGGTGACGCCCAGGGGAGGGTTTCAGCCTGCAGGCTCAGAAGGGAAAGTGTTTAATTATTTAAAATGGGGTGGAGCAGAGGCAGGGTGGCTGAAGAGTTACAGCTAGGACCTGCATAGAGCTAGCAGAATTTAAAGGGACAATAAGGCCTGAAGGAGTTTTGAATAGGGCAACCAGGCCTAAGTTATTGGAGAGGGCATCTAGGCCCAATATTAAAGGGGCCCAGCCCCATAGGCCCAGTGTACTTAAAAGAGCACAGCCAGCCACATGTGCCCAGTGTACTTAAGGGGACCCAATCAGCTACTGTAGAGTAAAAGGGTAACCAGGCCCAAGGTAGTCCAAAGGGTGCCCAATAGAGAAAGCCCCAGAACAGTTCAAAGGGGCAACGTCTAAATTATTTAAAGGAGTAATGCCCAGAACAATAAAATGGGGCCCAGCAAGTCAGGCCCAATGCGTTATTTAAAGGGGCAAGTTAGCCCCACAGTATTTAACAGGACCCAACCACACAAGCCTTAACGCTTGTCAAGGGTTAGCTAGCCATATAAGCCCATGTTTGTTAAGGGGCAAAGCTAGTCAGTCCCAGTAGGCCAGTGGTTTAATTGAGGCCTAGCACAGCTATAAGGGGCCCACCTAAATAGAGTACTCCACAGTCTAAGGAGGTCAGCTAGCATTCTGCTGCCAGTGTACCCATAATAGCAGGCTTGCCCATTTTAGTTCGAGGGACCCACTGAAGTTAGTCCACAGCTAGTAAGGGCTTCACCTAGAATGTGACCAGA
This sequence comes from Neoceratodus forsteri, assembly GCA_016271365.2. Lineage (NCBI taxonomy): Eukaryota > Metazoa > Chordata > Ceratodontiformes > Ceratodontidae > Neoceratodus > Neoceratodus forsteri. Next base: position 1,095,561,569 of record CM057451.1, read on the forward strand.
CAGAAACAACCAAGTGCCTGTTATTTACTGTGATATATACATTCAGAAACTGTGATAATGTGTATGATTATTAGAACTGTAACTTTTAATTACATTAAGCCAGCATCTTGTGCCATTGTGTGTTTCAATCAGTCTTCAGCAATCCTTCAGAGACACTTCACCAGAGTGTTTGAATCAGCCTTCAGCAATCCTTCTGAAACATTTTCACCAGTGCATTTCAGAATCAGTCTCCAGCAGCCCTGGAAGAGATATTTCACAAGTGTGCCCCAGAGTCAGTCTGCAGCAATACTCCTGAAAAAAAGAACCGATTCGTATTAGCACTTTGCAATGTCATCTTTGCTGTTTTCTGCTAACAGTTCCCAGCGTACGGCTTGGCCCAGTGCAGAATCTGCCATCTGTTTTCTTATTTTGTTGCCCACATCCGAGTGCCATCCGGATCTTCTGTTCCAGTTCTCTTAGTGATGCCCTGTTTGTTGTTTTACATGTGCCCTTGGCTCATCCGGCCTTGGAGCCCTGAACACTGTTGTTCTCCAATGTCCAGAGACTTCATCTGGGCTCCTGCTTTCTGTGAGGTCTGCATTATCTTCTTCACCTGGCAGTCCAGAAGCAGACTGTGGCAGGGTGATCTCCTTCATCTCTGTCACCCGCTAGTCCAGAAGTGGGCTGTGGCAGGGTGATCTCCATCTTCTTCTTCTTCACTAGCATCTTCTTCATCCAGCAGTCCAGAATCAGGCTGTGGCAGGGTGATCTACATTGTATTCTTCACCTGGCAGTCCAGACATGGGCTGTGGCCAAGTGATTTGTATCATCTCCTTCCCCAGTAGTCCAGAAGTGGACTGGGGCTGGATCTTTTGTGTTTCAGTCCTGGCAGCCCTCAATGGGTTCTTAACCAAATAAATCTTGGTATCTGTTCTTGCATTCCAGTGACCCTAGAAAGGTGGGGTGTGTCTGAGAAACTCATGGTCTGTTAAAAATCCTTTTTGCATTCCCCTAGTTTCCTAAAGGTTCTCAGAGTTGCACTGGACAGCCAGTCAAGTTGATTCTTGTCACGCCAATTCCTTTGACTACATTTTCTGCTCAGTGACAGAGAAAATACAATTGTGCATGAACTGCCACCTGCCATAAAAACAAACTCCTGCTATAGTATGTAATGTGATTTATAGAGTGGAGTACCCCAGGTAATAGCTAGAGGTGCATCTCGGGGTTGACCTAGAAGGTTCTGAATAGGGATTAGAAACAGGAAGCTCTTACAGCATAGCTGTTACAGCCAGTTAATAACCATGCTAATTTTATTATAGAGTCATCATCTTACAGGGATTTGAAATAGGATGCTCTTATAGCATAACTGTTACAGCCAATTCCTTCTTACAGTTCTCGTACAGGTGACTGGAGATTCAGTATAAGGCCTCAGGACACTAGTAAAATATTAGAGGTAAAGCAGAATGCTGTTGTACCCCTTTTCTCCTGTTCCCTACCCTGTGGTCCGTTGTTCAATAAACTGGTTCCTTTCTTGAATCATGTCTCCTGCCTCTCCTTTTTGGTGTAAGTAACAACAGGTAGACAAATAGGAAAAGAACTGCCTTGCCACCTAGAAGATGTACTTTGAAGATCTGATTTCTAATAGTCATAATCAATAACTTACCTCCACTCTCCCTCTTACCACTAAGAGGAGTATAATATAAAAATCAAACAACAACTGTTGGCTCGCTTCACCTGGCATCATGGACAGGATAATTTAATTGGTGTCCAAAGCAGGAAATGGTTTAGTAGAAATGGAATCCAAAAGTCCAGAAACCTCAGGTGGAGCTGGAGAAGGGGCACAGTTGAACCTGATTATGATGCTGTGCTACTTTGGTGTGCCCTGGTTGCCATGGTTCTCCGGGGACCCTACAGATTAGCCTACCACCAATTTGGGAGAGTTCCAAAGTAAAATGCTGTCTATGTTCTGATTATATGAGATTCCTGAGTGACAGCAAGTAGAAATGTTGATTGCACAACTCACCGGTGTGGCCCACTGAGAAGTTAGTGCTTGGCCAGAGCATGAAAAGGCACATGTGGAACAAATTTTCAACAGACTACATAGGATGCTTGATACCCATATGCTCTCCAACTTAAAAATGAAATTTTTTTTAAGAGTGCAAGGAGTCTGTGAAACCTTAAGGGAGTATGCTCTCAGCTTGCAAGAGGCCTTCAAGGCAATCAAAAGTTGGATCCCCATGATCTCCAAGACCCTGATGAACTGTTAAAAGAAAGGTTTACAGAAGGGGTGAGAAGTGAGACCCTCTGCCAAGAATTATGGCTGTTGCTGAAACAGAACTAGGACATGCAGTTTCTAAATTTCAAAGAGGAACCCATTGAGCTGTTGGGACAAGAACGACCCAGCGACAGATCGGATCTCCAGCAGTGTTGTGGAATAATGTCAGAGAATTGTTGGATGAGAAATACGGTATGCTGTTGGACTGCAGTTACAAATAGCTGAGCTGAATGGGTATCAAAAGAGCCTTAGACCCGAGAGCACTCAGGAGAACCACAGGGTTTCCATAGTTACTGATATGACAGAGATCAGGGTATGAGTGATTCTGCACCAAGAACCTCCATCCAGGAGTTGAATAGGGAAGAGAAGAAGTCTTCAGAGATGGAACTGTCCATGTGGATGTGGCAGGATATGAAGAGAAAACTCCAGAATATCCGGGAATATTTGAGACGTGAAATGAAAGACCAGATGGCTAGAGCACCAGAGTGGCACCCATCCAGACCCCCAGCAGCTAGAAATATGAGAAGGAAGCCATCTGACCAATTTGATGTAAATGGGAGTCCCATATGTAGATGGTGTGGAATCAGTTGCCACATTAAGAGAAGATGTACTCAGGAGGCAAGCACACCTGCCATGGCTTTAAACGAGGAGTCCCTGGAGTGGCAGACTGAGCCATAGGACAAACCACATTAGGTCCATTAAGAAACTCAACTCAAGCAAGTTTCATTGGAAATTGTTCAACCACCACTATAAAAGTTACCAGAATTGAGGTGAAAGCCCTATTGGACACTGGCTCACAAGTGACAATGCTGCAGGGCAAGACTTTCTTTGAGCACTGGATGAGACAGCAACTAACCCAATCCCCAAAGAAGTGGATGAATCTGGTTGCTGGCAATGGTCTGGATATTCCTATTATCAGCTATATGGAGGCAAATATTAAGTTGGGAAAGACCGAACACCCAAACCAGAGGATTCTAATCAGAAGTCTCTATGACGATAACTTATCACCTGTGATCTTGGGCATGAATCTGCTCCAGCATTACCAAGAGGACCTGATACAAGTTCTGAGAGAACAGACCAGTTCACTTTCATGGAGAGAGAAATGGGCCTTGCAAGGGACAATTAAGCTGCTCCAGTGTCATCAGCAGTTTGCTAATGAGAAAGGAGAAATCAGAAAAGTCTGAGTGATGTATAAAAGGCCAGTACAGCTGAAGCATAGGGCCAAAATGATACTGATGTGCAGAGCCAAGGTAGTATTGCAAGGTAAAGACTTTCCCAGGTCATGCCTGAAAATAGTATCTTCTGGCTAGTGCACTTACCTAGTAAACAAAAACTAAATAAATAAAAGACTACATGGCCTTAGTGGAACCAGAGTGGGTCAAAGAAGAGGATCCAGTTGTGGTGGCTCAGAGCCTGGTCATAGTAAAGGGTGACAAGGTCCCTATCTGCCTACTCAATTACGGCACTCAGCCAGTGACATTGCATAAAATGCAGCCCATTGGTCGACTCATAAAGGTTGAATGAGAAGATGTAACAACCTCAGGTAAGGAAGAAGAGGAAATGTCTCGCTTGATCAGTGCCATCATAACTCTACAGAAAGATATAGTTGACAGTGGAGCCTCCAAAGCATGGATCCAGGAAATTGATATGGGAAATCCCAAGACAACAGAGGAAGAAAAGTTAGAGCTGCTGGAAGTAGTAAAGAAACATGCTTAGGCCTTCTCCCACCATGCCTTGGACTTCGGCTGTGCAACAAATGTGAGACACTACATTCCTACAGAGAATCACTCACCCATTCAGGAATGGTTCAGACCCATATCACCTGCTTTGTATCACCTGACCAAGCAGTTACTGAAAGAAATGTTGGAGGCAAATGTCATAAGAGGGAGTCACAGTCAATGGTTGGCACCAATTGTTTTGGTCAGGAAAAAAGATGAACAGAAACAATTTTGCATTGATTATCACAAACTCAACCAAGTCACGCAACGAGATGCCTATCCATTACCTCACATTGAGGATGCCCTCACAGCATTAAGATCAGCAACATTCTTCTCTACAATCGACTTAGCAAGCAGATACTGGCAAGTACCCACGGCAGCAGGGGACCAAGAAAAGAAAGCTTTTGTGATTTCAATGGGACTGCATGCCACTTGGTCTTTGTAATGTGCAGGGAATGTTTCTGAAATCTAGGTGGAACAGTGCTTGGGCAGTGAGAATTTTGACACAGTACTTCTGTACCTGGATGATATTATAGTCTATTCAAAACCTTACAAGGATCACCTGAAACACATGGAGCTGTTTTTTGAGCTCCTAAAGAAATATGGACTGAAAACCAAGCCTCCAAAGTGTCATTTCCTGAAAGAAGAAGTAAATTATTTGGGATCTGTTGTATCCACAGAGGGGATAGCTCCAGACCCAGAGAAAATCAGAGTGGTAAAGAAATGGCCGTGTCCTGTCACCATCAGAGATGTGAGACAATTCTTGGAATTTGTTGGATATTATCGTAGATTTGTGAAAGATTTGTCAAAACAAGCAGCCCCACTACACAAACTGTTATGTCACTCAAAAGGGAGTAAAGTCAGTAAACACAGTCGAGTAAATTGGAACCCAGAGTGTCAAGTTGCATTTGATCACCTTAAAGCAGTGCTCACCACAGTACCAGTACTAACTTACCCACATTATCAGAAACCTTTCCACCTCTACACAGATGCTAGCAACAAAGGCCTAGGAGCTGTACTTGCCCAAGTACAGGAGGGAAAAGAACGGGTGATCGTCTATGCGAGTAGAGGACTGAGGGATTCTGAAAGGAATGACGAATGATACAGTTCCTTCAAGCTAGAGTTTATAGTGTTCGTTTGGTCTGCAATGAAGAAATTTTGACACTACCTCACCGCTACTTCATTCACTGTATATACAGACAAAATTCCCTTGGCACATCTTGACACAGCTAAGCTTGAGACGTTGGAGCAGCGATAGGCCTCCAGGTTGGCCAACTTCAATTTCACAATAAAGTACCATTCAGGGAAGTCTAATGGTAATGTGAACACTCTCCCCAGATTGCTTGATCACAATGAAGAGGAAGTAGCTAAGACCGAGCGGGAAGATTTAGAAATGCCTCCATTCATTGCGATTCCAGAAAATATAGTCCAACTGTGTTGTCAGTACTCACAGAGTGTCGATCACAGCCAAGAAACAACACCTGCATTGCCAATGGATGACAGAACAGCGTTATGGACACTGTTACAGAATCAGAATCCCCTGATCCAGGAACTCAAAGAAATACTCAGAACCAAAAGAACAATAAGTGTGCAGGAAAGAAAGACTCTGCCCCCAGAACTAACCAAACTGCTGATACAATGAAAGTACCTCAGCCTCGAGCAAGGAATGATTGTACGGAAGAGATCCAAGAACCTGAGGAGAGATTGTTCAGATCCTCATTCCACAGATGGAAGCAGATACCATGCTGGAGACCTACCGTAATGGGTCAGTTCATTTTGCACACCAGAAGACGAGAAAACAATGAGAGAGAGATTTTACTGGATTGGCATGAGAGAAGATATTAGACAATGGTATGAGAACTGCATGGCCTGAAACCTAAAGAAAGATGCAGATAGTAAACAAAGAACACCCTTGAACCTGATTATAACCACAGTACCATTGGAGATTGTTGCTCTAGATCATTTGAAGATTGAACCCAGTAGACGTGGATTCTAGTATGTGCTAATGATCATTGACCACTACACAAAGGTTATGGTGGCAGTACCAGTGAAGGATTTGTCAGCTCAATGTACAACTAAAGCACTTCGGAAACATTTCATTCATTCGTATGGGTATCCAGCTCAAATGTTGACTGATGAAGGTGGTGCATTCAAATCAATACTATTCAAAGAACTGTGTTCCATGTATGGCAGTAAGAAACTGAGAACAGCCCCCATCACACACAAATGAATGGGTTATGTGAACAAGCAAATTGCACCCTATTGAAGATGTTGAGATCGATGCCAGAGCATCAGAAACCAAAGTGGCTTGAACTGCTTCCTGAATTTTGTTATCTTTACAACAATACTGTTCACTGTTCCACAGGATACATTCCCTATTACTTAATGTTTTGCAGACATGGAAGACTCCCAATGGACATGGTTCTGGATGTACAGCTGATATACAGAAAGACAGTGGAGCCAACCACAGTATGGGTGGAAGAACAATGATGACTCAGAGAAGCAGCTGATATCATGTCAATCCAGATGGGATATACACAACTGAGGCAAAAAAGAACAGTATGACCACAAAGCACATGCTGTACCTTTGTCCATAGGGGATAGAGTTTTACTGAAGAACACTCATACCAGAGGACAAAAGCTTGCATCCAGGTGGGAACCTACACCGTTTGTGATCACTGAAATTCCATACCCAGGACTTCCAGTATATAGAATCAAATCAGAAATGGGAGGACACTCGAGTAAGATAGTGCACCAAAATTTTCTGATGCCTTGTACATTTCAACCCTTTGGTCTGAACAATGGTCAGGATGACAAAGAAGGCAGATGGAAAGAGGCAGGAGCACACAAGGATAAACACGGCTACCCCTGAAGACCCAAGAGAATGGGGATTAGAAACAGGACACTCTTACAATGTAGCTGTTATAGCCAGTTAATAACCTTGCTAGTTTTATTATAGTCACCCTCTTACAGGGATTAGAAATAGGAAGCTCTTATAGCATAGCTGGTACAGCCAATTCCTTCTTACAGTACTCCTCATACAGGAGATTGGAGTTTCAGTATAAGGCCTCAGGACACTAGTAAAATATTGGAGGTAAAACTGAATGTTGTTGTATCCCTTTTCTCCTGTTCCTTACCCTGTGGTCTGTTGCTCAGTAAACTGGTTCCTTTCTTGAATCGTGCCTCCTGCCTCTCCATTTTGTTGAAAGTAACAGGTAGCCAAATAGAAAAAGAACTGCCTTACCACCTAGTGGATGTACTTTGAAAATCTGGTTTCTAATATTCATAATCAATAAATTGCATCCTCTCTCTATCTCTCTCTCTCTCACCACTAAGATGAGAATATATAAAAAAAAACAGAGCTCCGCTCACTTCACTTGTAGGTCTCTGTCATGATCCCTCTCACTCTCCTCTTTTCTAGGGTGTACATGTTGAGATCCCTCAGTCTCTCTCTCATCATAGGGATTTTTGTCCACCTCCTGCACCATTTTGGTACCCTCCTCTAAACTGCTTCTACTATGTTGCTGTCATTTTGAGGTGCAGTGTCCAAAACAACACACAGTACTCCAGGTGGGGTCTCACCATTGCACAATACTGTGGTAACACCACCTCACTCCTGCTTGATATACCCCTCTCTATGCACCCAAGCATCCCACTAGCACTACCCACTGCTTTGTCACATTGCTCTGCCACTTTGAGGTTGTCAGATACTTATTTTAGGAGCTTTTTTTTACATTTTTTGGCAAGGAGAGACACACTAAGCCAAGGCTTGCTTCCAGGTACAGGTAATGAAAGTATCCCTTTCAAATAAAAAATTGCAAAGGAAAACATTGAGCTTTGCCTGTGGATTCCAGCAGCATTTCACAAAACAGAAATTTCCCAAACTGTCACCCTGCACATAAACAGTGAAACCACAATTGAAAGCCAGGAATGCTTTGGTATGGGCAATAATACTATGTGCCCTTATTTGCCTCCAATAAAATAAAAAAAGTCTAACAACAGTGTGCCTCTTATAACAGAGGCTTCCTAGACATCTAAAAAAAACAATAATCTAGTATGTGCCAATAATGACACAAACACCAAAGCAAATTAACAGTTTAAAGGAGTACTACAGTCAAATTTTACAAAAACATATGTTGTGCAGAGTGCTTTGATTTATGTGTGTAGTCCTGGTGTGTCCTTCCCTTTTGTTTGCTACTAGGAGTTTTTTCTCAGTTTGCCTACTAGTTTTACAACCTCTGAGGATGTCCATGTTAGCAAGATTTATTGCTCTTCTTTTTCCTACAGTGCCTCCTGTCCCATGTGACAGTGACATGTCCGGGATCATAGTTCAGCAAGTACTAGTACAGAGTCAAATTTTCAGAAGTACAGCTGTGATTTTAAGAAACATTCCTTATCAAGTGAGCACTGAAGGATACATTTACAGCTTAGCAAACACCTGAGGCCTAATTGAGGAAAGTTTCTAGGAAAACAACTGGAGTCTTTAATAATTATGGCAATGAAGACCTACGGTGGTTTGTGTGCTTTTTATGGGCGGGTGTAGTTTTATGAAATGAAACACTTTAAAAGCAAAACATTAACTCCTGCTGGCTAGACCTAGACACACACATAGAAAACAACAGTATTGAATTAGTTATTTAATTGAGGCCAGAACATCAGGCTCCTATTTGCAGATTGCTGCTGCAGTATTTTCCCTCACTGAATCTGAGATCACAGACTCAACACTGTCACATGAGAGATGAGGCACTGTAGGACAAAGAACAGCAATAACCCATACTAACATGGAGATTCTTGGGGGCCATAAAACTAGTAGGCACATTTAGAAAAAAACTAATAGCAATCAAAGGGAAGGACACACCAGGACTATACTCTGTGCAAAACATATGTTTTTTTGCAGTTACATTTTTTACTGAGTATTTGTTATTCAGACAGACAATTATTACAGGTAAGATATCGGATAGTAGATATAAGTGTACATATAAATGTGCAGTACAGTGGCACCATAGATAAACAGTAAGGGTGAATGGTATGCAAGAACATTGACAAGATAAGCAGTGAGAAGTTGGCACAATCAAATGACTAGGACTAGCTCAGAAACTTGGAAACAAGTGAAGTGGGGTGTTACATATCCCTGGGAGATTCCTGTACCTTGCATAACTGGTAAATCACATAACTCTGGAGGTCTCAAGAGGGCTTCAATAGGTCTTTGGGTGAAGGGATGGGGTTACCTGCTGCTCTTTTTTGTATATACAGAACATATTGGCTCCACTCCTCTAGGAACTTGTTCACAGAGTTCAATGCATAATGCTGCAGTCTAGTATGAGAAGCCAATGTTTCTAAAGCTTGGAGCCATTCTGTGTATGTGGGGATGATGGGAGTGTGCCACCTCTTGAGCAGCTGCCTCTTGGCATCTGCCATCTGCTCTGATGAACAGGTAAGACCTCCTACCTACCCCCAAGCCTAGCAGACATAGTGCAGCAGAGCAGGGTAATGCTGTTCGGAGAATCTGTGAGCAGCCCTTCATAAGTTGGAAGCCAGTCAGTCTGACTTTTGATTTGTCTGAAGCAGAGAATCTTGCAACACTGCAAAGAACAAACTGTAACTTCATTTAGGAGCTGGAAACTTGGTAAGGCATAATATTGTAAAACAGGGGAGCTACGCTTCCTACAAAGAGTTTTATTTTTTTTTCTCCTTATTGGCTTTAAGCAGAGAATTGCAGGATTCCATTAAAAGTGTAGTCATTTTATAACCAGAGGGAGTGAGATACAACTGAATTTGCTTGATTGTTGGGGTTGAGACCTAGGATTTAGAGGGATATTTTTGCAACATTTTAAAAGTGTCCTGCTGGCTGAGTAGTTAAGTTTATATCCCTGGTTTCACTGAAAGATTTTGTGTATTGGAATCAGACAGCAGCCTGCCTACATTGAAAGGCCTGCTTACATCACAGGTGTCACTAGTCAAGCAGTTGGCTTAATTCTTAAGATTTTCAGTGCAGAAAGAGTGTAAAGCACAGCTGACTTATTTTGGGGCTGACCGCTTTCAGAGCACAAACCACCAGGCTGTTTTGGGGCTGGGGAGGGTTACCTGTGTCTGAGCTGGATGTCTGGATTTTTCTCTGTTTGATTAGCAGGGTATTTTCTCTGTCAAATTGTTGTGTAGGGCATCTTGCTGACAGGAAGGCACTCATTGCAGTGCTGGGTCAGAGCTTTTAGCTGATTGTTTTGCGAGGGCACAGTTTAGGCCCAACCCTCCCACCCTCACCCACCCACCCCTGGAAATAGTTCCTTTATACCTGGGGTTCTGACATCATTTCCTCAAGACTGCAAGGTGCATATCACTGTCATATCCTCTCTAGCACACTGCACTGACAATATAAGCATACACATTGTATAATATATATATATTTCTATATAACAAACCAATCACACACACACACACACACACACACACACACACACACACACAAAGAAAAAGTAGATAAACATGTGGGGAGTAGTACAATGTAATGGCTGTGGGGCAGCAGTCTTCTGGGAGTTTTTCTGGAGGCTGAGATGCTGCCCTATTTGCAGACAACTCTCTGCCCTGAGGGAGGAAGTTGCCCATCTTCAGGCCATGCTGGACAGTAGTAAGTGAACCTTCCCCCAGGCCACACTGGATGGTAGGAAGGGAACCTCCCCCATCCAGGGAGCACCAGAGCCACCACCACTACCTCAGAGGTTGCAAAGAAAACACAGCAGTTGGACCACAGTGGGCTCAGGAAGGGTGAGGATGGTGGAACAAAGGCACACCCAGTCAGTTGTTCCGCTCCACAATCCATACACCATTCTAGAGGAGCATAGCTCCCCTATGGATGCACCCAGAGAGGAGACTAAGGAGGCTGAGGACAGCTGTCACAAGGGAGGCTCACAGGAAGGAGACAGAGGACACCACAAGGAAAGGAAGCAGCTCCTGGTGGGGGACTCAATTATTAGGGGGATAGAACTGGGGGGAGCAGAGAAAACTGAAGTAAGGTGCCTGCCTGGTGCCATGGCTTGGAGGGACAGGAAGTGCATCCTCAGGATCACGGGAACAGCTGCACGGGAGTCTGAGCTGGACATCATTGTCCACCTAGGGACAAATGACTTGGCTCATCATGAGATTAGAGCAGTGCAGAAGGACTTTGTAGAATTGGGAAGGGGCCTAAGCCAAGTAGCACACACGCTATCCTTCTCAGAGGTGCTGCCTGTCAATGGCATGAGTGAGACGAGGGTACTTTGCACCATGCAGTTTAATGAATGGTTAAAAAAATGGTGTGGAGCACAGGGATTTGGCTTCATTGGGGACTGAGATTCCACCTGGAGGGACGCCAGCCTATACTGGCAGGATGGTCTGCATCTGTCCTGGAAGGGAACAAGTCTTTTGAACAATCGGTTTAAATGCTTCATTGGCAAGCTTTTAAACTAGTCAAGGGGGGAGGCACTGATAAGCAGCAGGAAAATCCCGGCCTCCCCCTACAAAACAGGGTACTAAATGAGAAAAAGACTGAGGTAGAAAGGTCAGTGGGGGATGCCGTAACAGAAGGTAAAGCCATCAAAAAATGGAGAGCAATGAGTACCAATGCCCATAGCCTGAGTAACAAGTTTCCTGAATTAGTGGCCTTGATGGAGGAGGAACATCTGGATATCGTGGCAGTCACAGAAACATGGTAACACTAAAACCATGACTGGGATGTAAACATACCAGGATACACTATCTACAGGAGGGACAGGGAGGGTAAAAGAGAGGAGGAGTAGCTCTTTACATAAGGGAAGGAATCAAAGCAACAGAACAAAAGGGCAAACAGGGAGGAGAAGAAGCACTGTGGGTAAATTTGGAGACCGCAATGGCACCACAATACGACAGGGTTAGATACAGACTCTTCTCAGGGGAGGAAATGGACAAGGAAATGATAGAAAGTATACTTAGAATGGCAGAAAAAGGGGAGATATTGCTGATGGGTGATCTGAATATGCCAGATGTTAACTGGAGTGCAGTTGCAGCAGCCACTTCTAAGAGTGGGGTTATTGTAGATGCCCTACAGGGGGCATGCCTTAGACAACTAGTATTGGAGCCCACTCGAGAGGGAGCAATCTTAGACCTGGTTCTCTCAAATGGAGATGAAGAGAGGATCACAGATGTAGAAGTGGGTAGCCATCTGGGAGCTAGCGACCATTGAACAGTATGGTTCACAATAAACACAGCAATAGAGTCAAGCCATACAAAGACAAAGGTACTAGATTTTAGGAGTGCTGACTTTGTCAAAATGGGTGAGTGCCTAAGGAATGCACTAGCAAATGGGCAGGAAGGAGGGTGGAAGAACAATGGGGAATAATAAAAACTGCCATCACAGAGGTATCAAGCCTTTGTGTAAAGCAAATAAACAAAACGAAACGAGGTAAGAAACCACTAAGGTTCTCAAAGGAAGTGGCAGTGAAGGTTCAAAGAGAAAAGAAAGTATTCAGGGAAGTACATGAATCACAGAAGGAACAGAACAGAGAACTGTATCAGTTAAAGCAAAGGAAGCTGGGAAAGCAGTCAGAACAGCAAAGGCCCAAACCGAGGAAAAGATGGCCAACTCAGTTAAGAAGGGGATAAAACCTTTATAGCTACATCAGGGAGCGAAGGAAGACCAAGGAGGGATAGTGAGGCTTAATAAAGGGGAGGGAGGGTGGGCAGAGGTGACTGTGAAAGGCAGAGATACTAAACAAATATTTTTGCTCAGTATTTACAAAGGAAGAGGGGAGGTACCTAAAACAAACAGTAGAAACACTCTGGATACAGAAGTGATACCAGCCCATTTACAGAAGAAAGGGTTCTGAAAGAACTCTTAAAACTGAAGGTGGACAAAGCAATGGGGCCTGATGGGATCTCATCCCAGAATTCTAAAAGAACTAAGGGTAGAACTAGTGACACCACTGACTACCCTCTTTAACAAATCATGGGAGGATGGGTGGTACCCGAGGACTGGAGGAGGGCAGATGTGATTCCCCATCACAAAAGTGAGCAAGGCAGAAGCAGGAAACTACAGACCTGTTAGTTTAACCTCAGTGGTAGGGAAAATGATGGAATCACTTCTGAAGGAAAGAATTGTTAAATATCTAGAGGCCAGAGGGGCATAGAACCCAAGGCAGCATGGATTCACAGCGGGAAGGTCATGTCAGACAATTCTGATAGATTTCTTTGACTGGGTGACCAAAGTAGTTGATCAGGGAGGGGCTGTGGACATGGCCTACCTAGACCTTAGCAAGGCATTTGACACAGTCCCACACAAAAGATTAATATACAAGTTAGCCAGCCTGGAAGTGAGTCCCAAGATGACAGCCTGGGTAAAGAATTTGCTGGAGAATAGGACACAGAGAGTAATAGTAAATGAAGTCCACTCTGAAAAAAGGGGGGTTAGAAGTGGGGTACCGCCCAGGTTGAAGATAGAGCCAGTCCTCAATGTCTTTATAAGTGACATTTCAGAGGGACTGGAAGGAAAAGTATGTCTCTTGCAGATGACACAAAGATCTGCAACAGAGTTGATGCACAAGGTGGGGTGGAAAGGATGAGAAGGACTTGGCAAGGTTAGAGGAATGGTCAAATGTATGGCAGCTTAGATTCAATGCTAAGAAGTGCAAGGTAATGCACCTGGGAAACAAAAACCCAGGGGAAGAGTACACAATGGGGGGTGAGATACTAACAACAACAAAAATGGAAAGGGACCTGGGGGTAGTCATATCAGATGACCTAAAGGTGGGCAAGCAATGTGAGAGGGCAGCAAGGAGGGCTGGGGGGATTCTGGGATGCATAGGAAGAGGCATCACCAGTAGAAAACAGGAAGTTATTATTCCTCTGTACAGACAGCTAGTAAGACCCCATCTGGAGTACTGCGTGCAGTTCTGGAGACCCAATCTCCGCAAAGACATAGACAGGATGGAAGCTGTCCTGTGGAGGGCAACTAAAATGGTGCAGGGTCTGCACCGGAAGACATATGAAGAGAGACTTAAGGAGCTTAATATGTATAGCCTCGAGGAAAGGAGGGAGAGGGGGACATGATAGAAACTTTCAAGTACCTCAAGGGAATCAACAAAGTCCAAGAGGGTAGCATCTTTCAAAAAGAGATGTGCAAGAACAAGGGGACACAATTTGAAGATAGAAGGGGCGGCTCAGAGGTAATTTAAGGAAGTATTTTTTCACAGAGAGGGTGGTGGATGTATGGAATGGCCTTCCAGAGCAGGTTGTGGAGTCACAAACAGTGGTGGAATTCAAGCATGCATGGGACAGTCATAAGGCAATTCTGGGGTTGGGGGTAGGAAGAAGTAGGCTGCTGGTTAACTAGGATCTGCAGCTTATCCATCAGGTAGAGAAATGGGCAGACTGGGTGGGCCAAGCAGTCCTTATCTGCCGTCAAATTCTATGTTTCTATGCCTTCCCAGTAGGGTTTGACTTGAGGACACTCCCATAGAATGAGTAAATGGTCTGCCCCTGGGGAGCTGCACCTCCAGCAGTTGTCCTGTTAGAGAATACCCATGGTCTTAAGCTTAGCTGGAGTCCTGAACCACAGGTGCAGGATTTTATTCTGAATCAGTAGGGCACGCTGATCCTTACAGGCCTTATGTGCTAGTGTCCAGCATTGGTGCCATTCTTCTTCTGAAATTTGCCTCTTAAGTAGTTCCTGCCATTGTAGCCTAGCTGGGGTAAAGGGGTCTATAGCTGAGTCTCTTAGAAGCTTCTATATACATTCTTCCCTTCCTTTACTGTATTTCACCCAGTTGCCCAAGGGGAACTTAAAGGGTTCATAGAATCATAGAAGCTTGATGGCAGAAAAGGACCATCCAGCCCACCTAGTCTGCCCTTTTTTTTTAAGGGTTTGATCTGGAGTGGGACTTGCAGGAACTACGTGTACAGATGTCTCTAGTCCATGTGATATAGAGGTTACGCAGCTGCAGGTTTCTTCCATAAGTCTGACTTGTCAAGCACAAGCTGTCTCTGGAGCCCCTCAAAAGAGTCAAGGGTCGAGTCATCTGCGAGTAGTATGTCTTTTATTAGGTTGATACCCTTGTCATCCCAGTTTTTCCATCTGAAGAGATGCTTGCCTGTACAGAAATGGGGGTTGTTCCAAACTGGGGTATATCCTCCTAGCTTGTGACATCTATGGGCTGTATTTCCAATGTTGCACCAGGCTGCATGAGCAGCCTTCAGAACCAACCACTTTTTAACTTGGGGGAGCTGTAGGTGGCCCAAATGTGCAGTTAGGGGTGAATCTTTGAGGAATTCTGTCTCCACCTCCATCTAGGCAGAGGGCTCACACCTGTGCTTTATAACAACCTGCAAGTTTTGGCTACCTGAAATGCCCAGGCATAGTATGGGAAGTTAGGGAAGTTCTACCCGCCTCTTCCCCAGTGTGCTTTGAGTTTAGCCTGGCTGTATCTAGGAGGAGAGGAGTCCCAGAGAAACCTACCTGTCATTGTTATTAATCTTCTGGAACCAAGTCTCTTGAATCTTTTTCTGGATGTGGGATAACAAGAAGTATATCCTAGGATCCATCATCATTTTAATGGCATTAATTTTTCCTATTAATGTCAGATTTAGTAATTTTCCATCTTTGTATCTCCCCTTTAAGGGGTGAGGTGGATCCTCAAGTATTTTCTTGCACGTGGTGCCCACGCCAGCCCTGTGCCCTTGGCCATGTTCATGGTAGCATACTTGTTCAGATGGAGTATTTCTGACTTGCCATAGTTAATCCTTAATCCTGAGATGTTGACAAACCTCTTAAAGATGTTGAGGATATGCAGAATACTAGATATTGAGTTCCTAGTCAGGATTAGGCAGTCGTCTGCATAAAGTTTTGTGTGGAACTCTTTGTTTCCCACCTGAATACCACTAATTCCACTGTGTTCCCTAATGGCTGCTGCCAGGGACTCTATGGCCAGGATGAATAGGAGGAGGGAAAGCAGGCAGCCCTGCCTAGTCCCCCGGTATAGCCAGAAAGATTCAGAGAGGGTGTTGTTGGGGAGCAGTTTGGTGACTGGGCAAGGGTATACTGCGTAGATCTAGGAGCAGAATCCCTCCCGAAAATTTAATTTTTGCAACACAGCCAGCAGATACTCCCACACTACTGGATCAAATGCCTTTTTGAAAACGAGGGTGATGGCCACTGCCAAGGAATGAATTGAAACAACATCCCATTGTGTTAGAGAGAAAAGGAAATGCAAAAGAAGAAGGAAACTAATTTGGTTCTCAAAAACAGTAGCAGAAAAGGTCACAGTCAAAAGACTGGCCTTCAGGAAATACAAGGGAACGCAGCAGGATGAAGATAGGGAGGCATACCAAACTTCCCTAAGGGAAGCAGGGAAGGCAGTAAGACAGGCAAAGGCCCAAACCGAGGAAACACTAGCACAAACATTAAAAGACGGTGACAAGACTTTCTAAAGATACATTAGTGAAAGGAGAAAGTGCAGATGGGGTATTGCTAAGATCAAAGGAGATAAGGGGGAGTGTGAGGAGGAGGACCACGTAAAAGCATCTATCCTAAATAGATACTTTTGCTCAGTATTTACTGAAGAGAATGTAGGGCAGGGCCCACAGCTCCGCACAATGGACACAGGGGGAAGGGAGGTGTGCACTAGCTCCTTCACAAAAGAAAGGGTCCTACAAGAACTCAATAAGCTCAGGGTGGACAAGGCAATGAGACCTGATGGCATACATCCCAGGGTAGTAAAGAAGCTAAGGGTGGAACTAGCAGAGCCATTATCTGAACTGCTTAGTGAGTCTCTAAGCACAAGAGAGGTCCCAGAAGACTGGAGAAGGGCTCATGTGATCCCGCTTCACAAGAGTGGTAGCAGGGAGGATGCAGGGAACTACAGACCAGTCAGTCTTACCTCAGTAGTGAGCAAGATTATGGAGGCACTCCTTAAGGAAAGGATAGTGCAACACCTGGAATCCTTAGGAGCACAGTATCCAAGACAGCATGGGTTTACAAAAGGAAGGTCCTGTCAAACTAATCTCATAGAATTCTTTGACTGGGTAACCAGAGTGGTGGACCAACAGGGAGCAGTTGATGTTGCCTACTTTGACTTCAGCAAAGCTTTCAATACTGTTCCACATAGAAGATTGATTAATAAGCTGAGTAGGCTCAGGGTGGGTCAGAAATTGGTCAGCTGGGTGGAATACTGGTTGACGGGCAGAAAACAGAGAGTGGTGGTAAACAGTATACAGTCAGAAGAGATGCAAGTCAGAAGTGGGGTACCTCAGGGATCAGTCCTGGGGCAAGTCCTCTTCAATGTATTCATCAGTGACACTGCAGATGGACTGGAGGGTAAGGTTTGTCTGTTTGCAGATGACACCAAGATCTGCAACAGAGTAGATGATCCAGATGGGGTGGGCAGAATGAGAAGAGATCTGGATAAACTGGCAAAATGGTTGGAAGAGTGGCAACTTGGGTTTAATGCAAAGAAGTGCAAGATCATGCACATAGGGAAGAGAAACCCTGAAGCCATCTATAGACTGGGAGGGGAATTGCTGGCAGTCACAAGGGAAGAAAGAGACTTGGGTATCATCATCACCGATGACCTGAAATCATCCAAGCAGACCACTAAAGCAGTAGGTAAGGCTAGATGGATGTTGGGGTATATTAGTAGGGGTATCACAAGTCAGAAGAGGGAGGTAATAGTCCCTCTTTACAAGACACAGGTTAGGCCCCATCTGGAGTACTGCATGCAGTACTGGAGGCCACACCTTTACAAGGACATTAACCAAATTGAGGCAGTCCAGAGAAGGGCAACAAAATGGTGCAGGGACTGCATCAGAAAACATATGAAGACAGATTAATGGAGCTCAATATGTATACTCTAGAGCAAATGAGGGAGAGAGGTGATATGATCGAAACATTCAAACACCTTAAGGGCATTAACAAGGTGAAAGAGTCTAACATGTTTCAATATAAGAAAAATAGCAGGACAAGAGGACACAGCATGAGATTAGAGGGAGGCCGATTATGTAAAATATAAATTGTTGTAAACTGAACAACTCTGAAATGTCATGGTGATTTGCATATATCCCAAGATGCTTTGCATTATCAGCCTGATTAAGGGGTAATGTGAGGAAGTTTTTTTCACAGAAAGGGTGGTGGATGTATGGAATGGCCTACCTCAGGAAGTGGTGGATATGAATACAGTGTAGGGCTTCAAACAGGCATGGGATAGGCATAAGGGAGCAATACAGATGAGATTGAATAGATAGGTCATTGACAGAGCAAAGGCCGATGGCACATTTATAAGGTAGAAAAAGAAATGGGCAGACTGGATGGGCCTTGCGGTACTTATCTGCCATCAGCTTCTATGTTTCTATGTTCCGCTGCCACCTGGAACAGGGATACCAGGGCCTTGAGATGATCTGTACTGATCCTACCCTGAACAAACCCCACTTAGGATAGGTGCACTATTGAGGGTAGCAGGTCTTCCAATCAGGTTGTCAGAATGTTGGCTGCTATTTTGGCATCAGCATTAATCAGGGAAATGGGCCTGTAGCTGGAAGGGAGGGTTAGGTCTTTTCCTTCTTTGAGGAGTACTGTTATTATTGCCTCCAAGAGGGTGCCAGGGAGCTGCTAGAATCGGCAGGAGTTATGCAACATAGCCAACATAGGACCCGTCACTGTGTCTGGTATCAACTGGTAAAAGTCAATTGGGTAGCTGCCATTCCCTGATGTTTTATGGGGGGCCATGCAATGTATTGCTTGTTTTACCTCAGCCTCTGTGAAAGGGGCATCCATCTCTTCCCTTTGTCTAGGGGCGATTATGGGCAAGGTAATGTTAGCCATAAAGGTGGAGAATGTGGTCTTATCCCAATTGCCTTGTGAGGTGTGCAGTTTCTTATAGAAGTCAGCCATAATGTTGTTTACCCCCTTAGGGGAGGATGTGGGTGTGCCTTGTTTATTTATTTATTTGAATTTTGATGACCGGGTAGGCCCACTGAGACAAGACAGTGCCTTTTTCAGTGGCGACCTGGGGAATCTAAGCATTCCACAAATGATAGACATTAAACATAGTAGATGGACATTAAACATAGTACCAACAGTGGTACAAACAGTTGTAACATTAACAAGTAGAAATATTCAACAATTTGATGCAAGTACATAAGATAGAGAAACAACATACATTCTAGAGTATAAACAACGTTCAGACTCGTTGGTTACAGAGGGTTGTTGATCTAATAGCTGTGGGATGTGCCTCTCTGCTCGTCATGTTTTCAGTATAAAGGCAAACAGTTCCCTCGCCTTCTCTCCCTGTGCCCTGTATCTATGATGGATTCTGCGGCTTTGCAGTTCAGCTTTCCTGATGGCTAACTTATTTAATTGCATCCTGAGGGAGGTCAGCTCATATAGGAGTCTTGAGTCCCACAGTCTGTTGGGGTCCCTTTCGTACTCCTGTTCTTTAGTTTTGAACTGGCTTTCTAACTGTTGTGCCTCCTTCTTGTGACAGGGAGGTTACTGTGGTGTCCTCCAAGCTGATATAAAACAGGTTGTGTTTATCATTGTTGGATTTAGTATGTAATAGCACTATGTCATAAAATACCTCGATGTTTATACCTTCTGTTTACGAAACCTGTAAATGTCGAAAATCCCATGGCACTAGGTGTTTTATAGAAACATATAGAAATTAAGTTAGTTGTGCTATTTAAAATGCATGTAAATTGCTGTAAACTAAACAACTCTGAAATGTCATGGTGATTTGCTTATATCCCATGATGCTTTGCATTATGGAAGTATGTATGATGTTGTATTTCTTTGAAACTTGATTTGTTGCCAGTGCCCTTTGGGGCAACCGTTTTTTCAGTGATTCTGCATTGAGGTTGTTTTTAGCTTGTTTTTTTTTCTTTTTGAGCCCCCACTACCCAAGCAAATGGGGCCCACATAGGGATGAAGGATTTTTACTGAAAAGTGATTAGATCAGAGATCAGTGTCAGTAGGCTCTGGCTAAGTGCAGAGAAAGGGCATTCATAGTCTGTTGCTGCAAACTGATGTACTGAGGAAGGAATATGCCATTGCTAAAGGTTAATCCCTGCATTTTGAATAAACATCACAAAAAGAGTGTGTGTTGAACTTGGAAGTTTGGTGTCTGGTCTATCTGTTATCCCACAACCCATCCACACTTCTCCCTCTGCTTCTTGTGATGTGCCACATACCCAATGATCTGCCCTCTAAGGGTAGCTTTAAAGGCTTCCCATATCACATCTGGGGGGCTGACCCTGGGGGGTTGTCCTGGAAATAGTTACCCACCTCTACCCCCACACTGCTTAATTCTGCATCCTAAAGGTGTAAGGGGTCCAGGTGCCAGGTCAGGGACTCGGTTAACTGTGGCTGGAGTGTGAAGCTCATAGTGACTGAGGAATGGTTCAACAGAAATATTGATGTGATAGAGACATCTGAGATATTGCTTGTAATCCCTGATTATGTCAACCACATGTCCAATCTATTTGCCATGCAGTTAGCTGAGGAGAAATAGGTGTAGTCACTTGCATTCAGATGGACTAGACTCCAGGCGTCCACCAGCTGATGTAGCCCCATCAGTTGTAACATCGCTTTCTGGGAATGTATGTGGGGGTTCTGCCCTTGAGTTGGATCTGTCAAGGAGGTGATCCAAAACCAGGTTGAAGTCCCCTTCCATGATTATGTCAGGGTTGTCATAGGACAAGTCCATTAATATCTGGGACAAGGCATTGTAATCCTCTGGTCTACCCTCGTTGGAGGCATATTTATTGGTTAGCAGCATTGGGCCCCGAAGGGGTGGTCATTTTGGCAATTATCCACCTTCCATCTTTATCCAATTTTTGTAACAGTGGCCTCCATAAAATTTTTTTATGGCAAAGGATGGACACATCCCTCTTCGCTGTCTTGGCTGAGCTGTGTGCTTCCCACCCCACCCATTCTCTGATGAGCTTCAGGCCCTCTTTATCCACTATTTTGGTCTCCTGCAGGAATGCTACTTGTGTCCCCAGATGTTTCAAGCAGTTAAGCACCTTCTTTCTCTTGATGAGGGAGTTTAAGCCTCTCATGTCCCGCATGGTGGTTATAATAGGGTTATTGATGTCATGGGAACAGTTTAACATTTGGATTCAAAACTTGCACCTTGGCCCCTTCTGCATCTGCTGGGTGTGTGCTACTGGCCATCTTTGTGCCCCTCCTTTGCCCAATCCACCCCATGCCCATCCTTTGCCTCTCCTGCCATTTGCTCTCTCATCTTTCAGCTTTTTCACTAGCTGTCTGACATACAAATATTGCTTTAGAATGGACATGAGGACTAACTAGCTGGCGCCTGCCAGCCCAGTCTCCTGTGAGATTAAACCAAGAATTGAAACAGTTATAAACACCAATATTTTGCACTTTTCTGTTTTGGATAACCTTTATTTATGTATTTTATTTATTTATTTAGTTTTTGTTGACCGAGTAAGTGCACTAGACAAATTCTGCCTATTTTAAGGCATGACCCGGGGGAGGGGGATACAGATGAATGCCAACTGACCTTGAACCAGATTAAGCTGTTGGTGGTATTTTAGTGAATGGGAGAAATTTGGCCAGGGTACTGGGGAAATTCCCCTACTCTTTTTGAGAAGTGCCATGGGATCTTTAACATCCACCTGAACTACCATCAGAATAGTCAATGGGACCTCGGTTTAATGTCTCATCCAAAAGACGGAACCTCAGGAGTGCAGCACCCCCCCCCCATACTGCACTACAGTGTCAGTATTGGGATATTAACCCAAGTGCCTGGTGTGCGGATAGAACCCACATCCTCCTGATCTCTCAGCCTCAGAGGTGAGTGTGCTACCTGCTGAGCCACTGACACTGCAACACAAACCATGAATACAACTCTATAGCAATGACCATTCATTGGGCACCACTTGTGCCCATCCTATCCTTTTCTATAGATGGGGTATCCCTTCATGATCCGGTGATGCATCCCTAATGGGAATCACCTAGGATCTTGCAAATCCCTTCATAGAGGCGTGCAGTTTTCCCTGTATGACCCACTTGCATGGTAACTAACTTTATTTTAGTTTTACCTTTCTGCTGCTTGGTGTAAAGAATGCCTCCACTGGGGACCTAGGACACGTCATCTAAGTGCCTTTTGGTCAACAGGACCAGATCCCCCCACTTCAAGGGTCTGCAGTATCACTTGTGGCAGTCTGTCCAGGCTGTCAGAACTCCCTCTCCATGACTACTTCCTTCAATGCTCAAGGGTGGGGTCCATGTCAGGCCACAGACTAGTGCAGTGAGTTATTAGAACAGCTTATTCTGGGTGCCGGGTTTGAATATTTTAGTGCAACTAGTCACTCCTCCTTCTCAACCCCCTCCATTGGGACACAGGAGCATTTGTTAAGGCCTGATTTGAGGTGGTGGTTGTTCCCCTGTGAACTATAGCCAACCCGATATCGGTGAGGAGGGACACTCTGGCATCTGCCCTGTTATTATCCTAGGACCCTCCTCCTGGTGCACAGATGCTCTAATCAAGTTGTAGGAGTGGTGGGGTGTTCCTTCTTGCCTTGCCACAATACTGATCTACCCCTAGGGTGTAACCGTGCTGCTTTGTGTATCCATTTGAGGCATAATATCCCCAGTCATTCACGACAATAGTATACAGCAGTACACAGCCTGACCACTCCCCAAGTTACCTGCAGACCTTCTGATCTATTTATAGAAAACCACATAAACAAACCACATTTCTCTATGTAATCTGAGGAAACATTTAACCCTAGTAACTGTATAAACTTTGTACCTGTTACATTTTCACGCAATCAAACTAGCTGGTCATGTTAGTCACTGCTCAGGGCAGCTGGAGTATCACCTTGAGTAGGCAGCTATGCACTCTTTTTTACTGTGCAGCACCATTTTGGTACAAGTAATCAGCCCTTGCAGCATACTGAACGCTATGTGCTGTTGGATGCCCTTTGCTCCAGCCAGTATATAGGGGCTTATGTGAAACGTACTTCAGGAAGCATCCGCTCCTGGCTGGCTTGAGCAGCAAGCCAAGCCCCCCCAAAAGCCTCTGTGTGGCAATCCTGGCTCTGAGACAGCAGACGTTACTGTCTGCCCCCCATATCAGGTACAATATTTAAGATAACACTTGAACCAACACAACTGCAAAAGTTACCTGAGAATCAGGTTAGGAGGGTGGGTATTAGACATAAATGTGTCCTTCCCTCATCTCTTCAATGGCTAGTGGTGCTCTCCGCCAATCAGTGCATAACTTCAGGTCACTGCTCAAGAGAGGCTCCTGCTGCCTTAGCTTGATCTTCTAAGCAGTCATCCTATTCTTGACAGATGGCAGTCCAGTTCGCATTACCAACTGTTGTGTTATTTTGCATGTCCTGAGTGTAGGTCACCCCTTGTGACAGATCCAGTGGAGCTGGAATGAGTTCTCTGAGTGATATATATTAATTGTTGGATTTCACCGGCATATCTGCAGGAGAGTTGCTGCTTGTTCTGGAGATTCTGGATTGGCATTGAAAGTTCCTGGACAGAGCTCTTCTGGAAGCAGCCTTCTGTGGGGTAGGGTTTTTTTTTCTTCCTGAGCTGATCTCTGCTCGCCGTCTGCCATTGATCATCTGCTAAATGAGCTGTTTCCTCAGCTGGAGTTTGGCCTTCCTCCTCATGCTGTGCGGTCTCCTTTGTGACTATGTCTCTGCCATGCGGCACGTACAGAGGTTAAGCAGCCATCTTATTAGCCTGCAAGTCCCTTAGAAAGTTCTCTGCCTCCAAGGGGCTGTTGAAGGAGATAAAGTCTCCCTAGAATTGTATTCGCAAAATGGCTAGACAGCTGACTGAGGTAGGGCTCCCCATAGTACACATTTGCCGCTTGACTGGGTTACATGTCCTTCTCTTCTTGGAGAACTCAGGAGAATAGTCTTGAAAAATCATTATTTGTGATCCTTCCAACATAAGTCTCCCTCTCTCCTTGGCTGCTTTCAAGATGAGCTGTTTTACTTGGAACCTCAGCAGATGGCACAATATTGGTCTTGGTCTCTCGCCATTCTTTGGTCTAGGGGCAAGGGACCGATGCACTCTTTCAGTTTCTGTTTGAGTCCTGTGCAGGACTGCCAGCATGTGGGGTAATGCCACTTGAAGAAAAGCAGCCAAGTCCTGGCCCTCAGCTCCTTCAGGGAGGACCATAATCCTGATATTTTTCCAGCGAGCCCTGTTATCCATATCACCGACCTTGGAGAGCAGGTAATCAATTTGGCTTTTTTGTTCCTTAGCAGCCCTTGCTGGTTTTGTAATTGTTGGTCATGGGCATGTAGAACCTGTTCATACCCCGTCACTCTAGTTATGAGCAACCACAGATCAATGTTGGTTTGTGCAGTGATTGACTTCAATTCTGCTATGTGTGTGAGCACCCTGTCCTGCCTCTCTGTTATTTTTGCCAGTTCGATTGCCATTATTGATAAGTCCAAAATTGGGGGCTAGAAACTTGCCATTTTGGGCCCCTTTGAAGCACTTTGACAGTTGGCACCCCTGGTGATCAATGCCGATGATGCACATTGGTAAATTTCACCCGTTGGTCTGGTAAATGTCAGTGGGCCCTCAGCGTGATTGTCACTGCAGCTTTCACAGAGTTGTGTCTTCACAGTTCCATGGAGGATTTTCTTGAGAGTAGTTTCTAAAGTTGTACAAAGTTAATATGCACTCTCCGGTCCTGTTTGTTACTGGAGCACACAGGTGGAAATTCAGATGGACAAAAAAATGATCACCAGCGAAACTCTCGACCACAATTAAGCTGCCACCATCTTAGTTGGCAAGCTCCACCCACCCACCCACCACAACATATGCTTTGAAAAGTTTTAATGTAGTACTCCAAAACAATGATGCGCCAAATGTGGATAAACTTAACGGCTCATCTGCAGACAGAACTGTCTTGGATTTATCTCACAGTGCCTCACACAGCCAGGCAGTTACCAAATAACAAATTACTGGAATATACTCAGCTGTTTGGCCCCCTGCCCCCTAGGTTTTTGGACTACTTTCTTCAGTATAATGATCCATAACCAAAAATAATTTGACTTACAAAACACATACTTTGTGTTTGAAATTGTTCATTCATTGCAAAATGCCATGTGATAAGTGCAATAAGACATGTCAGGGGGTAGTAGTAGTGCAATCGCCACACATCCTGGGGAAATAGTGCACTCAGCCTGCAGCTTTGTGCCTTAATACACCCCTTGGTTTGCAGTAATCACACTACCGCCCACACTTTGACATGTCTTATTGCTTAATAGACCATCTCATGGTTGTCATAGTTATACAGTATATACTTACATTGCTATAATGTAAAGCTTTCAATTGTGCCATTGCTCTTTACCTGCTGGTTGCAGTTCCCTTCTCATCCTCACATAGATTTAAATTGTTTACCCTTTTCTTACGGGTACCTTAAACCAACATGAAATGCACTTTAACCACTCGATTTGTAACTATTGCTGTTACCACATCTCCAGGGTTTACTAGCTTAGTAATAAAGTGCCTGTACATAGATACGTAGACGTTAACAGACAGTAAACAGACTCATGGTCCATCCTCTCTGCCCGGTATCTAAGTAACGCTGAGCAGCTCCACTGGCAGACAGTTCCACTTTTTCTGCTTCATGGTCCTGAAGCTCCAAGGTCTCTCAAGTTCTGAGGTCACTTGGCACTATTGTTTTTTTTTTATAGCATGTGAATCCTTGGACTAGCCCTAACCAGTTTTAGCTGGAACTTAATCCCAGGCTATTTTAAACTCACTTGGCCCAATTTTCTCTAAACCTCTTGGGACCTTAAATTTACAAATAATTGCCAGGCCTCCTAAATTATTAGGCACTTTTTTACTCTGAAATGAAAATACTTTGTCATCTCCTAAGGGCTATTATCCCTCACACTCCCGCTTTGCTGGCCCAAGATAAACTGCTCCTCCACAAATTAAGAATCTGTCCTTCTACACATTATACACCTCTCCCTTCTCTTGCAGTGGTGGGCATTACTTGTAATCTTTTCCTTTCAGACAATCCTACAGCATAGGCCCTGGCAGCCATCAAGCTCCTCCCACAAGGTACCCTAGCCCAAGTGCCAATTCCTAACAAGTACCTAACCAGTTAAATACTTGATGGGGTTTCTTTAATGTGTTCCCGTTTATATTTAGTTTTTATATCTGCTTGTAATGAATTACCCTGGCTGTTTGTCATTTCTCTTTCGTGTGTATCACAAAGAAAAATATTGTTCTACAAAAAAAGACAAAGATTTACTACAGACTGCATAACAATATACAAGATATAATTAAAATATATAGCATGGATATACAGCATAAAAAATAATAAACATAACTTAATGTTTCAGCAACAATCATGTGGTAAGCAAGCCTGTTGAGCTGTCCTACCAGCGCTGCATAGAACTACCACTCATAACGCTGACAACCCGGGTTCAGGAATAAGCCTGGGGCATCACAGGACTGGCTGGGGCAGGAGGAGTTTTTTAGATATACTATATATAGCTCACCCACCCCATTACCACTTCCCACCTTTCTAAGCAATGGGGGGCATTAGTTTCATTTTTTACTTCCTTGTTATCCCAGGACTCTGAATCACGGATATGCATGTGCATGGAAACACACATGCACTCCACAGCCTCAGTAACAGTCCCTTCCTCCCACCCTGGCCAAGTGCCTGGGTTCCCTGTGGCTTTGCACTGCCACCTAGCCTCCACCAGAAGGCAGCCAAGAGCCAGGGAACCTATGCATCCCTCCCCAGAGAGGAGAGCAGCTTTGCAGCCACTCAATCCAGCTCTGTGCCCTCCTCTCCAGCCTACCCCTGGCAGCCTGAGCTCACTCTTGAACTCGGGTTGCCAGCATGGCATGAGATGTGGCATTCACTGCCTCAACCCTCAGTGCCACAGGGTCAGGGGGAGGAGGATTGAGTGTCCCATTGGACGCTCTCCTCTTTCATAGAGGGGGTACAGACTGTAGGCTGCACTACTGCCACCAGGATGACCACAGGTGGTGATGCAGGGGATCAGCATGAGAAGGGGATGTTGGAGCTGTAGCAGCTGACAGCCGATTGCGTCACACGTACCAGCACCTGGTGACATGGCATGCTCTCAGAGGGTGGGTGGTGGTAAAAAGAGGAGAAAACAGCAGAGGCCAGGACACATGAAGCCCCATCCTGCTCACCATGCTCAATGTTAGATCCACTGCCCCTGCATCCTGGGGATAGCCTTATCCTTCACCTCTACCATGATTGGCCAGATGACTGCAAGGAAGAAATGCTTAAGTAGCTGAATGCAGACCCAGCTCTGGGGGATAAGCCAGGGGAGGGCAGTGCAGTGGTGTACTCTGAGTGGGTTGGAGATCCCTGGATGGCAGGCTGACAGAGCCTCGATGAGCGGGAATGACCACATGGAAGGTGGTGGAAGGAGATCCACCTGTGGCTGGGGGATTAAAAAAGTTGGGAAAAAAAGCCTGTCAGACAAGTCATATGAAAAGGTAATTAATTAGAAGTGGCAAGACTGCCATATTAAATGGACAATGTCCCATGTGTAGAACCACAGGTAAGAAACAGCCTGGCATCCAAAGACCCAAAATTACCTTTTAGTAAGCAGGATAAATTCAAGGCAAACTGCTGATCTTAAACTAGAAATAGAGACTTTTAGGGGAAAGGGAGTATTTGTCAGTGGAAAAAAATTACATTATATAGTTTTGGGGGAATAATTTATTTCTGGAAAAACACAGAAATATCCATTTTATTTTCAATATATTTCACTTCTGAACTGTGATATGGGGGTTAAAGTTTTTAAAAGTCCCTGCTCTCTGGCCATATACACTATGAATAAATTAAACAGTTTGGTGAGGTGATGTGCTGTTTACCGTTAGACATGTGTGCTACTTCCCCTCCCCCTTCCTAATACATCCACAGTAGAATCCAGTATGTAAAGTCAAAAAGCCACCTCAAGGGAAGGTACTTTCTGAAATTGCTAGTGGTGGCCATCTTAATGACTTGAGTCATTAATTACAAACTTGGCAATAAAAGCCATTTTAAAAACATCTTAGAGAATGGAAAATATACTGATGATGAATCTTAATATATTGGAAATATACCAATGCTAAAAATATATATAAATTATTTTGCCAACAAACAGACACAGCTGCTTTAAAGGAGTAGTACTGTCAAATTTTGCAAAAACATATGTTGTGCAGTTTTTTGATTCCTATGTGTAGTCCTGGTGTGTCCTTCCCTTTTGTTTGCTATTCAGAGTTTTTTCTAAATTAGCCTGTTAGTTTAATGGTAGTTTTATGGCCCCCGGGGACCACCATCTTAGTAAGGTGTATAGCTCTTCTTTTTCCTGCAATGCATCCTGTCTCATGTGACAGTGATGTGTCAGCAACTACTGATTAAGCAAGTAATAGAGATAGGAGCCTGATGTTCTGGCCTCCAATGAATACCTCTAATTCAATATTTTTGTTTTCTATGTGCATGTTAGGGCTAGCCAGCAGAAGTAAATGTTTTGCTTTTAAAACTTTTCACTTAATCATATTCTCAAATTATACACAACCATAAAAAGCATACAAATCACCCCAGATCATCAGTACTAGGATTGGTAAAGACTCTTAGCTGTTTTCTTACAGAATAACCCACTCAGTTAGCCCTCAAGTAAATGTAGCAATCTGTGCTCACTGGATAAGGAGAGTTACTTAATATCACAGTTCTGCTGTAGTAAACTGACTCTAAGCCAGTGCTTGCTGAATCCATGGTCCTGAATACATCACTGTCACATAGGACAGGAGGCACTGTAGGAACAAGAAGAACAATAAACCTTTCTGAGATGGAGATCCCCAGGAGCCATAAAACTACCATAAATCTAGCAGGCTAATTTACAAAAAAACTCCCAATAGCAGACAGAAGGAAGGACACACCAGGACTACACACACAAATTAAAACACTCTGCACAACATATGTTTTTGCAAATTCTGACAGAATTACCCCATTTAAATAATTGGAGGGTTTTGATCAAGCATACTTGTAAACTAGATGCATAAAATTAATATGTCTCCAATCACCCATAGGTGCCTGACCCAGCTGCTGATCAAGAGTGCAGTGTTGGGTATCTTTGGACCTATCAAGAATAACATGGGCTAGGAGATTTACAAACCATCAAACCTATTGAGACAGGTCTCCTTAGCTTACCATAAATTAGGTCTCCATAATCAAACAGAGGCTGCACCGTAGAGTTGTCAATTTTTAGTTTACAGTCTGTGGTCAAACACTTCAGTAAAGGAAGCCCATGCAGGGATTTAATTTACCAAATTCATGTTTAACATGTACCTATCAGTTTAAATTTGAATCTAACCAGATATCTAAACATTTATAGTTAGATACAATATGCAAGCACTGATTGCTCAGGGTCATAACTGTCAAACAATCTTGGGCTCTTTAATTAATGAACCTTGTCCAAAAAGCATAGTCAGGGTCTTCGAAGAATTGAGAACCAACTTGTTGAAGGCAAAACACAGTAATACTGGACTCATCAAAATCTGCCTGGAGCAGAACCTGATTAGAACATATACATTTTGCATGGTAGTGCGAGATTGAATAAAGGTTGGCAGTGTTTGGTTGGCACAGAGCAGTGTACTATATTGTAATGTCTGCATTTTGGTTTGGCCCAGATCTCATGCGTGGGACCTGAAACACATGACCAAGTTGACACTCTACTATAGGGTCTGCTCTTGGTATGGGCCAAGGTCCTACATGTGGTACAAAAACAAAAATGGAAAGGGACCTGTGGGAACTCATATCAGACAACCTTAAGGTGGGCAAGCAATGTGAGAAGGCAGTAGGGAAGGCTAGGGGATTCTGGGATACATAGGAAAGTAGAAAGTTGTTATCCCTCTTTACAGACAGTTGATGAGACCCCATCTGGAGTACTGCATGCAGTTCTGGAGACCCCATCCCCACAAGAACATAGACAGTATGGAGGCTGTCCAGAGGAGGGCAACCAAAATGGTGTAGGGTCTGCAACAGAAGCCATACAAAGAGAGACTAAAAGAGTTTAATATGTATACCCTTGAGGAAAGGAGGGAGAGGGGGCACATAATAGAAACTTTCAAGTATTATACCTCAATGGAATCAACAAAGTCCAAGAGGGTAGCATATTTCAGAAAAAGAGATGCTCAAGAACAAGGGGACACAATTTGAAGATAGAGTGGGGACGGCTCAGGGACAACATGAGGAAGTATTTTTTCATGGAGAGGGTCGTGGATGCATGGAACAGCCTTCCTGAGGAGGTAGTGGGGTCAAAAACAGTGGGGGAATTCAAGAATGCATAGGACTGACATAAGGCTATTATAGTGGGGGTAGGAGGGGGTTAAGGATGAAGTAGGCTGCTAGTTAACTAGGATCTGCAGCTTATCCAATATGTAGGGAAATGGGCAGATTAGGTGGGCCAAGCAGTCCTTATCTGCCATCAAAGTCTATGTTTCTATATTGGTACTATAACACACATGACATTCTGGCTAGGGGGTTAGACTTTCACCACAGAATGCATGAATCAATAGGAACCCAGAGATGTTTGCTTTTTTGTATCACTGCTCTGGTTTGTGTCCTCTTCTATATGGTTGTTTAAGGGATTTAATGCTGTCCAGTAGGGCCTGTAATACAGCTTCTCCTAACAAGTTCATTATAACATAAAAGCAGCAGGAAGCAGCAACACATACTGATTCTGTCATACTAGTTAGTGGTAATCCAATTGCTTTTTGATCTTCTTTCAAAAAAGGCAAACATTAGAAGACTTCTCAGCTAGTACAACGTGGGTTTCTAATTCTGAAAGCCATTATCCATGTTGTAGGATTTTCTTTCTTTTTATACTGTATTAAAATAAATCACTGCCTATTAAAGTGCTGGTGACATGTTTAGAACTTTAACAAAACCTAATATTTAGACACAGTCTTGCTTATATTTCCCATTGGTGCTGTATTCCTCTTCCCCATTAGGTTGCACCTGTAATCGAGCCTTGGTTCAGTGTGCCTTTCCCTGTTAGCAACTTTTAAATAAATAAATAATTACTGAGGTCATCTGTATGAAAAGATCTGTGTACCTGAAGAGTTCATCTATTCCTGCTGCATTCTCCTTACCAGAAGTCATAATACACTGCTTGTATCCTCACAGTTACCCCGATGGCAACAGATTGAAGTAGGGAGTAAGCTATAGAGCCAGATAGATTCTGAATAAACTTTAAGGGATAAAGATCATAATCATGCAAATTTCCATAGTAATAAATAATGGGGAGGAGAAATATATAAAATATAAATGTAATGCAGGCAGAATTGTACCTAATTACTATGCTTTTTAAAGTTTTCTTTGAGGTGTCAGTAACTCTTTAAATGTCCATACTGTATGCTCTCTGTACTATAAAACATTTAGCCTTTTTGTGAAGACTGTGAGCTTAACTGAAAGCATGAGAAACAGAGCAACCATTAAAAAGTCTCTGATTAGCCCTTTTGTTTTTCACTAATTAACAATCTACATAAATACCGTATATTCAGTGGATATTTAACAGTGATTAGATGCATTCACAATTCAGGAAACAACACACAACAACTGTCAAATCATTATTCAGCTTCAATAAGCAGACTTTCAAGAGACACTCTTGAAAGAGGACTCTTGCTGTCAAAAAAGGGAACATTTATCTTTTCTATCACATACTGTATTTCTTTAGCGTTTTAAAGAAAACAAAACATTTTCCCACTTTTTTTAACTTCTTAAATTGGTGCAGTCAGTTTCTAGGCATCACCATCCCAGCATCATCACCACCACTACAATCTTTGTCTTCCTAGCATCAGCATGGATGTTACAGTATTCCTCTGGTTCGCCCTGGAGTCCACAGGATTTCCTGGGATGATCAGAGAGATTATGGCCGTTGCTATGAGGAGTGAATGGGGATGATGACAATACCCAGAAATTGACGATATAGCATTTTTTTAAATCTATAAAACAACATTGTACTCCATCTGCATAAAACAGTCTTTCCACAGATGCAAAAGTAATACAAAGTTGAGACTAGTGCCTTAACAACTGAGTCAGGACTGGATAGCAACAGTTTTGATAATGAGAGCCAGCCTTAAAGGAAAACTCCATGTTAAAAACAGGAAAATATATGTATTACTACCAGTTTTGAGTTCTTACTTCATCCCAGTGTTTTGTTTCTGCCTAGGCTGTGAGAGGAGTTTTTTCCAACTTTCCCTGGGTTTTTTATGACCGCTGGGGGCTGCCATTCAGGTTTGTTTTATTGCATCTTGTCCAGGATAGTCTTCCCAGAGTGCTCGTTGGTTTGATGTCTAATAACCCCTACAGCAGGCCGGTGTCTTGTTACGATGTCTTATAGCTACAGCAGAGAAAGAACACTGCAGCCAGGATTCACATTGCTAGACTGTGGGCAAGTATGATACGTTTTCTAAATATTGGTACCTTATCCAACTGTGTTCTGCATATATGTGTGTGTGTGTGTGTGTTTAAACATGTAACTTTCTGTAGTATATTGTGCAATGGCATTTTACATTGTACAGGATCCAGATGTTATTAGTGAGGACTGGAATGTAATGACAGGCTGAGATGTCACTTTGAGTTACCAACCCCCCAAAAAATCACAAATTCTACACACACCACCAATGAAACCCTTATGTTCCACTCACCTAAACAAACTTTACAGCAAAACCATTCTGTTGCATTTGTGTGTGTCTGAACTACAATACTTGCATGCACACCACTCAATTTATTATACTGCATACATTTAGATCTGTCAAAAGCTGAGCTAATAGTACTTCGAGATCCACTGTGACACACACACACACACACACACACACACACACTCTCTTCCCTAAGCAGAACACAGCTGGATAAGGTACCAATATTTAGGAAATGTATCATACTTACACAGAGACTAGCAGTGTGAACCCTGGCTGCAGTGTTCTTTCTCTGCTGTGGCTAAGCAAGACACTGTAACAAGACACTGGCCTGATGTAGGGGCTATTACACATCAAACCAAAGGGCACTCTGGGAAGACTAACTTGGAGAAGATGCAATAAAACAAACCTGAATGGCAGCCCCAAGGGATCATAAAACACCCAGGAAAAATTAGAAAAAACTCCTCTCACAGCCTAGACAGAAACAACACACTGGAATGAAGTGAGAATTCAGAACTGATAGTAATACATATATTTTCCTGATTTTAACATGCAGTTTTCCTTTAAATCATGTCCATCAGTTTAAAGCAAGTATTTTAAGAGGCCAGAATTTGATGTCACTTGATAGCCTAGTCCTATCAGAAAATACTGTGTTAGTGCTATAAGATTAAGCCTAAATATACAGTTGGGTTTTATATCATGAGATATCATCACACTTTGGCCTCCCAAGACATGACGATATCCCATGATACACCACACCATGTGGTGTGACTACTGTATACCTCATGATATACTACACCCTGGGGTGTATTATTGTAATTATAAAATGACCCAAAAGTGCTGGTATATGACTGTATTCAATGCTGACACATAATGATATGTAATGATATGCTAAGATATTGTCACAGGTCAAAGAATGTTTCAGCCAACAAGCTTTCAGTTCTTCTATCCCTATTGCAATGATTCCTACAGATGAGCAGCAAATATTAAAGTAAACCTGAAATGCAAGCAATCTAAACTGTAATGATTTGGAGAGCAGAACTGTGTAAGCATTTGCTTGAGAGAGGGTGCTCATAAGGAAGTATCACTTTACTGGTTGTTTGCAAAACTAACCTTTTTTTCACATTAGGGGCTCTAAACAGCAAATCGTTGTATAACTGTGTCCTTCATAAACCATACAAGCACCTAGCCCATACAAGAGTTGTTTAACATAGAGGATAATATATGATCTGCTATCAGTAACAAGCGTGTGTAGCCATCAAGAGGTTGCCACGGCGACCGTTTAAACCTCGAGAATGAAGTTCGAGAGGTTTCTGTCGTCTTGGCAACCTTGAGATGGCAACACATGTTTTGCTGCCGATAGTGGAAACAAGGCCTTTTTTAGGGTGTAACCCATCCCCTGAGGAAGGCCCTGTGTCAGGCTGAAGTGCTGGGAAAGTGGGGTGTTTTTCTGGGCACCTTTGCTGCAATAAAAATGTTATAATATGCTTTCGACTGATGAGCTTCTGTGACAGAGTGCATAGTTTTTTATTTTGCTTTGTCTTGGGCTGGCAGTCCTCACTTTGCACCTGGAGTCCCCTCCTGAGTGCACCTTTTCCGAGAGTTGGTTGCAATGAGAACCATGACTGGGACATAACCATACCAGGATATACTTTGTTCATGAAGTACAGGGTAGGTAATAAGGGGGAGGAGTAGCTCTTTACATGAGGGACAGCATAAAAGCAATGGATACAGGGAACAAAGGGAAAGGTACTGTGGGTCACCTTAGAGACTGGGAAGGGAGCCGCTATTCACACTGGCATGATCTGCAGACCTCCAGCATGGGGATGGGGGATGGATAAGGTTCTGGTGGAAGCTGTCCAAAAGATGGCTAACAAGGGAGAGGTGCAGTTGGTGGGGGACTTCAATTTGCCGGATGTAGATTGCAGCATCCTAGCTGCAGCTTCAGCTAGGAGCAGGGACATACTAGACTCCCTGCAGGGGGCGTTCATCAGGCAACTAGTAAAGGAGCCCACTCGTGAGGGTGAAATATTGGACCTTGTATTTACTAACGGGGACAGTATTGCAGATATCATGGTGGGCGGCCACCTGGGGACCAGTGATCACCAGACTGTGTGGTTTAATATAAGAAGTTTTGCTGAAGCAAACCACACAAAGGCGAGGGTCCTAGACTTAAGGAGGGCTGATTTTGCAAAGATGGGAGAATACCTCAGGGATGTCCTGGCAGGGGGGTGAGGAACTGGGTGGGGTGGGGGAACAGTGGGTGAAAACAAAAGCGGGGTTAGGGAAGGCAACAAACTGCATTAGGCAGGTAAGCAAAAGTAAGAGGAAAAGGAGGCTGCTATAGTTCTCAAAAGAGATGGCTGAGAAGGTAAGGACAAAAAAGTTAGCATTCAGGAGGTCTAAGGAGACAGGGAGGGAGAGGATAGGGTGACGTATCAGGAAAAGCAGAGGGAGATAAGAAAAGCAGTCAGGAGTGTAAAAGCACAAATGGAGGAGAAAATAGCCCAGGCAGTGAAAAAATGGGTCAAGACTAATTTCAGATATGTAGGCGAAAGAAGAAAGACCAAATGAAGGACTGTTAGGCTAACGAGTGAAGGAGTGGGGAGCATGTGGAAGGGGACAATGAAAAAGCAGACATCCTGAACAAATATCTTTAGTCAGTGTTCAGAGAGGAAAAGGAAGGAGTGAGACCACAGATAAATTTCAGGGGAATTAAAGGGAGGGAGGTGGACACTAGTCCATTTACAGAGGAGAGACACCTGAAGGCACTCAAAAATCTGAAAGTGGACAGGGTAATGGGGCCAGACGGGATACACTCAAGGATGTTGAGGGAGCTCAGAGAGGTGCTGGCTGTACCTCTGAGAGTTCTGTTCAACCACTTACTGGAGACAGGCGTGGTACCGGAGGACTGGAGGAGGGCAGATGTAGTCCCACTTCACCAAAGTGGGAGAAGGGAGGAGGCTAGCAATTACAGGTCAGTCAACCTGATTTCAGTGGTGGGGAAATTAGTGGACTCATTACTGAAGGAAAGGATTGTGTAACATGTTGAATCCAGTAGCTTGTGAGATCTGAGGTAGCATGGATTCACTGGGGGGAAGGTCATGTCAAACAAATCTGATAGATTTATTTGGCTGGGTGACCAAAGAATTAGATCAGGGTAAAGCAGTAGATGTGGCCTTCCTAGATTTCAGCAAGGCCTTTGTCTTTGTTCCACACAGGAGACTCATAAACATGCTGGACAGCCTAGGAGTGGGGCCAAAGGTGAGGAACTGGGTAAGAAATTGGTTGGGGTGGTAGAAAGCAGAGGGTGGTGATAAGTGAAGTCCACTTCGAGGAAGGAAAGGTGACCAGCGGGGTGCCACAGAGATCAGTACTGGGACTGGACCTCTTTAATGTCTTTATTAGCGAAACTGCAGACAGATAGAAGGGAAGGTATGCCTCTTTGCAGATGACACTAAGATCTGCACTAGGGTAGACACTCCAGAAGGGGTGGAAAAAAATAAATGGGGATCTAGGGAAGCTTGATGAGTGGCCAAGAGTGTGACAACAAAGTTTCAATGTGAAGAAGTGCAAAATCAGGCACTGAGGGTGCAGAAACCCAGGGCAGAGTACAAAATGGGGGGAGTGGTACTTCCAACCATGAAACAGGAAAGAGACTTGGGGGTAATCATATCTGATGACCTCAAGGTGGCCAAACAGTGTGACAAGGCTGTGGGGCGAGCCAGTGGGATGCTTGGGTGCATAAGGAGGGGTATCACCAGCAGAAAGAGGGAGACAGTGATGCCTGTGTATAGATCACTGGTGAGACCTCACCTGGAATAATCTGTCTAGTTCTGGAAGCCACATCTCTGGAATGACAGTAGAGTAGAGGCAGTTCAGAGGAGGGCAACTAAAATGGTGCAGGGTCAGCATCAAAAACTCTATGAATAGAGACTGAGGGACCTTAATATGTGCACCCTGGGGGAAAGGGGAGAGAGGGGGGATGTGATTGAGACTTTTAAATACCTCACGAGTATAAACAAGGTTCAGCAGGGAAGCCTTTTTCAGAGAAGGTGATACTCCAGAAAAAGGGGTCATGCTATGAGGCTGGAGAGGGGGTAGACTCATGGGAGATGTGAGGAAGTACTTCTTCACAGAAAGAGTGGTGAATGCCTGGAACAGCCTCCCAGCGGAGGTAGTGGAAGCAAAAACTGTAATGGAATTCAAGAAGGGATGGGACAGACGAAAGAGAACGTTACAGATATGGAATGGGGGGGCTGAAGATTAAGTAGGGTGTGCAGTGTTACAGTAGGTAAGGAAAAAGGGCAGACTAGGTGGGCCAAGCGATCCTTATCTGTCATCAATTTCTGTGTTTCTGTTATCTCTTCAGTGGGGTTCTGCTGTAGGGTCCTGTTTTTACACAGGTTTGCAATATATTTACCCAGGATAACCCAGCCAAGATGCAATATCTCATTTTCAATGGGGTCTTGCTTTGACACATTTTTGTAGTGTATTTACTCAGTATAGCAGAGATCAGGTGCTATCTTATTTTCAATGAGATCCTGCGTTTTCCCAGTTTTTACACTGCATTTACCCAGAGTAGCACAGCCGAGATGCAATATCTCATTTGTGACAGGGCCCTGCTTTTATCCATTTTTATACTGCATTTACCCACAATAGCTCAGCTGAAAGGCATGTTACATTTTCAGTGAAGTCCAACTTTTACAACATATTTTCCCAGGATATAGCAGCATAAATGCAAAGTTCAGTGGGAGCTCTGCTGTACTGAGGTCTTACTTGAACAAATTTTTTTATAAATATTTACCCAGGGTAGACTAAATGAGATGCAGCATCTCATTTTTAGAGGTGCCCTGTTTTTATACATTTTTAGATTATGTTCTATTGATAGGCCAGCTGAGAGGCAATAACTAATTTTCAGGGGTCTCAACATATTTTGACCCCAAATTTCCAACATAGCCTGTTTATGACCTCACATTACGATCAAGCACAAAAGCAACAGAGATTCAGGGAACACAAGGAGAGGTGGAGGTTCTGTGGATCACCCTAGAGACTGAGAGGTTGAATTTTTTTAAATCTCATCTGAAAGCTGATTTTGCAGTATGACTGTGAAAACATGTTTTGAAGGGGATTTCAAAAATGATACCTGTCATATTCATGAAGTGAGGTAACACAAGGGATGTGTTGAACATTAGGGACCGAAGTCTGCAACAATAAAGTTATGAGTAAACATTGGAACAATTCAAAGTTTCTTCATAACTTAGTTGTCTTTTCACATTTTGAGCCAATGTCTTCAACATAGTCTTTTTATGATCCCTCCTTCTGAACATGACAGGTGTCCTTTATAAAATACTGTCCAAAACATCATTTTGTACTACAAGTGCATAATACATTTTGGCCAGGATTTGAAAAACGACACCTGTCAAGTTCAAGAGGTTGTGGAAAATAATGGATGTGTTGAAAATTTGGGGTCAAAATATTGAAAATTACCAAAGTTAGGAGACAGCATTGAAAAAGTTCAATGTACCTTCATAGCTTTGTTGTTTTTTTTTTAATATTTTGACTCTAAATGTTCAACAAAGGTAATGTAAGGAAGTATTTTTTCACAGAGTGGGTTGTAGATGCATGGAATGGCCTTCCGGAGGAGGTTGTGGAGTCAAAAACAGTGGTGGAATTCAAGCATGCATGGGACAGTCATAAGGCAATTCTAAGGGTGGGGGTAGGAAGAAGCAGGCTGTTGGTTAACTAAGATCTGCAGCTTATCCATTAGGTAGGGAAATGGGCAGACTGGGTGGGCCAAGCGGTCCCTATCTGCCATCAAATTCTATGTTTCTATGTAAAGTCTTCTTATAACCCCACTTCATGAACCCAGAAGGTGAACATTTTCAAATCACATCCAAAAGGTGATGTCACAGAGCAACTGCAAAATCACTTTTTGGTCCAGATTTTAAAAATGTCACCTACAGTACCTTGTTTATGAGGTGGGATCTCAAAAAGGCCTTGTTGAAAATTTTGGGGAAAACTATTAAAAAATGACTAAGTTATGATTAAAAGTTCAAAATACACTTTCTTGATTTCCTCAGTTCCTGGTCTGGTGTTGAAGAGTGAGGACGTGTCTGAGGTCCAAAGAGGTTTACAGCGCTGGATCCCCTCATAGGTATGTATCGGGTGGGGAGATGGGTGCTGAGTTGGGGGATGGGTGAAAGGAGGTTAACGGTAGGGGAGGGTGGCAGCAGCAACAGACATCAATAGACCATTTTCTTTTTTACAGGTTTAAAAACATAAGCCACCACTTCTAGTTACATGTAGTATTTCTTGACATTCATTTACTAAAAATGGATGTGTTGGAAATACTCTGACAATGTAACAAGTTTGTGTTTTAGTGAAGCGGGGATTTCTTTGGAGGGTGGGATGATTGACAGTGGGTCGGTTTGTTTTTAGTGAAGCAGGGACATGAATACCTTGGGGGGGGGAAGTGGGATGATTGACAGAGGGCAGGTTTGTCTTTTCTGAAGCAGGGACAAGGATTCCTTTGGGAGGGGGTGGGATGATTCACAGTGCCTGGGCTTCTTTGTTTAGAATGACACACTCCATCTGAAACCTCAAACAGTTGGCAGAGGATGAGGTGCAGGCTGATCATGACTCTGATCAGCTGTGTTTTCTGGGCACCATCATGGAGATCAAAAGAAAGAACTGCCCTGTTATTCGGGTGGCTCTTTCCTTTGCATTTCACAAAGTTTCCACTTAGCAAGCCCAGAAGAGTGTGATGATCAACCTGACTGATAATTGGTCTGACACTGTAAGTCCATCACAGAATGCTATGCCACACCTCTCAGCTGTCCCTGATTTTCAGGGACATCCCTGATTTTTGCCTGAATATTTTACTCTGTCCTTCCTAAAAATTGTGTTTCCATAACCAAACAGTGGGGGTTTTAAGCACAAAATAATGTTGAACATTAAAGTTATAGACTTGTCCTTCTTTAGAAAAGGCATTTTACACTAAGCCTCTTAATTCTACCAGCTTTTTGAGTGGATATCACCAATTTTGAAGATGTGTCCCTGATTCTAGTCCTTGTCCCTCATTGTTTTAAGCCTTGTCCCTGATTTATGAGGCAGGAGGTTGAGAGGTATGTACCATGCATTGGATTGACTGTGACACACCTCTCAAATCCATTATCATACCAACATGTTTGCTTTGTGCAAGCACGAACATTTGAAAGGCCATGCCTGCAGTTCAATGGGCTGCAGCAACCAGCCATGCCCTCTGCCTGAGCTATATAAATCAGTTCATTCCAGTCTCACTCAGGAGCACTTTCTCTTTGCAGCCAGAGGCTCTACTGTGCTCTCCTCCCTTTGTATCCAGCGTTTCACTCCATTTTCCTCTGTGCTTTGGGCTTCCATTTGATTTGTGCTAGATTTGTGCTTTGTTTGTGCTGGACTTCTGCTAGTTTATGCCTCTCTGGCTCTTAGGTCAGTATTTTGCTCCCTGCCTCCTGGCTGTAGTTGTGCTTCTCTCTGTTTCCTGTTCCTGCTGCTCTCTGTTTTCCCTGTTCCCTGTGCTTTCTCAGTTTGTTTCTTTTTGTGCTTTCTAGTTTCCCCTGCATCCTGCCTTTATCAATTGCTTTGCCTTGTGCTATTCAGGCCCCATTTTACTGTTTTTCCTATATCTTCAGCAATCTCAGTTCAAACTACTGTCCCTGATTGTTTACACCTGGCTCCTAGCTAGGCAGCTACATCAGTCTATGTTATGTTGTTGTTTACCAGCAGCCTGCTCCCGAATTTTCAGTTTCCATTACTCCTGCTTCCCAGCAGTTTGAATTATTTTAAGTCCACTCAACAACTGTGTTCAACTCAGTTCCTGCCTCTTACCTACGTGGAGGTTACAAAAGTAGGCACAGTTCATTTATCCTAGGAGTTTGTCTCCTCAACCATTGTCTAAATTACAACTCAGTTTTCCCTCAGACCTACTTGAAGGTCTCAAGCACAGGCCAATCAAATTCATCCTCACATTAGTTGCTTATACTTACATGGAGGTATCAGTATAGAAACTTTGACCTATGTGGAAGTCTCGTCTACTCATACTTTCATCACCCAGACTTACATGCAAGTCTCCTATACACAATACCCTCAAACTACCCCTCATCAGATGCATGCCAACCACACTCACACCAGAATGTGGCTCAGGGCCCACCTGCGACCGACGGTCTCACTATGCACCCATGAAGTCTGCATCTTTAGCATGTGACCCTCGGGGCTGGGTCCTTCCCACCCAGCCCCCCGCCCCAGTAGGAATGTCCTTGCTCCGGGTGGAGCTTTAGCTATTCAGACATATCGGCAGCACCTCATGATGTAGAAGTTAAGATTTCAGCTGCTGAAGGGTGGGACCCTAAGCCCAAGAGGGCTCCTTTACCTGTGCAGACCAAGTCCACAGCACCTTTGAAAGCTATTCTCCCTACAACTGCCTAAGGTTCACCTGGTCTCCTCGTCCTCCCCTTTCTTTACCTCTCAAGCATTCAGCTTCATCTTTAGGTCTCCCTCATCAAGGCCAGGTGAGTGCCTTTCAGTGGCTGCTGCTCTCCTCTTCCTTCCTTGGGGTGACAGCCTCCTAAGTGGGAGTTTCTATTTGCTGCAGAGTTCACTCGCAGCCCCCTTGTGGTGTTCCCATTAGAGGGACAGAGTGAGTGCCTTCCCCCAGATTGTTTTTTACCTAAATAGAGTCTCTAAATTTCAGTAGCCGAGCCATCACTAAATGAATCCTAAGCCTGGAGGGAAGATGACCTAGGCCTTGGATCCTCAGTCAGTCTGTGCACCTTAGCCTCTGAGGTCAACGCTTGCTGCTCAGTACTTTCTTTTTGGGGCTCTTTCCTAAAGTATCTTTAGCCTAAGGGAATCTTTCTCATGGCACCTCTAGGGGAGGAACCCTCTTCAAGAGTTCCTTGCCTTTCAGTAACCCAACAGGGTAGTAGTTCCCTGTGAAACAGAGAGTGTGAATGGCCAAAGTTTATCAACAGTTGCACAAGCATAACTACACACTAAGTTGTGTTAAGACCATTGAAAAAAAGCAAAGATAGAATAGAATTTGTCAGCAGATAAGGACCGCTTGATCTACCCAGTCTGTTTAGTTTTTTCCTTCCTATTCTGTCAACACAGAGCAAAATCTTCAGCCAAAGCACCTGCGCTACAGTGAGCTCTGGAGTGGTGCAGCTGAAAGGTGTGGCTAACCTCAGAGTTGGTCAATACAAAGAAATAACAACTTGGCTGTACACGTCAGCAGACAAGGACCACTTGGCCCACCCAGTCTGCCTATTGTCGTCCCTGCCTATAATGTCACCGCAGATCCTACCTGACTTCTGGCTACTCCCCTCCCCCCACCTTCCTACTAAGATTTCTTTGTGCCTATCCCATGCATGCTTGAAGCCCTCAACTTTTTTCTCCCACCACCTTTGCTGGAAGACTGTTCCAGGCATCCACCACTCCTTCAGTGAAGAAATACTTCCTCCCATCCCTCCCAATTCCCCCCCCCCAGCTTCATTGTAAGCTCTCTTGTCCTGGTGCACCTTTTCTTCTGAAAAATACTCTCCTCCTGCAACATATTCACCCCCAAGAAGTACTTATGGGTTTTATTATGTTCCCCCTCCTCTCTTTCAGGGTATACATATTAAAATCCCTCAGTCTCTCCTCTAAGTGCTTTTGGTGCAACCCCTGCACCATTTTAGTTGCCCTTCCCTGACAACCTCTACCATGTCTATGTTCTTCCTGAGATGTGCTCTCCAGAACTAGACACAGTACTCCAAGTAGGGTCTCACCAGTGATCAATACAGTGGTAACACCACCTCTCTCCTTCTGCTGGTGATTCCCCTCCCTATGCACTCTCGCATCCCACTGCCCTGCCTACTGCCTTGTTGCACTGCCCCACCACCTTGAGGTTATCAGATATGACAACCCTAAAGCCTCTTTGCTGCTTTGTGACTGGTAGTACCTCTCCCCCCATTTTATACACAACTCCTGTGTTTCTAAGCCCTAGGGCAGGATTTTGCACTTTTTCACATTGAAACCCAGTTGCCATACCCTTGACCACTCCTTGATTTTTCTCAGGTCCCTATTCATTCTCCCCCATTCTGGGTATCTAACTTATTGCACATCTTGGTGTAATCTGTAAAGAGACATAACTTCCCTTCCAGCTCATGTAATGTTGCTTTTGGTAGCCTGTGACAATGGCAATCGCGATCGAGCATTTTATAGAAAGGGCGACTGAATCCCACCACCTGAGCACAGGGCTACCAGGCAGGGAGGGTGACAAGATTGGGGGGGTCCGCAAATATAATGACATGATGTCACTATATGTACACGCATGCGGGGGGGAGCAAGCTCACCATGAGACGGGTAGGAGGGGAGGGAGGGTTTGTGGGGTGTAGTGCGGTGGTCAGCTGCCAAGCTGGCTGTGTAGCATGGTGGGTGGTCTAGGCTAGGATTGGGAGGGTACCGGTTTCGGTTCTAGGCGCGTCTGTTTTTTTGCATCTTCTGGGATTTTTGTTTTGTTTTGCACCTCCCCAACATGTACCCCCCCCAGAGTTGAGAATCCTTAAGTGGGGGGCCGCACAGCCCCCCACATACATAAAAAGAAAGTAAGTCTCCAGTGCCCTTTTGCTGTGTGCCAGTAGTGTACATCACTGAAACTGATTTTCGGCGATGTACACTCGCCCTAATGGCGATCGCCTTTCTGCGATCGCCATTATGACATGGAACCTTACTTATGAAGACATTTAAGAGGACTGGTCCAGCACTGAGTCCGCATGTACACTGCTAGTCTCTTCCCCCTCATTAGAGTGAGTGCCATTTACCACCACCCACTGTCTCCTATCCATCAGCCATTTCCATACCCAGTTTGCCATCTTAGAGTCCCACCTGTAACAGGGTCCTGTTATGAAGAGAAATATCAAGAATTTACAAGATGCCCCCTTCCCCCATACTTTTCAATTTTCACTCTATCCTGTCTGCTTCTATATTCGTATCTATCCTAATTTTCTTGTCAGGGTGGCCAACCTGGCAATCTTTAAACCTTTCTTTACTGTCCCTGATTATCTTTAAAACAATCTGGCATCCAAAT
This sequence comes from Neoceratodus forsteri, assembly GCA_016271365.2. Taxonomy (NCBI): domain Eukaryota; kingdom Metazoa; phylum Chordata; order Ceratodontiformes; family Ceratodontidae; genus Neoceratodus; species Neoceratodus forsteri. Next base: position 1,095,605,335 of record CM057451.1, read on the forward strand.
CTTGATAAGCTGAAAAGCAGTCAGCTGAAATTCTAGCTGTGAGGAATTTCATAAAAACAAGCATTATGCAGCACATATAAGAAAATATGTTAGAGGAGACTACTGTGTAAAAAGATTTACTAGAATTGTTGTCTTAAATAAATGCATGTTTACTTTCTGGCATTTACATTTAAAGCAATAGAATCCTGAAGCCTTGCAAGGAAGACAGATAGGGGCGCGCCCCTCATCTGTTTTTCCTTGCCAAAGCTACTGAATTTTAATTCAATCTTTAACAAGTGCTTCTTTTCTTTCTGTATTAAAACAAAATGAATGTGTACCTGAATGTCTTGCTTCTCCTGCTGAGGTCCTGCTATAGGGATGGCAGCCTACAAAATGGCTGCTTTTATAATATTCAGGTAATGTGATGTCACAATAGGGGAGGGGCTCAGTTCAAGACACACCCCTTCTGGAAAGTATATAAACCCTCCACTAGGAGACCTGTGTAGATGGATAGAGAGAGGAGAGTCAGTATTTGACTGACCACAGAGCAAGAAGGTTGTGTGTGTGTTTCCACACAAAGTGCTGTACAGACAAAAGGAAAGGAAAAGGCAATTCAGGAGTCTGTGGAAAGAAGTATTTCCTGTTTTTGGGTGTGAAGACTAACACCGATTGTTTTCCTTTCTATGAACTTTAAGTTAAGAATATTTTTGTTTTGTTTTGTTTTTGAAATAAATTGACAAAGCATACCTTTGTGTTTTTATGCATCTTAAACCTTTGGTCTGGACATCTGTTATTTCCCACTTCTACACTGGTGTCAGAAGTGGGATATAACTAACGCGTCGAGACTGCCTGGGAGAGCATTGCCAGGGGTACTGAAGTTAAGTACCCTAACAGATGGAGGAAGAGGACCTGACAAAGAAAGATGTATATCATGTCACTAGAGCAGTGACTGAAAAACTGGTATTCAGTTATTGCCTGGTCTAGAACCTGAGCAAGGCCTAAAATGAGAAGAACAGAGGAGGAGAATATGGATACGGAACCCCTGAAGCAGGAGGCAGCCCAGGTGACCCCAGTACCAGATGACCCGGAGAATTATTAAAGTGGCTGTGTATTCAGCAGATCAAAATGGATCGTCAGAGGGAAGAGGATCGTCGCCAGAGAGATGAGGATCATCGCCAGAGGGAAGAGGACAGGCGTGTCCAGGCTGAGGAACGTCGGCGACAGGATGAGAAATGGACGGATACCCTGAAGGCTATTCAGGCACTTGCACAAGGTCAGTCTGATCGAACTATACCCAGAGACATTATTAAGGAACAACAAGCTGATGTTTCCTTAAAACCTTTTTTTTCACAGGCTCAACAAGTAAAACACCCTGGACAATCTCATTTTATTGTGAAAAATAATATCTTGTACAGAGTCACTGTTGATACTACTATAAATGAACCTGTAGAACAGCTAATGGTACCAAAAATGTATAGAGAAAAGGTCATGCAGTTAGCGCACAATATTCCAATGGCAGGCCATGAGGGAGGGATCGAACCTGCAAAGATTACTTGCATGGTTTAGCTGGCCAGGTATACATCAGGATGTGGCTGAATATTGTCGTGCCTGTAAAGAATGCCAATTGGTTGCACAAGGGGAAAAAGAGATCAGGTGCCCTTCAGCCAATACCTTATGTCACTACCCCATTTGAACGTAATCGCAATGGATGTTGTAGGCCCTCTTACCAAAAGTTCTAAGGGTAACGGTTCATATTAGTGGTATGTGATTATGCCACACGGTACCCTGAAGCTGTTCCTATGCGAACAGTTACTGCACCTCGCATAGCTGAAGAGTTAGCCAAAATATTCAGCAGAATGGGAATACCCCAGGAGATTCTCACAGACAGAGGTAGTAATTTTACTTCTGTTATGTTGAGGGAGTTATATCACCTCCTAGGGGTATCTGCTGTGCGTACTTCACCTTACCACCCCAAACAGATGGTCTTGTGGAGAAATTTAACAAAACCTTAAAAAAAAATGCTACAGAAGTATGTTCAGGAAGAAGGTAGAGATTGGGACAAATATCTCCCTTACCTCCTGTTTGCCTACAGAGAGGTACCACAGGCTACAACTGGGTTTTCACCTTTTTCCTTACTTTATGGTAGAAATCCCAGGGGACCCTTAGATGTGGTAAAAGAACACTGGGAGGATGGTAAAAATGTTGGCTATAGTAACATCATAGATTACATGACTGCATTAAGAGAAAGATTGGTCAAATATGTAAATATGGCTCATTTAAATGTGACCCAGAAACAAATGGGACAAAAAGAAGCATATGACGTGGGGTTGAAGTGTAAAAGTTTTATACCTGGAGAAAAAGTGTTGTTATTATTACCCTCAACAGAGAACAAACTGTTGATGCACTGGCAGGGTCCCTTTGATGTAATCAGACAAACAGGAAGTGTCAACTTTGAAATTGAAATGCCTGGTCATCGACCAACTAAGAGGGTATACCATGCAAATCTTTTGAGAAATGGATAGAAAAACCCCAGGTCCAAGCACCTCTATCATACCCCTGAGCCCCAGCAGACAGAATTGGAGATTGCTTATGAGAGACTGACTGGCCCATGACTGATAAAAGTATACAAATAAATCCTAATCTAAGCCCTGAACAAAAGGTGGAGATAGATCAATTGTTACACTATTTTCAGGACACTTTCAATCCACCCAGGATGAGCTAAGGAGTAGAACATGACATTAAGGTCAACCAGCAGAAGCCCATACACCAAAAAGCCTATAGATTACCGGAAAAGATTAGGCAAGAGGTAATTGATGAGATAAAAAAAATGGAACAGTTGGGGGTGATTGTCCCTTCCAAGAGTGCATGGTCTTCCCCAATGGTGGTAGTGAACAAAAAGGAAGAAGGAATAAGAGTATGTTTAGACTTCCGAAAAATAAATTCTATTTCAGATTTTGATGGGTACCCCATGCCCAGAATAGATGATCTGTTAGATAGAATAGGAAATGCCCACTACATCAGCACGTTAGATTTAACCAAGGGGTACTGGCAAATTCCCTTGGCCCCCACTGCCCAAGCAATAGCAGCTTTTCCTACACCAATTGGATTGTACCAATTTACCACTATGCCATTTGGACTCCATGGGGCACCTGCCACATTCCAACAGTACATGGACCACATCCTAAGAGCACATGCCCAGTACAGTTCAGTGTACTTGGATGATGTAGTCATTTTCAGTCATGACTGGCATTCACATTTGGTGCATTTAAGTGCAATTATTCAGACCATTAAGGATGCGGGATTAACAATAAACCCTGCTAAGTGTGCCATAGCAAGGACAGAGACCAGATATTTGGGTTTCATAATGGGAAGGATCCTTGAAACCAGAGATTGATAAAGTGGAGGCAGTAGCCAACAGCCCCACCCCATTACAAAAACATGTTCGATCTTTTTGGTTTAGCAAATTGTTACCGTCGATTTATCCCAGATTTTGCTACTCTGGCAACTCCCTTAACAGAGCTGACCAAAAACAAATATCCTAATAAAGTTAAATGGAGCGCAAGCATGTGAGGAGGCCTTCAGGAACATAAGCGGTCCTTTGCTCCAGCCCTGTGCTAACTAGCCCAGATTTTACAAGACCGTTTGAAATTCAAACAGATGCCTCAGAGACAGGTTTGGGGTCTGTCTTAACCCAATATGATGAAAAGGGAACATCCAGTATTGTATATTAGCAGGAAACTTCATGAGCGTGAAAGGAAGTACTCGATAGAGAAGATGTTTGGCACTGAAGTGGGCCATAGAGTCCCTTAAGTATTACTTGTGGGAAATGATTTTGTAGTGATGACAGATCATAATCCGTTGTGTTGGATAAACCAGATGAAAGACAAAAAGCATACGGATTATGAGATGGTATTTGTCTACAACCATATAAGTTAACCGTAAAACACAGGTCAGGAAACGTAACATTTAAATGCTGATTTTCTATCTCGATATGGTGCTGCAAGAATACCAAAGTAAAATGAATATTGGTGCTAAGTAAGCACTAGACATTTCAGGAATTGTTTTGTGCAGTAGTTCTGATAAGACAGTAAATATTGTTTCTGTACAGAACTAATTATAAGGGTCCCTGAGGTGGAACTTCTGAGAGTGGGAGGCGGAAGTTCCAGCCCTTTCAAGGAGTGAAGGTCTCAGCCAAAAATAAAAACTTATTATGTTGCCTTCTTGTGGTGGGAGGTGTGTAACAGGGTCCTGTTATGAAGAGAAATATCAAGAATTTACAAGATGCCCCCCATACTTTTCAATTTTCACTCTATCCTGTCTGCTTCTATATTCGTATCTATCCTAATTTTCTTGTCAGGGTGGCCAACCTGGCAATCTTTAAACCTTTCTTTACTGTCCCTGATTATCTTTAAAACAATCTGGCATCCAAATCTTGATAAGCTGAAAAGCAGTCAGCTGAAATTCTAGCTGTGAGGAATTTCATAAAACAAGCATTATGCAGCACATATAAAGAAAATATGTTGAGGAGACTACTGTGTAAAAAAGATTTACTAGAATTGTTGTCTTAAATAAATGCATGTTTACTTTCTGGCATTTACATTTAAAAGCAAATAGAATCCTGAAGCCTTGCAGGAAGACAGATAAGGAAGCGCGCCCTCATCTGTTTTCCTTGCCAGCTACGAATTCTAATTCAATCTTTAACAAGTGTTTCTTTTCTTTCTGTATTAAAACAAAATGAATGTGTACCTGAATGTCTTGCTTCTCCTGCTGAGGTCCTGCTATAGGGATGGCAGCCTACAAAATAGCTGCTTTTATAGTATTCAGGTAATGTGATGTCACAATAGGGAGGGGCTCAGTTCAAGACACCCCTTCTGGAAAACCCTCCACTAGGAGACCTGTGTAGATGGATAGAGAGAGGAGAGTCAGTATTCGACTGACCACAGAGCAAGAAAGGTTGTGTGTGTGTTTCCACACAAAGTGCTGTACAGACAAAAGGAAAGGAAAAGGCAATTCAGGAGTCTGTGGAAAGAAGTATTTCCTGTTTTTGGGTGTGAAGACTAACACCGATTGTTTTCCTTTCTATGAACTTTAAGTTAAGAATATTGTTTTGTTTTGTTTTGTTTTTGGAAATAAATTGACAAACGCATACCTTTGTGTTTTTTATGCATCTTAAACCTTTGGTCTGGACATCTGTTATTTCCCACGCTTCTACACCACCCTCAAACTGACCAGTTTCCTTATAAACTTCCTGTGTGGTACAGTGTTGATGGTCTTGCTGAAGTCTAAGTAGGCCATGCTCACTACTCCATCCTGATCTATTTCCCTGGTCACCCAGTTGAAAAAATTGATCAGGTTCATCTGACGTAACCTCCTCCCATGAATCCATGCTGCCTCTGATCTTGCAGCTCTCTGGATTCAAGATATTCCACTAGCCTTTGTTTCAATAGTTTTTCCATTAACTTCCCCACCACTGATGTTAGACTGACTGGCCAATAGCTGCTAGCCTCCTCCCTGCTACAGCTTCTATGACGTGGGACTGCATCTGCCCTCCTCCAGTCTGCTGTAACCACTCCTGTTTTCAGTGAGTTGTTGAATAGGGCTGTCAGAGGTGCAGTCAGTACCTCCCTGAGCTCCCTCAGTACCCTTGGATGTACTCCTTCCAGCCCCATAGCCTTATCCACTTTCAGATTTGCAAGTCCCCGCAGGATTCTTTTCTCTGTGAATGAACTTGTTTCAGGTTCCTTCCCCCAGTGTTCCTGCTGCTGCTGTGTGGTCCATCCCCATCTCCCTCCACTGTGAAGACTGAGCAGAAGTATCTGTTCAGGATATCTGCTTTCCTGATCCTTCTTTGTACAACCCTCGGCAGTTCTTTTTTCCACATAGCTTTTTATTCTTTAGGCAGTTGTTTCAACACCTGACTTCACCTCCCTTAGCTGGCATTCACTTCCCCCAGACTTACCTGCAGCATGATTCCCATGGATTCCCCCATGGTGGGGCCAGAGGGGGGAAGTCTGTTCCCTCCACACAACATATAACCAGTAACTCCAGGTATTTGGGTGTTGATGCAGTCCAGGGAAATATGCATGGGCATCATCTAGCTCTCAGATCCTGTTTTCCATTTCCCCTCCTGCCCCTGCCACAGCATCATGTCAAGACATGTGCATGGAGGCACGCTCATCCTCCAGAACTGTTGTCCTACCTGTTTGTGCACTCCTCCTGCACTACCACTGGTCCTCCACCCAGTGGCAGTCATGGGCTGAGATGACTGGCCACCCCTCCCCGAGATGGGAGAGCAGTCTCTGGGACACTCGATCTTCTCCCACCCCTCTGGCCCACAGCAACCCATGTTCATTCCCAAACATGGGTCACTGTTATGGCAGGAGGTAAGGCGCTCAACAGCGTAACCCTCCATGCCACCAGGCTGGCTTTGCCCCTGCAGTTCTTAACCTCACAATCCCTCCCCTTGTCTTCCTCTTTTCTCTTATGTAACTGAAAAAGGTCTTGTCCCTCTTAGCTATCCCTTTGGCTATCCTTTCCTCTGTTTGTTCCTTTGCAACCTTCACCACCTTCCGTGATTCCCCCTGCTCCTCCTGGTAACCTCCCTATCCTCGTCCATCTGTGTCTCCTTGTACCTCCTGAATGCCACCCCTTTAGCCATTGTCCTTTGCAACCACTTCCCTCAAGAACCATAGTGGTCTGATTTTCCTCCTGGTTTTGCCCACTTCTTTTACTCAGCAGTTTTTTGCTGTCACTATGCCATCCCTTAATTTGCTCCACAGTTCTAACACCCCACCAGAGCACTCCACCCTGTCAGGTTGTCTCTGAGGCATTCATCCATTTTTTTTTAATCTCCCTCCTAAAGTCTAGGACTCTCATCCTTGTTAGTTGGTTTTTTTCCACTGTCCTTATGTTATGCCACACTGTCCTTATGTTATGCCATGCTGTCCTTATGTTATGCCACACTGTACAGTGATCACTGGACCCCAGGTGGCATCCTACCTTGATGTCTGCAATACTGCACCTGTTTGTAAACACCAGGTCTAGTACTGCCCCATCTCGAGTGGACTCTGACAAGTTGCCTGAGAAACGCCCTCACCAGGGAGTCTAGGATGGCCCTGCTTCTAGCCAAGGCTGATAATGAAATGCTCTAATCTACATTCAATAGACTGAAGTCCCCCACCAGCAGCACCTCACCCTTTTTCGCCATTGTGCTGATGATTTCCCCCAGTGTCTCATCCAGTTCTTTCCCCAGTGCTGGGGGAATAACAACATGGCTGTACAAGTCAGCAGACAAGGACCACTTGGCCCACCCAGTCTGCCTATTGTCATCCCTGTCTATAATGTCACCGCAGATCCTACCTGACTTCTGGCTACTCCCTTCCCCCCACCTTCCTACTAAGATTTCTTTGTGCCTATCCCATGCATGCTTGAAGCCCTCAACTTTTTTCTCCCACCACCTTTGCTGGAAGACTGTTCCAGGCATCCACCACTCCTTCAGTGAAGAAATACTTCCTCCCATCCCTCCCAATTCCCCCCCCCCCGCTTCATTGTAAGCTCTCTTGTCCTGGTGCACCTTTTCTTCTGAAAAATACTCTCCTCCTGCAACATATTCACCCCCAAGAAGTACTTATGGATTTTTATTATGTTCCCCCTCCTCTCTTTCAGGGTGCACATATTAAAATCCCTCAGTCTCTCCTCTAAGTGCTTTTGGTGCAACCCCTGCACCATTTTAGTTGCCCTTCCCTGACAACCTCTACCATGTCTATGTTCTTCCTGAGATGTGCTCTCCAGAACTAGACACAGTACTCCAAGTAGGATCTCACCAGTGATCAATACAGTGGTAACACCACCTCTCTCCTTCTGCTGGTGATTCCCCTCCCTGCACTCTAGCATCCCACTGCCCTGCCTACTGCCTTGTTGCACTACCCCACCACCTTGAGGTTATCAGATATGACAACCCCAAAGTCTCTTTGCTGCTTTGTGACTGGTAGTACCTCTCCCCCCATTTTATACACAGCTCCTGTGTTTCTAAGCCCTAGGGCATGATTTTGCACTTTTTCACATTGAAACCCAGTTGCCATACCCTTGACCACTCCTTGAGTTTTCTCAGGTCCCTATTCATTCCAACCCCCCCCCCATTCTGGAGTATCTAACTTATTGCACATCTTGGTGTAATCTGTAAAGAGACATAACTTCCCTTCCAGCTCATGTAATGTTGCTTTTGGTAGCCTGTGACAATGGCAATCGCGATCGAGCATTTTATAGAAAGGGCGACTGAATTCCACCACCTGAGCACAGGGCTACCAGGCAGGGAGGGTGACCGGATTGGGGGGGTCCGCAAATATAGTGACATGATGTCACTATATGTACACGCACGCAGGGAGAGCAAGCTCACCATGAGACGGGCAGGAGGGGAGGGAGGGTTTGTGGGGTGTAGTGCGGTGGTCAGCTGCCAAGCTGGCTGTGTAGCATGGTGGGTGGTCTAGGCTAGGATTGGGAGGGTGCAGTTTCGGTTCTAGGCGCATCTTTTTTTGCATCTTCTGGGATTTTTGTTTTGTTTTGCACCCCGACATGTACCCCGGAGTTGAGAAATCCTTAAGTGGGGGTTGCACAGCCCACATACATAAAAGAAAGTAAGTCTCCAGTGCCCTTTTGCTGCGCCAGTGTGTACATCACTGAAACTGATTTTCGTGATGTACACTCGCCCTAATAGCGTCGCCTTTCTGCGATCGCCATTATGACATGGAACCTTATGAAGACATTTAAGGGACTGGTCCAGCACTGAGTCCGCATGTACACTGCTAGTCTCTTCCCCCTCATTAGAGTGAGTGCCATTTACCACCACCCACTGTCTCCTATCCATCAGCCATTTCCATACCCAGTTTGCCACCTAGAGTCCCACCCTCAAACTGACCAGTTTCCTTATAAACTTCCTGTGTGGTGCAGTGTTGATGGCCTTGCTGAAGTCTAAATAGGCCATGCTCACTACTCCGTCCTGATCTATTTTCCTGGTCACCCAGTTGAAAAAATTGATCAGATTCATCTGACATAACCTCCTCTCATGAATCCATGCTGCCTCTGATCTTGCAGCTCTCTGGATTCAAGATATTCCACTAGCCTTTGTTTCAATAGTTTTTCCATTAACTTCCCCACCACTGATGTTAGACTGACTGGCCAATAGTTGCTAGCCTCCTCCCTGCTACAGCTTCTATGACGTGGGACTGCATCTGCCCTCCTCCAGTCTGCTGTAACCACTCCTGTTTTCAGTGAGTTGTTGAATAGGGCTGTCAGAGGTGCAGTCAGTACCTCCCTGAGCTCCCTCAGTACCCTTGGATGTACCCCTTCCAGCCCCATAGCCTTAGCCACTTTCAGATTTGCAAGTCCCCGCAGGATTCTTTTCTCTGTGAATGAACTTGTTTCAGGTACCTTCCCCAGTGTTCCTGCTGCTGCTGTGTGGTCCATCCCCCTCTCCCTCCACTGTGAAGACTGAGCAGAAGTATCTGTTCAGGATATCTGCTTTTTCCTGATCCTTCTTTGTACAACCCTCGGCAGTTCTTTTTTTCCACATAGCTTTTTATTCTTTAGGCAGTTGTTTCAACACCCTGACTTCACCTCCCCTTGGCTGGCATTCACTTCCCCCAGACTTACCTGCAGCATGATTTCCATGGATTCCCCCATGGTGGGGCCAGAGGGGGGAGGTCTGTTCCCTCCCCACAACATATAACCAGTAACTCCAGGTATTTGGGTGTTGATGCAGTCCAGGGAAATATGCATGGGCATCATCTAGCTCTCAGATCCTGTTTTCCATTTCCCCTCCTGCCCCTGCCACAGCATCATGTCAAGACATGTGCGTGGAGGTACGCTCATCCACCAGAACTGTTGTCCTACCTGTTTGTGCACTCCTCCTGCACTACCACCAGTCCTCCATCCAGTGGTAGTCATGGGCTGAGATGACTGGCCACCCCTCCCTGAGATGGGAGAGCAGTCTCTGGGACACTCGATCTTCTCCCACACCTCTGAACCCCAGCAACCCATGCTCATTCCCAAACGTGGGTCACTGTCATGGCAGAAGGTAAGGCGCTCAACAGCGTAACCCTCCATGCCACCAGGCTGGCTTTGCCCTGCAATTCTTAACCTCACAATCCCTCCCCTTGTCTTCCTCTTTTCTCTTATGTAACTGAAAAAGGTCTTGTCCCTCTTAGCTATCCATTTGGCTATCCTTTCCTCTGTTTGTTCCTTTGCAATCTTCTCCACCTTCCCTGATTCCCCCTGCTCCTCCTGGTAACCTCCCTATCCTCGTCCATCTGTGTCTCCTTGTACCTCCTGAATGCCACCCCTTTAGCCATTGTTCTTTGCAACCACTTCCCTCAAGAACCATAGTGGTCTGATTTTCCTCCTGGTTTTGCCCACTTCTTTTACTCAGCAGTTTTTTGCTGTCACTATGCCATCCCTTAATTTGCTCCACAGTTCTAACACCCCACCAGAGCACTCCACCCTGTCAGGTTGTCTCTGAGGCATTCACCCATTTTTTTTTAATCTCCCTCCTAAAGTCTAGGACTCTCATCCTTGTTAGTTTGTTTTTTTCCACTGTCCTTATGTTATGCCATACTGTCCTTATGTTATGCCACCCTGTCCTTATGTTATGCCACACTGTACAGTGATCACTGGACCCCAGGTGGCATCCTACCTTGATGTCTGCAATACTGCACCTGTTTATAAACACCAGGTCTAGTACTGCCCCATCTCGAGTGGACTCTGCCAAGTTGCCTGAGAAACGCCCTCACCAGGGAGTCTAGGATGGCCCTGCTTCTAGCCAAGGCTGATACTGAAATGCTCCAATCTACATTCAATAGACTGAAGTCCCCCACCAGCAGCACCTCACCCTTTTTTGCCATTGTGCTGATGATTTCCCCCTGTGTCTCATCCAGTTCTTCCCCCAGTGCTGGAGGCTTGTATATTACACTGGTGTGAATAGTGACTCTGGCTCCTGTCCCCAAGGTGACCCACAGCACCTCAAACCCATCCTTTGCCCCTAAATTCCCTTGCATTTTCAATGCTTTGATACCCTCCTTCATGTACAGCACAACCCCTCCACCTTTCCTCCCCTCCCTATCCATCCTGGACTGAGTGTAGCCTGGTATGGCCATGTCCCATTATGTGGCTCCCTGTGCACTATGACTCATTAATGGCCACAGATCCAGGTCTGTTTCTGCCATGATGGCCTCCAGGTCTGGAATCTTGTTTCCAAGATTCCTTCCATTGGCACACATGGCTCTCCACACCTTGCTCCCACTATGCCTGCAACCCCCCCCCCCACCAGCAGTTCCCCCCCTTGCTGCCTTTTTTCCCCATGTAAAACATCCCTCTCTGCCCCTCACCCTCACTACCCACTTTGTGGCTTGCCTTCTCAATGCCTCCCTTTCCACCTTTTCTGTTCTGGTCCCCATATTATGCTTCTACCTCCTTTAACTTGTTCCTTGGGGGAGTTTCCTCCCCACAGGTCTTCTTGACAGTTGTTTCAGTCTGTGGGGAGGGTCAGTCTATGCTTGCATTTGTATTACTGCCTCCTCCTCCTTTGGGTAGTTAAAATGTTCATTAAAGTAACATCCAAACTTTCCACTGAGGACTGCAATCCCCTTCTCAGATGGATCCAGGCCACCATCTCTGTGTAGACTCATGTCCTTCCAGGTTGCCCCACAGTCCCCAATGAAGTCGAGCCCCTCTTCCCAGCATCATTCTTTCAACTAAGTGGTGTAGCTCCTAGTGTGGTGTACACTATCCTCCCCTTGGTCATAGACAGTTAGCACCTGAGCAAATTCCACCATTCATGCTATTTACCATAGGCCCCTCCGCAGTTCCATAAACTCCCCCTGTACTACCCCAGTCCCATTCCTCACTAGGTCATTTGTCCACAGGTGGACAATGACATCCAGTTCCCCACCTTGTTCTGCAACACTAGTGATCCTTAGGATCTGCTGTCCATTCCTCTGAACCAAGGCACCAGGTAGGCACCTAACCTCCCTCGCTCTAGCCCTTCCTGCTCCCAACTCTGTCTCCCTGACAACTGAGTCCCCCACCAGTGGCTGCTTTCTTCTCTGCTGGGATCCTCTACCTCCCACCTTGGGACCTCCCCTTCAGAGGAGCCCCACATCCTCCCTTGCTACCACTGAGTGTGCCTCCTCATAGCAGACTTGTACCACCAGAATGGTGAAGGAATTCTGCAGTGGCGCAAGCTGAAGAATGTGGTCCTAACCCACCACTCCACCCTCTACTATACTCTATCCTACTATATAGCATGTATTATAGCCCCATACATGTATTCCTGACAGTAAAGATAATGCAAGTATATTTTAGGTGGCTCCCCCTCTCTGATCCTATTGCTGTATCTATGAAGCACCTGCAGTCCTGTTCCTGACATTGTGTCATCAAACTGCACTTTTTAGGGGCGGGGGTGCAGCGCTCCCTGACTGGCTCTGCATAACGAACCAGAGTTTATGGAAGCTGTAACTTTTATTAATAATGAAAACAAATGGCAAAATATGAATGAAATACCTCCTGGGGCAGGCAGCTTCACAATATGGGTTGCCTGCCTTGATCGTGACAGTTGCTCTTTAAGAGTATGTCTGTCCTCCTCATTTGTCAGGTGATAGACCAGTATTTCTGACCAGTTCACAAGTGAGGGAAATAGTGTAGCTTGATCTATTGTTCCTGTCCCATATCCCCTTGCCTTAAAGGTGATAGGAAATATTTTTTTTTACATAGCTAGTTGACCTATTTCCTTTCCATGCCAGTTACTGTGTGTCTTCTGATATACTTTAAACAATTATAAAATATGTATCAATTGAGGCTCCTCTCAGTAACAGTGACCATAATGTCATCTCTTTAAAGTTAAAATGTCCCATTGTAATTGAGTCTGAGTATGTACTGATTTATATGTATGATAAAGCAAATATCCCTGGGATGGAACATGTATTTAAGCAGATTGATTGGGAGCATGAACATGCAAATCTTCCTTTATAGGATTATTGGGAATTATTGTATAACACTTTATTATTAGTTAAAGATGAATTTATACCTTGTAAATCTAAATATACTAAAGGTAAATCACAGCCTAAATGGATGACTAAATCCATAAAGAAACTTATAAAGCAAAAGAATAGGAAATATATTAGATATCTGAAATCCAAAACCACTCATAATTGGACTAGATAGATAGATAGATAGATAGATAGATAGATAGATAGATAGATAGATAGATAGATAGATAGATAGATCTATAGATAGATAGATAGATCTATAGATAGATATATAAAGGCTTAAAAACAATGTAAATCAGTAATAAAAAGGACACAAAAATGGGAATATAATTTGGCTATTAATGCAACCAAGTCAAATAGTAAATATTTTTTTTCTTATATTAATTCTCTAAAAAAAACATTGTGTAAAGTTGGCCCCATACTGGTGGATAATCAAACCATTTTAAATCCTAAGGAAATGGCTGACTTATTTAATAAGGAATTTTGTAAACAGTATATACCTTCAGATAGAATTGTACCTTGTGTAATAAATAAGCGCTTATATGTTTCAAACAAATTGATATTGAAAAGAAAAGAAAATTACAAAAAGAGAAAACTAGTTTAGGGCCAGATCATATTTTGGGTCATTTACTATTTCTATTGTCTGCATGTTTATTGTTTCCTTTTAAGTTACTTTTTGAATCCTGTTTGAGTGAAGGTTTTGTTCCAATCCAGTGGAAAATTGCAAATGTTGTCCCTATATATTAAAAAGGTTTAAAATCAGACTGTTCAAATTACAGACCAATTAATCTTACATCACCTATTTATAAGATTTTTGAGAGTTTAGTTAGGGATGTAATAACTCCTATACTGAACCATGCAGACTCTGAACAGCACAGCTTTAGAAAGGGTAGAGGCTGTCTAACTTGTTGAGTTTTTATGAGAACATTAGTTCATTAGTTAATAACCGCACTCCTTGTGATGTCATCTTTTTGGATTTCAGTAAAGCATTTGATACTATGCCACGCTGGGCATTAGAAGTTAAATTGCAAAAATTAAAAATTAATAAGTATTTAATTACATGGATTAAGAACTGGTTATCAAATCACACTCAAAGAGTGAGCATTAATGGACATTTTTCAGTTGTTGGTTGGGTCACTAGTGGAGTCCCACAGTGCGCGGTACTTGGACCATGCTTATTTCAGGTTTTATTTCAGATTTAACTTCTAATTGCTCTTCATTAGCTATTAAATATGCAGACGATATTAAGATAGGTGGTCCATGCACCAGTGAATTTGATTCTGATATCATACAGTGGGATTTAAATAGGATTTTTGAATGGGTTAAAGTATGGGGTATGAAGTTAAATATTTCCAACTGTAAAGTTATGCACTTGGGTAATACCAATCTCTTTAAAATCTACACATTGGGACAATTTACACTTGGTAATACAACAGATGAAACAGATCTGGGCATTATGGTTTCAAATGATATGGATTTCTCCACTATATTAATGAATCTGTTAATAAAGCAGACAGGGTTGTCTGGTCTATAAAGCGTAACATTACTTCTAGAGATCTTAGGGTTTTAATGCCCTTGTTTAAAGCATATGTTAAGCCTCATCTTGAATATGTAGCACAGCTTTGGTGTCCTTACAAGAAATCTAACATACAGCAATTAGAAAGAGTCCAGCGTAGACTCACAAAACTTCTTAAGGGTATGAATCATGATCTCAGTCTATTTTCTTTAGAAACTCGTAGGTTACATGGTGATTTACTATTTCTTTATGATATAGTTCAAGATCCTACATTAATGGTGTATTTGGGATTGAATTTTAAGGATTCACCTTACAATATTGGAGGCCATCCAATCCAGTTGTCATGTAAATCCTTTAACTACATCAAGAGGAAATATTTTTTTACTTTAAGAGTGATTAAACCTTGGAACAAGTTGCCATTGTATGTTATTATAAGTAAGGATAAAGAACAATTTAAAGCTAGATTGGATAATTAATTATTTATTATCCGGTAAACAATTGACCTATTATTAAACTTGGTTAGTATGTTAGCCCTTATGAGCTGCATAGCTTTCTTGCTCACTTTACACCTTAGTATGAACCTTAGTATGAATTTTTGATAAATATGTATCCTAGCTTTGGGGTGGCTTCAGATCTACATGGAGTTCCACTCTCCTCACCAGTTACTGTATTTTGTTTTTATATTCCTAAGGCATTTTATGACATTAGTGACACCATTCCATACTATTCATCTGGTAATAGTGGAGAACATCAGACCACTGCAACTAGCATAGCATTAAGCTATAGTAAATACAGCATTACATGCTTGCTGTGCTGTACTGTAGCTGTGCTAGGCTATGTTTGTCACATGTTTGATGTTGACTTAGGTTTTTTCAGTTTGTTTGAGTAGGGAGACTTCAACCCCCAACCCTCTCCCCTTGTCTTGTTAATATGGGGGTGTGGGGATGAAGACCCCCAACTCAAATAAACTAGTCATGTGTTTGCTGTTGATTTAGGTTTTGTCTGTTAAGTTGGGAAGCAGAGTCCCCCAAACCCCCTTGTCTTTCTAACATGATGGGGTGGGGGGGGCAAAGTCTCCTAACTCAAATAAATTAATAAAAAAAGTAATGGAAACATGTAATTGTAAAAAATAACTGAAAGGCAGACATGTGCATCAAGGCATTATGCCACAATGTACATTGGT
This sequence comes from Neoceratodus forsteri, assembly GCA_016271365.2. NCBI lineage: Eukaryota > Metazoa > Chordata > Ceratodontiformes > Ceratodontidae > Neoceratodus > Neoceratodus forsteri. Next base: position 1,095,621,050 of record CM057451.1, read on the forward strand.
ACGCTATGCTAATAGCATAGGTCTGCTATGGTCTGATGCTCTCCAATAACACCATTTATCTGAGTAGCCTGGCATGGTGTTACTAATATCATACAGTGTTCAGGCAGTATTAAAGGTGGGAGCAGGAGCTGCTGAGAAGAAAACTAATTACAGTAGTTACAAAAGCAAATAAAATAAATTATTACTTTAACAAAAAGATCAAAACCTATTGGAATATTAGCAAGAAACCAAAAGAAAAAGAGAGGGCACCCTAGAGGTATATACAAATGTTTCCTATCACCTTTAAAACTGCATATCAAGTCATCAGCTCTGGTCAGAAAATTTGACTCCTGACTATAATTCTTGTGAATCTGCAGGAACTGTGACTTAGGTTTATTTATGATGATGTGGCATGGATAACAACTAGAGGCATGTACAGTGGTATCCATCAGGATCAAAAGCACTGTCACAGTGTACCCTGCAGTTTCCTGCATCTTAAAGCAACAGTGCAACAAAATTGGGCAAAACATGTGACCCTACCCTTTTTTCAGTATGAACGATTCCAGGTATCATCCAGTTTTATCTGGTTGTAAAATGTTCTAGTTCCAACAAAATCTGAGTATTTTCTAAATGTTTTAATTCATTTTTTCTAAATATGGCTTCCACATTTGGCTTAGAAATAGCATTGTAGGCTTAACAAGGGTTAGGATAGAGCAAATAATAAACAAGCTATAGTGAGCAGCACAGGAGGGATCTACTGTACAAAAGTACATTTGACAGGTGTGCTAATGTTTTTATTAATTGCAACTGAAACAGGCTTTTTGAGAAACATTTTTTACTTTTTTAGTTTTTACTTATTTTTTTAACAAATCATGGGAGGATGGGGTGGTACCTGAGGACTGGAGGAGGGCAGATGTGATTCCCCTTCACAAAAGTGGGAGCAAGGCAGAAGCAGGAAACTACAGACCTGTAAGTTTGACCTCAGTGGTAGGGAAATGATGGAATCACTTCTGAAAGAAAGAATTGTTGAGTACCTAGAGGCCAGCGGGGCACAGGACCCAAAGCAGCATGGATTTACAGCAGGAAGGTCATGTCAGACAAATCTAATAGATTTCTTGAACTGGGTGACCAAAGTAATAGACCAGGGAGGGGCTGTGGATATGGCCTACCTAGACTTTAGCAAGGCATTTGACACAGTCCTGCACAAAAGATTAATAATCAAGTTAGCCAGCTTGGGAGTGGGTCCCAGGGTGGTAGCCTGGGTAGCAAACTGGTTGCAAAACAGGACACAGAAGGTAATAGTGAATGGAACACATTCCAAAGAAAGTGGGGTCACTAGTGGAGTACCTCAGGGCTCAGTACTGGGTCCAGTCCTCTTTAACATCTTTATAGGTGACATTGCAGAGGATCTGGAGGGAAAGGTATGCCTCTTTGCAGATGACACAAAGATCTGTAACAGGGTTGATACACAAGGGAGGGGTAGAAAGGATGAGAAAGGACTTGGCAAGGTTGGAGGAATGGTCAGACATATGGCAACTTAGATTCAATGCAAATAAGTGCAAAGTAATGCACCTGGGAAACAAAAACCCAGGAGAAGAGTACACAATAGCAGAGGAGGTACTAACAACAACAAAAATGGAAAAGGAACTGGGGGTAGTCATGTCAGATGATCTAAAGGTTGGTAAACAATGTGAGAAATCAGTAAGGAGAGCCAGGGGGATACTGGGATGCATAGGAAGGGGCATCACAAGTAGAAAAAGAGAAGTGGTTATCCCTCTGTACAGACAGTTGATGAGACCCCATCTGGAGTACTGTGTGCAGTTTTGGAGACCTCATCTATGCAAGGACATTGACAGGATGGAAGCAGTCCAGAGGAGGGCAACTAAAATGGTGCAGGATCTGCATCTGAAACCATATGAAGAGAGACTGAGAGAGCTTAATATGTATACCCTTGTTAAAAGGAGGGACGGGGGGACATGATAGAAATGTTCAAGTACCTGAAGGGAATCAACAAAGTCCAGGAGGGTAGCATCTTTCAGAAAAAGAGATGTGTAAGAACAAGGGGGCACAATTTAAAGATAGAGGGGGATGGCTCAGGGGTAATGTGAGGAAATTTTTTTTTCACAGAGAGAGTGGTGGTTGCGTGGAACTGCCTTCCTGGGGAGGTTGTTGGGTCTAAAACAGTGGGGGAATTCAAACATGCATGGAACAGAACATAAGGCAACTGTAGTGGAGGGGTGGCAGGAAGTAGGCTGTTGGTTAACTAGAATCTGCAGCTTATCCAGTAGGTAGGGAAATGGGCAGACTGGGTGGGCCAAGTGGTCCTTATCTGCTGTCAAAGTCTATGTTTCTATGTTCTGTGTTACTGCACTACTGTTTTAACCACCATAGAATTGTGCTGTTTCCTGCATGATTCTGCAACATTCTGTAGAAATCTGCAGGATCAAGTCTCTAATCCTGGCTGTCTAATTTTCAGTTGAACAGGCAGATGGTGTTGCCTGTGTATAGATCACTGGTAAGACTCCAGCTTGAGTACTGTGTACAGTTCTGGAGATGACTTCTGCAGAAGGACATAGGCAGAGTGGCGGCAGTCCACAGGAGGACAACTAAATTGGTACAGGGTCTGCATCAGAAGCCCTATGAGGAGAGATTAAAGGACCTCAATATATACACCCTGGAAGAGAGGAGGGAGAGGGGATATATGATAGTGACTTATAAATAGAGCCACGTGAATTTCTTTTTATTTTTTATCATTTTTATTTTTCTGAAATTTCTTATTTCTTTTTATTCATTGAAAATGAAATTTTATTCATTGAACACGTAGTTATAGTTCTTGTCACATTTACATTCATAAAATACCTCAGAATGACCTTATACACACTAGAAATCACATTCCTAGTGTACTACATTGTGTTAAGCAGCATTGTGCTGTGCAGGGTTTTATTTAACTCAAAAAATTGATTAGCGTTTTGCTCATAAAAGTTCTAAAACATTGTGAAAATGCACAGCACTTGCCTCACTATGTTTAACAAACATAACACTTCTAGAAAACCTATATTAATGCTTTCTGTACAGCTAGTATTGTCCCAAGAAAAAACTGCTAATCAATTATTTAAAACCCTGCTGTGGTTGTGAAAGGTTTTGTGAATCAAACAATTCTGCTGCTGCTTCCATGTGGACCATCTCTGTAGTTACAATGGAGCCTAAATAACAACTGCTGCAAGCATTTATTTAGTTTTTGCCAAAAAAAAAGCAATTTTTTAACTTTTTTAATATGCTCCTTTTTGATTTATTTCTTTTTATACCTTGAATTTTTTATTATTTCTTATTATTTCTTCATTAAGAAAAACACAGGTCTCTAATTATAAATACCTCACAGGGTTAAATAAGATGCAGCAGGTAGTATTTTTCAGAAACAAAGATATTCATTAACAAGAGGACTTGCAATGAAACTGGAGGGGGTCAGATTATATTTCATTATTTTTATTTTATTAGGAAAGTTGGAAGTACATCCTTTGAGCTAAAAGCTCCTTCATGAAGGATCCTCATCATACAATAAAAAAAGGAGAGGGAGACAAGACAGGTAGGAACATATGCAGCTGTGAGACATTGTCAAAATAAACAGTATTAAATACATAGGCCCGGATATTCAAACTACGCCAGGCTGTGGCGCAAGCCTGGGCGCAGCACAACTTGGCTGCGCAGGGGTGTTGACTAGGAGATATTCAATGGAGCTGCATCATGGCACAGCATCATTGAATATCGCACCCTGGCCACCCGCAGTGTGCATGGCGCAGTGGCACTGCACCAGCGCAAGTGGTCAGAGTGGAGCAGGGGGGTGCGCTTGCACAAGTTACGTTGCGCTATGTGCAACAACCGCGATATTCAAAAGTGCACATGCAAATGGGGCCATAATGTATGCAAGGTGCAAATGGAGTCATTTGCATGTCATTATGGCCCCATTTGCATGCAGGTGCGCCGATCCCCAGCGACTTGCACCTGGCACCCTTCTAGGAGGCAGCCGTCGGGGACCGACACCCCCTGCACAGCACAGCAATGTGCCCCACTGCCTGATTGCGGGCATATATTGATGTCAAGAAATGTCCAATATCCCTGGTGGTCCAGTGGACCGCTGTCAGCCCGATCATGGGCATATGTTGAAATAAATAACGTCCTATATCCCTGGTGGTCCAGTGGACCGCTGTCAGCGCAATTGCAGGCTTCTGTATGAAATAAATAACGTCCAATATCCCTGGTGGTCCAGTGGACCACTCTCAGTCCAATCGGGGGCTTCTGTATGAAATATATAATGTTCAACATCCCTGGTGGCCCAGTGGACTGCTCGCAGCCCAATTACAGGCTTCTGTATGAAATATATAACATCCAGTATCCCTGGTGCTCCAGTGGACCACTCACAGCCCGATCGCGTGCTTCAGTATGTAAAATAGCATCCAATATCCCTGGTGGTCCCAGCAGAACCCCCCATCCACCTACTGAGCCCCACCACCCCGCCCCCCCGGTCAGCGGCGGATGGCAGCACCCCACCCAACTGCCGCCCCACTACCCGCCGACTGACACCATAGGTAGGGCTGTACACCCATTGGTCCACAGTGTGAGCCAATGGGCATGCAGTCTGTACCTTACTACGCATTCCAGATATGTGATCACATATTTGGAATGTGTAGTACAGTACAGGCTGCACATCTATTGGCTCATGATGTGGACTAATGGGTGTACAGCCCTACCTATGGTGTCTGTCAGCAGGCGGTGGGACAGCAGGCAGGTGGGGTGCTGCTGCCCATCACTGACCACGGGGGAGCGGGGCGGTGGGGCTCAGTGGGTGGGCGGGGGGTACTGCTGGAACACCAGGGATATTGGACGCTATTTTACATACTGAAGCATGCAATCAGGCTGCGAGTGGTCCACTGGACCACCAGGGATATTGGACGTTATATATTTCATACAGAAGCCTGTGATTGGGCTGCAAGCAGTCCACTAGGCGACCAGGGGATTTTGGACATTATATATGTCATACAGAAGCCTGCAATCAGGCTGCAAGCAGTCCACTGGACCACCAGGGATATTGGATGTTATATATTTCATACAGAAGCCCATGATCGGGCTGACGGTAGTCCACTGGACCACCAGGGATATAGGACGGTTTTTATTTCAACATATGTCCGCGATCAGGCTGACAGTGGTCCACTGGACCACCAGGGATGTAGGATGTTTTTTATTTAAACAGATGCCCGTGATCGGGCATGGGGGGGTGCCACCTCGGAGGTGCAGCTGGAGCTCGGGTGGCCACCCTCTGGTGGCAGCTGCCGTGTTGCACTCTGCAATACGGTAGCTTGCCAGTGGGTGGCCGGCTATTGTTCCTTTTTTTTTGGCTCACCTGTGTGCAGCGCAAGTAGGGGTTGCACATGTATGGTCTCAGCACATCCCAGGCTGAATATCGGGATGTGCAGAGTATGCATGGACAGGCCCCCCCCACCTGCGCTGTATACATTACTGATGCGCTCCAGCGCATCGGGATTTGTGCCAGGCACAATCCCCATTTGATTATCACGCCGAGGCACATCAGTGGGTTGCGCTATGCACAACCCTTTTGAATATCCGGGCTATAGAGTATACAGTATTATAGTAATGTCAACAATATTACAGAGTTCAGGAAAATTTGGAACACCAGATTATAAGGGATCTCACCCATGATGAGGAGGAAAAGTGCAAACTCAGAAAGATACAGGAACTGAATAATAGTGAGTAGGTAGTAGCAGCAGCACTAGGAATAAGCCTGGGTCTAACTAGGGTGTGCCACAGAAGAAAGGTGGGAAATAGTGACAAGACCCAGCAGGTTTGCTAGTTGTGGATGTGGTGTTAGAGGGTTAAGGAAGGTACATTTGGGGGGGGGTTAAAGGGGGGTAGGGAGACAGGAAAGACAATAAGGGAGGTAGTAGGGGAGGGGGCACAGGCAATGGAATACAGCATGCAATCTGGGCCGGGCCAGGCTTTTGGGTAACTAGTGCCCATAGGTGGCTAGAGGTGGCAGAAGCACTGCTCGGGGGCGTGATGAATTTTCTTAGTTTGGTTTTGAAGTGGCTAAGACTTGTGTGGCTGTTAGCAGAGAAAGGAAGTGAACTGAACCAGGAGGGAGCCCTTACCACAAAGGCTCGCTTTCCCAAGGCTGTTTTTCTAAAAGTCACAGCTATTGCATGATGCAGATTCAGGAAAGATGTGAGGAAGTACTTCACAGAAAGAGTGGTGGATGCCTGGAATAGTCTTCCAGTGGAGGAGGTGGGGGCAAAAAACATTGGTGGGGTTCAAGAATGCATGGGATAGACAAAAGGAATCTTAGGGGAAAGGAAGGGTGGGAGAAACGGCTGGGGATCAAGTAAGGTCTGCGGTGACACTGTAGGTAGAGAAAAATGGACAGACTGGGTGGGCCAAGCAGTCCTTATCTGTCTTCAAATTCTATGTTTCTGGTGGGCACCACTGGGGCTGGCAATATAGCCTAGGGGCTAATGTAACGAACTTTGAATGAGCTTGGTACACCCAGCAGACCTGGGCTGGTTCCAACTGTTCCACCAAGCCAGTTTGACAGAAAACTTGCCAACTGGCTTTACTGAGATGGCACAAATGTCAACTGTGATCGTGGTCCACACTGTGCCATCAGGAACACAAGTGTGTGTGTTCACCCCCACAATTTTATTTGAATAACCTGCATGGTGGAGGTGTTTCAGGAAGGGGGCGCAAGACCTGGAGAAGCTGTGCTGGGGGTCCCGCCACTATAGCACAACCATTACAGCAACCCACAGTGACCTGTCATTTTGTCACTGTAAACAACAGGTCGCTGTAATATTTTCTATGATGCAATGGCATACTGATTCTCATAACCTCCACTTGCATACTGTGTAACTCTGAGCACATCATTTAACCTCCTTAGTGCTCTGGGTCTTACCCAATTATCACAGACTAAAATAAAATGAGAATAAGTAGTGCATCATGATCTGTTCCCTTATGAAACAGATCCAGAATCATACAACTATCCATATCCTTAATAATCTCAAAGAACAAAAAATTAATCTGGTGAAATCAAACTAAACTGCAAACTTGAGGTTAGGATGTTTTCCTTCTAGAAATGCCACAAACTCATATAGTTCCCCAAAGTCACCATGCTACACCATCAGGACATGATCTATATATAAACCTCCACCAGAGATCTGTCCTGTCATAATATCTATTGACCTCCTGATTGTACATCATCTCCCTTTAGCCACGGACTAAGGTAAAGAGTAACATACTTTGGGGTAAATGTAGCCCCCATTGCTGTTCCCTTGTTCTGTAGGTAGAAATGGTCTTGAAATACAAAACAATTGAAGCTAAGTACATGCAGTAGACAACTGAATTAGGAAGCCCTTGTATTCCTCAGAATAACTTGTCTTAAGAATCAACCAAAGTTGTAATGCCGAAAGTCCACCCTCATGTGGGATATTTGTATATAGGAACTTAACAGCTAGTGAAACCAAGAGCCATCCTGATTCTAACTGGATAGTCCCACAACCTGCAGGATGTCCATAGTTTTCCTTATGTAAGATGGCAGCTCATTTACCAGATCTCTTAATATAAGCATTCCCAAATTGTGACAATGTCTCATCAAGGGAGTGATTCCAGCCACAACTGGGCATCCTGGTGGATAGTAGAGTCCCTTGTGGGCCTTCGGCAAAAAGTACAATGCAGCACTAATGAGATGACCCACAATGCGAAATTCCAGAACCTGCTGAGAAATTACATTGTTATTAAATGCAGCAATGCTTTTTTTTTTAAACCCAAAGTATGATCTGAGTTCAAGGAAAAATAAAACAGTCCATTTCCCAACTGGTGATAAATCTGTAGGTACTGGTGTCCATGACCATCACAGACCCAACCATATCTGCTGGCTTGACTGTAATTTCCATATTCTGATCCAAGCTCTGTAGTGCTGCATCCTCTTGCACATTTATTTCGATGAATGAAGATGGTGCAGGTTCTTGCACCAGGAGACATACGAGGAGAGATTAAAAGACCTCAAAATGTATGCACTGGAAGAGAGGTGGGAACAGTGAGATATGATACAAACCTTCAAGTATGTTATGGGCATAAACAAAGTGCAATTGGGTGACATCTTTCAGTACAGGAGGTGTACAAGGACTAGGGGGCATGATATGAGATTGAAGGAGTGCAGAATAAAGGAGAATGTGAGAAAGTCCTTTTTCACAGAAAGGGTGATAGATGCATGAAATAGCCTACCCCAGGAAGTAGTGGGAGCTAGCACAATGGGAGGATTTAAACATGCATGGTATAGGCACAAAGGAACCCTAGAGGTGGGTAGGAAAGGCTAAAGCCAATGACCAAGTAGGGTCAGCAACCACTGATGCAAGCAGGGAATACGGGCAAACTGGGTTGGCTTAGCAGTCCTTATCTGCCACCAAATATTGTGTTACTATGGGCAGACTAGGTGGGCCAAGCGGTCCTTATCTGCTGTCAAATTCCATGTTTCTATTTGGAGTAATGAGAGCCTCGATATCTTGCTCACATAGAAGTTCAGAAATGCACACGCTGGAATTACATAGGGGCAAAATGTAGACTGTGGCTTAAGCTCGGGTTTTGTAGCTGTAATCTTTTCACTTTGTACTTCCTGGCTGGCAGAGTCACTATTATAGCCCATTTTGTTCTTATTAAAAATAATGCTAGAAGGTTTAGCCTGTGGGGGATCTTATGCAGATCTATGTACAGAACGTTTTTATGTAGTGTGTTCACATATATGTTCACATAACAGAGTCAGTGGCTCAGTAGGTAGCACACTTGCCTCTTGGGCCAGCAGATCAGATGGTTGTGAGTTCTATCCCCACTCCAGGTACTTGGGATAATACCCAGAAATGACACTGTAGTGCAGCACAAGAGGGTGCTATACTGGTGAAGTGCAATACTTCAGATGAGATTTTAAACTGAGGTCCCTTCTGCCCATCTCTGGCCACTGTCCAGGAGAAAGTAAAAGATCCCATGGCACTTCTTGAGGAAGAGCAGAAGAGTTTCCCTGGTGTCATTGTCAACTCCCCACTATCAAAAAAACAGGTCCATGCAACCCCCCACCCCAGGATGCCCCTCAAAAACAAGTTATAATAGCTTAGTTTTCTTTCCTGGTCAAAATTACAAAATAAAATAAACATATATAATTATATATATATATATATATATATATGTGTGTATATAATTTTAAAATGTGCATTTTCTAAATAATTGGTCAGTTACCCCATGGGTGTTGATAGTTATTGACTACCCATATCACTAGATTTTTCTTGCCCATTTTGTAACAGAAATTAATTAATGGTCATGTGATGTATTTAGACACATGAAATTGCTAGAATTCTGAAGTATTCTGAAGCCTATTTTACATACATGGCATATGCAATGGGCTGACTCAAAATATGCAATTTATATTCAAGTGTGATAGGGCAGGACCATAACTCATGAGTGGCAAAGCCATAAGTGAGTTATGAAAGTTCTGCCCACTCACAAGTAATGATAAACTGCACATTTTGAGTTAGACTATTGTATATTTGATATATACAACAGTAACTTACAAGTTATGGCTTTTAAATCTGCAGTTTATTTAAAGATTTTGCTGCTTTTCTTTGATTTTAACTGCTTGCTTCAGTGCAGCAGTAGGCATTGTGATGTCATTAGCATTGTAGAAGCTGCTCTTTGATTGGTTCAGTATCCACTGTGATGCAGGACCACCTTGTAAAGGAGTTCTTCTCGAGTGTATTTCCTGGTAAAATAAAACTTGAATTGAATTACATTGAAGATCACTAGTAAGACCCCACCTAGAGTACTTTGTCCAGTTCTGGAGACCACATCTCCAGATGGACATAGACAGATGTGGTCCAGAGGAGTACAATTAAAATGGTGCAGGATCTGCATCAAAAGCCCTGTGAGGAGAAGCTGAAGGACCTCAACATGTACACCAGAAACAAAAAATTACTGCACTCATGAGTGAAAGTAAAAAACATACCAGTACCCAAGGAACACAGTAGTGGTGCTTGGTTTATTAGTAGGTATTGTATGTTGCCATGACAATTCCCGCACCACTCATTTCATGCCAAAACAGATGGCATCTATTCTGAACAATTAGATCCAGGTATGGCTGAAACTGGAGAAAAGCCAGCTGGCTCAGTTTCCGTCTGCTGAGGGTAACTGCGTGGTACGCATAACATAGTAATCAATTGTTTTATTCTAATTATCCAATAAAGAAAGGTGAGGACAGAACTAATGTGTTGTTTCTGGTGTTTTGTGTGAGTTAGCTGCCCTTGTTATTTGCATCATCCTGTACCACTCAAGGTGCGACCTCTCTTGCTTTGAGTTTTTGTGTTTGGTGGCTATTAGGAGACTGATGAGCATGGGTGCTGCAGAGCAGTGTTGTGGGCTTTGGAGCTGAAGTGAGATCACTGAAGAGCTACTTACTGGGTTCACCACAGCACCCAGATTCAGGGAGAGCGGCACTTACAATAGTCAGCACTGCAGTGGCCTGTGATAAGTCCCTTACATTATCTCTACTGTACTTCATAAAATATGCAATAAGCAGAGGTTGCATCTAGTTGTAGGTTGAATGGTGAATTTGGAAGAACAAGACAGAAACTCTAGAGCATAAAAAGCACACAGCAAGACAAAAACTGGAAGGTTTGGATGAACAAGTCAATGCTAATATTGATATAAAGTTGCATTCATAAAATTAGACAAACTTTTATGTAAAGAAGTGGACCTGACATATGATATAATCACCCTAGAGAAATACTTAAAGTCCAAGTACCGAGGTGCTAAGGGTGATAGTAACACCATCAGGCAGACAGGAATCTTTTAAGCATTGGAAGTGGAAAAAGGCAGCAGCTGTCTGTTTCAAGAAATTTGTGGACCTGATAATTAAAGATTTCTATATGTGTGAATTATTAGAAACAGATATCAGAGGAGCTAAATCAGGAGATAAAGGTGATTAGAAAAAAATAAGGTGTTTAAGTGGGGCAAACAAAAATCAAAAAGCAGGGGCCGCTTCAGAGTCTGATTTAACAAAAACAAAAAAAAAATAATAAAAAAGCAGTAGCCATCAGAGGGAAAACAGAAGCCCACCTGCTAGCGACAAAGGTGAAGAAAGTCCCACAAGTGATTCTGATGAGCAAACTGAAGTTTTCTTAGAAGAGGAATAATAAAAAAAGACAGAAAGAATGGCAGGAAAGAAAAACAATGAGAGGCAAGAGGGGAGACAGAAAAATTTCAAAACACAGAGGACCCTCAGGAACAAAAAGAAGGATTACATATATTAAATCTCTCTAATATTGATCTAATGAAGAATCAATTACAGAACAACTTAAAGGCATCTCCTTAATACCCACCTCATAGATACATAGATACATAGACAGTGTCGGCAGATAAGGGCCTATGGCCCACCCAGTCTGCCCATTTAAGTTTGTAAGTTCAGTTTATGTTTTCCAGGAAGTCTGTTGCCCCTTACCCTGACCTCCAGAATTCCTTTATGTCTATCCATGCATTCTTAAATCCGTGATTGTTTCAGCCCCACCACTTCCTCTGGCAGGGTGTTCCACTTATCCACCACCCGTTCTATGAAGAAATTCTTCCTCACGCTTCCTCTGAATCGTCCTCCCTCCAACTTCATCCCATGCCCTCTAGTCCTGGAACATCTTTTTGCTTAAAATAGTGCATTCCTGCACCCTGTTCCTCCCTGTAAGATACTGTATGTCTCTATCATATCCCCTCTCCCTCCTCTCCTCCAGGGAGTACATGTTCAGTGCCTTCAACCTGTCCTCATAGGACTTGTGATGCAATCCATGCACCATCTTTGTTGACCTCCTCTGAACCTTCTCTACCCTGTCTATGTCCTACGTAGGTAAGGTCTCCAGAACTGCACAGTGTACTCCAGGTACGGCCTCACTAGTGTCTTGTATAGTGGAATTATGACCTCCTTTTCCTGCTGGTGATGCCCCTGCCTATGCATCCCAGCATCCTATTTGCTTTACCTGCTGCCTTGTCACACTGTTTCCTGCCTTGAGGTCATCAGAGATGATAACTCCAAGATCCTTTTCCTGCTTGGTGCATGCTATATCCTCACCCCAACTGATATATTGTGCCAGGGTTTTTGTGCCCCATATGCATTATCTTGCACTTCCTTGCATTGAATTTCAACTGCCAAACCCTGACCATTCTTCAAGTTTCTGCAGGTCCTTCTCATTCTGTCTACACCCTCTGGTGTGTCTACTCTGTTACAGAGCTTTGTGTCATCAGCGAACAGTGAAATTCTGCCTTCTAGGTCCTGTGCAATGTCACTGATGAAGATATTGAATAGTACCGGTCCCAGCACTGATCCCTGTGGTACCCCACTGGTCACTCTTCCCTCTGTGGAGTGACAGCCATTTACCACCACCCTCTGTGTCCTGCTGCCCAGCCAGTTGCCTACCCACCACACTACTGTCCTGCCCACACCCATATTCCCCAGTTTGTGCAATAGTCTTCTATGTGGCACAGTGTCAAAGGCCTTGCTGAAGTCCAGATAGGCCATGTCCACTGCCCTCCCGATCCACCTCCCTAGTCACACAGTCAAAAATTCAATGAGGTTGGTCTGACATGACTTTCCCTGGTGAAACCATGCTGCCTTGGGTCCTGTAGTCCATTGACAACCAGATGTTCCACCAATCTCTCCTTCAGTAGTGCTTCCATGATCTTCCCACTACCGAGGTGAGGCTGACTGGTCTGTAGTTCCCCGCTTCCTCTTTGTTCCCACTTTTGTATAAGGGGACTACATCTGCTATCCTCCAGTCTTTGGGTACCTCCCCTGTTTCTAGTGATCGGCTAAACAGGATAGCAGAGGTTCAGCCACCACCTCTCTTAGTTCTTTAAGGACCCTGGGGTGCACCCCATCTGGCCCCATTGCTTTATCAACTCTTATTACTTCCAGTTCCTTCAGGACCCTTTCTCGTGTAAAGGGACTTGTGTCCATTTCTGCACCATTCTCACCCCTTGTACTCCATTCAGACCCATTACCCTCCTCTTCCTCAGTAAAGACTGAGCAGAAATACCTGTTCAATATGTCAGCTTTACTGTTGTCATCCTCCACACAGCCCCCATCCTCCTCCTTCAGTCTCACTATCCCTCCCTTTGCCTTTCTTTTTTCACTTATGTACCTGTAAAAGGTTTTGTCCCCTCTACCCACTGATTTTGCAATGTGTTCTTCTGTCTGAGCTTTGGCTTCCCTTACTGACCTCCCTGCCTCCCTTTGCTTCTCCTGGTACTTCTCCCTATCCCCTTCTGCCTGTGGCTTTTTGTATTGCCTGAATGCAATCTTTTTGGCTTTCACTTTCTTTGCTACCTCTTTGGAAAACCATAATGGTCTCCTCTTCCTTTTCCTCTGCTAACCTGCTAATACATAATTCTGTTGCTCTTGTAATCCCCATTTTAAATACTTCCACTGTTCCTCAACCCCTGATTCCTGCCCCATTCCCCTTAATGCCTCTTTCAAGTATCTCCCCATTTTCTCAAAGTTTGCCCCCCTAAAATCCATGATACGTGTTTTTGTGTGGTTTGGTTCTGCTCTTTCTGTGATTTCAAACCACAGTGACTGGTGGTCACTGTTCCCCAGGTGCTCCCCCACTCTGACCCCCATCACACTGTCCCTGTTTGTGAGCACAAGGTCCAGTATTGCCTTCTGCCGAGTTGGTTCCATGACCAGTTGCTTGAGGAAGGCACCCTGAAGGGAGTCCAGGATAAATCTGCTCCTAGTTGATGCTGCTGCTGGGATGCTCCAGTCCACGTCTGGAATATTGAAGTCTCCAACCAGTACTACCTCACCTTGTCTGCCATCCTCTGGATGGCTAGCATCAACTCCCTATCTGTTTCTTCCTCCTGGGCTGGTGGTCTATAGACCACACCTGTGCGGATGGCTGGCCCCATTTTCCTTTCCAGCTTAACCCACAGTATCTCTCCCCCATTTTGTTCCTCCTGGATCTCTGTGGCCCTTATGTCATTTTTCACATACAGTGCCACTCCTCCTCCCTTCCTGCCTGCCCTGTCTCTTCTGAATATGTTATCCACCCCAATGAGCCTCTCCTTTATACCCACCTCCACCCCCAATGATTTACAAACCCAAGTGTATCTATTTAGGACTTGGTGCCTATAACCATGCTACATGTTGCTTTAAACTAGGAGTGGGGGGTGGCAGTTGGGGAAGAGATATGCAGAGACCACAGGTTGGGAAACCATATGAGCTCACCCCCCATAACAGTGACAAAGGACAAATGGCAAGTACTGTTGGTGATGCTAGGAAAGGAGGGCAGGATGGGAGGAGGGGAAAAGGGTGGAAGGTGGTTACCCTTAATGCTAGGAGCCTTGGGAGGAAAACTGCAGAGTTACAGGTTCTCATGGCAGAGGGAGAGGTGGACATTGCAGCCATCATGGAAACATGGGCCACCAAATACAATGACTGGGACCTGTCTTTACCAGGGTGCAGGTTATTTCGTAGGGACAGGGTGATTGGGAAAGGAGGGGGGGTGGCACTATATGTGAAGGAAGGACTGAAGTGTGTAAGGGAGGAAGGGGAGGAGGGTAGTATGGAGTCACTTTGGATGCAAATCCAGGATTCCAAGAATAAGATTCTTAGAATGGGAGTGGTGTACAGGCCACCATCTCAGATGGAGGAATTAGACAGGGAACTAGCGGGAAAGATCAGGAGGACCTGGAGAAGGGTAGTGTGTGTGATTGTGGGGGACTTCAACATGCCAGGAGTGGACTGGAGCACCCCAACAACCAGGAACAGAAGGGAGCAGGTACTGCTGGATGCCTTCCAGGACAGCTTCCTGCAAATGGTCAGTGAACCAACCAGGTTAGAAAATACCCTTGACCTTGTGCTGGCAAATGGGGACTTTGTGAGAGAACTTACAGTGGAGGAACCGCTGTCAGGGTGACCACCGCTCAGTATGGCTCACATTGATATGGGCAAGGAAGGTGGAATCTGGCACAATAGTGCTGGACTTCAGGAGGGCCGATTTTTGGGAGGATGGGGGAAGTGGTAAAAGGGTACCTGGCCAGAATTCAATCTAGTATGGACACTAACCAGAGGTGGGAGCTCATAAAGCTGGGGATAGTGGAGGCAACCAAAACCTGCTGCAAAGCCCAGAGCAAGAAGACTAGGGCTAAGAAACCAATCTGGTTGAGCAAGGAGGTCATGGAAAAGGTAAGGAGGAAAAGAGCTGCCTTTAGGAAGTACAAGAAAACAGGGAGGGAGGAGGACAGGGAGGAGTACTTGACAGAATCGAAGGAGGTGACAAGGGCAGTAAGGGGAGCCAAAGCATCTACGGAACTCAGGCTGGCACAAGGCATTAGGAAGGGGGAGAAGGACTTCTTTAAGTACATCAGGGAGAAAAGGAGCTGTAAGGACCACATAGTAAGGATTAGGAAGGAGGGGTTGGGTGGAAGCAGGTGCGATAAGGCGAAGCACTAAATGAGTACTCTGCTCAGTATTTACTAAAGAGAAGAGGGGGGTGACACCCAAGGTGGGAGAAATGGCAGAAGGGGGAGGGTGACAGATGGGGAAATCATGGAGAGCAGAGTTCGAGAGGGTTTGAAGGCACTGAGGGTGGACAAGGTGCCAGGCCCAGATGGCATCCACCCCAGGGTACTGAAGGAGCTGGCAGAGGTCCTTGCAGGACCTTTGGCAGACCTATTTAATGCCTCACTACATTCGGGGTGTGTATCTCAGGACTGGAGGATGGCTCATGTGGTGCTCCTCCACAAGAGTGGCCCCAAGGATGAACCGGGAAACTACAGACCAGTGAGCCTCACATCTATCATGGGTAAGCTAATGGAGACTATCCTGAAGGAGAGGCTGGTGGCCCTCCTAGAGGCCAAAGGACTACATGACAGCAGACAGCATGGCTTCATACATGGCAGATCCTGCCAAACCAACCTGGTCGAGTTCTATGACTGGGTAACTAGGCAACTGGACAGGGCCATTGCAGTGGATGTCCTGTATCTGGACTTCAGTAAGGCATTCGACCAGTGCCACATGGAAGGCTGGGAAGGAAGTTAGTAGGCACAGGGGCGGGTGCAAAGCTGGTGAGATGGGTAGGAAACTGGCTGCAGGGAAGGCAACAGAGGGTGGTGGTGGGTGGGGAACTCTCACACCCAAGGGCAGTGATGAGCGGTGTTCCACAGGGCTCAGTGTTGGGACCAGTGTTGTTTGGGATATTCATTGCAGACATATCATGGGACATCAAGAGCAAGATTAGTCTGTTTGCTGATGATACCAAGGTAGGCACAGTGGTGGATGACCTAGGGGAATGGCAGAGGTTGCAGGATGATCTGGCAAAGCTTGAAACCTGGTTAGACACCTGGCAACTGGGCTTTAAAGTCAAAAAGTGCAAGGTGCTGCATTTTGGGATGAAGAACCCAAGGAGGAGTTACCAGCTAGGGGGAGTGCAGCTAGCCCAGACAGAGGAGGAGAAGGATCTTGGTGTGCTCATTACAGGGTCAATGAACAACTCGGCACAATGTAGGAAGGCAGCTGCAAAGGCCAACAAAATGCTGGGTTGTATTGCAAGGGGTATATCCTCGAGGAAGAAGGAGGTGATTCTGCCACTGTATAGGTCATTAGTTACCTGATTACTGCAGTACTGGCGTCCAGATCTTAAGAGGGACATTGGGTTACTCGAGGGGTGCAGTGAGAGCGACAAAGATGATCAAGGGGCTGGGGACTTATCATACGAGAGGAGGTTGAAGGAGTTGAACATGTACTCACTGGAGGAGAGGAGAGACAGGGGTGACATAGTTGAAACCCTTAAATACATGAAAGGAATAAAGAAGACGGGTACAGAGGGGCTGTTCAAAGTAAAGGAGGGGAGGGCCACCAGGGGCCATGATATGAGACTGGAGTGAGGAAGGTTCAGGAGGGAGATGAGGAGACACTTTTTTACAGAGGGTGGTGGCTGGGTGGAATGCGTTACCTGCTGAAGTGGTATGCAGTAGAACAGTGGACTGCTTCCAGTGAGGATGGGACAGGACAAGGGGGAGGGTTAATGAAGGGGAAGGGTGGAAGGGAGGGGCAGCTGCAGAATAAGGGGTGCTAGCTGCACATTCGAGCAGACTTGATAGACCTCTAGGCCTTTATCTGCTGGCAAATTTCATATGTTCGTAAATCATGAAACTGTAGAGAAATTTTGGTAATACATTTTTAAAATTAGATGGAAAAAAACTGACAACATTTGATAAAATATTTGGCCACCCACAACTCAGCTCTCCTTAAATCTATAACCCTCAAATTTGGCACACCTATGCAAACCACCCATGCCTGTACACATGTCAAAGTTGGTGTCATTTAGATATATACTTTAACATGTAACCCCTGAATAAACTATATGCAAAGTACTACCAATTGCTTACATGTCATGATGATAACCATGCCTGTACCCATGCCTGCATCCACTGCTTTTCTTTTACCGTGCCTGTAAGCCATGCCTGTATCCACTGCTTTTCTTTTACTATGCCTGTAACCATGCCTGTATCCACTATTTTTCTTTACTGTAACCACCTCATGATGTAACTCACAATGCCTCAAATGTTCCTTATGTCCTTGTTCATTCTTATAACTTGTATTGTTATCCCGGGTCGCCCCTGAAAAAGGGACCTTCAGGGCTCAGTGGGCCTACCCGGTCACCAAAATTTAATAAATAAAATAAATAAATAAAAACTAGACCACATTAACTGAAATGTAAAATGTGTCAGAATTCTTGTGCAAATTCCATGGAATTGGAATGGTAATTCTACAGGCATTCCTCCAGTGGAATTTTATATTCTGCACAGCTCTAGTGTATAGCAAGAATCTCTGAGAGACAGTACAGTGTTCCCTACCCAGAGCAGAAACCCTCACTACAGAGAATCTAAAGGGTAGAAGGGGTGGAAAAGGGTTATCAGAGCACTGGAATCCATGTTTTTGCTAAAGAGGGGACCTTGATGGCTACGATGCTGGTCCAGATGTTCTCAGTGACAAAGGTGAATTTAACATGATAGGGAAAAAAAAACTATTGTTTCTGCTAAAAAGGAAAGAACGTGGTTTTAAGCTTGAATGTTTTCATATTATCCAAAACATGTAACACTTTGAGCTTTTTTCACTCACAATGTACTGTCTTAATAAGAAAAAGCTAGTATTACAAACTGATTTGGTTGCCCAGTAACGTGCAGTTCCATGGTAAGAGGAACAGATTTAAGGACTATATTGGTCACAGACACCTCAGCTTTGAAGAAGATGTGGCTTCAATGCAGAAACATTAGTGAACAGGTAGTGTGTGTGTGTGTAATGCCTCAGTGATATGGCTCCCCTGTTAGTCCCCAGTGCCCTGTTAGCCATCAGTCTCCCCATTTCCCATATGTACCCAGGTGCCCATTCAAAGGTAAACTGCAGCTTGCAGTTTTAAGTTTTATTTTCCCTCCTGCAGCCTGCCTCGCCCTAGCGCAAGGTAGTGGAATCCTCATGCTGGGTAGCTACTTGCCTCCCTGGTCGCTAGGGACTGGGCCTCCTGAATGCCGGAGGGCTTCTGTGGCCAGTAACGGCCATTTTTTTAAAAAAAAGAGAGTATTTGTGGGCAGTGAGCAGTGGTGTTGATCAGGAGAGTGCTCTCAGGTGCCCCAACAACAGAAAAGTAAAGTTTTGTGGCCCAAAGCAGAGAGAGAGAGGATGCAGGGAGGTAAATGTTTAAGGTAGAGTACCTGCAGTCCTCCTCTCATCCCTGCAGCAGCTACTGAAGTTCCGGCGGTTCCCTAAGTGTGGTGGCGGTCCTCTGGTGCTCCGGTGGGTTCTCTTGCAGCAGTCGGCGGCCGGTGGACATCCGCATCATGGGCTTGCTTACCCCAGTTCATTTAATTTAATTTAAAAAAAAAAGGTAAAGTTTGGTCCCTCATTGGCAACGCCCACAAGTGGGGCTGCATCCATGAACAGGAGCCTCACGCCGAACAGTGAGGCCCCGTAGTTGTCTCTCTGACCGCCTGCCTGAATTCCGCCTGCACCCGCCTCAGCAGCAGCACCACCCTCCAGCCTCATCCCTCCTCTCCAGTACTTCTTCACCCTGGGTCAGGGTGGTGAGTCAGTGTCAGCACCATATGGCAGGTACTGACCACCAGGTCTTATAAATAAAATAATAAAAACGTTTATTTTGTGCCATACGGCACTTGAAGGGACAGCCTAGAGGGGCAAGGCAAGGTCCCGAAGAAGGGACCACTCATGGGCAGGGATCTTTTAAGATTATTTATATTAACTCCAGCTTGGAGCAACTGGCAGGGGATGGAGCCAAGGTGGGGCAGCCTGCTTGAATAACAGAGAGGCTCCTGCCAGGCCTTATAGATTTAAAGGGGCAACGTTAGGCCCAGGAATTTAAAGAGGCAACATCAGGCCCAAGTAACTTAAAGGGGCCAGCTAAGAGTAGGCAAAGCCCCAGCACTTTAGGCCTGCTAGCCAAGTGGGCTACCAGAAAGGGTTAGTAGCCCAAAATATTCAGTGTACTGTATTTATTAAATAATAGTGTCAGTCAAGGCAGGGAGGGCCTCGGTTGCTTGGTAGCTGCTTTTGCCCAGTGGGCCAGTGTGTTAAGGGCCAGGTAGCCAATGTGGTTTCCTCAGTGTTTTCTCATTTCTATGCCATTTATCCAGTTCTGGGTGGGCCAGTGAGGGAATGTCAGCCCCAGATAAGGCATAGTGCCTCAGATCAGAGTCAATTGGCCACCAATCGATAAGTCAAGCAATTATTTAAAGAATGCCATCCTGTGACTTAGAAATGCACTCTGTTATTAGCGGTAGCCAGCAGGGAGGAAGGGGGAGTAGGTCAAGCAGTTAGCCACCCCTTCAGCTCAGTAGCCACTTTCAGTGCCCAAGGGCTAGTAACCCCTCTAACTTCCCCGTAGCTCCCAGTTCAGGGAGGGACAGTCAGGAAGGGAACCTAAGTGCTTTAGCTAGCCAGAACACCCTCTGCCTTAGGATAATTTTCCCATTAGGTGCCTTTGGAGCTAATTACCTGTGGGACGGGGAAACAATTTATACCCCAGGGTCCCTGCATAGCTAGCCCTTAGCTTTTGGCAGGTTTCCCCAGTGCATTTCCTTTCTAATGTCCCTGCCTGGAAAAATATTTCTGTGAGACACTGTAACTATTGAGGAAGGTGAAGCATTTTATAGACATTGAGATTGTGGTTACAAAGACAATGCCTGAATATTATGTTATAACTGCCTCCTCCTGCTCAACCTGTTTTTACTGCAAGAAACTGTTGGATTAACCCTGCATTTGCTTTGCTTATATCAAAATGCACTGCCTGCTTGCTTTCACTGGATTGTTCTTAGAGACTATTGGACTAATCCTGCACTAGTTTTTCCTCCCAAGAACTGTCTTGCATGTCACCTAACTGCCAGCTCGCCTAAGAATTCTTTAGCCCGATGCTAACCTTCTTCATCTGATTATTGTCCACTTCATAGACTGTTGATCACAGTGACCAATTAGAGACTGATACCATCTTCCTTCTCCGACAAGTTGGGGCCAGTCGCCAACATAGGTATAGCATAGATAGCTCCCAGCCACCCGTTTCACATCCAGAACGGCAGGCCATTCCCCTTCCTAACAGTTTTTGGGTAGTGCAGGGAACCACCCCAGTTCACAGATTGGGATCCATCATAAAAATAGGGGTGGGGCTTCAGACACAAGAACCAAGAAGTCTTCATACAAGTGTATGCATCCTGTTCAGTTTCCCTGGAGTCCAGCTTCGGCCAGGTTGTCTGCATCCTGCATTTCCCAGGAGTCCAGCTTTGGCCCAGTTGTCTGCTTCTGGTCTCGTTTCCCTGGGGTCCAGCTTCGGTCCAGCTGTCTGCATCCTGAGTTTCCCTGGAGTTCTGTTTTGGCCTAGGAGTCTTAATTCCATTGTCTGCATCCTGAGTTTCCCTGGAGTCCAGTTTCGGCCTGGGAGTCTACAATTGGCTGTTTGCATCTTTTCTCATTTCCCTGGGGTCTTCCACCGACCAGGAGGTCTTACACCTGCATTGCATTGTTTGCTTCAGTTTCTTCCCAGTTCAACTTCTCTGGAGCCCTATTCGGCCAGTAGGCTCATCATTGCTTGAGTTCTTGTTTGTTCTAGTTCTTCACCCTTCAGTTTTTCCAATCCAATCAAAAGCTGGCCAACAAAGTGCACCAGTGGCCACCACTTTCTGCTTATGAAGGACTCTATGTTCTTTTGGTCTCTGCTTGACAGGCTATACTTATGTGATGAACAGAGTATAAGGATTATTTTAGAGTTTAGAATCATAGGACCATCACAGAGTTTGAATAGAATAGCTTAGAGTAATAAGACAACCACAGAGTATAAGAATCACTATAGAATTATAGAGTACTAAGTTACGGTATAGATTGGTTGTACACTGCTTGACCTCTTCGGTGCTTTGCACCCAGTAAACCTGCTTTCACTCACTGAGTCTGTCTCCTGCCTCTCCTTACTCAAGCACCGCTACACCATCAGTGAGTACAGACATTTGTGCTTTACACGTGCTCGCACTTTTTTGCCCTTTGCTAATAGGACCCCTGACCTGGGTTCCACTAAAACTTCTAAAACATGGACGCTTAATATTAAATTGCTACTGGATTAGTTAAATGAGCCATGAATAAAGGTTGTTGCTGCTTTTGCTTCTTGTTATGTCTTATGTACAGCACATGAATTGTACTGTTTATACACTGTGGAAGTAGTAAAAATACCAGTTGGGTAAGATGCAGCAGGGGTACTACACTGTAGTTACATGTGTGTTGCATGCAGTTACATTGGAATTGCAATGTAGTTAGTGTAGTTAACCAACACTTAAAATAAAGTGCTACTGAAGTATTAAGTCTCCTGACAATTTATTTAAGAGTGCAGATAAACTACCCATGTATCTTACTGCACTTCCCAGGTGGTTGAAGGAACTCCACTGTACCTCATGCTTCGCAACTCACATGGGGCACCACATGCAGTAACATCTGTCTTACCACACACTCAGTTGTGAATTATTGCTTACATATATCTGTTGGGTTTCTCCGACTAAACCTGTAAAACATCAGAAGGTAACTCTAAATTCAGTGTCCGAATACAATTATCTTGGTGGCATTCTGGATAATTCTCTTGGCTTTTCCACACACATCCAGTCACTGGTTTCTAAGTTCTACAGGAATGAGCCCTCTATAGGGTGGGTGACTGCCTTTCTCAAAGTATAAGAAAGTATCTAGTTGAGCATTTGATCCTACTAGTTATTGACTTTGGAGATGTGGTTTATGATATTGTCTCAAAATGCCAGTTATCAAGTTTTATACTCTACTCAATGCCCTCTGTACGTTAATCCTTCGCTCCCCCAGCCAGACCCATTACTGCAGTCTTATGTTTGTTTGGGTTGGCCCCCGCTGAAGGATAGATGTGTACAGCACCTTGCCCTACATGATTGTAAGTACAGTACTGCTTAAATAAGTTCCCAAACCACCTAAGCAATCTGCTCCCCCCACCACCACCACCACTGTTCAGTCCACTCACTTCCTTTGTTCCTACTCTGGAGACAGATTCCTTGTTCCAAGGCAAAAACAGAATTCTGGCAGACTTGCTTTTAGCAGGAAACTCCCTGAGGTCTGGAGCAACCTTGCCTTGGAAAACAACCCACTCACCAGCATTACTTCAGCCACATATTTCCTCAAAAATTGAATTATTTCCTACTGTGACTGCATCTGACAACACTTTCCTGTATCATGCTGTATAAAGTACTCTTGTTGTTCCACCCCTTGCTGATCGTGGCTGTAAACTGTTGTGAACCATATTACAAATATGTTACTTCTGCCGATATTATTTGCTTCTCTTCCAGGTCAAATCTGTCAATGAGATTATTTTTCTGTCACTGTATGTTTACTGGGTGAAACAATTTTAAATAAATACATATACGTCTGTATGGACCTGCATTAGCCAGCACTGATGTTTATTCATGATCTGAGAGTTATAGTAGCTCTTTTGACTTGACTTCTGAAAAACTGAAGATATTATTTCTGAGTGATTACTCACCATTCAAGCCATCCTAATGGAAGGGAACTATATTAAATACTGTAATAAAATATAGCCTTTGAAATGAAAGTGCTTTAAATAATGTGAATTGCATGGCTGAGAATTATTACTAAGTGAGAAAAAGTCTGTTTTCTGACTAGGGTTTTGACAGCATGGTATTTTAATTCTGAAAAGTTTTTAGCAGTGGTGTACAACATTTCCTTTTTTTCTTTCTTTAGTGTTTTTAGAAAATAATTTAAATAAGGAGAAACAAGAAACTAAAGATACACACAAATGAATTATGACTAATAAATAAAACTAACATAATAAAATCAATAGTAAATAATATTATTATTATACGGTACAAGGAGACCCAGAAGGATGAAGACAGGAAGGTATATCTGTCAAAGCAAAGGGAGTAGGAAGGAGGGTGAGGGCAGCTAAAGCACTAACAGAGGAGAGGATAGCTATGGCAGTCAAAAAGGGCACAAGACCTTCTTCAGGCATGTGGGGGAAAGATGAAGAGAAAAGGAGGGATAGTGAGAATCAGGAGGGGGGGGACTGTGCAGAGGAAGATCAACAGAAAACCGAAATACTGAATGATTACTTCTGCTCGGTCTTCATGGTAGAGGATGGGGGGTACAGACCAGCATGTTGCAGTAAGTAATAGGGAAGGGGGGGGCGGACACAAGTCCATTCTCTGTAGAGAGGGTCCAGAAGGGACTGAAAGCCTTAAAGGAGAATAAGACCAGATAAGATTCATCCAAGGGTTCTAAAGGAACTGAGTATGGTGCTAGCTGCCCTCTGGCAGTGCTTTTTAGCACCTCACTGGAGATAGAGGAAGTTCCAGAGGACTGGAGGAGGGCCGATGTGGTCCTGCTGCACAAAAGTGGCAGCAGAGAGGATGCTAGCAACTGCAGACTAGTCAGTCTTAACATCAGTGGTGGGGAAGTTAATGGAGACACTGCTGAAGGAGAGTCTCATGGAGCACCTGGAGGCAAAAGGGCTACAGGACCACCGGCACCATGGTTTCACAGGAGGGAGGTCATGTCCAACTAATCTCATAGATTTCTTTAATTGGGTTACCAGAGAGGTGGATCAAGGGAGAGCAGTGGAGTGGCCTATCTGGATTTCAGTGAGCCTTTCGATACTGTGCTGCACAGGAGGCTAGTTAAGAAACTAAACAGCCTGGGAGTGGGGAAGAAAGTGACCAGCTGGGTATCAAACTGGTTAAGGGATAGGAGGCAAAGGGTGGTAATAAAGAGTAGCCACTGCGGTGATCAGAGAGTGACTAGTGGGGTGCCACAGGGTTCAGTGCTGGGACCGGTCCTCTTCAATGTCTTCATAAACAACATTACAGAGGAGCTTATGGGTAAGACGTGTCTCTTTACGGATGATACAGAAATCTGCAATAGGGTTGACAGGAAGGAGTGGAGACAACGCAAAGGGATATAAGGAAACTAGAGGAATGGTCTAGAGGGTGGCAGCTAGGTTTCAATTCCAAAAAGTGCAAGGTTATGCACTTAGGGCTGGGGAACCAAGGAGCTATGTATAAGATGGAGGGAGTAGAGCTTACAGTCACCAAGCAAGAAAAAGACCTAGGGATCATCATATCTGATGACCTCAGGGAGGCAGGGCAGTGTGATAAAGCAGTGTGAAAGGTTAACAGGATGCTGTGGTGCATTGGGAGAAGGACTGCTAGCAGGAGAAGAAAGGTGGTGCTGCCATTGTATCGCTCACTGGTGAGGCCCCACCTGGAGTACTGTGTCCAGTTCTGGAGGCCAAACCTCTGCAAGGACATTGAAAAAAATGAAAGCAGTACAGAAAGGGCAATCAAAATGATGAGGGTGTTGCATGAGAAGTCACACGAGGAAAGGCTGTAAGAACTTAACATACTGTATCTTGGAAAAGAGAAGAGCAAGAGCAGACATGACTTGAAAGCAACAAGTACGTCACAGGAGTGAACATGGTGCGAGTGGAAGGCCTATTTCAGATAAACGAAGGCACTGGAACAGGGGTGCGTGCAATGAAGCTAAGAGGGGGAAGTTTAAGAGAGATGCACGGAAATATTACTTCACGGAAAGGGTGGTGGATGACTGGAAACATAGAAACAAAAATATTGACGGCAGGTAAGGACCGCTTGACCCGCCTAGTCTTCCCATGTTCCCTACCTACTGTAACACTGCAGATCCTACTTGATCTCTGGCTTTATCCCCCCTCCCCCCTTCTTATTTCTAAGGTTCCTTTATGCCTAGCCCATGTGTTCTTGAAGCCCGTTACCATTTTTGCACCCACCACCTCCGCAGGGAGGCTATTCCAGGTATTCACCACTTTTTCTGTGAAGAAGTACTTTATCACATCTGTCCTGGGCCCCCCTTCCTGCTTTATTTATTTATTTAGTTAGCTTTTGTTAACAGGGTAGGTACACTAGCCAGAAAGACTATTTTCAGGCATGACCCGGCATGACTCCTTGTTCTTGAGCATCTTTTCCTTTGAAAAATGCTTCCCTCTTGAACCTTATTTGTACCCATGAGATATCTGAAAGTTTCTATCATATCACTCCCCCCTTCCTCCTTTCCTTCAGGGTGTACATGTTGAGGTCCTTCAGTGTCTCCTGATAGGGCACCTGTTATGCAGACCCTGCACCATTTTGGTTGCCCTTCTCTGGACCACCTCTTCCCTGGCTATGTCTTTCCACAGATGTGGTTTCCAGAACTGGACACAGTACTCCAGGTGAGGTCTCACCAGTGATCTATACAGAGGTAGCACCACCTCTCTCTTTCTGTTGGTGATACCCCTCCCTCACTATGCAGCCTAGCATCCCACTAGCTCTCCCCACTGCCTTGCCACACTACCTGGCCACCTTTAGGTCATCAGATATGATTACCCCAGGTTCCTTTCCTGTCCAGTGATGGCTACATAGAAACGTAGACTTTGATGGCAGATAAGGACCACTTGGCCTACTCAGTCTGCCCATTTCCCTACCTATTGGATAAGCTGCAGATCCTAGTTAACCAACAGCCTACTTCATCCTGCCCCTCACTAGAACTGCTTTATGTCTGTCCCATTCATTCTTGAATTCCCCCACTGTTTTTGACCCCACTACCTCCTCAAGAAGGCCATTCCATGCATTCACCACCCTCTCCATAAAAGAATACTTCCTCATGTTGACCCTAGGCCATTCCTCTCTATCTTCAGATTGTGCACCCTTGTTCTTGCACATCTCTTTTTCTGAAAAATGTTACCCTCTTGGACTCTGCTGATTCCTTTGAGGTACTTGAAAGCTTTTATAATGTTCCTCCTCGCCCTCCTTTCCTCAAGGGTACACATATTAAGCTCCTTTAGTCTCTCTCTCTCTCTCATATGGCTTCTGGTGCAGACCCTGCATCATTCTAGTTGCCCTCCTCTGGGCCGCCTCCATCCTATCTATGTCCTTGCAGACTTGGAGTCTCCAGAACTGCATGCAGTACTCCAGATGAGGTCTCACCAACTGTCTGTATAGAGGGATAACAACTTGTTTTCTACTGGTGATGCCTCTCCCTATGCATCCCAGTATCTCCCCAGCACTCCTTACTGCCTTCTCACATTGCTTGCCTACCTTTAGGTCATCTGATATGACTACCCCCAGGTCCCTTTCCATTTTTTGTTGTTGTTAAACCCTCCCCCCATTGTGTACTCTTCCCCTGGGTTTTTGTTTCCCAGGTGCATTACATTGCACTTCTTTGCACTGAATCTAAGCTGCCATACATTTGACCATTCCTTCAACCTTGCCAAGTCCCTTGTCACCATTTTCCACCCCCTCCTTGTGTATCAACCCTGTTACAGATCTTTCTGTCATCTGCAAGGAGGCATATTTTCTGACTCCAAACCTGTTCGCTCAGGCGTCCCCCAGGGAACAATACTGGGCCCACTACTTTTCAGCCTTTTCCTGAACTCCCTTCCACTATACTGCCTAAAACAAATTACCCTCTATGCTGATGACGCTGTGCTTCTCACCCCCCATAAGGACCCACAACCCTTACTTCACAACCTACACCTTGCTTTCTCCACTGTTGAAAACTGGTTGCAAAACATAAACTGGTTCTAAACCACAAAGACTAAATCTATGCTTTTCTGCAGCTCACAAAACAAACACAGGTGATACCCCCTTGATATCAATACAAGCACTGGTAACACCCTCGAACAAGTGTCATCTTTTAAATACCTTGGAATCTCACTTGACCCTTGTCTATCTTATGGGACTCACATTGATAGTGTTGCCAGAGTGGTAAACTCACGCATTGGAATTCTCTACCGAAATAGACAGCATCTTACCCAGGCAGCACTGAAGATTGCTATCCAGAGCTCTGTGGTCTCCATCATAGACTACGGCCTCATAATCTATGGCTCTGCCTCTACTACCGCACTCAGGCACATAACGACCTCCCTAAACAAGGCCTGTCGACTGCTTCCTGGATCCCACTGGCTTGCACATACATGTGAGCTTTACGCTCAAATGGGATGGCTTCAACTCGCTAACTGCATGAAGAACCTTACTTGCTTGATGGCGAAAAAAACTACTTCGGGCCTTACTCCACCTAGTGTCCAAGCCCTCCTGTGCCCAAACACTAATCCTCGTAACACCAGAGGGTCTGAACGTCAGCTTCTACAGGTCTCCCAATGCCACACCACTCTGGGCCAAAGATCCTTTGCACATCGTGCACCCAGCTGGATGAATGCCCTCAGCACTCATATCACCTCCACCTCCTCACTGAGCATTTTCAAATCAAGCCTCCATCATCATCTCATGATCTCCAGCTCATGTGACTGCCACCCCTAACTTCCCCTTCCCCAATGAGATCAACCACCCCCCTCTGATGTTCTTTGACAATACCGTGAGCTGCTCCAGTCTCTTTTTCAGCTGCCACACCCATACCCTATCACCCTTCCTGCCTGATTTCTTCTAGGTTTCTGAAATGATTCCTTGTATGTGATATTCATGTATCCTATTTACCGTGATGCTGTACCTGAACTGATGAATATGGTTGTATGCTCTCTTTAATGTTGTATGCCCTTGTTTAACATGTTTAATGTGTATGTACTCTTCTGACGTGGAACCTTTGTAAAACAGCCTTGGATCAAAGGTAATTGTAATCCTAGATCTAAATAAATAAAAAACATATTTTCCTTCCAGCCCTCCCCAATGTCACATATAAAGACATTAGAGGACTAGTCCCAGTACTAAACCCTGCGGTACACCACTAGTAACTACCCTTTCTTTGGAGTGGACTCCGTTTACCATTACCTTCTGTGTCCTGTTGTCCAGTCAATATTTTAGCCAGGCTACCACCCTGGGACACACTCCCAGGCTGACTTTGTTTATTAATCTTTTGTGTGGAACCGTGTCAAATGCCTTGCTAAAGTCTAGGTATGCCATAGCCACAGACCCTCCCTGGTCTACTACTTTGGTCACCCAGTCAAAGAACTCTATTAGATTCCTCTGACATTACATTCCCACTGTGAATCCATGCTGTCTTGAGTCCTGAGCCCCGCTGACCTCCAGCTACTTAACAGTTCTTTCTTTCAGAAGTGATTCCATAATTTTCCCTACCACTGAGGTCAAACTAACAGGTCTGCAGTTTCATGCCTCTGCCTTACTACTACCTTTGTGAAGGAGAATCACATCTGTCCTCCTCTAGTCCTTAGGTACCACACCATCCTCCCATGATTTGTTGAAAAGGGTAGTCAGTGGTGTCACTAGTTCTCCCCTTAGTTCTTTTAGAATTCTGAGATGAATCCTGTCAGACCCCATTGCTTTGTCCATCATCAGTTTTAGGAGTTCTTTCAGGACCCTTTCTTCTCTGAATGGACTGGTATCGGCCCCCTTATCCAGAGTGCTTCTATTGTTTGCTCTAGGTGCCTCCCCCTCTTCTTTTGTGAATACTGAGCAAAAGTATTCATTTAGTACCTCTGCCTTTTCACTGTCACTCTCTACCCCCCTCCCCTTTATTAAACCTCACTATCCCTCCCTTGGTCTTTCTTCACTCCCTAATGTACCTCTACAAGGTTTTATCTCCCTTCTTGAATTAGTTACCTGTCTTTTCCAGTAGCACACCACCACAACGACAGTATGACAGCGAACACCACCACAGCAACAAATCTCACCAGGTCGCTGTGGTGATCCGCTGTCTGCTGATGCAGCGATTCCTGGTGTTGCGGCCCCACCCCGAACCAACTCTGACTCAGAGTTGATTATTTAGAGATGGGGGATGTGGGGGACATAGCCCCCCACATGGGGGATGCTAGGGGCAAAGCCCCCCACAAAAAAAAGTCTTGCCGACAGTAACACTGCCAACAGTCAGGGTCGTAGCTGTCGATGTCAGGGTTCCACAACGATGTTGTCGTTGTATTGATGTGGAACCATCTTTTCCTCGGTTTGGGCCTTTGCTATTCTGACTGCCTTCCCCACTTCCTTTTGTTTTAACTGATACAGTTCTCTGTCCTGCTCCATCTGTGATTCCTCATACTTCCTGAATGTTATCTTTTTCTCCCTAACCTTCCCCGCCACCTCTTTTAAGAACCATAGTGTTTTTTTCCTTTGTTTTGTTTATTTGCTTCACACAAAGGCTTGTTGCCTCTGTGATGGCAATTTTGATTTTCCCCATTGTTCCTCCACCCCTCCTTCCTGTCCATGTGCTAGTGCATTCCTTAGGCACTCTCCCACTTTGCTGAAGTCAGCCCTCCTAAGTCCAGTACCCTCATTTTGCATGGCTTAACTCTCCTGCTGAGTTTATCATGAACCACACTATTTGGTGGTCGCTTGTTCCCAGATGGCTACCCACTTCTAAATCCGAGATCCTCTCTCTGTTCCCGTTTGAGACTACCAGGTCTAATATTGCTCCTTCCTGAGTGGGTTCCAACACTAGCTGTCTGAGGCATGCCCTCTGTAGGGCATCAAGAATGACCCTGTTCTTGGATGTGGCTGCAGCAAATGTGCTCCAGTTAAACTTCTGGCATAGTCAGGTCCCCCATCAACAATATATCCCATTTTTCTGCTATTCTAAGGATGCCTTCTATCATTTCCTTGTCCATTTCCTCCCCCTGAGACGGGGGTCTGTATACAACTCCGTGCGGATTGTGGTGCCATATTTCCTGTCTCCAAGGTGACCCACAGTGTCTCCTCTCCTCCCTGTTTACCCTTTAGTTCTGTTGCTTTGATCCCTTCCCTTATGTAGAGAGCTTCTTCTCCCACCTCTTTTAACCACTCTGTCCCTCCTGTAGACTGTGTATCTTGGTAAGTTGACATCGCAGTCATGGTTCTCTGTGAACCATGTTTCAGTGACTGTTACAATGTCCTGCACCCCTTTTCCATCAAGGTCATTAGTTTGAGAAGCTTATTACCCAGACTAGGGGCACTGGTACTCATCGCCCTCCATTTTTTGTTGGCCTTACCCCTTTTATCCCCATCCCTGTCCTTACTACCTTCACCTTTATCTCCATTTACCCCTGCCCTATCGACCTCTCTACCGTGGTGTTTACTTCATTAACTACCCTGCTTTTGGGGGGGAAGGCTGTGAATTTCCTGCTTATTTTCAGAGCCTCCCCTTTGGCTAGTTTAAAAGCTTGCCAATGAAGCATTTAAATCAATCACCTAGGATCCTGGTTCCCCTACTGGACAGATGGTAGATCATGGCACCAGTATAGGCCTGTATCCCTCCAGGTGGACCCCCAGTCCCCAATAAAGCCAAAAGCCAAAATCCTGTGCTCCGCACCAGTTTTTCAATCATTCATTGAATCCCATAATGTGGAGTACCCTAGCCTCATGGCACAGGGTCATAATGTCACAAGACATTATGCCGCATGCATATACCGTGCTGCCAATACAGTGCAATATATTGCATGTGACATAACTTTTTTTGTGCTGCTGTGCACCCCCACACCCTCGTTACAGGCTAGCCTCTCAAGCCCCTCAACTAAAATAACTAACTCCAGGGGAGGCTTTAAACTAAATATCACAAAAGAAAATGTCCATGCATTTGGGACAGGGACTCAAACCCAGTCCCAAACCCTCTGCCTGCATCCCTTGCTGCCAGTGACTCAGCCCATTGAGCCACAGCAGCTGCTTGGTGGAACCCCGTCCTAGCAGAGGTCTTATCTTCTGCCTGGGACAGTGAGAGGGTGCAGTACCATGCACAGACCCATTTGCGGTATTGCACCCTCTCACTGTCCTATACTGCGCTGTTGCAGTTTCGGGTTTTTTTTGTATGCTAGTAAGCGTACGACATATTGACCTGGTTGGTAGCCTCACCTATGCCATAGACAGGCAATACCTCTGAGAAGGTTACCGTGCATGCTAGTTGTCTAAGGCCCCTCCCTAACTACACAAACCCCTCCTGCACTGCTCTGATTCCATTCCCAGCTAGGTCATTTTTTCCTAGGTGTACAATTACATCCAGCTACCTCTCCCATGCAGCTGTTCCTGCAATCCTGAGGATTCACTTCCTGTCCCAACAAGTCAGGGCACCTTACTAGAGTAGGCAACTTACCTCCCTCTCCCCTCCCTCCATCAGTTCTACCCCACTAAGAACTGAGTCCCCCACCAGGAGCTGTTTCCTTCCCCTGTGGGGTCCCATGCCACTCTCCTATGGGTCTCCTTTGTGAAGGAACCTTGGTAGCCTGCTTCCATACCCTCTGGACCTCACCAGTAGATAAGGAATGGTTGTATGCAGCGCACAGAGGATAGGTCAGTACAGCAATAAGAAAGGAAAAGAGTTTAGATCAATATTGTCCAGACCCATTCCTGTTTTCATTTTCATGTTAATAAGGTACTTCAGAGTTCAGTCACGTGATATGCTCAACCTGAACAGCAGCATTCCTCGGAGCTCCGCGGCACCAATTTTATAACTTCTTCTTTATAACTTTTATAACTTCATCAACTTTAACTTTTTTCACTAAAGACACATTTTGTTTTGGGAAACATCACAGAAACAAAATCTTGCCACACCAATCAGAAAATGGACAATTCTGGGCAGCATTTTATGGTTATAGCCACAATGCGCACCATGCAATCCAGCGGTCTTCCCTCTAAGAGACAAAAACAAGACTGCCCCACTGAATCACCACCTGCCACAGCTGTCTCAGACCTGCTAACTGAAAAGCTGGATCTCTTTTTTGTTGAGTTAGCTGCAATGAAACTTTCTATGACCAACATAGCCACTGAATTTTGCACATTCAAACCAGCCATGGAAGAACTTAACAAAAAAATCTCTGCTACAGAGACCCGCATAAGCTCAGTGGAAGACCATCAGCAGAGAGACAGCAAAGACCTGGCAAAGACAAAGAGGAGACTAATGAAACTAGAGGACCACTTGGAGGATCAGAAGAGCAGATTGAGATGGAACAACACTGTGATTTTAGGAGTTTCTGAAAAAGCAGAGGGCTCAAATATTACCTCCTTCACCCAGAAACTGCTCGGGGAGCTGATGGAACCCCTGGACTCTGGACCTCAGTTCCTTCTAGACTTTGCCCGTAGATCACTCCATTCAGCCACACTAAAAGGGAACAAACCTAGGGTCATCATCCTTAGGTGCCAGAGCCTGCAAGACAAAACCTTGATCCAAGAACAAGCCAGATGGAAGGGAGCTCTACACTGGAAGGCACCAGGATCCACATCTACAGTGACGTGACTCCCACAGTCCAGGTCAGGCAAAAGGAGTATAAAGACATCAAGAGAGCTCTTTACCAAGCTCACATACCCTACAGGATGATGTACCCTGCTCGCCTAATTGTAACATTGGCAGCCGGAGATAAGGAATTCCCCAACGCGAGTATAGCCTGAAAAGAGCCAGCAAATCTGCTCCCCAATGTTTTTTGTCCAGTGATACATCAGCCAGGGAGCTTGTCAAATGGATCACAGGGAAGAGGGGAGCTTTACAGCGGGGGTGAGTACCAATCTCAAATATTGTCTACTAACGCAGTAGGCACGCTCACCCCCTAAAGCTGAAAGTCGTGACAGCCCTCCTCCTTTTCTCAATTCTATTGCCTTTCTTTTCATCACTACACACTGTACTCCAGTGTCCTATCACCTGACAATCACTGACTGGATGTGCCCTCTCGGACCTCGGCAGCGACTGTCTCATAAGGCACTACCTCAGGTTCATCCTGCTGCAAATGCTGGGGTTCTACTACAGGGAACAGCCCTAAACACAGACTAATGTGGGGTGCAGACTAATTGGGGCACAGCTCCCTCCCTCCCTATCCCAGCAATACCAGGAGGAATGGTGGCAGGAAGGCACCAATGCCCTTCTTTTATGACTCTTCTTTTCAGGACAGTCTACCCTCTCTCCTGCCAGCTTAAGGAATGTCTTTTTTCGAGCGAGGGTAATAAACCAAACACAGAGCTGTCAACCGCATTGGAAGGAAGACTTACACCTCTGTCTTTAAACTGCCTGCGAGGTGACTAGCTTTACCTGCCACGATTGCTCCCATTCTAAAGCTTTCCCTGCCCTTGGATGGACCACCTCAACGGACCATTGCTGGCTGGGAGCACATACTTCAGGCTGCTGTTGTATTCCACCGACAGAGTTACGGAGTTACATAGAAACATAGAAACATGGAATCTGATGGCAGATAAGGACAGCTTGGCCCACCTAGTCTGCCCATTTTCCTACCTAATGGATAAGCTGCAGATCCTAGTTAACCAACAGCCTACCTCCTCCTACCCCTCACTAAAATTGCTTTATGTCTGTCCCATGCATTCTTGAATTCCCCCACTGTTTTTGACTCTACAACCTCCTCAGGAAGGCTGTTCCATGCATCTACAACCCTCTCTGTGAAGAAATACTTCCTCACATTACCTCTGAGCTGTTCCCCCTCTATCTTGAAATTGTGCCCCCTTGTTCTTGCACATCTCTTTTTCTGAAAGATGCTACCATCTTGGACTCTGTTGATTCCCTTGAGGTATTTGAAAGTTTTTATCATGTCCCCCCTCTCCCTCCTTTCCTCGAGGCTATACTTCTTAAGCTCCTTTAGTCTTTCTTCATATGTCTTCTGGTGCAGACCCTGCACCATTTTGGTTGCCCTCCTCTGAATAGCCTTCACCCTGTCTATGTCTTTGTAGAGATGGGGTCTTCCAGAACTGTACACAGTACTCCAGATGTAGTCTTACCAACTGTCTGTACAGAGGGATAAAAACTTCCTGTTTTCTACTGATGATGCCTGTCCCTATGCATCCCAGTATCCCCCCAACCCTCCTTACTGCCTTCTCACATTGCTGGCCCACCTTTAGGTCATCTGATATGACTACCCCCAGGCCCCTTTCCATTTTTGTTGTTGTCAATATCTCACCCCCAACCCCTGTGTACTCTTCCCCTGGGTTTTTGTTTCCCAGGTGCATTTCTTTGCCTTTGTGTTGAATCTAAGCTGCCATACATTTGACCATTCCTCCAACCTTGCCAAGACCCTTTTCATCCTTTTCACCCCACCTTGTATATCAACCCTGTTTCAGATCTTTGTGTCATCTGTAAAGAGACATACTTTTCCTTCCAGTCCCTCTGCAATGTCACTTATAAAGACATTAAAAGGACCGGCCACAGTACTGAACCCTGCGATACCCCACTAGTAACCCCCCTTTCTTCACTGTGGACTCCATGTACTTTTACCCTCTGTGTCCCATTGTCCAGCCAGTGTTTTACCCAGGCTACCACCCTGGCACCCACTCCCAGGCTGGCTAATTTGTTTATTAATCTTTTGTGCGGGACTGTGTCGAATGCCTCGCTAAAGTCTAGGTAGGCCATGTCCACAGTCCCTCTCTGGTCTACTACTTTGGTCACCCAGTCAAAGAAATCTATTAGATTTGTCTGACATGACCTTCCTGCTGTGAATCCATGCCGCCTTGGGTCCTGTGCCCCACCGGCCTTTGTTACTCAACAATTCTTTCCTTCAGAACTGATTCCATCATTTTCCCTACCACTGAGGCCAAACTGACAGGTCTGTAGTTTCCTGCCTTTGTCTTGCTCCCACTTTTGTTAAGTGGAATCACATCTGCCCTCCTCCAGTCCTCAGGTACCACACCATCCTCCCATGATTTATTTAAAAAGGGCAGTCAATGGTGTTACTAGTTCTTCCCTTAGTTCTTTTAGAATTCTGGGGTGAATCCCATCAGGCCCCATTGCTTTATCCAACTTCAGTTTTAAGAGTTCTTTCAGAACCCTTTCTTCTGTGAAAGAACTAATACCAACCCCCCATCCAGAGTGTTTCTATTGACTGGATTAGGTATCTCCCCTCACTCTTCCATTGCGAATACTGAGTAGAAGTATTTGTTCAGTATCCCTTCTTTTTCACTGTCGCTGTCTGCCCAACCACCTTCCTCATTATTCAGCCTCAGTATCCCTGCCTTAGTCTTTCTTTGCTCCCTAATGTACCTATAAAAGGTTTTATCCACCTTCTTAACACAGTTGGCTATATTTTCCTCAGTTTGGGCCTTGGCTATTCTGACTGCCTTCCCCGCTTCCTTTTGCTTTCACTGGTACTGCTCCTTCTGTGTTTCCTTATACTTCCTGAATGCTATCTTTTTCTCCCTAACCTTCCCCACCACTTCTTTTGAGAACCATAGTGTTTTTTTTTCTTTCATTTTGATTTGTTAATTTGCTTTACACAAAGGCTTGTTGCCTCTGTGATGGCGGTTTTGATGTTTCCCCATTGTTCCTCCACCCTACCTTCTTGCCTGTTTGCTAGTGCTTTTCTGAGACACTCTCCCATTTTGACAAAATCAGCCCTCCTGAAGTCCAGTACCTTCACTTTTGTATGGCTTGACTCTACAGCTAAGTTTATCATGAACCACACTGTTTGGTGGTCGCTTGTTCCCAGATGGCTACCCGCTTCAAGATTGGAGATCCTCTCTCCGTCCCCATTTGACAGTACCAGGTCTAAGATTGCTCCATCCCGAGTGGGTTCCAAAACTAACTGTCTGAGGCATGCCCCCTGTACGGCATCGAGAATGGCCCTGTTCTTGGATGTGGCTGCAACAAAGGTGCTTCAGTTAACATCTGGCATATTCAGGTCCCCCATCAGCAATATCTCCCCTTTCTCTGCCATCCTAAGGATGCCTTCTATCATTTCCTTTGTCCATTTCCTCCCCCTGAGACAGGGGTCTGTATACAACCCCTGTGCAGATAGTGGTGCCAGAGTTGGACTGTCCCTCAGTCATCTCCCTGGAGTGTACTCCCGTTTATCACAGCTACTCTGGGACTCAATACCTGATGGCCACATTGCCTATCCTCTCAGAAAGCAACATTGACACTGTCTGCAAAAGCTTCCCTGGAGTACGCTTCGACTTCTGCACCCCACCACCTAACCCGGCTGTGTAAGCCAATAGATAGAAGCACCTAGACCCCACTGGCTGGAGGAACTAAGCCTTGATGTGGACAGTGGAACCCACAGAGTGTTACCGCCATGGGCCGAGGCACTCAGATCATGGCCACACCGTAAGCATCCCAACAGACTGAGCAGCAACTGTTTCTTTGGAAAGGGGCACCCCCAGCACTAATAAGGCTGCCTTTGAAACACAGTGCCATCCCCTAGTTGTACACCTTTCATGCTCTAAATCTATGTGGCCCTCGAGGGGAAGGGGAAACGGGGTGCATCAAACTTCCTGCAGCGGTGACTCAGGAGCCCATAGGGAGTTACATCAGCATTCTGATGGTGGGCTCTCAGGACGCTCTCTACCCCCCGTCCCGAGGCACTTGGGGACACTTAAGCTGAATGTATACCTCAGCATCAAAGGGTAACTGATACTGTTTTTTTCTTTGCTTTTTATTCTAGCCAAGCAGCTGTCTAGCCTATAAAGTTGGGCAAGTCGCTCGCATACTTAGGCAACCTGGCATCCTGCACTCTGCACTGGCCATACCCAGTACTACCCATGGATGAGCAATCTGTGGGGTTGTTGAAGACCAATCACATACCCTGATGTGGCCCATGGAGACAGATCCTTAGGCACTCCAATATTGGAGGGGCCAACTCACAGCAGCCCCAGCAGTACATAACACAGAGTGGATGGCTCTGCTGTACCCTCCCCCACACACAGACACTCACCCAGGAGACTGGGTTGACATCAAGTGGAAGGGGCCCAGGCATATGGTGGCTAGGGGCCGCAACTCAATACAGGAGATTCTCCCCATCAGCCTAGGCTTACCTACAGGGTTGCAGTACCCATTTGGCCCGAGCACAACCGCCTCCACTCAACACGTTCAGGCCCACACAACCTCCCCCACCCTCATCCCCCTCCATAAAACAAACCAAAAAGCACAACAATTTGAATTGAGTCCTCACTACATGGTGCCACTGACAGAGGAGTGCAGTTCATATCAGTCCCTCACAGACCAGTTTTGATGGAAGCCTACCTGGCACCGCACGAAGCCTGGGACCTGAAGTTTTGGGATGCAAGGGTCAGAAGGCATCCCCCCAGACCCTCCAGACCTTAGCAATGCCATACTTTAAAATAGTTATGATTGTATTTGTATTTGTGTTTGTCGTAGTAGATACTGTCTGTACTGTAATTGCCATATACCTATGTACACCCCCCCAGCGGGTCACACCACCATGCTTGGGTGGCAGGAACCTGGAGAGCATCCCAAGCCAGTAGCCAAATGGATGGTGCAGCTGGAACTCAACCACCAGCCAGGGCCTTTACAGAGGTGAAGGTGCTAGGCCATGTAGCTGCCCCCCTTGACACATCTCCCACAAAATCTAACCATTCTCATGGCAGACACTCATGAATGCATCACCTGGAACATCAAGGGAGCTCAGACTAAACAAAAAAGATACCAGGTCTTAAGGCACCTCAGGTCCTTGGTTGCACAGATTGCCTTCCTACAGGAAAAGCATACAACCCCCACCCAGGTCCTCCAATGGAGGAGGGAATGGGTGGGGCAGGTCTTTGCTGCTGGGGAGAGCAACAAATGGGCCAGAGTGGCCATACTAATACACAGACATCTCCCTTTCCAGGCTCTGGAGGAGGTTGCAGATCCCAGGGGCAGACACATCATAATAAGAGGTTTACTGGGACGAAACGGAAGTCATTGTGGCTTCCGTATATGGCCCAAATGCGGACACCCCACACTTTTTCACCTCACTTCTCTCCTTACTAGCTACAAAATCCCACCTCCCTCTACAGTTGGCCAGGGACTGGCACTTTGTACCAGACAATGTGCTGGACAAATCCAGGCCTGGGGGGGTTGGACTCACCCCCACCCAGAGAGCCTTCCGGGAAATGCAGAACTCCCTGGGGTTGTTGGACATCTGGAGGGTAATACACCCCTCCTCCCGTGAATACACATTCTGGCCAGCACCCCACAACACCCACTCCAGGCTGGACTATTTCTTAGTCAACCATGCCTTACTCAGATCCACAGTACAGAGAATAATAGAACAGAGTGATTTCAGACCACTTTCCGGTGTCCCTGCATTTCCTCCTGCCAGGCATACAGCAACGGGATAGGATGTGGCGAATCAACAACAACCTCATAACAGACCCCGATTGCCTCAAAAAAATACAGCAAAGTGTTCATGCCTTCTTCCAACTAAACTCTGGCACAGTCGTGTCACACTAGACTCTGTGGGGAGCCTTCAAGTGTACCCTAAGGGGTTAGCTGATCAGACTCGCTACCACCAAGAAAAGAAAAAGGGAGGCTGCATGTGAGGATATTCTCTGCACCATCAAAACTCTAGAGAGGCAAACCTTGGGAGCTCCCACCTCCCCCACCCAGCTCCAGTTCAATGCAGGCAGGGCTAAGTATGGAGAACTGCTCAGGCAGCAAGCTGAGTTCACCATTTTCAGGGCCCATACTAGGTACGTGGACCAAGGTGAAAGGCAGGGAGACTCCTCACCCTTTGCCTAAAACAGCAGGAAATGTGCAAGACAATCCCGCTAATCTGGACCAAATTGGGGCAGCTCATCTCGAACCCCAGAAACAGTGTGACTGCCTTTCAGGAATTCTTTGCTGAACTGTACTCCAAGGAGCCACAGATGGCTCCAGAAAGTATCTCACAATTCCTACAGAAGACTGGCCTTCCCAAAGTGGACCAGGCATTCCACGGCAGCCTCGAAGCACCCATCATAGAGGAGGAAGCAAAGAGGGCTATTTCCTCGCTGGCAGTCAACAAGGCCCCTGGCCCAGATGGCTTCTCTACTAACTTTTACAAAAGTCTTACATCACACTTAACCGGTCCACTGACCCAGCTCTTCAATGAAGCCTACAAGAATGTGGACCTAGGGACTTCCGGCGATGCATCGTGCAGGATAGCAGCCTCCCCGTGCAGCTCCGGCCCCCCGACTATCAAAAGTCCTTAAATTACTTTACCGAGAGTTATCTAATTGAATTGATGACACCTAAACCTACCGGAAAACCCAGGGTAGAATCGCAGACTGAAGTCGTCCTGTCACATGGACTCGGAAGGCAAAAAAATGTTACCGAAGCGCACTCCGCCGGTTACATCTGAAAAGGCCCCAAAGAAGCCCAGGGCCTCAGACGCCAACCATAATCCAAGTGCTTCCTCCGTGGTCAGAGATAGTGAGCCGCTGATCCTCCGGAGATTCTTAGATGAATTTAGGCCATTCCGGGAGGACTTGCATAACCTTGCCTCAGACCTTGCCACAATGACAGCTCAGCTGAAAGAGGTTTCTCAGAAGGCCTCTGATAAGGCAGCACGAATCGTCTCACTGGAGAAGAGGCAGGATAAGTTTGATCCAGAGCTGGGTGCCTGCAGACAGCGACTGGCAAAGCTGGAACTCAAAGAAGAGGACCTTGAAGGGCGAAGTCGCCAGAATAACGTTGTGGCAATCGGGCTCCCAGAAGGGGAGGAGAGACACGACAAGATCCTATTTATCCAGAAATTTCTGCATAAACTGGTGGGCCCCTCGCCATTTGGTGACAAATACATGATAGAGAGGGCACATAGGGCTCTACGTGCCAAGCCAGCACTGGGTGCCCCACCACGCCCGTTAATATTCCGTTTCTTAAACTATTTGGAAAAGCAACATCTCCTCCAAAATGTAAAGAGCTTCAGGAAATCATGTGGGAAGGCAAAATCCTCAGAATAACGCAAGATTTGCCGACATCTGTGAGACTGAAAAGAGCGGCTTTTCCTCCAGTGGTGGTGAAGTTAATTGCGGTCAGTATCAAATTCAGAATGGCCTACCCGGCCAGGCTTCAAGTTCTAATCGCAGGAGTCTGGACTCCTTTCGATGATCCAGAAGCTGCAGCTCCCCAGCTCCAACTCGCCTTCCCCGATCTCTTCAAGAGTTCCTGAAGGGACACTGGGAAGATCTCAGTAGAAAACGTAGCCCCTTAAGTGCAAATATGGTTTCATTTTGATGGAATTCTCTTGTGGGAGAC
The DNA here is from genome assembly GCA_016271365.2 of Neoceratodus forsteri. Taxonomy (NCBI): domain Eukaryota; kingdom Metazoa; phylum Chordata; order Ceratodontiformes; family Ceratodontidae; genus Neoceratodus; species Neoceratodus forsteri. Next base: position 1,095,661,509 of record CM057451.1, read on the forward strand.
GTGAATCATGTTTTTATGCGGTTATAATGGATGCTTCATAGCACGCAGGTTCTTTACAATGTTCCCTATGAGCCAGATAGTGGCGACTGACCAGCATGTAATAATAGCCGGGAATTCAAGTTAGTCCCATTACAGGGATTACATTCCATAACTCTGGCATGCTTCCCTTGCACAGAATAAGGAGTATGGTATCATCGCTCGTGGCAGCCTCTTCGTAAACTTGTGGAGCAAGATCAATAGGTTACTTCCCTGGTTTTAGCTTATAAACCTGTTATAAAAGCCAGAATTCCTCAACGAAAGTGGAAGTGGACCCCCTTGCGAGAGTACTTGCCTAGTGTTCTACAACTTCACCACATGGGGGAGCTCCACTACAAGAAATTAACATTTCCAGACGTTATAGCTTTAACAGCGGATCTGAGCGAGGTCCTGGGACTTTCCCCTCCTACTGTACTCGTAATATTTGTTTTCTTTATTTTTCCTGTAGATGGACGTTGCCTGTAGTGCTAGCTTATTGAGTATGGGAACTCCGGGATCATCACGGTAAGAAGGGCAAAGTAGTAAAAGGGACAATTATAGATCAGGGGAGTCTCAAATTTCATGGTTGTCCAGGTTCTAAACGATGCCAAAGGGACTTAAGGGTTAGCAATGATTGCTCCATCGTTTGTCCTTTTCTTTTTTCCTCCTGGCAGTCTGCAAATGAGAAGGCGTCTCATAAGGTTACTGACAAGGGGGAATAATGTCTTAGTGGGATAACTAGGTGTTGCGTTATTCCGAATATAGGCTCTTGTTATACTTAATAGCAATAGCTTTTTTGTCAGAATTCCAGAGCAGAGGTTTTAATAGTCTTAGAATGTTAATTAGATTTTAAAGATTGTAATTTATAGTTCACAAACCACCTGTGAGGTAGAAGATTTGTTGTAAAAGACGACTATCTAACATAAACCTAGATTTTATAGGTGTTGTAATGAGTATAGGAGTACTATTGTGTTTGAATTCCAGATAGACTTTTGAGATTGTTATTCTTTAATTGTATTAGAGCGAGGAGGGGGCTGGGGGAGGGGGATGAATGCAGTGGCATGAGGCATAAAGCGAGGAGTGAGTACAGGGTGGGGGAGGTTGGGTGCATAGGTTTTTGTTTATACTATATAGGGATATGATAGGAAATTTGCTTCGTTTCAGAGGTTCTTGGGGGAGGACTTCTTCACACAGGACGGTTTTTCGGAGGGGTCTACGGGATAAGGTTTTCAATTACTCATCACCGCACAAACCTCCATGGCAGGAGTAGTGAGATTTCTCACGTGGAATGTCAGAGGGGCAAGGCATAAACTGAAGCAGTATCAACTTCTTAAGCATCTCCACATGTTGGCAGCAGATATTAGTATGGTTCAGGAGTCTCATTTGCTTAATTCAGAAGTGGATAAATTGTGCAGGCAACAAATTGGTCAATGTTTCTCGTCGGAGGGGAATACCCAAAGTAGGAGGGTGATGATCTTAATTCGTAGAACTATACCATTTGTTTCCAATTTAATTATACCCAACCCAGAAGGGCGTTACATTATAGTGAAGGGGAAACTGTTTGCCAGAGACATTCTACTGGCTAGTGTATATGGCCCTAACACTAACTCCCCTAGTTTCTTCATGCATATACTCAACATCCTTTCACCCAACTTAAATGTACTCTTAATCCTGAGAGGGGATTTGAATCTGGTTTTTGACCCACAAATAGACCATTCAAATAAGTCTCAGAAAGGGCTCTCACCAGCCCAACGAGCACTCTGGGATTTGTTAGACAACACAGGGTTGATTGACATTTGCCGAGTCCTTCACCTGGCGGTCAGGGAATTCACATTCACTTCACAGGTCCACTATACCTCCTCACGTATCGATTACATATTAATCTCCCGAGGTTTGATCTCTGGGGTATCAGAAGCGAATATACTTCCAGGTCCCTTCTCTGACCATTCACCCGTTTCGTGTTTGATCTCCCTAGTATCTCTCCCCACGAAAGGTGGGCATTGGAAACTCAACAATCAACTGCTTAAAAATCCGGAAAATATTAAATACATAGCAGAGCACATCACAACCTTCTCCGAAATCAACACAAACTCAATAGGGAGACCGGATATAGAATGGTGCGCTCTTAAGGCCTCCCTCGGGGCAGCTGATTGGATTGGACGCCCAACAGAAAAAAGGTGCAAGAGGAAAACTTAAATCTTTATTAGGTCAAATCCGTTCGATGGAAGGTACCTTATCACCCCAGTCCCCGGATTCAGTTAAACAGGAACTAGTTAGGTTAAAAGATGCTTACTTGAATTTACTCAGGCAGAAGGCTGAACTCTCTATCCTTAAAACCAAAGCAATTTACTTGGATCAAGGAGAGAAGGCAGGGCATCTCCTGGCCCTTAAACTTAAACAATTCGAGTCTGACAGGTTTATTGCCTCAATCCGCTCCACAGAGGAAAATATCTTGAAAATAGCCCCGCCTGATATAGCTTCCGAATTCAGGAAATATTATATTAAGTTGTATAGCCCAATGGAGGAACCTCCATCAGCGTCATCTTTCACTGCCGACTATTACTAATGAGCATAAAGCGGCACTCATGGCTCCCATTACATTAGAAGAGATAATTAAAGTCATTAAAGACCTCCCATCAGATAAAACACCGGGTTCTGATGGCTTCTCGGCAAACTTTTACAAAGTGTGTGCTCCTCAATTGGCCCCATCCCTCCTGACATTGTTCCGCCATATATTATTAGGACAGGATGTAGACAAGTCCCTATTCGAGGCCTTAATTACCCTCATACCAAAAGAGGGTAAACCTCCGGATAGAGTGCACAGCTATAGGCCGATTTCTCTTTTGAACCAGGACCTCAAGATCCCTACAAAACTTTTGGCAAATCGGTTAGGCCCGATATTGTCGGATATAATAGGTCCCGAGCAGGTGGGATTCATGAAGGCCAGATCTTCAGTAGACCATCTCAGGACCCTGTCGCATGTCTTCTCGACAACCAGGGATGCTGACTACCTGGCTGTGCTTGTCTCTCTGGACGCCGAGAAGGCATTCGACAGGGTCGACTGGAATTTCTTATTGCACTCACTTCAAGCCTTTGGATTTCCTCCTTTGTTCTTGAAGTGGATTAAAGCGTTATATAAATACCCAACAGCATGTGTGGTCTGTAATGGGTCAACATCTGATTCCTTTTCACTCTATGCTGGAACTAGACAGGGTTGTCCACTATCTCCCTTGTTGTTTAACATTTATCTAGAACCTCTCATTCGCAGGATCACAATGGACCCAGACATATAGGGTATTGTGGTTCAACACCAGACTGTGAAAGTCTTAGCTTATGCGGATGACCTGCTTCTACAATTGGCTCACCCCAGGATGTCCATTCCAGCTATGACGTCAGTCTTGGAGGAATTTAGTTCCCTGTCCAATTATAAATTAAATAAGGATAAGACGGTGGTTTTCCCTTTAAATTACACGGCCACAAAGTTGGATACTTCAATGGTGGGTTTCTCTTGGCAGACTAAATCCTTGAAATACCTGGGAGTCAACCTGTCAAGAGATCCCAGTAGATTCATAAAGCTGAACTTAGACCCCCTAGTTGCGGCCATTAGGCAAGACCTTACAAGATGGGCTTTGCTCCCCCTTTCGCTTTGGGGGAAAATCAACATAGTTAAAATGAACATCATCCCCCGATTGTTTTATTTAGTTGCTCAAATGTCTGGATTCCCTTGGTCTGGTTTAAAAGGATACACAAGATGATTTCAGATTTTATCTGGACTGCAAAGAAGTCCCGGATAAGTTATAATAAGCTCGTTGCCCCCAAAGAGAAAGGAGGACTTCGCCTTCTGCACATCACGCTATATTATTGGGCTTGCCATGCAAACAATTACTTGAGGTGGCCCATGTCGGCAGCCCCCACAACATTACATCCCTTCACGCCTATATGGCTGAAAATTGAGCGTTCCCTCATAGAGGTTAATGGGCTATCCCCCCGAGCTCTTTTGCACACTAGGTTAAAATCCCTACCTTCCTCACTCAAAGGTAGCCCGATTGCAGTCTCGATAAGAGTACACTCACAGTTATGTACCTTTCTGAAATATGATCACATATTAGATCTCTCTCAGTCATGGTGGGGGAACCCCAATCTTACTATTGAGGGCAAACCTCTCCAGTTGAAGTGGATTCCACAGTTGGGAGATTGTCCACTTAGTTTCTTTACACAGGAAGGTGAATCATGGTTAAACTCTCCTGAGATTATCCATAAAGCCCAAATCCCAAATGTTACTGTTTTCAAAATATTTCAGTTAAGGCATCTACTGGTGAAATTTCTTGGTCCTGCCCTCCGGACCCTCTTAACTTATCGTTCTGGACAGAACTGATTTCCACGGCCGGCCTACCCCATATGGTATCTAAGACGTACGGGATACTGTATAGCTGGAAATGGCCAGAATGCTTTGGCCCGACCCAATTTTGGGCCTCACTTTTCCCCCATCAAGAAATTTGTTGGCCCTCTTTATGGGTAAACTGCCACAAGTATATTAGACACGACAAGCTCCACCTAATGCAATTCAAAATCTTGCACAACTACTATTATTCTCCTCAGAAATTGGCCAAGATGGGACTCCTATCTTCTGGTATCTGTACTCGCTGCCATCAGGAAGAAGGGAACCTTCTACAAATATTCTGGAAGTGTCCCAGAGTAGTCCCCCTCTGGCAAGAGATTCGATCGAGAGTAGATCCCTTATTAGGATTAAAGGACCTCTTCACTCCTGAAATTTGTATTCTGGGAGCATTTTCCTCTATTACAGTTAAAAGTAGGAAATTTCATATTGCACTGAAAGCTATGTCAGTCAAAAATCTGGTCTTACGTCATTGGAAGGACGCGACCGATATTGCTTATAGTGAATGGTTACAAGAACTGTTGGCAAATTTGCATCTGGAGAATATGATAGCTAGTTTACATGACCAGTCCCAGAAATTTCAGAAGACATGGGGCCCTATGATGACATTATACTCCTTACAGGCATCATAGAGGTTCACTGCTCAATTATAGCTCCCCTGAACGCCGTGCCTGTGTGAAGAAATGGGAAAGGGTGGGTGGGGAGGGGAAGGGAAGAGTTGATCTAACCTCTGTTTACTGGACCTGTAGCAATCATATGCATGTTTACCTGATCTTCTCTTCAAAATGTACAAAACTGAATAAAGTTTGAATGGAAAAAAAAAAAAAAGAATGCGGACCTAGACCCCAGAATGCAGGAAGCTCTGATTACCCTAATCCCGAAACCAAACAAAGATGGAACCCTACTTGAAAGCTACAAGCCAATCTCCCTCTTAAACACAGATGTTAAAATCCTTGCTAAAATCCTAGCCTCCAGGCTTAGCCTAACCTGCGACACCATTATAAGGCCCCAACAAGTGGGCTTTATGCAAGGGAGGTTGGCCACTGACAAATTACGCAAGCTTGCCGACATACTAGTGGCATCCAGGGATTCACCCACCCTGGAGGCCCTTCTCTTACTTGATGCGGAGAAAGCATTCAACAGAGTGGCCTGGCCCTATCTGTTCAAAACCTTCAAGCACTTTGGCTTCCCACTCCCCTTTATCAGGTGGGTCAACCTGCTATACTCCCACCCCACAGCCAGGATACACTGCAATGGGTTCCTGTCCCCCCCTTCCCTCTACACAAAGGTACAAGACAAGGCTGCCCTCGCTCTCCCCTACTTTTCAACCTGTATGTGGAGCCGCTCACCAGAAGGATCCTACAAGAGCCCTGCATTCTGTGAATCAGCATGAGTGAGACCAGATATAAGATCTCCACCTATCCAGATGACATACTCTTATATCTCGATAATCCAGCCCAATCCATACCACCCACCCTGGATATATTAAAGGAATTCGAACAAATCACGGGTTACAAACTGAACATCAGCAAAACGAACATTATGCCCCTAAACCGACACACATACAAATCTCAAACAACCCAGTGGGGAGGTACCTGGTGCCCGGCCTCCATCAGATATCTTGGAATTCATATCTCTAAGTCTAAAACCACTATGATGGCCAAAAAACCTTCATGCCCTCCAAACACATATCCAACAAGACCTCACCCGATGGTTCCTACTACCCCTATCCCTGTGGATGCACATTAATACCATTAAAATGAATATACTCCCCAGACTGCTGTATGCTATCAGCATGACTGAGAGCCTACTCCCTTCCTCCTGGTTCTCAAAGCTGTGTGCCACCCTCTTGACCTTCCTTTGGGAAGACAAACACCAACGAAGGGCATACCATACACTCACTGCCCACAGGGACCAGGGTGGCTTACAGTTGCCAGACTTCAAACTGTATTACCTGGTGGCGCATGCCACTCACTTCCTGTGGTAGAGATGCACTGCAGCACCGCCAACTTATTTTCCACAGTGGAAGCAAATGGAACTCAACCTATGCAAAGGAGCTGGAATCTGCATACAGGCCCTAATTTCACTACCAGACTGATCACTTCCATCCCTCCTGAAGAACACCCACATAGGCACAGCTCTACAGGTTCGCAAACAACTGCATAACTTACTGTGCTTGCAACCAACACATGACCCAGCTCAGCCACTGGCTAGGAACCCCACCTTCAAGATACAACACAAACCAATCCCTCGCCAGTGGCTGACATACATGGGCCAAGACACACAGGGCTCCCTGCTGGATAACGGTAACCTGACCTCTCTCCAGCTGCTAACACAGAGTGTGGCCCCAGCCCACATACCTGCTTTCCCCTTCTACCAACTTCAGCATCTCATAATGACTGCACTAGGCCTGAGATCTTGGAAAACAACTGACTTTGAACCCCGGGAAAAGCCCCAGGAACTGGCATCCCAACGGCATGCAGTTTCCAAACTGTACAAAAAACTAATTGCCATGTACACCTGCTTCGAAAGCATCCTGTCCCTACTGGCTCTCAAAGTTCCAGGGACTGGATCCATGTGTGGCAACCCCAAACATCTGGAAGGGCGTCCACCAATACCTGAAGTTCAACGGATTAAAGCTCATGCAATTCAAAATCAACTACAACCTTTACAACCCGGTCAAATTGCACAGAATGGGGAGACACGATAGTGACCTCTGCTCAAGATGCAAGCTCCACAGGGGCACCCTTAAGCACATCCTATCGGATTGTCCCAAAGCCATCCCACTCTAGAAAGAGGTGGGGGCACACATGGACCCACTTCTGGGGCTGGAGAATGTCTTCACCCCAACAATCTGCCTCATAGGGGCTGACATTGACACATTACCAAGGCCTAGGAGATTTCATATCTCGCCCATCTCTGCCATGGTTAAGAAACTGATCTTCAAACACTGGATGGACTAGCAGATCCCAACCTATGCAGAGTGGCATAACTCAATTCTGGATGCCTTGCACATGGAAAAATCCATCTGCCACATGCAACACATCCCCACGCTGTATCAGCACAGATAGGCAACTCTGGAAGCCCTCTTGCTGAATTCATAGGCCACCCTTTACCCCTGAAACACCAGGGCATGGCATTGGACCTGCCCCTATAGCCACCCCCACCACACCCTTTTTTGGGAGGTAGCTACACTCCACCACACGCACAGCCAGCACCTTCGCCTCCTCTAAACCGCCCCACAGGGGGCCAGAAACAGAACAATGTTTTATCTAGCAACTATGTATGCATGTTTGCCTAGGTCAGTGTCTGATGTTGGATTAGTTGTAGTGCCTTGTCTCCTGTCCAGCATTTTGTTGTATTATATTGTGCAATAAACCAGTAAAGTTTACTTATTTAAAAAAAAGGCACTTCAGAGTTTCATCTACCATTAGAAATCTAAATTTAACACCAGCATCAGAACCACCCACGCTGCTCAAGGTCTGATAGATCAACCAATGGAGCAATTTCTGCTGCTCCACAAAAGGTGGTATTGAGCTCTGTGGCAGTTACCATTGGATCTGTCAGATTACTGTGCTGAGTAATCAAAAGTGGGATTGCTGTAGAGCTGGTCTTTCCCATGTGATTATTAAGTATTATACCATGCACATAAGTGAACAGCCAATGAAATCATCAAACTGGCAGTTTCCCACCAGTGTAAATCCTCTGATAATCATATGCTGTTGATGAGCAAATAATCCTACTCCTAATCCAAATCATCTGCAACATAGAAATAAATACAATAAAAATAAAAACACAAAGCAATCTCTTTAAAAGTTGCATTTTATCATAGTAAAAAAAATTAACCTTGGTATAATCGCAATAAGCCACTCAGAGGATGTGGGTTATCGGGAGATTTACCACAGCTGGCAAGGATTTACTCACGAGGCTCAAACTACCTGCAGCCATGGGTAAATCCCGATGACCCACACCCTCATGTATTTATTGTTTAATTTACCAGTTCTCCAGTTAATCATTCGAGAACTGAAACTGGGAGCTTAAATAATATTTCCATTTTTTTTTTCTAACCAAATGTGTTTGCATTTTTCCCTTAGTTTTCCATATTCAAGTGAAGTAGAATTGTATATTTGACACGTAAAGAATGCTTACATAGTGCACTTTTGTTGTCTGAAAACAATAAAATCTCATTTTGTGAAATATTAAACACAAATAATGCACTTTTTATGCTACTTTGAACCATCCATTTAGCATAAAACAGCAGTGCATGTTACAGTGGCAATTCTGCACTGCACTTTTGTTTTCCATTTTAGATTGCCCCATACTTACATACTAACATACTATTTGCCAGCAGATTAGGCCTTACGGTTTATCAAGTCTGCTCGAACCTTAGATCCTTAGTTGGGTGCCGAGACCCTCCCATCCCTTGTACTCCAGAAACCCCTATCATCCATCCCCACCCCCCTGGGACAGGCCATCATCTGATACATTCACTTTCTGTGTCTGCCCCACCCTCTCTTGAAGCCCTCCACTGTGGATCTCTGAACCAGCTCACCAGGCAGTGCATTCCAAGGGTCCACCACCCTCTCAGTGAAAAACCTCCTCCTCTTTTCCCCCCTCACCCTTCCACCTTCCAACTTCAAACCATGCCCTCTGGTGATACCTCCCTGCTTTAGTCTAAAGATCGCCACCATGTTTACCCTATTTATTCCCTTGAGGTACTTGAAGACCTCAATCATGTCCCCTCTGTCTCTCCTCTCCTCCAATGAAAACAGGCAGAGCTCCTCAAGTCTGTCCTCATACGTCAAATCCCCTAGCCCTCGTATCATTTTTGTTGCCCTCCTCTGTACCCTCTCCAGGAGCTGTACGTCCCTCTTCAAGTGTGGTCTCCAGTACTGTACACAGTACTCAAGGTGTGGTCTAACCAGTCCATTGTACAGCGGCAGAATCACTTTTTGCTCCTAGAGGTGATCCCCTTACGATGCATCCCAACATCCTGTTTGCCTTGCTAGGCTCTCCTGCACTGCTCAGAGTTATTCATACATGCATCCACCATGACCCCTAGGTCTTTTTCCCTATTGAGGCCTCCAGCACCTCCCTCCCAGGGTGTACCTGTGTTTAGGGTTTCCTCGACCAAGATGCAACACCTTGCACTTGGTGATATTGAAATTTGATTTCCATGTGTGAGCCCAGCTTTCCAGGGTGTCCAGGTCCCCTTGCAGGGCCAACCTCCCCTCTTCTCCCTCAACTACTGCTCCCATCTTGGAGTCATCCGCGAAGAGACTCATTTCACACCCTATACCCTCCCTGATGTCCGATATGTATGCATTAAACAGGATCGGGCCCAGGACTGAGCCCTGTGGTACCCCACTACCAACCTCTCTAGGGTTCGAGAGCTCCCCACAGACCACTAGTCTCTGAGTGCATCCAGTTAGCCAGTTTTCAATCCATCTGACCATCAAAGGACCGACTCCTTACCCCATCAGTTTCTCCACCAGACCATTGTGGGGGACAGAGTCAAACGCCTTGCTGAAGTCCAAGAATAATACATCCACAGGCTTTCCCCTGTCCAGTTCTGATGTTACCCATTCATAGAACTCCACAAGGTTGGTTTGACATGCTCTACCTGGCACAAACCCATGTTGCCGACTATCCAGACCTCCCACCTCCTCCAAGTACACCCCCAATCGTTCCTTTAGTATACTCTCCATTAATTTTCCCACCACCGAGGTCAAACTGATGGGTCTATAGTTACCTGGTACTTCCTCGACCCCTTTATGTATTGGTACCACATTGCCTCTCACCAATCCCTAGGTACCCTCCCTGTCTCAAGTGACCTGCTGAAAAGCTCCGCCAGGTGCAGCCAGTATGTCCGCCAATTCCCATAGTACTCGATGAATGCCATCCGCCCAGGAGATTTGTCTTTCTTTAGGGCCTTGAGGGCTAACCACACCCTTTTGGCAGAGATAGCATCATCCATCCCCTCCACCTTACTGGCCTTTTTATCCTACCCAGATGTGACACCTCTGGGGTACCTCTCCCTCCCTCTTGCTCCATTTCTGTTGCTCCCCTGATCCCACTTACTGACGCTTCTATCCCCTTCGTGCCTTGCTTTGTACTTCTTGTATTGTATGATACCCTTCATTCCCCATATTGATTCTGCTTTAGCACTTATTTTTGCAATTGAAATAATAAAAGGTGCATTCCTTTTTATATGGCCATGTCCAGGTTTTCATCAGTATCTTCAGCTGTTTTTGTACATCTGTCATCCCAAAAGGCCTAAGAGTACTGTCTTTTGCATGCTGGTACATTTTAATCACAAGAAAACTGATGTTAAAGAATGAGTGTTCAAAAACAAAAGAGAATCCTCATTAAACTTCTTTCATCCATGTTATATACTGTACCTACTCATGGAATTGCCTTTATTCCCCCGGGTCGTCCCTGAAAAAGGGACATGACTGTCACAGTGGGCCCACCTGGTTATCAAAATTCAAATAAATAAATTAATTAAATAAACCTGGGTGGAGCCGTATTAAAAAAATGCTTCTCTTATTATTTCAAATATTAAACAAGCATTTGTCAATGCAAAATGTTCACTGCCTGCATTGTTATTTGTATAAGGTCTTGCTTGCACGTATTTTTTATTACATATTTACCCAGGATAGACCAGCTGAGGGATTGTTTTCACATTAGGGGAGGAGGAGATGTTTGTTGTTTGTTTCATTAGTATTGACATAATTTTTACACTGTGTTTTTTTTTTGGGGGGCTGTACTGTATTGGTAGTCTGTGAACAAGGCGACTGAAACTGAGCGCTTAGAAAAGCGGTGACTCAATTACAGTGACTGTGTTCACGGCTATCCAGCAAGGAGGGTGGCCTGATACTGTGGTTGGCAAAAACAATGACGGGAAGTAGCAGTTTTACGCACGCACATGCACCCGTGGGGGGGGGAGAGGCAGGGGAGGGATGGCATGTGGCAGGGGTTGCAGTGAGCAGCTGCTGAGCTGGACCACTGACATCAAGGGGAGGGTGGTCAGCTGGGAGGCATGGGGTACCAGGTTCTAGTCAGGTGTGGTGCTGTTTTTTTTTTTTTGCCACCTGGTGGCATGTATTTTAATTAAGGTTTTTCACACACCCCTGACATGTACCCCCCTGGAGTTGAGAATCCATAAGTAGGGGTGTGCAGGTGCCCCTCACATTAATAATGAGACCTGTAGGTCTCAGGCCCCTTTTTTTTCTGTGCTGCGAGTGTGCAACACCAACATTTATTTCTGGCAATGTACACTCACCATAATTGTGATTGCTGTTTCTTGATCACTATTATGAAATGGAACCTACTATATTGTACTGTATTCATGTTATATGGCCTTTTTTATGTTTGCTTGCACGCATGTGCAAGAAACATAGTGCCATCATCAGAGTTTTCGGAGGTGTGTCACCCCCTCTTCCAGTTCAGTCAGTGTGTTGGCAGGCGCGACCCCTGTAAGCCAATGCATGCTGGAGCTGTCTATGACAAGCTCCAAAATGCAGTGGCATACAGTTGAAAGGGGGAGCTACGCTTCAGTAAGCAGCGATAAGATATCGTCTGCTCATGCGCGCTCCCCCTATACACACACAAACACACACACACACACACACACACACACACACACAGCATGCTCGCGAAGACTCTCCTTCACACAACCCCACTGCAAGCTTATCTTATATAATGCACGGACCCAGCACATCCATTTCTCTTGTTCAGGCTCCCAGGTGCATTGCTGTCTTCCTCTGCCCAGTAAATGCACCCCATGCCTATTTGTCACAGTGCGGAGGATGCTGCCACCTTTCTACCGAGAGGAGGTCGAGTCCTGCTAGCCCTGGAGAACTGGCACTCCAGTATGACTCTCACCTACTGTTGCTGCTGCTGCTGAGGGTTGTTGGGAGGGAATCAGTACAACCAGCATTTTTCTGACCTGGTATCCCTGCTCAGCCAAGTGAAACCCATCTCCAAGGCTCCCGCTCTGCTCTTAACATTTCTGCCGTAAGAACTGACATTTACTTGCAACTCTTTGGTGAGGGATTGAAGTTCATTGGTAAAAATGACAACTGCCACTAGCCTAGTGTAAAAAAAATATATATATATATATATATATATATATATATATATACTCTGTTTGACAATGCTCACTGAGCGGCTCCCCCCCCTTCCTTTCCCTACTAATTCCTCCTCCCCTATCTCCCTCCCTTCTACTCCCACCAGCTCTCCCCCGACCATAAGTTTTGCACCTTTTGTTATCTTTTGCTTCGTTGGAGATTGTATTCTATTGAAACAAAATTGTAATTGAACTGTAACTTTTTTGTTTGTAAGTACTGTGTCCCTTGTACTACTGTTCTGATGTCCTCTTTGTGATGAGGTACCTTTGTAAATGAGCCTCTGGCTCAAAGGTTTCTAAACTGATGTTTAACTAAATAAATAAATAAATAAAAACTGATATGCATTTCAGAAAGTATCATGTTTGTAGTGTCACATGCACGGTGCAGACAGATACGATCCCAAAACAATAAAGATGAGTGTTATGTACAGTAAGGTCTTGCTCTGTGCTTCATTAGAGACCGCGGGAACCTAATACTAAATGAAACTGGGTGCCACAAATAAGCCACTAAAGTGCAATACATAGTTATGAGGCCAAAACGCAACCATAGCTGAAACCCCAGTACTTCGATTAAAAACAGCTGTTTAAAAAGCATAATTGTTTTTCTCCCCCTTTTTCAACGAAGTTTGCTTTTGGCTTTCCCGTTTCTTCTTGCAATGTACATATGGCTACTGTACTGTTACTTATGAGTCTTTCAGGGCTTCGGGTTGCCCACCTTTCTGTTATTCCAGTTTTTGTAACAAATCTTACTTAGACTCTTCGGTTTCCATTGGTATTTTTCATCGTAGCAAACAGGAGCATTTTTTTGGCTCCGAATTGCCCAGTTCTCCTTTCTTTTTAACTATTCTTTCTACTATCACCACTCCAACCCCGTTCTTTTCACTGTGGGAATTTCCCCATTAAATCATAAATATTTATATTATTCCTTTGTTATTATCATTTTTCTACCTGACCTCTTTTGCTCTGGGTTACCCTTCACTTTTTGGTATGATATCCTGCATTTCTATAATGCTGGCACTTCCAACTTTCTGCACTGTGCTGTTCTATATATATACTTACTTACTATTGTATTTGTTTTACTTTAGTTTTGGCGAGATTACCCACTGTTAAGCCACAATTTTTATCATTGATGAATTGGGTGTGGTACAAAATGACGATCTGTAACTCACATTTTGGTTTATTTTGACGTTTTGTAGTTGTGGTCTTGAGCATCATGTGGTAATTTAATTATACATTTTTTTCTGTTTGTGTTGAACCAATATAATGACATCCACCAATATTGTGTATATATCAGTTAGGCTGTCAGGTGTGTCAAGCCACTCTCCCTGAAGAAAACTCCTCACAGAGTCGAAGTGGCTTACTAAATATTTATTGCACTGGCTTATTTCAGGCTATTTTTGGCATCGAGTTTAATTTAGCATTTGGTTCCAGTCGAAGTGCCGGGGTTTCAGCCACTGCTCTCTTTTGGCTTACTAAATATTTATTGCGTTGGCTAATTTAGCATTTGGTTCCTGTATGCATTACATTCCTGGATTCTGTGCTTCCTATTTCTGCAGTTGCATCCTTTGATTCCTGCAGCCAGGGGTTCTGTGCCTTTGTGCTTCATCAGAGAAAACATAGTGCCTACATGAAGGATATGGAAAACACATCCCCCCACACACACACACACACACACACTATTGGGACAGTATAAGGTGTATGTTCCACCTGGCCTGCTATCAAAACTGTGACCGTTGTGCACAGGAAGGTTAAACGACTTGCTCAGCCCTCGCACAGTAGGCAAGCCGCAGCTGTGGGTTTGAAACCCAGATCTGTTGGGTCACCAGGTTCACCGCTTGGTGCAGGCAAAAACTGAATCTTGGAAGGGCACTCAGAACGGCTACCCAGTAATGGATATAAATATAAATCCAATGCTTGGAATATGTTAAAAACAGCTTGACATCATATTGAAAAAGCGTCTTTGCAATGTAAAACGTAAGTCGGTGGCTTTTTAATTGCTGCTTGCTTCAGCTATCTTATTAAAGCTGTTTTTAACATATTCCAAGCATTGGATTTATATTTATATCGATTACTGGGTAGCCGTTCTGAATGCCTTTCCTGAATTCTTTTGTGTTTGGCTCCAGTTTCATCTGTTGGTGGCCGCCTGTCTGTACATAAAAAAACTGAATCTTATCTGTGTGTTTTGGAAATTGTTAAGTTAGATAAGTTTTGACAACTAAGAAATTGGTATATGGCATACTTGGGCTATTTTGCAAACGTGCTATATAAGCATTGAAAGTTGAACTCATAAGCACTACATGCATTCAAGTTCTGTCCAGAAAAAAAAGTGTTATTTTCATTGACCCCCTTGTAAATCAGAATTCCCAGGCCACTGTTGTACAGTTCTGTAATTAGCCGATGCAATCAGCCACTTTCACTGCATTTTTAGTGAGACGTGGTCTCACTAAAAATGTCATCAAAGGTGTCATCCCAAATACAAATAAATAAATGTTAACCTCGAGCTATGCAGAGACCATAAAAAACCGCGACTCAGTGGTGTCTGGTAATTAATTCTCCCTGTGCATTTCCTGGCCAAAAACTCTAAAAAATGCGAGTGGGGTTACAAAGGAGATGCGATTCTATCCCTTCATATTATTTTATTCAAATCTGAAAAAGCTAGTCGCCTTGCGTTACTTTCGATGCACTGAAGTTTCGCTAGCCACGGAAGGATATTGACTGCCTGCATATTACATAGGTAATGTGCAGGCAGTCAATATCATCCAGTGGCTAGTCAAACTTCAGTGCATCTAAAGTAACGCAAGAGGACTAGTTTTTGCAAGGGTTCACTAATTTGGAACGTTGTGCCTGCAAAACAATGTTCCCGTAGTTCTTGGCTTGGCAACTTATAACTTCAATTAACTTGACAAGTAAGAACACCTTTACCTTGTTCCATCTTGGATATAGTTGAAATGTACCATCTATATTTTGACTGTACATTGGCGGTCGAAATGTTTATGCTTTGACTGGTACCCTGACCTAATATGTAGCATTGTGAATGTACAGTCACTTGTGTAACTTGTGATGATCTTCCACGGGATTCACTGACGGTGAGCCTCTGCTCAGTGGTCATTCCCCGGTAACACACCTTGTTGCTGAATAAAACCATTTACTCCTCCTCCTCTTCCTACTGCTGGTTCATCACTATATTTCAATTGCCTATCCCAGTGGCCTAATTCCATAGGAATCACAGGGACTCCAAAATCTAATTTCCACTGAAGGGGTTGCAAAGGTTTAGCACCTACCAAATTCTATATAATCTAACCAAAGGGAAACCTTGTTTTTGGGTTTCTTGGGGGCTGCGAGAAACATCATAGAGGTTGCAAAAAATCATTCTCAACTGTTCTGTCTGTTCCCTATATTGCATATGTTATTTACTGTAATTGCACAGTTGGTGTGATGTTTTTAGAACATTGTTTTCAGAACGTTTAGAACAATTTGCTACTGTAATAAGAGTGCATACTCACTGCAGAGCTAAAACTGACTAGAACCCGAGCTTAGCTGCACTGTCAGCTGTGTCGGATAGAGCTGGTATAGCAAGTAAAATCGCAGTTTCCCTTTTAAAGTGTTTGTTTTTTAAGCTAACAGTATTTTATTATATTTTATAATACTGAGGTGTTAGAAGCACACTGGTTTACACGCTTCTGAGTTGTCACATCACTGAAACAATCAAGCTTCCATGCCAGATAACGTCACAACTACAGCTAGGTGTGCAAACCAGCTTGTTCTTAACATTTCGGTGTTACTCTCTCTATATGTATTTTTTATTAAACCAGGAAAGACACACTAAGCTATGATAGCTTGTTTACAAGTGCATCGTGGGTGTATGTGTGCGCATGCATGGACCTGTTTTAGTCAAAGGGAAAATGTTCACAATGACACCGGGGAAACTCCCTTACTCTTCAGCAATAAGTGCCAAGGGATCTTTAACTTCAACTTGGACAGTGACCAAACTTAGAAGTATATTATTTCTTTGCGATGTATTGAGTGGGAAAACTGCACTGAGCTAATGCTTGTTTCCAGATATGACCACTGAAGGGCAGGGGGGTATGGAGAGTTGAATTTTGTTACTAAGTAGATAATATTGAAGGGCAATTCCTCCAAACCTATTTATGACACTTCTGACCTTTTTGTTCTAATGGAATAATCCACTTTAGGCATGCAGCAAGGCTGCAATAACTGTACTTCCTAAGTGGTTGAAAGTGCTTGGCTATGCCTCCTGCCTCACAGCCCAACCATGGTATGCATTCATTGTACTGTTGCCGGGCACCCAACCTTGGATTATTCCTTACTCAATTATGCAACCCTTCAGGCAAGAAAAGAGCAGTTAAGAGAAAAAAAAAGCAGGAACTGTAACTTGATGCAAGTATAGGGTGCATTCTCGGATATCCTACGAGCTCACCTTTGGAGCTAGAATGAGAAACAGTAAAATACTGTGCCGATACTTCAAACGTTGTTTTAAATATGAGTTGCTTTTTTTTTTTTTTTTGTAAACTACTCCTATACCAATCAAGTGTCAGACCACACTTTTGGAGTTGGGGATCTTCAGCAGAGAGAGTTTTTAAAAACAGGCAGGACTAAATTATGTTTTTTGCAATTGTTGATAAAGCATTTAAAATTCCCTTTTTTGTTGTGTGAATTTCTTAACTTTCCCTTGCGGTATCAGAACTGTAAGCTCCTGTAATGTCAGATAGAGTCTGTAGCTGTCAGTTTATTGACTGGATTACATGAAAACACTTCTCTGTCTGCTAGAGTTCAACTGTCCCTGCTACTAACACCTAGCCTGAAGTTATAATAATCCTCTGCTTGTGACATTGGATTTATTGTCAAAGCAACAGATTGTGATGTTATAAACAGAGGATTATAACTTCGGCGGGGGAAGGATTAAGCAAAGGCAGTTGACAAAGCATAAAGGGCAAAAAAATCCTTTTCTAATAAAAATATTTTCAGTCGTGCTGTGGGTGGGAAATTGGCTGAGAGGCAGAACCCAGAGAGTGGTACTTAATGGGGCATTATTGTGTGTCGGGAAGTGGTGTGCCATCGGGATTTTGTCTTGAGACCAGTCTTTTCAGCGTCTTCATTCTGCCTTGGTTGGTATTTGTTTGTTCATAACTCGGCTATCTGAGCTAGAGACCTGAAAACTGGCATACTTACTTGTCTTTAGGAGTACTAAGAGCATATCAAATATCATAACATTTGAATGAGTAGTATTGAGTTTATCAGAGATTAAGTTCCAACTTTTTTTTTGTGAAATTGTGTTAAATATTTCTCTGCTTGTAACTCAGCCACGTTATGGAGTTAGACATCTAGAAATTAGCAGGCATAATCTTCTTGTAAGTGTCTAGAAACTATAAAATATCAAGAACTTTGGTTAAGTATTTTTTAAAATGCAGGGGTTCAAAATGTTTACAGTTTGTGAAATGTTAAGAAAACTTTCTGTAAATGTGGATGCTTGAAACTTCCATACTATTATAGGTGCAGACCTAAAATTCGTCATAAGTGAGCAATGCCGATTAATTTTCTAGTTAACAAAGATGGAGAAATGTGGCCCAGTAGTTTTAAATGCACAGTGGAAATATGGCAAGTCGCTATACTAATTGGCAAAATTTCCTCAAAAATGTATGGTAGTGTATTAGGTAATGCCTCCCAAATTCCAGTTGTGGAATTTAAGTTTGCAAAGCACTTACCACCACTGCATCTGTTAAACTGAGCTATTGCAATCCTGTGGTTCCTTCCTGTGTGGCTGTTGAGTGCTTCCCCTCTGTAACAATGTGCACTTGTACCTGCTGAGTGACAGACGTCCCAGTTGCCACCTCCCTTGATTTCTCCATCTCTTGCTTACTGTGGAACCTAATTTGTGTCTTTTTACTGTTGGAGTCGTATAGCTGCAATATTGAAGTGTATACCTCATGTGATGTACTGTGCAACCATAGGTAAATCTGTTAATTGCATTGTTGTTCCATCAACAACCCTCTTGTGTATCCTATTGAATCTGAACTTTTATCATTGTTAATGTGTATTGACTTTTCTTTGCTTAATGCAACTAACAGGTTGCTCCTGAAAAAACGGGATTTTCTGATTCACTGAGCCAACTCAGTTAAGCAAAATTTAATAAATCAATAAATAGTTTGCTCCCCCTTTTTATGTTTGCTTGCATGCATGTGCACGAAACATAGTGCCATCATCCGAGTTTTCGGAGGTGTGGCAGTCCTCTTCCAATTCAGTCAGTGTGTTTGCAGACATGGCCACAGTTCTCCAATGGCTGCTGGAGCTGTCTATGACAGAAGTCGAAAATGCAGTGGAGTACAGTTGAAAGGGGGAACTACACTTCAGTGAGCAGCGATAAGATATCGCCTGCTCATGCATGCTGCCCCTACACACACACACACACACACACACACACTCATGTATACTGTGTGCTCGTCCCCCCCCACACATACACTGTATAGCCAACGTGGATGTGCTGCACCCCCCTCAAACAGAGTTCCACATGTCACATTGGGTGCGCACGCCAGCGTGGCTACACATCGTATAGCCAAAGGGGGTGCCCAATCTCCCATTGGCGCCACTGTTCCCCCCCCAGAGAGTACAGGGTGCCCAGCGTGGCAACAGATGCTATTGCCGACGGGGTTTCCCAATCCCCCATCGGCTCCACACCCCAAAACAGCCGTCCTTGTGTCACATTGGGAGCCCACCCTAGCATGGCAAATGTCCCGCATCATCGTCCTTTTTTAAAAAAAAAAAAAACCCTGAAACACAAAAATGGTCCCTCGCTGTCTCTGCCCCACCCATGGCCCCTCACTGTGCACCCTTCCTCCCCACACCCCCCTCACCCCATACTTACCTGTGGACTCCGGCGCGACAATTTCCGGTGGACCGGGAACATGTCTGCACTCTTCAAAGCCAACCGCGAACTGAGGAAATGCCAGTAAGCTGTATAATGGGATAGATAGGGTTTTTTCAACTTTGCTGCATATGTCAGGTATTTGTTGGAATTTGTGCACCAAATTTTCAACATGAGGTTTTTGGGACCTCTTCTCGTGAATGCTCTCACTGTCATGGCGTTAATCAGGCCCGAAGGGTGATTTCGCACTCACTGCGTGAAATCACCTTTCGGGACTGAGTAACAAAATTACACTGCCACTGTTCATAAGGTGGGCTGTCAAAAAGCATATGTTGAAAATTTGGTGGAAAAATTAATAAAAAATGTCCGTTTTACAAGCGTGCATTGCGCAGTTCCTACACACACTCGTAAGTTTGCGAATTTTCAATATTCTCACTCCAGACTTTCAATGTTGCCATTTTATTACACTTCCTTATGAGCAGCACAGCTGTCATTTTTCAAATCTTGCCCAAAATGTGTTTCTGCCCATGTAGCGCACAATGGCGCAGTCGGTGTGTGAAATCAATATATGGGACACATTAAGAAAATCACAGTGACACTGTTCATGAGCAAAGGTCTTAAAATGCCTGTGTTGAAAATCTGGTGATCATATTCCTAAAAATGACTTTTACGAGCTTGCGTTTTGCAGTTCCTACTCATGCTCGTAAGTTTGCGAATTTTCAATATTTTCACTCCAGATTTTTATCATTGCCATTTTATTACACTTCCTTATGAACAGTACAGCTACCATTTTTCACGTTACCCAAAATGTGTTGCCGCACATGTAGCGCACAATGGTGCAGTCGGTGTGCGAAAGCAATGTTCGGGACAGATTAAGAAAATCACAGTTACACTGTTCATGAGCAGAGGTCTTAAAATGGCTATGCTGAAAATTTGGTGACAAAAGTACATAAAATGACTGTGTTACGAGTGAGCATTGTGCAGTTTCCACGCACCCTCGTAAGTTCATGACTTTGTAATATTTTCAGTCTAGATTTTCACCAGTGACATTTTTCCACACTTCCTTATGAACAGTACAGCTGTCATTTTTCACAACATGGCCGAAATGTGTTTTCACACTTTCAGCGCAGAGATGCGCAGTCGCTGTGGGAAATCATTGTTCGGGACAGATAAAGAAAATCAAAGTGACACTGTTCATTATCGGAGGTCCGAAATGTCTGTGTTGACAATCTGTTGTAAAAATTCCCCAGCTAATTACATTACGGGTGTGCGTTGCACAGTTTCTATGCACACTCGTAACTTCACTAGTTTTTTTTTATATTTTTACTGCAGATTTGCAACATTGCCATTTTTTACACCTCCCCATGAACAGTACAGCTGTCATTTTTCACATCCCATTCGGAATGTGTTTTTGCACCTATGGTGCTAGATGCCGTAGCCGCTGTGCATAAGCAGCTTTTGGCTAACAAACTGTTATTGCCACTGTTCATGAGGTGGGGTCACAAAAATCATGTTGAAAATTTGGGTGAAAATACAAATGAATGCCTGAGGTGTTAGGGTTTCCCACCATCACGCCCCACCCTCTGAGAAGACCGACGGCATCGGTGTGACTTGGGATTCCTGTATTCTCATACCATTCCACCCTGCAGCCAGTGAGAGGCATCAAGGTATGCCTTGGACTCTTCGGCCCCAAAGTTCACCCCATTCTCCTAAACTGCACCCATCTCACTGTATTTCCTGATGGAATGGAGTGCGCATAAGGCCCAAAGACCCCAAGGCACACCGTGACACTTGTCAGTGTCTCCAGGGTAGGGTGTGGTGAAATGGCGTGGCCATTATGCCTGACAACCCAAAGGCACACCCCAATGACTGTCACTCTCTGCAGGGTGGTGGTGGGGTTGGCTTCACTTCAATACTTCACTGCCATTCCTATTAAGCAGCTCTGTAACTTCTACACTACCAATGCCAATGCCAGCAAGCAAACATTCGGCATTGACAAATGCTTGTTTTAACTTGCTACTTGTGAAAATGGGCAAAATTGCTCATCAGCTAACAAGTATAAAAATGAAAATGAAATGAAATATCTGATTTTCAGTGGTGCCCTCCTTTTACACATTTTAGATTGTATCTACCCAGAATAGGCCAGCTGAGAGGCAATATCTAATTTTCAGTAAGCTCCCACATTTTGACCCCAAATTTCCAATGGTCTTTTTGTGACCTGACATTACATATGATTAAGCCAGGTAGAATGTTTTAAATCCCATCTGAAAGGAGATTTTACAGTGTCACTGTGAAAAAAAGTTTCAGTGGAGATTTGAAAAATGACACCTGTCATGTTCAAGAGGTGGGGTAACAAAAGGTGTATGTTGAACATTAGGGGCCAAAATCTGCAAAAATAAAGCTACGAGTAAGCACTGGAACAATTCAATGTTTCTTTTTTATTTATTTATTGAAATCTTGGACTAAAACCTTTGAGCTAGACAGCTCATTTACAAAGGTTCCACGTTGTAGGGGTACAAACAGTATGCAATAACAGACAAGATAAAATGGTAAGTACAGTTAGGATTAACAATGTTAAAAATAAACGCAGAGTAATTCAACTGTACAGGGTTGCGCTGTTACAAAAGTTACATCGTAGAAAAGGTTTCAACTTAATTTCAGAAAAACTGCCTCGGAGGGGAGCAATTGCTTGGCCCTGGAGGAAAGGGCATAGCATAGAGGGAGTTGGGTGCCAGAAGGTTATGCTATGTTTCAAAGAGAATCAGCCCAGTGACATTGGGTTTTATCAGTGAGAGGGTCAAGGTTAGGAAGAGAACACACCCAGTGGGTTATGCTGATGGGGTATAGGAGAAAAGACAGACCTGGGGTGGGAGGGTAAGAGGTGTCAGGGTAGGAAATTTAGTGAAGGAAATTTAGTGAAGTAGTCGCCAAGAGAGTTTTATTGATATAGATAAGAGGTAGGGATTGTCAAAGGGGTTGGGGAGGTGAAATAAAGAGAAGTGCTAGTAAATAATTGAGTCAGGGGATGTTTGGGTTCATGGAGGAGGGGGAATGGTGTAAGTACATGATTAGTAGAGTATCGGGCATATGTCTAGTAGCATTAGGTTTCTTCATAGCTTAGTTTTTTTTTCATATTTTGCCCCCAAATTTTCAACATAGTCTTTTTATAGCCACTGTTTCTGAAAATGACAGCTGTCATTTATAAAACAGTGGCCAAAATGCAATTTCATGCCAGAAGTGTCAAAGACATTTTGGATAGGATTTGAAAAATTACATCCGTCCCATTCATGAGGTGGTGTGAAAAAATGCCTATGTTGAAAATCTGGGGTCAAAATATTGAAAATTTCCAAAGTTACGAGTGTGCGTTGAAACATGTCAATGTACACTCATAACTTTGCTGCTTTTTAAATATTTTTACCCACAATATTTAACATAGCCTTCTTATTACCCCACCTCATGAATAAGGGTAGAGAAAATTTTGAATTCCTGTCAGAAAAGTAATTTCATGCAGTAACTACAAAATGACCTTTTTGGGATGGATTTGTATAATTTCACTGCCATTGCTCATGAGGTGGGGTCACAAAAGAAAATCTGGAGAATAAATATCCAAAAATGACCACGTTACTAAGACAAGTTCAAAACCCATTCAAATACATTGAACCACATACCTCATTTTCTCAGTTCCTGGTCCAGCACTGAAGAGTGAAGTCATATCTCTAGTCCAGAGCAGATTACAGCTTTGGACCCCGGTAGGTAAATAAGGGGTGAGAGGTGAAGGATGATGGGTGCTGAATAGGAGAGTTAGGTGGGGGAGGGTAATGGTGGCAGCATGCTGGTGACAGCAACATACATCAAAGGATGGTGTATAAAACTAAAAAAGACCATGAGGGATGGTTTTCTGTATTTCATGTGCTGACACTGGGATTCGACACCCCAGTGTTGGTGTTATGTTTGGTGGCACCAGGGAGGGGGCTCACTGGTGTTGCACACTGAAAATGGGCAGGGCACAGGTACTACCTCTCAAAACCCACTATCATACCAATCTGTTCACTCTGCACAAGTGCAAGGGTAAACATAAAAAGTGCTAAAGAAGACATAAGGTTGGAAATAGGGTATTTGACAAGACAGGCAGTTAGGGTCAAGCTAATAAGAATCTAAAAGTCTAGGTCAACCCTTTCAGCAATAACATGCACTGTTGTTGTAATTGAACTAAAACTGATGTATGTGTGTGTATGCATTTAGGTTGTGGTGAGTGCTTTTGTGCAGGATGGAGTAAAGGTATCCCCTTTACCGTGATTTTTAGACAGCACAGAGTTTCTGCCTTGGCCATTTCTACATCTGATGCTTGTGCACCAAACATTTTGCTACAGTATAAGAGATTTCAGGGGTGTCACTGCCAAGTCCATTGCAGCTGAAAATAGTAGGAGCTCAGCAGTCTTGACCACTGACCATGCAGTGTGGTCATGGCACCACTCGCTGCTTGCAGAGCAGCAAGGTCTTGTACTTGAAAAGGACCAAGCCACTACAATCAGAGAGAGCTTCTGTCCTTTGATTTGCATGAAGCCAGATGGTCAGCAAGTAGCTGATTGGCTGTCAACACCAGCAGCCTGTATTTGTTACTGTCAGTCCCTTGCAGACCACTGTACCCAAGTTCAGCTAAATATGTTTTTAGGTACTAGAAAGAAAGCTGAATTCTGGACCTTAGTTAGTTTTTTTAACCGGCGGCTGCACAGAGGTAATTAAAGTACCTCACCTAGCAGCAGCGTTTGTGAGGGGGGTTAGCCCGTCGACACGCTTCAGTGTCGACTGCCCTGCCCACCCCTCCACCCACCCACCCTGGTCGGCATTTCCTTTATACGCACCGGTCCCTGACATCACTTCCTGTGTGCCTATATTTCTATCTCCCCACTTTCTCATTTGCAGATTATATCGGCTCACCACTAGAGGGACCTCACTGCTGATGCACCTCATTCTGTCGGCCTGCCTACCCAGGAATCCTCCTTCTCCTCTCCTGCACCACCCTGCCAACACTCCCTCCTCTGCCCTAATCCCCATCATCACCTTCCCCCCTTGTCTTCCAAATACCCACCCCTCCTCCCCTGTACCTACACCCAGTGACCACTAGGAGTCACTACATACCACCCCTGCGGAGGCCAATTTCCCAGCCCACGTTGTCCACTAGACTATGGCACACTGCCCTCTCCCAGGCAAATTCTGTGTTGCCCTAGTTGGGACTTGAACCCTGTACCCTTACCACCAGAGTCCGTGTCACTGCCACTAATTTAAAGTGGCAGCCACACTCTCTAGGAGGCAGTACAGCTTTCTTAACTCCCTACTCCACTACCACCTGTCTACCATGCTAGCTCACCTACTATTAAACTCCCTCCCCATCATCCTCCTCCTGGTTCCCCCCTCCCACCAGCCGTTTATCTCCCCTAGACCACAGGCTATCTCACCCTTAATTCCCACCAACTTAGTTCCTACTCACCCACGATGTCCATGCACACTGACCAACAACTCCATCTCCTTGCCTCTTCCCCCTCCCTCCTCCCTTTCTCGGACAGCTCACTATCCTTGCCCTCCCGCTGTTAATTCCTTCCCATCCCTGCTGCCTCTATGATCCCACCCCAACTCCCCAGCCTTAGGCTTAATCTCACCGCCGTGCCCTGGCCAGAACTGTTGTCCTCCTACTACTCTTATCTGGCAATATCCACCTAACCCCAGACCCACCAGGACCACCTCAGCAGGAGGGTGTCCGGGCTGCTGATTGCCTCCATGAACATATGCAGCGTCCTGAAAAAATTGACTCCCTCAATGTTGGGTCTCACAGCACAAACCTGACATCATTGCGCTGGTGGAAACGTGGCTATCTAATTCCACCCCCGACTCCCTTGTTACCCTCCCTGGCTACACCCTATATCGTGAGGATCGGGTAACCAAACGTGGGGGAGGCTGCGCTATCTACACCAGGAGCATCCTCACTGGTATCGCCCTCCCTGCACCGGTCCTTGTAAATGGGGCCCAAGCCCTCACCATTAAGCTTACCCCGGACCCCACCAGATCCCCCTTTTACCTCACCACTGCCTACATACCGCCCAAGCTCAAAAACCCAGCGCTATTATCCCTCACTGACTACCTTGCCACCCTTCCCCACACTGCTGACAAAATCATAGTTGGGGACCTCAATGTGAACTGGCTTTGTCCCTCATCCTCCCCCGCTCGGGACTCCTTCACAGCTTTGGATCTAACCCAACTAGTCTCCCAACCCACATGTGTGAACCCCAAGAGAGGTACTAGCACCCTCCTTGATGTCATCATCACAAACCGCCCCCCTAAAATCCTGGACATCCAAGTCCTCCCGGACTCACTCAGTGACCACTCCCCTGTGCTCTTCCACTGGTTGGCCACCCTACCCCGACCTACTGCTCAGCGCGTTCTCCACTGGCGTTTCAGACCTTATGGCCTAAAAAACCTAAAACAATACCTTGAACTACAAGACTGGTCCCCGATTCTCCATGCACCCGATATAGATGCCGCTCTTGTCTTCTTTACCTCCACCTTTAATAAAGCCTGCAATCTCTTTGCTCCCCTCTCTGCCATCCACTCCAAAAGATCTAACCTGCCCTGGATTACCCCTGCACTCTCTATGCTGCTCAAGCACAGGGACAACCTTTGGTACCGTGCCACCAAAACTAGGCACCCAGCTGACAGACTGGCCTACAATGCTGCGTGGAATAAGTGTACTTGGGCAATCAGGAAAGCCAAAGCCGACCACTATCAGGCCTCCCTCACTGCCTCCTGGGGGAGCGCCCGTACCTTCTGGGATAAGGTCAAACAACTGAATGGGAACGCCCGCTCCCCTCCCCCATCCCAGATTACCACCAACAACACCACCATTACAGACCCCGCTGACATTGCAAACCTCCTCAACACCGCCTTTACAGACCTTAGTCCCATCATCCCCAGTAACTTCTTTGATCAGCCACCCATCCATCCTACCCCTGCCCTCCATCGCCCTTGCTTCCACCTTCGTAGGGTTACTACCCAGGAAGCCAGACTGCACCTGACCCATGCACTAAAAGGCAACAGTTCCAGTGACATCTCCCTGGATCACAAAATTCTCCGGTTAGTCCTGGATCAAGTCCTCACCCCACTCACCTGCCTTCTTAACAAATCACTCTGCCTGGGACAGTTCCCCTCCTCGTGGAAAACTGCAATGGTCACGCCAATCCATAAAGGGGGTGATAGGTCCTTAGCTGGGAACTATCGACCGATCTCCATTCTCCCTCCCCTTTCCAAGGTGCTGGAAAAACTAGTTGCTGCACAAATATCTGAATACCTGACCAAATACAACATCCTCTGCCCGGAACAACACAACTTCCAGCGAGGACACAGTACTAGCACTGCTCTTATTGAATCAGCCTCCTTCCTTCACTCCTCATTGGATACGGCTCCCTATGAACTGTGTTCCTTGACCTATCAAAGGCCTTTGACACGGTCTCCACCCCTACTTCTGGGAGCCCTCTGTCACGCTGGGTTTGCCTCTGGACCACCTAGCTTGGTCGCCCAGCTACCTGTCCGCCCGCTCCCCAACGAGTCAAATTGGTGGGACTTTTTCTAACCCACGCTCGATCCACTCAGGGGTTCCACAGGGCTCCATACTGGGGCCCCTCCTCTTCTCACTTTACCTTAACACCCTGCCCAGTGCGTGCCTTGGGAATATTCTGCTGTATGCAGACGATACCGTCCTCTTTGCCACTGACCGTAACCCCACTTCCCTCCAGGTTTCCCTACAAAGGGCCTATGACGGCACTGAAGCTTGGCTTAAAGAGCATAGATTAGTCATAAATCTTAAAAAATCTAAAACCATGCTCTTCGCCCAACCTCAAAATAAATCATCCAACACCCCTCTCCGTATCCTTTCCGGCTCTAAACTACAACTGGAACAAGTCCAATCCTATAAGTACTTAGGGATCCTATTTGACTCAGCCCTCTCCTACCATACCCACATCAATGCACTCGCTTCTGTTACCAATATCCGACTTGGTATCCTGTACCGCCACAAAAACTGTCTCCCCTGCGCACTCCGGCTGGCGGTTACTCCTCCATACTCTCCCTGGTGGACTATGGGCTACCTATCTATGGGGCTGCCAACATGGCCCTCAACAAAATCCGCCTCCTCCTAAATAAGGCTTGCAGGCTAATCACTGGGGCCCCTAAGCTCACTCATACCTGCCAACTCTATGACCTTGCAGGAATGCTTGACCTTGACGAACGCCTGTTATACCAAACGTGCCTCATTTCAAAAAAAACCTTATTAGGACTTTCTCCCCCCGGGCTGACTTCCGCCCTCCTCCCAGCACAGCCCCTTGTCAGCACCCGGACCTCCTGCAAAGCCACCTTCCTGGTTCCTCGTGCTAGGACTTCACTTGGACAGAGATCTTTCTGCCACAGAGCCCCCGCTTGGTACAACACTCTTCCTCGGGCCATCACTGATACCCCTATTCATCAGCTATTCATCAAGCGCTGCTGCTCCTGTGCCTAACAGATGCTCAAACCACCCTGTACTGTGACTGCCTCAATCCATACGTTCCCTGTAATCTGGCACAGTAGACCTGCTTGTCTGTAATCACACCTGTATGAAAATACCGTTATGCTGCTAAACCCTTTTATTCTACTGTTGTCAATTATACCATATTTTGCTCTGTATCACACTACCAATGTTGCTGTTACCATGTGCCATTAATGCGTGTCTGTTTATACCATGCACTGCTCTGTATGTACCCCTCTTTTCTGTATTACCTGTATTATCTGTTTTATTTGTATTATTCCGAATTTTCTACCATTGTTGACGAGGTGCCTTTGGAAATGAGCCCTTGGCTCAAAGGCTGTAAACTGATTGCTTTATAAATAAATAAAAATAAATAAATAAATAAATGACGGCTAAAAAGTACTTTAATCATGCTCCAAAAGCGGAGTCGTAATACTGAACATGCACGTATGCATATTTATAGTCCTTGTTTTAAAAACATAACTGGTTTCTGAAGTTCAGCTTTCTCTCTAGTTCTGTAAGTCAAATCATATTTAGCCAAACTTGGATACAGTGGTCCCTGCACGAGTGTGGGAACTAAGTAAGGGACTGACAGTGTCCCTTTAATGTAAAGGGAGTGGGGTGTCTACCCCCACTACCACTTATTTCTCCCCATCCCCTCCAGGTGGCTTACCCACCCACCTTTCCCATCTTTATAAATATTTTTTTGGTAATGTAAGCAGAGCGGGGTGCCCACCCCCACTACTGCTTCTTTCTCCCCATCACCTACATGAGGCTCGTCTACCCACCTACCCTTCCCATCTTTGCATATATTTTTTTTTATGTAAGCTGAGTGGGATGCCCACCCCCACTACTGCTTTTCTTGACCCCGTCCCCTCCAGGTCACCCACCCCTGGTCCCCAACAAGCCCAACACTGGGTTGCCCAATCCCATTGCTGATATGCATCTGTAACCATCTCTCAATGTTTCCTCAATGTTTTTCTTAAACCCTGTAAAAAAGAAAACTGTCCATCAGTTTCTGTTGCATTGTTAGTTCCCCCCACCTGACCCTCCCATTCAGTACCCACCTCCTCATCCCCAAGCACTTACTTACTTACTCACTGGGGGACGAATGCTGTAATCCTCTCTGGACCACAGACAGCGCTACTCTCTTTGAAGCCAGACTACGAACTGAGGAAATCAGGTATGCGCTTCAATGTATTTCAGTGGGGTTTTGAACTTAGTGGCATAACCTGGCCATTTTTAGATATTTTTGCCTCACATTTTCAGCATGCCTCTTTTTGGGACCCCAGCTCATGAACTATGGCAGTGAAAATAGGCAAATTTGTCCCAAAAGGTGATTTTGCAGCCACTGAACAGCTAATATTTTCAAGTCAAGCTACCTCTGGCTGGAAGCTGCAATACTGAACATAGGATTTGCAAGAACGCGAGTTGTGCTCACAACAGAGGGAGGTGAACCTTACAATTGTCTTTGGTTTGTAGCAGATATTCTGCAGGTGGAGGCTACTTCTAACTGAAAGGTGAAATAAAGGAACTTAGAATTATCAGAAAAAGACAGTCTTTGTTACAATTCTTAAGATTTTCAGTGCAGGAAGAGTTTAAAGCATGCTGACTTATTTTGGGGCTGACTGCTTTCAGAGCACAAACCACCAGGCTGTTTTGGGCTGGGGAGGTTTTACCTGTGTCTGACTTGAATGTCTGCATTTTCTCTGTTTGATTAACAGGGTATTTTCTCTGTCAAATTGTTGTGTAGGGTATCTTGCTGACAGGAAGGCACCCATCGCAGCGGTGGGTCAGAGCTCTTGGCTGATTGTTTTGTGGGAGGGCACAGTTTAGGCCCAACCCTTCCCACCCCTCACCCCACCCATCCCTGGAAATAGTTCCTTTATACCTGGGTTCTGACATCATTTCCTCAAGAGTGCAAGGTGCATATCACTATCATATCCTCTCTAGCACACTGCACTGACAATATAAGCATACACATTGTATAATATATATATTTCTATATAACAAACCAATCACACACACAAACACACACACAAAAAAAAAAAAGTAGATAAACATGTGGGGAGTAGTGCAATGTAATGGCTGTGGGGCAGCAGTCTTCCGGGAATCTTTCTGGAGGCTGAGATGCTGTCCTATTTGCAGACAACTCTCTGCCCTGAGGGAGTAAGGTGCCCGTCTTCAGGCCACACTGGACAGTAGTAAGGGGACCTTCCCCCAGGCCACACTGGATGGTAGGAAGGGAACCTCCCCCATCCAGGGAGCACCAGAGCCACCACCACTACCTCAGAGGTTGCGAAGAAAGCACAGCCGTTGGACCACAGTGGGCTCAGGGAGGGTGAGGACAGTGGAACAGAGGCACACCCAGTCAGTTGTTCCACTCCACAATCCATACACCATTCTGGGGGGGAGCATAGCTCCCCTATGGATGCACCCGCAGAGAAGACTAAGGAGGCTGAGGACAACTATCACAAGGGAGGCCCACAGGAAGGAGGCAGAGGACACTACAAGGAAAGGAAGCAGCTCCTGGTGGGGTACTCAATTATTAGGAGGATAGAACTGGGGGGAGCAGGAAAAACTGAAGTAAGGTGCCTGCCTGGTGCCATGGCTTGGAGGGAGAGGAAGCGCATCCTCAGGATCACGAGAACAGCTGTACGGGAGTCTGAGCTGGATGTCATTGTCCACCCAGGGACAAATGACTTGGCTCAACATGAGATTAGAGCAGTGCAGAAGGACTTTGTAGAATTGGGGAGGGGCCTAAGACAAGTAGCACACACAGTATCCTTCTCAGAGGTGCTGCCTGTCAATGGCATTAGTGAGGCGAGGATACTTTGCACCATGCAATTTAATGAATGGTTGAAAAAATGGTGTGGAGAACAGGGGTTTGGCTTCATTGGGGACTGGGGTTCCACCTGGAGGGACACCAGCCTATACTGGCAGGATGGTCTGCATCTGTCCAGGAAGGGAACAAGTCTTTTGAGCAATCAGTTTAAATGCTTCATTGGCAAGCTTTTAAACTAGTCAAGGGGGGAGACACTGATAAGCAGCAGGAAAATCCCAGCCTTTCCCTACAAAACAGGGTACTAAATGAGAAAAAGACCGAGGTAGAAAGGTCAGTGGGGGATGCTGCAACAGAAGGTAAAGCCATCAAAAAATGGAGAGCAATGAGTACCAATGCCCATAGTCTGAGTAACAAGCTTCCTGAATTAGTGGCCTTGATGGAGAAGGAACATCTGGATATTGTGGCAGTCACAGAAACATGGTATACACAAAACCATGACTGGGACGTAAACATACTAGGATACACTATCTACAGGAGGGACAGGGAGGGTAAAAGAGGAGGAGGAGTAGCTCTTTACATAAGGGAAGGAATCAAAACAACAGAAAAAAAGGGAAAACAGGGAGGAGAAGAAGCACTGTGGGTAAATTTGGAGACCAACAATGGAACCACAATCCGCACAGGGGTTGTATACAGACCCCCTTCTCAGGGGGAGGAAATGGACAAGGAAATGATAGAAAGTATACTTAGAATGGCAGAAAAAGGAGAGATATTGCTGATGGGTGATCTGAATATGCCAGATGTTAACTGGAGTGCAGTTGCAGCAGCTACTTCGAAGAGTGGGGTTATTCTAGATGCCCTACAGGGGGCATGCCTTAGACAACTAGTATTGGAGCCCACTCGAGAGGGAGCAATCTTAGACCTGGTTCTCTCAAATGGAGATGAAGAGGATCTCAGATGTAGAAGTGGGTAGCCATCTGGGAACTAGCGACCATCGAACAGTATGGTCTACAATAAACACAGCAATAGAGTCAAGTCATACAAAGGCAAAGTACTGGACTTTAGGAGGGCTGACTTGACAAAATGGGTGAGTGCCTAAGGAATGCACTAGCAAATGGGCAGGAAGGAGGGGAGGAAGAACAATGGGGAATAATAAAAACTGCCATCACAGAGGTAACAAGCCTTTGTGTGAAGCAAATAAACAAAATGAAATAATGTAAGAAACCACTATGGTTCTCAAAGGAAGTGGCAGTGAAGGTTCTAGAGAAAAAGAAAGCATTCAGGAAGTACAAGGAATCACAGAAGGAGCAGGACAGAGAAATGTATCAGTTAAAGCAAAAGGAAGCTGGGAAGGCAGTCAGAACAGCAAAGGCCCAAACCGAGGAAAAGATAGCCAACTCGTTAAGAAGGGGATAAAACCTTTATAGGTACATCAGGGAGCAAAGGAAGACCAAGGAAGGGATAGTGAGGCTTAATAAAGGGAGGGAGGGTGGGCAGAGGGTGACTGTGAAAGGCAGAGATACTAAACAAATATTTTGTTCAGTATTTACAAAGGAAGAGGGGAGGTACCTAAAACAAACAGTAGAAACACTCTGGATACAGAAGTTGATACCAGCCCATTTACAGAAGAAAGGGTTCTGAAAGAACTCTTAAAACTGAAGGTGGACAAAGCAATGGGGCCTGATGGGATTCATCCCAGAATTCTAAAAGAACTAAGGGTAGAACTAGTGACACCACTGACTACCCTCTTTACAAATCATGGGAGGATGGGGTGGTAGCCGGGACTGAGCAGATGATTCCCTTCACAAAAGTGGGAGCAAGGCAGAAGCAGGAAACTACAGACCTGTTAGTTTAACCTCAGTGGTAGGAAAAATGATGGAATCACTTCTGAAGGAAAGAACTGTCGAGTGTCTAGAGGCCAGAGGGGCACAGGACCCAAGGCAGCATGGATTCACAGCGGGAAGGTCATGCCAGACAAATCTGATAGATTTCTTTGACTGGGTGACTAAAGTAGTAGATCAGGGAGGGGCTGTGGACATGGCCTACTTAGACTTTAGCAATGCATTTGACACAGTCCCACACAAAAGATTAATATACAAGTTAGCCAGCCTGGGAGTGGGTCCCAAGATGACAGCCTGGTAAAAATTGGCTGGAGAATAGGACACAGAGAGTAATAGTAAATGGAGTCCCACTGAAGAAAGGGGGTTACCAGTGGGCACGAGGGTTCAGTATTAGGATTCGGTCCTCTTCAATGTCTTTATAAGCCACATTGCAGAGGGACTGAAGGAAAGTATGTCTCTTTGCAGATGACACAAAGATCTGCAACAGAGTTGATGCACACGGTGGGTGGAAAGGATGAGAAGGACTTGGCAAGGTTAGAGGAATGGTCAAATGTATGGCAGCTTAGATTCAATGCTAAGAAGTGCAAGGTAATGCACCTGGGAAACAAAAACCCAGGGGAAGAGTACACAATGGGGGGTGAGATACTAACAACAACAAAAATGGAAAGGGACCTGGGGATAGTCATATCAGATGACCTAAAGGTGGGAAAGCAATGTGAGAGGACAGCAAGGAGGGCTGGAGGGATACCGGGATGCATAGGGAGAGGCATCACCAGTAGAAAACAGGAAGTTATTATCCCTCTGTATAGACAGCTGGTCAGACCCCATCTGGAGTACTGCATGCAGTTCTGGAGACCCAATCTCTGCAAAGACATAGGCAGGATAGAAGCTATCCAGAGGAGGGCAACTAAAATGGTGCAGGGTCTGCACCGGAAGACATATGAAGAAAGACTTAAGGAGCTTAATATGTATAGCCTCGAGGAAAGGAGGGAGAGGGGGGACATGATAGAAACTTTCAAGTACCTCAAGGGAATCAACAAAGTCCAAGAGGGTAGCATCTTTCAAAAAAAGAGGTGTGCAAGAACAAGGGGGCACAATTTGAAGATGGGGGACGCTCAGAGGTAATTTAAGGAAATATTTTTTCACAGAGAGGTTGTGGATGCATGGAACGGCCTTCCGGAGGAGGTTGTGGAGTCAAAAACAGTGGTGGAATTCAAGCATGCATGGGACAGTCATAAGGCAATTCTAGGGGTTGGGGGCAGGAAGAAGTAGGCTGCTGGTTAACTAGGATCTGCAGCTTATCCATTAGGTAGGGAAATGGGC
The DNA here is from genome assembly GCA_016271365.2 of Neoceratodus forsteri. Taxonomy (NCBI): domain Eukaryota; kingdom Metazoa; phylum Chordata; order Ceratodontiformes; family Ceratodontidae; genus Neoceratodus; species Neoceratodus forsteri. Next base: position 1,095,695,428 of record CM057451.1, read on the forward strand.
AGACTGGGTGGGCCAAGCATTCCTTATCTGCCATCAAATTCTATGTTTCTATGTTACTGCACAAAATCACCTTTTGGGCAGAAGCTGAAAATTTTCTCTGCCCTTGTTCGTGAGATGGGGTCATAAGAAGGCTCTGTTGAAAATTTCACATAAAAATATTTAAAAATACAACAACGTTATTAGCATACATTGAAATTTTTGAACAAAGGCTCATAACTTTGGTAATTTTCAATATTTTGGCCAAACATTTTCAACATAACCATTTCTTCACAGCTTCTCATGAATGTGACTGCTGTCATTTTTCAAATCCTGACAAAAAATGTATTTTCATACCTGTGGCACAGAATGACGTTTCAGTGGTGTGGAATGACATGTTGGCAGAGATTTGAAAATTTTCACGTACTGGTTCATTAGATGGTGTAATAAGAAGGCTATGCTGAAAATATGTTGTACAAATATGGTAAAATGCCCAGGTTATGACTGAACATAACACTATTTCAGCGTTCACTCATAACTTCACTAATTTTCAATATTTTGACACCAAACTTTCAACATAGCCATTTTCCACACCACCTCATAAACGTAACGTGTCATTCTTAAAATCCTGGATGAGATGTGTTTTCGCACCTTTGGTGTGAAATGACATTTCGTCAAATATATTGTACTATAAATGGTACACATTATGTCTATAAGGCGAATCGTGAGATGTGTCATTCTTAAAATCCTGGATGAGATGTGTTTTCACACCTCTGGTGCAAAATGACATTTCAGGCAATATACTATAAATGGTACATGTCATGCCTATAAGGCAAATCCTAAAACAAGTATCTTCAAAAGTTGTGGTCAAAATTTAAAGCAAGATCTGGCCAAAGCCGATAGGGCTACAGGAGAGGAATCGGGGTTAAAAATATTGAAAATTATTATTTTTTTATATATATATATATATATTTTTACACAAACTTTTCAACACAGCCTTGTGATGACCCTACCTCATAAGGAAGGGTAGATAAAATGTTCAACTCATGGCCTAAAGGTGATGTCATGTAGGGACTGCAAAATCAACATTTGGGCTGCAAATACACATTTTGGGCAGGAGTTGAAAAATGACAGCTGTCACATGCATGAGCTGCTGTACTGATATAGCTATGTTGAAAATTTGTGGCAAAAATATAGAATATTACCAAAGTTATTAGCCTGCATTTGCAAAATTCAACATAGCCTCATAACTTAATAGGTGAGTATATTAGAATCATAGAACACAAGAATGTGCAACATATAATACCATCCCATATTAAATTTATTCAAGGCCAGGGAATGCATTCCTAGTCTTTTTTTGGCATTGAAAATGTTTCATTTGGTCCACAAGGAGGAAATCTGGATACAGCTTTACTTAATCAAGCCCTAAATATCATGATACCAGAGTAGAACAGGGATTAGAATGCACTCAGATGGAAGTGAGGATAAGGTCAAGAAAATGTATTGTGGTACTGTACTCTATAAAGACCCTGCTGAAAGAATGTAACACATATGTCAAGCAGAGAAACACCAGCTTGGCATAGATGCTGAATTTTTTGGTGCTATCTTTCACTGCAGCAAGACAAATTTTGTCAGTATTCATTTTTGAGTGGAGGATTGTGAAAAATGTCAGATGGTTGTCAATTCTGACCCACCTTTTTTCTTCCTTGATGACAAAACCGCTGCTTTAAGAAAATGGGCTCTGTAGACCATTATGATCCATCATATTCCTAACTTTTTACACCCTGCGGGTCACTGTCCCACATAGAAAAACTGACCTTCTCATTCCACTCTAAGTACAGACCAAGCCCCCTTTTTTGTGTTGACAAATCCTTCCCCCCCCATATCTGCCACTTGCTCAGTGGCAGTGAATTTATGTCACATTTTTTAATTCTGCATATCTATGCTGTCGCATAAAATGCCTACTGACATCCTGTGTAAGCTTCATTGTATCAGTTTCTTCATATTTCCTCCAGTGTTTACATTTACTGTAGCAGTAAAGAGAATGTATTCAGTACTAAAAATAAAAACAAATTTGCTGGTGGACTTCCTGTTTAGATATCACTGTTAAGGAGAAGCCGCATTTTCAAAACAGGAATACCTAAAAGAATCTAACAGATAATATCCATATTTATGTTTACTAGTAGTTGTTACCGTCTTCTCCCTGTAGAACAGCAGGCTAAGATGGGACATGATCTCAGTCTTCCCATTCTCAGGGGTATTGACAGGATTGAACATAAGGATATGTTCTCCAGCAAGACACCGGAACATGCTCTGATGGTCACTGATGGCAAGGTTACAGACAAAATAAGGAAGCATATTTTGTCCCAGAAGGTGGTGATCTTCTAAAATGAACTACCCATAGAGACTGTGGACATGATGACAGTAAATCGGTCCCCAGTGTTGCCAATCCCTTAGCTTTTGCCAGCACTGAAACCATCAGTGTGAGAACCCTGCACTGTCCCCACCCATGCTGTACCTACCCATGGATAGTGCTGTCAGTCTGCCACCTTTCATCAGCACTATATCTATCACAGTGCGGAAACCTTGGACTGTCTGTTCTACACAGCATCTGCCCCTGTGAATTTATAGAGGACTTCAGTCTCCAGTGGTGCCAGTCCCTTACTGCTCATCAGTCACACACTGTACCTGTCACTGTAGATAAACAAAAGGCTTTAGTCCCCAGTTCTGGCAGTCCCCCACCATTCATCAGGACTAAATGCAGACAGTGTGGAAACCAAGCACTGTCCTTTTCCCCACACTGTAACTGCCTCTGTGGATTAGTCAGTCCCTCACCTCTTACCAGCACTAAAACCATCACAGTGTGGGTATGTTTACTCTGAGCCTGCCCCACATGGTACCTGTGGATAAACTGAAGGCTTTATCTACTTTTACCAGCACTAAATTCATCACAGTGGGTGAGTGGGTGGGGAAGTCTGCACTGTACCTGTCCATGTGGATAAACAAAGAGCTTTAGTTTACTGTCCAGTGTTGTCTGAGTTGTATGTTTTATGAACATTAAATACATCAGAGTGGAAAAGTCAGCAGTGGACCCATTTCTGTGGATAAACAGAGTTGTTATCAGCCCCCACCTTTCACTAGCACTGGACAGCAAATATACAAAGGCTGAATAGAAGAAATATAAGAAACAGAAGAAAATGGTCTCAGATCCCAATGTGGACCATCTGTAATTTGACACTATAGTCTATTTAATGAGACACTGACTGTTTCAGTGCTTCAGTAAGGGAACTTCCAGTGTGCTTTGAGGTAATGAGCTAACCCCTAGGCTGCTAAAAGAACTAGAATGAATCTATTTGATTGAGCTGGACAGATGCTCAAACTGCTGCCCTACAACAGTTAAATTGAGGGGCTACATACATAATAGCAGCTTCAAATGTTTTTCTCTTTTTTTTATATCCTGAAAAGTTGGGAGGCACAATAGCACCCCCCCCCAACATGCCTTTAACACAGACCAGCAAATAGCAAATATCAGAGTGCTGTTGTGGACAGATACTTCCAAAAGTACAAAAAGGAGGTGCCACAGTAAGCCGTTTTTACAGCTAATGCAAGAAGGCTGCAGGCTCCACCTACCTGTAGCCCTAAAAATGAACTGTTTAACATGCATCAATCATATGGCATTGACAAATGCTTGTTGTAGTTGCATTTAATTTTTTCCCTGTAGATACTGAATGTACACTAAGCCTTCTATGAAGGACTGCATGTCTAGGACATCTGGAATGCTCAGTGCAAATGCCTGTCAGCTCCCCAATGAGCACTAATATCACCATGGAAGGCCTTTCTCTTACATTCTGTTATACCCTGTGGTAAGCTCTAATAATAGATCTACCAGGGGTGTAGCAATGGAGTGTGCAGGTGGTGCAACTGCCTTGGGGACCAGGAGCTGGAGAGGCCCATGATCCATTCCCAATGATCACCCGACCACACTGTTCTGTTCCCAATTGCTGTTCTGTGTGACAGTTGGACTTTGACAGATGAGGCACGCGCCCGCCGCGGTGACACGCCACCTGCCTGCCCCATCATCTGAATCTGTCTGTCTTCTTGATTGACAGTTGATTTGTTCAATCAAAACAGGCATCACCATGTGACAAACTAAGTAACACACCATGTGGTGGGGCCGGGGGGCTAGGGAGCAGCTGCAGAGTACTGTCTGAGCCGAAGAGGAACCGCCTGTGATCTGTCTGTCATCATTACTCATGACTAAGTGACAGATAAGACAGTGAATGGAGACTGTTGCCTGTCTCCGTAACCAATGGACTTGCCGTGGTAGGAGTTGGGGTGGGTGGGAGGCAGAGAAAGAAGACCTGGTGAAGTCATCATGTCATGCGCTTGGCTCCAGAAAGCATCATTACTGTTTAAGCCATGGCTGTTTTATTCAAACAAACTTTAGACTTTTAACTAATTTAAGAAATTAACACCTTTCTATTACTCTCACAGCTCTCTCTCAACCACCACAAGTCACCGCCACCAGGTGGATGCTGTGTGGGTGGTGACTGCCACGGCTCAGCTGCTTTTTGGCTTTAGGGGGGAAGAGGAGGAAGTTCAAGTGGGAAAACAACGGTGAGGTCGGTCTGACCATTGATCGGAGAGACTAGGGTAGAGGTTTAAGTTTTTCTTTTCTGTTCAAATAAAAAAAACTAAGATTGGGGTCAGTAAGTTATATAGTTATATAGACAGAGACTAGAGAAAGCTAAGAAGAACAGAGGGAGACAGAGACCCTGATGTACAGAAAAAGGGGACTGAGCTGAGCTGAGAAGAGAAAGGGAGATTGGAGAAAGTAAATCAAACAAACCAGAAGGTTAAAACTTAAGGTTAAGGCCAGAAGGGATTCAGTTTAGGTCAGAAACAAGAAGAACAAGAAAGAAGAAGTGTTGATGCTGACTGACTAGAGGGTTTAAGTTTTTCTTGTCATTTAATTGCTCAAAAAACATTATATTGAAAGAGTGTGTAGGTGACCCATTTTTTAGCCATACATGGAGGTGAGAACCACTTCATTTCTTGCACCAGGGCCCATGCCATCCTTGCTACGCCCCTGCGATCTACTTTACCTAGTACTACTACTAAGCAGGCAGCATAACCTTGTGGGTAGAATGCAGAGTTGCTAATCTGGAGACCCAGGATGAATCCTGCGTTCACCACTTACTTTGTGACACTGAGCAAGTCTCTTAACCTCCCTATGATCAACATCCACTTAGTTTCTTTTTCTTTTTATGCTTTTAACCCCACTGAACATTAATCTTCCTCCCTGATCTTACCTAACCTCTCTGTGCAGCCTTAATCTATAGTGCCAGCTGTTTAGGAATTGTTAAAGTGCTTTGGGATACAATGGGAATTAAAGGTAATATATTCCTTGCCTTCTTTTTGGTTCATTTGGTCACCTGGCAATTGTGAATGTAGTTAGGACTGACAGAGTTTGAGTAGTTTGGTGCGTAGTGCTTGTGCAACTGTATAGTTTGGCTCATGCTCTCTCTGTCCCTGCTACAGGGACTACCATCCTGTTGTGCTATCATAAGGACACAGAAACCCTCATAAAAAGGTTCAGATCCCTCAAGGTGTCACATGGATGAAGTCCTCAAGACCAAAGCACCTTACAAAAGAAGGCCCAAAAACATAACATAGAGAGGTAAATACATTCCTTCTAAGGAGAGGGGGTGCTGCCAGACTGAGATCTTGAGGTGTGAAAAATCACCACCCATCTTCAACTCCTGTGGAAACTAACTAATTTTATGACCATCGGCATGCAGGAGTGGAAAAACATTGTTTTTAGAAGGAAACCTCTGGGAATCCAAGCCTTAGGTCACATCCCTCGAGGTCATGGCTAGTATTAGTGATGGCTTGGCTATAGCAATTTACAGACCCAATTCAGGGGACAATTTTAGAGGAAGAGCTCTCACTCTATCCCTCTAATGGGAGTGCTGTGGGGTGCCATGAGCCAATCTCTGCAACTAAAGGAGGTTATCTACAAAGGAGGCCCACCCCCCAAAGCAGGAAGGAGAAGAGCAATAACCACTGAAAGACACTTACAGTACCTGGCCTCCCACTAAAGGGAAGACTAGAGAGGAAACTCAGCCCTTACTGAGCCTTTGAGGGGCAAAACTGGCCAAATCATTATTTAGAGCTTCACCTTTGAGGGGAAGAGGAAAGGGAATTCGGAGGACACTAGATGAACTTTAAGCAGACATGGGGAGAATATATATATTTTTTTGAAGGAACTGCTGATGTGGTCTGCACAGCTAAAGGAGCCCTTGAGGCCTAAGAGACCCCACTCCCTGGTAGCTGAAGTCTTAATTGCTATATCAAGAGGTGCCACCAAGTCGATCTGCATGGCTAATGTTTCCCCCAGTGTACAGAAAATTCTCACCTGAAGGGCAAAAAGAGATGGACCCCATCTGAGATGAGTGATCCACCCTCGAGATGTGGACTTCAAGGGAGCAGAGTGAGACAATCAGCTTCCAGGGCAGGGGAGCCCCAGAAGCCAGAAGCCATTATATGGCTATGGCTGGCATGCATCTGAGTACAGAAGTAAAGAAGGAGCCAGATGGCGATGCCTGATGGCCATTGAAATGCAACAGGGAAGTAATGAATGAAGGCAAGGCTGAATGCTTGACTGAAGGCCTGCAATGCCAACTAAGCATGAGAGACTGAATGATATGCAATGTAACCATAATGGTGGATGCACACAAACCAATCCCGCAAGAATCTGCATGGCTGATAAGTCGAAGATATGTAGTGGGCTGATAATGCTGATGGTAGCCATGCTGAAGTTAAGTGGTACAGGGAAACCAACACCATGCAGCACAACTGGTTTATGAGCTGCTCAACAAGAAAAGACTTGCTACCTAGAGAAGAGCATTAGGACCCTGGAGTAGTGTAAGCCACAGAAACATGCTGCCTGGCCTGACAGGAAGCAGTATGTGTGGAACAAAACAGACAAAGTGCAGCCATGATAAATGTGCAGTGAGAGCCAAAATTTCAGCCTGACCACAAGGAACACACAAGGGGGGAGCTCTGCAGAAACAAAGGGTGAGGAACCCAAAAGCTGAAGGAGCCAGACAGGAGTGGCCAGAGGGCCACGTATGATGAAGACATGGCGTAAAGGAGAGATGACTTGAAAGCCATCGTATGGCAGTGAAGGTACGGGTGGGAGGGAATGGGAGAACAGCCACATGGTAGCAAGGATAAAATCCAAGCATCCAAAGGGACGTTTGAGCATGTGTGGTTTTATACTGTGCAGAGGGGGCATGGCATGTGTCGCCTGTTCCCCTCCAAACTACAGGCAAGCCTTACAATTAGACCACAGAGCTGGAAACCTGGAGACCTAGGTACGAATCCCCAGCCATCACCACCACATTCTCACTATGTGACCCTGAAGAAATCATTTATTATCTCTGTGTTGAACCTCTCTCTCTAGCCTGTCACTGTGCTCATTGAATCTCACTTTGTGCCTGAACTGGCAGTGACCTAAACTCTCCCCTCCATCTTCTGGATGGCAAAATGCTTTGGGCTACAGTTTGTATGAAAGGCACTGTATAAACCCAATTTTTTTTCCTTTCTTATGTAGTGCTCACCTGATGCTTCCAGCAAACCCAGTGAGGTTGTCTAAAAGGGTTCAACCTTTACTTGTCTCATACTTGTTTGCAATCTACCCCAGCATTGTCAAGTCCCACAATAGACAGCTGCATCTGCATAATTACTTAGTGAGATCAGAGTGCAAAAGACCTGGCTGCTAAAGAAATTGATATTCACAGCAAGACATAATTAAGCATTCAGGCCAGGCAGACCAGCATAAAGAAGATTGTTAACACTTGTTATCCCCATAGCAATACAAAATAGAGAAAAATCCTCCGTGTGCTGCAAAATAGTTATAAATACCAGGTACTCAGAGGGTCCATTACTTCTATCCTGTACGCAGTAGACTCTGGAAGGCAGAATTTTCCTACTGAACCACACATTTCAGTTTAAACAGGAATACCTTCTAATTCCTGTTAATCCCCTGCCACCTTTCTAGTGCTCAGAGAATTATAATCACTGGGTATCCTCATCCGTCCCATTGGCCGATGCACAATCATAAATCTTTTGGCTGCCAGAGGCAAATCTCCCTGTCTCCAGTCAAAAACTCCAGTCTAACTTGTGCATTTCTGGAAGCCAGTCATGATCAATCTCGCTCCCTAAGAATTACAGGTATTGCCTTACTAATTTATAGCTCTACCTCTTAGTATTTAGCATAGGCACGTTGTCAAAAAGCACGCATGTTTGTGCTGCAGGCTCCTTTCCTTATTCCTTGTTCTTTGTAACAACACAAAAATTATATATATGCATAGCAATGAATTCTATTTACCTATTTCTCATGGTTATGTAAGAGACAGTTCTGTAAGGCGAGGATTGCAGGTTCAGTCCATCTTAGAGCCACAGACTGTCTTAGGCTAAGGAAACAGAGCTCCAATTAACTCTTCACTATCAGGGACCCTCAGACTTAGCAGCCATCAACCTGGAGTTCAAGTGGTTGGCAGGCTGTGCTGCACACTGAAAGGCAGGATCCAGGGTAGGCAGACCCTCGTGTAGTGTTTGCCTCACCCTTCTGCCCAGGTTTGGGACCCTCTAGTAGTGTCCCCAAAAATGAATGGTGGTGCTGGATACCTCCAGAGGCCTAACAGTACCCCCCCCCCATATCCTGAGTAGGAGGTATTGCTGGCCAGCCTGGCTAACCAGATGCAGGTACCTGCAAGCAGCTCTGGGGACTCCTGAACAACGGTCCTTTCCTGATGACTCCTTAGGTCTACTGTGCAATCGGTGGTCCTGGGGGGGGGCACAACACAGTCCAGTTTTGGCATGATTGTGAGGTACTCTGCACCAGTTGGAGATAGCTCCAGATCGCCCCACATCCCACACATTCAAGAGGTACCATGTCTCTTCGTGTGTCCCTAGTCCCAGGGAGCAACATGGCGGCTCTCATGAGACTACAGGACCAATGGAGTTCTTTCGCTTCCCACATGGGAGGCTAAGGAAACCAGCACCATGGAGGAAAACCACAGAAGTGGCACACCAATTAGCAGGCCTCTTAATGGCAGAGGGGGCCAGGTCTTGGGGCAATTCCGCACCTGCAGAGAATTCAAGGGGCATACATCGCGAGACAGTCATAAATCTCATGGCTCTTCCCAAGAATTGTCACGGGATCAGTGGCCATGTTGGCGGAGGAAGCAGGGGCAGCCAGAAGCATAGGAGCCATTTGGACACCCCCACCAGGTGGGCGGCCATTTTGTGTAGGATCACTAACTCCTCTTAAAGGCACAGATCCACTGGCCCAACACAATCTTTCCATCTTGGCTGTTAATACTGGCTGCTGCTCTTTTAGGCTGTAACCGCTCACTGGCCATGTTTCTGACCCAGTTTTTCTTGTCTGCTCCTCACAGATCGGATTTATCACCAACATTCATTATTTGAAATGCCTGCCTGCATAGAATGCGGGGCGAAGCTCCTTGAATCACACATGGGGGAATCATTATATGCAGTGTGCACTATCACTGAGCCTGATGCTCTGCAGAATCCCAACATGGAAATGGTGGCAACCGATAAAAATCCGGCAGCTCCCACGGCCCCACTCATGCTGAACACTGCACAGGCGGGTCTGCTGTTCCAGTGGCTGGAGACTTTGCAAGCCTAGCAGCCCACAAGCAAGCCCTAGGCAGTGGCAAAGAAATGCAGAGGCACAGCACTGAGCCCACAGCTGCAGAGGAAGAAGTGCAGGCAGGCAGAAGACCATCTGGACTCATCAAATGAAGGTTTTTATTTATTTATTGAAATGTTTCACCAGGAAGGCACACTGAGCAACAGGTTGCTTGTCTCCCATTGCGACCTGGGGGGAAGGGGTATAATAGGATATGAGCCATGCATTAGGCCAGCTGTGCCCACAGGAGGACATGGCAGAGTTGGCTCACCTTATCCAGGAAGCTCTGCAGATATCACTGGAGCAAGAAGAGCCCCACACCTTGTCAGACCACCTCCTCTCATCCCAATCAGCTCTTGATGCCATCTTGACCAAGGAACTGGAGGCATTGGAGCCAGCCAGGATTCCAGAAAAATGAGCCATGCAGAAATTTTACCCCCTCACTGAGTCCTACCAGATTGTTTGGTACTCAGCCCCAAAGGTAGACACTCTGGTGTCTGCACTGGCCACATGCACGGTCATACCAGTGGTGAGTTCTACAGTGCTAAAAGACCTGATGGACAAGAAGGTGGAGGAATCATTAAAATGGGTCCATGAAGTGACGGGGATGGCCTTATCTGTGGACATAGAAATGTGGTACACTAGCAGGGCACTCCTGGGCTGGGTGGAGACCATCACAAATGGACTCCCAGAAGACTCCCCACAAACACAGCAGGCGAACTGCACTGTGCAGGTAGCACACTATATCGAAGATGCTTCCTCAGACTCCGTCAGGTTTAGTGCCAGGGCGGCTGTCCTGACCAACCAGGCCAGATGGGCGTTGTGGCTCAATATTTATTTTTAATTTTTTTATTTTAGTCTTTGGTAACCAGGTAAGGCCTCCTAGGCACAAGTGCCTGTTTTAAGGGGCGACCTGGGAGCACTGGGCGGTTAAGTGACTTGCTCAGAGTCACACAGTATGCAAGTGGAGGTTGTGAGATTCAAACCCAGGTCTGGCCTGCTGGATGTACCAAGCTCATCCACAGCTCATTACTCTAACCTCTGGGCTATATTGCCAGCAGATGCAGGCAGATGCTGAGTCAATGGTGACCCAGATGAAGCTCTCCTGCAAAGGGAGCCACCTGTCCGGGGAAGCCCTCACTCCATTCCTTAAGGACAGAGCAGGGACTAAGCAGATGGCAGAAAAGAAAGACCTCTTCCTCCCCTCCTGCCAGTCCTTTCACTCCAGATTCTGAGGAGCTCGGAACTGGACAAGAGCAGCAGCTTTCCAGTCCCAGAGCAGTGGGGCAGCAAGATCCTGGTTCCAGTCACGGAACAACCAATCCAAATTCAAGGGTAATTTCAATAAAAGAGGGGGTGCTAAGGACAAGTCTGGTGGTGGTTCCACCGTCAACAACCAATGATGGCAAAGGGGCCCCCAGCATTTAAAGCTAGAATTTTGGTGAGCAAATTAAATGGGTGGTCTGGTAGTATAAAAGACAAGATAGCACACTAAATATGCAAAAAAGAAGAAAACATTCATTTTTCATACAATTATGACAATTGCAATAAAGTGCTTCCAGTATTTTTGGGAAGGGTTTAAGCCTGAGGTTCAATGAGTGGAGCAACTACATCACTCCCCCATCAGGACTTAAAAGACCACTCCTCCTGGACTGTTCCAGGATTATTCTTTTCATTGCAGCCAGAGGCATCACCCTTCCTTCTTGGTTGTTTTTCTGTGCCTCTGGCTGCAGGCTTCCTTTCCCTCCTATCGCCTCTTCTGTCTACAGCACCTTTCAGCTGCCCTCCTGGTGTCTTCCTCACCTTGGCTGTCTGCCACTCCCTCCCCTCCATTCCCCTCATTTCCTTGTTTTGTATTTGTCTCACTCATCCCCGTTCCCACCTCAGTGTCTCTCCCTCTGCCCCTGTCCATTCCTCATCTCGTCGTGCCCCTCTCTAGTACCTTATTCATCTGTTTTCATTTCATCATCTCCACGATCCTTTCCCCTTCCCCGTTCTGCCTTTGCACCTGTGGGCTGGTCCCACTTGGGTCTCCATTTTGTGCTGCCACTGCATTTGAATGCTGTCGCCCACACACCTGGCAGCTGAGCCCCTGATGTTGCTCCCTCCTTTGTGTGCTCTTCCCAGAGTCATCTCCATTCTTCTTGCCTTCTCCTTGCCTCCCTGCTGCTCTCCTCATTGTTTTGTTCAGCCAGACTGACTGCTTTTCCAGCCTTCTGTCATTTGTCTTGGAGGACCCATTCCGATTTCTTTCTTTTGCTCCCCTAGGTTTGCCGCTTTGCTTAGCGGGCTCCTTCCTGACCACTGCCCTGCTGCATCCTGCTGTTCGTACTGCTCGTTATTGGAGTGCCATTCTGTTTCGGGTTTCATTTTTCCTCTTCTACCTTGAGTGCATCTGCTCACCCTCCTTACTACCTGCTCCATTCACCCTGCCAGTACGGCCTTCCTGACTACCAATTGTTTGGGCCCCAGAGCGAGGCCTCATTCCAGCCCCACTCATGCCTGTCTTTCTCCTGGCTCCGCTTTGCCATGGTAACCCTTTCTTCGGTTCTTTTGGGCATTTCACACTTTAGTAGGAGCCTCATATCTCTTTCCTTTTTGGTTCGCAGTTCCCAGGACCTCTCTGGATTCTTCTCCCTCTTGCTATGATTTCTCTTTCTGATTTACTAACATACTAACTGCTAGCAGATTAGGCCTTATGGTCTATCGAGTCTGCTCGAACCTCATTTCCCTAGTTGGGTACCGAGGCCCTCCCCCTCTTGTGTTCCAGAAACCCCTATCATCCATCCCAACCCCCTGGGCCAGGCCATCATCTGATACATCCGCTTTCTGTGTCTGTCCCACCCTCTCTTGAAGCCCTCCACTGTGGATCTCTGAACCAGCTCGCCAGGCAGCGCGTTCCAAGGATCCACCACCCTCTCAGTGAAGAACCTCCTCCTTTCTCCCCCCCTCACCCTTCCACCTTTCAACTTCAAACCATGCCCTCTGGTGATACCTCCCTGCTTTAGTCTAAAGATCCCCTCCATGTTTACCCTAGTTATTCACTTGAGGTACTTGAAGACCTCAGTCATATCCCCCCGTCTCTCCTGTCCTCCAGTGAAAACAGGCAGCGCTCCTCAAGTCTGTCCTCATACGTCAAATCCCTAGTCCTCGTATCATCTTAGTTGCCCTCCTCTGTACCCTGTCCAGGAGCTGTATGTCCATCTTCAAGTGTAGTCTCCAGTACTGTCCACAGTACTCAAGGTGTGGTCTAACCAATCCATTGTACAGCGGCAGAATCACTTCCCTGCTCCTAGAGGTGATCCCCCTTTACGATGCATCCCAACATCCTGTTTGCTTTGCTAGACGCTCTCCTGCACTGCTCGGAGTTATTCATTCATGCATCCACCATGACCTCTAGGTCTTTTTCCCCTGTTGAGGCATCCAGCGCCTCCTCTCCCAGGGTGCACCTGTATTTAAGGTTTCCCCACCCAAGATGTAACACCTTGCACTTACATAGAAACATAGAAACATAGAAGTTGACGGCAGATAAGGACCGCAAGGCCCATCCAGTCTGCCCATTTCTTTTTCTACCTTATAAATGTGCCATCGTCCTTTGCTCTGTCAGTGGCTTATCTATTCATACTCATTTGTATTGCTCCCTTATGCCTATCCCATGCCTGTTTGAAGCCCTGCACTGTATTCATAGCCACCACTTCCTGAGGTAGGCCATTCCATGCATCCACCACCCTTTCTGTGAAAAAGAATTTCCTCACATTCCCCCTTAATCGGCCCCCTCTAATCTCATGCTGTGTCCTCTTGTCCTGCTATTTTTGTTATATTTAAACATGTTAGACTCTTTCACCTTGTTAATGCCCTTAAGGTGTTTAAATGCCTTGATCATATCACCTCTCTCCCTCCTTTGCTCAAGGGTATACATATTGAGCTCTGTTAATCTGTCCTCATATGTCTTCTGATACAGTCCCTGCACCATTTTGGTTGCCCTTCTCTGGACTGCCTCAATTTGGTTAATGTCCTTGTGAAGGTGTGGCCTCCAATACTGCCGCAGTACTCAGATGGGGCCTAACCAGTGTCTTGTAAAGAGGATTGTGCCTCCCTCTTACGACTTGTGATACCCCTACTAATACACCCTAACACCCCCAGCCTTACCTATGCTTTAGAGGTCTGCTTGGATGATTTCAGGTCATCAGTGATGATGATGCCCAAGTCTCTTTCTTCCTTTGTGACTGCTAGCAACTCCTCCCAGCCTATAGGTGGCTTCGGGTTTCTCTTCCTATGTGCATGATCTTGCACTTCTTTGCATTAAATCCCAGTTGCCACTCTTCTGACCATTTGCTAGTTTGTCCAGATCTCTTCTCATTCTGCCCACCCCATCTGGATCATCTACTGTGTTGCAGATCTTCGTGTCATCTGCAAACAGACAAGCCTTACCCTCTAGTCCAGCTGCAAGGTCACTAATGAAGATGTTGAAGAGGACTGGCCCCAGGACTGATCCCTGAGGTACCCCACTTGTGACTTGCATCTCTTCTGACTGTATACCATTTACCACCACTCTCTGTTTTCTGCCCGTCAACCAGTTTGCCACCCAGTTGACCAACCTCTGACCCACCCCGAGCCTACCCAGCTTATTTATCAATCTTCTATGTGGAACAGTGTCAAAAGCTTTGCTGAAGTCAAGGTAGGCGACATCAACTGCTCCCCCTTGGTCCACCACTCTGGTTACCCAGTCAAAGAAATCTATGAGATTAGTTTGACAGGACCTTCCTTTGTAAACCCATGCTGTCTTGGATCCTGTGCCCTATGGATTCCAGGTGTTGCACTATCCTTTCCTTAAGTGCCTCCATAATCTTGCCCACTACTGAGGTAAGACTGACTGGTCTGTAGTTCCTGCCTTCTCCTGCTACCACTCTTGTGGAGCGGGATCACATGAGCCCTGCTCCAGGCTTCTGGGACCTCTCCTGTGTTCAGAGACTCACTAAACAGTTTTGCTAATGGCTCTGCTAGTTCCACCTTTAGCTCCTTAAGTACCCTGGGATGTATGCCATCAGGTCCCATTGCCTTATCCACCCTGAGCTTAGCAAGCTCTTGTAGGACCCTTTCTTTTGTGAAGGGAGTAGTGTTCACCTCCCTTCCCCCCTGTGTCTATGGTGCTGAACTGTGGGCCCTGCCCTACCTTCTCTTCAGTAAATACTGAGCAAAAGTATCTATTTATGATAGATGCTTTTACATGGTCCTCCTCCTCCTCACATGCTCCCTTTTCTCCATTAAGCTTAGCAATACCCCCTATGGACTTTCTCCTTTCACTAATGTATCTATAGAAAGTCTTGTCACCTTCTTTACTGTTCATGCTAGTGTTTCCTCAGTTTGGGACTTTGCCTGCCTTACTGCCTTCCTGCTTCCCTTAGGGCAGTTTGGTATGCCTCCTATCTTCATTCCGCTGTGTTCCCTTATATTTCCTGAAGGCCAGCCTTTTGGCTCTGACCTTTTCTGCTACTGTATTTGAGAACCAAAGTGGCTTCCTTCTTCTTTTGCACTTCCTTTTCTGTCTAACACAATGGGATGTTGCTTCAAGTATTGCATCCTTAATGCTTGCCCACTTTGCCTGTACCCCCTCACCTGTGTTTCTTTTTGCCAGGGCTAGCTTAACTCTGTTGGCCATCTTATCAAAGTCAGCTCCTCTGAAGTCCCATATTTTTGCCTTGGAATGGGATGATTTAGATGTAGTAGCAAATTGAACCATACCATGTGATGGTCACTGGCCCCAGGTAACCTTCTACCTGGAGATCTGTGATCCCTTCCTGTTAGTCAGTACTAGATCTAGGATAGCCCTGTCTCTTGTAGGTTGTTGTACCAGTTGTTTGAGGCCCTCCCCTGCAGGAATCCACTATGTGTCTAGTTCTGGCAGATGTTCCTGCTGGTATTGACCAATCTGTATCCGGCATGTTGAAGTCTCCCATTATCAGAACCTCCCCTTTAGCTGTCATGTTTTGTATATCTTCTAACAGTAATGTATCTATGTCCCCCCCCCCCCCGGTCTGGGGGCCTATAGACAACCCCAGTTCTTATGGCTGTTCCATTTCCTGTTTCCAGGGTGAGCCACAGTTCTTCTGGCTCCTTATGTGTATTCTGAATTTCTGTAGCTTTGATATTTTCATTGACATACAGGGCCACTCCTCCCCCTTCCTTTTTGCACTTCTGTCTCTTCTGAACAATACATAGCCAGGTACTGAAGTCTCCCAAGTGTGGTTACTGGTAAACCACGTCTCACTAATTGCTACTATGTCCAGTTTAGCCTCTGACATTAATGCCTGCAGGTCTGGGATCTTATTTCCCTGGCTGTAAGCATTTGTGTACATGATTTTCCATTGGCCAGATTTCGGTGTGTTAGTTGTTGGGTGAGGTTTGGCATTACCCCTATGCGTCGTATGGGGAGACAAATCTTTTTTCTTACCTGGTGATGCAAATGAACTGCAAACATGCTGAATCCCTGTTTGACCACTAGCTGAGGGGGGAGGGGTGTTCTTCCCATTCGATGTATGGGGTGCTGCTTCCCTCTCCCCATTTGCTAGTTTAAATATTCTGCAAAGACATCAAACTTCTGCCCCAATGCACTGACTCCTCCTTAGTCAGATGCAGTCCATCAAATTTAAAGGACTTTCGCTCCCAGAACTGTTGCCAGTTCCTACAAATCTGTGTCCTTTTCCTGGCACCAGCCCTTGAGCCACGTGTTTAGCTCCCCTATCTCCCCTTCTCTGACCATCCGTCCATCTGCCCCCCTCTCCCAGACTGGCAGGATCTCAGAGAAGGAGATGCCGGACGAAATGGATGATAGTTTGTCACCCAGCCTGGTCAGGTGTTCCTTGGTCTCCTCAACGGACCAGCTGGCGAGATCATTAGTCCCTATGTGTACTAGGACATCAATGTTTTCTCCTGCTTTGTGAACAATTTTACCAATGCGGTCAGTGTCTCTCCATGCTGATGTACCTGGGAGACATCTGACCATTAACCCTGGCTGGAGATGGGTATCAACTCCCCGAATCATGGAGTCTCCTATGATCAGAAGTTTTTTGGATTTCCTTTTTGCTTTTTTTGTTTTGGTTCCTGATTTGGGTGAGTTTTGTTGTGCTAGCTCCTGTGCCGAGTGTCCTGCTCTGCAGTGTCTTCTGCCTCTTTGTTTGATTTCAGAGATAGAGGCAGATACCTGTTTGTAGTGTTTATATGGTTTTGGAGGTAATATGTTGGAGAGCAGAGAGTGATGGGGCACCCGATTTGCCCCTCCTAATCACCTGCCAACCTCCTGGTCCAACTACCCTCTGCGGTCGAGGTTTTTCTGTTGGATGCTGGGGAAATGGCAGGTGGTTCTTATAATGTATTTCCTCTTGAATATGAAATTTGAGGCGTGCAATCTCTGCCCATACTGCCTGGAGCTGAGCCCTAAGATCTCCAACTTGGTGATATTGAAATTTAATTTCCATGTGTAAGCCCACCTTTCCAGGGTATCCAGGTCCCCTTGCAGGGCCAACCTCCCCTCTTCCCCCTCAGCTACTGCTCCCATCTTGGAGTCATCAGCGAAGAGACTTATTTCACACCCTATAACCTCCCTGATCTCTGAAATGTATGCATTAAACAGGATTGGACCCAGGACCGAGCTCTGCAGTACCCCAGTACCGACCTCTCTAGAGTTCGAGAGCTCCCCACCTACCACTACTGTCGGAGTGCATCCAGCTAGCCAGTTTTCAATCCATCTGGCCATCAAAGGGCCTACTCTCAACCCAGTCAGTTTCTCCACCAGACAATTGTGGGGGACAGAGTCAAACGCCTTGCTGAAATCCAAGAATAATACATCCACAGGCTTTCCCCTGTCCAGTTCTGATGTTACTCGTTCGTAGAATTTACCCTTGCTCCGCATTGATTTCATGATGTTCCTCATGCTGTTCAAGCTGTTACTGGGCTCATGGCCTATTCCATCATTGACCTCGTCGATTGCCTTCCATCATCATTTTGCCAGTTATGAGTACTTACTTTTTCACAGTTTCTTGCCGTGACAGTGCCATACGGTCCTGTCGGTCAAGTCTGTCATGCTAGCATTTCCATTTGTACCACCATTTGCACTGGTTAGCCATGCTTTGCATGTCATGTCCCTCTCAGCAGTACAACATTTTATAGGTGCTCCTCATGCTATTGGAGCTCTTTGTGGTCGACAAACCCTGTTCCTTCTTCGTCCTCAGTTTCTTGGCTCGATCCTTCTCTCTACCTATCTCCATTGCATCAGGAGTGTCTACCCCTGTTGATTCCACTCATTGCCCTCCTCCTCCAGTTCCCTCTGCCCTCCATTCTCCCTCCTCCCTCCATTCCACTCCTTCTATGACCTTTGCCTTCTTTTGGGTCTTTTCCCCTATCCGGCCATCACCTTCCCTATTCATATCCACTTCTTACTTCAGTCCGTATGGTGTCCAGGTGCCTGAGTCTGGTTCTCCTTCACTCAGTCTGATCTCAGGGTCTACTTGTTTTCATCGCTTAATTGAGCATACCTCTCTGTGAGTCCTATACTACCTCATTGAACTGCTGCACTCCTGTGGCTATTATCACCATCAGTCTTCTCATGCCCACATCTGGGAACCCTCGATCATCCGACCTCTACATGGGTCTACTCCATCACATCGACTACTCGAGCATAACCCTCTTGGGTCCATGCCATTTCATCTTGACCTGCTCTCCACTCGAAGACATGCCTTCATGTCTATTGCCCCTTTGCTAGGCGATGGCAGGCTTCTCTCCATTATCGTTCATTGTTCATTTAATGTCTCACTTTAAACCATTCAAGCCTTCAAGGCTTCTTTCCATTATCATACATCCTCTCTTGCTTTTGAGTTTCTAGTCTCAGACATCGCTCACATCCATCATCAGATGTCCATTTAGAGGGACAGAGCAAGAGCTTCCTCTAAAATTGGATTTTTCCTCCTTCCTTGATTTCTACTTTAAATTGCCATAGCGGAGCTGTCCCTAATCAAAACATCCTTCAGCCTGGAGGGAAGTGACCTAGGCCTTGGATCCCCAGAGGTTTCCTCCTCAAAGAGGGGGTTTTCCTCTCCTCCATGCCAATGGTCATAAGATTAGTCAGGGTTAGCGCGTTCTTAGGTTCCTTAGTTAGGTTCCGCTGTTGGATGGAGTCAGATGGTGGCCCCAGCTGATCCCTCTCTCCTTAGGAAGTTCACCCTTCTGCATCTCATCAAATTTCCTTTTGTTCATCGTCTTCACCTGTTATCATTCTTCTCCTGCCCTTCTTATCTATGTCTGTCACATGTGTTTCAGGTATCGATAGCTTCTAATTTCTCACCTCTTCGATGCTCGACACCCTTTTGAGTATTATTTTTGGGCTTCTTCCTAAGCTACCTTTAGCCAAGGGAATTATTCCCACAGCACCTATAGGGGGAACCCTCCTCTGGGGTTTCTTGCATCTTACCCGTACAGTGTAATATATCCCATGGATAGAGAGCCGAATAGCCACAATGTATCAAAGTCACACAAGCATATATCTCATCCAGTTGTGTAAGCACAATTGAATGGGAAGGCTTTAAGCCTGAGGTTCAATGGGCAGAGCAACTATGTCACTCCCCCATCAGGCCTTAAAAGGCCACTCCTCCAGGACTGTTCCAAGATTCGACTTTTCATTCTCCCACTATCCACCCCTACTCCTCCAGCGGCACGTCTCTTTTTCCCATGGGCTTCTTCCTAAGCTACCTTTAGCCATGGGAATTATTCCCATGGCACCTATGGGGGGGAACCCTCCTCTGGAGTTCCTTGCATCGTGCCCCTACAGGGTGGTATGTCCCATGGATAGAGAGGCAAATAGCCACAATGTATTGAAATCACACAAGCATACATCTCATCCAGTTGCGTAAGCACAATTCAACAATGCTTTCAACAAAAATATGCATTGCTGACTACCATATAAATTAGATCTATCCCAGTCCAGTGTGCCAGCCACTAATAACCCCTGCGCTTCACCAGTATGGCTTCCTTAGGGGATAATTCTTGCTTTAAATGTTGTTTTGTGCGACAGCAGTGAAACCAAAGCTCTTCTGGTTGAGCAGCCTTGCAATATAGTAAGCGCATATCCTTTATCTGATGATTTTCCCAGTGCCCATGGACCCAACAAAGGTGAAGGCATTTCAGCTGGCCCTTGCCGATCTCAGCAGGAGTAGGGCAATAGCCCCCATCCTGGCTCATGAAAGGGACACCGGAGTGTACTCTACATTCTTTATGGTCCCAAAAAAGACAGGAGGCCTCCACCCCATTCTTGACCTCAAATTCCTCAACAAATTTGGACCTTACAAGAGGTTCAAAATGGAGACTCTCCAATCAACCCTGGTGGCAATTCAGCCAAGCAATTTTCTGGCCTTGGGAGACTTCAAGGATGCCTATCTGCACATCATGATCCACCCTGACACCACCGGTTTCTCTGATTCCAGATTTATTGGCATCATTTCCAATACACATGCCTCCCATTCGCTCTGCAATCAGCACAGAGGGTCTTCACTAAGACACTACTAGTGCTAGTTGTGGACCTCCAAAAAAAGCACATACATGTCATCCTGTATCCGGATGACTGGCTTATTTGGGCCAGGCACCTGGATCAGGCCAGAAGGGATATCGAAACAGTGCTCCAGTGCCTACAAGAGCATGGATGGGTCAAAAACTGGGAAATGAGCCAGCTGCAGCCCATGCAGGTACTTACACACCTGGGCACCCGCATAGACATGGCTGCGGGCTGGGTCTACCACACACACACACCAAACACAGGACAAGGTGAACAACATAACTAGACTCCTAGGCTCCATACATGACCAACTATACAGACCCGTGTGCACATACCTTTAAATGTTGGGCCTCGTGGCAGCCATGATAGCCAAGGTGCCAAGGGCACGATTACATGTGCATCCCCTACAAAGGTATGTCCTAGACACATGGTAACAGTCCACCCAGGATTTCGAGTTCATACTCAGCCCCAATCTGGACATCCTTCGGAGTCTCAACTGGTGGATGGACTGGTGGAATCTAATGTTGGGGGTATCGCTGGAACTGACCCTGCTGATGACAATAACAATGGATGCCAGCCTCTTCAGCTGGGGTGCCTTTTCACTCATGCTTCCCAGACAGTCGTGCCAAAGAGGTCGACACAATGAAAGCAATGTGGAGTTTCCAAAAGGCCTACATTTTTCCACCAATTCCGATGATAGCCAAAGTACTACACAAGATCCTGGACACGAAATCTACAGTTCTGGTGGTGGCACCGGACTGGCTGAGGAGATCGTGGTACTCTCTACTTCATGCAATTTTGATAGACACACCTGGGTGCCTACCTCTACATCTGAACGTGCTAAAGCAGGATGCAATATTACACCACAGTCCACAGGATCTCTCTCCGACGGCTTGGATGCTAAAAGGACAAGACTGTTAAAATAGGGCTATCTCGCCAGAGTGGTGGATCACTTGTTGCGATCCAGGAGAACTTCAATGAATAAGACATATCAGAGACACTGGAAGATTTTCTGTAAATCATGCACAGCGAAAGGCTTGTCTCCTTTGGTGGTGGGCCTTCCCCAAAATGCTGAAGTTTCTCAATGGTGGGACTGAAAACGGCTTGTCTTATTCCTTGCTGAGGGTACAGGCCTCTGCTGTATCTGCGATACAGGGTCCCTGCCAAAGATGGGGCCCAAAGGTTCCCATCCCGATGTGGTCTGTCTACTGTGAGCTGTACAGATCTCCATTCCCAGGGTTCACACCACATGTCCACTGTGGCAGCCCAATTGGGTGTTGGAAAGCATAGACAAGCCTCCGTTTATCCCCAACTCCCCTTATTGGATGACTGTTAAAACCATGTTCCTCACGGCTGTGTGTTCTGCCACTAGGGTGAGGGAACTAAAAGCACTTTCCTGCCTGGAACCTTTTCTCATCTTCCATAATGGCCGGGTGTCTCTGGACCCAGTCCCTTCCTTTACACCGAAGCTTGTGACGCCTTATTATTTGGAGCAGGCCATTCATTTGCCCACTATGCCAGGGGTGGAAGGAAGTCCAGAGAGAATTCCCTATCCTCTGGATGTGTTTTTTTTACTTAAGAGGTATCTGGCAATGACTGAAACCTTCAGGCATTTGGACCACCTGTTTATGTTCTGTTCTGGGACTAAGATGGGTCATGCGGCATCTAAGGCAGCTATTGCCAGCTGGATGAGGAAGGCTACAGAGGCCACTTACCAGGCTGCTGGTTAGGACCTTCCTAGTGGCATTCAAGCTCATTCCACCAGGGCCCTTTTTGCTTCTTGGGCTGAGGGGGTGGTGCTTCTGTGCAGGACATTTGTGCTGCAGCCACTTGGTCCTCTGTTCATACCTTTGTCTGCCACTACTGGCTTGATGTGGCTTCTGCCAATAGAGCCAGGTTTGGCAGGGTGGTGCTTCAAGCTGCAGTACAGTATCCTTCCTGATGGGGTGCATCTTCTTTATCCCACCCATGGTTTTCCTGGGTATTGCTACAAATAACCCAGTGGTTATGGTTCTCGAAGCACTAGAAAGGTGGCAGGTGATAATGGTGTTTACTCACCTGTTAAAGGTGATTATACCTGCCCTCTTTATAGTGCTCAGAGTCCCTCCTTTGATAGACAAACTGTTTTCCTTACAGCAGCTGGAATCATCTGTGTACTTTCAAATTTGGGGAGGGTTATTTCTGAATATGCTGTCTTGTTATTCCTAGTGCTGCACGCTTGTGTATTATGGCGCTTGCAGTCGTTTAGCAGGGGGACTATAGGTCTTCCTGTTTAGTTTGTATTATCAATCACTGGCAAAGTGCTGGGGGTTTGGATTAGGGGCACCCGGCGGTATTACTCTTATTTCACCTGTGTTATCTCTGTACTCTTGGTTTTGAATAAACATTTATTATCTTTTCACACTGCATTTTGCTGTGGATGCTGGTTCTTGACATTTTCTGTATTTTGCATGACATGCCTGTGTTTGGGGGTTTTGTTTTTTTGCCTTCTTTTCTCTGCTAGGGAAATATCAGACTGGAGTATTTGGCTGGAGACAGGGGTATTGGCCTCTGGCAGCCAAAAGATTTATGATTGTGCATCGGCCAGTGGGATGGATGAGGATACCTAGTGGTTATGGTTCTCTGAGTACTATACAGGTGGCAGGTATAATCACCTTTACCAGGTGAGTAAATACCATTTTTTGTATGGTGTGCATTGCTCCAACTCTGTGGGGCATACAGATGTACAGCACTTCTAAGAGTATCTTGATGAATAGCATGACAACCATCTACAGACAGCAGAAAAATGCACCCTCCATGAAAATATTGGTGACTGGTATTCTTTATTTATGTGCCGTAAGAGTAAATCTCATAGTCATTTCCAGAATCTTTGGCCCCATGGATTCTAATCAAATCAAAAGACTAACCTCAGCACCATATCAAGGCAAATCTTGCAACTGAGACAGGGGCAGTTGGGGATCAGCTACAGGAGCTGCCTTGAAGGGGTGCTAGGTTTAACCATTTGATTTGAATCCATGGAGCTAAAGACTCTCAAAATGACTTTGAGACTTGCTTTTTGTGTGTATGCAATATGCAATATTTTGCTTGTGTTTGCATAAGAGTAAAAGTCTTTTGAATTATTTGAGATGGTTCTGCAGTTACCTTCTACTTTACATAATGAGACCATTTTGGCTATTTCAGGCACAGGAGGATACATTTTTAAGATGTCACAATGAAAAGAACTGCTCATGCTTGATATTAGAGGAGAGGACTATTGTGAAAGTAATTTTGGAGGAAAATACGTTGTGACGTAAACCTGACAACAATGATCATACAAACAGAATTGCGCTCGTCAGTGCTTCTCACTTAGCTTTGAGCTACGGAAAATGAAATGCCATGCTAATGACCTCTGTTGGTAATGAAGAAAATGGAAAAATGTGCCTGAATACAAAGGCTTAATGAAAGGGAAATATTAAATAATACACAAAAAAACTGACATTTTTATCTGGTCTAATAAAATTCTTTAATTGTTCAGAAATTTCTACCAGTTGACCGCTTCTATGGATTCCAAGGCACTCATTTGCAGTCCCCGTGGCTGTGATGAGCAAGAGCCATTGCTGAGTTATTTCTCAATATGCCCTCCATGTATTGACATTCAAAAACCAGCAATTATTAATTCTCCTCCATTTTTCCAATGCTAGTCTTGAAAACTCTCCTAAAAGTCATTCTTTAACCTGTTCAGCAGGACAGTGAAGTCTCACCTCTGCAGAGAGTAGTGAAAGTAAACTGTATATCCTACAGAGGTGAAGAGGCGATTGCAATGTTTAACAAGCATTTGTCAATGCCGAATGTTTGCTTGCTGGTATTAGCATTGGAAATGCAGGAGTTAGACAGATGCAGAGTAGGAATGGCAGTGAAGTAATGAACTTCATGCCAACCCCACCTTTACCCTGCAGAGATGGACAGGCATTGGGGTATGCATTTGGGTTGTCACCCATAACATTCATGCCATTTCACCTCACTCTATCCTGCAGACACTGACAAGTGCTGAGGTGTGCCTTGGGGTGTTCAGCTTTACAGTCACCCCACTCCATAAGGACATATGCTGAAATGGGTGCAATATATAATGGGGTAAACTCTGGGGCTGAAGAGTCCAAGGCACAGCTCGATGCCTGTCAGTGGCTGCAGGGTGGGGGAGTTGGGTTGGAATAGCATGAGCATTGCAGTCGGCAATCCAAAGGCACACCCCTGATGCCTGTCAGTCTGCACAGGGTGGGACATTATGGTTCGAAACCATAACACCCCAGGCATTTGTTGGTATTTGCAGTATACATTTTTAACATGGCCATTTTGTGGCCCCACCTCATGAAAGCATTTGGGAACTCTTCTCATGAACAGTGGCACTGTGATTTTGTCAATATGTACCAGAATTTGAGTTTCCACAGTGACCATGCCAGATGTATGAAAACAGAGATCGGGCAGGATGTGAAGAATGGCAGCTGTACCATTCATAGGGAGGTGTGAAGAGATGGCAATGTTGAAAATCTGTAGTGAAAATATTACAAATGCTCAAACTTCTGAGCGTACGTGGAAACTGTGCAATGCATGCGCGTATCACAGTCATTTAGTGGAATTATTTCACCAAATTTTCAACATAGGCATTTTGTGACCTCTACTCATGAACACTGTCACTATGATTTTCTTAATCTGTCCTGATCATTGATTTTCCACAGCAACCGGGGTATTCTGGGCTAGATGTGTAAACGCATATTTCAGGCAGGATGTGAAAAATGACAGCTGTACTTTTCATAAGGAGATCTGAAAAAATGCCAATGTTGAAAATCTGGAGTGAAAATACTACAAATTTGTGAAGTTATATGGGTGTGTGGGAACTGCACAATGCATGCTTGTAACACAGTCATTTTATGGACATTTGTCACCAAATTTTCAACATAGGCATTTTAGGACCTCTGTTCATGAACATAGTCACTGTGATTTTACATACGAACATACATACGAACATATGAACATACGAATCTGCCAGCAGAACACACCAATCAGTCTATGTAAGTCTGCCCTAGTGTGCAGCTAGCACCCTAGATTGCAGCTGCCCCAGCCTCCTCCCCCTCAATTCCTTCCCCGCTTGTCCCAGCCCCTCCCCCCGACTCTTCCTCTTGCTTTACCCCACTCTTCCTTAAAGCTATTGACTGTCCTACATGTTGCCACCCCCTCTGGCACCACCCTCTGCACCCTCCCCTGTAACCAGTTCTCTATCCATTTAGTCAGACCACCTTCTACCCGTACCCTTCCTTCTCCTCACTCTTCTCCTCCTTGGCCTGTGTCCTTCTTCCCAGTAGTCTGCACCCCTTCTCCTCCTTATTCTTACTGGGTGGTGGTGCCTTCTGTACTACACTCAGACCACTCTGCCCGCCCCTCCAAGGGATACTACGCCTCCGCCTTTACCTATATCTAGGGGGGTGAGCTCATTAAGCTCCCCTGTCCAGACCTTTCTACCAACCTCAGTCTTTTGGCCACCCTCCACTAGTTTAAATCCACCTTAGTAGAGATACACCCCTCTAATCCGGCCTTTAATACTCCCTTCCCCTTCATGCTCAAGTGTACCCTGTCCCCCATGTACAAGTCACTATTCCCCCAGACCCTACCCCAGTAAGTCACTAACCCATAATTTTTGGTGTGGCACCAATCCCTCAGCCACTTATTGAACTCCTCAATCCTACCCTTGCTTGCACATGGTGCCGGGAGTACCCGCGAGAATGCCACCGACTCCCCTACCCTCTCACACTGCCTGCCTGCCCAACTACTTGAATCTCTACCTCACTACTTCCACAGTCTCCCCCGCCAAGTCATTTGTGCCCACATGCAACACTAAATAAGGTTTCTTCTTCCCCCTCGCTGCACACTTGAGCAGTGCCTGCCCTGCCCCTCCTGCAGTCAACCTGAGGATAGCTTCAACCCAACTATAGCTGTGCCTTCCCCCTTCTGCCCCATCCCACCCCCTTTCAGTATAGAATCTCCCAGGATGAGTACCCCCCCATCCCTTAAACCCTTTCCTTTCTAATGCCCCTTCCACCACCCCAGTATTTGTTCTTCACTGCACCTTACCCCCACAGCTGCACCTTCTGTGACTTCTGTGTCTGTACCCCCTACTTCCACCTCACCCTTTTCTGCCTTATTTCACCCATCCCTCTAGAACCCCTTCCCAGCTTGACTACTTCCTACTGGGCTTCCCATGTCGACCTCCCCTCCTCCCTTGCTGATTTCCAACCCCTTTCCTATCCCCGCTGTTGTTGATTTAGAGCCCCCATGCCTTTCTACCCTGATAGTGATGCCCCCATCCTTCCCCCTTCCTGTAGCCTTCTCTCTCCTCCAGTCACCATCCCCTCCTTCCTTACTAGCCCCTCTTCTACCCTTTGTCCTCGTTATCTCTTCCCTACCTGTTGCCATCCCTCTCATGCCCCGCTTGTCCTCCCCCCTTCAGTATGTTCCTGCTCCCCCTCTCTCTCCCATAGCAGAGGCTCGAATCTATTCCTAGTCGATACCCTTCCTACATCTCTTCCCTCTATCGGTTCCCCCCTCCTACTTGTTCCCCTCCATGCCACCCCTGGTCCCTCCCTACCTGCAGCCATCTGCTTTCTCTCCTGGTACTCCTCATGGTCTCTTCCTCCCCCATCAGGAGGCCCCTCCCTTGCCTCGGGCACCCCCTCCCTTCTCTTCTCTTTTCTGCTAGTGCCTCTGATACTGGGGTCGGTTTCACTCCCTAGTTGTCCTTCCTCCGTCCCCCCTTGCTATCCCCTATCCCTCCCCAGCCAGGATGCCTACCATACTCATCTGCCCTGCCACTTAGACTCTTCCCTAATATTCACAGTTCCTCCCTCAAACTAGCCAGTTGTCTACAGACCATACACCCCCCCATCCTGCAAGCCCAGTCCAGGATCATGGCAGACCCACACCCTGTACACCCCACCACCCTTCCAAAGATGCCTGCCCTATTGACATGTGGCACCTGCCCCAATTTGGCCCCCATCTTATGTTACAGGCTCTTACTCCCTGGTTCTGTACCCTGCTACAACTGTTAGGCCCCTATTTACTCAAATTCCTGTTCCCCTCCCACACTAGTCCCCCTACTGCCCCCTTGCCAACTGCGTTAATTCAGTCTCATCTCATCCATTAGATATTGTATTACTGTAGCAATCCTAAAGCCTCCTTGTCCATTGTTCACCCTCAGCTACCATACTTTTTGTTCTCAGCTCTCATATAGTTTCACTTAGCCCAGTTAGAATCCTATTGCACTCCAAGTATTACTTAGCTCAGTTAGAGAAATAAACAGAACAAATAAATATGCATTATTACAGCAGTCCTAACAGTATAGCTCAGTATTTAGCTCAGTTAGAGAAATAAACAGAACTACTAAATCTGTATTATTACAGCAATCCTAAAAGCATCCAATCATTGCTTTGTCTACAATCCAGAGACCCTGCTGTAATATAGGACCACAGAGGACACAGGGCGGGGGAGGTGGGCAACTCTAAAGTCGGCAGGCTCCATTGAGCTCGCTCACTCCCCCTCTCTCACTCACTCGTTCTGTTTCTCCTGGCGCTGCAGGCTGCCCTTTTGTACAGGGCTCCTGCCTCCATAGGTGCCTTTTTCTGCCCGCAAAGAAATCCGCAGCAGTCCTGCCAGAGCTCCATTGAGTTTGTTCTCTCCCCCTCTCTCAATCGCTCTTTCTGTTTCTACCAGCGCTGCAGGCTGCCCTTAAGGATTGGGCTCCTACCTGCTTTGGCACCTTTTTCTGCCCACAAAGAAATCTGCAGCAGTCCCGAAAGAGCTCAGTTGAGCTCACTAACTCCCCCCTCACTCGCTCAATCTTAATCTGTCCCAAACACTGATTTCCCAAAGCAACCATGCTATTCTGCACCAGAAGTGTGAAAACACATTTTGGCCAGGTTGTGAAAAATGACAGCTTTACTGTTCATAAGGAGGTGTGAAAAATGCCAGTGTTGAAAATCTGGCATGAAAATATACAAATTTGCAAAGTTACAAGGGTGCGTGGAAACTGCACAATGCACACTTGTAACACAGTCATTTTACATAGAAACACAGAAGTTGACAGCAGATAAGAACTGCTAGGCCCATCCAGTCTGCCCATTTCTTTTTCTGCCTTATAAATGTGCCATTGGCCTTTGCTCTGTCAATGGCCTATCTATTCATACTCATCTGTATTGCTCCCTTATGCCTGTCCCATGCCTGTTTGAAGCCCTGCACTGTATTCATAGCGACCACTTCCTGAGGTAGGTCATTCCATGCATCCACCACCCTTTCTGTGAGAAAGAACTTCCTCACATTACCCCTTAATTGGCCTCCCTCTAATCTCATCCTGTGTCCTCTTGTCCTGCTATTTTTCTTATATTGAAACATGTTTTTACTGAGGAAGAGGAGGGTAATGGGTCTGAACAGAGTACAAGGGGTGAGAATGGTGCAGAAATGGACACAAGTCCCTTTACACGAGAAAGGGTCCTGAAGGAACTGGAAGTAATAAGAGTTGATAAAGCAATGGGGCCAGATGGGGTGCACCCCAGGGTCCTTAAAGAACTAAGAGAGGTGGTGGCTGAACCTCTTGCTATCCTGTTTAGCCGATCACTAGAAACAGGAGGTACCCAAAGACTGGAGGATAGCAGATGTAGTCCCTTATACAAAACTGGGAACAAAGAGGAAGTGGGAACTACAGACCAGTCAGCCTCACCTCGGTAGTGGGGAAAATCATGGAAGCACTACTGAAGGAGAGATTGGTAGAACATCTGGTTGTCAATGGACTACAGGACCCAAGGCACCATGGTTTCACCAGGGAAGGTCATGTCAGACCAACCTCATTGAATTTTTGACTGGGTGACTAGGGAGGTGGATCAGGGAGGGCAGTGGACATGGCCTATCTGGACTTCAGCAAGGCCTTTGACACTGTGCCACATAGAGACTATTGCACAAACTGGGGAATATGGTGTGGGCAGGACAGTAGTCTCGATAGGTAGGTAACTGGCTGGGCAGCAGGACACAGAGGGTGGTGGTAAATGGCTGTCACTCCACAGAGGGAAGAGTGACCAGTAGGGTACCACAGGGATCAGTGCGGGACGGTACTATTCAATATCTTCATCAGTGACATTGCGCAGGACCTAGAAGGCAGAATTTCACTGTTCGCTGATGACTGAAGCTCTGTAACAGAGTAGACACACCAGAGGGTGTAGACAGAATGAGAAGGGACCTGCAGAAACTTGAAGAATGGTCAGGGTTTGGCAGTTGAAATTCAATGCAAGGAAGTGCAAGATAATGCATATGGGGCACAAAACCCTGGCACAATATATCAGTTGAGGGTGAGGATATAGCATGCACCAACAGGAAAGGGATCTTGGGGTTATCATCTCTGATGACCTCAAGGCAGGGAAACAGTGTGACAAGGCAGCAGGTAAGCAAATAGGATGCTGGGATGCATAGGCAGGGCATCACCAGCAGGAAAAGGGAGGTCATAATTCCACTATACCAAGACACTAGTGAGGCCGCACCTGGAGTACTGTGCAGTTCTGGAGACCTTACCTACATAAGGACATAGACAGGGTAGAGAAGGTTCAGAGGAGGGCAACAAAGATGGTGCATGGATTGCATCACAAGTCCTATGAGGACAGGTTGAAGGCACTGAACATGTACTCCCTGGAGGAGAGGAGGAGAGGGATATGATAGAGACATAAAGTATCTTACAGGGAGGAACAGGGTGCAGAAATGCACTATTTTAAGCGAAAAGATGTTCCAGGACTAGAGGGCATGGGATGAAGTTGGAGGGAGGACGATTCAGAAGAAACGTGAGGAAGAATTTCTTCACAGAATGGGTGGTGGACAAGTGGAACACCCTGCCAGAGGAAGTGGTGGGGGCTGAAACAATCACAGGACTTAAGAATGCATGGGATAGACATAAAGGAATTCTGGAGGTCAGGGGTAAGGGGCAACAGACTTCTTGGAAAACATAAACTGAACTTACAGACTTAAATGGGCAGACTAGGTGGGCCATAGGCCCTTATCTGCCGACACTGTCTATGTATCAATGTATCTATGTATGCTAGACTCCTTCACCTTGTTAATGCCCTTAAGGTGTTTGAATGTTTCAATCATATCACCTCTCTCCCTCCTTTGCTCTAGGGTATACGTATTGGGTTCCGTTAATCTGTCCTCATATGTTTTTTGATGCAGTCCCTGAACAGTTTTGGTTGCCCTTCTCTGGACTGCCTCAATTTGCTTAATGTCCTTGAGAAGGTGTGGCCTCCAGTAATGCACGCAATACTCCAGATGGGGCCTAACCAGTGTCTTGTAAAGAGGGATTATTACCTCCCTCTTCTGACTTGTGATACCCCTACTAATATACCCTAACATCCCCCTAGCCTTACCTACTGCCTTAGTAGTCTTCCTGGATGATTTCAGGTCATCGGTGATGATAATGCCCAGGTCTGTCTCTTCCCTTGTGACTGCCAGCAACTCCCCTCCCAGCCTATAGGTGGCTTCAGGGTTTCTCTTCCCTTTTTGCATGATCTTGCACTTCTTTGCATTAAACCCCAGTTGCCACTCTTCCAACCATTTTGCTAGTTTATCCAGATCTCTTCTCATTCTGCCCACCCCATCTGGATCATCTACTCTGTTGCAGATCTTGGTGTCATCTGCAAACAGACAAACCTTACTCTCCAGTCCATCTGCAATGTCACTGATAAAGATATTGAAGAGAACTGGCCCCAGCACTGATCCCTGAGGTACCCCACTTGTGACTTGCATCTCTTCTGACTGTATACAGTTTACCACCACTCTATGTTTTCTGTCCACCAACCAGTTTGCCACCCAGTTGACCAACTTTTGACCCACCCCGAGCCTACCCAGCTTATTAATCAATCTTCTATGTGCAACAGTCTCAAAAGCTTTGCTGAAGTCAAGGTAGGCAACATCAACTGTTCCCCGTTGGTCCACCACTCTGGTTACCCCATCAAAGAAATCTATGAGATTAGTTTGACAGGACCTTACTTTTGTAAACCCATGCTGTTTTGGATCATGCGCGCCTATGGATTCCTAGTGTTGCACTATCCGTTGCTTAAGGAGTGCCTCCATAATCTTGCCCACTACTGAGGTAAGACTGACTGGTCTGTAGTTCCCTGCTTCCTCCCTGTTACTACTCTTGTGGGGAGGGATCACATGAACCCTTCTTCAGTCTTCTGGGACCTCTCCTGTGCTCAGAGACTCACTAAACAGTTCTGACAATGGCTCTGCTATTTCCACCCTTAGCTCCTTTAGTACCCTGGGATGCATGCCATCAGGTCCCATTGCCTTGTTCACCCTGAGCTTATCAAGCTTTTGTAAGATCCTTTCTTTTGTGAAGGGACTAGTGCTCACCTCTCTCCCCCCTGTGTCCATTGTGCTGAGCTGTGGGCCCTGCCCTACCTTCTCTTCAGTAAATACTGAGCAGAAGTATCTATTTAGGATAGATGCTTTTACATAGTCCTCTTCCTCACCGCCCCCTTAACTCTTTTGATCTTAGCAATATCTCCTCTGGACTTTCTCCTTTCACTAATGTACAGTATCTATAGAAAGTCGTGTCACCTTCTTTTACTGTTCGTGCTAGTGTTTCCTCGGTTTGGGCCATTGCCTGCCTTATTGCCTTCCCTCCTTCCCTTAGGGAAGTTTGGTATGCCTCCCTATCTTCATCCTGCTGCGTTCCCTTATATTTCCTGAAGGCCAGCCTTTTGGCTCTGACGTTTTCTGCTACTGTATTTGAGAACCAAAGTGGTGTCCTTCTTTTACACTTCCTTTTCTCTCTAACACAATGGGATGTTTCTTCAAGTATTGCATCCTTTATGCTTGCCCACTTTGCCTGCACCTCCTCATGTGTATTTTTTTTTGCCAGGACTAGCTTAACTCTGTTGGCTATCTTATCAAAGTCAGCTCCTCTGAAGTCCCATAGTTTTGCCTTGGAATGGGATGATTTAGTTGTAATGGCCAAATTGAACCATACCATCTGATGGTCACTGGCCCACAGGTGACCTTCTACCTGGAGATCTGTGATCCTTTCCCCTATTAGTCAGCACTAGATCTAGGATAGCCCTGTCTCTTGTGAGTTGTTGTACCAGTTGTTTGAATCCACAATGTGTCAAGTTCTAGTAGATGTTCCTGCTGGTATTGACCAATGTGTATCTCTCATGTTGAAGTCACCCATTATCAGAAACCCCCCCTTTAGCTGTCATGTTTTGTATATCTTCTAACGGTAATGTGTATATGTCCTCCCCCTGGTCTGGGGGTCTGTAGACAACCACAGTTCTTATGACTGTCCCATTTCCTGTTTCAAGGGTGACCCACAGTTTTTCTGGCTCCTTATGTGTATTCTGAATTTCTGTAGCTTTGATATTTTCATTGACATACAGGGCCACTCCACCCCCCATTTTCCCCTCGTTCTCTTCTGAAAAGTACATAGCCAGGTACTGAAGTCTCCCAAGTGTGGTTACTGGTAAACCACGTCTCGCTAATTGCTACTATATCCAGTTTAGCTTCTGTCATTCTTGTCTGCAGATCTGGGATCTTTTTTCCCAGACTGCGAGCATTTGTGTACATGATTTTCCATTGGCCAGATTTCGGTGTGTTAGTTGTTGGGTGAGGTCTGGAGTTCCCCCTGTGCGTCGTATGGGGAGTTAGACCTTTTTCCTTACCTGGTGATGCAAATGAACTGCAAACATGCTGAACTCCTGTTTGACCACTAGCTGAGGGGAGGTGTTCTTCCCATTCAACGTATGGGGTGCTGCACCCCTCTCCCCATTTGCTAGTTTAAATATTCTGCAAAGACGTCAAACTTCTGCCCCAATGTACTGACTCCCTCCTTAGTCAGATGCAGTCCATCAAATTTTAAGAACTTTTGCTCCCCAAACTGTTGCCAGTTCCCTACAGATCTGTGTCCTTTTTCCTGGCACCAGCCCTTCAGCCACATGTTTAGCTCCACTATCTCCTATTCTCTGACCTTCTGTCCATCTGCCCCCCCCTCTCCCAGACTGGCAGGATCTCAGAGGAGATGCTGGATGAAATGGATGATAATTTGTCACCCAGCCTGGTCAGGTGTTTCTTGGTCTCCACAACTGACTGGCTGGCGAGACCATTAGTCCCTATGTGTACTAGGACATCAGTGTTTTCTCTTGCTTCCTGAACAATTTTAGCAATGCGGTCAGTGTCTCTCCACGTTGATGTACCTGGGAGACAACTGACCATTACCTCTGGGTGGAGATAGGTATCAATTCCCTGAATCATGGCGTCTCCTATGATCAGAAGTTTTTTGGATTTCCTTTTTGCTTTTTTTGTTTTGGTTCCTGTTTTGGGCTAGTTTTGTTGTGCTAGCTCCTAAGTCCTAGGGACTTTCATCACCAAATTTTCAATATAGGCATTTTAGGACCCTGCTCATGAACAGTGTTACTGTCATTTTCTCAATCTATCCCGAAAAATGATTTCCCACAGCGACCTCACTATTCTGTGCCAAAAGTGTGAAAACACATTTTGGCCATTATGTGTAAAATGACAGCTGTACTGTTCATAAGAAGGTGTGGAAAAATGGCAATGTTGAAAATTTGGAGTGAAAATATTACAAATTCGCAAAGTTACGAGCATGCATGCAAACTGCGCAACGCATGCTTGTAAAACAGTCATTGTTTGGATTTTTTTCATCAGATTTGCAACATAGGCTTTTTGAGAGCCCACCTCATGAACAGTGGCACCGTCATTTCATTAATCAGTCCCAAAAGGTGATTCTGTGCGGTGACCGCGAAATCACCTTTCTGGATGGAATAACACCATAACAGTGACTGAATTCATGAGGAAGGTCCCCAATAACCCCATGTTGAAAATTTGGTGCCAATGTCATAAAAGCAAATAAAACATTTAAATATCAAATAAAAGAAAATTTGGTGCCAATATTCCACAAAAATGCCCGAGATATGTGCCAGAGTTGAAGAAACCCTATTTATGCCATTATATAACTTACCGGCATTTCTTCAGTTCGCAGTCAGCTTTGAAGAGTGCAGACGTGTTCCCAGTCCACCAAAAATGGTTGTGCTGGGCTCCAGAGGTAAGTATGGATGAGGGGGGTGTGGGAAGGTGGGGTGCGCAGAGGGTGGGCTCGGGGAGGGCCACGGACTCAGTGAGGACCGTTTCTGTTTTCAGGGTAAAAAACAAAATAAAAGAAAAACATCACGGGAAGTTTTTGTTTTAACAGGGACATTTGGCATGCTGGGGTGGGCTCCCAGTGTGCCACCTGATATTTTTGGGGTGGCTATAGCCTCACGGGGATTGGGCACCCAGTCGGCACAAATGAAGTGTGGGGCAAGTGCAAGTGCCAATGGGTTAGGGCACCCCGACACACAACAAATTGGGGGATTATGCTGATGGGGAGTGGGCTCCCCCTTGGCTGATGAACTGGGAAGGGGTCTGAAGCATATGGGGATTGGGCTCCCGTCAACAAAGAAAGGCTGTTGGGGGGGTGCATGATGCTGAGAGGGATTGGGCACCCCCTCAGCACACAACAAATGAAGGACATTATGCCGATGGGGAGTGGGCTCCCCAACAGCAAATGTAGTAACACTGTGCCGCATCAATCGGGGCACTCCGCTATCCCAGCATCAGCTTCTGTCACAAACTGCATAGATAAAACACAGGCTGCTGCTGCTATGATGAGGCACTCCTGGATTTGTGCAGCTATTTTCTTTCAAGGTGGTGGCACGCTTTGAAACTAGTGTCACGGCAACGTCCTCCTTTATTGGTGCCCAACACACAAGCTCCAAAATGCAGTGGCGGCATTGGCCACAACAGTGCCGCACCTCCACAACCTGCTTCTGCAGCAAGCTGTCTCAACATGTTTCTCTCGCATGCATGCAACCAAACATAAAAATAGTTAAGAATAGCCACCCGATGGCCCAAGAACAGTGCTGTATGATCCCTTGCTGGTGAAAGGGGTTCAGAAGTGAGTCTGAGAGGCCAGTTGGGCTGCCCAAGGGCTGGAAAGGTACTGCTATGCATCACCACTCCTAGCCAAGTATGGAAGGCATCGAAATTTGCCACACTAGCAACACATACGGTGGGACAGGAAGCTTGCCTCCTCTGTAGAATGTGTTAGTTGCATGCGAGGTCTGAAGGGATAGGTCTGTCATCAAAAAAACATGAAAATAGAATGCCCCACTGGCAGCTTGAATCCCTCACCAGATGCAGGTCATGCACCACTGTGGGGGCCCTGGCTCATCTGGATGTGGACACTGGGGTTGGGGAGCATGTACCTTCTTACCTTGGTCCTGCCACAGAGAACCCATGGGGACTTAGAACCAGGTAAGTGCTAGGGATGGTGGAAAACAGGGCTGGGTGAAAGCAGAGAAGATGGGGGCAGGCAGAGTAAGAGGCATAAAAATCATTATTAAAAAAATTGTTAAGACCACCAGTCTCATGGTGCTGAGCAGTAAGACATCCACTTGGCATGCTAGCAACCCAGGTTCATACCCCAAGCCCAGGAGTGGAGGCCAGCAGGGAGGGCAATGAAGCAACCACGTGGATGCTCTCCTCCTGGGTAGGGTAAGGCATTGTCCCATAACAGAGCAGTTCCTGGTGGCGGATGTTTGATAGCGCGTGATGTGGGTGGTGACATAATGATGTACTCCTGCCTAGGATTCCATTGCAGACGTGTAGCCCCCCACCACCACCACCACCAATTTGGGGCTTAACTAAAGTGTCTCCCAGGGCTCCAGCAATGCTCACTGCCAGGCAGATGTCCACTGGAAACAATAAATCCATGGTTATTTGGTGACCCTACTGATCTGTGTGAGAGTGCCATGATGTGCCTCTGTGCCTGTCCCTTTAAGTGACACTGCCAGTGTGTTGTGAATGGTCTAGGCTAGGGGGCCAAGTGCTTCAGAGCTTGTGACTGGCTGAGCATCTCCCCAATTTTCTCCACTCTGCTGTCACTGTTAGAGCAGAGGGAGCCCTAACTGGTATTGTAAATATTTACTTCTAATTTGTTGTATTTAAATTAGAGTGCTCATTTTAACCTGCCTTCTTGCAGCTTATGCATCCAAATGGTAGCCACCATGTTTGGTCTGGGACTTCCAGGATTTGGACCAATTGGGACACAGGGGACCTCAAGGGATCCTTAGTTCAAGTGCCTTGTGGGAGAAACTGTGAACTCTAAGGTTTGGTGCCTAAAGAAATCAATGGGAGCATGCCGGCCCACCGGCGCAGTGGTTGGATTTCCGCTTGCGATGCCGGCGACCCAGGTTCAGAAATGGACTCGGGTCATTGGAGGGCCGGCCAGGGGAGAAGGATCGAGTGTCCCACAACTGCTCTCCTCCTCTGGGGGGATGGTACGAGATGTCGCCGGTGCAAGGGGGACACCTGGTGGAGGCCAGGAGTGCATCAGCATATGGTGTCAGCAAGGTTACAAGGGGGCAGGACGGATGCTGGCATCTTTGCACGTTCCGGCCCCTCCAGTAGGAGAAAAAACAAGCATGCCTCTCTCTCTGCCTAAGTGATGCGCTGCGATCGGCTCCCCAGGCCGACTCCCGCCCTATCCCGTTGTTCATGGCACCTTACAGGCTGGGTGCCATATCTCCACCCTGGGGGGTAATCCAGGGCATCCTGGGAGTGCGGCTGATGCGGGGATACCCGAGCCAAGGGGTCTGTGACTGGGCGGATGGCCTGGCAGAGAGAGGTGTGGC
The DNA here is from genome assembly GCA_016271365.2 of Neoceratodus forsteri. Lineage (NCBI taxonomy): Eukaryota > Metazoa > Chordata > Ceratodontiformes > Ceratodontidae > Neoceratodus > Neoceratodus forsteri. Next base: position 1,095,732,413 of record CM057451.1, read on the forward strand.
ACAAAAAGAATAAATTGAAAAAAAAAAGCAAATCAATGGGAGCACAAGATTGTGATTGATAGTTCCCCCTGACCAACTGGAATGCAAGAAAAATGGACTAATCTGAGAACTGATTTCAAACTGTGAGCAGTTCGTCCTGAGACTCCATGGAGCAAAGAGCCCTGTTCAAGCTTGTGGGGTTCTGGCCTAGGAAAGGCCTAGTTTCCTCCAGCACGTGTCCACAGTCCCAAATTCAGGAATCCATCACCAGAGATTGCCTTCTGCAGGTTAAAATGTTTGCTCAGAAGAGTGACTGTAATTGCGAACCAGCCTGAAGCCTAACTGAGAAGTGGATGAGTGGATGCTGTTTCCATTAAATGTGCTGAATGCTTGAGGTGGGCCGAGGCCTACTAACCAGGAATGCCTGTTTGCCACTGGGAGCCAGTTGCTTTGTTTGGCCAAGCTGTCAGCCAGCTGAAGGCTTTCACCAGTCAAAAGAACTGAACTTTGCCAAAAGTGTTTTATCTGACCTTGGGCTCATGCCAAACCCGGCCCAAGCCCTCTATTCCTGTACCAGTTACAGTTTTCTTGGCGATAGACCAGCTTGGGGATCCAGCCTCTGCACAGCATGGTATCACAGGATACGGCCCCATGGAGGGGAAGGCTGTGAAGTGGAGGTGCATCATGTCAGACCAGTTTCCCCATGGTCTTCAGTGCTCTGCAACAGGTCTTCATTTCATCAGGCCATCTTCTACCTACAGTACTGGTGCTGTGAGTAAACTAAGGGTAGCTCCCTGCAACAAGCTCTTGAATTATTCTGTGTTACCATCTGATTTCATGCAGTGTGTTTTACAGGGTCTCAGTGGACTAGGCCAACCGGCCAAGGATACAATTAGTCAAGGTCTTTGTGATTGTAACGGAGGGATAGTGATCAGCAGTGTGCCACAGGACTCTGTACTGGAACCAGACCTCTTGAGTGTCTTCATAAGTAACATTACAGAAGAATCGGAAGGGAAAATATGCCTTTTTGCAGATGGTACCAAAATCTGTGTTATGGTGGACACTCAGGAGGGAGTGGAAAGAATACACAGGGATAGTGGGAAACTTGAGGAGTTGTCAAGAGCATGGCAGCTGGGGTTCAATGCCATAAAGTGCAAAATCATGCACTTAGGGCAGAAGAATCCAGGATCTGAGAATAGGATGGTGGGAGGTACTGAGAGTCACTAAGCAGGAAAAGGACCTTGAGGTTCTCATAACTGATGAACTCAACGTGGCAGGGCAGTGTGACAAAGCAGTGGGCAGGGCTAGTGGAATGCTGCAGTGCAGAGGGAGGGGTGCTGTCATCGAGGCACAGGTCAGGAAGCACAGGAAACCACGAGCAGCTGTACAATTCGAACAAGTGATTTATTATTGAAAGTAAAATAACAAAAAAATAAAATTGTTCAGTATAACTTCTTACAAAGGCAGTATAAACAGAGAAAATCCATCTGTTTCTTCTCAACTTCCAATCTCAGTCTCTGTGTTTCTCTCTTGTAAGAAATTGCAGCTCTGTTTTTATGTCTTTGCAACCCCTGCTCGTTAAGAAACCATATGCTTCTCACACAGTGTTCTTGTAAGTTTCAACAAGTGCAGCAAAAAGAACATTGTGACCCAGTACTGACCTCTTGCTTACAGTTTCTCAGAGAGTTTGCAAACAGGTTAACCACTTGAGTTCCAAACAACTTTTTGCAATCATTTCGACAGTAGAACTAAATAATACATTGTTCAGAAAAGGCCATAGCACCTCTTCTGAATTACAGGAGTTTACTGGAGCACTGCACGGTACACTGGATATGAGTCACTTAACCAGGGCAGTATTTGTAGATCTGACCAAGGCCTTCAACACAGTCCACCATCGTCTGCGGATCCAACAACTCCAGCATTTAGGACTCTCTTCTTACACTGTCTCATTGTTCAATAGCTATCTGCAAAACAGATCTCAATGAGTCAGAATTGCTGGGACACTCTCGGACCTCAGACCGGTCCGATCTGTAGTCCCTCAGGGATCCATCCTGGGTCCGTTACTCTTCAGCCTTTTTCTTAACATACTCCCAAAATCTTGCACTGAACAGATTATCCTCTATGCTGATGACGTTGTTAGCCTCTCCTCCCACAAGGACCATGTGCTCCTGCAGACCAATCTTCAGCAAGGCTTTGCCGCAGTGAAAAACTGGTTCATTCATCATAAGCTTGTCCTCAATCATAAAAAAACAAAGCAATGCTCTTTAACAGCTCTCAAAACTGGCATAGATCTCACCTCCTAACTATCTCTACCAGCAATGGCAACACCCTTGAGCAAGTGCAGTCATTCAAATACCTAGGGTTATCCCTGGACTCAAATCTCTCCTATGGGGCACACATAGACAATGTTTCCAAATAAGCAAATATGCGCCTAGGCCTACTTTACTGACATAGACAACACCTTACTGCAGAAGCACTGAAGATTGCCATCCAAAGTTTGGTGGTCTCCATCATTGATTATGGTCTTATAATCTATGGCTCTGCCTCTGCCACTGCCCTGAGACAAATTTCAACATCACTTAACAAGGCCTGCAGGCTTATCTCTGGTGCTCATCATCTCACTCATACATGTGACCTGTATGACCGATCTGGCTGGCTTCAACTTTCAAATCGCATAAAATACCAAACCTGCATTATGGCAAAGAAAGTAACCATAGGTCTTGCTCTGCCGGGAGTCCAAGCACTGCTTAGTTCTAGACTAAAGCCAAGTAACACCAAAGGTTCTGAATACCAGCTCCTTCAGGTTCCCTGTCGTTGCACCTCTCAGGGCCAAAGATCCTTTGCCTTCAGAGTGCCTAGCTGGTTAAATGCGCTCAATCCTGACATCTCCTTCACAACCACCCTTGGCTCATTCAAACATAAACTCCACCTCCACTTTACTAACTCTAGATCCTGTGAATGCTACCTATTATCTCCTCATCCCTCTCATTTTTGTTCCCTCCAACTATCACCTACTACATCTCCATCCCTTCCTTTTCCTCTGTATCACTTCTTTATTTCTTCTTTCTTTTCACCACTCCTGACTCTCTCCCCCCCTTCACCCCCCGCCTCTTCTGAGACCTAAATGATATTTCCCCTTTTGTTGACTAGTTTCAGCCTGCTCCCAGTTGATGACCGCGTCCTTTGGCTGCAATGCCTGCCCTCTCCAACTTCACTCCTCATGTTTATCTTCATCTTCCACCTTCCTTCATACTTATCCCACTGCTACTCTGTGTCCCCATGTATACATTCTACTTATTCTAGCTATTGTATTGATCTACCATTGTAACCTAATATGCTGACCTATTTATTGTTTTGTTCCTATTTCTGTAACTTGTCTTGTATGTGTTCTCTGACGCGGAACCTTTGTAAAAGAGCCTGGCTCAAAGGTACTTGTAATCCTAGTTGTAATAAAATAAATAAATACAAAAATGAATACATTTCAACAGTAAAACTATATACATTTCTAAACAAAGGGATCCCAATATCAATTACATTTCCACATAATGATTCGTATATATTTCTATACCTGCAGATATGCAAGGAGGGAGAAAAGACAGAACAGCAAGTGAAGATAGAGAAACAGCAAGAGGCAGAGAATTGCAAGATTTAACCCAATTTCCTGGTGTGGGAATGGAACTCACAGCCTTCTGATCTTCTGGCCTCAGAGGCGAGTGTGCAACCTGCTGTGCCACTGACACTGATAAAAGGTATGGCTCTATGGAGATTGCCTTGATGATCTGCTGTTACTGGAAAGTAACAAACCTATCTTCTTTGAGGGTATCTCCTGAGAGCCATAATACACTGAATGATTATCAATTAGTACCAACGCTTGTTGGGTGGCCAGTAAAACAGTGGACCAATCCCTCAGGAGAGCACACCTTGCAAGACATCCAGGCCAAGCCCAGTCCTCCTTCAGGAGATCAGATCCAGACTGCACTGCTTAGTAAAAGTATGGCTCCTCTGCAAGACTGCAGCACTGCAAAGGGCAGTGGCTAAAACAGACCTAAAACAGGCCACTATGGCAGCCAAGCCCTGTAACACTACCAGGGTTCTACCATATGTGGGCAAAAGCACTTGTGGTGTGATGAATGCGGGTACACTCAAAACACCACAAGTAATGACAGTGCCCTGCAATCACGCTGCACACACAGAGTGTGCAACAGAAAGTAGTGTGGAGTTATGTGGGGGGTGACTCTGCCTTCCGCACCCCCTCAACATTATTATAGCCCCCTTATGTCAGGGCATATCTTGTGGTGAATATCTGTCAGTTCAAGTTCTACTGGATTCAATAAAAAAGTTAACTATTTGTTGCTCTTATCTACTCCCTAAATTAAGTAAAGAAGGGTTTATGGAATTTGAAGGTAATTTGGAGATTTTTCGGCTTTTGGATAATTTCTAATTCTGGGAGACTAACTTATACTGGGTGGGCTCAGAGATTTCTAAGCTAACTGGTGTTTTGGCTCCTTTAAATTTGCAACAGCTTATCACACTGCCCACTAGATTAAATGTTAAGTCACATAGGCACTCAGTGCTTGACTGGGTATTAACGAACAAACCTAATCACGTCTTAAAATGTGGGACAATAGCAGATTCAATAGGTGAACATCACCCTATCTTTTGTTTATGGAAACATGCTTGTCCTAAGAAAGGGTTTTGTGATAGGTTAAATAACACAGATTGAATGTTTATGTACTCTGTCCCTGATGTTAATTATGCGTTGGATTTTTTTATAACTGAATTATTTCTGTATTAGATTTGTTTGCCCCATATGTTAGGAGATGGATCACAGGTAAACAAATGAGTTGGCTCACTCCATCATTGTTAAAATGAATGCAGGAACGTGATATGGCCTGGAAAAAATATAAAAAGGGCAGTTCATCTATTACTTATCAAACATATCGCTGTCTTAGAAATAAATGTAAAACTCAAATTAAATTAACCAAAAGGAATTTTCTTATACAAAATCAGACTAGTGGTTTGACAGATAATGTGAAGTTCTGGAATACTGTAAATAGTTTAATTAATCCAACTTGTGACCTTGAGCCAATTATGAAGTTAGGGGATGAAATAATATCATGTCCATAAAGAATAGCGAATATGTTTAATAAAAAGTACACAGATTTAGATAGGTTCTTTGGGACTGGAAATGATTTTTCACTAAGTGATAAAACTATTAGCATAGATAATAGACCTAAATTTTATCTTAGTTACTACACCTAAAGAGGTACATAAACTATTACAACATATAAAACCAGACAGCTCAGCAGGGTATGATGGTCTCCACCTAATCTACTTAGAGATGCTGCAGCTGTGCCATCTTATGAGGTAGTCTGAGAGCCACTGCCATGGTTCTCTGATGAATCCGACCTGCCAGACTGCCATCCACAGTTCAGGTCTGAAGCCACCAGCCCCTCACAGAAGCTCAGGTAGTCTGAGAGCCACAACCATGGTTCTCTGGCAAACCCAACCTGCCAAACTGCAATCTGCAGTCCAGGTCTGAAGCCACCAGCCCCTCACAGAAGCTCAGGTAGTCTGAGAGCCACAGCCGTGGTTCTCTGATGAACCCGACCTGCCAGACTGCCATCCAAAGTCCAGGTCTGAAGCCACCAGCCCCTCACAGAAGCTCTTGCCCTTGGGGACCGATTACCTTCCGCAGTTGAGCCCTAGCTGTTTGATTGTTCAGCCCAACCACTCACCCCCCCCAGTCCTGATTAAATACATTTAAACCCTGCCCCGGCTTTCTAGTTCACTCCTACAGGCTACCGCCTGTCAGGCCACCCACCACATCCCCGACCTCTATTAAATCCCCAAGGGTACCGCCCAGTTCTCATCTACCCTGCTCTTATTAACTATCAGTAGACTTATCCCTCCAGGGCTCCCAACTCATCTGCCGTGGGATACACGGCCACCAGGCGGATGGCACTTCCTTAGCCACTGCCCGAGACCACAAGCATGGACTCTTCCAGCAAAGCAGTATGGCAAAGCCACATTTCTTTCACTCATCTGCCCATCCCCCCTCTAGGCTCATTATTATATAGACAGTCTTCCCCAACCCATTCTCATTCTTTGGTCTACTCCTTTCCGACTATCTAAAATGCCTCTCACATCAATGCTCTCCATAGGCTAACAGCGCTGCACATTACCATTTCATATAGTGGTGTAGGACCATATTGGTGCAGCCTACTTTACCACACACATTACCATCTCATACAGCAGTGTAAGAGACCACATTGGTGCAGCCTACTTTGGCAGCATCCTACCTCCTTTTAAAGTAGCATCTACCGAGGGAGTCCACACATCTTCAGTGATCATATAGGCTTGGTGCAATCTACTATCTTGCTCAGCCCTGTGAAGTCCCCAAATACCTGCACACACCGACTTGTCTTGTTCTGTCTGGTGATTCTCTAGGAGTCTGTAATCCTGCTATGCCATCTACAGATAAAAACACTTTGCCGTAGTCATAGCTTACTATTTTTCACTATAATGTGTCAATATGAGGGCAGATACCTGGCTCCATCTCTTCATCTTCCTATGGCTGGTGCCTTATGTAGTGTATCACCCAGGCCAAAATAACACACAGGGGGAGTCGGACTCTCTTTCACAGTGCTATTTGTACAGCAACTCATCTCATAGCTTTTGTTGCACCCCTACACTCCCATACTTGCATCAGTCTGAGGTAGCTTCTGGGGGTGGGACCTGCACCTCCCTACCCATACTGGGTATGCCCTCCTGTATCCCCAGTAATGATGCCAATTGCTGCCACGTGGCAAGGGTTTTAGTAGCTGCATCCTTAGGACAACATTGCATAAATAGCAGGGCCCAGCACTCTCATTCTGTCATTCCAAGCAGTCATGGAAGAATCAGAGCTTTCAAATTATCTCTGGCTGCCCTAAAGAAAATTGTGCTTCTCCTCCTATTGTGCTCAGGCGACGTTGAACTTAACCCTGGTCCTACAGAAGCCTTGTCATCTCTGTCTGACCTTACAAGGCTTAGAGGAATGAACTTTATGCATGTTAATGTTTGCAGTCTCTTGAAAAAGCTTACATCGATCTAGACCTGGGTCATTCATACCGAACCAGATGTGCTGGTTGTCTCAGAATCCTGGCTCAGATCGTCTACCCCTGACAGGGAAGTTAACATCCCTAACTATCGGCTGTTCAGAGCTGACAGGCAGACTAGGGGTGGTAGGGTAGCCATTTATGTCAAGGACAAATATACAGTCACTACTATTGACTCCTCCTCTATCGCAAATGGCTTTGAATGTCTGTCCCTTAAGGCTGAAACATCCTGCTCAATGGCTAGCAGGTTTATAGGGTGTTACTGGCCTCTATCTGCTGGGTCCCAGCTCCTGTCTTACCTATCGACTACCACAGGACATGAGATCCTCGAAACTATTATTCTAGGGGGATCTCAATTATGACTAGTTATCCAAGGCTTCTTTACCCTTCAAATCCTTCTGTGACTCTCTTGGGCTCACACAACTCACTGAAGAACCTACGCGTCCTAACAAGAAAAACCCCAGGAATAGCACCCTGATGGATATCTTTCTTACAAGCAAGCCACAGTTCTTTTCCTACACTGGAACATTTTTCTCAGATGTCAGCAATCACTTCACCATCACCGGTGTGAGATCTGACTCCAATCCCCCCCCTCCACATCTAAGTTCTCCACCAGAAGATCCAGACGCAACTTTGACCCATTTGCTAAAATCGTCTGTACATTGGCAGAACTTTTACCTTGCCAAATCAGTCAGTATGGCATGTGAAATTTTTCAGGAAATAGTGTCTTGTGCCATAAATAATCATGCTCCCTTGGTAAAAGTCCACGTAAAGACCAGAACTTGCCATTGGTTCTCTGCTGAACTCACGGCTGCATTACTAGCAAGAGATAAACTCTGGAAAAAAGCCTGCAAATCAAAAACTGCCAATGATTGGTGCCACTTCAGGAAGGCTAGGAACTCCTGTACCAAACTGGTTAGAGAGGCTAAGGCCAGCTTCTACCGTTCTGAGCTTGACTCTGCCTCAAGGTCCCAGCTAAATTTTGGTCCACAATCAAAGAGCTGTCTGGTCATACAGCTGGAAATGTACTCCCCTCGAAAATCATCTCTGACAATATTGCTATCAACAATAATAAAGAGATTCTCCAGGCCTTCAACAACCACTTTGCTACGGCAGGCCTAGCATTCAACAATTCACCAGCATCCGTGTTACGTCCTCAGGTTAGTGCACAGATTCCTGAACCTAGCACCACTAATGCGGTCTTCTTATTCCTTCCTGCTTCGTTGAAAGAGGTCGAAGACCTCCTTCTACAGTTGGACACCAAGAAAAGCACTGGTGCTGACTCTCTCGACCCCTACTTCTTAACAATTACATACCACATCCTAGCTATACCAATCACACACCTATTTAACTTTTCCTTGTCCCGGGGACTCTTCCACACTTATGGAAAATTGCCCACATCATTCCTCTGTTTAAATCAGGGGATCCCTGTGACCTAAATAATTACCGTACAATATCTCTCCTACCAATATTGTCTAAACTGATGAAAAAATTCTGAATGCTCAGTTGAGAATCTACCTAGATAACAAGAACCTTCTAAACTCTATGCAGTCTGGTTTCAGAGCCAAGCACAGTACCATTACGGCTCTGGCCAAAGTGACTGATGACTGGCAACAGGAGCTGGAAAACATAAAATTTGTATGTGCCATGTTTCTGGACCTTAGCAAGGCCTTCAACACTGTCAACCACTGCCTGCTTCTTTCCACCCTAAAAGTGATAGTTGTGGACCCGACCTCTCCATGCTGGTTCAATAATTACCTTACAGATAGACTTCAGCAGGTCAAGGCTGAAGGGGAGCTCTCTCCACTCAAGCCACTAAAAAGAGGCATTCCACAGGGATCCGTCCTGGGGCCTCTATTGTTTGCCATTTATATAAATAATATAGATGTTGGTATCAAGGAGACCAATATTCACCTTTTCGCTGATGATACGGTGTTGTACCTAAGCCGCCCAACTCTGGAAGCCACCTGTGGAGATTTACAAAAAGAATTCAACTTGTTGCAGAATCAGCTCCTGAATAAAAAACTCTTACTCAACGACAAAAAAACAAAAGCTATGCTGTTCTCTCTAGCTACTCATTCGGTGAACCCTGCTATCTCTTGTTCCTTACCTCCTATAAACACTTTACTAGGAGACAGGTAGGAATTTGTTACGAAACTAAAGTACCTAGGGGTCTGGCTAGACCACAGACTCTCCTTCGTGAAGCATGTCAAGGATCTGCTGAAAAAGTTGAGGCAGAGGCAGAGGCTTGGTCTCTTCTTTAGAATAAACTGCCTTCTGACCAAAGATGCCAAGATGCATTTAGCTCAATCCACATTTCTATCCCTAATTGATTATGTCGATTTCATTTATAGTCAGTGTAATGCCTCCTGTCTTATTAAACTGGACACCTTATACCACTGAGCCTTGAGATTCATAACTGGCCTACTTATTACCACCCACCTCTACTCCGTATATGCAGCTGTGGGGGTGGACCTCCCTTCAGTACAGAAGTAATAGAAATGCAACTCTCTGGACTTACAGAGCTACTGACAACAAATTACCTCAATACATTTCCGACTGTTTGCAGTTATATGTGGTAGGCAACTACGCACTGAGAAGCTATTCTCTGCTTCTACTGAAGGTACCTAGGGCCAATACACACTTTGGGAGAGCGACCATAGACTTTGTGTTGCCCTCACTCTGGAACAAACTACAGAAATCTATGAAACTGAGTCTCCCTGTTAGTCTTACCATCTTCAAGACCTTGTATACCAAGACTATTAAGGAGCTATGCTGCTGTTTCCAGCATGCTTTGCATGCTAGGGCGCCTACTGCTTACCTGCCCACTACATCTCCACCTAACCCGGCCCCTTGATTGTCTCCACCTATACACCCCTTATTTTTCTGCTAATCCACTACCTTTCTTACTCTCAGACTCCTAACATATATGTCCCCAGCCCATCTACTGTAGCACCCCTCCTAGAACAGCTGCAGTCCTGTACCCCTCCCCTCCATATCTGCCCCTTAAGTTTGTATATGTCCTGACCAATGATATGCCGTGCTGTTTGAAAATGTTTTAATATGCTGGCTGTTTCAGAATGTTTTAACTTCTCTTCTCATACCATTTTCCCTAACCTTGTTAACCCTATACCTGAAATACTTGTTATTGCTCTGTGTATTTTTTTTCTATTTCTGTATAATTATGTCTATTTATTATCTGTACATGAAAGTGTTAATCCTGACCTTGTGTAATGCAGGTTCACCTTGTAAATGAGCCTGCTCAATGGTGCTCACCTGGATAAATAAAGACTTGATTGACTGATTTATTATTCTGTTAGTATTCTGTTGAATTTATCTTTTATGATAGGTCAAGTTCCTGACCTATGGAAATGTTCTTTAGTGTGCCAGTTCTTAAATCTGGCCTGGCCCAAGATTTTGTAAATTACAGATCTATTTCTTTATTATCCATGCTGGCTAAGGTGCAAGAAAAGATAGCTTATAAACAACTTATTGCTTATATTTGTGAACATAGTTCGTCTCAAAATCAGCGTGGATTCAGAAAAGAGCATGGAAAGGAGACTGTCTTGGTCGAGTTCACGAATGCAGTCCTAGAGGGAATGGATAGAGGATGTTTGACCGGGGCTGTGTTCGTGCACTTGACCAGGGCATTTGATTTGGTGGATCATACACTTCTTATTGCCAGGTTGGGTGCACTGGGATTGGGGCAGTGAGCACTTGGTTGGTTTACTGACTATCCTACGAACAGACAACAAATGGTTAAACTTCATGGCAGTCTCTCTGAAGAAGTACATGTTAAGTACGGAGTCCTGCAGGGCTCCATACTGGGTCCTATTTTGTTTTCATTATTTTTTATAAGATCTCCTCAGTGTTAGATAATGCTAGTACTACTCTTTATTCAGATGATGCAGTAATTTATTTTCAAGCTACTACAACTGAAGAGTTGAACAGGGTACTAACAGCTGAAATGAGTAAGATACAGCGGTGGCTGATTACTAACAAATTGGTTTTAAATAAAGTTAAAACAAAAACAATGTTTTTTGGAACCATGGTGAATTTGAGAGACAGGTGGAGAAGTCTTCAGATTTCTTCACCTGACGGTACAATATATGACAATATAGATACTTTTCATTACCTAGGTGTGCTATTGGATCTAGTATTAAATTGTGATCCTTATCTAGTAAAATGACATCTAAGGTTCATGCTAAGGTTGGCACTCTATATAGACTGAAGTCTTTTTTGACATCTAATGGCTATTACTAAGCAATGTTTATTCCCAAATGTAAATTATGCCTCTCGTGTTATGGATAATGCCTCTATTCACATTGTTCAGAACAAAATCAGCTTTATTGCAGCTTTTGAGGAGTTTACACTAACATTTCCACAGAGGACACATTGTACAGTTCTGAATGATATGGGTTAGTTACCAGTTCATTTGAATTTCAGATATCTTCTTGCTAAGTTTACATTTAGAATTATTCAGGAGGATGGTGTTCATAAAAACTTATCTAGTTTTCTACAGAGATATGATCAGAGGTTTTCAACCAGGGCCGGGGTAGATAATGAAACTCTGAAATTGCCTTTAATGAGAACTACTTGTGGTCAGCAGTTCTTTTACATATGCAGCTCCTAAAATATGGAATGAGGTACCACTTGATATCAGGAAATCAACTATATACAGATCCTTTTCTACCTCCTTTATCAGCATTTTAAGCTATTGTTTGAATTCCAATGTTTTAATTAATTGTATTTGTATTATAAGACATGGAATTTTGTATTCCTATATTGTATGTATTATTATGAATAATCTTATTGTATTGTACTGGTATGTATTGTATGAATTTGTGGGTTGCACCTGAAAAGGGAATTGTTTTCCAGTGTGCTTACCCATCAAACAAATAAACAAACAAACATCAGGGAGCAGGAGGCACAGTGACGCCCTCACCACACCATGCCCACAAGTCCCAGAGACCCACATTATGGTGTCCACATTATGGTGCCTTTGTTCCTACACCATATTAACACTATACCCAGTACCAGGTAGATCCTGTCCCACCTGCATGTAGTAGAACACAATATCAAAGGAGATCCATTTGGAAATAGACTGCTTGGAAACAGGCTCACAGGGCCAAAGGAAACAACCAGCTGGGAAAACATGGCAAAGTCCTTAGAACGATCCAGGAAACACTGAAGGATTCTGTGGAAATCCAAAGAATGCAACAGCCCTTCTCCTGGGTTCTGAGGGAAAGGAAGGAATGTGGGCATTATCAATAGAATGACTTAACATGAAATCAGACACCATCTTAGGAAAGAATTTAGATTGAGTACACATCACCATATCCCTGGAAAATGTCAGAAAAGGAGGTTCACAAATCAAGGCCTGCAGTTCAGACACACACCTGACTGAGGTAAATGCCACAAGGAATACAATGTGGACTTAAAAATGCTTTCGTCAGTGGTTTGAACATAAGGTACAAGTCCCAAACCAGAATAGACTTGCAGACTGCAAGGATCATATGCAACAGGCCCTTTAGTAACCATATGACCACATCCAGCTGGACAAGAGTCTTGTCCCTAATAGGGGAAGTTCAAAGTCTCTTTCATCTGTTTCATGTATGAAAGGTGGGGTTCTTAGGGGGGAAACAGGTACACTACAGGACTGTATCTTCACTTCCTCAAGACACAGTTGAACAAGTTTAATCTTCATGCCACAGAGTGAAAACCATCAGGGTCCATCTCACCCCAATCCTCCTCCTTATACAGGAGGTTGGGACTGCACTCCTCATCCTATATTCATTTAGGAAAGTGGGATGAGGATTCACAGACCTTGGAGGAAGGGCCTTAGGAGATACAGCAGAACCATCCCACAACACTGGAGGTGGTTGAGCAGTGATCTGCATCTTCAACTGTGGCACAGTAGGTAGTAATCACTTTGTCATATCAGAGAATTCTATCAATACTGCACCCAGAATAGCAATGACAGCGAAAGCCATCAATGTTACTGGGACTATTCCCAATACCAGCATCACTGGCACTGCTCCAATTGATGCTGTTGTCAAGTTGGTGCATAACAATGCAGTTCCAGAGGAGCTACGGTACCTTGGCTATTTGATATGAGCCTTTAGCAGGTTAGGGTTCTGGCTATGCAGAGGCTGAACCCACCTGTTTCATGGGGCATCAGATGAATCTTTGGACTTACTATTCCCTTTAGAGAGTAGGGATCTGGGCCGCTGATGGGTGTGGGAGCAATGTTGACTCACCGACGATTTGCAGCATAACTCCTGTCAGCCCCAGCAGATCTTGGTCAGTGACAGGGATACACCCAAACAGGAGAAAAACCTTATTTGCTACTGCAACATCAGTTTACATGGTAACTTTGATGCAATCCATGTTCTGTTGTTGAAGTTCTGCATTGCCAGTGTAAGGGTGGATTCACTGATTTGACAGGCACTTCAGGAATCTTGTCTATTAAAGAAAATGCACCAAAGCATTTTGCCTGCATTCCAGTGTAGCCTGGTTGAAACCTGGCAAATTTAATTATTCTTGTCATGAGACAGCCCCAAACAACAACACACACACACACACACACACGCACACACATATACACAAAACACATGAATAAGGGACAACAGACTTCTAGGAAAATGTAAAGTGAACTTACAAGCTCAAATGGGCAGACTGAGTGGGCCGTAGGCTCTTATTTGCTGACAGTGTCTATGTATCTACGGGTGTCCTCACAATAAAACAGGTTTCGACAATATCAGTGATGAAAAAGTGCCTTACTCAGTAAAGGCGTACACTGGTGGCAGGTGATTCCTGAAGGAGTAGCTACCAGAAAATAATTAATTCCATTGGTGAAAATATGATGATGGATAAAACAGCTTCCACAGGTTCGATATTCACTCTCTCCCAAGCAGGAAAAAAAGAACTGAAGTAGTTGTCATCAACCCACATTATATACACGATGCTGTTTGGTGCTCACATGCATCTGGGTATGTCAACGTGGGCGGCCCCATCATGTAAATGCATCACATGAGGTCCTGACACCAAGGGCTTACTGTGCAATGTATTTTATTTTTTTTGTATTTAAAATTTTTATTGAGGTAATGTATAATACATCAATTACAGTACAATCATGTATTCCATAAGCATCAAGAAAGATTACAGTTCTTATTGCCTGAATGGCATTTTGCAATGACATCATTATATCTCTTCCATCTTGATTACGATATGTCAGGTAAACATTAAAGTAAAGTTTTAATATTCTTTACAATCTAGGTCTGGCCAGAATAGCGTTAGCCCTATTTTTATAAGCCGGTTATCTCATCCCCATTATAAATCTATTTCCTGGCAGGGGAAGTGTATCATATCAAAAATCTGTTCTTCATACCTTCTTCCCCAACACCAGTGGTGTCCCTTCTCTTTCCCTTCCCCCTCCCTCTGTATAAGACGTGGTCAGGAAGATGTGCTTCCCCCACATCTTTCAGGCCATAAATGCTGAATCTATTTGCATGTAATACATCACCCATTTTTTGCTATTTAGCTTGGAAACATTCTATATGAGTATGGAATTAGGCCATCAGCCTTTCCATATTGTATATTTCAAGTACTACTTTGTGCCATTGCTCAGTCCCAGGAGGTGACGCCGGCATCTATCTTTTAGCAATGTTTTTTTTGGCCACCAGAGGGTAGATTTGAATTAGAGAATTTCTAGGAAGCTTATTCCCCGGTGGGGGGATACTAAGCAAAACTGAGATCAGGTTGACACAGTCTGTTGAAACAGATAATTCCTGAAACTAAGCAGCTGTATTAGTCCAAAAGGTTAGCAGAGCCGGGCAAAACCAGAATACATGTGCATGCATGGCAATGAAGCATCCACACTGTCTCTGGCAGGCACCAAAGCTAATAGGTAGAAATGTAGTGTGACTGGGGTACAGAAAAAGCAACTTCTGCACTTCCGTGCATATTCCCTCCACATTTGGGAGGAAGTGACTTTTATGGCTAGGAGAGCGTATTTGAACCATTTATCTAGTGTTACAGTTGTTTGTAAATCTTTATTCCAGGCCTCTAATTCTGGTCTGTGATGTATCAGACAGATAGTCCTGTAGGCCTCTATAGAAATTTCTTATCGAATGTGTCCCAGTGGCACCTTTCATGGCATCTCTCAACACTGTGCAAATGTATTATGACTGTATGGTGATATCAAAGAATAGCAAATGCTACAACTAACTCTCCATCCCAAGAAGCTCACTAACCTTTTCAGTGGGGTGAGTTACATGCCAATGCATGTAATCACATTCCTATTAAGTCAGCAACTAAATGCAAGTGGGTTGAATGGCAGCACAAGATGTGACTGCATGAGACCCACAAGTACTGCCAGCCAACCAGCTTGCATTCAGCTGTCAACTTAGCAAGAATGGTATTTGCATGCATTAGCGTGAAACCTATCCTATTGTGGTTGACCTCCAGTGGAGAAAATTCTACCACTAATCCCTCCATCCCACGATGCCCACTCCCACTCTCTCTGGGCTGATTTACATGCTTGTGCTTGTAAACACCATTCATCCTCCACTGGCAGCAGAACACAAGGAGGTTAGCTAACAGAACATGTGGGACACATGCAGTGGTCCTGCTGGTGCTGCCAGCTGACCCACTTGCAGTCAGCTGCTGACTAAGCAGGAATGACAGTTGCATGTGCTAGTATTTAAATTGTCCCATTGTGGCTACCCTGAAGTGAAACTAATGCTACACATGTATTTTTTGCCAAGATTTACACTCAGATTTCTTTGTGACAGATCTGCACTGTGAAACCCCCTGCCACACATTATCAGTTCAAAGATACTCACTGACCCTCTCTTTGTGACAGGCAACCCACAGTGACAACATGCTGTCATGCATTATCAGACTGGAGATGGATAAAACTGTCCATTTCTGTTGGACTTCCCTTCACTGGAAAACATCTACAACAAATTCCTAGCCCCAATATGTCTATTAACACATCTTGTACTAGACTACAATAGAAGTTAACTTCTTAGACAATCCAAATCATCTGTGGTGCAACTGTGTTCTAATGCACACCTTCCAAAACTGAATGCAAATAGTATCACCAGCAGATAGTGTCACAATATGAACCCCATCCTTTTTATGTTGGCTTGCACTTGCGCGCCAGCCAACATATTGCATTAGTAGCAGATTTGGAGGTGTTGTCACTGTTGGGCAAATGCAGGGCACGCATCAGTAGGTGCATCCCTCATTCCCCAGTAAGCCAGCATGCAGGCGCCACACCAGGAATAGATAATGTGGCGAGCACATCTAAGGAAAGGTCCGCTGCAATGAGAGAAAGGTTGTCATATGCAGTGGCACCTTCCAATGTGCCTTCCCTAATGAAATGTAACAGTAAACATGGCGGCACAATGCCAACTTTAGGGGTGCCCAATTCCCCCTGTCAGCATACCCTGGCCCAGTTTATGTGCCGACATGGGATCCCACTCCCCGTCAGCATAATGCACCCCCCATTTGTTATGTGCTGAGGAGGGTGCCCAATTCCCCTCAGCTCCTGCCCCCCCTTCAGTATGTGCTGACAGGGGTGCCCAATCCCCCATTGGCTAGTCCCCTCCAAACACGCAGCTGGCACGCTGGGAGCCCCCCACTGTGAGCCAAATGCCCCTGTAAAAAAAAAATGTCCAGCAATATACATATTTTTTAACCTGTAAAAGAAGAAAACGGTCCCTCACGGTCTGTCCAGCTCTTTGCCCCAACCCACACCCACCCTCTGCACACCCTGCCTCCCTACACACACCCTTCTCCCCATACTTACCTCTGGAGTCTGGCGCAACAATCTTCAGTGGACTGGGAACAAGTCTGCAATCTTCAAAGCTGACCACAAACTGAAGAAATGCCGGTAAGCTATATAATGGCACAAATAGGGTTGTTTCAACCTTGGTGCCTATCTCAGGCATTTTTTAAGAACTGTTGCACCAAATTTTCGACATGGGGTTATTGAGGCCCCTTCTCGTGAATTCAGTCACTGTCATTGCGTTATTTGGTCCTGAAAGGTGATTTTGTGGTCACTGCGTGGAATCACCTTTCAGGACTGAGTAATGCAACCACAGTGCCACTGTTCATGAGGGGGGCTCTCAAAAAGTCTATGTTGCAAATTTGGTGAAAAAAAATCCAAAAAATGGCTGTTTTATGAGTGTGCATTGTGCTGTTTCCATGCATGCTCGTAACTTCATGAATCTGTAATATTTTCACTCCAGATTTTCAAAATTGGCATTTTCCCATACCTCCTTATGAACAGTACAGCTTTCATTTTACATATCCTGGCCGAAATGTGTTTTCACACATCCGGTGCAGAATAGCATGGTCAGTGTCCGAAATCAGTTTTCGGGACACTTTCAGAAAATGACGGTGACACTGTTCATGAGCAGAGGTCCTAAAATGCCTATGTTGAACTTAGCAAATTTGCAATATTTTCATGCCAGATTTTCAACAATACCATTTTTTCACACCTCCTTATAAACAGTATACCTCTCATTTTTCACAGCCTGCCCAAAATGTGTTTCCACACCTGTGGTGCACAATGGCGTGGTTGCAGTGGGAAATCAACTTCTGGAACAGATTAACAAATCACAGTGCCACTGTTCATGAGGGGAGTTCCCAAAATGCCTATGTTGAAAATGTGGCAAAAAAAATCCCAAAGATAATTGGGTTACGGATGTGTGTTGTGCAGTTTCTATGCATGCTCATGACTTCAACAATTTTTCATATTTTCACCCCAGATTTTCAACGCTGACATTTTTTACACCTCTTCATGAACAATACATTTGTCATTTTGCACATCCTACCCAAAATTTGTTTTCATCCCTGTGTCATCAAATGGCATAGCCACTGTGCAAAACCACCTTTCAGCTAACATAGAAACATAGAATTTGATGGCAGATAAGGACCGCTTGGCCCACCTAGTCTGCCCATTTCCCTACCTCATGGATAAGCTGTAGATTCTAGTTAATCAACAGCTTACTTCCTCCTACCCCCAAAAGATTGGCTTATGTCTGTCCCATGCATTCTTGAATTCTCCCACTGTTCCTGACTCCACAACCTCCTCGGGAAGACTGTTGCATGCATCCACAACCCTCTCTGTGAAAAAATACTTTCTAACATTACCTCTGAGCCACCCCCCCATCTTCAAATCGTGCCCCCTTGTTCTTGCACATCTTTTCTTCTGAAGGATGCTACTCTCTTGTACTTTGTTAATTCTCTTGAGATACTTGAAAGTTTCTATCATGTCCCCCCTCTCCCTCCTTTCCTCAAGGGTATATATATTAAGCTGCTTTAGTCTCTCCTTGTACGTCTTCTAGTGCAGACCCTATACCATTTTGGTTGCCTCCTCTGAACAGTCTCCACTTTGTCTATGTTTTTGCAGAGATGGGGATGATTATGACGCTCTTCATGAGGTGGGGTTACAAAAAGCCTATGTTGAAAATTTGGAGTGAAAATACCAACAAACACCTACAATGTTAGGGTTTCCAACTGTAACACCCCACCCCGAAGAGACTGCCAGGTGGCAGGGTTGTGACTTGGGATCATTGGCTGTAATGCTCATGCCATTCAACCCCCACCCCCACCCTGCAGCCAGTGACAGGCATCAAGGTGTGTCTTAGAGTGTTCAGCCCTAAAGTTCACCCCATTCTCCTATACTGCACTCATCTCAGCACATCTCTTTATGGAATGGGGTAAGTATAAGGCCCAAAGATCCCTAAGCACACCACAATACTTGTCAGTGTCTACAGGGTAGGGTGAGGTAAAATGGCATGAGCATTATAGCTGATGCCCCAAAGGCACACCCCAGCACCTGTTAGTCTCTGTAGGGTGGGGGTGGGGTTGGTGTCTGTTCCACACTTCACTGCCATTCCTATTATACTAACATACTAAAATGCCAGCAGAATAGGCCTAATGGTCTTTCGTGTCTGCTCGTTTGGTCAGCCCCCACCCTGGGTGCTGACCTTGCTGTCCCCCTCGCCTTCTCTGGCTTCTCCTTCCCAGTTCCGGATATTCTTGCTGCATTGGATTTGCTTTCAGAACCTTCCCTGTACCTGTCCCACCCTCTTGGACCCTCCACTGTCTCTGCCTCCACCAGCCCCCTAGGCAGTGCATCTCCTGTGGCTCCACCCACCTCTCTCAGTGAAGTAGCACCTCCTCCTCTCCCTGAATCTTCCCCTCCAGCTTCCACCCATGCCCCTAGTGGCCCCTCCTCCTTCCTTCCAAGCACCCTGACTGTTCCTCCCCTATTTACCCTCTTCATGTACCTGAAGACCTCTATCATGTCCCCCAGTCCCTTCTCTCTTCCAATGTGTACATATTTAGCTCTTCGAGCCTCTCCTCATAGGTCCTGTCCCCCAAGCCCCAAATCATTTTGGTTGCCCTCCTCTGGACCCTCTCCAGGAGGTTAATGTCCCTCTTTAAGTGTGGCCTCCAAAACTGCACGTAGTACTCAAGGTGTGGCCTCACCAAGCAGTTGTACAGAGGGAGTATCACTTCCCTCCTTCTGGAGGTGATCCCCCTAGCGATGCATCCCAGCATCCTGTTGGCCTTGGCTGCTGCCCTCCTACAAGTCTCAGAGTTGTTCATCTTGACATCCACCACCACCCCCAGGTCCCTCTCAGCCATCGAGACTTGTAGCATTTCCCCAACCCCCAGGTGTACACGGCCTGGGTTTCTGGCCCCTAGGTGGAGTACCTTGCATTTCCCTGCATTGAACCTCAGCTTCCACTTTCTAGACCATATTTTCAGAGCCTCCAGGTCCCCTGTAGGCCACCTCCCTCCTCCCCATCCACCACCACCCCCAGTTTCGAGTCATCCACAAAGAAACTCATCTCACTCCGATTCCTGTCCTTATGTCAGAGACATAGGCATTGAACAGAAGGGGCCCAGGACTGATCCCTGTGGGACCCCACTAATGACCCTCCTTGGGGATGAGACTATCCACCAACTACGACCCTCTGGGTCCAGTCCTGGAGCCAATTGCCTATCCATCTGATCGTCTGGTTCCCACCCCATTTCTCCCAGCTTATCCAACAGGCCCACATGAGGAAAGAGTCAAATGCCTTGCTGAAGTCTAGAAAGAGGACGCCCACTGGTCTACCCAGGTCCAAGGCACTAGTCACCCAGTCATAGAACTCCACCAGGTTTGTCTGACACGATTTCCCCGGGATGAATCCATGCTGTCTATCATCCAGGCACCCTGACTTATCCAGGTCCCCCCTTAGCCTCTCCGTGACAATGCCCTCCATCACCTTGCCCACCACCGATGTCAGGCTGACAGGCCTGTAGTTCCCTGCCACCTCCCTTGATCCCCCATTGTGGATAGGCACTATATGCACCACCTTCCAGTCTTGAGGCACCCACCATGTCCTCAGAGAGATGGTGAAAAGCTCCACCAGGGGTTTTGCCAGGACATCCGCAAGTTCCTTCAGCACTCTGGGATGTAATTTATCCGGCCCCAGTGCTTTCTCCGTCTTAGGGAGCTGAGGGCTTCCCTCACTCTCTGCTGTGATTTCCACTTCCGGTACCTCTTCTCCCTGCTTAGCCCTCCCCCCACCTGCCAGTGATGCCTCCTCCTCTCCCCAGATCCGCCGATCGGTAAGGGTCCCCCCTCCTCAGTATCTCTGTCTCCTCCCATGTATGATGCAGCACCCCCATTTTCCTTGGTGAAAACTGAGGTGAAGTGCTCATTTAGCACCTCAGCCTGCTCCCCTGGGTCTTGTGCCCATCTCTCCCCTGATTTAATCCTGCTAATCTGCCCCTTCACCCTTCGTTTTTCCCCAATGTATCTAAAGAACCCCTTGTTCCCTCTCCTAATTTCCCTGGCCAGGTTCTGCTCCTTCCTTGCCTTAGCCACCCTCACCACTCTATTAGTCCTTCTAGCCATCAGCTCGTACTCCCCTCGATCCCTTTCACTCCTTGAGCACTTGAATTGCTTATAGGCTGCCTTCTTTCCCTGCACCACCTCCTGGACCTCCCTGGTCCACCAGCAGGGTTTTTGGGCCCTACCGCATTTTTGTTTTACTCTTGCACAGGTGCTGGTAGCATCCTGCACCCTCTCCTGATGATTTCCCACCTACTATCAAGCGTCCATGTCTGACCCAATCCCATCCAAATGCTCCTAAGGATCCTCCCATTTCCTTAAATCGCCCCCTGAAGTAGGTTACTCGTCTTTGTGCAGCCTTCTACCCTCCTAGGTCCAGGCAGAACCAGACCGTGGCATGGTCACTCCCCGCCAATGGGTCCCTTACCTCCAGGCCCCCAATCTGGTCACTGTCTGCCAGGACCACATCCAGTACCCGCGCCTCCCTGGTCGGTTCCCTCACCTGCTGAGTTAGGAACACGTCCCGAAAGACATCCAACAACCTCTGTTCCCTGGTCACAGAGGATGTCATAGTCTCCCAGTCTGTTCCTGGCATGTTTAAGTCCCCCAACACCACCACCGTTCCTCTGCCCAGTCTGCAGTGTCTCCCAACATCTGCCACCAGACTGTCCTCCAGCTCCTCCGCCAGGGCAGGGGGTCTATACACCACTCCTATTTTTACTCTCTTGCCCCCCCTTGTTATCAAGGTGACCCAAATCGCCTCCACGGTTCCCTCCGCCTCCTCTACTCCCCCTATGCCAATGCAGTTTTTGACTATCATTGCTACCCCTCCTCCCCTTCCCTCCCCCCTGTCCTTCCGAACATAGTGTAACCTCCAGGTTCAGGTCCCAGTCATGTCCTGCAGTGGCCCAAGTCTTAGTGACCGCTGCCACATCCACTGCTCCCTCAGTTAGCATCGCCTGGAGCTCAGGCATTTTATTGCCCACGCTCTGGCATTTAGCAGGACTACCTTCCACCCTTTCCCTATAGTTCCATTTCCCCTGCTCATTTTCCCATGGGGATTCTGTTTTCCCCTGGTCTGCACTTTTGCCAGTCGGCCTTTTCCTGCAATCCTCCTGATCCCCAGGGGGGTGGAGACAGAGTCCCTCCTTTATCGGCACCCCCTTGACAGCCTTTTCTCCCATCCCACCCCCCTTCACAAGTTTAAACCCCACTTTTCACCAATGAACCCCTCTATTTTCAACTTAAGGATTTCCTTCCTCTCCAAATGGAGATGGAGCCTATCTCTAGCATACAGCTCCTTATCCTCCCAGGTCTCCCCCCAATCCCCATCAACCCATACCCTCTGGCCTCACACCACTCCCTGAGCCACTGGTTTATCTCCCTAATCTTCCTTTTGTGTTCCTCACTAGCCCTTGGCACTGGCAGCATCTCTAACTCCTGCACGACTATTGCCAATGCCAGCAAGACAACATTCGTCATTGGCAAATGCTTGTTAATACAGTTTTAGTGAACAAAAAACAGAAACATTGCATTCATTTGTACAGCTGACAGAGAATATACTGTATATATAATGCCACTATCAGTATAAAAAGAAACAATACACATTCCCTCCTTCATCCATATTCTACTACATTACATTGATTGTATCAATCATGCTTTTAGTTTAATATTCCATCCCTGTAAAAAGGATCCTACATTTATATTATGACATAACACAAAAAGAAAAGAAAAAGGAAACCTCTGTTACTCTCTTACTAGATTTTGTTTTTGTTTATTTATGAAATTATGAAATTGTGCTCTGGTATGACTCATTAAAGCAAAATAATTGACTATAATGTCATGTTAAAGAGTCCTGAAATAGGTGGATGGATGAATATATGAATAAATAAATGATAGTAAGGGTGAATTTGGGAGTGAATTTAAGGAGGATGACAAGAATATATGAGGTGGGTAGGAGGAAATGTATTCTATAATGCAATTTACTCTATTGTATTGTAAAGGAGTGAAAATACTCCAGTATCAGGTTATTGTTAGAGATAAACAAGTGGAAGAAATGACAGGCAGTGGCAAATCATGTAATAAACAAGTTTATTACAAAAGCACAGACTTATAACCTGCAGTAAAGCAAATATACTGGGAGAAACAAGTTCCCCTACGTCTAGACACAGCAATTCTCAGCAAACCTTTCTAGAACCATGCTTCTTATACTAAGATAAGGAAAAAGGTGCGACATTTCTTATTGGCTGAAGCAAGTGGTACCATTACATTACTGGATAGAAAATGTAGAGTCAGCAGGAAGAAATACATTACGTTTTACATAAGTCGTAACATTAGTTAGAACAAAGACGGCACAGAAAGTGTAGCAGGTGCAAGGTCATTATGGTGCAAAGCAGCGTCAGCAGAAATACATGCATGCAAGAATACTTTGGTAGAAAGATATAGTTAGGCTCAAAGCACGTATGCCTCATGTAAGCAAATAAACATTACATCTAACATAAAACTAAGAAATAATACTGTAAGATAAATGTATACTGTATAGTGTATAAACTTAGCAAGCATGATCCCTGGTATCCACACTTGTACAGTGGATAGCCATTACTGCATATTAGTGCAATACAGCAATATCACAGTAATAATAAAACACCTGTCATTGGCGTGTTCATGAGGGTACAAGGGGTGTGGGACCCATGGGCAACAGTATTAAAAATATTTAAACTTGAATATTACTTTTCTATTTCTTTGTAATTCATACCATAAAAATTATTCTTTTCATTGTTCAGATTATAGTGTAAAATATCATAACTTATAATTGTCCTTAATATAGTCCAATATCTATTTTTTCAAAGACTGGTAAAATAATTGAGTTCTTTTTTCCTAAAATCAGTCTTTTTGTTGTAATGGTTGCTAATCCCAGAATTTTCTCTTGACAGTGTGATAAAACTCCTCTGCATCATTAAACAGAAAAGTGTTGTCTCTATGGGGTAATTTGACCTCTAAAAAGTGTTCCAGCTGTACAGTATCTTAGTCTGATGCCACTAGTTATTTAACTGAAGGCATTTCCATAAGGAAAGAAGTAGATTCCCTTCCTTTCCACTTCCATGCCAGCATAAATTTGAATAATTATTTTACTGATTTTGACAGGTGTGTAATAGGCTCTATCAACTATCTTCTTTTGTGTAGACCTACTATTTGTTGATGCATAGTTTTTGTTTCCTTAGATTTACACATTTAAGCTCTGTTGTTTGGTTAATTTGATGTTACTTTCTTTATACCATGTTTTGTTAAACATTTTTGTTTATTAACATACCAAATTAGCTAGTCAGTAATTTCTCTGTACCCATCTCTATTAATTTTTTTTTTAATTGAGTGTGCTATTAAAATCTTTCCTTGGTAGGGCATTTTGGATAGAGCATAATTTCAATAGTTTATTAAAACTCTGTTGTTATTAATAATAATGAATAAAGTTAAATGTGGTGTTGTGTTGTATGTTCATAACTAATTTGTGAAATGAACAAAAAAATACCACCCTTCAATAATTCATTCCATCTATCCATACTTACCTTAGAGAAGATTTTCCTATTATTTGCATTCTCTTCCCCCATATATACCTATTATCAATGATTCTAAAAAACAGCCATGGGAATTTTAGTATTATTTGGTCAAAATAATTGTTAATATTATTTACAACTAGAGTGATAAAAAGGTCCTACTACCCAGTCCAGGTCTATCTAACAATAATGTGCGAAGCTTATAGCTTCTTCCCACTATTACAGTGTATACAACATATAATTCTTGATAAATCATATTTCTGGCTTCTGTATAAATGCCCAATTCCATAACCAGCACATTGACTGAGGCATGCTTTCTGGATCTAAAATCCCGAGTCAACCTTTATTTCTTGGTGTCATCATAGCAGACCAAGCTATTCATGGTTTGCCTCCCCACCACAAGAACTTGAAAAATGTCTTTTTAATGTCATGAAACCAATTTTTTTCTGGAGAACCAAAAATATTTAGAAAAATATAAATCAATGTTGGTGTGATCATCATTTTTATTGTATCAACTCACCCCAAAAAGAGAGAAGAAGTTTTTGCCTCTTTTCCAGGGATGGTTTAACTTTATTTCTCACTATATCATAATTATATTTTATGCTTTATTTTGATCATTCAGTGATGCCACTCCCAGATATTTCATGGAGGTACTGTATCTATTTTAAACTCCTCTTCAAAGTCTGGGAGCGTCATTATTGACATTTTAGAAATTTGATTATTATAGATTTTGTTATTTAATCTATAATCAGAAACTGCTAGAATGTATTCAGTTCTTGCAGAAAGTGTTTCAATGAAACATTTATATTGTTAAGTACTAATAAAATATCATCTGCAGAGACACTCATTTTTGTTGTCTCCTTCCCTATTGTAATGCCCCGTAGTTTATCATTATCATGTATTTGTTTTGTAAAAAGGGCTCTAGTACCAAAATGAATAATACAGGGGATAAGGAGGCATTCTTGTCTTGCCCCATTTAGCATGTCATATTGTGGTGTCAAGTATCCATTTACCTGAAATCTGACTGTTGTGACCCTATAAAGAGCCCCTAATACTTTTAAACTGATTTTTGGTACTTCTCATGCTTTAAAGAATGTTTTTGATATAAATTTTATCCAGCACATTAAAGGCTTTGCTTGCATCAAATGCAACTGCATGGTAGTAATTATTTTCTAAGGTTTTTTTTCTTAGTGCTGCTATATTCAGAAATAGCCTGGATTCTGTTGGTTGGCTGTGAGATATTATTAGTGCCGATATATTCAGATATAGCCTGGGTTCCATTGGTTGGCTGTGAGATAGTTCTACCCTTAACAAAACCATGCTGGTTTTGGTGGATGGAGTCAGTTTGCAAATATTTTATAATCAGAATTTAATAAAGCAATTGGATGGTAACTATCAGGGTTGTTTCCTGGTTATGAATTAGTATTACCCTGGTTTCTTGCATTAGTTGTGGTAGCTGTCCGACTCCATTCACCAAGACTTTTAGTATTCTCAGTAGTCATGGGGCTAATAAATCTTAAAAGTCTAAGAACAATTTGTTAATGATCCCATCTAGTCCTGGGTCTTTATTTTTCGGTATGATTTTGATTTCTGATTTAATTTCATCTATATCAAAGGGTGTAGCTGGACATTGTAATACTTGTAGACTGCTTTCTACAATAAATTCAGTTGCTTGTTCCTGGCTAGTATCTATTTTTCTTTTATAAATTTGATCATTAACTTGACATATTATTTGGCCCATATAGATTCATAGATACTGTTAGCAGATAAGGGTCACCAGACTCTTCCAATCTGCCTGTTTATGTGACCTGACGAATCGGCCAGTGACTCTATCTGGTCATTTGGCTTTAGCTTTTTCTTCCTATCTCTAATATTCCTTTATTCCTGTCCCATGCATATATGAAGCCTGTCACCGTATGGGTGGCCACCACTTCCTGGGGCAGGCTATTTCATGCATCCACCACCCTCTCCATAAAAAAGAACTTCCTGACATTTCCCCTCATGCGACCACTCATCAGTCTCATGTCATGTTCTCTTGTTCTGGTAGTACTTTTAAACTGGAATATGTTTTCTTTTTCACCTTGTTCATGCCCTTGAGGTATTTGAACATTTCTATCATGTCACCTCCCTCCTTTGCTCCAGTGTGTACAAACTGAGGTCTCTGACTCTTTCCTCGTAAGGCTTGTGATGTAGACCCTTCACCATTTCATTTTGGTCACCCTCCTCTGCACATCTCTATTTTATCAATGTCCTTATGAAGGTGTGGCCTCCAGAACTGGACACAGTGCTCAAGGTGAGGCCTCACCAGGGTCTTGTACAGTGGAACTATTACCTCCCTCCTTTGGCTTGTGATTCCCCTTCCAATACATCTCAATATCCCAGTGGCCTTCTCCACTGCCTTGGCTGTCTGCCTTGTGGCCTTCAAGAAATCTGTGATTATGACCCCCAAGTCCCTCTCTTCCTTAATAACTGCCAACAGCTCTCCCCCAATGTGTAGCTTGCTCCAGGGTTCCTGCTCCCCACGTGCATGATTTTGCACTTATTTGCATTAAACCTTAGTTGCCACACCTCAGATCATCTCTCCAACCATTTCAGGTCCTTTCTCATCCTTTCCACCCCCTCCAGGGTATTCACCCTGTTGCAGACCTTGGTGTCAACTGCAAACAGGCAACCCTTTCCCTCTAGCCCATCTGCAATGTCACTGATGAAGACATTGAAGAGGACCAGCCCCAGAACTGACCCATGAGGTACCCCACTGGTCACCTCCCTTTCCTCTGATTGGGTTCCATTTACCATGACCCTCTGTTTTCTGTCCCTTAACCAGTTTCTAATCCAGTTTATCACCTTGTGCACCATCCCCAGGCTATCTAGCTTGTTGACCAGTCTACTATGTGGGATGCTATCAAAGACTTTGATGAAATATAGGTAGGCAATATCTACTGCCCCCCTGGGTCTACTGCCTTTGTCACCCAGTCTGAGAAATCTATTAGATTAGTTTGACAAGACCATCCTGCAGTGAATCCATGTTGTCTGGGATCCAACACCCCATGGCTTCTAGGTGCTTCACTTTCTTTCATTGAGGAGTGCCTCCATTATCTTTCTGACTCCAGAGGTTAGACTAACTGGCCTGTAGTTTCCTGCATCTTCTTTACTACCACTCTTGTGAAGAGGGACATCTGCCATTCTCCAGTCCTCTGGGACCACTCCAGTGTCTAGAGACTCACTGAACAGGGCTGCCAGAGGGGCTGCCAGTTCAATTCTCAGTTCCCTTAGGACCCTGAGATCTATGCCATTTGGACTCATGCCTTTGTCCACCTTCAGCCTTGCAAGCTCTTCTAGGACCCTCTCCCCATTAATAGACTGGTGTTTACTTCCTTAGGAGGTAGTATAGCACAGTAGTTTAAGGTTCTGAACTGCAAACCTGGAGACCTGGGTTTGAATCCCACAGCCCCCACTTGCATATTGTGTGACCTTCAGCAAGTCATTTAATTTCCTTGTGCTCCCTGGTTGCACCAGGAAACAAACTTCAGCACAGTGTGCCTCTCCTGATTAAACAATTTCTCCTTTCCTTTCCCTTTGTTCCTTTAAAGTCTAGCCATGGGTACTGCCTATGCCCTTCCACAGTGAAGACTGAACAGAAACATTTGTTCAAGATCACTGCTTTCTCCCCATCTCCTTATACTATCTCCCCCACCAGCTCCTCGAAGCTTAGCTTCTCCCACCTTTGCCTTCCTTCTCTCACTAATATACCTGAAGAATGTCTTGTCCCCTTTTTAACTGATTGAGCTATTCTTTCCTCTGTTTGCACTTTTGCACTTCTCACTGCTTTTTCTGACTCTCTCAGACACTTATGGTACATTTCTTTAACTTCATCTCTTTGTGTCTCCTTATACTTCCTGACAGCTAGCCTCTTGGACCTTAACTTTTCAGCCACCCCCCTTGAGAACCAAAGCAGTTTTCTTCTCCTTTTATCCTTGTCTATCGACCTACCACATTGTTTTGTGATTTCTACAATGGCTTCCTTCTCCTCAATGTTTCCCCCAGCCCCCTTTTTTTCCAGGGTTTCCTTAAGCTGAAGTCCCATCCACTCATCTGAAGTCTAAGACTCTTGCTTTTGTATGGGCTGACAGAATCCCTGTGTCCACCTTGAACCACACCATATGTTGGTCACTGGACCCTAGCTGACCTTCCATCTTGAGCTCTGTTATCCTGTCCCTGTTGGTCAGTACCAGATCCAGGATTGCCCAGTCTCTGGTAGGTTACTGCACCAGTTGCCTAAGGCCAGCCTCCTCAAGGGAGTCAACAAAGTCCTGTGCCCTGGCTGAGGCCCCTGCTGGGATGGACCAGACTATTCCCGGAACGTTAAAGTCTCCCATCATCAGTACCACTCCCTTTGCTGCCATGTCATGCATGTTTTCCAGTAGCAGTTTTTCAATTTCCTCTGCTTGAGCTGGGGGTCTGTAAATGGTCCCTTTGCAAATGGCTGTTACATTGCCTGGCTCAAGAGTGACCCAAGCTTCCTCCATTTGCTCATGCCTGTTCTGAATTTCAGTTGCCTTGATACTTTCTTTGATGTAGAGGGCAACCCCACCCACCTCCCATTTTACCTTCCCTGTCATTTCTGAACTGGGCATAACCTGGTCCATTTATGTCCCAGCTGTGATTCCTGGTGTACCATGTTTCTGTTATGGCCACTATGTGAAGATCAGTCTCAGACATTACAGCCATAAGGTCTGGGACCTTGTTCCCCAGACTGCAGGCATTCATGTGCCTGAATTTCCATGGAAAGTGGTATCCTTTTATCCCCTCCTTGTGTTTTGCCCCTTGTATCATCCTACTGTTCCTGGCATATTCTATGTGGTGCTTCCCCTTTAATGTCTTTCTGGTTACTTGTGGTTTAAGTCTTTTAGTTAATGATGATATAATCTGGCTCTGTGCACAGCCTTTTCTGCTCTGTAGTACTGGTATATCTGCCTCAGGCATAATGACCTTTCACTGAGGACTGACATTCCCTCCCCAGAAGGATGCATATGTCCATCATCTCTTAACACACTACTACTACTACCTATTAGTTCTGCTAAGGTATTTCTCTCATTCTTTCTTTCATTGGGTAGCTAATAATTACCCTGATTTGTAGTCTTGTAATCACTTGACGGTTGTTATATTCTTTGTGACTGTGGCAGTATTGTAGTATTATAGACCCCCTGCCCTGGCGGAGGAGCTGGAGGACAGTCTGGTGGCAGATGTTAGGAGACACTGCAGACTGGGAAGAGGAAAGGTGGTGGTGTTAGGGGACTTAAACATGCCAGGAACAGACTGGGAGACTATGACATCCTCTGTGACCAGGGAACAGAGGCTGTTGGATGTCTTTCAAGACGCGTTCCTAACTCAGCAGGTGAGGGAACCGACCAGGGAGGCAAGGGTACTGGATGTGGTCCTGGCAGACAGTGACCAGATTGGGAGCCTGGAGGTAAGGGACCCATTGACGGGGAGTGACCATGCCACGGTCTGGTTCTGCCTGGACCTAGGAGGGGTAGAAGGCTGCACAAAGACGGAAGTAACCGACTTCAGGGGGGTGGATTTTAAGGAAATGGGAAGGATCCTTAAGGAGCATTTGGATGGGATTGGGTCAGACATGGACGCTGATAGTAGGTGGGAAAGCATCAGGAGAGGGGTGCAGGATGCTACCAGCACCTGTGCAAGAGTAAGACGAAAATGCGGTAGGGCCCAAAAACCCTGTTGGTGGACCAAGGAGGTCCAGGAGGTGATGCGGGAAGAAAGCAGCCTATAAGAATTCAAGTGCTCAAGGAGTGAAAGGGATCGAGGGAGTATGGAGCTGTTGGCTAGAAGGGCCACTAGAGTGTGAGGGCGCTAAGGCAAGGAAGGAGCAGAACCTGGCCAGGAAATTAGAGAGGGAAAGGGTTCTTTAGATACATTGGGGAAAGACGAAGGGTGAAGGGGCAGATTAGCAGGATTAAATGAGGGGAGAGATGGGCACAAGACCCAGAGGAGCAGGCTGAGTACTAAATGAGTACTTCACCTCAGTTTTCACCAGGGAAAATGGGGATGCTGCATCATACATGGAGGAGACAGAGATAATGAGGAGGGGCCCCCACCAATCGGCAGGTCTGGGGAAAGGGGGCATCACTGGCAGGTGGGGAGGGCAAAGCAGGGAGAAGAGGTACTGGAAGTGGAAATCACAGCAGAGAGAGTGAGGGAGCCCTCAGCTCCTTAAGACGGAGAAAGCACTGGGGCTGGATAAATTACATCCTAGAGTGCTGAAGGAACTTGCAGATGTCCTGGCAGAACCCTGGCAGAGCTTTTCACCATCTCTCTGAGGACAGGGTGGGTGCCCCAAGACTGGAAGGTGGCGATGTAGTGCCTATCCACAAGGGGGATCAAGGGAGCTGGCAGGAACTACAGGCTTGTCAGCCTGACATCAGTGGTGGGCAAGGTGATGGAGGGCATTGTCAAGGAGAGGCTAGGGGGGCCCTGGATAAGTCAGGGTGCCTGGATGATAGACAGCATGGATTCATCCGGGAAATCGTGTCAGACAAACCTGGTGGAGTTCTATGACTGGGTGACAAGTGCCTTGGACCTGGGTAGACCAGTGGATGTCCTCTTTCTGGACTTCAGCAAGGCATTTGACTCTGTTCCTCACGTGGGCCTGTTGGATAAACTGGAGAAATGGGGTGGGAAACCAGATGATCTGATGGATAGGCAATTGGCTCCAGGACCGGACCCAGAGGGTCGTGGTTGGTGGGATAATCTCTTCCCCAAGGAGGGTCATTAGTGGGTCCCACAGGATCAGTCCTTGGGCCTTCTGTTCAACGCCCACGTATCTGACATAAGGACAGGAATCAGGAGTGAGATGAGTCTCTTTGCAGATGACTCGAAACTGGGGGCAGTGGTGGATGGGGAGGAGGGAAGGGTGGCCCTGCAGGGGGACCTGGAGGCTCTGGAAAGATGGTCTAGAAAGTGGAAGCTGAGGTTTAATGCAGGGAAATGCAAGGTACTCCACCTGGGGGCCAGAAACCCAGGCCAAGTGTACACCCTGGGGAATACTACAAGTCTCAATGGCTGAGAGGGACATGGGGGTGGTGGTGGATGTCAAGATGAACAACTCTGAGACTTGTAGGAGGGCAGCAGCCAAGGCCAACAGGATGCTGGGATGCATCGCTAGGGGGATCACCTCAGAAGGAGGAGTGATACTCCTCTGTATAACTGCTTGGTGAGGCCGCACCTGAGTACTGCGTGCAGTTTGGAGGCCACACTTAAAGAGGGACATTAACCTCCTGGAGAGGGTCCAGAGGAGGCAACCAAAATGATTTGGGGCTTGGGGACAGGACCTATGAGGAGAGGCTCAAAGAGCTAAATATGTACACTTTGGAAGAGAGAAGGGACCGGGGGGGACATGATAGAGGTCTTCAGGTACATGAAGAGGGTAAATAGGGGAGGAACAGTGAGGGTGCTTCGAAGGAAGGAGGAAGGGGCCACTAGAGGGCATGGGTGGAAGCTGGAGGGGGGAAGATTCAGGGGAGAAAGGAGGAGGTGCTACTTCACTGAGAGGGTGGTAGAGCCATGGAATCCACTACCTAGGGGGCTGGTGGAGGCAGAGACAGTGGAGGGGTTCAAGAGGGGGTGGGACAGGTACAGGGGAAGGGTTCAGGCAGCAAAATCCAATGCAGCAAGAATATCCGGAACTGGGAAGGGAGAAGCCAGAGAAGGCGAGGGGGACAGCAAGATCAGCACCCAGGGTGGGGGCTAACCAAACGAGCAGACATGAAAGACCATTAGGCCTATTCTGCTGGCATTTTAGTATGTTAGTATGTTAGTATTGCCCCAGATTTGGACTTAGAAATCCTCGAGCCAGACTTCTAGTCTTTTGCCCTCTTGTTCCTGTCTCTTCCCCCCCATCTGCCTCTCCTTCTATCAAACTCTGCTGCAGCAGTATCCTCTATCTTTTCACACTATAATGGAGTGGCCGCCCATTATAGTGTATTCTCTACCCCTTTTATTCGCTCTTCCTGTCTCTAGAATTCCCAACTTCAATAAAGAAAATGCACAAACGCCCAACTTCATTATGGCATTTGTTGCATTGTTTAACAGAATGAATAATAAAATGAGCCTTTTTCCCTGTTAAGGTTACTGAATTAAGTCCTCCTTAGAAAGCTAGCACTAGCACTGTTACAGATACAGCTTTAGGAGAGAAGCTGTGGGGCTCTGAGAAGGCTGGTCAGGAGGTTTAAAATACAAGGGTATTCCTTGTCACATGTGAGTTGTGCAAACTAGTTCAGCTGCAAAAGAAGCAGCATGTCCCACTAAATAAAAGGGTTTAGTCTGTCTGTCTATCAGACTTGTAGGTTATGCTTTTGTTTGAGGTTTTATCCACATGCATGAAGAAAACATAAGAATACATTAAACAAATGTACTAGGCAGTATTTAAAGAAAAAGCCCCTACAGATTACCTGGTTGTTGTCTTGACTGAAGCTCTCCTAAAGGATCTGGCAGCCCAGAATGAAGCACATTTGTAGAGGGTCAGAACTGAGTGACATCACAATGTGGGCAGAGTTATTAGCTAATTTAGGTAATTAAGGTTTCAAGCTACTGAATATGTGTTTTTAACCTGCTTTGAAGACTGTAGTAACTAAGATATCAAAATTGTAAAATAAAATATCAACTTGTTATAACTGTAGTCCCCCATTCTTATGTATTAGCGTAGAAATAAAGTGTAATTATTTAATTAGGGGTGGACTACAGTGACCACATGACTAATTATGCCCTGTGAAGTCCTATAAAGAGAAAGGTTGACACAGATGGTAGATAGCAGTGGAAGGGAGTAGGTGAAACTCTGTTCCAGAACCATAGAAGATAGTGAAAGTTAGACTAAAACTACTTCCACTCTATGTTCCACCTTGAAAAGTAACTGTAAGCTCTTGGTGAGCCAGGATTTGATTTGTATCCAGTTTTTCAGTGTTTTTATTTCCTCCTTGGTTATATTATTTGAACTTTTATTTGGATCATTATAATAAAAGGCACTCAAGGTGTTCTTGTGTGTCACAACCTACCTTTGGTCTCTACCTGTGTTAAGTTGTCTACACCCACACCTTACGACAAAGTGGTGTCAGAAGTGGGATGTTACTGGATGTCTAAGGCATATTGGGAGAAACCAGTAAGGAACCTGACCAGGGTTCCAGACAACTTGGAGTGGAGATGGCATCCGGTGGAGAGGAGAAGAAGTTGGGAATGGTGACCAGAACCCAGACGGCTTTGACAGGAGACCCTTTGAATCCAGGACTGGGTCCAGATGACAGGAGAAAGGATCCCATGGCAAAGGAGGAAACATACAGTGAGGGAGGAGTCTGAGGAGGTTCTACAGAAGACGCCCTTCAGAGAGGAACCACCTGAGGACTTGGCTGGTTTATTACGTTGGCTGGTGATTCGACAGAGTGAGATGGAGAGACAGCGGGAAATAGATGCC
The DNA here is from genome assembly GCA_016271365.2 of Neoceratodus forsteri. Lineage (NCBI taxonomy): Eukaryota > Metazoa > Chordata > Ceratodontiformes > Ceratodontidae > Neoceratodus > Neoceratodus forsteri. Next base: position 1,095,766,391 of record CM057451.1, read on the forward strand.
CAGGAAAGGAGATGGGAACTGCGGCAGCAGGAAATCAGGTGGGCTGAGACTGTGAAAGTGTTACAATTAATTGGGTCTAATACTGGCAATAGTGGGGCTAGTGGTACCTCCAACCCAAAAGACATCAAGCTAACTAAAATGACTAATTCAGATGATATAGAGGCCTACCTAATTACATTTGAGAGGGTGGCTAGGGCTTGTAATTGGCCACAAACTCAGTGGGTGGTACGGTTGGCCCCTATTTGTCTGGGAGGGCCCAATTGGCTTATAGTCACATGGACTCTAGAGATGCTGAAAATTATGATCTGGTGAAAACTGAAATACTGAAAAGATATGATATTAGTTTGGAAACATATAGGCAAAGGTTTCATACCTTAAAGTACTATCCCCAAGACAATCCTAGAGAGACATTTACACGTCTACGGGAACTGTGTTGGAAGTGGATACAACCAGAAGGAAAGTCTATAACTGCAATTATGGAGGCCTTTATTGTTGAACAATTTTTACAAATACTCCCCCATGAGGTACAAATATGGGTAAAAGAACATAAGCCAGAAACAGCAGAAAAAGCCATTTCCTTGGCTGAGGTCTTTTAACAGCCCACCAGACATATCGGAAAGGGACTTCACATCCCCAAGAGATGGTAACAGGAAGAACTATTTCCGGAACAAGGACTAGTGTTCCAATCACCAGTGACTTAAAGAAGGACAATAAAACTGATAATAAAAGACGCTCTTTTCCAGCGGACATTGTTTGCAGAAACTGCCAAGGGCTAGGCCATATAGCCAGATACTGTCCAAAATTAAGTGGGGGTACTACTCATTTGGCTCTGCTAGGTGCTGGATATTTTACTACTGTGGTAAAGCTGGGCAATCAAAATGTAATAGGATTAATAGATTCAGGTAGCAAAATACTTTTGTAAGGCCTGAATTGCTTGATACCGGAGTAGTAAAAGTGAAGAACCTGATATGCATGTCATATGTGTTCATGGTGATTCTCACCACTATTCTACAGGGCAGATATGTATCAATATAGATGGGAAATGCTCTGAGGTGACTGCAGGGATAGTTCCTAATCTACCAGTACCGATATTAATTGGCCATGACTACCCTGACTTCCAAGCATTAATGCAAAATAAGGGAACTCTGTCTGCAGTAACCACTAGAGCTCAGAGTAAACTGCCACAACAATTGGGGGATGTATTTCCATTTCAGGATGAACTGTATGACCCACCAGGGAAAATAAGGGTGTCTAAAAATGCTAAGACGGCTCCAAAAAAGGTGGGTTGAAAAGAAAAAGGGGTTACCTGAATCAATATCTTCCATTTTTGTAAAAAGTAACATAGCTGAAGAACAGGCTAAGGATTCTACCTTACAATCCCTGTTTCAGCAAGTGGATAAAGCAAATGGTCCTGGTGCCCTAAGATCATCATACAGCATAACATATTGTATCGGTATGTACTAAAGAAGATACAGGAGAACAGGTAGAACAACTGATAGTTCCCACCCAGTATAGACGTTAATTTGATTTTTCTAGCCTATGATATCCCATTGGCAGGACATGCAGGACGGGATAGAACTTTGGGAGGATTTTACAAAGGTTCTATTGGCCAGGTATTCACGAAGATGTAGCTAAATATTGTCAGAGCTGCAGTGAGTGCCAAAAGTAAGTCAGGTAGGACGAAAAGAGATTGTTCCCCTGGTACCACTTCCTTTAGTGACAACCCCGTTTGAACGGATAGGAATAGATATAGCGGGACCTTTGACTAAGAGCTCCAGTGGGAATCTATTCATATTAGTCATCTGTGATTATGGAACTAAATATCCTGAGGCCATCCCCTTACGCACTGTTACCACCCAGAAAATAGCAGAACTAGTCTAATTATTTAATAGAGTGGATATACCGAAAGAGATTTTATCGGATCAGGGGAGTAATTTTAATGCTTCTTTATTAAAAGAACTTTACAGATTGTTGGGTATTGTGGCAGTACGAACTTCCCCCTATCATCCCCAGACAGATGGACTCGTAGAACGTTTCAATCAAACTTTGAAACGGATGTTGATGAAATTTGTCCATGAGGAAGGGAAAAACTGGGATAAATATTTACCCTATTTGTTATTTGCCTATTGAGAGGTACCCCAGGCCTCTACTGGCTATTCCCCTTTTTCCCTTCTATATGGCAGAAATCCTCGGGGACCGTTAGATGTCATAAAAGAATTCTGGGAAGAAGGGAAGGAGATGAAGCAAAAAGGCATTGCTGAGTATATGAAAACACTGAGGCAGAAGTTAGTGACTTATGTAACTAAAGCACATGAATCCAGTGTTCAAGCCCAAAAAGTGCAGAAATCATTGTACGATCAAGGTACAAGTAGGAAACAATTTCAGAGTGGGGATCAGGTATTACTATTGTTACCCTCATCCAGTAACAAGTTACTCATGAAGTGGCAGGGCCCCTATCAGGTTCTGAGGCAGACAGGCCCAGTTAATTATGAAATAGCTACCCATGATATTAAACCTGGAAAAAAGGTGTATCATGTAAATTTGTTAAAAAGATGGTATGAAAGAACAAATGATGACAACAGTCTCATGGTCATACCTGATGAAGGGGAGACAGATTTTGAAGTCACTTATGGGCGACTGGAGGATAGGAAAGGACCCCAAGACATGTTTATAAACCCCAGTTTAGAACAAAAACAAAGAGAGCAACTAGACGCTCTGATTCAAACCTTTGCCACAACCTTTACAAGCATACCTGGTAAGGCTAAAAATGTGGAACATCAAATAAAAACTCATGGAGGCCCAGTAAGGAAAAGACCCTATAGACTCCCTGAGAGGGTTCGAAAAGAGGTGCAAGAGGAAATCAACAAACTGCTAGCCTTAGGAATCATTGAGCCCTCAAAAAGTGCATGGGGGTCTCCAGTTGTGATAGTGCCAAAGAAGGAAGGAGGTATTAGGTTGTGCCTCGACTTTAGAAACCTTAACCAAATTGCACAATTCGATGCATACCCTATGCCTCGAATAGATGATATTATAGATAAAATTGGGAATGCTAGATACATATCCACGTTAGATCTTACCAAAGGATATTGGCAGATCCCTTTGGCTAGTGCAGATAAAGAAAAAACAGCTTTCAGTACCCCTACAGGCCTTTTCCAGTTCTGTACTATGCCATTTGGGCTCCATGGTGCACCAGCCACTTTTCAGCGGTATATGGATCAAATATTAACACCATACACTACATTTTGTGCTGCATACTTGGACGATGTGGTCGTATTCAGTAAAGACTGGGATTCCCATTTGACACATCTCCAAGACATAATAAATGCAATCAAAATGGCAGGTATGACCATTAATCCAAGTAAATGTGCATTGGCTATGAATGAGACCAAATATTTGGGATTTGTGCTTGGTAATGGGCTCATTAAACCACAAATGGATAAGGTAGAAGCAGTTGCTAACAGTGCCAGACCAACCACAAAGAAACAAATCCGGTCATTTTTAGGACTTGCTGGGTATTACAGGCATTTTATCCCTAATTTCTCTACAATTGCTGCCCCACTAACTGATCTGACAAAAAAGAAATATGGGAATAAAATACAATGGTCACAAGAATGTGAACAAGCCTTTAATACCATAAAAGCAGCACTGTGCTCTTCCCCTGTGTTAAGGAGCCCTGATTTTGATTACCCATTTGAAGTCCACACAGACGCCTCTGGGATGGGTCTGGGAGCCGTACTTAGTCAGACTATAAATGGAGAAGAACTCCCTATAGTATATATCTCCTGAAAGCTACATGATAGAGAGAGGAAATATAGTACAGTTGAACTAGAATGTCTAGCAGCAAAATGGGCAATTGAATCATTACGATTTTATTTATGAGGGGCCCCTTTTACTCTAGTAACAGACCATAATCCCCTTTGCTTTTTGTCCCAGATGAAAGATAAAAACAGAATCATGAGGTGGTACCTGTCATTACAGTCTTTTACATTTACTGTACAACATCGAGCTGGTACCTCGCATGCAAATGCTGATTATTTATCCTGACAAATGAGATAATGTACAGAATGTTAAAATAGTATTCTGAGGTCATAACTCTATTTCAATAGAGAATGATATTGGTATAGACACCCCAGGGTAGTGTTAGAATGAATTAGGTTGAATTGTTCGCTCTATAATAATCAAAGTATTTAAGTGACCCTGGGGTGGAGCTCTATGGTGAGGAGGGTCGGAGCTCCATCCTACCCAAGTGTAAAGGGGTAGGTTGTCTTGATAACCTAGATAGGTTATCGCTACATGGGAGTGTGTGGCAGTATTGCCCCAGATTTGACTTAGAAATCCTCGAGCCAGACTTCTAGTCTTTTGCCCTCTTGTTTCTGTCTCTTGCCCCCATCTGCCTCTCCTTCTATCAAACTCTGCTGCAGCAGTATCCTCTATCTTTTCACACTATAATGGAGTGGCCGCCATTATAGTGTATTCTCACCCCCTTTATTCATTCTTCCTGTCTCGAGATTCCCAACTTCAAATAAAGAAAATGCACAAAACGTCGAACTTCATTATGGCATTTGTTGCATTGTTTAACAGAATGAATAATAAAATGAGCCTTTTTTCCCTGTTAAGGTTACTGAATTAAGTCCTCCTTAAGAAAGCTAGCACTAGCACTGTTACAGATACAGCTTTAGGAGAGAAGCTGTGGGGCTCTGAGAAGGCTGGTCAGAGGTTTAAAATACAAGGGTATTCCTTGTCACATGTGAGTTGTGCAAACTAGTTCAGCTGCAAAAGGAAAGCAGCATGTCCCACTAAATAAAAGGGTTTAGTCTGTCTGTTATCAGACTTGTAGGTTATGCTTTTGTTTGAGGTTTTATCCACATGCATGAAGAAAACATAAGACTACATTAAACAAATGTACTAGGCAGTATTTAAAGAAAAGCCCTACAGATTACCTGGTTGTTGTCTTGACTGAAGCTCTCCTAAAGGATCTGGCAGCCCAGAATGAAGCACATTTGTAGAGGGTCAGAACTGAGTGACATCACAATGTGGGCAGAGTTATTAGCTAATTTAGGTAATTAAGGTTTCAAGCTACTGAATATGTGTTTTAACCTGCTTTGAAGACTGTAGTAACTAAGATATCAAAATTGTAAAATAAAATATCAACTTGTTATAACTGTAGTCCCCCATTCTTATGTATTAGCGTAGAAATAAAGTGTAATTATTTAATTAGGGGGTGGACTACAGTGACCGCATAACTAATTATGCCCTGTGAATTCCTATAAAGAGAGAAAGGTTGACACAGATGGTAGATAGCAGTGGAAGGGAGTAGGTGAAACTCTGTTCCAGAACCATAGAAGATAGTGGAAAGTTAGACTAAAACTACTTCCACTCTATGTTCCACCTTGAAAAGTAACTGTAAGCTCTTGGTGAGCCAGGATTTGATTTGTATCCAGTTTTTCAGTGTTTTTATTTCCTCCTTGGTTATATTATTTGAACTTTTATTTGGATCATTATAATAAAAGGCACTCAAGGTGTTCTTGTGTGTCACAACCTACCTTTGGTCTCTACCTGTGTTAAGTTGTCTACACCCACACCCTACGACAGTGACATTAATGATTTCTTGATCCAGTATTTTCTGTTTTTTAATTATTACTTTATTCTATTTGTCAATATATTTTTTATGATCTATTGTTTTAATTTGGTATCCAATTTTTAGTATTACACAGTGATGAAACTGTAGTTCATCTCATATAATTATATATATATATATAACCAGAACTACATTTTTTTATTTCAGTTAGAAAATGTTCTTGTTTTAATAGTTCATTGTTAAACATCCATGTTCTCACCAGTTTTCGATCTGTATCTTTTATACTGAGGGTTATTAATATTAAAGTATGGTCTGAGACCAGTATTGATTCCAACAAGATTTATTTTTTAATGATTTTCACTAAATATTTTGTTATAAAAGAATAATCTTATCTGGAGTGGATGAGATTTTTCTCCTCATGATGTGTAAGGAAATTCTGATCTGGTGTCCAAACCCTTTGAGCATTCACTAGTTCTTGATCTTGTAAAAAATAAGTTACTTTCAGTAACATGTTAAGGTTTGCTTTCACTGATTTTGAGAATTTGTCAAGATGTGGTTGTATCATTATATTAATATCTCCCATTAATACTATATTTTCAGCTTTTAATGTAACTAAATCTTCAGTAATTTTGGCTAAAAATAATAAACATTTATTAAAGGGGACATATAATGATCTGATAGTTACTGGGTTAATTTTTACTAAACCTTTTATCAATAATACACTCCCCTCTTGGTCTTTAAACTCCTCCTGGAAAATACAATTCAAGCCCTGTCTTATAAGTATCATAGCACAACTTTTTTTTTTTTTTTTGCACCACAAGAGCAATACATTTGACTAATCCATTCCCTTTTCATTTTGGAAATGAATTGCTTTTCTAAATGTGTTTCCTAAAGATCAATAGTACAACATAGTCAGCATTAAACTTTAAAATTAGCTCACTGATACTGAGTTGCTATTCAGTTTAATAAGCCCATTTTCAATGAGCTGCTAATTCTAAATTTTGGAAATTTCTTATCCAGTGTGCAATGAACTGCAAACCAGTTGTCAATTCTATGTTGTAATAATTAATAATAAAAATAGAGAAAACTAGTTAATTACTGGTTAGCAAGTGATCAAACTTTATTTACCAGACAACCTGCATTGGAATGCACCAACCAACTGAAAATCAACTCGTACTCAACCTAGCTAGCAATTATTTCAATAATGTTTAATGCTGACTGTACTGTATTTGCTTTTGATTTTTGCAAATAATGTCTGATCCTTCTTATTGATATGTTTAGATAATTTACATAGAGGAAGGCTACAGTTACTCCTAAAATAGACATGAGTACTTTCTTATTCTAGTAAGGAAGGAAACAACACCAACAGCTTGGGTCTTGTAACTCCCCTCCCCCCATTGTACCCTTCCCTTCAGAGTGCATTTCTTATTCAGATCCTTGTAACCATGAAAAATAATCACATTTAAGTTTTCAACTAAACATAAAAAAAGTAAAGCAAAAAAAATCTGAAAAAAGCACAGCTCATTTGAGCTGCCCATTACCCCTACAAATGAGACATTCCCCTCCCCTTTTTCAACATAAATCTGTATTTAATAATACTTCACATAGCCTTGATAGTAATATATTTTTGATAACTCTTAATGTCCTATATAATTTCCATTTACTAAACTAAAACTCAGTGTAGTTCTAATCAAAACTGTTTATTTAGCTTATGATTCATTTAAATTAAGTTTCCAGTTTTTTTTTTTTTATAATATTGTATTTAACTAGCAGTTCTTCTGGAATTTCATCAGAAAACATATAAAACAATCTTCTTTGTTACAAAGAAGATATTTAGGCATGATTTTTTTTAACCAGGAGAAACACACTAAGCTTAAGCATGTTTACAGGTGTGACCTGGGAACACAAGGAAGTTAAATGATTTGCTCAGGGTCACACAGTATGCAAGTGGGGGCTGTGGGGTTCAAACCCAGGTCACCAGGTTTGCAGCTCAGAGCCTTAAATCACTGCACTATACTGCCACCTTAAGGCCATGATAGTTTACCCATGTCTTTATTTTTCAATAAGTATCCATTCTTGACCTTTTTATGGTAAAAAATACATATTTAACTAAAAATGGTAGGCAGTTTATTTTTAAGGACCTTCAAGGCATCCACTGGTGAATCATAAATGTATCTTTCTCCCAACAACATTATCAGAAAACATGCAGGGAACACCACTATAGCCCTTGCATCATTTTCCCATAATATTCTCTTTAAAAAGTTATATATATATTTTTTCCTGTGCCAGTTCAGGTGCTAATTCATTGTAGACTGAAACTGTTGCTCCCATTATTTTAAGTTTTTTTTTCCTTTTTTAGACCTGCTCCATAAGTTTTTCTTTGTCCCCAGATCTTAGAAACTGTATAATTGTCGGTCTTGGTGGGGCATTATCACCTTGCCTTATCTAAGACCCCAATGAATCCTATCAAGTTCAATGTATATTTCACTCATATCCTTTTGTAAATATGCTGCTACCACTTGTTTATATGTCTCAAGCAGGGGTTGTCTGTATTCCATGATTCTGGGACTCAAAGCAGTCTTACATTTCAAACAACATGAAGGTTTGATGTATTCTGACTATTGCAGTTAGCCCCAGCACTCAAACTGCCCTGGAGAGTAGAGGGTTAATTTCTATGCAGAGCATAGAACGTTGAGGTTGAGCTCGGTTCAGACCTCTGTCTGCTGCACTTTGAAGCTCAACTGTCAGATTTTTTACTCTGCCTAACTGAACGGCTGCTCCGGAGATTTCTCCTTTGCTCACGGTTTGAAAGTCAGTTAAAGTCCTCAGTTTTACAGATTATTTTTCACAAGTTTCAGTTCAGATCTCTGTCTGTGGTACAGTAAGTACTAGGTAGTGAACTAGATATAGTAAACTTGTGGAAATTGTAAAAATTGATTTTTCAACTGGTTTGGCTGAACCAGCCGCTTAGCGAATTATATATTCTGTCTCTGTTTCTAAAATTAGTGTGGTTACCGGTCCTTATCGGTTTAAAAAAAATGGCATTTTCTTGTGTTTTTTTTCCAATACCCATGACATGGTTATAAACTGATAAGGGTTTCTTGCCTAGTTGTTTGCCATAAAAAGGGTAAGTCTGTGGTTAGGATGGTTATGTCTGAGAAACCCAAAAGAAAAACTGGGCCCACTGGGTTTCAACACTGCAGTGTGTGTGGGGAGGTCTTTGCTAAGGCTGATCCCCACACCACCTGTGTTTATAGTCTGGAATTTGACCACCTCGACTCAGACTGTCAAATCTATAAAACATTTCCCTAAGTCTACCCTGGAAAAAAATTAGGTAGGCTTAGGGATAAGGAGGCCAAGAATTCTGCTGACCTGGATGGCCAGCCCGGTTCAGTTCCAACCGAACTTGAGGGAGTGCCGTCTGACCAGGGTGATACTTCTTCAGGCAAGAAGAGAGACGATCCTGAGGGATCAGTTCCTACAAAAAGAAAAAGAAAAGAAAAATTGGCCAGTTCGGATCCAGAGAACCATTTTCTGACCACCAAAGAGATTGCCAAAGTGATAAGGAGTGTAGAATTGCTTCATCCGGATCCGTCTGATCCAGCACCTTCTGGCAGGAACTCGGTTCAGTCGGTTCCTCCAGTTCAAGATTATGCCCCTGGAGATTTCTATGAAATGGATTTGGAGGGGGATGAAGATTACGATGATGACGATGATGGTGGAGTGGGAGGTCTGGTTGAGCCCATTGAACCGGGCATCTCCCCAGACAGGCCTTCTGGTGTTTCCACTCCTAGGTTTTTTGAGTCCCCTTCCCACTACATGTTTTACAGGAAAGTGGCAGAAACCCTCCTGCTCTCCATGGAAGAAGCTGTAGAGGGACAAGAGGAACCTGATTATGTGGAGATGATGGACATCCCAGAGTCCAAGAGACTGTCTATTCCACTTCATAGGTCTTTTGGGAAACTGACACAAAAGATTTAAAAAACTCCAAATTCTGTACCTCCTGTCGACAGAAGGATGGACAAAAGGTACACCTTATCAGGTTCAGGTACAGAGTACTTGTATCAACAATGCAGCCCTGTTGGGGTTGTGCAGGCTGCTGCCTGTAATAAGGCTAATATACCCTTGGCTTCACACCCCCAAATAAAGACTCTAAGAAGCTGGATGCCATGGCAAAGAAACAGTACATGGCATCTGCCTTGGGACTCAGGCAGGCTAATTATATGGCCTATGCAGCCAGGTACCAGAAGTCTAGGTGGGACACTGTACTGGCACTGGCTAAGCAGGCTTCCCCCCAGCAAGCTGGAGAGGGGGGCTGCTGATGGGATTGAGGCATCTAAGGTATAGTTCCATGCTGCTGTGGACTCCAATGATGTGTTATCTAGAGTCATGGCTACATCTGTGGCTCTTTGTAGAATGGCTTGGATCAGATGTACTAGCCTCTCACAGGACACCCAGGCTAAGGCCATGGATTTCCCTGTGGTGGCTAATTCTCTGTTTGGGGAGCAGACAGAGAATTACATGAAAAAGATGGATAAGTATAAGACCACCTATAGGAGTGCACAGGCCAAGGAAAGGCTGGCAACTCCTAAAAGGCAGCAGGCTAGGAGCAGGGGCAGGCCTTTTCATAGGCCTTTCTACCATGCACAGGCCTCTTCTCCTGTTCCTCAGAGTGGATTCGTTGGAGGGAGAGACAGAAGGGGGATGAGCAGGGCTGCACCCATCCCTCCAACCTAAGGCTCCTGCCAAGCAGACACCCTTATGTGTCAACCCAGGTCAACTCCCCCATTCCTGTAGGAGGCAGTCTGGCTTACTTCATCCAGGACTGGATGTCTCTTACCTCAGACAAGTGGGTCCTGGAGGTAGTAAGCCAGGGGCTGGTTCTCAGCTTCAAGAAATTTCCAAAGCTGAGGGTCAGATCTTTTCCACCTGCAAGCATCTCTGAAACCATTGCCCTAGAGGCAGAGGTTTCATCTCTACTGGCTCTAAAGGCTGTAGAGAGAGTTCCAACCTTGCACAGGGGCGAAGGTCTGTACTCCAGGCACTTCCTTACCCTCAAAAATACAAGGGAGTGGTGACCCATCCTAGACTTAAGATACCTCAATAAACATCTTTTAAAACCAAAATTCAAAATGGTGACTCTGGGAATAATTCTTTCCTCTCTAAGGCCAGGGGACTGGCTAGCCTCCCTGGACTGAAATGATGCTTACTTTCACATTCCCATCAAGTGCTTCCACAGAAAGTACCAGGTTCGAATTGCCTTCAGGCCATTATCAGTTTAAAGCTATGCCCTTCGGACTAACATCAGCTCCAAGGGTATTCACAAAATGTCTAGCAGTAGTAGTGACCTTTTTAAGAAGGAAAAATATTTCCATATTTCCATACCTGGATGACTGGCTCATTGTGGTTCAGTCCACAGACCAAGTCAAGTCAGACCTTCAAGTGACTCAGCAACTGCTCACTTCCCTAGGATTCCTTCTCAATCTTCCCAAGTCAGTTCTTGACCCTGTACAGCTCTTCACCTTCATAGGGGCAGAGTTGGATACAGTCAAAGCAAGAGCTTTTCTTCTCCTGGAATGGGTAAGGGCTATTGTAGAGCTGGCTTCTTCATTCCAGGTCTGGTCTCTCGGCCAGCAAAGCACTTACTTTAGCTTCTGGGCCACATGGCAGCTTCTACAGCAGTGGTCCAAGGGGCCAGATTTCAGATGAGGAACATTCAGTGTCACCTGAGTGCCTTTTGGTCTCAGAAGAAAGATTATCTAACCAAACTAGGTCCAGTGACTCAGACTCTGATCCAGGCTCTCCAATGGTGGCAGGATCAGGGCAACCTCAGGCAAGGAGTCCCATTCATCACTCACTCTCACTCTGTAGTCTTAATCACGGATGCTTCTCTATTGGGGTGGGGAGCCCATCTGGGGGTTCTCACAGCCCAGGGACTGTGGTCCCCTCAGGAATCCCTTCTTCATATCAATTTCTTGGAACTCAGGGTGGTCTTTCTGGTGCTGCAAGCTTTCTCTCAGTCAGTGCAGAACAAGGTGGTTCAGGTCAGGACAGACAAAACCACCACCATGTGTTACATCAATAAGCAGAGAGGCACTCGGTCCACAGCCTTGTGCATGGAAGCCATGAAATTGTGGTTCCTAGCTTATTCTCTGCAGACCTCTCTGATAGCAGTCCACCTTCCACGGAAGGACAATGTGCTTGCAGATGCATTGAGCAGGATCTCCCAGTGACATCACGAATGGTCCCTGAACCCTCTGGTGTTGAAAGTGATTTTTTCAAGATGGGGCACTCCAGAGATAGATCTCTTTGCACCCCCAGACAATCACTAATTTCCTCTGTTTTGTTGCAGACCCCCAGTCTTGGGCTCAATCCCTCTGGATGCTCTGATTTTGAACTAGGAAGGGAAATTTCTATATGCCTTCCCTCCCTTTCCTCTACTGTTCAAGGTTCTGGTCAAGGTAAGGTCACAACCTTACAAAGTGATTCTGATTGCTCCAGACTGAGCCAGGCAGCCTTGGTATCCCCTGTTGCTGTCCCTAACAGTCCATTTTCCCCTGTCTCTTCCCAGGAATTACAACCTGTTAAACTCTTCTCAGGGGAGGATTTGGTACCCCAATCTTCAGTCTCTCAATCTCAAGGCATGGCTCTTGAAGAGTTAGAGTATGCAGATTTGCATCTGTCCCAAGGGGTTCTGGATATTCTCAAAGCCTCTCGAAAGCCTGCCACCAGAAAAACTTGTAACTCCAAATGGAAAAGATTCAGCATTTGGTGTTCCAAGAAGCATATATCCCCAAACACTGCTCGGGCTGGCAGTATAGCCTAGAGGTTAGAGGAACAAGGTGTGAACGAGCTTGATACATCCAGCAGACCAGACCTGAGTTTGATTCTCACAACCTCCACTTGCATACTGTGTGACTCTGAGCAAGTCACATAACTGTCCAGTGCTCCCAGGTCACCCCCTGAAAACAGGCACTTGTGTCTACTGGGCCTTACCCAGTTACCAAAGACTAAAATAAATAAAAATAAATTGCCTACAGTTCTGGATTATATGGTTCATCTTAATGGCCTAGGCCTCAGACCAGCTACTCTTAAAGTACATTTGTCAGCTGTTTCTGCTTTTCTGTCAGTGAGAAAGCCTTCCTCTTTGTCATCTCACCCTGTATTCTGTAAATTTTTCAAGGGATTGCTTCATACCAGTCCCCACTTTAGGGATCCTACCCCTGCCTGAGATCTTAATGTTTGCATGGCTCAGCTTATGCAACCCCCTTTTGAGCCTTTTTCTTCAGCAGAGCTTAAGTACTCAACTTGGAAAACTGTGTTCCTGGTAGCTATTACCTCTGCTGGGTGTATCAGTGAATTGCAAGCTCTGTCAGTGGAGCCTGATTTTATCTAATTCTATAGCGATAAGATGGTCCTTAGAACTAATAGGAGGTTTTTACCTAAAGAGGTTTCAGATTTTCATCTGAACTAATCTATGTCTCTTCCTGTGTTCTTCACTGATCATTCTTCTTCAGGAGAAAGAAGTTTACACAGTTTGGATGTTAAAAGAGCCCTTAGTTACTACACTGAGCATACTAAGGCTCACAAGTTTGACTCCCTCCAGTTGTTTCTCACTTACGGGGAAGGGAAAAGCTGCCACTAAGAGAACTATTGCCAGGTGGATTGCCTCTTGTATTCAATTCTGCTATGAGAAGCTAGGCAAAATACCTCCCTCAGGCCTGAGGACTCATTCGACTAGAGGTACAGCTGCTTCCCTGGCTGCGGCTAGGGATATTCCTTTGCTAGAGATATGTAAAGCAGCCACCTGGAAAACAGTACATACATTTACCAAGCATTACTCCCTGGACATCCAGGCTAGGAGTGATGCTCAGTTTGGTACAGCAGTACTGCACGGCCTATTCTCAAGGTAGGTTCGATTCCCTCCTCCATGGATGTACTGCTTGGTAGTCTGCAATAGTCAGAATACAGCAAGACTTCATGATGTTTGAAGAATAAATTACTCACCTTAGTAATTATGTTTCTTCTAATGGAGTCTTGCTGTATTCTGACCTCCCTCCCTGCCTCCCCTCTCAGAACCTGTTTTTGGGAAGTGGGCTGGCAGGTCCAGGGTTTCACCCCAGGGGTGCATTTGGGTACTCCCTCCTTTTAGACAGGGGGAGTGAGTTAAATTATTAATTTAACAGTCTTAAGTTGTTCACTACCTGGTTTTTGATTTTGGATTTCTTGACTTGAGTCTTTTGGGGATCCAAAATATTTGGTTGCCATTTGGCTAGTAAAAATTTTATATTCCACATAATAGTTAGTTAGTATTAGCTCGTAAGAATCTGACAGTTGTGCTTCAAAGTGCAGCAGACAGAGGTTTGAACTGAGCTTGAGCTCAACATCCTATGCTCTGCATAGAAATTAACCCTCTACTCTCCGAGGCAGTTTGAGTGCTGGGGCTAACTGCAATAGTCAGAATACAGCAAGACTCCATTAAAAGAAACATAATTACTAAGGTGAGTAATTTTTTCTTTTCCTCCATGCTCTTGTCTCATAGTCTAAAAGTTTTCCTTTGAATTCTTTATTAACTCTTTATAAGTGATGGACGGGATTCTGTACATGTAGAATTTCATCACTCACATCAAGTGTTTATTGATTCATTTCAATTAGTTAATTTTTTAGTGTTTTGTTTTCACCAAGTAAATTTTCTGTTATAGACTGCAGCTTAATAAATCCTTCTTCCATTGAAATTACCTTTTCCATTTTTTCAATTCAGTATCTGACCCAGAAGCATTTTTGGCCAACCTGGCATTTCCTCTGTGTAATCAAAGGATTGCTGGTCTGATTCCTGATTTTCACTTCCTTCACTTTTTTCATCTTCTTCAAGTCTATCATATTCATTAAACATATTTCCTTTGAGAGATTCTATCTGTTGGGGGTAGTGTAACTACAGTGAAGGAGCAGGGAGAGGACACCACAGGGGAAAAAGTATACAGCAGGGAGGCAGTAGGCAGTACACCAAGAAGACACATTGGCAAGGGGGGGCAGACAGGTGATGGTGATGCAGTCTCTCCAGAGGGAAAGAAGGAGCAAGGAGACAGGAGGAAAGGAGCAGCAACAGGCAGCCCAGTGAAGGCTAAGGATATTGAAAGGAGGGGAGTCCAAGTGGCGGAGGGCCACACTTCAGGGAAGACACTGGAACGTAATAGTAGAGGAGGTGGTAGCGTGATGGACAGGGCAACAAGTCAGTGCAAAGGGGAGGTTCCACAGATGGAAAATAGTTCAGAGGAGGAGGTCAGTAGCCCGGTCATAGTTGTGAGGAGGGAGAGGACAGGGCAAAGGTTAGGAGAGGCAAAGGGGGGGCATGACATGGGGGATGAGAGGGACTCTCAAGTTGGTGGTGGGGGAGTGGAGGACAACAAGAGGGTGAGAAGGAAAAGCATCACAGAGTCATAATTCTAGGGGATTCTATACTTAAGAGTATAAGGTGGAGGGGAGAGGTGCCAGAAAAAGTAACATCTGGGTAGAGTGCATGCCAGGTATGACAGCGAGCACAGTGGGACAGCATATGGGCAGGTGGGGAAGGTGGGGGGAAGCCCACATTGTGGTGCACCTGGGAACGAATTATCTGGAAGGAAGAGGGATAGAGGAGGTATAAGACAGCTTCAGGGAAGTGGGAAAACTATGCAGCAAAGAGAGAACAATGGTAGCCTTCTCAGAAGTTCTGCCAATGCCAAGGGCCAGTACAGACAGGAAGAGAAGAATCAGTGACTTAAACAAGTGGGTGAGGGAATTGTGTGGGACCAAGATGTATGAATTGGTGAGGGACTGGGGTAGCACATAGGACTGGGGTAGCACTGGGTCTGGGGTAGCACATGGTATAACGCATATCTTTATACAGGGGATAGGTTACACCTCAGCAGAGCAGGTTCACAGCTGTTGAAGCAGAAGCTGGGGGATTTCATCAATGAGAGGTATCATTTAAACTAGGTAGGAGGGAGGCAATGGAGCTGGAAATCACCAGGAGAGGGGGTCCCATGGACCTCCCCCCAACACAGGGATAGATATGACCTTAGGTGAAATAGGGGTTGGAGTGAAGGGTACAGAAGCAGGAAGTATAGGTGCAGTGTGGAGAATGGTTTCACTAAATGCTAGGAGCCTGGGGAACAAGTTGGCAGAGTTGCAGGCATTGATGGCATAGGCGCACATGATTCCAGAGGGAAAGAGATAAAGGAAAGGCTGGGAGGGTTGCAATTTACATAAGGGAAGGAATCAGATGTAATAGGGAGGAAGGGGAGGAGGGCAGGTCAGAAGTAAGCTGGCTGCAACTATATAGCCAGAAAGGGACCAAGATCTGTCCGGGGGTTGTTTACAGACCTCTGTCCCAGAAGGAGGACACTGACAGCGAACTGGGGGAGCAGATACGGAGGCATAGTGGCAAAGGGAGGATAGTGGTGGTGGAGGGCTTTAATCTACCAGGGGTGGATTGGAGCATCCCAGCAACCAATTGTGCCAGTGTGCAGATACTCCTGAAAGCATTCCGGGATAGCTTCCTTACCCAGAGGGTAATGGAGCCAATGAGGGAGAGGAAATATACTAGACTTGGTAGTGGAAGCTGGGGAACAGGTCAGGGATGTAAGGGTGGAGGAATCTCTGGCAAGCAGTGATCACCACACAGTGTTTTTTTCAATCAGCCTGGGTAGGGAAGTAGCCACTACAAAAACTAGGGTCCTGGACTTCAAAAGGGTGGACTTTGGCAGGATGGGAAACATACTGGAAAGTCATATGGCAAGCATCCACCTAGAAATGGGCACGGAACAAAATTGGGTAGTCATCAAGACAGGACTGACTGAAGCCATTAAAACGTGTGTCAAGAGCCAGAGCAAGAAAGCTAGGACCAAGAAACCCAGTTAGATGAGTAGAGAGGTAGTGGAGAAGGTGAGGGAAAAGAGGAATGCATTTTGAACCTACAAGTGATCCAACGGGGCAGAAGACAAAGAAGAATACGTGAAGAAATCCAGAGAAGTGAGCAGAGTGGTAAGGGCAGCAAAGGTGGTTAGGTAACAGAGGTTAGCTCAGGGGATCAAAGGAGGGGAAAAGGATTTCTTCAGATATATCAGAGAGAAGAGGAAGAGCAAGGATCAAATTGTTAGTATCAGGAGGAGAAGTGGGTGGGTAGAAAAGGGGGCTGAGCAGGCAGAAGTACTTAATGAATACTTCTGTTCAGTCTTCACCAAGGAGAGGGATGGGCCCATACTTGAGAGGAAGAACAAGGTGGGAGAGGGTGGGGGAGAAGCAACCATGGATGGGGAAATCACAGTGGAAAGGGTGAGGGGGAGTCTTAAGTCCCTGAGGGTGAACAAGGCACCTAGCTCAGAGTCCACCCCAGGGTGCTGAGAGAGTTAGCAGAGGTACTGGCAGGGCCACTGGTGGACCTGTTTAATACCTCTCTGAACTCAGGGTGCATTCCCAGGGACTGGAGGGAAGCACATGTGGTGCCTCTCCATAAGAGGGGGCCCAAGGACGAAGCAGGGAACTACAGACCGGTGAGCCTTACTGCAATTGAGGGAAAACTGATGGAGACAATCCACAAGAAAAGGCTGGTGCAATTTCTTGAGGATAACAACCTCTAGGACAGCAGGCAGCACGGGTTTGTCTCAGGCAGATCCTGCCAGACGAACTTGGTTGATTTTTATGACTGGGTAACGAGGGCACTGAACACGGGACATGCGGTGGATGTCCTCTACCTGGATTTCAGCAAGGCCTTTGACTTGGTGCCACATGGTAGGCTGACCTGCAAGCTGAAGAGTCTGACATCAGGGAGGAAACTGGTCAGATTGGTCGAGAACTGGCTGCTGGGTAGACAGCAGAAGGTAGTAGTGATGGGGGAGGCATCTGAACCCAGAGCAGTAACAAGTGGTGTACCACGGGGTTTGGTGCTGGGACTGGTTCTGTTTAACATTTTCATAGCTGACATTGCAGTAGGGATTAAGAGCAAGATCATTCTTTTCACAGATGACACAAAGATTTGTGCCAAGGTAGATGGGGGAGGGAGGTAGGGAACAAAAGTACTTCAGGAGGATTTAGTAAAACTGAAGGAATGGTCTAACACTTGGCAGCTTGGGTTCAATGCCAAGAAGTGCAAAGTGATGCATTTAGGAGGCAAGAACCCAGAACACAATTACTGGCTGGAGGGTGTCTCATTAACAAAATCCAAGGAGGAGAATGATCTTGGAGTGCTGGTAACTGGGGAGATGAACCACTCTGCTCAGTGCAGGAAGCTAGCAGTGAAGGCAAACAGGATGCTAGGCTGCATATCAAGGGGGATTACTTCTAGGAGTGGAGAGGTCATCTTGCCTCTGTACAGGTCCCTGGTGAGACCACACCTAGAGTACTGTGTGCAGTTCTGGTGCCCCTACATGAAAAGGGACATCAAACTACTGGATAGAGTACAGTGCAGGGCAACAAACATGATCCTGGGGTTGAGGGACACATTTACCCCCCTTGCAGCGACATTTCGCCAGCGAGGTCCCCCACAGTGACTACAGTGCCTAGCCATGGTGGGAGACCCACCGTAACTCAGCACTGCCTATCAGGGGTCCTGCACCCCCCCAATCAGCTACGACTGGAGTAGGAGAATCTTTAAGTGGGGCAAAGCCCCCCTAAGAAAACAAAGAAAACGATAGCAAACCTGCAGCCGACTGAGGAAGGCAATTGATTTGCTGGTGTCGCTGACAGGGCGTTCGACAGAAATACTGTCAGACTCCTGTCGTGCATCCTGGGGGACAGACCATATGAGGAGAGACTGAGAGCTCAGTATGTATACCCTGGAGGAAAGAAGGAAGAGAGGGGATATGACTAAGACCTTCAAGTACCTGAAGGGTTTGAACAGACACCAGGTGTATGTTCAGTCTGAAGGGCGGAAGGGAAACCAGGGGACACTCTATGACACTGGAAGAGGGCAGGTTCAAGAGGGAACAGAGGAGGCACTATTTCACAGAAAGGGTGGTGGCAGGGTGGAATGCTCTGCCAGAGGAAGTCGCATCACTGCAGAGTGTTGGGGGCTTCAAGGGGGGTGGGACAGATTCAAGGGGAGGGTACAAACTGGCAGGGGGCACGAGATGGGGGAGGGCATATGAGGGAGGAGTGGCAGATGCAGTCTAATGGACTGAAGTGCTGCACACTTGAGCAGACCAGATAGACCGAATGGCCTGTATCTGCTGGCAGTTTCGTATGTTCATATTTACTCCCTTAGTATATACTTCTCTCTCCCTCTCTCTGCTTTATATTTACTGAATGGTAGAGAGCCTTTACTAGGCCGTAGCATGCGGAACATTTTGGGGAGAGTAGCACACCCCAGAGGTGTGCCTCCCACCCAATGCACTGCTCCCTTGAGCAGGTGTGGTGGTCCTGCACCAACGGGTGCAGCAGCTCAGCATGGACAGCAGTGTTCCTCTGCTTCAAAGAAAAACACTGCTGCCATACTGAGCGCCTCCCCGCGCCACGGCTACCTTCCCCGCGCACGTCCGTCCACGCCGCCCCCTAAGGCTGCGTTCACGCTGGGAGCCCACCCAGCGCGGGCAAACATTGTTTGCCAACGGGGTGCCCAATCCGCCGGCTGCATCGGCCCCCAAAGTTATCTCTGCTGCCACGCTGGGAGCCCACCCCAGCGTAGCAAACGCTTGTTTTATTTTGGCCGACGGGGTGCCCAATCCACCATCGCCCTCGGCACCCTCCTCCAGTGTAGTTTGCCACCGGGGTGCCCAACCCCTGTCGGCCCTTCCTTGGCCCCCAGTTATCTTTGTGCCACGCCAGAGCCCACCCAGCGTGGCAAACGTCCCACGACGCTTTTTTTTTAAACCTGAAAAAAAACTGTCCCGCAGGCGTCTCTCAACCCCTCCCACAACCCGCACCCACCCACTGCGCACCCAGCTTTCCCACACCCCCCACCCCATACTTACCTCCGGACTCTGGCGCGACGATCTTCGTGGACCAGGAACACGCCTGCACTCTTCAAAGGCTACTCACTAACTGAGGAAATGCCGTAAGCTGTATAATGGGCTAGATAGGGTTTCAACTTTATTGCATATCTCAATCATTTTTTGGAATTTTTGGACCAACTTTTCAACATGGGTTTTTGGACCCTCTCATGAATGATGTCACTGTCATGGCGTTATTCGGCCCGAAGGGTGATTTTGCAGGCACTTGCAGTCACTGCATGAAATCATCCTTTGGCCTCGAATAACACCATGACAGTGACATCATTCATGAGAAGGGGTCCCAAAAACCCCATGTTGAAAATTTGCTGCAAAAATTCCAAAAAAAATGACTGTTTTACGAGCGTGTGTTGCGCAGTTCCTACGCAGGCTTGTAAGTTCGCGAATTTTCAATATTTTCACTCCCAATTTTCAACATTGCCATTTTATCACACCTTCTTATGAGCTGTACAGCTGTCATTTTTCACATCTCACCCAAAACGGGTTTCCGCCCATGTAGCGCACAATGGCGCAGTTGGTGTGCGTAAATCAATGTATGGAACACATTAAGAAAATCACAGTCACACTGTTCATGAACAGAGGTCTTAAAATGGCTATGTTGAAAATTTGGTAAAATTCCTAAAAGTGACTGTTTTACGAGCCATTAGCAGTTCCTACATGAGCTTTCATTATGTTTGCAATTTTCAATATTGCACTCCAGATTTTCAACATTGCCATTTTACCACACCTCCTCATGAGCAGTACAGCTGTCATTTGTCACATCCTGCCCAAAATGTGTTTCTGCCCATGTAGCGCACAATGGCGCAGTCAGTGTGCGAACTCAATGTATGGGACACATTAAGAAAATCACAGTGACACTGATCATGAGCAGGGGTCTTAAAATGGCTGTGCTGAAAATTTGGTGAAAAAATTCCTAAATATGACTGTTTTATGAGTCTGCATTGCGCAGTTCCTACGCACGCTCATAAGTTTGCGAATTTTCAATATTTTCACTCCAGATTTTCAACATTGCCATTTTACCACACCTCCTTATGAGCACTGCAGCTGTCATATTTCACATCTTGCCCAAAACGTGTTTCCGCCCATGTAGCGCACAATGGCACAGTCGGTGTGCGAACTCAGTGTATGGGGCACATTAAGAAAATCACAGTGTCACCGTTCATTAGCAGAGGTTTTAAACTGCCAATGTTGACAATTTGGTGAAAAAATTCCTAACAATCACTGTTTTACCAGTGTGCATTGCACAGTTCCCACGCACGCTCCTAGGTTTGCGAATTTTCAATATTTCCACTCCAGATTTTCAACATTGCCATTTTACCACACTACCTTATGAGCAGTGCAGCTGTCATTCTTCACATCCTGCCCAAAACGTGTTTCCGCCTATGTAGCGCACAATGGGGGTAACAAAAAGGTCATGCTGACAATTTATTGTGCAAATACCAGCAATCGCACAGGGCATTAGGGTAAAGCACCACACATGCCAAACACCACTGCAAACACCTGCAAGCGAACGTTCGGCATTGACAAATGCTTGTTTGTTATTGTTCCCGGTGTATTTCCTTCATATTTCCGTTAATGATTTTTTTAACGTGTGTTTTTTGTTTCACCTTGTCTTTAATATTATCGTCACAGTCAGGCACTCCCTTAAGGGTCTCGTTATTAAGTACTTTAAGCCTTAATTCCTCCTGACTGTCTTTAAGCAAAGACTTTGCATTTCCCCCCAACCAATACATTAGGGTGTTAACCAAAGGCAAGAAACAGAGGAAACCACTATGGTTCTCTAAAGATGTGGCAGAGAAAGTAAGAACCAAAAGGGTGGGTTTTGAGGAACTATAAGAACATAAGAATCTGACGGCAGATGGGGACCAGGTGGCACATCTAGTCTGCCCATGAACCTAACCCCTGTCCCTAAGGGAACTCAAAAGGAAGAGGACAGGGAGGTGTACCTAAAGTGTCAAAGGGAAGCAGGGAAAGTGGCTGGGAGTGCAAAGTTGCAGACTGAGGAAAGATTGGCCAAGCTGGTAAAGATAGGGGACAAGGCATTCTATAGGTACATCAGCAAGTGAAGGAAAGCTAGGGGAGGGATTGTAAGACACAGACGGGAAGAGGAGGAGTGTAAGGAGGAAGACCTGAAAAAGGCTGAAATACTGAATGCATACTTCTGCCTGGTATTCACTGAAGGGTAGGGGTTAGGAACCACAACTGGGCAACAGAAATGAAGGGGGAGTAAGGTCAACACCAGTCCATTTATAGTGGAAAGAGTCCTGGGGGAACTTGAAAAACTGAAGGTGGACAAAGCAATGGGACCAGATGGCATACACCTGAGAATATTAAAGGAACTATGAATGGAGCTGGCAGCCCATCTGGCAACCCTGTTCACAGAATCACTCAACATAGGAGTGGTGCCACAGGACTGGAGGAGGGCACATGTAGTCCCTCTTCACAAAAGCAGTAGTAGAGAGGATGAGGCAGGAAACTATAAGCTGGTCAGCCTCACTTCTATAGTGGGTAAAATCATGGAGGCACTGCTTAAAGAAAGAATAGTGGGACATTTGAATCAAACAGTGCACAACAACTGAGGCAGCATGGATTCACAGCAGGGAGGTCATGTCAAACAAATCTGATAGACTTTTTTGACTGGGTTACAAGGGAGGTGAATCAGGGGGAGTGGTGGGCATGGCCTACCTTGATTTCAGCAAGGCCCTCAACACCGTCCCATATAAAAGGCTGGTTAACAAGATGGGTAGTCTGGGCATGGGCTTCAAGGTGGTAAACTGTCAGAAACTGGTTAACAGACAGGAGATAGAGGATGGTGGTAAATGGGATCCAATCCAGGGAAAGGAGGATAACAAGTGGGGTACCTCGGGGATCAGTTCTTGGGCCAGTACTGTTCAATGTCTACATTAGTGACATAGTGGAACAGCTAGATGGAAAGGTTTGCCTGTTTGCAGATGACACCAAGATCTGCAACAGGGTAGATACTCAAGAAGGGGTGGAGAAAATGAGGAGAGACCTAAGGAAACTGGAAAACTGGTCCAAGGTGTAGCAGCTGAGGTTCAATTCTATAAAGTGCAAAATAATGCACCTGGGACACAGGAACCCAAGGAAAGTTACTGAGCGCCACCAGGGAAGAAAGGGATCTATAAATTATCATTTCTGGTTACCTAAAGGTGTCTAAGCAGAGTACAAAGGCTGCAGAGAACTCCAGTGGCATGCTAGGGTGCATAGGCATAGGTATCACTAGCAGAAGGAAGGAGGTGGTGATTCCGCTGTATAAGACACTAGAGAGGCCTCACCTGGAATACTGTGTACAATTCTAGAAGCTGCATCTTCAAAAGCACATAGACAGGGTAAAGGCAGTCCAGAGAAGGGCAACAAAGATGGTACAAGGCTTACACCAGAAAACATATGAGGAGAGATTGAAGGACCTCCATATGTACTCAATGGAGGAAAGGAGGGATCGAGGAGACATGATTGTGATCTTCAAGTACCTTAAGGGCATGAACAAGGTGCAGGGAGGGTGACATCTTTCAATACAGGAAAAGTACAAGAATAAGGGGGCATGATATGATACTGGAAGGGGGCAGGATAAGGGGAAATGTGAGGACATTTTTCTTCAAGAAAAAAGTGGTGGACACATGGAACAGTCTGCCACAGGAGGTGGTGGGGATTCAAACATGTATGGGCCAGGCATAAAGGAACCCTTATAGTGGGTAGAAAAGGAGACAGCCACTAATCAAATAGGGCCAAAGGCCGCATGTGATGGTTAGTGGGTGAGGCAGATGCACAGACTCGGGTAAAAGGAGTAGGACACACTTTACAGTATTTATTTACCAAAATAAAATAATAAACATACAAAAAATGAAAAGGGGATTAGTCCTTCAGTTCTGCAAAAACAGTGCACAGTTCCCTCAGTGCACAACTTCTAGGCTTTGTTCCAGCCATATAGATTCCTAGCACATGAAAACTTGCATGTACTATGTGAAACAGTACACAATTTCCTCAGTGCACAACTTCCAGGCTTCATTCTAGCCAAATAGATTCCTAGCACATGAAAACTTGCATGTACTATGGGCTGCTTCATCCACAACAGTCAGATCTCTACTGACTGACTCATCTGACTCATCTGATTTGCATCTCAGGAAGTAGGCAAGGCACGGCAAGGCAATTTTATTTGTAGGGTGCCCAATCCCGGAGGCTGTGGGCACCTAACAATAGTTAAAACAGGACATAATAAAAACAGCATAAATAAATAATGCGAAGTATAAATATAGCAGTTGAAAATAGATTAAAGGCCAGTCCAGTGACACTGAGGTTTGAGGCCCTGGACACCACCCCTCAAGCCACACCAGTGACCCAGGTTCGGGAACGAGCTCAGGCCACTGGGGATCAGCAGGGGAAGGAGAGGATTGAGCATGCCATGACAGCTCTCCTCTCCTGGAGGAGGGTGGTCCATCATCCCGCTCTTTGGCTGCCCCAGTGAAGGATAGAGGGCAGTGTCAGACAACGGGAGACGCAAGAACATGGCATCAGGGTGCATGCACGCCTCCATGCGTGTGCATTCCCAGTCTCAGGAGAAGGGACACAAAAAACAGGAAAACATGACTGCCGGCTTAATGAAGCCCTAGCAGTACTCCAGCTCCATGGCCTCACATCGCTCTTAGGACATGATCCAGATATCACTTGGGGGGGGGGAGGATGGCCCTCCCTTATTCTGCCCCACCACAGGGGGGTAATCCGTGGGAGATATAGGACCCAGGGCTCTGGGGTGGCATTGTGGCTGAGAGCACACTGGTAGAAGGCTGAGACATGCTGCCAGGTCAAAGGAGGAAAAACAGCTTTATAAAATAAAAAAATAAAACAATTTAATTAATTAAAAAGAGGGCCAGGATATCACAGCAGGGACTAGCACAGGTTGTACTCAAAAAGCTGGAAAAGCCAAGGCAAAGAGGTGGACCTTCAGCCTCTGCTTGAACCCCTCAACTGAGGGAGCCTCCCAGACAGAGGATGGTAACAAGTTCCACAGGGTTGGCCCAGAGACACTAAATGCACAATTTCCTGAGGTCTTGTGCCGAACCCTGGGAATGTCCAGGAGGCCCCTTGAGGAGTAGCAGAGGGAGCGAGCAGAGTCACCGGTGTCAGGAGTTCTGACAGGTAACCAGGACCCAATCCATATATGGCGTTAAAGGTGAGAAGACTCACCTTGAAAAGGACCTTCCACCTGATTGGCAGCCAATGCAGAGCCCACAAGACCAGAGTCAAGTGACTGGACCTCGAAAGGCCCATCAGTAACTGGGCCACCACATTCTGCACTACCTGAAGTCTGTGGAGGATCCCTCCCATGACCCTGAAGTACAGAGAGTTGCAGTAGTCCAGTCTGGAGATCACAGAAGCGTGCACTAGCATCGGTAGGTCCTCAGACAGAATGAGGGGCTTAATCCAGGTAATGTTCTGCAGATGGTAGAAACCACTACTGACAACAGATGACACCTGATCTTCAAAAGTCAATCTGTTATCAAGGATCACACCCAGATTTTGTACCCTCAGGGCAGCCACCAATGGAACAGAACTCAGGAAGAGCCCTCAGTCAGCTCCAGGTCGCAGCCCATCACGTCCACGACCAGGCTCGATCACCAGTACCTCTGTCTTAGCCGGGTTAAGTCTCAGCCAGCGGGAAGCCATTCAGTTACTGATTTTAGCTAGACAGTTGTTAAGCACATCAACTGCTCCTGATGATCCGGGGCCAAAAGACAAGTACAGCTGGGTATCATCTGCATAACAGTGAAGCTCCATGCTGTACTGTTGAATGATCTCACCCAGGGGCAGGATGTACACTGCGAACAGCATCGACAACAAGATCAAGCCCTGTGGCACTCCACAAGATGGGGGTACTGGGGAGGAGGAGAATTCCCCATCGCTACCCACTGCATCCTGTTTGAGAGATAGGACTCAAACTACTTGATGACAGCACCGGTGAGTCCACAAAACTTACAGAGCTTATCAAGAAGCACATTGTGGTCCACAGTGCCAAATGCTGAGGAGAGATCAAGGAGAACAAGAACTGACTTGTCTCCTCTATCTCTAACTCTGAGCAGGTCATTATGCACCCTCACTAGAGCTGTTTCTGTGCTGAGTCTAGCCTCAAAACTAGACTGAAATGGCTCATAGATGTCTGAGGACACCAGGTGATCCACGAGCTGATGTGCCACTAACTTCCCAACAACCTTGCCTAGAAAGGGCAGGTTGGAGATAGGATGGTAATTCACCAGGACATCAGGGTCAAGGGAAGATTTCTTAAGGAGGAGCCTTACCAGCACTTCTTCCAAAGCCGCAGGGAGGACTCCCTCCACCATAGAGTACCTGGCAATCCTGGCAAACACCAGGCCAACAGCCTCGACACATCCCATTAAGAAATGTGTCAGGGCTGGGTCCAGTTCACACGAGGTGTGCATCAACTCTAAGATTACCCTAGTCATTTCAGACACCTCCACTGGCCTAAACTCTTCCCAGATAGGCAGAGTGCCTCCAAGACCCTCAGCCTGACCACTGCGAGGTGAATACCTTCCTGGCAGGATCCCTGACCGGATGGCTGACACTCTGTCAGAGAAAAACAGAGCAAACTCCTCACACAAGGTGGATGACAATGCTTTTCTTGGCTGCAGACAGGTAGGATGCAAAAGCCTGTCTACAGTCTGAAATAGCTGAGATGGTCTGCTTGTTCCTGTGGCAGTTTCCCTGGACAGGATTTCTGCCTTCTTATTGGAAATTGCTTTCTGGTACTCCACATAGTAGGGCCAGCCTATCGGCCTCCAGCCAGGTCTTCCACCAGGAATGCTCCAACCTCCGACCCTTGATCTTCATCACCTTGAGGTCACCATCAAACCAGGAGTCCTCAAGTGAAAAGATCTGGGTCAGATATGAATTGGTACGAGAGCATCCAGGACTTCAGAGACCACCCTATTATAAGTGACCACCACCTCTCCAGAAACCCATCATACGTGCCGCATCAACCCGAGATAGGTCAGCTAGCACTAATAGTACCTCAGGGAGCACACCTCTTAAAGGGTGGAAGCTGACCATCTCCAAGGGGGGGAATACAGGGGGGCCCTAAATGTGAACTCCATGGTACAGTGATCAGACCAAGCGACCGGATGAATCTTGAGGTTATCAACCTCAAGACCCAGCTGGAACACCAGATCGAGAGTGTGGCCATGCTGGTGAGTCGCAGAAGTAAATGCTTGTGCCAGGCCCAGTGACTGCATCAATTGGAGGAGATCATAACCTAAATGTGAGGATTCTTCGTTGGTCCAGGCATTGAAGTCCCCCAGGATTAAACAGGCTTTTATTCCTGCCTACTGATGATGTCAGCACCATGGCAGCTGTCTGATTCACAATTCTCTAAGTCAACACAAGCAAGCTGACTCATTTTACATAAACACAGACAGGCTGACTCATCTGACCTTTACATGCCTCTGCTTCACCTAGGAAAGGATGCTTTGTTTTTGGCTTCTTGCAAACCCAAAGCAATTTACACAGAATAAAACATAGAGTGCAAGGCTCTGAGTTTCAATTATTTTTCATTACTTACATTCCCTCTGTGTCTGCCTGCAGTACAGCACAGGAGAAGGCAAGCAATTTGCTGCATCTTGTTTACTTATAAGTTCCTTATACAGTACTTGAGAGAAGGGGGAAGAAACTACAAGACTGAAAGTAGACAGATTTCATCCTGTAGCTAGAACAGTAAACTTACAAGAACAGGACAGTGTAAAAGAAAATGCAGCACAGATTTAGACAGGGACTCTGGCAAACAAAGGACGGGAATACAGGCAGACTAGATGGGCCTAGTGGTCCTTATCTGCCAACAATCTCTCTGCTTCTTCTACTTCTGTTTGTTTCTTTTTCATTAATAGTTTTATTTTGTTTCATTATTTCTCATGTCTACTGTGTCATCTCTTCTTGCACAAGATGGAGAACTTTCAATCACACTTCAATCCCTCTCAACACAGTATGGACTATTATGTAGTCAGAGTGACTTGTCTTGATTTTGAAGCTTTTTTTCCCCTTCATTTATCAAGGTATTAGTCCCACCTGTATTATTCGGAACCAATCTTGGGAACCTGATTTATGTTTGTATGGTCGTCCTACTTGTTCCTGGAAGTGTCTGCTGTGTACCTGCATAGTCAAACTCCAGCATTGTAGACATTGTTTTGAACTGCTGCTGAAAGACCAGCTTCCTGATGATCAATGTCAGCTGGTGGGGTTTAACTGTTTTGACATGTTGTCGTCTCCCAACAACTACCTTTGTTGTTTTTTTCTTCTATGTTCAGAGTCATTCTCATTCCATAACCAGCAGACAGTTAAATTCCTTTTTTACTCCAAGTTTCTGACTCAGTATTAAGGATTTGCTCCATTTCTTGTACTTCAGCAAGTACAGATACATTTTTGCACATAACAGGCACAATTTTCAGTGCTGAGACATAGGTTTCCCCATGTTGAGACAGGACTTGGTGCACACAGTTGCTCACTTCTAACTCTGGTCCACCAGCTTGGTTCTACCTACCAGACAGAGTAGTTTGATCTATCAATACGAACACAATCCTGTTTGAAGCTTGATCTGAGATTGTCTTGGTAGTGATTGACATTGATAGATTTCTTTCATTTCATTTTATGCTGTTACCTAAATGTTTATGCTGTAACCTAAATTTGTTCTGTCTGTCCTCTTTGTGACAATGTACCTTTGGAAATGAGCCTCTGGCTCATAGATTGTAAACTGATGTATAAGTAAATAAATAAATAAAATTTGCTAATTAATAAGGATAGATAGAGTCAGGCAGACAGACAGCTGGAAATGCAGAAAGACAAGCAATTAGTATGTGACACACAAATGATAGAAATCAGGGCAGGATTTTTAGAAGTGTGTTGACCACTTGCAGCACCCTTCTCGCTTGATTTCTGTAAGTATAACCAAAGTTGACTCCTTTAAAATATATTGCACTGCCTAAATTGAATTACTTTCTATAAGGTGCAATCCCCAGCCAATGTGCCAGTGATTGGTGGGGAGGCAGATAACAGAGGCAGACACACATCTCCTAAACATTAAACAAACGAAAAATTAACAGCTCAACACTTACTCACTGGGGCCAGGTGCACTCTAGGCACCAAGCATCTGGCAATAATTGTACTTTTTCAGTTTTGCTTACTTTGCCTTTCTTATTTGTATTCCTGGGTGTGGTTTTTGTTCTTCTTTTTGTCATTTGGGTGCAAGCTGCCTCTCATCAGCACCACCCATTTCCCAGAGATGCTCTACTTCTGTTGTTGACAACCCTTGCTCATTTGTAGACTTTTAATCACTTTTCCCATCTGTTTTTGTCACAGAGGTTTGCCAATAAAATACTTAAATCAATATCAGCAAAATAAAATGATGGAAAGCTATTTGAGGGGACAGAATTACATTTTTGAATTATTTCATGGCTAGAATATGCTGTGGCAATATTATGTCTACCATGTTATCCAAATTATGGGTTTAGTAAAAAGAAGTCTGGGTGCACAGTACCGTATAGTAGTTAAAATGGCACCGTATAAGGCTGACCTGGCAGCACAGCAGCAGAGCTACTGTTCCCTATATCAGTGGTCTGGAATTGAAAATGGCTCAAGTTTCTCTGGGGCAGGCTGGGATAGGGAGGATTGAATGTCCCAAGAGCAGCTCTCCTCCATTGGGAAGGAAGGGCACTATATCCCGCAACTTGGGGACCACATGTGCAGCGAGGGCCTGCCTTCAGACAATGATGCTGATGCCTCTGCACACCAAAATAGTATGTCACTGCATGGCTTGTGGCCCTAGGGAGAAAAGACAAAATATCCAGGCTGCCATCTAAAGGGTGGGCAGTTCACTCGGGCCCCCCCCGCACTACTAACCTCTGCACCTGGATCTGTACTAGTTGGAGGGGGCAAGGACAACCCCTGCCATGGAGGAAAGATTTGTGGGGGATTCCAGAGGTGTCAGGTAGACGGAGACTGATGCGGGGTGGCAGCTGAAATCCCAAAAGGGAAAATCCCTGAAGACTGAGGGAGGCTGGGGAATAAACGTCAATAAGGAAAACGTATTATCTTTGCTAATTATACATTTTATATTACTGCAGAACCTGAAATTTTCATTGTGAAATACTTTTCACTATTTTCACTGAATCACCGATTTGCATAAGAATAAATTAGCGCTAACTAGCACTTCTAGCATTTTTTCCATTATAGTGAATGTGGTAATCATGACTTAGCAGTAAAATAAATTGACGCAATTATGGTTGCATTTGTGTTTTCGCTAAATTTACTTTGTGTGAAAATAACTAGTTCTACAGTATATTGTGTGTTATATGTCTTATAGTAACTTGTATATATGAGTTTTGTGTTTCTCTACTTGATTACTGTATACTGTATGTAAAGCTAGGAACGCACTGAAAATGAGCCGGGTCTCAAAGGGAAAATTCCTTTTCATGTTTTTGTGAATACATATAGTATTACAACATATCTCTAGGCAAAAGATACATGGAAAATAATAATTTGGTGTAAAGAATAGTTTGGGTAGACAAATTGTGAATGTAGCCTTTTCCCTATGTCTAGGGTGTGTAATGGAATCTTGCTAGAGAGGTAAGCATAAAAACATACTGTGGCTTACTCGACCACCTGGAACTGAGGTAATCTCCCAGGCACTCCCAGGCTGTGCAGGGCTACAAAACAAGGGGTTAGCAACATAAAGGACCCCAAAACATTATGACTGATTGTCCAGAACAATAATAATGTCTACCCAGGATCCCTTCATTCTTCTAGCTCATGAGTACATAAAATTCAGTAAGCATGCTTGTCATTTAGCAAGTACAGCCTTCCCAGTTCAAATCCCTAGCGGATTCACTAGTCCTACGAAGGAGGTACATTTCCTATACCAACTGCACTCTAATACACTGTATGTTGCAGTCCAGAATTGATGTAGGAGCTGTAGAAAACCCAGTGGGGCACAACTCTGATCTCTTTCTCTCTCTCTCTTTGTTGACACAATGCTGGATTATGTATAGTTTATTCTTTCCCAACAGCACCTTCCATTATCTGAATTAAAACCTGTGACTGATACATGAGAAGGTGAACCTCCTTTAGCTTCTAGGATATTCATCCAAACCCCACAGAGTGTCTAACATGGGGCACCTTTTACTTATACCATTTGGATCATACTTCAACTGTGCCAGACTTCAGATACAACAAGTGGCTTTTGGCTTCATAAAGCTGTCCAAGGAAGTCCATCATCCAATCATCTCCTGGACCCTGGTACGCAGTTACCATACTACCTACCCATGGGAACTTAGGGCAGTAGGCTGTGGGATATCAGGGGCCAGATTCAGAAAAGTTTGCCAGGGCGCAAACCTATTTTGCCTGAGGCAAACTGGGTTTTTCCCAGATCTGGTAGTCAAAAAGCCCAGCTTACCCCTGAAAACTGGGTTTGTGCCCAAGCAAAGTTGTGGGGGGGGGGGGCTGCAATGCAAATGAGGGGAGGGGATCTGCATATCCCCACAGTGCAATTCACAAAGTTTGTGCTCCATGCAATGGTCTTTTGGAGATGCCCTTGCTTGTAGAAATAACCGCTGACCAAAAGCTGGTGCCAGTTCATGCAACTCTAGTGGTTGGCAGAGGTAGTGCGGCCTCTCCCACCCCCCTCCCCTTTCCTCAATCACTGGTCCCAAATAATATATTCCCTGGTAGTCTAGAGGTGCCCTCCCCCTCCTATATCACTGACCCCATAACAAATGTATGTTTTCTGTAGTGTAGCGGTCCCTCCCCCTCCCCTATCGCTGACCTCATAAGAAACATATGTTTTCCGTAGTGTAGAGGTTCCCCCGATCAATGATTCATAGGAAAAAATAATGTTTCCATAGTGTAGGGGTCCCTCCCCATTCTCTGATCACATCCCCAAATAAATTAAGTGTTCCCTGGTAATCCAGGGTCCCTCTCTGATCGCCGACCCCATATGAAAAATCATTTTCCATTGTGTAATGGTCCCCCCCCCCTTCCTGGTCACTGATTGCCATCTTCAAACAAAGTGAACATATTCCCTGGTAATTCTAGGGTCCTTCCCCAACCCCCCATTATTGCCAGTCCTGTAACAGCAATAATTTTCCCTGGCAGTTTAGTGGACCCCACCACTTCATCCAGTGTACTCCACCACCCACTCCCCCTATCTCAAGCTGTGATTGGTGACCAGCACAGCCCACCTTTCACCACCACTGCTGGCTGTCGACACAGCCCTCCTGGACTGTGTACTTACAGTACACGCTCCAGAAGGGCTCAATCGGAGGCCAGCCATGGTGGTGAGAAGAGGGTTGTGTTGGCCTCTGACTGCGGCTTGGGATGGGGGAGCGGGGAGGTGGAGCACACAGGATGGGGTGGGGGGTCCACTAGACTGTCAGGGAGAATTACTGCTCTTATGAGTCCAGCAATCATTGGGGGGGGGTACCCTAGAATTACCAGGAAATTAGTTCACTTTATTTTGGGATGGCGATCCATGACTGGGAAAGGAGGAAACCCTAAACTATGGAAAATTATTTTTCAGATTGGCTCAGTGATCAGGGATGGGGAGGGACCCTGGACTACCAGGGAATACTTAATTTATTTGGAGACGGTGCTCAATGACCAGGAAAGTGGGGGACCACTACACTATGGAAAATTATTTTTCATATGGGGTCGGAAGTCAAGGAGGGGGAGGGACCCTGAACTACCAGGGAATACTTAATTTATTTGGAGATGGCTATTGGTGACCAGGAAAAGGGGGGACCAGTACATTATAGAAAAGGATTTTTCACATGGGGTCAGCAATCAGGGAAGGAGGAGGGACCCTGGACTACCAGGGAATACTTTATTTGGGGATGGCAATCAGTGACCGGGAAGGGAGGGAATGACTACATTATGGAAAATGATTTTTCATATGGGGTCTGCAATCAGGGAGGTGGGAGGGACCCTGGACTACCACAGAATGGATTTATTTCTTGGGCAGGGCAATCAGAGAACAGGGAGGGACCACTGCACTATGGAAACTTATTTCTCATAAGAGGCTGGTGATTAGGATGGGGGAGATCACCACTATACTATGGCAAACATATATTATATGGGGTTGGTGATAAGGGCAGGGGAGAGCACCACCACACTACAAAAAAATATTTTTTCTTCTGGGGTTGGTGATTGGAGGGGGGGACCCTAGACTATCAGGGAATGCATTTATGCATTTTTGGACAGCAATCAGAGGATGGGGGGGTACTAAACCAGCAGGAAATGCAGCTGTGTGGGGCATGGGCTTGTGGGGTGCCATGCTAAACCAACCAAATGGCATGCAAATGGGCCCATAATGGGCATGCTAGTTTCCAATTGCACCTTGTAAGCCTAATGGGCTAATTTGCACGGCCACTTTCATGAACCAGGACTTAGCACACGTGCGCTACTGTTGGCAGGCCATTCTCCTGGCTGGCTATGGGGGCAGCCCTATTGAGGTTCCCAGTGCTTTTCCTGGGTTAGCACCGTCCCCGCCTACTCCTATTCATAGTTGGATCGTGCACCATGCTATCTGAATGTGAACAGCTCGACTGCCCACCAGCGCAATTGTGGGGTGCAGCACAAACATTTGTACAGCATCTTGCATGTTTTAGTGAATCCTGACCCAGATCTACAATTGCTCCACCACCAGTAATCTTAAACAGAATGAAAAGATGAAACCAGTGGGAGAGGCCCCACAATTTGCATGTCAAGGGAAGGTAAGCATTGCCTGGGAGTCCGAGATTGCCACTGGTGCTGCCTCCCACTCTCTCCCAAGAACCGACCTACTTGGGCAGAGAGTCTAAGGCCAAATTAGTCACACTTCTGGGATTTGTCCCCACTTCTGGGGATCTCTATGGGTTACAAACCCAGTTTAGAAGGACATGGAGAGGCAGGCATCTCCTGGGGGTCTGAGGCTGCCACAGGTGCTGCCTTCACCCTCTCCCAAGACCTGACCCCATGGGAAGAGGGTACCTGGTCAAATTATTTCATTGTGTCATATTTTACCCTTAAGCTGCCTAGTGCAGAAAGGGGGACACCACTGGGTGACTAAATCAGCCACTTGATAAGGCAGATATAAAGTTCACCTCTGAACTGATGTTTAGTATCCAAAGCTTTGCTGCTTTCTTGGAAGCAACAGTCCTTATCTGGCTTCTCCTTCAATGAGGGGGATGGCGTACCCCTGTCAGGGTTCTCATTCCATATCAGCTGCCACAATATCTTGAGGTTGTTGTGGACAGCACTCACTGAAAAACAGGTTCAACAAAGGGAGCAAACACTACACGCCTGGCAGACGCCTCCCTCAGCCTGAATGCAACTACAGCTACGATCAGTTAGCTCCTTCCCCTAGAGTTCTGGAACAGACCTGCTGGCCCTCCCCTCTAAGAGAAAGAGATCAGAGGTTAACACTTTGAGGTCTCATAGATCTGCATAAGGAACCAGAACTCCTCATAAGGGCTATATGAATATATTCACTGACTCTCCTAGTCTCTGCTGGGGTGGCTCTGCATCAGAAATTTCTATGTTCCTGCTGATCCATATGGGTTCCGAACAATCATTTTAAGTCACTACAAAATCAGAACTTGTATTTCATAAAAGGAAAATATGCAAAGACCATGGTTTTGTACACACAGCAATCTTGCTTGGCATTAGATTTTGACTCTGACATACAAGCAAGTCTTTCCCCATTAAATAATTATACCATCCAGTGGAAAGGTTAGAAATGGTTTACCCTTTTTATGTTGGCTCGCGCATGTGCAGCCAACATATTGTGGTAGTAGCAGATTTGGAGGCATGGTAACTGTTGGGCAAATGCAGGGCACACATCAGTAGGTGCGTCCCTCATTCTCCAATAAGCCTGCATGCCAGCATCACACCAGGAATACATAATGTGGCGAGCCCATCTAAGGAAAGGTCTGCTGCAATGCGAGCAAAGCTTGTCATATGCAGTTGACCTCCCAACATGTTTTCCCTGGGGGAAAAAAATTTAACATGGCAGCACACTGCCTGCCATAATGCCGACTTCAGGAATGCCCAATCTCCTGTTGGCATTCCTGATACAATCTTAACAATGTAGTGCAATGGGGAGCCACTCCCCATCTGCAAATGCTCCCCCCATTTGTTATAGTGCCGAGGGGAGTGCCAACTCTTGGCTCTTGCCCTCCCTTGCTTTCATTGTGTGCTGACAGGGGTGCCCATTCCTTTCTGCTACAACATCACCCCCCCAAAAAAAAAAATTTAGGTTGCATGCTGGGAGCCCACCCCAGCATGCCAAATCCCCTGCAAAATAAAAACTGCCCCGCAATTTTTATTTTTTTTTACCCTGTGAAAGAAGAAAATGGTCCCATCTCGGTCTCCCTGCACCCTCCCACAACCCATGCCCACCCTCTGTGCACCTTGCCTCCCCACACCCCACTCACCCCACACTTACCTCCGGAGTCTGAAGTCTGTCACGATGATCTTCGGTGTACCAGGAACACATCTGCCCTCTTCAAAGCCGACCACAAGCTGAACAAATGCAGGTAAGCTGTATGATGGCATAAATAGGGTTTTTTCAACTTTGGTGCATATCTCAGGCATTTTTTGGAATTTTTGCACCAGATTTTCAACATGGGGTTATTGGGACCCTCCTCATGAATGCAGTCACTGTCACAATGTTATTCGGTCCTGAAAGGTGATTTTTGCGGTCATGGCGCGGAATCACCTTTCAGGACCGAGTAACAAAACGACAATGCCACTGTTCATGAGGGAGACTCTCAAAAAGTCTATGTTGCAAATTTGGTGAAAAAAATCACCAAAATGGCTGTTTTATGAGCATGCGTTGCGCTATTTAAACGTACACTCGTAACTTCATAAATCTGCAATATTTTCACTCCAGATTTTTAAAATTGGCATTTTTCCACACCTCCTGATGAACAGTACCGCTGTCATTTTACATATCCTGGCTGAAATATGTTTTCGCATGTCCAGAGCAAAATAGCATGGTAGCTGTGCAAAATTCATTTTTGGGAGAGTTTGAGAAAATGATGGTGACACTGTTCATGAGCAGAGGTCCTAAAATGCCAATGTAGAAAATGTGGTGCTGAAAGTCCATAAAATGATTGTGTTACAATCATGCGTTGTGCAGTTTCCACACACCCTTGTAATTTCACAAATTTGCAATATTTTCATGCCAGATGTTCAACACTGGCATTTTTTTACACCACCTTATCAACAGTACAGCTGTCATTTTTCACAGCCTGTCCAAAATGTGTTTCCGCAGCTGTGGCGCACCATGGCATGGTCGCTGTAGGAAATCAACTTTTGGGACATATTAACAAAATCATAGTGCCACTGCTCGTGAGGGGAGGTCCCAAAATGCATATGTTGAAAATGTGGCTACAAAACTCCCAAAAATAATTGGGTTATGCACGTGTGTTGCGCAGTTTCTATGCTTGCTCATGACTTCACTAATTTTTCATATTTTCACTCCAGATTTTCAACGTTGCCATTTTTTTATGCCTCTTCATGAACAATACAGTTGTCATTTTCCACATCCTGCCCAAAATGTGTTTCCATCCTTGTGTCGCCAAGTGGCATAGCCACTGTGCAAAACCACCTTTCAGCTAACAAACTGATTGTGCCGCTCTTCATGAGGTGAGGTCACAAAAAGCCCATGTTGAAAATTTGGAGTGAAAATACCAACACGCGGCTATGGTGTTAGGGTTTCCAACTGTAGCACCCCACCCTGTAGAGACTCACAGGTGTAAGGGGTGTGACTTGGGATCATCGGCTGTAATGCTCACACCATTCCAACCCCACCCTGCAGCCAGTAACAGGCATTGAGGTGTGCCTTGCAGTGCTTGGCCACAAAGTTCACCTGATTCTCCTATACTGCACCCACCTCAGCATATTTCCTTATGGAATAGGGTTAGTATAATGCCCAAAGACTCCAAAGCACACCACTACTCTTATCAGTGTCTACGGGGTAAGGTGAGGTAAAATGGCATGAGCATTATAGCTGATGACCCAAAGGCACACCACAATGCCTGTCAGTCTCTACATAGTGGGGATGGGGTTGACATCACTTCAGTACTTCACTGCCACTTCTATTATGCATCTCTAACTCCTGCACTACCAATGCCAGCGAGACAACATTCGGCATTGACAAATGCTCATGACTGTAGTGCACCAACAGCTGAGATGAACAGGCAGAATTATTCAAACTTCTAACGACTCACAATGATGTTTAAACAAGAGTAAAATATTTTAATATTTAAATGGTTTGATTAGATATTCAATTTAAATTTTTTAGCAAACACCCAGGGTTTGAACCGGACAGTAGCTGAGGTGTACTGGAACTGAAAATGCTAAAATGGATTTTTCTAATATATGGGACTAGTTTCCAGCTGAGAACTAGATATAGTAAGTGTGCATTCCAGTGTGTTATACTATGCAAGGTTTCAAGGTCCATATCTGTGGGACGAGCAGTACTGTATAGTGGCGCTGATTGATTTATGCATATTCAGAAACTTGCCAAGCTCTGGCAGGTCTTTATATTTTCTTTATTTCATTAGCATTTGCAACAACGATCTCGGACTTTGCTGTCAATCTCAGACCACATTGTTTTCCTTCTTTCATTTGAGGAACTTGTTTAGTGCTCATGAAACAAGAGGTCAGATGATGCTGGAAAGCTATGTACGGGTGTGGGTAGTCAGGATAGCAGGCAGACAATCAAAATCAGTGCATAAAAAATGCCAAAAACGGTATTTATCATTTTATTTGTGTCATAAAATTGAAGAATATGTTACAGAAATCACTATAAAATGGAGTTAGATATTTCACTCAAAAAAATAATAAACTTAAATAGAATAAACCACTGCTTTGGCTCAGCAGGGTCTCAAGACTTTTCCTCTGCCCAGCCAGTAGTTGCTAGTGTGAGTCCACACCACATTAGGCGGTCTTATTCCTGCCTCTGTCAACTGCCTAATAGCCCCCTATCTGACTTCTGGTTTCAAAGGAGGTTTTTTTTAATCCTGCCCCCCTGTGGTTAGATGACCTCAGCATCATTAAAAACATAAACCTGATTATTAAACCCTCTTTTTAAATTATACAATGGCTGAGGGCTTACTAAAGATAATGCTGACTCAGTCATGTTACCAGAACTAAATAAACTAGCCTAGAACAGTATTAACTTGTTGGGGGGAAGTGGAAACGTTTCCATTTCCTTTTGATTGACAGCTTTATCACTATAACAATGGACCACTAGGGGCCACTGCTGGCCTAAAGAGCACCTGGATTGGCATTTTTCAGGTAAGACTGGCTTTGTTTAACTCCCCAGGGCTGTAGGCCTGTGTTTTAAGTTTCTTAAATTACAGGAAACCAAAGTAGCTTCCATGGCTTTCTGTCAAAAATATCAACAAAGGGGTCACCAAGAACCAAGTTAGTGCCCATTTAATGATTGTTAGCAGTCATTACTCACAATTTTATAGTAAAATAATACAAGAGCCCATTTTGGTTCCTAACGGTAAAAAGGAGTAGCTCTAATCTGTTCTATGTCGTTAAATGAAAGGGGAGAGCTGCAAAAATGGTTTCTTGCTTTTGTAACCCCAAGGGGGTGCTATCCTAAGGGCTACTACCCCTGCCTGCCCTAACTGTAGCAGGGCGAGGGGCCCAGATCCATTGGCGGGTGCCTCCACCCAGAGGTTGGGGTTAGAACAGTCGAGGTTGACTCGGTTACAGCCTTCTAGGTTGCTGCGACCATCCTTTCTTCCCACTAGTGGCCCACACAGTTCAATTTCAGTGTCCTTACCATATACGCTAACCCCCCCCCCCGGCTCGAACCAGTCAGCTCACTCCGGGAACCCCCTGGAAAGTAAGGTACAGTTACACCACATTCACTGTGCAGTATTTCACCATTAATACACAGACTAGCCAGTGTACTTTTGCTAAAACAAGCAATCTGATTTATTTGAGGGAAGATAACATGGACTGGGGGGAAATCAGGTTGATTAGCTTGCCACTACAGTATATGAAAATCTATCTATGGCTCTGTGGACAGGTCCAACCTAATAATTACTGTCCATGGGTACCCAAGCCTTAATGGCTAGTTCCTCGATGCAGCTGGTTGGGGCCCTGACACAAGTGAGCATTTAATTCCTGACCAGATCAGGTGGAGCCAGAAAGCTCAATTAGTGCAGTCAGCAATACAACAAAATGATGTTGCCTTTGTTTGTAAATTTTAACAGGGAGCTACCCTGCTTCAGTACTCACAACTCCAGCAGAAAACCACCCTTTCACCACTCGCAGGGCTGAGCCTAAGCTTCAAAGGCCTCCACACACATTTATAAGGAAAACAACAGAGGGTACCGTACCAGGCAACTGCTCCTATAACCCAACCAAACTCACAGCCATTGGAAGTCTCACTGCAGCTTCCACTTTCCTGACAGACCGAGCGCGATTCAACAGATTCTCCAGTCCTCTTCAGGTGGAGCCTGGTAGGTAGCTGTGCTTGTACACATCCTCCTCTGACCGCTAGCCTGCGGATTTAGTCCGTGGAACGCCAGTGATTAAACCGGCCACCTCAGGCCTTTCATGTGCTTCCCGCACGAACACTTAACGTCACAGGAGCTCAGAACTCCCTTCTCCTTCACAGTCACAATGCCTCTGCCCCTTTGCTGTGTGGTACAGCTCTCTAGCTCGGGCACCACCCGATCCCATTGGCTGGCATCAGATGCCAGTCACTTACTTTTGCTCTCAGTGGTGCAAAAAGGTGCCATAGCCCATAATGCCACTTCCCAGCATGACAAGCTGCATCCCCATTGGTCGGTCGACTCCCTGAGGGATCCTGCTTTCGGCTGGTCACCAGTTACTCCCTCTGAAGTACTCCCTACTCCCATTGGACCCTTTAGAATGTCCGGGTCCAATATGGAGGGGCAAAGCACACAGTCCCAGCTGCAAAAAAAAAGAGAGTTAGACAAACTGCAGTTTTATCAATACTATACGTGTTCTCAGGGGAACAACTACATCTTTCAGATGGGCTCCCTTAGCGCTCCTAGTGACTGCAGAAATGGAGCGATCAGACAGCAGTCCAGGGAAGGATTCGAGCAGATAAACCCCAGTCCCCCTATTTGAACCACTAAAGCCTGCGAGCAGGCAGTTCTTAAAGAGTCAGTACTGGAGGCTTTAAAAGCACTCTCAACGCCCACATTTAGTGGCCTTACGCCGAACACCAGCCAGGCAAGGAACATTTAAGCAAGCTCCGGGAAGGCTTTTAGGAACCCTCATTTGTAGGGGGGTTACACCTTAAACAATTAGCTTGTAACTTTACAATACACTGAGTGTATGGTTTTAGCACAGGATTCTTCTGTTGCGATTTAAACTCTTTTCTATGAAAAGGAACATGTCGATACTATCTCCCTGTGTACTTTTTGGAAGGAAACACTTTGAACTTAGGAGCACTGTTGCTTAAAAAGAAATAGCTTCAAGCTGCCTTATCCAGCTACTAGAAACAGAGCTGAAATGCAGCCCTTTGATTTTTTTCGCTGGCTAAAATGTTCAGCCATCGGCTTTACATTTCATTTTGGCCCTTGGCCAAGGGCCGACCCTGTATCAACACAGATAACCCTCTGAGACATTTTATAGGAAGGAGAGAGCCTGAAAACAAAAGTATAGCTGTCTTTTAAGGCAGCCTGGCATATTTCATTTTTATTCTAGGCCGCCAGGCTCGTAAGAACCAGGAGTGTTCAAGACAAGGACAATGAAATGGGAAAGCGAGGGAGCAAAGCGTTTGTTCTACAAGCTCCTCTCCATTTCACTTCTTTAGCAATCACCCCTCTGGTGTAGTGGTTTATATCTATGTTGCAGCAACAGCCATTCAAGGACCCGACTAAAGGAGCTGCATGGAAACCATGGGGGAGTCGAAAGCGGCAATAGAACCAGCTACATTTTGGCTTTGGCTCAGCCCCAGTACGGCAGATTCTCAGGAAGCAGCAAGATGCAAAGTGCATTTTAAAAGGAATGGGAGAGACAGAAAGGAAGCACTTTTCGTTGCACAAAGCTATGTCACCTCTCCTCTCCATTCTGACTCTTCCAGAGCCACTCATTTGAGCCACTTAAAAAATATGCAGCTTTCACATCTCCTTTGTATGCAGCAAAAACTGCCACTTACAAAAACCTGGGCTGTAATGAATGGGTAGCAAAGGAGCCCTGTTCTTATCATAATACCAGCCATTCTCCTTGGCCTTTACTGATGCCCTCTCACTAAGAATCTAGCCATAGGACAGGGAGCAGCAGTTAAAGTTACTGAATCATTACTATATACCATCTCCAGTTCTTGTTTTTATGCCCCCCCCCCCTTGGACCTTCACATGTCAGTATCTAATATGTAGTAGAAATGTCCGGTGTCCTTTCTGTTTAGTTGTGATTGTCCCTAATTGCAGCTGGTTAAAAATTTTCCACTTTTAGAAATTTATTTTTTGCCAGTAAAAAGTCTTGAGCTTTGTTAGCAAGGTGTACTATAAATCAGTCGGCATAAATGTAGCCCTTCACTGTAGTGACACACTTGCTTGAGCTCATATGTTCTTTCTTAACCATTTTTATTCACTTGTTGTTTCCTAGTCACCGTTTCTTTAAATGTCCTCATGATTTAAATGAGGTCTGTTTGAGGTTAAGGCAGTCCCTGAGGAAGCACACATGTGCAAAACTGGTCTGGCCTTGTGAGTGTGGGGTCACGCACCTACGTGGCACCTTGCTATATTTTTGTTTTTTGCTGTTCACTATATGGGCATTAAACATTAATAATTACTGGGTTGTGTTTTTTTTCCATTGAAAAAGCCATGTATTAAATTCCGTAATACCTGAGTAGGTATTACGGCATTCACGCAGCTCTTTTCAATGGGAAAATGCTAGCTCAAGACCTGCTGTAGCTCGTGACTGTGAAAATCATTGCCTTCACAACTTCTCTCTAACAGAAACACTCACCTCATGAATAGCTCTTAATTAGAAAGGTAGACAGTAGTTCTGTTTCTCAGAAGAAAAACCCAAGGTACGCATAACTCAGCCAAATGACTAAATCACAGTGGCTCATTACAATATTTTGAATTTTTCTGCTGTATCACTCACATAACCAGCTAACTACTTTTAACACAATCCCTTACTAAACTTTCTCCCCACAATTCTCTCGTCTTCTCCCCTGCCCTCTGCAGGTCACATGACTCTGCTACCAAGCAGCATGTAGCAATGCCCGTAGCAACAAAGAAGATGCCGGTATGACTGGACTGCCTACTTTCTTGATTGCACTTCCTCTGTGGAAAAAAACACAATGCAGTAATTATATAAAACAAAATATGGGGTGCAGTGTGTTTAACACGAATTTACCACACACACTCATTGTTGGATGGCTACTATCCAACAATTCGGGTGTGTGCTAAATTCTTGTAACACACTGCACCCCATACTTCATCCTATATTTGCGTAATTTATCCAGTTCCAGCATGCATTATTTGGATACTTCTGGTGACTGGTACATGGCTGCCTGTTTCGACTTTACACTTTTTTTGCCTGCAGCACATTGTATTTGGAGCCACCTTTCCTGTTGACTCCCATACAAAACTGAACCTGTGCCCAGCAGGGCACTGTCAGGTGGGGAGTGGGTACCTCACCAAGGTGACCACCCAACACTCCTTTCTGTTAGCAGTGATCACTTTTATTTAGCTGCACCAAAAACACTTTTTTCTTATATTTACCCAATTGCACTTTATAAATTCAGCTTTATCGAGTCTAAGCATTTTATATTCCATTTCAATATCTTTTTAAAAATCTTTTAATGCCATACCAGCACCGTATACTCTTAATGCCAGCCATGTTACTCCATGTGTGATCATTCATTGAGTACTTGATGTATTTCAATGTTTCTATCATTTAGACAATGTACAGCCAGCAAACCAGCTACATTTTAAGGCTTCCTAGCCTGTGGTTCCATGGGGGGGGGGGATAGGTGGTAACGGGGAAGACCTCCATCTCCTTAACGGGGGTAAAACCCAAGACAGGGGTCACTCTGTCACAAAAGCCAAGCCTGCTATTCATCCATTACCCAGGAAGAGGCAGAACAGGTGCAGCACATTCATTTCAACACTGCTCCACCAGTGTTCCTCAGTATTGACCTGGAGAGCGTATATCTAGTACAAAGGAAAGTTAACTTCAATCACACATTGAACTTTCACAAACTGAACTATTATAACACATAGATACTGTGGGCATAGCCTTCTTTTACATTACTGTTTGAGATGGCCCTAAGGGGAACAAGACAGCAGACAGCCAAGGAGGCCAGTGACTGGCTATGCTGGGCACTGTCAGTGTAGGGGGGACTTAACCTGAGGCTGCAACTGAGGAGATACCACTGAACACCAGTAGGCACTTGGAAATTCTGCGGGGTTCTAGGCTGGATGCAGGATGGAGAGAGAGAGCAGGAAGAGCTATGAACTGGACAAAAGAGAATGCTTCGGATGGGCAAATGGAGGGTGCACCATTGGACCTTGAGTGCTTGGCACTGGATGGAGGAGAGCTGCCATTAGATACCAGGGAGTTCTTGGCATGGGATAGACAAAGGGAAGGGTTACAACTGGATACCAGGCAGTGCTTAGCACAGGACAGGGTGAGGGGGGAGCATCAGGTACAAGGGACTGCTTGGCAGGGCACAAAGTGAGAAGGATGCCACTGAACACCAGGGAGTTCTTGGCATGGAATGGGGCAAGGGGTATGGTGCTGCTGTTAGTAATTGGCATGGGATAGAGAGAGGTAGAAGGGGTGCATTGTACATACACAAGGGAGTGCTTGGCATAGGACAGGGTTATAAAGTGGCAGCATCAGACACCAGAGACTTCTTGGCAGGGCACAGAGTGATGAAGAGGTGCCACTGAACCCCAAGGATGCTTAGCATGAGATAAGGTGAAGGGATGGGGTGCTGCTGCTAGTGCTTGGCATGGAATGAAATGACAGATGGGGTGCTCAGTACACCAGGGAGTCCTTGGCTTTGGAGTGAGAGCATGCCACTGTACACCAGAGAGCTCTTGGCATAGGCTGGGAGAGGGAGGAGGTGCCACTGTACACCAGGGAGTGCTTTGCATAGGATGGGAAAGGGAAAGCATGCCATTGGACACCAAGAAGTGCGTGGTAAGGAATGAAGGGAAGAAGTAGAGGTGACACTGGACACCAGGGCAAATCCCTTGGATTCTATGATGACTCAGACTGTGTTTTTTATAGATGGAAATGAACATAGTGGGGCTGAATTCGAATATGAAATTTGACTTTTTTCTATTCATTTATATTTGTGGTGGCAATTTTTCGTATTTGGAAGGCTACAATTTCTGCTTTCTGCAATCCTGTACAGAAACATTGAGACATAGAAGTTGATGGCAAATAAGGACTGCAAGGCCCATCCAGTCTGTCCATTTCTACCTTATGAATGTGCCATAGGCCTTTACTCTGTCAATGACCTATCTGTTCATACTCACCTGTATTGCTCCCTTCTGCCTATCCCATGCCTGTTTGAAGCCCTGCACTGTGTTCATTTCCACCACTTCCTGAGGTAGGCCATTTCATGCATCCACCACCCTTTCTGTGAAAAAGAACTTCCTCACATTACTCCTTAATCGGCCTCACTCTAATCTTATGCTGTGTCCTCTTGTCCTGCTATTTTTCTTATATTGAACCATATTAGACTCTTTTACCTTGTTAATGCCCTTCAGATGTTTGAATGTTTCGATCATATCACCTCTCTCCCTCCTTTGCTCTAGGGTATACATATTAAGCTCCGTTAATCTGTCCTCTTATGTTTTCTGATGCAGTCCCTGCATCATTTGGTCCCTTCTGTGGACTGCCTCAATTTGGTTAATGTCCTTGTGAAGGTGTGGCCTCCAGTACTGCACACAGTGCTCCAGATGGGACCTAACCAGTGTCTTGTAAAGAGGTTATTACCTCTCTTCCAACTTGATACCCCTGCTACTACCCCAACATCCCTCTAGCCTTACCTACTACTTTAGAGGTCTGCTTGGATGATTTCAGGTCATCGGTGATGATGACACCCAAGTCTCTTTCTTCCCTTGTGATAGCCAGCAACTCCTCTCCCAGCCAATAGGTGGCTTCAGGGTTTCTCTTCCCTATGTGCATGATCTTGCACTTCTTTGCGTTAAACCCCAGTTGCCACTCTTCCGACCATTTTGCTAGTTTATCCATATCTCTTCTCATTCTGTTGACCCTATCTGGATCATCTACTCTGTTGCA
Source organism: Neoceratodus forsteri (assembly GCA_016271365.2). Lineage (NCBI taxonomy): Eukaryota > Metazoa > Chordata > Ceratodontiformes > Ceratodontidae > Neoceratodus > Neoceratodus forsteri. The sequence continues at coordinate 1,095,811,274 of CM057451.1, forward strand.
GATCTTGGTGTCATCTGCAAACAGACTAACCTTACCCTCCAGTCCATCTGCAATCTCACTGATGAAGATATTGAAGAGGACTGGCCCCAGGACTGATCCCTGAGGTACCCCACTTATGACTTGCATCTCTTCTGACTGTATACTGTAACCACCCTGCAAATGGGGGTTCCCAAAAGTCTTCCAGGAGCTTGTCTGAGTGCTCCAAGCCTGGGTGGTGTTCGGCATCTAAGCTGCTTAAATGTGATTGCTGTTTGAGCCTCCACATACTGTCTCTTTAAGACCTGTCTGCTTGCAGACTTAATTAGTTTGTATGGGGGGACTGTGTAATGCTCAAATCCCACCCGAGCTGCGGAGTAATTGCTCCTTTTCGCAGTCACTGAAGGTGCAAAGGGAGCCCATCTGAAAGCTGTAACTGTTTGCCTGTAATCATTTAAAGCATTAGCATAACAGTAGTTTGTCTAACCTGCCTTTATTGCAGCTGGGACTTTGGGTGTGTTACCCCTCCATTTTTGGACCTAAACTGTTGTGCTGGGCCAGTTTGGTTAAGGGAGCCCTAAAATGGAGCATTTGGAAGAATCAGAACTTGGACTCTTAATCTGAGCCAGACACAAGGGGATTGTCTGGGCAGTGACTCTGGGAAATGTAGTTTTGACCTTGGCGCCTTTTTCCACCAACAGAGGGAGTCTTATTGTGAGTGACAGCCAAACCAGCCAACAGAATAGTGTGGGGCTAAAGGAAATGCCCTGCTCTGTGACTGGAAAGATCAGATCAGTTGTGACAGTGAAGAAAGAAGGAGCCCTGTGCTTCTGCAGTGTATAGTTTCACGCACGAAGTGCATGTGAGGCCCTGAGGTTCGGCCTGCAACCGTTGCAAGCACCAGATTGGACTGAATCCAACTTATGAGGAGAAAGAAGGAGATCTGAAGAGTTGAAACCAGGCTCACCCTGTAGAAGACCAGAGAAATTGCTGAATCGCGCTTGGTCTGTCAGGAACTGAAGCTGCTGTGTGTGCTCCCGAGTATTTTGCCATAATTGCGATCAGTATCGAGGAGCAGCCTGCCTGGTATAGTACTTTCCTTTTACACATAAATGTGTGTAGTGCTTGTGAGGAATCGCTATTTCAAATCCCCTGTACAGTGAATTGTGTGCTGAAGCTGGAAGTAAACCCCCAGCTTAATTTGGACTATATCCATTTGCTATCAACTGCAGTGGGGTCCAGTCACAAGGACCCTGTCCTCATGCCCTGCTCTTTTGACAATCCAGAAGGACATTCTCCATCCAAGCCTCAGCTTGGGTGTTGAGAGTATAAATCAGGGTATTCCCCTGTAGCTTGTTTTCAATCACAAGTGTGTCACCTGATCCTTGTTGTTTCACTGTTTCATGGACTGAGCCCTCCGGCTCCGGATTGCAATTGGGTGTTGTGCATTTTCTTCTACAGGGCCCTATCCATCTGCATCTGCCAATCAACCCTGGGCAACAGACCTGGCTAGCCTCCCCCCAACCTGGGTACCCAGAGTGTGTCTTTTCAGACCCTGTATGTGTGCACAGTACTGTGATTTGAATATTTCCAAACCAAATCAACCTGATTGCCCCCTCCTTGTTACTGTCCCTAAATAAATCAGATTTGTTGTTGTTGTACTATATACTGTCTGTGGTGTTGGTACTTATGGAAACAGTATACTGGGATGTATAGGGAGAGGCATCACCAGCAGAAAACAGGAAGTTGTTATCCCCCTGTACAGACAGTTGGTGAGACACCATCTGGAGTACTGCATCTAGTTCTGGAGACCCCATCTCTGCAAGGACATAGACAGGATGGAGGCAGTTCAGAGGAGGGCAACTAAAATGGTGCAGGGTCTGCACGAGAAGCCATACGAGGAGAGGCTAAAGGAGCTTAATATGTATACCCTTGAGGAAAGGAGGGAGAGGGGGGACATGATAGAAATGCTTAAGTACCTCAGTGGAATCAACAAAGTCCAAGAGGAAGCATCTTTCAGAAAAGAGATGTGCAAGAACAAGGGGACACAATTTGAAGATAGAGGGGGACAGCTCAGGGGCAATGTGAGGAAGTATTTTTTCACAGAGAGAGTGGTGAATGCATGGAACAGTCTTCCTGAGGAGGCTGTGGGTTCTAAAACTGTGGGAGAATTCAAGAATGCATGGGACAGACACAAGGCAATTTTTGTGGGGGGTAGGAAGAAATAGGCTGTTGGTTAAATAGGATCTGCAGCTTATCCTCTAGGTAGGGAAATGGACAGACTAGGTGGTCCAAGTGGTCCTTATCTGCCATCAAAGTCTATGTTTCTATGTTTCTAAGTACGGTATTGTATTTTGCTATGTATTTTGTTTAACCTTACTTTACAGGGGGTCCTCAGAGACGTGCTGCAGAATCAGTCTCGAGGGTAAGAGGTAACTATATGAGTGAACAGTGTGTATACGTGGGGTATTGGGGCTGTAACTCTGGTGTACTGTGTGAGCCACTAGAGGGAATAAAAGGGGCTCTCAGTGTCCCAGTGGGCTGTGACCAAGCTAGTCTATGCACTATAAACCCTGTCCTCTGGGTGGAGGCACCCGCCATAGGACCTAGGCCCCTGAACCCGTCCGTAGTCCAACAGGAAGGGGTAGTAGCCCTTGGGATAGTGCCACCTAGGGGTTACACTTTGATTTGGTGGCCCATCCACTCCTCCTGGACAAGCTGACCTCTGCTGGCCTCTCAGCCCCATTGTTGACTGGTTCCAATCCTACCTCTCGGGTTATCAGCAGTCTGTACAGGTAGGATGCATCCCGTCCCCTCTAAGCTGGGGTCTCACAGGGCTCTATCCTGGGTCCATTTCTCTTCTCCATTTTCCTCAATGACCTCACCTCTGCCTTTGCCAACTTGCATATTCATATGTATGCAGATAACACAGTTCTCTACAGTTCTTGACTCTTGACTGCAGCAGTGATTTCCACAATGTGCTGTGCTGGTTCCAGTCCAACTAACTCTGGGTCAACACTGAAAATAACAGCGTTAATTACACTTGGCACCAGCAAGAAGCTGGCAAGGCTTGCCCCATCCCTGCTTTCTCCACCCTGGATGGCACTCCTCTTGAAGTGGTTCCCTCCTTCAAGTATCTCGGTGTGTGGCTTGATAACAGGCTTGGATTCTCTGCCCACATTGATGCCATCCACTCCAAGCTCTGTACCAAGCTTGGAGACTTGTACCATAACAATGACTGCCTGTCCCCTCAGGTCTGCTGGGAGTTGGTTACCAAAATGGTTCTCCCAGTCTTTGACTACACGGATATGATCTACAGTACTGTTCCCTTCTCTTCTCTAGCCAGGCTGGACACCCTCTGTAATGCCTTTTGTCACTTTGCTGCCAGCTCCACCTCCCCAGTACTCATCACTACTCCCTTTACTCCTCCCTATCCATCCTCTCCTTACCATCACATTGCCAGTCTCACTGCATCTCCTTCATCTGAAAATACTGGGTGGAGTTTCTGCATCTTACCTAGCCACACTCTTCTCATCCATTCCCTCTGCCTCATAATCCATCCGCTCCAGGGATCCTCACACATTCTTCCTTCCCCACTCTCACTCCTCTGCTGGACAGTCAGTCTTCCCCTATCACCGACCAGCCCTCTAGAACCAGCTCCCCTCTTCTCTTCATCACTCAGTCTCCATTATTTCCGTTAGGCACCAACTAAAACTCCTCCCTCTGCTCATGTCAGCCCCCTTTCTGACCTGCCCCTGGTGTCTCTTTCACCCTCTCCATGGTCTCCTCCTGGGTCCGTTCAACAGCTGCACTTATTTGTATCAACCTGCTTTTGTCATTTTAATTGGGTGTAGTTGCTGCTCATAGAACCATCTTCTGTCCACCTGTTTAATGTTATTTGCACTTACATCTTATTGAATTGTTCACTGTTTGCCCTTTAGAATGCTTCTTTACTGCTGTTTTTGTTTTATTGTATCCCTTTCTCTTTTGCACGGGTTGCACCTGAACACGAGCCCTGGCTCAGTGTGCCTTTTTGGTTACCAATTTTCAAATAAAAATAAATAAACCCTTAAGCCTACCGCTGACCCCTTTATGGAGGTCTCTGTAGACACATGGGCTGCCATCTTCCTTTACATGGGTGTTCAGTCTTTCTAAACATGCTGTCACTTTATTTTAGGATCTGATGTGCTGCCTTTAGCCTGCCTTGACACGGTTGTCTGTTCTGCGGTGAGGGAAGTACTTCTATACTTTGGCACTTGCCCCATTTTCAGATCAGGGGCTCTGTAGTGGGAGGCAGCCTTTGAGCTGCTCTCCCAATCTGGTGAGCATACACACTCTCACTTTGGTCCAGTTCCTGGCCCGCTACCTACTCTGGACCAGGAACCCTTTGATGTGTGTCCGATGGCATGCTTTAACATTGTTCATGGCCCCTCTGCTTTCCCTGGAGCTGGGATCCTCGATGGGGGTGAGCACATGGCCAGATCTAACTGTGGGAGCCATGGCTCTGCTTGTGTGCTGCTGTGCATGCCCGGCAGTGTGAATGCAGGTGGCTGCAGTTTGCCTTTCTCCCTGACCAACTGCTGGCAATGGAGTTGGGAGGGCCACAAAATGTGCCCAATGGTGCTCTTCTTCACCTAGTCTTGGCTCTGTACAGCATCACTAGGGCCGAGATCGTAGATACTGTTTGTAAGGCCCCAGCAGTAAAATCACCAGGAAAGCCTTGCCTTGGATCCTGCCAGGGTTTCTGAACATCAAGACCACTACCTTGTCAGTCTTGCAATGACAGTTCTGTGGACAAGAGGGTGAAAAAAGAAGATGGGGCACAGTGGCGGCACAAGATAAGCCCCCAGATTTGGGGGTGGACCTACTTGTATGAAACTTTACAATAAACTAATCTAAATAGAAAGTGCTTGTCCAGCCACCTGGGTTCGGGAATGGGCCTGGGTCGTTGGAGGGCCAGTCGGGGGGAGAAGGATTGAGTGCCCCATGGGCGGCTCTCCTTCTCCGGGGGGAGGGTGGGGCAGTGTCTGGCACAATGAGGACCCCTGTCGGAGGCTGGGAGTCACTCACACTACTGGCACTCGGTATCAGGGAGGCCGGCGGACGCTGGCATTGCACGCCCCGCTCCCGAGAAAACCAGGAAAAGATGGCGGGCAGGTCCGGCTGTCTATGTGAAGCCTCCTGGGGCAAGCATGATAAAGCATGATAAAGCATCAGTGGAGCCACAGGATAAAGAAGAAAAGAAAAAAAAAGAAAAAAGAAAGTGCTTGTCATGAAATGGGGAGAAGGTGGGGTGTCACTGGACACTAAGGAGTGCCTGGCATGGCATAGAGCAAGAGAGGAGGCACAGCCACTCACCTGAGAGTGCTTAGTATTGGCTAGGGAGAGGATGAGGTACTGCTAGACACCAGGGAGTTCTTGGCATGGGAAGAAGAGACATAGTGGGTGCCACAGGACTCCATGGAGTACCTGGCATGGCACAGGGAGAGGCAGGGGTGCCACTAGACACCAAGGAGTACTTGATGCAAGAATGGCAGAGGGAGGGTACCTCTGGACACCAATGAGTGCTGGACATGGGACAGGGAGAGGCAGAGGTGCAACTGGATTCCAGGAAGTGCTTCATGCAAGATATGGAGAGGTGGCTGCCTCTGGACATAAGGGAGAGCTTGGCTTCTTTGGTGTCTGCAAACAAACAAACAAGCTTTGTCAGAGCCAACACGGCTGCCTCAGAGCAGTGAGCCAGAGTCAAACAGCACTCAAAGCTCCAGCCATGGCTGATGTCATAGTTGCACTAAAAGGAAACAACTTTGATTCACTCAACAATAACCTTAGCACAATCTTAAACCAGAAAAAGCCTGCCATGACCAAGAAGGCTGCTGTGACAGAAGTGCACATGTGCAGTACTCGCACATGTGTAGTGAGCTCATAGCGGCCATCTAGCGCACAGTGGCCTTTTTGTTTTGCCCACGATAGGGACTCCACAGAGGGGGGTATGCAGCCTCCAGAGGGGAGGGGCAGCAGGGAACCAATGCTGCAGACACTGACTGCAGCACTTTGAAGCATGCTGAAGAGGTATTCGGTCACATGCTTCCACAGTCCCTTTTCTCCTCTCCTAGCAATACATCTGCAGGGCTCCACCCATGCAGCCATAAAAATACCCTGCCTCCTTAACCATGCCCTGCCATGAATCCTGACTGTTTTCAACTTTGATGATGCCAAAGAATTTACAGCTGTGTAATAAGGAGGAGGGTGAGTATTCTGAGAATTCATATGGTCATTTCACTGACATGTCATCCTTGTGATTTAGCATATCGGAGGTACAAGATCACCTTAGCCCCATATGTAAACATATTCAAAGTTTCACATTACTCCAAAAGATCCATCTTTTGCAAACCCATTGCATGTAGGCCCTTAAAGTAGGAATCCTGTAAACCTTAGCTGGTGCGCTGCCCTGAGCACATATTTCTCTCATGGACAGAGTTCTAAAGCTCAGCTGAAATGGCTAAAGGCCATAACATTTATGTAGGCAGTAGTTACATTTCACCAGATTCTTAAGCTCTACCAGTCACACCAGACATCTCTTTTAACAGGAGGTTGATCATTTTAATTGTGTGCTCTTTAGTGGAAAAAATCACGGTGCACTCTACTTGACAATTTGAGTTTTTCAAAGAAGACAGATGTGAAATGTTCCATTAAAATGTAAATTTAGCTAACTTCTGTGGTGTCCCCTTTTCATCTTCAGGTGAAGGGAATGTTGAACATGTATTATTTTTCCCATCAGTGTTATAGTCCTTCTTGTTTATCGGCTAAATAAAATGCCGCCCCAGATACTCCTTTTAGAAATTAAATTTGAATCAAGTATGACAAGACAACAGGAACTCAGATTACAAAGCAATGCAGGGCTGTAATTTCAATTGAACTTTTCCAAGAGTTATCTTTTATAACTTGAGACCAGCAAAGCACAGAAGGTTACACTGGCTTCCCTGACCGTGGTCTGCTTTTCTGTTTTGTTGTGAACGACTACAACATGATTCATACTGTTTATCTATTATGATGGTTTGATATGGCATTTATTGGGTTTACCAGGAAGAAGCTCAGCTGAACAATGCTTATTTACAAACAGGTCCTGCAGGTCCTGGTTACGACAGCCAAACAGATACAGCAACATATACAGAACATTGCAATATACAAGGACTTGAAAATCAAGGATACAGAGCAGTATGAAAAGTTCATAGGTCTACTGTAATGCACAGAGCAATATATAACAAAAATTGTAAACGTAACCACAAGTACAGTAAATACAATAATATTAATAATAGCCAGGGAGTTCACATTATAAGAGGTACGAAAGCTAAGAGAAGTATGTTAGCTGGTGGAGTAAATCATAAATAATCCGGCAAGGTCATACTCTAAAGGCAAGTATAAGTATTTATACAGCCTAATGGTAATTACACTTGTCTATACAATGACTGTTGAGTAAAGATTAAAATGCATTATAACCAAGAAATGATCCTAATTTAAGTGGCCTGTAAACTGTTTCAGAGTGTAGAGACAAGACAGCTAAAAGATGATTTGTCGAATAAGGTAAAATACCTTGGGACATCTTCAAGGAGGAAATTGTTACTCCTCAGATCATACAGCTGGAGGGTCTTTGAAAATAGTTAAAATTGAAAGTAGAAGGGTCTTTCAGTAGAACCTTATAGAACAAGAGATGGAGATTTTTTGCCTGATTGTGTATAGAGGTGGCTAGCATGCCAGTAAATATGTGTAAGAAAAGCTCTATATTAATGCTGATTCTGCCACTTCTTCTTAAAGCAGCAGTGTAACGAAAATGGGTTAAAATTTGACCCCACCTTTTTTTCTTCTTAATCGATGCCGTATGTCTTCCAATTTATTTTGGTGGTGAAATTGTCAGTTTTCATTATCATTTAAGAATTTTATGAAAGTTTTAAATAATTATTTCTCAAGAAAAAAAGATGGCCACCTAGGTTTTGCATATAAATAATATTGAGGACCCGAGGAGGGTAAGAGTCCAGACAAAAATTCAAATGTACAGTACACAGCACAGGAGGCATCCAGAAAACCTAAATCAACAGTTCTGCCAATATTTTAATAACCATAGCAGAAAATTAGCTTTTTGTAATAACTTTTTTCGTTGCTCTGCTGCTTTAAATCGAATATTGCAGTGATGGATCCTTGAAGTCAAACTGACAATAAAGTGATGCACCTGCTGTGAAACTATTTATTCCTGAAGTAGAAACCCAATTTAGAACAAAGTTTCCTACACAGAGTTTCAATATGTATAGTAAAGGATAGCTTGCTGTCCATCCACACACCTACTGCAGATACTAATATGTATCCACCAGTTCTACATTACCACCCATTATGATGGTGAAGGTGAGAGACTAGGCATTCCTGAGACCATTTGATGTTAGGGAAAAACAACATAACTTTGGTTTTAGATGCATTTAGGAGCAGTTTGGAACTGAATAGATCAAGTTACAATGTGCTGAAAGCAGCTAGTGAATTCTGTTTTACAGAATCTATGGAGGGTCTTGAAACATATTGTACAAGACATTGTCATCAGCATAGAAATGTAGACTGGCATTATCTACGGTAGCTCCAAGATCATTTAAATAGATAGTGTAAAGCAATGGACCTAGTACAGACCACAGTGGGACCCCTTTGAGCAAGAGTGCATATGAAGAAAAAAGAACTTCCACTTTCAGCTGTTACTGCCAACCAGTAAGGTAATTAGTGAACCAGGCAAGAACAAGGGTGCTGATGCCTATTCTTGAAAGCTTGTGCAACAGTAGATCATGATCAACTGTGTTGAATGCTTTGTTGAGGTCTAGGAAAGTGACACCACAGAAGAATTTCTTATTGCATGCAGTTAGACAATCACTTGAGACTTTGACTAAAGCAGCTGAAATATCATGCTTAGCTCTGAAGCCTGATTGATGATATTATGTTGGTCTAGGAAGCCACGCAAGTGCACGTTAACTAACTTTTCTAATAACTTGACAAGGGCTGGTAATATGGAGATAGTCCTACAGTTCTTTAAATTGGCATTGTCTCCAGATTCAAATAGAGGCATTATATGCTCTGTTTTCCTATATGCATTGTTTTCCAGAGTGCTCCCCTCAAGAAGAGGTACAAAGCAGGGGTGTCCGTTGTCTCCTCTTCTGTACATTCTCACAGTGGAATTCCTGGCCATTGCTATGAGAACTAACCAAAAGACAGTGAGAATGTGGGAGGGAGAGACTCGCCGTGTGATATCTCTTTTTGAAGGATGATGTCCTTCTGTTTTTAGCTGACCAGGAAGAGGTACTTAATGCTCTTACCCTTATTTTCCAACAGAAAGGACCTTTTTGTAGGCACAATTCTGAAGCCTAATTTGCCAAGTATCCCGGCAAAATACTAGTTCTATGGAGATTGGCCTAACAGTACTTGACTTGTCTTTACAGCCTAATATGAGTTGGAAATTTTACAGCAAACTATAAGAGACCTTTGTACACACTCAAGTACTTTCATAATCATGACAAGACTTCATGAGATGCTGACAACCACAAACTGTCATCCTTCCATGACTTCCAACATTTTACATCATAAGGTACCAAAGTTAGCCCATGGCCCATAACATTGCAAATGGCAGCCAATTTGGAACCATAAAAACTACCCAAATGAACAAGGCAAATTGCTTGAATATAGAGCTTGTCCAATGAGAAAATGACAAGTACCACTGCTGCACCAGTGAGGGAACCCACATTATTCTCTATGTGATTTTGTTTTATAAGAATTGGGTCACAACAACAAATCATTGTATACTATCTTTACTTCTCCTGTGCTCTAACTTACCTAACATACTAAGATGCCAGCACAGTAGGCCCAATGGTCTATCGAGTCTGCTCAAGAGTCAGCATCCAGTCGAGAAACAATTGCTGCCCCTTCCCCTGTAACTGCCTCAACCCCTTCCCCCATCAGGGGTGCACTTCCAGGCCTGGCATTACTCAGTTTCACCTTCCTCCTCTTCCTGTCCCAACCCCTCTTGAAGCCCTCCACAGTGGTTACAGCCACCAGTTCCTTAGGCAGTGCGTTCCAAGGTTCCAACACCCTCTCTGTTAAATAGCTTCTCCACGTCTCTGCCCTGAGTCTCCCATCAACCAAACTCATGGAGTGCCCTGGTGCTCCCCCATCCACCTCTCTTAGCTGGAACACCCTGTCTAGGTTTACCCTATTTACCCCTTTAGGTATTTAAAGACCTTGATCAAATTCCCCCTATTCCTCCTCTCCTCTAGTGAGTACAAGTTGAGCTCCTCCAGTCTCTCCTCATAGGACCTTCCCCCAGACCCTGTATCACCTTGGTCACCCTCCTCTGGAGCCTCTCAAGGAGTGCAATGTCTTTTTTCAAGTATGGCCACCACAATTGCACACAGAATTCAAGGTGCAGTCTAACCAGGCAGTTGTACAGAGGGGGTAACACCTCCCACCTTCTCGAGGTAATGCCCCTGGCGATACACCCCAGCATTTTATTTGCTTTGGCTGCAGCCCTCCTACACTGTTCAGAGTTATCCATTTTGACACCTACAACCACCCCAAGATCCTTTTCCCCTCCCAAAATCTGTAGTTTCTCTCCTCCCACAAAGTACTGTGTTCCTAAGCCCCAAGTAGAGAACCCTAAATTTCTTAGCATTAAAACTCAATCTTCATGTGCGAGATCACTGCTCCAGAATTTCCAGATCCTCTAGCTGGGCTCTCCTATCCTCCTCTCCATCCACCACCACCCCCAGCTTTGAGTCATCGGTAAAGAGGCTCATCTCACTCCTGATACCAGTTCTGATGTCTGAGATGTTCACGTTAAAGAGGAGTGGACCCAGCACCGACCCTTGTGGTACCCCACTGATGACCCTCCTAGGAGAAGAAACCTCACCCCCCGACCACCACCTTCTGAAACCACCCAGTTAGCCAGCTTCCTATCCACCTATCTGTTCCCCAACCCCCATTTCCTCCAGCTTGCCCAGCAACCCAGGATGTAGTACTGAATCAAATGCCTTGCTGAAGTCTAGAAATAGGACATCCAACGGCCTGTCCTGATCCAGCACCTTTGTCACCCAATCATAGAACTTCGCAAGGTAAGTCTAACTTGATCTGCCCACAACAAAGCCATGTTGGTGATCATCCAAGTGGCCCTCTGCCTCCAGAAACACCTCCAACCTCTCCTTCAATGTGGCCTCCATCATTTTGCCAACCACTGATGTCAGGCTGACAGGCCTGTAGTTAGCTGGCTCCTCATGCAAGCCACCTTTGCGTACTGGCGCAATGTGAACCATCCTCCAATCCTGAGACACCCACCCCGACTGAAGGGAGGAGTTAAAAAGGTCCACCAGAGGTGCAGCAAGGACATCTGCCATGTACCTGACCTCGAAAATATAGAACTACAGACACACGAGCTACTATGTGCTTTCTGATTTCAGAACTTTTGCTTATATGACTTTTGCAAAAAGGCTGTTTGTTTCAGAGGTTACTTCTCCACATCTTGCCAAGAGAGAAGTCCCCCAAACCTTTTGACCAACTTATCAACTTTGTTTGATTGAACTTTATACAAAGACAGAAAGAAAGGAGACAACTACAAGGTTCCAGAAGAGGAGAGCACTGTTCATCAGGAATCAGAGAAAATCTTCCTAACTCAGGATGGAAGGAGAAGGAAAAGAGACCTGACAAATCCTGTTCACAGTCCAACAGAAAATTGGCTGAGTATATTTACAAAGACTCTCATGTAGTTATAATGTAATGCAACATTTATGAGAGTCAGTGTTACAGATATAGCCCTGGTGCTGCATGCCAGTGGGCTACCCCTCCCCCTTGCCAGGTGTCCCTGATACCAGGCAAGGGGCTGGGGTCCTGTTATGGTGACAACTGGGGGGGGGGGGTTGTTCCCAGAAATATGATAATAGCGTGGTGCCTCCACCCAGAGTAAAGTATTAGTGTGCCAGGTATTCACTTGGTACAGCCCCTGGGATACTGTACCTACCTGCCTCCAAAATCACTCTGCACACTGTGTCCCCAAATACTTTGTTCCACCATAAACCATATTTTTCAGCAGTAAGCACAAGCAATGAACTTCACTAACACAGCAGTTTCAACAAACAAAATCGCAGCTTTATTCAGGGGACAAGGACTAGGGAAGGGATACCGGGACATACAGTAGGATGACTGAGAAAAGAGGAAAACATTAGTGACATACGCAACAATAATGAACAGTTGGGCCCACAGGCCAAACCCACCCCATTACTACCAGCATACCCAAATTGTCTCTAGGGTTACCCACTAGGAACAGGCCTGATCGGTGCAGGTTGGCTGGCTGTTGGGGCCCTGAAATATTGCAGAAAACTTAGATTTTGAAAAACAGACCAAATTCCCTTTCCCCTACGAGGAGCCAGGTCTTGGGTACTCACGGTTTGTCGATCTCAGCACTGGGGAAAATGGAGCTCCTTAGGTTAGTGCAGCAAAACAGAAACAGGCCGGCCAGGATCTCCCTCTGACTAGATGGAACTTGCTTGAGTATCTTGCAGCTGGTCACCTTGATTGTAGTTCTGGCCATTTGTCACCTTCAGCTGCTTCTGGCCCATTGTAGAGCACAGTGGCAGGGCAACACCAACCCCAGAAGGCACAGACTCAGGAATGGCTCCACAGCCCGGTTCCCCCCATGGATCACAGGTGCCCTAGCACCCCAGCAAGTGCCGGTGACCTCCTGAGACAGCAAGTCCCACTTGGGAGGTATTAGCAACTGCAACTTCCCTCCCTGGCTCTGGGTGAGGACTCCCTAATGGTGTGGGTCCCCCTGCAGTCCCTGCACTGAACTCTCGGCAAGAAAGATTTGCAGGCAGTCACTCTAATAAAGTCCAGTGCCAATTTTAATGGGTACTAACCTCTATTCCAATAAGTGCAGGTGCAATCCAACGGGGGACCCCAGGAACAACTGTCTCCTGCACTCTAGTTCACACTTTCCAATTAAACAGTGTCCAAAACCTTTTCTGCAGCTGCGGCTGAGCTTCATCTCTCAGCCACCAGTTCACTCAGGAGATACACAGCCCCTGGCTAGCAACCCAATGAACAGAGATAAACTGCCTCTTCCGGATTTTAATTACAGTCCCACACAAGCATACAATATCTCAGCAATAATTGTAACACTCTGATAATCCGCACAGTCTTCTTGGCTAGTTCAGCTTCCCAGTGCAGGGTTTCTGCAGCATTTAGTTTTCTCCCAACAATAGCAAAGCAGCTTCTCATCCCCTGGAATAAAAAAACAGGTCCACTGTTCAGTCTCTTTCCTTCTTTCCCCTTCACAATTGTCCTGCAACAAGCACCTGGGGAATCAGAATCACAGCTCAATCTCTTTCCTCTCTTTCCCCTTCTTGATCCAAGTCTCACAAAAGCAATCCTCAAATAGGGCCTGAGTAAGCCCCTGGAGTCCACAGTCTACTCTCACAGAAAAGTCCTGACTTGTACAGAACCCAGGAACAGACTGAAAAATCCCAGAAAGTCCACACTGTTTCAGCCAAAAACCCAGCATCCTGATTGGCTGATGGAGCCTGTCAATATTTGATATCCATAGAGATCAATATTTCCTGCTCATTTATTGAGGCATGAACTAGGCACCAGAGTTAGTTCCCCCCTTTTCCCAGGAGTCCCTTTGAATCCTGTTTGGACACCCAGATCACTGATTGACTGCAATTTTGGGGTTAAGTGTCACAAACATGTCGGCTCCCATTTGTTTACATGAAGTCCAATACAGTTTAGTGCAGTTTCTCCCCTATACAAGTCTGGTGCAGCCCAATACATTACTTTAGTCAGACCAGCACCACAATCCCACTGGATTGTAGCCCCAGCTGTCCCCTTTCAAACAAGCCCATTTATTAAGGGATAGCCCCTCTCATCCCTCTGTCACTGCCCCCACAACTCTGTCCCCCAGGCGGCAGGCAGCCACTCATTAATATTCATGCCCCCCCCCCCGAGTGGCACCGCTGTTCAAACTCCCATTCTAGTGCAAGTATGCGCTTCTGCCTGATCCCCTTCAGGTCTCCGGTCCCCAGGGACACAAGGAGGGGCACCGGGACCACAGATTTTCAACAGCAACAGTGGTCAGCACATCAAACGCTAGGAGCGTATGCGCAAGTGCTGACCAAAACAGACATGCTGGCAGCTCACAACCATGTACTTATGCCCGAAAGGGCAGAAAATAGCATGCTGCCAGAAGAAAGAAAGTTGTGGGGGGGGGATCCAGGAGAACCAGTAAAACAGGGAAGAAATGGGAAAACATTGGGTGAGCCGCCAGAGGGGGGGTTACCCCCCCCTTTGAAACACTTGGCTTCCACGACAAGCATAAGGGTAAAATACCCCATGAGAACATCAACATTAATACCATTTCTAGCTATACACCTGATTCTATCTAATATGTAATAATCATAAGAACATTCAAACACAGAACATTATGTACATGTTAGCAAATTCCTTTTCCCTGTTTTGAGCCCTTTAGCCACATGAAAACTGGCCCTACAAGACTGACTCATCAGCCATAGGATACTAAAGTCCCACAGAGGACACTTCTTTTCCTCCACCCTTGCTAGTTACTCTGTTCACCTCCCTCTTCTTCTTCTGGTCAGCTTTTCCTCAGACCTAGGGAGTTTAGCATCAGCAGGGCACATAACCACTTTCTGTAAAGATCTAGAAGTAATGTACACTCCCTTATGTACTACAAACAATGGTAAATCTGTAGGTACCACAGAGGCATCATAGGTCAACTTAAGGACAGGCCATGCCGTCCTCCCTGTCCTCAGAGGGGTCTCCTGAATACCTGAACCCCTATCTTCCCTGGGTCAATGGTGAGTTATTCTTCCCCTCACCCTCACCCTCACTCTCTGCCTGTTCACCTTGATCCTCAGCTAGTGGGGTGAATGATTCCAACACTTCTCTAACATCATCCACAGTTCTAGGGGATTACCTGGGCTCCTTCAAAGGGCACAGTCAGATCGGTGTTCAGTTCCAATGTGGGCACTCCAAAAGACGCTTCTTCCCCCTCATCTTCCTGATCCTCAGAACCACCCTGCAACCACTCCCTGAGTGTATCTGCAAGAGAGCTGCCCTGGTGCTACTTAAGTGGCTCATACCCCCGAGAGGCACAGCTGGAACAGACTCCCCATCCCTACCCTGTCTCCTAGGCGTATCCCTTATCAGGGCGGTCCTTGAAATAACCTGGCCAGCTCTGGGGTGGGGTAATGACTACATGAGGTATCACCGTGCTCCCCCTTAGACTCATTATCAGTGTCTCCCTCATGTGAGACCCCCTCACCCTGGGCAGGCACAGCCCTCTTGACATCACTTCCTCTTCACCTCTGTCTCTTGCGTGCAGCAGCTTGAGTGGTGGGGGGTGATGAAGGATCTCACCAATAGGCAGCAGGTGGTTATGATAAATAACCTTGTGCCCTTGAGTCTCTCCCTCAGGCCAAATCTTGTACACTGGTAGGGCCTGTAAGCTTCTCCAAGATGATATATGGGGTGTCTCCCCATCTGTCGGCTATCTTATGCTTCCCTGGTATGCCCAGCCATCATAGTAGCACTCTGTCACCTGCTTCCAAGTCTTGGGCTCACACTTTCTTATCATAGCATTCTTTATTCGCTTGGTTCCTCTTAGTGGCCATCTCCGAAGTGAGATGGTAAGCATCACCTACATTTTGTTTCAGCTTCTTCACATATTGCAAATAGTCTCCAGCCCTATCCATCCGAGGAGACTCCATAGCACAGGTCTACTGGCAGATGGGCTTCCCTCCCAAACATGAGCTGGTAGGGAGAGAACCCTGTAGCGTCATTTCTTGTGCAGTGTAGGCATAGACCAGGGTGCTCACCCACTGATTACCTCTCATCCAGGTGCCCCATGGTTTAATGGGAAAATACGTGAATTAAAGAGGTGGGTTGAAGGTTGGAAAGACACTGGCAGAAAACTTACCTGGAGGTGGACAGACTTAGATTGATGGACCATTACAATGTCTATCAATCAACCATTTCCCATAAGAAGGCAGAGTTCCTGTCCAGGGAAGTAGCTACAGCAAAGAACAGACCAGCCCAGCTCTTCCGGACTGTAGACAGAGTGTGCAATCCAGCTTGTCTTCACTCTGGTTGAGCATGGTCACAAAAACAGTGTGAGAAGTTTGCGCAGTTCTTTTCTGATAAGGTGTCCACCATCAGGAATGAGATCAACCAGTGCCTTCCCATTGGTCCTTGCATTAGTCAACCAGGTGGTACTAATGCCCAGCCAATCTGGTCCACCTTTATCCAACCAGTAGTCATGGATATAGTGAAGATCATCCAGACTCTGCAGCCAACCTACTGTAGTTTGGACCTGGGCCCTAAATGCCTGCTAGTGGATGGAGTAGAGGTCATTGGCTCGGTCCTTTCTGGGATAGAGAAAGTTTCATTGGAGAGAGGGATATTTCCAGATCCCTTAAAAGGCAGTAGTTCATCCCTGTTAAAAAACCCTCCTTAATCCGACTGCCCAGCTAACTACAGACCAATCTTGAACCTACCCTTGTAGGGAAGGTTATTGAGAAAGGTGGCAGCACTGCAGCTGGAGGATCATTTGACCAACCACAATATCCACGACCCTCTCCAGTCTGGCTTCAGCAAGAGGCATAGCACTGAAACAGCCCTGGTGAGGATACTAAATGATCTTCTAATGGCGAGAGATTAGAGAGCCTGCTCAGTCTTGGTTCTCCTTGATCTCCCAGCAGCATTTGACACTGTGGACCATGGGGTACTGCTTGAGTGCCTATGGTTTTTCTGTGGACTGAGAGGGGCGGTCCACAGTCGGTTTAAGTCCTTCCTTGAGGGTAGGTCTCAGAGAGTGATGTCGGGAATTTATTCCTTGGCCCCTCGTGGACTGCCCTGTGGGGTTCCACAGGGCTTGGTGCTGTTCCCCTTGTTACTCGCAGTGTATTTGCTTCTATTAGGGGACATTATAAGGTAGTACAGTTTGAGTTTTCATTGCTATGCTAATGATTCTCAACTGTACATGTCCTTTGTACCCGACCAGGAATTAGATTCCATTACGGTGTTTAATAACTGCCTACTGGAGATTCAGAACTGGATGAGTGCCAGTTGGCTTCGGTTGAACTCAGGAAAAAATGAGGTATTGGTTGTGGACCCTGGTCATAGGATGATAGGGCAAGGGCTGGAAAACCATCAGGATTAAATCTTGGTGGGTTCCCGCTATGCCTCTAGCCAGGTGCAAACCTGGCCATTGTTTTGATGAAGGCCTGATCCTGAGGGCACAGGTTTTGGCTGTAGTCAAATCTTCCGATTATCATCTTAGGAACATAGTCCGGGTGAAGCATCTGGTTCCGTCCGAAGATTTTCCGACCATGATCCATGCCTTTGTCACCAGTCATCTTAATTATTGCAACGCCCTTTACCAAGGGCTACTAGGGGTAGATATGTGCTGCTTGCAACTAGTGCAGAACGAGATGGCCAGGTTGCTGACTGGAGCTTCTAGATCCAGTCATATTACACCTGTGCTGCGTGATCTGCACTGGTTGCCAGTACAGTGGTGTATTACCTTCAAGATCACGTTGCTGACCTATAAGGCCCTACACAAGCAGGGTCCCCACTACCTGAAAAGAGCTCCTGTGTCCTTACTGTCCCTCCCACTCGCTCTGATCCTCTGGTGATGGATTGCTAGAGATTCCCAGGGTATTCCTTAAAACATCAGGAGGAAGATCTTTTGCCTTTATGGCTCCTACCCTGTAGAATTCTCACCTCACCAGATACGAGAAAGCCAGACCATAGAGGGTTTTAAACCTCTTCTAAAGACTTATCTATTTAACAAGGCCTTTTCAGGAATGTCTTGAAATTTGAAGTTATATGGATGTGTTTTTAATATGCTTTTATATGTGTTTATGATATGAAGGTAGAAGACTTGGTTTGCTGGCCAAGGCACTTAGCTTCATCTGAGCTCTTTCCTTCTAAGACGGCTTGAAAGTCAGAGTAGAGAAACTTACCAGAGCAAGGGAAAAGGATTAAGACTTCTTTTGGCTAAGCAGATTTACTGTGTGGTGTTATTTTTATTTTTTACTCACAGGGATTGCTACTGTTTGTTACTAACATTCCATTGTTTTATTTTTCTCTGTAGCAAAGTGTTTCTTACAGCGTATATCTTCTCTGAAATTATTAAAGGTGGTGTTTTACAGGTTTTACAGTTTTATCTAACATTAGGATAAGCTTTCAGGGTTACTGCATTTGTTGTTGACTGATTGTTTCTGTTCTTCCCTCCTTGTTCTTTCGTCCATGGTTCTTCTTTATTCGGCAGGAAGGGCCCAGCCACCACCCCATCCCCAACCACCCCACACTACACTCATTTTATAGGGTACCACAGTTGTTGACATTTCCTGTGGCACAGCAGGAAGGGGCGGATCAGTGGGGCATCCACAAGGTAAGCTCATTTACAGGGGCATTAGTAATTTAACTTGTTATAACAAGTAAAACAAAAACAAAACACAATCAAACCATTGCTTGCATTTTTTTCCTTCTAATTACTCTGACTAGGTTATAAACCCAGCAACTTATCTGGAAGGGATATCATTAACTGCAGGTACTGTGGAACAATTTCCAGAAGGACAGTCTTACAGGATTTAGGACACTGTCCTACATGCTGGGCCATTGGAGATCTTAGGGCTCAGCTCCGGGCAGCATGGGCAGAGATTGACGCCTCAAATTTCATATTCAAGAGGAAATGCATTATAAGAACCACCCGCCATTTCCCCAGCATCCAACAGAAAAACCTCGACCGCAGAGGGTAGTTGGTTCGGGAGGTTGGCAGGTGGTTAGGAGGGGCAAATCGGGTGCCCCATCACTCTCTGCTCTCCATCATATTACCTCCAAAAACCATATAAACACTACAAACAGGTATCTGCCTCTATCTCTGAAATCAAACAAAGAGACAGAAGACACTGCAGAGCAGGACACTGCGGCACAGGACCTAGCACAACAAAACTCACCCAAATCAGGAACCAAAACAAAAAAGCAAAAAGGAAATCCAAAAAACTTCTGATCATAGGAGACTCCATGATTAGGGGAGTTGATACCCATTCTCCAGCCAGGGGTAATGGTCAGATGTCTCCCAGGTACATCAGCATGGAGAGACACTGACCGCATTATAAAATTGTTCACAAAGCAGGAGAAAACATTGATGTCCTAGTACACATAGGGACTATCGATCTCTGCCAGCCGGTCAGTTATGGAGACCAAGGAACACCTGACCAGGCTGGGTGACAAACTATCATCCATTTCATCCGCATCTCCTTCTCTGAGATCCTGCCAGTCTGGGAGAGAGAGGGCAGATGGACAGAAGGTCAGAGAGGGAGATGGGGAGCTAAACATGTGGCTCAAGGGCTGGTGCCAGGAAAAGGACACAGATTTGTAGGGAACTGGTAACAGTTCTGGGAGCGAATTCTTTAATTTGATGGACTGCATCTGACTAAGGAGGAGTCAGTGCATTGAGGCAGAAGTTTGATGTCTTTGTAGAATATTTAAACTAGCAAATGGGGAGGGTGCAGCACCCGTACATCGAATGGAAGAAACCCCTCCCCCCCTCAGCTAGTGGTCAAACAGGGATTCAGCATGTTTGCAGTTCATTTGCATCACCAGGTAAGAAAAAAGGTTTGTCTCCCCATACGACGCACAGGGGTAATGCCAAACCTCACCCAACAACTAACACACTGAAATTTGGCCAATGGAAAATCATGTACACAAATGCTGACAGCCTGCAGGCAATAATGTCAGAGGCTAAACTGGACATAGTAGCAATTAGTGAGACGTGGTTTACCAGTAATCACACTTGGGAGACTTCAGTACCTGGCTATGTATTGTTCAGAAGAGACCGAGGTGCAAAAAGGGGGAGAGGAGTGGCCCTGTAAGTCAATGAAAATATCAAAGCTACAGAAATTCAGAATACACATAAGGAGCCAGAAGAACTGTGGGTCACCCTGGAAACCGAAATGGGACAGCCATAAGAACTGGGGTTGTCTACAGGCCCTCAGACCAGGGAAGGACATAGACACATTACTGTTAGAAGATATACAAAACATGACAGCTAAAGGGAGGTTCCTGATAATGGAGACTTCAACATGCCAGATACAGATTGGTCAATACCAGCAGGAACATCTGCCAGAACTATACACATAGTAGATTCCTGCAGGGGAGGGCCTCAAACAACTGGTACAACAACCCACAAGAGACAGGGCTATCCTAGATCTAATACTGACTAACAGGGAAGGATCACAGATCTCCAGGTAGAAGGTCACCTGGGGCCAGTGACCATCACATGGTATAGTTCAATTTGGCTACTACATCTAAATCATCCCATTCCAAGGCAAAATATGGGACTTCAGAGGAGCTGACTTTGATAAGATGGCCAACAGAGCTAAGCTAGCCTGGCAAAAGAAACACAGGTCAGGGGGCACAGGCAAAGGGCAAGCATTAAGGATGCAATACTTGAAGCAACATCCCATTGTGTTAGACAGAAAAGGAAGTGTAAAGAAGAAGGAAACCACTTTGGTTCTCAAATACAGTAGCAGAAAGGTCAGAGCCAAAAGGCTGGCCTTGGAAATATATAAGGGAACACAGCGGGATGAAGATAGGAGGCATACCAAACTGCCCTAAGGGAAGCAGGGAAGGCAGTAAGGCAGGCAAAGTCCCAAACTGAGAACACTAGCACGAACAGTAAAAGAAGGTGACATGACTTTCTATAGATACATTAGCGAAAGAAGAAAGTCCAGAGGGGGTATTGCTAAGCTTAATGGAGAAAAGGGAGCATGCGAGGAGGAGAACCATGTAAAAGCATCTATCCTAAATAGATACTTTTGCTCAGTATTTACTGAAGAGAAGGTAGGGCAGGGCCCACAGCTTGGCACCATGGACACAGGGGGGAGGGAGGTGAGCACTACTCCCTTCACAAAAGAAAGGGTCCTACAAGAGCTTGCTAAGCTCAGGGTGGATAAGGCAATGGGACCTGATGGCATACATCCCAGGGTACTTAAGAGCTAAGGTGGAACTAGCAGAGTCATTAGCAGAACTGTTTAGTGAGTCTCTGAGCAAAGGAGAGGTCCCAGAAGACTGGAGAAGGGCTCATCTGATCCCACTCCACAAGAGTGGTAGCAGGGAGGAGGCAGGGAACTACAGACCAGTCAGTCTTACCTCAGTAGTGGGCAAGATTATGGAGGCACTCCTTAATGAAAGGATAGTGCAACACCTGGAATCCATAGGGGCACAGGATCCAAGACAGCATGGGTTTACAATAGGAAGGTCCTGTCAAACTAATCTCATAGATTTCTTTGACTGGGTAACCAGCGTGGTGGACCAAGGGGCAGCAGTTGATGTTTCCTACTTTGACTTCAGCAAAGCTTTTGACACTGTTCCACATAGAAGATTGATAAATAAGCTGGGTAGGCTCGGGGTGGGTCAGAAGTTGGTCAACTGGGTGGCAAACTGGTTGACGGGCAGAAAACAGAGAGTGGTGGTAAATGGTATACAGTCAGAAGAGATGCAAGTCACAAGTGGGGTACCTCAGGGATCAGTCCTGGGGCCAGTCCTCTTCAACATCTTCATTAGTGACCTTGCAGATGGACTAGAAGGTAAGGCTTGTCTGTTTGCAGATGACACCAAGATCTGCAACAGAGTAGATGATCCAGATGGGGTGGGCAGAATGAGAAGAGATCTGGATAAACTAGCAAATGGTCAGAAGAGTGGCAACTGGATTTAATGCAAAGAAGTGCAAGCTCATGCACATAGGGAAGAGAACCCTGAAGCCACCTATAGGCTGGGAGGAGTTGCTAGCAGTCACAAAGGAAGAAAGAGACTTGGGCATCATCATCACTGATGACCTGAAATCATCCAAGCAGACCTCTAAAGCAGTAGGTAAGGCTAGGGGGGTGTAAGGATTATTAGTAGGGGTATCACAAGTCGTAAGAGGGAGGTACTAATCCCTCTTTACAAGACACTGGTTAGGCCCCATCTGGAGTACTGCGTGCAGTATTGGAAGCCACATCTTCACAAGGACATTAACCAAATTGAGGCAGCCCAGAGAAGGACAACCAAAATGGTGCAGGGACTGCATCAGAAGACATATGAGGACAGATTAACAGAGCTCAATATGTATACCCTTGAGCAAAGGAGGGAGAGAGGTGAGATGATCGAGGCATTCAAACACCTTAAGGGCATTAACAAGGCGAAAAGAGTCTAACATGTTTAAATATAAGAAAATAGCAGGACAAGAGGACACAGCATGAGATTGAGGCGATTAAGGGGAATGTGAGGAAATTCTTTTTTCACAGAAAGGGTGGTGGATGCATGGAATGGCCTACCTCAAGAAGCGGTGGCTATGAATACAGTGCAGGACTTCAACAGACATGGATAGGCATAAGGGAGCAATACAAATGAGTATGAATAGATAGGCCACTGACAGAGCAAAGGCCGATGGCACATTTATAGGGTTGAAAAAGAAATGGGCAGACTGGATGGGCCTTGCGGTCCTTATCTGCCGTCAACTTCTATGTTTCTATGTAGTGAGTTTTTAATGTTATAATGTAAAGGCACCCTGAGCATTGAAAGGGCATCTTATATAAATACAAGTTTGATTGATTGATTGACTCCATGTGTGCTTGTCCCAAGGATCCACAGTGCCCAGGATATCCAACAGAGTCCTGTTAAATCTTTCCAGTTGAGGTTCACCTTGGGGATAATAAGGCGTGATCTGGGACTTCCAGATGCCCCACAACGATAACAGTTCTTTGATGAGACGATTTTCAAAATCATGGCCCTGATCTGAGTGGATCCTCTTGGGGACACCATAATGCTCAAAAAACTTCACCAATATCTTGGCCGTGGGTGGAAGCTCACTGATCCTTGGTGGGATAAGCTTGAGCATATCGGGTGAAATAGTCGGTATCAACTAGTACATTGGAAATATTGCATCAGCCAGGCTCCAACATAAGGAAGTCTATGCATACCAATTCCATAGGGCCACTAGTTTTGATGTTGACTAAGGGAACAACCCTCTGGGGAAACACCTTCTGCTTTATACATCTCATGCAGCTTTTGCAATATGTCTCTATATCTGCCCCCATCTTTGGCCAAGAAAATTAACTCTTAACCAGTTACAAAGTGCGTTCAGCACCCAAGTGCCCCATATCATCATGCAGAGCCTTCAACACAATCTTAACATGCTTCTCCAGGAACGCCAACTGCTGTCAAGGTACCATCTGCTGGTCCTCGGTCTCGCTATACAACAACCCCTTCTTCAGCCTGCAGCTTAAGCCATTCACATAGCAAGCACCATGCTGGGGGATAGATAGTGTCTACTTGCTCCTGGCTCCCCTGTTGTCAAAGCACTTGTATGATCTGCCTGGTAACTGGGCTGGCCTGCTACATCCAGGGTGGCTAGCTGGCAATAGGCAACTGGAAGGCAGTCTTCCGAGGCTCCCAGACGTTCCACCAGACAAGGGGGGGTCCTCAGGGGACAAAAACTTTTCACCATCATGTTTCTTGCACAAAGTCTTTACAGCTTGTTCTGAGATTCTTATCCAGCTGGAGCTTTCATCAGCGTAGGCTTGGGGCCACCTCGACAAAGCATAACACCACCTCATGAATAGCTCTTAATTAGAAAGGTAGACAGTAGTTCTGTTTCTCAGAAGAAAACCAAGGTACGCATAACTCAGCCAAATGACTAAATCACAGTGGCTCATTACAATATTTTGAATTTTCTGCTGTATCACTCACATAACCAGCTAACTACTTTAAACACAATCCCTTACTAAACTTTCTCCCCACAATTCTCTCGTCTTCTCCCTGCCCTCTGCAGGTCACATGACTTGCTACCAAGCAGCATGTAGCAATGCCCGTGAAACAAAGAAGATGCCGTATGACTGGACTGCCTACTTTCTTGATTGCACTTCCTCTGTGGAAAAAACACAATGCAGTAATTATATAAAACAAAATATGGGTGCAGTGTGTTTAACACAATTACCACACACACTCTTTGTTGGATGGCTACTATCCAACAATTCGGTGTAAAGCAATTCTTGTAACACACTGCACCCTATACTTCATCCTATATTTGCGTAATTTATCCAGTTCCAGCATGCATTATTTGGATACTTCTGGTGACTGGTACATGGCTGCCTGTTTCGACTTTACACTTTTTTTGCCTGCAGCACATTGTATTTGGAGCCACCTTTCCTGTTGACTCCCATACAAAACTGAACCTGTGCCAGCAGGGCACTGTCAGGTGGGGAGTGGGTACCTCACCAAGGTGACCACCCAACACTCCTTTCTGTTAGCAGTGATCACTTTTATTTAGCTGCACCAAAAACACTTTTTTCTTATATTTACCCAATTGCACTTTATAAATTCAGCTTTATCGAGTCTAAGCATTTTATATTCCATTTCAATATCTTTTTAAAAATCTTTTAATGCCATACCAGCACCGTATACTCTTAATGCCAGCCATGTTACTCCATGTGTGATCATTCATTGAGTACTTGATGTATTTCAATGTTTCTATCATTTAGACAATGTACAGCCAGCAAACCAGCTACATTTTAAGGCTTCCTAGCCTGTGGTTCCATGGGGGATAGGTGGTAACGGGAAGACCTCCATCTCTTAACGGGGTAAAACCCAAGACAGGGGTCACTCTGTCACAAAAGCCAAGCCTGCTATTCATCCATTACCCAGGAAGAGGCAGAACAGGTGCAGCATATCATTTCAACACTGCTCCACCAGTGTTCCTCAGTATTGACCTGGAGAGCGATATCTAGTACAAAGGAAAGTTAACTTCAATCACACATTGAACTTTCACAAACTGAACTATTATAACACATAGATACTGTGGGCATAGCCTTCTTTTACATTACTGTTTGAGATGGCCCTAAGGGGAACAAGACAGCAGACAGCCAAGGAGGCCAGTGACTGGCTATGCTGGGCACTGTCAGTGTAGGGGGGACTTAACCTGAGGCTGCAACTGAGGAGATACCACTGAACACCAGTAGGCACTTGGAAATTCTGCGGGGTTCTAGGCTGGATGCAGGAAGTGGAGAGAGCAGGAAGAGGCTATGAACTGGACAAAAGAGAATGCTTCGGATGGGCAAATGGAGGGTGCACCATTGGACCTTGAGTGCTTGGCACTGGATGGAGGAGAGCTGCCATTAGATACCAGGGAGTTCTTGGCATGGGATAGACAAAGGGAAGGGTTACAACTGGATACCAGGCAGTGCTTAGCACAGGACAGGGTGAGGGGGGAGCATCAGGTACAAGGGACTGCTTGGCAGGGCACAAAGTGAGAAGGATGCCACTGAACACCAGGGAGTTCTTGGCATGGAATGGGGCAAGGGGTATGGTGCTGCTGTTAGTAATTGGCATGGGATGGAGAGGTAGAAGGGTGCATTGTACATACACAAGGGAGTGCTTGGCATAGGACAGGGTTATAAAGTGGCAGCATCAGACACCAGAGACTTCTTGGCAGGGCACAGAGTGATGAAGAAGGTGCCACTGAACCCCAGGGATTGCTTAGCATGAGATAAGGTGAAGGATGGGGTGCTGCTGCTAGTGCTTGGCATGGAATGAAATGACAGATGGGGTGCTCAGTACACCAGGGAGTCCTTGGCTTTGG
This sequence comes from Neoceratodus forsteri, assembly GCA_016271365.2. Classification (NCBI taxonomy): domain Eukaryota; kingdom Metazoa; phylum Chordata; order Ceratodontiformes; family Ceratodontidae; genus Neoceratodus; species Neoceratodus forsteri. The sequence continues at coordinate 1,095,836,961 of CM057451.1, forward strand.
AGTGAGAGCATGCCACTGTACACCAGAGAGCTCTTGGCATAGGCTGGGAGAGGGAGGAGGTGCCACTGTACACCAGGGAGTGCTTTGCATAGGATGGGAAAGGGAAAGCATGCCATTGGACACCAAGAAGTGCGTGGTAAGGAATGAAGGGAAGAAGTAGAGGTGACACTGGACACCAGGGCAAATCCTTGGATTCTATGATGACTCAGACTGTGTTTTTATAGATGGAAATGAACATAGTGGGGCTGAATTCAATATGAAATTTGACTTTTTCTATTCATTTATATTTGTGGTGGCAATTTTTCGTATTTGGAAGGCTACAATTTCTGCTTTCTGCAATCCTGTACAGAAACATTGAGACATAGAAGTTGATGGCAAATAAGGACTGCAAGGCCCATCCAGTCTGTCCATTTCTACCTTATGAATGTGCCATAGGCCTTTACTCTGTCAATGACCTATCTGTTCATACTCACCTGTATTGCTCCCTTCTGCCTATCCCATGCCTGTTTGAAGCCCTGCACTGTGTTCATTTCCACCACTTCCTGAGGTAGGCCATTTCATGCATCCACCACCCTTTCTGTGAAAAAGAACTTCCTCACATTACTCCTTAATCGGCCTCACTCTAATCTTATGCTGTGTCCTCTTGTCCTGCTATTTTTCTTATATTGAACCATATTAGACTCTTTTACCTTGTTAATGCCCTTCAGATGTTTGAATGTTTCGATCATATCACCTCTCTCCCTCCTTTGCTCTAGGGTATACATATTAAGCTCCGTTAATCTGTCCTCTTATGTTTTCTGATGCAGTCCCTGCATCATTTTGGTTGCCCTTCTGTGGACTGCCTCAATTTGGTTAATGTCCTTGTGAAGGTGTGGCCTCCAGTACTGCACACAGTGCTCCAGATGGGACCTAACCAGTGTCTTGTAAAGAGGGATTATTACCTCTCTCTTCCAACTTGTGATACCCCTGCTACTACACCCCAACATCCCTCTAGCCTTACCTACTACTTTAGAGGTCTGCTTGGATGATTTCAGGTCATCGGTGATGATGACACCCAAGTCTCTTTCTTCCCTTGTGATAGCCAGCAACTCCTCTCCCAGCCAATAGGTGGCTTCAGGGTTTCTCTTCCCTATGTGCATGATCTTGCACTTCTTTGCGTTAAACCCCAGTTGCCACTCTTCCGACCATTTTGCTAGTTTATCCATATCTCTTCTCATTCTGTTGACCCTATCTGGATCATCTACTCTGTTGCAGATCTTGGTGTCATCTGCAAACAGACTAACCTTACCCTCCAGTCCATCTGCAATCTCACTGATGAAGATATTGAAGAGGACTGGCCCCAGGACTGATCCCTGAGGTACCCCACTTATGACTTGCATCTCTTCTGACTGTATACTGTAACCACCCTGCAAATGGGGTTCCTAAAGTCTCCAGGAGCTTGTCTGAGTGCTCCAAGCCTGGGTGGTGTTCGCATCTAAGCTGCTTAAATGTGATTGCTGTTTGAGCCTCACATACTGTCTCTTTAAGACCTGTCTGCTTGCAGACTTAATTAGTTGGTGGGGGGACTGTAATGCTCAAATCCCACCTGAGCTGCGGAGTAATTGCTCCTTTTCGCAGTCACTGAAGGTGCAAAGGAGCCCATCTGAAAGCTGTAACTGTTTGCCTGTAATCATTTAAAGCATTAGCATAACAGTAGTTTGTCTAACCTGCCTTTATTGCAGCTGGGACTTTGGGTGTGTTACCCCTCCATTTTTGGACCTAAACTGTTGTGCTGGGCCAGTTTGGTTAAGGGAGCCCTAAAATGGAGCATTTGGAAGAATCAGAACTTGGACTCTTAATCTGAGCCAGACACAAGGGGATTGTCTGGGCAGTGACTCTGGGAAATGTAGTTTTGACCTTGGCGCCTTTTTCCACCAACAGAGGGAGTCTTATTGTGAGTGACAGCCAAACCAGCCAACAGAATAGTGTGGGGCTAAAGGAAATGCCCTGCTCTGTGACTGGAAAGATCAGATCAGTTGTGACAGTGAAGAAAGAAGGAGCCCTGTGCTTCTGCAGTGTATAGTTTCACGCATGAAGTGCATGTGAGGCCCTGAGGTTCGGCCTGCAACCGTTGCAAGCACCAGATTGGACTGAATCCAACTTATGAGGAGAAAGAAGGAGATCTGAAGAGTTGAAACCAGGCTCACCCTGTAGAAGACCAGAGAAATTGCTGAATCGCTCTTGGTCTGTCAGGAACTGAAGCTGCTGTGTGTGCTCCCGAGTATTTTGCCATAATTGCGATCAGGCATCGAGGAGCAGCCTGCCTGGTATAGTACTTTCCTTTACATAAATGTGTGTAGTGCTTGTGAGAATCGCTATTTCAAATCCCCTGTACAGTGAATTGGTGCTGAAGCTGGAAGTAAACCCCAGCTTAATTTGGACTATATCCATTTGCTATCAACTGCAGTGGGTCCAGTCACAAGGACCCTGTCCTCATGCCCTGCTCTTTTACAATCCAGAAGGACATTCTCCATCCAAGCCTCAGCTTGGGTGTTGAGAGTATAAATCAGGGTATTCCCTGTAGCTTGTTTTCAATCACAAGTGTGTCACCTGATCCTTGTTGTTTCACTGTTTCATGGACTGAGCCCTCCGGCTCCGGATTACAATTAGATGTTGTGCATTTTTCTTCTACAGGGCCTATCCATCTGCATCTGCCAATCAACCCTGGGCAACAGACCTGGCTAGCCTCCCCCCAACCTGGGTACCCAGAGTGTGTCTTTTCAGACCCTGTATGTGTGCACAGTACTGTGATTTGAATATTTCCAAACCAAATCAACCTGATTGCCCCCTCCTTGTTACTGTCCCTAAATAAATCAGATTTGTTGTTGTTGTACTATATACTGTCTGTGGTGTTGGTACTTATGGAAACAGTATACTGGGATGTATAGGGAGAGGCATCACCAGCAGAAAACAGGAAGTTGTTATCCCCCTGTACAGACAGTTGGTGAGACACCATCTGGAGTACTGCATCTAGTTCTGGAGACCCCATCTCTGCAAGGACATAGACAGGATGGAGGCAGTTCAGAGGAGGGCAACTAAAATGGTGCAGGGTCTGCACGAGAAGCCATACGAGGAGAGGCTAAAGGAGCTTAATATGTATACCCTTGAGGAAAGGAGGGAGAGGGGGGACATGATAGAAATGCTTAAGTACCTCAGTGGAATCAACAAAGTCCAAGAGGGAAGCATCTTTCAGAAAAAGAGATGTGCAAGAACAAGGGGACACAATTTGAAGATAGAGGGGGACAGCTCAGGGGCAATGTGAGGAAGTATTTTTTCACAGAGAGAGTGGTGAATGCATGGAACAGTCTTCCTGAGGAGGCTGTGGGTTCTAAAACTGTGGGAGAATTCAAGAATGCATGGGACAGACACAAGGCAATTTTTGTGGGGGGTAGGAAGAAATAGGCTGTTGGTTAAATAGGATCTGCAGCTTATCCTCTAGGTAGGGAAATGGACAGACTAGGTGGTCCAAGTGGTCCTTATCTGCCATCAAAGTCTATGTTTCTATGTTTCTAAGTACGGTATTGTATTTTGCTATGTATTTTGTTTAACCTCACTTTTACAGGGGTCCTCAGAGACGTGCTGCAGAATCAGTCTCGAGGGTAAGAGGTAACTATATGAGTGAACAGTGTGTATACGTGGGGTATTGGGGCTGTAACTCTGGTGTACTGTGTGAGCCACTAGAGGGAATAAAGGGCTCTCAGTGTCCCAGTGGGCTGTGACCAAGCTAGTCTATGCACTATAAACCCTGTCCTCTGGGTGGAGGCACCGCCATAGGACCTAGGGCCCCTGAACCCGTCTGTAGTCCAACAGGAAGGGGTAGGCTCTTGGATAGTGCCACCTAGGGGTTACACTTTGATTTGGTGGCCCATCCACTCCTCCTGGACAAGCTGACCTCTGCTGGCCTCTCAGCCCCATTGTTGACTGGTTCCAACCTACCTCTCGGGTTATCAGCAGTCTGTACAGGTAGGATGCATCCCGTCCCTCTAAGCTGGGGTCTCACAGGGCTCTATCCTGGGTCCATTTCTCTTCTCCATTCCTCAATGACCTCACCTCTGCCTTTGCCAACTTGCATATTCATATGTATGCAGATAACACAGTTCTCTACAGTTCTTGACTCTTGACTGCAGCAGTGATTTCCACAATGTGCTGTGCTGGTTCCAGTCCAACTAACTCTGGGTCAACACTGAAAATAACAGGCGTTAATTACACTTGGCACCAGCAGAAGCTGGCAAGGCTTGCCCCATCCCTGCTTTCTCCACCCTGGATGGCACTCCTCTTGAAGTGGTTCCCTCCTTCAAGTATCTCGGTGTGTGGCTTGATAACAGGCTTGGATTCTCTGCCCACATTGATGCCATCCACTCCAAGCTCTGTACCAAGCTTGGAGACTTGTACCATAACAATGACTGCCTGTCCCCTCAGGTCTGCTGGGAGTTGGTTACCAAAATGGTTCTCCCAGTCTTTGACTACACGGATATGATCTACAGTACTGTTCCCTTCTCTTCTCTAGCCAGGCTGGACACCCTCTGTAATGCCTTTTGTCACTTTGCTGCCAGCTCCACCTCCCCCGTACTCATCACTACTCCCTTTACTCCTCCCTATCCATCCTCTCCTTACCATCACATTGCCAGTCTCACTGCATCTCCTTCATCTGAAAATACTGGGTGGAGTTTCTGCATCTTACCTAGCCACACTCTTCTCATCCATTCCTCTGCCTCATAATCCATCCGCTCCAGGGATCCTCACACATTCTTCCTTCCCCTCTCACTCCTCTGCTGGACAGTCAGTCTTCCCTATCACCGACCAGCCCTCTAGAACCAGCCCTCTTCTCTTCATCACTCAGTCTCCATTATTTCCGTTAGGCACCAACTAAAACTCCTCCTCTGCTCATGTCAGCCCCTTTCTGACCTGCCCCTGGTGTCTCTTTCACCCTCTCCATGGTCTCCTCCTGGGTCCGTTCAACAGCTGCACTTATTTGTATCAACCTGCTTTTGTCATTTTAATTGGGTGTAGTTGCTGCTCATAGAACCATCTTCTGTCCACCTGTTTAATGTTATTTGCACTTACATCTTATTGAATTGTTCACTGTTTGCCCTTTAGAATGCTTCTTTACTGCTGTTTTTGTTTTATTGTATCCCCTTTCTCTTTTGCACGGGTTGCACCTGAACACGAGCCCTGGCTCAGTGTGCCTTTTTGGTTACCAATTTTCAAATAAAAATAAATAAACCCTTAAGCCTACCGCTGACCCCTTTATGGAGGTCTCTGTAGACACATGGGCTGCCATCTTCCTTTACATGGGTGTTCAGTCTTTCTAAACATGCTGTCACTTTATTTTAGGATCTGATGTGCTGCCTTTAGCCTGCCTTGACACGGTTGTCTGTTCTGCGGTGAGGGAAGTACTTCTATACTTTGGCACTTGCCCCATTTTCAGATCAGGGGCTCTGTAGTGGGAGGCAGCCTTTGAGCTGCTCTCCCAATCTGGTGAGCATACACACTCTCACTTTGGTCCAGTTCCTGGCCCGCTACCTACTCTGGACCAGGAACCCTTTGATGTGTGTCCGATGGCATGCTTTAACATTGTTCATGGCCCCTCTGCTTTCCCTGGAGCTGGGATCCTCGATGGGGGTGAGCACATGGCCAGATCTAACTGTGGGAGCCATGGCTCTGCTTGTGTGCTGCTGTGCATGCCCGGCAGTGTGAATGCAGGTGGCTGCAGTTTGCCTTTCTCCCTGACCAACTGCTGGCAATGGAGTTGGGAGGGCCACAAATGTGCCCAATGGTGCTCTTCTTCACCTAGTCTTGGCTCTGTACAGCATCACTAGGGCCGAGATCGAGATACTGTTTGTAAGGCCCCAGCAGTAAAATCACCAGGAAAGCCTTGCCTTGGATCCTGCCAGGGTTTCTGAACATCAAGACCACTACCTTGTCAGTCTTGCAATGACAGTTCTGTGGACAAGAGGGTGAAAAAGAAGATGGGGCATGATGGCGGCACAAGATAAGCCCCCAGATTTGGGGTGGACCTACTTGTATGAAACTTTACAATAAACTAATCTAAATAGAAAGTGCTTGTCCAGCCACCTGGGTTCGGGAATGGGCTGGTGGCGTTGGAGGGCCAGTGGGGAGAAGGATTGAGTGCCCCATGGGCGGCTCTCCTTCTCCGGGGGGAGGGTGGGGCAGTGTCTGGCACAATGAGGACCCCTGTCGGAGGCTGGGAGTCACTCACACTACTGGCACTCGGTATCAGGGAGGCGGGGCGGACGCTGGCATCATTGCACGTCCCCGTCTCCGAGAAAACCAGGAAAAAGATGGCGGGCAGGTCCGCTGTCTATGTGAAGCCCTCCCTGGGGCAAGCATGATAAAGCATGATAAAGCATCAGTGGAGCCACAGGATAAAGAAGAAAAGAAAAAAAAAGAAAAAAGAAAGTGCTTGTCATGAAATGGGGAGAAGGTGGGGTGTCACTGGACACTAAGGAGTGCCTGGCATGGCATAGAGCAAGAGAGGAGGCACAGCCACTCACCTGAGAGTGCTTAGTATTGGCTAGGAGAGGATGAGGTACTAGACACCAGGAGTTCTTGGCATGGGAAGAAGAGATAGTGGGTGCCACAGGACTCCATGGAGTACCTGGCATGGCACAGGAGAGGCAGGGTGCCACTAGACACCAAGGAGTACTTGATGCAAGAATGGCAGAGGGAGGGTACCTCTCTGACACCAATGAGTGCTGGACATGGGACAGGAGAGGCAGAGGTGCAACTGATTCAGGAAGTGCTTCATGCAAGATATGGAGGTGGCTGCCTCTGGACATAAGGGAGAGCTTGGCTTGTGGTGTCTGCAAACAAACAAACAAGCTTTGTCAGAGCCAACACGGCTGCCTCAGAGCAGTGAGCCAGAGTCAAACAGCACTCAAAGCTCCAGCCATGGCTGATGTCATAGTTGCACTAAAAGGAAACAACTTTGATTCACTCAACATAACCTTAGCACAATCTTAAACCAGAAAAAGCCTGCCATGACCAAGAAGGCTGCTGTGACAGAAGTGCACATGTGCAGTACTAGCACATGGTGAGCTCATAGAGCCATCTAGCGTTACAGTGGCCTTTTGTTTTGCCCACGATAGGGACTCCACAGAGGGGGTATGTAGCTCCAGAGGGGAGGGGCAGAGGAAATGCTGCAGACACTGACTGCAGCACTTTGAAGCATGCTGAAGAGGTATTCGTCACATGCTTCCACAGTCCCTTTCTCCTCTCCTAGCAATACATCTGCAGGGCTCCACCCATGCAGCCATAAAAATACCCTGCCTCCCTTAACCATGCCCTGCCATGAATCCTGACTGTTTTCAACTTTTGATGATGCCAAAGAATTTACAGCTGTGTAATAAGGAGGAGGGTGAGTATTCTGAGAATTCATATATGGTCATTTCACTGACATGTCATCCTTGTGATTTAGCATATGCGGGTAGGTACAAGATCACCCTTCGCCCCCATATGTAAACATATTCAAAGTTTCACATTACTCCAAAAGATCCATCTTTTGCAAACCCATTGCATGTAGGCCCTTAAAGTAGGAATCCTGTAAACCTTAGCTGGTGCGCTGCCCTGAGCACATATTTCTCTCATGGACAGAGTTCTAAAGCTCAGCTGAAATGGCTAAAGGCCATAACATTTATGTAGGCAGTAGTTACATTTCACCAGATTCTTAAGCTCTACCAGTCACACCAGACATCTCTTTTAACAGGAGGTTGATCATTTTAATTGTGTGCTCTTTAGTGGAAAAATCACGGTGCACTCTACTGACAATTTGAGTTTTCAAAGAAGACAGATGTGAAATGTTCCATTAAAATGTAAATTTAGCTAACTTCTGTGGTGTCCCTTTTCATCTTCAGGTGAAGGAATGTTGAACATGTATTATTTTTCCCATCAGTGTTATAGTCCTTCTTGTTTATCGGCTAAATAAAATGCCGCCCCAGATACTCCTTTTAGAAATTAAATTTGAATCAAGTATGACAAGACAACAGGAACTCAGATTACAAAGCAATGCAGGGCTGTAATTTCAATTGAACTTTTCCAAGAGTTATCTTTTATAACTTGAGACCAGCAAAGCACAGAAGGTTACACTGGCTTCCCTGACCGTGGTCTGCTTTTCTGTTTTGTTGTGAACGACTACAACATGATTCATACTGTTTATCTATTATGATGGTTTGATATGGCATTTATTGGGTTTACCAGGAAGAAGCTCAGCTGAACAATGCTTATTTACAAACAGGTCCTGCAGGTCCTGGTTACGACGCCAAACAGATACAGCAATAATACAGAACATTGCAATATACAAGGACTTGAAAATCAAGGATACAGAGCAGTATGAAAAGTTCATAGGTCTACTGTAATGCACAGAGCAATATATAACAAAAATTGTAAACGTAACTACAAGTACAGTAAATACAATAATATATAATAGCTAGAGTTCACATTATAAGAGGTACGAAAGCTAAGAGAAGTATGTTAGCTGGTGGAGTAAATCATAAATAATCCGGCAAGGTCATACTCTAAAGGCAAGTATAAGTATTTATACAGCCTAATGGTAATTACACTTGTCTATACAATGACTGTTGAGTAAAGATTAAAATGCATTATAACCAAGAAATGATCCTAATTTAAGTGGCCTGTAAACTGTTTCAGAGTGTAGAGACAAGACAGCTAAAAGATGATTTGTCGAATAAGGTAAAATACCTTGGGACATCTTCAAGGAGGAAATTGTTACTCCTCAGATCATACAGCTGGAGGGTCTTTGAAAATAGTTAAAATTGAAAGTAGAAGGGTCTTTCAGTAGAACCTTATAGAACAAGAGATGGAGATTTTTTTTGCCTGATTGTGTATAGAGGTGGCTAGCATGCCAGTAAATATGTGTAAGAAAAGCTCTATATTAATGCTGATTCTGCCACTTCTTCTTAAAGCAGCAGTGTAATGAAAATGGGTTAAAATTTGACCCCACCTTTTTTCCTTCTTAATCGATGCCGTATGTCTTCCAATTTATTTTGGTGGTGAAATTGTCAGTTTTCATTATCATTTAAGAATTTTATGAAAGTTTTAAATAATTATTTTCAAGAAAAAGATGGCCACCTAGGTTTTGCATATAAATAATATTGAGGACCCGAGGAGGGTAAGAGTCCAGACAAAAATTCAAATGTACAGTACACAGCACAGGAGGCATCCAGAAAACCTAAATCAACAGTTCTGCCAATATTTTAATAACCATAGCAGAAAATTAGCTTTTTGTAATAACTTTTTTCGTTGCTCTGCTGCTTTAAATCGAATGTGCAGTGATGGATCCTTGAAGTCAAACTGACAATAAAGTGATGCACCTGCTGTGAAACTATTTATTCCTGAAGTAGAAACCCAATTTAGAACAAAGTTTCCTACACAGAGTTTCAATATGTATAGTAAAGGATAGCTTGCTGTCCATCCACACACCTACTGCAGATACTAATATGTATCCACCAGTTCTACATTACCACCCATTATGATGGTGAAGGTGAGAGACTAGGCATTCCTGAGACCATTTGATGTTAGGGAAAAACAACATAACTTTGGTTTTAGATGCATTTAGGAGCAGTTTGGAACTGAATAGATCAAGTTACAATGTGCTGAAAGCAGCTAGTGAATTCTGTTTTACAGAATCTATGGAGGGTCTTGAAACATATTGTACAAGACATTGTCATCAGCATAGAAATGTAGACTGGCATTATCTACGGTAGCTCCAAGATCATTTAAATAGATAGTGTAAAGCAATGGACCTAGTACAGACCACAGTGGGACCCCTTTGAGCAAGAGTGCATATGAAGAAAAAAGAACTTCCACTTTCAGCTGTTACTGCCAACCAGTAAGGTAATTAGTGAACCAGGCAAGAACAAGGGTGCTGATGCCTATTCTTGAAAGCTTGTGCAACAGTAGATCATGATCAACTGTGTTGAATGCTTTGTTGAGGTCTAGGAAAGTGACACCACAGAAGAATTTCTTATTGCATGCAGTTAGACAATCACTTGAGACTTGACTAAAGCAGCTAAGAATATCATGCTTAGCTCTGAAGCCTGATTGATGATATTATGTTGGTCTAGGAAGCCACGCAAGTGCGTTAACTAACTTTTCTAATAACTGACAAGGGCTGGTAATATGGAGATAGTCCTACAGTTCTTTAAATTGGCATTGTCTCCAGATTCAAATAGAGGCATTATATGCTCTGTTTTCCTATATGCATTGTTTTCCAGAGTGCTCCCTCAAGAAGAGGTACAAAGCAGGGGTGTCCGTTGTCTCTCTTCTGTACATTCTCACAGTGGAATTCCTGGCCATTGCTATGAGAACTAACCAAAAGACAGTGAGAATGTGGGAGGGAGAGACTCGTTGTAGATATCTTTTGAAGGATGATGTCCTTCTGTTTTTAGCTGACCAGGAAGAGGTACTTAATGCTCTTACCCTTATTTTCCAACAGAAAGGACCTTTTTGTAGGCACAATTTGTAGCTTAATTTGCCAAGTATCCCGCAAAATACTAGTTCTATGGAGATTGGCCTAACAGTACTTGACTTGTCTTTACAGCCTAATATGAGTTGGAAATTTTACAGCAAACTATAAGAGACCTTTGTACACACTCAAGTACTTTCATAATCATGACAAGACTTCATGAGATGCTGACAACCACAAACTGTCATCCTTCCATGACTTCCAACATTTTACATCATAAGGTACCAAAGTTAGCCCATGGCCCATAACATTGCAAATGGCAGCCAATTTGGAACCATAAAACTACCCAAATGAACAAGGCAAATTGCTTGAATATAGAGCTTGTCCAATGAGAAATGACAAGTACCACTGCTGCACCAGTGAGGGAACCTACATTATTCTCTATGTGATTTTGTTTTATAAGAATTGGGTCACAACAACAAATCATTGTATACTATCTTTACTTCTCCTGTGCTCTAACTTACCTAACATACTAAGATGCCAGCACAGTAGGCCCAATGGTCTATCGAGTCTGCTCAAGAGTCAGCATCCAGTCGAGAAACAATTGCTGCCCCTCCTGTAACTGCCTCAACCCCTTCCCCCATCAGGGGTGCACTTCCAGGCCTGGCATTACTCAGTTTCACCTTCCTCCTCTTCCTGTCCCAACCCCTCTTGAAGCCCTCCACAGTGGTTACAGCCACCAGTTCCTTAGGCAGTGCGTTCCAAGGTTCCAACACCCTCTCTGTTAAATAGCTTCTCCACGTCTCTGCCCTGAGTCTCCCATCAACCAAACTCATAGAGTGCCCCCTGGTGGCCCCCACATCCACCTCTCTTAGCTGGAACACCCTGTCTAGGTTTACCCTATTTACCCCCTTTAGGTATTTAAAGACCTTGATCAAATTCCCCCTATTCCTCCTCTCCTCTAGTGAGTACAAGTTGAGCTCCTCCAGTCTCTCCTCATAGGACCTTCCCCCAGACCCTGTATCACCTTGGTCACCCTCCTCTGGAGCCTCTCAAGGAGTGCAATGTCTTTTTTCAAGTATGGCCACCACAATTGCACACAGAATTCAAGGTGCAGTCTAACCAGGCAGTTGTACAGAGGGGGTAACACCTCCCACCTTCTCGAGGTAATGCCCCTGGCGATACACCCCAGCATTTTATTTGCTTTGGCTGCAGCCCTCCTACACTGTTCAGAGTTATCCATTTTGACACCTACAACCACCCCAAGATCCTTTTCCCCTCCCAAAATCTGAAGTTTTCTCCTCCCACAAAGTACTGTGTTCCTAAGCCCCAAGTAGAGAACCCTAAATTTCTTAGCATTAAAACTCAATCTTCATGTGCGAGATCACTGCTCCAGAATTTCCAGATCCTCTAGCTGGGCTCTCCTATCCTCCTCTCCATCCACCACCACCCCCAGCTTTGAGTCATCGGTAAAGAGGCTCATCTCACTCCTGATACCAGTTCTGATGTCTGAGATGTACACGTTAAAGAGGAGTGGACCCAGCACCGACCCTTGTGGTACCCCACTGATGACCCTCCTAGGAGAAGAAACCTCACCCCTCGACCACCACCTTCTGAAACCACCCAGTTAGCCAGCTTCCTATCCACCTATCTGTTCCCCAACCCCCATTTCCTCCAGCTTGCCCAGCAACCCAGGATGTAGTACTGAATCAAATGCCTTGCTGAAGTCTAGAAATAGGACATCCAACGGCCTGTCCTGATCCAGCACCTTTGTCACCCAATCATAGAACTTCGCAAGGTAAGTCTAACTTGATCTGCCCACAACAAAGCCATGTTGGTGATCATCCAAGTGGCCCTCTGCCTCCAGAAACACCTCCAACCTCTCCTTCAATGTGGCCTCCATCATTTTGCCAACCACTGATGTCAGGCTGACAGGCCTGTAGTTAGCTGGCTCCTCATGCAAGCCACCTTTATGCACTGGCGCAATGTGAACCATCCTCCAATCCTGAGACACCCACCCTGACTGAAGGGAGGAGTTAAAAGGTCCACCAGAGGTGCAGCAAGGACATCTGCCATGTACCTGACCTCGAAAATATAGAACTACAGACACACGAGCTACTATGTGCTTTCTGATTTCAGAACTTTTGCTTATATGACTTTTGCAAAAGGTTGTTTGTTTCAGAGGTTACTCTCCACATCTTGCCAAGAGAGAAGTCCCCCAAACCTTTTGACCAACTTATCAACTTTGTTTGATTGAACTTTATACAAAGACAGAAAGAAAGGAGACAACTACAAGGTTCCAGAAGAGGAGAGCACTGTTCATCAGGAATCAGAGAAAATCTTCCTAACTCAGGATGGAAGGAGAAGGAAAAGAGACCTGACAAATCCTGTTCACAGTCCAACAGAAAATTGGCTGAGTATATTTACAAAGACTCTCATGTAGTTATAATGTAATGCAACATTTATGAGAGTCAGTGTTACAGATATAGCCCTGGTGCTGCATGCCAGTGGGCTACCCACTCCCCTTGCCAGGTGCTCCTGATACCGGGCAAGGGGGCTGAAATCTGTTAGTGACAACTGGGGTTGTTCCAGAAATATGATAATAGCGCAGTGCTCCACCCAGAGTAAAGTATTAGTGTGCCAGGTATTCACTTGGTACAGCCCCTGGGATACTGTACCTACCTGCCTCCAAAATCACTCTGCACACTGTGTCCCCAAATACTTTGTTCCACCATAAACCATATTTTCAGCAGTAAGCACAAGCAATGAACTTCTAACACAGCAGTTTCAACAAACAAAATGTAGCTTTATTCAGGGACAAGGACTAGGAAGGGATACGGGACATACAGTAGGATGACTGAGAAAAGAGGAAACATTAGTGACATACGCAACAATAATGAACAGTTGGGCCCACAGGCCAAACTCCACCATTACTACCAGCATACCCAAATTGTCTCTAGGGTTACCCACTAGGAACAGGCCTGATCGGTGCAGGTTGGCTGGCTGTTGGGGCCCTGAAATATTGCAGAAAACTTAGATTTTGAAAACAGACCAAATTCCTTTCTCACGAGGAGCCAGGTCTTGGTACTCACGGTTTGTCGATCTCAGCACTGGGAAAATGGAGCTCCTTAGGTTAGTGCAGCAAAACAGAAACAGGCCGCCAGGATCTCCTCTGACTAGATGGAACTGCTTGAGTATCTTGCAGCTGGTCACCTTGATTGTAGTTCTGGCCATTTGTCACCTTCAGCTGCTTCTGGCCCATTGTAGAGCACAGTGGCAGGGCAACACCAACCCCAGAAGGCACAGACTCAGGAATGGCTCCACAGCCCGGTTCCCCCCATGGATCACAGGTGCCCTAGCACCCCAGCAAGTGCCGGTGACCTCCTGAGACAGCAAGTCCCACTTGGGAGGTATTAGCAACTGCAACTTCCTTCCCTGGCTCTGGGTGAGGACTCCCTAATGGTGTGGGTCCCCCTGCAGTCCCTGCACTGAACTCTCGGCAAGAAAGATTTGCAGGCAGTCACTCTAATAAAGTCCAGTGCCAATTTTAATGGGTACTAACCTCTATTCCAATAAGTGCAGGTGCAATCCAACGGGGACCCCAGGAACAACTGTCTCCTGCACTCTAGTTCACACTTTCCAATTAAACAGTGTCCAAAACCTTTTCTGCAGCTGCGGCTGAGCTTCATCTCTCAGCCACCAGTTCACTCAGGAGATACACAGCCCCTGGCTAGCAACCCAATGAACAGAGATAAACTGCCTCTTCGGATTTTAATTACAGTCCCACACAAGCATACAATATCTCAGCAATAATTGTAACACTCTGATAATCCGCACAGTCTTCTTGGCTAGTTCAGCTTCCCAGTGCAGGGTTTCTGCAGCATTTAGTTTTCTCCCAACAATAGCAAAGCAGCTTCTCATCCCTGGAATAAAAACAGGTCCACTGTTCAGTCTCTTTCCTTCTTTCCCTTCACAATTGTCCTGCAACAAGCACCTGGGGAATCAGAATCACAGCTCAATCTCTTTCCTCTCTTTCCCCTTCTTGATCCAAGTCTCACAAAAGCAATCCTCAAATAGGGCCTGAGTAAGCCCCTGGAGTCCACAGTCTACTCTCACAGAAAAGTCCTGACTTGTACAGAACCCAGGAACAGACTGAAAAAATCCCAGAAAGTCCACACTGTTTCAGCCAAAAACCCAGCATCCTGATTGGCTGATGGAGCCTGTCAATATTTGATATCCATAGAGATCAATATTTCCTGCTCATTTATTGAGGCATGAACTAGGCACCAGAGTTAGTTCCCCCCTTTTCCCAGGAGTCCCTTTGAATCCTGTTTGGACACCCAGATCACTGATTGACTGCAATTTTGGGGTTAAGTGTCACAAACATGTCGGCTCCCATTTGTTTACATGAAGTCCAATACAGTTTAGTGCAGTTTCTCCCATACAAGTCTGGTGCAGCCCAATACATTACTTTAGTCAGACTAGCACCACAATCCCACTGATTGTAGCCCCAGCTGTCCCCTTTCAAACAAGCCCATTTATTAAGGGATAGCCCCTCTCATCCCTCTGTCACTGCCCCACAACTCTGTCCCCAGGCGGCAGGCAGCCACTCATTAATATTCATGCCCCCGAGTGGCACCGCTGTTCAAACTCCCATTCTAGTGCAAGTATGCGCTTCTGCCTGATCCTTCAGGTCTCCGGTCCCCAGGGACACAAGGAGGCACCGGGACCACAGATTTTCAACAGCAACAGTGGTCAGCACATCAAACGCTAGGAGCCAGATACAGCAAGTGCTGGACTAAAAATAGACATGCTGGCAGCTCACAACTATGTACTTATGCCTGAAAGGGCAGAAAATAGCATGCTGCCAGAAGAAAGAAAGTTGTGGGGGATCCAGGAGAACCAGTAAAACAGGGAAGAATGGGAAAACATTGGTGAGTTGAGAGGGGGTTACCTCCCTTGAAACACTTGGTTTCATTACAAGCATAAGGGTAAAATACCCCATGAGAACATCAACATTAATACCATTTCTAGCTATACACCTGATTCTATCTAATATGTAATAATCATAAGAACATTCAAACACAGAACATTATGTACATGTTAGCAAATTCCTTTTCCCTGTTTTGAGCCCTTTAGCCACATGAAAACTGGCCCTACAAGACTGACTCATCAGCCATAGGATACTAAAGTCCCACAGAGGACACTTCTTTTCCTCCACCCTTGCTAGTTACTCTGTTCACCTCCCTCTTCTTCTTCTGGTCAGCTTTTCCTCAGACCTAGGGAGTTTAGCATCAGCAGGGCACATAACCACTTTCTGTAAAGATCTAGAAGTAATGTACACTCCCTTATGTACTACAAACAATGGTAAATCTGTAGGTACCACAGAGGCATCATAGGTCAACTTAAGGACAGGCCATGCCGTCCTCCCTGTCCTCAGAGGGGTCTCCTGAATACCTGAACCCCTATCTTCCCCTGGGTCAATGGTGAGTTATTCTTCCCCCTCACCCTCACCCTCACTCTCTGCCTGTTCACCTTGATCCTCAGCTAGTGGGGTGAATGATTCCAACACTTCTCTAACATCATCCACAGTTCTAGGGGGATTACCTGGGCTCCTTCAAAGGGCACAGTCAGATCGGTGTTCAGTTCCAATGTGGGCACTCCAAAAGACGCTTCTTCCCCCTCATCTTCCTGATCCTCAGAACCACCCTGCAACCACTCCCTGAGTGTATCTGCAAGAGAGCTGCCCTGGTGCTACTTAAGTGGCTCATACCCCCGAGAGGCACAGCTGGAACAGACTCCCCATCCCTACCCTGTCTCCTAGGCGTATCCCTTATCAGGGCGGTCCTTGAAATAACCTGGCCAGCTCTGGGGTGGGGTAATGACTACATGAGGTATCACCGTGCTCCCCCTTAGACTCATTATCAGTGTCTCCCTCATGTGAGACCCCCTCACCCTGGGCAGGCACAGCCCTCTTGACATCACTTCCTCTTCACCTCTGTCTCTTGCGTGCAGCAGCTTGAGTGGTGGGGGGTGATGAAGGATCTCACCAATAGGCAGCAGGTGGTTATGATAAATAACCTTGTGCCCTTGAGTCTCTCCCTCAGGCCAAATCTTGTACACTGGTAGGGCCTGTAAGCTTCTCCAAGATGATATATGGGGTGTCTCCCCATCTGTCGGCTATCTTATGCTTCCCTGGTATGCCCAGCCATCATAGTAGCACTCTGTCACCTGCTTCCAAGTCTTGGGCTCACACTTTCTTATCATAGCATTCTTTATTCGCTTGGTTCCTCTTAGTGGCCATCTCCGAAGTGAGATGGTAAGCATCACCTACATTTTGTTTCAGCTTCTTCACATATTGCAAATAGTCTCCAGCCCTATCCATCCGAGGAGATCCTCAGCACAGGTCTACTGGAGATGGGCTTCCCTCCCAAACATGAGCTGGTAGGGAGAGAACCCTGTAGCGCCATTTCTTGTGCAGTGTAGGCATAGACCGGGTGCTACCCACTGATTACCTCTCATCCAGGTGCCCCATGGTTTAATGGGAAAATACGTGGAATTAAAGAGGTGGGTTGAAGGTTGGAAAGACACTGGCAGAAAACTTACCTGGAGGTGGACAGACTTAGATTGATGGACCATTACAATGTCTATCAATCAACCATTTCCATAAGAGGCAGAGTTCCTGTCCAGGGAAGTAGCTACAGCAAGAACAGACCAGCCCAGCTCTTCCGGACTGTAGACAGAGTGTGCAATCCAGCTTGTCTTCACTCTGGTTGAGCATGGTCACAAAAACAGTGTGAGAAGTTTTGCAGTTCTTTTCTGATAAGGTGTCCACCATCAGGAATGAGATCAACCAGTGCCTTCCCATTGGTCCTTGCATTAGTCAACCAGGTGGTACTAATGCCCAGCCAATCTGGTCCACCTTTATCCAACCAGTAGTCATGGATATAGTGAAGATCATCCAGACTCTGCAGCCAACCTACTGTAGTTTGGACCTGGGCCCTAAATGCCTGCTAGTGGATGGAGTAGAGGTCATTGGCTCGGTCCTTTCTGGGATAGAGAAAGTTTCATTGGAGAGAGGGATATTTCCAGATCCCTTAAAAGAGGCAGTAGTTCATCCCCTGTTAAAAAAACCCTCCCTTAATCCCGACTGCCCAGCTAACTACAGACCAATCTTGAACCTACCCTTTGTAGGGAAGGTTATTGAGAAGGTGGCAGCACTGCAGCTGGAGGATCATTTGACCAACCACAATATCCACGACCCTCTCCAGTCTGGCTTCAGCAAGAGGCATAGCACTGAAACAGCCCTGGTGAGGATACTAAATGATCTTCTAATGGCGAGAGATTAGAGAGCCTGCTCAGTCTTGGTTCTCCTTGATCTCCCAGCAGCATTTGACACTGTGGACCATGGGGTACTGCTTGAGTGCCTATGGTTTTTCTGTGGACTGAGAGGGGCGGTCCACAGTCGGTTTAAGTCCTTCCTTGAGGGTAGGTCTCAGAGAGTGATGTCGGGAATTTATTCCTTGGCCCCTCGTGGACTGCCCTGTGGGGTTCCACAGGGCTTGGTGCTGTTCCCCTTGTTATTCGCAGTGTATTTGCTTCTATTAGGGGACATTATAAGGTAGTACAGTTTGAGTTTTCATTGCTATGCTAATGATTCTCAACTGTACATGTCCTTTGTACCCGACCAGGAATTAGATTCCATTACGGTGTTTAATAACTGCCTACTGGAGATTCAGAACTGGATGAGTGCCAGTTGGCTTCGGTTGAACTCAGGAAAAAATGAGGTATTGGTTGTGGACCCTGGTCATAGGATGATAGGGGCAAGGGCGGGAAAACCATCAGGATTAAATCTTGGTGGGTTCCCGCTTATTGCCTCTAGCCAGGTGCAAAACCTGGCCATTGTTTTTGATGAAGGCCTGATCCTGAGGGCACAGGTTTTGGCTGTAGTCAAATCTTCCGATTATCATCTTAGGAACATAGTCCGGGTGAAGCATCTGGTTCCGTCCGAAGATTTTCCGACCATGATCCATGCCTTTGTCACCAGTCATCTTAATTATTGCAACGCCCTTTACCAAGGGCTACTAGGGGTAGATATGTGCTGCTTGCAACTAGTGCAGAACGAGATGGCCAGGTTGCTGACTGGAGCTTCTAGATCCAGTCATATTACACCTGTGCTGCGTGATCTGCACTGGTTGCCAGTACAGTGGTGTATTACCTTCAAGATCACGTTGCTGACCTATAAGGCCCTACACAAGCAGGGTCCCCACTACCTGAAAAGAGCTCCTGTGTCTTACTGTCCTCCCACTCGCTCTGATCCTCTGGTGATGGATTGCTAGAGATTCCCAGGGTATTCCTTAAAACATCAGGAGGAAGATCTTTCCTTTATGGCTCCTACCCTGTAGAATTCTCTACCTCACCAGATACGAGAAAGCCAGACCATAGAGGGTTTTAAACCTCTTCTAAAGACTTATCTATTTAACAAGGCCTTTTCAGGAATGTCTTGAAATTTGAAGTTATATGGATGTGTTTTAATATGCTTTTATATGTGTTTTATGATATGAAGGTAGAAGACTTGGTTTGCTGGCCAAGGCACTTAGCTTCATCTGAGCTCTTTCCTTCTAAGACGGCTTGAAAGTCAGAGTAGAGAAACTTACCAGAGCAAGGGAAAAGGATTAAGACTTCTTTTGGCTAAGCAGATTTACTGTGTGGTGTTATTTTTATTTTTTACTCACAGGGATTGCTACTGTTTGTTACTAACATTCCATTGTTTTATTTTTCTCTGTAGCAAAGTGTTTCTTACAGCGTATATCTTCTCTGAAATTATTAAAGGTGGTGTTTTACAGGTTTTACAGTTTTATCTAACATTAGGATAAGCTTTCAGGGTTACTGCATTTGTTGTTGACTGATTGTTTCTGTTCTTCCCTCCTTGTTCTTTCGTCCATGGTTCTTCTTTATTCGGCAGGGGAAGGGCCCAGCCACCAACCCCCATCCCCAACCACCCCACACTACACTCATTTTATAGGGTACCACAGTTGTTGACATTTCCTGTGGCACAGCAGGAAGGGCGGATCAGTGGGGCATCCACAAGGTAGCTCATTTACAGGGGCATTAGTAATTTAACTTGTTATAACAAGTAAAACAAAACAAAACACAATCAAACCATTGCTTGCATTTTTTTCCTTCTAATTACTCTGACTAGGTTATAAACCCAGCAACTTATCTGGAAGGGATATCATTAACTGCAGGTACTGTGGAACAATTTCCAGAAGGACAGTCTTACAGGATTTAGGACACTGTCCTACATGCTGGGCCATTGGAGATCTTAGGGCTCAGCTCCGGGCAGCATGGGCAGAGATTGCACGCCTCAAATTTCATATTCAAGAGGAAATGCATTATAAGAACCACCCCCATTTCCCCAGCATCCAACAGAAAAACCTCGACCGCAGAGGGTAGTTGGTTGGAGGTTGGCAGGTGGTTAGGAGGGCAAATCAGGTGCCCCATCACCTCTGCTCTCCATCATATTACCTCCAAAACCATATAAACACTACAAACAGGTATCTGCCTCTATCTCTGAAATCAAACAAAGAGACAGAAGACACTGCAGAGCAGGACACTGCGGCACAGGACCCAGCACAACAAAACTCACCCAAATCAGGAACCAAAACAAAAAGCAAAAAGGAAATCCAAAAACTTGATCATAGGAGACTCCATGATTAGGAGTTGATACCATTCTCCAGCCAGGGGTAATGGTCAGATGTCTCCAGGTACATCAGCATGAGAGAGACACTGACCGCATTACTAAAATTGTTCACAAAGCAGGAGAAAACATTGATGTCCTAGTACACATAGGGACTATCGATCCTGCCAGCCGGTCAGTTATGGAGACCAAGGAACACCTGACCAGGCTGGGTGACAAACTATCATCCATTTCATCCGCATCTCCTTCTCTGAGATCCTGCCAGTCTGGGAGAGAGGGCAGATGGACAGAAGGTCAGAGAAGGGGAGATAGGGGAGCTAAACATGTGGCTCAAGGGCTGGTGCCAGGAAAAGGACACAGATTTGTAGGGAACTGGTAACAGTTCTGGGAGCGAGATTCTTTAAATTTGATGGACTGCATCTGACTAAGGAGGGAGTCAGTGCATTAGGGCAGAAGTTTGATGTCTTTGTAGAATATTTAAACTAGCAAATGGGAGAGGGTGCAGCACCTGTACATCGAATGGAAAGAAACCCTCCCCTCAGCTAGTGGTCAAACAGGATTCAGCATGTTTGCAGTTCATTTGCATCACCAGGTAAGAAAAGGTTTGTCTCCCCATACGATTACAGGGGTAATGCCAAACCTCACCCAACAACTAACATACACTGAAATTTGGCCAATGGAAAATCATGTACACAATGCTGACAGCCTGCAGGCAATAATGTCACAGAGGCTAAACTGACATAGTAGTACTAGTGAGGATGGTTTACCAGTAATCACACTTGGGAGACTTCAGTACCTGGCTATGTATTGTTCAGAAGAGACCGAGGTGCAAAAAGGGGAGAGGAGTGGCCCTGTAAGTCAATGAAAATATCAAAGCTACAGAAATTCAGAATACACATAAGGAGCCAGAAGAACTGTGGGTCACCCTGGAAACCGGAAATGGGACAGCCATAAGAACTGGGGTTGTCTACAGGCCCCCAGACCAGGGAAGGACATAGACACATTACTGTTAGAAGATATACAAAACATGACAGCTAAAGGGAGGTTCTGATAATGGAGACTTCAACATGCCAGATACAGATTGGTCAATACCAGCAGGAACATCTGCCAGAACTATACACATGTAGATTCCCTGCAGGGGAGGGCCTCAAACAACTGGTACAACAACCCACAAGAGACAGGGCTATCCTAGATCTAATACTGACTAACAGGGAGGGATCACAGATCTCCAGGTAGAAGGTCACCTGGGGCCAGTGACCATCACATGGTATAGTTCAATTTGGCTACTACATCTAAATCATCCCATTCCAAGGCAAAATATGGGACTTCAGAGGAGCTGACTTTGATAAGATGGCCAACAGAGCAAGCTAGCCTCTGGCAAAAGAAACACAGGTCAGGGGGTACAGGCAAAGTGGCAAGTATTAAGGATGCAATACTTGAAGCAACATCCCATTGTGTTAGACAGAAAAGGAAGTGTAAAGAAGAAGGAAACCACTTTGGTTCTCAAATACAGTAGCAGAAAGGTCAGAGCCAAAAGGCTGGCCTCTGGAAATATAAGGGAACACAGCGGGATGAAGATAGGAGGCATACCAAACTGCCCTAAGGGAACAGGGAAGGCAGTAAGGCAGGCAAAGTCCCAAACTGAGGAAACACTAGCACGAACAGTAAAAGAAGGTGACATGACTTTCTATAGATACATTAGCGAAAGAAGAAAGTCCAGAGGGGGTATTGCTAAGCTTAATGGAGAAAAGGGAGCATGCGAGGAGGAGAACCATGTAAAAGCATCTATCCTAAATAGATACTTTTGCTCAGTATTTACTGAAGAGAAGGTAGGGCAGGGCCCACAGCTTGGCACCATGGACACAGGGGGGAGGGAGGTGAGCACTACTCCCTTCACAAAAGAAAGGGTCCTACAAGAGCTTGCTAAGCTCAGGGTGGATAAGGCAATGGGACCTGATGGCATACATCCCAGGGTACTTAAGGAGCTAAAGGTGGAACTAGCAGAGTCATTAGCAGAACTGTTTAGTGAGTCTCTGAGCAAAGGAGAGGTCCCAGAAGACTGGAGAAGGGCTCATCTGATCCCACTCCACAAGAGTGGTAGCAGGGAGGAGGCAGGGAACTACAGACCAGTCAGTCTTACCTCAGTAGTGGGCAAGATTATGGAGGCACTCCTTAATGAAAGGATAGTGCAACACCTGGAATCCATAGGGGCACAGGATCCAAGACAGCATGGGTTTACAATAGGAAGGTCCTGTCAAACTAATCTCATAGATTTCTTTGACTGGGTAACCAGCGTGGTGGACCAAGGGGCAGCAGTTGATGTTTCCTACTTTGACTTCAGCAAAGCTTTTGACACTGTTCCACATAGAAGATTGATAAATAAGCTGGGTAGGCTCAGGCTGTGAAGTTGGTCAACTGGGTGGCAAACTGGTTGACGGGCAGAAAACAGAGAGTGGTGGTAAATGGTATACAGTCAGAAGAGATGCAAGTCACAAGTGGGGTACCTCAGGGATCAGTCCTGGGGCCAGTCCTCTTCAACATCTTCATTAGTGACCTTGCAGATGGACTAGAAGGTAAGGCTTGTCTGTTTGCAGATGACACCAAGATCTGCAACAGAGTAGATGATCCAGATGGGGTGGGCAGAATGAGAAGAGATCTGGATAAACTAGCAAAATGGTCAGAAGAGTGGCAACTGGGATTTAATGCAAAGAAGTGCAAGCTCATGCACATAGGGAAGAGAAACCCTGAAGCCACCTATAGGCTGGGAGGGAGTTGCAGTTCACAAAGGAAGAAAGAGACTTGGGCATCATCATCACTGATGACCTGAAATCATCAAGCAGACCTCTAAAGCAGTAAGGTAAGGCTAGGGGTGTAAGGATTATTAGTAGGGTATCACAAGTCGTAAGAGGGAGGTAATAACCTCTTTACAAGACACTGGTTAGGCCCCATCTGGAGTACTGCGCAGTATTGAAGCCACATCTTCACAAGGACATTAACCAAATTGAGGCAGCCCAGAGAAGGACAACCAAAATGGTGCAGGGACTGCATCAGAAGACATATGAGGACAGATTAACAGAGCTCAATATGTATACCCTTGAGCAAAGGAGGGAGAGAGGTGAGATGATCGAGGCATTCAAACACCTTAAGGGCATTAACAAGGCGAAAAGAGTCTAACATGTTTAAATATAAGAAAATAGCAGGACAAGAGGACACAGCATGAGATTGGGGGGCGATTAAGGGGAATGTGAGGAAATTCTTTTTTCACAGAAAGGGTGGTGGATGCATGGAATGGCCTACCTCAAGAAGTGGTGGCTATGAATACAGTGCAGGACTTCAAACAGACATGGGATAGGCATAAGGGAGCAATACAAATGAGTATGAATAGATAGGCCACTGACAGAGCAAAGGCCGATGGCACATTTATAGGGTTGAAAAAGAAATGGGCAGACTGGATGGGCCTTGCGGTCCTTATCTGCCGTCAACTTCTATGTTTCTATGTAGTGAGTTTTTAATGTTATAATGTAAAGGCACCCTGAGCATTGAAAGGGCATCTTATATAAATACAAGTTTGATTGATTGATTGACTCCATGTGTGCTTGTCCCAAGGATCCACAGTGCCCAGGATATCCAACAGAGTCCTGTTAAATCTTTCCAGTTGAGGTTCACCTTGGGGATAATAAGGCGTGATCTGGGACTTCCAGATGCCCCACAACGATAACAGTTCTTTGATGAGACGATTTTCAAAATCATGGCCCTGATCTGAGTGGATCCTCTTGGGGACACCATAATGCACAAAATCTCACCAATATCTTGGCCGGGTGGAAGCTCACTGATCCTTGGTGGATAAGTTCATATCGGGTGAACAGTCGGGTATCAACTAGTACATTGGAAATATTGCATCAGCCAGGCTCCAACATAAGGAAGTCTATGCATACCAATTCCATAGGGCCACTAGTTTTGATGTTGACTAAGGGAACAACCCTCTGGGGAAACACCTTCTGCTTTATACATCTCATGCAGCTTTTGCAATATGTCTCTATATCTGCCCCCATCTTTGGCCAAGAAAATTAACTCTTAACCAGTTACAAAGTGCGTTCAGCACCCAAGTGCCCCATATCATCATGCAGAGCCTTCAACACAATCTTAACATGCTTCTCCAGGAACGCCAACTGCTGTCAAGGTACCATCTGCTGGTCCTCGTCGTCTCGCTATACAACAACCCCTTCTTCAGCCTGCAGCTTAAGCCATTCACATAGCAAGCACCATGCTGGGGATAGATAGTGTCTACTTGCTCCTGGCTCCCCTGTTGTCAAAGCACTTGTATGATCTGCCTGGTAACTGGGCTGGCCTGCTACATCCAGGGTGGCTAGCTGGCAATAGGCAACTGGAAGGCAGTCTTCCGAGGCTCCCAGACGCTCCACCAGACAAGGGGGGGTCCTCAGGGGACAAAAACTTTTCACCATCATGTTTCTTGCACAAAGTCTTTACAGCTTGTTCTGAGATTCTTATCCAGCTGGAGCTTTCATCAGCGTAGGCTTGGGGCCACCTCGACAAAGCATCAGCATCTATGTGGTTTAGGCCCGGTCGGTATTTAATACAGCAGTCATAAGTGGACAAGGCCGACAGCCACCTATGACCAGCTGTGTCCAGCTTAGTAGTGCTCTGAACGTAGGTAAGCAGATTATTATCTGTCTTCACGGTGATCTTGGCCCTATACAGATAGTCATGGAACTGCCCACTGCAATGCCAGGAACTCCAACTTATGAACAGGATACCTCCACTCTGAAGGGTTTAAACTCTGACTGGCAAATGCAACTGGATGTAAACCTTCAGAATGTTCTTGATATAACACAGCCCCCAATACACTAAGTACATAGGGTTTCTGCAGGTCCGCATAGGCCAGAACTGGGGCATGGATCAAACAATAGATGACGTCCTTGAAGCTTCATCACAGTCCCCATTCCACCTCTCACTGAATGGTTCAGAAGGGTGAAAATAGCTGGCAGGTTTGGCAGAGTCCCCAGGCATAGCAGCTTTCTTACTTTTGTTTGTGGGCGGATACCGCTGTAACAGATTCAAGAGGAGCCTCACCACCTGGGTGTACAGTAGTCCTTTACGAATCTTCTGTAATAGCCGCAGAAACCCAGTAGCCACTATAATTCCTTCAGGGTACATGGCTTAGGCCAGGTGGTAAGGGCCTCAGCTTTGCTGGGGTCAGTCTGTATACCTTTCTCTGAGATGATGTGCCCCACATACTTGACCGAGGTCCAGAAGAATTGGCATTTATCGATGGACAGCTTCAGTTCGAATTC
Organism: Neoceratodus forsteri; assembly: GCA_016271365.2. Lineage (NCBI taxonomy): Eukaryota > Metazoa > Chordata > Ceratodontiformes > Ceratodontidae > Neoceratodus > Neoceratodus forsteri. The sequence goes on from CM057451.1 coordinate 1,095,862,456, forward strand.
TTCTAGATAGTCTCACACCTTCATCAGCCTGGCCCCATGTTCCTCCAAGGTTTTTCCAAACACAATGATGTCGTCCAGGTAGACCAACACTCCAGCAGATTCATATCCCCTATGGCTTTTTCCATCAGGTGCTGGAAGTTGGCAAGTGCGCCAGAGATCTCCTGGGGCATTCTCTGGAACTTGTAAAACCAAAGAGGATAGATGAAAGCCATCTTCTCTCGATCCTGAGGGACCATCAGAATCTGATAGTAGCCACTCCATAAATCCAAAACTCAGAACTATTGGCTTCCATTTAAACAGTTCAGTGCATCCTGAACTCTGGGAATGGTGCATTGATCTGGCACTGTCTGCTTATTCAGGGTGCGGTAGTCAACACACATTCATATAGCCCTGCTCTTCTTTCTCACCACCACAACTGGTGATGCTAAGGGGCTCCTGGATTCTTGAATAATCCCCGCAGCCAGCATCTCTTGCAAATGCCGCTGATGCCATCAATATCTGCTTGGGCCAGCCGCCTTGACCTCTCGCGAAAAGGCTTGTGATCCATGAGTCACATACAATGCTGCTCTCCGCTCACACATCCTACATCCCACTCGTGCAGGGAGAAGACATCCAACTGAGCAACCAGCTTTTTCCTCACTCTCTCTTTCCATTCCTCTGGGATGGGTAATCACTCAGATCAAACAATTCTGGATCAAGTTCCACTGAAGCGCGTCTGCTCACTGCAGCAGTGTGGACTGCCATGTCAGTGCAATATATTTGAGCCAGGGCTGCCATGTTTGCACAACCTATTCCTTATCCGTGACATTCTTCACTTGCACATTCACCCTTCGAACATATGCATGTGCTCTGTCTGGCAAAATGCTGGGCTTGACTAACAGTCCCACCAGCAATCCATGTTCGTCCGAAGCATCCAACATCAATATCTGATTCTTAGCATCCTCCTTTAATCTCACCACACCAGCAATGTTGCATTCCACATTTGGTGGGAGCACAATTTAATCTCCATCTCTTGTCCACACTATCCCCACTGGGTCATCAAGCTCCTCAACAGGGGATTTCCCCTTCCTTTGGTAGGCTTCCCGGACCGAGGGGTGTAAATGCAGGTTATTCACCTGTAACAGGAGTTCTAGGAATAGTATATGTTGTTCATCCACACATACTGGCAGGTTCCTTGCCACTTTAAATCTTGCTGGAAGGTCTTCAGTCTGGCTCCTCCCACCCACCCCGGTGATAAAACTCTCGGCTCCACCCCATGACGCCAGATCTAGCCCACTGGAAGCCAGGTTGTGCGTCAAAGCTGGGGAGGTCGGATGGGTTGTGTGGATGGACAACATATACCATTCCTAGAACTCGTGTTATAGGTGAGTAACCTGTATTTCTAGGGACATGGATATGTTTTTCAATCCACATTTACTGGCAGACTCTTAGCAGTTCTCCAGGAAGAGGGAGGCAAAATGCACACCCACTATTTAGGAAACAAGAACTGGAGAACCGAGGCTCCAAAGCCAGCATACCAACGTGACTCAAGGTCGATGTGGTAGTGGGTAATGAAGGTGTGTGCTGATTTCCAGGTAGCAGCCCTGCAGATTTCCTGGATAGGGACGTCCCTGGAAGCAGCCACCGAAGCAGCGGTATGGCGGGTAGAATGAGCTCTTATCCCTTTGGGAGGCTCCATGCCCACCAACCTATAGCAGAGATCTATGCAGGAGGTGACCCACCTGCCTATCGTCCACTTGGCTGCAGGTCTGCCAAGTGCAGCTTTAGCGTAGGTGACAAACAGCTGGCAAACCTCTCCCCGAACTTCAGCCGTTCGCTCCTTATAATAAGAGAGTGCTCTTCTAGGGTCCAAAGTATGGAGCCTATATTCGGCCTTCGAGGTGTGATTGGGGTAGAACACCAGCAGAGTCAACATCTGGTTAAGGTGAAACTCTGACACCACCTTCGGAAGGAATTTCGGTTGGGGGCACAGGACAACCTTGTCCCTGTGGAAGACCAGATAGGGAGACTCGATGGAAAGCGCCTGGAGCTCTCCCATCCTTCTGGCTGACATGATAGCCACCAAGAAGGCGGTCTTCCACGACAGGTGAGAAATGTCACACCTGTGCATCAGTTCGAATGTCTTGCCCATGAGCTTAGCCAGTGCCAGCAGTAGATCCCATGGAGGTGGAGGTTCTCGCACCGGAGAGAATATGTGATCAAGACCTTTGAAAAAGTGCCCGACCACCTTATCCTGCGCCACCAACTGCTTTCCGGCCCACGCCCGCTAAGCAGAGATAGCTGCCAGGTGCACCTTTAGGGTCGTTGACCGAAGCCCTAGCTGAGAAAGGGACCACAGGTAGTCCAGAATTCTGGCCAAGGAGCAGGAGAAAGGGTCCAACCCCTTACCCTGACACCAAATGGAGAATCTATTCCATTTGAAGGCATAGCATTTCCTGGTCAACTCCTTACGGGATGCCTCAACAACGTTGAGGACCTCAACAGAAAGACCAAGGCCTGGAAGTCTAGCTGCTCAGGAACCAGGCCGTCAGGTGCAGGGATTGAAGGTCTGGGTGGAGAACCTTCCCCTGGTTGACTGAGATCAGGTCCGGGCAGGCTGGGAGCCATCTCGAGAGCCTGGAGCTGAGGCTGAGGAGATATGGATACCAGAACTGGTGGGGCCAGTCTGGGGCTACCAGAATCACCTGCACCTTGTCCCTCCTCACCTTGAGAAGCACCTTGTGGATCAAGGGAAATGGGGAAAGGCATAGAAGAGGCCCGATGTCCACAGCCTCGAGAAGGCATCCCCCTGCAGCAAGCCATGCAGAGGAGGGGTGGGCATGAAACAGCCTCAGCTTCCTATTCTCCCTGGAGGCAAACAGATCCACCTGAGGAGTGCCCCAGTGGGAGAACAGATCATGTACTACCTCCGGCAGGAGAGACCACTCGTGAGATGCAGCCCCTATCCGGCTTAGAGCATCGGCCAGAGTGTTGGTGGCTCCTGCCACATGAATGGTTAGGAGATCCGCCTCCAGGCTGCGCATGAGGGACCGAGTGTGGAGAGCTTTCTTGCACAGGGGCAAGGAGCGCGTCCCGCCCTGGCAGTTTAGGTAGTACATGGTCATGGTATTGTTCATCTGGACCTGGACCGCTTGACCCCGTACAAACGGAGCGAAGGCGGTGAGGGCTAGTCAGATCATTCAAAGCTCCAGCAGGTTAATGTGGCATTGGGACTCCCAAGGGGACCAGAGACCATGTGCTCTGTGCTCCCCCAGATGGGCACCCCAACCCTTCAGAAAGGCAAAGGTCGATAGACTGACCGTCAGCTCGAGGTGGACAAACAGGATGCCCTCCTGCAGATGAGCTGGAATGATCCACCACTGGAGAGTGTTCCACATCTCCTGGGTCACTGCCACTGGCTGGTCCAAAGGACTGGAGCGCTGTGACCATTGGCTGGCCAGTCCCAATTGTAGGGGACGCATGTTCCAACGGGCCCAACAGACCACACTGGTGCAGGCCACCATGAGGCCCAGGAGGCACAGGAAGTCCCAGGCAGGGCACAATTGCCCAACCTGAAATGATTGGGCAAAGGAGGAAAGAACCTCAGCCCTGTCCGCAAGGAGCCATGCTCTGGCTCAAAGAGAGTCGAGCTTTGCCCCAATGAATTGAATCACTTGCGTTGGCACGAGTTACGATTTGGTCTCGTTGATGAGGAGGCCAACCTGAGAGCAAACCTGGAGGGCCAGATCCTTGGACCACTCCACCTCCGGTCTGGAGGAGGCCACAATCAGCCAGTCATCCAGGTAAGGATACACACAGACCCTTCAGCACCGCAGGAATGCTGTCACCACTGCCATGCATTTGGTGAAGACCCTGGGAGCTGGAGAGAGGCCAAAGGGCATGGCCCGGAACTCGTAAAGGGACCCCTCCGCTCTGAAGTGGAGGAATCACTGGTGGGACGGACGGATTGGGACATGAAAGAATGTGTCCTGAAGGTCCAGAGAACAGAACCACATGCCTCATTCCAAGGATGGAATGATCTGAGCCAGAGTGACCATCCTGAAGGTTTGAGACCTTAGAAACCTGTGCAGGTCGAGAATGGGGCACCAACCCCCCGTCCGTTTTGGGACCAGGAAACACCTGGACACAAACCCTGGGTCTGGTGGAAGGACCGCCACCTCCCTGATCACCTCCTTCTGGAGGAGCAGGACAATGTTGGCCTGACAGGCCAACAGAGAGGCCGTAGACCCCATAGCCCCCCGTGGGTCGACGGCTCAGAAGGGCAGGGCCTGCTCGAATTCCAGAGGCAGACCCTTTCCTACCACTTCCAACACCCAGCGGTCTGTAGTGATAGTGGACCAGGTGGAAAGAAAGTGGCGGAGCCATCTCCAACGGGGGGAACCCAGGGGAGAGCGACGAGGCTGGGGGCAACACCCCGCAACCGTCACTAAGCAGGCTTGGAGAAGGGACCAGCTGAGGGACCTCTGGGGCCTTTCCCTCCCAGCTTCCTGCTGGAAGAAACTGCATGCTTGGCTTTGGGGTGCCAAGTGCGAGCCTGCTGGCCCTGATGCTGGTGTTGCTAGGCCAGACGTGCCGCTGGGGCAGAAGGCCAAAAGGGCTTATGCTGCTGCTGGTGGCCTTTGTCCTTCTGGGCAGATGTGACCGAGTCCAAGGTGGCATTGGACTTCTCGATCCTCTGCAAGTGACCCTTCAGCCCGGGACCGAACAAGTCGGTACCCAGGAAGGGTATGTCTGCCAGCTTGTGCTGGGTTTCCGCTGTGAAGGTGGAGATCTGCAGTCAAGCTCTGCAGCTCATGGCCACTACGACCACTACTGACCGGGCACAAGAGTTTCCAATGTCGAGAGCAGTTTGGAGCTGCTGCTTTGCCACCGCCCTTCCCTGGTCCTTCACCTGCTTGACCGTAGTCTGGAGGTCAGCAGGGAGATGAGGAAACACCTCACCCAGGGAGCCCATAAGGGCGTGGGAAAAGTGTGCCATCAGTACGGCCGAACTGGCCTGACGAAGGCCTAGGGAGGATGCAGCGTACACTTTACACCCAGCATAGTCCAGCTTCTTGGACTCTTTGTCGGGAGGCTTGTCCACATCCCAGGTGTTTCCGGAATGCCGGAAAACACTGTTGTTCACAAGCCCCTCCGCAGAGGGGTGTTCTGAAAAACCGGAGAGTGAGCCGGTGGGGACCGCGTACTTCCTGGCCATCCTGGCCGAAGGAGCAGGACAAGAAACCAGCTGCTGCCATAACTCCAAGGCTGGGCCAACCGGGAAGGCCTCCGTGGGAGAATCCCTCGGTCCAGTATCTCCATGAGGGGATACTTGGACCACTTTGACACAGGTTCAAGCTTCATCCCAGAAGACTCTGAGATGAGCCGAAGCATGCCCAGAAATGAGGATGGACTCTTGTCCACTGACTGTCCCCCAGTGCACTCCAGGTCAAGGGGCCTGGAGAACAGGGAAGAGTCATCATCAGACTCCGAGGAGTCTGCAAACAGCTGCCTAGGGCCTGAGCCACCCTCCACTTGCCAAGGCCAATCGGGAGTGAGGGTGACTGACAACCGATGGGGCAACCCCTGACCCGACCGAGGATCCTTGGTCAGAGCCCCAGTTTTAGGCTGTGGAGGCGGGTTCCACCACAATGGGTGGTGCAGCTGGTTTCGGCCAAACAACCGGTGCTGGTTTGGGCTCCTGATAACCACGAGAGAATGTTTTGGCCATTCTGGTGACAGCCACTTAATGTCCGGGGAAGGTGACGAGGTCAACTTGTTCCCGGTCAGAAGGAGCTGCTGCCACATCAAGTCCTCATAGCATTGACGCAATTTGTGGCCAAGTCTTTCCTCCGAGGAGGAAGAAGACGAGGACAAGCGGCGCCGCCAGTTTTCTTGGTGCTGAGATCGAGACCGCCAATATCAGCGGGATCAGCTGGACCGAGAAGAGGTCCGAGACTGAGACCATCGGTGTTTCCGAGCGTGGGTCTGGGAGGGAGCGGGGGAAACCCGTTCCTCCCTCAGCTCGGGGACCTTAACCAGGGACTCCGGCACAGGAGGCACAGGCAAGTCCTCAGTTTCCACCGGGAGAACCGGTGAAGAAGGGTTGTCGGCTTCAGCTGTCAACAGCCTATCTGACGGGTCGATAAAAATCTTGACCGCATCAACGGGAGTCTCGGCCAGCTGACCTGATGGGGACACTGTGAAGCCAGCGGCCTTAGCCGCAACCTCGACCGAAGTCGAGTGTCAACTGTCCAGGGAAGGGAAGCCCTCCCACTCCCACGAACACCGACAGTGGGACTTACCCTTCGAGTCCTTCTTCTTGGACTGAGAGGAATCTCCCGATGGACCCTCACCTTTCGTCGAGAGGGATTGACAAAGCTCCTTAAAAGAAGCCATGTAGGAGGAGCCCAAGGACAGCGGGATAAATGCCTCGACCGAGGAAGAAGAAGATGCGGCCTGGGCCACCTCCTTCTCGAGGGCAATCATCTGCTCAAGTTGCTCAGCTGGGCCCGCCGCTGCGGACACCACCCAATGGGTCTTCTTTGACTTCACCAGAGGAATAAGTCTCTCAGGGCACCCAAGTTGGAGTTTGGCAGCACGGTCTTCAAGGACATTGGCAGAGAAAGACTTGCACAATTCGCAGGCCTGCGGGTCATGAGCAAGGCCAAGTCAATAAATGCACGTGAATTGCGGATCGGTCCGAGACATCTTCTGCCCACATGGGCACCACCGAAATACGGGAGTCGACTTATCCATCGCAGCCGTGAAGGAAGAAACAGACTGAAGTCTATAAAATTTGAGAATAAGTTTTGGTTTACCCGAGTTTGGATTCAGGCCTAAACGCAGAGTGCTAAGGAGGGAACCTGAGCTTCCAAGCGGTAAGGAAGATCTAGCGTCATGGGGCGGAGCTGAGAGTTTTATCACCCGGGTGGGTGGGAAGAGCCAGCTTGAAGACCTTCCGGCAAGATTTAAAGCGGCAAGGAACCTGCCAGTAAGTGTGGATTGAACAACATATCCATGTCCCTAGAACGGGTATTTCTCTCCACATCTTTCAGCCACTTAAGCACAACACAGCTGGGCCAAACATCCAAACATATGGACATTTGTGCCCACTAATACATGCACTCCATCTAATATGTTAGCTTCTGGGCAAATCAGAGCGAGGATCTCTACAGCTTCACTCACTCCAGCCACTTTAGTAGGGAACACCATCCATACTTTGACATAGCCGAGATAAGGGTATGTCTTTTCACTGAGGCCCCACATGTGCAGTCCCTCAAGCAGCTGTATTTCCACGTCTGGTAAATGCTGATCATACCAGGATTTAAAAATAATGGTAACCTGGGAGTCATTATCCAGAACAGCCCTGGTGAGGACTCCGTTGATGGTGTTGTTGGTCTCAGTTGTTAGTCCCACTAACTTTTGCATGTCTACTGGCACTGACATGCTGGTTCTGCCAGATGATGCTCTTGTGTGAGCCATGGTGCTGAACCTGCTAGGGTCCCCAGTGCACTCCTCTACCAGGTCCATCCATAGTTTCCCTGTTTGTGAGCTGAGTTGGCAGGTGCCCTATCTCTGTTAGATGAACAGTCTAAAGATGCCCTACACCCACTCTGAATATGACCCTCGCCCTCACACCTATAGCAAATGACAGGCTCCCGAGGCTGTGGCTAGTCTGTTGATGCCAAATGGGCCCCAGGCATTCCCACTGGGGCACTCTGAGCTGTATGATTCCATTCTACAACCCGCTCCTTTCCCTGGGCAACAACCAGTACCCCCACCCTCTGGACTAATTCCTCTACTTGAGCCTTGACGCCTGCACTGGAGGGGGTACCGGGTTGGGGGACCCAGTGCCAAACATCGTTGGGCCTATGTTAGGGACTATAGCAGTCATCCTAGGAGTCTCAGTCGAACCTGACCCCACAGCTAGTTTAGCTGAGGTGAACTACATCCCTATACTCCCTCAACAAAGTCCTTAATCCATGTACCTCACCAGGGGGTGCCTCTCTTTCCATCTGCATCACAGTCTGCTCTTCTTCAGCATCCCGGACCTCCCAAACCAAAACCCAATATGGAGGGGGGTTATTCTTCCTGTCTGCAAAATGCAACTGTATCATCAACAAAGGGGAATAACAAGCGGCCTTCACCACGTGCTCCAGCCTGATCCGATTTAAATCTTGGGGCACTACCCCCCACCTTTTCAGAATACCTTCTGCAATGCATGTTCCACAAAGGTCAGAAAAGCAGACAACAGTTCCCCCTCCCACTGCCATGTGGTTTTAAACTTCCACAGTAGGTCCCCACAGGTTTCAGGACTTCCAAATACACTTTTCAAAGCCGAAAGTTATACTTTGGGTGGGGCTTCATGATATATAGCTCATGAAGCACGTATAACCTTTAAAGTGGGACCCCGTCAACTCTCCACTAATTGCTTCCACTTCTCAACTTTGACTGCCAATCTTGAACTAACAGGGTGGCACCATACATCCAGGCCTCCAAGTCATCCTCACTATTCGGGGAAGGTTTTACCCCTGAAAACATCCTCTGTTTATGGTATGACTTGAAGGCTACAGGGATGGAACCAGGCTGGGGTTTCTCAAACTTTGGTGCCTTAGGAACGGATCCCACTCCTCGACCCCCTCCTCCCAGGGAGGTCACACTAAAGGATGTTAGCACCAGGCATCAAAATGGCTTCTATGGAGTGAGTACTCTCTATCAGCATAGTCAATGTACCCCTAGCTGAATCAAACATTTTCCCTTGTACTTTTACCTTTCCCAGTCTCTTTATGGTGGTTGTGGGGCAGCAATGCAGATGAACATATAGTGGAGACTGGGAGGGTGCCCAATATGCCACAGGCTAAGGATGCTTGATGAAGAGGTTCAGAGGCTTGGCAGGGAGCTGGGGAGGCTGAGGGAGGAGGGGAGGATTGCATCAGTAGGAGCGCTGACATCGGAGAGTATTGTGGGGGCACCACAGAGAAGGAACAGTGGGGTAAGGGAGAGGGGTAACAGTAGACAGGAAGCCAGTTGATGATGGGTGGACTCTACTAGGACACAGAAAAAGAGGAGCAGCAGTAAGCAGGAGGTGGAGGAAACACACAGTAAGGCAAAGGGAGGAGGGAACATGTTTGCTGTACTAGCAACACATGGGAAAGAGAATGCAGGAGGAGATTGCACAAGGAATAGTACTCACAAAGAGAAGGGAGAGAGATGCATTACTAGTGGAGAGATTGAGCATGGCATGGCAGGGGGAGGGATAATACTTGGAGAGGTGAGGAGGGAGCAGAAGGTTGGCAGTCAATCAGGAGAAGGCAGCGGAGTCTCAATTGAGAAGGGCAGGAAGGGGGGAAGACATTGGGAAACATTGTAAAAGCAGCATCTTGAGTAGCCCCAGAAATGAGAACCTGGGTGGAGGGGTGGCGATGGGCACAAGGAAAGAGGAGGGAGGTGTACTGGTGATGGGGGACTCCACAGTCAAGGGGATCAGATGGGGCAGCAAGGGGGAGAGGCACGGTCAGATATGGGTGGAAGCCATACCAGGATTAATGGCAGACAAGGCAGGACAGGCAGGCCTAAGGTGTGTAAGGAGGGGTAGGTGGAAACCATACATTGTGGTACATGTGGAGACAAATGATAGAGCAGGGGACATGGTGGAGGTAACAAAGGAGAGGATTGAGGAAGTGGGAAGGTTTTGCGAGGAGACTGGGGAGTCTGTGGCATTCTCCGAGGTGCTCCCAGTACCCTGCACAAACACAGTGAGAAAGGAGAGGATTAGGGAGTTGAACACATGGTTGGTAGAATGGTGTCAAACTAAGGGATATGGGGTTGTGAGTGACTGGGGCAGTACCTGCGATTATAACAATCTGTTTGCAAGGGATAGGCTGCACCTGAGTTTGAAGGGGAAGGAGGTATTAAAGCAAAGGCTGGGTAGGTATATTGCGACAAAGGTGGATTTAAACTAGATGGGGGGGTGGCACATGGACAGCAGGTAGGCAGGATCCGATAGAGTGGAGTCACAGCCAACCCCCCAGGCTAGCAGGGAAGGACTCGGGGCGGCCGAAAAAGGAGGGAGTAGAAGGAAGGAAATGGAGGCCAATGAAGGGAAGGGGGCAGGATGGAGGGTGGTCTCGCTGAATGCAAGAAGCTTAGGCAACAAATCAGCTGAGCTACAGGCACTCTTAGCAGTGTGGAGGGTGGGTATTGCAGCTGTCACAGAAACGTGGGCAACTGAGCACTGGGACTGGGATCTGGCAATCCCAGGATACAAAGTATACAGGAAGGACCGCAAGGACGGGAGGGGCAGTGGGGTGGCAGTCTATGTGAGGGATGGGATCAAATTCACAAGGGAAGAGGGGGAAGAAAGGAGAACAGAGGCAATTTTGGTAGGTGCTAGCTTCTGTTCCAATAAGCGCAGGTGCAATCCAGCAGGGGGAAACCCAGGAACAACAGTCCCCTGCACACCAGTTCACACTTTCCAATTAAGCAGTGTCTAAAACATTTTCTTTGGCTGCAGCTGGGCCTCAGCTCTCAGCCACTTTCACCAGTTCACTCAGGACACACACAGTCCCTAGCGAGCACCCCAATGACCAGAGATGCTCTGCCTCTTCAGGATTTCAGTTACAGTCCCACACAAGCAAACAACCTCTCAGCAATAATTGTAACACTCTGATAATCCGCATAGTCTTCTCAGCTAGTTCAGCTTCCCAGTGCAGGGTTTCTGCAGCATTTAGTATTCTCCAAGCAATAGCTAAGCAACTTCTCATCACCTGGAGAAAACAGGTTCACAGTTCAGTCTTTTTTCCTTCTTTCCGCCTTCACAATTCAGTCCTGCAACGAGCACCTGGGGAATCAGAATCATAGCTCAATGCCTTTCCTCCCCTTCCCCTTCCCCTACTTGGTCCAGGTCTGGCGACAGCAGTCCTCAAACAGGGCCTGAATAAGCCCCTGGAGTCCACAGTTCACTCATACAGAATACTCCTGACTCATACCCAGGAACAGACTGAAGAAATCCCAGAAAGTCCACGCTGTTTCAGCCAAAAACCCAGCATCCTGATCCTGATGGAGCCTATCAATATTCGGTATCCATAGAGATCAATATTTCCTGCTCATTTATTGGGGCATGATCTAGGAACCAGAATTAGTCCACTCCTTTTTCCAGGAGTCCCTTTGAGTCCAGTTTGAGCACCTAGATCACTGATTGGCTGCAATTTTGGGGTTAAGTGTCACAAACATGTCAGATCTCATTTGTTTACATGGAATCCCATACAGTTTAGTGTTGCTTCTCCCCTTCACAAGTCTGGTGCAGCCCAACACATTACTTTATTCAGACATAAGGATGGGTACCAGGACCACAGACAAACTCCCAATTTTCAGACTGTAATGGCAGTCGGGACATTAAACGCTAGGAGCGCATGCGTGAGTGCTGGCTGAAACAAACATGCCAGCAGCTCGCAACCATGGACTTACGCCTGAAAGGACAGAAAACAGCATGCTGCTGGGGAAAAGAATGTGGGGAGAGCCAGCAAAAGAGGAAAGAAACAGTAAAACATCAGGTAAGCCCCCAGAGGGGGGGTTACACATATAAGTAGATAGAATTGCTGCAGTATAATATTGTATAAGCCAGATACTGAGATCTAGGAAAATGTCTGCATGCATGTTAAACAGAAATGTTTCATACAGAAGCTGCTTACTTCCTAGAAGGAAGAAGCCTATGGTTATAACCAAGACACAGAGTGTTTATGTATATGAGACTGTATCCATAAGAAAAAGGTCTGAGTGGGTTAGTTGGACTGCAACTTGTGACTTATATTGTCTCAGAGAGATTCTAGAATTATCAGAACTGTTATCTGAGTAATGTGTGGGTATGATATCCGGAATAAAGTTTTCCATCTGATTTGTACCTAGAAAGGTGACACTGGCCCAGTTTGTACCACACAATAACACTAATAAGAGTAATACTGTACTAATTCTTGGCCTAAGTATGTATATCATAGTGTAGTCCATGCTAGAATTGTTTTTCAGATAATACCTTATCTATACAGTCACAGACATATACAAAGACATACAGAGACAAAAATTGCCAAATTACATAATAGCATTTGTAACTACACTTTTCAGGACATAAGATTAATTGGTCAAAATGTGAGTGGATGCCCATGAAGGAGGGAGGGGGGTGCATTGCGAAGTGGCAGGGACCCAGCTCACTCCCACAACTCAAATAAAATATTTACAGGTAGGTGTAATCCAGCCACAGAAAATGTCAACATTATGGTCCCTAAACTATAAGCCCTTCATGGTGAGCCTAAAAGAAAACTGTTAGAAATGAAGAAGCCTCCCATAAACCTTGATAAGAAGAGTCAACACAGTTAAAATGTGCCTGCTCCCCAAATTTCTCTGCATGTTCCAAGTCCTACCTGTACAGGTGCCCTTTTGCCTATTTGGAATTATCAGGGGCCACCTCACAAGTTTCCTGTATCAGGGCAAGAGGGCTAGAATCAGACAGGATGTGCTGTGTAGACCTTGCAAGAGTGAGGGCTGGACCTTCCCAAATTTCATAATACTACAAAGCAGCCCAAGTAGCACATGTCCAAGAGTTAATGCCACCCAAGGAGACCAGACCAGCATGGGTAGAAATGGAAGCACAAGATCTTGGAGAGCAGGGACAACTTAAAGTGCTGTCCCCTGTTCTGAGAACAGGATGGTGAATAAAATAGGTAATCCATTTTCCATAACACTAACAAGAGCCTGGCTTACTGCCCACAAATTGATAAATCACCCTATGGGGTTGTCCCCAGAACTAGATATTCAGAGGGGGCTGTGGGGATACACTACCCACTAGGGCCAGTTAGGCTCATTTTGGCACAGTGGAGGTGCAAGGGATTAATTCAAATCTTCCAGCAGTATGAAAAGGAATCTTGACTTCATTTAAGGGCCTAAAAATCACTTTCTACTTTCTATCTAATATCCAGGGACTTATTTACAGGATAGGCAGCGAATATGGGATGAGGTGGGAAGCTCTGTCCAACTGGAGATATCACATTTTGAAAATTCTATTCAGATAATTAGAAGAGGGGGAGACCCCTTCAACTGATATGTCATCATTCTCCCCTCCTCAAGAATCCAAGGCCAGAACTAAATGGAATGTAGATGAAGGGGAATGTGCAATTGTTTATTGGATCCAATTATACAGTTTATACAGGTTCCTGGTTGGTAATTCTCAGTAATTCAATAAAGCCAACACACTATATCTTTGCCATTTAGCGGTACTTTATTATGATAGTATTAATAAGATTCTAGTTTACAAAAGGGAATACATACTAACATTATTTTTAAACATCAGGCAGCCCACAACTACCTAAATGTTTCTGTTACAATTTAGTTGTAAAACAGCCAAAGGGCAATCCCAATGGGGTGTTTCTAACATGTAATCTAGACAGCTAGTAATAGTTACATTACAGGGCTACAGCATTTCAGAGACACATGTAACCATATGTCTCTAGATCCCCCAAGCAATCTATGGATAGTCTCAGACTGCATCTTGTCCAAGACTGCATCTTCTCGAAGGGACACTGAACATAACCATAGGTCCCATATTTATGTGTAGCAAGCTTAAAAAAAATGCAAGGCTGGACTTTTCCCAAAACTACCTCAGTAGTTTTAAACACAAACAATATGTCATTCAACAAGTCATAAGACTCAGGTTCAAAAATACACTGACCAGTAGATAACTCAGTCACAAGATACTTTTGACACTTTGCCAGAGACATTTGGTCATTCTTTAATGGAAAAACAAGTAATCAGGGTTTTTTATTTGTCAAAAATAACTCTCTTTAGGATACAGAAAACATGCGAGGGGATGTGACTATTTCAAAAATAAATGGCCTACAGATGAAACCAGACAGTGGCCAAATTGGGGAGCTTAATCTTCAAGGCCAGTGTGTTATTACTAGCAGCTGCATTCTTATCTTGGCTGTAACCTTTTTAAAAAAGCATGTTTTGGTATACAGCATTGCTGAATAAGACAATTCTAAAATTAGACCTTGACTGTGTTTTATTTTATTTTCTTCAGTTTAACCATTAACCATTTAAAGCCTCCACATACATGCATTGATATGGTGGTATCATTCATTTGCTTAGCCACTGGCAGCCATTGGCTAGCTAGCCATATTAACTTGTATGTGAGCCTCATTCAGTCATCTATTGGCCATTTGTATTTTCTGCAAGCCTTTTACGCCTTGCCATAGTCAACTGTATATATAGAGGTGGCTATCAGCAATTTTATATAACTGAACCTGTATATACCTAGGCCTTGGGGCCCCTGGGCAAATTCAACACAATGTCAGACCACTTACGGACAGACGCAGTGATGCACAATCTCACCTGTTAAAAACATAATTGGGTCCACCATGTGCAATTCAACTTTTGGCATAGAACCTCCTGTACCCCTAAAATTCTTCACAAATTTGGCGACACTAAATCTGATAGATGTGTCAAAGTGGCGGAAGATTCTTTCCAACACTTGGGCTTGGAGTGTCGAGTGGTGGCTGGATTTTGGAGAGGGGTGGTTGAGCTACCTTCTAAATGCCTAGACATTAATTACAATGCATCAGTAAGGACCATCATCCTGGGCTGCCAATCACAAGATGCCCTTCATGCCAAGTTCAGTCATCCACTGTGGCAATTAGGCCTAGCAGTGGGGAAAGTACCAGGCACTGGATGACAGAAAAAAAATCCCACTATAGCACACTGGACCCACCTCATTCTAGAATGCCTAAAAATAGAGAAGTCTCCATACTAAATGTTGAATCATTCAAAGTTATATGGTAAACTATGGACTGCTTTAGAATAGGCACTGGAAAGAAGGTTCCTACTGAGGTAGGGGACCTCCCTCCCCCCAGGCTATAGAAGGCAGTGCTCCTCTAAGTAAAAAGTCATTTGGTAACAGAATCCAGATGCTGGTTATATTTTCAGAGGTGGAAAGAAAATTTACAGGAGCTTCTCCATAACCTCATTTCTTGGATCATGTATTGTGTCTGTACTATGACTGAGGTTTGTAATGATACCTGATCTGCTACCAAAATATTATGTATACTTATGGAGTGCTAGAAGCCTGCATTGGGACAATGATGCTATAATGTTGGGGATACCTGTACACTACCTTGAAAACTAATGATGTGTCTACTTGCAAACTGTAATGACTATCGTCACTTAACCTGTTTTGCTGTATTTTTGGAAAATTGCTGATTAGTTTAGATCTGATGTTTGGGAAATTACTGTCACAAGCTTTAAGCAAAAACAGATGCAATGAGTCAAGTTTTGTGATACAATTGTCAATGTGACTGTCTGACCTTTGGCAAAGGGGAAGTAGCCAGTGACTTACTAAAACTGTTTGGGGGGGGAGAATTGCTTGCCTAGGATGTGTTTTATTTTTATTTTTGCAAAGCAAGACAATAACTAGGTGTTTTGCAAATGTATTGTGCCCCTCAGTTATGATGAGATAAGAGAAAATACAGCCTTAGTAATTATGCACTGTAATTGTGTACAAGACTGTAGAAAATATCTGCTCACATCCTGCTGTTGTCATGTCAAAAGTTATCCCTTCTCCAAAGATCATTGTACATTGTCTAAATATTCTGTACGCATTGTACTGCTATGTATACTTTGATTGTACCTGCCCTACTCTATGTAACCACTATGTATTCTTGGATTGCACCTGCGCAGCTCTATGTAACCACTGTGTACAATCGGACTGTACCTGCACTGTTTTTTGTATGTAATTAACTCCAGGTCGCCCATGAAAAAGGGACCTTCAGGGCCCAGCGGGCTTACCCAGTTGACAAAATTTAATAAATAAACAATAAATAAAGAAATACATCCTGGCCACTGAGCTAGCTACTCCAGAAGAAAAAAGACAGGCATTTCAGTGTACCGGCCATATAATCTCCCCCTGTGATTAGCAGTCTAGGAATTTGTTAGTCTGTTGTACATTACCTGTTTTCTTATTATGTCATAATAAAGTTTTGGACTTTCACCTATAGCCCCCTCTGTGATACGTGATCTAGGAGTGCTTGGATATCTGTTGTACGTTACCTGTTTTCTTATTATGTTGTAATAACTGGGGATCCTTTTTTCCCTAAGGGAAACTGGGTTATAATTCGTTGTTATAGCCCATGGGTTATAACAACAAACACACACCCAATTTCCCATGTGCGCATGCCCCAGCAGCAGCTCTTCCTTCTCTCAGTGCCAGTCCTTCACGCCAGACACTGCTCACCTGCTCTCATCAGTAAGTTTATTTAAATCAAAAAAAAAGCAGTAAAGGGGATTAAAAAAGTAAAGATTAACAAAATAAATCAAAAGAAGTAAGGGGAAACCTTTCGCTGCAGTGGGCACTTTCTGACCACATGAAAATGTGCCAAAACCCGACTGGACCACACAGGGAGGATGTTTTTATTTTCTATAGTTGCTGTGTTGAAAAAATAATTCCCAGCAATTATATAAAATAAAACATGAGGTAGTGTGTTTAACTTGAGATTTTACACACACCCCTCTGTGTTGGATGCTTAAATAAACCCCTCGAGCTTTGCTCTTGGGGTTTATGTAGCATCCAACACCTTGAGGTGTGTGTAAAATCTTGTTAAACACACCATCCCGTGCATTATTCTATATATAATAAGGTTCTGGACTTTTACCTAGCCTCCCTCTCTGATGGATTATCTATTGAGTGTGTGGATGTCTGTTGTGAATTACTTGATTATTATTATGTCATAATAAAGTTTTGGACATTTATGCTTGGTGTTGGTGTTTGTGTTTGTTTGTCTGTCACAACGCATGTAACCCCAAATATTCTTTACAGGTTGATTTAGACAAGGATTATGCAACTCATATTAACACAACAGATTTTCAAATGTTATGCTTTTAATGTTTACCAGTATCAACCTGTACTGTCTATGTCTATTTTCAATAAAAATAGTTTACAAAAAATGGGTTGCTTACACTGGGGAGAAGGGGGCAAGCCATGTTTACAATACTGGTGATTTTCCAAATAATACTGGACAGGCGCAATGCATGGGCAAATGTACCGAATATCTGAACTTAAGCCATAAGGCAGATAAGAAATGTAAACTTTGAGTCAATAATTTTATGCAAAGGGACTCTACCCAGCAAACAGTATGTGCTGTTTGCAGTCTTACGTCTACAGCAAAGCAAAACATTCGAGTAACAGGTTCATGACATTTATAATAAGCACTTGTCCTAGCTTTCACTGGAAATGTGACTGAGGCAGACTTTTCTGTTATGTTGTTTGATGTGTGCAGCTGACCTTGTGTTACGACTGGAGCAAAGACGATTTTAAGAACATAGCAAAGATGTTTGCCTATATAGAAATACCAGTATAGTAAATAATAAACTAATATTGGCTTTTGTTGAGAACAGTATGAAGATTTAGTGACCTGAGAGGTATGATCAATATTTAACATAGACAAGAATAAATTGAGATATTGATGTAAAATAGAAATCAATTTCTGTATAATACACATTCATGAGATCAGGTTTAAAATACTTACAAAAATATGAGGCAGACTGATATTCAGCTCAGAGATATGCGGGCCTACAACTGTGCAGACAGCAGTTATCAACCTATACGGCACAGACATTTGCAGACATTACTTTAGGCAACATTTATTAACAAAAAAAAATCACTGAATAGGTTAATCACATTTTCATTTCATTTACAGTAATTATTTACTGGGGGTACTGAGAGATGCTTCTAAATAACTGATCAGAATTCTGTAGCCATATCTAGTGAACCACCCAGCTGAACCCCTATCCCACAATGACTTTTTTAATAATGTTTAGCATAGAGTATCTTTAGGAATTTATTATTAGAAGATTTTATATAACAGTGGGCTTTCTGGGAGGTGTGTTTATAATGTGACACGCACTGCACTATGTCGATTAATTAATTGAATTTTCTTAGGAGGAAGGTGTTATTGTGCAACCACACCACCTGCAGATTGCTTCACAGCTTATATAAGATATTACCGTAATTGAATTCCCTTCATCACAGGTGTCTGGAAAATGAGTGTAGAAATTAATTAAGTTGGTATGATATTAAAAGTTAACCTAATAAAATGGCCACCTTTTTGGATATTAAAATTAAATGACTGATTCTTGTTTCCTGCTGAAACGTGGCTAGTAAAGAAAGGTATATATTATCCAACAGCCATACTATAAGTTACTCCCAGGTAGTCCCTGCCAGAGTCCAGTTGGATATTTCAGACTGACTACCTGATGCAGCACTGCTGTTATCTAGTGCCTGTGAGATGCTCCTGCTTAAACTCTCCTTCCCGTATTCATTGCTGAAGTTTACTGCAGTCCTAGCATGCCCCCACCATCAGTCACTAAGCTACTCAGCACTACCTCCTCCCAAGACTCCTCTGGGGAGTTGCTCATTCTAGGCAATTTCAACTTCAATTGGCTCCCCCCACCCTCCCTATATAAATTATGCCAAAACGTTAAGTCCCTGTAACATTGGCCTGGCAGTAGAGCCTAGAGGATAGAGTAATACGATGTGAATGAGCTTGGTACATCCAGCAGACCTGGGTTTGAGTCCCACAACTTCTGTTTGCATTCTACGTGACTTTGAGCAAGTAACTTCACCTCCCCGGTGCTACTGAATCGTCCCTGTGAATGGGCCTTGTGGACCAGTGTGCCTTACCCAGTTACCAAAGGATAAAATTAAGAAAAATAAAAAACTCTCCCAACTGATCTCTGACCCCACAAAGGCATAATCACATACCCCTCAATCAGTCCCTTCTGGACTGGATCCTGTCTTCCCATCCCCATTGAATCATGGACACTGGTACCCTCCCTGATGCTCTCAGTGACCACCATATGGTCTACTGTGTGTTTGTAAGATTCATCACCCAAAACACACACCCCCAAATTCATCCAGATCCAGTCCTTTCAGTCACCAGACTTGTCCTCCCTCTATGCTGACCTG
The DNA here is from genome assembly GCA_016271365.2 of Neoceratodus forsteri. Lineage (NCBI taxonomy): Eukaryota > Metazoa > Chordata > Ceratodontiformes > Ceratodontidae > Neoceratodus > Neoceratodus forsteri. The sequence goes on from CM057451.1 coordinate 1,095,881,441, forward strand.
GTTGCTATGACTGGTCCCCAATCTTTACAGCCAGCAATGTTATTGCTGCCCTCCAATTCTTCATCTCCAAATTCATGTCCAACTGGGATCATCATGCCCCCTTAGAAATACCCAGGTCTGATGTTCTCACCCACATGGATCTCAGTAGAGTTGCTGGCTTGTCAACATGAGTGTGACCTTGCCTGGTAAACCTACAAGTTCACTGGCTCCCCCTCCAACCTTACTCGGAACGTGCCAAAACGTGGAACTTTTTAGAAATTGTTGCTCAATCACCTGATAGCTCTTGGCTCCTGTGAGTGCAGGTCCTAACTCCCCTCCCACATTCCCTTGCTTGCCAAACCACCCAAGTGAGGAGGAGGACCATGTAAAAGCATTTATCCTAAATTGATATTTCTGCTCAGTATTTACTGAAGAGAAGGTAGGGCAGGGCCCACAGCTCAGCACCATGGACACAGGAGGGAGGGAGGTGTACACTAGTCCCTTCATAAAAGAAAGGGTCCTACGAGAGCTCAATACGCCCAGGGTGGAAAAGGCAATGGGACCTGATGGCATACATCCCAGTGTACTAAAGGAGCTAAGGGTGTAACTAGCAGAGCCATTATCAGAACTGTTCAGTGAGTCTCTGAGCAAAGGAGAGGTCCCAAAAGACTGGACAAGGGCTCATGTGATCCTGCTCCACAAGAGTGGTAGCAGGGAGGAGGCAGGAAACTACAGACCAGTCAGTCTTACCTCAGTAGTGGGCAAGATTAAAGAGGCACTCCTTAAGGAAAGGATAGTGCAACACCTGGAATCCATAGGTGCACAGGATCCAAGACAGCATGGGTTTACAAAAGGAAGGTCCTGTCAAAATAATCTCATAGATTTCTTTGACTGGGTAACAAGAGTGGTAGACCAAGGGGAAGCAGTTGATGTCACCTACCTTGACTTCAGCAAAGCTTTCGATACTGTTCCACATAAAAGATTGATTAATAAGCTGGGTAGGCTCGGGGTGGGTCAGAAGTTGGTCAACTGGGTGACAAACTGGTTGATGGGCAGAAAATAGAGAGTGGTGGTAAATGGTATACAGTCAGAAGAGATGCAAGTCACAAGTGGGGTAACTCGGGGATTAGTCCTGAGGCCAGTCCTCTTCAATATCTTCATCAGTGACATTGCAGATGGACTGGAGGGTAAAGTTTGTCTGTTTGCAGATGACACCAAGATCTGCAACAGAGTAGATGATCCAGACGGGGTGGGCAGAATGAGAAGAGATCTGGGTAAACTAGCAAAATGGTCGGAAGAGTGGCAGCTGGGGTGTAATGCAAAGAAGTGCAAGATCATGCACATAGGGAAGAGAAACCCCGAAGCCACCTATAAGCTGGGAGGGGAGTTGCTGGCAATCACAAGGGAAGAAAGAGACTTGGGCATCATCATTACCGATGACCTGAAATCATCCAAGCAGACCACTGAAGCAGTAGGTAAGGCTAGGGGGATGCTGAGATGTATTAGTAGGGGTATCACAAGTCGCAAGAGGGAGGTAATAATCCCTCTTTACAAGACACTGGTTAGGCCCCATCTGGAGTACTGCGTGCAGTACTGGAGGCCACACCTTCACAAGGACATTAACCAAATTGAGGCAGTCCAGAGAAGGGCAACCAGAACGGTGCAGGGACTGCATCAGAAAACATATGAGGGCAGATTAATGGAGCTCAATATGTACACCCTAGAGCAAAGGAAGGAGAGAGGTGATATGATTGAAACATTCAAACACCTTAAGGACATTAACAAGCTGAAAGAGTCTAACATATTTCAATATAAGAAAAATAGCAGGATGAGAGGACACAGCATGAGATTAGAGGGTGGCTGATTAAGGGGTAATGTGAGGAAGTTATTTTTCACAGAAAGGGTGGTGGATGCATGGAACAGCCTACCTCAGGAAGTGGTGGATATGGATACAGTGCAGGGCTTCAAACAGGCATGGGGTAGGCATAAGGGAGCAATACAGACGAGTATGAATAGATAGGCCATTGACAGAGCAAAGGCCGATGGCACATTCATAAGGTAGAAAAAGAAATGAGCAGACTGGATGGGCCTTGCAGTCCTTATCTGCTGTCAACTTCTATGTTTCTATGTTTCTAAGTGTCATTCCCCTCCCACTCGCCTCATACCCCTTCTTTGTTTCTCCCTCTCCACATATCCCCCACTTACCCCCCCCACACACAAACAGGCCTTCTCCTACCCTACTGCCCACTACCACCCTCATTTCTGCCCATTCATCCTCATTAGTATTGTCTCCTCTCTCTTTTTTTTTAATCTCTGACGATGACATCACGGTCTGCTTTACTTTCTCAACCCACACCTCTTGTACGCTCCCTTCTCAACCACTTGACAAAGTCAGCCCTGTCTGCACTACTATTCTCCCCTCACCACACTTGCCCTTCTTGTCTGTGCCCCAAGTCTATCAATACCTGAAATTAAATAATTTATGTACTTTGTTGAATGTACTTATTGCATTTAATCGTTCACATTGCACAGCTTTACCCTGGTATTCGCTAGTGATTGTAACTTATATTTGCACTGTTCTATTAAGTTTGGTATTCAATGTATCACCTTTCTGTAGCCTCAATGACATGGAACCTTTGTCAACAAGTTTCTAGCTCATAGGTGTTATTCCAAGATGACAAATCAATAAATAAATAAATTAATTAATTAATTAATAGGTACCAGGCACTTCATAATACCTATAACTGAACTACTAGGCTTGCAAAGTCAAATATTTTGCATCCACAATCAAAAACAACCTTAACCACCCCTCTAAGTTCTGTAAGGGAATCCATGCCCTCTTCTCCCCACCATCCTAGTCCCCTCACTCTATTTGTAAGGTGGGCGACTCTCCTATGTCAGACCCTACTGCAGTCCCATTTATCTTTCAACTCCTTTTTCACCAGCTGAGTCTGCACCTTACTTTCTTCTTCCCCTTCTCCTCTACCCCCTACCAGCCACCCCTCCCTTTCTGCTTCTCTCCCACCACCCCTACTGTTTCACTTAAGGGTCTCTTTACTGTAAACCCCCACAAGGATTTAAGCTCGGATTGTCTTGACCCCCAACTCCCGTATTTCTCTGCTTGTGCATTGCTCTCCCTATTACCTACCACCTCAACCTCTACTTCTCCTTAGCCTCTGTCCCTAACTCATGGAAACTGGCTACAGTCATCCCCTTTCCCAAAGGGGTGACCCCTCCTTCCCCAGAAACTACCACCCCCCTATCTCCCTCCTCCTCACCCTGACTAAACTTCAGAACACCTTGTTCTCTCCCACCTCTCCCCCTTCCTCGACTTATCCTCCTTCATCGCTCCTTTCCAGTGTAGCTTTGGAAATCCCACACTCCACCTTCACCTTCCTCTTCTGGCTCATAGACATCATCCTCTATGGCATGGATCAGGGCCTGGTTACCTCCACCATCTCTGTCAACTTGGTCAAAGACTTCAGCACTGTTGCTCACCTCATTCTCCTGGACAAGCTTAAGGCAGCAAGATTCTTCACCTTCTCAGTTGGGTGGTTCTGTTCCTACCTTGAGGGTAGGTCTCCAGCTGTCTGAATTGAAGATTTCCTCTACCTCCGCCCCCACTCCCAATATGCTCAGATGTCCACCAATGGTCCATCCTTGGCCCAATTTGTTTTCTTCATTTTTATTTTGGCTTGCGCGCATGCGTAAGCAACATCTTGTGCTAATAGTACATTTCGGAGGGGTGTCAGTGTTGGTGAATGCAGGGCACACTTTAGTGGGTACGCCCCTCATTCCCCAATAAGCCAGCATGCTAGTGCTGACACAAGAATATGTAAAGTGGATACAACTTGTAAAAAAAAAAGTGCTGCTGCAATCAGAGACAAGCTCATCATGCAGTGGCACAGATGGCACGCCTCCCAACATGCCTGTCCTGATGAAACATTTCAGTAAACATGGCAACGAAGCCACCACCACACAATCCCCAAAGGAAGCCGACATCAAGGGTGCAATCCCCGTGTCAGCATAGTGTTGCCAACATCAGGCCCCCTGAAAGTCATGGAGCACACTAGGAGCCCACCCCAGTGTGCCCAGCGTTTGTTTTGTTTCACCTATAAAGAAAGAAAACTGTTCCACAGTGCAGTGTCCATTTTATTTTGTACATGAAAAAAAGAAAACTATCCGTTGTCCGCAGTGCCTCCCTTCCCCAACCCACACCCACCCTCTACGCACCCCACCTCTTCACTCACCCCTCACCCCATGCTTACCTCCGGAGGTCGGCGCTGCAATCTTTGGTATAGAGCGGGAACACATCTGCACTCTTCAAAGCTGACCACAAACTGAAGAAATGCCGGTAAGCTGTATAATGGCATAAATGGGGGGAGCCTTCAACATAGGTGGATATCTCAGCCATTTTTTTGAATTTTGGCTCCAAATTTTCAAAATGGGGTTCTTGGGACTCCACCTCATGTTCATGCACTGTCATCTCATTATTCGGTCCCAAAAGGTCATTTCACGGTCACTGTGTGTAATCACCTTTTGGAACCGATTAACAAAACGACAGTGCTACTGTTCATGAGGTGGGGTCCCAAAAACCTTAACTTGCAAATTTGGTGAAAAAATTCCAAAAAATGGCTGTGTTACAAGCATGTGTTGTGCAGTTTCCACACACGCTCATAAATTCACCAATTTTTCATATTTGCACTCCAGATTTTCAACATTGCCATTTTTTTACACCTCCTTATGAACAGTACAGCTGCCATTTTTCACAAGCTGTTGCTAAAACAATTCAAAAAACCTAGCTCCAACACAGCAAATAAACAGACAGACAAGCCCCAGCACTTCAACTCTCTACTAGAGTCTTCCTTAGGGGGTGTGGTATATAGGAAGGCTGCTCCTTTTTATACACATCACCTAATTAATATTCATACAGGTGTCATTATTTAAGAGTTGATGTTATACTCTCTATACACAATAAACTACATACACAACTAGAAAACCTGAAAAAATCTAATTATTTACAATTCTGCTCACTCATTAAATACAGTTCTATGGGAAATCCCTACTAATAAATGTTATTTTACATTTATAAATTATTTGATTGAGACTTTTTTGTCTATCTAGAGCAACTGCAAAAGTGCTCAAACAATCAGAAGAAGAACTTTATAAAAATGAGAAAGCTTCTAAAATTAATAAATCTCAGAGAAAAATTATATGAATCACAAACCATTTTAGTAAAACAAAATTATGATACCAATATTTTTTACATTTAGAAGACATTTATATGTTTTTGTCTTATTTCCAAATTGTAGATTATTTTATATATCTTTCTCTGATCCATGAGAAGTTATGTCCTGAAAAAAAAGAAAAGAAAATGGGGACAGAAGAAAGAGTAGAAATTAAATTAATTGCTATTATAATGCACTTCATTAACAAACAATGATGTTTGTAATCTTAATAGCAACAGAAGTAAGCACTAACCATACCAAATAAGTGCTTTACACCATTCTAAAAATTAGAGGTGGCACACTTACGATAAATTGCTGTTTATTTTTTTCATTCTTTATTTTTTCAAATATGGTCTTAGATCCCATTGGTTATTAATCCCTGTGGTTTTACGCTCTGCAACTTGAATATCCATCTACATTCCTTCTGCAATAATAAATGTGATCCATCTCCTCCTATCTTTAATGGTGGTATCCATTCCAAACCCATGAACTGCAAATCTGTGGCTTTGGAAAAGTGGTAAGCTGAAAAATGGGCTCCTACTGGCATGTTTAAGTTTGCATTTATGATCGAACGAATATGCTCCTGAACTCTCTTTTTTAAGGGGTGGACTGCTTTTCCCATGTATAGTAGCCCACATGTACACCATAAGGTGTAAATAACACATGAGGTATAATTTTTCTCTGAGATTTATTAATTTTAGCAGCTTTCTCATTTTTATAAAGCTCTTCTGATTGTTTGAGTGCTTTTGCAGCTGCTCTAGTAAGACAAACAAGACTCAATCAAATAATTTATAAATGTAAAATAAAATTTATTAGTTGGGATCTCCCATAGAACTATATTTAATTAGTGAGCAGAATTGTAAATAATTAGATTTTTTCAGGTTTTCTAGTTGTGTATGTAGTTTTTTGTGTATAGAGAGTATAACATTAACTCTTAAACAATGACACCTGTATGAATATTAATTAGGTAACGTGTATAAAAAGGAGCAACTTTCCTATGTGCCACACCCTCTGAGGAAGGACTCTAGTAGAGAGTTGAAGCACTGGGGCTTGTCTGTCTGTTTATTTGCTGTGTTGGAGCTATGTTTTTTGAATTGTTTTAGTAACGTTTTGCTTAATAAATTGGTATTTCACTTGGATCTAGTTCCTGTGTGCCGTACTCTTTTTGGACTCTGATATTTGATATTGGGTCTAGCTGGTCCAAGAATGAGCCTGTAATTCTTCAGCTCACACACTATCTATTGGACTTTGTAATTTTTCACATCCTGCCCGAAATGTGTTTTTGCATATGTGGCGCACAATGGCGTATTCACTGTGGGAAATCAAGGACACATTAACAAAATCACAGTGACACTGTTCATGAGTGGAGGTCCCAAAATGTCTATGTTAAAAATTTGGTTAAAACAATCTCCAAAATAATTGCGTTATGGGCATGCATTGTGCAGTTTCTATGAGCGCTCATGATTTCACCAATTTTTCATATTTCACTCCAGATTTTCAACATTGCCATTTTTTTACACCTCCTCATGAGCAGTACAGCTGTCATTTTTCACATCCTGCCCAGAATGTGTTTTTGCACCTGTGGCACCAAATGGTGCAGCTGCCATGCAAAATCACCTTTCGGCTAATGAATTGATAGTGCCACTGTTCATGAGGTGTGGTCCCAAAAAGCCCATGTTTAAAATTTGAGTGAAAATTAAAAACACCCAGGGCATTAGGGTTTCCAATCACATATGCCCCACCTGTAGGCGGGTGTCAGGGTGTGACTTGTGACTGTCGGCTGTAATGTTCATGCCATTCCACCCCCACCCTGTAGCCAGTGACGGGCATTGAGGTGTGCCTTGGACTCTTGGCCCAAAGTTCACCCCATTCTCCTATACTGCACCTATCTCAGCTCATTCCCCTATGGAATGGGGAGATGACGACCAGAAGACCCCAAGGCATACCGCGTGCTATGCGGTGTGTCTGCAGGGTAGGTGAGGTGAAATAGGCATGAGCATGAGGACGATGACTCCAAAGGCACACCCCAATGCCTGTCAGTCTCTGCAGGGTGGGGGTGGGTTTGGCATCAGTTCACTGCTTCACTGCCATTCCTATTATGCATGTCTCTAACTCCTGCATTACCAATGCCAATGCCAGCAAGACAACATTCGGCATTGACAAATGCTTGTTAATTTTTAATGTTGTGTTTATTGTTTTAAGTGAAATTTACACACATTCCCTCATACAGGGCCATAGTAAATACAGTAGCAATAGCATCATAATGTTGACATTCATAATTATTTTTTTTTATTTTTTATTTCTTTAGTGATTCAGAAAAGACCTTTGAGCACAAGCGCTTTTACAAAGGTTCCATGCCATAGATTGCAAAACAAAGTACAATAGGAGAAAGCAAAGGTGTATCACAATGAATGATACAGCTTGGATTCAGAACTTACAGAATAACTCAAAACATAGGTACAAGTTAAAATAACAAGAAAAACACTTTATGAGGGCGGAGGGGGGAATAAGCAGCCACAAAGTGCCTTGTCAGTAGTTCAGAGGGATGGGGATAACTGACAGTCGGGTGAAGAAAAGAGGTATGAGAGAGAGGTAGGTACTGCAGTGGAGATGAAGTATGGGGGAAGAAGGGTGATCAGGTGTAGGGAGAAATGGGGTTAAGGGGAGGCTGAGCAGAGAAGACATACTAGAATAAATGGTGGGGTGTGAGGGGGCATGGACAGGCAGCCTGCATTAGTAGTGACTGTCAGGGAAACTCACGGGACTGGGAGTTGGGGAGGGGGGGAAGGGGTGGCGGGTGCCAAAGGAGCATGATGCAAACTGATTGCTGAGGCAAGTTGTGAGAAGGGACAGAGCGAGAGGGTACCTGAGGCCTGCCTAGTGCTTGCTGGGGGGCAGAGAGAGCAGGTGTGGCTGGACGTAGAGGCAGGTACACTTAGAGAGTGTTATTAGGTGCTGTTTGAGGTCAGTTTTGAATTGGGCCAGACAATTGGCGACCAAGAGGTGTCCAGAGAGTTCAGTCCCTGTTCACTCCAAACTTTCAACATGGGCTTTTTGGGACCCCACCTCATGAACAGTGGCACTATCAATTCATTAGCCGAAAGGTGAGTATCCCCGGTATTCTTTTACAAGAGTAGGGGAGGGTCCCAAAGTTTAAACTGTTAATTGTCCATCAATGCCAGCCATCTCAATGGCTTTGGAATGTCCAGGTTCAACTAGAATTTACAGAGGAATATCAAAAACAATCACACTGGATCACTGTTTATCCATTTTTGCAAGTGTAATAGACAAGGCCACTGATTTTTGGTTTTTACTGGAAAACCCAGTAAAATTCTGGAATCTGGACTGCCTGCACTTTGGTAAAAACAAAGAATTTTATAGAATTTGGCATTTAAGGTCAAATCAGTAAATCTGCTGAACTAATTGTTATGTTGATTGTGCGCATGCGCAAGAAACATGTTGCGGCAGCTTTCTCCACAAGCAGGTTGTGGAGGCGCGGCACTGTTGTGGCCAATGCCCCCACAGCCTGCAAAGGCTTGTCCCACTTCCCACAATGCCATGGCATGCTGCTGCTGCTGACACTAGTTCAGCCAGCATGCCACAACCTTCTAAAAAGTAGCCACTGCAATCAGGGGCCACCTCGTCATTGCAGAGTCAGCCATCCGCTGCAATGAGGGAGCGACCCGTCATTGCAGGACAGGATGTAAAAACCTTGATTTTGTTTGTGAACACGGCGGCAGCTTGCCGCCGTGTTCACAAACAATATAACCCCCCTTCCACCATGTTTAGTTGCAACAGGGGCCCCAATCCCCATCGGCTTCACTGGCCCAATGTTGATTGTGCCGACGGGGGAGCCCACTCCCCATCGGCATTATGTCAAACACCCCCCCGCTGACATTGTGTGCCAATGGGGTGCCCAATCCCTGTCGGCATAATGTGAACTCCCCTTTTACTTGTGTGCCGATGGGGGTGTCAAATCCCCCCTCAGCTACTGGCCCCCCCAAAAGAAGCAGTCAGGTGGCGTGAATCCCCCCCTTTACTTGTGTGCCGATGGGGGTGCCCAATCCCCCATCGGCTACTGGCCCCCTCAAAAAAAGCAGTCAGGTGGCATGCTGGGAGCCCACCCCAGCGTGCCTAATGCTCCTGTGAAGAAAAAAACTGTCCTGTGATGGTTGTTTTGTTTTTAAACCTGTGAAATAAGAAAACTGTCCCTCGTGGTCACACTAGCCCCCCTCCCACCACCTGCACCCACCCACTGCGGACCCTGCCTCCTCTCACAACCCCCCCTCACCCCATACTTACCTCCAGAGTCCAGCGTGATGATCTTCTGTGGACCGGGAACACGTCTGCACTCTTCAAAGTCAACCGCAAACTGAGGAAATGCCGGTAAGCTGTATAATGGTAGAAATAGGGTTTTTTCAACTTTAATGCATATCTCAGTCATTTTTTGGAATTTTGGCACTAAATTTTCAACACTGGGTTTTTGGGACTCCTCCTCATGAATTCTCGAACTGTCATGGCGTTAATCGGCCCTAAAGGTGATTTTGCGCTCACTGCGTGAAATCACCTTTCAGTGCCTAGTAACAAAATGACAGTGCCAGTGTTCATGAGGTGGGCTCTCAAAAAGTCTATGTTGCAAATTTGGTGGAAAAAAATTCAAATAATGACTGTTTTATGAGAGTGCGTTGCGCAGTTACTATGCACACTCGTAAATTTGCAAATTTGCAATCTTTTCATGCCAGATTTTCAACATTGACATTTTTTCACACCTCCTTGCGAACAGTATAGCTGTCATTGTTCACATCCTGGCAGAAATGTGTTTTCACACTTCTGGCGCAGAATAGCGTGGTCACTGTGGGAAATCACTGTCCGGGACAGATTAAGAAAAAGAGAGTGATACTGTTCATGAGCAGAGGTCCTAAAATGCCTATGTTGAAAATTTTTTAACGATGCTCCATAAAATGACTGTTACAAATGTGCTTTACGCAGTTTGCACGCACGCTCGTAAGTTCACGAATTTATAATATTTTCACTCCAGATTTTCAGCATTGCCATTTTCCCACACCTACCTATGAACAGTACAGCTGTCATTTTCCCATCCTGGCGAAATGTGTTTTTGCACTTGGCGCAGAATAGAGCGGTCAGCTGTGAAATCACTGTCGGGACAGATTAAGAAAAGAGAGTGATACTGTTCATGAGCAGAGGTCCTAAAATGCCTATGTTGACAATTTGGTGATGATAGCCCATCAAATGACTGTTACAAGTGTGTTGCACTTCCACGCTGCCTTGTAACCTTCACAAATTTGTAATATTGTCACCCAGATTTCCAACAGTGGCATTTTTTTCACACCTTCTTATGAGCAGTACAGCTGTCATTTTTCACATCCTTACCAAAATGTGTTTTCACAGTTCCAGCGCAGAATAACGCAGTCGCTGTGGGAAATCACTGTTCGAGACAGATTAAAAAAATGACAGTGGCACTGTTCATGAGCAGAGGTCCTAAAATGCCTATGCTGATAATTTGGTGATGAAACTCCATAACATGACTGTGTTACAAGTGTGCGTTGAACTGTTTCCACGCACCCTTGTAACTTCGCAATGTTGTAATATTTTCAAGCCACTATTTCAACAGTGGCATTTTTCCACACCTCCTTATGAACAGTACAGCTGCCATTTTTCACATCTTGGCTAAAATATGTTTTTGCACTCCTGCCGGACAATAGCACGGTCACTGTAGGAAATCACTGTTTGGGACAGATTAAGATCAAACAACTGAGAGGGGTGAGTGACTGAGCTCAACTGAGCTCTATCGGGACTGCTGCAGATTTGTTTGTGGGCAGAAAAAGGCCTCAACGCAAGAGCCCAGTACAAAAGGGCCGCCTGCAGCACTGGAAGAAACAGAACGAGAGAGCAAGTGATGGAGAGGGAGTGAGCAAACTCACCAGAGCGCTGTCAGAACTGCTGCGGATTTCTTTGTGGGCAGAAAAAGGCATCAATGCAGGCAGGGGCCCAATACAAAAGGCCAGCCTGCAGCGGTGGGAGAAACAGTATGAGCGAGTGAGACGGGGGGCTGTGTGAGCTCAACAGAGCTCTATCAGGACTGCTGTGGATCTCTCTGTGGGCAGAAAAAGGCACCAATGCAGACAGGAGCCGCATACTAAAGGGCTGCTTGCAACGCCAGGACAAACAGAATGAGCACGTGAGAAAGGGAGACTGAGCAACCTCAACGGAGCTCTGTCAGGACAGCTGCAGATTTCTTTGTGGACAGGCAAAGCTGCTAACACAGCCAGGAGCCCTGTACACAAGAGCAGCCTGCAGCGCCAAGAGAAACAGAATGATCGAGTGACAGAGCAGTAGTGAGCGAGCTCAATGGAGCTCTATTGTGACTGCTGCGGATTTCTTTTTGGGCAGAAAATGCAGCAACGCAGGCAGGAGCCCAGTACAAAAGGCCAGCTTGCAGCACCGGCTGAAACAGAATGAGTGAGTGAGTGAGAGAGCTCAATGGAGCTGTGTCGGGACTGCTTCAGATTTCTTTCTGGCCAGAACAAGCCACCAATGCAGGCAGGAGCCCAGTACACAAGGGCAGCCTGCAGCAGCAAGAGACACAGAACAAATGAGTGAGGGAGGGGGAGTGAGTGAGCTCAACAGAGCTTTGTTGGGACTGCTGCAGTTTTGTTTGTGGGCAGAAAAAGCCAGCAATGCACGAAGGGGCCCAGTACAAATGGGCAGCCTGCAGTGGCGGGAAAACCAGAATGAGTGAGTGAGAGTGGGGGAGTGAGCGAGCTCAACAGAGCTCTATTGTAACTGCTGCAAATTTGTTTGTGGGCAGAAGAAGGCGGCAACGCAGGCAGGAGCCCAATAGAAAAGGGCAGCCTGCAGTGCCGGCAGAAACGGAATGAGCGAGTGAGAGAAGGGGAGTGAGCGAGCTCAACGGAGCTTTGTTGGGACTGCTGCAGATTTCTTTGTGGCCAGACTAAGGCGCCAACAGAGGCAGGAGCCCAGTACAAAAGGGCAGCCTGCAGCACCAGGAGAAACAGAATGAGTGACTGACACAGAGGGAGTGAGCAACCTCATTGGAGCTCTGTCGGGACAGCTGCGGATTTCTTTGTGGGCAGAAAAAGGTGCCAACGCAGGCAAGAGTCCAGTACAAAATGGCAGCCTGCAGTGCCAGGAGAAACACAACGAGCGAATGGGGGGGGGAGTGAGTGAGTTCAATGGAGCTATATCGTGACTGCTGCGGATTTCTTTGTTGGCAGAAAAAGGCGGCAACACAGGCAGGAGCCCAGTACAAGGGCCAGCCTGCAGCGCCGGCAGAAATGGAACAAGTGAGTGACAGAAGGGGAGTCAGCAGGCTCAACAGACCTGTGTCAGGACTGCTGCAGATTTCTTTGTGGGCAGAAAAAGCCACCAACAGAGGCAGGAGCCCAGTACAAAAGGGCAGCCTGCAGTGCCAGGAGAAACAGAATGAACGAGTGAGAGAGGGGGAGTGAGCCACCTCAACGGAGCTCTGTCGGGACAGCTGCAGATTTCTTAGTGGGCAGAACAAGGTACCAATGCAGGCAGGAGCCCAGTACAAAAGAGCAGCCTGCAGCACCAGAAGAAACAGACTGAGCGGCTGACAGAGGGCCAGTGAGCATGCTCAACAGACCAATGCAATCAACATTTGGCACTGACAAATGCTTGTTTTCTAATAGTCACTTCCTGTACTATTTTTAGTTTGCTATGATTAAGGCTGTGAAGGATTGTGCTTTACTTAACTTCCTGTACAGAACCGTATTTCAAGAGTCTCAGCCCTTTGAAACTTACTTTAATCAACTTAGAGCTAAGAATTCAGATTGGAACTTGATCAGTAGACCAGATATGTGCAAAATGATTTTCACATTAATGCAGAGTGTGTTGCTTCAACCCCACCTTAGAAGATAGCGGCGAATTAAAAGTGACTAAGGTGAGCAAGCCACCTTCGTAAATGTTTTATTTGTTTGGACGCATTTGTAAAAGAGAATGTTTTTTATTAATTGTGTTATTGAATAAATATGACTATGACCTCTTGGATCTGAGAGACCTGCAGACAGACCCATTCCCCCAATAATTTCCAACAATATTCTCTGCTAGGCTTACTACTAGGACATTCAACTTAATGGGGAAACATTACATCCAGTAACATTAAAGTAATCCCCCCAAACACATATGAAGAGGAGCAGTGCTCTGTGTTGTTCTGATTGATGGCTGTTTTCTTAATTTTTCTGAATGTCCTCCCCACTGCCCACTCCTCTGCATCCATTAATATGCATGCAGATGGTATGGTACTCTTTGCTCCCGGTTCCTCTGCTCCTGATCTCACAGTCCAGCTCCAACTAGACTTTAACAATTTCCAGCACTGGTTCCTGCCCAATTAGCTGTCCCTCAGTGCTAAATAAATGGTCTGTATGACTTTTGGCACTAGGCAGTTGCTTGCTAGCCTCACCCGTCTCTCTCTGTCTCTTCCTTCAATACCATTTATGGTGCAGCGATTGAGGATGTCTCCTTCTGCAAGTACCACGGGGTTTGGCTGGACTGTCATCTCAATTTATTGGTTCATGTGGATGCCATCCCCCAGAAGCTCCACCCTAAATGTGATGTGCTTTACAGGAATAAAGGGAGTATCCCACTTCCTGCCCACAGAGAAATCATCTTGAAGATACTCCCTATCTTCGACTATGGTGACATTGTTTACAGTGTTACTCCCATGTCCATATTAGTCAGACTGGTCCTTCTCATCCACTCTTTCTGTCAATTTGCCTTGGACAGTCCCCCTCACACTCACTACTGTTCATTGTGCACCTCCCTCTCCCATGGCACTAGGTGCCTTGACCACTGTGCCTCCTTTATCTTCAAATTCTGGTTTGGCTTCCTTCCCTCCTACCTTGCCTCCCTCTTCACTTCCCCCATCTACCTCTTACTCCATTCGCAACTCTGGCTCTCACTTCTTCACTCTTCGCCTAATGAAATCCTCTTCTGGTCAAGTTGCCTTCTCATTCCACTTCCCTAAACTATAGGGCTCACTCCCCACTTCCATCCACTCTTCTCCTTCCCTCCATGTCCTGAAATCTCTCCTCAGTGATTTCAATACTCACTTCTGCAGTTTCTCCCAATACTGGGCCCTGGGCGTTTGTCTGCTGGCCACCAACCCCTGTTCCCCCTTCACAATTCACTGACACTAGTGCAGCCCCCTTCAACCACTCACCAATTTTCATCCATCTCCCACCCTGTACTTGGGATTGCATAATGGCACACTGCATATCATTCTACTTCTGTACTTTATTGTATATTTTCTACATGGAAGCCTTGCCTGTGAAATTCCTCATTTTGTTGTACTTACAAATGATTTTATTGTATATCTCATCATTGCATTTTTGTATGTAACCCCTCACCCCTGCCTTTTTGCCAAAATGACAGGTGGCATGCTGGTGAAGCTGACAGCAGTACCTGGTGGGGACCTGGGTTCAGGGAGGATGAGGTTACTCGGCACAGGGGGACCTAGATTTGGCTACTCTGCACAGGGGCACCAAAGTAAATCCGAACACAGGAAGCAATAACTGTAATGTCCAGAACCTGGAATGGGATTCTTCAGTGTGGATTTTATTCATATACTAGCTGAACAAAACAAAGCATAGATGGACCCCCATGGGGCTACATTTCCTGGTAATGGAGATTAGAGACTACAACGCGGTCCACTGGAAGAATGAACCAATTATACTGTTTTCAGGCTCTGTATCCACGAGGCACACAGCCTGGACTTGCATGCGCTTTGGGTAAACAGCCTGACTGGCCCGGCTCCCCCACCGGCCACTTGATTCACGGTCCATTGGAAGAATGAACCAATTATCCTGTCATGGCTCCCCACACCACTTAGAGTCTGCGACTCCTAGAGAGATTTCTTCCTTACTTGTTATGACTCCCCATCTCACAAAGAGAATTCTTCTTTACACTTGTTGTGGCTCCCCACACCACTTAGAGTCTGTGACTCCTAGAGAGATTTTCCCTTTGCAACCCCATCGCTGGGTACTCTCATCACTGGCTAGCGCATGAGGCAACGAAAGCAACCACAGCAGAAATCCGTAGAGGTGGACCTGGTTACTAAAGATGGGGGGTTTGCCCACCTCCAGCTCCCACAGCCCATACCTGGCCATTTCCCTGGGAAAAGTGAACCATTTCTTTTCTGAGCTTCTAAATGTAGATTAAAGGGTAGATGATCTGGCGCATCTCCTCTACATATTACTTGAATCACACAGCACTCTAGCATTTGACACTACTCCACTTGTTTGGCCTAGTCCTATAGGCTTCCCAAAATGTAGCTCAATTCCTAGATTCCCACGCATGTCCCAGGGTGAAGAAAACTGTTTGCCCTTTTTGTCAGAGCAGACACTCACCCTTTAGTTGCAGGTGCCCCACAGGCGAATCACAAATCTTCCAACTTTCCAAAACAAAGGCTGAACTGAACAGGCAGCTTTCCTTCCTCCTGGCAGAATTAAGGGGATTGCCCCAGGAATCTGCATGGGGATCTTTACATCCCCCCCCGGAGGGAGGGGGCACTGAGACACGAACAGCGGTCTCCGCCACTTGAGCACACCTTCACTTACTCAAGACAAACTGGACACTGACTACTTTTTACTGAAGGCAAACTGGAACTGAACTCTTCCCTTTGAAAACTCCCAACATTCTATCTAACTCCCTCTGCTGCAGATTCCAATGTGGCTTATGCAGCTGCGAAAGTTCTATTGGTGATGTCATCCCTCAGTCTCAGCTGAGACTGAGAACAGAGTGAGACAGTGTGAAACCCATTTAACTGGAGTTTCACAAGCTGCCTTCTCTGCCTACCACTAGGTCATACTGGGATTCTAGTAACCCTGGGTAACAAGAGGTTACATGTAGTTTCACTGTTGTACTCTCCCCTTCTCCCTACCACCAGGACACATCGGGAAACAAGTTGCTACCAGCTCAGTACGCCTTTCCTGGTAAAACTTTTGAAGTAAATAAATACATTTTCTGATGAATGGAACAGATAATTATTATCCAGTTACTCTACTAAATATCATATAAGCCAAAACTGTAAAGACTGGATTTTCAGCCACAATGCTGCAAGTGCAACATCAAAACTGCCATCACAGAGGCAACAAGCCTTTGAGTGAAGCAAATAAACAAATCAAAATGAAGGAAAAACCCACTATGTTTCTCAGAAGAGGTAGCGGGGAAGGTTAGGGAGAAAAGATAGCATTCAGTAAGTATAAGGAAACACAGAAAGAGCAGAACAGAGAACTGTACCAGTTAAAGCAGAAGGAAGTGGGGAAGGCAGTCAGACTAGAAAAAGGCCAAACCGAGAAAAAGATAGCCAACTCAGTTAAGAAAGAGGATAAAACCTTTTATAGGTTCAATAGGAAACGAAGAAAGATCAAGGGAGGGATAGTGAGGTTTAATGAAGGGAGGTGGGTGGGCAGAGGGTGACAGTGAAAAAGCAGGGATACTGAATGAATACTTCTGCTCAGTATTCACAAAAGAAGAGGGGGAGGTACCTAATCCAATCAATAGAAGCACTCTGAATGGGGGGGGGGGTTGATACAAGTCCATTTACAGAAGAAAGGGTTCTGAAAGAACTCCTGAAACTAAAGGTGGACAAAACAATTGGACCTGATGGGATTCATCCCAGAAGTCTAAAAGAACTAAGGGGAGAACTAGTGACACCACTGACTACCCTTTTTAACAAATCATGAGAGTATGGTGTGGTTACCGAGGACTGGAGGAGAGTGGATGTGATTCCCATTCACAAAAGTGGAGCAAAGCAGAGGCAGGAAACTATAGACCTGTTAGTTTTACCTCAGTGAGAGGGAAAACGATGTTATCACTTTGGAAAAAAAGAATTGTTGAGTACCTAGAGGCCAGCGGGGCACAGGACCCAAGGCAGCATGGATTCACAGCTGGAAGGTCATGTCAGATGAATCTAATAGATTTCTTTGACTGGGTGACCAAAGTAGTAGACCAGGGAGGGGCCGTGGACATGGCCTACCAAGACTTTAGCAATGCATTTGACACAGTCCCATACAAAATATTAATAAACAAGTTAGCCACCCTGTGAATGCATCCCAGGGTAGTAGCCTGGGTAAAAAAATTGGCTGGATAACAAGACACAGAGGGTAATAGTAAACAGAATCCACTCCGAAGAAAGGGGTGTTTCTAGCGGGGTACCACAGGGTTCAGTATTGTGACCGGTCTTTTTTAGTGTCTTTATAAGTGACAATGCAGAGGGATTGGAAGGAAAAGTATGCCTCTTTGCAGGCAACACAAAGATCTGCACAAGGGGGTCAGTGGGAATTGTAGTTCTTGGTCCACTTACTGAACTACTTGGCTTCCTGTTCATCCAGCGTATTGACGTTGGGAGACTGTGTATACTTTTTAACAAGTGGAACTTTTAATATAAAATAGGGAACCTCTACTATGCTAGTGCTTAGATATTACAGCTTGCCTAGGAAACAGTTAAAGGGTCATTTTTCTTTGCTCTGTTAAGAGCGAGACCTGGGGCAGTGTTATGTGACCCAGGAAACTTCTGTGTCCCATAGGATTAAGTGCAAGCCCCATGTGCACGCATTCTCCATGCACAAAGACATGCACCGAGACATGTGCTGCATGTTTGCATGTGTCCACGTGGGTTTGAGTGGGCAGAAACCTTGTGGACTATAGCAGATACATAAGAAGCTCTACGAATCATCTCAGTGTGGGTAATTTCTTTTTTAAAGTACCTTATTGTTTCCCTAGGAACTACACTAAATAAACTGAGCATGGCAGAACTGATTAGAACTTTGGAAGGGGACTGGGCATATAAATGTCTGTCGTGCTTTATGTGTACTATTTCAGAAACTGAGCTTGAACTAGGCACTATCTGTTTGAAATGCAAATATATCAGCAAACTTGAGGAGGCTGTTAGAGGTTTAAAAACAAACCTTGGAGTTATCATGCAGGAACAACAGGGTATCAATTAGCATATTATACAATTTGACACTCAAACTAATGCTGAAAGTACAGTTGGGATGGTAGTACCAGATCAACATCACTGTAGTTCAATTACCCATGATAACTTAATAAGCCAAATAGTTGGACAAGGTGCCAGCAAGAGAAGAGAGAGAGAGAGAGACAGAATCAGGAGAATCCAACGATGAGGGTTGGACCATAGTCTCAGGGAAGCCACCAGAAAAAGGAAGACAAGCAACGGAATTTGATCTTCCAACTAACAATAGATACACCCCGTTAGCCACAACAAGTGAGCAAAGCAGAGAGGAAGTTCTCAGTCTAATCCACCTGCTGCACAATCTGAACAACACTGCCCCCCAAATTAGAATAGCACAAGATTCCGTAACCAAGAATAATCTGTTGTCTCATGCTAGTATAACAGAACAAGATAGAGCTAATAGTACTGTGTGTATAGAGCCAGATCCATTGGTACTATCTGGTGAGAATGACAATGTTACTAATTTAATCCCCCCCCCCGAAGTTCACCCCCATGCTAAACTTACATTATTGGGGTTTCAATGATAAAATATATCGACAGAATAGTATGTAAAGATGACAAAATCAACAAAAAAAAGTCTGAGTTATAGTGGTGCAAAAATTTGAGATCTAAGTAATGATGAACACAATACTTGAACACAGCGGGGAAAAATCTCTAGCAATTTTGCATTTTGGAGTTAATAACATACACAATTGCAGTCTTAAAGAAATTACAAAGGAATTGCAGGTCCTGAGTGAGATTTTAAAAGCACATAATTGTACAATATGTTTTTCCGAAATACTCCCAGTGCCACGTGCCACACAGGTTATGCTTTATAAAATCAAGGCAGTGAATAACTGGTTACGTCTATGAAATCTGGTTATGGTTGTATTACCCATTGAGAGAACTATATTGACAGACCGCATTTATATGCATGGGACAGTCTGCATCTTAGCAAAAGGGGAAGTGACTTCCTGGGGAAAAGAATAGTGAAATATGTCGAGAAAAATTTAAACTGACTTCGGGGGTGGGGGTAGTGAACGTATCAATAACGTCCAACATCCATCTACTGTGCAACTTAGAGAAAGCAATATACTAATGACCAATGCCAGGAGCCTTAATACCCACAAGAAAACAGAACTACAGGCATTCATGCTTCAATACAATATTAAATTTGCTGGTAACCCTGAAACATGGTGGGACTCTCACTCAGACTGGATGGCGGATATACCTGGTTACACATTATACAGGAAAGATAGAGATAATCGATTGGGTGGGGAAATTTGCCTCTGTATTAATAGTTCTATCAAACCACATATGATTAACCCAGTCTCATTAAGTGACACTGATGTGGAATCCATCTGGGCTAAAGTATAACTACCTAAAAGAAAACATTTAATTACTGTGATTTGTTATAGACTGCTGAATGCAAGTCTAGAGTATAATAATGCCCTACTAGATCAAATAAGACAAATTTCAAATATGGGAGATGTCCTCATTATGGGTGATTTCATCTTGCCAGGCATAGATTGGATTCACAACGTGGGCACTACACCCTATGAAAGAATATTTGTTGAAACATGTATAGAAACAGGTTTACATCAATTGATCACTGAACCAACTAGAGATAGTAATATTCTTGATTTATTGTTAACCAACATTCCAGAGCAGATATCAAACACTCAGATTGAGAGCCCACTACTCTATAGTGATCACAATTATTATCACTTCCTTACTATCAATGACGAAAAACTTACCATCACATCAAACTAATAAGGGACTATTAACGTGCTGACTTCGAGTTAATTAACTCAAAATTACTCAGTATTGACTGGGAAAGAATTATGGAGGGATCGTCTGTACCTAATGTTTGGGAATCCTTTAAAAATAATGTACAGGAAACTGTGGACCAATATATCCCTCTTAGGAGGAAATACAATCCAAAAGGCAAAATCCCTTCATGGTCGACTAAGAGGGTTAAAACTAGGGTTGTCAGAACTAGTTCGGTAAAGATTCGAACCTTCCTCGAACCTGGTGTTCGAGTTCTAACTTAGAACTCGAACACTAAGCGATTATAAAAGTTCGAATCACAGCAACAAAACGTTGTCTGTTTGCACTTACGCACTTCCACGCACGGGTCAGGTGGGGGTCGAGTAAGCTGCGCGAGCCACGGGATCTGTGGGGGTATTTAGGGAGATGTGCCGTGAGGAGGAGTGCCATTTGCAGAGGATCAGAGCGGAGGCAGCAGCAGCCTAGCTAAACTGTAGCATTAGCGGTTAGCGTACCGCTACTCTTGTCCAGTGGCCACTTCCGTCATCCATTTTCCTGTGAGACTGAGAACAAGAGAAAGGCTGAAAAAAGCTCAAAATTGGGTGGGAGTGGGACTAGGGGGAGGTTCAGGACAGGTGGAGGGATTAATCAAGAATTGGGAAGGGACTGGGGAATAGGGAAGGATCAAGACCGAGATCAATCAATATCAGGACTGGAGGAGAACTCAGGAGGACTCGGAGAGAGAATAAAAAAAAAGAAGAAGAAGTGAAGAACCTTTGTGAAATGTGATTATTTGAAACTGCAGCAATGCTCAGTCAGTGGTGCACACTGCACACTCAGCAGCTGCCAGCAACAAGCATACAAGGGGGCCAAAAAAAGGCAAATAAATCTGAGCCCTTCCCAGTGTAGTGTGTGTGTCACAGAGAGAAGCCCAGTGTGTGCCCCTTGACTGCACTGTACCCTACCCAGTGTGTGTGTTACAGAGAAAAGCCCAGTGGCTAGTTGTGTGGTGGCATTAACCTTACATGACAGAAACGTAGAAATATAATTCTCATTCCCTGAGTTGTTGGTTATCTATGTGACTCCGTCTCCTGTGGTCAGCCCATCACCCTGCTGCTGTGTGCCCTTTGACTGCACTGTACCCTACCCAGTGTGTGTTACAGAGAGAAGCCCAGTGGCCAGTTGTGTGGTGGCATTAACCTTACATGACAGAAACATAGAAATATAATTCTCATTCCCTGAGTTGCGTATGTGACTCCGTCTCCTGTGGTCAGCCCATCACCCTGCTGCTGTGTGCCCCTTGACTTCACTGTACCCTACCCAGTGTGTGTTACAGAGAGAAGCCCAGTGGCCAGTTGTGTGGTGGCATTAACCTTACATGACAGAAACATAGAAATATAATTCTCATTCCTGGGTTGCGTATGTGACTCCGTCTCCTGTGGTCAGCCCATCACCCTGCTGCTGTGTGCCCTTTGACTGCACTGTACCCTACCCAGTGTGTGTTACAGAGAGAAGTCCAGTGGCCAGTTGTGAGGTGGCATTAACCTTACATGACAGAAACATAGAAATATAATTCTCATTCCCTGGGTTGCGTATGTGACTCCGTCTCCTGTGGTCAGCCCATCACCCTGCTGCTGTGTGCCCTTGACTGCACTGTACCCTACCCAGTGTGTGTTACAGAGAGAAGCCCAGTGGCCAGTTGTGAGGTGGCATTAACCTTACATGACAGAAACATAGAAATATAATTCTCATTCCCTGGGTTGCGTATGTGACTCCATCTCCTGTGGTCAGCCCATCACCCTGCTGCTGTGTGCCCCTTGACTGCACTGTACCCTACCCAGTGTGTGTTACAGAGAGAAGCCCAGTGGCCAGTTGTGTGGTGGCATTAACCTTACATGACAGAAACGTAGAAATATAATTCTCATTCCCTGGGTTGCGTATGTGACTCCATCTCCTGTGGTCAGCCCATCACCCTGCTGCTGTGTGCCCCTTGACTGCACTGTACCCTACCCAGTGTGTGTTACAGAGAGAAGCCCAGTGGCCAGTTGTGTGGTGGCATTAACCTTACATGACAGAAATGTAGAAATATAATTCTCATTCCCTGGGTTGCGTATGTGACTCCGTTTCCTGTGGTCAGCCCATCACCCTGCTGCTGTGTGCCCCTTGATTGCTATGTGTATGCCTATGCCCAGCAGCCCAATCATTCTGTAAGCCTTGAACCTGGGATCCTTTAGTTGCAAACTGTCATATTCTTCAATTACTTTCAGTCCACGGTATCACAGTGTCACACAACCAAAATAAAATTTTGGAGTTGTAGCCAGCGATCACAGATCACATTGCTTTGTTGCACAGGAATTGTTTGGGTGTGGGTGTGTTCACCGCAGTATACTGGTAGTACTGGTACTTACTGTCTGTTATGGCTGACAGCAACATAGATGAAGCATCTAGTACTGGTGTTGGAGCAGGTGTTGGTGGTAGTGGTAATCCTGGTGCTAACAGAAATAACCAAAATGTTTCCGTGATAAAATTCAACAAACAGCAAAGAGCAACAGTGAAGTGTGGTAAGGGGACCCTTTAAGAAACCTGTACAGCTGCTGGGGTCACACGGAGAGGCACCATAAGGTATGCCATTCATGCTGTTAAGATCCTGTGACTAAGCAATAATGCAAGTGACAGTGAGTCCCTCTGACTCAGACAGTAGCTCTTTGTCTCAGTCCGACACTGTTGTGTCTCGCGACAAATCATTACTTCCTCAACAAAGTGAAATGAGCAAGTCTGCTGACAATGAATCAGGTAGTGCACTTGCAAATACATCCAGCACTGTTGGCAATGAAAAGGACATATCCATTGAATCCACCACTTCTGTGTTGGCCAGCAATGAAAATCCATCAGAGTCTTCTGCCCACTCTTCTAGCACCAAGGAGCATGTCCCAGGTTCTGTTAGGACAGGTGAAAAGACACAAACAGTCTTTAGCTATCTTCCTAGCACTCGAACAAAATCTGTCACATCTGAGGTGTGGAATTATTTCTCTGTCAGTAAAACTGATCCATGCAGAGCAATTTGTTTCCTTGTAAACAGAGTGTAAGCCATGGTAAAGTTGTGTCTGCCTTGCACTACACAGCTCTTAACCATCTGAAAAGCATTCGGCTTTTGCTTGATCATCCAAAACCCATGTCCTCCATCTTCCAGACCGCACGGAGAAGGGTCAGGAATCTGAAATGGATACTGAATTGTCTGAACTTGATGCGGGCAGAACCACTGCCAGCCCTAGGATCACTGTTACCACCAATGCCAGCACCATTAGTACCAGTTGCACATCCAGTGATGGCACTGAATGTATAAGTCCTAGTCCACCATCTCTGCGTCCATCTGCCCATCAGCACGATGTATAATAAACCAGCAGGGACATGTTGCAAACAGCTAACACTGTCTCAGGCATTTGAAAGGAAGAATACCTTTACTAGAAATCATCCAAAGACCCTTCATCTTAATCACCAAATTGGTGAACTGTTAGCCGGAGCCCTTCTCCCATACTCTTTGGTAGATCATGAGGATTTTAGGGAGCTTATGACATTAGCAGAGCCTCGTTACAATGTTCCTCATCGAAGGTACTTTTCCTATGTTGAAATACCAAACATTTATCAGGCTTTAAAAGCGACAGTGATGCTGCACTTAAAACTGCGGAGGGTGGGGTTATTCATGTCACAACAGATATGTGGACCAGCACTCAAAACATAGATTACATGACCCTTACCGCTCATTGGGTCACGTTTTCTTGTGCTTCTTCAAAACAAAGACACCCCAAAAGATGGCTGCTGCATATAAAGAAGTTTGGGCAAAGTCATACTGCTGCAAACATCTTGCAGGAACTAAATGACCTCCTTGACGAATGGGTTTATTCTCATGGTCTAAAATGTGGCTTCATAGTAAGTGACAATGGAGCCAACATCTTAAAAGCAGTACAGGATGGAGGATTTCTGCATGCTTCTTGCTTTGCACATTACGATACATTAATTGTCACGGGATTTCTCAGCAAGAAACACAAGTGGATGGTATGATTGCTGTTTGCAAAAAATTGTGTCTCACTTTTCACATTCAACCAAGGCTATACGGACATTGTCCGAACTGCAAAAAAAACACAAGCTGCCCCAGCAAAAGCTGATTCAAAATGTTTCCACTCGTTGGAACTCAACGCTTTATATGCTGCAGCGCCTCTTGGAGCAAAAGCAAGCTGTACATGAGTACTGCTCCAGTTACATTATTGGAGATGGCATTATGCTGTCTGTGCTGCAGTGGAAATTAATGGAGACAGTGTTCTGTATCCTAGCTCCTTTTGAGACAGCTACAAGGGACATGTCTTCTGAAGGTGCATCTGTGAGTCAGGTTATCCCACTCATAATGCTCATTTCACATCATCTTAGTGTTCTAAATCTACAAATAGAAAAAGACAGATCTGAAGCGCAGACAACATGTCGCCTGTATCATGGGAATCTCGTAAAGAGAATGAGCGAGCGCTTCAAAACCAATGACAAATTAGTTGCAATGACGAAATCAAGACACTACATCCTTGCAACTCTCTTAGATCTCAGGTTCAAGGCTATACATCTTCCAAAAACAGATGATATAGAGCAGTACAAATGTATGTTGCTAGATGAGCTGCAGCACTCACAGGAGTCAAACACAGACACGCACAGTACCCTCAGGTTGTCATCACCACAACATGCAGGTTCATCTTCACAAAGGGCTACAGAACTGGAAAAGTCACCAAACATTAACAGTAGTTGTTCCACAACTGCCACTTCTTCAGCCCTTAGTAGCAAGCTAAATCTGTGGCAAAACCTTTCCCAAATTGCTGCCATACCAGCTGCTTCTGCTGATTCCTCTTCTGAGCGGTCTCTGTCCAACATGGTAGACAGTTACCTGCAAGAACTGCCTATTCCTATTGATGCATGCCCTTTTGAATACTGGAGATCAAAAAAGTCAATTTGGACAGAGCTGTGTGATGAAGCCTGTAAATATCTTGGTTGTCCTGCAACAAGTGTCTCTTCAGAACGCATGTTTAGTACAGCTGGCAATATTGTGACAGACACCAGAAATAGGTTGCTGCCAGAAAATGTACACACGTTAACTTTTATTAAAGTTAATAAGTCAAGATTTTCGTATCCCTACAAGAGTATACAAACTGATCCTGAAGTGATTGATGTTGTGGATGTTGATGGTGATGACAACTCAGATGGTGGTGGCTGGTAAATATTGTGTGGGACAGAGTCTCTCTGCACCAAAAAGGAAACTTTTACAGACTGTGATGACTTTGGTTGTCGTCTCTCTCCTTTCTCGTTCTATTACCTTGGACTATATACCCCCCAAAACTTTCACCATTTCATGGCAAACTGCTTTGTAGCTAGGGTCTAAACTAAAGTCAACAAGTTTTATATACAGGGTAATTTTAACATCAGTGGAACAGGCCAAATTTGGCATAAAAGGGACACTGTCCGTCAATCCTTTCTGTATCATATTATTTATAGTTAAAGTGCAAACATATATTTTGGATTTACCTTCTGTGACTTTGTGGTGCATCAGTATGGGCTGGGACAGGAGACAGTCTATTTTTCAATTTTAAAGAGGACAAAACAATGAGTTCTAATTGGTAGCTGTTTATTATTTTTTCAATTACAGAAATGTTAGCCATAAACGAAAAATGGATGCTAGTACATGGGTGAGGGTTGTGGGTTGGTTTTAACATGGGTGTAAGGGTGGCATGGGTGCTACTACACAGATGAGGGTGGTGGAAGAAAAGTGGAATGGGTGATGGGGTGAAAGGTGGGTGTTGTTTTAGTTCTTTCATTTACAGATTCGTGATCAGCTGGGGATGGTGAGGAAAAAAATGATGACAGACCGAACCTACTGTACACATAATATATATTCTTATTAAATACATTGCAAACTGCTGCCACCTAGCACAATTGTCCTGTCCCCTTTAAAAAAAGAATAAAGGAATCAGAAATAAAAGAAAATCTGCATCAGCAGTTTTCACAGAATGTGACGTATCATAAAGTGTTTTTGCTTTACAAGTAGTGATAATTTGATACATAATGGGGTTGACAGACGCTGTCCCTTAAACATCACATGCCAACTGCTGCAGCTACATTAAATGTTCCTTAGTATGTGGTGAGGAAACCACTTTTTTTATTTATGTGACTGAAATACAGATTTTATTGAAGTATCAGCTGCAAAAATGCATCATCTTAGAAAGTTGTATGTATTACTTCAATTTGCCAACAAAAATGTTGGTATATGTATGCATTACCTTAGAAAATTGCATGCATTTTTTGCCAGCAACAATGACTGGCATATTTTTTTTATTCAAATGTCTTGACTGACTACGTTATGACATAATGGGCCAGATATTGAAAACTTTGCGCTGGGCAAAAACCATTTGCGCAGGTTTAGCGCGGGATTAGCACGGGTCTGCCATATTCAAAAGGCCAAATAGCGCGGGCAAACTGCATTAGCGCCGGGCAAAATTATAATGTATGCAAGGGGCAAACTGACATGAATACAGGTGCAATGCTATATTCAGCGACTAGCGCCGCGCTAAGTGGTTTTGCACGACTTAGCGTGACATTTAGCGCGGTGCACATTACCGCCCAGGAAAAGCTGGTCTTAATCCTGGGCAATCAGCTTTGTGCGACATTATGGCTTTGCGCGGTGTTTGCGTGGGTTTAGCGCAGGTTTTGCATGACCCTAACAAATAAATATGACACATAGATAAAGCCAAACATAGAGGAAGCATGCTGCTAACTGATGGCATCACAATGATGCCATCATCTGTCACCAGTCCCAGCCATGCCAGGCAGTAAGTGGTGATCCTGCCACCACTGGACAGCACGGCAGTGTGGCCATACAGCACGCACCTGTGGACCACACTTCCGTGGACACCAACAGATGCCAGCACACACATGCAGCACTGTGGGCATGGAGGATGTTGAGGGGAGTATATATGGGTGGCGAGGCTGTGCTACAGATCAGGTGTGGCCACAAGGCTGGGACACATCATGCAGTGTACATGGGTCAGTATTGGGAATACCCCAACACCAGTGTGCCTTTCGGATAATATATGCCCCCCCCGGCCACATACCTCACAGCTGTACAACTGCCATAGCACACAAAGCCAGAAATGTACATGTCACTGTGAGCATCCATGCCACAGGTGCAGCATCTGTGGGTCACACAACAGCGTAACAGTAATGTCCAGTGTCAGAAAACATCCTAGGTTGGGCGCTCACTCTGTATAGTGCAGTCATCATCACTGCCCTACACACCATAGGCATTGCTGTGTCCACGCACTACTGGCCCCTTGCTACTGTAGTTTCTGCTGTGCACTGTAGCATGCCCTACAATGTGACAGTTGCATGCAGCACCACCACCACCTGTGCCTATGGTGTCCTGTCCCCGGGGTATAATATGCTATGCTATGCTGTACTGTTTACATGTAGCCTGCAGCTATCATCATGCACTGCCAGACTGACCTACAGGTGGAGCTGCGGTTGGTCCTGGTCAGCCCCTGTACTTCCAGACTGACCTATAGGTGGCTCTGTGGGACTCTGCAGTAACGTTGGGCAAACTGCATGCAAATCAGGGTATAATGAGATACTAATCCGGTTGTTTGCCCAGAGACTACGTAAGTAGGCTCATTTGCATGGCACTTTTGAATATGGCACATTTTAGCCCCGGGCAAACGGGTTTGCTCCGGGCTAACTGCTTAGCTCCGCGGCGCTAACGGTACAGGGAATATTATACAGTTTTGATCACTGTTCTTTCACATCTGCTGCTTCCTGCAGCTGTACTGAGTCCATGCATTTGCTGGCACACACATTGGCCACGTAGTTTGTCTGTACCTGCCCACATGTTGCTGTGTACTGTGTTGTTGTTGTGGGTTGCACTTCCTGGTTGCTTTATTCAGTGCTGTCTTATTCCAGGGCTATTTTTGCCCTGCACTCCCAGCCCAGTTTGCATGGCCTCATTACCATGCCATATTCGGAAGCTGTTTGCCCTGGGCTATTCCTTTTGAATATAGCATGCTCTGTGCTCCAGGCTAAGTTTGCCCGCTGGGCAGTGCTAATTTGGCCCCGGGGCAAAGTTTTGAATATCTGGCCCAATATGTTTTGCAACAGTTCCACATGCTGCTGCTGTAGTACTTGGCTTGACTTTGTTATAAAAGCTTTCTTTTAAACATAGCAACTTTTGATTTACTCATTTAAAACAGAAAGCAGCAAATAGCTGAAATTAGGTAATATCAGTTATTTTTTCTCATAATTCATGACGATGAGTATATATAACTGAGTACATAAATGGCTAATGTGCCTCTTTTTTCACTAAGGAACTATGATGCAGCTGCAGCAGGAACACTTTTAACATATGGGTGGGTGGTGGGCCTGTTATGTATTAAGTTGCTGGCTTTAGCAAACAGAAGAAACCATAAATAAACCTAGTTGTATTCCTATCAATGTCACACATGATAATTTCTCTCCCCTTATATTGAACAGTTTTTCTTTTACATGTATTTTATTACTATCTTTGTTACTGGCAGCACAATAAAAAAATAGGGTTCGAGTTCTAAAAAGTTCTAAAAAAGATTAGAACCCTAGAACTTTTCCAAAAGTTCTAGACTAGAACTAGAACCCAGAACTTCAGAGGGTTCTGACAACCCTAGTTAAAACCCTAATTAAAAAGAAAGAAAGGGCCTACAAGAAATTAAAAAATAATAAGACTTCAGGGAACAAGCTCATATATCTAAATCATCAAAAAAACTAAAACAGGCAATAAGACAGGCTAAATCCAACACAGAATTTCTAATTGCACATTCAAAAGATAATAAACGACTATTCTTTTATGTCAACAATAATTGTAGATACAAAAATAGGGCAGTTGGGCCAATATTTGATAACAATGGGTTGTTAGAAGATGGCCAATCAGTAGCCAAGACATTGTGGGCCAGATATTCAAAACTTTGCCCAGGGGCTAAATAGCACTGCCCAGTGTGCTAAATTAGCCTGAAACAAATAGCCCGCCCTATTCAAAAGGAGTAGCCCAAGTGCTAAACCTGTTGAATATAGCGTGCTAAGGAAGCTAGGCAAACTGAGCTGGGAGTGCAGTGGTAAAATAGCCCGGGAATAAGACAGCACTGAATATAGCAACAGGGAAGTGCAAACTGCAACAGCAGCTCAGTAGACCCTGGAGCAAGCCAGTGTTGCAGGTGGAGAACATTGTATGTGACTGCACAGAGATGCCTCTCACATCTACTGCAAATAACAATGCAAGCCACACACTGCACAGCTGTGCTATGCTGATGAGAGGTTTGCCCGGGGCTAATCCGATTGCACAGTGCTAATACAATAGCCTGGTGCAAACTGGTTTGGCCGGGGCAAACGTGTGCTATATTCAAAGCTCCCATGCAAATGAGCCTACTTGGCTAATCGTGGGCAAACAGGCACATTTGCATCCCATTATGTGCTGCTTAGCATTACCATGCAGTTTCCAGTGCTACTGCAAGGAGCACACAGCTCCACCTTTTGGTCAGAATGGAAGTACAGGCTGGATGCTGCAGGCTAAGGCATGCTCACAGCAACCCCCTGTTGGTCAGAATGGACGCACAGGCTGGATACTGCAGGAAATGGGTGTTTGCAGGCACATTCATAATGCACCCATGCATCTGTGCAAGCAGAACCTGTATATATATATATATATATATATATATATGTGTGTGTGTGTGTGTGTGTGTGTGTGTGTGTTTGTGTGTGTATGTATGTGTGTGTATATATATATATATATATATATATATATATATATATATATATATATATATATACACACACATGCACACACACATATATATATATGGATAGAGAGCTATATACAGACACACTGTCCATGGCCATACATGCATGGAGGTACAGTGAATGTATCTGTTGAATTATGTTTTTCATGTGTATATTATTTCATAGGCATGGTTATTGTACTCTATACTGAATTACATGTTTTGTATAGTCTGTATATTATGTATTGTGTTGTTTTTGTCAGGGCCATGCCAGTAAAAGGGCCATCTGGCTCAGTGCATTTACCTGGTTATTAAGGGTTTAAATAAAGAAAGCAGTATATGTTAGATAGGCAGTAGCGAGGGGGCATGATTCCCGACCCCCATAGCAGTGTTAAGCAACGTTATCCCTGGTAGTCTAGTGGTCCCCCAGCCCCCATCGCGATCCCCAACCCCAAATCACAGCATTCCCTGGTAGTCTAGTGGTCCCCCCCACCCAGCAGTGATAGCCCCTGTTCCTCCCAATAATGGCACATGAACAGAGCCAGTGACCAGCTCAGCCCTCCTCCACCACCATGGCCAGCTGACTGCTGACTGAGGGTATGAATGAGTGGTACTGTAATGAATGCATTCATTCATTACAGTGCAGCTCAATATTACCTCAATGAGTAACCAAGCCGTGGTGGTGAGGAGGAGGGCTGAGCCATCCACCGGCTCCACGTTCATATGGCATTGGGAGGAGCGGGCCAAGCCACCGCCAGGTGAGGGAGCCAATAGACTACCAGGGAATGTTGTGATTCGGGGTCGGGGATCACGATGGGGGTGTGGGGGACCACTACACCACCATGGATGATCACTGTGTTTCTGGCTACGAGGGTTAGAGATCACGATGGGGGGGTGGGGGCACCGCTGCATTACCAGGAGCTTTTTGTCTGCGGTATTGAGCACCAAGCTATAGGTCGCGCTAATGCCTGTAGCGCGGTGCTGTACATTTGAATATGCCAGTTGCACTGGCATTCATGGCCACTCCCCTGACCCCCACCCCTGCATACATTATGATTTTGCATCGGCTCTACCACACAGTGCCAGCGCTATTCGGGCTTTCAAGTATTGCAGTCTGGCACAATTCCAGCACTATTCCAGTGCTACGGATTTGTGCCAGGTGCACAGCTTTGAATATCTGGCGCTTAATGCCTATTTTAGTTCTGTATTTTCACCAGGGAATTGTACTACACAAAGCATAAATCAAACTGAAGATCCTGCACCTCTTTTATCAATAAATGCATTTATACTGAACAAATAAAATTAAATAGTTCATCTAGTCCAGGCCCTGACAACATCAGTAGCTACATGTAAAGACATGCAGCAAAATCACTATCCTATCCTATCCACTATTGATTCTATTTAACCTATCAATAAAAAGTGATGAATTACCTAAGGACTGGAGGTTGGCAGCAGTAGTGCCAATCTTTAAAAGAGGGAATAAATCTGAAGATCATGTGATGAGCTCTATGGAGGCACCTACAGTGGAGACCAAGGAGGATGCTGGGAACCTCCACAAAGGAGACCCACAGGAGGGTGGCAGGGGACCCTGCAGGGGAAGGAAACAACTCCTGGTGGGGGACTCCATTGTTAGGAAGATAGAACTGGGCAAGGAAGGGGAGAGGGAGGTAAGGTGCCTGCCTGGCGCCATGGCTTGGAGGGACAGGGAGCGAATCCTCAGGATTGCCAGAGCAGCTGCACAGGGGAGGGAGCTGGATGTCATTGTCCACTTAGGGACAAATGACCTGGCTAAGAAAGGGATTAGAGAAGTGCAGGAAGAGTTTGTGGAATTGGGGAGGGGCCTTAGTCATTAGCATGCACGGTAACCTTCTCGGAGGTGCTACCCATCTATGGCATAGGAGAGGCTAGGGTGTTCCGTGCCATGGTATTCAATCAGTGGTTGAAAAACTGGTGTGGAGCTCAGGGATTTGGCTTCATTGGGGACTGGGGTCCACCTGGAGTGATGCAAGCCTATACTGGCATGATGGGCTGCATCTGTCCGGGAGGGAACCAGGATCCTAGGTGATAGGTTTAAATGCTTCATTGGCAAGCTTTTAAACTAGCCAAGGGGAGGCACTGGAAAGGAGCAGGAAAATCCTAGCCCCCAAACAATCACGGTAGTAAGTGTGGCAAACACCAACATGGAGGTGTCGATGGGAGAAGGGCGGGGTAAATGGAGAAAGTGACAAAGGCAAGAAGGACAGGGATGGGGCAAAAGGGGGTAAGGCCATCAGGAAATGGAGGGTAATGAGTACCAATGCCCGTAGTCTGGGCAACAAGCTCCCTGAGCTGGTGGCCTTAATGGAAGAGGGATGCCTAGATATCATAGCAGTCACAGAAACATGGTACACAGAGAACCATGACTGGGATGTTAACATACCAGGGTACATAACCTACAGGAGAGACAGGCAGGGGAGAAGAGGGGGAGGAGTAGCTCTCTATGTAAAGGAAGGGATAAAAGCAACTGAACAAAAAGAATAAACAGGGAGGAGAGGAGGCACTGTGGGTCACCTTGGAGACTGGAAAGGGCACCACAATCCACACAGGGGTTGTGTACAGACCCCCATGTCAGGGGGAAGGAATGGACAAGGATATGATGGAAGGCATTCTTAGAATGGCAAAGAAAAGGGAGATACTGTTGATGGGAGACCTGAATATGCCAGATGTTAACTGGAGCACATTTGCTGCAGCCACATCCAAGAGTAGGGCCATTCTTGATGCCCTACAGGTGGCAGGCATTAGACAGCTAGTTTCGGAACCTACTCGTGAGGGAGCAATCTTAGACCTCGTACTCTCAAACGGGGGCAGTGAGAGGATCTCAGATCTAGAAGTGGGTTGCCATCTGGGGACAAGTGACCATCAAACAGTGTGGTTCACGTTAAACTCAGATACAGAGTCAAGCCATACAAAAGTGAGGGTACTGGACTTTAGGAGGGCTGAATTTGGCAAGATGGAGAGTGCCTCAGAAAAGCACTAGCAAACAGGCTAGAAGGAGGTGTGGAGCAACAATGGGGAATTATCAAAACTGCCATCACAGAGGCAAAAAGCCTTTGTGTGAAGCAAATAAACAAATCAAAATGAAAGAAAAAGCCACTATGGTTCTCAAGAGAGGTGGCTGTGAAAGTCAGGAAGAAAAAGATAGCATTCCAGAAATATAAGGAAACACAGAAGGAGCAGGACAGAGAGCTGTACCAGTTAAGGCAGAAAGAAGCAGGGAGGGAAGTCAGAATAGCAAAGGCCCAAACTGAGGAAAAGATAGCCAACTCAGTTAAGAAGGGGGATAAAATCTTTTATAGGTACATCAGTGAGCATAGAAAGACAAAGGGAGGGATAGTGAGGCTGAATAGAATGAACGGTGGGTGGGCAGAGGGGGACAGTGAAAAAGCAGGAATACTGAACGAATATTTCTGCTCAGTATTCACAAAGGAGGAGGGGGAAGTGCCTAATCCAATTAACAGAAACACTCTTGATAGGGGGGTCGATCCCAGTCCTTTCACAGAAGAAAGGGTTCTGCAAGAACTCCTAAAACTGAAGGTGGACAAAGCAATGGGTCCTGATGGAATTCACCCCAGAATTCTAAAAGAATTAAGGAAGGAACTAGTGAAACCACTGGCTACTCTTTTTAATAAATCATGGGAGGATGGTGTGGTACCCGAGGACTGGAGGAAGGTGGATGTGATTCCCTTTCACAGAAGTGGGACCAAGACAGAGGCAGGAAACTACAGACCTGTCAGTCTGACCTCTGTGGTAGGGAAGGTGATGGAGTCACTTCTGAAGGAAAGAATAGTTGAGTACCTAGAGGTCAGTGGAGCACAGGATCCAAGGCAGCATGGGTTCACAGTGGGAAGGTCATGTCAGACGAATCTAATAGATTTCTTTGACTGGGTGACCAAAGTAGTAGACCAGGGAGGGGCTGTGGACATGGCCTACCTAGACTTTAGCAAGGCATTTGACACAGTCCCACACAAAAGATTATTAGTCAAATTAACCAGCCTGGGAGTGGGTCCCAGGGTGGTAGCCTGGGTAAAACATTGGCTGGACAACAGGACACAGAAGGTAATTGTAAATGGAGTCCACTCTGAAGAAAGGGCGGTTACTAGTGGGGTACCGCAGGGTTCAGTATTGGGTCCAGTCCTTTTTAATGTCTTCATCAGTGGCATTGCAGAGGGACTGGAAGGAAAAGTATGCCTTTTTGCAGATGACACAAAGATCTGCAACAGGGTTGATACACAAGGAGGCGTGGAAAGGATGAAAAGGGACTTGGCAAGGTTGGAGGAATGGTCAGACGTATGGCAGCTAGGATTCAATGCAAAAAAGTGCAAAATAATGCACCTGGGAAACAAGAACCCAGGGGAAGAATACACAATGGGTGGGGAGGTAGTAACAACAACAAAACAGGAAAGGGACCTGGGGGTAATCATATCAGATGACCTTAAGGTTAGCAAGCAATGTGAGAAGGCAGTAGGGAGGGCCGGGGGTATACTGGGATGTATAGGAGAGGCATCAGCAGCAGAAAACAGGAAGTTGTTATCCCTCTGTACAAACAGTTGGTGATGAGACCCATCTGGAATACTGTGTCCAGTTCTGGAGACCCCATCTCCGCAAGGACATAGACAGGATGGAGGTAGTCCAGAGAAGGGCAACTAAAATGGTGCAGGGTCTGCAAGAGAAGCCGTATGAGGAGAGACTAAAGGAGCTTAATATGTATACCCTTGAGGAAAGAAGGATAGGAGGGACATGATAGAAACTTTCAAGTACCTCAAGGGAATCAACAAAGTCCAAGAGGGTAGCATCTTTCAGAAAAAGACTTGCAAGAACAAGGGGACACAATTTAAAGATAGAAGGAGGGCAGTTCAGGGGCAATGTGAGGAAGTATTATTTCACAGAGAGGGTAGTGGATGCATGGAACAGCCTTCCTGAGGAAGCTGTGGGGTCTAAAACTGTGGGAGAATTCAAGAATGCATGGGACAGACATAAGGCAATTCTTGTGGGGGGCAGGAAGTTATAGGCTGTTGGTTAACTAGGATCTGCAGCCTATCCTGTAGGTAGGGAAATTTGCAGACTAGATGGGCCTAGCGGTCCTTTTCTGCCGTCAAAGTCTATGTTTCTATGTTTCTATGTTTCTATGAGCTAGAGGAGATAGGACGTCCTGAGTACTGCTCCTGGGCCCTTGCCTAATTATTCAAGCCAACTAAGGTTATCTAGGGCCTCTCCTGGACATTAAATACTTATATCTGTTTATTTAGGAGCCTCTGCTTACCTTCATCAAGTCGATTGGTGCAGATCGCAGCTTTTTTTGACTCCATGGTGTACACCGCAGACCGGACCGCATGGCTGAGATGGAGTGTGGAAATTCAGAGCCAATGTCTAATTGTACCCCGGCAGTAAAGCATCCAAAACCCCTCTCACCTGTGCTGGAGGACCAAAAGGACGAAGTGAAGGTGGATAGGGGAGACAAAATCATCTTCAGACGACATACTTGAAATAAAACAGCTGCTTCAGGGGCTAGTGGCGGATTTCTCCACAGTGAAACTGACTTTAAATGCCCTGGCACAGAGGATGGGGGATGTAGAGGCCAGGGTCTCCTCCCAAGAAAGAAAAACCTCAACAATCAACCAGGAGATGGTCGCACTGCATAAACAGGTTAAAAAGTTAGAGGACCGCATTGAGGATCAAGAATCATGCAGCAAGAGGAACAACTTAATAATGGCTGTTCTCCCTGAGACCCCAGAGGGGACAGACTGTGTATCTTTCATCCAAGATCTGCTTTTCAAGCTGCTCGGTCCAACACCATTCGGGGAAGCATATAATTTAGAAAGAGCACATAGAGCCCTCAAAGAGATCTTCCCCACCCCACCCCCGGAGCATGGCTGCTTGTGTTAATAATGAGATTCTTAGATTACAAAGAAAAGGCTCATGTCCTCAGTAAAGCCAAACAGTCGAAAAATCTGCGCTGGAATGGGGTGACTATCTGGTTGTTTCAAGACCAGACTCCACCTGTTCAAGATTGCCAGAAGGAATACTTAGAAATCAAAAAGAAACTATATCTAGTTGGGATTAAGTTTAGGATGCAGTATCCGGCAACACTAATTGTGAAACTTCAATCTGGAGATAAAATGTACTTGTCAGTGAGGGATGCTATAGACAGTTTGCGGTCAGAGCTCCCAGCCCTGTTCAAGTCTCTGACCTGACTCTTTATCGAGAATTGGCAATCTAACCTGCTAATGGAACTGACGATGTGACAGGTTAGAATATCTTGCGTGGGCTGAATTAGATGAACATTCTCTCTGACGTGCATAGCTCGTCGAGAGGTTTAAATATAATTGTTATTTGTTTTCATAATTGTGTTATTCTAGTAAAGCATGGGGATTAAAGTTGGAGGAAGGGGGAATTATTTACTGAAGGGAAATGTTCAGTTAATGCTGTTTGAGGGAAATGGTGCAGGTGACGCTGCTCCTCCGGGTAACTTTTGGGTTGAGACAAAGGGATCAATGGGCTGAGTCGCTAGGGGTAAACTGCGCTTATATGGTAGTTAGCAATACCCAATTGCAACAGTGACATAGACTGGAGCTCTTTGTGGGCTATCTTATGGTCTCAGCAGGGGGTGGTATAGGTCCCATGCACCTGGATTGGTTGGTTCAGTGAGAATGGCAGGGTTGTGTTGGTTGGTCTGCCTTTGCTCCAATCACTTTGGAGGATACTCATAATCCAGTAATAGCCGCCCTCTCTACAGACGCTTTTGGCGTCACAACAGCTACTAGAGAAATCGGAGTACAGGCGTACGTCACCATCGGGAGGAATTCCTGGTTTCCGCTCATTGATCTATGGGGGAAAAGAATGTTGCGGCTTGTGTCCTTCCAGATCTGGTGTTGGTAGGCACCCTCTTCTAATTAGGTAAGTTTCTTCTCCCGACTGGCCAAACAGCATAACTGAAAACAATTTTTCAAGGGGGCGGAGAGGGACCTGGTTTCAGCGAATGACCGAAGGGGTGATAGGACCTGGCTTGACTACATGACTGAAGGGACTTTTCCCTCTTCTTTGTTTTCTCCCCTTCCTAGGCGCATTTAAGGAGAGGGATGGAAGGCAAGGGATTGTGCACTGATTAGATGTTTCTCCGCTTTGTCAAGCGATCCTGATGGAGATGCAGCACTTAAGAGAGGCACCTCAATGTAAGGAGAGGGTAATTAGTGAGGTAGAGGGGACCAGGTACAGGGATTGGGGGGAGTCCTTCGATACACTTGAGAGAACGAATTTGTGGATATCGAAAGGAGACTACTGCGGGGGGCTCACCCCAGAAGGGTTCAAGAGTTCCATGCTGGGATCGAGGGACGAAGGGTACTCAGGGAAATGCTCATTCATGGATCGCTATTTTTTTAGGAGAGTGATCAACAGATTGGGGGTTTGTGTGGGGGGGGTGGGGGGTGGAAGGGAATGGAAGAGAGAGAGACCAATGGTTCAAATAAAGATGGGTGCAGATCATGCGAGTGTGATGGGCAGGGGTATGATCA
The DNA here is from genome assembly GCA_016271365.2 of Neoceratodus forsteri. Taxonomy (NCBI): domain Eukaryota; kingdom Metazoa; phylum Chordata; order Ceratodontiformes; family Ceratodontidae; genus Neoceratodus; species Neoceratodus forsteri. The sequence continues at coordinate 1,095,918,798 of CM057451.1, forward strand.
TATGCAATGTTAACTGTTAAAATTATTTCTTGGAATGTTAAAGGTCTTAGGGGTAGACGAAAAAGACTGGTGATTTTGAGACATATCCAATGATTGGGGGCCCAGGTAGCGACATTACAGGAGACTTATCTATTGACTGAGGAGCTAAGCTTATTGAAAAAGTTGTGGGTGGGCCAGGTGTTAGGAGTGGGAAGCACAACTGCTTCGGGAGGTGTAGCTATTCTTTTGGGGAAGGCTTGTCCCTATATGGTAAAGCAGGTAGTGACAAGGGAGGATAATAGAGGGATTCTTATCTCAGGCACTGTCTTGGGCACAGATCTCTCAATCGCCTCCATTTAAGTCCCCACACCCTCCAATCCTGACTTTTTTGCCTCATTAGAGGTGGACATAGCTGTGCTACCAGAACACCCCCTTATATTAGCAGGGGATTGGAACCTGTGTTTAAATAACTGGGAGGACAAGAAACCACCTTCCAAAAAGCTACTATCTAGGGTGCAGGAGGCCATGAGTAGATTTTTAGAGGCCACAGTGCCAGTGGACCCCTCTCAGATTCATAACCCAGGACCCAGAATCATGACTTTCTTCTCAGGGGCTCACAAAACCCACTCCAGGATTGATTTTTCCTGGTCAATAAGGAAGCGCTGGTGGGAGTAAAGGAGATGGTTACCCATAGTAGAATCCAATCTGACCACTCCCCAATTCAGCTGATGTGGGAGATTGAGGCTTCTCCACCTAAGCCATATAGATGGAGACTGGATGAATCTCTCCTGACTGACACTAAAATGCAGGGAAAGCTAGAAGATGCTCTAAATGAGATCATCCAGTGTCAACTACCAACGTTGCAGGATAAAAAGTTAGCTTGGCCAACTTGGCCAGTTCTGTATGCGGGAATAGCCCAAAGATACGCAGCGAGAAGAACTAGGCTGAGAAGAGCCTGAGAAGAGTTTATCCTAAGGGCAATAGACTTACTTGCTCCCTTAGAAGGATCATCTAAAGAATTGGATACAGAGCTCAAAGACCTTAGGGAGGAGATGGCTGACATTGTTTATGGCAAGGTGGACCACTAGTTGGAAAAAATTCAGGCCAAATACTTAATGCAAGGGGATGTGCCTGGCCGCCTCTTAGCGGCTAGGGTGAAAGAGTGGGAGGCAGCATGAACTGCAATGTTAATCAGGGTAGAGGGCGAAATAATAACTGATCCCCAGGAAATGGCTGATGCCTTTGTGACCTATTACAAAGGGATTTACCGAGGGGGAGTGGCTGGAAATGTGGTTGAAATTCAGGCATTTCTTGATACCATACCCCTCCCTGTTTTAGATTCGGTACAGGCAAGGGAATTGGCTGCCTCAATAAGGGATGGGGAAATTTCGGAGGCTGTTAAATCATTACCAAGTGGTAAAACCCCTGGACCTGATGGCCTCGCAGCCAAGTTTTACAAAACACATATTTCAACTATACTTCCCCTGCTAAAAGATATCTTTACTAAGATATTGCAGGAAGGAGTGTCTCATCCCCCACTCTACGAGGCATATATCACCCTTACCCTGAAACCGGACAAACTAAAAGAATTGCCAGAGAGCTACAGACCCATAGCATTGATGAACCAGGATATCAAGATACTGATGAGGATCTTGGCTAATAGAATCCTGAAAGTTGCTCCAGTTTTAATTAGTCAGGAACAGGTCGGGTTTATGCCTGGCAGAGGTGCACATGATGCACAAAGGAAGCTCCACCATACCCTTAACTGTGCACCTGACTCTCAGTTATCCATGACATTGATTTTCTTAGATGCCAAAAAGGCCTTTGACAGGGTCTCCCATGCCTTTCTTTTTGCCACCATGGAGAGGATGGGTTTCCCGGAGGGCCTACTCAGGGGAATTAAAAATGTGTACGCAGCCCCCACAGCCAGGGTTTTATGTAATGGATACTTACCACAAGAAATTAAATTAGAAAACAGGACTAGACAAGGATGCACCCTATCCCCTATCTTCTTGTTTAACATTTATTTGGAACCCCTCCTAAAGGCAATCAACATAGAACCAATGGTCCATGGGATAAGGGTTGGAGGGGGGACTTAAATGCTCTGTTTTTGCAGACGACATACTTCTACACCTGCAGGACCCAGCTGAGAGTTTTAGGCAGGCACTAGGAACCATACAGCAATACTCTACAGTTTCTAATTGTAAACTGAATATGGACAATTTACTTTTAACTTTATTTCCTGATTCATGACTGATGGCACACTTAGGTTCTCTACTGCACTACCGGGATTTGAACTGCTTGGGGAGAAGGACTGCCCCTCTCCCAAGATCCATGGTGGATTCTGGAGGTGTCAGATAGGTAGGAATTGAGGCTGGGTGGCAACAAAGGCCCCAACAGGGTAAATCCCTGAAGGCCAAGGGCAATTGGGGAATAAACATCAATAGGGGAAACAAAAATGAACCAATTAAAATAACTCAAAAGCTAAGATAAAATGTTTGCCTTTTGGTGAGGTTTGGAAAATGTTAGGGTCAATGGTACCCTTGGAGACCTTTTCTCCTGATGCCTTTAGGTGAGCCATCAGAACTTTCAGGAGAGCAGTCCCAGTAGAGTGAAGGTCAGAAGCTGTGGCATACAGGATTAGAAGAACATGGACACAGCGAGGGCCCAGTTTATTCAAAGCCTCGTACATCAGCAGTTACTCCTTAAATATGACATATCACTGTCATGTCATCTTTGTCACTGCGCATGGAGCCAGTGTAGACTGAGCAAACCAGTTGTTATATGATCTATCATCTGCATTTATAGCAGCAATCCTACTGCAGCCCTCTGCTCCAGCTGTAGCTGGGCGTATCAGCCCACATAGAAGGCTGCCATACAGGATATTACATTATACCATACACATAAATAATCAGCCAATCACATAAGCAGACTGGCACCTTAGCCCTGTTGTAAATCCTATGATAATCACTGGCAAAGGTGCCAGCCTGCCACATCCTCATGCCACCCTGTAAAAAAATCACTCCGACACCCCCTCCAATGTTTCAAAGCCGCCATCTTTCCTCTCGCTAACATTCACCGGTAGGTCTAATATTCAAAAAACAGAAAACAATAAAATGGATGCCTCCTTTGACCTTATCAACAAAAAGTGAACTCGATGAAATTTTCAAAACCCTCCAAAATAAAAGCACAGATTTAGACCGCGGAAAACGTACCTCAAGAAGCCAGAGACATCCCGTACATCACGCCTCTCCCACCGGCCAAAACCCCGATACTGCAGTCGCACATACAGCCAAGCACATCACCTCGACCGTCCGCAGCTGCCAGTTTGAACTCGGCGCCTCTCTACACGTCGCACGCAGCAGCCAATCCTGTAGGGAACAAATTGGCTGCTGCGTGTGATGTGTGAGGCGCCCGGTTCAAGCAGGCAGCATGCGGAGGTCGGTGATGTGCTCAACTGTATGCGACTGCAGTATCGGGGTTTTGGCTGGTGGGAGAGGAGCGATGTACGGGATGTCTCTCGCTTCTTGAGGTACATTTTGATGTGCTCGGCTGTATGTGCGACTGCAGTATCCGGTTTTGGCTGGTGGGAGAGGAGCGATGTACGGGATGTCTCTGGCTTCTTGAGGTACACTTTACATGCGGTCTAAATCTGTGCTTTCATTTTGGAGGGTTTTGCCCATACTTACCTCACAAAACTTAAATAAAGAATACCATTAATTACCATGCACTATTTTCTTTCATGGAAGGATATTTCTTACAAAAATCATTTTTTTTTAGACACAAATCAATAAAATAAAACCATTTAAACTTATATCCATCACAGAATGTAAAGGCATAATCGCAATAAGCCACTTGGGGGTGTGGGTTATCGGGGGATTTACCACGGCTGGCAAGGATTTGCCCACTCGGCTGCGCCTCGTGGGCAAACCACTCCAGCCATGGTAAATCCCCTGATAACCCACACCCCCTTGTGGCTTATTGCTTAAGTAGTCCAGATGGGGAGGTCATGAAAGCACATATAAGCAAGGCCAAGCCCTTATCCATTAGGAAGTGCTCTAACTTGGCCACATTCTTTCAACAGACATTACTCCTAATCACAGCAACCATCTAGTTTTAATACGACCTCCAGGTTTTAGGTCACCTAAACAGCTCTTAGTGGTACTGCAATAAACCTTAACAGGCCAGCATATCAATCAATCAATCAAATCTTTATTTATTCAGGCGAGCATCATTGAGCAAGGCTCATTTACAAGATGGACCTGATAAGGTCAAGGTTCGATAGTTGGTACACAACATATACATCAATGCACTAATATATGCATAACAGATACAGAAAAAACATTTATAAATACAATGATCAAGGGTAAGAAGTTGATTCAGACATACATGACAAGGTAGGTTACAGGATAATTATACAAAAGATAAAGTATATACATATCCCAATATAGGAGTCAAGGCATACACACAGCATAATGTAATACTAGAATGAATGGGGATCATTTAGGAATGATGTAAGGGCCAGTGATTAGTGGGAGAAGGATTAGGTAGGTAGTAGGTAGTTAGGTAGAATTAAATGGAACAGGGGTACTATAAAAAGGGTGGCTGCCTGGGAGGTAGAACTGTGGAACAAAAATATGCCATGAATGGTGGCTGTCTTGAAGGGGGGGTTGTGAAGTGGCAAGTCTAGCTCTTGTGGTAGCAGTTGCATTTCTCTGTGAAAAAGCTTGTGCAAAGCTGTTTAAAGGATGCTATAGGTATAAGATTGGACAGCTTTAGGGATTTCTGTAGAGTATTCCTAGCCATAGTCAGAGAATAGCTGATTGCCACCCTCCCTAGCCGGGTGTTGACTTTAGGTATTTTGAGCATGATGAGGTTGTTGCTTCTTAGGGCATAGGAGCTAGCTATGGCCTGGGTGAAGCAGTCTAGAATATAGTTTGGAAGTTTTTTAGACAATGCTCTGTAGATAATAGTGCTGCATTTCTGTTCCTTCTGAGATGTAGAGAAACCCATCCAACTGCAGCATAGAGAGAGCAATGATGAGTGTTAGCTGGAAGATCTGTTATAAATCTTATTGCTCTATGGTACAGGGTATCCAGCTTGCTTAAGTAGGAAATGGGGCAGTGACTATAAAGGAAGTCTGCATAGTCAACAACTGAAAGAAAAGTGGCCTGGACTAACCTCATCTTTGAGCCTCTTGTTAGGAAGTGTTTAATTCTATAGAATAAGCCAAGCCTTTGGTGAAGTTTTTTCAGTAGTTCTTCAATATGATGTGTGAAGTCAAGTCTGTTATCAATCCACACACCTAAGTATTTGAATTTTTCTACATACTCCAGATTTTCTCCAAGGATAGTGCATAGCTGGGGGAGACTGCTTAGTGGGGAGGTGCTGGTGGAGCTTTGATTGGAGAAAAGCATTGCTTTTGTTTTTTTTGCATTTAAAAGAAGCTTTTTCTCAAGTAGTTGATATTGCAGCAAGGAGAATTCTGCCTGTAAGATTTCACGGGCCACTGCAGGTGATGGGTTGCTGACATACAAAACAGTGTCATCAGCAAAGAGGTGGACAGTGACTTTAGTGAGATTTGAATCAATATTGTTAGTGTAGATAGCAAAAAGGATAGGGCCCAGGATAGATCCTTGTGGAACTCCTCTTAGCAGTGGTTTTAAGGGAATAGATCACCTTCAGCTTTCACCTGCTGTGACCTATCCATAAGGTAACAACTGTACCATTTAAGGGAGGGTGGATCTAGGCCAATGGACTGCAAGGAAGAGAGTAGCAGCTCATGGTCCACAGTGTTGAATGCCTTACTTAGGTCAAGAAATACTGCACAGACACTATTCTTTTTATCTAATTCAGTTTGCCAGTCATTTGTAACTTTGGCCAGTGCAGAGGTAGTGCTGTGCCTGGCCCTAAACCCAGACTGAGCTGGATTCAAGAGGTTAGTATCATCAAGGTACTCTCTTAGCTGGATGCTCACTGTTTTCTCTAGCATCTTGGATAGCACTGGAAGAATGGAAATGGGCCTGTAGTTATTAAGATCCATAGGGTCCCCTGATTCTAGAATGGGAACCACTTGGGCTGTCTTCCACACTGTAGGAACAGAACCAGAGGTTAAAGATAGGTTAAAGAGATGTGTTAGAGGAACTGCAAGTACATGAAATGCAATCTTTAGAAAGTAGGGGTCAAGAGAGACTGCCCCTGCGCTTTTTTTAATATCCAACTGCCATAAAAGATCCTCTACTTGCTTCAACAGGACGGGTTTGAAGGAGAAGGAAGAATCAGCTCTCTGGGCACCAGTGTACTGAGAGCTTAGTTGTGCATGCAGCAGATTAGCTGGAGAGGTGTCAAAGGCAAGGCCAGCAGTTGTGAAGTGGTTATTGAAGGCATCCAGAACTTCCATTTTGCCAGAGATAGAACCATTATTGTGGTGCAATTGAGCTGGTAGAGAGGTGCCAGAATCCTGCCCTACAATACCCTTGATGGTGCCCCAGAATCTAGCAGGATTGTGATAGGAGGAGTTAAGTTCAGCCAAGTAAAAGGCAGCCTTTGCATCCCTTACTTTCTTGGTGCAGCTATTCCTGACTTTCCTAAATAGCACCCAGTCATTTGGGTTCTTGGTTTTTCTTGCCATCTTCCATAATTTGTCTCTCTCCAACAGTGCAGATTTGAGGTCAGCTGAAAACCAGCTGCAAGATTTGTTTTTTATTCGGACACTAGTGATTGGGGCATGGGTATTAAGGGCACTTAGTATTATACTGTTTAGCACCTGATGTGTTTTTTCCACAGAGCGTGCAAGATAAAACTCTTGCCAGCTTGGAGAGTGAGCTAGATCATGCAGATATCCTTCAATATTGAGGTTTTTCTTGGCTCTCCTCATTAGAAATTTTGCAGGGGTTGTTGGTTTGCTGGAAGATCTTACTCCTGTAATGAGGCAGTGGTCACTTATATCACTGAAAAGCACTCCAGTGTGTGTGAATAGATGGGGTTTGTTCACCAGCAAGATATCAAGTATTGTGCTGTTGTTTCTACTTTTTGAGTTTATTCTTGTTGGCTCATTTATCAGTTGTGTGAGCCCATGTGTATCACAGAACGATACCAAAGGTGCAGCTGCCTTGGAAAGTCAGTTTAGAGTCAGATCACCTAGGATAATGACTTCTTCAGAGCCTGGTTTGAGTAGATTCCCCAGGTGGGATAAAAGCTTGTGGTCAGCAGAGGGGGGCCTGTAGCAGCCTACTAGCTGGAAAGCTGCTGTATTAGGGAGAGCTACTTTGAGGGATATACATTCGAATTCTTAGGGCTTCGAGGTTGCAGTAAAGCAGGATACAGGTATACTGGACTTTACATATATAGCTACTCCACTGCCCCTTGTTAGGTGATCCGCTCTGAATAACTGATAATTGGGTAGATTAACATCCCTATCTGCTATGGTGGGTTTGAGCCATGTCTCAGATACCATGAGAAAGTCTGGCAGGGAATGGGCAACCCAGCCTTGTATCAGTGTAATTTTTTTCAGGGGGCTGCATGCATTAATATGTAGAAAACTGAGGCCTTTGATAGAGGTTAGGTTTGCTGGTGAGGTGAGACACTCGGGGGGCCTGGGTTGATTTCCACATGTGTGATTCATTTCTGAAGGGCAAGGGCTTGAACCATTCATCAACAAAACTAGAGTATCCACTAGTGCAGGAAGATTGCATAGACAACGGAGGCAAGAGAAATACATCAAAGTTTAGTCGGTTTACCATAACAGCCGCACCATGCCTTGCTGTAAAGTGTGCTAATGTTGTTCTTCTCTGCATATGTTGTGGGGTCTGCAGATTGGAATCCTGGTACCACAAATGTATTTCTTCACATTGGTGTGAACTTCTGGGTTTTTGATTATCAGGTAATTAAAAACAGAGCTATGTAGCAAAGTTGCTCCCACTTCCCCCTTGAGCCAGAAAAACTAACATTTTTAGGCTAATCTGAGCTTTCAGAGGGAACAGTTTTACATTTTTCGGTAAATGTGCTACCCCTTTAAAAAAACTGCAACCCTTTTGAAGAAATTCTAGATCCGACCCTGATCAGCACATCAATCTTTTTTGGGTTGTTCTCCAGCCAAGTTTGTGGCCCTCCAGTCTCTGACCTCTGACAAGTTTTGCTGCAACATGACACAATCCAGCTGGTGACAGAGCAAAAGAGAGGTACAGCCAAGCATTCTCTATAAGGGGAAGGCAGAGGAGCATAACATTTTAAGCTCATTACCCTGCTGAACCAAAGACTCATAGTTATCAGATATCTTTCCTATCTGAAGTTTTATAAAACTAGCGGTTCAAAAGAGGAGGTGAAACTGGAGATAAAGTAGGATTTGTGGCAATTTTAATCGGTAGGGATGGGGCAGACTGGATGGGCCTATCGATCCTTGTCTGCTGTCAAATTCTATGTTTCTATTTTTTCTAAAGCAGATGCAAATAAGGGCACCCAGTGCCATCTGCGTAAATGCAAGATGATAAACTACCAAAGTTCTCTAAAGTACACCTCCTGCAGGTCAGAGCTAAAGATTTTGTGACCAATGAGAAGACGATGAGACTGTTAAATTACTGTTAGTACCAGAAACTGAGCTTAACAATTGGAAAGATCAGACTGAAAAGGGCATGTGTGCATGGAAGATACGGCCTCCGTGGAGGAGGATGGCATGGACAACTGAGATAAGAGGAATAAGACAAATTCTAGTTGGTTTACCATACCAGCACTGTGTCTTGATGCACAGGTGTACTAATGTGCATCCTCTGAAAATGTTAAGAGGTCTGCAGATTAGAATCCTGGCACCACAAGTGTATTTCTTCACACTGGTGTGAGTTTCTGGATTTTGACATATCAGGTAATTAGATTAGTATTCACAGAGCAATCCTCCCAGGAATATATAGGGTAGATAATTATAAAAATAATTCACTGTGCATATCACTGAGTCACTAACTCCTGGCCAGCACTGACAGGGTGCCACTATGAATGAGCTCTCACGGACGTTACAGTTCATTGACTCCACAAGCCGCAAACCAATCGGAAAGTGACCGCAGTCTGTGCCTTGCTTCCGATTGGTGCGCCTTCCCCATAGACTTAAACTGGGGTTTGCTGCACTATTCTGGCCGGGATTTCTGCTTTTCTTTAAATTATTTTGAATTCCTCATAAAAGTGCTGTTTTCTCTTACTCTGTGCCTGATTTATGGGCTGTTTTTCTGTATTTTGAAATAAGTGTTACAGTCTTTGGAAATGCTGTGTGGGCTAGACGCTTAGGCGCCTAACCCCCATACCCTCCCAGTCTATTGTTGTGCAAATCTTAAGTTTAGCACCTTATTGCAGATTTCTGCAATAAAGGTACCTTGCTGACTGCCTTCTCCTCTGTCCTCCACCTTGTAGAAGGCGCAGCCCTCGAGGTCCAGGGAGCAGAGGGGCTCCGAGCCGCCAGCGGGTCGGCGGCGCCTGTGCAGCCGACCAAGGGTTCCAGGAGGCCGGGAGAAGCAGGCAGAAGGTACGGGCAAAGTCGCAAACCAATCGGAAAGTGACCGCAGTCTGTGCCTTGCTTCCTATTGGTGCGCCTTCCCCATAGACTTAAACTGGGGTTTGCTGCACTATTCTGGCCGGGATTTCTGCTTTTCTTTAAATTATTTTGAATTCCTCATAAAAAGTGCTGTTTTCTCTTACTCTGTGCCTGATTTATGGGCTGTTTTTCTGTATTTTGAAATAAGTGTTACAGTCTTTTGAAATGCTGTGTGGGCTAGACGCTTAGGCGCCTAACCCCCCCCCATACCCTCCCAGTCTATTGTTGTGCAAATCTTAAGTTTAGCACCTTATTGCAGATTTCTGCAATAAAGGTACCTTGCTGACTGCCTTCTCCTCTGTCCTCCACCTTGTAGAAGGCGCAGCCCTCGAGGTCCAGGGAGCAGAGGGGCTCCGAGCCGCCAGCGGGTCGGCGGCGCCTGTGCAGCCGACCAAGGGTTCCAGGAGGCCGGGAGAAGCAGGCAGAAAGGTACGGGCAAAGCCGCAAATTTTGCCCACCCTCCCCTCTTGGTTGATTCCTTTATACACTTTCTTCCGCCATTTCTTAATCCACGCCCACATCCCTCTTCCTCCCTTAACCCATACCTAACCTCCACAATGCTACTTTGCTTCCTTTTGCTCCTGAGCCTCGTGATCTCACCCAATCCCTTATGATATTAATGTTATGCCCAGTGTCAAGATAAATAACTCAGTTAATACGACCTGCCCACTTCTGCCATCCACAATGGCCAACCACGGATTCCTTATTCACCCGAACCACATTTACAATGCAACCTCTGGGATATCCCACATAAGGCCACCTAACAATTCAGCACAGCCCTGGCACCTTACTTGTATCATGGCTTTTATTAACCCACTATGCCTGTCCATTAAATTATTATGCTACGATAAAATTCGCACCTATATACCAGGACCATCACTCATCTCACAGCAGGCACCCAGGATTAGGAGGAAACGCCTGACCACTCACTATCCCTGTCCCTTGGTGCCCTCCTCAAATTAATCTTCTACCTTCTGATCTGTTTTGGTACCACTGAAATAAATTCTGGGCCCCATTGAAAGTTTATTTTCCCTGCTGATCTATCCTCTATAAATGGCCTAAGCTTCCTACACTTCAATGCCTGCAGCCTCTTAAAAAAATTCTCCGTAATACAGGCCTGGGTGGCACATACCCTGCCTGACTTTCTGGTCATCTCTGAATCTTGGCTCAGACCTTCGACCAAAGACAGTGTTGTAAACCTTACCAACTATCAGCTCTTCAGAGCAGATCGCCCTTCCAGGGGTGGTGGGGTGGCCATATACATTAAGGACACCATCTCTGCTACCTGCCTCATCAACACATCCGAACCAAAGGAATTTGAATGTTTGTCAATCAAAATATCCCTTCCTAACTTGTCTTCATTTAAATTGATTGGCTGCTATAGGCCTCCTCAGCAGGCCTCAAATTGCTATCTCACCTGGGGTCAATAACCAATCTAGGCCCTGAAGATACCATCATCCTTGGTGATTTGAATTTAAACTGGCTATCTAATGCATCTGCTCCATTGGTAACCTTTTGTGACACCTATGGCTTTACACAGCTAATTAAAGACCCAACCAGGGTTAACCTAAAAAATTCCAGCAACAGCTCACTCCTGGATATTATGTTGGTAAACAAGCCTCACTTATATATGCATGCAGGAGTACTACCAAATGATGTAAGTGACCATTGTCCCATAGCTGGCATAAGATCTTCACTCAAACCACCCAACCCTGCTGAATTTGTCCTCAAAAGGTCAAAAAAGAAGTTCAACATACCAGGATACCTCCATGACCTGAGTAACACAATATATTGGCAAGATTTCTACCTTACAACCTCAGTGGAAACAGCTCTCCAAATCCTAAAGGACATTATCACTAATGCTCTCAATATTCATGCACCATTCACCAATATCAGAACTAAAGCAAGGTCCTGCCCCTGGTTCACCACCGATCTTAAAACAGCCTTGCTAGCCAGAGACAAACTGTGGAAAAAGGCAAGAAAAACTAAGGATTCCAGAGACTGGCTAAATTTCAGAAAAGCAAGAAACTCATGTACAACACAAATAAGATCTGCCAAAGCTGCCTATTATAGAGCTGAATTGGATGCCTCCTATAATAACCCAACCAGGCTCTGAGGAACTATAAAGGGTATCTTGGGCCAAAACTCTACTCCTGCCTTAACCTGCAAACTGCTACTAAATAACACAGAAATTACGGACAAACAAGAAATCCTAAATACCTTCAATGACCACTTCACCACAGCTGGACTAGCATTTGACTCTTCACCTGCAAATCTCCTGAGATCTTCCTTGAACCTTCAATCCACCGTGGGTCAAAAGGCTACATCAACCTTCTCCTTCAACCCAATATCCTTGAAAGAAGTGGAAGATCTCCTCTCCAATTTAGATACTTCAAAAAGTGCAGGTACAGACTCCCTGGACCCCTACTTCCTCAAAATTGCATCTCAAGTCTTATCTGCCCCCCTCACTCATCTCTTCAATCTTTCCCTCACCACTGGATCCATTCCCTCCACTTGGAAAACAGCTCAAGTAGTTCCTTTACTCAAATCTGGTGATCCCATGGACCTCAATAATTACAGGCCCATTTCCATCCTATCAGTTCTATCCAAGATGCTCGAAAAGTTAGTAAACTCACAATTAAGGGACTACCTGGATAACAATAACCTCCTAAATACAGCACAATCAGGATTTAGATCAAGGCATAGCACCATTTCGCCCCTAGCCAAAGTAACCAACGACTGGCAGATTGCTATGGATAAGAAGAACAGTACCTGTGCTGTGTTCCTGGATTTGAGCAAAGCATTTGACATAGTGGATCATGAATCATTAATCACCTCCCTTGGCTCACTAGGGTTGGATTCCCCTTCACTCAATTGGTTCAAGTGCTATCTATCAGATAGATCACAACTGGTAAAAAATGGAATCTACCTATCCACCTTAAAACCACTGTTAAGAGGTGTACCGCAAGGCTCTATTCTTGGCCCCATCCTCTTTGCCATCTATATTAATAATATTGATGCTAACCTCACTCAATCCAACATCCATCTGTTTGCTGATGATACTGTATTATATGTTAGCAATCCTTCATTATCTAAAGCCTGTGAACTGCTACAATCTGAATTTTCCATCCTACAACACAACCTACTGGATAAAAAACTACTTCTAAATGCCAGAAAAACAAAAGCTATGTTCTTTACCTCAAAGAGTTGCTCTGCCACTACCCCACCATCCACCACTCCTACAACTAACCACCTTACTTGGAGAGAAGCTGGAATTGTTGATAACTTCAAATACCTTGGAGTCTGGATTGATAACAAGCTTGACTATTCTGTCCATATTGAGGAGCTACTAAAGAAACTGAGACAAAGGCTTGGTTTGTTTTTAGAATAAAGCACTACCTCAACAGAGACTCCAAAAAAGATTAATCCAGGCTTCATTCCTATCCCTCATTGACTATGCTGACTTTCTGTATGGACATTGTTCACTCCTCTTAAATAAACTGGACACCCTATACCACAGGTCCATCAGATTCATTACTGACCTTCCTTCAGCACCCATCATTGCTCCCTTTATAAGGCAGTTAACTGGACATCATTACAACACAGAAGAAATAGGAATGCTGCAATTTGATATTCAAAGCCTTATCAGGCAAGCTACCTACCTATATCTCAGACTGTTTTACTCAAATTACTTCTAGGCCATACAACCTAAGGATCAGCAAAATTATCATTCTTAAGGTCCCCAATGTCTGCACCCAGTTTGGGAGGGCTGCTATCAGCTACTCACTAGCAATTGTTTGAATTCACTCCAAAAACCATGAAGCTAAATAACCTCCTACCCTTAATATCCTTCAAAAGATTATTCACCACCCTATTCCCAGAACTCTGCAACTGCTTCCACAAGGCCTAAACCCGTGTTCCTATATGCTGATAAAACTCCCTGCTTCCAGTCCCAAGATTCACCCTCAAAATGCCTGCTAGGTCCTATAATCTACATATTACTCCTGATGTGCCCATTACCTTCTGTCTCACAGATTAAAAGTTTTAATGTGCCTTGTACATATGTATATTGTTATATATTAGCACTTATGTCATTGTATTACTGTTTATGTTACCTCTGTCATTGTATTACTGTTTATGCTACCCTTGTCAATGTAATAACACTTGCACTTCTTGACCACTCAGGTCCATCTTGTAAATGAGCTATGCTCAATGATGTTCGCCTGATTAAATAAAGATTTTGATTGATTGATTGATTGATTGATTGACTTGCTGTACATTGGTGATGGATCCTGTTCCAGAAAGGGAGATAAAGCAGGGCAAACTGAGGGTAACTTGAAACAAAAAGACAAACAGTATTAGGATTTTCGGCATGAAGACTTGGTTGGTTATAATTATGAGAGAAATACAAAAGCTGGCAGAGAGGGAACAGCTCACCAACTATGTAGTTGCTACTCAACTAATTATTTAGCTGGAGATGAAAACTCTAAAGCAAATCATGGTTATCTGAATGACAGCCCTCTTTTAAAAATCTGCCTCCTTGTGTTTATATGCATTGGGAATTCATCACTAAGGGGATTTCAGTGCCAGAATGGGAAATAGGAGCAAGGGAAAATCTGAGATAAGAAGACTACGAAGTATCTACTACTTCAAACTGTTTATGGATAACAAAATTAAATTTCTTTTGGAAATATACTAGTTAATATCATACAATTTCTTTATGTACAACATCCTTCATAAAAATGTATAAAAAACCTTGTATAACCTTCCTCAGTGGCAAACAGAGTTACACTGTGGTACAGGGTTCCCACCTGGAAAGAATATACTGGGGACCTACCTGGAAAATCAATAGGGCAGGGGGGCTAGGGGTGACAAGCTCATATCAGCACCCCACTTCAGTTTTGAACAGTGGCTTTGTGTTTTCATTTAATAGTTACTTGCAGTGATCAGGAAAGTCCATTTAATTAGATACTTGATGATACATTCAGATTTTCAGAGTTTGGAAGAGCTAAACTGAGAGGAACCCACATGGAAATTTCCAGGTATCCAGGCAGGCCAGTTCAGTTTTTATTTATTTATTTATTTGAATCTCAGAAAACACCAGTGAGCTAAAAGCTCTTTATAACTTGTTCCACGTCAGAAGTTAAATTTAACACAAGACAACATGTTGACAGAAGGTGGTAGGAATGTTACAGTGTAACAGTGGAATATGGATTAGGATTACAACAAGACAAATCACTGTAGGATGTGGTTACAACAGGGCAAATTGCAAGTAACCATTAGAAATTCCACTACTTCTCAGTGCAGTTTAACTCCTGCAAGGTATATAGTTTTTTAATCCCGGTGCGCCCACATTTTCCTTTCTCATTTCCATCCTTGGTTTAAAAAACTATATACCTTGCAGGGGTTAAACTGCACTGAGAAGTAGTGGAATTTCTAAATTGGTTTCTGGTTGCAGATTAAGCAACACTAGAGAGAAAGGAATGTGTGACTGTGAAATAAGAAGTTCTTCAGACACTGTAACCAGTGGGCCTGTAGCTTAATGGTTAGAGCGCTGGAACGGCATACCAGAGGTACGGAGTTCAAATCCCGGTGCACCCACATTTTCCTTTCTCATTTCCATCTTAAGTAACCATTAGGAAACTAAGGTACAGGATATGGAGGCATTGTAGAATGTATGCCCTGGAGCTAAAAGCAAATACAAGTTTGGCAGTCAGTCTTCGACAGTACAAAAGCAATAGGTGTAGTGGAGAGAAATCAGCCAGTGAGGCCTTGTCAAAAGGAAAAGTGGAGGAAGGGGCAGATGTATGGAAGAGAGGGGGAGAAGTAGGGATGAAGTGCATTAGTACAAGCATCCAAGGGGTTGAGTAAGCAGGGATAAGTGCTACAATAGTGCTAAATTAGGACAGTTAGTGGAAGCAGTCATAGTTGGCATTAGCAACTAGTTGTTGTCTAAGCTTCTGCTTAAAGTTGCACTGTCAGAGTTTCTCCACCATTTTTGTTAGCTTACTGTGTACTATAGCAAGTGTACATTTCAGAATGGGCTGTCCTCCCCTTACCTTAATGTGTTTTCTTTACGTTTTTTGGGTCTGTAATTTTCTGTATTTTCCCTTCTTTTGTGTTACCCTCGGCCCGCAAGTAAATCTCCCATCTGCTTGTTCCATCCCTCACGTAGTTGCATCACACTCTCACGTTGCACCTGTGCCCGAGCATTTCCTGCTCTTTATCTGTGAAATATTTTGCTAGTCTCCTTTGGTTCCTACCGAAAAAGCCCGCACACTGTCTTGACAGTTTGTACTTTTGTCAGTTTGTATCCTAACTATATAAAAAAGTAACACTCCCCATTGTGTGCCAACGGGTGCCCACTTCCGTCAGCAGAAAGGAACTCCCTTTTGTTGTTTGCCGACAGGGTGCCCAATCCCGTCGGCTACAGCTGTCCCCTGACTCCACTGGCACGCTTGGGAGCCCATCCCAGTGTGCCACATGCTCCTGTCATTGTGAATGCATCCCGCAATGTTTTTCTCCTAGTTCTACCAGAAAGAAAGAAAACGGTCCTCGTAGTCTCCCCGGCTGCCCCTCCCACAACCCGCACCCACCCACTGCGCACCCAGCCTCCCCACCCACCCATCACCTCATACTTACTGTACCTCCGGAGCCCGGCGCGATGATCTTCGCTGGACCGGGAACACATCTGCACTCTTCAAGCTGACCGCGAACTGAGGAAATGCTGGTAAGCTGTATAATGTAATGAATAGGGTTTTTTAAACTTTAGTGCATAACTCTGTCATTTTTTGGAATTTTTGTACCAAATTTTCAACATGGGGTTTTTGGGAGCCCTCCTCATGAATTCTTGAACTGTCATGTCATTAATCGGCCCCGAAAGGTGGTTTCGTGCTCACTGCGCGGAATCACCCTTTGGGGCCGATTAACGAAACAACAGTGCCAGTGTTCATGAGGTGGGCTCTCAAAAAGCCTATGTTGCAAATGTGGTGGGAAAATAAAAAAACTACTGTTTTATGAGCGTGTGTTGCGCAGTTGCTACGCACGCTTGTAACTTCGCAAATTTGCAATATTTTCACACCAGATTTTCAACATTGGCATTGTGTCACACCTCCTTGTGAGCTATACAGCTGTCATTTTTCACGTCCTGGCCAAAATTGTTTTCGCACTTCCGGCGCAGAATAGCGCTGTCACTGTGGGAAATAACTGTTCGGGACAGATTAAGAAAATGACAATGATACTGTTCATAAGTAGAGGTCCTAAAATGCCTATGTTGAAAATTTGGTACCGATATTCCATAAAATGACTGTGTTACGAGCATGCACTGCACAGTTATCATGCACACTTGTAACTTCGCGAATTTGTAATATTTTCACTCCAATTTTTCAACATTGCCATTTTTCCAGACCTACTTATGAACAGTGCAGCTGTCATTTTTCCCATCCTGGCCGAAATGTGTTTTCGCACTTCTGGTGCAGAATCGAACGGTCGCTGTGGGAAATCTCTGTTTGGGACAGATTAAGAAAATGACAATGATACTGTTCATGAGTTGAGGTCCTAAAATGCCTATGTTGAAAATTTGGTGATGATAGCCCATCAATTGACAGTGTTACAAGTGTGCGTTGCGTACTTTCCACGCACCCTTGTAACTTCGCAGATTTGTAATATTGTCACATCACATTTTCAACAGTGGCATTTTGTCACACCTCCTCATAACCAGTACAGCTGTAATTTTTCGCATCCTGACCGAAATATGTTTTCACAGTTCTGGCGCAGAATAACGTGGTCACTGTGGGAAACCACTGTTCGGGACAGATTAAGAAAATGACAGTGGCACTGTTCATGAGCAGAGGTCTTAAAATCCCTATGTTGAAAATTTGGTGATGAAACTCTATAACATGACTGTGTTACAAGCGTGCGTTGAACTGTTTCCACGCACCCTTGTAACTTCGCAAATCTGTAATATTGTCGCGCCACATTTATAACAGTGGCATTTTTTCACACCTCCGTATGAACACTACAGCTGTCATTTTTCAGATCCTGGCTAAAATATGTCTTTGCACTTCTGCCAGAGAATAGCACGGTCACTCTGGGAAATCAGTGTTTGGGACAGATTACGATCGAGACAAGTGAGAGGGGCCAGTGACCGAGCTCACCTGAGCTCTGTCAGAACTCCTGTGGATTTGTTTGAGGGCAGAAAAAGGCCCCAACACAAGAGCCCAGTACAGAAGAGCAGCCTGCAGTGCTTGGAGAACCAGAAGGAGTGAGTGAGACAGGGGGAGTGAGCGACCTGGATGGAGCTGTGTCGGGACAGCTGTGGATTTCTTTGTGGGCAGAAAAAGCCACCAACACAGGCAGAAGCCCAGTACAAAAGGGCAGCCTGCAGCGCCAGAAGAAACGGAATCAGCGAGTGAGACAGGGGGAGTGAGCTACCTTAACGGAGCTCTGTTGGGACAGCTGCAGATTTCTTTGTGGGCAGAAAAAGGTGCCAACACAGGCAGGAGCCCAGTACAAAACGGCAGCCTGCAGCACCAGGAGAAACACAATGAGTGAGTGAGAGAGGGGGAGTGAGTGAGCTCAATGGAGCTCACGCGTGACTGCTGCAGATTTCTTTGTGTGCAGAAAAAGGTGGCAACACAGGCAGGAGCACAGTACAAAAGGGCAGCCTGCAGTGCCAGCAGAAACAGAACGAGTGAGTGAGAGAGGGGGAGTGAGCAAGCTCAACGGACCTGTGTCAGGACTGCTGCAGATTTCTTTGTGGGCAGAAAAAGCCACCAACAGAGGCAGGAGCCCAGTACAAAAGGGCAGCCTGCAGCACCAGCAGACACAGAATGAGCGACTGAGGGAGGGGGAGTCAGTGAGCTCAACGGAGCTCTGTTGGGACTGCTGTGGATTTGTTTGTGGGCAGAAAAAGGCAGTAATGCACGAAGGGGCACAAGACAAAAGGGCACCCTGCAGTGGCAGGAAAACCAGAATGAGCGAGTGAGTGAGCTCAGCGGAGCTCTATTGAAACTGCTGCAAGTTTCTTTGTGGGCATAAGCAGTCAGCAACGCAGGCAGGAGCCCTTTAGACAAGGGCAGCCTGCAGCATTGGAAGAAACGGAATGAGTGAGTGAGAGAAGTGGAGTGAGAGAAGTGGAGTGAGCGAGCTCAACGGAGCTTTGTCAGGACTGCTGCAGATTTCTTTGCGGGTAGAAAAAGGCGCCAACAGAGGCAGCAGCCTAGTTCAGAAGGGCAGCCTGCAGCACTGGGAGAACCAGGAGTGAGTGAGACAGGGGGAGTGAGCGACCTCGACGGAGCTGTGTTGGGACAGCTGTGGATTTCTTTGTGGGCAGAAAAAGCCACCAACACAGGCAGGAGCCCAGTACAAAAGGGCAGCCTGCAGCGCCAGGAGAAACAGAATCAGTGAGTGAGACGGGGGAAGTGAGCTACCTTAACGGAGCTCTGTTGGGACAGCTGCGGATCTCTTTGTGGGCAGAAAAAGGTGCCAACACAGGCAGGAGCCCAGTACAAAAGGGCAGCCTGCAGCACCAGGAGAAACACAATGAGTGAGTGGGGGGGGGGAGTGAGTGAGCTCAACGGAGCTCACGCGTGACTGCTGCAGATTTTTTTGTGGGCAGAAAAACGTGGCAACAGAGGCAGCAGCTTAGTACAGAAGGGTAGCCTGCAGCGCTGGGAGAACCAGAAGGAGTAAGTGAGACAAGGGGAGTGAGCAACCTCGATGGAGCTGTGTTTGGACAGCTGTGGATTTCCTTGTGGGCAGAAAAAGCCACCAACACAGGCAGGAGCCCAGTACAAAAGGGCAACCTGCAGTGCCAGGAGAAACAGAATCAACGAGTGAGACAGGGGAAGTGATCTACCTTAATGGAGCTCTG
Source organism: Neoceratodus forsteri (assembly GCA_016271365.2). NCBI lineage: Eukaryota > Metazoa > Chordata > Ceratodontiformes > Ceratodontidae > Neoceratodus > Neoceratodus forsteri. The sequence continues at coordinate 1,095,938,225 of CM057451.1, forward strand.
TTGGGACAGCTGCGGATTTCTTTGTGTACAGAAAAAGGTGGCAACACAGGCAGGAGCACAGTACAAAAGGGCAGCCTGCAGTGCCAGCAGAAACGGAACGAGTGAGCGAGAGAGGGGGAGTGAGCAAGCTCAATGGACCTGTGTCAGGACTGCTGCAGATTTCTTTGTGGGCAGAAAAAGCCACCAACAGAGGCAGGAGCCCAGTACAAAAGGGCAGCCTGCAGCGCCAGCATATACAGTACGAGCGACTGAAGGAGGGGAAGTCGGTGAGCTCAACAGAGCTCTGTTGGGACTGCTGTATATTTGTTTGTGGGCAGAAAAAGGCAGTAATGCATGCAGGGGCACAGTACAAAAGTGCACCCTGCAGTGTCAGGAAAACCAGAGTAAGTGAGCTCAGTGGAGCTGTATTGTAACTGCTGCAAGTTTCTTTGTGGGCATAAGCAGGCAGCAACGCAGGCAGGAGCCCAGTAGACAAGGGCAGCCTGCAGCGTCTGAAGAAATGGAATGAGTGAGTGAGAGAAGTGGAGTGAGCGAGCTCAATGGAGCTTTGTCGGGACTGCTGCAGATTTCTTTGCGGGCAGAAAAAGGTGCCAACAGAGGCAGCAGCCTAGTACAGAAGGGCAGCCTGCAGCGCTGGGAGAACCAGAAGGAGTGAGTGAGTGAGTGAGACAGGGGGAGTGAGCGACCTCGATGGAGCTGTGTTGGGACAGCTGTGGATTTCTTTGTGGGCAGAAAAAACCACCAACACAGGCAGGAGCCCAGTACAAAAGGGCAGCCTGCAGCACCAGGAGAAACACAATGAGTGAGTGAGCTCAATGGAGCTCACGCGTGACTGCTTCAGATTTCTTTGTGGGCAGAAAAAGGTGGCAACACAGGCAGGAGCACAGTACAAAAGGGCAGCCTGCAGTGCTGGCAGAAATGGAACGAGTGAGTGTGTGAGAGAGGGGGAGTGAGCAAGCTCAACGGACCTGTGTCAGGACTGCTGCAGATTTCTTTGTGGGCAGAAAAAGTCACCAACAGAGGCAGGAGCCCAGTACAAAAGGGCAGCCTGCAGCACCAGCAGACACAGAATGAGCGACTGAGGGAGGGGGGGTCAGTGAGCTCAACGGAGCTCTGTTGGGACTGCTGTGGATTTGTTTGTGGGCAGAAAAAGGCAGTAATGCACGCAGGGGCACAAGACAAAAGGGCACCCTGCAGTGGCAGGAAAACCAGAATGAGCGAGTGAGCGAGCTCAGCGGAGCTCTATTGTAACTGCTGCAAGTTTCTTTGTGGGCATAAGCAGGCAGCAACGCAGGCAGGAGCCCAGTAGACAAGGGCAGCCTGCAGCCTCGGAAGAAACGGAATGAGTGAGTGAGTGAGTGAGAGAAGTGGAGTGAGTGAGCTTAACGGAGCTTTGTCGGGACTGCTGCAGATTTCTTTATGGGCAGAAAAAGGCACCAACAGAAGCAGCAGCCTAGTACAGAAGGGCAGCTTGCAGCGCTGGGAGAACCAGAAGGAGTGAGTGAGACAGGGGGAGTGAGCGACCTCGATGGAGCTGTGTTGGGACAGCTGTGGATGTCTTTGTGGGCAGAAAAAGCCACCAACACAGGCAGGAGCCCAGTACAAAAGGGCAGCCTGCAGCGCCAGGAGAAACAGAATCAGCGAGTGAGACAGGGGGAGTGAGCTACCTTAACGGAGCTCTGTTGGGACAGCTACGGATTTCTTTGTGGACAGAAAAAGGTGCCAACACAGGCGGGAGCCCTGTACAAAAGGGAAGCCTGCAGCACCAGGAGAAACACAATGAGTGAGTGAGAGGGGGCAGTGAGTGAGCTCAACGGAGCTCACGCGTGACTGCTGCAGATTTCTTTGTGGGCAGAAAAAGGTGGCAACACAGGCAGGAGCACAGTACGGGAGTGGTTGCAGAAAGTGTGTCATGCTGAAGGAAGTTAAACCAAGACATGCAGGTCTGATGGGAAACATAGTACGGCCTTGAATGCAGTGCTGAAGCAATAAAAAACATTGTTTTCATTTTGTGTGAACTGTTTTTCTATATCCTATGTTGTGACACTGCCCTTGCCCTGTGTGGGAAGTTATTTTTGCCAACTCCCTAGTTGTTGCCAAATAGTTTTTACCCATTTTGTTGGACATTTTCTGTACCCATCAAATAAAATTGAGAGGCTGTGACCAGGCCCTGTGAGGGCATTTATTGGGCTGACACTGTACTTTAGGTGTTGCCAGACAGTTTTTCTTCCCATTTTGATGCATTGCCAATGCCTAGAAAAAACAACCTTTTAAGACAGACTGTGCCTCTGTCCTGTCCCTGTGATTATTGGGATTTTCCTGCAGTTGTTGCCAGCCAGTGTGTGCCCTTTTATGCATCATCCACACTACACCACTTAAATGCTGTCACGGTTCCACACCATTACAGACAGTAACCGGTACAGTGTGTCCACATTGCCAGTGAACTGTCTCGGTAACGGTGTGGAACCGTGACAGCCCGTCTGCATGGTTGGTGCCGTGGGACCGTTATGGATGGCACCCTATCCTACAATGAGGTGCGTTCTGCACTGGGGGACAGCTGGGGCAACATGCTCAAGTGTCCACACTACACCCGTTAATGTTACCGAGGCAGAACCGGTTTCATAACCATTGTTGAAACCACCTCATTTGTGGTTTCCACAACGGTTATGAAAACACCCCTCTGTAAAGTTACAGATGTAAACACAAACCGTTGCAGTAACGGTTTGGACCCTCTGTAACGTTACAGAGGGGTTTTCGGGTTGTAGTGTGGACAGGGCCTTAGCTGATCAGGATCTATCCCATATTTTTCAAGCAGACATGCACATTGCAGGGAACATTTCTAGTTATACCCCCTTATTGTATTTTAGATTTCACTTTTTTCCCCTTGAGACAATTGAAAAAGACCCTGCCCCATTTGTTATGCAGGCAGAGTTAAAAGCAAGGATCTGTTCTAGAATCTAGGAGGCAGTATAGTGGAGTGGTTAAGGGTGCTGAGCTGCAAACCTGGAGACCTGCTTTCTAATTTGAAAAGTTTGCCTAAAAATGGTTTTTCTTCTGTACTGTGCACCATTATTGATGTTTTAAGTTTAGATTAATTACAAATGATAGTTGATAGCCTTAGTAGACTGTGCTAGACAACTGTTTGAGTTGCTGCAACATGCTTTTGTTTTAACTTAAATTTATTACAAGTGATCGCTAGTAAACTTAATAGCCTGTTGTAGAAAAATGTTGGATTACTGCCACAAGCTTTTAATTTCTCTGCCTCTGAATTTCTCTGTCTCTGCCCCCCCCACACACACACACACATTTCTCAGAAAGAACTGGAAGGGGACAGGATCAGTTGTGTTCCAGGACAGTAGCTGCTGCTGTTGTTTTCACAGGGTTCTTGTGGATTTTACTTGGTAGGTTAGTTCTTTTCTTTCTTACTTCTAAGGGGCTAGCAGGGTATTGTTTTGGGGGATGCTGGATGTTTGAAAACTGATTTGGTGGCTGTAAGTGGGGCTCATTTTGTGGATGTTTCACTGTGTAACAGGCTGCGCTGGTAGAGGCCTATTTCTTCTGATTTAAAATCTATTTGTTGGGATTTGCTTGGAGATGGTTATTTGAATTGGAGACCTATATCTGTTAATTTCAAGCCTATTTTGATGTGTTGTTTGTGAAGCTAATTAATTGGAGACATGTTTTTGGCAGCAAACATATTTTGGGGCTTTGACTTGAATTTTGATTCCTTTGCTGACTCCACTAGCTGCAAAGGTTAGTGCAGTGGGGAGGGGTGTTAATGGTCTGGCCAGGTCTCAGTCAGCCAATTGACTGGAGGCAGAGCTGAATCAGGTTGAGGTGTTAGCTGCTTTGTCTTCTCAGAAAGAACTGGAAGGACAGGATCAGTTGTGTTCCAGGACAGTAGCTGCTGCTGTTGTTTTCACAGGGTTCTTGTGGATTTTACTTGTAAGTTAGTTCTTTTCTTTCTTACTTCTAAGGGCTAGCAGGGTATTGTTTTGGGGGATGCTGGATGTTTGAAAACTGATTTGGTGGCTGTAAGTGGGGCTCATTTTGTGGATGTTTCACTGTGTAACAGGCTGTGCTGGTAGAGGCCTATTTCTTCTGATTTAAGACCTATTTGGTGGGATTTGCTTGGGCCTGGTTCTTTGGCTGCTGGGGAGACACAGGGCTGATACACTCTCTCTCGAGTCAGGTGTCTGCTCAAGACCCACCCTCCCCAGAAGTCTGCGAATTTATAGGGGAACACCTGCCCTGCAATTGGAGGAAAAGGCTGCAGGTGCAGCTCATGTAGTTCTAGCCACTGGGGGTTGGATTTAAAGGCTGGGAGAGAGGAGCTTAGGGAGTTGTTCATTTCCCTTATAAGTTTAATGTGTTGTACTGCACCTAGTAACAGGGTTACTGGTGTACAGTGGGACTGTCTCTAAGATTAGTGGGTGACCTGATTAGGCAGTAGGATGTATCTTGGACTAGGGGGAACCTGGTGGCTCACCCAAGGAAACCTATTTGGAAGGGAATGGAACCACACGTCATTAGGACCGCATCTTTGGGAGGGTGGTGGGGTGCACAGGGTGTGGAGCAGCCATGATACTGGACTGGGCTTGGAAGTTCGGTGGTTTCCCAGTGTGCTACCAGCTAGCACAGCTTAGGGAGGAGGTTGCGGGGATTAGGAGAAAGCTGGGGAAAGGGGGGTGGTATGGTTGGGGAAGGGGCTGGGAATCTCCCATGGGGTTGCACCAAGCACTGGGGTGGGGGCATAGGAAAGGAGTGCAGGAGAATACTCAGGGTCATAGGGACCCTGGCAGAGGGGTCCAAAAGGACACTACCAAGGAAGCAGGCAGGTAACTGGGGACCTCACAAAGGAGGGATGGAGGGACAACATTCTCAGGAAGTAGGCAGATGGCCAGGGCTGGACAGAAGGAAGCAAGGGAGGTGGATCAGACCTACACTCAATAACAGCTTCAATTCTCTTCTTCTGTCGAGGATGAGGGGGTGATGTAGCCACGACAGGGGTGGTTAGAGACAGAAAGGAGTGGGAGGCAGAGGCAGGGGCCAGATAGCAGGAAGAACAGGGGGACCTGGAATGCAGGAGAATGGGGGAGCAGTGAATCAGAGCAGGAGGGACAGGGGGAGAGGGAAGAAAGCGAGAGAGAAGGACCAGTTGGGAGGAAAGGTAAAGGAGAAGGACCAGAAGTACAAGGAGGATTCAGTAAAGGGAGCTGAGGGTTTAGGCCAGGGAGCACGACGAGCAAGGAGGAACTAAATGGAGACAGGAAGGAAGGAGGATGAGCCAGGCTAGTTTAGCAGATGGGGAGAAGGACCAGTTGCGCAGTGAGGGGAATAGCAAGGTACAAGAAGGATACTCAGGAGGAGGAGGGCATAGGATTGGAGGGAGGGGGTGGCCATGGTAAATAAGGAGGGTTGGCATGTGGCACCCAGATAGGGGAAGGAACAAGGAGCCGCTGGGTGGAGGGGCCGTAGAAAGGATGAGGGACATGAAGGGGGAATGGAGGAAAGGAGTGGTCAGAGGCTCCTGCTGGGGGATTCTAAGGATCAGGGGTATCAAATGGGATAGGGAGGAGAAGCCTGGCCAGTTAGAACAAGATGCTTCCTGGACTAACGGTGCACAGGGTTAAACAATGAGGTATATCAGCTGCAAAGGATTGTGGGGTTCCCCAGACATACTGGTCCACCTGGGTACAAATGACATTGAGGAAATAGCGAGCTAGAGATACAGGCAAGATTCAGGGAGCTCGCCAGGGTCTGTCATGACATAGGATGCACAGTTTCCTTCTCAGAAATCCTGCCAGTGCCAAGGGCTAGTGGGAAACACAAAAGGAAGACTAGGGAGATAAACCAGTGGCTCAGGGAGTGGTGGAGGCAGAGGGAAGTGGGTTGATGGGGATTGGGGGGAGACCTGGGAGGATAAGGAGCTGTATGCTAGAGATAGACTACATCTCAATTTGGAGGGGAGGGGAATCCTTAAGTTGAAAATAGAGGGGTTCATTGGTGAAAAGTGGGGTTTAAACTTGTGAAGGGGGGGGATGGGAGAAAGGCTGTCAAGGGGTGCCGATAAAGGAGGGGCTCTGTCTCCACCCCCCCTGGGGACCAGGAGGATTGCAGGAAAAGGCCGACTGGCACAGTGCAGACCAGGGGAAAACAGAATCCCCATGGGAACACGAGCAGGGGAAATGGAACTATAGGGAAAGGGTGGAAGGTAGTCCTGCTAAATGCCAGGAGCTTGGGCAATAAAATGCCTCAGCTCCAGGCGATGCTAACTGGGGGAGCAGTGGATGTGGCAGCGGTCACTGAGACTTGGGCCACTGCAGAACATGACTGGGACCTGAACCTGGAGGGTTACACTATGTTCAGGAAGGATAGGGGGAAGGGAAGGGGAGGAGGGGTAGCAATGATAGTCAAAAACTGCATTGGCATAGGGGGAGTAGAGGAGGCGGAGGGAACCGTGGCGGCGATTTGGGTCACCTTGATAACAAGGGGGGGGCAAGAGAGTAAAAATAGGAGTGGTGTATAGACCCTCTGCCCTGGCGGAGGAGCTGGAGGACAGTCTGGTGGAAGATGTTGGGAGGCACTGCAGACTGGGCAGAGGAACGGTGGTGGTGTTGGGGGACTTAAACATGCCAGAAACAGACTGGGAGACTATGACATCCTCTGTGACCAGGGCACAGAGGTTGTTGGATGTCTTTCAAGACGCATTCCTAACTCAGCAGGTGAGGGAACCGACCAGGGAGGTGCGGGTACTGGATGTGGTCCTGGCAGACAGTGACCAGATTGGGGGCCTGGAGGTAAGGGACCCATTGGCGGGTTAGTGACCATGCCACGGTCTGGTTCTACCTGGACCTTGGGGGGGTAGAAGGCTGCACAAAGACGGAAGTAACCGACTTCAGCGGGGCGTATTTTAAGGAAATGGAAGGATCCTAAGGAGCATTTGGATGGGATTGGGTCAGACATGGACGCTGATAGTAGGTGGAAATCATCAGGAGAGGGTGCAGGATGCTACCAGCACCTGTGCAAGAGTAAGACGAAATGCGGTAGGGCCCAAAACCCTGCTGGTGGACCAGGGAGGTCCAGGAGGTGGTGCGGGAAAGAAAGCAGCCTATAAGCACCAAGTGCTCAAGGAGTGAAAGGGATCGAGGGGAGCACGAGCTGAAGGCTAGAAGGGCTACTAGAGTGGTGAGGGCGGCTAAGGTAAGGAAGGAGCAGAACCTGACTAGGAAATTAGGAGGAACAAGGGTTCTTTAGATACATTGGGGAAAACGAAGGGTGAAGGGGCAGATTAGCAGGATTAAATCAGGGGAGAGATGGGACAAGACCTGGGGAGCAGGCTGAGGTACTAAATGAGTACTTTCACCTCAGTTTTTACCAAGGAAAATGGGGTGCTGCATCATACATGGGAGGAGACAGAGATACTGAGGAGGGGGACTCTACCGATCGGGCGGGTCTGGGGAGAGGGGGAGGCATCACTGGCAGGTGGGGGGAGGGCTAAGCAGGGAGAAGAGGTACCGGAAGTGAAAATCACAGCAGAGAGAGTGAGGGAAGCCCTCAGCTCCCTTAAGACGGAGAAAGCACCGGGGACGGATAAATTACATCCCAGAGTGCTGAAGGAACTTGTAGAGGTCCTGGCGAAACCCCTGGTGGAGCTTTTCACCATCTCTCTGAGGACAGGGTGGGTGCCCCAAGACTGGAAGGTGGCGCATATAGTGCCGATCCACAAGGGGGGATCAAGGGAAGTGGCAGGGAACTACAGGCCTGTCAGCCTGACATCGGTGGTGGGCAAGGTGATGGAGGGCATTGTCAAGGAGAGGCTGGGGGGGGACCTGGATAAGTCAGGGTGCCTGGACGATAGACAGCATGGATTCATCCCGGGAAAATCATGGCAGACAAACCTGGTGGAGTTCTATGAATGGGTGACAAGTGCCTTGGACCTGCGTAGGCCAGTGGACGCCCCTTTCTAGACTTCAGCAAGGCATTTGACTCTGTTCCTCACGTGGGCCTGTTGGATAAGCTTAGAGAAATGGGGTGGGGAACCAGATGATCAGATGGATAGGCAATTGGCTCCAGGACCGGACCCAGAGAGGGTCGTAGTTGGTGGATAGTCTCATCCCCAAGGAGGGTCATTAGTGGGGTCCCACAGGGATCAGTCCTGGGCCCCTTCTGTTCAACGCCCACGATCTGACATAAGGACAGGAATCAGGAGTGAGATGAGTCTCTTTGCAGATGACTCAAACTGGGGCAGTGGTGGATGGGGGAAGGAGGGAGGTGGCCTACAGGAGGATCTGGAGGCTCTGGAAAGATGGTCTAGAAAGTGGAAGCTGAGGTTCAATGCAGGGAAATGCAAGGTACTCCACCTGGGGGCCAGAAACCCAGGCCAAGTGTACACCTTGGGGGGGGAAATGCTACAAGTCTCGATGGCTGAGAGGGACCTGGGGGTGGTGGTGGATGTCAAGATGAACAACTCTGAGACTTGTAGGAGGGCAGCAGCCAAGGCCAACAGGATGCTGGGATGCATCGCTAGGGGGATCACCTCCAGAAGGAGGGAAGTGATACTCCCTCTGTATAACTGCTTGGTGCAGCCGCACCTTGAGTACTGCATGCAGTTTTGGAGGCCACACTTAAAGAGGGACATTAACCTCCTGGAGAGGGTCCAGAGGAGGGCAATCAAAATTATTTGGGGCTTGGGGGACAGGACCTATGAGGAGAGGCTCGAAGAGCTAAATATGTACACATTGGAAGAGAGAAGTGACCGGGGGGACATGATAGAGGTCTTCAGGTACATGAAGAGGGTAAATAGGCGAGGAACAGTCAGGGTGCTTCGAAGGAAGGAGGAGGGGGCCACTAGAGGGCATGGGTGGAAGCTGGAGGGGGGAAGATTCAGGGGAGAAAGGAGGAGGTGCTACTTCACTGACAGGGTGGTGGAGCCATGGAATGCACTGCCTAGGGGGCTGGTAGAGGCAGAGACAATGGAGGGGTTCAAGAGGGGGTGGGACAGGTACAGGGGAAGGGTTCTGGAAGCAAAATCCAATGCAGCAAGAATATCTGGAACTGGGAAGGGAGAAGCCAGAGAAGGCGAGGGGGACAGCAAGGACAGCACCCAGGGTGGGGGCTGACCAAACGAGCAGACACAAAAGACCGTTAGGCCTATTCTGCTGGCATTTTAGTATGTTAGTATGTTAGTATATACAGTACACTAGACCTCTGTACTCTCAGCCTCTTTGTTCCCTTGGACGCCACTGGCACCGAAAGCCCAATCTACCCCCCACTGTTAATTTTTCCTCTCCCATCCTGCTACGCCCCCTTTTGGCACCCAGACTCCCTCCCTTTTGTCTCTTGTGCTGCCCCCTGCCCCCGATTTAGCTGGCCTCTGTACTGAAATCTTTATGTGTGCTTACAGCTTTTCCTTGCTTTCTTTACAGCTCAAGCCTTGAGAGGGCTCCTTCGTCAAGATTGTGGCTGTTCCCTTGGTCGGCCGCATCTTTCTTGCCAAACTGCCGGCTCCCCAGCTGCTACTCAGGTAAGCTGTGCCTGCACTAGGCTCACTCGGACTGTAATTTGATTGGTCCTTCTACAGCTGTTTCTAGTCCTCCTTTGGCTGCTACAGGCCCCTACTGCTTCTCTACTGGACTCAGCTCTACCCTGTATTTCTAGCACTTAGCACTCCTACTGACTCTGTTTTCTGTATCTGCAGTGCCAGTCGCGCCTGTAGAACTGAACTTGCAGCGCCAGGCACTCCTGTAATCTTTGGGGGGGGGGGGTTTCCCATTGGCAAGTTATACTACACTGCCACTAAAGCAATACGATCTTTATCTAAAGCATTCTCTGCCTGTTTTTCATATAGATACCTTCCTAAACTACAGCTACCCCCTCCATCTGACCAACCACCCCCCACACTCCCTGCTTACAAATTCCTCCTGTTCCTAAATAAATTGTTCACCAAAATCTCTGCCGTTATGAACAATGCATCCTCTTCTCTGCTCTCTCCCCTTGTTCTGTTCATACCCCTCTCTTTACCACCTCCACTTGCTCACTATTCATCTATTCCTAATAACTCTCCCAACCCCATTAGTTACTATCTCCAATCCCCTACCCACATCCATGCTATCACTCCCTCTCCACCATTTGAAATATGGCCTCACTCTATTCCTCATGCAGCTTTGATAATGGTGTCCATTTTCACTGCGGTTCTCCACCTTCTTCTTCCTCACACACCCCCCTATTCTCAAATCTCCCAACCTGTTTGCCAGCCTCTTCTAACTCCCCTAAGCTCCATTTTCTCATACTCACTCTTCTCTTGCTCTCTGCTGGGGATATCCACACTAACCTAGTTCCTATTGCCCCAGCTCCTCTGGTGCTTCCTCCTCTACTACCTCCCCCCGCTCTCTTCTCTCAGCCATCCCAAAGGGCTTAAAGTTTCTACATCTAAACATCCCCAGCTTGTTGCAAAAAATAGACCAGATTCAGACCATGGTGTGCACTCTAAAACCAGACATCCTAATCATCTCAGAAACTTGGCCAAAGAGCACTACCCCTGACCACTCAGTCCCTATTCCTGGCTACTCACTGCTAAGGCAAGACCGTGCTGGCAGGGGTAGTAGAGTGGCCATTTATGTCCTAGCCTCAATCCAATATTCCATCATCTACTCATACTCAAATCCTGAGACCCATGACACCCTAGCTATCAATGTGACCCTCCCCTTCACTCTTCCTATCTTAGTAGCCAGCATTTACTGCTGCCCAAATGTCCATCCTTCAGTCACACTAAACCTCCTAACCTCCATCACTTCCCTTGCTCGCTCTGGGGAATTATTCATCCTAGGCGACTTCAATATAAATTGGTTGTCATCTAAAACTACCAAAGCTGAAAATGAAATCAGAGCCCTAAACCTCTCCCAACTGATCTCCGAACCCACCTACCCAAACCACAAGACACAACAACATTCCTTACTGTACTGTGCCCATGCCTCCCACCCCCACAGCATCATCATCTCTGTGTAACACCCCTGAAAATGGGGGTTCCAAAAAGTCTCCAGGAGCTTTCTTGAGTGCTCCAAGCCTGGATGGTGTTCGGCGTCTAAGCCATTTATCTGTGACTGCTTTTAGAGCCTCAAGTACTGTCTCTTTAAGAGCTGTCTACCTGCAGATATAATTAATTTGGATGGGGGTCTGTGTGTTTCCCTGCTCGAGTCCCGCTCGAGCTACTGCCAAATCGCTCTGTTTCTGCCGTCGCTAAGTGGGCAGAAGGAGCACTCATCAAAGATGTAACTGTTTGCTTGTAACCTGTTACAGTAATAATGAAAATGCAGCTTGTTTTAACCTGCTTTCTTGCAGCAAGGACAATGCAGAGTAGCTCCCTCATGTTGGTTCTGAACTGCCGAATTGGACCAATCATTGTGGGGATCTTTTAAAATGGAGCCTGCTCTGGGCAAATCAGAACTTGGACACTCCTCTGGAGCCAGTCACAATGGGACTGTATGGCAGATGCCTCTGGGAATTGTAGTTTGGACTTCGGTGCCTTTTTGCACCAACAGGTGGAGTCTGATTGTGAGTGACAGCCAAATCAGCCAACTGAACTGGGAGGAACTCAAAGGAAATGCCCAGCTCTGTCTACTGGAAAGTCAGATCAGTTTGGGCAGTGAAGAGACAAGGAGCTGTGTGTCTCTTTGGTGTGTAGTTTTAGCACGGGAAATGCATGTAAGGCCCTAAGTTTCAGTCTGTAGCTTGTGCAAGCGCCTGTTCAGACTGAATCTGACCTGTGAAGAGAATCAAGGAGATCTGAAGAGTAGAAACCAGGCTCACCCTGTAGAAGACTGGAGAAATTGCTGAATCGCGCCCGGTCTGTCAGGAACTGAATCTGCTGTGTGTTCTCCTGGGTATTGTGCAGTAATTGTGATTGGGATAGAGAAGCAGCCTGCCTGGTATATTACTTTCCTTTTACATATAAATGTGGGTAGTGCTTGTGAGGAATCGCATTTCAAATCCCCTGTACAGTGAATTGAGTGCATGAAGCTGGAAGTAAACCCCAGTTTAATCCAGGCTACATCCATTTGCTCTAAACTGCAGTGAGATCCAGTCACAAGGACCTTGTCCACATGGTCTGCTCCACCTGGCAATCCAGGACAATCTGCCTTCCATCCAGTTCCCAGCATTGAGTTTGTGAGTACAAAGCAAGGTATCTCCCTGCCATCTGTTTATCGAATTGCAAGTGTGTCATCTAATTGTTGTTTTTTTTTTTTTCACGAACTGAGCCAACCGGCTCCGGATTACAATTTGGGTATTGTGCAAGTGTTTTTTCCATCACAGGGCCCCAACCAGCAGCACCGATCCTGGCTAGCACCCCCCCAATCCTGGGTACCAAGTGAAAGTGACAATTTGGGACTCTGAATATGCGCACAGTACTGTGATTATTAATGAGTTTAACCTAATAAACTTGTACATTGTGAAGATATTCCTGATGCATTGTGTGGACCACTAGTGGGAAGAAAGGGGGGTTACAGTGTCCCAGAGGGCTGTGACCAAGTTAGTTTAACTACTGCAAACCCTGACCTCTGGGTGGAGGAACTCGCCATTGGACCTAGGCCCCTCACCTTGTTAGTAGTTAAGCAGCCAGTGGTAGTAGCCCTTGGGATAGTACCACTTAGGGGTTATATCTTGGAGGCACCGCTGGGATTAGTGTCCCCTAGTGGCCACATTAACGAATCACTGGTAAAAATAAATGGGTACCCGAGAGAAGTGGCAGTGCACCGATTGGTGGAGTGGTGCACTGGGGAGGAGATCGACCTCCAAAATGCTAAGCTTGTCCTGGACATCCCCCTGGGTATCAATACGGACACTGTACAGGGAGTACTTTCCAAGGTGGAAGGTTTACAAAACCCTGTGGTGGTGGGTCGACATACTAATTTGCTCACCCACACTTTCCTGGCCCTAGTAGAGTGTAAGGATCCCATAGATAGCTCCAAAGTGCCACAGACTATTACCCCAGAGGGAGCCCTCACTGCCTGGAGAGTGATAACTAAGGACAGTAAAGACCTGGGGGGGATGAGCCCCCCCACTATCTGAAACTTTTGAGGAGAAATTTGCTAAATGGTTGCTGGGGGAAGGGAAAACTGAGGAGGACTTGAAGAAATTATTCTTGCAACCTGGGGGTGTTCTTCCCCCAACACCCTGTCCCGCTCCAGTACCCGTTATGGTGGCTGAACCCATGCAGGCTCCTATTTCTGCACTGGCCATTAGTCACGACTCTTACCGAAGGTTGAGAATCTTCTCCGGCACCATCCGAACCCCTCAAGGGGAGGATGACTGGAAGACCTGGATAGCAATATAGAAACACAGAAGTTGACAGCAGATAAGGACCTCAAGGCCCATCCAGTCTGCCCATTTCTTTTTCTACCTTATAAATGTGCCATCGGCCTTTGCTCTGTCAGTGGCCTATCTATTCATAGTCATTTGTATTGCTCCCTTATGCCTATCCCATGCCTGTTTGAAGCCCTGCACTGTTTTCATAGCCACCACCTCTTGTGGTAAGCCATTCCATGCATCCACCACCCTTTCTGTGAAAAAGAATTTCCTCACATTCCCCCTTAATCGGCCCCCCTCTAATCTCATGCTGTGTCCTCTTGTCCTGCTATTTTTCTTATATTTAAACATGCTAGACTCTATCACCTTGTTAATGCCCTTAAGGAGTTTGAATGTCTCGATCATATCACCTCTCTCCCTCCTTTGTTCAAGGGTATACATATTGAGCTCTGTTAAACTGTCCTCATTTGTCTTCTGATGCAGTCCCTGTACCATTTTGGTTGCCCTTCTCTGGACTGCCTCAATTTGGTTAATGTCCTTGTGAAGGTGTGGCCTCCAATACTGCACACAGTACTCCAGATGGGGCCTAACCAGTGTCTTGTAAAGAGGATTATTACCTCCTCTTCGACTTGTGATACCCTACTAATACACCCTAACACCCCCAACCTTACCTACTGCTTTAGAGGTCTGCTTGATGATTTCAGGTCATCAGTGATGATGATGCCCAAGTCTCTTTCTTCCTTTGTGACTGCTAGCAACTCCCCTCCCAGCCTATAGGTGGCTTCAGGGTTTCTCTTCCCTATGTGCATGATTTTGCACTTCTTTGCATTAAATCCCAGTTGCCACTCTTCTGACCATTTTGCTAGTTTATCCAGATCTCTTCTCATTCTGTCCACCCCATCTGGATCATCTACTCTGTTGCAGATCTTGGTGTCATCTGCAAACAGACAAGCCTTACCCTCTAGTCCATCTGCAAGGTCACTAATGAAGATGTTGAAGAGGACCGGCCCCAGGACTGATCCCTGAGGTACCCCACTTGTGACTTGCATCTCTTCTGACTGTATACCATTTACCACCACTCTCTGTTTTCTACCCATCAACCAGTTTGCCACCCAGTTGACCAACTTCTGACCCACCCCAAGCCTACCCAGCTTATTTATCAATCTTCTATGTGGAACAGTGTCAAAAGCTTTGCTGAAGTCAAGGTAGGTGACATCAACTGCTCCCCCTTGGTCCACCACTCTGGTTACCCAGTCAAAGAAATCTATGAGATTAGTTTGACAGGACCTTCCTTTTGTAAACGCATGCTGTCTTGGATCCTGTGCCCCTATGGATTCCAGGTGTTGCACTATCCTTTCCTTAAGGAGTGCCTCGATAATCTTGCCCACTACTGAGGTAAGACTGACTGGTCTGTAGTTCCCCGCCTCCTTCCTGCTACCACTCTTGTGGAGCGGGATCACATGAGCCCTTCTCCAGTCTTCTGGGACCTCTCCTGTGCTCAGAGGCTCACTAAACAGTTCTGCTAATGGCTCTGCTAGTTCCACCTTTAGTTCCTTAAGTACCCTGGGATCTATGCCATCAGGTCCCATTGCCTTATCCACCCTGAGCTTAGCAAGCTCTTGTAGGACCCTTTCTTTTGTGAAGGAAGTAGTGCTCACCTCCCTCCCCCCTGTGTCCATGATGCTGAGCTGTGGGCCCTACCCTACCTTCTCTTCAGTAAATACTGAGCAAAAGTATCTATTTAGGATAGATGCCTTTATAGGGTCCTCCTCCTCACATGCTCCCTTTTCTCCATTACGCTTAGCAATGCCCCCTCTGGACTTTCTCCTTTCACTAATGTATCTATAGAAAGTCTTGTCACCTTCTTTTACTGTTTGTGCTAGTGTTTCCTCAGTTTGGGACTTTGCCTGCCTTACTGCCTTCCTGCTTCCCTTAGGGCAGTTTGGTATGCCTCCCTATCTTCATTCCACTGTGTTCCTTATATTTCCTGAAGGCCAGCCTTTTGCTCTGACCTTTCTGCTACTGTATTTGAGAACCAAAGTGGTTTCTTCTTCTTTGCACTTCCTTTTCTGTCTAACACAATGGGATGTTGCTTCAAGTATTGCATCATTAATGCTTGCCCACTTTGCCTGTACCCCCTGACCTGTGTTTCTTTTTGCCAGGGCTAGCTTAACTCTGTTGGCCATCTTATCAAAGTCAGCTCCTCTGAAGTCCTATATGTTTGCCTTGGAATGGGATGATTTAGATGTAGTAGCCAAATTGAACCATACCATGTGATGGTCACTGGCCCCCAGGTGACCTTCTACCTGGAGATCTGTGATCCCTTCCCTGTTAGTCAATACTAGATCTAGGATAGCCCTGTCTCTTGTGGGTTGCTGTACCAGTTGTTTGAGGCTCTCCCCCTGCAGGGAATCCACTATGTGTCTAGTTCTGGCAGATGTTCCTGCTGGTATTGACCAATCTGTATCCGGCATGTTGAACTCTCCCATTATCAGAACCTCCCCTTTAGCTGTCCTGTTTTGAATATCTTCTAACAATAATGTGTCTGTGTCCTCCCCCTGGTCTGGGGACCTGTAGACAACCCCAGTTCTTATGGCCGTCCTATTTCCTGTTTCCAGGGTGACCCACAGTTCTTCTGGCTCCTTATGTGTATTCTGAATTTCTAGCTTTGATATTTTCATTGACATACAGGGCCCCTCCCCTTTTGCACCTCGGTCTCTTCTTAACAATACATAGCCAGGTACTGAAGTCTCCCAAGTGTGGTTACTGGTAAACCACGTCTCACTAATTGCTACTATGTCCAGTTTAGCCTCTGACTTTATTGCCTGCAGGTCTGGGATCTTATTTCCCAGGCTGTGAGCATTTGTGTACATGATTTTCCATTGGCCAGATTTTGGTGTGTTAGTTGTTGGGTGAGGTTTGGCATTACCCCTGTGCGTCGTATGGGGAGACAAACCTTTTTTCTTACCTGGTGATGCAAATGAACTGCAAACACGCTGAATCCCTGTTTGACCACTAGCTGAGGGGAGGGTGTCTTCCATTCGACGTGTGGGGTACTGCACCCTCTCCCCATTTGCTAGTTTAAATATTCTGCAAAGACGCCAAACTTCTACCCCAATGCACTGACTCCTCCTTAGTCAGATGCAGTCCATCAAATTTAATAACTTTCACTCCCAGAACTGTTGCCAGTTCCTACAAATCTGTGTCCTTTTCCTGGCACCAGCCCTTGAGCCACATGTTTAGCTCCCCTATCTCCCTTCTCTGACCTTCCGTCCATCTGCTCCCCTCTCCCAGACTGGCAGGGATCTCAGAGAAGGAGATGCGACGAAATAGATGATAGTTTGTCACCCAGCCTGGTCAGGTGTTCCTTGGTCTCACAACGACCAGCTGGCGAGATCATAGTCCTATGTGTACTAGGACATCAATGTTTTCTCCTGCTTTGTGAACAATTTTAGCAATGCGTCAGTGTCTCTCCATGCTGATGTACCTGGGAGACATCTGACCATTACCCCTGGCTGGAGATGGGTATCAGCTTCCCGAATCATGGAGTCTCCTAGGATCAGAAGTTTTTTGGATTTCCTTTTTGCTTTTTTTGTTTTGGTCCCTGATTTGGGTGAGTTTTGTTGTGCTAGCTCCTGTGCTGCAGTGTCCTGTTCTGCAGTGTCTTCTGCCTCTTTGTTTGATTTCAGAGAGAGAGAGGCAGATACCTGTTTGTAGTGTTTATATGGTTTTTGGAGGTAATACGTTGGAGAGCAGAGAGTGATGGGGCACCCGATTTGCCCCTCCTAACCACCTGCAAACCTCCTGGACCAACTACCCTCTGTGGTCGAGGTTTTCTGTTGGATGCTGGGGAAATGGCAGGGTGGTTCTTATAATGTATTTCCTCTTGAATATGAAATTTGAGGCGGCAATCTCTGCCCATGCTGCCCGGAGCTGAGCCCAAGATCTCCAAAGGCCCAGCATGTAGGTCAGTGTCCTAAATCCTGTAAGACTGTCCTTCTGAAAATTGTTCCACAGTACCTGCAGTTAATGACATCCATTCCAGATAAGTTGCTGGGTTTATAACCTAGTCAGAGTAATTAGAAGGAAAAAAAAGGGAAAAAAATGCAAGTAATGGTTTGATTGTGTTTTGTTTAACTTGTTATAACAAGTTAAATTACTAGTGCCCCTGTAAATGAGCTCACCTTGTGGAGGCACCACTGATCCACCCCTTCCTGCTCTGCCACAGGAAATGTCACAACTGTGGTACCCTATAAAAGGAGTGTAGTGTGGGGTGGTTGGGGATGGGGGTGGGTGGCTGGGCCCTTCCCCTGCCAAAAAAAAAGAACCACAGACGAAAGAACAAGGAGGTAGAGCAGAAACAATCAGTCAGCAACAAATGCAGTAACCCTGAAAGCTCATCCTAATGTTAGATAAAACTGTAAAACCTGTAAAGCACCACCTGTAATAATTTCAGAGAAGATATACCCTGTAAGAAACTCTTTGCTACAGAGAAAAAATAAAGCAATGAAATGTTAGCAACAAACAGTAGCAATTCCTGTGAGTAAAAAATAAAAACACCACCACACAGTAAATCTGTTTAGCCAAAATAAGTCTTAATCCTTTTCCCTTGCTCTGGGAAGTTTCGCTACTCTGTCTTTCAAGCAGTCTTAGAAGGAAAAGGCTCAGGTGAAGCTAGGTGCCTTGGCCAGCAAACCAAGTCTTCAACATAGACTATGTTGCCCCCCCAAGTGCTAGAATGGCAATGCTCGGAAGCCGAAAAGTGAAAGAGGGTTAGTGAGAGCCTCCGAGGTCCTGCACTGGCTACCATCCATGCTAAACGGGCCAGTAACCCTGAAGCAACTGCCCAGGATTATCTTGAGGCCTTGGAGAATGTGTATGGGAGCCCAGATTCTGATGAGAACTTGTGGTGGAGAGTAAGAAATGCACAGCACCAAGGGGAGTTGTTGTCTGTGTATGTATCTTGGCTGGAAAAATTGTTGCAAAAATGCCTCAGACAGGGTAGTTTGCCAGCGACTGAACTGGACCGAACCAGGCTGGACAGGATCCTTAAGTCTGCCCCCTTCTCAGAACTGCTGCTGCTTCAGTTATGCCTGTCCAATCGACTGGAATCCCCACCCTCTTATGATGAGCTAATGAGAGAAATTCGAGGAGTTGAGAAAAGGCGACCTCAGGAGGGACTTGCACCAATAGCTGCTGCTATGACCTGAGTGACTGAGGGTGACCCATCAAGTGAAGTTCAGGGGCAAAGGTTGGCAGTTAATGAGTGCTCTGAGAAGAAAATAGACATGCCACAATGGGGTGAACTGCTGAGAGAGATTAGGAAAGTAACAGACAGTCCCATCATAAAGGCCGCTCCTACCAGAGCAGGCACTGACACCTGCCCGACCGCTTCTGCTATGGGGGTGGAGGTACCCACCCATGCATCTCCAGCTGACAACAGCTCAAAACTCGATGTCTTGACCATGGAAGTGGAGAAATTGACAAGATGTCTCCAAATGCTTATCACGCCGCAGACAAAGATGGCACCAAGGTTTCCAATTAGTAGTACCCCCACCCAGGCTCCCCGTGTGATGCCTCAGCTCGCTCAAACTCCAGAAAGTATGTTTTGTTATAATTGTGGGAAGGATGGGCACATGAAGAGAGAATGCCGGTCCCCAAAAGACACAGACAAAGTTGTATATAGGCTACAAGGAGAGCTTCAGAGAACAAATCGGTGGTTAAGAGGTGCACAAAATGATCCCAGAGAGGGTCCCAAAAATGCTAACTCACATCCCTTCGTTGCAAGGTCAGTTGCCCAGGCCCCCGCTACTGCCTTTCCAGACTGGTCCAGAATAGTGGGTCCCTCCATGGAGACCACTGTAAAGGTGAATGGAGTGTCTACAAGAGCTGTATTAGACAGTGGCTCCCAAGTGACAATTATGTTCCAGGATTGGTATCAGAAGCATTTGTCAGACGTACTCTTACAACCATTAGAAGGACTGCATGTATGGGGATTAAGTGAGAAGGCCTATCCCTATTCCGGGTATATCCGAATTTGGCTGTCTTTCCCCACCTCCGTGGCTGGAGTGGCCGAACAAGTAGAAATCCTAGCCTTAGTGTGTCCCCCCCCCCCACTGGACTGTATGATGGGGTCCCTTTGTTGATTGGAACAAATGCTCATATGTTTGGATGGCTGGCACAGTTGTGTTATGAAAAACAGGGGTCAAGGACTAGTAGAGCTTTAAGAATTCCGGCTTTAATTAAGAAGGCCTATGAGGCACAGAGAGATGCTGAAAAAGTAGAACCAGAGGAACCAGTGGGAATTGTCTGGAAGAAGGATCCTGAGTCTCTGATCCTGGCACCAAATGCCCAGTGTACCTTACAGGAAGAGGTCCGTATCAGAAAGGATGTCAAGAATAAAATATTAATGTTGGATGCACCAGGCGATGGAAAATTGCCAGAGGGACTGATGTTCAAGCCTAGTATTTTGCCTGCTAGAGCCAATGCTTATGCCAGAAGGGTAATGGTTCAAGTTCATAATGTGTCTGACAGAGAGATTCGAGTAAATAGAGGTTGCACCCTGGCTAATGTATGTTGTGCAGACACTGCAGTGCTACCCAGTAGCAAGAGTTCGGGGAAGAAAGGCAGAGTAACGCCTGACTTGTTTGATTTCGGTGACTCCCCATTGCCAGCTGAATGGAAGGTGAGGATCAGTGAGAAGCTTGCCCAGAGAGACCAGGTGTTTTCTTTAAAGGAATGGGACATAGGATACGTGCAAGGAGCTGAGCACTATATCCGGCTGCATGATGAAAGGCCATTTCATGAGAGGTCTCGACGCCTGGCCCCTGCCGACATAGATGATGTGAGACGGCATCTGCAAGAGATGCTAGCTGCTGGTGTAATACCAGAATCCAGATGCCCCTATGCTTCCCCCATTGTGGTAGTGAGAAAAAAGAATGGGACAGTAAGGATGTGCGTGGATTATCACACTTTAAATTGGCAGACTATCCCTGATCAGTACACAGTGCCCTGCAATCAGGATGCTTTGGACTGCCTAAACGGGAGCAAGTGGTTCTCCGTGCTGGATCTTCGCAGTGGGCACTACCAGATCCCAAAGGCCCCAAAGGACTGTGAGAAGACAGCCTTTATCTGTCTGCTTGGCTTCTATGAATTCATGAGGATGCCTCAAGGAATTTCAGGCACCCCAGCCACTTTTCAATGATTGATAGAGCATGCAGTGGGGGACATGAACTTACTAGAGTGCCTGGTATACCTAGATGATGTTACTGTGTTTGGCAGCTCACTGGAGCAACATGAGAGCAGATTATTCAAGGTGTTGGACCGACTGGAAGACTTTGGCCTTAAACTGTCCATAGATAAGTGTCAATTCTTTCAAACATCAGTAAAGTATGTGGAACACATAGTATCCACCGAGGGAATAGAGACTAACCCAAGTAAAGTTGAGGCCTTGACCATCTGGCCACAGCCCAAAAATCTAAAAGAACTGCAAAGATTCCTGGGATTCTGTGGTTATTTTCAGCGTTTCATCAAGGACTGATCAAGAGTGATCCACCCTTTACTTAACCTTACTCAAGGGTATCCCTCAACCCACAAAAAATACAAAAAGTCAGCGCCCCTCGAGACTGAAAGAGTGTGTTTTCGTCTAAGTGAAGTATTTGGGGCCCGCTGGACTCCTGATTGTGAGATTGCTTTTCATGAGATCATATGTCAACTTACCCATGCTCCAGTGTTGGCCTATGCTGATCCAACAAAACCTTATGTCCTGCACACTGATGCTAGCTTGCAAGGGTTGGGGGCTGTGTTGTACCAAGAGCACGAGAATGGCCTGAGACCAGTGGCCTTTGCCAGTAGAAGTCTGACCCCATCCGAAAAGAACTATCCTGTGCAAAAGTCAGAGTTCCTAGCTTTGAAGTGTGCTAATGTTGACCAGTTCCACGAGTACTTGTATGGGGCTAAGATACTAGTATAACCCCTAGATGGTGCTATCCCAAGGGCTACTACCCCTGCCTGCTTAACTACTAACAGGTTGAGGGCCTAGGTCCAATGACGGGTGCCTCCACCCAGAGGTCAGGGTTTGCAGTAGTTAAACTAACTTGGTCACAGCCCTCTGGGACACTGTAACCCCCCTTTCTTCCCACTAGTGGCCCACACAATGCATTAGGAATATCTTCACAATGTACACTTACCCCCAGGACTGGCACTGTCGACTGGACCCCGGGGACACCCTTTAAAACAAGATGGTACAGTGCAAAAGTCACAGAACAATAATATAAACGAATACCTCAGACAGTGTAACTTTGCTGAAACAAACAAATCTGATTTATTTAGGGGGATATAACAAGGACAGAGGGAAATCAGGTTAATTAGGTCAAACACATTAATAATCACAGTACTGTGCACATATTCAGAGCCCCGAATTGTCACCTTCACTGGGTACCCAGGATGTAGGGGGGCTAGCCAGGCTCTGTTGCAGCTGGTTGGGGCCCTGTGATTGAAAAAAACACTTGCACAATACCCAATTGTAATCCAGAGCCGGAGGGCTCAGTTTGTGAAGAAATGAAAAAAGCAACAATTAGATGACACACTTGCAATTCGATAAACAGATGGCAGGGAGATACCCTGCTTTGTACTCACAAACTCAATGCTGGGAACTGGAAGGCAGGTTGTCCTGGATTGCCAGGAGGAGCAGACCATGTGGACAAGGTCCTTGTGACTGGACCCCACTGCAGTTTAGAGCAAATGGATGTAGTCTGGCTTAAACTGGGGTTTACTTCCAGCTTCATGCACTCTGTTCACTGTACAGGGGATTTGAAATGCGATTCCCCACAAGCACTACACACATTTATATGTAAAAAGGGAAGTACTATACCAGGCAGGCTGCTTCTCTACCCCGATCGCAATAACTGCACAATACCTGGGAGAACACACAGCAAATTCAGTTCCTGACAGACCGAGCGCGATTCAGCAATTTCTCCAGTCTTCTATAGGGTGAGCCTGGTTTCCTCACTTCTGATGCTTCTTTCTCCTTACGACTCTGATTCAATCCACACTGGCACTCACAAACAGCTGCAGGCCAAACTTTGGGGCCCCACACGAGCTTCCCGCGCAAAAACTCAACGGCGTAGGAGCACGGAGCTCCTTTCCTCTTCACAGTCACAACTCAACTGAACTTTCCAGTAGACTGAGCTGGGCATTTCCTTTGAGTTCCTCCCAGTTCAATGGCTGGTTTTGCTGTCACTCACAGTAAACTCCCCCTGTTGGTGGAAAAAAGGCATCGAAGTCCAAACTACAATTCCCAGAAGTATTGGCCATACAGTACATAGGTGGCTGGCTCCACAATGAGAGTCCAAGTTCTGATTTGCCAGCAGCAGGCTCCATTTCAAAGGTCCCCACACACTGATTGGTCCAGTTCAGCAGTTCAAAACTAGAATGGGGAACTAGGCAAACACAATTCTGACTGCAAAGAAAAGCGGGTTAGACAAACTGTATTTTCGTTATTACTCTAAATGATGTCTGGCAAACAGTTATATCTTTGAAAAGTGCTCACTCTGCCCACTTAGTGACAGCAGAAACGGAGTGATTTGGCAGCAGCTTGAGTGGGACTCAAGCAGGGAAACACACAGACCCCATCCAAATTAATTATGTCTGCAGGCAGACAGCTCTTAAAGAGACAGTACCAAAGGCTCTAAAAGCACTCACAGATAAACGGCTTAGACGCCGAACACCATCCAGGCTTGGAGCATTCAAGCAAGCTCCTGGAAGACTTCTGGGAACCCCCATTTGCAGGGGGGGTTACACCAGTAAAAACTGACAATAATCCTTTGACCTATGTGCAGACTTCAGCTAAGTTGGATGCGACTGGCCATAGGTGGCTTTCTGCATTATCTACATATGACTATGCTGTTGAATACAGAGCAGGTCTGAACCACATAGATGCTGATGCTCTGTCCCGGAGGCCTGTTCCCCAGAATGACTGGGTCAGACTGTCAGAACCTGATATTTGAGCACTCTGCCAGAAGTTTGACAGGGAGGAACAAATGTCCACGGATGCAGTGGACTGTATGGTGGATTTTTTGGGACCCTCTGAGAATTGCATACCTGCTGCTTATTGTCACTTTTCTGCAATAGACATTGGTGCACTGCCTCAGCTGGACAATGACAGTATTCGGCAGGCTCAGTCCCGCAATCCCATGATCAAATCAGCTTTAGAAGCCCTCTATGCAGGGAAAGATGTGTCCAAATTACATTCCACTGATTTGAGAACTGCATTGTTATACAAAGAATGTCCTAAGTTGAAACTGATCAATAGACTGTTATATAGAGAAACAGTAGACAGAGGGGGACAAGTAAACAAACAACTAGTTCTGCCCACTGCCTTTCTAGACTCAGTACTGAGGTCCTTACACAACCACATGGCGCACCTTGGTATAGACAGAACCCTTGACTTGGTGAGATCCAGATTCTATTGGTCTAAGATGGGGGCTGATGGGGAGCGACACATTCAAACTTGTAGTTGCTGCTTACAAAGGAAAGCTTTGCCCAGAGGGCTGCCCCCCCTTGTTAATATCACCATCAGTGCACCCATGGAGCTGGTCTGTATTGATTTTCTGAGTCTGGAATCAGATCAAAGAAATATTAGTAATGTGCTGGTGGTCACTGGCCATTTTACAAGATATGCCCAAGCTTTCCCCACCAAGGACTGGAAAACATCGACTGTGGCAAAAGTACTTGTAGAAAACTTTTTTGTTCATTATGGGGCTCCACAAAGATTCCATTCTGATCAAGGGAGAGACTTTGAGAGTCATCTGATCAAAGAGATGCTTTCTCTGTGGGGAGTGCGAAAGTCCAGAACCACCCCTTACCACCCCAAGGGGGCCCACAGCCTGAACGTTTCAACCACACCTTGCTAGATATGCTAGGCATCTTCCCCCCAAAGGACAAGCCTAGATGGAGCCAACAAATTAGCACCCTGTTACACGCCTACAACTGCACCAAAAGTGATGCCACTGTGTTCTCCCCCTACCGTCTGATGTTTGGAAGAGAAGCTCAACTGCCAGTAGATGTGTGCTTTGGGTTTTCTCCTGATGGGGTTCAAGCTGACAACTATTTACAGTATATGAAAAAAGTTAAAGGCCCAGCTAAATCATGCGTACCAACTGGCTCAAACCATGGCTGCCAAAAGAAATCTGGCCAACAAAGAAAGGTATGATAAAAAGGTGAAAGCACAGGAACTCCAGGAGGGAGATTGGGTACTGTTAAGAAATCTGGGACTGCATGGCAAACATAAGATTGCAGACAGATGGCACCATCTCCCTCACATTGTAGTGGGCAAACTAGATGATCTGCCAGTATACAAAGTAAGGCCTGAAAATAATTCAAAAGATATGAAAACAATACATAGAAATCATTTACTGCCCATTGGACAAATCTTGATTGAGCCTGAGCCCCCAAGAAAATGCCCCCTCTGGACCAGTGACTAGAGCTGCTACTAAGAAAAAATCAAGAAAGGCTGCCCCTACAGAAGCTGAATTAAAGTGTCCCCCTACACAAGTCCCAGTTGAGCATGACTGTCAGTCTATATCAGAGGAAAGTGAGTGTGACTTTGAATACTACCCTTCTTACGAACTGAGTCATTTGTTTCGGGGCAATCCCCTAGTCAATACTGGAGATGAAGCTGGGCCTTCTGGACTGTCTAAGCCCCCCGCTTTGTCCCTGGAGCCAATGCTCCCAGAAAGTGAAGTGCAAAGTATCAAGTCAGGTGATATGGAATCATTGTGTATGATAGAACTGTTTGAGCTTTCAGGGGAGGAAAATGATGGACTGGAACAGACTGGCAATACACCAGAACAAGAAGAGTATTCTGAGTGCCCTGATGGCCCACTGCCAGTGTACAAAAGCTCTCCATGTGAGTCTAGTGTTGTGGACTCAGAGATTGTAACTCCTAGAGCTGAAAGTGCCCCAAGTTCTAGCCTCTCTACCCCAATGAAGACTCCCCTGGCAAGCAAAGACAATGCTGCAAATGAGGCTCAGAGTGCAGAGACTGTACCAGTTTCCCTAGAAAGACTGGTCGAGCTGTAAAGCCTGAGGTGCACCTCAGTTATGATTCCCCTGGGAGGCCTGTGGACTTGCCTCTCAATGTTGTCCATAAAGGAGTGTATGTGTCCCCGAGTTCATTGCACAAACTGAACATCAGTACTAACTCCAAGTTACTTGTGTTGCCCTCTAGGTATGGTGCCCCTGTCCCATCCAACCCCAAGGTAGCTGATAGGGAAGGGCCCCCTCTCTTCAGGTTTCATGTACAAGAGGTAATAACCTGAGTTATGGTACAATGTGTGTGAAATACTGTGTAAAGAGTGACATGCTGCGAAATTTCAGAAATGTGTTTCTGGTAAAGTGATGTATTGACTGATGATTACATGTATGAGCCTAATGTGATACTGATGCAAATGTATATGATTGCAATTGAAACTTATGGGGGTACTTGCTTGACGCGGATGCCAAACTTTTTCCAGGCCGGGAAGGGTGTAATCCCCCTGCAAATGGGGGTTCCCAAAAGTCTCCAGGAGCTTGCTTGAATGCTCCAGGCCTGGATGGTGTTCGGCATCTAAGCCGTTTATCTGTGAGTGCTTTTAGAGCCTCTGGTACTGTCTCTTTAAGAGCTGTCTGCCAGCAGACATAATTAATTTGAATGGGGGTCTGTGTGTTTCCCTCCTCGAGTCCTGCTCGAGCTGCTGCCAAATCGCTCCATTTCTGCCATTGCTAAGTGGGCAGAAGGAGCACTCTTCAAAGATGTAATTGTTGGCTTGTAACCTGTTAGAGTAATAATACGAACATACGAAATTTGCCAGCAGATAAAGGCCTAGAGGTCTATCAAGTCTGCTCGAATGTGCAGCTAGCACCCTTTATTCTGAAGCTGCCCCTCCCTTCCACCCTTCCCCTTTATTTACCCTCCCCCTTGTCCTGTCCCATCCCTTTTTAAAGCAGTCCACTGTTCTACTGCATACCACTTCTGCAGGTAGCGATTCCACCCAGCCACCACCATCTCTGTAAAAAGTGTCTCCTCATCTCCCTCCTGAACCTTCCTCCTCCAGTCTCATATCATGGCCCCTGGTGGCCCTCCCCTCCCTTACTTTGAACAGCCCCTCTGTACCCGTCTTGTTTATTCCTTTCATGTATTTAAAGGTTTCAATCATGTCACCCCTGTCCCTCCTCTCCTCCAGTGAGTACATGTTCAACTCCTTCAACCTCCTCTCGCATGATAAGTCCCCCAGCCCCTTGATCATCTTTGTCGCCCTGCGCTGTACCCCTTCCAGTAACTTAATGTCTCTCTTCAGATACTGTTGCCAGTACTGCATGCAGTACTCCAGGTGTGGTCTAACTAATGACCTATACAGTGGCAGAATCACCTCCTCCCTCCTCGAGGATATACCCCTTGCAATACAACCCAGCATTTTGTTGGCCTTTGCAGCTGCCTTCCTACATTGTGCTGAGTTGTTCATTAACCCTGTAATGAGCACACCCAGATCCTTCTCCTCCTCTGTCTGGGCTAGCTGCACTCCCCAGCTGGTAACTCCTCCTTGGGTTCTTCATCCCAAAATGCAGCACCTTGCACTTTTTGGCATTAAACCCCAGTTGCCAGGTGTCTGACCAGGTTTCAAGCTTTGCCAGATCATCCTGCAACCCCTGCCATCCCCCTAGGTCATCCATCACTGTGCCTACCTTGGTATCATCAGCAAACAGACTGATCTTGCTCTTGATGTCCCATGATATGTCTACAATGAATATACCAAACAACACTGGTCCCAAATAATGAAAATGCAGTTTATTTTAACCTGGTTTCTTGCAGCAAGGACAGTGCAGGGTAGCTCCCTCATGTTGGTTCTGAACTGCCGAATTGGTCCAATCATTGTGGGGATCTTTTAAAATGGAGCCTGCTCTGGGTGAATCAGAACTTGGACTCTCCTCTGGAGCCAGCCACAATGGGACTGTATGGCAGATGCCTCTGGGAATTGTAGTTTGGACCTTGGCGCCTTTTTGCATCAACAGGGGAGTCTGATTGTGAGTGACAGCCAAACCAGCCAACTGAACTGGGAGGAACTCAAAGGAAATACCTGGCTCTGTCTACTGGAAAGTCAGATCAGTTTGGGCAGTGAAGAGACAAGGAGTTGTGTGCCTCTTCGGAGTGTAGTTTTAGCTCGGGAAATGTATGTAAGGCCCTAAGTTTCAGTCTGCAGCTTGTGCAAGCACCTGTTTGGACTGAATCTGACCTGTGAAGAGAATCAAGGAGGTCTGAAGAGTAGAAACCAGGCTCATCCTGTAGAAGACTGGAGAAATTGCTGAATCGCGCTCAGTCTGTCAGGAACTGAATCTGCTGTGTGTTCTCCTGGGTATTGTGCAGTAATTGCGATCGGGATAGAGAAGCAGCCTGCCTGGTATAGTACTTTCCTTTTACATATAAATGTGTGTAGTGCTTGTGGGGAATCGAATTTCAAATCTCCTGTACACTGAATTGAGTGCATGAAGCTGGAAGTAAACCCCAGTTTAATCCAGACTACATCCATTTGTTCTAAACTGCAATGGGGTCCAGTCACAAGGACCTTGTCCACATGGTCTACTCCTCCTGGCAATACAGGACAATCTGCCTTCCATCCAGTTCCCAGCATTGAGTTTGTGAGTACAAAGCAGGGTAGCTCCCTGCCATCTGTTTATCGAATTGCAAGTGTGTCATCTAATTGTTTTTTTTTTTTTCATTTCTTCACGTACTGAGCCAACGGCTCCAATTACAATTTGGGTATTGTGCCAGTGTTTTCCATCACAGGACCCCAACCAGCTGCACCGATCCTGGCTACCCCCGCTTCCTGGGTACCCAGTGAAAGTGACAATTTGGGACTCTGAATATGCGCACAGTACTGTGATTATTAATGTGTTTAACCTAATTAACTTGATTTCTCCCTGTTCTTGTTACAGCTCCTTAAATAAATCAGATCTGTTTGTTTCAGCAAAGTTACACTGACTGAGGTATTCGTTTATGTTAAAGTATTGTACTGTGGTTTTTGCACTGCGTCATCTTGTTTTACAGGGGTCCCCAGAGTCCAGTCGACAGAGCCAGTCCTGGGGATAAGTGTACATTGTGAAGATATTCCTGATGCATTGTGTGGGCCACTAGTGGGAAGAAAGGGGGGTTACAGTGTCCCAGAGGGCTGTGACCAAGTTAGTTTAACTACTGCAAACCCTGATCTCTGGGTGGAGGCAATCGCCATTGGACCTAGGCCCCTCACCCTGTTAGTAGTTAAGCAAGCAGGCGTAGTAGCCCTTGGGATAGTGCCACCTAGGAGTTACATCTGGCATCCTCCCCGATGCTCTCAGTGACCATAACCCAACATTCATATTTAGGAAAGTCCATAGAACTAAATCACCACACAAAACCATACAACTATGCTATTTCAAGTCTCTTGATCTTGAACCTCTCCTGAGTAACCTTGCCACTTCTGACTGGTCCCCCCCCCCCAACCTCCTTCCCCTCGGTTGATAAGGCCCTTGCCTACTTCAAAGAAATCTTTCTTGCACACTTTAACACCTTTGCCCCACTCAAACAAACCAGAGTAACCCCTGAACTTCTGGCCTGCCTCAGGCTAGAGATCGAGTCTGGAAGTGTCATAAAGCTACCCAGCATCCTAGTGACTTTGCGAACTACTGCATGCTCTGAAATACTTGCACCAGGGCGACAAGGCTAGCCAAGTCTGAATATTTCAAATCCGCCTTCATCACCAACATAAATTCTCCTTCAAAGTTCTGGAAGGTGGTCCACGCCCTTTTAACCCCCTCATCTCGCCCCCGGTACTTAAAGTAAATAGCTCACTAGTGTCCGGCCCACCAGCTGTAGCTGTGGAATTTAACTCCTACTACACCTCCTGTACCACTGGGATAATGAAATCCCTCCCCTCCTACCCATCACCCTCCCCACCCTCTACCGGTGTGCCCTCTCCACCACCCTCTCACCTCCCCTTCTCTTTCGCTACTGTAACCCCAAACGATGCCCTAAGTGCCCTCCTCATCATTGGCCCCTCTAAAGGTGCCTCCCCTGGTGGCCTTGACATGAAACTTCTCTCCCTCTCCACTTCGGCCATTGCCTACCCCCTCTCTATAATCCTAAATCTCTCATTCTTTACTGCCTCGGTCCCCTCTTCATGGAAACATGCAGTGGTCCTCCCTCTACCCAAAGGGGGTGACTCCTCATCACCTGGCAACTATTGCCCCATTTCTCTCCTCCCTACCCTTGCCAAGCTTCAAGAATACATTGTCCTCTCCCAACTCACCTCTTTTCTATCTGACACCTTTTTTTACCCCTTTCCAATCTGGTTTCAGGAAAAACAACTCAACCACCACCTCTCTCCTACGGCTCACAGACTCCATCCTAACTGGGATGGACAATGGACAAATTGCCTCTGCCATTTTTGTCGAGCTGGCCAAGGCCATCGATGCCATCTCTCATTCCCTTATCCTCGATTCACTCCCGGCAGCTGGCCTATCTCTCTCCACCACAAACTGGTTCAAGGCCTACCTTATTGGCAGAACCCAGTCAGTTAAGATCTTGGAAGCCACTTCCCCTCCCGATTAGCACTGGAGTCCCCCAGGGCTCTGTATTAGGGCCCCTCCTGTTCTCCATCTTCTTAAATGACCTTCACTTTGTTTGCTCCCCCTCCACTGCTACACATATGCATGCCGATGATACAGTCCTGTATGCATCTGACTCCTGTCCTGCTGAAGTTACAACCATCCTACTGCAAGACTTTGAAAAGGTTCGGCTCTGGATTGTTAACCATCAACTTTTCCTCAATGCCAAGAAGACTGTCTCCATGACCTTTGGCACTAGGCAGAGATTCTCTAGACTTCCTTCCCTACCCACTTTCCGCACCCTTGATGAGACTTTACTTGAGGACACATCCTCCTTTAGGTACTTAGATGTTCGGTCGGACCAGCACCTAAACTTCTCTGGATATATTGACGCCATCCAGAAAAAACTGCGCCCCAAGCTTGGTGCCCTGTTCAGGAACCGTAGTTGCATTCCTCCTACGGCTAGGCATGAACTTGTTCAGAAGATGATACTGCCCATTTTCGACTACTGTGACATAGTCTATGGTGCTGCCCCTAAGTCTTCCCTGGCCAGACTGGACACCCTCTTCAGTTCCTTCTGCCACTTTCCCCTGGATGCTGCCCCTCACACCTACCACTGCGATCTTTATTGTGCCCTATCCTTTCCCTCTCTTACAAATAGGCGACTCTCCCACTGTGCTAAATTCACCTCCAAGCACTGGCTGGGTGAGCTCCCTTCCTACCTCACCTCCTCCTTTATAACATTTCCCTGTCCTCCCATTCCCTTAGATCAACCAAGTCCTGCACCCTGGTAGTCACCCGCAGATTTACCCTAATCGCCCAATACAGTTACTCTCATCACCACCCAAAAATTTGGAATTCCTTCCCCCCTCAAACCCGGCACTCATCTTCTGCCTTCTCCATCAGCTCTGCTCTCAATAATTACCTTGCACCTAGCTGCTCCTGCCATGTCCCTCCCTAATTCCCTCCTTTAAGCCCTGGATAAACCCTACCCCTCTACCGTCACCTTCATTTTACCCTGTGCACCCACACACCCCAAATTTCTAGCTTGCCTCCCCTTCCCCCAAATTATTGCCCCTTGCTGGCCTCTCTTGATCTCTCACAGGATGTAAGGGACACAGAATGCTCCCCATGGGTCCATGCATCCTGATGGACTATTGATTAGGCCCCATTCCCTCCAAAGGTGCGAATTCTCTCCCCCTTAAAGGTTCAGTTCTCACTCTCTCCCTCTCCTATCACTATAATGGTTTGGCTGTCAAGAAATGATTATGGTAATCATTTCGGATGTAAAAAAAAAGTCTTGGCATCGTCAGCCATTTTTTGTTTATACTTGAGAAAACTTGAGAAAACTTTTGACTGGACATAGAGTGTCCGAAGATCTTTCAAACACGAAGCCTCTGATGCTTCCTTTCCTTCTTTTATTGATGTCTAAGTGGATTTAAGTATTTTTGTAGAAATGCAACAAAATGTATTTTGGGCCATTTTCATCACTATTCACAATGAAACTGTCTTTTGTGAGCTGCCTTTGCCCTTCCCTCCCCCTTCTCGCTAAATACAGCTGTAGGTCGATCCAGACCTTGCACACAAGACAGGTTGCGGAGTCAGGTAAAAGAGCGGGAGAATGTCATAGATGAAGCATGTCAGAGTCAGAAATTCGTGGGTAGTACTGTGTGATATCTCATCCTGATTTTTGGTATTATTTCACCATTGCCACAAAAACATTGTTGGAGGACTACACACACAGATTACACAGAAATTTGATGAGAGAAAAGGACCACACCGGCCCATCTTGTCTGCCCTTTACATTCTCCCCTGCTCCCCTCCACCTTTATACTATAATTGCTTTCTTTCTATTTCAGCATGCCGACTTGCAGTTGCTGAAATCTAGGAAGCATGTTACTCTGGCATGTCACTATTTGATTCAGGATCATCTCCTTGTTGTGCTAACAATTTCTCTAGACAAAATCCATCCAGCAGTCTGGTTTGTGAGCAAGGTAATTCATTCATTTCATACATTGTCTTTACTGCTGTTATCAGGTGGTACTGGCAGTCTTAGAAGCAGAGTTCTGTGTAGTGATTTGTGATTGTAGCTTGTGCTGAGGTTTTTTGCCCTGAAAGAAGCACTGGAGTGTAATTATGGTCCCATAATTACACTCCTGTTCTTTTCTTTTAGCCAATCAAATGGCTCAGTTGTGTCTCACCATGTTAAAAAAATATACGTAGATCTCTGTGTGCGACAGGGTTTCCTGGTTTGCACTGTGTACTTATATTTCTGAAATATTGCAGAAAGTTTTTTTTTTTTTTAGGGTTTTTTTTTTTTTAGAAAAGAGAGCAAGCTAAAACAGAGTTGACCTTGAGAAGCCTTGTGACCTCCTCAAGCTTGTTAACAGAACTGCCAATAGGCGACCAGCCCCAGACTGCCGGTTCTATTGTGTTACACCTGTGAGGCCTCAATGTTCTATTTTGCTGCAAGAAAGAAATTGTTACATTTTACAAAAAACAGGATGTAGAGTTTAAAAAACTGCCAGGCAAAGAGCTTCAATTGTGCTTTTGCAACTGGATGAGATGTATGTTTGTGTGACTTTGATACATTGTGGTTGTTTACCTCTCTGTCTGTGGGATATACCACCATGTAGGGATATGATGCAAGGAACCCTAGAAGACTGTGTCCCCCCCATAGGTGCGGCAGGAATTATTCCCTTAGCTAAAGGTAGCTTAGGAAGAAGCCTACAGGAAAGAGAGATGAGCCGCTGGATGAGGAGGAGTGGATGGTGGGGCAAACGAGAAATGAATCCTGGGACAGCCCAGGAGGAGTGGCTTTTAAGCTTTGATGGGGGAGTGATGTTGTTGCTCTGCTCATTGAACCTCAGGCTTAAAGCCTTCCCATTGTATTGCACTTAAGCAACTGGATGAGATGTATGCTTGTGTGACTTTGATACATTGTGGCAGTTTGCCTCTCTATCCATGGGATACACCACCCTGTAGGGGTACAACGCAAGGAACCCTAGAGGAGGGTTCCCCCCATAGGTGCCACAAGAATTATTCCCTTGGCTAAAGGTAGCTTTGGAAGAAGCCCAAAATGAATATCCAAAAGGGTGTTGCACATCGAAGAGGCGAGAAATCAGAAGATATCTAGACTGAAAATAAATGGACTGACCTAAATAGGAAGGACAGGAGAAGAATAATATAAGGCGAGGACAATGAACGAAAGGAAATCAGACAAGATGCAGAAAGGCAGACTTTCTAAGGAGAGAAGAAATGGCCGGTGCCACCATCCGACTCCATCCAACAGCAGAACCTAACTACAGAATCTATGAAAGCACTAACCCTATCTAATATTATGACCACTGGAACAGAGGAGATGAAAAAAAACCCTTTGAGGAGGAAACCTCTGGGGATCCAAGGCCTAGGTCATCTTCCCTCCAGGCTGAAGGAAGTTATGATTAGTGACGGCTCAGCTACTGCTATTTAGAGTCGAGATCAAGGGAGGAGGAAAATATTCCATGTTAGAGGAATCTTTCCCTCTGTCCTTCTAAAAGGACAGCTGTCGAGGGATGCGAGCGATGCCTCTGCAACTAGATGTTCAAAGCAAGAGATGATGTACAATGATGAAAAGAAGTCTTGATGGTCTGAATGGTTTAAGGTGAGGAATGAAATGGATAATGTGTGTTTATGAAATGAGGCCTAGAAGGCCAGTACGGTTAAGGTGAAATATGAAGTGGAAGATGAACGATGATGGAGTGAAACTGTGGAAGCTGGTATGGTTACGGTGAGTTATGAAATGAACAATGTACGATCATGGAGAGAAGCCTTCCAGCCCTGACAAAAGAGGCACTAGACATGAAGGCATGTCTCCGATTGGAGGGCAGGACAAGTTGAGGCAGCATGGACCCAAGAAGGTTATGCTTGAGTAGTTAATGTGAAGGAGTAGACCCACATAGAGGTTGGATGAGCGAGGGATACTCAGATGCGGTTATGAGAAGATTGATGGTGATAACCACAGGAGTGCGGTCGATGAGGTAGCATAAGATCCAATAAGAGGTGTGCTCTATTATTTGACATGAATAAGTAGACCCCGAAGTCGGATTGAGTGAAGGAGAACCAGATTCATGTCATGAGGAAGTTATCCATTATTGGTAACTATGGGAGACCAAACGTAGGCACCGGGATGCCAGACGGACTAGGATAAGAGGAGGATATGAATAGGGAAGGTGGTGGCAGAGATGGAAAACCACAAAATAAAGCAAAGGCCAGAAAAGGAGAGGAACAGAGGGTGGAGGGAAGGGAAGATGGAGGATGAGTGCCCACCGTGGGGAAGCACAAGAAGGATGAAAACAAGAAATGCCAGGAATGAAGAAGGGAGGGAGGAAAGACCAGCAGCCAGAGACGGTAGACAAACCCAGGAAAAGCAACAGGAGCAGAGAAAAGAAAACAAATGTGGATAGTTGAACCTGAGGACAAGGATTAGGGAGACAGGGGCCCAACCCAAAGGACAGGCACAGGGCCCCAAAGGGCAAAGCTGCAACCTGTATAGCAGAGAGAACCTGAGGGGTCCCAAATATGGGACCAAGAGAAGGAGAGTGCGAGTAGCGCATGTGAGAATAAGAGGGTGAGAAACCCCAAAAGAATTGAGGGACAGGAAGGGAGAGAAAAATGTTGAGCAAAGAGGACCCCGACCAAGCGGGATGATGAACAGTTGAAGCAGTGTGGCGGGAAGATGGCAGAGGAGCCAGATCAGATGAGGACCAACACAGACAGCAGCAGACTCAGCAGAGAGCTAGTGCCACAGGACTGGATCCGTTGCTCCAATCCCAGTTCCCCTGTAATTAGTTCCAGTACGGGTTGAGAATCCTGCTCTGGAGCTTCCGGCAGTTATGAAACCATGGCCTGGAGGTGTGGGAAGACATTAAGTAAGTACAGTACTGGCAAGTGAATACTGGTATAAGGGATTCAATGCAAAGAAGTGCAAAGTAATGCACCTGGGAAACAAAAACCCAGGGGAAGATCACACAATGGGGGGGAGGTAGTAACAACAACAAAAATGGAAAGGGACTTGGGGATAATCATATCAGATGACCTTAAGGTTGGCAAGCAATGTGAGAAGGTGGTAGGGAGGGCTGGGGGGATACTGGGATGTATAGGGAGAGGCATCACCAGCAGAAAACAGGAAGTTGTTATCCCCCTGTACAGACAGTTGGTGAGACCCCATCTGGAGTACTGCGTCCAGTTCTGGAGACCCCATCTCCACAAGGACATAGACAGGATGGAGGCAGTTCAGAGGAGGGCAACTAAAATGGTGCAGGGTCTGCAAGAGAAGCCATATGAAGAGAAGCTAAAGGAGCTTAATATGTATACCCTTGAGGAAAGGAGGAAGAGGGGGGAAATGATAGAAATGTTTAAGTACCTTAGTGGAATCAACAAAATCCAAGAGGATAGCATCTTTCAGAAAAAGAAATGTGCAAGAACAAGGGGACACAATTTGAAGATAGAAGGGGGAAGGCTTATGGGCAATGTGAGGAAGTATTTTTTCACAGAGAGGGTGGTGGACACATGGAACAGTCTTCCTGAGGAGGTTGTGGGGTCTAAAACTGTGAGACAATTCAAGAATGCATGGGACAGACATAAGGCAATTTTTGTGGGGGGTAGGAAGAAATAGGCTGTTGGTTAAATCGGATCTGCAGCTTATCCTCTAGGTAGGGAAATGGGCAGACTAGGTAGGCCAAGTGGTCCTTATCTGCCATCAAAGTCTATGTTTCTATGTTTCTAATGAAGGTGATTAAACTGACTGCAACTCAATGTACCATGAACGGCAATGAATATTGTCAGGCTAGAAGGGAAGTAGAAGGCTCAGGGTAGGGAAGCTCACCAGAGGCATGGAGAAAGCATCCGGAACACCCAGAGAAAGTTGTAGCCACCACTGCAGCAGGAAGGAGCTCCATCTGAAGAGACCCCCTGCACCCAAAGCGGGAAAGGCAAAATGTGAGAACAGAAAATGACAGTGCAGGCGAAAGCAAGGCAGACTCCAGGCAGGCAAGGAGCTGAACATGGAGATGACACAAAACAGAAGCACCGATAGAAAGGAGAGGTAGCCTGGCAAGGAACGAGGCACAGGGAAGTAAGGAGAGGACAGAAAATGGGACGAAAAGAGATGCTGGAGGGAGGAGAGACAAACCAAAACAAAAGAGCCAGAGGAATGAGAGATGAAAGGAATGGGACAGGTAAATCGAGGGGCAAAGCAGAAACACAAAGTGGAGTAGGGGGGCAAGAAACAGAGAAAAGCGTCTGCAGACCCAGCGAGGAATGAACAAGGAGAATGGGCGGAGGAGAGCATTTGAGATGAGGAGAGCAGAGAGGTGAGGACAAGGCAACAGATGGAGGAAGGGAGCTGGGAAGGCAGTCTGCACGGTGGAAGGCAGGTGGAGAAAAGAGCACTGAGTCTAGGAAGGAGGGCAGAGCAGATGGCTGAAAGACGAGGAAAGGCTAGGCAAGCTCGGAGAAAATGCAGTGGAATTAGAGGTAAACACAAAGGGGACACAGACCAAAAGGTGGCGCCTTCGGCAGCAACAAGAAACAAATCCTGGGACAGCCCAGGATGAGTTGTCTTTTAAGGCCTGATGAGGGAGTGACGTTGTTGCTCCACCATTGAACCTCAGGCTTAAAGCCTTCCCATTACAAAAATGAGCAGGGTTTATGGTTTGACAGCTTTAGAACTGGAGATACTTTCAGAAGGACTTTTGTTTATATTGCCTGTATTGAAAATTTATCCTTACAACCTTAAATGTTTTTATTTTATTGTTACTGATAATAAAAATAATAAACCACTATTTGTGAATTTTATAACTGTTCCTGTTTTGCCTATGCTTCCTCCTCTTTGCCTCTACAGTAGTTGGTAGCAGTCTAGTTTACACTTTGCATATCCTAAGCCAGGAGTTTTGTATGTGGGTACTAGAACTGGTACTAGGGAAGCACAGAAGAAAGATATGGATACTGCAACAGCAAGCCCAGTAGTGATTATGAGAAGAATGGCAGCCAAGCTAAAAGCAGAAACAAAAGTCCAAACTGACGCTGCACAGCCAGCACCAATGATAGAAGAAGAACAGACAGGGACTGTACCGGATAGCATATCTGCCTTCTGCAAATGGTAGGCTATACAACAAAGACTGAGGGACGGAAAAAGATATTCAACATTTAGAAGTGCAGAGAAGAGAAAAGATGCAACATCTAGAGGCACAGAGAAAAGAAGAGATGCAGTGATAGGAGCAGCAGAGACTGGATGCCTTACAAGCTATCAAAGCTGGAGGGTCATACAGGTCCAGCAGATCAACAAAACACAAATAACTTAAGAGACATTAAACTTACAATGCTGTGTCCCATGGATGATACTGAAGCATACTTGACAACTTTTAAAAAGGTCACAGGTGCCTGCCAGTGGCCAAAAACAGCAGTGGGCAATCAGGTTGGTACCTAACCTGACAGGTAAAACCCAACTTGCCCACAGCAATATAGAGCTAAAAGACAAAGAACCTCAGTACAAGAGCACTGAGGCAAGGGTTACCCCAAAGGGCAGTGGCCATAAAGCCAAGCTTCAAAGAAATACAAAATCACACATACCCCCATAATGCAGAACATCATGGGATGTATATGGAAATCACCATGAAATTTTAGGCTGGTTCAGCTTTAGTTGGAATGCATGGTGCCAAAGGGTCTCTCACACAATCTGCAAAGGGTACAAACAGAAGACACAGATGCGTGTTTTGTCTTACCCAGGACTCATCAGTGTGTCTCATCTGTATGGCATATCAGGGGAAATGAACCAGCCCTAAGTTGGTCTTACAGGTTTGGGTCATGGTGAGCCCCCCCCCCCAAAAAAAAACGCAAGCTGAAAACCAAAGAACCTCAGTGCAAGAGTACTGAGGCAAGGGTTACGCCAATGGGCATTTGCCATAAAGCAAAGTTTCAAAGAAATACAAAATCACACATATCCCCATAATGCAAAGCATCATGGGGGATATATATATGTATATATATATGCAAATCACCATGACATTTTAGGCTGGTTCAGCTTTAAGCATACTGCATGGTGCCAAAGGGCCTCTCACACAATCTGCAAAGGGTGCAAACAAAAGACACAGACATGTGTTTTGTCCTAACCAGGACTCATCTGTGTGCATTATGTATATAACATCCATGGGGAAATGAACAAGCTCCTAAGTTGGTCTTATGGGTTTCGGTCATGATGGTGAGCCCCTCCCCCAAAAAAACAAGCTAAAAGTCAAAAAACTCAGTGCTCACCATGACCCAAATCAGTAAGGCCCACTTAGGGACAGGTTCATTTACCCTGGAGTGTCATACAGATGAGGTACACTGATGAGTCCTGGGTAGGATGAAACACGTGTCTGTGTCTTCTGTTTGGACCCTTTGCAGATTGTATGAAAGGCCATTTGGCACCATGCATTCCTGAATTAAGCTGAACCAGCCTAAACCTTCACGGCGATTTGCATATACATCCCATTATGCTCTGCATTATGGCGGTATGTGTGAGTTTATATTTCTACAGCAATATAGGGACTGCACAGTCAGAAAACTATGACTTTGTAAAAAGAGAAATCCTGAAAAGATATGACATCTCAGGAGAGTCCTACAGGCAGAGATTTCAGTCCCTGAAGAACCACTCATTTGGCAGTCCATGAGAAGCCTTCACCCAGCTCAGAGAACTCATTAAATGGCTCCAACCAGAGGTCAAATGAGTCCCACAGATCACTGACATATTTGCAGTGGAGCAGGTCATTAACATCCTGCCTACAGACGTGCAGCTTTGGGTAAAAGAACGCCAACCAGAAAATAGGGAAAAGGCTGTTTCTTTGCAGATGACTATCAGATGGCCAAACAGACACTGCAGCAGAAAAGTAACAGCGAAGAACTGGTGAACTGGTGAGAACCTCTTTTTTTCCTGATTTCACTCCAGATCACATAAGAACTCTAGTGGGGATAGCAGTTCTTCACCCAAAGACTTTACTTGCTACCTATGGTATAATTGTAATATGCCAGTCCATATTGCAAGAAACTGCCATACAGATAAGAAGGGTAACACTGAAGCAAATTTGGCCTTAGCAAGTTTGGCTAGTATTTAACAGAAAGCAAGGTGGGAAGACACCTATGAGACAGTCATTTAATAACATACTCCCTTCCTCCGAATCTATGATTGACACAGCCCCTAATAAACATGAACCTACAAAAAGAACTAGAGAAGATAATGACCACGACAATGCTGAT
Organism: Neoceratodus forsteri; assembly: GCA_016271365.2. Classification (NCBI taxonomy): domain Eukaryota; kingdom Metazoa; phylum Chordata; order Ceratodontiformes; family Ceratodontidae; genus Neoceratodus; species Neoceratodus forsteri. The sequence continues at coordinate 1,095,977,420 of CM057451.1, forward strand.
GAGGAATGGTATTCTTTGCAAAGTCAAACAAATGCCAAAAAAGGTAGAAGGGCAGACCAATTTATGGTCTCAACCTTTAATTCCTTTGATCCCTTGACTCTTATACCTGGGTACGAATTCTTCGGAAATAACCAAATCTGTTGAAAACAATTCTGAGAATTTAATCGAAATAGTAAGCTCTGGGCAATTGTCCTGCATAATGGATTACAGTATTAACACTTATGAAGCATCAAATAGCCAATTAAATAAATATGAGCATCTGATTTCTCTGGACACTGAAGTTTGCATTAATAATATTGAGAAATAAGATAAACCAGTCAACACAAAGAGAAAAATAGTAGTACTAGGAGACTCTATTATAAAACATATTGAAGGTTAATCTGTAATCCAGACAAAAATAACAGAACCCTGTCAAGCTTTAGAGGGGCACACATTTCTGATCTCACTCAAATGTCTAACACAATACTGCACAAAACAGGAATTAACCCTTTAGTAATTGTACATGTGGGTACAAATAATGTATTTTATGAGACTAATCAAAAAATAAAAGAAGATCATGTCGCATTAACAAACAAATTACTATAGTTAGGGTGTGAAGTACAGCTATCTGAAATTTTGCCAATACCACATGCAAACTTATTTCAGCAACAACAAATTAGGGAAATCAATAACTGGTTAAGATCTTGTTGTATGAAGCTGAATTTAAAATGCATCACTCACTGGGAGGAGTTTAATGGCAAACCAAATATCTACTGTTGGGATGGTTTACACCTCAGTAGGAGAGGTAGTAAACTTCTTGGTGACAGCATAGCTTACTCTATTACCAATTGTTTAAATTTTCACTAAAGGGGGAGCTGTATTCAAGTAATACAACTCTAAAACCTATTAGACATAAACACTTAACTACACCCCAAACTTCAGTAAAACCAAAATCTACATCTCCTAACACCACCAGGTCTTGTAATACAATAGACTTAAATATTACACTTACTAATGCAAGAAGCTTACGAAATAAAAAAAGGAGCTTATGTACATATTAAAAACTCAAAATATATCAATATGTGGAATCATTGAAACTTGGAATGAGGCTGCATATTGGGATACTGATATCATGGGGTATAATAAGTTCCATAAAAACAGAGATAATAAAATGGGTGGCGGTATCGTATTTTACATAGAGGAAAGTCTAAAAGCATGTATGGTTAATACTATTAAGTATAATAATGAGAATTTATGGCTTACAATCAACTTACCTTATAATACCTTAACTATAGGTCTAATATATAGACCACCCAATTTAACTGTTGAAAAAAATCAAGATCTAATTGACGAAATCAGAGAGATGGAAACTAATAATACTTATATACTAATGGGAGACTTCAATCTACCCACTATTAACTGGGATACTTATGAAGCTATCTCAAATTTGGAACCAAATTTATAGATCTTTTTATTCAATCTGGGTTGGAACAAGTAGTTAATCAACCTACTTGTGGAAAAAACATTTTGGACATTGTCCTAACCAATAACGAAGAGAAAATTGAAGACATAATGTCACTTCCCCCTTTAGGTGATAGTGATTACTGCATTGTAAAATTTAAATATAAGACTACATTATCTCAGACTAAGAGTATTTCCAAAATGAAAGATTTCAACAAGGCAGACTATAATAGAATAAATGATTTCTTATCTAAATGGAAGTGGGAATCTGATCTTAGAAACCTTTATTTATCACAAATTTGGGAAATAATTAATGCTAAGATTAACATTTGTATATCTAACTGGTTTCCTGATAGAACCAAGTATTCCAATAATAAACGTGTCCCTCACTGGAGGTCCAATAATATTAGAAAACTACTTGTTAGGAAATAGAAATTGTATAGAAAGTATACTAGAAATAAATCTTCTATTTTTTGGACTAAGTATAAAACTGCTGCTAAGAAAATGAAAAGTATGATTAAATCTTCTAAATCTAGATTAGAACAAAATCTAGCAACAAAAGTTAAAGATAAGAAGCAGTTGTATAATTATATCAGGTCTATTAAAGGAAAACAACAAACTATAGGTCCCTTTATGATTAATGATACTTCAATTATTGATGAAACAACGACTGCTAGGATATTAAACAAACAATTTTTAAAAGTTTTTGAAATTAAGGATAACATAAGAATTCCATTTACCAAAAATAAAAATGATTATCCTGTTTTCCTAAGAAGTGAGGTTGCTAAAATAACAAAAAATTTTACACCGAATACTTTGGCAGGACCTGATGGTATTCCACCAAAATTTTTACAAGGTACAGTATATGTCATACAATAACTGGACCACTAACTATACTCTTTAATAAATCTATTCAAGAAGGTAAAGTTGTTCAAGCTTGGAAGGAGTCTATTGTTATTCCCATATATAAGGGAGGTAATAAACACGACCCAAACAACTATCAACCAATCAACTTAACCTCTACCATTGGAAAAATCATGGAAAGACTACTTAAGTATCATATTATTAACCACATAAATAGAAATAATAAAATGGACATTTTTCAACATTATTTTGTGACAAATAGATCTGTACTAACCAATCTTTTGCAGTTTTTTGAACTAGTCAGTGCAGCCTTAGACAGAGGCATTCCAGTTGATGTGATATTTTTAGACTTTGCTAAGGCTTTCGACAAAGTTTCACATAAAATTCTGCTACAAGAATTAGTTAAAACTGACATCCAACCTAATATTATAAACTGGATACAATCCTGGTTCGAAAAAAGAATACAGAGAGTGTTAGTCAAAGGCTATCTGTCTGTACTCACTGAGGCGACTAGTGGAGTACCCCAAGGTTTCGTTTTGGGACCAATACTTTTTAATATTCTAATTTCTACAATGCCTACTACTGATAAAATATGGGTATCAAAGTACGCTGATGATTGCAAGATTGGTAGCTTAGTGAGCTCATTATCAGATAAAACCTTCATGCAACATTATTTAAACAATCTATCCTCTTGGGCCAACTCACATGGTATGTTTTTTAATATAGACAAATGCAAGGTATTGAACTTGGGCAAGAATAATATGTACCTCGATTATTACTTAAACAATCTATTACTGAAAAGCATTATTGAGGAAAAAGACTTGGGAGTTATGATTTCTAATAATTTAACCTTTGATCGAAACACTACAATAAAAGTTAAGAAATGCAATAAAATTGTGGGTTCAGTTTTAGGTAATATTAAAAGTAGAAAAGCAGAAGTTATTAAAGAGTGGTATAATAGCTTGGTACGTCCACGTTTGGAGTACTGTACTCAATTCTGTGCTCAAACATCCATTAGAGGTCTGAAATTAGCTGCAGGTGTACAGTGTAGATTTACCAAGAAAGTAACATTATTACAACATGAAAGTTATGCTAATAGTCTTAGAGAACTAAAACTTTTTTCTGTTAAATGCAGACAAATAAGGAGAGATTTATGTTTTGTATATAAAATAATAAAAGATGATTACTTAAAAACTACAGTAGGCTTAACAGCTGTGTCTAATATTAAATCAACCAGGAGTCATAATTATAAACTTATTGGCAAGAAATGTGTATCAATCAAATGTAGTTGTTTTTATACACAAAGAGTTGTGGGAATGTGGAATACTCTACCAGCTACAGTTATCAATAGTAATAATATAACAACATTCAGACATAGATTGGATGATTATATGGATGAAAAAAAATTTGAATTTCGTCTATAGGATATATGGGTGGCGAGTACAATAATGTGCATTTTCTGCCTACAGCACTTGTAGATCTCAATGAACCTATAAGATAAGACTGTGAAGGGACTTATTGATTCAGGAAGCAGCTAGGTCCTGGTGTATGTTGAAGTTCTGAGAAAGAACTGTGCAAAAGGACCAGGTGCTTGGTACATCTGCATCCACAGGGATACTCGATACTATCCCACAGTTCCATGGCATAATAGCAAATGCAAAACAGCAATCATTATTATGGCGAGTGTATATCACCGAAACGCAAACTGACGAAATACACACTATGGCAACCCGACTTCCAGAACTAAATAAAGTGTTTTTCATGAGGGTTTGCCCCTGCACCCTAATTAGGATTCTCAACTCCAGGAGGTGCATCTCGGGGAGTGGGGCAAAATCTGGATTTAAAAAAAAATTAAGTGCTGCAGTGCACAGCTGCAGCAAAATGCAACCCGCACCTGGTCCCAAACCCAGTACTTGCTCTGCCAGAGGTATCCTCCCATACCACCATGCCACACAGCTAGTTCAGCAGCAATGGGTACTCCAGTCCCTGAAAACCCCTTCCCCTCGCTATTCTCCCCTTCCGTTCGCCCGTCCTAATATTCGCTTTTGCATACCCTCATCATTCTGCAGGGTAGCCCACCATAAAAGCACCCAAAAATGAGTCACTATATTTCCAGTCACTCATTTTGGGTCACTCTTGTGATGTACTACACTATCTCACCACCCAAGTGACTCTGAACATTAATGGGGTGTCACACCAAATGAAAGTGGGTATAATACAAAAATTAGCTTTACCTGTGATAATTGGAAGAGACTTTCCAGGATTTGTCAAGGTAATCACAGAGGGAGACAAACTTGCAGTTTCAGCAGCTATGATGACAAGAGCACAGAAAAAGAAAATCTGAGATGGTGGGGTCACTTTTCCATTTGGTGACTTTGATGTGGACTTGTTTGAGCCCAGCTCCAAGGTCTGGAAGTCTGGGAAAGAAAGAAGATGCCTGAAAAAACTGTAGCTACAAAACACTGATGGACATAAGGGGTTCCTACATGAAAATGCTGAAACTAAACTGACAATTGACTATGATTTTGTTTCTGAGCAAACTAACAATGTTTCTCTCCAAAGTTCCTTTAAGCAGCTGGGGGTGAAACAAAAACAGTATGAACCAATGTTTAAAAACTTGTAATCGCTCATTCCTGAACCCAGGTCGCTGGTGGGCTGAGTGGAGTGGTAGGGCTAAAGGGGGCCAGTCAGAATCTAGGGGCAAAAAGTATAGTAAATTAAAAAAAAAAAGTAATGGGTTACTGTACCACGTCTGTGTTAATCCTCAGATGCTGGAACAGATAGAACAATTGGTCATACCAAAACAGTATATAACTAAGTTGTAATAACTGGTCAGCAATTTTTCTCTATGGGCTGATCCCATTGATATTTGCTGTGAAAACCGACTGGTTATTACGGCATTCATGAATCATGTCAATACAACTGTGTCATTTCCTCAGTGGCTAATGTTCTGTGTGTGGGCGTGCTGAACACTTTCACAAACATGGTGGTTCCATCTCTCTCACTTATCGAGGAACTTCCATAACGTCTTTCAACTCTTCTTTTTTTGTATGTATATATTTATTTTTACATTATTTGGTTTATCCTGACATCTATATTTAAAAAAAAACCTCTGTCTGGTTGATCCTGCTTTTCGTCCACTTTGGAACAGGGCCATGCCTTTACACACATCGTCAGCCCCATCGGGACAGGTCTCTGAAAATGTAAGTAAAAAAACAAGCGAAGAAAAATGAAGGACAAAAAAAACAAAGAGCAAATGAGAAAGAGAGACAACGAGACAGACAAGTGTGTGTGTGTGTGTGTGTGTGTGTGTGTCTGACAGTCTGGCACTTAGTCACAGAAACTGGGCTGGAGAAAAAATTGTTGACCAGTGTATTGTAAAAAATAAAAGATGTGAAAGTGTCAATATGAGAATTTAATGCCCACCCTCAGTGTGGGATGCTTTGATAAACTCCTTGGGCTTTGCCTTCGGGGTTTACGTTGCATCTCACACCTTGGGAGAGCATTAAATTCTCATATCAAACACTTTCCCATCCTTTATTCTCTACATTACAGGTAGCACATTATAGTCCTGTGGCTCATCACTCAGGGAGGGATCACACCCTTGCCAGATTGCTGTACAGATTTTACCAGCCTGGGTTTTACGAGGTGTTTCTACTTATTGTAGTTCTTGTGCTGAATGCCAGAAAGTAGCCCCAGTAACTAAACAAGCATTTGTCAATGTTGAATGTTGTTTTGCTGGCATTGGCATTGGTAGGAAGCAAGGGACACCTTGCAGCAAAAGTTGTAGCAATCCTGATTCTTAAATACAGGCTGCATTAGAAGTGGGAGCTCTAGCATCACACCAGTCCACCTCTGTGTCCAAAATGGTGGTGCCTCATGGCAGAAAGGGGGCTAATGTCACAACAGGGTTGCTACATCCCCTAATCTAGGATTCTCATTAGACCTCCTTGTGGCCACGTGTCCCACTCCCAACCATGCATAGTTAGACCAGCAATTAGCTGCTCCACTGGCCTGTACACTGCCACTGACCTTGGGATGGATGTCTAGTGATACCATGTCAGACTGACAGAAGTATCCTTCCTCTGCAACAACATGGCCAAAGTCTAGTACTGTAGTGAAGCAATTTAAAGTATGAAAAAAACTGTGCATTTGTAGGCTGTCTCAAAATCTGTACAACTAAGCTTTTGTTTATTAAAAGATTTAAACAATGTGGATGGTTCATATTCAAAATATATTTCATACTAATATTTTGTTATACATTAGCAAGTAAATAGTTCAAACTTGTACAATACTGTAAATCTCATTTCTATAGAACATTACAAATAAATATCACTGTCCTCAGTCAACTTAGACATGTCAAACATAACATATTAACCATGCCATCAGGGGAAGAGGAAAAAATGTGCTTGACTTATAAATTAAACTATATTCCTCAATTAACTTGGCTACAAACAACATACTAGAGATACTTACATATACACAGCAATGCTGTGTGCCTCAGCATACTGTATGTCCAACCCATCATTAAAGACACACTGATATGCAGCTGTTCAGCCCTGCTATCACCTATGACATCCTGACAAGCGGGCATGAGTGCGACATGCAATCCCTACCACAGCTGCCAGGCGTCAGTGTGGTATGCAGTCAAGGGATGGTGTACCATAGCGCAGGAGCTGGAGGCAGGTCCATCAAACCCCTCCCGTGCACCATCCCCTGGATACAGCGGTCCATTTGCTGCAGCTCTGGGACCTTTGGTGCCTGGACTCTGCATCTATCGGAATCCAGCACAGGGTATCTGGTGCACCCAGGGTTGCTGCAAGCAGGGGTTCAGCTCACTGTGCAGCAATCTAAGAGGCAATTGAGAACCAGCCCCCTATTCTCAAGTCTCATCATCTTGGTGATTGACCATATAGTCCTAGTCTTCTCAACCACCAAGTCTATCCTTTAAAGAATGTATGTTGTCATCAACTGTGCCTGCAGATTTGCAGTCAGCATGAAACCAGACTGTCACCAATGTGACCTGATGCTATGTACCCTGAAATTGGCTATTCTTCCACTTCCGAGTCACCCTCATCAAAGCCCTTCTGCGCAACACAGCCCCTCTCAACCAATTGCCTTCACATGTTTGCAGCCATTCCTGTTGAATCTACAACTACATAACTTGATCTGTGGACAAAAAAAATTGATTCTCCACACTAGGAGTCAGCCAGACTCCTTTCTTATTAAAAACATTTCTTATGAGAGAAAAAACAAATAAATAAATAAATCTTTCATCTCACAACATTGCTTTAGCATTACAGTGCTATATTCCCAAAGAAAGGGTCTGAGGCAAATCTATTGTCTGATATAGTTCACATCCCTTTATTGTTCCTCAGAAGAGGCCAAGCAAATTACTGGCATTATACCTTTCACGTAAAAAGAGAGTCTGACAGGTATTAAAAAATGTGGCATTATCCACTGTATGAAAAACCATGAAGGACGGGACACCCTTGAGAGCAAATCAGAACAACTTCAAACATAATTACTGAGACCTCCCACTGCAGTTGTAGATAAATTATACTGTCAGAAATGTTTCCCGATCTCCCAAATTATAAGTAAAGAACTGTAAAAAGCGTTTACTTTGTGGTGCTATTATTTTTAAAAAATGTGTTTGCAAATATGTCATTGCCATGCCATCATCAGAAAAAGGCAAAAACAGAGAATGGACGAGGCTTTAGAAATTATATGTCATACAAAGTTTGAATGTCCTGACCTCACTAAACCCTGATTTATTTTCAGTTAAGCATGTTTGGGAGTCTGGGAATGCTACTCTTTTCCAATTACAAATAGTCTCTGGATTTAACATACTAACATACTATTTGCCAGCAGATTAGGCCTTATGGTCTATCGAGTCTGCTCAAACCTTAGATCCTTAGTTGGGTGCCGAGACCCTCCCATCCCTTGTGCTCCAGAAACCCGTATCATCCATCTCCACCCCACCCCCGGGACAGGCCATCATCTGATACATCCACTTTCTGTGTCTGTCCCACCCTCTCTTGAAGCCCTCCACTGTGGATCTCTGAACCAGCTCACCAGGCAGTGCATTCCAAGGGTCCACCACCCTCTCAGTGAAAACCTCCTCCTCTTTTCCCCCTCACCCTTCCACCTTCCAACTTCAAACCATGCCCTCTGGTGATACCTCCTTGCTTTAGTCTAAAGATCCCTCCATGTTTACCCTATTTATTCCCTTGAGGTGCCAGAGACCTCAATCATGTCCCCTGTCTCTCCTCTCCTCCAATGAAAACAGGCAGAGCTCCTTAAGTCTGTCCTTATACGTCAAATCCCCTAGCCCTCATATCATCTTTGTTGCCCTCCTCTGTACCCTCTCCAGGAGCTGTATGTCCCTCTTCAAGTGTGGTCTCCAGTACTGTACACAGTACTCAAGGTGTGGTCTAACCAGTCCATTGTACAGCGGCAGAATCACTTCCTTGCTCCTAGAGGTGATCCCCATTAAGATGCATCCCAACATCCTGTTTGCCTTGCTAGCCGCTCTCCTGCATTGCTCAGAGTTATTCATACATGCATCCACCATGACCCCTAGGTCTTTTTCCCCTATTGAGGCCTCCAGCGCCTCCCCTCCCAGGGTGTACCTGTGTTTAGGGTTTCCCCAACCAAGATGCAACACCTTGCACTTGGTGATATTGAAATTTAATTTCCATGTGTGAGCCCAGCTTTCCAGGGTGTCCAGGTCCCCTTGCAGGGCCAACCTCCCCTCTTCTCCCTCAACTACTGCTCCCATCTTGGAGTCATCTGCGAAGAGACTCATTTCACACCCTATACCCTCCCTGATGTCCGATATGTATGCATTAAACAGGATCAGACCCAGGACCGAGCCCTGCAGTACCCCACTACCAACCTCTCTAGGGTTCGAGAGCTCCCCACAGACCACTACTCTCTGAGTGCATCCAGCTAGCCAGTTTTCAATCCATCTGACCATCAAAGGGCCTTCTCCTAACCCCATCAGTTTCTCTACCTGACCATTGTGGGGGACAGAGTCAAACGCCTTGCTGAAGTCCAAGAATAATACATCCACAGGCTTACCCTTGTCCAGTTCTGATGTTATCCATTCATAGAACTCCACAAGGTTGGTTTGACATGATCTACCTCGCACAAACCCATGTTGCCGACTATCCAGACCTCCCATCTCCTCTAAGTACACCCCCAATCGTTCCTTTAGTATACTCTCCATTAATTTTCCCACCACCGAGGTCAAACTGATGGGTCTATAGTTACCTGGTACTTCCCTCGACCCTCCTTTATGGATTGGTACCACATGTGCCTCTCGCCAATCCCTAGGTACCCTCCCTGTCTCAAGTGACCTGCTGAAAAGTTCAACCGGGGTGCAGTCAGTATGTCCGCCAATTCCCATAGTAGGGATTTGCCTCAGTTAGACCCACTGCTACATTCAAATTCCCTGACTAAGGCTGGTGCCAAGACCTCAGTGTTGCCCCGTGTTTATGACATTGAGACTGGAACAATATTTCAGTGTGGAGCCAAGCCACGGGGATCCACTCTATGAAACCTAACTAAAAAACAGAAATCATTAAACTCACATATAGTTTTGTGCGATTCTGAGATTCAAAATGAGTGGGATACACATTTAGCGATCCTTTCAATATCTGAAACTGGTAAGCATGTAGGATAGGCGTACCCATCCGTTTTAGGTCATCCGTCAGATGATGCTATCACATATGATAGCCACAGCAAACAGTGAACTTTCTGTATGGCAGACTTGCAAACAAATTATTCACATGTTCTTCCAGCACTAAGGCCTTTTCGCATGGCCAATTCAGGTTGCTCCATAAAACATTTGCTAAACTGCTATGTTTCGGAGGTGGGCGGTAAGTATTCAAATGACCCTACTGAATGTTTGTTTAGCGCCCAGCCGCTTGTGATATAGTACTACCTTTACCATGGGTGTAGCCAGGATTTTTAAAGTTGAACTCAAAACTGAAGGCACTGGCACCCCTGCCCCCAGGATGACACTGCCCCCAGTTACATAAACATAAACCAAAATATACGGCGCCATGCCACAAATGAAAAAAATAGGACTGCCCCCACTTCAGTCAATGGTGCATCAAGCCAATAATCCTAATAGTTTAATATTTTATAGATTTACAACATTTTATGTTATTCTAACACACACACACAGGTTGACTGGCTTTTAGTTACAGTGTTTAGGAAACATTGCAATAAGTCTCTGTACTACAACAAGGTAGTCAGCCTGACAGAGGTCCTTTTCACACCAGCATGCATACTGATCAGGTCACTCTGGCCTCTAAAGGCCGCTAGACCCCCCTCACAAACAAATAAACACACACATTTGCAAAGGATAGAAAGACACCATCCATACAGTTCACTTAGGAGGACCCTACGGGAGATATACATCCTTACCATACATACACCAAGCAGCCATTTACAGTAAATACACCTCCCCTATGGCTACCCCACACATGCTTTAAGTCCTCCAGTTTTCACTTCTACCACTTCAGCAGGCAGTCTGTTCCAGGCATCTACCACCCTTTCAGTGAAGTAGTGCTTCCTCACACCCCTCCCCCATTTTCATTGCATGCCTCCTGGGCCTGGTGCTCTTTCTCATTTGAAAGAAGACTCCCCTCCTACACACTGTTCGCCCCTATGAAGTACTTGAAGGTCTCTCTGTCACCTCCTGCTCTCCTCTTTTCCAGGGTGTACATGTTCAGATCCCTCAGTCTTTCCTCGTAGGGCTTTTGGTGTAACCCCTGCACCATTTTAGTTGTCCTCCTCTGAGCTGCCTCCAGTCTGTCTATGTCCTTTCTGAGGTAGAGCTTCCAAAACTTGAACACAGTACTCCAGATGGGGTCACACCTGCAAGCAATCCTGTGGCAGCACAACATCCCTTCTCCTGCTGGAGATACCTCTCCTTTTGCACCCCAGTACTCCACTAGCCCTAGGTTAAGTGGATGACTTTCTCAAAGATCACACAGAATGTACGGCAAGTGGCTCTGTTGAGATTAGAGCTGGAGACTCCCAGTTTTGCAGTTCTGAAATCCATACCACATTAAAGTACATACTTGTCTCCAATGCACCCCCCCACCCCCACAATCGTAATCTTATTTACCTCCCCCAACAGCAGCACTTTACAGTAGGACATTATGTTGGAGCATTGGTTTACCACAAAAAGTCTCACTAGTTGTCTGCTGCAGCAATAAGTGAGTGGTGTAGGCTATTAGTGAGTCAGTTCAGGGACAACTTTGAAAACCATATTAAACACAATTCTGGAAGCATAATATTTCTGCCCCCCACACACACACACACACCAGTAATAAGCAATTACAGAAGGCACAACTAGTAACTGAATCAGTTCAGGAGAAACTCTGGGGGGGGAAGCATATTTAAACACAATTCCAGCACTCCAGGTGCACAATTTCTGCCCCATACCCCCGAAGTAATAAGTAGTTATAGCAGTCAACCAATCTCTCAGTTCAGCTGGACAAGTTTTGCATGCTTTTTTAAGGGTGTGACCAAAGAAGGGGCCCATCATGCTTTTATACAATACTCTTAGCGGCAAAGTGAACAATAAGCACCCATGAGTATATTATTACAGATCCCCTGTAATTAGAAACAAATTAAAAGAGAATTTAAGAAGGATAGAAGCTCATGGTGCCACACAGAAGGATGTCAGAATGACATATAATCTCCTAAGTGCACTAGTGCCAAAAGTTAATCAAAATAGCCATGTATTTACATGCTCCCCCATCCCATTTCTCACTACTCGCTTGACAGTTATCACTCTTCTATGAAGATGCATCTGGAAATGAGCTGTTACCAGCTCAGTATGTCTTTCCTGATAAAAATAAAAAGAACAGAAACTCAGCAAACAGCCAGTACCTCTCCCTAATTAGTCTGCGGCTCCCATATATAGGCACTATCATGACACTATTGCCATAAGCATTTAGACCCCCACTGCACTCCCCAAAAATAGAAACAGCAGAAATTACCAGGAAATCAGCACGACAAACAGGACAGTGCTGGTGAGGTTTCAAGGACCCAACCTAGTGTAACTGGGCAGGTGTAGCGAGGCAGAGCAAAGCAAGCAACCCCCTGTTAACAAATAACCATCAGCAGGGCTGAGCACACCGTCAAGAGGGTGCCATCATTATAAGCATTTACATGTCTCCCCCCATCCCCCGAGCAGGCAACAAGTTACTGTACCAAGCAAACTGGAAGGGGACAAACCCAGAAAGTGTTGAGGGGGAATCACAACACCCCATTCTTGTCAAGTCCTGACACTAACTTACATGACCACCATGACCACGGTGTGCATACCTGTCCCAGACTTTCTTCCTGGTACTCAGAGGCTGCCTCCAATTCTGTTCACAGTTGTCTCTGTGACCTGTCTGTCCTCCTCCGCTGTCTCTCCTCCCTAAAATGCTTCCTGATTCCTGATGAGTCCGATGCTGGGTCCGGTCCCAAATATCATTGCTGGTGCTGCTGCCGGTACTGCTCGAGTCATGATCCCTGGCACATCCTCCAGTTTCCAAACACTGGAAGGATCAAAAAAAATAAAGCAGCCTCCATTTGTATTGCCAATGCCACACACTGCAGACATCTGGTTTAAAAATCCCACACAGATCTAACAACCTAGGACTTACATAGTAGCCAATCAACTTGCTAGGGATTGTTTTTCTCAGCCACTGATCACCCCCCCCCCGCGCACGCCTGTGGCTACTATCCCCCAGCCCCACCCAGCAGAGAGGACGATCAGGGCTGTAGGGAGTCAGGAGTTCTTGCATATAGCTTGGACCCAGACCAGGCAGGGCCTTATAGGTCAGAAGTCTGACCATAAAGGTAATCCGCCACTGTATAAGCAGCCAGTACAGTTTGCACAGCACAGGAGTGATGTGGCTTGAATGAGGAGTCTCCATCAACAACTGTGCCACAGCATTCTGCACCAGCTGCAAGTGATGGATATCAATCCCTGGTAGTCCCAAGTAAAGGGAGTTGCAATAGTCTAAGCGAAACTCACAAAGGCGTGGATCAGTGTAGGCAGGTCACCAGACGGAACAAGGTGCTTAATCCTGGTGATGTTCCTAAGATGGTAGAAGGAAGACTTGATGACTGCCGACACCTGTGAACGCAGTGTCAGCCCATCACCAAGAACCACCCCCAGATCATGCACCTGTTCAGAGGAAGACAGCTGGGCACCCCTGAGCCAAAGGCGGAAAGGTAGCCCTGCTACCGATCTCTACATCCGGCAATCCAGATCCACAACCAACACCGCGGTCTTCTCAGAATTCAATTTCAGTTAACTGAATTTCATCCAGTCATGGATTTCCGCTAGGCAGCTGCTAAAGACCAAGACCGCACTATCCTGGTCAGGTGCAAAAGACAGATAGAGCTGGGTGTCATCTACATAGCAGTGAAACCTCAGCCCATATCATCTTATAATGTCTCCAAGGGGCAGCATATACACTGCGAACAACAGAGGGGACAGCACCAAGCCCTGAGGGACCCCGCACAGCAGAGAGAATGGACAACAGGGGAAAAAAAAAAAAACAACAACACCCTCTGACATCTGCCAGAGAGGAAAGATTGAAACCATCTGAGGACTATACCAGTCAGGCCACAGATGACCCTCAGGCGCTCGAGTAGCACCCCATGGTCCACAGTGTCAAATGCTGAAGAGAGATCAAGAAGCACCAAGAAGGAGCGGCGCTTCTGGTCTCTTGCCATCAGAAGATCATTGAACATCCGAACCAAAGTGGTCTTGGTACTATGTCTCTTCCAGAAACCAGACTGGAGGAGATCGTAGATATCGTGGATGGAAAGATGATTCTCCAGTTGCAGCGCATCTACTTTCTTGATCACTTTTCCAACAAAGGAAAGGTTAGAGATACGCCTGTAGTTAGCAAAGCAGTTTGGGTCCAGAGCAGCTTTCTTAAGAAGCAGTGTCACCACTGCCTTTTTCAGGGAGCTAGGAAACTCACCTGACTCTAAGAAGCATCACGCAATCTTTGCAAGGACTGGGCTGATAGACTCAATACACCCCAATAACGGGCGTGTAGGACCCGTATCCAAACTACAGCATGTTGGCCAAAAATGCTGGACAATCTGCAAGATATCCAAAACCTCTGGTCAGTCAAAAGATATTCAAGAGAACCAAGTTGAGGCAACTGAGCACTGACCACCATCAACCCCCATAGAGAATGCTGGACTGATCTCGGCCCTGATGTTGACCACCTTATCTGCATAGAATTGAGCAAACTCCTCACACTTAGCTTGTGAAAATGCCCTTCAGACCTGCAGCCAGGATGGGTTGCACAGCCTGTCCACAGTTTGGAAGAGCTGAGCCAGTTGATTCTAGGTGGCAGCAATCTCACTGGACAGGAACTCTGCCTTTATGCGAGTGATTGCTGATTGATAGATTTGGTAACGATCCATCAATCTAACGTGGTCAACCTCCAGGGCCGATTTCCGCCAGTGTCTCTCTAACCTTTATCTAACTCGTCTCATCTCCCTTAAGGCCCCGTCAAAGCAAGAGGACCAAGGGCAGAGAGAGAGAGAGAGAGAGGGTGCACACGGACCAGGGCAAGGGAATCCAGAGCATCAATAATAGCCTTATTATAGGCTTGAACTAGACTCTCTGGATCATCGCCTACCCCTAAGAATCCTGATAGGTCCAATACTGCCAGTAGGCCATCCAGGGTCACTTCCCTCAAAGGGCGGTATCTGACCATCTCCATAGAGGCAGACCTATAAGGGGGAGCCTGGTGATTGAACCATATGGTGTGGTGATCAGACCATACGACTGGTTCCACCACCAAGTCGGAGGTCTCCATCCCCAGGAGGAAAACCAGATCAAGTGAGTGAATGTGATTATGGGTAGCAGAGGCAACAACCTGTGTGAACCCCAAAGAATTCATAAGTTGAAGGAAGTCTTGCCCAAACAGCAGGAGTTTGTCATTGACCCAGGTGCTGACGTCACCCAGGACCGTCAACCTGGGCGACTCAAACACCATGTCAACAATGAAGTCTGCTACTTCCTGCAGGAATAATTTCTCACCCCTGGGTGGACTTTAGATGAGAACAATCCTGCAGCCAACACCTGCTACCACAGTAAACTCAAATGATCTAGTCTCCTCAACTGGCACACCAGTAAGACCCAATTCCGACCTAAAACAAATGACTACACCCCCACCCCTGTGGTCCGATCTCAAGCGGTGTATCACCGAAAACCCGTCCAGAACAGCCGCCTCCAAAATGGGGCCTGCATTAGCATCCAGCTAGGTCTTGGTGATGCAAGCCAGGTCTGCTGTCCCAACAAGGTCAGCAATAACTGCAGTCTTGTTCCTAATAGACCTGGCATTGCATAACACCACTCGAGTCAGACGAGATTCCGGGGTCGGCCGAGCTGTCTGCCCAGGAATACTGGAGCCCTTGGGTATGGAAACTAGATATGGAGAACCACGTTCTAGAGACCATTTCACCCCAGGGCATCTCCTGGTCCACACAGCTCTGATACGGCCACCCAGCTCAACACTCCCCGGAGGTTCAGGACCCCCCAACTTCCACCTCCTGCTGACTATACCCAAAGCCCTACAGCAGCTATAAACTGCTACAGGTAGGGGAGGACAATAGAAAGGGTGGAGGTCCTGAAGTTCCAAGGGGGAGTAGAGCCACAGGCCAACACATCTTAACCCCAAACTAACTTAAAACTAAAACAACAAACCCACACTCCCCCCGGCCCTTGGCAGCTTATACTTACCCACAGCAAAACTCAGGTTTTAATATAACTCTCTTCAATACTCCTGAAAATACCTCCACTCCAAACAAGAGCCAGCACAATGAACAGTAAAATTCAAATAAAACCAAAACAAGTAAAATATAAATATGAGCTCTAGAAAACCAGAGTGCTCTCACCACTCTGGAAATATGTCCAAAAAGATCAACCCCCACTACCTCTCACATAGTGGGAGAAGATCAATAGAAAAGAAATAACAAAGTCAAATTTATAAACAAATAAGCAAAAAAATGGATATGGAAAGGTCCGTAGCAGTGTTAAAACATAAAGGTTCCAACCAAACTGAATCACATCTCTTGGTGTTACAGGATTAGAACCAAAGTGTGCGGCAGTGCTTTGATAAGGTCACTACACCCCTTACATGTTGTAAAAACAAATAAAATATTTACCATCTACAGAGTGAAGGAGCAAAGAGTCAAATAACCACTAGATTCAAAGCTTTCTTAGAAGCAACAATCTCTCCCAGGGACAGCACTATCAGCGGTGCTAGATCCGTTCCACTTTATTCTAGCTTAATTCCAGAGTCAGGTGTGCAGAGCTACATTGGTCGGTGTCTGGACTCAAAAAGAGAGGGAGTACTCTAGCAGAGGGTCAGGTCATGCAGAAACTTGAAAAGAGAGGGATTCCCCCCCCCACAACTGCTCCTCCCTTACACAAGCCTCACTCCCCACTGCCCAAGACCTGCAGCTACAGGTGCCCTCGACGGTAGGCCACAGGTCCACCCTCCCCGGGCATCTTAGCAGATTCCATAAATTCCCCTCTGGCTCCCTGAAGGCCAGGTGAGGCAACTCCCGCTCAGTCTCGGGTGGCAGATCGGGCAATGGGCAATCACTTAAAGTGTGGGGGGGGGAGAGAATTCCCTCACCCAGCGCAGCTCACCGACCCTTGCTAGCCTCAATGTTCAAGAAGGAGCACCACTTCAAGTTCTCACAGAAACAGTCACCAGCTAGTTCTTAGAACAGTTATAGGCAATGCATGAACTTCTCCCACTTCTCCAGTTAGTGTCCCAGTATCAGGCTATCTATGCAGCTAGTTCACAAGACGATTACTGGCAACTCATGAACTTCTCCCACTTCTCAGCCAATACCCAGATGTCCAGACATCCAAACTGTGAGCTACCTTAATCTTTGGGTGTTCTACAATCAGGCTTAAAGCTCCATGCTGTATGAGCAATTGCTTCCCCGAGGCCAGCTCACAATCTAGTTTGACTCCACCGACTGAGCTAAACTCAACTCCATGGACCTATAGGTAAGACAGCAGGCATCAAACAGTCAATGGGCTCAAATAGCATGGCGATCGAGGAGCAGACAAAATCATGCATCAAGCTAAACAAGCACATGGAAAAATAGCACCCATAAATGGAATATAGAAAATGATTTATTTAGCTTTTGTTAATCAGGTAGGTGCATTAGGCAAAAATTCTGCCTATTTTCAAGCACAACCCAAGAGGGTACAGTACACAGTTGACTAAACAGGACAGTGATGAAATACAAATGATACAGTACAATTCATTATATAATGCAAACAACTGATATCCATGCTGGGATGGTCAGGAGAAAAAAACAAAACAAAAACTTACATATAATAGAAGCCAGCCTCGCAGGAAATAACGGGACCGGTAAGGACATTAGGCTAAGAACATTCAACAATTCAGAGACCAAGAAAACTAGGTTGGGAGATATAAAGAGAGGCAGCGGTGAGGACTAGTTACAGTCACAGGAATCAAGTGCTTGTAGATGGGGGGGGTGCTGTTTTGAAGGAGGAGTGAGATTGGGAGCCCTCCAGACAGGGATAGACAGGGAGATAGAGAGTTCCAGAATATAAAATAAGACAATTGATAGAGCAATAGAGCGAGAAAGGGGAAAAACTAATACCCCATACACCTCTGATGTGGAGGTGATTATAATAAAGTACGGTGGGTGCAAGGGGTAAATCCACCTGCAGTGTGGAATACAGCCCCCTACAAACAGCCCAGATGTGCACCGGAGCATTCGGCACAATGGGGATCGGGCGGCACAATGGTCAGGCGTGATGTTCACCATTGGCATTGTGCTGGTGTCCCAGTGATGATCGCCCTTTTCCTTGTCATCGTGACATGGGTGAACCGTTGGCCCCTTAAACAAAAGTAAACAGGGCAATCAATTCATTTTGGTAGCGTGTGACTATGCCACTCAAAACCCAGAGGCAATGCAATGCATACTGCCACAGCGCTAAAAGTGGCAGCAGAGCTTGCCAACATTTTCAGCAGGGTGGGCATAACTGAAGGGATTATTACTGATCAGGGTAGTAATTTTGGTGCTGCCTTGCTAAATGAGCTGTACTGATTAAAGGTATCACTGTCATAAAAACTACCCATATCACCCCCAGACAGATGGTCTTGTTGAGGATTTTAATCAAACCCTAAAATGCATGCTAAAAGGGTTTATGAAAGATGAAGGGAAAGATTGGGACCACTACTTACCATACCTGCTTTTTGCTTACAGAGAAGTGGCACAAGCATCAACAGGTTTTTCACCCTTTGAAATGTTATATGATAGAAATACAGAAACACAGAACATAGAATCTGACGGCATATAAGGACCGCTTGACCCACCTAGTCTGCCCATTTACCCTACTAACTATAACACCACAGACTCCACTTGATCTCTGGCTTTACCCCCCTTTCTTTTCCACTGAGGTTCCCTTAGACCTACTGTATCCCATGCCTTCTTGAATACTGTTACTGTTTGAGCCCCCAACTCCCCTGGAAGGCTTTTCCAGGCATACACCACTATTTCTGTGAAAAAGTATTTCCTCACATCTCCCCTGAGTCTACTCCCCTCCAGCTTCATTGCATGCCCCCTGGTTCTTGAGCATCTCTTTTTCTGAAAAGTGCTTCACTCGGAACCTTATTTATGCCTGTGAGGTATTTGGAAGTCTTTATCACATCCCCCTCCCTTCTTTCCTCTAGGGTGTACATACTGAGGTCCTTTAACCTCTCCTCATAGGGCTTTTGATGCTGACCCTGCACCATTTTAGTTGCCCTCCTGTGGATTGCCTCTACTCTGTCTATGTCCTTCAGGAGATGTGGCCTCCAGAGATGAGATGGACACAGTACTTTAGATGAGGTCTCATCAATGATCTGTATAGTGGAAACACTACCTACCTTTTTCTGTTGGTGATACCCCTCCTTATGCCCCATAGCATCCTACTAGCTCTCCCCACTGCTTTGCCGTACTGTCTGGCCATCTTTAGGTCATCAGATATGATTATCCCAGGGTCTCTTTTCTTCTTGATGATCGTTAATACTACACCTCCTATTTTGTACCCCATCCCTGGGTTTCTGCACCCCAAGTGCATGATTTTGCACTTCTGTGTAATGAAACCCAGCTGCCACACCCCTGATCACTCCTCTAGCTTTCTTAGATCTCTATTCTTTTTTTCCACCACCCCATCAGAATGTCTATACTATTTCAGATTTTAGTGCCATCCGTAGAAAGGCATACTTTGCTTTCTAGCCCCTCTGCAATGTTGCTAATAAAGGCATTAAAGAGGAACAGTCCCAGTACTGGTCCCTGTGACGCCCTGCTGGTCACCCTCCCTTCCTCGGAGAAAGCTCTGTTTACCACCATCCTCTGTCCCCTAACCAATTTCATACCCAGTTTGCCACCTTTGGTCCCACTTCTGGGCTGCCCAGCTTGTTTACAAGTCTTCTATGTGGAACAATGTCGAAGACCTTACTGAAATCTAGGTAGGCCACATCCACCATACCACCCTGATCTTATTCCCAGGTTACCCAGTCAAAGAAATCTATCAGATTTGTTTGACATGACTTCCCCCCAGAGAGTTCATGATGACTCAGATCTTGAAAGCCACCAGATTCAAGATATTCCACAGTTTTTCCTTCAGGAGTGATTCCATTAATTTCCCCACTATCAAAGTCAGATTGACTGGTCTGTAATTGCCAGCCTCCTCCATGTTCCCACTTTTGTGAAGTGGGACTACATCTTTAAATACATAAAAGGAATAAAGAAGACGGGCACAGAGGGGGCTGTTCAAAGTAAGGGAGGGGAGGACCACCAGGGGCCATGATATGAGACTGGAGCAAGGAAGGTTCAGGAGGGAGATGAGGAGACACTTTTTTTACAGAGAGGGTGGTGGCTGGGTGGAATGCGTTACCTGCTGAAGTGGTATGCAGTAGAACAGTGGACTGCTTCAAATGAGGATGGGACAGGACAAGGGAGAGGGTTAACGAAGGGGAAGGGTGGAAGGCAGGGGCAGCTGCAAAATAAGGGGTGCTAGCTGCACATTTGAGCAGACTTGATAAACCTCTAGGCCTTTATCTGCTGGCAAATTTTGTATGGTCGTATGTTCGTTTCTGCTCTCCTCCAGACTTTTGGAACTACTACCATCTCCAGTATGCATCCAAGAGGGCTACTAAATGTCATAAAAGAAACATGGGAAGATAACCCCTCTCAGAAAAAAAATTGATTACATCGTATATGTGTGCAGTGAGAAACAAATATGCAAAGTAGGTTGAAATTGCCCATAGTTATCAGGAACAGGCCCAAAATCAGCAGAAGGTGCATTATGAGCTTGTGGTAAAAGATTAAGTTCTTAAGTCACTTGAAAAAGTCTTGTTACTGTTACCGCTACAGAAAATAAATTGTTAATGATGTGGCAGAGCATTATAGTGATTAGACATACTGGTACAATACAGAAACATAGACATTGATGGCAGATAAGGACCGCTTGGCCCACCCAGTCTGCCCATTTCCCTACCTACAGGATAAGCTGCAGATCCTAGTTAACCAACAGCCTACTTCTTCCTAACCCACACCAGAATTGCATTATGTCTGTCAAATACATTCTTGAATTCCCCCACTATTTTTGGCCCCTCAACCTCCTCGGGAAGGCTGTTCCATGTGTCCACCACCCTCTCTGTGAAAAAATACTTCCTTACATTGCCCCTGAGCCATTCCTTCTCTATTTTCAAACTGTGCCCCCTTGGTCTTGCACATCTCTTTTTCTGAAAGATGCTACCCTCTTGGACTTTGTTGATTCCCTTGAGGCACTTGAAAGGTTCTATCATGCCCCCCCTCTCCCTCCTTTCCTTGAAGGTATACATATTAACCTCCTTTAGTATCTCTTCATATGGCTTCTGGTGCAGACCCTGCATCATTTTACTTGCCCTCCTATGGACTGCCTTCATCCTATCTATGTTCTTGTGGAGATGGGGTCTCCAGAACTGCACGCAGTACTCCAGACAGGGTCTCACCAACTGTTTGTACAGAGGGATAACAACTTTCTGTTTTCTACTGGTGATGCTTCTCCTTATACATCCCAGTATCCCTCCAGTCCTCCTTACTGCCTTCTCACATTGCTTGCTTACCTTTAGGTCATCTGATATGACTACCCCCAGGTCCCTTTCCATTTTTGTTGTTGTTAGTACCGCTTTATGTTTTCTGCAAAGAGGCATACTTTTCCTTCCAGTCCCTTTGCGATGTCACTTACAAAGACATTAAAAAGCACTGGTCCCAGTACAGAACCCTGAAATACCCCGTTAGTAAACCCCCTTTCTTCAGAGTGGACTCCATTTACTATTCCCCTCTGGGTCCTATTATCCAGCCAATTTCTTACCCATGCTACTGCCCTGAGACCCACCACCAGGCTGGCTAACTTGTTTATTAATCTTTTGTGTGGAACTGTGTCAAATGCCTTGCTAAAGTCTTGGTAGGCCATGTCCACAGCCCCTCCCTGGTCTACTACTTTGGTCACCCAGTCAAAGAAATCTATTAGATTTGTCTGACATGACCTTCCTGCTGTGAATCCATGTTGCCTTGGGTCCTGTGCCCCACTGGCCTCCAGATAATCAACAGTTCTTTCTTTCAGAAGTAATTGTATCATTTTCCCTACCACTGAGGTTAAACTAACAGGTCTGTAGTTTCCTGCCTCTGCTTTGCTCCCATTTTTATGAAGGGAAGTCACATCTGCTCTCATCCAGTCCTCAGGTACCACACTATCCTCCCATGATTTGTTAAAAAGGGTAGTTAGTGATGTCACTAGTTCTACCCTTAATTATTTTAGAATTCTGGGCTGAATCCTGTCAGGTCCCATTGCTTTGTCTACCTTCAATTTTAGGAGTTGTTTCAGGACCCTTTCTTCTGTGAATGAACTGGTATCGACCCCAGTATGCAGAGTGCTTCTAGTGATTGGTTTAGGTACCCCCCCTCTTCTTTTGTGAATACTGAGCAGAAGTATCCGTTCAATATCCCTAATTTTTCACTGTCACCCCCATCCCTCTCCTTACTGCCTTTGCTTTTTTCTCCATTTATGCCTGCCCTTCTTCCTATTGACTTCTCTATTTTGGTGCTATCTCGCTAAATACCCTGCTTTGTAGGGAGGTCTGGGATTTCCCTTCTCCTTTTCAGTGCCTCCCCCTGTGCTAGTTTAAATGCTTGCCAATGAAGCATTTAAACCTATCACCTAGGATCCTGGTTCCCCTCCCGGACAGATGCAGACCAGCGCGCCAGTATAGGCCTGCATCCCTTCAGGTGGACCTCCAGTTCCCAATGAAGCCAAACCCTGAGCTCTGTACCAGTTTTTCAACCATTAATTGAATCCCATGGTGCCGAGCACCCTAACCTCACCCATGCCATAGACAGGCAGCACCTCGAGAAGGCTACTGTGCATGCTACTTGTCTAAGGTCCCATCCCAACTCCACAAACTCCACCTGCACTGCTGTGATCCCATTCCCAGCCAGGTCATTTGTGCCTAGGTGGACAATGATGTCCAGCTCCCTCCCCCATGCAGCCGCTCCCATGATCCTGAGGATTCGCTCCCTGTCCATCCAAGCCATGGCACCAGGGAGACACCTTGCCTCCCTCTCCCCTCCCTCCCCCAGTTCTACCCCCAAACAACTGAGTCCCCAACAGGAGTTGTTTCCTTCCCCTGTGGGGTCCCATGCCACCCTCCTGGGGTTCTCCTTTGTGGAGGTTCCCAGCATCTTCCTTGGTCTCCACTGTGGGCGCACCCACAGGTGAACCACATTCTGCCAGAATGGCATATGAACTGTGGAGAGGTACAACTGGAGGGATGCACCTCTGTTCCACCACCCTCATGCTCCCTGAGCCCACCGTGGTCCAACCGCTTCTCTTTCTTGGCAACCTCTGAAGCAGCAGCGGTGGCTCTGGTGGTCCCTGGGTGGGAGAGGAGGTTAACTATGAGACTGAGACCAGTGATACAAAAAAAAACACAGTACAGTGCCGGCCTTCGACTGGAGTACCAGCCAGATCTCAACAACAACATGATTGCCTCTGAAGGAGAGGGTCTGGGGGAACCCCCCCACTGTGCCCCACCCGGGGGTAAGACAGATGTTTCATGGGGGACTCCAGGACAGGAAGTGGTAGTTGAAGGTAAGCCAGTCAGGTGACAGTGCTGGGTTGGAGTGGGGGTAAAACAGAAAGTGAAAAAAAAACATATATAGTACCGTGCTAATCTCCTGAAGAAATGGGTTGAAAAAACACCAAAGTCTGCTTTGTAAGTATTACCAGAAACTGACAGAGAAGATATTGAGATAGCTTATGACAGACTGGAATTTCTTATACTATAAACATAAATGTTTTCTTAACTTCAAAACAGACTGCAGAAATTCATAACTTGGTAAAGACATTTAACAGTACTTTTAGCACAGTGTCAGGCCAAGCAAAAGGGGTTCAGCACGTAACAGTGAGAGGGAATGCTCACCTATCAGACAAAAGACATATAGCTTAGCAGAGCGGGTAAGTGCAGACATGGTTAAGGAAATACAAATCATCACAAATGGCGATTGTAAATAAAAAAGAAGAGGGTATAAGAATCTGCCTTGATTTTAGGAAACTTAACTAAGTATCCAAATTTGACAGCTATCCCATGTCCAGGATAGATGATTTGGTGGACAGAATGGGAAGTACCAAGTACATCAGTACCCTCAATCTCACCAAGGGTTACTGACAGATTTCCCTAGCTAAGGAATCCCGAGACAAAACTGTATCTGCCACTCCTGTTAGATTCTATCAGTTCATCACCATGCCATTTGGTTTACATGGCGCACCCGCTACATTCCAGTGGTACATGGATATAATTCTAGCCTCTCACACTGGTTATTGTGCTGCTTACCTGGATGATGTCATGGTGTGCAGTCCAGACTGGAAAAGTCACCTGAGACACCTAGAAACAGTTATTCAATCGATCAAAAATGCAGGTCTGACCTTTAATCTGACCAAGTCTGCATTAGGCATGCAGGAAACCATTAATGCAGGTTATATTCTGGGAACCAGAGAAGTAAAACCAGAGATTTCAAGGATAGAAGCTGTAACTAACAGTTCTGTCCCTAAAACAAAGAAACATGTCAGGTAATTTTTAGGACTGGCCGGTTACTATAGAAGATTTGTTCCCAACTTTGCCTAGTTAGCTACTCCATTCACTGAACTATCAAAGAAACAGTGCCCAAATAATGTGAAATGGTTCCCGAGTGTGATGAGGTCTTTCAGGCCAGCAAGGCTGAATTATGTTCAGCCCATTTTAAGAAATCCAGACTTTGAGAAACAATTTCTGTTACAGACAGATGCATCTGAGGTAGGTCTTGGTGGAGTCCTGGGTCAGAATATGGATGGGAAGGAACATTCCATTCTGTATATCAGTTGGAAATTACACAACAGAGAGAAAGGGTACTCCACCATTAAGAACGAATGCCCTACTGCAAAATGGGCCATAAAGACCCTTCTTATTTGCTTGGAGCTGACTTTGTGCTTATAACAGATCATAATCTTCTGTGTTGGCTTAATCAAATGAAGATCAAAAATTCCAGAATCACAAGGTGGTTCGTGGCATTACAGACATTTCATTTCAAAGTTATGCACAAATCCATAATACAGAATGCCAATGCAAAATTTTTGTCCAGATATGGTGGTTAAAAAACGTGTGCGCTTAAATTGAAGTGTTTGTTGCAAAATGTGGTATGGAAAAGGGGATACTGCATATGCAGAGAACTGTAAATGTTATAAGGTAATGCTAAAGGAAGAATTACAAGTTTTGGAAACCATTTTTTTTAGACAGGTTCCCTCTTGAAGAGAGGGGTATGTAACACAGGAACGTAGCCAGGATTTGGTGGGGGGGTTCCCAGACAATTCTAGGGGGGTCTGGGGGCATGCCCCCCCAGAAAATCTTGAAAATGTAGGTGTTAAATGGTGCATTTTCATGCATTTT
The DNA here is from genome assembly GCA_016271365.2 of Neoceratodus forsteri. Classification (NCBI taxonomy): domain Eukaryota; kingdom Metazoa; phylum Chordata; order Ceratodontiformes; family Ceratodontidae; genus Neoceratodus; species Neoceratodus forsteri. Next base: position 1,096,002,775 of record CM057451.1, read on the forward strand.
AGGCAATTGTTGAGTCACAAAATGTTCAAAATTTGAATCATCATTCTCATCCTTCCCTGCAATCTCAAGTATTTCAGCCAGGTGCTCCTTATAAACTTTTTTTTTGGGGGGAGTAATTTTCATTTCCCCAAATTTAATTTATTTGTTCAACTATTGCCTTGTCCTTTATGTTCCACCTTTCCCACTGCATGTATTCCCCTTTGAAAAACTGCCCGCAGTTTGTATGGTTTCTGTTAATTGTTTTCCTCCCTTTGCCTCTTTTACATGCATGACCCCCTACTCTTAAGAAAAACAAATAATACTCAGGTACTTTTTATTTTTAAATGTTTATTGTTTGTGTGCAGCTCACATATTAAACAGTAATGCAATAAAAATATTTAAAACATATATAAAGTGCCTGTCTATAATGTACGTGCATATTGATACACATGGGATACACAGCTTTTCCCATTAAAGTAGTATGTAACCAGTGAATGACACATTTGACAACTGGGTGTTAAGAGTGTTTTTAAATGTTAACTACAAACATTAAATTAACTACTTTTCACATCAAACACATATACTTATTTTCCTAGAACTCGTTTGTTTATCAGGTTATCTTCTGTACTCATGTTGAGTTTTTTTCAGTCTGTGAATGACACAAAATAAGGAGTCCCAGCTTCAAAATAACAACATGTAGTATGAAATAAACAAAAAAATCATGCTGGGTTGGAAGAAATTAATGGATCTAAGGCTGCTTTCTTACTCTAGTTCTAATTTTCTTACTGCCATCACAGAACCACCACTGCTTTGGATGTTTTGTTGCAAACCTTTCAACTTCCTCAATTTACACTTTTTCTGCACATGAATGTGCATTAGGACAAGGCTGGCTTTCTGTAATTATCAATGTGATTAAAATTACCAAACCAGTAGAACAGATACAGATGGTAGATTGAATTATTTGACAACTGGTGTCATCAGAGTGTAAGAATAACAAGTAACATACACCCTACAACTAACCCACAATTTCACATAGTTATTTGCCAGGCTCTCTTGTTTCTTTATCAGATTTATGTTCTCTAATCTAGTTCTGTATTTAAAGTCTGGATTGATGCAAAATAAGGATTCCCAGCTTCAAAATGGCAAATATACTAAAGTATTTTAAGATGCCTGGTAGGAAGAAATTACTTAAATGGACCCCCTGCTTTCTTACTCTAATTCTCATTTTGTTGCTGTGCCATCACATTCACAAGCAACATCCGTCTTGGATGTTTTGCTGCAAACCTTTCAATCACTTTATCAGTGTCTACTTTAGCTCCATAATGAATCTGCATTAAGGCAAGGCCTGACATTCTCTCATTTCCCATTGTGCTTCTCGCATAAGTTTTGAGCCTGCGAAGAGCACTGAAAGAACGCTCACATTGTGCACTACTGACTGGAATTACGCAGAGTATCTTGAGTAAAGCATATATATTTGGGAAAAAGGATGCATCACAGGCTCTGAATGCTTCTACAGCAGTATCAGGTGGGTTTTGATTGTTTTGCCATTTAGTTTTCCATGTTAGCAGTTCCACATCTATAACCTGAGGAGAAGGAATATCTTTTTTATAGAAATCGATAACTTCATCTAGGTTGATGTTTCCACCATTGCATTTAATCACTGATGGAATAAGGCCCATTAGCTTAGCCACAACTTGCTGTGTTCTTGAAAATTTCACAGCCAGTGCCTCAAGGAGATAATCAAGCATTGGAATTGCAATCACCCTCCTGTAATACTCTTCAGGATCACTTGCAGAAGTATTGCTTCAGTGAGTCTGTCTCCCAACAGTGCGTGGTACTTCAGGTTGAACGTTGACCTTTTCTGAAACACTACATGCCTCAGTGTACCAGCTGTGGAAGAGAGTCTCAATTTCTTGTCGAGCTACCTTTATACTGTCCTCTACTGTGGTAATCATGTTGCAAGCATTAATTATATCAATTGCACTGTTTTGCAGTTTTACACTCAGTGGTTGCACAAACTTCAGTACCTTCATGACTGTGATGAAGCAAATAATGTAACAGAAATTCTCCATAGGATAAAGGATCCCATTTGCTAATGTCTTAGTCTCAGCATCCCAATTCCATTCTCCATACTCATCAGCATATTGCTGTCCATTACTGATGACATGTAGTGCAATGAGAATACATGAGAAAAGATCATAAAATATCTCATATGCTGTATGCCTCATTGCCCACCTTGTTCTGCAAAGAGATTGCAATGTCACTCGTTTAGCTTCAGGATAATTACGCCTCACTACTTTCAACAGAAGCTCATTTCTTTGGGTGAGAAATTGAAGAAGTTACAACACTGGTTAAGCACATCATGCATGTTCAGTTCAGGGTGTTGACAAGAGCTCACTATACACAAATTGAGGCAATGCGCATTACAGTGCATGTAAACAGCGGATTCATTCTGCTGGCAAATTAAACCTTGTGTGCCTCGAACGTTTGAGGACATGTTTGAGGCCCCATCATATCCTTGGCCTCGGCATGCTTGAATGTCAAGACTCCATTGTACCAATTTATGTAATATGTTCTTTGCAAGTGCCTCACCAGTTATTCTCTCACAAGGTACAAAGTCTAGGAAGTCCTCTCTTATAATTCTGAGTTTTGTCAATATAGCAGTACCAGAGACAAAACTTCTCTGTTCTACCATCTGTAACTTCATCACCAAGAATAGAGTAGTACTCAGCATCTTTTATGTCTTTAATTATATTGTCTCGAATCTGATCCCCAATAATGTCTATCAACTCATTTTGAATATCTGGCGAGGATATTGTGCATTTCTCCCACCGAACTGTAAATGTTCAGCTAAACTTGTATCTCCAGCATTTACCCTGAATTTTAACAGGGAGATAAAGTTTCCTGGATTGTGGGTATCATCATCTATTTTCTCAATATGGCCACGTAAAGCTATATTCTGGCGACCACAGACAAGTATAGTTTCTATTATTGATCCTAATATTTTCCTGTTTTGTTCAATTCTTGCAGCACACCTAGCATCAAGTTTGCTCCTCACTGATTTTTCTGGGGTTTCCATAGTTATTTTAAAATTCTGAGCCTTTTCCAATGCATTCATGTGATATTGTTTCTTGCAGTGTTCTTTTAGAATCTCCTTTGCTTTTGTCAGTTAATTAATGGTTTAATGACAAAATTGCCAAGCTATCACTGTAGCCAAACAAGCTACAAAACTTACACAAGCCACCCTCAACGATTCACTGTAAACTAGCCAAGGGTATTCAACACACCATTTGTGTTGGAAGGATGGTTGTTTACCATGCATCACTGTCTTTGAAACATATAAGTAGCTGATGGACTGAAGTGCTGAGTGAGGTATTTATACTTCTCAGAATCGTTGAGTGAGGTGCCAGTGATTCTACCAATATCATAAGGTCCCTCCTCTGGCATACTGCTACTCTCATTTTGCACATTTTGCACTAGTATGCTATTATTGCTGTTTTCATTGGAGAATCTTTCTTGAACAGTGCTTCTGTTGTCACTGCCTGCTGTGCCTGAATCTAAAATACAAAAGGCATTGTTAAGTTCTTCATGCATATGGGAAAATGAAAGCAGAGATGAGATAAGTGTTTTTATGTGTTGTTCAAATGCTGTTTCCCAAATAACAGTATCGCAAAACTGCTGAGGGGATTGAGACAATGGGGACATGCAAGCGGTGATGTAGGTGGTAATGGGAATATTTTAGTGAGAAAGATCATATGACCAGCAGGATTAAGTCTGTGCAGAAACATGAACCTTTCATTTCCTGCCATGAAATAATTGTAGCAGTAAGTGCATTCAATAATGTATTTATTGCTGAGACTAATGTCATTAATGACAAGTGCAAACTACCTATGATAATATGAAAACATGGAGTGGTGGGAGGCACAATACAAGATAGAAAGACAACCATTCTTATGCAAATAAGACTCATGAGTCTGTTTTCTGACTATAATTCAGTTGTTTTACAAAAGACTGATAATAAAGATTCGACAGTGCATTTCCAATATACAAGAGACACACCTTGAGAGCTCTCACTTTCTGATGGGCTTAATGGTCATTTTGTTCCAAATCCAAATGAAGAGTTGCCTGATTGGTAAATCCTCGCTTCTTAGTAGCTGCCATCTCAGAGACTGATCCAAGTCAATGTCCCTTTTTGAAATGGAGGAGCAGAGTTTTACTTAATGCATGGTTTCAATATCAAGTCACATTACTTTAAATGTATTTGCCTTGCAAACAGAACAAACTTCACAATATTAACTGTAACCCCTGCCAAAAGGCCCCAGCCAAGTCCAATCATCTATGCCTGGGCTGTCAACTGATGGCAAGACAAGATAAGAACTTAAGTAAGAAAGCAGGGTGTTGTAATAAGACATCCATAACCCATCTTACAGGGATTTTCTCTCTATTTATATTCATGTGCTCAGTAACTGACAGCAATATGTTGATAAGCATGGAGACAACTGGATGCTGAGACTAAGGCAATGGGAAGGGTATCCTTTATTCTACGAATACTGTTCCATTATTTAGTGTTCGTACTTCTTAAAAACTGATAGCAAGAATGAGATAAGAACTTAAGTAAGAAAGCAGGTGTTGTAATACAGTTAAAGACATCCGTAACCCAGCAACTGACAGCAATATGTTCAAGCATGGAGACAACTGGATGCTGAGACTAAGGCAATGGGAAAGTAAGGAGACCAGGGGATCTTGAGATAGTCAGTGTCTTCACCAATAAAAACAGGAAGTTGTTATCCATGTACAGAAAGCTGGTGAGACCCATCCGAGTACTACATGCAGTTTTGGGGATCTCTCTGCAAGGACATAAAGACAGGATGGAGGCAGCCCAGATGGCAACTAATATGGTGCATGGTTTGCAGCAAAATATGAAGAGAGAGACTTTAGGACCCGAATATACCCTCTAAGTGTGAGAAGCCTGACTGGGAAACATGAGAGAAAATTTTGTGCCTAAAAGGAACAAAGTCCAACAGGGTAGCATCTTTCTGAACAAAATGTGAAAAGGGTCACAATTTCGAGATAGAGGAGGGTGACTGAGGGCAACATGAGGAAGTATTTTTCATAGAGGAGTGGTGGATGCATGGAATGGCCTTCCTGAGGTTCAGGTGTGAAATGAATGTAGGGACACAGGCGCAAAGACAGTTCTAGTACGGAGGGAAAGTGTATGCTGTTAGAACTGATCTGCCAGCTTAGCCACTGGAAATGGTAGGGACCAAGTGGTCTTTATCTGCCAGAATAAAGTATTGTGAAATTATAATCTTTGTGTTCTATTTTTACTACTCTCACATCCAGCATGTTGTGGAATAATTTAATTCAAATCACCATTAATCTTATGGGCCTGTGTAATTTTAATCAGTGCTCCATGAATGAGATGGTGGATTACACAGGCAGCTCACAGATCAGCCCACCACCCTGACTGTATTTTAATATGCAGTCTCATGAGAGTAATACACACAGCTCACAGATAGAACCCCTTTATGTTTTTTGACTCGTGTGTGACTGTGACCAGATATAAGTAACCTCATTGCATTCTGTGTCCAGTTAGCTGTGCTAATTCATAAGCCAGCCACACGTTTATTTCCTATTCACCCAGTCCCTCAATCACAGACATTGCAGATGGACTGGCGGGCAAAGTTTGTCCGTTAGTTTGCAGATGACACCTGCAACACAGTATGATCCAGATGGGGTGGCAGAATGAACAGAGATAAGGATAAACTAGTAAAATGGTTTGAAGAATGGCAACTGGGGTTTAATGCAAAGATGTGCAAGATCATGCACATAGGGAAGAGGGGAGTTGATATGCACAAGTCTTTTTCTTCCCTTGTGACTGTCTGGCTTGTGCATCATCATCACAGATGACCTAAAATCATCCAAGCAGTCCACTAAATCAGTAGGTAAGGCTAGGGGTGTTAGGGACGGGTATATCAGTAGGGGTATCACAAGTCGGAAGAGGAGGTAATAATCCTCTTTACAAGACACTGGTCCATCTGGAGTACTGCAGCTCACACCTTCACAAGGACATTAATCAAACTGAGGCAGTCCAGAGAAGGGCAACAAAATGGTGTAGGAGTCTGCATCAGAAAACATATGAGGTGCAGATTACCCTACAGCAAAGGAGAGGAGAGAGGTGACATGATTGAAACATTCAAACACCTAAAGGGTATTAACAAGGTGAAAAGAGTGTAACATGTTTCAATATAAGAAAAATTGCAGGACAGGACACAGCATGAGATCAGATGGAGGCCGATTAAGGAGTAATGTGATGAAGTTCTTTTTTCACAGAAAGGGTGGTGGATGCACGGAACAGCCTACCACAATTTCACCTCAGTCACGGAGTTGGACATGCTACCTGAAATATCCACCTTAATTCCTACGTCAGTCTTTCCTTAAGTTTTCCCCTGAATCCGTTTATTTACCCCATTTCTTCTCACTCACAAAACTGCTTGCAGTGCATGAAATATCTCTCTGGCTGAGGTAATTTTTACCTTCAGTTCCTAGCTATTTTATTCCCGTTTATTTGATCCATTTTCACTTCAGTAACAGAGCTGCAGTCATGGATATCTTCCCTGGCTGACGGAGGTATTTTTTTTCCTTAATTCCTGGCCCATGTCAGTTTACTTATGTCTTCTGAATCTGTTTGTCCCATCCATTTCACCTCACAGGACCTGCAGCACTGCCAATATGTTACATCACAAATATCCTCCTGAGCAGGGGTCCAGCCAGGGATTTCAGATCTGCACACCAAGTGGACTCAATGCTACCCTACCCCTTGTTAGGGTGAGCTACCCCTCCTGGGGTGTAGCCACACAATCTAAATGTACATCAGGACTGTGTTTGTTGCCTCATTTGGCACAATAAATACAACTTATCTCATGATAGTGGTTGTTGCCATGCATGGGTAAATACAAATGCCATGCATTGTTCCCTAGACACTCACATACCAGCCCAGAACCTGCAAAGCTGTATTGTCCTTGGGATGCAAAGAGTATTAGTGACCAGTCCTTCTAGTTTTGACTCCTTTGAATGAAATTACAAAAGGTTCAGTATTTCCACCTTTGTTAGTTTTCATGGAAAAGGAAGGCAGTTCAAGACCTATTGCTACCCTCCTTAAATAAAATAGTTGCACACCATGGAGTGCTTGGAGTTATGCCTGCCTACACCCATTGCTCCTTGGGTACAACTTTTCACCGGCCACTTCACCTCAGCTGAGGGCACTAGTTGTTACCTGAAAGATCCTGGTTACCTTCCAACCCTAACCTGCCATGTTACTAATAGTGTATCCCTCAATTTTACCCCTTACCATTTCAAAAATTCACTGGTCACAGCAGCTGCTGCACAAGACCTGATGGCATGTGTCTCGCTAATTATTTTTTCATCAGACACCCCTAGTTCCAATCCCCATTGATTTGTTTATTGCCCAGACGGTAACTTGCAGCAGCAAACATCATACTTTCAATATTTATTTAATATTTGTCCTCCGAGTAGTCCCTGACTTCACCGTGCGCACCTGGTCCTTTTCTGCCGCCCCTCCGCGATGCTAGGCCGCCCTAAGCGGCTCCAAATACAAAATGTGAAATTCCGCTCCTCCGATCAAGATCCCGACCCCCTCAGTGCCCAGTCAAGTGGCATATTCACACTGGGATTAAACACTGTGCAGTGAGTGTTGTGTGAAAATTTTTTTTATTAGCAGAGTAACGGCGCTCCGGGAATGCTGCCTCGCAGACTGTACCCTCACGGTCGACTCCCAAGTTGAGCTCAAAGTCACGCTCTGGTGCTTCTACGCCTGGCTCTGCATCATGTGACTGTCAAGCTGCACTCACACGTGATGCAGAGCTGAGGCGAGCCAAGACCTGACGCCTACAAGGCAAGCTTTGCCGACTGAGGGTGCCCGACTTCCCGCATGCCTTCGCCCATTAAAGGGCTTGCTGTTTCGTGCCAGTGACTCTGACACCTGCTGCGGTCCTGATCAGTCCCCCAGAAAGAGATCTTGCGGTGAGTCCCTCAGGATCGGGGAGGAGGAGAACAAAAGATGATCTGACAGCTCGCTCACGGGCAATTGGGCGCCGGGTTGCACAGTGGGGCGGGGGGGTCTGCGGTTGGCGGGGGGTTCTGAGCACCCAGGAAACCCCCCTAGCTATGCCCCTGTAACAGGGTTGAATAAGACCCTGTCCCATTTATTACGCAGACAGATTTAAAAGCAAGGATCAGTTCTGTTCTTTCCTTTTCTGCCTCTTGTCTGTTTTCCTGTCTGATTGTGCAATTACATCTTTTTCTGGGGCACTTAGGAACTGGCCACTCAGACCCCCCCCTTTGCTATCACCTTACCTTTACTTGCTATTTCTTGCTGTTTCTATTTTTCCTTTCTCTCTCTTGCTTCTCTGCGGTTATAAAAATATATGCAGATCTTTGTGTCAACCTGGGTTTTCAGGTTTAAATATATGTACTTATGTAACCCCCTTGTCACCCAGGGTTACTAGAATCCCACTTAGAACTAGTGGCAGGCAGGGAAAGGCAGCTTGTGAGGCACCAGTTAACTGGGTTTCATACTGTCTCACTCTGTCCACTGTCTCAGCTGAGCTAGAGGGATGACATCACCATAGAATTCTCACAGCATCATAAGCCACACTGGAATGTTGACTGCAGGGGTTAGATTAGAACGTTGGGGATTTCAAAGTCAGTCTAGAGGGAGACGCCAGAGAAGGAGGTGTGCTGCAGCTGGCAGCCCCTCATAGCCTAGCTCTGTTATAGAGTTACACCAGAAAGAGGGTAGTGTGTTCTCATCCTAGAGAAGAACACAAAAGAGAAGAGCAGAAGTGGTTGGGACTGCTCCCAGTTTTGTTCCCGTGCCCCATCCCCTGGATGGTGGGGAATCCAGCATTTCAGGGGCAATCCCCTGGCCCTGCTTGGAAAAGGAAAAATCTGCCTGACAGAAGAAATTGTACTGAGGTACCAGAGAATCTGTTTTGTGGGAAGAAGCCCTGTGGCACCTGCATACCACGGTGAGTCTGTTCTGAAACAGAACCCATGTGTTTCACCAAGACAGAGTTGTGTAAAACTAACTGCCTACTGTGGGTTCAGGAGAAGACTAACCATGTACAGCACTTTTAACTTTGTGTATGGCTTGGAAACATCTGAGACAGTGGGGGTCTAAAGAATGGACATAGCCACTAACAGAACTTTTTGAGTCAGGACACCACCTAAAATATAGTGTAGAATATTAAATGTGTCATACATTTCAAGATAGCATCTACAACCAGTAATTTTGAAGAAAGGTGTTGTTCCGAATGAATGGCTGGGTATAGATTTGGGAACAAGAGATGAGAGATCCCCATCTGGAGTAACCAGGTTTACCTCTACAGATTCACTTTGGGCACCTATAGCTTTATGCAAGACACTTGGCCAGTGTCTGCAGAAAGTACCCAGATGTGAGACTAAGAATGAGATTTTCTCTTTAAAGCTAGAAAACGCTCATAGGTGGTTGAGGGCACCAACACCAAACTCCATGTCATATGGAAAAGTGACCTAGTGCTGGCTGGGGTGCCATGCCTGGGAATCCAAGAGTAAGAGTACTAGTTCGGGCATGTGAGCTCAGATGTGTTCAGAACCTGAGGGTTTACAAGTAGTGAAGAAGATGTGCTCTGACCTCTGTAAATCTGCATTTCCAGTGAGTGAAGCCCTGTGGGGGTCCATCTTGCTTTGTTATTCTTGTGCTGAAGTGAATAAAAGCCACACTCTAGAATCCCATTCCTGGTTTGAACATTCTCAGTTATTGCTTCCTGTAATTGGAGTTACTTGTGCACCCCTGACCAGAAGTACAAACCTAGCCATGATAATGAAGAGCAAATGTTTTCTCCCCGAACCTAGGCTAACCCGAGTAGTGCTTACAAAATAGAGACACTGCGCTAAAGGGTTTACAAAATGGAAGCACCGCTGAGGATTTGGTTTGGAATTTTAGGGAGAGAATAAGAAAGGTTTGCTCGGATTATGGCTAGCATTTTGGCTGTCTGGCAGAAGGTAGCCCAAAAAGTTGGAAGCTTTGCCACCCAAATGTGCCGCTGTGTGCTGCTGTAATTGTGCCACCTGTGTACCAAGGAGCAGTAAAGCCAGATTGTGTATGCCTTGTCCTGCATCAAAAATATAATGTTTTCCAGCTTTTAAACTCTATGTGTGACATGAAAAAGTGTGGAAAACTGTGGGAAACAGAGAAATTTGTGCCCTAGAAGTTGGAAGTGCTAGTTGTATAGACAGAGAGAGTCACTGAGGAAAATGTCAAGAAAATGGTCGAAATGGTGCACCCACCGTGGAGTCACAGTTGGAAAAAAAAAGTGTGGTTTGCAGTTTAAATTTTGCCCGCTCGACGATCGCCATGGAGGAGAACAGCACGAGAAGAAAGAGGCTCATTTGCATGGTGTTGAGCGATTGATGAGACTGCAATCAGTCTCACCCCCAAGCCAGCTCTAGAGTGACTGCATAGTGTTTGAGAGGGGGAGAGAGAGAGAAGTGTGCAAACTGGCTTGCCAGGAGGAGTGTCACAGTGACTAAAAACGTTATAAAAGAAATAAAATTGGACTTTTCTGTTTAAGATCGGGTTCAACTTGCATTTCAATTGTCTGGGAAGAAAGCATGGTGTTCGGAGGGAGAATCAGCAGAACAGCTAGCACGCTTCAATCCAGAGGCCTCCAAGACCATCTGTAGGCCGAATTTTCCATCACAATAACAAGCTACTGATTAAGTGAGTACCAACCTGAGAAACAACTCAAACTGTGTGTGATTTTAACTAAAGCCAGCTGAATCTGTGTGTAGCAGTGTGATCATTTTGCAAAGGAGGACTGTGTCAAGTTAATCAAGCTAAGCAGGAATTCTAAGCATTAGAGTGTGAGCATAATTGTGGGTTCAGCAACAGTATAATTTTCAAAGCAAAGTGAGAGACTGTGGGTTGTATGAAAGATCCAACGAAATACAGGCAATCCTGTGCAATGCAATACTGTGGCTTTAGGGACTTTAAGCAAGAACAGTGATTTAAAGCAAATAAAAAGTTCTGTAGAAATCATATAAATGTGCTAAGAGAATGAGCAGTGCAGTTTATGCAGTTTGAGTGAACTTTATCAGTAAAGTGTGTAAATTGGATGCGCAGTGGTTTGAGTCAGAAACAGAACGTTGATGCTCCAGGAGTGCTGCCGCCGCCATGACAGGGTGGGGTAGTAAAGTAAACACAGCAGCAGGGGAGCCATTTTGCAAATGTTTTCCAACAAAGTGAGACTTGAGATAACAGTGAGCTTTGGTTTTTCTCTGCAGTCATGGCTTCGGGATCAGCCCGCTACCCAGATCATGCCCGGGCTATGATAGCTGAAGAAGTTAACAGACTGAAAGACATTGAGAGATATTACTACGGGGGACATTTGCCTCCTCATGTGGTGATTCCTGGATATCCAGTCAGAGTGTGCATAATGTGCTTGAAGGCTGGAAGGAACGCCTTTATGGTTCCTCACTGTTTTGGGTGCCTATAGAGACATGGCCTAACCAAAGACCCCAAGATTCGTTTGGCTCCAACGTGGACAAAGCATCAAGATTCTGCATGTGGTAGCACACAGCACCAGGTGGAGCCTGTTAGGGGAAGCCCAGCAGAGTGTGGCACAAAGGAAGAGGGTGTAGATCTACAGGCAGAGCTAAGTGCTGATGTATCTGAGTCCGGGTCACAGACAGTCAGTACGGAGGGAGCATCAGCAGATCCGTGGAGAGAGAGAGGTCCGAGCCCTAGTCTCATTGGAGAAGATGAGATAAGAGAGACTCTTGAATGGGAGATGTTGACCTCTGTGCCCAGTGAAGTGTGGATAGTCTCTGGAGTGTGGACGACTGCTCACTGCTTTGCTCAGATCCTCAGCGAGGAAGAGGATGAGGGGGAACCTATGTGTCCTTATGAAGAAGGTGTGGGTCCACAGCCTCAGGCTCTTGCATCGAAGGAGCAAACAGAAGGAGAGATTGGTGACTCCACAGCCCTGTCCCCACAATTAGGAGTCAAAGATCCATTTTACATTGCATTGAGTATGCGTAGCTGGCAGAACCAGGACTGGCCACCCCCAAGCCAGGCCAGAGGCCTAAAGTTGACCAAGTGTAGTAAAGAAGAAAGACTGGTTTGTAGGAAAGCAAATGAAATCTATGGGATATCCTTTCCTACATTTCCTCAGAGAGTCTGGGAGGAGAAGTAAGAAACAAGAAATCCTGAATAGTGGAAGAAGCAACAAAACATGTGCATCCAGATGCAAGTTGATATGTCCGAGACAGAGTGTTCAAAGAAAAATTCAAACAATGGAAAGTGGGCAGGACACTGTTCATAGACACTGTATGGATTGTGGAAGGAAAGGGCCATGAAACCTTCAACAATGTGAATTATGAGCACTCCAGACGGGGTAATAATTCTTTCACCTGACCCATTGTGTTACTTTCCTCAATGCAAGCAACTTCCTGTGAATGTGCCCATGCCTACCAAGCAGATAGTGGTTGCCAGTGCTGCCATCCAGCCGTTGCCGTACCTATGTTGTTCTGCCAGTCTGGCATTCCAGGAACCAGGTGTCCCAGATTTGTCAGCCTTGCAGTGTACTAGCTTTCCAGATTCCATCGCCTGGCCTTCCAGATGACTTCATATTCAGAGAGGACACCATCCCAGCTGTATCCTGATTCATCGCCTGGGATTTCGGATGACTTTGGACCAGTTGTTTCTTTTCCTCTTCCAAGGTTCCATCTCCTAGATGACATCACCCCAGCAGTTTCCAGATGTGCCATTCTGTAATTTTCCAGAAGATGTCCGTCCAGCTGTATCCGAAGAATGCTGCAAGGGAGATTCCTCAGTTGGAAATCCAGGTGCCATATCAATTTCATTCTTCAAGGGACTGCTTAAGTCCATAGTTTACTATGTTAATGACACTGCAGTATACACCCTACACCTAGCAGACTTCAGACTATTTGAACTGTCCTCAAAGACTCTCCCCTTCAGGATTACAGTCCTACCAGAACTGTGCTTCACTGGGCTCCGGACCAGGAGAGACTCTTTTTTGGACCTGCCTTAGGGCACTGTTGTCACTAGATGGGACTTTTAGGGCTTTTCATCCCCCAAAATGTGTATTGTAAATAATGTTGTTGTTTTTCTACTGTTTATACTGTTTTTCTACTTTTCTAAGAAATATATTTTTGGGATTCTCCAGTGTTTTGATGGAAAGGGTTAGATAGTTACTGTATTTGTAGATTAGGGGTTGTTTTGTCTTTTCTCTTGCAGGTCGTCCTAAGGATGACAGGAAGAGAAGACCAGGAGAGAAGGAGGGACTCATCGGAGTCCCTCATGTTCTTTAAAGTAGTTGTATTTAAAGTACAGTGTTGTTGTTAACTGTGTTAACGTTTCCTTCCACAGGTATGGTTGTGGGGGAGCGTGGGAGTTATGCTTAGAGGGAAGTATTAGCTCCTTGTGTTTTGGTTACAGGTGTCCAGGGATGGGGGAGGTTCCCCTGTGTTTTGGGATGATTTGGGTTCTGGTCAGATAGGTTTTCCTTAGAGGGTTAGGGGGATAGACAGGCTGTGGTCCTGACCAGTAGTAGGGGCCGCAGTACTGATCTATGAGGGCAATACTCTGGTCAATTCTCCCAGGACCACTAAGTAACCATAGCAAGATCATAGAGTAGAGGCTGATGTGCAGCAGATGGCCTCTGGGCCCTTAGTGTTGCCTGCCTATGCCTACCACATGGTAGGAGAGGGCCTGATCACCCCTCTTCATAGGTAACACATAGGGCAGGATGGCCTGGGCTGGGTAACTAATGACTACGGACAGTCATTTTCCTGGCTGAGGGCAGGTGTTTCCCCCTTGGCACCCGGGGTTACTAGAATCCCACTTAGAACTAGTGGCAGACAGGGAAAGGTAACTTGTGAGCCACCAGTTAAACGGGTTTCACACTGTCTCACTCTGTCCTTGGTCTCAGCTGAGCTGGAGGGATGACATCACCATAGAATTCTCTCACCAGCATAAACCACATTGGAATATTGGCTGCAGGTGTTAGGTTAGAACTTTGGGAATTTCAAAGTCAGTCTAGAGGGAGACTCCAGAGAAGGAGGAGGAGTGCTGCAGTTGGCAGCCCCTCAGAGCCCTAGCTCTGTTATAGAGCTACACCAGAAAGAGGGTAGTGTGTTCTCACCCTAGAGGAGAACACAGAAGAGACCAGCAGAAGTGGTAGAGACTGCTGCCAGTGTTGTTCCATTGCCCCATCCCCAGAGGGATGGGGGGAAATCCAGTTTTCAGGGGCAATCCTCTGGCCCTGCTTGGAAAAGGAAAAAAGCTGCCTGACAGAAGAAATTGTACTGAGGTACCAGAGAATCTGTTTTGTGGGAAGAAGCCCTGGGGCACCTGCATACCACAGTAAGTCTGCTCTGAAACAGAATCCATGTGTTTCACCAAGACAGAGTTGTGTAAAAGTAACTGCCTACTGTGGGGTCAGGAGAAGACTAGCCAAGTACAGTGCTTTTAACTTTGTGTATGGCTTGGAAGCATCTGAGACAGTGGGGGTCTAAAGAATGGACATAGCCACTAACAGAACTTTTTGAGACAGGACACCACCTAAAATACAGTGTAGAATATCAAATGTGTCATACATTTTGAGACAGCATCTACAACCAGTAGTTTCGAAGAAAGGTGTTGTTCCGAATGAATAGTCAGGTATAGATTTGGGAACAAGAGGTGATAGATCCCCATCTGGAGTACGTCTACGGATTCACTTTGGGCACCTATAGCTTTCTCCCAGGCACTTGGCCAGTGTCTGCAGAAAGTACCCAGACGTGAGATTAAGAATAAGATTTTCCCATTAGAGCTAGAAAACGCTCATGAGTAGTTGAGGAAGTCACCACCAAACTCCATGTCATATGGAAAAGTGTCCTAGTGCTGGCTGGGGTACCATGCCAGGGCATAGAATAGTAAGAGTACCAGTTTGGGTGTGTGAGCTCAGATGTGTTCAGAACCTGAGGGTTTATGTGTAGTGAAGAAGATGTGCTCTAACCTCTGTAAATCTGCATTTCCAGTGAGTGAAGCCCTATGGGGGTCCATCTTGCTTTGTTATTCTTGTGCTGAAGTGAATAAAAGTCGCACTCTAGAATCCCACTCCTGGTTTGGACATTCTCAGTTATTGTTTCCTATGATTGGAGTTACCTGGGTGCCCCTGACCAGAAGTACAAATATAGTCAGGACACTGAGCAAATGTTTTCTCCCCGAACCTAGGCTAGCCCAAGTAGTGCTTACAAAATAGAGGCATCACGCTAAAGGGATTATTCTTATATTGTTAAAAATATTGCAGAAAGTTTTATTTTGGGGGGGAGGGATCTTAGAAAAGACAGCAAGCTTGAAACAGAGAGTTGACCTTGAGAAATCTTGTGACCTCCTCAAACTTGTTAAAAGAATTACCAACAAGAGACGAGCTCCAGACAGCCCGTCCTATTTTGTTACACCTGTGGAGCCTGAATGTTCTAATTTTCTGCAGGAAAGAAATTGTTACATTTTATGAAAAACAAGATGTAGAATAAAAAAAAAAAAATGGTCAAAGAAAGAGAGCTTATAAAAAAGAGCAATGTTTTTTGGCTTTGACAGCTTTAGATTTGGAGATACTGTCAAAAGAATAATTTTGTTTGAACTGCCTATATTGAAAAGCTATTCTTACAATCTTATTTTTTATATTTTATTGTTATTGATAATATAAATTGCTATTTGTGAATTTTATAATTGCTCCTTGTTTGCCTGTACCTCTACAGTACTCCTGCCTTGTAAGATAACATAATATACCCCTTTTCCTCATTTGGAGTCTGTTTCAGCGTTTTGTTGTTTACATTTCAAACAATAAAAGGAATAATTATTTTAATTGAGTACTGTTTGTCATCTTTAGTCTCTGCTAGTTTTGAGCATTCATTGTCCCTTAAAGGGACACTGTCAACCCTTTTTGCATCATATTGTTTCTAGTTTATTTATTTAGAAATTGGTAACTTGAAGACGCACACTGAGCAGAGTCTGATTTCCAGGTGCGAACCAGGGGGGCAGAGAAGTGGGGAAAGATACAGTACAAATAAAGTAGAATATACATAATGGTCCAGATATTCAGACTGCACCAGGCAGTGGTGCAAGCCTGGGTGCAGCGCCACTGGGATCCTCTGGGGCCAGGACCAGAACCAGGTGATCTTCAATGGTGATACACCATGGCGCAGCACCATTGAATACGGCAAGGTCAGCACACATACTGCGCATGGCACAGTGGCACTTCGCCGCCGCAAGCCACAAATAGGGAGCACAAGGATGCACCAGAGCAAGTGCAGTTGCGCTAGGTGCATCACTTGTGATATTCAGCTGGGGGGCATGCAAAGGAGGCCATAATACATGCAAGGCACAAATGGGTCCATTTGCATGTCATTATGGCCCCATTTGCATGCCTTGCGCAGGTCAGCCTGACGACTTGGGCCTGGCAACCTGCACAGACACCTTGTCCACCCCACTCCCCCATCATCGGGGGGTGGCAGCATCCCTCCTGCATACCACCCAGCCACTCGCCAAATGACTAGACAGTCCCAAATAGGTGAATGAAGTCATTCACAGATTTGGGACTGTCTAGTACAGTATGCACTGTAAGCCCATTGGTCCACTGGGGACCAATGTGGGCTTACAGCCCATACTGTACCTGTCATTTGGCGGCGGATGGACAGTATGTAGGCAGGATGCTGCCGCCCACTGATGACGGGGGGCAAGGGGTTCTGTGTGGGTGGGGGTGGGGTGCCACTGGATCACCAGGGCATTTCATTATGGGGTTTTACCACGATCATGGCAATGGGTGGGGGTCCACTAGACCACCAGGGATGGTCATAATGACATTGATCGGGGACTCGGGTGGAGGGGATCACTAGACCTCCAGGGATGGTCATGTCTTTCATTTATCGGGGACTCAGTGGGGGGAGCACTGGATTACCAGGGATATTTCTTTCAACATATACCGTGTGATCGCGGCTATGGGCAGGGGGGGTTCCACTTGACTACCAGGGTTCAGTGTCTGCTTGTGGACGATATTCTGTATGGGCAGGTGGCCACCCATGGCTGGGCTGCTGTGTTGTGCCCTGCAATACTACAGCCTGCCTGTGGATGGCAGGGAGAGGTTCCTACTCAGCTTTGAGCCCCCTATGCGGTGCGGTGCAATGCAGTGCTCCACCAGCATATGCGCCGCACATCCCGGGCTGAATATCGGGATGTGCCGCATATACACAGGCACGCCCCCTCCATCTGCGCTGCATAGGATTACTTTGTGCCCCGGCGCATCGGGATTTGCTCTGCGCTGGGCAACCCTTTCAATATCCCACTGGGGCACAATGCAGGGTTGCGCCAGCACAACTCTGTTGCACCAGGCACAACCCCTTTGAATATCTGGGCAATATATACAATATAAATAACTCATATTACAAATGACAGATAATGCATTCAGCAACTCTTGAGTATGGTACAACAAGGGGGGAATGTGCAACCAGGTAGTAGTAGCAAGGGTGCATAACAACTGTAGGAGGTAATATGTATTATCAGATGTAGATACAGAAGCAGAATATGGGGTGGGAGTCGTAGTAGGATTCATGCTGATAGTTGAAAACCTGCATTTTATGATTGCTTACCCTCTCTAAAATTCATTTAAGTTTTTGTTCTTTTATGTACTTGCTTTCTTAGTAGAACTGAAATGCATGTAAATGGTGTAAATATATCAAACCTTGTTTTGTTTCAAATCCTTGATCTACTCTTACTGCATACTTCCTGAACATTAGGAACACCCCTAAACACTGCAGTGAGTCATGATGCAATAGTCTTCTCCCTTCCACTCCATCATGAGTCGCTAGGCTATGTCACAGGTGTTCTCAAGTCAAGAAAAGATTCAGTGGGAGTTGATCAAGAACTGTAAACAAACACTTTTCTTTTTGTATGGTAACACCAATATGGCATTTCTTACTTTTAAAAAGACAAAAGAAATCAGAATCAAACTACCATCTGGTTATGTTTTTCTTGCTTTCCCCACTTTTGTAACTCCTCTCCCAAGGACGCTTCTGGTAACAATCTGTTCACAGCTCATGTTATCTTTCCTGGTGAAACCTTTTTAAATAAATGAAAAAATAAATCTCCCACTCGGATTACAGGATTGTATTTTCTTTAGTTAAGTCAGGACAGTTGAACTCAGCAGTTCTGTGGGAGCCTCCAGACAGCGAGAAGTCTCAGATTGTGTACTCTCAAAAAGAAAGTATGGAGGCCTATCTGGGTTTCCACAGCCAAACGGCACAGAACTGATCTGGCTGAATTCCAAAATCTGCAGCTACTAATCCTAGAAGCTCTCAAGCTGAGAGGGAGTTTTCTGTTTAAGCCAAATCTGCTCTGTCTGCTTGAACTACATCAGAGACTGTTTGCTACAGCCAGAGCGGAAGGTAAATCCTGCATCCAGCAGCCAGAGTGGAGACTTCGAACCCAGCCTGCTGTCAGAGGTTCCCCCAGAGAGAAAATTTTGTTAGCCAGAGCAATCCAGAAAGGTGTTTTCTTATGCAAAGCTGCAAAAGTGAGTTTGCCAAAATGTATTCGTTCAGAGACTGTAACTTGTGCTTCCAAGCAAAGCTACAACTACTGTATCCTGAATTAATTCTGCATCTGAACCAGCATGGGGAGTCAGCTGCTAATGCAACAGCTAGCGCTGATTTGCAGACACCTTGGGGGTTATGCCCAGAAGTGGGGGTGAGTCATGCCAGCCCTGGTCCTTTCTGCTGGTCTGGTCTCCAAAAGCCAAAAGCCTGTGTCCTGAAACCAAGACTCCAAAGGTTTGAGACTACCCTAGGGAGCCATCCATCTCAATTGCCAATCAGAGCCTAGAAAGCTGCAGAGTTGTCAGTAATTTCAGGGCTTGCCCTGCAACAAATATTTCTTTGTTTCAAGAGTTTGTAAAAGTGTTTTGCAGATCATGGGGCCTGGGAGGACAAATATAAGTTTGCAAAGAGTTTTGTTTTCCAATGATAAATCCTTCTTCATGGTTACAGAAATAAATCAAAATGTCTGTTTCAGTGCACCAGTGCCAGCCAACTAGCTGCAATGCACCAGGCCTGCAATGGTTCTAGCCTGGGTACCCAGTGAAGCTAACTGGGACTGTCCGGTGGCTATTAATTGTTGTTTAAATTCTTTGCTCTACCAAATGAAACACGAGTACCCAGCGTTTATTTTCCCATCCCTTTACCCCATTGTTTATCCTCCTAATAAATGACAGCCCAGATATTCAAAAGGGTTGCGCCATGTGCAATAGAGATGTGCCAGCGCAAGTACGAAATTGCGTCATTCTGAGATATTCAATGGGAGGCAATTGCGCCGTACAAGTCGCAATGCGCAAGAGCTAATGGTAATGGAATGCTTGCGCAACCATAGGGGGAGAAACCATGAATAAATGGCACAGTGCGATATTCAACAGCATGTGCCATGCACAATAGGGGAGCAAGCAGAAGTTGCGCAATAGTGGAAATGATCCAAAATAAAAAGGAAGAAAGAGGCGCAAGAACGCTACAGGGAAGCCAGAGGTGGAAGCAAGGTGACAGCAACAGAAAAGCCCACAGCCGAACCCAGTGTTGACATGGAGGGTGTTACACGAAACCAGGAATGGCGAGTGGATGTGACACTGCATGGTGTCTGTGGCGCATGTGCAACAAACTGTCTGCCCAATGTGGCCATGACAGTTGTGAATGCATGTGTCTGCCTGTCAATGGCAGCGGTCACATCCTCCCACTGCCAGGCCATCTCTGCCAGGAACAGAGCTTGGGCTCTGCTGCGCTGCTCCTCTGCCTGGCGCTGATCCGCACTAAGTGCATCCACTGCCCTAACAAGCTGCGACTGCTGATCCACAGAAGCCTTTAGTAGTCAGCTGTGTTCATCAAAGAGGTCATCTGATGGATTGGCATGATGTCCCTCATGGTGTTCCTGGCCATGCTGGGCATCACCCCTTGATGATGGGTACTGCACACCAGAGCCATGCTGGGGCATGTCCACACATGGTACACTGACGCCGCCCCCCGACACTGTCATCCCGTCACCATTGGCTGACTGCCAACACTGCCCCTCCGGCCACCGCTTGCCAGGGCTCGCCGGTGCAGCTGCAGCGGCCGCAACAGCCCCACTGGCCAGGGCGCACACCAGTGCTGCCTCACTGGTGCATACAGGCAGAGGTTGGGGTTATGATGTCACACAAGTCTCCACGGCAGCACCAACCACGGCTATGTCTGTGCTGTTATCTGCTGTGGGGCCATCCTGCGGCCCACACATATCACTGTCTATGATGTGCACTCCATCATCATCAGTGCTGGCTCTAACACCAGTCCATGTCACAGCATTCTGGCATCCATGGATGCTGTCACGCTGTGATACAAGCAGGGCCTCCTCCACACCAGCACCACCAACTTCAGTAATTACAGACAGGCATGTATACTGTTGTCCTGACCCTCAGACACCTGTGGAGGTGGATGGGTGCTCCTCCGTGTCCAGAGTATCGCCCTCAGTGGACACACCCTCCACCACTGACCCATGGAGACGCTCAGGAGCTGTAAGGGAACACAGTAGCATTAATGTTTCTGCCCTACCCTGTGGCATTCGCCCCACCCCCACACAGTGACAGAACAGGACCTACCATGCAGTGACAGGCTTCCACCTGTCTGGAAGCCACCACCTGGAATGCCCACTAGGGCGCAACGCCACATGCTGCCAGCCACCCGCGCCTCCTGTGGCATCAAGTATGGCACATCCGTCTCTCTACCACCAGTTGCAGCACGTACTGCCCTGATGGCAGCCACCTTATCTTTTATCCTCCTCTTGTCCGTGCCCACCTTCTTCTTGCACTCTGGCACGGACTGCTGGTGGCTGCCATGCTGGTTGACGGCATGCACTACCTCATCCTATGCCAGCACGAGCTCAGGTAGTCCCCGCCGTCCGCTGAACAGCGGTTCCCTGTCAAGGTAGGCCTCAAACCAGGGCATCTGATTATGCACGGGTGAAGTTGGGCCTCCTCCGTCTCCCGCATCTCTGTTCCTCCTCCTCCTCCTCAAGTTTGGTCATTATCGATCCTGTGAGAATGACAGGTGTTACCTCTGAATGTGCAGTCCCATGCATCTCCCACACACCACAGTACACACTTCCAAACAGCATGCAACCCACCACAATAGATTGCAATACCAAACAATGACGTCTGAAGCCCCATGTCGCATTTATATAGCGCAAGGCATGCAAATGAGGCGAGGCGCAACTTTAAGTGGATGCTAATGCAGTGGCTGTGCCATGGAATTGCTGATGAGCTGATTTGCATATGCTGGCTGAATATCACGCTGTTGCACCTTGCGCAACTGTGTTGAGTGTGCTCAGGCAAAGGCGCAGCTCTGTGACGTGTGCAGTAGGCACCACACGGCACATGCCCGGGGGTGCTGACGCCTGCCATGCTGATAAAGTGCTGAGTGTGAGAAGCAGTGCAGAGCATGGACACCACTATGCCAGCAGCGCTAGTGTGCTGTTCACACATATAACGCTCGTGCCCTGGAGCGCCGTAGGCGCCATGGTGCCACAGCGCAGTAGGCCACTGCAGGGCGTCACACACAGGCACCTGACCGCCCTACATGCAGGGAGTCCCAATCGTGCTGTGGCAGTCTGTGCACGACAGATTCTTGACCCTCCATTCGACCTTTGCCCCCTAGGCGCCATGCATCTGCATGGGTGCACCTCTATCATGTTGTTTGATGACAACACGATTAGGAATGGCAGCACTGTACTGCGCAGCATCTGCACATGGCGGACATGCACTACATAGTACCACTTTGTTATCCTAGCAGCTTTAGCAATTGCACGCAGGAGAGCAGCACTGTGGAGCCCTCCTGAGCTGGCCAAGTTGGTGGCCATTGTAGAGCCCCATGCTGGGGCCCTGTTTGGGGATGTGCCCTTGGATAGGGCTAGGAGTGCAGTGTGGGAGGAGGTGGCAGTGTCACTTGAGGAGGCCACCAGCATCTTCAGGACTGCAGAGCAGTGTCGCCACTGCTATGGGGGACCTCAGGCGGAGGGACGAACAGGCTTGCCGTATGTAGCGCGCAGATGAGAGCACAGTGTCACGTCAGAATGTGCGCTCCATCATATACTGGCAGCGTACGTCCAGGTTTCACGGTGGGCATGAGTCCACCTCGGAGGGGCTGTCCAGTGTGGGCAGTTTTGGTCATGGCAGGGTTGTGGCATGGCTGGGCTGTGCGGGATCACACACACACAAGGGGGGTGCCTTTGCTACTGTTTTGTACTGATATTCCCCTCTCCATGTTTGCACCCTAGGCCCTGAGGAGAGGCGATGAGCCCAAGAGGCATGGGTGGATCAGGAGGCTGCCCGGCAACAGCCACGTGATGGTGGGGAACATGTACATCAGAGCCAAGATGTTGCAGATGCAGGTGAGTACCTTTCATCGTGGATATACTGTGCATGCTGTGTTGCGGGGTAGGCAGCAGGGCATGGCCACCATCCAATGATGCCACTGACATGCACACCACACAGTACACTCAGCACTGTCCTGTGGTACTCCATGTGTGGGTGTGCATTGCTGGTGGTCCATGCATGCACCAGGAACATGGCTGTGCCACTGCCTTCGCACCGTATAGCCATGTCACTGTACAGCCACGGTGGTGCTGTGCTGAACTTGGGTGGTTGGTGTGTGCAGCGGTCCACATGACTGTGTGCACCTGGATGGGCAGATCTTGTGGACATGATCACTGTGAGTGGTCGCACACCATCTCAGGGGCGTAGCCCATGGCTGTATGCCATGCACAATGGATGAGCTGCAGGAGGATGGACATTCACACCTACTGACTCTGCTCTCTTGTCCTAGGTGGTCAGCATTGGATCGCTATGGAGAGGGCATTGCAGGAGTTGCTGCAGCTGTCAAGGGCATCCCTTGAGTTGCTACAGCGGCTAGAGAGGCATGGTGTGTGTAGGAGGAGGTTGCACAGACGCCACAGGACAGAAGAGCGGGGCAGACATTAGACCCTCAATGCCTCCCGGATGATTTTTACCTCCCTGGACCCACCTTCACACCCCTTCTTCCCTCTCCCAGTTGTTCACCCCTGCCCCTTACCCGCCCCCACCTGGTTTGTGGCCCTACCCCCCCACTTGTGTATATATGTATATAGTTGTGTTTATTGGAAATTTATAATACATTTGTTTTGTTATGACGACTGTGGTGGTCTATAATTTGCAGCGGGCTACAGGTGCTCAGCTGCAGTGGTGTGCATGGTGTCAGGGTTGTTGCAGACATGGGCGTGTGTGTGTCTCCAGAGGGGAACTGCCTATGGTGTGGGTGGGTGAATTAGTCACTGTCTGTGGTTTGTGTGTTGTTCTCTGTACACTGGTTGCCTGTGCAGTGGTCCATGGTGCATGCTCTGTGTCCATGGCGCCCCTGTCAGACCGTCCATGGGCTGTGCAGCTGACACCCTTGCATGTCTGTGATATGCACCCTCTGCTGGCATGTCAGCTGTGGCTGTCCATGCTGGACAACCACTGTACCCGGCACAATGCCAGGTTGCCTCCTGTCACCGGTGTGGTGCACGTCTGCCTCGGGTGGCACTGTGGCCTCTGCTGTTTTTGTTCCCCCTCCATGCTGTCGCTTGTGTCTGTTGCAGGAGATGTGCTCCACTGTCTGTCACTTGTGCTCCAGCCACATGCTGGTGGTGTACAGCTTCATGGTGCATGTGCAGGGTGGCTGGTACACCTGTGCCATGGAGGGGTGCTAGCCGTGGGTACACGGCTGCTGTGGCCACATGCCAGCAGGTTTGCTAACCCACTACTGTGTCCCTGTGTTGGTGTGCACTTGGGTATGGGTTGGTGTTTGCCCATGCACTGTGTTGCATCCTGTGTGGTGCATGCTTCCATGCACCACTGTGGGCTTCTTTGCTGGCTGTTGAGACCAGTGCTGGGATGGGGTGTGTCCTTGGGAGGGTGTGCAGGGTGCTGTACTGCTGGTGGTGGTGTCCGGGGCATGCCCTGTCGCATGTGTGGTACCTCATGTGCCAACCCATGGTCAGTCTCTCAACTGTACATTGAGGGGGCTATGCAGGGCAGCACTGTGTCTGCAGTTGTTGCATCGGTGAATGCTGCCGCATGCTTCAGGGTGCTTGTGGTGGGGCTGCCTTGCATGTCTCAATGGTGCACAGGGTTGCATTGTCACAGTGGGGGTGGTGGTATGCATGGGGTGTCCTGCAGTGTTGGACGCTGCTCCTGGGCAGGGTGTATGTTGAACGCTGTGTAGGGTGTGCTCTGCATTGGTGGGATGGTGTAGCATGGGGTGGACAGACCTCCTTGTTTGCCGGACACAGCTTGTCAGGGAGTGTGCTGGGGCACCATGCCCCAGCTGTGGGATTGTGGCTGGTTTCCATGGGTCGGTGGTTCTTCCAGCTCTCCTCTGGTTGGGTGGTTCATCGGGTGTGGGGTGCACTGTCTGTTCTGCTGTGTGCTCCTCAGCCCATATCTTCCATGTGTGGGGGAACCCTGCATCCAATCCATGAGCATCCCTGGTTGTGCTGATGTGCTGCTACCCTGCTCCACTGCACATCCCTGGTTGTGCTATTGTGCACCAGACCTGCACCACTGCACATCTCTGGTTGTGCCATGGCACAGTTGCCGCGCTATTCAGTTGTGTGGCGCAAGCGCATTTAGCCCTGCGTAACATTTGAATATCGCGCGTGTTGTGCATAAGTGCACTGTACTTGCACCTGCTCCTGCTATTGCACTACTTTGAGGTACAGTTTGAATATCTGGGCTGAGATGTGTTGTTAATGTTAACACTGTCCATGAGCATATTATTACTGAGTGCTGCTGTAGTTTTTGACAGAGGAGAATCTTGCTTTCACAGCAAGTAACAGTTAACTAGAACTACATTGTTCTTACTGATAAATCACTTCTATCTCAGCAGGAGTTAGTGCCTGCTTATATTAAGCAAACAGATACTTTATTAGAAGTAGGAGGTCTCATTTAAGTAAAAAAAAAAGAAGAAAGTCATTGTATGTTTCTCTGTTTGAGGAAGGGGGCTATATCAACTTAATTTGCTGAGTCAGGAGTAGAGAGGAGAAGCTAATTGTGGGTGTATCTTAGGAGCTTAGGAGTACAAAAGCAGGTGTCTCCAATTACAGCTTCCTGTTTTAGTTTTTGACAGAGGATAATCTTGCTTTCGGAGCAAGTAACAGCTGACTAGAACTACAGCTTTTTTACTGATAAATCACTTCTATCTCAGCAGAAGTCAGCGCCTGCTTGGATTAAGCAAACAGATACTTTACTAGAAGCAGGGGGTCTCATTTAAGTAAAAAAAAAAAAGAAAGTCATTGTGTGTTTCTCTGTTTGAGGAAGGGGACTGTATCAACTTAATTTGCTGAGTCAGGAGCAGAGGGGAGAAGCTAATTGGTGTGGCTTAGGAGTTTAGGAGTACAAAAGCAGGTGTCTCCAATTACAGCTTCCTGCTGTACTTTTTGACAGAGAAGAATCTTGCTTCCAGAGCAAGTAACAGTTGACTAGAACTAGAGCTTTCTTACTGATAAATCACTTCTATCTCAGCAAGAGTCGGTGCCTGCTTGGATTAAGCAACAGATACTTTATTAGAAGCAAGTGGGCTAATTTAAGTAAAAAAAAAGATCACTGTGTGTTTCTCTGTTTGAGGAAGGGGGCTGTATCAACTTAATTTGCTGAGTCAGGAGCAGAGGGGAGAAGCTAATTGGGGATGTGGCTTAGGAGTTTAGGAGTACAAAAGCAGGTGTCTCCAATTACAGCTTCCTGCTGTACTTTTTGACAGAGAAGAATCTTGCTTCCAGAGCAAGTAACAGTTGACTAGAACTATAGCTTTCTTACCTATTGCCCTCCTTCCCATCCCTCCAACCTCCCACCCTAAGCCAGTTCTACTTTTATAGCCACTGGATTTGACTGACAACAGGAACTTCCTGTTTGGCTGTAGGAAGGGAAGGATCACTGAGACACATTTGTTTCATAAATCTTGAAGGAAACTAAAAAATAGCTCTCCCCCCCCCCCGGCTGCTGGAGGTCTGAATCCAAGCAAGCAAGAAGAAGACTACTGAAGACTACAGGAAGTTCCTGTCCCAGAACAGGAAAGGCAAGAGCTGTAAGGGCACATAGGCAGTAGGAAGCTAGGTGTAAAAATACATAGAGGGAGGAGACAGTAAGGATACAAAGCAACAGGCGAGGGGACACAAAATAAGTCAAGATGGGAGTGGTGCAGTGCAATGGCTGTGGGGCAGCAGTGTTCCGGGAGACATTCTGCAGGCTGCAATGCTGCTCTATTTGCAGGCACCTCTCTGGTCTGAGGGAGGAGGTTGCCTGTCTCTGGGATGACCTGGCTAGGATTCGTGAAAGCCACCACTGCTACCTCAGAGGCTGTCAAGCAAGAGGAGCGGTTGGACCAAGGTGGGCTCAGGGAGGAAGAAGGTGGTGAAACAGAGGTGCATCCCTCCAGTTGTACCTCTCCACAATTCATATGCTGTTCTGGCAAAGAGTGGTTCCTCTGTGGAGGCACCTGAAGTGGCGACAAAGGAGAATGCTGGGAACCTCCACAAAGGAGACCCACAGGAGGGTGGCATGAGACCCCACAGGGGAAGGAAACAACTCTTGGTGGGGGACTCAATCACTGGGAGGTAGACATGGGGGAGGAAGGGGATAGAAAGGCAAGGTGCCTGCCTGGCACCAGGGCTCGGAGGGACAGGAAGTGAATCCTCAGGATCGCAGAAGCAGCTGCACGATGGAGGAGCAGGATGTCATTGTCCACCAAGGGACAAATGACCTGGCTGTGAATGGGATTAGAGCAGTGCAAGAGGAGTTTGTAGAATTGGGGAGGGGCCTTAGACAAGTAGCATGTACCGTAACCTTCTTGGAGGTGCTGCCTGTCTATGGCAAGGATGATGCTAGGGTATTCCACATCATGGGATTCAATGAATGGTTGAAAAACTGGTGTGGAGCTCAGGAGTTTGGCTTCACTGGGGAGCCACCTGGAGGGATGCAAGCCTATGCTGGTGCGATGGACTGCCTCTGTCCGGGGGGAGGGGGAACTAGAATCCTAGGTGATAGGTTTAAATGCTTCATTGGCAAGCATTTAAACTAGCCAAGGGGGAGGCATGAAAAGAAGCAGGGAAATCCCAGCCTACCCCCACAAAACACAGTAATTAGAGAGGTAAACACCAAGGTAGAGAACTCAGTAGGGAGCAGTACAGGGGTAAATGCAGAAAAAGGCAGTAAGGACAGGAATGGGGCTAAAAGGGGTAAGGCCATCAAAAAATGGATGGTGATGAATGCCAAAGCTCGCAGTCTGTGTAACAAGCTCCCTGAACTAGTGGCCTTGATGGAAGAGGGATGCCTGGATATTGTGGCAGTCACTGAAACATGGTACACAGAGAACCATGACTGGGATGTCAACATACCAGGATACACACTCTACAGGAGGGACAGGGTGGGTAAATGAGGAGGAGGAGTAGCTCTTTATATAAGGAAAGGGATCAAAGCAACAGAACTAAAGAGTAAACAGGAAGTTGATGAGTCACTATGGGTCACCCTGGAGACAGGAAATGGCACCACAATCCGCATGGGGGTTGTGTACAGACCCCCATCCCGGGGGGAGGAAATGGACAAGGAAATGATAGCAGGCATCGTTAAAATGGCAGAAAAAGGGGAGATATTGTTGATGACGGACCCGAATATGCCAAATGTTAACTGGAGTACCTTGCTGCAGGCACATCCAAAAGCAGGGTCATTCTTGATACCCTACAGGGGGCATGCCTCAGACAGCTAGTATTGGAACCCACTCAGGAGGGAGCAATCTTAGATCTGGTACTCTCAAATGGGGATGGAGAAAGAATCTCAGATTTAGAAGTGGGTAGCCATCTGGAACAAGTGACCACCAAACAGTGTGGTTCACAATAAACACAGCCATAGAGTCAAGCCATACAAAAACAAGAGTATTGTACTTTAGGAGGGCTGACTTTGGGAAAATGAGAGAGTGTCTCACAAAAACGGGCAAGAAGGAGGGGTGGAGGAACAATGGGGAATAATCAAAACAGCCATCACAGAGGCAACAAGTGTTTGTGTGAAGCAAATCAACAAAACAAAATGAAGGAAAAAAACACTATGGTTCTCAAAAGAGATGGAAGGGAAGGTTAAGGAGAAAAAGACAGCATTCAGGAAATATAAGGAAACGCAGAAGGAACAGGACAGAGAACTTTATCAGTTAAAGCAGAAGGAGGCAGGGGAGGCAGTCAGAATAGCAAAGGCACAAACTGAGGAAAAGATAGCCAACTCACTTAAGAAGGGGGGATAAAACCTTTTATAGGTACATTAGGGAGTGAAGAAAGACCAAGGCAGGGTTACAGAGACTTAGTAAAGGGGAGGGAATGTGGGCAGAGGGTGACAGTGAAAAAGCAGGGACACTGAATGAATATTTCTGCTCAGTATTCACAACAGAAGAGGATGGAAAGGTACCTAAACCAAACAAGAGAAACAATCTGAATAGGGGGGCCGATACCAGTCCATTCACAGAAGAAAGGGTTTTGAAAAAACTCTTGAAACTGAGGGTGGACAAAGCAATGGGCCCTGATGGAATTCACCCCAGAATCCTTAAAGAACTAAGGGTAAAACTAGTAACACCACCAACTACTCTCTTTAACAAATCATGGGAGGATGGGGTGGTACCTGAGGACTGGAGGACGGCAGATGTGATTCCACTTCACAAAAGTGGAAGCTGAGCAGAGGCAGGAAACTACAGACCAGTTAGTTTGACCTCAGTGGTAGGGAAAATGATAGAATCACTTTTGAAGGAAAGAATTGTTGAGTCCTAGAGGCCAGTGGGGCACAGGACCCAAGGGTGCATGGTTTCACAGCAGGAAGGCCATGTCAGACGAACCTAATATATTTCTTTGACTGGGTGACCAAAGTAGTAGACCAGGGAGGGGCTGTGGATATGGCCTATCTAGATTTTAACAAGGCATCTGACACAATCTCACACAAAAGATTAATATACAAGTTAGCTAGCCTTGGAGTGGGTCCCCAGGTGGTAGCCTAGATAAAAAAATGGCTGGATAATAGGACTCAAAGGGTAATAGTAAACGGAGTTCACAGTGAAGAAAGGAGGGTAACTAGCGGGGTACTGCAGGGTTAGGTACTGGGACCAGTCTTCTTTAATGTCTTTATAAGTGACATTGGAGAGCACCTGGAAGGAAAAGTATGTCTCTTTGCAGATGACACAAAGATCTGCAACAGGGTTGATACACAAGGTGGGGTGGAAAGGATGAAAAGGGACTTAGCAAGGTTGGAGGAATGGTCAAATATATGGCAGCTCAGATTCAATGCAAAGAAGTGCAAGGTAATGCATCTGGGAAACAAAAACCCAGGGGAGGAGTACACAATGGGGGTGAATTAATAACAACAACAACAACAAAAATTGAAAGAGATCTAGGAGTAATTATATCAGATGACCTAAAGGTGGGCAAGCAATGTGAGAAGGTAGCAAGGAGGGCTGGGGGGATACTGGGATGCATAGTGAGAGGCATCAACAGTAGAAAACAGGAAGCTGTTATCCCTCTGTACAGACAGTTGATGAGACCCCATCTGGAGTACTGCATGCAATTCTGGAGACCCCATCTCCACAAAGACATAGAGTGGAAGACATTCAGAGAAGGGCAACCAAAATGGTGCAGGGTCTGCACCAGAAGATATATGAGGAAAAGACTAAAGCAGCTTAATATGCATATCCTTGAGGAAAGGAGGGAAAGGGGGGACATGATAGAAACTTTCAAGTATCTCAAGGGAATTAACAAAGTACAAGAGGGTAGCATCTTTCAGAAAAAGAGATGTGCAAGAACAAGGGGATACAATTTGAAGATAGAGGGGGACGGCTCAGAGGTATTGTTAGAAATTATTTTTTCACAGAGAGGGTTGTGGATGCATGGAACAGCCTTCCTGATGAGGTCGTGGAGTTGGGAACAGTGTGAGAATTCAAGAATGCATGGGACAGACATAAGGTAATTCTAGTAGGGGTAGGAGGAAGTAAGCTGTTGATTAACTGGAATCTGCAGCTTATCCATCAGATAGGGAAATGAGCAGACTAGGTGAGCCAAGTGGTCCTTTTCTGCCATCAAATTCTATGTTTCTGTGAGTGGTAGTTTACTGTGTCTAGCTATAAAGTGCATTGTTATTGCTAATAACCAGTCCTTGCAGGTATATAGGGTGTTTTGCAGTAGCCAGAACCCTGTTGGTAAGTGTAGCCATGGTGAGCATATTATTTGTA
This sequence comes from Neoceratodus forsteri, assembly GCA_016271365.2. Taxonomy (NCBI): domain Eukaryota; kingdom Metazoa; phylum Chordata; order Ceratodontiformes; family Ceratodontidae; genus Neoceratodus; species Neoceratodus forsteri. Next base: position 1,096,033,153 of record CM057451.1, read on the forward strand.
GTCATTGTGAGCATATTATTAGCTATTGCCAATAATTGTACTACTAAATGCAAGGTAAATTGTTATATGGTACAGTAATCCACGTGTGGGGCCACTGGTTGGGGCAGTGGGTAGGTACAGCATCCCACAGGGTTGTACTGGCTTTGCCATCAGGCCCACCTAAAATTTATTCTGGGTGGAGGCACCATGCAAATACAGTAGTTTTTCTACTAGTAATGAAACCCTTTTGTCATCAGAACCAGGCCCCAGACCCCTAAACCTGTACTGTGGGCAGCAGGCAGGGGTAGTAGCCTGTTAGTACATGGCATACAGATTACACCAGAGGAAAAAAAGGGCAGCTTACCAGACAGGAGAAAAAGTTCAATCTAAAATCAAATAAAAGGTATTGATTTAAAATTGTCACCATAACATGCACTGCTGATTTAAAGAAAGACCATGCTCTTATTCTTCATAATGCATTTACTAGGATTCTACTGTAGTGGTTGCTAGTCATTTTTTGCCCTATTTCTCTTTGCAAAGAAACACAAAAGGTACAAGCAGATAAAGACCCAGAGCCACATTTTCAAAGGGTGGTACAGGGCTTTGCGTCAAGCCCTTTCATTACCGCAGCTGTGCCATTCTCATTTGCCGCAACTGCACCCAATTTTACAGTGTTGAGCACAGATACAACAGTATACCTGCTTTACAGCAGCTTGTGCAAATGTCAGGTGCAAGCTCTGTTGAAATGATCCCTGTTATTGGCACAGGCTAGACCACAAAAAAGTGGTCTAGGAAACGTCAATTGCTGCAAGGGCTAGAAAGTCCCTTCAGATTGCCACAAGCCCCATGCGCCATAACTTTAACACAGCCGGGGTTGCAGCAGTCTAGATCATTTTAAAATCCAGCCCGCAGAGTCCATCCAATCTGCCCTGGAACCCTACCTTGAAAATAGTGCCCTTTTATTCCCCCTACTCCATTTCTTCCCCTTAATAACCCTTTTGAAACCACCCCAGCAAACTCTGAACCTAGCAGTGGTGGCACATTGATCACAGAACGAGGCAAACTGGTTCGTTCATTGACAACTTGCACCGTACAGATGATATTCCTTGTGACCGTTCTGAATCTGCCGTCCACCACAAAATTTAAGTTTATGGCTCCTTGTAAATGTTTCTTTCCAAACAACTATTTGAACCCTTCCTTATCCTTAAAACAAGCATCCTCCAGCCTTTGCTCTTAGCTGTCCCACCCTGCATGGTGAGCCTGTGTCCCTTTTGACCATGCGCGTTTGCAGCATGTGTATAGAGCATACCTTAAAAATGTCCTGCTGATATATGTTTGCTTCTTTGACTGCCTCCTGCTATTGCCATGCCGTAACTCTGTACTTGCCTTGTATTTGTTACTGCCTGTACCTGACTGTACCTTGTTGATTGCTGTACCTTGTCTCTGAATTGTTATTGCCTGCCTGTACCCTGTAATTCTCCCAGGTTGCGCCTGAAAATAGGCACTTGACTGTCTAGCATGCTTACCTGGTTAACAAAAGCTAAATAAATAAAGAAAGAAAGAAAAAAGAGATTTCTTCCTTGCCCTGCCTGGGTAGCTATTGGGCGGCTGGCTGGCTGGCCATTTGATTATTTGATGTAATGCTCTTGAAATTCAGCAAATGTCTGAAGGTGAGACAGGGTGCCAAACAGGGAAGCTGAAGGGATTGGTCTACTTGCTTGGAGAAACCAAAATACAATCCTTCCCCTTTCATTGGGGGTAAACAGAAAAGTATGCCATTAGGCCATGCTGTCTCACACATGGATAAGGTTCTTTTATGTTTATACCACATGTTTTTGTGTGTGAACATGCCTGGAGCTCTTTAAGTAAATAAATGATTCCTCTACTTCTCTGTAGCATAGTAGAATTTTTCCTTTTACAAAATGTCTGCCAGACCAGCAGGTGCATCTGTACTGTGCCAAGCACAAGCTGCAAGTCCCACTCCAGCACCACTTTACTCTCACCTCCTGACTAGCAATTCCCTCCACTCAACTCTGCTCCCTGTTGAGCCCCAGCTGATTAGTATCTCAGGGTCTCATCCTCAACCCCTCTTCTGTTTCTCTAGGCCTGGCCAACCATGCTGCAATAATGACCCTGTCCAGCCCTTGTTCATGAAATTGGCAGGAAACGTATACCATAAGAGTCTCTGAAAAGATTAGATAATGGTGCTGATTGTTAACTTGGCTGGTAGAAATGACACTTTTAAAATGTGGCATCTCCAGTTCTAGTCTCATCCTCTTTCCAGCTCTAGTAATTTTTAAAAGTGCCCCAGCTGCTGCCCCAGTACCGGCATAAAGCCTAGCCACTTTGTAACTTTGTTTCCCGTTGCCACACTGCCAGACCCCTGTCAGAAAGGTATGCTTGAGCACCAGTATTGCCCCATCACAAGTAGACTCCTTGATTAGTTGGACTGAGAAACACCCCATGTAGGGAGTCTAGGATATCCCTACTTCTAGCCGAGGCCATGACTGGGAGGCTACAATCTACATCCAACAGACTGAGGTCCCCCACCAGCAGCTTCTCTCCTTTTTATGCCATTGTGCTGATGGCTTTCCCTAGTGCCTTAGCCAGTTTCACCCCATGGCAAATGGTGGCTCCAGCTCCTGTCTCTAGGGTGACCCACAGCACATCAGCCACTCCTTTCCCCGCTGGTTCCCTTGCATTTCCATCATCTTGATACCCTCCCTTACATACAGCATAACCCCGCCTTCCTTCCTCCTCTCCCTATCTTTCCTGGACTGAGTATAGCCTTGTATGACCATGTCCCAGTCATAGCTACGTGTGCACCATGACTCAGTAATGGCCACAACATCCATCAAGGGTAATCATAATGGATGACTGTAAGGTGGCAAGGCAATACGACAAAGCAGTAGGGAAAGCCAGTAGGATGCTGGGGTGCACATTGTATTGATCATGAGTGAGGCCACACCTGGAGTACTGTGTCTAGTTCTGTAGACCACACCTCAGAATGGACATAGACAGGGTAAAGGCCACCCAAAGAAGGGCACTGAAAGTGATGCAGGAGCTGCATCAAATGAGGAGAGACTGAGTAAATCTAGGCTTGTACACCCTGGAAGAGAGCAGGGAGAGCGGAGACATGATAGAGACCTTTAAATACCTCACAGGGGTGAATAAGGTATAGGAAGGGAACAGTCTCAGAAAAGAAGGTATACAGCAACTAGTGGGCATGCAATGAAGCTGGAAGGGGATGTTTTGGAGGGATGTGAGGAAGTATTTCTCCAGTGAGAGAGTGGTGGATGCCTGGAACAATCTTCCAGTGGGTGTGCAGCAAAAACTGTGGTGGGCTTCAAGCATGCATGGGATAGCTGTAAATGAAAACTGGTGTCAAAGCAGGTTGGGGGTGAGTTGGCCAGAGACCAGGTAGGGTCTGCGGTGGCAGAATAGGCAAGGAAAATGGGGGTTGACAAGGTGGGCCAAGCGGTCCTTATCTGCCCACAAAGTCTTTGTTTCTATGTCCAGGTCCACCTCCACCATGATAGCTTCTGGGTCTGGAATTTTACTTCCAAGACTCCTTGCATTTACACACATGGTCCACCACACCTTTCTCTCACTCTGCCTGCAACCCCACTTCCTCCCTTTGTGACCTGCCTTAGTTTCCCCCCTCGTTTTGTAACTTTTCTTCCCAACTCCCTTGTCCCCTACTTCTCTGCTGTTCTCATTAACCTGTTCCCTTGGGGATTTTCCTCCCCTTAGATCCTCCCTTCCTATTGTTTTAATGTGTGTGTGTGGGGGGAACAAATTATGCCTCCCTTTTTACGGCTGCATAGGCGGAGCCTGCAGCCATTTTACGGTAACTCTAAAAAACGAGCTACCAGATTCAGGCCCTGGAACGCTTCTGTTTTGGAGTTTTGGAATGATCCTTCCAAAACTCCAAAACAGTTGGAAACAGTCCGCCATGGGCGCATTATTTCTTTGACCGGCTCTCTAATGCCCCAAAGTTAGGGGGCACAATAAAAAAAGGGCCCCCTCTCGCTAATGTGGGGATTTTCTTGCCCTCCGTTGCACCCCCAGCCCCAGCAGCCCTCTCCCCGTCCCTTTGTCTTTTTTGCATAGTGAGGAGGGAGCCATGGGCAGGAGTCAGTGCTGAGCAAGTAGTGTGGAGGATGTGGGGAACACTAGAGACATATCTTTTGTGTGGTGGCTCCTCTGGCATCACTCCCCTCCAGGCAGAGTCCGCGGTGTGTGGCAGCAGCAGCAGCAGGGTCCGTTGGGTGGAATGCGCCTCCCCGACGTGACCTGTCCACCCTGGGCAGAGTCCTGATCACTGAGGGAGGGGAGCCAAATGCTGGCGAACCAAAGAGATACAGCAGAAAAATAGGTCTGGATAGAAATGTGCACCCTGGACTTTCCAATTCCAATGCCAGCCAAGCAAGAGCACTAAAGCCAGGTGGGAGTGCAGCTCCCCAGCAACCTCTTTTAACCCACCCAGCAACAGCAGAGGGTCTCGGGCCATGGTGGTGAGTGAGCCAAGTGCCCAATTTTAAAATACACTCGGGCCATGGGTGATGGGGAGGTAAAAGAAAACAAATAGAAGCAATTAAAAGGGGCTGGAGCCCAAATTATTTCTTTGGTGAGTTGCAAACTTCAATCGATGAGCTACCAGAATGCACAGAATTACTCAGCAGCCGTGTTGGCTCCTGCTAGAGTTTGTTCTTTTAGCCAAAACCCTCAGCTGGTTTAAATGTAGATAAGGTATAATTTAAACCATCCACTGAGGACTTTGGTTCCCCTCCCAGGCAGATGCAGGCCATCACCTCTGTATAGGCTCTTGTCCCTCCAGGTTGGCCCCCAGTCTCCAATATAGCTGAAGCCTTCTTCTCTGTACCATTCCTTCAACCATGAGTTGAAGCTCCTAGTGCAGAGTACACTGTCCTCCCCATGTCTGTTGACTGGTAGACACCTTACTTCCCTCTTCCCCTGCTACCTGCTCCCACATTTACCCCCGTAACAACTGAGCCCCCACCAGAAGCTGCATTTTCTTCTGCTAGGGTCCTCTACCTCCCAACTTGGGAACTCCCTTGCGGAGGACTTCCACCCACATCATCCCTTGCCACTACTTTGGGGTGCCTCCTCCAAGCCATCTTGTCCCTCCAGAATGGCAAAGAAATTATGTATTAGCACAGACTGAGGAATATGGCCCTGACCTGCCACCCCCACCCTACCAGAGCCCACCCCAGTCCAGCTGGCCCTCCTCCTCCTCCTAGGTAACATCTAGGGCAATGGCCATAGACTTGGTGGCCTCTGGGTGGGGGAAGAGATCCTTTCAATACTAGCCATCTCAGCCCGGAGATCAGCGACCTCCTCTCTCAACCTAGAGAGGTGTGTGCAGATGAGGCAGCATCTCAGTCTCCAGAATGTCTCCTGGAAAACTGCAGCCCCACATGCATTGCATTACACCACTCCCATAATTGACTTTATGGGAACTGGGTGCTGGGCCTTACACGGCATGGACCTCCCAGTGCTCCTGGCCACCTAGCTACAGAAATGGGTACAAGCAGGACCCCACGGAAATTGCAAATGTTGCCTCTCAGCTGGACTATTCTGGGTACTGAAAATACATTGTAACAATGGACAAAATCAGGACACCACTGGAAAAGAGATGCAGCGTCTTAGCTGGCCTATTGTAGGTGAAAAAACTGTGAAAAAAAAATACACCCCACCACTGTGCAGGCAGTGGAGACATTGTGGCCTACTGGTAAGAAAACTGTTTGGAACCAGAAGACTGAACATTCCAACCCCACTACAGCCACATACTCCCTGTGGGACCACAAGCCAGTCACTTAACTTCCCAGTGCTCCACCCCAACCAGCTGTGGAAATGGAAAGAAGCACGACCCCACTAGAAATGCAATCTTGCGTCACAGCTGTCTTAACCTGAGAAAATAAAATTGTACAACAGCAAAACCTCGTCAGCGGCTGACCAGTCCTGGACCCCCCCACCACCACACCTCCCAGTCAGGCAGTGTGGTCTAATGGTTACAGCAGTGCTGAGAGTCAGAAGATTGCAGATTCAAACCCTGCTACAGACAAAAACTCACTGTGTAACCCTGAGCAGAATAACCACCCAGTGCTCCAGTGCACGCAGCTGAAAAATTGGGTAAAAGCAGGACCCCACTGAAAATGCAGTGTTACAATTCAGCGGGACTATCCTGAGTAAATTCATTGCAAAAATGGATAAAAGCAGGAGTCCTTTAAATTAATTTACACACTCACAAATTAAGCATAACAGTTTTGCTGCAAAACACTCAAGCAAACACTGAGGCACTGACCACTGCCTGTTATACTGAGGTGCATGCTGTACTGCTGGGGGAACCTGGCTATGGCCTTATAAAGAGGGAGAATAACTTCACCCGCCCTGCTGGTCAAGCCACTTTTAATGCAGCCCAGCATTGTTAGCCCTCTTGATAGTGGCCACACACTGCTTGTCAGGCTTCATGCCCTTGTTTATTATGACACCCCCCCCCTTCCCCGGTCCTCTGTAGCTAGAGGAGACTCACAAAGTATGTACAGTAGATCCCACCTCTGTCTTTCCTCCATCAGAGTAGCAACTGCCTTTGGCTACGCTGAATCTGAGATTCCAGGAGTCCAACCAATCATTCAGTCTGTTCACGTCCTCCTGATGTTTGTCCCATGAAGTGCACCTCGAGGTTAAATGCCCAACTGTTGTCATTCAAGAAATGTATGGATGTCATGCTACAGTTCTTATAAACACAGTGCATATCATGAAAGTTTTCAGTCAATATCTATTTAAAAAGAAATACATAAAATATTTAGAAAAGAAGTTATTAATGAATTTATATACAGTTTTTATTTACACATTTTTGCTCCCCAGAATAGCCACATTAGCCTCAATAGTCTCATTTTCATTGGATCCTGTGGGGACAGCAGGAACACACTCACTCCTTACATCCAGCATTCATCCCAAGGCAAGCCAGGGTTTAAGTTTGCACAAACAAGTTACCTATGCTGAGCGGCAGGAGTCAACGATTCCTCCCAGTGCCGGGCGGATCATAACTGCTGCAAGCCCAAGTTATTTATGGCTGGACTAGAGCTTGTTTCCTGTCCCAGAAAAGGAATGTGGTATAGAATGTTTGGTGTTCTGTACTTCTGTAAAAACAAGATAGCAATGACACTGAGGTTGGAAATGGTTGCTGTGGCCACAGGGAGTAGAAAAGGGAGACCAAGAAACATGGAGGCAGTGTGGTCTAATGGTCTGAGTAATAGGCTGGGAACCACAAGATCACTGGTCCAATCCCCACTAGAGCTAAATATTTACTGCATGACCTTGGGTGAGTCACAACCTCTTAGTGCTCCATCCCTCTGGCTGCAGAAATGGGTAGAAGCAGGACACCACTGGAAAATAATAATAATAATAATAATAATCTTTATTTTTATTGTGCCTTTCAAAACATCAAGGCGCAGAACAGGCTTTAAAATACATCCAAATAACATATCATAAAATTCAATAAAATAAGTAATATCATCCACATAATAAATAATAAAATCAGATCTGTTCAATATCCTCCCCAAACGCTTTTCTCCACAGAAAAGATTTCAAAGCTTTTTTAAAGAGAAAAGAGATGTGACATCTTAGCTGGGCTTTCCTGGGTAACTAAACTGTAAAACAGCTGTATAGCTGGGGGAGTTCCAGAGAGCCAAGAGAGAGGAGACATCCTTTTGGTGCCCTTCTGGGTTCATCACCAGTGGGGCCAGCTGTAGTGGGCTACTGGGGACCTTCCAAGCCTATAGTGTGGCACTCGGGTCCCTGAGTCATGAATGTGGCACAGGTCACCCGGTTGGTCCTGTCTCTGGTAGCCAGTCCTGGAAGGAGAACACCATAGGGCAGTAATGGGCATTTAGTGGAGGGTACCCTTCAAGGGTTTCATTCATATGGTTTCACTGAATGGTTTGGCAGTTTCCAGCATTAAGCAGAGCTAGGAGGCTTTAGAGAAGAAATCAACCCACTAGAATCCAGGTCCATAAGTCTCTCCCATATTCCAGAAGATTGGAATCCAGTAAAACCAAAAAAAAAGTACAGTTACATAAGAACTTACCGTAACAGTAGATCTTCGAGAGAGGCTCTTGCAGTAGGTAATTACATATAGGACAGACGTCGGCAGGCGGCAGGACCCCGCGGAAAAATTTCTAGCTAGGGACCGCCCTCACGTCAGGTGATCGGCATCAGACGACGTCGGTATAAAGGGGCGGTCCCGGATGCCCGCCTTCCAGTTCTTTCCCGCCACAGGCCCGGAAGTCCCGAACGAGAGAGAAGCAGATATTTCCTTCAATGGAAAAAGAGCTGAAAAAGCCTGGGGGATGGAGGGTGGGAAGGTATTACCTACTGCAAGAGCCTCTCTCGAAGATCTACTGTTACGGTAAGTTCTTACGTAACTGTACTATCTTACTTCGAGAGGGCTCTTGCAGTAGGTAATTACATATAGGACAGAAATCCCAAGCAGTCTGGAACAAATGAAAGGCATCGGGAGGAGGAACTACTCCAAGAAGTAGCAAAAACCTTGCAAACCTCAAGACTGGAGGCTTTGCAAGACCGCTAACCCGAAGCCTGCTCTACGGTGAGAGGCAATGTCCAAACTGTAATGTTTCGTAAAGGTATGGACGGAAGTCCAAGTGGCGGCAGCACAGATGTCTGCCGCAGACACATTCTTGAAATAAGCCGCAGAGGCTGCTATTCCATGAGTGGAGTGACCTCTGACTTGACCCGGAAGGGTCTTGTTGTACTTGTCATAACAGAAAGTGATGCAATGAGCCAACCACTTTGACAGGCATTGCTTGGAAACAGCATTGCCTTCCCTTTTGTGAGCAAAAGAGACGAACAACTGATCAGTCTTTCTGAGATCCTTTGTCCTATCGGTGTAGTATCTCAGAATCCTGTAAACATCCATGGTATTGAGCAAATATTCTCCCTGGTTGGAGTACTGCATGAAAAAGGCAGGTAACTCTATAGACTGATTTAAGGTAGACTCCGCTACCACTTTTGGTAGAAACTTAGGGTTCGTGTGAAGAGCTACTCGTTCCTTGTGAAAAATCAGATAGTGGATTTTACACATAAGGGCCTGGAGCTCGGAAATTCTTCAACCAGAAGTAATGGCCACCAAGAAGAGCGTCTTCCACAACAGAAACTTCAAATCTGCGGAGGCCGCAGGCTCGAAGGGAGGAAGGGTAAGCTTCTCGAGAACAAAGTTCAAATCCCAAGGGGGAGCAGGAGTCCGGACAGGGGGCCTGAGATGAAGGACCCCTCTGAGAAAAGTCTTGGATACCTCTAATTGGGCAAAGCCTTTATCAGCAAAAGGAACATGGTAGGCTGAAATAGCGGCCATGTGAACTTTCAAAGATGAATGACTGAGACCCAGGTCGAAGAGGTGACGTAAATAGTCAAGCAGAACGGCCACAGGACAGGAGAAAGGCTCCACCTTCCTGGAGGCAGCCCAAATAGAAAATCTCTTCCATTTCATGGCGTAAGTGGACCTAGTGGAGGGTTTTCTAGCCTCCACCAGAATCTCTTCCACCTTTGGAGAGACGCCAAAGTGAGATTGGACTAGGTCTGCAGGAGCCATGCATGAAGTTGTAGGGACTTGAGTCCCGGATGGACCAGGGTCCCCTGATCCTGGGTCAGCAATCCTCGAGATAAAGGAAGAGGAAGAGGAGGAACCTCTGAGTATTGTTGTAGAAGAGAGAAACAGATTTGCCGGGGCCAGAAAGGAGCGATCAGAATATTCTCACTCCTTCCGTTGCAAGTTTCTGCAGTACACGAGGGACAGAGAAATTGGGGGGAAAAGCATAGACGAATCTGCCCTTCCAGTTTAGAGACACAGCGTCGCTCCAGAAAGCGCCTCGCTCTGGAGCGAGTGAGCAAAAGGTGGGAAGTTTTGCGTTTTGGGAAGATGCCAACAGGTCTACCTGTGGAGTCCCCCAAAGCTGGAAGATGTCGTCTAGAACCTTTTGGTCCAACTCCCACTCATGTGGCAGAGCCGAGGAGTGACTTAGCTTGTCTGCCAGGGTATTGCCGACTCCTGGAACATGGATCGCCATGAGGTGAAGGTTGTGAAGCGTTGCCCAGTCCCAAACCCTCATTGCTTCCCTGCACAGCAGGTAGGATCGAGTCCCTCCCTGCTTGTTGATGTACCACACCACACACATGTTGTCCGTCTGGACAGCTAGGTGACCGGGAAGGATGTATTGGTGAAGGGCTTGGAGAGCATATAGTACTGCTCGTAGCTCAAGCACATTGATGTGGAGAGCTAGCTCCAATCTGGACCATAAACCCTGGGTTCAGTGAGGACCCAGATGGGCTCCCCAAACTTCGCCTGATGCATCCATGGTCAGAGTCTGGGAGGGAGAGGATGACAGAAGGGGACCCCTGAAACAGGTTCTCTCGAATCGTCCACCATTGCAAGTCTCTCTTGTCATCAGTGAGGAGATCAGCACCAGATGATCTAGGTTGTTCATAAGTTGATCCCAATGAGGAGCGGAGAGTCCTGAGAAACCTCATGTGGAGGCCGCATGTGGAACTGGCTGTGATGACGCCGCCATAAGCCCCAAGAGACGGAGAACTGACCTTGCAGAACCTTCCTGCATTCTGATAGCAGGGAAATCTGTGACTGGAGGGAGGCCGCCCTGTCCAGAGGAAGGAAGGCCTTGCTCACTGTCATGACGAGGATAGCCCCGATGAACTGAAGTCTCTTGGAGGGATCCAGATGAGACTTGGAATGGTTGATGGTGATACCCAGGCAAGTAAAAACCTGCTGGTTGAGGGAGAGAAATTGCAGGAGCTCCCCCCTGGACAGGGCTGCCAGGAGCCAGTCGTCCAGGTAGGTAAACACCTAAATTCCCAAAGTACGCAGGTGGGCCGCTACCACCGCCAGGCATTTGGTAAAAACTCGGGGAGTCGAGGAAAGACCAAACGGTAGTGCCCAGAATTGGTAATGGTCCCCGAAAGCAAACCGAGGTACTTATGATGCGAGGGACTATTGGGGATGTGCAGATATGCATCCTGCATATCCAGCGCACAAAGCCATTGACCCGGCCGAAGAAAGGGCAGAAGGGTTTGAAGGGAGAGCATCCTGAACTTTTTGTATTCCACATAGAAGTTCAGGGAGCTGAGATTGAGAATGGGTCTGAGATCTCCCATCTTCTTTGGTACCAGGAAGAAATGGGAATAATAACCTGTCCCCTGAAGGTGAGAAGGAATGGGTTCTATGGCCTGCTTCGTGAGAAGGGCAGATATTTCTTCCCTGACCAAAGAAAGATGGTTCCTTGCGTAAGAGGACTTCAGAGAGGGGTGGCATGGAGGTTTCTGTAGAAACTCCATGGAGTGCCCCTCCGCGATAATCTGAAGCACCCATGAATCTGTTGTTATCCTCTCCCAACCCGGAAGGCGGAGGGAGAATCTCCCTCCTACCAGTTCCTCCGGGGAGTCCGGAGGTGGTGGGAGAGGGGAGGAGTCAGGTGGTGTGGGGCAGCGCCACAGCTGGGGTACCGGCTGCTTTTTTGGGTGGCGGGCCCCAGCAGCCATGGGGCCTGGCGCCAGTGGCCCGCCTCCTGGGGTTTCCGCTTGAGGCAGGCTGTGTCTGCGAAAAGGACGGCGCTGGGGGATGGGGACAGTATGTGGAATCCACCAATTTCAGAGCCGTCCCCTTCTCCTGCAAATCGGTGATGATGTCCTTGACATCACTGCCGAAAAGCACTGAACCCCTGAAAGGTGCTTCCTGAATTGCTGACTGCATCTCCGGGACCAAACCTAACACGCGGAGCCAGGTGTGACGCCAAAGACTTACGGCAAATGCGGAGCTCCTCCTGGCAGTGTCCACTGCATCGTAGGTCGTCCTCAGGATGTGACGACTGGCTGAACTAGCAGAACGGACTAGGTCAGCTAACTTCTGCTTGACTTGGGAGTCAGGTAAGGAGTCAATCTTAGATTCTGCCTGGGTAAGGATAGCTCTGCCACTATATATGCTGACATAATTCAGGGCCGAATCCCAGTGTGGAAGAAGCGTATATTTTCTTCCTGTACTGGTCCAGAAGGTGAGATTCCTATCCCGGGAGACAAGCTTTAAATGTTTGGGGTCTGCTGACCGGCCATGAGTGGCGCTAATCATGACCGAGTCTGCACAGGGGTGAGAATCAAAAAAATCTACACCCTCCGGAGCTTGGTATAGCCTGTTGGACTTCCTAGGAAGCGGAGCTAAAGCCGACGGTTGTTTCCAAATAGTGGAAACAAGGTGGGCGTGAGGCTCGATCCAGGGTGGCACTAGAGTAGGGGCCATAAGGGGCAGGTCCAGATGTTCAGCAAGTTTAACCCGCTGAGGATCTGGTTCCAGAGAACACCACTGATGTACTTCCTGGATCTTCCTGAGCAACTCCGTGAAGGAAGGGTCCTCCGGAGGAGACTTCGGAGGAGGTCTCGGCCGGGGCTTGGACGGAGAGCGAGGCTCGTTGTCTCTCTTGGAGCATCCATCAGAGGAATCCGATGAATTCAAGAGGGAGGAAGAAGAAGAATTAGAAGCAGAGTAAGACTCCCTGACCCGTCTAGGGGGAGGAACGGGTTCCTTAGGGGGAATCCCTGGACGGTGTCCTGCCCCTCTCTGGATCCAGAGGGAAGAGCTTGGGAATCCGGAGGCGGAGAGGAAGTGTGCCGTCTCAGGCATATGGGGGCCGGGGCTGGCACTGTCTCCGTGAGGCAGCTCTCAATTTCCTTGGTGAGCTGAGCCTTGGCTGAGCTGAGTCGCCTGAAGATCCACCAGCAGCCTAGGGGGCGGTGGAGGAGGATGATGGGGATAATTATACGGATTATATCCATAAGGTGAGTATCCATAACCCGGCTGCAGGAACACCGATGTCGGGTATTGCAGTGTCAGTGGAGCTGGCATCGGGTACTGAGGCGCTGGATACTGTGGACCCGGGTAAGACGGCATCGGATAGGACGGCGGATACCCGGGTACCGGAGGAGCTGCCAGAGCAGACGGCCCAGTAGAGGGCCCCACGGGCGGGTCGACATTGATAGACCCATGGGAGGTCGGGCCCGACAGAGGGGGGTTTCCCCCTCCGGCATCGGTGGCGCCAGCGTCGGAACCGGAGTCGGTGGGGCCGGTGTTGGAGCCGGCGTCGACGGGGCCGGCGTCGGCGGGACCGGCATCCGTGGGGGCCAGCGTCAGATCTGGTTCTGTAGGAGGAGGGTCTGACGGTGGAAGAATATCCCCGACATTGCCCAGGGACGGAGGAGAAAAGTCCCCGGGGTCAGGCTGGGACGACTCGGGCTCCCCGAATGGCAGCAAAGGCTGCGGGGAACCTGGAACAACAGACGATGGAGGGTCTGTCGTAGGTTCCAATGCCCGGCGCACGTCGGAGGAGCCGACGTGCGACTTAGGGGCTGGATCCCGGCAGACGCCAGAGGAGCCAGCATCCGTCTTATGGGGTCCCTCGTCGGAGGTGGGCCGAGGGTGGGAAGTGGCCCGGTCCAAGGGGTACGCGACCGTGCTCCACCCCAAAGGGTCAGGCATCTTATCAGTCTTTTTCCGGCGGACGTCAGAGGAGCCAACGTCCAACTTATGGGAGGTGCCCGCGCCAGTAGGCCACAAGCCTGCGGCGGTACTTGGGGCAGAGGCCTCCTTTAGCCCGGAGGTGCCTGCAGGACCTGAGCGTGAGCCAGAGGGGCGGGCCGATGCCTCCTCCAAAACCTTGGAGGCTGCCGTCGGACGATCCCCCGGAGGGGACGTTACCTGAACCGCAACTCCATCCGGAGTCACGGACAAGGAGGCCTTTTCCCTGTGCCTTTCTTTGTCCTGCTTTTTGTGGTGTCCTTCAGGAGAGGTCGACGCCTGCCTAAGCTTCTTCAATTCCTTCTCCATTGAAGACATCTTCTTTTTGAGCAGATGGGCTTCCAGGGACTGCTGGCATCGTCTGCGGGTAGCCGCGTTGAAGTGCAGGCAATGCGGGCACTTGTCGACCGCGTGGTCAGGGCCCTAGACAAAAAGGCAGAGAAATTGGCCGCCCCAGGAGGCAGTTTGCGCCGCACGAGTCGCATCCTTATTTTTGGAAGGGGACTACATACACCGATATTAACCTGACATATTGATATGAAAATACTGATAATTCTCGTAAAAACGATGAAAGAACAGGGTGCTGAGCATGAACTTTACCGTGAGGCGCTGCAATAGCTAACGGCGGGAAAGAACTGGAAGGCAGGCGTCCGGACCACCCCTTTATACCGACGTCGTCTGACGCCGGTCACCTGACGTGGGGGCGGTCCCTCGCCAGGGACTGCTAGCTAGAAATTTTTCCGTGGGGTCCTGCTGCCTGCCGATGTCAGTCCTATATGTAATTACCTACTGCACTAGCCCTCTCTAAGTAAGATCTGTGTTTATGGACTTTGACACTAAACACAAGCTAAACAGTACCGATCCCTTACATATCCTCTAATTGCATAAGGTGTGCTTAGAGAATGTCTCCCAGATGGCAAGGCAAGGCAAGTTTTATTTGAAAGACGCCCATCCCAGAGACTCTGGGCACCACACATCAATCAAAATAAATACAGAACAATGCAATAAAAAACATTTGCATACAATATTCCAAACAGCTAAAACAGAATTTTCTACCCACAACAGCAAACTAAATTCAGAATCGCTAAAAACTAAATTAAGCATCGATTTCTAAAAAGACAGATAGGGACTATAAAACACAGTCTGGGGAGGCCTGATTACACAAGATCAAATACCTTGGCATGGTACCGGACCAAAAATTACCCTTCACTCCTCATATTATTTCCATGCTGTCCAGGTGCTTTGCAAAGCTTGGCATCTTGTACTGGGTACATGGCAGCTTTTTTTCTCTACCCATAAAGTTTATAGTGGAGCAAATGTTCCTAACCACACTGTACTATGGATGTGTGGTCAGTACTGAGGTTTAAGAGGTGGGGGTTTAGAATTGGTGTGTGTGTGTGTGTGTGTGTGTGTGAGATTGTGAGTGTGTATGTGTGTGTGTGTGTGTGTGATTGTGAGTATGTGTGCCGGTTGTAGATTTTTGTTTGTTGCTTGGCTGCTTTTTAGCTGATCATGTGCTGGCAGAAGTTGCAGATGGTCAGGCGCTACTCTTCCACCAGGCTCAGGGACCTCTGTCCTTTTAGCTGTCCCCCGTTACCTGTGGAAGTGTACGGACATTGCCATGCACTGGGGAAAGCTAGGAGGAAGAGGAAGAAAAAATGGGGGGAGGAGACTGGGCCTTGTAGAATTGTGGAGCGGGGTGGTCGGATTGGGGTGGTGGGGCAGGAAGATGCCCTGGGGCAAAGTGGGTCCAGAAAAGGAGTCCTCTTTGCCTGGTTCCCATATCCAAGGGATCCACTTTAGGTGGCAAGTGCCACAGGCTACCTTGTCTACCCATCCTACTCAGGCAGTGTTGTGTAACGCCAGGTCTGTAAAGAACAAGACAGCCACTATTGCTGGTCTTGTTGGTAAAACTGACCTGGATTGTATCACCAGGACCTGGCTGGATGAAAATGCTGATCCAGTACTGGAATCGGCAGTTCTGGCTGGGTACTCGGTGATACATCGCCCAAAGGAGGATCATAGGGATGGGGTAGTGGCTATTTTGTTTTAAGATGGAACTGGGCCTTGTGGACTCCTCAGTGGGAGTGACTAGATCCTTTGAGTGTATCGTGGGTGCAGGTGTAGGCTGCAGGATACTTCTCATCTACCATCCACCCAGGGGTGAGAAGGAATTCCTGCAGGAAGTCGTGGACTTCTTCATCGACATGGGGTTGGAATCCCACAGATGGTTGATTCTGGGGGATTTTAATGCCTGGGTCGATGATGAACTCTTGCAGTTTGGTCAGGACTTCCTCCAGCTTATGATCTCATTGAGACTTACACAGGTTGTTACCTCTGCTACCCACAATCATGGTCCCTCTTTGGATCTGGTATTTCTACTGGGGATAGAGCTCTCCAATCTGGTGGTGGAACTGGTCAGATCACCATACCATAAGGTTCTGTTTTGAGGCCCCCCTTAATAGACTTGCCCCTATGGAGATGGTCTAGTACAGCCTCTTAAGGAGTTTAACTCCAGATGGTCTTATGGTGGTGCTGGACCTATCCGGTGTTTTGAGTGTAAGCAGGGAACCAGGGGATCTGCTACTGGCCTATAATGAGGCAGTGATGGTGGCCCTGGATTCCTTTGCTCCTGTCCATGTTTGCCCTCTCACTCTTCACCTCAAGTCCCCTTGGTTTGATGGGACTTTGAAGGAGTTGGGGCAAAGAGGGGACGAAGATTGGAGTGATGCTGGTGGAAATCTGGCCTGATTGATGACAAACTTAGATTGATGGTTCATTATAAAGACTATCAATCGGTAATCTCCCATAAGAAGGCAGAATTCCTGTCCAGGGAGATTGCTGCTATGCAGATTCGACCAGCTCAGCTCTTCTGGACTGTTAACAGATTGTGCAATCCAACCTGCCTTCAGATCTGGAGAGCATTTTCACAGAGTAAGTGTGACGAGTTTGCTAGATTCTTTGCAGATAAGGTTGCCACCATCAGGTCAGAGATCTGTTCAGCACCCTGTAATGGGCATTGCGGAAGTTGGCAGGAGGTTTCAAGCACCCAGTTTGGCTGGTCTGACTTCAGCCAGTTGGCGATCACTGATATCCACCACTTGCAGCTGGTGCAGAACACAGCCAGGCTGTTGACTGGTTTACCAAGATCTTGCCATGTCATGCCTGTGCTTTGCGACCTGCACTGGCTGCCTATTCAGTGACGGATCACCTTCAAGGTCAGGTTACTGACCTTTAATGCATTACACAGTCAGGGACCATGGTACTTCCAAGATCTTCTTTGCTGCTACCGCCCCCTCCGATTACTCCGCTCCTCTGATGAGGGATTGCTAGAGGTTCCCAGGGTCCGACTTAAGACATTGGGGGCCCATACTTTTGCTTTTATGGCCCCTACCCTTTGGAATTCTCTGCCTCATTGAGTTAGAGTGCCTGACTATTGAGAGTTTAAAAACAGTGCTTAAAACCCATCTTATTGAATTAGCTTTTTCTGACTTTGTCTGACTTGCTATGTGATGTTATAATAATAATAATAGTAATCTTTATTTATATTGCACCTTTCAAAAACCAAGACGCATTCCAAAAAGACTGAATACAGACAAAGTATAGAAACAATAATATAAAAACCGTTAAAAACAAATGCAAGACATCAATCAGAGACACCATAGGCTCTATTCCATAAAAAGGATTTAAGAGCCTGTTTAAAGCTCCCAACGGTCGTTCACTCCCTTATCCGATGTGGTAGAGAATTCCGAAGGGTTGGTTATGTTGTTGGGAACTTTTTTTGAATTATAATCATAATCTGTTTGTATTGTATTTTACTGATGTTTTTATGCATTACTTAGTTGTACAATCACTTTGCTCAAATCAGAACTGTGCTTTTCATAAATAAACGATTGATTAATGCGAAAGTGCAAAATCATGCATTTGGGGTGCAAGAAGGAGGAGTTGGGGGGGAAATGATGGTCACCAAGCAGGAAAGGGATTTGGGGGTAATCATATCGGATGACCTAAAGGTGGCCAAACAATGTGCCAAAGTTGTGGGGCGAGCCAGTGGGATGCTGGGGTGCATAGGGAGAGGTATCACCAGCAGAAGGAAGGAGGTGGTGATGCCACTATACAGATCACTGTTGAGGCCTCATTTGGAATACAGTGTCCAGGTCTAGAAGCCACCTCTCTGTAAGGACATAGACAGGGTGGAGGCAGTTCAAAGAAGGGCAACAAAGATGGTGCAGGGCCTGCACCAAAAGTCATATGAGGAGAGACTGGGAGACCTCAATATGTATACCCTGGAGGAGAGCAGAGAGACAGGGGAGATATGATAGAAACCTGCAAAATGTCTAAAAGACATAAATAGGGTACTAGAGGGTAACATCTTTCACAAAAGGAGATGTCCAGGAACGAGGGAGTATCACATGAGGTTGGAAGGGGGTAGACTAAGGGGTAGAGTGAGGACGTATTTATTCACAGAAAGGGTTGTGGATGCATGGACTAGTCTCCCAGCAGAGATGGCAAGAGCAAACACAGTAGGGGGATTCAAGCATTCATGGGACAGGCATAGGGAACCCTAGCAATAGGAACGAGGAGGTAAAGCCGGAGATCAAGTAGGGTCTGCGGCATTTACGGTAGTCAGGGAAAATGGGCAGACTGGAGGGGCCTAGCGGTCCTTATCTGCTGTCAGTTTCTATGTTACTGCTGCTCCCAAACAATTTCTCTCCCAAATCAACAGCGTGTGAAATGCCCTTTCCAGGTTTGTCCTTAAATTGTGCTCCATGTACACACCACTGCTGTCTTTATGCCTCCCTGAGAGGGTCTAACCTGGATGATTCAAGTACTTACCACATTGCCCTAACTGGTGCCAAATTCTAGACTGGTGAACTTCCACCCTACCTTAGCAGCTTATTCTTCCCTTCCACAGACCTTGTCTACTAGTTGTGCTCAGAGGTTGGTAACTGAATGCAGTTGTTCCAGATAAATAAAGAACTCTGATCAAGCTGTTATTAGTTTACACTTGACCAAATTATGGAATTCCCTCACCTGGACATCAGCTGCTCCACCTCCATTCTCACCACTAAAATAAAACTAAAATAGCACTTTATGTCAGCTTGCCAGTGCCCTATCCGACTTGCTTGTCTTAACTGATGTGTACGCTTCTTGTTTCCCTGTATGCAGCGACTCTCCTATAGTCAGCTACATTGTTACTCAGTGTGGTGCCATGCTATTTGTTCATTTTTGTATACATTGTATATATGATTTTAGCCCTTCACCTCTCCTTCCCTCCTCTCCCCTCCATAACCCTCCAGGTTGCATCTGTAAACAAGACTGTTGTTCTCTGTATGGCTTAGCCGATGAAACATTGTCAAATAAATAAAAAAAATGAACTGTACAGCGAGGTCTGTTTGGGGCTGGTGAATTGGAGACTTTGATGTTTTGCCAGATGCTGAACACTGGAAAGGAGTTCCCTTGAGGCTGGCACCAGGGTCCTGTTGAGTAATACCACCCCCACCCCGGATACATCGCCAGTAACCTCAATTGCCAGAGTAATGATATGGCAGATGAGGATCCCAGGGTTAAGGCAGGTGCTCATGGGGCAAATCCACAAGGCAATATCAGAAGCCTTTTCCTCTCAGAACATCTAAAATGAGTCATCCAGGAGTTGAGTGCGTGCATGAATCAAGAACATTGGAAAGCAGGTGATCTTTTTGCAATGTGAAGGTATCCTAAGTAGAGAATGGTTGGCATACATAGTCATAAACAACTATGAGTGTACATGACAAGTGGAATGGTATTGTAACTGTGCAAAAAAAGGAGTTCCAAATCCCTGCAGTTCTGTAATTCAGTCTCCCCACTGAAAAGGGGGGGGGGTGAGAGACAGAAAGAGAGCAAGAGAAAGACACATTGCTAGAATCTACTGCAAAACAATTGCAGAATAGCTCAATCCGAGTATCAGGACCTGCATCCTGCCACGGGCTCCTGATTTCACCGTGAAGGCTGCAAAATGTATTCATTTATGGAAGTGGTGATTTCTAATTTCCTCATCTAGATGCATGAATAGGGAAAAGGTTCACTGTCTGCCCCCAGACGGAGATAAAGGTTTGGAAGGGATGTCTATGGTCACTATTGAAGAAACATACAAACAATTTAATAAGGACCACTTGGCCCACCCAGTCAGCCCAATTTTTTCTCTGCTTATACTGTTACTGCAGACCCTAACTGATCTCCAGCTACACCCCAATTTCCTTCCGAGTCATTTCTGCTTATCCCATGCATACTTCAAGCCACACTGTTTTTGCCCACACCACTGCTGGAAGACTGTTCCAGACATCCACCACTCTTTCAGTGAAGAAGTACTTCCTCACATCTTTCCTGGATTTCCCCCTTCCAGCTTCATTGCATGTTCCCTTGTCCTCATGCTCCTCCTCTTCAGATAAATACTCCTCTCCTACACTGTATTCACCCCTCTGGGATACCTATAGGTCTCTATCATGTCCCACCTCTCTCTCGCTCCTCTCTTCCAGAGTGTACATACTGAGATCCCTCAGTCTCTCCTTATAGGGCTTAAGATGCAGTCCCTGCAGCATTTTAGTTGCCTCCCTCTGGACAGCCTCTATCCTGCCTATGTCCATCCTGAGGTGTGGTATCTGTGGAGGGGTTGTGGGATAACAGATGGACCAGACACAGAATTTCAGGTTCCACACACAATCTCTGTGTGATGTTTATTCAAAATTTATAAAACCTCAGCAATGGCATATCCCTTCTTCAATACATCAGTTTGCAGCAATAGACTATCAATGTCCTTCTTCTGCACTTAGCACCTACTGACCCACTGATCTAACTTTTTAGTGCAAACCACTTCATCCTTATGTTTGTCTTGCGTGCTTGGGTGGTGGTGGATGGGCTAAAAAAAAAAAACTAAATACAAAGAACCTCAGTGCAGAAGCACTGAAGCAAGGGTTACCCCAAAGGGCATTGGCAAGAAGCCAAGTTTCAAAGAAACACATCATCACACATACTCCCATAATGCAAATCATCATGGGATGTATATGCAAATCACCATGAAATTTCAGACTGGCTCAGTTTACAGCAGGAATGCATGGTACCAAAAGGGCCTCTCAAACACTCTGCAATTTACATGCATTTAGAAACACAACAGGGGTTTTCTGATATCTTTACCTCAGTAACTTAATTTCTATAATACAGTCACCTAGTACTTTTTTCCTTTATCAAAAACACCTAATGCCATGGTATAACATTTACAGGTTTCATACACATAAGGTATATACATCAAGGTATTTTATGACACTGTTCTATTGCATACTAAATCCAACAACGAGGAACACAGCCTGTTGTTTTACATCAGCTTGGAGGGCACAAAAATAATGTCCCTGTACAAGGACCCGAGAGGGAAAAGGAAAATTAAACAGGACACTATAGCATAGTCAAGAAAGGGAAGGGGGTGACCATAGGTGGCCAGCCTTTATGGACTAGAAATTGTAAAGGATAGATTAGGCTAAGAAATAGAAGAACTGTTGCAACAGATTTAAGAAAAGGCCTGTCCTCAAGAGTGGCAGGATCTCCCTGTCACAGTATCCAGAACTGTACACAGCACTCCAGGTAGGGTCTTACCAATGATCGATACAGTTGTAACAGCACCTCTCTCCTTCTGCTGGTGATTCTCCTCCCTATACTCCCCAGTATCATGCTGGCCTTGCCTACTGCCTTGTCGCACTGTCTCGCCACCTTGAGCTCAGCAGATATGATTACCTAAAGGTCCCCTCCATCAATACCTCTTCCATTATTTTATACATCACCTTGGGGTTTCTGTGACTTTATTTTATTTAAAAGCTGGTAACAGGGAACAGCACACTGAGCCAGGGCTCGTTTCCAGGTGCAACCCAGGGTGAAGGGGAAGGGTGGTACATACAGATATTTACAATCCAAAAGAGGTACACACCGGCCACTAGGGGCGCAGAAGTAGAAGGCAGTCTGAGAACATAGCTCTCTGCCTTTTGATGGCCTAATCCTGCAAAATCTGTCTTTAAACATCAAGTTTTTCAGGAGCACGGTGATATAAAATTCTAATTATAACTGCATATTTCTTAGGTTACATCATGTCAACTTACCCGGAGCAGATGGGGCCCACGCCTACAATGGATTAGCCCATTCCTCCAGTAACTGGTGTAACCCCCCTGCAAATGGGCTTCCCCAAAGTCTTCCAGGAGCTTGCCTGAATGCTCCAAGTCTGGACGGTGTTCGGCGTCTGAGCTGTTTAAGTGTGGTTCCAAGAGAGTGCTATTTGAGCCTCCATATACTGTCTCTTTAAGAGCTGTCTGCTTGCAGACTTAATCAGTTTGTATGGGGGGACTGTATGTTCTAATGCCCGAATTCCACCCAGGCTGCTGTCAGTTCGCTCCGTTTCTGCCATTGCTACATGTGCAGAGGGAGCCTTGTTGAAAGATATAACTGTTTGCTAGAAATCATTTAGAGTAACTGAGAAAATGTAGTTTGTCTAACCTGTCTTGCTTTCAGCACGAACTGTTTCAATGTAGCTCTTTCATTTTGGTTCTGAATAGCTGACTTGGACCAATCAGGATGATAGGGAGACCCAAAAATGGAGCCTGTCGACAAATCGGAACTTGGACTCTCAATTTTGAGCCAGCCACAAGGGGATTGTATGGGCAGTGACTCTGGGAAATGTAGTTTTAACCTTGGTGCCTTTTTTCCACCAACAGAGAGAGCTTTGGAGCTGAATGCACCAATTAGACCAGTTGGCACACGAAGGAAATGCCCTGCTCTGTGACTGGAAAGATTAGATCAGTTGTGACTGTGAAGACAGAGGGAGCTCTGTGCTTCTGCGGTGTATAGTTTTGCACGGGAAGCGCGTGTGAGGCCCTGAGTTTCGGTCTGCAGCCTTTGTGAGTGCCAGTTTAGACTGAATCCGAGTTGTGAGGAGAAAGAAGCACTAGAAGTGTAGAAACCAGGCTAACCCTGTAGAAGACTGGATAAATTGCTGAATCGTGCTCGGTCTGTC
Source organism: Neoceratodus forsteri (assembly GCA_016271365.2). NCBI lineage: Eukaryota > Metazoa > Chordata > Ceratodontiformes > Ceratodontidae > Neoceratodus > Neoceratodus forsteri. Next base: position 1,096,055,775 of record CM057451.1, read on the forward strand.
AGGAACTGAAGCTGCTGTGTGTGCTACAGGGTATTTTGCAGTAGTTGCGATCGGGATCGAGCAGCAGCCTATCTGGTATAATACTTTCCTTTTACATATGAATGTGCATAGTGCTTGTGGGGTATCGCTATTTCCAATCCCCAGTGCTGTGTGTTGAAGCTGGAAGCAAACCCCAACTTGTCTCGGACTAAATCTGTTTGCTACAACTGCAGTGGGGTCCAGTCACAAGGACTTTGTCTCCATGTCTTGTTGTTCTGGCAATCCAGAAGAACCTCCACCATCCGGTTTTCAGCTTGGGTATTGTGAGTACAGGTCTGGGTATTCCCCTGCAGCCTGTTTTCAATCACAAGTGTGTCATCTAATTCTTGCTGTTTCACTGCTCCATGGACTGAGCCATCTAGCTCCGGATTACAATTGGGTGCTGCGCATATATTTTCTCCTACAGGGCCCTGTTCATCTGCACCTGCTGGCCAACCCCGGGCAATGGACCAGGCTAGCCCCCAACCTGGTTACCCAGAGAGTGACTTTTCAGACCCTGTATGTGTGCACAGTACTGTGATTTAATGACACCAATTAACCTGATTCCCCCCTCCCGTGTTACTGTCCCCTAAATAAATCTGATTTGTTGTTGTTATACTATATACTGTCTGTGGTGTTGGTGCTTATGGAAACAGTACTGTATTTTGCTGTGCATGTTGTTTAACCTTATTTTACAGGGGGTACTCAGAGATGTGCTGCAGAATCAGTCTCGAGGCTAAGTGGTACTTTATGAGTGAACAGTGTGTATACGTGGAGTATTGGAGCTGTAACTCCTGTGTGCTGAGTGAGCCACTAGAGGGAACCAAAGGGGGTCACAGTGTCCCAGAGGGCTGTGATCAAGCTAGTCTAACCACTACAAACCCTGACCTCTGGGTGGAGGCACCTGCCATAGAACCTAGGCCCCTCAACCTGTCAAGCAGACAGAGGTAGTAGCCCTTGGGATAGCGCCACCTGGGGGTTATACTTGGGATCCAGCTGCAGTGGAGCGGATATTGGGAAGTTTCTCACCCAAATGGCCCAAGTAATGCTCGCCACGAACCACTCGGCTCAGGTACTTCAGGGAATGGAAGCCTGGCTCTTCCAAAATGAGAGCCACATCACTGCCACTGAAAGCCAACTGCATGATCACATGGCCAATTTCTGTGAACATCAGGCAACCATTAATAAACTGCCACAAAAAATCAACGATCTGGAGAACCGGGGGAGGAGGAACAACCTCCGGTTCTTGGGATTCCCTGAAAGAGGAGAAGGTCAGTGTACAGAAGCTTTTCTGCAGTCAGCAATCACAGAAATTCTGCAATTAGATCCAGGATGTGTGGTACAGGTGGAAAGAGCTCATCGGACCCTCGCACCGATGCCACAGGAATCAGACAGGCCTAGACCAATCATCACTCGGTTCCTGGACTACCGGGACAAAGAAAGAATCATGGCAAAGTCCAGGGAACTATGAAGCATTGTATGGAGACCTCATAAAATAAATATCTATCCAGATTATTCAAACGATGTCTCAGATTGCCGGCGAGCTTATACAGAGGCCTGCCGTCTTATGCATCACATCGGCCTGCCTTTCTCGCTGTGTTATGCAGCCACGATGCGGGTAGAGGACAACAGTGCACCTTACTCCTTTGCTTCCCCTGAAGCCCTAATGGACTTTTTAAATAGAAACTGACCTGGGGAAGTACACCACCAGATTCCACAGCAAAGCTCTCCAACTAGGCCTAATGGTGGACTGGACAGAAGGTCCCCCTGAAAAATCCTGCTGAATGAAAGTGGGCATCCACACCAGGAGATACACAGGAACTCCCAGTGAGAAGCAACTGCAAACACCAATCCTCCCGGCACCACGGCAGAAGAGATCATCCTACAGAGAGGCCTGGATGTTCTAGTCCTGTGCTACAACTGATGGGCATGGCAGAGCCAGCATCCCTGAAGGACTTCACAACACAGAACCGTTTCAGTCTGCTGAAGCCCATCACTCTGGAACTCCAGCAGCAGACTGGTGAGGATTCATGCTCTGCCCACTGCCTCGCTAACCCCATCCCGAAGCCTACAACCAGATCCTGGGCAGACCATGTCACCTCCCCCAGCAAGTCCCAGCCCCTCCGGCAAGATCAGCATCACTCACCAAAGATGATGTTGGACAGAAGGATTGGGAATATAGCTGAAAAGAGGCCTACATCCTCAGACTGAAGAACTCCTCATCAGTCATTGAACTCAGAAACTCAGTCTCCTAGTCAATCAGATGAGTAATCGGGGAGAAGTAACCCCTCTGGACATTTGCCACAATGAAATGTAATACTGATGCTGTGGGGGGTCCTGGGGCATCGCAACACAGATATAACATGTTGGCCCATAGAGGCACTCTGCTGTATGTTTAAATGCAGGCCATCCGCTGACCAAGTACCTGGCTTCCCTTTGCCCCTCAGGTCCTCCACTGCCTCTTTTGGGCTGATCTGCTGCCTTTCTGGGAAGCTGGGGAGAGAGGGTGCACAGGGGTGTTTCGTGGGTTCTGCCCTTCAGGGTGCCATGGCGTGAATCACGCCATGGGCCCATGGGCCCACCCACCCCACTCTGGTTTGTATTGCTTCTGCAACACCCCTGTACAGCTAAAGATGAGCCCCCTTGTTTGGTGGAGGGCTACGCAGCCTAGGAGAAGACCCAGGGGTGCAGTCAGACTTTTCATATAGCTATGAACCATCTACCACTTGCATTAATGTCTCTGCCTTGGTTCAGGCTGGATGCGCCCCCCCCCCCATCTCCTCCTTTCATTACAGCTGAGTCCTCTGGATGGATATGAGGGCACTGCTTATTGTCTCTCATGGGTGGTGGACTGAGCAGGGGCAGATTAGCACAGCCAATTCCCCACCCCCACCCAAACATAGGACCCTCAGGGCCCAGGCCCCCCCCAACAACTCACCATGCTAGTGGTGCACAACAAGGCCCTCATCAGGACGTGGACAGACCCTCCCCTCTGTCAGATTTTGGAAGAGAAATACTCTTTTCTGTGCTTGGGTTTCAGAGGTAGGCCTTCAGCGCCAGCTGTGGTCACATGTATACCCCGATACCCAAAGAAAGTAGCCATTAGGCTAATGTAAACAGTTTAAGTTTTGTTAGGTGTGTGTCTTTGTTAGAGATATATCAACATTACTGTGCATGCTTCGATACTTCTAATACCAATTGCTGCCTCACTGGTGACCTTATACTCTGGGATATGCAGCAGCTGCCAGCTCCTGGTCCCTTTCCCACACCATGTGTTTTGCGCCTGTCAGGGATCCCAAACCCCCCCAATATCTACTCACAATCACAATTTTCCATGGAGCACTGCCTCCCTTTCTAAATCCTAATGGGTGATATCACCGTTTATTCCTGGAATATGTGTGGGCTTACTACCCCCATGAAACGGAGACGGGTGCTATCGCATTTAAAGAGACTGTAGGTGGATCTGGCATTCCTGCAGGAAACAAAACTGAATAGGGAGGACTGTGGGAGACTGAAAATGGATTGGGTGGGCCAGATAGTATATGCCTCAGCCCCCACAAAAAAAAAGGGGGAGTGGCAATCCTTTTACATAAAAATTGCAGTGGGTGGTTAAGAAAGTAGCAAAGGATAAGGAAGGTAGATAGGTCCTAGTCCGGGTGGAAACTCCAGAGGGCCCTCTGCTACTGGGGAGTGTGTAGAGAGCAAACCAAGACTCCCCAGAAATGTTTCACACCCTAGCTCAACGAATAGGGGAGATGGCCTCCACAACATCCCAGTGTTACTAGGAGGGGATTTTAACTTAACACTGGACCCATTTGTAGACAGAAGCCCTTCCAACATGGAGCCCCATCCCAGAGGAGAAGCCGACTTGGTACTCCTTATGCAGGAATTGGCCCCCACAGACATATGGAGGGCCTTCCATTCAAGAGACAGGGACTACACATATCATTCCTCGGTCCATGAATCTTTTAGTCATATTGACTTCTGGTTGACTTCCTCCAAAATCATGAAGAAAGTCATGGACACTTCCATACATCCCATAATTATCTCCAACCATGCTCCAGTTCAGCTTACCTTTGTACATGGCCCCTCAACCCATCACTCCCCCACGTGGAGGCTAGTTCTCCTTCTCCTGAGAGTCCCAAATTTTGAGCCATGGTTGCAAAATGAAGTCCGTATTTTCTTTAAAGAAAACCCTATAATAGACACCTCTGCGGCAAAACACTTGGGAGGCATTCAAGGCCAACCTCAAAGGTGCAATAATAGGCTATGCACACAGTCGCCAAAAAAAAAGGAACAATGTCTCACAGAACTGGAATTGGCACTGAGGGATGCAGAAGACCTCTTAAAAGCCTCCCCCATTCCATGGCTTGAGTCCCAAATTGGGCTCAAGGTCACAGGCATTCAGCTACAGATAATTGAGCTGGTAGCCAGGAAAGTGGAGATCTCTATACTGTGGCTAAAGCATAAATGCTGGGAGGCAAGAGAAAAATGGGGCAGGATTTTAGCTTACTGCCTGAGAAAGCAGCAGGCGGAAAGGCGCATTGCTGGCCTGGCTGACAATAACGACCAACTGCACTCTACTCCTGAAAAAATGAATACCACAATGGTGGATTTTTATGCCAAGCTATATACTTCATCAAGGACCCCTAACCCAGCAGGCGCTGTCCCTTTCTTACAAAAGTTGAACCTCTCTACGCTAACTGACCAGCAATCTGCAGCCTTGGATGCTCCCATCACACCGGACAAGGTGGCATCCACACTGTTGTCCCTTAAGATGGGCAAAGACCCAGAGGGGATGGCTTTGCACTAGAAACTTGGCAACTGGTATGTCATGCAATTTCTCCTATTCTTAGCCCGGTACATACGGAAGCCCTGGGGTGAGGCTTCCTCCCCCCTCCTTCCAGGAAACATAGAAACATAGAAACATAGAATTTGATGGCAGATAAGGACCGCTTGGCCCACCCAGTCTGCCCATTTCCCTACCTACTGGATAAGCTGCAGATCCTAGTTAACCAGCAGCCTACTTCTTCTTACCCCCACCCCCCAAGAATTGCCTTATGACTGTCCCATGCATGCTTGAATTCCACCACTGATTTTGACTCCACAACCTCCTCCGGAAGGCCATTCCATGCATCCACAACCCTCTCTGTGAAAAAATACTTCCTTAAATTACCTCTGAGCCGCCTCCTCTATCTTCAAATTGTGCCCTCTTGTTCTTGCACACCTCTTTTTGAAAGATGCTACCCTCTTGGACTTTGTTGATTCCCTTGAGGTACTTGAAAGTTTCTATCATGTCCCCCCTCTCCCTTCTTTCCTCGAGGCTATACATATTAAGCTCCTTAAGTCTCTCTTCATATGTCTTTCAATGCAGACCCTGCACCATTTTAGTTGCCCTCCTGGAAGCCGTAATTACGGTGTTTCCAAAAAAGGACAGGGATCCCCTAAAAGCCTCCAGCTACTGGCCGATTTCCTTGCTGAATTCTGACAGCAAGGTCCTGGCCAAATTGCTGGCATCCAGGCTAAATCCCTTACTTCCTCATCTTATTCATTCTTCTTAAGCTGGCTTCATAAAAGGAAAGTACAGCTTGGACCATCTCCGCTCCCTCCTTAATTTGATGCACACCGCCAAATCGCTCCCCACTCCAGCCGCAGCGATGGCCCTGGATTTTGAATAAGCATTCAGTTCCCTGGAGTGGGACTTCATCTGCCTAGTCCTACAAACCAAGGGCTTTGAACCAGGGTTCCAGGCATGGGTTGATGCCATGTAGTAACACCCTATGACATAGGTGCTGATGAATGATCGGCTATCCCTCCACCCCCAGGTTGCGGGGTCTGCCAGGGTTGTCCATGCTCCCATTTGCTTTTTGTTCTGGCCGTGGAACCATTAGCAGCAGCTCTGAGGCAGGCCCCAGAGGTTAAAGGATGACAATTGGGAACATGGAATACACAACCCTCATATATGTGGATGATCTCCTTCTCTCCCTGGTGGACACTGAAAAGTCAATCTCCACCATCCTGGATAGTCTATCAGACTTCACACTGTACTCAGGGCTACGTCTGAATCAGAATAAGACAGAGGTCCTCCCTGTAAATGACCACTGCACCCCCCAGATGGCCACTGCCCACAACTTGAGGTGGGAACCTGATGGCATTACCTGTTTGGGGATTCTAATCACCCACATCTCTCTAAATTATGGGAGGCTAATCTGAAACCCTTACTAGCCAGTATTCGCCTGGTGCTTGCAAGGCGGACCCCCCCCTTCGGCTCACTCTGGCAGGAAAAATAGCAGCCATCAAAATGATCACTGAACCCAAGCTAATGTATGTAATTTCACAAATTCTCCTGCATCTCTCTCCCATATGGTACAACAAGACAGACAATCTATTGGAGCATTTCATCTGGGAAGGGAAACGACCATGATATGGCAGGAAAAGGCTTAGGGCACAATGGAATGAAGGGGGATGGAATCTACCATGGTTTGAGGGATATAAGTGGTCTCTCCTGGTGACACAAACACTGAAATGGCTTGCAGCAACAGACGAGGAAGTGCCACAGTGTCTGGGCATGAAGCTGGCAGCTAGCGGAGTGACCAGCTTACCCCTACTTCTTTAAAATATCCCTCCAAGGGACTTAAAACAACACCCCACAATTACCCCTTCCGCAGATTATTGGAATAGAACATAGAAAAAACTGGGGACAGACCCCACTCCAATTGATCTCACGCCACTCCGGGGCAACTCGGGGATTAGGATAGGCCAAGACTCCATAGTGCTGCCTGCCTGGGCAAAAGCTGGCATATGATCCCTGACTGACCTCTGTATGCCTGGCACACACATAGTGGACTCTTTTCAGGCCCTCTGGGAACATTTTTTGGATCCCATCCACGGATCACTAGTAATATCGCCAGATTAGGAGTTCCATGAAACAACATATCAATAACATAGCAAACTTCGGGCTTCGATACCACAGAAACAAACACCCATCCGAAGCTGGCTCTCCCTAACCAGGGGCCACTCCAGTTTGATCTAAGCAGCTCTCAGAACCCAGATCCCTTCCCAATCCCAGACTGCTAAGGCCAAATGGGAAATAGCCCTTGGAACCCAAACTGCAGATAGAGACTGGGCAGTGGGCTGGAGATTGGCATTCAGGGCCTACCCAGACCCTCACAGTGTGCTAATTCAGAATAAAATTATGCAGTCCTGGTATAAAACGCTGGTGGTACTACACAAAGCAAAGCTTCTCCCAGATGACTGCTGTTGGAGGTGTCAATCCCAGAAAGGGGATATGCTGCACATCCTGTAGTATGCCCGCTAATCAAGCTCCTATGGCAACACGTGTGCGCCCTTGGCTCCCAGATCCTACATAAACCCCTCCCGCCAACACCAGAGGCTCTCCTGCTGGACCTGCATGGAGACCCAACAGCTTCCACCCACAAAGAGCAAAAATGGACCGCTATCCTTAGTATGCAAAGCGGTTGATCCTTGCAAATGGAGGACTACAGATGTCCCCACGGCCCAAGAGGTGATGAATGCCCTTGCCCAGCAGGCCACCATGGCATGCATGTTTCATGTGATTCAAACAGAATGCTATAGTACATCAAGTTCTGGGAACCTTTTCTAGTGCTACTGAACCCCCGAGAGGAGATTGGCTGAGGATGTACTTCCTTTCTTCACCTCACTTCTCCCACAGCACACTCCTGGAATGTCAGTTGGCCTAGGTATAAGATACAAAGCAAAACTATACCCCATGGTAGGATGCTCACTAGTCAGGTCACGGTGTACTCTTCAACTATTCACAGTAACCATTGCTCCTTCTTGATACTTTGTGTGTATTTGTTCTCTCTCTGTGTTATGCACAGGTAATCCTATGGAATCTACTTACAGAAGTCCACTCTGGTATGCCCCCCTAGATTCACCTGTAAGCCCTCACCCCTGCCTTTTTGCAAATGACAGATGGTATGCTGTTGAAGCTGACAGCAGTACCAGGTAGGAACTGGGTTCAGGAAGGACTAGGTTACTCAGCACAAGGGCTAGGTTTGGCTACTCTGTTCAGGGGCACCCAAGTAAATCCGAACACAGGAAGCAATAACTGTAATGTCCAATACCAGGAATGGGATTCTAAAGTGTGGCTATTATTTAAACCCAAACTGAACAAACAAAGCATAGACAGACCCCCACAGGACTACATTCCTGGTAATGCAGGTTAAGAGAAACAGAACACTTCCTCAACACTTCAGCCCACAGGCTCTGGACCCACCAGGCACACAGCCCGGACTTGCACACTGCTTTGGGTACACAGCCCGACTTGTACACTATTTGGGGATTTCCCTGGCTCGGCTCCCCTGCCAGCCACTCAAACACCTTCTATTTGACATGGACACATTTTCTGGTGGCTCCCTAAACCACTTTAGAGCCTTCGACTCCATAAGGGAAATTTCCTTTTAAATCCCACGTCTGGGTACTTTCCTCAGCACTGGCCAAGTGCTTGAGGGAAAGTAAAAGGGCCACAAAGCAAATCCGTAGAGGTGAATTTGGTTACTAATGATGGGGGTCTCCCACCTCTAGCTTCCACAATACATACCCGGCCATTTCTCTGGACATTAAACATCTCTTTCTGAAAAGCTTGGCAGTGTAGATTAAAGGGTAAATGCATAGCACATTTCCTCTACATCTTGGCTTTCCCCTTGTGCTGGACTCGAACATACTTTACTTGGCTTAGCCTATTCCTCAAGGCCTCCCACTGATTAAGCAGTCCAATCCCCACTTTACAACAGTGCAGGTGAAACATAGGCCCTAAGTAAGAGCAGACTCACCCTTTGGTTGCAGGTGCCCCACAGGCGATTCTTGACAGCTTCTGGTGCCGCAGCACAACTTGAAAAATAAGGCAGCTTCTTCCCTAGCCGGAACCAGGAGGGTTGCCCCTGGAATAACAGGCAAACCTTTTCACCCCCATCCGCTCAGGGATGGGGCACAGAGACCAGTAACAGTGGTCTCCACCACTTCACAACAGCTTACTGTGTTCCTCTTTTGGCGGAAACACACACCTCTCCCTTACAGTAGCTCTATATCAGAGCTTTAGGCTCCAAGAGCCTGTGCACAGACTGCTGTGCTCCTCTCTTCAAGACTGCTCACACACAACTCCCTTCAAAAACTCCCAACATTCTAACCCAACTCCCAACTGTAGATTCCAATGTGGCTCAAGCAGCTGCAAAAGTTCTATGGCGATGTCATCCCTCAGTCTCAGCTGAGACTGAGAACAGAGTGAGACAGTGTGAAATCCATTTAACTGGAGTTTCACAAGCTGCCATCCCTGCCTACGACTAGGTCTTACTGGGATTCTAGTAACCCCCGGTAACAGGGGGGTTACACACCTCTTAGAACTGATTTCCAGTTTCACTTCAGGGATGAAAGGTGCAGATTTTTATTGGTTCATCAGTCACTCTCTTTCTACCTATAGACAATTTGTTGGAGATGAGCCTCCTATCCTCCTCATGTAACAAGGCAGATATTGGAAGCCTGAGGGGGAAGGATCTGCTCCTGAATGTAACATGCTGATGGATGCATATTATTGTTGTTCCAGTGTTCAAAGCAGTGCTGTCTGCCTCCAGCACAGCACACATGCATGTACTAGCAATTGCTTGTGATTCACGTATTTTGGAAAATAAAAAAAATTAACAAAACAGGTAAATAGTTGGTCTGGTGCATGATTTTGCACTTTTTCACATTGAAACCCAGCTGCCGTACCCTTCACTACTCTTTGAGTTTTCTCAGGTGTCTACTTATTCTATGTACCCCCTCTGGAATATCTACCCTATTACAGATTTTGGTGTCCTCTGCAAAGAGGCATACCTTCCATTCCAGCTGTTCTGCAATGTCACTTATAAAGACATTGAAAAGGACGGGTCCTAGTAATAGGCCCTGAGGTAGTTGATTGGTCACTCTCCCCTCATTAGAGAGAGTTCTGTTTACCACCACCTTTTGTTGCCTATCCATCAATCAGTTTCCTAACCAGTTTACCACCTTGCTTCCCACCCCTAAACTGCCCAGTTTCCCTTTAAGCCTCTTATGTGGTACAGTATAGCCTAGAGGTTAGACTAATGAGCTACGAATGAGTTTGGTACATCCAGCATACTTGGGTTTGTTTCCCACAACCTCTGCTTACGTACTGTGTTGCTCTGAGCAAGTCACTTAACCTCCCCAGTGCTCCTGAGTTGCCCCTGAAAGCAGGCACTTGTGCCTCGTGGGCCTTATCAAGTTACCAAAGAATAATAAAAAAAAAAAATCCGAGTGCCCTGTTTACTTAAGCCTAATGAGGCAAATATGCATTAGGTGTTTTTTTTTAATTTTTTTTATTCTTTATCTTGGTGAGACTTCTGTCGGCCTTCAGCCCTGGTCACGGCCCCTCGGATTTCCACCCCCATCTATTGCCACTACCTCCCCTAGTTACCCCCAGCTTATCCCCTGGAGGGTAGGGCTGTGGCACTGGACTCCCATATCCAAACTGCGGGACAAGTATCTGGTCGGGGGAGTGCGGCGATGGCAGGCTAATCGAAGCCCCTGGGAGGGCTTCACTTAGAAAGAGGACCCACCCCACCTGTTCCTTTTTCCATTTTTCCTGGAGGCAGGGACGTGCAATGATGCCAGCGTCCACCCCGCCTCTCTATGTTATGAGCGCCAGTAGCTTGAGCGACTCCTGGCCTCCGCCAGGGGTCCTCCTTGCGTCGGGCACTTCCCCATCCTTCCCCCAGAGAAGGAGAGCCATCCATGGGATACTCCATCCTTCTCCCCCAGCCAGCCCTCCGATGAACTGGGTCTATTCCCGAACCCGGGTCGCCGGAGTTGCAAGCGGAAATCCAACAGCTGTGCCGGCGGGCTGGCAGATTAGGTGTTTCTAAGGGATGCAAGGCAACATGGGGACAGTTGTGAAATGAGGCTTAAAGCCAGTCAGCATAAGTAAGAGTGTGCCCAGTCAGATAAAAGACATTGTGGCTGCAAAGCTTGTGAGGGGGAACAATACCACCAAGGAAAACATGCCAAGGAACACTGTCAGTACATTTGCAAAGAAGCATGCTCTAGGGCGTTCCTAGGAAAGGAGCTACCTAGGAGTGAGGCACTGCATGCCATATAAACTGAAGAACATTTCCATCCAGGAACTCAGGACCTTCTGCCCCAATGCTTTCCAGGCTTTAATGTCAGCCTAGAGAGCAGGGGAGATGCTACGCAGAATAATAAAATGGGCAACAGGAACAAAATCCTATGATTGGTCAGATGTGATCACATGACTGCATTATTCCAACACAACTAACTGCACAGGACAGAAATACTGAATCTTCCGAACCTCATTACTCAGTTTAAAAAAAAAACAAAAAAACTGGACTATTTTATTATCATAATAAGACACTCCAGAGTGTGTGTAATTGTGAGATAATGGCACTTTTCGAGTGTGTTAGGCCCTTAATGTTGCCTTGTGTCTCACTTCACAATGCATGCCATTATCCCACAATAACACACACCCTTTCATGACTTATTGCTTTAGTATGCAACAATAAATTCTAGGTAATAGCTGTACAAGGTAGCTGTAACGACTGGTGAATCACAGATAAAATGGTTTAGTTGAAGGGATTAACACTGGCAAAGTATGTTTAGGTTAGAGAAAAGGATGTTTTTGTAGTTGTACTTCTTGGGAGGTGTGTCAGGAGGTCAGGGGCATGTTCTACTTATAAATGGCAAAATATATTGAGCTCAGTTTTCAAAGGGTGATGCAGGGTTTAAGTCATGCCCTCAGTCAACCCTATTCTTTGGGGCAGCTGCACCAAACTCCTTTGACACACCTGCACATGATTTTAATACATCAGGCACAGTTGCAATACTTTCCATGATTTATGGCAGCTTGCTCCAAATATTTGGCACAAGCCTCATAAAATGGGTCCCCCAAATGGGGCAAGTTAGACCAGAGAAAACCTGGTCTAACTTACGGCATTTGGGTCTTGGGATCAAAAATACCAATTACTGACTGGTTGAATGCCGAAGCCCCGTGGGCCAAACGATCGGTGCACCTGGGATTTGTAGCTTTCATGGGCTTTGAAAATCGAGCCCATTGTCTTGATCAGGACTACGAGCACTAGGAGTTTCGCATGCACTACAAATACCAGCACGGTTGAAAATTCAGTAAGCAGGGAAGACATACTTATATTCGGACCCTTCTGAAGCGGGGAAGCATCTGGTTGCTATACAACAGGACTTCGCTCAGCAAGAGATAAGTAAAGACTCAGATAAAAGAGACTGAACTTGAATTTAATTGCTAAATTTATAAGATTGTGTTATTGTTCCAGGCCTACTTATAAGTGTGGACATGAAACTTAATCTGGCTTCCTCCAGCGCTTGTGACTCACGTTAAGTAATGAATAGTATTCTCTCATTTAGACTGATTGTTTTGAGTCATATTACTGGATTTGTGTATTAATGATGGGCCATTTCTCTGGATAAGGAGTTGGGAGTCTTTCTTAACCTCCAATGAGGAAAGTTACATAATTCTGAGCTTGCTCTGGTATGGGGTGGGGCTCCATGAGACATGTCTGCTGGATTTTCGCAATACTTTATTTATCGAGTTACATGGACAAACTAATGCCCTGAGGGGTACAGTTTATGTGCTAATTAGCACTCGGACAGTTAACGGTTATATTCGCTAATAATTTCCATGTTCTTGCTGTCTGGTTATAGAGAATTTTTATTGTGTATGGATATCTTTTAAGTATGGGTACCAGCCTCTGTATGTTGTAACATTGGATGCTGAGTTATATATCCTAGTTATACGATGTAAAACACCTATTTTCTGATATTCAAAACCAGAATAAGACTTTTGTGTGTGTCTGTACTGTGAAAAGTAATAAATATAAAGTTTAAAAAAAACAGTAGTCAAAGATAGGGAGGATCATCTTTTGGACAATCTCACGCCTGGCTGTAAGAGGGATGCAATTACGGTTCCTGTATAAGGCTCTGAGCTTGGGGTCACAGTTTTTCAGGATGGTGTTGATATGACAAGAGAAGTTGAGGTGTTGGTCCAGACAAATCCCAAGGTATCTAAATGAGGAGGTATCCTCAAGCCGTGTCCCATCCAGGGTGTGGAAAGTGGGAAGAACAGAGAGCCTAACAAGTCTCTGCCTAGTGCTGAAGGTCATGGAGACTGTTTTCTTGGCATTTAGAAAGAGACGATGTGAGGCAAGCCAGCGCTGGATCTTGCTGAATTCGAGCTGAAGTCTGGCTTCCACATCGGATGGAGATTGACCGGAGGTGAACGAGACTGTATCATCAGCATACATGTGTATGGAGGAGGAGAAGCAAGCTGACGGTAAGTCATTCAGAAAAATAGAAAAAAGAAGGGGACAAACTCTTAGCCCTGAGGCACTCCAGTGTGGACTGGATGAGGAGGGGAGCTGGAGTCAGCTATTCTAACTGACTGCATCCTCCCTGAGAGGTAGGCCCTGAACCAGTTTGTAGCCAATGGAGAGAGACCAGCTGAAAAGAGAGAGTGAAGAAGAAGGGTGTGGGAAATAGTGTTGAAGATCTTGGCAAGGTCGATAAAAATGGCAGAGGTGATCAAGCCACTATCCATGCCAGTGAGGGCACAATCAGTGAGCCTGAGTAGGGAGGTAGTGATGGAATGTTTTTTCCGAAATCCAGATTGGAACAGGGTAAAGAAGTTAGACTCAGCGAGAAAGGAGGAGATTTAGGAAAGAAGATGATGTTCCTGGAGAAGAGGCGTGCACAACTTTCCAAAATTTTGACGGAGAATTTAAGTGGAAAGTGGACTTGAAATACTCAATTTTAGCTAGCCTAATTGTTTTAGTGCTTGCATTGCAAAGTTTACAGTATGTTGTATAATCACTAGGTAATTTAGATGACTAATGCTTTCTACAGGCTTGGTCACAAGCTCTGAGGCAGACCAACAGTTCCTGAGTGATCTACGGGACTTGGTTTCCTCGTACTCTGGTATGTCTGTGAGGTGCATATAGCTTCCAGATAACAAGGAACTTTTCTTTGAAATAGTCAAGGGCAGCATCCACGTGGGATGCAGAGGTTAACGGATGTTAGCTAAGTCTTGGAGGAGGTGGGGTTATGTCAAGAGATTTATAGGAGTGTGTGTATATTGTTTTATGAGGGACTTTAGGCCTGTGAACCTTGCAGACCAGATATATCAAGTGATGATCGCTTAAGGCATCCGGTAAGATACCTGACTCATTGACACGGTGTGGATGAGAAATGAGGGCCCAGTCGAGCAAGGAATGATTTTGTGTTTTAGTGTTTAAGCGGGTCAGTTCTTGGATGAGTTGAGGTAAGTTCTGGGAGGCTATGCTGTTTTGTGCATTGGCTTGTGATAGCAACAACCAATTTAGATTGAAATCCCCAATGATGAACAGCTCATCTGATTGAGAGTGAGAGATAATGGTGGTGGTGAGGTAATTGGCCATGATAGAGGGAAGTTTGGGGTGGCAGTGCACACCTGTGACATAGATAGGAATAGAGAAGGGCAGAAACCCAAATGAGAAGAGCCTCATAATTAGCTGGGTTGGAGGTGGAGAAGGTGATGGCATATTGTAGGGAGGAGAAGATGCACATAGCCACATTCCCAGCTCTCCCTGTCCTGTCTTGTCTGGCCAGGGCATAGCTAGGGACGGTGATGGCATGGTCCACAATCTTATTACTAAGCCAAATTTCAGAGAGGATTAGGATGTTAGGAGTTAGAGAGACAACCAGGATTTGAAAGAGGTTTAGTTTAGACAATAAGCTATGTATATTAAGGTGTAATAACTTAAGGCCATTAGGTAGGGTTAGGGAGTTTGTGGGATTTTGCCCAGGGTCATTCAGAAGAGGCCCAGATACATTGACAGCAGTCAGACCAGGGTTAAGATGAATGTTACCAGATGTAAAAAAGCAAGAGAGTTATAATTAGGTAGTGTAATTCATGAGTTTTATAGAATTTCTGGGGATTGGTGTATTTTTACAGATGCAGTAGGCAGAGCCTGCAGACGTTTTGCTTGTACAAAAGGAGTAATGTCATATTTTCTGTCCATGGAACTAACTGAAGGTGTAAATAGTTTCTTCCGCCTTACCCTCCTCCAAGAAATGTTTTCCGCCCTCAAATAAATACACTTTCATGTTAGTCAATAGTTGCAGTGCACTATTTTCTTTCTTGAGTGAGAGGTACAAGAACTGGAATCTGAGTAGTGGGAGGCAGCATTAGTTTTTTTGGGGGGAGTAAGATCCACCCTCACCTCCACCCAAGAAGCTCTTAAAGATCCACTCCACCTTTTTTTTGGTTCACGTGGGAGGGACATGAGGTGGATCTATCATGCTGGAACAATTGACTATCAGAGCTACCTGGGGCATCAGAGCTTAAGCTTCAGAAGGAAAAGCCTGAAACTGCATCCCTATACAGCACTTGTTTAAGTAAGCATTAAGCCATGACGAAGGTGGCATCTAATGCTGGATTAATGCATGGTTGGGAGGGTTGTGGCCAAAGGCCGAGGGCGAACAATAGCCCAACCATGCGTGGCCATTAGATGCCGCGCCAGAGTGGCTTAATTCACTGTAACATGGGCAGCGCGACGACAGAGTTGCCAGGAGCCTATTTCGTGTGCATTGAACAACATAACACAGGGAGTCGGTGTACTGATCAAACATTTTTACTGCACTTTGAAATCATGTAACAAACCAGCATTACGATGTTGATGCAGTCAAAACATTCAGTAGCTGTAATGAAAGTAAATAGTGCAGCTCACATGCCAGTCCAAAAAATGTGCCGATGTATGTGGGTATTTGTTTCATACCAGGCGTTGGAGGGCTCCGGTGGACTGCTGCCTCGGAGCGGTGTGCGATCACTCTCAAATTTACATGCAGGCCAGGTCACTTCCCCTTGCCTCTTGCAGACTCATCCGACGTCGGCCACTGCATCTTCTGCTGTGTGTGCTGCTAGTGCCTCTCCGGTGTGCTGCCTTCTGGTGTCCAGCAATTCCTCCCCTCATGTTCCGGTGCCCCTCCACAATAATTGAATTTGACCGTGCCATGCACAGTAAAGTTGTGACACTGGAAGCCTGCCAGCCAGACATTGGGGGCTCTGAGAAGCTCTCCTGCATCCTCGGCGGCAACCTCCTTTCCTGCGTCCTCAGCGGCAACCTCAGCCGTCTGCTGTACATCTGTGGTGGTTCATGCCTGACTCCCCTCCACATCTGCTGGTGCAGTCCCAGACACGGTGCTTTCAGCTGTGAGAGATCTGTGCATGTCCCAGCTGTCTACTCCTCTCCAATAGAGTGGTGGGCTTGGTGTGGTGTGCTGGTCCCTGCCTCGGCTCTCTCTACTGCTGCAGCTGTCGTCATTGGTGGCCGAGAGGATGTGCGACCACTTCTTTCTATTGCTGACACTGGGAGCCCAGTAATTGCGGAGGCTGGTCTCGCATATGTGCCCCATCACAGACATTATTTCTCTCGATGTGAGACCAGCCTCTGTCAGCATCTGCACCACGGTGCTGTGCACACAGTGATTTGTGTAACTCCTGGACAGGTGGGCATTCTCCGATATCTGAGACATCATGTCTCCGAGGTAGTTTCTGCCCGTGGGCTGTCTCATGTACCACACGTCTCGCTTGTCCAGCTCCTCCTGTGGGAGGCAGATCGGGTGCAGATAGAAAGCCGGTGCTCCTTCAGGACATCTGCTGACATAGTGTTTGTACAGCACCATGGGACAGACAGCGCTGTTGGGCTGAGCATATAGGACTCCGCAAAGACTCTGCTTATTCGTCTCATTCACAGAGCTGTGATTCTTGGTGGACTCGTTGAAGCCCAGCGCTAGGAACTCTGTGCCACCCCTCTCTCTGTCAAGCATAAATGAGGATTGGGTCAGCTGTCTGAGTCCCTCTCACCCTCTCCTTGCTAACCCCAGCTGGATCTCAAACCATACATGCCTCACAAGTCCATAGGCTGTGTGTGGGTTCAGGTTATCACTGTCTCTAATTCTACAGAGGTCTTCCATGGTTATCACTGGGAAGTGTGCAGCGACGTCCTTTCCAGCTCGGTGATATTTCTTGAGGACTGACAGGAAGATATTGTTTGTGGTTCTAAACTCTGAGTCAGTCATTGTGTTTATCTGCCTTCTGACCTCCACGCTGTTGATGTAGCGATTGAGGCCGGCTCTTATGCCTACCAGGGAGCTGATGCTATACTCCTCTCTTCCCTCTGCTCTCACACTCCCATAGAACTCTCTCAGTATATCTGCCAGCACTGGCACAGTCACCGTCGCTATGCCCACACTCATGCTGTTTTCCTCCAACCAGTCCAAAAACACATTGCATGCCCATGAGGTGCTTTTGTCTGTGTTGTGCTCCACTTTGCTGCATTCCAGCGCATCGAGGTCGGCTACTGACAGATAGTGATGCCTCCTGCTCTGCGTGTCTGTGTCCATCTCTGCTCTACTTCTCTTCGCAGTCCCGCTGCTCCAACCGTGGCTGCTGGCTACTTCTTTCTCTGCTCCTGTGTCACTTCTTGTGCCCACAGTCCACTCTGGTTGCATGCGGCCCTCATCTGTGTGCTGACTGTCCGTCCTCCTATGCTGCAGATATGCCTCTTCCATGGTGTGCTGCCTGTTCCACACTGGTCCCATTCTGTGAAGCTCCCCTTCAATACTACTCCTCGGTCTTGCCTGCATCGCTGCTCTGCTCGCCCCTCATTCTCCCTCGCTGCCCACAGTGCCTGCCCACCCGAACTGCAGATCAACCCACTCTTCCACCTCAACTCCTCCTGTCACCGAGAACCGTATACCACTTGCCTGCATACTGTGTCTGTGTCGGACTGTCCTATCTATCCCTCCTGTATGCACCTGTTTCTTCTCCCCCTCCCTGTTTCCATGTACATCTAGCTGGTCTCACTCTCGCTGTGCCACACTTGCCTCTCTAAAACTCAATCACCGCTTGTGCCCAGTGCTGCTAACCTAGCTGTCTGGCTGACATTAGTAGTACAATTTTGAACACGATGGGTATCGTGGACTAATACCCGCTCTGACTTCGCCCTCGTGATGCGGTTTGCCCAATCGCGGGTCCGCATTTCGCTATTCACATTATTGCCATGTTACAAACAGCATTGGCTCAGCTTACATTCCTCTCCTGGTCACACATTTTCATAAATACATTCCAAGAGATGGAAAGTCTCTCCTGGTGGGTTTATGGTGTTATTCAAACCTGTCCTCCGACCCTGCCTCCACCATCTTACTCTGTATTTTGCATCAGCTACAGCATGTCAGTACAGCAAGAGGCTGCAGTGTATATTTTTTACTGAGCTTG
Organism: Neoceratodus forsteri; assembly: GCA_016271365.2. Lineage (NCBI taxonomy): Eukaryota > Metazoa > Chordata > Ceratodontiformes > Ceratodontidae > Neoceratodus > Neoceratodus forsteri. The sequence continues at coordinate 1,096,074,124 of CM057451.1, forward strand.
CAGTTTTAAAGGAGTAGTCCACAGTCCACTCAGAATTTGCAAAAATATATGTTATGCAGAGTGTTTTGAGCTTAATACTAAGTCCTAGTGTGTCCCTCCCTCTGTCTGCTATTAGGAGTTTTTCCTAAATTAGCCTATGAGCAGACACCTGCGAGCTAGCTGACTGGGATTTCTGTAAGAAAACCCTTACTAAATTAAGCTCTAATTCACTATTGTTGTTTTCTGTGTTTGTCAGGTCTAGCTTGCAGGAGTGTTTTAATTTTAACACTTTTAATTTCATCAAACTATACACAACCAGAAAAGCACAGAAATTGCCCTGATCATTAGCACTATAATTAGTTAAGACTGTAGCTGTTTTCTTACAGAAAACCCACTCAGTTAGATTTCAAGTATTTGCTAAACTATAAATGTAGGTACCAGCTTTATATTAGGAAGAACTAGCATTTAGCATGGATTTTGGTCTGCGATATGATTTCCATTTTTTTTTACAAATAAAGTGTATGGTATGAAGCTGCAGCCTAGACGCTACAAAATACTTTAAAGTCACTTTTTCTCCTGTGTGTGGTATAGCATGAACACAACAGGATGACAGTGACTATTTCAGTTACACATTTGATCCCATTTTACAACGGTTCACTGCACTACACATTTATTAGCTTACATTCCTCTCCTGGTCACACATTTTCACAAATACATTCCAAGAGTTGGAAAGTCCCTCCTAGGGGGTATGTAACCATTAAGCCACGACGAAGGTAGCATCTAATGGTGGATTAATGCATGGTTGGGAAGGGTTGTGGTGCGAGGCGCGGGCCGGTGCCAGCAACCCAACCATGCATATCCACCGTGAGATCTCCTGCTAGAGTGGCTTAATGCTTTTATAACATGGCTTTCAGGAGAAGGTGTTTATTATGATTGTTATTTTTATATTATTAATAGAATCATACACATACATTTTGCACTGTTTCAATTTCTGTCTTGCACTTCCAGAACATTTCAGAGACTACGTTTCATATGCTGATGTTGTGAAATTAATACCAATTGTAACATGGCAAAGTTTAAGAACAGTACATAAAGAGAAGCAATTGGTCAGACAGCATCACAAGGCATCCTTTGGGCACGGCATTAATCCAGCAATAATGTCGTGTCCAAAGTGAAGTACTATAGTGAGGCACAGACCAAGAAAAGCAGTGCAACAGAGAAGCAGGAATGCTGTGTCCCACGCACCCAGCGACAATCAGATCAGTGCCTGTCTGTATAAGTGAGCGCGACTCAGTAGGAATGGCCAGGTGGAAGTAGGTGTGATGCGCAGTAGTGGAGTGGAGCAAACGGCGAGGGACGTCCAGAGTGCAAGTGACCGTCAGACAGAGTACAAGGCAAAATGTTTGGTAGTATGTAGAGTTACAGCAGGTCAAATAGCGAATGGCAAGAAGTCATGTCAGGATTATTGAGTCGCACTCACTTGTACAGACCGGCACTGACCTGATTGTCGCTGGGTGCGTGGGACACGGCATTCCCGCTTCTCTGCTGCACTGCTTTTCTTGGTCTGTGGCTCACTATGGTACTTCGCTTTGGATATGGCATTACTGCTGGATTAATGCCATGTCCAAAGGATGCCATGTGATGCTGTCTGACCAATTGCTTCTCTTTATGTACTATTCTTAAAATTTGCCATGTTACAAATGGTGTTATTTAGACCTGTCCTCCAACCCTGCCCCCACCACCTTACTCTGTATTTTGCATCAGCTGAAGCAAGTCAGAACAGCAAGAGGCTGCAGTGTATATTGTACTGAGCTTGCAGTTTTAAAGGAGTAGTCCACAGTCCACTCAGAATTTGCAAAAACATATATTATGCAGAGTGTTTTGATTTGTATGTTAAGTCCTAGTGTGTCCTTCCCTCTGCCTGCTATTAGGGGTTTTTCCTAAATTAGCCTATTAGCAGACACCTGAGAGCTAGCTAACTGGGGTTTATGTAAGAAAACTGCTGCTAAATTAAGCTCTACTTCACTATTGTTGTTTTCTATGTGTGTCAGGTCTAGCTTGCAGGAATGTTTTAATTTTAAAACTTTTAATTTCTTCAAACTATACACAACCAGAAAAGCACAGAAATTGCCCGGATCCTTAGCGCTATAATCAAAGGCCACTGTTTTCGGTTTTACGGAAAATCCGGTGAAATTCGAATTAGAACTGCCTGAAAACCGGTAAAAGCGAAGATTTCATGGAATCTGGCATTTCTTTCAAGATCAGTAAATCTATAAAAAGTGTGTTTTCTTTTAATTCCTTCCTGTACTATTTTCAGTTTGCTTTATTTAATGCTCTGTATATGAAGCCTTCTTTAATTCTGATTATTTATGCACATACTAAAACTGATAACAGAATCCGGTAAAATCCGGAAATGAGTAACAATCACGGTGAAATTCGGAATCTTAAGTCTTGAAAACGGAATTTAATTGTTTTAATCACCGTAAATCAGTGGCCTTGGCTATAATTAGTTAAGACTCTAGCTGTTTTCTAACAGAAAACCCACTCAGTTAGATTTCAAGTATGTGCTAAACTATAAATGTAGGTACTAGCATTCTATTAGGCAGAATTAACATTTAGTGCTGATTTTGCTCTGTGACGTGATTTTTATTTTTTTTACAAATGAAGTGTATAGCATGAAGCTGCAGCCTAGAAACTGCAATATACTTTAAAGTCACTTTTTCTCCTGTGTGTGGTATAGCATGAAAACAACAGGATGGATGACAGTGACTATTTCAGCTACACATCTGATCCCATTTTACAATGGTTCATTGCACTATACATTTAGTGTATCCCACTTTTTCAAATAATAAAACAAATATTCACCAACCTAAATAACTTGCACTTACATATTTTTATACTTTATTAAAAAGATACTTCACATTTGTAACCAAAAAAAATTGAAAATCATGTCACAGAGCAAAATCAGCATTAACTGACAGTTCTACCTATTAGAATAGAGGAGGCAGTATAGTGTGGTGGTCTAAGGCTCTGAGCTGCAAACCTGGTGTCCTGGGTTTGAATCCCACAGCTTCCACATGCGTACTGTGTGTCCCTGAGCAAATCACTTAACTTCCTTATGCTCCCAGGTCACACCTGTAAACAAGCTTTAGTGTGTCTCTCCTGCTAAAAAAAAAAGAATGTTGGTACCTGCATTTACCATTTAGCAAATACTTTAGAGCTAACTGAGTGAGTTTTCTGTAAGAAAACTGCAATAGTCTAATAATTACAGCAGTAATGATCTGGGGCAATTTCTGTGCTTTTTGTTGTTGTGCGTAGTTTGATGAAATTAAATTTTAAAATGAAAACATGTATTACTGCTAGCTAGACATGACAGACCCAAGAAACACAAATAGTGAGTTAGAGCTATTTAGCAGCTGTTTTCTTACAGAAACCCCAGTTAGGTAGCTCTCATGCGTCTGCTAAATTGTAACTGTTGCCATTTGTGCTCCTGGATAAGAACAGTTACAACGCTCTGGTGTTGTGAACTGATTTTAAAAAGCACTGCATATACTAAATCTATGGGACTGGCTATGTCACTGTCACATGAGACAGGGTGCATTGTAGGAGGCAGAAGGCAATAAACCTATTTGTGATGGAGATCCCAAGGGGTCATAAAACTACCCTAAAGCTAGCAACCTAATTTAGGAAAAACTCCTAATAGCAGACAGACGGAAGGACACACTAGGACTTTACATACAAATCAAAACACTCTGCATAACATATGTTTTTGCAAATTCTGGGTAGATTACTCCTTTAATTCAGCCATCCCCAATCTGTATCCTTCCAAGAACCACTTTGTGGTGTGCATGCCAGCATGGTTATTTCACTCTTATTTACAGCTTTATACCTTTATCAGTTTTTAATTGCAATTGTGTCCAAATGCTCCACCATGAAGCCTCCAGTCTCCCACTATACCTGCATGCATTGCAGCACTGTTTCACTGCATACAGGGAGAACGGAGGCTAGCAGGACATATGTAGACGGCAGTGTGGAGCATGGGTGTAGGCTGCATTACTGGGATGCCTCCATACCACAGTAACCTGATAGCTCCATGTGCACCCCCGTGTACCCCCACGATCCCACCTAACCTACCTCTCTGTCTGCACTTGCCTCCCCGAGGGCCACCTCCTGATGGTATCCATGTACTGTTCTTGATTACTCTTCTCACTGTGCTGAGTGTTGGGAGTACCCTGCCTGCTCATGTGTGATGTGGCAGCAATACTACCTGCAGAGCAGTGCCAGTAGTGAACACATACATTAGTGGAGCTCCTGAGTGCATCATGGAACACTGCTATGGTTGACAATAGATGTGTGGCACTGTGTACAGTGGAGCAGTGGGAAACACTGAAGGCAGTAGTAGAGGGTCTGCCTTCAGCCATACAGCAGCAGTACATGAATGTCTGTTGTGCCCAGGTGCCCTAATACTGGCAGAACTGATGCCATGTCTCCCCCCTCTCTCTCTCCTCCTCCACTTCCCTCCCTCTCACTGACGTAGCCCCCGATTCCAACATACAGATCTCCTCCTTCCTTGAACCTCTCTCTGTCACCTCCACAACATAAGTGTGACTCATAACAGTGAAATATGGTTATTTACATAATATGACTGTGCCATATACACTGTACTCCATAGGACATGTAGAAGTGCATCTCAAAATGCAGCTGTCATCACCAAGTGCACCATGGGATGTGCACTGCTACTACAGGATTGAGACCACACACACTATCGCACTCAGTGTGGACATGCTGTAATGTTTTCAAACCATTATCCACACTGTTCACTGGCAGTGTGGACACACTGTAATGTTTACAGTCTGTAACGGTTTGAATCCATTACAGCTTTTTCATGTGTAGTGTGGACAGGGCCTGCATGACTACGTAATTATCTATCTTTCCATCAGTTGCATGTATCACTATTTTTACCTATTTCTAAAACAAACCTGCATATCACATTTGCCTGAGCTCTAAGCACATACTTATGAAACTGTGCATATTTGTACTCCACTTCTGTATAGACCTCATATTTTACTAATATTCCCATTATCACAAGCATGATTACCTTGCCCTTATCAAAAGCACCCCCCTCTGAAAGTTACTATCACATTTTCTCTGCTAACAGTCCATCATCATTACACCTGACTCCCTGACATCAACACATTGCTTAAATACAGCTTACATCACCTCATGGACAAAAACCCTGTTTCTCTAAAAAAAAACAAAAAAAAAATCCCAAGGCTGAACATATGCCAGCCATTACTTTTTCATGTACTGCCACCTTCTGTACCATCATGGGGATTTGCATATGTTTCCCATAATGCTTTGCATTATTGGGGTATGTGCAATTGTGTTTTCTTTAAAATGTGGCTGTCCGGCCAATATCATCCGGGATAGCACATACATCAGTGGCATTTGCTCTTGGGTTCTTTTGTAAACCTACAGTGCTTTCTAGTCTTTCCATTAAAATGTACATCTCCATGTATTTTCCTAATAACTTGTATGCCTTCCTTAGAACAGAAACTAAAACAAATCTTACTACTTACAAATCATTGTGTTGTTTCTCCATACCTCCTTAACAATTCCACACAACTTCACTAACTTCATTATGCAGCCATGGTGGATTTGACCAGAACTTACTGGATAGGGGATGGGGAAATTGTAGGTGATGTGACTTTTAGTAAAATGTTAATGAAGGCAATCGAGGAGGGTACGGCTAATAGAAAGGGTGTGGGGAGCAGATGGAAATGGCTCCAGAGTCAGTGGAAAGGGGCAGGGGTGATAACAAGGTTGTAAATGTGGGAGATTGATGCAGTAAAGTTAACTGGACCATGGGGAAGAGGTTAGAGGAGGTGGGGGAGAGAGTAGGTAGTAACAGAAGGAGGAGCAAGGAGGAAAGAGTTACCATAAACATATAACCCCCCTGTTGGGGGCTTACCTGTGAGTCCCCAAAAAGGCTAATTTCCACAGGGGGTTTGGTCCCACCCCCATTCTTTTTTTCGGGTATCCTGACATTTCCCCTGTGTCTCCCAACTTCTCCTGCCAGCCCCCGTGTTGGTTTCCAGAGAGAGCAGGGCTAGAGGAGCTGTAGCATGGAGCCACCAGTCTGTTTGCACCTCTGGGTGCTGGAGCAAGCTCCATGCATGTGCAGATGCACGTTTTCATGCGGCCATGCTCAGTCGGTTCGGTGTGCCTCCCTGGTGGTACCGGTCTCAGTACAGAGCCAAAGAGGGACCTGCTTTAGAGGGAGAGGCAACCGGGAGCAAGGAAATCTATTTTTAGTAAGTGCCAATCGCTCTCGAAGGCTCGGGAGTCACCTCATTAATACTGAAGAGGTGGCATCCCTTTGAAGAGTGAGAGGAGTCTTGTCTAGCACTGGGCCATAAGGTAGCACTAGTGACAGGCAGGGAAAAGTGAATAAATAAAGAAATGTGTGCCAGGGAAACAAAGAGGCTGCCAGTCCACGGGGGGAATAAATGAATAAGATGTGTTCACGGACTGCAGCCGAGGGGGCATACATGTACTGCATTGGGACTTGTGTGTGCTGCCTGAGGACATTAGAGAACAGCAGCAGTGACTGAGCGATGGCTAAAGAAAAGTGCTAAAGAGTGCAGTCGCTATGCAGTGGCTACAGCTGTGTGGGGAAATGTTTAATTAAAAGATTACAGTTTGGATGAGGGATATTTGTAATCTGGCACTCTGTGTAAATGTGTGGACACTGTTTACTATGGCCACCATGTTTTGCAGCCATGTGACACCAGCCAGCCAACCAACCACTGAGCCAGGATTCTTTCCAGGGACTCTGGGACTGACTGAAAGGACTCTTGGGGGGAAAATACCGGGGAATGTTTAGGCACCTTTTTCTGCACCAATGAGGCATGGAGGGAGCCTCATACATATTAATTTTTCTTAAGGACACTGGCTCCAGCCAATGAGGAGCAAGGAAAGGGCTCCCAAAAGAAGAGAACAGTTAGATTTGGGGATCTGGAGTCAGTTCAGTGGGAGATCCTCCAGAGAGAGGGGGGGCTCCTGCCCCTGGAGAGAATGGGGCTGTGAGATGGGCCTGCCTAGTGGCTGGCAGCAATTTGTCCCTCATGGCAAAGAAGCAGCCCAAGTGCTAGGGTGCTCTCATTGGAGGGAGCCGGGCCATGAGGCCACTCCCAAGTCTGGGTCCTCTGTGGTGGTAGGCCTTGCACATATGCCTTGTAGAGGGGCTTCTAATGGGCTGAAGAGGACAAGCTGCAAGATCTGCAAGCAAGGAACGAGAGTAAGCTGCAGCCTCTGTGCCCCCTGTTCAAGAAATTGTGCCTGGATCTGCCTGTGATGCCATCAGTCCCCAGGACTTCAGTGAACTGTGCTATCTAAGGACTGAATTCTGCAGTACCATGAGAAAAAGCAGGAATTGCCCTGCACCTGGGGACTGCAAATATGTTGACCCACTAGTGCAGGAAGTAGAGCTAAGGACTAAAGGGAAAAGGCAAAGGTTTAGCTCTAGCCAGAAAGAGAAATATAAAAAGTTTAATTCAGAGTAAGTGCACCAACACCTGCTATCAGCTGCACCTCAGGCCTGCAACTTTAAACCTGGGTACCCAGGTACTGGACTGTGTGGTTTTCATGGACTGGATCCTGCGGGTCTGGGTTTGGGAATGTCTGGAGTCATTTCAGTGGGAGCTACTCTAGAGGGAGGGGGGCCCCTGCCCCTGGAGAGAATGAGGCTGCAAGATCGATCTGCCTGGGGGCTGCCAGCAGTTTGTCCCCCAGAGCAGGGAGTGCCTGCCCCATTGGGAATAAAAAGAAGCAGCTTGGGAGAGAAAAGGGAAAGCTGCGAGTTGCTGAATTGTCTGCATTGTTCTGAATTTGCACCACAGCTGTGAGGGCAAAGAAGCAGAGAGGGAAGGTTGTGTCCTGAGCCTGAATAAAAGGACAAAGGTTGGGTCTAAGCCTGGGAAAAGATGAAGGTTGTGTTCTGAGCCTGGAAAAAGAATTAAGGTTGCATCCAAGCCTGGGAAAAGATGGGAATTCAGGGAATGATGAGCACGTGAAGATAAATGTGATGAGAGAAGAAAAAAGGAAGAGTGAGATTCTTTGAGCTAGAGAAATGCTAAGTACCTGCAAGGTGAGAAACTGGACTGAGTATGCAGGTGATCTGTGTGAGCCAGAGTGAAAAGGTGGCTATGTTAAAGTTGATAGACTGTGAAAGCAGAAGGATGGACAGGTGTTTTCTGGTTCAAGAACCTGTTGTCTGCTCCTGAGATACAGCAAAGAGAGAACGGGATTGCTGTGGCTGCACAGCATGGTTCGAATAAGAGAGGAAGAATGAGGAGAAGCAGAAGAGAATATGCTAAAGTGTTTCTTCTAACACCCAGGGCCAGGTGGGGAACTTGCTTACCCCCACTAAGTGGTGTCTGCCGCTGCAGGGGTCACGGGTCTTGTACCAGAGTGGTAGGGCACTCTGATTGGAGGGATCCGGGCTCTGAGGCTACTCCCAAGTCTGGGTCCTCTGTGGTGGTTGGCCGAAGGGGACCAGCTGCAAGATCTGCAAGCAAGGAAAGAGAGAGAGTAAGCTTCAGCCTCTGTGCCCCCTGTTCAAGAAACTGTGCCCCATTCTGCCTGTGATGCTATCAATCCCCAGGACTTCAGTGAACTGTGCCATCTGTAAATTGAATTCTGCAGAACCGTGAGTAAAAGCAGTAATGGCCCTGTTCCTGGGAACTGTAAATATGTTGTCCCACTAGGGGAGAAGTAGAGCTAAGGACTAGGGTAAAAGGCAAAGGCTTAGCTCTAATCAGAGAGAAAGAAATGTAAAAGGTTTTATTCAAAGTAAGCACTCCAACGCCGGCTACCAGCTGCACCTCAGGCCTGCAACTTTAAATCTGAGTACCCAGGTATTGAACTGTGGGGTTTTGATGGACTGAGACCTGCAGATCTGGATTTGGGCATGTCTAAAGCAGTTAGCTAGATAGATAGACCAGATGGCTGCATTGATTGAGATCCGGGTTTGAATCTAGGGAAATGCAAATCTTTAAAAATGCTTGCTTGACCTCTGTTCCACTACCCCACTCCTAAACCCTCCCCCTGTAAATAAATCACAGAGTTATTGTTTTGTAGCAGAGAATGGATCCAGAGCCTATTATAGTGAGCCAGTGTATTGATGAAGTGAAAAGGTAAATGTTTTAACTGAATGTGGGGAGGTTCAAACTTGGTAAGTCCATGCCTGGGGTAACTGTTTTGGGGAGGTGGGTTGGTATGACATCCCAGGGGGTTGCACTGCAGATAATCAGACCCACTTAAAATGTACTCTGGGTGGAGGCACTGACATTTTATGTTAACTGTTGGGAAAGGACCCCTGTAGGTCAGCTTTGGGAACCCAGGCCCCTTGTCTATGGTTTGGCCAGCAAGGCAGGGGGCATGGCCCTCTCCAGGACATAGAAACATAGAAACATAGAATTTGATGGCAGATAAGGACCGCTTGGCCCACCCAGTCTGCCCATTTCCCTACCTGATGGATAAGCTGCAGATCCTAGTTAACCAGCAGCCTACTTCTTCCTACCCCAACCCCCTAGAATTGCCTTATGACTGTCCCATGCATGCTTGAATTCCACCACTGTTTTGACTCCACAACCTCCTCTGGAAGGCTGTTCCATGCATCCACGACCTCTCTGTGAAAAAATACTTATTAAATTACCTCTGAGCTGCCCCTTCTATCTTCAAATTGTGCCCCTTGTTCTTGCACACCTCTTTTTGAAAGATGCTACCCTCTTGGACTTTGTTGATTCCTTGAGGTACTTAAAAGTTTCTATCATGTCCCCCTCTCCCTCCTTTCCTCGAGGATATACATATTAAGCTCCTTAAGTCTCACTTCATATGTCTTCCGGTGCAGACCCTGCACCATTTTAGTTGCCCTCCTCTGGACAGCTTCCATCCTGTCTATGTCTTTGCGGAGATTGGGTCTCCAGAACTGCACGTACTCCAGATATGGTCTCACCAGCTGTCTGTACAGAGGGATAATAACTCTTGTTTTCTGCTGGTGATGCCTCTCCTATGCATCCCAGTATCCCCCAGCCCTCCTTGCTGCCCTCTCACATTGCTTTCCCACCTTTAGGTCATCTGATATGACTACCCCAGGTCCTTTCCATTTTGTTGTTGTTAGTATCTCACCCCTATTGTGTACTCTTCCCTGGGTTTTGTTTCCCAGGTGCATTATCTTGCACTTCTTAGCATTGAATCTAAGCTGCCATACATTTGACCATTCCTCTAACCTTGCCAAGTCCTTCTCATCCTTTCCACCCACCTTGTGCATCAACTCTGTTGCAGATCTTTGTGTCATCTGCAAAGAGACATACTTTTTCCTTCAGTCCCTCTGCAATGTAAACATAAAGACATTGAAGGACAGATCTAATACTGAACCCTGTGGTACCCACTGCTAACCCCTTTTTCCAGAGTGGACTCCATTTACTATTACTCTCTGTGTCCTATTCTCCAGCCAATTCTTTACCCAGGCTGTCATCTTGGGACCCACTCCCAGACTGGCTAACTTGTATATTAATCTTTTGTGGGACTGTGTCAAATGCCTTGCTAAAGTCTAGGTAGGCCATGTCCACAGCCCTCCCTGATCTACTACTTTGGTCACCCAGTCAAAGAAATCTATCAGATTTGTCTGGCATGACCTTCCGCTGTGAATCCATGCTGCCTTGGGTCCTGTGCCCCTCTGGCCTCTAGATACGCAACAATTCTTTCCTTTAGAAGTGATTCCATCATTTTCCCTACCACTGAGGTTAAACTAACAGGTCTGTAGTTTCCTGCTTCTGCCTTGCTCCCACTTTTGTGAAGAGGAATCACATCTGCCCTCCTCCAGTCCTCAGGTACCACCCCATCCTTCCATGATTTGTTAAAGAGGGTAGTCAGTGGTGTCACTAGTTCTATCCTTAGTTCTTTTAGAATTCTGGGATGAATTCCATCAGGCCCCATTGCTTTGTCCACCTTCAGTTTTAAGAGCTCTTTCAGAACTCTTTCTTCTGTAAATGGGCTGGTATCAACTTCTATATCCAGAGTGTTTCTACTGTTTGTTTTAGGTACCTCCCCCTCTTCCTTTGTAAATACTGAGCAAAAATATTTGTTTAGTATCGCTGCCTTTTCACAGTCACCCTCTGCCCACCCTCCCTCCCTTTATTAAGCCTCACTATCCCTCCCTTGGTCTTCCTTTGCTCCCTGATGTACCTATAAAGGTTTTCCCCCTTCTTAACTGAGTGGGCTATCTTTCCTCGGTTTGGGCCTTTGCTGTTCTGACTGCCTTTCCAGCTTCCTTTTGCTTTAACAGATACAGTTCTCTGTCCTGTTCCTTCTGTGATTCCTTGTACTTCCTGAATGCTTTCTTTTCTCTTGAACCTTCACTGCCACTTCCTTTGAGAACCATAGTGGTTTCTTACCTCGTTTCATTTTGTTTATTTGCTTTACACAAGGCTTGTTACCTCTGTGATGGCAGTTTTATTATTCCCCATTGTTCTTCCACCCTCCTTCCTGCCCATTTGCTAGTGCATTCCTTAGGCACTCCCCATTTTAGCAAAGTCAGCCCTCCTAAAATCCAGTACCTTTGTCTTTGTATGGCTTGACTCTATTGCTGTGTTTATTGTGAACCATACTGTTCGATGGTCAGCTAGTTCCCAGATGGCTACCCACTTCTACATCTGTGATCCTCTCTTCATCTCCGTTTGAGAGAACCAGGTCTAAGATTGTTCCCTCTCAGTGGGCTCCAATACTAGTTGTCTAAGGCATGCCCCTGTAGGGCATCCAGAATAACCCACTCTTAGAAGTGGCTGCTGCAACTGCACTCCAGTTAACATCTGGCATATTCAGATCACCCATCAGCAATATCTCCCCTTTATCTGCCATTCTAAGTATACTTTCTATCATTTCCTTGTCCATTTCCTCCCCCTGAGAGGGGGGTCTGTATACAACCCCTGTGCGGATTGTGGTGCCATTGCCTGCCTCCAAATTGACCCCCAGTGCTTCTTCTCCTCCCTGTTTACCCTTTTGTTCTGTTGCTTTGATTTCTTCTCTTATGTAGAGAGCTACTCCTCCTCCTCTTTTACCCTCCCTGTCCCTCCTGTAGATAGTGTATCCTGGTATGTTTACGTCCCAGTCATGGTTCTGTGTGTACCATGTTTCTGTGACTGCCACAATATCCAGATCTTCCTCCTCCATCAAGGCCACTAATTCAGGAAGCTTGTTACCCAGACTACGGGCATTGGTACTCATTGCTCTCCATTTTTGATTGCTTTACCTTCTGTAGCATATCCCACTGACCTTTCTACCTTGGTCTTTTTCTCATTTAGTACCCTGTTTTGTAGGGAGGCTGGGATTTTCCTTCTGCTTATCAGTGCCTCCCCTTGACTAGTTTAAAGGCTTGCCAATGAAGCATTTAAACCGATTGCCCAAAAGACTTGTTCCCTTCCTGGACAGATGCAGACCATCCTGCCAGTATAGGCCGGTGTCCCTCCAGGTGGAACCCCAGTTCCCAATGAAGCCAAACCCCTGTGCTCCACACCATTTTTTTAACCATTTGTTAAACTGCTTGGTGCAAAGTACCCTCGCCTCACTCATGCCACTGACAGGCAGCACCTCTGAGAAGGATACTGTGTGTGCTACTTGTCTTAAGCCCCTCCCCAACTCTACAAAGTCCTTTGCACTGCTCTAATCTCATGATGAGCCAAGTCATTTGTCCCTAGGTGGACAATGATGTCCACCTCAGACTCCCGTGCAACTGTTCTCGTGATCCTAAGGATGCGCTTCCTGTCCCTCCAAGCCATGGCACCAGGCAGGCACCTTACTTCAGTTTTCCCTGCTCCCCCCAGTTCTATCCCCCTAATAATTGAGTCCCCCACCAGGAGCTGCTTTCTTTCCCTGTGGTGCCCTCTGCCTCCTTCCTGAGGGCCTCCCTTGTGACAGTTGTCTGCACCCTCCTTAGTCTCCTCTGCGGGTGCATCCATAGGGGAACTATGCTCCCCCAGAATGGTGTAGTGCTGGAGAGGGGCTACAAACATATTGGAATTGAAAGTTGAAAGACAAAGTAAGGAAAGGGAAGAATATAAGAGGTACAGACTAGCTAGAAATAAACTGAAATGCAGAGGATGCACACAAAAGTAGCAGCCAGGGGCAAGACTGTAGAAAAAGGAGCTTTGAGGGATTTAGCTTGCATAGAGGATTGAGACCAGCTTAAGACCTTATCCAGTATCAGGTCTATTTGCAGCTCTGAAAATAATTTTTGTTTTTCCTTTTTTGTATGTTTTTTTTTCCCAGTAAAAGTAGGGGGAGAAGAGACAGTCACACAATGCCAACTCCACTGTGAATGGCTGAATCAAGCTGCTGGGTGGAGTTCAGTGAGCAGGGCAGAGCGTTTAAAGAGTGCTGGGGGTGGGGTAGACTGGTCTGGAGAAATTTCAGGAAGATTACTTAGACAAAACTGAGTAAAAAGCCGGGTCGGAGATGCTCAGAGTAAATCAAAAAGCTGGGTCAAGTCAGAACCAATGGCAGGGTCGATAGAAAGTTCTGCAGCCTATGGCAGCCTCTGCATGGAGGGACAGCCTGTAGGAATCATGGCTTGTGATCTATGCAGAGGAGAGAAGTAGAAGCAGTCATACCTGTTTATGTGAGGCGGGCCAGGAGTGAAGCGCAGCCATGAGTCGGCTGCTGGGATAAGATGCAGGATGCCCGATCAAGGGCAGAATCTGGAAGGAGATAAAATTAGAAGGCTATATTGGCCACAGGAACAGCTGCATAGCGGTGGGTGGGTGGGACACAGGGAGTAGAGAGCAAGGGAGGGAAGATTTGGAACTATTAGCAATTGAATGGGGGGTGTCTGGGCTGTGACGTCACTACCCAGGCAGTTAATGTGCAGTTAGAGGGAAGATTGGGGGGGAGGGAGAGAAAGAGACACAGTAGAGTGCAAGGTAGGGAGAAGAGCTGGCAGAAAGGAAATGGAGCAAGCTAGAAAGAAGAGGAGATTTGGAGAAACACAGGAAAATAAAAGCAGGAGTTTCAGAGCTAACTAAAAAAATGCCCACAGAACACGTACAATATTCAGTTACTAAATTAAAACAGTTCCTGGACTAACAGTGACTATATAAGCCCCCACAGTAGAAAAAATATCCACAGAACATGCACAATATTCAATTAGTAAAATTAAAACAGTTCCTGTGAACTAACATAACTATCTAAGCCCCCACAGTAGAAAAATGCAGATTAATAATCAGCTGCTTATGATGAGACAGTTCCCTACAGTTTAACTTTAAATGAATCAACACCATTTTCTACACTGGGTGCCCAGTAACTGGAAGCTGTTTTAGAAATTAATATAAAAAGTGACACTCTGAATTTGAAGGGTATTTAAAGGGTATCACAAGAGACCATGGAAAGAAGATGTGATTATGTTAAATGGAAAATTAACATCCATTGATGGTCAGCAACACGAAAATTAATAAGGGACCGTGATAACCATTCTAATGCCTTTTCACCAGAAATTTCATTTGACATGGCTTGTCAAAGTCATTTTAGTGAGAGGACTACTGCGGAATTAATTTGTGAATTAGAATGAATAATTAATCTCTGTATTCCTAAAGGGAATAATTGCAGGTGTAAAGGTTTGACTGACACAGATTCAAAGAATACACTTCAGCTCCCCAAGCAACTTTGAGGCTAACAAAGTCTACTTTCCACTCCAGAAAAGGTCCGATGCATCCACACCATGAACTAATAACTCTCAAGCTCAGGGACTGGGGTGCTTCTCATTTTCACAGTTGAAAAACCCAGGGGTAAGAAACAGCTGGCAGTACAGCTGTATTAGAGGTAAAGGAGGTGTGTCATTTGAAGCGGGCACCTGTCTGTGGTACAAGGCACTGCAAAATGTCAGACATACCAAACAGCATCCATATTCATACCTGGAAGGCTCAGCTGGGGTTTTAGTCATTGATGTCTCAGAAGATGCAAAGTGCTGGTGTCGAAGGACATATCTGGAAATGAGCAGTTGCTGTTGATGTGCTCAATAAGTGCCTGGCCGATATCCAAGACTGGATGTTATCAAGTTGTCTGAGACTCAACCCTGAGAAAACTACAGTTTTTACTGTATAGATTTCTATTGCCTTTCTGATGTGATCCTATACATCAATTTAACCACTGTATATAAATGTATAGCTTGATGTTACTACACAGCCCTTGTATATATTCCTTTTTGTATATTTGTACAAAACCGTTGCTCTGTATAGCTATAACTATGTATTGTCTACCCAGTCTACTTCTCTGTAACCAGTTGTTCCTGTGTGTTCCAATGTACCTGTATTTGCTTCTTGGAGATGCACTATGTATTACTACTGTATTTTTCATTTTTTGTTGCCTTCCTGTTGGCTCGGGTCATGGCTGAAATTGGTCCGTTTGGATCAGTCTACCTACCCGGTTCTCAAAGACATAAATAAATAAAACTAAAGTTTTAGTGATTAATCTGGGTTGTGGGGTGGGGGGGTTAGCAGCCTCCGGAAGAGAGACTGGGCTTTGACTTGGTCCCCCTGGGCTGTTGGCTATCCCTATGGTGAAAAATCTGGGAGTCATACTGGACTAGGGCTTGACAGTGGAGGCCCAGGTGTCTGACATAGTCTGAAATAGCTTTTTCCATCCACAGAATATCTGCCAGATCAGATCCCTCACCCCGAGAACCTGGCCACACTGATTCATGCGTTTGTGACCTCCAGGTTAGATTACTGTAATGCCCTGCACCTCAGGGTTAGCGGGGGTACACTGTGACACCTGAAGCTGCTGCAGAATGCAGCTGCTCAAGTATTTACAGGCCTCCCTAGATCATGCAATATTTCACTGGCACTGTGAGATCTGCACTGGCGGCCGGCAAAGTGGCGTATCTCATTTAACATAGGTTTGTTAGCCTACAAAGCCCTGCATGGGCTGGGCCCAGACTACCTGGCTGAGATCCTGTATCCACACATCCCTGTTTGCCCACTCCTTTCAGCTAGGGAGGACCTCCTTGTGGTCACTAGGGCTAGGGTGAAGACCTCTGGGGACTGGGCCGTTGAGGTAGCGAGCCAGACCCTTTGGAATTCTCTGCCCAGAGACTTTTTTTTAAATTCGAGTTTATTCAGTTTTTAAGGTACATCACAAGATATTCACTTTAGATCTCTGGATACATACTTGGATTAGGTGTGTTATTCATACTTAATACATTTAAAAACAATTAGTACAGAATAATGCATTCTATTACATTTTTAATGTACTTGGGACAGAATTACCAGTACATACCCATTTCATCTTTTCTTACAATTAACTTCCCTGTCTTAGTTAATCTCAGATATTTCCCAGTTGATGTGTCACTAGAGTTACCAAACTCACCCTCAATCCTCCATCTCCCAAGTCTGGCCATCGGTCACAGGTACTGTATAAGAGAGTCAGGGCACCAGTCCAAGAACAGTCTTCTGCCTGCATCCCCATCTATGATCCTTCTTCCCAGGACCCACACCACACAGTCCAACTGGTCCAACATCTAATAAAGACTGGAGTTTTTAAATTGACTTTGTAAATCGATTCCTCCATATGTTGGATCTCTTGTACAATTGTTAACCACTGTTGGAATGTGGGTGAGGCCCTGCGGCCAGTCATTTTCTTGTGATAGCTTTGTGTGCAGCTGCTAGCAGTATGCCCCATATGTATAACTGCGCTGCCTGTTTTATTTCTGGTGAGGTAGGCCAAATATCAATTGTGGTATTTCAATGGGAGTACTGGTACTGAACACTTCTCCTAGTGCTTGTTTGATTTGTTGCCAGTAAGGTTGTATCTTTGGGCATAAGTAGAAAATATGTGAATGATGGGCTCTGGTTTCAGAGCACTCCCTCAGCAGTCAGAGGTGCCATCATTGTTCCATTTACTTTTTATTAATTTCTGAGAAATATAGGATATTCTTGTCTCAGAACAGGACAATCAGGAGCTTAAAGGGCACACAGGCAGAAAGTAAGGAGAGAGAGAAAAAAAAAACAGAGGAAAGAGTAAGGATTGCAAACAGTTAAGGGGCCAGAAATAAGACATGATGGGAGTGGTGCAGTGCAGTGGCTGTGGAGCAGCAGTCTTCAGGAGGCGTTCTGGAGGCTGCGGTGTTGTCCCATCTGCAGGCACCTCTCTGGGCTGAGGGAGGAGGCTGCTCATCTCAGGCTGAGTTGGCCAGGATTTGTGGGACCTCCTCTTCCATCCAGGGACCACCAGTGCCACTGCCGTTGCCTCAGAGGTTGCCAAGAAGAGAGCAGTTGGACCACAGTGGGCTCAGGAAGGGTGAGGTGGTGGAACAGGGGCACATCCCTCCAGCTGTACCTCTCCACAATTCCTATGCCATTCTGGCAAAGTGTGGTTCCTCTATGAGGCACCCACAGTGGAGACTAAGGAGGATGCTGGGAACCTACAAAGGGAGACCCACAGGAGGGTGGCAGGGGACCCGCAGAGGAAAAACAACTCCTGGTGGGGACTCCATTGTTAGGAAGGTAGAACTGGGGGAGGAGGAGAGGGAGGTAAGGTGCTTGCCTGGCGCCATGGCTTGGAGGGACAGGGAGCGAATCCTCAGGATTGCCGGAGCAGCTGCACAGGGGAGGGAGCTGGATGTCATAGTCCACCTAGGAACAAATGACCTGGCTAAGAAAGGGATTATAGAAGTGCAGGAAGAGTTTGTGGAATTGGGGAGGGGCCTTAGACAAGTAGCACGCACGGTAACCTTCTTGGAGGTGCTGCCCATATAGGCGTGTGAGAGCTGGCGTGTTTCACCATGGGGTTCAATCAGTGGTTGAAAAACTGGTGTGGAGCTCAGGTTTGGCTTCATTGGGGACTGGGGTCACCTGGAGTGATGCAAGCCTATACTGGCATGATGGGTTGCATCTGTCCAGGGAGGAACCAGGATCCTAGGTGATAGGTTTAAATGCTTCATTGCAAGCATTTAAACTAGCCAAGGAGAGCACTGGAAGGAGCAGGAAATCTAGCTCCCCAAAAATCACGGTAGTAAGTCAGTAAACACCAACATAGAGGTGTCGATAGGGAGAAGGACAGGGTAAATGGAGAAAGTGACAAAGGCAAGAAGGACAGGGATGGGGCAAAAAGGAGTAAGGCCATCAGGAAATGGAGGGTAATAGTACCAATGCCCGTGGTCTCGGCAACAAGCTCCATGAGCTGGTGGCCATGATGGAAGAGGATGCCTGGATATCGTGCAATCACAGAAACATGGTACACAGAGAACCATGACTGGGATGTT
Source organism: Neoceratodus forsteri (assembly GCA_016271365.2). Classification (NCBI taxonomy): domain Eukaryota; kingdom Metazoa; phylum Chordata; order Ceratodontiformes; family Ceratodontidae; genus Neoceratodus; species Neoceratodus forsteri. Next base: position 1,096,092,416 of record CM057451.1, read on the forward strand.
AACATACCAGGGTACATAACCTACAGGAGAGACAGGCAGGGGAAGAAGGGGAGGTAGCTCTCTGTACTAAAGGAAGGGATAAAAGCAACTGAACAAAAGAGTAAACAGGGAGGAGAGGAGGCACTGTGGGTCACCTTGGAGACTGGAAAGGGAACCACAGTCCGCAGAGGGGTTGTGTACAGACCCCCATGTCAGGGGGAGGGAATGGACAAGGATGTGATAGAAGGCATTCTTAGAATGGCAGAGAAAGGGGAGATACTGTTGATGGGAGACCTGAATATGCCAGATGTTAACTGGAGCACATTTGCTACAGCCACATCCAAGAGCAGGGCCATTATTGATGCCCTACAGGTTGTAGACCTCAGACAGCTAGTTTCGGAACCCACTCATGGGGGAGCAATCTTAGACCTCATACTCTCAAACGGGGGCAGTGAGAGGATCTCAGATCTAGAAGTGGGTTGCCATCTGGGAACAAGTGACCATCAAACAGTGTGGTTCACGTTAATCTCAGCTACAGAGTCAAGCCATACAAAAGTGAGGGTACTGGACTTCAGGAGGGCTGACTTTGGCAAGATGGGAGAGTGCCTCAGAAAAGCACTAGCAAACAGGCTAGAAGGTGGTGTGGAGCAACAATGGGGAATCATCAAAACTGCCATCACAGAGGCAAAAAGCCTTTGTGTGAAGCAAATAAACAAATCAAAACGAAAGAAAAAGCCACTATGGTTCTCAAAAGAGGTGGCTGTGAAAGTCAGGAAGAAAAAGATAGCATTCCGGAAGTATAAGGAAACACAGAAAGTGCAGGACAGAGAGCTGTACCAGTTACGGCAGAAGGAAGCAGGAAGGGAAGTCAGAATAGCAAAGGCCCAAACTGAGGAAAAGATAGCCAACTCAGTTAAGAAGGGGGATAAGACCTTTTATAGGTACATCAGCGAGCGTAGAAAGACAAAGGGAGGGATAGTGAGGCTGAATAGAATGAATGGTGGGTGGGCAGAGGGGGACAGTGAAAAAGCAGGGATACTGAACGAATATTTCTGCTGAATATTCACAAAAGAGGAGGGGGAAGTACCTAATCCTATTAACAGAAGCACTCTTGATAGGTCGATCCAGTCCTTTCACAGAAGAAGGGTTCTGCAAGAACTCCTAAAACTGAAGGTGGACAAAGCAATGGGGCCTGATGGAATTCCCCCAGAATTCTAAAAGAATTAAGGGGGGAACTAGTGAAACCACTGGCAACTCTTTTTAATAAATCATGGGAGGATGGTGTGGTACCCGAGGACTGGAGGAAGGCAGATGTGATTCCCCTTCACAAAAGTGGGACCAAGACAGAGGCAGGAAACTACAGACCTGTCAGTCTGACCTCTGTGGTAGGGAAAGTGAGGAGTCACTTCTGAATGAAAAGAATAGTTGAGTACCTAGAGGCCAGTGGGGCTGGGACCCAAGGCAGCATGGGTTCACAGTGGGAAGGTCATGTCAGACGAATCTAATAGATTTCTTTGACTGGGTGACCAAAGTAGTAGACCAAGGAGGGCTGTGGACATGGCCTACCTAGACTTTAGCAAGGCATTTGACACAGTCCACACAAAGATTAATAGTCAAATTAACCAGCCGGAGTCGGTCCCAGGGTGCCCTAGATAAAACATTGGCTGGACAACAGGACACAGAAGGTAATTGTAAATGGAGTCCACTCTGAAGAGGGTTACTAGTGGGGTACCGCAGGGTTCAGTATTGGGTTCAGTCCTTTTTAATGTCTTCATAAGTGACATTGCAGAGGGACTGGAAGGAAAAGTATGCCTCTTTGCAGATGACACAAAGATCTGCAACAGGGTTGATACACAAGGAGGCATGGAAAGGATGAAAAGGGACTTGGCAAGGTTGGAGAAATAGTCAGAAGTATGGCAGCTAGGATTCAATGTAAAGAAGTGCAAAATAATGCACCTGGGAAACAAGAACTCAGGCGAAGAATACACAATGGGGGGGGGTAGTACCAACAGCAAAAAAGGAAAGGGACCTGGGGGTAATCATATCAGATGACCTTAAGGTTAGCAAGCAATGTGAGAAGACAGTAGGGAGGGCTGGGGGTATACTGGGATGCATAGGGAGAAGCATCACCAGCAGAAAACAGGAAGTTGTTATCCCTCTGTACAGACAGTTGGTGAGACCCCATCTGGAGTACTGTGTCCAGTTTGGAGACCCCATCTCCATAAGGACATAGACAGGATAGAGGCAGTCAGAGGAGGGCAACTAAAATGGTGCAGGGTCTGCAAGAGAAGCCGTATGAGGAGACTAAAGGAACTTAATATGTATACCCTTGAGGAAAGAAGGGAGAGGGGGACATGATAGAAACTTTTAAGTACCTCAGTGGAATCAACAAAGTCCAAGAGGGTAGCATCTTTCAGAAAAGAGATGCAAGAACAAGGGACACAATTTAAAGATGGGGCGGTTCACGGGCAATGTGAGAAGTATTATTTCACAGAGAGGTAGTGGATGCATGAAACAGCTTTTCTGAGGAGGTTGTGGGGTCTAAAACTGTGGTAGAATTCAAGAATGCATGGGACAGTCATAAGGCAGTTCTTGTGGGGTAGGAAGAAATAGGCTGTTGGTTAACTAGGATCTCGGCCTATCCTGTGGTAGAAATGGGCAGACTAGATGGGCCAAGCGGTCCTTATCTGCCGTCAAAGTCTATGTTTCTATGTTTCTATTAGGGGGGTGTAGAAGAAGCGAGCCCTGAGCTTCCACTCGAACTTCTGCCACAAGGGAGAGTGAATGACTTTACTAGCTAAGCCAAAAACATTCCCCCAATTGCTCTCTGTCAGTTGAATAGTGGCTTCCTGCTCCCATCTCACTTTAAGGGGTTGTGTGCACTCTATTTTAAAATGCTGACGTGCTTTATACAAAGCTGAAACTTGGCCCTTCAGGAGTTCCTGCAGTAGTATTGCTTTTATCACTACCAGCAGAGGCTGGGCCTGTGTTGGAGTTTGATTCTTTTTTTGTAAGTTTTGTATGTGGGATCTTAGCTGTAGGTAGCGGAAGTGATCAGAGTTCCTAAGATGGTACTGATCTCTAATTGTATTAAATTACTGTACTAAGTCTCCTTCTACTAACTGACCCATACTACACTGACTCCTACGTGCCCGCCTCCTGAACTCGAGACCCATGTTTGCTGGTGAGGAAAACACCTCCCCATACAAACAATGTAAAGGGCCAGACTACTGTTGCAAAGCCATATTTCTTCCAGACTCCATGGATTGTGTCCAGAGCATGGCACATTGAGGCCAGTGGGCCCATCTATCTTTAAATGGGAGCATGGGTTCCATGACCCTAGCACCCAGGGGAATTCCCTCAGTGTATATTTCTTCAATCTCCTTCCAATGGGCCTGATACTCTTGTACCGACCACAGCATTGCATACCTCATTTGAGCCACTGTGTAGTAATCTGCAAGGTCCGGAATAGCCATATCGCCATTTGTTTTATCAGATTGCATTATTCTTTGTTTTATTCTGGGCCTGCCCTACAACCATATGTATTTGGTGATTATCTGCTGCCAATTCTGGAATTGGGCCTTTGTTATTCCGAGGGACAGACAATTAAACAGATACAGGAATCTGGGCAGGAGATTCATAGTCACTGACTGAATTCTGGAGCACATTGGGAAATTTAGCAGGGGCCATCCGTTAATATCCTGTTTGATTTGGGCCATCAGGAGGTTGAAGTTAGCAGAATATAATTTGAACAGATTTTTTGGGATATAAATGCCCAGGTATTTGATTTTTGTGCAGTCCAATCCAGAGGAAGGATTTGCAGAATCTCCAGAGATGAGTTATAGTGGAATTTGAGGTCTTCCTTCTTTGTTTTATTTAGGGAGTAGCCTGTGTGGGTGCTGAATTTCTCCAGAAGGGACCACACCCTTGGGACTGACTCCTCCTACCACGTGAGGTACAGAAGGACATCATCGGTGTCGAGGGAGATTTTATGTTCTGTGTCTCCAACTCTAACTCCTTTCACCCCAGGGTTAGCCCAAATCATTCTGGCCAGTGGTTCTATATATAGGGCAAAACGAATTGGAGACAGGGGATAGCCCTGGCAAGTTCCCCTACCCAATGCAAATCTAGTAGACAAGCCACCATTAACCCTGACATTGGCTTGTGGTGTCACGTAAAAGGCTTTCAGACAATCTATGAAGGATAGTGGGAAGCCTAAATTCTCTAGAATGAGAAAAAGGAAGCCCCATGACACTTTACCAAAGGCTTTCTCCGTGTCGAGTCCCATTATACAAGCCGGGGTTTGGTCTCGCCTGATAATATCAGTTATGTTGATTGTTTGTCTTATACCATCAGGTGCCTCTCTACCTGGGATAAAACCAGCTTGGTCTGGGTGAACAATTTGTGAGATCACTAGGCTGAGGCGTGCCGCTATAATAGCAGTAAAAATGTTATAGTCTGTGCTTAGTAATGAGATGGGGTGATATGATCCACACTCCATGGGGTCTTTTCCTATTTTAGGTATGACTGAGATGGTCGTGTAGTTCCAGGATGGGGGTGCCTGTCCACCCTTCACCCATACTTCATTAAAAGGATCAGATAGTAAGGAGATGACATCTCCCAGGAGGGTTTTATAATATTCTCCTCCGAACCCGTCTGGGCCCAGGCATTTCCCAGGTTTAGATTCTTAATGGTGTTAATGATTTCTGGTTGGGTTATTGACTTTAGGAGATCCTGTCCCTGTTCCTGTGTTCATTTGGGGAGGTCCAATGTTTCAAGAAAAAAGTTCTTGTCATTTGTACTTATTTCGTGCTGTGGTCGGTAAAGGTCCTTATAATATGAGACGAAGGTTTCCGTTATCTGCTACCACTTGTGGGTCAGCAAGCCCATCTTAGGAAGTTTAATTTTGACTATATGTGCCCTTGCTGCTCTCTGTCTAAGCCTGTAGGCAAGAAATTTGCTTGCCCTAGCCCCTACCTAATAATAGGACTGCTTTAAATAGTCTAAGGCTTTTTCCATCTCTATCTTCTGTATATCTTGTATTTTGGCTATAAGTCCTTTAATTTCCGCCTCCACCTTCCTGTCCCATTTCTGCTTCTGTTGTGTTTCTATGGTCTTTAATTGTCTTAGACCTTCATCAAGTTGCCTTTGTCTTTCCTTCTTTTTGTGTACTGCTGTATAAATCAGTTTACCCCTCACCATCATCTTTACAGTGTCCCATAGTATTTGTGGAGATAGCTCTGGGCCAGAATTTAGTTCTAATGTTGTCTTAATGACGTTTTTAACCTTCAATATCACTGCCTTGTCCCTGAGCAGGGAGACATTCAATCTCCATTGTGTTTTTTCCTGGGTAGTTGAATTTCAACTTCCAATAGGATTGGCTGATGATCCGAGTGAGTGGCGGTACCAACCCACATTGAGAGAAACAAAGTCAGATCCCTAACGTATGTCATGAACATGTCTAACCTAGAATAGGTTTTAAAGCGGGGGGAGTAGTATGTATAATCTTTTGCTTGAGGGTATTTCACCCTCCATATGGCTGCTATGCCCAGTTCTGAAAGTAGTTTCTGAAAAAGCCGCCCTGTTTCTGAAGTTCAGGATCTGCGAGGTAGAGTCCAGTTCCTTATTTAATGTTAGGTTCCAGTTGCCTCCCATTATTAACTGACCCTTAGACTTTTCAACCACTAGCTTAAGGAGTTCTGTGTAGAACTCAGATTGGGAGCTGGGGGGGGCATACACATTAACAAGAGTGACCATGGTCTCTTGGATTTTCTCTATTACAATAATGTATCTGGCTCCCTGATCAACTATGACCTCCTCCTCCTCAAAAGGCAGGGAACCAGCTAGAAGGATTGCGACCCCTCACTTTCTACCCTTCTCCAAGGATGCATGCTATAGGGTGGGGAGTGCTCTTGTTTTCAGCTTCAAAGCCTGCCCCAGGCCAAGATGCATTTCCTGGAGGAAATTAATCTCACATTTCTGGCAAGTGACAAATTTAATAATCTGTTTCCTTTTTAGAGGACCAGTAATGCCATTTACATTATAGGAGAGAATTCTAGTTGCTGTGTTAATCATTTTCAAACAGTGAAATACCTTGGAGCTGAATTAATACAAGTTCTGCAAGATGTCCCAATCCATTAATTCCAAACACTGTGAGATATCCGGTACACCTTTTAGTAATGTACAATCTTCTGTAAAAACATTAACTAGAACAGAACCCATAAGACTATATATTAACAAATGTATTTCAACCAGAGTGCAAGTGAAAACATCCTGCCCAACATTCAAGGTTGTTATGACCCAAACCTTGGGCCTTGGAGTGATGGGGGGGCATCTGAAGACCCCCCCCTCCAGAAAGCAAATTGGCTTTCTAGGTCAGTCAGAGATGGAAGGTCTTGACTAAGGTGCACCACACGTGCAATGCAGTAGGTTCCACTGTAGCAAGTAAGGATCCAAAAGAGTAGGCTCCAGCAAAGTTGCATGATGCCTCTCTGTGTTTTCAACATCGGCGCTTGGTTCAGGTGTATTAGTGACCAAGCCTCTCCAATCCCCCGACCTCTCACTTTTCTTAGATAGTTAAGTGTCAGCATTTCTGTCATTATGCTTTGTGTTCTCCCTTTTTGAGTCCTTATTTGCCCTTGTCTCTGTAATTATGATGTCCTTCTGCTCATTTTTTAACCATTGCTATCTCTGTACACTTTCAGCTTTTTATGTTCAAGGAAAACAGTACAAAACATGGTCTCCTGCCCCCGAAAAACTTACCCTCTGGTTTAGCTTTTGACAGCAAGAGCAGCATTTTTCTCACGCTGCAACTTACTCTATTTTAATTTTCAAAAGTCTGAAAAAGTGAGCAGTGCAGCGCCGCACCTTTTCAGTAAATGGAGCATCCCCTGCATCCTCCATACTTCTGGGTTTCGGACTTTTGCAAATTAAAATACAGTAAGTTATAGTGCGAGAAAAATGCCACTCTTGCTGTTAAAAGTTAAACCGGAGAGTAAGCTTTTCAGGGGTGGGAGACCATGTTTTGTACAGCTTTCTTTTAATAACTAATACAGAGCTCATCAGTGGATTGGGTTACTTGACACCAAGGCGACACAATTCCCCTCTTCAGAGAGGAACCTGGTCAGGTCCCATGTCGTGCTCTTGGGCAGCTGTCTAAGCGTCACCGTGTCAGGGCACAGGGAGTGATGAGGTTTCTTGCGCCTTCTCCTGCCATATCCTAAGTTGGTTATTTTCACGCCCTGTGAGTGTCTAGCCTTCTCTCTTAATGGGCCCAAGAGCTCGGTCCTTCTTCTCTCCACTCCAACCCCCACCCCCGCAACCAGCAATCACATTCACATGTTACCATCATAGTATTAACATTGCTATTTTTCTTTATTAAATATAAATTGTACATCAGAAGTCTCAGAGTTTAAGGCCACACACAGCAGGTGTTTGTCATCTTAGGCTTGACTCCAGGTAAATGGCGCCATTTTCTAAAGTTCTCTGAGTCATAGTTCCACCATGCTCATTGTGTAGCAGCCTCAACACAAAATTATAAGATTGTCTTACCAGCATTTTTAGGCAATCATCATCGCTGGTCTCAGGGTGGGAGAAGGGAAGGGGAACAGGATACAGAGGACATCAATCAGGGGGGCAACGACACAGACACACAAACCTTAAGTGAAAGCAGTGTAAATTCCCATGAGTACAAATGTCTTCAGGTGTATGTTGAGGCTCCAGAGTCGTCCCTTGAAGTGTGGGCTCCATCCTCTTCTGCTTTCTGCAGGTGAGGCGCTGCTTTATTCATCTTGGAGGTGTCCCCGTAAATCCGTATAAGCAAGCCTATATCTGCCCAAAGGTTGTTGCAGAAGCTCTGCACCTGTGTCCTGGGTGAGAAGAACCTATGTAGGCAATGGTCCAGGCAAATTCCAGCACGTCTCTTTCTAATTGCTCCTTAGCCAAGGGTGGGACTCTGATACCCAGGTCCTGTATGTAGGGCACTGCAGCAAGCAAGTTGACAGTAAACTTACCTTCAGTGTCCACATCGATAACCTTTCCAGTAAACTTAAATTCAGATTAGGGTTTTTCTACAGAAACAAGTCCCTTTTCCCAGCCGGTACTAGAGCCAAACTTGTTCAAGCCACGTTCCTCCTATTTATTGATTACGGCAAGTCAGCGACATCATCTACAACTGCTCTTCAGCCGGCAATTTACGCAAACTAGACGTCTTGTTCCACCAGGCTTTGCACTTCATCTTAAAGGCCCCTCCTAGAACCCATCACTGTAACCTATACACTGCTGTGAGATGGACCTCCCTAGCAACAAGACGTCTGATCCATCTAGGGATATGGACACTAAACATTCTGTTAAACAAGCTCCCAGGATATATATCCTCCCTCATCCATACCTGACATTGCACCTACTCCCTAAGAAAGTCTGACTTCATTCTTCTTGACACACCTAAGATGCGTATGAACTTTTGCAAAAGGGCTATCTCCTACACCCTGACCACCACCTGGAATCGTCTGCAATCCATTCTCAAACTTACCAGAGCTGTCACGATTAACTTTTTTAAATCCCTGTCGGCTGACAAACTAAAAGCTACATGCAACTGTCAATAGTTCTCACCCCTCTTCTGTCCTCACCCCTTAGCCTGTCACCTTCCCCCACCCCCTATACCCCTGCCCATCCCCACTACCCTCTCTATCCCTTTCCCTCCCTGGCCCCTGTAATTCCATCCCCCCACCTTCTACCCTAAACTGATATTCTGTTTATCATGCACTTATTTATTCACTCTTTATGTATTTTCAGGAACCCTGGTTTTCCATTTTTACCGGTAACACCAGTAACAATCAAAGAATCCTGCTTGGTTTGCGGATTTTGAATTCTTGTACTGGTGCCTCATGGAAATTGCATGTCACTGCACAGAATATCTAAGATTTCAGCATTTTTTTTTTTTTATTTTCTCTTTCTATGTCCCTTCTCATAGCATCAGTCTCCACTTTTCAGGCTGGGTATCCCTTAGCTTCACCCCCAGGTAATGCTCAGGAGCTCCTGTGGTCCTGCCTCTATCCTGCCTGGGTTGTACCCCTGCCCGGCGGAAAGGAAGGGGACCCCAGGACCCATCCACACTCCTTTAGTGTGTGTCAGGCAGCTCAGTGGGTCCCTCCTGGAGCCTGGTTATGAAGTCTGGGGCACCTGGGTCCCTTCTGCCAGTGGCCAATGTGGGGTGATTGTTCCTGGTTTTCTGGTCTCTGTCCCTGAGGGCACCAGCACTAGAGAGCCAAGGAGGTAGGTCACATAGAGACATGCCACTGCTCCAGATCCTGGCTAATGTCCTCCCCTCCTGATCACTCTGCAGCACCACTGCATCACCACCCGTGGTCACACAGGTGGTGGTAAAGCAGCAGGACCTGCAGCCCACCCTCCCCGGAGAATAGCAGTCCCCTAGGTGCTCAATCCTACTCCCCTGTCCAGACCTCCAGTTACCCGAGTTCGCTTCTGACCCTGGGTCACTGACACTGCAAGCAATAGTGCTACCACAGCACCAGCAAAGGCCGACCCAGATTTCAGCATCTTAAAATGAAGGCTGCTGTGCTTTGCATTCTTTCTGCTTTGCTGCATATGGAGTCAGTAAGGAAATCACCCGCACTGCTTTGTTGTAATCAGCCATTCAGTTTAATCACCCATGCCTAGTGGTTAGAGTAACAAGCAGTGAATGAACTGGGTACATCCAGCAGACTTGGGTTGTTTGAGTCCCACAACCTCCACTTGCATACTGTGTGACTCCAAACAAGTCACTTAACTTCCCCACTGCTTCTAGGTCACTCCTGAAAACAGACAGTCCTGCCTAGTGGGTCTTACCTGCTTTACAAAGAATATAAAAAAAAATACCAATATGTTTATTACATCATAGAATAGTAGTCGGGCTACTATGTAATTTATCTGAGTTTTACTTGGGCCGAAATGATTTTGTATAGGTAAAGATAAATGTTCAGATACATTTTATGTGTTTTATAAGCGTGATTTTAGTCAGGTGTTTATTGTATTCTTTGCATATAAGCATCTAGGTTGTAGAATAAGATTGCTAAATGCGGGATCACTGTTACCAACTAGCTTATTCAAGTTTATAACCAGTAGGGCCATCCACAATCCTCATTTGTTTGAATGAAAACTAGTTTGAATGAAAGTATGTTCTCAAAGAAGAAACTGCCTTACTACTTATAAAAATACTTCACAGTTAGCGCCCCATTTAGGTGAATTGGATCATTGGCAGCTTTTCTACCACCTACTGTTTCAGTCTCTGTGACAACAAAAGGTTTTCTGATAGACTGCTTCAACAAAAAGCAAATGTTAAGTATTTGTGTACTTATGTTTGGCCAGTGGATTTTGAAAGCACAGTCAATGACGTACAGAAGGTAAGTCCCCAGGGGCTGTATGATGCTGGTGGGTAGAGTAGTGCTCAATTCACGTCTGGGGGCACAATTTGAAGATGGGGGGGTGGCTCAGAGGTAATGCAAGGAAGTATTTTTTCACAGAGAGGGTTGTGGATGCATGGAACGGCCTTCCGGAGGAGGTTGTGGAGTCAAAAACAGTGGTTGAATTCAAGCATGCATGGGACAGCCATAAGGCAATTCTAGGGGTGGGGGTAGAAAGAAGTAGGCTGCTTCTTAACTAGGATCTGCAGCTTATCCATTAGGTAGGGAAATGGGCAGACTGGGTGGGCCAAGCGGTCCTTATCTGCCATCAGATTTTATGTTTATGTTGAACAAAGACAGGAAAACTGGGAGACATCCTTTTTATGGACACCAAGGGGAAAAAAAGCATCCACATGTCTGGTAGATGCATAAATCCATTTGAACATCCTCCACTAATCACTTGTGGATTTTCTAGGTGAAGACACTTTATTTCAAAGAAGCAAATTCAAGCAGTTTTTTACCCCTGGCCATTCACTCCTTCAGGTCTGCCAAGGCCCCCTACCATCACTGCTGAGTGCCGACCACCATCCACTGCCCCTTACTGCTGTGCTACCAGGTAACTCAAAGTAACCCTTCATTGAGTGGGCCCCTACCCCTGTGGGAGGTTACCAGAGGAGGAGAATTGCTCTAAAGAGCTTCCAGTATATCCTGGGCATGGCAGAGGTCAGAACGGGCACATGTCTGGGGATTCTGGCTTATGGAGGGACCAACAGCTGTCCTTTGGTTGGGTCAGTGGGTGTTTTCCCATTTTCTTGGGAGAGTGACAGGCCACACAATGTCAAGGCACAAGCCGACGTCTGTCACGCTCCCTTCTGCAGAGAGGGCTGACATGTTGTCACGCCTCTGGCCTCCACCAGGGGCCAGCAAATGCTGAGCCATGAATCCACCCTCCCTCCCAGGAGAAGGTGAGTGGTCGTTGGACACTCAAGCCTTCACCCACCAGCTGACCCTCCACCACCCAAGTCTGCTCCCTAACCCTGGTCAGCAGTGTCACAGGCAGAAATCCAATTCAGGCAGTTAAATTATAGATAGGGAAAAAACAAAGGTAGTCCACCTTAGCAGTGATGGTTCAGATTAATTCACATCTGAGTTCTAACAAGCAAAGAGACCAAGTCATTTATAACTTGTGCATGTGGGATGTGGGTGCTGAAGAAAGGAGATCATAATGCAGTCACTACTGCCATCACCCCAGAGGGATGTGGACTGCATTGTTGCTACTGCCATCACACCGACTGAGTGAGGGCTGTAGTGCTTCTGCCATCACCACTGGTGGATGGGGAATGTAATACTGCTGCTGTCCCACCTGAGGGACGGTGACCATAGTGCTGATACTACCATCACACCTGAGGAATGGTGAACGTAGTACTGCTGCCATCACACCTAAGGGATGGGGGCCACAGTGCTGCTGCTTCTGCCACACCTGAGGGAGGGAGGGGAGGTTGTAGTGCTTTTGTTGCTGCCATCACACCAGAGGGATGGGGGTTGTAGTGCTGTTGGTGCTGCCATCGTACCTGAGGGATGGGGCCATAGTGCTGCTTCTATTACACCTTAGGGATGGGGGCTGTAGTGTTGCTGCTGCCATCACATCTTGTACCTAAAATAACTTTAAATTGGTACAAGGATGGAAGGATGTGTAATAGTGGAAATCAAAATTGCTAAAATGCATGTTAGAGTTAAAAATTGTTAAATAAAGTACACAAAACCAAACACTGGTAAAAGTGGATTTTGGCTTAGCAGACACCGGTGACAATACCATTTTTTACAATGTGCAAAACTGTCTATGCCCTTTCTCAATCCTAGTAAACCAGTGTCCCTGTGTAACCCCCCTGCAAATGGGGGTTCCCAAAAGACTTCCAGGAGCTTGCTTGAATGCTCCAAGCCTGAATGGTGTTTGGCGTTTAAGCCATTTATCAGTGAGTGTTTTTAGAACCTCTGGTACTGTCTCTTTAAGAGCTGTCTGCTTGCAGACATAATTAGTTTGTATGGGGGACTGTGTGTTTCTTTGATTGAGTACCACTCAAGCTGCTGCCAATTCACCCCATTTTGCAGTCACTAGGAGTGCAAAGGAACCTGTCTGAAAGATGTAACTGATTGCCAGAAATCATTTACAGTAATAATAAAATTACAGTTTGTCTAACCTGCTTTCTTTGCAGTCAGAACTGTCTGCTAGTTCCCCATTCTGGTTTTGAACTGCTGAACTGGACCAATCAGTGTGGGGTAAACTAGCTCTAAAATGATGCCTTGGACGAATCAGAACTTGGGACTCATAATCTGGAGCCAGCCACAAGAGGATTGTATGGGCAGTGACTCTGGGAGATGTAGTTTAGACTTCAGTGCCTTTTGGACCAACAGCAGCAGTCTATTGTGAGTGACAGCCAATCCAGTCAAGAACTGGGAGGAACTCAAAGGAAGTGCCAGTTTTGTCTGTTGGGAGTTTCAGTTTGAGATCTGAAAGTGAAGGAAAGAAACCCTGTGCTCCTTCAGTGCACAGTTTCAGTCAAAAAGCGTGTGCAAGGCCCAGAGTTCGGTCTACAACTGTGTAACTGCTTGTTAGGACTGAATCCGTCCTGTGAAAAGAATCAAAGGATCTCTGAAGAGTAGAAACCAGGCTCACCCTGTAGAAGACTGAAGAAATTGTTGAATTACACTCGGTCTGTCAGGAACTGAATCTGCTGTGTGTTCTCCTGGTTATTGTGCAGTAATTGCGATTGGGATACAGATGCAGCCTGCCTGGTATAGTGCTTTCTTTTTTTACCATATAAATGTGTGAGGAGTCTCTTGGAGATCAAAAGTAGCCCTGCTGACATTGAAGGACCATATCTTCTTTGGAGGTCGTGAGTACTAATTCGGGGTCGCTCCCTGTTGAATTGCCACATTAAATCCAAATGGAATTACTGTACTGCTGACTGTTTAATTTTCCTTTTCTCTGTGTGAAAGGGCCCTACCAGCTGCCACGGTTTGGACTAGCCACTAGGGCTTGGGTACCCAGGGACAGTAACTGATAGGGATAGGCCTGTGCACAGAGCCATAAATGAATAGTAAAGTGATAAGCTAATTAACCTGATTTCCCCTGTCCTTGTTATATCCCCTAAATAAATCAGAGCTGTTTGTTTCAACAAAGTTATACTGCCTGAGGTATTTGTCTATGTTAAAGTACTGTACTGTGATTGTTGCACTGTATCTTATTTACAGGATGTCCCGGTGCCTGAACCAGCCTTGGGGTAAGTGTATACTGTGAAGGTAATTCTGCTATATTGTGTGGGCCACTAGTGGGAAGAAAGGGGTTGCAGTGTCCCAGAGGGCTGTGACCAAGTAAGTTTAACTATTGCAAACCCTGACCTCTGGGTGGAGGCACCCGCCATTGGATCAGGCCCCTCAACCTGTTAGTGGCAAATCAGGCAGGGGTAGTAGCCCCTGGGATAGCGCCATCTAGGGGTTACATTTTGGAGGCTCACCGCTGGGATTGTGTGTCCTCTAGTGGCCATATTTACAAACCACTGTTAAGGGAAAATAAATAAATAAATAAATAAATGGGTACCCGGACAGAAGTGGCTGTGCACCGGCTGGTGGAGTGGTGTACTGGGGAGGAGATCGACCCCCAAAATGCTATGCTTATCCTGGACATCCCCCTGGGTATCAATACGGACACTGTGCAGGGAGTACTTTCCAAGGTGGAAGGTTTACAAAATCCTGTGGTGGTGGGTCGGCACGCTAATCTGCTCACCCACACTTTCCTGGCCCTAGTAGAGTTTAAGGATCCCATAGATAGCTCCAAAGTACCACAGACCATTACCCCAGAGGGAGCCCTCACTGCTTGGAGAGTGATAACTAAGGACAGTAAAGACCCGGGGGGGAATGAGCCCCCACCACTATCTGAAACTTTTGAGGAGAAATTTGCTAAATGGTTGCTGGGAGAAGGGAAAACTGTGGAGGACTTGAAGAAACTATTCTTGCCACCTGGGGGTGTTCCTCCCCCAACACCCTCTCCTGCTCCAGTACCCGTAATGGTGGCTGAACCAATGCAGACTCCTATTTCTGCACCTGCCATTAGTCACGACTCTTACGAAGGTTGAGGATCTTCTCTGGCACCCTCCCACCCCCAAGGGAGGATGACTGGGAGACCTGGATAGACTATGTTGCCCCAAGTGCTAGAATGGCAATGCTCGGGAAGCCGCGAGGTTGGTGAGCCTCGAGGTCCGCCTAGCTACCATCCATGCTTCGCAGGCCAGTAAACTAACTACAGCCTTCGTAGCAGAGAGAATTATGGGAGCAGATTCAATGAAGCCTGGTGGAAAGTAAGATGCAGTACAAGGGTTGTTGTCTGTTATGTCTCGGCTGGAAAATTATTGAAGAATACCTCAAAGGGTAGTTTGCCAGCGATTGAACTGGACGAACCAGACTGGACAGAATCCTTAAGTCTGCCCCTTCTCAGAACTGCTGTTGCTTCAGTTACGCCTGGCAAATCGACTGGAATCCCACCCTCCTATGATGAGTTAATGAGAGAAATTCGAGGAGTTGAGAAAAGGCGACCTCGGGAGGACCTGCACCAACAGCTGTGGCTACGACCCAGTGACTGAGGGTGACCCATCAAGTGAAGTTCAGGGGCAGGGTTGGCAGTCAATGAGTGCTCTGACAAGGAAAAAGATATGCCACAATGGGGCGAACTGTTGAGAGATCCGAGAATTCAAAAACAGTCCCTTTATGAAGGCCACGCCTGCAAGTGCAGGCCCTGACCTATATCCGACTGCATCTGCTATGGGGTGGGGTACCCACCATGTATCTCCTGCTGATAACAGCTCCGAACTCGATTCCTTGACCATGGAAGTGGAGAAACTGACGAGATGTCTCCAAATGCTTATCACGCCGCAGACAGAGATGGCACCAAGGTTTCAGTTAGTAATACCCCGCCCTGGCTCCCAGTGTGGCGCCTCGGCCAGCTCAAACTCCAGAAGTATGTTTTGCTATAATTGTGGGAAAGATGGGCACATGAAGAATGCCAGTCCCCAAAGACACTGACAAAGTTGCATATAGGCTACAAGGAGAGCTTGGGAGAAGAAATCAGTGGTTAAGAGGTGCACGACATGATCCCAGTGAGGGCACCAAAATGCTAATTCACGTCCTTTTGTGGCAAGGTCAGTTGCCCAGGCCCCACTACCGCCTCTCCAGACTGGTCCAGAATAGTGGGTCCTCCATGGAGACCACTGTAAGGTGAATGGGTGTCTACAAGAGCTGTATTAGACAGTGGCTCCCAAGTGACAATTATGTTCCAGGATTGGTATCAGAAGCATTTGTCAGACGTACCCCTACAACCATTAGAAGGACTGCATGTATGGGGTTAAGTGAAAGGCCTACCCTATTCGGGTATATCCGAATTTGGCTGTCTTTCCCCACCTCCGTGGCTGGAGTGGCCGAACAAGTAGAGACCCTAGCCTTAGTGTGTCCCCCCACTGGACTGTATGATGGTGTCCCTTTGTTGATTGGAACAAATGCTCATATGTTAGGAAGGCTGGCACAGTTGTGTTATGAAAAACAGGGGTCAAAGACTAGTAGAGCTTTAAGAGTTCCGGCTTTAATTAAGAAGGCCTATGAGGCACAGAGAGATGCTGAAAAAACAGAACCAGAGGAACGGTTGGAATTGTATGGAAGAAGGATCCTGAGTCTCTGATCCTGGCGCCAAATGCCCAGTGTACCTTACAGGAGAGGTCCGTATCAGAAAGGATGTTAGAATAAAATATTAATGTTGGATGCACCAGGCGATGGAAAATTGCCAGAGGACTGCTGGTCAAGCCTAGTATTTTGCCGCTAGAGCCCATGCTTATGCCAGAAGGTAATGGTCCAAGTTCATAATGTGTCTGAAAGAGACATTCGAGTAAACAGAGGTTGCATCCTGGCTAATGTGCATTGTGCAGACACTGCAGTGCTACCCAGCAACAGAGTTCAAGGAAGAATGACGAGTAACGCCTGACTTGTTTGATTTGGCGACTCCCGCTGCCAGCTGAATGGAAAGTGAGGATCAGTGAGAAGCTTGCCCAGAGAGACCAGGTGTTTCTTTAAAGGAATGGGATGTAGGATGCGTGCAAGGAGCTGAGCACAATATCCGGCTGCATGACGAAAGACCATTTCGTGAGAGGTCTCGCGCCTGGCACCTGCTGACATAGATGATGTGAGGCGGCATCTGCAAGAGATGTTAGCTGCTGGTGTAATACAAAATCAGAAGCCCTTATGCTTCCCCATTGTGGTAGTGAGGAAAAAGAATGGAACAGTAAGGATGTGTGTGGATTATCGCACCTTAAACGTGGACTATCCTGATCAGTACACAATGCCCGCATTCAGGATGCTTTGGACTGCCTAAGCGGAGCAAGTGGTTCTCTGTGCTGGATCTCCATGTGGGTACTACCAGATCCCGATGGCCCCAGAGGACCGTGAGAAGACAGCCTTTATCTGTCCGTTGGCTTCTATGAATTCATGAGGATGCCTCAAGGTTTCAGGTGCCCCAGCCACTTTTCAGCGATTGATGGGCGTGCAGTGGGGACATGAACTTACTAGAGTGCCTGGTATACCTAGATGATGTTGTGTTTGGCAGCTCACTGGAGGAACATGAGAGCAGATTATTTAAGGTATTGGACCGACTGGAGGACTTTGGCCTTAAACTGTCCATTGATAAGTGTCAATTCTTTCAAACATCAGTAAAGTATGTGGGACACATAGTATCCACGAGGAATAGAGACCGACCCAAGTAAAGTTGAGGCCTTGACCACCTGGCCAAGCCAAAATCTAAAAGAACTGCAAAGATTCCTGGGATTCTGTGGTTATTATCGCTTCATCAAGGACTATTCAAGAGTGATCCGCCTTTACTTAACCTTACTCAAGGGTATCCCCAACCCACAAAAATACCAAAAGTCAGCGTCCCTCAAGACTGAAGAGTGTATTTTCATCCGAGTGAAGTATTTGGGGCCCGCTGGACTCCTGATTAGTGAGACTGCTTTTCATGAGATCATATATCAACTTACCCATGCTCCAGTGCTGGCTATGCCGATCAAGAAAACCTTACGTCCTGCACACTGATGCTAGCTTGCAAGGGTTGGGGGCTGTGTTGTACCAAGAGCACGAGAATGGCCTGAGACCAGTGGCCTTTGCCAGTAGAAGCCTGACCCCATCCGAAAAGAACTATCCTGTACATAAGTTAGGTTCCTAGCTTTGAAGTGGGCTATTGTTGACCAATTCCATGAGTACTTGTATGGGGCTAAAATACTAGTAAAAACTGACAATAATCCTTTGACCTATGTGCAGACCTCAGCTAAGTTGGATGCCACTGGCCATAGGTGGCTTTCTGCATTATCTACATATGACTATATCTCGAATACCGAGCAGGTCTGAACCACATAGATGCTGATGCTCTCTCCGGAGGCCTGTTCCCCAGAATGATTGGGTCGATTGGCAGAACCTGACATTCGGGCACTCTGCGGAAGTTTGACAGGGAGGAACAAATGTCACAGACGCAGTGGACTGCATGGTGGTGCTTGGGACCCTCTGAAATGCATACCTGCTGCTTGTGCCACTTTCTGCAATAGACATTGGTGCACTGCCTCAGCTGGACAATGACAGTGATGGCGGGCTCAATCACCGATCCCATGATCAAAGCAGCTTTAGAAGCCCTCTATGCAGGAAAGATGTGTCAAATTACGCTCCACTGATTTGAGAACTGCACTGTTATACAAAGAGTCCTAAGTTGAAACTGATCAATAAACTGTTATACAGAAACAGTAGACAGAGGGACAAGTAGACAAACAACAACTGTGCTGCCCACTGCCTTTCGAGACTCAGTACTGGAGGTCCTTGCACAACCACATGGGGCACCTTGGTATAGACAGAACACTTGACTTGGTGAGATCCAGATTCTATTGGCCTAAGATGGGGGCTGATGTGGAGCAACACATTCGAACTTGTAGTCGCTGCTTACAGAGAAGCTTTGCCCCAGGGGCTGCCCCCTTGTTAACATACCACCAGTGCACCCATGGAGCTGGTCTGTATTGATTTTCTGAGTTTGGAGTCAGATCAAAGAAATATCAGTAATGTGCTGGTGGTCACTGACCATTTCACGAGATATGCCCAAGCTTTCCCACCAAAGACCAGAAAGCATCCACTGTGCCAAAGTACTGTAGAAAACTTTTTGTTCACTATGGGGCTCCACAAAGAATCCATTCTGATCAAGGGAGAGACTTTGAGAGTCGTCTGATCAAAGAGATGCTTTCTCTGTGGGGAGTGAAGTCCAGAACCACTCCTTACCACCCCAGGGGACCCACAGCCTGAAGCGTTTCAACGCACTTTGCTAGATATGCTAGGCACCCTGCACCCAAAGGACAAGCCTAGATGGAGCCAACAAATTAGCACCCTGGTACATGCTTATAACTGCACCAAAGTGATGCCACTGGGTTCTCCCCTACCGCCTGATGTTTGGAAGAAGCTCGACTACCAGTAGATGTGTGTTTGGGGTCTCTCCTGATGGGGTTCAAGCTGACAACTATTTACAGTATGTGCAAAGTTAAAGGCCCAGCTAACTCATGCGTACCAACTGGCTCAAACCATGGCTGCCAAAAGAAATCTGGCCAACAAAGAAAGGTATGATAAAAGGTGAAAGCACAGGAACTCCAGGAGGAGATCGGGTGTGCTAAAAATCTGGGACTGCATGGCAAGCACAGATTGCTGACAGATGGCACCATCTCCCTCACATTGTAGTGGGCAAACTAGATGATCTGCCAGTGTACAAAGTAAGGCCTGAGAATAATTCAAAAGATGTAAAAACAATGCATAGAAATCATTTACTGCCCATTGGACAAATCCTGATTGAGTCTGAGCCCCCAGAAGATGCTCCCTCTGGACCAGTGACTAGAGCTGCTGCTAAGAAAAGATCAAGAAGTCTGCACCTACAGAAGCAAAGTTAAAGTGTTCCCCTCCACATGTCCCAGTTGAGCATGACTGTCAGTCCATATCGGAAGAAAGTGAGAGTGACTTTGAATACTATCCTTCTTACGAACTGAGTCAATTGTTTGGGGCAATCCCTAGTCAATACTGGAGACAAAGCTGGGCCTTCTGGACTGTCTATACCCCAACTTCATCCCTGGAGCCAATGCTCCCAGAAAGTGAAGTGCAAAGCATCAGATCAGATGAAATGGAATCATTGTGCATGGTTGAACTGTTTGAGCTTTCAGGGAGAAAATGATAGATTGGGGCAGACTGGTGATACACCGAACAAGAAGAGTATTTTGAGTGCCCTGACAGTCCACTGCCAGTGTCGAAAGCTCTCCATGCGAGCCAAATGTTGTGGACTCAGAAACTGTAACTCCTGGAGCTGAAAGTGCCCCAAGTTCTAGCCTCTCTACCCCCATGGAGACTCCCCTGACAAGTGAGGACAATGCTGAAAATGAGGCTCAGAGTGCAGAGACTATAACAGTTCCCCTAGAAAGACTGGTCGAGCTGTATAAAGCCTGTGGTGCACCTCAGTTATGATTCCCTTGGGAGGCCAGTGGACCTGCCTCTCAATGTTGTCCATAAAGGTGTATGTGTCCCAGGCTCATTGCCCAAACTGAGCGTTAGTGCTAACTCCAAGTTACTTGTGTTGCCCTCTAAGTATGGTGCCCTTGCCCGTCCAGCCCCAAGGTAACTGATGAGGAAGGTCCCCTCTCTTCAGGTTTCATGTACAAGTAATAACTTGAGTTATGGTACAATGTGTATGTTATACTGTGTAAAGTGGCGTACTGCAATGTTTCAGAAATGGTTCTTGGTAAAATGATGTATTGACTGATGATTACATGTGTGAGCCTAATGCAAATGTATATGGTTGCAGTTGAAACTTATGGGGTACTTGCTTGCGGACGTCAAGCTTTCCCAAACCAGGAAGGGTGTAACCCCCTGCAAATGGGGGTTCCCAAAGACTTCAGGAGCTTGCTTGAATGCTCCAAGCCTGAATGGTGTTTGGCGTTTAAGCCATTTATCAGTAGTGTTTTAGAACCTCTGGTACTGTCTCTTTAAGAGCTGTCTGCTTGCAGACATAATTAGTTTATGGGGGACTGTGTGTTTCTTTGATTGAGTACCACTCAAGCTGCTGCCAATTCACCCCATTTTGCAGTCACTAGGAGTGCAAAGGGAACCTGTCTGAAAGATGTAACTGATTGCCAGAAATCATTTACAGTAATAATAAAATTACAGTTTGTCTAACCTGCTTTCTTTGCAGTCAGAACTGTCTGCCTAGTTCCCCATTCTGGTTTTGAACTGCTGAACTGGACCAATCAGTGTGGGGTAAACTAGCTCAAAAATGATGCCTTGGACGAATCAGAACTTGGGACTCATAATCTGAGCCAGCCACAAGAGGATTGTATGGGCAGTGACTCTGGGAGATGTAGTTTAGACTTCGGTGCCTTTTTGGACCAACAGCAGCAGTCTATTGTGGTGACACCAATCCAGTCAAGAACTGGGAGGAACTCAAAGGAAGTGCCCGTTTTTGTCTGTTGGGAGTTTCAGTTTGAGATCTGAAAGTGAAGGGAAAGAAACCCTGTGCTCCTTCAGTGCACAGTTTCAGTCAAAAAACGTGTGCAAGGCCCAGAGTTCGGTCTACAACTTGTGTAACTGCTTGTTAGGACTGAATCCGTCCTGTAAAAGAATCAAAGGATCTCTGAAGAGTAGAAACCAGGCTCACCCTGTAGAAGACTGAAGAAATTGTTGAATTACACTCGGTCTGTCAGGAACTGAATCTGCTGTGTGTTCTCCTGGTTTTGTGCAGTAATGCGATTGGGATACAGATGCAGCCTGCCTGGTATAGTGCTTTCTTTTTTACCATATAAATGTGTGAGGAGTCTCTTGGAGATCAAAAGTAGCCCTGCTGACATTGAAGGACCATATCTTCTTTGGAGGTCGTGAGTACTAATTCAGAGGTCGCTCCTGTTGAATTGCCACATTAAATCCAAATGGAATTACTGTACTGCTGACTGTTTAATTTTCCTTTTCTCTGTGTGAAAGGGCCCCTACCAGCTGCCACGGTTTGGACTAGCCACTAGGGCCTGGGTACCCAGGGACAGTAACTGAGTAGGGATAGGCCTGTGCACAGAAGCCATAAATAGATAGTAAAGTGATAAGCTAATTAACCTGATTTCCCCTGTCCTTGTTATATCCCCCTAAATAAATCAGAGCTGTTTGTTTCAACAAAGTTATACTGCCTGAGGTATTTGTCTATGTTAAAGTACTGTACTGTGATTGTTGCACTGTATCTTATTTTACAGGATGTCCCGGTGCCTGAACCAGCCTTGGGGGTAAGTGTATACTGTGAAGGTAATTCTGCTATATTGTGTGGGCCACTAGTGGGAAGAAAGGGGGGTTGCAGTGTCCCAGAGGGCTGTGACCAAGTAAGTTTAACTATTGCAAACCCTGACCTCTGGGTGGAGGCACCCGCCATTGGATCCAGGCCCCTCAACCTGTTAGTGGCAAATCAGGCAGGGGTAGTAGCCCCTGGGATAGCGCCATCTAGGGGTTACACCTGTATTTTGTAGCAGCCTAAACTGAGATTGAAACTATTATAGTTCACTGACCTATGCAGCCAGTATAGTCTTATACTTGTGCAACTGTGTTAGTTTGGTTTTGGCCGTTTGCACACTCTATTCCAGATGAATTACCACCCCGTAGGGGTAAGAAAGCAAGGAACCCTCTGAGAGGGTTCCACCCCTAGAGGTGCCATGGAGTGATTCCCGTGGCTGAAGGTACCTTAGGAATCCCCCTAAGGAGAGAGTGCTGCCACTGGAGGAGGAAGGGAGGATAGTGGGGCAAAGAAAAAATGCTTTACAATGAGGCTGAGAGGAACTGCTTATATAGCTCAGGAAGTGGGAGTGGTTGGCTGCTTGGCCACTGAACTCCAGACAAAGCCTTTCCAATTCACTGACCTATGCAGCCAGTATAGTGTTATGCTTGTGCAACTGTAATAGTTTGGTTTTGGCTGTTCGCATTCTCTATTCAGGAGGAATTACCACCCTGTAGGGGTACAAAGGCAAGAAACCCTCAGAGAGGGTTCCATCCCTAGAGGTGCCACGGGATGATTCCCATTTCTAAAGGTACCTTAGGAACCCCCAAAAGAAATGTAGTATCATCCCCAAAAAGGAGGCAACACGAAGCACATGAGAAAGCAGTAACTGTGACATAGGAGCAGTAACTGTAATGTAGTAGTGGAGAAGCATAGGCAGTTTGATAATGCAATGAGATGCTCAGTTGGATAATGTAATGAATACCAAGGCTTGCGTAGCATGATACTGATGGTTTGCGTTGAGATTAGAGAATCCCCTAAGGAGAGAGAGAACGACAGTACATCCTCCACCTCCATCCAACAGCGGAACCTACTTAAAGAAACTAGGAGAAACAACTATTCTGACTAAGTGTTATGACCTGAGGCAAGGGAGGAGAGAAAAAAAACCCTATGAGGAGGAAATCTCTTAGGATCCTAGGCCTAGGTCGTCTTCCCTCCAGGCTTGGGATAGTTTAGTTAGTGACAGCTCTGCAGCTGCAATTTGGAAAAGCCAATTAAAGGGAGGTGGGAAATATTCCAATTTGGAGGAAGGCTCTCACTCAAACCCTCTAGCAGGAACGCCATGGAAGGTTGCGAGAAAACTCTGCAACAATACGTGCATCCAAGGCACAGGAGGAGAGCAACAACTGCTGAGGCACTCACCTGGCCTACCCGTCCTAAATCAAACCAGGTGAACCAGAGACAGTCGTAGGGAGAATGCAGTGAAGGAGCCTCACTAGGGAAACCACTAATGTCAATGGCTAACTGTTATAGTGGACACTAGAGCCAAAGGAAGTAACTTTTTCCACCCTTCACCATTAGTCTTAAATTCTACACCAGGAACTGCTGCCGCATAGCAGGCAACTAAAGCCAAGCCCGGGGCGAGAACATTCCCAGCTATGGGCCAGGTGAGAAGGATCCCGCCCCAAGCTGGACACACTCGAGATGCGGACTAAATGCAGAGCGAGACAGTCGGCTGCAGGAACCCTGCACTAGAACACAATGGCTGGCATGCCCCTGAAATTGATTGAGAGCTGAAAAGCTGGTGAACTGAATGAGCACGGTGTGCTGAGATCGTAATGAGCATTGAGTGCTGAGACCTTGCAAGGTCGAATGCAGATTGAGTGCAGCAGAATCCCAGAGGCTAAAGCCGAGGGATGGCAGTAGGCATGAAGCAATGGTTTGCATAAGCAAGGAGCAATGGTTGCATAAGCAAGTGAGGACCTGCACGTAGGTCACTAAGCAGTAGTAATGACAGGTGGACCTGCATGGAGGTCTGCATAACACACTGTATAGCATTAACAGTACTGAATTGGGGGCAAGCCAGCCAGCCAGCCATGAATAGCTAAATCAAGGTGACAAATACTCTGAGGATTTTTCAGTGGTGAGGCAATTTTAATATCAAAGCTATATTAACAGTCTCAGCAGAAGCGTAGTTGTTTTTTTATTTTTATTTTTTTATTTTAGTCTCTGGTAACCGGGTAAGACCCACTAGGCACAAATGCCTGTTTTCAGGGGTGACCTGAGAGCACTGGGCAGTTAAGTGACTTGCTTAGAGTCACACAGTATGCAAGTGGAGGTTGTGAGAATCAAACTCAGGTCTAGTCTGCTGGATGTACCAAGCTTGTTCACACCTCGTTCCTCTAATCTCTAGGCTATACTGCCAGCCTAGTTGGCTGACCTCAGAGTTGTAACTGCAATAAAACAGGGAGACAATGCTTGAAAGCAGGTGTAGCCAGGCAGTGCAATGAAGCAGCAAGTAGAACGATAGCAGGAATGAGCAGCACAGCTAGGGTCAGAGTAAACTGTCAGGTGAAAAGAATTGAGTATGCAACATGGAGCAGCTATGGCTGAGCTGAAACACACAGATAATGACTGCAGTTGCACTGCAGTAGTTTGAGCATAGTGAACACAGTGTAAAAACACAAGCACTGGGTACAATAGTAATTAAAGTAAACAGCAGCGGTGGCTACAGTTGTAGGTAACTGAAAGCAGTAGCAGGAGCACTGAGTAGCAGTATGCTAGGAGCTTAGAAACAAAGCCCCCACCCCCAAAAAAAAAGAAGGAAGCACACACAGCTGAAGGCAAAATACTAACCAGAAGCAGGAAAATAAACACAGAAGCCCAGCAGAGACAAGCAGGAGTAGCAAAGTGGGGAGACCAGGCTCCAGCCAGCCAGGGAGGCCTAAGCAGCTAAAGAGAACAGAGCCTTCGGCTGCAAAAAAAAAAAAAAAAGCTTCACAATGAGGCTGAGAGGAACTGCTTATATAGCTCAGGAAGTGGGAGTGGCTGGCTACTTGACCACTGAACTCCAGGCAAAGCCGTTCCAATTAGCTATTTCTGTTGTTTAATGTTCCTTGTACCTTTTGTAAATACTGAAACAATTTTGTCCAGTCATTTGTTTGTATAGCATTCCTGTCAACTGCAGTATATGTTTTGGACCTCTTATCATTGTTGTAATTTAGATGTTCAAGTTGATGTTTGTCCTTTTTTAGTAAGCCGTTATTTGTCTAGGAACTCCCCGTGAATGAGCTTTTCCTACAATAAACTGAAACTGAATGTTTTTGTTCCCTCCACCGTGTCAGTTTTAAGCCTTGCTGAGCATAATTTCTGTGCCTTAATGTTTCTTGCTTTTAGCTGTTTTAGGATCAGACAAATGAGCTTTCTTTGGTCTTGCACGGCTGTGATGAAATCATTGTCCAATGACACACTGTTATTTTGGAAGAGTATTTCACCACTCCTCCAGGCCCTCTGCAGCAGCTCCTCTTTTGCTACATAATTCGTGAGTTTTGCCATGAAAGACCTGGGTTTTGGCCCAAGTCACCTGTGGGCCAGATCCATTGAGAGGTCTGTGTCTTCAGGTAGATGTAAAATGTCCCTTAAAACCTTTTGTAGAAAAGCGATGACACTGGGGTATCCTGTTTCATACCCTTCTGGTATGCCATATATTATTCTTATATTCTGCCGGTGGCTTCTTCCCTTCGAGTCATCAATTTGGTATGTCAACTCACAGTCTCTGCCAAGCAAATAGAGGAGCAGCCTGTCCTGTGTGTCCCCCTGCTCTGCGATGTTACTGTGACTGAGCTCTAGCTGATCCATTTTATGTTCGATTTTGTTTATGTCTGACCTGAGTGCCGTGAGGGTATCATTGATTTTAGTGACCATCTTGTGGTCTGTAGAATAGAAGCAATGAGGTTGTCTGGGTCCGCATGTTCCTTGCCCGCCTCTGACGCATTGTCAACAGAGCCTGCCGGCATATTCAAGCGCTGTTTTTCTTGGGAGATGAGCTCTTTAAGCCTTTGCGTCGATGTCCCTGAATTCCTTGTGAGTATGGCTTTTGCTCTGGTGCTCTTAGCGGGAGAATACATTTGTTTTACCACTGATGTTGAGGAATTTAGGTCAAGAGCTGGAGTGAGCCCATTTTTCATGCGGCCATTAGGGTGCCAACATCACTGGAAGTATCTGCCCAGAGCCTTGAGGGAGGCACCTATGGTGCAGGAGTTTAAAAGGGGCTTAAAAACTTATTTGTATGCTGGCCCACTGGCGCAGAGGTTGGATTTCCACCTGCAATACCAATGCCCCCGGGTTCAAATCCAGACTTGGGATATCAGAGAGTTGGTTGGGGGGGAGAGGATTAAGCATCCTCTGCATAGCTCTCCTCCTCTGGGGGGAGGGGAATATGACTGGTGCATAATTAACCCCAGGCAGAGGTCAGGGGGATACAGCTGCGGAGCCCTGTTCTGGTTGGGAGGCATGTCAGATGTTTGGTGTGTCACCTTAATGTCATTGCACAACACACCTCCTGGGGAGAAAAACTGTGAAAAATTGTAGGTTCCACCTCTGCAGGATGACGTCTGCTCCACGTAGCAAACCTCATACTGTTGCCCAGGCTCTTACTCCTGTGCTACCTATTCATGTCTGTTGGGGGGAATGTGCCTCCCCCTCAATGGCACTGCCCCTGGGGGGTAAGCTGTAGGTGTTTGGGGGGTTGGGTCTGTCCTGTGATGAGGGGTACAGGGTGGAGCACACAGGTGACCGATGGCTGGTGCACATGGAGCCGAGCAACAAAAAAAACATAATTGTTCCAACAAACATTTGGGGATTATTCATAACATCCTATCGTAGCACATCCCAAATTATTACCTTGTTTTAATATTAATGCTGTACAAATTCTGTATAGTTATTTATTTGGGGTTTTAATGTGGTTAATTGTTTGCTGGTTTTAAATTGTGTTGTATTGTAATGGTGCCCTGGGACTCCAGAGAAGGGGACCATAAACAAATTAAGACTACCCACCACCACCACCAGCTCACTGTGTCTTTCCTGGTGAAACCTTTGAAATAAATAAAGAATAAGATGTTTTAGTGGTACAGTAGAAGCTGCTAGAGATGGCCCTGTGTATGGCTACTTGTCCCTATTAAGTGGTCATCCTATCCAGAAGGAAGTTTTGGGTTTTATCAGATATTGGCAGCCATTTTAATTGTGCAACAGTACAGTATGTCTGGTTTAGATTAAACAGCACTTCCTAGTCGATTTTGTTTTAAAGGTACATTTATTGATGCTCTCATAAAGTGAAAAGTCAGTGAAAAGGCTTCATTACTAGTATGCACATTTGTTTTAGTTCTTTTAAAAAAAAAATCAGAATTTCTGCTCTGAAGGGTGTCAGAGCAGATCTTACTGATGATCTTTATTTTCAGAGAATGTAGGCTGCTCCACTCCATGGCTTCACCTTGCAGCCGACACCAGAACATCAGTGTTCATGTGTTAGCAAGGGCACAGTGACTAGTGACTTCTGGCAAAGGTGGATTGTTCTCAGTTTCATCCAGGTATCCTTGTATCTGCGATCTGAAATTGTTTATATCATACATACTGTATTATGGGTCACTGCTGTGCTGCATTCACAGTAATTTCCACAGAAACAGCAATGTGCAGGGATTGTGTCTGTTATAAGTGCTTCCACAGCTAGGAAAGTTGATAAAACCATGCTGTAAAACAAGTCCCTTCGTATACTAATTCTGATTTTATGGAACATTAAAACAGCTAACTTTAATGCCTTTCATTCTTTATTGTCAGGTGTTTATTGGTCACCATTCAGAGAACAGTTGGCCCAATAAATCACTTGGGAGAGTTTGCCTGCCTGTCCTCCTTTCCATCAATCTATCTGTCCATCCGTTCAGTCTCGTGAGTATTTTATGAGACTTGACTGCTCTCAACAAAGGAAACTCAACGAAGACATTATAAGTGGAACATGTTTCAAAAAAGTACATATATGTGGTATATTTTGTTTGGTTGATTCAAACGTTACAGCTAAAATAAGATCAAAAATTCTTCTGGCGGTAGCTTTGAACCATAAGGGGAATTTGCTTTCTAGTGCGTTTCCACTGGTCTCACATCAATATAATTGGATTAAAAAATGATAAAGGAAAATATGGTGGAGGGCTGACGCATTGTGCCTTACCTTCTGCCACACCAGCGACCCATCTTCACGGTGCAAGTGGGTCGCGGGAGTAGGTTGGGGAAAGAGAGGATTGAGGGTCCAGAGGACAGCTCTCCTCTCCTGGAGAGGCTGGGGTACGGAGACTGGCACTGACCTGACACCTAGTGCTGGTTGGCTGTTGGCATGCCAGGTCCCATACAATGTGGGGTGGAGGAGAAGCAGTTGAGCAGCATGTTGTGTGTGGAAGCATGTGTGGTTCAGCCATTGTGGGCATTGCACACTCCCCCTCTAGGGCGAACAAGGAAAAATGTCCCAGGAGCATTTGATTACTGCCATCCTCCCAGGCTCCGTTTCTGACAGAAGGCACCTCCCTGAACTGGATTCAGTCTCATGGGGTTGAGGGGAGCAGAAGGCATGAAGTAATCATGCCGCTATATCAGTCCCTGGTGAGTCCTCAACTGGAGTAATGTGTTCGGTTCTGGAGACCACACCTCAGGAAGGTCATAGATGGGCTGGAGATGGTACAGAGAAGAGCAACAAAGATGGTGCAGGGCTTGCGTCAGAAACCATACGAGGCAAGACTGGATAACCTCAAATTATACTCCCTAGAACAATGCAGGAATCATGGGGACATGATAGAAACATTAAAATACCTTAAAGGCAACAACAGGGTGCATGTGCAGAACCTCTTTCAGGTAAAGGACTACAGCAGGACTAGAGGGCACAATCTTTGACTTAAGGGAGGAAAGTTTAGAAGCAATACACGGAAATTCTTCTTCACAGAGCATGTTGTGGAACCATGGAATAGCCTGCCAGAGGGGGTGGCAGGAGCCAGGACACTGGGGGAATTCAAGTGGGCAAGGGATGGACACTGTGGGATACACAAGCAGGCAACTAAGCAGAGGGAGTAGGAAGCCAAGGGCAGACTTGATGGATCATACGGTCCCCATCTATTGACAACTTCTATGTTTCTAAGTTTCCCCACCACCCTGCCACGGAGGGTGAGCCGTGGGGAAAGAAGGGAGGTTAAGTCCTGTGGTTGGGTGATGGGGCTTGGAGGATGGCACAAACGTGGGCTGACCAGGACGGGGGGGAAAAAAAAGGAAAATATATGAACTACAAAGAAACCAGCAGAGGGCCATTTGGTCTATCAACTACAGGCTGAAGGACTTGAATATGTACTCCCTGGAGGAGGAGGAGGAAGAGAGGGGATATGATAGAGACATACAAGTACCTTACAGGGAGGAACAGGGTGCTGGAATCTACTATTTTCCAGTGAAAAAGATGTTCCAAGACTAAAGGGCATGGGATGAAGTTGGAAGGAGGGCAATTCAGAGGAAACATGAGGAAGTATTTCTTCACAGAAAGTGGGAGAGAAGGCTGTTGAGGGGGTTCCAATAAAGGAGGGACTTGGTCTCCACCCCCCTGGGGAGCTAGAGGAATGTGAGAAAAGGCAGACTGATAAGGTGCTGACCAGGGGAAGACTGAATCCCCATGAGAATGTGAGCAGGGGAAATGGAAGTATACGGAAAGGGTGGAAGGTAGTTCTGCTAAATGCCAGGAGCTTGGGCAATAAAATGCCTGAGCTCTAGGCAATGCAAGCTGAGGGAGAGGTGGATGTGGCAGTGGTCACCGAGACCTGGGCCACCGCAGGGCATGACTGGGACCTGAATCTGGAGGGTTACACCATGTTCAGGAAGGATGGGAGGAGGGAAGGGGAGGAGGGGTAGCAATAATAGTCAAAACCTGCATTGGCATAGAAGGAGTGGAGGAGGCAGAGGGAACTGTGGAGGCCACTTGGGTCACCTTGATAACAAATGGGGGCAAGAGAGTAAAAATAATAGTGGTGTATAGACCCTCTGCGCTGGCAGAAGAGCTGGAGAAAAGTCTGGTGGCAGATGTTGGGAGACACTGCAAATTGGGTAGGGGAAGGGTGGTGGTGTTGGGTGACTTAAACCTGCCAGGAATGGACTGGGAGACTATGACATTCTCGGTGGCCAGGAAACAGAGGTTGTTGGATGTCTGTCAGGATGTGTTCCTAACTCAGCAGGTGGGGGAACCGACCAGGGAGGCACAGATACTGGATGTGGACCTGGCAGACAGTGACCAGATTGGGGTCCTGGAGGTAAGGGACCCATTGGCGGAGAGCGACCATGCCATGGTCTGGTTCTGCCTGAACCTAGGAGGAGTAGAAGACTGCACAAAGATGGAGGTAACCAACTTCAGAGGGGCGATGAGTAATTTTTTCTTCCTGACTACCACTGACACCTGATATTCTAATGTCAGCTTGCAGTACAAAGTGACGCTCACGTCCTTCATCACATCCACTGCTTGAAGTGTCTGACCATTCACAGGTGGTAAAAGAAGATCACTGCTTGTCACTGCTGATCCATGCCAGCCTGGCTCGACAATCATAACCTCTTTCTTGCTTGGGCTGAGACACAACCAGTTGGAGGCCATCCAGTTGTTGATTTCTTGTAGGCACCATACCAGCACCACAACTACATTTGACACATTAGAAGTACAAGACAGCTAGAGCTGAGTATCATCTGCTTAATAGTGAAACTCTACTCCATGCCATATAATGATCTCATCCAACAGCTACAGTACATGTACACGGCGAACAACATAGGTACCAAGATCAAGCTTTGTGGAACCGCATAGGTGATTGTAGTCACTTCAGAATTGAATTAGCTAAAGCCACCTGCTGCAATCTCCCGGTAATGTAGGACTCAAACCAGCACAAAACTGTGCCAGTGAGTCCCACATGATTCCTTAGGTGATCAATTAGCACACCATGGTCCACCATGTCAATGCTGATGAGAGATCCAACAGGACCAAAATGGAATAAAATCCTTGGTCTCTCACCAGGAAGAGATCGTAAAGCGTTCTGACCAAAGCAGTACTGTGACAAGGACTAAACCCTGACTAGAAAGGCTCATAGATCCAAGTGAGACTCAAGCTATGCCACTACTACCTTCTTATTTACCTTCCCCAAAAAGGGAAGGTTCAAGACACACCTGTAATTAACCAGACTGTCGGGATCCAAAGATGGTTTCCTCAGGAGAGGTTTCCGTACTTCCCTCTTCAGATCTGATGGGAAAACACCCTCTCTCAAGGAACAAATGACCAACGTGGTATAAACTTTTGGGAGTCAAGAGTCTGCCAATAAATAGCCAAGTAGGTCTAGGGTCCAGTACACAGTAAGTAGAGTGCAAACCTGAGATCTCCCAGACAATCTCTTCTTCTAAAGCTGGGTAAAACTCAGCCTAGAATTACAGATCGCCATCACCACTCTGATTCTGGACATCAATGTCCCATGACAGGTCACATGAGGATATCCCAGTCCAAATCGAGGTTGCCTTGTTAAGGAAAAAACAGCTGAACTCTTCACACTTATCTGCAGAAAATGCTCCCTCAGACAGACAAGATGGATTTATCGATCTGTCTGTGGTGTGAGAAAGTTGAGCTGGTCAATTTTTGTTTGCAGCAATAACACTTGACAGGAACTCTGTCTTTTTCAGAGTAATTGCCCTGTGATGTTCACCATAATGAATTCCCAGAGCCATCTGATTTTCACTATAATAAATTTGCAGGGTCAATTTAGCCTCCTCAGAGTAGGACATCTGCCAAGAATACTCCGACTTCTGTCCCTTAGTCTTCAACCACGTCAACTCCTCACACTATCATACGGAGCTGCAGCAGGGGTCAAAGGATGGGCACAGAAAGGTGCTAGGGAGTCCAAGGCAACCATGAGAATTGTATTATTGTGCTTCATGGCTTTCTCAGCTCCCTGAGCACATACTGTCTCCATACCTGAGTCATCCAGTACTGCCTGGAGTTTGCGAGGCTCCAAATTCAATTTTGCGTGGTACTGGACTATCTCCACAGGAAGGGTATTAAAACAGGTGGCCTGCTAAGGAATGACATGATGCAAGGATCTGGCAAAATGACCAGATCAGCCTTGACTGCACTTACGTCAAGTCCTGATGAGAAAACCAGGTCCAGTATGTGACCATGCAGGTGAGCAGCACAGGCCTGTGCAAGGCCCGGTGATGACATCAACTGGAGAAGCTGCTGACTAAAAGGTGATGTTTCACCATCAACCTAGGCGTTGAAGCCCCCCAGAACTAAAAGTTGATGGGTGTACAACACCTGGTCAACCATGAAATCTGCCAGCTCCTGAAAGAAATCACCCCCACATCCTGGAAGCTGGTATATGAGGATGGCCCTACATCCCACATTGGCCCCACCCCTAACAGCTACACACTGAAAAGACCTGGTAATTCCCATGGGGCATGCCATGAGTCCCAAAGTGGATCTAAAACTGATGGCCACCCCACCCCCAGCGATCCAGCCTTGGGCAATACACCACGGAATACCCAGCCAGGATGGATGACTCCAGCACAGGGCCAGAGTCATCCCCCAGCCAAGTCTCCATGATACAAACAAAATCAGCAGAAGACTCAGCAGTGAAACCCTCCATCACAGCCATTGTATTCCTCATTGATCTTGCGTTATAAAGAATGGCCTGAAGGGAAGGAACAGAGTTGGCTGGCCTGCTAACCTGCTTACAATGTGCTTACACCAAGCAACCAGAATAGTTGCTCAGCAAAGCAGTATGTCAAAATCAGTGCTGACATCTTAAAAGTGTACGGGATGCCGAGTCAAAAGGCACCCCCTACTATCTCCACTAAACTATAAATTAAAACAAAAATACCTCACCTGCACTCACTAATTAAATCCCTAACTCATGTAAAAACAACTCTACAACTAGCCCTGCAAAATAGAACAAGTTTTGGAGAGGTGTCAACTTTCGTGTATGGTGATGATTACTGCCAGCTGCCATACAGCAGGTAGGTTATCTAGTTGTAAAGAAAGGCTATCCATATGTGTTATGGCTTCAGCAGCTAATTTGAGTAAGAAGGGACTATTAAACTCACCTCTTTTCATGGGTGGGATGTTTTTAAGTTCATTGGAGCTTATTTACATGATAGCGCTGTCTATCATTTTAGGGAGGCTGGGAAGACAACATTTGATTTGATTTTTATTTGTATATGGGAAAGCACTCTGGAATACAATTCCATTTACAGGTATGACCATGGTCAAAAATACATACAATACATACATATCACGATAATTACAAATGTATAGGGAAACAAATTCCATGTCTTAGATAAAAAATACATTTAAAAGCAGTCACATGTCATCACATTACATCATGCAAGTGTTGCCCTTTAGTTTGGACCTCCAGTGACAACAGGTGGTGCTGTAATGTAAATAACCCCATCATAGAGATTGTAGACATCATACTGTGAGATATTCTATCAAGTGGAAAGTTCATGGGTGATTTTAGTACTGTACTGTGCTGGTTCAGGGGTTAGAAATGTATTTCTACCTATCAATATTTAACTGTATGATAAATAACTGCACCTTCGTTTCATAAAGAGGAAATTCAAGTATTCATTTCTTCTGTCTTCATTACTTAAACAGCAGCTGACACCTTCTGGAGAATTTTACCAAAACATACTACAGTACTTAGACACAGTCCAGCTTGTATTTCACATTAGTTCTGTATTCCAGCTCCCCATTATTTATTAATTACTGAAGTTATCTGCATGAAAACAGGATCTATTCCTGTTGTTGTCTCCCTACCTGAGGTCATAATACACTGCTTGTGACATCACAGTTCCTCTCATGGCAACAGACTGTGATGTCACAACAGAGGATTATGACTTGAAGCAAGGAGTCAGCTATAGAGGCAGATGAACCCTGAGGGATAAAGATTATATACTCTTGCAAATGTTCTTAGTAATAAATACTGGGAAGGAGGACTCTTTAGAATCTATATGGAATGGAAGCTAAATTGTACCTAATTGTGTTTTTCAAAGTGTTTTTAAGGCATCAGCAGCTTTTTAAGTCTGCCTTGGAAGAGCAATTGACTGGCATCTGCTGTTGGAGATACAATTAGGAAAGTTATTATGCCATACCAGAATGTATTAATCCCTTGTTTATACCTCAAAGCTGAATACTTCTATGCTACATGTTCCCACCTATTAATCTTATTCCAGTGGTACTCTTTAGCTTCTGATAACAGGGATGCTCCTGTTCTGACCTTTTAAAAATGTGTAACAAATGTTTATAATTAAATATAGATTGCATTAAGTACCATTTAGGTAACCTTATTTCTTGAGGTTTGTAGAAAAATACCCCTGAGAAAGATGTCACATTTCATCAGGGCATGTGGTGAGTGAGCTTGACATGCAGGTACGCATTACAGCGAGTGTATGTTATGCATTGTTTTTGCATACTTTTTTAAGTCATCCTGAAGTGTCAGTTCTATTATTAAAGGTGTTTTTAATACTAAAGGCTCATACTAAAGCCATAGAATGAAAGAAGGTAATATGCTGATGTAAACCATCCATTTGCAATTGCAGAACCCCATTAAAAAAATCGCCTTCATTTATATGTGTGTCTAATTTGGTTTTGGAAACATTAAAGCTCCCTTAGCCTAGGACACCTGGTGCTGACAACTGAGGCAGGGTTCTGGCATCCACCTTGGATGATTCCTGCCATAGGGAGGGAGGGCAGCTCCTTCTGTTGCATGACTTCCCCTATGCCCCCGAGGAGGGTTGGCATGTGGGAAGGAATGGTGCTCCTTTTCGAAGTGGCCTTATGTTGGGACGCACCCACTTACTTGACATGGGCCAGCAGTGGAGTTCAGGCAATCCCTCTGACAGCCCTGCTAAGCAGAACAGCGGGTGGGATAAGGGGTAGGTGTATCCACAGTGGCATGGACCAGGGCCTCCTCACCTCCACCATCTTTGTTGACCTGGCCAAAGCATTCAACACTTTTTCCCACCCCTCTCCTCCTCGACAAGCTCAAGTCAGCCAGTCTGTCATACTCTGCTACTAACTGGTTCCATTCTCACCTAGTGGGTAGATCTCAGTTAGTTAGAATTGGCAAGTTCTTATCCTTTCACCTTCCCATTTGCACCAGTGTCCCCCAGGGCACCGTTCTTGGCCGATTACTTTTCTCTATATTCTTATATGACCTTCCCTATGCCTGCTCATCTGCATCCATTCACATGAACGCAGATGACATGGTCCTTTTTGCCTCGGCTTCCTCCCCTCCTGAGATAA
Organism: Neoceratodus forsteri; assembly: GCA_016271365.2. NCBI lineage: Eukaryota > Metazoa > Chordata > Ceratodontiformes > Ceratodontidae > Neoceratodus > Neoceratodus forsteri. The sequence goes on from CM057451.1 coordinate 1,096,127,478, forward strand.
CGGCCAGGATTCAGCTCGATTTTGACAAGGTCCAAAACTGGTTCAGATCAAATCAGTTATTCATAAATGCCAAAAAATGGTCTTCATGACCTTTTGCATGAAGCAGAGGCTTTCCAGGCTCCCACCCCCCTACACTCCCTAGATGGGGTCAAAATTGATGATGTGACCTCATTTAAGTACCTTGGGTTCTGGCTTGACCGGCAACTTGACTTTTCACAGTATGTGGATGCCATACTTAAAAACTCCACTCTAAACTCTGCGCTTTATTTAGGAACAAAAGCTGCATCCCACACCCTGCTTGCCAAGAAATCATCTCTAAAATGATCCTTCCCAGTAACAGTTATGGTGATATTATCTACAGTGCTGCCTCAAAGGCCACCCTGGTCAGACTGAACTATCTCTTTCATTCCTTGTGCCATTTTGCCTTGGACTGCCTGCCTCACTCACCACTGTTCCTTATACTCTGTCCTCTCCTTCCCCTCCCTGATATATTGCCACCTAATTCACTGTGCCTCTTTTATCTCTAAATTCTGGCTGACCTCCCTCCCCATTACCTTAGCTCTCTCTCCTCTCCCCCAGCCCCATCCTCATACACCTTCCTTAACTTTGGCTATTGTTCCTTCACCCTTCCTTTCGAAAATCCCTCTCAACAGGCTGCCTTCTCCTTCCACGTTTCTAAACTTTGGAACTCTCTACCCCAGCCATTCCCTCAGCATCTTCCAAACACTCTCTCTCCCCCCTGTTCGGTGACCACACTGCTCCTTCCTGTGCCTGTTCTTGACTCAATTTAGCCTTCCTCTTGAAAATCCCTGGCTGGACAGGCTGCCTTTTCCTTCCACCTTCCTAAACTCTCCTTCCTCTCTTCTTTCTCCCCTCTCTTCTTCTACCCCCACGTGTTCTACACTTTCCCTTCCTCCCTTCTACCTGCACTCCTTCCTTTAATGCCCCGTTCCCCTTGAGCCCTCATTAATTTATGAGATGCAATGTACTTTTACTGTACACATGGGACATCTTCGTTTTATACTGTTTAATTTATTGTCACCAATGTTGTTGTTTTTTGTATAAACTTTTGTTTCCATTGTATTCTTATTCTCCTGTTCCCCATTCCCCCCAGGACACATCTGGAAGCAAGCTTTATCATCTCAGAATGTCTTTCCTGGTGAAGTTTTGAAATAAATAAATAAATAAGTAAGACAGATATAAGGAGCAGACTTGGGACAGGTGAAGTTCCCTAGTCTAACTGCATCAGCATGGCTGCCTGGCCTGCCACCTCCTCGCCAGCTCTTCCTTCTCATGTCCCAGGCTTGTCTAGCAAAGTATTCTCTTCAGAGACCTGGTCCCCCTCACAGGTTCCATCCATGGTGAACAAGCCACAAGTTACCTGCCTGGGGACCAGAGTTAGAAGTGAGTGAAGGCAAGAATGGAGCATCGGTTAATAGGGGTTCCATGGGCAGGAAACAGAAGACCGAGAGTTACAGAAAGAGGTTTCCAGGTCAACCCCAGAGGTGCTAGAAAATGACAGTATAAAAAAGAATATTAGAACTACTACTTTCTGCTATATCCGCTGGAAGTTGATTACATTTGCAAATGATCCATTGTGGAAAAAACAGTTTCCTTTTTTGGCTAAAATGCTGACCTCAGTAATTTTCTAGTGTGACTCTGTTCTGGTATTCATATAAAGATCATTCATAAACTTGTCTCTTGTAATGTTATACATTAGTAACATGTTTCCTTTTGCTATTCTTGCTTCAAGACTGTACAGTCCCAGACGTACTAGTTTTTTTTCATAGGGTCTCTCTTGAAATATCCTTGCAAATTTAGTCATCCATTTTTGGACTCCCTCTAATTTGTTTTTGTCAGTTCTGAAATATAGAAACATAGAAACATAGAATTTGACGGCAGATAAGGACCGCTTGGCCAACCCAGTCTGCCCATTTCCCTACCTGATGATAAGCTGTAGGTCCTAGTTAACCAGCAGCCTACTTCTTCCTACCCCAACCCCCTAGAATTGCCTTATGACTGTCCCATGCATGCTTGAATTCCACCACTGTTTTGACTCCACAACCTCCTCTGGAAGGCCGTTCCATACATCCACAACCCTCTCTGTGAAAAAAATACTTCTTAAATTACCTCTGGGCACGCCCCTTCTATCTTCAAATTGTGCCCTCTTGTTCTTGCACCTCTTTTTTTTGAAAGATGCTACCCTCTTGGACTTTGTTGATTCCTTGAGGTACTTGAAGTTTCTATCATGTCCCCTCTCCTCCTTTCCTCGAGGCTATACATATTAAGCTCCTTAAGTCTCTCTTCATATGTCTTCCAGTGCAGACCCTGCACCATTTTAGTTGCCCTCCTCTGGACAGCTTCCATCCTGTCTATGTCTTTGTGGAGATTGGGTCTCCAGAACTGCACCAATACTCCAGATGGGGTCTCACTAGCTGTCTGTACAGAGGAATAATAACTTCCTGTTTTCTACTGGTGATGCCTCTTCCTATGCATCCCAGTATCCCCCACCCTCCTTGCTGCCCTCTCACATTGCTTTCCCACCTTTAGGTCATCTGATATGATACCCCCAGGTCCCTTTCCATTTTGTTGTTGTTAGTATCTCACCCCCCATTGTGTACTCTTCCCTGGTTTTTGTTTCCCAGGTGCATTACCTTGCACTTCTTAGCATTGAATCTAAGCTGCCATACATTTGACCATTCCTCTAACATCCAAGTCCTTCTCATCCTTTCCACTCCACCTTGTGCATCAACTCTGTTGCAGATCTTTGTGTCATCTGCAAAGAGACATACTTTTTCCTTCCAGTCCCTCTGCAATGTACGCATAAAGACATTGAAGAGGACCAGTCCTAATACTGAACCCCTGCGGTACCCCACCACTAACCCCTCCTTTTTCAGAGTGACTCCATTTACTATTACCTCTGTGTCCTATTCTCCAGCCAATTCTTACCCAGGCTGTCATCTTGGGACCCACTCCCAGGCTGGCTAACTGTATATTAATCTTTATGGGACTGTGTCAATGCCTTGCTAGAAGTCTAGGTAGGCCATGTCCACAGCCCTCCCTGATCAACTACTTTGGTCACCCAGTCAAAGAAATCTATCAGATTTGTCTGGCATGACCTTCCCCGCTGTGAATCCATGCTGCCTTGGGTCCCTGCCCTCTGGCCTCTAGATACTCAACAATTCTTTCCTTCAGAAGTGATTCCATCATTTTCCCTACCACTGAGGTTAAACTAACAGGTCTGTAGTTTCCTGCTTCTGCCTTGCTCCCACTTTTGTGAAGGGGAATCACATCGGCCCTCCTCCAGTCCTTGGGTACCACCCCATACTCCCATGATTTGTTAAAGAGGGTAGTCAGTGGTGTCACTAGTTCTACCCTTAGTTCTTTTAGAATTCTGGGATGAATCTCATCAGGCCCTTTGCTTTGTCCACCTTCAGTTTAAGAGTTCTTTCAGAACCCTTTCTTCTGTAAATGGGCTGGTATCAACTTCTGTATCCAGAGTGTTTCTACTGTTTGTTTTAGGTACTTCCCTCTTCCTTTGTAAATAGTGAGCAAAAATATTTGTTTAGTATCTCTGCCTTTTCACAGTCACCCTCTGCCCACCTCCCTCCCTTTACTAAGCCTCACTATCCTCCCTTGGTCTTACCTGCCCTGATGTACCTATAAAAGGTTTTGTCCCCCTTCTTATCTGAGTTGGCTATCTTTTCCTCGGTTTGGGCCTTTGCTGTTCTGACTGCCTTCCCAGCTTCCTTTTGCTTTAACTGATACAGTTCTCTGTCCTGTTCCTTCTGTCATTCCTTGTATTTCCTGAATGCTTTCTTTTTCTCTTGAACCTTCACTGCCACTTCCTTTGAGAACCATAGTGGTTTCTTACCTCGTTTTGTTTTGTTTATTTGCTTTACACAAAGGCTTGTTACCTCTGTGATGGCAGTTTTTATTATTCCCCATTGTTCTTCCACCCCTCCTTCCTGCCCATTTGCTAGTGCATTCCTTAGGCACTCACCCATTTTGACAAAGTCAGCCCTCCTAAAAGCCAGTACCTTTGTCTTTGTATGGCTTGACTCTATTGCTGTGTTTATTGTGAACCATACTGTTCGATGGTCGCTAGTTCCCAGATGGCTACCCACTTGTACATCTGTGATCCTCTCTTCATCTCCATTTGAGAGAACCAGGTCTAAGATTGTTCCCTCTCGAGTGGGCTCCAATACTAGTTGTCTAAGGCATGCCCCCTGTAGGGCATCTAGAATAACCCCACTCTTAGAAGTGGCTGCTGCAACTGCACTCCAGTTAACATCTGGCATATTCAGATCACCCATCAGCAATATCTCCCCTTTTTCTGCCATACTAAGTATACTTTCTATCATTTCCTTGTCCATTTCCTCCCCCTGAGAAGGGGGTCTGTATAAAACCCCTGTGCGGATTGTGGTGCATTGCCTGCCTCCAAATTTACCCACAGTGCTTCTTCTCCTCCTCCCTGTTTACCCTTTTGTTCTGTTGCTTTGATTCCTTCCCTTATGTAAAGAGCTACTCCTCCTCCTCCTCTTTTACCCTCCCTGTCCTTCCTGTAGATAGTGTATCCTGGTATGTTTACATCCCAGTCATGGTTTTGTGTGTACCATGTTTCTGTGACTGCCACGATATCCAGATGTTCCTCCTCCATCAAGGCCACTAATTCAGGAAGCTTGGACTCAAGAACTCGGAACAAAAGTGAAGTTGGAGGTCTGACCAATGCCCTATACTGAGGCATGATCACCTCCCTCTTTCTGCTGATAACATGACCCGTTATAGATGAAATAAGAAACATGGACCTCCTAATAGTCTGTTATACTGTAGAGCTGGTTTTAGCTCATTTGGTACAGTAATACCCATTTCCACCTCAGATGTCGTTATCATCACAGGTTTGCTATTGAGTAGGTTTTGATACTGATTTGCTTGATTTACCAAAATGCATTGCAACGTATTGTCTTTTTTTCATATAGGTGTTTATGTTCCTACATCCAGGGGAGCAGCTACAAGAGCCCAGTCCCCAGCTTCCCCGAGCTGGCTCCTGACCCCCCCTTGGAGACACATGTACCCAGTCAGAGGTTCTCCCCATGAGTTCCCCCCTTGTGGCGGGCCAGGAAAGGGAGGTACGTCCTTCCCCCAGTACATCAAGTCTGAGGTAGACCAGGTCATGGATTGAGTGTCGGTACGGCGAGGCCAGCTGGAGTAGACTTCATTAAACCAGGGGGCTGATGCTCCATTTTTCCCTTTTTCTCCCATCCTACTGAAAAGCATCGGACTTGTGCATGGAGGCACATCTATCCGATGTTCCTTACAGTCCCTTCCCTTTGTGTTGCTGTCCTGACACTGCTCTACCCCCAAGCCTCCACCTTGGGGCAACCTAGGTGGGCTAACAAGCCTGCCCACCCCAGAAGAGAGAACAGTCCCTTGAATGCTTGATCTTCTCTCACCCTCATCCAATCCCCAATGACACAAGTCACTGGTGTGGGAAAAGATAAGTCGTGCATGGTACCTCCGCCCTCTTTGCCACTGGGCCAGTTATATTTGTCTTTGTTAAAGGACATGCCATTTGAATGTGTCTAGTCTACGGTACTACTTCTTACAAATCTTGCTACAAAGCAAGGCTTATGTTGGTTTTGACACTACTACTCCCAGCCTGCTCTCATTAGCAAACTTTGTGAGCCAGTTTTGTAACCCTGTTCCTAAATCCACCATGCATTTATTTCCTGAACAAGATCAGTCCCAGAATCAACCTCTGAGGAACCCCACTAGTTACCACCTCCTGGGGTAAGTGACATCTTTTTATGTTAACTCTTTGCGACCTACATATAAGCCAGTTTATTTTATTTTATTTTTTTTAAGTACACCATTATGCTACAAGCTCATTTGCAAAGGTTCCACGTCAACAGAAACTGTACAGTCAAAGCATAGCAGAGGAAACTGGAAACATTACAAATGATATCAAACAGGAGAAGCAAGGAAATCTGTACAGAGTTTACATCAATTGCAAGTGATTGCTGAATGACAGTGCTTTGTCAACACCATACAAGGATCAGAACAAAGCTATACAAGGATCAGAACAGAGCTAGACACAGTATTTACACTATCATCCATGTAATACCCATTGAGTTATACTTATATTTATTTCAAGTAGCTTCTCTATACGTTTATAATGAAGAACATTGTCAAAGACTTTTACAAAGTCCAAATAAATCACATGGACATGTTTTGTTTATAGTCAAGCAGTTTACTAACCTGTTTTATAAAAGTCTAGCAGGTTAGTCCCACAAGACTTCCCCTTTACAAAGCCATGCTGTGTGGTATTCCAGATTCCTCCTGATATAAGATGTTCATCAGTTGTAACCTTAAGCTGTGGCTCCATAGTTCTATCAATATTGACATAAACCTAATTTGGTGATCACTTTTTAGTTCTGATTTATTTCCAATTTTAAATTGTGTGGACACATAAGTATCTCTCCAGTCCTCTGGAATATCCCCAAGACCAGAAAAGAGTTGAAGATTATTGTGAATGGGCTAGAAATTATATTGTCCAATCCTCTTTAAAAGAGTGAATGTAATCCATCTGGTCCAGGTAATCTGTAGCTGTACATTGATTCTAATTTCTTTTCAATGAACGACACATTTACCTGTAAATCATTTCAAGGTGTTGTGGCGATGACAATACCCTTAATAATAACGGTGAGTGAAGGTGGCTCACTCGGATTGAACAATTGTATGATGTCAAATTTTTACTTCTTAGTAATTTTACCATTGGTATGTGTGTGTGCCCCCCTTTACTGACTGCCGCTGCCCCGGTAGTCAGATCTGTTTATGTTTTTGTCCTTCACAGTACTGCCATGCTGATTATCCTTTCATGTAATTGTTTAGCCTTGTATTGTACAATTGTTTTATCCTGACATATGCTCTACTGAGCTGCTTGTAGCAGTGTAAAGAATGTATTAACAAATGCTCATCTTATTGCCTGTATATAGTCTGTTTTCACATTTAGAAACATAGAAATTTGTCAGCAGAAAAGGACCCCATGGCCCTTCCAGTCTGCCAGAATTCCCTGTTCTAGGAAGACTTCCACCCTCCATTTCCTGCCTACCCACTGTTGCTTAGGCCCATGTTGATATCCCAAGCTTGTTTAAATGTGTCCACTGAATCTACACCCATGACCCATTCCAGCAGTCTGTTCCATGGCCCCTTGACCCTCTCAGTAAAGAACTTCCACCTGATGTCACCTCTAAAGCTACTCCCCTCCAGCTTGAATGCATGCCCCCTAGTGAATTTGTTCTACTCATTCTGAAGATGATGTCAAACCTCACCCTGTTTATACTCTTCAAGTATGTGAAGATTTCAACCATATTCCCTCTTCCCTCCTCTTTTCCAGTGTGTACAGGCCTAGATAGCCCAGCCTTTCCTCATCTGACTTCTCTTGCAGCCCTTTCACCATTTTGGTTGCTCTTCTCTGGACCCTCTCCAATCTATCCTTGTCCCCTTGTAAGTACGGCTTCCAGAACTGGACCCCATATTCCAGGTGTGAGCTGATCATTGCTTTGTATAGTGTCATGACCACCTCCCTTTTCCTGCCTGTAAAGCCCCTCCCTGTGCATGCCAACATCCTGATTGCTTTCTCTGCTGCCCTGTCGCACTGGCTCTGAACTTTTAGGTTGTCTGAAATTGTGATCCCAGATCCCTTTCCTTATCTATTTCCCCCAGTTTTTACCAGAACTGGACCCCATATTCTAGGTGTGGGCTGATCATTGCTTTGTATAGTGGCATGATAACCTCCCTTCTCCTGCCTGTAAAACCCCTCCCTATGCATGCCAACATCCTGATTGCTTTCTCTGCTGCCCTGTCGCACTGGCTCTGAACTTTCAGATTGTCTGAAATTGTGATCCCAGATCCCTTTCCTTATCTATTTCCCCCAGTTTTTACCCCTCTTCCCCCACCAAGCCAGTACTTTGCCCTTGGTTTTTTATGCCATTTGTGAATAATTTTGCATTTTTTTTGCATTGAATTGTAGCTGCCACTTTTCTGACCACACCTCAAGCCTGACCAGATCCTCACTCATACTTTCCACCCCCCGTATCAACCCTATTACAGATCTTCATGTCATCTGCAAAGAGACACACCTTCCTGAAATGTCCCCAGTGTATATATTGAAAAGTATGGGTCCCAGCATGGACCTCTGGGGAACCCTACTCCTCACATTTTCTTCTTTTGAGTGCACCACATTTACCACAACCCTCTGTGTCCTCCCCTCTAACCAATGTTCTACCCAGTTTGTGAGCTTGCTCCCTTCTCCTAAGCTGCTCAATTTGCTTATCAGCCTTCTGTGGGGGATGGTGTCAAAGGCCTTCCTGAAGTCCAGGTAGGCCACATCCACTGCCCTGCCCTGGTCCCAAATCTCTGTAACTCTTCAATCAGGTTGGTCTGGCTGGACTTTCCACCTGTGAATCCATGCTGGTTGTCATCCAGGAGGCCCTCCTCCTCCTCCAGATATTTTATCAGCCTTCCCTTAATAAGTGTTTCCATTAGCTTCCCTACAATGGAGTTAAGACTAACTGGGTGGTAGTTTTCCAATTCCTCCCTTCCTCCCTCTTTATGCAATGGCATAACCTCAGCCCTTTTCCAGTCCCCAGAAACCCTCCCCTTGCCCAGTGACAGATTAAATAACCTTGTGAGTGGTGCCGCCAGCTCTCGTTTTAACTCTTTGAGCACCCTCGCGTGAATCTTATCCGGGCCCATAGCTTTATCTGTCTGCAGTTTTCCTAGTTCTTCCAGTATCCTATCCTCCATGAACAGACTTGAGTCCATCTTCTTGCCCACCCTTCCCCTACTTTTCAGCTCCGGCCCTTTCCCTTCCTCCACTGTGAAAACTGACATGAAACAGTCATTCAGAATATTAGCCTTTTCTACATCCCCCCTGCCAGTGCTCCTCCTTCCCCCTTGAGCTTCATAATCCCCATATTCCCCTTCCTTCTCTCACTCACATATCTGAAAAACTTCTTATCCCCCTTTTCATTATATTCTTCATCCATTTCTGCCTTCTCCCTTCTGATTATTTTTCTTGCTTCCCTCACTTTCTCCTTATAAACCTCCCTGTCTCCCTCTGAGAGACTTTATATTTCCTGAGAGCCCTCCTTTTCTTCCTGCTTTTCTCACTGCTGTTGTGAACCAATGTGGTTTCCTCCTCCTCTTATTCTTGCTTACCTCCCTAATGCATAGTTCTGTGGCATTCAATATTCCTCTTTTGATTTCTTTCCACAGCTCCTCTGTGTCATCCAAGTTCTTCTTCCCTCCTTTCAAACAATTTGTTTCATCCTCCTAAAATCCTCCTTTCTAAACTCTAGCATCTTAGTGGTGGAATTGCTCTTAACCAGCCCCTTTCTAAGTCTAAATTTTACCATCCTACGGTCAGTGTCACCCAAGTTTTCTCCAATCTCCACCTCCTTAAAATCATCAACATTCATCACAACCAGGTCTAGTATGCCCCCCCCCCATTGGTTCAGTGACCAGCTGGTGAATGAATGCTTCCTGTATGGCTTCCAACAGCTCTCAGCTCCTTTCTGTGGATGCTGCTGGGATTTCCCAGTCCACATCTGGTAGATTTAGATCAACTACCACCAAGATTTCCCATTTGCTGGCCATCCCCTGTATTCCAATGTACTTACACAACTTGGTATAATATATGCTTGTGTGACTTAGATGCATTGTGGCTGTTTGCCTATCTATCCATGGGATATACCACCCTGTAGACGTACGACAGCAAGGAACCGTAAAGGAGGGTTCCACCCCTATAGGAGGGTTCCACCCCTATAGGTGCCACAGGAATGATTCCCTTGGCTAAAGGTAGCTTAGGAAAAAGCCCGCAGGAAAGAGGGACATGCCACTGGAGGAGGAGGAGAGGATGGTGGGGCAGTGAAAGAAATGAATCCTGGCCTAGTCAGGAGAAGCAGCCTTTAACAGCCTGATGGGGAGTGGTTTGTTGCTCCACTCATTGAACTACAGGCATAGCCTTGCAATTCAATGTGCTCATGCAACTTGGTATGATATATGCTTGTGTGACTTACATACAGTGTGGCTGTTCGCCTCTCTATCCATGGGACATACCACCCTGTAAGGGTACAATGGTGAGGAACCCTAGAGGAGGGTTCCACCTCTATAGGTGCCATGGGAATGATTCCCTTGGCTAAAGGTAGCTTAGGAAGAAGCCCAAAAAGAATACCCAAAAGGGTGTTTAGCATCAAAGGAGGCAAGAAGTCAAAAGATATTGAGGATGAAAAATAGAGGTTGATAGAAGTAAATGAGAAGGACAGGAGAGGAATGGAAGATGATGAGGAATATGAGTGGAATGGAAGCTGTCACAAGGCAGAAGGGTAGGACTCGCTAAGCAGAGAGAGAACAGCCGGAGCCACCATCTGACTCCATCCAACAGTGGAACCTAACTACAGAGTCTATGAAAGCACTAATCCTATCTAAATATTATGACCATCAGCACAGAGGAGAGGAAAAACACTCTTTAAGGAGGAAACCTCTGGGGATCCAAACACTAGGTTGCCTTCCCTCCAGGCTAAAGGACATTTTGAGTAGTGATGGCTCAGCTACTGCAATTTAGAGTTGAAATCAAGGGAAGAGGAAAAGATTCCACTTTAGGTGAGGCTCTCGCTCTGTCCTTCTAACAGGAATGCTGTTGAGGGTTGCGAGCAACATCTCTGCAACTAGATGCCCAAAAGCAAAGGAGGAGAGAAATGACCACTGAGGCACTCAGCCAGCCTACACAAACCTATGAAACAGACCAGGTGAACCAGAGGCGGTCAGATGAAGAATAGTGTAGAGGGGCCTCCGAACCCACTCGGGCAGCTAAAGGGGCCCCCCTGATGAGAGCCCTGCCCCTCATGGCTGGAAGTCATAAATTCTGCATCCAGAGGTGTCACCAAAATGAGAGATGACTGATGGTTCACTCGGAGCGAAGACATTCTCACTATGGGCCAGGGAGAAGGACCCCACCCTGAGCTTCGCATGCTCTAGATGTAGACTTTGTGGGTGCAAAGCAAGACCACCGGCTACAGGCTAGCAAAGAGTCATGGAGCAATGGACATGGAATTCACATCTATGAATGGAGAACAGGTCAATTCGAGGTAGCATAGGACCCATATGAGGGGTATGCTTGATTAGTCAATGTGAATGAGTAGACCAACAGAGAGGTCGGATTGAGTGAAGGAAACCGTAACATGGGTCCAGAACAGGCAGGTCACAGTAGCAACCACTGGAGTGCATGTCAATTGGGTCCACTGAGAAGCCAAATCAGGAGGGGAGTGAACTTTAGGAAGGTAGGAATGAGATGGCCGGGCGACACTGGCAGCCAATGAGAGAGGTACTAAGTACCAGGAGTAGTGAGGTCGGAGCTTTGAAATTGGAATGGAAGAGTGGAGGTTCAAGATGAATATACGAGGTATAGTGATGGAGAGTAGTATTGAAGGCTGGCTGGAACAGAAGAATGGGATTGAACTGTACTAGAGGGCTAAACAATGATGGCTGAGTAAAGCCGCAGCCATTGATGAGTTGAGAAGTCGATATGGAAAGAGAGGAGGGCCAAGAACAAATGAACAATAGATGGTGATGGAATGAAGCCTGGAAGGCTAAGGTCAGGGTCGAGAATGAATAAACTATATTTGATAATGGAATGAAAGCCTTGAAGGCCAATACAGTTAAGGCTAGATAAGATGGTAGGTAGGTAGGTAGGTAGGTAGGTAGAGGAAGGATGAGGTAAGAGGACGATGGAGGTTTACAGAAAGTGGAGGATATAAGAGTCGAGTGGTCCATAACAGAGGACTAAGGTAAGAGAAAGATACGAATAGATATGGTGAAGGCAGGATAGGGAAGAAAACACCCCCAAAAAGAAAGTACGGAATGAGAAAGGAGAAGAGGAGAGGGTTGAGGGTGCTGTGGTGGGGGGGTCATGAAGGGGGAAAAACGTCAGGCAAGAGGGTCAGGAACAAAAGCTTAGGTAGCCGACATGCAAGTAGTGAAGGAGTAGTGGTAGGGCAGGAACCCCAATGAAGGCAGATTCAAGGCAAAGGCAGGCATGGAGCACCTGTAGGTTGATTGGTGACACAGCGGAGAACAGGATGGAAAAGGGGAAGCTAGCTGCAGCCCAAGCAGTCTTTGGGTGAAGGAAGGCGGGGGAATGGAGAAAAGAATAACTTACTGGATGAGTTAACAATGGGACTCTGCAGAATGACGGCATTGAGGATAGAGAGCTGAAGGCAGAACTGAGGAAATTGGAAATGAGGAGTGAAATGAAGAAAGTTGCTGTAGATTAGCCTCCACAATACGAGTGGAATGGTGGGAAGGGGTAGCCAACAAGTGAGTAGGGAAAGAGTAGTGGAATGGTGGCAGCAGTAGGAACAGAAAGAGGTGAACTAGGCTGCAACCTTCACTTATAAGGAAGGTTTGAAGTCAGACTTAAAATGTCAGACAGCTCCATGGTACCATAAACATGGCTAGTATGGAGTGCCCAAAAGACATGGAGGGGTGAATATGGCACAAAGAAGGCAATGAAGAAAGCAAGGGAATACAGAAATTTCTCAGTGGTGCAGTGGTCTGGAAAAGGACTAGGCAATCATGCACAGTCGGGTTACTGAGATCGCGGGCAAACGGGTGATGGGGCAAGTGAGGAAACACTTGGAGAGGACAAGCCAGCAACTATAAAAATACATAGTAGGAGCCAGAAACACAGCCAAAAGGAACCACTCTCACCAAGGGAGGTTAGCAGATGGCCTCTCCCTGTACAGAAGTCATCAAATAAACCAACCCACACCCCCTTGAATTTCCTCACCTGACCCGACCTCCCAATGTTAAGTCTTTGACAAGTAGTATGCCTGGGACAAACACCCATAAGAAGTGGTAAAGCAGGGTGGTCCAGTTTTGTACACAGTATGGTGATGTTTACCCACAGATGAAAACATGTGAGAAGCTCCCTGACCTGCTGGATATAGACAGCTCTGCAATGTCAACACTGGCTAAAGGATCCAGGCACACACTGGGAAGGAGAAGGATAGGAAGCAGCCCCAGGGGGCCAAGGGACAAGGTACGCCAACAAGTAGGAGGGAAAACGGGGACCGTGGCACAGCCAGAGAGATCAGTGGTGAATGGGAAAGTCAGGCTTGGGTGACGTCATACCCAGGAGCGCTGAGGTACAGGAACGAAGGTGATGGCTGGAGACAGCAGCAGAAGGCCCAGCCAATGTTAAGTCCTCCTCGACAAGTAAGCCAGATGCCATGGGAGAATCATGCCCCAGAAGCACTGGCACTGCAGGGGAGGGAGCAGATGTGACGACGCTGACCAGCAGCAGGCTACAAGGAAGGATCAGCAGAGAACGAGGCATGGGGCCATGGCAGCAGGAGGCAGGGAGACAAACGATAAGAGGAGGTAGCGGGGAAGGGACCCAGAAGAAATGGGGAAGTCAAGGTATGAGAAGAACAAGCTGGTGGCCAGATGCGACTTCAGAAACATGGTAGAAAATGGTGAGAAACCAAGATTGGAGAAGAGCGGCACCTCTGGCCACAACAAAAAAAAACAATCCTGGACAAGCCAGGAGGAGTGGCCTTTAAGGGCCTGATGGGGAAGTGGTTTGTTGCTCCACCCATAGAACTACAGGCATAGCCTTGCAATTCCCTAGCCACCTCTCTATCCACTTCCTCCCCTTGATTTGGCAGTCTGCAGGCCACCCCTACGCTTACTGCCCCCCCAGTTTGCTTAATGTGACCCATAGGGTCTCCGCTGATCCCTGCCCGCCCCGTTGACTGTCGCCTGAATCCACTCCTTCACATACATGGCAACCCCTCCCACGTTTTTCCTGTCCTGTCCCACCTGTACAGTCCATACCCTGGTATTTCCACCTCCCAACTGTGGTTGTCTGTCCACCAGGTCTCCGTAACTGCAATTCAATTTAGGTCATCCGCCGCCACTACTGCCTGCAGGTCTCCCATCTTATTTACTAGACTCGTGGCATTTGCTAGCAATCCATTCCACCATAGAACCATAGAAGTTGACGGCAGGTAAGGACCGCAAGGCCCATCCAGTCTGCCCATTTCTTTTTCTACCTTATAAATGTGCCATCGGCCTTTGCTCTGTCAATGGCCTATCTATTCATAGTCATTTGTATTGCTTCCTTATGCCTATCCCGTGCCTGTTTGAAGCCCTGCACTGTATTCATAGCCACCACTTCTTGTGGTAAGCCATTCCATGCATCCACCACCCTTTCTGTGAAAAAGAATTTCCTCACATTCCCCTTAAACGCCCCTCTAATCTCATGCTGTGTCCTCTTGTCCTGCTATTTTTCTTATATTTAAACATGTTAGACCTTTCACCCTGTTAATGCCCTTTAAGGTGCTTGAATGCCTCGATCATATCACCTCTCTCCTCCTTTGCTCAAAGGTATACATATTGAGCTCCGTTAATCTGTCCTCATATGTCTTCTGATGCAGTCCGTGCACCATTTTGTTGCCCTTCTGGACTGCCTCAATCTGTTAATGTCCTTGTGAAGGTGTGGCCTCCAATACTGCACACAGTACTCAGATGGGGCCTAACCAGTGTCTTGTAAAGAGGATTATTACTCCTCTTACGACTTGTGATACCCTACTAATACACCCTAACACCCCCCTGCCTGCCTACTGCTTTAGAGGTCTGTTTGATTGTTTCAGGTCATCAATGATGATGATGCCCAAGTCTCTTTCTTCCTTTGTGACTGCTAGCAACTCCTCCCAGCCTATAGGTGGCTTCAGGGTTTTCTTCCCTATGTGCATGATTTTGCACTTCTTTGCATTAAATCCCAGTTGCCACTCTTCTGACCATTTTGCTAGTTTATCCAGATCTCTTCTCATTCTGCCCACCCCATCTGGATCATCTACTCTGTTGCAGATCTTGGTGTCATCTGCAAACAGACACGCCTTACCCTCTAGTTCATCTGCAAGGTCACTAATGAAGATGTTGAAGAGGACTGGCCCCAAGACTGATCCCTGAGGTACCCCACTTGTGACCTGCATCTCTTCTGACTGTATACCATTTACCACCACTCTCTGTTTTCTGCCCATCAACCAGTTCTCCACCCAGTTGACCAACTTCTAACCCACCCCGAGCCTACCCAGCTTATTTATCAATCTTCTATGTGGAACAGTGTCAAAAGCTTTGCTGAAGTCAAGGTAGGCGACATCAACTGCTCCCCCTTGGTCCACCAGTCTGGTTACCCAGTCAAAGAAATCTATGAGATTAGTTTGACAGGACCTTCCTTTTGTAAACCCATGCTGTCTTGGGTCCTGTCCCCCTATGGATTCCAGGTGTTGCACTATCCTTTCCTTAAGGAGTGCCTCCATATTCTTGCACACTACTGAGGTAAGACTGACTGGTCTGTAGTTTCCGGCCTCCTCCCTGCTACCACTCTTGTGGAGCAGGACCACATGAGCCCTTCTCCAGTCTTCTGGGACCTCTCCTGTGCTCAGAGACTCACTAAACAGTTCTTCTAATGGCTCTGCTAGTTCCACCTTTATCTCATTAAGTACCCTGGGATGTATGCCATCAGGTCACATTGCCTTATCCACCCTGAGCTTAGCAAGCTCTTGTAGGACCATTTCTTTTGTGAAGGGAGTAGTGCTCACCTCCCTCTCCCCTGTGTCCATGATGCTGAGCTGTGAGCCCTGCCCTACCTTCTCTTCAGTAAATACGGAGCAAAAGTATCTATTTAGGATAGATGCCTTTACAGGGTCCTCCTCCTCACATGCTCACTTTTCTCCATTAAGCTTAGTAATACCCCCTCTGGATTTTCTTCTTTCACTAATGTATCTATAGAAAGTCTTGTCACCTTCTTTTACTGTTCATGCTAGTGTTTCCTCAGTTTGGGACTTTGCCTGTCTTACTGCCTTCCCTGCTTCCCTTACAGCAGTTTGGTATGCCTCCCTATCTTCATCCCGCTGTGTTCCCTTATATTTCCTGAAGGCCAGCCTTTTGGCTCTGACCTTTTCTGCTACTGTATTTGAGAACCAAAGTGGTTTCCTTCTTCTTTGCACTTCCTTTTCTGTCTCAACACAATGGGATGTTGCTTCAAGTATTGCATCCTTAATGCTTGCCCACTTTGCCTGTACCCCTCACCTGTGTTTCTTTTTGCCAGGGCTAGCTTAACTCTGTTGGCCATCTTATCAAAGTCAGCTCCTCTGAAGTCCCATATTTTTGCCTTGGAATGGGATGATTTAGATGTAGTAGCCAAATTGAACCATACCATGTGATGGTCACTGGCCCCCAGGTGACCTTCTACTTGGAGATCTGTGATCCCTTCCTTGTTAGTCAGTACTAGATCTAGGTCAGTACTAGATCTAGGATAGCCCTGTCTCTTGTGGGTTGCTGTACCAGTTGTTTGAGGCTCTCCCTCTGCAGGGAATCCATTATGTGTCTAGTTCTGGCAGATGTTCCTGCTGGTATTGACCAATCTGTATCCGGCATGTTGAAGTCTCCCATTATCAGAACCTCCCCTTTAGCTGTCATGCTTTCCTCCATTTTCTCCCCCCCCAGCGCCTTCTGCCCCCAGCTGTGGGGAGTGTAAGTTAGGTACGTTCCACCAGCCATTTTCCCTGGACCACCCATAGCTTCATACTCCCCCTTTCCTAGTTTAAAGCACCACCCAGTATTCTGTCTCTGTAACCCTGCAGTTTCCCCCTCAACAGTCTAGCCCCCTTGTCATTTACATGCAACCTGTCCCTTGCACACAGGTGCTCACCCACCCACGTGTCCTTCCAATCTCCTAAACATTCATAGCTTTCCCTCCTGCACCACTGCCTCAGCCAGTGGTAAGGTCCTTGATTCTCAGCTGTCTAGCTGTGCTGGCTGATGTGGAACCTTTGCAAATGAACACATAGCTCAAAGGTCTTCTGATGTACATATAAATAAACAAAAATAATTGGGGCACGAGACGGGTGCTAAGCGGGATGGCTGCATAGTGTAACAGCTCTCTGTATACCGCATTAATCTATTCATATTTTATTTTCTGCTTTTAAATAAATCTGCCCCAAGTTAGTAATTTACTAAAAACTTTACTCCGCCGTTCTTCCCATATCAAAAGTGTGACGATCGAAGGAGGATAAAGCCTTTAATTGACTCTAATAATTTCTTCAAGCAATTCTGACTGAAACTGTCGTTTCTTGATGGCACCCCTAAGTGACAAAGCTGCTGCAAGTTCGAAGTGCTCAGTGAATATGGACTCTGATACCAGCACTCACAGTAAGGATGACATTACTGAAATTAAACAAATGTTGGCTAGAATACTGCTGGATATCACGGACATGAAACAAGCCATACAATAGGTTAGCTCTGAGTCTACTGAATTAAAGGAGAAAGTGGACCACTTGGAAAGCAGGTTGAGGACAGTGGAGGATGCTACATTTTTATGGAAGACACTATAGAAACACATAACAAACAAATCGCCTTCCTTCTTGGAAAGATAGTGGATTTGGAGAATCGGGGAGGAGGAATAATCAAAGGATAATTGGGCTCCCTGAGGTTGTGGAAGGGAACGACATGATTCAGTTTATGCGGCAGTTCCTGCTTGAGCTTTTCAAAACAGTGGCAATGGCCGTTAGATGTCGAGAGCTCATAGATCCTTAGCCACCCACCCCCCTCCTGGGAGCAGACCCCATCCCATTACAGTTTATTTTCTTCGATACACTAATAAAGGAGAAATTCTTCATCTTTCAAGGTAGAGAGGAGAGTTACTGTGGAGGGGGAACAAAATTTCTGTTTACCAAGACTTCACAACAGAGACTTTATCAAAACGTAAAGAATTTGTGGAGGTCAAGAAGGCTTTACAGAGGGAGGGGTGGAGCTATTATATGAAATGTAATGAGCTATTGTATATATGTATACCCCCCATTCCTTCGACGTGGAACCTTTGTAAATGAGCAGTTCCTGCTCAAAGGTATTTGTAATCCTAGATTTCAATAAAATAAAATAAAAGTAAAATAAATGTCCTGCCTCTCTGATAGAAACATAGAAACATAGACTTTGCCGGCAGATAAGGACCACTTGGCCCACCCAGTCTGCCCATTTCCCTACCTACTGGATAAGCTGCAGATTCTAGTTAACCAACAGCCTATTTCCTGCAACCCCCCACTATAATTGCCTTATGTCTGTCCCATGTATATTTGAATTCCTCCACTGTTTTAGACCCCACAACCTCTCCAGGAAGGTGGTTCCATACGTCCACCACTCTCTCCGTGAAAAAGAATTTCCTCACATTACCCCTGAGCCGTCCCCCCTCTAACTTTAAATTGTGCCCCCTTGTTCTTACACATCTCTTTTTCTGAAACATGCTACCCTCCTGGACTTTGTTGATTCCCTTGAGGTACTTAAAGTTTCTATCATGTCCCTCGTCTCCTTTCATCAAGCGTACATATTAAGCTCTCTCAGTCTCTCTTCATATGGTTTCTGATGTAGACCTGCACCATTTGGTTGCCCTCCTCTGGACTGCTTCCATCCTGTCTATGTCCTTGCGTAGATGAGGTCTCCAAACTGCACGCAGTACTCCAGATGGGGTCTCACCAACTATCTGTATAGAGGATAACCACTTTCCTTTTCTACTTGTAATGCCTCCTATGCATCCCAGTATCCCCTGGCTTTCCTACTGACTTCTCACATGCATACCCACCTTTAGGGTCATCTGATATGACTACACCCAGCTCCCTTTCCATTATTGTTGTTGTTAGTACCTCCCCTGCTATTGTGTACTCTTCTCCTGGATTTTTATTTCCCAGGTGCATTACTTTGCACTTCTTGCATTGAATCTAAGTTGCCATATGTCTGACCATTCCTCCAACCTTAAGTCCCTTCTCATCCTTTCTACCCCCTCTTGTGTATCAACTCTGTTACAGATCTTTGTGTCATCTGCAAAGAGGCATACCTGTCCTTCCAGACGCACTGCAATGTCACCTATAAAGATGTTAAAGAGGACTGGACCCAGTACTGAGCCCTGAGGTACTCCACTAGTAACCCCCCTTTTTTCAGAATGTGTTCCATTCACTATTACCTTCTGTGTCCTGTTGTGCAGCCAGTTGTCTACCCAGAATACCACCCTGGGACCCACTCCCAGGCTGGCTAACTTGATTATTAATCTTTTGTGCGAGACTGTGTCAAATACCTTGCTAAAGTCTAGGTAGGCCATATCCACAGCCCCTCCCTGGTCTATTACTTTGTCACCCAGTCAAATAAATTGATTAGATTTGTCTGACATGACCTTCCTGCTGTGAATCCATGCTGCTTTGGGTCCAGTGCCCTGCTGGCCTCTAGGTACTCAACAATTCTTTCTTTCAGAAGTGATTCCATAATTTTCCCCACAAAGAGGAAGCAGGGAACTACAGACCAGTCAGCCTCACCTCGGTAGTGGGAAAGATCATGGAAGCACTACTGAAGAGAGATTGTGGAACATCTGGTTGTCAATGGACTACAGGACCCAAGGCAGCATGGTTTCACCAGGGAGGTCATGTCAGACCAACCTCATTGAATTTTTTGACTGGGTGACTAGGAGGTGGATCAGGGGAGGGCAGTGGACATGGCCTATCTGGACTTCAGCAAGGCCTTTGACACTGTGCCACATAGAAGACTATTACACAAACTGGGGAATATGGGTGTGGGCAGGACAGTAGTGTGGTGGGTAGGTAACTGGCTGGGTGGCAGGACACAGAGGGTGGTGGTAAATGGCTGTCACTCCACAGAGGGAAGAGTACCAGTGGGGTACCACAGGGATCAGTGCTGGACCGTCCTATTCAACATCTTCATCAGTGACATTGCACAGGATCTAGAAGGCAGAATTTCACTGTTCGCTGATGACACAAAGCTCTGTAACAGAGTAGACACACCAGAGGGTGTAGACAGAATGAGAAGGACCTGCAGAAACTTGAAGAATGGTCAGGGTTTGGCAGTTGAAATTCAATGCAAAGAAGTGCAAGATAATGCATATGGGACAAAACCCTGGCACAATATATCAGTTGGGGGTGAGGATATAGCATGCACCAAGCAGGAAAGGGATCTTGGGTTGTCATCTCTGATGACCTCAAGGTAGGGAAACAGTGTGACAAGGCATCAGGTAAAGCAAATAGGATGCTGGGATGTATAGGCAGGGCATCACCAGCAGGAAAAGGGAGGTCATAATTCCGCTATACAAGACACTAGTGAGGCCCCACCTGGAGTACAGTGTACAGTTCTGAGACCATACCTACGTAAGGACATAGACATGGTAGAGAAGGTTCAGAGGAGGGCAACAAAGATGGTGCATGGGTTGCATCACAAGTCCTATGAAGACAGGTTGAAGGAACTGAACATGTACTCCTGGAGGAGAGGAGGGAGAGAGGATATGATAGAGACATACAAGTATCTTACAGGGAGGAACAGGGTGCAGGAAAACACTATTTTTAAGCGAAAAAGATGTTTCAGGACTAGAGGGCATGGGATGAAGTTGGAGGAGGACGATTCAGAGGAAACATGAGAAAGAATTTCTTCACAGAACGGGTGGTGGACAAGTGGAACACCCTGCCAGAGGAAGTGGTGGGGGCTGAAACAATCACGGGATTTAAGAATGCATGGGATAGACATAAAGGAATTCTAGAGGGCAGGGGTAAGGGGAAACAGACTTCTAGGAAAACAAACTGAACTTACAAGCTCAAATGGGCAGACTAGGTGGGCCATAGGCCCTTATCTGCCGACACTGTCTATGTATCTATGTATCTATGTACCACTGAGGTCAAACTAACAGGTCTGTAGTTTCCTGCTTCTGCCTTGCTCCCACTTTTGTGAAGGGGAATCACATCTGCCCTCCTCCAGTCCTCAGGTACCACCCCATCTTCCCATGATTTGTTAAAAAGTGTGGTTAGTGGTGTCACTAGGTCCTCCCTTAGCTCTTTTAGGATTCTAGGGTGAATCCCGTCAGGCCCCATTGCTTTGTCCACCTTGAGTTTTAGAAGTTCTTTCAGTACTCTTTCTTCTTTAAATGGACTGGTATCAACCCCACTATCCAGAGTGCTTCTACTGTTTGGTTTAGGTAACTCCTCCTCTTCTTCTTCTTTTGTGAATACTGAGCAAAAGTATTCATTCATTATCTCTGCCTTTTCACTGTCTCCCTCTGCCCACCTCCCCTCTCCTTTATTAATCTTCCCTATTCCTCCCTTAACCTATGTTCCCTAACGTACCTATAAAAGGTTTTATCCCCCTTCTTAACTGAGTTGGCTATCCTTTCCTTGGTTTGGGCCTTTCCTTTTCTGTCTGCCTTCCCCACTTCTTTCTGCTTTAATTGATACAGTTCCCTGTCGTGTTCCGTCTGTGATTCCTTATACTTTTTGAATGCAGCCTTTTGCTCCTTAACCTTCCCTGACACTTCTTTTGAGAGCCATAGTGTTTTTTTATTCCGCTTTGTTTTCTTTATTTGTTTCACACAAAGGCTTGTTGCCTCCATGATGGCAGTTTTGATTTTTCTCCATTGTTCTTCCACCCTTCCTTTCTGGCCATTTTCTAATGCATTCCTCAGGTATTCACCCATTTTGCCAAAGTCAGCCCTTCTAAAGTCCAGTATCCTTGTATTTGTATGGCTTGTCTCCATGGTTGTGTTTTATTGTGAAGCACATTGTGCAGTGGTCACTTGTTCCCAGGTGTCTACTGACTTCTAAGTTTTTTGATCCTCTCTGCATTTGAGAGTACCAGGTCTAATATTTCTCCCTCCCAAGTGGGTTCCACCACTAGCTGTCTAAGGCATGCTCCCTGTAGGGCATCGAGAATGACCCTGCTCTTCGATGTGGCTGCAGTCCATGTTGCCCAGTTAACATCTGGCATATTCAGGTCCCCCATCAACAGTATCTCCCCTTTTTCAGCCATTTTGAGAATGCCCTCTATCATTTTCTTGTCCATTTCCTCCTCTTGAGACGGGGGTCTGTATACAACCCCTGTGCGGATTGTGATGCCATTCCCTGTCTCCAATGTGACCCAGAGTTCCTCTTGTCCTCCCCTTTACTTTTTAGTTCTGTTACTTTGATCCCTTCCCTTATGTAGAGAGCTACTCCATGGTCCTAATACCTTGAGTAATTCCCAAATGCAGTTTGGCAAATACTATCCACCAGGAATACAGAACTGTCAGTTGGCCACCAACATTCTGAGATCCTTTCAAATACTGTGGTTTGTCAGCCCCCAGCGCCATCAACAGCTCCAATAAAAGCCTCAAGACCACAAAAATCAGGTATGACTTCTGCGCCTGCACAGAACACAACCTTGCCAAATAATCTTAGAGAATATAGCTTCAAACACATTCCCAGCTCTAACACCAGAAATCTGCCTCCTAATACCAAGAGCAATCACTGTGATAAACTGGCTAATCCATGTAACGATTAGGGTTCTCACTTGGCCAGGAAGACAAAACCTCTACACAGAAGCTACTTGCCTAGGAGAGTACAGAATCTTAGGAAGTGCTCCCATAGTCTTAGCAGGGAAGGCAGACCAACCTCCATCATCAGATCCTCCTTTGAGAATGATGGTGAAGAGACTATTGATTTCCACACCGAAATATTGCTCTAGATTGGATGCTGCTTATGCCAGTGTTTTATGTTACTGTACTGGGCTGTGCTCGTGACTCGAAGTCATTTGTGAGGTTGTAGTTCCTGTTATGTTTAACTTCTGCCTGCAGTTCTGTGTGGCTTCTGATGCCTGCACAGCTGGGACTGTCCATTTAACTTTATTAATGCACCTTGCAGTGTTTTGATAACTGTTTAGTAATATCTTATTTATTTATTTATTTTTATTTTTTACAAGTTTTTATAAAGTGTTCTGTCACTGCAGTAAATATTGGTAACACCTTAGTTCCACTGCTTGGGGTGCTTGTGGTATGCAGGAACCTGAAATCCAATTACTGGTGAGTGCTTTTAAATGGTATGCTATTATCTCTGAATCTTATTGATCCTCCAGCTGCTAGAGTGTTAGTCACATTATGTAATGGGCATTTTAATCACTTACTCCCTTGGGAAAAAAGTCTGCACTACTCAATATTGGTCAGGAACATGCGGAGCATTCATAACCCCAGTTCTCAAGTTTACTTACATATAGTGATGGCTTCAGTATTGCAGATGGATTTGTTTAATCGCTACTTTGGCAAGATTGGATCTTAATCTCTAGCCCTCCCCTTAACACTCTGCCTTTAAGCCTTAATTTCTTTTTTAGAACTAGAATTTTGCTCTTTACCCCCTCTCCCGCCTCCCCCCCTTTTTTTTTCCAACATCTCAGTTGGTCATCCTATGGGAGGGGCTCTACCTAGCCCCTATTTGTGGCATTTGGCTGAATTATTGGGTAGTCATGCAGTTCCAGTGCCTCCTTTTCCTTAATGAGATTGGGTCTGGCTGTAAAGTACAGGTAAGTTAGTAGTTTATACCTTTTTGCAAAGCATTGAGTGATAAATGTCACTGAGTTCCTGCGGTAGTCATGAAGTATGCTGAAATAAATGGTCTGGTCTAGCAGGTAGACACTTTTTGGAGACCAGTCTGAGCGGAATTATGGGAGTACTGTGCATGTTAACAGTTTTGCTTCAGTTCAATAGTGTTGATCCTGTGATTTCAGCAGGTGCTCTAGACAACCCTCCTACTAAGGTGTTGAACCCAATTGTTACTAACACTCTTTCCATACCTCTTCCTTACACCCATCTATCTTGGATGTCCCCCAAGATTTGTTCTAAAGTTAAGCGGCTTCTCAAATCCTGATTCAGTGCAGAATTACTATATTGCGGTGACAGACTATATCTTAGCTCTTGTTGCTGTTACTACTGTACTACGCACTCTGCTGGCGCACTGGTAATTTCCGCCACATCAGCAACTCAGTCATCACACTAGTTGTGATTGGCTGTCTATTTTCCTTCCCTAACTTTGAATTTAGGGAAAGTTTTAGAAATTGTTAAGACTATTTTGTCCATTTCAAGCATTCTTGTTATTCTAGTTTATTAACTGTTTTTTTTCTGTAAAGCTTTGAAGTTCATTTTACTGTGTAATCTGAGGCAGTTTTTTATTTGTACTGGGTTCCACCACCTCCCCTGCACCATGTCTTCTACTACCTTATGTATTGCCTCCTGAAATGTTAAAAGTTTAGGTACCCCAAGTAAGAGGAAAAAAGTACTTAATTATCTACAAAAAGAGGGTGTAGATATAGCCCTCCACCAGGAGACGCACCTTTTACCTGAGGAAGCAATTAAACTAGCCAGGGGTTGAGTAGGTCAAACTGAGCATGCCTGCTTTTCCTCAAAAAAAAGAGGGATATCAATACTAATTCAGAAGGGATTATCCTTTTTCAAGAGTAGTCATGTGGCTGACCCTGAGGGACACTTCCAGTTTCTAGAGGGTACTCTTAATGGAAAACAAGTCATCATTTGCAATGTATAAGCTCCCAATAAAGACCAGAGTCACGTCTTTGATGAAATTTCTATTCAGCCAAGTACCTACTCTAACTCTAAGATTATATGTGGAGGCGATTTTAAAGAGGTTCTTGACCGCTTTGTAGACAGATCTAATGTATGATGCCAGCATCCAGTACCTAGTCCCAGAAGAGCATTTGTTAACTTGAAGGGGGATTAAGGACTGGTGGTTACATGTAGGGTTCTACATCCTGAGGGGAAGGACTACTCCTTCTGTTATAACAGGCATCTCTCCTATAGCAGACTGGACTACATTCTAGTCTCTAAGGGACTGAGTTCTGCCCTATCCTCAGCTGATATCAAAAGCAGTGTGATCTTGGATCATGGTTTGGTATCAGCTCACCTTAGCATTGAAAGAGACTACAGTACAGATAGACGTTGGAAGTTTAACACTTCTCTCCTTCAAGATAAGTCCTTTAAAGAGTTCTTGGAGACAGCTGTGTCAGACAACTTCATTATGAATGGTGACGGCCAAACATCTTATGCAACCTTATGAGATGCCTTTAAGGCTTATCTCATAGGGATAATAATCTCCTTTGCTACTAATAAAATAAATCAAGGACCTTGCAGTTAAGGAGAAAAAACTTAAGAAGTTAGAAACCGAATTTAAGCAAGGTGCAAATAGGTCAGATGTCAGGCTTCAGGAGATTACAATACTTAAATTTGAGATTAACAGGATTTTCTCTGCTGGGGCAGAATTTGCTTTGGCTGTTACAAAGCAGAAATTTTGGGAGTCAGGTGAAAAGGCCGGAAAATTACTGGCATATAGACTTAAAAAAAGATCAACACGAAATTTTACTCCAGAGATAAGAGATAAACAAGGGGACATTAAGGTGGCAAATAATGACATTAATGAAGCTTTTAAAGAGTTCTATGAGGAGTTGTATTCTAGTTCAGATCTAGCAGAAGCTACTGCATTACCAGAATTTCTACCTTCCCCAGATTTACTGCTCCTTAGTGATGAAGACAGAGTCTGCCTAGATGGACCCTTCACAACGGAAGAGATAGCCATGATTATTAGTGAATCTCCGAATAATAAAGCCCCAGGCCCGGATGGTATTCCTGGGGAATTATATAAAGTAATGGGTCCTCTGGTACTGAAATATCTATGTAAGGTGTTTGCAGAAGCTTTTCAAGAAACTAAGTTACCGGATTCATTTAATAAGGCCTATATTTCTTTGCTCCTTAAGAAGGACAGGGATCCTTTACACTGTGAGAGCTATAGGCCGATCTTTCTGCTGAATGGGGACTACAAGATCTTAGCAAAAGCATTATGTCTTAGAATTTAAAACCATGTAACTAAAATGGTGGGTGTGCAGCATGTGGGTTTTGTCCCTGGTAGGTCTGGTATGGAGAATATTCGGTGTCTGCTAAATGTGATGCACTCAGCACAGTCAGCAAAGACGTCTCAATCTATTCTATCTATTGACTTTTTTAAGGTCTTCGATACTTTAAAGTGGAACTATCTCTTTAAAGTACTTGAGACATATAACGTAGGTGAACTAGTTACTCGATGGATAAGAACTCTGTATAATGACCCTTCTGCTAAAGTAATAACTAATTGGAAAATTTCTTCCCCAATCAGATTGAACAGAGGAACAAGACAAGGGTGTCTGCTCTCCCCTTATTTGTTTATTCTGGCTTTAAAGAGGACCTTCGCCAGCCCTTTCGACTTCCATGCATAAATCACCCCTTCTTGCATTGATTCTGGAATTGTATTTCATTACTGTCTGCTGCAGTTAGTTTTTGCATTCTGAGCTGCCAAATATTGCAGGGTGTACCAGGGCTTCTGTGGACCTAGGGTTGTACTGCTGACATCACTGTAGGGCAGAGTCAATTTCACACAAAAAAAAACACATACTGACAAGGCATTTGGATTTTGGCATAATGCATTGCTTACAGGGTGTCTTGGGGAAGGGGGAACACAGTATGTATAGTGAGTACTGGTAGGTTTCCCTTGCAACATTGTTGCAACTGCATGGTACTGCACAGTGTGAGTCACTACCCTGTCCTACAATGATGTCACCAGGAGCTAGCAGCCCAAAAGCTAAACATCAAAGGCAAGTGCAGCAGGGCTCAAAAACAAATCCAAATTATGGAAGACATCATAAACCTTGGCCACAAATCACAAATGCACACACCTTTTTAGGTCTAGTACTGCACATAATGACTATAAGCTGTAATTTTTTGGACCATCACTGAAGTTCCTCTTTAAAGCCACTCATTACGTTTATTCAATCAAGTGCTGATATTAAGGGTTTTAAAACAGGATCTGTAACCAATAAAACTTTTGCTTTTGCGGACAACTTGTTGTTCACTTTATCCCACTTTGGCATTTCCCTAAGAGCGCTTAAAAAGGTGCTCAATTCTTTTGCTGGTGTTTTGGGCCTCACAGTAAATTGGGAAAAAACCCAGGTTATGCGGGTATTCAATTGGGGGGAGATGGGGAGTGACCCGGAGGCCAACCTTCTGGAAAACAGCTGCTGGCAGAAGGATTTGATTTTGTATTTGGGTTTGAAAATTCGAAAAAGTATTCAAACCATGGTTAATATTAATCTAGACCCCCTTTTGAAAGAAATAACTGCAGACCTGGTGAAATGGGCTAACCTATCTATATCGCTATGGGGAAAAATTATATTAAAATGATTGTGGCCCCTAAACTCTTCTACCTTTTTCAAAACATCCCACTGATGTTTGGTACTGCAAACTTTAGGAAAATTACCTGCATGGTTAGGTTATTCTTGTGGGGCACCAAGCCACTCAGGCTATCTCTACCCAAACTCAGAGCCCACTGGTCTCAAGGAGGTTTTGGGCTCCCTTGGTGGGAGATGTATCAGCTATCCTTCCTTTTTAAACAATCTGTTTATTACCTCTCTTCCCTATCTGGGATTTATCCACTATGGTTTGAAGTGGAGAAACAGCTCTGTAAACCTGCTAAGCCTTCAGATCTGGTATTCAACATGGGGTTGGGAGCTGGGACTAATCCATGTATTCTTAGTTCTCTTAAATCAATTAAGTTACTACAAACCAAACTCTAATTGGATACTTTTCCATCCAGTCTGGAAGGTCTGTAGTCCAACCCTAGTATTCAGTTGGGAGATAAATCCCTGTCAGATATGGATTGGCTCAACCCAAGTTCTAAAATATTAAAATATTTTGGGGGAGATCAGTCAGGAATTCAAACTTCCTAAGTTTCATTTTGTTTTCTATCTGCAAATCAGGAAAGCCCTAGAAGATTTAATACTTGGCCCAGATTTTAGACTCCCCAATGGGGGGTTGAAATGGAATCCCATCTGTAGTGTGGTTAGTTCCAAAGGGGGTGTTTCCAAGCTGTATAAGTTAATATCTAATGACGCTGACCTCTGTCTAGCGTGTGAGGCCTTAAACTCCAAATAGGAATCTGAGTTGGGGCTGAGTGTTTCTGCAACAGATTGGTCTTCCGCTTGGGGTAATGCTTATCATGCATGTAAGGAGGTGCAAGGCAGAACTTTGCAATTTAAGATTCTCCATCGGTATTACTATTCTCCTGACAGGCTGGAAAAGATGGGATTCTGTCCAGGGTATATCTGTTGGAAGTGCGGTGAGCCTCATGCGGACCTTCTACATATGTTATGGGGATACCCTCCAGTATATAAACTATGGGAGCACATCCATGGGATTTGTGAGTTTGTTATGGGGAAAACGATCTTGTCCCCTCAGACTTTTATACAGGGATTTTCTTCCCAAAGAAATTTGCTCTCTAAATATCAGTTCTACTGGATCTTGTCAGCTTCCTTGGCTCTCAAAAGATTATTACTGGCAAATTGGAAAGAACAGTCAGTACCCTCTTTGTCAGAATGGTTTAATAATATGTCTGCCTTAGCACAGAATGAAAGGATTTGTTATTTACTGCTTAACTAGACACCTAGGTTTCTTGAAATATGGTCTCCCGTCTTAGAGCTAACAACTTGATTGCAGAAGTAATCTCCAATGCTTCCTTTGGATCCGCAGGTGTATAGTATTACATGTCTACGGAAGACTATATTGCATCGGTCTTAATCCTTTTCTCCCCATATATTTTTTTTCTTTTTATCTCTTTTTCTAACTTCACTAATCTGTAGCTCTGTTAATTCTTTATGCCATTAGGTATATTTCTCTGTAACTGCCGTTTTAGGATAGTACACTGTTGTTTTATGGATTTGTATAGTCGTAAATGTCATGGTTGGAAATAATAAAAAATGTTAAATTACATGAAATAAAAAAAAAATAATAGGTCTTTTGTGCCACCCAGGTGGGTTGTGCATTGTAATTTTGGCCTCTGTAGAACAATATATTGTGTGTCTTCATGTTTAGTTTTGTTTCCATGATTAGAGTAAGTTTGTGCATTTCTGAATTGTCGCTGTCTTGCCAGGGCCTTCTTGTCAATTAATCCAGACAGTTAGTTGGTCCGTGCTCTTAGGTGCAGGTCCAGGGGGTTGCTGCCCTCTCAGATTGGAACTGTGCAAACACAGAAATGGCCTGCACTCACTCAGTGCAAAGTAGCTGCCAATGAGATGCATATATTTCATGGAGTTTCTGTTATCCAGGTAAAAACAGAGAAACTGATGTATTTCTCAGGCAGGTGCTGGCTATTCTTTAAAGAAATATTGATCAGTACTGACTACTCATGGCATTTGCTTCAGACAGGTATTTTTTTTTATCATAGAATAGTTTATTAATTTTTATATTACAGCACAGTATTGTACAACAGTAAAGAACTCACAGAAAGAAGGGAGCAGGGCTGGGTTAACATACAGTATAACAGCACTACACTAAATGCAGCCAGAGATTAAAATTACACGATCTCGGAGTAGCAGACCTAGTCAACTATAGGTCAGAAGAGGGCCTACTAACACTGAGTAACAAAGAAATCATATATTGGCTTACAGACTCCCAGTAAAGGGTATGGGTCAACAGGTGTAGCTTTAAGGAGGGTGACTGAGGTGCTATCTCAGTGTGGAGGGTTACCATGAGGGGTGGGAACTTTGCACAAAGAGGAATGGAGATATGCCTCCCACCTACTAAGGAATACACCCAAGCGCCCATATTGAGAGAATGATAGATGTTCAAATGGGGAAAGCCATGCGAGGGCCACATGCCAGGTTGCATGAGTGGGCAGGGCCACTTGCCACCAGTGCATTAACAGTAAGCATTTGGCTTCAAGAAGGCCAAGCAGCAGCCATTCACAATGGGGTTTCGGTAGGGCAGGCAAGGTGGACGGTATCTCCAAGAAGCAATTTAGGGTCCATGAGGGAAATAGGGGAGCCAAGCATCTTGTAACAGTTTATGGCTATAAAGGCCCAAAAGGGAGCAAGACGGGGGCATGACCACAAGACATGCAAAAGGTGGGCCCCAGGCTGTTGACAATGCCAACAATTGGAGTGTCCCAGTATCCCAGCCGAATGTAGGAATGCTGGTGTATGGTGCCAGCATAGTAGGATCTTAAGTTGAAGGAAATGGCTGTTGGTGACCCTATACAAAAGGTGGGTCCCTTTTAAGTAGCTAGTCCAAGCATTGTCTGGTATAACTTCACCCAAGTCAGCCATCCATTTGTATCTACAGGAGGCTGAGGGATCCAGTTGAGAATCTCTCCAGATCTTATAAAACCGCCCAGTGAAGCCCCGGACAGAGGTGGATTTATGTAGTAAATCAAACCATTTCCATTTGGGGTCTAGACTATAGTGAGCCTTAAGGCCATTAATAATGCTACGTATTTGGAGATAACTCCAAAGGTCTTTGCTCGGGAGACCGCATTTTTCCCTCAACTGCTCAAAAGATACCAGAGTCAATGAGTTAGGGAGGTAAAGGTCATGCACCAGGTGAATGCCCTGTGCCTCCTAGGAGGGCCAGTGCAAAGATGAGCCCTCCACAGTTATGGTACTATGGTGCCACAGGGGGGCGTATCGAAGTGAGGGAGCCCACACCTTCCAGGGGGTGTGAGAGAGGGTCATGCTGAGGTGCCATGCCCATCTCGATTGGGACAGTTCTTTACAGGAAAGTACATTGGGAGATAAAAGCATTCTAAGAGCAATACCCTTGGCTAGGCTAGCCTCCAGCTGTACCCAAGCCAGGGGGCCAAGAGGCAAAGGGATGAACCATTTAGTGGTCTACACTGTCACACAGGCATAATGATAGCCCGGGAGCCAGGGGAGACCAAGACCTCCTCGAGCCCAGTGCACTGGTAACTTTTGCCTGCTCCACCTGGGAGGACATCCTTCCCACAGGAACTGGAACATAAGCCATTCCAGGGAAGCAAATAACTTAGGGGAATGGTGCACCGGAAGGTTGTTAAAAGATACATAACTCTAGGTAATAGAAGCATCCGAATCGTAGCAACTTTGCCTGGCAGAGATAAGAGGAGTTTGCGTCAATGCTCCATTTCGATAGAGAGTGGTGCCAAAAGTGGAGAAATGATTGTTGTTTCAAGCTCTGACCATCTAGTCGGGACATACAGCCCAAGATAAGAGAAACCTTGGGCAGCCCAAACCAGCTGTGTACCCTGGAGACAGGCTTTAGTACAAGAGGCATTCAAGGGGCAAGGATGGTCTTCTTCTAGTTAACTTGTAGTCCAGACAGTGCAGCGAAAGTCCTCAAAAGGGACAGTACCTCTGGCACTGACTGCTGAGGCTGGGATAGGGTAAACAGCAAGTCATCTGTATAAACAGCCACTAGGTAGGAAGTTCCCACCACCTTGATACCTGAGATCCTGCTGGAGGCTATAACCACCCGGACCAGGGTGTCAAGTGCAACTAAAAAGAGGAGAGGGGATAGGGGGCACCCTTGATGAGTTCTCCTATGGAGAGGGAAAGAAGAGGAGATATTGGTATTGGTTAGAATTCAGGCCATTGGAGAATTATAAAGTGTGGCTATCCATTGACGGAAATGGGGTCCAAACCCATACAGATGAAGGATTTCATGAAGATAGGCCCATTCAATGGAATCAAAAGCTCTAGTGAAATCTAAAGCCAGCACAGCCATAGGGAGAGAGGACTGGGATGCTAGCCATTTCAGATTTAGCAGTAATCTGGTGCTATCAGCCTCAGATATCCCCTGCATGAAACCCACCTGGGATGGGTGGATTATAGAGGGAAATACAGCTAGCATTCTGGTGGCCAGGATTTTGGCCAAGATTTTTGTATCCACCAGCAGGAGGGAGATGGGGCGGTAACTGGCACAGTCCATTGGGTCATTCAATTTCTTAGGAAGGAGGGTGATAAGGGTATCGTTCATGGTCAGGGGAAGGTCTCCAACATCATGCACCTCCTGCACAGCTGAGAACAGAGGACTAGCAATTTCGACCTCAAGGATTTGGTAGAGCTCCACAGACATTCCATCAGGGCCAAGTGCCTTACCCTTAGCCATTTGGGAAAGATCAAGGCGCAGTTCTTGCATAGTGATTGGGGCATCGAGGTGGTCTAATTGGGTTGGAGTAAGGGCTAGCAAAGAGACCGAGTGGCAGAATTCGCAGTTTCCTTGTGCAAGCGCAGATGAGGAATGAAGTAGAGTGAGACTGATACAGAGACTCATAAAAAAGCCTCATAGTGTGATTGATCTCCAAGGGGTCAGTGACTATAGTGCCTTACCAAGTCTGGAGAGCATGGATATGGGAGAAGGCTTGTTGCTTCTGTAGATGGTAGGCCAGCAACCGACCTCCCTTTTCTCTGCCATCCCAGTAGGCATGGCCAAACTGCAATACAAGCCACTCAGCCTTCTGGTGCAGGATAGAGTTGATCTGATATTTCAGACCCACTATTTTCTGAATCAGAGACTTGTTCCTAGTGGATGGCTCAGAGGCCTTAAAGCGGTCTTCTAGCTCAGTGAGTTCCGCCTGCAACCTATCCAAGGTAGCTTTGCAGGTTTTGTTTTTAGAGGCCATGTAGGCAATAATGCATCCCCGAACGATAGCCTTAAAGGCCTCCCAGACAGTTCTCAGAGAAACCCCGCAGGCTGAGTTTATCGAGAAACAGTCTTTGGCCACTTGAACCACCATTAAGCAAAAGTCAGAATCTTTAAGTAGGAGCAGATTACATCTCCAGCGAGTCCCAGAGGACCTGCTCTTCCAAAGTATAGGTGGTCATGATGGGAGCATGGTCAGAAATGACAATGTACCCGATTCTGTTGTCATATATCCCCTGAGCTGCATTCACATTAGCCAGCCAAAAGTCTATGTGACTGTGGGTGGCGTGTGCAGGCAAATAGTAGGTGTAATCCCTCCCCGGGGAGTGATCCCGTCTCCACACATCAACCAACCCCCATTCTTCCTGTAGCTCCTGAGGAGCCAAATGGGTCTTGGGGTATGTATGAGGGGTGGGTTTAGATTTATCAAGAAAGATATCCTGGGCAAGACTGAAATCACCCCTGAGCAGAATAGGGAGGGAGGGGTCATCTGTAAACAGGAAAGATAAGGCCTGGCTGAGGCTAGGGAAAAAATCCACATGATCATCATTCAGGGCATAAACATTGCCCAGAAGTAGTCAGCCTCCCGGGAAGGAGAGTCGAACTACCACCCAACATCCTTGGGAGTCTGTACGCTCCTCCTCCATAACCCACAGGGAGCCACGCTGAATAAGGATGGCCACTCCTTTAGTTTTAAATGTAGCCAAATTAGCAGTGATGACACCCACCCAGGACTTCTGCAACCAAGGCACTAATTTACACAAGAGATGAGTCTCTTGGAGTGCTGTGTCTGTGTGAAGAGACCTCAAATGTTGCAGCACTTTGGTATGTTTGATGGGGTGATTGAGCTCCTTAACATTCCATGAAACTAACTGAAGACCTTTGAGACAGGAGTTAGCCATGTCCACTACCATGAATAATAATTAAAAGGTACTCAATCTGGCTGATGAAGGAGTAGGGGGTGTAATGGAGAAAGAGGCAAGAAGGCCTTACCGGGAACCTCCAGAGGATGAACTGTAGCCCAAAACGTGAGAGAGAGTAAGCCACAAAAACTGGAGAAAACACCCTGCACTTGCACAAAACTGGACTGTAAATCAACACAAGAGAAAAAATGTCAACTAGCAATTATAAACAGGAGAAAAACAGGAAGAAAACACAGTAAATACCAACAAACCTATAAACAGTAACAAGTAAACAAGGAGATCTTGTATAAGCAACCATACCTAGTTAAAAACAATTCCCAGGCTTTACAAGGTCAATGTGAGGATGAGTGTAAAAATGCAAATGGTGTGGAGCTCGAGGTGAAAGAGGGTTCTGATGAGGGGGATCCCTCAGCTATGCTAACTCCAGAGCCCAAGGTGGGACAGCGGTAATGGAATTAACAGGATTAGCTCTTCCATAGCTGATAGCAACACCGGGGTCGGGTGCCATGAAACCGGAAGGTATGATGGGGGGATCTGGGATGAAAAGGAAGGGGAGAGAGGAGAGGGGGAGGGCAAGCCTTCTAACCAGTATAAGTGTGGGCCCAATAACACAGATAGGTCGTAAGGGATTAAGGCCAAAACTCAAAGGGACTTACAGTCCATAGTGCAACCTGGGGGAGAACCGCCCTAGGAATCAAGGCAATCAAAAATAAAGGTGGGGTGGGGGGTGAGGCCAGGCTAGCAGAAAGTAGGGATGTAGGGGTGTAAGTAGAACCATGAGACAATAATCGGCCTTCACGACCGGGAGATGCCCGGGATTGGTTGGGCTGAGCATGCCATGTGAAAGGCCCCAAAAGAGGGGAGAGGTGTAAGAGGGACGAGGAGACAGACTTGTCATCCCTCAGCAGCCCACATCAACCCCCTCAAAAAGCACAGAGCAGTCGACTAAACAGCCCTAAGCCAAGGACAGCACGGGACTGTAACCAAACAAACAGCTGGGAGGCTGGAGAATAGAGCCAACAGGAGAACAGAGGGCAGCAGGAAAGAAATTAACAATATCCGGAAATCACGCTGGCTGTCCTTCAACCTGCCCAGAAGGAGCCCGAGGGGCTTCAATGCAGCTGGATGGGGTAGCCAGAACAGCTACTGCATAGCTAATCAAATACGGCTTGACAGGAATAGAAAGATCCATGGCTTCCACCAGCGAAGATTCTGGAAAGTTTGTCCAATCTGAATGGTTCTCAGTCTCCATAGCAGAGAGCTGTAGCGAGTCCCCAAGAGAAGGTGCGGGATCAGGTGAGGGGTCATCCCTGTGGATTTTGGCAGGCAGTGCATTCAGCTGTCGATCCGGAGAATGAAGTTGGCCACTTCTGGCCTGCTGCCTGTGGTGAGATAGGGTACCAGACTGGTGAGGAGGCTGAGAGGGGGCTCTGGGAGTGGTTGAGGCTGAAGCTTTCTCGGGAGAGACCTCCAGAACATAGCCTTGTAGGATTAGGGAGCCAGATTGTGGAGGGACAGGTCCGGTGGAATAATGGTCCTCCAGAGTCTTCTGAGCAGCAATTTGGTTCATAGAGGAGGGTTGTACCGAGCCAGGGACCCACAGCCTCCTGGGAGATGTAGTAGGCAAAGGAAGGTTGGGCCAGAACTTGCAGAGCCAGCACTCGATCTCACAGGGATAATCAGCCAGAATGTCCTTGCCCTCTTTCACAACGTACAGAGTGGTGAATCCTTTAAAGCTGAAACGAAAATGATGTTGGTACAGAAACTTTTCCAAAGGGCCAAACACTCTGCGCCTCACTTCCGTTTCTTGTGCAAAATCCCTGAAGAAAGAGATACGCGACCCTTGCCAGCACACCTCACCCAAGGCTCTGGCTGCTCTCAGGACTTTCTCTTTCATAGAATAACAGAGGAGATAGGCCACGATGGGTCTGGGGGTTTGCCCTGACTTCTCTTTCCACCCCGAGACTTGATGTGCACATTCAACCTCTACAGAACCCCACCATCGGTCGCTCAGCATCAACGGGATCACCTTGTTGAGAAGGCTCACCATAGATTATCCTTCTGCACCCTTGGGGACACCGAAGATATGCAGGTTATTTCAGGGTCCCCTTTTTTCTTGGTCCTTTTCTCTGGCCCACAGAGCTGCCAGCTTCTCCTCATGGAGTTGTAGGCGGTGCCACATCTTGGTTTGTTGTTGTTCGCAAGACTCAGCCCTTTGCTCAACCACATTCACCTGGTCGTTCAGCTGCCTCACCTCAGCTACGGTCCCCATAAGGGAAAGACTGATGTCGTCAACCCTGGTGAGGAGAGCTTCTAGCATCTTCATGATATATTGCAGCGAGTCGCTGACTGACACTGATTGAGTGGCAGGTGAGGGGTCAGGCAACAGTGGGAGAAGAGATCCTTGTGCGGCCATCTCTGTAAAGGGCTGAGGTGAGGTAGTAGTGGCTGATGGAGTGGGGGATAGGCTTCCACAGCAAGTAGCGAAGAACTGGGATGAAGAAGAAGGCTGAAGGCGCCATGCTGTAGGGGAGGCCGATGAACCGCTGGAACCACGATGGGCCCGCAAGGCCTAGGCAGATGGAACACATCACGGATGACCGGCGCTTCAAGGACATAAAATAACATTGGCATCTGCAAACTAGGGGCATCATCCGGTTAGATGGGGGTTATCCAAGCATTAGCTGATAAAGGGGGGTCTGGATGTCGCGGGATCAGGGTGCCAGAGCACAGATAGTCGTCAGGTGGAAGAGAGCTCTATCTCTAAGCAGCCATCACGCTGATGGCCAGACCACACCCCCCCGCCCCCCATAGACAGGCATTTTATATATTTCATTTATTAACTTATGCAATTAGTTAGTTAGTTATCGATTGCTTGATCTCCAGGAGGGCCCTTGAGTAGCAACGGACCATTTCTAAGGGCAACCCAGGTCAAAACAGGTGCAGACATTACTATTTGAATAAAACTTTACACAGCTGTAGGTTGGACACAACTCTACCTACCTCTGTCTCTAAGGAAGCAGTATAGTGCAGTGGGTTAAGGCTCTGAGCTGCAGCTCTGGATACCTGGGTTTGAATCCCACAGCTGCCTAGGTGTATACTGTGCGATCCTAAAAATGTCACTTAACTTCCTTGTGCTCCTAGGTCACATCTGGAAACAAGATTTGGCTTAGTGTGCTACTTCTGGTTAAACAATGTTTCCTTTCTCCTACAAAAGGAAAACCTGCAACATTTCCATGAGACTTAAGTTTCTAAGTTACACAGAAACATCTCCAAGAACTGTATATTTTTAAGGGAATCAGAACGGTCGTGATGAGAAAACTTAATAAGAAAATCAGAACGGTCTCCATGTGACTTACTGCAAGTTCTTTTTATTTCGTATCACAGACTCAACATGCAATTTTTGGGACATGGAGATCACTTTGGAAATTCTACCCAGATTTATCTTAGAAACACTGCTCAACCCAGTATCAGGTTAGAATAGCAATTCCTAAACAGCGCCATCTAAACCGCAGTGCAGAAACCACGTAAACCTGAAGAGCGACAGGGGTAGAATAGCGAATGTCAACTACCACTGCCTCTGTAGCTGTTCAGGCAATGGAGGAGGATGGGAGGAATTGGAGAAGTAGACAAAAAGTGTGGAAGCTGACTCCACTGCTCCTGTGGAAGAGAAGGCTAAGACAGAAGCAGCTCAGCTGGTATGGCTTGGGAGACCTAGGTTCTGTTTCCCAAATCCTGTGGCTACATTTTTTCACCCACCCCAAGTGTGTTATTTTGTTTGTGTATTGCTGAATCTAGTCCCCCCCCAACTTTCTCCCCGTCCCCGAATTCCACCCCCCCCACCCACCGTGGAGTTGATTATTTAAAAATTGTGGGCTTTTGCGGTGAAAGTTGTGATTACTTTTATTCACATGGTAGCAGTCCTCCCTGTGTTTTGTGACTGCTATCACTGGTGAGATTTGTGTAGTTGGCATTTTAGATGGGCACTTTTGTTGCTGATAGTGCTTTGACAGCATGGTTCTTGACCACGCAGTTTTTGCTGTCAGCACTCTAACCTAGTGTCACTCAACCCTTGCAAAGAGTCTGCTCCCAAGGCACAGGTTTTGAGGCTCAATCTCATGCCACACTATTAACTACAATAGTTTTAACAGCAGAGATTGACGTATTTCCCTGTAGGTGGGGGTTGCTCCCTTTTCCCTTACCCCCCCCCCATGATTTTTGTTACTACAGCTGCTCATTTGCTCCAGCTGCGAGAGTAGGTGATCAGCTACCTTCATCACCACTCTGTAGCTGACTTGCTGGATTAGGAGTGTGAAAGTCAGGTGGCCCATACCCCTACTGAACCCAGTGAGGGAATTTGGAGCCGAAACCCAAAGTGTCTTGAAAGAGACAGTGTGAGAGACTGCTGCTGCACTCCTGAGCCAAACTGAAGCAGTATTTTTTTTTTTCAGTCTGTATTTTCTGCTCCTGCTGGCTGAGCTGTCCTCATCTGGACCAGACCTTGCTCAGATTTCCATCCACAGGATTGTAGTTGGAGGTGTGCAGTCATTAATGCAGGGTCTGTGGGGGACTGGACTCTCATCAGCAGTTGGCGTTTTTCCACCCCATGGGGGTTGCAAGAATACAGTGATGCAGTGTCCA
The DNA here is from genome assembly GCA_016271365.2 of Neoceratodus forsteri. Taxonomy (NCBI): domain Eukaryota; kingdom Metazoa; phylum Chordata; order Ceratodontiformes; family Ceratodontidae; genus Neoceratodus; species Neoceratodus forsteri. The sequence continues at coordinate 1,096,165,440 of CM057451.1, forward strand.
TGCATCACCTCCACGGCAACGTCCCCAGAGTCTGGCTGTGGGATCCCATCCCCTGAGTGCAGCCTTGCTGCACTGCCTCCCAGATTCCAATAGATGGAAGCCAATCAGCAGGACACACAAACCTACACCCTCCCTAAGGGAGGAGGGCTGTCCAAGGAATGCTTAATCTTCCCTCAGCCGGTCAACTCCTGAGTGACCTGAGCCCATTCCCGACCCAGATTCCGGGAGGTGCAAGCAGTACTGCTACCACTGCACTCCCAGGCAAGCCTGAAGCAACATTTGTGACATGAAAAGCAACAATCAGAAGGTAAATTCTGAAATTTGACCCAGATTTGTCTTCCAAGTGTCGTGCAGAATTTTAGACAAAGTCTCCTCACAAGGCAAAGACTTGACACTCCAGCACCATAGCCCATAAATAATTACAGCACGTTTAACTGTTAAGATGGTTGCTAGTTTTGACTGTTCCTCTGTACTTTACTTTCTGGTCATGCTTGAAAACAGGTATGCTATGCCCAAGTATCAACCTGATTTACAAATAAATAAACTAGAAACAAGTTATATAAGAAAATGTGACCTGTGCAGTATGGCTACAGCCCCCTGAAAATTAGTGGGACCTACAATATGTTTATTAGAGTGATACTGGGAGGCATCAGAGTGTATACAAGGAAACAATGGCACTGAGCACCATAGACAAAGAATGAGGCTGAAGGCCCAGGTCACTATCTACAGTGCCCAGTGTCATTATTCTAAAGGACTGACCCTCTTATGCTTCCCATTATTATGTTTGCTTGCACGCATGTGCAAGAAACATAGTGCCATCATCCGAGATTTCGGAGGTGTGTCACCTCCTCCTCCTCCTCCAATTCAGTCAGTGTGTTGGCAGGCGTGGCCCCTGTAAGCCAATGCATGCTGGAGCTGTCTATGACAAGCTCCAAAATGCGGTTGCATACAGTTGAAAGGGGGAGCTACGGCTCAGTGAGCAGCGATAAGATATCGCCTGCTCATGCACAGTGCCCCTACACACACACACACACACACACACACACACACACACACAGAAACACACGCATACTGGGGTTGCCTCTCTCCCACATACAATATATAGCCAAGGGTGTGCCCAATCCCCATCGGCTTGTGCTGCACTCCTCCCCAAAGCCTTCACATGCCACGCTGGGTGCCCACCTCAGCATGGCAACTCATAGAATAGCCAGCGGGGTGCCCAATCCTCCATCGGCTCCACTGTCCTCACCCCAGATACTGGAGGCATGCTGGGAGCCCACCCCAGCGTGGCAACCGATCATATGGCCGACAGGGTGCCCAATCCCCGTCAGCTCCACGGCCCCCAGTCATCCTTGTGCCACGCTGGGAGTTCCACCCCAACGTGGCAAACATCCCACGCCGCCTTTTTTTTTTTTAACCTACAACAAAACGGTCCCACGGGCGCTTCTCCCAGACCCCTCCCGCAAACCGCACCCACCCACTGCGCACTTGCCACCCCACCCCCTCACCCCATACTTACCTCCGGAGCTCGGCGCGACGATCTTCGGTGGACCAGGAACACGTCTGCACTCTTCAAAGCCGACCGCGAACTGAGGAAATGCCGGTAAGCTGTATAATGGGCTAGATAGGGGTTTTTCAACTTTATTGCATATCTCAGGCATTTTTTTGAATTTTTGCACCAAAGTTTCAACATGGTGTTTTTGGGACCCCTTCTCATGAATGATGTCACTGTCATGGCGTTATTCGGGCCTGAAGGGTGATATCGCAGTCATTGCGCAGTCACTGTGCGAAATCACTCTTTGGGCCCCATAATGCCATAACAGTGACATCATTCATGAGATGGGGTCCCAAAAACCCCATGTTGAAAATTTGGTGCAAAAATTCCCAAAAATGACTGTTTTACGAGCGAGCGATGCGCAGTTCCTACGCACGCGCGTAAGTTCATGAATTTTCAATATTTTCACTCCAGATTTTCAACATTGCCATTTTACCACACCTTCTTATGAGCAGTACAGCTGTCATTTTTCACATCTCACCCAAAATGTGTTTCCGCCCATGTAGCGCACAATGGCGCAGTCGGTGTGCAAAACCAATATACGCCCAAATTAAGAAAATCACAGTGACACTGTTCATGAGCTGAGGTCTTAAAATGGCTATGTTGAAAATTTAGTGAAAAAATTCCAAAAAATGACTGTTTTACGAGCGTGCATTTTACAGTTCCTATGCAAGCTCGTAAGTTCACGAATTTTCAATATTTTCACTCCAGATTTTCAACATTGCCATTTTACCACACTTTCTTATGAGTAGTATAGCTGTCATTTTTCACATCTCACCCAAAATGTGTTTCCGCCCATGTAGCGCACAATGGCGCAATCGGTGTGCGAAATCAATGTATGGGACATATTAAGAAAATCACAGTGACACTGTTCATGAGCAGATGTCTTAAAATGGCTATGTTGAAAATTTGGTGAAAAAATTCCTAAAAATGACTGTTTTACGAGTGTGCGTTGCTCAGTTCCTATGCATGCTCGTAAGTTTGAAATTTAATATTTTCACTCCAGATTTTCAACATTGCCATTTTATTACACTTCCTTATGAACAGTACAGCTGCCATTTTTCATATGTCGCCCAAAATGTGTTTTCGCACATGTAGCGCACAATGGTGCTGTTGGTGTGCGAAAACAATGTTTAGGACAGATTAAGAAAATCACAGTTACACTGTTCATGAGCAGAGGTCTTAAAATGGCTATGTTGAAAATTTGGTGACAAAAGTCCATACAATGACTGTGTTACGAGTGAGCATTACGCAGTTTCCATGCACCCTCGTAAGTTCATGACTTTGTAATATTTTCAGTCCAGATTTTCACCAGTGGCATTTTTCCACACTTCCTTATGAACAGTACAGCTGTCATTTTTCACAACATGACTGAAGTGTGTTTTCACACTTTCAGCGCAGAGATTCGTAGTCGCTGTGGGAAATCATTGTTCGGCACAGATAAAGAAAATCACAGTGACACTGTTCATGATTGGAGGCACCAAAATGCCTGAGTTGACAATCTTCTGTAAAAAATCCCCATCCTAATTATATTACGGGTGTGCATTGCACAGTTTCTATGTACGCTCGTGACTTCACCATTTTTTTTTTATATTTTTACTGCAGATTGGCAACATTGCCATTTTTTACACCTCCCCATGAACAGTACAGCTGTCATTTTTTATATCCTGTTCGGAATGTTTTTGCACCTGTGGTGCTAAATGCCGTAGTCGCTGTGCATAAGCAGCTTTCAGCTAACAAACTGATATTGCCACTGTTTATGAGGTGGGGTCACAAAAAAAACATGTTGAAAATTTGGAGTGAAAATACCAACGAATGCCAGAGGTATTAGGGTTTCCAACCATAATGCCCAACCCTGCAGAGAATGACAGGCATCAGGGGTGTGACTTGGGATTCTTGCCTGTAATGCTCATACCATTCCACACCCTGCAGCCAGTGAGAGGCATCGAGGTATGCCTTGGACTCTTCGGCCCCAAACTTCACCCCATTCTCCTATATCGCACCCATCTCACCGTATTTTCTAATGAAATGGGGTGTGCATAAGGGCCAAAGACCCCAAGGAACACCGTGACACTTGTCAGTGTCTGCAGAGTGGGGTGTGGTGAAATGGCGTGGCCGTTATGCCTGACGACCCAAATGCACACCCCAATGCCTGTCACACTTTGCAGGGTGGTGGTGGGGTTGGCTTCAGTTCAATACTTCATTGCCATTCCTATTACGCAGCTCTGTAACTTCTACACTACCACTGCCAATGCCTGCAAGCAAACATTCGGCATTGACAAATGCTTGTTACTATTATATCAAGGGAAAAATTAGCAGAGAAAAAAAAACAACATTTATTTAAAGAGGTTCTGACAGCTCGACAAACCATGCAGCTGAAACCATTTCTGTTTGGCCCTGTCCGCACTACGCCTCTATAACGTTACAAGGAAGTGCCCAAACTGAATTACCCATAGCGGTTTGCATTTACAACTGTAACATTACAGAAGGCGTTTTCGTAACCATTGTTGAAACCACATATGAGGTGGTTTCAGCAATGATATGTGGTTTCAACAATGGTTATGAAACTGGTTATGCCTCGGTAATGTTACCGGGCGAAGTGTGGACTTGTGGTAATGGTCCCATGCAGGGCCTGTAGTGCAGTGCGAGCTGCTTCCTGGGAACGAGTGCCGCCGAAACAGTAGCCCAGCACCCCTAGTGTGGACCAGTGGTACCGGTCCCTTAACAGACACCACCGCAATGTGGCACATTGCACCGCTCCCCAGTTAAAACGGTTTCTATCTGTTATGGGGTCTGAGCGGTGTAGTGTGGACGGGGCCTCTGACAGTTGGGTTTGTGACAAAACGTTCATGAGGTGATGTCAGAAATTCATTTTCATATTTGGAATGCCTTTGTTACCCTATTTGCTATTCCAAAGGCATTTATTCTCTAATTAGCATATTAAAAAAACAGAACTTTCCTATTTTTCATGCTTATTTATTGTGCATTGTTGCCACACAATGCACTGTAACTAAGAGATCTGAATTGCTACCAGGGTTGCACCTCAATATAATGGATTACACATTTTTAAACAACACAAATACTCATTTCAATTTATGAACTAGATGCATTACAGTACATCAAGGATAGCACAGTGCTAGGATCATAAGTGCCTGTCATTTTATATCTAGTTTCAAAGTTATGAGATTAAAGACTTCTGAAAAACTTTGGAGTTCAACTTTTATTTTATAGACCTCATCCGGGTCATCATTGACACAGTTGTATAGCTTATCACTGGGCTTCACACAGGTAGTTTCCACCTCGACCCATATTGGTGGGCACTCATTGGATCTGGTGTTCCTTCTGGGGATGGGGATATCTGATTTGGTGGTGGAACCACTCGGATGGTCTGACCATCACTCCATTAGGTTCAATTTTGAGGCCACCCCTATTAGGTCAGCCCCTTCAGAGATGGTCCGGTACAGCCCATTAAGGGGTGTGTCCCCAGATGGCCTGATGGTGGTGCTGGACCTATCGGACCTTCCGATAGATTGCTTGGATCCAGGTGACCTAGTACAGGCCTATAATAGGGCGGTTACGGGAGCCCTGGATTCTATTGCACCTGTTCGTGTTCGTCAGCTCACTCTTCACCCCAGGTCTCCATGGTTTGATGAGACCGTGAGGGAGTTGAGGAGGGTAGGACGAAGGCTGGAGAGGCATTGGCAGAAGTCCAGTCTGGATGATTATAGACTTAGTTTGATGGACCATTATACGGCCTATCAATCCGCAATCTCTCGTAAGAAGGCAGAGTTTCTGTCCAGGGAGATAGCGGCTGCACAGAATAGACCAGCCCAGCTCTTTCGGACTGTGGACAGACTGCAATCCAGTCTGTCTTCAGCCCGGGAGGGCCTTTTCCACAGAACGGTGTGAGGGTTTGCTCTTTTCTTTTCAGATAAGGTTGCCAAAATCAGATCGGACGTCCGCTCTTCCCTCTCCAGTGGGGGCAGTGATGGTTGGCCGGAGATGTCAAACACCCAGTTTGCATGGTCTGATTTCAGCCTCCCCAAAATCGAGGATATTGTGATGGTCATCCGAGCGCTACGACCAACCAGCTGTGATTTGGACCCTGGCCCCACACGCCTCTTAGTGGATTGTGTGGATAAAATCGGCCTAGTCCTGGCTTTGATAGTCTGGAAGTCTTTGGAGAGGGGGATCTTTCCAGATCCCCTTAAAGAGGCTATAGTTAGGCCTCTTTTAAAGAAGTCCCCCTTAGATCCAGATTGTCTAGCAAATTGCAGACCAGTCTGTAACCTACCCTTTGTGGGTAAGGTTATTGAGAAGGTGGTCGCACTGCAATTGGAGGATCATCTGACCAACAACAATATCTATGATGCTCTCCAATCTGGATTTAGGAAAAGGCATAGTACCGAGACAGCACTTGTTCGGGTACTAAATGACCTCCTAATAGCGACAGATCGTAGGACCTGTTCTATCTTGGTACTTCTTGATCTCTCTGCAGCATTTGACACTTGATCATGGGGTGCTGTTAGAGCATCTGCGGTCCTTCTGTGGATTATCTGGTATGGTCCTCAGGTGGTTTAGATCTTACCTCGAAGGTAGGACTCAGAGGGTGGTGTCGGGAATTTTTTCCTCGGCATCAGTCTCCCTGCCTTGTGGGGTACCGCAGGGCTCTATTCTAGCGCCTATGTTATTCGCGGTGTATATGCTGCCATTGGGAGCGATTATAAGACGATACAGTCTGGGTTTTCATTGCTATGCCGATGATACCCAGCTGTATATGTCTTTTGTGCCTGGCCAGGATGCTGCCTTGTCGATATTTAATAACTGCCTTGCAGAAATCCAAGATTGGATGAATGGGAGTTTGTTGAGGTTAAACTCCAAGAAAACTGAGGTGTTGGTTGTGGATAAAGGTCGCTGCGAGGCGGGTCTGCCAGCTGGATCGCACTCTGGCTTATGGCTTGCAGGCGTTCCGCTGACGACCTCAGATCAGGTGTGGAATCTTGGTGTAATAAATGACGACCACTTGACGCTTAAAGCTCAGGTGTCAGTGGTGGTCAAAACTTCCTTTTTCCATCTGAGGAATATCGCCAGGGTGAAGCACCTGGTTCCTCCAGAAGATCTTCCAACATTGATCCACGCCTTTGTTACCTCACGCCTTGACTATTGCAACTCCCTGTACCTAGGGCTATCGGGGGTTGAGCTTTGCCGTCTGCAGCTAGTGCAGAATCCGGCAGCCAGGTTGTTGACTGGTTCTTCTGGATCCAGTCATATAACGCCTGTGCTTCATGGACTGCACTGGCTGCCAGTATTTTGGCGAATCACTTCAAGGTCAGTTTGCTGGACCTATAAAGCTCTACATGACCAGGGACCAACTTACCTGAAAGAGCTCCTATGCCCCTACTGTCCCTTCCGCCCCCTCCGATCCACTGACGAGGGATTGCTGGAGATTCCCAGGGTCCATTTGAAATCTTCAGGGGCTAGGTCATTTAGCTTTATGGCCTCGACTCTGTGGAATTCTCTACCTCGTCAGGTGTGAAATAGTCCGACTGTCCTGAGCTTTAAAGGAGCCTTGAAGACCCACCTTTTTAGTATAGCTTTTAATGATTTATAATAGTTTTAAATTCTGTCTATTTATTGTTATATGATATTGTGCAGGCACTTTGGAGATGAGAAAAGTGCCTTTTTATAAATAAAAGTTGATTGATTGATTAGAGGTTAGAATGATGAGCTGTGAATTGAGCTTAGTGCATCCAGCAGACCACTCAGAGGAAGGGAGGGTAACCAGTGGGTACCTCGGGCATCAGTGCTGGGACCGGTCCTCTTCAAAAACTTTAGAAGTGATATTGCAGACGAGCTGGAAGAGAAGGTCTGCCTCTTTGCAGATGACATCAAAATGTGCAATAGGGTTGACACTCTGGGGGGTGGAAAGGATGAGCTAAGACCTGAGTAAACTTGAGGAGTGGCCAAAGGTATAGCGGCTGGATTTCAAAGTAATGCACTTGGGGCAGATAAACCCAGGGGCAGAGTACAAAATAAGAGGAGCAGTACTGATGACCACCAAGCAAGAGAGAGGCCTAGGGTGATCACACTGGATTACTTAAAGGTGGACAGGCAGTATGACAAGGCAGTTGGGAGGGCTAGTGGGATACTGAGGTGCATAGGGAGGGGTTTCATCAGCAGAAAGAGGGAGGTGGTGTTGCCTCTGTACAGATCATTAATAAGACCCCACCTAGAGTACTGTGTCTAGTTCTGGAGACCACGGGGGGTTTCCAGTGTTGGGTAAGTTACTTTTTCTATTACTTTTGGAAACGTGTTCCAGGAAGTGTTGTGCAGTCACTAGCAAGGATGGGGAAGTACTGGAATATGTAATACACCTCACAGTTACAAAAATGTATGTCTTTTTATGCAAAAGTAATATATAACTGTAACTGATTACATTTATTTGAAAGTAACTAGTAGCTAACCTATTACTCTCAAATAAATGTAATATGTTATAGTTATTTATTATGTTTGTATTGTTTTTGTATAAAAATAAATAAGTAACTGTAACTGTAAGGTTTATTACTTTTTCTAGTAGTTCTCCATCCTTGCTAGTGAGTGCAAAGAGCTTCCTGGAACAAGTCTCCAAAAGTAATAGAAAGTAATAGAAAAAGTAACTTACCCAACACTGGGGGATTCACAAAACAATCTGAAGGTGCAAAACCTTCCCTAAGTCCCCAAATATTCCGTAGCTGCGGGACAAAAAGGGGAACTTGCTCTGAGTGCTATACACAAAAGATCTGCAGCTGCAGAACAAAATACACTCAGGACTGAGGAAAAAAGTGCAGCGACGGAAGTTCTTGAGGAAAAAAAGCCATTGAAAGTATGGCATATCCCCTTAGAGGCTATTCACAGCCAGTGTTTTTCTGCAGTTGCAGAAAAAGGGCAGGATTCTCAAAGAACAGCAAAAATTCCGCAGCTGTGGGAAAAAGCCTTGCAGCACTGCAGAAACGCAGTTGCGTGATATTCTTAAAGAAAATCCCGCAGCTGAGGGAAATCCACAAAAAGTCCACAGCTGCGGGAATCCCGCAAGTGCTGCAAATCCGCAGCTGCAGATCCACAGATGAGGAAATGGCTGAGGAGGCATAGCAATAGTACATCTATGTAGCTGAAGCAGCAGACTTTAACATTGCTGCCATAATATGAAGCTCACAGCACACACAAAGAGACCTGCAACTAGTCCCTCAATTGGGACCACTGCATCACCACAGGTACCAGCAATACCATGGTACCATAGTGGCTGACTGTCACTGCTGGTGGTCCCTCACTGGGGTGTTCCTGTGGCCTGTGGGGGTAGCACTTGCTGCAAGCTGGCCAGGCTCTACTGCCTGTGGGGCTCCATCATGGGCTGCACTGGGTCTGGTGGTTGTTGCCTGTTGCCATTTTCATGGCAATGTGTGCATTTATTGCTGTACAACAGCCACTGCTATACTATCTGGGATGATATTACCTGTACCTCACCTCCTCCTTAATTGATTCCAATTGATGGGGCACTACTGCAGTTTGCTGAGGGAGAGTTACACCTCATTCACTGTGTGTAACATTTTTTCTGCAACTGCAGAGAAAACCTGGCTGAGTATAGCCTTTCAGGAGCTGTGCCTTACTTATCTCACACCTTTTTTTCCTCTGGAACTTCCACAGCATCACTTTTTTCCACAGTCCATAGTGTTTTTTTTCCACAGCTGCAGAGGTTTTTGTGAATAGCACTTAAAGCAATTTCCCCTTTTTTCAATAACTGAGGCAGTTTTGGGGACTTAGGGAAGGGTTTGCACTTTCTGAAAGCTTTGTGAATCCAGCCCAAAATGTTGCACACATGCTGTACCACAAAGAATGAGGCATAACTCTTCCTGAGCAAAGTGCAGTGCACCAACAATTGAGATACAATTATAGCGGATGTGCAGACACAAGTAATATCAAACCTATAGTAGTGTCAGTTGTTACAACAAAAATAGCACATATTTTCACTGAAATACTACAACTACTAGGCCCAGTGCAGCCCATACAGGAGCCCCACAGCCAGTAGAGGAAGAGCCGGTAACAGCCTGCAGTGTGTGCTACTGAAGCAGACAACATAAACACTCCAGGGAGAGAGACAACCAACAGTTACAGACAGCCACTGTGGTGCATGGCTCTGCTGGCACCAGTGGTGCTGGAGTGGTCTCAGCTGAGGGACTGACTGCTGGTCTCTCTGTGAGTGCTTACTGCTGCATCTATGGCAAGACTGTCAAAGGCTGCTGCTCCAGTTAATATGGATCACCTGCTGTGCCTGCTGAGCTTTTTCCTCAGCTAAGGGAAGAATGTTAGGGAGATTTCAGCACTTGTGTACTTCCGCAACTTGTCTGTTTGATGGATTTCCACAACTGTAGACATTTTCTTTGTGAATATGGTGCAACTAGATTTCTGCAGTGCTAAAAACCATTTTTCTGCAGCTTTGGAAATCTTGTCTCTCTTTGTGAATCCAGCCCAAAATGTGAATCCAGCCCCATGGGCACCACTGGTACCAGCAGGGCCATGCACCACAGTGGCTGTCTGTAACTGTTGGTTGTCTCTCTCCCTGGAGTGTTTATGTTGTCTGCTTCAGTAGCACACACTGCAGGCTGTTACTGGCTCTGCCTCTACTGGCTGTGGGGCTCCTGTATGGGCTGCACTGGGTCTAGTAGTTGTAGTTTGTTGTACTTCAATGAACATATGCTATTTTTGTTGTAACAACTGACACTACTATAGGTTTGCTATTACTTGTGCCTGCACTGTCACCATAATTGTACCTCAATTGTTGGTACACTGCACTTTGCTCAGGAAGAGTTAAGCCTCACTCTTTGGCCCTGTCCATACTACGCCTCTGTAACGTTACAAAGTACCCAAACCATTACCACAACGGTTTGTGTTTACACCTGTAATGTTACAGAAGACGTTTCCATAACCGTTGTTGAAACCACATATAAGGTGGTTTCAACAATGGTTATGAAACAGGTTATGCCTCGATAGCGATTACCAGGCGAAGTGCGGATGCATATTAGCGGTCCCCTGCAGGGGCCCATAGCGCAGCTGCATCCTGAAACGGTGCCGCCATAGCGGTCGACCTGCACCCCTAGTGTGGACCAGCCATACTGGTCCCATAACGGACACTGCCGCAATGTGGACACACTGCACTGCTCCCCGGCCATAACGGATTGCATTCATTACCGGGCCGGAGCGGTGCAGTGTGGACAGAGCCTTAGTGGTGCAGCATGTGTACAACACTTTTTCCCCAACTGTGGAAAAACACTGGCTGTGAATAGCCTCTAAGGGGATATGCCACACCTTTCAGTGGCTTTTTTCCCCCTCAGGAACTTCCATAGCTGCACTGTTTTTCACAGTCCTCATTGTATTTTTTTCCACAGCTGCGGATGTTTTGTGTATAGCACTCTGAGCAAATTCCCCCTTTTTTCCGCAGCTACGGAACTTTTGAGGACTTAGGGAAGATTTTGCACCTTCAGATTGTTTTGTGAATCCCCCCCCCCCGATTCTCAAAACATTTGCAAGGTGCAAACAAATGTGCAAGTACCTAAAAGGTGTGCAGTTGTGGAAAAAAAGGGGCAATTGCTCTGAGTGGTATACACAAAACTTCCACAGCTGTGGAAAAAATGCACTGCAGACTGCAGGAAAAAAGTGCAGCTAAGGAAGTTCTTGAGCAAAAAAAAGCCATTGAAAAGTATAACATATCCCTTTAAAGGCTGGGCTGGATTCTCAAAACACTCTGAAGCTGCAAAACAATCCGCAAGCCCCTAAACGTTCTGCAGTTGTGGAAAAAAAGGGGAAATTGTGCTGAGTGATATACACAAAACTTCCACAGCTGTGGAAAAAATACACTGCTGACTGTGGAAAAAAAGTGCAGCTGCGGAAGTTCCTGAAGGAAAAAAAAGCCATTGAAAAGTATGGCATATCCCCTTAAAGGCTATTCTCAGCTAGTGTTTACATGCAGAAAAACTGTTGCACACATGCTGCGCTGCAGAAAGCGGGGCAGGATTCACAAAGAGAGCCAAAAAATCCACAGTTGAGGGAAAAAAACCTTGCAGCGCTACGGTCATTTAGTTGCAGCATATTCACAAAGAAAATTTCCGCAGCTGCTCAAGATCGCAAAACAAGCAAGTTGCGAAAATCCGCAAGTGCTGAAAATCCACAACATTTTTCCGCAGCTGCTGAAAATTTGTAAGTGCAGATCTGCAGCCGAGGAAAATGCTCAGGAGGCACAACAATAGGTGAACAACATTAACTGGAGCAGCAGACTTTGACAGCCTTGTCATAGATGCAGCAGAAAGTGAGAGACCAGCAGCCAGTCCCTAAACTGGGGCCACTACAGCGCCACTGGTACCAGCAGGACCATGCACCACAGTGGCTGTCTGTAACTGATGGTAGTGTCTCCCTCTGGGATGTTTATGTTGCCTTCTTCAGTGGCACTCATTGCAGGCTGTTACCAACTCTGCCTCTACTGCCTGTGGGGCTCCTTTATGGACTGCACTGGGTCTTGTGGTTGTGGTTTGTTGCCTTTCAATGAAAATAAGTTCTATTTCTGTTGTAACAACTGACATTACTGTACACCCACTGGTGTGCTGTTGCTTGGTGCCTGAACCTCCACTATAATTGTATCTCAGTTGCTGGTACATTGCATTTTGCTCAGGGAGAGTTAACACCTCACTCACTGTGGTGCAGAATGTGTGCAACATTTTTTCCGCAACTGCGAAAAAACACTGGCTGAGAATAGCCTTTAAGGGCATATGCCATACTTTTCAAAGGCTTTTTTTTTCCTCAGAAACTTCTGCAGCTGCACTTTTTTCTGCAGTCCCCAGTGTATTTTTTCCGCAGCGGTGGAGGTTTTATGTATATCACTCAGTGCAATTCCCCCTTTTTTCCGCAGCTGCAAAACTTTTGGGGACTTACGAATGGTTTTGCACCTTCAGAGTGTTTTGAGAATCCAGACCATGAGACGTAACTCTCCCTGAGCAAAATGCAGTGTACAGTACCAACAACTGAGATGCAGTTATAGTGGAGGTTCAGGCACCAAGCAACAGGAAACCAGTGGGTGTATAGTAGTGTCAGTTGTTACAACAAAAATAGTACACATTTTCATTGAAAGGCAACAAAACACAACTACTAGACCCAGTACAGCCCATAAAGGAGCCACACAGGCAGTAGAGGCAGAGCTGGCAACAACCTGCAGTGACTGATGCTGAAGCGGGCAACATAAACATTGCAGGGAGAGACACAACCATCAGTTTCACCATCAGTTATAGACAGCCACTGTGGTGGATGGTCCGTCTGGTACCAGTGGTGCTGCAGTGGTACCAGTCGAGGGACTGGCTGCTGGTCTCTTTGTGAGTACCTTCTGCTGCATCTACGGCAAGACTGTTAAATTCTGCTGTTCCAGTTAATATGGATCACCTGTTGCTGTGCCTGCTGAGCCTCTTCCTCAGCTGCAGATTCATACTTGTGAATTTTCAGCAGCTGCGGAAAAAAATGTTACAGATTTTCAGCACTTGCCTGTTTTGTGATTTTCCACAGCTGAGGAAATTTTCTTTGTGAATATGCCGCAACTAAATTTCCACAGTGCTGCAAGCCATTTTTCCGCAACTACGACATTTTTGGCTCCCTTTGAGAATCCAGCCTGCTATTCTCAGCCACTGTTTTTCCGCAGTTAAGGAAAAAATGTTGTGCACAAGCTGCACCACAAAGTGAGGCATAACTCACCCTGAGCAAAAAGCAGTGAACTAACAATCAGGACACAATTATAGTGGGGAAGGGGGGGTTTGGGCACCAAGCAACTACAAACCTGTGGGCTGTATAGTAGTGTCAGTTTTTACAACAAAAATAGCACACATTTCCGCTGAAAGGCAACAAACCACAACCACTAGATCCAGTGCAGCCCATAAAAGAGCCCCACAAGTAGTAGCGGCACAGCTGATAACAGCCACAAGTGAGTACTACAGAAGCAAGCAACATAAACACCCCAGGGAGAAACACATCCATCAGTTACACCAACAGTTACAGACAGCCACTGTGGTGCATGGCCCTGCTGGTACCAGTGGTGCTGGAGTGGTCTCAGTTGAGGGACTGGCTGCTGGTCTCGCTGTGAGCACTTTCTGCTGCATCTACGGCAAGACTGTCAAAGTCTGCTGCTCCAGTTAATAGGATCACCTCTTGTTCTGGCTGCCGAGCCTTTTCCTCAGCTGCAGATCCGCACTTGCAGATTTTCCGTAGCTGCAGAATTCTGTAACTTGCCTTTTTTGCGATTTTCCGCAACTGTGGAACTTTTCTTTGCGAATATGCTGCAACTGAATTTCTGCAGTGTTGCGAGGCATTTTTCTGTAACTGCAGAATTTTTGCTGTCTTTGAGAATCCAGCCCCACATCTCTGGAAGGACATAGACAGAGTGGAGGCAGTCCAAAGGAGGGCAACTAAAATGGTACAGGGTCCGCATCAGAAGCCCTACGAGGAGAGACATAAGGACCTAAATAGGTACACCCTCAAAGAGAGGAAAGGGGGCATATGACAGAGACCTTTAAATACATCATGGAGGTAAATAAGGTACAGGAGGGAAGTAGTTTTAAGAACAAAAGGTGTTCGGGGACAAGGGGCCACAATAAGAAGTTGGAGAGTAGATTCAGGAGAGATATGAGGAAGTATTTCTTCACAGAAAGAGTGGTGGATTCCTGGAACAGTCTTCCACCAGAGGTGGTTGGGGCACAAACAGTGGTGGGATTCAAGAATGCATGGGACAGGTATAAGGGAATCATAAGGAAAGGCAAAGGGGAGTGGGTGAATGGGCCACAGATCAAGTAGAATCTGCGGTGATACTATAGGCAGGGAAAAATGGGTGGACTAGGTGGTTCAGGAAGTACTTATCTGCCAGTAAATTCCCTGTTTCTATGTTTCTGGGTTTAATTCCTATAGCCTTCACCTGCAAACTGTGTGACCCTGAGCAAGTCACTTAACCACCCTGTGCTCACAAGACATACCTGGAAACGGTCTATTGGAAGCCATTTTAAATGAGTCCCTGACTCAAAGGTGTATCCGTTTATCTCATGAATAACATTAAGTATTATTATTAATTATTACAATTAGAATTCTACTAGCAAAAATTGGTATTTGGCACATTGATTACAAGATCAAGCAACAGAAGATGCTATTTCAGATTTACAACGGCAATGACCAACTTATACTGGACCAGAGTTATGTCCCATAGAACTGTATTGAAAAGTATTGTATTTTCTGCCAGTGTTAAATAAATCCCATAAACTAGATCATGGGTTATATTTATGGGCTGGTGAACAATAACATAAAACAGCATTTCTCTAAAGACTCATAGATCAGAACAAGCCATCTGGCATCAGGGCAGGCTAGTTTTATAGTCTGTCTTCCAGCGCCTTCCTATTTTTCTACATTTATTTTGAGTTTGGAAGATTTACACTTGCTTGGTTACTTACACTTGCTTTTACGAGTCCAGTAAAAGTGATTTAATGAAAAATAAGTTTAAGCAAAGATAGATGTAAGTAAGATTATGGAAATGGTAAATGTGTGCAATTACAGAAAAGCACAATGCTCTATAAAATAAAAACGAAGCAACACTCTTTCACTTGGATATATAAAAATGCATTTCAATAAAACTAAACAAATATATATATATATATATATATATAATATGCAGGGGGTGCCTGTGGGATAACAAAGTTATTTGTTCAGTTGCTAGTGACCACTGTAACCCTCACTCATGTTGGTTATCCCACAGGCACTCCCCGCATATTTGATTTATGCAGCAGGATTTTTTGGGGTTCTGGTTTGTCATATTTTTTTTTAGTTAAGTTCTTTTTCAGGTTTTTTTTCTGTGCCTGGTTGCTGTGCTTAGTTTGCAGGATTGCTGTGCTGAAAAAGAGGAAAAAATGGCTTCTATTTCTTAAGAGTGTTTTCATTTAAAATGTGGTTCCAGTTTGGGGGAGCATTTGGTTAGGGTGTGCATTTTGTGAGTGTTTGGGACTGTGATAGCTTGGGTTTAAAGAGCACTGTGAGGAGGTGAAAGTGAAACTGGGAAACAGTGCTGGTAAGCAGGCAGCACAGGTGGTGGTAGTTAGTGATGTAGTTACTGTGTGGATAAATGTGTGATGATGTAGTTACTACGTGGATAAACACTTTATGCAACAGGTGTCTGAATAAATCTTGCACTGATAAATCCATGTATCTGTGCTACTATGTGGATAAGTAATAGATAACCCACTCTTGGGTGTGTGGTCGCGCTCTGATACACGCACGCCTTGGTGTGCCGTTGATGCTGCAGACCAACCACCCAGGTATCGTATCAGGCGCGGCCACCCCAAGACTGGGTTATCTATCTTATAAAATGGCCCCTGTTGTGATAAAATAGTGCTATGTGGAAATGGTATAAGGTGAAAGAAATACAGAATAGGCTGTTTGATATGAATGTCTTTTAATGAATAAACATTGAACAGAACAGTGGAAGTGTATACTGTTTAACTTTGCTGAGAACTAGTGGTTATGTATAGCATTACCATTTCAAGTAGGTAAGGTACTGTGGCTTTAAGAGTTGAACATTAACTCTAACTGAATACTGTCAGTTTAAGAGTGGTTCGTCTTGCAAAGACAACGTGTGCTGAACAGTGCCTTCAAGTGGCAAGAAGTGCTGAAATTTTAGCTGAAAGGTTTGCAGTTTTTATTTGAACTGGTTGTAAGTTCTTTTTTATTTGTAATAGATGTTGAACTGCAGGTTGCCGTGCACCGTGGCGTTTTGCATGTATGGTGCAAGTGGATGCGGTCCTGCAGGTAAGTGATGGGGGAGTACTTGAGGCTCTTAATTTTTTGTTGGACTGCTTTGTGTTGCTTTTCTGGATGTCTTTTGTAGCGCTTGTGGTGGCTGTCTGAGCGACGGTTGGAGAACAGCTGCAGTTTGGGGCTGCATGGTGATTTCTACGCAGCTTCCAGGTGCATTTTGTGTGGGGAAATCTGCTTTGTAGTCTTTGGACTCTGTGGGGAAATCTGCTTCATAGTCTTCGGACTCTGTATTTGTCTGGATAGGGTGAGTTTGTGTGTCCTCTGTTGCTCTGTGAGACATGTCTAGTATGTCTGTAGGAGAAAGCGTTTTAGCTTTCAGCATCTTGGAAAAGGTGGGCTGCTGCTCCGTGGTAGTGTACACAGGGCTGTGCAGTGGTTTGGCTGCTGTTCGCTTGGGAATGTCAGCGGTTTGGGGCAAAGCTGTGGATTTGGGTACTGGTTGGCAGTCTGATGAGCTTGTGCCAGCTAGTATATTTGACCAGTTTTTTTCTATCGTGTAGCGTGGGTGCCCAGTATGATTTTAGGCTCCCCTCAGATTTGTGGCCTGTTACAGCCATGATCTGTCATGATTCAAGACCCGCTGAGGAGAGCAGCTGAACAACAGTTGATCTTAAGCAATGATCTGTCTATCGACGAGAGAGTCCTGCTTCCATAGACAGGCGAGGCATGAGAGAAGATAAGTAATTAATTCCCATAGGCTCTTTACTGTACCAGGTTTTTTGCTTGTCTAATAAGTCATGTGAGGCTCTTTTGGGGTGTAGGAAAAAAGCTGTGGTTTCAGGTGAGCATTTACTGAGGTACGTTTTGAAAGAGAGAACAGGGCACAGAGGATCATTTGGCTGTGCAAAAACAAAGCCTCTTAAAGTGGTTTGATTTAACTCTCTGGCATCTTTATGATCTTTACTGTCTGGGTTGTACTTTAGGGTTATATACTGTAACCCATTTTCATCAGTTTTTATATGAAAAGTCTGTTTTTAGTTCTCTTTGCCCTTCCCTTCCCCTATGAGCCATGAATATTTGTATGTCGAACCAGACCTTTCTGACTAGTCCTGCAGCAGTGTTTGGTGATAGTGCTGGAGAGTGCTTCAACTTTTTGAAGTCTGATTCTGTGAGACATTCATGGTGTTGAGTGCAGTCTCTGCCATCTTTCCTGTATTTTTTTTTTTATGACGGACACAAAAACCTTGTTTGCAGATTGAAAATCTGTGTCTGTGACAAGATTCATTTGTCGTGATAGAGGCAGTGAATTTAAATGCCTGTTGAGTCCTGCTCTTAAACCAATAAAACTTGACACGCCATACTGTTCGCCTGAAGAGTTTCTAACTGTGGCATAAAATTCTCTCAAGGTTGTGTTTAGTTTATCTGGTGTTACTGTTTTTAAATCGAGGTCTATTTGCTTTTCTGCTACCCACTCTGTAAATACTTTTCTTGCCCAGACAGTTTGCTTTTTTGTATTGTTTTCAGCTTTGTCTTCTTCTATACCATCTATTTCTTCAGGGTCAAGGCTGGCATGTCTACTCACTGTTTGCTGTGCTGGATTCTGAAGTGGCTGCTCAGGTAAGTCCTGTTCAAGTTCTTTGAAGAGATCATCATTGTACCAGTCATCTTTGCTGAGGATTGATTCAAGGTCCTTTGAGGTATGTGGTAATTCTGCCATTTCTTGAAATTTTTCTGTCAGATGTTTTGGTTTCTGTCAGAGTGAGGCAGTGGTGTGCTGCTTTTCTTTCAGTGGTCTCTGTGTGAGTGATGCTATTGTTTACAGTTGTGGAGTGATACTGTAGTCACTTTGTGATGAGGTTCTGGTCAGAGTGGGAAGTAGTTCAGGCATGCGGTCGTGCTGGGAGGTGTGTGGTCTTTGGGAAATAATGCACGGTCATGTGATTCATTCTGTCCAATAATGTTAGTGGAATTTCTATGATTTTACCACCCCATTTTATAAATTTATATAAATGACACATCATATTCATGATGTGGGGTACAAAAATGGCTATGTTGAAAATGTGGGGTCAAATTCTGGTAAAACTGCCAAGCTTGGAGAAAACATTGAAGAATTTCAACTTTTCTTCATAACTGTCATTTTTTGAGATTGCGACCCCATATTTTCAGCATAGTCTTTTTATTAATCAACCTTATGATCAACATTGGTGAAATGTTGTAAATCATGTCCAAAAGGTGATTTCACAGAGTGACTGCAAAAACATGTTTTGGAAGGGGGTTGAAAAATGACACCTACCTTGTTCATGAGATGGTGTGAAAAAGGCACATTTGAGGTCAAGATCTGGAAAAATATCAAAATTATGAATAAATATTGAAGAATTTCAATGTTGTTTCAAAACTTTGTTGTTTTTCTGCAATCTGAACCTCAAATTTTCAACATAGTCTGGTTATGACCTCACCTTATGATTAAGACAGGTGATTTTGTTTTGTTTTAAATTCTATAAAAAAACATGATTTCACAGACCAACTGTGAAAACACACTCCAGGAGCATTTGAAAAATGTCAATTACTTGGCTCATGAGATGGGGTTAAAAAAAGTCACATTGGAAATGTGGGGTAAAAATATTAGGAAATTACAAAGTTCTGAGAAGAAGTTTGAAATGCAATGAAAAGCCATTAACCAAACTTACTTTGTTTTCAGTCAGTTGTGGCTGGAGCCCAGAAGCAGCAGGCTATCTCGAGAGAGAGCAGTGCTAGATTGAACTGGTAAGTACGGGGTGGGGACAGAGGGGTGGCTGGGGATGAGAGGGAGTCGGGGAGTGTGGTCGAGGGGGAAGGAGAAAACGTTAATGGACTGTTTTCATTTCAGGGGAAAGTAAAAAAAAAAAGAGATAGGAGATTGACACTGGGTATTGGGTAACCCAGTGCTGGTATGTGTTGGTTGGCGGCATCTGTGGTGGGCACCACAGTGTCCAATGTTATTGGGGGCAGGGATCACCATCATTGTTCCAGCAGTAGATTAGGCACTGTTGCTGGAGTTGCTTGGGTATTTCTTGTCTTTCCAACAGCAGACTGGGCACTGCCATCAGAGTTGTTTAGAGAGAGAGTTTAAGAAAGTGGCATGGGAAGCGATCAGGAGGTGGGATGGGTCCTTGGCAGAGGTTAAGATGTTTTTTACAGAAAGGGGAAATGGGAAGTAATAAGGAGGTGGAAGGATACTTGGCAGAAGGTGGTATGTTTCTTACAGAAATGGGCACAGGAAGTGATCGGGAGGTGGAAGAAATACTTTGGCAGAGGGTGGGATGTTTCTTACAGAAAGATGCATGGGAAGTGATCGGGAAGTGTGAAGGATACTTGGCAGAGGATGGGATGTTTCTTACTGAAAGGGGACTGGCAAGTGATCAGGAGGTGGGAGGGATATTTGGCAGAGTGTGGGATGTTTCTTTCAGAAAGGAGAATGGGAAGCCATCAGGAGGTGGAAAGGATACTTGGCAGAGGGTGACATGTTTGAAACGTCCCTGATTATTTAAAAGCTAAATTACATGAGAGGAAGGAAAATTCTTCTTTAAGAAATTCTGTTTTCCAGGAATTAACAGTACCCATAACCAAAACACGAAGGTCAATGTACTTTTGTAGTCAAATGGTCCCTCTTTACTGGAATCAATTGCCACACCAATTCTGACTTCTTGACTCTAAACCTTTATCAGCAAATGCAGTAAAAAACAATGGGTTTTGGATTCCAGTTCAGCTCAGGAAAAATGCTGTTGTGGTTATTCATATGACTGATTTTTCAGTTTTCCTCTGTATTTATGCCTGTAGTTACTATGTAATTGTAAATATCTTTATCTAATTGCTTATATATTGCACATGAAGGGTCACCATTTCAAATGAGCTTTGCTCAGCAACTTCTGCAGGGAAGTGGTCAGAAGTTGGAGGGGATACTTGGCAGAGGGTGGCATGTTTCTTACAGAAAGAGGAACGGGAAGTGATCGGAAGGAGGAAGGGATACTTGCTGAGGATGGGATAGTTTTTACAGATGGTGGAAGCAGTTGGGAAAGGAGAATGACCAGCAGGCTGATCATGACGTCACTGAGCTGCTTGCTGGGCAGTGTCATGCAGATGAAAGGATCGAGCCACTCCCTGACAGCTGAAGCTTGCTCCTTTCAACTACATGAAGCTTCCACCCAGCAAGCAGAGAACAGTGTCATGATTAGCCTCTCTGATCATTGGGCTGTCACTGTCAAAATCCCTGTAGCCTGAGTTGCACTGGACCCAACAGTGATACATCTCTGACACCCTGTTATTATAACAAAATGTTTATTGCACATGTACAAGTAAACTTAAAATTAAATAAAAAATACTTGCTGAACTATTTTGTGGACATACAGTACATCCCCCTTTCTCAACGGCATGACTCCACGGAAGTAAGCATGTTTAAAAATGTCTTCACTAATGTTTTTTTAGTACATTACCTGTTTGTTGGTTTCACGTACAATAGTTACGTTTAAACATTTGTGTTGTTTTAAATTGTAACTAGGGAGCACTGGAAGGGTTAAAGCCAGACCCTGAGAGTTTCTTTCTGCTGGGTCTCAGCTAGGAGGCACGCTATCCGAGCATTTGTGCTTTTGAACCCTTTGGCTCCGCTAGGGAGCCAAGACATGAATATTTATGGCCTTACCCTTCCACCTTTTCTCTATATAGGGAGAGGGCTAGGCCAGGCCGGTGGTGCAGAGAGCTAAAAAACTTCAAACAAGCTAGTAGGTGGCTCTAAAACAGGTCCAGGCTGGGGTCAAAGCAACATCCAAAATGCAAAACCTCACAGAAGCTCGGCTCCACAATGTCCACTTCAACACAAAGACACAGTGTAGTGTATTGGATAACTTTTATTATTAAAAAACAACAAAATACAACAGTTAAATGCTGAATGCACCATTCCAAGTGCAGCCAAATCATTTTTACAGTGTACTAGGGCTTTGTCAAGGCTCACCTTGCTCTTGACAAAGCCCTAGTACAGGGTGAAAACGTACTCGATCGACTTGTGTTTTTGTGTTAAAGTGGAGACTGTGGAGCCAAGCTTCTCAGAGGTTTTGCAGTGTGGAGAGCTATGGCATCTAACACCTTACTGCCTACCACGCAAGCAACCCATGTTTGGGAACAAGCACGGGTTGCTGGGTGTCGTGAGGGGAGAGAGGATCGAACATCTCAGAAAGAGCTCTCTCCTTTCAGGGAGGGTGGTCAAACCATCTCAGCCCATGACTGCCACCAGGGTGGGATCAGCAGTGACACAGGACACGTGCACCTCCACATACACATACTGCCATCACAGCATGGGGAAGGAATGCAGAAAATGGAAACTATGAGGGTCTTGGGTTATGTGAAGCCCTGCCCATGTCCCAGTGGTCTGGCTTGCCAATCTGGTCCCAGAGCCGACACTGGATATGTTCACTAGTGTGGCACGGGATGGAATTCCCCCTCCCACCCCACTGAAGGGGGGATCCAGGGGGTATGGAGCTTTTGGACCTGGAGAGAGGTAAGAATGACTGCTGGGCAGGGAGACAAGGCTGATAGCCACCCAGGTCTCCCAAGGACAATTAAACTTTTTGTGGGAAAAAAAGGGGAGTATGTGTAGTGTCCCCAAAGTTTATCTGCAAGTAGACCAGGAAAAACCTCAGGAAGGGAAAGGGTTAACCCCCCATCAACCCCATGCACAGCCAGCTGGCTTGCTGACCAAGCTAGCTGGCTGACTACTTCCTGTCCCTATCCCCCTCTCCCCATCCTGGACTTTTCCCAGGCTAGATCCTTTGTCCTGGCCAGGCCAGGGCTCTGGCCAACACCTAAAGGGATCATAAATCAGCCCAAGGGGCTGATCCAATCACCAGGGACCCAATCAACTGGCCAAAAGCCAAGTCCACCCCCAGGCTAGAAAAGGGGCTCCCCTGCTAGCTGGAGGGCAGTTCTGGGCTGGGTGGCTTACAGAGGGGAAAGCACAGGAGTACGGATGCCTAGAGGTTTATCTGTAGCTCCTTGGTGTCTGCTCTTCTGTAGCCAGGGGTCTTGGGGTGTTCTTCAGCGGCAGCAGTCATCCTCCAGACTGGAGGAGGTCCAGCAGTCCTCCTGATATTCGGTAGCAGCCAGGTCCACTGGGTCAGCTCCCTTTGTTTGTCTATTCCCTGGTTGTTGGGGGGGGTTAGGAAAGGTATTCCCTGGGGTGTCTGGTAGTGCCTCTGCCCCAAGCTGCCATTGCAGTTCATCTGGCACTTTGCCCACAGCCTGCATCCCCATTTTGTGTCCGCCTGTTTGGGGCTGCTCCCTTGCCCTCCATTGGTGGAAGGCTCCCATTTGCTGCCCCTTCTGGCTTCCTGGTTCTGTATCATGGTCTCGGGGCTTTTGTCTGCCCCCCCAAAGTGTCCCACTGGGCTGGCGGCCGGCTGTTTGGCCATACCGGCCCACATCCTGCCATCATGAAGATGCCCCACCCCCAACCAAGGCAAACTCCCACCGATTGCTGGTGGTGACAAGCAACTTCTGTCCCCATTATTTTCTTCCAAGTGCAGGTAGAGCTAGTGTAACTGTGGTCTCCTGCCAAGTTCTGGAATCCATGCTGCGCCCGAGAGAGGGGGAACAAGTTGGAGTCATTGCACTGCTGAGTGTGGTCTCGAAGTGAGTCTGGGTAAAACTTAAAGCCTGAGACTCAAAGGTTCTGCCTTGCGGCTGCACAAAGGGAAAGGCAAGACGCAGGGCTCCCCAGCCATCACCTAAGGTTACCACCTACTCGGTTTTTGACCGAATGGATTTGGCTTTCTGGTCCAAATTCAGTCCTCCTGTTTTCACCATAGCAAATTCGGTTTTTATGGTGGGTCAAGCAGCATCTGTGAGATCCTCCACTAACAGTTTTAATTTCTTCTCATCTGACTGTAAGCAACATTTCAGTGTGCTTGCTTGCTTGCAGTGCATGTTAATCAGGAAGTGCCTTCAAGTGCAGGGCACTTAAAAGAACCAAATGTGTCCCTGTCTGCTCAGTTGTCACCTTTAACTTCACACCAGCAAATTGGAAGATTATTCATGGGGAGGGTAAACAATACCACCTTAATTAACACCTTAATTTTTCTGAAACACTGAGATGTTCAGACAGGCACCACATTAGGATAGCCTCCTGTCCCAGTGTGGACTGTATAATCTGTGTTTCAGAAACCTTACCTGCTAATCCAGTTTTATTCAGAGGCAGTATTTTTTCAGTCATGTTGAATGCTCACATACTTGTAAAACAGATTCTGTTAAATCTTTCACCATTTTACTTGCATGTTCAGATTCTAAAGAAATTCTGATGTCATGCAGACCTTTGTTTGTATACCAGCAAGTCTGAGAGGTCGGTGTAAAGCAGGGCCATTAAGACCATTTGCAGCAGGTCAACCTAATCCTTTCCAAACTGCATTGCGAGTATGGTCTTTGACTGCTGTGATAGGGAATACTTTTATACCTTTATATGCTCACTAGTGTTTCTTTTAGGGTCTGTCCTGTATGTTAATATTTGTTACCCCTTTTGTTGTTAAAGTAATAATCTATTTTTTATTCAATTTCTAGCAATACTACACCCCTCTCTCCTCTGTAGTTATTGCTGTCAATTTTAATACTACCTGAATATTCCAGGAAGACCATTCCAGGCATTTCAGAAGAACAGCACAGAATAGCATGGCTAATGTCATGCTAAACCACAGAAATGAGAAAAGAAAGAGAGTAATAGCTGATGAGGTGAAAGGAACACAATCTAGAGTTGATGGCACTGCAAATTTAGGTAATTTATCAAACATTTCTCAAACTACTATTATTTTTTATTAACCAGAAGAGACACACTAAGCTGAACCTTGTTTACAGGTGCAACCTGGGAGGACAAGGGAGTTTAGTGACTTGCTCAGGGTCACATAGTATGCAAGTCTGGGCTGTGGGATTCAAACGCAGGTCTCCTGGATTGTAGCTCAGAGCCTTAAACCACTGCACTATACTGTTTCCACGCTACATATCGTATATCATGCTATCTGATAGGTATAACTGACATGGAAAGAAATAGGGTGTTTAACAGCATAGAATAGTTCCTACCACTTTTAAAAAGTTCTCTGACATTACAAATAACTTTAGAGTAGAAGCAATGGCAGGGACAGTAACACATCTTAAAACGGCAGATGATATTTGTAATTACATCTCATCCACCATTACTGGTGTAGTTTATTTATTTATTTATTGAAAGCGTTTTACCAGAAAAGGCCACCAGATCCAAAACAGCCAGTTGTCAGAGGTGTCATTGTAGTCACTTGATGTGTGAGCTAGGCTGTGTATACAGCATGCAAAGTCCCCTGAACACCCTCTCTAACCCCACCAAATGTTAACATACACTAAAATTTAAAATATTTAAATCTAAATCAAACAAACCAAAAATAATAATCATGATGTAATCTAAAGAAGTTGTACACAATGCAGTACTGTTTTAGCAGTAATTCTGAATAAATCAAGTGAATCAGAGTCCAAGCGATGCCCTCATTAGTCATAAAAGGGGCGGGGTTAGAGGTGGAGTTTGGGGGTGTGGTTTAGTATTCGGTTTTCATCTCATCCAAAGGTGGCAACTCTACCATCACCACAAATAATCTCCTCCAGATTAAGGGACCTGGGCCAGGTGGTGAGTGAGCTGTAAACCCAAAACAAAAATTCTTTATTTTACTCCACACCAGGGGCACCTAGGAAGGGACAGGAGAAAAAGACAGAGCAAGTGGGCAAAGCACCCACCCGATAAATAAGGGGGCACCGCGTGGCATGAGCCCTAGAGTTTAGGGTTGGTGCCAGAATGGCACCTCAAAGAGACAAAACCAGCCAAGGGGATAGCAAAGGGTAACGGAAAGTAGAGTGGGTTAGAGGGACATCGGACACAGCAGTGCACTCGTGCCAAGTGTGCAGGGGTGGGGCCAGAGTTAACAGTCCTGCACAATGAGTCTGCAGCCCAAGCATGGGTGTTTATAAGAGGCAGAGATAAGCCTTGGTGCACTGTAGACCAGCATCCCCCCTATACATTGCCAAAAGGAGGTGGCACAGCCTAGGTAAGCCCCTCAAGGAGGACACAGGACCGAAAAGGATTCCCAAGGTATTTAAAGGGCCAGCACCCAATTTCAAGAAGCCAACCCAGAGGCCCTAGCCCATTCGCTGGGAGCCTGACCACACCCTATCGGCCATCCCATTTTTCTTGTACTGCTTGCTGACAGTGGGTGTGACCTGTGGACTTGGGGGGGGGGGAGACTGCCAGGCTTACGCTGTGCTGCCTGCCACCACAACCCTGGCCATAGACAAACTGAGTTCCTGGTAAACAGAAAGAAAACAGTTGTTATTGTGTAATTGCTATTTACAGTGTTCTTCTGGGTTGCACCCTGGAACATTATTGACTCTAGCTGCCTGAACTATTTGCCACAGGGTCTACCCAATACCGCAGCCAGACCTGAACTTGCCTGCCCCACATCTTGACCAGTTGGTTCCTGAACTGTCCTGGAATGGGCTTGAACTTCCTGCCCTATGACCAACTGCATTGAGCCATGCCTGTTCTCTCTCCTCCCCCAGTCTGAGCTGTTGCCGTGGGGGAAGTGGACAGACTGCCCAATGGTGGTAGTCCCACCACCTAAACTAATTGCCCTACCAGAGACAGCAATTTCCTGCATCCTCGAGTTCAGGGGTCACCTGCCTTTCACCAGCCAAGTGTCTAGTGCCTCCCATCCAGCCTGCCAGCAGCCCCCAAAGATGACGAAAGACTGCATTAGCCAGCGCAGTGCGGTAGTCAGTTCCCCCCAGTATAGTTAGCTTAGGAGCCACCCCAGCTCATGATAGTGAGGTTCCATCCACAGTACGCAATTAGAAATTTTTCCCATTTTTATTTTTGTTTTTTGAGGTGGCCATAGCTCCCATCTTTGGCTGGGTGGTAACTGAGCAGCAGCGTTCCAGAGAACCCACCATTGTAGCAGAACGACATCGCCTCGATCATCATCCATCCTTCCGTCGTTGTCATCTTCAGCTCCTGGACCAGGCTTCATCCTTCATCTTCTGCATCCCCTTCCTCTTCTCCATCCTGTTGTTCTCAGTCTTCCTGCCGGCCAATGAGATCGATCGGTAAGCAAGGTACTGTACCAATCATTCCAAGCTAGCTAGCCACAACCTGCTTCACACCGTAGAGACTGCTTCTTCTGCTGGACTATCATACCATAAGCGTGTCTTTAGTTACCGTTGGCCAAGGTGGTTAGGCATTGGTAAAGTTATTATGTTTGATGTCTGCAGACATAGGGCACTAGGTGACCCTTTTGGAGGTACTGTATGTATTGATATGCTATATATGACTGTTTACCTTTACCTTCACGGCATCCAGAACTGTATAGTTGCCTTCTATAACGAAGTATTGTATTGTGCATGACAATCACTGTGAGTGCCTTGTACTCTGCAACTACATAACCCATTATTTTACAGCGTAACCAGTGGCTGTTCCAATAAAAGCTAGCTGTTTGCACCTGGAACTGTTGTGCCTGCCTCTTCCTGAAAAGAAGAATTGAACCACCCTCCTAAGTCCGGTCATCACAACTTGGCGTAGTCGACAGGATTAGGAATCAAAAGCAGGCCCATGCTCCAAGACAGCCTCAAAATGTGAAGCAGTCATGACTCCAGCTTTAGCAGCAGTGAGGAGGAGGAAGATATGCAATCCTCACTCACTGTGCCATACTACTTTGGCACCCCCTGGCTCCCAAAATACATGGGTGACCCCATCGATCCTAATGGTACCGGCCTGGGGGAGTTCAAACATAAAATAAAAGCAATATTCTGGCTTCATCAGATCCCAAAACACCAGAAGATGTAAATGCTCTTTGGACAGTTGGGAGGGGCAGCCCACCGAGAAGCCATGAGCTGATCTGAGAGGAAATGAGCCACAGCTGACCTGATCCTGACCCAGATGACCTGCACCTTCGAGATTAGTACCCTGCTAGAACTGAAGATACAGTTCTTTGCCTGAACCCAAGGCCCTGGAGAGAGTCTGTGAGAGTTCGTACTAAGCTTCCAGGAGGTTCTATGTGCCGCAGAACGAGAGGACCCGGAGGCCGCACAAGACCTGGACAGTATGTTGGACAAGTTCATCAATGTGGTAAGGAGTGAGACTCTTTGAAAGGACCTCCTGGGCAAGCCCCTAAAGAGATCTTCCTGGATTTCAAACAGATGACAATCTGAATTCTGGGATGCAGCAGGCCAACCGAACAAGCCATGGCCAACGTGCAACGCACCAGCGGTCCCCCAATAATGTGGCCAGATGGTGCAGCCCCTGTAGAGGCCTTCTACATGAAGGACTGTTGCACAGAAGCCAGCCACACCTCAAATCAACCTGCTGAGTTTGCCCAGGTGGTGCAGCATGTGGCTACAGCACCCGATCGACATCCCAGCCAAAGAGTGGTTCATCCTCCAGACCCCAACCAGGAGCTCTGGGAGCAGATGAAGAAGCTCGTCAAGCAGGTGGCTAACATGAGCCTGGAAATTAGAGAGCTGAAAGGGGGTCCACAACTTAAAAGCAGGCATCCAACCGGCCAGGGCCCGAGGAATCCTGGGAGGAG
The DNA here is from genome assembly GCA_016271365.2 of Neoceratodus forsteri. Classification (NCBI taxonomy): domain Eukaryota; kingdom Metazoa; phylum Chordata; order Ceratodontiformes; family Ceratodontidae; genus Neoceratodus; species Neoceratodus forsteri. The sequence goes on from CM057451.1 coordinate 1,096,193,403, forward strand.
GACAACCGGCCTGTTCGATGAACACGGCCGGCCCATCTGCAGGAGATGTGGCATGAGAGGCCATGTGGAGCAGGAGTGCATGCAGTGTCCAGTAGAGGCTGCTAGTTTAAACAGAGCCCTGAGAGAGAAGAAGGAGCTAAGCCTGCAGTACAAGACAGAATTACTCAAATATGTTCGAAAGTGCCCCATCATACCCATCTGGATTAATGGCGTTAGGTTCATGGCACTCCTTAACACCAGCTCACAAGTCACCATTATCCAGGGTGAACACTTCTTCCAGCACTGGCCTGAGGCAAAGCTCAAGATGCTACCACAGAAGCGGCTCCAGCTGATCATGGGAAATGGCCTAGACATCCTATATCATGGTTACCAGGAAGTCGACATCCAGCTGGGCATGATCACGCACCCAGACCAAGGAATCATCATCACCCAGACTTCAAACATAGAAACACAGAATTTGACGGCAGATAAGGACCACTTGGCCCACCCAGTCTGCTCATTTCCCTATCTAATGGATAAGCTGCAGATCCTAGTTAACCAGCAGGCTACTTCTTCCAACCCCCACCCCCCTAGAATTGCCTTATGACTGTCCCATGCATGCTTGAATTCCACCACTGTTTTTGACTCCACAACCTCCTCCGGAAGGCTGTTCCATGCATCCACAACCCTCTCTGTGAAAAAATACTTCCTTAAATTACCTCTGAGCTGCCCCCCCATCTTCAAATTGTGCCCCCTTGTTCTTGCACACTTCTTTTTTTGAAAGATGCTACCCTCTTGGACTTTGTTGATTCCCTTGAGGTACTTGAAAGTTTCTATCATGTCCCCCCTCTCCCTCCTTTCTTCGAGGCTATACATATTAAGCTCCTTAAGTCTCTCTTCATATGTCTTCTGGTGCAGACCCTGCACCATTTTAGTTGCCCTCCTCTGGACAGCTTCCATCCTGTCTATGTCTTTGTGGAGATTGGGTCTCCAGAACTGTACGCAGTGCTCCAGATGGGGTCTCACAAGCTGTCTGTACAGAGGGATAATAACTTCCTGTTTTCTACTGGTGATGCCTCTCCCTATGCATTCCAGTATCCCTCCAGCTCTCCTTGCTGCCCTCTCACATTGCTTGCCCACCTTTAGGTCATCTGATATGACTACCCCAGGTCCCTTTCCATTTTGTTGTTGTTAGTATCTCACCCCCATTGTGTACTCTTCCCCAGGGTTTTGTTTCCCAGGTGCATTACCTTGCACTTCTTAGCATTGAATCTAAGCTGCCATACATTTGACCATTCCTCTAACCTTGACAAGTCCCTTCTCATCCTTTCCACTCCACCTTGTGCATCAACTCTGATGCAGATCTTTGTGTCATCTGCAAAGAGACATACTTTTCCTTTCAGTCCCTCTGCAACGTCACTTATAAAGACATTGAAGAGGACTGGTCCTAATATTGAACCCTGCGGTACCCCACTAGTAACCCCCCTTTCTTCAGAATGGACTCCATTTACTATTACTCTCTGTGTCCTATTCTCCAGCCAATTCTTTACCAGGCTGTCATCTTGGCACCCACTCCCAGGCTGGCTAACGTATATTAATCTTTTGTGTGGGACTGTGTCAAATGCCTTGCTAAAGTCTAGGTAGGCCATGTCCACAGCCCCTCCTGATCTACTACTTTGGTCACCCAGTCAAGAAATCTATCAGATTTGTCTGGCATGACCTTCCTGCTGAATCTATGCTGCCTTGGGTCCTGTGCCCTCTGGCCTCTAGATACTCGACATTTGTTTCCTTCAGAAGTGATTCCATCATTTTCCCTATCACTGAGGTTAAACTAACAGGTCTGTAGTTTCCTGCTTCTGCCTTGCTCCCACTTTTGTGAAGGGGAATCACATCTGCCCTCCTCCAGTCCTTGGGTACCACCCCATCCTCCCATGATTTGTTAAAGAGGGTAGTCAGTGGTGTCACTATTTCTACCCTTAGTGTTTTAGAATTCTGGGATGAATCCCATCAGGCCCCATTGATTTGTCCACCTTCAGTTTTAAGAGTTCTTTCAGAACCCTTTCTTCTATAAATGGGCTGGTATCAACTTCTGTATCCAGAGTGTTTCTACTGTTTGTTTTAGGCACCTTCCCCTCTTTATTTGTAAATACTGAGTAAAAATATTTGTTTAGTATCTCTGCCTTTTCACAGTCACCATCTGCCCACCCTCCCTCTCCTTTATTAAGCCCCTTTATTAAATGACAGCTTGGCCCCGTTATCTTGGGGATTAATGCCTGCCCAACTGCTACCAGGAACGTCTAGAGGTCCTAAGGGCTCTAGCCACCAATGTACCGAAGCCCAAGAGGCATGTCTGGCAATGGGACATCCAACTCATTCAAAGGCTTCAACAGTTTGCCAGTGACAAAGGAGAGATGAGCCTTGTGAAAGTGGTGGATCCCCGACCCATTGTGCTAGAATAGTTCTTAGACTTTGTCACAGTGAGCCTCCCCAAATCCGTGGAAAAGATTTTGAGCCCCCCCCAAAAACTGAAATAATCTTGAGCCTCCCCAAAGAAAAATAACATACTGTACTTTGTGCAGTACGCCATGAATAAATGTAAACCCCTTTGAGTACTTGGCTCACATTCAGCTTTTTGTCTTATACTGACGTGGGACCTTTGAAAAAGCGCTCCTGTGCTCAAAGGTGTTGTCTGAATAACAAATAAAAAAAAATTATTGTTCAGCTTATTCTAAGTCCCTCCCCACCAACACAGGCCAGCCTACTTGGTCTGCTATTTTCATTCTTGAACCGTTGTTACCCCTTGTTGCAGTACCTTCTTGGGTCAGACTGCTTTCTCTCTATATGAAATAACCTTTCTATATACTTTGCCTCTCCCCCTCCTTCCCTGCTCCTAAGCAACTTCTCTGGGATTACTGAACTTTGCTCCTTCCTTCTATTACTCTTAGCACTTCCATGCTCAACCCTTGTATTTGGGTTGTTCTACCATCAGTCTACAAATTGATCAGTTACCACCACTCATTATTTATTGTTCATATTTGTTTGCATTATTGTTCATAGTGTATATCTTGACTGTTTTGCAGTTACCTTTTGAAATGTAATCACTCCCTACCCTTCCCCAGGTACACCTGAAATGTGCCTTGGCTCATTCACCTTCCCTTGTCACCTATTAGTAAATAAATACATAAAATTCACCTACTATTATTTCCTCTTTCAGTTTGCTTCATCTCTTCACACAAAATATATAAAACCCAAAATTTAAATACAGTACTGTTTCAGACTTGCTTGAGACTCCCCTGGAACAGGTTGGGGCCTCCCAAGGGAGGCTGGCCTCACCATTTGAGAACCCCTGTGCTAGACCGTAGGTCTGAGACTATCATTATCTGTAATGCCTGAAAGGGGATACAATGGGAGGACTACATCTTCCTGCTGGAACCCCACATCCAGAATGAGGATAGCTCCATAGCCATTGTGCAGAGCCTAGTGGTAGTAAAAAAGAGGCAGGTACCAGTGAGGGTTCTTAATTATGGAGTGACTCCAGCATGGCTGTACAGGCATCAGGCAATTGTACGTCTGGTGCAGGTCGATTTGGATAGCGTTGTGCAGGAAACCCCCAAAAGTACCTCTGGCGTGGGAGGTGCATCCATCTCTGCAGTCATCACGGCTGAGTCCAAAGACAGTTTGGAGGAAGACCGGCTCCAGGAGTTTGACCTGGGCACCCCAGACGTCACCGAGGAACAGCGGTGTAAGTGCTGCAGCTGTTCTGACAGTATTGCATGGCATTCTCCCAGCACCCGCTTGACTTTGGATGTGCCAAGTCTGTGCAACACCACATTCCAATGGGAAACCACTCCCTCAGCAGAGAATGCCTCCAACTGATACAGCCTGCTCTGTACCAGCTTGCCAAAGATCTGATCCAAGAGATGCTGGATGCCAAAGTTACCCAAGAGAGCCACAGTCCCTGGGCCGCATCCATCATGCTCATCAAAAGGAAAGATGGTCAGCTCCAGTTTTGTGTCGACTTACCACAAGCTAAACAAGGCTATGCACAAGGATGCCTACCCCTGCACTGAATTGAAGACTCCCTCACTGCACTGAAATCTGTGACTTGGTTCTCCATCCTAGATCTGGCCAGTGGATTCTGGCCAGTGCCAGTCACTGTGGAAGACCAAGAACAGACGTGTTTCACCACGCCAATGGCACTGTTTGAGTTCACTAGAATGCCCTTTGGTCAATGCAATGCTCCCGGCATCTTCCAAAGACTGATTGAACACTGCCTTGGGTGCCACAACTATGATATTGTCCTGCTGTACCTGGATGATATCATCATATATGCAGCCACCTATCAAGAACACCTGCAGCACCTACAAGAGGGTCTTTGAATATCTGACTGACTACAGTCTAAAGGTCAAACCTTCCAAATGCCATCTTCTCAAAGACCAGGTAAACTACTTGGGCCACATCGTTGGTGCAGCAGGAGTTTCCCCTGACGCAGACAAGATTCGAGCTGTACAAAACTGGCCTGCACTGACCACCATCAAAGATGTCTGCAAAATCCTTGGTTTCGTGGGGTACTACCGCCCATTCATCACAGACTTTGCCAAAATCATAGCCCCACTGCATAAACTCCTCCAGGTGCCCAAAGACCCGAAAGTGAACTGCAATGCTCTAATGCACTGGGCAGGGCCTCAGCAGGTGGCATTTCAGCACCTAAAGAACATCTTAATGGAGGCACCTATCCTGGCCTACCCAGATTACACTCAGCCATTTGTTTTCTACACAGATGACAGCAATCGAGGACTGGGGCAGCACTATCCCAACGCCAAGATAGGGTTGAGAGGATCATAGTCTATGACAGCCAAGGGCTAAGAGGGGCGGAACACAATGATGAGCACTACAACTCCTTCAAGCTCAAGTTCCTGGTGCTGGTGTGGGCAGTGACTGAGAAATTCAAGCATTACCTGGCAGCCACCTCCTTCATCGTGTACATGGACAACAGCCCCCAGCTCACCTGAACACAGCCAACCTAGGGTCCCTGGAACAGCGGTGGCAATCATGACTGTCAAACTTTAACTTTGAGATCCGCTACCAGGCAGGGCAAGTAAATGTCACTGCTAATGCTCTGTCGCAGCTACCCGACAAGGATGAGCCCGAAGAAGATGGGACTGTCCAAGAAAATGTAGAAATGCCACCATTTTCCACAGTTCACCCTGACGTGGTACAGGCTTGCTGCTGCAGCCTCCCACAAAACTTACCTCCAGAACAGAGGAATTCACCCTCCCCACCTCTCCAAGACGAGGACTGGTGAGGCCAGATTTAATGTGACAGCCTGATTATCCCGCAGATCCAAGAGATAATGATGACTGGGGCTCCACTCTCCCCCCAAGCATGACTGCAGGCCTCAGAGGAACTCCTTAAACTCCTCCAGCACAGAGACCAGTTCTCCATTCAACAAGGGAGGCTGGTCTGAAGATCCTGGTGCCTCACAACCCACTGGCCTCATGCACAAATTGTCTTGCCAAAAGCAGCTGCGCCCTTGTCTATGAGCCTTCCATGATCTGTCTGGGCATTTTGGCCATGCAAAAACTGAGAGCAACCTCCGAGAGTGCTTCTACTGGGTTGGTATGAGGAAAGACATCATCACCTGGTGCAATGCCTGTGCAGTAGTCAGTCGTGCACCCCTAGAGCTGGTCGCAATAGACCACCTCAAGTTGGATCCCAGCAGAGATGGGTGAACCCATGTGTTGACCATCACTGACCACTATAGTAAGTTCCTGGTGGCCGTACCCATCCGAGATGTAGCCGCCAAAACAATTGCTAAAGTCTTTTGGACTCACTTTGTCCAGTACTATGGGTTCCCCACTCAAATTCTCACAGACCAAGGTGCAGCCTTCAAGTCACAACTTTTCCAGGAGCTCTGTTCACTTTATAGGAGCAACAAGCTGCGAACCACTGCACACCATCCACAGTCCAATGGGCTCTGTGAGCGGGCCAACTGCACTATCATCAACATGCTGCGGTCTCTGCCAAATCACCAGCACACCGACTGGCCCACCCTCCTCCCAGAGCTAATCTACCTTTACAACAACATCACCCACTGCTCTACCGGGTACACTCCCTACTACCTCCTATTTCCACGGCATGGACGCCTACCCATGGACCTGGTTTTGGGGGTATCGGGGCAATTTGAATTGACCCTCATCAATGATTGGGTACAGGAGCACCATGAGCGGCTCCAGATGGCTCGCAAAATGATCTCCCAGCAAATGGACAAGGTGCACCAGCAACAATAGGATCTGTATGACAGTCGAGCCAAAGCCCAATCCCTTGCAGTTGGAGACAGGGTCCTGCTCAAGTGAATGCACCATATCCAAAAGCTAAACACTAAGTGGGAACCAGACCACTACCTAATTGTAGACATCCCCAATCCGGACCTCCCCGTCTACTGCATCCGACAGGAGTCGGACCCCTGCCAATGGAAGATGGTACATCGCAATCTCCTTAAGCCCTACACCTTCAGAGCTGACCAGCCAGTGGAAGAGGCAGATCCAGCATCTGCAAATGCCAACCCCGAGGAGGGGCAGGAACAAAGATCTAGGGGGCCACCAGGATGCACCCCAGAGGACCTCTTCTTGTTGCCCTGCCTCAGCCATGTCCCGGCACCCGTATCACAGGGCTGCCCTTCATGGCAGAGCAGCAGGCAGCAGAGCCACCCATGGTGGATAGGCAGGCCCCCAACCCACCCTGTGTGGGCCTGCCAGTGCTGAACCACCCCATGCAGGCATGTTGATGCCTCATCCACCAGCAGCTGAGGCCTCAGTGTTCAAACCACCCATACTGAGCTTGTCTGCACCCAACTTACCGGTAGAGGAGGTGCTGGTGGCTGAATCACCCTTGGTTGACCAGCTAGCACCTGATCAACCCATGGGGAAGGTACCAGTGCCCAACCTGCCCATATTAAGATGGCTGGCAGAGGACCTGCCCTTGGAAGACCTGCTGGCACCAGAACCACCCTTACAGTGGTCACAGTGGTCAACAAAGGGGATGCCCCTTATTCGGCTCATTCAGCAAATTTAAACGGTCCTATGGGGGGCCGGTCATTGTGCCATGTCATGCTCAGACATAACTGTTCTAAGGTATCACTACTGTAAATGTGTTAATGTTATCATACATTAAGTATTTCACATTGTACTCAAGTAAAGTACTTTACTAGCACGTAATAGTAACCTGTTTGCTCACATTCTATAGCTAGAGTGGTACTCAAGACCCATACCTGCAGACATGTATGTTTAAGAAGAGGCAGATTGTAGTGTCCCCAAAGTTCATCAGCAAGCAGACCAGGGAAAACCTCAGGGAGGGAGATGGTTAACCTCCCACCCACCCCATACACAGCCAGCTGGCTAGCTGACCAAGCTAGATGGCTGACCACTTCCTGTCCCTATCCCCATCCCCTTCCCCCTGGACTTTTCCCAGGCTGGATCCTTTGTCCTAGTCAGGCCAGGGCTCCAGCCAACACCTAAAGGGGCCATAAATCAGCCCAAGGAGCTGATCCAAGCCTCAGCGACCCAATCAACTGGCCAAAAGCTGAGTCCACCCACAGACTAGAAAAGGGGCTCCCCTGCTAGCCAGAGGACAGTTCTGGACAGTGTGTCTTACAGAGGGGAAAGCACAGGACTACAGATGCCTAGAGGCTTACCTGAAGCTCAGATTCATAGTTCCTTGGTGGCTGATCCTCTGTAGCCAGGGGTCCTGGTGACTTCTTCAGCAGCAGCAGTCATCCTCCAGACTGGAGCGGGGCCAGCAGTCCTTCCGACATTTGGCAGCAGCCAGGTCCACAGGGTGAGTTCCCTTTGTTTGTCTGCTCCCTGGTTGTGCAGTAGTTGTTAGGGGTAGTTGGGAAGGTATTCCCTGGGGTGTCTGGTAGTGCTCCTGCCCTGGGCTGCCATTGCAGTTAATCTGGCACTTTTCCCACAGCCTGCATCCCTGTTTTGCATCCATCTATTTGGGGCTGTTCCCCTGCCCTACATTGGTGGAAGGCTCTCATTTGCTGCCCCTTCTGGCTTCCTGGTTCTGTCATACAATCACAGGGCTTCTGCCTCCCCCCCAAAGCATCTCACTGGGCTGGTGGACTGCTGTTTGGCCGTACCGTCCCGCATCCTGCCATCACGGAGGTGCCCTACCCCTGACCAAAGCAAAGTCCTGTGGGTTGCTGGTGATGACAAGCAGCTTCTGTCCCCATTGTTTTCCTCCAAGCACAGGTAGCGCTAGTGTGGCTGTGGTTTCCTGCCGAGTGCTGGAATCCGTGCTGCGTCCAAGAGATGGGGCTAGGAGTTGGAGCCATCGGACTGCTTAGTGCAGTTATGAAGTGAGTCTGGGTGGAACTTAAAGCCTGAGACTCAAAGGTTTCACCTTCCGGCTGCACACAGAAAAGGCAAGATGCCGGGTGAGAGCAGGACTCCCCAGCCATCACCACCAATAATCTCCTCCAGATTAAAGGACCTGGACCAGGTGGTGAGTGAGCTGTAAGAGCAAAACAAAAATTATTTATTTCACTTCACATCAGGGGTGCCTAGGAAGGGACAGGAGAAAAAGACAGAGCAAGTGGGCAAAGCACCCACCCGATAAATAAGGGGGCACCACGTGGCATGAGCCCCAGGGCTTAGGGTTGGTGCCAGAACGGCACCCCAAGGAGACAAAAGCAGCCAGGAGGATAGCGAAAGGTGAGAGAAAGTAGAGTGAGTTAGAGGGACATTGGACACAACAGTGCACTCGTGCCAAGGGTGCAGGGTGGGGCCAGAGTTAACAGTCCTGCACAATAAGCCTGCAGCCCAAGCATGGGTATTTATAAGGGGCAGAGATAAGCCCTGGTGCACTGCAGTCCAGCGCCCCACTATACATTGCCAAAAGGAGGGAGCAGGGCCTAGGTAAGCCCCCCCAAGAAGGCCACAGGACTGAAAAGGATTCCCCAGATATTTAAAGGGCCAGCACCCAATTTCAAGAAGCTAACCCAGAGGCCCTAGCCCTTTCGCTGGGAGCCTGACCACACCCTATCGGCCATCCCATTTTTCTTGGACTGCTTGCTGACAGTGGGTGTGACCTGCAGACTGGGGGGGTGCTGCCAGGCTTATGCTGTGCTGCCTGCCACCACAACCCTGGCTGTAGACAAACCCAATTCCTGGTAAACAGAAAGAAAACAGTTGTTTATGTGTAATTGTTATTTACAGTGTTATAATAATAATAATAATAAAATTTATTTAGTTAAGCGCCTTTCAAATTTTCAAGGCGCTGTACATGAAAACATGAAAACACCAGCATAATCAATACATACAGTAAAACAACACAACAAATATTACAGGTTAAAATAACCAATTACAGCATAACAGGAAATGCTTTCTCCCATAAAAAGGACTTTAAGGCCTTTTTAAAACTTTCCACCGCCGTACTCTCTCGGAGCGGACGGGGCAGAGAATTCCAAAGGGTAGGAGCCGCAAAACCAAAGGCACGAGCTCAGAGGACTTCAAATTTACCCTCAGAATCTCCAGCAACCCCTCGTCAGCCGAGCGGAGCTGTCTCAGAGGGGTGTAGGGCACCAGAAGCTCTTTCAAGTAGTCAGGACCAAGACCATGTAGGGCTTTGTAGGTCAAAAGACCCACTTTAAAGGTGATCCGCCACCGTATTGGCAGCCAGTGCACAGTGCGCAGCACCGGGTAATATGAGACCTTCTTGAAGCCCCAGTCAACAAATGTGCTGCCGCATTCTGCACTAGCTGCAAGCGGCGGATATCAACCCCAGAAAGTCCTAGGTAAAGGGAGTTTCAGTAATCGAGATGAGATGTCACGAAGGCGTGGACCAAAACCGGCAAATCACAAGGTGGAACCAGGTGCCTTATCCTGGCGATGTTTCTAAGATGAAAAAATGCAGTCCTGACAACTGCAGACACCTGATAATGAAGGGTCAGACCAGTGTCAAGCTCCACACCCAGGTTACGCACCCGTTCAGAGGTAGGGATCTGGTCTACCCCCAGAGTTAATCCACAGGGGAACCCCGCCCCTAAACCCTCCACCCTGTAACTAGGGTCCACCACCATAACCTCGGTCTTTCCCGGATTCAACTTCAAACCACTGGTATTCATCCAGTCTTGGATATCAACGGGGCAGTTATTCAGCACCGAGATAACACTAACCTGGTCAGGTGCAAAAGACAGGTAGAGCTGGGTATCATCAGCGTAGCAGTGAAACCTCAGCTCAAACCATCTTACAATGTCTCTGAGGGGTAGCATATATACTGCGAATAACATGGGGGAAATCACCGAACCCTGAGGTACCCTGCAAGGCAGAGAGAAGGCCCCGGATGAATGCAAACCCGAGACCACTCTCTGCGTTCTCCCCTCGAGGTAAGATGAGAACCATCTGAGGACCACACCCGATAGTCCACAAATGGACCTCAGGCATTCGAGCAAAACCCCATGATCCACAGTATCAAAAGCTGATGACAGATCAAAGAGAACCAAAATAGAGCAGTGTCTCCGATTTCTCGCCATCAAGAGATCATTGAGCACCCGAACCAAAGCAGTCTCGGTGCTATGCCTCTTACGAAAACCAGATTGGAGAGGTTCGTATAAACTATGGATGGTCAAATGGTTATCCAATTGCGCCTCCACAACTTTCTCAATAACCTTCCCCACAAAAGGGAGGTTAGAGATTGGATGGTACTTTGCGAGGTCATCCGGGTCTAAAGCAGCTTTCTTCAGAAGGGGAGTCACCACCCCTTCCTTCAGAGAGCTAGGGAAAACTCCCATCTCTAAAGAGCACTGGATAATCCGAGCAAGGACTGGGCCGATAGTCTCACTACAACTCATAATCAGGGAAGTAGGGTCCGGATCCAAACTACAGCATGGTGGGCGCATCTCACGGACAATCCTCATAGTGTCTACGAAATCCTGTAGATTAAAGGAACTCCAGGAAACTCCAGGCTCTGCGACAAAACATTGGTAAACTGCAACAACCTTAGAGTGAGGTCGGGGACACTGCCTCTGAATGTCTTCCACCTTATTCGCAAAGAATCGAGCAATCTCCTCGCAATCAATTTGCGTGAAAGCTCTACGGATCTGCCGACAGACTGGGTTGCACAGTCTGTCGACAGTTCTGAAGAGCTGAGCCGGTCGATTCCTAGCGACAGAAATTTCCCTGGACAGGAATTCTGCCTTCTTATGAGAAATTGCTGTTTGGTAGAGCTTATAATGCTCTAGCAAAATAAGATGGTCGGCATCAGAGGCGTCTTCCCTCAACGCGCTCCAACCTCGCCCAACCTGCCAGCCTTCTCAACGCCCCATCAAACCATGGGGCAATGGGAATGACATGGGAGGGGTGAACATGGGCTGGTGCAATCTGATCCAAGCAGCCGAGATGGCCCCATTATAGGCCACTACCAGCTGCTCCAGGATCAGTGCGACTAGATCCAACAACGAGGTCAATAACTGCCATCAGGTCTTCAGGGACAACGTCCCGCAATGGGCGGTACTTTACCAACTCCACAGGGGCCAACCTACCCAGGGGGGGCCTCAAAATTGAACCCAACTGAGTAATGATCAGACCAACCGACTGGTTCCACCACCAAGTCAGACGCCTCGATCCCCAGGAGGAAAACCAGATCAAGAGAGTGACCTCCTTTGTGAGTAGCTGCGGAAACAACCTGTGTGAAGCCCAGAGATGCCATCACCTGGAGGAAATGTTGACCAAAAAGCGAAGATTCGTCGTCTACCCACGCACTGAAGTTGCCCAGCAAAATCAATCTGGGCGACTCCAAGGCCATGTCGGCGGCAAAATCTGCTATTTCCTGCAGGAAAAGCTTCTCATCCCCTGGTGGACGGTAAATGAGGGCAATCCTGCACCCCACACCAGCTACCACAGTGCACTCAAATGATCTAGCCTCCTCAACTGGAACACCAGTTAGGCCCAATTCGGTCTTAAAACAGACCGCCACCCCCGATCCATTCTCGGGCAGTGTATAACCGAGAACCTGGCAGGAACAGCGGCCTCTAAAAACGGGGCCGCATTCCTATCCAACCAGGTCTCGGTAATGCAAGCCAGATCTACCCTTGTGACAAAGTCCGCAATAAGACCAGTCTTATTGCAGACAGATCTGGCATTGCACAACAGCACCCAAGTTGGAAGAGGATGATGAGTTGTCCCAATCACTTGCCCTCCGGAACAGGAGGTGCCCTTGGGTATGGGAACCAGAATGGGACTACCACGCTCCAGAAGCCATTTCACCCCAGGGCGTCTTTCAGGCCTAACCAACCCTATGGGAGAGCATCACTCACTCCGCTGTCCACAACCCCCCACCCCCCCCCAATTCCTCCTCCCCCTTCGCACAATCCCTAGTGCCCGACACCGATGATAAACATGGACTGGCAGGGGGACAAGAAAAGAGGCGGGAGGCATGGAAGCGGAGCGAATAACGAAAGACAGGTGGAGCCAGCCGGTGCATCAGGCTGCTCAAAAATTAAAACAGCAAATAAAATAAATAAAGCAACACCTCAATCAACCAAACACTAAAACAAAAAATAAAAATTGAACTAAACCAAAACTCTAATACAACAACTATTAAATTATTTTATATCCACAAGCCCTCTCACGGCCAGGGGACATTAACAAAATAATAAAGCAAAAACTAATGACAAAATAATAAATAAATAGAGGGAATAATTTAAAGACCACCCTCCGGGACTCTCTCACCAAACCGGAAGAGGTGGAATATAAGATGTAAACAAGCACTCTCACTGCATAAATTATCCCTCAAAAATAACTAAACAGTACATATCCTATATATAAAATACAAAATAAGAAAAACATCAGCGAATAAAATTCAATATACAAAGGACCATCATTCACCATCCACATCAGCTGGGCAAAAAATAAAGGACTGCCAGCGGGCCGAAGGAACCGGCCAGCCCAAAAGGATCTGTGGCCCACTACTTCTACTCCGGGGGAGGACAACCCCCTGGCTGGCCGCCCCAGGAGTGTAGAGGAGAGAAAATTAAGGACCGGCCTTCCAGCCAACCCTACTCCCCTCCACTGTGTGGGACACCAACCAAAGAACACCAGAACACTGCAAGCCAATTAATAGGCCAAATAAAGTCAGTTTCTCCAAAAATGTTTATATAATCACAATGAACAGTAGATGAATCCAAAGTCACTTATCTTGCAGGATCTCTTCAGGGCCACTCCTTTACACACTAGAAGTTCCAACGATACTGGCCCCAATATCCTTAAAACATCCGATAGGCAAAAGAGTTCCAAAGGGATTCAAGGCTCAAAATTCTAATCCAGTTCCAGGGAGAACCATCGACCAGGCCACAGGTTCCGGCCAGAAATTCAGGAGGCAACTACCAGGCTATAATAGTGGCCTACCACCTCGACTCCACCGGGAGTCTAGGGGAATAGGATCAGAGGGCTAGCCCTCCAGCAGGCCCCGATCCCAGCCCCTGTGTAGGTCACCAACCCTCTAGCACCTCAAGAAAACCAGCAGGACCAGCTATACAGGCCAAATCCACAGTCAAAGCAGGTCACTAAAACATAAACTTATAGCCCAGCACTCCAGACACAAAAAACTGTAGGATCCTTTATTATCTCCGTAGACTTGAAGGTTCCAAAAAACAGTGCGTTCAAACTCCTTAGTGAGCTTGTCCCCAGCGACTCTCGTCTCCTCCAAATCCCATTTAAAATAAAACTACTCCTCATGAAATGTCAGGGAAGATCGCGCTCAGGGAACGAACACCGCCCGAAACTCCACACGGAAAGGCAGCCGCCAAGCTGCAAAAGGACCAGCCAAGTTCCCACAGTAGACCAGAACGCCAAGCCGAACAATGTCCCGGAGTCCCGACCGAAAGCGTCCAACCGCGAGCACTCGAATCACAGTTAAAATGCAGCAACAACAAAATAAATGCCGAGAAACATAAACGAAAAACGAAAAAAGTTTAAGCACTCAGCAGCTTCTCAACGACCACCCGAATTCGGGTCCAAACACGAATATGCTCAAAAAGCCGAAAACAAAACAAAACCTTAAGTCCTATACTTAAACAACAAAAATACTTTGAAATAAAAACGGCGAAACAAGAACATAAAAACGCAACAAGCAGCAGTCAGACAGCTAGCCCAGTGTGGCCTCATGCTCAGATCTTCTGGATTGCATCCTGGGACATTATTGACTCTAGCTGCCTGAACTATTTGCCACAGGGTCTACCCCATACCGCATCTGGACTTGAACTTGCCTGCCCCACACCTCAACCAGTTGGTTCCTGAACTGTCCCGGAAGGGGCTTGAACTGCCTTCCCCATCACCAACTGCATCAAGCCATGCCAGTTCTCTCTCCTCCCTCAGTTTGAGCTGTTGCCATAGGGGGAGCGGACAGACTGCCCAACAGTGGTAGTCCCACCACCTAAACTAATTGCCCTACCAGAGACTGCAATTGCCTGCACCCCAGAGTTCAAGGGTCACCTGCCTTTCACTGGCTAAGTGTGTAGTGCCTCCAGCCCAGCCTGTCAGCAACCCCCAAAGATGATGAAAGACTGCATTAGCCAGCATTGTGGTAGTCAGTTCCCCCCTCAGTATAGTTAGCTTAGGAGCCACCCCGGCTCATGATAGTGAGGTTTCCTCAGCAGTACACAATTAGAAAATTGCCCTGTTTTTTATTTTTGCTTTTTCAAGGTGGCCATAGCGCTCTTCTTTGGCTGGGTGGCAACTTTGCCACAGCCTTCCAGAGAACACTCCACTGCAGCAGAAGAACATTGCCTCGATCATCCTCCATCCTTCCATCATCATCATCATCTTCAGCTCCTGGACCAGCCTTCATTCTTCATCTTCTGCATCCTCTTCCTCTTCTCCATCCTGTTGTCCTCAATCTTCCTGCTGGCCTACGAGACCAGTCAGTCACCATGGTACTGTACCAATCATTCCAAGCTAGCTAGCCACCACCTGCTCCACACCGAAGAAATTGCTCCTGCTGCTGGACTGTCATACCATAAGCTGATGTGTCTCTAGTTACCCTTGGCCAAGGTGGTTAGGCATTGGTAAAGTTATTACGTTTGACGTCTGCAGACATAGGGCACTAGGTGACCCTTTTAGAGGTACCTTTTGTATTGATATGCTATATATGACTGTTTACCTTTACTGCATCCAGACTGTATAGTTGCCTTCTATCAGTAAGTATTGTGTTCTGTATGACAATCACTGAGAGTGCCTTGTACTCTGCAACTACATAACCCATTATTTTCCAGCGTAACCTGTGGCTGTTCTAATAAAAGCTAGCAGTTTGCACCTGGAACTGTTGTGCCTGCCTCTCTCTGAAAAGAAGAGATGAACCACCCTCCTAAGTCCATTCACCACAGATGCTAGCTGTGCTCAGAGGAAGATGGGGGGATTCCTAGGCCTGGGGTGTTTGTGCCTTGTGAGAGACCAGCAGAGACAGAGGAAGAGAGGAAGAAGCTCTAAGGGAACTCTGTTCCTCCTCACCCCTCCGGGGTCAGGGAGAGGACCCCTCCAGAATGCTGGCTGCCCCTGAAGAACAGACCTGTGTATTCTTGCCCTAATGGGGAACAGACCATCCAGCCAACCCTAGAGGTACCCAGGAGCAATGGTGGTCCTTCTCTCAAAGAAGGTCTTCAGAATCCATGCAAATCCACCCTTCAGAAATCAAGGGAGAGAGCAGGATGATAATCCACCTCCATAATCATCTTAAGGATTCATACTGTAAATGGTGTCATATAGTAATTAGAATACCTCTGAAAGTAATTGTGTATGCAGTGGGTACATCAGGTGCCGGGCAAGAGCCAGGGCCAGCTTCAAGTCCCACTGAGTCTTGTCCCGGCAATGGAGCCATTGCAAACAGTAGGTCACTAGGACCTCATAGTAGGAAGGTGTATGCCCAGTGGCATCATCAGGCTGTCTTTGGGGAGGCTTTAGCCCCCCCCCGATGTAAATGAAATCCCCCCCAATAATTCTTCCATCAGGTTAAAGAATCATGGCTTGTCGGGTTCATTGCTTGACTACTGAGCTGACTGAGAAAATATTAAAGAAGCCGTGATTCTTTTTTTTTTTTTTTTTAAAGATCGGCTCTTCACAGTGCCACCTCATGGAGTGCACTTTCATTTTTCTTCATTGGTCTTTGTGAGTGCCAAGCGCTCACAAAGTCTGACAGAGAAGAATGAAGAGGGTGCACCATGCAGCAACTGACTGCAGTGGCGTGTTGTCTGACAGAGAATCGGAGATCAGGATGGGAGAGCTTGGTGTGGGGATTTCTTTCAGTGACTGTCACTCCCAGGTTAGTTTGATTTGATTGACAAACACTGACAGCACCAAGCCCAAGGTAGGGGTGGGTGGATTCCAAACAAAGACACACGTCGCTCAGTAGTTAAGCCACAATGAGGGGTGGGTGTGGGTGGAAATCTGCATTGTGGGAGGGGACAGTGTGACTGGTAAAGGGGGGTTCATGGTGACCTCCTTTCATAATATATATGTGTGGTATAGCAGCAATATAACACATGTGTTTCCCACATAGATCCTGGGATAAACCTCATTGCAATGCTAACTGAGGAGGATGTAAAATTGTGATTTTCCAAGAGCTAAGCCTGCAGGAAAGTCATGATTTTACTAACCACACGGAGGTGACACAGTTACTGCTATTCCCTTTTAATGTTGCCGCCACAGCAGCAAGGAAAAAAATATCATATTACATCAGTAGACTCGGAGAAAAAACAGTTCTACAAAAAAAACAACAAAAAAAAAAACATTCCTCCAGTATCCCATGCTCCCACCCCCACAATGCAGAGCATAGGGGTATAACAGTCCAGGACAAATATTTCCACTTCCTCTTTTCTTCTGTGAGCGAGTGTAGCCTTGTACTTGTGCCAACCGTCACTCAGCTCCATCTCTCATTTCATACAATCAGGTAGATCAGCTTCCCATTCCAGTTTGTCCAGTCAGAGTCTTCAAGTCACTCCCGAAGGGCTGGAAGAGAATAAACAGTTAAGGGTGGAAACAGGGAGGGCCGTAACTGTTTTGCCTCTGTGTGGTTAGTAAAATCATGACTTTCCTACACTTCACTCTTGAAAAATCACAATTTTACGTCAACACACGGAGGCTCCACAGTTGCTGCTACAGTAGTTCAAAGCCCTAGAAAAAACATTAGTCACAAATGAATGTGATACAGGTTTTAGATAAAACTGCTTAAACACAGAGTCCTTAGCCCAGTCAGCCACTTTCAGAATGTCCTCTGTTCTGGCTCCCACAGAGGATGCTTTGCTGGCCATAGCTCCCCTTATCGAATGAGCCCGGAAAGAGGAGATATCAATCCCTGTGTGGTTCATGACCCACCTGAGCCATCGAGCACTAGTTGCAGAGGAGATAGGGGCATGTGGTTTGACAAAAGAAATCAGAAGTCGGTCGTGATTTCCTCTGATGTTCTCTGTCTGTGACAGGTATTCCTTCAAACAGTTCACCACACTAAGGTGCTGATCTTTATCAAAGGCTGGAAAAAACATTGCGGATGTAGCCGTTTTGGTTCTTTTAGCTACTGTGAATACCACACCTCCAGAAAGATATTGTGTCCTGGAGACCTCTAGTGCTCTGATATCAGAGGCTCTTTTAATAGATGTTAAACATAACAACACAGTAAGTTTAGATGATGGTTGTATAAGAGATAACTGAGAATTAACACCCCAAGATCTGAATAAATCAAAAACGCTATTAACATCCCAAAGAACTCTATATTTTCGTCGAGGAGGTCTGGACCACTTAATACCCTTCATAAATTGTTTTACACTGGGTGTTGGTCCTCAAATTTACCATCAATTAGACATTGTGCTGCTGAGACTGAAGACCTATTATGTGTTAATAGACCTGTAGGTCTTTCTTTCCTGATACAGAGAAAACAAAAATTCTAGAATTTGTGTCAGAGATGTCTGACATGGATCCAAGAGCCTTGACAGACACCAGCTGGACCAGGATGTGCATGCAGATTTATAGGCCTTCCTGGTGAAACATAGATTTTGATGGCAGATTAGGACCGCTTGGCCCACCTAGTCTGCCCATTTCCCTACCTAGAGGATAAGTTGCAGATCCTATTTAACCAACACCCTATTTCTTCCTACCCCTCACAAAAATTGCCTTATGTCTGTCCCATGCATTCTTGAATTCTCCCACAGTTTTAGACCTCACAACCTCCTCAGGAAGGCTGTTCCATGCATCCACCTGTGAAAAAATACTTCCTCACATTGCCCCTGAGCCGTTCCCCCTCTATCTTCAAATTGTGTCCCCTTGTTCTTGCACATCTCTTTTTCTGAAAGATGCTACCCTCTTGGACTTTGTTGATTCCACTGAGGTACTTAAACGTTTCTATCATGTCCCCCCTCTCCCTCCTTTCCTCAAGGGTATACATATTAAGCTCCTTTAGCCTCTCCTCGTATGGCTTCTCTTGCAGACCCTGCACCATTTTAGTTGCCCTCCTCTGAACTGCCTCCATCCTGTCTATGTCCTTGCAGAGATGGAGTCTCCAGAACTGGACATAGTACTCCAGATGGGGTCTCACCAACTGTCTGTACAGGGGGATAACAACTTCCTGTTTTCTGCTGGTGATGCCTCTCCCTATAAATCCCAGTATCCCCCCAGCCCTCCCTACCACCTTCTCATATTGCTTGCCAACCTTAAGGTCATCTGATATGATTACCAGGTCCCTTTCCATTTTGTTGTTGTTACTACCTCCCACCCATGCCTCTCTGAGGAGAGCTGCAGCTCCATCCGAAAGCAGAAGCATTGTCCAGGATCCCCTGAAATCTTACAAGCCACCAGGGTGAGAGCCTGATCCAGTATCAGGGGGTGAGGATTCCCTGAGGTGTCACACAGAAGGTCCTCTCTCAATGGGAGGAGGAGAGGTTGAACAACCGCCATCTCCAGGAGACAGGGATACCAGGGTTGTGTTGGCCACACTGGGGTAACTATCACCAAGGTGCAGTTCTGCCTCCTGACTTGGGCCAGGGTTCGTGCTGTCATGGCAAAGGGTGGGAAGGCATAGGGTTTCAGGTACCTCCAGTCCTGAAGGAAGGCATCCACCACTAGGGCCCCTGGGTCTGGTCTCCAGCTGAAGAAACGTCACAACTGACAATTCAGACGGGAGGCAAACAAGTCCACCTCTAGGGGACCCAACATTCTCTGAATTTGTACAAAAACTGTCAGATTCAGTGTCCAGTCACTCAAATCCATCAGGTATCTGGAGTACCAATCCGCTACTTGGTTGGACATCCCTGGTATGTGCTGAGCCTGAACCGTGATCTGGTTCTGCGGGCAGTAGTGCCAGAAATTCTTGGCTAGGGAAGCCAGGGAGATGATTTGGTTTCCCCCAAACTTGTTGATATACCTGACTGCTGACACATTGTCCATGCATAACA
Source organism: Neoceratodus forsteri (assembly GCA_016271365.2). Classification (NCBI taxonomy): domain Eukaryota; kingdom Metazoa; phylum Chordata; order Ceratodontiformes; family Ceratodontidae; genus Neoceratodus; species Neoceratodus forsteri. The sequence goes on from CM057451.1 coordinate 1,096,212,820, forward strand.
AAATTGACAATTTCCCTTCCTGCCTGGCCAGACTCTTGATTGCAAAGGATCCAGCTAACCACTCCAGGCAATCGATATGCATGTTTGACTCCTCCTGAGACCATTTTCCTCCCGTGGCCATTTTCTTCCCACATCTGGCACCCCAACCTGTCAGACTGGCATCCGACTCTATTACTGTGTCTGGTGCCATCCCAAAGATAGCTCTGCCATTCCAAGCTAACATGTGCTGCAACCACCACTGCAGTTCCTCCTTCGCTTTCGCTGTTAGAGTAACCAGGCAATTGTAGGACTTGTACAGCCTAAAGGCTTCCACTTTCAACCTCTGTAATGCCGTGTAGTGTAAGAATGCTGGGAAGATGGCCAATGACCTCAGGGATACTGTCTGTGCTCTCAAGGTTCTCCTCAGTTCCTTTCTGATAGCATTTACTTTCCCTTGGGGAAACCTGAGGACAGCCTAGTTCGTGTCGACTCAGAAACCCAAAAATTCCAAAATCTGAGAAGGTTTCAATTGAGATTTCTTGGGTTGATCACAAACCCCAGTGTCTCAAGAAGTAGGCATATGGCCTGAACATCCTCCATCAGTTGCATCTGGTTCTTACCCATGATCAACATGTCGTCCAAGTAAATTATTACCCGGATCCCTGCTGCTCAAATCCAGGCTATCACTGGTCTGAGTAGCTTTGTGAATCACCATGAGGTGGAGGTCAGGCCAAAGGGAAGACAATTTAATTGCCAAATCTGTTCTCCCCATTGGAACTGAAGCCACTTCTTGTCTGCATCCTTGATGGACACAGTGAAGTAAGCATCTTTTAAATCTATTCGGGCTAGCCAGTTCCCTTGTAGGACAGTGTCTCTTAGCAGGTGAATACCCTCAATTTTGAAATGCCTGTAAGGGACATACTGATTTAACTGTTTCAAGTTTATAATAGATCTTAGACCCCCGTCCTTCTTTGGTACTAGGAAAAGATTGCTCAGAAACCCCACTTGATTTTCCTTCACCAGAGAGATTGCCCCTTTGTGGGACAGTTCCAAAATTACTTATTGTACCTTTACAGTTTCCTCTCCAGAAAAGGCAATTTGTCTTGGGGGCCTTAGTTGAATTGGTAGCTACATTAGCTTCAACCTGAAGCCCTGGACAGTGTCCAGGATCCATGGGTCCCCAGATAGATTTTCTCAGTTGTGGGTGTAGTGGCATAATCTGCTTGCAAAAAATGGTGGTTCGGGGGTCAAAACAAAATTTTCCTGTACTCTGTACAATAGAGAAGATTCCTTGCCCCTGGGTATGGGCATACTTACCTCCATCTTGTCGGGGGCAGAAACCTCACCTCTATAACCTTGTGCATATGATCTCAGCTGGAATCTGCCTCTGCCCTGGCCTCTTTGGAAAGCTTGTCTGTTGTAGGAGCCTCTGGGTGGAAAGTCATGGCTGAGAGTGCGGCCCCTGTCACCCTTGGCTTTGCCAAAAACATGTGGCTTATTGGCATAGTTATATGATGCCTGGGCTTTCCTCATGGAGAAATATACTTTGGCTTTTTTACCCATTTCTAAAATCAGTGGGTCACCAAACAGCCGCCCTTCTGCTGCTGGACCTGCATCTTTCCAAGCTAATTCAACAGCTTTGGGGTGAAATCTCAGCAGAGCTGTTTTACGTCGCTCTGCTGCAATAGCGGAACTGGCATTACCCATGAAGCATATGGCTCTCTGGGTCCATCCCCTTAAAATTTTTGGGTCAATCAGTTTGTCTTTGTCAATGGCCCTCTCAGCCTCATCCAATATCAGTGCAAGAGGGCCAGACATGTCCAGGAGTTTATCCTGGCATGTCTTAAGGCTTCTATCTAGCCCTTTCTTGGGGTCTTTGCCATTATTTCCAAAAAAGGATATAAAGTCATCATCCAGTTCTGGAGCAAAGGCCACCATATGTTTTAATTGTGGCCAAGGGCATTCAATTTTCATTTTACGTCAGTCTTTCCTATCAACTGGTTTCTTAATCTTTAACCATATATTTTGCAACCCTCTCATGAGGGGCCCACTCTGAGGAATGCTGGAGTGTCAGCTTTTCAGGATCAAATGGGCTGTCTTGCTCCCCTGTATCAGGGTCTGCCATGCCTGGGCTGTTATCAGAGGAGTGCCCTTCTGCATCAGTATCCAAGGTATAATCAGAGACATAAGCAGAAGACCACAATTGCTCAGAGTCACTATCAGAGTCTGAGGAAGAATCAGAAGAGGTGGTATAGTTTTTGGACCTCTTTGCCTTTTTTGCTTTACCCTTAAGGGGCTTTTTTGAGTGTTTCCTTTTATGTTTCTTTGAAACAGATTTAATTCCAGAGCTGGAGGTCTCATGGGGATTTTGGACTTCACCAGAGAGCCCCTCTTCCACAAAAACAGTGTGGTCTGAGTCTACCTGGGTCTGCTGATCAGAGGTAGAAGCCCCAGCTGAAGCGGAGGAATCTTCCTCCCTAATTGCATTCTTTAGTAACTTTCTGACCTCTTGCAAGAGGTCCATCTTCAGTTTATCCTTCTTGGAGCTCTCGCTGGGCATTGTTGCTGGATAAAAGGCCCAAACAATTCAGTCAAAACTGGTAACAATAATTTTGAGAAATTCCCATTAAAAAAACCAAACAAGCTTATGTTTGTTAGTCAAAACTGTAATGTAGTCGAAAACATCATCCAGAGAGCAAAACGAGTCGGCCACCGAACTGGGACGCTAAAACCACACAGTACAAGCAAGGCCAAAGCCTAAACAAATACAGAACAATAATATAAACAAACTTGCTCCTGCGGTGAGCAGCAAGAAAAGAGGAAGTGGAAATACTGTCCTGGAATGTTATCATGGGTGTAGCAAGGCATACTCCAAGTACTCTATGGTGTGCAATTTTATTTAAGAGGGGTAGCAAACAGGCTCTGAACTGCTTCCTTTTTCCATGAAAATTAACAAAGAAAATGCTGAGCCTTTCTGTAATTTTACTCATAGGAATTGAAACTAGAAGGACTGGTCACTAATAATGTCTTTGCATCCCAAGGACAATACAACTTTACAGGCTCTGGGCTGGTATGTGGGTGTCTTAGGGAGCAATGCATGGCATTTGTATTTACCCATGCATAGCACCAACCATTGTCATGGAATACAAAAGTTGTATTTATTGTGCCAAATGAGGCAACAAACAAGGTACTGGTGTACATTTATATATTGTCTGGCTTCACCCTGGGGGGGTGGTTAGCAGGGAGTCCACTTGGTGTGCAGATCTGAAATTCCTGGCTACACCCCTGAATGTTATACCCCAGTGTGCTGCATTGTGGGGGGTGGAAGCTTGGGATACTGGAGGAATGTTGTTTTTAGAACAGGTCTTTCTCCCAGTCTGCTGATGTAATGCGATATTTTTTCCTTGCTGCTGTGGCGGCAAAACATTAAAAGGGAATAGCAGTAACTGTGGAGCCTCCGTGTGGTGACGTAAAATCCACTGTCATTGGCCAACAGCTCGTTGAGTTGTGGCACTGAGATCGCGAACTCTAAGTCCTCCGACATGGTGGCAGCAGAGGTCTTTTCTGTCAATTTGATGTGGGTGTTCTTATTGTCACTTGCTAGCCGTGGTCGAAAACAGTTTTTGTCATGGGAGCGGAACTTCCATGAAATTTTGCAACTTTCACAAAAGTTTCCGAATTTCCACCTGCTGCATAAAGGAAAACTTCTGAAGGTTTTTGGGCAAAATTTTGCCCGTTCCCACTCACCTAGAGGTGGAAAAAAAGTAAACTGTGATGTCCAGAGCTGCCCCCCTCCCCCAAGCCTTGCCCAAATAAAAAACTAAAAAATCCCTAGTGGCTAGCGGTCTCTCTCACCACCGGATCACCCACTCCATTTTAAAAAAGCCCATGTAATCCATCCCTAGTGGCTAGTGGTCCCTCCCACCACCCAATCACTCTGACTCGCCCCATGTTTAAAAAAAAAAAAAAATCTCATGTAATTCCTGGTCACTGGCTAGCAGTTCCTCCCAACACCCGATCACTTGCCACATGTTTAAAAAAAAAAAAAAAAGCCTATTTAATTGCTGGTGGCTAGCGGTCCCTCCCCCCACCCGACTAACCACCCGGCCAGTCCAGGGCAATGTGCCCATAGCCCTTTTTTTTCTTTCTATTTGCTATACTTTTTGCCTGTCCAGGTCTTCAGTTTCAGCCCAGCCCCCTTGTGCCTCCACCTCCAGCGACCACCACACTCTCCCAGTCACCCCTGGCTTGCCCCCCAGAGGGTGAGGTTGCGACACTGGTCCCTTTCCAGTGCTGCACTACTGGTACTGGTCAGGAGAGACGGTACCGGATGCTGATTGAGGCCACGGAGGAAGGGCGCCATGGAGATGACCCGGCAGAGTTTTTGTTCCCCTGTAAGCAGCGTTTGCCCAACCCCTGAAGACTTGCAGGCACTGGTGTGGTGTGGTGAACCCAGCCTCCACTGGGTGCCGCTGTTCACCAGACACTCAACCCCCCTCCCTCCCAGAAAAGGAGAGCAGTCCTAGGGACGCTCAATCCTTCTCTCCCCGGCCGGCCTTCCAATGACCCAGGTCCATTCCCGAACCCGGGTCGCCTGCGTCACAAGCAGAAATCCAACCACTGTGCCAGCAGGCCAGCTGCCTTTAGCCCTTTCAAGTAACCCTCATCCTGATCCCCTTCTGTATACAGTAATCATTTCTCCCTGGTGGTCTAGTGACCGTCCCTCCCTTTCCCCAATCCCTGAATTAAAATCTGTATCCCTGGTGGTCTAGTGTACCCCCACCCCCACCCTGGCATGGAGGCAAAGTTCAACCCCATCCTAAACCCAAGAGCAGGCCTCAGGCACAGCCCTCCTCTCTCCTCCATGACTGGCAGCCTACTGAGCTATCAATGATTGAGCGCGTGCACAAGCACGCACTCATTCATTGATGGCTCAGTGGTAAAGCTACCAACTTTCCAAGGTCTTAAACTGGGACAGAGTTCATCCTGACCATGCCCCCCCCCCCCCAACAGTATCATTCCCACAGGCACTGCCACAAACAACGCTACACACAATCAATTAAATATTTATGCTTGCTTTGGCCATGCTGCCCCACAGTAACACCAGTAGCAAACATCCAGATTAAAACAATACATCATTCTGCTGCAGCAAGTTCTAAATCATGATGTACAGAAAGCTCATTAGAAGCAAACCTGCATTAAATTGCATTCAGACATTCAAGCTGCAAGTACTGCTCCTCCTGACAGTCCCATCCCAACCTGCTTATACTCCCCTCATTTGCTAAGCAAACTTCACTTCAGTGTCTCCCACCACCACACCAGATTGTTTTCACATACTTCCCTGCAGCTGGTCAGGTTCGGGTACCTTAGTTCACTGCTGCCGGTCTCTTCTGCCTGGAGTGCCTCTCTGCTGCTGGCAGGCAGACATCTACATGCACTTGTTTGCACTACCACCCAGTCTAACCTAACAGGAAGGAACATGCTTTACCATGCTCCCGCTGACACGCTTGCAGTGCAACATAGGTGTGGGGGTTGAAGTTGCAAACTGTTGTCCAACCAGAGCAGCACCACAGTGGTACTGAAATAACTGTCACTCACTGATTAACAGTCAGCAAAAAAAAAAAAAAAAAAGAACAAAACTGGGACAAGTGAGCAAAAACCAGGATAAAAGTGACGTTTTGCAAAACCTGTGAGGACACTGGGACATGCTGCCTAAAATAGGGACTGTCCTGGGAAAATAGGGACTGTTGGTAGCTTTACTCAGTGGGCTGCTGGCCGTGGAGGGGAGAGGAAAGCTGTGCATGGGTGGCCTGCTCTCGAGTTTGAGATGGGGGGAGCTAGGTGGTGGCACTTTGCCTCTAGGGGTGGGGAGTGGCAGGTACACTAGACAATCAGGGATACAGATTTTAATTCAGGGATTGGGGTTAGGGAGGGACTCGAAGGAGGGTCACTAGACCACCAATTTGTTTTTTTTTTCACTATTGTATATGGCAGGGGATCAGGATGTGGGTTACTTGGAAGAGCTAAAGGTATGTTGCCCTGGACTGGTCAGGTGGGTAATCAGGTGGGGGAGGGGCTGCTAACCACCAGTGATTACATGTTTTTTTTTTTAAAACAAGGGGTGGGTGATCAGGTGGCGGGAGGACCTGCTAGCCACAAGGGATTACAGGGGCATGTTGTCAAATATGAGGTGATCGGTGGGGGGAGGGACCACTAGCCACCAGGGAATTACTTAAATTACATATCGGGCAGCCATGCAGGAGAGGCAGAAATTCCACTAAAGTTCGGAAATGGATTTCCAAACTTTTGCGAAAGCGAAAGTCTGACTTTCACTTCAATTCCACCAGTGAAAGTTTTTTTTAGCAGACCCCCATCACTGGCTGCTGCCTGGCGTAGACCCGAGAAAAGAAAAAGAACTGGGGTGCACTGCTCTGTCTACAGTCAGGCTGGGGTGGTGGTATATGTGTCAGGGTGAGATCCCTGCGGGGATCGCTCTAGGGAGGAAGAGCTCGTCAGTCTCTCCTCTTCTTCTTCTTCCTCCCTGTTCTCCTCTTTCATGTCCTCAATGTGAACGCTTGCAGCCGTTTCAGTGCCCCAGCAGACAGGCAAAGCGATCAGCTGTTAAAGGAGCAGCACCACCCCTCAGCCGCACCTACTGGCTGCTGCTTCTACTAGGGGTGGGTGCCAACCAGGAAGGAACAGATAAGGTTGTGCTGTTCATTTTGATTGGTGACAGAGGCAGCAACAATCAAACAAAGCCAAGTGGGGCTCAAATGTGCAGAGCCGCCTCCTGTACACAGAGACTTTCACATACTGCATGGCATACCAGACATGCCTTTCAACCTTTTTCACTCAAATGAGAGATGCAGAGACTCAAAAGGAGGATCACTGCCTTGGCCCTCAAAATGTGGGATACATACATCAAACAGAATTGTGTCATGGCCATATTTTTGTACTATATGTTTCTGCCAGCCAACAGCACTGCTTGCACTTGCACAGCCAATCAGTGTGCAAACCCGTGGTGTATTTTTCAGACACACATGGTACAAAGTCCAAAGGGCTGGCTGAGCATGCAAGACATTGAGGCAGTTATTTGGTCTGTGCCTGGCACATTTACCCTTGTTCTATTCTGAATCTGCTGCATTAAAGTCGATCAGAGTGACTACTAGTAGCCTTAACTGACATTACTTAAATAATTAAAGTCGTCCGGCCTGCAGGCGCAGCGGTAGCGGTACCGCTTGCTACGCCAGTGACCCAGGTTCAGTAGTGAGCCTGGGTTGCTGGAGAGCTGGCCAGGGGGAGAAGGACTGAGCATCCGCAGGACTGCTCTCCTTCTCTGGGGTGGGAGGGCTGCAGTTCCGGCTGCTATACTGCCACCTGGGTGACCACGGGTGGACGTGCAGTCGGGGGATGCAATAACGCAGGGAAGGGCGAATGGCATCTGAGGGCCAGTAGTGATGGTGTGTCTGCATGCCTTCATCTCCTTGACCCTCCTCAAGTGCTGGCGTCTTCAGGGGCTGGACAAGAAAATGAGAAAAAAAGCCCCACACCTGCCCTGCAGATGGACCCCCCCTGCATCAGTGACTGGGGGATTCAGGGGAGAGGCTCAGGAGCAGCCGCTCCGATCAAGGTAAGGGGGGGGGATTGGGGAGTCCCCCTCTACTCCACCTGGGCAGTAAGCTGGGCACTTGAGGGTTACGGGAACAGCCGCATGAGGTAGATGTCCTCTGTCCTCCAGCACAGCCTGAGTGGACGCATTGGGGACCCTGAGGGAAGGTGCGGTCGTGGTGTTGGAGGAGGCATAAAGAGGAAAGTAAAAAAAATAATAATTAAAATCACACAGGGTTCCCTTCTCAGTGTCATCAAGTATGATTAGTCATCATACTCTGATACCTACATAGAAACAGTTACCGAAAGGAAAGCTCTAAGAAATACCAGCACTTTGAAAGTGTTTTACCCTTGTTTCTCTAAATTCTCTGAGACAGGCTGTCTCAGAGAAATTGACAGGGGTTTGTGGTACCTGGCAAGCAGCTCAGACAGCCTGTGAGAGGCTATATTTGAACAAATCAAGCAGCTTTTTTTAAAGCTAAACTAATTAAATATCTGCTTTAGCATACTTACAAATTACTGCCTAGTAAGCTAACCCTACAGGGTGAACTACAGCAGGCACACAGGCTATGAGGGCTGAAACTGAAATTACCTAAACATATTTTTCTTTGACCTGAGTCTGAGTCTGAGTCTGTGTGTGCGTGTGTGTCTGAGTAAAAGAGTGAAATCCAGATCTGTGAGAGCCACTAAAGTAACCACATACTGTATTTCCACAAATATAGGTGATAACAAAGCTTTTCAAACATGTCTTTCACCATTAAAATGCAGGAAAAGCCACCATTTCACAGTAAACATTGTTAAATTTTCTGAATAAGCATGCCCCCAGACCCCCCGGGGCCCCAGCATTGTTAAGATATTAACTGTGGGGAATTAGCCCCCCCCCCCCACAACTTTGGACCTCTGGTGACATCCCCGCATATGCAGTTGGCAGGAAGGTGAATGTGGTTGAACCGACTGGTGTAAAAGTCTAAGGATACCATAAGCTAGTTTCATGAATTTATTGTAATCCCCTCACCTGCTCTCTGATTAGTTCTTAGGTACAGGATAGTGACAGTGACATACTGTATCTAACCTCTAGATTAACATTTATTTGTAGGTTAGGTGGTGTAATAAACGAATGTATACAATAAAAGTGATGAATAACACAGGTAAATAAAAAGTGTTATTTTTGCTTTGCTAGACAGCTGTAGTGGATAGAACATGTTCTTTCCACTGCAGCCCTTTCTCAATTGCTTGGACCAATAAAATGCACATTGCCATAAGCTACCTATGGCAGGACAATGCACACCGATTTCCACAAACCACCAATAGAGATAAGGCTCCTGTACTAAATAAGGGATAAATAAACCATCAAAATAAATAGTGTATTTCTGGTATGTTATTCCCTTCCCTGGGTGAATAACATGTTATAGTGTATGGTGAGAGCTTGTTGTGCGTGGAAATTGATGGCTTTGAAAATGTTGTTGTACCACAGTTCAAAAGGTCATGGAAAGTGATCGTACCCTACTGTGATATAACAACATTTTGAAAACCTCTAGAGGTTCCACATGCTAAACACCTGTGGAAACACAAACTGCAGGATCAATCAGATAGAAACTTGGGGCAGCGGTACCGGCGGCACGATCACTCAAACCAGTCATGACTAAAACAAATCCTGCAAATGCAGGATCAACAAGATATGACAAAAACATGCAGGTTCAACCAGAAATTTCCTCTTATACTGTACAACAAAAACAACGTAGAATCAACCAGATATTTCAAAATACTTACAAACATGATTCACCAGGACGATTCCTCAAAGTAAATTCGACTCGACTGGATCCTAACCAACCACCCCTCCCGGATCACGAAAACCTCAGTCCTCCCCGACTCAGTCAGTGACCACTCTTCCATCAGCTGTACCTGGTCAAACAAATTCTATAAGCCACCTCCAAAAATCATCACCAGCAGAGTCCTACCCTGTGGTCAGCTACCCCACCTCAAATCACACCTCAGTCTGCAGGACTGGTCCCCCATCTTCAAGGCAACAGATACTAATACTGCACTGGAGCAATTTATTCACATTTTCAATGAAGCCTGTAATAAATTTGCCCCTCTCAAAAAGCGTAAAGTTAAATCGCTCAGTAACCCTTGGCTGTCAGGAGACCTCCTAAAAAAACTTAAATCCAGGGACCACCTCTGGGAACTGGCTAGAAACTCTGGTAAGCAACTCAACATCCAGAATTATAAACGGGCACGGAACGACTACACCAAATCCATTCGGCAACAGAAATCTGACTACTATAAAAATGCCCTCACTAACTCCTGGGGAAATGGGAGGGATTTCTGGAAAAACATTAAAGAGGTCACTGGGAAGCAGTCAAAATCCTCGCCGAACATTCTCAACATAAATGGGCACACTACACTCGACTCTAAAACTATTGCGAACACTTTTAACATCGCTTTCACTGACCTTAGCAGTGTTCTCCCTTCCAACTTCTTCCAAGACGTGTCAACTCCCATCCCCCCAACTCCTCCACCCACGCCTGTCACCCACCTTTCTACTTTAAAGCACTAAAGAAACATCAAGTCCGAAACTACATAGCCAAAGCCATCAGCAAATCTAGAACAAGCAATGATACACTTGACCTCAAGCTACTGGCCCTAACACTTGACGAGGTACTTGGGCCCCTCACCAAAATCTTTAATCTCTCTCTCTTTCCTCTAGCCAATTCCCAGAAAAATGGAAAATGGCCACTGTTACCCCAATTCACAAAAGTGGTGATAAGGCTGACCATGTGAACTTCCACCCTATCTCCATTCTGCCTCCCCTATCGAAGGCACTGGAACGTATAGTAGTGGACCAACTTACCGAGCATCTGGACAATTATAATATTCTCTGTAAACAGCAACATGGCTTTAGAAAAGGTCATAGTACATCCTCTGCCTTACTCGAATTCACCAGCTCCATTCACAGCTCCCTTGACAATTGACAACTAACTGGTGTTATTTTCATCGACCTGACCAAAGCCTTCGATACTGTTCACCACTCCCTCCTGCTGAGCCAACTAAAAAATGCTGGTCTCTCCAATGATTCAATCTCTTGGTTCAAAAGCTATCTTGAAAACCGCACCCAGCGTGTAAAAATTGGAGATGTGCACTCTGATTCAAGACCTGTCCTCTCCAGAGTCCCCCAGGGTTCAATACTGGGCCCCCTACTCTTCAGCCTGTTCCTTAACACCCTACCGGACTCCTGCACTGAACATATCACCCTGTATGCCGATGATGCAGTAATTCTTGCCACACACCAGGACCCAAAGAAATTGCAAGAAAATCTCCAACTCGGCTTCTCCTCGGTTGAGAATTGGCTCACAAAGCACAAACTGATCCTTAATCAAAAAAAAAAAAAAAGGCCATGATCTTCAGCAGCTCCCATAATAAACATAAGCACTTCCAACTCTCCGTTATCACCAGACAAGGTGCTGCACTGGAACAGGTCAAAAACTTTAAATACCTCGGGATCACCCTTGACCCTCACCTCTCCTGCACTGCCCACATCGACCATGTCACCAAAGCCGCTAACTCCCGGCTAGGCCTGCTATTCTGTCATAGGAAACACCTGACACCCGAAGCCCTTGCTGTCACTGTCCAGAGCACCATCATATCCATCATTGATTATGGCATTATCATTTATGGCTCTGCTACAACCACTGCACTCAAACGTGTATCCACCGTCCTCAACAAGGCCTGTCGACTTGTCACTGGCTCCCAACGCCTAACTCACACCTGTGACCTCTATTCTCAAACTGGATGGTTGAATCTTGCCAATCGAATAAAACACCAAACTTGTATTACTGCTAAGAAAATCTTGCTGGGCCCTGCCCCCCCTGGAGTCTGTGCCCTCATACAACCAAGAATCCACATCCGACATACCAGGGGATCGAAACCTCAGCTTCTGCAAGTCCCGCATTGCCGCACAACACAGGGCCAAAGATCCTTTGCTTACCGGGCCACTAGTTGGTACAACAGTCTTCCCAGTGACATCTCATCTTCTCTATCGCTCAGCACTTTTAAGACTCGTCTCTGCCTAACACTGACTGCCTCCAACCTCTGTGACTGTTGTGGCCAAGCATATCTTTTGGTTCCATAGCTGGAGATGCCCTTTGGGACCCACATCTACTCCTGCACTTTGCCAGCATGCCCCCTTCCTATCTTTACCTCCCCTGCTGGCCCATGACAAATGCCACCCGGCTGCACTACCTCTATTCTTATCCCCCTTCCACCTCTCCTCTCTCTGTCCCCCCCAACCTACCTCCCCTTCTCTCCCATCCACTTAGTCTCCCTGATTTCACCCTCCTCCTTTCCCTTTCCCTTCCCCAAAGTTTCACCTTATTGTTCTTTTTTCATCTACAAGACTGTGTTGTTCTTTTGTTTTAATTTTATAAAAACTGTTATCTTTGCTTATGATTGTCTCAATTGTACCAATGACGTGGAACCTTTGTAAAAGAGCCTTGGCTCAAAGGTATTTATAATCCTAGAACAAATAAATAAATAAATAAATTCCCTCACTTAGCGAGAAATACAGCCTCCATGTTTTGTTTTTTTTAAACCCTCCCACACGCAGCCAACAACCAATAAACAGCTGTGCTATAGACATAGGGATGTCTGGTCCCTAACTACCACATCATTGACTTAACAACCAGCCTAAAACCCCGGAATACGCTGCAGCAGCAACATTTATTTTTTCTATTAAATAAAACATCAAACTCTTTCTTATTTTACTTTTTAGGGCACCATGCACTATAAAAAATAGTGAATGGGCAACTCTATACCCAACCAGTGTGTTGTGCCACCTCTGGATTCTGATTCCCATGGACTTCTCAAGCTTCACTTTTGAGGTCACAGGGAATCAGAACCCCTCTGTCATTGTGCATAGTTGGCAATCTACTATTCTCTATATTCTCCTTCTAGTTCTGTTTATTCCCATCTTGGCGATATCATACATGTTGTTTCTTTGCCCCTCCCCCACTATTACACTAGCTCCATTTTCATTGTCTCACATGCAGTTAGCCCATTATGATTGCATTCAGATGAGCTATGCTCAGCTGTGTTACCATAAATGCCCAGTTCATAGCACACATATATATATATATATATATAAACAATTTAAAAAATAGAATACATTTTCTTAATGTACATTACGACTACTAAGACCTTCTGTAAACTCCACTCTCCCCTAGTATATATAGTATTTACTGTTTCTTTCTCTACATACAATTAGCCACTACAAGGCAATTTTGAAAATTACATTGTAGAAATGAAAGGGAAAGTGTGAATCCTACCAGGACTCAAACCCAGGGACCTTACCATTCTGTGGCATGCTCTTAACCACTTGAGCTATAGAAGCCTCAGGTCATTTAGCTTCCTGAGTTTTCCCTTGAAACACACACATTCCTTTCATGGTGTTGTGAAATCAGCAACTTAGCCTGTCTCTTAAAGACTCAAATTATTTCCTATTTCTTTCTCTCCATGCAGTTAGCCACTGTGAGGCAACTTTGAAAATCCAATTGTAGAAATGAAAGGAAAAGTGAGACTCCTACCGGGACTCAAACCCAGGAACCTTATTATTCCGTGGCATGCTCTTAACCATGTACACTAGGGTCTTATAGCTCATGTGGTTAAGAGCATGCTACAGAATGGTAAGGTCCCTCGGTTTGAGTCCCGGTAGGAGTCTCACTTTTCCTTTCATTTCTACAATTGGATTTTCAAAATTGCCTTGCAATGGCTAACTGCATGGAGAGAAAGAAACAGGAAGTAATTTGAGTCTCTGAGAGACTAGCTAAGTTGCTGATTTCGCAACACCATGAAAGAAATGTGTGTGTTTCAAAGGAAAACCTCAGGAAGCTTGGCTGGGGAATGGTGTCACTCCAAGGGGTATGGGATAGTGAGAGACTGGGGCAGAGGCTGGGACAATAGTGATCTGTTCGTAGGGAACAGATTACACTTGAGCAGGGAAGGGTAGGGGATGTTAAAACAGAGGATAGAGGAGTACATAGCAACAAAAGGTAAATTTAAACTAGTCAGGGGTGGCAAGTGGGAAGCTGGAATGCGTGGTCTCTGGAGAGGGGAGACAAGCAAGTTTACTCCCCATACAAACAGGGACAGAATCAGGGGAGGTCAAAGGATGGGGTTAAGATGGGTGGGAAATGGGGTAAGAAGGGAAAGGGAACATCTTGGAGGGTTGTGTCCTTGAATGCAAGAAGCCTGGGGAACTACAGGCTCTGTTGGAAGAGAGGAGGGTGGACATAGCCGCCATCACAGAAACATGGGCCAACCAATACCAGGACTGGGACCTGATGATCCCAGGGTATAGAATTTACAGGAGGGATAGAGGCAAAGGTAAAGGGGAAGGGGGTGGCGATATACGTGATGGAAGGGATAAAGTGTGCAAGGGAAGAGGGGGAGGAGGGCAGAACAGAGGCCTTGTGGATGCAATTCCATGACATGAAAAATAGGACTCTCGGGATGGGGGCAGTATACAGGCTACCAGCTCAAGGAGAGAACCTGGACATGGAGCTAGCAGAGCAAATTAGGAAGGTGTGCAGGAAAGGTAACGCAGTGATTGTGGGGGACTTCAACCTACTAGAAATGGATTGGGGTATCTCAGCCACCTTGAGTGCTACGGAACAGATACTCCTGGAAGCCTTCCAGGATGGCCTCCTGGTACAGATGGTTACTAAGCTGACTAGGTTGGGAAATACACTAGATCTAGTACTGTCCAAAGGGGTGGCTGTAAGAGAGGTGGGGGTGGAGGACCTACTGGCTGGGAGTGACCACCACTCAGTGTGGTTCATACTCAACATGAGCAGGAAAACAACTGATACAGGGACCAGGGTGGTTGACTTTAGATAGGCTGATTTTGGAAAGATGGGTGAAATCTGAGAGGGCACCTGACAAGAATTCAGCCACATTGGGATGCAAGCCAGAAATGGGAAAAAATCAAAATGGGGCTTGTGGAGGCTACCAAGACCTGTACCAAATGACAGAGCAAAAAGGGAAGGTCTAAGAAACCAAACTGGATGAGTAGGGAAGTCTTAGAAAAGGTGAGGGCAAAAAAAGAAGCATTCAGGAGATATAGGAAATCAGGGAAGGGGGAGGATAGGGAGGATTATGTGAAGAAGTCCAAAGAAGTTACCAGAGGAGTCAGGGCAGCCAAGGCTTACAAGGTTTGAGGCTGGCACAGGGCATCAAGGATGGGGAAAAGGACTTCTTCAGATACATATGGGAGACAAGGAGCTGCAAGAACCAGATAGTGAGGATCAGGAAGGATGGGGGGTGTGCAGAGAAAGGGGTGGAACAGGCAGAAGCATTAAATGAGTACTTCTGTTCTGTATTCATGAGGGAGAAGGGCGGGCAACTACCACAGGAAGTGAGCAGGGAGTGGGGGAAGGATGGGGTGATTACTGAGGGCAGGGTATTGGAAGGTCTAAGGGCTCTGAGGGTGGATAAGACACCAGGACTAGATGGCATACATCCCAAGGTGCTGAAGAAAATGGCAGAGGTCCTGGCTGGGCCACTGGCAGACCTATTCAATACCTCCCTGGACACTGGATGCATATCACATGATTGGAGGATGGCCCACGTGGTACCCCTCCTTAAAAGTGGCCTAAAGGATGAACCTGGTAATTACAGACCAGTAAGCCTAACATCCATTGTGGGGAAGCTGATGGAGACAGTCCTGAAGGAGAGGCTGTCATCCTTTCTGGAAGACAGTGGGCTCTAGGACAGTCATCAACATGGATTTGTCTCAGGAAGATCCTGTCAGACTAATCTGGTTGAGTATTATGACTGGGTAACGAGGGAACTGGACAGGGGCCATGCTGTGGATGTCATATTTGGACTTCTGCCTCTCTACAGGTAACTGGTCAGGCCACACCTGGAGTACTGCGTGCAGTGCTGGTGCCCATATCTGAAGAATGATGTAAGATTACTGGAAGGGGTACAATGAAGAGTGACTAAGATGATCCAGGGACTGGAGGACAGGCCATGGCAGGAGAGGCTGAGTGAGTTTAATATGTACTCCCTGGAGAACAGAAGGGATCGGGGGATATGATTGAGACCTCTAAGTACCTAAAAGGGATACATAAAACATGTACTAAAGAGATATTTAAGCTGGGGGGGGGACTCAAGAAGGCATGGTCTTAGATTGGAGGGGAAGATATAAAAGGAAATGAGGAGACATTTTTCAATGGAGAGGGTTGTGGCAGAATGGAACACTCTGCCAGAGGAGGTGGTATCTTGTAGGACAGTGGGTAGTTTCAAATAGGAATGGGACAGGGTGAGAGGGGGGATAATTGTGAAGGGTGGAGGGGGTGGGGCAACTGCAAGGTAAGGGTGATAGCTGCACACTTCAGCAGACTTGATAGACCATGTGGCCTGTTTCTGCTTGCAAATTCGTATGTTTGTATGTAGTATTGTCAGGTGCTGGGGTAGGGCCATCGCCTTAGCTGGATGGATGGTCTGCTCCCCACCTTTAGACAATGTTGTTTCCTTGTCAACAGACATCTCTTTCCGTATAGCTGCTGGGGATATATGTCTTTGCCTTAGTTTATTTTCACTGTTCATAACAGTCCCTGTAACTATCCGAGGGGGTAGGGGTCTCCATTTCCTGGTTGTTGAAATCTCATTATGCCCGTGAGCTGCAGTAGCATATGAGAACATGATGTGTCAGCACCCTTCAGTATACTTAATTACAGTTCAGCAAAACAAGTTGCAGGAAGGTGTGAGATACCACATGTACCTTCAATTAGCTTTACAAACTGTTTTAGATGTAATGAAGGATTTTTTTCCACTTTAAGTTGCATTCAATCTGTGTGTTTCTACAGTTTTTTCAGGTTATGTGTACTCTCAGCATAGAGATACAGGGTGTAAACGGGTGACATGGCATCGTGTTCTCATATGCTAATGCACTCTCAGAGACAATGAGATTTCAACAACCAGGAAATGGAGACCTAAGGCCAGTTACAGGGGTTAGTATGAACAGTGAAAACAAACTAAAGCTAACACATACATCCTTAATGGCTACACAAAAAGAATTACCTGTTGACAAAGAAACAAATAACATTTACAACATATGAGGGTATACCATTCCTTTAATGCTGTACAGTATAGATGGGATACACAATGGCCTAACTCAAAATATGCAATTTACTTCCAAGTATGAGGGGCAGGACCATAACTCATGAATGGCAGAGCCACAAGTGAGTTTCAAAAGTCTTGCCACCTCACAGGTAGAGAAAACCTATGTATTTTGAATCAAGCAATCGAGTATCCAATTTATATAACAAAAGTTTAAAAGTTATAACTTTTGAATCTGCTATGTGTGAAGATTAAAGCGACATTGTCAACTCCCTTAGGCCTCAAAATGTGTCTAGTTCAAAACAACACATTATTATGTTGCTCGCACACATGTGCAAGAAACATAGTGCCATCATCCAAGTTTTGGGAGGTGTGTCAGCCTGTCTTCCAATGCAGTCAGTGTGTTTGCAGGCGCGGCCCCAGTTCCCCAATCACTGCTGCAGCTGTCTATGACAAGCTGAAAATGCAGTGGCATACAGTTGAAAGGGAGAGCTCCACTTGAGTGAGCAGAGCTCCCCCCTCACACGCACGCACACTGCGTGCTCATGCGCCCCCTCACTGTGGCGGCCAGGGGTGCCCAATCCCCCGTCGGCTCCGCCCCCAAAGCATTCCAGGTGCCACGCTGGGAGCCCACCCAGCGTGGCAAAATCATATTATGGCCGACGGGGTGCCCAACTCGGCCGGGCTCCACTGTCCCCCAGTACAGGGTGCCACGCGTAGGGAGCCCACCCAGCCGCGGCAACAGATGCCATGGCCAACGGGTGCCCAATCCCCGCCGGCTCCACGCCCCCACCAGCCATCCTTCTGCCATGCTGGGAGCCCACCCCAGTGTGGCAAACATCCAACGTCATTTAAAAAAAAAAAAACCTGTAAAGAAAAAAATGGTCCCACAGTCTCCCTGCCCCCACAACCTGCACCCACCCCTGTGCATCCCGCCTCCCACACCCCCACCCCATACTTACCTCCGAATCCAGTAGCGATGATCTTCCGTGGACCAGGAACACGTCTGCACTCTTCAAAGCCAACCGCAAACTAAGGAAATGCCGGTAAGCTGTATAATGGGATAGATAGGGTTTTTTCAACTTAGTTGCATAGCTCAGGGATTTTTTGGAATTTGTGCACCAAATTTTCAACATGGGGTTTTTGGGACCCCTCCTCATGAATTATTGCACTGTCATGGCGTTACTCGGGCCCGAAGGGTGATTTCACAGCCACTGTGCGAAATCACCTTTCCGGAATGATTAACGAAACGACACTGCCAGTTTCATAAGGTGGGCTCTCAGAAAGCCTATTTTGAAAATTTGGTGGAAAAATTCCTTAAAGTGACTGTTTTACGAGCATGTGTTGCACAGTTCCTAAGCACGCTCGTAAGTTCATGAATTTTCTGCTTTCTACCCAGATTTTCAACATTGCCATTTTACCACACCTTCTTATGAGCAGTACAGCTGTCATTTTTCACATCTCACCCAAAATGTGTTTCCGCCCATGTAGCGCACAATGGTGCAGTCGGTGTTCGAAATCAATGTACGGGACACATTAAGAAAATCACATTGACACTGTTCATGAGCAGAGGTCTTAAAATGGCTATGTTGAAAATTTGGTGAAAAAAATCCTAAAAATTACTGTTTTACGAACGTGCGTTGCGCAGTTCCGATGTCGGCTCGTAAGTTAGGGAATTTTCAATATTTGCACTCCAATGACTTCCAAATTCCTGAAAAACACATAGAAGCAAGCAACATTCGGCATTGACAAATGCTTGTTATTGTTCACATTCTATACAGACTGCTGATATAGCTGGTAGTTTGATTCTGATTCTGTTTTTCTTTTAAAAATGGAAAAACTGACAGCCAGCCTTACTGGTTCTACCAAATAAAAACATGTTCGTTTACATTACTTGATCAACTCCTACTGCATTCTTCCAGGACTTTGGAACATCACTTACACAGCCTAGGCACTCATTATGCAGTTGGAGGAGAGGAGATTATTGCAACAAGAAAGGCTGCACTGTTTGGGAGTGTCTCTAATGTTCAGGAAGTATGCACTAAGAGTATATCAAGCTTTTGAAACAAAACAAACTTGGGTATAACTATACCATTCGCTAGCATGAATTTCAGTTTTACTAGGAAAGGAGGCAGGTAAAATAATCAGCAGCATCAATGAATTTTAGAGTAGATATGCAACCATCAAATGTGGGGTTTTAACCAGAAATAACATGATGCAAAAAAAGGTTTACACTATCCCTTTAAGCTGCTTCTGACCTCTAGTGTGAAAAACCAACAGAAGTTGAAAGTCAATGGTTCAGTTTTCTGGACTCAGAGTCCCTGGTTTGATACCCAGCAACAGCTTGTGGTGAGTCAGGCAAACAGAACAGACATCTGTCCAGTGCTGCCGCAAGAAACTGCATACAAAGTTCTCACTAAAATAGCCTTTAAGTGGCATACATCCCCCTGGCAACTCCTATACAGTCGAATTCTGGGGTTGGGGGAGCTCAGCTGCCTTTTGTACCAAAAGCGTCTAAGAACCAGGAGAGAAAGACACCACTGATACTGGTTTAAGAGGCAAGAAAATGAGTTAGAAAACAGCATGTAGCACAGTATGCCAAAAAGCAGCCAGTTAGAAAGAAGCTTTTAAAAAAAGCACATCTAAATCTAGTCATGGTTTAAGACAATATTACAGAACGATTTAATTGCCATCAAGAAGCCCTTTTTCAGGGCGAAACATTGGGGGAAAGTGAATAAAACTGAAAAGTACCATTGGAGCATGCAAGCTGTTTTTTTCTTTGATACTTTTGGTGAAAAATGCAGCTGAGCCCCGTGCCCACCCCCACCCCAGCGAATTCAACAAAACAGAAGGGACAAACAACACTTCAGGCAACCAGCAATGATAACTGAAAACCTGTTTCATTAAAAAGGCGGCAGTGTAGCCTAGTGGTCAGAGCACTGGCTTGGGAACCACGAAATGAAGGGTTGGATTTTCAGCTATAATGCCATAGGTGCATGTCCCAGTTTGGGGCTGCCCCTGCGGTATCGTAAATGTAAAAAATATTTACAATTAGATATTGCATCTCAAATTGACTATCCTATGAAAAAGAACTGTAAAAAAGGCCCGATCGTGGCTGGTAATGATGGCTAGCCATTGGCCCAATTAAGGGATGCTGCCACAGGTGGTATTGAAGGAGGCCCAACTGGGGCTATTACTTAATGTGCTAGTTAAGTCCCTAAATCCTGCAAATGCTTCTGTCCACCAGGTGTGAAAATGGGTAAAAGCAGGACCCTACTGAAAACTGTAAAGAAGGAAATAAGGGGGGGGGTAGAGGGGCAGATTTGATGGGCCAGAGGATCCTTTTCCGATGTCAATTTCTATGATTCTGTGATTATAAGGCGAGATCTGAGAGGAGTGGAGAAGTGGCCCAGTATTTAGCAGTAGAAATTTGATACCAAAAAGGAGGCATTTAGTGCATACCTAGGTCCTGCTAGACAATTTAGACAACTAAGCCCCCAGCAGAAAAAGGGAGGTGGTCTTGCCTCTGTATAGATCACTGGTAAGACCCTATCTAGAGTACTGCATCCAATTTTGGAGACCAGGGTCTGGATTTTCAAAGGGCGACACAGGGCTTGCATCAAGTTCTGCATCAAACCTGTCTTTTTGGCGCAGCTGGGCCAAACTCCATTGACACAACTGCACCCGATTTTAGTACATCTAGCACAGTTGTGATGGTTTCCTCAAATTACGACAGCCCGCACCAAAGATTTGGTGCAAGCATCATAAAAAGGGTCCTCCAAATGGCTCAAGTTAGACTAGAGAATAGCTGATCTAACTTATAGCATTTGGCACTTGGGATTGAAAATCCTGATCGCCAGCTGGGAGAATGCTGCAATCCCTGTGCACCAAACAAGCAGCGCACCAGGGGCTTGTGGCATTCAAGGGGCTTTGAAAATTGAGGCCCTCATCTCTGGAGGAACATAGACAGAGTGAAGGCGCCCGGAGGAGGGCAACTAAAATGGTGCAGGGTCTACATCAAAAGCCCTATGAGGATAAACTAAAGGATCTCAATATGTACACCTTGGAACAGAGGAGGGGGGATATGACAGAGACCTTTAAATATCTCGTGGGGTAAATAAGGTACAGGAGGCAAGTATTTTTCAGAAGAAATGGAGCTTAAGAACAAGGGGACATGCTATGAAGCTGGAGGGGATAGATTCAAGACAGATGTGAGGAAGTACTTCTTCACAGAAAGAGTAGTGGATTCCTGGAACAGCCTTCCACCAGAGGTGGTGGAGGTGAAAACAGTGATGGGGTTCAAGAATGCATCCGATAAGCACAAATGAATCATAGTGGAAAGGAATGGGTGGAGGGAAAAAGAGCTATAGATCAGGTAAGGTCTACGGTAACAGTGTAGGTAGAGAGGAAGAGGCAGACTGGATGGACCAAGCTGTCCTTATCTGCCATCACATTTCCATGTTTCTATGTAAGCAGTTAACTCAGTAGCTAACAGAGAAGGAATGGGTTACAGCTTTGTTTTAAGCCATCCTCATCTAGGTCCTAATAGATTAAACTGGAAGGAAGAGGATGCAGCTTTACAGTTACCCATATCCAGGTCCTAGTTTAAAGCTTCATAAAGGTAAAGGGGGGTAGCTAAGTACAATATTAAAGATGGCCTAAAACTTCAATATGAGAAGGGTGGCATGCAGTGGGTGCACAGAGAGGCAGATAGGTTAATGGAATGCAGGGAGTATGGGGCAGCAGTGTTTATGGGAGCTCTCTCGGAGGTGAGTGTGGCCTAATTTGTGAGGAATATTAGTCAGTTGAGGACTGAGGTGTGACAGCTGAGACAAGAGATAGGTATGCTAGTGGGGGGGTTGTAGGGTAATGAAGGGAGAGGCAAAGGGTTTGCAGAGCTTGGCTGCAGGTAAGGAAGAGAGAAGGAGTGCAGCCAAGGTGAAGAGGAGGGCCAAGTATCAAGGGAGACATAGGAAGTGATTAGGCAGGACCTGTAGGCCCCTCTCCCCAGTGGGAGAGAAGGCACAGGATAGGGGATGGATAATGGAAGAAGAACTGGTAAGGTAGGATGAGGAGGGGTCCAGTGGGAGCATCTTCAGAGATGCTGGTGCAGAACAGACTCCTCCCTCTGGATGAGAGGGGAAGGGAACTTGGAGGGAGGGAAAGGACAGCTAGAATGGAAGGGAAGGATATTGTAGGGTGAGAGATCTCAGGGAAGGTATGGGAAGGGAGCTGGAGAAGATGGCAAGAGGTGGATCAGGGAACATGGTGGTGGGGAAAGGTAAGTGAGGGGATAGGCTAGGGATTGAGAAGAAGGGAAGGGTAGGGGGTGGGCCAGAGGGGATAGAAGAACAGGAGGAGAGGGCTTGAACAGGTAAATCTGGTGTAGGAGGTCATGGGATGGGGGAATACAAGATGGGCAGGGGAAGGCAGGTAGAAGTGGACAGCAGAATGGACAGGGAGGGAGGAGGGCTAACGTTGGTGAGAGAGAAACCCTGCCAGACAATTCTAATTGAATTCTTTGACTTGGTCACCAGGACAGTGGACAAGAGCCAAGGGGCTGACATTCTGTATCTGGACTTCAGCCAGGCATTCAACTTGGTGCCTCACTGGAGACTGGTCAGGAAGCTGGATGACCTAGGAAGGCATGGGATCAGAGCAGTGCAGGAGGAGTTTGTGGAGTTAGGGAGAGGCCTTAGACAAGTAGCATGCACGGTAACCTTCTCAGAGGTGCTTGCTGTCTATGGCATGGGTGAGGCTAGAGTATGCCGCACCATGCGATTCAATGAATGGTTGAAAAACTGGTTTTGGAGCACAAGGTTTTGGCGTCATTGGGGACTGGGGGTCCACCTGGAGGGATACAGGCCTATACTGGCAAGATTGTCTGCATCAGTCTGCATCTGTCCAGGAGGGGAACCAGGCTCCTAGGAGATAGGTTTAAATGTGTCATTGGCATGCTTTTAAACTAGCCAAGGGGGAAGGCACTGATAAGAAGCAGGGAATTCCCAGCCTCCCCCCAACAAAACAGGGTAGTTAGTGAGGTAAACACCAAGGTAGAGAGGTTGATAGGGAGCAGGACAGGGGTAAATGAAGAAAAAGGCAAAGGCAGTAAGGGCAGAGATGGGGCTAAAAGGGGTAAAGCCATCACAAAATGGAGGGCGATGAGTACCAATGCCCATAGTCTGGGTAACAAGCTTTCTGAACTAGTAGCCTTGATGGAAGAGGGATACCTGGATATCATGGCAGTCACAGAAACCTGGCACACGGAGAACCATGACTGGGATGTCAACATACCAGGGTACACAATCTACAGGAGGGACAGGGAGGGTTGAAAAGGAGAAGGAGGAGCTCTCTACATAAGGGAAGGGATCAAAGCAACAGAACTAAAGGGTAAATGGGGAGGAGAGGAGACACTGTGGGTCACCTTGGAGACAGTGTGACAGGGAGATCCTGCCACTCTTGATGACTGACCTTTTCTTAAATCTGTTGCAACAGTTCTATTTCTTAGCCTTATCTATCCTTTACAATTTATATTCCATAAGGTTGGCCACCTATGGGCACCCCCTCCCCTTTCTTGACTATGATACAGTGTCCTGTTTAATTTTCCTTTTCCCTCTCAGGTCCTCGTACAGGGAGGTTATTGTTGTGACCTCCAAGCTGATGTAAAACAATAGGCTGTGTTCCTCATTGTTGGATTCAATATGCAATGGCACTATGTCATAAAATACCTTGATGTATATACCTTATGTGTATGAAACCTGTAAATGTTGAAAATATCATAGCACTAGGTGTTTTTGATAAAGATAAAAAGTAGTAGGTGACTGTATTACAGAAATTAAGTTACTGGGGTAAAGATATCTGAATCCCCCATGTTGTGTTGTTAAATGCACGTAAATTTCAGATTGTTTGAGAGCCCTCTTGGTACCATGCATTCCTGCTGTAAACTGAGCCAGTCTGACATTTCATGGTGATTTGCATATACATCACATGATGCTTTGCATTATTGGGGTATGTGTGATGCTGTGTTTCTTTGAAACTTGGCTTTATTGCCAATGCCCTTTGGGGTAGCCTTTGCTTCAGTGCTGAGGTTCTTTGTCTTTAGCTTGTTTTTTTAAATTGAGACCCCACCACCCAAGCAAACAAGGCCCACATTGGGGAAGCTGAATCTCAACTAAAAAGTTAGATCAGTAGGTCAGTGGTTGCTGACTAAGTGCATAGGAAGGACATGCATAGGCAGTTGTTGCAAACTGATGTATTGAAAAAGGGATCTGCCATTGCTGAAGGTTAACTCCTATACTTTAAATAAACATCACACAGAGATTGTGTGTTGAATCTGAAGTTCTGCATTTGATCTGTCTGTTATCCCACAACCCCTCCACGGACTGGGTGTAAGAAATGGGATAACTTGCTGGAAAAGTCTGGACTGGCCTAAGAGGGATGTCTGCTGGTGGATATCCCTGCCAGAAAGTTTGGATAAAGAATCGGAGGAGGATTTTTCGTGGGGTCAGCTGGAGGAGGACCCCCTGTCTGAGAAGGGTATTGCTTTGTTGCCTGTGTTCCCAGGATGTTACCTGTTGAAGGTCGGAGATGTAAGTATGATACATGAATGTGAAACCCCAGGTAAGACTGCCTAGTGATATTGTGCTGAGGTTGAAGACTACAAGCAAGCAAGAAGAAGCCTATGAGGCTGAAGGGAATTTTTCTTGTATTGATACGGCTAAAACTATTAACAATATTGACTGAGGTATACTGCAGGCTGAAGATGCCAATGTTGCCAAACTGTACCATTAGTCTCTGTTGAGAAATGTGTTGACGCCTCGGGGTAAAGAATTATGATTCCACTATGTTTATGATGGAATGTTTATAGTTAATAGGGACCCTGAGACAGAGCTTCTGAAGATAGATGGGTGGAATATCCATCCCTTCCTGGTTCAGGAAGGTGGTAAGTAGTCTGAAATAACTGCTTCACTTTTAACGTGGGGGATATGTGACAGGGAGATCCTGCCACTCTTGAGGACTTCTCTTTTCTTAAATCTGTTGCAACAGTTCTTCTATTTCTTACCCTAATCTATTCTTTACAATTTCTAGTCCATATGGTTGGCCACCTATGGGCACCCCCTTCCCCTTTCTTGACTATGCTATAGTGTCCTCTTTAAATTTCCTTTTCCTTCTCAGGACTCGTACAGAGAGGTTATTGTTGTAACCTCCAAGCTGATGTAAAACAATAGGCTGTGTTCCTCATTGATGGATTTAGTATGCAATGGCACTAAGTCATAAAATACCTTGATGTATATACCTTATGTGTGTGAAACCTGTAAATGTTGAAAATACCATGGCATTAGGTGTTTTTGATTAAGGTAAAAAGTAGTAGGTGACTGTATTATAGAAATTAAGTTACCAGGGTAGCGATATTAGAAAAACCCTTGTTGTGTTGTTAAATGCATGTAAATTGCAGATTGTTTGAGAGCCCTCTTGGTACCATGCATTCCTGCTGCTTGGTGTATGTGTGATGTGTTTCTTTGAAACTTGGCTTTATTGCCAATGCCCTTTGGGGTAAGCCTTGCTTCAGTGCTTCTGCACTAAGGTTCTTTGTCTTTAGCTTGTTTTGTTTTTTTATTTCAGCCCCCACCACTGAAGCAAACAAGGCCCATAGAGGGAAAACTGAATCTCAACTGAAAAGTTACATCAGTAGATGCGTGGGTGCTGACTAAGTGCAGAGGAAGGACATGCATAGGCTGTTGCTGCAAACTGATGTAGTGAAGAAGGGATATGTCATTGCTGAAGGTTATCACCTGCATTTAAAATAAACATCACACAGTGATTGTGTGTTAAACCTTAAGTTCTGTGTCTGGTCCATCTGTTATCCCACAACCCCTCCACAGACTGGAAGAGGCACCACAATCCGCACAAGGGTTGCATACAGACAAGTAAATGATAGAAGGACTCCTTAGAATGGCAGAAAAAGGGGAGACATTGTTGATGGGGGACCCGAATATGCCAGATGTTAACTGCAGCACATTTGCTGCAGCCACATCCAAGAGCAGGGTCATTCTCGATGCCCTAAAGGGGACATACCTCAGACATCTAGTGTTGGAATCGACTCGGGAGGGAACAATCTTCGACCTGGTATTCTCAAATGGGTGCAACCCTCCTTTGGGGGCTTACCTTAATTGCTTGGGTCCTCCCTTTTTCCAGGTATGCCTCCTGGGGTTTGCCTGTTTCCATTAGTCTCCAGTGCCCCAGAGATTCCCCGAGTAGCCCCCATGTTTGTTTAGCACTGTTTGGGCTTGAGCACTGGGTTGCAAGTGACCGGTGGTGTGGTTTGCTGTACTGAGCTGCCAGCACTGGAAGTGCTTTTGATCTGCCGACTGCCATTTTTGCAGTCCATTGGGTGGCATCTTTGAGGTTCTGACCCCCTTGCCAACCAGAACGGGAGCTGGTGACCTCAACAAAGTGGTGGTGAAGCTGCTGTAAGGTTTAAAACCTGTGTTTGAATGGGGCATAATAGCGAGGGATCATACATAGTAATGACCCCTCATGAATATTAATGAGGGAGCTGTCTGCTGCTAAAGCCACTGTATTGCAGTGGCAGTGACAGGCTGTGGGGGGCAGATAAACATTTAAGAATGGGCTTGCTTAAAAGGGCACAGGGGCTGCTATGAATCAAAGGAGAGAGTTAAATGTAAATGTTTATTTAGGCTGCCTGGACTCAAAACTGGGACACTATGTGGGACTGCATGCAGACTGAATGGGAGCCGACATGTTGTTGAAGCTTTGACCCCAATGCAGCAGTCAATCAGTGATTTAGGCACCTAAAACTGTGAAAAAGGGACTCCTGGGAAAAGGAGGGGACTAATTCAGGCACCTAGATCATGTCCCAATAGGCGAGCAGGAAATATTGATCTCTAAGGATATAGCTTATTGATAGGCTTCATCAGCCAATCAGAACCCTGAATTATTGGCTGAAACTGTGTGGATTTTCTGGGATTTCTTCAGTCTGATCCCGTGCTCAGGACGAGTCAGAGGTATCCTGTGAGAGCGGATTTTGGACTGCAAGAGCCTTTCCCAGGTCCTTTTTGTTGATTGCTGCTTGCAGAGTTGGGTTGAGAAGGGTGAAAGAGAGAAAGAGACTGAACTGTGATCCAGATTCCCCAGGTACTGCGCAGTTCCTTAATGATTGCTGGGAAAAGCTAAATACTGCAGAATCCTGCACTGGTGGACTGAATTGATCTGAGACAACTATGCTGTATTTGAGTGCTACCATTGCTGCTGATAGTTTTATTACTTGCGTGGGACTGCAACTGTAACTTGGAAGAGGCAAAGCGTCTCTGGTCATCGGGGTGCTAGCCAGGTGCTGTACATGTCCTGAGTGAACTGGTTAAAGTTGACTGAGAGCTGTGTTCTAGCTGCAGCTGAATCAAGGTTGTGGACATTGTTTCGCTGGAAAGTGCGGACTGGTGTGCAGGGGCTTGTTGTTCTTGAATTCCCCTGTTGGATTCCACCTGCGCTTCTTGGAACTAAGGCTAGCACCCACTTCAGTTGGCATTGGACTTCATTAGAATAACTGCCTGTGAACTCTTCTAGCTTTGACCTCTGTGCAAGGACTGAAGAAGGACCCCCGCCATTTGGGAGTGCTCGTCCAGAGCCAGGGAGGGAACCTACTAACCCCTTCCAAGTGGGATTCACTATATCAGGAAGTCACCGGTGTTTGCTGGGGTGCTAGGGCACCTATGACCCATCAGAGGAGCCGGGCTGTGGAGTCATTCCTGGGTCTGGGCCTTCTGGGTCTGGTGGTGTCCTGCCACAGAGCTCTGCAACTGGCCAGAAGCAACTGAGGGTGACAAGTGGCCAGAACTACAATCAAGGTGACCAGCTGCCAGACCTTTGAGCAAGTCCATCCTGTCCGAGGGCCAAGGTCAGTCTTTGTTCTGCCCTGTGCTGCACTGAACATGGAGCTCCATCCTCCAGGTTTTTGAGGTCAACTAACAGTGAGTACCCAGGACCTGGTTCCTGAAAAGGAAAAAGGGGAATTTGCATTGTTTTCTAAAAATCAAGTCCTTTTCAAATATTTTCAGGGCCCCAACAACCAGCCAACCTGTGGCACAGTACCAGGCCTGCACCTAGTGGGTACCCCTAAGAACATCTTGGGAAACACTGGTACCAGTGGAAGTTGGTTTGGCCTGTGGGCCTAAATGGTTATTGTACTCAAAATTGTTTTAGTAACCATTTTTTTCTATCCACAGCCATCCTTTGTCCTGGTATCCCTTCCCTAGTCCTTACCCCAAATAAAGCTGTGGTTTACCATTTGAAATTGTATGTGTGTGTGCAGGAATTCTCTGAGTCTGTCAAAGCATTGCTGTTCATTTATCGTGTTACTGAATTGTTGGGCATACAGTGTGTGGGGTGGTTGGTAGGGGAGGTGCAGCATCCCAGGGGGCTGTACCAGCCAGTCAGCTGACCCACTTCTAATTCTCTCTGGGTGGAGGCACCACACTATTTTTATTATCTTTGGGACAGAACCCCCGAACACCACCGTAATAGGACCCAGGCCCTTTAACCTGTTAGACGGCCAACAGGCAGGGGTTGTAGCCCACTGGCACATGGCACCTGGGCTACATGGGGATGGAGAGAAGATCACAGATTTAGAAGTGGGTAGCCATCTGGGGACAAGCGACCACCAAATAGTGTGGTTCTTGATAACCACAGATGCAGACTCAAGCCATACAAAACGAGGGTTCAAGAGGGCATGGGACAAGCATAAGGGGCTGAGTACTGGGTGGAGGGCGGGGGCTGGCAGGGAGGGGGAGGTGTAGGGGAAAAAAAAAGGTCAGACTAAATGTGCTAGTAAGGTCCTTTTCTGCTGTCAAGCTTCTATGATTCTATGAGTCTCTGATTCTGAACTTCAGGAGGGCTGACTTTGGCAAAATGGATGAGTGCCTAAGGAATGCAATAGCAAATGGGCAGAAAAGAGGTGTGGAAAAACAATAGGGAAAAATCAAAACTGCCATCACAGAAGCAATAAGCCTTTGTGTGAAGCAAATAAACAAAACAAAACAAAGTAAAAAACCACTATGGTTCTCAAAAGAGGTATCAGGGAAGGTTAGGGAGAAAAAGACAGCATTCAGGAAGTATAACCACAGAAGGAGCAGGACAGAGAACTGTATCAGTTAAAGCAGAAGGACGCAGGGGATACTGAATGAATACTTCTGCTCAGTATTCACAAAAGAAGAGAAGGGGGAGGTACCTAATCCAATCACTAGAAGCACTCTGGACAGTGGGGTCGATACCAGTCCATTCACAGAAGAAAGGGTCCTGAAACAACTCCTAAAACTCAAGGTGAACAAAGCAATGGGGCCCGACAAGATTCACCCAAGAATTCTAAAAGAACTAAGGGGAGACCAAGTGACACCACTGACTACCCTTTTTAACAAATCATGGGAGGATGGTGTGGTGCCTGAGGACTGGAGGAGGGTGGATGTGATTCTCCTTCACAAAAGTGGAAGCAAGGCAGAGGCAGGAAACTGCAGGCCTGTTAGTCTGACCTCAGTGGTAGAGAAAATGATGGAATCACTTCTGAAAGAAAGAACTGTCGATTACCTAGAGGCCAGCGGGGCACAGGACCCAAGGCAGCATGGATTTACAGTGGGAAGGTCTCGTCAGACAAATCTAATAGATTTAATTGACTGGGTGACCAAAGTAGTAGACCAGGGAGGGGCTGTGGATGTAATCTACCTAGACTTTAGCAAGGCATTTGACACAGTCCCACACAAAAGATTAATAAACAACTTAGCCAGCCTGGGAGTGGGTCCCAGGGTGGTAGTCCGGGTAACTGAACTCAGCTCAACTCATTTTATTTTTAAAAAGCACAAGTCACCATGTATCCAAGCACTTAAACAATTAAAATACGGTAATTACTCAAAAGACATAAAGACTAATAATTCATTCATATTCTGGAAAGGCAAGACTAAAAAGATGTGATTTTAGTGCAGATTTAAAGCTCTCCACAGTCAGGCACTCCCTTATCCTATGAGGCAGAGAGTTCCACAGTGTCAGGGCAGCAAAAATAAATGAACAAGCATGCGAGGTCTTTAAATAGACCCAGAGAACTTCTAGCAATCCCTCGTCAGCAAAACGCAGTGAGCAAAGAGGGGTGATGGGGCACAGAAGATCTTGCAGGTGACCCAGTCCCTGCCTGTGTAGGGCTTTACAGGTCAGCAACCCGACCTTAAAGGTGATATACCACTGAACAGACAGCCAGTGCAGGCCGTGGAGCACAGGCGTGACATGGCAAGATCAAGGTAAGCCAGTCAATAGCCTGGCAGCCGCATTCTGCACTAGCTGCAACCAGCAAATATCAACCCCCCGTAGCCCTAGGTATTGGGAGTTACAATAGTCAAGGCAAGAGGTCACGAAGGCATGGACAAATGTTGGAAAGTCATCAGGTGGGACCAGGTGTTTGATCTGGGCGATATCCCTCAGATGGTAGAACGAGGATTTGACGACTGATGACACCTGAAACATAAGTGTCAGTCCGTCATCAAAAATAATACCCATATTTCGCACCCGATCAGAGAACCCCAGCTGGCCACTCATTAAGCCAAAGCCCAGAGGCTGCCCCACCAGAGACCCCTCTGCCTGACTATCCAGGTTCACAACCAGCACCTCGGTCTTATAAGGGTTCAACCTCAACAACTGGCATTCATCCAGTCCTGGATCTCAGCTAGGCAGCTGTTAAACACTGAGATAGCATCATCCTGCTCAGGCACAAAGGACATGTAGAGATGCGTATTATCTGCATAGCAGTGAAAACTCAGCCCATACCACCTAACAATGTCTCCCAATGGCAGCATATACACCGCAAATAACATGGGTTAAAGCACAGAGTCCTGCGGTACCCCATAAGGCAGGAAGACTAGGTCCGAGGACAAAATCCCAGACACCACTCTCTGAGACCCGCCTAAGAGGGAAGAATGGAACCATCTGAGGACCATACCAGATAATCCACAGATAAGCTGCAGGTGATGTAGCAACACATCATGGTACATGGTATTAAATGCCACAGAGAGATCAAGGAGGACCAAGATGGAACAAGTCCTCTGATCTCTCGCTATCAGGAGATCATTGAGTACCCGGACAAGGGCCATCTTGGTGCTATGCCTCTTCCGAAATCCTGACTGGAGAGGATCGTAGATATCGTGGGTGGTAAGATGGACCTCCAGATGCATGTGACTGCCTTCTCAATAACCTTATGTAACCCCTAGGTGGCACTATCCAAAGGGCTACTACCCCTGCCTGCATGGCTAGGCACAGGTTGAGGGGCCTGAGCTCACTGAATGGGTGCCTTCACCAGGAGGAATGGTTCTGGGGTAGCATTACTGCTGTTGGTATAGCACTCTGGGATGCTATAACCCCTCATCAACCCCTGTAGTGGCCTAAACAGTATAGCAACAAAACTTTCACATATACCATAAGGCAGTACTCACACCACTTCCACTTACTACCAGGGCTGGATCGTCTGCAGCTGCCCTGAAGACCCCCTGTAAAATAAGACCTGTAATGCAGCAGTTCAATGGCAGTACAATACCCCCACCAAAAAGATACATACTAGCCAGATTAAATGCAAAAACAACACAATCTGATTTATTCAGGGGAATGTAAACAGGGGTGGGGCATGAATCTAGCAGATGATTTATAGATCTGATTATTTCAGGCTGAAAATGCATGCCCAAAGAGTACCTTGTATACAGTCCCACAACCCTGAGTACCTAGTTGTAAGCAGGCTAGCCTGAAGTGATGTTCAGGGTAAGCAGGTGCTGCAGCTGTTGCTGGGACCCTTAGGAAAGAAAATAATCAGTATGCACATCAACCCAAAATTTGTAATCTGGAATCGATGGCTCAGTTCATTGTAATAAACCCAAACAAATAAATCAGATGACACACAATAATTGCAGCTTAGATACAGGGAGCTACCCTGTTTGGTACTCACGCTACCCAGACCAGGAGGCAGGACTGACGAGATGAAGACCTCTGAATTGTGTTCTGGTTAGCCGGGGAAGCAGGGCCCACACAGCTCACTGAGGTTTTCGCTACCTGTTCAATGGTGTTGAGCAGAGAGCCAAATCCCAGAGCGGTTCTTTCATCGGAAAATATCTCTGCGATAAAGGTGGCAGTCTACACCGAGATGGCAGGGCCCAGACCAGAGCAGACAGTTCAGATTTAGTCCGTGCGAGTGCTGGAGCAGCTTCCAGCTAGCATAACACACTTTAACGTGGGGAACCAAATCATGACCCACACAGCACATTCAACACACTTACAAGCAACACAACTCTTAGTCACAGTTTGGGTAAAGTCCGGTTACAATTTAGCAGAAGTTCTGCGCAAACCTCTCAATCCGTGTCTCACTTCGATACCTGGCAGGCCGATCACTTCTGGAGCAAGTCTTCAGTCCCAGATTGAGGCAATGATCACTCTCTTTTTCTTCAGGCTTCAGATCTCAAGCAAAGGAATTAGATTTAAGTCCAACTTTCATATTCACAGGATTTCTCACTGGAAAATGTGACAGGCAGGCCAGTGCAGCCTTCCTGCCGATTCTCCTGTGCTCCTATGCAGAAGCAACTGTTCGATGGCTTGAGTTGTTCACTCTCCAAACTCCAGCTCACAACTGACTCTGCAGCAGGCAGTTTTGGGGATTTCCTCTGAGATCCAAAAGGTTTGGTTGGCTGAGGGAACTGTCTGTCAAAGCAAGAGCTCCCCCTCCTGGTCCATTTAGATGCCAAACCTTAAAAACTACAATTCCTACAGGAATTCAATCCCACAAGATTTCTAGGGACAGTCTCCATTTTAGGTCCCCTGAGGTTTGATTGGTCCAACTCTAGCAGTCAGTTACAGAACCAGAAAAGTGGCTCTTATGCAAAAATTCCAAGCTTCAAGAGAAGGCAGGTTAAACAAACTTCTATACTATTATTAATAAGGCAGATAAACAGTAAGTGAACACAGTTCCTAATAGAGCTCCCTCTGCACATATACAGTAGCGACTGCAGAATGGAGCAGAAATACCACTTGCCTGGCCAGTCACAAGCCCTAAACTACTCGGATCCAGCCCAGACTAATTTCTAACATGGCATAATGACTCTCTTAAAGAGGCAGGCATGGAGGCTTTCTATAGCACTCTCATGCAGATACATACAGCTACTGCAGACACAGGACACCATATTGACAGTGGGCATTAGGCAGACCAGGAAGACATCTTAGTAAACTCCAATTTGTAGAGGGGGTTACGCTTACCCACAAAGTGAAGGTTAGAGACAGGCCTATAGTTAGCCAGACGGTCCGGATCAAGAGATTTCTTAAGGAGGGGCATTACCACTGCCTCTTTCAGGTGGTAACACACCTGTCTCGAATGAACACTGGCCTATCTCGGCTAGGACCAGGCCAATGACCTCAACACACGCCACTAGGAGGCAGGTTGGGCCCGGGTCCAAACTACAACAGGTCAGCTGCATACTGTGGATGATCAGCACGACATCCTCGATCGTCAACCAGTCAAAGTCAGACCAAGCAAACCAAGGAGCTGCAACCTCCCACCAACCATCGCCACTCCCATTGGAATGGGCTGCACAGATTTCAGACCTGATGTCAGCAACCTTATTAGCAAAGAATAGAGCAAACTCATCACACTTCTCTTGTGACAACACTGTCCATGACTGAAGACAGGCTGGACTGCACAGTTTGTAGACAGTTCAGAAGAGTTGAGCTGGTCAATTCTGCATGGCGGCAGTCTCCCTGGACAGGAACTCTGCCTTCTTATGGGAGATGACTGATTGATAATCCTAGTAATGGGTCACCAATCTAAACCTGTCAGCATATAGGCTGGATTTCCACCAGCACCTATCAAGCCTTTGTCCCACTTGTCTCAACTCGCTCAAGATCCCATCAAACCAAGGGGACAATGGGTGAAGAGTGAGTGGACAAACACGGATAGGAGCAACAGAATCCAGAGCCTCCATTACAGCCTTGTTATATGCTTGCAGCAGACTCTCCGGATCCGTTCCTACACTCGGAAAGTTCAATAGGTCCAGCACCGCCGTCAGGCCATCTGGGGACAAACCCCTTATTAGGCAGTACTGGACCATCTCCACAGGGGCAGGCCTGTAAGGGGCAACCTGGAAACTGAACCTTATAGTGTGATGGTCCAACCGTCCAACTGGCTCCACCACCAGGTTGGAGGTCTCCATCCTCAGAACGAAGTCCAAGTCCAAAGAGTGATTGAGAATATTGGTCACAGAGGTAACAACCTGTGTGAAGCCCAACAAATTCATCAGTTTGGGGAAGTCTCGACCAAACTGCGAGAGTTCGTCATTGACCCAGGCATTGAAGTCCCCCAGAACCAACCACCTGAGGGACTCAACACCATGTCGACAACGAAGTCCATGACTTCCTGCAGGAATTGCTGCTCACCACCGGGTGGATGATAGACAAGAAGAATCCTGCACCCCACACCTGTGCCAGCAATACACTCAAAGGACCCAGTCTCCCCTACTGGTACACCTACAAGGCCCAATTCCTCTTTAAAACAAACGGCTACCCCCCGCCCCTGCGATCCATCCTCGGGCGATGGATTATTCACTTGGGAACAGAAGAGGGAGGTGTGTTCAGGGAAGTGGCTCTGTTTTACTTTCTTCTGTTTTAATTGTGATATTTGAATAGTGTGAACTTTAAATTAATGCTGTGAGTTAAATTAGTGTTGTGAGTTACAACTGTTACTTGGGCTGTGAT
The DNA here is from genome assembly GCA_016271365.2 of Neoceratodus forsteri. NCBI lineage: Eukaryota > Metazoa > Chordata > Ceratodontiformes > Ceratodontidae > Neoceratodus > Neoceratodus forsteri. The sequence continues at coordinate 1,096,247,299 of CM057451.1, forward strand.
ATTGTAACTGTTGGTGGCTTGTGCGATGGTTGGGGGAACAGTTGTTGGCTACTAACCTACAGATCTAGCATACTTGGGGCTGTGATAAGTACAGTACTTAGGGTTCATAAGAGCTGTAATACATTGAGGGGACTGTACTAATGTGTGACTGTATTAATGCAGTACAGAGGGAACTGTATTAATCTGTTACTGAGTAAAGGCCACCAAATGAGGATCAGTGGGTTAAAGAGGGACTGATATCAGACTAGTAATAGAGCATATAAGTACGAGAGTAAGAACTGGGGGACAGGTGTGGGGATACATTTAAGCCAATCACAGGGGGTTAGGTGTGGGGATACATTTAAGCCAAATGCAAATAATGGGGATTAGGTGCGGGGGGGGGGAACATGATGAGTGGTGAAAGTGAATGGAACTGGGTAAGGGTGGATGGAGGCTGTAGAATAGAGGGTGGAATGATGGGAGCCGTGGATGTAGGGCGGCAGTCACAGGGAGGATAGTGAGTTGCAATAGATGTGGGGCGCCTGTTTGGATGAATTTATTATCGAAACTGGGAGACTGTCCAATTTGCTGCAGGCTAGGGACGTTGGAGGATGAAGTAATGGAGTTATGGAGGGAACTAAGAAGAGTGAGGGAGAGGGGAGCTGAGGCAGGAGTGACCCCACTAAGGAGGGGCGGGGAGATGCAGAGAGGGAACTACAGAGCTAAAGATGGGGATATAAGGAGCATAGGGGGTGAATGGAGGTGCTGCAGGAGGAGGGAGGGATCAAGGAAGGAGGAGGGAGGAAGGAAGCGATGGGCACCATTACGGGGGTTATCAAGCAATAGATTTGCAGTGTCAGCAGAAGAAGGGGAGGTATCAGAGCTGTGAGAGAGGTGAGACAGAGAGGTGTACGGAAAGTCCAAGAGGCAGGAATTACATTGTGAAACAGAGATGAGAGAGGAAGATTAAGGTAGAGGAGGAGGGAGAGACAGTAACAGGTGGGGAGACAGCAGGGAGAATGATGCAAGGAGCACAAAAGGTACAGATGAGGGATGTAAGAAGGGAGGCAGCGGGGTTCCAGGGGGAGTGGACAGGGATAACAGTGGAGGAGGTTAGGATCAGAATGAAGGAGGGGGTGTTGGTGCTGGAGGTCTCCATACTGAAGGGGATCAGACAGGGAGGAAGGGGGGAAGGCACAGCCGTATCTGGGTTGAGGCAATTCCAGGGCTGACTGCAGACAGGGCAGGGCAGGCACTTCTCAAGTGTGAAAGCAGAGGGAGGATGAAACCACATGTGGTGGTGCACATGGGAACAAACGACTTGGCCAGGGAAACAGTGGAGGTGGTAAAGGGGAGGCTTGAGGAACTGGGTAGGCAGTGTGAGGAGGTGGGGGTGTCCGTGGCATTCTCTGAGGTGCTACAGGTACCATGTGCAAGTACAGGGAGAAAAAAAAAGGATTGAGGAGTTCAATGGATGGCTGAGGGACTGGTGCTGAACCAGGAAATATGGACTGGTGTCAGACTGGGCCAGAGCCTGGGAAAACAGCAACCTATACGCAGGGGACAGGTTACATTTGAGCAAGGAGGAGAAGAGCGTACTCAAACAGGGAATGGAGGGGTATATTTCAACAAGGGTGGATTTAAACTAGGAGGGGGGGTGGCAAGGGGACCGTTGTTAGAAAAAATGTCCGGAAAGGGGAGCATAGGGTGCTCACTCCCCTAGTTAGAGGTGAAGGCAGTGAGGAGGGGGCACAGAGAGGACCAAAGGGGGGGGAAGAGGAATGGTAAGGTTGGGGAGGCAACATGGTCTCACTAAATGCAAGAAGCCTAAGGTACAGAACTGCGGAGTTACAGGCTCTCTTGGCAGTGGAATTGGTGGACATAGTGGCCACCATGGTAGCATGGGCCACCCAGTACCAGGACTGGGATATGATGATCCCAGGGTACAGACTATTCTGAAAGGATAGGGCCAAGGGGAATGGGAGAGAGAGGCAAGCTATATGAGGGAGGGGATTAAGTGCATAAGGAAGGAAGGGGAGGAGGGGAGGACAGAAGCTCTGAGGTTGCAGTTCCAGGATGCGAGGAATAGGACACTGAGGATGGGATAGTGTACAGGCCACCATCACAGGGTTGTTACTTAGACCAGGAACTGGCAGATCAAATTCAAAGGGTAAGCAGGAAGGGAAGCATGGTGGTGGTGGGGGATTTCAACCTACCAGGGGTGCATTGGAGCACACCTGCCACCATGCATGCAAGAGAGGGGGTCCTGTTGGAAGTTTATCAGGACAGCTTCTTAACACAGCTGGTACAGGGACCGACACAGCTGGATAGGACTTTGGACCTTGTACTGGATAGTGGGGAATCTATAAAGAACCTAGAAGTGGGGGAACCGCTTGCTGGGAGTGATCACTACTTGGTGTGGTTCATGCTAAACATAGAAACATAGAATTTGACGGCAGATAAGGACCGCTTGGTCCACCCAGTCTGCCCATTTCCCTGCCTACTGGATAAGCTGCAGATCCTAGTTAACCAGCAGCCTACTCCTTCCTACCCCCATCCCCTAGAATTGCCTTATGACTGTCCCATGCATGCTTGAATTCCACCACTGTTCTTGACTCCACAACCTCCTCCGGAAGGCCGTTCCATGCATCCACAGCCCTCTCTGTGAAAAAATACTTCCTTAAATTACCTCTGAGCCGCCCCCCCCCCCCATCTTTGAATTGTGCCCCTTGTTCTTGCACACCTCTTTTTTTGAAAGATGCTACCCTCTTGGACTTTGTTGATTCCCTTGAGGTACTTGAAAGTTTCTTTTTTTTTTTTTTTTCCATTAACATTTTCTTTATTTTAAACAGAGATACAACAACACATACAAAGCATTGCCAAGTATAAAGACAAATTGTGGAGAGGTACTTGAAAGTTTCTATCATGTCCCCCCTCTCCCTCCTTTCCTCGAGGCTATACATATTAAGCTCCTTTAGTCTCTCTTCATATGTCTTCCGGTGCAGACCCTGCACCATTTTAGTAGCCCTCTTCTGGACAGCTTCCATCCTGTCTATGTCTTTGCGAAGACTGGGTCTCTAGAACTGCACGCAGTACTCCAGATGGGGTCTGACCAGCTGTCTGTACAAAGGGATAATAACTTCCTGTTTTCTACTGGTGATGCCTCTCCTGTGCATCCCAATATCTCCCCAGCCCTCATTGCTGCCCTCTCCATTGCTTGCCCACCTTTAGGTCATCTGATATGACTACCCCCAGGTCCCTTTCCATTTTGTTGTTGTTAGTATCTCACCCCATTGTGTACTCTTCCCTGGTTTTTGTTTCCCAGGTGCATTACCTGCACTTCTTAGCATTAAATCTAAGCTGCCATACATTTGACCATTCCTCTAACCTTGCCAAGTCCCTTTTCATCTTTCCACCCCACCTTGTGCATCAACTCTGTTGCAGATCTTTGTGTCATCTGCAAAGAGACATACTTTCCTTCCAGTCCCTCTGCAATGTCGCTATAAAGACATTGAAGAGGACTGAGTCCTAATGCTGAACCCTGCGGTGCCCACTAGTAACCCCCTTTCATCAGAGTGGACTCCATTTACTATTACTCTCTGTGTCCTATTTTCCAGCCAATTTTTACCCAGGCTGTCATCTTGGGACCCACTCCCAGGCTAGCTAACTTGTATATTAATCTTTTGTGTGAGACTGTGTCAAATGCCTTGCTAAAGTCTAGGTAGGCCATGTCCACAGCCCCTCCTGACCTACTACTTTGGTCACCCAGTCAAAAGAAATCTATCAGATTTGTCTGGCATGACCTTTCTGCTGTGAATCCATGCTGCCTTGGGTCCTGTGCCCCTCTGGCCTCTAGATACTCGACAATTCTTTCCTTCAGAAGTGATTCCATCATTTTCCCTACCACTGAGGTTAAACTAACAGGTCTGTAGTTTCCTGCTTCTGCCTTGCTCCCACTTTGTGAAGGGGAATCACATCTGCCCTCCTCCAGTCCTCGGGTACCACCCCATCCTCCCATGATTTGTTAAACAGGGTAGTCAATGGTGTCACTAATTCTACCCTTAGTTCTTTTAGAATTCTGGGATGAATCCCATCAGGTCCCATTGCTTTGTCCACCTTCAGTTTTAAGAGTTCTTTCAGAACCCTTTCTTCTGTAAATGGGCTGGTATCAACTTCTGTATCCAGTGTGTTTCTACTATTTGTTCTAAGTACCCCCCCCCACTCTTCCTTTGTAAATACTGAGCAAAAATATTTGTTTAGTATCTCTGCCTTTTCACAGTCTCCGCTCTGCCCACCTCTCCCCTTATTAAGCCTCACTATCCCTCCCTTGGTCTTCCTTCGCCTCCTGGTGTATTCTCTAAAAGGTTTTATCCCTCTTCTTAACTGAGTTGGCTATCTTTTCCTCAGTTTGGACCTTTGCTGTTCTGACTGCCTTCCCAGCTTCCTTTTGCTTTAACTGATACAGTTCTCTGTCCTGATCCTTCTGTGATTCCTTGTACTTCCTGAAAGCTTTCTTTTTCTCTTGAACCTTCACTGCCACTTCCTTTGAGAACCATAGTGGTTTCTTACATCGTTTAGTTTTGTTTATTTACTTCACATAAAGGTTTGTTGCCTCTGTGATGGCAGTTTTTATTATTCCCCATTGTTCTTCCACCCCTCCTTCCTGCCCATTTGCTAGTGCATTCCTTAGGCACTCACCCATTTTGGCAAAGTCAGCCCTCCTAAAGTCCAGTATCTTTGCCTTTGTATGGCTTGACTCTATTGCTGTGTTTATTGTGAACCATACTGTTCAATGGTCGCTAGTTCCCAGATGGCTACCCACTTCTACATCTGTGATCCTCTCTTCATCTCCATTTGAGAGAACCAGGTCTAAGATTGCTCCCTCTCAGTGGGCTCAATACTAGTTGTCTAAGGCATGCCCTGTAGGGCATCTAGAATAACCCACTCTTCAAGTGGCTGCGCAACTGCACTCCAGTTAACATCTGGCATATTCAGATCACCCATCAGCAATATCTCCCTTTTTGCCATACTAAGTATACTTCTATCATTTCCTTGTCCATTTCTCCCCTGAGAGGGGTCTGTTACAACCCTGTGGGACTGTGGTGCCATTGCGGTCTCCAAATTTACCCACAGTGCTTCTTCTCCTCCCTGTTTTCTCTTTTGTTCTGTTACTTTGTAACCCCCTGTAAATGGGGGTTCCCAAAAGACTTCAGCAGCTTGCTTGAATGCTCCAAGCCTGAATGGTGTTTGGCGTTTAAGTCATTTATCTGTGAGTGTTTTTAGAGCCTCTGGTACTGTCTCTTTAAGAGCTGTCTGCTTGCAGATGTAACCCCCTTGCAAATGGGGGTTCCCAAAAGACTTCAGGAGCTTGCTAGAATGCTCCAAGCCTGAATGGTGTTTGGCATTTAAGCCATTTATCAGTGAGTGTTTTCAGAGCCTCTGGATGTCTCTTTAAGAGCTGTCTGCTTGCAGACATAATATGTTTATATGGGGGACTGTGTGTTTTCTGTTTGAGTACCACTCGAACTGCTGCAATTCACTCCATTTTGCAGTCACTAGGAGTGCAAAGGAACCTATCTGAAAGATGTAACTGTTTGCCAGAAATTATTTAGAGTGATAATGAAATTACAGTTTGTCTAACCTGCTTTCTTTTGCAGTCAGAACAGTGTCTGTCTAGTTCCCCATTCTGGTTTTGAACTGCTGAACTGGACCAATCAGTGTGGGGTAAGCTAGCTCTAAAATGGTGCCTTGGACGAATCAGAACTTGGACTCATAATCTGAGCCAGCCACAGAGGATTGATGGGCAGTGACTCTGGGAGATGTAGTTTAGACTTCAGTGCCTTTTGGACCAACAGCAGCAGTCTATGTGGTGACAGCCAATCCAGTCAAGAACTGGGAAGGAACTCAAAAGTGCCCGTTTTGTCGGTTGAGTTTCAGTTGAGCTTTGGCAGTGAAGGAGAAGGAGCCCTGTGCTTTTTCAGTGTCAGTTTTAGTCAAAAACGGTGTAAGGCCCAGAGTTCCGGTCTGCAGCTTGTGTAACAGCTTGTTGGACTGAATCCGTCCTGTGAAAAGAATCAAAGGATCTCTGAAGTAGAAACCAGGCTCACCTGTAGAAGACTGGAGGAATTGCTGAAAATTACACTTGGTCTGTCAGGAACTGAATCTGCTGTGTGTTCTCCGGGTATTGTGCAGTAATTGCGATCGGGATCAGATGCAGCCTGCCTGGTATAGTGCTTTCTTTATATGGATGTGTAAGAGGTTTGTGTACCTCAAGTGAGCCCTGCTGACATTGAAGGACCCTATCTTATTTGGAGGTCGTGAGTACTAATTCAGGGTCGCTCCTGTTGGTGCCACATTAAATCAAATGAAATTACTGTACTGCTGACTGTTTAATTCTCCTTTTCTCTTGTGGAAAGGGCCCTACCAGCTGCCACGGTTTGGACTAGCCACTGGGCTTGGGTACCCAGGACAGTAACTGATAGGGATAGGCCTGTGCACAGAGCCATAAGTAGATTATTAGAGTGATAAGCTAATTAACCTGATTTCCCCTGTCCTTGTTATATCCCCTAAATAAATCAGAGCTGCTTGTTTCAGTAAAGTTATACTGCCTGAGTGTATTTGTCTATGTTAAAGTACTGTACTGTGATTGTTGCACTGTATCTCATTTCACAGGAGGTCCCAGTGCCGGAACCAGACCTGGGGGTAAGTGTATACTGTGAAGGTAATTCTGATATATTGTGTGGGCCACTAGTGGGAAGAAAGGGGTTGCAGTGTCCCAGAGGGCTGTGACCAAGTTAGTTTAACTATTGCAAACCCTGACCTCTGGGTGGAGGCACCCGCCATTGGATCCAGGCCCTCAACCTGTTGGTGGCAAATCAGGCAGGGTAGTAGCCCCTGGGATAGTGCCATCTAGGGGTTACATCTTGGAGGCTCACCGCTGGGATTGTGTGCCCTCTAGTGGCCATATTCGAACCACTGTTAAGAAAAAATGTGTACCCGACAGAAGTGGCTGTGCACGGCTAGTGGAGTGGTGTAGCTGGGGAGGAGATCGACCCCCAAAATGCTATGCTTATCCTGGACATCCCCTGGGTATTAATACGGACACTGTGGGAGTACTTTCCAAGGTGGAAGGTTTACAAACCCTGTGGTGGTGGGTCGGCATGCCAATCTGCTCACCCACACCTTCCTGGCCCTAGTAGGCTTAAGGATCCATAGATAGCTCAAAGTGCCACAGACCATTACCCCAGAGGGCCCTCACTGCTTGGAGAGTGATAACTAAGGACAGTAAAGACCCGGGGGGGAATCAGCCCCCACCACTATCTGAAACTTTTGAGGAGAAATTTGCTGAATGGTTGCTGGGAGAGGGGAAAACTGTGGAGGACTTGAAGAAACTATTCTTGCCACCTGGGGGTGTTCCTCCCCCAACACCCTCTCCTGCTCCAGTGCCCGTAATGGTGGCTGAACCAATGCAGACTCCTATTTCTGCACCTGCCATTAGTCACGACTCTTACCGAAGGTTGAGGATCTTCTCTGGCACCTTCCCCACCCCCCAAGGGGAGGATGACTGGGAGACCTGGATAGACTATGTTGCCCCCCAAGTGCTAGAATGGCAATGCTCGGAAGGCAGAGCCGAAGAGGTTGGTGAGGAGCCTCCGGGTCCTGCCCTGGCTACCATCCGTGCTAAACGGGCCAGTAACCCTGAAGCGACTGCACAGGCCTATCTTGAGGCCTTGGAGAATGTGTATGGAGCCCAGATTCTGATGAGGACCCATGGTGGAGAGTAAGAAATGCACAACAGTACCAAGGGGAGTTGTTGTCTGTGTATCTCTCGCTGGAAAAATTGTTGCAAGAATGCCTCAGAAAGGTAGTTTGCCAGCGATTGAACTGGACCGAACCAGACTGGACAGAATCCTTAAGTCTGCCCCTCTCAGAACTGCTGTTGCTTCAGTTCGCCTGGCAAATCGACTGGAATCCCCACCCTCCTATGATGAGTTAATGGAGAAATTGAGGTTGAGAAAAGGCGACCTCGGGGTACCTGCACCAACAGCTGTGGCTCGACCAGTGACTGAGGGTGACCCATCAAGTGAAGTTCAGGGCAGAGGTTGACAGTCAATGAGTGCTCTGACAAGAAAAAGATATGCCACAATGGGGCAGACTATTTGAGAGATCCGGGAATTCAAAACAGTCCCTTTATGAAACTCACGCAAAAATGCAGCCTGACCTATATCCGACTGCATCTGCTATGGGGGTGGGGGTACCCACCCATGTATCTCCTGCTGATAACAGCTCCAAACCCAATTCCTTGACCATGGAAGTGGAGAAACTGACGAGATGTCTCCAAATGCTTATCACACCGCAGACAGAGATGGCACCCAGGTTTCAGTTAGTATACCCCGCTCTGGCTCCCAGTGTGGCTCGGCCAGCTCAAACTCCAGAAAGTATGTTTTGCTATAATTGTGGGAAAGATGGGCACATGAAAAGGAATGCCAGTCCCCAAAAGACACTGACAAAGTTGCATATAGGCTACAAGGGAGAGCTTCGGAGAAGAAATCAGTGGTTAAGAGGTGCACGACATGATCCCAGTGAGGCACCAAAAATGCTATCTACATCCTTTTGTGGTAAGGTCAGTTGCCCAGGCCCCCACTACCGCCTCTCAGACTGGTCCAGAATAGTGGGTCCTCCATGGAGACCACTGTAAAGGTGAATGGAGTGTCTACAAGAGCTGTATTAGACAGTGGCTCCCAAGTGACAATTATGTTCCAGGATTGGTATCAGAAGCATTTGTCAGGCGTACCCTTACAACCATTAGAAGGACTGCATGTAGGGGATTAAGGAGAAGGCCTACCCCTATTCCGGTATATCCGAATTTGGTTGTCTTTCCCCACCTCCGTGGCTGGAGTGGCCGAACAAGTAGAGACCCTAGCCTTAGTGTGTCCCCACTGGACTGTATGATGGTGTCCCTTTGTTGATTGGAACAAATGCTCATATGTTCGGAAGGCTGGCACAGTTGTGTTATGAAAACAGGGTCAAAGACTAGTAGAGCTTTAAGAGTTCCGGCTTTAATTAAGAAGGCCTATGAGGCACAGAGAGATGCTGAAAAAACAGAACCAGAGGAACCAGTCGAAATTGTATGGAAGAAGGATCCTGAGTCTCTGATCCTGGCGCCAAATGCCCAGTGTACCTTACAGGAGAGGTCCGTATCAGAAAGGATGTTAAGAAAATATTAATATTGGATGCACCAGGCGATGGAAAATTGCCAGAGGGACTGCTGGTCAAGTAGTATTTTTGCCCGCTTAGAGCCCATGCTTATGCCAGAAGGGTAATGGTCCAAGTTCATAATGTGTCTGAAAGAGACATTCGAGTAAACAAGAGGTTGCATCCTGGCTAATGTGCATTGTGCAGACACTGCAGTGCTACCCAGCAGCAAGAGTTCAAGGAAGAATGACAGAGTAACGCCTGACTTGTTTGATTTCATGCCCCCGCTGCCAGCTGAATGAAAGTGAGGATCAGTGAGAAGCTTGCCCAGAGAGACCAGGTGTTTTCTTAAGGAATGGGATGTGGATGATGCAAAGGAGCTGAGCACAATATCCGGCTGCATGACGAACCATTTCGTGAGAGGTCTCGGCATACAGCACCTGCTGACAGATGATGTGAGCGGCATCTGCAAAGATGTTAGCTGCTGGTGTAATACAAGAATCCGAAGCCCTTATGCTTCCCCATTGTTGTAGTGAGGAAAAGAATGGAACAGTAAGGATGTGTGTGATTATCGCACGCTTAAACCGGACTATCCTGATCAGTACACAATGCCCCGCATTCAGGATGCTTTGGACTGCCTAAGCGGGAGCAAGTGGTTCTCTGTGCTGGATCTCCGTGAGTGGGTACTACCAGATCCCGATGGCCCCAGAGGACCGTGGAGAAGACGGCCTTTATCTGTCCGCTTGCCTATGAATTCATGAGGATGCCTCAAGGATTTCAGGTGCCCCAGCCACTTTTCAACGATTGATGGAGCGTGCAGTGGGGACATGAACTTACTAGAGTGCCTGGTATACCTAGATGATGTCATTGTGTTTGGCAGCTCACTGGAGGAACATGAGAGCAGATTATTTAAGGTATTGGACCGACTGAGGACTTTGGCCTTAAACTGTCCATTGATAAGTGTCAATTCTTTCAAACATCAGTAAAGTATGTGGGACATAGTATCCACCGAGGAATAGAGCCGACCCAAGTAAAGTTGAGGCCTTGACCACCTGGCCACAGCCCAAAATCTAAAGAACTGCAAAGATTCCAGGATTCTGTGGTTATTATAAGCTTCATCAAGGACTATTCAAGAGTGATCCGCCTTTACTTAACCTTACTCAAGGGTATCCCCAACCCACAAAAATACCAAAGTCAGCGTCCTCAAGACTGAAAGAGTGTATTTCATCCGAGTGAAGTATTTGAGGCCCTGCTGGACTCCTGATTGTGAGACTGCTTTTCATGAGATCATATATCAACTACCCATGCTCCAGTGCTGGCCTATGCGATCCAAGAAAACCTTACGTCCTGCACACAGTGCTAGCTTGCAAGGGTTGAGGGCTGTGTTGTACCAAAACACGAGAATGGCCTGAGACCAGTGGCCTTTGCCAGTAGAAGCCTGACCCCATCCGAAAAGAACTATCCTGTACATAAGTTAGAGTTCCTAGCTTTGAAGTGGGCTATTGTTGACCAATTCCATGAGTACTTGTATGGGGCTAAAATACTAGTAAAACTGACAATAATCCTTTGACCTATGCAGACCTCAGCTAAGTTGGATGCCACTGGCCATAGGTGGCTTTCTGCATTATCTACATATGACTATGCTCCGAATACCGAGCAGGTCTGAACCACATAGATGCTGATGCTCTCTCCCGGAGCCTGTTCCCAGAATGATTGGGTCCGATTGGCAGAACCTGACATTGGCACTCTGCCGAAGTTTGACAGGGAGGAACAAATGTCCACGGACATAGTGGACTGCATGGTGGATTGCTTGGGAGCCTCTGAGAATTGCATACCTGCTGCTTATTGCCACTTTTCTGCAAAGACATTGGTGCACCGCCTCAGCTGGACAATGACAGTATTCGGGCGGGCTCAATCCCGCGATCCCATGATCAAAGCAGCTTTAGAAGCCCTCTATGCAGGAAAAGATGTGTCCAAATTACGCCCACTGATTTGAGAACTGCACTGTTATACAAAGAAGGTCCTAAGTTGAAACTGATCAATAAACTGTTATACAGAGAAACAGTAGACAGGGGGACAAGTAGACAAACAACAACTAGTGCTGCCCACTGCCTTCGAGACTCAGTACTGAGGTCCTTGCACAACCACATGGGGCACCTTGGTATGAACAGAACACTTGACTTGGTGAGATCCAGATTCTATTGGCCTAAGATGGGGCTGATGTGGAGCAACACATTCGAACTTGTAGTCGCTGCTTACAGAGGAAAGATTTGCCCCAGAGGGCTGCCCCTTGTTAACATCACACCAGTGCACCCATGGAGCTGGTCTGTATGATTTTCTGAGTTTGGAGTCAGATCAAAGAAATATCAGTAATGTGCTGGTGGTCACTGGACCATTTCCGAGATATGCCCAAGCTTTCCCACCAAAGACCAGAAAGCATCCACTGTGGCCAAAGTACTTAGAAAACTTTTTGTTCACTATGGGGCTCCACAAAGAATCCATTCTGATCAAGGGAGAGCTTTGAAGTCGTCTGATCAAAGAGATGCTTTCTCTGTGGGAGTCTGAAAGTCCAGAACCCTCCTTACCACCCCAGGGGACCCACAGCCTGAACGTTTCAACCGCACTTTGCTAGATATGCTGGAACCCTGCACCCAAAGGACAAGCCTAGATGGAGCCAACAAATTAGCACCCTGGTACATGCTTATAACTGCACCAAAGTGATGCCACTGGATTCTCCCCTACCACCTGATGTTTGGAAGAGAAGCTCGACTACCAGTAGATGTGTGTTTGGGGTCTCCTGATGGGGTTCAAGCTGACAACTATTTACAGTATGTGCAAAGTTAAAGGCCCAGCTAACTCATGCACTAACTGGCTCAAACCATGGCTGCCAAAGAAATCACAACAAAGAAAGGCGATAAAAGGTAAAGCACAGGAACTCCAGGAGGAGATCGAGATCACTGCTAAGAAATCTGGGACTGCATGAAGCACAAGATTGCTGACAGATGGCACCATCTCCTCACATTGTAGTGGGCAAACTAGATGATCCACAGTGTACAAAGTAAGGCCTGAGAATAATTCAAAAGATGTAAAAACAATGCATAGAAATCATTTACTGCCCATTGACAAATCCTGATTGAGTCTGAGCCCCCAGAAGATGCCCCCTCTGGACCAGTGACTAGAGCTGCTGCTAAGAAAAAGATCAAGGAAGTCTGCACTACAAGACAGAGTTAAAGTGTTCCCCTGCACAAGTCCCAGTTGAGCATGACTGTCAGTCCATATCGGAAGAAAGTGAGAGTGACTTTGAATACCATCCTTCTTACGAACTGAGTCAATTGTTTGGGGCAATCCCTAGTCAATACTCGAGATGAAGCTGGGCCTTCTGGACTGCCTAAGCCCCAAGCTTCATCCCTGGAGCCAATGCTCCCCAAGTGAAGTGCAAAGCATCAGATCAGATGAAATGGAATCATTGTGCATGGTTGAACTGTTTGAGCTTTCTAGGGAGGAAATGATAGATTGGGGCAGACTGGTGATACACCCAAACAAGAAGAGTATTTTGAGTGCCCTGACAGTCCACCACAGTGTCCGAAAGCTCTCCCTCACGGCCAAATGTTGTGGACTCAGAAACTGTAACTCCTGGAGCTGAAGTGCCCCAAGTTCTAGCCTCTCTACCCCCATGGAGACCCACTGACAAGTGAGGACAATGCTGAAAATGAGGCTCAGAGTGCAGAGACTATAACAGTTCCCCTAGAAAGACTGGTCGAGCTGTAAAGCCTGTGGTGCACCTCAGTTATGATTCACTTGGGAGGCCTGTGGATTTGCCTCTCAATGTTGTCCATAAAGGAGTGTATGTGTCCCAGAGCTCATTGCCCAAACTGAGGCCAGTGCTAACTCCAAGTTACTTGTGTTGCCCTCTAGTATGGTGCCTTGCCCCATCCAGCCCCAAGGTAACTGATAGGAAGGGCCCTCTCTTCAGGTTTTCATGTACAAGAGGTAATAACTTGAGTTATGGTACAATGTATGTAATACTGTGTAAAGAGTGACGTATCGCAATGTTTCAGAAATGTGTTCTTGGTAAATGATATATTGACTGATGATTACATGTGCGAGCCTAATGCAAATGTATATGGTTGCAGTTGAAACTTATGAGTACTTGTTGACGCGGACGTCAAGCTTTCCCAGATTAGGAAGGGGTGTAACCCCCTGCAAATGGGGGTTCCCAAAAGACTTCATAGAGCTTGCTTGAATGCTCCAAGCCTGAATGGTGTTTGGCATTTAAGCCATTTATCAGTGAGTGTTTTTAGAGCCTCTGGTACTGTCTCTTTAAGAGCTGTCTGCTTGCAGACATAATTAGTTTATATGGGGGGACTGTGTGTTTCTCTGTTTGAGTACCACTCGAACTGCTGCCAATTCACTCCATTTTTGCAGTCACTAGGAGTGCAAAGGAACCTATCTGAAAGATGTAACTGTTTGCCAGAAATTATTTAGAGTGATAATGAAATTACAGTTTGTCTAACCTGCTTTCTTTTGCAGTCAGAACAGTGTCTGTCTAGTTCCCCATTCTGGTTTTGAACTGCTGAACTGGACCAATCGGTGTGGGGTAAGCTAGCTCTAAAATGGTGCCTTGGACGAATCAGAACTTGACTCATAATCTGAGCCAGCCACAAGAGGATTGTATGGGCAGTGACTCTGGGAGATGTAGTTTAGACTTCAGTGCCTTTTTGACCAACAGCAGCAGTCTATTGTGAGTGACAGTCCAATCCAGTCAAGAACTGGGAGGAACCCAAAGGAAGTGCCCGTTTTTGTCGGTTGGAGTTTCAGTTGAGCTTTGGCAGTGAAGAAGAAAGGAGCCCTGTGCTTTTCAGTGTGCAGTTTTAGTCAAAAACGTGTGTAAGGCCCAGAGTTCCGTCTGCAGCTTGTGTAACAGCTTGTTAGGACTGAATCCGTCCTGTGAAAAGAATCAAAGGATCTCTGAAGAGGAAACCAGGCTCACCCTGTAGAAGACTGGAGGAATTGCTGAAAATTACACTTGGTCTGTCAGGAACTGAATCTGCTGTGTGTCTCCCGGCATTGTGCAGTAATTGCGATCGATACAGATGCAGCCTGCCTGGTATAGTGCTTTCTTTTATATGGATGTGTGAAGAGGTTTGTGTACCTCAAGTGAGCCCTGCTGACATTGAAGGACCCTATCTTATTTGAGGTCGTGAGTACTAATTCAGGGTCGCTCCCTGTTGAATTGCCACATTAAATCCAAAATGAAATTACTGTACTGCTGACTGTTTAATTCTCCTTTTCTCTAAGTGAAAGGGCCCCTACCAGCTGCCACGGTTTGGACTAGCCACTCAGGGCTTGGGAACCTAGGGACAGTAACTGATAGGGATAGGCCTGTGCACAGAGCCATCAGGTAGATTATTAGAGTGATAAGCTAATTAACCTGATTTCCCCTGTCCTTGTTATATCCCCAAATAAATCAGAGCTGCTTGTTTCCAGTAAAGTTATACTGCCTGAGGTATTTGTCTATGTTAAAGCACTGTACTGTGATTGTTGCACTGTATCTCATTTCACAGGAGGTCCCAGTGCCGGAACCAGACCTGGGGGTAAGTGTATACTGTGAAGGTAATTCTGATATATTGTGTGGGCCACTAGTGGGAAGAAAGGGGGGTTGCAGTGTCCCAGAGGGCTGTGACCAAGTTAGTTTAACTATTGCAAACCCTGACCTCTGGGTGGAGGCACCCGCCATTGGATCCAGGCCCCTCAACCTGTTGGTGGCAAATCAGGCAGGGGTAGTAGCCCCTGGGATAGTGCCATCTAGGGGTTACACAGACATAATTAGTTTGTATGGGGGGCCTGTGTGTTTCTCTGCTTGAGTACCACCCGAACTGCTGCCAATTCACTCCATTTTTGCAGTCACTAGGAGTGCAAAGGGAACCTATCTGAAAGATGTAACTGTTTGCCAGAAATCATTTAGAGTAATAATGAAAATACAGTTTGTCTAACCTGCTTTCTTTGCAGTCAGAACTGTGTTTGCCTAGTTCCCCATTCTAGTTTTGAACTGCTGAACTGGACCAATCAGTGTGGGTTAAGGTAGCTCTAAAATGGTGCCTTGGACGAATCAGAACTTGGACTCGTAACCTGAGCCAGCCACAAGAGGATTGTATGGGCAGTGACTCTGGGAGATGTAGTTTAGACTTCAGAGTCTTTTTGGACCCACAGGGGCAGTCTATTGTGAGTGACAACCAATCCAGCCAAGAACTGGGAGGAACTCAAAGGAAGTGCCCGGTTTTGTCTGCTGGAGTTTCAGTTGAGCTCTGGCAGTGAAGAGGGAAGGAGCCCTGTGTTTTTCAGTGTGCAGTTTTAGCCAGAAACGTGTGTAAGGCCCTGAGTTCCAGTCTGCAGCTTGTGTAACTGCTTGTTAGGACTGAATCCATCCTGTGAAGAGAATCAAAGGATATCTGAAGAGTAGAAACCAGGCTCACCCGCAGAAGACTGAGAAATTGCTGAATTGCGCTCTGGTCTGTCAGGAACTGAATCTGCTGTGTGTTCTCCGTATTGTGCAGTAATTGTAATTGGGATAGAGAAGCAGCCACAATTGGTATAGTACTTTTTTTACCATATAAATGTGTGAGTAAGCTTTTGTAGCTCAGGTGAATCCTGCTGTCATTAAAGGACTTTGCCTGTTGCAGTTTGTCATATAAATGTGTGAGGAGTCTCGTGGAGCTCAAGAGTAGCCCTGCTGACGTTGAAGGACCCTATCTTGTGAGGTCGTAGTACTAATTCAGGTCGCTCCCTGTTGAATTGCCACATTGAATCCAAAATGGAATTACTGTACTGCTGACTGTTTAAATAATTTTTTCTTTCTCTGTGTGAAAGGGCCCCTACCAGCTGCCATGGTTTGACCAGCCACTAGGGCTTGGGTACCCAGGGACAGTAACTGGTAGGATAGCTCTGTGCACAGAGCCATAGGTAGATGAGCAAAGTGATAAGCTAATTAACCTGATTTCCCTGTCCTTGTTATATCCCTAAATAAATCAGAGCTGTTTGTTTCAGCAAAGTTATACTGCCTGTGGTATTTGTCTATGTTAAGATTGTACTGTGATTGTTGCACTGTATCTTCTTATTTTACAGGGGGTCCCAGTGGCTGAACCAGTCCTGGGGTAAGTGTATACCGTGAAGGTAATTCTGATATACTGTGTGGGCCACTAGTGGGAAGAAAGGGGGGTTGCAGTGTCCCAGAGGGCTGTGACCAAGTTAGTTTAACTATTGCAAACCCTGACCACTGGGTGGAGGCACCCGCCATTGGATCCAGGCCCCTCAATCTGTTAGTGGCAAATCAGGCAGGGGTAGTAGCCCCTGGGATAGCGCCATCTAGGGGTTACACTTTGATTCCTTCCCTAATGTAAAGAGCTACTCCTCCTCCTCTTTTACCCTCTCTGTCTCTCCTGTAGATAGTGTATCCTGGTATGTTTACATCCCAGTCATGGTTTTGTGTGAACCATGTTTCTGTGACTGCCACGAGGCAGGGACACAGGGGGTATGGGTAGAAGAGTGGTTGAATTTAGGGGGATGGATTTTAGGATGATGGGGGAAACTCTGAGCAAGCACCTGGCAGACATCCAACAGCAAATGGAAGCAGATCAGAAATGGAATATAATAAGGGGAGGGCTAGCGGAGGCAACAGAGACCTGTACTAGGAAAAAAAAACAAGAAGGGCAGGGTAAAGAAACTCAGTTGGCTGTCACCAGAGGTCAGGGAAAGGGTGTGAGCCAAGAGGGTGGCATTTTGGAAGTATAGGAAAACGGGAAGGGGAGAAGATAAAGATGTATACAGAGAAAAGTCTTCTAGGAAGGTCACCAGTCTGGTCGGGGGGGGGGCAAAGCATCTAAAGAGCTGAGACTGGTGCAGGGGATCAAAAGAGGAGAAAAGACTTCCTCCATTACATAGCCGAGAAAAGGAGAAGCAAAGATCAACTTGTGAGGATCAAGAAATATGGGGGGGGTGCAGAAAGGGACGGAGCAGGCAGAGGCAAAGAACGAGTACTCTGCCCATGCGTCCATGCAGGAGAAGGAGAGGCCAACATCTCAGACAAGTGGGGGGTGGGTAAGGGGAGAGGATGACAGATGTAGGGACTACAGAGGGCAGGGTGCTGGAGGGGTTGAGGGCAATAAGAGTGGACAAAGCGCATGGGCCAGATGGCATTCACCCTAGAGTACTGAGTGAGCTGGCAGAGGTCCTTGTGGGGCCACTGGCAGACCTGTTCAATTCCTCCTTGGACACAGGATGTGTACCACAAGACTGGAGGATGGCCTACGTGGTGCCCATCCATAAAAGTGGGCCAAAGGATGAACCAGAAAACTACAGGCCAGTAAGCCTCACCTCGACCGTGGGCAAACTCGTGAAGACCATCCTAAAGGAGAGGCTCATGAGCTTCTTGGAGGCAAATGGTATCCAGGATAACCAGCAACATGGGTTTGTTGCAGGCAGATCGGGCCAGACAAACTTGGTAGAGTCCTATGACTGGGTGACACGGGAACTGGACAAGGGCCATGCTGTGGATGTCCTGTACCTGGACTTCAGTAAGGCCTTTGATTCAGTGCCACATGGGAGATTGGGGGGGAAGCTGGAGTATGTGGGGGCAGGACCAAAAGTGGTGACCTGGATCAGGAACTGGCTCTGGGGGAGAAAGCAAAGAGTGGTGGTAGGGATGGGAACTCTTGTCACCGTGAGCAGTGAAGAGCGGGGTACCACAAGGATCCATGCTGGAACCAGTACTGTTCGGGATTTTCAATGTAGATATCTCAAATGGGATCCGGAGTAAAATCAATCTGTTCACAGATGATACCAAGATGGGAGTTGAGGTAGATGACATGGGGGGGTTTGCAAGAGGACCTGAATAAGCTGCAGGAGGGGGCAGATAAATGTCAGCTGGGATTCAATACCAACAAGTGCAAGGTTCTGCACTTCAGAGCCTGGAACCAGGGAAGGGATTATCACTTAAATGGGGTTCAGTTAGTCCACAGAGAGAAGGACCTAGGGATGATCATAACAGGGAGCATGAACAACTTTGTTCAATGCTGAAGGGCGGCGGCAAAAGCCAACAAAATGCTGGGTGTATAGCTAGAGGGATCTTCTCCAGAAGTAGAGAGGTTATCCTGCCCCTGTATAGGTCACTGGTCAGGCCCCACCTGGAGTACTGCTTGCAGTACTGGTGCCTGTTCCCGAAGAAGGACATCATATTGTTGGAGGAGGTACAGCACAGAGCTACAAAGATGGTCCAGGGATTAGAGGGCAAGCCATAGAAGAAAAGGCTGGGGGAGTTGAATATGTACTCTCTGGAAGAGAGAAGGGACGGGGAGATATGACTGAGACCTTTAAGTACCTGAAAGGAATAAACAAGACTAATACAAAGAGGATTTTCCAGAGGAGAAAGGGAAAGGACTCAAAAGGACACCAACTGAGATTGGAGGGAGGTAGATTCAGGAGAGAGAGATGAGACATTTTTTCACAGAAAGAGTGGTGGACAAATGGAACTCCTTGCTGGGTGAGGTAGTGGCTTGCAAGACAGTAGACAGCTTCAAGAGGAGTTGGGATAGGGTAAGAGGGGAAGGGAGTGGCAGCAGCATTATAAGGTGCTAGCTGCGCACTCAAGCAGACTCGATAGATCGTGAGGCCTGTTTCTGTTGGCATTTTCTTATGTTCATATGTTCATATTACTAAGAACCCAACTGGAACAACTGACACATGCACTGGGCCAGCATTTTCATCCACCCAGGTCTCGGTGATGCAAGCCAGGTCTAATGACCCAACAAGATCAGCAATCACTACTGCCTTGTTTTTAATGGACCTGGCATTACATAACACCACCTAAGTAGAAAGAGCCACCAAGGTTGTCTGAGTCACCTGTCCACACAAAGAGGAACCCTTGGGTATGGGCACCAGATGGGGAACCCCTATCAGGAGCCCATTTTACCCCAGGGTATCTTCTGGACCCCAGCGCCCCAATCCAGCCTCCAGGCTCCACGCTCCCTCCGGGTCTGCGGCCCCCATCCCCACACCTCTTTCACACAATCCCAAATGCTTGACACTGCCCATAAAGAACACTGGGAAAGGGGGGTCAGTTAAAGGGTCGGAGGACATGGACCTCAGAGGGGGAGTCACGCCTGACTGGGAGAGCCATCTGCCAACACATGCCGGTGGATCCTCCTCAAAGCGATCAAACCCAAACACAAAACAAATAAAATCACCAATCCACACTCCCCCCCCCCCAAAATAAAAAAAAACCTCTTAAAAGATGTGATGTCCAGAGGCACTAAAAATAAAATATTCGGGTACAGGGCTAAACAGGCTACATTTTTAGACTGGGCAAGGTGAGGCGTTCACCACTCACCAACTACCCGCAAATGTTCAGTCCGAAGGATTGCTGACCTCACACCCCAGCAATCACAAAATATCAGAGATTATGCCAGTTCATAATAAAAATCAGAGACCCTCTCATGATCTACTAACCAAAGTGCTTGTATTCCTTCGCAATCTGCCAAATGACCACTCGCTCCACAGTAGTCCACAAGTCCACAAAGCAGCTTCCTCTTCAGAGGAAAAACAGTGCACACCAATGCAGCTATCCAAGATGGGCAGCCCCCCAGAAAAAGAGACTCCCAAGGTGCAGCCCTCCGACTCCTACCCCATGGCCCCCTAGGACAACGAGGCAACACCACCCTCTGGTAGTGGACCTCACTGCACTATAATTTGGCCACCCACTTCAAACTATCACCTCAGTACAATGCTGTGCATTGAACCAGCTGAAAATCCACCATTACACAAGCAGGATCTCGAGCGTTGCCAACACAAGCCCGAGCCCAGGATCGCGGCACAGTCAGCAATAACCGTGTAATCTGAGCCTCCAAGGGACGGGGCCCCAGAAGGAATGCCATCTTTCAACAGAGACTGTCTGAAATGCCCCAGGAGGCAGACAATGGTACCCCACCCTCCAGCAGGCACCTTGACCACCCCCCTCCCGAAGGAAACCCAGACCAGGTCACTGCTCCCCAGAACCACAATAAAGGGCCCCAGCCACGTCAACAAACAGGCAGTTCACTGTAAGCTCCTGATCCCAATAAGCATCCATAGAAGTCTAGTGGCCGTATAAGCTGGAACGGACTCACCACCACCCTCAATGGTAACAGTAGCAATCAGTAGAATCCTCCCAACACAGTCAATCTTTCAATTTAGTCCTTCAGCTCCAGACATACCCCACAGTATAGACCAAGGTCTGGACCGCAATTTAGATGAATGGATGCAATTTCTTTGGAGAAGCTCTGCCAAAAAGTCGCAGACCAAGTCATGGGCAGAAAATGAATAAATTGACAAAAAATTACTCCGACTGATCACCATAAAATGAGTGATCAGAATAACAGCTGCAAACAATTTTAAAGTACAGTGACTGGCTAGCTAAAATGCAATGCTAGCTATATGGCATAAAAATTCTACAGTGTTCTGCAGCACATTAAACAGTACAAACAGAAATGCCAAAATGGAGACGCCAAAATGGCACAATAAAAGCCCTGAGAAACCCGAAAATACGCTATAAGCTCACTGCTCTAACGCTCTAAAACCACCCTAAAATTAACTAAAATAATAAAAACGATTAAAACTGAAAACAAATAAACAACAAAAAACACTCTGCTATATAGCAGCAGCTTCAGACTGACCCATACCAGCCGCCATCTTATAGGAAGTTGTGGTAACAAGTTGTCTGGGCAACAGGATGCAGAGATTAATAGTAAACAGGGTATATTCTGAAGAAAGGAGGGTTGGTAATGGGGTACCGCAGGGTTCAGTACCGGTACCAGTCCTCTTTAATGTCTTTATAGGTGACATTGCAGAGATGCTAGAAGGAAAAGTATGTCTCTTTGCAGATGACACAAAGATCTGCAATGGGGTTGATATACAAGGGGTGTGTGTGGAAAGGATGAGAAGGGACTTGGCAAGGTTGGAGGAATGGTCAAAAGTATGGCAGCTTAGATGCAATGCAAAAAAGTGCAAAGTAATGCACCTGGGAAACAAAAACTAAGAGGAAGAGTTCAAAATGGGGGGTACTAACAACAACAAAAATGGAAAGGGACCTGGGGGTAGTCATATCGGACAACCTTAAAGAGGGACTCTGGTCAAAAGTGTTACATTGTAGAATTAGAATAAGCATACCCCAAAAAAATCTCATACCAAGCATTAGGTTTCTATGTTACTTCATTTTAAAGTTATGGGCTATTTTGTAACCCTGATTTCACTACCTGTTCAAAAAAGCCAGTTTCAGTGAAAAGGTGCTGATGATGTCATCTCCTGAACTCACAGTTTAGCCCTCCCTGTCAGCAAGCTTATAGGACCTGTTTCTCCAAAGTTAAAAGATCATTCTGCAATGGTTTTCACAAGTAAAACAGGCAGCACTATTCTAAAATAGTGCTATAGAATCTATGTGTTTCAGGTTTTGTAACAAAGTTTTCAAATTTGTATTTTAATGCCTCTTTGGTGTGGTTCATTTCTCCAAAGTTGCTGGATGCTAAGTCAGCATGCCTCCAGGCTGTTGGTACCATGTGAAGTGTTACTCTGCAGTGCCAGTTTGGAAGTTGTATTGCTACAAGTGTTGCAATGTTGGTAACTGCATTGCTGCTTGTCAGTGTCTGCTTTACAACAAGTTTTCATAGGGCCTTATATGTGTTAATTCCAACTAGGGGTGGAAGTGTTAGCCCTTGTAAAACAATCATTGCAATTTGGAGTACAACACAAATAAGCCTGAATATAGCTCAAGTAACAGCCTGTCAATGAGAAACATAGAAACATAGAATTTGACGGCAGATAAGGACCGCTTGGCCCACCCAGTCTGCCCATTTCCCTACCTGATGGATAAGCTGCAGATCCTAGTTAACCAGCAGCCTACTTCTTCCTACCCCAACCCCCTAAAATTGCCTTATGACTGTCCCATGCATGCTTGAATTCCACCACTGTTTTTGACTCCACAACCTCCTCTGGAAGGCTGTTCCATGCATCCACAACCCTCTCTGTGAAAAAATACTTCCTTAAATTACCTCTGAGCCGCCCCCCTTCTATCTTCAAATTGTGCCCCCTTGTTCTTGCACACCTCTTTTTTTGAAAGATGCTACCCTCTTGGACTTTGTTGATTCCCTTGAGGTACTTGAAAGTTTCTATCATGTCCCCCCTCTCCCTCCTTTCCTCGAGGCTATACATATTAAGCTCCTTAAGTCTCACTTCATATGCCTTCCGGTGCAGACCCTACACCATTTTAGTTGCCCTCCTCTGGACAGCTTCCATCCTGTCTATGTCTTTGCAGAGATTGGGTCTCCAGAACTGCATGCAGTACTCCAGATGTAGTCTCACCAGCTGTCTGTACAGAGGGATAATAACTTCTTGTTTTCTGCTGGTGATGCCTCTCCCTACGCATCCCAGTATCCCCCCAGCCCTCCTTGCTGCCCTCTCACATTGCTTGCCCACCTTTAGGTCATCTGATATGACTACCCCCAGGTCCCTTTCCATTTTTGTTGTTGTTAGTATCTCACCCCCCATTGTGTACTCTTCCCCTGGGTTTTTGTTTCCCAGGTGCATTACCTTGCACTTCTTAGCATTGAATCTAAGCTGCCATACATTTGACCATTCCTCTAACCTTGCCAAGTCCCTTCTCATCCTTTCCACCCCACCTTGTGCATCAACTCTGTTGCAGATCTTTGTGTCATCTGCAAAGAGACATACTTTCCTTCCAGTCCCTCTGCAATGTCGCTTATAAAGACATTGAAGGACCAGTCTAATACTGAACCCTGTGGTACCCACTGCTAACCCCTTTTTTCAGGTGGACTCCATTTACTATTACTCTCTGTGTCCTATTCTCCAGCCAATTCTTTACCCAGGCTGTCATCTTGGGACCCACTCCAAGGCTGGCTAACTTGTATATTAATCTTTTGTGTGGGACTGTGTCAAATGCCTTAAAGTCTAGGTAGACCATGTCCACAGCCCCTCCCTGATCTACTACTTTGGTCACCCAGTCAAAGAAATCTATCAGATTTGTCTGGCATGACCTTCCGCTGTGAATCCATGCTGCCTTGGGTCCTGTGCCCTCTGGCCTCTAGATACTAACAACTCTTTCCTTCAGAGTGATTCCATCATTTCCCTACCACTGAGGTTAAACTAACAGGTCTGTAGTTTCCTGCTTCTGCCTTGCTCCCACTTTTGTGAAGGGAATACATCTGCCCCCTCCAGTCCTCAGGTACCACCCCATCCTCCCATGATTTGTTAAAGAGGGTAGTCAGTGGTGTCACTAGTTCTATCCTTAGTTCTTTTAAATTCTGGGATGAATTCCATCAGGCCCCATTGCTTTGTCCACCTTCAGTTTTAAGCTCTTTCAGGACTCTTTCTTCTGTAAATGGCTGGTATCAACTTCTGTATCCAGAGTGTTTCTACTGTTTGTTTTAGGTACCTCCCTCTCTTCCTTTGTAAATACTGAGCAAAATATTTGTTTAGTATCTCTGCCTTTTCACAGTCACCCTCTGCCCACCCTCCTCCCCTTTATTAAGCCTCACTATCCCTCTCTTGGTCTTCCTTTGCTCCTGATGTGACCTATAAAGGTTTTATCCCCCTTCTTAACTGAGTTGGCTATCTTTTCCTCGGTTTGGGCCTTTGCTGTTCTGACTGCCTTTCCAGCTTCCTTTTGCTTTAACTGATACAGTTCCCTGTCCTGTTCCTTCTGTGATTCCTTGTACTTCCTGAATGCTTTCTTTTTCTCTTCAACCTTCACTGCCACTTCCTTTGAGAACCATAGTGGTTTCTTACCTCGTTTCATTTGTTTATTTGCTTTACACAAAGGCTTGTTACCTCTGTGATGGCAGTTTTTATTATTCCCCATTGTTCTTCCACCCCTCCTTCCTGCCCATTTGCTAGTGCGTTCCTTAGGCACTCACCCATTTTGGCAAAGTCAGCCCTCCTAAAATCCAGTACCTTTGTCTTTGTATGGCTTGACTCTATTGCTGTGTTTATTGTGAACCATACTGTTCGATGGTCGCTAGTTCCCAGATGGCTACCCACTTCTACATCTGTGATCCTCTCTTCATCTCCGTTTGAGAGAACCAGGTCTAAGATTTCTCCCTCTCGAGTGGGCTCCAATACTAGTTGTCTAAGGCATGCCCCCTGTAGGGCATCTAGAATAACCCCACTCTTAGAAGTGGCTGCTGCAACTGCACTCCAGTTAACATCTGGCATATTCAGATCACCCATCAGCAATATCTCCCTTTATCTGCCATTCTAAGTATACTTTCTAACATTTCCTTGTCCATTTCCTCCCCTTAGAGGAGGTCTGTATACAACCCTGTGGATTGTGGTGCCATTGCCTGCCTCCAAATTGACCCACAGTGCTTCTTCTCCTCCCTGTTTACCCTTTTGTTCTGTTGCTTTGATTTCTTCTCTTATGTAGAGGCTACTCCTCCTCTCTTTTACCTCCCTCCTCCTGTAGATGTGTATCCTGGTATGTTTACGTCCCAGTCATGGTTCTTGTGTACCATGTTTCTGTGACTGCCACAATATCCAGATCTTCCTCCTCCATCAAGGCCACTAATTCAGGAAGCTTGTTACCCAGACTACGGGCATTGGTACTCATTGCTCTCCATTTTTGATGGCTTTGCCTTCTGTAGCGGCAACCCCCACTGACCTTTCTACCTTGGTCTTTTTCTCATTTAGTACCCTGTTTTGTAGGGGGAGGCTGGGATTTTCCTTCTGCTTATCAGTGCCTCCCCCCTTGACTAGTTTAAAGGCTTGCCAATGAAGCATTTAAACCGATTACCCAAAAGACTTGTTCCCTTCCTGCAGATGCAAACTGTGCCCTCACGAAACAATCAGCTAAATGCTCTGACCTACCGATGCGATGAGTGCCTTCCTGTCAGCAAGATGCCATACACGACAATTTGTAATACTGCTTCAAACCAATTTGACAGAGAAAATACCCTGCTAATCAAACAGAGAAAAATCCAAACATCCAAGTCAGACACAGGTAAACCTCCCCAGCCCCAAAAAAGCCTGGTGACTTGTGCTCTGAAAACAGTCAGCCCCAAAACACGTCAGCTGTGCAGAAGAGCAGACACAGAAAACAGGATTTAGCCTATGTGGGTTTAAACTCTTCCTGCACTGAAAACCTTAACACTTGTAACACAAGTAAAGCAAACTCCACCTCCCTCTGTTGATTGAAAGACTGCCTTTTCTGATAATTCTAAGTTGCTTATTTCACCCTTCAGTTAGAAGTATCCTCCACCTGAAGAGTATTAACTTTCCTAAGGAATCTGCCTCAAACCAAACACAATTGTAAAGTTCACCTCCCTCTGTTGTGAGCACTACTCACTTTCTTGCAAATCTTAAGTCCAGTGTTGCAGCTTGCAGCCAGAGGTAGCTTCACCTGAAGACTATGAGGTTATCTGATGAGCCTGCTTAAATTAGTACTTTTATCAAGGTCTGTAAGATTCTTCCAGAGCTATTGGCTGTTAAGTAGCTGTGATGTAAGCACTTCCTGACACAGTCTGGCTTGGCCTTATAAGGCACTGAGGTAAACAAAGAAAAAACAGTTTCCACCCCCCTAGGGACTGTCTGGGTCCAATACACAGCCTGTAACCTTCTCTCAATTCAGGGCTTATGACAAATTCTTAGCCCAGTGAATACTCACAGTATTACAAATATTGCAATGCAAACAGTCAATCACTAACTCCAATCAAGTCAGAAGGGCAGAAACACAGAAAACAGTAAAATCTTAATTGTAACAAGTAAAGCAAACTCCACCTCCCTCTGTTGATTGAAAGACTGCCTTCTCTGATAATTCTAAGTTGCTTATTTCACCCTTCAGTTAGAAGTATCCTCCACCTGAAGAATATTACCTTTCCTAAGGAACCTGCTTCAAACCAAACACAATTGTAAATTGTAAAGTTCACCTCCCTCTGTTGTGAGCACTACTCACTTTCTTGCAAATCTTAAGTCCAGTGTTGCAGCTTGCAGCCAGAGGTAGCTTCACCTGAAGAATATGAGGTTATCAGAAAATGAAAACAGAAAATGAGCTTTGTTCAACTGAGTATCCCACTCTTTCATGCTTTGATGATGAATAAAATATTGATTGATGGATTGACTGATTGAGTGGTTGATTGATTAAGCATTGAGCTAGCTGCTGCATAGAAACTTCTAGTAAGGTTTCAAAACAGCACTACCTGTCCCACCCCCCATTTACAGGGTGATGGAATAATTGATTTAAAGTGCCATCCTGAGAAATCACCTCAATTGATTGATAGGTGTGAATGATCACAGCCTTTCACCACATCAGAGATATCCAGTCCGCAAATCTCACATTAGTGTGCTGTGACTTAACATCCAGCAACCCAGCAGAAAAGGACCACAACAACAAAACACCAAAAACAAAAATATGAATTTGTCAACTTTGTTACAAAACCTGAAACAGACATTGGTTTTAAAGCAGTGTTTATTGAATGGTGCTTTCTGTTTTACTGGAGAAAACCATTTGCACATCTTTATTAAACTTTGGAGAAGCAGGTCCTGTCAGCTTGCTGACAGGGAGGGCTAGACTGTGAGTTCAGGAGATGACATCTTCAGCACCTCTTCACTGAAACTGACGTTTTTGAACAGGCAGAGAATTTAGGGTTGTAAAATGATTTGTAACTTTTAAACAAAGTAAATTAAGGATCTCAATTTTGGCATGAGGGTGATTGGGACTATGTTGATCCATATTCTGAATTTATTAATGGCAGTCATTTTTGACCATAGTCCCTCTTTAAGGTAGGCAAGCAATGCGAGAAGGCAGTAAGGAGGGCTGGGGGAATACTAGGATGCATAGAGAGAGGCATCACCAGTAGAAAACAGGAAGTTATCTCTCTGTACAGACAGTTGGTGAGACCCCATCTGGAGTACTGCATGCAGTTCTAGAAACCCAAGCTCTGCAAGGACATAGACAGGATGGAGGCAGTCTAGAGGAGTGCAACTAAAATGGTGCACAGTGTGCACCAGAAGCCATATGAAGAGAGACTAAAATAGCTTAATATGGATATCCTTGAGGAAAGGAGGGAGATGGGGGGACATGATAGCAACTTGCAAGTACCTCAAGGGAATCAACAAAGTCCAAGCGGGTAGCATCTTTCAGAAAAAGAGATGTGCAAGAACAAGGGGACATAATTTGAAGATAAAGGGGGGATGGCTCCGGGGCAACGTGAGGAAGTATTTTTTCATGGAGAGGGTGGTGAATACATGGAATAGCCTTTCTGAGGAGGTTGTGGGGTCAAAAACAGTGGAGGAATTCAAGAATGCATGGGACAGACATAAGGCAATTATAGTGGGGGTAGGAGGAAATAGGCTGTTGGTTAACTAGGATCTCCAGCTTATCCAATAGGTAAGGAAATGGGCAGACTAGGCAGACCAAGTGGTCCTTATCTGCCACAAAAGTCTATGTTTCTATGTTTCTATATTCCTATGATGGTAAAAGGCATTCCAGACTGCTGCCACACCTGAGCCTCAAATGTCAGCCCTTTATCCAGAATGACACTCAGATTCTTAACCTTTGCAGCATCTGTGAGCCTAAAGGTGCTGAGACAAAGCCCCATCTACCTCCTGGCTGCTGCTGCTGCTGCTGCTCCCCCATCTGATCCAGCTCAGTCACCAGTACTTCAGTTTTGTACAGGTTGAGTCTTAGTCAGCTCGATGACATCCAGTCCTGGGTCTCAGCCAAGCACTGATTAAGCATATCCCCTGTGCCCCTTGCCTCCAGTGTAAAAGACAGATAGAGCTGAATATCAGCTGCATTGCAGAGACACCCAGCTCCATACCATCTAATGGTTTTACCCAGGGGTAGCATGTACAGCACAAAGAACATGGGCAAAAGGACCGACCCCTGAGGTGCACCACAGTGCAACCCTCTGTGTCCCAGTCACTAGGTAGGACTCAAGCCAGCAGCTGACTTTGCTAATGAGTCCTACATGCTCCCTAGGTAAGTCTACTAAAAGCCCATGGTTCACATATCAAATGCTGAGGAGAGCTCAAGGCGGACAAGAACTGACCACTCTCCTTCATCCCTCGCCCTGAGCAGGTCATTATGCACTCTGACCAGCTGTGCTGTGCTTTGACCTAAACCCATAATAGAGAGACTCAGAGATGTGAAAGGTCATGAGGTGTGCCTCAAGCTGCAACATAACCACCTTCACAGTAATCTTGTGTGAAAATGGCAAGTTAGGAAAAGGTTGTTAATTCACCAAGATATCCGTATACAATGATAGCTTTTCAAGAGGGGCTTCCCCAGTGCATTTTACAAAGCAGATGATAAGTAGCACTTGATAATCTTGATGAACGCAAGGCCCAGCTGCCTGACATAGAAACATTGAAACATAAATTTTCATGGCAGATAAGGACCGCTTGGCCCACCCAGTCTGCCCATTTCCCTACCTAATGGATAAACTGCAGATCCTAGTTAACCAGCAGCCTACTTCTTCTTACCCCGACCCCCTAGAATTGCCTTATGACTGTCCCATGCATGCTTGAATTCCACCACTGTTTTTGACTCCACAACCTCCTCCGGAAGACCATTCCATGCATCCACAACCCTCTGTGTGAAAAAATACTTCCTTAAATTACCTCTGAGCCGCCCCCCTTCTATCTTCAAATTGTGCCCCCTTGTTCTTGCACACCTCTTTTTTTTGAAAGGTGCTACCCTCTTGGACTTTGTTGATTCCCTTGAGGTACTTGAAAGTTTCTATCATGTCCCCCCTCCTCCTTTCCTCGAGGCTATACATATTCAGCTCCTTAAGTCTCTCTTCATATGTCTTCCAGTGCAGACCCTGCACTATTTTAATTCCCTCCTCTGGACAGCCTCCATCTTGTCTATGTCTTTGCGGAGATTGGGTCTCTAGAACTGCACGCAGTACTCCAGATGGGGTCTCACCAACTGTCTGTACAGAGGGATAATAACTTCCTGTTTTCTACTGGTGATGCCTCTCCCTATGCATCCCAGTATCCCCCCAGCCCTCCTTGCTGCCCTCTCACATTGCTTGCCCACCTTTAGGTCATCTGATATGACTACCCCCAGGTCCCTTTCCATTTTTGTTGTTGTTAGTATCTCACCCCCCATTGTGTACTCTTCCCCTGGGTTTTTGTTTCCCAGGTGCATTACCTTGCACTTCTTAGCATTGAATCTAAGCTGCCATACATTTGACCATTCCTCTAACCTTGCCAAGTCCCTTCTCATCCTTTCCACCCCACCTTGTGCATTAACTCTGTTGCAGATCTTTGTGTCATCTGCAAAGAGACATACTTTTCCTTCCAGTCCCTCTGCAATGTCGCTTATAAAGACATTGAAGAGGACCGGGTCCTAATACTGAACCCTGCTGAACCCTACTAGTAACCCCCCTTTCTTCAGAGTGGACTCCATTTACTATTACTTTCTGTGTCCTATTCTCCAGCCAATTCTTTACCCAAGCTGTCATCTTGGGACCCACTCCCAGGCTGGCTAACTTGTATATTAATCTTTTTGTGTGGGACTGTGTCAAATGCCTTGCTAAAGTCTAGGTAGGCCATGTCCACAGCCCCTCCCTGATCTACTACTTTGGTCACCCAGTCAAAGAAATCTATCAGATTTGTCTGGCATGACCTTCCCACTGTGAATCCATGGTGCCTTGGGTCCTGAGCCCCTCTGGCCTCTAGATACTCAACAATTCTTTCCTTCAGAAGTGATTCCTTCATTTTCCCTACCACTGAGGTTAAACTAACAGGTTTGTAGTTTCCTGCTTCTGCCTTGCTCCCACTTTTGTGAAGAGGAATCACATCTGCCCTTCTACAGTCCTCGGGTACCACCCCATCCTCCCATGATTTGTTAAAGAGGGTAGTCAGTGGTGTCACTAGTTCTATCCTTAGTTCTTTTAAAATTCTGGGATGAATCCCATCAGGCCCCATTGCTTTGTCCACCTTCAGTTTTAAGAGTTCTTTCAGAACCCTTTCTTCTGTAAATGGGCTGGTATCAACTTCTGTATCCAGAGTGTTTCTACTGTTTGTTTTAGGTACCTCCCCACTTCCTTTGTAAATACTGAGCAAAATATTTGTTTAGTATCTCTGCCTTTTCACAGTCACCTCTGCCCATCCTCCCTCCTCTTTATTAAGCCTCACTAACCCTCCCTTGGTCTTCCTTCGCTCCCTGATGTACCTATAAAAGGTTTTATCCCCCTTCTTAACTGAGTTGGCTATCTTTTCCTCGGTTAGGGCCTTTGCTGTTCTGGCTGCCTTCCCAGCTTCCTTTGCTTTAACTGATACAGTTCTCTGTCCTGCTCCTTCTGTGATTCCTTGTACTTCCTGAATGCTTTCTTTTCTTGAACCTTCACTGCCACTTCCTTTGAGAACCATAGTGGTTTCTTACATCATTTCGTTTTGTTTATTTGCTTCACACAAAGGCTTGTTACCTCTGTGATGGCAGTTTTTATTATTCCCCATTGTTCTTCCACCCCTCCTTCCTGCCCATTTGCTAGTGCATTCCTTAGGCACTCACCCATTTTGGAAAAGTCAGCCCTTCTAAAGTCCCGTACTTTTGCCTTTGTATGGCTTGACTCTATTGCTGTGTTTATTGTGAACCATACTGTTCGATGGTCACTAGTTCCCAGATGCATACCCACTTTACATCTGTGATCCTCTCTTCATCTCCATTTGAGAGAACCAGGTCTAAGATTGCTCCCTCTCGAGTGGGCTCCAATACTAGTTGTCTAAGGCACACCCCCTGTAGGGCATCTAGAATAGCCCCACTCTTTGAAGTGGCTGCTGCAACTGCACTCCAGTTAACATCTGGCATATTCAGATCACCCATCAGCAATAATTCCCCTTTGTCTGCCATTGTAAATATTCTTTCTATCATTTCCTTGTCTATTTCCTCCCCCTGAGAAGGGGGTCTGTATACAACCCCTGTGCAGATTGTGGTGCCATTGCCAGTCTCCAAATTTACCCACAGTGCTTCTTCTCCTCCCTGTTTGCCCTTTTGTTCTGTTGCTTTGATTCCTTCCCTTATGTAAAGAGCTACTCCTCCTCCTCTTTTACCCTCCCTCTCCCTCCTGTAGATAGTGTATCCTGGTATGTTTATGTCCCAGTCATGGTTTTGTGTGTACCATGTTTCTGTGACTGCCATGATATCCAGATGTTCCTCCTCCATCAAGGCAACTAATTCACGAAGCTTGTTACTCAGACTACGGGCATTGGTAATCATTGCTCTCCATTTTTTGATGGTTTTACCTTCTTTTGCAGCATCCCCCACTGACCTTTCTACCTCGGTCTTTTTCTCATTTAGTACCCTGTTTTGTAGGGAGAGGCTGGGATTTTTCGGCTGCTTATCAGTGCCTTCCCCTTGACTAGTTTAAAAGCTTGCCAATGAGGCATTTAAACTGATTGCTCAAAAGACTTGTTCCCTTCCTGGACAGATGCAGACCATCCTGCCAGTATAGGCTGGTGTCCCTCCAGGTGGAACCCCACTCCCCAGTGAAGCCAAACCCCTGTGCTCCACACCATTTTTTCAACCATTCATTAAACTGCATGGTGCAAAGTACCCTCGCCTCACTCATGCCATTGACAGACAGCACCTCAGAGAAGGATATTGTGTGTGCTACTTGTCTTAGGCCCCTCCCCAATTCTACAAAGTCCTTCTGCACTGCATAATCTCATGATTAGCCAAATCATTTGTCCCTAGGTGGACAATGACATCCAGCTCAGACTCCCGTGCAGCTGTTCTCGTGATCCTGAGGATGCGCTTCCTGTCTCTCCAAGCCATGGCACCAGGCAGGCACCTTACTTCAGTTTTCCCTGCTCCCTCCAGTTCTATCCCTTTAATAATTGAGTTCCCCACCAGGAGCTGCTTCCTTTCCTTGTGGTGTCCTCTGCCTCCTTCCTGTGGGCCTTCCTTGTGACAGTTGTCCTCAGCCTCCTTAGTCTCCTCTGCAGGTGCATCCATAGGGGAGCTATGCTCGCCCAGAATGGTGTATGGATTGTGGTGTGGAACAACTGACTGGGTGTGCCTCTGTTCCACCATACTCACCCTCCCTGAGCCCACTGTGGTCCAACTGCTGTGCTTTCTTCGCAACCTCTGAGGTAGTGGTGGTGGCTCTGGTGCTCCCTGGATGGGGGAGGTTCCCTTCCTACCATCCAGTGTGGCCTGGGGGAAGGTTCCCTTACTACTGTCCAGTGTGGCCTGAAGACGGCAACTTCCTCCTCAGGGCAGAGGTTGTCTGCAAATAGGCAGCCTCTTAGCCTCAGAAAGACTCCCGAAGACTGCTGCCCACAGCCATTACATTGCACTACTCCCACATTTTTTTGTGTGTGTGTGTGTGTGTGTGTGTGTGATTGGTTTGTTATATAGAAATATATATATATATATATATATGTGTATATTATACAATGTGTATGCTTATATTGTCAGTGCAGTGTGCTAGAGAAGATATGACAGTGATATGCACCTTGCACTCTTGGAAATGATGTCAGAACCCCAGGTATAAAGGAACTATTTCCAGGGGTGGGTGGGGTGAGGTGGGAAGGCGTTGGGCCTAAACTGTGCCCTCACAAAACAATCAGCTAAAGCTCTGACCCACCACTGCGATGAGTGCCTTCCTGTCAGCAAGATGCCCTACACAACAATTTGACAGAGAAAATACCCTGCTAATCAAACAGAGAAAATCACATCCAAGTCAGACACAGGTAAACCTCCCAGCCCCAAAACAGGCCTGGTGGTTCGTGCTCTGAAAGCTGTCAGCCCCAAAATAAGTCAGCTGTGCTTTTAAACTCTTCCTGCACTGAAAATCTTAAGAATTGTAACAAACAAACGTAAACCTAGATCCACCTCCCTCTGTTGCTTGAAAGACTGTCTTTTCCTGTTTCACACTGCAGGTTTTGCTATGACAACTCCTTAACCACAGTAACTTATTTAACAATAATTTAACTATCACAAACTCCTACGTACCAGTAAATTATTTAAAAATAGTTTCTGTCCCAAAATCCTAGTAGTCAATCCAGCTACCCCCAAGGGACAACCAAAATGCAGTATTCAAACACTTGTGAAGTTACTTCCAAGATAAGAAGAGTTTGCAGTCTCCTTTTTCAACTCCTCAGCCACCTGTAATTTATTTAAAAATAGTTTAACTGTCAGAAAATCCTAGTAGACAATCTAGCTACCTCCAAGGATCTACCCAAATGCAGTATTTAAATCCTTCAAGTTACTAACAAGATAAACAGAGTTTGCAAGCCCCTTCTTGGTTAAACACTAAATAAATATGTGAATAAAAAGCAATTACCAAGGGTAGTTAGTTTCACCTCCCACAGAATTAAGCAAAAGTGCATGTTTGTTGCAGATATCAAGTGCAATATAGAATTTCTCACACAGCTCACAGCTGAATAAAGAAGTAGTGTCCTTCCAGGTCAAGAAAATGTGCACAGTCTACTAGCAGCCAGGATGGGCCTGGATCCAGTTCGCAATATGTTTTTCACAATTTCAAGGCCACCTCCACAACCTCATCCATTGTCACTGACTGAAACTCTCCCCAGGACCATAGACTGTTAATGCATCTCACTGGCTCACCACTGTTGGGCCATAACAGCCCACTCAGTAGGATTGAGAACCTAACATAAGACATTCTGAAAAGAACTGAGTAAATGCCTTGCACGTAATGACTGAAGCAGCCTTCATGTGCTCTAGACAGACCGGATGAAGAAGTCTGCCCACCGCCCAAAAAAGATGAGCAGGTCGGTCCCTTCCAGTCACAGTTACACTGGACAGGAACTCTGCCTTCGTATGGGAGATTGCACTTTGATATTCACCGTGATGACTACTCAAAGCCTGTTTGTCTTCCTTGGCCCCGATCATTTCCAACAATGCTCCAACCTCTGCTCCTTTACTTTCACCCCTCTCAGCTCACCATCAAACCATGGTGAGCCAAGCCATGAAATCAGTGGGTGTACATGGACTGGCACTACAAGGTCAAAGGTTACAACAGCCCTATTATAAGACACCACTGCTTCCTCCACACCCCCATTGTATGCTGCCAACAGTCCTGAGCAGTCCAGCACTTCCATAAGTCCATCTGTCTTAAGCCCTTGCAAAGGGCAGTACCGAAAATCTCCACAGGGGGTGGACTACAGAGGGGCACCTGAAGTTGAACCTAGTGGTGCAATGATCTGATCAGCTGATTGGATCAGTCTTGAGATATTCTACCTTGACACCCAGGTAGAATATCAAGTCCAAGGCGTGTCTACATTGGTGAGTCACAGCTACAACTGCTTGAGTTAGCCCAGGAAATTCATTCCCTGGAGGAAATCTGGTTCAAAATGGGGAGTTAATTATCAACCCAGGCATTGAAGTCACTCAGGATAATCCACCTCGGAGATGTGAAGACCCTGTCAGCAAAGTAGTCTGCTATTACCTGTAGGAAATACCCCTCACTTCCTGGATGCCAGTAAATAAAGGGGATCCTGCAACCAGCACCTGGACATCTACGCGTGGCCATGCATTCAAATGATGGGTGTCCCCAACAGAGTGCACCACCAGCTTCAACTCAAATCTAAAAAGATAGCCACACCCCTGTGATCCTTCCTCAGGCAGTGCACCACAGGAAAAACAGCCGGGATGACTGCCTACAAAATCGAACCAGCATCGTCACCCAGTCAGGTATCTGTGAAACACACCAGATTAGCAGAGGAATGATACATAAAATCTGCAATAATAGTAGTCTTATTCCTCATCGATCTGGCATTGCATAGCACCACCCAAAGAGGACAAGTGTTGGTAACAGCCCCATCAGCATGTTGTCCACTTGGTCAGGTGGAATCTCTGGGTATGGGGATTGAACACTTCTGGCCCCCTCTCTCAGATCCCCATTTTTCCCCAAGGCACCATCTGGTCCTCACAGTCCTAATTGCACAGCACCATCAGCAGTAACCCAACCCAATATGCCCCCAGTGCCTCCTGGTAATTCCCACCTCCCTGCAGATCTGATATATAGCACCAGATGAGAGGGTCGTAAATGGGGCGCAAGTCCCAGAGCAGAGATGGGAAGTAGCTGAGCCTAGGGGGCAGCACAGGGAGACACGTTTTAGTGTAACTCAGCCTTATTTCTAAATCTCCAACTAAACACCCTCTCTTCTTACCTCCCCCTGTTAATAACAAACCACCCAAACCTCCCCCCCCCACACTCACTCCAGCAATCACACTCTGTACAACAGTCCTCACCACCATTCACTCCCCAACTCACTGAAATATAACACATTAAAAGCAGATACAGTATAAATCAGGCCACAAGTTGTGATGCAAGCAGTGCTATTTCAAGCGATTAAATACAAATCCTCCCCTAGGGAAGAATTCCCAAACAGTTAACGTAGATGCTTACATGATGTTAAAAGGGTACTACTTCACATTCTCACTGTCAAACAGACCCAGATTTTGTTAAAGACTGAAACAGTCCCAATCCAGCTAATATATGTGTAACCCCCTGCAAATGGGGGTTCCCAAAAGACTTCCAGGAGCTTGCTTGAATGCTCCGAGCCTGAATGGTGTTTAGCATTTAAGCCATTTATCTATGAGTGTTTTTAGAGCCTCTGGTACTGTCTCTTTAAGAGCTGTCTGCTTGCAGACGTAATTAGTTTGTATAGGGGGACTGTGTGTTTCTCTGCTTGAGTCCCACTCGAGCTGCTGCCAATTCACTCCATTTTTGCAGTCACTAGGAGTGTAAAGGGAACCTATCTGAAAGATGTAACTGTTTGCCAGAAATCATTTAGAGTAATAATGAAAATACAGTTTGTCTAACCTGCTTTCTTTGCAGTCAGAACTGTGTTTGCCTAGTTCCCCATTCTAGTTTTGAACTGCTGAACTAGACCAATCAGTGTGGGTTAAGGTAGCTCTAAAATGGTGCCTTGGACGAATCAGAACTTGGACTCGTAATCTGAGCCAGCCACAAGAGGATTGTATGGGCAGTGACTCTGGGAGATGTAGGTTTGACTTCAGAGCCTTTTTGGACCAACAGGGGCAGTCTATTGTGAGTGACAACCAATCCAGCCAAGAACTGGGAGGAACTCAAAGGAAGTGCCCGGTTTTGTCTGCTGGAGTTTCAGTTGAGCTCTGGCAGTGAAGAGGGAAGGAGCCCTGTGCTTTTTCGTGTGCAGTTTTAGTCGGGAAACGTGTGTAAGGCCCCGAGTTCCAGTCTGCAGCTTGTGTAACTGCTTGTTAGGACTGAATCCATCCTGTGAAGAGAATCAAAGGATATCTGAAGAGTAGAAACCAGGCTCACCCTGTAGAAGACTGGAGAAATTGCTGAATTGCGCTCGGTCTGTCAGGAACTGAATCTGTGTGTTCTCCGGTATTGTGCAGTAATTGCGATCGGATAGAGAAGCAGCCTGCCTGGTATAGTACTTTCTTTACCATATAAATGTGTGAGGAGGCTTGTGTAGCTCAAGTGAATCCTGCTGCCATTAAAGGACTTTTTGCCTGTTACTGTTTACCATATAAATGTGAGGAGGCTTGTGTAGTTCAAGTGAATCTCTGCCATTAAAGGACTTTTGCCTGTTGCAGTTTGTCATATAAATGTGAGGAGTCTCGTGGAGCTCAAGAGTAGCCCTGCTGACATTGAAGGACCTATCTTGTTTGGAGTTCATGAGTACTAATTCAGGGTCGCTCCCTGTTGAATTGCCACATTGAATCCAAATGGAATTACTGTACTGCTGACTGTTTAACTAATTTTTCTTTTCTCTGTGTGGGAAGGGCCCTACCAGCTGCCACGGTTTGGACGAAATACTAGGGCTTGGGTACCCTGGGACAGTAATTGGTAGGGATGGGCCTGTGCACAGACCCATAGGTAGATGAGTAACGTGATAAGCTAATTAACCTGATTTCCCTGTCCTTGTTATATCCCCCTAAATAAATCAGAGCTGCTTGTTTCAGCAAAGTTATACTGCCTGAGGTATTTGTCTATGTTAAAGTAGTGTACTGTGATTGTTGCGCTGTATCTTCTTATTTTACATGGGGTCCCAGTGCCTGAACCAGTCCTGGGGGTAAGTGTATACTGTGAAGGTAATTCTGACATACTGTGTGGGCCACTAGTGGGAAGAAAGGGGGGTTGCAGTGTCCCAGAGGGCTGTGACCAAGTTAGTTTAACTATTGCAAACCCTGACCTCTGGGTGGAGGCACCCACCATCGGATCCAGGCCCTCAACCTGTTAGTGGCAAATCAGGCAGGGGTAGTAGCCCTGGGATAGCCATCTAGGGGTCACATCTTGGAGGCTCACCGCTGGGATTGTGTGTCCTCTAGTGGCCATATTTATGAACCACTGTTAAGAAAAAATGGGTACCCGACAGAAGTGGCTGTGCACCGCTGGTGGAGGGTGTACTGGGGAGAGATCGACCCCAAAATGCTAAGCTTATCCTGACATCCCTGGGTATCAATACGGACACTGTACAGGGAGTACTTTCCTAAGGTGGAAGGCTTATAAAACCCTGTGGTGGTGGGTCGGCATGCCAATCTGCTCACCCACACTTTCCTGGCCCTAGTAGAGTTTAAGAATCCCAAGATAGCTCCAAAGTGCCACAGACCATTACCCCAGATGGAGCCTCACTGCCTGGAGAGTGATAACTAAGAACAGTAAAGACCCAGGGGGGGATGAGCCCCCACCACTGTCTGAAACTTTTGAGGAGAAATTTGCTAAATGGTTGCTGGGGGAAGGGAAAACTGTGGAGGATTTGAAGAAACTATTCTTGCCACCTGGGGGTGTTCCTCCCCCAACACCCTCTCCCGCTCCTGTACCCGTAATGGTGGCTGAACCGATGCAGACTCCTATTTCTGCACCTGCCATTAGTCACGACTCCTACCGAAGGTTGAGGATCTTCTCTGGCACCCTCCCCACCCCCAAGGGGAGGATGACTGGGAGACCTGGATAGACTATGTTGCCCCCCAAGTGCTAGAATGGCAATGCTCGGAAGCCAAAAAATGAAAGAGGGTTAGTGAGAGCCTCTGAGGTCCTGCCCTGGCTACCATCCGTGCTAAATGGGCCAGTAACCCTGAAGAGACTGCACAGGCCTATCTTGAGGCCTTGGAGAATGTGTATGGGAGCCCAGATTCTGATGAGGACCTATGGTGGAGAGTAAGAAATGCACAACAGTACCAAGGGAGTTGTTGTCTGTGTATGTATCTTAGCTGGAAAAATTGTTGCAAGAATGCCTAGAAAGGGTAGTTTGCCAGCGATTGAACTGGACCGAACCAGGCTGGACAGGATCCTTAAATCTGCCCCCTTCTCAGAACTGCTGTTGCTTCAGTTACATGGCAAGGCAAACCGACTAAAATCCCCACCCTCCCATGATGAGTTAATGAGAGAAATTCGAGGAGTTGAGAAAAGGCGACCTCGGGAGGGACCTGCACCAATAGCTGCGGCTACGACCCGAGTGACTGAGGGTGACCCATCAAGTGAAGTTCAGGGGCAGAGGTTGGCAGTCAATGAGTGCTCTGACAAGGAAAAAGATATGCCACAATGGGGCGAACTGTTGAGAGAGATCCGGGAATTCAAAAACAGTCCCTTTATGAAGGCCACGCCTGCAAGTATGGGCCCCGACCTATATCCGACTGCATCTGCTATGGGGGTGGGGGTACCCACCCATGTATCTCCTGCTGATAACAGCTCCAAACTCGATTCCTTGACCATGGAAGTGGAGAAACTGATGAGATGTCTCCAAACGCTTATCACGCCGCAGACAGAGATGGCACCCAGGTTTCCAGTTAGTAGTACCCCCGCCCTGGCTCCCAGTGTGGCGCCTCGGCCAGCTCAAACTCCAGAAAGTATGTTTTGCTATAATTGTGGGAAGGATGGGCACATGAAGGGGAATGCCGGTCCCCAAAGACACTGACAAAGTTGCATATAGGCTACAAGGAGAGCTTTGAGAACAAATCAGTGAGTGTAAGAGGTGCACAAAATGATCCCAGTGAGGGCACCAAAATGCTAACTCACGCCCTTTTGTGGCAAGGTCAGTTGCCCAGGCTCCCGCTACCACCTCTCCAGACTGGTCCAGAATAGTGGGTCCCTCCATGGAGACCACTGTAAAGGTGAATGGAGTGTCTACAAGAGCTGTATTAGACAGTGGCTCCCAAGTGACAATTATGTTCCTGGATTGGTATCAGAAGCATTTTTCAGACGTACCCTTACAACCATTAGAAGGACTGCATGTATGGGGGTTAAGTGAGAAGGCCTACCCCTATTCTGGGTATATCCGAATTTGGCTGTCTTTCCCACCTCCGTGGCTGGAGTGGCCAAACAAGTAGAGACCCTAGCCTTAGTGTGTCCCCCCACTGGACTGTAAGATGGTGTCCTTTGTTGATTGGAACAAATGCTCATATGTTCGGAAGATGGCACAGTTGTGTTATGAAAACAGGGTCAAAGACTAGTAGAGCTTTAAGAGTTCCAAGACACTAAGAAGGCCTATGAGGCACAGAGAGATGCTGAAAAATAGAACCAGAGGAACCGTTGAATTGTATGGCAGAAGGATCCTGAGTCTCTGATCCTGGCGCCAAATGCCCAGTGTACCTTACAGGAGAGGTCCATATCAGAAAGGATGTTAAGAATAAAATATTAATGTTGGATGCACCAGGCGATGGAAAATTGCCAGAGGGACTGCTGGTCAAGCCTAGTATTTTGCCTGCTAGAGCCCATGCTTATGCCAGAAGGGTAATGGTCCAAGTTCATAATGTGTCTGAGAGACATTCAGTAAATTATATAGAAACATAGAAACATAGAAGTGATTTGCAGATAAGGACCGCAGGCCCATCCAGTCTGCCCATTTCTTTTTCACCTTATAAATGTGCCATCGGCCTTTGCTCTGTCAGTGACCTATCTATTCATAGTCATTTGTATTGCTCCCTTATGCCTATCCCATGCCTGTTTGAAGCCCTGCACTGTATTCATAGCCACCACTTTTGTGGTAAGCCATTTCATGCATCCACCACCCTTTCTGTGAAAAGAGAATTTCACATTCCTTAATCGGCCTCCTCTACTCTCATGCTGTGTCCTCTTGTCCTGCTATTTTTCTTATATTTAAACATGTTAGACTCTTTTCACCTTGTTTATGCCCTTAAGGTGTTTGAATGCTCGATCATATCACCCTCTCCTCCTTTTGCTCAAGGGTATACATATTGAGTCTGCTAATCTGTCCTCATATGTCTTCTGATGCAGTCCCTGCACCATTTTGCTGCCTTCTCTGACTGCCTCAATTTGGTTACTGTCCTTGTGAAGGTGTGGCTTCCAATACTGCACGCAGTACTCCAGATGGGGCCTAACCAACGTCTTGTACAGAGGGATTATTACCTCCCTCTTACGACTTGTAATACTCCTACTAATACAACCCTAACACCCCCTAGCCTTACTCTACTGCTTTAGAGGTCTGCTTGATGATTTTAGGTCATCAGTGATGATGATGCCCAAGTCTCTTTCTTCCTTTGAGACTGCTAGCAATTCCTCCCAGCCTGTAAGTGCTCAGGGTTTCTCTTCCCTATGTGCATGATTTTGCACTTCTTGCATTAAACCAGTTGCCACTCTTCTGACCATTCTGCTAGTTTATCCAGATCTCTTCTCATTCTGCCCACCCCATCTGGATCATCTACTCTGTTGCAGATCTTGTGTCATCTGCAAACAGACAAGCCTTTACCTCTAGTCCATCTGCAAGGTCACTAATGAAGATGTTGAATAGGACTGGCCCCAGGACTGATCCCTGAGGTACCCACTTGTGACTTGTATCTCTTCTGACTGTATACCATTTACCACCACTCTCTGTTTTCTGCCAGTCAACCAGTTTGCCACCCATTTGACCAACTTCTGACCCAACCCTCGAGTCTACCCAGCTTATTTATCAATCTTCTATGTGGAACAGTGTCAAAAGCTTTGCTGAAATCAAGGTAGGCTATCAACTGTCCCCTTGGTCCACCACTCGGTTACCCAGTCAAAGAAATCTATGAGATTAGTTTGACAGGACCTTCCTTTTGTAAACCCATGCTGTCTTGGATCCTGTGTCCCTATGGATTCCAGGTGTTGCACTATCCTTTCCTTAAGGAGTGCCTCCATAATCTTGCCCACTACTGAGGTAAGACTGACTGGTCTGTAGTTCCCCGCCTCCTCCCTGCTACCACTCTTGTGGAGCGGGATCACATGAGCCCTTCTCCAGTCTTCTGGGACCTCTCCTGTGCTCAGAGACTCAAGAAACAATTCTGCTAATGGCTCCCTAGTTCCTCCCTTAGCTCCTAAGTACCCTGGGATGTATGCCATCAGGTCCCATTGCCTTATCCATTCTGAGCTTAAAGCTCTTGTAGGACCCTTTCTTTGTGAAGGGAGTAGTGCTCACCTCCTCCCCTATGTCCATGATGTTGAGCTGTGGGCCCTGCCTCACCTTCTCTTCAGTAAATACTGACCAAAAGTATCTATTTAGGATAGATGCCTTTATATTGTCCTCCTCCTCACATGCTCCTTTTCTCCATTAAGCTTAGCAATACTCTCTGGACTTTCTCCTTTCACTAATGTATCTATAGAAAGTCTTGTCACCTTCTTTTACTGTTTGTGCTAGTGTTTCTCAGTTTGGGACTTTGCCTGCCTTACTGCCTTACCTGCTTCCCTTAGGCAGTTTGGTATGCCTCCTATCTTCATCCCGCTGTGTTCCTTTATATTTCCTGAAGGCCAGCCTTTTGGCTCTGACCTTTTCTGCTACTGTATTTGAGAACCAAAGTGGTTTCCTTCTTCTTTTGCACTTCCTTTTCTGTCTCACACAATGGGATGTTGCTTCAAGTATTGCATCCTTAAATCTTGCCCACTTTGCCTGTACCCCCTCACCTGTGTTTCTTTTTGCCAGGGCTAGCTTAACTCTGTTGGCCATCTTATCAAAGTCAGCTCCTCTGAAGTCCCATATTTTTGCCTTGGAATGGGATGATTTAGATGTAGTAGCCAAATTGAACCATACCAGTGTGATGGTCACTGGCCTCCAGGTGACCTTTCACCTGGAGATCTGTGATCCCTCTTGTTAGTCAGTACTAGATCTAAGATAGCCCTGTCTCTTGTGGGTTGCTGTACCAGTTGTTTGAGGCCCTCCCCTGCAGGGAATCCACTATGAGTCTAGTTCTGGCAGATGTTCCTGCTGGTGATTGACCAATCTGTATCTGGCATGTTGAAGTCTCCCATTATCAGAACCTCCTTTAGCTGAGGTTGCATCTGGCTAATGTGCATTGTGCAGACACTGCAGTGCTACCCAGCAGCAAGAGTTCGAGGAAGAATGACAGAGTAATGCCTGACTTGTTTGATTTCGGTGACTCCCGTTGCCAGCTGAATGGAAAGTGAGGATCAGTGAGACTTGCCCAGAGAGACCAGGTGTTTTCTTTAAAGGAATGGGACATAGGATGTGCACAAGGAGCTGAGCACAATATCCGGGTGCATGACGAAAGACCATTTCGTGAGAGGTCTCGACGCCTGGCACCTGCTAACATAGATGATGTGAGATGGCATCTGCAAGAGATGTTAGCTGTTGGTGTAATACAAGAATCAGAAGCCCTTATGCTTCCCCATTGTGGTTGTGAGGAAAAGAATGGGACAGTAAGGATGTGCATGGATTATCGCACCTTAAACCGGCGGACTATCTCTGATCAGTACACAATGCCCCTCATTCAGGATGCTTTGGACTGCCTAAACGGGAGCAAGTGGTTCTCTGTGCTGGATCTCATCGAGTGGGTACTACCAGATCCCGATGGCCCCAGAGGACCGTGAGAAGACAGCCTTTATCTATCCACTTGGCTTCTATGAATTCATGAGGATGCCTCAAGGATTTCAGGTGCCCCAGCCACTTTTCAGCGATTGATGGAGTGTGCAGTGGGGACATGAACTTACTAGAGTGCCTGGTATACCTAGATGATGTTATTGTGTTTGGCAGCTCACTGGAGGAACATGAGAGCAGATTATCTAAGGTATTGGACCGACTGGAGGACTTTGGCCTTAAACTGTCCATTGATAAGTGCAATTCTTTCAAACATCAGTAAAGTATGTGGGACACATAGTATCCACCGAGGAATAGAGACCGACCAAGTAAAGTTGAGGCCTTGACCACCTGGCCACAGCCCAAAAATCTAAAAGAACTGCAAAGATTCCTGGGATTCTGTGGTTATTATTGGCGTTTCATCAAGGACTATTCAAGAGTGATTCGCCCTTTACTTAACCTTACTCAAGGGTATCCCCCAACCCACAAAAAATACCAAAAGTCAGCATCCCTCAAGACTGAAAGAGTGTATTTTCATCCGAGTGAAGTATTTGGGGCCCGCTGGACTCCTGATTGTGAGACTGCTTTCATGAGATCAGTATCTCAACTTACCCATGCTCCAGTGCTGGCCTATGCCGATCCAAGAAAACCTTACATCCTGCACACTGATGCTGCAGCTTGCAAGGGTTGGGGGCTGTGCTGTACCAAGAGCATGAGAATGGCTCTGAGACCAGTGGCCTTTGCCAGTAGAAGCCTGACCCCATCCGAAAAGAACTATCCTGTAAATAAGTTAGAGTTCCTAGCTTGAAGTGGGCTATTGTTGACCAATTCCATGAGTACTTGTATGGGGCTAAAATACTAGTAAAAATAACAATAATCCTTGACCCATGTGCAGACCTCAGCTAGTTGGATGCCACTGGCCATAGGTGGCTTTCTGCATTATCTACATATGACTATGCTCTCAAATACCGAGCAGGTCTGAACCACATAGATGCTGATGC
The DNA here is from genome assembly GCA_016271365.2 of Neoceratodus forsteri. Taxonomy (NCBI): domain Eukaryota; kingdom Metazoa; phylum Chordata; order Ceratodontiformes; family Ceratodontidae; genus Neoceratodus; species Neoceratodus forsteri. The sequence goes on from CM057451.1 coordinate 1,096,291,266, forward strand.
TCTCTCCCGAGGCCTGTTCCCAGAATGATTGGGTCAGATTGGACGGAACCTGACATTCGAGCACTCTGCCAGAAGTTTGACAGGGAGGAACAAATGTCCACGGACACAGTGGACTGCATGGTAGATTGCTTGAGACCCTCTGAGAATTGCATACCTGCTGCTTATTGCCACTTTCTCAGCAATAGACATTGGCACGCACTCAGCTGGACAATGAACAGTATTCAGCAGGCTCAGTCCCAGATCCCATGATCAAATCAGCTTTAGAAGCCCTCTGTGCAGGAAAGATGTGTCCAACGCCCACTGATTTGAGAACTGCACTGTTATACAAAGAAGGTCCTAAGTTGAAACTGATCAATAAACTGTTATACAGAGAAACAGTAGACAGAGGGGACAAGTAGACAAACAACAACTAGTGCTGCCCATTGCCTTTCGAGACTCAGTATTGAGGTCCTTACACAACCACATAGGGTACCTTGGTATAGACAGAACACTTGACTTGGTGAGATCCAGATTTTATTGGCCTAAGATGGGGGCTGATGTGGAGCAACACATTCAAACTTGTAGTCGCTGCTTACAGAGAAGCTTTTGCCTCAGAGGCTGCCCCCCTTATTAACATCACCACAGTGCACCCATGGAGCTGGTCTGTATTGATTTTCTGAGTTTGGAGTCAGATCAAAGAAATATCAGTAATGTGCTGGTGGTCACTGACCATTTCATGAGATATGCCCAACTTTCCCACCAAAGACCAGAAAGCATCCACTGTGGCCAAAGTACTTGTAGAAAACTTTTGTTCACTATGGGGCTCCAAAAGAATCCATTCTGATCAAGGGAGAGCTTTGAGAGTCGCCTGATCAAAGAGATGCTTTCTCTGTGGGGAGTGTGAAAGTCCAGAACCTCCTTACCACCACCAGAGGACCCACAGCCTGAACAATTTCAACTGCACTTCTAGATATGTGGGCACGCTGCACCCAAGGACAGAGCCTAGATGGAGCCAACAAATTAGCACCCTGGTACATGCTTACAACTGCACCAAAAGTGATGCCTGGGTTCTCCCCACCGCCTGATATTTGGAAGAGCTGAGCTACCGGTAGATGTGTGTTTGGGGTCTCTCTGATGGGGTTCAAGCTGACAACTATTTACAGTATGTGCAAAGTTAAAGGCCCAGCTAACCATGTGCGTACCAACTGGCTCAAACCATGACTGCCAAAAGAAATCTGGCCAACAAAGAAAGGTATGATAAAAGGTGAAAGCACAGGAACTCCAGGAGGGAGATCGGGTGTGCTAAGAAATCTGGGACTGCATAGCAAACACAAGATTGCTGACAGATGGCACCATCTCCCTCACATTGAGTTGGCAAACTAGATGATCTGCCAGTGTACAAAGTAAGGCCTGAGAATAATTCAAAGATGTAAAACAATGCATAGAAATCATTTACTGACCACTGGACAAATCTTGATTGAGTCTGAGCCCCAGAGATGCCCTCTGACCAGTGACTAGAGCTGCTGCAAGAAAAGATCAAGAAAGTCTGCACCTACAGAAGCAGAGTTAAAGTGTTCCCTCCACAAGTCCCAGTTGAGCATGACTGTCAGTCCATATCAGAAGAAAGTGAGAGTGACTTTGAATACTATCCTTCTACGAACTGAGTCAATTGTTTGGGGCAATCCTAGTCAATACTGGAGACGGTTGGGCCTTCTGGACTGTCTAAGCCCCAGCTTGTTCCCTGAGCCAACGCTCCCAGAAAGTGAAGTGCAAAGCATCAGATCAGACCTAAATGGGAATCATTGTGCATGGTTGAACTGTTTGAGCTTTCAGGGAGTGGAAAAATGATGGAGCTTGGGGCAGACTGGTGATGATACCCCAGAACAAGAAGAGTATTTTGAGTGCCCTGACAGTCCACTGCTGCAAACCGAAAAGCTCATGCAGCCAAATGATGTGGACTCCAGAAACTGTAACTCCTGGAGCTGAAAGTGCCCCAAGTTCTAGCCCTCTACCCCATGGAGACCCCCTGACAAGTGAGGACAATGCTGAAAATGAGGCTCAGAGTGCAGAGACTGTAACAGTTCCCCTAGAAAGACTGGTCGAGCTGTAAGAAGCCTGTGGTGCACCTCAGTTATGATTCCCTTGGGAGGCCTGTGGATTTGCCTCTCAATGTTGTCCATAAAGGAGTGTATGTGTCCCGAGCTCATTGCCCAAACTGAGCATCAGTGCTAACTCCAAGTTACTTGTGTTGCCCTCTTCAGTATGGTGCCCTTAGCCACGTCCAGCCCAAGGTAACTGATAGGAAGGCCCCCTCTCTTCAGGTTTCATGTACAAGAGGTAATAACTGAGTTATGTGGTACAATAGTGTGTGTAATACTGTGTAAAGAGGACGATACTGCAATGTTTCAGAAATGTGTTCTTGGTAAAGGATATATTGACTGATGATTACATGTGAGACCCTAATGCAAATGCATATGGTTGCAGCTGAAACCTATGGGGGTACTTGCTTGGCCGGACGTCCAAGCTTTCCCAAACCAGGAAGGATGTAACCCCCTCTGCAAATGGGGGTTCCCAAAAGACTTCCAGGAGCTTGTTTGAATGTCTTTCGAGCCTGAATGGTGTTTGGCTGCTTAAGCCATTTATCTATGAGTTTTTAGAGCCTCTGGTACTGTCTCTTTAAGAGCTGTCTGCTTGCAGACGACCAGTTTGTATGGGGGGACTGTGTGTTTCTCTGCTTGAGTCCCACTCTAGCTGCTGCCAGTTCACTCCATTTTGCAGTCACTAGGAGTGCAAAGGAACCTATCTAAAGATGTAACTGTTTGCCAGAAATCATTTAGAGTAATAATGAAAATACAGTTTGTCTAACCTGCTTTCTTTTGCAGTCAGAACTGTGTTTGCCTAGTTCCCCATTCTAGTTTTGAACTGCTGAACTGGACCAATCAGTTGTGGGTTAAGGTAGCTCTAAAATAGGTGCCTTGGACGAATCAGAACTTGGACTCGTAATCTGAGCCAGCCACAAGAGAGGATTGTATGGGCAGTGACTCTGGGAGATGTAGTTTGGACTTGGCGCCTTTTGGACCCACAGGGCAGTCTATTGTGAGTGACAGCCAATGCAGCCAAAAACTGGGAGAAACTCAAAGGAAGTGCCCAGTTTTGTCTGCTGGAGTTTCAGGATGAGCTCTGGCAGTGAAGAGGGAAGGAGCCCTGTGCTTTTTCAGTGTGCAGTTTTAGTCGGGAAACGTGTGTAGGCCCGGTTCCAGTCTGCAGCTTGTAACTGCTTGTAGGACTGAATCCGTCCTGTGAAGAGAATCAAAGGATATCTGAAGAGTAGAAACCAGGCTCACCCTGTAGAAGACTGGAGAAATTGCTGAATTGCGCTTGGTCTGGCAGGAACTGAATCTGCTGTGTGTTCTCCTGGGTATTGTGCAGTGATTGCGATCGGGATAGAGAAGCAGCCTGCCTGGTATAGTACTTTCTTTTTACCATATAAATGTGTGAGGAGGCTTGTGTAGCTCAAGTGAATCCTGCTGCCATTAAAGGACTTTTGCCTGTTGCAGTTTGTCATATAAATGTGTGAGGCGTCTTGTGGAGCTCAAGAGTAGCCCTGCTGATGTTGAAGGACCCTATCTTGTTTGGAGTTCGTGAGTACTAATTCAGGGTCGCTCCCTGTTGAATTGCCACATTGAATCCAAATGGAATTACTGTACTGCTGACTGTTTAACTAATTTTTCTTTTCTCTGTATGAAAGGGCCCCTACCAGCTGCCATGGTTGGACTAGCTACTAGGGCTTGGGTACCCAGAGACAGTAACTGATAGGGATAGGCCTGCACAGAGCCATAGGTAGATGAGTAAAGTGATAAGCTAATTAACCTGATTTCCCCTGTCCTTGTTATATCCCCTAAATAAATCAGAGCTGCTTGTTTCAGCAAAGTTATACTGCCTGAGGTATTTGTCTATGTTAAAGTAGTGTACTGTGATTGTTGCAGCTGTATCTTCTTATTTTACATGGGGTCCCAGTGCCTGAACCAGTCCTGGGGGTAAGTGTATACTGTGAAGGTAATTCTGTCATACTGTGTGGGCCACTAGTGGGAAGAAAGGGTTGGTGTCCCAGAGGGCTGTGACCAAGTTAGTTTAACTATTGCAAACCCTGACCTCTGGGTGGAGGCACCCACCATCGGATCCAGGCCCCTCAACCTGTTAGTGGCAAATCAGGCAGGGGGAGTAGCCCCTGGGATAGCGCCAAGTAGGGGTTACATATGCTTCATCTCCTGGCTCTTACCCAGGAGACATTTATTATTTCAAGCCAACTGCTCTAACTACCTGCCATGAAGCTGGAGCATGAAACATACCATTTAAATAAAACAGCAGTAAACAGTACAGATGGAGTTACAGCTCACCACCTCTCTCTAAAGACCAAGCTGTCGAGCTTCTAGTGCCATCAGACCCACATCGGACTCTTCTCTAGTGTGCCTGGTCCCTGCAAGCTGACTGGGCTGTGGCAGACAGCGGCAGGTGGGATGGTGCAGATGGATGGACCAGGTTGGGGTTCTCAGAGTGGGGACTGTGATCAGAGGGTAGAAGTTGGGATGGCGTAGAGGCAGGGAGTAGGTTGCTTTTAGTTGAAGTGGGGATCAGAAGCAGAGGGAAGTACTGTAGGTAGGAGGGTGCAGAGAGAGGGAGTGGATTGGGTTTATTTGAAGAATGGAGCAGGGATCTAGAGCAGTGGGTGGTGTTCCGGAGAGCACAAAAGGAGGGAGTAGGTTGTAGTAAAGCTTTCACTTACAGTGTCTTGAATAGCAGACACACAGAAGACTTGTTCTGCTTCTCACTATAGTCCAAAGGCAAATGGCAGACTCCTCCTTTCACCAGGCATTCTGGGCAGAGAATGCACAGGATTTCAGCGCATACAGGACAAAGACAACAGTCTTGAAGCTTCTGTTGAAGGTGAAAGCAGTGCACAGCAATTTTAACCTTATATTTCCATGTTAAAGATAGCACAGCATTAAATAGTTTCTCTCCTTGTTGCTATACTCTTTCGCCCTGTGTCATATGTTGTACCACAGCTCACCTTTTTGTTGGTTATCCTCTTGGCCTGACAGCCTGCAATTTAACATTTATTTATGGTTGTGTTTTTTCTCACACCCTTCCCTGTCTGTTCCTTACATGCTATGCTGTACATACTGCCAGTACAATTTTTGCTGTATATATTGTCTGTATTATTCTTACCTGGAGATGAGCCTGCTAGGACTCAGTTTGTTTACCTCGTAAAATATGTTTCAAATAGAATAAATATTTTATTCCTGCCCCCACGCACCCACCCACCCACCCTCCGTGGGTCACACCTGAAAACGAGTATCATCTCAGTGTGCCTTTACCAGTTACCAATTTCAGTGCAGTAGGATTCTTTGTATGTGTGTTCCATCAAGCACCTTTGACCTGGAGACCCTCCTGGGTAAAGGCAGTATGGTACTGTTAAACTTCTCTGACAGCATCTTCTGTATTTTTTAAATGAGTATTTTAAACCAATGGGGATTTTTTTTGTTTTTTTCTGCATGATCTAGCTGTTATAATTATTGTATTTTCTAAACAACTGCCATTAGCTTCTGAAGAAGGACTGTTTGGTCCGAAAGCTACAGCACTTTGTTCTTGTTGTTGCATCTATGTTGGTCCATTAAAAGGTATCAAATCATTTGATTCTGGATCAATTTCAATAAATAAATTCAATGAAAACATTCAGAATGATTACAAGAGGTGGACTGGATGCCACAGCACTCTAAATAGTCATGAAACTGAGACACCAGCTGGTGGCTACATATTGCATCTCTATCAATGTACAGTACATATAACCCTCTATCTTTGCCTTCTGTGATGGTGGTAGTGATGTCATAATCTGTCCTCTGTGTTTCACAGCTCAGAATGCAGGGACCCTGGCTTTATGTAGTTGCACTTTCATTATGAACTATAATTCAACTGTGAAAACATTTGAAATTTAGAAGCCAACAGAAAGGAATAAAATGAAATGTACAGTTAATTTTTGACTAAATAATGAGAATTGTAAGACTTAGTTTCAATTGCTTATGTCCTTTAATAGCAAAGAGGGCATTGCAAGCCCTCAAACAACGGTCGTGTCCTGACATAATACTCTGATTTTTCCCATAAGCAAAGATTGTAGACTAATACCTGCAAAGCTTGTCTATTGCTTTGCTGTATCGATTTTCTTAAAAGCAGCGATTCTCAGACAATATGAAAACACTGCGTGAGGAATGGGCTTTCTAAAGTGCTCTCAAATCGCAGGCTATCATCCTCCCTGTCGGAGGCAAAGTGTGCCCAGCGTGAAAATTCCTGTTTAGTTCTACAATTAAGAAGAGCTTGTGCTCCAAATTGCCTCTGACTCCTCTGACCACCGGCCACCCCTACCTGATTTATTATCTCTTTGCTTTGACAGGCAGTTCTGGGCTTGTCAACACAATATTGATTTTCCTGGAAACAATGTTAGAGTCTCTGTTGCTGCCCACACACACACACACACACACACACTGCTATTTTATTTGTGGAATTCTTTTTCTGAAAGGATGGCCAACCTGTTAGAATCATATGATATAAATGTATCTTTTTCTTATACTCATTTGATATACAGTAAATGCATCTTTTTCTTGGCTGAAGAAAACGGAAAGTAAAAAGAACTGATTCCTTGAAATAGGCTGCTGATTTTCAAGAGCTTGCGTTGTAGGTTTCTGAAGGGCAGTATGAATTTGGAGTGTGCAGATAAATACAGCTGTATGAATTAGTGAAATAGTTTAATATCCGCACAATGTACTGTACACTAAAAGATTTAAACTTCCACATATAGAAATGCATCACATTCTGACTATGGACTCAAACTAAGAAGGTATGCAGGGGTATGGCATATAGGCACTTTTTAAAAGGCTACAACCAACAACTGTCCCAGCAGGTGCTGTTGTAGTTGTTGTACCACAGGCATTACTACCCCAGTAGATCTTGGGATACTTCCTTTACCTCAGGTTATATTGTACCAACAGATGCTGGTGGAGTTGTGTTACCACCAGCACTACTGAGCCAGCAGATCCACATCTGCTTGGATAATTTCCTTACCTCAAACACTACCATCCCAGTATATGCTGAGGCACCTCCCTCCATCACTGGCACTACTGTGACTCTCCCAGCAGATACTGGCAGAACTGTATTACTGTAAGTCAATACGAACATGTGAACATACAAAAATAGCCAGCAGAAAGAGGCTTTGTGGTCTATCCAGTCTGCTAGAGTTTGCAGACCTCCATTATCTACGGAGGGATCCACATCCCCTCCCCGCTATCAACGTCTCCCTCTCCATCGATACCCTCTCTCCCCACCTTCGCCCCACTCCATGCAAATTTCTCCTTTACCCTGTCCCAGCATCTATTGAAGCTGTCAACAGCCCTCAAGGAGACAACTTCCTCCAGCAACTCATTCCACTTTGCCACCACCCTCTGGATTAAAATCTGTCTCCTCATTTCCCTTCTGAAGTGCCCCTCCCCACCAGTTTGAGGCAGTGACCCTACTCTTGCCAGTAAGGTTGAAGAGACCCTCAGAGTTCATTTTGCTGAAACCCCCTAAGGTATTTAAAGGTTTTGACCATGGCACCCCACTCCCTTCTGTTGGCCAGAGAGTACGTGTTAAGTCTCTCCTCGTAGGGGTGTGGGTGGAGGAGGGGAAGGGTGGCTGTTGGAGGGGGCAAGGGATGGAGCCCAGACTGAGTGGGGGTGTCTAGTGGGGGGAAGGAATGGTGGGGCGAAGGCAAGCTCCCTGGGTTCCTTTTCCCAAAAGGGAAGGGAGACCTAGAGGAGACAGATGAACGTTAGTAAGAGAAACAGGGAGGGCCAAGAAGGAGGGGAAACCAGTGAGAGCACACCCTAGAGGTACCGATGTGGAAAAGATTTCTCCTGCTTGCTCATGATTGTATGAACGAGAATGATGAGGGGTAAATGGGGAAGCAGCAACAGGCCTTCACTCGGAGGTCCTGATCGAGTGCTCCTATTCCAAACCTCCATCCGCCGGGGATGCAGCTCTGGTCCTGCCACCGCCAGTTCTCCTCTGCCCACCAGACAAGCCAGAGGCCCCAATCAGGCGCTCCCATCCCAGACCTCCAACCACCGGTGATGTGGCTCAGGTCCTGCTGCCCCAGCTCTCCTCTGCCCACCAGACAAGGTACATTCAGCTTCCTGAAATTCCAGAGCCTTCAGCAGTTCTCTGATTGGCCAATTCCATCAGGCTGAGGCTCCCTATTGGCTGTACCCCAAAACCATAGCCTGCTATTGGCTGTTTCTCAGAACCGAACTGGAGCTTTTAGTCTGCCTTGAAGTTGGAAGTTTTTTACTTGAATTTTCACTTGTATATTCCTTTATCACTGGGCACTCTGATCTGTGCCTGCTTGACTGTACTAAGTTAGACTTTTGTCAAGTAAACTACTGTTTAAAGTTGTGAAGCAATTACAGCCCTGTTTTGGAAACTTAAAGTTGAATCTTAACTCAGTTTGAATAGATTTCCTCTCCTGTTTCTGTCAACTTCCTCACCCCAGCTTATGCTCTGTCTCTCTTTCGTCCCCCTGACTCTTGAACGGGCCCTCCTACCAATTTAATCACCCTCAACTTATCCCCTGCTGTTTTCCCTGTCTTCTGTCCCTGTCTGCACTCTGCCCACTGATTCCCAGAAGTTTTTTTTATTAAGTCCTCTTCTCCCCTTTCTCTCCTTTCAGCCAGAGGCCCTGATCAGATGCTCCCATCCTGAACATCCAACCACCGGGGGCTTGGCTCTGGCCCTGCTGCTGCCAGCTCTCCTCTGTCCACCAGACAAGGTACGCCCAGCTCCCTGAAACTCCGGAGCCTTCAGTGGTTTTCCGATTGCCCACTTCCATCAGGCTAGAGCTCCCTATTGGCTGTTCCATACAAATATAGAAACAGAACATAGAAACACAGAATTTGATGGCAGATAAGAACCGCTTGGCCCACCCAGTCTGCCCATTTCCCTACCTAATGGATAGGCTGCAGATCCTAGTTAACCAACAGCCTACTTCCTCCTACCCCAACCCCTAGAATTGCCTTATATCTGTCCCATGCATTCTTGAATACCCCCACTGTTTTTGAGTCCACAACCTCCTCAGGAAGGCTGTTCCATGCATCCACAACCCTCTCCATGAAAAAATACTTCCTCACATTACCTCTGAGCTATCCCCTTCTGTCTTCAAATTGTGCCCCCTTGTTCTTGCACACCTCTTTTTCTGAAAGATGCTAACCTCTTGGACTTTGTTGATTCTCTTTAGGTACTTGAAAGTTTCTATCATGTCCCCGTCCCTCCTTTCCTCAAGGGTATACATATTAAGCTCTTTAAGTCTCTCTTCATACGTCTTCTAGTGCAGACCCTGCACCATTTTAGTTGCCCTCCTCTAGACTGCCTCCATCCTGTCTATGTCTTTGCAGAGATTGGGTCTCCAGAACTGCACACAGTACTCCAGATGTGGTCTCACCAGCTATCTGTACAGAGGGATAACAACTTATTGTTTTCTACTAGTGATGCCTCTCCCTATACATCCCAGTATCCCCCAGCCCTCCTTACTGCCCTCTCACATTGCTTGCCCACCTTTAAATCATCTGATATGACTACCCCCAGGTCCCTTTCCATTTTTGTTGTTGTTAGTATCTCACCCCCCATAGTGTACTCTTCCCGTAGGTTTTTGTTTCCCATGTGCATTACTTTGCACTTCTTAGCATTGAATCTAAGCTGCCATACATTTGACCATTCCTTCAACCTTGCCAAGTCCCTTCTCATCCTTTCCACCCCACCTTCTGTATCAACCCTGTTGCAGATCTTTGTGTCGTCCGCAAAGAAACATACTTTTCCTTCCAGTCCCTCTGCAATGTCACTTATAAAGACATTGAAATGGACCAATCCTAGAACTGAACCCTGCGGTACCCCACTAGTAACCCTCCTTTCTTCAGAGTGGACTCCATTTACTATTACCCTCTGTGTCCTGTTCTCCAGCCAATATTTTGCCCAGGCTACCATCTTGGGACTCACTCCTAGGTTGGCTAACTTGTATATTAATCTTTTGTGTGGGACTGTGTCAAATGCCTTGCAAAGATCTAGGTAGGCCATGTTCACAGCCCCTCCCTGATCTACTACTTTGGTCACTCAGTCAAAGAAATGTATTAGATTCATCTGACATGACCTTCCCACTGTGAATCAACGCTGTCTTGGCCCCTGTGCCTCTCTGGCCTCTAGGTACTCAATAATTCTTTCCTTCAGAAGTGATTCCATCATTTTCCCTATCACTGAGGTCAAACTAACAGGTCTGTAGTTTCCTGCCTCTGCCCTGCTCCCACTTTTGTGAAGTGGAATAGCATCTGCCCTCCTCCAGTCCTCGGGTACCACCCCATCCTCCCATGATTTATTAAAGAGGGTAGTCAGTGGTGTCACTAGTTCTACCCTAGTTCCCCGAAACCATAGCCTGCTATTGGCTGTTTCTTGGAACTGGCCTGGAGCCTTTAGTCGGCCTTGAAGTTGGAAGTTTTTTACTTGAATTTTCTCCCCCCAACACTCTTTTAAATAGTCTTTTCCCTTGTAAGGCTCTGCCCCACCCTTTATCCCTTTCTCCTATTGGGGATAATTTCAGGCAGCTTACCACTATTAAAGGGACTATCTCAGTTAGCAGTGCCCTCAACTACCCTTATTCCCATGCCTGTACCAACCCTAGCACCCTACCCTTCTAAGAAAACTGTGCACAGGTTGTCCCTACCACCCTCTGGCACAAAGATGAATCCTACATCTTATCTGCAACCCCGATGCACTGTACTACTTACACTGCTAACCTTATCAGGCCTAGTAAGTATTAGGGTGCCCATCCAGACTGGTTGAAATTATACACTGCCAGGGTTGTCGACACCACACTCAATCATTTCATCAACCAATTCAATGCTGCCTGTGACAAGCACACTCCAAAAAAATCCCGGAAAATTAAAGGCACCTGTAATCTCTGGATTACACCTAACCTCACTGAGCTCATGAAATCTAAGGATCACCTCTGGCACAGGGCCCAGGCCAGAGGTAGACAACCTGATATTCAGGGCTTTAAAAAAGCAAGAAACGCATGTACCAGAGCTATTCGCACTGTAAAAAGCCGGTATTACAAAGAAGCCCTCTCTTGTTCCTGGCATGATGGCAGAAAGTTCTGGAGCAATCTTAATGTTGTCATAGGGAAGACGCCCAAACTGGCTCCCTCCATGCTTCTTGTCGATGGCACCCATACTCTTGATCCAAGAACTATTGCAAACACTTTTAATAATTCTTTTACTGACCGACTTTAGTAATGTCCTCCCCACCGACTTCTTCAACCCAACCTTAACAGGTGATAACCTTGGGAAACAGGATCAGCCCCTCAATCACCTGCCATTCCGCTTCAAAGCAATCACAGAATTTGAAGCAAGAAAATATATCCTCAAAGTGCTTTGGAAATCAAGATTTATTGAGGATACTCTTGATCTTAAACTTGTGACCCTCACCTTGGATGAAATCCTGGCACTCTTAACCAAGATAATTAACTTATCTCCTAGTTACTCTCAATTTCTGCAAAAGTGGAAAGCTGCTGTTGTGACACCAGTGCATAAAAGTGGTGATCAAGCCTTAGATGGGAACTACAGGCCATTCTCCATTCTCGCTTTGCTTTTGAAAGCCCTAGGGTGAATAGATGCTGACCAGCTTGTGGAATATATGGAAAAATGCCAGTTACAATGCTCTCAGCAACATGGGTTCAGGAAGGGGCACAGCACCACCACAGCTTTACTAGAGTTCACTGGCTTCATCCATAACTTTCTCGTTCAAGGTCATCTGGCTGGTACGACATTCATTGACCTAACCAAAGCCTTTGACACAGTTAGTCATGCCCTCCTGGTCAACCAACTAACTGGCATTGGGCTTTCCAATGATAATGCAGCATGGTTTAAAAGCTACCTCGATAACAGATCACAGCAGGTGAAGATTGGTGATGTCCTCTCTGATAGTCGACCTGTATGCTCGGGAGTCCCAAAAGGGTCCATCCTGGGACCCTTCCTATTTAGTAACATCCTGAACAAGCTTCCTAACCAGGATCATATCCTGCTTTACGCAGACGATGCAGTCATCTATACCAGCAAACCTCACCCCAAGTCTCTCGAGAACCAGTTATATAGAAACATAGAATTTGATGGCAGATAAGGACCGCTTGGCCCACCCAGTCTGCCCATTTCCCTACCTAATGGATAAGCTGCAGATCCTAGTTAACCAGCAGCCTACTTCTTCCTACCCCCACCCCCTAGAATTGCCTTATGACTGTCCCATGCATGCTTGAATTCCACCACTGTTTTTGACTCCACAACCTCCTCCGGAAGGCTGTTCCATGCATCCACAACCTTTTCTGTGAAAAAATACTTCTATAAATTACCTCTGAGTCGCCCCCCCTCTATCTTCAAATTGTGCCCCCTTGTTCTTGCACACCTCTTTTTTTAAAAGATGCTACCCTGTTGGACTTTGTCGATTCCCTTGAGGTACTTGAACGTTTCTATCATGTCCCCCCTCTCCCTCCTTTCCTCGAGGCTATACATATTCAGCTCCTTAAGACTCTCTTCATATGTCTTCCAGTGCAGACCCTGCACCATTTTAGTTGCCCTCCTCTGGACAGCTTCCATCCTGTCTATATCTTTGCGGAGATTGGGTCTCCAGAACTGCACGCAGTACTCCAGATGGGGTCGCACCAGCTGTCTGTACAGAGGGATAACAACTTATTGTTTTCTACTGGTGATGCTTCTCCCTATGCATCCCAGTATCCCCCCAGCCCTCCTTGCTGCCCTCTCACATTGCTTGCCCACCTTTAGGTCATCTGATATGACTACCCCTAGGTCCCTTTCCATTTTTGTTGTTGTTAGTATCTCACCCCCATTGTGTACTCTTCCCCTGGGTTTTTGTTTCCCAGGTGCATTACCTTGCACTTCTTAGCATTGAATCTAAGCTGTCATACATTTGACCATTCTCCTAACCTTGCCAAGTCCCTTCTCATCCTTTCCACCCCACCTTGTGCATCAACTCTGTTGCAGATCTTTGTGTCATCTGCAAAGAGACATACTTTTCCTTCCAGTGTCCTGCAATTAAGCTTATAAAGACATTGAAGAGGACTGGTCCACTACTGAACCTCATGTACCCCACTAGTAACCCTCCTTTCTTCTGAGTGGACTCCATTTACTATTACCTCTGTGTCCTATTCTACAGCCAATTCTTTACCCAGGCTGTCATCTTGGGACCCACTCCCAGGCTGGTTAGCTTGTATATTAATCTTTTGTGTGGGACTGTGTCAAATGCTTTGCTAAAGTCTAGGTATGCCATGTCCATAGCCCCTCCCTGATCTACTACTTTGGTCACCCAGTCAAAGAAATCTATCAGATTTGTCTGGCATGACCTTCCCACTGTGAATACATGTTGCCTTGGGTCCTGTGCCCCTCTGGCCTCTAGCTACTCGACAGTTCTTTCCTTCAGAAGTGATTCCATCATTTTCTCTACCACTGAGGTTAAACTAACAGGTCTGTAGTTTCCTGCTTCTGCCTTGCTCCCACTTTTGTGAAGGGGAATCACATCTGCCCTCCTCCAGTCCTCGGGTACCACCCCATCCTCCCATGATTTGTTAAAGAGGGTAGTCAGTGGTGTCACTAGTTCTACCCTTAGTTCTATTAGAATTCTGGGATGAATCCCATCAGGCCCCATTGCTTTGTCCATCTTCTGTTTTAAGAGTTCTTTCAGAACCCTTTCTTCTGTAAATGGGCTGGTATCAACTTCCATAGCCAGAGTGTTTCTACTGTTTGTTTTAGGTACCTCCCCCTCTTCCTTTGTAAATACTGAGCAAAATATTTGTTTAGTATCTCTGCCTTTTCACAGTCACCCTCTGCCCACCCTCCCTCCCTCCCTTTATTAAGCCTCACTATCCCTCCCTTGGTCTTCCTTCGCTCCCTGATGTACCTATAAAAGGTTTTATCCCCCTTCTTAACTGAGTTGGCTATCTTTTCCTCGATTTGGGCCTTTGTTGTTCTGACTGCCTTCCCAGCTTCCTTTTGCTTTAACTGATACAGTTCTCTGTCCTGCTCCTTCTGTGATTCCTTGTACTTCCTGAATGCTTTCTTTTCTCTTGAACCTTCACTGCCACTTGCTTGAGAACCATAGTGGTTTCTTACATCGTTTCGTTTTGTTTATTTGCTTCACACAAAGGCTTATTACCTCCGTGATGGCAGTTTTTATTATTCCCCATTGTTCTTCCACCCCTCCTTCCTGCCTAGTTGCTAGTGCATTCCTTAGGCACTCACCCATTTTGGCAAAGTCATTCCTCCCAAAGTCCAGTACTTTTGCCTTTGTATGGCTTGACTCTATTGCTGTGTTTATTGTGAACCATACTGTTCTATGGTCACTAGTTCCCAGATTGCTACCCATTTCTACATTTGTGATCCTCTTTTCATCTCCATTTGAGAGAACCAGGTCTAAGATTGTTTCCTCTCGAGTGGGCTCCAATACTAGCTGTCTAAGGCATGCCCCCTGTAGGGCATCTAGAATAACCCCACTCTTCAAAGTGGCTGCTGCAACTGCACTCCAGTTAACATCTGGCATATTCAGATCACCCATCAGCAATATATCCCCTTTTTCTGCCATTCTGAGTACACTTTCTATCATTTTCGTGTCCATTTCCTCCCCCTGAGAAGGGGGTCTGTATACAACCCATGTGCAGATTGTGGTGCCATTGCCAGTCTCCAAATTTACCCACAGTGCTTCTTATCCTCCCTGTTTGCCCTTTTGTTCTGTTGCTTTGATTCCTTCCCTTATGTAAAGAGCTACTCCTCCTCCTCTTTTACCCTCCCTGACCCTCCTGTAGATAGTGTATCCTGGTATGTTTATGTCCCAGTCATGGTTTTGTGTGTACCATGTTTCTGTGACTGCCACGATATCCAGATGTTCCTCCTCCATCAAGGCCACTAATTCAGGAAGCTTGTTACTCAGACTACTGGCATTGGTACTCATTGCTCTCCATTTTTTGATGGCTTTACCTTCTGTTGCAATATCCCCCACTGACCTTTCTACCTCTGTCTTTTTCTCATTTAGTACCCTGTTTTGTAGGGAGAGGCTGGGATTTTCCTGCTGCTTATCAGTGCCCCCCCCCTTGACTAGTTTAAAATCTTGCCAAAGAAGCATTTAAACTGATTGCTCAAAAGACTTGTTCCCTTCCTGGACAGATGCAGACCATCCTGCCAGTATAGGCTGGTGTCCCTCCAGGTGGAACCCCAGTCCCCAATGAAGCCAAACCCCTGTGCTCCACACCATTTTTTCAACCATTCATTAAACTGCATGGTGCAAAGTACCCTCGCCTCACTCATGCCATTGACATTCAGCACCTCTGAGAAGGATACTGTGTGTGTTACTTGTCTTAGGCCCCTCCCCAATTCTACAAAGTCCTTCTGCACTGCTCTAATCTCATTGCAACTTAGAGTTGCCAATGTAGGAAAAATGGTTCAGTGACCACAAGCTCATAATGAACTATAAAAAGACAAAAACTTTGCTTTTCTCTAGCTCCCCTAAACAGGCACAAGTCCTTCCTCCTTACCATTACTAATGAGGCGGGCTCTCCGTTGGAGCTAGTTCAGCGTTTTAAATACCTGGGTTTTACTATTAACAGCACTCTGTCCTATACTCTTCATACTGGCAACATTGCCAAAGCAGTCAAAATGAGGACTGGGCTACTCTACAGGCACAAACATAGTATGACTTCAGAAGCTCTGACTCTAGCTATACACAGCTCAGTTGTCTCACAAATAGACTATGGGTTGGTTATCTATGGGTCTGCCACTGACACGCCCTTCCATCATATCAAAATGGTAGTAAACAAAGCCTGCCAACTCCTTGTCTGAGCTGCACATCTTACTCACACTTGTGACCTGTATACTCAGGCAAACTGGCTCCAGTACAAAAGCAGAGTTATGTACCAAACATGGCTACTTGCTAAAAAAGTAAACCTAGGTCTGGTGCCCCCTGGAATTCAGAAGCTTCTTAAACTTCTTACCCCCTACTGCAACCCATGTCAGACCAGAAGCTCTGACAATCAAATTTTCAAGAACCCCCACTGCAGCACCTCCCTTGGTCAAAGGTCCTTTGCCTATAGGGCTTCGCTCTGGCTCAACTCTCTACAAAATGACACTAAATCTTCAGTCATGCTAGGCTCCTTAAACTCAAGCTACAGAAACACCTAGTAACTAATGCCAGCTGTGACTGCTTCCACTAGCTGTACCCCTTGCAACATGTTTTCTAATGGCACTCAACATCCTGGCCAATTCTAGCCTTCTATTTGTGTAGTTGGACCTAATGCACTTCTGCCCTGCCCTTCAGCACATCCACACCTATCTCCTCCCCTCCTCTGCTCTCTGTCTCACCTCCTTCCATCCCCTCCCATACCTTTCCTCCCTTACCTAGCCTTAACCTTGCTTATATCCCACATCCCTTCCTTACCTCACCAACCCTCCCTGCCCTTACCATTCCCCCTCCCATTTTTGACTAGGCTCTATGGGCAGAGTCTCACTATTATTGTTACTTAGAAAATGGGCGAGTAAAACCTAGCATCCTGATTGGCTAGGATGCTGACCTAAGCGGGCGGGTATTTCTCGATAGAGCCCGCAAAAAAATAAGTGCAAATTCAGGTGCCGCGTGCCTGAAATACTATTGGGCACCCGAATTTCAAACTCCTAGCCGCCATGTTTGTCATCTACCTTACGACATTCACTTTAGCAACTTTCGCAGCCAGCGTCTGTACCCCGCTTCCACACCAGAACATTAATTCGATGAAAACAGTTTTAGCCACCTGAAAAATGTTTAAAGGAAATGCCAGCACTCACGATACTCCATAGTAAGGAAACCAGTCTTTCAGCCTTCTTCCTACAAGTCTACCACATCGGATGGCCAAAGTGTCGGGAAAGGCAGCGGAGAGACAGCGGGAGAAGCACGAGCTAAAATATCAAATGTGTAATAGACACAGCCCAGGCAGCGGGGAAAGATGTTTTCCCCAGTACATTTAAACTCCAGTAGCGCGAGCAGATATCGCCACGCTGGTATCAACAGCTTCACAGCGCCGCCTTGCCTTTAACCCGCTCAACTGGCGAAAGACAACAAAATACATAAAAAATAGGTGTTTTGTTTGTACTGTACACAACCGGTACCTTGTTTTCTTTTCTCCAGTCATAGCCTTCCGATATGATACCCGTGCATCAAAGTTACGAGTTGTGCCATACATTTTATCATGCGGTGGGGAGGCCTGGAATATCTGAATCCGTTTAAAAAAAAAAAAAACGGGAGGAAAAAAGCACCTTTATCTGAAAATAAATAAAAGAAATGCAGTTCTGTGGTTCTGAGGCAACCTATAAAGACGCAATGGCTAAGACACTGAGCATACTGCTTTTAAAACAATAGCTACAGTGCCCCCTAGTGTCAGTACTAACAATACACATACATCATTAAAGAACACACTTCTAAGGTGGAGGAACTATTTTCTAACAAAAGTTACTTTAAAATAATTTTTCCTTAACTTTTTTGTATTTAACTTATTTTTTTGACAGTGCCCATTTTCTAAGCGCAATAATACCCTCCAGGGTGGGCGGTATTGTGCTATACCAGACCTTCCGGGCTATAAGGCCCTCCGCCTGCGGCGTCGGGCCTCATTACGCCCCTGGGCGGTCCGGTATAGCACAATACCGGCCACCCTGTTGGGTATTATTGCTTACTTAGTATTGTCTCTAACCTCTTGCACTGGCATACCATGTACAATGCCACTTACACCTATGTCCTCAATTTTGTGCTGTTCACTGTGATTTGTCTTGTATCATTCCTTACACTGAATTTCTTATAAGTGCATACCACCTGTTGGCAGCTACCTTGTAACCTGCTAATGTAATCCTCTGATGTGGAACCTAAATAAAGAGCTTTCGGCTCAAATATGTGTAATCCAACAGTAAATAAATAAATAAATGAGAGGGATTTAAACACTGGGGGAGGTGTACAAAGTGCAGTGGGCAGTGGGATGGGTGGGGAGTGAGTAGAAAGGGAAAGTCAGAAAGGGGATGAGGGTAATCACTAGAGTTTAGCTCAAGTGATTTATAATAAGTTTAGAGTAATATTTTAAAATGTGATTATGCCATCCTCCCATCTGGTGCTGAAGTGGAGTGCTCTATCTTACACCTCCTGCATGAGAGCACACTACACAGGATAAAAGGTACAGAGACTCTACGTGCTGATTGGCTCAAATACCTTTAGTGATTTATAAAACAGACACTACTGTGCCAGCAGATCTGTAAGAGCTGGGAAAGTATAGTTCCTTAAGAACTTACCGTAACAGTAGATCTTCAAGAGAGGCTCTTGCAGTAGGTAATTACATATAGGACTGATGTCAGGAGGCGGCAGGACCCCACAGAAAAATTTGTAGCTAGCAGTCTCTGACGAGGGACAGCCCCCATGTCAGGTGACCAACATTAGGAGACTTTGGTATAAAGGGGCAGTCCCTCACGCCCGTCTTCCAGTTCTTTCCCGCCATAGGCCACAAGAGGCCGGACAAGAGAGAAGTGGATATTTCCCTCACTGGAAAAGGAGCTGAAAAAGCTTAGGGGAATGGAGGGCGGGAAGGTATTACCTACTGCAACAGCCTCTCTCGAAGATCTACTGTTATGATAAGTTCTTACGTATCTGTACTATCTTACTTCAAGAGGGCTCTTGCAGTAGGTAATTACATATAGGATTGAATCCCAAGCAGTCTGGAACAAGAAGAAGCACAAGGGAGGAGAAAGCTACTCAAAGCAGATCCTTTTGCTGTGAAGACCTTAAGAAAGAAGGCCTTGCAGAACAGTGTAAATATGGTGAGAGGCAAGATTCAAACTGTAATGTTTTGTAAATGTATGGACAGAATTCCAGGTGGCGGCAGCACAGATGTCTGCCGCTGGCACATTCTTGAAACATGCCACTGAGGCAGCAATCCTTCTGGTGGAGTGACCTCTTATTTGACCCGGAAGGGTCTTGTTGTACTTGTCATGACAGAAGGTGATACAATGAGCCAACCATTTAGACAGGTATTGCTTGGAAACAGCACTGGCTTCTCTTTTGGGGGCAAAAGAGACAAAAAGTTGATCAGTCTTTCTGAGATTCTTTGTTCAGTTAGTGTAGTATCTCAGAATCCGGTGAACGTCCATAGTGTGAAGTAGATACTCCCCCTGATTGGTGTACTGCGTAAAGAAGGCGGGTAATTCTATGGACTGGTTCAATGTAGATTCCACTACCACCTTGGAGAGAAACTTAGGATTGGTGCGTAGAGTCACACGTTCCTTGTGAAAAATCAAGTATGGAATTTTTCACATCAGGGTCTGGAGCTCAGAAAACCTCAGAGAAGAGGTAATGGCCACTAGGAAGAGTGTCTTCCATGAAAGGAACTTCATGTCTGCTGAGGCCATGTCTGCTGAGGCCACTGGTTCAAAAGGAGGCAAAGTAAGTTTCTCAAGAATGAAGTTCAAATCCCAAGGAGGGGCGGGAGCTCGGATAGGGGGTCTCAAGTGAAGAACCCCTTTGAGGAAAGTCTTAGAGACTTCCAGTTGAGCAAACATCCTTTCTGAGAAGGGAACATGGTAGGCTGAAATGGCTGCCATGTGTACCTTCAGAGATGGGTGACTAAGACCCAGGTCGAAGAGATGGTGCAGTTACTCCAGCAGTCGCCCAACTGAGCAGGAGAAAGGCTCGAAGCCTTATGAAGCAGCCCAGATTGAGAACCGTTTCCACTTCATGGCATAAGTAGACGTAGTGGAGGGTTTTCTAGCCTCCACCAAGATCTCAGCCACCAGGGAAGAAACCCCAAAGTGGGCTTGAGCTATGTCTGCAGGAGCCACGCATGTAGTTGAAGGGACTTGAGACCTGGATGGACCAGTTTCCCTTGATCCTGGGTCAACAAAATTCATGACAGCAGAAGAGGAAGAGGAGGTTCCTCTGAGTATTGTTGCAGAAGAGAGAACCAAACTTGCCTGGGCCAGAAAGGAGCAATCAGAATCATTCGTGCCCCTTCTCAGCTGAGTTTCTGCAAGACACGCGGGATCAGAGGAATTGGGAAAAGCATAGACGAATCTGTCCCTCTAATCAAGAGACAGAGCGTCTGTCCAGAAAATGCCTCGCTCTTGAATGAGCGAGCAGAAGTCGGGAAGCTTTGCATTTAGAGGTGAAGCGAACAGGTCCACCTGAGGTGTTCCCAACGTAGGAAGATATGGTCTAGGACCCCCTGATCCAGTTCCCACTCATGAGCTTGAGCAGACAAGCGACTTAGTTTGTCTGCTAAGGAGTTCTCAACCCCCAGAACATGAATTGCCATGAGGTGAAGGTCGTGTTGTGCTGCTCAATCCCAGACTCTCATCGCTTCCCTGCAGAGAGGGAGGGACTGAGTCCCGCCCTGTTTGTTGATGTACCATACCACACACATATTGTCCATCTGGACAGCTAGGTGGCCTGGAAGAAGGTGCAGGTGTAGAGCCTGGAGAGCATAGAGCACCACCTGAAGCTCAAGCACATTGATGTGCAAGGATTGTTTGAGCTTGGACCAAAAGCCTTGGGTCCGATGTGGATCAAGATGAGCTCCCCAACCTTTGCCCGAGGCATCTGTATTCAGAGTCTGGGAGGGAGGGAGGGAGGAGGAAGGAAGAATGGAACTCCCAGAAGAAGGTTCTCTCGAACCATCCACCACTGCAAGTCTTGAATCATGGGAGAGAAGACTAGGACCAAATGATCCAAGTCATCTACCAACTGATCCCATTGAGAGTGAAGCATCCACTGAGAGACCCTCATGTGGAGCCAAGCACGAGGGACTGTCGGGATAGCAGCCACCATAAGGCCAAGGAGGCGAAGAACTGACCTTGCACTGATCCACCTGTGGCCAGACAACAGGCTTACCTGAGTCTGGAGTGTGGCCGCCCTGTGCAGTGGCAGGAAGGCCCTGCCTAGGGTCGTGTCCAGTATTGCCCCAATAAATTGGAGCCTCTGGTATGGGATCAAGTGAGACTTGGAATGGTTGATGGTAATGCCTAGACTGGCAAAGACCTGCTGGGTGAGGGAGAGGCAGTTCAGGAGTTCCTCCCTGGATGAGGCCGCCAGGAGCCAATCGTCCAGGTACGGGAAAACTTGTACCCCCCCAGGTACGCAGGTGGGCCGCCACCACCGCAAGGCATTTGGTAAATACTCGAGGAGCTGAGGAGAGGCCAAATGGAAGTGCCTTGAACTGGTAGTGGTCCCCTTGGAAAGCAAAATGGAGATATTTGCGGTGAGACAAGCGGATAGATATGTGCAGATAAGCGTCCTGCATATCTGGAGTGCATAACCACTGGCCCGAGCGGAGGAAGGGCAGAAGGCTCTGCAGTGAGAGCATCCTGAACCTCTTTTATGGCATGAAAATGTTCAGGTAACTGAGATCTAGAATAGGTCTTACATCTCCTGTCTTCTTCGGGACCAGGAAGAAGTGGGAATAGTAACCTGTTCGTTGCAGGGAAAGAGGGACAGGTTCTATCGCCTCTTTCAGCAAAACTGCTGACATTTCTTCCTGGACCAGAAGAAGATGTTCCCAAGAGTACGATGACCTTGGAGGAGGGTGACAAGGAGATTTCTGCAGAAACTCTATTGAGTGTCCTTCTGCGGTTAACTGGAGGACCCATGAATCTGATGTTATCCTCTCCCAGCCCGGAAGGTGAAGGGAAAACCTCCCTCCTACCGGTTCCTCCGGGAAGCCCGGAGGTTGTGGGAGAGGGAAGGAGTCAGGTGGTGTGGGGCAGTGCCACAGCTGAAGCTCCCACTGCTTTTTTGGGCGGGGGGGCTTGGCAGCTGGGGGGGCCCAACATTTAGTAGCCCTCTTTCCCTGTGGTCTCACTTTGGGTCGATTCCATCTGCGAAAGGGACGGCGCTGCGATTGATGGGGATGACACAGAGTCCACAGACTTTAGTGCTGTCCCCTTCTCCTTCAGGTTGGTGATGATGTCCTTGACATCACCCCCAAACAGCACCAAATCCCGGAAGGGCATTTCCTGGATGGTGGACTGCACTTCCGGGACCAACCCTGACACTCGGAGCCAAGCATGATGCCGCAGGCCTACGGCAAAAGCTGAGCTCCTACCAGCAGTGTCCACTGCATTGTAGGTCACACAAAGAATGTGCCGACTGGCCGAACGTGCAGAGTGGACAAGGTCAGCCACTTCCTGCTTGACCTGAGAGTCCGGAAGGGAGTCCAATTTAGATTCCACCTCACTGAGAATCACCTTCTACTAATCCCCCATGTGGCCAACATAGTTCAGGACCCTAATACCTTGAGTGGAAGAAGCAAAAATCTTCTTGCCATACTGGTCCAGAAGGCGGGATTCCTTGTCGGGTGTAGACGAGCTAAGGTGTTTGGGTTGAGCTGACCGGCCATGAGCGGTGCTAATCACTACCGAGTCAGCTCAAGGGTGGGAGTCTAAGAAGTCAACAGTCTCGGGAGCCTGGTATAGCCTGTTCTACTTCCTAGGAAGTAGGGCTAAGGCCGACGGCTGTTTCCATATGGTGGTAATAAGGTCGGCATGAGGTTCGATCCAGGGTGGCACTAAAATGGGAGCTGTCACAGGCAGATCCAGATGCGCAGTGATTTTTTTATGCTGGGGTCTGGCTCCAAGGAGTGCCACTTATGTACTTCCTGGATCTTCCGGAGGAACTCTGTGAAGAAAGGATCCTCCAGAAGAGACTTCGAAGGAGTCCTTGGCCGGGGCTTGGACGGAGAGCGTGGCTTGTTGTCTTGTTCAGAACAACCGTCGGAAGCATCCGAGGTGTCAGAGAAAGAAGATAAGGAAAAGGTAGACTCCCTCGCCCGAGGGGGAGCAACAGACCCCATGGGAATCCCTCGGGGAAGCATGTCCTGCCTCTCTCTGGACCCAGAGAGTTTAGCCCTGGTGTCCGGAGGTGGGAAGGGAGTGTGTCATTGTGGACATACAGGAACCGGCACCGGCATCATCGTCGGAAGATGACTCTCCACCTCTCTGGTGAGCTGAGCCTTGGCCTCAGCCCACCAGAAGTTCAGAGTCTCCTGCAAGTCCACCAGCGGCTGATGGGGTGGAGGAGGAGGAGGAGGAGGGGGATACGGGTATGGACTATACCCATAAGGCACGTATCCATAACCCAATGGCAGGAAGCCCGGCATCGGATATTGAGGAGGCGGGTACTGCAGCATCGGATATGTCAGCGCCGGGTACTGAGGTGCTGGATACTATGGTCCCAGGTATGACGGCGTCGGATACGACGGGGTCGAGTACCTGGGAGCTGGGGGAGCTGCCAGAGCAGACGGCCTGGCCAGAGGTCCCATGGGCAGTTCTGCAGCAGAAGGCCCAGGAGGTGGAGGGCCCAGCATCGGGACAGCATCAGGGGTGGGATATTGCCTGGAGCCAGCAACACCAGTGTCGGAGTCGGTGGCTGAGGAGCCGGCATCTGGGGAACCGATGTCAGATCAGTGGTACCAGAAGGTGGACGGTCTGATGGAGATGGAAGAGGAACCTCAGCATTACCCAGGGATGGGGGAGAAATCCTCGGGGTTAGGCCGAGGAGACTCAGGGTCCCCGGAGGGCAGCGAAGGCTGTGGGGAGCCGGGAACGACGGACATGAGGGGGGTCCAGCATCAGCTCATCCGCTGTGTGGATGTCAGTTGAACTGACGTGCGGCTTAGCAGCGGGATCTGGGCAGGCGCCGGAGGGGCAGACGTCTGACTTAACGAACCCTTCGCCGGAGACAGGCCGCCATGGAGGGGCGGCCTGGTCGGGTGGAATGGGGGCCGCGCGCCACCCCGAAGGGTCGGGTGACTTACCGACCTTCTTCGTGCAGGTGTCGGAGGAGCCAACGTCCGGCTTATCGGAACTGCTCGCACCAGTACGCCGCAAAACCACTGCTTTACTGGGAACGGAGGCCTCCACAAGACCGGAGGTGCCCGAAGGGCCAGAGCGTGAACCAGACTGGTGGGCCGATGCCGCCTTAGAAGCCTCTAAGGCGGCCATCATGGAGCTGTCCCCAGGGGGGACATTACCTGTGTCATGGCTACTCCAGAGGAAGTCGCGGTGGGAGAGGAGCCCTTGTCCTGGTGCTTTTCTTTATCCTTTTTCTTGCGATGGCCTTCAGGGGAAGTTGACACCTGCCGAAGCTTTTTCAATTCTTTCTCCATGGAGCTAATTTTCTTTTTCAAAATGTGAGCCTCCAGGGACTGCTGCCACCTTCTCTGGGTGGCCACGTTAAAGCTAAGGCAGTGCTGGCACTTCTCTACCGGATGGTCGGGGCCTAGGCAAAAAAGACACAGGGAATGGCCATCCTTGTGTGGGAGTTGGGTGCCACACGAGTCGCACTTGTTTTTGTGCTCGGAGGGTGCAGGAGACAACATACACTGACGAATACCTAACGGATGATAAGAAAAAATCAGAAATACTCAGTCAAAATACCGATGAAGGAGTCTGACGAGCAGGGAACTTTTCCGCGAGGCGCTGGCATGGGCTAACAGTGGGAAAGAACTGGAAGGTGGGCGTGAGGGACCGCCCCTTTATACCGATGTCTTCTTATGTCAGTCACCTGATGTGGGGGTGGTCTCTCGCTGGAGACTGCTAGCTACAAATTTTTCCGTGGGGTCCTGCTGCCTGCTGACGTCAGTCCTATATGTAATTACCTACAGCAAGAGCCCTCTCGAAGTAAGATCTTGCTTTACCTTAGGCACTGCTGTCCCAGCACATGCTGGTAGAGTTTGTTTATTTCTGTAGAACACAACTGGAAGCCAACTCCAGGAAAATGCAGGCTGGAGCCACAATGTAAGAAGTACTTAGTACTGTACCTTGTGCCTTGAAAAAGCGCATAGCGCATGCAGGAAATGTTGGCATGAGGGGAGTGGGTGCCATCCTTTTTATTTTCTACATAAACAAGTTTATATTATCCTGTGGCTCAACAAGTGGTTTTCTTTGTGCACAGAATACCTTCTGAGCCCGACTCTTACCTCCCTGTTTACCACAGTCACTACTGTACTAGCAGATTCACATCTGCTGGACAAGCCCCCCAGATCTGAGCTTACCTGTTGGACTCCCTAAGCCAAAGTTGGAGTTGTCAACCCCTGATTCCTGTACAACTACAGCAGTTAGACTAGGTGTGTAACAGCAGTAGGGTGCTGCCAAAACCTTGGTGCAGCTAGCCCTTTTATTCGTCATAGCCACATGCTGGATCTGCAATCCCAGCCCAAGGACTGTGCAGTGGGGCTGGGATCAAGACAGAAGATGTGCCCCAATTGACACAAGCCAGCAGTAGCTTTTCTGGTCCCCTGGGATTGACAAGTGGGGCCAGGAGCAAGGACTTAACGCTGCAGAACTTTGTCATGTGTGTGCACTGGATTGCACAGAAGGAAGGAGAGTGGCTCCCCTGCTATTTCTCCTCTGGGGCCCCCAATGGCAAATCAGATAATGTGCCTGAAGCTAACACATTAATCCCGGCCCCAGGACAGAGAGCAGAGTCAGGTGAACAGAAAATTAAGCCCATTGCCACATAGCCAGTGAACAATGTTTAAACAGCAGCAGGAGCTGCTAAAAGTACAGCCAAAATCCTAAACAAAATATAAAAAAACATTGTCAGCACAAAGCCTTTTGACCCTTCAGATACAGCTGGGAAAGGGGTCAGAGGTTCCACAACAGCAACCCCATGAAAAAACATAATTTCAGACTACAGATTTTGCAGACAGCAGGAATGTAAAAAACCTGACTGTTGTAGAGACATAGGTCAGGAAGCACAGGCAGACCAGGAGAAGTTATAAAATTTACAATTAGCGTTTTATTATTATCAATAACAATATAAAATGTACAGGATAGCTCTTAAAGGCGGTACATACAAAAACACATTCATCTGAGTCCCTCTCAATTTAAATCTCAATCTCTCTATGTCTCTCCAAAAAAATCATTGCTTTCTTTATATAATTTTTTTCCTGGCAGTTTAAATTCTGCATCCTGCTGCTGTAAGTTACATCTCCAATTTCTCACAAAATTTACCATAACTTTGTCCATTTCCTTCCTGAAGCCAGTCATCACAGGTGCAACAAAACAGAACATTCTGTCCCAGAGCTGATCTCCTGCTGGCAATTCTGTAAACAAGCTTACGGAGGTCAAAACATATTGCAAGGTCAACCCACTGTATTCCAGTTTATTTTTTAAGAAACAAATAGTTTTCTGTTGTCATTTCAACAATATAATTAAATACATTGGCAAACTAAGGGATCCCAATTTCACATAAAGTTTCAAATATATTTTTTAATCACAGAGAAGCAACGGGGGGGGGAGAATAGGAACAGCAAGTGAAGGAAGGGAGATAACGGGGAAATTGTGGAACTATCGGAATGGCCAACTCCTAGGTGACACAAGAAAATATGATTGCACAATCAGGTAGGCAAGAGACAGACAAGTGGCAGAATAGAAGAGGCCACAATAGATCCTTGTAATGAACACTCTCTCTGCATAACAAATAGTACAGGGTTTTATCCATCCTTGTCACACCAACTTTACATTGCTGGTCTGTGTAGTGATTCTCTCAAAACAGACTCTATGAGTGCACCCAGAAAAAAGTAACAGTACAAATAAGAGTGTCTGCAAAAAACAAATCTACTGGCATTAAACAAAATGGAATTACATGCTGGTGCCAAAAACATGCAACATTTCAGCATTTTGCATCATCAGACACTTTATCAGGGGGTCCTCTCACTCTCTGGGGCAGTACTGATGGATTAGCCAGCAGTGAAATTCTTTCTTTGTGTTATTGTGTAGTGATTCTCTTTCCTGTTTCTTCCCTCCACTTATGCAGTAGCGTACTCTAGACTTGCTATGTACCTGACTTGTGGTGGAGAGGCCAACAATGCTTGGTCCTCTATGATGTCAGTCTGCTTCACTTTACTACTGAAGGTGCTAGTGCAATGGGTGATGTCTGCTTCACCCCTGGAGCCTGACCATGCTGCCTCTGCTGAGCTCCCATGGATTCAGACCTTGACACAGTTGCAATAACAGAAATGTGGTAACATAGAAACATAGAATTTGATGGCAGATAAGGACCGCTTGGCCCACCCAGTCTGCCCATTTCCCTACCTGATGGATAAGCTGCAGATCCTAGTTAACCAGCAGCCTACTTCTTCCTACCCCCACCCCCTAGAATTGCCTTATGACTGTCCCATGCATGCTTGAATTCCACCACTGTTTTTGACTCCACAACCTCCTCTGGAAGGCCATTCCATACATTCACAACCCTCTCTGTGAAAAAATACTTCCTTAAATTACCTCTGAGCTGCCCCTTCTATCTTCAAATTGTGCCCCCTTGTTCTTGCACACTCTTTTTGAAAGATGCTACCCTCTTGGACTTTGTTGATTCTCTTGAGGTACTTGAAAGTTTCTATCATGTCCCCCTGTCCTCCTTTCTCCGAGGCTATACATATTAAGCACCTTAAGTCTCTCTTCATATGTCTTCCGGTGCAGACCCTGCACCATTTTAGTTGCCCTCCTCTGGACAGCTTCCATCCTGTCTATGTCTTTGCGGAGTTTGGGTCTCCAGAGCTGCACGCAGTACTCCAGATGTGGTCTCACCAGCTGTCTGTACAGAGGGATAATAACTTCTTGTTTTCTGCTGGTGATGCCTCTCCCTATGCATCCCAGTATCCCCCCAGCCCTCCTTGCTGCCCTCTCACATTGCTTGCCCACCTTTAGGTCATCTGATATGACTACCCCCAGGTCCCTTTCCATTTTTGTTGTTGTTAGTATCTCACCCCATTGTGTACTCTTCCCCGGTTTTTGTTTCCCAGGTGCATTACCTTGCACTTCTTAGCATTGAATCTAAGCTGCCATACATGTAACCATTTCTCTAACCTTGCCAAGTCCCTTCTCATCCTTTCCACCCCACCTTGTGCATCAACTCTGTTGCAGATCTTTGTGTCATCTGCAAAGAGACATACTGGATACTTGGTACTCTGCTAATCATGGCTGGGAAGTCAATGTACCAGGCTATACACTATTCAGGAGGGACAGGGAGGCTAAAAAGGGTAGTGGGTGGCCCTGTACATCAGAGATGGTATAAAGACTACAGAAGTTCAGGTCAGACAGGGGGGAGGCTAAGACAATGTGGGTCACCCTGGAGCCAGGGAATGGAACAGCAATACGTACATGAGTGATCTATAGACCTCCAACACACAGGGAGGAAGTTAACAGGGAACTAGTGGAGAATGTCATGAGCCTAATCTTGAGGGGGTGCAGCAGGACATTGTGTTTGCAGAGAGGATTACCCTTTTTACAGAACTTGTGAGCATTTATAGGGTTCATGAAGAATCACCAACCTTCTTTTCCCCAGTGGGAGAGTGGAAACTGGAGTTATGAGTTCCCTTGACTCTGTATTACGTTCAGTGTTTGAATTCCACCACTGCCACTGGCTACCTCTTGCCTAAGTGGTTTTGTAGGATAGCCAAGCGGTCACTATCTTCATTATCAAGGCACACAGTCTTTGCTAAACCCTTCTGTTAAAATGTTAGATCACGCAATCAGACCCCAGGCAGAGTTGATAAGAAAATCATATAAGTTTACTTAAATAAAAGCAATACAGTAAATTTTACAACTTGGAAAAGCTTTGAACTACAGACAATACCAACAATAAAACAGGATGGTTTACAGAAAACACTAGATACTGTTGTTCTAAACTATACCTTATTTTGATGTTAGAGTCCAGAAAGATTAAATGTCCTTGTGGAGATAACGGTTCATTAGGTAACAGAGTTGTAGCAAGCTTGTGTTCCAGTTCTCTGGATGTCCTTTTAAAAAGACTTCAGGTGCTTCCATGGTGAAAAGTCTTGGTTTCCAGAATTCTGACTTAAAATCAGAATTCTCTGTTCAGTATGTGAAAAGTCTAATTTCTACACACTCAGGTCTGGTTTTAGAGATTTTTCCAGGCTTACACATATACTTTCTGGTGTAAAAGTATCAGCTTGGTCAGTCTACCTGACTCCAAACTAAAAACTATTCAACTGCACTGAGTTCAGATGTGTCTGATAAATACAATCTGGTCATCTTTAAGACACACCTACCTTTTCTCTCTCTCTTCTGGGATGGTAAACAAGTACAGATAGTGGGGTGCAACAGTTTAACTTTTCCTGCAGGTGCCACTGTAGTTCCATGTCAGGTTTCATGTCAACCCCAGTAACATCTGGTCCATGCATTTGGCCTAACCCCTGACCCCTAGGTCATTCCATTACCTTTTTCTTGTCATTGGAACTTACATGTTCAGTTTGTATGATAGTTTATGTCTTCCTGGGTCCTAAAACTGTCTCCCTTATCTGGAGAGGTACCAGACCCACACTAGCTGTTATAGAAAGTCTGGCTATTTTGTATTTACTCCTAAAAGCCTTTTAAAGAGACAGTGTCTTACGCTAAAGTCCATTACAGCACATATGATAGGAATGGATATAGGCCTATCTGGTGACAGAGGACATACGCAACAAAGCAGCTAAAGGAGAACTCCTTCTACTGGGGGATTTCAATATACCAGATGTGGACTGGACCACCTTGGCGGCTGTTTCAGCCAGAAGTATAGCCATCTTAGAACCCCTGCAGTGGGTTGGACTCAGGCAGCTGGTGCATTAACCAAGGACAAGTCAGTTCTGGATCTGGTATGGACCAATGGGAACAGAGTCAAAGAAACACAGGTTAAAGGGCAGCTCATGTCCAGTGACCACCCCTATAACTCCCCCCTTTCCCCCAGGGCCCCTCCCTTCTACTTTAAACAGGTATCCCAGACTGTAGCCGGAAAATACCTCCAGAAGGTTCTCAGCAAGACCCGGTTTAGTAGTGACACACTAGATCTCAAATTATTAAATCTCTCCCTCAATGTTGTTCTGAAACCACTAACAAGTTTTTAAACCTATCTCTCTCCCTTAGGCAGTTCCCATTTTTCTGGAAGGCAACAATTGTCACACTGGTATATAAAAGCGGTTACAGAACTTCACACTCTAACTACTGTCCCATTTCCATCCCCCCCAGTCCAAAGCTCTAGAGTGAACTGTTGCTGACTAACTCTCAGAATACCTTGCCAAGTATGATATTCAGTGCCCCCAGCAGCATGGTTTCAGAAATGTACATAGTACAACATCAGCCTTACTTGAGTTCATCAACTGCATACATGCTGCATTAGAAAATGGGCTCGGAAATATAAGAAATCTGGTTGGCTGGCAGGGGTGCATTAACTTACAGTGAGAGCCCTGTAAGTAAAAAGTACCAGCCATGCCAACCCTGCCAGCCTCATAATGGTTATCACTGTGCCCAGCCTACTTCATAATTGGCTGAAGCACTGGGCACACAATTTGAAAGTGCCACCATTTTTATTACCCGCTTCCCGAGAGATCCAGTCCTCCCACCTGCCCAATTCACGCCTCACGACTCAGTCTCACTTTTGTTTAGTGCATTTTTAGAAATAATTAAAAAAAACTCATATTCAAAAGCAATACATTCACTTGTCATTTGTTTACAACTGTTTCACACCGCGACTCTCAATCAGACATATCACTGACCCCAACACACTTCACAGACATGGAAGCGCTACACAACTCTCCTCAAATGGAATGTCTCATATCCTGTCCTGCTGTCCCCAGAAATTCAAAATGTAAGAGCTCTGCTGTGTTTAACACATAAAAAAGTATTTTATCCACTCCCATGCCACATCCTATCTCCCCGTGTGCACTTCCTGCATGTATGTACCAGACACTGATGTGATCATGTCACGCGCCAAAGAACAGCAACTTCCGTGGAGTAAAACAAGACTTGTTAGTGCAAGTACCACAAAAAAGTGTCTCTCTTTTTTTTTTTTAAAACAATGATGCCGGGAAAAACATTAAAACACACTCCATGACTTGTTTCAGAAGTGTGGCAGGGGAGCGCCTAAGAACAGTATCTTCCAAGGAATAAAGAAAGACTTGTTCATGCAAGTACAGCAAAAAAATAATTCTTGCTTTTTTCCTTCTTTGTTAGTAGAACAATGATCCCAAGAAACTGCTGGAGGGGATGAACTTAACAAAAAGAATGCTCCAGCTCTTGTTCCAGAGCTGCAGGGGGGGCATGTGGACTAAGGAAAATGGCTCTGTGGGGGTCGCAACAGAACATGGAATAAGACAGAAATGGAGGGACTACTTTACAAGAGAAACACTTAAGCTTCAGTGTTACTCTGTTTTTATGTTTGCTTGCACGCATGCGCAAGAAACATTATGCGACAGCTTAGGAGAGAAGCGGGGTTGGGAGGCACAGCAGTGTGGCAGCCAACAGAGGCATTACATTTGGGGGCTTGGCTGTGGTGCACCAATGGAGGCACAGTGTGCTGATGACACTGGCTTCCAGAAGTACCACCAACTTGTAACGTTTTCGCTGCAGCAATCAAGGGTCACCTCATCATTGCAGCATCAGCCATTCTGCTGCAATGAGGGAGCAACCCATCATTGCTGGGCAGAACGTTGCTGCTCTAATATTGTTTGTGAACACGGTGTCTTGCACCCGTGTTCTAAACATCTAGTCACCCAGTGCCAGAGGGTGCCCAATCCCCCTCGGCAGCATGTGCCCTTCCCACAGCAGCATGTTTTTGCTGACGGGGGCCCATATCCCCATCGGCTTCCATCCCCGGTGCTATGACTTGCCAACAGGGGAGCCCACTCCCCATTGACATTATGTCCCCCTTCCCACTTTGATGTGCAGATGGGGGACCCCACTCCCCGTCGGCATAGGTTCCTCCCCAAAACAGTGTGGGAGAGTTGTGCTGAGGGGGTGCCCAATCTCCTTTGGCTCTTGTGCCCCCCTCCACTTTTGTGCTAATGGGGGTTCTCAAATGCCCCTGTTAAAAAAAAGTCCTGCAATGTCTTTTTTTTGTACCTATAAAGCAAAAACAGTCCCTTGTCAAGTCCGGTGGCCTCCCAACCTGCTCCCACCCTCTGCGTACCCTGCTTCCCCTCACCCCATACTTACCTTTGGAGCCCAGCACGACGATCTTCGGTGGACCGGGAACACATCTGCACTCTTCAAAGTCGACCACCAACTAAGGAAATGCCAGTAAGCTGTATAATGGTATAAACAGGTTTTTTTCATCTTTGATGCATATCTCTGGCATTTTTTGGAATTTGTGCACCACATTTTCTGCATGGGGTTTTTGGAAACCCTCCTCATGAATTCTGGCACTGTCATGGCATTAATCAGCCCTGAAAGGTGATTTTGTGGTCACTGCATGGCATCATCTTTCGGGACTGATTAACAAAACCACAGTGCCAGTGTTCATGAGGTGGACTCTCAGAAAGTCTATGTTTCAGATTTGGTGGGAAAAATCCAAAAAATGATTGTTTTATGAGCGTGCATTGCGCAGTTGCTACATACGCTCGTAAGTTCGCCAATTTGCAATATTTTCACTCCAGAATTTCTACATTACCATTTTTATGCACCTCCTTATGAACAGTACAGCTGTCATTTTTTACATCCTGGCTGAAATGTGGTTTCGCAGTTCCAGCGCAGAAGTGCAGCCGCTGTGGGAAATCAGTGTTCAGGACACATTAAGAAAATCACAGTGACACTGTTGATGAGCAGAGGTCCTAAAATGCCTATATTATAAATTTTGTGATGAAAGTCCATAAAATGAGTGTGCTACTTGCAAGCCGCAGGTTCCATGCACGCCAGAAGTCTGCAAGTTTGCAACATTTTCCGTCCAGATTTTCAACATTGCCATTTTTTCACACCTCCTTATGAACAGTGCAGCTGTCATTTTTCACATCCTGGCCAAAATGTGGTTTTGCACTTCTGGCGCAGAATATCAAGAGCGCTGTGGGAAATCAGTGTTCGGGACACACTGAGAAAATCACAGTGACACTGCTCATGAGCACAGGTCCTACAATGCCTATGTTGAAAATTTGGTGATGAACATCCATAAAATGACTGTGTAACATGCATGTGTTGCACAGTTTCCACGTACTGTATGCTCGGACGTGCTAGCATTTTTAATATTCCCAGTGCAGATTTTCAACATTGCCATCTCTTCACACCTCCCTGTGAATGGTACAGCTGTCATTCTTCACATCCTGCCCCATCTGTGTTTTCGTACATGTGGCGCAGAATGGCATTGTCACTGTTCGAAGTCAATGTTCAGGACACATTGACATAATCACACTGCCACTCTTCATGAGAAGAGGTCCCACATGCTTTCATGAGGTGGGGTCACAAAAAGGCCATGTTAAAAATGTGCAGTGTAAATAGCAAGAAACGCCCGAGGTGTTAGGGTTTCTAACCATAACGTCCTACCCTGTACAGACTGACAGGCATCAGGGTGTGCCTTTGGATTGCCGACTGTACTGCTCATGCCATCCAACCCCCACCTCCAGCCAGTGACAGGCATCGAGGTGTACCTTGGACTCTTCGGCCCCAGGCTTCACCCCATTCTCCTATGCTGCACCCTTTTCAGCATATGTCCTTATGGAACGGGGTGACTGTAAAGCCAAACACCCTAAGGCACACCTCAACACGTGTCACTGTCTGCAGAATAGGGTGAGGTGACATGCATGCCCGTCATTGGGCGATGACCCAAAGACTTACCCCAATGCCTGTCCATCTCTACAGGATAGAGGTGGGGTTGGCGTTAACTTCAGTACTTCACTGCCATTCCTATTCTGTATCTGTCTAACTCCTGCATTGCCAATGCTAATACCAGCAAGCAAACATTCAGCATTGACAAATGCTTGTTTTAACTGTTTCTTTAATTTTTTTACATCCCCCACATGACTGCCACAGGAATCCCATTTTCTAAGCGCAATAATACCCTCCAGGGTGGGCGGTATGGGCAATACCAGACCTTCCAGGGGCTATAAGGCCCTCCACCTGTGGTGTCGGGCCTCATTACGCCCCTGGGCAGTCCCGTATTGCCCAATACTGCCCACCCTGTCGGGTATTATTGCTTGCCCAGACCATAGCCAAGTGATGGGACTATAGTCATTGACCTCACTAAGGCCTTTGGTACTGTTCACCACCCCCTTCTGCTCACTACACTTACATCCCTTGGCCTTTCCAGGGCAGCCATCGGCTGGTTCTCTAGTTATCTTGGCAATCATACTCAGCAAGTCAAAATCAATGATACCCTCTCCTATAGCCTTCCTGTATGCTGCGGTGTTCCCCAAGGGTCTATCCTTGGACCTTTACTTTTCAGTCTGTTTCTTAACAGTCTCCCTCAAGCCTGCAATACTAATATAATCATTTACGCTGATGATGCTGTTCTCTTCGACTGCCACACTCACCCCTCACCTCTCTCTAATGCACTGCAAGCTGACTTCCTATCAGTTAAATTCTGGTTTACCCAACATAAACTTGTAATGAATTACAAACAAATAAAAGTGATGCTCTTCTCAAACCCACATAACAGACACAGTTCAGCCTCCCATAACATCCTTAACAATCTCAAACAGCCCCCTGAACAAGTTAACGAGTTCAGATACCTTGACATCACTCTTGATTGCCTGCTAACCTATTCACTGCACATCAATAAGATCTCTAAGGAGGTCAACTGCAGAATCAGTGTCCTGTATCGGCATAGACATTGCATGACCCCTGATGCCCTCTGACACATAGTTTTCAGTTCAATTATCTCCATTATTGACTGTAAGTTAATTATCTACAGCGCGGCAATGGACACTACAATTACACTTAAATCCTGTAGACTGGTATCAGGTGCTGACAGGAACATGCACACATGTGATCTCTATGGGCAAACAAACTGGCTCCACTTCAGGGGTAGGGTTAACTATCAAATCTGCTTATTTGCCAAGAAAATTCAAGTAGGGCTAACTCCACCTGTTGCCCTGCCCCTCATTAAGCCTTCCCTTAACCCTTGTACGACCTGCAATGCCTCCAGGCAAACATTCATTGTCCCTTTTGTAGGACTTCCCAAGCCCAGTGCACCTTTAGCTATAGGGCTCCCACATGGCTCAACACGCTTACTCCTGATATTGTCTCAAGCTTCACAGGTACCTTATGGCCTTAAGTAGCTGTGACTGTGTCCATTAGTTGGCCTTCCCCTTCTGCCCCTTTAGAACTCTCCCCCTACAATGTTCCCCATTTTCCTTTTACTCCCCACCCTTGTTTCTCCCCCCCACTCCCTCCTCCTCTACCCTTACTATTTCTCCTTCTTGCTTCCTCCACTACCTAGGTTCATCATCCGCATCCTACCTACTGCTTCCCCCTTCTCCACTTGCCCTAGGTTTACCTAGCCACTGTCTTCCCCTCCCCATCCCTGCTCCTCCCCTTAACCTTTGCTCCCTTTCTCTCCCCACCCTACAATGTTACTGATGACTGCCTGCTCACCCCCATTCCTCTTGCTCACCCTACTCCATACCCCCTCCCCCTGCTTTTTCTCTTTCGCTCTTACTTGACAAAGGCCATTCTTTAGCCGCCTAGTGCCCCTTCCATACTTTCAACCTACCTTTACCCTGGACATATTTATTTATGTGTTTGATAACCGGGTGAGCAAACTGATCCAGAGGACCGTTTTCAGTTGCAACTCAGGATATGTTCTCCCCCTCCTCCCTAATCTCTCTACCTTCTCATAAGTACCCTGCATATTTACTTACCTGCATCCTACTACAACTTTGTTTATTATCTACTTCCTAACTAACCTTGTAAGCATCCCACTATGTGGTTTATATTACATTTTAACCATGTTTTTTTTTTTATTGAACTGCCTTTGATGTTATTATTACTTACTTTGTCTTTATGTTGTTTAATTTGTTTTTGAAGTGGAACCTTTGTAAAAGAACCTCTGGTTCAAAGGTATTTGTAATCCAAGATTCAATAAATAAATAACCACCTCATGGGGTGGTTCAGTATGTCAACATGGACTCAAGTATGCCACACAAGGGTAAAAGTATTAGATTTTAGGAGGCCGGATTTCACTGAAATGTGTAGATGTATACAAGCTGTTCTGGGGAAAGGAGAGGTAATAGAGAGGGTGGAGAAACAATGGGAGAAACTGAATGGAGCCACAGTGGGGATAACAAACTGATGCATTAGGATAGTGGCCAAAGGGAAATGAAGAAGGAAACCACTATGGTTCTCAAAGGAGGTGGAGGAAAAAGTCAGGGCTAAAAGACTGAGTTTCAGGAAATATAAAGGGACCCAAAAGGAGGAGGACATGTGTACCTTGACTGTCTAAGGGAAGCAGGGAAGGCTGTTAGGAGAGCTAAGGCAAAGACAGAGAAGCGTTTAGCACAGTCTGTGAAAAAAGGGGAGAAGGCATTTTATAGGTACACCAGTGAAAGAAGAAATACTGGGGGAGGGAGAGTGTAAGGAGAGGTATATGGACAAGAAAGAAATAATGAACAACAATAATAATAATAACATTTTTTTTGTAAAACGCAATTCAACATGTATCAAAATACTGTACAGAATTAAAAACAAAGATAAAACATTAAAATACAACAATGAATCATTAGATACTAATCTCCGAAAGCAAGGTTAAATAAATATGTTTTTAATGCCATCTTAAAGCTCTCCAGGGTCAGACACTCTCTGATCCGATGAGGTAGAGAGTTCCACAGGGTTGGAGCTGCGTAGTTAAAAGCTCTCCCACCAGATAGGGATGCAGTATAGTGCAGTGGTTTAAGGCTCTGAGCTGCAAATCTGGTGACATCCAGCAGACCAGACCTGGGTTTGAATCCCACAGCTTCCACTTGCAGACTGTGAGACTCTGAGCAAGTCACTTAACTTCTCTGTGCTCCCAGGTCGCACCTGTACAAAAGCTTTCAGCTTAGTGTGCTAGTCCTGATTAAACAATTAAAACAAACAAAAAAAAGATATCCTTAATTGAACCCTGGGAACCTCTAGCAATCCCTCGTTGGCTGAGCAGAGGGGTCAGAGGGGGCAGTAAGGAATCAGGAGCTCTTGTTGGTAGCCAGGACCCTGACCGTGAAGGGTTTTAAAGGTCAGTAAACTGACCTTAAAGGTGATCTGCCACTGAACTGGCAGCAGTGTAGTTCGCGCAGCAGAGGAGTAATATGACTGGTCCGGGAAACCCCTACCAGTAACCTGGCTACAGCGTTCTCACCAGCTGCAAGCTGCGGATATCAACCCCTGGAAGCCGTAGGTATAGGAAGTTACAGTAGTTGAGGCGACAGGACACAAAGACATGGATCAACATTGGAAGATCACGGGACGGAACAAGGTGCTTAATCCGGGCAATGTTCCTCAGATGGTAAAAAGAGGATCTGACTACGGCTGACACCTGCAAACAAAGTGTCAGCCCTTCATCAAATATCACACCCAGAATCTGCACCTGAACAGAGGGAGGAGTTGGCTACCCGTGAGCCAGAGCCCGGAGGCAGACCACCCTCCCGTCCTCTCTATCTGGCGACCTGGCTACACCACCAACACCTTGGTCTTTCCAGGGTTCAACCTTAGCCAGCTAAACATAGAAACATAGACTCTGACGGCAGATAAGGACCACTTGGTCCACCCAGTCTGCCCATTTCCCTACCTATTGGATAAGCTGCAGATTCTAGTTAACCAACAGCCTACTTCCTGCAACCCCCCCACTATAATTGCCTTATGTCTATCCCATGCATGTTTGAATTCCCCCACTGTTTTAGACCCCACAACCTCTCCAGGAAGGCGGTTCCATGCGTCCACCACTCTCTCCATGAAAAAGAATATCCTCACATTACCCCTGAGTCGTCCCCCCTCTAACTTTAAATTGTGCCCCCTTGTTCTTACACATCTCTTTTTCTGAAAGATGCTACCCTCCTGGACTTTATTGATTCCCTCGAGGTACTTAAAAGTTTCTATCATGTCCCTCCTTTCATCAAGAGTATACATATTAAGCTCTCTCAGTCTCTCTTCATATGGTTTCTGATGTCGACCCTGCACCATTTTAGTTGCCTTCCTCTGGACTGCTTCCATCCTGTCTATGTCCTTGCGTAGGTGAGGTCTCCAAAACTGCACGCAGTACTCCAGATGGGGTCTCACCAACTGTCTGTATAGAGGGATAACCACTTCCTTTTCTACTTGTGATGCCCTCCCTATGCATCCCAGTATCCCCCTGGCTCTCCTTAATGACTTCTCACATTGCTTACCCACCTTTAGGTCATCTGATATGACTACACCCAGATCCCTTTCCATTATTGTTGTCGTTAGTACCTCCCCTGCTATTGTGTACTCTACTCCTGGATTTTTATTTCCCAGGTGCTTTACTTTGCACTTCTTTGCATTGAATCTAAGTTGCCATATGTCTGACCATTCCTCCAACCTTGCCAAGTCCCTTCTCATCCTTTCTACCACCCTTGTGTATCAACTCTGTTACAGATCTTTGTGTCATCCGCAAAGAGGCATACCTTTCCTTCCAGACCCTCCGCAATGTCACCTATAAAGACGTTAAAGAGGACTGGACCCAGTACTGAGCCCTGATGTACTCCACTGGTAACCTCCCCTTTCTTCTGTAACCCCTAGATGGCGCTATCCCAGGGGCTACTACCCCTGCCTGATTTGCCACTAACAGGTTGAGGGGCCTGGATCCAATGGCGGGTGCCTCCACCCAGAGGTCAGGGTTTGCAATAGTTAAACTAACTTGGTCACAGCCCTCTGGGACACTGCAACCCCCCTTTCTTCCCACTAGTGGCCCACACAATATATCAGAATTACCTTCACAGTATACACTTACCCCCAGGTCTGGTTCCGGCACTGGGACCTCCTGTGAAATGAGATACAGTGCAACAATCACAGTACAGTACTTTAACATAGACAAATACCTCAGGCAGTATAACTTTGCTGAAACAAGCAGCTCTGATTTATTTAGGGGGATATAACAAGGACAGGGGGAAATCAGGTTGATCAGCTTATCACTAATAATCTACCTATGGCTCTGTGCACAGGCCTATCCCTATCAGTTACTGTCCCTGGGTACCCAAGCCCTAGTGGCTAGTCCAAACCGTGGCAGCTGGTAGGGGCCCTTTCACACAGAGAAAAGGAGAATTAAACAGTCAGCAGTACAGTAATTCCATTTGGATTTAATGTGGCAATTCAACAGGGAGCGACCCTGAATTAGTACTCGACCTCCAAATAAGATAGGGTCCTTCAATGTCAGCAGGGCTCACTTGAGGTACACAAACCTCTTCACACATCCATATAAAAGAAAGCACTATACCAGGCAGGCTGCATCTGTATCCCGATCGCAATTACTGCACAATACCGGAGAACACACAGCAGATTCAGTTCCTGACAGACGAGAGTGCAATTTTCAGCAATTCCTCCAGTCTTCACAGGGTGAGCCTGGTTTCTACTCTTCAGAGATCCTTTGATTCTTTCTCAGGACGGATTCAGTCCTAACAAGCTGTTACATAAGCTGCAGACCGAACTCTGGGCCTATACACGTTTTTGACTAAAACTGCACACTGAAAAGCACAGGGCTCCTTCCTTCTTCACTGCCAAAGCTCAACTGAAACTCCAACCCGACAAAACCGGCACTTCCTTTGAGTTCCTCCCAGTTCTTGACTGATTGGCTGTCACTCACACACTGCTGCTGTTGGTCCAAAAAGGTGCTGAAGTCTAAACTACATCTCCCAGAGTCACTGCCCATACAATCCTCTTGTGGCTGGCTCAGATTATGAGTCCAAGTTCTGATTCGTCCAAGGCACCATTTTAGAGCTAGCTTACCCCACACTGATTGGTCCAGCTCAGCAGTTCAAAACCAGAATGGGGAACTAGCAGACACAGCTCTGACTGCAAAGAAAGCAGGT
This sequence comes from Neoceratodus forsteri, assembly GCA_016271365.2. Classification (NCBI taxonomy): domain Eukaryota; kingdom Metazoa; phylum Chordata; order Ceratodontiformes; family Ceratodontidae; genus Neoceratodus; species Neoceratodus forsteri. The sequence goes on from CM057451.1 coordinate 1,096,331,143, forward strand.
TAGACAAACTGTAATTTCATTATTACTCTAAATAATTTCTGGCAAACAGTTACATCTTTCAGATAGGTTCCTTTGCACCCTAGTGACTGCAAAATGAAGTGAATTGGCAGCAGCTCGAGTGGTACTCAGAAGCACACAGTCCCCCCATACAAACTAATTATGTCTGCAAGCAGACAGCTCTTAAAGAGACAGTACCAGAGGCTCTAAAAACACTCACTGATAAACGGCTTAAATGCCAAACACCATTCAGGCTTGGAGCATTCAAGCAAGCTCCTGGAAGTCTTTTGGGAACCCCCATTTGCAGAGGGGTTACACTTCAGAATGTGTTCCATTCACTATTACCTTCTGTGGCCTGTTGTGCAGCCAGTTTGCTACCCAGGCTACCACCCTGGGACCCACTGCCAGGCTGGCTAACTTGATTATTAATCTTTTGAACGGGACTGTGTCAAATGCCTTGCTAAAGTCTAGGTAGGCCATATCCACAGCCCCTCCCTGGTCTATTACTTAGCTAGCCTGCACCCAGTCCTGGAGCTTCACGAGGTAGCTATTAAAGACAGAGACCGCACTATCCTGGTCAGGGGCAAACAACAGGTAGTGCTGGGTATCATCTGCATAACAGTGAAACCACAGCCCATACTATCTTACAATGTCTCCCAATAGCAGTGAATACACCACAAACAACATAGGGGGCAGCACAAAGTCTTGAGGAACCCCACATGGCAGATAATGAGGCAGAGGAATAAATCCCTGATGCCACTCTCCAGGTTATGCCAGTGAGGAAAGATCTAAACCAGCTAAGAACTGTACCTGACAGGCCACAGATATCTCTCAGGCAGTCAAGCATCCCCCCATAGTCCACGGTGTCAAAGGCTGAAGAGAGGTCAAGAAGGACCAAGATAGAATGACACTTCCGATCTCTAGCAATCAGGAGATTACTGAGCACCCGAACCAGAGTGGTCACCGTACTATGCCTCTTCTGAAAACCAGACTGGAGGGAATCATAGATGTTGTGGATGGTCAAATGGTTGTCCAACTGAAAAGCAACTATTTTCTCTATCAACTTCCCAATAAAGGGAAGGTTAGAGATTGGCCTGCAGTTGGCAGAACAGTCTGGGTCCAAAGAACATTGTTTAAGGAGCGGTGTAACCATTGCCTCCTTTAGGGAGTTCGGAAACTCACCTAAATCTAAGGAGCATCAGACTATTTTTGCCAAGACAGGGCCGATGACATCTACACACCCCAAAATGAGATGTGTAGGGCCCGGGTCAAGACGACAGGAAGTAGGTCGCATACTTTGGGCAACCCGCACGACATCATTGATTGCCGGCAGGTCAAAGTGACCCCAGGAAGACCGAGGTGTAGTGACTGTACACCGACCGCTGCCAACCCCATAGAACATGCTGAGTGAATCTCAGCCCTGATGTTGGACACCCTATTGGCAAAGAATTGAGTAAACTCATCACACTTCTCTTGTGAAAATGCTTTCCAAACCTGAAAACAGGCTGGATTGCACAGTCTGTCTACAGTTCAGAAAAACTGAGCCAGTCGATTCTGAGCCACTGAGCCACAGCAATCTCCCTGGACAGGAACTCTGCCTTCTTATGGGAGATTGCTGATTGTTGGAATTGATAATGTTCTATCAGTCTAAGGTGGTCAGCATCAAGGGCAGATCTCCACCAGCAACATTCTAGCCTTTGCCTCACATGCCTCACACCTCAACTCCCTTAAGGCCCCATCAAACCAAGAGGACCGAGGGTGGAGACTGAGGGGGCGAACACAGACAGGAGCAATGGAATCCAGGACATCCCCATGGCCATATTATAGGTCTGGACTAGGTGCTCTGGACCCTCACTAATATCTGTACATCCCGATAGGGAAAGTACTGCCGAAAGGCCAGTGGAAGTAACATCCCTCAATGGGCGGCATCTGACCATCTCCACGGGGCAGGCCTATAAGAGGGAGCTCGGAAATTGAATCTTACAGTGCAATGGTCAGACCATCCAACTGGTTCCACCACCAGATAGGTGGCTTCCATTCCCAGGAGGAAAACCAGATCAAAAGAGTGACCATGAACATGGGTTGCAGAGGTAACAACCTGTGTGAAGCTCAGCATATTCATAAGCTGAAGGAAGTCCTGACCAAATTGCAAGAGTTCGTCATCGACCCAGGCATTGAAGTCGCCCAGCACCATCAACCTGGGCAACTCCAACACCATGTCAGTGACGAAGTCCACAACTTCCTCCAGGAACACACTCTCACCCCTGGGAGGACGGTAGATGAGAATGAACCTGCATCCCACACCTGCAGCCGCAGTACATTCAAATGATCTGGAACCCTAAACTGGAACCTCTGTAAGGCCCAATTCCATTCTAAAACAGATAGCTACACCCCCACCCCTGCAGTCCAATCTCGAATGGTATATCACCGAGAACCCGGCTGGAATAGCCGCCTCCAAAATCGGGCCGGCATTTTCATCCAGCCACGTCTCGGCGATACATACCAGGTCGGCCATTCCAACAAGGTCAGCTATAATACCCATCTTGTTCTTTAACAAATATAGTACTTCTGCTCAGTATTTACTAGGGAGGGTCAAGGACCACAGCTGGAGGGCAGAGGCAATGAGGGGGAGTGGACACCGGTCCATTCACAGTGGAGAGAGTTCTGGAAGGACTCACAAAACTGAATGCGGATAAGGTCATGGGGCCAGATGGCATCCATCCAAGGATATAAAGGGAGCTGTGAAGGGAACTGGCAGCACCTCTGGCAGCCCTGTTCACAGAGTCACTCAACACGAATGAGGTTCCAGAGGACTAGAGGAGGGCACATGTGGCCCCACTGCACAAATGCAGCAGTAGGGAGGAAGCGGGGAACTACAGGTCAGTCAGCCTTACCTCAGTGGTGGGAAAGATCATGGACACACTGCTGAAAGGACAGTGGCCCACCTGGAATCCAGGGGTGCCCAGGATCTGAGGCAACATGAATTCACAGCAGGAAGGTAATGTCAAACGAATCTGATATTTTTTTTTGATTGGGTGACTAGGGAAGTAAATCAGGAAGAGACAGTAGATTTCACCTACCTAGATTTCAGCAAAGCCTTCGACACCAGCCCACATAGAAGGCTGGTTAACAAGACGGGTAGTCTAGACATGGGAGACAAGGTGGTGAACTAGGTTAGGAAAGTACAGTTACATAAGAACTTACCGTAACAGCAGATCTTTGAGAGAGGCTCTTGCAGTAGGTAATTACATATAGGACTGACATCGGCAGGTGGCAGGACCCCACGGAAAAATTTCTAGCTAGCAGTCTCAGGAGACGTCGGTATAAAGGGGCGGTCCCTCACGCCTGCCTTCCAGTTCTTTCCCGCCACAGGCCATAAGAGACCGGACGAGAGAGAAGCGGATATTTCCCTCACTGGAAAAGGAGCTGAAAAAGATTAGGGAGATGGAGGGTGGGAAGGTATTACCTACTGCAAGAGCCTCTCTCGAAGATCTACTGTTACGGTAAGTTCTTACGTAACTGTACTGTCTTACTTCGAGAGGGCTCTTGCAGTAGGTAATTACATATAGAACTGAGTCCCAAGCAGTCTGGAACAAGAAGAAGCACACGGGAGGAGGAAAGCTACTCAAAGCAGATCCTCTAGCCGTGAAGGCCTTAAGAAAGAAGGTCATGCAGAACAGCGAGCCCGAAGCCTGTTCTACGGTGAGAGGCAATATCCAAACTGTAATGTTCTGTAAATGTATGGACAGAAGTCCAAGTGGCGGCAGCACAAATGTCTACGGCTGACACATTCTTGAAACATGTCGTAGAGGCAGCAACCCCTCTAGTGGAGTGACCTCTTATTTGACCCGGAAGGGTCTTGTTGTACTTGTCATAACAGAAGGTGATGCAATGAGCCAACCATTTAGACAGTCACTGCTTGGAAACAGCACTGCCTTCTCATTTGGGGGCAAAAGAGACAAAAAGTTGATCAGTCTTTCTGAGATCCTTTGTTCCGTTAGTGTAGTATCTCAAAATGCGGTGAACGTCCATAGTGTGAAGTATACACTCCCCCTGATTGGAGTACTGCGTAAAAAAGGCAGGTAATTCTATGGACTGGTTCAATGTAGATTCCACTACTACCTTGGGGAGAAACTTAGGATTAGTGCGCAGAGCCACGCGTTCCTTGTGAAAAATCAAGTATGGGATTTTACACATTAGGGCCTGGAGCTTGGAAATCCTCTGAGCAGAGGTAATAGCCCTAGGAAGAGCGTCTTCCATGAAAGAAACTTCATGTCTGCTGAGGCCACTGATTCAAAAGGAGGCAAAGTAAGTTTCTCAAGAACGAAGTTCAAATCCCAAGGAGGGGGGCAGGAACTCGGATAGGGAGTCTCAAGTGAAGAACCCCTCTGGGGAAAGTCTCAGAGACTTCCAGTTGAGCAAACATCCTATCTGCAAAGGGAATATGATAGGCTGAAATGGCCACCATGTGTACCTTCAGAGGCAAGTGACAAAGACCCAGGTCAAAGAGGTGGCACAGGTACTCCAGCAGTCACCCAACTAAGGAAGAGAAAGGCTTGAAGCCTTTTGAAGCGGCCCAGGTTGAGAACCATTTCCACTTCATGGCATAAGTAGACCTAGTGGAGGGCTTCCTAGCCTCCACCAAGATCTCAGCCAACTGGGGGAGAAACCCCAAAGCGGGCTTGAGCTATGTCTGCAGGAGCCACGCATGCAGTTGAAGGTACTTGAGACCTGGATGAACCAGGGTCCCCTGATCCTGGGTCAATAGAATCTGTGACAGCAGAAGAGGAAGAGGAGGCTCTTCTGAGTATTGTTGCAGAAAAGAGAACCAAACTTGCCTAGGCCAGAAAAGAGCGATCAGAATCATTCGTGCTCCTTCTGAACCTAGTTTCTGCAAGACACATGGGATCAGAGGAATTGGGGGGGAAGGCAGAGACGAATCTCTCCCTCCAATCTAGAGACAGAGCATCTCTCCTGAAAATACCTCGCTCTTGAACAAGCGAGCAGAAGTCCGGAAGCTTTGCATTTAGAGGTGAAGCGAACAGGTCCACCTGAGGTGTTCCCCAACGTAGGAAGATATCGTCTAGGACCCCCTGATCCAGCTCCCACTCGTGAGCTTGAGCAGATGAGTGACTTAGTTTGTCTGCTAAGGAGTTCTCGACCCCCAGAACATGAATTGCCGTGAGGTGAAGGTCGTGTTGTGCTGCCCAATCCCAGACTCTCATTGCTTCCCTGCAAAGAGGATAGGACTGAGTCCCGTCCTGTTTGTTGATGTACCATACCACACACATATTGTCCATCTGGACAGCTAGGTGGCCTGGAAGAAGATGCAGGTGGAGGGCCTGGAGAGCGTAGAGCACCGCCCGAAGCTCGAGCACATTGATGTGCAGTGATTGCTCGAGCTTGGACCAAGAGCCCTGGGTCCTATGTGGACCAAGATGGGCTCCCCAACCTTCACCCAAGGCATCTGTGGTCAGAGTCTGGGAGGGAGGAGGAAGGAAGACTGGAACTCCCCGAAGAAAGTTCTCTCAAACCATCCACCATTGTAAGTCTCAAATCATGGGAGAAGAGACTAGGACCAATTGGTACAAGTCGTCTACCAACTGATCCCATTGAAAGCAAAGTGTCCACTGAGAGACCCTCATGTGGAGCCCAGCGCGAGGGACTGTCAGGATAGCAGCCACCATAAGCCCAAGAAGGTGAAGAACTGACCTTGCACTGACCCACCTGTGGCCGGACAACAGGCTTATCTGAGTCTGGAGTGTGGCCACCCTGTCCGGAGGCAGAAAGGCCCTGCCTAGGGTCGTGTCCAGTATCGCCCCAAAAAACTGAAGCCTCTGGGATGGGATCAAGTGAGACTTGGAATGGTTGACAGTAATACCCAGACAGGCAAAGACCTGCTGGGTGAGGGAGAAGCAGTGCAGGAATTCCTCCCTGGATGAGGCCACCAGGAGCCAATCGTCCAGGTACGGGAAAACCTGTACCCCCTGGGTATGCAGGTAGGCCGTCACCACCGCAAGGCATTTGGTAAATACTTGAGGGGCAGAAGAGAGGCCAAATGGAAGTGCCTTGAACTGGTAGTGGTCCCCCTGGAAAGCAAAACAAAGATTTTTGCAGTGAGACGGGTGGATAGCTATGCGCAGGTAAGCGTTCTGCATATCCAGAGCGCACAGCCGCTGGCCCAAGCAGAGGAGGGGCAGAAGGCTCTGCAGTGAGAGGATCCTGAACCTCTTGTACTCCACGAAAAGGTTTAAGGAACTGAGATCTAGAATAGGTCTTACATCTCTTGTCTTCTTCAGGACCAGGAAGAAGTGGGAATAGTAACCCGTTCCTTGCAAGGGAAGGGGGACAGATTCTATCGCCTCTTTCAGCAAAAGTGCTGAAATTTCTTCCTGGACCAGAAGAAGATGTTCCCGAGAGTACAACAACCTTGGGGGAGGGTAACGAGGTGGTTTCTGCAGAAACCCTATTGAGTGTCCTTCTACGTTTAGCTGGAGTATCCATGAATCTGATGTCATCCTCTCCCAGCCCGGAAGGTGGAGGGAAAATGTCCCTCCTACCGGTTCCTCCAGGAAGCCCAGAGGTAGTGGGAGAGGGAAGGAGTCAGGTGGTGTGGGGCAGTGCCACAGCTGAAGCTCCTGCTGCTTTTTTAGGTGGGTGGGACTTGGCAGCTGGGGGGGCCCTGACATTTAGTGGCCCTCTTTCCCTGTGGTCTCGCTTTGGGCTGATTCCGTCTGCGAAAGGGACTGCGCTGCAATTGATGGGGATGATACATAGAGTCGACAGATTTTAGTGCTGCCCCCTTCTCCTGCAGGTTGGTGATGATGTCCTTGACATCACCCCCGAACAGCACCGAACCCCGGAATGGCACTTCCTGGATAGCGGACTGCACTTCCAGGACCAACCCTGACACTCGGAGCCAAGCGTAGACCTACGGCGAAAGCTGAGCTCCTACCAGCAGTGTCCACTGCATCGTAGGTCACACAAAGAATGTGCTGACTGGCCGAACGTGCAGAGTGGACGAGGTCAGCCACTTCCTGCTTGACCTGAGAGTCTGGAAGGGAGTCCAATTTCAATTCCACCTCACTGAGAATCGCCTTCTGGTAATCCCCCATGTGGCCAACGTAGTTCAGGGCCCTAATACCCAGAGTGGAAGAAGCAAAAATCTTCTTGCCATACTGGTCCAGAAGGCGGGATTCCTTGTCAGGTGGAGATGAGCTAAGATGTTTGGGTTGAGCTGACCGACCATGAGCAATGCTAATCACTACTGAGTCAGCTTGAGGGTGGAAGTCTAAAAAGTCAACACCCTCGGGAGCCTGATATAGCCTGTTTGACTTCCTGGGAAGTGGGACTAAGGCCGACGGTTGTTTCCATATGGTGGTAATAAGGTCGGCATGAGGCTCGATCCAGGGTGGCACCAAAGTGGGAGCTGTCACGGGCAGATCCAGATGCTCAGTGAGTTTTTTATGCTGGGGGTCTGGCTCCAAGGATTGCCACTTATGTACTTCCTGGATCTTCCATAGGAACTTCATGAAGGAAGGATCCTCCGGAAGAGACTTCGGAGGAGTCCTTGGCCGGGGCTTGGACGGAGAGCGTGGCTTGTCATCTTGCTCGGAACAACCATTGGAAGGATCCCCAACGAGGTGGAGGAATGGGCCCCTTGGGAATCCCTCAGGAAAGCATGTCCTGCCCCTCTCTGGACCCAGATGGTTTAGCCCTGGTGTCTGGAGGTGGGGAGGGAGTGTGTTATCGTGGACGTATGGGAACCGGCACTGGCACCATCATCGGAAGATGACTCGCCACCCCTCTGGTGAGCTGAGCCTTGGCCTCAGCCCACCAGGAGGCCAGAGTCTCCTGCAAGTCCACCAGTGGATGAGGGGGCAGTGGAGGAGGAGGAGGAGGGGGATACGGGTATGGACTATACCCAAAGGGTGTGTATCCATAACCCGATGGCAGGAAGCACGGCATCGGGAAATGAGGAGCCAGGTACTGCAGCATCAGATATGTTGGTGCTGGGTACTGAGGCACTGGATACTGCGGTCCCAGGTATGGCGGCGTCGGATACGATTGGGCTGGGTACCTGGAAGCCAGAGGAGCTGCCTGAGCAGACGGCCCAGCCGGAGGCCCCACGGGCGGTTCTGGAGTGGAACACCCAGGGGGCATAGGGTCCGGCGTCGGGGCGACATCGGGGGGTGGGATATCACCCAGCATCGGCAATACCGGCGTCGGAGCTGGCGGCTGAAGAGCCGGCATTCGGGGAACCGACATCAGATCAGATGGACCAGAAGGTGGACGGTCTGACGAAGGTGGACCAGAAACCTCAGCATCACCCAGGGATGTGGGAGGGGAATCCTCAAGGTCGGGCTGAGGAGACTCAGGGTTCCTGGAGGGCAGCGAAGGCTGCGAGGCGAGGGCAGCCGGGCGTGGAGGGTCCGGCGTGGCTCATCCGCTGTCGCGGACATCAGGCAACTCATGCGGCTTAGCATCGGGATCCGGGCGGACATCAGAGGGGCCAGCATCTGACTTAACAGATCCTTCGCCAGAGGCAGGCCATGATGGAGGGGCGGCCTGGTCAGGCAGAATAGGGGCTGCGCGCTGCCCCAAAGGGTCAGGCAACTTACCAACTTTCTCTGTGCGGGCATCAGAGGAGCCGACGTCCGCCTTATCGGAGCCGCTCAGACAAGTAGACCATGAAATCATGGCTTTACTGGGAGCAGAGGCCTCCCACGAGCCAGGCGCCCGAAGGGTCCAGCCTGAGCCTGCCGGAGGGGCCGCCACCACCTTAGAAACCCTAAGGTGGCCATCATGGAGCGGTCTCGGGGACATTACCTGTTCACGGCGACTCCCGAGGAAGACGCTGTGAGAGGAGCCTTGTCCTGGTGCCTTCCTATCCTTTTCTTGCGATGGCCTTCAGGGAAGTCAATGCCTGCCAAAGCTTTTTCAGTTCTTTCTCCATGGAGCTCATTTTCTTTTTCAAACTGTGGGCTTCCAGGGACTGCTGCCGCCTTCTCCGGGTGGCCGTGTTAAATCTGAGACAGTGCTGGCACTTCTCCACCGGATGGTCTGGGCCTAGCCAAAAAAGGCACAGGGAATGGCTGTCCTTGTGTGGGAGTTGGGCGCCGCACGAGTCACATTTCTTTTTGTGCTCAGAGGGTGTAGGGGATGACATACACCAACGGATACCTGATGATGGTTGAGAAAAAATCGAAAATACTCGGTAAAACTACAGACGAAGGAGCCTGACGAGCAGGGAACTTTTCCATGAGGCGCTGACATAAGCTAACGGTGGGAAAGAACTGGAAGGCGGGCGTGAGGGACCACCCCTTTATACCGATGTCTCCTGACACCTGTCACCTGACGTGGGGGCGGTCCCTCGCCAGAGACTGCTAGCTAGAAATTTTTCTGTGAGGTCCTGCCGCCTGCCGACATCAGTCCTATATATAATTACCTACTGCAAGAGCCCTCTCGAAGTAAGATCTGGTTAACAGACAAGAGACAGAGGGTGGTGGTAAATGGGGTACAATCTGGAGAGAGGGGGGTGACCAGCAGAGTACCACAGGGATCAGTACTGGGACCAGTCCTGTTCAATGTCTTCATTAGTGACACTGCAGAGGGACTGGAAGGAAAGGTCTGCTTGTTTGCAGATGACACCAAAATCTGCAACAGGGTGGATACTCCAGAAGGGGTGCATAAAATGAAGAGGGACCTGGAGAAGTTTGAAAGATGGTGGAGATGTGGCAATTGAGGTTCAATGCAAAAAAGTGCAATATAATGCACCTGGGTAGAGGGAACCCTGGAGAGAGCTACAGGTTGGGGGGGAGCTGACTGTCACTAAGGAGGGAAGGGACCTGGGGTTATGATCGCTGATGACCTTAAGGTATCAATGCAGTGCTCAAAGGCAGTGGGGAGGGCCAGTGGCATGCTGGGGTGCATAGGCAGGGGTATTACCAGCAGGAGGTAGGAGATGGTGATGTCATTGTATAAAACATTAGTAAGGCCTCACCCTGAGTAGTTTGTGCAGTTCTGGAGACCATACCTGCGCAAGGAGCAAGGACATAAATAAAGTGGAGACCATCCAGAGAAGGGTGACAAAGATAGTGCAGGGCTTGCACCACGAAACATATGAAAAGAGACTAAGAGACCTTAATATGTTCTCACTGGAGGTGAGGAAGAAGCAGGGGAACATGACTGAAAGTTTCAAGTACCTCAATGGCATAAACAAGGTGCAGGTGGGGGACCTTTTCCAATGTAGGAAAAGTACTAGAACAATGGGGCACGATATGAAATTGAAGGGGGGGTAGATTAAGAGGTAATGTGAGGATGTTTTTCTACAAAGAAAGGGCAGTTGACACTTAGAATAGTCTGCCACAGGCGGTAGTGGGGGCAAGCACAGTGGAAGGGTTCAAGCATGCCTGGGACAGGCACACAGAAACCTTGAGAGGGGAGGGAGTGATAAAAAGCCATTGATCTCATATAGTCAGTGGCTGCATTCAATGTATAGGGCCTACGAGCAGACTGGATGGGTCTGGCAGTCCTTGTCTGCCGACAATTTCTATGTTTCTATTTTTCTCCATCCAAAGGCCAGTGAGCAGGTTTGCATAATAAACCTGGATCACCTCCACAGGAGTGTAATGCATTTTCTCACACTTCTGGGCTGGGTATGACAGTAGCTCTTTAATCCTCACTTCTATTAGCTGTGTGTATACAATTAAGTGGCAGCAACAATGACTGGAGATTGCACAATTTAGCATGGCAGATCAAGATCAGACATCTAGAAACAGTGTAACCCCCTCCCTCCCAGGCTAACTAGCATAACCTGTGGATTGGGACCATTAGGTCAGCATTGTGTCTTGCTGTGCAACAGCTCACAGGACTTGGACTACGGACTGAGCTCTTTTAAATGGTTAGGATACCATGGTGCTGAACTAACAAGTGTGAGGGACATAAGGCAATTCTGGTGGATGTTAGGAAGAAGTAGGCTGTTGGTTAACTAGGATCTTCAGCTTATCCAATAGGTAGGGAAATGGTCAGACTGGGTGGGCCAAGCGGTCCTTATCTGCTGTCAAAATCTATGTTTTCTATGAATGGGATGAAGCTGTTGGGATTTTACATCAAACAAATTTCTGCTTTGTTTTCAGTGTCACCCTGCATGATACTTTGTGATAAAGGTGCCAGGAGACATGAGCTGCATGTACATTAAACTTCTCGTCCTGCAACAAGAGACATTAGTAGTGGGCATCAGATGTGTATATTTGTTTCTGGTGGGCAGGAGCCTGAGGTTATGCAGACATGCATATGCTTGCCTAGCAGTGTTCAGGCATGAAAGAAACAACCAGTGCAATGTTGAGATCAGGTCTGCCAGCTGGACGTTGTAAGACTGACAGCCATAGCCACTAATGAGAATCCCTTGCTTACTGGAGTATAAAGAGACTTGCCACTCTGTGCATTGGAGGACTATGTGAGACTTCGGGAGAGTCAAATGACCAAGAGCATAGGCGATGTGACCAACAGCCCAGTTGAGTAAGTGAACAGAGCCAGTGAACAATTTGGGTTCAGTTATCGTAGGGCACAGCTGAAGCTGAGTGCTGCGCAACTAAGGAAGAGGAAGCAGATTATCTGTCTAACCTAGCAACAACACATGATGTTAAAAAACAGTTGCAGAGCTTAGATATTCAAAAAGGTCCTGGATGTGATGAGATCGCCCCTTTCCTTTTGAAATTGGCAGTTGAAATGTTGGCACCTCATTTAACATATGTTTTTAATTTCTCCTTGGACAGTTGTGAATTGCCAATTGATTTGAAAACAGCTTTTGTCACTTCTATATTCAAAGGGGGTGACCCATCAAATCCAGGTTCTTATAGACCTATTTCAGTACTACCAGTATGTGCAAAAATACTTGAAAAACTTGTGTGTATCCAATTAACAAATTATCTTATTAAATATAATATAATAACACATTTGCAGTCAGGTTTTAGAAAAAGGCATAATACAATGTATACAATATTAAAAGTAGCTGATGACATGTTGAATGCCTTCAACAAAAAACAGGAAGTTCCATCATTATTCCTGGATCTGTCAAAGGCATTCGACACTGTACATCATATTATATTATTAAATCAATTAAAAAAGGTTGGCTTAGGTATTCCAGCATTAGGCTGGTTTTACACTTACTTGAACGGGATGTTACAATCTGTTAGGGTAGGAGATGTTTGTTCTACGCCAACCACTCTGTTAAATGGGGTACCTCAAGGGTTTGTGCTTCGCCCTCTTCTTTTTTTGTTGTACATAAATGATCTACCAAATTATTGTTCACCTAAAACTTATATACAACTTTATGCTGACGATACTATTTTGTACACCAGGTGTGATGATGTGGACACAGCAATGATGATCTTGCAACAAGATTTTAATAAAATACAAAGGGAACTTGTTAATTTGAGACTGCTTCTGAACGAACAAAAAACACAGTGGATGTTATTTGGAAAGAAAGATCGTAAAGAATCAACTACTACAGAACTCAGATTTTTATCAGCAATCATCATAGAACGAGTAGACTCCTATAAATATTTAGGGGTTATACAAGACAAAAACTTAACTTTTGAAATGCATATAACATCTATATCCATGAGACTAAAAAGACTTCTGGGTTTCTTTTATAGGAATTGATCTCTTTTTAGTTTTAAGATTAGGAAACTATTGGTTTATACTTTGTTCTTACCTATACTGGATTACGGTGATATAATTTATAAAAATGCAAAAAAATCACTACTGTGTTCTTTGGACATTCTATTTAATAGTGCATTAAGATTTGTAACAAATCTTCCATTTAGAATTCACTGCTGTGTTCTATATCAAAACTCAGGTCTTTTTTCATTGTTTGATAGGAGAGATATCCATTGGAATTTATTGGTGTATAAGTTTGTGCTGCAATTATTGCTATCTTTTTTATTAAATTTATTACAAATAAGGATACAAAAACAATATCACCTAAGGTCTTCTGCTCGAATAAGTTTTTACATGTCTAAATCTAGGACAAAATTTGGTGATAAAACTATATCAAATTTAGTGCCCAAAACATGGGAACGATTGTCTAAACAGTTAAATAGTACAGTATTGCTACCATTTAAACGTTTTAGGTCTTTTTTAGTGCTCTTGTACAGTAAACACTGTAATTGTTATGGATAAATTATTTACTCTCATGTTTATATTATAATGTAAAACTAACTTTGTACTGAAACTGAAATTGTGTGTGTAAGTCTGTCTTGTTTTGTGATGTTATATGTTGGATTCAACTGCAAAAGAGATAACATTATCTCAACTTGACATCCAATAAAAAGTTTGAAAGTTTGAAACAACAAAACCACAAGTACATTAACAGACCAGTTCAACCTTTAAGTCTAATATTTTGACTTCTCTTCGAGCAGTGGTAAATCCCCTTTAGGAGCATCGGTTCAGGCCCAATGTTTGGATAGCGTGGACTGAGTCACTGAGTGTGACACTTTGTGTGTGCAGCTGACAGACAAAATGAATAGCTTCTTACCACACCAGTAGGTCTTCAAGAGAATCTCCTCCACTGAGCCACATCATGGAACTGTAAGTCATCAGCATTAGGACCATGTGAAAAATGTTGCTAGCTGGGGCTAACCATGCACCGACCCTGTGAAGCTGTCATTTGCACGTATATCAATTTTACCTGTCATGTCTACCCAGAGTTTCTGGCTGCTTTCAGTGATGCATTCTGTATTTATTTCTGTACATCTCATTGTATATAGCAAATTTTTGTGCATAATTGTGAAATGTCTGTACTTTGGAAGTGTTATGCAGCCTCCCATCCCCTGCACCACCCCAGCACACATCTGGAATTGAGCGGTAGTCTGCTCAGTATGCCTTTCCTGGTAAAATGTTTAAATAAATAAATAAATAAATACATGTCAACATACCTCATCACCATCTACATTACAATGGTGGCCCCATCATGCCTCAGTTCCCCGCCAGAGACAAGCTCAGAGAATCATTGGACCAGCAGGGACCAAATCACCAGGAGCAAACCAGGTACACAGGAGAGGATATGGAAGCCTGAGTAACTATGCCAAATTCAGATGCAAGAGAAAAAACAGCATATGAGAGCAAGCAGGATAACCATCTGTCACCCAAAAAGGGGGTGATGGAGGGAGGGCTGTGGCTTACCAAGGAGATTCCTTCAAAGATCTATTGCTACAGTAAGTAATCATTCTGTCTTCTTCAAGGATATCTCCCACCATTGAACCACATCAAGGAATGATTCACAAACAGTACCAAAGCACCGGGAGAGAAAGGAAGGATCTAAAGACCCTGAGTAAGGAGACCTTGCAGGACAGTAAGGCCAGATCCAGAATATCGACAAGAGACAATGTCCAGACTGTAATGTTTAGTAAATGTATGAACAGTACTCCAAGTGGCAGCAGCACATACATTAGCAGTGGACGCACTGTGTAAACAAGCCATGGAAGTAGCCATCCCATGGGTAAAGTGAGCATGGCCAGGCCCAGGAAGCTGCTTACTACACTTCTAGTAACATAAATTAATGCAGCAGGCCAACCATTTGGAAACGCCCTGCTTCGAAATAAAGGAGCCCACCATTCTGATGTTGGAAGTCACAAATAACTAAGAGTATTTTCTATAATCCTGACTATGATCCAGGTACCAATGCAACGTCAAATGTATGCAGACAATGTTTCTCACTATCCATGGGAGCTGACGGTCAATAGTCTGATTGTGTTTGCTTAGAAATTACCTTCGGCAGAAAACTAGGATTAGTACACAAGGTAACCTGATCCTCATGGAAAATAATAAGGGAGGATCTGCAATCACAGCCTGCAACTCAGAAATGTTTTGAACAGACATCATAGCCGCTAGGAACAATGTCTCCCAAGAGAGGAATTGTAGCTCACAAGTAGCAGCAGGCTCGAAGGGAGGCATAGTAAGGGTCTCCAGAACCAAATTAAAGCCCCACTCTGGAATGGGATAACAGACCAAGAGGTGCAGAAGTAGAATACCTCTGAGGAACCTGCTAGGAACCTCTAGCTGGGCCACCATTTTGCTGTCTGTGAGGGCAAGAAAATCTGGACTTTAGCAAGGCCTTAGACACTGTGATGTATAGGAGAGTGATAAACTGAGCAGCCTAGGGTGGGATCCAAAGTGAAGATCTGGTTAAGAAGCTTGTTAATGAAATGATGACAGAGGGTGGTGGTTAACTGCACTTATTCTAATGAAGGGAGAGTGACCAGCAGGTTACTGCACAGCTCAACACTGGGACCAGTCATCTTCAATGTCTTCGTAACTGACATTGCAGATGAACTGGTAAGAAATATATACCTTTTTGTAGATGACACCAAAATCTGTAATAGGGTGGACACTCAGGAGTGAGTGGAGAGAATGCATAGGAATCTTGGAAAACTCGGGGAGTGATCAAGAGCATGGCAGCTGGGGTGCAATGCTAAAAAGGGTCAAAATATGCACCTAGTGCATAGGGACACAGGAGATGAGTATAGGATGGGGGAAGTACTGAAAGTTACCGGAGGGTGATGAAGTGGATTTGTTTCCCTTAGGTGGAACAAGGGGCCCACTGGAGGGTGGATCGATCTTGGCCCACCAAGTTGAAGGTCTGGGGGAGCCTGATCCATGGAAGAGAGGCCCCAGGGAAGCTTGAATGAGGTGCCTCTACATAAAGGTCAAAGGTGGTTTAACAGCTGGCTGAGAGGAGTCTGGTACCCGCTATATGTGGATTAATGCCTACTTGAACTCCTGCATAATCTGGTGAAGTACAATTTCCTTTTTTGATGTTTGTTACGTACTTGAGTCCGGACATAATATTTTGAGCACTTTCCTCTTAGTTATTAAATACCGAGAGGGGGCTGAAGAGTACCGAAAGCCTTATCCTGCAGTGATGAGAGCACTGTGAGAGGGAAATAATCCAAGACTGCAACTGGAGACTATAATTTCTGCACTATAAACATTTTAAAACTGTTTTCTGTTAATTAGAGGTGGTTTATTTGGGGAGAAAGGGGAATAGGGGTTATGAATTTAATTTATTTTAGTTGTGTAGTCTGGGGTTTATTTTAGTTTTATTTTATTCATCAGTTTTGTTTGTTTGGCTTGTTATTCTGATTTTATAATTTTTGGTTCTTTTATTTTTAGTATAACATTGCTTTGGTTGAGGGTTGGGTTTGGAGGGTATTTATTTGGTTTAAGGAAGATTTTGTTTATTTATTGAGTCTCATTGAATGTTTTGGATGCCTGCCCCTGCAGTTGTGCACCACTCACCCTCTGCTCTCCGTGCCCTCGACCCTTTTTTTCACTCCTCCCCTTCAGTTTATAATCTACCAGCATGTAGAGCGCTGGGTATTGTGCATAGGAGATAGAATGGGGGCTAACAGTGAAGGGTGAATGAGGGGGGGGTCATCGTATCGGGGTGGTAAGATCCAGGAGACGCCCTAGGGTGAAATGGAACCCAGAACGTGGTCCTCTATGTCTGGTTTCTATACCCAAGGGCACTACTGATTGTGGTGGGCAGGTGGTTCGGGCGGCCCGGGAAGTTCGTCCAACTCGGGGGGTGTTATGCAATGCCAGGTCCATCAAGAACGAGACTGCAATTATTGTAGATCTTGTTGAAACGGTGGACCTGGCATGCATTACTGAGACCTGGCTGGATGAGAATTCTTGCCCCATTTTGGAGGCTTTAATTCCAGCTGGGTACTCGGTGATACACCACCCGAGATTGGACCGCTCGGGGGGGGGGGGTTGCAGTCTGTTTCAAGACTGAACTTAACCTCACGAGTGTACTAGTTGAGGAGGCTGAGTCATTTGAGTGTGCCGTAGTAGCAGGTGTAGGTTATCGGATTGCCCTCATCTACCGTCCACTCGGTGATGAGAAGCGAGTCCTTCAGGAAGTGGCAGACTTCGTCGTCGACATGGCATTTGAGTCGCCCAGATTGACGGTTCTGGGCAACTTCAAAGCCTGGGTCAATGACAAACTTTTGCAATTTGGTCAACACTTCCTCCAGTTGATGACATCTCTGGGCCTCACACAGGTGGTTACCACTGCTACTCATAAACACGGACACTCCCTTGACTTAGTCTTCCTCCTAAGGATCGAAACATCTGACTTGGGGTGGAACCAGTTGGGGGGGTCCGATCATTACGCCGTGGGGTTTAGTTTTAGCACCCCCTTCATAGGCCTACCCCTGTGGAAATGGTTAGGTACCTTTCTTTATGAGATATGTTCTCGGAGCCTAGCGGCGGTGCTTGACCTTTCGTCCCTCTTGGTGGCAAGCAGTGACCCGGAGACCCTCTTGACGACCTATAATTCAGCCATCTTGGCAGCTCTGGATTCCACTGCTCCAGTCTGCGTTCATCCTCTCTCCCTTTGTCCTCGATCCCCATGGTTTGATTGGACTTTGAGGGAGATGCGGAGACTAGGATGAAGGTTAGAGCATTGCTGGCAGAAGTCTGCTCTCGATACCGACTGCCTTAGATTGATAGACCATTATCAAGCCTATCAATCTGCAATCACCCATAAGAAGGCAGAATTCCTGTCCAGGGAGATTGCAGCAGCTCAGAATCAACCAGCTCAGCTTTTCCAAACTGTGGACAGACTGTGCAACCCAGCCTGTCTACAAGTCCGGAAAGCCTTTTCGCAATTAGAGTGCGACAAACTTGCTCGATTCTTTGCTACTAAGGTGGCTGACATCAGGGTGGTACTCCAACTGGCACACTCTATGGGCCTTGCATTTGATCAGTATGAGGTCACTGCTCCTCGGCCCTCCTCGAGTACCTTCAGCTGACCAGAGTTCATGGATGTCATCTGGATCATCCAGGGTGTGCACCCTACGTGCTGTAGTTTGGACCCTGGACCAACTCCCCTGATTTTGGGTTGTATTGATGTCATCAGTATAGTCCTAGCGCAGATAGTCTGGTGCTCCTTGGAATCTGGAGAGTTTCCTAGCTCCCTGAAAGAGGCGGTGGTGACATCACTCTTGAAGAAAGCTACTTTGGACCCAGACTGCCATGCAAACTACAGACCAATCTCTAACTTTCCCTTTTAAGGGAAGGTGATTGAGAAAGTAGTGGCAACACAACTGGAAGATCATTTGACCATCCATGACATCTATGAACCATTCCAGTCCAGTTTTCGAAAGAGACATAGTATTGAGACAGCACTGGTTTGGGTGCTCAATGATCTCCTGATGGCTAGAGAGCAGAAGAGCCACTCCATCTTGGTTCTTCTGAATCTCTCATCAGCATTTGACACCATGGACCACGGGGTGCTGCTTGGTCACCTGAGGCACATCTGTGGACTGTTGGGAACAGTCCTCAGGTGGTTTACATCGTTCCTCGTGGGAAGAACACAGAGAGTGGTGGCTGGGGTCTTTTCCTCAGGCCCTATTGTTGTGTGGGGTTCCTCAGGGCTCAGTGCTGTCACCCATGTTGTTCACGGTGTACATGCTACCCCTTGGAGACATTGTAAGAAGGTATGGGCAGAGGTTTCACTGCTATGCTGATGATACCCAGCTCTATCTTTATTTTGCACCTGACCAGGATGGAGCTCTCTCAGTCTTTATTAACTGTCTGAAAGAAATCCAGGAGTGGATGAATTCCAGCTGGCTGAAGTTGAACTCAGAAAAAACTGAGGTGCTGGTTGTGGACCCAGGTTGCTGGATAGGGGGGTTGGGGGTTGGTTCGCCCTCTGGACTTTTTCTTGGTGGCATTTCACTCCCAACCTCTGAATGGGTGCGTAGCCTGGGGTTAATTTTGATGAAGGGCTAATCCTGCATTCGCAGGTGTCGGCTGTCATCAAATCCTCCTTTTATCATTTTAGGAATATTGCCAGGATTAAGTATCTGGTTCTGTCTGGTGACCTTCCTACTTTGGTCCATGCCTTTGTGTCCTCACACTTAGATTATTGCAACTCCCTTTACCTAGGGCTTCCTGGGGTGGAAATCAGCCGCTTGCTGCTGGTGCGGAACGTGGCAGCCCGGCTTTTGACGGGATCTGTTTGGTCCAATCATATTTCGCCAGTGCTGCGTGAACTGCACTGGCTGCCAGTATAGTGGCGGATCACCTTCAAAGTCAGTTTGCTGACTTTTAAAGCCCTACATGGACTGGGCCCGGATTACCTGAAAGAGCTCTGTTCCTCACTGCCCTGGATGATCACTCTGCTCGGCCAATGAGGAGTTGCTAGAGATTCCAAGGGTGCGTTTGAAATCATCAGGGCGAGAGCATTCATGTATGCCGCCCCTAACCTTTGGAATTCTCTACCCCATTGGTTACGGGAGTGCACAACTGTGGAGGGATTCAAGCAAGCTTTAAAAACATTTTTGTGGCACCAGGTCTTCAGTGACTGATCTTCCTTTTAATGAATGGTATGCTGCTATTTTAATGTTAGTGTATTGATGTCTGATTTGATTTTAAAATTGTTAGGCGCCTTGGTTTTTGATAAGATGCCTTATAAATAAAGTTTATTATTATTATTTATTATTATTATTATAAGCAGGAAATGGACCTTGAGGTTATCATATCTGATGACTGCAAAGTGGCAGAGCAGTGTGACAAAGCAGTGGGTAGTGCCAATGGGATGCTATGATGCATAGGGAGAGGTATCTCCACCAGGAGGAGGGAGATGGTGTTGCCACTATGTCGCTCGCTTGTGACACCCCACCTGGAATACTGTGTCTGGTTCTGGAGGCCACACCTCAGAAATGACTTAGGGTGGAGGTAGTTCAAAACTAAAATGGTGCAGGGGTTGCATTAAAAGTCCTATGAGGAGAGAATGAGAGATCTCAACAAGTACACCTTGGTAGAGAGGAGAGTAAGAGGGGACATGATAAAGACCTACAAGTACCTCACAGGGGTGAACAGGATGGAGGAGGGGAGTCTATTTTAAATGAGACAGAACACCAGGACCAGATAAAATGTGATGAAGCTGGGTTGGAGTTTAAGAGAGATCCAAGGAAGTACTACTCCACTGAAAAAGTGGTGAATGCCTGGAACAGACTTCCAGTGGAACTAGTGGAGGCAAAAAGAGTAGGGGGCTTCCAGGTTGCACCCCTGACCTGGATGTCCCTGCCGACCTGCAGCTTGCTGCGCAGCTCTCTCAGGTGGCTACTACATCACTAACCCGCCCACCTGCTCCTCTGTCCTGCTCAGGTTGTGCCCCTGACCCGGACATCCAAGCTGACCTGTGGCACGGCTGTCTCAGACGGCTGCTACATCACCAACCTGAATGCCTGCTCCTCCATCCTGCTCAGGTTGTGCCCCTGACCCAGGTAGCCCAGCCGACCTGCAGCTTGTGGCGCTGTTTTCTTGGCCAGCTGCTACATCATCAACCAACCCACCTGCTCCTCCATCTTGCTCAGGTTGCAGCCCCGACCTGGGTGTCCCAGTTGACCTGTGGCTTGCAGTGCAGCTCTCTCAGCCAGCTACTACCTCACCAACCCACCTGCCTGCTTCTCTGTCCTGCTCAGGTATGCTACTGGGATTCAGTCCCAGCATTCTGATTGGCTCTTCGACCCTCCAGCTCGGCCTGTGACAGGTTGTCTGCCTTCACTCCTAAATACCATTGGCTACTTGCTCCGAGGACTGTGCAGCTCTCCCTAAGAGATCGTGGCTGGACCTTTTTAAATTTGTGTTGTCGCAACTTCTCCATATTTTGTCCCTCCCTCTCGCCCTGACCCTCGACTCTGTAAAATACACCCTTGCTCCTCCCTCACCATTATCCTTCCCTCTTATTGGCTGTAGTAGACTCCCTGCTCCACTGGCTGAATCAAGATCCCTACCAAGTCAAAATTCACATGATCAGCACCTCTCCCTAATCTCTCTCACTATCCCCACATCCTGCCTAGTTCCCATCACCTTAATACACTTGTTCTCGAACTGCCGTATTCATCCTGTACATCCTGTAGAGTGTATATTTCTGTAACACTTGTTTTTGAACTGCCCTGTTCTTCCTGAACATTCTATCTAGCATACATCACCTTAAATCACTTGTCCTCAAACTGTCCTATTAAAACTGTTGCATTCCAATTAAGGGCTACCTTGTTTTACCTGTTGGAAGTGCTACATTACCCTAACAGGGCTGGTCCTGAACTCTAGACTAGCGTCTCTACCCTGTCCCTACAGCAGCTCCCCTACCGGTGTTACCTTACATTTCACCTACCTATTCCCTGGGTGACATGCCTGGACTATCAGGAGATACTAAGAGCTCACGTTTTAGCACCATGAAGCAGCATTACCTACCCATGCTCTCGCTCCCTGGACTGCTCCTTCTCTGCACTCTAGTCTCCCATTTTCACAACACTATTCTGCCCTCATGCTCTGTGGCCTGCCCCATGGACCATAAGACTTACACCACAACAATCATGAATGAATCTCACCCTTACTCTCCCCCTCCAAGTGTGGATGCTTACATCTCCATGAGCCACCTTTGTGATCTCCCCACATCCTTGCTTTCACTGCACCTCACTGCTTCCTGCACTCTACTAACTTGGGCCTCCTTGGTCTTCCATACTCAGTGCACTTCCTTCCTCCACTACACCAGCACACACATACCTCATAATTACCCCCTACTTAGGCGTGCAGACTCCACCAAAATTAAATTAGTTTGCAGAGGGGTTATGTACATAATCTTCCTGCTTCTAATCTACACAGACAATATTGAGTTAAATCCTGGACCACCACAGCCCCTAGCATCACCTACTGACTTTGCAGCCACCAAAGGCCTGAAATACTTGCATCTTAATGTTTGCAGCCTACTAGAAAAACCTAGACCTTGTCCATGCCTGGGCTTTTCAAACAGATCCAGACATCCTAGCAGTATCGGAAACCTGGTTGAAATAAATCTATTTCTGACGCTGAGTTAGCACTTCTTTCCTATAACCTCTTCAGAAGTGATAGACCAACAAGGAGAGGGGGTGTAGCCATCTATGTCAAAGACAAATATATCGTATCTGATATCGTTCCTGTCAGCAAACCAAAGGAATTTGAATCCCTACCAAACCTATCTCTATCTCCCATTGAAACCATAACAGTAATAGGCTGTTACAGGTCACCCTCTGGAGGCATGGATATTCTAAATTATCTGCACAGTATCACAGACTTGAGGCAAAATGAAATCATCATTCTGGGCATCTTAAATATCGACTGACAGAAAACATGCAACAAGTGCATACAGCTCAAAGTCCTGTGATGAAGATGGCTTTGGCCAGCTAGTAACGGAGATCACTCGTGCTAACCCCAAGGCCCCCTGCTAGTAGATCCATGATCGACCTAATCCTTACTAATAGGCTACATAAGATCACCCACAAGGCAGTATTCCATAATGATGCCAGTGATTACTGTGCCATGGCCTGTATAAGAGGTCAAATCCACTTCAAACTAACCAATAGATTAATTTGGAAAAGAAGCTTCCATAAGGTCAGCTTACCCCACTATTTGGATGACCTCAGAAATACTAACAGGACTGATTTTTACTTGGCCCCAAACATCAATGATGCAGCTTCCCTTTTTAACAACATTCCAAGAGACACTATTAACAAGCATGCTCCTATGTTAAAACGCAGAACCTGGACGCACTCATGCCATTGGTTCATGGCTGAACTAAAAGCTGCATTAAAAGACAGGGATCGCCTTTGGTCTGCAGCCAGGTGAACCAAACTACCCGCAGATTGGTCAGCCTTCAGAGCCTGCTGTAATTCCTGTACCAAAAAGATCAGGGACACAAAAGCAAACTATTACCTCTCTGCCTTTGATTCCACTAAGAATAACCCCGGAAAGTTCTGGCATATTATTAAGCAGACAGATGGCAACATGGCATCCTCCCCATTACCAGACAGGATCTTCTTCAAAGGCAATACCTTCTCGATTAAATCAGATATCCTGCATAACTTTAATGACCACTGCTCCACCGCAGGTCATGACTTCAACTCTTCTAAAGCTGCCACCCTCACCCCGGCTTACCTAAGCACACCCCAGCACCATATAATAGCATATTCTGCTTCACTCCATTTCATTTCAAAGAAGTGGAAGACCTTATACACCTTAATGTCAAGAAAAGGGTGTGTGTGTCTGTGTGTGTGTGTGTGTGTGTGTGTGTGTGTGTGTGTGTGTGTGTGTGTGTGTCTGTGTGTGTGTGTTGAACATAACTTCTTAAACAATTACTGGGTTTCCAGATCTTGAATAATCTGGCATTGCTTTTTCATTTTGTAAGTATTTGGTCTTTTTTCCAACTATTTATATTTAAATAAACATTTCTGCACTTCTGAATATTCTGGTCTGGAGTGCTGGTTTTATTAATTATGATGTCAAGAAAGGTGCAGGTGCCAACGGTATAGGTCCCTACTGCCTCAAAATTGGCTATTGATTCCTAACAGTGCCTGTACTGCATATGTTCAATCTATCCATCTATCCATCAACTCCAGCACCATACCTGTATTTGGAAAATAGCCCAGGTACTCCCCTTGTTCAAATCAGGTGATCCCATGGATCTAAACAACTACCGCCCTATATCCATTCTACCACTGCTCTCCAAACTCCTTGAGAAATTGATTAATGTTCAAATAAGAGACTATCCTGGTAAATCCAATTTAATAAGCCCATTCCAATCAGGCTTTAGATCATCCCATAGCACCACCACTGCCCTAGTCTCCATCACAAATGATTGACTCCTAGCCATGGACAAGAGACAAGTTACAGGGGCGGTATTCCTGGACCTAAGCAAAGCGCTCGACACAGTCGACCATAATTTGCTCCTCGGCATGCTTCACTGGCTCGGCTTTTCCAACTTCACGTTATCCTGGTTAAATAGCTATCTAACAGATAGACTTCCACAGGTGAAAGCGGAGGGCTCCCTCTCTCCACTCCTTCCACTCATGAGAGGAGTATCTCAAGGTTCGATCCTTGGGCCCCTTCTATTCATGATATACATAAACTCCATCTGAACATCAGCTCAGCGAAAATACATCTGTTTGTGGATGATACCATGTTATACCTTTCCAGACCAACACTTCTATTTAAACCATATGACATCCATCACAAATGTGCTCACATCCCTGCCTCCCATTAAGACTCTCCATGACGATGATCTTGGGGTAGTCAGCAAATTCAGATATCTAGGATACAAGTTAGACCAACACCTAACATTCTCTGATCATATTGCATCTCTCTCAAAGAAACTAAGACAGATAATTGGCTTCTTTTACAGGAACAAATCTCTATTTACCACTGAAGCTAGGCTATGCTTGGTCCAGACAACCTTCATGTCACTCATAGACTATGCGCACATACTATGCGGCTGCTGCTCGGACTCCCTGCTACACCAGCTAAACGTTTTATACCACAGGGTGATACGCTTTATAAAGAATGCCCATCATTGCATTCACCATTGCAGTCTATATACAACATTAGGTTGGACCTCCCTACCAACTAGATGTCTCATTCACTTCCTCACTCAACTTTACAAAGCTATCCTTTTAAAATTCCCCCCATACACAACAGATCGCTTCCAGTGTGTGATCTGCCTATATCTCCTACACATTAACGCTTACATTATATGCTAAAGGTACCTAGCTCCTGATCCCGCTTCAGAAAAATGGTCATAAGCCATGCTCTCCTGAGTGTCTGGAACAAAGCCCAAACCAGTCTCAAGCTACAAACTCTAATCCCCCTAAAAAGCTTAAAAACACTAGCAACCTGCAAAATTAATAGTTCATGTACATGCCCTTAAGTGGCTTCCACCACTGGCTCCTTGTTAAGCATCTCCGTCCAAATCCTACTCCACCGTCAGTCCTATTTCACTTATCTTGCACTCCCTCCCCATTTCTCCTACCTGCCTCACCTTGCAATCCCTTTTACTCCATCCTACCTACCTCACCTTGCACTCCTTTTCCACTCCATCCTACCAACCCCTCCGCCACAATCATCCACCCCATCCTACCAATCCCTCCCCCACAATAATCCACCCCATCCTACCAACCCCTCCCCATAATCATCCACCCCCATCCTACCAACCCCTCCCCCACAATCATTCACCCCATCCTACCAACCTCTCCCCCACAATCATTCACCCCATCCTACCAACCCATCCCCCACAATCATCCACCCCATCTTACCTAACTACATAACCAACCTCAAGCACTTACCCCTCTCTGTTTCTACCCTGCCCACATCAGCCTTTACTCCCTCACCAAGCCAACTCCCTTGCTGTCCTACCTCTCCCCTCCCCTAATCACCTGCCCCACTATTTACCTCTTCCCTCCACTAATTATCCCCCCCACCTAATGCATCCCTCCTCCAACCACAATCTAGCAACAAGGTATAAGTAATTCTGTTACTATCTACTCCTTTTCTTCTTGTTTCTCTTTTTTTGACAGAACTTCGTTGCATCCTCATATCACTGTTATTATAACTGTCACCCCGATTTAGTGTTGCATCCCTACCGTTAAGGTATATTGATGCTTGATGTAACTATTGTCCTATGATTTCTTGTAACTTTTATCCTTATGTATTATATAGAGAATATTATATACAGAAAAATTATATACAGAATAATGGCTAGGTAGGGGGTTATAATGAAAATTATATAATTACAGGGTCAATGAACAACTCGGCATAATGTAGGAAGGCAGCTGCGAAGGCCAACAAAATGCTGGGTTGTATTGCAAGGGGTATATCCTCGAGGAGGGAGGAGGTGATTCTGCCACTGTATAGGTCATTAGATAGACCAATCCTGGAGCACTGCGTGCAGTACTGGCGTCTGTATCTGAAGAGGGACATTAAGTTACTGGAGGGGGTGCAGCGCAGAGCGACAAAGATGATCAAGGGGCTGGGGGACTTATCATACGAGAGGAGGTTGAAGGAGTTGAACATGTACTCACTGGAGGAGAGGAGAGACAGGGGTGACATGATTGAAACCTTTAAATACATGAAAGGAATAAACAAGACGGTACAGAGGGGCTGTTCAAAGTAAGGAAGGGGAGGGCCACCAGGGGCCATGACATGAGACTGGAGCGAGGAAGGTTCAGGAGGGAGATGAGGAGACACTTTTTTACAGAGAGGGTAGTGGCTGGGTGGAATGCGTTACCTGATGAAGTGGTATGCAGTAGAACAGTGGACTGCTTCAAACAAGGATGGGACAGGACAAGGGGGAGGGTTAATGAAGGGGAAGGGTGGAAGGGAGGGGCAGCTGCAGAATAAGGGGTGCTAGCTGCACATCTGAGCAGACTTGATAGACCTCTAGGCGTTTATCTGCTGGCAAATTTTCATATGTTCAGATATGTCTGAAAATTTACACACACCCCTGAGTGTGGATGCCACATAAACCCCAAGAGCGAAGCTTGAGGGTTTACCATACACCCCATTAATTGCCGGTGTAAATTTGAGTTTTACACACTCTACCTAGCCTTTATTTTATATAATTGCTGGTCAGCATATTTTCGCCACAGCAATTATATGAAATAAACAGAGAGAGCCGTGGACTGTGGTCAGGTTTCGGCGCAGTCTGCAGTCTGAAGCAAGTGCCAGAAAGTAAAGTGTCCATTGTGTTTTTTTTTTTTCTTTTTCAGTGCCAGTTAAGAAAAAGACCTTTTTTTTAAATAACAAATCAACTTACTGCCAACTGCAAGGGGCAGTGAAGTCTGCTGTGATATGGAATTTCTCTGGGGATGTTGCAGAGTAGAGGAAGACTGGTGACAGGCGCATGTGTGGTCCAAGGGAAACCTGGCACGTGTTTGCCATTGTAACCAGCTGATTATAACAGCAAGTTATAACCAGGTTTCCCTATGGGGAAAAACAGTGGTCAGTAATAATAATAGTAATAATAATTTTATTTCACACAAGTGCCTTTCAAATATCAAGGCTCTTTACAAAAGATCAAAATTAGAAAGATAAGATAAATAAATACAGTACAAAACAATAACAATAATCTGACAGGTTTCATTCATTTAATGCTATTTAAGGCCTGGCACCATAAAAAAAGTTTTTAACGCTTGTTTAAAGCCTCCCACTGTTGTGCACTCCCGCAGCCGACGGGGTAGAGAATTCCATAGAGTAGGAGCGATGTACATGAATGCACGAGCCCCAGAAGATTTCAAAGACACCCTTGGGATCTCTAGCAACCCCTCATCAGCCGAAAGGAGCTGTCACTCTCGGTGATAGGGGACCAGAAGCTCTTTCAAGTAGTCAGGGCTGACCAGTTCTCAGCCCCTCTATCCAGTGACCAGGCTCCACAACCATCGCATTATAAGTGTATTATGTTTTTGTTCATGTGTGCATAATGTATGTATGTTCAGGACCTCCTTGTAAATAAGCCTGCTCAATTAAGTATTTTCCTGTCAATAACCTTGAACTTGAACTTGCATGTGGGATAGACATGGGAAAATTAGTAAATAGGCAAAGAGGAAGGAGGGTCTCCAGAGACCAATTAGAGTCTGTGGAGAAAGACAAGGCAGCAACCCTCTGGGCAGACTGGATGGTCCCTGCCTTCCTTTTCTGCAGACAAATTTGAAGTTTCCATGTAGAATGCCCCTGAAAAAAGTGTCGTCCTGCTTAACTATCTGAACTGGATCATGTGCAAAATCATGTACTTTGAGCACAGAAACCCAGGGGTGGAGTACAAAATGGGAGTGATAGCGACAACCACCAATTAGGAAAGAGACCTGGGATAATCATAACTGATGACATGAAGATGGCCAGGCAATGTGACAAGACAGTTAGGAGGGCAAGTGGCATGATGGGGTGCACAGGAAGGGGTATCACCAGCAGAAAGATGGAGGTGGTGTTGCTTCTGTGTAGATCACTGGCGAGACCCCACCTAGAGTACTGTGTCCATTTCTGGAGACCACAACTCCAGAAGGATATAGACACAGTGCAGGCTGTGCAGAGGAGGGCAATTAAATGTTGTAGGGTCTGCATCAAAAGCCCTACAAGAAGAGAATAAAGGACCTCATTATGAACACCCAGGAAGAGAGGAGGGAGCAGGTGGATATGATAAAGATCTTTAAATTATCTCACACGAGTCAACAAGGTACAGGAAGGAAGAATTTTTTCAGAAAAGGTGTTCAAGAGCAAGGGGACATGATGTGAAGCTGGGGAGGTATATTCAAGAGAGATGTGAAGAAGTACTTCTTCATAGAAAGAGTAGTGGACTCCTGGAACAGTCTTTTAGCAGAGGTGGTGGGGACAAAAACAGTGGTGGGGTTCAAAAATGCATGAGATAGGAATAAGGGAATCTTTGTTGAAAGGAGGGAGGGAGAAAGAGCTGGAGATCAAGTGCAGTCTGTGGTGACACAATAGGTAGGGGAACATGGGTGGACTAGGTGGGGAACATGGGTGGACTAGGTGGGCCAAGTGGTCCTTATCTGCCATCAAATTCTATGTTTCCATGTGTGCCAACAGGTGCAAAGAGGGGTCTGGCTGGCTGGAATATGTTGAGGAGTTCCAATACTGTGCACAGTATAGCCCTTCTAAGGACTGGGTGTTCTGGACATGCCCTTGCTGGTTGAGATCATGCATTAGGGTAGTGTTCTCCATATGGACAGTGGACTACTGATTGATGTGACCCAGTCTCACAGGTCTGAGCCAAATGGGTCCCAAAACCAGGTGTGTTTCAGTTTCAGTAAGGGAAGTTACAACCAAAGGCCTTGTAGGTTTTGGCACAAGTGTTTTATCTGAGGCCTGTGGCACCCCTTTGGACAGTGCAAATCTGGAAAAAAAAACACAAGGGGGACAGCAGCCCTTTTGGAATAAGCAAGTAAGCCTGGCACAGGCTGTGACACTTGGATAGCTGGTTCTGATCACTGTATCATTTTTTGTAATATAAAAATGGGTTATGGACTGTCTCTCTGGAAAAATGCTGAAACAGCATGTGAGATCACACACACACAAACACACACACACACACACACATATAGGTTTTAGATACAAGGTGTTACCTGGAAGGCCAGAAGCTAATTACATACTTTTCTAAGTTAATTATAGCTTTAGCTGCTAAGTGGGAAATCAGTATTCCTTTTATGATGTTTCAAGGGGGAAAACAGGTTTAGTACACCGGTGCGAAATCATAAATGCTTTGGTGTCTGTGTGAGAGGGGATACTGCTCACAGATCAAAGAAAATCATTTGAAGAAAATGAAATGTGCTGAGGATTACAGAATTTAATACTTTGAAAAGACATCCTGTTTTTGTATAGATATTTTTTTTTATATATATTTATTCTGACAGGGAGGAGATAGGTGACCTCATGCAAAGAGGTGGGCAAAGCCAGCTTTTAGACAATATTCTGTTCTACTTCAGAGACACTCTATCTAGACTCTGACGAAGAAGCATCTTTGAGCACTTTAAGCAGGTATTTAGAGAGAAAGACAAATCTAAGTACTGTAGTAGGAATTGTACTGTTAAAACCTTGTTCTTTTAAAAGATTTGTATGTTTTGTGATATATGGTTCTGTATTTTATGTTTTACATATTTTTTATCTATTTTAGTAAAACTCTATTTTTAGAGCCTACTTGGTCTGCCTGTGATTTCTTTCCTTTACAAGTGGAGTATATATGGTTAAGCAGACACTGTACATAAGCTTGAACGGTGATACCAAACTGGAAAAAGGTAAGCGTTTTAAATCTGAGGTCTTTATTAAAGTTTTAAGAGTTCATTTCTGTACACCTGCTTAGGTGCCCATAGGCAAAGATATCTGACCCCTCGAAGACAGAATTATCTGAGTCTGTGCATTGGGTGCACTAGCAAAAGGGTCACAGTTTGAATCCCTCCAGAACTGAGACCAAAGGTTGATCCGAACCCACAAAAACAGACAGAAGGGTTACCCTGTTTTGTTAACTGTTCACAAGACTGTGCTCGAAGGTCGGCACTTTGGGAGTAGAGGGCTGACCTGCTGAGTGGGTTTGTGAAACAGGCAAGCCTGCCTACTCCAGTAAAAGTGAATCAGCTTAGGCCCTGGCTGGAGCAATACCCAGACCGCAAGGTAGTCACTGTACAGGAAAAAGGATTTACAGTGGGCTTCAGGTGCTACATGAGGGCCCTCTGCAGGGCTTCAAAGCCAAGAACCTGAAGTCCAGCAGGGATAGGCTGCAAGTGGTCTGGGAAAAGCTCCACAAGGCACTGAGCTTGGAGAGGATTAGTGATCCTTTTTTCTTCCTGCCATGTCCTCGTCTGTGGATTTCCCCTATTGGCCTGGTGCCAATAAGGCCCCAAGTGAGTACCATATGATCAACCACCTATCGTATCCTGAGAGTGACTCGACAAAGACCGCACTAACCCATGCCACTCTGCAGTTCACTATGCATAATTAGATAGGGCAGCTGAGGTAGTATGCGCACTTGGTCCAGGGGCTCTTATGACCAAGGCAGATATTGAGTTAGCATTCCAACTGCTGCCAGTTCACCCAGCCAACAGAGACCTGTTGGGGATAGAATTTGAAGGGCAGTATTATGTGGACAATTTCATGCCTATGGGTTGTTTAGTGACATGTGCAGTGTTTGAGTGCTTTAGCACCTTCTTGCAATGAGCAGCTGACAAAGATACAGGGGTGCAGGAGATCATTCACTATCTGGATGACTTCTTGTTCATGGGCTCAGCTCATGCCCTTGTCTGCAGACACTGGACATCTTCTTACTTTTGTGCCACAGCTTTGGAGTTCCATAGGGGATCTGGGTAGGCTGTGTCTCTTAGCAGATGAAACTAAGCTCTGTGGGAGGGTGGTTAGTGAATAGATAAAATGCAGAGGGACTTACAAAAGCTGGAAGGGTAGTCAAGGGTTTGGCAGTTGAAATTCAACACCAAAAAGTGCAAAGTTATGCACCTACAGTGTGGAACAATAACCCTAGGGCACATTAGTGGATGGGAGGGGAGGGATGAGACTTAGTACGACAGCTGTGGAACGAGACCTTGGAGTTATCATCAGCGTCAGCTACTCCCTAAGCTAACTGAGTCAGTGCAACAAGACTTCTAGCTAGTCAAATAAGATGCTTGAATGTATTGAGAGAGGTACTGATAATACTTCCCCTGTTTAGATCCATGGTGAGGCCACAGCTGGAGTACTGCGCTCAGTTTTTGGGTCCTTACCGCAGGAAGGATAGGGATAGGCTTGAGACAGTGCAGCACAGGGTAGCAAAAATGATTTAGGGCCAGCAGGGCATGTCATATGAGGAGTGCCTCAAGGCACGGAACATGTACTCACTGGAGACCAAAAGGGTGTGGTGAGATATGACAGAGACTTTCAAATTCCTAAAAGGAATAAACAGGGTGAACTGCAGGGAACTATTTAACTTGAATATCAGCTCATGGTCACAGGCTCATGAGTGGAAGTTAACAGGAGGGTAGTTCGGGGGGATGTGAGGAAAAACTATTTTACAGAAAGGGTGGTAGAGCCATGGAACAGGCTGCCAGCCGAGGTGGTGGGTCCAAAAACTGTTAGTGGTTTTAAGCATGACTGGGACACAATGAAGGATATCATGGTTACTCAGGGCATCAGAATTTGGGAAGGAGAATGGGGGGAGGGCTAGAACCCTGGAAGAACAGTACTGTATATCCCAGGGCTTAATAGGGAACTCAGGCAGACTGATGAACCTTTGGTCTTTTTCCCATCACTATGTTTCTGAATTTATTATGTTTGCTTGCACGCATGTGCAAAAAACATAGTGCCATCATCCAAGTTTTCGGAGGTGTGTCACCCCCTCTTCCAATTCAGTCAGTGTGTTGGCAGGCGCAGCCCCTGTCCGCATGCTGTCTATGACACGCTCCAAAATGCAGTGGCATACAGTTGAAAGGGGGAGCTACGCTTCAGTTAGCAGCGATCAGATATCGCCTGCTCATGCGCAGCTTCCCCCTACACAGCCACACACACACACACACACGCATACTGCATGCTCCCCACGCACACATTTATAGCCGACGGGGTGCCCAACTGGCCGCCGGCTGTGCTGCGCCCCCAAAGGCTTTCTGAAATGCCACGCTGGGTGCCCACCCCAGCGTGGCAACTCAATGAGTATAGCTGACGGGGTGCCCAACTCTCCGTCGGCTCCACTGTCTTTTTTAAATACCTGTAAAGAAAAACGGTCCCACGCAGTCTTCCTGCCCCTCCCACAACCCGCACTCACCCACTGCGCACCCTGCCTCCCCACACCCCTCACCCCATACTTACCTCCGGAGCTCGGCGCGACGATCTTCGTGGACCGAACACGCCTGTACTCTACAAAGCCTACTGCTAACTGAGGAAATGCCAGTAAGCTGTATAATGGATGATAGGGTTTTTCAACTTTGTTGTATATTCAGGGATTTTTGGAATTTTTGCACCAAATTTTCAACATGGGCTTTTTGGGTCCCCTTCTCATGAATGATGTCACTGTCATGGCGTTATTTGGGCCCGAAGGGTGATTTCGCAGTCACTGCGTGAAATTACCTTTCAGACCCGATTAATGAAATGACACTGCCAGCGTTCATAAGGTGGGCTCTCGAGAAGCCTATTTTGAAAATTTGGTGGAAAAATTCCAAAAAATGACTGTTTTACGAGCGTATGTTCCCCAGTTCCTATGCAGGCTCGTAAGTTCGCGAATTTTCAATATTTTCACTCCAGATTTCAACATTGCCATTTTACCACACCTTTTTATGAGTAGTACAGCTGTCATTTTTCACATCTCACCCAAAACGTGTTTCTGCCCATGTAGCACACAATGGCGCAGTCGGTGTGAAATCAATGTACAGGACACATTAAGAAAATCACAGTGACACTGTTCATGAGCAGAGGTCTTAAATGGCTATGTTGAAAATTTGATGAAAAAATTCCTAAACCACTGTTTTGCGAAAGGCATAAGCAGTAGCGTTCCTACGCATGTTTGTAATTTCGCGAATTTTCAATATTTTTCATTTCCAGATTTCAACATTGCCATTTTACCACACCTTCTTATGAGTAGTACAGCTGTCATTTTTCACATCTCACCCAAAACGTGCTTCTGCCCATGTAGCGCACAATGGCGCATTCAGTGTGCGAAATCAATGTACAGGACAAATTAAGAAAATGAAAGTGACACTGTTCATGAGCAATGGTCTTAAAATGGCTATGTTGAAAATTTGGTGAAAAAATTCCAAAAAATGACTGTTTTACAAGCGTGCGTTGTACAGTTCCTACGCACGCTTGTAAGTTCGCGAATTTTCAATATTTTCACTCCAGATTTTCAACATTGCCATTTTGCCACACCTCCTTATGAGCAGTACAGTTGTCATTTTCCACATCTTGCCCAAAATGTGTTTCCGCCCATGTAGCGCACAATGGCGCAGTCGATGTGCAAAATCAATGTATGGGACACATTAAGAAAATCGCAGTGACACTGTTCATGAGCAGAGGTCTTAAAATGGCTATGTTGAAAATTTGGTGAAAAAAATTCCTAAAAATGACTGTTTTACGAGTGTGCGTTGCGCAGTTCCTATGCATGCTTGTAAGTTTGTGAATTTAATATTTTCACTCCAGACTTTCAACATTGCCATTTTATTACACTTGCTTATGAACAGTACAGCTGCCATTTTTCATATGTTGCCCAAAATGTGTTTTCGCACATGTAGCGCACAATGGTGCTGTTGGTGTGCGAAAGCAATGTACAGGACAAATTAAGAAAATCACAGTGACACTGTTCATGAGCAGTGGTCTTAAAATGGCTATGTTGAAAATTTGGTGACAAAAGTCCATAATGACTGTGTTACGAGTGAGCATTGCACAGTTTCCACGCACCCTCGTAAGTTCATGACTTTGTAATATTTTCAGTCCAGATTTTCACCAGTGGCATTTTTCCACACTTCCTTATGAACAGTACAGCTGTAATTTTTCACAACATGGCTGAAGTGTGTTTTCACACTTTCAGTGCAGAGATGCATGGTCGCTGTGGGAAATCATTGTTCGGGACAGATAAAGAAAATCACAGTGACACTGTTCATGATCGGAGGCACCAAAATGCCTGAGTTGACAATCTGCTGTAAAAAATCCCCAACCTAATTATATTACAGGTGTGTGTTGCACAGTTTCTATGTACGCTCATGACTTCACCATTTTTAAATATTTTTATTGCAGATTTGCAACATTGCCATTTTTTACACCTCCCCATGAACAGTACAGCTGTCATTTTTTACATCCTGTTCAGAATGTTTTTGCACCTGTGGTGCTAAATGCCGTAGTCGCTGTGCATAAGCAGCTTCGCTAACAAACTGATATTCCCCTGTTCATGAGGTGGGTCACAAAAACATGTTGAAAATTTGGAGTGAAAATACAAACGAATGCCTGAGGTATTAGGGTTTCCAAACCATAACGCCAACCCTGTAGAGAATTACAGCCATCAGGGTGTGACTTGGGATTCTTGCCTGTAATGCTCATACCATTCCACACCCTGCAGCCAGTGAGAGTCGAGGTGTGCTTGGACTCTTGACCCCAAAGTTCACCCCATTCTCCTATATCACACCCATCTCACTGTATTTCCTAATGGAATGGGGTGCGCATAAAGGCCAAAGACCCCAAGGAACACAATGACACTTGTCAGTGTCTGCAGGGTGGGGTGTGGTGAAATGGCGTGGCCATTATGCCTGACGACCCAAAGGCACACCCCAATGCCTGCCACTCTCTGCAGGGTGGTGGTGGGGTTGGCTTCAGTTCAATACTTCACTGCCATTCCTATTACGCTGCTCTGTAACTTCTACACTACCACTGCCAATGCCAGCAAGCAAACATTCGGCATTGACAAATGCTTGTTTTTTATATACTTTTAATAATTTAACTCAGACTGTATGAATGCAACATTAAAAGGCTGTTCCAATATTGTCTCAAAAACTATGTTGTCAATGTATTTAACATTAATTAACTAAATACACTCCAATACCTGGCTGTTGTTTTTGCTTTTTATTTTCTATGTTTCTGTTACTTTGGTCCCTTCTGACATATATAGTATTCTCTGTCAATTCTAAAAGTAAGACAGAATTAGCTATTTATATTAGAAATTCTGTTTTCACCTTTTATATAATCATATATGTCATCAAATCTCCCACTTACTTAATATGCAGTTTATAGGAACTATGGTCCCCTAATCTATATGGGTGCTTTATTTCTCTGTAAAAAAAAAAGAAAGAGTTGCATATATATCTCTTCTCAAAAATACAAATTTAGTCCTTACTGTACATTTTTGTTTGTCGTTACACTATAACATCTTAACCCATATGGCTGTGTTCTGCTTCTCACTTTCTTAACAGTAGCGTTTATCTTTGGTGCTGTAAAAAAGAAATCTGTACATATCCCTGGCATTGAGAATGGTATTGCTGATGCTTTATCTCATTCACACTGCCTATTTATTTATTTGAAAAGGTTTCACCAGGAAAGGCAACGTGCGCTATAAAGATAATTTCCAGAAGCGTCCTGGAGGTAGTGGTAACAAGAGGGAGAAAAGAAAAATGACAATACCTAGGATAAATGCAATGAATGTAAGGCAGACATTACAATATAATCCATGGCAACTACAGAGTTGAGGCAAAACAGTAACAGTATAGGATCGATAACATTGTAGATTACAGTACATATGGTTCAGCATAGAGTATACAATAAACAAATTAAAAACTTCATACAGCATAGCCATGCCAGAGACATAACGAATACAGTGGGTATCTCCTAAGACATAATGAGATACAGTATGTAACTACTAAGTGATAGATGAATCAGCTAGCCTTTCCAGTGGCCTAAGGCCTTGGAGTGTATAGGTAACTCTATTGCACCCCAGACCAGAATGGCATATTGTC
The DNA here is from genome assembly GCA_016271365.2 of Neoceratodus forsteri. NCBI lineage: Eukaryota > Metazoa > Chordata > Ceratodontiformes > Ceratodontidae > Neoceratodus > Neoceratodus forsteri. The sequence goes on from CM057451.1 coordinate 1,096,366,944, forward strand.
ATGGGGTGGAACACTATCTCACAATCCGAGTGGAGGTGGGATGGCCTAATAGTTGGCAGATTCCACCTGAACAATTGTACAGCTATATCATAGAGCCTAAACAGTGGGACGTGATGCCTGGGCTAGTGGGACAGCACCTAATGGCACTGTCATGGTTCACCCAGGATTTGGGCTTCAACTACACCACTTCAACTTTTAAGGTTCAGAAGATCCTTGACAGTTGGAGCAAGGGGACCCAAAAGCAAGTCAATTAGAGGTGCTTCTTACCCCAGTGACACTCGAAAGGGTATGGGAGGCCCTGCTACTAGTCTGATGGTATCCGATGGAAGTCAGATTATTCAAAATCACATTATTGATGGCTTTCTGTGGGGCCTTTCAGGTCTCAGAGTTGAGGTGGCAAGAAAAGAACGGGGTCCCCACAGAACTACCAGAGGCAGACCGTCACAGCGTGTGGGAATAAACTTCAGATGACGCAAATTTACATGTTTACAACACACTGTGGTGTGATATTTATTCTTCAAAAGTTCAAAAAGTATGAAATGAAAACAAATAAATTGCAAAGAAAATCACTACTTAACATCAGTAGTTTCTCACAAAATACAATCTTAGAGCTCCTAAAACCCTTATTTTCTGCATTCAAATGCTTGTCTGCCTCTCTTCTCCCTCTCCTAGGACTGAGCCCCTCTGGGCTGAACTGAAGTAAACTCTGTGAAGAAGCTTTTTATATCTTTTGGTGGGGGTCACCTGACTAAGCCCTTTCTGTATTTACAAGTCTGGACATGTTGTTTCATGTCTAAACATGTTGTTTCAAAACCAAGGGGAAGGGGATTGTGTCAGGGGACTTAATAATAATTTTTTATTTGGTTGTTTAACCAGGTATAGCACACTAAGCTGAAAGCTTTTTTACAGGAGCGACCTGGGAGCACAAGGAGGTTAGGTGACTTGCTCAGGGTCACACAGTATGCAAGTGGAAGCTGTGGGATTCAAACCCAGGTCTGGTCTGCTGGATGTCACCAGATTTGCAGCTCAGAGCCTTAGACCACTGCGCTATACTGCATCTTAATAATAATAATTTTTTATTTATACAGTATAGTGCATTTCCAGTATCAAAGCGCTGCACATAAGAGCACATCACAAATAATTTAAAAGTCTTACACAAATTCAGCTTCAATTTAAAACTTTCCCCATTCATAAATATCAATCATTAAAAGCCTGTTGGAAAAGATGTGTTTTCAGGCTGGTTTTAAAGCTCTCCACGGTCCTGTACTCTCTAATCTGACGAGGTAGAGAGTTCCACAGGGATGGTGCCACAAACATAAATGTCCGGGCCACAGATCTTTTTAAACACACCCTGGGAACCTCTAACAACCCCTTGTCAGATAAGCAGAGAGGACGGCAGGGGCTGTAGGGAACCAGGAGCTCTTGCAAAAAACTCGGTCCCTGTCAATGGTACAGTTAAAGGTACAGTGTACATATCCACAGATATTCCATTTATATGTCTCTGATCCACAGTGACTAAGCTCTTTTATACATAGAACCTTACACAGTAACAAGTTTATAATGTGAATTTATGAAAATCCCTTTAGAATTTCTTATAACTGTACTAATCATGACATTATTATTGTTTTTTATGACTTCTGACTCCTTTTTCTTTAAAAAAGCTTTACTAACTGTATTCATTCCTATTTAAAATAGCCTTCATGTTTTTCGTACACAAAATACACTTATGCACTTTACACAACACCTCTTTGGGTGTTTGGCATCATTCCAGGGACTGGATGGATGGAAATGGAAAAGAATGAAAAGAGAGAACTAGTAGGAAGTTTAGTAGGGATAGTAAATAGCTACACTAGGTGGCCAACCTAGGGTAGGGGAAAAAGAAGAAAAGCAAAGAGGAAAGCATTAACTGTTGCTAGGAAATAAGGAGGTAGAAAAGTGGTCCATCAGTCACAGCTGAGGGTGTAGCCTAACTCCGCCACACAGACATGACAGTGATACTGGGGAGGGGCGTGCACAACAGGCGTCATAGGAGTCATACCAACCAAAGCCACATAGGTTGCTGGTGAACCGCTGGCTCCTGGGGCGGTCGGCATGGGAAAGAAGGTCCATGGTGGCAGAATACATAGCCCTCTGCCCACCAGAGGGGGCGGCCTTCCTGCAATATGCAGATGGCTCCCCTGTCATGCCTTACCAGTTCAGGTGTGTCTTAACACCTCGGGTGGCCATTTTGTATCAGGTTAAGCTATGGATGATTTGGACTTCAAATGGAGCTATTGGGTACAATATTAAGCTTGGGGGTGCAATGGGTGGGACTGAAGCCCAAGGAATTTAATACTCATTCCTTCAGGACAGGGGCAGCAACACATACCAAGGCCCAGGAGCTTACAGATGGGCAGATCCAGCCCCTGAGCTGATGGAGATCCCAGGTGTTTTTGTATTATGGAAGATACCAGTTGTTTTAGAAATATAGAATCTGAATCTGACTGCAGATAAGGGCCATTTGATCCACCCAGTCTGCTCATATTATTCTTTCTTTTTACTTTCATTGTTGCTGTAGACCCACTTGATCTATGATACTGCTTCTTCCCTTCCTTTACCTACACCTATGATTCCCTTGTCCCTGTCCCATGCATTTTTTAAACCTGCTATTGTTTTCACCCTGACTACTTCAGCTGAAAGGCTATTCCATGAATCCACCATTCTTTCTGTGAAGAAGTATTTCCTCACATCTCTCCCGAACCTCCCCCCCCAAGCTTCATAGCATGTCCACTTGTCCTAGAGTACCATTTTTTCTGAAAAATACTCCACTTTTCTGCCTTATTAACCCCAAAGAGGTGTTTAAGTTCAAGTTTATTACAGGAAGACTCTATTGAGCAAGCTCATTCACAAGGAGGTCCTGAAGGTAATACACATACAAAGGCACATTATACAGTACAACACTTTGATAACCAATTATGTGGAATATACACGTTATATAACATGTAATTCACAGTGAGATACAAGGTTACAGATATATATACAGATTTGGGGCGAACAATATCAGATAAGGCTAGACACTTGATCGCTGTAAGATGTAATTGATAAACAAAAATAGTGAAACACTAGAAGAAGGAGACAATAGCAATGGTGAAGTTAAGGGGGGGAGGAGATTTAACAAAGTGTAAGTTTTAGGTATGGGAATAAGGTCTCAGCATGGCAGGGCCAATAGATACACTAGACAAGAAGCACACAGGGCTAAGAGGGTGCTTAGTGGCAGTTACAAATATCTTTTATTTTAGATGCAAATATCACTCTGAAGAAGTTGACCGAGACAATACTGGTTATTTTTTTGTTTAGATTGTAATTGGTTCCACAGAGAAGGGACGGCATGTGAAATAGCACATTTGCCAAAGGAAGTGCGAGTCCTAGGCACGTGGAGCAAGACAAAGTCAGCTTTCCTCAGAGAATATGCACTATGGGAGATGCAGATTACCGATGTTAGGTAGGATGGTAGTTTCTGTAAGAGCAACTTAAGGGTCCAAATACCTGCGTGGAGCAGGCGTCTAGTGGTGTGTGATGTCCAACCAACAGCTGCATATAAATCACAGTGATGAGTACGGTAGGGGCAGTTGGTAATGAATCGTAATGCACAGTGGTAAAGGACGTCAAACTTGCTTAGGTTTGAAATCGAAACTGTATTGAAAATTAGGTCACCGTAATCGAGTAGGGGAAGGAATGTAGCCTGAACGAGCCTTGTTCGAGTCTCAAGGGGGAACAGAGACCTGTTTCTAAAAAAGAATCCTAGTCTTGCTTTGAGCCTCCTAGATAGTTCATCAATGTGATCATTAAATGAGAGCTTATTATCTATCAGGATACCCAAGTATTTAAACTTAGGAATGACTTCCAAGGCTTCACCTAGTACAGTAGTAATAAATTAATTTGGTTAAAGGTCTCTATCATATCCCCCCTCTCTCCCTCTTCTCCTCCAGGGTGTACATATTGAGCTCCTTTAGCCTCTCCTCATAGGGCTTATGATGCAGACCCCATACCATTTTAGTAGCCCTTCTCTGGATTGCCTCCACTCAGTCTATGTCCTTCCTGTCATATGTTCACCAGAACTAGACACAGTACTCAAAGTAGGGTCTTACTAGTGATCTACAGGGGCAATACCACCTCCCTTTTTCTGCTGGTGATGCCCCTTCCAAAGCACCCCAGGATCCCACTAGCCTTCTCAACTGCCTTGTCACATTGCCTGGCCACCATTAGGTCACCTGATATGATTACCCCTGGGTCAGTTTCCTGCTTGGTCATTGTGATTATCCCCACTGTGAGTAATGTTAAAGTGAGCTTTAACATTGTCTTGCTGTTTTCCAGATTCTCCTGATGGTCCCAAGTGGGACTGAATTTGCATACACTCCTTCATACACTGGGCAGCGGAGAGAGCAGGACATCAGCCATGGGAAAGGAACTTGGCAGTCCCACTACAGGAAGCAAAAATCCAATGGTTGGGTTAGATGGGCATGTTCTAGGGGAGACTTCTTCCTAGGCTGATAGCGGAGGCCTGATATGAAAGTTCACTAGACATATTGCTGGTTCATCTGGGCTAGAACAATATGTGAGTCTGGAAGGCTATCAACTTGCTTTTCAGAATAATGGAGAACCTAAGATCCATTCATGAACTGTGGTCCAGAACCAGAATCTTTTGGCCCCAAATCATTCAAAGATATCACTGGCATTATGCAGAATCAGTCCAAGAATAAAGCATGTATATGAATTAACAAGGAGATGCAGCCTTTAGTGGAATCCATTGGGGGAACTGTGGTGAGGCATAGTAACATCAACACATCCTGCCAGGGATGTTATGCCAAGAATGGTATTCATTTACTGGACAGTGGCTGGGACTTGTTGCTTGATTCTTTCCATCAGGACTTGGAGGAGTATTTGGAGTGAGCAACTTGGGGAGGGGGGGGTCAGACTGCATCTGTCCTGTGGTGGCTTGAGAGTCTCTCAGGGAGATGATACAAGGAGAAAAGGGGAAGGAGTGGAATTCTTCTGAAGGACTCTTCTTCCCTGGTTGGCATGAGGCAATGGAGCCATGAGACGGTCACTCCATTTGAGTAGGGTCACGGTCCAACCTCATTGAGCTTGCCTGCAGATGCAATGCCACCAGACAGGAGTGGTCACTTGCCACCTGGTCACATGACCTCCACACTCACTGAGTCTGGGTTACAACTCAGAGAGGTAGATCATTCCCTCAATCTGCACATGGGTAATGTCCTTCAAGGGAAAGGGTGCTGAGGTTTCCAAGGTGACTGGTGAGACCTCCTAAGTTGCCAGTGTCACTCTAATCATGTAAGATGTTAGTTAATAAACATAACTGTGGCCATTATTCCAAGACTGTTGTCATGTGGGTGCTCTTCCAAGGAAAAGGGGTTGGTTATAGGGACTAACAAGACAATAATGGTCTACCAAGCATTGCAGCAGACATAACCTTGTCTTTGTCCCCTCCCCTGTAAGCTGACCTCAGGCAGGTAGGTAGAGTTCTACCCACGGGGTGGAGAGGTGCTCTGGCACCCCACCACAGGAGTAATTACTGGAGCCCCCACAGGATGTGGGCATCTGGATGGGGGCAAAGAGTAACAGGTTACAAACAGCTGTGTCCTGCAGCTCCCCCTCACTCTTCTCTCCCAGCTTCAGCTCTCCCACCCACCTACCCTCTCAAAAGCAGGGTTCCGGGTTGGCCAGGCTAGACTAGGGAACCCTTTGCCTCCTTATGGGTGACCGCACTACGTTTCAGCAAGGAGTTTTTCCTTAGAGGGTTTTCCCGAGTTTTTTGCCTCCTTCAAAGGGGTTAAATCAAGATTAGATTTAGCAATAACTGTCACAGTCTTTGTACTGTGAGTGGCTTGGGAATCTCTCAGGGCCATGATACAAGGGGAAAAGGGGAAAGAGTTGAAGTTTTATGAAGGACTCTTCTTCTCTCACTGACATAAGGCAGGGGCTCCATAAGACAAGGTCCCTATTTGGAGGGAGTCACAGTCCAACCTCATTGGGCGCTTGTCTTTGGGTGCAGCCCCACTAGACAGGAGTGGTCACTTGCCACCCAGCCACATGACCTCTCCACTCACTGTTGTCTGTTTACAACTCAGAGAGGTAAGGGGAGTTAGGAGAGAAGGACAACTGCCGAATAGGGTTTCTAGCTACAAAACTGAGCAGACTCGATAGACCAAAATGGCCTTTTTCTGCTGGCAAATTTCATATGCTCATATGTTCGTAGGTACATCATTCCCTCGGTCTACATGTCAGTAATGCTAATGCCCATCACGGAAAGGGGTGCAGAGGTTTCCAAGGTTACTGGAAAGACTTCATGAGCTGTGCATGTCACTCCAATCATATAATATGTCAGTTTATAAACATATGGCTGTGGCCATTTCCCAAGACTGGTGCCATGTGTGGTACATAGAAATTGACATAGAAACATAGAAATTGAGGGCAGTTAAGGACCGCTTGGCCCACCTAGTCTGCCAATTTTCCATGCCTATTATAATACCGCAGATCCTACTTGATCTCTAGTTTTATCCCCCTTTTCCTAACTACTAAGGTTCTCTTATGCCTAGCCCATGCATTTTTGAATTCTATTACTGTTTTTGCACCCACTACCTCTGCTGGAATGCTGTCCCATGCATCCAACACCCTCTCAGTGAAGACGTAATTTCTCACATTTCCCCTTAGTCTACCCCTCCTCCAGCTTCATAGCATGACCCCTTGTTCTTGAACATCTTTTTCCTCTGAAAAATGCTTCCCTCTTGTACCTTATTTATACCCTTGAGGTATTTGAAAGTCTTTATCATATCCCCCCTCTCCCTCCTTTTCTTCAGGGTATACATATTGAGGCCTTTTAGTCACTCCTCATAGGGCTTTTGGTGCAGGCCCACCAAGTGTTCTTCCAGGGAAAAGGGGGGTTTGGGGACCAACAAGACAATGTGATCATCTGGGATAGTACTGCATACAGTGACAAAAAATCTCACAGCATGTGCTGTCACAGTAGTATTTATTTATCTATTTAGTTTTTGTTGAGCGGGTAAGTGCACTAGACAAATCCTGCCTATTTTCAGGCATGACCCGGGGGAGGGGGATACAGATGAATGCCAACTGACCTTGAACCAGATTAAGCTGTTGGTGGTATTTTTAGTGAATGAGGGAAATTTGGCCAGGACACCGGTATATGAGGTACGTGCTATGACAGTACTGCATGTTGTAACGGAACTCAACCAGCATGTATTGGAATATTAATGTCTGAGATAAGGAAAGTGTCGCAGCCCTTGCAGACCTGCTGGGACAGTAGTGCTTGTGCACACACATGTCCACCAGCATATGCTGGGACAAAGGTGCCTATGAAAAAGGAACTCTGCATGCATGTGCTGGGACACTAGTGTATGAGGTAAGAAAATTGTTCCAGCAGATGCAAATCTGCTAGGATAGTGGTGCTTGTATTAAAGGAACTCTGCCAGCAGGTACTGGGACAGTAGAGTTTGAAACAAGGAAAGTTTCCCAACAGATCTGCTGGGACGGTAGTACTTGGTAACAGAAATCTGTCAGTATCTGTTGGGACAATAGTGACTGCAGTGAAAGCAAGTGATCCAGCATGTTTCGGGACAGTAGTGTGTGAGGTAAGGGAAAGTGTCCCAGCTGATGTAGATTTGCTGGGACAGTATGACTGTGGTAGCACAAAGCTGCCAACTTCTGCTGTGACACTAGTACCTGTTGCACAGGGAACTGCCCCAGCAGAATCAGATCTGCTGGAGAAGTATAGCCTGTAGTAAAAGAAATCTGCCAGCATCTGCTGGAATAGTACTGACTGTGGTGAAGGGGACGTGGCCGGCATGTTCTGGGATAGCATTGTCTGTGGTTAGGAATGTGTCCCAGCAGATCTGCTGGAACATTAGTGCTTATGGTAATACAAACCTGCCAGATTCTGCTGTGACACTAGAGCTTGTGGTGAAGGAAAATGCCCCAGTATATGCTGGGAGTTGTGTCTGCCCAGCAAGCAAGGGTCCCAGCTTCTGCTGGGACAGTAGACACTCCCTTTTTGTGTAGGCCCCTTCTAGCACCGCTGTTGCCACATCAGCCTTTCTAGTCTGATTTGAGCATATCACCACTATCACCCACCCCCTTTTCTTTTTGAAACTACTTTTAAATTACCAAAATTAAACAAAAATAAAATGTTAAGAAGCAGAGTATGCTTACTTCTTGAATATTAACTGTCTGCCTTCCTTTCAACAGCCACCTCAAATTAGTATGTTTGTACCCAGGCTGTCAGCATCCAGTAACTGTCAGTAAACAATTGTTAGGAAATGACCTGTCAGTCATATCAGTGAAAACATCTTTTTGTGTCAGTAAAAACAGTGTAACACGGAAATCAATTATTTTTTTTCCTTGATAGACACAATAATTCAGCTGCTACAGTTTCTGTTTCTGCCATCCGCATCATTGACAGCAATTACTGTACAGCATGCATGCAGAGCAACTGTGTGCTACTTCCTTTTCCACTTTAGTTCTACGACATGGCTTCGGCTGAGGGGAAACGTGATGATACTGTAAATACTTGTTATAACAATATGAGGTAAACAAGACTGACAGAAAAAAGCTTTTACATACTGTCTAAGCACTTTTGTCAAAAGTTTTTTTTTCTTCTTTGCAATAGGCACACCGTGGCAGACACTTATTTCAGTATAGCAGGACCCTCTTGTACGTTTCACTGTATCTTTACTTCTTATAAATGATTACGTTTTGTCAGTAAATGATTTGAAATGGCAGAAAAAAATTGGAGGCTGTTAGTATCTGTTCTTTAATGCAGCTGGCAGTCGTGATTTGCACTTTTCTGGTCTGTCTTATCCATGGAACTACAATAGCATAGGGAGAGAAACTAAACTACAGTGACTGCCAAATGTCAAGAATTTCATGGCAATCAGCACTCTGTTTTGGTACTCAAACTGTGGCACCATTCTAGTTTCAGAGATTTGAGAGAGGCTTCCCAATCCTCTCCCACCCCTCACCAACAAGGTGAAATAATGCCCCACCCAGTTGCAGGAAAGGGGCCAGATCCCTTACAGAAATACAAGTACACAGCAAGTGTGCTGCACACACACACTGAGCACTTTTTTTTCTGCAAGAGATTACCCCAGTGCTCCCCACTCCCTCAAATCTAGTGATAATAGTACCAAGTACTACCAGCCCCCCGCCCTCCATGTAACACATCTTTGTTAATAGTAATCCTTCCCCATAGCAGTTCTCACACCAATATGTGCCCGGATGTCAGTACCCGCCTGACTAGTAGAAACGACTTGTTGGTGTGGCAGGAGTGCTACAACTCACAATGCCAGCAAACAAGGTGCATGAATGAGCCCACATTATTGGAGGGTAGTATATGGGAGGAATATCGATTCTTCCAGCAGATGCTGTCCTCCATGGGAGGGAGGGATGTAAACCTCTGCAGTGTGACCACCACCTGGGTGACCATGGGTTGAGGTGCAGACAGAAGCTCCTGAATGGGTGGGGGAGATATCATTTGGCTTAACAGAACATTACCATGCCATGCATACACACGTCATTGTAAGCTCCGCCCAGCATCTCTGAAGGGGGGTTGAAACAACCCCACACACGCAAAGCAGGATGAGGAACCACTGGCTGTCTCATGCCCCAACATGCCAACTGCCCACCTAACACCCAGAACTGTCATTTGGGGGGGGCAGCCTGACTCACTCCCCTCTGCCCTACATCCAAGGGGGAAGTCTGGGGTAAGAGGAGGTGGGGTAAGTGACAGAGAACGTATGTGTTTGACAGAAAGGTAGACAGGTGTGGATGGGACCAGCTGTAGGCAGATAACAAGAAAATAGAAAGTTAAAAAGAAAATGCTGGTTCAGATTCTGAAGCAATATCTGCCAATTCTCACATTCTTCTCAACAGAATGCTCCTCCACAGGAGCAACTTCCTGTAGGTCAGCAACTGGCACAGGCCTGGGTTCTTCCTTCAGCGTGGGATGAGTAGGTGTTGGTGCAGCAGACACAATGCTTGTGGACTGTGCAATGTACTGTACACCGTGCCCAGCATCGACAATACACTGCATATTGTATGTGTCTTGTAAGTGACACACCCAGTGGGTGTCACAGCTCAGAGGGAGATGTTAATCAATGAGCGTGTACTGTATACAGTAAACACTTAGTGATATCTCAATCGATGGCCAGCCAAGGTGGTGAGAGAAGGACTGTGCCGGTCACTGGCTTGGGGTATGGGATGGGGAGAGCGGGGTGATGGGCACTACCTGCTGGGGCAGGATCCACTAGACCACCAGGGAATGGTTTCATGAACCTGTTAATTTACTGGCATTTCTGGGCCTGGGTGGGACCACTAGATTACCAGGGAATGAATTTCTTAACTTGTTCATTTACGGGCATTTTGGGGCTGCAGAGGTCCACTAGACCACCAGGGACTATGACATGCACAATGTTGGGGGCAATCCAGATCAGGGGGCCACTAGACTAACAGGGATATTACCTACTTTACAAGTGGTACCATTACTGGACTGTGCATACAGTCCCATACACATGCACCTGGCCTGGTGCCAATACTGCCGCCCAGCTATCAACCTTATCCCCCACCCCATGACACCTCCTGTGACCCTTCTACACCCTGTCCCATTCTGTACAGTAGCTTCACCATCCCCACCATCCTAGCCTCCACTAGTGTAGCGCCGGGTGGGTGGTCGGATCCCTGAGGCAAGTTCTGAAGGTGTGCCAACTGTTTGGTGCAGTGGGAAACTTGAAGCAAACCCAAGGAATGTGGCACCAGGATCCTGTTTTTTACAGAACCAGGCACAGGGTCCATGGCGCACCCTGAGTTTGCCTTATCCCTGGAGTGACACAGCTTGCGTCACTCTGAGGGACCTTTGAAAATTGAGCCCTCTAACTCTCTATTAACTGTTTCTCCCTCTCTCTCCAAATCTCACACTCAAACTACATGAGTACATGTGCAAAACCATGGAATTGGAGCCTGCCAATTAACAAACATGTATCCTACTGGTTACAGACCTCCCTTTCAAAACCATGGAATACTAGTCTGCATCATTAAAAGTTGTGGAATACTAATCCATGGTTACAACAAAAAAACATACAGTAACTGTGAACCTGCTAAACACCTTTCTGCTAGTTTACAACTGTAGAATCACAAAATCAATAAACCCACACAACCAGCAATCAACAGTTTCAATAAAAAACTGTGAAATGCTTTTGGAATTCTGTGGTATTAACCAAGAAATTCCGAAATGCAATGATTCCGCGTCCTGCAAATCACTGGATTTTTAGAAGAAAAAGACCAGTTATTTAACTTTGAAAAAAAAAGAGAAATCCTTAAGGAATACTGAGATTTTTGAAGATTTATTGTTTTATGTACGTATTTATTTAACTGCAAACTGGTGACCGGGAAAGGCAGCACACTGAGCCAAGGCTCGTTTCCAGGTGTGGGGGAAGGGAACAGGGGATGCAAAATACATAGCACTGACACAGTTCACAGTTAAAATAAAGTGCAATCAGAGAACACAATTTAAAACAGGAGCACAACAAGCATTTGTCTCCATGGGCCTGGCTTCCCCTGGGTTTCTATCTCTGCTCCACCCTAGTAGTAACCCCCACCAAACAAGAGGCTCGGAGTCTCATCGCCTGTAAGTTCCATGCTGCAGAACCACCATGGGCCAGCGTTAATTCACTTACTGGGCTCCATACTGGTGGAATAGCCTTAGTACTGAGATCTCCTCAGCCTCCAAGCTGGGACTATTTAAAACAAAGCTCCATTACCACCTCTCTGCCTCTAGCACCTGCGACTGTCATTTCTAACTGGGCCCCTCAACTCAGTCGTACAGTCCTAACTGAGGTGCTCCTCCCTGCACCACTCTCCACGGTCCACTCCAACCCCCTACCCTATCCCACCCACTACCACTCCACTCCACCCCACTTTCCTGTACTTCTGTTCACGTTGACAACTGCCTCTGGCAAGCTCTACGATATATTACTATGCAACTGTATGTTAATCCATTTTTTCTGCACCACCTGTACTTGCTTTATTGTATATTGCTTATGCTCCACTGTTGTACTACTGTATTGTCCTGTCTCTGACGTGGAACCTTTGTAAAAGAGCTCTGGCTCAAAGGTACTTGTAATCCTAGAATAATTAAATAAATAAATTAATAAATAAATTTGTCAGTGCCGAATGTTGTCTTGCTGACAATGGCATCAGTAGCACAGGAGTTGAACAGATGCATAATAGGAATGCAGTGAAGTATGAAAGTGATGTCAAACCCCACATCACCATACAGAGACTGACAGGCACAGAGGTGTACCTTTGGGCATCAGCCATAATGTTCATGGCATTTCAGCTCACCCTACCCTGCAGTACAACAAATATTGCGATGTGCCTTGGGGTCCTCGGGCCTTACGCTCACCCCATTTGGCCATAACACTCATGGCATTTTACCTCACCCTATCCTGCAGACACTGACAAGTGCTGAGGTGTGCCTTGGGGTGTTCGGCTTTACAGTCACCCCATTTCATAAGGACATATGCTGAAATGGGTGCAGCATAGGAGAATGGGGTGAACTGTGGGGCCGAAGAGTCCAAGGCACACCTCGATGCCTGTAATGGCTTGAAGTGGGGGATGGTATAGCATGAAAAGAACATGACAACCCGACAATGCAAAGACATACCCCTGACGCCTGTCAGTCTGTACTGGGTGGGACATTATGGTTAGAAACCCTAATGCCCCAGCCGTTTGCTGGTATTTGCACTACAAATTTGCAACACGGCATTTTTGTGACCCCCCCCACCTCATGAAAGTGTTTGAGACCTCTGCTCATGAATAGTGGCACTGTGATTTTGTTAATCTGTCCCGAACATTGATTTCTCACAGCGACCGTGGCTATTCTGCACCAGATGTGGGAAAACACCATTCGGGCAGGATGTGAAAAATGACAGCTGTACTATTCATAGGTAGGTGTGAAGAGATGGCAGTGTTGAAAATCTTGAGTGAAAATATTAAAAATGATCGCATTTATGAGCATACGTAGAAACTGCACAATGCACGCTCGTAACATAGTCATTTAGTGGAATTATTTCACCACATTTTCAACATAGGCATTTTGGGACCTCTGCTCATGAACACTGTCACTACGATTTTCTTCATCTGTCCTGATCGCTGATTTTACCATAGTACCCCACTTCTGCGAAAACACATTTTGGGCAGGATCTGAAAAATGACAGCTGTATTGTTCATAAGGATGTGTGTAAAATTGACAATGTTGAAAATATTGAGTGAAAATATTACAAACTGTCGAAGTTATGAGTGCGTGTGGAAACTGCGCAATGCACGCTTGTAACATAGTCATTTTATGGACTTTTATCACCAAATTTTCAACATAGGCATTTTAGGACCTCTGCTCATGAACAGTGTTGCTGTGATTTTCATAATCTGTCCCGAACACTGATTTCCCACAGCGACTGCGCTATTCTGCATCAGTAGTGTGAAAACACATTTCGGCCAGGATGTGAAAAATGACAGCTGCACTGTTCATAAGGAGGTGTGAAAAAATGGCAATGTTGAAAATCTGGAGTGAAAATATTACAAATTGGTGAAGTTACAAGTGCACGTGGAAACTGCACAATGCACACTCATAACACAGGCATTTTTTGGAATTTTTTCACCAGATTTGCAACACAGGCTTTTTGGGAGTCCACCTCATGAACAGCAACACTGTCATTTCTTTACTCAGTCCCAAAAGGTGATTCCACGCAGTGACTGCAAAATCACCTTTCGGGACCGAATAACACCATGACAGTGACTGAATTCATGAGGAGGGGTCCCAAAAACCCCATGTTGAAAATTTGGTGGCAAAAGTCAAAAAAATGGCTGAGATAGCCACATAAGTTTAAAAAAACCCTTTTATGCCATTATAAGCTTACGGCATTTCTTCAGTTCGTGGTCGGCTTTGAAGAGTGCAGGCGTGTTCCCGGTTCACTGAAGATCGTCGCGCTGGGCTCGGAGTAAGTATGGGGTGAGGGTGTGGGAGGCAGGGTGCACAGAGGGTGGGTATGGGATGGGGAGGGCCCGGACTCAACAAGGGACTGTTTTCTGTTTTATAGGTAAAACAAACAAAAACAACATTGCGGGACATTTTTTTTCTTTACAGGGACATTTGGCACGCTGGAGTGGGCTCCCAGTGTGCCACATGAGTGTCTTGTTTTGGGGGGACCATAGCTTATGGGGGATTGGGCATCCCCTCTGGCCATACAGAGTTGGGGGAGGGTCATATGAGCCGAGGGGGATTGGACACCCCATCGGCACACAAGAAATGTGGGGGTACATTATGCAAATGGGGATTGGGCACCCCCGTTGGCAAATTAACTTAGGAGGGGGCATGCCGACAGGGGGATTGGGCACCCCAGTCGGCTTTCAGAGGGACTGTATAAGGCGGCAGCTATCCCTCGGCTTCTGTGGGGACTATGAGAAGTTGATGGGGAAGCCGCCGCCATGTTGCTTGACAGGGACACCAGATGAGGCAAGCAGTAATTGGCTGCTGCAATCAGGAACCGCCCTGTGGCACTCCCTGATTGCAGCGGCTAATTCCTTTCAAGGTGGTGGCACGTTTCTCAACTGCTGTCATAGATAGTGTGCTATGCCCTTGGCACCACAGAGCCCGGCCACAAAAAGTAGTGGTGCCATTGACTGCAGCAAGACCACACCTCCGAAACCCACTTCTTCACTGAAGCAACCACAATATGTTGTCTGCGCTGCACACGCAAGACAACATAAAAATGAGCTAGCAACAAAACCAGGTGTTTCAACCACATCGTAGAGGACAAATGCAAGGGAAGCAGTCACGTAAGGGGAAAACAGGAGCAGGAGTAGAGGGAAAGAGTTTCAACTGGTACCTAAGGGAGGCAGGGGAGGCAGTGAAGCAGAGTCAGGACGGGAGTTGGTTCCAGAGTGAAGGAAGATGATAGGAGAAGGCTGATTGCCCAGCAGAGGACAAAGTTACTTCACATTGCCTCCTCCTTAGTAATTTGGGGAAGCTACTTTGAGTATGTGAAGTATAGTGGGTTCAGGGAAACAAAAAAGTGCAGATACTGCGAAATAATAAAAAAACAACACCTGTAACAAACTATAGCATTTTAAGTAGAACAGATAAATAACCTTTCATATCTGGCAATGTCAGTCAGGGCAGCATATAAAAAGAAGGTACTGTGTGGATCCTGTCATTCTCAGCATTACTTTTTATTTCTAGGACTGGAAGTGAAGTATTTCTGCATCCCAGGAAAAGAGATCCATGAAAGTATTGTAATAGAAACCTGCATCTTTATCTGATGTACCCAAATCACTGATCCAGAGATAGATAAGGGTATGGATATTCAGTTGCGAGGTCCCAGGGGCAAGTCACAATATTGGGACTGTGCCTGTGGCATTACAGAAGTGCAAAACATGAGAATGCTAATTTCAAACGTTTCGCCACATTTACAGCAATACTGATCACTTTACACGATGAGTTTGGAGATTTCTTTGCTGACAAGGTATTAGTCATTATATTGGTTATCCATGCAGGTGATCTGTTACTGGCCGGTGATAGCCAGGGCTGTGGTAGCACTGTTGATCAGCCTTCCTGGGCTGAGTATCAGCTGGTTTCGAAGAACAAGGCTCTCAGGGTTATGAGTGGTTTGCATCTCACCTGTTATTTGCTGGATCTGGGACCTACCAGCTTCTTTTAGTGTCGGGAGGTGCTGGGCCCAGTTATTTCCCAGATTGTCAGGTGTTCCTTGAGAGAGAGTGTTTTTCCATCTGCCCTTAAACATGCAGTGGTCAGGCCCCTTCTTAACAAAAATATCCTTGGACCCTGATGTGTTAGGGAATTATAAACCTTTCTCTAATCTTCCCTTTCTAGGGAAGATTATAGAGAAGGTGGTAGTTGAACAACTTGTTGAATGCCTTGAGCAGTTTAACATCTCTGAACCGCTGCAGTTGGGTTTTCGGGTGAGTCACAGTACTGACATTGCTCTTATCAGAGTTACAAATTATTTCCTCA
This sequence comes from Neoceratodus forsteri, assembly GCA_016271365.2. Classification (NCBI taxonomy): domain Eukaryota; kingdom Metazoa; phylum Chordata; order Ceratodontiformes; family Ceratodontidae; genus Neoceratodus; species Neoceratodus forsteri. The sequence goes on from CM057451.1 coordinate 1,096,383,043, forward strand.
TGGTGAGGGATTGGGGCTCTGTACCGTCTTGATCCTATTTGATCTCTCGGCAGCATCTGACACTGTTTACCATGGGTTGCTTCTGGATCACCTAAGGAACTATGCGGGACTCACTGGCACCATATTGGGTTAGTTCAAGTCCTACTTACATGGGAGAACTCAGTGGGGTGGCCTTGAGAAAGTTTCTTTCCAGGGCAGTGACATTCCCTTGTGGTATTCCTCAAGGTTCGATCTTTGCTTCTGTGTTGTTTTCAGTGTATATGCTACCATCAGTAGACGGCATAGTGTTGAGTTTCACTGTTATGCAGATGGCACTCAGCTCTACCTGTCTGGTTCTCCTGGTGATTCTGATGTGGTCTCAGTACTGGAGAAATTAAACTACTGGTACACGAGGTGGTGATTAGCATCTGTATGTTTTTCCATAACTGGATAGATAAATTCTTTCTCAGTTTGTGCATACTTACTCACATATTTAAGCTCAGCACTTGTAAAATCCATTATGTGGGTTTGGTAACCATGACTTACTGTCAAAGCGATTATCAACCAATTCATCTTTAAAGAGTGTACTGCCTAAAATTAATATTAGATTTTAAAAGTAGCCAAACATTACCTGTTGTATCGGAGGTAATATTTTGTTTCCCTTTGTTTAATTAGAAGATTGTTTACCTGATGTTAGTAGGTGTGATGTATGGAACAGCACTCTGCCTGGCAGCTGACATATCTAGCTGTATCGCCGCCCAAGTACTACATCATCAGCACTGTGACCTCACTGACTGCAACATCACTGCTGCTTAGGAACAGCCAGTCAGTGGCTGCCATATCAGTCACCTGTGATGTCACTGTCAGTGACATCACAGTGCTGATAATGTAGTGTTGCGGGGGGGCAACAGAGAGATATTTCAGCTGCCAGGCTAAGTGCTCTTCCACACACCCAGCACAATATTGTCACATAGAAGACTTTCTAATGAGCAAAAGCAAAAAGAAAAATGCTTCAGGAATAAAACGTTACAACTCGCTACTTCTTAAAATTTGTATTATTTTCCTGTTTGTCAGTTTTGGTTTCACTAGCTCTTTAATGTCTGATGCTGTTTTAAGGGGCAGTACAGGATGTCCCCCAAAACTTTAACCGGGCCATTATCACTCTGTAAAATGTGACACTGTCTTTTTGCAGCCTGTTAATCCAGTTTGATATATGACTGTACTCAGTTACAAATGCAATTCTGTGGCACTTTGTCACATTTGCCTTCTTGATCTTGGTTTTGAAGCAGCAGTGCTACAAATGTAACAGTTAATCTAACAGTTTACTACAATAATGTTGTAGTCTAGTCACATTTGCAATTGTAACTCTATCTCTGACCGTAAACTTCCTGCCATATGGTTGCCAGGACTAAGTTTTTCTGTATTCTAATACTGTACTGTGTAAGAAAAAACTCTATGTAATGTATTGGGTCTCGGCCCCCAGGTCGCATCTGGAATCGAGAATATTGCTCAGTATGCCTTCCTGGTAAATCTTGTAAATAAATAAAAATAAATAGAGAATACTGGATGAGCAACTATGCACAACCAGTGCATTCTGCCATAAAGGGGCTCTGATTCCTTCCGACCTCGAGAGGTCAGTGGGAATCATAGATAGAAACATAGAATTTGACGGCAGATAAAGACCGCTTGGCCCACCCAGTCTGCCCATTTCCCTACCTAATGGATAAGCTGCAGATCCTAGTTAACCAGCAGCCTACTTCTTCCTACCCCCACCCCCTAGAATTGCCTTCTGACTCTCCCATGCATGCTTGAATTCCACCACTGTTTTTGACTCCACAACCTCCTCTGGAAGGCCATTCCATGCATCCACAACCCTCTCTGTGAAAAAATACTTCTTTAAATTACCTCTGAGCCACCCCCATCTTCAAATTGTGCCCCTTGTTCTTGCACACTCTTTTTTGAAAGATGCTACCCTCTTGGACTTTGTTGATTCCTTGAGGTACTTGAAGTTTCTATCATGTCCCCCTCTCCCTCCTTTCCTCAAGACTATATATTAAGCTCCTTAAGACTCTCTTCATATGTCTTCCAGTGCAGACCCTGCACCGTTTAGTTGCCCTCCTCTGGACAGCTTCCATCCTGTCTATGTCTTTATGGAGATTGGGTCTCCAGAACTGCACACAGTACTCCAGATGGGGTCTCACCAGCTGTCTGTACAGAGGGATAATAACTTCCTGTTTTCTACTGGTGATGCCTCTCCCTATGCATCCCAGTATCCCCCCAGTCCTCCTTGCTGCCCTCTCACATTGCTTGCCCACCTTTAGGTCATCTGATATGACTACCCCCAGGTCCCTTTCCATTTTTGTTGTTGTTAGTATCTCATCCCCCATTGTGTACTCTTCCCCCGGGTTTTTGTTTCCCAGGTGCAGAACCCCGAGGTGGCAGAACACACTGGTTATGCATAAAGTTGCTCATCCTGCATAGTATCATGTAAAATGTGTGCAATGTGTCTTTTTGTCTTTTGAAATGAAACTGACTTGTGCAGTCTCTAGAGGTTCTAGAATGCTGTTCTACCACTGAAGGGTCCAATCACATTTCATGGCTTCTGAACTGTGGTGCAACAGCATTATGAAAAGAATAGATTTCTTTATAGAACAATGCTCTACTATACACTATAAAACAGTTTTTCCAAAAAGCTCATTTCAGCTACAGTTTATACAACTATTACTGTAGCACACCTGTCAAATTTACTTCTCTACATTCCTCCTATGCTGCAGACCTTGAGGTTTTGTTTGTTTTTCTCAGCCCTAACATTTATAAAATACTAAAACTTTGGTGGAACTTGAACACGTTACCATCAAATAAAATGGTAAATGCCTATAATCTTTTACAACGAAAAAAAAAGATGTGTTATTTTTTTTAACCAGTTCCATTGCACTGCTGTTTTAAAGGTTCTTTTCTTTTTGTCTCTTTTGTTCTTATACATGCTGACTCAATGGCATCAGCCAACTATCCCAATTAACAGCAACATTCCTATAATTCCCTTGCCTGGGTCTTAAAGTCAGATATTTAAGCAATAAGCCATGAGAGGGTGTGGGTTATGGAGGGGTTTACCATGGCTGGTGTGGTTTGCCTACGAGGTGCAGCCGAGTGGGTAAATCTGCCAGCAGTAAATCCACCTATCCACACACTCAGTAACTTATTGTAATATACTATGTGTTCTGTATTGTTTGGTAGTAAAAAAAAATATAGAAAAAGTGTTTTTATTTTTATTTTAAATTAATTTTATTTATTTTATTGTTGTGCATGAAAAAACAGTTCTGGGTTGTCTGGGCTTTGTTGATTCTGTGCATGTGCAATAGACACACACACACTGAAAAATGAATAAAATTATTTTCTTGTGGCATCGGAAGATAAAACAACAGGCATCTGGTAATGAATAAGAACATGCACAGGAAGTAGTAGTAATGTAGTAGTGCTTTTGGTAAAAAATGTAACATCACTAATGGATTTTATTCAGGGCTCATGTATGGCTGTGACAGAGGAGGTACTGTGTGGCAACATGTTTTTTTACATAGATGTTTGGACTTCGGCTGTTCTTGAGGCTAACGGGGAAATCAGATGGTAGCAGTTCATTTTTGATAAGATGGAAAGTTTGAATTGGCTCTCGGATTTGTAAGCTATCTGCCAAATGCCGCCGCTCCGTGTCGCTGCTGCTAAAGGTTACTACAGTACTTGTTTAAAAGTTGCTGCTTAGACCCTGGGGATTTTATTATTTTGTTTAAACTTGGTTTCTGGTTGCAAGGGAGTGGTGGGATGATGGGAGCATTTCAATACAGGGTGGGTATGTGCCGTGATGGGATGGGAGACGGAGGTTTACCGGAGATTTAAGATGGCGGTTTTAGATGGCAAGTACGGGTGCCAGAGGGATGTTAGACATGCGGCTGACTGGCACCTTTGCTGTGGGTATATCATAGGATTTACCATGGCAGAAAGGTGCCAGCCAGCCAATCAGAGTACAGGATTTGGAGTTAATTTTTATGTCCATTGTATAATGTGGAACAATTATTCCAGATTCTTAGGAACTAAGCTACAGTAAAGAGATGCCATTAGTAAAGAGTCCTGAGGTGAGAGATCTCAGCCCTAAGAGAGAGAAGTTCCCTGCTGTGGGTGTCTGATACCCCTTGCATACAACTGCCCCAGGGCTGTCAACAAAAAAGAAATTCAAAAATTCAACCTGTCTGGTGCCAAAATTATGAGATAAGAGAATGATAAATTTCACTTGTGATTATTTAACCAATCTATGCTCTCTAGTGCCAGTTCCCCAGTTCCCTGCCAGATACAGAAAGCAATGTCTATGTACTCACTCCATTTAAACAGTTTCTTAGAAAATGGATTAAAGGGACACTAGGGGTGTCTCTCACAGTTATGAGAGTGTCACCTCTTGCATTGGTAGCATGAGGAAATTGCTTAACTTGGATATGCAGTTCTTTCACCCAAAAGACACTTGAGAAGACACCTGTAATATCCCTATGACTATATAAAAGATGACACAATGTCTGATCTCCAACTGATTCCCTTTGCCACCCTCAGTTCTCAAGCACTAACAGGGCTCGGCAAAAGAAAAATAACACTTTTGAACATCAAACTTTAATAACCTTTGCAGAAAATTGTCACCAGACATTAATATTTCATTTAAGACATATATGCACATGGGATTAGAATGTGGTTTATAGAACTGTTCTAGCCTTCCTGAATTTACAAATAAGGAAAGCTGATGGCACAGTCTTCCGAACGCTCTTTAATAACTGTGAAGCAATCCATTCCTGACAGTAACCCTGGAGGACAAGAAAGAAATTTCCAAATTACTGTGAAAGTGGAGTCCTGGTCTCATCAGCTCTGGTTCACCTTCTAAAGGGATGGGGTTCAGGCTGTCATCTCACTGCCATTTCTCTATCATATGAAAAAGCTTATTACCCAGTCATTTCACTGGCGGTGGTGCTATAAAAGAATGTCTAAGATGATTTTTCATCTTTCAGGGAAACAAAGAAAGACCCTGACACCAGGTGCCATCTCAAGTAGAGGCATCAGAGCAATGTACAGCGGCTGATGAAAAACAAATTATGCATACATATCACAGGCCTGCGATGAACAACACACATGCAGTACAATCCTTAAGAGGGAGAGGTACTATAAGAAATCTAATATGTGATCCAGTCAGTCAACAAATAAGTATTTGAGAATTCTTGCTTAGCATGAATTTTGATGCTCTCAAGTACCTCCATTGGGACACAGGGTGCAGTGAAAAACAGGATGTTCGGTGTAGCTGCATAAAGAGATTAGGAAGATAATAACCACAACTCGTGATTACAAGTCAACAATACACACATAAATTAAACATAGAAAGAATGGTGCTTTGAACTAATATGGATGACTATTATGAGAGGCTTCCTGTAGCACACAAAAGTAGTTAGAGGGAAGATTCACTAATTTCCACATTTCTCAATGAGTTTAAAAAGTATGAATAGAGCAATGGCTTTGGCATTTGTGTGCCCGAGGACAAGGCAATTGAAATTAGTAGGGAACCAGTGATTGCCTCTGCCTGAATCCCCCATGTATCTTTACAAATGTAGTAGAGACTCTCTCCCCACATTAGTCTAAACAGCTTTCTATTTACTGTTGCAGAAACCCACTTTGTCAGTTTTCAACTCGCCATGCAAGCAACTTAAAAGAATTATAAACAGGCAAATTGAAAAATGCAGTGATTTGCATAGTAGGGTACTTAGACCTGGGCTTTAACCCCCACCCCATTTATCTTTATGTTTTTTTAAAACCTCTTTATTGAAATTTTATTGCAAAATACATACACACACAAAGCCCGAAGTAGACATCAGGCCCACACCCCAAAACTGGGTGTGGAAACTATATACATCCCCATAACTATATACAATCACAGTTACCCAATCCAATCGCCATACCCGTAGCTCCCCAACACACTGTGGTGGACTAAAAATGCATGCACTACACCAGACCCAATTCAGGCCCGGTTAGACCCTTCTACTTAACAACCTGAATTATAGATATAGTGAAAAAAGAAATCCCAGGAAAACTAACCCAGCCCACCCATAGGTAACTGTGTCCCTGGGAAAGAGAGAGAACCCCATATGCCCGACCACAGCAGAAACCTCACAGTTAGACAAACCCCCATACAAAGGAATAATAGCTAAACCTGTACAAGGCCTATCAAACAATCATCAACCAGGTTCCATCAACGAAAAGCCCCATAAACCCTAACACATTAAAGACACTTCCCACTACTCCTCTTCAGACAGACAGACCCGAACCCTCGGACCTTTAAGCTGGGTTGCATAGACCACCTCTAAAGTCCTCCAGATCCGGTTGTAAACCTTCTCCTTCCCCTCCATCAACATGAATAATTTAATTCTCTCTAAGACCTGTATAAGGTCCCTCACCCACTGATCATAATCATAAACTAAATCCTCCTTCCAATGTCGCAAAACAAATGCTTTAACAACAGCTGACATTAGGGAAATATGATGCTTAGCGCACTCCCCAATCCTTTCCAGATCCCTAAAATACATATCTCAGGACTGATATATTCCGAATAGTCTAACACTGGGTCCATTTTATCAACAATCTGACCCCAAAGTGGTTGAATACGAGAACAGTTCAAAATATGATGCAAGAGGTCCCTGGAGCAAGCCACAACGAAAACATAGGTCTGTCTGTCTGAGTTTTCTGGAGCATAGTTTAACAGGGGTATAGTAAATATTTGAACAAATGAAAAATTGCATCATATTATACTTGGTATAGGCAAGACTTTCATATGTTTCCAAACTTCAGACCAGTTAGGCCTCCAGGGGAATAAAGCTTTCTCCCAATATACAATATGAGACTCAACATCTGAACCCATGTAGTCTATTAATACCTTATAGACTTTGGAGAGGTGCTGTGAAAGATCCATTCCCTTTAAGTTAACCCAGAAAACACGGACTCTTCCCCCTATCCTTGTAGTCCCATACAAACTTCTGAAGTAAATTGGTAATCTGGAACTTCTTAAAGAAATCCCACCCCCTTGCTCGAGTTGGCAAGAGAGCTTTGCCCTCAACTACCAGTTCTGCGATGGTGAGATCCTGCAGCATTAGTTTCCACTGACCCCTCAAGATATTATTACCAGGCGAAAATTAGGATTCCCCACCAGGGCTGTTCCTCTGCCTTTTCTGAGCTTTCTTCTGGGCTGGAGTCAGCCACTCCCACCAAGCTCTAACAGATTTATGTATGGAGAGTGCCTACCTATGCCCGGCAGAGTCTCCGGTCCACATATTAATGCCCTGGCCGAGCTTAGCCCTTTCCAGGAGCAATTGCTCAATCAGTAGCCAGCTAGGTGTATATTCCCTTCTCGAGGACAGCGTCCCATCGGCCCATATATCCTAATTGTTCTGCCACATAATAAGTGAACAAGTCAGGAGCTTCACCCACCCCTTGAATAGGAAGACTTAAAATCTTTTGCTTCCTCCTGGGAGGCTTCGAATCCCATAAAAAATCCGAGATAATCTTTTGAATGCCAACAAATCTAATCCTAGGAATAGAATAGGGAGAAAGACAAATGGGATACAGCAGGTGAGGCAAAAGATTCATTTTAACGAGACCCAACCTAGCAGTGAAATTCAACGGAAGCCTCCTCCATTTTACAATATCCTGCTTAACTTTAATCACAATATTGCCCAGGTTCTCATCCACCCCATCCTCAGACCTAGCCATGATCCAGATCCCAAGATACTTGATTTTGTCAGATGCCCAATTAACTCGAAATGCTCAAAATCTGCCCTATGAGTATGCACTGTGAGCGAAGGACCTGGGTTTTAGCCAGATTTAGTCTATAATTGGCAACCTTAGAGAACCTACCAATGATTCCCAAGGCACACTGAAAACTCTCTGATGGATTAGATAGATGTAATAAAATATCATCATAATGACCGACATCTTAAGCTCTAACCCCAAGACCTCAATCCCTGTATCCCAGTGTCCCTCGAGAGGGCCCTTAGAAGAGGTTCAAGATAGATATTAAAAGAATTGGCGAAGGGGCACCCTGCCTTGTTCCATTCTTAAGAAGAAACTCCTTGGAGAGATATCCATTGCATAAAACTCGGGCAGTAGGAGCCTCATAAAGGTTTCTAAGGCCCTTAGGAAATCTAGGAAACCCCATCCTATCCATTGTTAGGAAAAGAATTGGTGAGAACATGGTCAAACGCCTTCTCGGTGTCCAACATAACTAATGCCATAGCCAAGTAGAAAGCCGCTTCTCTAAGATATGATGGAGTTTCCTTAAAGCATCCGGGGCCTCCTGGAATAAACCCCACCTGCTCATGGCTGATCAAATGTGAGGCAACCTTGAGAACCCTATTAGCTAATATCTTAGTAAGAATCTTAATATCTTGATTAATTAAAGCTATGGGCCTATAGTTGCCTGGCAAATGCTTGGGCTTATCTGGTTTGGGGATCAAGGTAATATAAGCCTGATATAACGGAGGGTTGGGAATTCCTTCCTGCATGATAGCTAAGAAAAGCTCTTCCAACAGAGGTATTAAGGTCTCAGCATGAGCTTTATAGAAACTAGCGAAGAGGCCATCAGGTCCGTGCCTTCCCATTGGGCAAGTCCATAATGACCTCCCAATTTCGCCATAATATCAGCGGCCAGGGCCCAGGCCTGTTCCGACTCAATCTTGGAAGAGGTATTCCTCCAAAACCCTTCAATTTCCGCCACTGAGCACTGTACCCATCTTGATATATTGCCGCATAATAGTCGGCAAAGGCATCAGCCATAACCCTGTGGCTCTGAGATGAACTCATCACCAAATTTCACAGCCACAATCATTCTTTCCGCCTCCGCTCTTTAATCCTATGGGCCAATATCCGACCTGGCATATCCCCTGCAATAAGTACTTAGCATTCAACCTCCGTGCCCAGGAGTCCACCCGATAACTAAGTATCCCTCTACTCCTCCTTTAGCTCGCTCAGCTCCTATCTATCTCTTCAGAGGTACCTTCTAAAGCGCCATTGATTTAATGGCCCTAGTATAAACTCCTCACGAGCCCTATTCAACTTATTCTGCCTGGCAGTATATTCCTGAACCCATCCCTGTACAACACCTTACAAGAGGCCAGGCTAAATTCTATCCTCAGAGTTGGAATCTGCATCTGAATAATTTCTTTAAGTTTACCCTCCATCTTAAGTAGAATCTTGTCGTTCACTAGCACCCTGTCATCCAAGCGCCAATGAACTGGCCTGGAGGAATATTGTCCAGTCTCTTTACCAACTGTACTGAGGAGTGGTCAGAAAGAATCCTATCAAAGTGTGTATACCTACAACCCCTTAAGACCTCCTATTGACCAAAAAGAGTCAATCCTGGAAAAAACCTTATGAGCACCTGAATAAAAGTCATCTCAGTCTCACCTTTTCTGTAGATCCGATATGGATCCACTAAGCAATTCCCTCCAAAAATCTATACAGTGCGTGAGGAGGAACTAGGAAGGTTGATGGAGGGAGGAATCTATCCATGTTATTATCCAAACAAATGTTCCAGTCACCCGTAAAATACAAGGACCCTGAGACGTAACCATATCAGCCTCCAAGGAGGCAAAAATTCTGAGTTAGCAGGGTGGGCCCATAGATAGAGGCACAACCAATGGACTACCAAAACACAAACCTATTATATAGACTCCCCTGCCATCCTCCCTCAGGTGGCCCCTCAATCTCATAAGGGCATCCTTTCCTAATTAGCAGTGCCACCCCACCCGACGCCTCGCAGTGCCAGACCCAAACACTTTACCCACCAAGCCTTTCTTGAGCAAATGCAGTTCATCAGTCAGTAAGTGGGTTTCCTGAAGAGCTACTACATGAACCCCCATCTGATTAATATGTCTAAGGATGACTAATCTTTTCCTCCTACCCTAGACCCTTAACATTCCATGACAAAATTCAAGTGACCCCATCTAACCCTTCCACACCCTGGGACCATCTCTATGGCTTTTAAAGGCCTTAGATCACATAGCTTAGTTTCTCTCTCTTTCCCACCCCACCCCCACGAGACTACCCCGATCCTTGATCGCCCTCCTAAATCCGTCCGGGCGTGCATGAGCCCACGATCCTGAGTCTCCCTTCGGTCCCCTAGTCCATACATGAATCCCTACAAACCTGCATCTCCCATGCCTTCTCTTACAAGCCAGTTCCCAAACCCAACCCTCTGAAAACATTAATAGAAAACTGATATCGCTTAGTAACGTAAGCCATTGCTCATTCATGGCTTTTCAGTATCCCAACCTATAGCAAGAAACGAGAGAAAAAGGGGGGAAGGGGGAGAAGGAAGAACAATTCAGCAGGCAACAAGATCTGTCCCTTAAAGTTTCTTTTCCACCACTGTAATAAGGCCCTCAAAACATAGTCCTGGACATCCGCTCCAATCTGCGTCTTATGCTTCAGGTCACTGACTTAAATAGGTCAGGTAGTTCCACCTTGAGGCTTCTAGGCTCCTCTGCACGAGAGAGTATTTTCTGTCACCTTTCTCCAACTTAACCACCAAAGGTAGCAGGGTGTTGCAGCCTGAATTTCAGACCCGCCATATATAGCTTCTTAATGCCCATATTCCTTCTGTTTTCCCTCACGAGGGACTAGGTCCTAAACAGCCACACGAAGCCCCATTCCAATGCAGATTTCTATTAGCCTTGGCTTTCATCAGACATGGGATTTTTTCCTTGTAGTTTAGAAATCGCATTATGATTACTCTAGGCCTCGCCCGAGGAGTTTCTCTCAGTGCCTGATGGGCTCTTTCAAGATTGTAAAATTCACAACGGAGTAGGGCCCAAAATAACTTAAGGCGAAGATCCTGCATGAAGGCAACAGTCAGAGCCTTCCGCCTCTCAGGTAGTCCAGCCATTATTAAGGTTATCCTCCGACTTCTTGCCTCTTGGTCCTCTAAGCGATCCTCTAGCTTTCTCATTTGCCGTTTAATATTAATAATATCATGATCAAGGTAGAAGATTTCCTTTCCTGTGACCCGACTCTGGCTTCCAATCCCCACTCGCTGAGTGGCGCATGCAGTGCAGGCTTTAAAATAGTAAAATCAAGCTACGACCCCCTCAGGGCAGCTTAATCTCCAGGATGTCTTCGAGGTTGACTGACCCTCCAGGATCTCCCCCTCAAGGCCTCCGACCATCTGGGACTGGGAATGGGGCTTAGAGCACTTGGCAGCCGGGATCTTGCTGCCAGAGGCTCGGGGCTACTCAGCTGCGTCTCGGCCATTTCGGCTGCCAAGATGCCGAAAATGAAATGCGGTGAATCCTCCGACATCCCGATCGGCCCCCCAAAACAGATCTCCAGCAGCACCAACTCATCGGACAGGTAAGTGAGCTCTCTAGACAGCAGCGCTATGGCCCAAAACAGGAGAACTAAAACAAATTTGGTCGCAGGACTCGGGAGCCTCAGGAAAGACATCCGCTTCTCGCTAGCTCATCACGTGACCTCCCATTTATCTTTATGTTGGCTCGTGCTTGTGCGCCAACCAACATCTTGCGGTAGTTGCAGATTTGGAGGCACGGTCACTGTTGGGCGAATGCAGTGCACGCATCAGAAGGTGCGTCCCTCATTCCCCAACAAGCCAGCAGCAGGTGCTGACATCATGCATCCCTAATGTGGCCACCAGATCTAAGGAAGGTCCGCTGCAATGAGCGAAGCTCACATGCAGCGGGACCTAACTGCGTCTCCCAGCGTGCAAGCAACATGGCAGTCACCGCCTGTCAAATGCCGAGCAGGGCTCATTCCCCATCGGCTAATGTCCCCCTTCCCATTTCGCTGTGTGCAGAGGGGTGCCCAATCCTCAACATCATGTGCCCCCAAAAAGGTCTTTCTTTGCCAATGGGGGCCCAGTCTCATAGGCTTTATCCCCTCTTCCCATTTATTTTGGGGACGGGAGCCCACCGCCGGGTATAATGTCCTCCCGCTTCTGCCATTGTGTGCCAAGGAGGGGTGCCCAATCCCTCAGCTCTTGCCCCCAGGTATGTGGAGATGGGGTGCCCATTCTCCTGTTGGCTATAGCATACCCCAAAACACTTAGATGGCATGCTGAGGAGCCCACCCCAGCATGCCAAATCCCGAAAAACAAAACTGTCCCACGATGTTACCTTTTTTTACCTGTAAAGAAAAGCGGTCCTAGGTCCCTGCCCTTCCCACAACCTGCACCACCCACCCACTGTGCACCCTGCCTCTCCACACTCCCCCCACTCCATATTTACCTCTGGAGTCTGGTGTGAAGATCTTCAGTGGACCGGGAACATGTCTGCACTCTTCAAACCCGATCATGAACTGAAGAAATGCCGGTAAGCAGTATAATGGCATAAATAGGGTTTTTTCAACTTTGGTACATATCTTGGGCATTTTTGGGAATTTTGACATCAAATTTTCTACATGGGGTTATTGGCACCCCTCCTCATGAATTCAGTCACTGTCATTGCTTTATTCGGTCCCAAAAGGTGATTTTGCAGTCATTGCGTGGAATCACCTTTTGGGACTGATTACCAAAACGACAGTGCCACTGTTCATGAGCAGACTCTCAAAAAGCCTATGTTGCAAATTTGGTGGAAAAATTCAATAATAGCTGTTGCTTTGAGCATCACGTTGTGCAGTTTCCATACGCCTCGTAACTTTTGTGAATTGCAATATTTTCACCCAGATTTTCAAAATTGGCATTTTCCACACTCCTCATGAACAGTACAGCTGTCATTTTACATATCCTGGCGAATGTGTTTTCGTATGTCTGGCGCAGAATAAGCGCGGTCGATGTCATGAAATCAGTTTTCAGGACAGTTTGAGAAATGATGGTAACACTGTTCATGAGCAGAGGTCCTAAAATGCTTATGTTGAAAATCTGGTGACAAAATTCCATAAAATGACAGTGTTACAGTGTGCTTGCACGGTTTCCACGCACTTTTTGTAACTCTCAAAGAATTCGAATTATTTTTATGCCAGATTTTCAACACTGGCATTTTGTCACACTCTGTATGAACAGTACAGCTGCCATTTTTCACATCCTGCCCTAAATGTGTTTTCGCACCTGTGGCACACAATGGCATGGTCACTGTGGGAAATCAACGTTTGGGACAAATTAACACAATCACAGTGCCACTGTTCATGAGGGGTGGTCCTAAAATGCCTATGTTAAAAATGTGATTAAAACATCCCAAAAATAATTGAGGTACAGACATGCGTTGCACAGTTTCTATGCATGCTCGTGACTTCACAATTTTTCATATTTTCACTCCAGATTTTCAACATTTCCATTTTTTCACATCTCCTCATGAACAATACAGTTGTCATTTTCTACATAGTGCCCAAAATGTGTTTTCATCCCTGTGTCACTAAATGGCAAAACCACCTTTCAGCTAGCAAACTGATAGTGCCGCTCTTCATGAGGTGGGCTCACAAACAGCCCATGTTGAAAATTTGGTGTGAAAATACCAACACACACCTACAGTGTTAGGGTTTCCAACTGTAGCACCCCACCCTGTAGAGACTGACAGGCATCAGGGGTGTGACTTGGGATCATCGGCTGTAATGCTCACGCCATTCCACTCCCACCTCCACCCTGCAGCCAGTGACAAGGCATCATGGTATGACTTGCAGTGTTTGGCCACAAAGCTCACCCCATTCTCCTATACTGCACTCACCTCAGCATATTTCCTTACGGAATGGGGTAAGTATAATGCCCAAAGACCCCAAAGCACACCACGACACTTGTCAGTGTCTGCAAAGTTGGGTGAGGTAAAATGGCATGAGCGTTATAGCTGAAGACCCAAAGCACACCCCAATGCCTGTCAGTCTCTGCAGGGTGGGATGGAATCAAGGCCACTTCAATACTTCACTGCCATTCCTATTATGCATCTCTAACTTCTGCACTACTAATGCCAATGCCAGCGAGACAACATTCGGCATTGACAAATGCTTGTTTTTTTCTGTGTTATAATCCCTTTATGATCTATCATAGGTTTCAGTCTAAGAGGAGGCTAAGACACTGAGAAAATCAATTTGGGTTTCATTTCCTTCTGGGTGGGTGGGGTGGGGGTTAAATTACTAGGCTCAGATCTTAAAACTCACCACATCTGACCTTATTGTGGATTCCCAGTGTCACTGTCAAGGCAGGAATGTAAACTCGGCTCACACAATGGGGAGTGAGAACACTAGTCTGCTGAAACACTGTAGTACTGCACTTCACATTCTGATCCCTACTGGAATGAAACTTTAACAGTCCTATAGATGGTTACTATGGGAAGGGGGGCACATCTTGCAGGGTGAGGGTCAAGGACAAGGCTAACTATGGGCTTGAAGAACTTTGATACATAGAAACATACTATAGAAACATAGAAAGTTGATGGCAGAGGGAGACCCAAGGGTCCATCAAGTCTGCCCAGAATTTCATAAGACCGTTTCTGATCCTAGGACCTAACGCCCCCCCCCAACAAGCCACGATGAACCTTCTCCTTGGTTTTCAATCCACTGTACAATTTATCCCAACACAATTTGAATGCTGTCACCATCTTCACCCCAACCAGGTCAGCAGGCAGTCAATTCCAAGGCTCCACCACCCTCTCTGAGAAGCAGCACCTCCTGATTTCTTTTTTGAAGCTTCCACACTCCTCAGCTTCCTGTCATGCCCCCTGGTGTTGGAGCTTGGAACCCTGTTGAGCAGTTCAGGGTAGGGCACCCTGTTCATTCCTTTAATGAACCTGAAGGTCTCTATCATATCTCCCTCGCCCTCCTAGTCTCCAGTGAGAACATGTTCAGCTCCTCTAAGCATTCCTCATATGAAAGCTCTTGTAGGTCCTTCATCATTTTTGTCATTCTCCTCTGCACTGTCTCTATAGTCTCTTTAAGTCCTTCTTTAGGTGAGGGCTCCAGAACTGGACACAGTATTCCAGGAGAGGCCTCACAAAGGATCTACAGAGTGGTAGAATTACCTCCCTACTCTTGCTGTCAAATCCTTTCCCAATGCATCCTAACATTTTGCTGGTGTTACTGTAAGCTATGGTACACTATCTAGCCTGCTTGAACGTGTCACAGACACTAACACCGAGGTCCCTCTCTTCCTGAGAAACACTGAGTCTGATCCAATTGTGCCAATAAGCAGTTCTAGGGTTTGTTTTACCGAGGTGAATCATTTTACTCTTCTTGGCATTAAATTTTAGCTGCCAAATGCTGGTCCATTATTTCCAGCATCTGAAGATCTTTTTGAAGGTTTATAACTGCTTCCTTACTGTCCAGCCTCCCATCTAGCTTGGTATCACCTGTGAATAGGGCTATCTTTCCCTGAATACCAACACCAATGTTGCAGATGAACACATTAAACAGCACCAGACCCAGGACTTGGCCTTATGGTACACCACTAACGATGTCATCCCCCCCCCTCTGATTTCTCCCTGTTGATGACTACTCTCTGCTTTCTGTCCATCAGCCAGTTGCCTACCCACCTAACGATGTACTTTGCAGTGCCCAGATCTTCCAAATCAAAGGCCTTGCTGAAGTCAAAGTAGAGGAGATCTACTGGATGTCCCCTGTCCAATTCCCTAGTCACCCAGTCAAGAAACGTAATCAGGTTCGTCTGACTTGATCTAACTGCCATGAACCCATGTTGCCTGACATCCTGAAGGCCAATTTTGTCCAGGTATTCCACCAAATCCTGCTTAATCAAGGCTCCCATTGGTTTTCCCACCATCAATATGAGACTAACCAGTCTGTATGAGAAGAGATCTGGATAAACTAGCAAACTGGTCAGAAGAGTGGCAACTGGGGTTTAACACAAAGAAGTGCAAGATCATGCACATAGGGAAAAGAAACCCTTAAGCCACCTATAGGCTGGGAGGAGAGTTGCTGGCAGTTACAAGGGAAGAAAGAGACTTGGGTGTCATCATCACCGATGACTTGAAATCATCCAAGCACACCTCTAAAGCAGTAGGTAAGGCTAGAGGGATGTTGGGGTGTATTAGTAGGGGTATCACAAGTCAGAAGAGGGAGGTAATAATCCCTCTTTACAAGACACTGGTTAGGCCCCATCTGGAGTACTGCGTGCAGTACTGGAGGCCACACCTTCACAAGGACATTAACCAAATTGAGGCAGTCTAGAGAAGGGCAACCAAAATGGTGCAGGGACTGCATCAGAAAACATATAAGGACAGATTATCCGAACTCAATATGTATACCCTAGAGCAAAGGAGGGAGAGAGGTGATATGATTGAAACATTCAAACATCTTAAGGGCATTAACAAGGTGAAAGAGTCTAACATGTTTCAATATAAGAAAAATAGCAGGACAAGAGGACACAGGATGAGGTTAGAGGGAGGCCCATTAAGGGATAATGTGAGGAAGTTATTTTTCACAGAAAAGCTGGTGGATGCATGGAACAGCCTACCTCAGGAAGTGGTGGCTATGAATACAGTGCAGGGCTTCAAACAGGCATGGGATAGGCATAAGGGAGAAATACAGATGAGTATGTATAGATAGGCCATTGACAGAGCAAAGGCCTATGGCACATTCATAAGGTAGAAAAATAAATGGTCAGACTGGATAGGCCTTGCGGTCCTTATCAGCCGTCATCTTCTATGTTTCTGTAGTTACCAGCCTCCACCTTGCTTCCACCCTTGTGAAGTGACACCACATCTGCTTGTCTCCAGTCCTCCAGCACAACGCCCGTCTGAAGTGATCGGTTGAACAAATGAGTCAATGGGTCTGACAGCACCCCCGCCAGCTCCTTCAACAACTTTGGATGGATCCTATCTGACCCTGGTGATTTGTTCTGCTTTATGTGTTCTAGTGCCTCTTTAACCCTAGTGGTGGTGAAAGCTGCCATTTCCATACATGAGACCCCCTTGTCAACTGCCCTAATACCACAGTCAGGCATTGGTCCAAAGAGTTCCTTGGTGGACACTGACCAGAAGAATTTGTTCAAGGCCATGGCTTTTTGCCTATCATCCTCCACGAACCTGTCCCCATCTTTTAGCTTGACTACCCCTCTTCCTTTCTTCCTTTTCTCATGAATATGCCAAAAGAACTGCTTGTTACCCTTTTTTAACTCCCTACTGCTATCTGCTGTTCAGCCATCGCTTTCGCCTGTTTCGCCATCCTCTTAGCCTCACTATTATTCTGGACATAATTTTCCCAGCCTTTGTTACATGCATTTCTCTTAAAGTTGAGAAAGGCCTTCCTTTTGGCTTTTAATGCTGAATTAACTTGGTTTGTAAACCATATTGGTCTTTCGTGCCTGCTCTTTTTTGTTACTGTCTTTACTTCATGACCATGTAGCCTCTACGGTAGCTTTTTTAATTGTCTCCTAAATATTTTCTGCTTCCAGTTGATCGTGGATCCCTGCCAGTCTGTCCCTAACTACATCTTCCTTTTTCCAAAGTTCACATTTCTAAAGTTTAGGACTTCTGCTCTGGATTGAGATTTTTTAACCAAGACAGATAGATATATATATAGAGAGAGAGACACAGACAGACAGACAGACAGAGAGAGAGAGAGAGAGACAGGCAGACAGACAGACAGACAGACAGACAGGCAGGCAGGCAGGCAGGCAGGCAGACAGATAGATAAATCAAACCAGACAGAGTTGTGGTTGTGATTTTGTTTTATTTAATGATTTATTTTTCTATGATTCATTTATTTATTAATGTATGTATGTATTTATTTTTATTGCTTGATTGATTACAACATTTTCACCAGAAAATACACACAGAGCTGTGAACAGCTAATTTCCAGCTGTATCTTGGGGGAAGCGAGAAAGGTACAAGTCAAATATTCTATGATTTTTATAACAGGTGTAGAGAGAAATGCCACAGAATGAAACTGATGTTTTGGACCTACTTTGCAAGATATAATGATTTATACAACTCCAATAGGGATATATTTTCTCTGATAAACAGGGGCTATATCATGATTTCACTGAAAATATCAGATTTATTTTCATGAGTGTGTTCAAAACCCAGTGACCACATGAGTGGTATCAAGGGCCTTGCTAATTAATCTGAAGGTGGACAAGACAATGGGGCCAGATGGGGTGCATCCAAGGCTATTGTGGGACCACAGGAAAATACAGGCTGCACCTCTGACAGTTCTGTTTAACAGCTCACTGGAAACGGGAGTGGTTCCAGAGGACAAGAGGAGGGTGGATGTAGTCTCACTACACAAAAGTGGTAGCAGGGAGGAAGCTGGCAATTATAAGCCAGTCAGCCTGACATCAGTGGTAGGAAAGTAATTGAATCACTTCTGAAAGAAAGGATTGTGGAATATCTTTTTTTCACTTTATCTTGTTGTTGAAATGAGAGTATATAAGAAAGCACACATCTTATACAATAGAAGACTATTCTCCATGTAAGGTATAAAATATCACTTAAAAGATACCTAAACAACATTTTGACAACAAACTATTCAAAAATCTGACTCCATAGGTGACTAAAGGAAATGCTGCTGTATTCATTAAGGCTAAAACTACATTTATATAATTTACCTAAATGTGGTTCCAGAGCATTTGAATATTGTGAAATCAGCCTTCTAATTAAAAAAAAAACTGTCTTACCTGCTTCCTAAAATGGCCGTCAAATGTGTTATATGATGACATCATTGGAGCCAAAGTCAGAAAGATATATGGCTCTCTATAGTGCTAACTAGTTATTTTTTCCCTTTGTATAGAAATGTTTCACCCAAATGGTCAAAACCAGGTACATTATTTTGTATAATACACAAGTTAGGCTGTGGTTCTGTTCATTTTGTTTATCTTAACATGCTGAAATTGTGTTTTTAATCCAACCGACTTTCTCTGTGGCAAACCACAGTGCAGTACAAATCTTGAATAACCTGGTGGTCTAGTGGTTATGGTGGATCCAGGATGCTACAGTGGGGGTACTGGGGTGTGTGCGTGCTTAATAAGCACTTTTTAACATTTTTATTAAACCTTTACATTTTCTGCTATTCTTTTCTAGTACGTTTTTGACATAACCTACAAATGTAATCCATAGTTTGAATGTAAACATTTGTACAATCATTAAATCAGACTTCTTCAACAAAGAGAAATGCAGCAGCAGCACCAGCAGCATGCAAGTACATTACTGTGTGTGTGTGGGGGGGGGGTGCAACCACACCCTTCACCACCCCAGAGCCACCACTTTTTTGTAGCAAAGTTCTTGTTCAGTCCAATGTTAGAGTTCACACTTTCTCGAAACTCAAATATATGCTTGTCTTGTCTTCTTTTTCCATGGGAAATAATAATAATAAGAATCAGCATTTATATAGTGGTTTTCATACACATTGTGTCCCAAAGTGCTTTACAAGCAATACTAGACTGGTAGTGAAGTGACTGAACATGTAGTGGCAGCCATTTCATACATTAATATCCACACACAGCCTTGAAAATTGCGTGAACTGGTTTTATGGGAAGAGTTGTTGGCCAGGACAACAGGGTGGAGGTAGTGATCAAGGGTGCTAGCAGCCCAATCTTATTCTCACATTAATCTGCTCATATTTCTCTCCTCTGTCTTCCCCCTTCCCTGAATATAGCAGTACCTTGCAAGAGTGACCTTCTCAGTCCCCCTCTAGTATTTATTCTTCACTATTCCTCCTCACACCGAAAACTGGTGAGCTCATCACCCTTCTGCATCATGAATGCAAGTAGTACAGTCACAGTTTTATTTCGACATATCAAATATAAACATATCTTTCCAGTAAGTCAGGCCAATCCTTAAAAGATCTAGGCTACCTTTGATTAGGCACTGCTAAATGATGGGTGTGCACATCATTATGCATGTCATGTAATAGTGCCTAATCATGGGTGGCTTAGATCTTACATGGGTAGGAAAGCCTATTTTTCCACTTGTGCCATGCAGCTATCAGCATGGCTTAGCAGAAGATCATGTTTATTATTAATATGTAAAAATAACATGGGAGACTGTACTAACCACATTCATGATGCAGAAGAGTAGTGAACTCACCAGTTTTTGGTGTGAGGAACAGGTGAGAAGAATGAATTCCAGAGAGGGACTGAAGAGGCCATTCCAGCAGGTATAACTATATTCAGGTTAGTTGAAGATGTGAAGGAGGACGTTGAGCACATCACTGTGAGATCTGAAATGTGGGGCTGCCAACATTGTGATCACTACCTGACTGTGAATGAGAGTAGCCAGTGATGACAAATACTCAGAGTGTCAGGGCTGCACCTGAACTGTTACTTGAATTCAGTGTAAGGAGATTACCCTCGGGTGGGGGGGGGTTGACGTTTGTTAGGACAGTATTGAGGGAGTTATGTATAGCTCATTCAAGATTTGGAAGGATGGTAGCCAGCCAGCTTGAATTATGGAGTAGAGCACTGAAAAATACTGGAGAAGAATTGCTGGGAACTGTCCTGCGGGGTTCTGCAGATCGCACGTAAAGGAGTAGGCTGACACTGGAAGTCGGGTAGATTTGCTCAAGGTAATAGTATGCCTCTCCTGCTAATAAATCATTATCCATTGTAAGTGCAGCCCTTATGAGGGCATGAACAGCAGTTTTTCTGATGGGTCATGATGCTTATTGCTTGGCCCTCCAGGAAGACCTAGTTGTTGGTTAATTATAATAATAATAATAATTTTATTTATAAAGCGCCTTTCAACATATCAAGGCACTGAACATATTAAAACCATAGCTTCAGGTATAAATCAATAATACATATAGATAAAATCATACCATAATAACATCAGATATTAAAATCAATTAATAAAATATGCAATAGGATCACAGCATGGTAAATTTAACCTAATTATCCATGAAGGCCATTTGCCACAAATAAGTCTTCAGATTCTTCTTAAATACCTCCACAGAGGTGCACTCCCATAACCGGCCTGGTAGAGAATTCCAAAGAGTGGGTGCAGCATAAGAAAAAGCTCTGCTGCCAGAAGATTTTAAACTCACTCTTGGAATCTCTAACAACCCCTCGTCAGCTGAGCGGAGTGATTGGCCAAGGCAGTAAGACACCAGGAGTTTTTTCAGATATTTATTTTATTTATTTAGTTTTTGTTATCTGGGTAGGTGCACTAGCCATAAAATGACTATTTTCAGGCACGACCTGGGAGAGTACAACAAAAGAACAGTTGAACAACAGCAACATGGGTACAATAATAAAAGGTTGGACCCTGATCGTGAAGGGCTTTGAAAGTCAATAAAATGACTTTAAAGGTGATCCGTCACCGTACAGGAAGCCAGTGCAGTTCGCGCAGCACCGAGGTAATGTGACAGAACCTACTTGTCCCAGTCAGAACTCGGGCAGCAGCATCCTGCATCAGCTGTAGGCGACAGATTTCAACCCCAGAAAGTCCAAAGTATGGGGCGTTGCAGTTGTCCAAGTGCGAGGACACAAACGCGTGGACCAGCGTTGGCAAAGAGTCAGATGGAACAAGGTGCCTAACCCTGGCAATGTTCCTAAGATGGTAAAAGGAGGTCCTGACAACGGCCGACACTTGAGATTGTAGGGTCAGCTTGTGGTCTAGGACAATCCCAAGGCTACGCACCCATTCAGAGGTCGGAAGTGACATACTGCCAAGAAAAATTCCAGAGGGCGTGCCATCGCACGACCTCTCAAAACCTCTGTCTTCTCTGAGTTCAACTTTAACCAACTGGAATCCATCCAACTCTTCCAGACAGTTGTTAAACACCACAAGAGCTCCATCCTGGTCGGGTGCGAAAGACAGGTGTAACTGGGTATCATCTGCATAGCAGTGAAACCTCAGCCCATACCATCTTATAATGTCTCCGAGGGGCAGCATATACACTGTAAATAACATGGGTGATAGCATGGAACTCTGAGGCACCCCACACAACAAAGGAGTTGGGCCGGAGGAAAAAAACCCCGACACAACTCTCTGTGATCTCCCAGTGAGGAATGAGGTGAACCATTGTAAAACAGTTCCCGACATTCCACATATTTGCCTCAGGTGTGCTATCACCACCAGGTGATCCACAGTGTCAAAAGCTGATGAGAGATCAGAATGGAACATCTCTTCTGATCCCTCGCCCTCAAAAGATCATTAAACAACTGAACCAGCACAGTCTCAGTGCTGTGTCTTTTTCGAAAACTGGATTGGAAGGAATCATAGATATTATGGATGGTTAAATGGTCTTCCAATTGGGATGCCACTACCTTCCCAATAAAGGGAATGTTAGAGATAGGTCTGTAGTTTGAGAAACAGTCTGGGTCCAAGATAGCTTTCTTCAAGAGAGGTGTCACCACCACCTCTTTCAGGGAGCTAGGAAACTCACCTGACTCCAAGGAGCACCAGACTATTTGCACCAGGACTGGACCGATGATATCAGGACAACCCAAAATTAGGAGAGTCGGTCCAGGGTCCAAACTACAGCTTGTGGGAAACACACTATGGATGATCCTCATAATATCCATAAACTCAGGTCAACAAAAGGAACTCCAAGAGAACTGAGGTACTGTGAACTCACAGTGTTCTATGACATCACCCTTAGAGATTGCAGGACACAAGTCCGCCCTGATGTCGGCCACTTTAGTTGCAAGGTAACGAGCAAGCTCCTCTCACTCTAATTGCTAAAAGGCTTTTCGAACTAGCAGACAGGCTGGGTTGCACAGTCTGTCTATAGTCCAAAACAGAAGAGACGGTAGATTCTGAGCAACTGCAATCTCCCTGGACAGGAATTCTGCTTTCTTATGGGTGATTGCAGATTGATAGATAGAATAATGTTCCATCAATCTAAGGCGGTCGGCTTCAAGGGCAGACTTGCGCTGACATCACTCTAACCTTCGCCCCTGTCTCCGCATCTCCCTCAATGTCCCATCAAACCAAGGGGACCTGGGTGAAGGGATACGGGGTGCTCATGAATAGGAGCAATAATATCCAGGGCCACTGTAGTGGCCACATTATAGGCCGACACAAGCGTCTCTGGATTATTGCTTGCCAACACGGGGGATGATAGGTCAAGGACTGCCGCAAGGCCTTGCGAAGAAATATTCCATAATGGGCGGTACCTGACCATCTCCACAGGGGAAGGCCTTCTCGGGTGTGTGCAAAAATTGAACCTCACAGTGTAGTGGTCAGATCAGGCGACTGGTTCCACCCCCACACTGGATGCATCAATCCCTAAGAGGAAGACTAAGTCCAGAGAGTGTCCAGATTTATGCGTGTAACCCCTTTGTTACCCGGGGTTACTAGAATCCCAGTAAGACCTAATGGTAGGCAGGGAAGGCAACTTGTGAAACTCCAGTTAAATGGGTTTCACGCTGTCTCACTCTGTCCTCAGTCACAGCTGAGACTTGAGAGATGACATCATTATAGAACTGTCGCAGCTGCATGAGCCACTTTGGAATCTCCAGCTCAGGGAGTGAAGTTTAGAACTTTGGGAAATTCAAAGTCAGTCTTCCATTTGTCCTTAAGCAAGAAGGAAGCATTAGTCTGCAGTGTGATTCTCACTCAGCAGAAAAGGAAGTGTTCCTGTATTTTACCTTTTTTAAAGTGGTGGAGACCGCTCCCCCGGTCTCAGTGCCCCCCTCCCTCTGGGAGGAAAGTTCTCTGTGGGTTCCAGGGGCAATTCCCTTCTCCCACCCTGGGAAGAAAGCTGCCTGTTTTAATTTCAGTCTGTTTATGTATAACAGCAAAGGTTACAGTACTTCACCTGTGGGGCACCTGCAACGAATGGGTGAGTGTTTGGCTCCATTGGAAGGGGCAAACATCTTGTTTTCTTCAGTTGGATTTCAAGTAATGGGGACTGCTATTTGGGAGGACTATGTCAACTAGGACAAACAAATAGAGCAGTCAACTGTTTAAAGTTTTAAATGGATTTAAAGTTTACTGTAGAGGGGGTGCTTCAGGTCATCCACCGTTCAATCTACATTTTAAAGTCTAAAGTTTTCTATGTGTCCAGAGAAATGGCCGGGTATGGGCTGTGGGAGCTGGAGGTGGGAAAACCCCCCATCTTTAGTAACCAGGTCCACCTCTACAGTTTCTTCTGTGTTTTGCTACTTGCCTCATGCACTTGGCCAGTGATGGGGGTGGTACCCAGACGTGGGTCGAATTGAAAATCTCTAGGAGTCACAGACTCTAAGTGGTGTGGGAGCCACAGGATGAGAAAATTACTCCTTGTTGGATGGGAGTCTCCTTGTTTGATGGGAGTTTGATTGGAGTATGAAAACAAATCTCTCTAGGAGTCGAGACTTCAAGTGGTGTGGGGAGCCACAGTTTGGGAGTCTCCTTGTTTGATGGGATGTCTTTCCAAGTAAAGTTTGGGTTCATTCTTCAAGTGGACCGTCAGTCGAGTGGCCAGCAGGGGAGCCGGGCCAGTCGGGCTATGTATCCAATGCGCATGCAAAGTCTGGGCTGAGTGCCTGGTGGGTCCAAAGCCAGACAATTGTAGTAATGTGTTCATTCCTCAAATGGACTGCTGTGTTTAACCTCTAATTTGCACATTACAGTAACGTAGCCCTTTGGGGGACCATGCAGTGCTTTGTTTATGTTCAGTTAGTTAATAAATAAAGCCACACTGAAAAATCCCAATCCTGGTTCTGGACATTACAGTTATTGCTTCCTGTAGTTGGATTTACTTGGGTGCCCCTGTGCAGAGTAGCCAAACCTAGGTCTCTTGTGCCAGGTAACCTCATCCATCCCCGAACCCATAGACACATATGTATATATATGTTACAAAAATGGAGGCACCGCTTTGGATTTGTTTGGGAAGGAAGGTGCTTGGGCAAGTAGGCTAGCGTTTTGGCTATCTGGCAGTCAGTAGCCCAAAAAAGTTGAAGCAATTTCCCTAGTGTGTGCTGTGAATCTTGTGCTGCTGTTTAAAAAATGCCAACTGTTTACCAAGGAGCTGTAAAGCCAAAGTGTGTGTCCTTGTCCTGCATCAACATAGTTTACAGCGTTTGTCAGTTTTAAAATAAAGTTCTGTGAAGGAAAGTGTGGAAAACTAGGGGTAGCAACAAAGAAATTATGCCCTGGACATTGGAAATGCTTTCTGTGCAATACTAGAGACTGCAGAGTTAATGGCAATGTTACATGGTTGAAATGGGCTCCCGCTGTGGAGTCAGTTGAAAAAAAAAAGTGCATCTTTCAGTTTAAATTTGCCTGCTCGACGATCGCCATGAGGAGAGGAGCCCTCGTGAGGAAGAAGAGGCTCATTTGCATGGCGTCATGTGGTTGGTCAGTTTGCCATTAGTCCCGCCCCTCAGCCAGTTCTTCAGAGTCTGCTTCAGCATTCGAGAGGGAGACAGAGAGTAGTGCATGTACTGGCAGTGGAGGAGCGTTCGTGAAGTGTTCAAAGTGCTGTAAACAGTAAAAAGTGACTTTCCAGTTAAAAATCGGGCTCAACCCGCTTATCGATCGTGGGATCAGTGAATTGTGTGGTTAATACTACGATCGCGGAGACTGCCCACCCGTTTGCAATAAGAGGCCTTCAAAATCTGGCTGCAGGCCGTTTTACCCCATCGCAGCAATCTGCTACAATAACAGTGAGTAAATGAATTAAAACTGCTCAAATCAGTGATTTTCAGAGAATGCCATATAAAATGTGTGTGCAGCTGTGTGGTCGCTTTGCAAGTAACGATTGTGTGATGTCCTGCTGGCAAGTGCAAATCTGTAAAGCCATTAAATGTGTGCATAGCAATGAAAGTAGCCTCAGTTTAAAGTTTGCAGCCAGAGAGAGACTGTGGGTTGTACAATAAGTGCAACACTAGTAGAAGCAGGCAATCCTGTGCTGAAACCTGAAGTTTTAAAAGGGGCTGTAATTAAATGAATGTTGCTAGCATGTGAAAAGTCCAAGGAAAATCCTGTAAATGTGTGAACAGCCAGAACAGAGCAAGTTGTGCAGTTTGAAATAAAAGTTATTAGTAGCTGATGTAAATCGGGTGCGCAGTAGCTTGACCCAGAGTCTGAATGTTGATGCACAGGAGTGCTGCTGCCGCTGCCATTACAGGGTGGGGTAGTAAAGTAAACACAGCAGCAGAGGAGCCATTTTAAAGCTACAGAGTGTGTTCATTTAAAGTGGGACTTTCAGTTACAGTGAACTTTTGTTTGTTTTTCTGCAGTTATGGCCTCAGGACCAGCTCGTTACCGGATCATGCCGGGTTGCAGTAACAGCAGCAGTAAATAGATTGAGAGATATTGAAAATTGGTGCTATAGAGGGCACGCCCTCCTGATGTGCAATTCTAATTATCCAGTGCGTGTATGCCAGATGTGCTTGAGTGCTGGAAGGATGTCTTCATGATTCCTCACTGTGCTGGATGCCTTCAAAAGATGCTTGTATAAAGCGCCTCAAATTCATTTGGCTCCCACATGGACACAACTTCAAGAATCTGCAGTTGGCAGCACACAGCATCAGGTGGAGCCTGTGGAAGAAGGTCCCTCGGGGGAGTGTGGCACAAAGTTAGAGAGTGCAGAATTAGAGACTGAATCTGAAATTGAAGCATTGGATGCTGGATCTCAGAAGGCAAGTTCAGATAAAGCATCAATAGTCCCCTGGGTGGGGGGGCCTAGCCCAAGTCTAGAAGGTGAAGATGAGATGCGGGAGGCCTTTGAATGGGAGGTGTTGACCTCCACTCCCAGTGATGAATGGATAGTCTCGGGGGTGAGAACTACTGCTCACTCCTGGGCTCAGATCCTCAGTGAAGAGGAAGATGAGGGGGAACCTATGTGGCCTTGTGAGAAAGGAATGGGTACACAGCCTCAAGATCTTGCCTCGGAGGAATGTGTTCAAGAAGGTGGTGATGCCACTGCCCTGGCTTCACCAGAAGAAGAAGAAGTCAGGGATCCATTTTTAATTTCATTGAGGATGCGAAGCTGGCAGAGCCAGGACTGGCCACCCCCAAGCCAGGCCAGCGGTCTCAGATTGACCAAAGCAAGTAAAGAGGAGAGACTGGTTCATAGAAAGGCCAATGAAATCTTTGGTATGACCTTTCCTACCTTTCCTCGGAGAGTCTGGGAGGAGATTGAGAACTGCAGGAAATCCTGGATCTGGGATGAAGCAATGAAACATGTGCATCCTGGGGCTAACCAGCATGTAAAGAATAGACTGTTCCACGAAAAGTATACACAGTGGAAGAGGGCAGGACACTGTTTATGGACAGAGTGAGAATAGTGGACGGAGAGGGGCGTGAAGTCTCCACTGTGTGAATTATGTGCGTCCAGACGGAGTAATAATTCAAGCCCCTGACCCCCTCTACTATTGGCCTCAGTGCAAGGACCTCCCAGTAATTAAGCCCGTGCCTACAAAATGGAGAGCCGAGCAGTGGTAGTCAATACTGCCACATTAAGACTGTGAAGTGCCCTTATTGAACTGCCAATATGAATAAACAAGGAATCAGGTGCCCCATATTCTTCAGTCTACACTGTACTATCCTGTTCAACAACCATCTCCTGGTACCACCAGATGACTTCAGATCCAGAGAGGACACCATCCCAGCTGTTTCCTGTTCATCGCCTGGTAATCGGATGACGCCGGACCAGCTGTTTTCTTTTTGTTCCTGTTCTAAGGTTCCTTCTCCAGTTATGACATCAGCCCAGCTGTTTCCAGATGTGCACTCCTGTGGGTTCCTGGAAGATGTCCGCCCAGCTGTATCAGAAGAAATGCTGCCAGGGAGAGTCTTCGGAAGGGACCAGGTTTCTGAAATCCGAATACTTCAAGAGGCTGGTAAGTCCGAAAAAATCTTTTTATTCTATCTTTATGACATTGCAATACACACCCTATACTACAGACTTCAAACAGTGTGTGAACTGTCCGCAAAGACTCTCCCCTTCGGGATTATTGCCTTAAAGAACTATGCTTCACGGGGCTCCGGCCCAGGAGAGACTCTTTAATGGACTGGCCTTCGGGCCTTGTAGTCACTAGTTGGGACATTTAGGGCATTCCATCCCCCCAAAGGTGTATTGTTATCAATGTCATTGTACTTTAATGTAAATACTGTTTTTCTACCTTTTTCTAAAAAAAAAAAAAAATATTTTTCTTTTTTGGGATTGTTCAGTGTTTTGTTTTTCTGTGTGGTAAGGGTTGTTGTTGTTTAGATAGACTGTACATGCAGATTAGGATGTGTTTTTTTTTTTTGTCTTTTCTCACAGGTGTTCCTGGAAGACAGAAGAGAAGACAAGAAGAGGAGGAGGGGCTCATCAGAGTCCCTCGTCAGTGCTTATGGTGTAGAATTTAAATGTACTGTGTTGTTATTGCTAATGGTTGTAGTTGCAGGTTGCCCAAGGTCGGGGAGGTCCCCGGGTTTTTGTTTTGTTTGGGATGTTATGTTAAAGGCAGATAGGTTTTCCCTAGAGGGTTGGGGGGATAGACAGGCTGTGGTCCTGAGCGGCCGTAGGGACTGCAGTGCTGATCTATCAGGGCTATGCTCTGGACGGTTCTACCAGAGCCACTAGGTGTCCATAGTAAGTGGATAGAGTAGAGGCTGATATGTCAGCTATAGGCCTCTAGGCCCCTAGTGTTGCCTACCTGTGCTTGCACCTGGTAGGAGGGGGCCTGATCACCCCCCTCCGTGAGTAGCACATAGGGTGGGATGGCCTAAGGCGGGTGCATAATGACTGGGGACAGTCATTTTCCTGGTCAAGCGATGTAACCCCTTTTTTCCGGTTACTAGAATCCCAGTAAGACCTAATGGTAGGCAGGAAGGCAGCTGTGAAACTCCAGTTAAATGGGTTTCACACTGTCTCACTCTGTCCTCAGTCACAGATGAGACTCTTGAGATGACATCATTATAGAACTGTCGCAGCTGCATGAGCCACTTTGGAATCTCCAGCTCAGGAGTGAAGTTTAGAACTTTGGGAAATTCAAAGTCAGTCTTCCGTTTGTCCTTAAGCAAGAAGGAAGCATTAGTCTGCAGTGTGATCTCTCACTCAGAAAAAAGGAAGTGTTCCTGTATTTTACCTTTTTTAAAGTGGTGGAGACCGCTCCCACGGTCTCAGTGCCCCCTCCCTCTGGAGGGGGGAGGAAAGTTCTCTGTGGGTTCCAGGGGCAATCCCCTTCTCCCACCCTGGGAAGAAAGCTGCCTGTTTTAATTTCAGTCTGTTTATGTATAACAGCAAAGGTTACAGTACTTCGCCTGTGGGGCACCTGCAACAAATGGGTGAGTGTTTGGCTCCATTGGAAGGGGCAAACATCTTGTTTTCTTCAGTTGGATTTCAAGTAATGGGGACTGCTATTTGGGAGGACTATGTCAACTAGGACAAACAAATAGAGCAGTCAACTGTTTAAAGTTTTAAATGGATTTAAAGTTTACTGTAGAGGGGGTGCTTCAGGTCATCCACCGTTCAATCTACATTTTAAAGTCTAAAGTTTTCTGTGTGTCCAGAGAAATGGCCGGGTATGGGCTGTGGGAGCTGGAGGTGGGAAAACCCCCCCATCTTTAGTAACCAGGTCCACCTCTACGGATTTCTTCTGTGTTTTTGCTACTTGCCTCATGCACTTGGCCAGTGATGGGGTGGGTACCCAGACGTGGGTCGCAACTTGAAAATCTCTCTAGGAGTCACAGACTCTAAGTGGTGTGGGGAGCCACAGGATGAGAAAATTACTCCTTGTTGGATGGGAGTCTCCTTGTTTGATGGGAGTTTCGATTGGAAATATGAAAACAAATCTCTCTAGGAGTCGCAGACTTCAAGTGGTGTGGGGAGCCACAGTTTGGGAGTCTCCTTGTTTGATGGGATGTCTTTCCAAGTAAAGTTTGGGTTCATTCTTCAAGTGGACCGTCAGTCAGTGGCAGCAGGGCAGGGCCAGTCGGAGCTAATATCCAATGCGCATACAAAGTCTGGGCTGGAGTGCCTGGTGGGTCCAAAGCCAGACAATTGTAGTAATGTGTTCATTCCTCAAATGGACGCTGTGTTTAACCTCTAATCTGCACATTACAGTAACGTAGCCCTTTGGGGGACCATGCAGTGCTTTGTTTATGTTCAGTTAGTTAATAAATAAAGCCACACTGAAAAATCCCAATCCTGGTTCTGGACATTACAGTTATTGCTTCCTGTAGTTGGATTTACTTGGGTGCCCCTGTGCGGAGTAGCCAAACCTAGGTCTCTTGTGCCAGGTAACCTCATCCTTCCCCGAACCCGTAGACACATATGTATATATATGTTACATGCGTAGCAGTGGAAACTATCTGTGTAAGGCCCAAAAAAGACATTAACTGGAGGAAGTGATTACCAAATTGTGAGAGTTCATCGTTGACCCAGGCACTGAAGTCACCCAGAACCATCAATCTGGGCAACTCAAACGACATGTCGACGAGGAAGTCTGCTACTTCCTGTAAGAAGCATTTCCCATCTCCGGGTGGATGGTAAATGAGAACGATTTGAACGCCTACACCTGCTACAACTATGCACTCAAAGGACTCAGCCTCACCTACTACTACATTAGTGAGGCCCAATTCAGTCTTGAAACAGACTGCAACCCCCCCCTCCCCTGCAGTCCAGTCTTGGGCAGTGTATTACTGAGTACCGAGCCGGAGTCATGGCCTCCACTATGGGGCTTGAGTTTTCATCCAGCCAGGTCTCGGTGATGCAAGCCAAGTCAGCCGAGCCAACAAGATCGGCAATAATGCTAGTCTTATTCCTGACGGACCTGGCATTGCATAACACCACCCGAGTTGGACAAGCCTCGGAGGCTGTCAGGCCTATCTGCCTACTAAATTCAGTAGTGCCCTTGGGTATGGGCACCAGACATGGTAAACCCCGGTCTGGGTTCCATTTTGCCCCAGGGTGCCTTCTGGACTTAATAACTCCAATACGGTGGTCCCGCTCATTCATCCTCTCCTGTTCGCACACCCCCACCCTCCTCACTCTCCTACGAATAATCCCCAGTGCTCTACAGCACTGGTAAGTATTGAATTTTAGAACAGGAGTATAAAAAGGGTGGAGGGTGCGAAGAGAGGAGGATAAATAGCGCACCACCATGGGGATTGAAGGCCAGCACATGTCACTGCTTAAACAAAACAATAAACCCCAAATGCAAAATAAACAATCTTAATGTAACCTCTCACCCCTGCCTTTTTACTAAAACAACAGGCGGCATGCTGTTGGCATTGGCAGCAATACCTGGTGGGGACCTGGGTTCGGAGAGGATGAGGTTACCTGGCACAAGGGACCTAGGTTTGGCTACTCTGCACAGGGGCACCCAAGTAAATCCAAACTACAGGAAGCAATAACTGTAATGTCCAGAACCAGGATTGGGATTTTTCAGTGTGGCTTTATTTAAAGAAGAATCAGTATTTATATAGCTCTTTTCATACATCCAAAGCGCTTTACAAGCAATGCTAGACTGGTAGTGAAGTGACTGAATGTGTGGTGGCGGCCATATCGCACATCATCACCCACACACAGCCTGGATAATTGCATGAACCAGTTTTATGGGAAGGGGAATGTTGGCCAGGACACCGGGAATGTTCCCTACTCTTTGCGAAGAGTGCCCTGGGTTCTTTTACTTCCACCTGGACACCCACCAGGACAACACCAGGATGGGTAGAAGGGACCTCTGTTTAACGTCTCATCCGAAGGATGGCACACCCCAGCAGTACAGCACTCAGATGCCAGCGATTTTTAGGTGCAAGTCCAATCCCAGTGTGGGACAAGAACCCACGACCTTCTGGCCCAGAGGCAGATGTGCTATCAACTGAGCCACGCTGACACCTGCTTAAAACTAGCTGAAACATGACAAAGCATTGATGGTCCCCCAAGGGGCTACATTCACTGTATATGCAGATAGAGACTACAAGGCGGTCCATCTGAAGAATGAACACATTTCTACTATTGTCTGGCTCTGGACCCACCAGGCACTCAGCCCAGACTTGCATGCGCTTTGGATATACAGCCCGACTGGCCCGGCTCCCCTGCCGGCCACTTGACTGATGGTCCATTTAAAGAATGAACCCAACTTTACTTGGAGAGACTCCCATCAAACAAGGAGTATATTCCCAAACTGTGGCTCCCCACACCACTTAGAGCCTACAACTCCTAGAGAGATTTGTTTTCTCACTTCCATCGGACTCCCATCAAACAAGGAGACTCCCATCAAACAAGGAGTATATTTTCCCCTCCTGTGGCTCCCCACACCACTTAGAGTCTGCGACTCCTAGAGAGATTTTCAAGTTGCGACCCACGTCTGGGTACCCACCTCATCACTGGCCAAGTGCATGAGGCAAGTAGCAAGTCACAGTAGAAATCCATAGAGGTGGACCTGGTTACTAAAGATGGGGGGGGTGTTCCCACCTCCAGCTCCCACAGCCCATACCCGGCCATTTCTCTGGACAAACAGAAACTTAGAAACTTTGAAAATGTAGATTAAACGGTGGATGACCTGAAGCACCCCCTCTACAGCATTACTTGAAATCCATTAAAACTTTAGACTTTTTGACTGCTCTATTTGTTTGTCCTAGTAAAATAGTCCTCCCAAAATAGCAGTCCACATCCCAGCTTTCTTTATATTTCCAAACTGATGAAACAATTGGTTTGCCCCTTCAAATGGAGCAAAACACTCACCCTTTCGTTGCAGGTGCCCCACAGGCGAAGTACCACTTCTTTCACTGTTATACAAGAACAGAAACTGTAAACAGGCAGCTTTCCTCTATAGTCGAAAATAGGGGATTGCCCCTGGAATCACAGAGGGACTTTTCTTCCACCTACGGAGAGAGCACTTGAAGTTCCTGGACAGCGGTCTCCACCACTTTCAAAAGGTAAACAGGAACATACTTCCTTCTACTTGTAAACAAAACAGTAGACTTCCTTCTTGCTTTAAGACAAACAGAAGACTGACTTTGAAACTCCCAAAGTTCTAACTCACTCCCTGAGCTGCAGATTCCAATGTGGCTTATGCAGCTGTGACAGTTCTATGGTGATGTCATCTCTCAAGTCTCAGCTGTGACTGAGAACAGAGTGAGACAGTGTGAAACCCATTTAACTGGAGTTTCACAAGCTGCCTTTCCTGCCTACCACTAGGTCTTACTGGGATTCTAGTAACCCCGGGTAACAAGGGGGTTACATTAACATAAAATTAACCAAATAATCCCAAACGTAACCAACATAAATTAACAAAATCAAATAAACAAAAAACCTGACCTCACAGAAAAACCGAGTCTGGACTGGACTGAAGACCCACAAATAAAATAAAATAAAGTAAAAACAAACAAAAATAAAAATAAATAAATAAATGTAAATGTAAATGAGGTGGGAAAAAAAACAACAGGGGAACTGTACATACTACCGTAACTGTGCAGAAGGGTGGTGATCCACTCAATGTTTACTGTGGGAGCAGAAGTCAAACATTGAGAATGTGGACTGGAGAGTGATTTGGGAGGCATTTTTTAACAGTGCCAGCTGATGATGCATATCGGTATAGGTGTGCACAACTCTGAGGTACAAGATTACAATCTGAGGTATGATAATTCTCTTCATGAGACCGTAAGCTATGCGGCACCAGGCAGTACTAAGGACAGGGTATGGATGGTGAGGTGTTTATCAGAAGGCAGGCTAGATGTTAAAGGTTCACATGGAAAAAGAAAGCCTTATTTGTGGATTAACAAGAGAGCATGGGCTTTGGAACTGAACCAGACCAGTACTTTGCTCTGTGACCCTGAGCAAGTCATCGCACTTCCTTGTGCTCCCAGGCCATACATGTAAACAAGCTTTCAGCTTAGTGTGTCTCTCCTGGTTAACAAAAAAACAAAATTCAGTGCATCACATAACCATTAGATCATCAGGTAACTGAAGTGTTGTACTGTAATGCAGTTTGCCAAGGAAAAAATCTACTGGATTGCAAAACATTTTCCGCAAGTTAAAGTAAACAAAATGAACAGAATCATAGCCTAACGTGTACTGATCAAAATAATCCACGAGTTAATACATGGTGTTGCTCATCCTGGTACAACAATTCAAAACAAAGAGGGAAAGAATAAAAAGTAAGCACTACAGAAATATATGTGGGTCTCTGTCTTTGGCTCAGATGATGTCATCATGACTCATCACTTAAAAGACTTGGCAGACATCTTAGTGAGAAACCAAGGCTGTTTTTTGAAAGTGAAAGCTGATGTTTACATTTTTCAAAAGCTATGAAACTGCATTTATATTATTTACATAAATGCAGTTTTAGCATAAATGTAAACAGCAGTCTCTACTTTACCTTGCTATGAAGCCAGATTTTGGAGTTTGCAGTTTTAATTATTTGCTTGTTTAGGTACCCGTTAACAAAACACAGTATTTAGGGTAAACATACTGGAGAAGCCTTATATACATGTATTAATAATAAAACACAAACCTAGACAGAATGTAAATGGAGAGCAGAAGGGTTAATATCAATAGGGTATTATAGGATCAGAAATAGCAACCATGTATGAAATACATGCTAGGGCAAGCTATGGCAAGGCATTCAGTAAATTTCAAAAAGTGATAAATGTGGTAATATGAACAACGTTCAGTAATGGAGAAGTGAAGATAACAGAAAAGTGTGCAAGGAAATCAAGAAGAGAGAAAAAAGCAAGGAAGAAGGAAAGGAGAGAGGGAGAAAACAGGGAAGAATGGAAAAAAGAGGAGGAATCTGTGCACAAAAGTTTCGAGAAAACCTAATCTGAGAGCAAAATAAGAAGGCGGGCTAAATATCCTTAAGATCTTATTAGGGTCTAGAAGAACTAGGTTCATGCACTTGAAGTAATCCTGCCAACATCTGTCATATACAGTGAGTTGGTTATGAGTAACATGAGATAATCGGTCAAGAGAGGCATACTGACAGAGGTTTTGAAGAACATCTGAAAGAGATGGCACCAGAGTTGATTTCCATTTCATAAGAATCAGACATTTGACCAGAAGAGAAAGTATGTTTAGCCATCTAAAATGTGCATGTGAGAGGAGAGAGCTATTGAGAATAAGGATGCCTAGAAGGAATAGCTTGGGGTCAAAAGGTAGTTTTTGTCCTCTTACTCTGGAGGCAAGTAAACAGACTTTATGCCAGAGCTTATTAATGGGAGTGCAAGACCACAAGATATGAAGTATATCCCCATTGGCCAAATTGTAGCACCAGCAATATTATTTAATAGGCCCATTTGTTGAAGCACAGAGGGGGTTCTATGCCAAAGATGTAGGATTTTAGTTTGTATTAAAGAACTACAGGCATCTTTAAAGGTATTATGTGCAATACGCCAACAATTACTCCATTGTGCATCTGAAATATTGTAGTTAAGAAGAGTACTCCATTTATATTTGGCCTGTATAGACTGATCAGGTAGAGTATCAATAATATCTTTGTAAATGGAGCCATTTAATTTTACTGATAAATTAGTCCAGTGCGAAATGTATTGGTTTAGAAGAGTATGCCTATACACTAAACTAGAGAAAGAGTTATAAGCTGTCCAAATTTGTAAAAACTTCCAGAAGTCCTGTTTAGGAAGTTTCCATTTGACCTGCAAGCCTGAGAATGATCTTAGAGTGAGTGAATTCTG
The DNA here is from genome assembly GCA_016271365.2 of Neoceratodus forsteri. NCBI lineage: Eukaryota > Metazoa > Chordata > Ceratodontiformes > Ceratodontidae > Neoceratodus > Neoceratodus forsteri. Next base: position 1,096,418,529 of record CM057451.1, read on the forward strand.
GTCCAAGATAGCTCTGAGAAAGAAAATGCCTTTGTTTCTCCGTGTATGACAGAAAAGTGGGTGATCTTCTAAAGTGAGCAGTGGATTGCCCCGTAAAGGGGCATAAAACCAGGGTGTTGGATTGGATTTCAAGAATTTGTGGGCTAGTTATTGTGGAATATCTTGAATCCAGTGAGTTACAAGACCCAAGGCAGCATGGTTTCACTGGGGGGAAGTCATGTCAAATGAATCTGATAGATTTCTTTGACTGGGTGACAAAGGGTATAGATCAGGGTGGAGCGGTGGATGTGGCCTACAGTACCAAGATTTCAGTAAAACTTTCAATACCGTTCCACACACAAGACTAGTAGGCAAGCTGGGTAGCTCAGGAGTGGGTCCAGAGGTGGTAAACTAGATAAATAGTTGTAACTGGTTAATGGATAGGCAATACAGGGTGGTGGTTAATGGAGTGCACTCCGAGGAAGGGAGGGTGACCAGTACAGTGCCTCTGGGATTAGTGCTGGGACCAGTTCTCTTAGATGTCTTTACAAGTGACACTGCAAAAGAACTGTGAAGGATGGTCAGCCTCTTTGTGGATAACACCAAAATCTGCAATAGGGTGGACACTCCCGGGGAAGGGGGGAGTTGAAAGGATGAGCAGAGACCTGAGAAACCAGAGGTGTGGTCAAGGTATGGTAGCTGGGTTTCAATGCAAAAAAGTGCAAAACAATGCACTTAGGCACAGAAACACAGGGGCAGAGTACAAAATAGGTGGAGTGGTATTGATCACCACCAATCAGGAAAGAGACCTAGAGGTAATCATATCAGAAGACCAAAAGGTGGCCGGGCAGTACAACAAGGCAGGAGAGAGGGCGAGTGGGATGCTGGGGTGTACAGGAAGGGGTATCACCAGCAGGAAGAGGGAGACATTGTTGCTAAGACCCCACCTAGCATACTGTGTCCAGTTCTGCAGCCCATACAGTATGTCCGGAAGGATTTTCATAGATACATAGACAGTGTCAGCAGATAAGGGCCTATGGCTCACCCAGTCTGCCCATTTGAGCTTGTAAGTTCAGTTTATGTTTTCCTAGAAGTCTGTTGCCCCTTACTCCTGACCTCCAGAATTCCTTTATGTCTATCCCATGCATTCTTAAATTCCGTGATTGTTTCAGCCCCCATCACTTCTTTTGGCAAGGTGTTCCACTTGTCCACCACCCGTTCTGTGAAGAAATTCTTCATCACATTTCCTCTGAATCGTCCTCCCTCCAAGTTCATCCCATGCCCTCTAGTCCTAGAACATCTTTTTCACTGAAAAATAGTGTATTCCTGCACCCTATTCCTCCCTGTAAGATACTTGTATGACTCTATCATGTCCCCTCTCTCCCTCCTCTCCTCTAGGGAGTACATATTCAATTCCTTCAACCTTTCCTCATAGGACTTGTGATGCAATCCATATACCATCTTTATTGCCCTCCTCTGAACCTTCTCTACCCTGTCTATGTCCTTACATAGGTAAGGTCTCCAGAACTGTACACTGTACTCCAGGTGGGGCCTCACTAGTGTCTTGTATAGAGGAATTATGACCTCCCTTTTTCTGCTGGTGATGCCCCTGCTTGTGCATCCCAGCATCCTATTTGCTTTATCTGCTGCCTTGTTGCACTGTTTCCCTACCTTGAGGTCATCAGAGATGATAACCCCAAGGTCTCTTTCCTGCATGGTGCATGCTATATCCTCACCCCCCAACTGATATATTGTGCCAGGGTTTTTGTGCCCCATATGCATTATCTTGCATTTCTTTGCATTGAATTTCAACTGCCAAACTCCTGACCATTCTTCCAGTTTCTGCAGGACCCTTCTCATTCTGTCTATACCCTCTGGTGTGTCTACTCCGTTACAGAGCTTTGAGTCATCAGCTAACAGGGAAATTCTGCCTTCTAGGTCCTGCGCAATGTCACTGATGAAAATGTTGAATAGGACCGGTCCCAGCACTGATCCCTGTGGTACCCTATTGGTCATTCTTCCCTCTGTGGAGTGACAGCCATTTACCACCACCCTCTGTGTCCTGCCACCCAGCCAGTTACCTACCCACCCCACTACTGTCCTGCCCACACCCATATTCCCCAGTTTGTGTAACAGTCTTCTATGTGGCACAGTGTCAAAGGCCTTGCTGAAGTCCAGATAGGCCATGTCCACTGCCCTCCCCTGATCCACCTCCCTAGTCACCCAGTCAAAAAATTCAATGAGGCTGGTCTGACATGACCTCCCCCTGATGAAACCATACTGCCTTGAGTCCTGTAGTCCATTGACAACCCGATGTTCCACCAATCTCTCCTTCAGTAGTGCTTCCATGATCTTCCCCACTACCGAGGTGAGGCTGACTGGTCTGTAGTTCCCCGCTTCCTCTTTGTTCCTACTTTTGTAAAAGGGGACTACATCTGCTGTCCTCCAGTCTTTGGGTACCTCCCATGTTTCTAGTGATTGGCTAAACAGGATAGCCAGAGGTTCATCCACCATCTCTCTTAGTTCTTCAAGGATCCTGGGGTGCACCCCATCTGCCCCATTGCTTTATCAACTCTTTTATTACTTTCAGTTCCTTCAGGACCCTTTCTCGTGTAAAGGGACTTGTGTCCATTTCTGCACCATTCTCACCCCTTGTACTCCTTTCAGATCCATTACCCTCCTCTTCCTCAGTAAAGACTGAGCAGAAATACCTGCTCAATATGTCAGCTTTACTGTTGTCATCCTCCATGTGGCCCCCATCCTCCACCTTCAGTCTCACTATCCCTACCTTTGCTTTTCTCTTTTCACTTATGTACCTGTAAAAGGTTTTGTCCCCTCAACCCACTGATTTTGCAATGTGTTCTTCTGTCTGAGCTTTGGCTTCCCTTACTGACCTCCCTGCCTCCCTTTGCTTCTCCTGGGTACTTCTCCTATCCCTTCTGCCTGTGTCTTTTTGTATTGCCTGAATGCAATCTTTTGGCTTTCATTTTCTTTGCTACCTCTTTGGAAAATCATAATGGTCTCCTCTTCCTTTTCCTCTTGCTAACCTGCTTAATGCATAATTCTGTTGCTCTTGTAATCCCCATTTTAAATACTGCCCACTGTTCCTCAACCCCTGCTTCCTGCCCCATTCCCCTTAATGCCTCTTTCAAGTATCTCCCCATTTTCCCAAAGTCTGCCCCCCCCCCAAATCCAGGATATCTGTTTTTGTGTGGTTTGGTTCTGCTCCTTCTGTGATTTCAAACCACAATGACTGGTGGTCACTGTTCCCCAGGTGCTCCCCCACTGTTACCCCATCACACTGTCCCTGTTTGTGAGCACAAGGTCCAGTACTGCCTTCAGCCGAGTTGGTTCCATGACCAGTTGCTTGAGGAAGACACCCTGAAGGGAGTCCAAGATAAATCTGCTCCTAGTTGATGCTGCTGCTGGGATGCTCCAGTCCACGTCTGGAATATTGAGGTCTCCAACCAGTACTACCTCACCTTTGTCTGCCATCCTTTGGATGGCTAGCATCCGCTCCCTATCTGTTTCTTCCTCCTTAGCTGGTGGTCTATAGACCACACCGATGTGGATGGCTGGCCCCATTTTCCTTTCCAGCTTAACCCACAGTATCTCTCCCCCATTTTGTTCTACCTGGATCTCTGTGGCCCTTATGTCATTTTTCACATACAGTGCCATTCCTCCTCCCTTCCTACCTGCCCTGTCTCTTCTGAATATGTTGTAGCCAGGTATGGCCATCTCCCAGTCGTGGTTATCATTACACCAGGTTTCCGTGATGGCCACAATGTCCAGGTCTGACTGCACCATGACAGCCTCCAGATCTTCCATCTTGTTGTTAAGGCTCCTGGCAATTGCACACATGGCTTTCCATGATTTGACCTCTCTAGACTGTTTAGCTATTCTATTCCAGCCCCTTCCCTGGTTGTCCTTTATCCCTGGTTCTCCTGGCTGCCTGCCCTTCTGCTGAATTTTGCCCCTTTTCTGTCTATCCACCTCTTGGGCACTAATCTCCATCTTTTGCACACTGCTTTGTAGAGATAGCCACTCCTCCAGTTCACTAGTTCCACTGCTAGCTGTGGGGGGTGAGCAAGTAGGTATACTCCTTGCTGGCCTGCCACCCCCCTTGGCTAGTTTAAATGCTTGTCAATGTAGCATTGAAACTTATCATTGAGTGCTCGGATTCCCCTCCTGGATGGATGCAGGCCGTCAGGCTTGAACAAACCCCTATCTCTCCAGGTGGGTCCCCAGTCACTGATGAATCCAAACCCTTCCTCACAGCACCAGTTCTTCAACCATGAGTTAAAGTTCCTGTTGCATGCACCCCTATGCTCTCCCATGCCTCTCACAGGTAGTACTTCTGAGAAGGTGACAGAAGAAGCTACTTTCTTGAGACCCCTCCCCAATTTCCTAAACTCTTCCTGAACTTCCTTTGGCTCTCCATTTGCCAGGTCATTAGTACCTAGGTGGATAATGATATCCAGCTCACCCTCCCATCTTGCCTTCCCAGCAATCCCCAGGATCTTCCTTCCATCCCTCCATGCCGTGGCACCTGATAGGCACCTCACCTCCCTGTCCTCCCCCTACTGTGTTCCTAGCTGGATCCCTCTTTTGATGGAGTCCCCAACCAGGATTTGCTTCCTCCTCCTCTGGGGTCCACTGCTCTCCCCGCTGAGGTTACCTCCTTGGCTAACCTCCACATCCTTTCCTTCCACTTCTCTGGGTGCCTCTATTTGGTTGTCCCCATTTGCCAGTGTGGCATATGAGTTCTTGAGTGGAATAGGATCTGGGATGTGCCTCTGCCTGACCACCCTAACCCTCCCTGAGCCCCACTGTCAACCAAGTGCTCCTCGTTCTCAGCATCCTTTGAGGCAGCAGCATTGGACTGGGTGGTCTCTGGATAGGGGTGATGGTACTCCTGACCCAGTTTACGTCCGCTCTGAGTCTGGCTACCTCATCTCACAGTCCAGAGAGATGCATGCAGATAGGGCAACACCTCAGTGTCCAGAAGGTCTTCCTAAATATGGCTGCCCCGCAGCCACTGCATTGCATCACTCCCCACATTATACTGCAATTATACTGCTGTTCCACTACTTGTCTGTTACTGGAGCTCTCCTATTTCCCTTTTTATTAATTTGCTGTCCTAAAAATCCTGCCACTGATCCTCAGATACTTTTCTTTTAAAAAAAGAAAATAAATGAGTCAAAACACTTGTCGTGCTTGGGTGGGCTTCTTCCCCCTTATGCCCCTCCTACTCCACACCCCCTACTATCCCCTGTGTTTAGCTCCTGTCAATCAGATTTAACAGGGCATAAAATTAAGAGTTGGGGGAAGGGGGAGGAGGCTGGGCCAAAAATTTGCAGCCATTAAAGACAGCAAAGAAATACACCACCACTACGTTTTAAATTTTCAACAGCCCAAAAACAATTCTAAGTAAAGACAGCAAAGAAATTACAGTGTCACTAAAAGCCCGCCATCTAAGTTTAAAAGAAAAATAGCAATTACCAGTTACTGTAAAGCACTGAAATGAATATGTTTCCTTCCCCTTCTGGCTTCTACTGAGAAAACAAAAATCACTTGCTACCTCAACTCTGACTAAGCCCCACTTCCAGTTATCATGAAGCTGAGGTCAGAGGCCAGAAAATTAGCACCCCTCACCCAAATTACAGGGCAAGTCAGACAAGCCAAGACTAAATTTGCAGCATTTAAAGACAGCAAAGAAATACACCACCACCACTACGTTCTACATTTTCAACAGCCCAAAAACAATTCTAAGTAAAGACAGCAAAGAAATTACAGTGTCACTAAAAGCCCACAATCTAAGTTTAAAAGAAAAATAGCAATTACCAATTACTGTAAAGCATTAAAATGAATATGTTTCCTTCCCTTTCTGGCTTCTTCTGAAAAAACAAAAATCACTTGCTACCTCAACTCTGACTTAGCCCCACTTCCAGTTATCATGTAGCTGAAGTCAGAGGCCAGACAATTAGCACCCCTCACCCAAACTACAGGGCAAGTCAGACAAGCCAAGATTAAATTTGCAGCAATTAAAGACAGCAAACAAATACACCACCACTACAATTTAGATTTTCAACAGCCCAAAAATAATTCTAAGTAAAGATAGCAAAGAAATTACAGTGTCACTAAAAGCCCACAACCTACGTTTAAAAGAAAAATAGCAATTACCAGTTACTTGAAAACACTGAAATGAATATGCTTCCTTCCCCTTCTGGCTTAACTAAAATGGTGCAGGGTCTGCATCAAAAGCCCTACAAGGAGAGACTAAAGAACCTCAGTGTGTATACCCTGGAAGACAGGAGAGAGAGGGGGATATGATAGAGACCTTTAAATACCTCACGGGGTAAATAAGGTACAGGAGGGAAGTATTTTTCAGAAGAAAAGTTGTTCAACAATAAGGGAACATGCTATGAAGCTGAAAGGGAGTAGATTCAGGAGAGATGTGAGGAAGTACTTCCTCACAGAAAAAGTGATAGATACCAGGAACAGCCATCCAGCAGAGGTGGTGGAGGCAAAAACAGTGGTGGGGTTCAAGAATGCATGGGATAAGCACAAGGCAATCATATTGGAAAGAAGGGGGCATGGACATACGAACATACACATATGAAATTTGCCGGGAGATAAAGGCCTAATGGTCTGTCAAGTCTGCTCAAATGTGCAGCTAGCACCCCTTATTCTGCAGCTGCCTCCCCACCCTTCCCTCCTTGATCCTCCCCTTGACCTGTCCCAGCCATTTTTGAAGCAGTCCACTGTTCTATTCGATACCACTTCCACCGATAATGCATTTCACCTAGCTTCCACCCTCTCTGTAAAAAAGTGTCTCCTCATCTCCCTCCTGAACCTTCCTCCTTTCAGTCTCATATTATGGCCCTGGGTGTCCTTCCCCTCCTTTACTTTGAATAGCCCCCCTGTACCTCCCATGTTTACTCCTTTCATGTACTTGAAGGTTTCAATCATGTCCCCTCTGTCCCTCCTCTCCTCCAGCAAGTACATGTTCAACTCCCTAAACCTCCTCTCATATGATAAGTCCCCCAGTCCCTTGATCATCTTTGTTGCCTTGCGCTGCACCCCCTCCAGTAACTTAATATATCTCTTCACATACGGGCACCAGTACTACACGCAGTACTCCAGGTACGGTCTAACTAATGCTCTATACAGTGGCAGAATTACCTCCCCCCTCCTCGAGGATATACCCCTTACAATGCAACCCAGCATTTTGTTGGCCTTTTCAGCTGTCTTCCTGCATCATGCAGAGTTGTTCACTGACCCCGTAATGAGTACCCCCAGATCCTTCTCCTCCTCTGTCTCAGCTAGCTGCACTCCCCCCAGCTGGTAACCCTTCCTTTTTTTTTTTTTTTTTGCCCCACAATGCAGCACCTTGCACTTTTTGGCATTGAACCCCAGTTGCCAGGTGTCTGACCAGGTTTCCAGCTTTGGCAGATCATACTGCAACTCCTGCCATCACCCTAGGACATCCACCACTGCTCCCATCTTGGTGTCATCAGCAAACAGACTGGTCTTACTCTTGATGCCCAATGAATGATATGGAGAAAGATCTGTAGATCTGGCACAATCTGCGGTAACAGTGTAGGTAGGGAAAATGGGCAGACTGGATGGCTAAGAAGTCCTTATCTGCCATCAAATTCTATGTTTCAATTAGGCTATCTGCAAACATATGCAAGTACATACCCCCATGTAACCTATTGAGCTGACCTGGTATAAGAGGCAGGGGTGCCCTCTTTCCCCTCTTCTGTATGTGAGATCCTTGCAGCCTCTGGCTATGGCCATAAGGAACAACCCTAATACACAAGGTTTAAATGGGGGGGGGACTCAGCTTAAACGTGCCCTCTTTGCAGATGATTTTCTTCTATACTTGCAAAATCCTGGCAAATGGTTGCCAGCAACCCAGGCTCTGCTACAGGAGCATGGGGCACTATCAGGCCACAAAGTAAACTGGGCAAAAATCACCAGGTGAGCTACTGCTGGTGGGTAAGAAGAGCAGGGAACAGCTTATGTCTAGCACCATGGGGCACCAAGTGGGAGACAAGCTGAAATACCTAGGAGTATGGATACCAGCTGCTATTAGCACTCTGTGTAACCTGAGTACCATGTACCAGTGGGCTATTACCCCTTCCTGATGACCACAATACTGGCTGAGGGTCCTGGGTTCTTATTCTGATGGAAAAAGGGATTTGTTACCATAAGACAGAAAAACAATGTGGTGCTTCCATCCAGCTCATCAACTTGGACACTCTCTGTGGTGCAGCCAGCATTTTGTTAAACAGGGTACAGACGCCCGGAGATTGTACTGCCATAAAATGCAATATGCTGACATGATTTTTCCCCTTCCAGTATTTTGCTCACATGTATGGAGATTTACAAATCTTTGTATTTCCAAGCCCAGGGCTATTTTTACAAAATGTGCCTACATGCAATGTGTGTGTGCTGGCTTTTGGAAAGAGCAGTTGGGGATATGAAAATCCCTGAATGTCTCTTATATTAAGATGATGTCATAGTTTTCAGAAAGATTTTGGAAGAGCATGAAGCTTGTTTGTTCAATGCACTTGTAAGCATGAACTAGTGCACTGACTTGTTGACTCCATTTATTTATCTCTCTTGGATCTAGGGTGCCCAACATATCTAACAATGTTTGATTGAACCTCTCTGGCTAAGGATCACCTTATGGATGGTAAGGTGTGGTTACGGATTTTCTAACTCCCCAGAGACACAACATTTATGTTATTAGCCGGCTATTGAAATTGTGGTCTTGATCAGGGTGGATTCTCTGTGGTACACCATAATGTACAAAGAATTTTTTCTGCTAGCATTTTGGTGACAGTTGACACTTTCTGGTCTTTTGTCAGGTATGCTTGGGCATAACGGGTAAAATGGTCTGTGACTACCAGATTGTTAGAAATATTTTTGGAGTCAGGTAAATGAAAGGCAGCTTTGACAGGATAAAGAGGAAATAGGAGGAACTGATACAAGGAAGAGTAGAAGGGAAGGAGAACAGGAAAGAGATTTGGTAACTGTGGAAAGAAAAGCAAAAAGGAAAAAGAAAGGAAGAAGATGAGCTATGGGGGTTTCTTTGGCTAATACAAACAGTTTTGAGCCTCTGATAATGTTGGACATAAAATTATAGTAGCACTACAGATAATAATAACGAAAGCTTAAATAAATCACATATGGAGAAGGAAACTACAAATGTCCCCCATGATCAAATGATATCACCAAGCACAAACTGTTCAAGGCCAATGGAAAATAATGACCAACATATATGTATGGAGGAGGGGGAGAATGTAAATAATAATAGGAGGCAGAATGAAATACAATCTGCTGAACGTGCAAAAATGGATGGACACAGTGCAAGCACTAGCAGTGGATTAAATGATGTAATCATAACAAGGGAAGGGTTAGAGGCCAATATAAATAGTGAACAAATAGATTCTGCAAGTAATAAACAGGTGAGGTTGAAAAAAAAAATCTATGTCTTGGGAGATTCTATATTAAAATATATGGATAGATACACTTCAAGTTTTCGGGGGCCAGAATAGGGGATGTAAAAAAATGTTGAGAGATATAACTTTTGAGCTAGCTAACTTGCACTTACCCCTATCTCATTATATACCACAACCCAATACCTTAGCAGGATTTCCTCATTGTAACTGTTACTTTTGACTATTAGGGTATATATATTAATCCACACTCACCTATTCCTGTCAAACATATGCAGCCATATTACCTAATTATATGTTTTCAAGGTATAAAGCATGACTTCCCCATGTAATTGCTACTATACTATAAGTAAGGGTAAACTGTCATCTACGCCCAACTATTTCTGTCAAATGTTTTCAACTGTATTGTAATTGTATGTATATATGTCAGGACCTGGACTACCCTTGTCCTCTTCCCCACTGTACCCTTCCCCCAGGTCACACCGGGAGATGAGCAGTTCTCGCTCAGTGTGCTTTTCCTGGTGAAACAATTTCAATAAATAAATAAATATAGTGAAGGAAAGAGACAGCTCAGCAACTTTGATCCTACATTTAGGAATCAACAATATTAGAAAACAGGAAAAGCAGGAAATACAAAAAGAATTTGAAGAAATAGGGAAAGAATCAGAGGCATTACATTGCAAGGTGTATTTTTCAGAAATTTTACCGGCCCTCAGGGAAAATGGATTCAATATTTCAAAAATTAAGAAATTAAATAACTGGCTCAGACAGTGGACACTGCGTAAAAATCTGGGGTGCATAATACACTGGGAAGATTTTATCAATGAATCATCATACTACTGTAAAGAAGGATTGCATTTAAGTAAAAAAGGAAGTAGGAAATTGTGGTTGAAATTAAAACAGATAGTGGATGATAATTTAAACTAGATGAGAAGGGGAGAGGGAGTAAAGAAAACATAAAAAGCACCGAAAATTGTTTCCATGATAAAAGAAAAGTAAAGAAGAAGAGTAAAGAAGAAGAGTTTAGGAATGACCGTATGATCATTAAATGCCAGAAGTTTGAACAATCAAAAAAAAAGCTGAATTGGAAGTAAAATTAATAAATGAAAAGGTTGATATATGTACAGTATGGTGACAGAAACGTGGTGGGATCCAGAGATTAAGTGGAACATTAATGTAGAAGGATACAGGCTATATTCAAATTCAAGAAAAAATAAAACCGGGGGAGAGTGGCTATTTATATTAGAGAAGATGAACAAAGTAGCCTGTGTAATAAAACAGACATCAATGGAGTGGAATCTATATGGGTTACAGTGTCAGGAGGTTGTGATCAAAATATATTGCTTGGTCTATATTATAGACCACCAAATAGCAGCAAGGAAATAGATACCCTTATAAGAGACAAAACTGAGCACATGGCTCTTCAAGGAGATGTCATTATTACAGATTTTAATTTTCCTGATATTGACTGGGAAAATCACAAAAATACAAAGGCTAATAGTATGCAGTTTATAGAACTGTTGGAAATGGCAGATCTGGAACAGCTAATCTATAAGCCAACCAGAGGGGAAAATATTTTTGATTTATTAATGACAAATAGGAGAGACATTATTCATGCGATAAAAATAAAGGAACAGCTTGGAAATAGTGATCACAATAGTACAGTATTTAATGCAAAAAAGCAGTTGACATATACAAAAGGAAAAACAACTGCAAAACACTATAATAAGGCAAATTTTAAAAAAATTAAAGAAGAACTAGAAAGGTGGAAATGGAGACAAAGTTTTGAAGGTAAAGGTGCCGATCAAATGTGGAGGGAGTTAAAGGGCAGATTGTTGAATCTGGAGGAAAAATACGTACCTGATAGAAAACAAAGAACCTCAGCTTGCAAGCACTGAGGCAATGGTTACCCCAAAGGGCACTGGCCGGAAAGCCAAGTTTCAAAGAAATACAAAATCACACATGCCCCCATAATGCAAAGCACCATGGACTATATATGCAAATCACCACAGTATATTATACTGGTTCAACTTTAACCAGAAATGCATGGTACCAAACGGTCTCTCACACAGTCTGCAAAAGGTGCTAACAGAAGACACATACACATGTTTTATCCTACCAGGATCCATCAGTGTGCCTCATCTGTTTGATACCCCAGTGAAATGAACCTGCTACCCTAAGATGGTCTATCTGGGTTATGTTGTGGTGAACACAATAAAAACAAAAAACAAGCTAAAAGACAAAGAACCTCAGCATGCAAGCACTGAGGCAATGCTTACCCCACAGGGCACTGGCCAAGAAGCCACGTTTCAAAGAAATACAAAATCACACATACCCCCATAATGCAAAGCACCATAGACTGTATATGCAAATTACCACAGGATATTATGCTGGTTAAACTTTAAGCAGAAATGCATGGTACCAAACGGTCTCTCACACAGTCTGCGACCTGATAGAAGGATGTACAACAAGAGAGAAAAAAAAACACCATGGTGTACAAATAAAGTAATTGAATTATGCATACAAAAACATAAAGCATTTAGCCAGCCCGGTGGCGCTAAGGGTTGAGGCGCAGGACACCGCACCTCATACCACACTGGTGACCCTGGTTTGGGAACAGACTCGGGTTGCTGGGGGTTGGCAGGGGGACAGAGGACCGAGCATCCCAACAGATGCTCTCCTCCTCCTGGGGTGGGTTACCGGGGTGCCCTGAGCACCCAACGCTCCTGGGGCCAGTGAAATCATGGGCTTTTGGTGGCAATGGCGGCTCCTTTGAGGAACTGGAGAGGATGCTGTGGGTGCTTGCAATGGCATGCATCAGCATGTCGTCTGCTAGGATGTACGTCTTTCGTGTCGGCATCCTCAGGGGGTCTAAGGGGAGACAAAAACAGGGAAAAATGTATACACCCCAGCTCCCCATGCATAGATGAAACCAGGGTGGGGTTGCCAAGAGGATGCCCAGGCAGACGGAGTAGGAGGGGGTATGAGGCCTCCTCCGAAAGCCGTGCAAGTAAAAAAAAAAAAATAAAGCATTTAAAAGGATGAAAGTATCAGGGGCAGAGGAGGCAATACTGCACTATAGAGATAGTTTAAAGAATGTGAAAAAAAATATAAGAAAGGAAAGGAGAGTTGAACCAAATACGGCATATAGGAAAAACAATGGTAAAAGTGTTTATACAAACATAAATCAAAATGAGAAAGACAAACAAGGAGTGGGGCCATTGTACGATAATGGTAAAGAAATGAAGGACCAAAAGGAAATGGCAGATGCCTTAAATTAATTTTTTGGGACTGTTTTTGAAAAAGGTAAGAAAGTAACTGATGTTAAGGTGAAAAAAAAATCAAATAAAAAATCTAGCAACAACTAAGGAGGAAGTAGAAAGCTGAATAAAGAAAGTAAAATCATATGATTTATTGCACCCACGTTATATTAAGGAAATAGTATTGTTAGTTGCAAAACCATTGGCCTGGATATATAACTGTTCTTTTATATCTAGAGAAGTACCTGCAGACTGGAAACAAGTTTTTGTGGTGCCACTTTACAAGAAGGGAAAAAAAATCAGAAAGTCCAATTATAGTCCAGTGAGTCTGACTGCAACATTGGGGAAAGTTGCTAAATGTATATTGAAATCCAGAGTAGAAGAAACTTTAGAAATATTAGGTTATGCTGATAACAAATGACATGGATTTAAGAAGAATAGAGCATGTGTAACAAAGCATCTGTGCTTTTATGACAACATAAATGAGAAAGTAAATAAAAACATACCCATGGATGTTATATTTCTGGATTTTCAGAAGGCCTTTGACAAGGTACAGCATAACAACTTAGTGGAAAAAATGACTAAAATAGGGTTAGATAGTCACATTGGTACCCAAATTAAAAATTGGTTGTACGGCAGAACACAAAGGGTGAGAATAATAGGCGAATTATCTGAACCTACTAAAGTAGCAAGTGGTGTCCCTCAAAGATCCGTACTTGGGCAGATTCTGTTTTCTCTATACATCAGTTATTTACATTACAATATATCCAGCCAGGTCATCAAATTTGCAGATTACATTAAATTAGGAGAACCAGTCAGAACATCAGAACAGCAAAACAAATTGAAAATAGATCCAAAAATAAAATTTAAATATGGGCACAACAAAACAAAATGAAGTTCAGTATTGATAAATCAAGAGTAATGCACTTGGGAAGATTGAATAGTAGGAATAACTATACATTAAATGGGGAAATCTTACAGGATGCAGAAGAGAAGAAAGACTGTAGAGTAATTATAGATAACAAGCTGAAGTTTGTTAAACAGCGTACTCAAGTTATACAGAAGGCAAACTGTATGGTAAAAAACATAAAATGCAATTTCATTTATAGGTCCTTAGGATGTCTGTTGCCTATATATGTCTTATATAAGACCATATATGGACTATGGACCACAGCTTTGGTGTCCCTATACCATAGGTGAAATAAAACGGGTGGAGGCAATATAAAGAAGATATACTAAAATGATGGGTACACTAGGAAGATAGGAGTATGGTGAAAGATTAAAGAGAACTGGTCTATTTTCCTTGGAGCAAAGAAGAATAAGGGGCGATCTAATGTCTTTACACAAGATCATAAATGACAAAGAATTAGCAGATGAGATAGGTCTGAGATTACAGGGAAAACCTATAGGACGTAAAGGTCATGGGATACAAATCAAACTGGATGTGGAGAAAAGAAATAGATTATACTACTCAATTATAAACAGAACTGGGAGAATTTGGAATATCTTACCAGGCAAAGTAGTTACTAACATAGAAACATAGAATTTGATGGCAAATAAGGACTGCTTGGCCCACGCAGTCTGCCCATTTCCCTACCTAATGGATCAGCTGCAGATGCTAGTTAACCAGCAGCCTACTTCTTCCTACCCCCACCCCCTAGAATTGCCTTATGCCTGTCCCATGCATGCTTGAATTCCACCACTGTTTTTGACTCCACAACCTCCTCCGGAAGGCCGTTCCATGCATCCACAACCTTCTCTGTGAAAAAATACTTCCTTATATTACCTCTGAGCCACCCCATCTTCAAATTGTGCCCCTTGTTCTTACACCTCTTTTCTGAAAGATGCTACCCTCTTGGACTTTGTTAATTCCCTTGAGGTACTTAAAAGTTTCTATCATGTCCCCTCTCCCTCCTTTCCTTGAGGCTATACATATTAAGCTCCTTAAGTCTCTCTTCATGTGTCTTCCAGTGCAGACCCTGCACCATTTTAGTTGCCCTCCTCTGGACTGCCTCCATCCTGTTTATGTCTTTGCAGAGACTGGGTCTCCAGAACTGCACGCAGTACTCCAGATGGGGTCTCCCCAGCTGTCTGTACAGAGGGATAACAACTTCCTGTTTTCTACTGGTGATGCCTCTCCCTATGCATCCCAGTATCCTCCCAGCCCTCCTTATTGCCCTCTCACATTGCCTGCCGACATTTAGGTCATCTGATATGACTACTCCCAGGTCCCTTTCCATTTTTGCTGTTGTTAGTATCTCACCCCCCGTTGTGTACCCCTGGGTTTTTTGTTTCCCAAGTGCATTACCTTGCATTTCTTAGTATTGAATCTAAGCTGCCATACATTTGACCATTCCTCCAGCCTTGCCAAGTCCCTTCTCATCTTTTTCACCCCACCTTGTGTATCAACTCTGTTGCAGATCTTTGTGTCATCTGCAAAGAGACATACTTTCGTCCCAGTCCATCTGCAATGTCGCTTATAAAGACACTGAAGAGAACCGGTCCTAGTACTGAACCCTGCGGTACCCCACTAGTAACCCCTCTTTCTTCAGAGTTGACTCAGTTTACTATTACCCTCTGTGTCCTGTTCTCCAGCCAATTCTTTACCCAGGCTACCATCTTGGGACCCACTCCAAGGCTGGCTAACTTGTATATTAATCTTTTATGTGGGACTGTGTCAAATGCCTTGCTAAAGTCTAGGTAGGCCATATCCACAGCCCTTCCCTGATCTACTAATTTGGTCACTCAGTCAAAGAAATCTATCAGATTTGTCAGACATGATCTTCATGCTGTGAATCCATGCTGCCTTGGGTCCTGTGCCCCTCTGGCCTCTAGGTACTCAACAATTCTTTCCTTCAGAAGTGATTCCATCATTTTTCCTATCACTTGAGGTTAAACTAACAGGTCTGTAGTTTCCTGCTTCTGCCCTGCTCCCACTTTTGTGAAGTGGAATCACATCTGCCCTCCTCCAGTCCTCAGGTACCACCCTATCCTCACATGATTTGTTAAAGAGGGTAGTCAGTGGTGACATTAGTTCTACCCTTAGTTCTTTTAGAATTCTGGGATGAGTGCCATCAGGCCCCATTGTTTGTCCACCTTCAGTTTTAAGAGCTCTTTCAGAACCCTTTCTTCTGTAAATGGGCTGGTTTCAACTCCTGCATCCAGAGTGTTTCTATTGTTTGGTACCTCCCCCTCTTCATTTGTGAATACTGAGCAAAAATATTTCTTTAATATCTCTGCCTTTTCACAGTCACCCTCTGCCCACCCCTTCCCCTTTATTAAGCCTCACTATCCCTCCCTTGGTCTTCCTTCGCTCCCTCATGTACCTATAAAAGGTTTTATCTGCCTTCTTAACTGAGTTGGCTATCTGTTCCTTGGTTTGGGCCTTTGCTGTTCTGACTGCCTTCCCAGCTTCCTTTTGCTTTAACTGATACAATTCTCTGTCCTGCTCCTTCTGTGATTCCTTGTACTTTCTGAATGCTTTCTTTTTCTCTTGAACCTTCCTGCCACCTCCTTTGAGAACCATAGGGTTTCTTACATCATTTTGTTTTGTTTATTTGCTTCACACAAGGCTTGTTGCCTCAGTGATGGCAGTTTTGATTATTCCCATTGTTTTCCACCCTCCTTCCTGCCCATTTGCTAGTGCATTCCTTAGAACTCACCCATTTTGGCAAAGTCAGCCCCCCTAAAGTCCAGTACTTTTGCCTTTTTTCGGCTTGACTCTACTGCTGTGTTTATCGTGAATTATACAGTACTTTTTGATGGTCGCTAGTTCCCAGATGGCTACCCACTTCTACATCTGTGATCCTCTCTCCATCTCCATTTGAGAGTACCAGGTCTAAGACTGCTCCCTCTCGAGTTGGTTCCAATACTAGTTAAGGCATGCCCCCTGTAGGACATCTAGAATAACCCCACTCTTAGAAGTCACTGCTGCAACTGCACTCCAGTTAACATCTGGCATATTCAGATCCCCCATCAGCAAGTCATTCGCAGAATTTAAAAAGAAGATAGATGAGTTGATAATAGGGAATAGGTTGAAATGTACCAGCTAAGGTGGGGAATGGTTTATATGGACCAATAGGTCTTCTACAATTCTACTCCCAGTATAAGAAATACTACAAGGTTCAAGACTGAGAAAATCTATGCTGACCAGTTCCGTTGGGGCATGAGTCACAATGTTTACTAGTTGTGCTGCTTTTTGTGGTTGAGTCTTTCTTTGCACACGACTGCAAGTCTTCCAATATCTCTCAACTTTACTCACCATTCTAGGCCAATAAAAATGAGTGTGGGCCAGGTCCAGGGCTCGTTCACTCCCTATATGCCCATGACATTGTGTAAAGCTCTGAGTACGACTCTTGAATTTAGCAGGCAACACCAGCTGTCATCTGATGAACCCTTGGGGATCTGTCACTTCGCAATACAACAAATACTCTTGAAACTTGAATTTAGGCCACTCTCATAGTAGTAATTTAGTATCTGCATTATCAGTTGCTACTTGTTAGGCGTCACCCCCTTTCCTTAGAACATTAATAATAATGTCTTTTAACACAGGGTCATAACAGGTGACGCGTATGGTCTTCAGGACTCCTGAATTATGCCTGTGGCTAGTAATTCCTGCAGATGGTTTCTCACATTATGTATGTCAGTGGGGGCTAACCTCCTGGATCATTCTCTGAAAGGTCTGTCATCATGCAGACAGATGTGGTGCTTAGCTACTAATGCACATCCCACATCCCAGTCTTTGAGGGAAAAGACTTTAGTTCTCTGGGCCAATTTGTGACTTACATGGTCTCACCACTCATCCGGAATAGGTATGTCCTCAGAGTCAAAGATATCAGAAGTCACTTCACCAGCCTCTCCCTTCTTATTGGCTGAGGGTTGCATAGCTGTGTCAGGGCAATAGACCCTTGTCAGGGTGTAGCCTCTGCAGACTATAATGTTCAAGTCAGTGACATTCTTTACTTGGACAGATGACCTGTCAGGCATAGGCATGGGCCCTCACAGGAAGCACACTAGGCTTTACCAGCAATCCTTTGGGTGGCTCATCTTCATCTGGAGCATCTAACATCAGTATCTGGTTGGTGACATCGTTCATAAATGCACTTCACCACTGATGCTACGTTCTGCATTAGGGGGCAGCCAGATCTCTGTGGGAACTTTTTTCCATACTTTCCCCACAGGTTCATCTTTATCCTCCATTTTAAATTGCAGCTGTAATGCATATGCCTATTTCACCATGGCGTGAATATGCAAGGCTCTTCTTGTCCTTTTGCTCATTCTTTCTTGGCATAACAGTGCTAGCCAACCAAGCATATGGGCATTAGTGCCAATCAGTACTGGTATAGTGTTATACATCCTGGATTCACGGCATACCAATGCTAGACTCTCCAACAGATCTCCTACACCAGCTAGAAAGAAATCCATACTCTAAGATAGCCAAGACAGAGGTAAGACTTTTCACTCAGTCACCACACATTCAGACCTTCAAGTGGCAGCAGCTCATAGTGGGACAAGTGTTGGTTGTACAGCTTTTAAAAATGATTGTTACTTAAGAGCAATTGTCTAGCACAGAACATGCAGGTATCCTTCTTTGTGAACTGTGGTCTTGGTAGAGAGTCCTGCCAACTCTTCTAGATCAAATGGCATATTTGCAGGAGTCCTGACAGATGATTTAGCAATAGAGTGTTTAGAGGAGGCTTATGGGCCCTGTTGTTTTATCTTGTTCGACAACTTGGTAGTCACTTTTCTTAAATCTTTGGGAGATTGTCATTCTCTCTTTGTGTGGCCATCTTCCCACAATGATAACAAAATACACTGGGTCTGGAAAGGTGAGGCCAAGCAGACTCTTCAACTGACTTCTCATGAGCAAACTGGTGGGATCTCAAGTTACTGGATGGGTTATATCCTCGATCATTCCCACCAGGCCTCCTCCACTGTTGGGACTGCGTACTGGACTTTGCAAGTTCATTTACCAGGGACCTCAATTCTCTCATCTCTTTCAAAAGTTCAATGTCGGTTCCCACAGTAGAGACTTGGGCAGTGACAACCCTCACTAAGGACAGTGATCCACTAGAATCTCTGGCTTGACTCTGCCTTGGATTTTGACCTTTTGCTGCATCAAAAGCAGTTGCAGTACTTACCTTTAGTTCTTGCAGCTCTTTCAGCAAGTCTTTGAGTTCTTGGGGATCATTTACTGGCTCTTTCTCTGTGGTATCAGCTATTCTGGTGGCACCCGCATAGGGGTCCTAAAGTTCCTCCTCATTTTCAACCTCTCTTATCTCTTTCAGCAACCAACAGGAAGCAAAGGGATTGGCCCTCCAATCTTGCAGTTTCAACTTCAAAATTAGTGCACTAGAAAAACAACAGACTTTATATGATCTAGCTTCACCTGGTTTAGTTCAGTAGATGCCATGCCTCCCTTTCTATAAGCTTTCTGTAGGGCTTTTTCCAACTGAGTTACATAAACAGACAGCGGCTCTCCCTTCTATTGTTTGGTGGATTTGAACCTCCACATCATGTCCTCCTCAGATTCTGTACTGCCAAAAAAAAAACTTCCAGTGTAACCACATACTGGGGCTGAAGCATCAGGGCTTCTAGGCCTAAGGAAACAGATGGCTTCCAATGCAGGCACCCTTTAGACTGTCCATAATTATCTTTATTTTCTCAGCCTCAGTACACTGCCACTCTTGTACAAGAGGTGACACATAGTCCATCCAAGTCTCCAGGTCATCCTTCCCATTAGGAGTGGGACTCATGCCAGAAAACACTCGTAATCTATTGTAAAAGTCATGACTAACTGGGGTACATAAGCGGGTTCAGGCCCCTGGGGAGGGGTAGTCCCAAGGTTGTCAAATAACTGTTTTAAGTCCTCTTGAATTTGACCTTCAGCTTGCAACAATTTATTAAGTTTTTCTTTGAGCCCTTCAGATTTTGGAAACCATTCAGGCTTAGTAGCCACACTGTCCTCAGTTACCACTTTCCATGCTACCGGGGACTCCTCTGCAACAGTGACCCCTGGTACCTTTGTGGCATCAACTGTGTTGCTGCACTCCACTAGGGCCATTAAGGTGTGAGTTGTCAAGTTCAAATTTTGGCCCCAGACAACTTTTCCAAGACATTTTACTCCCAAAAGAGCCTCTTCAATTTCCCCTCTGTCAGTGCCCAGAGGTATGCATAGGAGCAGGATAGCTTTCTGAGGGTCTATATCCTCTCCTTCACACTAATCAAGCAAGTAACAGCCAGCCATTTTTCTGGAGGGGAGTTCAGAACTGGGACCTAGAACACTATCCATATGAGTAGTAAGATCATGTGAGGCCCATCTGGTGAACAGGAGATCCCAGCAGTGCCTCCAAAGATGTAACCCAGGCTCCATGTGCCAATGGGCTACTACCCCTGCCTGATGATCACAATGCAGGTTGAGGGGCCTAGGCTCTTGTTTTAATGGAAAAAGGGGTTTGTTACCATAAGACAGAAAATTAGTATGGTGCCTCCACCCATGGTAAAAGGATAAGTGGGTGAGATGACAAGCTAGTAACCCCCCCCCCAGGATGCCATACATACCCACTTCCCCACCCAGTGGTCCCACACATGTGTAACCCCCCTGCAAATGGGGGTTCCCAAAAGACTTCCAGGAGCTTGCTTGAATGCTCCAAGCCTGAATGGTGTTTGGCATTTAAGCCATTTATCAGTGAGTGTTTTTTAGAACCTCTGGTACTGTCTCTTTAAGAGCTGTCTGCTTGCAGACATAATTAGTTTGTATGGGGGACTGTGTGTTTCTTTGATTGAGTACCACTCAAGCTGCTGCCAATTCACCCCATTTTTGCAGTCACTAGGAGTGCAAAGGGAACCTGTCTGAAAGATGTAACTGATTGCCAGAAATCATTTACAGTAATAATAAAATTACAGTTTGTTTAACCTGCTTTCTTTGCAGTCAGAACTGTCTGCCTAGTTCCCCATTCTGGTTTTGAACTGCTGAACTGGACCAATCAGTGTGGGGTAAACTAGCTCTAAAATGGTGCCTTGGACGAATCAGAACTTGGACTCATAATCTGAGCCAGCCACAAGAGGATTGTATGGGCAGTGACTCTGGGGATGTAGTTTAGACTTCAGTGCCTTTTGGACCAACAGCAGCAGTCTATTGTGAGTGACAGCCAATCCAGTCAAGAACTGGGAGGAACTCAAGGAAGTGCCAGTTTTTGTCGGTTGGAGTTCAGTTGAGCTTTGGCAGTGAAGAAGGAAGGAGCCCTGTGCTTTTCAGTGTGCAGTTTTAGTCAAAAACGTGTAAGGCCCAGAGTTCGGTCTGCAGCTTGTGTAACAGCTTGTTAGGACTGAATCCGTCCTGTGAAAAGAATCAAAGGATCTCTGAAGAGTAGAAACCAGGCTCACCTGTAGAAGACTGGAAGAATTGCTGAAAATTGCACTCGGTCTGTCAGGAACTGAATCTGCTGTGTGTCTCCCGGGTATTGTGCAGTAATTGACGATCGGATACAGATGCAGCCTGCCTGGTATAGTACTTTCTTTTATATGGATGTGTGAAGAGGTTTGTGTACCTCAAGTGAGCCCCATGACATTGAAGGACCCTATCTTATTTGGAGGTCGTGAGGTACTAATTCAGGGTTGCTCCCGTTGAATTGCCACATTAAATCCAAATGGAATTACTGTACTGTGACTGTTTAATTCTCCTTTTCTCTGTGTGAAAGGGCCCTACCAGCTGCCACGGTTTGGACTAGCCACTAGGGCTTGGGTACCCAGGGACAGTAACTGATAGGGATAGGCCATGCACAGAGCCATAGGTAGATTATTAGAGTGATAAGCTAATTAACCTGATTTCCCTGTCCTGTTATATCCCCCTAAATAAATCAGAGCTGCTTGTTCAGCAAAGTTATACTGCCTGAGGTATTTGTCTATGTTAAGTACTGTACTGTGATTGTTGCACTGTATCTCATTTCACAGGAGGTCCCAGTGCCGGAACCAGACCTGGGGTAAGTGTATACCGAAGGTAATTCTGATATATTGTGTGGGCCACTAGTGGGAAGAAAGGGGTTGCAGTCCCAGAGGGCTGTGACCAGTTAGTTTAACTATTGCAAACCCTGACCTCTGGGTGGAGGCACCCGCCATTGGATCCAGGCCCTCAACCTGTTAGTGGCAAATCAGGCAGGGTAGTAGCCCTGGGATAGCGCCATCTAGGGGTTACATCTTGGAGGCTCACCGCTGAGTTGTGTGTCCTCTAGTGGCCATATTTACGAACCACTGTTAAGAAAAATGGTACCCTGACAGAAGTGGCTGTGCACCGGCTGGTGGAGTGGTGTACTGGGGAGGAGATCGACTTCAAAATGCTATGCTTATCCGGACATCCTCTGGGTATCAATACGGACACTGTGCAGGGAGTACTTTCCAAGGTGGAAGGTTTACAAACCCTGTGGTGGTGGGTCGGCATGCTAATCTGCTCACCCACACTTCTCCTGGCCCTAGTAGAGCTTTAAGGATCCCATAGATAGCTCCCAAAGTGCCACAGACCATTACCCCAGAGGGAGCCCTCACTGCTTGGAGAGTGATAACTAAGGACAGTAAAGACCGGGGAATCAGCCCCACCACTATCTGAAACTTTTGAGGAGAAATTTGCTGAATGGTTGCTGGGAGAGGGAAAACTGTGGAGGACTTGAAGAAACTATTCTTGCCACCTGGGGTGTTCTCCCCAACACCCTCTCCTGCTCCAGTGCCCGTAATGGTGGCTGAACCAATGCAGACTCCTATTTCTGCACCTGCCATTAGTCACGACTCTTACCGAAGGTTGAGGATCTTCTGACCTTCCCACCCCCCAAGGGAGGGATGACTGGAGACCTGGATCAGACTATATGTTGCCCCAAGTGCTAGAATGGCAATGCTCGGAAGGTGAAAATCTAAAGAGGGTTAGTGAGAGCCTCCGAGGTCCAGTGCCCTGGCTACCATCCGGCGCAAACGGGCCAGTAACCCTGAAGCGACTGCACAGGCCTATCTTGAGGCCTTGGAGAATGTGTATGGGAGCCCAGGATTCTGATGAGGACCTATGGTGAGAGGTAAGATGCACAACAGCACCAAGGGGAGTTGTTGTCTGTGTATGTATCTCGGCTGAAAAATTGCTGCAAGAATGCCTCAGAAAAGGTAGTTTGCCAGCGATTGAACTGACCCAACCAGGCTGGACAGGATCCTGTAAGTCTGCCCCTTCTCAGAACTGCTGTTGCTCAGTTACACCTGGCAGATCGACTGAATCCCCACCTCCTATGATGAGTTAATGAGAGAAATTCGAGGAGTTGAAAAGACGACCGGGAGGGACCTGCACCAATAGCTGCAGGCTCTGACTCGAAAGTGACTGAGGGTGACCCATCAGTGAAGTTCAGGGCAGAGGTTGGCAGTCAATGAGTGCTCTGACAAGGAAAAAGATATGTCACAATGGGCGAACTGTTGAGAGAGATCCGAATTCAAAACAGTCCCTTTATGAAGGCCACGCCTGCAAGTACGGGCCCTGACCTATATCCGACTGCATCTGCTAGGGGGTGGGGTACCCACCCTTATCTCCTGCTGATAACAGCTCCAACTCGATTCCTTGACCATGGAAGTGGAGAACTGACGAGATGTCTCCAAATGCTTATCACGCCGCAGACAGAGATGGCACCAAGGTTTCCAGTTAGTACACTCTGCCCTGGCTCCCAGTGTGGCGCCCGGCCAGCTCAAACTCCAGAAAGTATGTTTTGCTAATTGTGGGAAAGATGGGCACATGAAAGGGAATGCCAGTCCCCAAAAGACACTGACAAAGTTGCATATAGGCTACAAGGAGAGCTTGGAGAAGAAATCAGTGGTTAAGAGGTGCACGACATGATCCCAGTGAGGGCACCAAAAATGCTAATTCACGTCCTTTGTGGCAAGGTCAGTTGCCCAGGCCCCCACTACCGCCTCCAGACTGGTCCAGAATAGTGGGTCCCTCCATGGAGACCACTGTAAAGGTGAGCAGGAGTGTCTACAAGAGCTATATTAGACAGTGGCTCCCAAGTGACAATTATGTTCCAAGATTGGTATCAGAAGCATTTGTCAGATGTACCCTTACAACCATTAGAAGGACTGCATGTATGGGGGTTAAGTGAGAAGGCTCACCCTTATTCCGGTATATCCAATTTGCTGTCTTTCCCACCTCCGTGGCTGGAGTGGCCGAACAAGTAGAGACCCTAGCCTTAGTGTGTCCCCACTGGACTGTATGATGGTGTCCTTTGTTGATTGGAACAAATGCTCATATGTTCGGAAGGCTGGCACAGTTGTGTATATGAAAAACAGGGTCAAAGACTAGTAGAGCTTTAAGAGTTCGGCTTTAATTAAGAAGGCCTATGAGGCACAGAGATGCTGAAAAAACAGAACCAGAGGAACTGTCGGAATTGTATGGAAGAAGGATCCTGAGTCTCTGATCCTGGCGCCAAATGCCAGTGTACCTTACAGGAGAGGTCCATATCAGAAAGGATGTTAAGAATAAAATATTAATGTTGGATGCACCAGGCATGGAAAATGCCAGAGGGACTGCTGGTCAAGCCTTTAGTATTTTGCCCGCTAGAGCCCATGCTTATGCCAGAAGGGTAATGGTCCAAGTTCATAATGTGTCTGAAAGAGACATTCGAGTAAACAGAGGTTGCATCCTGCTAATGTGCATTGTGCAGACACTGCAGTGCTACCCAGCAGCAAGAGTTCAAAGGAAGAATGACAGAGTAACGCTCTGACTTGTTTGATTTCGCGACTCCCGCTGCCAGCTGAATGGAAAGTGAAGATCAGTGAGAAGCTTGCCAGAGAGACCAGGTGTTTTCTTTAAAGGAATGGGATGTAGGATCGCGTGCAAGGAGCTGAGCACAATATCCGGCTGCATGACGAAAAGACCATTTCGTGGAGAGGTCTCGACGCCTGGCACCTGCTGACATAGATGATGTGGAGACGGCATCTGCAAGAGATGTTAGCTGCTGTGTAATACAAGAATCCAGAAGCCTTATGCTTCCCCATTGTGGTAGTGAGGAAAAGAATGGAACAGTAAGGATGTGTGTGGATTATCGCACCTAAACCGGCGGACTATCCTGATCAGTACACAATGCCCGCATTCAGGATGCTTTGGACTGCCTAAACGGGAGCAAGTGGTTCTCTGTGCTGGATCTCCGCAGGGTACTATCAGATCCCGATGGCCCCAGAGGACCGTGAAAAGACAGCCTTTATCTGTCCGCTTAGCTTCTATGAATTCATGAGGATGCCTCAAGGGATTTCAGGTGCCCCAGCCACTTTCAACGATTGATGGAGCGTGCAGTGGGGACATGAACTTACTAGAGTGCCTGGTATACCTAGATGATGTTATTGTGTTTGGCAGCTCACTGGAGGAACATGAGAGCAGATTATTTAAGGTATTGGACCGACTGGAGGACTTTGGCCTTAAACTGTCCATTGATAAGTGTCAATTTTTCAAACATCAGTAAAGTATGTGGGACACATAGTATCCACCGAGGGAATAGAGACCGACCCAAGTAAAGTTGAGGCCTTGACCACCTGGCCACAGCCAAAAATCTAAAAGAACTGCAAAGATTCCTGGATTCTGTGGTTATTATCAGGCGCTCATCAAGGACTATTCAAGAGTGATCCGCCCTTTACTTAACCTTACTCAAGGGTATCCCCCAACCCACAAAAAATACCAAAAGTCAGCATCCCTCAAGACTGAAAGAGTGTATTTTCATCCGAGTGAAGTATTTGGGGCCCGCTGGACTCCTGATTGTGAGACTGCTTTTCATGAGATCATATATCAACTTACCCATGCTCCAGTGCTGGCCTATGCCGATCCAAGAAAACCTTACGTCCTGCACACTGATGCTAGCTTGCAAGGGGTTGGGGGCTGTGTTGTACCAAGAGCACGAGAATGGCCTGAGACCAGTGGCCTTTGCCAGTAGAAGCCTGACCCCATCCGAAAAGAACTATCCTGTACATAAGTTAGAGTTCTAGCTTTGAAGTGGCTATTGTTGACCAATTCCATGAGTACTTGTATGGGGCTAAAATACTAGTAAAACTGACAATAATCCTTTGACCTATGTGCAGACCTCAGCTAAGTTGGATGCCACTGGCCATAGGTGGCTTTCTGCATTATCTACATATGACTATGCTCTCGAATACCGAGCAGGTCTGAACCACATAGATGCTGATGCTCTCTCTCCGAGGCCTGTTCCCCAGAATGATTGGGTCCGACTGGCAGAACCTGACATTGGGCACTCTGCAGAGTTTGACAGGGAGGAACAATGTCCACGGACGCAGTGGACTGCATGGTGGATTGCTTGGGAGCCTCTGAGAATTGCATACCTGCTGCTTATTGCCACTTTTCTGCAATAGACATTGGTGCACTGCCTCAGCTGGACAATGACAGTATTCGGGCTCAATCCCGCGATCCCATGATCAAAGCAGCTTTAGAAGCCCTCTATGCAGGAAAAGATGTGTCCAAATTACGCTCCACTGATTTGAGAACTGCACTGTTATACAAAGAAGGTCCTAGTTGAAACTGATCAATAAACTGTTATACAGAGAAACAGTAGACAGAGGGGACAAGTAGACAAACAACAACTAGTGCTGCCCACTGCCTTTGAGACTCAGTATTGAGGTCCTTGCACAACCACATGGGGCACCTTGGTATAGACAGAACACTTGACTTGGTGAGATCCAGATTCTATTGGCCTAAGATGGGGGCTGATGTGGAGCAACACATTCGAACTTGTAGTCGCTCTTACAGAGGAAAGCTTTGCCCCAGAGGGCTGCCCCCTTGTTAACATCACCACCAGTGCACCCATGGAGCTGGTCTGTATTGATTTTCTGAGTTTGGAGTCAGATCAAAGAAATATCAGTAATGCTGGTGGTCACTGACCATTTCACGAGATATGCCCAAGCTTTCCCACCAAAGACCAGAAAGCATCCACTGTGGCCAAAGTACTTGTAGAAAACTTTTTGTTCACTATGGGGCTCCACAAAGAATCCATTCTGATCAAGGAGAGACTTTGAGAGTCGTCTGATCAAAGAGATGCTTTCTCTGTGGGAGTGCGAAAGTCCAGAACCACTCCTTACCACCCCCAGGGGGACCCACAGCCTGAACGTTTCAACCGCACTTTGCTAGATATGCTAGGCACCCTGCACCCAAAGGACAAGCCTAGATGGAGCCAACAAATTAGCACCCTGGTACATGCTTATAACTGCACCAAAAGTGATGCCACTGATTCTCCCCACTCCGCCTGATGTTTGGAAGAGAAGCTCGACTACCAGTAGATGTGTGTTTTGGGGTCTCTCCTGATGGGGTTCAAGCTGACAACTATTTACAGTATGTGCAAAAGTTAAGGCCCAGCTAACTCATGCGTACCAACTGGCTCAAACCATGGCTGCCAAAAGAAATCTGGCCAACAAAGAAAGGCATGATAAAAGGTGAAAGCACAGGAACTCCAGGAGGGAGATCGGGTATTGCTAAGAAATCTGGGACTGCATGGCAAGCACAAGATTGCTGACCGATGGCACCATCTCCCTCACATTGTAGTGGGCAAACTAGATGATCTGCCAGTGTACAAAGTAAGGCCTGAGAATAATTCAAAGATGTAAAAACAATACATAGAAATCATTTACTGCCCATTGACAAATCTTAATTGAGTCTGAGCCCCTAGAAGATGCCCTCTGGACCAGTGACTAGAGCTGCTGCTAAGAAAAGATCAAGAAAGTCTGCACCTACAGAAGCAAAGTTAAAGTGTTCCCTCCACAAGTCCCAGTTGAGCATGACTGTCAGTCCATATCAGAAGAAAGTGAGAGTGACTTTGAATACTATCCTTCTTACGAACTGAGTCAATTGTTTGGGGCAATCCCCTAGTCAATACTGGAGACAAAGCTGGGCCTTCTGGACTGTCTAAGCCCCAGCTTCATCCTGGAGCCAATGCTCCCAGAAAGTGAAGTACAAGCATCAGATCAGATGAAATGGAATCATTGTGCATGGTTGAACTGTTT
The DNA here is from genome assembly GCA_016271365.2 of Neoceratodus forsteri. Lineage (NCBI taxonomy): Eukaryota > Metazoa > Chordata > Ceratodontiformes > Ceratodontidae > Neoceratodus > Neoceratodus forsteri. Next base: position 1,096,446,250 of record CM057451.1, read on the forward strand.
GAGCTTTCAGGAGAAAATGATAGATTGGGGCAGACTGGTGATACACCGAACAAGAAGAGTATTTTTGAGTGCCCTGACAGTCCACTGCCAGTGTCCAAAGCTCTCCATGCAGGCCAAGTGTTGTGAACTCAGAAACTGTAACTCCTGGAGCTGAAAGTGCCCCAAGTTCTAGCCTCTACCCCCATGGAGACTCCCTGACAAGTGTGGACAATGCTGAAAATGAGGCTCAGAGTGCAGAGACTGTAACAGTTCCCCTAGAAAGACTGGTCGAGCTGTAAAGCCTGTGGTGCACCTCAGTTATGATTCCTTGGGAGGCCTGTGGATTTGCCTCTCAATGTTGTCCATAAAGGAGTGTATGTGTCCCGAGCTCATTGCCCAAACTGAGCGTCAGTGCTAACTCAAGTTACTTGTGTTGCCCTCTAAGTATGGTGCCCTTGCCCCATCCAGCCCCAAGGTAACTGATAGGGAAGGCCCCTCTCTTCAGGTTTCATGTACAAGAGGTAATAACTTGAGTTATGGTACAATGTGTATGTAATACTGTGTAAAGAGTGACGTACTGCAATGTTTCAGAAATGTGTTCTTGGTAAAATGATATATTGACTGATGATTACATATGCGAGCCTAATGCAAATGTATATGGTTGCAGTTGAAACTTATGGGGTACTTGCTTGACGCTGGACGTCAAGCTTTCCCAGGCCAGGAAGGTGTAACCTCTGCAAATGGGGTTCCCAAAGACTTCCAGGAGCTTGCTTGAATGCTCCAAGCCTGAATGGTGTTTGGCATTTAAGCCATTTATCAGTGAGTGTTTTAGAACCTCTGGTACTGTCTCTTTAAGAGCTGTCTGCTTGCAGACATAATTAGTTTGTATGGGGGACTGTGTTTCTTTGATTGAGTACCACCAAGCTGCTGCCAATTCACCCCATTTTGCAGTCACTAGGAGTGCAAAGGAACCTGTCTGAAAGATGTAACTGATTGCCAGAAATCATTTACAGTAATAATAAAATTACAGTTTGTTTAACCTGCTTTCTTTGCAGTCAGAACTGTCTGCCTAGTTCCCATTCTGGTTTTGAACTGCTGAACTGGACCAATCAGTGTGGGTAAACTAGCTCTAAAATGGTGCCTTGGACGAATCAGAACTTGGACTCATAATCTGAGCCAGCCACAAGAGGATTGTATGGGCAGTGACTCTGGGGGATGTAGTTTAGACTTCAGTGCCTTTTGGACCAACAGCAGCAGTCTATTGTGGTGACAGCCAATCCAGTCAAGAACTGGGAGGAACTCAAAGGAAGTGCCCGGTTTTTGTCGGTTGGAGTTCAGTTGAGCTTTGGCAGTGAAGAAGGAAGGAGCCCTGTGCTTTTTCAGTGTGCAGTTTTAGTCAAAAAACGTGTGTAAGGCCCAGAGTTCCGGTCTGCAGCTTGTGTAACAGCTTATTAGACTGAATCCGTCCTGTGAAAAGAATCAAAGGATCTCGAAGAGTAGAAACCAGGCTCACCCTGTAGAAGACTGGAAGAATTGCTGAAAATTGCACTCGGTCTGTCAGGAACTGAATCTGCTGTGTGTTCTCCCGGTATTGTGCAGTAATTGCGATCGGGATACAGATGCAGCCTGCCTGGTATAGTACTTTCTTTTATATGGATGTGTGAAGAGGTTTGTGTACCTCAAGTGAGCCCTGCTGACATTGAAGGACCCTATCTTATTTGGAGGTCGTGAGTACTAATTCAGGGTTGCTCCTGTTGAATTGCCACATTAAATCCAAATGGAATTACTGTACTGCTGACTGTTTAATTCTCCTTTTCTCTGTGTGGAAAGGCCCCTACCAGCTGCCACGGTTTGGACTAGCCACTAGGGCTTGGGTACCCAGGGACAGTAACTGATAGGGATAGGCCTGTGCACAGAGCCATAGGTAGATTATTAGAGTGATAAGCTAATTAACCTGATTTCCCTGTCCTTGTTATATCCCCTAAATAAATCAGAGCTGTTTGTTTCAGCAAAGTTATACTGCCTGAGGTATTTGTCTATGTTAAAGTACTGTACTGTGATTGTTGCACTGTATCTCATTTCACAGGAGGTCCCAGTGCCGAACCAGACCTGGGGTAAGTGTATACCGTGAAGGTAATTCTGATATATTGTGTGGGCCACTAGTGGGAAGAAAGGGGTTGCAGTGTCCCAGAGGGCTGTGACCAAGTTAGTTTAACTATTGCAAACCCTGACCTCTGGGTGGAGGCACCCGCCATTGGATCCAGGCCCTCAACCTGTTAGTGGCAAATCAGGCAGGGTAGTAGCCCTGGGATAAGCCATCTAGGGGTTACAATGGATTAACATACAGCAGTTCAAACAGGCTAAAGTCATACAATTAAGGGCTATAGTTAATAATATTGTCAGAATGGCTGAACTAACCAAAGTGGTGCTGGCTACTTCTGAGACCCCCAGGTTCCTGTGGAGAACAATAAACAGTAACAGCAATGCACTTTGCAGTTAAACACAATAAGCTTGCACTCTGTAATAGTATGGTTATGGACAGTGTTAACATAACAATAAGCCCTTTTTATTATGAAGGTATTTTGGGGAAACAAAGGATTATGATATAAGGCTTGGCAACACATTTAGTAACAGGAATTAATAGTCCAAATAGACACCCCCAGTTAACTTCACTGGGTACCCAGTCATGAACTGTTGCAAGCTTGAAACACGTTGCATCTGGTCATCTGCCATTGGTGCACATAAACAAAGGATTTGGTTAGAATCTTTAACCATTCAATTGTGCAAGAACATCAAATTCCCAAATGGCTGAACTTTTAAGCAAACTGGTATTTGTAATCCCAGGCCTGATGGCATCAAGCACATTTCAAAAGCAACTTGAAACAAAGACAACTTGGAACATTTATTGCAGGGCTAGCCCTGAAGTTACTCACAGTTCTAAAGGACCTCAGTCTCTGAAACAGTGGCAGGATACTTGGCTTCCTTGGGCAGGTTTGAACCTCCAGAGTCTCCGATTCAGATTTCTAGCTTCTGAAGCATGGACCAGCATAAAGGACCCGTGCTAGCACAACTCACCCCCATGTCTGAGCACAATCCCTGAAGTGGCCACAACTAGCAATATACAGCGTGCAAGGGCTAACTTCCTGAACTGGTCTGGAGGAAAATGCAGATGAGATTCAGAAAGCAGTTTCTGGAACATCTGACTCTGCTGAAACATGCTTTGGACAGTTGAGCTCTACGTTCCAACTGGAACAGTCCCACACAGGATATCAACTTCTGGCTATTTCGCTCTGGCTCACAAAATCAGTGAAACAAGCTTTGACAAATTTACTCTGACTTATAAGTCAGTCTCTGTCCCTTTCAGGCTGAGGGGTGATTTGGCTTAGTGGGTAAGCCCCAGACCACAAGACAAGAGACACACAGAAAGCTCCCTCTCTTCTCGAGAGCTTTTAACTACTGCCCTCTTCAAACAGTCCCTCTCCGACTGAAGAAACACAATACTGTAATCTGATTGGTAGATGAGGTTGTCAGTCACAGTTCTGGCTTTCCGACTGGCCACTCAGAGGGTGCCAAACACACAGTCCTCTATTCTTCCCAGCAGTCATATCTAGGACCCTTTTAGGACCATTTGAGTTCCGATTGGCTAAAACAGAAAGGTCAAAGTAACAAGATGACTGCCAAAGGCAGACAGCTAAAAGTCCAACTTCAAAGTCCACTTTATAAACATTCTGTTCAGTTTTAAAATTACACATTTACAGCATTCAGTAGGGCTCCACTACACTATTATCTGGTGCTAGAATGGAGTTGGAACGAGCATTCCCTGGCTGATGTGAGCACTGAAGCACTCAGACCCAGAACAAGCTGTTAACACTATACAGCTACAGAGCTTTTAAAGCTACAATGCAAAGGTGCCAGTTTACACATTTGCACAGGAGCTATGCGCGTACAGTTATTTACACAAATGATGCCCAAACTGGATATTAGCCCAGGTTCAAGAGGGCAGAACACCAGGACTGGAGCAAGGCCAGACGGAGAGAAAAAGGGGTGCCCGGGGAGATTACTTAAGGTAAGACCCACCTCTTTTGGGGGGGGGGAGTTACATCTGTATAAGCTGAATTTTGTTCCATTGTTGAATAATGTTAAAGATGACTGCATCAGATGGGGGCCCCTGACATTGTCTCTATTAATATGACAAAAATGTGCCTTCTCTCTAAATATCTTCACCTATCTTCAGGCCCTCTCCATCAGGTTACGTGATATGTTCTTTAAGAGACTGGATTCAGTTAATCATACCTTCCTTTGTAGGGGCAAGCCAGCAAGGATAAAAAGGCAGATTCTCCAGTTGTTCACCAGGGAGGGGAAGAGCCCTACCCCACTTTTGAAATTATCTCTGGATTGCTCTGTTAGTATTTCTGCAGGTGTGTAGGAGGAAAGTAAGCCCGTCACAGCTGGCCCTAGAAGAAAAGAAATTGGGAACTGCTGGAAGTGTGGACTGTTGGTGTTAAGTCTACAACAATTTGAGGTACCTGAATATGCAGTCCACTCACATGGACAATAGCAGAAATATGAATAGGGGTGCATAAACTCATAACAGCTAACCTAGGTATCTCCTCTTATACAAGCCCCACAGTGGCCTTGAAGGGACACTCCCACTACATGGTAGAAATGCATAAAACTCTATTACGATGTGCAAAGAAAGGCATCCAGCATCTATATCAGTTGTTTTCATGGTACGGATCCTCATACCACTAATGTGTTTCTTGTTCTCCATCAAGCTGTGGCACCTACCTTCCACATAATGCACAACTTCCATTAAATCCTGCCATGCCCTTTCCTGCACTGCTGCAAGTTCCTGTCTATGGCCCAGCTTTGGCTCCTAACCATATATTCTCTGGCAATAGCAGCTGTTCCTCTACTAAATATTTTGATCTGAGTTTTTGCTCAGCGGTTTGATCAACAGGTGCACCAATGTAACATCAAAACATGTACAGCATAACATTACCCAATGCACACTGAACACACGAGAAGTTTCACTGGAAGCGTAGGCATAGTCCACATTCACCACCCATCATTCACATGATAAACATTTACTTGTCTGCCTGTGGTCTTTGAATGCTGGTGGAACTGGTTTACTGTTTTCATACTCCTAGGCATAATGACATACAGTATAAGTAGCTCTGTAACGCACATTCATGAGACAGTAATGTTATAGTTTGCAGTGTGTACCATACGTAATTAGCACATTTGCATATGTAGACTGCACATAGCATTATGCAATATGAAGACACCTTGCTACTCCCCAGTATTTTCTCTGATATGTTATATAATGTATACATCATAGCTCTGCACTGGACAGCTGACCATTACAGAAGCAATACTGAGAGCTCTGTACAGGTGCAATAAAACAAAGGTATTTGCACATATGCATTGAAATGTTTAGCACAGACAAGTGCCAAATAGACATCATGTGATGATTATGTGGGTGGCCATACCCATTGTTTGCATGCTACCTCTTTCTGAGGCATTGTTTTGCACAGCATTAATGGTGTATGCATTATACAGTGCTGCAAAGATTGACTGGCACTCTGAACACACCCTGACAACCTGTACAGTTGGTGCAGTGTAGTGAGGGCAGTTTGACAAAGTCAGATAGATCAGGGCCAGCGAGGGCTAGACAGAAGGAGAGGTTTATGCAGCAGGAGATAGAGCACTTAGCAAACTGCCTGCTGCCAGCCATGAACAGCTTTGTGGTACAGAACCGATCACATATCAAGTACTGCCATTTTGAGTTCACTGGATGATACTCACATGGTGCCCATAACATATTCAGTATGCTGGTGTCCAGTGTTGTTGAGCATTCTGGTATCCAGTGTCACCACCAGTAGGATTATTTATTCTATTGAGAGCATCCAGGAGCTCTGGTGACAGCATGGGGTCCTTGAGTGCAAAGCTCAGGAGGTCCTTGTATCATCAGAGCCCTGGGATGGGAACAAAGCCAAGCTGTTCATTGCTGGCCATGTGTTAGTTTGTGTGGTATATGGTTCTGAAATAAAAAAATACAACAAAGGTGCCTTATTTATCCCATAAATCTTTGGTTTATGTTTCTATTATGTTACTACAAAAGAAACACACCCTAACCCAGCTGTTGAGGAAAATAAATACGGTGAGAGGAGGGTGTGTTGTTTTATAATGATGAAATAACAAATTATCTTGTATTAGGGGAGGGTCCGTGTTCTCAGGGTGAGTACATAGAAGTGAAACGGCAGGTGGTATTGGTTTACAGGCTCTTTGCAAATGTTGTTTTTCCACAGGAGGGTGCAAAAGTATTCTATGACCTTTGAATAGTAGCACAACTGCACACTGACTCAGTCGCACATGGGAGACTAGTTGAAAAACAATAGGACCTGGGGATGGGTGAAAAGCTCACCACGTGGGAAGACAGTTGGCTGAAAGGGAGGACCCAGAAGGTAGTAGTAAATGGGAAATACTCTGGTGTTGGAGATGTCACTAGTCTGGTGCCACATGGGTCAGTACTGAGACCAGTCCTGTTTAATGTATTACTCTGCAGCACAGATATAGTGATAAAGGTAAAATGTCTCCTTTGCAGATGTCACTAAATTATGTGGTTGGATGGACTCAGAAGGGGGGGAGGAATAAGGGATTTGAAGATCTACAGAAACTGGAATGATGGTTCACGTTGTGTGAGCCAAAGTTTAATGCCACAAAATGCAAGGTTATGCATTTAGATAAAAGGAACCCAAAGGCAAACTGTCAGTTAGGAGGTGTAGAAATCTGTCCAACAAATGAAGAAAGGGATTTGGGGTAATCATTAGTTACAACTCATATCATCACATCAGTGTGCTAAGGCAACAGGAAAGGCCAACAGGATGCTGGGTTGCATGGGAGGGCTTTGCCAGCAGAAGAAAAATGGTGGTACTGCCCCTCTACAGGTCAGTAGTAAGACATAGATAGATAGATAGATAGATAGATAGATAGATAGATAGATAGATAGATAGACAGACAGACAGACAGACAGACAGACAGACAGACAGGCAGTCAGGCAGGCAGACAGACAGATACGAACATACAAAACTGCCAGCAGAAACAGGCCTCATGGTCTATCAAGTCTGCTCGAGTGTGCAGCTAGCCCCTCATCACGCAGCTGCCCCTCCCACTCCCCCCTTCCCAGTATCCCGTACCCTTACCCTGTCCCAACCCCTCTTGAAACTGCCCTATGCTTTTCCAAGACTGCCACTGTTTTGGCCATCATTACCTCTCCTTGAAGGTTAGTCCAGCTATGCCTACTGCATAGATAGATCAATGTTTTATTCATAATACAATATGATCAAGGAGATGCTCGATTTAGCCAAAGCTAGTTTACAACGAGGTCCCATTTGCAAATTGTTACAGAGTAATACAAATATTATAATAAGTATATATAATTTACAAAGGACAGATAATCAAGAATGATCATTCTACCAATTGGAAATAACCAGAGAAACAGATATAGTAACATACACAGTGCATGCAATTGATGTAAAGGTATACATCATAAAGCCAGACAGCAAGACAGAGACTCTTTAGCTTTATCATCAGTCAAAGACCTTACGTGGAGTACTGTGTTCAATTCTGGAGCTGTACGTAAAAAAAATCATAGGTCACCTTGAGTTTGTTCAGAAAAGGGCCACAAAAATAATCTCTGGTCAGATGGGAGGTCACACGAGGGCAGGTTAGCCAGCCTGAATATGTACTACTTGGAGAAGAGAAGGGAAATGGGGGAATGTGATTGATACCTTTAAATACATGAAAGGAGCAAACAACGTAGATCACAGGAGCCTATTCAAGAGCTGCAGGCACACCACTACTAACGGCATGAATATAAACTGGTGGGCGGGGGGTTTTGATTCAGGAAGGATGTAGAAAATACTTCTTCACCAAAAGAGCAGTAGGCATAGCTGGACTAACCTCCCAGGAGTGGTAATGAAGGCCAAAATAGTGGCAGTTTTGTAAAAGCATAGGGCTTACTTAAACAAGCATTTGTCAATGCCGAATGTTGCTTGCTTCTATGTGCTGTTTAGGTATTTGGAAGTCATTGGAGTGCAAATATTGAAAATTCGCGAACTTACGAGTGTGCGTAGGAAATGCACAATGCACGCTCGTAAAACAGTCATTTTTAGGAATTTTTTCACCAAATTTTCAACACAGCCATTTTAAGACCTCTGCTCATGAACAGTGTCACTGTGATTTTCTTAATGTGTCCCATACATTGATTTCGCACACCAACTGCGCCACTGAAATATCTTGGCAGAAGACACCAGGAGAAAGGACTGCTGTGTGACTGGACTTCTCTGCTGGGACTATAACCCTCCTTCCGTCCCACCAAAGCTAGTTCTATTTTATAGGCACAGGATTTGACTGCAACAGGAACTTCCTGTTTGGGAGCAGGAAGTGAGTAATCACAGAACCACCAAAGACCCACCATCCTAGAAGGGCAGGAGTAGCTCTCGGCCCCCTCCTAGCTGCTGGAGGTCTGCCTCTGAGCAAGTAAGTGGTCCACTGAGAAATATAGGATATTCTTGTCTCAGAACAGGACAATCAGGAGCTTAAAGGGCACACAGGCAGAAAGTAAGGAGAGAGAGAAAAAAAACAGAAGAAAGAGTAAGGATTGAAAACAGTTAAGGGGCCAGAAATAAGACATGATTGGAGTGGTGCAGTGCAGTGGCTGTGGAGCAGCAGTCTTCCAGGAGACGTTCTGGAGGATGCGGTGTTGTCCCATTTCCAGGCACCTCTGGGCTGAGGGAGGAGGTTGCTCATCTCCAGGCTGAGTTGACCAGGATTTGTGGGACCTCCTTCCATCCAGGGACCAGCAGTGCACTGCCGCTGCCCTCAGAGGTCGCCAAGAAAGAGGAGCAGTTGACCACAGTGGGCTCAGGGAGGGTGAGGGTAGTGGAACAGAGGCGATCCTCCAGCTGTACTCTCCACAACCCTATGCCATTCTGGCAAAGTGTGGTTCCTCTATGGAGGCACCCTGCAGTGGAGACCAAGGAGGATGCTGGGGACCTCCACAAAGGAGACCCACAGGAGGGTGGCAGGGGACCCTGCAGGAAAACAACTCCTGGTGGGGGACTCCATTGTTAGGAAGGTAGAACTGGGGGAGGAAGGGGAGAGGGAGGTAAGGTGCCTGCCTGGTGCCATGGCTTGGAGGGACAGGGAGCGAATCCTCAGGATTGCCGAGCAGCTGCACAGGGGAGGGAGCTGGATGTCATTGTCCACCTAGGGACAAATGACCTGGCTAAGAAAGGGATTAGAGAAGTGCAGGAAGAGTTTGTGGAATTGGGGAGGGCCTTAGTCAAGTAGCACGTACGGTAACCTTCTCGGAGGTGCTGCCCATCTCATGGCATAGGAGAGGCTAGGTGTTCCACCATGGGATTCAATCAGTGGTTGAAAAACTGGTGTGGAGCTCCCAGGATTTGGCTTCATTGGGGACTGGGGTCCACCTGGAGTGATGCAAGCCTATACTGGCATGATGGGCTGCATCTGTCAGGAGGGGAACCAGGATCCTAGGTGATAGGTTTAAATGCTTCATTGGCAAGCTTTTAAACTAGCCAAGGGGGGAGGCACTGGAAAGGAGCAGGGAAATCCTAGCCCCCCCCAAATAATCACGGTAGTAAGTGCGGCAAACACCAACATAGAGTTGTCGATAGGGAGAAGGGCAGGGGTAAATGGAGAAAGTGACAAAGGCAAGAAGGACAGGGATGGGGCAAAATTGAGTAAGGCCATCAGGAAATGGAGGGTAATGAGTACCAATGCCCGTAGTCTGGGCAACAAGCTCCCTGAGCTGGTGGCCTTGATGGAAGAGGGATGCCTGGACATTGTAGCAGTCACAGAAACATGGTACACAGAGAACCATGACTGGGATGTTAACATACCAGGGTACATAACCTACAGGAGAGACAGGCAGGGAGAGGGGGAGGAGTAGCTCTCTATGTAAAGGAAGGATAAAAGCAACTGAACAAAAGAGTAAACAGGGAGGAGAGGAGGCACTGTGGGTCACCTTGGAGACTGGAAAGGGCACCACAATCCGCACAGGGGTTGTGTACAGACCCCCATGTCAGGGGGAGGGAATGGACAAGGATATGATAGAAGGCATTCTTAGAATGGCAGAGAAAGGGGAGATACTATTGATGGGAGACCTGAATATGCCAGATGTTAACTGGAGCACATTTGCTGCAGCCACATCCAAAAGCAGGGCCATTCTTGATGCCCTACAGGTGGCAGGCATTAGACAGCTAGTTTCAGAACCCACTCGTGAGGGAGCAATCTTAGACCTCGTACTCTCAAACGGGGGCAGTGAGAGGATCTCAGATCTAGAAGTGGGTTGCCATCTGGGGACAAGTGACCATCAAACAGTGTGGTTCACATTAAACTCAGCTACAGAGTCAAGCCATACAAAAGTAAGGGTACTGGACTTTAGGAGAGCTGACTTTGGCAAGATGGGAGAGTGCCTCAGAAAAGCACTAGCAAACAAGCTAGAAGGAGGTGTGGAGCAACAATGGGGAATCATCAAAACTGCCATCACAGAGGCAACAAGCCTTTGTGTGAAGCAAATAAACAAATCAAAATGAAAGAAAAAGCCACTATGGTTCTCAAAAGAGGTGGCTGTGAAAGTCAGGAAAAAAAAGATAGCATTCCGGAAGTATAAGGAAACACAGAAGGAGCAGAACAGAGAGCTGTACCAGTTACGACAGAAGGAAGCAGGGAGGGAAGTCAGAATAGCAAAGGCCCAAACTGAGGAAAAGATAGCCAACTCAGTTAAAAGGGGGATAAAACCTTTTATAGGTACATCAGCGAGCGTAGAAAGACAAAGGGAGGGATAGTGAGGCTGAATAGAATGAGCATTGGGTGGGCAGAGGGGACAGTGAAAAAGCAGGATACTGAACGAATATTTCTGCTCAGTATTCACAAAGAGGAGGGAAGTGCCTAATCCAATTATAGAAGCACTCTTGATGGGGGTCGATCCCAGTCCTTTCACAGAAGAAAGGGTTCTGCAAGAACTCCTAAAACTGAAGGTGGACAAAGCAACGGGTCCTGATGGAATTCACCCCAGAATTCTAAAAGAATTAAGGGAGGAACTAGTGAAACCACTGGCTACTCTTTTAATAAATCATGGGAGGATGGTGTGGTACCCGAGGACTGGAGGAAGGTGGATGTGATTCCCTTCACAAAAGTGGGACCAAGACAGAGGCAGAAACTACAGACCTGTCAGTCTGATCTCTGTGGTAGGGAAAGTGATGGAGTCACTTCTGAAGAAGAAAGAATAGTTGAGTACCTAGAGGCCAGTGGAGCACAAGACCAAGGCAGCATGGATTCTGGCCGGAAGGTCATGTCAGGCCAGATCTAATAGATTTCTTTGACTGGGTGACCAAAGTAGTAGACCAGGGAGGGGCTGTGGACATGGTCTACCTAGACTTTAGCAAGGCATTTGACACAGTCCCACACAAAAGATTAATAGTCAAATTAACCAGCCTGGGAGTGGGTCCCAGGGTGGTAGCCTGGGTAAAACATTGGCTGCACAACGGGACACAGAAGGTAATTGTAAATGGAGTCCATTCTGAAGAAAGAGAGGTTACTAGTGGGGTACCGCAGGGTTCAGTATTGGGTCCAGTCCTTTTTAATGTCTTCATCAGTGACATTGCAGAGGGACTGGAAGGAAAAGTATGCCTTTTTGCAGATGACACAAAGATCTGCAACAGGGTTGATACACAAGGAGGCGTGGAAAGGATGAAAAGGGACGTGACAAGGTTGGAGGAATGGTCAGAAGTATGGCAGCTAGGATTCAATACAAAGAAGTGCAAAATAATGCACCTGGGAAACAAGAACCCAGGGGAAGAATACACAATGGGTGGGGAGGTAGTAACAACAACAAATAAGGAAAGGGACCTGGGGGTAATCATATCAGATGACCTTAAGGTTAGCAAGCAATGTGGAGAAGGCAGTAGGGAGGGCTGGGGGTATACTGGGATGTACAGGGAGGCATTAGCAGCAGAAAACAGGAAGTTGTTATCCTCTGTACAGACAGTTGGTGAGACCCCATCTGGAGTACTGTGTCCAGTTCTGGAGACCCCATCTCCTAAGGACATAGACAGGATAGAGGTAGTCCAGAGAGGGCAACTAAAATGGTGCAGGGTCTGCAAGAGAAGCTGTATGAGGAGAGACTAAAGGAGCTTAATATGTATACCCTTGAGGAAAGAAGAGAGGCGTGGTAGAAACTTTTAAGTACCTCAGTGGAATCAACAAAGTCCAAAGAGTAGCATCTTTCAGAAAAGAGACTTGCAAGAACAAGGGGACACAATTTAAAGATAGAAGGAGGGCGGTTCAGGGCAAGTGAGAATATTATTTCACAGAGAGGGTAGTGGATGCATGGAACAGCCTTCCTGAGGAGGTTGTGGGGTCTAAAACTGTGGGAGAATTCAAGAATACATGGGACGACATAAGGCAATTCTTGTGGGGGTAGGAAGAAATAGGCTGTTGGTTAACTAGGATCTGACCTATCCTGTAGGTAGAAATAGGCAGACTAGATGGCCCAGCGGTCCTTATCTGCCGTCAAAGTCTATGTTTCTATATTTCTATGTTTCATTTATGCAACATAGTGGAAACATGTTTTGGGCAGGTTGTGAAAATGACAGCTGTACTGCTCATAAGGAGGTGTGGTAAATGGCAATGTTGAAAATCTGGAGTGAAAATATAAAAATTTGCGAACTTACAGGTGTGCGTAAGAACTGCATAGCAACATGATAAAACAGTCATTTTAGGAATTTTTCACCAAATTTCAACATAGGCTTTTTGAGAGCCCACCTTATGAAAAGTGGCAGTGTCGTTTCATTAATCAGTCCCAAAAGGTGATTTCATGCAGTGACCTCGAAATCACCCTTCGGGCCCAATTAACGCCATGACAGTGCAAGAATTCATGAGGGGGGGTCCCAAAACCCCATGTTGAAAATTTGGGGCCAAAATTCCCAAAAATGCCTGAGATATGCAACAAAGTTGAAAAAAACCCTATCTATCCCATTATACAGCTTACCGGCATTTCCTCAGTTCCTGGTCAGCTTTGAAGAGTGCAGACGTGTTCCTGGTCCACCGATGATTGTCGCGCCAAGCTCCGGAGGTAAGTATGGGGTGAGGGGGGTGTGGGGAGGCAGGGTGCACAGTGAGTGGGTGCGGGTTGTGGGAGGGGGCAGGGAGACTACAAGGGACCATTTTTTTATTCAGTTTTTTTTTTTTTTTTTTTTAAGAAGACGACGCGGGACATTTGCCACGCTGGGGTGGGCTCCCAGCATGGCGGCAGGAAAAGCTGTTTGGGGGGACGTGGAGCCGATGGGAGATTGAGCACCCCCCGTCGGCCAAAACAAGATTTGCCATGCTGGGGTGGGCTCCCAGTGTGGCACGGGAAAGCTTTTGGGGGCATGCAGTCTTGGAGCTGACAGGGATTGGGAACCCCGATGGCTAGAACAGTTGTTGCCACACTGGGGTGGGCTCCCAGCGTGGCACCTGGACATTGTTGGGGGACGTGGAGCGATGGGGACTGGGCACCCCGTCAGCCATACAGTGTGTGCGTGGGGAGCATCACAGATACATAGAAACATAGAATTTGATAGCAGATAAGGACGCTTGGCCACCCAGTCTTCCATTTCCCTACCTGATGGATAAGCTGCAGATCCTAGTTAACCAGCAGCCTACTTCTTCCTACCCCACCCCTAGAATTTCTTATGACTGTCCCATGCATGCTTGAATTCCACCACTGTTTTTGACTCCACAACCTCCTCCGGAAGGCCGTTCCATACATCCACAACCCTCTCTGTGAAAAAATACTTCCTTAAATTACCTCTGAGCCACCCCTTCTATCTTCAAATTGTGCCCCCTTGTTCTTGCACACCTCTTTTTTTTGAAAGGTGCTACCCTCTTGGACTTTGTTGATTCCTTGAGATACTTGAAAGTTTCTATCATGTCTCCCCTCTCCTTCCTTTCCTCGAGGCTATACATATTAAGCTCCTTAAGTCTCTCTTCATATGTCTTCCGGTGCAGACCCTGCACCATTTTAGTTGCCCTCCTCTGGACAGCTTCCATCCTATCTATGTCTTTGCGGAGATTGGGTCTCCAGAACTGCATGCAGTATTCCAGATGTGGTCTCACCAGCTGTCTGTACAGAGGGATAATAACGTCTTGTTTTCTACTGGTGATGCCTCTCCCTATGCATCCCAGTATCCCGCCAGCCCTCCTTGCTGCCCTCTCACATTGCTTGCCCACCTTTAGGTCATCTGATATGACTACCCCAGGTCCCTTTCCATTTTTTTTTGTTGTTAGTATCTCACCCCCATTGTGTACTCTTCCCTGGGTTTTGTTTCCCAGGTGCATTATCTTGCACTTCTTAGCATTGAATCGAAGCTGCCATACATTTGACCATTCTTCTAACCTTGCCAAGTCCCTTCTCATCCTTTCCACCCCACCTTGTGCATCAACTCTGTTGCAGATCTTTGTGTCATCTGCAAAGAGACATACTTTTCCTTCCAGTCCCTCTGCAATGTAAACTTATAAAGACATTGAAGAGGACCAGGTCCTAATACTGAACCCTCACGGTGCCCACTACTAACCCCCTTTTTTCAGTGGACTCCATTTATTACTTTCTGTGTCCTGTTCTCCAGCCAATTCTTTACCCAGGCTGTCATCTTGGGACCCACTCCCAGGCTGGTTAACTTGTATATTAATCTTTGTGTAGGACTGTGTCAAATGCCTTGCTAAAGTCTAGGTAGGTCATGTCCACAGCCCCTACCTGATCAACTACTTTGGTCACCCAGTCAAAGAAATCTATCAGATTTGTCTGGCATGACCTTCCGCTGTAATCCATGCTGCCTTGGGTCCTGTGCCCCTCTGGCCTCTAGATACTCAACAATTCTTTCCTTCAAGTGATTCCATCATTTTCCCTACCACTGAGGTTAAACTAACAGGTCTGTAGTTTCCTGCTTCTGCCTTGCTCCCACTTTTGTGAAGGGAATCACATCTGCCCTCCTCCAGTCCTCAGGTACCACCCCATCCTCCCATGATTTGTTAAAGAGGGTAGTCAGTGGTGTCACTAGTTCTACCCTTAGTTCTTTTTAAATTCTGGGATGAATCCCATCAGGCCCCATTGCTTTGTCCACCTTCAGTTTAAGAGCTCTTTTAGAACCCTTTCTTCTGTAAATGGGCTGGTATCAACTTCTGTATCCAGAGTGTTTCTACTGTTTGTTTTAGGTACCTCCCCTCTTCCTTTGTAAATACTGAGCAAAAATATTTGTTTAGTATCTCTGCTTTTCACAGTCACCTCTGCCCACCTCCTCCCCTTTATTAAGCCTTACTATCCCTCTCTTGGTCTTTCTTGTCCCTGATTTCAATTATGGGTGCTGCATTGTGTGTGTGCGTGGGGAAGCTCTGCTCACTGAGCGGAGCTCTCCCTTTCAACTGTATGCCACTGCATTTGGAGCTGTCATAGACAGCTGCAGCACTCATTGGGGAACTGGGGCCGCCTGCAAACACACACTGACTGAATTGGAAGAGGGCTGACACACCTCCGAAAACTCGGATGACGGCACTATGTTTCTTGCACATGCATGCAAGCAACATAAAAACTAGTGAAAACACATTGCACAGGGGCTCTAGCAAGTGGTTTGTAGCTAGGTAGTGTAAGCCCCCTTCCCTGCGTCTAGGGGTATGGTGGTAAAAATCCTGGGAAGGGGGGCACTATATAGCCAAAAGAGTCCACATACCTGGTCGGCCTGGCTTACCAGAACTGATGAAACCGGGGTGCCCCATTCTTCAGGGTGCAGAGCAGGATGACTGGAGAGGATGAAGAACACTGGGCTTCACCTGCTTGGCCTTACCATCTTTGCCACCGAGGCCTTTGGAGACAATCTTCATAAGGCAGGCCTCTCGCTGTCTTCCATGATGGTCCACCAGTTTTTCAGTCTGGGGACAGCACTGGCATTGTCCCCATGACCCCTCCAATGCACACCCTAGAATACACACTAGGGGCTGGGCTGTGGAGGCAAAACTCTTTCTTAGCAGCAAACAGTTCATCCACAATGAACTAGACAAAACACTGGAACTGCAAGAAACAGGGAATCATGTTTCATGAATAATTAATTGAAACAGGAAGTCACTCCATGGAGCAGTAAAACACAACAGGTGGCTGTGGACTGATGGGTCACATCAGAAGCTAGTTAGTGCTCCTGGACCGAGGTCATATCAGAAGCTAGTTGGTGCTCAGGACCAGAGGTCACATCAGAGCACAAAGTCCAGACAGCTACCTATCATTTAGGCTGCCAGAAGTCCAAACACAGGCAGACTGACTCATGGCTGAATCAGGCCTGTGAAGCAGACAGCAAAGGTTCTCCTTTCTCCTCTCTCTCTCTCTCTCAATTTCCACTAGACACACTGACCTCAGAGGAGATGGCCAACCGCCCATGGCTGCACTCTTCATCCACTCCTCCTCTTTTAAGATCAGGAATGCAAACCTCTTGAGATGGCTGCCCCAGCCCACAGCCACCCTCATAACAGGCTCCTTTCAGGCACTGAGCCCAGAACTTACCTGAAAGAGCTCTGATTCCTTATCACCCTGTGAGACCGCTCCGCTCAGCCGACGAGGGTTGCTAGAGATTCCGAGGTGACTTTAAAATCTGCTGGGGC
Source organism: Neoceratodus forsteri (assembly GCA_016271365.2). Taxonomy (NCBI): domain Eukaryota; kingdom Metazoa; phylum Chordata; order Ceratodontiformes; family Ceratodontidae; genus Neoceratodus; species Neoceratodus forsteri. Next base: position 1,096,462,945 of record CM057451.1, read on the forward strand.
CCATGCTTTTATGTTCGTGGCCCCATCCTCTGAAATTCTCTACCCCATCGGATTAGGGAGTGCATGGACTGTGGGGAGCTTTAAACAGGCCCTAAATTCTTTTCTCTGGGTCAAAGCATATGGTAATGATGATTTCTGATCTGTACTGTATATTTTATGATGATGATTCTGTTTTTATTGTGTTAATTGTTTTACTGTACTGCGCCTTGATATTTGAAAGGCGCATAGTAAATAAAGTATTATTATTATTACTGTATTTATTTATTTAGCTTTTGTTGACCGGGTAGGTACAGTAGACAAGTATTATGCCTATTTTCAGGAACGACCTGGGAGATTACAACAAAGGGGTACAGAGTGGTACAGAAAAAATACAAGTACATCACGACAGCACAACAACATGTGGAAGTACACTGAGTAACATTATCCAAGGAGTAACAGGTCATAAACAATTATAACATATTATATTTAAGGCACAACCAGTATATGTGGTCGTAGACAATTATAAACTCAGTCAAGTGTACAGGTACGTGATAGAATCGTGGGGATAAGCAAGGTATAACAGGCAGGTCCTGTGAGAAGCAACTTGGGTCCAGTTGACAGTAGACGTTGCACTAGGGAGGCCTGGGGCAATCACACACTGAGGTTAATTTGAAGAAATCACAGGGATTTTCAAAAGCACTGATGGGAGGGGGCCGAGTGAACATATTCTGGAAAGGAGTTCCAGAGTCTGGGAACACATACGGCAAAGTCCCTGTCTCCCATGAGGGTCCGGGTGGGAGGAACTTTTAGCATCCCCGGAGCCTGGGACCTGAGTTGGTAGGGGGAGAGGTCTGCTGGTGGTAGAAGCTGGGCCAGCCCCAGGGGGGTGCCAGTTCTAATCACTTTGCCCTCAAGGCATCCTACCCCAAAATCCAGGTACCTAGCTGGAGAAAGCTAGCAGAGTTTATCATATAGCTCGCAATGGTGGGTGAGATGGGGGCGGCCAAGGCAAAGCAGCAGATGTTGTTATACGTCGTGTGCCACCGAGTGAGGTGGGTATTAGAGGAGCGAGCAAATTGGTGCAGGCCATAGCTAAGGGAGGGAAGGAGTACACCTCTAGCAAGGACCAGTCGAGCTGCAGGTGTGAGGTTATATTTGGCCCTATAGGCCAGGCCCAGTTTGTAGTTTACTGCCCTGCAGTCCTTTAAAATGTGACTCCCAGGTCAAGTTGTGGGTCAAGTGTCACCCTAAAGGTATTTGGCGGAGTTCACTATTAGGAGGAAGTTCCATCTGGATTGGTGTACCAGCGGGCTGGTAAGGCTTTGATTTTGGCTGCTGATCCAAATAGCATAGTGTGCATTTTTAGGTTCAAGACCAGTTTCTGTTTAGTTACCCAGGCCAGGACACTGTTAAAGTCCTCAGACAAGCGCAAGTTGAGAGTAGCAATGTCACGGGAGTGAGCCATAATAACCAGATCATGTGTGTATAGGGTGGCACTGGAGTTAGTTGTAGCCGCTGGGAGTTGGTTAATAAAGAGGGAGAAAAGGAGGGGGCCCAAGACCGAACCCTGTGGGACGCCAGAGGTTACCAGTAAGGGCTCAGAGAGGACTTTGTTGAAACTAGTCCGTTGCGTTCCTCCATGCAGGTAACCCGTAAGCCATTTCTTAGCAGGAGGGGAGAGGCCAAGTGACCGCAACTGTGAACAAAGCAACGCATGATCGATAAGGTCGAAGGCTTTGGACAGGTCAATAAATATGGCTCCAGAGAGTTTGCCCTGGTCCATGGCTGCTCTGATGCTTGAAGTGACAGAGACCAAGGCTGTGGTGGTGCTATGCTCCTACGAAAACCATGCTGGGCCGGGACAGCAGCTCATGTAACTGTATATACTCAAAGCTGCTCAGCCACAACCTTTTCAAGGAGCTACTGAGATGATAGAATAGCAATCGGACGATAGTTGTCCGGTATTTTGGGATTGCCCTGCTTCAGAACAAAGACTATCCTAGCCTCCTTCCAGATATCAGGAATGGCCCACTCGCAAGGATAGGTTAAAGATGTGGGCTACTGGGAGAGCGAAATGGGAGGCACCAAATTTTAGAAGCTTTGGCTCCAGGTTGTCTAGGCCAGGGCTGGAGTACTGGGAGAGGCCAGAGAAGTCTCTGCATATCCTTGACTGACCCAGCCCCGAGACAGAACATTTGTTGGGGGGGGGGGTGATCCTCCTGCTGAGTAGAGGGAGGGGGGAAGGGTGTACAGTCATCAGGCGGGAAGAGTGCGGAGAAAGCCGATAGGTCTGAGAAGTGTGAATTAAGGGAGTTGGCAATGGTGTGGGGATTGTTACAGGAGACCCCTCCGATTATCATGTCAGATACCCCCGTATGAGAGGACCCACAGAAAAGAGTTTTTTTGTTTCTCCAGAACCATCTGGGGTCACTGGCAGAGTAGAGTAGGGTGGACTTACAGAAGTCGCTTTTTGCAACCCTGATGGCCTTTTTGCACTTGCTTCTGAGGTATCTGTATTGTTGGAAAATTGTGAGATCAAGGGAAATTTTAAAGTGGGCTCCAACACTTGTCTCTAGCCTGTATTAACTAAACAGTCCTGTAACAAGAACAGTCAAGAACCAGGGGCTGACCCGGACCCCTGGCTCCTGATCAGACCCCCTCATCTCATGTCTCTTTCTTCTTCTCCACCATCCTCCCATTAGGCATCATTCTGTACCATTGGTCCTGCTCAGCAACGGTCCTCAGGGCCAATGTAGAAGATAAGCCCAGCTCCATTGCTGGATCAACTTTACAGCCACTGGGCTTCCTCTCTTGATGTGTAGACTGAACTCCCAGCCAGCCCTACCAGGGGCTGCTTAACAAACAGCCACCATCATGTTCTCTAATCCAGACACAGCACTGCTGCAAGAAAAAAAAAAGCATTGTCACCCTGGCCAAGTGGGCAATCGCCCCCGCTCAGACCTCCCTCCACCTCTTCTTACTCTGATTTTCTGTGGGGCTTCCTCTCTTATTCTCTCTCTTCAACCATGCCAAAATTGCCCACTGACCCAAAGGTCCAATCTGGACCAAGATCCTGTGCACCAAAATCACCCTGTGTCCCAATGTCCTATGGGACCTGTTGTCCCAGTATAAACTATTTACAATTTTCCCCTAGCACCAGTCAGCACTGAAACTACACTCCTTCTCAATGGAGCAGTTGTTCCTATAAATAGAGTTTAGTTGGTGGCTGCATGCTGTAGCATGGGCCACCATTACTATTTAAATATTTTTTCCTGCAGTCTCGAGCTTGGTCCAGCCAAAACTCTTGTCCAGGACACAGTGTGCCGGAGGTGTGGAACAACCAACCAGGCACTCAACCCGCATGCCAGAAGCCGAGACACTGGGACCAAGCAGCCAGAGTTGCAACGGGGCCACCAGGCACAAGTCCTCCCCCTCTACCCCCGCCTCCGGAGCCTCAGATGGAAACAGCGCCGCATGGAGAACAGAGCCACAACTCCACAAAGTAAGTCCATTTGGGGGGCTTACAGTAACAAATGGTCTCTGCCATCACCTTTCTGTTTCTTTTTTCATTAGGATGGAAATCTATACACAAGGCATAAACATAGACTATATTCTCATACTGCATGCATAATCCAGGTCCTTCACTTTATATCCTCTTATGATACACTTGCCATCGCATGCATGTGGCGGCTGTAATAAGGCATCTTCCATGTCTTGTTTATTATAACTCATGCAGTATTGTGAGATCTCAGTATTACAGCAATGGCTGTGTTACAACCATCTGTTGGTATATAGCAGTTACACTTTATGTGTCTGGACATTGGGCCAGCTTGTGTAAAGTGTGTATGTGCTCTTACACTGACTACTCTGTCACATCAGCAAGCCATGCCACAGCCACTGTGTTGTGTTGCTGTACATTCCACATATTATCGGCATGTACAAAGCAGCCACTGTGTTATCTGTTACATACCCTGTACATACTTCTTGCTGACCTGTGTCATGTACTTCCCTCTATAGACACCAGGTCCAGTAAGGACATAGAAACATAGAAGTTGACGGCAGATAAGGACCGCAAGGCCCATCCAGTCTGACCATTTCTTTTTCTACCTTATAAATGTGCCATCGGCCTTTGCTCTGTCAATGGCCTATCTATTCATACTCATCTGTATTGCTCCCTTATGCCTATCCCATGCATGTTTGAAGCCCTGCACTGTATTCATATCCACCACTTCTTGAGGTAGGCCGTTTCATGCGTCCACCACCCTTTCTGTGAAAAAGAACCTCCTCACATTACCCCTTAATCAGCCTCCCTCTAATCTCATGCTGTGTCCTCTTGTTGTGCTATTTTTCTTATATTGAAACATGTTAGACTCTTTCACCTTGTTAATACCCTTAAGGTGTTTGAATGTTTCGATCATATCATCTCTTTCCCTCCTTTGCTCAAGGGTATATATTGAGCTCCATTAATCTGTCCTCATATGGAAACACTGATCCCCCTTACATCCTTCAAAAAGCTGTACACCAGCCTAATCCCAGATTCATGCAATTGCTTCCACAAGGCCTAGTCCTCCCACACCTCCACACCCCCCACACCCTCTCTCTCCCCCACCCCCCCTTCTAAAGCTCCTCCCTATTCTTCTATCATTCCTCTGGTCCTTTCCACATCAAACCTCAAACATATATGCCCACCCATGTACCATTATCCAAGCCTTATCCCTACCAGACTGTTTGTTTCTCACCTTTAATAGGTTTTGGTTTACTGTCCTTTGCCTTGTATATATGTAAATAATTGTACATCTATCTCACTCATAAATGTTTGTATTTGTGCTATTTCAATATCATGTTTTTGTATACACTCTGTAACCTTTTTTTGTTATGACCACTCAGGTCCATCTTGTAAATGAGCTTTGCTCAATGATGTTCGCCTGAATAAATAAAGATTTTGATTGATTGATTGATTGATATGTTTTCTGACGCAGTCCCTGCACCATTTTGGTTGCCCTTCTCTGGACTGCCTCAATTTGATTAATGTCCTTGTGAAGGTGTGGCTTCCAGTACTGCACGCAGTACTCCAGAAGGGGCCTAACCACTGTCTTGTAAAGAGGGATTATTACCTCCCTCTTCTGACTTGTGATACCCCTACTAATACACCCTAACATCCCCCTAGCCTTACCTACTGCTTTATTGGTCTGCTTGGATGATTTCAGGTCATCGGTGATGGTGATGCCAAGTCTCTTTCTTCCCTTGTGACTGCCAGCAACTCCCCTCCCAGCCTATGGGTGGCTTCACTGTTTCTCTTCCCTATGTGCATGACTTGCACTTCTTTGCGTTAAACCTCAGTTGCTACTCTTCCAACCATTTTGCTAGTTTATCCAGATCTCTTCTCATTCTGCCCACTCCATCTGGATCATCTACTGTGTTGCAGATCTCGGTGTCATCTGCAAACAGACAAACCTTACCCTCCAATCCATCTGCAATGTCACTGATGAAGATATTGAAGAGGACTGGCCCCAGGACTGATCCCTTAAGTGCCCCACTTGCGACGTGCATCTCATGTGACTGTATACCGTTTACCATCACTCTGTTTTCTGCCCGTCAACCAGTTTGCCACCCAGTTGACCAACTTCTGACCCACCCCGAGCCTACCCAGCTTATTTATCAATCTTCAACGTGGAAAAGTATTGAAAGCTTTGCTGAAGTCAACGTAGGCAACATCAACTGCTCCCCCTTGGTCCACTACTCTGGTTACCCAATCAAAGAAATCTATGAGATTAGTTTGACAGGACCTTCCTTTTGTAAACCCATGCTGTCTTGGATCCTGTGCTCCTATGGATTCCAGGTGTTACACTATCCTTTCCTTAAGGAGTGCCTCCATAATCTTGCCCACTACTGAAGTAAGACTGACTGGTCTGTAGTTCCCTGCCTCCTCCCTGCTACCACTCTTGTGGAGCGGGATCACATGAGCCCTTCTCCAGTCTTCTGGGACCTCTCCTGTGCTCAGAGACTCACTAAACAGTTCTGCTGATGGCTCTGCTAGTTCCACCCTTAGCTCCTTTAGTACCCTGGAATGTATGCCATCAGGTCCCATTGCCTTGTCCTCTGAGCTTATCGAGCTCTTGTAGGACCCTTTCTTTTGTGAAAGGACTAGTGCTCACCTCCCCACCCCACGTGTCCATGGTGCTGAGATGTGGTCCTGTCCTACCTTCTCTTCAGTAAATACTGATCAAAGTATCTATTTAGAATAGATGCTGTTACATGGTCCTCCTCTACACGCCCTTATCTCCTTTGATCTTAGCAATACCCACTCTGGACTGTCTCCTTTCAGTAATGTATCTATAGAAAGTCTTGTCACTTTCTTGTACTGTCTGTGCTAGTGTTTCCTTGGTTTGGGCCTTTGCCTGCCTTACTGCTCCCTGCTTCCTTAGGAAGTTTAGTATCCTCTCTATCTTCATCTCGCTGTGTTCCTTATATTTCCTGAAGGCCAGCCTTTTGGCTCTGACCTTTTCTGCTACTGTTTTTGAGAACCAAAGTGGTTTCATTCTTCTTTTGCACTTCCTTTTCTGTCTAACACAATGGGATGTTGCTTCAAGTATTGCAGCCTTAATGCTTGCCCACTTTGCTTGTACCCTCCCACCTGTGTTTCTTTTTGTCAGGGCTAGCTTAACTCTGTTGGCCATCTTATCAAAGTCAGCTCCTCTGAAGTCCCATATTTTTGCCTTGGAATGAGATGATTTAGTTGAAGTGGCCAAATCGAACCATACCATGTGATGGTCACTGGCCCCCAGGTGACCTTCTACCTGGATATCTGTGATCCTTTCCCTGTTAGTACTAGATCTAGGATAGATCTTGTGGGTTGTTGTACCAGTTGTTTGAGGCCTTCCTCCGCAGGAATCCACCATGTGTCTAGTTCTAGCAGATGTTCCTGTTGGTATTGACCAATCTGAATCTGGCATGTTGAAGTCTACCATTATCAGAACCTCCACTTTAGCTGTCATGTTTTGTATATCTTCTAACAGCAATGTCTATGTCCTCCCCTGGTCTGGGGGCCTGTAGACAACCCCAATTCTTATGGCTGTCCCATTTCCTGTTTCCAGGGTGACCCACAGTTCTTCTGGCTCCTTAAGTGTATTCTGAATTGCTGTAGCTTTGATATTTTCATTGATATACAGGGCCACTCCACCCTCCCCCCCTTTTTGTACCTCGGTCGCTTCTGAACAGTACATAGCAAGGTACTGAAGTGTCCCAAGTGTGGTTACTGGTAAACCACGTCTTGTTAATTGCTACTATGTCCAGTTTAGCCTCTGTCATTATTGTCTGCAGGTCTGGGATCTTGTTTCCCAGACTGCAAGCATTTGTGTACATGGTTTTCCATTGGCCAGATTTCAGTGTGTTAGTTGTTGAGTGAGATCTGGCGTTTACCCTGTGCATCGTATGGGGAGCTAGATGTTTTTCCTTACCTGATGATGCAAATGAACTGCAAACATGCTGAACTCCTGTTTGACCACTAGCTGGGGGGGAGGGGTGTTCTTCCCATTCAACGAATGGGGTGCTGCACCCCTCTCCCCATTTGCTAGTTTAAATATTTGGCAAAGACATCAAACTTCTGCCCCAATGCACTGACTGCCTCCTAGGTGGGAGCAGGTCATGGGCACCAGCAGGAGTCTGCAGGTGGGAACCCAACAAAGCAGGAGGACCCAGAAGGATGCATTGGGGGGGGACAGGCAGGCCCAGGGGGAGGCACATGCCACAGATCAGACACACAGGTGGTATTGTAATAGTAAGAACATCACACAGTCCTCTTTGTGTGTTATGTGTGTTTAAATAGGCTATATTGGCCTTGCAGGGAGCACACACCAACACACGGCTGTCATACAGTGTATGTGACAGGGCAGTTATCAGTGCTGGGGTGTGTACATAACTGCATGTTTATCTATTCAGTTCACAGCATAACAGTTTCTGTTGTCATTGCTCATGGCCTTTTTGTCCATTACTGCACTGTCCAATAGTTGTACATATTTGTATTACACTATGCAGAGTCAGATTGGATCACTGGACAACTGGACATTTTTCAGGAGTGACCCCTCACACATGCAACTCTCCAGCTTGAAGACACCGATATGTTTTCACATAACATCAGTTTTTTAATTGAATGGGATTGTTCTGGTGTATTTGACTCCCTTAAAAAAACCTAGCCAATGCAGCAAAGACTACTACAGCAAAGCAATCAGAATGTTGAGGTGTACTAGGAGGGGGTTCAACAGCAGGTGGAAAAAGGTGCATTTCCTGTCTGTAGATCACTGGTGAGACCCCATCTGGAATACTCTGCCCAGTTTTGGAGTCCTCATTTGAGGAAAGACAGACAGGCTAAAGATGGTACAGTGCAGGGTAACCAAAATGATTCAGGCCCAACCGGACAGATCCTATGAGGATCATCTTAAGGCCCTGAACATGTACTTGTAACCCCTAGATGGCACTATCCCAGGGGCTACTACCCCTGCCTGATTTGCCACTAACAGGTTGAGGGGCCTGGATCCGATGGCGGGTGCCTCCACCCAGAGGTCAGGGTTTGCAATAGTTAAACTAACTTGGTCACAGCCCTCTGGGACACTGCAACCCCCCTTTCTTCCCACTAGTGGCCCACACAGTATATCAGAATTACCTTCACAGTATACACTTACCCCAGGACTGGTTCAGCCACTGGGACCCCTGTAAAATAAGAAGATACAGTGCAACAATCACAGTACAATACTTTAACATAGACAAATACCACAGGCAGTATAACTTTGCTGAAACAAACAGCTCTGATTTATTTAGGGGGATATAACAAGGACAGGGGGAAATCAGGTTAATTAGCTTATCACTTTACTCATCTACCTATGGCTCTGTGCATAGGCCTATCCCTACCAGTTACTGTCCCTGGGTACCCAAGCCCTAGTGGCTAGTCCAAACCGTGGCAGCTGGTAGGGGCCCTTTCACACGAGAAAAGAAAATTAGTTAAACAGTCAGCGGTACACTAATTCCACTTGATTCAATGTGGCAATTCAACAGGGAGCGACCTGAATTAGTACTCACGACCTCCAAACAAGATAGGGTCCTTCAACGTCAGCAGGGCTACTCTTGAGCTCTCGAGACTCCTCACACATTTATATGGTAAACAGTAACAGACAAAAGTCCTTTAATGGCAGCAGGATTCACTTGAGCTACACAAGCCTCCTCACACATTTATATGGTAAACAGTAACAGGCAAAAGTCCTTTAATGGCATCAGGATTCACTTGAGCTACACAAGCCTCCTCACACATTTATATGGTAAAAAGAAAGTACTATACCAGGCAGGCTGCTTCTCTATCCCGATCGCAATTACTGCACAATACCTGGGAGAACACACAGCAGATTCAGTTCCTGACAGACCGAGCGCAATTCAGCAATTTCTCCAGTCTTCTACAGGGTGAGCCTGGTTTCTACTCTTCAGATATCCTTTGATTCTCTTCACAGGACAGATTCAGTCCTAACAAGCAGTTACACAAGCTGCAGACCGGAACTCTGGGCCTTACACACGTTTCCCGACTAAAACTGCACAATAGAAAAGCACAGGTCTCCTTTCCTCTTCACTACCAGAGCTCAACTGAAACTCCAGCAGACAAACCGGCACTTCCTTTGAGTTCCTCCCAGTTCTTGGCTGGATTGGCTGTCACTCACAATAGACTGCCCCTGTTGGTCCAAAAGGCACGAAGTCTAAACTACATCTCCCAGAGTCACTGCCCATACAATCCTCTTTGTGGCTGGCTCAGATTACGAGTCCAAGTTCTGATTCGTCCAAGGCACCATTTAGAGCTACCTAAACCCACACTGATTGGTCCAGTTCAACAGTTCAAAACTAGAATGGGGAACTAGGCAAATACAGTTCTGGCTGCAAAGAAGCAGGTTAGACAAACTGTATTTTCATTATTACTCTAAATGATTTCTGGCAAACAGTTACATCTTTCAGATAGGTTCCTTGCACTCCTAGTGACTGCAAAATGGAGAGTGAATTGGCAGCAGCTTGAGTGGTACTCAAGCAGAGAAGCACACAGTCCCCCCATACAAACCAATTATGTCTGCAAGCAGACAGCTCTTAAAGACAGTACCAGAGGCTCTAAAACACTCACAGATAAATGGCTTAAACGCCAAACACCATTCAGGCTTGGAGCATTCAAGCAAGCTCCTGAAAGTCTTTTGGGAACCCCCATTTGTGGGGGGGGTTACAGCCTTCCTGGCCTGGGAAAGCTTGACGTGCGCGTCAAGCAAGTACCCTCATAAGTTTCAACTGCAACCATATACATTTGCATCAGACTCACACATGTAATCATCAGTCAATATATCATTTTACCAAGAACACATTTCTGAAACATTGCAGTACTTCACTCTTTACACAGTATTACACACACATTGTACCATAACTCAAGTTATTACTCTTGTACATGAAACCTGAAGAGAGGGGCCCTTCCTATCAGTTACCTTGGGGCTGGATGGGGCAAGGACACCATACTTAGAGGGCAACACACAAGTAACTTGGAGTTAGCACTGATGCTCAGTTTGGGCAATGAGCTTGGGGACACATACACTCCTTTATGGACAACATTGAGAGGCAAGTCCACAGGCCTCCCAAGGGAATCATAACTGAAGTGTACCACAGGCTTTACAGCTCGACCAGTCTTTCTAGGGGGAACTGTTACAGTCTCTGCACTCTGAGCCTCATTTTCAGCATTGTCCTCACTTGTCAGGGGAGTCTCCATGGGGTAGAGAGGCTAGAACTTGGGGCACTTTCAGCTCCAGGAGTTACAGTTTCTGAGTCCACAACATTTGGCTCATGGAGAGCTTTCGGACACTGGCAGTGGACTGTCAGGGCACTCAAAATACTCTTCTTGTTCTGGTGTATCACCAGTCTGCCCTAATCCATCATTTTCCTCCTGAAAGCTCAAACAGTTCAACCATGCACAATGATTCCATTTCATCTGATCTGATGCTTTGCACTTCACTTTCTGGGAGCATTGGCTCCAGGGACAAAGCTGGGGGCTTAGACAGTCCAGAAGGCCCAGCTTTGTCTCCAGTATTGACTAGGGGATTGCCCCGAAACAATTGACTCAGTTCGTAAGAAGGATAGTATTCAAAGTCACTCTCACTTTCTTCTGATATGGACTGACAGTCATGCTCAACTGGGACTTGTGGAGGGGAACACTTTAACTCTGCTTCTGTAGGTGCAGACTTTCTTGATCTTTTCTTAGCAGCAGCTCTAGTCACTGGTCCAGAGGGGGCATCTTCTGGGGGCTCAGACTCAATCAAGATTTGTCCAATGGGCAGTAAATGATTTCTATGCATTGTTTTTACATCTTTTGAATTATTCTCAGGCCTTACTTTGTACACTGGCAGATCATCTAGTTTGCCCACTACAATGTGAGGGAGATGGTGCCATCTGTCAGCAATCTTGTGTTTGCCATGCAGTCCCAGATTTCTTAGCAATACCGATCCCCTCCTGGAGTTCCTGTGCTTTCACCTTTATATCATACCTTTCTTTGTTGGCCAGATTTCTTTTGGCAGCCATGGTTTGAACCAGTTGGTACGCATGAGTTAGCTGGGCCTTTAACTTTGCACATACTGTAAATAGTTGCCAGCTTGAACCCCATCAGGAGAGACCCCAAAACACACATCTACCAGCAGTCGAGCTTCTCTTCCAAACATCAGGCGGTAGGGGGAGAACCCAGTGGCATCATTTTTGGTGCAGTTATAAGCATGTACCAGAGTGCTAATTTGTTGGCTCCATCTAGGCTTGTCCTTTGGGTGCAGGGTGCCTAGCATATCTAGCAAAGTGCGGTTGAAACATTCAGGCTGTGGGTCCCCTTGGGGGTGGTAAGGAGTGGTTCTGGACTTTCGCACTACCCACAGAGAAAGCATCTCTTTGATCAGATGACTCTCAAAGTCTCTCCCTTGATCAGAATGGATTCTTTGTGGAGCCCTACAGTGAACAAAAAAGTTTTCTACAAGTACTTTGGCCACAGTGGATGCTTTCTGGTCTTTGGTGGGGAAAGCTTGGGCATATCTCGTGAAATGGTCAGTGACCACCAGCACATTACTGATATTTCTTTGATCTGACTCCAAACTCAGAATATCAATACAGACCAGCTCCATGGGTGCACTGGTGGTGATGTTAACAAGGGGGGCAGCCCTCTGGGGCAAAGCTTTCCTCTGTAAGCAGTGACTACAAGTTTGAATGTGTTGCTCCACATCAGCCACCATCTTAGGCCAATAGAATCTGGATCTCACCAAGTCAAGTGTTCTGTCTATACCAAGATGCCCCATGTGGTTGTGCAAGGACCTCAATACTGAGTCTCGAAAGGCAGTGGGCAACACTAGTTGTTGTTTGTCTACTTGTCCCCCTCTGTCTACTGTTTCTCTGTATAACAGTTTATTGATCAGTTTCAACTTAGGACCTTCTTTGTATAACAGTGCAGTTCTCAAATCAGTGGAGCATAATTTAGACACATCTTTTCCTGCACAGAGGGCTTCTAAAGCTGATTTGATCATGGTATCGCGGGATTGAGCCCGACGAATACTGTCATTGTCCAGCTGAGGCAGTGCACCAATGTCTATTGCAGAAAAGTGCCAATAAGCAGCAGGTATGCAATTCTCAGAGGGTCCCAAGCAATCCACCATGCAGTCCACTGCGTCCGTGGACATTTGTTCCTCCCTGTCAAACTTCCGGCAGAGTGCCCGAATGTCAGGTTCTGCCAATCTGACCCAAACACTCTGGGGAACGGGCCTCCGGGAGAGAGCATCAGCATCTATGTGGTTCAGACCTGCTCGGTATTCGAGAGCATAGTTGTATGTAGATAATGCAGAAAGCCACCTATGGCCAGTGGCATCCAACTTATTTGAGGTCTGCACATAGGTCAAAGGATTATTGTCAGTTTTACTAGTATTTTAGCCCTACAAGTACTCATGGAATTGGTCAACAATAGCCCACTTCAAAGCTAGGAACTCTAACTTATGTACAGGATAGTTCTTTTCAGATGGGGTCAGGCTTCTACTGGCAAAAGGCCACTGGTCTCAGGCCATTCTCGTGCTCTTGGTACAACACAGCCCCAACCCTTGCAAGCTAGCATCAGTGTGCAGGACGAAGGTTTTCTTGGATCGGCATAGGCCAGCACTGGAGCATGGGTAGTTGATATATGATCTCATGAAAGCAGTCTCACAATCAGGAGTCCAGTGGGCCCCAAATACTTCACTGGACGAAATACACTCTTTCAGTCTTGAGGGACGCTGACTTTTGGTATTTTTGTGGGTTGGGGATACCCTTGAGTAAAATTAAGTAAAGGGCGGATCACTCTTGAATAGTCCTTGATGAAGCGCGATATAGCCACAGAATCCAGGAATCTTTGCAGTTCTTTTTAGATTTTGGGCTGTGGCCAGGTGGTCAAGGCCTCAACTTTACTTGGGTCGGTCTCTATTCCTCGGTGGCTACTATGTGTCCTACATACTTTACTGATGTTTGAAAGAATTGACACTTATCAATGGACAGTTTAACCAAAGTCCTCCAGTTGGTCCAATACCTTAAATAATCTGCTCTCATGTTCCTCCAGTGAGCTGCCAAACACAATAACATCATCTAGGTATACCAGGTACTCTAGTAAGTTCATGTCCCCACTGCACGCCTCATCAATTGTTGAAAAGTGGCTGGGGCACCTGAAACCCTTGAGGCATCCTCATGAATTCATAGAAGCCAAGTGGACAGATAAGGCTGTCTTCTCACGGTCCTCTGGGGCCATCAGGATCTGGTAGTACCCACTGCGGAGATCCAACACAGAGAACCACTTGCTCCCGTTTAGGCAGTCCAAAGCATCCTGAATGCGGGGCATTGTGTACTGATCAGGAATAGTCCGCCGGTTTAAGGTGCGATAATCCACGCACATCCTTACTGTCCCATTCTTTTTCCTCACTACCACAATGGGGGAAGCATAAGGGCTTCTGGATTCTTGTATCACACCAGCAGCTAACATCTCTTGGAGATGCCGTCTCACATCATCTATGTCAGCAGGTGCCAGGCGTCGAGACCTCTCACGAAATGGTCTTTCGTCATGCAGCCGGATATTGTGCTCAGCTCCTTGCACGCATCCTACATCCTATTCCTTTAAAGAAAACACCTGGTCTCTCTGGGCAAGCTTCTCACTGATCCTCACTTTCCATTCAGCTGGCAGCGGGGAGTCGCCGAAATCAAACAAGTCAGGCGTTACTCTGTCATTCTTCCTCGAACTCTTGCTGCTGGGTAGCACTGCAGTGTCTGCACAATGCACATTAGCCAGGATGCAACCTCTATTTACTCGAATGTCTCTTTCAGACACATTATGAACTTGGACCATTACCCTTCTGGCATAAGCATGGGCTCTAGTGGGCAAAATACTAGGCTTTGACCAGCAGTCCCTCTGGCAATTTTCCATCACCTGGTGCATCCAACACTAATATTTTATTCTTAACATCCTTTCTGATACGGACCTCTCCCTGTAAGGTACACTGGGCATTTGGCGCCAGGATCAGAGACTCAGGATCCTTCTTCCATACAATTCCAACCGGTTCCTCTGGTTCTATTTTTTCAGATTCTCTCTGTGCCTCATAGGCCTTCTTAATTAAAGCCGGAACTCTTAAAGCTCTACTAGTCTTTGACCGCTGTTTTTCATAACACAACTGTGCCAGCCTTCCGAACATATGAGCATTTGTTCCAATCAACAAAGGGACACCATCATACAGTCCAGTGGGGGGACACACTAAGGCTAGGGTCTCTACTTGTTCGGCCACTCCAGCCACGGAGGTGGGGAAAGACAGCCAAATTCGGATATACCCGAATAGGGTAGGCCTTCTTCACTTAACCCCATACATGCAGTCCTTCTAATGGTTGTAAGGGTACATCTGACAAATGCTTCTGATACCAATCCTGGAACATAATTGTCACTTGGGAGCCACTATCTAATACAGCTCTTGTAGACACTCCATTCACCCTTACGGTGGTCTCCATGGAGGGACCCACTATTCTGGACCAGTCTGAGAGGCGGTAGTAGGGGGCCTAGAGCAACAACCTTGCCACAAAAGGATGTGAGTTAGCATTTTGGTGCCCTCACTGGGATAATTTTTACTCTTAACCACTGATTTGTTCTCGAGCTCTCCTTGTAGCCTATATGCAACTTTGTCAGTGTATTTTGGGGACGGCATTCCCTTTTCATGTGCCCATCCCTCCCACAATTATAGCAAAACATACTTTCTGGAGTTTGAGCTGGCCGAGGCGCCACACTGGGAGCCAGGGCGGGGATATTACTAACTGGAAACCTTCGTGTCATCTCTGTCTGCGGCGTGATAAGCATTTGGAGACATCTCGTCAGTTTCTCCACTTCCATGGTCAAGGAATCGAGTTTGGAGCCGTTATCAGCAGGAGATACATGAGTGGGTACCCCCACCCCCATAGCAGATGCTCTTGGATATAGGTCAGGGCCCGTACTTGCAGGCATGGCCTTCATAAAGGGACTGTTTTTGAATTCCCAGATCTCTCTCAACAGTTCGCCCCATTGTGGCATATCTTTTTCCTTGTCAGAGCACTCATTGACTGCCAACCTCTGCCCCTGAACTTCACTTGATGGGTCACCCTCAGTCACTCGGGTCATAGCCGCAGCTATTGGTGCAGATCCTCCAGGTCGCTTTTTCAACTCCTCGAATTTCTCTCATTAACTCATCATAGGAGGGTGGGGATTCCAGTCGATTTGCCAGGCATAACTGAAGCAACAGCAGTTCTGAGAAGGGGGCAGACTTAAGGATCCTGTCCAGCCTGGTTCGGTCCAGTTCAATCACTGGCAAACTACCCTTTCTGAGGCATTCTTGCAACAATTTTTCCAGCCGAGATACATACACAGACAACAACTCCCCTTGGTACTGTTGTGCATTTCTCACTCTCCACCATAGGTCCTCATCAGAATCTGGGCT
Source organism: Neoceratodus forsteri (assembly GCA_016271365.2). Classification (NCBI taxonomy): domain Eukaryota; kingdom Metazoa; phylum Chordata; order Ceratodontiformes; family Ceratodontidae; genus Neoceratodus; species Neoceratodus forsteri. Next base: position 1,096,478,922 of record CM057451.1, read on the forward strand.
CCCATACACATTCTCCAAGGCCTCAAGATGAGGCCTGTGCAGTCACTTCAGGGTTACTGGCCGTTTAGACGGATAGTAGCCAGGGCAGGACCTCGAGGCTCTCACTAACCCTCTTTCACTTTTCGCTTCTGAGCATTGCCATTCTAGCACTTGGGGGCAACATAGTCTATCCAGGTCTCCCAGTCATCCTCCCTTGGGGGTGGGAGGGTGCCAGAGAAGATCCTCAACCTTCGGTAAGAGTCGTGACTAATGGCAGGTGCAGAAATAGGAATCTGCATTGGTTCAGCCACCATTACGGGTACTGGAGCGAGAGGATGTTGGGGAGAGAACACCCCAGGTGGCAGAATAGTTTCTTCAAGTCATCCACAGTTTTCCTTCCCCAGCAACCATTTAGCAAATTTCTCCTCAAAAGTTTCAGATAGTGGTGGGGGCTCATTTCCCCTGGGTCTTTACTGTCCTTAGTTATCACCCTCCAAGCAGTGAGGCTCCCTCTGGGGTAATGGTCTGTGGCACTTTGGAGCTATCTATGGGATCCTTAAACTCTACTAGGGCCAGGAAAGTGTGGGTGAGCAGATTAGCATGCTGACCCACCACCACAGGGTTCTGTAAACCTTCCACCTGGAAAGTACTCCTGTACAGTGTCCGTATTGATACCCAGGGGATGTCCAGGATAAACATAGCATTTTGGGGTCGATCTCCTCCCAGTACACACTCCACCAGCCGTGCACAGCTGGTTCTGTGGGGTACCCATTTATTCATTTTTTCTTAACAGTGGTTTGTAAATATGGCCACTAGAGGACACACAATCCCAGCGGTGAGCCTCCAAGATGTAACCCCTAGATGGAGCTATCCCAGGGCTACTACCCCTGCCTGATTTGCCACTAACAGGTTGAGGGCCTGGATCCGGCAGCGGTGCCTCCACCCAGAGGTCAGGGTTTGCAATAGTTAAACTAACTTGGTCACAGCCCTCTGGGACACTGCAACCCCTTTCTTCCCACTAGTGGCCCACACAGTATATCAGAATTACCTTCACAGTATACACTTACCCCCAGGACTGGTTCAGCCACTGGGACCCCTGTAAAATAAGAAGATACAGTGCAACAATCACAGTACAATACTTTAACATAGACAAATACCACAGGCAGTATAACTTTGCTGAAACAAACAGCTCTGATTTATTTAGGGGATATAACAAGGACAGGGGAAATCAGGTTAATTAGCTATCACTTTACTCATCTACCATATCGCTCTGTGCACATAGTCTATCCTCTACCAGTTACTGTCCCTGGGTACCCAAGCCCTAGTGGCTAGTCCAAACCGTGGCAGCTGGTAGGGGCCCTTTCACACAGAGAAAAGAAAAATTAGTTAAATAGTCAGCAGTACAGTAATTCCACTTGGATTCAATGTGGCAATTCAACAGGGAGCGACCCTGAATTAGTACTCATGACCTCCAAACAAGATAGGGTCCTTCAACGTCAGCAGGGCTACTCTTGAGCTCCACGAGACTCCTCACACATTTATATGGTAAACAGTAACAGGCAAAGTCCTTTAATGGCAGCAGGATTCACTTGAGCTACACAAGCCTCCTCACATTTATATGGTAAACAGTAACAGGCAAAGTCCTTTAATGGCAGCAGGATTCACTTGAGCTACACAAGCCTCCTCACACATTTATATGGTAAACAGTAACAGGCAAAAGTCCTTTAATGGCAGCAGGATTCACTTGAGCTCACAAGCCTCTCACACATTTATATGGTAAAAGAAAGTACTATACCAGGCAGGCTGCTTCTCTATCCCGATTGCAATTACTGCACAATACCGGAGAACACAGCAGATTCAGTTCCTGACAGACCGGCGTAATTCAGCAATTTCTCCAGTCTTCTACAGGGTGAGCCTGGTTTCTACTCTTCAGATATCCTTTGATTCTCTTCACAGGACGGATTCAGTCCTAACAAGCAGTTACACAAGCTGCAGACCGGAACTCTGGGCCTTACACACGTTTCCCGACTAAAACTACACACCGAAAAAGCACAAGTCTCCTTTCCTCTTCACTGCCAGAGCTCAACTGAAACTCCAGCAGACAAAACCGGGCACTTCCTTTGAGTTCCTCCCAGTTCTTGGCTGGATTGGCTGTCACTCACAATAGACTGCCCCTGTTGGTCCAAAAAGGCGCCTAAGTCTAAACTACATCTCCCAGAGTCACTGCCCATACAATCCTCTTGTGGCTGGCTCAGATTACGAGTCCAAGTTCTGATTCGTCCAAGGCACCATTTTAGAGCTACCTTAACCCACACTGATTGGTCCAGTTCAGCAGTTCAAAACTAGAATGGGGAACTAGGCAAATACAGTTCTGGCTGCAAAGAAAGCAGGTTAGACAAACTGTATTTTCATTATTACTCTAAATGATTTCTGGCAAACAGTTACATCTTTCAGATAGGTTCCTTTGCACTCCTAGTGACTGCAAAATGGAGTGAATTCAGCAGCTTGAGTGGTACTCAAGCAGAGAAGCACAGTCCCCCCATATAAACCAATTATGTCTGCAAGCAGACAGCTCTTAAAGAGACAGTACCAGAGGCTCTAAAAACACTCACAGATAAATGGCTTAAACGCCAAACACCATTCAGGCTTGGAGCATTCAAGCAAGCTCCTGGAAGCCTTTTTGGAATCCCCATTTGTGGGGGGGTTACATACTTGCTGGAGATCAGATGGAAGAAGAGTGCTATGACACAGACTTTCTATTCCTGGATGGAATGAACAAGTTGACTGTGAGGAAATATGCAGTAGGTATAGTGAATCAAAAACATGGGGATATAGCCGGCCCGGTGGCGCAGAGGGCTGAGGTGCTGGACATCTCACCTCGCAGCACACCGGCGACCCGGGTTCGGGAGCAAGCCCAGGTTGTCAGGAGGTCGGTATGAGGAGGCAGGCGGAGCAGGATGGAGTAGCCGTAAGGCAGCTCTCCTCCCCGGGGAGGTGGGGTGGTATCCCTCACTCAAGGTTACCCCGTGGAGGCCGAGAGGCTGCCAAGTGAGGGTGCCGCAATAGGCCAATGGGGCGGGGGTGGGAGGGCCGTTACCGGGGCTCTAAGGTGCATGCGTGCCTCCACATGCACGTGTCCTTCTCCTGGAGTCCTCGGGAAATAAGGGGAGAAAAATGGAAAAATGCAGCTGGCGGCAGGATGCCATCTGACTCTCTGCAAGCACCGCTCTCGGACCAGGTGTAAGGTAAGCCCCGGTAATTCCGGGGGACGGAGCTGGGGAAGTCAGTCAGATGGGGGCCGCACGGAGTGAGGAGAAATAAAGTAGTGATAAAAAAAAAAAAAAAACATGGGGATATGAGTGGAAGGTGACTGGTGAGAAGAGTCAGGAGGAACATGAGAAAGTTTTATTTACAGAGGGCGGTTAAGTCATGGAACAGCCTACCAGCAGAGGTGGTGGGTACAAGAACCACTGATGGTTTCAGACATGGCTGATACAGACTAAAAAGCTTAAAATCTGTTCAGTGGGATAGCAGTAAGGTAGGCAGCAAGGATGGGAGGTGAGGGCAATAGCCCTGACTAGACATTAGGTCCCGGTGTAGGATAGGGTATACCCAGGCAGACTGGATGAACTGATTGTCTTTTTCCGATGAAATTTCCTGTTTTTGTTACTATGACCAATTCATGTTAATACAAGTTGCAAAACACTAAGCCATTGTAAAAAAAAAAAAACTGCATTGATATACTGATATGAATGTGCGAACACCAGAACCCAAGTTACCCTTTTTCTAGTTGGGCCCTCAGTACTTACTTTCTGTGTGGACCCCTTCACTACAGTCCATCTCTGGTGCTATGACACTGCTCTCCGGCTTGCCCAGCATGAGTGTTGTGTTTTTTCCTGTGTTTGCACTCCACACAGGCACAGCTGACATCTCTGGGTGGACCATGTACTGTGCATTACTACTCGGACTCTGTGGCAGATTCACACCATGCCTGTGTTTGTGACTGTACACTGGTGTGTCACGTGCAAGTCTGTGTTTGCCAGCTGCAGTCACCACATTGTTATACTGCAAACTGTCTGCTGACTGACCACACATGTTACTCGTGCCAGTTGTTCAGCTGAGTTAGCCACCGTCTCACTGGTAGCACATCAGCTGTTGCATGCGTGCTGGCTGTGTGTTACTATATGCATGATGTGTGTGCTTATATGTGACCCTTTTTCATATGTGCTGCACAGGGGCAAGCTCAGAGGCAGATGGACCTCAATGAGGAGGTGGGGGGGCCAGCTGCTGCACCCCATAGTCCCTTGTTACAATCCCTAAAGGCAGAAGTGGTGCAGAATACTGCGGCTACAGCACCCTTGGCAAGTGCTCTATGGGGACATGACTAGGGTCATGGAGCTGGGCCTTAACAGCAGTGGGAGTGGGGGTCTGTTAGTAAACCTTTTTTTGTTTTGCTTGATTGTTTTCTTCTGCTTTATGGTGGGTGTGGTGTGGCCTGTGGTGGGATGGAGTTGTTTGCCTTTGGGCAGAAATTAAACCCCTTTTTTATTTTTAATTTTTACATTATGGCAAGGGAAGGCAATTTTATTTATAAGGCACCCATTCCAGAGGCTCTGGGCACCGAACATAGATAAGAACACCCAGCAGTAAATTAAAACATATGGTAAAACCTCATTAAAACCATAACAAATTGATAATCAGCAATGTAAAAGGTTTCCAGAGATCAACCTTCAGGGACTGGCCAAAACTAAAGATGGCATCAGCAATCAAAGGTCAGGCTGAAGAGGTGGGCCTTTAGCTCCCTTAAACACCTCAATCGAGGGAGCCTCCCAGACTGCAGGTGGAAGTGAGTTCCACAGGGTCAGCTCAGAGACACTAAAAGCACCATCTCCTGAGGTCTGAGCCGGACCCTGGGAACATTCAGGAGGCCCCTCGAGGAGGAGGAGGGAGGAGCAGAGGACACCAGTGTCAAGACCTCAGACAGGCAACCAGGACTCGGCCCATATAGGACCTTAAAGGTGAGAAGACCCACCTTGAAAAGGACCCTCCACCTGACTGGCAGCCAGTGCAGGGCACGCAGGACCAGTCACATGACTGGACCTCGAAAGGCCCAACAGCAACCAGGCTGCTGCATTCTGCACTAGCTGCAGTCTGCAGAGGTTCCCTCCCATGGCCGCGAAGTACAGAGCATTACAGTAGTCGAGCCTAGAAGTCACAAAGGTATGCACTAGTGTCAGCAGGTCCTCAGGCAAAATGAGGGTCTTAATCTGGGCAATGTTCTGCAAGTGGTAAAAACCACTGCTGACAACAGATGATACCTGAGCTTTAAAGGTCAATCTGCAAGCAAGGATCACGTCCAGATTTCACACCCTCGGAGAAACCACCAACGGTGCAGACCCCAGAACAAGTCCAGAGTCGGCTCCTGGTGGCAACCCATCAAGCCTGCAACCAGACTCGATCATCAGCACCTCGGTCTTAACCGGGTTGAGTCTCAGCTAGCTGGAAGCCATCCAGTCGTTGATTTTAGCCAGACAGCTGTTAAGCACATCAACAGCTCCCGATGTTCCGGGTGCAAAAGACAAATACAGTTGGATGTCATCTGTGAAACTCCACATTGTACTGTTGAATGATCTTGCCCAGGAGCAGCATGTACACTGCGAACAGCATCGGCAACAAGATCGAGCCTTGAGGCACTCCATAGGGCAAAGGCGTTGGGGAGAAGGAGAAATTCCCATGCCACCCGCTGCACTGTGTCCCAGAGATAAGACTCTAACCATTTGATGACAATACCGGCAAGTCCACAAAACTCACAGAGCTAATCGAGAAGCATGATGTGGTCCACGGTATCAAGAGCTGAGGAGAGACCGAGGAACATCAGAACTGAACTGTCTCCTCTGACTCTAGCCCTGAGCAGATCATTATGCACTCTCACTGAGAGCAGTTTCAGTGCTATGTCTGGCCTGTAAACCTGTCTGGAAAGGCTATAGATATCCAAGGACACCAAGTGATCCTCAAGCTGTTGCGCCATCAATTTCTTGACAACCTTGCTCAAAAAAGGCAGGCTGGAGATCGGACAGTAATTCGCCAGGATGTCTGGGTCGAGGGAAGATTTCTTTAGGAGAGGCTTCACCAGTGCTTCTTTCAAAGCAGCTGGGAAGACCCCCTCCACCATTAAGCACCTGGCAATCCTGGCAAACACCAGACCAATGGCATCGGCACATCCCATTAAGAAACGTGTCAGTGCTGGGTCCAGTACACAAAAGGTGTCCTTCAACTCTGAGATCACCTTAGTCACTTCAGACACCTCCACTGGCCTAAACTCCTCCCAGGCAGACTGAGTGCCTCTGAAACTCCCAACTCGGTCACTGCGAGGTGAAAGCCTCCCTGGCGGAATCCCTGACCAGATGGCCGATACTCTGTCAGAGAAAAACTGAGCAAACTCTTCACGTAAAGTGGTTGCAAAGCTTTTTTTGGTCGAAGACAGGCAGGATGTATAAGCCTGTCCATGGTCTGAAACAACTGAGATGGTCTGTTTCTCCTGCAGCAATTTTCCTAGACAGAAATTCTACCTTCTTACGGGAAATTGCTCCCTGGTACTCAGCATAGTGAGAATGTAGGGCCAGCCTGTCGGCCTCCTGCCAGGTCTTCCACCAACAACACTCCAACTTCCGACCCCTGATCTTCATCACCTTGAGATCTCCATCAAACCAGAGGGATCTCAAGTGAGAGGATCTGGGTTGTATACAGACTGGTGTGATGGTAGCTAGAGTTTAGGCAACCACCCTATTATAGGTGGCCACCTCCTCTCCAGTGCCAATCACACATGCCAAACTGCTTTCTGTGTTAAATAAATATTTTTCATATTTATAAGATTATGTTGCTATTATTTTCCTTTTGAGCTTGTATTTTGTGGTTCTGCTCTTTTGGTGATTTGCGCAGTTGCAGCCAAAGACAGGGCCAGATATGTCCTGACATTTCTGTGATATCTCTAGAGAAATTATCTGCCTACCTGCAGTACCACTGTGGGCTACCAAAAAGAATCTATTTAGATATATCGCAAAATATCTGAATGCATCTGTGGCTGCAACTGTATATATCTTGGGTGACAATGAGTGTGGCCGTATGCAGCTTTCCACTTTCCGCTCACTTATGTGGTTGCATCTATTGTTACAGTGGGATGTGCGGTTAGTGCACCTGACTCTGGTTGCCATGTCACCCAGTATTTTTATTCCCCACCATTGTTTTATTGCCCCATGTGACATACTGTTCTCACATGGGGCCTTTGGATATCACTTGACCCTGTTAATGTGCATTCTATGCTGTTTGCACATTGCTATTGTTTTGCACTGCTGCTGTGTATTCAGCATGTTTCATGCGAATGCTGTTTTGTGCGATATTCCAAATACACTGTTTCCCATGGCTGGCCCTAATTTATGGCACTATTTGGCTTTTTGTGGCTGCTTAGCACTGCTTCTGAATATGGGGACCTATATTTAGAGTTCCTTTCCATCTGCCTTTAGCTTCAGTTTACTGTTAAACACATTTTTGCAAGGAAATGTTTGGGGATATGAACTGGCATTCTAGGAACATGAGAAATACTTTACGTCTGTGAATGTCACAGAGAAAAACAGAAGATTGCTAGAAAATGGTGCTCAGTATTTGCACTACTGAACGTTATATACCATACTGTCCAACAAAGAAGAAAGGCCTTTCAACACCATACCTGGACCTGTCTCACATTATGATATTGAGAGGCAGCTCCAAAGTAACATAGTAATTTAAGTTTGAGAGGGACTGAGGTCTAACATGTCTGCCCACCCACCCACTTCATAAGCTGGGATGAAGATGTACTGTAAACTGTGCAAACATGTACTAATTTAAAGGGTTTCCCTACCCAGCCTGCCACTCAGGATAGCATGGAGTTCTTGCGGTAAGTAGAAATTTGCCTAGGTTTATCTTGCAAGCTAGTCCTGCCATCATATCCACTGCCTCTGCTAGTAGACTGTTCCATAGATTCATATACTTATTTAATTATTTTATTTTTTTATTTATTTAACAAATCCGAAAGACCTTTAAGCCAAGGGCTCTTTTACAGAGGTTCCACGTTAAGTCACAAGAATAGCAAATTACAATGGTTTCAGTAAGTAGTACAACAAGAGGAAAGTAATTACATAAAAAAAGAACAATATGGCAAAATAAATATTGTGTCAAGTGCAGCCAGTAGCCTCGTCTGAAGAGGGTGAAAGGGATTACAAGGAGAGAAGTACAGGGGATGAACTGGGGGGTGGAAGGAGCAAAATAAGAGCAAGGAGGGATGGAGAGTCCACAATGAAGTTTAAGCAGGAAAGACCCATGGGGGCAGGGGGTAGAGGGAGAAAACAAGGTGAGGAAACAGAGGAGAGAGGGGAAGTAGTAGTGGAGGGGTAAAGGAAGGGGGGATGAGGTAGGATGAAAAGAGGGCAGAAATGGGAAAGGGATAAGGGAGGAAGTGCTGTGAGTGGAATAGCGCAGCAACAGGATAGGGCTATAGAGTGGTAAATGGTAAAAGAGGGAGGTCCCAGTGCATTTAGCTGTCAGCAGAGATTAGGTATTGCAGTCACAAGATGCTCTGGAAACTAGGCATTGATGCAGCTTCTGCTTAAATGGTCCCAAGGTTGCAGTCATCTTGGTCTCAGGAGGAAGAATTAAATAAATTAGCAGCTCTAACTGAATGGATCACTGTCGGAGTGAGGTTTGACAGTGAGGGACAGTAAAAGTTTGGCTCACAGAACTCGTGTGCTCCGAGTGCCTGGGAAGGGACTGAAAGCTAAAGGAACCTGGTGGTAGGAGACCAAGATCTGCCTTCTTAGCCAGAAGGCAGGCTTGATATTCAATACAAGCCTGGAGTTGAAGCCAGTTTGCTTGTTCGTAAAGGTCACAAGTGTGAGTACGATATGCTGCACCAGTTAGCAGACGGCATGCCTTATTCAGAGCTGTGGTGAGCCGACGTAGGGTTGTGTCTGTGGCGGAACCATAAATGACCAAACCATAGTCAATAATAGACACAGCTGAACTTTGGATAACCAATCTGAGGGCTTCAGCAGTAAGGCAGTGTTTATGCCTGTGTGTAAAGCCTAGGCAAATGTTAACTGCCTTGGCAACATTCATATATACTGTGCCTATTTTCTTACTGTGCATCAAAATGATAGTTTAGCTCGTGGGAACTTTTTCCATACTTTCCCCACAGGTTCATCTTTATCCTCCATTTTAAATTGCAGCTGTAATGCATATGCCTATTTCACCATGGCGTGAATATGCAAGGCTCTTCTTGTCCTTTGCTCATTCTTTCTTGGCATAACAGTGCTCAACCAAGCATATGGGCATTAGTGCCAATCAGTACTGGTATAGTGTTATACATCCTGGATTCACGGCATACCAATGCTAGACTCTCCAACAGATCTCCTACACCAGCTAGAAAGAAATCCATACTCTAAGATAGCCAAGACAGAGGTAAGACTTTTCACTCAGTCACCACACATTCAGACCTTCAAGTGGCAGCAGCTCATAGTGGGACAAGTGTTGGTTGTACCAGCTTTTAAAAATGATTGTTACTTAAGAGCAATTGTCTAGCACAGAACATGCAGGTATCCCTTCTTTGTGAACTGTGGTCTTGGTAGAGAGTCCTGCCAACTCTTCTAGATCAAATGGCATATTTGCAGGAGTCCTGACAGATGATTTAGCAATAGAGTGTTTAGAGGGAGGCTTAGTGGCCCCTTGCTGTTTTATCTTGTTCGACAACTTGGTAGTCACTTTTCTTAAATCTTTGGGAGATTGTCATTCTCTCTTTGTGTGGCCATCTTCCCCACAATGATAACAAAATACACTGGGTCTGGAAAGGTGAGGCCAAGCAGACTCTTCAACTGACTTCTCATGAGCAAACTGGTGGGATCTCAAGTTACTGGATGGGTTATATCCTCGATCATTCCCACCAGGCCTCCTCCACTGTTGGGACTGCGTGATTGGACTTTGCAAGTTCATTTACCAGGGACCTCAATTCTCTCTCTTTCAAAAGTTCAATGTCGGTTCCCACAGTAGAGACTTGGGCAGTGACAACCTCACTAAGGACAGTGATCCACTAGAATCTCTGGCTTGACTCTGCCTTTGATTTTGACCTTTGCTGCATCAAAAGCAGTTGCAGTACTTACCTTTAGTTCTTGCAGCTCTTTCAGCAAGTCTTTGAGTTCTTGGGGATCATTTACTGGCTCTTTCTCTGTGGTATCAGCTATTCTGGTGGCACCCTGATAGGGGTCCTAAAGTTCCTCCTCATTTTCAACCTCTCTTATCTCTTTCAGCAACCAACAGGAAGCAAAGGGATTGGCCTCCAATCTTGCAGTTTCAACTTCAAAATTAGTGCACTAGAAAACAACAGACTTTATATGATCTAGCTTCACCTGGTTTAGTTCAGTAGATGCCATGCCTCCTTTCTATAAGCTTTCTGTGGTTTTTCCAACTGAGTTACATAAACAGACAGCGGCTCTCCCTTCTATTGTTTGGTGGATTTGAACCTCCACATCATGTCCTCCTCAGATTCTGTACTGCCAAAAAAAAAACTTCCAGTGTAACCACATACTGGGGCTGAAGCATCAGGGCTTCTAGGCCTAAGGAAACAGATGGCTTCCAATGCAGGCACCCTTTAGACTGTCCATAATTATCTTTATTTTCTCAGCCTCAGTACACTGCCACTCTTGTACAAGAGGTGACACATAGTCCATCCAAGTCTCCAGGTCATCCTTCCCATTAGGAGTGGACTCATGCCAGAAAACACTGTAATCTATTGTAAAAGTCATGACTAATCAGTACATAAGCGGTTCAGCTTCCCTGGGGAGGGGTAGTCCCAAGGTTGTCAAATAACTGTTTTAAGTCCTCTTGAATTTGACCTTCAGCTTGCAACAATTTATTAAGTTTTTCTTTGAGCCCTTCAGATTTTGGAAACCATTCAGGCTTAGTAGCCACACTGTCCTCAGTTACCACTTTCCATGCTACCGGGGACTCCTCTGCAACAGTGACCCCTGGTACCTTTGTGGCATCAACTGTGTTGCTGCACTCCACTAGGGCCATTAAGGTGTGAGTTGTCAAGTTCAAATTTTGGCCCCAGACAACTTTTCCAAGACATTTTACTCCCAAAAGAGCCTCTTCAATTTCCCCTCTGTCAGTGCCCAGAGGTATGCATAGGAGCAGGATAGCTTTCTGAGGGTCTATATCCTCTCCTTCACACTAATCAAGCAAGTAACAGCCAGCCATTTTTCTGGAGGGGAGTTCAGAACTGGGACCTAGAACACTATCCATATGAGTAGTAAGATCATGTGAGGCCCATCTGGTGAACAGGAGATCCCAGCAGTGCCTCCAAAGATGTAACCCAGGCTCCATGTGCCAATGGGCTACTACCCCTGCCTGATGATCACAATGCAGGTTGAGGGGCCTAGGCTCTTGTTTTAATGGAAAAAGGGGTTTGTTACCATAAGACAGAAAATTAGTATGGTGCCTCCACCCATGGTAAAAGGATAAGTGGGTGAGATGACAAGCTAGTAACCCCCCCCCCAGGATGCCATACATACCCACTTCCCCACCCAGTGGTCCCCACATGTGTAACCCCCTGCAAATGGGGGTTCTTCAAAGACTTCCAGGAGCTTGCTTGAATGCTCCAAGCCTGAATGGTGTTTGCATTAAGCCATTTATCAGTAGAGTGTTTTAGAACCTCTGGTACTGTCTCTTTAAGAGCTGTCTGCTTGCAGACATAATTAGTTTGTATGGGGGACTGTGTGTTTCTTTGATTGAGTACCACTCAAGCTGCTGCCAATTCACCCCATTTTTGCAGTCACTAGGAGTGCAAAGGAACCTGTCTGAAAGATGTAACTGATTGCCAGAAATCATTTACAGTAATAATAAAATTACAGTTTGTTTAACCTGCTTTCTTTGCAGTCAGAACTGTCTGCCTAGTTCCCCATTCTGGTTTTGAACTGCTGAACTGGACCAATCAGTGTGGGGTAAACTAGCTCTAAAATGGTGCCTTGACGAATCAGAACTTGGACTCATAATCTGAGCCAGCCACAAGAGGATTGTATGGGCAGTGACTTGGGGATGTAGTTTAGACTTCAGTGCCTTTTGGACCAACAGCAGCAGTCTATTGTGAGTGACAGCCAATCCAGTCAAGAACTGGGAGGAACTCAAAGGAAGTGCCGGTTTTTTGTCGGTTGGAGTTCAGTTGAGCTTTGGCAGTGAAGAAGGAAGGAGCCCTGTGCTTTTCAGTGTGCAGTTTTAGTCAAAAAACGTGTAAGGCCCAGAGTTCGGCTCTGCAGCTTGTGTAACAGCTTGTTAGGACTGAATCCGTCCTGTGAAAAGAATCAAAGGATCTCTGAAGAGTAGAAACCAGGCTCACCTGTAGAAGACTGGAAGAATTGCTGAAAATTGCACTCGGTCTGTCAGGAACTGAATCTGCTGTGTGTCTCCCGGTATTGTGCAGTAATTGCATCGGATACAGATGCAGCCTGCCTGGTATAGTACTTTCTTTTATATGGATGTGTGAAGAGGTTTGTGTACCTCAAGTGAGCCCCATGACATTGAAGGACCCTATCTTATTTGGAGGTCGTGAGTACTATCTAGTTGGGTCCTCGTTGAATTGCCACATTAAATCCAAATGGAATTACTGTACTGCTGACTGTTTAATTCTCCTTTTCTCTGTGTGAAAGGGCCCCTACCAGCTGCCACTGGTTTGGACTAGCCACTAGGGCTTGGGTACCCAGGACAGTAACTGATAGGGATAGGCCCTGCACAGAGCCATAGGTAGATTATTAGAGTGATAAGCTAATTAACCTGATTTCCCTGTCCTTGTTATATCCCCTAAATAAATCAGAGCTGCTTGTTTCAGCAAAGTTATACTGCCTGAGGTATTTGTCTATGTTAAGTACTGTACTGTGATTGTTGCACTGTATCTCATTTCACAGGAGGTCCCAGTGCGGAACCAGACCTGGGGTAAGTGTATACCGTGAAGGTAATTCTGATATATTGTGGGCCACTAGTGGGAAGAAAGGGGGTTGCAGTGTCCAGAGGGCTGTGACCAGTTAGTTTAACTATTGCAACCCCTGACCTCTGGGTGGAGGCACCCGCATTGGATCCAGGCCCTCAACCTGTTAGTGGCAAATCAGGCAGGGTAGTAGCCCCTGGATAGCGCCCATCTAGGGGTTACATCTTGGAGGCTCACCGCTGATTGTGTGTCCTCTAGTGGCCATATTTACTAACCACTGTTAAAAAAAAATGGTACCCCGACAGAAGTGGCTGTGCACCGCTGGTGGAGTGGTGTACTGGGAGGAGATCGACTTCAAAATGCTATGCTTATCCTGGACATCCTCTGGGTATCAACACGGACACTGTGCAGGGAGTACTTTAAGGTGGAAGGTTTACAAACCCTGTGGTGGTGGGTCGGCATGCTAATCTGCTCACCCACACTTTCCTGGCCCTAGTAGAGCTTAAGGATCCCATAGATAGCTCCCAAAGTGCCACAGACCATTACCCCAGAGGGAGCCTCCACTGCTTGGAGAGTGATAACTAAGGACAGTAAAGACCCGGGGAATCAGCCCCACCACTATCTGAAACTTTGAGGAGAAATTTGCTGAATGGTTGCTGGGAGAGGGAAAACTGTGGAGGACTTGAAGAAACTATTCTTGCCACCTGGGGTGTTCTCCCCCAACACCCTCTCCTGCTCCAGTGCCCGTAATGGTGGCTGAACCAATGCAGACTCCTATTTCTGCACCTGCCATTAGTCACGACTCTTACCGAAGGTTGAGGATCTTCTCCTTCCCACCCCAAAGGGAGGGATGACTGGGGAGCTGGACAGACTATGTGTTGCCCCAAGTGCTAGGAATGGCAATGCTCGGAAGGTGAAAATCTAAAGAGGGTTAGTGAGAGCCTCCGAGGTCCAGTGCCCTGGCTACCATCCGGCGCAAACGGGCCAGTAACCCTGAAGCGACTGCACAGGCCTATCCTTGAGGCCTTGGAGAATGTGTATGGGAGCCCAGATTCTGATGAGGGACCTATGGTGAGAGGTAAGATGCACAACTGTACCAATGGGAGTTGTTGTCTGTGTATGTATCTCGGCTGGAAAAATTGTTGCAAGAATGCCTCAGAAAAGGTAGTTTGCCAGCGATTGAACTGACCCAACCAGGCTGGACAGGATCCTGTGTCTGCCCCTTCTCAGAACTGCTGTTGCTTCAGTTACACCTGGCAGATCGACTGAATCCCCACCTCCATGTGAGTGAGTTAATGAGAGAAATTTGAGGAGTTGAGAAAGACGACCTGGAGTGGGACCTGCACCAATAGCTGCGGCTACTGACTCGAAAGTGGGGACTGAGGGTGACCCATCAAGGAAGTCTAGGGCAGAGGTTGGCAGTCAATGAGTGCTCTGACATGAAAAGATATGTCCCAATGGGGCGAACTGTTGAGAGAGATCCGAATTCAGTCCTTTATGAAGGCCACGCCTGCAAGTACATGGGCCCTGACCTTATATCCGACTGCATCTGCTATGGGGTGGGGTACCCACCCATGTATCTCCTGCTGATAACAGCTCCAACTCGATTCCTTGACCATGGAAGTGGAGAACTGACGAGATGTCTCCAAATGCTTATCACGCCGCAGACAGAGATGGCACCAAGGTTTCCAGTTAGTACACTCTGCCCTGGCTCCCAGTGTGGCGCCCGGCCAGCTCAAACTCCAGAAAGTATGTTTTGCTAATTGTGGGAAAGATGGGCACATGAAAGGGAAATGCCAGTCCCCAAAAGACACTGACAAAGTTGCATATAGGCTACAAGGAGAGCTTGGAGAAGAAATCAGTGGTTAAGAGGTGCACGACATGATCCCAGTGAGGGCACCAAAAATGCTAATCACGTCCTTTTGTGTGCAAGGTCAGTTGCCCAGGCCCCCACTACCGCCTCCAGACTGGTCCAGAATAGTGGGTCCCTCCATGGAGACCACTGTAAAGGTGAGCAGGAGTGTCTACAAGAGCTATATTAGACAGTGGCTCCCAAGTGACAATTATGTTCCAAGATTGGTATCAGAAGCATTTGTCAGATGTACCCTTACAACCATTAGAAGGACTGCATGTATGGGGGTTAAGTGAGAAGGCTCACCCCTATTCCGGGTATATCCGAATTTGCTGTCTTTCCCACCTCCGTGGCTGGAGTGGCCGAACAAGTAGACCCTAGCCTTATGTGTCCCCACTGACTGTATGATGGTGTCCTTTGTTGATTGGAACAAATGCTCATATGTTCGGAAGGCTGGCACAGTTGTGTTATGAAAAACAGGGTCAAAGACTAGTAGAGCTTTAAGAGTTCGGCTTTAATTAAGAAGGCCCTATGAGGCACAGAGATGCTGAAAAACAGAACCAGAGGAACTGTCGGAATTGTATGGGAAGAAGGATCCTGAGTCTCTGATCCTGGCGCCAAATGCCCAGTGTACCTTACAGGAGAGGTCCATATCAGAAAGGATGTTAAGAAAAATATTAATGTTGGATGCACCAGGCGATGGAAAATTGCCAGAGGGACTGCTGGTCAAGCTTTAGTATTTTGCCCGCTAGAGCCCATGCTTATGCCAGAAGGGTAATGGTCCAAGTTCATAATGTGTCTGAAAGAGACATTCGAGTAAACAGAGGTTGCATCCTGGCTAATGTGCATTGTGCAGACACTGCAGTGCTACCCAGCAGCAAGAGTTCAAGGAAGAATGACAGAGTAACGCCTGACTTGTTTGATTTCGCGACTCCCGCTGCCAGCTGAATGGAAAGTGAAGATCAGTGAGAAGCTTGCCAGAGAGACCAGGTGTTTTCTTTAAAGGAATGGGATGTAGGATCTGCGTGCAAGGAGCTGAGCACAATATCCGGCTGCATGACGAAAAGACCATTTCGTGGAGAGGTCTCGACGCCTGGCACCTGCTGACATAGATGATGTGGAGACGGCATCTCAAGAGATGTTAGCTGGTGTAATACAAGAATCCAGAAGCCTTATGCTTCCCATTGTGGTAGTGAGGAAAAGAATGGAACAGTAAGGATGTGTGTGGATTATCGCACCTTAAACCGCGGACTATCCCGATCAGTACACAATGCCCGCATTCAGGATGCTTTGACTGCCTAAACGGGAGCAAGTGGTTCTCTGTGCTGGATCTCCGCAGGGTACTATCAGATCCCGGCGGCCCCAGAGGACCGTGAAAAGACAGCCTTTATCTGTCCGCTTGTTTCTATGAATTCATGAGGATGCCTCAAGGGATTTCAGGTGCCCCAGCCACTTTCAACGATTGATGGAGGTGCAGTGGGGGACATGAACTTACTAGAGTGCCTGGTATACCTAGATGATGTTATTGTGTTTGGCAGCTCACTGGAGGAACATGAGAGCAGATTATTTAAGGTATTGGACCGACTGGAGGACTTTGGCCTTAAACTGTCCATTGATAAGTGTCAATTTTTCAAACATCAGTAAAGTATGTGGGACACATAGTATCCAACGAGGGAATAGAGACCGACCCAAGTAAAGTTGAGGCCTTGACCATCTGGCCACAGCCCAAAATCTAAAAGAACTGCAAAGATTCCTGGATTCTGTGGTTATTATCGGCGTCCATCAAGGACTATTCAAGAGTGATCCGCCTTTTACTTAACCTTACTCAAGGGTATCCCCAACCCACAAAAATACCAAAAGTCAGCATCCTCAAGACTGAAAGAGTGTATTTTCATCCGAGTGAAGTATTTGGGGTCTGCTGGACTCTGATTGTGAGACTGCTTTTCATGAGATCATATATCAACTTACCCATGCTCCAGTGCTGGCCTATGCCGATCCAAGAAAACCTTACGTCCTGCACACTGATGCTAGCTTGCAGGGATTGGGGGGCTGTGTTGTACCAAGAGCACGAGAATGGCCTGAGACCAGTGGCCTTTGCCAGTAGAAGCCTGACCCCATCCGAAAAGAACTATCCTGTACATAAGTTAGAGTTCCTAGCTTTGAAGTGGCTATTGTTGACCAATTCCATGAGTACTTGTATGGGGCTAAAATACTAGTAAAACTGACAATAATCCTTTGACCTATGTGCAGACCTCAGCTAAGTTGGATGCCACTGGCCATAGGTGGCTTTCTGCATTATCTACATATGACTATGCTCTCGAATACCGAGCAGGTCTGAACCACATAGATGCTATGCTCTCCCGGAGGCCTGTTCCCCAGAATGATTGGGTCCGACTGGCAGAACCTGACATTCGGGCACTCTGCCGGAAGTTTGACAGGGAGGAACAAATGTCCACGGACGCAGTGGACTGCATGGTGGATTGCTTGGGAGCCTCTGAGAATTGCATACCTGCTGCTTATTGCCACTTTTCTGCAATAGACATTGGTGCACTGCCTCAGCTGGACAATGACAGTATTCCTGGCTCAATCCCGCGATCCCATGATCAAAGCAGCTTTAGAAGCCCTCTATGCAGGAAAAGATGTGTCCAAATTACGCCCACTGATTTGAGAACTGCACTGTTATACAAAGAAGGTCCTAAGTTGAAACTGATCAATAAACTGTTATACAGAGAAACAGTAGACAGAGGGGACAAGTAGACAAACAACAACTAGTGCTGCCCACTGCCTTCGAGACTCAGTATTGAGGTCCTTGCACAACCACATGGGGCACCTTGGTATAGACAGAACACTTGACTTGGTGAGATCCAGATTCTATTGGCCTAAGATGGGGGCTGATGTGGAGCAACACATTCGAACTTGTAGTCGCTATTACAGAGGGAAAGCTTGCCCCAGAGGGCTGCCCCCTTGTTAACATCACCACCAGTGCACCCATGGAGCTGGTCTGTATTGATTTTCTGAGTTTGGAGTCAGATCAAAGAAATATCAGTAATGTGCTGGTGGTCACTGACCATTTCACGAGATATGCCCAAGCTTTCCCACCAAAGACCAGAAAGCATCCACTGTGCCAAAGTACTTGTAGAAAACTTTTTGTTCACTATGGGGCTCCACAAAGAATCCATTCTGATCAAGGAGAGACTTTGAGAGTCGTCTGATCAAAGAGATGCTTTCTCTGTGGGAGTGCAAAGTCCAGAACCACTCCTTACCACCCCAGGGGACCCACAGCCTGAACGTTTCAACCGCACTTTGCTAGATATGCTAGGCACCCTGCACCCAAAGGACAAGCCTAGATGGAGCCAACAAATTAGCACCTGGTACATGCTTATAACTGCACCAAAAGTGATGCCACTGATTCTCCCCTACCGCCTGATGTTTGGAAGAGAAGCTCGACTACCAGTAGATGTGTGTTTGGGGTCTCTCCTGATGGGGTTCAAGCTGACAACTATTTACAGTATGTGCAAAAGTTAAAGGCCCAGCTAACTCATGCGTATAACTGGCTCAAACCATGGCTGCCAAAAGAAATCTGGCCAACAAAGAAAGGCATGATAAAAGGTGAAAGCACAGGAACTCAGGAGGGAGATCGGTATTGCTAAGAAATCTGGGACTGCATTGCAAGCACAAGATTGCTTGACCGATGGCACCATCTCCTCACATTGTAGTGGGCAAACTAGATGATCTGCCAGTGTACAAAGTAAGGCCTGAGAATAATTCAAAGATGTAAAACAATACATAGAAATCATTTACTGCCCATTGACAAATCTTAATTGAGTCTGAGCCCCTAGAAGATGCCCTCTGGACCAGTGACTAGAGCTGCTGCTAAGAAAAGATCAAGAAAGTCTGCACCTACAGAAGCAAAGTTAAAGTGTTCCCTCCACAAGTCCCAGTTGAGCATGACTGTCAGTCCATATCAGAAGAAAGTGAGAGTGACTTTGAATACTATCCTTCTTACGAACTGAGTCAATTGTTTGGGGCAATCCCCTAGTCAATACTGGAGACAAAGCTGGGCCTTCTGGACTGTCTAAGCCCCAGCTTCATCCCTGGAGCCAATGCTCCCAGAAAGTGAAGTAAAGCATCAGATCAGATGAAATGGAATCATTGTGCATGGTTGAACTGTTTGAGCTTTCAGGAGGAAATGATAGATTGGGGCAGACTGGTGATACACCGAACAAGAAGAGTATTTTTGAGTGCCCTGACAGTCCACTGCCAGTGTCCGAAAGCTCTCCATGCGAGCCAAGTGTTGTGAACTCAGAAACTGTAACTCCTGGAGCTGAAAGTGCCCCAAGTTCTAGCCTCTACCCCCATGGAGATCTCCTGACAAGTGTGGACAATGCTGAAAATGAGGCTCAGAGTGCAGAGACTGTAACAGTTCCCCTAGAAAGACTGGTCGAGCTGTAAAGCCTGTGGTGCACCTCAGTTATGATTCCCTTGGGAGGCCTGTGGATTTGCCTCTCAATGTTGTCCATAAAGGAGTGTATGTGTCCCGAGCTCATTGCCCAAACTGAGCGCCAGTGCTAACTCCAAGTTACTTGTGTTGCCCTCTAAGTATGGTGCCTTGCCCCATCCAGCCCCAAGGTAACTGATAGGAAAGGCCCCTCTCTTCAGGTTTCATGTACAAGAGGTAATAACTTGAGTTATGGTACAATGTGTATGTAATACTGTGTAAAGAGTGACGTACTGCAATGTTTCAGAAATGTGTTCTTGGTAAAATGATATATTGACTGATGATTCACATATGCAGCCTAATGCAAATGTATATGGTTGCAGTTGAAACTTATGGGTACTTGCTTGACGCTGGACGTCAAGCTTTCCAGGCCAGGAAGGTGTAACCCCTGCAAATGGGGTTCCAAAAGACTTCCAGGAGCTTGCTTGAATGCTCCAAGCCTGAATGGTGTTTGGCATTTAAGCCATTTATCAGTGAGTGTTTTAGAACCTCTGGTACTGTCTCTTTAAGAGCTGTCTGCTTGCAGACATAATTAGTTTGTATGGGGGACTGTGTTTTTTGATTGAGTACCACTCAGCTGCTGCCAATTCACCCCATTTTGCAGTCACTAGAGTGCAAAGGAACCTGTCTGAAAGATGTAACTGATTGCCAGAAATCATTTACAGTAATAATAAAATTACAGTTTGTTTAACCTGCTTTCTTTGCAGTCAGAACTGTCTGCCTAGTTCCCCATTCTGGTTTTGAACTGCTGAACTGGACCAATCAGTGTGGGTAAACTAGCCTCTAAAATGGTGCCTTGGACGAATCAGAACTTGGACTCATAATCTGAGCCAGCCACAAGAGGATTGTATGGGCAGTGACTCTGGGGGATGTAGTTTAGACTTCAGTGCCTTTTGGACCAACAGCAGCAGTCTATTGTGAGTGACAGCCAATCCAGTCAAGAACTGGGAGGAACTCAAAGAAGTGCCCGTTTTGTCGGTTGGAGTTCAGTTGAGCTTTGGCAGTGAAGAAGGAAGGAGCCCTGTGCTTTTTCAGTGTGCAGTTTTAGTCAAAAAACGTGTGTAAGGCCCAGAGTTCCGGTCTGCAGCTTGTGTAACAGCTTGTTAGGACTGAATCCGTCCTGTGAAAAGAATCAAAGGATCTCTGAAGAGTAGAAACCAGGCTCACCCTGTAGAAGACTGGAAGAATTGCTGAAAATTGCACTCGGTCTGTCAGGAACTGAATCTGCTGTGTGTTCTCCCGGTATTGTGCAGTAATTGCGATCGGGATACAGATGCAGCCTGCCTGGTATAGTACTTTCTTTATATGGATGTGTGAAGAGGTTTGTGTACCTCAAGTGAGCCCTGCTGACATTGAAGGACCCTATCTTATTTGGAGGTCGTGAGTACTAATTCAGGGTTGCTCCTGTTGAATTGCACATTAAATCCAAATGGAATTACTGTACTGCTGACTGTTTAATTCTCCTTTTCTCTGTGTGGAAGGGCCCCTACCAGCTGCCACGGTTTGGACTAGCCACTAGGGCTTGGGTACCCAGGGACAGTAACTGATAGGGATAGGCCTGTGCACAGAGCCATAGGTAGATTATTAGAGTGATAAGCTAATTAACCTGATTTCCCTGTCCTTGTTATATCCCCTAAATAA
The DNA here is from genome assembly GCA_016271365.2 of Neoceratodus forsteri. Lineage (NCBI taxonomy): Eukaryota > Metazoa > Chordata > Ceratodontiformes > Ceratodontidae > Neoceratodus > Neoceratodus forsteri. The sequence continues at coordinate 1,096,499,892 of CM057451.1, forward strand.
ATCAGAGCTGCTTGTTTCAGCAAAGTTATACTGCCTGAGGTATTTGTCTATGTTAAAGTACTGTACTGTGATTGTTGCACTGTATCTCATTTCACAGGAGGTCCCAGTGCGAACCAGACCTGGGGTAAGTGTATACCGTGAAGGTAATTCTGATATATTGTGTGGGCCACTAGTGGGAAGAAAGGGGTTGCAGTGTCCCAGAGGCTGTGACCAAGTTAGTTTAACTATTGCAAACCCTGACCTCTGGGTGGAGGCACCCGCCATTGGATCCAGGCCCCTCAACCTGTTAGTGGCAAATCAGGCAGGGGTAGTAGCCCCTGGGATAGCGCCATCTAGGGGTTACACATGGATTAACATACAGCAGTTCAAACAGGCTAAAGTCATACAATTAAGGGCTATAGTTAATAATATTGTCAGAATGGCTGAACTAACCAAAGTGGTGCTGGCTACTTCTGAGACCCCCAGGTTCCTGTGGAGAACAATAAACAGTAACAGCAATGCACTTTGCAGTTAAACACAATAAGCTTGCACTCTGTAATAGTATGGTTATGGACAGTGTTAACATAACAATAAGCCCTTTTTATTATGAAGGTATTTTGGGGAAACAAAGGATTATGATATAAGGCTTGGCAACACATTTAGTAACAGGAATTAATAGTCCAAATAGACACCCCCAGTTAACTTCACTGGGTACCCAGTCATGAACTGTTGCAAGCTTGAAACACGTTGCATCTGGTCATCTGCCATTGGTGCACATAAACAAAGGATTTGGTTAGAATCTTTAACCATTCAATTGTGCAAGAACATCAAATTCCCAAATGGCTGAACTTTTAAGCAAACTGGTATTTGTAATCCCAGGCCTGATGGCATCAAGCACATTTCAAAAGCAACTTGAAACAAAGACAACTTGGAACATTTATTGCAGGGCTAGCCCTGAAGTTACTCACAGTTCTAAAGGACCTCAGTCTCTGAAACAGTGGCAGGATACTTGGCTTCCTTGGGCAGGTTTGAACCTCCAGAGTCTCCGATTCAGATTTCTAGCTTCTGAAGCATGGACCAGCATAAAAGGACCCGTGCTAGCACAACTCACCCCCATGTCTGAGCACAATCCCTGAAGTGGCCACAACTAGCAATATACAGCGTGCAAGGGCTAACTTCCTGAACTGGTCTGGAGGAAAATGCAGATGAGATTCAGAAAGCAGTTTCTGGAACATCTGACTCTGCTGAAACATGCTTTGGACAGTTGAGCTCTACGTTCCAACTGGAACAGTCCCACACAGGATATCAACTTCTGGCTATTTCGCTCTGGCTCACAAAATCAGTGAAACAAGCTTTGACAAATTTACTCTGACTTATAAGTCAGTCTCTGTCCCTTTCAGGCTGAGGGGGTGATTTGGCTTAGTGGGTAAGCCCCAGACCACAAGACAAGAGACACACAGAAAAGCTCCCTCTCTTCTCGAGAGCTTTTAACTACTGCCCCTCTTCAAACAGTCCCTCTCCGACTGAAGAAACACAATACTGTAATCTGATTGGTAGATGAGGTTGTCAGTCACAGTTCTGGCTTTCCGACTGGCCACTCAGAGGGTGCCAAACACACAGTCCTCTATTCTTCCCAGCAGTCATATCTAGGACCCTTTTAGGACCATTTGAGTTCCGATTGGCTAAAACAGAAAGGTCAAAGTAACAAGATGACTGCCAAAGGGCAGACAGCTAAAAGTCCAACTTCAAAGTCCACTTTATAAACATTCTGTTCAGTTTTAAAATTACACATTTACAGCATTCAGTAGGGCTCCCACTACACTATTATCTGGTGCTAGAATGGAGTTGGAACGAGCATTCCCTGGCTGGTGGCGAGCACTGAAGCACTCAGACCCAGAACAAGCTGTTAACACTATACAGCTACAGAGCTTTTAAAGCTACAATGCAAAGGTGCCAGTTTACACATTTGCACAGGAGCTATGCGCGTACAGTTATTTACACAAATGATGCCCAAACTGGATATTAGCCCAGGTTCAAGAGGGCAGAACACCAGGACTGGAGCAAGGCCAGACGGAGAGAAAAAGGTGCCTGGGAGATTACTTAAGGTAAGACCCACTCTTTGGGGGAGTTACATCTGTATAAGCTGAATTTTGTTCCATTGTTGAATAATGTTAAAGATGACTGCATCAGATGGGGCCCCTGACATTGTCTCTATTAATATGACAAAAATGTGCCTTCTTCTAAATATCTTCACCTATCTTCAGGCCCTCTCCATCAGGTTACGTGATATGTTCTTTAAGAGACTGGATTCAGTTAATCATACCTTCCTTTGTAGGGGCAAGCCAGCAAGGATAAAAGGCAGATTCTCCAGTTGTTCACCAGGGAGGGGAAGAGCCCTACCCCACTTTTGAAATTATCTCTGGATTGCTCTGTTAGTATTTCTGCAGGTGTGTAGGAGGAAAGTAAGCCCGTCACAGCTGGCCCTAGAAGAAAAGGAATTGGGAACTGCTGGAAGTGTGGACTGTTGGTGTTAAGTCTACAACAATTTGAGGTACCTGAATATGCAGTCCACTCACATGGACAATAGCAGAAATATGAATAGGGGTGCATAAACTCATAACAGCTAACCTAGGTATCTCCTCTTATACAAGCCCCACAGTGGCCTTGAAGGGACACTCCCACTACATGGTAGAAATGCATAAAACTCTATTACGATGTGCAAAGAAAGGCATCCAGCATCTATATCAGTTGTTTTCATGGTACGGATCCTCATACCACTAATGTGTTTCTTGTTCTCCATCAAGCTGTGGCACCTACCTTCCACATAATGCACAACTTCCATTAAATCCTGCCATGCCCTTTCCTGCACTGCTGCAAGTTCCTGTCTATGGCCCAGCTTTGGCTCCCTAACCATATATTCTCTGGCCAATGCAGCCTGTTCCTCTACTAAATATTTTGATCTGAGTTTTTTGCTCAGCGGTTTGATCAACAGGTGCACCAATGTAACATCAAAACATGTACAGCATAACATTACCCAATGCACACTGAACACACGAGAAGTTTCACTGGAAGCGTAGGCATAGTCCACATTCACCACCCATCATTCACATGATAAACATTTACTTGTCTGCCTGTGGTCTTTGAATGCTGGTGGAACTGGTTTACTGTTTTCATACTCCTAGGCATAATGACATACAGTATAAGTAGCTCTATGTAGCATTCATGGGACAGTAATGTTATAGTTTGCAGTGTGTACCATACGTAATTAGCACATTTGCATATGTAGACTGCATAGCATTATGCAATATGAAGACACCTTGCTACTCCCCAGTATTTTCTCTGATATGTTATATAATGTATACATCATAGCTCTGCACTGGACAGCTGACCATTACAGAAGCAATACTGAGAGCTCTGTACAGGTGCAATAAAACAAAGGTATTTGCACATATGCATTGAAATGTTTAGCACAGACAAGTGCCAAATAGACATCATGTGATGATTATGTGGGTGGCCATACCCATTGTTTGCATGCTACCTCTTTCTGAGGCATTGTTTTGCACAGCATTAATGGTGTATGCATTATACAGTGCTGCAAAGATTGACTGGCACTCTGAACACACCCTGACAACCTGTACAGTTGGTGCAGTGTAGTGAGGGCAGTTTGACAAAGTCAGATAGATCAGGGCCAGCGAGGGCTAGACAGAAGGAGAGGAGGTTTATGCAGCAGGAGATAGAGCACTTAGCAAAACTGCCTGCTGCCAGCCATGAACAGCTTTGTGGTACAGAACCGGATCACATATCAAGTACTGCCATTTTTGAGTTCACTGGATGATACTCACATGGTGCCCGCAACATATTCAGTATGCTGGTGTCCAGTGTTGTTGAGCATTCTGGTATCCAGTGTCACCACCAGTAGGATTATTTATTCTATTGGGAGCATCCAGGAGCTCTGGTGACAGCATGGGGTCCTTGAGTGCAAAGCTCAGGAGGTCCCTTGTATCATCAGAGCCCTGGGATGGGAACAAAGCCAAGCTGTTCATTGCTGGCCATGTGTTAGTTTGTGTGGTATATGGTTCTGAAATAAAAAAATACAACAAAGGTGCCTTATTTATCCCATAAATCTTTGGTTTATGTTTCTATTATGTTACTACAAAAGAAACACACCCTAACCCAGCTGTTGAGGAAAATAAATACGGTGAGAGGAGGGTGTGTTGTTTTATAATGATGAAATAACAAATTATCTTGTATTAGGGAGGGTCCGTGTTCTCAGGGTGAGTACAGAAGTGAAACGGCAGGTGGTATTGGTTTACAGGCTCTTTGCAAATGTTGTTTTTCCACAGGAGGGTGCAAAAAGTATTCTATGACCTTTGAATAGTAGCACAACTGCACACTGACTCAGTCGCACATGGGAGACTAGTTGAAAAACAATAGGACCTGGGGATGGGTGAAAAGCTCACCACGTGGGAAGACAGTTGGCTGAAAGGGAGGACCCAGAAGGTAGTAGTAAATGGGAAATACTCTGGTGTTGGAGATGTCACTAGTCTGGTGCCACATGGGTCAGTACTGAGACCAGTCCTGTTTAATGTATTACTCTGCAGCACAGATATAGTGATAAAGGTAAAAATGTCTCCCTTTGCAGATGTCACTAAATTATGTGGTTGGATGGACTCAGAAGGGGGGGAGGAATAAGGGATTTGAAGATCTACAGAAACTGGAATGATGGTTCACGTTGTGTGAGCCAAAGTTTAACGTCACAAAATGCAAGGTTATGCATTTAGATAAAAGGAACCCAAAGGCAAACTGTCAGTTAGGAGGTGTAGAAATCTGTCCAACAAATGAAGAAAGGGATTTGGGGTAATCATTAGTTACAACTCATATCATCACATCAGTGTGCTAAGGCAACAGGAAAGGCCAACAGGATGCTGGGTTGCATGGGGAGGGGCTTTGCCAGCAGAAGAAAAATGGTGGTACTGCCCCTCTACAGGTCAGTAGTAAGACATAGATAGATAGATAGATAGATAGATAGATAGATAGATAGATAGATAGATAGACAGACAGACAGACAGACAGACAGACAGACAGACAGGCAGTCAGGCAGGCAGACAGACAGATACGAACATACAAAACTGCCAGCAGAAACAGGCCTCATGGTCTATCAAGTCTGCTCGAGTGTGCAGCTAGCCCCTCATCACGCAGCTGCCCCTCCCACTCCCCCCTTCCCAGTATCCCGTACCCTTACCCTGTCCCAACCCCTCTTGAAACTGCCCTATGCTTTTCCAAGACTGCCACTGTTTTGGCCATCATTACCTCTCCTTGAAGGTTAGTCCAGCTATGCCTACTGCATAGATAGATCAATGTTTTATTCATAATACAATATGATCAAGGAGATGCTCGATTTAGCCAAAGCTAGTTTACAACGAGGTCCCATTTGCAAATTGTTACAGAGTAATACAAATATTATAATAAGTATATATAATTTACAAAGGACAGATAATCAAGAATGATCATTCTACCAATTGGAAATAACCAGAGAAACAGATATAGTAACATACACAGTGCATGCAATTGATGTAAAGGTATACATTATAAAGCCAGACAGCAAGACAGAGACTTTTAGCTTTATCATCAGTCAAAGACCTTACGTGGAGTACTGTTCAATTCTGGAGCTGTACGTAAAAAAATCATAGGTCACCTTGAGTTTGTTCAGAAAAGGGCCACAAAATAATCTCTGGTCAGATGGGAGGTCACACGAGGGCAGGTTAGCCAGCCTGAATATGTACTACTTGGAGAAGAGAAGGGAAATGGGGGAATGTGATTGATACCTTTAAATACATGAAAGGAGCAAACAACGTAGATCACAGGAGCCTATTCAAGAGCTGCAGGCACACCACTACTGACGGCATGAATATAAACTGGTGGGCGGGGGGTTTTGATTCAGGAAGGATGTAAGAAAATACTTCTTCACCAAAAGAGCAGTAGGCATAGCTGGACTAACCTCCCAGGAGTGGTAATGAAGGCCAAAATAGTGGCAGTTTTGTAAAAGCATAGGGCTTACTTAAACAAGCATTTGTCAATGCCGAATGTTGCTTGCTTCTATGTGCTGTTTAGGTATTTGGAAGTCATTGGAGTGCAAATATTGAAAATTAGCGAACTTACGAGTGTGTGAGGAAATGCACAATGCACCGTAGAAACAGTCATTTTAGGAATTTTTCACCAAATTTTCAACACAGCCATTTTAAGACCTCTGCTCATGAACAGTGTCACTGTGATTTTCTTAATGTGTCCCATACATTGATTTCGCACACCAACTGCGCCACTGAAATATCTTGGCAGAAGACACCAGGAGAAAGGACTGCTGTGTGACTGGACTTCTCTGCTGGGACTATATAGCCCTCCTTCCGTCCCACCCAAAGCTAGTTCTATTTTTATAGGCACAGGATTTGACTGACAACAGGAACTTCCTGTTTGGGAGCAGGAAGTGAGTAATCACAGAACCACCAAAGACCCACCATCCTAGAAGGGCAGGAGTAGCTCTCCGGCCCCCTCTAGCTGCTGGAGGTCTGCCTCTGAGCAAGTAAGTGGTCCACTGAGAAATATAGGATATTCTTGTCTCAGAACAGGACAATCAGGAGCTTAAAGGGCACACAGGCAGAAAGTAAGGAGAGAGAGAAAAAAAAAACAGAAGAAAGAGTAAGGATTGAAAACAGTTAAGGGGCCAGAAATAAGACATGATTGGAGTGGTGCAGTGCAGTGGCTGTGGAGCAGCAGTCTTCCAGAGACGTTCTGGAGGATGCGGTGTTGTCCCATTTCCAGGCACCTCTCTGGGCTGAGGGAGGAGGTTGCTCATCTCCAGGCTGAGTTGACCAGGATTTGTGGGACCTCTTCCATCCAGGGACCAGCAGTGCCACTGCCGCTGCCTCAGAGGTCGCCAAGAAAGAGGAGCAGTTGGACCACAGTGGGCTCAGGGAGGGTGAGGGTAGTGGAACAGAGGCGCATCCCTCCAGCTGTACCTCTCCACAATTCCTATGCCATTCTGGCAAAGTGTGGTTCCTCTATGGAGGCACCCGCAGTGGAGACCAAGGAGGATGCTGGGGACCTCCACAAAGGAGACCCACAGGAGGGTGGCAGGGGACCCTGCAGGGGAAGAAACAACTCCTGGTGGGGGACTCCATTGTTAGGAAGGTAGAACTGGGGAGGAAGGGAGAGGGAGGTAGGCCTGCCTGGTGCCATGGCTTGAGGACAGGGAGCGAATCCTCAGGATTGCGGAGCAGCTGCACAGGGAGGGAGCTGGATGTCATTGTCCACCTAGGGACAAATGACCTGGCTAAGAAAGGGATTAGAGAAGTGCAGGAAGAGTTCGTGAACTGGGGAGGGCCTTAGTCAAGTAGCACGTGACGTAACCTTTCGGAGGTGCTGCCCATTCATGGCATAGGAGAGGCTAGGTGTTCCACCATGGGATTCAATCAGTGGTTGAAAAACTGGTGTGGAGCTCAGGGATTTGGCTTCATTGGGGACTGGGGTCCACCTGGAGTGATGCAAGCCTATACTGGCATGATGGGCTGCATCTGTCAGAGGAGAACCAGGATCCTAGGTGATAGGTTTAAATGCTTCATTGGCAGCTTTTAAACTAGCCAAGGGAAGGCACTGGAAAGGAGCAGGGAAATCCTAGCCCCCAAATAATCACACGGTAGGTGCGGCAAACACCAACATAGAGTTGTCGATAGGAGAAGGGCAGGGGTAAATGGAGAAAGTGACAAAGGCAAGAAGGACAGGGATGGGGCAAATTGAGTAAGGCCATCAGGAAATGGAGGGTAATGAGTACCAATGCCTCGTAGTCTGGGCAACAAGCCCTGAGCTGGTGGCCTTGATGGAAGAGGGATGCCTGGACATTGTAGCAGTCACAGAAACATGGTACACAGAGAACCATGACTGGGATGTTAACATACCAGGGTACATAACCTACAGGAGAGACAGGCAGGGGAGAAGAGGGGGAGGAGTAGCTCTCTATGTAAAGGAAAGGATAAAAGCAACTGAGCAAAATAGTAAACAGGGAGGAGAGGAGGCACTGTGGGTCACCTTGGAGACTGGAAAGGGCACCACAATCCGCACAGGGCTTGTGTACAGACCCCCATGTCAGGGGGAGGGAATGGACAAGGATATGATAGAAGGCATTCTTAGAATGGCAGAGAAAGGGGAGATACTATTGATGGGAGACCTGAATATGCCAGATGTTAACTGGAGCACATTTGCTGCAGCCACATCCAAAAGCAGGGCCATTCTTGATGCCCTACAGGTGGCAGGCATTAGACAGCTAGTTTCAGAACCCACTGTGAGGGAGCAATCTTAGACCTCAGTATCAAACGGGGCAGTGAGAGGATCTCAGATCTAGAAGTGGTTGCCATCTGGGGACAAGTGACCATCAAACAGTGTGGTTCACATTAAACTCAGCTACAGAGTCAAGCCATACAAAAGTGAGGGTACTGGACTTTAGGAGGGCTGACTTTGGCAAGATGGGAGAGTGCCTCAGAAAAGCACTAGCAAACAAGCTAGAAGGAGGTGTGGAGCAACAAGGGGAATCATCAAAACTGCCATCACAGAGGCAACAAGCCTTTGTGTGAAGCAAATAAACAAATCAAAATGAAAGAAAAAGCCACTATGGTTCTCAAAAGAGGTGGCTGTGAAAGTCAGGAAAAAAGATAGATTCGAAGTATAAGGAAACACAGAAGGAGCAGAACAGAGAGCTGTACCAGTTACGACAGAAGGAAGCAGGGAGGGAAGTCAGAATAGCAAAGGCCCAAACTGAGGAAAAGATAGCCAACTCAGTTAAAAGGGGGATAAAACCTTTTATAGGTACATCAGCGAGCGTAGAAAGACAAAGGGAGGGATAGTGAGGCTGAATAGAATGAACGGTGGGTGGGCAGAGGGGGACAGTGAAAAAGCAGGGATACTGAACGAATATTTCTGCTCAGTATTCACAAAAGAGGAGGGGGAAGTGCCTAATCCAATTAATAGAAGCACTCTTGATGGGGGGTCGATCCCAGTCCTTTCACAGAAGAAAGGGTTCTGCAAGAACTCCTAAAACTGAAGGTGGACAAAGCAACGGGTCCTGATGGAATTCACCCCAGAATTCTAAAAGAATTAAGGGAGGAACTAGTGAAACCACTGGCTACTCTTTTTAATAAATCATGGGAGGATGGTGTGTACCCGAGGACTGGAGGAAGGTGGATGTGATTCCCTTCACAAAAGTGGGACCAAGACAGAGGCAGGAAACTACAGACCTGTCAGTCTGATCTCTGTGGTAGGGAAAGTGATGGAGTCACTTCTGAAGAAGAAAGTAGTTGAGTACCTAGAGGCCAGTGGAGCACAAGACCCAAGGCAGCATGGATTCACAGCGGGAAGGTCATGTCAGACGAATCTAATAGATTTCTTTGACTGGGTGACCAAAGTAGTAGACCAGGGAGGGGCTGTGGACATGGTCTACCTAGACTTTAGCAAGGCATTTGACACAGTCCCACACAAAAGATTAATAGTCAAATTAACCAGCCTGGGAGTGGGTCCCAGGGTGGTAGCCTGGGTAAAACATTGGCTGCACAACGGGACACAGAAGGTAATTGTAAATGGAGTCCATTCTGAAGAAAGAGAGGTACTAGTGGGTACCGTAGGGGTCTTAGTATTGGGTCCAGTCCTTTTAATGTCTTCATCAGTGACATTGCAGAGGGACTGGAAGGAAAAGTATGCCTTTTGCAGATGACACAAAGATCTGCAACAGGGTTGATACACAGGAGGCGTGGAAAGGATGAAAAGGACGTGACAAGGTTGGAGGAATGATCAAGTATGGCAGCTAGAGTTCAATACAAGAAGTGCAAAATAATGCACCTGGGAAACAAGAACCCAGGGAAGAATACACAATGGGTGGGGAGGTAGTAACAACAACAAATAAGGAAAGGGACCTGGGGTAATCATATCAGATGACCTTAAGGTTTAGCAAGCAATGTGAGAAGGCAGTAGGGAGGGCTGGGGGTATACTGGGATGTACAGGAGAGGCATTAGCAGCAGAAAACAGGAAGTTGTTATCCTCTGTACAGACAGTTGGTGAGACCCCATCTGGAGTACTGTGTCCAGTTCTGGAGACCCCATCTCGCAAGGACATAGACAGGATAGAGGTAGTCCAGAGGAGGGCAACTAAAATGGTGCAGGGTCTGCAAGAGAAGCTGTATGAGGAGAGACTAAAGGAGCTTAATATGTATACCCTTGAGGAAAGAAGAGAGAGGGGGGACGTGGTAGAAACTTTTAAGTACCTCAGTGGAATCAACAAAGTCCAAGAGAGTAGCATCTTTCAGAAAAAGAGACTTGCAAGAACAAGGGGACACAATTTAAAGATAGAAGGAGGGCGGTTCAGGGCAATGTGAGGAAGTTATTTCACAGAGAGGGTAGTGGATGCATGGAACAGCCTTCCTGAGGAGGGTTGTGGGGTCTAAAACTGTGGGAGAATTCAAGAATACATGGGACAGACATAAGGCAATTCTTGTGGGGGTAGGAAGAAATAGGCTGTTGGTTAACTAGGATCTACGGCCTATCCTGTAGGTAGAAATAGGCAGACTAGATGGGCCAAGCGGTCCTTATCTGCCGTCAAAGTCTATGTTTCTATATTTCTATGTTTCATTGTATGCCAACATGGGTGGATGTTTTGGGCAGGTTGTGAAAATGACAGCTGTACTGCTCATAAGGAGGTGTGGTAAATGGCAATGTTGAAAATCTGGAGTGAAAATATAAAAATTTGCGAACTTACAGTGTGCGTAAGAACTGCATAGCATACATGATAAAACAGTCATTTTAGGAATTTTTCTCGACCCTTTCAACATAGGCTTTGAGAGCCCACCTTATGAAAAGTGGCAGTGTCGCTTCATTAATCAGTCCCTAAAAGGTGATTTCCATGCAGTGACTACAACCTCCTTCGGCCCAATTAACGCCATGACAGTGCAAGAATTCATGAGGGGGTCCCAAACCCCATGTTGGAAATAAATAAAATTCCCAAAATGCCTGAGATATGCAACAAAGTTGAAAACCCTATCTATCCCATTATACAGCTTACCGCATTTCCTCAGTTCCTGGTCAGCTTTGAAGAGTGCAGACGTGTTCCTGGTCCACCGATGATTGTCGCGCCAAGCTCGGAGGTAAGTATGGGGTGAGGGGTGGGGAGGCAGGGTGCAGGTGATGGAGTGGTTGTGGGAGGGGCAGGGAGACTACAAGGACCATTTTTTATTCAGTTTTTTTTTTTTTTTTTTTTAAGAAGACGACGCTGGACATTTGCCACGCTGGGGTGGGCTCCCAGCATGGCGGCAGGAAAAGCTGTTTGGGGGGACGTGGAGCCGATGGGAGATTGAGCACCCCCCGTCGGCCAAAACAAGATTTGCCATGCTGGGGTGGGCTCCCAGTGTGGCACCGGGAAAGCTTTTTGGGGGGGCATGCAGTCTTGGAGCTGACAGGGGATTGGGAACCCCCGATGGCTAGAACAGTTGTTGCCACACTGGGGTGGGCTCCCAGCGTGGCACCTGGACAGTTGTTGGGGGGACGTGGAGCCGATGGGGGACTGGGCACCCCCGTCAGCCATACAGTGTGTGCGTGGGGGGGAGCGCATCACAGATACATAGAAACATAGAATTTGATAGCAGATAAGGACCGCTTGGCCCACCCAGTCTTCCCATTTCCCTACCTGATGGATAAGCTGCAGATCCTAGTTAACCAGCAGCCTACTTCTTCCTACCCCCACACCCTAGAATTTCCTTATGACTGTCCCATGCATGCTTGAATTCCACCACTGTTTTTGACTCCACAACCTCCTCTGGAAGGCCGTTCCATACATCCACAACCCTCTCTGTGAAAAAATACTTCCTTAAATTACCTCTGAGCCACCCCTTCTATCTTCAAATTGTGTCCCTTGTTCTTGCACATCTTTTTGAAAGGTGCTACCCTCTTGGACTTTGTTGATTCCCTTGAGATACTTGAAAGTTTCTATCATGTCTCCCTCTCTCTCCTTTCCTCGAGGCTATACATATTAGCTCCTTAAGTCTCTCTTCATATATGTCTTCGGTGCAGACCCTGCACCATTTGAATTGCCCTCCTCTGGACAGCTTCCATCCTATCTATGTCTTTTGAGATTGGGTCTCCAGAACTGCATGCAGTATTCCAGATGTGGTCTCACCAGCTGTCTGTACAGAGGGATAATAACGTCTTGTTTTCTACTGGTGATGCCTCTCCCTATGCATCCCAGTATCCCGCCAGCCCTCCTTGCTGCCCTCTCACATTGCTTGCCCACCTTTAGGTCATCTGATATGACTACCCCCAGGTCCCTTTCCATTTTTTTTGTTGTTAGTATCTCACCCCCCATTGTGTACTCTTCCCCTGGGTTTTTGTTTCCCAGGTGCATTACCTTGCACTTCTTAGCATTGAATCGAAGCTGCCATACATTTGACCATTCCTCTAACCTTGCCAAGTCCCTTCTCATCCTTTCCACCCCACCTTGTGCATCAACTCTGTTGCAGATCTTTGTGTCATCTGCAAAGAGACATACTTTCCTTCCAGTCCCTCTGCAATGTAAACTTATAAAGACATTGAAGAGGACCAGGTCCTAATACTGAACCCTCACGGTGCCCACTACTAACCCCCTTTTTTCAGTGGACTCCATTTACTATTACTTTCTGTGTCCTGTTCTCCAGCCAATTCTTTACCCAGGCTGTCATCTTGGGACTCCCAGGCTGGTTAACTTGTATATTAATCTTTGTGTAGGACTGTGTCAAATGCCTTGCTAAAGTCTAGGTAGGTCATGTCCACAGCCCCTACCTGATCAACTACTTTGGTCACCCAGTCAAAGAAATCTATCAGATTTGTCTGGCATGACCTTCCCGCTGTGAATCCATGCTGCCTTGGGTCCTGTGCCCCTCTGGCCTCTAGATACTCAACAATTCTTTCCTTCAGAAGTGATTCCATCATTTTCCCTACCACTGAGGTTAAACTAACAGGTCTGTAGTTTCCTGCTTCTGCCTTGCTCCCACTTTTGTGAAGGGAATCACATCTGCCCTCCTCCAGTCCTCAGGTACCACCCCATCCTCCCATGATTTGTTAAAGAGGGTAGTCAGTGGTGTCACTAGTTCTACCCTTAGTTCTTTTAGAATTCTGGGATGAATCCCATCAGGCCCCATTGCTTTGTCCACCTTCAGTTTTTAGAGCTCTTTTAGAACCCTTTCTTCTGTAAATGGGCTGGTATCAACTTCTGTATCCAGAGTGTTTCTACTGTTTGTTTTAGGTACCTCCCCCTCTTCCTTTGTAAATACTGAGCAAAAATATTTGTTTAGTATCTCTGCCTTTCACAGTCACCCTCTGCCCACCCTCCCTCCCTTTATTAAGCCTTACTATCCCTCTCTTGGTCTTTCTTGGCTCCTGATTTCGATTATGGGTGCTTGCGCATTGTGTGTGTGCGTGGGGAAGCTCTGCTCACTGAGCGGAGCTCTCCCTTTCAACTGTATGCTACTGCATTTTGGAGCTGTCATAGACAGCTGCAGCACTCATTGGGGAACTGGGGCCGCACCTGCAAACACACTGACTGAATTGGAAGAGGGCTGACACACCTCCGAAAACTCGGATGACGGCACTATGTTTCTTGCACATGCATGCAAGCAACATAAAAACTAGTGAAAACACATTGCACAGGGGCTCTAGCAAGTGGTTTGTAGCTAGGTAGTGTAAGCCCCCCTTCCTGCGTCTAGGGGTATGGTGGTAAAAATCCTGGGGAGGGGGGCACTATATAGCCAAAAGAGTCCACATACCTGGTCGGCCTGGCTTACCAGAACTGATGAAACCGGGGTGCCCCATTCTTCAGGGTGCAGAGCAGGATGACTGGAGAGGATGAAGAACACTGGCTTCACCTGCTTGGCCTTACCATCTTGCCACTGAGGCCTTGGAGACAATCTTCATAAGGCAGGCCTCGCTGTCTTCCATGATGGTCCACCAGTTTTTCAGTCTGGGGACAGCACTGGCATTGTCCCCATGACCCCTCCAATGCACACCCTAGAATACACACTAGGGGCTGGGCTGTGGAGGCAAAACTCTTTCTTAGCAGCAAACAGTTCATCCACAATGAACTAGACAAAACACTGGAACTGCAAGAAACAGGGAATCATGTTTCATGAATAATTAATTGAAACAGGAAGTCACTCCATGGAGCAGTAAAACACAACAGGTGGCTGTGGACTGATGGGTCACATCAGAAGCTAGTTAGTGCTCCTGGACCGAGAGGTCATATCAGAAGCTAGTTGGTGCTCAGGACCAAGAGGTCACATCAGAGCACAAAGTCCAGACAGCTACCTATCATTTAGGCTGCCAGAAGTCCAAACACAGGCAGACTGACTCATGGCCGAATCAGGCCTGTGAAGCAGACAGCAAAGGTTCTCCTTTCTCCTCTCTCTCTCTCTCTCTCTCAATTTCCACGCGGAGCACTGACCTCCAGGGAGATGGCCAACCCCGCCCATGGCTGCACTCTTCATCCACTCCTCCTCTTTTTAAGATCAGGAATGCAAACCTCTTGAGAGATGGCTGCCCCAGCCCACAGCCACCCTCATAACAGGCTCCTTTCAGGCACTGAGCCCAGAACTTACCTGAAAGAGCTCCTGATTCCTTATCACCCTGTGAGACCGCTCCGCTCAGCCGACGAGGGGTTGCTAGAGATTCCGAGGGTGACTTTAAAATCTGCTGGGGCCCATGCTTTTATGTTCGTGGCCCCATCCCTCTGGAATTCTCTACCCCATCGGATTAGGGAGTGCATGACTGTGGGGAGCTTTAAACAGGCCCTAAATTCTTTTCTCTGGGTCAAAGCATATGGTAATGATGATTTCTGATCTGTACTGTATATTTTATGATGATGATTCTGTTTTTATTGTGTTAATTGTTTTACTGTACTGCGCCTTGATATTTGAAAGGCGCATAGTAAATAAAGTATTATTATTATTACTGTATTTATTTATTTAGCTTTTGTTGACCGGGTAGGTACAGTAGACAAGTATTATGCCTATTTTCAGGAACGACCTGGGAGATTACAAACAAAGGGTACAGAGTGGTACAGAAAAAATACAAGTACATCACGACAGCACAACAACATGTGGAAGTACACTGAGTAACATTATCCAAGGAGTAACAGGTCATAAACAATTATAACATATTATATTTAAGGCACAACCAGTATATGTGGTCGTAGACAATTATAAACTCAGTCAAGTGTACAGGTACGTGATAGAATCGTGGGGATAAGCAAGGTATAACAGGCAGGTCCTGTGAGAAGCAACTTGGGTCCAGTTGACAGTAGACGTTGCACTAGGGAGGCCTGGGGCAATCACACACTGAGGTTAATTTGAAGAAATCTCACAGGGATTTTCAAAAGCACTGATGGGAGGGGGCCGAGTGAACATATTCTGGAAAGGAGTTCCAGAGTCTGGGAACACATACGGCAAAGTCCCTGTCTCCCATGAGGGTCCGGTGGAGGAACTTTAGCATCCCGGAGCCTGGGACCTGAGTTGGTAGGGGAGAGGTCTGCTGGTGGTAGAAGCTGGGCCAGCCCCAGGGGGTGCCAGTTCTAATCACTTTGCCCTCAAGGCATCCTACCCCAAAATCCAGGTACCTAGCTGGAGAAAGCTAGCAGAGTTTATCATATAGCTGCAATGGTGGGTGAGATGGGCGCCAAGGCAAAGCAGCAGATGTTGTTATACGTCGTGTGCCACCGAGTGAGGTGGGTATTAGAGGAGCGAGCAAATTGGTGCAGGCCATAGCTAAGGGAGGGAAGGAGTACACCTCTAGCAAGGACCAGTCGAGCTGCAGGTGTGAGGTTATATTTGGCCCTATAGGCCAGGCCCAGTTTGTAGTTTACTGCCCTGCAGTCCTTTAAAATGTGACTCCCCAGGTCAAGTTGTGGGTCAAGTGTCACCCTAAGGTATTTGACGGAGTTCACTATTAGGAGGGAAGTTCCATCTGGATTGGTAATACCCAGCGGGGCTGGTAAGGCTTTGATTTTGGCTGCTGATCCAAATAGCATAGTGTGCATTTTTTTAGGTTCAAGACCAGTTTCTGTTTAGTTACCCAGGCCAGGACACTGTTAAAGTCCTCAGACAAGCGCAAGTTGAGAGTAGCAATGTCACGGGAGTGAGCCATAATAACCAGATCATGTGCGTATAGGGTGGCACTGGAGTTAGTTGTAGCCGCTGGGAGTTGGTTAATAAAGAGGGAGAAAAGGAGGGGGCCCAAGACCGAACCCTGTGGGACGCCAGAGGTTACCAGTAAGGGCTCAGAGAGGACTTTGTTGAAACTAGTCCGTTGCGTTCCTCCATGCAGGTAACCCGTAAGCCATTTCTTAGCAGGAGGGGAGAGGCCAAGTGACCGCAACTGTGAACAAAGCAACGCATGATCGATAAGGTCGAAGGCTTTGGACAGGTCAATAAATATGGCTCCAGAGAGTTTGCCCTGGTCCATGGCTGCTCTGATGCTTGAAGTGACAGAGACCAAGGCTGTGGTGGTGCTATGCTCCTTACGAAAACCATGCTGGGCCGGGGACAGCAGCTCATGTAACTGTATATACTCCGAAAGCTGCTCAGCCACAACCTTTTCAAGGAGCTTACTGAGAGATGATAGAATAGCAATCGGACGATAGTTGTCCGGTATTTTGGGATTGCCCTGCTTCAGAACAAAGACTATCCTAGCCTCCTTCCAGATATCAGGAATGGCCCACTTCGCAAGGGATAGGTTAAAGATGTGGGCTACTGGGAGAGCGAAATGGGAGGCACCAAATTTTAGAAGCTTTGGCTCCAGGTTGTCTAGGCCAGGGCTGGAGTACTGGGAGAGGCCAGAGAGAAGTCTCTGCATATCCTTGACTGACCCAGCCCGAGACAGAACATTTGTTGGGGGTGATCCTCCTGCTGAGTAGAGGGAGGGGAAGGTGTACAGTCATCAGGCGGGAAGAGTGCGGAGAAACGTTAGGTCTGAGAAGTGTGAATTAAGGGAGTTGGCAATGGTGTGGGGATTGTTACAGGAGACCCCTCCGATTATCATGTCAGATACCCCCGTATGAGAGGACCCACAGAAAAGAGTTTTTTTGTTTCTCCAGAACCATCTGGGGTCACTGGCAGAGTAGAGTAGGGTGGACTTACAGAAGTCGCTTTTTGCAACCCTGATGGCCTTTTTGCACTTGCTTCTGAGGTATCTGTATTGTTGGAAAATTGTGAGATCAAGGGAAATTTTAAAGTGGGCCAACACTTGTCTCTAGCCTGTATTAACTAAACAGTCCTGTAACAAGAACAGTCAAGAACCAGGGGCTGACCCGGACCCCTGGCTCCTGATCAGACCCCCTCATCTCATGTCTCTTTCTTCTTCTCCACCATCCTCCCATTAGGCATCATTCTGTACCATTGGTCCTGCTCAGCAACGGTCCTCAGGGCCAATGTAGAAGATAAGCCCAGCTCCATTGCTGGATCAACTTTACAGCCACTGGGCTTCCTCTCTTGATGTGTAGACTGAACTCCCAGCCAGCCTACCAGGGCTGCTTAACAAACAGCCACCATCATGTTCTCTAATCCAGACACAGCACTGCTGCAAGAAAAAAAGCATTGTCACCCTGGCCAAGTGGGCAATCGCCCCCTCAGACCTCCCTCCACCTCTTCTTACTCTGATTTTCTGTGGGGCTCCCTCTCTTATTCTCTCTCTTCAACCATGCCAAAATTGCCCACTGACCCAAAGGTCCAATCTGGACCAAGATCCTGTGCACCAAAATCACCCTGTGTCCCAATGTCCTATGGGACCTGTTGTCCCAGTATAAACTATTTACAATTTTCCCCCCTAGCACCAGTCAGCACTGAAACTACACTCCTTCTCAATGGAGCAGTTGTTCCTATAAATAGAGTTTAGTTGGTGGCCATGCATGTGCTGTAGCATGGGCCACCATTACTATTTAAATATTTTTTTCCTGCAGTCTCGAGCTTGGTCCAGCCAAAAAACTCTTGTCCAGGACACAGTGTGCCGGAGGTGTGGAACAACCAACCAGGCACTCAACCCGCATGCCAGAAGCCGAGACACTGGGACCAAGCAGCCAGAGTTGCAACGGGGCCACCAGGCACAAGTCCTCCCCCTCTACCCCCGCCTCCGGAGCCTCAGATGGAAACAGCGTCGCATGGAGAACAGAGCCACAACTCCACAAAGTAAGTCCATTTGGGGGGCTTACAGTAACAAATGGTCTCTGCCATCACCTTTCTGTTTCTTTTTTCATTAGGATGGAAATCTATACACAAGGCATAAACATAGACTATATTCTCATACTGCATGCATAATCCAGGTCCTTCACTTTATATCCTCTTATGATACACTTGCCATACGCATGCATGTGACGGCTGTAATAAGGCATCTTCCATGTCTTTGTTTATTATAACTCATGCAGTATTGTGAGATCTCAGTATTACAGCAATGGCTGTGTTACAACCATCTGTTGGTATATGGCAGTTACACTTTATGTGTCTGGACATTGGGCCAGCTTGTGTAAAGTGTGTATGTGCTCTTACACTGACTACTCTGTCACATCAGCAAGCCATGCCACAGCCACTGTGTTGTGTTGCTGTACATTCCACATATTATCGGCATGTACAAAGCAGCCACTGTGTTATCTGTTACATACCCTGTACATACTTCTTGCTGACCTGTGTCATGTACTTCCCTCTATAGACACCAGGTCCAGTAAGGACATAGAAACATAGAAGGACTGCAGATAAGGACCGCAAGGCCCATCCAGTCTGACCATTTCTTTTTCTACCTTATAAATGTGCCATCGGCCTTTGCTCTGTCAATGGCCTATCTATTCATACTCATCTGTATTGCTCCCTTATGCCTATCCCATGCATGTTTGAAGCCCTGCACTGTATTCATATCCACCACTTCTTGAGGTAGGCCGTCTCATGCGTCCACCACCCTTTCTGTGAAAAAGAACCTCCTCACATTACCCCTTAATCAGCCTCCCTCTAATCTCATGCTGTGTCCTCTTGTTGTGCTATTTTTCTTATATTGAAACATGTTAGACTCTTTCACCTTGTTAATACCCTTAAGGTGTTTGAATGTTTCATCATATCATCTCTTTCCTCCTTTGCTCAAGGGTATATATTGAGCTCCATTAATCTGTCCTCATATGGAAACACTGATCCCCTTACATCCTTCAAAAGCTGTACACCAGCCTAATCCCAGATTCATGCAATTGCTTCCACAAGGCCTAGTCCTCCCACACCTCCACACCCCCACACTCTCTCCCCCACCCCCTTCAAAGCTCCTCCCTATTCTTCTATCATTCTCTGGTCCTTTCCACATCAAACCTCAAACATATATGCCCACCCATGTACCATTATCCAAGCCTTATCCCTACCAGACTGTTTGTTTCTCACCTTAATAGGTTTTTGGTTTACTGTCCTTTGCCTTGTATATGTAAATAATTGTACATCTATCTCACTCATAAATGTTTGTATTTGTGCTATTTCAATATCATGTTTTGTATACACTCTGTAACCTTTTTGTTATGACCACTCAGGTCCATCTTGTAAATGAGCTTTGCTCAATGATGTTCGCCTGAATAAATAAAGATTTTGATTGATTGATTGATTGATATGTTTTCTGACGCAGTCCCTGCACCATTTTGGTTGCCCTTCTCTGGACTGCCTCAATTTGATTAATGTCCTTGTGAAGGTGTGGCCTTCAGTACTGCACGCAGTACTCCAGAAGGGGCCTAACCACTGTCTTGTAAAGAGGGATTATTACCTCCCTCTTCTGACTTGTGATACCCCTACTAATACACCCTAACATCCCCCTAGCCTTACCTACTGCTTTATTGGTCTGCTTGGATGATTTCAGGTCATCGGTGATGGTGATGCCAAGTCTCTTTCTTCCCTTGTGACTGCCAGCAACTCCCCTCCCAGCCTATGGGTGGCTTCACTGTTTCTCTTCCCTATGTGCATGACTTGCACTTCTTTGCGTTAAACCTCAGTTGCTACTCTTCCAACCATTTGCTAGTTTATCCAGATCTCTTCTCATTCTGCCCACTCCATCTGGATCATCTACTGTGTTGCAGATCTCGTGTCATTCGCAAACAGACAAACTTACCCTCCAATCCATCTGCAATGTCACTGATGAAGATATTGAAGAGGACTGGCCCCAGGACTGATCCCTTAAATTTCCCGCTCCGGCGTGCATCTCATGTGACTGTATACCGGTTTACCATCACTCTGTTTTCTGCCCGTCAACCAGTTTGCCACCCAGTTGACCAACTTCTGACCCACCCGAGCCTACCCAGCTTATTTATCAATCTCTACGGGAAAAGTATTGAAAGCTTTGCTGAAGTCAACGTAGGCAACATCAACTGCTCCCCCTTGGTCCACTACTCTGGTTACCCAATCAAAGAAATCTATGAGATTAGTTTGACAGGACCTTCCTTTTGTAAACCCATGCTGTCTTGGATCCTGTGCTCCTATGGATTCCAGGTGTTACACTATCCTTTCCTTAAGGAGTGCCTCCATAATCTTGCCCACTACTGAAGTAAGACTGACTGGTCTGTAGTTCCCTGCCTCCTCCCTGCTACCACTCTTGTGGAGCGGGATCACATGAGCCCTTCTCCAGTCTTCTGGGACCTCTCCTGTGCTCAGAGACTCACTAAACAGTTCTGCTGATGGCTCTGCTAGTTCCACCCTTAGCTCCTTTAGTACCCTGGAATGTATGCCATCAGGTCCCATTGCCTTGTCCACTCTGAGCTTATCGAGCTCTTGTAGGACCCTTTCTTTTGTGAAAGGACTAGTGCTCACCTCCCCCCACCCCCGTGTCCATGGTGCTGAGATGTGGTCCCTGTCCTACCTTCTCTTCAGTAAATACTGATCAGAAGTATCTATTTAGGATAGATGCTGTTACATGGTCCTCCTCTTCACACGCCCCCTTATCTCCTTTGATCTTAGCAATACCCACTCTGGACTGTCTCCTTTCAGTAATGTATCTATAGAAAGTCTTGTCACTTTCTTGTACTGTCTGTGCTAGTGTTTCCTTGGTTTGGGCCTTTGCCTGCCTTACTGCCTTCCCTGCTTCCCTTAGGGAAGTTTAGTATGCCTCTCTATCTTCATCTCGCTGTGTTCCCTTATATTTCCTGAAGGCCAGCCTTTTGGCTCTGACCTTTTCTGCTACTGTTTTTGAGAACCAAAGTGGTTTCATTCTTCTTTTGCACTTCCTTTTCTGTCTAACACAATGGGATGTTGCTTCAAGTATTGCAGCCTAATGCTTGCCCACTTTCTTGTACCCTCCACCTGTGTTTCTTTTTGTCAGGGCTAGCTTAACTCTGTTGGCCATCTTATCAAAGTCAGCTCCTCTGAAGTCCCATATTTTTGCCTTGGAATGAGATGATTTAGTTGAAGTGGCCAAATCGAACCATACCATGTGATGGTCACTGGCCCCCAGGTGACCTTCTACCTGGATATCTGTGATCCTTTCCCTGTTAGTACTAGATCTAGGATAGATCTTGTGGGTTGTTGTACCAGTTGTTTGAGGCCTTCCTCCCGCAGGGAATCCACCATGTGTCTAGTTCTAGCAGATGTTCCTGTTGGTATTGACCAATCTGAATCTGGCATGTTGAAGTCTACCATTATCAGAACCTCCACTTTAGCTGTCATGTTTTGTATATCTTCTAACAGCAATGTGTCTATGTCCTCCCCCTGGTCTGGGGGCCTGTAGACAACCCCAATTCTTATGGCTGTCCCATTTCCTGTTTCCAGGGTGACCCACAGTTCTTCTGGCTCCTTAAGTGTATTCTGAATTGCTGTAGCTTTGATATTTTCATTGATATACAGGGCCACTCCACCCTCCCCCCCTTTTTGTACCTCGGTCGCTTCTGAACAGTACATAGCAAGGTACTGAAGTGTCCCAAGTGTGGTTACTGGTAAACCACGTCTTGTTAATTGCTACTATGTCCAGTTTAGCCTCTGTCATTATTGTCTGCAGGTCTGGGATCTTGTTTCCCAGACTGCAAGCATTTGTGTACATGGTTTTCCATTGGCCAGATTTCAGTGTGTTAGTTGTTGAGTGAGATCTGGCGTTTACCCTGTGCATCGTATGGGGAGCTAGATGTTTTTCCTTACCTGATGATGCAAATGAACTGCAAACATGCTGAACTCCTGTTTGACCACTAGCTGGGGAGGGTGTTCTCCCATTCAACGAATGGGTGCTGCACCCTCTCCCATTTGCTAGTTTAAATATTTGGCAAAGACATCAAACTTCTGCCTCAATGCACTGACTGCCTCCCTAGGTGGGAGCAGGGTCAGGGCACCAGCAGGAGTCTGCAGGTGGGAACCAACAAAGCAGGAGGACCCAGAAGGATGCATTGGGGACAGGCAGGCCCAGGGGAGGCACATGCCACAGATCAGACACACAGGTGGTATTGTAATAGTAAGAACATCACACAGTCCTCTTTGTGTGTTATGTGTGTTTAAATAGGCTATATTGCCCTTGCAGGAGCACACCAACACACGGCTGTCATACAGTGTATGTGACAGGGCAGTTATCAGTGCTGGGTGTGTGTACATAACTGCATGTTTATCTATTCAGTTCACAGCATAACAGTTTCTGTTGTCATTGCTCATGGCCTTTTGTCCATTACTGCACTGTCCAATAGTTGTACATATTTGTATTACACTATGCAGAGTCAGATTGGATCACTGGACAACTGGACATTTTTCAGGAGTGACCTCCCACATGCAACTCTCCAGCTTGAAGACACCGATATGTTTTCACATAACATCAGTTTTTTAATTGAATGGGATTGTTCTGGTGTATTTGACTCCCTTAAAAAAACCTAGCCAATGCAGCAAAGACTACTACAGCAAAGCAATCAGAATGTTGAGGTGTACTAGGAAGGGGTTCAACAGCAGGTGGAAAAAGGTGCATTTCCTGTCTGTAGATCACTGGTGAGACCCCATCTGGAATACTCTGCCCAGTTTTGGAGTCCTCATTTGAGGAAAGACAGACAGGCTAAAGATGGTACAGTGCAGGGTAACCAAAATGATTCAGGCCCAACCGGACAGATCCTATGAGGATCATCTTAAGGCCCTGAACATGTACTTGTAACCCCTAGATGGCACTATCCCAGGGGCTACTACCCCTGCCTGATTTGCCACTAACAGGTTGAGGGGCCTGGATCCGATGGCGGGTGCCTCCACCCAGAGGTCAGGGTTTGCAATAGTTAAACTAACTTGGTCACAGCCCTCTGGGACACTGCAACCCCCCTTTCTTCCCACTAGTGGCCCACACAGTATATCAGAATTACCTTCACAGTATACACTTACCCCCAGGACTGGTTCAGCCACTGGGACCCCCTGTAAAATAAGAAGATACAGTGCAACAATCACAGTACAATACTTTAACATAGACAAATACCACAGGCAGTATAACTTTGCTGAAACAAGCAGCTCTGATTTATTTAGGGGATATAACAAGGACAGGGGGAAATCAGGTTAATTAGCTTATCACTTTACTCATCTATTTATGGCTCTGTGCATTAGGCCTATCCCTACCAGTTACTGTCCCTGGGTACCCAAGCCCTAGTGGCTAGTCCAAACCGTGGCAGCTGGTAGGGGCCCTTTCACACAGAGAAAAGAAAAATTAGTTAAACAGTCAGCGGTACACTAATTCCACTTGGATTCAATGTGGCAATTCAACAGGGAGCGACCCTGAATTAGTACTCACGACCTCCAAACAAGATAGGGTCCTTCAACGTCAGCAGGGCTACTCTTGAGCTCTACGAGACTCCTCACACATTTATATGGTAAACAGTAACAGACAAAAGTCCTTTAATGGCAGCAGGATTCACTTGAGCTACACAAGCCTCCTCACACATTTATATGGTAAACAGTAACAGGCAAAAGTCCTTTAATGGCATCAGGATTCACTTGAGCTACACAAGCCTCCTCACACATTTATATGGTAAAAAGAAAGTACTATACCAGGCAGGCTGCTTCTCTATCCCGATCGCAATTACTGCACAATACCTGGGAGAACACACAGCAGATTCAGTTCCTGACAGACCGAGCGCAATTCAGCAATTTCTCCAGTCTTCTACAGGGTGAGCCTGGTTTCTACTCTTCAGATATCCTTTGATTCTCTTCACAGGGCAGATTCAGTCCTAACAAGCAGTTACACAAGCTGCAGACCGGAACTCTGGGCCTTACACACGTTTCCCGACTAAAACTGCACACCGAAAAAGCACAGGTCTCCTTTCCTCTTCACTACCAGAGCTCAACTGAAACTCCAGCAGACAAACCGGCACTTCCTTTGAGTTCCTCCCAGTTCTTGGCTGGATTGGCTGTCACTCACAATAGACTGCCCCTGTTGGTCCAAAAAGGCACCGAAGTCTAAACTACATCTCCCAGAGTCACTGCCCATACAATCCTCTTGTGGCTGGCTCAGATTACGAGTCCAAGTTCTGATTCGTCCAAGGCACCATTTTAGAGCTACCTAAACCCACACTGATTGGTCCAGTTCAACAGTTCAAAACTAGAATGGGGAACTAGGCAAATACAGTTCTGGCTGCAAAGAAAGCAGGTTAGACAAACTGTATTTTCATTATTACTCTAAATGATTTCTGGCAAACAGTTACATCTTTCAGATAGGTTCCCTTTGCACTCCTAGTGACTGCAAAAATGGAGTGAATTGGCAGCAGCTTGAGTGGTACTCAAGCAGAGAAGCACACAGTCCCCCCATACAAACCAATTATGTCTGCAAGCAGACAGCTCTTAAAGAGACAGTACCAGAGGCTCTAAAAACACTTCACAGATAAATGGCTTAAACGCCAAACACCATTCAGGCTTGGAGCATTCAAGCAAGCTCCTGAAAGTCTTTTGGGAACCCCCATTTGTGGGGTTACAGCCTTCTGGTCTGGGAAAGCTTGACGGCGCGCCAAGCAAGTACCCTATAAGTTTCAACTGCAACCATACATTTGCATCAGACTCACACATGTAATCATCAGTCAATATATCATTTTACCAAGAACACATTTCTGAAACATTGCAGTACTTCACTCTTTACACAGTATTACACACACATTGTACCATAACTCAAGTTATACCTCTTGTACATGAAACCTGAAGAGAGGGGCCCTTCCTATCAGTTACCTTGGGCTGGATGGGGCAAGGACACCATACTTAGAGGGCAACACAAGTAACTTGGAGTTAGCACTGATGCTCAGTTTGGGCAATGAGCTTGGGACACATACACTCCTTTATGGACAACATTGAGAGGCAAGTCCACAGGCCTCCCAAGGAATCATAACTGAAGTGTACCACAGGCTTTACAGCTCTGACCAGTCTTTCTAGGGGGAACTGTTACAGTCTCTGCACTCTGAGCCTCATTTTCAGCATTGTCCTCACTTGTCAGGAGTCTCCATGGGGTAGAGAGGCTAGAACTTGGGGCACTTTCAGCTCCAGGAGTTACAGTTTCTGAGTCCACAACATTTGGCTCGATGGAGAGCTTTCGGACACTGGCAGTGGACTGTCAGGGCACTCAAAATACTCTTCTTGTTCTGGTGTATCACCAGTCTGCCCTAATCCATCATTTTCCTCCTGAAAGCTCAAACAGTTCAACCATGCACAATGATTCCATTTCATCTGATCTGATGCTTTGCACTTCACTTTCTGGGAGTATTGGCTCCAGGGACGAAGCTGGGGGCTTAGACAGTCCAGAAGGCCCAGCTTCGTCTCCAGTATTGACTAGGGGATTGCCCCGAAACAATTGACTCAGTTCGTAAGAAGGATAGTATTCAAAGTCACTCTCACTTTCTTCTGATATGGACTGACAGTCATGCTCAACTGGGACTTGTGGAGGGAACACTTTAACTCTGCTTCTGTAGGTGCAGACTTTCTTGATCTTTTCTTAGCAGCAGCTCTAGTCACTGGTCCAGAGGGGCATCTTCTGGGGCTCAGACTCAATCAAGATTTGTCCAATGGGCAGTAAATGATTTCTATGCATTGTTTTTACATCTTTTGAATTATTCTCAGGCCTTACTTTGTACACTGGCAGATCATCTAGTTTGCCCACTACAATGTGAGGGAGATGGTGCCATCTGTCAGCAATCTTGTGTTTGCCATGCAGTCCCAGATTTCTTAGCAATACCCGATCTCCCTCCTGGAGTTCCTGTGCTTTCACCTTTATATCATACCTTTCTTTGTTGGCCAGATTTCTTTTGGCAGCCATGGTTTGAACCAGTTGGTACGCATGAGTTAGCTGGGCCTTTAACTTTTGCACATACTGTAAATAGTTGCCAGCTTGAACCCCATCAGGAGAGACCCCAAAACACACATCTACCAGCAGTCGAGCTTCTCTTCCAAACATCAGGCGGTAGGGGGAGAACCCAGTGGCATCATTTTTGGTGCAGTTATAAGCATGTACCAGAGTGCTAATTTGTTGGCTCCATCTAGGCTTGTCCTTTGGGTGCAGGTGCCTAGCATATCTAGCAAAGTGCGGTTGAAACATTCAGGCTGTGGTCCCCTGGGTGGTAAGGAGTGGTTCTGGACTTTCGCACTACCCACAGAGAAAGCATCTCTTTGATCAGATGACTCTCAAAGTCTCTCCTTGATCAGAATGGATTCTTTGTGGAGCCCACAGTGAACAAAAAGTTTTCTACAAGTACTTTGGCCACAGTGGATGCTTTCTGGTCTTTGGTGGGAAAGCTTGGGCATATCTCGTGAAATGGTCAGTGACCACCAGCACATTACTGATATTTCTTTGATCTGACTCCAAACTCAGAATATCAATACAGACCAGCTCCATGGGTGACTGGTGGTGATGTTAATAAGGGGGCAGCCTCTGGGGCAAAGCTTTCCTCTGTAAGCAGTGACTACAAGTTTGAATGTGTTGCTCCACATCAGCCACCATCTTAGGCCAATAGAATCTGGATCTCACCAAGTCAAGTGTTCTGTCTATACCAAGATGCCCCATGTGGTTGTGCAAGGACCTCAATACTGAGTCTCGAAGGCAGTGGGCAACACTAGTTGTTGTTTGTCTACTTGTCCCCTTGTCTACTGTTTCTCTGTATAACAGTTTATTGATCAGTTTCAACTTAGGACCTTCTTTGTATAACAGTGCAGTTCTCAAATCAGTGGAGCATAATTTAGACACATCTTTTCCTGCACAGAGGGCTTCTAAAGCTGATTTGATCATGGTATCGCGGGATTGAGCCCGACGAATACTGTCATTGTCCAGCTGAGGCAGTGCACCAATGTCTATTGCAGAAAAGTGGCAATAAGCAGCAGGTATGCAATTCTCAGAGGGTCCCAAGCAATCCACCATGCAGTCCACTGCGTCTCTGTGGACATTTGTTCCTCCCTGTCAAACTTCCTCGCAGAGTGCCCGAATGTCAGGTTCTGCCAATCTGACCCAAACACTCTGGGAACGGGCCTCGGGGAGAGCATCAGCATCTATGTGGTTCAGACCTGCTCGGTATTCGAGAGCATAGTTGTATGTAGATAATGCAGAAAGCCACCTATGGCCAGTGGCATCCAACTTATTTGAGGTCTGCACATAGGTCAAAGGATTATTGTCAGTTTTTACTAGTATTTTAGCCCCATACAAGTACTCATGGAATTGGTCAACAATAGCCCACTTCAAAGCTAGGAACTCTAACTTATGTACAGGATAGTTCTTTTCAGATGGGGTCAGGCTTCACTGGCAAAGGCCACTGGTCTCAGGCCATTCTCGTGCTCTTGGTACAACACAGCCCCCAACCCTGCAAGCTAGCATCAGTGTGCAGGACGAAGGTTTTCTTGGATCGGCATAGGCCAGCACTGGAGCATGGGATGTTGATATGATCTCATGAAAGCAGTCTCACAATCAGGAGTCCAGTGGGCCCCAAATACTTCACTCGGACGAAAATACACTCTTTCAGTCTTGAGGGACGCTGACTTTTGGTATTTTTTGTGGGTTGGGGATACCCTTGAGTAAAATTAAGTAAAGGGCGGATCACTCTTGAATAGTCCTTGATGAAACGCCGATAATAGCCACAGAATCCGAGGAATCTTTGCAGTTCTTTTAGATTTTTGGGCTGTGGCCAGGTGGTCAAGGCCTCAACTTTACTTGGGTCGGCCTCTATTCCTCGGTGGCTACTATGTGTCCTACATACTTTACTGATGTTTGAAAGAATTGACACTTATCAATGGACAGTTTAGGCCAAAGTCCTCCAGTTGGTCCAATACCTTAAATAATCTGCCTCATGTTCCTCCAGTGAGCTGCCAACACAATAACATCATCTAGGTATACCAGGTACTCTAGTAAGTTCATGTCCCCACTGCACGCTCATCAATTGTTGAAAAGTGGCTGGGGCACCTGAAATCCCTTGAGGCATCCTCATGAATTCATAGAAGCCAAGTGGACAGATAAAGGCTGTCTTCTCACGGTCCTCTGGGGCCATCAGGATCTGGTAGTACCCACTGGGAGATCCAACACAGAGAACCACTTGCTCCCGTTAGGCAGTCCAAAGCATCCTGAATGCGGGGCATTGTGTACTGATCAGGAATAGTCCGCCGGTTTAGGTGCGATAATCCACGCATCCTTACTGTCCCATTCTTTTCCTCACTACCACAATGGGGAAGCATAAGGCTTCTGGATTCTTGTATCACACCAGCAGCTAACATCTCTTGGAGATGCTGCTCACATCATCTATGTCAGCAGGTGCCAGGCGTCGAGACCTCTCACGAAATGGTCTTCGTCATGCAGCCGGATATTGTGCTCAGCCCTTGCACGCATCCTACATCCTATTCCTTAAAGAAAACACCTGGTCTCTCTGGGCAAGCTTCTCACTGATCCTCACTTTCCATTCAGCTGGCAGCGGGAGTCGAAATCAAACAAGTCAGGCGTTACTCTGTCATTCTTCCTCGAACTCTTGCTGCTGGGTAGCACTGCAGTGTCTGCACAATGCACATTAGCCAGGATGCAACCTCTATTTACTCGAATGTCTCTTTCAGACACATTATGAACTTGGACCATTACCCTTCTGGCATAAGCATGGGCTCTAGTGGGCAAAATACTAGGTTGACCAGCAGTCCCTCTGGCAATTTTCCATCACCGGTGCATCCAACACTAATATTTTATTCTTAACATCCTTTCTGATACGGACCTCCTGCAAGGTACACTGGCATTTGGCGCCAGGATCAGAGACTCAGGATCCTTCTTCCATACAATTCCAACCGTTCCTCTGGTTCTATTTTTCAGATTCTCTCTGTGCCTCATAGGCCTTCTTAATTAAAGCCGAACTCTTAAAGCTCTACTAGTCTTTGACCGCTGTTTTTCATAACACAACTGTGCCAGCCTTCCGAACATATGAGCATTTGTTCCAATCAACAAGGGACACCATCATACAGTCCAGTGGGGGACACACTAAGGCTAGGGTCTCTACTTGTTCGGCCACCCAGCCACGGAGGTGGGGAAAGACAGCCAAATTCGGATATACCCGAATAGGGTAGCCTTCCACTTAACCCCATACATGCAGTCCTTCTAATGGTTGTAGGGTACATCTGACAAATGCTTCTGATACCAATCCTGGAACATAATTGTCACTTGGGAGCCACTATCTAATACAGCTCTTGTAGACACTCCATTCACCCTCCGGTGGTCTCCATGGAGGGACCCACTATTCTGGACCAGTCTGAGAGGCGGTAGTGAGGGGCCTAGGCAACGACCTTGCCACAAAAGGATGTGAGTTAGCATTTTGGTGCCCTCACTGGGATAATTTGTCACTCTTAACCACTGATTTGTTCTCCAGCTCTCCTTGTAGCCTATATGCAACTTTGTCAGTGTATTTTGGGGACTGCATTCCCTTTTCATGTGCCCACCCTCCCACAATTATAGCAAAACATACTTTCTGGAGTTTGAGCTGGCCGAGGCGCCACACTGGGAGCCAGGGCGGGATATTACTAACTGGAAACCTTCGTGTCATCTCTGTCTGCGCGTGATAAGCATTTGGAGACATCTCGTCAGTTTCTCCACTTCCATGGTCAAGGAATCGAGTTTGGAGCCGTTATCAGCAGGAGATACATGGGTGGGTACCCCCACCCCCATAGCAGATGCAGTCGGATATAGGTCAGGGCCTGTACTTGCAGGCATGGCCTTCATAAAGGGACTGTTTTTAAATTCCCAGATCTCTCTCAACAGTTCGCCCCATTGTGGCATATCTTTTTCCTTGTCAGAGCACTCATTGACTGCCAACCTCTGCCCCTGAACTTCACTTGATGGGTCACCCTCAGTCACTCGGGTCATAGCCGCAGCTATTGGTGCAGATCCCTCCCGAGGTCGCCTTTTCTCAACTCCTCGAATTTCTCTCATTAACTCATCATAGGAGGGTGGGGATTCCAGTCGATTTGCCAGGCATAACTGAAGCAACAGCAGTTCTGAGAAGGGGGCAGACTTAAGGATCCTGTCCAGCCTGGTTCGGTCCAGTTCAATCACTGGCAAACTACCCTTTCTGAGGCATTCTTGCAACAATTTTTCCAGCCGAGATACATACACAGACAACAACTCCCCTTGGTACTGTTGTGCATTTCTCACTCTCCACCATAGGTCCTCATCAGAATCTGGGCTCCCATACACATTCTCAAGGCCTCAAGATAGGCCTGTGCAGTCACTTCAGGGTTACTGGGCCGTTTAGCACGGATAGTAGCCAGGGCAGGACCTCGAGGTCTCACTAACCCTCTTTCACTTTCGCTTCTGAGCATTGCCATTCTAGCACTTGGGGGCAACATAGTCTATCCAGGTCTCCCAGTCATCCTCTCCTTGGGGGTGGGAGGGTGCCAGAGAAGATCCTCAACTTTCGGTAAGAGTCGTGACTAATGGCAGGTGCAGAAATAGGAATCTGCATTGGTTCAGCCACCATTACGGGTACTGGAGCAGGAGAGGATGTTGGGGGAGGAACACCCCCAGGTGGCAAGAATAGTTTCTTCAAGTCATCCACAGTTTTCCCTTCCCCCAGCAACCATTTAGCAAATTTCTCCTCAAAAGTTTCAGATAGTGGTGGGGGCTCATTTCCCCCCCTGGGTCTTTACTGTCCTTAGTTATCACCCTCCAAGCAGTGAGGGCTCCCTCTGGGGTAATGGTCTGTGGCACTTTGGAGCTATCTATGGGATCCTTAAACTCTACTAGGGCCAGGAAAGTGTGGGTGAGCAGATTAGCATGCTGACCCACCACCACAGGGTTCTGTAAACCTTCCACCTTGGAAAGTACTCCCTGTACAGTGTCCGTATTGATACCCAGGGGGATGTCCAGGATAAGCATAGCATTTTGGGGGTCGATCTCCTCCCCAGTACACCACTCCACCAGCCGGTGCACAGCTGGTTCTGTCGGGGTACCCATTTATTCATTTTTTTTTCTTAACAGTGGTTTGTAAATATGGCCACTAGAGGACACACAATCCCAGCGGTGAGCCTCCAAGATGTAACCCCTAGATGGAGCTATCCCAGGGGCTACTACCCCTGCCTGATTTGCCACTAACAGGTTGAGGGGCCTGGATCCGACGGCGGGTGCCTCCACCCAGAGGTCAGGGTTTGCAATAGTTAAACTAACTTGGTCACAGCCCTCTGGGACACTGCAACCCCCCTTTCTTCCCACTAGTGGCCCACACAGTATATCAGAATTACCTTCACAGTATACACTTACCCCCAGGACTGGTTCAGCCACTGGGACCCCCTGTAAAATAAGAAGATACAGTGCAACAATCACAGTACAATACTTTAACATAGACAAATACCACAGGCAGTATAACTTTGCTGAAACAAACAGCTCTGATTTATTTAGGGGGATATAACAAGGACAGGGGGAAATCAGGTTAATTAGCTTATCACTTTACTCATCTACCTATCGCTCTGTGCACAGGCCTATCCCTACCAGTTACTGTCCCTGGGTACCCAAGCCCTAGTGGCTAGTCCAAACTGGTGGCAGCTGGTAGGGGCCCTTTCACACAGAGAAAAGAAAAATTAGTTAAATAGTCAGCAGTACAGTAATTCCACTTGGATTCAATGTGGCAATTCAACAGGAGCGACCTGAATTAGTACTCATGACCTCCAAACAAGATAGGGTCCTTCAACGTCAGCAGGGCTACTCTTGAGCTCCACGAGACTCCCACACATTTATATGGTAAACAGTAACAGGCAAAAGTCCTTTAATGGCAGCAGGATTCACTTGAGCTACACAAGCCTCCTCACATTTATATGGTAAACAGTAACAGGCAAAAGTCCTTTAATGGCAGCAGGATTCACTTGAGCTACAAGCCTCCTCACACATTTATATGGTAAACAGTAACAGGCAAAAGTCCTTTAATGGCAGCAGGATTCACTTGAGCTACACAAGCCTCTCCCACATTTATATGGTAAAAAGAAAGTACTATACCAGGCAGGCTGCTTCTCTATCCCGATTGCAATTACTGCACAATACCCGGGAGAACACACAGCAGATTCAGTTCCTGACAGACCGAGCGTAATTCAGCAATTTCTCCAGTCTTCTACAGGGTGAGCCTGGTTTCTACTCTTCAGATATCCTTTGATTCTCTTCACAGGACGGATTCAGTCCTAACAAGCAGTTACACAAGCTGCAGACCGGAACTCTGGGCCTTACACACGCTTTCCGACTAAAACTACACAATCGAAAAGCACAAGTCTCCTTTCCTCTTCACTGCCAGAGCTCAACTGAAACTCCAGCAGACAAAACTGGCACTTCCTTTGAGTTCCTCCCAGTTCTTGGCTGGATTGGCTGTCACTCACAATAGACTGCCCCTGTTGGTCCAAAAAGGCGCCGAAGTCTAAACTACATCTCCCAGAGTCACTGCCCATACAATCCTCTTGTGGCTGGCTCAGATTACGAGTCCAAGTTCTGATTCGTCCAAGGCACCATTTTAGAGCTACCTTAACCCACACTGATTGGTCCAGTTCAGCAGTTCAAAACTAGAATGGGGAACTAGGCAAATACAGTTCTGGCTGCAAAGAAAGCAGGTTAGACAAACTGTATTTTCATTATTACTCTAAATGATTTCTGGCAAACAGTTACATCTTTCAGATAGGTTCCCTTTGCACCCTAGTGACTGCAAAAATGGAGTGATTACAGCAGCTTGAGTGGTACTCAAGCAGAGAAGCACACAGTCCCCCATACAAACCAATTATGTCTGCAAGCAGACAGCTCTTAAAGAGACAGTACCAGAGGCTCTAAAAACACTCACAGATAAATGGCTTAAACGCCAAACACCATTCAGGCTTGGAGCATTCAAGCAAGCTCCTGGAAGCCTTTTTGGAATCCCCATTTGTGGGGGGGTTACATACTTGCTGGAGATCAGATGGAAGAAGAGTGCTATGACACAGACTTTCTATTCCTGGATGGAATGAACAAGTTGACTGTGAGGAAATATGCAGTAGGTATAGTGAATCAAAACATGGGGATATAGCCGCCCGGTGGCTAGAGGGCTGAGGTGCTGGACATCTCACCTCGCAGCACACCGGCGACCCGGGTTCGGGAGCAAGCCCAGGTTGTCAGAGGTCGGTATGAGGAGGCAGGCGGAGCAGGATGGAGTAGCCGTGAGGGCAGCCTCCTCTCGGGGAGGTGGGGTGGTATCCCTCACTCAGAGTTACCCCGGTGGGAGGCCGGAGGCTGCGCAAGTGAGGTGCGGCAATAGGCCAATGGGGCGGGATGGGAGGGCCGTTACCTGGGGCTTAAGGCATGCGTTTCCACATGCACGTGTCCTTCTCCTGGAGTCCTCGGAAATAAGGGAGAAAATGGAAAATGCAGCTGGCGGCAGGATGCCATCTGACTCTCTGCAAGCACCGCTCTCCGGACCAGGTGTAAGGTAAGCCCGGTAATTCCGAGGGGCGGAGCTAGGAAGTCAGTCAGATGGGGCCGCACGGAGGAGGAGAAATAAAGTAGTGATAAAAAAAAAAACATGGGGATATGAGTGGAAGGTGACTGGTGAGAAGAGTCAGGAGGAACATGAGAAAGTTTTATTTACAGAGGCGGTTAAGTCATGGAACAGCCTACCAGCAGAGGTGGTGGGTACAAGAACCACTGATGGTTTCAGACATGGCTGATACAGACTAAAAAGCTTAAAATCTGTTCAGTGGGATAGCAGTAAGGTAGGCAGCAAGGATGGGAGGTGAGGGCACAGCCCTGACTAGACATTAGGTCCCGGTAGGATAGGGTATACCCAGGCAGACTGATGAACTGATTGTCTTTTCCGATGAAATTTCCTGTTTTTTACTATGACCAATTCATGTTAATACAAGTTGCAAAACACTAAGCCATTGTAAAAAAAAAAACTGCATTGATATACTGATATGAATGTGCGAACACCAGAACCCAAGTTACCCTTTTTCTAGTTGGGCCCTCAGTACTTACTTTCTGTGTGGACCCCTTCACTACAGTCCATCTCTGGTGCTATGACACTGCTCCGGCTTGCCCAGCATGAGTGTTGTGTTTTTTCCTGTGTTTGCACTCCACACAGGCACAGCTGACATCTCTGGGTGGACCATGTACTGTGCATTACTACTCGGACTCTGTGGCAGATTCACACCATGCCTGTGTTTGTGACTGTACACTGGTGTGTCACGTGCAAGTCTGTGTTTGCCAGCTGCAGTCACCACATTGTTATACTGCAAACTGTCTGCTGACTGACCACACATGTTACTCGTGCCAGTTGTTCAGCTGAGTTAGCCACCGTCTCACTGGTAGCACATCAGCTGTTGCATGCGTGCTGGCTGTGTGTTACTATATGCATGATGTGTGCTTATATGTGACCCTTTTTCATATGTGCTGCACAGGGCAAGCTCAGAGGCAGATGGACCTCAATGAGGAGGTGGGGGCAGCTGCTGCACCCATAGTCCCTTGTTACAATCCCTAAAGGCAGAAGTGGTGCAGAATACTGCGGTTACAGCACCCTGGCAAGTGTTCTATGGGGACATGACTAGGGTCATGGAGCTGGGCCTAACAGCAGTGGGAGTGGGGTCTGTTAGTAAACCTTTTTTGTTTTGCTTGATTGTTTTCTTCTGCTTTATGGTGGGTGTGGTGTGGCCTGTGGTGGGATGGAGTTGTTTGCCTTTGGGCAGAAATTAAACCCCTTTTTTATTTTTAATTTTTACATTATGGCAAGGGAAGGCAATTTTATTTATAAGGCACCCATTCCCAGAGGCTCTGGGCACCGAACATAGATAAGAACACCCAGCAGTAAATTAAAACATATGGTAAAACCTCATTAAAACCATAACAAATTTGATAATCAGCAATGTAAAAAGGTTTCCAGAGATCAACCTTCAGGGGACTGGCCAAAACTAAAGATGGCATCAGCAATCAAAGGTCAGGCTGAAGAGGTGGGCCTTTAGCGTCCCCTTAAACACCTCAATCGAGGGAGCCTCCCAGACTGCAGGTGGAAGTGAGTTCCACAGGGTCAGCTCAGAGACACTAAAAGCACCATCTCCTGAGGTCCTGAGCCGGACCCTGGGAACATTCAGGAGGCCCCTCGAGGAGGAGTGGAGGGAGTGAGCAGAGGACACCAGTGTCAAGACCTCAGACAGGCAACCAGGACTCGGCCCATATAGGACCTTAAAGGTGAGAAGACCCACCTTGAAAAGGACCCTCCACCTGACTGGCAGCCAGTGCAGGGCACGCAGGACCAGTCACATGACTGGACCTCGAAAGGCCCAACAGCAACCAGGCTGCTGCATTCTGCACTAGCTGCAGTCTGCAGAGGTTCCCTCCCATGGCCGCGAAGTACAGAGCATTACAGTAGTTAGCCTAGAAGTCACAAAGGTATGCACTAGTGTCAGCAGGTCCTCAGGCAAAATGAGGGTCTTAATCTGGGCAATGTTCTGCAAGTGGTAAAACCACTGCTGACAACAGATGATACCTGAGCTTTAAAGGTCAATCTGCAAGCAAGGATCACGTCCAGATTTCACACCTGGAGAAACCACCAACGGTGCAGACCCCAGAACAAGTCCAGAGTCGGCTCTGGTGGCAACCCATCAAGCCTGCAACCAGACTCGATCATCAGCACCTCGGTCTTAACCGGTTGAGTCTCAGCTAGCTGGAAGCCATCCAGTCGTTGATTTTAGCCAGACAGCTGTTAAGCACATCAACAGCCTCATGTTCCGGTGCAAAAGACAAATACAGTTGGATGTCATCTGTGAAACTCCACATTGTACTGTTGAATGATCTTGCCCAGGAGCAGCATGTACACTGCGAACAGCATCGGCAACAAGATCGAGCCTTGAGGCACTCCATAGGGCAAAGGCGTTGGGGAGAAGGAGAAATTCCCATGCCACCCGCTGCACTGTGTCCCAGAGATAAGACTCTAACCATTTGATGACAATACCGGCAAGTCCACAAAACTCACAGAGCTAATCGAGAAGCATGATGTGGTCCACGGTATCAAGAGCTGAGGAGAGACCGAGGAACATCAGAACTGAACTGTCTCCTCTGACTCTAGCCCTGAGCAGATCATTATGCACTCTCACTAGAGCAGTTTCAGTGCTATGTCTGGCCTGTAAAACCTGTCTGGAAAGGCTCATAGATATCCAAGGACACCAAGTGATCCTCAAGCTGTTGCGCCATCAATTTCTTGACAACCTTGCTCAAAAAAGGCAGGCTGGAGATCGGACAGTAATTCGCCAGGATGTCTGGGTCGAGGGAAGATTTCTTTAGGAGAGGCTTCACCAGTGCTTCTTTCAAAGCAGCTGGGAAGACCCCCTCCACCATTAAGCACCTGGCAATCCTGGCAAACACCAGACCAATGGCATCGCACATCCCATTAAGAAACGTGTCAGTGCTGGGTCCAGTACACAAAGGTGTCCTTCAACTCTGAGATCACCTTAGTCACTTCAGACACCTCCACTGGCCTAAACTCCTCCCAGGCAGACTGAGCCTCTGAAACTCCCAACTCGGTCACTGCGAGGTGAAAGCCTCCCTGGCGGAATCCCTGACCAGATGGCCGATACTCTGTCAGAGAAAAACTGAGCAAACTCTTCACGTAAAGTGGTTGCAAAGCTTTTTTTGGTCGAAGACAGGCAGGATGTATAAGCCTGTCCATGGTCTGAAACAACTGAGATGGTCTGTTTCTCCCTGCAGCAATTTTCCTAGACAGAAATTCTACCTTCTTACGGGAAATTGCTCCCTGGTACTCAGCATAGTGAGAATGTAGGGCCAGCCTGTCGGCCTCCTGCCAGGTCTTCCACCAACAACACTCCAACTTCCGACCCCTGATCTTCATCACCTTGAGATCTCCATCAAACCAGAGGGATCTCAAGTGAGAGGATCTGGGTTGTATACAGACTGGTGTGATGGTAGCTAGAGTTTAGGCAACCACCCTATTATAGGTGGCCACCTCCTCTCCAGTGCCAATCACACATGCCAAACTGCTTTCTGTGTTAAATAAATATTTTTCATATTTATAAGATTATGTTGCTATTATTTTCCTTTTGAGCTTGTATTTTGTGGTTCTGCTCTTTTGGTGATTTGCGCAGTTGCAGCCAAAGACAGGGCCAGATATGTCCTGACATTTCTGTGATATCTCTAGAGAAATTATCTGCCTACCTGCAGTACCACTGTGGGCTACCAAAAAGAATCTATTTAGATATATCGCAAAATATCTGAATGCATCTGTGGCTGCAACTGTATATATCTTGGGTGACAATGAGTGTGGCCGCATGCTGTGCCCACTTTCCGGCTCACTTATGTGGTTGCATATTGTTACAGTGGGATGTGCGGTTAGTGCACCTGACTCTGGTTGCCATGTCACTCCAGTATTTTTATTCCCCACCATTGTTTTATTGCCCCATGTGCACATACTGTTCTCACATGGGGCCTTTGGATATCACCTTGACCCTGTTAATGTGCATTCTATGCTGTTTTGCACATTGCTATTGTTTTGCACTGCTGCTGTGTATTCAGCATGTTTCATGCGAATGCTGTTTTTGTGCGTATATTCCAAATACACTGTTTCCCATGGCTGGCCCTAATTTATGGCACTATTTGGCTTTTTGTGTGCTGCTTAGCACTGCTTCTGAATATGGGGACCTATATTTTCTAGAGTTCCTTTCCATCTGCCTTTAGCTTCAGTTTACTGTTAAACACATTTTTGCAAGGAAATGTTTGGGGATATGAACTGGCATTCTAGGAACATGAGAAATACTTTACGTCTGTGAATGTCACAGAGAAAAACAGAAGATTGCTAGAAAATGGTGCTCAGTATTTGCACTACTGAACGTTATATACCATACTGTCCAACAAAGAAGAAAGGCCTTTCAACACCATACCTGGACCTGTCTCACATTATGATATTGAGAGGCAGCTCCAAAAGTAACATAGTAATTTAAGTTTGAGAGGGACTGTAGGTCTAACATGTCTGCCCACCCACCCACTTCATAAGCTGGGATGAAGATGTACTGTAAACTGTGCAAACATGTACTAATTTAAAGGGTTTCCCTACCCAGCCTGCCACTCAGGATAGCATGGAGTTCTTAGGTAAGTAGAAATTTGCTCTAGGTTTATCTTGCAAGCTAGTCCTGCATATCATATCCACTGCCTCTGCTAGTAGACTGTTCCATAGATTCATATACTTATTTAATTATTTTATTTTTTTATTTATTTAACAAATCCGAAAGACCTTTAAGCCAAGGGCTCTTTTACAGAGGTTCCACGTTAAGTCACAAGAATAGCAAATTACAATGGTTTCAGTAAGTAGTACAACAAGAGGAAAGTAATTACATAAAAAAAGAACAATATGGCAAAATAAATATTGTGTCAAGTGCAGCCAGTAGCCTCGTCTGAAGAGGGGTGAAAGGGATTACAAGGAGAGAAGTACAGGGGATGAACTGGGGGGGTGGAAGGAGCAAAATAAGAGCAAGGAGGGATGGAGAGTCCACAATGAAGTTTAAGCAGGAAAGACCCATGGGGGCAGGGGGTGAGGGAGAAAACAAGGTGAGGAAACAGAGGAGAGAGGGGAAGTAGTGGAGGGGTAAAGGAAGGGGGGATGAGGTAGGATGAAAAGAGGGCAGAAATGGGAAAGGGATAAGGGAGGAAGTGCTGTGAGTGGAATAGCGCAGCAACAGGATAGGGCTATAGAGTGGTAAATGGTAAAAGAGGGAGGTCCCAGTGCATTTAGCTGTCAGCAGAGATTAGGTATTGCAGTCACA
This sequence comes from Neoceratodus forsteri, assembly GCA_016271365.2. Lineage (NCBI taxonomy): Eukaryota > Metazoa > Chordata > Ceratodontiformes > Ceratodontidae > Neoceratodus > Neoceratodus forsteri. The sequence goes on from CM057451.1 coordinate 1,096,539,110, forward strand.
AGATGCTCTGGAAACTAGGCATTGATGCAGCTTCTGCTTAAATGGTCCCAAGGTTGCAGTCATCGCAGTCTCAGGAGGAAGGGAATTAAATAAATTAGCAGCTCTAACTGCAATGGATCACTGTCGGAGTGAGGTTCGACAGTGAGGGACAGTAAAAGTTTGGCTCACAGAACTTCGTGTGCTCCGAGTGCCTGGGAAGGGACTGAAAAGCTAAAGGGAACCTGGTGGTAGGAGACCAAGATCTGCCTTCTTAGCCAGAAGGCAGGCTTGATATTCAATACAAGCCTGGAGTTGAAGCCAGTTTGCTTGTTCGTAAAGGTCACAAGTGTGAGTACGATATGCTGCACCAGTTAGCAGACGGCATGCCTTATTCAGAGCTGTGATGAGCCGACGTAGGGTTGTGTCTGTGGTGGAACCATAAATGACCAAACCATAGTCAATAATAGACACAGCTGAACTTTGGATAACCAATCTGAGGGCTTCAGCAGTAAGGCAGTGTTTATGCCTGTGTAAAGCCTAGGCAAATGTTAACTGCCTTGGCAACATTCATATATACTGTGCCTATTTTCTTACTGTGCATCAAAATGATAGTTTAGCGAACTTGTTTTGGTTATGGTTGTTATGCTGTTATCATTGCATGAAAGTGCAAACAAATTTTTAACCTCTACTCACATTTTCCTCTCCTTATCTCCCCCCATGTTGTTTCATCACTTCCACACCAGCGTGTTATAGTAATGAATTACTGTTATGGGGATTGGCTTGTGTCACTTTAAATGTAACAAATAAATTCAGCAATGTAGCATTCACGACCACGCCCCCTAATGAAGACAGACCAACCGCTAATTGAAGCACCAGGGCAAAGGTCCAGTCTTCCTACTGAGGAATAAAACCATGCTTATTGCGTAAATAGCATTTGTGTGAATTATTTTTGCTTTCTGTGTGAAAGATTTTGTTTTCTCTTGAAGGTTTGGGCTGGCCGGCCTCTCTTGCACCGCCCGTACCTGAGTTGTGCTGCTTTTTGTGACCGCTTGTTCCATACATCCACAACTCTGTAGGAAAAGAAGTGCTCTTAACGATATCTCTGAATTTACCCCCCCCACCAAGCTTCTGGGCATGCCCCTGTCTCCTGCTGGATGACATTAGCTCAAGCATCTGCCTGTTCAGTCTTGTTGACATCCTTCAGTATTTGGAAGACTGAGATCATGTCCCCTCTCAGTTTTCTTTTCTTCATGGTACACAAGAGACCAGATAACTATGATTCTCATTAGAACAATGTACAGTACTATTTTCCTCTTTGAAAGACATGCGTTTGTGTGTCATCTCTGTTGAGATATACTGGTCCTTTTTTTTTTGTTAACCAAAGTGAGATAAAAAATCCCCCCAAAAAAGCCAAATGTAGGAAAAGGACATCGATCTTATTATAAATGTCTCTCTATTATGAAAAATGCTCGTCTAAAATTGGTCCCTAATGGCCTGATAGAAAGACTTCCGACTTGGAATGGCACAGAAAGGCAGAATCTGCATTTAATTAGAAATCTTTTGAAATATGGAGCTTGTAAGCATCAGCTTATCTTAGTGGGAAGGTCACATGCTGTTTTTTTTCTTTTTTGTATAACTTTTGTACAACCGAGGATAAGGCAATTGTAAGTGAGACAGGAAATTGAAAAAGAAAATTTAATTTGGATGTTATCTATTTAGAAATCATTGAAATATTGATTCACCTTATATTGTTCTTACTTTTAGCAAGAACAAATAAGGCAAAATTTGTTTAAGTAACTCTTCCTCCTGAGTTGAATGTGAAATGAAGCTCAAAATGAAAGTTTTACAGTTTTCATATGCCCTAGAATACAAGGCTCAGATCAAGCCAAAATGAGACTATTGCTCATAAATTAACAATGCTGTAGTTTTGGGCACATCCTACAAGACAGTCCTTAATATATTTTTATATTCAGTGTAACCCCCCTCCTTGGCAGGGGGATTGCCTAGACTGCTGCTGCCCTCCTGAGGTCCCTGGAGCTGCTGTCGCACTGTAGCAGCATGGCTCTTGCTCGATCATGTGTGTGGCACAGTGAGAGAGACATACTACAGGAAACTCCTCAGTGCCTCCTGTGCCTTTTGATTTCAGCATCTGTGGCTGTGATTCTTCACTCCTGGTCCCCCAATCCTGGCAGAGGGGATTGGGAGCTACCAAGCATTCCACTCCCTTTTTCGGTGCCTGCTGTGCCACGATAATCCCACCATCCCTAGGAGCAGGAGTGCATATTGCAAGGGGCTCCTCCCCAAAGTGCTCCCTGCTCCCCTACCCTGGCCAGCAGCAGGTTCCGCTGCTGCACCATAGCAGCATCGGAATGCCTGGATGACAGCCAGGGAGTGCTGCTACAATACCAGGGGCCAGCGCACAAGTAATAGGGCACAGAAATAAAATAAAAGATTTTGGAGCAAAGGTTCCAACAGAACATAACCATAGCCATTGTTGCGCCCTTCAACAGCACTGCGCAACCAATAAGAAGGCTAGAAAGCTCCACCAGGGGCTGCAAAGACTTGTGGGGGGAGGAGACCTGCAAGCACCTCTGCACTGTACTAAAAGGCTAAGAGGGCCAATTAGAGGGCAGGACAGAGCAGAAGGACTGATGGACAGCCCTGCCTGTGCAGTGTGACACTGAATTAAGAGAAATACATGTCTGGATTCTCAAGGAGCTCATGGCAGTCTGAGAGAGATACTGATGTGTTCAAACCTGCTGCTGGTGACATCAAGCTAGAGGCCTAGCCAGACCAAAATATCCTGCAAGCTCTCACCAGAGTTCATCTCGCAAAATCTCTATGAGCCTTGTCCTGGGCTTATACTGTTCAGAGACTGTGCCAGGGAGGCACCTGTTTAGTGAAAGCTGTGAACTGTGTCAGATGTGCAGCTGTTGGAAGAAACCCCTGACTGCCCCCAGGAAATTAGGACCACATTTCATATTAGATGTGCTCCCCAGAATACCTTCAAATACCCAGGAATCAGGACTGCCCCAACCCTGACTCAATTACATAAAGTAAACCATTTGAGATTACTAGAAGAATTGGCCAGGGACATACAGACCTGGATCTTTCTTCCCCTATCCCTGAGAGGGAGGTAATAAAAATAAATATTATACCACTTTTTATGTTTCAGTTTTAAGCATTACAGACTATCCCCCAACCTTTTGGCAAAGACTAAAAACACTCACAGTAAAATTTCTTTGACAAGGTCATAAGATTAGAATAGGAACTAATACATTCTACCTCCCTAAGGATAAAGGTGAGCTAGGATTGCTTAACTTCAAACTGTACTGCTTGGCTGCCCAGGCCTCCCAGGTGGTGATGACCATGTTAAAGCAGGATGGGCTCCAGGCGGTACAAACTGGAACACAGGGCCTCCTTACCCGCACCTCCATTTACCTTTCCCACTGCTAAATTCACCCCAGCTTTGTCTGAACAAACCGTCAACCCTTGTACAATACATTCCCTAAGGGAGGGGGAGCTGATCGGAAAGCTCACAAACACACCCAGTGAGATTGGCCCCCTCACAACCATAATACGAGACCCAGAACTTACCCCATGAATAAGGACCCTGGCTTTGCAAGATTGAATCACACTACCCTCACAAGAAGGATTCAATTGGTGGTGGGGGAATAGATTTCATAGATTGAATCAAGCTTGTAATAGACTTACGTCCTTAGTGCTTGCCTATTATAGTTTTAACCAATCCTGAGTGTTGCAAGTTTAACTAACCCCATATTTAGCCACAATATATGTGACATTGGAACACCTGAAAAGATAATGGGCCGCTGAACAATGACCGCTACAGATACTTATAGGTCAGACACTACCTGTTAACAGGACATCACTTAACACAGGCCACATGGCTGCTGACCATGTGGGAGAAGCTTTTATTATGGGTGACCCAACTGCAGGCGAAATGTAGATACGTACCAATGATATACCAGCTACTACTGGATCCAGGGGGAACTCCTTACAGGGGATGATAGAAAACTGTGAGGCAGATCTTGGAGAACAGATTATGGTACAGGACTGGGAAAAATGTTAAAACACAGATGGAGGGTGACATCCTCCCCAACCTGGCATGAATACCGCTAGAAAGTACTGAAAAATATTTCCATACACCCACCGTAACAGTCCACTTTGGGGGGGCAAACACAGACAGATGGTGGGGCTGTACATCAAAGGGAGCTCACTGCCACATATTTTGGGTGTGCCTGAAGGTTAGGGGTTACTGGCACCAGATCCATGCTGAGCTGAGAGGGAGCTGAGGTCCAGGGATCTGTACAGATTTCCCAAGTTTCATACTAGAACTCCTAACTACAGACCTAGTTTCCAGGGGTCATAGAGAAGTGTTCTATAAAAGATGCCTCGACACCATACAATGTATCACATCTTATTGGTTATCCCCCACAATACTATCTGTGACAAAACAAAGAGATAGGCTAGAGACTGTGGTGGGACTGTAACAAATCACAGCAACGTTAAGGTTGGCACAGGACAGGTTCCTGCCAAAATGGAGGCTGTGGCATACTTGCCTACCGAGGAACCAGTAGAGGGTAATAGTGCAGAGGGGATCTCTGTTGAAGGAGAGTGAGACCATAGAAACATAGAGACCATCTTAACTAACCTAACATGGATTAGGGAGTTACCACTGCAATGTACTGTACAAACTGTAACAAAGCACAAAAAAACAAGCAAAAAAAACCAATTTTTTTCTTTGTTTGGATAATGATTTTTATACCACTGGGTTTTAACCAGTAGGGCTGTGTCCTGAGAAGTGTGGACAGAAGAGCTGTGTCCCGAGAAGTGAGAGCCAGAAGGGCTGTGCAGCTGCAAAACATCTGAGAGAGTCCAAAGTGTTTCATCCCCACGCCACTGGGGTCTGTTCCTGACTGCTGCCTGACATGCTGCTATGTGCTATACTCCACCTCAACTGAGCTGCTGCATTCATGGGTCACGTGAGTGCTGCCGCTGCTGCTTAGGTCTTTTGTACTTTTACACTTTGGATTACAATTACCTTATTTGGCTTACAAATTGGTTTTCAAGTATTTCCATCTGGATTTTAAGTTCTTTAAATTGTATTGGCATATTGAGGTCTGTTGGAGGGTTAAATTGTAATTTTGCTAAATTTCATCAAGTGTGCTGCTGAAGGAACCTGAGCAATGCAGCTACCAGGTCTGCACTGGGACTTTGGTGTAATTCCTGGGTACGCAGAGTCATTTGGTTCTTCTATTACACTTGAAATCATGATTTTAGTACTGGTACCAGCTGAGGAGTTTATTACACCCTGTGAAAAATAATTCATCTTTTTGTGCCCCTTGACTGGGCAGGTGCTTCATAGTATGTGTGTGATCTGTGAGCAGTAGTGGGATCTGAGAGGGTGGTAGTAACCCACAGTACAGTGACTTTCAAGAGGCATTGCTACAGGGTGGGAATACTTAAGGTGACTTTCAACTGTCTAACCCCATCTTTTCCTCCAACTTCCAGGACTGTGTTCTTATATAAAACATCACTTCTGGGTGTGTGCTCACTTTGTGTAACCTGACTAAAGTCTTTATTGGTAAAGGTAATAACTGTCTTTTTGGTCCCCAAGTGGTGGTCCCGTCCAGTGTAGGAAGGCGGGTAGGTAATGCAACCTATGGGACAGTATTGTACACAACATCAGGCCCACTTATTCTTTCTGGGTGGAGTCACAGTGTTATTTCCTATTTGTTCTGGGACAAACCTCCCTTCCACAGCAGAAACAACAAACCCAACCATCTCTACCAGTTGGGCCCTGTACCGTCACCAGGCAGGGGTTTGAACCCAGACATGGCGACCCGGAGTTCATAGATTGGCGGCGCCACTGAGGTCTCCTGATTAACATCTGGACACACCTGGGGGGGCAGAGATTTTTGCCACTGCCCCCCCCCCAAAAAAAATTTCTGTGAAAGTAAAAATGGCTTTTCAAGAGGTAGAGTACTGGTGTGTGTTTGAGGGTCTGGACCCTCAGAGACTGCTCTTGGTAAAAACTGTGTCCAAGGGGTGAGACAAGGGATCCAGTTTGGAAGCATTAGAGGATGCCCTAAAAGACTGCGTGAAAAAGGGAATTCAGTTTAGAAACCTAACTGGAAACTGAGAAGGACCGACGGGCCATAAATCTGCCTGCCATGGTGACAGGAGTCTCAAGAGTTCTAGGTGGTTATAAACCAAGGGAGTCCTGTCAGTCCCAAACCTTTTTCACAACTCCTGAAATCTGCTGGGGATTTCAAGACCAAACTAAAAATGCTGTTGGATAGTGAAGGGAAGATTTTCAAGGATGTGCAGACCTTGTTGTCTCCCCAGGCAACCTCTGAGGAATCTAGGCTAGCTCGCCCTGCTGGTTCAGACTGTTACCAATGCCTAAGAATTTTTATCTGGCATCATCCCCAGCCCCTCTGGAGAAGATGATTGAGAAACCTGGTTCAATTATGCTGTCCCAATGCTCCATGAATGGAAATGCACTGAGGCAGAAAAACGCAAGAGACTGGCAGAGAGTTTGAAGGGGCTGGTATTGGACGCCATCCAGTCCTTGTGTTTCACAGAACCAGAGCCCATGCAGATAGAAACATAGAAACATAGACTTTGATGGCAGATAAGGACCGCTTGGCCCACCTAGTCTGCCCTTTTCCCTACCTAGAGGATAAGCTGCAGATCCTATTTAACCAACAGCCTATTTCTTCCTACCCCCACAAAAATTGCCTTATGTCTGTCCCATGGATTCTTGAATTCTCCCACAGTTTTAGACCCCACAACATCCTCAGGAAGGCTGTTCCATGCATCCACCACCCTCTCTGTGAAAAAATACTTCCTCACATTGCCTCTGAGCCATCCCCCCTCTATCTTCAAATTGTGTCCCCTTGTTCTTGCACATCTCTTTTTCTGAAAGATGCTACCCTCTTGGACTTTGTTGATTCCACTGAGGTACTTAAATGTTTCTATCATGTGCCCCCTCTCCCTCCTTTCCTCAAGAGTATACATATTAAGCTCCTTTAGCCTCTACTCGTATGGCTTCTCTTACAGACCCTGCACCATTTTAGCTGCCCTCCTCTTAACTGCCTCCATCCTGTCTATGTCCTTGTGGAGATGGGGTCTCTAGAACTGGACACAGTACTCCAGATGGGGTCTCACCAACTGTCTGCACAGAGGGATAACAACTTCCTGTTTTCTGCTGGTGATGCCTCTCCCTATACATCCCAGTATCCCCCAGCCCTCCCTACCACCTTCTCACATTGCTTGCCAACCTTAAGGCCATCTGATATGATTACTCCCAGGTCCCTTTCCATTTTTGTTGTTGTTACTACCTCCCCCTCCATTGTGTAATCTTCCCCTGGGTTTTTGTTTCCCAGGTGCATTACTTTGCACTTTTGCATTGAATCCAAGCTGCCATACTTCTGACCATTCCTCCAACCTTGCCAAGTCCCTTCTCATCCTTTCCATGCCTTCTTGCATATTAACCCTGTTGCAGATCTTTGTGTCATCTGCAAAAAGGCATACTTTTCCTTCCAGTCCCTCTGCAATGTCACTTATAAAGACATTAAAAAGGACCGGACCCAGTAATGAACCCTGCGGTACCCCACTAGTAACCCCTCTTTCTTCAGCGTGGACTCTATTTACAATTATCTTCTGTGTCCTGTTGTTCAGCCAATGTTTTACCCAGGCTACCATCCTGGGACCCACTCCCAGGCTGGTTAATTTGACTACTAATCTTTTGTGTGGAACTGTGTCAAATGCCTTGCTAAGGTCTAGGTAGGCCATGTCCACAGCCCCTCCCTGGTCTGCTACTTTGGTCACCCAGTCAAAGAAATCAATTAGATCTGCCTGACATGACCTTCTCTGGCCAGAACCCATGTTGCCTTGGGTCCTGTGCCCCACTGGCCTCTAGGTACTCAACAATTCTTTCCTTCAGATGATTCCATCACTTTCCTACCACAGAGGTCAAACTGATAGGTCTGTAGTTTCCTGCCTCTGTCTTGCTCCCACTTTGTGAAGGGAATCACATCAGCCTTCTTCTAGTCCTCAGGTACCACACCATCCTCCCATGATTTGTTAAAAAGGGTAGTCTGTGGTGTCACTAGTTCTCTGCTTAATTCTTTTAGAATTCTGGGGTGAATTCCATCTGGCCCCATTGCTTTGTCCACCTTCAGTTTTAGGAGTTCTTTCAGAACCCTTTCTTCTGTGAAAGGACTGGGATGGACCCCCCTCCACAGTGCTTCTGTTAATTGGATTAGGTACCTCCCCCACTTCCTCTTTTGTGAATACTGAACAGAAGTATTCATTCAGTATCCTTGCCTTTTCACTGTCACTCTCTGCCCACCCACCATCCATTCTATTCAGCCTCACTATCCCTCGCTTTGTCTTTCTACGCTCCCTGATATACCTATAAAAGGTTTTATCTCCCTTCTTAACCGAGTTGGCTATCTTTTCCTCAGTTTGTGCCTTTGCTATTCTGACTACCCTCCCTGCTTCCTTCTGCCTTAACTGGTACAGTTCTCTGTCCCTGCTTCTTCTGTGTTTCTTATGCTTCCCTAAATGCTATCTTTTCTCCCTAACCTTCACCGCCACTTTAGAGAACCATAGTGGCTTTTTCTTTCATTTTGATTTGTTTATTTGCTTCATACAAAGGCTTGTTGCCTCTGTGATGACAGTTTTGATATTTCCCCATTGTTGCTCCACCCCTCCTTCTAGCATGTTTGCTAGTGCTTTTCTAAGGCACTCTCACATCTTGCCAAAGTAAGCCCTCCTGAAGTCCAGAACCCTCACTTTTGTATGGCTTGACTCTGTAGTTGAGTTTATCATGAACCACACTCTTTGGTGGTCACTTGTTCCCAAATGGCTACCCACTTCTAGATCTGAGATCCTCTCACTGTCCCCATTTGAGAGTCCGAGGTCTAAGATTGCTCCCTCACGAGTAGGTTCCAAAACTAGCTGTCTGAGGCATGCCACCTGAAGGGCATCAAGAATGGCCCTGCTTTTGGATGTGGCTGCAGCAAAGGTGCTCCAGTTAACATCTGGCATATTAAGGTCCCCCATCAACAGTATCTCCCCTTTCTCTGCCATTCTAGGAATGCCTTCTATCATATCCTTGTCCATTCCCTCCCCCTGACATGGGGGTCTGTATACAACCTCTGTGCGGATTGTGGGGCCATTTCCAGTCTCTAAGGTGACCCACAGTGCCTCCTCTCCTCCCTGTTTACTCTTTTGTTCAGTTGCTTTTATCCCTTCCCTTACATGGAGAGCTACCCCCCCATCTGCCTTCCCTGTCTCTCCTGTAGGTTGTGTACCCTGGTATGTTAACATCACAGTCATGGTTCTCTGTGTTTGTTTGTTGAATTTTGTTGACCCGGTAAGCCCACTGGGCCTAGAAGTCCCTTTTTCAGGGGCGACCGGGGGGGGATACAGATGGTAAGTAATTGAATTTGAACCAGATTAAGCTGTTGGTGGTATTTTTAGTGAATGAGAGAAATTTGGCCATGACACCAGGGAAATTCCCCTACTCTGCTGCTGCATTGTGGCCAGTAGGGGGACGGGCCATTGCCAAGATGGCCACTCGGAGTGAGCTGCTGAAGGAGGAAGACGTCTGCACAGTGGGAGCTTTGGCCTCCACTCCCACAGTGTGTGTACGTGGAGGCCGGCCTTTTGAACACCCAGGATATCGACTCTGATATGGAGTTTCATGATGCGGTGGTCCTTTGGGAAGATTCAGTTGTTGAATTGGGTAAACAAAAATCCCAACTCCCTATATTGGCTGCAAAAATGGAGATGCACGAGAATGAATCCCTGGACACAAGGATCGAGCTCAGCTTGGAACCTGATCACTTGGATGCACACTTTACCTGCAATATTGCTCTCCCTGAAGATGGTGCGTTTGCAACTGAAAAAAAATCTTCTGGACTAAACCCCGAGAATAGCTCCGTAGAGCGTGGTGAGTCTTTTCAATGTTTTTCTGGCACTTTGAAACCCGCAGTTGAAGCGGAGAGTTCTTTACATACAGATACTTTGCTTTTACATGAAAGTGTACAGCAACCTGATTCCCTTCCGCAACACAACTTAAGCGTTTCAGGAGTAAGGGAGAGGCAAGCAGCTGAATCATTTGAGGGCTTTTCAAATCGGCATTCAGCCGCACAGCCTGAGTCATCATCTCTGCAGCAGGAGGAATCCTGCATTGACAGCTGCAGCGTTGGCCCAGTCAGAATTACGGCTGACATTATCAATTCTGGAAGCCCTGTAGGGTGAGCCCACATGCCTCTCAGCCTCACTCCTGCACAGAAGGTTCCCATAGTAAATCTTGCTTTTTCTAAGGCTGGCAGTACAAACGTAAGTGTTAGCGAGTGCCTACAGCCCACTACAGCACTGGATGCTTCACATTTTGAAAGCCCGATTGCAGGGACCCAAAAGGCACTACATCAAACTTTGCCTGCATCAGAATTAAACAGCCTGAAATTGCATTGTTGGACAAATCCAGCTGGGTTCTTTCAAAACCCTGGGCTCAGCCTAAAGTAATTTATCAATCCTCAGCTATTTCCCAAACTGGGGCCACTGAATTTTTTTTCTTCCCAAAAGAAACTACCTCAAGCAAAACCTGCTTTTCCAACATCTGTTTTATCAGAACCTTCGTCTTTATCCAAAAAGAGGCTCGGAACCCTGGTCCCTGATAAAGCGCTCAGAGGGGTGCTGGAAGCAAAATGTGGCAGGCATTTGGAAGCCTGATCCTACCTGGGACACTGACTTTGCCTCTCTACAGCATTCCCCAGAGTGGAAACCAGAATTACAGCAGAAAGATCTGGTGCAAGATTTACAGGAAAATAAAAACTGTTCAGAGACAGGGAAGCCTCCACTTATCGCTATACCTTTGGAGACAAAAACATCCCTATCCCCCTCTTCAAATACAGATTTGGTACCACCCCTTCAAGATCATATTTCTTCCTCCCACATGCCCTCCCCGACGAAACCCATTCCTCAGAAACCACTTATGTCTGAATTATTTTCTAATTCCAAAAGAGAAGCTGCACCTCGCCGGAATGCAGTCTGGATTCGCTATAAAGGGGGTTTGGAGGATCGATCAGATAGACACTATGTGGGAAAAACCTTATTGAAAGATTCTTTGCACTTTACTCCTAAAGATGTATATGCTTTCATTAATATCTCTGGGGAGGACAATTTTGACATTAGTTTTCGGTCACCACATGCTTTGGACTTATTTTGGGATAGGTATAGCCAGGTGAAATTTTCTCCCATGTGGACCCCCTTTCTAGTTATACCTTTAACTAAACCTTTGATAAAACATGTTACGGTCATGTTTAGAAATGAGGGGGTCCATGTGGAAGATATATCCTTTTGGTTGTCCCTCAAATGTGAAATTTTGAGTGGGCCTGAACCTATCCTGGATTCCGAACAGTTTTGGACGGGGGGATGGAAATACAAAACTAAACTGAGGCAATCTGAGACAGGGGTAGTGCATATTCCCAATTCGTTTTTGTTGGGGAAAGATAGAGGTGTTTGTTTTTATAGCAGACCACCTCGGGCTTGTTACAGATGTGGGGCTAAAACACACCTTTCAAGTGTCTGCGATCAACCACGTTGTGATAACTGCGGGGAGGTTGGGCATATAACTATATATTGGCACAATCAGTCTAAATGTGAGCTTTGTGAAGAATTTGGCCATACGTTTTGGGTTTGTCCTTGGGCTGCTAAAAATAAAACTTCCTGTATAAATTCAGATCTCTTAATTCAGAGGGCTCAGGACGCTGTACACTTTCCCCCTCCTGGTCCACAGTCCCCTCTACCTTTACCCTCTTCTCAAATCATAGACCAGTCTCCTGGCATGGAGCTTCCCATCAACAAGCCCTTAGAAGAAGTAGATAAGGTTGTACAACCTGTTTCTGATTTTGTGGCAGTCAAAAAGTCTAGCATGGGCCCACCTGACCCTTTGGAATTCCCTCCTGTGTTACTCTGAGGCTCCTGTGAGACTCTTAAGGAAGCAATGCTACTTTAGATATTAGGCCATCTCTACCCCAATGTAGATCTTCTAGAAATCTACATCCCAACCCCCCCCCATCGCTCCTACCATAGAAACAAGTAACTCGTATGCTGCCTTGTTTACTCCATGGGGAGATACAGAGATGGAATTCGGAGATTCAGACTCTCAAAAATCTTCTTTATCCACTAGGTCTCAGCCAGTGGATGGTTATAAAGAAAAGAAAAAGAAAAAAATGAAAAAATAATAAGTCTGTCCTACTTTTATAAAGTATAATGCAGTGGTCCTGGGGCTCTCTGAACACTCATAGCCTGCTAAATATAGTTAAAAGGCAAGCCCTTTTCCACTATATACGAAACCAGCATTTATCTGTGTGCTTTTTACAGGAAACCTGGATGCACTCAGTGGAACAACTTTCTTCTTTAAACGGGATTGGGTGTGGGGCCCTTCTTTTTGGTCCTTTGGAACAGATACAGCAGATGGTATAGGGATTTTGTTTAATGCCTATTCCTTTAAACTTCATAATTTAATTGACCTTATCCCAGGGAGAGTAATGATATTAGATGGGAAATGGCATGATATATGCTATCGTTTCATCAACATTTACAATCCTCAAACAAAAGCTGGTACAGTTTCTTGTTTAAAAGCTGTTCAACCCTTTTTGGTGACATCAGTTTTATTTATTTAGTTTTTGTTGACCGGGTAAGTGCGCTAGGCAACAAGTGACTATTTTCAGGCACGACCCGGGAGGTACAGTTACAGAACACAGTGATACATAAGAGATTACACAAAGCAGGATACATTTGCAGGATACATAAGAAATTACACAGAGCAGGATACATTTGCAAAGGACAAAGTCACACAGTGTAGTCAAGCATAGCAATAAGGATAAAATTACATGTATTCAGTTGTTGAGAACTAGGGGGAGAGGTGGTGGGGGACAGGTGTAAGGGTAGGGCAGGAGAGACGGAGACGGGGTGGTAGGGCGAATAGCAAAAAAGGGGAGGACAGGAGGGAGGTTAAGGCGCCAAGGCGGCATTAGCGGGAGAAGGTTACCACCTGAGGCTGGGACGGTGGAACCGGGAGTCGGCAAGAGAGACGGAGAGGTTGGGGAACAGGACAGTGAAGCTATGGGTGCAAAAAACAGAGAGGGAGAGAGGGTGATGTGCAGGGGAGGGCGGTGGGGGGACTAGGTGCAAGGGTGAGGAGGGATTTGAACTAAAGGAATGGGGAGGGAAGGGTAGGGTGGGAAGGGCAGGGTATAGGGGGAAAGGGATGAAGGGCACGGAACAGATAGGGAAATGAGTGGGGGTAGGGAGATAGAGTGCACCTAGTAAGAGCGCAGCGGAGCAGAAGAAGGGAGGAGGACAAGAGGCGAGGTGGTGAAAACAGCATTGGCGGGGTAGAGTAGTAACCTGTGGCCGAGCCGGTGGAACTACAAGACGGCAGGAGAGAGAGGGGAGTCACGCAAACTGGTGGGAGGCGGGATAAAATAGGAGAGGGGAGGGGGTGAGGACTGAGCATAGGGAGAAGAGGGAAGAATAAAAGAAGGAGGGAAGCTGGCAGGAGAGGGCAGAAAGGTGAAAGAAAGGTAGGAAGGGTGGCGTAAGTTATGCATTAGCGGTACAAGGTAGCAACCTGTTACCGCCGGTGGAACCGGAAGATGGCAGAGAGAGGGGAGTGGAGGGCGGTCAAAGGGGAGTGAGGCGCAAAGAGCAGGAGAGGGAGGGGCAGGAAAAGGGAGGGGGTAATGACGGGTACTGGAGAAATGGCTAGTGGGAAGGGAAGAGAGCGGGGCTGGAAAGTAAGTGTTACAGGAACAGAGGGTGCAGGATAAGGAATGAAGGTGGGGGAAAACAGCTCAGGAGCGAGGGCAAGCTAAGTGACTAGGCAGTAATTAGAGAGCTTTACAATTGGCATCAGAACAACATTGTTATACAGTATCAACAAACATGAAACATAAAAGCAAAAAACAACCAAGAATAAAAAAAGCGCAAGTGCCTATAATACATAATAGGGGAAGGGAGGAGAACAGGTTAGGAGCATGGGATTCAAGAGGGATCAAAACAAACACATTTGTCCATCGAGGTAAGGAAAGTCTTGAGATTGTGCTTAAATGCATCATGAGAAGGAGCATTTCTTAGTCCCTGGGGCAGCAAGTTCCAAAAGTGAGGGGCAGATAACTGAAGGCCCCTGAGCCCTTTGTTGGTGCAGAGAGGAATATTCAATAAGGACTTGTCAGAGGATCTAAGGTTCCGTGAAGGTATAACCGGTTGAGTAGTTTTGAGAGCTCAGCTGGCTTTGATGCTCTGATGATGGTGTCCGAAAGGTTGCAGAGGCATATTGCCTGGTGGAGGAGGGAGATAGCCAGCCCAGGTCTTTGTATAGCTGACAATGGTGCTTCAGGCGCGGTGTTTTAGCCACATACCTGCAAACATTGTTGAAGGTGGTGTCCCATTGGTGCAGAGCAGTTTTGCTGGCCATGGTTAGGATGGGAGCACCGAGGTGAGGGTTGGTAACAGGATTCCTCAGCAATTGCCAGTTTAGCGGCAGGGTAAGCAGGTAGTTAGTCCTGTAAGCAGCCCTAGCTTACAATTGACAGATTTACAAGTTTCCTGGATGTGCAGCTTTTAGGTCAAGATTTTGGTCAAGGTGAATGCCCAAGTAGCTAAAAGAGCTAACAGACTCAGAGGGTTACCATTAATGTCAGGCACAGAGAGAAGAAGAGCAGGTTCTTAATTTGTGTGGGGATCCAAATAGCATGGCTTTAGTTTTATTGGAGTTAAGGACAAGGCGTTGGGTGTGTAGCCAGCTGCACCAAGTGAAAGTCTGTGGTAAGGGCAGCATTTAGGTTGGTGATATTGTCAGAGGGGCATAGATGACCAGGTCATCAGCATAAAAGAGTGGCCAGAGGTTACTACATCAGGAGATTGTTTACAAATAGTGAGAAGAGGAGAGGACCAGAATGGAGCCCTGAGGGACGCCAATATTGATAACAGCACTGTCAGAGATCGCCGAGTTGAATTTCACTGCTTGAGTCCTGTTGGCAAGGTAGCTGCTGAACCAGGTAGTGACAGGGTAGGAGAAGCCTAGATTTCTGAGGAGGCAAGTAGTAAAGGATGGTCAACAAGGTCAAACGCTTTAGTGAGGTCGATGAAAACAGCCCCTGTTAGCTTCCCTTTGTCCATGTTGGTAAGAATGTCAGAGGAGAATTTTGCTAGTGCAGTCATGGTGCTGTGGTGTTTTCTAAAGCGTACAGTGCTGTATTGAGTAAGTTGGAGTTTTCAATAATTCGTAACTTGAATAGAGACTAATTTCTCAAGGATCTTGCTAAGGACTGATAGTATAGCAATTGGTCTGTAGTTGGTCGTGTTGTCTTTTTGCTGCCTTTTTTAAACACGGAGTAATTCTGGCGGCCTTCCAGATTTCAGGGACAGAGCCATTGGAGAGGGATAGGGTGAAGATTCTAGCTATAGGTCCAGATATGAGGTGAGCAGCCATCTTTAATAGACGGGTTCCATTCCATCAGAGCCGGGCTGGTATTGTCAGAGATAGCCTTGAGCAGCTTGAAGACTTGATGCCTGGTGACCGCTTTGAAGTAGAATGGTTTAGATGAGGTAGGTGAATCGCCAGGAATGTTGAGTTCAGTTGTGTAGCAGGAAATTGAAGGAAGCTGTGTAGGCAGATAGGTTGGAAAACTGCTGGTTAAACGCGCTTGCAATAGTGAAGGAGTCATTACAGTGACACCTTGCAGGACCATTTCTGAGGGGTGACAGCTTGGTAGATCCTAAAAAGTTTTAATGTGGCTCCAAAATTTTCGAGGGTCGTTGGAGGAGTTAGTCAGCAGGTTTTGACAGTATATGCTTTTAGCCTGCCTGATGCGCCTTTTGCAATCATTTCTATACTGCTTGTACAGGATAAGATCCAGGGGGAGCCCAGATTTTTTGTATTGTTTCCATTGCTTATCTCGGACTTTTAACTTACATAGGAGTTCTTTATTTAGCCATCTTGACTGCTGACCTCTGACTCTTCTTTTTACCTTTGGGAGGTGTTTCTTTTGTACTTCGCCAAACTTGGTGAGAAATATGTTAAGGGCAGTGTCAACATTGGAGGTGGAGAAAACGTCAGTCCAGTCTATGTCAGATATGTCAGATAAGAAGGCTTGTGTATCGAGGGCAGCATAGTTCGTGAAGGTAATCAGTCGTGGTTGAGGAGCAGGCGGTGGGCAGGAGCGCCAGTTACAGAGCGTTGGTGAGTGATCTGTAAGTGAGTCAGCCAGGACGGTAGCTTTGGAAACATGATCTGGTCTATTTGTAAGGATCCAGTCCAGTAACGACCCTGATAGTGAAGACGTGGTTCTAGTGCAGATAGTTATAAGTTGGTGAAAATTGTGCTTCTGGATCAAAGATGCAAGGAGATTGTGATGTGGGCCCAGCCAGTTCAGGTTCAAGTCACCGAGGAGGAGTGTTTCATTTGTTTTTACATTTTGAGAAACGTACTGCAGTAGGTTCTGGAGACCGCTAGCCCACTGGTTGGCGGGTTATACACACAAACGATATGTAGGTGTTTCACCAGTGTCGGGTTGCATGCAGCGCTTCACATAGCATGAGGGAATCAAGGTTAGGTAGGACGCTAAGAGACAGATGACTTTATAGTAATAGTGACCCCACCCCCTTGGACCCAGATCGATCTCACAAGAATCTATACCCAGGTAGAGGGCAGGAGGTATTGGATACAGTAGGTTTCAACCAGGTTTCGTGAGGCATAGTATGTCAGGATCCACTAACTTAGCCCAGGCTTCAAGTTCAGCCAGGTGAATCAGGAGGCTTCTATTGTTCATACGGGCTAGTACCAGGCCTTTTAGTGCTAGTTGAGGTAGAGAGTGGGTGCAGAGTTTGGGACCAGGGTTAGATTCAATATCACCAGATAGCAGGAGGAGCCCTGAGCCAGGTGTATAAACATGTCTACAGGGAACATGCCTGGCTTAATTTTAGGTATGCGACTGCCCAAGAGATAGAAGTGGAGAGATAGGTAGGTACAACCCTTTGAGTAGTATAAGTATAAGTACATAACAGGAGAGACAGGAGTATATACCTGGTGGTTAAGTCACAAGCCAAAAGAAATGATCAACAGCTGAGGTACAGAGTCACAGAATGTGTTAGAATTCCTGAAGGTGATGAACTGTGCCTGTATATGCAGGATGTGAAATCCTTTTGTCTGCATGCTTTTGTCATTCAAAGAGGCTGTTGAAAAGCCCACATACAGATCATGGAGCAGGTCAGACGAAATGTGGATTCAAGCAGACCTAGAGTCACTGAGTTTGTCAGACTTAGTTGCTTGACTCATGTTTTGCTAGGATAGCTTCCAAAAGTTGATTTTTAAATGAAAAATGCAGATACCTGGTGATGATGTTTTGCAGAAATCCAGTTCAGTAGACTTTCACGGATGTAGTGAGCAAGAATGGTGTAGTTACTCCAAGCAGAAAACCATGTAAATCCACAAAAACTAAGCTACAGACGCAGATGTGTCTGCTTCCCTATCAGTCTTTGCAGTCAGAGGTTAAGGTGCTCTGGGGAGGCGACTTCAATTGTGCAATTTTTGATTCACCTAATCAGAAGAAAAAGAAAATTTATTGTGATTCTCACATATTAAATAATATTGTTAAAACAGCGGGTTTATTTAACTGTCTTTCCTTTTCTTCTCAAGGACCCCTGTATTCCTTTACAAAGGGTAAATTGTTTTCCCTAATAGATTATATGTTTGTCTCCCCTTCTGTACAAATTGATTCTTTTAAGATGATCCCTTGTGAATTTTCTGATCATTCTCTTCTTTTTTGTAGTTTCCAGTTTTCAGGTTCCCCTGAACACAGGCAGGTTAGGTGGAAGCTGAATAACACTATGTTGGACTACCATATATACAGTCCGGGGCGAAACATATTCTAACAGCCAGGTTATCAGTGGCTTTTCTTTATGAGGATTTAGGGGATTGGTGGTTAACAACTAAGCTTGATCTATGCAATTGGTTTAAAAGGCAAGGGGCAAAAACCAAAAATTATAAGTTTTTGAGATACTTGTCCCTTAGGCAACAACTCCAGAAACTCATGACAATTGTATATGCCTCTCGCTCAGACTATTCTGACCAAATTATTAAACTGAAAGAGGACATGAGGACTTTTCAATATGATAGGGCCAAACCCTACAGGCCATTCTGTCTAATAGCATAAAAATCTCCTATTGGAGATCCCTTTGAAGCTTGCAAAATTTGAAGGCTTCGTCTCAATGTTGACTTTTAAAAACCGTGATGGCTCTATAGCCACCACAGTTGCACAACCTCAGAGAATCGATGCTTAACATTCTTCGGACCTGAACCCTTATTACTGAGGCAGAAATGCTTTCATATATTTTAAAAACATCCAAGGCCCCAGGTTAGCTGAAGCCTCAACATTATTGGACCCAATCACACAAGAGGAAATAGTAAATGTAATTGGGAAGTTGAAATTGAATATTTCACCAGGCAGGGATGGTCTTTCTAATAATCTGCATAAAGTTTTTTCGAATGAATTAAGTCAATGTTTGTTTATTTTATTTCAGCATTTTATGAAAATTGCTGTTTTTGTTCCCTCTTTTTCTGAAGGATTATTAATTTACCTATTTAAATCTGGAGATAGGCAAAATATTAAAAATTGGCGGCCGATCACCCTCCTAAATTCAGACTATAAAATTTTCACCAGTATTTTGAACAATCGGTTGAAAAACTACGCTAGATGGGTAATTTCTCCTTACCAATTTAGCGGGGTACCAGATAGACGAATCCAGACAGCATTTATGATCATACGCGAGGTTATTGAACACCTTTCTGATGTGGGGGTCACGAATTGTATGATGGTCGCTGACTTAGAAAAAGCTTTCGATAGGGTATATTTGCCTTTTCTGTTTTTAACTCTAGTACACTATGGAGTCCCGTTGCAAACCGTTAATCTAATTAAAAGGTTATATGACTATAATATTGTGTTTCCATTTGTGAAAGGTCATACGGCTAAAAGTTTTTGTTTACATACTGGAGTGCATCAAGGTTGTCCTCTCAGTCCCCTACTTTACATTTTTTCATTGGACCCCCTTTTGCAGAACTTAACTACTACTCCGTTATGGTTGGGAATTTCTGATAATACATCTAGGATCATCATCTTTGGTACAGGCCTATGCAAACGATTTGATTTTATACTTTCTAGACCACTCTTCTGTGCATACTTTTCTGACAGCATTTGAGGCTTTTTCAAGAGTTTCAAATGCGAAAATAAATCTGCACAAAACAAAAGGACTATTTATTGGAGCAATGGGTCCTACGGAGGCAGTGCAGGGAGGCATCCACTTCTCCAGAACTCCCCTTAAAATTTTGGGCATCCAGTTTGGCCCTCAGAATATGCCAGTAGAAAATTGGGATTCAGCTCTCCAAATGGTGGAAAATAAGGTTAACAGATGGAAACGGTGGAAATTGCCCAAATTGAAATGTATACATGTTATCAAACAGTTTCTTTTACCATGTGTTCAATATGTAGCTATGATTTTTCCGCTCCCAGTACATTTAGAAACTAAAATGTATGGTTTATTTTTTCAAATGATGTGGGGTAACAGATTAAATCCGGTAAAGAGATGCTATACTTATTTAAGTAAAAAACAAGGAGGGCTCGGGATGGTGGATCCTGTGATTTTTGTTCATTCCTTATTTATTATGTGTTCAGTCAAAAGTGGCTTAGATTAGAAGCAGGGATTGGGGACAAATGGATTTCCAGATCACTGGACAAATACTTTAGGAATTGGCATTCTTTGGCTCCAAAATTAAACCCTCATGTTCATATCCCACAGTAGTTTAGACCGCTGCACAAAACTATACAAATGGAAATTAGAAAGAGACAATTTTGAGTAATAACATGAAGGGATTTTATCAGGTTATAATGGTAAATTTACTTCCTTTAGAGCCGTGTTTTAAGAATTGCCCTTCTACCTTGAATCCTAAAGTATTGGCCCAACTAAATAATCTCAGATTGCCTCAAGCACAATGGGAGACACAGTGGTTAATGTTTTATGGCCGTCTGAATGTTAGGGGTAACGCTAAATACAAGGCCATTGAGGAAAGGAAGTGTCCTTACTTGGATTGCATAAATGTTGAGGAATCAATGGAACATTTTTTCTTGCAGTGTTCCTATGCTAAGGGTCTGTGGGCTTATTTGGCGGCACTATGGGGTTTTAAATGGCTTAATTCTCTTTCATACCATATCTTGGTTTTAGGATGTTATCCAGTGTCTTTTTCTGACTTTCATGAGGGACTTTGTCATTATTTTTCTAGTTGTTTACGTTATTATTTATGGCAGGCAAGGTGTCAGTGGGTTATATACCAAAGGAAAATGCCTTACATTTGTTTTAGTATTTTGGTTTCACAGGAACTCTCAAGGATTTATGCTCAGGATGCTCGAAGGACAGTACCGGCGAAACTTTTAAAGATGTGGAAAGGGTTCCTTCACTTTATTAAGTTCGAGTAATGTATGATATAGTCTGACAACTATCTTATTTATCCCTTTTGTTTTTTTGTTTATAGTATAAGTTTGCCTGATCAGGTTTTGTTTCTCACTTTGTATAACTGAATAAACCGTGTTGTTTTGTTATGTTTATTATTTCAATAAAAACTCCCCTACTCTTTTCGATAAGTGCCATGGGATCTTTAGCATCCACCTGAACTACCACCAATCCAGGCAGATGGGACCTCGGTTTAATGTCTCATCCGAAAGATGGCACCTCAGAAGTGCAGCACTACAGTGTCAGTATTGGGATATTAACCCAAGTGCCAGATGTGGGAACTGAACCCACAGCGCTCTGATCTCCCAGCCTCAGAGGCGAGTGTGCTACCTACTGAGCCACTGACACTGACCATGTTTCTGTGACTGCTACGATATCCAGGCATCCCTCTTCCATCAAGGCCACCAGTTCAGGGGGCTTGTTGCCCAGACTATGGGCATTGGTACTCATTACCCTCCATTTCTTGATGGCCTTACCCCTTTTTGATGAATATCTTGCCACCCTAGACAGTGTGTTCGGAGGTATGGAATCCTGTTATGACTTGTACTGGAAGTTAAAGTCCACCAAATAATGCTTGGGGAAGTCCCTGGCTGCTTATCTACACTAACTGGAGAGGGCCTTACAACAAGTGTTCTGTAAGGGTGGAATACAGTCCAAGGGCATGAACAAGGTACGATTAGGACAAGTGCTGAAGGCTTCCTGATTTTCAGAGTTACTGCTGTTACAGTTAAGCTTAAAAGAAAGACTGGCTGATCCACCCTCCCACCAAGATTTCCTGCAGGAAGTTAGAGAAGCCAAGGAGAAGACGAACAGTGAGGACCTCTGCCTGCTTCCACCACCAGTGCCCAAGTGTTAGACGGGGGGGGAGGGGCTCCTAGGATATCACAGAACTACAGAGACTAATTCAAGAAGTGAAAAGTAAGCTTAGCAACAGGTTGGTAGAAAAGAGGCCAGGAGTTATATTTTGTTTTAAAGTGAAATATTTGAATAGTTTGTTAGTGAAATTAGTTCTATGTGTTAAAAATTATTACCTTGAATTTGAACTGATACTTGGGCTGTGATATTGTAGGTTTGGGGATAGATGTTTGGCAGGGAAAATTAGAAGGTAATTTAAATGTGTTGTTTGCCTGGTGTTTGGGTAAGAGCCCTCCCACCCACTCTGTTTTGTAGGCTTTCTTAAATACTGAAAAGCCACTGGGGGTTGGGATTGAAGGGCTGAGTATTTCTGTTTGGGACTGAAATTTGAAGCAACAGGAGTTGGTGGGCCTGTGACATCATACGGTACCTGGAGTCTGCTTACACACACTGTTAGTGGGACTGAACACATACTGGACTGTATGTGCTTGTGAGACTTGGGAACTTTGTTGGTGGGGTTGAAATTGGGTTTGTAAATAACTACAGTCGGTATAGAGAGAAACTGTACTCCAGGGGAAAGGGACTGAGAAAAGGGGGTGTGCTATTATAAACAGAGGGGGATAATCAGGGTGGCCATATTCCACCATGGCAGGCATCTTCGGAAGGGTTGTAGGCTGCACAGGCTGTGGGATGGCATTAATTCTAAATTGGGCCTGGAGAGAGGAGTCTGCCCACTCTGTAGACAGCTATCTGTATCAGGAGTGAGGTATATTGGTTAAGGAGTAAGCTGTGAGCTGGGGTGTCCAAGGATAAGGGTGTGGATATGGGCAGCAGAAGGGTGGGGCTGAGGGGAGGCTGGGGCAACGCCTGAAATTACAGGACATTATGCTACAGCAAGCAGAAGGGGATATTAGGGACAGAGGACCCTTAGATAGGGAAGTTGATGCTAAGGGAAAGCGTACAGGGTGAAAATTCTGAATTCAAGGAGACTGGAGGGGAAGAGTCAGGAGGGGCTGTTGTGGAAGCCTAAAACAGCAGACTGTGGGAAGGGAGCTCTAAGGAGAACAGTGCAAGAGAGGAAGAAGAGGGTCAGTTTAGAGATGCAGTCAGGAACTGGTTACTTGATGGAGGCTGACATAGAGTGTCACAATAAATTTGAGATACTAAGCATCCTAGAGGGGAGGAAGGGGTTGGTGGAAATGAGGAAACTTATACAGAGGCCGGGGAGGGAGTCAGATACCCATAGGCATCACAGAACAGCTATGGAAAGGATAGACATAGTCCCAGAGGGAGAAGGGAAACATATATGTTAAGCAAATGGGGAGATGCAACATATTCCAGACATGAGGAGGAGAGCATGATTGGAGAGGAACTGGGAGACAAGGAGGTGGGGAGGAGCCCCCCTTCAGCAGGAAGGTCAGTACCAAGGATGGGGCCCTAGCTAAAGGGGACCCACAGATTACAAGGGGGGGGGATGAGGGTGCGGGGGAAGGGGAAACCATCAGGGCCAGGATAAATGGTTCAGATAAGAGAGGGTTAAAGGGGACACCTATTCAGAGGGGGTTTGAGTTAAGTGGGCAAAATAGCAAGGGAGGCAGAAAGGAGAGGGTGACAAGGGGGTCTCTAATAAGGCAGGAAGACTCCCATGAAATTGCGATCATGAATAAAGTGGGGGAGGGGGGCTGAGAGGGCATAGTGGAGGTAACCATAAGGATGATGGCGGTGTTAAGGTTCTGTTACTGGGAGACTCGATGATTAAGGGTATCCATTGGGAGGGACAGGGGGATGGATGCCATAGCCAGGTGAAGGTAGTGAGTATCTCTGGGCTGACAGTGCACAGAGCAAAGTTCATGGTGTATGAAATGGTTAGGGATTGTGGAGGGAAACCGGATTTCCTGGTGCATTTGGGAACTAATGATCTAGAGGGAAATAGCATTTTGGAAATCCAAGCAAGGTTCCAAGAACTTGCCAGAGTCTGTCGGGATAATGGATGCAACATTTTCTTTTCGGAGATATTGCCAGTACCAAAGGCCTCAGTGGAGAAAAAAATGAAGCTCACAGAGGTTAATGACTGGCTCAGGAAGTGGGGTGAAGAGAATGGGTTGGGGGTGTTAGGGAACTGGAATGGAGTTTGGGAGGATAAGGGACTATATGCCAAGACAGGTTTCATCTTGCCCCATTGGGAAGGAAGTCCTTAAACAGGGGATGGCTGACTACATACAAGAAAGGTGGGGTTTAAACTTGTAAGGGGGAAGGGATAAGGAGGGCTGACTAGAAGCCTCCTCCAGAGATGAGGGAGTAGCCTCAGCCCAAGGGGGAGGGGGAAACAGACTGGAGGTGGAGGTTTCAGGAGGAGCAGGGGAGGATGGAAGTATAAGGAATCTGGGTGGGGTTCTAAAAGGATCAGGGATAAGGGGTGGGGTTAGTGTTAGTAAATGCCAGGAGCTTGGGAAACAAGTTGCCAGAGTTCCAGGCCATGCTGTTCGGGGGTGGATGTGGTGGCAGTCACGGAAATGTGGGCCAACAAAACCATGACTGGGACCTAAATGTACGGGGTACACTATGCTTAGGGAAGGATAGAAAGGAGGGCAGAGGGGTGGAGTGGCTATGTTCATTAGAGATGACATAGAAATTGCTATGGTAGAAGAGGCAGAGGAAACGTGGAGGCCTTATGGGTCACCCTGATCCCCAGCAGGAGATAAGGTCAAGCTGGGGTAGCATATAGGCCCCCAGGATGAGTGATGTTCTATAGGATGGTTTGCTGGACAACATCATTGCCCAGTGTGGTCCAAAAGGGGAAGGAGTGGTGTTGATGGGGGACCTTAATATGCCAGGTACAAACTGGGGAACCATGTCCTCTAAGGTGGCCAAGCAGCAGAGGCTGCTGGATGGCTTCCAGGATGTGTTATTAACACAGCATGTGATGGAGCCCACAAGGGAGGGGCATGTCCTGGATGTGGTTCTGGCAGATGGGGATCTGGTAAGGGACATGGTTGTACAGGACCCCCTGACTGGGAGTGACCACAATACTGTCTGGTTTCAAATAAGCATGGGGGAGGGGGGTGAGATCTAGGACACTGGCAGTGGACTTCAGGGGCAGACTTTATGGGCATGGGAAATATTCTCAAGGATCACTTGAAGGGATTACCTCAACAACAAGTGTGGAAAGGAGATGGGAGGTCATAAAACGGGACTTCATGAGGCAGTCAGGATCTGGCTAAGTTGAAACGTAAGGGAGCAAGGTCACATAAACCATGCTGGTGGTCCAGTGAGGTCCAGGTAGCAGTCAGAGAAAAGAAGGCGGCTTACAAAAAATATAAAACAACAAGAGGGGATAGGGATAAGGAAATGTACCAGCTTGCATCTAGAAAAGTCACCCGTATGGTGAGGGGAGCTAAGTCCAGTAAAGAGCAACGGCTGGCACAGGGGATACATGGAGGGGAAAAGGGGTTCTTCCGGTACATTGGGGAGCGGAGAAAAACTAAGGGCCATCTCAGCAGATTGAGATCAGAAGGAGGGTGGGTGGAAGAGGCGAGGGACCAGGCAGAGGTATTTAACGAGTACTTTGCCTCTGTGTTCACTAGGGAGGGGGATGGGATATCTACAAAGCAAGGCACAAAGGGGATAGAAGCAGCAGGGAGTGGGATCAGGGGAGCAACAGAAATGGAGCAAAAGGGAGGGAAAGGTACTCCAGGGGTGTCACATCTGGATAAGGATAAAAAGACCAGTAAGGTGGAGGGGACGGATGATGCCATCCCCACCAAAAGGGTGTGGTTTGCCCTCAAGGCCCTAAAGAAAGACAAATCTCCTGGGCCGGATGGCATTCATCCGAGAGTACTATGGGAATTGGCGGACATACTGGCTGCACCCCTGGCGGAGCTTTTCAACAGGTCACTTGAGACAGGGAGGGTACCTAGGGATTGGTGAGAGGCACATGTGGTACCAGTCCATAAAGGGGGGTCGAAGGAAGTACCAGGAAACTATAGACCCATCAGTTTAACCTCGGTGGTGGGAAAATTAATGGAGAGTATACTAAAGGAACGATTGGGGGTTTACTTGGAGGAGGTGGGAGGTCTGGATAGTCGGCAGCATGGGTTTGTGCCAGGTAGATCATGTCAAACCAACCTTGTGGAGTTCTATGAATGGGTAACATCAGAACTGGACAGAGGTAAGCCTGTGGATGTATTATTCTTGGACTTCACAAGGCGTGTGACTCTGTCCCCACAATGGTCTGGTGGAGAAACTGATGGGGTTAGGAGTAGGCCCTTTGATGGTCAGATGGATTGAAAACTGGATAGCTGGACGCACTCAGAGAGTAGTGGTCTGTGGGGAGCTCTCAACCCTACAGAGGTTGGTAGTGGGTACCACAGGGCTCGGTCCTGGGTCCAATCCTGTTTAATGCATACATATCAGACATCAGGATGGTATAGGGTGTGAAATGAGTCTCTTCGCTGGATGACTCCAAGATGGGAGCAGTAGTTGAGGGAGAAGAGGGGAGGTTGGCCCTGCAAGGGGACCTGGACACCCTGGAAAGCTGGGCTCACACATGGAAATTAAATTTCAATATCACCAAGTGCAAGGTGTTGCATCTTGGTCGGGGAAACCCTAAACACAGGTACACCCTGGGAGGGGAGGTGCTGGAAGCCTCAACAGGGGAAAAAGACCTAGGGATCATGGTGGATACATGTATGAATAACACTGAGCAGTGCAGGAGAGCAGCTAGCAAGGCAAACAGGATGTTGGGATGCATCGCAAGGGGATCACCTCTAGGAGCAAGGAAGTGATTCTGCCGCTGTACAATGGACTGGTTAGACCACACCTTGAGTACTGTGTACAGTACTGGAGACCACACTTGAAGAGGGACATACAGCTCCTGGAGAGGGTACAGAGGAGGGCAACAAAGATGATAATAGAGGCTAGGGATTTGACTTACGAGGACAGACTTGAGGAGCTCTGCCTGTTTTCATTGGAGGAGAGGAGAGAAGAGGGACATGATTGAGGTCTTCAAGCACCTCAAGGGAATAAATAGGGTAAACATGGAGGGATCTTTAGACTAAAGCAGGGAGGCATCACCAGAGGGCATGGTTTGAAGTTGGAAGGTGGAAGGTGAGGGGGAAAAGAGGAGGAGGTTTTTCACTGAGAGGTGGTGGACCTTGGAATGCTCTGCCTGGTGAGCTGGTTCAGAGATCCACAGTGGAGAGCTTTAAGAGAGGGTGGGACAGACACAGAAAGTGGATGTATCAGATGATGGCCTGTCCCGGGGGGGGATGGATGATAGGGGTTTCTGGAGCACAAGGGATGGGAGGGTCTCTGCACCCAACTAAGGATCTAGGTTCGAGCAGACTTGATAGACCATAAGGCCTAATCTGCTGGCAAATAGTATGTTAGTATGTTAAAAGTGTGATACCCAGTATGACCAGCCCATGCCCCCCCCCCCCGGCAGCCTGAACGCTTAATCTCCAGCATGCCTATTTCAAGTAATGTAGTGTCTACTGCCTCAAGCAAGGGGGTGCAAGCATTAAATGCTATCTCACTGGAGGAAGTCCATCCTCAATTGATCAAGCATAAGAAGATGATGGGAGAATCAATGACTGACTTCTGGTTTCAACCTCACCCGAATGGCGTCTTAACTGAGTGAGAGCAACCAGCCCAAAACAGAATCCGTTGGAATCGCAAGGAATAGACCTTTATCCTATCTTTCATATGGCACATAACAGCATATTTAATGCCTCCAAAACAAAGATTTAAGGATACTCCACCAGTAGGAGGAGGGAAACCACTTAAAAATACATCTGAGGCCTCCCGACAGGCGACGGCCTCCCAGACCTCGGAATCCCCTCAGGCGCTGCCCGGGGCTGATGGAACTGATATAGAGATGAACTGCACTATCACTTTGCAGCAATTGTGCCAGACGTTACAACAAATGAATGAGATCCTCCAGAGATTAGAAACAAAAGTCTCTGAGGATCAGAAAGATATAGCAACTTTGACACAAAAGACTGAGGAGCTTGAAACAGTGTCTGATTATGCGTCAACGACAGATGTCCATAACACAGCCCTTCTTGAACGTAACCACCGTACCAGTATATGGGAGAATCAATGACCCACCAAGCACTGCAATCACCTAGGACCCCTGCCTAGGAGGGAGAGCATCCATGGTACTCTCCATCTGGAACCCCTAGATAGCAAATGTGTAGGGACAATTTTTGCTGCTACCACTGTGGTAGGAATGCACATATCAAAAGTCAATGTCAATCAGAAAGCAACTTTCAGAGGGTCATTGACTGGCTACTTAGTGAGAAAATAGCCAAGAACCCCACCAGGTCTTTAAACTTCAGTGGGCCCCAGTAGAGGAGTGCTCTGATGCCATAGGAACAAATTGTTTACCAGCAACCATTTCTAAAGCTGCAGCCAGTGTCAAAACCAATTTGTCAGATGCCAAAGCCAAAGTGTCAAGGAACTGGGAGGAGACTGTGTGTCCTGCTGCAGATGAGGAAGCTCGAGTGGTTGGACTGGCCACCCCAGTACTCCTGGATAATGGCTCCCAAATCACTATAGTGTTCAAAGTCAATAAAAATAAGTATTTGTCGCACAAAAAGTTGGAACCACTGGAAGGCTTGAACGTGTGGGGTCTCAGTGAAACATCATAGTGGGCGAAACTAAAAAGGACTATACTGAAGGCAACAAACCTAGCATCAAACAACTAAGCAAAAGCAAGAGGAAAAAGAGACTGCTATGGTTTTCAACAGACATGGCAGAAAAGGTAAAAGCTAAGAGGGTACCATTCAGCAGGTACAAGAAGATGCAAAGTGAGGAGGCTAGGGAGGGGTGTCAGGTGGAGGGTTGTACCTTTGGTTTTCTCATCCAACTGGTATCTGTGGCACCGCACCGGTCACAGCACTGTGTGTGATCCCTTCCATTCTCCAGGCTAGATCACGATGGGTGAGCACCGCACATCATGGAAGGCCAAGGCCAGACTAAAGAAGCATCCTGGGTACACCCGGTGCAGAGCCAACTTTTGCTCCCCCCCCTTTTTGGCCCTGGGCATGGGTGTGCCATGATATCAATGGTGGTGCCATGCATGCTACTGAATACCACACACCAGACAGTTGCCCACTCCGTCCCCATGCAAGTATCAGCTAATGCGCTGACTCCTAACCACCGCTAGAGACAAGTGCAGCATTGGCCGATGGTCCCCTCCCTCCCCCGAGGAGGACAGCAGTCCTTGGGACTCTCGTTCCCCCCCCGACTGACCCCCTGACTCCCAAGGCATCTCCTAACCCCGGGTCATCGGTGCTGCAGACAATAGTGCTACCACTGCACCGGCATGCCGACATTAGCTCTTGGTTAAGGGATAGGTGACAAAGAGTGGTAGTAAACAGAGTTCAATCTGTGGAAGGAAGGGTGACCAGTGGAGTACCTCAGGTATCAGTGTTGGAACCAGTTCTCTTTCATTTCTTTATAACTGATATTGCAGAAGAGCTGGAAAGTAAGGTCTGTCTCTTTGCAGATGACACCAAACTCTGCAATAAGGTGGACACTCCAGGGTGGGGTGCCAAGAATAAGCAACGACCTGAGAAATCTCAAGGAATGATCAAGGGTATGGCTGCTGGGGTTCAGTGTGAAAAAGTACAAAATAATGCACTTGGGTCACAGAAACCCAGGGGCAGAGTACAAAATGGGGGGAGGTACTGATGACCACCAGGCAGGAAAGAGACCTGGGGGTGATCATATCAGATGACCTAAAGGTGGCCAAGCAGTGCAACAAGGCAGTTGGGAGAGATAATGCAATGCTGGGATGGATAGGGAGGGGTATCAACTGCAGAAAGAGGGAGGTGGTGTTGTCTTCATATAGCTTGCTGGTAAGACTCCACCTAGAGTACTGTGTCCAGTTCTGGAGACCACATCTCCGGAAGGACATAGACAGAGTGGAGGCAGTCCAGAGGAGGGCAACTAGAATGGTGCAGGGTCTGCAACAGAAGCCCTATGAGGAGAGACTAAAGGACCTAAATATGTACACCCTTGAAGAGAAGAGTGGAGAAGGGGGATATGATAGAGACCTTTAAATACCTCATGGGGTAGAAAAGGTACAGGAGGGAAGTATTTTTTCAGAAAAAAAGGTGCTCAAGAAAAAAAGAGGACATGCTGTGAAGCTGGAGGGGTAGAGTCAGGAGAGATGTGAGGAAGTACTTCTTCACAGAAAGAGCGGTGGATTCCTGGAAGAGCCTTCCAGTGGAGGTGATTGGGGCAAAAACAGTGGTGGGGGTTCAAGAATGCATTGGATAGTCATAAGGGAATCTTAGGGGAAAGGAAGTGGGGAGGGATAATCAGCCAGAGATCAAGCAGGATATGGGGTGATACTATAGGTAGGTAAAAATGGGTGGATTAGGTGGGCCAAGCAGCAAATTCTGTTTCTATTTTTCATACCCCATCTGGGCTTGATTTGTAGCTAGATCTCATTCGTGGTGAACATTGCTGGAACTCCTATTGCTGTGGAGACATGTGTCCTTGTGTGCTCATGGACAAGTATGGACGAAGAGATTCTGATCATTGTAGAAACCTTGATGCTTACAGTATATGTTCTACAGCCTGGGTCAACTGTGCAAAAAGTTTGAAGCCTGACAAGGAAAAGCACCAGTGTCCCTCCATGGACTTTTCAGACAAGCTTACACTCACAAAGCCCCTGTCCTACCTGAGAATGAATCTATGGGAACTGTTTGGTGCCAAGACAGATCTGAAGTGCATTACTCCCCCCTCCCCCCCAAGTGGAGGTGGAGTGTACTTTCAAGGGAATAGTGCATGTCAAGGTATCATGCCACAGTCAGTTGCTAATCTTGGATGGCCCCAAGGAATTTGGTTTGCCAAAGGGGCTCATAGTCAAACCTAGCATACTGACCGCTAAAGCTCATGCACATGTCTGACAAGTAACAGTTCATGTGACAAATGTAACCAACCAACCAGTGGCCAAGATGCAAAATATGCCTCATATATGCACCCAGGACATGATCCAAACAGATCAGAACATGACAATAGAATGATTGCACTGAATTGCTTGTATTTCTTTGTACTGCAAAACAGCCTGTGGTTCTACCTCAGTGTAACCTGAACAAACAATACAGCTAGGAGAGGTGACATGACAGAAAACTATAAGTACCTGACAGGGGTGAAGAAGGTGCAGGGGGTGGGGAGTCTTTTACAAATGAGAAACAGCACCAGGACCAGGAGATATACGATGCAGCTGGGGGGGAGGGGCAGTTCAAGAGAGATGTGAGGAAATATTTTTTCCAAGGAATGGGTGGTAGATGCATGGAACACACTGCCAGTGGAAGTGATGGAGACTAAAACAATGGGGTGCTTCAAAGCACGCACGACATAAACATAGGTGTGTATTAGAAAAAAGGCAGGGAGGGGGAAGGGTCACCAGAGAACCAGATAGGGTCTGAAGGGGCAGATTTGGCAGGGAACATCTGGGCAGACTGGGTGGCCCAAGTGGTCATTTTCTGCTGACAGATTCTGTTTCCAGGTTTTTAATTTGCAATGCTTTGTCTCTATATTTTATAAGATCTGTGCTCAGATCCAAAACACTCAACAAACTGAACCAATAAATTCTATTCTTCTGTCCCCCCAAGTTCTGTCTGAAAATAAGCAGTTCCTCTGTCTTGTGCACTGTGGGGGGATTCTCCAAGGGGTGGGAAGTATGTGTCAATGGCACTTATCCCACCCACGGAACTCTGCACCCATGGGAAGATTCACGGTTGCCGTATTCATGGCCACTGACCACCGCGTGACTCTTTTGCGTGGCCCCACCCCCTGGCAAACAGGTGTGCGAGGGCCATTTGGCAAACACTGGCGGGTATCCAATGGGTGCCCAAACCCGGTCCACTACTGGATCCCTTTAGCCCATGGGGCACTGACAATGGCAGGCAATATGCAGTGTGCCGGTGGCATGGTAGCAGGTGGGTGCCCAGTCGGCTGCCCCCAGCCCTCCTTAAGTTCCCTGAGGGCTGGGGCGGCATATTAGGGGCCTTCACTGTGCCCCAACATCTCCACCACAGCCTGCAGCAGTATCCTGGTGGGGCACATATCTGAGATAACTGGGTTTCAGACACAAAGCATACACCCCCCCTCACCCGGCACTCCGAACTTCGAGAATAGCACAGAGCACGGGCACAGCCCCACACCACCCCCCCGCCCGATCACCCCTTGCAGAGATCACCGGCAGGCTGGGGGATCCAGAATGTAACAGTCCTGCACCTCCTTAGTGAATCAGGCGTAGGGGGCTCAGATGGCGCAGAGTGTCTATGGGAGGCAGATATGCAGAGCGGAACCACTCCACACCTTGGAGAATAGGACCCTTCATGAATATCAACAGACCCCAATTTCACCTAAGCATGGTCAAGGTGAGCGAGGTCCGTAAACTTCTGACAGCCCTCAAACACAAAGGCTCTGGTGGCCCAGATGGAATCAGCCCGAGGCTACTCCAGGAAGGTGCACTGTCCCTGGCCAAACTTCTGACCTGGATCATCAACAGGTCTTTACTTGAAGGGTACGTTCCATACCAGTGGAAGGCTGCCAACGTGGTCCCCATTTACAAGGGTGGCTCTCGTGAACAAACTGGCAATTACAGGTCCATCTCCCTGCTGTGTACCCTGGCCAAATTGCAAGAAAGGCTAGTTTATGGGCAACTGAGAGACTACCTGGAGCTCCACCAAATCCTAGCCCCTTCACAGCATGGTTTTCGGGCAAACCATGGAACAGACACGGCACTCATCAAACTCACAGTAGACCTATTCAGGGAAATGGATGAGGGCATGTCGACGAGTGCTATCTTCATAGACCTGTCCAAGGCATTTGACCTTGTGGACCACAACCTTCTTCTTACTAAGCTTCAAGACATTGGGCTTGATGCCCAGGCCCTAAACTGGTTCAAAAGCTAGCTCTCAGGCTGCTCCCAGAGGGTCATTTAGAAGGGAGAGCTTTCCACCCCTTTACCCATCAAGGAGGGTGTGCCTTAGGGCTCAATTCTTGGCCCCCTCCTGTTCTCTCTCTTCACAAATGACCTAAACCAGCACTGTGGGGATAGCACAGTAGTTCAATATGCAGACGATACTGTCATCTTCCGAGCCAGGTCCACACCACATGATCTGGGCCCTCTCCTACAAGGGGACCTAAACACAATCGAGGCCTGGCTCACATCAAACTGAATGATCCTCAATGCAGCAAAAACTAATGTCTTGCTGTTTGGTCCTAGATCCCTTGGCCAGGATCGGACCAATTCTCTAAAACTTACTACCCTTGGGGATAAACGAATAGACATAGTTGACAACATAAAATACCTAGGGCTAACTATTGACCAGGGTCTCACCTTTAAGCCCCATGTTGACCAGGTAACAAGATCTATCCATGCCACACTTGGCACCATGTACAGGCTAAAAAAACAACTTATCCCAGAGGTTAGACGAGCAATCGCCTCTAGTGTCCTCCTACCCACATTAACCTATGCTGCCTTGGTAATCCAGGGCATGGCAAAGGGCGAGGTTAGCAGGCTTCAGGTCCTGTACAACAAGGTCGCGAGGTCTGCGACAATGTGTCAACCAAGAAGCCGCCCCCGCCTCTCACTAGCCCAGCTGCAGTGGCCTTCTTTCGAGGCTCGTCTACAGTATCCCCTGCTATGCCATGCATACAAATTGCAGAGCCTGGCGGCCCCACCAAGCCTAACAGGAATAATCAAAGCCCTCAAATGCTCAGGACCTCGGGTTGGTCCCTACAGGCAATCCCCAGAATCAAGATTCACAAGGGAGACAATTCCTTTGCTCTCACAGCCCCTAAACTGTGGAACACTCTCCTACCTCTAGAACAGGAAGCCCCCTCGTTACCAATCTTTCGCACTAGGCTTAAGTCCCTTTTGCTCGGGACAAGCTCATGCCACTGTGAGGGTATAGGATAATCACCCCTGATCCTAATCACAACACCCATCCCCCCTCTCTTCTCACCTTAACCTACTTAAATCATGCCTTAAATCCTTAAATCTTTCAAGTGTTGCACTTATGGTCTACAATTTGAATAATTGCCTGTACTGTTATCCTCATTATCTTGTCTACTTCTCGTAACCCTGTATCACCTGACTGTATGTATTGTGTTGCTTCTGGATTGCCTGATTGTATGTATTGTACTGCTTCTGTTCCCCAGGCCGCCCCTGAAAAAGGGACCTTCAGGGCCCAGTGGGCCAACCCAGTCCTCAAAATTCAATAAATAAATAAATATCTCATCATTCATATTTCACATCTTGTTGGGGTTAAGAAGGGCAGCTGGAGACTGTGCAGAGGAGGGTCAGGACAAAGCAGATATCCTGGTCAAATACTTTTGTTCAGTTTTCACAGAGGAAAGGGAAGGGGATGGGTCACATAAAAGCAACAGTGGCACTGGAGAGGGGAGGTAGATGCAAATCAGTTTATAGAGGAGAAAGTCCTGAAGGGACTTGCAAATCTGAAAGTGGACAAAGTTATGGAGCCAGATGCGGTAGACCCAAGGGTACTGAGGGAGCTCAGGGAGGTACTAGCTGCACCTCTGACAGTTCTTTTTAACAACTCACTGGAAACAGAAGCAGTTTCAGAGGACTGGACGAGGGCAGAAATAGTCCAAATACACAAAAGTAGTAGCAGGGAGGAGAATGCAGCTATAGGACAGTCAGCCTGACATTGGTGGTGGGGAAGCTCTTGGAGTCACTTCTAATGGAAAGGATTGTGGAGTATCTTGAATCCAGCGGGTTAAAAGACCAGAAGCAACATGGATTCATTGGGGAGAGGTCATGTCAGACAAATCTAATATATTTCTTTGACTGGGTGACCAGGGAAATAGATCAGGGTGGGGCGGCAGACATGGCCTACTTAGATTTTAGTAAGGCTTTCAATACCATTCCACATAGGAAACCCATAAGGAAACTGGGCAGCTTAGGGGTGGGTCCAAAGGTGGTAAACTGGGTAACAAATTCAAAACTCACAAAAATGTGGCTCTCAGTCCAGATTCAAAATAACACTGCAGTTGTGCTCAGAATCATTTTTATTGCTCATACAGTAGACATACCTCCACATCTCTCCCTCCCCAAACAGGCCAAATGTTTTCACACCAATGTAACCTCCCCACCCCCATGGGGGGCTCAGGTTAATTTGCCCCTTGGGGCCTCCCAGTGCATCCCATTCCCCCTGGGTTCCCCAGTCCTGCCTCTGTAGCCTGGCCTGAGTCACTGTCTGACCCTTAAGCCTCCATCTGGCCCCTGCATGTTTTTCTTATTTTGATTTCTTTATGGTCCTCAGCTAGGGGGGTTATGCCTTTGGTCCCCCCCCTTCCAGCCAGTTTACAGCTGCTGCCCGGTCGTGGCCAGAGCTTCACTCTCCTGCCGCAGTCCTGTCAGACCGCATCGCAGCGGTACTTACTCCACCACCGCGGAGACCTGGAGGCAGGGACCGGGAGGAACTGACTTTGGCAACTAATTGCGGGCAGCTGGCTAGGGCAGCCATCATGCTGGCAAGGATTTTTTCTTTCATTGTAGGTAGCCCCCCCTTGGTGATGGTGTGCAATGGCATCAATGACACAGCAACGCACGCTTCTCTACATTGCTTGTTGGATGGCACCAGCGTCATCCCTTGCTGTTGGCCCCAAAGTTTGCACAGACCCCAGCCGTCACTAGGAGCCAGCACCTCGGCGTTCATACTCCCCCATCCTCCCCAGAGGAAGAGAACTGTCCCTGGGATGCTCGATTCTCCTCCTCCTACCGGCCGACCCCCAGTGAACCATGCCCATTCCCAAACACAGCTTGTCGGTGTAGTACAAGGTGTGGCTTCCAGCGCCTCAACCCTCAGTGCCACCGGGCCAGCTCCCTGAATGTTTTTCAGTTTGAAATGCGACCTGAGGAGCAATTTGAGGAGCAGCCGTGCTGTTCCTGCACTTTGGTACAGTCTGGCAGTCCACGCATGTGCCGTAGCACATGTTAATTGTTTTAACTCTACTGCGGTTGAATGAAGGCCATTTGGGAGCTCCCAGTCCCCCTGTTAAGCTAATCTGGGACTGGAGACCTGAAAAGGCATCAGAGGAGCCTCAGGATGGTTTATTTAAAGAGTGCCAATAGTGCTAGCATTTGGCTCATGAATATTAATAAGGACACTATAAATATTAAAGAGGGAGCCTGTCTGCTGCCTGGGGACACTGTGTTTCAGCAGCAGCAGCAACAGGCTGGGGGGAGTTAAATGTTTATATTGGAGCAGCAGTTTAATAGGGAACAGGGACTGCTCTAAGACTGTGAGGCATTGATTAAATAAAAAGGTTTATTCTGGTTGTACCAGGGCAATAAAGTTGGGACACTATATTGACTGCAGTTACACTGTTTTGTTAGCAGCCATGTTTTGCAGCCTTTGACCTCAGCACAGCCAATCAGAGGGCCAGGATTCTTGCCAAGGTTTCTGGAACTGTTTGCTGGACTTATGGGAAAAAACTGGTGAAATTCATGGCGCCCTTTTCAAGGACCAATCAGGTGTTGAAGGAGCTCAATGAATAGTTAATTCTTCATTGGGACAGTTGTTTCAGCCAATCAGGACCTACGTAGAGCTCCCAAAACCCAAGCAACTTTTGGTACTGGGCTCAGTTCAGCCAGAGCCCTTCCAGAGGGAAGGGAGGCTCCCACCCCATTGCAGAAGGATGGGGCTGCAAGGCTGGGGAAGGGCCTGCCTGGCGGTTGCCAGCTACCTGTCCCCCAGAGCCTGCACTTTGCCTTTTCCCATTTTTGGAGGAACATTGTTCAAGGAAGCCTGTTTGCAGCTTCAGCTGTGAGAGAGCTGCGAGGTCCCGCAACTTTCAGCATGAGAAAGCTGCAAGTATATGAGAGGGCTGAAAGAATTTACACTTCAGCAGTCAGAAGCTCTGTCTAAAGGTTTCAGAGGAAGAAAGACAGCTGTGGATTTCAAGTAAGATGGAGATCTTCTTGTTTGTTACCCTGCATTTGACTCAACATCACAAAGAAGGGGCTGGGCATTGGTCTAAAGGAATGACAAAGGATGGATTTGTCTAAAGGAATGACCATGGATGGTTCTGGTTTGTGGAAAATGGTATGGGAGTTTCCCTGATGCACGGGGCTCACCAGTATTGCCAAGGTTTATCTTCAAAAGTGGGAAGAGAGCTGCTCTTCTATTGTGAAGCATTTGCATGGTGAGGAAGGTGATGTCCAGTGTCCAGGGACTGTTCGAGTAAAGATGTGCATTTCAGTGCCAGGTTCAGGGTCCTCGGAGGAACCCATTGCACATACTCAAGTCTAATTGCGACTGTGTCTCCAGTAAGCATCTAGAGATGGTGTCCTGATATGAAAGGGCCACGGCTACTAAGCTGGCAGTGTGGCTGAAGATGCAAATAGTATCCCCATGTGTCTGAACTTCCAGAAGGAGGAAGGAAAAAAAGAGGTCTTCTGTCAAGGTTACTAATGGGAATTGGCCTGGTAGTGTCATTATCTAGGCATTGCCATTGCGCCTCCCACTGAGGAGTCAAGCCTGAACATGAGGGTCTGAGGTATGTCAGCCCAGGTCCCTGTGCTGTTCTGTGTTCCAGATTGTGACTTCCATCTAACCAGAGTTTCACTTGCTAGAGGAGCTGAGAAAGTAGTCATGTCTCCATTTCTTTCAAGCTGCAAGAGCCTGCTGCAAAGGAAAGGTCCAAGCCGCAAGGTGCCTGCTACACATTTCAAGCTTTTTTTTTTTTTTTTTCCGTGGTTAAAGATTTTTATTGGTTTCAGATTTGGTACATCACAAAATGATACACATACTTCAAACCTGTAATAATACAGCAGGGTTGCTACAAGTAAACAGACATAACAAAGTGTAATCACTGCATCAAGTAATTGCAAGTGTAAAGGAGGCAACCCAACAGAACCACTATTATGTGGCTTAAAACATGTGCCATTAAATTTTGGTTCTGAGGGGTGTCTTACCCAGTGTGCCATGTCATCAAAAGGGACTAATAAAGTGAGCCTACCTGATGCAATGCCAGTGGATGTCTTCTAGGAGATGTCTCGAAAGGTGGTCCAGTAGACAGCATCCTGTGGCACTAGGGCCTGACATGCAAGCGGCCGACCTGCAACACAATCAAACAGAACACACACAAAGCATCTACAAACTGGAGGGAGCTGCCTAAACCATAGTTATCAATACCTATAAACTGGCACCTCAAGCGCCAGTTACCCTGGATCCTACTGCCATGTCTGACTCCTGCCATCATCACTAGGGAGATTAAGCTAAGCCGAGGTGTGGTAGTATCAGCTGATACCCTCTTTAGGCTTCAGAAAAGTTATGAAAGGTTGCCATGTGGTCATGTAGAGGGGGAGAGAGTTGGCCACCACGAGTCATTCGGGACATATTGGCCACCTGTATAAGGGCATTGAGCACTTTGTTCAGGGATGAGACCTCCTGAGTTCTCCATTTGCACAGCAGTAGTTTTGACCTACATACTTAAGATGGCTACCCACTTCTGGTCTAGAGGGTTATGATGGGGATATGAGGTGTGGAAACCCAGTAGCAGCACCTCAGATGCCAGGGGCACCACTTTCCAAATGGTTTCAGACCCCAGGGTGCAGACTGGCTGCCACAGGGGTTGGATTTTCCGACATTGCTAGAGAATGTGAATTAAATCCCCTTTCTTAGCCTGGCACCTCCAACAAAGGTCACCCTGGACCAACTTAGCCTTGCGTAGGATGGCAGGGGTCCTGTACCAAGAGCAGATGATTTTATTCTAAATTAAAATACTCCTAGTGTCTGGGTAGGCCATATGGGCCAGCTTCAAACAGAATTTCCACTCCAGATTCGAGATCTGCATCTTTAGAGCCAGTTCCCACTTGGTTTTGGACTGTTGGGCTTGGGAGGGCAAGCGTGCCCTCAGGGAGGAACAGATACCATTGGTTTGGCCCTTCTGAAAGGATACATAGACAGTGCCAGCAGATAAGGGCCTACTGCCCACCCAGACTACCCATCTGAGCTTGTAAGTTCACTTTATGTTTTCCTAGAAGTCTGTTGTCCCTTACCCCTGACCTCCAGAATCCCTTTATGTCTATCCCATACATTCTTAAATCCTGTGATTGTTTCAGCCCCCATCACTTCCTCTGGCAGGGTGTTCCACTTGTCCACCACCCGTTCTGTAAAGAAATTCTTCCTCATGCTTCCTCTCAATCATCCTCCCTCCAACTTCATCCCATGCCCTCTAGTCCTGGAACATTTTTTTTTGCTTAAAAATAGTGCATTCCTGCACCCTGTTCCTCCCTGTAAGATACTTGTATGTCTCTATCACATCCCCTCTCTCCCTCCTCTCCTCCAGGGAGTACATATTCAAGTCTTTCAACCTGTCCTCATAGGACTTATGATGCAATCCATGTACCATCGTTGTTGCCCTCCTCTGAACCTTCTCTACCTAGTCTATGTCCTTATGTAGGTATGGTCTCCAGAACTGTACACTGTACTCCAAGTGGGGCCTCACTAGTGTCTTGTATAGTGGAATTATGACCTCCCTTTTCCTGCTGGTGATGCCCCTGCCTATGCATCCCAGCATCCTATTTGCTTTACTTGCAGCCTTGTCGCACTGTTTACCTACCTTGAGATCATCAGACATCATAACCCCAAGATCTCTTTCCTGCTTGGTGCATGCTATATCCTCACCCTCCCAACTGATATATTGTGCCAGGGTTTTTGTGCCCCATATGCATTATCTTGCACTTCTTTGCATTGAATTTCAACTGCCAAACCCCTGACCATTCTTCAAGTTTCTGCAGGTCCCTTCTTATTCTGTCTACACCCTCTGGTGTGTCTACTCTGTTACAGAGCTTTGTGTCATCAGCGAACAGGGAAATTCTGCCTTCTAGGTCCTGTGCAATGTCACTGATGAAGATGTTGAATAGGACCAGTCCCAGCACTGATCCCTGTGGTACCCCACTGGTCACTCTTCCCTCTGTAGAGTGACAGCCATTTACCACCACCCTCTGTGTTCTGCCGCCCTGCCAGTTACCTACCCACCACACTGCTGTCCTACCCACACCCATATTCCCCAGTTTGTGTAATGGTCTTCTATGTGGCACAGTGTCAAAGGCCTTGCTGAAGTCCAGATAGGCTGTGTCCACTGCCCTCCCTTGATCCACCTCCCTAGTCACCCAGTCGAAAAATTCAATGAGGTTGGTCTGACATGACCTCCCCCTGGTGAAACCATGCTGCCTTGGGTCCTGTAGTCCATTGACAACCAGATGTTCCAACAATCTTTCCTTCAGTTGTGCTTCCATAATCTTCCCCACTACCGAGGTGAGGCTGACTGGTCTGTAGTTCCCCGCTTCCTCTTTGTTCCCACTTTTGTATAAGGAGACTACATCTGCTGACCTCCAGTCTTTGGGTACCTTCCCTGTTTCCAGTGATCAGCTAAACAGGATTGCCAGAGGTTCAGCCACCACCTCTTTTCGTTCTTTAAGGACCCTGGGGTGCACCCCATCTGGCCCCATTGCTTTATCAACTCTTATTACTTCCAGTTCCTTCAGGACCCTTTCTCGTGTAAAGGGACTTGTGTCCATTTCTGCACCATTCTCACCCCTTGTACTCCTCCTTCAGACCCATTACCCTCCTCTCTTCCTCAGTAAAGACTGAGCAGAAATACCTGTTCAGTATGTCAGCTTTACTGTTGTCATCCTCCACGTGGCCCCATCCTCCCCCTTCAGTCTCACTGTCCCTCCCTTTGTCTTTCTTTTTTCACTTTTGTACCTGTAAAAGGTTTTGTCCCCTCTACCCACTGATTTTGCAATGTGCTCTTCTGTCTGAGCTTTGGCTTCCCTTACTGACCTCCCTGTCTCCCTTTGCTTCTCCTGGTACTTCTCCCTATCCCGTTCTGCCTGTGTCTTATTGTATTGTCTGAATGCAATCTTTTCGGCTTTCACTTTCTCCGCTACCTCCCTGGAAACCATAATGGCCTCCTCTTCCTTTTCCCCTTGCTAACCTACATTATGCATAATTCTGTTGCTCTTGTAATCCCCATTTTAAATACTGCCCACTGATCCTCAACCCCTGATTCCTGTCCCATTTCCCTTAATGCCTCTTTCAAGCATCTCCCCATTTTCCCCAAAGTCTGCCCCCTAAAATCCAGGATACATGTTTTTGTGTGGTTTGCTTCTGCTCCTTCTGTGATTTCAAACCACAATGATTGATAGTCACTGTTCCCCAGGTGCTCCCCCACGATTACCCCCATCACACTGTCCCTGTTTGTGAGCACAAGGTCCAGTATTGCCTTCTGCCGAGTTGGTTCCATGACCAGTTGCTTGAGGAAGGCACCTTGAAGGGAGTCCAGGATAAATCTGCTCCTAGTTGATGCAGCTGCTGGGATGCTCCAGTCCACGTCTGGGAATACTGAGGTCTCCAACCAGCACTACCTCACCCTTGTCTGCCATCCTTTGGGCGAAAATTTGCAGCAATTAAAGACAGCAAAGGAATACATCACCACTACAAGCACACCAAACTAGGTTTTAAATTTTCAACAGCCCACAAACAATTCTAAGTAAAGACAGCAAAGAAATTACAGTGTCACTGAAAGCACACAGTCTAAGTTTAGAGCAAAAATAGCAATGGACAGTTACTGTAAAGCATTGAAATGAATCTGTTTCTTTCACCTTCTGGGTTCTGGCTACTTCTGAGAAAACAAAAA
Organism: Neoceratodus forsteri; assembly: GCA_016271365.2. Classification (NCBI taxonomy): domain Eukaryota; kingdom Metazoa; phylum Chordata; order Ceratodontiformes; family Ceratodontidae; genus Neoceratodus; species Neoceratodus forsteri. The sequence continues at coordinate 1,096,580,255 of CM057451.1, forward strand.
TCACTTGTTACCTCAACTCTGACTAAGCCCCGCTCCAGTTATCACGTAGCTGAGGTCAGGGGTCAGACAGTTTGCACCCCTCACCCAAACTACAGGGCTAGCCAGACAAGCCAAGACTAAATTTGCAGCAATTAAAGACAGCAAAGGAATACACCACCACTACAAGCACACCAAAGTAGGTTTTAAATTTTCAACAGCCCACAAACAATTCTAAGTAAAGACAGCAAAGAAATTATAGTGTCATTAAAAGACCACAATCTAAGTTTAGAGCAAAAATAGCAATGAACAGATACTGTAAAGCACTTTCTGGGTTCTGGCTTCTTCATATCCACTGCACTAGAGGGGGTGCAGACAGATGAATGGGACGGTTATGGGTATATGCTAAGATGGCACTACCAAGTTGAAGAAAACACCAGAAGTCCTTGGAGGGGATATCGTGTCCTTCTTTCAGTCCCTGAAAGGAATCCAGGGAAGTGGAGCCTGGGATATAGAGATCCCGGAGGGAGTAGAAATATGTGGTTGCCCATGAGGACCAGGAGACAGAAAGTTTCTACACCATGATATCAGTATTGCCCCACAATGGGGTAAGTCATAGTGAGGCTGGGTTAGAAGACAGTTTCTTGTGGAGCAAGCCCCAGAACTCCAAGATGGGACCAATTGTAGGGTGGGATCTAATACATAGATACATAGATACATAGATACATAGACAGTGTCGGCAGATAAGGGCCTATGGCCCACCCAGTCTGCCCATTTGAGATTGTAAGTTCAGTTTGTCTTCCTAGAAGTCTGTTGTCCCTTACCCCTGACCTCCAGAATTCCTTTATGTCTATCCCATGCATTCTTAAATCCCGTGATTGTTTCAGTCCCCACCACTTCCTCTGGCAGGGTGTTCCACTTGTCCACCACCGTTCTGTGAAGAAATTCTTTCTCATGTTTCCTCTGAATCGTCTCTGCTCCAACTTCATCCCATGCCCTCTAGTCCTAGAACATCTTTTTGCTTAAAAATAGTGTTTTCCTGCACCCTGTTCCTCCCTGTAAGATACTTGTATGTCTCTATCATATCCCTCTTTCCCTCCCTCCTCCAGGGAGTACATGTTCAGTTCCTTCAACCTGTCTTCATAGGACTTGTGATGCAATCCATGCACCATCTTGTTGCCCTCCTCTGAACCTTTCTCACCCTGTCTATGTCCTTACGAGGTATGGTCTCCAGAACTGTACACTGTACTCCAGGTGGGGCCTCACTAGTGTCTTGTATAGCAGAATTATGACCTCCTTCTCCTGCTGGTGATGCCCCTGCCTATACATCCCAGCATCCTATTTGCTTTACCTGATGCCTTGTCACACTGTTTCCTACCTTGAGGTCATCAGAAATGATAACCCCAAGATCCCTTTCCTGCTTGGTGCATGCTATATCCTCACCCCCAACTGATATATTGTGCCAGAGTTTTTGTGCTGCTATATGCATTATCTTGCACTTCTTTGCATTGAATTTCAACTGCCAAACCCCTGACCATTCTTCAAGTTTCTGCAGGTCACTTCTCATTCTGTCTACACCTCTGGTGTGTCTACTCTGTTACAGAGCTTTGTTCATCAGCTGAACAGTGAAATTCTGCCTTCTAGGTCCCAGCCATGTCACTGATGAAGATGTTGAATAGGACCAGTCCCAGCACTGATCCTGTGGAACCTCACTGGTCACTCTTCCCTCTGTGGAGTGACAGCTATTTACCACCACCCTCTGTGTCCTACCACCCAGCCAGTTACCTACCCACCACACTACTGTCCTGCCCACACCCATATTCCCCAGTTTGTGTAATAGTCTTCTATGTGGCACAGTGTCAAAGGCCTTGCTGAAGTCCAGATAGGCCATGCCCACTGCCCTCCCCTGATCCACCTCCCTAGTCACCCAGTCAAAAAATTCAATGAGATTGGTCTGACATGACCTCCCCCTGGTGAAACCATGCTGCCTTGGGTCCTGTAGTCCATTGACAACCAGATGTTCCAACAATCTCTCCTTCAGTAGTGCTTCCATGATCTTCCCCACTACCGAGGTGAGGCTGACTGGTCTGTAGTTCCCCGCTTCCTCTTTGTTCCCACTTTTGTATAAGGGGACTACATCTGCTGTCCTCCAGTCTTTGGGTACCTCCCCTGTTTCCAGTGATTGGCTAAACAGGATAGCCAGAGGTTCAGCCACCACCTCTTTTAGTTCTTTAAGGACCCTGGGGTGCACCCCATCTGGCCCCATTGCTTTATCAACTCTTATTACTTCCAGTTCCTTCAGGACCCTTTCTCGTGTAAAGGGACTTGTGTCCATTTCTGCACCATTCTCACCCCTTGTACTCCCTTCAGACCCATTACCCTCCTCTTCCTCAATAAAGACTGAGCAGAAATACCTGTTCAATATGTCAGCTTTACTGTTGTCATCCTCCACGTGGCCCATCCTCCCCCTTCAGTCTCACTATCCCTCCCTTTGTCTTTCTTTTTTCACTTATGTACCTGTAAAAGGTTTTGTCCCCTCTACCCACTGATTTTGCAATGTGTTCTTCTGTCTGAGCTTTGGCTTCCTTTACTGACCTCCCTGCCTCCCTTTGCTTCTCCTGGTACTTCTCCCTATCCCCTTCTGCCTGTGTCTTTTGTATTGCCTGAATGCAATCTTTTGGCTTTCACTTTCAAACAACATGAAGTCTTGCTATATTATGACAGATGCAGTTTGTCCCACCATTAGAACTGCTCCGGAGGTGAAAGAGTTAACTTCCATGCAGTGCATGGAGCTTAGAGCGCGAGCTCGGTTAGAGAAGCTCTGTTAGGGTGGTTTCAAACCGAAACCGTCAGATTCTTTACTCCGCCTCACTGAACAGTCGCTCCGGAGATTCCTCCTGCTGCTCGGTTCATTTTCTCGGTTTAAAGTGTCTTTTCTCGGTTAATTTCAACCGCGATATTCTTTATTTTAACCGCAAACCGATCGGTTCAAGCTCTGTCTATGGTATTGTAAGTAATAGATAGGTTTTCTGTGTGGAACTTGTAAATGTTTATCGGTTCGGTTTGAACCGATCAAATTGTATTTAAACTTTATTCTGAAGCCTTTTAAGGCTTGTTAGAGTGCGGTTCCCGGTTCTTATCGGTTCTAAAAAAAACGGATTTCATTACGGTTTTTTCCACGACCCGTGACACGGTTGGGAACCGATAAGGGTGTCTTGCCTGGCACTGCCATCAAAAGGGCAAGTTTTTGGTTAGGCTGGCATTATGTCTGAGAAACCCAAAAGAAAAACCGGGCCCACTGGGTTTCAACACTGTAGTGTCTGTGGGGAAGCCTTTGCCAAGGCTGACCCACACACCACATGTGTTTATGTCTGGGGTTTGACCACCCCAATGCAGACTGCCAGATTTGCAAGAATTTCCCTGCAGCTACCCTAGATAAAAGAGTTGGTAGGCTCAGGGAACGAGAGGCCAAAAAGTCCGCTGACCCAGATGGCCAGCCCGGTTCGGTGCCAACCGAACCGGAGGGAGTGCCCTCTGACCAGGGCCAGACTTCCTCGGGCAAACGTAAAGCTGACTCTGAGGAGCCAGTTCCAGCAAAGAGAACTAGAAAGTCAGCAGGTGTGGAGTCCAAAATCCCTTCTCCAACTGCTGCAGAGATAGCCAGGGCAATACAGATTGTCCAGTCACTGTCCCCGGTTCCCTCCGAACCGCCACTATCTGGCAAAAGATCGGTTCGGTCGGTTCCACCGGTTCAAGAATATGATATAGAAGAGTTTTATGAACCAGAGGAGGGGCAGGATGATTATGATCAATGTGAATGTGACTTTGAAAGTCTGGATGTGCCCATTGATCCAGACATCTCCCCAGACAGACCTTTAGGTGAATCTCCCCCTAGGCTTGCTGAGTCCCCCTCTCATTTTGTGTTTTATAAAAAAGTTGCTGAAACCCTACAGCTTCCTTTAGAGGAGGCTTTGGATGAGCAAGAGGAGCCTGACTTTGTAGAGATGATGGATATCCCAGAGTCCAGGAGATTGTCCATCCCTTTACATAAATCTTTTAAGAAACAAGCAATAAAAATTTTAAAAGCTCCTAATTCTGTGCCTCCTGTAGATAAAAAGATGGACAGGAGGTACACTTTGTCAGGTCCTGATACAGAATTTCTTTCACAGCAATGCAGTCATGTTGGGGTAGTTCAGGCTGCAGCATGTGATAAAGCTAATATTCCCCTGGCTTCACATCCTGCTGACAAGGACTCCAGGAAGATTGATGCCATGGCCAAAAAACAATACATGGCAGCATCCTTGGGACTCAGACAAGCAAACTATATGGCTTATGTTGCAAGATACCAAAAATCTAGATGGGATACTGTCATGGCCTTAGCCAAACAGGTCCCTGGCCAGCTTGCAAAGGAGCTGGAGCAGGTGGCTTTTGATGGTATTGAGGCATCTAAGGTACAATTCCATGCTGCAGTGGATTCTAATGATGTATCCTCTAGAGTCATGGCTACATCTGTGGCTTTTCATAGATTGGCCTGGCTCAGGTGTACTACTTTGTCACAGTATACCCAGTCTAAGGCTATGGATTTTCCTGTGGTGGGAAATTCTCTGTTTGGGGAGCAGACAGAGAATTATATGACGAAGATGGATGAATACAGAACCACTTATAGGAGAGCACAAGCCAAGGAACGGCAAGCCACTCCTCAGAGGCAGCCCCCCAGGGTAGGGGCAGGCCTTTTCACAGGCCTTTTTGCCAGACCCAGGCCTCCTCTTCAGCCTATGTTCAGAGGGGGTTCTTCAGAGGGAGAGGCAGACGGGGTCCGAGCAGGCCTGCTCCCACCCCTCAGCCTAAAGCCCCTGCCAAACAGGCATCCTGATGGGATGCCCAGGGTCGGCTCTCCATTACCTGTAGGGGGCAGGCTGGCTTACTTCGTCCAGGACTGGGAGTCTTTAACATCAGACAGGTGGGTCCTGGAAGTAGTGAGCCAGGGTCTGGTTCTCAGCTTCAAAAAATTTCCAAAGATGAGAGCCAGATCTTTTCCACCTGCAAACCCTTTAGAGACTCTTGCTTTGGAAACAGAAGTCTCAACCCTCTTGGCACTCAGAGCTGTAGAAAGGGTTTCTCCCCTACACCAGGGCAAGGGTCTGTACTCCAGGTACTTCCTTACTCCAAAAAAGACAGGAGAGTGGCGGCCTATCCTGGACCTAAGATATCTGAACAAGCACCTTTTGAAACCAAAATTCAAAATGGTGACTCTGGGAATGATTTTACCCTCCCTAAGGCCAGGGGACTGGCTAGCTTCCCTGGACCTCAAGGATGCCTACTTCCATGTTCTTATCAGAAGCTCCCATCGAAAGTACCTCAGATTCGAACTGCCCTCAGGCCATTATCAGTTCAGAGCAATGCCCTTCGGCCTTACTTCTGCCCCAAGGGTGTTCACAAAATGTCTGGCAGTAGCAGTTGCTCATCTAAGAAGACAAAAGATTGCCATCTTTCCCTAACTGGACGACTGGCTCATTGTGGGTCAGTCTCCAGACCAGGTTAAATCACACCTGCTAATTACCCAGCAGCTGCTTACCTCTCTGGGCTTTCTTCTCAATCTTCCAAAGTCAGTTCTGGAACCTGTCCAGGTACTCACCTTTATAGGCGCAGAACTGGACACAAAGCAGGCCAGAGCCTTTCTTTCCCTAGAAAGGGTAAGGACCTTGGTGGCCCTGGCCTCGTCCTTCACTCTGCAGGTCTCTCGACCAGCAAGGCATTTCCTGCAACTCCTAGGACACATGGCTGCTTCCACAGCTGTAGTGCAAGGAGCAAGATTTCAGATGAGGGACATTCAATTCCATTTGAGAGCCTTCTGGTCTCAAAGAAGAGATCCCCTATCCAAGTTAATCCCAGTGACTCGAACCCTGATCCAGGCCCTTCAGTGGTGGCAGGATCAGAGCAATCTGAGACAAGGGGTGCCCTTCATCCCTCTGTCCCACTCCTTGACCCTTACTACAGATGCGTCCCTCTTGGGATGGGGAGCTCACATGGGCGAACTCTCCACCCAGGGGTTATGGTCCCCTCAGGAATCTCTGCTCCACATCAATCTGTTGGAACTCAGAGCTGTTTTTCTAGCACTTCAGGTTTTTTCTGCATCTGTTCAGAACAAGGCGGTACAGGTCAGAACAGACAACACCACTACAATGTGGTACATCAACAAACAAGGGGGCACTCGGTCTTCGGCCTTGTGCACCGAGGCAATGAAGTTGTGGTCTCTGGTTTATTCTCTGAACACTTCCCTCATAGCAGTTCATCTCCCAGGCAAGGACAATGTCCTGGCAGATGCTCTCAGCAGGATTTCCCAGGGCCATCACGAATGGTCACTGGATCCCCTAGTACTGGGGATAGTTTTTGCCAGATGGGGCACTCCTCAGATAGATCTTTTTGCAGCCCCAGACAATCATCAACTTCCACTTTTTTGTTGCAGGCCCTCAGTGTTGGGCTCAGTCCCCCTGGATGCCTTTCTCCTCGATTGGGAAGGGAAGTTTCTCTATGCTTTCCCCCCTTCCCTCTCCTGTTCAAGGTGCTAGTCAAAATCAGGTCTCAGCCCTGCAAGATGATCCTGATTGCTCCAGATTGGGCCAGGCAGTCCTGGTACCCACTCCTTCTGTCCTTAGCAGTCCATCTTCCCCTGTGCCTCCCCAGGAACCACAATCTGTTAACCTGTGCTCAGGGGAGAGTCTGGTATCCGAATCTCAAATCCCTCAACCTCAAGGCCTGGCTCTTGAGGAGTTAGAGTTTGCTGATCTACATCTTTCTCAAAGTGTTCTCGAAATCTTGAAAGCTTCTAGGAAGCCTTCCACCAGGGCTACCTATAACTCCAAGTGGAAAAGATTTTCCATATGGTGTTCTGGAAAGCACATTTCCCCGGAATCTGCTGATTTACCCACTGTATTGGATTATATGGTCCATCTTAATTCTTTGGGACTGAGACCAGCTACCCTGAAAGTGCATTTGGCAGCTGTCTCTGCTTTCATTTCAGCAGGGAAGCCCTCTTCTTTCTGCTTACCCTGTATTTTCCAAGTTTTTTAAGGGATTGCTTCATACCAGTCCTCCATTCAGGGACCCTGCCCTGCTTGGGATCTTAATGTTTGCATTGCTCAGCTGATGCAACCCCTTTGAGCCTCTGTCTCTGCAGAGCTTAAGTATTTGACTTGGAAAACTGTATTTAGTAGCCTCACTTCTGCCAGGCGATAAGTGAGTTACAGGCCTTATCAGTGGAGACTGACTTTATTTCCTTTCACAGGGATAAGGTAGTCCTCAGGACTAACAGGAAGTTTTGCCTAAGGTGGTTTCGGATTTCCACCTTAACCAATCTATTTTACTTCCAGTGTTCTTCACTGATCATTCCTCCTCTGGTGAGAGGAGGCTGCACAGCTTAGATGTTAAGAGGGCCCTAAGTTACTACATAGAGCATACCAAGGGTCACAGGTTTGACTCCCTCCAACTTTTTCTCACTTATGGTGAGGTTGGGAAAGGGAGACCTGCCACTAAGAGATCCATTGCCAGGTGGATTGTCTCTTGTATCCAGTTTTGCTATCAAAAACTGGGTAAGGTTCCCCCCTCAGGCCTGAGGGCTCACTCTACCAGAGGTACAGCTGCATCTCTAGCCGCTGCTAGAGACATCCCTATCTTGGAGATATGTCAAGCAGCTACTTGGAAAACAGTACACACTTTCACCAAAGCATTACTCCCTGGATATCCAGGCCAGGAGGATGCTCTGCTTGGCACAGTCAAGCTCAGAGCCTATTCCCTTTAAGTAGGTTCTGTCCCTCCTCCTTGGAGGTACTGCTATGTGTCTGTATCTGTTCATAATATAGCAAGACTTCATGTTGTTTGAAGAAAAATTACTCACCTTAGTAATGTTGTTTCTTCTAATGGAGTCTTGCTATATTATGACCTTCCCCCCAGCCTGCCCCTCTCAGAACTTCTATTTCGGGTATGGGATGGGCAGTCCACTGTTGGCACTTATTGATGCCCCCTTTTATGTTTGGGTGTTGCGTTTTATTTATTTATTTTATCTTGTTGTTTCTGGTCCCCTGACTTGAGCCTTGGTGTTGGGACCAGGAAAATATGTGAATATTTTAGTAGCCAGTTGGCTAGTGTAGGTTACAGCTTCCACACAGAGTCTTAGTGAGTTTTGCTCAAAGATCTGACGGTTTTGGTTTGAAACCACCCTAACAGAGCTTCTCTAACCGAGCTCGAGCTCTAAGCTCCATGCACTGCATGGAAGTTAACTCTTTCACCTCCGGAGCAGTTCTAATGGTGGGACAAACTGCATCTGTCATAATATAGCAAGACTCCATCAGAAGAAGCAACATTACTAAGGTGAGTAATTTTTTCTTCTTTGCTACCTCTTTGGAAAACCATAATGGTCTCCTCTTCCTTTTACATTTGTATACCAACAGGGAGAGCTCTGTCACTTTGCTGTATGCCTACTCCATATCTAGCCATTGTGGGCTCTTATGGCCCTGCTCTATGAACCATTTGAGTGTCTGAGTGGCATGGAATGCCCACTTGTACCCCTCAAACCATGGAAGACCCCATTCTCCCTCCAACCAGTGGGATCTCAACTTATTTCTACTATACCATGGCCTCTTCTCCTCCCAAATAAAATTCCCCAACATGGAGTCTATCTTGTGATACCATAGAGAGGGGAGTTTCAGGGGGATATGGGACAGCATATGCATTATCTTGGGGGCTGCGACCATCTTGATAGCCGAGATTTTGCCAGCTAAGGTAAGTTGGAGAACCCTCCATCTGTCCAATTCAGTGTTGGTTTTAAATTTACCTCCCATAATTTAGACAGGTCAGGAGTAATACGGATGCCCAGGTATGTGATGCCCTCAGGGGCCCAGTGAAGGCTATGTGTTGAGGCCATACTGGGGGTATATTTATCATTGAGGGGGAGGACCTCCATCTTGGTCTGGTTCATTCACAGGCCGGAGAAGGTGGCGAAGTCAGAGAGGGTACTTAGGAGGGGGGGGAATGGCAGCGACAATGTCAACCACCGGGAGCAGAAGATCATCTGCATACATGAGAGTAGTGTATTCCTGACCCGCAACAGTCACTCCCTGAATGAGGGTTTTTTTGTCTAATAGCCTCAGCCAGGGGCTCCACTGCCAGGACAAATAGGAGCGGTGATAACGGGCAGCCTTGGTGTGTGCCTTTACCCAGTGGAAAGGGAGGTGACAACATGGAAATTGGTGAGTACCTTGGCCATGAGAGAGGAGTATATCACCCTGATCCAAGATCTAAACCCCTCACCCATCCCCATCTCTCCCAGCACCTGCTGTATGAAATCCCATTCCAGAGAGTCAAAAGGCTTCTTGAAATCAACCGCTATGGCTGCAGCTGGGGTATGGAGAGTTTTGGCTTTGTGCATTAAATTCACCAGCGATCTAATACGGTCTGAGCTGTATTGACCTTTGACAAATCCTGCCTGAGATGGGTGGACAGGAATGGAAAGGAGAGGGCTGAAACAGACAGCCAGGATTTTAGCCAGAATCTTGCTGTCCACATTCAACAGAGAGATGGGTCTATAGCTGGCTGCTTTCTGGGGGTCCTTCCCCTTTTTTGGGAGGATGGTAATCACTGCCTCCAGAAAGGATGGGGATAGGGCACCCACCTCCAGGGCTTCCATGTACACCTGTTGGAGTACAGGAGAGACTATGGGCTGTAAAAGTTGCCAAATTTCCAGACTGAAGCTATCCCCTCTCAGGGCCTTCCCCTTCTTTAAGGATAGCAGGGTAGAGTAAACTTCCTCCATGGTTAGCAGAGCGTACAAGGCTGAAGCTTGTTGCTCCAAGACAGTGGGAAGGTCGAGGCCTTGCAGGAAGGGGTGAACACCCTTGCGGTCCGGTTCCCTTGGGGCAGTGTAGAAAGTGGCATAGAAGTTAGCCATGATGTGGTTTATACATTCAGTCTTTGTCTGAACACAACCCTCTTTGTCCACCAAAGCTACAATGTGCCTCTCAGCTTGCTGCTTTTCTAATCAGTAGGCGAGGATCTTTACACCTTTTTTCCCCACCCTCCCAGTACTTGTGCTTCAGCCAAAGAATGGAAACCTCAGTTTTCCTAGAGAGTAGTTCATTTAACTCCATCCTTAGGGCTACCACCTGGCGTCTGACCTGGGATCGGGAAGGGGAGTTTGAAAAGATATTTAAACTTGTCCTCCGCCGCCTGGAGCTGAGGCTCAGGTCCTTAAGATGGGTTTCTGTTTTCTTTCATCTTCTATGGACAAAGCCCATGATTGCCCCCCCCCCCACCAGGGTGGCTTTAAAAGCTTCCCACATATTACCAGCTGAGGTATCTGCAATCGGATTATTCTGAAAAAACATGCTGGCCTCTCACTGGACCCACGGTGCAAACTCAGGGTCCCTTAATAGCAGGGGGTCCAGTCTCCAAGATTGGGAAATTAGGGATGGGGAACCCCAGGCAAAGGTCAGCCTCACTGGGGCATGGTCCGAGATGACCAAAGGGAAGATCGTGGCCTCCAGTGTACACTGAGTAATCCTTGGAGAGGTCAGCCAGAAATCAAGTCAGCTGTAGGAGCTATGAACCGGAGAGTGAAAGGTGTAATCACGTTCCACTGGATGGAGAATCCTCCAGATATCCAAGAGGTCCATATCCTCTTGCAGTTGAGCAAGGGCCTGCGCTCCTCTGGAGTTGGGCTCTACATTGGAAGGGTATTTATCTAAGAAGAGGTCTGAAGTGAGGTTAATATCTCCCCAAAATAACAAGGGAATATCGTTCATAGCCAGCACCCCTAGCTCCCAGGCCAATCCATGAAAAAAGGACGGAGAGTCCTTCCTGGGCCCATAGAAGTTGCCCAAGCAGCAAAGGGACCCTTAGCCATATCCATGAGTGCCAGCACTCATCTCCCTCCTGAGTCACTGACCTTCCTCGCAAATGTCCAGTGTAAGTTCTTGTGTATGAGTATCTCCACTCCTCTCTTCCTAGTACGGGCAGAGTCATGCATCACCTGGCCCACCGAGTCCCTTTTTAATCTATCATGATCCCGCTTAGTTAGCTTGGTCTCCTGCAGGAAGGCCACCTCTGCTCACAGTCTCTTATGGTGTGAAAGCACCTGCTTCCTTTTATTGGGGGTACTGAGCCCCCGAACATTCCAAGCAATGCAAGTTGTGTCACCCATTGCCAAAAGGAAGTGGATACATACCATAAGCATTTTGTAATGAGGGAGCAGAGACTGGAAGCAGAAAGCTGGCCTCCTGCTGGAGCAGCCAAATACCGAGCTGGGTATAGTGCGCAATGAAGACAAAAACTGGCAAGTTTCATTAAACAATGGTACAAGGCATGATACGTATTGACCTCTATCTTTGTGTGTGTCCACATAATACACTGATGATATATAACACATAGCAAATTATAAACAAAAGGCAGTATGTTATAACTCATTTGGGGATGTAGAGGCAACTTACAGGCCACAGTGTCCTGCTGGTGGCCTGCCTCTATTCCCTGGGCACACGCAGATGCAGTCACCTTCTACGGCACTCTATGGCCGGCCTCGGGGTAGGATAACCCTTGAGCCTGCAAGGTTGGCAGCTGCGTGGGTTTTACTGAGCGAAAAAGAGAACTAGATACAGCTAACTATAACCCATGAAGGTGGGCAATATATGTAATTGCCAGCTGGTGGCAGAAATAGAGGAAGGGGGAGCCCTCGTACCAGACTGGGGTGCAAAGCAGGGTAATGTGCTGGCCTTTGTCCTGATCTCCTTTCCCTACATGGAGGGGTGAAATAGTGGGTTCTGTAACCCTCATGTAGCCTGGAGGGAAGGGGGATGAGGTATCTGGAATCTCTGAGGATAAGGGAAACCTCTATAGGGGCCGGAGATGGAGCTGAGCAAGCTGATGTACCAGAAGAGACGAGAAGAAAAGGGATCTGTCCAGGCTGCTCATGGCTGCCCCACTTTGGATGTTGGGTCTGATCATCCACTCTCTGCAGAGAAATAGCAGCTGGACATCCTCAACCCCTTACCCACTGTAAGAGTCCTCTGACAGGGCACAGCCATGCTTGCCGTGACCCTGCCATAAAATCTACACCCCCATAGAAATATTATGCAAATGCCCTGGAACCACAGTAATACAATTGCATATTTTGTTGCTTCCATAATGTTCCTCCAGGTTCTAAGACCTGGACAGCGGTCCATGAGAGTGGGGAGGAAGTCGCTGTTGGTAATGCGAGCTGGTTAATAAACACAGCAACTTACCCCACACACTAGTCCAGCAGACTGGCATTCACCCCCGACTGATCCCTCCCGTTAAGGGATTGGGACTGGAGTCACCAAAATCAAGCCTCACACAAGCAGGCTATCGCAGTGAGGAGGGGGGGCGAGTGAGAGCATCACAAAACTAGAGATTCCCAGCCTGGGCCTAACCAGGTATCACCAGTAGGCCCTTCCCAAGATTTCGACCTAACCCCCCGAACCCTAAACCCCCACCCCGTGGACCAAACATCAGAACAAAGGGGTAATTTGGGACAAAAAGAGAAAGAAGCCTTTACTTCTCTAACCCCATAGCTCCTCCATCAATCTGCGAAGGGGATTGGTGCTGGTCAGGAGTTGCTGGGTCTCCACTGGAGTCTGAGCTGCAGGGATGGGCAGTGTCACAGTAAGAGAGGGAGGCCACACCTTAGCGCTGATGTTGCAGGGAACAATCTCTTGGTGCATCGCGAAGGCTGCCAGGTAGGCCAGTTGAAGCATTGGGGGTCGGTGGTCATCATGCGGTGCTCTGGAGGTGTTCGGCTGCTGCTCTGGGGAGAGAGGTCTCAGGACATCATAGCAGTTCGATGTGGAGAACCCTGGGAGCGGATCTGAGGCTGCGGTGTCCATTTGGCTGTTCTCCATGGTCTCAGCGGTGGGTCATTCAGACGGATGGTCCCTCCTGGTGTGCTTCTTTGAGGAGTTCCTCTTCTGATTACTTTTTGGGGGGACTTCCCACTGCAAATCCGGTGCTGCAGCCCAGTCCTCAGGTCTGTTTCTACAGATGGGTGAGTGTCTGTTCAGTCCCTGGGAGGTCTCTCTGATGCCTAGAAGGATTGCCTTCTGCAGGCCAGTTTCTCTTCAGGAAATTGGTTAGAGGCTCCAGAGTGTCAAAATTTAAAGAGGCCATATTGTGCTCCACCCACATGGTGGCTGGGTAGCACAATGAGAACAAGAGTCCAGTTTTGTGCATTGCTTGCCGTGCCTCCGTCTAGGCACTCCGGCGATCAGATAGATCCTTGGAATAGTCCTGAAAAATACTGATCCTATGGGACTGTCAAAGCACTTGCTTCAGCTCCCTAGCTTTGCTGAGAACTATCGCCTTCTCTCTAAAGTCTATAAACTGGCAATGATGGGCCTGGGCCTGTCCTGGGCCTTCAGCATTGGTGCTGAGGAGCAGTCAGGATGCTCCAAATGGAGCAGCCATGTGGGATCTAACTTAAGCATCTCCACCAGGATGAGTTGTAAAAATTCCTCTGTCCATTGCTTCCACCCATTCTGGGAAGCCCAGAAATCTGAGGTTGTTTTAGCGACCCCGGTCTTCCAGGTTGTCAATTTTGCTCCGCATGAGCTGGATAGTATGTTGCTGCTCATGGAGTTATGTCCTGGATTTTGAGTTCAGATGCATTCACCTGCCACTCCATTTGAAAAATGCGGCCTTCCAGGGACTGAAGAACCTGAGTATTGTGATTTGTAGCCAACGTTACCTGGTACATTTGTTCGATGAGTTGGGCAAACATGCCCTGGATCGAGGATTGTTCCCAGGTGTGCGGCTGCTGGTGCTGCGCCATGATGCTGTAAGGGTCCTCTCGAACTGCCCCTGATATTTGATCCCTCAATATCAACATGGAAAGGCAAGTCCCATTTAAACTAACTAGAAAAACAGAATCCTTGTTCAATGCTGCTCCTCTTCTGCTATCTGAAGTAGCGCTTTGCCGTGGATAGACAAGGGATGCTGCAGGATTTTTCCCTCTGGAATAAGGAACTGATGTGTAAGCTGCCATCTTGTTAGGCACCCCTAGTAGCACCATCTCATGCTTCTTAAGATCCAGAGTTCTGCTGTTCCAGCTACCCCAGAGCTACAGTCCGAATGCCACCCAAGACTGTCTGCAGAACCATGAGTAAAAGCAGGGATTGTCCTGCATCTTGGGAACTGTAAATAGTTGCTTTCAAATTCTGCCAAATAGCTGACAGATGCACAGAAAAGTTAACCTTTGATTTAAGGAAGTGTGCAATGATGGCCAACCAGCTGCGTCACAGGCCTGCAACAAGTCAGTACTGGGTACCCAGGGGTAGTCTTTTGGGGGCTTTTAATCTAGACTGGGACTAGTACCAGTGGAGGTCTGTATCCTATACATCTGTAGCAGCTAGTTAGTCAGAGAGCATAGCTTTAATCCATCAAAGGGTTGGTGGGTGGCTTGCACTAACAAGCATTTGTCAATGCCGAATGTTTGCTTGCTGGTATTAGCATTGGAAATGCAGGAGTTAGACAGATGCAGAATAGAAATGGCAGTGAAGCATTGAACTTCACGCCAACCCCAACTCCACCCTGCAGAGATGGACAGGCACTGGGGTATGTGTTTGGGTCGTCGCCCATAACGTTCATGCCATTTCACCTCACCCTACCCTGCAGACAAGTGTTGAGGTGTGCCTTGGGGTGTTCGGCTTTATAGTCACCCCATTCCATAAAGACATATGTTGAAATGGGTGCCGTATAGGAGAATGGGGTGAACTCTGAGGCCGAAGAGTCCATGGTACACCTCGATGCCTGTCACTGTCTGCGGGGGGAGAATGGCATGAGCATTACAGTCGGCAGTCCAAAGGCACACCTCTGATGCCTGTCTGTCTGTACAGCATGGGGTGTTATGGTTAGAAACCCTAATGCCCTGGGCGTTTGTTGGTATTTGCACTACAATTTTTTCAACATGGCCTTTTTGTGACCCCCCCACCTCATGAAAGCATTCGGGACCTCTTCTCATGAACAGTGGCACTATGATTTTGCTAATGTGTCCCAAACTTTGAGTTCCCACAGCGACCGTGCCATTCTGTGCCAGATGTACGAAAACACAGATCGGGCAGGATGTGAAGAATGACAGCTGTACCACTCATAGGGAGGTGTGAAGAGATGGCAATGTTGAAAATCTGTAGTGAAAATATTAAAAATGCTCAAACTTCTGAGCGTAGGTGGAAACTGCAAAAACGCATGTACGTATCACAGTCATTTAGTGGAATTATTTCACCAAATTTTCAACATAAGCATTTTGTGACCTCTGCTCATGAACACTGTCACTATGATTTTCTTAATCTGTCCTGAACATTGATTTCCCACTCCAACCGAGCTAGTCTGTGCCAGATGTGTAAAATGCATATTTTGGGCAGGATATGAAAAATGACAGCTGTACTTTTCATAAGGAGGTGTGAAAAGATGCCAATGTTGAAAATCTGAAGTGAAAATATTACTAATGCACAAAATTATGAGGGTGCTTGGAAACTGTGCAACGTACGCTCGTAACACAGTCATTTTATGGACTTTTGTCACTAAATTTCAACATAGACATTTTAGCACCTCTGCTCATGAACAGTGTCACTGTGATTTTCTGAACCTGTCCTGAACACCGACTTCCCACAGCGACTACGCTATTGTGTGCCAGAAGTGTGAAAACACATTTTGGCCAGGATGTGAAAAATGACAGCTGTACTGTTCATAAGGAGGTCTGAAAATATGCCAATGTTGAAAATCTGGAGTGAAAATACTACAAATTTGCGAAGTTACGAGGGTGCATGGAAACTGCACAACGCACGCTCGTAACACAGTCATTTTATGGACGTTTGTCACCAAATTTTCAAAATAGGCATATTAGGACCTCTGCTCATAAACAGATTCGCTGTGATTTTCTTAATCTGTCCCAAACACTGATTTCCCACAGCGACCGAGCTATTCTGTGCCGGAAGTGCGAAAACACATTTTGGCCAGGATATGAAAAATGACAGCTGTACTGTTAATAAGGAGGTGTGAAAAATGCCAGTGTTGAAAACCTCATGGAAAATATTATTAAGTTACGTAGGCATGGAACCACATGCACGCTCGTAACACAGTCATTTTATGGACTTTTGTCACCAAATTTTCAACATAGGCATTTTAGGATCTTTGCTCATGAACAGTGTCACTGTGATGTTCTTAAGCTGTTCCAAACACTGATTTCCCACAGCGACCGTGGTAGTCTGCATTGGAAGTGCGAAAACACATTTCGGCCAGGATGTGTAAAATGACAGCTGCAATGTTCATAAGGAGGTGTGGAAAAATGCCAATGTTGAAAATCTGGAGTGAAAACAATATAAATTTGCGAGGTTACGAGTGTGCATGGAAACTACCCAACACACACTCGTAAAACAGTAATTTTTGGGAATTTTTCACCAAATTTGCAACACAGACTTTTTGAGAGCCCACCTCATGAACAGTGGCACTGTATTTTCGTTACTTGGTCCCGAAAGGTGATTCGCACAATGATCGCGAAATCAACTATCGGGACCGAATAATGCCTTGACAGCGACTCAGTTCATGAGGAGGGGTCCCAATAACCCCATGTTGAAACTTGGGTGCCAAAAGTCCCCAAAATGCCCAAGATATCCACATAAGTTGAAAAACTCCATTTATGCCATTATACAGCTTACCGGTATTTCTTCAGTTCGTGGTCGGCTTTGAAGTATGTAGACGTGTTCCCGATCCACTGAAGATCTTTGCGCTGGACTCCGGAGGTAAGTATGGGGTGAAGTGGGGGGTGAGGGGAGGTGGGGTGCGCAGTGGGTGGGCGCAGGTTGGGGGAGACTCAACGAGGGACTGTTTTTCTAGTTTACAGGTTTAAATAAAAAATTTGTTAACATCACGGGAAGGTTTTCTTATTTACAGGGACTTTTGGCACACTGGGGTGGGCTCCAAGCATGCCACTTGAGTGTTTTTTTTGGGGGGGCTGTAGCCAAGGGGATTGGGCACCTGCGCCGGCACTTACCGGTGTTGGGGGCAGAGCCAAGTGGGATTAGACACCCTCGGCACCACAACAAATGGGGGGGGGACATTATGCCGACGGGGAGTGGACCCCCCGTCAGCAAATGAATTGGGTTGGGGGCATGCCGACAGGGGGATTGGGCTACCCCGTCAGTCGGCTTTCATGGGGCTCTGAGGCGGCAACATAAGCCGCCGCCATGTTTAGGGAAATGTTACACCAGGCAAGGTACCAACCTGCAATGACGGGTCACTCCCTCATTGCAGCTGAATGGCTGATGCTGCAATGACAAGGCGGCCCCTCATTGCAGTGGCCAAATCATTTCAAGTTGGTGGTACTTCTGCAGAACCAGTGTCATCAGGACACTGGGCCTGCATTGGGTGAACAGTGCCAAGCCCACAAATACCGTGGCAGCGTTGGCTGCCACAGTGCCGCACCTCCACAACCCACTTCTCTCCTAAGCTGCCACATATTGTTTCTTGCACATGCACACAAGCAAACATAAAAAGGTGTTATGAGTTAAAAAATGTAAAATGATTATTACTGTTTACTGATGCCAGTTACTTAACGCCAATTGTCAAATGTGACTGATGTTTAGCCTCTGCCTCTAATCACTCTTTCCTAACCCTCCCCATGTAAATAAATGGTGGTTTAACCATTTTGGAAAATATTATTAGTGTAAGTCAATAATTCAAAGTGTTAACAATCTGGGTTTTGGTTAGTGATAATCCATGTATGGGGTGCCTGTATGAGGAGGTGGGTTGCTACAGCGTCCCGGGGGTTGTACTACTAAAAATCAGATCCACTTGCAATTTTTACTCTGGGTGAAGGCACCATGCTATTTATTATTCTATCATGGGAAAGAACGGCCTTGTACATCAGCAGTAGGCCCCAGGCCCCTCAGCCTTGTCCAGGCCTGCAAGGCAGGTGTAGTAGCTTGCAGTGGACAGTGCCACTGGGTTACATCAAAAAGCAGGCACTTTCTCAAGATGGTCTTGAGAAAGCACCTTCTTTCTGGTGAGGAAACGTGTGGCCTGTTTGTGGAGGGCGTGGAGCTGTGTCTGCTGTTTGAGCAATAAAGATTATTCTGAGCAGAACTGCAGTGTTATGTTGATTCTGAATGGAGAGCCAGATTGTTTGGAGTACATAGTCTTGTTTTGAATATTGGCACCCGTTTTATTGCCTTAGCCACCTTTGTGAAAATGGGCAACAAACTGGTTAAAGGGGACAGGCAAAGCAGCGTAGCACAGAGCTGTTCCTGTAATATGACATACCCTGCCAGCTGAGGTCTTCATACTCCTAATTACTGCAGCAACTGGTTGTTAATTCCTTAAGCTGTAATTTTACTTTGTAAAGTTTCGGCAAATGTGGAAGCAAATTGAGCCCCCTGAGAAGCCTGATCAAACGGTGCTAAGAATTATGGGAAATCTTCCCATTTTAGTGATGCAGATCCTGCTATTGCTGTATTCAACACAGTAGAGAGCGGGTATTCATTTTAAGTTTTCATGGTGTTGGAGTGAGGGTCCATATTTAAAAGTACACTTATTGCTAGTTTAGGTCTAAAACTAGCTGTAAATATACTTTTAAACATGGATCTTCACGTTAAAAATACAACTGCTTGGCTAAAACCAGGGATGTTCCTGGGCCTAGGCTAGTATAAGTGCTTGTCAGTCAAAGCAGATAACTGTCGCTTATAGTCACTCTGGATGGAAATTGCTTAGTTAGACAAATCACAAAGTCTGTCTGCACAAATGTCTGCCTGCCCCTAGTATTCCCACCCTTCACTGTGTCTGCTTTGCACATATCTTTGTGATACAATTTTCCTTATGTGGGATGCACTGCTAGTTCTAGGCCCAACATGGAGTCTAGTTGTGTGGTAAGGACTCCACCGTGCATTCTGCTAAAACAAGAACAACTGGTCAAGATAACAAAAAAAAAATGAACATTTAACTTGAACTGGCTACCCCTTATTTCGGATAAACACAGCATAGGCCTGTTTGGAATTGCTGAGAGCCTGTCCTATTTGGGATACAGCAACCAGCACTATAGGTCCTGGCTAGAAACCAAGGTCGGGTCACCAGATGACTGCTCCCTGTCTTTATGTCCAGTAGAGGCATGAATTTTAGAACTACTGCCAGACTGCTTTGTGTGGGCTGCAGTATCACACCTAAGGCAAGTGCTGTGTGACCTTTCCTTGTTGCCAACGTGCAAAAGTCACCAAATGTCCCAGAACCTGAAGAAACTGAGAAAATACTGCTATTCCGGGATGCACTAAGGTAGACCTTGGCAAGCAGTTCAAACATTATCTGGTTCAATCCACTCTATTTGTAAATTCAAACTTTCAGTGGTTTGCTCAACTCTAGTTTGGATTGCATTCAGGAGGAAGAATAAACCTAGAAATATGGTTTAATCATTACTGGCAGGAAGTATAGGGCAGAGGGATCTAAAATAACCAATTTCCAAGTCAAATCCTAGTCATAAGTCACTATATAATCTTGTGTGGGTCAGTTAAGTTTAGTGCGCTTCAGTCCTCCCAGGAGGCAATATAGCGCAGTGGGTTAAGGCTCTGAACTGCAAATCCAGAGACCTGGGTTTGAATCCCACAGCTGGCTAGGTGTGTACTGTGTGATCCTGAGCAAGTCACTTAACTTTCTTGTGCTCCCTGGTCGCATCTGGAAACAAGCTTCGGCTTACTGTGCTACTCCTGGTTAAACAATGTTCTTTCCCTTTTTCCACATATTGAACTGGGTGCACTGCAAACTACTGTAAAATGTCACATTGCACCTTAGTGTTGCTATCCTTCATAAATCCTTTCTAAAATGAAAAGATAAAGAAAATTAAAGGTTTTTCCAGAGTTCTTACAAGATTATATGCTACTGTAATACTAATACAGTCAAAGGTATAAAATGGAAGGAGATAATCTAGAAAATTTATTGGTTAAAGGCCATCTCCTGACCATGGTTTAAACATAGAAACATAGATTTTATCAGCAGAAAAGGACCATAAGGGGACTTCCGGTGACGTCAGCAACCTGTATGGCAGCTTAGTTTTACGCTCCGAGGTGGCAGTGTGACAATCCATCAGAATGCAGTGCCTTTAACGGTCAGAGTGCGATTCTTGTTGATAACCTGATAAGAGGAATGAGTCAGCCAGCGAACCCAAGGGCTAGGAGCTCAAAAAAAAAGTACCGCAAGATGCAGATCGAGACCGGAATGTAGCCCAAGTATTCCTCTGTCCAGGGCCTCAGAATCAGCTGCTGGCTCTGGCGGGGAAGAGAAGGAGGAAACTACTTCTCAGGGAAGCTCCCTGGATGGCCAAGCAACGGCACATATATTCAAAATGCTTCAAAGGACTGATACTGATGTAAAATATATCAAACAGAACTTAAAACATCTGGAGAGGAGAATGGATGATCTTAAATCAGGCCTGGACGGGCTCCATGAAGACTCTATAAGGCTCACCAGGGCAGTCACTTACTTGGCCAGGAGGGAGAGGAAACTTACAGTTAGAGCTGAAGATGCGGAATCCAGGGGCCGCAGAAAAATGATTCACATTTCTGGCTTCCCAGAAGGTGCCAAGCAAGAAGACCCAATGGAATTCATCAAGACCTGGTTCAGGCACGAGCTTGATATCCCTGATACGGAACCCCTGGAGCTTGAGCGGGTTCACCGGGCCCTAAACCAAAAAAGATGCCCCCCCTCGGTCGATCCTGGTCAAATTCACCCGCTATCCAGTAAAAGAAATGGTGCTGTGGAAGGCGTGGAGTAAGAAAGACTTAAATCTAGACGGGAAGCGAGTGTTTCTTGATCACGACTTTCCCCCTACCACTATGTTGAAATGGAAGCGGGTCCTGGCGGTTATCAAGCAACTGAGAGAGCAACAGATCAAGGCCTACCTGCAGTATCCGGCGAAGCTACTTGTGAACTGGTCTACGGGCAGTAAACTGTATGACTCCCTTCTACAAGCCAGCAAACCACTCCAAAAGGCAGAAGACACCCTCCCCGACTTGCAGCAAGATCTCTCAGAACAGACTCTGTTGCAACTGCATTGGTCCATGGTGGAGAAAGGATCTGCAAGAGGAGGGATGCTTAAGGGGTCAGGCCCTGATGAGCAGCTCTGTGATGATATGATGCACCTCAGTAAAAGTTTGTTGTCTGTTCAGTGAAAAGGAAGTTTGCACTGAAAGATGCTGTTGTCTGACTTTGCCGCCCCCCCCCCCGATACCTCTGGGAACAGCTGCTAAGCGCCGGGGACGTTTTTGCTGCCTGGTGGGCGGGTGGGGTAAAGGCCGTAGGGGCAACCGGCTATCAGGTAGCTGACACATGTGGCGGGGGGAGAATAACGCTGATTCAAGAACTGAATTCCTGGACTCTGATTCTGTATGGTCCAAGACAGTTTCCCTGGAGGCTAAACCACTAAGAGTCTTGTAGGCCCCTAAACAGCCTCAAGGTGGAATTGTCAGTTAAAATGGCCTCTCAGGGGGAAAAACAGCTGGGGATGGTTCATGTTTCCCTTCTTTTAAGGTTTCAACATAGACTGCTGATTTTTTCTACCGCCCCTCTTTGCAGGAAGAATGTTATATGTTTAAATGGTTAATAGGGTAAGATCTCTCGGGCATGAAAACTCACCTGGGCCCAATTGGAGGGCACAAGGGCGGGGTTCTCGCCGATGGGATCTGATAAAAACCATTAGTACACTCTGACTGTCTTATGGAGCTGTAACCTAATTAATAATAGCACTGGGCTTGGTTTTTGAAGGTGGCGAGGTGGGTGTTCGGTTCTTCCTTCTGGAGCCCTCGCCCACCTTGCACGTAAGATATGCACTCGAACCAGAAGCCTTCTCAGGGGATAGGTCACCCATCGGAGGTCAGTCAGTACTTTCTGTTTTCTATCTTCGGATGGAGTGGCCCCCAGAGGGGAACTTTGCCTTCCCACTGATAATCCACCCTGGGAGACCAACTTTCCGGTCTCTTCCATCTGGGAGTGCGGGGGGTGTGGAGCTAGTTCGTAGCTCATGCTCCTGGGTGGAGGGAGCTTCCCTCTGAATCAGGCCTTGATCAGCCTGCCTGTAAATAGTTTTGTTAGGGTTTTTCTTGTTGTTGTAATGCAGATGTTGGGTTGGTATAAGGGGGGGGGTTGAGGTGTGGGGTTATGGGAGGAGTAAGGGTGATAGGGGAGTGATGGTGAAATATGGTGCTTTGGAAGGGGGGGCTGGTTTTATGCACCATCCTCCAAAGAAAAAGAGGCCATAGAGGTTGGCATTTAGGTAGGGAATATAAGGAGAGACTAGACCCGAAGTGACTTAGCTCTGGCTCACTATGGGGACCTTAAAGTTGGTTTCATTTAATGTTAAGGGGCTAGGATCGCCGGTAAAGTGGCACAATATTCTAAGGGATCTAGTGAGGGTCCATTGTGATATAGGTCTCCTGCAAGAAACCCACCTCTCAGCAATGGAGCATAAAAAACTATGCCGTCTATGGGTTGGAGAGGTTTTTGCCTCATCCCACAAGAAGACAAAAAAGGCAAGGGTGGCTATCCTGGTACATAAGGGCCTGGGATTTACCCAGTTGAACTCCCTTTCAGATGAGGAAGGCAGGTGGGTGATCCTTTCGGGCAGACTAGGGAACAGAGTAATGCACATTGTGAATATTTATGCCCCTACCCCCCACTAATTCGGAATTCTTTAGGCATGTTTTTGGAGTGATTGCCTCACTCCCAGAGGGTCAAATTATCATAGGGGGGGACTGGAACTGCGTAGAAGATATGAAAAGGGATAGATCTTTGGGAAAGGGGAGCCGGGATAATGGAAGGGGGCCCAAGACCCTCTCGCACCTGTGTACTGAGGCGGGTTTGGTGGACACGTGGAGAGATAGATATCCCTCCAGCAGGGACTTCACCTTTTATTTATAGTCACAAGATTCATACTCCCGGTTAGACAGATTTTATACCCAGAAGGCATGGGTGGGTTCGATAGTGGACCAGCAGATCTACCCTATATGGGAAATGATTAAGAGGTTCCTCTCTAGATTAAAGTTACCCAGTCTCTCTGGTGCTCTCCAGAAGGAGCTTGATTGGCCCTTTTCTCAGTCAGAGCTTGCGGAGGTAATTAAGAAGCTAAAACACAATAAAGCCCCAGGCCCGGATGAGTACATAGCTGAATTTTACCAAAAATTTAAAGACGAGTTGTCCCCACTACTGCTTCAGGTATGCAATGTAGCCCACTTGCCTTCCGGGGCTCTGGATATCTGGGCCCAAGCTCTAATTTCGGTAATTCCAAAACAAGACAAAGACACTACCTTGTGTGGGAGCTATCGCCCTATTTCGCTGTTGAATGTGGACGTTAAAATTTTGACACGAATGATAGCAAATAGACTTCAGAATGTGGTGACCCAGTTGATCCATGCGGATCAATCTGGATTTATGCCGGGGAGGCACCTCCTTGATAATTTCAGGAGACTGCTTGCGGTCACGGCCCATTCGTAGTCTGGAGGGAAGGGAGACACCTCGTTGGTGATCACTCTCGATGCTGAAAAGGCATCTGACCACCTTGAGTGGGGGTATTTAGGGGAGGTTCTTCAGAGATTTGGATTTGGCCCGAAGTTTCAAGCATGAGTGAATGCCCTTTACAGTAACTCCTCGGCAAGGGTCAGGATAAATGGGGTATTCTCCCAGCCATTCCAAATCAGAAGAGGTACAAGACAGGGTGCCCCTCTCACCCCTACTATTTTCCCTTAGTATGGAACCACTAGCTGAGGCATTTCAGTCCCATGGGAGTATCTCCGGAATTGAGGTGGGAGGAGTGGATAATCATATATCCCTCTATGCTGATGACACCCTATTGTACTTAACAGACTCCAGCTCCTCCTTACCGACCGCTATGAACCTCTTGGGGGAATTCGGCGCCATCTCAGGATTCAGAGTTAATGAATCCAAGTCTGAAATAATAGCAAAGGGAGCAGACGTTCCCGCGCGAGTGAAGTCTCTCACTAATTTAAAGTGGTGTACTAACAACTTCAGATACTTGGGGATACAGATCCCGAGGAACCTGAGCAAGTTATTCCAAATTAATTATGTGGCACTCTTAAATAGACTGCGAGAGGATTGTGAGAGATGGGCAGCTTTACCCCTCTCAATTACTGGTAGGGTGGAGTCGGTAAGAATGAATATTCTTCCGAGGCTGCTCTTCTTGTTTGATGCGCTCCCCCTGACCCCTCCAAGGAAGTTTTGGCAGGAATCCCAAAAGGCGAAAAGCAAATTTATTTGGGCGGGGAAGAGGCCTAGACTTAGTTGGGCTCTCTTGAAACTGCCTAAAGGGCAGGGAGGACTGGGGGTCCCGGATTTTAAGATGTACCACAGAGCGGTCCAGTTACAGCACCTAGCGGTGTACACTTCCTTAGGGGAGATGCAAAGCTGGGTTAAAATGGATTTGCAATTGCTAAGGCCACTTACCTTTACTTCAATCCTATTCATAAGATTACCCCCAGGATAACACAAGAATTGAAGAATCCAGGGTTTAAGACTTTGATTACATTATGGTCACGCACCGTGAAGGACCTGAGAATACAGCCATGGTTGTTAAGGCAGGGTAGGATCCTTGAGACTGTAGACTTTTCACCGGGGAGAGAGAACCCACTGTTCAAACGTTGGCTGGGGCTGGGACTTGGAAAGTTTTCACAGCTTTTTACAGGAGATACTGTTAAAAGTTTCACCCAATTGCAGCAGGAATTTGGCATCCCCACCTCAGATTTTTATGGCTATTTATAGATCAG
This sequence comes from Neoceratodus forsteri, assembly GCA_016271365.2. Lineage (NCBI taxonomy): Eukaryota > Metazoa > Chordata > Ceratodontiformes > Ceratodontidae > Neoceratodus > Neoceratodus forsteri. The sequence goes on from CM057451.1 coordinate 1,096,605,040, forward strand.
ACACTATATCCAGGCTGTAGAGAAGTGCAGTTTAGAGCTGAGGTCAGCTTGGCCTCACCCACTCCTGGATTTGTTTCAGGAATTACTTAATGGGTCAGCCCCCCAGACTCACCTAATTTCTAAATTATATGCAGCAGGGGAACCGGATGGCTCGGAACCTAGATCTTGAATACAAGCCCGCTGGGAAAGGGAATTGGGACTGGGGGATGAGGTACCCAACTGGGAGGTGATATGGAGGATGGCGCACAGAACCACGGCCTCACCCTCTTGGAGGGAGTTCAGATGGCAAGTGCTAACAAGATTTTTTAGAACACCAGTAGTAACCAAGCATTTTGACCAAACCCATTCAGACAGATGCAGGAGGGCTTGTGGGCAAGTGGGCTCACACGGACATATTTTTTGGGGCTGCCCTAAGGTTAGGGGTTACTGGAGCCTGGTGGATCGAGGATTAGGGCAGATCTTCCAGATAGAAATTCCGGAGCGGCCTTGCTATCTTTTGCTGGGGGAGCCTCCTCCTGGCTTGAAGGGTCCAAAAGCCAAATACTTGTTCCCAATCCTTTTGGCAGCAGCCCAAAAGGCAATTACGAGGCAGTGGCTAAGTGAGGCATCCCCGGGAGAGGAGCATTGGCTTGCAGGCTGTAACCAGATTAAAATAATGGAGAGGCTCACAGCCAACTTGAATTTAAGGCTCGAACAACATAAGTCTTGTTGGTTCCCCTTTTTCGAGTTTCTAGGGGCTAAGGAGGGGGTTGCCACCCTGGAGATCCTAGCCAGAGAGGCTCCAGACTAGGATCTAGGGAGGGTTTCTAGTTTGGCGCCCCCCCAAGGGTAGTGTAAACTGGAGTATATTGGTATGGGCATGGATTTATGATGACTGGTATAAGTTCACCATCTGCTGTGGGGGGGGAGAGGGGAGGGGGATATGGTACGGTCAGGTTGTTACTACTTTGTTTAATTTTTTTTTTCTATGTTTGTTTTATAAGTGATTAATTATAGGACTATTAATTTAGAATATAGACAGAAGTGTGGAGTTCATTCTACAACCTAGCTCAGACATTCTTTAACAGCTGGGTGGATTATCCTAGTAATTGTTTTTGGCTGGACTCACAAGTTAACTCATGACTCCTACGATGTAAATTAAGTTGGTATAGGAGTAATTTCTGTTCATGAGAATGTATTGCTCTTTTTAATTTTTTCCCTTTATTTTGTAACCTGTTCTTCTTTGAAAAAGTGGAATAATAAAAAATAACAATTTAAAAAAAAAAAAAAAAGAAAAGGACCATGAGGCCCATCCAGTCTGCCCTAATGCTATCTACCCTATGTGGTGGGAAGAGGCATGTGCTGTGTAAGCTTCAACTACACTCTCAGGGAGGATTAGTTCTTCTAATGATACCTATGTGCCTGTCCCATGCATGCTTCAGTCCCATCACTGTCTCTGCCTTCACAGCCTTCCTAGGCAATCTGTCCCATCGATCCACCACAGTTTCTGTGATGAAATGCCTCCTCATCTCTCTCTTGAAACTTCTCCCTACTAACAGTGTTCCCTCCTGTAACCACATTTGTGTTCAACCTAAAAAATTCCCACACTCCACCCTAATTATCTCCTGGAGGCATTTATGGGTCTCAGTTATGCCCCCTCCCCAGCTCACCTATTCTCTAAGGTGTACATGTTGAGGTCCTTCAGCCTTTTCTCGTAGAGCTTCCCACAATGCCCCTGTAATATCTTGGCTGCCCTCCTCTGCACAGCCTTCAACCTGTCAGTGTCCTTTCTAAAATCAGGACTCCAGAACTGCACACAGTGCTCAAGGTGGGGGTGTAACAGTAACATGTATAGGGGAGGTATAACCTCCCTCCTGTTGCTTGCTATGCCCCTCCCTATGCAGCCCATCATTCTATTTGCTCTCCCCAATGCCAGTGAACACTGGAGCACTACTTTCAGGCCCTCCATAATGATAATCTGTAGGACCCTTTCCTTTGAGGTACACGCTATGACTTCCCTTCCCATACTGTACTTGGCTCTGGGGATAACACACTACAGATGCATGGTTAGACATCAGATCTCCTTTGTAAGTTCCATGCAAAGTCATCCTGGTATTTGCTATGCAAATATAGATTGGTTCACCTCACTGTCCCTTGATTGAAGCCCTTCAGTAGGGCAGACTGAATGGATCAATGGACTTTTCTCTTGACATTTTCTATGTTTTTATTTTTTATGTTTTCATAGAACTGCAGCTTACTCAACTGAGTTTTAGCTCCTTAATCAGTACCTTGGACAGAGGCAATCTCCTGTCTCTGTCTTTCTTAAGTCAAGATTTTTGCATAGGGTTTATCTCGCATGGCTGGGTTCTAGTTTCCAGTCAGCAGCACTCAACAATTAGAATCTGCAATCTTCTTGTTAAGTACGCCATAGTCCACATTGGGGTGTGGGTTGTTGTTTGATAAATGCACACCTCCACCAAGGTGCATAGTGAGGCAAGAAGCACTTGTACTGAGTGCCTTCAGTACCTCGGGAGTGCATTTATCAGACACACAATGCCTACTTGGAAGAGGCCTACTGCACTTATAAAATGGGTCCCTGTGAAAATTACAAAATTGAAATAAAATGTAGTAAAATGTTACTGACAACGGTAAAAAAGATGTTAAAATATGTTCAAAGGACACAGGCAGTCCTTGTATTTTTTTAACCAACGTTTTGTAATGTGTATGGTGTTTAAGTCAGTAGAGGTCAGCGGCATGTAGTGTGTTAGTGCTGTAATAGCCTCCCACTTGAGAAATACTTTTTGTTTGTTTGTTCAAGCATTTCTGAGCTGACTTTGGAGTGTCATTCTTCTGATATTGTGCATGGATCAGGGACGGAAATATTGATGACACCATTTAAAGTCGACAGCAACGTGAAATGAGCAACTTCCGGGTTTGCGGTCCAAGCGGTTGTTAAAGAATGGGTAGCATCCTATATGGGCGCGTATTACTGAGCTGCTCAATATAAGCAACTCAACAATATGCTCATGTTTAGGGCAAACGTTCTATTACAGTGAAGGATACTGTATAGCGAGTGTAGTAGTGAACTACACTCACTATGACAGGATGTAGGAAGATGTGTGGTCAAACCCTGCCGAGCTGGCTGTTTGGCATAGTGGCTAGAGCCACCACCTACATAGGCAGCGGATCTGGGTCCTACAGTAGGAAATAAAATATTCTTTTCTTTTTTAAGTCTGCCCACCCCTGGAATTGATTATATAATTGGGGGGGGCAAAGGGGGCTGCAGAGGGCATAGTCCCCCCATAAAAAAAAGAAGCTATGCGATTTTTTATTTGCTTTGCTGAGGACTGTCGCTTTTTGTGGCGGTCTGTGTTTGTTTCTGTTGCCCTTTTTGGTTCGAGCAATATTTGCATCACTCTTTGTGTGCGGCGTGATTACACTCTCACCCTTATCATATAATTCCTAAAGAATGTTCCGGTCGGCTTTCAACAGTTGGCAGTTACAGACTGTGCCGGGGGATTTAAAATTAAACATAAAGGGCCCGATTCTCAAAGAGGCCTATGTCCAGTGCAAGCTGCGGCAAACAGCAGCTCGCGACAAAGCCCTGTGAGCCAGATACCCTGCACCCGATTCACATACGGGAGGGGTACTGGCACCTAAGTCCCCATGCCTGTGGCAAACCTGCTCTTGCAGCGAATGCATGGACAGAGGTTGCAGCAGGACCTTTGCTGTGCTGCAAGCCAGTGTTCCCCATACCTATGGGACCCATTCTGCATGGCAGGCATGCTGCACAAGGGACAGACTGCTGCAGATGCAGTCCAGTCGGGGCCGTGCAGGTGTGTGGAGAGCACCTCCAGTCCCTGGCTCTGCCTGTAGCTGAAGAGTAAAGGAGGCACTACTGGCAGGTGTTGTGGGTTGGAGGGCACCGGACCACCAATGGAGGAGTGTACTGTATGCCATTGACAGCATCATCGGGGGTCTGGTGGGGGGGTTCACACATGACTGCTGTTGTGAGGCACATTAGGGATTGGAGTGTGGGTACCCACACCACTATGCACCCAGTGGCGCACACAGGGCAGCCATTTCTAAATTCCCTTATGCCAGCCCAGGCTGGTCTATGGGGACTTAGATTCTGCTTCTCTGGGCACTGTCTGTGAATCGCTCCTCTGGGATGTAGCTGCTTGTGTCTAGTGCAGGGCACCCTTGCACCTTGTCGCAGCACATTACTGGGCACAAGGGTGGCACAGGACCTGTTTGGGGTGGTCAACGCAGGACACCTTTGTGAACTGTGTGGAGGAAGCCCTGGATGCAAGGTACACCTTGCAACATATCTGTTTGGTGCAAGCACCTTGCATCAGATGCAGGGCTTTGAGAATTGGGCACAAAGTGTTATTCTTCAAATAAAATGGCTTGCTACCATGAGGATGCATTTCTTTTGTGGCTGGAGCTTTGTGAGAAGATGTGGTCAAGTGGCCCAATGGAAGGCGGTCCAATAACAGAGTAGCGGAGATTTCATGTCAGTGCCTCTTGACACTGCAGCTACTCAGCAGCTCCCGATATAAAGCCTACAAGTAAAGAATGATCCACACCAATTCAAAACAAGTTAGTTACTGCCTGCAGTTCTCTTTTTATATGTGACGTGTGTGTGTGTGTGTTAGCTGTGGGTGGTGTGAGTATTTATTACGATGAGAGTAAATGTTAGTTTATGGCTTAGGGAAAGTAGTTAGTATTAAGTTTTTTTTTCCGCTTTACTAACATGGCTGCCAGAATTGTTCTTTTCAAAAGTTTGTGGCAGGCATGGATATAGGGGACTGTCGTTGAGGCACAGGTCAGGAAGCATAGGAAAACCAGAAATAGTTCCAAAATTCACATAATGTATTACTTTTCTCAATAACAGCAAAATAAAAAAAAATATTCAGTATAACTCTTTACAAAGACTGTACAAACAGAGAAAATCAAGTCCTTCTTCTTAGGGTATCTCTTAATTCCAAGTTTCAGTCTCTCACTCTCCTTGTCTGTCTAGCAAAAGCATTGCTGGTCTTTTTATAAGTCTTTGTCTGGGAACTCAAGTCAAGTCAAAGTTTACTGGCAGGGAAAAAAAACTCCATTGAGCAAGCTCATTTACAAGGAGGTCCTTAGACAAGTAATGTGCAAGGTACGTACAATAAACAAGGACAAACATTTCAGTTGTGCTTACGCAACTGGATGAGATGATGCTTGTGTGACTTGATTACATTGTGGCTATTTGCCTGTCTATCCATGGGATATAACACCCTGTAGGGATACGACACAAGGAACCCTAGAGGAGGGTTCCCCCCATAGGTGCCACAGGAATAATTCTGTTGGCTAGAGGTAGCTTAGGAAGAAGCCCATGGGCAAGAGAGATGAGCCACTGGAGGAGGAGGGGTGGATGGTGGGACAATGAGAGACGAATCCTGGGAAGGCCCAGGATGATTGACCTTTTAAAGCCTGATGGGGGGTGTGACATAGTTGCTCTGCCCATTGAACCTCAGGCTTAAAGCCTTCCCATTCAATTGTGCTTATGCAACTGGATGAGATGATGCTTGTGTGACTTGATTACATTGTGGCTATTCGCCTCTCTATCCATGGGATATACCACCCTGTAGGGGTATGACGCAAAGAACCCTAGAGGAGGGTCCCCCCCATGCAGTAGGTACTGTGTAAATAATGCTGTTGGCTAAAGGTAGCTTAGTAAGAAGCCCAAAAAGAATACCCAATCAGGTACCGAGCACTGAAGAAGGGAGAAGTAGAAGATATCTAGACTGGAAATAAATGTGACAGACATAGGTAGGAACGACAAGAGAATATGATGAAAGGCGACGATGATGAATGAAAGGAAATCTGAGAACTGTCTAAGGAGAGAGGGAACAGCCAGGGCCACCATCTGACTCTGTCCAACAGCAGATCCTAACTCAGGAACCTAACAAAGCACTAACCCTGACTAATGTTATGACCATTGGCATGGAGGAGAGGAAAAAACCCTTTGAGGAGGAAACCTCTGGGGATCCAAGGCCTAGGTCGCCTTCCCTCCAGGCTGAAAGACAGTTGATTAAGGACATTTGTCAGTACTGCTACAGCAATTTAAAGTAGAGATCTAGGAAGTAGGAACATTTTTTGATTCAAGATGAAGCTCTCGCACTCACCTTCTAAATGGACAGCTGTCTAGGGATGCAAGCAATATCTGCAACTAGATGCTCAAAAGCCAGCAAAGCAGTATGTTGATGGAGAGAAGCCTTAAAGGCTTGAAAGGTTGAAGATGAGGCATGAAATGAATGTTGAACGATGATGGAGAGCAGCCTGCCAGCCCCTAGCAAAGGGGCAATGGACAGGAAGGCATGTCTTTGAGTGGAGAGCAGTTCGAGTTGATGTAGCATGGACCCAAGAGGGTTATGCTTGAGTAGTCGATGTAATGGAATAAACCTACATGAGGGTTGGATGAGTGAGGGATACCCAGATTCGGGCATGAGAAGACTGATGGTGATAATAACTACAGGAGAGCAGCGGTTCGATAAGGTAGCATAGGATTCAATGAGAGGTATGCTCAATTAAGCGATGTAACTAGATGAACCATGAGGTCAGAATGAGTGAAGGATAACTAGACTCATGGGCCTGGATACATACGGGCTAACATAAGAGAAGAAGATGAGTAGGGAAGGTGATGGCAGGATAGGGAAAAAACCCAAAAGAAAGCACACATCAGAAAAGGAACAAAACGGAAGGAGGAACTGGGAGCAGAGTCAACGGAGGCATGGTTAAAGAAGGAACAGAATGGAGAGAGGAGGGAATGAGAGGAGGATGGCAAGGAACAGAGTCAACGGGGGCATACACTGGGCGAGTGCCCACCAAAGGGAAGCACAGCCAGGACAAAATCGCAGCATAAAGAAACCAGGAGCAGGGAGCAATGAGGGCCAGAGCTGAGACGAGCAATAAAAATGAAATGAGAAACAAACAGGAGGGAGGAAAATGGAAAATGAGCATGGGATGCAGCACTATGAAATGAGTAAGGGAAGGCATACAGAAATGAACAGACAGCTGGAGGCAGCTGTCAAAACTAGGGGAAAAGCAAAGACATACAGGAAACTGAAGAGAGGGCAGGAGAGCAGCGCCTCTGGCTGCAACGAGAAACAAATTACCAGTAGAAAACAGGACGTTGTTATCCCTTTGTACAGACAGCTGGTGAGACCCCATCTGGAGAACATAGACAAGATGGAAGCTGTCCAGAGGAGGGCAACTAAAATGGTGCAGGGTCTGCACCGGAAGACATATGAAGAGAGGCTAAAGGAACTTAATATGTATAGCCTTGAGGAAAGGAGGGAGAGGGGGGAAATGATAGAAACTTTCAAGTACCTCAAGGGAATCAACAAAGTCTAACAGGGTAGCATCTTTCAAAAAAAGAGGTAGGCAAGAACAAGGGGGCACAATTTGAAGATGGAGGGCAGCTCAGAGGTAATGTAAGGAAGTATTTTTTCACAGAGAGGGTTGTGGATGCATGGAACGACCTCCCTGAGGAGGTTGTGGAGTCAAAAACAGTGGTTGAATTCAAGCATGCATGGGACAGCCATAAGGCAATTCTAGGGGGTTGGGGTAGAAAGAAGTTGGCTGCTGGTTAACTAGGATCTGCAGCTTATCAATCAGGTAAGGAAATGGGCAGACTGGGTGGGCCAAGCGGTCCTTATCTGCCGTCAAATTCTATGTTTCTATGTAAATCCTGGGAAGGCCCTGGATGATTAACCTTTTAAATACTCATGGGGGGAGTGGCATAGTTGCTCCGCACATTGAACCTCAGGCTTAAAGCCTTCCCAATACAAGGAATACACATGGCATATATACATTATCATACAGTTTCCCAAGAGGGAAAATATGTACATGGAGCAAGGTAATTTACAAGGTTATGACACTGTGGTGCAACCATGCCCTGTAATAGGGATTACATAAAAACTTGGAGCATACAGTCAGACAGATGTCTCAAAACAGTAATGGCAGTTTTAAGACTTCTGGTGACAAAAGCAGCTATGAGAACCTGGAGTTGAGATGTATGAAATTCTAGGAGAGGCATGAGGGAGGAGTCAGCCATGAGTAAAGGGGAAGGGGTGGAGAGGTAGGCAGGTAGGTAGGTAGGTAGGCCAGATTGGGGTAGTAGTGGAGAAGGGGAGCCTGGGTTGTCAAGAGGAATTAAGGGGGATAGCCAGGAGTGGTCAGGAGAGTAGTGGTCAGGTATGTAGAGAGTGAGGCACGGAGGTGATGTTTTAGGTAAGATGGGGGGATGGGGAGAAGGGGAGGTTGAATGAAGCAGGTTAGTATAGGATGAGGGAACCTTAAGGAGAGTGAGGTAATTTGTGCCAAGACGAGAGCGGGAGATGACATTCTGTTAATGGAGAGCATAGTGGTCAGCAGCATTGACAGGAGTCATGTAATTTGTTAGCAAGTAGTTTTTTGAAACTTCTCAAGGGGAGTAGCTGATGCAGCTTGAGAATAGACTGGGCTTTATTCCAGGCGGCTGGTAGAGCATGGCTTATGGCCAAGCCCCCAAAGCGGGTGTGGATACTAGGTACCTTCAGCATAATGAAGGAGGTACTACGTGGTGTGTATGAGGAGATAGCAAGCTGGAAGAGATTGTTTATATGTGGGGGAGCTTTAACAAGAGGCTTTATACAGCCAGGTGATTAAGTGAGCGAGCCATCTAGTAGCTAATGATGTCCAGCCCAGGGAGGCATACAGATTGCAGTGGTGAGTGTATCAATGAGCGTTTGAAATGAATCATATTGCTCTGTGATAAAGTGCATCTAACTGTTGTAAGAAGGAGTCTGAACAACGACCATAAAGGATGTCCTCGTAATCAAGAAGTGGCATGAAAGTTGTCTGGACCAGTCAAAGCCTGACGTCAATGGTAAACAGAGATTTATGCCTATAGAAAAAGCCAAGTCTCTGCCTGTGACAGGGTAGACTCGGACCCTGTCCCAGTTGTAACAGAGAAAGTGTTTAAATGCAAGGATCTGTTCTATTCTCTCCTTTTCTGTCTCTTCTCTGTCTGGTTGCACAACCAAATTTTCCTGTGAGACCTAGGATTTGATCACCCTGACGGTCTCGCAATTCTTTGCCTCTCGCTATCTCGCAGTCCTCCCTTGCATATCTGCTGATACAAAAATATATGTAAATTATTATGTGGAAATGTAACTGATATTGGGATCCCTTTGTTTAGAATTTATATAGTGTTAATTTTTTAAATGTATATAATTTTAGTTTGAGATGATTATGAAAAGCTATTGGAAACTCATGAGGTTACCTGAGTGCAAGTTTTAAGCCTTTTGCAGAAGAGCTGTGGAAAAGGGGCCTCAGCCCTGGGACACTGTTTCTGTCTGCACCTGCCTGAAATATACAAGAACACTTTAGAAAAAAAGAGGATGCTTGTTAAGGAGGGGGATTGGAAGGACTTGTAAGACAGAGCTGCAATTGCTTGCAAAGAAGGGACACAGAGATTGATGGAAAACTCAGATGAACTTTTTCTTTTTCTTTGGCCTTTGTAAATAGTTATACTGAACAATTTTATTTTTTTATGTTACTGCTAATACAAACAAATACTCTTGTGAATTTTACAAGTGCTCCGGATTTTTCCTATGCTTCCTGACCTGTGTCGCGATGACAGATGGTGTCAGCCTAAGTGAGTTTACGCCGTGCATGACAAGAGTTTTGTGTGTGGGTACTGGACCTAGTACCAGGGAAGCATAGAGAACGGTATGGATTCTGCAGCAGCAAGTCCAGCAGTGGTTACCAGGAGAATGGCAGCCAAACTAGCAGAGACAGAAGTCCAAGTTGAAATTGTACAACCAGCACAAGTTATGGAAAAAGAACAGGCAGTAGCAGAACCTAAAAACCTGATGGACCTTTTCAAATGGTGGGCTACACTACAAAAAGAGATGGAGAAGCAGAGAGAAAAAGAGCTTCAACATTTAGAAGCACAGCAAAAAGAAGAAACGCAACAAGAGAAGCAGCGGATGAGAGAAGAGATGCAATGACAGGAGCAGCGATGGCAGGATGCCTTGCAAGCTATCAAAGGCAGAGGATCTGGCACACATCCAGCAGAGCAACAAAACACAAGCTACTTAAAAGCCATTAAACTTATAAAGTTGTGTCCCTCGGATGATAATGAGGCATACCTAACAACTTCTGAAAGAATTGCCACAGTCTGCCAATGACCAAAGCAGCAATGGACAGTCAGACTGGTACCTTACCTGACAGGTAAAGCCCAACTTGCCTACAGTAAAATGGACACTACACAGTCAGAAAACTATGACCTGATGAAAAGAGAAATCCTGAAAAGGTATGACATCTCAGGAGAGACCTACAGGCAGAGATTTTGATCTCTGAAGTACAACTCAGTCTACAATCCTCGAAAAGCCTTCACCCGACTCAGAGAACTCCTGATAAAATGGCTCCAACCAGAGGGCAAAACAGTCCCACAGATCATCAACACATTTGCAATGGAGCAATTCATCAACATCCTGCCTACAGATGTGTAGCTTTGGGTAAAGGAACACTGACCAGAAAGTGGGGAAAAGGCCATTTCTTTGGCCGAGGACTACCAAATGGTCAAACAGACACCACAGCAGAGAGGTAACAGCCAAGTGCAGGTAAGACATTCTTTTTCCCCATTCAAACTCCAAGTCCGATAAGAACTCTGGTGGGGGTAACAAATCTGTGCCCAAAGACGTTATGTGTGCTAACTGTAATAAGCCAGGTCATACTGCAGGAAATGCCGTAAGAAGAGTGACACTGGAGCAGATTTGTCCTTAGTAAATTGGGGCACATACTAAACAGGTGTGAAGGTAAGGGATAAGACTGTAAAGGGACTCACTGATTCGGGAAGTAGACAGGCCCTAGTGCATGCTGAAGTGCTGGGAAAACACTGTGCAAAAGGACCAGGTACTGGTGTCATCTGCATCCACGGGGACACTCGATACTATCCCACCACCCAAGTAACTCTGACCATTAAGGGTATGTCGCACCAAACGAAAGCTGGGGGTGGTACCTAAGTTACCTATACCTGTGATTATTGGAAATGACTTTCCAGGATTTACTGAGTTAATCAAAGAGGGAGTAAATCCTGATGTCTCAGCAGCTGTGGTGACAAGAGCTCAGGCAAAGAAAATTTCAGATGGTAGGGACTCTCTTCCTTTCAATGATTGTGATTTGGACTTGTCAGAGCACAGCTCCAAGATCTGGAAATCCAGGAAAGAAAGACGATGCCTGAAGAAACTGTGGAAACAAATGACTGATGGACATAAGGGGTTAACAGTAACCCATGAAGTGGGTGCATGAGGAAGGGTGCCGTCCATTACGGCGACACCTTCCTCGCGCAATCCACTCATGGCAACTGATGGTAGGGTGATCGGATTAGGGGGTGGATGAACTAAGCGCCAGGATATCGCACACGATGCGCGCAGGGGTGGGAGTGAGCATGGCGAGTGTGGGCTGGGGGTGAGAGGTTGTAGGTGATGTTGCAGTCATTGGTTGAGCAGTGGCGGCGTCAGGGGATTGGGCAATGGCTGGGGTGACTGAGGTACTGGGTTCGGGTCCAGGCGCTGGTGCGATTTTTATTGCGCCTGCCTAACTTTTTATTTTATTACTTTCATCCCCCAACATGCATCCCCTTAGTTGAGAATCTTTAATGGAGGTGCGGGGGGGGTAGGGCTCTGCCCACACAGAAAAGTAGTAAAATATGTCCTGGTGCCATTGTGCTGGTGCTAACACGTAGTTGTCAGTGTCGAAATGTGTTTCGCACTTGAGCGATAACGGCGATCACGCTTAAGGCTGCTCAATTATCACATAGACCTGGGGTTAACATATGAAAATGCTGAAACTAAGCTGATAAACTGATTGTGATTTTATTTCAGAGCAGCCTAATGATGTTTCTTTCCAAGGTTATTTTAGGCAGCTGGGGATGAAACCAAAACAGGGTGGACCAATGTTTAAAAAATGTAATGGGTTACTGTACAAAGCTTGGGTTAAGCCTCAGACACAGGAACAGACAGAACAGTTGGTAATACCATAGAAGTATAGTACAGAGTTGTTACAGATAGCACATGTTAGTCCTATGGCTGGTCACTCAGGGAGGGATTGCACCCTTGCCAGATTGATATATAGATTTTACTGGCCTGGAATTCATAAAGATGTTGCTACCTATTGTAATTCTTGTGCTGAGTGTCAGAAAGTAGCCCCAGTCACTAAAAAGACAAGGTGCCCCAGGTGCCCCTACCCTTGACAGATGTGCCTTTTGAGAGAATTGCAATGGATGTGGTTGGTCCTTTAGAGAAAAGTAAAAAGGGTAATAGATTTAACCTGGTAATATGCAACTACGCTACTCAATACCCAGAAGTAGTTCTGATGCATACTGTCACAGCTTCAAAAGTAGCAGCAGAACTTAAATTTTCAGCAGAGTGGGTGTACCTAAAGAAAGTATTACTGATCAGGGTAGTAATTTTGGTGCTGCATTACTTAAGGAGCTGTATAGACTGCTAGGTATCACTGCCATAAGAACCTCCCCCTATCATCCTCAGACAGACGGTCTTGTTGAGCGTTTTAACCGAACCCTAAAACGCATGTTAAAAGGGTTTGTAAAAAGGAAGGGAAAGATAGGGACCAATACTTGCCTTACCTACTTTTTGCTTACAGAGAAGTGCTACAGGCATCAACAGGGTTTTTACCATTTGAATGCTGTATGGTAGGCAGCCAAGAAGGCCACTGGATGTGATAAAAGAAATGTAGGAAGATAACCCCACTCAGAAACAATCTACTGTGTAACTTCTGATATGTGTGCCCTAGGAAAAAAAATGGCAAAACATGTTGAAATTGCCCATAGTAATCAGGAGGAGGCCCAAAACCAGCAGAAGGTACATTATGACCATGGGGTTAAAGGAAAAGTTTTAGAGCCAGGTGAAAAGGTTTTGCTACTGTTAATGAAGTGGCAAGGGCCTTATAGAGTGTTTAGTCGTACTAGCACTGTTAAGTACAAGATTGAGACCCCTGACAGGAAAAATCCTACTAAGATATACCATGCTAACCTTCTCAAGAAATGGGTTGAAAAAATGCCAAAAACTGCTTTGCTAGTTTTACCAGAAACTGATAAGGAAGATATTGATGTAGCTTATAAAAGACTGGAACAAATTGTAAATGCTGATGCTATAAAGGTGAATGTTTTCTTCACCTCAGAACAAACTGCAGACATTCATAATGTGCTAAAGGCATTTAACAGTACTTTAACCACAGTACCAGGCCAAGCAAAAGGGGTTGAGCATGTTATAGGCCAAAGGAATGCTTGTCCTATTAGGCAAAAGGCATACAGGTTACCAGAGCGGTTAAGAGCTGACATGGTTAAGGAAATACAAAAAAAAATGAAAGAATTGGGTGTCATAGAGGAATCGAGGAGTGCTTGGTCATCTCCAGTCATAACTGTAAACAAAAAAGAAGGGGGTGTTAGAATCTGCCTTGATTTTAGGAAACAATCAAATTTAAGAATTTGACAGTTATCCTATGCTCAGAATAAATGATTTGGTGGACAGGCTGAGGAGTACAAAGTATATCAGTACCCTCGATCTCACCAAGGGTTACTGGCAAATACCTTTAGCTAAAGAATCCAGAGGTAAAACTGCATTTGCCACTCCTGTTAGATTCTATCAGTTCACCACCATGCCATTTGGTTTACATGGTGCCCCAGCTACATTCCAGCAGTACATGGATGTAATTTTATCCCCTCATACTGGTTATTATGCTGTGCACCTCGATGATCTTGTGGTGTACAATCCAGACTGAAAAAGCCACCTGGAACACCTACGAGCAGTTATCCAAGCTATCAAGAATGCAGGTCTGACTACTAATCCTACTGAATGTGCACCAGGCCTGCAGGAAACCAGATATTTGGGCTATGTGTTGGGAAATGGAGAAGTTAAGCCAGAAATTCCTAAAATAGAAGCTGTAGCTAACAGCCCTGTCCCTAAAACAAAGAAACATGTCAGGTCATTTTTAAGGCTGGCTGGTTATTACCGAAGATTTGTTATTTTGCTGAGTTAGCTACTCTCCTCACTGAACTCATGAAAAAATGATACTCAAATAATGTGAAATGGACACCAGATTGTGATGAAGCTCTTCAAGCCATTAAGGCTGCGTTATGTTCAGCCCATTTTAAGATGCCCAGACTTTGAGAAACCATTTTTGTTGCAGACAGATGCATCAGAGGTAGGCCTAGGCGCAGTACTGAGTCAAAATACAGATGGGACAGAACATCCTATTCTGTACATAAGTAGGAAGTTGCATGACACAAAGAAAAGGTACTACACATTGAAAATGAATGTTTAGCAGCAAAGTGGGCCACGGAGTCCCTTAAGTTTTATTTACTAGGAACTGACTTTGTACTTGTAACAGATCACAATCCTCTCTGTTGGCTTAACCAATAGAAAGATAAAAGTCCCAGAATCACAAGGTAGTACCTGGCACTGCAGCCATTTAAATTCAATGTGATACACAAATCTGGTAAAGAGAACAGCAATGCTGATTTTCTGTCAAGATATGGATCAGGAGGGTTCTGAAGGTTGAAAAACAAATATATGAGTTTGAACTTTACTGTTTGCTATACTGTTATAGAAAAAAGGACACTGCACATGTGCTTAATTTCTGAAAATTAGAAACTAAGATTATTAGAGAATTAATAGAAAGTTTTGGAAACCTATCTGATAAAACAGATTCCCTCTTAAGGAGGATGGGGGGTTATGTGACAGGGTAGAATAGGATCCTGTTCCAGTTGTAATGGAGAAAGTTTTTAAATGCAAGGATCTGTTTTATTCTCTCCTCTTCTGTCTCTTCTCTGTCTGGTTGCGCAACCAAATTCTCCTGTGAGACCTAAGATTTGATCACCCCGACAGTCTCGCAATTCTTTGCCTCTCACTGTCTCTCAGTCTTCCCTTGCTGTTTGTCTTTTCCTCCCTTGCAAACCTGCTGAAATAAAAATATATGTAAATCATTATGTGGAAATGTAACTGATATTGGGATCTCTTTGTTTAGAAATTATATAGTGTCAATTTTTGAAATGTATATAATTATAGGTTGAGATGATTGTAAAAAGCTATTAGAAACTCATGAGGTTATCTGAGTGCAAGCTTTAAGCCTTTTGCAGAAGAGTTGTGGAAAAAGGGCCTCAGCTCTGGGACACTGTGTTCCTGCCTGAAATATACAAGAACACTTTAGAAACAAGAGGATGCTTGTTAAGAAGGGGGGACAGAAGGTCTTATAAGACAGAGCTGCAATTGCTTGCAAAGAGGGGACACAGAAATTGAAGGAATGCTCAGATGGACTTTTTCTGTTTATTTGGCCTTTGTAAATAGTTATACTGAACAATTTTATTTTTTTATGTTACTGCTAGTACAAATAAATACTCTTGTTGCAAATTTTATAACTGCTCCTGGTTTTTCCTATGCTTTCTGACCTGTGCCTCAATGACACTGCCGTCATTTCTTTGCAAGGGAGGCAATATGGGCAGAGAATGTTAGGTGTTGGTCTAGGTCACAGCCTAAGTATTTGAAATTGGTAACCACCTTGAGGTTGTCTTCAAGAACAGTCTGTATATGGGGCAGGGATAATATGTCCCTTTGAACAGCAGTTTGAAGTTTGGAATGGAAGAACTCATTACGAAAGCCTGCTTCTCAAATAATTTTTTTGTAAATTTACAGAATGCTCTTGTAAGTTTCGTTCCTTGCAGATGCAGCAACACAATACATGGTGTCCCAGAACTGACCTCTTGTTCACAACTCTACAAAGGGCTTAAAAACTGCACCTCAGGTTAACCCCTTGAGTACCAAATACTTTTTTACAATAATTTCAACAGTATAATTATATACAGTTTTAAACAAAGTGATACAGTTTCAAACACAGGGATCCCAGTATCACTTACAGTTTCACACAGAGATTCAAATGTATTTTGTATTACTGTAGGTATGCAAGGGAGAAGAAAAGACAGAAATAGCAAGAGGAGGAAGACAGATAGCGAGAGGCAGAGAATTGCGAAACTATCTGAGTGATTAGTTCCTAGGTCTCAAAAGAGACTTTGGTTGTGCAAACAGACAGACAAGAGATAGAAAATGAGAGGTTAGAACATACCCTTGTGTTTAAACTCTTTCTACATAACAAATGGGGCAGGGCCTTATTCAACCCTGTCACAGGGATGTACTTCCTTCTGTCTGTAAAAAAAAAAGGTACCTCCTACATGGTTGTTGCTTTATAAACTCATGGCTGTGGGTGGCTCCTGACAAATCAGGACACAGGATATCATGTATCCATTTTATAAAAGGTATTATTTAATACAGACTGTTCCTCAAAAATGCCATTACTTCATTAACTGAATCCAAACAACCGTATTTCTGTATATTTCATTAAACTACAATTTCAAATCCCCTTTTATAAGCAGAATAAGCCACTCAAGGGTGTGGTTTAAATGATTTTGATGCACTTCCAGGGCCGACCTTTGGCTTTGCATCCTTATGCCCCTGCGGTATGCATTAAAATTCTTTAAACCACAGCCTTTTGTGACTTCTTCCTTGCATAATTAATGCATGCCATGTTAACTTTGGGAGTTAAAAAAATAAGCCTTTCATGTACTTGCAGTTTTTAATTAATTTAGGATAGACAAGACACACTACAGAAAGAAACCTTTCTGTACCCCTGAGACTTAAACCGTTTCTGTCTTTTTTTACAGAATAAATATAACATTAGCAGTCTCAGATGGTTCTCTCACTCTTAGAAATTATCATGAGCCTAATATATGTAGAACTAAGAGGAGTATATATATAGCTATATATATAGATATAGATATAGTATAGTTTTTTTATTTTTTATTTTTGTTTGCTATCTACTGCAGAATTGATATGAATTGCAGACCATAACCTTGCTCCATTAACAGGAGGTATTACTTTTTGGATCTTTAAATCCTCTAGTACAATAGGAGATCACATAACAAATAAAACTGAGAGGGATGGAAGAAGGGTACAAAAATGATGCATTCTTTGTGGAGGAGGCAAATCTGAGAGCAATGATTGGTTTCTCTCCTGAGCCTTAGTCAACGGAAGGATGGAGAAGGTTTAACAGAAGAAAATAAACTGGAATTTGAAGTGCTTGTTCCTATTCAGAGCCTGAGGTATGCAAATAGGTGAGTTGGGATAGCAAATAGGTGATTTCAAGAAATGTGGAGAAAGGACAGAAATGAAAGGAGATAGGAATGGAAGAAAGGAAAAGAGGCAGGAAATAGGCAAGCATTTGTCAATGCCGAATGTTGGCTTGCTGGCATTGGCATTGGTAGTGCAGGAGTTAGAGAGAAGCATAATAGGAATGGCATTGAAGTACTGAAGTAATACCAACCCCACCCCACCCTGCAGAGACTAAAAGGAGCTGGGGTGTGCCTTTAGACCAGCTCACTAAGTATGCCATTCCACCTACCCACACCTGCAGCAGCTGACAGTGTCGTGGTGTTTTGGGGTTTCGTCCCTTACAATCACCCCATTCTACAAGGAAATAAACTGAGATGTGTGCAGTATAGGAGAATGGGGTGAACTTTAGGGCTGAAGATCCCAAGGCACACCTTGATGCCTGTCAATGGCTGCAGGGTGAGAGGTGGGGGTGGAATGCTGTGAGCACGATGACTGAAGAATCCAAGTCAAACCCCTGACACCTGTCAGTCTCTGCAGGGTCGGCCGTTTTGGTTGGAAACCCTAATGCCCCAGGCATTTGTTAGTATTTTCACTCCAAATTTTCAACATAGGCATTTTGGGACCCCACCTCATGAACAGTGGCACTATCATTTTGTTACTCAATCCTGAAAGGTGATTTTGCACAGTGACTGCACCATTAGGTGCCACAGGTGTGGAAACACATTTCTGGCAGGATATGAGAAATGACAGCTGCACTATTCATGAGAATGTGTGAAGTATTGGCAATGTTGAAAATCTGGAGTGAAAATATGAAAAATTGGTGAAGTTAAGAGTGTGCATAGAAACTGCGCAATGCACACCCGTAATGCAATCATTTTTTGGAATTTTTCCACTAAATTTTCAACATGGGAATTTTGGGACCTCCCCTCATGAACAGTGACACTGTGATTGTGTTAATCTGTCCCAAAAGTTGATTCCACACAGCGACTGCATCATTCTATGCCACAGGTGTGAAAGCACGTTTTGGGCAGGATATGAAAAATGACAGCTGCACCGTTCATAAGGAGGTGTGACAAAATGGCAATGTTGAAAATCTGGAGTGAAAATATTAAAAACTGGTGAAGGTACAAGCGTGTGTGCATAATGTGCAATGCATGCCCTTAAGACTGTCATTTTTTGGAATTTTTTCACCAAATCTTCAACATGGGCTTTTTGAGACCCCATCTCATGAACAGTGGTACTGTCATTTTGTTAATCATTCCTGAAAGGTCATTCCATGCAGTGACGGCAAAATGACTTTTTGGATGGAGAAACAAAATGAAAGTGACATGTTCACGAGGTGGGGTCCCAAGAACCCCGTGTTGAAAATTTGGGGCCAAAATTCATAAAAATGGCTGAGATATCAACCTGAGTTGAACCCCCCCCCCCGACTTCCATTATATAGTGCTTATCAGATTCCTCACTTAGCAGTTTGGCTTTGAAGAGTGAAGATGCATCCCGGTCCAGAGAAGATCATTGCTTCTGACCTCCGGAGATAAGTATGGGGTGGGGGTGCAGGGAGGTGAATGCTCAGAGGAGGGTTGGGATGGGGAGGAGGACACAACGATGGACTATTTTCTGTTTATAGGTAAAAAGAAAAACTTTGGGGACTTTCTTTATTTTACAGAGAAAAATAATTCAAGGCATTTAGGCACACTGGGGTGGGCTCCAAGTGTGCCACAACAGTGTGGGGGAGGGGGGAGACTGCATGTTGACATGGGGATTTGGCACCCTGATGTCAGCAAATAACACAGATGGATTTGGGCTGGGGGGCGCATCCCACACTGAGAGTGGGCATCCCAGTGTCAGAAACATTAAACCATGATTTTGGCACACTGGGCTGGACTCCCAGTGTGCCACAATAATGGGGGAAGGGGATACATGCCAACACAGGGTTTGGGCACCCCAATGTCGGCTTTCTGGGGAGTGTGTGGTGGGCAGCAGGAGCCACCATATTTATTCAAATGTTTCACCAGGGAAGGCACACTAAACAAATGCCTTACTCCTGAAGCAAAGCTTGGCACCTAGTGTTCAGTGGCAGGAGCCGACTGTTTGCTCCTGGAGCAAGGCCCGGGGACACAGTGCTCAGCTGCAGGAGCCGACAAGATTGTGAGGGGGGGTGACACTGCAATGACAAAACTGTTCATGACTGCAGTGGCACATTTCTTTCAAGGTTTTCGCTCTCTTTGAAGTTTTATGTCATTGCCAGCATGCTCACTGATTGGCAACTGAGGGACGCACCCACTAAAGCGTCCCCTGCATTGGCCACAACACTGACACACCTCTGAAATGTGCTACTACCACAAGATGATGCTTGTGTGGTGTGTGTGTGTGTGTGTGTGTGTGCAAGCCAACATAAAAAGGACAATTAGCCTCCCTTCCCCTGTACACACACACGTCACACATACACATACACATATGCATACACATACACATACACATACACAGACTCACAAACATTAGAGAAACATAACCAGCTTATAGATATTAGCAGGTCAAGTTTGCCAGTTTTGACTCTTGCCTGACCCTATTTAACTGGCCAACATTAAATGGAATAAGAAACATTGCAGCATTACTAACTCATATTTGTAAAATGGGATTAAACATGCTGCATTGTGACTGGCTAGCAGCCATATTTAATTACCCTATTACCAAGACCTACAAAAGCTCCATTTTATCCTTGCCCCTTCACCTACTCTGTCATCTAAAAATTTCACTTTTAAAATAAAGTGCTTTTTTCTCCACCCCTGCAAGTTTTGAATCTTTTTCTCATCCTTATAAGCCTGTTTCAATAAATTCAACAATTAATATCAAACCTATAACGATTTGTTCTCTATTACTTTTTACCATCCTAAACCTATTTTATAAGGGAAATTGGAGACTCCAGGATGTTGATAGCAGTTCTCTGGATACACTTCTCAGGGATGAAGGCATTCGGCCTGCAGCCACCAGCTTTGTGCCACTAGGTGTGCATTCATGGCACTACTACCAACTCTGTCATGCCTTGTTGCTTAATTTGCTTGACCACTGTTTCTATTTCTGTATATGTCTCTCTGCTTTTTGATTTATGTTTCACTGATCTTTAAAACCAGCACTATACTGTATGTAACTGCTCTTTTGTGCCATGACAGGGGCTTCCATCAGCGATAGCATCAGCTGCAAACAGTCAGTGACTTTATGGATATTTCAACACCACCACTGAAAGAATTTTGTGATGCCATGTGGAGTGCAACTATGTCTAACAACAATCTATTGTCCAACCAGCTGTTCCTGAATGCCAAGAAGACAGGCTCCATGTCCTTCAGCACTAGACAGAGGCTATCTCATCTCCCCCTGCCTTCCACACCCTGGATGGCACCACTATCAAACATGTCACTACCTTCAGATACCTAGGGGTCAGGCTAGTCACCATTTGTACTTTTCAGCACATGTGGATGCAATCCAAAAGAACTTATACCCCAAGCTTGACTAGGTTTGCTGGCAAAGGTACCTAGCTTCACCGGAGCTCTTTTCTTCTAGGTTGCTTGTAAGGACAGAGCAAGGAACCTTATCAGAGCAAGGAAATAGATTAAGGCTTCTTTTGGCTAGGCAGATTTACCGTGTGTTATTATTTTCTTTTGTACTCACAGGGGTTGTTACTGTTTGTTGCTAACATTTTACTGCTTTATTTTTCTCTGATTCAAATTGTTGTTGCAGGGTATACTTTCTGCTGCATTATTACAGGGTGTGCCTACAGGTTTGTGCTTACAGATTACTGCTGTTATCTTCTCTGATTCAAATTGTTTTTTGCAAGATATATCTTATGTTACTGCTTTATTTTTCTCTATGGCAAAGGGTTTTTTACAGGGTATATCTTCTGTGAAATTATTACATGTGGTGCTTTACAGGTTTTACAGTTTTATCTATCATTAGGCTAAGCTTTCAGGGCTACTGCTTTTGTTGTTGGCTGATTGTTTCTGCTCTTACCTCCTTGTTTCTTTCATCCATGGTTCTTTTTTGGCAGGGGAAGGGCCCAGCCACCTACCCCCATCCACAACCACCCCACTCTAAACTCCTTTTATAGGGTAGCACAGTCATGACATTTTCTATAGCAAAGCAAGAAGGGGAGGATCAGAGGGGTATCCACACAGTGACCTCATTTACAGGGGCACAAGTAATTTAACTTGATATAACAAGTTATACAAAAACAAACAAACAAAACACAAAATCAAACTTTTGCTTTCATTTTCTTCCTTCTAATTACTCTGACCAGGTTATAAACCCAGCAGCTCATCTGGAATGGATATTATTAACTGCAGGTACTGCAGAACACTTTTCAAAAGGGCAGTTATACAGGATTTAGGACACTGTCCTACATGTTGGACCATTGGAGATCTAAGGGTTCAGCTCCAGCAGTATGGGCAGAGACTGCGCACCTCAAATCGCATATTCTGGAGGAAATATATTATAAGAACCGCCCGTCATTTCCCCAACATCCAACAGAAGCACCTTGACCACAGAGGGTAGTTGGTCCAGGAGGCTGGCAGGTGGTTAGGAGGGGAAACTCGGGTGCCCCATAACTCAGTGCTCTCCAACGTATCACCTCCACAAACCATATAAAAACTACAAACAGGTATCTGCCTCTGTCTCCGAAATCAAACAAAGGGGCAGAGGACACTGCAGCACAGGAGCTAGCACAACAAAACTCACCCAAAACAGGGACCAAAACAAAGAAAGCAAAAAGGAAATCTAAAACACTTTTGATCATAAGAGACTCCATGATTTGGGGAGTTGATACCTACCTCCAGCCAGGGGTAATGGTCCGATGTCTCCCAGGTACATCAGCATGGAGAGACACTGACCGCATTGCTAAAATCGTGCAGGAAGCAGGAGAAAACATTGACATCCTGGTACACATAGGGACTAATGATCTTGCCAGCCAGTCAGTTGTGGAGACCAAGGAACACCTGACCAGGCTGGGTGACAAACTGTCATCCATTTCATCCGGCATCTCCTTCTCTGAGATCCTGCCAGTCTGGCAGAGGGGGGCAGATAGACGGAAGGTCAGAGAAGGGGAGATAGGGGAGCTAAACACATGGCTCAAGGGCTGGTGGCAGGAAAAAGGACACAATTTTGTAGGTAACTGGCAACAGTTTTGTGAGTGAAAGTTCTTTAAATTCGATGGACTGCATCTGACTAAGGAGGGAGTCAGTGCATTGGGGTAGAAGTTTGTCATCTTTGCAGAATATTTAGCAAATGGGGAGAAGGGTGTAGCACACGATACGTCAAATGTAAAGAACATCCCTCCCCCCCCCTCAGCTAGTGATCAAACAGGAGTTCAGCATGTTTGTAGTTCATTTGCCTCACCAGGTAAGGAAAAAGGTCTGGCTTCCCATACGATGGACAGGGGAAATGCCGGACCTCGCCCAACAACTAACATACCAAAATCTGGTCAATGGAAAATCATGTACACAAATGCTCGCAGTCTGGGGAACAAGATCCCAGAACTGCAGGCAACAATGACAAAGGCTAAACTGGACATAGTAGCCATTAGCAACTCGTGAGACATGATTCACCAGTAACCCCACTTGGGAGACTTCAGTACCCGAATATGTACTGTTCAGAAGAGACCGAGGTGCTAAAAGTGGGGGTGGAGTGGCCCTTTATGTCAATGAAAATATCAAAGCTACAGAAATTCATAATACACATAAGGAGCCAGAAGAACTGTGGGTCATCCTAGAAACAAGAAATGGGACAGTCATAAGAACTGGGGTTGTCTACAGGCCTCCAGACCTGGAGGACATATATACTGTACATTACTGTTAGACAATATACAAAACATGACGGCTAAAGGGGAGGTTCTGGTAATGGGAGACTTCAACATGCCAGATACAGATTGGTCAATACCAGCAGGAACATCTGCCAAAACTAGACATATACTGAATTCCCTGCAAGGGGAGGGCCTCAAACAACTTGTACAACAACCCACAAGAGACAGGGCTATCCTAGATCTAGTACTGACTAAAAGGGAAAGTATCACAGATCTCCAGGTAGAAGGTCACCTGGGGGCCAGTGACCATCACATGGTATGGTTCAATTTGGCCACTAGAACTAAATCATCCAATTCCAAGGCAAAAATATGGGACTTCAGAGGAGCTAACTTTGATAAAATGGCCAACAGAGTTAAGCTAGGCCTGGCAGGAAGAAATACAGGTGTGGGGTACAGGCAAAGCGGGCAAGCATTAAGGATGCAATACTTGAAGCAACATTCTATGGTGTTAGAGAGAAAAGCAAGCACAAAAGAAGAAGGAAAGCATTTTGGTTATCAAAAACAGTAGCAGAAAAGGTCAGAGCCAAAAGGCTGGCCTTCAGGAAATATAAGGGAACGCAGTGAGACGAAGATAGGGAGGCGTACCAAACTTCCCTAAGGGAAGCAGGGAAGGCAGTAAAGCAGGCAAAGGTACAACCCGAGGAAACACTAGCACGAACAGTAAAAGAAGGTGACAAGACTTTCTATAGATCAATTAGTGAAAGGAGAAAGTCCATAGGGGGTATTGCTAAGATCAAAGGGGATAAGGGGGAGTGTGAGGAGGACCAAGGAAAAGCATCTATCCTAAACAGCATAGCTGTGTCTCAGGCAGATCATGTCAGATGAACCTTGTGGAGTTCTATGACTGAGTGACGAGAGCCCTGGACCAGGGTAGGCTGGTGAACATCCTCTTTGTGGACTTCAGCAAGGAGTTTGATTCGGCACCCCACAATGGCCTGCTGGCTAAAATGAAGGAAATGGGGGTAGGGAGACAATTGTTAAGATGGATAGGTAATTGGCTCTCTGAGCATACTCAGAGGGCGGTGGTTGTGGGGCTAGCCTCATCCCCAAGGAGGGTTACTAGTCGGGTGCCCCAGGGATCAGTGCTGGGGCCACTCCTGTTTAACACCTATGTCTCAGACATAAGGAAGGGGATTAGGAGTGAAATGAGTCTCTTTGCAGATGACTCAAAGTTGGGCATAGTGGTGGATGAGGAGGAGGGGAGGTTGGCCTTGCAGGAGGATCTGGAGTCTCTGGAAAGGTGGTCAGGAAAATGGAAACTAAAATTCAATGCAGGGAAGTGCAAGGTTCTACACCTGGGAGTCAGAAATCCAGGCCGGGGTATACCCTGGGAAGAGACAAAATTCAAGTCACAGAGGGTGAGAGGGACCTGGGGGTAGTGGTAGATGTCAAAATGAACAACTCAGAGACCTGTAGGAAGGCAGCGACAAGGGCAGCCACCTCACACAATTCATTCTCCTCCCTACTATGTGACTTCTCCACCCACTCCTACTGTTGTCAATAATTATTAACCCCTTCCCTTCAATGACCCCCCCTTTTTTATTCTTATCCCCATGATTTGGTTCCTCTTACCATGGTCTATTTCATTTCATTTTCATTTTTATTTTTTATATTTGTAAGCAAGATGGGCAAATTGCCTGTTTTCACAAATGACAAGTTTAAATAGCAAAGACACACATCTTATAAATACAAGACAATACAACATACATATAAATAACGACATTAACTGTAACATAACCACGTTTATTAAACCCCTTTTAGAGAATAGGGACCTTGAGAAATTAGGAGCTGATATTAATCCAATACAGGAATATAGTAAGTTAATATCTTATTTAAAAAGCCATATCTATAAAAAAAAGGCAAATAATATTAACATTAGAAAACAGAGGACAAGAATGGATGTGCCTTGGTTTGACAGGGAATGTGAAAATCATGAAAGTCTGATGAATAAAATAGGAGGGTATTCAAAGAAGACATCAGATTGGTACCTAGAATATCCATGAAATGGCTTAAAAAAGAATATAAGGACCTTAGTAATAAAAAGAAAAATCAATATAGGAAGGGATTGTGGTACAGATTACAAGAATCCGTATTAAACAAGGATAGTAAATTGTTTTGGGAAATGGTAGCTTTAGGCACTGCTAATATTGATATAAATACACACTCAGTTACTCCTGTTAGTATTTGGGAAGAGTTTTTTATTAAAAAGTACGAAGTACCAAAAAATATACCTTTATTTTTCCTCCCTAAATTGGAGTATTCTCAACAATTATCTTCTGATCATATGATAACTGCGATAGAGGTGAAGCAGGCCATTATAGTACAAAGGAAAAATAAGGCCTCAGGTATTGATTTGCTGGGAGCATAATTTTTCTAGACCCTTCCTGACTGGTGAACCAATAAGCTGACTATACTTTTTAATGATATACTAGAAAAAGGAGTCCTACCAAAAGAGTGGTTGATTAGTTTGATGGTTCCAATTCATAAGAAAGGAGACATTAATAACCCAGGAAATTATAGACCCATTAGTCTATTATGTATTGCAGAGAAAATTCTTAACCAGAGTTATTCTACAGAGACTGAAGAATTGGGTAATGCAGAATAATTTGATCTCTCAGGAGCAGGCAGGTTTTAGGAAAAAAAAGGGGAACATGAATAATATATTTATTATTAAATTTCTTATACATAAATACTGTATACAACAAAAGGAAGCCTTATACACTACTTTTTTGGACCTGAAGTCAGCCTTTGACAACTTGAATAGGGAGATATTGTGGGCTTCATTACAACAGTTAGGTATTCAAGCAGAATTATTCAATATATTGAGGTGTTTACATGATAATGCCTTGATTAGGATATCAAGAGATGGTCATACCTCTCAGCCAATCCCCTTGGAAAAAGGGGTTAAACAGGGCTGCCTGCTGGCACCGTTGCTATTTAATTTAGATGTGGAGAAATTAATAAGGGAAATAAAAGCCATAAATTGTGCAACACCTAGCATATATGGGGAAAGAATAAATATGTTGGTATATGCGGACGATTTTGTGTTATGCTCCTTAACTGAAACTGGAGTAACTCGGGCCCTGGAAAGGTGTATTCACGTACTTAAAGGCTTGGAGTTGACTGTAAATAGCGAAAAATCAGCAATTCTGATTTTTGGAAATAAAAGAAAACTCATCACAAGAGTTGGGCTGTAAGTAATCTGAGCTTTGAAATTAGAAATGAATACACCTATTAAGGGGTAATTTTTGATATAAAAGGGTCACAGAATTCACAATTTGGTTGGTGTAAGAAGCAAGCTATAAGTTCTTCTAGAGCCATTTATACGTTTGCTCAAAATTTTGCAGGCCATTCCTATATAGCTCTTAATAGAGCTTTTGAATCTAAATCTATGGGTATATTATTATATGGATCAGAAATCTGGGCCTTCTCAAAGAATGCACTAATATTAGAAACAGTAGAAAATATGTTTTTTAAGATAATCTTTGATTTACCTTATAGAACTCCTACAGCCGTACTAAGAACGGAGTTTCATATTATCCCAATACATATACAAGCACAATTTAGGGCCCTTGGCTGGTAGAAGAAAATCATGTTGTCTACACCAAATACGCTATTATCTAACTGCTGGTTAGAAACAAAAAATAAAAGCAAGATTATATCGGGGGGATGGTTTCATGACCTTAATACTCGACTAATTACATCTGGTATGCCCCCAATTTGGGATGTGTTGACTATGAATATTGATCAATATATAGAAACATAGAAACATAGAATTTGACGGCAGATAAGGACCGCTTGGCCCACCCAGTCTGCCCATTTCACTACCTAATGGATAAGCTGCAGATCCTAGTTAACCAGCAGCCTACTTCTTTCTACCCCCACCCCCTAGAATTGCCTTATGACTGTCCCATGTATGTTTGAATTCAACCACTGTTTTTGACTCCACAACCTCCTCCAGAAGGTCATTCCATGCATCCACAACCCTCTCTGTAAAAAATACTTCCTTACATTACCTCTGAGCCGCCCTCCCCATCTACAAATTGTGCCCCCTTGTTCTTGCACACCTCTTTTTTTGAATGATGCTACCCTCTTGGACTTTGTTGATTCCCTTGTGGTACTTGAAAGTTTCTATCATGTCCCCCCTCTCCCTCCTTTCCTCGAGGCTATACATATTAATCTCCTTTAGTCTCTCTTCATATGTCTTCTGGTGCAGACCCTGCACCATTTTAGTTGCCCTCCTCTGGACAGCTTCCATCTTGTCTATGTCCTTGCGGAGATTGGGTCTCCAGAACTGCACACAGTACTCCAGATGGGGTCTCACCAGCTGTCTGTACAGAGGGATAACAACTTCCTGTTTTCCACTGGTGATGCCTCTCCCTATGCATCCCAGTATCCCCTCAGCCCTCCTTACTGCCTCCTCACATTGCTTGCCCACCTTTAAGCCATCTGATATGACTACCCCCATGTCCCTTTCCATTTTTGTTGTTGTTAGTATCTCACCCCCCATTGTGTACTCTTCCCCTGGGTTTTTGTTTCCCATGTGCATTACCTTGCACTTCTTAGCATTAAATCTAAGCTGCCATATATTTGACCATTCCTCTAACCTTGTCAAGTCCCTTCTCATCCTTTTCACCCGCCTTGTGCATCAACTCTGTTGCAGATCTTTATGTCATCTGCAAAGAGACATACTTTTCCTTCCAGTCCTTCTGCAGTGTCGCTTATAAAGATATTGAAGAGGACCGGTCCTAATACTGAACCCTTCGGCACCCCGCTAGTAACCCCTTTCTTCAGAGTGGACTCCATTTACTATTACCCTCTGTGTCCTATTCTCCAGCCAATTCTTTACCCAGGCTATCATCTTGGGACCCACTGCCAGGCAGGCTAACTTGTATATTAATCTTTTGTGTGGGCCTCAGTCAAATGCCTTGCTAAAGTCTAGGTAGGCCATGTCCACAGCCCCTCCTTGATCTACTTCTTTGGTCACCCTGTCAAAGAAATCTATTAGAATTGTCTGGCATGACCTTCCCGCTGTGAACCCATGCTGCCTTGGGTCCTGTGCCCCTCTGGCCTCTAGATACTCGACAATTCTTTCCTTCAGAAGTGATTCCATCATTTTCCCTATCACTGAGGTTAAACTAACAGGTCTGTAGTTTCCTGCTTCTGCCCTGCTCCCATTTTTGTGAAGGGGAATCACTTCTGTCCTCCTCCAGTCCTCAGGTACCACTCCATCCTCCCATGATTTGTTAAAGAGGGTAGTCAGTGGTGTCACTAGTTCTACCCTTAGTTCTTTTAGAATTCTGGGATGAATCCCATCAGGCCCCATTGCTTTGTCCACTTTCAGTTTTAAGAGTTCTTTCAGAACCCTTTCTTCTATAAATGGGCTGGTATCAACTTCTGTATCCATAGTGTTTCTATTGTTTGTTTTAGGTATCTCCCCCTCTTCATTTGTAAATAGTGAGCAAAAATATTTGTTTAGTAGCTCTGCCTTTTCACAGTCACCCTCTGCCCAACCCCCATCCCCTTTATTAAGCCTCACTATCCCCCCTTAGTCTTCTTTCGCTCCCTGATGTACCTAAAAAAGGTTTTATCCCCCTTCTTAACTGAATTGGCTATCTTTTCCTCAGTTCAGGCTTTTGCTGTTCTGACTGCCTTCCCAGCTTCCTTTTGCTTTAACTGATACAATTCTCTGTCCTGCTCCTTCTGTGATTCCTTGTACTTTCTGAATGCTTTCTTTTTCTCTTGAATCTTCACTGCCACCTCCTTTGAGAACCATAGTGATTTCTTATATCATTTTGTTTTGTTTATTTGCTTCACACAAAGGCTTGTTACCTCTGTGATGGCAGTTTTTATCATTCTCCATTGTTCTTCCACCCCTCCTTCCTGCCCATTTGCTAGTG
This sequence comes from Neoceratodus forsteri, assembly GCA_016271365.2. Classification (NCBI taxonomy): domain Eukaryota; kingdom Metazoa; phylum Chordata; order Ceratodontiformes; family Ceratodontidae; genus Neoceratodus; species Neoceratodus forsteri. Next base: position 1,096,633,974 of record CM057451.1, read on the forward strand.
CATTCCTTAGGCACTCACCCATTTTGGCAAAGTCAGCCCTCCTGAAGTCCAGTACTTTTGCTTTTGTATGGCTTGACTCTATTGCTGTTTTTATTGTGAACCATACTGTGTGTGCTACTTGTCTTAGGCCCCTCCCCAGCTCTACAAAGTCCTTCTGCACTGATCTAATCTCATGATGAGCCAAGTCATTCATCCCTAGGTGGACAATGACGTCCAGCTCAGACTCCCGTGCAACTGTTCTCGTGATCCTGAGGATGCGCTTCCTGTCCCTCCAAGCCATGGCACCAAGCAGGCACCTTACTTCAGTTTTCCCTGCCCCCCCCCAGTTCTAGCCCCCTAATAATTGAGTCCCCCACCAGGAGCTGCTTCCTTTCCCTGTGGTGCCCGCTGCCTCCTTCCTGAGGGCCTCCCTTGTGACAGTTGTCTGCACCTTCCTTGGTCTCCTCTGCGGGTGCATCCATAGGGGAACTATGCTCCCCCAGAATGGTATATGGATTATGGAGTGGAACATCTGACTGGGTGTGCCTCTGTTCCACCACCCTTACCCTTCCTGAGCCCACTGTGGTCCAACTGCTGTGCTTTCTTCGCAACCTCTGAGGTAGTGGTGCTGGCTCTGGTGCTCCCTGGATGGGGGAAGTTCCCTTACTACTGTCCCATGCGGCCTGAAGACGGGCAACTTCCTCCCTCAGGGCAGATAGTTGTCTGCAAACAGGGCAGCATCTCAGACTCCAGAAAGACTCCCGGAAGACTGCTGCCCCACAGCCATTACATTGCACTACTCCCCACATAACTGTCTACCTAGTTTTTTTTTTGTTTTGTTTTGTGTGTGTGTGTGTGTGTGTGTGTGTGTGTGTGTGTGTGTGTGTGTGTGTGTATATGAGATTGGTTTGTTATATAGAAATATATGTATTTATATAATGTGTATGCTTATATTGTGAGTGCAGTGTGCTAGAGAGGATATGACAGTGATATGCACCTTGCCGTCTTGAGGAAATGATGTCAGAACCCAGGTATAAAGGAACTATTTCCAGGATGGGTGGGGTGAGGGTGGGAAGAGTTTGGGCCTAAACTGTGCCCTCACGAAACAATCAGCTAAAAGCTCTGACCTACCGCTGCAATGAGTGCCTTCCTATCAGCAAGATGCCCTACACGACAATTTGACAGAGAAAATACCCTGCTAATCAAACAGAGAAAAATTCAAACATCGAAATCTGACACAGGTAAACCTCCCCAGCCCCAAAACAGCCTGGTGACTTGTGCTCTGAAAGCAGTCAGCCCCAAAACACGTCAGCTGTGCAGAAGGGCAGACACAGAAAACAGTATTCAGCCCCTGTGGGTTTAAACTCTTCCTGCACCGAAAATCTTAACAATTGTAACAAAGACTGCCTTTTCCGATAATTCTAAGTTCCTTATTTCACCCTTTAGTTAGAAGTATCCTCCACCTGAAGAATATTAACTTTCCTAAGGAATCTGCTTCAAACCAAAGACAACTGTAAATTGTAAGGTTCACCTCCCTCTGTTGTGAGCACAACTCGCTTTCTTGCAAATCTTAAGTCCAGTGTTGCAGCTTCCAGCCAGAGGTAGCTACACCTGAAGTTAAGCACAGGATGAGAGATATTCATTTTCAAAAGGAATTTAGTAAAATAATAGAGATGCCTTACTTTGAAAATGATACAGGCCATAAGCAAAACATAGAATGTAAACCATATTTAACTTTCCGTGAGAATAGTGCCCAAATAAATGCTTTATGTAAATTTAGATTGGTAATATTTAAAGTGGATTCAGGAAGAGAAAATGTTTTTTGCTCCAGCAATAAGATATGCCCCTGTGATTTTACTACTGCTATAAACACTAATTATCTGATTTTCGATTGCTCACGACTTACGAAAATCAGAGAGCAACGGCTGAAACCAATTTGGGGTCATCTAGAAAATAATAAGTCCAGAAATGTGCTAGAGCATATCTTATCTTCTATTATACAATGGTAAGAAAGAATCTGCTGTTCTCATTGGCCACTCTGGGACTGGAGCCATGCTGTTATCCTGGCATAACATCACGGCTCTAGTCCCACCACAGTAAGGACCGCACATAAATGTAAAAAAAAAAAATTGCGCCGCTGCCTTCGAGCAGCTCCTGCACTCTCCACTTTGATGTTCTACTCCTGATCCCTCACACCTGCTCCTAAGGCACCCAGCGCATCACGTCGCAGACCACACTGTCGTGGTATCCCATTTTCTTAAGGGATAACCACTACACAAAACATTGAAACATTGACTAAGACCTGCACAAAGAAAGAGCGGAAGCGAGTGCCCAACGGCTTCACTAGCGCCAGCATGCGCTCGCTCCTTACTGCTCACATTGCGCTCTTCTCCCTGAATTAAAAACACATTTTTAGCATACCTTTCTACTCCCAGTACAGAAAAACCTTAACTGTACTGGAAGAACCTCAAGCAGATCCCCCTCCCAAAAAAAACAAAGTGAAACGGCAGAGCAGGGGCTGGTCTTCTCAATGGGACAGTCAGCTTCAGGGATGCTAATGACTTGTTCCTCAGCAGTCTTCGCCCGTTCCCCTAGACAGCAGCAGAAGCATATCTGTTCTTCACCTCTCCAAGTACAGAGTTCTTTTGGAGTGCATCTGTGTGTGGGGGGGGGGGTTTAGGGAAACACAAAACCAGCCCAATGTGGGGAAAAAAAAAAACAACAGCAGAAACATGTACAAGGCAACGAAATATCAGGACTATTTTTTCTCCTTTTATACCTACCCAGTAAAGAATAACTTAAAAATATCTAAAAATATATATATATTTTTTTTTTACACAAGAGAGCCATTGTATAATAGGAATAATGCACTCCAGGGTGTGTGTCATGCTGGAATAACGTCACTTCTGGGGCGATTAGTCGCACTCAGCCTGCAGCCTCGTGCCTAATCACCCCAGGCATGACGTTATCCCAGCACGACACACACCCTGTCATGCATTATTCCTTTAATAAGCCTGATTACATGTATGCAATAGCTAACTTTGCCAAGTTTGCACTATATAACCGAAACAGCTAGAGGCCGAATGAATTTTGAAATGGAATTTTTTTCTTTTTTTTTTATTGTATTCTGATATGATGTGATGTAATTTATAAATTTTGGTGATGTATTGTATGTCATGATTTTTTTTATATGTACTTTAATAAAGAACTTTGAACTTTAAAATGTGCATTTCACAATCCCATCAACCATACCATTAATGAAAACAATTGCACTCTGATTTAGTAGCTAGCCATTGACCCAACCTATTCTTAAATGTCCTCACTATCCTAGAATTGATTACTGTTGAGGAAATATTATTAAAAAACCTGATTTGCCTGCCCAACAAAGCACTATTGCCTTTCCTTTCCTATTTCCTATTCACCTGGTCTGCCTATCCTACTCTCTTGCCTAAATGCTCTTCCTAACATTCTCTGTGGTATTAAAAAGCTAGTGTACTGCCCAAAACTAATATTAGGTTTTAAAAGCCACCAACCATTACCTCTGAGGTACTTTTTCTTTACCCTTTGTTTAATTAGAAGATTGTTAACCTGATGTTATACCCCACAGGACTCTATCCCACAATAAGAAAAAATACAGGCCACTGATCATCAACAGCAACACAGGTGTGGCCATAGAACAGGTAACCACCTTCAAATATCTGGGAATACATATCAATGAAACCCTCACCTTTACCTCACACATCGAGCATGTTGCCAAGTCTGCAAACATCAAATTAGGAGTACTGTACTGACACAGACAAGCCATGACTCTCAACGCCTTGAAAAGAGTCACCTGCAGCAGGTATGGATATTGCTTGAAGAGGATAAAGACCCTCTTAAACAAAGCCTGTAGACAGGCTCTTGGGGCAGATTACATGACCCATACATGCTTACTGTACAAGGAAACTGGATGGCTCACACTACAACAACATCTAAAATTCCAGGCCTGTCTGCTAAGGAAAAAATCACTCCTTGGCCTAGCACCCAACTCCACCTAAAACCTCTTTAAACCTGTCATATCCACCAAGAACATGAGAAGCATGGCTAAGGGAGTGTTGCAGGTGCCACACAAACACATCACTTTTGCTCAAAGATCGTTAGCGTTCCATTTGTGCAAGTGGCTAAATGACCTCCCAGCGCTCCTCCTTGACATCAATAAGCTGGGACCTTTCAAAGAGGCCCTTCTGTCTCATCTCACCCTTGAAAACAATTGTGACAGCTTCTGTGGTCCCTAAACTCTTACCTACTGTATCTACATCACAGCCAGCCTTGCATCCCCACAATGTGCTGCAATTTCCTCCCCCATTAAGCCTTCCTCCCCGGCCCATGATTCACCACCATACCCTGTAGTGCTCCACTGCTGCCTTAGTGACAACGCCTCCTCTGACTGCTCATAATCTACCACCCCTTAGCCCTAGTCAATCATCTGTTACCTCTTAAACTTTACTGCACTTCTCTATCCTGACAAATCAATGTACCACACAAGTTTAGTATTGGTCCTATCCACTCAGTACTTTGGAACTGCAACTGCTTGTATGCCCCTTTATTTTACATTTTTGGTTTTATGTTTGTGTCTTTTTCAAATGTCTGACTCTGTAACAATCGATCAATGTGTAACCCCCCTACAAAAGGGGATTCCCAAAAAGTCTTCCTTGAGTTTGCCTAAATGCTCACTGCCAGGCTGGTGTCCTGCGTTTTAGCAGTTTAAATGTGATTACCAGAGCATGTATAGCCTCTGTGTACTGTCTCTTTGAGAGCTGCATAATTGCAGTTTAAGTAATCTGAGAGGGAGCTCTGTTGAAAGATGTAACTATTTACTGAAAATCATTCAGAGTGATAATGATAATGTAGTTTGTCTAACCTGCTTTCTTTGTAGCAAGGACTGTTTTGTTTGTCTCCACTATCTTGGTCCTGGACTGCAAATTGGACCAAACAGTACTGGTGGGACCTAAAATGTAGCCAGACTACAGGAGCCGTCTGAATTCAAAATCTATAGGAACTTTAGTTTGGAGCTTTTTTGTGCCTTTTTTGCAACTGAAGGAGGAGCTCTTGCTTTGACTGACAGTCAAATCAGCCAACCAAAGCTTCTGGATCTTGGGGAAGTCCCAGGCTGCTTGCAGTTTTCAGTTAGAACTAAGCTGGAAGCTGAGCAAGAAGGAGTTGAAGTGTTTCTGAGCAGCAGTCCTGAGTGGATTCACATGGGAGAACTATGAAAAGGCTGAGAATTTGGCCTCCATGTCTGCCTGCTGCTCCTGAGAGGGAGAGAAGATAATTATTTTGGACTAAATCCAAGTTTGTGTGACTAAAGTAAGCTACTGAAGTGGGCCAGGCTCAGCCTGAAGAAGACCGAATATTTTTGCTGAATGCGATCGGCCTGTCAGGAGTTCCAGCTACCCCTAAGCTCCTGGTGTGTGCAGAGACTTTGCAATTGTGCCCGGGGAGTGCTTTGCCTGGTACAGTAGAATTCCCATACATGTAAATGTGCTATGAGCTGCTAGTGGGTTGTGAGTTAGTTCCCCACTGTGTGAACTGTGTTCTGCTTGCTGGAAGCTGTATCCAGCCCAAAACGGACTGCTTCCGAACTTGTCTCCACGCGGTCTGGGCTTTGCCAGACTGGCCCAGCCAGACTACCAACTGCACAGAGAAGCTATCGACGACAGACCTGCCTGGGGATCAGCCACTTGCTCCACGCTTGAACAGGAATGATGCCTCTGTGACTTGTGTGGGCCCTGCTTCTCCTGACATTCCAGATCAACCACCTGCAGTCTCGATTTTCATCCAGCCTGTGACCAATCTTGGGTATCGTGAGTAAATACCAGGGTAGCTCCCTACAACAACAGCTTAATCTGAGTGTGTCATCTGATTGTTTTGTTGTTTCGTTTCCTTTATGAACTAAGCCCTCTGGCTCCGGATTACAAATATTGTGTACTGTGCATGTTGTGTTTTCCATCACAGGGCCCCAACCAGCTGCAACCTCGGGCAACTGTCCTGGCTAGCCCATCTCTTCTTTACCTGGGTACCCAGAGGTGGACTCAAAGCGCATACATAACTGCTTGATTGATATAACTTTTAAGCTAATTAACCTGATTTTGCCCCTCCCTTGATCAAATCCCCTGAATAAATCAGATCTAACTTTTTCTGCATGTAATCTAACTGTGGTTCCAGTTTGTGCTCAAAGTACTATACTGTTGCTATTTGCTGTGCTTAACCTTGTTTTACAGGGGGTCCCCAGGGTTGAGCCAGAGGAACCAGCCATGGTGGTAAGTGCAAACAGTGTGGGTACTTGTGTGGTGTACCAGGGGTATTGTGAAAGTGATTATTGTACCGTGTTCAGGCCACTAGAGGGGAAAGAGGGGGGGGTTACAGTGTCCCGGAGGGCTGTGTCCAGGTTAGCTTGACCACTACCAACCCTGACCTCTGGGTGGAGGCACCAGTTTCAGAACTCAGGCCCCTTAACCTGCTACTTGCCAAGCAGGCAGGGGTAGTAGCCCTTGGGATAGCACCACCTAGGGGTTACAAATGTTTATCTGTAACCCTTTGTAGTCCATGTTTGTTGTCTTATCCTATTTTTGACTTGGAACCTTTGAAAATGTGCCTGTAGGCTCAAAGATTGTAATCCGAAACATTAAATAAATAAATAAATAAATGTGTGGAATAGCTCTTAGCCTGGCAGCTGACACGTCTTGCTCTACTGCCCAACACTACAACATCAGGATTGTGACCTCCCCTGACTGTGACATCACTGCTACTTAGGAACAGCAAGTGAGTGACTGCCAGGTCATTCATCTGTGATGTCACAGTCAGTGAGATCATAATGCTGATGATGTAGTGTGGGGCAGTAGAGTTATGTCAGCTGCCAGGCTAAGAGCTGTTCCACACATCCAGCACAATACAGTGTATGGTGGAACGTTGCCAGGGATGGAAATCCATCCCTCGCAAAACTTTGTTATGCTGCACTAGCTATGTCAGCTAGTTTGTTATCATGCACTAGCTATGTAGTTAGTGCTGCATAGCAACGTGTAACGTGATCACGCATACATGATCTAGAGCCCTATGATTCTCGGGGAACTGCTGTGGCAGTGAGAGATGGTCCAGGAGGCAAGCACCGGCAAAAAATGACCAATATAAGGCACCCTTCGTTATTAGGAGTCACCATACACTATAAAAGATAGTGTATGATCTCTCATACATACCAGTGATATTTTCAAATTCTCGAGGTTTCCATGGTAATGAGACCTCTCAAGCTCAGCTCTCAAGGTCTCCGGTTACCACGGAAACCTCGTGAGTGGAAAATATCCCAGTTGTGTGTAACCCCCTGCAAATGGGGGTTCCCAAAAAGTCTTCCTCAAGCTTGCCTAAATGCTCACTGAAAGGCTGGTGTCCTGCGTTTTAGCAGTTTAAAGGTGATTGCCAGAGAGTGCCTGTATAGCCTCTGTGTACTGTCTCTTTAAGAGCTGCCTGGATTGCAGTCATAAGTAATCTGAGAGGGAGTTCTGTTGAAAGATGTAACTATTTGCTGAAAATCATTTAGAGTGATAATTTTTTTATTTATTTTTATTTATTTCAATCTAGCATTACAATACTTTTGAGCTGAGGCTCTTTTACAAAGGTTCCATGTCAGCATGTGCAACAGTCATCATTTTTAGTTACAAACATATAGTCATTGACTTGCATACATGTAATAACCAGTACAAAGACTTGAGCTATGAGCAAGACAAGGGAAGGAGGATGGGGTGGGTGGGGGGTAAGGGTAGGAGATCGGGGGATAGGAGGTGCAGGGGTAGGGGGAGTACGGGAGGTGGTTGGGGCGGAGGCAGGAGTGGAGATACGGAGGGGAGGTGGGCCAGGGCAGAAGACAGTGCAGCCAGGGGGCCTTGTCGAGGGAATATGACAGGTAAGGTACTAGGGGTGCAAAGACTGATTGTAAGTGCTGGGTGCTGGGGCATGTGCAGCTGGAATGGTGGAAATTTTAAAGATGGGCAATCACAGGATACAAGCAGTGAGAGGCGCAGCTTGGACTTGAAAAGGCCGAGTGTTGGAGCAGTCACTATGTCGCTGCCAAGAGAGTTGAGCCAGTTGGATGCCCGATAGGCGAATGATCTTTTTTCTTGGGTCGTGCGACATTGTGGGATATGTAGTAGATGGGAATTGGATCTCCTTGTAGTGATGTTCCTATGTCTAGGCTTAAGGAGGGCACAGACACCAGGTGGGGCAAGCCTCATTATAATTTTCTTGGCCGTGATGCAGGTTTGGTATTTTATGCGTTTGTCCAGTTGAAGCCATCCAGATTGGGAATAAAGGTCACATGAGTGGGTACAGCTATGTGAGCTAGTGATGAGACGACAGGCCTTATTCAGGGAGGTCACGATACGTTTGAGAGCAGTGGTAGTTGCAGACCCATATATGATAAGACCATAGTCTATGATGCTGACGATGGAGCTTTGGACGGCCATTGACAGTGCTTCTGGGGTCAGGTGTTTCCTTTGCCGGAATAATATGCCTAACCTCGCATTGGCAGACTTTTCAACACTGCTGATATGGACAGCGTATGAGAGGTGGGGATCAAGGGTGATGCCGAGGTACTTGAACGATTGAGTTTGCTTTAGGATGGCTCCTTGTTCAGTTGCAATGGAGAGGTGGAGTTGTTTGTTTTTGCTGTGGGGGCTGCAGAAGACCAGAGACTTGTTTTTTTTTCTGATTGAGAAGCAGTTTATGATTTAGGAACCAGGATTCGATGGAGGAGAAGGCTCACTAAAGTTTATTTTGTAATTGGATTGGATCAGGGTCCGAGGTGAGGATCACAGCATCGTCGGCTTAGAGAATTATTTGTTCTGGGCAGCTGCCCGGTGGTGAGTTTAAGAATAGGTTGAAGAGGAGGGGTCCCAAAATGGAGCCCTGGTGGACTCCCAAGCAGACCGGTCTAGGGTCCGAGAGGGTATCAGTGATTCTTACTGTTTGGGACCGTTCTTTAAGGTAGCTCTTAAACCAGCCAATGGAGTCGGTTGACAGCCCAGTGTTCTGAAGCTGGACAAGCAGGAGGCGGTGATTGATGGTGTCAAAGGCTTTAGTTAAGTCAATGTAGATCGAGCCTAGTAGTTTACCGGAGTCAAGTGCATTGTGGATTTCACCAGTGAATTCAAGTAGGGCTGTGGAGGTGCTGTGACCTTTGCGGAACCCGTGTTGTTGCTTGCACAGGATGTTGTGCATATCCAGGTATTCTGTGAGCTGGTCCAAGATGATGCGTTCTAGTGCCTTGGAGAGTGGGGGTAGTAGGGAGATAGGTCTGTAGTTATCGTGGGCAGTTTTGTCGCCACTTTTATGGATTGGGATGACAGTGGCAGATTTCCATCTGTCCGGGAACTGGCTAAGGCTGAGGGAGAGGTTGAAAATTCTGGTCAGAGGACTAAGCACTTTATCAAGTGTGAGAGACAGGATTTTGAGATCGAGGTCATTACTGAATCTTGATTTACCAAGGGCTTTGGTAACATATTGCATAGAGCTTGACTGCTTTGAAGTAGGCAGGGGAGCTGATGGGAGTAGTGTTCATTGCGGACAGAGGGGCTTCGTCATCTTTGAAGTAGTCCTGGGGTAGGACAGCGCTGAGGTCGGTAAAGGCTTTGTTAAAGGTATCCGCAGTGGTTTTTGGGTTGAGGGTTGTGGTTCCGTTGATGTTGAGTATTGATGGGGGGTTCTGGGTGGATTCCCTGTGAGTTCCTTTATGTTCTTCCAGAATTCCAGACCATTGCCCCAGGAGTTTGTGAGGGCATGCTTATAGTAGGCGGACTTCATTTGCCGGATGGTTTTGGTGCAGTCATTGCGGGGCACGTTTGTAGTTTTGGATGCCGTTTTGCCTTTCAGAGTTTCTGGCTAGCTCCCATAGTTTGTCTAACCTGCCTTCTTTGCAGCAAGGACTGTTTTCTTTATCCCCACCATTTGGCCCGGGACTGTGATTTGGACTAATCAGTACTGGTGGGACCTAAAATGGAGCCAGACTACAGGAGCTGTCTGGAGTCAAAATCTGTAGGAATTGTAGTTTTGGACTTTTTGCGCCTTTTTGCACCTGAAGGGGGAGCTCCTGTTGTGACTGACAGATGATTCAGCCAACCGAACCTTTTGGATCGTGGGGAAATTCCAAATCTTGCTGCAGTTTGAGTCAGATCTAAGTTAGGAGCTGGAAAAGCAACATGCTTGAGACAGTCACGCAGCCGTCTGAGTAGTTTTGCGTGGGAGAACTGTGGAAAGGCCTGAGTTGTGGCCTACATGTCTGCCTGCTGCCCCTGAGAGGGAAAGAAAATAATTATTTTGGACTAAATCCAAGTTTGTGAGAACAAAGTAAGTCACTGATTTTTTAACGGGCTCATACCTGAAGAAGACCGAAGATTTTGCTGAATGAGATTGGCTTGTCAGGATTTCCAGCTGCTTTTGAATCCCGGTCTGTGAAGAGACTTTGCGATCGTGACCGGAGAGCAGTTTGCCTGGTAAAGTAGAATTTCCTTACATGTATGTAACCCCCCTACAAATGGGGGTTCCCAAAAAGTCTTCCTTGAGCTTGCCTAAATGCTCACTGCCTGGCTGGTGTCCCACATTTTAGCAGTTTAAATGTGATTACCAGAGCTTGTATAGCCTCTGTGTACTGTCTCTTTAAGAGCTGCCTAATTGCAGCTCAAGTAATCTGAGATGGAGCTCTGTTGAAAGATGTAACTATTTGCTGAAAACCATTTAGAATGATAATGATAAAGCAGTTTGTCTAACCCACTTTCTTTGTAGCAAGGACTGTTTTGTTTGTCTCCACTATCTTGGTCTTGGACTGCAAATTGGACCAATCAGTTCTGGTGGGACCTAAAATGTAACCGGACTACAGGAGCTGTTTGAATTCAAAATCTATAGGAACTGTGGTTTGAGTTTTTGCACCTTTTTTGCAACTGAAGGGAGAGCTCGTTTTGACTGACAGCCAAATCAGCCAACCAAAGCTTTTGGAACTTGGGGAAGTCCCGGGCTGCTTGCAGTTTTCAGTTAGAACTAAGCTGGAAGCTAAGCAAGAAGGAGCTGAAGTGATTCTGAGAGCAATCCTGAGTGGATTCGCATGGGAGAACTATGAAAAGGCTGAGAAGTTTGGCCTCCATGTCTGCCTGCTGCTCCTGAGAGGGAGAGAAGAGAATTATTTTGGACTAAATCCAAGTTTGTGTGACTAAAGTTAGCTACTGAAGTGGGCCATGCTCAACCTGAAGAAGACCAAATATTTTTGCTGAATGCGATCGGCCTGTCAGGAGGTCCAGCTACCCCTAAGCTCCCAGTGTGTGCAGAGACTCTGCGATTGTGCCCGGGGAGCACTTTGCCTGGTACAGTAGAATTCCCATACATGTAAATGTGCTATGAGCTGCTAGTGGGTTGTGAGTTAGTTCCCCACTGTGTGAATTGTGTTCTGCTTGCTGGAAGCTGCATCCAGCCCAAAACGGACCGCTTCCGAACTTGTCTCCATGCAGTCTGGGCTTTGCCAGACTGGCCCAGCCAGACCACCCATTGCACAGAGAAGCCATCAACGAGAGACCTGCCTGGGGATTAGCCCCCTGCTCCATGCTTGAACAGGAATGATGCCTCTGCAACTTGTGTGGGCCTTGCTTCTCCTGGCATTCCAGATCAACCACCTGCAGTCTCAATTTTTGTCCAGCCTGTGTCCAGTCTTGGGTATCATGAGTAAATACCAGGGTAGCTCCCTATAACAACAGTTTAATCTGAGTGTGTCATCTGATTGTCTTGTTGTTTCGTTTCCTTTACGACTTGAGCCCTCTGGCTCCGGATTACAAATATTGTGTACTGTGCATGTTGTGTTTTCCATCACAGGGCCCCAACCAGCTGCAACCTCGGGCAACTGTTCAGGCTAGCCCATCTCTTCTCTACCTGGGTACCCAGAGGTGGACTGTGTGGGGGACTCAAAGCGCATGCATAACTGCTTGATTGATATAACCTTTAAGCTGATTAACCTGATTTTGCCCCCTCCCTTGTTCAAGTCCCCTGAATAAATCAGCTCTAACTTTTTCTGCATGTAATCTGACTGTGGTTCCAGTTTATACTCAAAGTACTGTACTGTTGCTATTTGCTGTGCTTAACCTTGTTTTACGGGTTGTCCCCAGGGTCGCGCCAGAGGAACCAGCCCTGATGGTAAGTGCAAACAGTGTGGGTACTTGTGTGGTGTACCATGGGTATTGTGAAAGTGATTACTGTACAGTGTTCAGGCCACTAGAGGGGAAAGAGGGGGGTTACAGTGTCCCGGAGGGCTGTGCCCAGGTTAGCTTGACCACTACCAACCCTGACCTCCGGGTGGAGGCACCCATTTCAGAACTCAGGCCCCTTAACCTGCTACTGGCCAAGCAGGCAGAGGTAGTAGCCCTTGGGATAGCGCCACCTAGGGGTTACATTTTGGAGGCTCACCGCTGGGATTTTGTGTCTTCTAGTGGCCAAATTTGTGAATTGCTGTTAAAAATAAATGGCTACCCCAACAGAAGTGGCTGTACACAAGTTGGTGGGGTGGTGTAATGGGAAGGAGATCGACCCCCAAAATGCTATATTTATCCTGGATATTCCCCTGGGTACCAATAAGGACACTGTAGAGGGAGTACTTTCCAAGGTTGAATGTTTACAAAACCCTGTGGTGGTGGGTTGACAGGCTAATCTGCTCGCCCAAAGTTTCAAGGCGTTAGTAGAGTGTAAGGACCCAGTAGACAGTTCCAAAGTGCCACAGACTATCACCCCCGAAGGAGCCCTCACTACCTGGAGAGTGATAAGTAAAGACAGTAAAGACCCCGGGGAGAATGAGCCCCCACTATCTGAGACTTTTGAGGAGAAATTTGCTAAGTTGTTGCTGTAGGAAGGGAAAACTGTGGAGGACTTAAAGAAACTATTCCTGCCACCTGGGGGTGTTCCTTCCCCAACACCACCTCCCGCTCCAGCACCCATTATTGCCCCTTTGGTACCAGAATGGCAGTGTGCAGAGGCTGAGAAATGGAAAAGGATCATAGAAAGTTTGAGGGGTTCCGCCCTAGAGGCCATTACATTTCTGAGGTCCACAAATCCTGATGCACCTGCCCAGAAGTACCTATCTGCACTCGAAGGAAATTTTGGGAGCACTGAGTCAGGGGAGAACTTGATGTGGAAATTTCAAGGTACAAAACAATGGCCAGGGGAAAGTTTGTCTGCATATGTTACTCGTCTGGAAAGAGCGCTGCAGAAGGCTTACCGAAAAGGTGCGGTAGCCGCCAGTGACTTAAACCATGTGAGGTTGGGGCACATACTGCAACATGCAAAGCATTCTTTTTTTTTTTTGCATAATCTTTTTATTAGTTTCTCTTTTCGTATTACAGCAAAGAAAAAGTATACATCACCATCAGCATATACTAGTCTTGTGCATACTTTACAAACTTTTCCTACTCCATCAACCTAACATCGTCAATTACTTTAAGTACCTTTCTTATAAACCTAATACACATTAAGTGTATATCTCTGTATTTTATACTTAGGGTATAGGTCCTAATGGTGATATGGTAAAGGAAGAAACATAGGTAAGAGAGAAAGAGAGAATCTGTAAGATAGAAATAGAAGAGAAATTAAGAGATCCCTCTCCCCTTCCCCACCCACCCACCCTCTTCCTTCCCCCTCCCGTCCCACCGTTCCCTTCCCCCCCCCAGCTAATCGAGTATTCACTTCATTCCATATATATATCTATACGTCTTATCTTTATCCACATCTTATTATCTCTTGCTCCAATGGCTGCATGGAGTCTAGGTAGGGTGCCCATATATTCACGAACTGGTGTTCTCTTCCCCTCACCTTATACGTCAAGCTTTCTAATTGTAGCACATCCCATGCCAACTTTCTCCACTGTCTTATTGTAGGTTTATCCCCAGAAACCCATGTGTTTAGAATACATTGTTTTACCAAAACCAGGAGTATTCTCACCCATCTTTCCAACAACCCCCATTCCTCCTGGTATGTGTCATCTATTCCAAACAGCATTGTAAGCGGTTCTACTTTAATCCGCTGCCCTTTCATATTTGTCAATTCCCTCGCCACATCACCCCAGAAAACTTGTAGTGTTGGGCATGCCCAAAAGGAGTGTAGGTAGGTACCCAGAGCCAACCCACACCTCTGACATATAGCCGAGACTGTTGGGTTGTACCTATTCACAGCCACAGGTGGGGTATACAATCTATGAACAAATTTGTATGCTACCTCCTTGTGTTTATTACAAAATAATAGTCCCTGATGCGTCCCTTTCATTAAAGCCCACTTCTCCTCAGAAAGCACAACTCCTAGGTCCCTTTCCCATAAGTGTTTTGTTTTGTCTGTCATATCTGGCCACTGGAGAAGAAGAAGGGACGTAGCCTTCCTGACAATACCCGTAGGTTTCTGCCTAACTTGTTGTAACAGTTCCTCCACCATCTGTATTTGGGAATCCGGAGTCCTTTGCTTTTCAATTCCCTGTACATATTTTCTTGCCTGGAAGTATCTAAACATATGATGTGTAGGCAAGTCTAGGTTTTCCTAAGTTCACTGAATGCACGAATCACTCCTTTCTCTTAAGTCATTAAGACATTACCCCTCTCTTCCCAGCTCTGAAATGCTGGGTCTCCCACACCGGGTATTAAAAAGGGGTTCCCAGCCAGTGGCAAAACAAAGGATTCCCCTCTTTGATGTCCTACTACTTTCTTAATTTGGTCCCAGCTATCTACTACCTCTTTCACTAAAATACTCGAAACCCCCTTATCCCACATCCCTCTTCTATTTGCTTCTTCTAACAGAGACGATATTCGAATCCCCCATCCCTCGTCCTCCAGGTCCATCCAACTAGCCTCTTTTGGCTTATACACCCAATCCTTAACAATCCTTAATTGCGCCACCCAAAAGTATAACCTCATATCTGGATAGTTTAACCCTCCTTTAGATTGATCAGCTTTTAACTGATTTAAACTAGCTCTAGGTTTCGTCCCTTGCCATATAAATCTAGAACAATCCTTTTCAAATACTTTTACATCTTTCCTGTCAGACCTGTTGGCAACATCTGTAATGGATATAAAATTCTAGGAAGAATGTTCATCTTAAGTACATTAATATGTCCCATCCATGATATAGGCAAATTTCTCCATCTGTCCATGTCCGCTCTCAATATTTTTAGTAATGGGGTGTAGTTCAGCCTATAAAGTGATCTCAAATCCCTACCTATCTTAATCCCTAAACAAGTGAGGTGTGTACCTACCCTCTTCAAACCCCATGTACCACCCGGATCCCCCCTCTCTTCTCCCAAAATCATAATTTCAGACTTCCCAGGTTCAATTTATATCCTGAGAATGTGGCAACTGACCTATAATGTCCAGCAGGACAGGCATAGACTGTGTTAAGTCCTCACATATAACATCATATCGTCAGCATATAATGTAATCTTATGCTGTCTTCCACTTTTCCCTTTTATCCCTTGTATTCTTGGGTCCTCTCTTATGGCTATAGCCAGTGGTTCTATCGCCATTGCAAATAGCAACGGAGAGAGGGGGCACCCCTGTCTCGTCCCTCTAAAAAGCCTGAATTGTTCCATTGTGTGCCCATTGACTAAAACTGCAGCTTTAGGGGCTCGATACAATGCTTGTATCATTTTAATGAAACTCTCCCCTAATCCAAATCGCTCCAGAACTGTAAAGAGATATGGCCACTCTATCCTATCGAACGCTTTTTCGGCATCCATTGACAATATAGCTGTCCGCCCTCCCACTTTCTTGGCCTGTTCCACCACATTAAGGGCCTTCCTAATATTGTGATACGAATGTCTGCCTTTTATAAAGCCTGTTTGATCCGGGTGGATCACCTCTGGGAGGATACCCTCCAGTCTACAAGCTAATATTTGAGCAAATATCTTTGCATCACAGTTTAACAAGGATATTGGTCTATATGACGAGCATTTTATTGGGTCCTTATTTGGTTTCGGAATCACACACACCAGGGCGGAACCACTTGTATCTGGCAATTCCTCTTTCTCCTTTCCCTCCCTAAATACCTCCCACATTACCTCTTTTACCTCCTCCTTCAATAATTTATAATACTCTGCTGGTAGGCCATCTGGACCGCATGCCTTCCCAGTCTTCATCTTATCAATGGCCTGAAGGACTTCCTCCTTGAGATCTCCTTATCTAACATTTCTTGCTGTTGCTTTGTTATTTGGGGAGTTTATGCTTGGCCAGGAAATCCATTTCCTTATCATTTCCTTCTCCAATTGCCCTATACAACTCCTCATAATATTTCTTAAATTGTCTCCTTATCTCCACATATTTAGTGACCATCTGCCCCTTTTAGTTTTGATCCGCAAGATATGCGTCACATTTTTCCTACCCCTTACTATGTTTACGAGTAAGGACCCCGGCTTGTTCCCCCATTCATATACTCTATGTTTCAGGTAGAACATTTTTTTCCTAGCTTCATCCATCAGTAAAGTGTTAAGCGCCTGTCTGGCTGTTACCAGCTCTTGTCTCGCCTTCTCACCTCCTTCCCCCCTTGCTACCCTTCCCTCCATTAATCTCAGTTCCTGCTGGAGTGTCTTCTGTCTTTCCAATCTGTTCTTCTTATATTTGGCCATGTACCCTATAATTGCACCCCTCATATATGCCTTGCCCGCATCCCATAACACCTGTTTTGAAGTGGCAGTCGGTGCATTTACCTCCATATAAAACTTAAATTGCTCTTTCACATATTCCTTAAATTCCTGCGAGCCTAACATGTAAGTAGGGAATCTCCATGTCTTTATTTCTCCCTTCTCACACTCGGAGAGCAAAAGGACGCAACCACTCCTGCGTGGTCCGATATATGTATAGGACCGTGTTCTATCTTTCTCAGCTTCTCATACCAATCAAGCATTACATAGAGATGATCAGTTCTTGACCATGTCTTATGTGGGTTTGAGTAAAAAGTGTATTCTCTATCCTCAGGATACGCTGTTCTCCAGGCATCCACCAGGTTCAGTTCTGCCAACCCTTCGATCCATTTCCTAATACAAGGATCTCTACGACCCTTCCCCTCTGAGTGATCCAGGACAGCATCAGGTGTGCAGTTAAAATCCCCTCCCATGATCAGGTTCTCAAATTGTTCCCTCATTAATATGGACAGCATGTTGTCATAGAACCCTGGATCCAAATTAGTTGGTGCATACACGCTCCCAAACGTGACTTTCAGGCCATGGAGCTCCCCTACTACAAACACATATCTGCCTTCCTTTGGGTCTGCAAGGACTCTCGTAACCTGAAGTGGTAAATTTTTATGCACCAAGACCACCACTCCTTGTTTATGTGGGCCAAAAGAGGCTGCATAACACGCTCCCACCCACCCCCTCTTAAGTTTTGCATGCTCTCCCGATGTTAGATATGTTTCCTGCAGCAGAGCCACTTGCACCTGTGCTCTCTTTAACGCTGTTAACACCGCACTTCGCTTAATCGGAGATGAAAGGCCATGAACATTCCAGGATTGTATTACCACATCACCACCCAGCATTGTCTTTTCCCATTATCCCTTTCCCACTATCCTTCCAAGTACTTCCTGTTTCCAGCATTCCTCTCCCTCTCCTTCTTTCCCCCCCCCCTTTATTTTGTCCAATGCCAGATATCAACGCCCTGGTAGCCAGATCTATAGCCCTACTAGCCAAACATGCCCTCTTATCCTTTTCCCTCATATGTGAATCTCGATAGCCCTTTGATTTCCCCTTTAAAACTACCGCAAATCCCTTTTTAAGCCCCCCTTTCCCGATACTACTTCCATTCCCAACCAGGTCAATCTGTTTCTTTTCCTCCCAGCACTCCTCTTTCCAGCATAGTATCCCTCGCTCCACATTACTCATTCCTGCCATCATGGCAGCACCTCCCAACATCTGCTATTTGAGCAGCTACCTCCCCTCACCCCCCCAAGACCTCTTCGTTTATGGCCTGAAACGGCCCCTCTGATTCATAACATAATTGCTTTCTTAGGCTGGAACCGCATCCAAATAGTCTCCTTTAGCCCGTAACAGTGCTTTCTCCTGATAGTCATCCCTCTCCTTTTCACAATTCAGCCCCACACACCCCTAGCTTCAGTCTCATAGTTATAAGGCTTCTTTCCTTCAATTGGCCCGGTTGGAGGCTGATGGAATAGGCCGTGTGGTTTTAAACGTCTTTACACGCTAGGCCCAGGCCATCAGACTCTCCTCCCAGTTCCCATTTTCTCCACGAGTGATCCTCCATCATTTCCAGCTCCTGCGAGCTTAAACTCTCCGCGTATGTTTCCTCAACAAACAGTCTCGTGCTATTATCCATCAAGTAAATCCAAGGCCTTCCGACTTCCAGAAATTAACACAGTTAAACATGAACAGTCAAACTGAAAACTGGGGATTTATCCCTTTTTAAAACCAACAGTTAGTGTCTCAAGTCCTTCTCGTCCATTCTCAGCTCCCTTCAGCCCAGTTTCTTCTGGAGTTCCTTTATGAAGATGTTCGCTTTCTCCACCTCCCAGAATGAATGCACCGCTCCTTCATGCTTTATTTTAAGAATTGCAGGATAGATCATATAATGTTCGACTTGCATCTCCCTTAGCTGAGCCATTGCCATAGTAAACAGTCATCTCTTCTTGAGTAGTCTATTCAAATAGTCCTGCGTAACATGAATTTTCACTCCATCTATTTCAACAGGCTGATTTACCTTAAAAGCTTTTATCACTGCCTCCCTGTCTTGAAAATTATGGTACCGGATAACAATGCTTCTCGGTGGTTGGTCTGGGTCTGGCTTTGGTAACAGTGCTCTATGCGCCCTTTCGATCTTGTGTCTTCCTCCCTTGGGCTGCAATTTCAGGATTTTTGGCAGCTTCTCAGCACAAAATTTCAGTATTTCTGGACCTTCCTTCCCTTCTGGGAGCCCACGTAAGTGAAGGTTGTTGCATCTCACATAATTCTCTTGATAGTCAAAAGCTTCTCTCAGGTCCTCCAGCTCCTTTTCTAAAGATTTTATTTTCTCTGGCAGGGGCTGTATTAGATCTTCAACTCTAGCTGTACGCTCCTCCACCTCCGTTAATCTTTCACCATGTGCTGCAGTTCTCTCTGCAATTTCCTGTAGCTTTGCTTCGATTTTATTCTCTAGTTTTTCGAATCGAGGATTCAAAGCTGCCAGCACCTGTGTTGTCACCTCTCGCCCCAGTACAGCTAATTCCGCCGCCGAGAAAGAAATTGGGCCTGCAGGCTCTGCTATGGGCCCAGTCGATTTGTTTCTTGGGATTTTTCCCCGCGTTTCTAGCAGGCTTCCCTGTTGCGTTTGTAAGATAATCATCCATCCTTTAACACCTCGGAGTGAAAATATTGTGGAATCCAAGTCTCTTTTTCGTTATATGAAATAAAATAATATATTTAGGTCTCTAGGGTGCGGAGCTCGAGGAGAGTGCGTCTTTACTGCTTAGCTGCTCATCAGCGCCCCCCCATGCAAAGCATTCTAAATTGCATCTTCTTCAATTAAGGCTCCCAGATAGAAGGGGTAACCCACCGGACTATTGTGACTTGATAAAAGAACTCCGGGAGGTTGACGATGAAGAGGGGGATTGTAATTCTAGTTTGAATGCAGCCCAAGTGATCATGGCATCGGAAGGCCCTTCCAAAGTGGGGACCAATGCAGGTATGCCACCATGGGATGAACTGCTGAGAGAGTTCAGGGAAACAAAAAAAACAGTCTCTTTATGAAGGCCGCTCCTGCAAGTACAGGCACCGAATTTTATCTAACTACATCTGCTATGGGGGTGGGGGTGTCTACCCAGGCATCTCCTGCTGAGAGAAGCTCGAAACTCGATGTCTTGACTATGAAAGAAAGAGAATTGAAGAGATGTCTCCAAATGCTCACCACACAGCAGACAGAGATGGCACCAAGGTTCTCGGTTGGTAGCACCACCGCCTCAGCTCCCAGTGTGATGCCTCAGCCACCCCAAATCCCAGAAAACATATTTTGCCATAATTGTGGGAAGGATGGGCACATGAAGAGAGAATGCAGGTCCACAAAAGACCTAGATAAAGTTGTATATAGACTTCAAGGTGAGCTTCGGAAAATGAATCAGCGGTCGAGGAGTGCAAAAAATGACCGCAGTGAGGGTTCAAGAAGTAGTAACTCAAATCCCTATGTTGCTAAATAATCTCTCCAGGCCCTTGCTGCTGTCCCTCCAGACTGGTCCAAAACAGTGGGCCCTTCAATGGAGACTACCGTGGCTGTAAATGGTATTCCTACTCGGGCTGTGCTGGACAGTGGGTCGCAAGTGACCATTGTATTTAAGGACTGGTATGACAAACACTTATCTGCTGTGCCCTTACAATCCCTGGAAGGCCTACATGTGTGGGGGCTGAGCGACAAGTCTTATTCCTACCTAGGATATGTCTGCCTCTGGTTGTCATTTCCTGCAGCTGTAACTGGTGTGGAGGAGCAAGTCGAGACACTGCTCTTAGTGTGTCCCCCTACTGGACTGTATGATGGGGTTCCCCTGTTAATTGGGACCAACACCCATATGTTTGGGAAACTAGCACAACTCTGTCATGAGAAACAAGGGCGATGGACTGGGAGGGCCCTAAGAATTCCCGCTCTGAGCAAGAGGGCCTATGATTTGTAACAGAACCCCAAGGGAGTGGACCAGGATGAACCGGTAGGGGTAGTGTGGAAGAAGGATCCTGATTCAATGGTACTGGCCCCTAATGCCCAGTGTACCATTCAAGGGGAGGTCCACCTCCGCAAAGATGTCAAGAACAAAATATTGATGTTGGACGCGCCAGGCGATGGAAAATTGCCGGAAGGATTATTGGTTAAGCCTAGTATCTTGCCAGCTCGTGCTCATGCCTATGCATGATGAGTGATGGTCTAGATTCATAATGTGTCAGATCGGGAGATCCTGGTGAACAGAGGATGCACCTAGCTACGGTACACTGCGCAGACACTGCAGTGTTGCCCAGCAACAAGCACCCTGGCAAGACAGATAGAGTGACTCCCGACTTATTTGATTTTGGTGACTCCCCGTTGCCAGCTGAATGGAAGACTAGAATTAGCCAGAAACTTGCCCAGAGAGATCAAGTGTTTTCATTGAAGGAATGAGACGTGGGATATGTCCAGGGTGTGGAGCATCACATACGCCTGCACGATGAATGGCCATTTCGAGAGAGGTCTCGACACCTAGCCCCGGCAGACAAAGACATTGTGAGAAGACACTTGCAGGAAATGCTCACGGCTGGTGTAATACAAGAATCCAGAAGCCCATATGCTTCTCCCATTGTGGTTGTGCGTAAGAAGAATGGAACAATCCGAATGTGTGTAGATTATCGGAACCTCAACAGGCGAACCATCCCTGATCAATACACCATGCCCCATATACAAGATGCTCTGGATTGTTTGAAGGGGAGCAAATGGTTCTCGGCGTTGGATCTTTGCAGTGGATATTACCAGATTCCAATGTTTCTGGAGGACCGTGAGAAGACAGCCTTCATCTGTTCTTTGGGGTTCTACGAATTTCTGAGAATGCCACAGGGGTTATTGGGTGCTCCAGCCACCTTCCAGCGACTGATGGAACGAGTGGTGGGAGACATGAATTTGCTGGAATGCCTGGTGTACTTGGACATTGTCATTGTGTTTGGGAGCTCCCTAGAGGAACATGAGAGTTGACTGTTCAAGGTACTAGACCAACTGGAAGATTTCGGCCTCAAGCTGTCCTCGACAAGTGCCAGTTTTTCCAAACCTTTGTGAAGTATGTGGGGCACAAAGTGTCTACAGAGGGGATAAAGACTGATCCTAGTAAAGTGGAAGCCTTGACTACTTGGCCCCAGACCCACAATTTGAAAGAACTACAATGTTTCCTGGGATTCAGTGGCTACTACCACTGGTTCATAAAGGACTATTCTAAAGTGATTCGGCCACTCTTGAATCTTACCCAGGGTTACCCTCCTACCAATCAAAAATACAAAAAAGGGACCGTCAAAAACCAGACAAAGCATATTTCCACCAAGGTGAAGTTTTTGGGTCCCGTTGGACGCCTGACTGTGAAGCAGCTTTCCACGAAGTCATATACCAGCTCACCCATGCCCCCATCCTCGCTTATGCTGATCCCACCAAATCCCTATGTGCTGCATACTACTGACGCCAGTCTGCAGGGTCTAGGAGTTGTACTGTATCAAGACCATGAGGATGGTTTGAGACCAGTGGCATTTGCCAGTAGGAGCTTGACCCCGCCAGAGCCGAAACTTCCTGTGCACAAGTTGGAGTTCCTATGCTAAAATGGGCCATTGTCGACCAGTTTCATGATTACCTCTATGGAGCTAAAATATTGGTGAGGACCGACACAACCCGCTGATCTATGTTCAGACTTCAGCTAAGTTAGGACGCCACGGGCACTGGTGACTTTCGCATTGTCAACATATGATTATGCTGTCGAACAGAAAGCCGGCCTGAATCATATTGATGCTGACGCCATATCCGGAGGCCCATTTCCAAGAGCAACTGGGTCAGGCTGTCTGAACCTGACATCTGAGCATTGTGCCAAAAGTTTGATAGAAATGAACAGATGTCTCGGGCACGGTGGACTGCTTAGCAGATTGCTTGCGCACTCTGACACCGCATACCGCTGCATATTGGCACTTTTCTCTAGATATTAGTGCACCACCAGTTTGACAATGACAGTATCTAACGGGCTCCAGTCCCAAGATCCTATGATTCAGCTAGCACGACGCACTTTCGCAGGAAAGGATGTGTCCAAGTTATGCTCCTCTGATCGGCGAACCACTTTGTTGTTTAAAGAAGGCCCCAGGTTGAAGCTGCTTGATCAATTGTTGTATAGAGAGACTGTAGATTGAGGTGGCCAGATAGACAAGCAACAATTGGTCCTGTCCACAGCCTTCAAAGATTTGGTACTGAGGTCCCTCCACAATCATATGGGCCATCTTGGTATCGACCAGACCCTTGACCTAGCACGATCTCTATTCTACTGGCCCAAGATGAGGGCTGATGTTGAGCACCATGTAAGGACTTGTAGTTGCTGCCTGCAGAGAAAAGTCCTGCCTCAGAGGGCTGCCCCACTTGTCAACATTACTACCAGCACCTCAATGGAACTAGTCTGCATAGACTTCTTGAGTTTAGAGCCTGATCAGTGAAACATTGGCAATGTGTTAGTGGTTACGGACCATTTCACATGGTATGACAAGCTTTTCCACAAAAAATTCAAAAAGCATCAACCATGGCCAAGGTGCTGCAGTGAAAATTTCTTGTCCACTAGGGTGCCCCCTCATCAGTCACTCTGATCAGGGCTGGACTTTGAAAGTCGGTACTAAAAAAATGCTCTCTATGGGGGGTGCGAAAGTCAAGAACCACCCCTTATCACCCGCAGGGGGATCCTCAACCAGAACGCTTTAACCGCACCCTGCTAGACATGCTAGGCACCCTCCACCCAAAAGATAAGCATAAATGGAGCCAGCAGATTAGCACCTCGGTACACGCATACAATTGCATGAAGAATTATGCTACCGGGTTCTTTCCCTACCTCCTCATGTTTGGGAGAGAGGCCCAGCTGCCTGTTGATGTCTGTTTTGGGGTTTCTCCCAATGGGGTCCGAGTCGAAGATTACTTGCAATATGTACAAAAACTGAAAGCTCAATTGAACCATGCCTATCAACTGGCCCAGACAATGGCTGCCAAAAGAAATCTAGCCAACAAAGAGAGACATGATAGAAAAGTAAAGGCTCAAGAGCTTAGGCCTGGAGACCGTGTGTTTGTTGCAAAATTTAGGATTGCATGGTAAACACAAAATTGCTGATCGATGGCACCATCTTCCCCATGTCATAGTTGGAAAGTTTGATGATTTGCCAGTGTACGACGTGCACCCAGAGAATAACTCCAAAGCTATCAAGACCATGAACCGTAACCACTAGCAACCTATTGGTCAACTTATAATTGAGGCTGAACCCGACGAGATTGATTCCCCTTGACCAGTGACTCATGCTGCTGCAAGAAAGAAACAGTCAGTGTGCCCCCGTGGTTGCCGATTTAAGACTTCCCCCGCAGCAGGCCCAGAATGATAGTGACTGTCAGTCTAACTCGGATGACAGTGAGTGTGATAATGCCTATTACCCCTCATATGAACGGAGTCAGTTGTTTCATGGAAATTCTATGTTGAATTATGGGGATGAAGCTGGGCCTTCTGGACTGCCTAATGCCCCAGCATCATCCTTGGAGCCAATGCTCCCTGAAGGTGATGTGCAAAGTATCACTCTGAGGATGCTGAGGCTTTGTGTATTGTGGAACTGTACAATTTGCCTGAAGGAGAGGCTGATGGTATGAGTCTTTCTGGTGACATGCCAGGACTTGAGGAACACTATGAGAGTGATGACAGCTCCCCTTCAGTGCCAGAGTGTCTTCAAAATGAGCCAGGTGTTGTAGAAACAGAGACTACAGAGCAAGGGGCTGTCAGTGCTCCCAGCTTGACATTCCCCTTCATGCAGAGGCACCCTCACAAGTGATGAGAAAGCTCCAAGACTATTGCTGAAAGTACAGAGACTGTGGTTGTTCACCCCAGAAAGACTGGCCAAGCTCTCAAGCCAGTGGTGTGCTTCAGTTATGATTGCCCCGGGAGGCCAGTGGATTTGCCTCTCAATGTAGTCCACAAAGGTGTTTATGTCTCTCAGAGTTCACTACCCAAATTGAGCTTGACGGCCCATTCCAGGTTACTTGTCCTGCCCTCTCACCATGGTGTCCCTGCCCCATCCAGCCCCAAGTTAGCTGATAGGGAAGGGCCCCCTCTTGCATTGTTTAGAGTAAAAGAAGTTATTACATGATTCTGTATAGTAATGTTCAATTTACCTGTGTGAAATATGCATAATGTATTGTCAGAATGGAAATTATATAGTGGAGTACATTGAAATGAATAGTAAAGTGACAATGCCAATTGATGAATCAGATAGTACTTGTATAGCATGCTAATAGTATAAATATCTTGTATATGTTGCATTTTCAATGTTATGATGGTACAGACTTGATGCGGACACCAAGTTTTCCCAGGCAGGGAAGGGTTGTAACCCCCTACAAATGGGGGTTCTAAAAAAGTCTTCCTTGAGCTTGCCTAAATGCTCACTGCCAGGCCGGTGTCCTGCATTTTAGCAGTTTAAATGTGATTACTAGAGCTTGTATAGCCTCTATGTACTGTCTCTTTAAGAGCTGCCTAATTGCAGCTTAAGCAATCTGAGATGGAGCTCTGTTGAAAGATGTAACTATTTGCTGAAAACC
Source organism: Neoceratodus forsteri (assembly GCA_016271365.2). Lineage (NCBI taxonomy): Eukaryota > Metazoa > Chordata > Ceratodontiformes > Ceratodontidae > Neoceratodus > Neoceratodus forsteri. The sequence goes on from CM057451.1 coordinate 1,096,659,272, forward strand.
ATTTAGAATGATAATGATAATGATAATGTAGTTTGTCTAACCTGCTTTCTTTGTAGCAAGGACTGTTTTGTTTGTCTCCACTATCTTGGTCCTGGACTGCAAATTGGACCAATCAGTTCTGGTGGGACCTAAAATGTAGCTGGACTACAGGAGCTGTTTGAATTCAAAATCAATAGGAACTGTGGTTTGAGTTTTTGCGCCTTTTTTGCAACTGAAGGGAGAGCTCTTCCTTTGACTGACAGCCTAATCAGCCAACCAAAGCTTTTGGATCTTGGGGAAGTCCTGGGCTGCTTGCAGTTTTCAGTTAGAACTAAGCTGGAAGCTGAGCAAGAAGGAGCTGAAGTGATTCTGAGAGCAATCCTGAGTGGATTCGCATGGGAGAACTATGAAAAGGTTGAGAGTTTGGCCTCCATGTCTGCCTGCTGCTCCTGAGAGGAAGAGAAGAGAATTATTTTTGGACTAAATCCAAGTTTGTGTGACTAAAGTAAGCTACTAAAGTGGGCCAGGCTCAACCTGAAGAAGACCGAATATTTTTGCTAAATGCGATCGGCCTGTCAGGAGTTCCAGCTACCCCTAAGCTCCCGGTGTGTGCACTGCAGAGACTTTGCAATTGTGCCCGGGGAGCGCTTTGCCTAGTACAGTAGAATTCCCATACATGTAAATCTGCTATGAGCTGCTAGTGGGTTGTGAGTTAGTTCCCCACTGTGTGAACTGTGTTCTGCTTGCTGGAAGCTGTATCCAGTCCAAAATGGACTGCTTCCGAACTTGTCTCCATGCGGTCTGGGCTTTGCCAGACTGGCCCAGCCAGACTACCCACTGCACAGAGAAGTGATTGGCGAGAGACCTGCCTGGGGATCAGCCCCCTGCTCCATGCTTGAACAGGAATGACGCCTCTGCAACTTGTGTGGGCCCTGCTTCTCCTGGCATTCCAGATCAACCACCTGCAGTCTCGATTTCCGTCCAGCCTGTGTCCAGTCTTGGGTATCGTGAGTAAATACCAGGGTAGCTCCCTACAACAACAGCTTAATCTGAGTGTGTCATCTGATTGTCTTGTTTTGTTTCCTTTACGAACTGAGCCCTCTGGCTCCAGATTACAAATATTGTGTACTGTGCATGTTGTGTTTTCCATCACAGGGCCCCAACCCACTGCAACCCCGGGCAACTGTCCTGGCTAGCCCATCTCTTCTCTACCTGGGTACCCAGAGGTGGACTGTGTAGGGGACTCAAAGCGCATGCATAACTGCTTGATTGATATAACCTTTAAGCTAATTAACCTGATTTTGCCCCTCCCTTGTTCAAGTCCCCTGAATAAATCAGATCTAACTTTTTCTGCATGTAATCTGACTGTGGTTCCAGTTTGTGCTCAAAGTACTGTACGGTTGCTATTTGCTATGCTTAACCTTGTTTTACAGGGGGTCCCCAGGGTCGAGCCAGAGGAACCAACACTGGTGGTAAGTGCAAACAGTGTGGGTACTTGTGTGGTGTACCAGGGGTATTGTGAAAGTGATTATTGTACAGTGTTCAGGCCACTAGAGGGGAAAGAGGGGGGGTTACAGTGTCCCGGAGGGCTGTGCCCAGGTTAACTTGACCACTACCAACCCTGACCTCTGGGTGGAGGCACCCGTTTCAGAACTCAGGCCCCTTAACCTGCTACTAGCCAAGCAGGCAGGGGTAGTAGCCCTTGAGATAGCGCCACCTGGGGTTACATGTAAATGTGCTGTGTATTGAAAGTAGGTCGTGGTATGTTTCCCCACTCTATGAACTGTGTTCTGTTAGCTGGAAGCTTTATCCAGCCTAATCGGACTGAATCCATGTTCATCTCCATTCGGCCTGGGCCATGACACGCTGGCCCTGCCAGACTACCCCACTGAACAGAGAAAGCCACTGACAAGAGACCTGCCTGGGGATCAGCCCCCTGCTCCATGCTTGAACAGGAACAATGCCTCGGCGAATAATGTGGGCCCTGCTTCTCCTGGCACTCCAGATTAACCACCTGCGGTCTTGATTTTCACCCAGCCTGTGTCCAGTCTTGGGTATCGTGAGTACTCATCAGGGTAGCTCCCTGCAACAACAGCCTAATCTAAAAGTGTGTCATCTGATCGTCTTGTTGTTTTCTTTTCATGAACTGAGCCCTCTGGCTCTGGATTACAAATAGTGTGTGTTGTGCATGTTGTTTTCTTCCATCACAGGGCCCCAACCAGCTGCAACGTTCCTGGCTAGCCCACCATTCTCCATCTGGGTACCCAGAGTGTGACTGCTTATGGACCCTGAAGTGCATGCATAACTGTTTGATTGATACAGCCTTTAAGCAAATTAACCTGATTACACCCCTCCCTTGTTCAAGTCCCTTAAATAAATCAGATCTAACACTTTTTTGAATTTACCCTGGCTGTGGTTCCAGTTTGTGCAAGAGTACTGTCCTGCTGTTATTTGCTGTGTATAGCCTTGTTTTACAGGGGGACCCCAGGGCCAAGCCAGAGGAACCAGCCCTGGTGGTAAGTGCAAACAGTGTGGGCACTTGTGTGGTGTATCACGGGTATTGTAAAAGTAATTATTGTGTATTGTTCCGGCCACTAGTAAGGAAAGGGGGGGGGTTACAGTGTCCCGGAGGGCTGTGCCCAGGTTAGCTTGACCACTACCAACCCTGACCTCCGGGTGGAGGCACCCGTTTCAGAACTCAGGCCCCTTAACCTGCTGCTAGCCAAGCAGGCAGGGGCAGTAGACCTTGGGATAGCGCCACCTATGGGGTTACATGTGTATGAGCGATCATACACTATCCTCTAAATTATCACATAGAAGACTTTCTGATAAGCAAAATGAAAAAGAAAAATACTACAGAAATATAAAGTTACAACTAACTATTACTTAAAATTTGTATTATTTTCCTGTCTGCCTATTTTGACTCCATTACCTTTTTTAGTTCTGTGCTTACTCATAATGAAGTACTCAACAAAGTTTTGTGTGCACTTGACTTTTTATACTGCCTGTACTGCTCTGTTAGTTGCTGTATACTGCCATTGTTTTTCCTTTTTGTATTGTGTTCATGTACTATGCACCTGTTCAACTCCACTTCCCCCTCCCCCCAGGATGCATCTGGAAATGAACTATCTGTGCTCAGTATGCTTTTCTGGTGAAACTCTTGAACAAATAAATACATATTGCACTGATATAACTACAAATGGAGTAAGCAATAATACCCAACAGGGTGGACGGTATTGTGCTATACCAGACCACCCCACAGGGGTGACGAGGCCCGACGCCACATGCAGAGCGCCTCTTAGCCCTGTGCAGTCCAGCATAGCACAATACCACCCACTCTGGAGAGTATTATTGCACTTAGAAAATGGGTAAACTGCAGCAATAAAGAGACACAGACATAAAAAAATTGAACTTCAATAAATAGTAGTTTATTAATAATTTTTGTTTAACTTTTTGGCATTGGGAGATAAAATAGTCTCTTTTTGGGATAAGGTGAAGAAAATAATTAAACTGAATTATACTTCGAACATTGCACAGTAATTTGGGGTTTGGGTAAAATAATAAACTGTGACCCACTACTTTGTGAACTCAATGAAATTCACTGGTGCTGTGAATGTACAATTCAACAGGTTGACTGGAGAGCTTGAGGAGCCTGTTGGTAGTAGTGAAGAACTGCAGCAGGGAACGTCTTCTGGCTTTATGTCTTCTGCTTTCAACTCTTCTTTTTACTGGTATCCGAGAAGGTTGCACTATTTCTTTTTGTCTTCAGTGGATGCCGACCAATAACTGCTAAGGCTAGACTCACACCTTTGGGCAGTGACCATCATGATTTCTTGGGATTGTAGTCCTGCCTTAGAGAGGATCTGCACAGAGGTGGCTCTTATGCTGTGGTTCATATACCATTTACTTATTCCAGCTTCTTCACTTAGTTTGTCCATGAGAGACCCCAAATAGTTTCCCCCCCATAGGCTCTTTTGAGTACCAGATGTCTTGTGTGTCCAGGATTGCCTGTGGAAGCCTTCTTGGGTGTAAGTAAAATGCCATAGCATCACTCGGTCTTTTGCTGGTGTATTTTTCAAACAGTTTGATAGGGCAGTTAGAATTCTGTGGTTCTTCAAATATGCAGCTTCTGGTATTCTTATTTATTTACTTCAAATGGATTGCTGTGATTTTTGAAATGCATATTGTGTGCTCAGTTTAGGCATTTGCTGCCTTTTTCATCTGGTTCGATTTCAAAAGATTGTGCCATCAGCTATCATAACCCCCTCACAGCCCCAACGGGCCATATGTAGTTGGATTTCTTCCCAGAGGCATTTCACTAGGCCAGGGCAGTGGCAGGATCTAGAGCTGGTGATGCACAGAGCTTGAGCAGGTCCGTGTCTGTTATGGCAGGGTGGTGGGTTGCTTTATCTTTGTTTTTCTGCCGGTATTGTTTTAAAATACTTATGAAGACATTGTTACAGCTGCAGAATCTGGGGGCTGATATGATGTCGAGGGAATGCGCAATCGAGGGGCTGTTTAAGTACCGGTTCAAGCCCGCTCAAATTGCACACAGTCCCGACACAGAGTACTCCTCACCCATGGCAGTTCTAACCTCAGCACAGAACTGCTGTAATAGTTGATTTAAATTTTCTGGTGATTCTGTGAGGAGGCTTACAGACATGCTTTTTCTGGTTACCCAGTCACTGAAAACACCAAGTGACCAAGCTGTATTCTTGCGGTCAGTTTCAATAGCATCAAGCTGCACTATGGTAACACTTGCGTGCCTCTCACCATTGCTGACAGGATTTTCTCTACCCTTCTTTTTTGAAGGTGGCATCAGAGGTACTGCTGGTTCGCTCTCTCTGAGGATTTCAGACAACTGCTCACTCCCAAAAAGATCAAAGTTAACAGGTATGTTGTCCTACATCATTACGATTTTTGTACTGATTTTTGTGTGGGTCACAGAAGCTGTTGGCAACACTGTGTGGGACACAAACTGTTGGCAAACCTACGTTTTTGACAGCTAGCTGTCTTAATATGTCATGTGATTGGGCAGCTGTCACTGGCACTCATTCTGATGTGGGCTCTGTTGCCACATAGATGTAGGCTCTGCCAGGGCTTTTGACCAATCACACAGCTGGATTTGTCTTACCCATCTTATAAGTTGTTAATAGACATTTATGTTACAGTCACCTACCTCATGGGAAGGAGCTTGCAGGCCAGAAACAGAGCCAGAACCATCACTGTCTAGCCGAATGATGTCAGATTGTCATGTGCAAGCAGTCACAGCAGAGGCTGCATGGGGCTTAGGTTGGCTGGACAATGAACACTCCTGCTTGAGCAAGGAAGCAGTCCTGCAGTATGCACATGTCTCATAGGTCATGCATTAACACATCATGAACACTCTATGTCCACTGTCTACTTACTGTGCAGCTGTTGAAACTGCAGTTCTCTTGTTGTACAGATATGCACTGATTGTTTTAGCACAGCTTGTTTTTGCACAAGATATTGCACCTTAAAGCAGCAGTGTGTTAGTCACCATATAGTTATAGTTTTTTCAGTCATAATACTCTTCTGGGAAAACCATCAATACACCCATTTTTAGGAAGACTTCTGGTGACATCACAGACTGAGGAATACACTGATCTGAGAGCTCCGCTCTCTCCTGCTTCATCAAAGTCTCCCTCTTACTGATAAACTCATTCCTAAAGGTGCCAAATGCCATGAGGAGCTGAGGGGGACAACCTGAGGACAAGATCCTGGTCCCAAAAAGAAAAAATGTCCTGCAATGGAGGAGGATTCTGAGATGAAAGTGGCGAGCCAAGTAGAAGTGTGTCACCAGCGAGTTCTAGGCACTGGGCAGAAGATGTGGACGGAGAGAGTGAGCAGCTTACAAGGGCACACTTTGTGCTGCTTTTAAAAGAAATCAAAGCCTTTAGATACAACAAGCATTTGTCAATGCCAAATGTTTGCTTGATGGCATTGGCATTGGTAGTGTAGGAGTTAGAGAGCTGCATAATAGGAATGGCAGTGAAGTATTGAACTGAATGGGTCCAGTCCTTTTTAATGTCTTCATCAGCGACATTGCAGAGGAACTGGAAGGAAAAGTATGCCTTTTTGCAGATGACACAAAAATCTGCAACAGGGTTGATACACAAGGAGGCGTGGAAAGGATGAAAAGGGACTTGGCAAGGTTGGAGGAATGGTCAGAAGTATGGCAGCTAGGATTCAATGCAAAGTGCAAAATAATGCACCTGGGAAACAAGAACCCAGGGAAGAATACACCATGGTGGGGATGTAAATAACAACAAAAAAGAAAGGGACCTGGGGTAATCATATCAGATGACCTTAAGGTTAGCAAGCAATGTGAGAAGGCAGTAGGGAGCTGGGGTATACTGGGATGTATAGGAGAGGCATCAGCAGCAGAAAACAGGAAGTTGTTATCCCTCTGTACAGACAATTGGTGAGACCCCATCTGAGTACTGCGTCCAGTTCGGAGACCCCATCTCATAAGGACATAGACAGGATAGAGGTAGTCCAGAGGAGGGCAACTAAAATGGTGCAGGGTCTGCAAGAGAAGCCGTATGAGGAGAGACTAAAGGAGCTTAATATGTATACCCTTGAGGAAAGAAGGGAGAGGGGGACATGATAGAAACTTTTAAGTACCTCGGTGGAATCAACAAAGTCCAAGAGGGTAGCATCTTTCAGAAAAAGAGACTTGCAAGAACAAGGGGACACAATTTAAAGATAGAAGGAGGGCGGTTCAGGGGCAATGTGAGGAAGTATTATTTCACAGAGAGGGTAGTGGATGCATGGAACAGCCTTCCTGAGGAGGTTGTGGGGTCTAAAACTGTGGAGAATTCAAGAATACATGGGACAGACATAAGGCAATTCTTGTGGTGGGTAGGAAGAAATAGGCTGTTGGTTAACTAGGATCTGCGGCCTATCCTGTAGGTAGGGAAATGGGCAGACTAGATGGGCCAAGCGGTCCTTATCTGCCATCAAAGTCTATGTTTCTATGTTCTATGTTTCTATGAAGCCAACCCCACCACCACCCTGCAGAGACTGACAGGCATTGGGGTGTGCCTTTGGGTCGTCAGGCATAATGGCCACGCCATTTCACTACACCCTACCCTGCAGACACCGACAAGTGTCACGGTGTGCCTTGGGGTCTTTGACCCTTATGCTTACCCCATTCCATCAGGAAATACGGTGAGATGGGTGCAGTATAGGAGAATGGGGTAAACTTTGGGGCCGAAGAGTCCAAGGCACACCTTGATGCCTCTCACTGGCTGCAGGGTGTGGGTGGGGGTGGAATGGTATGAGCATTACAGGTGACAATCCCAAGTCACACCCCTGTTGCCTGTCAGTCTCTACTGGGTGGGGCGTTATGGTCGGAAACCCTAATGCCTCAGGCATTCGTTGGTATTTTCACTCCAAATTTTCAACATGGGTTTTTTGTGACCCCCACCTTATGAACAGTGGTAATATCAGTTCATTAGCCGAAGCTGAGTTTGCACAGCGACTACGCCATTTGGCACCACAGGTGCGAAAACACATTTCATGGGGAGGTGTAAAAAATGGCAATATTGAAAATCTGCAGTGAAAATATTAAAAAAACTGGTGAAGCCACGAGCGTGTGTAGAAACTGCGGAACGCACACCCGTAATGTAATTAGTTTGGAGATTTTTTACAGCAGATTGCTAACACAGGCATTTTGGGACCTCCGCTCATGAACAGTGTCACTGTAATTTTCACAATCTGTCCCGAACAGTGATTTCCCACAGCGACCATGCATTTCTGCGCTGGAAGTATGAAAACACATTTCGGCCATAGTGTGAAAAATGACAGCTGTATTGTTCATAAGAAAGTGTGAAAAAATGCCAGTGGTGAAAATCTGGACTGAAAATATTACAAATTCATGAACTTACGAGGGTGCGTGGAAACTGCGCAATGCTCGCTCGTAAGTTATTTTATGGACTTTTGTCACCAAATTTTTAACATAGCCATTTTAAGACCTCTGCTCATGAACAGCATCACTGTGATTTTCTTAATCTGTCCTGAACATTGATTTCGCACACCAACTACGCCATTGTGCGCTACATGCGCGGAAACACATTTTGGATGAGATGTGAAAAATGTCAGCTGTATGGCTTTTAAGGAGGTGTGGTAAAATGGCAATGTTGAAAATCTGGAGTGAAAATATTAAAAATTCATGAACTTACGAGCATGCGTAGGAACTGCGCAACGCATGCTCGAAAAACAGTCATTTTTGGGATTTTTTTCACCAAAATTTCAACATTGGGTTTTTGGGGGCATACTTCATGAACTGTGACACTGTCGTTTTGTAAGTCGGTCCCGAAAAGTGGTTCCGCGCAGTGACCACGAAATCACCTTTTGGGACCGAATAACAAAATGACAGTCCCAGAATTCATAAGGATGTTGAAAATTTGGTGAAAAATTTCCCAAAAATGCCTGAGATATGCATTAAAGTTGAAAAACCCTATTTATTCAATTATATAGCTTACGCATTTCCTCAGTTTTGCGTCGGCTTTGAAGAGTGCAGGCGTGTTCCCGGTCCACGAAGATCGTGCGCCAGACTCCGTGAGGTAAGCGTGGGGTGAGGTGGGGTGTGGGGAGGCAGGGTGAGGGTGGGGGCACAGGTGGGGGCAGGGGTCAAGACAGTCAGCGAGAAACCGTTTTTTCTTACAGGGCATTTTTTTTAAAAGATGACGCGGGACTTTTGCCACGCTGGGGTGGGCTCCTAGCGTGACAGCTGGAAGGCTGTTTGGGGAGCAGTGGAGCCGATGGGGGATTAGGCACCCCCGTCGGCCATTTGGACTGTTGCCACGCTGGAGTGGACTCCAGGCGTGGCACCTGGAAGTCTGTTGGGGGAAGGATACAGTGGAGCCGATGGGGATTGGGCACCCTTGTCGGCCTTATGGACTGTCACCATGCTGGGGTGGGCTCCCAATGTGGCACCTGGAACTTTGTTGGGGGGGAGCACAGCGGAGCCAACAGGGGATTGGGCACCCCCTGTCGGCCATACAGTGTGTGTGGGGGGGGGAGTGCATGAGCACACTGGGGTGGGCTCCCAGTGTGCTACTTGTTGCGGGGGGATGGAGCTGTCTATGACAGCTGTTTCAGTTCAGTGCCTACACATTGCCACCACTGATTGCAGCGTTTTTTTGCTTTCAACTGTATGCCACTGCATCTGAATGGATGTCATAGTCAGCTCCTACATTCATTGGTGCGGTGCAGCCGCGCCTGAAAAAGGCAGCAGGGCACTGGAACTGGGGGAGGCACACCTACGAATTTTTGTACGGTGGCACTATGTTTCTTGCACATGCGTGCAAGCAGACATAAAAATAAAAAGGACTTTAAACTACTGCATAAGAGGCTGGCAGGCTTGGAGCAATAAGTGGAGGAGTCGCAGCAGCGTGACTCCACAGTCGAAAATGGTGCCATACAGCAGTGGCAGGCTTTGAACTCGCTGCTTCACTACATTGAAGTGCTGCAAGATAAGTGCACCAATCTAGAACCAAGATCTCACTGAGAGAACATAAGATTAACAGGGCTCCCAGAGAATAGTGAAACAGGGCACAGATCTGATTATATGGGAGGACATGTTGCATGATGTCTTGGCCCTCCTTCCTACCATATCCTTTAGAATAGAGCAGGCCAATAGATCTCTGCAACCCAAGCAGATGGATCACCATACTCACCCCAGACCTTTTATTTTATTTTTTTTTATTTCTTTATTTCCTTGGCTGGGGGGGTTGTGCCTTTGGTTCCCCCTTCCAACCAGCCTTCATGGCTGCTGCCCTGCTCATGGCCAGAGCTCACCCCTGCGCAGCCCTTCCAGGCTGCATCGCAGTGGTGCTACCCACCACTCACGAGACCTGGAGGGCGGGCATAATGCAGGGAGCTGCCTTGGGCACATCCATGGTGGCGCCATCAGGGCAGTCATCATGCAGCTGATGGGATTTTTCCTCATGTATTCCCTGCCTTCCCTCAGCATGGGCATGCAGTGGCATCAATGATGCTGCAATTCATGCTTCCTTACATTGCATGTCAGATGCCGTCCATGCTGCCCCATCCAATCAGCTCCAAGGATGCACCAGCCCCCAGCTGCCGCCAGAAGCCAGCATCTCAGCAGGCCTCCCTACCCACCCTCCCCAGAGGAGAAGAGCTGTCCATGGGACACTCACTCCTCCTCCTTCCGGCCGACCCCCGGCAATCCGTACTTGTTCCCAAACACAGGTCACCGACATGGCGTGAGGTGTGGCGTCCAGCACCTCAACACTCAGCACCACCAGGCCGGCCACCCCAAACCTATTTCAATTAAATTTTATCACAAAAGAAAGATATTTCTTATAATGGTCACAGACTGTACCTTGACCAAGATTTCCCACCAGAAATTCAAAAAAAAACAAACTGCAATACATAGACATCATCAAAGCCCTTAGAGCAAAACCAATAAAGTTTCAAACACCATACCTGGCCAGTATACACACATTTTGGGAGGATGGGATCTAGTTGTACCACACTCTGATGGATGCAAGGGCAGCCCTGTGGTGGGATCAAGGTATCCCCATCAAGGTGAGGAAGCCTAAAGCGGAGGATAGGCCGAGGCCTTCCTACAATGAATGGTCAGTAACAAGATGTCAACAATTTTGGGCTATGGGACAACAGGCTGCCTTGCACACCAGGAAGACAGTTCATGATCTCCTGAACACTGTGACTGCCAAAGAAGACCGAGGACAGAAAGCTGGGAAGAAGACTTAAACTAGTACACTGCCTACGTATCATTTCATACCTAGGGGATACGAGATGGATATGGGGTGGGGGGGGGGTCTCTTCTAGTGATTTGGCTCTAAACCTTGTACCTAAAGTTTTCTTTTGCCCACAAGGTTGCCAGTTTAAAAGTTTGTTTTTCACACACAAAATTGTCTGTGCATTATAAACCGTCCACCCCCCAACCCCACTGCTGCCTGAACAATTGACCCTGCTGGGGGTGGATGGGTCTCGTGAATGGTTGTCAATTATGCTTATAGGTATGTATTTCTTTTTTACTTAAAACACACTGTTAAAATCTATTCCTTGCATTCCAAAGCAGGAGGGGTCCTTAGTCCTACTGTTGAACTGTCACTTCCATATTTTTCAACTACGAAGGTGGTATTCATGGCCACCTAGCCAGTGGCAGTATGTATTAAATGGTGAAGGTCACCACAGTAACAAGGCAGGAACCTGAAAGGTCACTGGTTTTGAAGTCAGTGCTTGAAAGTCCAATCCAAACAATGCAGCATACCGGACTCAGCACTCAGCTCACTATTGGGCTATAGACACTGGAGCTTAGTGTATTATGCAAAAACATATTTTATTTAGTTATCAGAATAAAAAAGCAAACAGTGTGGTCACAAGCACAAGCAGGCCTCATGAGGGAAGGCCCACAATAATGCACAGTTCACTTTCTTATTTTGATAACTAAATGAAACAGTTTTTTGCATAATACACTGAGCTCTGGTGTTTATTGCCCAGTAGTGAGCGGAGTGCCAGCAGACATGATAACAGAATGCCCTTGCTTAAAATGTTAATGGGCTAATACACCCCATAAAGCATAACAAAATCTTAACATATCTGTTAAAAATGAAAACTGATTTCCTACTGCTGCATGAAATGCACCTTTTGGAAGCTGAACACCAGAAGTAGACAAAGTTTAGGTTCCAGCAGGCGCACTTCTCCTCATATAAATCTGGCAGAAGGGGTGTTGCTATACTTGTCCTAGGTAGAGTCTCTTTTGATGTACAGGAGGTACATTCTGACAAGGAGGGGAGATATGTCCTGGTTAAAGAGCTCTATAATGGACAAAAAACCTCATGCTGTAAGAACTGTATTACTGTACTGTTGTTGTGTTTGTTCCCATGACGAGATGCTTTTGTAAATGAGTCCTTGACTCAAAGGTCTGTAAATCTGATACTCTCAATAATAATAATAGAAGGGACCGGGGGGGACATGATAGAGGTCTTCAGGTACATGAAGAGGGTAAATAGGGGAGGAACAGTCAGGGTGCTCTGAAGGAAGGATGAGGGGGCCACTAGAGGGCATGGGTGGAAGCTAGAGGGGGGAAGATTCAGGGGAGAAAGGAGGAGGTGCTACTTCACTGAGAGGGTGGTGGAGCCATGGAATGCGCTGCCTAGGGGGCTGGTGGAGGCAGAGACAGTGGAGGGGTTCAAGAGGGGGTGGGACAGGTACAGGGGAAGGGTTCTGGAAGCAAAATCCAATGCAGCAAGAATATCCGGAACTGGGAAGGGAGAAGCCAGAGAAGGCGAGGAGGGCAGCAAGGTCAGCACCCAGGGTGGGGGCTGACCAAATGAGCAGACACGAAAGACCGTCAGGCCTATTCTGCTGGCATTTTGGTATGTTAGTAATAAATAAAATAAAATAAATACACATTCTGCAGCAGATTTTGGACTCTACAGTAAATTGCTCCTTTTAATAGCTGAGAAGGGGGAAGGGATCCTAATACGTGGAGGGGATTTAATTTAATGTTTTCCCCCAACATGACAGCACCTCAGAAATCCCCCATAGGGAACATCAGGTCACTAAAAGAGTGAAAACCCTAGTGACAGAATTAGGAAGGCTGGACGTACAGTACAGTATGGCATTACCTCATTTGACAAACACGGGCATACACCTTTTCCTAGGCATCCCATCAGATCTGCTCAAGGCTGGGCCTTTTCCTTACCACAAAACAACTTGCAGACAGGCTTAAGAGTTGTGTAATAGGACTAATTTTTCTTACCCTGCCAACATGCAGTCTGGCTCCTCAGACTCCCTCCTGTACTTTTCTTTTCTTTTTTTTTTTTGCTTTAGCCCACAGCTCTTTCCAGTCTTATATTCTTGAGAAATATGCATTGTTATTGTTTTAGCTGCTGGTTCAAAGTTGTCAAATTGAGCTTATAGGTCTGCCACAAATTTCTTCAGCGAACTCACCAACTTTTCAGCAGTAACTAGGTCTAGCTCAACAGCCTGAAGAGCATTACCTGTTGACCGAACTCTTTGTAGAAGTGTGTTCCAAAAGTTGCAAAGAAAAGCAATTTCCAGCTTGTCCGTTTTGCTGTGCAGAGCTCGAGCATCACTGCATGTGCTTGGATTCTGTTTTGAATCGTCTGCCAGACTTTTCAGAGATTCCTGGATATTAACATAATTAAGACGCAGTACTGTTGTAGCCTAGGCATGAGCAGACCATCTAGTACCAGACAAATGCTTCAGTGCCTCAGTTCTCTTATTCTGGTTTGACTCTAATCCCACTGTAACGACTTGCCAGTGATTGGTTGACAAAGCAGAAATTAAAAAGAGACTGAAAAAAACAAAAAAATTATTTGCCTCCAAGCAGCAGTTTACACTAGTAACCCCAACTAAACTGGAAGAATGAGTTGCGCATGGAACCCACTCTACTAGTGGATTAATCTCCTGAATTCATGCTTGTAAACCTTCATATGTTCTGGACATGTTATTGGCATTGTCATAAAATTGACCTCTGCAATCAGATATGTCCATGTTCATCTCCTGTAAAACTGTAAGAACAGAATGAAAAAGTGATTCTCCACTATGACTCATAATAGGCAGAAGTTTCAGAAAACGCTCTTGAATCTGCCTGTCTTGCGATACTTAGAGCACAATGAACGTAAGCTGATCAACATGGGATGTGAGGGCTATTGACAAGGGAGACATAAGCAATGCTTTGGCTGCCCATGTTAAAGATTCCTCTAGTTCTGAACAACATGATTTTAAGTTTTGTCGCATTGAGAAGGTACAGGTGGGAAAACAGGGTGGCGATCTGGATACTTTATCGTCGCAGAAGGAGGCGCTATGGATTGTACAGTTGGGGTGACGTTATTCAACTGGGTTAAATGACTGAATAGATATGATGCCACTCATTAAAAAGAAGAGATCATTCTGATATGTATAGATATATGTAGAAAAGATTACAGATGTAAAAGAATAAGAGTTACTTTATCTCAAAATTCTCTCATTTTCCTTTCCAGTTCCAGATGTGAGGCTTCTGTCACTATTACATATGAGAGGAAGAAAACAGCCAACCAGAAGGGAGTGGCAAGTACCTTATTCATTAAAAGTGAAAGTCTATAGAAGGGATTGGTCAACAGAGTGTTTATAAAATAGTTATACAGTCTGGTTTAACTACGATATTGTGTGATTAAGCAGAGCCCACCCTGTTGAGTATGTAATTTTAACTGTGTTTTGGCTGTGACTTGTTATCTCAATAGCATTAATTACAGTATATTGTACCATGTTGTTTACACTGCACCTTTAACTCTTGTGTGATTGACTGTGAGCACTTTAACAAGACACACTGGTTCAGTGTTTGGTATCCCTTGAAAAAGCCCACGGATGAAACCAGGTCGGGAGCATGTTCATGCATTTTATTTTTCCACCAAGATATCGATGTTTTTCATACTGTATTTAACATAGAAACATAGACGACTTTGATGGCAGATAAGGACTGCTTGGCCCACCTGGTCTGCCCATTTCCCTACCTACAGGGTAAGCTGCAGATCCTAGTTAACCAACAGCCTATTTCTTCCTACCCCCCACAAGAATTACCTTATGTCTGTCTCATGCATTCTTGAATTCTCCCAGTTTTATACCCCACAGCCTCCTCAGGAAGGCTGTTCCATACATCCACCACCCTCTCTGTGAAAAAATACTCCCTCCACATTGCCTCTGAGGCGTCCTCCCTCTATCTTCAAATTGTGTCCCCTTGTTCTTGCACATCTCTTTTTCAGAAAGATGCTACCCTCTTGGACTTTGTTGATTCCACTGAGGTACTTAAAAGGTTTTATCATGTCCCCCCTCTCCATCCTTTCCTCAATGGTATACATATTAAGCTCCTTTAGTCTCTCCTCATATGGCTTCTCTTGCAGACCCTGCACCATTTTAGTTGCCCTCCTCTGGACTGCCTCCATCCTGTCTATGTCCTTGCAGAGATGGGGTCTCCAGAACTGGATGCAGTACTCCAGATGGGGTCTCACCAATGACTGTACAGAGGGATGACAACTTCCTGTTTTCTGCTGGTGATGCCTCTCTCTCTCTATACATCCCAGTATCCCCCAGCCCTCCCTACTGCCTTCTCACATTGCTTGCTAACCTTAAGGTCATCTGATATGATTACCCACAGGTCCCTTTCCATTTTTGTTGTTGTTACTACCTCCCCCGCCACTGTGTGATCTTCTTCTGGGTTTTTGTTTCCCAGGTGCATTATTTTGTACTTCTTTGCATTGAATCCAAGCTACCATACTTCTGACCATTCCTCCAACCTTGCCAAGTCTCTTCTCATCCTTTCCATGCCTCCTTGTGTATCAACCCTGTTGCAGATCTTTGTGTCATCTGCAAAGAGGCATAATTTTCCTTCCAGTCCCTCTGTAATGTCACTTATAAAGACATTGAAAAGAACTAGACCCAGGACTGAACCCTACGGTACCCCACAAGTAACCTCTCTTTCTTCAGAGTGGACTCCATTTCCAATACCTTCTGTGTCCTGTTGTCCAGCCAATGTTATACCCAGACTACCACCCTGGGACCCACTCCTAGGCTGGTTAATTTGATTATTAATCTTTTGTGTGGGACTGTGTCAAATGCCTTGCTAAAGTCTAGGTATGCCATGTCCACAGCCCCTGCCTGGTCTACTACTTTGGTCACCCAGTCAAAGAAATCAATTAGATTCTTCTCACCTTCCTGCTGTGAACCCATGCTGCCTTGGGTCCTGTGCCCCACTGGCCTCTAGGTACTCTACAAGTCTTTCCTTCAAAAATGATTCCATCACTTTCCCTTACTACAGAGGTCAAACTGACAGGTCTGTAGTTTCCTGCCTCTGTCTTGCTCCCACTTTTGTGAAGGGGAGTCACATCCACCTTCCTTCAGTCCTCAGGTACTACACCATACTCCCATGATTTGTTAAAAAGTATAGTCAGTGGTGTCACTAGTTCTCCCCTTAATTCTTTTAAAATTCTGGGGTGAATTCCGTCAGGCCCCATTGCTTTATCCACCTTCAGTTTTAGGAGTTCTTTTGGAACCCTTTCTTCTGTGAAAGGACTGGGATTGACCCCCCCCCCACCCACAGTACTTCTGTTAATTGGATTAGGCACCTCCCCCTCCTCCTCTTTTGTGAATACTGAGCAGAAGTACTCATTCAGTATCACTACTTTTTCACTGTCCCTCTCTGCCCACCCACCATCCATTCTGTTCAGCCTCACTATCCCTCACTGCCTTTCTACGTTCCCTGATGTTCCTGTAAAAGGTTTTATCCCCCTTCTTAACCGAGTTGGCTATCTTTTCCTCAGTTTGGGCCTTTACTATTCTGGCTTCTGTCCCTGCTTCCTTCTGCCTTAACTGGTACAGTTCTCTGCCCTGCTCCTTCTGTGTTTCCTTATACTTCCTAAATGCTATCTTTTTTCTCCCTAACCTTCCCCACCATCTCTTTTGAGAACCACAGTGGCTTTTTCTTTCATTTGATTTGTTTATTGCTTTAGACAAAGGCTTGCTGCCTCTGTGATGGCAGTTTTAATGTTTCCCCATTGTTGCTCCACCCCTCCTTCTAGCCTGTTTGCTAGTGCTTTTCTTAGGCACTCTCCCTTCTTGCCAAAGTCAGCCCTCCAGAAGTCCAGTACCCTCACTTTTGTATGGCTTGACTCTGTAGTTGAGTTTATCATGAACCACACTGTTTGGTGGTCACTTGTTCCCAGATGGCTACCCATTTCTAGATATGAGATCCTCTCACTGTCCCCATTTGAGAATCCGAGGTCTAAGATTGCTCCCTCATGAGTGGGTTCCAAAACTAGCTGTCTGAGGCATGCCACCTGTAGGGCATCGAGAATGGCCCTGCTCTTGGATGTGGCTGCAGCAAAGGTGCTCCAGTTAACATCTGGCATATTCAGGACCCCCATCAACTGCATCTCCCCTTTCTCTGCCATCCTAAGGATGCCTTCTATCATATCCTTGTCCATTCCCTTCCCCTGACATGGGGGTCTGTATACAACCCCTATGCAGACTGTGGTGTCATTTATAGTCTCTAAGGTGACCCACAGTGCCTCCTCTCCTTCCTTTAATTTTCTTTTTTTTTCATTTATTCTTTGGTAACCAGGTAAAGACACTGGACCAAAGGTCCCTTTTCAGGCCCGACCCAGACAAAAAACATACAAAAATACACAAATACAATCAACAGCAATACAAAACCAAAAAATACAAATTACAAATTGCAGTTACAAACAGATTTATGTAATAAATAACTTTTTAACCTTTGTTTAAAAGTTAAAACAGAGGGAGCAATCCTAACATCAAGTGGGAGTGAATTTCAATACAATGGTGCTGCTATTGAAAAAGCTCTAGAGCTTAATCTAAGCCGAGACCTGGGGACAAAATATAGGTGGCCATCAGCCGACCTCAGGCTGGGAAGCAATTCTCTCATTTCAACTTGATCAGAAAGAGGAAAAAGGGAGTCAAAGTGAAAACATTTATACATCAGACAGACAACAAAATGTTCTATTCTGCAACTAGGGAAAAACCACCCCAACCGAGAATAAAGATTACACCGATGTGTCCTATTGGGAGCTCCTAAAGTAAATCTACAAATATTATTATAGGGCACAGTTAGTGCTTGCATTTCTTTTGTACCTATATTATAATATAAACAAGAACTGTAATCAAAATATGGAAGAAGAGAACCAATAGCAATTGCTAATCTAGTTGCTTGTGAGAAGAATGACTCGAATTTGTATAACACCCCATTCTTTGATTTACTTTCTTAACCATTGACTGAATCTGAGGTGAAAAGGTCAAACTGGGATCCAATAGTGTG
Organism: Neoceratodus forsteri; assembly: GCA_016271365.2. Taxonomy (NCBI): domain Eukaryota; kingdom Metazoa; phylum Chordata; order Ceratodontiformes; family Ceratodontidae; genus Neoceratodus; species Neoceratodus forsteri. Next base: position 1,096,677,111 of record CM057451.1, read on the forward strand.
CTCAAATACTTAAATTGAGACACTTGTTCAAGCAGACCACCCCAAAAATCAGATATCCTCAGTTCCGGGGTGTCCACGAGCATAAATTACGCGCCAAATAACATAACTTTTGTTTTAGCTGAGTTCAAAACCATAGCATTTAAAGTGATCCAAGAACAGACAGCATCAAAATCATTTTCTAGGGAACAAGAAAGTTCAGACATAGAATTTGACTGAGCATAAATTACAAGATCACCTGCATAAAGTAGTGATTCACTAAACTTACAAACTTCAGGAAGCTGATTAATAAAAATAGAAAATAACACGGGTCCCAAAATGGACCCCTGAGGCACACTACAACTAATCGCCAAGACATCAGAAACCAGAGAACCTGCTTGAACAAACTGACACCTGTTACTCAGATAATCATAGAACCAAGAAACAGCGACATCAGAAAACTCCAGATCTTTCAATTTTGTGCAGACCAAACCATGATCAAATCAAAAGCCTTGGTTGGGTCTACGAACACCGCCCCAGTCATCAAACCCTTCTCAAACCCATGTAGGACGGTGTTCGTGAACCCAACCAAGGGCGTGCTTGTACCAAAGTGCTTACGGAACCCATGTTGTTGCCTTGACAACAAATCATGGGTAAACAAATAGGTATCAATTTGCTTAGCCACTAAATCCTCAAGTAATTTGCTAAGGGGATTCAGTATTGATATTGGCGTATAATCATCCATGGAAGTAGCACAGCTCTTTTTTGGAACTGGAACCACCTTAGCTTTCTTCCAGGACAGGGGAAAAAACACCTGCAGCCAATGACATACTAAAAATATAGCAAAGGGGATCCGTAATAAAGGGGCTAGCCAATTTTAAGAAGTGGACATCCAACCCTTCTCCACAGTCAGTCCCTTTATTTGGGAGAGACTGCAGAAGATGAAAAACTTCATTTGATGTTACTTCCTTAAACAAAAACCTGGGTCCATCTACCAAAGAACAGAGGAAAAGGATTTAGTATTACCAGCCTGAGGAAAAAAAAGATCTAAACTTAGAAATATCTAAAAATTTAGAATTCAACAATTTAACAATTTCAGGCAAGTCACCAATTTCTTTGTTGTCAACATTTAATTTCTGGATGTCAGATTTTGATTTAGGAGAAAGTAAAGAATTTACGTTATTCTAAAACTTCTTTGGATCTGCCCAGCTATCTTCAAAGCGATCCCTGAAATAAGCTTTTTTAGCATTTCTAACAGTTTGAGAGACTAAATTCCAAAGTCCACGGTAGAGATCCATTGAAACTCTACTGGGAGATAATTTAAATTTAGTTCAAGCACCATCCTACTCCTTAATTAATTTCTTAATGCTGGGACCAAACCATCCAGTAGGAGGACCTCTACACCGAATGGTCTGCAAAGGGAAAAGGGATTCCTGAATGGGAAGAAGTTGGCTGCAAAAAAATTCTAGTGCCGTATCCACATCTGGAATACATTCAAGAAATGACCAATCAATTAACCTCAAAGAAGAATATAACAGGGAATAATCTATCCTTTTAAATGATCTAGTCTGAAACACAGAAGGAGGGGGTTTAGGACAACGTAAAACTAGGACACAAAAGGTGGCCATGTGGTTGCTTACGGAATCTGCCAAGACACCAGAGGCCCCTACCCTCCCCACTCTATTAGTCAAGACCCAATCCAACAGAGAATGATTCTGTGAGATGGGATTGAGATGGGTAGGCACCTTTATACACTGAGTCAGTCTGTAAGAGAGAAGAAGAGATTCGAGCCCCATGGTGTCATTAGCCCTGCAATTCAAATTCATATCTCCAACAACAACAGAATCACTCTGCTTTAAATAAACTTCACAAACATTAAAGAAATGTTTAAGCCCTTGAAGACCACATTGAGGGGGATTATACAAACAGCCCACATTTAACTTCTTCTTTCCTCCTAGAACAAATTGCAAAACCAACCAATCAGTATCACAATCCAAATCCTCACTAGACCTTAAAAAATGTATTTCTAAATTATCCCTATAATAAATCAAGACCCCACCACCCTTTTTTTGACCCTTACAGTCTACCCTAAAAATGTTATAACACCCAATATGACACACATTATCGGGCACCCCCGGCTTCAACCACGTTTCTGATAAAACAACAATATCAGGCAGATATAGAGCAATAAGCTGTTCGATTTCAGCAATCTTAGGGATTAAACTACAAACATTCAAATGGAAAATTTTAAATCCATGACAGGATTTCAGACAATTATTTAAAGACAATGCTTGAGAGGAAGGCATAGAATACAAAGAGCAAGGCCCTAGGTTCGGTTCAACATCACCAGAAACTAACAACAGAAAGGTGGCTGAAACACAGTTGCCCAATTTAGAACAAAGTAACATGCCATAGTGCAAACAAGTAAAGTAACCTCTATTCCCACATTGTCTTATGGGCATAGGGCTACTCAACAACAATTGCCATGAATCAGTAACAACAACATCAACAACTAAGCAATTTGAAAAGCAAAAATCACTTGTCTCATATGAGGCAGTGTTCCCGGTGCCAAACCTATACAATTCAATATGGTGCACATATACCAACCCCCCCAAAAGAATACACACCCAAATAGGTAAACACTTAGCGTCCCACATTATTAACATAACATACGTACAGCACCAACAGTATTACAATCAAACACTCCCACTCCCCTACCTCCCTCGGACTCCCCTGCACTTATTGCACTTGCTGCACCTACACTGCACAAACGCCACCGCGTTTAGTAAGTGAGATCTTTAAACACCTCAACCCCACAGACTGAGCTGCCACCACCAATCGGGGGGAGGGCGTGCAGCTAGCAACAGGTAGAAGAAGCCAGTCAGCATCTATCAACAGGGCTATGAGCAGGGTGCAATTACTGAAGTGGCAGCAGCTGTACTTAATTACCCATTTACTCTTTTGTTCCATTGCTTTTATCCCTTCCCTTACATAGAGAGCTACTCCTCTCCCTCTTCTACCCTCCCTGTCTCTCCTGTAGGTTGTGTAGCCTGGTATGTTAACATCCCAGTCATGGTTATCTGTGTACCATGTTTCTGTGACTGCTATGATATCCAGGCATCCCTCTTCCATCAAGGCCACCAGTTCAGGGAGCTTGTTGCCCAGACTATGGGCATTGGTACTTATTACCCTCCATTTCTTGATGGCCTTACCCCTTTTTGCCCCATCTCTGTCCTTATTGCCTTTGTCATTTTCTCCATTTACCCCTCCCCTTCTCCCTATCAACATCTCTATCTTGGTGATTACTTCACTTACTATCCTGATTTTTGGGGGGGGCCTAGGATTTCCCTGCTCCTTTCCAGTGCCTTCCCCCTTGGCTAGTTTAAATGCTTGCCAATGAAGCATTTAAACCTTTAAACCTATCACCTAGGATCCTGGTTCACCTCCTAGATTGATGCAGACTGTCACGCCAGTATAAGCCTGCATCACTCCAGGTGGACCACCAGTCCCTAATGAAGCAAAATCCCTGGGCTCTGCACCAGTTTTTCAACCACTGATTGAATCCCATGGTGTGGAGCACCCTAGCCTCACCCATGCCATAGACAGGCAGCACCTCCAAGAAGGTTACTGTGCATGCTACTTGTCTAAGGCCCCTCCCCAACTCCACAAACTCTTCCTGCACTGCTCTGATCCCTTTCTCAGCCAGGTCATTTGTCCCTAGGTGGACAATGACATTCAGCTTCCTCCCCCGTGCAGCTGCTCCAGCGATCCTGAGGATTCGCTCCCTGTCCCTCCAAGCCATGGTGCCAGTACCGTTTTGCATTAAAGTTTATAACTGTTTCTGTACTGCAAACCTGGTGCCGGTATTTTATTGTTATTGCAACAAATCAATTTTTCACCAGGCACAGGTTGTTGAGATGGAGCGGCAGTCTTGCTCTACTATAATAAAAGAAAAGTACTTTGCAATCTGCAACTGACTGATTATTTCAGAAAGTACTTTTTGCCCCATTAAAGAAAAATAAATTCTTCACAAATTATTGATGATAGGTATGAAGGCTGCCCTTTACCAGCATTTCCATATTTTTTTATATGTTCATCAAGGAAAGGATCGAACTGACTCAAGAATTCCACGATTCCCAAATAATTGCTGTTATGAAGGGAGTCAACAGTTTCATTATCTCCTCTAAAGGAAAGAACGCACTCAGCAAGAACCTTTACTACCGCAACAACCCATCTAAGCAACACGTCTCGCCAATACATCCACTCATTTTCAAACTATTTTTTCTGCTCACAGTCTGCCTGGCCTTTGACTTCTGTCTGGGAAATCCAAGTAAGCACTGCGTTTCAATGAGAAACACTATTCTCATACTCTACATTGCAAACTGTAGCATATTTCCAGTCATTAAATCCAGAATCACTAAATGCAGTTGCACGATATATATCTCCAAATAATCAGCATACAAAACAAAATGCTGACCTTGTCGATGGTGAATAAAGAAGCCACTCACAAAGCACAGACTCTCCATTTTTCAGAGACCATATGAACAGGGTTTTTGATAAGTATCGCTTCTGATTTTTGTAATTTTTTTCAGATGCTGAAAAATCTAAATTTTTATTTTGACATCCAATAAGATTGCAATCCAGCAAGATTGCATGGTCTCAGCTTCTGGGCCCCAGAGTGCAGCATCAGTGCTATATAGATCAATTTTAAAATCCACTAAATTTTTACCTTCATATGTGGCGATTTCACTGTCTTTCAAAAAGACAGATGACTCACTGCTGGAGAATGTAAAGTTAGGACTTGCCAGTAACTCACATTGTAATCCATCAGTGTTGGTAGTTTCCGACTGTTGATTTTTCTCCAATGTATTTTCCAAAGTACTAGCACCTCCACATATTTTTGTTGGTACTTTATTAAATAGCTTGTCAGCTTTGATGTTTTGTTTAACATATCTTCATTGTGAAGACATTGTAATGGTTGAGCTTTCTGCTTTTTAGCGCCACTCTCATACTTTCCAGGTGCTCGACTGTCAGACTTTTCTACAGGTTCTAAACTATGTCATGTTCATGCCACATCACCCACACCACAACCGATGAAACTGGCACATGACTTGACTGCATGTCAAGTCATATGATCAGGCAGTCGCTGCTCCAGCAACTGAATACGGCTTGCTAAAAGAGCCATGTTGTTCCAATCCATACAGTCACCACCTCACACACATGCTACTTCTTTATTTTATATATTTTATATTCTAAATTATATATATTTTTGGGGGGGGGCTCAAAATCCAAGGCTGTAGCCCCTAAAGCCCCTATGTTAGTCGGGCCATGTATCTTGGTCCTGTGCTGTGCAGTTTACCATCAGACACATGTGGTAACACCATCCTAATACATCCACACTATGACACCAGTATATACATTCAACAGGTTACCTCAGTGGAAGAGATTTTTAAAATGTGTGAGTGGTAGCCTTCTTTAAAGACATGAGTGAGTCATTAATTAGATAATTAGCTACAAAAGTTCTTTAAGCATATATGAGAAAATTAAAGAGCACTGATGATGTATCTAAAGGTGTCAGAAACACATTTTTGCTAAATAAAACTATATGATTAAATTTTTTTACCAACTAACAAATACTGCTGCTTTAATGTTCACAGCCAGTTATGTACCCACCCACATAACTAATTTTTGGACTGTACAATGTTTCATGATGTTTGATTCTAATCTTTACTGTTTTCTGTAACTAATTCTGAGTTGCTCCTGATAAAGGGACTTTTGCCACAGTGAACCTACCTGGTCACCAAAAAACAATAAATAAATAAAGGCACACTGAATGTGAGCAGTTAGTACCCAAAATGTCGAGCATGGGCTGAGACTGTGACCCACACAATATAAGCCCATATGTCCATGGCCCACAACAGCACACTTACAGCACTCCACGTTAGAGCAGAGCATATGCCGAGTGCCACGTGATAATGCATGCGGACAATCTCAAGCAATGGCAGAGTAACCCAGGAGGGCCTATGCATACCTGTTGTTCACCTCTTTGGAGGATCAGACCAACAGGCACTGCCCAGAGCATTTTTATTTTGACAGGCCAAGCCTAGTGGCGACTGATCAGGAAGCCCGTGCTCTACCAGCGAAGATCAAGCAGCTGGATGTGCTCACCTATCTGGTCACTGGTGCAGTCAAGAAAGTCACAGCTGAGGCCCCTGGGATGAGCCACCCAGCACCATCTCGCCTGCATCATCCAGTTCTTGGAGGGCATCATGCTACATATGGTTGAGTTGATCTAATTCTCATGGGTAGCAGATAAACTGAGCAACATACATGAGGACTTCTGTCACATTACCCACTTCCAAAATATGTGGAAACAACTGACTGTGCCTAGTGATGGTCTTGTGTATTGGATGATCCCCATAGAATTTATCAAATTCATTATTACCATTGTCATTATTTGACACACCAGTGCCATAATGAAGTCTAAATATTAAATAACAAAAAGGAAAAGACAACAAATTAATTAATTATATATTTCATCTCTTATTTACTACAGTACATCTCCTGCACTTTGCACTTACACTTCATAATCTATTTTTGTACAATTCAATTATGTTTAACTTTTGTTTGCATATGTACTGTAGTACTGTTCATACAGTTTTTATGTTGGCTTGCACGTGCACACCAGCCAACATATTGCATTAGTAGCAGATCTGGAGGTGCAGTCACTGCGGGCGAATGCAGGACACGCAGCAGAAGGAGTGTCCCTCATTCCCCAATGAGGTAGCTGCAGACAGTGACACCAGGCATATGTCAAGTGGCGACCAGATCCAACAAAAGGTCCTCTGCAATCAAGCTGCGGCACTGTAACACACCCTCCCTATGTGCTTGTCCTAGTGAAACCACCTGCACAGTGCCCCGACCCACTTCATTTGCCAATGGGGGAGCCCATTCCCCATCGGCATAATGCCTCTACTCCCATTTAAAATGTATGCCGAGGGGGTGCCCAATCCCCCTCGGCGTCATGCGGCCCCCCCAAACAGTCTTTCTTTGCTGGACGGGGCCCCAATCCCTGTCAGCTTTAGTCCCTTTTCCCGCTTATTTTGCCGACGGTGAAGCCGACTCCCATCAGCAAATCCCCTCCACTTTTGTTATGGTGCCGAGGTGCCCAATCCCCCGACTCTTGTCTCCTTCTGTATGCCGACAGGTGCCTAGTCCCCATCGGCTACAGCATCCTCAGTAAACACTCAGGTGGCATGCTGGGAGCCCACCTCAGCTTGCCAAATGCCCCTGTAAACCAAAACCATCCCACAATGTTTGTTTTTTTTTTACCTGTGAAAGAAGAAAACGGTCCCTAACGGTTTCCCTGCCCCTTCCCCAACCTACACCCACCCTCTGCATGCCCTGCCTCCAAACACCCCCCTCACCCCATACTTACCTCCGGAACCCGCACAACGATCTTAGTGGACGCGAACATCGCTCATTCTTCAAAGCCGACTACGAACTGAAGAAATGCGTAAGCTATATAATGGCATACATAGGTTTTTTCAACTTTGGTACATATCTCAGCCATTTTGGGGATTTTGGCACAAATCAACATGAGGTTATTGGGACCCCCCTCATGAATTCAGTCACTGTCATGGTGTTATTCGGTCCCGAAAGGTAATTTTGCAGTCACTGTGCGGAATCACCTTTCGGGACCGATTAACGAAACAACAGTGCCACTGTTCATGAGGGGGCTCTCTAAAAGCATATGTTGCAAATTTGGTGGAAACAATCCAAACAAGCATTTGTCAACGCTGAATGTTGATTGCGTTTGTGTGTTGACCACGCTTACTGGCCCTCTGTCAGTCGCTCAGTCTGTTTCGTCCGGTGCTGCAGGCTGCTGTTTTGTACTCTGCTCCTTCCTGCGTTGGCACCTTGTTCTGCCCACTAAGAGTTCTGCAGCTGTCCCGACAGAACTCCATTGAGGTGGCTCACTCCCCCTCTCTCACTCGTGCATTCTGTTTCTCTTGGTGCTGCAGGCTGCCCTTTTGTACTGGGCCCTGCCTCTGTTGGGGCTTTTTCTGCCCACAAGAAATCTGCAGCAGTCCCGACACAGGTCTGTTGAGCCTGCTGACTCCCCCTCTCTCACTCACTCATTCCATTTCTGCTAGCGCTGCAGGGTGGTCTTTTGTACCGGGCTCCTGCCTGCATTGGCACCTTTTCCTGCCAACAAAGAAATCTGCAGCAGTCACGACAGAGCTCCATTAAGGTTGCACACTCCCCCTGTGTCACTCACTCTTTCTGTCTGTCCTGGTGCTGTAGGTTGCCCTTTTGTACTGGGCTCCTGCCTCTGTTGGCACCTTTGTCTGCCCACAAAGAAATCTGCAGCAGTCCCGACAAAGCTCCATTTAGCTTGCTCATGCACTCCCTTCTCTCACTCACTCATTCCGTTTCTGCCGGCACTGTAGGCTGCCCTTTTTCATTGGACTCCTGCCTGCGTTGCTGCCTTCTTCTGCCCACAAAGAAATTTGCAGCACTTACAATACAACTCTGTTGAGCTCGCTCACTCCCCCTCTCTCACTCGCTCATTCTGGTTTCCCTGCCAGTGCAGGCTGCCCATTTGTACTGGGCCCCTGCATGCACTGGCACCTTTGTCTGCCCACAAACAAATCTGCAGCTGTCCTGACAGAGCTCTGTTGAGGTCGCTCAGTCTCTCTGTCTCACACGCTCATTCTGTTTGTCCTGGCTCTGCAAGCGGCCCTTTTGTACGGGACTCCTGCCTGCATTGGCGCCTTTTTCTGCCCACAAAGAAATCTGCAGCAGTCCTGACAGAGCTCCGTTGAGCTCACTCAGTCCCCCTGTCTCAGTCACTCATACTGTTTCTCCCACTGCTGCAGGCTGGCCTTTTGTACTTGGCCCCTTCCTGCATTGATGCCTTCTTCTGCCCACAAGGAAATCTGCAGCAGTCCTGAAAGAGTTCCGGTGAATTCACTGACTCCCTTCCGTCACTTGCTCTCTCGTTCTGTTTCTCCCAGTGCTGCAGGCTGCCCTTTTGTACTGGGCTCTTATGTTGTGCCCTTTCTCTGCCCACAAACAAATCCACAGCTGTTCTGACAGAGCTGTGTTGAGGTCGCTCAGTCTCCCTCTCTCACACACTCAGTCTGTTTGTCCTGGTGCTGCAAGCGGCCCTTTTGTATGGGACTCCTGCCTGCATTGGCGCCTTTTTCTGCACACAAAGAAATCCGCAGCAGTCCTGACAGAGCTCCGTTGAGCTCACTCAGTCCCCGTGTCTCACTCACTCGTACTGTTTCTCCCACTGCTGCAGGCTGGCCTTTTGTACTGGGTCCCTGCCTACATTGATGGCTTTTTCTGCACACAAAGAAATCCACAGCAGTCTTGAAAGAGCTCCAGTGAGTTCGCTCACTCCCCCTCCCTCACTTGCTCTCTCGTTCTGTTTCTCCCAGTGCTGCAGGCTGCCCTTTTGTACTGGGCTCTTGCATTGGGCCCTTTCTCTGCCCACAAACAAATCTGCAGCAGTCCCGACAGAGCTCAGTTGAGCACGGTCACTCCCCCTTCTCACTCATTCGATCTTAATGTGTCCCACACAGTGATTTCCCACAGTGACCGTGCTATTCTGCGGCAGGAGTGCAAAAACACATTTTAGCCATGATGTGAAACATGGCAGCTGTACTGTTCATACGGAGGTGTGGAAAAATGCCACTGTTGAAAATATGGGGTGAAAATATCACAAAATTGCGAAGTTACAAGGGTGCGTGGAAACCGGTCAACGCACGCTTGTAACACAGTCATGTTATCAAGTTTTGTCACCCCATTTTCAGCATAGGCATTTTAGGACCTCTGCTCATGAACAGTGCCACTGTCATTTTCTTAATCTGCCCCGATCAGTGATTTCCCACAGCGACTGCATTATTCTGCGCCGGAACTGTGAAAACACATTTCGGTCAGGATGTGGAAAATGACAGCTGTGCTGCTCATAAGGAGGTGTGGAAAAATTCCACTGGTGAAAATGTGGCATGACGATATTACAAATCTGTGACGTTACAAGGGTGCGTGGAAAGTGTGCAACGCACACTTGTAACACAGTCATTTGATGAGGTATTATCACCAAATTTTCAACATAGGCATTTTAGGACCTCTGCTCATGAACAGTATCACTCTCATTTTCTTAATCTGTCCCGGACAGTGATTTCCCACAGTGGCTGCTCTATTCTGCGCCGGAAGTGCGAAAACACATTTCAGCCAGGATAGGAAAAATGACAGCTTTACTGTTCATAAGTAGTGTGGAAAATGGCAATGTTGGAAATCTGGAGTGAAAATATTATAAATTCAGCGAACTAACGTGTGTGCATGCAAAACTCTAACGCACCACGCCGTATTCACAGTCATTTTATGGAGTATCATTACCAAATTTTCAACATAGCCATTTCAGGACCTCTACTCATGAACAGTGTCACTGTCATTTTTTTAATCTGTCCCGAACACTGATTTCCCACAGTGACGCGCTATTCTGCGCTGGAAGTGCGAAAACACATTTCTGCCAGGATGTGAACAATGGCAGCTGTACTGTTCACAAGGAGGTGTGACAAAATGCCAATGTTGCAAATCTGGCATGAAAATATTGCAAATTCACGAAGTTGTGAGCCGGCGCCTTGCATGGCGCCTTTCGAAACAGTCATTTTTGGATTTTTCCACAAATTTGCAACATAGGCTTTTTGAGAGCCCACCATGAACACTGGCACTGTCATTTCGTTAACTGGTCCGAAAGGTGATTCCATGCAGTGACCGCAAAATCACCTTTCCGGGCCGATTAACGCCATAACAGTTCAAGAATTCATGAGGAGGGGTCCCAAAACCCCATGTTGAAAATTTGTTGAAAAAATTCCCAAAAATGCCCGAGATATGCAGTAAAGTTGAAAAAACCCTACGTATTACATTATACAGCTTACCGGCATTTTCTCCATTCGCGGTCGGCTTTGAAGAGTGCAGACGTGTTCCCGTCCATCAAGATTGTCGCACCGAGCTCCTAAGGTAAGTATGGGGTGGGGTATGGGGAGGCAGGGCATGCAGTGGTGGGTGGGTGTGGGTTGCGGGTGGGAGGCAGGGCGAGCGCCGAGGGACGGTTTCCTGCTTTCAGGGTAAAAACGGACGAGCAGGACCGCTTATTTTGTAGGCCTCTGGCACATGGGGTGGGCTCCAGTGTGCCAGCAGAGGCTTTCTTCGGAAGCAGCAGTAGCTGACGGGGATTGGGCACCCCAGTCGGCGAAGGGGCGGGGGTATCGTTATGCTGACGGGGACTGGGCACCCCATCGGCAGGAACAAAAAGGGGTGACAGAATGCTGACAGGGAGTGGGCTCTGGTGGCAACAAGACAAATGGGGGCACTACAGCCGACGGGGACTGGGCACCGCCGGCAGGAACAAAGGGGGGTTACACAACGCCGGACGGGGGGAGGCTCCCCATCGTCAACAAAACAGGGGACCACTACAGCCAACGGGGATTGGGCACCCTGTCAGCAGGAACAAAACTGGAGACAGAATGCCGACGGGGATTGGGGCCCCTGTCGGCAACTAAACATGGTGGGGGAGACGGTTATATTGTTTGAGAACACGGCGGCAAGCCACCGCCACGTTCACAAACAATCTCAGGGGTTTACATCCCGCCCTACAATGACGGGTCACTCCCTCATTGCAGCGGATGGCTGACGCTGCAATGACGAGGCGGCTCCTGATTGCAGCGGTTGATTTTTCAGAAAGTTGTGGCCGCTGGCTGAACTAGTGTCAGCAGCAGCATGCCACGGCATTGGGGGAACTGGGGCAAGCCTTTACAGGCTGTGGGAGCATTGGTCACAACAGTGCTGTGCCTCCACAACCTGCTTCTGGACAAACCTGTCACAACATGTTTCTTGTGCATGTGCGCAATCAACATAAAAATGGCTGTTTTACAGATGTGCATTGCGCAGTTTCCACGCACACTCACAACTTCATGAATTTGCAAAATTTTCACTCCAGATTTTCAAAATTTGCATTTTCCCACACCTCCTTATGAACAGTACAGCTGTCATTTTACATATCCTCGCCAAAATGTGTTTTCGCACATCTGGCGCACAATAAACGGTCGCAGTGCAATCAGTTTTCAGGACAGTTTGAGGAAATGACAGTGACATTGTTCATGTGCAGAGGTCCTGAAATTCCTATGTTGAAAATTTGGTGACGAAAGTCCATAAAATGACTGTGTTACAAGTGTGCGTTGCACAGTTTCCACTCACCCTTGCAACTTCACAAATTTGCAATATTTTCATTCAGATTTTCAACACTGGCATTTTTTTCACACCTCCTTATGAACAGTACAGCTGTCATTTTTGACATCCTGCCCAAAATGTGCTTTTGTACCTGTGGCGCACATTGGCATGGTCGCTGTGGGAAATCAACATTTGGGACAAATTAACAAAATCCCAATGCCACTGTTCATGAGGGGAGGTCCCAAAATGCCTATGTTGAAAATGTGGTTAAAAAAATCCCAAAAATAATTGGGTTACGGATGTGTGTTGCACAGTTTCTATGTATGCTCATGACTTCACCAATATTTCCTATTTTCACTCCAGATTTTCAACGTCGCAATTTTTTTTTTTACACCTCCTCATGAACGATACAGTTGTCATTTTTCACATCCTGCCCAAAATGTATTTTCGTCCCTCTGTCACCAAATGGCATAGCTGCTGTGCAAAACTACCTTTTAGCTAACAAACTGATAGTGCCTCTCTTCATGAGGTGGGGTCACAAAAAGCCTATGTTGAACGTTTGGAGTGAAAATATCAACAAACGCCTACAGTGTTAGGGTTTACAACTGTTACTCCCCACCCTGTAGAGACTGACAGGCATCACGGGGGTGACTTGGGATCACTGGCTGTAATGCTCACGCCATTCCACCGCCACCTCCACCCTGCAGCCAGTGACTGGCATCGACGTCTTCCTTGGAGTGTTCGGCCCTAAAGTTCACCCCATTCTCCTATACTGCACCCACCTCAGCATATTTCCTTATGGAATGGCATTAAGTATAAGGCCCAAAGACCCCAAAGCACACCACAACACTTGTCAGTGTCTACAGGGTAGGGTGAGGTAGAATGGCATGAGCATTATAGCTGACGACCCAAAGGCACACCCCAACGCCTGTCAGTCTCTGCAGAGTGGGGGTGGCATTGGCTTCAGTTCAATACTTCACTGTCATTCCTATTATGCATCTCTAGCTCCTGCACTATCAATGCCAATGCCAGTGAGACAACATTCAGCATTGACAAATGCTTGTTTCTTGTTTGTGACTTTGTATTTGGAAAAATGTTTTTAATAAAAAGGATTAACTGCAAAAAAAAAAAAAAAAAGACTACTTCTCCCTAATTTGAAATACTTCCGTTCGGAGGTTTGGTGGGAAGAAGTGATTAGATCCCACTTCAAATAGGTATTTCATTATGTTTCCTTTGGCCTCATTGATAAATATTTAAATCATATAGAAAACACAATTCATATAGTACAGCTCCTGCGTCACTACGTATGAACTAGCATGTCTTTATTTGTATCCAATGAATGCTAGCCTGATTTCTTTATATGCTGATACTGAGAAATATTTCTACTTTCAAAGGCAGTAAAAAGAGCATCCTATGAAGATTTTCTCAAATTCAGTGGTCGCAATCATGCAAGCGCTAAATAACACGGGTTCTCAGTATTACTGGAATAATCTCTGGCATGACAGTATTTTGTAGGCTTATACTGTTTCCATCATTCTCCACAGGAGAAGGCTAAATTATGTTTTCCAGTACATTTTCAGCACTAGATTACTGATCACACCTTGCTCATTTTTCAGGAAGAAAGTACGTTTTCATCTCAGACAGATCTTTACCTCCATATTTCAGGTTAAATATTTTGGCTTCATCATAATCGATACAGTAATATTAGAGACCATTTCTAATCACTCTCAGTCTAGAAGGATAAAAAATTGCAGCCTACACACCATGAGCACTAAATTCATGTTACAAGTACATCAATATTTTCTTTTCAGGCTTGGGTAGCCTCTGCCATATCAGGAAATATATAAACGCTGTTTCCCAAAGCATCAATTTGTTTTTATATTTTGCAGCAGGCAGCTCATTATAATGGCAAAATTGTCCCATGGAGCTCATGAGCATCACAGTTTCTGTCCAGCTGTCCCATTGAAGCAATCAAAGCCTTCCTATTACCGAATGCAGCTCCTACATTACTATAACTTTGAGGTTACACAGAAATTTCTTTGTTTATTTATTTTTGTTTATTAAATTTTGTTGACCAGGTAGACCCACTGAGACTAAAAGTACCTTTTCAGGGATGACCTGGGACTAATTACACATATCTAGAAACATAACATAATATACACGCAGGAGACGATCGGAAATACACATGAAGCAAAAACAAGGTGTAAATACAAAAACAATATTAAACATCTGATTACAAAAGACAGACAGGCAGCTTACAAGGGCATCACAGAGAGACAGCAAGGAATCAAGTAAAAGAAGAACAGTAGCATGTACATCATAAAGCAGGTACAAGTTGCTTCACAATTGTATGGCACGGGAATCAAGCGCTGACCATAATGTAACCTTTCAGCATATACAAACACATAGACTGCGCTCAAGGAGAAGTACCTCAAGCCCTTTTTTGAAGCCACCCAGGGATGTGCACTCTTGGAGTGCTACTGGGAGGGCATTCCAGGCTGAGGGGGCAGTGTGTGTGAAGGCTCTCTCTCTCCCCCGCAGAAGACTCTGTCCTTGGAATATCTAGGAGTGCGTGGCTGGAGGACCTAAGTGCTCTCCTGCACAGTCTTTTGACTAGTTTATCCGTAAGGCTGGGGGGACCCACTGTGGATAACTGTGCGATCAAGGCAAAGGAGGGGGTATTCGAGCCTCCCTTCTAAGGCAGGCCAGTTTAGTGAGTGGAAAATATGACAGTGATGTGCCTTTGATGGGGTGCCATCAGCAAATGTGCCTATTTTACTGTACGTGACCATTACATGTTTTTTTCTAAGGCTCTGAGGAAGATGTAGGATCGGGCAACATATGTTAGTGAGTGCTGGTAGCAGCATAGCACTGACAATTGAGTGACATGAATCACTGGTCAAATAGCTGCTCAGGCAATAGAGCAGCCAGTTTTCTGGTGCATGTGAATTCCTAGTCTAGTGCACTCCAAGGTATTTAACAGAGTCAACCATCTCAGTAGGTGCACCGATGGACATACTTATGGGTAACAGATGTCCCCTGGCAGTAGCAAGGTGTCTAGAACCAAATAGGATATTTGGGGTTTTTTTTGTATTAAGGACTAGTCTGTTTTCCACAAACCATTTTCCTAGTTCCCAAAAATCATCAGAGAGTTGAGAGCCAAGCTTGGCAGTATCACTGAAACACCTGTACAGAATGGCATCATCTGCATAGAACAGCACATTGTTCCCACTGCAGTTTGTGGGTAGATTGGTAACAAATAGGGAAAACAGCAGTGGGCCCAAGATGAAGCCCTGTGGGATACCATTGGTTATAGGCATTTTTGTGGATTGAGTATTTTTACACTTTACCAGTTGGTATCTATTTGATAGGTAGTGGGAGATCCAGAGATAGGATAGTCTATCTAGAACCTGGATCTTACGTTTACCAACAGCGGGTTATGGTTCACTAGGTTGAAGGCCTTAGTGAGGTAAATGAATATAGCACCTGTTACAAGCCCTCTGTCCATAGCCTCCAATATATCTGCTGACAGTCTAACCAAGGCAGTATTTGTGCCATGCTGTTTCCTGAAACCATGCTGCCTGTTGGTGAGCAGCCGGTGCAGTTCAAGATAAGGCTGCAGTTGGTTATAAACTACTCTTTTGAAGATTTTCGATAGAGAACACAGTAAGGAAATAGGTTGGTAGTTTTCAACAAGTTCTCTGGGACCACTGTTGTGCAGCAGAATCACTAGAGCCACTTTCCAGCTTTCAGGGACTCTCCCTTTATTTATTTATTTTATTTATTTTTGAAAGTCGAATTTACAACCTTTGACAAGGGGTTTATTAAATAGCATAGCCATAGGTGAGGCGATAACAGAAGCAGCAGTCTTCGGGAGCTAAGGTTCAAGACTGCCATGATCTGCTGAACCTTCAGCCTTTAGACAGTTCAGGAAGTGTAATACCACTTTCCTTTTTATCAGTCTAAAATGGAACTCTGGGTGCTGGCATCCAGGATTAGTCTAGGCAGAGGAGAAATGCTGGAACTCTGGAGAGTTGAGTTTAAACCTGTCAAGGTGTATGAAAAAATTATTGAAGGCGTTAGCCATAGGGTTGTGGAAGGTTGTACCATCTGCAACAATATTGCACTCTACAATACTATTGCTGCCCTTTAGTAGCTTGTTAATCTGAGACCAGAACCGTTTTGGGTGAGACAGGTTTTTGTCCTGCAGATACCTCGAGAACTTTCTCTTAGCCTCTTTCTGGGCCCTATTTGCATGCATTTCTGAGTTCCCTGTATTTGTGCCAACTGGATTTAAGACCTGAATTTTTGTAGACCCCTCAGGCCCTGTCCCTTCCTAAACTCGTGGTCAAACTCTTCCCTCTCCCTGGCTATACAATATAGATTTAATATAAGCCATCTCAGACAAAACAGAGTGCACCAAATGCAGACCCTAATATTATGTCATGATAGAGAACAGTGTCATTTTATCCTAGACACATTCTATGAACTGAACAACCAAGGACTATGCTCTTTCTTCAAAAAAGGACTTCTTTTAATTAAATTCTTGGTTCCAGTAAAATCATGACAGTTTCAGAGAACAATGTGCAGCAAAGTAGGAAAAAGTGCTAACATACAGAGAGACCTTACTTATTAGAATAGCAGAACATAGCTGTAGCACCCTTGATTCAAGCTACTGAGACCTTATGTTTTACCCTGTCTGTGCAGAGTTTCATCAGATTTAATACAAGACCCACTCCTGCAGATTCTGCCTTAAGCAAAGTCTGCCTGCATTTGTCATAGGAGTGAAAAAAGGCCTCTGGTGTTTTGGAGACAGCATAACTGGGGGGCTAACCAGGAAGCTCTTTCTCTGGGATAAATCTGAGCATTCTCCCAGTATGTCCCATCACGTGAGCTGGACAGAGGAGGAGTGGAAGATCCAGCCTCAAGCATCTGCAGGCATCCATAGATTGTCCACAAGAAATTCTGCAGGGGAGACACCAGACCAAGGTAGGAGAAGAGACAGTACTTATGAAAGTCCTAAAGTAGTCACAGTTTAAACTTCAATTGGTTGCTGTTTAGGTTCCTTGTACAGCCTTTTCACATCTGACCTTAAGTGCTCAAGCAGGGCTGAACATCTTACTGCAGTTTTTGCCCGATTTTTACCCTTCCCTGCAACCGCACCAGCCATCTGCTGTATGTCTTATAGATACACCTCATCAGGCAGCTTGGGTATTTCAATTCCATATGTCTGGAGCAGTTTAGAGTCATGCAGGAGGGAGTCATATCATTTAGTACCTCTCTCTCTTCTTGCACCAGCAATTTCACCAGATACCCAGTCTGGGCCATGATTTTCTTTTCTTTAAACTGTTTGAGTACTTGCAGCACCTGCTTATGTAGTTTGAGCATGGTGGGGGGTAGTCATGGTTTACACAGACCCTTTCCCCAATGAAATTATGGTCCTTTTTTGCCCATGTCTTCTGCATGAGCTCTTCCTTCATAAGAAATTGAACAAACTTTACCACAGTGGGCCTCGGTAGGGCATCAGATGGAGGCTTACACCCAATGGCACAATGCCTCTCTCGATGTCTATTTTGTAATCGGGTAGGAGAGTCAGTTCTTGTTAGAGCCATGCGATTATAAAAACATTCAGGTCAGATTGCTCAGTTTTCTGGGAACTGGGAAAGGTACAGATTCTTCTGTCGCCCCTGAGCTTCAGCATCTTTAGCTCTGTCAGTGAGCTCCCTTTACTGCCAGATTAAGTGCACCAGGGTGTGGCCCATGCAGTCTGTGTCCTCTTGTAGCTCTGCCACAGCTTTCTCCATGGCCCCTGTGAGATGTTTCAGCTTTCAAAAGTCCCTTATCTCTGCCACATTGGCACTGATCCAGTGGAGGCTTTTTAAAACAATGGCTGCACTTGCTGTGTCATAGACCGGCCCTCTGATGGTGCTAGCATCCTTCTGTTCCAGCACTGATTCCACGGTGTAGTCTGATACTCATGATGGTGAATTGCTGGGACTATGCCTCTTAGTTGACGATTTTCTTTGCTTGTCTCTTTTACGATCTGCACTGTGAGGGCTTCCTTGGTTGCCCCATTACTCAGGCATACTCTGCCTTCATTCAGAATGGGGATTTTGACTCTTTTCTAGGGGGATGGCAGTTGATTCTCCCAAGGGTCAGGATGGCGCTTAGAAGGGAACCGCCATTTCAGTTGGAGGTGGAACCAAAAGTCCCCAATGTTCTTTTTTATACAAACATTTCTGCAACTATAAAAAATAATTGTACTGCTTACTACATTTATTTAGTTCTCCCTCATTTTCCTTTGAAGGATACCTTCATACAAACCTTATTAATTTTAATAAATTTGATTTTACTTCTCTGCAATTTTTATTGAACCAAGAAGATTGTTTCATGAATAATCTGCCAGACTTACAAAAATATGTGGATATTTCACTAAACAGGCTGTTAATCACTGTTGAAAATGTTTTAGGTTCCCAAACTGCTTCCTGTAAAAGGGTTATCATTTTTGGTTATTTATTAAATGTTCAAATGCTCTCTCCTCCAAAATTCCATCCCACTGCAGTTTCTTGTTATAACAAACTTCTAAAGCTTGATATTTATAGGTATTATCAACTTCTAGTTGTTTGTTTTAGTTTTCATAAATAACATCCCTGGAAAATGGTCACTGTCCAATCTAGAGGGTACCTATATGTTGCAAAATGTATGGATATCTAAAGATGAATACAAAAAATAATCAATTGTGTTGGACCCAGCTTGAGATATAAATGTTAATTCACTATTATTAGAAAATGGGCTTTTATTTCCTGGCATCTGATTGGCTAGTACCCTTGCCAGGGGGATACATTAACTTTCAATAGAAATAAAAAGTACCAGCCCCAGTGCCCCCTCATCCACTGAAGTATACTAGTGCCCACCCTACTTCCTAACTGGCTGTAATCACCTAATTTGCATTTCAAATCACTGCCATTTTTCTCTCTCTCTTAGTGAGAGGAAAACCTGTGTCAGCACCGCCACCATCACAACACACATGCACGCACAACTGACTCTAAAATGCAAGCCCCTGACACAAGGATTATTTTCTAAATTTTGTGCCACTGTACCTTACTTCAGGTACACCTCTGACCCTTTGTTCCTGTATGTGTATTTCTGTCTCTCACAGCACTGTCCCCCAATTCAACACAGAAAGCAGTTGTTGGTAATCAAGTTGCCTCACTCCACCTGGTCAGAATGAAGATGCAGCAGCAGTTATCAGTGGTGTACTCCTTGCTGGCTGTTTTCTCCCCTCCCATTCCATAGTGCAGCAATTCTCCCCCCTCATCCCCCCATTCTCGTTGGTGGCTTTGTGTGTCCTGTCTTGTGTATCCCTTCCTCTCCTGCAGCAGTTCTCCCTGCCATGCCATGCTACGATCCCAACATGGTTTGTCCATGTGGACTCCCCCCACCCCCATGATGTGCAGTCCCCATCTGACCTGAATTGCCCTGTAGTGCTGTCAGAGCTGCCGTTGCTGCAGTACGTGTCCCCGATCCCATCCTGTGAGAGACAAGAGCATGCCTATATCAGAACAGTCGGCGCTCATCTGCTTTACTTCACTTCTCCCATTCCGTTCTGCTCCCAGTGTCTTCCACAGCATGCTACCTCTGTTGATCGTCCATTTACACAACAACAGGAATAAGAACAAAATATTGGTAGTCCACTAGATGAGGGAAATAAAAAACATACTGGTAGTCCTTGGTGGGGGGGGGGATGGACTTGTGGTCTACCTATAGAACTCAATGGGCAAATGCTGAATTTAACACTAGCTGACAGGGTATCACATGCAACCCAATAGCCCACAACAAAATACAACAGCGCCATCTAGTCATAGCTAGTGATAAACATAGCATAAAAGGGACTACTTTACTCAAAGTTTAATTGATTAATACAAATTATTTCCACTATTTTTATAGATGTTATGAACTATGTTATTAAAATAGTTCATACCATCTTTGGCCATTGGCCTGGTGTTTGCTGGAATTGCCCGGTGCGCGATGTTGGAGGGAATCTTTCTGGATGCCTTGAAAGAGGCTCTGGTGACACCCCTCCTGAAAAAGTCATCTCTTGACCCGGACATTCTGATGAATTACTGTCCAATCTCCAACCTGCCAGTTTTAGGCAAGGTTGTTGAGAAATTAGTGGTGCAACAGCTCAAAGGACACCTTGTGTCCTTTGACATGTATCAGCCATTCCAGTCGGGTTGCAAGGCTAGGCATAGCACCGAAACAGCATTAGTCAGGGTGCATAATGACCTACTCAGGGCTAGAGATAGAGGAGGCAGGTCAGTCCTTGTTCCCCTCGATATCTCATCAGCCTTTGATACTGTGGATCACATCATGCTTCTTGATTACCTTCTAGAGTATTGTGGACCCTCCATTACTGTCATCAACTGGTTTGAGTCCTATCTCTTGGGCAGGGAGCAGCAGGTAGTGATGGAGAATTTCTCCTCCTGCCCCCTGAGGCCCCTGTCATGTGGAGTACCTCAGAGTTCGAGCTTGTTGCCGATGTTATTCACAGTACACATACTGCCCCTGAGAAAGCTCATTAGACAGTACAGTGTGGGGTTTAATTGCTATGCAGATGACACCCAGCTGTATCTGTCTTTTGCCCCGGGAACACGCAGTGCTGTTGAAGTGATTAACAGCTGCCTGGCTGAGATCAATGACTGGATGTCCACCAATTGGTTGCAACTGACCCCGGACAAGACGGAGGTACTGGTGATTGAGCTGGGTCATGGGCATGATGGGAATGCAGATGGAGTGGGTACAGGATTATTTCTGGGATCCATACCATGATGGCTTCCCCTAGGGTGCAGGATCTTGGAGTTGTTCTGGACAGCAGACTGACACGTGAAGTTCAGGTGTCATCTGTAGTCAAAAGTGGTTTCTACTACTTGAGGAACCTCACCATGATTAAGCCCCTAGGTCCACCTGAAGACCTGCCATCACTGATGCACACCTTTGTGACTTCAAGGCTAGATTACTGCAATGCTCTTTATTTCAGGGTCACTGGAGGGACCCTCCTCTGACTGCAGCTGATGCAGAAGGCAATAGCTAGGTTACTGAAGGGCCTGCCAAGGTTCAGTCACATGACCCTGGTCCTGTGGGCCTTGCACTGGTTGCCGGTCAGGTGGAGGATTCTTTTCAAGGTGGGCTTGCTCACCTATAAAGCCCTATATGGGCTGGTTCTGGTAATCTGGCAGATCTCCTAACACCTGTTTCCTTGGCCCCTTTCTCTCCGCTCCTCGACCCGTGGTCTCTTTGATGTTCCCAGGGTCAGAAACATTGGGCTGCCACGCTTTTAGTGTTGCTGAGCCGATCCTGTGGAACACTTTACCATCTGTCATCAGGGAGGCCCCAACCATTGAGCTGTTCAAAAAGGGGCTAAAGGCCCATCTGTTTCACCTGGCATTCCCTGACGAGGGTGACTGACCTGTGGTTTATCAAATTTTTAGTTATGCTGAAATTTATTTATATATTTATTCCAAATTTATTGTATGTGGTTTTGTTTTTCCATACCTTTTGTTGTAAGGCTCCCAGAGCCTCAGAAATTGGGTACCTCATAAATAAAATTTGCCTTGACTTTGCCTTGCCTAAAAAAAAAACCTAAAAGGCCCATTTTCTATGCACAATAATACCCTCCAGGGTGGGCAGTATGGGCAATACCGGACCGTCCAGGGGCTTTAAGGCCCTCCACCTGCGGCATCAGGCCCCTGGGTGATCTGTTATTCCCCAATACTGCCCACCTTTTCAAGTATTATTGCTTACTTATCACCCAGGAATGTACCATTTAGTATTGTCAAGCTGAAATTTTGTAAAATATCAATAAGCCTAATACCTGAAGTAGTAATTTTCTTGTCTTTAGATGACCATTTTTGAACAATATTACTGTCAATGCATCCAAGTTCTTTGTCAAGAACATCAAATACACCTATACCGCTGTTAAAATCCCCATAATGACACATGATTTATCACAATTATCTAAAAATACAGAAGACAGTACATTTACTTTTCATGTAATTTACTATTCCAACTCCATACTACCATGGATTGCCACTCAAGTGAGTTTCCATCTTAAAAAAAAATTGACAACAATTTTGTAAGTCCCTGCCAGGATTCAAACTGCTAACATACAATATCCTATGTGCCTACCTGAATTTGAAACACTGATCCTTTGCCTGCTAAGTGAACACACTTTTAGTGTCCCACTTAGCTGCAGGAGAGGAAACTGCAGTTACTGTGGTATAGATCTTTTTTTTATACTTTCTTTATTAGAATGATTTTCACAGATAACAATACCATACAGTATATTCATCTTACATAGGAACTTATGCTGGATCCAACTTTTCAGTCATTCACTGCAGAAATACTTCCAAAAAAAAAAAAGGCTTTATCCAATGTACTTATATCTGTAAAACTAATAGAGCACATTTTATAAATTGCTCACCAATAAACTGTAAAAACAGAGGCAAAAGAAACTTACAAAAATGAATTGGCTCTTTAAAAACAGGGACACCCATCGGGGGTAGGGTATAGAATTTAGATCACTAACTAGTATCATGTAGTTTATTCCATGTCGAATTACAAAACCATTGAATTCGGTTCAACAAGCTCCACCTATAATATTTGTAGGGAATACAGGACTTCAGGCTGTGCCAGATCTCAGTTTGTCCCTAGTAAGATCCGTCTGAACCATTGTTCAGTAAATTTTTCCATTCTGTTTTGTACTTGATACATCAACCTCTCCTTTTTCTGCATGTCCACAATAGGTCATTTCCACTCAGTACATGTTGGAGGGCCTGGTTTTAACCATGTACACATGATTGCCTTATTCAGGGCTGCCTCACAGATGTACCATATATATGTGGTGTAGATCTTAAGTCACAGCTTGCAAAGCAGGTGACCAGAGTACTAATCCCAGAATGTGATTATTAATCACAAGCTATAAAAAAGTAATGTTTCCTAAGATTGTGGTTTGAAGTGTGCTAATAAAGGTGACATGAAAGTTTCCTATCAGGACATCTTGTTCTGTCAGGACAACTTTCTACCTGCACAAATTGTTCTTAACTAAGTTTACTTCTCATATAATTTACTATTCCAACTCTACACTGCCATGGATCCCCACTCAAGTGAGTTTTATCTCAAAATACAATCTACTATGTGCCTGCCTTGTTCAAATCACTAATACTTGGCTTGCTAAGCAATCATTTATTCAATGTGCCACTGACCTGCAGGGAAGAACAATGCATTTCCTATGTTGCAGAGGTTAAGTCACAACCTGCAAAGCAGGGTGACCTGGATTCTTAGCAGGGGATTATAATTTTATAAGATACAGAAAAGCGGAATCATTCTTATTCCTGAAACCCTATCACTGACTTCTACAATGGCATCTAACCAGGGTGTCTGATCAGGGAGGGGCAGTGGACATGGACTGTCTAGATTTTAGCAAGGCATTTGACACAATACCACAAAGGAGGCTAGTAAACAAGTTGCACAGTCTGGGAGTAGATCCCAAAGTGGTACAGTAGGTCCGAAATTGGCTGAGCAACAGGACACAGAGGGTGGTGGTAAATGGAGTTCAATCCTGGGGGGGTGACAAGTGGGGTTGCTACAAGGCTTGGTTCTGGCACGGGTCCTCTTCAATGTCTTCATCAGTGACATTGTGGAGGGGCTGGAAGAGAAGGTAATCCTCTTTGTGCTGACACCAAGAAGTGCAATAGGGTAGACACTCCAGATAGGGTGGAAAAAATGAAAAGAGACCTAGGCAAATTAGAGAAGTGGTCAAGAGTATGGCAGCTTAAATTCAATACAAAAAGTAGATGCAAGGTTGAGGCCTTTAGGAGAACTAGACACTGCTTGAACCACAGGATGCGAGAATCTGCTGTAAATCAATTACTGATTCCTATATTAGATTATGGAGATCACATATATGGTTTAGCTAATAAGACCGCATTGGCAAAAGTAGAAAAATTTTACAAAAGGATGGCAAGATTTGCATTAGTATGTGATTTCACCACACACCATTGTATAATGTACAATAGATTGAACTGGGCAGATTTAGAATATAGAAGGAGGTTAAAGTGAACGTGTCTGGTCCATAGTATAATACACTCAGGAAAACTAAGTTACCTAACAGACAAGTTGAGTAAAAGAGAAAATAAATACAAATTAAGAAATAACAGTGTGTATAAATTTCCTACCCAAAAAATAACCAGTAGATATGGATACATGATCGTCTCAAACATACTGTAGTAATGCAACTTTGGGATAAGTTAGGAAATCAGGAAGTTAGGTACCCCTAGCAGAGGTCATAGAGGCTAAAACGATCAGTCAGTTCAAGAATCTTTGATTTGGTAACGGTTGCCAATACCAGGTGCAATACCAGAAGTGCGGCCATGATACCACTAAGTGTCCCATTCCGTAGGACTGCTCAGGGACAGTGCTTCTTTGCTTACCACGCACCACTCTGGCTGAATGAGATCCCAGCAACCACTCTAAGCACTGACAGCTTTTGGATCTTTAAAACTGAATTAAAACAATCCTTACTGAGTCTGAACACATGTGCATGCCTAAATTGAACTTTCTTTTACCAACCGAATGCACCTCACCCTACTTCGGTGAATGGCCATACTGAGACTGATAACCCCCCGCCCTCGCCTATAATCTCTGTCTACTCTTTTGTACTCTTCTCCCAACAAACCCTGTTGCTCAGTTCCATCCTCATCTTCCTTCCCCCACCTGTCTGACAAGGCCCCTGAGGCTGCTTAATTGATGCTCCTTATTCTAGTAATCTAATTCCTGCTGCACATATGTATATTGCCTAGCTTAATGGAAAGATACCCTGATTTATATAATGCCTGTTACCTTATTTATTGTCAATGTATGTCTGTATTGTTATTTTGTATTCATGATGTGGAACCTTTGTAAAAGAGTTCATACTCAAAGGTTGTTTCTGAGTGCATAAATAAATGAATATTATATGTGTACCAGTGTGATCATTAATTTGTAATCTGTTATGTGTTATTTTATACATAAACACAGGATCGCCTTGAAAACAGGACCCTCGGTCCTAAGGGTGTACTCTACATCTTCCTATATAAAAATAAAGATTTGCACTCCTACTACTACAGAAAAGTACCAAGTCATGCACTTGGGCCACAGGAATCCTGGAGAGGAATACAAAATGGGGGGAATACTAACAACAACAAAACTGGAAAGGGATTTGGGGGTAAACATAATGGATGGCCTGAAGGTGAAGGTGGCCAAGCAATGTGAAAAGGCAGTGGGGAGGGCCGGAGGGATTCTGGAGTGCATAAGGAGGGGCATCACCAGTAGAAAACAAGAAGTGGTGATGCCATAGTACAGACAATCAGTCAGGCCACAACTGGAATACTGTGTTCAGTTCTGGAGACCGCATCTCCAGAAGGAAATTGACAGAATGGAGGCAGTCCAGAGAAAGGCAACAAAAATGGTGAAAGGAATGCACCAGAAAACATATGAGGAAAGACTGAAAGACCTCAATCTGTGTGTATACCCTGGAGGAAAGGAGGGAGGGGGGGAATATGATAGAGACACTCAAGTACCTCAGTGGACTCAACAAGGTCCAGGGGCAGCATCTTTCAGAAAAGAGATGCAAGAACAAGGGCCACAATATGAAGCTGGGTGGGTGGGGACTCGGGGTAATGTGAGGAAGTATTTTCACAGGAAGGGTGGTGGGATGCATGGAACAGCCTCCTTGTGGAGGTCATAGAGGCTAAAACGATTGGTGAGTTCAAGAATGCATGAGAGACAGAAGGCAATCCTAGTGATAGACAAGAGAGGGTACGCTGCTGATAATGTAGAATCTGGAGTTTAAGTAGGTAGGGAAGTGAGCAGATTAGGTGGGCCAGGCGGTCCTTATCTGCTGTCAAAATCTATGTTTCTATGTAGCAATTTCTATTATACAGCATAAATTATAGTGAGGCAGAAGAATGGGCCATTCTGGGGATCAGACCCAAGCTGTGTAAGTCTGAAACACCACACCAAGCCCTAAAAAGCCTTATCACTGACATCATGGAATCGAATCACTCAGAGTGAATGTATCCTTAAACTTAACTACATGCAGAAAGGAACATGGATGATCATAAGATGTGCTTTGCAAGTATTCAGAGATTTTGACAAGGCTCTATGGGGCTCACTACACCCAGTCTGCCCCGGCCTCTAGCCTCCACTGGCTTTAATCCTCAGCTTATGAGCATATGTGCTACTCTGTCCCCTAAGGTTGATTACAAATCTGGATTCATCAGACAACAACATGGATGTCTGTTGATCTTCAGTGGTTCCAGTCCTTGGCTCTTCACAGCTTCATTTTCTTTTGTTTATTGGCACTTTGTATTTTTTATTGCACTTTCTCAAATGTAAAGCAGCCTTGTTGCTGTTTAGCATTGTGGTATCATTATACCTCCTCCTCTCTCTCTCTCTCTCTCTTTATACCCCTGGGTCCCACCTGGGAACAAGCCTCAGCTAAGTAAGCCTCTCTCGGTTACCAATTTCTAAATAAATAAATAAATATACTATAAAATGCATATGAACTTACCACCTATTCTCCCATGGCCAGGGCCACTGGAAAATTGCGGAAAATTTTACCCAAAAATGCGGGGATTTTATTGTAAAAATTGCGGGGGTTCACTATATATCCCCACTGCCCCCTAATAAATATTTTATTGTTTGCTGCAGCATGTATTGACCACATAAATTGTTAGATAAATGTATTGCCACTTGTAAATGCTTTTAATATGAAGAAAGATGTGTGTTTTTGAAATGCACTGTAAACTAATCATTATGTAGCATATCTTCTAAAAATCAAGACATCTAAGTCATGCAATGCTAACTAGATTTTATTCAGTAATTTACAGTTAGTCTATACTGAATACATTCTGAAACAGCATATGTTGCCAGTTACTAGATGTTAAATAATGAAGCCTGTTTAAACTACTTGCTTTGGTGCAAGAAAAAAATAAACAGATAACCACGGTGCTTAATAAAGGACTAGTAAGAAAAAAATATATATTTTTTTTAAATGATTACTGTTCTTAATCAGCACTGTAAGCACATTTTAAAATTACATGATAAAAGTATCAAATCATACCAATAGCTTTTCTTTACATCATACACTAATTTTTAATACGTTGTACTTTTGTTCTACTCGGTTTGCAGTGATTTTACTTGGGTTGCAATTATTTTGTCTATCTGAAGATAACTGTTTAACTATACTTAACCTGTTCAGTATGTTTTAAGAAATGTTTGCTTTTTGTAGGCTTTGTATGTGACTATATAGTTGTGGCAGACTGACATGTAAGGAATCACTGTCACCAACCCCCTCAGAAGCACATTCAAGTTTATAAATCAGCAGGGCCATCCAAACTCTTTACACATTTGAATCGAAATCCTTTCAGATTGAAAGTATTTATACAAGGAAAATCTACCCTACCACTCAAAAACAAGCATTGTGGTCAAGGTTTCATTTAGGTGAATGTGGCACTTTGCACCTCTTCTCACAACTATTGTTTCAGTTTCTGCGTCAACAAAAAGTTCTCTGATAGTCTGCTTTAACACAGATTTTAAGTGTTCAAGTCTACATATGCATGACCAGAGGATTCTGAAACCAAAGCAGGGAAGTGAATCACATGAAAGCAGAGTCACATTTGACCCCTTCTCACCTCACACGGTACTGTTTTGGTCAAATCCAAGTCTGTGTACCATATCTTAGTAGATTTCCTTAAGAATTTAAATATTTTTATACAATTTCGGTCAAAACTTCCATAAACATTAGAAATTGTGGATTTTGTGCAGAGAAGGGTGAAAATTGCGGAAAAATTGCACCCGCAGTTTTCCAGTGGCCCTGCCCATGGCTCTCAACAGCAAGGACAAATTCAAAAAAGTTTATACCACAGATACCATCGATCTGAGTTCATCGCTCAAAAAATGGCCAGACAGTCCCATAATTCTAAGACTATAAATGCATTGATTTACAGTATATATGTTCCTATATCTATATATTTAATACATGGATGGGATCTTCCCCATAGAAGCCCGTTATTGTGTATTTCCCTGTATGATCTCACCAATTAAACCTACATTCTAAACAATTAAAGTTGCATACCTCTGCATCAGAACCTGAATACCATGAGGAAAAAAACACCCATATATCAACATTATGACCACTAAAACAAACAACTTAATGACCAATTAAATCAATAAACACATCAATGAACACACCAGCTGAACTGTTTAAGAAATATATTTGCTAATTAAGGCAGTATAGCATAGTGGTCTGAGGCTCTGAGCTGCAAATCTGGTGACATCCAGCAGACCAGACCTGGGTTTGAATCCCACAGCTTCCACTTGCATACTGTGTGACCCTGAGCAAGTCACTTAACCTCTTTGTGCTCCCAGGTCGCTTCTGTAAAAAAGCTTTCAGCTTAGTGTGCTATACCTGGTTAAACAACTAAATTAAAAAAAAAAAAAAAATCAGCAAACCTAATAAACCCCCTGACAAAAACACAGCCTTATCTTAAACAGCTCTACGATGCCAGTTCAACAAAGTCATTGTCGACTGACATTACAGTGACAGCTCTATGTCAACTGCAGTTGCGATCAGCATAGAACCGTTCCCTGTAGATTTATTTTTCCTTGTGGGGCTTCACTTTTATACAGTGATGGTACAATGCCAATTGTTGGCATTGTGCCATCACTGTAATGGAAGATGCCTAATTTCCAGTCTCTGTAGTGACATGGAACCACTAAAACACAGTTTCAGGTACAAATAAAAGTACAATCCCCATGTATTATATAAAATAAATGTTAGGCAATTGTGGAATACAAGTCTACATACCTATCTCAGAGGCTAGTTAGGGCAATAATACCACTCACCCTTTAGGCTAGTGGGTTATAGCCACAATTAGTCCCCTCGATAGGCATATATAAGGGATATACAATGGTGAGCTGTCAGATAAATGATTTATCTGCACAAGTGCTGTCTGACCTCAGGTAACCTCACAAGTGGCGTAAGCCATGAGTGAGATGTCCGAGGTCAAACAGCACAAGTGTAGATAAATCATTTATCTGACAGCTCACCATAGTATATTTAATTTATGCAATAGGGATGCTTTCTGTCAGAGCAGGGACATTTGCTTTTGATTGTTTGTCTCTTTTTGCTTATGTTTGTTAAAAAAGTGAACAGAAAATAGCATTTTCTGTTCTTTTTTGCTAATTATAAAAAAATCTATAAGGTATCTATAAATGAAATACCACTGATTTTGTTGATAATGTTTTGCTGCAAAACTTTCATGCTCACAGCACTACGCTATGTTTTTTCATTTTAAAGTTATTTGCATTTGAAAATAGTACTGGCACTAAGGCTGAACATTTAAAATAAGTTCTGGAGTGATTGTGACATCTCTACTATGTGTATAAATATGTGATGATGCATCTACTATGTGTGTAAATGTAAAATTTTGAATTTATCACATAGTAGCTCATATTTATCACATAGGATTTATGTCCACGCCTATTGCATAAACCCTTTTATACAATAGGGGTGCGTATGTAACCTTGACAATAAAAAACATGTATTCTCACTGCAGTGGAATAACTCTGTGATGACATAGGCATTGTGGGTTTATTTCCTGATAAACCCACAGTGTCTACATCACCAGCAAATATACTCACAATGGTGATGTCACCAGAGTCAGACTATCTACACTGCAGCCTGCATGTAATAGCTTCACAGTTTTTCTTTCTCACCGAATCCTGCAACTAACTCAATTAGCATTGTAAAAGACAATCACCTGTGTCCCATAGTTATTCTGACAATCCTAGCACATTACTGTGCTGCTCTAATCTTCAAACTAGCCTCCATCATAAACCAGTTTCTCTTTCTGAGTGCTGACTGCAACAGTTTGTCTGTTTCAGTGAAGCCCGCAGCTTACTGAATAAATAGTCTGTTTCTCACTCCTAGCTGCAGGTAACACAATTATCATTGCAAATCACATGCACCTGTTCCTCGTACTATCTAACACTCCCAGCCTATTCAGAAACACTTACACACACACTCAGACAACACACAAACATTGCTGTCAGTATAGCCTAGAGGTTAGCGGAACAAGCAATGAACCAACTTCCAACATCCAGCAGCCCAGACCAGTGGTTAATTCTCACAACTTCCATTTCAATACTATGTGACTGAACAAATCACTTAACTGCCCAGTGCTCCCAGGTCCCCCCCCCCAAAAAAAAAACTTACCTAATTACCAAAATAAAGTAAACAGGGAGAGAACACAGAAAAAAATGTTCCTAAAATGTACTAGCCCTATTGTATAAATTGCACACATGATGTGTGACTTGTGGAATATGGCAAACATTTGCACTCATGCAGAGTAAACTGCAATAATATCACTCGTGCCTTTGGCACTTGTGATATTATCACAGTTCACTCTGCACTCATGCAAATATTTGCCATATTCCACAGACGCCCATCAGGTATCCTCTATATATACCACATCTGCCTAGCATTTATTCTATATATCATCATTTAGCTATGCTTATATATTGATACAGTATATATCTTGTAACTTTGCTGATGTGTCAAAATGTCATTTTTATGTTGATTGCGCGCATGCACAAGAAACATGTGGTGGCAGGTTTCTGCAGAAGCAGATTCTGGAGGCGTGGCACTGTTGTGCCCAATGCCCCCACAGCCTGCAAAGGCTTGTCCCCCGTCCCCCAATGCCGTGGCACGCTGCTGCTGGCACTAGTTCAGCCAGCAGTGCCACAACTTTAAAACAAATAGCTGCTGCAATCAGGGGCCCCTACGTCATTACAGCGTCAGCCATCCGCTGCAATGAGGGAGCGACCCGTCATTGCAGGGCGGGATGTATCAGCTGTTGTATTGTTTGTAAACATGGCGGCAGCTTGCCGCCATATTCATAAACAATATGTACCCCCCCAATGTTTATTTGCTGACGGGGGAGCCCACTCCCCGTCGGCAGAAAAAGAATCCCCCTTTTGTTGTTTGCGGCCAGAGGCGCCCAGTCTCTGTCAGCAGAAATAAATCCCCCTTTTGTTAGTTGCCGATGGGGTGCCCAATCCCCATCGGCAGAAAGAACCCCCTCTTGTTTGTCACGGTGCCCAATCCCCGTCGCCACAGCTGTCCCCCAGACTGGTGGCATGCTGGGAGCCCACCCCAGTGTGCCCCATGCCCCAAAATGTGGAAAGAATCCAGATGTTTTCTTGTACCTGAAAGAAAGGAAAAGGCCCTCGTGGTCACCCGCACCCCCACAACCCGCACCCACCCAGTGCGCACCCAGCCTCCCACACCCCCTCATGCCATACTTACCCAGAGCATGTTCACGATCTTCGCTGGACCGGGAACATGCCTGCACTCTTCAAAGCCGACCGCGAACTGAGGAAATGCCGGTAAACTGTATAATGTAATGAATAGGGTTTTTTCAACTTTAGTGTATATCTCGGGCATTTTTGGGAATTTTTTCACCAAATTTTCAACATGGGGTTTTTGGGACCCCTTCTCATAAATTCTTGAACTGTCATGGTGTTAATCAGCCTCAAAAGGTGGTTTCGCAGTCACTGTGCGGAATCATCCTTTGGGGCTGACTAACGAAACGACGGTGCCAGTGTTCATGAGGTGGGCTCTCAAAAAGTCTATGTTGCAAATTTGATGAAAATCCAAAAATGACTGTTTTACGAGCGTGCATTGCGCAGTTGCTATGTATGCTTGTAACTTTGCGAATGTACAATATTTTCATGCTAGATTTTCAACATTGGCATTTTATCACACCTCCATGTGAGCAGTAGAGCTGTCATTGTTCACATCCTGGCCAAAATGTGTTTTCGCACTTCCGGCGCAGAATTGCACGGTCGCTGTGGGAAATCAGTGTTCAGGACAGATTAAGAAAATGACAGTGACACTGTTCGTGAGTAGAGGTCCTAAAATGCCTATGTTGAAAATTTGAATAATAATACTCCATAAAATGACTGTTACGAGCATGCATTGCGCAGTTGGCACGCACGCTCGTAACTCCGCAAATTTCTAATATTTTCACTCCAGATTTGCAACATTGTCATTTTCCCACACCTTCTTATGAACAGTACAGCTGCCATTTTTCCCATCCTGGCCAAAATTTGTTTTCGCACTTCCGGCGCAGAATAGAGCGGTCGCTGTGGGAAATCACTGTTCGGAACAGATTAAGAAAATGACAGTGGTACTGTTCATGAGCAGAGGTCCAAAAATGGCTATGTTGAAAATTTGGTGATGGTAGCCCATCAATGGACTGTGTTACAAGTGTGCGTTGTGCACTTTCCACGCACCCTTGTAACTTCGCAGATTTGTAATATTGTCACACCACATTTCCACAGTGCCATTTTTTCACACCTCCTTATAAGCAGTACAGCTGTCATTTTTCACATCCTGACCTAAATTTGTTTTCACAGTTCCGGCGCAGAATAACATGGTCACTGTGGGAAATCAGTGTCCCGGACAGATTAAGAAAATGACAGTGGTACTGTTCATGAGCAGAGGTCCAAAAATCCCTATGTTGAAAATTTGGTGATGAAACTCCATAACATGACTGTTTTACAAGCATGCGTTGAACTGTTTCCACGCACCCTTGTAACTTCACAAATATGTAATACTGTCACGCCACATTTTCAACAGTGGCATTTTTTCAACTCCTTATGAACACTGCAGCTGTCATTTTTCACATCCTGGCTACAATATGGTTTTATACTCCTGCAGACAATAGCACGGTCACTGTGGGAAATCAGTGTTTGGGACAGATTAAGATCGACCGAGTGGGAGGGGGGAGGGAGTGACCGAGCTCAACTGAGCTCTGTCAGGACTGCTGCGGATTTGTTTGTGGCAGACAAAGGCCCCAACACAAGAGCCCAGAACAAAAGGGCAGCCTGCAGCACTGGGAAAAACAGAATGAGAGAGCGAGTGAGGGAAGGGGAGTGAGCGAACTCACTGAAGTGCTGTCAGGACTGCTGCAGATTTCTTTGTGGGCAGAAAAAGGCGTCGATGCAGGCATAGGGGCCCAGTACAAAAAGCCAGCCTGCAGCAGTGGGAGAAACAGTACGAGCAAGTGAGACAAGGGGACTTAGTGAGCTCAACGGAGCTCTGTCAGAGCTGCTGGGATTTCTTTGTGGGCAGAAAAAGGCGCCAATGCAGGCAGGAGCCCCATATAAAAGGGCAGCTTGCAGCGCCCAGGACAAACAGAATGAACGATGAGAGCTCTGTTGGGACAGCTGTGGATTTCTTTGTGAGCAAACAAAGTTGCCAACACATGCAAAAGCGCAGTCTGCGGCGCCAAGACAAACAGAACGAGCGAGTGACAGAGTGGTAGTGAGTGAACTCAATGGGGCTGTAGTGTGACTGCAGCAGATTTCTTTGTGGGCAGAAAATGCGGCAAAGCAGGCAGAAGCCCAGTACAAAAGGCCAGCTTGCAGCGCCAGCAGAAACGGAATGCAAGAGTGACAGACGGGCAGTGAGCGAGCTCAGTGGAGCTGTGTCAGGACTGCTTCAGATTTCCTTCTGGCCAGAAAAAGCCACCACTGCAGGCAGGAGCCCAGTACTAAAGGCCAGCCTGCAGCGCCAGGAGACACAGAATGAGCAAGTGAGGGAAGGGGAGTTAATGAGCTCAATAGGGCTTTGTTGGGACTGCTGCAGATTTGGTTGTGGGCAGAAAAAGGCAGCAATGCATGCAGGGGCCCAGTACAAAAGGGCAGCCTGCAGTGGCACGAAAACCAGAATGAGCGAGTGAGTGAGCTCAACAGAGCTGTATTGTAACTGCTACAAATTTCTTTATGGGCATAAGAAGGCGGCAGGCAGGGCCAGTAGAAAAGAGCTGACCTGCAGCGCCGCAGAACAAACGAGCGAGTGAGAGAAGGGCAGTGAGCGAGCTCAACGGAGCTTTGTCAGGACTGCTGCAGATTTCTTTGTGGGCAGAAAAAGGCGCCAACAGAGACAGGAGCCCAGTACAAAATGGCAGCCTGCAGTACCAGGAGAACCGGAATGAGTGAGTGAGACAGGCGGACTGAGCGACTTCAATAGACTTTTGACGGGACAGCTGTGAATATCTTCATGGGTAGAAAAAGCCACTGACACAGGCAGGAGCCCAGTACAAAAAGGCAGCCTGCAGTGCCAGGAGACACAGAATGAGTGAGTGACACAGGGGGAGTGAGCCACCTCAATGGAGCTCTCGGGACAGCTGCGTATTCCTTCCTCGGCAAAACAAGGTGCCAATGCATGCACCAGCCCAGTACAAAAGAGCAGCCTGCAGCACTGGGACTAACAGACTGAGCCACTGACAGAGGCCCACTGCGCAAGCTCAACAGACCAACGCAATCAACATTTGGCATTGACAAATGCTTGTTAATTGTTGACATATAATTTTTTTACTTGTTCAAATAATATCATACCAGTTATCACATTATAAATGTATATACATTCTGTGTATCAGTATATAAGGAATACACAATGGTATGGAGTCAGAATATGCTATTTATTATCATGAGAGATGGGGCAGACAATAAATCACACGTGGCACAGCCATGAGTGAGTTAATTTATGTAAGTCATGCCCCCTCACAAGTGATGGTGAGTGGCTTATTCTGAATCAAGCTATTGTCTACCCAGTTTATACACTGTGGCCCAGATATTCAAACTGCGCCCAAAATGTGCGCAATAGCAGGAGCAAGCACAAGTCCATTGCGCACATGCACAATAGACACGATATTCAAACATGGAGCAAGCCAAATTGCGCAACCAGCCAATGGCTGAATATCGCACAACCTGCGCCATAGCGTAACCAGGAAGGAGAAGTTGAGCAGATACGATGCGCTATAGCGCAATAAGGGCTCCAGAGGCGCCACAGCGCAAGCAGGGAGCCCCCCAGCAGCAGATCAATGGTACTGCACAACCAGGGAGGTAGGCAGGGGCCCACCACCCATGCCACAGATGGGCACAGGAACACACTGCAGAACTAACAATGCACCCCCACAGCCCAAGCACAGCATAACTGGGGGAGGGACGCTATATCCACCGGCCCATGGGGACAAGCAAAAAGCAATAGCCGGGCCATGTTGCCCCAGCACACCCACTGGCAAGCTGAGATCGCCTACAAAAGGGCGGACCACCCCAGTGTATAGCAGCCCCCCTTGTGCACAGCACACCCTGCACTGTGACCCCAAGACACCCCTCATGAGCAGTGACCATCACTGCAGGAATCCCCATGCATCCCACTGTCACACTGCAACCTCGTGTACCACAGAACCATGCAAGCCAGACCCACCATGAGCACCCAGCAGTGGGTGGCAGCACACGGCAATACCAACTGAAAGCCACTCCCACAATAGAGACACCACCCCACGCACACACACACATACCCATGACTATACCACCCCAGATGCCATGCACACCACTGCAACTGAGCACCTATAGCCAGCTGCGAATCAGAGACCACCACAGTATTCATATCAAAATATATATATTTCAAACATAACAAGAATAATAAGAAGAAGAACAACAATAACTATTTACAAATATACAAAACAGGCGTGGGGGTACGGGTACAAGGTAGGGGTGGGTAAGGGGCAGGGGTGAACAACTGGGAGAGCAAAGGCAGGGTGTGAGGGATAGGTAAAGGGGGGAGGTGATGGGCAGCTACTGCCTGCCAGCCTGCTCTCCTGCTGCCTGGTGCTGGTCCCGGGGCCTCCTCCTGCATCTCAGACCATGTTGGTGTAGGTCCTGCAGGATGGCGAGCGAGTCCATCACCACCTGTATAAGCTGCTGCATCGACCTTTCAATGCGGTGCAGGATCCGGACACCTAGGACAAAGAATCAGAGTCAATGGCTGTGACTGTCCATATCCCTGAAGCCCACCCATCATGCATGGCATACAGCCAAGTGCCCCGCTCCTGTGATGGACTGCACCCACCCACAGTGACCGTGCACAAGACATGCCCAACCAGGCAGCAACAGCTGTGTGTACCACTGCACACAGACACCGCCCATGTCCAGCACAGCACAACCAAGGCTGTACAGTAACGTGGCTATGCGGTGGGCAGGCAGTGCCACAGCCATGTACCCAGTGCATGCATGGACCACCATTGACGCACTCCCAGACATGCAGTGCCACTGGACAGTGCTGAGTGTCACATGTCTTGTGCATGGCAGTGGTGTCCATGGATGGTGGCCATGCCCTGCCCCCCACCCTGTCACACAGCATGCTATAGCATTCATGATGTCATGGCACTCACCCTCATCGTGCTGCTGCTGCTGCTGCTGCTGCTGCTGCTGCTGTTGTGGTTCACCACCACCACCATGCTCAGCCGCCGCTGGCACCACTCCCTGCACCTCAGCCCTGGCCCTCCTTCGCTCCACCACGCCTGTGAGAAACAAAAGGTGAGAAACACATCAGTGCAATCCCAAAGCAGATTCCCCCTTCCCCAATGAGTGTGCCCGCCCACCCAGCCAGACCCATACATCACATATCCTGTAAACACCGCCACAGCCAACCCTAGACCAACCCTCCCCCATGTGCTGGACACAATAGACAGTGTTACCCATATGGACCATACAGGTGCATAGACAGATCACCCACCTGGCCGAGGCACCACGCCCCTCCTGGCACATGACCGCAGACATGCCATTAATGCCGGCTCCCTCCTCCGCAGGTCCCCGTACCGGTGCCTGCACTGCTCCATGGACCTCCGCTTGCCAGTGGCCTCCTCAAGCTCAGTGGCCACCTGCTGCCCCACATGGGTCCTGGCCATGTTAAGGGGTTCATCCCCAAATAGTGGTCCATAGTGAGGCTCCACTATGGCCACCAAGTTAGCGAGCTCGAGTGAACTCCACTGGGGGACTCTTCTGCATGCCATCCCTGGATGTATAGTAGGCAATATGGCGCTACACAGCGCGGCAACCCCACGTGGAATTGTTGCACAATACAACACCGCTATTCCCTATCGCGCTGTTGGTACAGCGCCGCCAGTCCCTATGGCGCTGTTCTGCAGACATGCCATACATACAGCGCCAAGGGGGCAAAGGTCGGGCACAGGGTCATGGGTCTCTGGCGCATGGCCACGCACAACACCATCGGATGTCTATGCGTCCAGCGCGATTGGTCGCCTGTGTGCCATTGCCACAGCGGACTATTGCGCAGTTGTGCCACAGCGCCATGTAGTGACCGTCGCTGTAGCACTACTGGCATAATGGTGGCCATGCCCTGAATTGCCTACCGTGCACAGCACGTCATCAGCATGGCAGATGCCTGCGTAAGCTACCTTGGCATGCGCAGGGCGGTGTACTATGCAGTCGCAGAACTGCGCCATTGGCTCAGCGGGTTCAACCATATTGCGCAAAGCGCAACTGCGCGATATTCAGCCGTCATATGCAAATCATCCGATCAGCCATTCAATGGCGCAGCAGCACGATTTGCATCTCATTAAAGTTGCTCCAGTCCTAATTTGCATGGATTGCGCTATAAATATGTGACACTGTTCTGAGTGGCCATATTCGGTTACTGCAGTTGATAGGTGAGTTGCGTGCATTGTGATGTTCTGGACTATGGCCTCAGAGAATAGCTGTGTACTGCACAGGCACAGGTGACCACTCTCACCCATACAGGCTGTGAAATGACCGAGCAAGGACTGGGTGAGGAGGATGATGGTGGGCGGAAGAGGAGGCCTAACTTTATGAAGGCTGAGATGGAGGCACTGTTCGAGGCCTACCTGGATGAGGAGCCACCTCTCAGTGGAAGGTGGGGCACCCCTCAGGCCCATGCTGCTGCATGGGAGATGGTGGCATGTGCCGTCAACCTGCATGGCAACCACCAGCGCTCTGTGCAGGAGTGTAAAAAGAAGATGGGAACCGACAGGAGGAGGGTGAAGGAGAAGGTTGCAGCCATCAGGGTGGCACGTGCTGCAACAGGTGGGGGCCAGCCGGAGGTGGTGCAGCTGACTCTGGCAGAGGACATGCTCGCTGCAAGCATGCAGCGCAGTGCCGGGGGGTCACGTGATGGCATCCAACTAAGCAGCAGCTGGGATATTGAGCTCCCCCCTCTGGCCGTCTTTATTGTATAATTTTATATTATATTCCAAAGTTTTTTCGGTCAATTTTGCCAGAAAATAGCTGTATTAATACTCTGCCATCGATTTGAGATCTCATCTCGGGAATTTGAGACTTGGTTGGACCACGATGGAGGTGGATGGGAAGCAGGCCCTAACCAAACACACTCCTCCTGCTTCCCCGGAGAAGGCCGCAAAAAAGGAAAGAAACCAGGCCCCGACTAGGCAGGACCGTGGAGGAGATAAAATGCCACAACCTACTCCATTGTCGGAGGATAAATTTCTCCAAGAGCTCAATCTAAAGATCTTCTTCTGAACTGACTGGGAGCTTAAATCATTAAGAAATGATCTATCCTCGGTTTCTAAAAGGTCTCTGATGTTGAAGCCAGGGTCGTCTCCTCGGAACAGTGGAGATCCAGGGCTGAAAAAGAAATAGTGGAACTCAGGCAGCAAGTGAAGAGGCTGCAGCTCAAAACTGAGGACTTGAGGGCGAACCACTGAATAATTTGTTGATAATGGGCCTTCCTGAGCTGGAAGAGGGCCCAGACCTCAACCTTCTTACAAAAATTCCTCCTTAAAATAATGGGCCCATCCCCTATTAACGCCTCCTACCATCTGGAAAGGGCTCACCGATCCTTGTGTCCTCGACCTACAGCTGGATCTCCCCCTCGTCCGATCATTATGAAGTTTCTCAGCTACGTGGAAAGGCAACACGTCTATCTGAAGGCCCGGGAACTGAAGGAGATCTTGTGGGGAGTATCAAAGATCCGAATTACTCAAGACCTACCCAAGGAGATCCGGGAGAAGAGGGCAGCGTACCACCCTGTCGTACAAAAATTAATAGCAGCAGCAATCCCCTTTAGGATGGTGTACCCTGCAATGCTGAGAGTGACTGTTGGAGGTTCTACTGTTAATTTTAATACTCCCGATGCGGCCCATAAAGAACTTTGATGGTTGTGCTAGATACTCTCTTAACCTAATTTTGTGTATTTAAATGTGCCTGGCTCTGTTTCCTTCTCCCTGGTGTTCCGCTTCTTATCTCTGGCTTTCTGTCTGTGCCTCCCTGTTTAATTCCTTACCTGCTTCTGTCTCGGCTCTCCTCGCCATGCCTCGCTTGCTGTTCGGGCTGTTCTGGTCCTCCCTTTGGGGTCCTCCTTACGGGCTGTCTATCGGGGCTGGATGGGGATGAGTCGCTGGGCTTGGGTCCTGATCGGGGCTCCCAGTATGTTTTTTTCGATATCGGCGTCTCCGCGGAGGAACTTCTGTTTTGGGGTTGCTGTTTCCAGGGGAACTTCCGGGATGTCGGACCGCTTTGAGTCCTGTGATTATAGAGGTCCCCGCGGAAACTGCGACCCTGGATCTGGCAGCGCTGGTGAGTCCTCCTTATCGCACATTGGACCAGTACCTGATGAGTTGGATTTTCGATAGCCAGAGACGGCGTGGATTCCGGTCAGTGGGCCTGACAGTCGAATTTAGGGAGAGTTGGTGGGAGTCATGCTGGCTTCATGGGGGTGAGTGGGACTTGGCTTCCTGGACAACTCGGCCCTAGTGGTCCTTTGTGTCTCATCTTATTTTTCTCTTTAGATGCCCTACCCTCCTATCTTTATGGTGTATTGGTTTGTTTTATTTTGATGTTGGCGGGTTGGGGAGGGGATGGCGGCTATGGGG
This sequence comes from Neoceratodus forsteri, assembly GCA_016271365.2. Classification (NCBI taxonomy): domain Eukaryota; kingdom Metazoa; phylum Chordata; order Ceratodontiformes; family Ceratodontidae; genus Neoceratodus; species Neoceratodus forsteri. The sequence continues at coordinate 1,096,717,151 of CM057451.1, forward strand.
GGGGAGGTCTTAGTGGGCTTGCTCGCTGGATGTGGGATCACGAGCCGTGTGTCAGGGGGGTTGCTAACCTCTGCCCGGGGCTGGATATGGGAGGGACTGGGTTTGCTAGCATCTGGGTCTTGCTCTCCTTTAGAATACTTTCTTACCTAGTAGCATATGGGTATTCGCTTCCGGCTTTTGTGTGTGGAGGTTCGATGGGGGTTTGGGAGGTCTATGATGCGGGTTAACGGATTATATGTGGGATCATGTTTTTCGACCTCCAACTGTATATAGTTTTTGGGGTTTATAGTTGGGGTTGTTTCTGGGGAGAGCGGGTTAATGTATGGTACGCAACAGTTTTGGTCTGTCTGTCCTCTTTAGTGGGGGAAGGGGGTTTTCCTGGCATATGCGGATGTTCCACCATATTTAGGACTCATGCTTGGGGAAGGGATATGCAGGGTGAGGAGTCACGGGTGGATTCTTCACCTAATCTTTTTGTATTTGGGTCAATTTTTTTCAATGGCCTTTTTCTGACTGATATGACTGCTGGTGGGTTTTTGGATTCTTTGGGGGGGGGTGGGAGGGTTACTTTGGGGTTTCAGATTTGTATATGGGAAGTGCACCTTACTACTATGTCTGATAATTACTCTGTCTGGATATCTAACTGGCTTGGTATATTTTTAAAATGGCTAGAAGTACAGCTAAATTAGCATCGTGGAATGTTAGAGGGCTTAGGGATCGGGTCAAACGTCTGCAGGCTTTTAATCACTGCTCACTGCTCCACATTGATATCCTTTTTTTGCAGGAAACACATTTATGTCGTGATGAAACTAGGTTGCTCTCTCGATCTGGTTTTTCTCAATTTTATCTCGCTGGGAATTCTTGTTTCAGTAAGGGGGTGGCGGTTCTTCTTAAACGACATGTACTCTTTACCAAGGACCTAGTTCTCTCAGACCCAGAAGGGAGGTATGTCCTAGTGAAAGGCAATTTAAACGGAGAAAGCATCGTTCTTGGCTCAGTATATGGTCCGGTGGGGGGAACCTGAGTTCTTTATGGCCGGCTGAATAAGCTGAGCTAGCTTATTGCCTGTCCAAATACTGGGGGGACTGGAATGTACCTTTCGTCGGTTTTAGATAGGAACCTCCAGATAGGCGCATGTCTTCCCCGGCTCAAAATGCTTTCCGTGAAATGATTTCGCTGTTAGGTCTGGGTGACCCTTGGCGCCTTGCCAACCCTTCCTGTCGTGTTTTTTCCTTCCATTCCCAATCACATAGTACCAAATCAAGATTAGATATGATACTAGTCAGTCTCTCTCTCCTCCCACATGTCTCCCTATCGGGTATTGAACCGATCATTGTGTCGGATCATGCCATTGTTTGGATGCAAATGTTTTTAAACCCTGCCTACTCTCGTGATTCCATGTGGCGATTAAATACTCAATTATTAAAGGACCGTCACTGTGTCTCTGAAATCAGTTCCCGGATATCTCTTTTCTGGCTGACAATGTAAACTCTACCCTCGGGTTGATATGGTATGGGGAGCTTTAAAATGTTATCTTAGGGTGACTTTATCAAAATGGCTTCCTTTAGAAAGAAGGCACGTTTAATTAGGTCGTTGAGTTGGTAGGTAGGATCAGGGATCTTGAAACTAGATATTCATCAACTTCCTCGCATCGGACCTTGGGGAGCTTCTTTTAGCTAAGAACGAATACTCCAGACCTCCTGAAAGATAAGACAGAATACTGCCTGCTGAAACCCAGGCTAAATATCTGGATCTCGGTGAGAAATCTGGTAAGTTATTAGCTCATGCGTTTCGTGCTCTTGAGAGTTCGAGGATCATCCTTCCCTGATCTCCCGTCTGGTAATAGTGTCTCTTCACCCAGAGACATTGCGTGTGTCTTTAAGAGTACTTCTCCGGTCTTTATTGCCATTCCCGGCATGCCACCCCAAAGCGAATGTCAAAGAATATATAAGAAATAGGTGTCCCGTGCATATCAGAATCCCAACAAGCGAGTCTGCTAGCCCTATCTCAGCTGAAGAAATAAGGTGTACTATAGCTTCCTGGCCTCAGACAAGGCGCCGGTCCGATGGATTTCCGCAAACTTCTATAAAGTCTTTGTTAAGGACTTAACACCTATTCTTCTAACATAATTATCTCTCAGTCTCATCTGAGCTTGATCCCACCTATTTGAGGCTACCATAGTTTTAATCCCTAAGGCAGATAAAGAACCCTCTGATCCGCTAGTTACCGTACTATTTCCTCCAAAACTATGATATTAAAATACTAGCCAAAATACTCGCGAAAGGATCAAGAAGATCTGGTTGAGCTTCTGAGCCTCGAGCAGACCGGTTTGTCCCGGAGGTCGGCGGCTGACCATTTGAGGACCTTATCACACATCTCTCAGCATGCCCGGTCTATCTCAAGTCCTGCTGCTTTGATATCTCTTGATGCTGAGAAAGCATTCAACCGGGTTGACTGGTCCTTCCTATGGATAGTAATGGAGGAAATGGGCTTTCCGGCCTCCTTCTTGAACGCGATACAGGTATTTTATAGGTGCCCTTCTGCTAAAATTTACTATAATGGGGTCCTGTCCCCTTCTTTCCGTCTTTTTGCTGGTACTAGGCAGGGTTGCCCCCTTTCTCCCCTGCTGTTTAATCTATATTTGGAACCCCTGCTGATTAAACTTAAGTCCTCTCCCTATGTGAAAGGTATCATGCTCTACAAGCAGGAATTAGTTTTGTCTGCCTATGCAGATGATGTCCTGCTCCATTTAATGGATCCAGTATCCTCTTTAAAGGCAGCACTAGATATTATTAAGCAATTTGGTTCTTTTTCGGGTTACAAATTAAACGTCTCCAAATGTGAAATTTTCCCCTTAAATAACTATATGTTTAAACAAGATTTCCTTCCGGAATGAGGTGGACTCCCAGATCAATTAAATATTTGGGAATTCACTTTTCCACTGACCCCTCACTTCTCAAAAAATTAAATCTGATTAGGGTTAGGGACTCGATTAGTCAAGACTTGCAACGCTGGTCAGCTCTCCCTATCTCATTGTGGGGCAGAATAAATATTATCAAAATGAATGTTCTCCCCCGGATTTTCTATCCGCTGAATCTTACTAATCTCTGGGTCCCTCTTTCCTTCTTTCAACAGCTGCACCGACTGCTTTCTACTTTTATCTGGCAGGGAAAAGGGGTGCGATGTTCCTATGCCACCTTGTCGATGCCTAAGGAGAAAGGGGGCCTGAGACTTCCTAACTTCCTTCTGTATTATTGGGCGGCTCACTTCTCTAAGTTAGGGAAATGGTTTTCTACGAATACTGAGAGTTCCTGCCCAATCTGGCTCCAAATGGAGAGGGCCTTTCTTTCTGAACTTAGAGTTGATATGTCCGCTTTATTCTATCAGACCCCAAAAATCCTCTCACAGCTGGTCTCTGATGAGACGGTGGCGGTTTCTCTTAGAGCATGGGCACAGTGTCTTAAGTCTTTTCGGATTTCTAATCTCACGGATCTAGGGCAGCCGATAGTTCTTAACCCCAATATTCGATTAGGAAATCTTGGATAGGAGAGCTGGCTTCACAACTCAAAGATTCTAGGTGGAACACTTGTTTGGTTATGATTCGCTTCTTCACTCAGATGATATTCTTACCAGGTTTGATATACCAACCAAAAGTATTTTAGGTGTTTCAGCTCCGGCACTTGGTGGGTAGTAAATTTGGTACTGAGGTCAGAAGCTCGGTTGTGTACCCCTTTCTATCTAGCATTATAAATTTGGCTTCTCAGCCTCTCTCCATATCGCTGATTTACTCCTACCTCTTGGATTTTAACTCACAGGAGGAAGTTGGGGGACCCCTGGTCTGGACACGTCTTCTTCCCGATGAGGTTCCGCTCTGGAGAAATTTTTGGCCTAATTTATATAAATACCATACCCAAGATAGATTTCGTTTAGTACAATATAATATTGTTAACAACCTTTATTATACTCCTGTTAAACTTTTTCAGCGTAAACTGGTTTCCGTTTCAGACTGTTTCAGGTGTTCACAGGCCGAGGGCAATCTAATACATATTTTCTGGGAATGTTCTAAAGTTGCTCCACTGTGGTCTTCGATCCGAGACAATCTGGACTCCCTTTTGGGTCTGAGTAGGTTTTTCCGTCCCGAAATCTGTGTGCTGGGCGACCTCTCTTACATAGATAGTGTGGAGCACAGATATCACATGGCCTTAATATCTATGGCTGTCAAGAAACTGGTTTTAAGACATTGGAAGGACCAGTTGGTTTTATCACACGCTGAATGGTTAAAGGAGGTAATGTTGTATCTCCAATCCGAAAATTTGATTGCAAGTTATAAGGATCGTATGGATCTATTTCACAAAAGATGGGGTAAACTGCAGTCTCTTTGTTTGTCCTAATGCCTGGATCTGCTGACCTGATCCCTTGGCCCTCATATAGTACATATAGTGTTTCTAGTTTTTATATGTTATTATGGTTCCTAGACCTGCTCCCTTTCCTTAGTTAGTAAGTTAAGTTGTTCTAGCTTACAAAGGTATTAGGCAAATAGATTGTGATATCCAGAGTTCAGGGTCTTTTGTTTTTGGTGGTTTGTTGTTGGTGCACTTTAGGTGGGGGGGGGGATGAGTGGTGGGGATCATATATTTTTTCTGGAGGTTTGGTTGCAGGATATGTATTTCATGCTTTTTCATCTTTTAAACATCTCTGAATATCCTGTACATTTGTTTACTGGGGGAAGGGGTTTGGATTTTGTTATGTTCCCGTGTTGTTCGTTGTTACTTCTTTGTTTGGGTTGTATTACTTGAAACTAATAAACTTAAATTTCAAAAAAAAAAAAAAAAAATGCAGCGCAGTGCCATTGAGGGTGTTCCTGGAGGTGGCTTCCAGACAGGTGGTAGCCCATCACTGCATAGTATGTCATGGTCGGGGGGGGAAGGTAGATCACATGCACTAATGTGTTCTTCCTTTCTGTTACAGATCCTGTGCATCTGCAGGGGTCAGCGGTGGAGGGCCTGTCCACTTCGGACAGCCATCTGGAGTTGGAGGAGGGACCATCCACCTTTGCAGGTTGCTGGTGTGCACTGTGCCAGTGTGCACGCCTGGCTACCATCACTGATGTTGTTGAGACAGGTGTGGGGGGTGCTCTTCCTGTGTCTCAGCGGTCTGGCATGCAAGCATGCCAGCACGCTGCGGCTGTGGCTGTGGCACAGACCTGCACCATTGATGATGCACCGACCACTATGGGCATTGACATGTGTGTGTCACAGAATGGACACACAGCAGGACAGCTCACGCCCATGGACCTAGCTGGTTCCGATGTGTGTGCCAGCATGTCAGCACAGTCCCAGGCTGTGCCTGTCAGCATGGGTGGGGCAGCACCGGTGACTGTGCAGGTCACTGGCACTGTTGCGGCCACAGCAGCAGAACAACTGATCCCTTGGGCACAGCAGGTGGAGGGGCAGCGGCAGCAGTCACCCACCGGGACTGGGGGTACAGGGCTCAGCGGTGATGTAGGTGTACTGCCTGTGGAAATGCCCATACCTGGTCCTGGTGAGCAGCACCCACCCTCAAGGGGTACTGTACATCAGGCTCTTCCATACTCTAAGGGACAGGATGCCGATGTGGCAGGCGACCTCTTTGACGAGCACACCCGCCTGCTGCAGGCATCACTACAGCAGCAGATGTGGGTTGCAACGTCCGTGGAGGCACTGTGTGTGGCTCTGTAGCGGCACAACAGGGACAATGAGAGGATCCTGTCCCGGATTGACCATTTGTGGGTGGATGTGACCGCCACCATCGACAGGCAGACACAGGCATTGGTCGCTGTCGTGGCCACATTGGGCACACAGTCAGGTGCCCCTGTGCCGCTCACACTACACAGTACGCTATCCACTCCCCGTTCCTGGTGTCGTGTGACACCCACCCTGTCGACACCGAGTTCAGCTGTGGGCATCCCGAGCACCCCTGGTGCAGGTATGTTCGGTGTGCTGCAGACCTCTGTGTGGGCAAGGTCACATTCGCACAGTGAGACCCCTGGTGGTCCATCGGTGCCACCCCATGAGGCCCGTGCTCAGTCTGCCAGTGCTGCTAGGTTTCGGCGGGACCGCCCATGCATCCGAGGTGGCCGTGGCATTGTGCCGCATGACTGAGCTGTCTCCCAGTGCAGGCCCTGTCTGGTGCTGCCCTGTGTGCAATGTGTGTTTCAGTGGGCAGTGCACCAGTGGGTGCCCTGCCCTACACGCAGACACATGAACCACCTGCACACCCTCCCGACTGCTGTCCACAGGTGCGTGTGCATGATGATGCCTGCATTGCGCTGTACACCAAAGTGCGAAGGTGCCCAGCATCTGACACACGTACATGGACAGTAAGTGGAGGTGGTGGCCTGTGGATGAGTGTGTTTTTAGTGTCTGTATTCCTGCTCTGTTGTGCACCTGACCCCTGTGCACTTTGTGCCTGTTGTGTGTGTGTGTGTGTGTGTGTGTGTCTGTCTGTCCATGTGGCGTGTTACTGTTCACCCCTCCCTGGTTGTATGTGTGTGCTTCTGTGCCCTGCCACTTCCCTTGCCGTCATGCACCCCTGGTGTGTTTCCCTGTGTGTATGTGGGTTGTGCCCTAGCCACTGTTGGTTGCACATGGCCCCATGACTTACCTGTGTTGGGTGAAGTGCTCCTCTGTGATGGTGTCCCGGTGCAGCTGGGCCAGCTGGATCAGTCGGGGGTCACGTCGTCCAAGGGGGGGCTGCTCATCCCCATCATCACCGGCGTCACCGTCGTCTCTATCGCTGTCCCCCTCATCGACCTGTATGGCTATCCCACAGTCTTTGGCCATGTTGTGCAGGATACAACAGGCCAGGAATATCCCACAGGCCTTTGAGGGGCTATACTGTAGGGCACCGCTGGAGGTGTCTAGGCATCAGGCAGCTCAGCATCCCAAACACCGGCTCAATGATGTTGCGTGTGGCGTGTGCTCTATTGAAGCATTGCTGCGATGGGGTCGTGGGCTGCTGGTAGGGTGTGAGCAGCCAGGGATGGTGTGGGTATCCACTGTCACCTGTGTGGAGATAGTGGAGGTTAGTGTCTTGTTCAGGCTCATATTGCCCCTAACCCTGTGTGCCACACCCATGGCACCTGTGGCTTACCCACCCTTGCCCCTGATTTGCCAATCCTACATGCATACTCACCCACTAGATGTCGTGTGGGGATGTCCCCACTCTCAAATCGATGGCACAGTGCCGACTGGTACCATATGAATGAATCGTGTGCTCCGCCAGGGTGCGTGGCACAGTCATTGATGATGTGCCCACTGGCATCACACACCACCTGGCAGTTGACACTAGCATATCCCTTCCGATTCCAATAGGCAGCCCCATCGGGGCCAGGTGGCATGCGAATGGCCACATGGGTGCAGTCTATCGCACCTAGCACCCCAGGCATATGTGCTACCCTGTGCAACTCCTGTATGTTTGCTGTGCGCTCTGCCGTGGTGCTGGGGAAATGGATGTACTCCGCAGCATGTGGCAGCAGTGCGCTGAGGAATTGGGTGAGGATGCGTGACGTGGCCGACTGTGTTATGCCTGTGGTGTCCCCTGTTGGTCTCTGGAAGGTACCCATGGCGAGCAAGCACATGCAGGCTGTTACCTTTGTCTCCACTGACAGAGCATGACTCCGTCGTGAGGGTGCCTGCATCACATCACTGTACAGCTCACAGAGCCACCTCAGTATTGCCCTGTTCAGGCGGTACCGGCCCACAATCTCGACATCTGAGTAGAGCTCAAAGCTGATACGGGCTCGGTACTGCCTGTTGGGGGCGTACCGCCGACGGGCCCTTCCACGGCCACGTCCCCCTGCAGCATGCCTTCTCACCCCCCTCATTACAGCTTCCATGTGGAAGCTGGCACTGTCCATGTCCCTGGCTTGTGATCCCCTGGCTGTTGTTGCTCTGTTCCCCCACTGTCCTGACTGCTACCTCCACTGCACCGGGTACACCTACTGGCCTCTGCACTCTGTGGCCCCACACACCTTCCCTTGCCCCTATTCTGTCCTGTGCTCTCCCTGGCCTGCACTCTTTCTCCCTCTGGCCTTGTCTGTCTCCCTGCCTCATGTGGCTTCCCTGCAGCGTTCTTGCGCCTCTTCCTTGAGCCTTTTTATTTTGGCTCATTTCCGCTATGGCGCAACTTCCGCCTGATCCACTGTTGCGCATTGCTCAAGCCTTTGAATATCGCATTGCGCACTTTATGCATGGTTCCACCCCCTTCAGTTGCGCATGCCTTAATTAGCATTGAGCTGTTACTCAGCATGTTTTCAGTGGCGCAACTGCCTCCTGCTGAATATCGCAGAATGGCGCAATTTCGGACTTGAGCTGGCGCAACCCTTTTGAATATCCCACCCTGTATGTTACATTTTGAAGCTTTAAAATGAGTTCTTTTTATGAAGATATAACTGGTTCTGTTTGATTTCTCTGCTGAATTTTCAGTGCAGCAGAGGCTATTGTGGTGTCATCAGGTATTATTCAAACTGCTCTCTGATTGGTTAAGGGTTGCTTTGTGCTCTATCTAAAGAGGAGATAAAAGGCTAAATGAAGGTAAATGATGTATCTTCAGTTAGAATACTTGTGTGCCAAAAATAACAAATTTATCTGTGAGGTGTGATACCTATACTCTATAAACGGTATCAATGCATGTTTTATACCATGGAGCCTGCCACGATGCAACGCAATACTGCAGCGATGGGTGGCAGAGTTATTGCAGCAAACAAGGACATTTTAATGGCAGTCAGTCCCTTTTGCTATGTAGTAACCTGAGACACTGTGTTTCATCCTGGCATGCTCCACTGTATGTTGATATATAAAAATGTATTACCTTCTTTTTCTAGCTGACTACTATATAGAAATTCTGCTGCCTCTACTGTGGCTCCTAGACATAACTGACAAAAATTCCCCAGAACCTCAAAGTAATCCACTTAAACTAACCCCAAAGTGTATTTCTGTCCTCCATGGGTTATTCTGGTTGTGTGTTGAAATGTTTTATGCAGTAGCCAAATTTTAACCCCTTAAGCTTTTATACAGTATCCAAAATATGGCATAGCTAGAAAATGTAATAACTGGTGACCCCCTTTATTACACCTCATATCAGTGTGATCAAACACTGTAATAATCAGGTATCGGATCATTCCCATTTATACAACATTTCGAACACTCACACTTCACATTCCCTGTTGGGAAACTTGAATTTTTATACTCATGTCAGTGCATCAGTTATTATAAAAAAGAAAACATAATCAACTGTGTGTTAATGACATTACAGTGTATAGTGGAACGTTGTTGTTCACTGAAATCTAGCGCTCTCAAAATGTTGTTCTGCTGCACTAGTGATGTCCACAGGACAACAGAACGAAAAAGACTTTTCGTTCTGCTGCAGTGCAGGTGTCACACATGGTGTCCTCGGGCAGCAATCTTACAGTCTTATTTTAAAAAAAGATATAGTTTTTTTTTTTTTTTTGGAGTCAACAACGTTCCACTATACACTATACAGAACAGTGCATGAGTACCAGTTAACAACAGGGCTGTTCTTTCACCTCATTGGTACTATGACGACTGATTATCTCTCGAGCTACGCTCTCGAGGTAATCTGTCGTCATAGTACCAACTCGGTGAAAGAATAGCCCTGTTGTTAACTGGTACTCATGCACTATCCTATATGTTTTACACACCCTCATTGTGATGGCCACATAAACCTCAAGCTTCGCTCTCGAGGTCTGTGGGTCATCACACACCTTGGGTGTGTAAAAAAACCTCACAATATACAGTTGCCTATGCACTATTTTCAAAGTAACTCATGCCAAGACTAGTTTCCCTGTTCTCAACCATTATGTTTAACACTGGCCAGGTAACACTTTTAAGTTCCCTTAACTACACTGTAATTGCATTGCAATTGTGATGTAGTTACATGCAATTAACATGTAACTACAGTGTAATTACTCCTACTGCATGTTATTAATGATTACCTTACCTGCAGTTATATCAAAATTGACATTTAAAAAAATAAAGTGTGACCAACCAACCTTATCTTAAAGTGCTAGTGTACTGCCTGGAATTAATAGTAACTTTCATTAGTAGTCAGATTTCACGTCTTACAGTATATCTCAAGTATTTTTTGGTTTTCTGTGGTGCTATTTAGAAGATGTTCTGCCTTACAGTACTAGGTGTGATATGTGGAACAGCACTCTACCTGGAGGCTGACATAGTCAGTTGTAGTCCTCCCTATGCAGTGTATCACCAGCACTGTGAATTCATTAGTAACCAAGAAAAGACAGCCTCTTGCTGTTTGGTTGATAACTTGTGACACATGTTACCAATTAAGCAGCAGGGCACAGCGATTAGATAGATAGATAGATAGATAGATAGATAGATAGATAGATAGATAGATAGATAGATGTAAAACTAGAGGGGATACCACGTGGTATTTCTGGGGCACTCAGTCACCGTATGCAAGTTATTCTGCACCTTTAACATTAGAGAAACATAGAATTTGATGTCAGATAAGGACTATTTCAAAAGATCCTTTTCTGCCATCAGATTCATTTGTCCCACCTAGTCTGGCCATTTGTCCCTACCTATATTGTCATCGCAGACCCTACTTGATCTCAAGTTTCCCCCTCCCTATTTCCCAACTAAAATTTCCTTGTGCCTATCCCATGTATGCTTGAAGCCCACCACTGTTTTCACCACCACTACCTCCACCGGAAGACTGTTCCAGGCAACCTCCACTCTTTTAGTGAAGAAGTACTTCCTAACAACTCTCTTAAATTTCCATCTTCCAGTTTCAGTGCCTGTCTCCTTGTTCATGTGCATTTTTCCTCTGAAAAATACTCCCCACCTATGCCTTGTTCCACTCCATGAGGTATTTATATGTCTCCATCATGTCCCCCCTCTCCCTCCGCTCTTCCAGGGTGTACATTTTGAGGTCCCTCAGTCTCTCCTCATAGGGCTTCTGATGCAGCCCCTGTGCCATTTTAGTTGCCCTCCTCTGGAAAGTCTCTATCTTGCCTATTTTCTTCCTGAGATGTGGTCTCCAGAACCGGACACAGTACACCAGGTGGGGTCTCACCAATGATCTATACAGTGGCAACATGATCTCCCTCCTTCTGCTGGTGATACCCCTCCCTATGTACCCCAGCATCTCTCTGGCCCTTCCTACTGCCTTGTTGCACTACCTCCACACCTTGAGGTAATCAGAAATGATTATGATAGAGGAGTGAAAGACCGGAAAAACAAAATCATGTGATGTCTCCTCTATTTGTTATAAATATTCGATCTCTGTGCAGCAGGGCTTGTGCTGTAACAATTAGTGAGGAGACATACTGATGATGTAATGAGAGGAACAGAACTCAATATGTTTGCTTACAGTTAAAGACCAGCTTTTAACATCACACTCAATTCTATTAGGTAGAAAACCTTTTAATGAGCTTGAAGAGAAAGAAAAAAACTCCAGAAATGAAAAGCAATAAGGAACTACTTCTAAAAATTCATAACATTTTCTTCCTGCTGTTTTGGGGTGCTACTAACTCAGTTCACTAGTTCAGTACTGACAAATAACAGTTTTATTGTTATGATATATTCTGATTTTCAGAAGGGCGTAAGAAAGGTTATTATTATTATTTATTACTATGGTTCTCTGTTTATTAAAGAAGGCTATGAGGTCTGAACTCAATTTAGTATAGAAAAGGTCTAAAATTTAATGACTCATACGTAATGTGAAATTGTCTCCTTTGTTCCTGCCATTTTTGAGGTTACATTTTGGTTCTTCATCTGAATTAAGAGTGCACTCAGTATCTGGAAAGCAGGTCACAGAACCAAAAGATATTTGGATACCCACTGATCATGCTTCATTTTACTCTCAGTTGCTGTTTGTTTCAATATGCAGAAAGTTGGCTACTCAGGTACACCATTATTCCTTCAAGAAAAATGAATTATTACTCCCCTCCAGTCATAAAAAAATTAAATGCATCTCACTCCGGTAAGAGGAGAGATTTATCTGCTGTTGCACTCCTTTCCTTCAGGTTATCACTTTGTATACAGAGATTGTAGTAATCAGTTATACACACTCTGCTACAGGAAACAGCTTAGGTCTCTGCATTTCCTTCCTATGACTGAGTTAGCAGCTAGGGATGTGATCACTGGTCATGTCACACTTCTGTTCTGTTCTGTTCTTTGACCAGACCAGGGACCCAAAATTCAGTTCCTGGCTCTGTGTTCTCCTAAAAAATCTCCAGCCTGTAATTCAAGCTAACAGAGAAGAAAAAGCACAGAGTAATGAAAGCCGAACTGTCATTTTTATGTTTGCTTGCATGCATGTGCAAGAAACATAGTGCCATCATCCAAGTTTTCGGAGGTGTGGCAGCCATCTTCCAGTTCAGTCAGTGTGTTTGCAGGCACGGCCACAGTTCTCCAATGAACGCTGCAGCTGTCTATGACAGCAGTTGAAAATGCAGTGGCCGTACAGTTGAAAGGGAGAGCTACGCTTCAGTGAGCAGTGATAAGATCGCATGCTCATGCACACCCTCCCCACATGCACCCATACTGTGTGCTTGTTCTCCCCCCCACGCACACACTGTATAGCTGATGGGGGTGCCCAATTCCCCGTCGGCTGTGCTGCACTCCCCCCCAACAGAGTTCCAGGTGCCATGCTGGGAGCCCACCCCAGCGTGGCAACAGATCATATGGCTGACGGGAGTGCCCAATCCTCCATAGGCTCCACTGTCCCCCCCCAACAGACTACAGGGTGCCACGCTGGGAGCCCACCTGAGCATGGCAACAGATCGTATGGCCAATGGGGGTGCCCAATCCCCCGTCAGCTCCACGGCCCCCTCCAAACAGCCTTCCAGCTGCCACGCTGGGAGCCCACCCCAGCATGGCACAAGTCCCACGTCGTCTAAGTTAAAAAAAAAAACCTGAAAGAAAAAACCTTCCTTCGCTGACTGTCCTGACCCAATCTCCCCCACCCACACCCACCCTCTGTGCACCCTGCCTCCCAACACCCTTCACCCCAAACTTACCTCCAGAGCTTGGCGCAATGATCTCCAGTGGACCGGGAACACATCTGCACTCTTCAAAGCCGACCACGAACTGAGGAAATGCTGGTAAGCTGTATAACGCAATAAATAGGGTTTTTTCAACTTTAGTGCATATCTCGGGCATTTTGGGCAATTTTTTCACCAAATTTTCAACATGGGGTTTTTGGAACCCCACCTCAGAATTCTGTCACTGTCATGGTGTTAACTGGCCCCAAAAGGTGATTTCGAAGTCACTGCGCAGAACCACCTTTCAGGACCAATTTATGAAATGACAGTGTCACCGTTCATGAGGTAGGCCCCCAAAAACCTTATGTTGAAAATTTGGTGGAAAAATTCTCAAAAATGGCTGTTTTACGAGCATGTGTTGCGCTGTTCCTACGCATGCTCGTAAGTTCGCAAATTTTCAATATGTTCACTCCAGATTTTCAACATTGCCATTTTACCATACCTCCTTATGTGCAGTACAGCTGTCATTTCTCACATCTAACCCAAAATGTGTTTCTACGCATGTAGCGCATAATGGTGCAGTCGGTGTGCGAAATCAATGTTCGTGACAGATTAAGAAAATAACAGTGACACTGTTCATGAGCAGAGGTGTTAAAATGGCTACAATAAAAATTTGGTGAAAAAATTCCCAAAAATAACTGTTTTACGAGCATGCGTTGCGCTGTTCCTACGCATGCTCGTAAGTTCGCGAATTTTCAATATTTTCACTCCAGATTTTCAACACTGCCATTTTACCACACCTCCTTATGAGCAGTATAGTTGTCATTTTTCACATCTCGGCCAAAATGCGTTTCCACCCATGTAGCATACAATGGCACAGTCGGTGTGTGAAATCAATGTGCAGGACAGATTAAGAAAATCACAGTGACATTGTTCATGAGCAGAGGTGTTAAAATGGCTATGTTAAAAATTTGGTGAAATAAATCCATAAAATGACTGTGTTATGAGCGACCATTGCGCAGTTTCCATGCACCCTCATAACTTCATGGATTTCTAATATTTTCAGTCCAGATTTTCACCACTGGCATTTTTCCACACTTCCTTATGAACAGTACAGCTGTCATTTTTCACACTATGGCCAAAATGTGTTTCACTTGCTTAACAAGAAATGCGTGGTCGCTGTGGGAAATCACTGTTCTGGACAGATTAGAAAATCACAGTGACACTGTTTATGAGTGGAGGTTACAAAATCCCTGTGTTGACAATCTGCAGTAAAATCCCCAAACTGATTGTATTACGGTAAGTGCTAATATTTTCTATGCACGCCGTGACTTCGCCAGTTTTTTTTTTATATTTTCACTGCAGAATTTCAACATTGCCATTTTTTGCACCTCCCCATGAACAGTACAGCTGTCATTTTTCACATCCTGTTTGAAATGTGTTTTCGCACCTGTGGTACCAAATGGCGTAGTCGCTGTGCAAAATCAGCTTTCAGCTAACAAACTGATATTGCCACTGTTCATAAGGTGGGGGTCACAAAAAAACATTTTGAAAATTTGGAGTGAAAATGCCAACGAACACCTAAAGCATTAGGGTTTCCGACCATAACGCCCCAGCCTGTAGAGACAGAGAGGCATCAGGGGTGTGACTTGGGATTCTCGCCTATAATGCCCATACCATTCCACACCCTGCAGCCGTGAGAGGCATCGAGGTGTGCCTTGGACTCTTCAGCCCCAAAGTTCACCCCACTCTCCTATATAGAACCCATCTCACTGTATTTCTTGATAGAATGGGCTGAGCATAAGGGCCAAAGACCCCAAGGAACACCATGACACTTGTCAGTGTCTGCATTATAGGGTGTGGTGAAATAGCGTTGCCGTTATGCCTGATTACCCAAAGGCACACCCCAGTCCCTGTCAGTCTCTGCAGGGTGGTGGTGGGGTTGGCTTCAGTTCAATACTTCACTGTCATTACTATTATGCAGCTCTCTAACTCCTACACTACCAATGCCAATAAGGGCAAGCAAACATTCGGCATTGACAAGTGCTTGTTTTTAAAGTGAAGAATTAGATGCCCAGTTGACAAGCATCCAGTTCACACCAGTCCAGTTTATTGATTGATTAATTAATCGAGGAATGTATTTATTTCAAACATTTTTCCTGAAAAGACATACTGAACAGATAACAGCTCATTTCCAGATGCGTCCGGGGGGAAGGGGTTAAGGGAAGTGAAGTACCGTGAAATGTGACAACAGAATGCAAAAATTAGAAGACTAATATAAAAAATAGTACAATACAGTTGAGTCACAAAGGAGGGATCTGAAGGATAAGAGGAAAGAGGTAGAGGGGATAGCAGAAGAAAGCATTAGTCAAATGTCACTGCCATGTAGCAGCAACCTACTGATCTACCAAACAACATATGAAATGGACGGACTTATCCTGTGGATAATGCTCTATCTCTTGCAACTGATTTCGTTTATCCACACGTTTGTGTTCTTTAGTGCAAGTAGTTGCAAGCAAAGTGAATAGTAATGGTGGGGTATTTGGCTGACCAGATGCATTACTGTGAAAGAGAAGTATAACAGGCCAAGTCTTCCTTAGCACAGTTGCATTAAATATTTCTTTACTGGCAGAGACATGTCCCACTCCCATTGTGCAGGCTAAGCAACACCACTGTTTGTTAGCCACCATGTGGATGTGAGCTGTTAGGGATATAGAATTTATTTATTTAGTTTCTGTTAACCGGGAAGGTACACTAGACAGCATAGCTGCCTATTTTCAGATACGACCCGGGAGATTACAACAAAGGGTACATAGACAATAGTAGATACAAGAAAACATCATGGGACAAGTAGAAGTCAGACATAGTACACTTATACAAATTTTCAGCAAATTACAGTACATTTGCAGGAATCTGTATGTAGTAACAAAATAGAAATGTAAGTGCAAATAACTAATAGTCATAAGTCATACAACTAGTGAGTAAGTGCTAGAAGAGGGGAAATGACAAGATTTCTAGGCAGGTTTGAGAGTAGTAGAGGTTGGAGCCAGTAGGCAACTAGGAGGAACCAGTACAGGAGTGGGTGGACAGAGGACAGGAGCAGGGTTCAGAGCTAGAAGAGCCATATGAAGCCCCTGTTTGAAGCTGCGTGGAGAAGGGAAGATTCTTAGACTTAGTGGAAGAGAGTTCCATAGCTTAGAGGCCCAGCTAAAGAAAGCATTCTCCCCCATTTTGGTTTTACATCTCGGTTGGACAAAAAGGGATTTGTTAGCTGATCTCAGTGGGTAGGCAGAGGTCACAGGTTTGAGCAGTAGAGTTAGTTTGTCAGGTATCTGGGAGGAGATTATATTCTTTATAAAACAGTAGGAGCATGGCTTGGCTGAGCTGAAGATGGCTGCTTAATTCTGCTACTCCTGGGATCACCAACTATCATCATCCATCCAGTCCTACCCAGACATTCATTCTTTGACAAATACTGGGTCTTTATTCTACCTGCATCACAGCTCAGCTCTGGTATAGTATTTTTGCTATCTTGCAGTTATAGTATTTTATATCTGCAATCAGACAGTTGCTCTATTTCTGGCCTGCAATAATGGCAGACCAACCTTTGCAAAGCAGCTCTCTCAACAGAATTGAATCAATGTTTCAGCAATTAATCAATGAGTTAAATAACTTAAAAATAACCTCACAACAAAATGTTACTAATGTACAATTGCTTGGCCAAAAAATGTCTGCTACAGAATCTAAAACAATTCAAAATGAAGGCTCTATTTTGGATCTGAAAGCTACAATCAGGGAACAGGATAGAATTATTAAAAATCTTCAGAACAAAATTGATGGCATTGAAAACAGAAACAGACATAACAATCTTAGATTTCTGGATTTCCTGAAGGTGCAGAGCTCGGGGATACCAGTGCACTTCTGAAACATGCGCTTCCAATGTTGCTTAAACTTCCTCCCGACCAAGGCCTCACTATTGAGAGATCTCATCGCATTCTAAGCCCAAGGCCTGGTCCTACTCAAAACCAAGGCCCATCATCGCCAGATTCCTGAATTATGCTCACACAGAATTAATCATCCAAAAAGCAAGGCAAGTGGGTACGCTTATTTGGCAGGATCATAACATATCAATTTTTAGAGATTTCTCAAAAGGACTATCTAATAAACGCAGACTTTATAATCCTATCAAAACTGTTTTGCACCAGCAGGGTATTAAATTTGCTTTACGCTACCCAACCACAATGCGTCTATTTCTGAATGATTCATTTAAAGATTTCCACACACCTGAAGCTTTATCAATGTTCCTCAATATACCTCAAACTACACATACTATACCTATTGATTGTGCTGCAGCCGACCTAAATATTGATCCGAATTCCTTCCAAGAGGTCCATCAATCTCCAGTGAACATCTTTGAAACTAATCCAAAAACCATAGAGAAGCCTGCACAAACCGCAATTAAAACTTCAGCTCCTGCCAGAGTTTCAACGCGCATACAAGAAAAAAAGTCTGTTCAATCTCTGCATGCTAAACATTTATGCTGCTTCGAATGATACTCCTTCTATGTCGGACCTGCAAACCGAAAGCATGTTGACTTCTCCACTCCTCTTGTGTTGTCTAATAAATATACTCCACTATGCGAAGATTCACTTTTCTCATGAAGAATGCTGAGAAGATGATTTAGATCCACCTGCTGATACCTATGCGAATGCCCTGCCTAATACCAATTCACCTGACTCCTCATGGGCAGAGCTGATATCTAGTTCCCCATCCAAATCAGCAGAACCTACCAAAAAGAAAAGAACAGGGAAACTAAAGAACAGAATCCATAATACTGCTTCTCAGATAAATAATCGTCACAAGCACTGACTGATAGGAGGTCCTGATAGTATTTGCGAGTATCTATATTAAGCACCCATAATCTCATATTAAAATATGTAACACTATTACTCCCAGCCAGTTTGGTTTGAGTAAGGCTGTAAATCGCACCGAAATTTCAAGGGCTATATTTAGAGCTTCTCTTTTTTTTCTTTGCTTACTTGAAGTGCATCTGCATTTCTCAACACATCTTGTAATGCACCCATCACATCTGTTAATAGCGATGCATTAGATATAATTATTGCCCCGAATCCCTCCTAGGTGGACCGGCGTTTTTTCCCACTAGCGCCTATGTAAATGACATGTATTCAGAGAAACCTGCACAGTTTACATCTAATCCAACCGCTCCTACCTAAGCTTCTACGCTAATGAATATGAAAGGAATTTTCTTGCTTTCTATATACGAGTCATTAGCGATGCTGGAATAACATCTCATTATCATTTATTACTTGGAATTTGTAAACAGGTCGGTTCTTCCACTCCGCTAGCGCTATCTAACAGGTGTGCTCCACTTCAAAATGTTTGTCTACCACCTTCGTGGAGCACTTCGTGAAGAAGTCTAGAAGCCACTGACTGATGCTCTCACAACTCAGGTCTACATTTAATTCCCTTGTTTCCTTCTAGGCAAATCTGGTGACTGATTCCTTAAACCCCCTGAAAAAAGAAAACTAGGGGAGACTGAAGATCAACATAATTATCATTGTATACTGGGTGCAGAACTGTAAGGTTCATTGATTGCCATGTATCTCTGACTTTGTGCGTGAACATTTATGTGTAGCTTTTCATTTTAGTACCACTTTTGGTTACTCCTTTTTTTTCCACTTTTTCTTTCGTTCAAATGCGTTGCCTAGCTTAACCTATTAGAGCTTTCACACTCAGCCAGTTTGGAAGTATTAAGGCTGTAAATCGCGTTTTAAACTTAGGGGCTGTATTTCTTTCATTCAATTGAATTTATAAGCATATTCTTGCAAAAATTATCTAAATGTGTAAACCTATTTACCCGGATATATACCATTTCCATTTTTTTTTTCTCTTTCATGTTTTTTCCCAGGCCCATAGGTGTGCTACTAGTCATCAGTTTATCAGTAAAATAAAAAGTGAAACATAAAATATAACATATTGCCATGTATGTTTACTACATTTAAAGACTTATTTTTACTTTATGGCAAGTGCTATATATATATATATATATATTTACATAGTGGTTGTCTATATATATAAATATATATTTTTTTTTTAGTCCACCTACTACTCTAAGCTAATAGCACACATATATCACATATCCATTCTTTATTAAGCTAATGTGGATGTTTATATGCCTTATAAGCCTTTATCTTTTGATTATGCTATTCAGGGATATGTGATGTTATTTTGGCATATTATTCTTTTTTATTGAACTAATTTGATATAGTTCAACATGATTATTATGTCTGGTTTAATTATTACTTTAAAAATGTTTTATGCATTGTTTTAGTATGATGCTTATTGGTTTTTCCCAGGGTTCTAGCTTAAATATTTGAGTGCTAGTCATAATAATTACTTATAAGATATTGTTACACATAGTTAATAACGTAGGAATATTGCATGTAACCTTTTCTTAAGTGTTTTCTACGTGTTTACACACCTAGTAGTGTGGCGAGAGAGTCTCAGGTATGTGTACCGACTCCTATCTCTCTACACGTCACAAATGTTCTTACTGTAATATACAATTTTTCTTTGTTTCTAGGAATATTCTCTCTACTATTCTATTCCTCTATTTCTCTTTAGTGAGACTCAATAGGCATGTTTATCATATTATTCTGAATCCATATGTTCTAAGGATCCTGCTCACATTTGGGCAACCTACTCATCTGCCTTTAGAACCTTTGACACCCTCTGACTTAGTTTTTTATGAGTCCCTCCTTCCGATTTGTAACTTCCTATTTTACCATTTACCATTATGAGTGATTTGATAATACACTCATGGAATGTTAAGGGACTCAATTCTCCTTGTAAGGGAAAACAAATACTTACCTACCTTAAGAAGCATAAAACACATATTGCTTTCTTACAAGAAACTAAACTTATGTCAGAGGATGTTAGGTTAAAAAAAGGATTGGGTCAGTCAAGTATTTGCATCCTCTGCCTCCTCTAAAAAACGAGGTGTCGCTATTCTATTACATAAGTCTCTTAATTGGAGCTCAAAGAAAATTATTACGGACTCGGATGGCAGATGGATTATAATTCAATTATCTTCCACTACAGGTACATTTATGTTAGTTAATGTGTATGCCCCCTAACTCTGATTCCGCTGAATTTTTTCATAACTTGGCTCAACAAATTATGATTAATAATAACAACAACTCACCTATTCTTATGGGTGGTGATTTTAATTTAACCTTAGAAGCATACCTAGACAGAAGTAATAAATCATATGATGCTCATCCACGAAGCATTAATGCCTTGACATTGCTAATGAAAGATCTGGACCTTTCTGACATCTGGAGACTTTCCCACCCTAGACAACGTGACTATACATTTTATTCCCCATTACACAAATCTTACAGCCATATTGATTTTAGGCTTTCATCCCCTCTTATTACAGAAAAAACTATTAATACAGACATCCTTCCAATTACCATATCAGACCACTCTCCTATTAGCTTACATCTACTTTGGGGTCCACCCTCTAAATCTCCTTCTTGGCGTTTAGATCCGCTTTACTGAGGGACCCAGAATTTATTCCTTGGATTACAGCCCAGATTCAAGAATGTCTCTCATTTAATGATACCTCTGAGGTATCTCAAGGCACAGTTTGGAAAGCATTAAAAGCAACAATTAGAGGCAAAATTATTAGTTTCGCAGCTCATAGGAAAAAGCTAAGAGAGCAACAACTAGCAAATTTAGAGAATTCCCTTAAAGTAAAAGAAACTCAGCACTATAAAACAAAAAAACCCAATCACGACTCACCATTACATCTCAAAATCCTCCAATTAAGAATTAAAATAAATTAATTAATATCCAGGAAAGCTGAACTTTCCCTTTTAAGGCTTAAACATCGCTATTGGGAACAAGGAGACAGATGTGGGAACTTGCTTTCTTATCAGCTTAAAACTCAGCAGATGGAGAGATATATTGCTGGTTTGAAAGACCCATCAAGCCAAATTTATACAGACAACCTTATAATAAATCATATTATGCATTCTTTCTACCAGCAACTATATTCTCATCCAAATTCCAGTTCTTCTAATCAAATACATGATTTTCTCGATAAACTGCATCTTCCTCACCTCTCTCATCAAGATATGGCCATACTGGATGAACCCTTTACCCTACAAGAGATCCAAACAGCACTATCATCTTTAAAAAATGGTAAATCCCCTGGGAGTGATGGTTTCCCTGTCAATTTCTACAAATCCCTATCTGGTACTCTTTGCCCTTTACTGTTTAAGGTCTATTTGGAAGCATTTTCCAATGGTAAACTACCCCACACTATGACCGAGGCTATTATTATTGTTTTACCAAAAAAAGATAAAGATCATTCTCTTCCCTCAAGTTACAGACCGATATCACTACTCAATACAGACAGGAAAATCTTTTCTAAATTATTAACCCTCCGCATAGATTCATTAATTTCAAAACTTATCCATCCTTCTCAAGCCAGATTTATTAAACACAGAACTGGTTCTGATCATCTTTGTTCCTTGTTTAATTTAATCTACAAAGCAAAAACTCTTGAAACACCAACCACGGCTATAACCATTGATTTTGGGAAAGCATTTGATTCCCTTAATTGGAACTATTTACACCAAGTTTTATCACATTTTGGTTTTACTAATAACTTCTGCGCTTATATCAAATTATTGTACACTCTCCCTTCTGCTCGAATTCTGACTAACACAACTATATCCCCTCCTTTCATCTTGCAAGAGGCACTAGACAGGGCTGCCCCTTTTCACCATATTTGTTTATACTTGCCATGGAGCCTCTTTCTGCAGCTCTTCGTCAATCCTGCATAATTAAAGGCATCCCTATCGGTTACTCTCGCTACACTTCACTATCTTATGCAGATGATTTTCTTATTCTCCTAGAAAATCGCCAATCTTCAGGGCAACCTTTAGTTAAATTTCTTAATGAATTCACCTTTATCTCGGGACTAGCTCTAAATCTTAATAAATCTGAAATGCTACCATTAAACACCCTCTGTAAATCCTATATGAATGATCCTTTGGGCTTCCACTGGGCTTCCCAAGGTATCTCATATCTAGGTATTCGGATCATCCCAACATTGGATAAAGTTTGGGATGCTAATTTCTCTCCTTTACTAACTAACATTAAAAATATATTTGACAGATGTAAATTGCTTAATCTTACCCTTAATGGGAACATTTATGCTATTAAAGTGACAATAGCTCCAAACATATTGTATCTTATTTCTAATATACCTCTAAAACTTCCCTCTTGTTTCCTCATTAAAATCGATAAATTAACAGGTAATTTTATTTGGGATGGCAAAATCCCCCGATTTAGTTGTAATAAACTTAGATCACATTGGTCAAGAGGTGGATTTGACCTCCCTTGGTTTCAGGCCTACTTTTGGGCTTTTCGTGCAGCCCAGACTATCAAATGGTTTATTCAATCTGACGCCAATTCACCTTTATGGGTTAATATGGAAGCCTTTGTGCTAACAACATTGCTACATCTTTTCTTTATAATTCCATCCCCTTCAAATTAAAATCTCACCCCACTATAGTACCATCCATGTTCTACTGGAAAATAATTCATAAATATCTCAAATCAAATCCTACCCCTCTTGTTTATGCTCCTATCTGGGGAAATAGCCAAATATCTCTTGAAAACCATCCAATCTACTGTCGATCCTGAAAAAATGGAGGCATACTTTTATTAAGAGACATACTTGAACCCCATATGTTAAGAATAAAACCCTATTCTGATCTATGCACTCAATGGAATCTTCCCCTGGGATTTTGGAAATATCTACAGCTTCATTGCATGCACTTATTATTTCTCACTTATTACGAATCAATCCTCACATGATCAACACATCTCCAAATGGATAAAAACAACATGTAAATTGAATAGTGTCTTCTATAAAGTTATTAGAGAATCACTACCGGACCAGTCCATTAGTGCACAAAATAAATGGAGCAACTTATTACACTATAACATTACAAATGAGCAATGGCATAGGTGTTGGCTTTCTTGCCACAGATCTTTTAATGATAAACCTAGCTCGCTCATTCAGACTAAAATTCTTCATTTATGGTATAGGACCCCAACTGTATTGCATAAAATGAGATTAACGGATAATGACAACTGCTGGCAATGTAACTTGCCTAATGGCGATTTACTTTATATTTTATGGGATTGTCCCTCCATACAAAAATTTTGGCATCAGATTCATATATTTGCAATGAAAGTGACTGGTCAACCCTTTGTATTAGATTCTAAACACTGTATACTTGGTATTTTTGACCCTCATCCCTATAATATTCCCCAATCCTTGAACAGATGGTTAACCATACTTTTTCTTCTAGCTAAACATAGTATACTTATGAATTGGAGATCTAATATAATCCCCACTCTCCCTGATATTCTTAATCATTTATCTCAATATGCCTCCCTGGATCGTATGACACACATTTCTCTCGACCGACTCAACATATATAATAAATGTTGGCAGGAATATTTTAAACATTTGGATTCATCTAGCCAATCTGGCACTTAAAATATGGATTGAAATACTTTATATAATATCTCTCTCTCTCTCCTTTTATTGATATCCCCCATTTCCTCAGATTGTGGTCTCGCTTTTTCTCTACTTACTTGATATTCTCTTCTGTTTGCTATTTCTTCCTCTTCTCTTGTTTTCTTAATCTTTTCTATATAAGCTTTAGTAGCACTCTAACGATATATACATTGTAGTAATTTACAACTACGACTATTCATATCTCCTCTTTTACCTTATACTTGTTCTATTTTTACTGTATATTATGTAGTGCTAAGCCTTTTTCTTTTTTCATTATAATATTGTAACTGTTCTAGTTTAGGTAGTTAACCCATAATTATTCTATTGCCATTGAATAGTCTTTTTTTCCTCCTTTGTTAGATGTTATGTTACTTAGTTTATAATTTATATAACCTTATATAGTATTGTCATAGGATATACTTGTTGTTTGTTTATCTTTTAAATACTTCAATAAAAAGATCAACTGCAAAAAAAAAAAAAACAGTAGGAAGTAAACTGTCGTAAGTCTGAGGGGGTAAACCATCCCAGACTGGAGTATAGTGTGCATCGGTGAGTAAGTTTGGGCAAAGACAAAGCAAAATGGCAAATGCTGTTGTAACAGACATCCCACTTTCGGAGGAGCCCTCCAGTAGTTGCCGGAAAGGTTATAACCCATATGCCAATTTGAGTCTCAGTATCCCCTGTGCAATGGCCATCCTTACCGTGGATGTTAGGCTATGTCTCACCTTATATGCCAGTACAAGTTGAATGTTGACAGATTTAATAACTTGAGGCTAGGTGTAGGTCAAAATCCAAGGCAGGATCAAGGGCTGCTCCTAGGTATTTAAAAGAGGTAACTGTGTTAAGGGGAGAGCCATCAAGCGCTCTGATAATTAATGGCTGGGTGCAGGACCAAATTTCTGAACCAGAACCGAAGAGCATAGTCACTGTTTTATTTTTATTTAAGACAAGCTTGTTTTGCAATAGCCAGCTCTGAAAGGTATTAAAGTTACTATTGAGATTCAGGTTGATCTCTGAGAGGTTTGAGGAGGATGAGTAAAGAACAAGATCGTCTGCATATAGCAGACCTGAGCAAGCACCAGTGAGTGGTGGGATGTCATTTATGAAGAGTGTAAACAGGAGAGGACCAAGAATCGAACCCTGGGGCACTGCGATCCAAATAGGAGCAAGAGGGGACTTAGCATCTCCGATCTGGACAAATTGTTGCCACTTTGAAAGATAATTTTGGAACCAGGTGGTGACAGAGAGTGAGAAGCCTAAGGATGACAATTTTGATAGGAGCAGCAGGTGATCAACTAAGTCAAACGCTTTTGTAAGATCAACAAAAGTAGCCCCAGTGAAAGAGGCTTTGTCCATAGCAAGTCTGACATCATTTGTAAACTGTATGAGAGCAGTGGATGTACTGTGCCCATGTCGGAAGCCATGTTGGTCAGGGGTGAGGAGTTTGAAGGAGTACAGGTAATCTAAGACCTGGGTAGCAACAATTTTCTCCAGTATTTTAGAGAGGGTGGAGAGGATGGCAATAGGGCGGTAGTTATCCAGATTAGTGGTGTCCCCCTTTTTGTAGACAGGTACAACTTGAGCAATCTTCCAGAGGGAAGGGACATGTCCTGTAAGAAGAGACAGGTTGAAAAGTATAGTCACTGGAGAGACTTTAGACGGTGCAATAGTTCTAAGGAATTTTGGTAAGAGTCCATCTGCCCCTGCCGATCCAGCAGGAGAGATGGACTTAAGTAAGCGTAAGATTTCACTCTCAGAGACTGGGTGAAGGGTGAAAGATGGGTTGGAAGGTTGAAGGTTATCCTGCGGAGTGACAGGTAAAGGCCCAGGAGGTGCAGTATGGGAGGAGAGGTCAGTGAATCTGGAGTTAAGAGCCTCGGCGATAGTGAGCAGGTTATTGCAATTGCAACCATCCACGACCATATCAGAGATTGTATTGCACTTTTTTTCTCTATGATGGTGTTAACATGACTCCAAAAACCATGAGAGTCACTGACAGAGGTACTAAGGAGCTGACGGCAGTAATGGCCCTTAGCAGATCTGATGGAAACCTTACATAGGTTTCAGAGTCTTCTGTACTCTGCCCAGTCCGATGGGGACTGGGTTAGCTTAGCTTTGTTCCAGGCTTTATCCCTCTTTTTGAGAGAGGACAGGAGTGAAGACTTTAACCAGTGGGTAGCAGATCCCCAGATGCGGCACCTTTTTACTGGAATATAATGGTTGCCATTTTGGCACATATGTGATGATACTACCACACTCATAGCAGTGTACAGCAGCATGACTTGGGAACAAGCAGGGGCCTATGGTTGGAGAGAAATCGATTCTGAATAACAGTTATGAAAGACCAACATTTCTTACTGGCACTTAGCTTCTATCATTCATGTGAATACAGCAATTGTTGTCACTATATTTGTTATTGCGTACCGATACATAAGATAAAAAGTGTTATCTTGACCAAACATAGCAAGATTAATGAAGCCGGTCACTGACAACACTCAGAGATTCATCTCACTCATTTTGGCCATACTGAGCAAAGGTCAGAAATGTGTTCTCTCGTGAGGTGCCATTTATTTTTTGACTTACAGTAGGTTTGGGGCTGACTTGTTGCTTTTACTGGAGGTAGAATTTTTTTAATTATTAAAAAAACAAAATGTTAAACCATCTTAATACTTAAACAGTTATGTTATTTTTGTGTCAGTGGGAATTATAATGTCAGACTTGTACATGTCAATTACTGTGGTCAGGTTCACAGCAAGTGCCATACAGTACCTGTACCAAGTGAGAAGTGATTGGTTTGGTCAGTGATGGTGACAGAATAAGATGCTGATTTTGAATGAGTGCATCATTCACAGGTCAGGTTTACTGTTTTAAATCTAAAATTGAAGGTTCTCAGAGTTGTGGTTTCTGGACCTGTTTCAACAGATAATGAGCATATGATTTGCATGCAGATGATAAGCATATAATTTACTTGCATTTTGTATGCAAGTTATGCAAATTATTTGGGTGCCAATTGGGCCACTAAATATTTGTTTTGGAAGGAAACTTTTAGTTCAGCTTGAACTTTAGAACCAGCTGGGTTTGGGGGTGTCTATTTTTTCAGAATCTGTTAATCCATTTCTAGCACTCATGCAAGAAACTCTGTGGTTTCTGATGCCAGAGACACAAGACTGACAGGAGTGCTGATGTGATCAAAACTGCATTTAAAGTGAGTTTATTGCATCTGGAAAAAAATTGAAAACATCATATTAGGCAAAATGCAGCTTATATGTTATAGATTTTTATGTATTTATATAGTTTATTCCTCATGATAAATCACTTATGTGATTTCAGCCAATCAGTGATCAGAACTACAGGCCTTGTTATGTTGCGTACAGTTCTCGTCTTGTGAAGGGGAAGTTAAAGTGAAACCATCAACTTCAGAGGTGGGGAGAAGGATTGTTAGTACTACATGTGCTTTTTTATTTAAAAAAATGAAAAAATGATCTATCACTCTAGCTAACTTGAGTGATGCATGCTGTGAGAGACATCTGTTATGGTATAAGAGCGTCATCTCGCACAGTAAGGGCAGACA
Organism: Neoceratodus forsteri; assembly: GCA_016271365.2. Lineage (NCBI taxonomy): Eukaryota > Metazoa > Chordata > Ceratodontiformes > Ceratodontidae > Neoceratodus > Neoceratodus forsteri. The sequence continues at coordinate 1,096,744,358 of CM057451.1, forward strand.
GAACTGCTCAGGTTTGTTTTGTGGTCCTCTCACCCACACAGTATTAAATGACACTGTCATTCCATAACAGACATCTCACACACCACACATAAACCTATATTACAGGGTTCATTTAAATGAAAGCAAAATCCACATCCCCTACAACTGATCTACTCCTGATGCTTAATCCTCTGCTGAAGTCGCAGTCCTGTTTCTGACATCATCATAATCACTACCAAGACAACAAACTGCGACATAACAAACAGGCTGATGACTCCATCAGAGGATTAAACAGAGAAGTAGATGACATTTTAGAAAGCAAGGATCCTGTTTCCATATAAATTAACCTAGCAGAGAAGAACAAAGGGAAGAGAAATGCAGATTATATGTAAATATACACTGAATTGTATCTAAATATTTTTTTCAAAGTTTTGTCGAGAATGACAAATTCACTTTATTTACCTAATTTACAAATGAACCACACCATCTCAGCACCTGCAGTAGGGTGCTTGCTTTAGCTTGTAGAGCACAGAGGTCTTGCCCCTCAGATGTAGAAACCTCTGAGTATAAACAGCCCAAGAATGCATGCCCCTTCTGCACCTGATTTCTTATTGCCAGTGCTCCAATATGCACAGCAGGATCAGAGGTGGGTACAGAGGCAAGACCCAGAAAGTGCCCTATTCTTGTAACTATGCTTGCATTACAGAAGGCATGGGGAGGCTACAGTACCCGAAGAGCAGTAGTAGCAGGTAAACCCCCTCCCATCCACATGGCCTCATGAAGGTCCTCGGGTGGGGGGGCCGGCCTGCCAATATAATAGTAGCACTACCGCTTCTGGTGCCAACAACCTGGGTTCAGGAGGAGCCTGGGGCATCAGAGGGTCGGCCAGGTGGAAGGGAAAGAGGAAATTGTTTAACCAGGAAAGGCACACTAAGCCGGAGCTTGTTTCCAGGTGCGACCTGGGAGCACAAGGAAGTTAAGTGACTTGCTCAGGGTCACACACTATGCAAGTTGGGGCTGTGGGATTTAAACCCCGGTCTCCAGGTTTGCAGTTCAGAGCCTTAAACCACTGCGCTATACTGCCTCCAGAGGAAGAGGCTTGAGCATCCGATGGACAGCTCATCTCCTCTGGGGTGGTTGGGTGACGAAGTCTGACAATAGGATTCCTCCTGGTGGTAGCCAAGAGGCATCGAGTCAACAATCCTTAGACAAGGGAGAATGATGGGAGGTGTCAGATATTGGCATGGCGTGTGTGGGAGCACGTGCAACACCCCTGCATGTCATTGCACATCTGTTCCCATCAGGGACACAGGAACATGGAAAAATCCCAAACAACCAAAGTGTACACAGTGCTCTCCAATGCAGGGCTGAGTGTAAATGAAGGGCTGTGCTGGACCCTGGTCTTCGACAGCCAAAACCAGTAGCAAATGCACTCCTGATACCACGATAGTGCTCCTTCAGTGATAGATTCAGGCAAATTCTGGATCTGTTCCAAATGAAATTTATCTGTGATGCTACAAACAGAGCACCAACAGCAAACATGTGGGGAGCTGAAGTCTGCTATCCCAGAAACCTTGGCGCTTCACTCAGTTGAGTTTCCTCAGGGGGCATTGTTCTGGGGTAAGAAGCACCCTTAAGTACTAGGTATTTCAATAAAATTGAAACAAGCATTTGTCAATGCCGAATGTTTGCTTGCTGGCTTTGGCAGTGGTAGTGTAGAAGTTACAGAGCTGCGTAATAGGAATGGCAGTGAAGAATTGAACTGAAGCTAACCCCACCACCACCCTGCAGAGAGTGACAGGCATTGGGGTGTGCGTTTGGGTCGTCAGGCATAATGGCTACGCCATTTCACCATACCCCACCCTGCAGACACTGACAAGTGTCACAGTGTTCCTTGGGGTCTTTGGCCCTTATGCACACCCCATTTCATTAGGAAATATGGTGAGATGGGTGCGATATAGGAGAATGGGGTGAAGTTTGGGGCCGAAGAGTCCAAGGCATACCTCGATGCCTCTCACTGACTGCAGGATGTGGAATGGTATGAGCATCACAGACAAGAATCCCAAGTCATACCCCTGATGCCTGTCATTCTCTACAGGGTTGGGCGTTATGGTTGGAAACCCTAATACCTCAGGCATTCATTGGTATTTTCACTCCAAATTTTCAACATTTTTTTGTGACCCCACCTCATGAACAGGGGGAATATCAGTTTGTTAGCTGAAAGCTGCTTATGCACAGTGACTACGGCATTTAGCAACACAGGTGCAAAAACATTCCGAACAGGATGTAAAAAATGACAGCTGTACTGTTCATGCGGAGGTGTAAAAAATGGCAATGTTGCAAATCTGTAGTAAAAATATTAAAAAAATGGTGAAGTCACAAGCGTACATAGAAACTGTGCAACGCACAATCCATAATATAATTAGGTTGGGGATTTTTTACAGCAGATTGTCAACTCAGGCATTTTGGTGCCTCCGATCATGAACAGTGTCACTGTGATTTTCTTTATCTGTGCCGAACAATGATTTCCCACAGCGACCACGCATCTCTGCGCTGAAAGTGTGAAAACACACTTCAGCCATGTTGTGAAAAATGACAACTGTAATGTTCATAAGGAAGTGTGGAAAAATGCCACTGGTGAAAATCTGGACTGAAAATATTACAAAGTCATGAACTAACGAGGGTGTGTGGAAACTGCGCAATGCTCACTCGTAACACAGTCATTTTAGGACTTTTGTCACCAAATTTTCAACATAGCCATTTAAGACCTCTGCTCATGAACAGTGTAACTGTGATTTTCTTAATCTGTCCTAAACATTGCTTTCGCACCAACAGCACCATTATGCGCTATATATGTGAAAACACATTTTGGCGACATATAAAAATTGCAGCTGTACTGTTCATAAGGAAGTGTAATAAAATGGCAATGTTGGAAATCTGGAGTGAAAATATTGAAAATTCGCGAACTTACAAGCGTGCATAGGAACTGTACAACGCACGCTCGAAAAACAGTCATTTTTTGGAATTTTTTCACCAAATTTTCAACATAGCCATTTTAACACCTCACCTCATGAACAGTGTCACTGTGATTTTCTTAATTTGTCCCGTACATTGATCTCGCACACCGACTATGCTATTGTGCACTACATGGGTGGAAACACGTTTTGGGTGAGATGTGAAAAATGGCAGCTGTACTACTCATAAGAAGGTGTGGTAAAATGGCAATGTTGAAAATCTGGAGTGAAATATTGAAAATTAAGTGACCTTACGGCGTGCGTGGGAACTGCATAGCACTGCGCTAAATAAAACAGTCATTTTAGAATTTTTCACCAGATTTTCAACATAGCCATTTTAAGACCTCTGCTCATGAACAGTGTCACTGTGATTTTCTTAATTTGTCCCGTACATTGATTTCTTAGACACCAACTGCGCCATTGTGCGCTACATGGGCGAAAACACATTTTGGGTGAGATGTGAAAAATGACAGCTGTACTGCTCATAGGAAGGTGTGGTAAAATGGCAACGTTGAAAATCTGGAGTGAAAATATTGAAAATTCGCGAACTTACGAGCCTGCGTAGGAACTGCATAACGCTAAATAAAACAGTAATTTTTGGAATTTTGCACAAATGTTCAAAATGGGGTTTTGGGACCCCTTCTCATGAATGATGTCACTGTCATGGCGTTATTCAGGCCGAAGGTGATTTCGCGCAAGTGACTGCACAGTGACTCGCGAAATCACCTTCGGCCCGAATACTCCATGACAGTGACATCCTTCATGAGAAGGTCCCAAAACCCCATGTTGAAAATTTGGTGCAAAATTCCCAAAATGCCTGAGATATGCAACAAAGTTGAAAACCCCTATCTAGCCCATTATACAGCTTACCGGCATTTCCTCAGTTCGCGGTCGGCTTTGAAGAGTGCAGACGTGTTCCCGGTCCACTGAAGATCGTCGCACCGAGGTCCAGAGGTAAGTATGGAGTGAGGGGGGTGTGGGGAGGCAGGGTGCGCAGTGGGTAGGTCGGGTTGTGGAGGGGCCAGGAGACTCGTGGGACCGTTTATTCTTTACAGGTTAAAAAAAAGGATGATGCGGGGCGTTTGCCACGCTGGGGTGGGCTCCAGCGTGGCACAAGGATAGTTGGGGGCATTCAGCCGACGGGGATTAGGCACCCCGTCGGCCTAAGCATCGATTGCCCACGCTGGGGTGAGGCTCAGCGTGGCACTTAGCTACTCGGGGTGAGACACTGGAGCCGACGTGGGATTGGGCACCCCGTCGGCTATTCATTAGTTACCATGCTGGGGTGGGCACCCAGCATGGCATTTGGAAGGCTTTGGGGAGGCAGAGCACAGCACAGCAGGCGGGGATTGGGCACCCCGTCGGCTATCCAATGTGTGCGTGCAGGGGCATGCTGCGCACGCCTGTGTGGGCGTGTGTGTGTGTGGGGGAGCTGCGAATGAGCAGGCGATATCTTTTCGCTGCTCACTCAAGCGTAGCTCCCCCTTTGAACTGTATGCCACTGCATTTTGGAGCTTGTCATAGACAGCTCCAGCATGCATTGGCTTACAGGGGCCGCGCCTCCCAACACACTGACTGAATTGGAGGAGGAGGTGACACACCTCCGAAATCTCCGATGTTGGCACTATGTTTCTTGCACATGTGTGTAAGCAAACATAAAAATTAAAAAAAAAAAAACAGAACCATCCAACCTAATTCATTCTTAATACTTAAGGAATTTGTGTAACAAAAAGTAATGGTATTACCAGTCCTGGATGACTTTTGAAAAAAGGGGGAATTATAAAAGGAAACTAAATTTGTGATTTCAAAACCTCATTATAGCATGCAAGGTTTACACACATTGAATCTGTTCATTAGTTGTTCACTAATTAGGCTGGATGTTTCCATTTTTTCAATGTTTTCAATTTTATATTGCCAATAATTAAAACACTATGATTTATAAAGGATATTAAAACTATTATTGGCTGTTTTGAAAATTTAAAGTTTATAATTGTTTTTATGCATATTCTCTCCACTCTTTTTCCAGACATGAGACCTGGAGAAGTACAGGATTTTACCTGCATCAATGCACTGGAGGCTGCAGCAGCCCTCGACTCTCTTTGATCAATTTCTTCAATGCCAGTCAAAAACAAAATAGTATACACTTTAAATCCATTGAGGGGACACTTTCACTGCCGGTTGCAATCATTTGTTTGTTTTTTTATGTCATTTTTGATTAATTCTATTTGTTTGAAGTCAGCTACTGAAATCATATGAACTTGATGCATTGCAACTTTAATTTAAATGTGATTTAACACCCTTGGCTAAAAGGCATATAAAAACAACAGGTATTTCTACCATGTGATATGTGGAGTAATGCCCCTGTCAGTACTTACCCCAGAACAGCGCCCCCCTGAGAAAGATCTACTGAGCAAACGCCGGGGTTTCCCGGGATAGCAGACTTCAGCTCCCCACATGTTTGCTGTTGGTGCTCTGTTTGTATCATCACAAATTTAATTTGGAACAGATCCAGAATTTGATGGAGTCTATCACTGAAGGAGCACTAATGTGGTTTCAGGAGTATGTTTGCTACGGGTTTTGGCTGTCGTAGACCAGGTCCAGAACAGCCATTCATTTGCATCCAGCCCTGCACTGGAGAGTGCTGTATACACTTTGGTTGTTTGGTTTCAGTGCAGCACACAGCAACCTGGGCATTAATCTGGCATTTTGGGGCTTATTGGAACACTGTCCACTCAGAGAGGGATACTATGGATGCATCTAGTTGGAGCTGAATTATATTTGAGACTGGCAATCAGAGGGAGGGGGGGTTACCACTAGCACCAGGGATATTATGCATTCATCCGGGGCTGGCAATCGTAAGGAGGGGATTACCACTAGCACCAGGGATATTATACATTCATCCAGGGCTGGCAGTCAGAGGAAGGGGGGGTTAGCACTAGCACTAGGTATATTATGCATTCAGTTGGAGCTGGCAATCAAAGGGAGGGAGGTTACCACTAGTACCATGGATATTATACATTCAGCCAGGGCTGGCAGTCAGAGGGAGGGGGGTTACCACTAGCACCATTGATATTGTACATTTAGCTGGGGCTGGCAATTGGAGGGAGTGGGGTACCACTAGCACCAAAAATAGTTTTGTTTTAAAAAATAGGCTGACGATCATTGGGGGGGACTACTAGCACCAGGGATATGTATACATGGCTAGGAGCAGACAACTGGGGGGTGGCACTGCACTAACCTGCCTCATTACCCATGCAAATGAGCCCATAATGGGCATGTAAATGACCCCTTAGCGCCTTGCATGCCCAATGGACTCATTTGCATGGGTCCCTTTGAATATTGCAAATAGAGGTATTCTACATTCATCTGGGGCTGGCAATTGGAGGAAGGGGGGTTACCACTAGCACCAGGGATATTATACATTCAGCGGGGGCTGGCAATCAGAGTGGGGGGGGGTTACCACTAGCACCAGGGATATTATACGTTCAGCTGGGACTGGCAATCAGAGGGATGGGGGTTACCACTAACACCAGGTATATTACACATTCAGTAAGAGCTGGCAATCAGAGGAAGGGGGGTTACCACTAGCACCAGGGATATTATACATTCAACTGGAGCTGGCAATCAGAGTGAGGGGAGGTTACCACTAGCACCAGGGATATTATACATTCAGCTGGGACTGGCAATCAGAGGGATGGGGGGTTACCACTAGCACCAGGGATATTATACATTCAGCTGGGGCTGGCAATTGGAGTGGGGGGGTTACCACTAGCACCAGGGATGTTATACATTCAACTAGGGCTGATAGTCAGAGGGAGGGGGGGTTACCACTAGCACCATTGATATTGTGCATTTAGCTGGGGCTGGCAACTGGAGGGAATGGGGTACCACTAGCACAAAAGATAGTTTTGTTTTAAAAAATGGACTGGCGATCGTTGGGGAGGGGGGACTGCTAGCACCAGGGATATGTATACATGGCTAGGAGCAGACAATTGGGGGGAGGCACTGCACTAACCTGCCTCATTACCCATGCAAATGAGCCCATAATGGGCATGCAAATGGCCCCTTAGCACCTTGCATGCCCAATGGATCCATTTGCATGGGTCCCTTTGAATATTACAAATAGCACTCCAGCGCTATCCATTCTGGTGGCATACTTCAGGAGCCCTGTCAGGGCAGTGCTAAGTGGCTTAGCACTGGACTGGCATGGCCCTATATTCAATCATACCGGGGCACTATTCCATATTTGAATATCTAGCCCCTGGTTGTGTATCAGATGTCATAGATAAAACATTCTCAATCAGATCAAGTCAAAAAAAATTAGGGAAATGTACTAATTTAACTGCTCTGCATCCACCCCTCCTCCTGGTCAACGGAACCCAACCTGTACCTATGTTTAGCGCTCCCACATCCTCTTTAGCTATACTTTTTCCTCTACTGTACTAAAAGAAACATCATATCACTTGTGACATCTTCTGAAATCCCCTTTTTATGGGTTTCCTTAGTCCTCCTGATCTCGTTTTCGTACCCACTCATTGCTACCATGTGCACTTCCATTTTCAACATGATGTGCTTTGCATAACCTACTGTACACACCTTCTGTTATGCCTTGAGTGTGACTATACCTCAGATTTACCCCTCCATTACTTCATTTAATCTCTCCTCAGCATTGCACAGTAACAGATTCAGTATGGTACCCTGCCCCTCATGATGTCCCTTTCATACTGTTCCAAGAAACTAACCACATTTAAGAATTCGTGGCGTGACTCTTTCTTTCATTTGGCCAGAGGTGGGTAACCCCACCATGACAGGATCAAAAGTAAGACCCTGTCTGGGTTGTTATGCAGAGAAAGTTAAAAGCAAGTATCTATTTTGTTGTCTATTATTCTGCCATTTGACTGTATCTTGCCTGTCTTTTTTTTTAACCCGATGTTTATGCACCTAATCTGCCTCCTCCCTCCACTCTCTCGGACATCCTCCGTGGACCCCCCCAATCCCCGCCGTGGTCTGCCCCTAGAGTGCCTTGTCCACACACACTCCCCTGAAGACCCCCGGTATACTTCCCTGGGTAGGGGTGGAGAGGGAACCCCCCATGTTTACCTCTCTCCAAATCAGCATACTGTGTGTGTGCGAAGATCCGGCACAGTGGAGTCTGCCCTGACGAGCCCGGAGACGTCCTAGGGAGGTGTCGTCACCGAGGAGGGACTGAAGTGTTTTTCCAGTTTCTTCCCCCTGATGTCGGCGTGCAATAAGGGACTATGAGCTAGGAGGCACGCTGAGACGTACCTCCTGCTCCGCCCCTCTGCCAACATCCACCCAGTCCACTTACTGCTTCTTCACCTACCATGCCATCCACCCAGGCTCCCCTAGGTGGCGGCATTGCAGTGGGACCCTGCAGTTAACCCGCCCCCAGAGAAGGAGATCTGCCATCAGGAACTCTATCCTTCTCTGCCCCAGCTGACCCCCGGCGACCCGTGCTCGTTCCCGAACCCAGGTCGCCGGCATAGTGCGAGGAGTGGCATCCAGCGCTTCAACCCTCAGCGTCACTGGGACGCATCTTGCCTGTCTGATTGCACAATCAAATTTTTCTTGTGTCACCTAGGAATTCACCACTCTGATGGTACCACAAATTCCTCCTGCTATGTTCCTTCCTTCACTTGCTGTTTTTATACTTTCTCCCCTTATTTCTCTGTGGTTAAAAATATATATGTGAATCAATATGTGAACTCAGATCCCTTGGTTTGCTGATCCCCCTCCCATCCACTCTCCTCTCGTCAATCGTCCACCTTTCTACTTGCCCTCTAATCTTGCTCCTCTCCCCTCCCTACTTTCTATTCTACCCCCGGCTCTCCTCCTCCTCCTTTCCATCTCATTCCCCCCCTTTCTCCCCTCCACCCTCACTTTCCTGTGTCCCAGTAACACTCCTATTTCCCCATCCCTCTCCCTCCCTCCCTGTGTACCTTCTCCCTGTTTCCTTCCTTTGTTTCCCCTTCCTCCCACCCCACCCCTCTCTACCCATAGTCATTCCTTTGCCCCTCCCTCTGCCCCTCTCTCTCTCCCCTCCCCATTTTATCATTTCCCTGACCCTCCCCATCTTCCTCAATTTTCTCTTCTTCACCTTCTCCCTCATTTTTACTTTTGTTCACCTCCCCTTCCCATGCTGGTAAGTCACTACCTCCCCATATCCTTCAGGGTCTCTGCCTTGTCACTTCTCACCCTGGTAACATGGGCCGCTGTCTATTCTTACTAGCACTTCAGACAATAGAACTGATGCTTTAACATGTTCTGGCAACCTAGATCAGTGTTTTCATAGCTTACCTTATTTTAGTTCTGACGAACACTGTGTTTCCCGAAACATCCTATATTGCTAACTGCCTTATTTTCTTAACTGGACCAAGTGACCTTGTCCTGGTTATACTACTATGAGATAGCCTCACCCAAAGCAACTGTCTGTATCTGCAAAAGTGCATAACTTTACCAGCTGAACCTGTTCTAGCATTTTCTGCTCTGTATTTTGTACTCCTCATTTGATACTTTTACTGGTTGTGACATTGCTTTACTGTAAACTGAACATTTGATGACTGTGTATATGTAACCTCTATATTTTGAATTTGTACATATGTGATTGCTATGACAGACGTGGAACCTCTGTAAAAGAGCCTTTGGCTCAAAGGTACTTTCCTAGATAATAAATATATATATATATATATAGTTGAATGCAAAAATGTATTTGTAAAAAAAAAAAAATAATAATCTGTAATACAGGGGGCTGACCTTGAGATGTATTTTGACCTTTACAAGCTTGTTTACAGAACTGTCGATAGGAGACCAGTTCTGGGATAGAATGTTTTATTTTGTTGCCCATGTTAAGACTAGATGTGCTAAACAGGAGATGAATCTTACAAGAACAGGATGCAGATTTTGAACTGCCAGGAAAAGACATTTTTTAAAAAGAGAGCAATGTTTTGTGTACATGGATATAGCGACAGACTGAGATTTAAATTGAGAGAAAGCCTCTCAGATGTAGGACTTTCTTTGTTTATAACTCTTCCTGATCTGCCTATTGACCTATGACTCTATGACAGTTGGGTTTCAGACAAAGTGGGATTTACGCTGTGCATACTCTACACCAAGAGTTTGTTGCATGGGTACTAGACCTGGTACCAGTGAAACATAGGAGAAAGGTGTGGATCCTGCAGCAACAAACCCGTGAGTGGCTACCAGAAGAATGGCAGCCAAACTAGAAGCAAAAATAAAAGTCCAAACTGAGACAGTATAGCTGGCACCAGTGAGGAAAGAAGAACAGGGAGGAACAGAACCTGAAAGCATGTCTACCTTCTTCAAATGGTGGGCTATACAACAAGGAGAGATTGAGAACCAGAGAGAAAAAGAGATTCAACATCGAGGGGCACAGAGAAGAGGTGCAGCAAAGGAGCAACAATGGCTTGATGCCTTGCAATGTGAAGCTGAAGATCTGGTACTGGTCCAGCAGATCAACAAAATACAACTTAAAAAACATTAAACTTCTAATGCTGTGTCCTTTAGATGCTATTGAAGCATACCTGACAATTTCTGACAAGGTCACCATAGTCTGCCAATGGCCAAAACAGCAATCGGCAATCAGGCTGGTACCTTATCTGACAGGTAACCGAAAAGCCCCACTTGCCTACAGCAATGTGGATGCTGCACAGTCAGAAAACTATGCCTGTAGGTCTCTCTTGAGATGTCCTATCTTTTAAGAATTTCTCTTTTTACAGGGTCAGAAACTCTGGTCCCTGAAGTACCACTCAGTTGACAATCCTAGAAAACCTTCACCCGATTCAGAGAACTCCTTATTAACTGGGTGCAACCAGAGGGCAAAACAGTCCCATAGATCATTAGCATATCTGAAATGGAGCACTTCATCAACACCCTTCCTACAGACGTGTAGCTTTGGGTAAAAGACACTGACCAAAAAGTGGGGAAAAGGCCATTTCTTTGGCTGAGGACTACCGGATGGCCAGACAGATGCAGTAACAATGAAGTAACAACCAAGAAACAGCAAAACCCTCTTTTTGCCAGTTTAACTTAAATATCTGATAAGAACTCCGATGGAAATAAAAAATCTGCACTCAAAGGCTTTATTTGCTGTAACTGTAATAAGCCAGGCCACATTACAAGAAACTGCCATAATAATAGGGAGGGTAACACTGGAGAAGATTTGGCATTAGAAAATTGGGCCAAGCATTTAACAAATGTCAAGGTGGGAGATAAGACTGTGATGGGACTTATAGATTTGGGAAGCAGACTGGTGCATGCTGAAGTTCTGAGAAAAGACTGGGCAAATGGATCAGATACTGGGGTCACCTGCATTGATGGGGACACTTGATACTATTCCACCACTCAAGTGACTCTGAACATTAATGGGGCGATACATCCAATGAAAGTGGGGGTGGTACCAAAGTTACTTGTACCCAACCTGACTGTCGATTCAACATTGTTTTGCAGCATTGCAGGAGCTAAATTAGAATTAAACAGTTATGCAACTAAAAGTGCATTCAACAAAGTCTTTCTTTGTGCTGCCATCATTTATCAAAGGCAGGAACACATGACCAAGCACTGCTTGGTAACCAAGAATTCTAAGTATTGTGCAACTCAGTGGGACAAATCGGAATTCACTGGGGCTGTCATTAAGAAATGTGACTGGTCTAGTGGCATTATAGTCGGCACCTCATCAGGAACATTAGATGTTGGCAAAACAGCTGCAGGTGGCTCCACAGTGGGAACGCTAACATCAGGGAGGGGGCCAGCTGTCAAAATCAGCTGAGTCACAGCTGTCTCCCACGGCAGTGCTGTCAAGGAAAGTATTGAGCCCAACTGACAATATTGTAAGTGAAAGCTCCATTTGTTACCTCTAATAAGAAACAGGTGGACATTTCAAATAGTGCTTTTATGTTTCACTTTCTTGTATTGTTAAATGATTATAGAAAGCTGATGTGGTCATCAGGGTTACCACCAGCAGTCTGCGTAATTCGATGGCAGCCATTTACAGGAGTTTAGAATGCCTATTTGGAGGATTAATTCAAACATTGGCTCTTGTTTTGCGTTATCTGTGCACATGTGAAGCGGCTCTCGTGACATGTTAACAAAAGATTAATGGAAGGCTACTCATCTACCAATAGGAAAGCAGATATTTTTTACTCCTTTTGTGTTCGCTGTGCGCGCAATCACAAGCGAACACCGTTGGTATGAGAGTGTCCTTTGAGGGGTGTGGCACTGTCTGCCCAATGGAGAGTAGTGCTGCAGGGGCACGACAGTGCCAGACCAATCAGCACGCAAGCTGACGGTGACAGAGTTTCTGGCTTGCTGGGAGGGGACAGCACCAACTTCAAAAGAAGCTGCTGTCCCTTTGATTCGTGCCACTCAGCAAGCCAAGCTGATCTGTCATATTCAACCTGGAATATGTGCCTGTAACGAAGAAAACCATCCATTAATGACTGTTTCTGGTGGCACTAATTGTCCCCCAGTCCAACCTCCTCATCAACATCCCTTCCCCTACACACACACACACACACACACACACACACAGTAGTGACACTGGGGATGCTCAGTCCCCCAGTGTCTAAAAACTGTCCCTCATCATTTTTTTCCCCTAAAAAGAAAAAAACTGTCCATTGACATGTGTTGCCCCCCCAACATAAGTCAGTGAAACTGGGGGTGCCCAATCCCCCAGTGTCCTCAACTGTTGCAATACTCTCCCCTAGTGACACTGGGGATGCCCAATCCCCCAGTGTCCTGTTCCTGAAATAAAGAACCGTCCCTCATCATTTTTTTTTTCCACTGAAAAACCAAAAACTGTCCATTGTTGTCTGCTGTGCCGTTACCCACCCCCCATGCGACACTTTCAGTGGTATCAGCGCCACACAACCCCTAGGACGCCAGTGTATGCGACAAACACTCAGCATTGACAAATGCTTGTTTATAATCCTGGTTAAGTTCCCCCTTCCCTTTCTCTACCACCTATGAAAGTGGAGGAGCCATGGCCATGCTGCTGCCACCCTTCACCCCCCTTCCCCGTTCTGGCACCTATGATGACAATCACATGATTTGTGGAATTTTCCACTACAACACCATGATTTCCAGCAATTTCAATGAAAACCCCATTATGTTTAGCATTTTACGAACATACCAAAATTGCCTGCAGAAAAAGGCCTAACAGCCTACCAAGTCTGCTCAGTTGTGCAGCTGGCAGCCCTTATTTTGCAGCTGTCCTCCTCCCTTGCCCCTCTCCCAACCCTCCCCCTTGCCCTGTTCCATCCCCTTTTGAAGCTCCCCACTGTTCTGCTGGCTACCACCTCTTCCGGTAACGCGTTCCACCCAGTCACTACCCTATCAGTGAAAAAGTGTCTTCTCATCTCCCTCCTGAACCTTCCCCCTCTCTAGTCTTATATCATGGCCTCGGGTGTCCCTCCCCTCCCTTAGTTTGAAAAGTCCCTCTGTACAAGACTCGTTTGTCCCTTTCATATACTTGAAGGTTTCAATTATGTCTCCCCTCTCCCTCCTCTCTTCCAGTGAGTGCATGTTTAATTCCCTCAGGCTACTCTCATACGGTAAGTCCCCCAGACCCTTGATCATCTTTGTCACCCTGCGTTGCACCCCTCCAGTAACTTAATGTCCTCTTCAGGTATATGCACCAGTACTGCACGCAGAACTCCAGGTGAGGCCTAACTAGTGATCTATATAAGGGCAGCATTACCTCCCCCTCCTTGAGAATATACTCCTAGCAGTACAACCCAGCATCCTGTTGGCCTTTGCAGGCACCTTTCTGCATTGCGCCAAGTTGTTCATTGCTCCAGTAATGAGCACCCCCCAGATCCTTCTCCTTCTCAGTCACAGATAATTGCTCACCCCCCAGTTTGTAGCTCTGCTTCGGGTTTTTAGCCCCAAAATGCAGCACCTTGCATTTTTTGGCATTGAACCCCAGCTGCCAGGTGTCCTGACCAGGACTCCAACTTTAACAGATCTTCCTGTAACCCTTGCCAACCCTCTAGGTTATCCACCACCACTCCCATCTTGGTGTCATCAGCAAACAGACTGATTTTGCTCTTAATGCCCACCGAAATGTCTGCAGCGAATATCCCAAACAACACTGGTCCCAACACCGAGCCCTGAGAAACTCCACTCATCACCATCCTTGGGGATGGTAGTTCCCCCCACCACTACTCTCCGTTGCCTGCCCCGCACCCAGGTCACTACCCAGCCCACCATCTTTGCACCCACCTCTGTAGCATGTAAGCTTACTACCTAGTCTCCCATGCGGCACCGAGTCAAATGCCTTACTGAAGTCCAGGTACAGGACATCCACTGCATGGCCCTTGTCCAGTTGTCTACTTACCCAATCACAGTACTCCACCAGGTTGGTCTGGCAAGATCTGCCAGTGACAAAGCCATGCTGCCTACTGTCCTGTAGCCAGTGACTTCCAGAAAGGATCCCCAGAATCTCCTTTAGGATTGTCTCCATCAGTTTACCCATGATGGATGTGAGGCTCACCAATCTATAGTTCCCCGGCTCCTCCTTGGGGCCACTCTTATGGAGAGGTACCACATGAGCCATCCTTCAATCCTGAGGTACACATCCTGAATCTAGTGAGGCATTGAATAGGCCTGTCAAAGGACCCACTAGTACCTTTGCCAGTTCTTCCAGTACCCTAGGATGAATGCCATCTGGCCCTGGTGCCTTGGCCACCCTCAGTGCCCTCAAGCGCTTTAATACCCTGTCTTCTATGATTTCCCTGTCTGTCTCACCCTTCCCCTCTGTTTCTGACCTCAAGCCCCCCTTGGGTATCTCTTCCCCTTTTCTTTAGTAAATACCGAGCAGAAGTAGTCGTTTAGCGCTTCTGCCTTTTCACCCCCCGCTTCCACCCATCCCCCTCGCTCTTAATCCTTATTATATTGTCCTTACAGCTCCTTTTCTCCCTGATGTACCCGAAGAACTCCTTCTCCCCCTCCTTAATGCCTTGCAGCAGCCTGAGCTCCTTTGATGCCTTGGCTGCTCTTACTGCCCTTGTTTCCTTCTTCGCTTCCTCCAGGTACTCCTCCCTGTCCTCTCCCCTTTCTGTTTTCTTGTCCCTCCTAAATGCTGCTCTTTTCTTCCTTATCTTTTCCATGACTCCACTGGTCACCCAGTTAGGTTTCTTTGCCCTAGCCTTCTTACTCTTGGCCTTGCCGCAAGTTTTAGTTGCCTCCGCTATCCCTATCTTTATGAGCTCCTACCTCTGGTTAGTGTCCATACTAAGATGAATTTTGGCCACGTACTCGCTTACTATTTCCCCCATCCTCTTGAATTTGGACCTCCTGAAGTCTAACACCCTTGTGTCAGATACTACATCCTCCTTACCCATATCCAATGTGAACCATACAGAGTGGTGGTCACTCCCCGCCAGAAGTTCTTCCACCCTTAGTTCCCTCACAAACTCCCCGTTTGCCAGAACTAGGTCTAGGGTGCTACCTAACCTGGTTGGTTCGCTGACCATCTCCATCAGGAAGTTATCTTGGAAGGCCATTACAACACCATGATTTGTGGCAACTTCCATTACAACACCATGCATTTTGGCATTTTCCATGATAACACCAAGATTTATCACAATTTCCATTACAACACTACGCATTTTGGCATTTTTCATGACATACAACACCATGCTTGTTGGCATTTTCCATGACAACCTATTTATTTTTATTTCTTTTTTGATATTCTTTATTTTTATTCTTATCATGACAGCAGATATACAGTATACATATTTGATAATGTATCATTTTCTATGGTCCAACACAGCAACATTTTTCCAATTAAATTAAGGACAGAGCAATGGCAGGGTACACCAGATTTGCGAAACATATCTTCCATGAATTAATATGGATCCTAAAAATATTAAGGGGACAAATGAGTCATCTATCTGACAAATGCAGAACACCCAGGGTCTCCAGATCAGCTCAAACTGTTTAATTCTTCCTATGCGCTTGGCTATTGTCTGTTCAAGATGGTATATCTCAGACATCACTGTGTGCCATAGAAACATAGAAACATAGAAACATAGACTTTGACGGCAGATAAGGACCGCTAGGCCCATCTAGTCTGCCCATTTCCCTACCTACAGGAATGGCCGCAGATCCTAGTTAACCAACAGCCTATATCTTCCTGCCCCCCACAAGAATTGCCTTATATGCCATAGAGTCAGTGTGGGAATTGTACTGGTTCGCCAAAGGTGAGTGATAACTTCCTTTGCTGCAGCTAGATATAAATATAGTTTACTTTTTCTGGGTGGTATTGAGTCATCCTCCCCAACATAAAGGAGCACAAATTGTTGTGATAGAGTTATATCATTACCTACTAATTGTCTTAGGCTATTTTCAATGTCTCTCCAATATTGGGCCATCTTTGGACAAGCCCAAAGTATGTGGGTCAGATTAGCTAAGGGTTCTCCACAGCTTCTCTAGCATGAGCCATAACTCGCTGGTATGAATTTAACCAATTTATCTGGAGTATTAAAGAATTGCATCCTGCACTTCCATATAAATTCAAACCAGTATGGAGCCTACAGTAGGTGATCTTTACAGAGGTTAAGATTGGTTCTAATCACTTCTCATATATCACCTGTGTATTTAGCTCTAGATTCCAGGCCTTTAGTATATCTCTGGTAGAGTCAGGCCAACATTCTCGCTGAGCCCTATATACAAGAACTATTAAATATGGTCTATCCGGTCCTCTGATGGCATCCATAAGCAGGCCCAACATCTGCGGAATGGGGGTTGGGAGAGTATTTCTAGGTGTTTTTTTCTGAGCTAAAAAGGATGTCATCTGTAGGTACCTATAATGTTGGGAAGTAGGAAGTTGGTAAGTAGGCTGTAGTGAGGCCAAAGATACCACCCCATGTGAGTCTAAGAATTAGTACAACATTGATAACCCTTTATTATGCCATTCCCCAAACACACAGTCTAACTTTGCCGGGAGAAAGTCTTTCTCACTTACTAACAGTCTAAAATAGTAAAATATTTCCTCTTGGGCTGCGAGTGCCCTAATCTCGTACCACGTTCGTAGAGTAGTGTTTGTGCCAAAGGTGAAATTCCTGTATTTCGGAGGGGAGGTAAGAGGTGCAAACACTATCAGGAAGACATTAAATAAATCATTTATTACAAATTCAATGTATTTCCACAGTGGGTTGTTTGTTTATTAAGCCAGGTCATTACTATTTTATAAGTCACTGCTCTGTGGTATTCCCTCAAGTTTGGTATACTCAAACCGCCTTTATCAATTGAAAACTGCAATACTGACCACCTAACTCTTGGCTGTTTGCCAGTCCAAACAAACCTTGACATCATTCTGTTCCAGGACACAAAATAAAATCGGGCTGGAGTGATACGCAAAGTTTGGAAGAAATACAGAATTGTGGGAAAAATTGTCATATGTATTGTTTATATTATCGAACAGAATGGTAATGAAAGATGAAACCAGACCCCCATTAATTTTTCTATCTCTAGGGATAATGGTTCCAAGTTAAAAAGCTCCAAGTGTTCTAATTTATTAGGGATACAGACTTCCCAAGTATTTTATTTTATTGTTTCTCCATCTCCCTGGTAGGAGTGTTCTCAGATTTTGAGTAGGGGACAAGTTCAAAGACAATATCTCTGTCTTCTGTACATTTATTTTATATCCAGATATATTAGCATAACTTTGAATTATTTCTAAAGTAGCCAGGACAGAGCTTTCTGGTTCCAAAAGGGTCATCAATATAGCATCAGCATACAGGAAGAGGGTGAAAGACTTCCCTCCCAGTGGTATGCCTTGGATCTGCATACTTGATGGAGGAGGAACATCTGGATATCGTGGCAGTCACAGAAACATGGTACACACAAAACCATGACTGGGACATAAACATACCAGGATACACTATCTACAGGAGGGACAGGGAGGGTAAAAGAGGAGGAGGAGTAGCTCTTTACATAAGGGAAGGAATCAAAGCAACAGAACAAAAGGGAAAACAGGGAGGAGAAGAAGCACTGTGGGTAAATTTGGAGACTGGCAATGGCACCACAACCTGCACAAGGGTTGTATACAGACCCCCTTCTCAGGGGGAGGAAATGGACTAGGAAATGATAGAAAAAAATACTTAGAATGGCAGAAAAAGGGGAGATATTGCTGATGGGTGATTTGAATATGCCAGATGTTAACTGGAGTGTAGTTGCAGCAGCCACTTCAAAGAGTGGGGTTATTCTAGATGCCCTACAAGGGGCATGCCTTAACAACAACTAGTATTGGAGCCCACGAGATGGAGCAATCTTAGACCTGGTTCTCTCAAATGGAGATGAAGAGAGGATCACAGATGTAAGTGGGTAGCCATCTGGGAACTAGCGACCATCGAACAGTATGGTTCACAATAAACACAGCAATAGAGTCAAGCCATACAAAGGCAAAAGTACAGGACTTTAGGAGGACTGACTTTGCCAAAATGGGTGAGTGCCTAAGGAATGCACTAGCAAATGGGCAGGAAGGAGGGATGGAAGAACAATGGGGAATAATAAAAACAGCCATCACAGAGGTAACAAGCCTTTGTGTGAAGCAAATTAACAAAATGAAACGATGTAAGAAACCTCTATGGTTCTCAAAGGAAGTGGCAGTGAAGGTTCAAGAGGAAAAGAAAGCATTCAGGAAGTACAAGGAATGACAGAAGGAGCAGGACAGAGAACTGTATCAGTTAAAGCAAAAGGAAGCTGGGAAGGCAGTCAGAACAGCAAAGGCCCAAACCGAGGAAAAGATAGCCAACTCAGTTAAGAAGGGGGATAAAACCTTTTATAGGTACATCAGGGAGCGAAGGAAGACCAAGGGAGAGCTAGTGAGGCTTACTAAAGAGGAGGGAGGGTGGGCAGAGGGTGACTGTGAAAAGGCAGAGATACTAAACAAATATTTTTGCTCAGTATTTACAAAGAAAGGGGGAGGTACCTAAAACAAACAGTAGAAACACTCTGGATACAGAAGTTGATACCAGCCCATTTACAGAAGAAAGGGTTCTGAAAGAACTCTTAAAACTGAAGGTGGACAAAGCAATGGGGCCTGATGGATTCATTCCAGAATTCTAAAAGAACTAAGGGTAGAACTAGTGACACCACTGACTACCCTCTTTAACAAATCATGGGAGGATGGGGTGGTACCCGAGGACTGGAGAAGGGCAGATGTGATTCCCCTTCACAAAAGTGGGAGCAAGGCAGAAGCAGAAAACTACAGACCTGTTAGTTTAACCTCAGTGGTAGTGAAAATGATGGAATCACTTCTGAAGGAAAGAATTGTTGAGTATCTAGAGGCCAGAGGGGCTCAGGACCCAAGGCAGCATGGATTCACAGCGGGAAGGTCATGCCAGACAAATCTGCTAGATTTCTTTGACTGGGTGACCAAAGTAGTAGATCAGGGAGGGGCTGTGGACATGGCCTACCTAGACTTTAGCAAGGCATTTGACACAGTCCCACACAAAAGATTAATATACAAGTTAGCCAGCCTGGAGTGGGTCCCAAGATGACAGCCTGGGTAAAGAATTGGCTGGAGAATAGGACACAGAAAGTAACAGTAAATGGAGTCCACTCTGAAAAAAGGGGGGTTAATAGTGGGGTACCGCAGGGTTCAGTATTAGGACCGGTCCTTTTCAATGTCTTTATAAGAGACATTGCAGAGGGACTGGAAGGAAAAGTAGGTCTCTTTGCAGATGACACAAAGATCTGCAACAGAGTTGATGCACAAGGTGGGGTGGAAAGGATGAGAAGGGACTTGGCAAGGTTAGAGGAATGGTCAAATGTATGGCAGCTTAGCTTCAATGCTAAGTGCAAGGTAATGCACCTGGAAAACAAAAACCCAGGGAAGAGTACACAATGGGGGTGAGATACTAACCACAACAAAAATGGAAAGGACCTGGAAGTCATATCAGATGACCTAAGGTGGGCAAGCAATGTGAGAGGGCAGCAAGGAGGGCTGGGGGATACTGGGATGCATAGGGAGGCATCACCAGTAGAAAACAGGAAGTTATTATCCCTCTGTACAGACAGTTGGTGAGACCCCATCTGGAGTACTGCATGCAGTTCTGAGACCCAGTCTCCCAAGGACATAGACAGGATGAGGCTGTCCAGAGGAGGGCAACTAAAATGGTGCAGGGTCTGCACGAAGACATCTGAAGAGAGAATTAAGGAGCTGAATACGTATAGCCTCGAGGAAAAGAGGAGAGGGGGACATGATAGAAACTTTAAAAGTATCTCAAGGAATCAACAAAGTCAAAGAAGGTAGCATCTTTCAAAAAAAGAGGTGTGCAAGAACAAGGGGCACAATTTGAAGATGGAGGGGCGGCTCAGAGGTAATTTAAGGAAGTATTTTTTCACAGAGAGGGTTGTGGATGCATGGAACAGCCTGCCGGAGGAGGTTGTGGAGTCAAAAACAGTGGTGGAATTCAAGCATGCATGGGACAGTCATAAGGCAATTCTAGGGGGTGGGGGTAGGAAGAAGTAGGCTGCTGGTTAACTAGGATCTGCAGCTTATCCATTAGGTAGGGAAATGGGAAGACTGGGTGGGCCAAGTGGTCCTTATCTGCTGTCAAAATCTATGTTTCTATGCTGGCGTATAGTTTGAGCTAAGGGTTCTACGTAGAAAGCGAACAGGAGGGGTGACAAGGGGCACCCCTGTCTTGCTCCTCTGTTTAAAGATATAGATGTTGACAATTGCCCATTTATTTTTATACAGGCTTTGGGAGAAGCATAGTTGCGCTGCATTAAATCTATAAATTCCACCAGGAATCCAAATTCAGATAACGTTCGCCACAGAAGTGGCCATCTGACCCGATTGAAGGCCTTGTCAGCATCCAGGCTGACAAAGGCCGCCGGTATCTTCCTCTGGTTTACATAATTCAGAAGATGTAATGTTCAACGAACATTATCCATAGTCTGACAGGACAGGATAAATCCTGATTGGTCAGGATGTATAAAATGTGGCATCATCTCCTCTATTCTGAAGGCCCAAATAGTCATAACAGTTTATAATCCATATTCAAAATGGATATTGGTCTATGTGATGTGAGAATATCCGGAGGTTTATCTGGTTTTAAAATTGGGGAGATGTTAGCATAGGCCCATGATTCGGGGGGGGAGGGGGGTCCACCCTCCTGTATCTCTCTGAAAGCTGTCAGGAGGACTGGTGCTAATTGTTTAAGGAAAGACTTATACTACTCCGAGGGAAACCCATCTGGACCAGGTGTTTCCAGGGTTTTGCTATGTGAAACTGCTTTCAGTTCTTCCATTCTTACTGGTGCCTTTAATTTCTCAGCCATGTTTAGTGATATTCTAGGGAGAAAAAGACCTTGTAAAAAGTCTTCATACGCACAATAACTCAAGGGGTGAGGTATCCCATATAAATGGGAATAATAACCTCTGAATACCTCCGTTACCGGTGTAGTATTTCGGGCATGGTCATTTTGTCTCATATCTTTAAGATGTGTTATATATGTGGCCGTTCTATGGTTTCTAAGTCTACGGGCTAAATTTCTTGCACCTCCAGGCCCCCCTTCAAATCTATAAGATTTAAGATGAAATAATGCTTGTTGTATTTTTTCCATCTAAAAGCTTTTGTAGTGCAGCTTTCTTCTGGTTTATCTGAGTTCTAATTTCTACCTGTTCAGTATTGGTATTCTTCTGTAACTCCTGTAACTCCGCATGTAGCTTGGTATAATTTATTCTCCCACTGTTTCTTCTTATTTGTTGTATAGGCAATGATTTCTCCCCGTATAACTGCTTTCAACGTGTCCCAAACAATGGGCACCGACACCTCGGGGGTAGAATGTTCAGCAAGTATTTGTGTAATTTTGTCCCTAAACTTAGTTTTAAAAGTTTCATCTCTGAGTAATGAAGTATTAAAGCGCCATCCGGTGATCTTTTTTGGAATTTTAAAATCAAGTTTAAGGAGTAAAGGAAATGATCTGATGAAAATCTAGGACCAATCGTTAAATCTTGTAGCCAGTCTAGATGTTCTTTAGAAATGAAAAAGTAGTCTAGCCTTGAGTAAGCATTATATCTTGGAGAGTAGAAGGTGTATGCCCACGAAGTAGGAAAGAAATGTCTCCAGACATCTATGATCCCTAGAGAGTTCTGTTGAGCTCTAAATAGTTTCTGATTTGGTGAAAGGCAATACTGCAAAGGGCAGAAGAATCAAGATGTGGGGCTAATGTTAGATTTATGTCTCCCCATTATCAGGCAACCCTGCATAAAGTCCAAACAACCTCTTTATTTGAGCCATTTTCCATGACAACCCCATGATTTTTGGCATTTTAGCTGACAGTATAGCCTAGCAGTTAGAGTAATGAGCTGTGAATGAGCCTGGTACATCCAGCAGACTTGGGTTTGAATCCCCCAGCCTCCACTTGCACACTGTGTGACTCTGAGCATGTCACTTAACCAGCCCTAAGCTCCCAGGTTGCCCCTGAAAACAGGCAGTTGTGCCTAGTGGGCCTTACCCGGTTAACAAAGAGTACATTTTTGGAATTTTCCATTACAACACCATGCTTTGCGGCTTTTTTTCCATGACAACCCCATGATTTTTGGAATTTTCCATTATGACACTATGCTTTGTGTGTTTTCCATGACTACACCATGATTTTGACATTTTCCATTACAACACCATGATTTTTGGCATTTTCCATTACAACACCATGCTCTGTGGCATTTTTCATTACAACACCATCATTTATTTTACAATTTCCATGGCAAGAGCATGGCTTTTGGTGCTCACGAGTGACACCACCATAATTTTGTGCTTCAGTACCTCAATGTGTTTGGTCTCCCTTGGCTCCAGTGTGGGATTCTGAAGCTCACACCTGAGACCTAGTTTCCCAGGTGGCAGTATAAAGCATTGCATCCTGCTACTGGGCCAGGCTAACAGTGTAATTTTTAAAACATTTTAATCTTTTGTGATGCACACATATAACAATATGTCAAAATATAGGTAATTCACCACATGATGATGGCTCTGTGACTTTTCATGACATTTACTATTGCAGCCCCTGGACCAAACGTAGTGTAATCCAAGAACCCATACATCTGTGGCTGCTGTCCGCTCTCAGACGAGGGCTGACATCATATGATGACCTTTTTTTGGTGTCAGGCAGGGCTGGGCATAGTCCAGGGATACTCTCTATATTTAGGGGTAAGGTGGTATCTACTTGCCGGAGGGTTCCTCACAATATAACAGATCCAAATATTTACACAGCACCGTATTTTTACTCCCTTGTGTACTTTACTCTGGTTTATGTGTCTGTTAAAACAGAAATAAATCACACTGTAAAGTGATTAGTGGTTGTCATGTTTACTAATATGTCTACAGTGACACACATGGGAACACTGCCCCTGAATCTGTATCCTTGTCAGTACTATAAGACAGGTTTGATCCTGACCCTAGCAAGTCAGAATCTTAGGGTCCCTTGGTTAAGGATGTACCCTCTACCCCTTCCCAGGAGCTCCATGACCCATGTTATTCCTTGCAGTTCACAAGTGGGTGAGGATATACCTTGATGCAGAGCCTTTCTTGTACTGTTTCTGAATTTGCAAGATCCCCTCACCTTTCTATGACCTTTGGGTTCACACTTTTCTCACATACTACTGCATCAGTTCAGTTCGTATATAGAAAGCAGCACTGCTGTAAGGGCTGTGACTCAGGCACTCCTAACTGATGGCCACCCCAGCCCTGGGTGCCAAACATCAAGCAGTTCCTTACTCTCAATGGATGGTATGCTAGGTATGCGCCAGCCTGGCAGTGCATTCCTCAGCCTGCCCTCCGGCAGTGCTTGGCAATCTACCCAAACCCTCTGCCAGAGGTAGCATTTCTGATGTCCCTCCCAGTTTGGGATTCTTCACACAAATGATAGGCCCATCTCTTACCTGTATCACAAGCTCCATCTCTGTCACCAGACCTCTCACCATGTTCAGAACAGTTGATAACATCTCTCATGAACAGGACCAAAATAATCCCCCCGAGAAGGTGAACACTCACTTTGGTGAGATCCTCTGTGTGCTGCAAGGCTGCCGGCAACTGATCAAAGATCAAAGGCATACTCTCCTCACCTAGAACCTTGACCAAAGGCATCCTTCAGGGCTGAATTCTCGGACCACTTTTATCCTACTTTTTCAACAACAACCCCCATAACAACTGTGGCAGTCCTAAATCACTACTCTAGTACGGATAATGCTGTCCTTTATCACAGTTCTAGTAACATCCACTACCTCTTACAAAGTGACGTTTCCCAACTGCAAGACCAGTTTTCACACAACAAGCTTGTCCTTAGCATCAAAAAACAAAGACAATACTATTTGGCTCTAACTAGGAAATACAGCAACATCTTGACTCCCTCAAGACTGTCTCCTCCACAGGACCTCCTGGGGAAGTCATCAATAGTTTCAGGTACCTTGGACTAAACATGAATTCCATGCTAACCTACAAGACGTACATAGAGGCTGTCATGAAAGCCATAAACCAAAATCTGACTTCTCTACAGGCTAGAGATTACCTTACCAAAGAATCTAGGCTAGTTATTGTCAAAAGCATTTTCCTCCCCACGCTTACTTATCATGTTACCACATGTCCGTCTGCTGGGGAAACAAAGATGGCTAGATTCAAAGTCTTGTACAGTAGAGTTGGTCATTTTGCTCTGACAACCATAACAGGGATCATAACTGTAATGTAATCAAGGAACTAAAATGGCCCACACTTAGGATGGATGCATTATGGCCTGTACAGCCTCACTTACAGACTCCTCAGACAAGCTCCCCTCATTGTCTGGCATTGAAAAGGCAAACCTTCTCTCATAATCTGAGGTCAGTCTCCCATGACCCTCTCATAGTTCCACACATGAAAATGAGCATAGGGTAGAGATCATTTTTATACCTTGCTCCTTTGCTGTGGAACTCCCCATTAACATTAAGGACTGCCCATTCCAAGGCACCTTCAAACTCACCCTTAAAAACATCTCCTTTTGATAGCAACCGGGAACTGTCGTATCTCCACAACCTGGCTCCAGGATCTGTACCTCTACCTGCTTATCATCCTAGCTGACCAAGTAATACTATGTACCTGACTTTCATCACATATCTCAAATTCTGCTTCTCTCACTCTTTACCTTGTAGATCAGGTATCATGACTAATAATCTCATAATCTGCATACCCTGGATGTCTTGTCTATAGTTTCAACAATTTTTGCAACTACTGTACCTGTATAATACCTTTTTGCATTTTGTATCCTAATGTTTGTACACTGTATGTATGTCTGCCTGTAACTAATTCTGAATCACCCCTGAAAATGAGACTTCTTGCACCAGTGAGCTTTCTTGGTACCAAAAACAAACTTCCCTTGAAGGGCAACACCTTAGAATGTTCATACCCTTCCAGTGTCTTCCTTACAGTCCCTCCAGAATTAATGGTGAGCTACACTAAATGGCCCTCAGACTCCAAATCCTCAGAGTATTTGCTGCTGTCCCCGTGTTTATTCCTAGAGGCTATGAGACAACTAGACAATGAGTCGTTATTCTCAAGATATTATTCAAGTAGTTGCCTACTTATAAGCCCCTGAAATAATGTCAAAACAATCAAGAGAAGTACAAAGGGCTGATAATTAGGTGGTTTGCTTTTTTTCCCTCCCTTAAAAATTAAGGCAGTTCTGGAGTTCTTCCAGAATTTTGGGAAAACAGTCTGTTGCACATGGAAGACATATGTGAGAACTGGGGCTACGAGATCATACGAACATGCCAGCAGAAACAGACCACCTGGTCTATCTAAGTCTGCTTGAGAGTGCAGCTAGCACCCCTAGTTTGCAGCTACCCCAACCCCTCCCCTTTGTCATCCCACTGCCACCCCCACCCTCACTCTCCCCTGTTCCCTGTCCCATGCCCTTTTGAAGCTGTTCACAGATTTACATGATACCACTCATTCTGGTAGGACATTCCATTTTGCTACCACCCCTCTGTGAAATAGTGTCTCCTTATTTCCTTCCTAAATCTCCCCCTCTGTTCTTAGCCCATGCCCCCTGACCCTCCCCCTCCTTAACTTAAAGACGCCACCTGCCCCATCCTTATTGATTCCCCTCAGGTACTTAAATGTCTCTATCATGTCCCTGCCCTGTCCCTTCTATCCTCCAGGGTGTACATATTTAGGTCTCCCAACCTGCTTTCATAGTCTCTCCCCCCATTTTACATATCATCTTTGTTGCCTTCCTCTGCACCCCCTTCAGTAGCCTGATATCACGCTTTAGGTATGGCCTCCAAAACTGCACACAATACTCTAAATGCAACCTTACCAGCAACCTGTAGAGGGGCAAATCACCTCTCTTTGCCTGGACGAAAAACCCCTCACTATGCACCTCAGCATTTTGTTCGCTTTTGCAGCTGCTCTCCTTCACTGGGCAGTGTTGTTCATGGTCCCTGTTATCATTACCCCTAGGTCCTTCTCCTCCTCCTCCTCCTCAGTGATCTCCAGTTTAACCCCTCCCAGTCAGTATTCTCACCTTGGGTTCTTCACCCGAAAGTGCAGAACCTTACACTTCTTTGCCTAGAACCTCAGCTGCCACCTCTCTGACCACTCCTCTAGCTTGCTTAGGTTCCCCTGCAGCTGCTTCCATCCCTCCTTTCCATCCACCACTGCTCCGATTTTGGTGTCGTCAGCGAACAGACTTATCTTGCTCACCACCCAATGTACAATGTCTGATATGAAGAGCCTAAACAATACTGGCCCCAACACAAAGCCCTGTGGCACTCCACTCATCACCGGCCTTGGAGTTGAGAGCTCCCCTCTCACCACCACCCGTTGCAGCCTCCCACTCAGCCAGCTTGTAATCCAGTTCATCATTTTTGCCCCTACCCCTACACCAGTTAGCTTCCCCCCAAGCTGCCCATGAGGCACACAATCGGAAGCCTTGCTGAAGTCCAAGTAAAGAATATCCACTGCATGACCCTTATCCAGCTCCCCTGTCACCCAGTCATAATATTGTATGAGGTTGTTTGGTTTGACAAGACTTCCCTGAAACAACCCCATGTTGCCTCACATTCTGGAGACCACTGTCCTCCAGGTACAACACCAGTCTTTCCTTTAGTATTGTTTCCATGAGTTTGCACACTATGGAGGTGAGACTTACCGGACGATAATTACCCAGTTCATCCCTTGGTCCGCTCCTGTGTAATGGTACTACATGTACCATCCTCCAGTCCAGAGGTAGTTGTGCAATGCAGTGGTAAGGGAATAGAGGGAGGTGGAGTGGCAGATTTGTGGAGGGAGAGCATTCCACATTTTAGGCAGGTGGTAGGAGGAGGCTTTTTGGCCAGAGGTAGTGGATCTGCAGGGGAGTGACAGGGTGCGAGTGTCAGCATGGGATCTCAGGGAACAGAGGGAGAGGGTAGGGGTGCCAAGAGAGGAGGAGATATATGAGGGGAAAGAACCAAGCCAGAATTTAGAGATGAATTTAGCACCATGAAGCGTGCGCCGGGAGTGTGGGGGAAGAAGGTTGAGAGCACAGTAGAGGTCACAGTGATGGGTATGACAGAAAGAGTTAAAGAGAAAGTCCAGTCTGGATAGGTGGGACTGTGGGGCAGCATCGGAGACCATGTCGCAGTAGTCAAAAATGGGCATGATCATCTTCTGTACCAGCTCAGCATTTAGAAAGAGCTGATGAGAACTAAACCAGAGTTGGACTTCAGTGAAGTCAGACTGAAGCCTGGTAGTAACATCAGCAACAGTATTGCCAGAGGTAAACAATACTGTATCATCCGCATACATGTGAATGCTGAATGTGGTGCAAACCCGGGGGAGGTCATTTAAAAAGATGGAGAACAGAATGGGGCCTAGCACACAGCTCTGTGGGACTCCAATGGTTATAGGCAGGTGGGAAGAGATAACGTCAGCAATTTTTACTGATTGCGACCTGCCAGACCGGGAGGCACCGAACCATCCTGTAGCAGACAGGGATAGACCAGCAGCTTAAAGGCTGTGAAGGAGGAAGGGGTGAGAAACAGTGTCAAAGGCTTTAGTCAGGTCTACAAAGATAGCTGAGGTAATATGCCCTTTGTCAAAGCCTGAAGAGATGGTGTCAGTTAATCTTAGGAGTGAGGTGGTGGTACAGTGGGATTTCCTGAAGCCAAACTGGAAGGGAGTGAAAAAAGCAGAGTCGGAGAGAAAAAGAGAGAGTTGTTTGAGTGCTATGTGTTCCTGTAGTTTAGCTAAGACTTCGTGTTAGGGTGCTTCACCTGCACCTGGGAAATAAAAATCCAGGAGAAGAGTACACAATAGCAGGGGAGGTACTAACGACAACAATAATGGAAAGGGATCTGGTGGAAGTCATATCAGATGACCTAAAGGTGGGTAAGCAACATGAGAAGTCAGTAAGAAGAGCCAGGGGGATACTGAGATGCATAGGGAGGGGCATCACAAGTAGAAAAAGGGAAGTGGTTATCCCTCTATACAGACAGTTGGTGAGACCCCATCTGGAGTACTGTGTGCAGTTTTGGAGACCTCATCTACGCAAGAACATAGACAGGATGGAAGCAGTCCAGAGGAGGGCAACTAAAATGGTGCAGGGTCTACATCAGAAACCATATGAAGAGAGACTGAGAGAGCTTAATATTATACCCTTGATGAAAGGAGGGACAGGGGGACATGATAAAAACTTTTAAGTACCTCAAGGAATCAACAAAGTCCAGGAGGTAACATCTTTCAGAAAAAGAGATGTGTAAGAACAAGGGGCACAATTTAAAAGTTAGAGGGGGCGGCTCCGAGGTAATGTGAGAAGTCGTTTTCATGGAGAGTAGGTGGACGCATGGAACCGTCTTCCTGGAGAGGTTGTGGGGTCTAAAACAGTGGGAGAATTCAAACATGCATGGGACAGACATAAGGCAATTATAGTGGGGGGTTGCAGGAAGTAGGCTGTTGGTTAACTAGAATCTGCAGCTTAACCAATAGGTAGGAAAATGGGCAGACTGGGTGGGCCAAGTGGTCCTTATCTGCCGTCAAAGTCTATGTTTCTAAGTTTCACCGGAAAGGTCCTTGGCACTGGCACCCCTCCAGGGCTTGTGAAATTTCTTGTCCCATCTGTCTCCTCCTCCTACTCTCTCAGGTCCCAGGGACAGGCCCTCCTCAAGACACTGGCTACATGGACTTAAATGGGTGGGTGGGACTTTGCTGCATTCGCTCCCAGACTGTGGAACTCCTTCCCTGCCCAGGTCTGTGCTGCGCACTCACAGATATGTCTCCGTTCCTCCCTATGGAACCATCTCAAACTTGCCTCAGCCTGTGGCTGCCCCAAACCCCCGTGAATTGATCCATCACAGCACTTCTCTGCTCTGGAGCTACTCCTGGACAAAAGACCAGACTCCAGAGGTTGCTAAGCTGTATATAGTATCACATTCTGAAGGATTTGATACTGTGCCCCTGGAACTGCTCTTGGCTTCCATAAGGTGTTTATGTTGTTATGTTAATACTGTATAATCTATGCCTTACCATGCTCGTATGCTGTGTTGAATCCGTAACATTACTACTCTTATCTCCCACAAGGTGTTTATTTTTGTTATGTTAATACTGTATAATCTATGTCTTACCATGTTTCGTATGCTGTGTTGAATCTGTATTCTCACATGAACTGTAACATGTCTAATTTGTACAATGTCATTGTATGTACCCAAATCTATTATTCCTCTACTCTCCCGGGTCGTACCTGAAAATAGGCAATTGTCTTGTCTAGTGTACCTATCTGGTTAACAAAAGCTAAATAAATAAATAAAAGGTTGGCAGTAGGGAGATAGGACGATAGTTACCAGGGGAGGAGGGGGTCACCACACTTCAGGAGGGGGAGGACAACAGCATGTTTCCAGACAGAGGGCACAATGGCAGTCACAAAGGAGAGGTTTAGCAACAGGGAGAGTGGGAAGGCTATGGCAGGAGCAGAGATGTATAGGAGCCTGGGGTCAAGGCCATCAGGCGAGGAGCCTTTGGTAGGGTTTAGGGCCAGGAGAGCTTGAAGGGTAGAAGCAGAGGTGACAGGGGAGAAGGAGAACAGGGGGGAGGAGTAAGAGGTTCGGAGGAGGGGGAGGGGACAGAGGAGCAGAGGGGGAGGAGATGGGAGGGGGTGGCCTGGGGGCGAGGGGAGTAGGAGTAGGGTGGGGGACAGTGCAAGGAGCACATAAGGGGGCCAACTGGGAAGGGGAAGTGCTAGGGAAGGTACACAGCAGAGAAGAGGCACAGGTGGTAAAGTGGGAGTTGAAGCAATCAGCAATATTGATAGGTTCTGAGAGAACAAAATGGTTGTGCCTGAGGGAAGGGGTGGAGGAAGACGAGAAAAGGGAGTGAACAACTTTCCAGAATTTCGAAGGGCTATTTGTATTGGTGGGAGGTATGAGTCCAGCATGGCCAGGCCACATCATGAGGGCTAAGCTCGTGGGGTTTAAAGGGGAAGCGTAAGTACCAGAGATGTGGTGGGACAGGACTGGGACCAGCCTGGGGGATGGGAGCCACACCAGTGTGAGAGCATAAACAACAAGCACTTGTCAATGCCGAATGTTTGCTTGCTGGCATTGGCAGTGGTAGTGTAAAAGTTACAGAGCTGCGTAATAGGAATGGCAGTGAAGCATTGAACTGAAGCCAACCCCACCACCACCCTGCAGAGAGTGAGAACCATTGGGGTGTGCCTTTGGGTCATCAGGCATAACAGCCACGCCATTTCACCACACCACACCCTGCAGACACTGACAAGTGCCACAGTGTGCCTTGGGGTCTTTGGCCCTTATGTGCACCCCATTCCATCAGGAAGTACGGTGAGATGGGTGCTGTATAGGAGAATGGGGTGAACTTTGGGGCTGAAGAGTCCAAGGCATACCTCGATGCCTCTCACTGGCTGCAGGGTGCGGAATGGTATGAGCATTACAGGCAAGAATCCCAAGTCACATCCCTGATGCCTGTCATTCTCTACAGGGTTGGGCGTTATGGTTGGAAACCCTAATACCTCAGGCATTCGTTGGTATTTTCACTCCAAATTTTCAACATGGTTTTTTTGTGACCCCACCTCATGAACAGTGGCAATATCAGTTTGTTAGCCAAAAGCTGCTTATGCACAGCGACTATGGCATTTAGCACCACAGGTGCAAAAACATTCTGAAAAAAACATTCCGAAAAAAATGACAGCTGTACTGTTCATGGGGAGGTGTAAAAAATGGCAATGTTGCAAATCTGCAGTAAAAATATTAAAAAAACTGGTGAAGTCACGAGCGTGCATAGAAACTGTGCAACGCACACCCGTAATGTAATTAGTTTGGGGATTTTTTCCAGCAGATTGTCAACACAGGCATTTTGGGACCTCCGATCATGAACAGTGTCACTGTGATTTTCTTTATCTGTTCCGAACAATGATTTCTCACAGCGACCACACATCTCTGCGCTGAAAGTGTGAAAACACGTTTCGGCCATGTTGTGAAAAATGACAGCTGTACTGTTCATAAGGAAGTGTGAAAAAATGCCACTGGTGAAAATCTACACTGAAAATATTACAGTCATGAACTTACGAAGGTGCGTGGAAACTGCGCAATGCTCACTCATAACACAGTCATTTTATGGACTTTTGTCACCAAATTTTCAATATAGCCATTTTAAGACCTCTGCTTATGAACAGTGTAACTGTGATTTTCTTAATCTGTCCCAAACATTGCTTCGCACACCGACTGCACCATTGAGCACTACATGTGCGAAAACACATTTTGGGTGACATGTGAAAAATGGCAGCTATACTGTTCATAAGAAAATGTAATAAAATGGCAATGTTGAAAATCTGGAGTGAAAATATTAAAAATTCGCAAACTTACGAGCGTGCGTAGGAACTGCGCAACACATGCTCGTAAAACAGTCATTTTTAGGAATTTTTTCACCAAATTTTCAACATAGCCATTTTAACACCTCTGCTCATGAACAGTGTCACTGCGATTTTCTTAATGTGTCACATACATTGATTTCGCACACCGGCTGTGTCATTGTGCGCTACATGGGCGGAAACATGTTTTGGGCCAGATGTGACAAATGACAGCTGTACTGCTCATAAGGAACTGTAATAAAATGGCAGTGTTGAAAATCTGGATTGAAAATATTGAAAATTCGCGAACTTACGAGCGTGCGTAGGAACAGCACAACGCACGCTCGTAAAACAGTCATTTTTGGGAATTTTTTCACCAAATTTTTATTGTAGCCATTTTAACACCTCTGCTCATGAACAGTGTCACTTTGATTTTCTTAATTTGTCCCGTACACTGATTTCACACACCGACTGAGCCATTGTGCGCTACATGGGTGGAAACATGTTTTGAGTGAGATGTGAAAAATGACAGCTATACTATTCATAAGAAGGTGTGATAAAATTGCAATGTTGAAAATCTGGAGTGAAAATATTGAAAATTCGCGAACTTACGAGCCTGCATAGGAACTGCGCAATGCATGCTCGTAAAACAGTAATTTTTTGGAATTTTTCCACCAAATTTTTGAAATAGGCTTCTTGAGAGCCCACCTTATGAACAGTGGCAGTGTCATTTCATTAATCATTCCGGAAAGGTGATTTCACGCCGTGGCTGCGAAATCACCCTTCAAGCCCGAGTAACGCCGTGACAGTGACAGCATTCATGAGAAGGGGTCCCAAAAACCCCATGTTGAAAATTTGGTGCAAAAATTCCAAAAAATGCTTGAGATATGCAATAAAGTTGAAAAAACCCTATCTATCCCATTATACAGCTTACCAGCATTTCCTCAGTTCAAGGTCGGCTTTGAAAGTGCAGACATGTTCCCAGTCCACGAAGATCATCACGCCAGACTCGGAGGTAAGTATGGGGTGAGGGGTGTAGGGAGGTAGGGTGCGCAGTGGGTGGGTGCGGTTGAGGGAGGGGGCAGGAGAAGCGCCGAGGGACAGTTTTTTATTTACAGGTTTTTGGTTGTAAAATGATGCGGACGTTTGCCACACTGGGGTGGACTCCCAAGCGTGGCAGAAGGATCGCTGGGGGAAGCGTGGAGCCGAGCGGGATTGGGCACTCCCGTCGACCATAGCATCAGTTGCACGTTGGGGTGGGCTTCAGTGTGGCACCCTGACTCTGGGGGGAGGACAGTGGGCCGATGGGGAATTGGACACCCCGTCGGCTATACAATGAGATTGCCACGCTGGGGTGAGCACCCAGCATGGCATGTGGAAGGCTTTGGGGGCACAGCACAGCCCGATGGGATTGGCCCGTCGGCTGCTACAGTGTGTGCGTGGGGGCTGCACGAGTATGTACGCGTGTGTTTGTGTGTGTTGTAGGGGGAGCTGCACATGAGCAGGCGATATCTGATCGCTGCTCACTGAAGCGTAGCTCCCCCTTTCAACTGTACGCCACTGCATTTTGGAGCTGTCATAGACAGCTCCAGCATACATTGGAGGACTGGGGCCATGCCTGCCAACACATTGACTGAATTGGAAGAGTGGGTGACACACCTCCGAAAACTCGGATAATGGCACTATGTTTCTTGCACATGCGTGCAAGCAAACATAATAAATTAAAAAAGCAAAAAAAGCTAAAACAAGGTTTGTGTTCCCTGTAAAGGGACACTGTCAAACCACTTAGGCCTCAAAGTGTCTCTGGTTTTAAAAATATACAAACAAACGAAACTGCCAGCAGATAAAGGCCATTATGGTCTATCAAGTCTGATCGAGAGTGCAGCTCTGCTGTGAGATTTCAGTAGAGCTGCCCCCCTCCTCTCCCCCCCGCTTCAAAATTACCTCTCTCCCTCTCTGCTTCCACTAACCTCTGTCCTCAGTGTTTCATAGTTCATGATTGGTCACATTCTGTAGAGATTGCTGATGTAGTTGGTAGTCTGATTATGATTCCCTTTTTTTTAATATATCTGGAAGTGAAAACAGACTGCCCACCATACTGGTGTTACCACGCAAAAAAAGTGTTAATTTACAGTGCTTGATCAACTTCCACTGCATCTTCCTTGGACTTGGGAATGCCCACAAAAATGCTTAGCCAATCACGATGCAGTGGCAGGAGAGGAAACTGTTGCATCATGAGTGGCTGCAGAATTTGGGGCTGTTCCTTATGTTTGGGAAGTATGCAATAAGAGTAGATCAAGGATTTGAAACAAAACAAGGTTGGGTATAATTACACCATTAGCATATATTTCAGTTCTACGAAGAAAGGAAGGAGATAAAACAACCAGCAACATCAATGAATTTTAGAGCAGATAAGCTATCATAAAGTGTTGGTTTTCAACTAGAATTAATTTGAAGCAAAAAGGGTTGCGTGTGTCCCTTTAAATGTAAGTAAAGTACTTTTTTTTACTGCATCCTTAGCAAAAACTCCCTTTCATCAAAAATATTACCAGCTCTGAGGGCTACACAGAACAGGTGAGAAACAAAGAAATGATTATGGGAACTTCAGGCTGGACAGTTGGCCTTGTAACTTCAAAGAGAAGTTGGAAAGAATTCAGGGCCTGGGTTCAAACCTCAGCTCAGTCACTATACTTATTTCTTAACAAACCAAAAGGAAAATTGCATTTCCTATGCCTGCTGCTAGGCTAATACCATGCAAGCAAAAATGGCCTTTCATCAAAGATTAAAAGGAATAATTAGGATAATCTTTAACAGGCATAATACCAAAGTATAATTTTAATAACTCTCCATGGTTAGTTTTTATTCCTTTTAATGGCTACATGTGGGGAACTATTATTACTGATTCAAATTGATAAAGGACTCCCCTTCAAGCTGGCACAGTGGTGGCTCAGGCAATTAAAGCTACTGGCTTGACCCTCTGCTTGGAAAACCCAATTCAAATTCCAGAATGTCTCCCGAGTAATGGGAGTTTCAAAATCTCAACCAGTTCTGTGGACAAGCTAATATCTCACCTGTGCCAGTCAAGGGAGCTTCCCTTTTGAGAGTGCTCTTTCCTGCAACCAATAAGGAAACCCAGAATGGTGGGAAATAATGAACGATCACTACATTATTGAAAGAAGCATTACTTTCGCACCTTAAAGAGCAGCTGACGCCTTCAGGAGAACTTTAACAAAACATAATATTTAGACAAAGTTTGGCTTGTATTTCACATTAGTTCTGTACTCCTCCTACCCATTATTTATTGCTGCTGTAATTTTCATGAAAACAGGACCTTTGCTCCTGAAGAGTTAATCTGTTCCTATTGCTTTCTCCCTACCTGAGGTCATAATGTGCTGCTTGTGACATCACAGTTACTCCCATGGCAAGAGATTGTGTGTCACAGCAGAGGATTATGACTTGAAGTAGGGAATAAGCTAAGGGTCATCTACACAATCCCAGTCATCAGTCTCCTGAACCCCATAAGCCCGAGTTTAGGAGAGACCGACTGTCGGAAGACCGACAGGGTCTTAGTGCAATGGGGGGGGCAAGCCCCCCACACCCCCATAACTAAAATAACCAACTCCAAGGGGGGGGCAGACCTCGGAGTAGGTTAAAAATGTTATGGGGGCAACAACAGAAAGAACAAAAAATGTTCCCTACCGGGAACAGAACCCACGTCGAGGGCACCATGCTGGCCAAGCTGCTGGCCTGGCCCTCTACACCACAGGAGCAGCTCAGCCAGCTTCTGCATTTTCTCCTGACTTGTGGTATCTGAATATGGGTAGGAGCAGCTCATCACATCTGCTATCTTACCCTTTGTCAGCACCAGCTTCCTTCTGTTGGGTGGGTGTGCGTTAGGCTGCCGAACTCGGGATCCTGAATGTCGGGATACCAAGTGTCGGCATTTAGTAGTGATACTGTAAGCTAAAGAGGAAGATTAACTCTAAGGTATAAAGAGCATGTATTCATGCAGATTTCCTCAGTAATAAATAATGGAGAGGAGAAATCTATAGAATATATATGTACCTAAAGATCATGTTTTTCAAAGTTTTCTTTGAGGTGTCAGCAACTCTTTAATCGTGGCTGGTAGTGGCATGGAGCTATCAGACCATTTGCAGATACATAGCATGATTGCTGGCTTTAGCCTACAAACCGGAGTGAAGAGAACTTTCATTTCATTTCACAAGTTTTACCTGGAAAGATATTCTGAGCTAGAACAGCTCAATTCCTGATGCTTCAGGGGGAAGGGGAAGGGGAAAGTGCTGCAATAAGCTACAACAAATAAGTTACAAAATAAAAAAAAATACAGAGTTACACAGATAAACAGCGACAACATGAACAAGCTGTGCAAGGCAGAGCATCTGGAGCACAAATAAAATCTGCAGTAGGGTAGACACTCTGGTGGGGGCTGTGTGGAAAAAATGAATAGGGATCTAGGAAAGCTTGAGGAGTAGTCAGGAATGCGGCAACTAAGTTTCAATGCGAAGAAGCGCAAAATCATGCACTCAGGGCATAGAAACCCAGGGGCGGAATACAAGATGGGGGAAGTGGTACTGACAACCACCAAACAGGAAAGAGACCTGGGGCTAATCATATCTGATGACTTAAAGGTGATCTAACAATGTGACAAGGCTGTGGGGGAGAGCCAGAGGGATGCTCAGGTGCATAGGGAGGTGTATCACCAGCAGAAAGAGGGAGGTGGTGATACCACTTTATAAATCATTTGAAACCTCACCTGGAGTACTTTGTCCAGTTCTGGAGACCACATCTCTGGAATGACAGACAGAGTAGAGGCGATCCAGATCCAAGTGGCGCAGGGTCTGCACCAGAGACCATATGAGGAGAGACTAAAGGACCTCAATTTGTATGCCCTGGAGGAAAGAGGGGAAAGGGGGGATACGATAGAGACTGTCAGATATGTACTACTTCCTGTGTCTGTGCTTTTGCACCCTGGTTATGCCTGAAAAATGCATTCGTTGTCAGTGTGCTCACCCCGTCAACAGAGTTAAATAAAATAAATAAATAAAATAAATACCTCATGGGTATGCATAAAGTACCAGAGGGAAGCATTTTTCAGAAAAAAAGATGCTCAAGAACAAGGGGACATGCTATGATGCTGGGGGGGGGGGCGTTAGACTCAGAGGAAACATAAGGAAATACTTCTTCACAGAGTGTGAGTAGTGAATGCCTGGGATAGCCTTAGTATATAGTGATGTCAACGAAAGCTGTGGCAGGATTCAACAACGCATGGGATAGGCATAAGGGACCTTGGTCATTAGGGAAGGGAGGGCTAAGCTGGAGATCAAGTACAGTAGGGCCTACAGTATTACAGTGGGTAAGGAAATGGGCAAACTGGGTAGACCAAGTGGTCCTTATGGCCATCAGATTCTATGTTTCTATGTAACTGTCACCCCCGCCCATCTAGGGGCATATTTTCAACTTGCAGATGATCCAGGTAAAAAGAGAGGGCACCCTCAAGCGCCAACATTCGAGACCCGTGCACCCTAGGAAAGGCAGGAAAAAGTTGGTCTCCTACATACTTGATGTCTTCAATAATGCTGCACTCTATCACTCTCTCTGCTTAGTTTCTTCCTCCCTGAAGCTTTCCATCTGACCAGGACCTCCCTCTGCACCTCAGCTGTCTCAGAAGCCCTGGCGGCCCCCGCCAGGCTGGATGGATAATGCCACTGGAATGCAACTCATGGAAAAATTAATTAGACTGCAGATGCATGGGGAGAAGGATAATTTAATTTTGTTTGCTTCCCCCTCTCACTTAAATAATGCACAAACCACTATTTTCTCCCCAAACTGGCTTTTATTCTGCACCTGTACTGCAAATGATTGCAAGTGGTACAGGGGTCACATACTTCATTATAAATAGTTAAAGCAGCTCCATGGGGATATTCAAACTTTTTATAAATACTGGCTGGACAAAAATAAGGCAGCAGAAACAATGGATAAAGGCAGACAACCAGCAAGAATTTTCCTATGCCTGCTATCCCTCTCGGGTGTTGTACCTGAGTCCTACTTGAACTCAGATCCCTGCAATCTTCTGGCCTCTCTGGATCTGGTAAGCCAACCTTCTCTTTTTTCCTTGGGTCACTTTCTTTCACACTGGTGCTGGTCACCCCCCCCCTTAACTCTGGCATGGGAAAGTGAGTGGCGTTCCCTACCTGTGCCCCTGGGTGCTGGCCCAAGCCACAGGGGCAACCAGGAATTTTACTGATGACCCAGGCTCTGACCCTGACTCTCTTACCTAGATTGGTACTATTCTCAGTGCCAAGGCAACACCTGCCACTTTCACTCGGCTCTGCCTCAGTACCTACCTTACCACACATGGCAAAACTCATACCGAGAATTCTGCTGGTCTTAGTTCCTCAGTTGTCCCTGCCAGGCCCACATCCCTGCTTTCACTGCCTGGGCTTCAATTAAGCTCCAGCACGGGGGCTACCCTCCAAGGTCTGCAGTTTTCGGCCTGTGACCCACCCAGACCTCGATGTACCGGTGCCCCAGGATCTGCCCCATCAAGCAGGCCCCATGTCTTGAGTGAAAGGCCCCCCCCGGCTCCCTCTACCCCCCCCCAGGTTACCCTGCCACACCAGGTGCAAGAGGAACCACTGCATTGGTTCCCCTCCTGGAAGAGCTCTGCCACTGCCCTCCCAGCCCTGGTGACCTGGGGTGCTACCTGCACGAGCTTCCTAAGGGCTCCTACTACCTCTGGGCTTGCTAAAACCCCCTACTGCCCCTGCCCCCAACAACACAGCAGTACCTGGCTACCCAACTTTCCCCCACGGAGCACCACACCCCCTGTCCTCATCGACCATGGTGCACTGAAAAAGCCGTCCTGACTGTACTATTTTGGGGGGTTTCCCCACTGGCCCCCCTGTACTGCCGAGCTCCCTCACTTGCCCACCTTATCTGCTCTTAACTCTACACTTCCAGCCTCCCCCCTCCAGCTTCAATCCTAACAACTGGGCTGAAGAGGCCCTGATACTTCCTATAAGTCCCCTTATATACCCTCTGAACCTACTCTCTGCTGCCCCCTTGAGGCATCCAGAGCCATATTCCCCAGAGCACTAAACCCATTTTCTTGCTCGGGGTGGGGTGGTAGGAGTAGGAGGAGGAAAAGGGATGCCTAAGAATGGGAATATAAGCCCCTCTTTTACAGTGGGCTTACATGACAATGCAATAAAGTGAAGAAGGCCAAAATTAGTAGGGTGAACAAGGCAATGCTGACGGGGGGAATGGATGAAACCTGGGGGGTTGGGGATGAAAACTGGAGGTAAACAGAGTGCTCCGCTCTGTGAGCATTTTTACAGCTTTTCAGCACCATTAATAGGGCAATGAGCAAATGTATTGATGGCCTATCTGTTACCTTAATCTAATCAGATCGAGGTCGAACTGAAACATATCCTGCAGTAAACAGCATTCAGTACCTTAGAACTAGGTGGCATGGCTTATAATCACACAGCATCATTTTGTACTGAACATAATTATCTCGACAATTCTAAACATCTTTGAACTGCTTCAATGCTGTTATGTTGCTATAAGCAAAAAACTGGGACGCAGCCTAGCAAATGTAAAGTGGCTGCACTTGCAGCTACTGCAGTCAGCAGCCGCAGCCTCTGCATAAAGATTACCAAGCAATTTCAAGAATGAAGTGGTTAATGGAAGGAGAGGAAAGGACTGAGAGGGATCATGTCACCTATAATTCTGAAATAATATCATTTGTTAAAGGGACACTGTTAACCCTCTTTGGCCTTAGAGAGTCTCTAGTTTAAAAAGCATTTGTCAATGCCGAATGTTTGCTTGCTGGCATTGGCATTGGTAGTGTAAGAGTTAGAGAGATGCATAATAGGAATGGCAGTGAAGTATTGAACTGAAGCCAACCCCACCACCACCCTGCAGAGACTGACGGGCATTGGGTAGTGTGCCTTTGGGTCATCAGGCATAACGGCCACGCCATTTCAGCACACCCTACCCTGAAGACTCCAACAAGTGTCACGGTGTGCCTTGGGATCTTTGGGCCTTATGCTCTCCCCATTCCATATGGAAATATGGTGAGATGGGTGCAGTATAGGAGAATGGGGTGAACTTTGGGGCCAAAGAGTTCAAGGCACACCTCGATGCCCGTCTCTGGCTGCACGGTATGGGTGGGGGTGGAATAGCATGAGCATTACAGGTGGCAATCCCAAGTCACACCCCTGATGCCTGTCAGTCTCTAAAGGGTGGGATGTTATGGTTGGAAACCCTAGTGCCCCAGGCATTCATTGGTATTTTCACTCCACATTTTCAACATGGGTTTTTGTAACCCCACCACATGAACAGTGGCAATATCAGTTCGTTAGCTGAAAGCTGATTTTGCACAGTGACTACACCATTTGGCACCACAGGTGCAAAAACACATTTCGAACAGGATGTGAAAAATGACAGCTGTACTGTTCATGGGAAGGTGTAAAAAATGGCAATGTTGAAAATCTGGAGTGAAAATATAAAAAAACTGAAGTCACAAGCATGCGTAGAAACTGGGCAATGCACACCCATAATGTAATTACTTTGGGGATATTTTACAGCAGATTGTCAACGCAGGCATTTTGGGACCTCCGCTCATGAACAGTGTCACTGTGATTTTCTTAATCTGTCCCGAACACTGATTTCCCACAGCGACCATGCATTTCTGTGCTGGAAGTGCGAAAACACATTTCGGCCAGGGTGTGAAAAATGACAGCTGTACTGTTCATAAGGAGGTGTGGAACAACGACAGTGTTCAAAATCTGGACTGAAAATAGTACTTGTGCCGTGCTGGGCTGGGCTCCCAGCGTGGCAGCTGGAAGATTTTTTTAGGGGGGTCAGTGGAGTTGACAGGGGATTGGGCACCCCCGTTGGCCATACAGATGTTTGCCACGCTGGGGTGGGCTCCCAGCATGGCAACTGGAAGTCTGTTTCTTTTGGGGGGTTTCAGTTGAGTCAACGGGGGATTGGGCACCCTTGTTGCCATTCTGACTTTTGCCATGCTGGGATAGGCTCCCAGCGTAGCACCTAGAAGTATGGGGGAGGGCACGGAGCTGACAGGGGATTGGGCACCCCCCTCCCGTCAGCAATACTGTGTGCGGCGAGGGGGGAGCATGAGCATGCTGGGGTGGGCTCCCAGCGTGCTGCTTGAGTGTTTGGGGAGGGTAGACACAAAGGAAACTGTCTATGACAGCTGTTTAGGATGCAGTGCTGCGTGTAGGCACTTGTCGACGGCAGTGTGCAAATTACCTGCCGACACCAGTATACAAATTGCCTACACGTTACAACCGCTGATTGCAGCAGTTTTTCGCTTTCAACTGTACGGCACTGCATTCTGAATGGCTGTCATAGACAGTTCAGACATTCATTGGCGCCGTGCGGCCGCGCCTGCAAATGGGAGCAGGGCATTGGAAGTGGGGGAGGCACACCTACAAAAACTCGTATGGTGGCACTATGTTTCTTGCACATGCGTGCTAGCAAACATAAAAACACATGTTATGATTGGTCGCATTCTGCAGAGATTGCTGATGTAGCTGGTAGTTTGATTATGATTCCTTTTTTCCTTTTAAAAGTGAAAATCAGACTGCCCACCCAACAAAAATGTATTTGTTTACAGTCCTTGATCAACCTCCCATGAATTTCTCCTGGACTTGGGGACACCCCCCATATAAACTGTCCACTCATGATGTAGTGGGAGGACAGGAGGCTATTGCATCATGCTCCCACCAGTTCCTTGACATTCACATTAGAGATGACCCAACCATCACATCGGATAGCAAGGTCAAGTGTGGCCTTAAACCTAATCTCCTGTTTGACATGCTGCTGTAGGAAGTAGTCCT
Source organism: Neoceratodus forsteri (assembly GCA_016271365.2). Classification (NCBI taxonomy): domain Eukaryota; kingdom Metazoa; phylum Chordata; order Ceratodontiformes; family Ceratodontidae; genus Neoceratodus; species Neoceratodus forsteri. The sequence goes on from CM057451.1 coordinate 1,096,786,103, forward strand.
TAAAGGTAGGCAGAAAATTGTCTCAGCTCATTCATTAACCTTTATTTATTTATTTTTTAATTTATTTTACAATTTATGGCCAGTAAAGAGAAGGTAAGCCGAGGCTTGTTTGCAGGTGTTTCATGGGAGTACATGGGAAGTTAAGTGACTTGCTCAGAGTCACACAGCATCCAAGTGGTGGCTGTGGGATTTAAACCCAGTTTCCCAGATTTGCAGCTAAGTGCAATTAACCACAATGGTATGCTGTCTTCCTGAGACACCGGTCGTTGCCTGGTGTTTGAAGAGCCCAACATTCACCCTTGCATCTAATCTGACTGCTGTCATAATTTCCCCCATCCAGCTGTGCCTCATTCTCTGCTGAGCTGTTGGGAGGACTGTAACACACTCCTGGAAAGACTCTTTTGCCCCCCTTTTCCCTAATTCTGTTGAGATATGCACAGCCTCCTGCTTGGCCAACACCTCTCCCATAACTTCCACCCCATTTGACCATGCCCCTTGACTTCCTGGCTGAATACTGACACAAAGTAACTATTCAGTGCCTCTGCTAAACCTCCTACCTGACGGTGGTTTCTCCCACTTCCCAGTGATCAGTGGCTCACCTGATCCCTAACTCTCTTTTTGTTTCCTCTGTATTATAAAAAATGATTTTTTATTGCCCTTCATCCCCTCTCCAACAATTGGTTAAAATGTTTAAAATCTCACATTTTGTTCATACAGTAGGGTTAGGATAAAAGAAATTGAGGGGAGGGGTTGCCACATGAGGTTTTGTAGCTCACCACAACAAAAGTTAAATCTACTTGTTAAAATCTTTGTGATTCATCCTACAAGTACAGTATTCATGATTATGCTACTCCCATTTATTAGAAACAAATACAGGACCAATATATTCAAACACTTTGTGCCGTGTTAACAGGATTAGTGCCACACCAAATGTGAATAGCATGGCCAACAACCTGTTAGTGTAGCTGCAGCTGTGTTGAAAAACACACAACAGCACAGCACATATTCAACTGATACCATTTACCAAGGCAAATGTATGCATGGTGCAACTGTATATACAGTTGTTCCTGGGAGAGCTAACAGGCAGTGCAGCGCTAGTTTATGTTTCCAGGAACATTATTTTAACACATCGCAGAGGGAGGGCCCTATCCATTGTTTTGGCTCCAGGGGGGCAACGGAGGATGGCGCCAGGAGGGGGTGGGCTACTTAACTACCAGGGAGTGTTTATATGCCAAAACAGAGATTAGGTGAGAGGAGGCAGGGGGAGAACACTGGCACCAGGAAATAATGTTTTATTTTTAACTTATACTGGGACCATGAATTAGGGGACGGCCACGTGCACCAGGGATGCGCATGGGTAAAACTCCACTAGAACACAGTGACCACTGTGTGACCTTGAGCAAGTCACTCGACCTCTTGGTGCACTAGTCCACTGAACTGGGGTGCAGCAGGTCACCAGTAGAAAACTGAGTGCTGCACCTCAGCTGGGCTATCCTGAATTGGGTAAACAAACTCACTGGGCTGCGCGGGGCTTGGTCATACCACAGTGCTCAGCCTCCACACAATCCAGAGAGCAAAGGATTGGTCTTCACAGTGTAATGACTACTGTACATACTGGAATGTAAACTGAACTGTCAAAGCCTTGGTTGATGGTGTTTTAGTTCCCTTTTAAGGGCCTCAACCAAGAGGACCTCCCTTAGGGCCCTCAGGAGCAAGTTTCACAGAATCAGTGTTGCAACCTCGAATGCCTGATCTCCTGAGGACTTTAAACTAGCCCTGGGCACCATGAAAAAAAAAACAAAATGGGAGATACAACTTTTTTTTATAGATAAACTAAAGGGGGAAGGGGGAATACGGGGGAGGAAGAAGAATTCGAGAAGGCAGATGTGCAAAATAAGTATTTCTGCTCGGTCTTCATGATAAAGGGAGAAGGAAAAGGATCAGAATTGAGTCGGAGATGAAGGGAAAAAACAGGGAAGATCCCAGCCCATTCAGTGCTGCCAGGGTAAGAAAGGAACCAGGAAGGTTGAATGTGGATAAGGCTATGGGTTTGGACGCCATCCATCCCAGGGTACTCCAGGAATTAAAAGCAGGGATACTGAACAAATACTTCTGCTCAGTATTCACAAAAGGGGAGGAGGGGGAGGTACCTAATCCTATTAACAGAAGCACTCTGGATGAGGGGGTTCAATACCAGTACTTTCACAGAAGAAAGGGTTCTGAAAGAATTCCTAAAACTGAAGGTAGACAAAGCAATGGGGCCTGACAGGATTCACCCCAGAATTCTAAAAGCATTAAGGGGAGAACTAGTGACACCACTGACTACCCTTTTTAATGATCATGGGAGGATGGTGTGGTACTTGAGGACTGGAGAAAGGCGGATGTGATTCCCCATCACAAAAGTGGGAGCAAGACAGAGGCAGGAAACTACAGACCTGTCAGTTTGACCTCTGTGGATGGGAAAGTGATGGAATCGCTTCTGAAACATAGAAACATAGAATTGGACGGCAGATAAGGACCACTTGGCCCACCTAGTCTGCCCATTTCCCTACCTAATGGATAAGCTGCAGATCCTGGTTAACCAACAGCCTACTTCCTCCTACCCCCCACTAGAATGTCTTATGTCTGTCCCATGCATTCTTAAATTCCTCCACTGTTTTTGACTCTACAACCTCCTCAGGAAGGCTGTTCCATGTATCCACAACCCTCTCTGTGAAGAAATACTTCCTCACATTACCTCTGAGCCGTCCCCCCTCTATCTCCAAACTGTGTCCCCTTGTTTTTGCACATCTCTTTTTCAGAAAGATGCTACCCTCTTGGACTTTGTTGATTCCCTTGAGGTATTTGAAAGTTTCTATCATGTCCCCCCTCTCCCTCTTTTCCTCGAGGCTATACATCTTTAGTTCCTTTAGACTTTCTTCATATGTCTTCTGATGCAGACCCTGCATAATTTTGTTGTCCTCCTCTGGCCAGCCTCCACCCTGTCCATGTCTTTACAGAGATGGGGTCTCCAGAACTGTACACAGTACTCCAGATGTGGTCTTACCAACTGTCTGTACAGAGGGCCAACAACTTCCTGTTTTTGACTGGTGATGCCTCTCCCTATGCATCCCAGTATCCCCCCAGCCCTCCTTACTGCCTTCTCACATTGCTGGCCCACCTTTAGGTCATCTGATATGACTACCCCCAGGTCCCTTTCCATTTTGTTGTTGTCAGTATCTCACCCCCCATTGTGTGCTCTTCCCCTGGGTTTTTGTTTCCCAGGTGCATTACTTTGCACTTCTTTGCATTGAATCTAAGCTGCCATACATTTGACCTTTCCTCCAACCTTGCCAAGTCCCTTTTCATCCTTTCCACCCCACCTTGTGTATCAGCCCTGTTGCAGATCTTTGTGTCATCTGCAAAGAGACATACTTTCCCTTCCAGTCCCTCTGCAATGTCACTTACAAAGACATTAACAAGCATTTGTCAATGCCGAATGTTTGCTTACTGGCATTGGCAGTGGTAGTGTAGAAGTTACAGAGCTGCGTAATAGGAATGGCAGCGAAGTATTGAACTGAAGCCAACCCCACCACCACCCTGCAGAGAGTGACAGGCATTGGGGTGTGCATTTGGGTCATCAGGCATAACGGCCACGCCATTTCACCACACCCCACTCTGCAGAGACTGACAAGTGTCACGTGTTCCTTGGGGTCTTTGGCCCTTATGCGCACCCCATTTCATTAGGAAATACTGTGAGATGGGTGCAATATAGGAGAATGGGGTGAAGTTTGGGGCTGAAGAGTCCAAGGCATACCTCGATGCCTCAGTGACTGCAGGGTGTGGAATGGTATGAGCATCACAGGCAAGAATCCCAAGTCACACCCCTGATTCCGTCATTCTCTATAGGGTTGGACGATTTAGTTGAAAAGCCTAATACCTCAGGCATTCGTTGGTATTTTAACTCCAAATTTTCAACATGTTTGTTTTGTGACCCCACCTCATGAACAGGGGAATATCAGTTTGGTAGCTGAAAGCTGCTTATGCACAGTGACTACGGATTTAGCACCACAGGTGCAAAATATTCGAACAGACTGTAAAAATGACAGCTGTACTCTGTCATGGGGAGGTGTAAAATGGCTATGTTGCAAATGTGTAGTAAAATATTTAAAAATGGTGAAGTCACTGAAATGACATAGAAACTGTGCAACGCAACCATTATATAAGTAGGTTGGGGATATTTTATAGCAGATTGTCAACTCAGGCATTTTGGTGCCTCCGATCATGAACAGTGTCACTGTGATTTTCTTTATCTGTGCCGAACAATGATTTCCCTACAGCGACTACGCATCTCTGCACTGAAAGTGTGAAAACACACTTGCCATGTTGTGAAAATGGCAGCTGTACTGTTCATAAGGAAGTGTTGAAAATGCCACTAGTGAAAATCTGGACTGAAAATATTACAAAGTCATGAACTAACGAGAATGCGTGGAAACTGCACAATGCTCACTCGCAACACAGTCATTTTATGGACTTTTGTCACCAAATTTTCAACATAGCCATTTTAAGACCTCTGCTCATGAACAGTGTAACTGTGATTTTCTTAATCTGTCCTAAACATTGCTTTCGCACACCAACAGCACCATTGTGCGCTACATGTGCAACAACACATTTTGGATGACATATGAAAAATTGCAGCTGTACTGTTCATAAGGAAGTTTAATAAAATGGACATGTTGAAAATCTAGAGTGAAAATATTAAATTTGCAAACTTACGAGCATGCATAGGAACTGTGCAACGCACGCTCGTAAAAGTCATTTCTAGGCATTTTTCCACCAAGTTTTCAACATAGCCATTTTAAGACCTCTGCTCATGAACAGTGTCACTGTGGTTTTGTTAATGTGTCCCATACATTGAGCTTGCACACCGACTGCGCCATTGTGCGCTACATGGGCGGAAACACGTTTTGGGCAGGATGTGAAAAATGACAGCTGTACTGCTCATAATAAGGTGTGGAAAAATGGCAATGTTGGAAATCTGGAGTGGAAATATTGAAAATTCGCAAACCTACGAGCGTGCGTGGGAACTGTGCAACGCGCACTCGTAAAACAGTCATTTTTAGGAATTCTGTCACCAAATTTTCAACATTGCCATTTTAAGATCTCTGCTCATAAACAGTGACACTGTGATTTCCTTAATGTGTCCCATACACTGAGTTCGCACGACTGCGCCATTGTGCGCTACATGGGCGGAAACACGTTTTGGGTGAGATGTGAAAAATGACAGCTGTACTACTCATAAGAAGGTGTGGAAAAATGGCAATGTTGAAAATCTGGAGTGGAAATATTGAAAATTCGCAAACCTATGAGCGTGCGTAGGAACTGCACAACGCACACTCGTAAAACAGTCATTTTAGGAATTTTTTCACCAAATTTTCAACATAGCCATTTCAAGACCTCTGCTCATGAACAGTGTCACTGTGATTTTCTTAATTTGTCCGTACATTGATTTCACACACCGACTGCGCCATTCTGCGCTACAAGGGCGGAAACACATTTTGGGTGAGATGTGAAAAATGACAGCTATACTACTCATAAGATGGTGTGGTGAAATGGCAATGTTGAAAATCTGGAGTGAAAATATTGAAATTTCGCGAACTTACGAGCCTGCGTAGGAACTGCGTAACGCATGCTCGTCAAACAGTCATTTTTTGGAATTTTGGCACCAAATTTTCAACATGAGGGTTTTGGGCCCCCTTCTCATGAATGATGTCACTGTCATGACGGTATTCGGTCCCAAAGGGTGATTTCGCAGTCACTGCGCGAAATCACCCTTCGAGCCCGAATAACGCCATGACAGTGACATCATTCATGAGAAGGGGTCCCAAAAACCCCATGTTGAAAATTTGGTGCAAAAATTCCCAAAAATGCCTGATATATGCAATAAAGTTGAACCCTCCTATCTAGCCCATTATACAGCTACCGCATTTCCTCAGTTCTCGTCGCCTTTGAAGAGTGCAGAAGTGTTCCCGGTCCACTCAAGATCGCCGTGCGGAGTCCGGAGGGCATGGAGTGAGGGGGGTGGGGAGGCTGAGTGCAGTGGTGGGTGCGGGTTGTGGGAGGGGGTTCGGGAGACGCGCCGGACAGTTTTTGTTTACAGGAAAAAAAAAAGAAGACGCCACGGGATGCTTGCCACGCTGGGGTGGGCTCCAGCGTGGCACAACGACTTTGAGGGTTTCAGCCGATAGGGGATTGGGTACTTCACAAAGCAAAACCCTGACGCTTTGCCACACTGGGGTGGGCTCCCAGCGTAAGTACAAGGACTTTGTGGGCTACCAGCCGATGGGGATTGGGCACCCTGGCCGGCAAATTATTGATTGCCATGCTGGGGTGGGCTCCAGCGTGGCACCAAATACTGGGAAGGTGGGGAGACGATGCAGCGCAGCCGACGGGATTGGGCACCCCGCCGGGCTATACGCCTCATGGGCGCAAGACGCCCGCGGCTGGGGGGAGCTGCGAGCAGCTTCATCGCTGCTCACCAAGCATAGTTCCCCTTTCAACCGTATGCCACTGCATTTGGAGCGCCAGGACAGCTCCAAAATGCATTGGCTTTACAGGGCTGCCACTTCTGCCAGCTCGCTGCCTGAATTGGAGGAGGAGGTGACACACCTCGGAAATCTCCGATGATGGCATTATGTTTCTGCACATGCGCAAGCAAACATAAAAAGGACCGGCCCCAGTATTGAACCCTGTGGTACCCCACTAGGAACCCTCCTTTCTTCACTGTGGACTCCATTTACTATTACCCACTGTGTCCTGTTGTCCAACCAGTGTTTTACCCAGGCTGCCACCCTGGGACCCACTCCCAGGCTGGTTAATTTATTTATTAATTTTTGTGCGGGACTGTGTCAAATGCCTTGCTAAAGTCTAGGTAGGCCATGTCCACAGCTCCTCCCAGGTCTACCGCTTTGGTCACCCACTCAAAGAAATCAATTAGATTTATCTGACATGACCTTCCCGCTGTGAATCCATAATGCCTTGGGTCCTGTGCCTCACTGGCCTCTAGGTACTCAACAATTCTTTCCTTCAGAAGTGATTCCATCATTTTCCCTACCACTGAGGTCAAACTGACAGGTCTGTAGTTTCCTGCCTCTGTCTTGCTCCCACTTTTGTGAAGGGGAATCATTCCTCCCTCCTCCAGTCCTCAGATACCACACCATCCTCCCATGATTTATTAAAAAGGGTAGTCAGTGGTGTTACTAGTTCTTCCCTTAGTTCTTTTAGAATACTGGGACGAATCCCATCAGGCCCCATTGCTTTATCCACCTTCAGTTTTAAGAGTTCTTTCAGAACCCTTTCTTCTGTGAAAGGATTAATATCAACCCCGTATCCAGAGTACTTCTATTGACCAGATTAGGTATTTCCCCCTGCTTTTCCATTGTGAATACTGAGCAGAAGTATTCATTCAGTATCCCTACTGATGGGATTCATCCAAGAATTCTAAAAGAACTAAGGGTAGAACTAGTGACACCGCTGACTACTCTCTTCAACAAATCATGGGAGGATGGGGTGATACCCGAGGACTGGAGGAGGGCAGATGTGATTCCTCTTCACAAAAGTGGGAGCAGGACAGAGGTAGGAAACTACAGACCAGTTAGTTTGACCTCAGTGGTAAGGAAAATGATGGCATCACTTCTGAAGGAAAGAATTGTTGAGTACTTAGAGGCCAGTGGGGCACAGGACCCAAGGCAGCATGGATTCACGATGGGAAGGTCGTGTCAGACAAATCTAATAGATTTCTTTGACTGGGTGACCAAAGTAGTAGACCAGGAGGGGCTGTGACATGGCCTACCTAGATTTTAGCAAGGCATTTGATACAGTCCCACACAAAAGATTAATACACAAGATAGCCAGCCTTGGAGTGGGTCCCAAGGTGGTAGCCTGGATAAAAAATTGGCTAGACAACAGGACGCAAAGGTAGTAGTAAATGGAGTACACAGTGAAGAAAGGAGGGTTACTAGTGGGGTACCACAGGGTTCAGTACTGGGACCGGTCCTTTTTAATGTCTTTATAAGTGACATTACAGAGGAACTGGAAGGAAAAGTATGTCTCTGCAGATGACACAAAGATCTGCAACAGGGTTGATACACAAGATGGAGTGGAAAGGATGAGAAGGGACTTGGCAAGGTTGGAGGAATGGTCAAATGTATGGCAGCTTAGATTCAATGCAAAGAAGTGCAAGGTAATGCACATGGGAAACAAAAACCCAGGGGAAGCGTATGCAATGAGGGGTGAGATACTGCCAACAGTAAAATTAGAAAGGGACCTGGGGGTAATTATATCAGATGACCTAAAGGTGGGCAAGCAATGTGAGAAGGCAGTAAGGAAGGCTGGGGGGATACTGGGATGCATAGGAAGAGGCATCAATAGTAGAAAACAGGAAGTTGTTATCCCTCTATACAGACAGTTGGTGAGACCCCATCTGGAGTACTGTGTGCAGTTCTGGAGACCCCATCTCCGCAAAGACATAGACAGAGTGGAGGCTGTCCAGAGGAGGGCAACCAAAATGGTGCAGGGTCTGCACCAGAAGACATATGAAGAAAGACTAAAGAAGCTTAATATATATACCCTTGAGGAAAGAAGGGATAGAGGGGACATGATAGAAACTTTCAAGTACCTCAAGGGAATTAACAAAGTCCAAGAGGGTAGCATCTTCCAGAAAAAGAGATGTGCAAGAACAAGGGGGCACAATTTGAAGATAGAGGGGGGATGGCTCAGAGGTAATGTGGGGAAGTATTTTTTCACTGAGAGGGTTGTGGATGCATGGAACAGCCTCCCTGAGGAGGTCGTGGAGTTAAGAACAGTGGGGACTTCAAGAATGCATGGGACAGGCATAAGGCAGTCCTAGTGGAGGGTAGGAGGAAGTAAGCTGTTGGTTAACTAGGATCTGCAGCTTATCTGTTAGGTAGGAAAATGGGAAGACTAGGTGGGCCAAGCGGTCCTTATCTGCCGTCAAATTCTATGTTTCTATGTTTTTCACTGTCACTCTCTGCCCACCACCTTCCTCTTTGTTCAGCCTCAGTATCCCTGCCTTAGTCTTTCTTTGCTCCCTAATGTACCGATAAAAGATTTTATCCCCCTTCTTAACTGAGTTGGCTATCTTTTCCTCAATTTGGGCCTTTGCTATTCTGACTGCCTTACCCACTTCCTTCCGCTTTAACTGATACAGTTCTCTGTCCTGCTCCTTCTGTGTTTCCTTATACTTCCTCAATGCTATCTTTTTCTCCCTTACCTTCCCCGCCACTTCTTTTGAGAACCATAGTGTTTTTTTCTTTAGTTTTGGTTTGTTTATTTGCTTCACACAAAGGCTTGTTGCCTCTGTGATGGCGGTTTGATGTTCCCCCATTGTTGCTCTACCCCACCTTCTTGCCTGTTTGCTAGTGCTTTTCTGAGGCACACTCCCATTTTGACAAAATCAGCCCTCCTGAAGTCCAGTACCTTCACTTTTGTGTGGCTTGACTCTACAGCTAAGTTTATCGTGAACCACATTGTTTGGTGGTCGCTTGTTCCCAGATGGCTGTTGAGTACCTACAGGCCACTGGGGTACAGGACCCAAAACAATATGGGTTCGCAGCAGGAAGGTCATGTCAAACGAACCTAATCGATTTCTTTGACTGAGTGACCAAAGCAGTAGATCAGGGAGGGGCTGTGGACATGGCCTAGACTTTAGCAAGGCATCTGACACAGTCCCACACAAAAGATTAATAAACAAATTTACCAGCTTGGAAGTGGGTCCCAGGGTGGTAGCCTGGGTAAAACATTGGCTGAACAACAGGACACAGAAGGTAATTGTAAACGGAGTCCACTCTGAAGAAAAGGGGGTTACTAGTGAGGTACCCCAGGGTTTAGTAGTGGGTCCAGTCCTTTTTAATGTCTTTATAAGTGACATTGCAGAGGGACTGGAAGGAAAAGTATGCCTCTTTGCAGATGACAAAGATCTGCAACAGGGTTGATACACAAGGAGGCGTGGAAAGGATGAGAAGGGACTTGGCAAGGTTTGAGGAATAGTCAGAAGTATGGCAGCTTGGATTAAATGCAAAGAAATGCAAAATAATGCACCTGGGAAACAAAAACCCAGGAGAAGAGTACACAACGGGGGGGAGGTAGTAACAACAATAACAAGCATTTGTCAATGCCGAATGTTGATTGCATTGGTCTGTTGAGCTCGCTCAGTGGCCCTGTGTCACTTGCTCGTTCTGTTTCTCCCGGTGCTGCAGGCTGCACCTTTGTACAGGGCTCCTGGCTGTGTTGGCACGTTTTTTCTGCCCACAAACAAATCTGCAGCTGTCCTGACAGAGCTGTGTTGAGGTGGGTCACTTGCCCTCCCTCAGTCACTAATTCTGTTTCTGCTGGCACTGCATGCTGCCCTTTTGTACTGGGCTCCTACCTCTGTTGGCAGCTTTTTTTGCCCACAAAGAAATGTGCAGCAGTCCTGACACAGGTACATTGAGCTACCTCACTCCCCCTCTCTTGCTTGTTCTGTTTCTGCCGGCGCTGCAGGCTGGCCTTTTGTACAGGGCTCCTGCCTGCATTGCCACCTTTTTCTGCACACAAATCAATCCGCAGCAGTCACGATAGAGGTCTGTTGAGCTTGCTCACTCCACCTCTCTCACTCACTCATTGTTTGTCCCGGCGCTGCTGGCTACCTTTTTGTACTGGACTTCTGCCTGTGTTGGCACCTTTTTCTGGCCACAAAGAAATCTGCAGCTGTCCAGACACAGCTCCGTTGAGGTCGCTCTCTCTGCCTGTCTCACTCTCTCATTCTGTTTCTCCTGGTGTTGCAGGCTGCTCTTTTGTACTGGGCTTCTGCCTGCATTGGCAGGTTTTTCTGCCCACAAAGAAATCTGCAGCTGTCCTGACACAGCTCCGTTGAGGTTGGTCACACCCCGTCTGTCACTCGCTCATTCTGTTTCTGCTGGCACTGTAGGCTGCCCTTTTGTTCTGGGCTCCTGCCTCTATTGGCAGATTTTTCTGCCCACAAAGAAATCTGCAGCAGTCCTGACACAGGTCCGTTGAGGTAGCTCACTCCCCCTCTCTCACTCGCTCATTCCGTTTCTGCCGGCACTGCAGGCTGGCCTTTTGTACTGGGCTCCTGCCTGCATTGCCGCCTTTTTCTGCCTACAAAGAAATCCACAGCAGTTATGACAGAGCTCCGTTGAGCTTGCTCACTGCCCCTCTCTCACTCACTCACTCATTGTGTTTCTACGGCGCTGCAGGCTGCCCTTTGTACTGGGCTTCTGCCTGCATTGCCACCTTTTTCTGCCCACAAAGAAATCCGCAGCTGTCCCGACAGAGCTCTGTTGAGGTCGCCACCCGCCTGTCTCACCTCGCTCATTCAGTTCTCCTGGTGCTGCAGGTTGCCATTTTGTAGTGGTCTCCTGCCCTGTTAGCGCCCCTTCTGCTCCACAAACAAATCTGCAGCAGTCCCGACAGAGCTCTGCTGAGCCCGCTCAACCCTCTCTCACTCGCCTCATGCTGTTTCTGCCAGTGCTGCAGGCTGCCCTTTTCTATTGGGCTCCTGCCTGCATTGCTGCCTTCTTCTGGGCACAAAGAAATCTGCAGCAGTCATGATAGAGCTCCGTTGAGCTCGCTCACTCACTCCCCCATCTCACTTGTTCATTCTGTTTCTCCCACCGCCACAGGCTGCCGTTTTGTACTGGGTCTCTGCGTGCATTGCTGCCTTTTTCTACCCATAAAAAAATCCACAGCAGTCCTAACAGAGCTCCGTTGAGCTCATTCACTTCCCCTTCCTCACTCACTCATTCTGTGTCTCCCGCTGCTGCAGGCTGCCCTTTTGTACTGGGTTCCTGCCTGCATTGGCGGCTTTGTCTGCCCACAAAGAGATGTGCAGCAGTCCTGACACAGCTCCGTTGAGGTCGCTCGTTCGCCCTCTGTCACTCGCTCATTCCATTTCTGTGGGGTCTGCAGGCTGGCCTTTTGTACTGGGCTCCTGCCTGCATTGCCACCTTTTCCTGCCCACAAAGAAATCCACAGCAGTCCTGACACAGCTTGGCCTCACTCACTCCCCCTGTCTCACTTGCTCGTTCCATTTCTGCCGGTGCTGCAGGCTGCCCTTCTGTACTGGGCTCCTGCCAGTGTAGTCACCCTTATCTGCCTACAAAGAAATCTGCAGCAGTGACGATAGAGCTCTGTTGAGCTCGCTCAGTCCCCCTCTCTCGCTTGCTCGTCCCGTTTGTCCCACTGCTGCAGGCTGCCCTTAGGTACTCAGGCCCTGAATGCATTGCTGCCTTTTTCTGCCCACAAACAAATCCACAGCAGTCCCAACATAGCTCCGTTGAGCTCACTCACTCCCCCTCCCTCACTCGCTCGTTCTGTGTCTCCCAGCACTGCAGGCTGCCCTTTTGTGCTGGGCTCCTGCCTGCATTGTCGCCTTTTCCTGCCCACAAAGACATCCTCAGCAGTCCCGACAGAACTCAGTTGAACTCGGTCACTCCCCCCCCCACCCAAGTTGCTCGATCCTAATCTGTCCCAAACACTGATTTCCGACAGCGACTGCGGTATTCTGCACCGGAAGCGTGGAAACACATTTTAGCCAGGATGTGAAAAATGACAGCTGTACTGTTCATAAGGAGGTGTGAACAAATGCCAGTGTTGAAAATCTGGCATGAAAATATTACTAATTTGCAAACTTACAAGGGTGCGTGGCACCTGCACAACACACGCTCGTAACACAGTCATTTTATGGAGTTTCATCACAAAATTTTTAACATAGGCATTTTAGGACCTCTGCTCATGAACAGTGTCAGTGTGATTTTCTTAACATGTCCTGAACACCGATTTCCCACAGCAACCGCGCAACTGTGCACCGGAAGAACGAAAACACATTTCAGCCAGGATGTGAAAAATGACAGCTGCACTGTTCATAAGGAGGTGTGGCAAAATGGCAATGCTGAAAATCTGGAGTGAAAATATTGCAAAGTTGCGAAGGTACGACCGTGCGTAGAAACTGCACAATGCACATTTGTAACACACTCATTTTATGGACTTTCGTTACCAAATTTTTAACATAGGCATTTTAAGACCTCTGCTAATGAACAATGTCACTGTCGTTTTCATAATGTGTCCTGAACATGGATTTCCCACAGTGAACACGCTATTCTGCGCCGGAACTACGAAAACACATTTCGACCAGGATGTGAAAAATTACAGCTGTACTGTTCATAAGGAAGTGCAGAAGAATGGTAATGTGGAAAATCTGGAGTGAAAATATTATAAATTCATGACCTTACGAGCGTCCGTGCAAACTGTGCAACGCACACTCATAACACAGTCATTTTATGGAGTATCATCACCAACTTTTCAACATAGGCATTTTAGGATCTCTGCTCATGAGCAGTGCCACTGTCAGTTTCTTAATCTGTGCGGAACACTGATTTCCCTCACCGACCGCGTTATTCTGCGATGGAGGTGCAAAACACATTTCGCCAGGTGTGAAAAATGACAGCTGTACTGTTCACAAGAAGGTCTGAAAAATGCCAATGTTGAAAATCTGGGGTGAAAATATTGCAAATTCCCAAAGATACGAGCGTGTGTAGCAACTACGCAATGCATGCTCGTGAAACAGTCATTTTTTGGATTTTTCCCACCAAATATGCAACATAGTCTTTTTGCTAGCTCTCCTCATGAACACTTGCACTGTTGTTTTGTTAATTGGTCCCGAAAGGTGATTCCGTGCAGTGACCACAAAATCACCTTTCAGGGCCGATTAACGCCATGACAGTGATAGAATTCATGAGGAGGGGTCCCAAAACCCCATGTTGAAAATGTGGTGCAAAAATTCCAAAAATGCCTGAGATATGCATCAAAGTTGAAAACCCTATTTATTCCATTATACAGCTTACCGGCATTTCCTCAGTTCGCGGTCAGCTTTGAAGAGTGCAGACGTGTTCCCAGTCCATCAAGATCATCACGCCAGACTCCAGAGGTAAGTATGGGGTGAGGGGCGCTGGGGAGGTAGAGTGCGCAGTGAGGGGAGCGGGTTGTGGGGGCAGGGAGACCGCCGAGGGACCGTTCTTTTACATGTTACCAAAAAAAAAGACATCACGGAACCATTTTTTATTTTGTAGGTATGTAGCAGCTGGGGTGGGCTCCCAGCGTACAATGGAGACTTTCTTTGGGGGTAGTTGCGCTGACGGGGATTCAGCACTCTGTCGGTACACAACAAAAGGGGTTATTACATTATGCTGACGGGGACTGGGCACCCCGTCGGCACACAACAAAAGTGGGCATAATGCCAACAGGGAGGCTCCTGTCAGCAATACAATATTGGGGCCCCTGTCAGCAAATAAACACGGTCAGGGGCACATACTGCCGAGAGGGATTGGGCACCCTGAAGAAGAGATTAATATTGGTTGTGAACACGCGCTTCACAAACAATATCAGTTCAGATCTGTAATCAGAATGGTCACCAGGGGCGCAAGGAAGAATCAAGGGAATCGGGTCCCTCTCCCCACTGCTTGGACGAAAGGGACTTGAACCTCAGGGTTGAGGCGCCAGTCAGCTCATCCTGCCAGGCGGACTCTCGGCCGAAACTACTGCTGACTCTTGGAAGCTGAGGGCTCGCAAGCTCCACCGTGTCCTTTGTCGCTTTGGCGCCTTGAATTTTGAAAGAGGCACAAGTGCCTATTAGCTGGGAAGGGTAGTGACAGTGAGCAGCCCTGCTGATAAAGGCTGCATCCCCTCTCAGGCCCTCAGAATTCAACGATTCACAGGGGCGGCGAGGAGACCTGCAGAATTGGGTCCCCTCCCCCTCCACTGCTCGATGAAAGGGACTTGAACCTCGGGGTTGAGGCGCCGGCCAGCTCATCCTGCCGGGCGGACCTCCACCGAAGCCAAAACTACTGCTGACTCTTGGAAGCCGAAATTTTCTGCCCACCCACCCCGTTCCTTCCTCCCACTGCTCCCAAACAACCAATAGTGAAGGCTGGAGCCATCACGCTTAGGTGGAGTTTTTCCCTACTCATTTGCCCCAAACCTACTCCACCTACTGCCATTTTACCTCCAATCAAGTATCACAAGAGTTGGTACTTTGAGCTCGCTAGTGAATAGTTTTTAACCCCTGCTTTGTGCTGGCCTGTTAGGGTCACAATTTCAGGGAGTTATACGTCTGAATTATTATTAATGCTACTATGATGTGATGCTAGCCTTTAACTAAATGAATGCAGCAGTTTAGCCCTGAAGTGTCTTATTGATCTGGTACTAGCCTGTTTAACTAAATGTATGCAGCAATTCATCCCTGACTGTGTTCTTATTACAAGTATTAATACAGGCACAGTGTGGACTGCCTGTGCTGGCCACTAATGTCTTGAACAATTATAGGCAGGAAGTTATTTCCGAGTAATACTACTATTACCTGAATGCTGAGCCAATATTGTATGGAACATAATAGGTAAAAAGTTAATTCTGTGTACACCTATCATTACTTGTGCACTGTAACAATATTGTACGGAATTGTGCTCTGCCCTTTCCCACTGCACTTTGCCGGTCCAGAAACTGCATAAGACCAAATCTGCTACTTACTAGTCAAGGCATGAAAACTCAGTGCATGCACCCTGACAAAAGGATGCCCAACCAGGGGTCAATGTTTGTTGGCAAGATGAGTCCCTGCAGACCAAACAGAGGTCTCCTCCTCACTACCATATATATTCTATCTGTTCTCTGGGTGGACTGGCTCACTTGCCAACTTGACCCTTCCACCCATGCCCCTCAGGGACCTGCCACACAGCTGGCCAGTCACTACTACTGCTGCCCATCCCCAGCATGCACTATCTCCCTCCTAGTTGCCTACGAATTCACAAGAAATGGGATCTGCTACAGGTCCCTTCTCCTTACTAGGAGTATACCCAGCAAAGCGAGGCTCCCATCTCGTACCCTTACCCTCCGTCTCCTGCTCACAGCTCTGCTGCTACTTGTGGGCAACATTCAACTGAATCTGGGCCCTGGTATTGCTAACATTTCAATTTCCTCCTCCCAAGACCAAACCTGGCTATCATCAAAGGGTCTGAGGCTAGCTCATATGAACATATGTAGTCTCCGGCCTAAGATGCATGAAGTTCAAGCGTGGCTAGCCCTGTATAAACCAGATGTGCTAGCAGTTTTGGAGACCTGGCTAAAACCCCCATGTTCCCAATCACGAAGCTACTGCCTCAGGATATGTCTGCTACAGAAAGGACAGAATACCAAAAAGGGGGCGGGGTACTTATCTATGTGAAGGACGCCCTGATCTCCTCCCATGTCAGCATGCTGCACAGCACGTCCCCTGAAATAGAATTGATCTTCATACAGCTCACCCTAGGCGGTGTCAAGCACCTTACCATAGGGTGCATATATAGCCCCCCTACAAATGCTCTGCAATCCCTGGAGACACTCACGAAAGACCTAACCACAGAGGTTGCGTCTGAACTTCTCATACTGGGGGATTTTAATCTTAACTGGGCCCAAGAGGCTAAGTCCTCTATAAATGGCCTGTTACATGGGGCAAATCTTGCCCAGATCATCATTCAACCCACCAGAATGAATTACAAAACAGGAAGGCACTCAACCATTGACTGGGCCCTGGTGTCAATCCCAAAGAATATTCAAGTAGCAGGTACTATGGCCGATGCTCTGAGCGACCACTCGCCCATCTTCTATGTCTGGAAGAATAGGGCGGACAAGGTTCAGCCTAGAATACTCACATCTAGAGACTACTCCAAATTCTCACCGGAGCAATATAATGACTTTCTTGGTGACACTGACTGGAGTCCACTACGATACCTCCCTACCTTGGAAGGGGCAGTTGCCTTTTTTCTGAAATCCCTCATGAGGGCCGCAGATCTCTTTGCTCCGATGAAGACCCATCAAGTAAAATGCAGCTGCTATAAGTGGATCATTCCCTCCTTAAAGGCCCTGATGATCAGCTGTGACAAAGTCTGGAAAAAGTTCAAGAGCTCTATGCTCCTAGCTGACCTTGAAAACTACAGAGCTCTTAGAAACCAATGTAAGCACGCTGTTAAGCTAGCAAAAAAGGCTTACGTCACTCATCTCCAGAAAACTAACCTAGATAACCTGAAGTTATTCTGGTCCCACATCAATGAGCTGATTAAGGGAAACAAAAAGGCAGCTCCAGGCCCTATAGTGGCTAATGGGCAGTTACTGAATGACAAGACACTGACCGCTGAGGCCTTTCATAGCCATTTTACGAACCTCGATGATTACAAGGCTGGGCTCCCAGTGACCAAAAATGAATCCCTCAGACTGGAACCTCCTAACCTAGACCACCCATCGTTTCATCTGAGGCTGGCTAAGGTGAATGAAGTCCTATCCATTCTAAAGTCCTTGAAAACAAGAGGTTCAGGACGGCCTGACTGCATCCAATCTAGACTACTCAAGGACGGTGCCCCAGCACTCACAAGGCTTTTAAACAGGTCCCTTCTAGAAGGGCCTGTCCCTGAGCTGTGGAAGCAGGCCCATGTAGTCCCTATTCATAAGGGCGGGCCTGCGGAACCAATTGGGAACTACAGGCCGATCTCCTTGCTGTGTACCCTTGCAAAAATTCAGGAGAAACTAGTGTACACCTAACTCCAGGAATACTTAGAAGTACACCTGCTTCTTTCCCCGGCTCAACATGGTTTCAGAGCCAAACATGGGACTGACACCGCCCTAACCAAGTTCTCAGCAGATGTACTTAGGGAAATCGACTCAGGGTCCAATACAGGTGCGGTTTTCATCGACCTTTCCAAGGCTTTTGACTTGGTTGACCATAGGCTCTTACTCCAAAACTTGTGCCACATAGGCCTAGACACTCATGCTCTCAGATGGTTTGAAAGCTACGTCACAAGGCGCACACAGAGGGTCAAGTGGAAGGACAAAATCTCCAATCCACTGCCCCTTAAGGAGGGGGTACCACAAGGGTCTACACTCGGTCCCCTATTGTTCTCACTGTTTATAAATGAGCTGCACAACCATTGTGGGAGCAGTAATGTCATCCAGTATGCTGATGATGCTGTGATTTACAGAGCCGCTGATAACTTGGATGACCTTGGGCCATCCTACCAAGTGGACATCCTCATTATGGAGGATTGGCTCACTAAGAACAAAATGGTCCTTAATTCCAACAAAACAAAGGCTATGTTGTTCGGTCCCAGATCCCTTGGCCTAGACAGATCACAACTCCTTCAACTCATGTCTAGGGTGGGTAACAAACTTGAAGTGGTTGCCTCCACAAAATACCTTGGCCTTGCCCTGGACCAAGGTTTCACCTTAAAGCAACATGTTGATCAAGTCACAAAAGTCATCCATGGCAAACTCGGAACACTCTATCAGCTAAAGGATCAGCTGATCCCTGAAGCCAGGACTGCCATTGCCTCGGGTGTCCTACTCCCAACACTCACCTACGGGCCCCAGTACTTCAGGGAGTGGCCAAGCTGGAGCTCAGCAAGTTACAGATTTTGTACAATAAGGTGGTCTGTTTTGCCACTTTATCCCACTCTAGGAGCCACCATTGTGAGTCATTATCACGACTCAGCTGGCCGTCATTCGAAGCCCACCTTAGGTACCCAGTACTCTGCCTAGCATATAAGCTAATGAGCTCCATGCCTCCCCCAGTCTTGCAGGACTCCTAACTGCTAAGCGAAATCTACGGAACCTACGGACCTCAGGCCAAACTCTCCTAGAGGTCCCTAGGGTGAGGACCAAGGCAGGGTATATGTCCTTTTCTCATGCTTCCCCTTCCCTTTGGAACAGCCTTCCTTCGGAAGTTCAGGAAGCTACATCATTAACGTGTTTCTGTACAAGACTCAAGAATCATATGCTTGCCACGGGTAAATGCCAATGCTGTGGTACCTGACACTCCCTCACTACGTGCCGGCCTGTGCACTTACATCACTTACATCACTAGCACCTGAACTGTCAGCACTAACACTTCAGTGGTCTCTCCCTCCCTAGAACTTTCCAAGGAGGGTAATTAGAGACTCAGTTAAATCTATGGCTCACCTACATTGTGCACCTGAATAATTTAATGTAACCTACTATGAAAGACGTTTTACTGCTATATATCCATGTAAGACTGTTGCATGCCAAAAAACTTGTATCTGTACTACTGTTTACCATGTTTTTGTCCTGTAACTCCTGGGTCGCCCCTGAAAAAGGGACCTCCAGGGCCCAGTGGGCCTACCCGTTCATCAAAATTCAATAAATAAATAAAAGATCCCACCCTGCAATGACGGGTCGCTCCCTCATTGCAGCGAATGGCTGACGCTGCAATGACGAGGCGGCCCCTGATTGCAGCGGCTAATTTTTCACAAGTTGGTGGCACGCTGGCTGAACTAGTGTCAGCAGCAGTGTGCCACAGCATTGGGGGAAGCGGGACAAGCCTTTACAAGCTGTGGGGGCATTGGCCACAACAATGCCTCACCTCCACAACCTGCTTGTGGAGAAACCTGCCGCAACATGTTTCTTGCGCATGCGCGCAATCAACATAAAAATGGAAAGAGACCTGGGGGTAATCATATCAGATGACCATAAGGTTGGCAAGCAATGTGAGAAGGTAGTAGGGAGGGCTGGGGGGATGCTGGGATGTATAGGGAGAGGCATCACCAGCAGAAAACAGGAAGTTGTCATCCCTCTGTACAGACAGTTGGTGAGACCCCATCTGGAGTACTGCATCCAGTTCTGGAGACCCCATCTCCACAAGGACATAGACAGGATGGAGGCAGTCCAGAGGAGGGCAACTTAAATGGTGCAGGGTCTGCAAGAGAAGCCATACGAGGAAAGACTAAAGGAGCTTAATATGTATACCCTTGAGGAAAGGAGGGAGACAGGAGACATGATAGAAACTTTTAAGTACCTCAGTGGAATCAACAAAGTCCAAGAGGGTAGCATCTTTCAGAAAAAGAGATGTGCAAGAAAAAGGGGACACAATTTGAAGATAGAGAGGGGACGGCTCAGGGGCAATGTGAGGAAGTAGTTTTTCACAGAGAGGGTGGTGGTGGTGCATGGAACAGCCATCCTGAGGAGGTTGTGGGGTCTAAAACTGTGGGAGAATTCAAGAATGCATGGGACAGACATAAGGCAATTCTTGGGGGGGGGTAGGAAGAAATAGGCTGTTGGTTAACTAGGATCTGCAGCTTATCGTGTAGGTAGGGAAATGGGCAGACTAGGTGGGCCAAGTGGTCCTTATCTGCCGTCAAAGTCTATGTTTCTATGGAACGGGAGAAGGCTCTGGGGATGGTAATTTTGGATAACCTTAAGGTGGGGAATCAATGCAGCAAAGCAGTTGGCAAGGCGAATGAAATGTTGGCATGCATAAAGAGTGGTATAACAAGCAGGAAGAGGGAGGTGCTAATGCCCCTTTATAAGTCCATGGTGAGACCTCACCTGGAGTGCAGGGTCCAATTATGAAGGCCTCACCTGTGCAAGGATATAGAGGGGATGGACAGGGTTCAGAGAAGGGTGACTAAGATGGTGCACGACACGCACTGGAAGCCCTATGAGGAACGGTTAAGGGAGCTAGACCTGTACCCACTGGAGACTAGGAGGGAGCAGAGGACATGATCAAGATGTTTAAGTATGTGAAAGGGATCAATAAGGTGGGGAAGGGGAGCTTATTCACAAGGAAATTATGCGATAGAACAAGGGGTCATAGTCCGAGATTAGAGGGAGGAAGATTTAGGACCAATGGAAGGGGGCACTACTTCACGGAGAGGCTGGTGGACCCCTGGAACAGACTGCCAGAGGAGGTGGGGGAGCCACAACCGTGAAGGGTTTCAAGTGGGCATGGGACAGATACAAAGGGTTGGACAGATGGAGAATGGGAGGGATCTGGACTTAGAGGGTGAGTAGAGAAGGGGGGGGTTAAGGGGCAGACTCAATGGGCCGAAGGGTCCTTTTCCGCCATCAGATTTCTATGATTCTATGAGAAAGCCCTCCTTGGAAGAATGGAAGGGGTGGGCTGAGGCAAGATGCATCACAAGTTCAAACAGGTAGCCAGGCACATATTCATGAGGGGCCTTATAGGTTAGCAAGCCAGCCTTGAAGGTGATACACTACTTCACTGGCAGCCAGTGCAGATCATGCAGAACGGGGGTTATGTAATTGGACCTAGACTGACCAATCAACAGTCATGCTGCCATGTTCTGCACCAACTGCGGGTGTCACAGGATACCTTTTTTTGATCCCTAGGTAGAGGGCATTGCAGTAATAAAGCCTGGACATCACAAAGGCATGAACCAGCAAAGCTAAAGTAGGTCTTCAGGGGAATAAGGGACTTCAGCCAATGTTCCTAACAGTAGCAAGTGCCGTAACTGTTAAGTAGTTTATTTAGTTTTTATTTACCAGGTGTGTGTGCTAAACAAAAAAACAATTGCCTATTTTCAGTCACGACCAAGGAGAGTACAACAGAAGTGGTCAACAGTAATGTAACAAGAACGACAAAGTAGGCCGGCCTGGTGGCAATGAGGGTTGAGGTGCTTGACACCACACCTCACACCGCATCAGCAACCCGAGGTTGGGAGTGAACTCAAGTTGTCAGTTGGTTGGGGGGAGAGGACTGAGCATCCAGAGAACTGCTCTCCTGTCTTGAGGAGGGTGGGCTGTTGCATCCCTGCTAACAGTGACTCCCAGTGGAGACTGGGTGTACAACAACAGGAACCACCATGGGAAAGGACGAAGGCGATGGTGGATGTCCATGGGACTGGTGTGGGAGCATGCCCATCTCATGCTGGACATCGTTGCACGTCCGCACCTCTAGGGGAAACTAAAGAAAGCAGGAAACACCCTGCCTCCTGGGAGGTAGACATCACCTGCCTCCATGTCCATCACCAGATCCATCCCTTGATCTTCACCTCTGCCTGAGGGGCTCTGATTCAAGGTAGGTGCTGTGGAGCTGAAGGTGGCCCCGCTCCAGGGGGTAACGATAAGGGAGTCCCAGAGGGTGTGTCATGGATGGGTCGGGGAACAGGTCCCTAGGCAGAGAGAATCTTGGTGGATGGGAGAAAGGCAGGTCAGCCAAAGGAGCTCCAGATAGTGGCGACCGGAGCGTATGAGCATTCAGAAACAAACAAAAAAAAAAGATCAACAAAGTATTCTATAAAAACA
The DNA here is from genome assembly GCA_016271365.2 of Neoceratodus forsteri. Lineage (NCBI taxonomy): Eukaryota > Metazoa > Chordata > Ceratodontiformes > Ceratodontidae > Neoceratodus > Neoceratodus forsteri. The sequence continues at coordinate 1,096,808,237 of CM057451.1, forward strand.
GGGTACAGTACATACAATACAGAAGTGCAGGGATAAAATAGTGATGTAAGTTACACAAAACAATATTCTAGAACACAAATTCGGAGCATTACAATTTGATGTTCAACAATTGCCATACATAGAATCCAATGACAATCGGAAGGCATTATAAGCATGCAATCCATATGTAACCCTCCCCTTCATACCCCATCTAGGGGCATACTTTTAACACTGCAGATGGTCCGGGCAGGAAAAGGAGAGCACTCCTAAGTGCTTACATTCGAGACCTGTGCATTTCAGAACAGTAGGGAAACAGCTGGTCTCCTACCAGCTTGGCATCTTCTATAGCTGTGCACTTTACATCCTCTCTCTCTCAATATTTGATTTCCTCCCTGAAGCTGTCCACCAGACCAGGACCTCCCTCTGCACCTCAGCTGTCTCAGAAGCCCTCACGGACCCAAACAGGCTGGATGGATAATGCCACTGGAATGCAACTCATGGAAGAATTAATTAGACTGCAAATACAGGGGGGAAGAAGGATTTAATTTCATTTGCTTCCCCCCTCTCAGTTAAATAATGCACAAACCATTATTTCCTCCCCAAACTGGCTTTTATTTTGCACCTGTACTGCAAATGATTCTAGCGATACAGGGGTCACATCCTTCATTAAAAATAGATAAAGCAGCTCCATGAGGCTATTCAACTTTTTACAAATACTGGCTGGATGAAAATAAGGCAGCAGAAACAATGGACTCAGGCAGACACAAGCAAGGATTCTCCTCTGCCTACTATCCCTCTCAGGTGGTCTACCTGAGACCTACTCGAACTCAGATCCCTGCAATCTTCTGGCTTCTTTGGATCTGGTAAGCCAAACTTCTCTTTTTCCTTGGGACACTCTCTTTCACACTGTTACTGGTCGTCGCTCCCCTCTTTACTCTGGCTTGGGAAGGTGAGCGGCCTTCCCCATCTGGACCACTGGGCGCTCTCCCTAGCAGCAGGGGCATCCAGGAATTTTCCTGATGACCCAGGCTCCGACCCTCCTTCAGCGGTTGGCATTATTCCCAGTGCTAAGGCAACACCTGCCACTGTCACTCAGCTCTGCCTCAGTACCTGCCTTACCACACATGGTCCAAACTCACTCCGAGGATTTCGCTGGTCTTACTACCTCGGGGGTCCCTTCCAGGCCCACATCCCTGCTTTCACCGCCTGGGCTTGAATTAAGCTCCAGTATGGGGGCTATCTTCCAAGGTCTGCCATTTTTGGCCTGTGACCCGCCCAGACCTCAATGTACTGGTGCCCCAGGACCTGTCCCTCCAAACAGGCCCCATGTCTTGGGTGAAAGGCCCCTTGGCTCCCTCAAACCCCCCCAGGCCACCGTGCCACACTGGTTGAGAGAGGAACCACTTCCACCGGTTCCCCTCCTGGGAGGGCCCTGCCACTGCCCTCCTAATCCTGGTGACTGACCTGGGGTACTAAACACATGGGTTTCCTAAGGGCTCCTACTCTCTCCTGGCTTGCTAAGCCTCCTACTTCCCTAGCCCCCAACAGCGCAGAACTTGGCTACCTATTCCCCTACGGAGCTCCATACCCCCCACTCCTCATCGACCATGATGCATGGAAAAGCTGTCCTGACTGTAACCTTTGTAGGGGATTTCCCCATTGGCCCTCCTGGACTACCAAGCTACCTCACTTGCCCACCTTATCTGCTCCTAACTCTATGCTTCCAGCCTCCCCCCCTCCAGCCCCAGGTCTAATGCCTTGGCTGGAAAGCCCCCGATACTTCCTGTCAGTCCACTTATATACCCTCTGAACCTACTCTCTGCTGCCACCTTGAGGTGTCCAGAGCAATATCCCCCAAGAGCACTAAACCCATTTCCTAGCTCAGGGATGGGGGTTGGGGGGCAGCAGGGAGAAAAGGTATGCCTAAAAATTGGAATACAAGCCCCTCTTTTACATGGGGCTTACACATACAACAACAGAATGCAGAATTACTGTAAGTTATAGAGCTGGTAAAAAAAAATCATAGGAAAACACTGAAATCCAGTTCCTTGTTAAGACCCTTGGGGTCCATGGAATCTAAAACAAAGCTCCACTGTGACTCCTTTTGGAGAAGAAATTTAATTCTATCTCCATCTCTAGAAAAAGGTTTGATGTGTTCAATTGCACAGAATTTCATAAAGCTGGAGTCATTCTGATGGTGGTCTTTGATAAAGCTGGTCCCCAGAACTGTACTTCAGTGTTTTTCCATGACTTTTTTTACTAACTCTATAAACTTACGGTAGTCCTGCCATCCAGCATTGTATGGATTATATGTATTTAGATAATGGGTAAATTCAGACTCGCTTCCTGATTGGCTGAAAGAGCCTGGCACCCGGGCCATTATTTCTTAACAACGGCCCGTTCAGAAAAAGTGCCAGCTCAATCATTTGGAACCGAAACTTGCCAGATGCTTAGAAACTGTCAGTCACCATTTTTTACGCTCGCTTACCGAGATACTTGTGACCCCCGCTCTCCCAAAACCCAGTGTATTTTTTTATTCCTGCAACACGCCACCACTACTATCAAACCAAAAAAGAAAGCATTCTTACTGGTAAAAAAAGACAGTTTCAGTCTTACCAAAGCACCGTCCTGTAAGACAGATACTCGCATCCACAGTCTTATCAAAGCTGGCTGATGTAGTATAAGGCAGACGGCAGCGCTTCTCGTATCTGCACAATACATACTACAGAACTCCCAGCGCCGATCCTCGACCCAATTCTTACAAAACCTGTGAAAATGAAAGCTTTAAAAATAAATACTTTTACGTTGTTGCACTCGCTCGTTCCATCTCCGAAGCTCTGTGTGTGTGCGTCTCTAGAGGCGGGGAGCTGACACCATAACAACCAGCAATCAAAACTTAAAAGTACGAGTGCTCTACTAAGACAAAAATCCCTAGGAAAAAAAGGCAGTAAAATGCAGGCAAAGGAACTATTTTATCACACAAATACATGAAATGCTCATATTTGAACATCTAAATAAAATTACTTTTTTCAAATATTTAAAACACAGTTGCCCATTTTCCATTATCTAAGTGTAATAATACCCTCCAGGGTGGTCATTATGGGATATAACGGACCTTCCAGGGGCTATAAGGCCCTCCGCCTGCGGCGTCGGGCCTCATTACGCCCCTGGACGGTCCATTATATTCCTGTCAACTCCCACCCTGTCGGGTATTATTACTTACATAATGCCTTCCAATTGTCACTGGATTGTATGTATATAGTAATTTAATCTGAGAATATTAACACCTTTTTTCTTATGTCTTCACAGCTATTTTCTTGGAGAGAATAGGATTTTTCATTCCATCATGATGTTTACCACATCCCCCTTTTTCTCTTCCTCACTTTTGGGCTTTTACCTTTTCATATTTTCTCTGTCTTTCTGTTTCAATTTCAGGTCTACCTTAGTTTCTCTTTCTTCCCCACATTTTCTTTTGGCCTCTCCTATAGATCCCCCCCCCAACCCTACTTGTGGTATCACATACACGCTCCATAGCTTCATGCTGTTGGACACCTTTGATTTGGGGAAATCTTGAATCAATTCTGCTTATTTGTTAGTCCCTTGCATTTTCCTACTGCCTTATGGCATGCATCACTGTATGTTTATCGCATGTATTTTCTACTTTGCATGATTGCCTTTGGCAGATTTTATAGTCATTGTGTTTACTAAAATCAAATAAATCGTAAATAGCAGTTGCTTGCTCAGAGCTAGCAAGAATTATGCTTTTGGGATTTACATTTTGTGCTTTCTTTTATAAAATGTATTTTTATAAATTTCTGTTCATACACTTTTGAATCTGTGGGCATGCACTGTATCTTTAAGAACACACCTGTATTTAGGAGGCTGTTTATGTGTAAGACTCCACCCACCGATGAAGAGGTAGTTTGACCTTGGTGCAGCATGTGGTTTCCTGTGTGTCTGACTCAACATGCACACCCTGGAAATGAGAAGAGCGAGAGGGGACATGATAAAGACCTACAAGTACCTCACGGAGGTGAATAGGGTGCTGGAAGGGAGTCTCTTTCAAAACAGGAGGAGCACCAGGGGACATAAAATGAAGCCTGAGGGGAGGAATTTAAGAGAGATGTGAGGAAATACTACCTCACTGAAAGAGTGTTAGATGCCTGGAACAGACTGTCAGCGAAAGTGGTGGAGATGAAAACAGTAGGAAGCTTCAGTCATGTGTGGCACAGTAAATAGTCAAAGAGGAGACAGTGTAGCTGGAGACCAGTAAGGGTCTACGGTGACAGACTGGGCAGGGACCAACTGGGCAGACTGGTTAGCCTTTTCTGTTGACAAATGTTATATTTCTATGCTTCTATTCCAGCCTCCATGGTGGGCATTTCAGCCTTTGGGTGGTTACTCTGCCCCATAGGGTAGACATTGCAACCCTCAGGGTGGGCATTTTGGCACACAGATGAGCATTCTGGCACACAAGGTGGGTGTTCCAGTCTCAGGGTGACCATTCTAGCCCTCAGTGTGATCATTCTAGCCCTAGAGTGGGCATTCTGGTCTCAAGGTGGGAATTCTGGCACAAACGCTGTGCATTCTGGCCATAGGATGGGCATTCTGGCCCTCAGAGTGGGTATTTTGGACCTAGGGTAGGCATTCTGGCCCATGGGTGAGCTCTGTAACCCTCAGGGTGGGTATTCCAGCACTTGAGTGGGCACTGTGCCATACTGGATAGCCATTCCTGCTCCCAGATTGGAAAGTGTGGCACACAAGATGGGCATTCCAACCCCAGAGTGGGTTTTCTATCACACAACGTGGGCACTGTGCCTTTAAAGTAGCCTTTCATGCACACAGGTTGGGCATTCCAGCCCTTAGGGGGCACTGTTACTCTATGGTGGGCATTTCAGCACACATGATGGGCATTCTGGCCCCCAGGATGGGCATTCCAGTCCTCTGGATGGGAATTTCAGCTCCAGTATGGTCATTGCAGCCCACTGATGGGCATGCCATTCCTAAGTCAGGCATTCCAGCCCTAAGCTGACAAACAAATAGTGCAGTTGCCATATTGGTCCTTGTAAGAACAGATCCAGAAGCAAATGATTTGATACATTTTATTGGACTAACACAGATGTTACACAGAAAAGAACAAAGTGCTCTAGCTTTCGGACCAACCAGGTTAAAGCTTCTGAAGTAGGACCTGGTTGGTCCGAAAGCTAGAGCACTTTGTTCTTTTTTGTATAACATCTATGTTGGTCCAATAAAATGTATCAAATCATTTGCTTCTGAACCAGCCCTGAGGTGAGCATTCTGGGCCCAAAAGTTGTCATTCCGGCCCTCATGGTGGGCATTCTGGATCAGGGGTGAGTATTCCATCCCAGAGAGTGAACATTCTGGCCCAAGAGTGGGCACTAAAGCAGTGGGTGGGTATTCCAGTTCCAGGTTGGACACTGAGGCACACAGAGTGGGCATTCCAACACTCAAGGTGGGCATTGCATCCACAGGGTGTTCATTCGGGCATAAAAGATGTGTATTCCAGCCCTTGAGTGGGCGGTGTGCTTACCATGGTGGGTAGTCTGGCCCCAGAGTTTGAATTCTGGCTCAGGTTGAGCATTCTGGCCCTTAGGTGGGCACTGTTCCCTCAAGAGTGGTGTTCCAACCTCCAGGGTGTGCATTCCAGCTTTAGGATAGGCTTCAGATCTTGGGTGGGTATTATGCCCCATAGGGTGGACATTGCAGACCCCACAGTGGGCCTTGTGGCACACAGACTGGGCATTCTAGCACACAGGGTGGGTATTCTGCTCACCAGGGTGGCTGTTGCAGTCTCCAGTGTGGTCATTCTGGCCCTAGGGTGATCACTGTGGACATTCTGACCCGGGTTAGGCACAGGATAGGCATTCTGGCTCACAGAGTGGGCATTATGGCCCAACCGTGGGCAATCTTGCCCTTAGGTTGTCACTGTTCCCCTCAGGGTGAACATTACAGACCCCAGGGTAGGCATTCTGGCTCAAAAGTGGGAACTCCAAGCCTTGAGTGACCACTGTGCCATATTGGGTGGGCATTCCTGTTTCAGGATTGGGAATAGTGACAAACAGGGTGGGCATTCCAGACCACTGAATGGGCATTCTGACACACAGGTTGGGCATTCAGGCAGTAGGATGGGCATTGTGGCACAAAGGGTGGTCCTTCTGGCACAAAGGGTGTATATTCCTTTGTACCAGAAATCTGCATTGAAAACGCATCTATTTTAACTTGCTTTTCTGAAGTTTGAATGAACTGAATGATGGTACTGTATTTTACCTGTTTATGGTTATTTTAATGTGTTTTTAAATTTGTATTGTACAAACGCTATGATAATTTGAATAGCGCTTTTTATAAATAAACTTGGATTAGATTGGGTTTCTGCCCCTGGGGTGGGTATTTTGACCCCAGGGTGAGCATTCTGGACTACAGGGTGGGAATTCCGGTACTAGAGTGGGCACAGTGTCCCTCATGGTGTGTGCTGCAGTCTCCAGGGAGAATACTGTGGCCCTAGGGTGGGTATTTTGGCACTACAGGGTGGGTATTATGACCCTGGCATCCAGTATGGTATTTCTGTCACTGTATCCCTTATGGTATGCATTGTGGCCACCAGAGTAGTCATTCCAGTACTCAGGTTGGCATTCCAGCACTAAGGTGGGCATTATGACCTTTAGGTGGCCAGTCCTTTATTTAGGTGGGCATTCCAGCAGATGGGGGTTATTGTGGGAGGTCAGTGTGGACATTCTAGTGGGTGGGGGTTACTCTGGGAGTCAGGGCAGCCATTTCAGTGTGTGCAGGGTTCTTCTCTTTGTCAGGACTGCTGTTCTGGCTCTGTTCCAGATGTTACACATGTCACACAATTAGCAAAAAACAGAACTGCTGGAACCACCGAAACACATCAGCTTTTCACCAGTTCCAGTGTTCGCTTCTGTCAGTTCCAGTTTTCAACATTTATGTGATTCCAGCAGTTCCAGCATTCTGGCTGTTACCATGTTCCCCAAAGAATCAGTGGATGGTCCAGAGTATGAGCAGCAGTAATGCTAACATGAATCTAATCTACTGTACAATTTATTTATTTGCTTTTGTTAACCGGGTAAGCACACTAGACAGCCAAGTGCCTATTTTCAGGTGCGACCCGGGAGAGTTACAGGTAAAAATTCGTACATGAACAGTTGAGGAATCGAGAAAACACATAGGGAATAACAGGCATTACAAGGCAAGCTCTAGAACAGGTTGGCAAATTGCAATACTATAAAATGGTACATACAGGATGTAATTAGGAGGTGAACAGCAGAGTAAACAAAAACAATGACAATGATAAGTGCCTGCGGGGGTCCCTAGGCAGGGGGTCAAATACTAGCTTCTCGACCAGTTACTGAAGAAGTAACAATGGCCTGTTAGAGCTCAGCATAATCATTCCGCAATGAACATGTCCTGTATGAGCAGGCCAGTCATGAAAATGCCCCCTTTTCTAATGCTAGCAAGTGGAGAGAGGCACAGCAACACAATCTTTCTTTTTCTTTTTTTTTTTGGGGGGGGGGCTTTTTCTGCTGACATTTTCTATGTTTCTATGCTTGCATGGAGCCAGTTAGATTGAGAAAACCATCTGTTGCCCTAAGCAGCCCTGTACTTTTTATGTTTGCTTGCACACATGTGCAAGAAACATTTCATCACAGCTTAGGAAAGAAGCAGGGTTTTGGAGGTGGGGCACTGTGGGGGCCAATGCCCCCAGTGCCTTTTGAGACTTGGCCCGCTTTCCCCAATGCGGTGGCACGCTGCTGCTGACACTAGTTCAGCCAGTGTGCCACCACCTTAAAAAGAATCCGTTGCTGCAATGAGGGAGCGACCCATCATTGCAGGGCAGTCCCTTGCTTGATGTAAAATGTTGTATAACATTGCAGCACCGCCCGCCTCAGAGTCCCCATGAAAGCTGACTTGGGGGTACCCAGTCCCCCTGTCGGCATGTTCCCATCCCCAGTTTATTTGCTGACAGGGTAGCCCAATCCCTGTTGGCATGATGTGCACACCCCATTTGTTATGTACCGAGGTGCCCAATCCCCTAGCTCATGCGCCTCCCACCCCCACCAAACCGCATGGCCGGCGGGGAATGCCCAATCCCCATTGGCTCCAGCACCACCTCCCCAACAAACACCGGTCAGGTGGCATGCTGGAAGCCCTCCCCAGCATGCCAAAAGTGTCCCGTGATGTCTTTGTTTAATTTTAAATCCTGAAAAAGAAACGGTCCCTCGTTGAGCCCCATCCCCTCCCCCAACCCCGCCCACCCACTGCATACTCTACCTCCCACATCCCCTCACCCCATACTTATCTCCGGAGCCCGGCGCGACAATCTCCAGTGGACCGGGAACACGTCTGCTCTCTTCAAAGCCAACCGCAAACTGAAGAAATGGCGGTAAACTGTATAATGGCATAAATGTTTTTTTTTTTCAACTTCAGTGCATATCTTGGACATTGTTTTGAATTTTGGCACCAAATTTTCAACATGGGGTTCTTGGGACCCCACCTCATGAACTCAGTCACTGTCATCTCATTATTCTGTCCCAAAAGGTGAGTTTGCGGTCACTGCACGGAATCACCTTTCTGGACCAATTAACGAAACGACAGTGTCACTGTTCGTGAGGTGGGCTCTCAAAAACCTTTTGTTGCAAATTTGGTGAAATAATTCCAAAAATTATCAAGGGCCATGAGCGTGTGTTATGGAAGTTTCTACATATGCTCAGAACTTCTGAATTTGTAATATTTTCACTCCAGGTTTTCAACATTGGCATTTTTCCACACCTCCTTATGAATATTACAGCTGTCATTTTTCACATCCTGGCTGAAATGTGTTTTCACACTCCCAGTGTGGGAAATCAGTGTTTGGGACAGATTAAGAAAATCACAGTTACACTCTTCATGAGCAGAAGTCCTAAAATGCCTATGCTGAAAATTTGGTGACAAAAGTCAATAAAATGACTGTGTTACAAAAGCATGTGTTGCGCAGTTTCCACGCACCCTCGTAACTTCGTAAATTTGTAATATTTTCACTCCAGATTTTCAACATTGGCATTTTGCCACACCTCCTCATGAACAGTACAGCTGTCATTTTTCATATCCTGCCTGAAATATGCATTTGCACATCTGGCACACAATGGCGCGGTTACTGTGGGAAATTAATGTTTTGGACAGATTAAGAAAATCATAGTGACAGAGTTCATGAGCAGAGGTCACAAAATGCCTATGTTGAAAATTTGGTGGAATAATTCCACTAAATGACTGCAGTACAAGCATGTGTTGCGCAGTTTCCATGTACGCTAGGAACTTCGAGCATTTTTAATATTTTCACTACAGATTTTCAACATTGCCATCTCTTCACACCTTCCTATGAATGGTACAGCCGTTATTCTTCACATCCTGCCTGATCTGTGTCTTTGCACATCTGGCACAGAATGGCACGGTTGCTGTAGGAACTCGAAGTTCGGGACGCATTAACAAAATCACAGTGCCACTGTTCATGAGAAGAGGTCCTAAATGCTTTCATGAGGTGGGAGTCGCATAAAGGCCATGTTGAAAAATTGTAGTGCAAATACCAACACACGCCCGGGGCATTAGGGTTTCTAACCATAACGTCCCACCCTGTACAGACTGGCAGGCATCAGAGGTGTAACTTTGGATCGCCAGCTGTAATGCTCATGCCATCCCACCCCCACCCTGAAGCCAGTGACAGGCATTGAGGTATGCCTTGCACTCTTCAGCCCCAGACTTCACCCCATTCTCCTGTACTGCACCCATTTCAGCGTATGTCCTTATGAAATAGGGTGACTGTGAAGCCAAACACCCCAAGGCACACCTCAGCACTTGTCGGTGTCTACAGGATAGGGTGAGGTAAAATGCTATGAGCATTATGGACAATGACCCACAGGCACACCCCAATGCCTGTCCATCTCTGAAGGGTGGAGGTGGGATTGGCATAAATTCAATACTTCTTTGCCACTCCTATTCTGCATGTCTAACTCCTGCATGTCCAATGCTAATATCAGCAAGCAAACATTCAGCATTGACAAATGTCTGCTAAAAATCAGACCCAAGCTCCCTGTTTTCAACAGAAAGACCAACATGAGTTACATTTTTGTATGAAACTTTTTTTGAGATTTACCCCTAATTTTAGGACAGAAGTGCATTTTCATAACAACTCCTGTTAACTCCTGTTGACGTCAGTTTGTAGCAAATATAACATAAATTCTACATGTTCTACTTCGATTATCAAAAGCAGACATGGCAAGCTGAAACGGTATCACAATGCTTGCTTGTCAATAGAAAGGCTCAGTCATTCCTCAGTCATTGCATTACAACTTATAAATCATCACTGCACCTCCATGTGAATAAGCTGTTTGTTGTATTTGAATGAAATGAAACAAACTCTATAGGACTGCAGGCAGCCATCTTCACAGAGTTACACTATCAGGGGCACCAAGATGGTCCTAATCTATTATTTGATGTCTGCATCTAGCAGATTGTTCAGATAGCAGGGTCTTCTAATATTCTTGGTTTTGGTTTATCTTTCAGGAACACGGCGCAGGTGGCTTTTTTGTATTGCTCAGAGGAAGTCTTTTGTTTTATTGGAGTCTTTCAGCTATAGATACATGCAGCTGATAAATAGAGGAAGTGCATTCATTCAGTCAGAGCACTCATGGCACAATGCGTATCCCTCTGGATCTGCTCGCCCTTAACACCGTTATATCTCTTTGAATGACACCAGTCAGTTTCTTGTTTAGAAGAGTAATATAAATGATCACGCTGTCCCCGTGAGAGCATTATTCTCACCCAGTTCCCTACTGGGCTGCACTGGTATTACAAACAATGGGTAGGAGAACACTGTTATCCTTTTCTCTGCCTGTAACTTAACGATCAGATAAAGAACCAATAGGAAAACTGAGAGCAAATATCAATATGAGACTACCGTATCTTGCAGAATTTGTAATTGTTTGACAAATAAATACATTCACAGTTAAACAATAGATTCTAATGTCAGGGAACAGAGAGTCTTAGACTAGGCATGTCTTTGTGCTGCATAGTGACTTTTCAAATAACAGTAGAGAATATTTGCTTGGTGATAGCGTGCACACATTTAGTTAGTGAAAAACGCTAACATTTTGACAGCAGGGATCATTTTCAAAAACTGTCAGATTTACGAATATACTCTTTTTCACTATGTATTTTTATACTTGCTATCTTTGTCATCCCCTGCACAAGAGTGGGGATAGAGGAGATTCCAGGAACTGCAGACCGATACGTCTAACGTCCATACTGGAGAAGCTCCAGGAATCAGTAATGAAGGAACAGCTGGTGTACGTTCTGGAGGTGCAGGGGCTCCTGGACAGCAAACAGCATTGCTTTGTGAGAGGCTGGTCATGTCAAACGAACTTCATTGAGTTCTTCAACGGCACGTCGCCCGAACTAGATATGGGCAGGGCACCAGATGTCATGTATCTGGACTCCAGTAAGGCCACCAACTAGGCACTGACTAGGTGCTCCTAATATGCTGGTAAAGAAACTAGGGGATCTGGCAGTTGGAGATGGACTGAAGTGAAGGGTGGGAAATTGGCTTCAAGACAGGTCCCAAAGAGTGGTCAATAATAGGACAACTTAGGGGTTAGAAAGGTGATGAGCAGTGTACCTCAGGAGTCAGTCCTGGGCCCAGTGCTCTTCAGTGGCTTCATTTGCAGTGCTGGAGAGGTCATGCAGGGCAGGTTGTGTCAGCTTACAGATGACAACATGATTTAGGCAGAGTGGACAGTGACAAAGGTATAAGAGTCTTGAAAGTGGACCATGCAAAACTGGAGAAAAGGTGTGGAACATGGCAGCTGAAATTCAATGCCAAAAAGTGCAAGGCTAGGCACTTGGGGAGAAGAAATCCAAAATTAGACTATTGAATGGCGAGAATGCGCCTGGCCCAAACTACAAAAGAGAGGGACCTGGGAGTCATAATCGACAGTCTTAAGACCTCTGCACACTGCACTGCAGCATGCAGCAAGGTTAACAGGATGCTGGGCTGCAGTGGGAGGGCCTCCTTGAGTAGGAAGAGGAGGGAGGTGTTTCTGCCCCTCTATTTAGGGCTACACCTTGAGTACTGTGTACAGTTTTGGTGCCTAAACCTGAAAAATGATAGGACCACTACAGAGTCAGTTCAGGGAAGGGTGAGCAAAAGGATCCAGGACCAGCAGGGGAGATCGTATGAAGAAAGGATGGAGAACCTTGGCATGTACTTATTGGGAACTAGGAGGGAGAGGGGGAACCTGACTGAAACCTTCAGGTGCCTGAAGAGTATGAATGGGGTGGACGGCAAAGGAAGGTTTAAGCTCTACAAGAGCAATATCAAGTGAAGACACAACTTGAAATTAGTGGGAGGCAAGTTTAAGCAGGACCCAAGGAAGCAGTTATTTATGGAGAAACATAGAATATGTTGGCAGAAAAGGGCCACTTGGCCCATCCACTATGCCCAGATGGTCCCTGCCTAGTCTATCTCCACAGACTCTAAATGGTCTCTGGTGACCTTCCCTCTTCCCTGTATTTACTAATATTCTCCTATGTCTATCCCATGTATGCTTGAATCCCCCTACTGTTTTTGCCTCCAACACTTCCACTGACATTTTGCTCCGGTGGTCCACCACTCTTTTAGTGAATTAGTACTTCCTCACGTCCCCCTTAACCCCCAGCTTCATCACATACACTCTGGTCCTGGCACTCTTTCTCATTTGAAAAAGATTGACCTTCTGCATCCTGTTCATCCCCATTAGGTACTTGTAGGTCTCTTTCATGTCCTCTCTCTGTCTTCTCTGTCCCAGGGTGTACATGATGAGATTCCTCAGTCTCTCCTCATAGGGCTTTCAATGCAGCCCCTGCACCATTTTAGTTGCCTTCCTCTGGACTGCTTCCACCCTGTCTATGTCCTTCTTGAAGTGCGGCCTCCAGAGCAGGACACAATACTCCAGGTTGGGTCTCACAAGCAAGTGATACAGTGGCAACACCACCTCCCTCCTCCTGCTGGAGATCCCTCTCCCTATGCATCCCAGCATCCTACTGGCCCTACCCACTGCTTTGTCACACTGCCCTGCCACTTTGAGGTCATCGGATATTATAACCCCAAGGTCCATTTCCTGCTTACAGATTTAGTTGTCATCTGCAAAAAGGCGTATCTTTCCATCCCATTTTTATGCAGTGTCACTTATGAAGACATTGAAGAGGACCAGTCTCAGTACTGAGCCCTGTGGCTCCCCACTGGCCACACTCCCCTCACTAGAGTGAGTATTGTTGACCACCACCCTCTGTGACCTATCCATTAACAGTTCCTTACCCAGTTCATTGGATCCCACCCTAGGCTACTCAATTTCTTTATTAGTCTCCTGTGTGGCACAGTGTCGAAGGCCTTGCCAAGGTCTAGATAGGCCACGTCCACTGCCCTCTCCTGATCTATTTCCCTGGTCACCCAGTCAAAGAAAATCAATCAGATTAATCTGGCATGACTTCCAACCTCGCCCCCACCCCCACCCCCCATTAATCCATGCTGTCTTTTGTTTTGTAGCTCACTGGATTCAAAATACTCTACTGACCTTTCCTGTAACAGGGTTTCCATTAATTTCCCTACCACTGATGTGAGACTGACCAACCTATTGTTGCTAGCCTCCTCCCTGCTGCTGCTCTTATGGAAAGGGACCATGCGTGCCCTCCTCCAGTCCTCTGGAACCATTCCTGTGTCCAGTGAGCTGCTGAATAAGGCCATCAGTGGAGCAGCTAGCAACTCCCTGTGTTCCTTCAGTACTTTTTGGTATACCCTATCTGGACCCATAGCCTTGTCCACTTTCAGAGCTGCAAGTCCCTTCAGGACTCTTTCCGCTGAAAATGGACTTGTGTCCACCTCCCCCACTTTGTTCCTTCCTGCTGGAGAGGGTGGTGGACAAATGGAATCACCTACCACATGAGTTTGTTAATGTTTAGACGTCTGGTGCTTCTAAGCATGGATGGGACAGTTTTATGAGACTTGGGAGGGCATCAGCAAGGAAGGGGACAGCTGGAGAAGCCAGGAGATAGCCCCTGAGGTAGAGGGTGTTGTCCAGACAGCTTACAGTCTAGCTAGTGCTAGACCAGCACTTTGAGCGAGGTAGGGACGAGACAGATTAGACGGACCTATTGTGGAAAACATCAATATGGAATATTTGTCAGTGAAATCTTGTACTGCAAATAAAGAGGAAAACAAGATTTGGCTTGTGCCAACAAGGCTGGTCTTGCTTGTTTTATGTTATCTCTATTTAATTTTTGCAGCAGGCCTTACTGTCTTAACAGTGTCACTGTCATAATTGTAGTTCCACGAAGACCAAATCTGACATCAGTTTGACAGATGTTTTGTATACAATGCCCATGGCGGGGAGGGGCTTTGACACAGAGGCACTGCTTTTCAGTAATGCTCCCTACACTGTACACAGTGGCTCAAGTCCACCAACCACCAGGCAATTACTTTCACCCCCCTGAGCACTAAACTCACTTATAGCCCCCAAATCACCATTTTTTTTTCTAAACCACTGATGGTCTGGGTTGGATACCAGACCCATCAGGCAGTTGGGGCAGAGACAGATTTTTGTTTTTATTCCTGATGGTCTGGTTGGACACCAGACCCGTCTGGTAGTTTTGGGGGATTGACAGAATTTTTCATTCCCTGGTGGGCCAGGTTGGGCACCAGACCGGTCAGGTAGTTTGGGAGAGAGAGAGAGACAGATTTTTTTACACTCTGACATCCTGGGTTGGGCTTGGGATTCATTGGTTTGTTGAAGGAAGGAGGACAGATTTGTTTTTAAATTCCCTTATGGCCCAGGCTTGGCCCTGGACTCACTAGGTAGTTGGGTGGAGGAGGAGGGACAGACCATATTATCTAATACAGGGGAGCAGACGGGGGGGATGGGGGGACAAGTGTCCCAGGCCCAGTGGCTCAGGGGGGCCCAAAGGGGGACCTATAACAGGGGATATGAGGCTAAGGGGAGCCCAGTCCTAAAGATGTGTCCCGGACCCAGGAATTTCTATTTTCACCCCTGATCTAACAGATTGTGTTAGACACAGGACCCGTTAGGTAGTTGGGGGAGGAGGGTCCATATATTTTTTTATTCCCTAATGAGCTGGGTTGGGCACTGAACCCATCAAGCAGTTTGCAGGAGGGGAACATATTTTTTTATTCCCTGATGTGCATGTCAGAAAGACTGCAGAGTGGAGACTGAGCACCGAGAGAACGAAAGAGAGAGGGAGAGTCAGTGGTGGAGCTGGGATCACAGGTTCTTAGGATTACAGCCTTGGAAGTATGCACCATTGGTTCCCCCTTGGTCCAGTCTCCCAAGCCAGTGCACTCTGGGCCAAAGGAGGCGGAGCTGCCTGAACAGCCTGGTAGCAGCAGCAATGCAGCTGCAGCCCCAAGCCTTCTGTGCAGCATTTGAGCCCCTCACTGTGACCTGAGTGGATCAGTATGGGGAGAGTAGTGTCTTACTATCCTGTCTATTCCACCTTCTGTTCACCATTTTACTGCTGCTGCTGCACCTCCTTTTTTCCGTTTTGCTTAATACAAGGGTTAGGTTTGACAAGGGACCCATCAGGTAGTTGTAGGGAGGGGGCAGATTTTTTTTATTCCTTGATGGGCCAGGTTAGACATTGGATTAGTAAGATAGTTGGGGGTGGGAGGTGGGGGTAAAATAGTCAGATTTCTTTTTATTTCCTGACAGGCCAGGTTGAACACAAGACCTGTCAGGTTGTTGGGGATGTGGATTTTTTTTGTTTTATTCCCTTACAGGCCAGATGGGCACCAGACCTGTCAGGTTGTTCGGAGAAGGGAACGTTTTATTTTTTTATTCCCTGATGGGGCAGGTTGGGCACTGGACTTGTCAGGCAGTGTGGCGGAGGGGGACTGATTCTTTTATTCCCTGATAGGCTGCACTGGGCACTGGATCTGTCAGGTTGATGTGGAGAGGGGCCTTTTTTTTCCTGACAGGCTGGGTTGCATGCTGAACCCATCAGGTAGTTTGGCAGAAAGGGAAATATTTTATTTATTCCCTGATGAGCTGGGTTGGGTATCGGATAAGTCAGGTAGTTGGGGTGGGACAATTTATTTTTTAAATCCATCCTGGGTCAGGTTAGGCACTAAATCTATCAGGTTGTTGGTGAAGGGGGCAGATTTGTTTTATTCCCTGATTGGCTGGACAGTGAACCCATCAGGGTAGTTAGGGGAGGAGGACATATTTTGTTTATTCCCTGATGGGCTAGTCTGCTCATCGGAAACTCTATTATGTTTCTACATTCCCTGCGCTACCAGTATGGACCTCATGTGCCTTGTGAAACACTTCGGGACACAGTGTACATGAAAGTTGTTATATAAATCCAAACGGTTCTACAGGTCTGTTATTCTTTGTCATTTTGCATCGCAATAATGGGGTAGAATGAAAACCCTCACTTTTAGATAGTGTACTTGGTGCACAAAAATCTGACAGTAGTTCAGTTTGAGCCTATATGGAAATTGCTTGCAAAAAAAGGATAGGATTTTTTGTTCATATAACACACTGTACAGTTTCATTTATGCAATAGCACATACTTTACTTATGTAACCACCCAGCCCCCTGGGGTTACTAGAATCCCATCAGTGTTAGACTAGATATGGTCTCTGGGCAGTTTGAAGAGGTTTTTTTTAGAAATCCTCTGCACACAGCTTATTGGTTACTTAGCTAGGCTAGGTAGAAAATGAGTGATGTCATTTAGAACTCCCTTAGCAGCATAGCCCTTTGCCAGCTGTGGGGGAGGAAGATTTTAGAATCTTGAGTGCAGTTGTTCAGAGAGTAGTGTCATGTCCAGAGTGGAGAGTGGAGCTCTGAGTGTAGAGGTGCCTGCCAGCCTCCATTAGGTGGGTGAAGGACCTCTGGACATTTTTCTCACCCTAGAGAGCGACAGAACAGCCTTACTACAGGAAGTAGTTGAGACCTGTGTCAACGGGACCCCAGTAGGTTAATTTCTGTGAAAGTAAAGAGGGATTGAGAAATCAGTAGGTCCAAGGGGCAATCCCCTGAGCGACTAGAAGATTATCCAGCTGCCCAGAGCAGGAACAGAGGGAATTTGTTACAAAAAGCTATGGATTCAAGGGAAAAAAGATTTTTCCTTTGTTCAAGCCTGATGTCTGTAACAGAGGGACAAACAAACCATGAGTACAGTTACATGGGTGTGTTCCAAGGGAGTCATCTAATGGTGTATGTGCCCAAGACAAGGCTAGGTTACACCACTCAGGACCCTAGTGTCACCACAAAAATCTGCTGAATGTCAATGTATTTCCTCTGTGTGGGAGGCCTTTAGCAATCCAGGTGGGACTGAAGGATCCAGTGTGTGTCCTGGAAGGAAAGGCAGAGGCTGGCTGTGGCCAGGGTGGGCAGACACTCACCTGGAGCCCTGGTCAGGGCTAACTGGTTACCGGAAAAGCACAGTTTGCCCTGCAGATGTTAACTTAGCCCATCTCGTCAGAAGGATTTTTGAAGTTAAAGTGTGTGACGACCCCCATGTTAATAGACACTGTGGCAGGGATATTCAAAGGGGTTGTGCCAGGCACAACAGTGTTGCGCCGGCGCAACCCTGCATTGTGCCCCGACTGGATATTGAGAAAGCTGGCGCAGCGCAAACCTCAATGCGCTGGGGTGCAATTCTAGTGTATGCGGCACAAGTGCAGGGGGCATGCCCATGCATATGCGGCACATCCCGATATTCAGCCTGGGATGTGCGGCGCATATGCTGGCACAACCCTGCATTGTGCCATACAGGGGGTCAAAGTTGAGCCCCAGAAAAGATGGCACAACTCCTGGCCACCCACAGGTGGGCTGCAGTATTGCAGGGTGCAACACAGCAGCCCAGCCGTGGAGGCCACCCACCCACCCAGAACACCACTGGCAAGCACACACATCCCTAGTGGGTAAGTGGCTTCTCCGCCTCATAGCCGCGATCACGCAATGTAAACAAACAATCCCTGGAGTCTAGTACCCCTGACTACCCAAACCTCAATAATGTAATGACAGATTTGGTGGTCAAGTGGTTCCTCCCACCCCGAGTCCCCGAGTAATGTAATATGACTGCTCCTGGTGGAACCCACCTCACCCCCTAGCCGCGATCATGGTAATCTGATATGGAAAGCCCTGGTGGATCCAGTAGCACCCCCACCTCCACCTCACACTGCACCCTTGCCCACCTGACTCCCCTCCGCCATCGGCGGGTGTGGCTGCAACCAGCCTCGATACGCTCGCCACCATCAACTGACAGGTACAGTATGGCTGTAAGCCTGATCCCAGTGTGACCAATTGTTGCATGCATACTGTACTAGACAGTCACAGTTATGTGAATGACTTCATTCACATATTTGGGTTGTCTAGTACAGTATGCCTTGCAAACCTATTGGTCCACACTGGGGACCAATGGGCTTACAGCCTATACTGTACCTGTCAGTCAGCGGGCACAGGGTGGCTGCAGCCGCCTGCAGATGATGGGATGGGTGGGGGGGCAAGGGTGGTGTGGTGGAAGGGCGGGGGTGCCACTGGATCACCAGGGCTTTTCCATAAGGAGGATTACCGTGATTGCGCTAGGGGAAGGGGGGGGTTCCACTAGACCACCAGGGACAGTCATTGTACATTACTCGGGGACTCGGGTGGGAGGGGGGACCACTTGACCACCAGGGACAGGCTGTCATTGCAACATTCGGGGACTCGGGAGAGGAGGGCCACTAGACTACCAGGGCTTGTTTTGTTTACATTGCAGCAATCGTGGCCGAGGGGGGGTAGTGGCCCTGGATCCCCACTGCACATGTCATGCTGTGCAGGGCACCAGGCGCAAGTCGCCAAGCCGCCCTGTGCAAGGCACGCAAATGGGGCCATAATGACATGCAAATGGCCCCATTTGTGTCTTGCATATCTTATGGCCTCATTTGCATAACCCTGCTGAATATTGCGGGTGATGCACCTAGCACAACTGCACTTGTGCTGGCATAACCCTGTGTTCCTTATCTGTGGCTTGCGCCAGCTCAATGCCACTGCACCATGCGCAGTTTGTGCGCCAACCTTGCCGTATTCAACGGTGCTGCACCATGGTGCATCACCATTGAATATTGCCTGGTTCTGGCCCTGGCGCAGCCCAGTTGCACTGCACCCAGGCTTGCACCACTGCCCAGAGCAGTCTGAATACCTGGGCCTGTGTAAAAGAAGTACAGAGATCCCAAGAAAATGGGATGGACAATTTGTTTCTGTAGAGAAGTTCTGTGTGAAACACAAGTACTGCCTGTTCTGTGAGAAAGCAATGTGTTCTTGATGCAAAGTTCTGTGGTGACAGTTCCAAACTTGGGGGACCACCCAGTTTCTACCTACCATCTGAAGAAATAAGGCCAAAAGCCATACGATACAATCCCAATTTTCTGGTATTGGACAATTACATCTTTGAGTCCATGTAAAATGTTTATGGGCCTCCTCAGACAGGAGACATACTGTAGCATAACCCTGGCACCTCTCTCCCAGAACTCAGAATAAATATAAATGTTATTTTGCACTCTAAACCCCAACCTCTTTGATGCCAAGCCAGGTATTTACCCTAAAGCCTGGGGTGATAATTTATGCCAACTTGTGGCTTGTTCCTGTGTTTGTGTACAAGTTAGGGGTGTCCTGGTTGCAAGATGCTGCTCTTGGCTGGGATAAGGGTTGCATTTAAGCCACAGAACTTTTCCTATAGGGGAAGTAGGCCCCATTGTGATTAGTTGGTAATGCCCATTCTGGAGTTTAATCAAGCTAATGACAGCTGTTTGGCAAGTGTCCAGTTTGAGCTTAGGTCCAATTTTGATTGTTAAAAATGTATATCATTCTGTGTTATGCATCTAACAGTGTAGTTGTACTTCAGCAATATAATGCTCAGAATTAATTAAGCCACAGAGCTGTTTTCAGGGAGAGTTAGGGCTGTCGGTGTACATATATGAATATTTACACTTTCTGAGTTTTGAAATGTTGATATCAGCTATTACAAATAACAGGGTATAGTGGCACCATTGTTTTTATTTGTCACGTTATATAACTGATAATTGAGAAATACATTATTGAGAGTATTACTATCAGGGTCAATTCATCGTGGATCAGGTAATTAATATGTTTATTTTTGTGCAACTAGGATAAAAGTTGAAAATGCATGTATGGCATATAACAGATAGATTTAGGCTCACATATTTAGACGAGATGCAAGGCACATCCCTGGATGCACCGCACATTTCAGACTTGCATGGGCCACTGGGGACATGGCCATATTCAAAGGCCACATATGAGCCACACACCCCCAACTGTGCCGCTGTGCATAATATTGCGATGTGCCTATGCAAATGAGGGGCCCCCGCTGCATAAACCATGCATCACAATACTGAAACTCCACGAAGCATAACTATGGCCGGCTGTGCCAGCACATAGTTGTGCCTTTAAAACCCCTACTTTAACTATGCACGGGGTCGGGTGGTGCCCCACGCACAGTCTAGGTCTCAGTACACGGTTCCCCCTCAAGCCCCGATTACCGTGACATAACATATCATCCCCAGCCCCATATCCATAGTGTAGTGTTCCCCCGCCCAGCCCCAATCACTGTCAGATAAGATACATTCTCAAACCCAGTATTCAAAGTGTAGTGTAGTGTCGTGTCCCCCCTGTAATGTTCAGTTGGTGGCTGGCCATGACAGAGTGTGGAGGGCTGTACTAGTCGCAGGCACCAGTCAGGATGGAGGAGGGTGCAGGGTGGTGGGTTACTGTCTACCAAGGTGGGGGGGAACCACTAGCCCCAAGGGAATGGATGTTGTACTGGTGATCGGGGCTGGGAGGGGGACAGTACACTGAGGAAACCGGGTTTGGGAATGTATCTTTTCTGACAGTGATTCAGGGCAGGGGGAAGGGAGACACTACATTATGGAAACAGGGCTGGAGTATGTTATGGCATGTCACAGTGATTGTGGCTGGTGAGGGGAAGATACTACACTATGGAAATCAAGTTTTGGAATGTATCTTACATACGAATATACAAAATGGCAAGCAGATAAAGGTCTTATGGTCTTTCGAGTCTGCTCGATTGTGCAGCTAGCAACCCTTATACTGCAGCTGCCCCTCCCCCTCCCGTGACCCTCCCCCTTACCCTGTCCCATTCCCTTTTGAAGGAGCTCACTGTTCTACAGGATACCACTTTACATAAAAACATAGACTTTGATAGCAGATAAGGACCACTTGGCCCACCTAATCTGCCCATTTCCCTACTTCTTCCTACCCCCCACCAGAATTGCCTTATGTCTGTCCCATGCATTCTTGAATTTCCACTGTTTTTGGACCCCACGACTCCCCCAGGAAGGCTGCTCCATTCCCCAACACCCTCTGTGAAAAATACTCTCACATTGCCCCTGAGTCGTCCTCCTCTATCTTCAAATTGTGTCCCTTGTTGCACATTTCTTTTTCTGAACGATGATACCCTCTTGGACTTTGCTGATTCCCTTGAGGTACTTGAAACTTTCTGTCATGTCCCCCTCTCCCTCCTTTCCTCAAAGGTATACATATTAAGTTCCTATAATCTCTCTCTTTGTATGGCTTCTGTTGCAGACCCTGCACCATTTTAGTTGCCCTCCTCTGGACTGCCTCCATCCTGTCTATGTCCTTGTGGAGATGGGGTTTCCAGAACTGCATGCTTTGCTCCAGATGGGGTCTCACCAACTGTCTGTACAGAGGGATAACAACTTCTTGTTTTCTACTGGTGATGCCTCTCCCTATACATCCCAGTATCCCCCCAGCCATTCTTACTCACTTATCACATTGCTTGCTTACCTTTAGGTCATCTGATATGACTACCCCCAGGCCCCTTTCCATTTTTGTTGTTGTTAATACCTCCCCCCTTCCCCATTGTGTACTCTTCCCCTGGGCTTTTGTTTCCCAGGTGCATTTCTTTGCACTTCTTTGCATTGAATCTAAGCTGCTATACTTTTGACCATTCCTCTAACCTTGCCAAGTCTCTTCCCATCCTTTCCACCCCACCTTGTGCATCAACTCTGTTGCAGATCTTTGTGTCATCTACAAAGAGGCATGCTTTTCCTTCCAGTCCCTATGAAATGTCACATATAAAGAGCGTTCCACTTGGACACCATCCACTCCATAAAAAGTGTCTCCTCATTTCCATCCTGAACCTTCCCCCCCAATGTCAGATTATGCCGTCGAGTGTCACTCCCCACCTTTAATTTGAAAAGCCCCTCTGTGCCCATCCTATTAATTCCTTTTAGGTACTTGAAGGTTTCAATTATGTCCCCCCATCCCTCCTCTCCTTCAGGGAGTACATGTTCAACTCCCTCAACCTGCTCTCATAGGGTATGTTCCCTAGCCCCTGGATCATCATCGTTGCCCTGCACTGCACCCCCTCTAGTAACCTAATGTCCTTCTTCAGGTACAGTCACCAGTACTGCATGCAGTACTCCAGGTGTGGTCTAACCAGTGACCTACTGTATATAATAGCAGGATCACCTCCCCCCTCCTGGAGGATATGCCCCTGACAATACAACCCAACATCCTGTTGACCTTTGCAGCTGCAACTCTACACTGTGCTGAGTTATTCATTGCACCCATAATGATCACCCCCAGATCCTTCTCCTCCTCTGTCTTGGCTAGCTGAATCCCCCCCCCCCCTTGATGGTAGCTCCTCCTTGGGTTTTCTGTGCCGAAATGTAGCACCTTGAACTTCATAGCATTGAACCCCAGCTGTCACGTGTCCGACCAGGCCTCCAATTTTGCCAGATCATCCTGCAACCCCTACCACCAACCCAATTCATTCAGTACTGCTCCCATCTTGGTGTTATCTGCAAACAAACTGATCTTGCTCTTGATGCCTATTGAGATATCTGCTGTGAAGATCCCAAACAACTCTGGCCCCAATACCAAGCCCTGTGGCATCCTGCTTGTCACCGCCCTTGGAGATGAGGGCTCCCCTCCTACCACCACCCTCTGTCTCCCCTGCAGCTAGTTCACTACCCATTCCATCATCTTTGCCCATGCCCCTGTGCCTTCCAGCTTACTTCCTAGACTCCCATGTAGCACCGAATTGAATGCCTTACTGAAGTCCAGGTACAGGACATCTACTGCATGGCTCCTGTCTAACTGCCTGGTTACCCAGACATAGTGCTCTACCAGGTTGATCTGACAGGATCTGCCTGAGACAAACCCATGCTGTCTACCGTCCTGTAGCCTATTCGCCTCTAGGAGGGATACCAGCCTCTTCTTCTGGATTGTCTCCATCAGCTTTCCCATGCTGGCTGTGAGACTATAGTTCCCTGGCTCATCTTTGGGGCCGCTTTTATGGAGGGGTACCAGGTGCACCATCCTCCAGTCCTGAGGTACCCTCCACAAGTCCAGGGAGGCATTGAACAGGTCTGCCAAGGATTCTGACAGCTCTTTCAACACCCTTGGGTGTATGCCATCCGGCCCTGGACCTTGTCTGCCCTCAGTCACCCTCAAGCCCTACAGTACTCTGCCCACTGGGATTACCCCATCTGTCACCTCCTCCCCCCCTTGCCTACCCTCCCACACCCTTGGGTACAGCCCCCTTTTTTCTTTAGTAAATACTGAGCAGACATATTCATTTAATGCTTCTGCCTGTTCTGCCCGTGTTTCCACCCAACCTCCATCCCTCTTAATCCTTACGATTTGGTCCTTACAGCTTCTCTTTTCCCTGATGTAGCTGAAGAAGTCCTTCTCCCCTCTTTAATGCCTGGTGCCAGCCTGAGTTCCCTGGATGCCTTGGCTGCTCTTACAGCCCTTGTCACCTCCTTCAATTCCCCCAGGTACTCTACTCTGTCCTCCCCCTTCCTGTTTTTTGTACCTCCTAAAGGCAGATCTTTTCTTCCTTACTTTTCTATGACCCCCCTGCTCACCCAGCTGGGTTTCTTGGCCCTAGCACTCTTACTCTGGACCCTTGTACATGTTACGGTTGCCTCCTCAATTCCCAGTTTAATGACCTCCCACCTCTGGTTAATATCCATATTTGGATGGATTCTAGCCAGATACCCCTGTATTATTTCCCCCATCCACCCAAAATCAGCCCTCCTGAAGTCTAATACCTCTGTGCCTGTTCTTACCCTTCCTTTTCCCATGTTTATTATGAACCACACTGAGAGGTGGTCACTCCCAACCAGCGGTTTCTCCACCCTCAGCTCCCTCACAAACTCCCCATTAGCCAGCATGAGGTCTAGGGTGCTCCCTAATCTGGTTGGCTTATTGACCATTTGCACTAGGAAGCTGTCCTGAAAGGAGTCCAGAAGTATCTGCTCCCTCCTATTTGTGGTGGCTGGGATACCCCAATGCACTCCTGGCAGATTGAAATCCCAACAACCACCGTGCTGCCCCTCCCACAGGTCGTTCTGATCTATCCCATTAGCTCTCTAACTCCTCAGTTTGAGAGTGTGGCCTGTACACCACTCCCATCCTGAGAGTCCTATTTTTGGAATCCTGGATTTGCATCCATAATGACTCCATGCTGCCCTCCTCCTCCTCTCTGACACACATCAGTCCTTCCCTCAAATACAGTGCCACCCCCCCTTTCCCTTTTACCCTAACTTGATTTGGTTCATTCACCCAAAATAAAACGGTTACTAATGTTGTTGAAATGGCCCTTCTTGCTAGCATTGTGGCAGCGCTGCTGATAGTGATGACGAAAGTAGTTCATGCCCTGAGCTCAGCTCGTAGGAGAGGGGAGGGGGAAACTGACCATACTATAAGATGCTGTCTTCCACTGGGGAGGGAAGGTAGTGCATCTCACTGCACTAGTGCCACCTGGGGGAACACAGGTGGTAGTGCAATTAAAGGCACAAACACACGAAGGTGAGAGAGCATGCGAACATCACAATTCATCTGGCATGCCAGCATCTTGTAACGTCATGTCACGTGCTCTAGTGGGAGGGCTCCGAAAATGAGAAAATGTTGACCAACCCTCAGACAGATGAGACCCTGCCCACCCACCATAGGTTCTGATTCCCTCAGACACCCCCTGCTACTCAGGATACACCTCTTCCAGCATCTGCAGACCAGAAACAGAGTGTTTCTATACTGGCAAAGTGGCACACATTTTGGAGAACTGGATCTAAAGAGGTGTGGGGCTGTTGAGATAGGGGGGTGAGGCTGTTGGGGGGATACTTGGGGCAGGACTCTGCAGCCAGGATCAAAGTCAATGGCAGAGACTGAATGAGGTTTTGTGGGGGCAAGCCTAAGGAGGATAAGGTATATTAAAAATCCTGTTTTTACAATTCTAATTATTCTGGTGGGCCTGTGTTTTTCCCTTTTCGAATGTATATTCCTTTTAGTCAAATACCACCAAAGCATTTTTAACCCAGAACCTCCTATTATGCTTTACTTCCATTCCATTTCTGACCTTTTTATAGCAAATCATATTTCTGATGTGGATGTGGAAACAGGTTTAGAATTTACTATAGTAGAAAAGTAGCAGATGATTTATTCTGTGACCTGAAGCCTTGCTTTGAGTAATAGAAAAGTAGGATCGTGTCACAGAGCAAATGAGAACTTACGAGTCCAAGGGCTGTGAGCGTCTAATGTAGCAGTAGGTCTAACCAATGTGCCCATAATGTTAGCTGAGGGATGTAATGTGCAACTACTGCCTCCTTCTGGTCAAATCAAATCCTTCTTACTTTTACAGCAGAAAGCTTGAGAGGCCATTTAGTATTCACTTGATAATGAATGCTGTCTTACGTAATATTTTAATAATTGGGGCAACAGAGACACACAGCAATTGAAATCTACAATGCATCACTTTTTTAATTATATACTTTTTCATGTAAAACAGTGCCCAGGCGACTGCTTCCCACTGGTTTTACTGCTAGTGGCTGTTATAGGGTACTCAAACCTGCACCTTTGAACAAAACAGCATTTTCCTACATAACTGCGTCAGAAAAAAAGCTTTAAGTCACATTGCAGTGTGTCTGTAGGCAATCCATATCTAATTTCTTTTAGCTATAAAAATGATTCATGTAAGCATATTCCTTGGTTATTAAATAATGGTGCATTTCTACAAATAACTGATTTAGATCGAATGAAATGTTAGCAAGATACAACTTCAGCTCTCTTCATATTCATTTACTTGTCACAATTACTGTAACTGATACGTTGGTTCTCCTGCAAACATCTTGGTGATGATTAATATTAATTCTACTGCCTTACTTTGCTCACATGCTCCTTCAAAATGATAAACTATCAATCATACATTTGTTGGTGATATATATTTTGATGGTGAAAGGATAGATATAGAAGCATAGAAACAAAGATTTTCATTTTACTTTATGCGTTTTATTAAATTATAAAGTACACAGAATAATAAAACGCAATGTATACAAAACATCAAACAGTATAACAGCATAAGGCATAAACAGGAACAGGGTTATGATAAATCTTCAGAGTCCTACAGAAACCAGTTTGAGATGCAATGTCCGATATTATATATTGGGCATAAAAAAATCCTGTAGCCTGAAGGTCTTTACCCGAGGCTAAATTTGTAGGGAGGCAGTATAGTGTGGTGGTTTAAGGCTCTGAGCTACAACTCGGGAGACCTGGGTTTGAATCCTACAGCCCCCACTTGCATACTGTGTGATCCTAAGCAAGTCACTTAACTTCCCTGTGCTCCCAGGTTGCACCTGTAAACAAGCTTTCAGCTTAGTGTGTCTCTCCTCGTTAAACAATTAGGGGAGGAAAAAAAAATCCTGCAATAACCCAAGGCTGAGGAAAAGCATTTATAAGAACAACCAAGACATAACTGAATGCTTTTGAAATGTATTTTACACACATATTTTTTTGTACTGTATAACTGCAGTAAGGCACTCCACATAGGTTGTGGGGAATTGCGGAATTACCACTTCTATAGGTAGCTAATTTAAGTCACTCATTGTGCCTTGTGACACACCACACGGGCAGGAGAACTCTAAAATGACCCAAGCTGTCATGCCCTTATTGCTTTAGTAACTTCCAGGAAAAGTTAAATGGTTTAGTTTGTCTTACTGTACACAGTGTAACCAACACAGGTACAGTAAGTATCTTTTTTTTTGTTTTGTTTTATTTGAAATTAAGTTTATTTTATAATTTCAACCATAACAATACAATAATCAACAACAAAAACAATTAACAATGTGATTTTTTTCAAGAAGTCGAAGAAGGAAGTCTGTATCTCCTTGAACAATGTTAATTTACTAATAATTGAATAACTTATACTTTCACTAGTGGCTGTTTTACCCATGCATTCAAGCCATTCTTGAAAGCTAAACAAAATGGCTATACTAAATGCACTCTGAAAATAGAAAATGGAATTATTCTTCAGGAAATATCTAAACGAGAAAAAAACAAAGTTAGTGAATAGGGGAGGTAAAAAAAAAGGATATGTATGCGAGGAAAGACGAAAGGGGAAGGCTCTGGGAGAAGTGATTAAAGGCAAGATTAAGAGAGAGTCAAGGGCTGAAAGATGTTGGTGGAAAATAAGGCTATCATTTAAAGCACAGGGCTGTTGGGAGCCAAGGCAGATGATCATGCTTTCAGACCACAAGCTGACACAGAACCTTGTCTTTGTATTTACATTCTTGAAAGCTAGGTATACAATGGTTCCTCCACCTTGCCAACAATTTCTTATTTAAGAGCCACAGTGGCTGTCAAGAGCCGTAACTGTGAGGGTCTCTCAATGTGTTAAAAGGAGGCTGTATCACCTAATATAAATATTATAGGGTCTTTAGGAATTCTGTTACCCACTACAGTAGAACAAATTCAGTGCACTTTTGCCCACGATTCCATGATTTGAGGACAATCACACGTGGATAAAGAAGGCTCATGCTGCGTCCAATCTGACCAGTACCTACCTAGGGCCTAGCTAGTCTAGTGCTTGTCAGGCCTTTAGCGGATCAGTAAACCCTCAGATCTGCCTGGATTAACCTGCCATCCCTGTAAACCCTCACCCTCCCACCCCCACCATTTTCAATAAACCCATGTGTCAATCCACCCCCTCCTGTATCTTGCTATGGTTCTAACATTCACCAGCTATTCAGGCAGACAATTCTATTTTTTCACCACCCTCCCCTTGAAGAAGAATTTTCTCACATCCCTTCTAAACTTCCACACACCAGCTTATAGTTGTGCCCCTTGTGATGGGCCCCTCACTAAGCTTAAAAAGTTGCTGACTGTCCACCCTGTTTATACCCTTCAGGTACTTGAAAGTGTCAGTAATGTCTCCCCCTCACTCATAGCTTCAGATGAGTACATATTGAAGTCACCTAGTCTTTCCTCCCTTGATTGCCATGAAGCCTTTTTGTCACCCTCCTTTGAACTGACTCCAGGTGATCCATGTTCCTATTTTAGGTACGTGTTACAGAGCCGCACACAGTACTCCAGCTGTAGCCTCACCAAGGGCCTGCATAGGGGTAGGATCACTTCCACCGTGAGAAGGCTCTGCCCATGCATCCTAGCATCTGGCAAGCTTGCACATACTCCTTGATACAGTGGGCTGAGGTCTTAAGGCAGTCTATAACCCATGGGCTTGCCACAGAATGAGAACATATTGGAATTCTGAACTGATTTATTAGTTTGTGGCACAGCAAGGGTTAATTATAACTCCTAGATCGTCTCCCTGAACAGGCCTTTGGAACGATTATTGGCAACTGCGCAATCAATGAAAATACATGACTAGATCCCTAAAATTGAACTACTAGCTCAACTGCCAGAAGGAGAGCTTCGGTAACCCCAGAAAATTCTGGGACTCCATTAGCTCTCTTCTCAGCCCTTGCCCACACAGTAATGCCATTCAGCTAGACTCACGTTCAGGGCAGCTAACCAAGCCCACTGAAGTTGCCCAGGCATTCAACAAGAAATTTACTGATCTCTCCATCCTCCTTAGTAAGCTTCCTGTAAATATAACAACCTACTCAGGGGCTAGTACCACATCCCCACCCCCTCCCTGCTCTCCTAGCACCAACCCCCTCCCCCCCTTTCTACTTTGAGGCAATTTCCCAAAAGGAAACCTCCAAGCTCCTAAGGACTCTCCCTTCCTTTGGCTCAGACGGCATCACCCCAGTCATGCTAAAACTAGTCTCCTCTGCAATCTCCAAACCACTCACTTTTATCTTTAACCTGGCCCTTTCCACCTCCTCTATGTCTGACCCATGGAAATCAGCTAACATGGTACCCATCTTTAAAGATGGTAAGCCCCTCTCCTCTGACAACTATCAACCCATATCAATTCTCCCTCACCTTAGCAAGCTTCTCGAGAAGGTTGTCCATCACCAATTGTCTGAACACCTCGAGAAATACAACCTGCTGTGCAACCAGCAGCATGGTTTTCACAAAAACCACAGCACCATGACAACCCTTGCTCTATTCACTGATCATGTTCTTTGTAACATAGACTTAACACCACTGGTGCCATGTTTGTTGACCTCTCCAAGGGGTTTGATGTGGTAAACCATGGCCTTCTCCTGTCCAAATTACACCAGATTGGCTGCTCCCCAGAGACCACAACTTGATTTCAGAGCTACCTCTCTGACCACTCCCAAACTGTTCGCACTGGCCTCGCTATATCTCCTGCCCTACCAGTTACTACAGGTGTTCCCCAGGGCTCCATTCTTGGACCCCCTTCTGTTTTCTATCTTTATAAATACCCTCCCCGCTGATAGCCTTACCTGCAACTCCCTTCTCTGTGCGGATGATCTTGCCCTATTTCATAGTGAAAAGTCTATCCCTCTTACGTCCTCTGTCCTCACTCATAACTATTGCTTTGTCCACAGGTGGTTCATTTCAATTTGCTCTTGGTGAACAAAAAAAACAACGGTAATACTGTTTGGGTCCAAACCCCACCTTGCCAAAGCACACAAAGCTAACTCCTCCTTCCATGTTTACTTTTCTGATGGCCCTGCCCTCGAGAATGTCCCCTCCTTTAAATACTTGGGGGTGACCCTGGACCTTTCTCTCTCCTTTGCTGAACACATTAACCTTGATGCTAGCAGAGTGAATCAGAAACTTGGGGCAGCCTAATGTATCAAACACTACTTGTCTATGGAGGCCCGTCTAGCTATCGCAGTAGGAAATCTCCTTCCCATCTTAGATTACTGCGCTCCTATATACTCATGCATATCCATAGCCCTTCAAGCTCGACTACCATATGTCTGCAACAACGTCTGTCGATTTGCCCTACTTGCTCCATTCTCTACCCATCACTGTGACCTATACCAGTCCCTCGGCTGGCTAACACTCAGAGGTCGCTTTGACTTTGCCCTTGGCTGTATCATCAACAGCACCCTCAGGACTGGGGATGTGTCCCCTCTCTCCTCCCTCCTCAAGATTAGACATTCTTCCAGAACCCTTCGTTCCTTGATTGTACCACCCCTTGAAGTTCCTAGAGCTGAAACTTGTATGGGAAGTAAAGCATTATAGGTAGCAGCCCCCATCCTGTGGAACAACCTACCCCCATCTCTCAGATCAGCCTCCTCTCACCTTGCCTTCAGAACCAGTTTCAAAACCTAGCTACCTGGGGATTTTTGGTGTAAGTGCTCACCCAGGTAGCTCCAACCCCACCCCTGTGGGGTGTACCTCTCTTTCCTCCTTTTTCTGCTGCACCTGTGCCTCTGCCCTCTCCTGCACCTATGCTTCAGTGGTTACCTGGCCAGGAGGGTGGCCAAACTGCAGTCCTGATGGTAACCGCTTACTGCTACCTCATTTTCACTACCTCTGTCCTCAACTGTTGACTAGTTGGTTTTCTGTTTCATGAACCTGTCAACTCTTGAGTTACACTTGTAAAGTTCCTATTTCCCTCACATATGGGGGGGCATAATTTATATTATTAGCTGAAATAATAACTAACAAATACTACTGCTTTAAGGGACAAAGGTCCTGTATTTGTGCAGATGACCTCATTAATAATGCATCTGCACAAATACACTGGAGCCCCCATCTGAGGAAAGACTTGGACAGACTAGAGACAGTACAGTGCAGGGCCACCAAAATGATCCATGGTCAACTGGGCAGATCATATAAGGAAAGTCTGGCAGACCTGAACGTGTGCACACTGGAGGCCAGGATGGAGAGAGGAGGTATGATCAAGATTTACAACTTCCTGAGGGGGATTAGCAAAGTGGGTAGTACAGACCTGGGATGGAAACACGGTGACAAGAGGGCATGGGTAGAGATTAGTCGGGGAGAATTTAAGATTGCTTCAAAGATAATTCTCCCTATTTCTGACTTCAGTGATTTAGTCTACAATGGAGCTCCCAAAACCTCCTTTGCCAGACTGGACCCCTTTTTTTCACTCTTTTTGTCATTTTGCTTTGGAATGTCTCCCTTGTACCCACCACTGCTCACTCTACTCTGCCCTTTTACTCCCATCTCTTGATGCCACACGGTTTTCCCACTGTGCCTCTCTTATATCTAAATTCTTGCTTGGTTCCCATCCATCCTACCTTACCTCCCTACTATCCTCTCCCCCTCCTTTCCCTTGCCCTCCCATTCCCTTTATATTCCTTCTAGGAAATCTACTATTGGTCAAGTTGCCTTCTTATACTGCATTCCTAAACTCTGGTCCACCCTTCCCCTGTCAATCCACTCTGACTTTTCTGCTTTCTCCCAATGGACTCTTTTTCATGACTTTTTACTCCCCCCTACAACTGTCCATGACACTCTACCTCTTAACTTCCTTCCCTCCGTTAATATTACCCTGCCTATTTTGCTCTCCTCCTCCCCCGCTATACCTGTATGAGTAATTTTCCCTACCTGTGTAGTCAATTTTTATCTACTACATGCACCTGTTGTACTGATTTCCCTTACAGTATTTATGATTATGCTCCTTTGAAACACACATGCTCCTCTGTGTCCATTCACATGTACACAAACAGTATGGTTCTCTATGACTCTGATTCCTATGCCTCTGACCTAACGACCCAAATCCAACTGGATTTCAACACTATCCAGCACTGGTTGTGGCCCAGTCAGCTGTCTCTCAATGCCAAAACAATGATATCCATGATGTTTGGCACTAGGCAGAGACTTGCAATGCTCTCCCCTTCCCCTCCTTCCAGATCCTGGAAGGTGTTGTGATTGAGGATGCCTCCTTTAAATATCTCAGGATATGGTCAGATTGTCATCATGACTTTTCTACTCATGGGGAGGCCATCCACCAGAAGCTGAACCCTAAACCTGGGGCACTTTACAGGAACAAAGCAAGTATCCCATTTCCTGCCCATAAAGAAATTGTCACAAAGGTGATTCTAACCCTGACCCCAAGGCAA
Organism: Neoceratodus forsteri; assembly: GCA_016271365.2. Taxonomy (NCBI): domain Eukaryota; kingdom Metazoa; phylum Chordata; order Ceratodontiformes; family Ceratodontidae; genus Neoceratodus; species Neoceratodus forsteri. Next base: position 1,096,840,572 of record CM057451.1, read on the forward strand.
GAATAGCATACCTTTTAAATCAGTGCTCCTGGTGTTGCTGCAGTCTCAGGCCTTCTCCTTTGACTGACTTATCTCAACTCCACCACTCCCATTCCTATGTTTCACCTAACACACAATCCCATCCTGCATCATTGCCTGGACTTTGCCCCACAGCTGGCCATCAAACAAGCCCCAGATCCCCAGATTCTCTTCCTTCAGTATCTTAATCCAAAAGCAACTATTCTCAGCACTTTCTTATCAGCGTATTTCCAAACCTGCTAAATGAGTGTGTTACTGAAAGTTGTTTGGTCCTACCAGGGCATCTCCAGGACACGTCACCAGTGCTCTCACCAGAACAGTCTTTCTGTACAGTGGCGACAATTTGTCCGGTCCCCCTAATATGCTGTGACATTACATCTGGAAATGAATCTTGTCAGCAACAAGATAGAGGGTTTCAATTTGTCCCCGCGATGTAATAACTGGTTTTATAACCACGGCATTCTGTCCGGGGACCAAACGACGTACACGCATTCTACCTATCTTTGATTACGGTGACACTGAATATAGCATTAGTCCCAAGTCCACCCTTGCCAAGCTGGAGTCCCTCTTTGCTCCTTCTCCCACTTTGCCTTGGATTACCTTACCAGAACCCCCCACCGTCCCCTACATTCCTCCTTCTCCTTGCCCTCCCTTGACGCCAGGTGCCTCGCTCATTGTGCCACCTATGTCTCCAAATTATGAAACAACAACAAGAACAGACTGCACTTCGCTCCACCAAAAAAAGCACAGACACTGAAAAAAATATTTTTAAGCTTTAATGCTTCAATAAAGTGCTGTGCTAAATGTGGCTACAACGACTTGGGAACTTAAGCTGCAGGCTGGTAGGACAGAGGTCTGGGGTTATATTCTGTTTTAACTGAAATATTTGAATAGCTTTGTAAGTGAAATTAGTTCTATGTGTTAAAAATTATTACCTTGACTTAGAACTGTTACTTGGGCTGTGATATTGTAAAATTGGAGGCTTGGGAACAGTTGTTTGGCAGGGTTAATTAGAGGGAAATTTAAATGTGTTGTTTGCCTGGTGTTAGAGGGAGGGGACATATGCTGCAATTACCTTGTCTTTAAACAAGAATTACCTTGGCCTTCATTGTTCACTTGGGAACTTAAGCTGCAGGCTGGTAGGACAGAGGTCTGGGGTTATATTCTGTTTTAACTGAAATATTTAAATAGTTTTGTAAGTGAAATTAGTTCTATGTGTTAAAAATTATTACCTTGAATTAGAACTGTTACTTGGGCTGTGATATTGTAAAATTGGAGCTTGGGAACAGTTGTTTGTCAGGGTTAATTAGAGGGAAATTTAAATGTGTTGTTTGCCTGGTGTTAGAGGGAAGGGACATATGCTGCAATTACCTTGTCTTTAAACAAGAATTACCTTGGCCTTCATTGTTCACTTGGGAACTTAAGCTGCAGGCTGGTAGAACAGAGGTCTGGGGTTATATTCTGTTTTAACTGAAATATTTAAATAGTTTTGTAAGTGAAATTAGTTCTATGTGTTGAAAATTATTACCTTGAATTAGAACTGTTACTTGGGCTGTGATATTGTAAAACTGGAGGCTTGGGAACAGTTGTTTGGCAGGGTTAATTAGAGGGAAATTTAAATGTGTTGTTTGCCTGGTGTTAGGGGGAGGGGACATTAGCTGCAATTACCTTGGCCTTCATTGTTCACTTGGGAACTTAAGCTGCAGGGTGGTAGGACAGAGGTCTGGGGTTATATTCTGTTTTAACTGAAATATTTGAATAGTTTTGTAAGTGAAATTAGTTCTATGTGTTAAAAATTATTACCTTGAATTAGAACTGTTACTTGGGCTGTGATATTGTAAAATTGGAGGCTTGGGAACAGTTGTTTGGCAGGGTTAATTAGAGGGAAATTTAAATGTGTTGTTTGCTGGTGTTTGGTAAGAACCTTCCCACCCACCCTGTTTTGTAGGCTTTCTTAAATACTGGAAAGGGACTGAGAAAAGGGGGTGTGCCATTATAAACAGAGGGGGATAAACAGGGTAGCCATATTCCACCATGGCAGGCATCTTCGGAAGGGTTGTAGGTTGCACAGGCTGTGGGATGGCAATAATTCTAAATTGGGCCTGGAGAGAGGGAGGCTGCCCACTCTGTAGACAGCTATCTTGTATCAGGAGGAGGTATATTGGTTAAGGAGAAGCTGGGGAGCTGGGGGTGTCCAAGGATAAGGGGTGGATATGGGCAGCAGAAGGGTGGGGCTGAGGGGAGGCTGGGGCAACGCTCCGAAATTACAGGACGTTATGTTACAGCAAGCAGGAGGGGGGATATTAGGGACAGAGGACCCTTAGATAGGGAAGTTGGTGCTAAGGGGAAAGCGTACTGGGTGAACATGCTGAATACAAAGAGAGTGGAGGGGGAAGAGTCAGGACGGGCTGTTGTGCGGAAGCCTAAAACAGCAGACTGTGGGAAGGGAGCTCCTATGGTGAACAGAGCAAGAGGGGAAGAAGAGAGGCAGTTTAGAGGTACAGTCAGGGGAAACTCTGGTTATTTGATGGAGGCTGACATAGAGTGTCATAATAAATTTGAACTGTTACTTGGGCTGTGATATTGTAAAATTGGAGGCTTGGGAACAGTTGTTTGGCAGGGTTAATTAGAGGGAAATTTAAATGTGTTGTTTGTCTGGTATTAGGGGGAAGGGACATTAGCTGCAATTACCTTGGCCTTCATTGTTCACTTGGGAACTTAAGCTGCAGGCTGGTAGGACAGAGGTCTGGGGTTATATTCTGTTTTAACTGAACTATTTGAATAGTTTTGTAAGTGAAATTAGTTCTATGTGTTAAAAATTATTACCTTGAATTAGAACTGTTACTTGGGCTGTGATATTGTAAAATTGGAGGCTTGGGAACAGTTGTTTGGCAGGGTTAATTAGAGGGAAATTTAAATGTGTTGTTTGCCTGGTGTTAGGGGGAAGGGACATTAGCTGCAATTACCTTGGCCTTCATTGTTCACTTGGGAACTTAAGCTGCAGGCTGGTAGGACAGAGGTCTGGGGTTATATTCTGTTTTAACTGAAATATTTGAATAGTTTTGTAAGTGAAATTAGTTCTATGTGTTAAAAATTATTACCTTGAATTAGAACTGTTACTTGGGCTGTGATATTGTAAAATTGGAGGCTTGGGAACAGTTTGGCAGGGTTAATTAGAGGGAAATTTAAATGTGTTGTTTGCTGGTGTTTGGTAAGAACCTTCCCACCCTGTTTTGTAGGCTTTCTTAAATACTGAAAAGCCACTGGGAGTTGGGATTGAAGGGCTGAGTATTTCTGTTTGGGACTGAAATTTGAAGCAACAGGAGCTGGTGGGCCTGTGACATCAAACAGTACCTGATGTCTGCTTACACACATTGTTAGTGGGACCGAACACACACTGGACTGTATGTGTTTGTGAGACTTGGGAACTTTATTGGTGGGGTTGAAATTGGGTTTGTAAATAACTACAGTCAGTATAGAGAGAAACTGTATTCTAGGGGAAAGGGACTGAGGAAAGGGGGTGTGCCATTATAAACAGAGGGGTATAAACAGGGTGGCCATATTCCACCATGGCAGGCATCTTCGGAAGGGTTGTAGGTTGCACAGGCTGTGGATGGCAATAATTCTAAATTGGGCCTGGAGAGAGGGAGGCTGCCCACTCTGTAGACAGCTATCTTGTATCAGGAGTGAGGTATATTGGTTAAGGAGTCAGCTGGGGGAGCTGGGGGGGGTGTCCAAGGACAAGGGGTGTGGATATGGGCAGCAGAAGGGTGGGGCTGTGGGGTGGCTGGGGCAACGCTCTGAAATTACAGGACGTTATGTTACAGCAAGCAGGAGGGGGGATATTAGGGACAGAGGACCCTTAGATAGGGAAGTTGGTGCTAAAAGCGTATGGGGTGAACATTCTGAATACAAAGAGAGTGGAGGGGAAGAGTCAGGAGGGCTGCTGTGTGGAAGCCTAAAACAGCAGACTGTGGGAAGGGAGATCCTATGGTGAACAGAGCAAGAGGGGAAGAAGAGAGGCAGTTTAGAGGTGCAGTCAGGGGAAACTCTGGTTATTTGATGGAGGCTGACATAGAGTGTCACAATAAATTTGAGCTACTAAGCAAACTAGAGGGGGAGGTAGGTTGGTGGAAATGAGGAAACTTATACAGAGGCCAGGGGGAGGGAGTTGGATACCCATAGGGCATCACAGACCGGCTATGGAAAGGATAGAAATAGTCCCAGAGGTAGAAGGGGAAACATATATGTTAAGCAAATGGGGGAGATGCAACATATTCCAGACATGAGGGAGGAGAGCATGATTGGAAGAAACTGGGAGACAAGGAGGTGGAGGACCCCCTTCAGCAGGGGTCAGTACCAGGATGGGGCCTTAGCTGAAGGAACCCACAGAGAGCCTCTGGAGGCAGGGTACTATTACAAGGGAGGATGGCGGTGTGAGGAAGGGAAACCATCAGAGCCAGGATTTTTTTTTTTTTTTTTTTCATTTCTTTATCCCTCCTTACTGCCTCCAGTGCCCCTCCTTCCGATCCGCCATGTCCCCCAGGCCCTACCTTCAGGATCTGCCCCTAGAGTGCCCAACCTCTCCTTGCACATTGGGGTCTGTCCTCATCGGTGGTCCCGGGCGGACTTTTTAAGGGCGGACTTCATCTAGGGCTGCCGGAGGTATTTCAGTTTCTCCCTGGCGTCCCGCTCCCTCAGGGCGCCTTGCGCTGAGGGCGTATGTCCCAGTGTGCGTAAGCTTCACGCGCGCAGACCCTCATGCGCCCGAGCGTCCCCCTCCCGGCGCTCCGACAAGCGGGCCGCCTCCACCCTCCCCTCTGCGATGCTACCACCGTGATGGAAGTGCAGGCCTTGGCGATCGTATAGTAACCCACCCGTGAGGAGGCATCCGTTGGGGCGCTCAATCCTCCCTCCCAGCCGACCCCGGCGGCCAGTCCGTTCCCGAACCGGGTGCTTGGCGTGGTACGAGTGTGGCGTCTAAGCGCCTCCCTCAGCGCCACGGGCGGCTCAAGCCAGGATTAATGGTTCGGGATAAGAGAGGTTAAAGGGACACCTATTCAGAGGGGTTTGAGTTAAGGGGCAAAAATACAAGGGAGGCAGAAAGGGGAGGGTGACAAGGGGGTCTCTAATAAGGCAGGAAGACTCCATGGAATTGAGATCATGAATAAGGGGGAAGGGGGGCTGAGAGGGCATAGTGGAGGTAACCATAAGGATGATGGCGGTGTTAAGGTTCTGTTATTGGGAGACTGATGATTAGGGTATCCAGTGGGAGGACAGGGGATGGATGCCATAGCCAGGTGAGGTAGTGAGTATCTGGGCTGACAGTGCACAGAGCAAAGTTCATGGTGTATGAAATGGTTAGGATTGTGGAGGGAAACCGATTTCTGGCATTTGGGAACTAATGATCTAGAGGAAATAGCATTTGGAAATCCAAGCAAGGTTCCAAGAACTTGCCAGAGTCTGTGGGACAATGGATGCAACATTTCCTTTTGGAGATATTGCCAGTACCAAAGGCCTCAGTGGGAGAAAAATGAAGCTCACAGAGGTTAATGACTGGCTCAGGAAGTGGGGTGGAAGAGAGTGGGTTGGGGGTGTTAGGGAACTGGAATGGAGTTGGGAGGATAAGGGACTATATGCAAAGACAGGTTTCATCTTGCCCATTAGGGAAGGAAGTCCTTAAACAGGGGATGGCTGACTACATACAAGAAAGGTGGCGTTTAAACTTGTGAGGGGGGGAAGGGATAAGGGAGGGGCTGACCAGAAGCCCTCTCCTCCAGATGAGGGGAGTAGCCTTCAAGCCCAAGGGGGAAGGGAGAAACAGACTGGGGGTGGAGGTTTCAGGAGAAGCAGAGGGAGGATGGAAGTATAAGGAATCTGGGTGGGGTTCGACAAAGAGGATCAGGGATAAGGGGTGGGGGTTGGTGTTAGTAAATGCCAGGAGCTTGGGAAACAAGTTGCCAGAGTTCCAGGCCATGCTGTTGGGGGGTGGATGTGGCGACTGTCACGGAGACTTGGGTCAACAAGAACCATGACTGGGACCTAAACGTACAGGGGTACACTATGCTTAGGAAGGATAGAAAGGAGGGCAGAGGGGGTGGAGTGGCTATGGCCATTAGAGATGACATGGAAATTGCTAGGGTAGAAGAGGTAGAGGGAAACGTGGAGGCCTTATAGGTCACCTTACAATCCCCAACAGGAGATAAGGTCAAGCTGGGTGTAGTATATAGGTCCCCTAGGATGAGTGATGTTCTAGAGGATGGTTTGCTGGACAACATCATTGCCCAGTGTGGACCAAAAGGGGAAGGAGTGGTGTTGATGGGGACCTTAATATGCCAGGTACAAACTGGGGAACCAATGTCCTCTAAGGTGGCCAAGGAGCAGAGGCTGCTGGATGGCTTCCAGAATGTGTTCTTAACACAGCATGTGATGGAGCCCACAAGGAGGGCATGTCCTGGATGTGGTTCTGGCAGATGGGGATCTGGTAAGGGATATGGTTGTACAGGACCCCCTGACTGGGAGGCGACCACAATACTGTCTGGTTTCAAATAAGCATGGGGGGGGGTGAGATCTAGGACACTGGCAGTGGACTTCAGGGGGGCAGACTTTATGGGCATGGGAAATATTCTCAAGGATCACTTGAAGGAGATTACCTCAATGACAAGTGTGGAAAGGAGATAGGAGGTCATAAAACGGGGACTTCGTGAGACAGTCAGGATCTGCGCTAAGTTGAAATGTAAGGGAGCAAGGTCACATAAACCATGCTGGTGGTCCAGTGAGGTACAGGTAGCAGTCAGAGAAAAGAAGACAGCCTACAAAAAATATAAAACAACAAGAGGGGATAGGGATAAGGAAATGTACCAGCTTGCATCTAGAAAAGTCACCCGTATGGTGAGGGGAGCAAAGACCAGTAAAGAGCAGCGGCTGGCACAGGGGATACATGGAGGGGAAAAGGGGTTCTTCTGGTACATTGGGGAGTGGAGAAAAACTAAGAGCCATCTCAGCAGATTGAGATCAGAAGGAGAGTGGGTGGAAGAGGCGAGGGACCAGGCAGAGGTATTTAATGAGTACTTTGCCTCTGTGTTCACTAGGGAGGGGGATAGGATATCTACAAAGCAAGACACGAAGGGATAGAGCGGCAGTAAGTGGGATCAGGAGCAACAGAAATGGAGCAAGAGGAGGGAGGTACCCCAGGGGTGTCACATCTGGGTAAGGATAAAAGGTCATAAGGTGGAGGGGACGGATGATGCTATCTCCGCCAAAGGGTGTGGTTAGCCCTCAAGGCCCTAAAGAAAGACAAATCTCCTGGGCCGGGTGGCATTCATCCGAGAGTACTATGGAATTATGACATACTGGCTGCAATTTCTCATGGAGCTTTTCAACAGGTCACTTGAGACAGGGAGGTACCTAGGGATTGCTAGAGACACATGTGGTGCCAATCCATAAAGGGGGGTCGAGGGAAGTACTAGGTAATTATAGACCCATCAGTTTGACCTCAGTGGTGGGAAAATTAATGGAGAGTATACTAAAGGACGATTGGGGTGTACTTGGAGGAGGTGGGAGGTCTGGATAGTGGCAACATGGGTTTGTGCCTAGATCATGTCAAACCAACCTTGTGGAGTTCTATGAATGGGTAACATCAGAACTGGACAGGGTAAGCCTGTGGATGTATTATTCTTGGACTTCAGCAAGGCGTTGACTCTGTCCCACAATGGTCTGGTGGAGAAACTGATGGGTTAGGAGTAGGCCTTTGATGGTCAGATGGATTGAAAACTGGCTAGTTGGACTGCACCGAGACAGTAGTGGTCTGTGGGGAGCTCTCGAACCCAGAGAGGTTGGTAGTGGGTACCGGAGGGCTCGGTCCAGGTCCGATTCTGTTTAATGCATACATATCGGACATCAGGAGGGTATAGGTGTGAAATGAGTCTCTTTGCGGGATGACTCAAGATGGGAGCAGAAGTTGAGGGAGAAGAGGGAGGTTGGCCCTGCAAGGGACCTGACACCCTGGGAAGCTAGGCTCACACATGGAAATTAAATCAATATCACCAAGTGCAAGGTGTTGCATCTTGGTCGGGAAACCCTAAACACAGGTACGCCCTGGGAGGGGAGGCGCTGAGGCCCAATAGGGGAAAAAGACCTAGGGTCATGGTGGATGCATGATGAATACCTCTGAGCAGTGCAGGAGAGCCGCTAGCAAGGCAAACAGGATGTTGGGATGCATCGTTAGGGATCACCTCTAGGAGCAAGGAAGTGATTCTGCCGCTGTACAATGGACTGGTTAGACCACACCTTGAGTACTGTGTACAGTACTGGAGACCACACTTAGAGGGACATACAGCTCCTGGAGAAGGTACAGAGGAGGGCAACAAAGATGATCACGAGGGCTAGGGATTTGACGTATGAGGACAGACTTGAGGAGCTCTGCCTGTTTTCATTGGAGGAGAGGAGAGACAGGGGGACATGATTGAGGTCTTCAAGTACCTCAAGGGAATAAATAGGGTAAACATGGAGGGATCTTTAGACTAAAGCAGGGAGGTATCACCAGAGGGCATGGTTTGAAATTGGAAGGTGAAAGGGGTGAGGGGAAAAGAGGAGAGGTTTTCACTGAGAGGGTGGTGGACCCTTGAATGCACTGCCTGGTGAGCTGGTTCAGAGATCCACAGTGGAGGGCTTCAGAGAGGGTGGGACAGACACAGAAAGTGGATATATCAGATGATGGCCTGTCCCAGGGGGGTGGAGATGGATGATAGGAGTTTCTGGAGCACAAGGGATGGGAGGGTCTCGGCACCCAACTAAGGATCTAAGGTTCGAGCAGACTCGATAGACCATAAGGCCTAATCTGCTGGCAAATAGTATGTTAGTATGTTAGTAACCACTACTCGCCCCAAGTTATGGCTGGGCTCCCTTCCTTGCTAAGTTTCCTCCCTCCCTCCTCTCCTACTCTCCTTCCACCTCCTACTCCCTTTGCAGCTCTGATACACCGTCTCACTCTCCCCCATAAACTCCTCTACTGGTCAAGCTGCTTTCTCCTTCTGCTTCCCCAAACTCTGGAGCATCTTGAACTTCCCATTGATATTCGCAATGCCCCCTCTACCCTATAACTAAAATCCCTCCTCCATGACTTCAATACTCACTCCTAAAATTGCTTCTTATCCTAGGCTAATCCCACTGCTCTTCCCTCCATACAACTCCCTCACCCTACTGCCCTGTTTTTTTTGATCCATTATTCTTCTTAACTTGTCCCCTGTTGTACTTGCCATCTCCCTTCTCTGCCTTATTTTGCTGCCTGTTGCACTTAGCTGAACTGTTGCTATTGATATGCTGTTGTAACCCCTATCCCAAGGGCTACTAACCTGTCTGCATGACTAGTTGCAGGTTAAGGGGCCTGAGTACTGAAAATGGGTGCCTGCACCCGGAGGACAGGGTTAGTGGTAGCGTAGCTGACCTGGGTACAGCCCTCCGGGATACTGTGACCCCTCTCTTTCCCTTCTAGTGGCCTAAACAATGAACAGCATACACAGGTACAGTAGCCCCTAATCAGCATACAAATCCCCACTCTGTTTGCACTTACCACCAGGGCTGGTTTCATCAGTCCGACCCTTGAGACCACCTGTAAAATAAGGTTAGATACAGCAGGTAACAACAGTACAGTGCTTCTGGTACAAAATGGAACCACAGACAGGTTAAGTGTAAAAAGATACAGATCTGATTTATTCAGGGGAAATGAACAAGAGAGGGGCGTAATTTGGCTGATTAGTTCTGTAACTGATTCAATCAGGTAACCATGCATGTATTTTAGAGTCCCTCCACAGTCACACACTCTGGGTACCCAGTTGGAACAAAGGTGGGCTAGTCTAATTCGTTGCCTGGGGTAGGCTGGCATTGCAGCTGGTCGGGGCCCTGTGATGGAAAGAAGAAACATGCACAACCACACATAATTTGTAATCCGGAGCCTGGAGGCTCAGTTCGTGACAAGGAAACAACAAGGGAATCAGATGACAACACATTTGATTTAGCTGATGTTGCAGGGAGCTACCCTGGGGTTTACTCATGCTACCCAACACGAGACACAGGAGGGACGAACTGTAGACTGCAGGTTGACAAGCTGGTATGCCAGGAGAAGCAGGGCCCACATGAATCACCGAGGTGTTGTTCCTGTTCGAGAAGGTTGAGCAGGGGGCTGACCCCCAGGCAAGTCTCTCATTGATGGTGATCTCTGCACCTGGAGTAGCTGGCTGGGCCAAGGTGGCAGGGCCAAGGCCGGGTGAACAGTTCAGAGTTAGTCCGGTAAATGTTGGATTCAGCTTCCAGCAAGCGTGACAGAAGCAGGCAGTGGGGAACCAAATTGTGACCCACTAACAGCATTCAGCACACTTATAGTAAGACAAAACACAATATCACAGATCGGAAGACAGTCTGGTTGCAATTTCAGCTTTCCTGAGCAAAACCGTGCTCTCAGTGTGTGCAGGACCCACACGAATCACCGCGGTGTCGTTCCTGTTCGAGAAGGTTGAGCAGGGGGCTGACCCCTGGGTGAGTCTCTCGTTGATGGTGATCTCTGCACCTGGAGTAGCTGGCTGGGCCAAGGCTGGGTGAACAGTTTGGAGTTAGTCCGATAAATGTTGGATTCAGCCTCCAGCAAGCATGACAGAAGCAGGCAGTGGGGAACCAAATCGCGACCCACTAACAGCATTCAGCACACTTAAAGTAAGACAAAACACAATACCACAGATCGGAGGACAGTCCGGTTGCAATTTCAGCTTTCCTGAGCAAAACCGTGCTCTCTGTGGTGATTTCAGACATCCTGAAAGGCTGATCGTGTACAGCAAATCTTCAGGCAATGGTACAGTCACAGTTCGGTGGCTTTTGTCACAACTGGTTCGGATACAGTCCAATTATTTAAGCACTCTCTAAAGATCCCTTTCAAGGGACAGCAGGCAGACAGGCCAAACTCAGCCTTTTCACCAGTTTCCTGCGTGACTATGCAGGAGCAGCTGCTCGAATGTCTAGAGCTGTTTACTCTCACTCCAAACTCAGACTGACTCTCTGCTCACTGTGCCCATTAATCAGGACACAATGAAATGGCTCGGATATGTGGTCCAAAATAAAGCTTCTCTAATGAGAGCTGACGGCAGGCAGGCCAGACTCAGCCTTCCCACCAAGTCCCCATGCTACCCCACAGGGCAGCAGCTCATCCAGCTAAAGCTTCTCACTCTTTCAGCTCCAACTCACTTCTGCCTTGCTGCTGCAGGCAGCTTGGGACTTTCCCAGAGATCCAAAAGGTTCAATTCATTGATTCATCTGTCTGTCACAGCTAAGGCTCCCCCTCCAGGTCCGTTTGGGTGCCAAAGTGGAAAAACTACAATTCCTACAGAAATTCACTCCCACATGATCCCTACAGACAGACTCCATTTTAGGGTCTCCAAAGGTATTGATTTGTCTAAACCAGGCAGTCCAGAACCAAGATGGTGGTGACTAACAGAAATGTCCATGCTGCAAAGAAGGCAGGTTAGACAAACTACGATATTATTATTAGAATAGCTAATCAGCAAATAAGTACAGCTTCTAACAGAGCTCCCTCTGCGCAATTAGCGATGGCAGAGTGGAGCAATTATCTGGCAGACCAGGCAGGACTCGAGCTTAAAAACACTCAGCCCCCCACCCAGATTAACTATACACTGCAATATAGGCAGCTCTTGAAGAGACAGAACACAGAGGCTATAAAGGCACTCACATGCAACAGCTTTCAAACGATTAAGACACAGGACACCAGCCTTGCAGTGGGCATTTAGGCACATCTAAGGAAGACTTTTGGGAACCCCCATTTGTAAGGGGGTTACACCATGTTTTGCACTACTTGTCCACTGTGCTTCCTCTGAATTGTTTACTGCGTACTTTGTACTTTTTATTATTATAACTGTAACATCACTGATGTAACTCATTATTGTACTCTCCACAACCCTCTCCACCCAGGACACAGCTGGAAATGTACTATTTAGCTCAGTATGCTTTTCCCGGTAAAACTCTTGAAATAAATAAATACATAAAGTAATACATACTACATACATACATACATAAATTAATGTTGTTTTTTTTCGAGATCACGTGATGCAGGGCCCCTGGTAGCAGCACTGAAACGGAGCTCCTAGTGCCTCGCTTCTCCTCAGCTTAATTTTATGGTCATAACTGAAGAAAACACTGACTAAGAGTGTACCAGGAAGACCTTCGAGCTATAGTGCCTGTCCTACATAGAAATCCAGCTTCGCGACTGATTTAATGGAGGCCGACATGAAGCAGGCCTTGCCTAGGCACACTCCGCCGCCTACACCAGAAAAAACGTCCAAGAAACAATGGGCCCAAGGAGCTGGTTCTGACAAACCGAACCCTTCATCCTCTGCTGCAACTCCATTAACCGAAGATCGTTTCCTACAAGAAATGCTTCCCTTCAAAGAAACGCTTTCTGACATCTCGGCGGAGTTGAAATCCCTTCATAGTGATTTAAATGGCCTTACGAGAAGGGTGGGGGATACTGAGGCCCGTTCGGTTTCCTTAGAGAAGTGGAGAGAGAAATCGGAGCCTGAAATAGCCCATTTACATCAGCTGATTCATAAATTACAGTTGAAGATGGAAGATTTGGAGGGCAGGAGCCGACGGAATAATATTCTGGTCCTTGGCTTACCGGAATCGGAGGAAGGAGCCAACATCATTCCCTTTGTGCAGAGGTTTTTGCAAAAAGTGGTAGGCCCTTCCCCCCTCAGTTCCAACTACCAAATTGAAAGGGCACATCATTCCCTCAGGCCTCGACCCCCTATAGGAGCTCCCCCCAGGCCACTCATTGTGAAGTTTCTAAGTTATGTAGAGAGGCAGCATGTTCATACTAAAGTTAAGGATCTGTAGAAAATCTCATGGGAGAGTGCAACCCTCAGAATAACTCAAGATTTGCCTCACGAAACATGCCAGAAGCGGGCTGCCTTTCATTCTACCGTCAGTAAATTAATCGCTGCTGGAATCCCCTTTAGGATGCAGTATCTGGCTAAACTGCGTCTATCGGTGCAAGGGACCTGGCTCGTGTATGATACACCTGAGCAAGCAGCTTCGGACCTAGTTACACGTTTGCCTAATCTCTTCAAAAAGGGATGAACTTTTAAAAATGACATACTGCTGTTTCTTGCAGTTAAAAGAAAAGCTGTGACTAATTTACAATACCTGTATGAATGTTGAAGACGGTTTTGCCTGGTGGAGTTCGTGGGGGAGATTTCAGGTCCTGGGTTGGGAAGGCTTGGGGGGCCTTTTGTTTCACAGGGGGAACCTGTTTCTGCTGGGGGCGGTTTCCTAGCGGGGAAGTACGCATGGACCAACTGGGGTGCCATTATTTCCTTTCCCCTATTAGTTCCTCGGGTAATGGAAGTCACAAAGATCAAGTCAGTCGCATTGGGTACTACTGCTGATTTGTAGGGTGGGTTCCCATTCCTCATGTGTTGGTAAACGTTATGGATGCATTACCAGGGCTAGATGCATTTTTATTTGTAGCCGAATATGGGCCCTAGTTAATTATGCTGATCCTGAGGCAGCTGGTTATTTTTTGTTAGGGCAATTCTGACCAAGGCCTGGCCTTTATTTTTAATCATACAGGTCTTAATCGGAAGACAGGCTGCGTTATCATAAAGTCAGGGAGGATTTAGCAGGAGACTGAACCGTTTGTGCCTTTCGTTTCCTTTAGGGTACTTCCCTCAGGTTCAGCCAGGTATTATGGCAGACCGGCTCGAGGTTGCTAGGTCTTCCTTAAATTGAGAGAGGTCTTATAGCAGTGCTTAGAGACAGAGAATTGGGGGGCAAGGGGCTCCGGGTTGGAGTTGGCTCAAGAAGGCTGCATAACGTACCAGCTTGGGGGGGTGATGACGTTTTGGAATTTTTTCTCTTTACTTTTTTTTGCATTAGCTGTTCCTTAGCTCAGAGGATAATTACTATGTTGCGGGTCCGCAAATGCTAACAGGCCAATTTTTTTGTCTTTTCTGCATTATGGGTACAAAAATCGCCATCTGGGTTTGGCTAATCGTTATGATATCATATAAGTACAGACATGTACACTTTTGGGACGAGGAGCCTAGTGTAAATAGTTATGGGGATTTATTGGGGGGGAGGTAGGGGTTTCATTGAACTCTAGACTGTTGGTACTCCAACTAAATAACTTAGCTACTGTTCGAATACTGTACCTAAATTTAAACAATGTTTTGCATATTGCATTTTACATTTAAATATTGGTTTTGACATTATATAACTATGTTGTTACAGGGGGGGTTAGTTGGGGGTGGGGATGAAGTGTGCCTTATGGGTTTGGTTTATGTGAGATTGGGAACTATATTCTGGATGATTGTTGGGGATAAATATGGTTTATAGTCCTGTTAAAATTGTTATGTAGAACGTTAGAAGAGCAAGAGACGCTTCAAAAAGATACCAGATCCTTAAGCATTGTGCCCTTCTGAATGCAGGTATTATCCTGCTTCAAGAAACGCACTTGGTAAGCACAGAATCACTCTGGCTACAGAGACAAGGAATCTCTCAAGTTTTTGTAGCCGGGGACTCATCCTCGAGTCGTGGGATGGCCATACTAATTAAAAGGAATATCTCCTTTCAAATGGAGACGACCATTACTGACTCTAGGGGGAGATATATTTTAGTTAAGGGGATTTTGAATAGTAGTACAGTGGTTTTGGGTTCGATATATGGCCCAGTGGGAGGGGATCCAGATTTTTTAATGGATCTGGCTCACAAAATAGCAACATGCTTACCCTTCCCCTTGATTTTAGGGGGGGATTGGAATATCCCACCCACCCAGGACCTGGATAGGACATATAGGCCGCTGAAACCGCTTTTGCCATCACAGACTGCACTGAAGGATCTATTAGCTTTGTTCGGGCTGTGTGATCCATGGCGTACCTTAAATCCTTCACAGCAACTATGTACATTCTACTCAAGCATTCATCAATCTTGGTCAAGATTAGATTATATTTTAATCAGCTGCTCTCTTATGCCTGGTCTTTGCCAATCTGGTATTGAGCCTATAGTCATATCCGACCATTCAGTTGCCTGGTTAGTTCTCTCTCTGGATTCTCACGCCCAGAGGTATACAATCTGGAGACTGAATACACTGGTGTTAAAGGACAATTTCACTGTTTCCCATATTAAAACTCTTATTTCTACCTTTATAGAACATAATGGAGATTTCATAACAAGAGGTGACCTTCTATGGTGTACCCTGAAATGTTATGTTCAGGGATAGTTTATTAAGATAGCTTCTAGGAGGAAAAGGCTTAGGGAAGCTAAGGCTTTATCTCTATTAACTCAGATTAAAGAGAAGGAAAATGCCTTGGCCTCCACTACATCCTCGGCCACCCTAGAAGAGTTGCTAGCGCTGCATAACGAATACGCTGACCTGATAAAGGAAAAAGTGGAATATGCTCTTTTAAAGACTCAGGCCAAATATGTTGACCAAGGCGAAAAGGCCGGAAGGTTGCTGGCTTTGCGGTTGCGCCAATTAGAGAGTTCCTGTCTAATCCCCTCCATTCAGTCCTTGGATGGTTCTATAAAAACTGAACCCCGAGAGGTCGCCCAGGTTTTTGAAGTATTTTATAAAACACTCTATGGAAAATGACCTTTCCAAATATTGCCCCAGGATATAGAGGCCTATTTGGATTCTCTGGACCTTCCCGTCCTAGATGACATATCCCAGTCTTCTTTAGTTTCCCCAATAACTATTACTGAAATTGAAATGGCCATCAATAGCCTCGCTCCAGATAAAGCGCCTGGTCCTGATGGGTTTCCTTCTAATTTTTATAAAACATTTTCCAAAGAGCTATCCCCCCCTTGCTTAATCTATATAATTACATGTTCAAGGCCGACAAATTGGACCCAACCCTTCTGGAGGCAGCAACTATCCTCTTACTTAAACCAGATAAGCCTCATTTAGACCCAGCTAGTTATTGGCTGATCCCCCTTTTGAATTGTGACATTAAAATCTTGGCCAAGGTACTTTCGCTTCGGATAAAGGCTCTATGGACTCAGCTCCTAAGTCTGGAACAAGTAGGGTATGTGTCCGGTCGCTCTTCGGTAGACCATCTGAGAACCCTCACACATATTTTTCAAGTGGCCCAAGCTTCTCGGTCTCCAATGGCTCTAATTTCTCTAGATGCTGAGAAAGCCTTTGATAGAGTGTACTGGGAGTTTTTGTGGATAACCTTGAAGAAATTGGGCTTCCCTTCCCCTTTTATTGTAATGATTCAGGCAGTTTATTCCTCTCCCTCTGCCAGGATTTACTGTAATGGGGTTTTCTCTGCTAGATTCCCCTTATTTACTGGCACCAGGCAGGGCTGTCCCCTTTCACCCTTCCTTTTTAATCTTTACTTAGAACCCCTCCTTCGTCATATAAAACAGTCCCCTCAAATTAAAGGTATCCCAATTCTTAATCAAACCTTAACATTCTCAGTATATGCAGATGATATTCTCCTTCATCTGGAGCAGCCGGCACCTTCTTTGGAGCATGCTCTAGAAGTCATTGGCCAATATGGCAGGTTATCTAATTATAAATTGAATATTTCCAAAATGGAAATTTTTCCACTGAGTAGCTACACTGCGAAATCGGACTTTGTTCACCTGGGCATTAAATGGTCCTCTCAGGCAATCAGATATCTCGGCATATACAGTACCTAACTAAGGACCCCAATTATACCAAGAAACTCAATCTGGACGATTTAGTGGTGACCATTCAACAAGATCTCCAGAGATGGCAGAAATTACCCTTATCCCTATGGGCTCGGATAAGTGTTATTAAGATGAATGTTTTGCCCCGTTTCTTTTATCCCTTAAACTTGTTGAATTTATGGCTTCTGATATCCTTTTTCAAATGATTACACTCCATGATCTCAAGATTTATTTGGCTGGGCAAACATCCCTGTCATGCTTTCTGCAAACTTAGTATGCCCAAGGCTTTGAGGGGTCTTCATCTTCCCAATTTTCTGTTTTATTATTGGGTAAGTCACTTAACCAAGTTGGGGAGATGGCTTTCTCAAAGGGACATGACTTATATTCCTACTTGGCTCCAGATAGAGAATAGTCTTTTAAGGTCTAATACCATAAACCTTCCCACCGTTTTCTATTTGACAAGAATTTCATTGCCAGCGGCATTGCAAGATTCGGTAATTAGCACCTCACTTAAAGTCCTCTCACAGTGCTGTGCATACTTCAAGATACCCCTTAAATATGATATGGTGCAGCCGATTCTATTAAATCCCAATATTAAAATGGATAGTTCCTGGCTTCCTAGCCAATGGCTCCCCCAATTACTGGAGGCGTGGGTGGAAGACCTATTTTCTCAGGACAACCTTCTTTCTTCCCCTGAAATTCTCTCTAAATTTGATATTCCGAGGAACCAGATATTTAAGGTGTTCCAATTAAGACACTTTATAGCTGCATTTTTTGGTTTCAAGCCTCGAATATCAAGGGCTAGATCCCTATTGGCTCAGGTATCTGATTATGCTTCGAAACCACACTGCGTTTCTACAATATATGCCCTCCTTTTGACCACTACTGGCTCCAATCCTGTCCCTGGCTCGCCAATCTGGAGTGCCTTACTTCCAGACCTGAATCTTGATTGGACCCAGATCTGGAAGGACCTCTATATATATCATTCCCAAGACAGATTCAGACTTACCCAATATCATATACTGAACAATATGTATTATACGCCTATTAGATTAGCTAAATTGGGAAGGTTACCGGACTCTATTTGTACTCGATGTGGCAAAGCAGAGGGGAACATAGTACACATATTCTGGTATTGCGAAACGGTATCCCCTGTTTGGCAGGAAATCCGAGCTAAATTGGATCCCTGGTTGGGGCGGGAAGACCTTTTTTACAATTGATGTCTGTCTGTTAGGCAGGTATTCCGGTATCCAAGTCAAAGAACGCAGATTCCACATAGCTTTGATATCTATTATTGTTAAAAAGCTTGTTCTTAAACATTGGATGGACCAGTTAATCATCTCCTATAGTGAATGGTTAAATGATATTTCTGTTTTTTTTTAGAACAGAATGACTAATTGCAGGCTTTTGCAATAATATGTTAGGTTTTGACAAAAAATGGGGCAAATTATATGTGTTATATTTGAAGTAGGAGTGCTGTAACTTAGCTGTATTTAGGGTTAATGGGAAGCACTGGTTTTAGGTCTTTTTAATTTTTTGGGTATTATTTTTCTCTCCTCTGAGCTCCGGCTACAACCCCCGCCCTCTGTTGTTCCCCCCAGTGCCATCCCCAGACATCAGACCCCCTCCCTTGTGCACCTCGCGACTTACCCTTCATGGCAGGGTGGTGAGGCGACTCGACCCACCCAATGGATCCATGCCAGGAGGTGCCATTCAGGAATGGCGCTGCGAGGGAACAACTTAATCTCGCCGGGCTCGCTTTGGCGTTTTCCTCGGCGGGTCATGGCGTGCAATGACGCCAGTGACTGGGTGCACGATGCTCCTGCATGCCCCAATCAAGCGTCTGCCACGTCCGCCCCCAAAGCTTGCAGCTACGTGCTGTCGACCCCCAGCCTCTGCTAGGTCAGGCAACCCTGGCCAAATCCCCCTCCGGAGATGGAAGCAGTCCCTTGGGCGCTCAATCCATCTCCTCCCGCCGACCCACGGCAACCCATGCCGTTCGAACACGGGTCGCCGGTGTGGTGCGGTGTGGCGACCAGCGCCTCAACCCTCAGCACCACCGGGCCGGCTGGTTTTAGGTCTTTTGATTAAGAGATGAAGGGATCTCTTTCTCCTCTTTTATTAATAAATTAAGGCACACTCCTAAGGGGGGGTGGAGAGGGCTAGGGAGGGGAGGAAGGGGGTGTTATTTAGTTGGTTACTTGGTAAGATTAATGTTGGTTCACTACTGATGTATATCAAGTGTACAATCTTCCATGTATAAGTAACATGTCCCTTCCTTTTTTATAAATTCAATAAAATCTTTGAATTTCAAAAAAAAAAAAAAATTTATGTTGTTTTTAGTAATTATGTATGTCTGGCAAAAATATCACTATACAAGGAGAGAGTCACGTGATGCAGTGCTCTTGCTAGCTGCACTCTCTGAGAGCTCTGCCTAAACCCTGTCCATATATACAGCCTTTTAATTACCAGTGGTGTATTGGCGCTTAAGAAGGGATTATTTGCTGTTTGGAAACATCAGAGAACCTGGTGGGGACACAGATGGAAGAAGAAATGCCAAAAGCGGCACCTAAACACACCCCTCCAGCAACCCCCGAAAAGGCCCCAAAGAAGCCATGGGCCTCGCCGTTACAACTAGCCCAACCCGAAGTGGAGGAATTGCTAACTGTGGCAAAGTTTCTAGAAGAATTCAGACCATTTAAAGCAGAAATGGTAGAAATGGCTACCGAAATCAAAAATATTACCTCCACCTTGGAAGACCTGAGCAGGAAAATATCAGACAACGAGGCACGGGTCAGATCTTTGGAAAATCGTGCTGACAAGGTCGACCCCATGATTGTCAAATTAAATCAACGCATCGCCAGTCTAGATTCGAAAGTTGAAGATCTCGAGGGCAGAAGTCGAAGGGACAACGTGGTTGTGATCGGCCTGCCCGAAAGGGAAGAAGGAAATGACCCGGTGAAGTTTTTTCAAAAATTCGTCGAGAAGATAGCAGGCTCTTCGCCTATGGCCCCTGCTAATATTGAAAGAGCGCACCCCAGCCCCGTCTCTATGCCACGCCGCAAGGGCGCCTCGATCTTCATGGCCAAGTTTCTAAACTATCAAGAGAGACAGATTTTCTTACAGAAAGTTAGGAAACTAAGATCCTGCAATGGGAAGGGCGAACCTAAGGATTACCCAGGACCTGCTGCTATCGGCACGGCAGCTTGAAGAGCAGCCTTTCATCCACTGTCTCGAAGATTATTGCAGCGGGTATCAAGTTTAAAATGGCATACCCAGCCGTGCTGCATGTCTATATCTTAGAGTCTTGGAAGAAATTTGAAGATCTCGATAAGACCTCAGCTGCACTTCAGCTCGCATAACCCACTCTTTTTAAAGCCAAATAAGGGTTCAGCTTTCCTTGTCATACATGTTTCCTGTGGTTGTTGAAAAATGTTGGGAGCTTTTACCGGTGGTATGTTTGATTATTTGGATGCCCTGTGTCAACGAGATATGCCACGCTGCTAATGTGGAACTGAATAAACATAGGCTTAATTTCCCGGTGGTCCCCGGATAATAGCGATTCTCCAAATTCGGGCATTTGTCTGCGCATAGACGACCTCTTCACAACCACCTAATCTGGAACTACCTGAATCCCCTATGCCTCTTGACATGGATCTAGCTTTGTGGTTGTGATATAAGGTATGTAAGTCCCTCAATTTTCATTCCGGAGATCTGGGAATGGCCTTTTCTAAACTACCCATGGCAGATGTACAGGGAGTCCATGCTTGCTGGCAGGAGGTTTTGAGGATCCTGGGAGTTTCCAGGAGAGATCTGCAAGCACGAAGTAATGGCAACTTTTAAATATGTGAAGAGCGAATCGAAAGGACTGTTGATGCTACGACTGACTGCAGTGTACTGCCTGGATTTTGGTTTCCGCAAGAAGAGATCCATAAGCGGAACAGATAGGGGCGGGGCCGGTGCTGTATATGTATCGGATGCCGGAGCATCGCTTTAATGTTATGGTGTACCCGGGGGGGCCTCAGGATTGTGAGTCTGTAGTTAAAAAGGGTGTTTTCAAACCCAATGCGGATTATTGTAGGTTAATAAAGTTAGAGCTTGGTTGCTCTCATAGCTCAGATTGACTTGACATTGTCTTGGGTTCTTTGGGAGGTGACGTTGGGGCTAATCATTCCCCCTTTTAGGAGTACATTAATAAACGTTGGGGCAATGCGGTTAAAGGGTACGTAGGTAGGAACCGGTATGGTTTTGGTTTAGGAACCTCTAGAAGTAGGTTTTTTTTTTTTTTCAATACAATGTTGCTTGATGTTTTTCTGCACAGGGATAACCCAATGTTGGGCAATATTCTGACTGAGGGAATGGACGGGGGCAGGGAGGGAGCACACAGCGATGCGAGCTGCCATCATGGACCGTGAAGATGAGGGAGGGTGGGGAGGGTAGTAGGGGACTGAGACTAGGAGGGGAATATTTTACTTATGGGTGTTGCTTGGGCGGGAATATTGAGGGGGTGGGAGCACAAGTCTCTAAGATTGGCAGCAGAGGGCGCCGGATAGGGAGGAGCAGATCATCGTTTGAGTTTGTCATGCAAGATAATGGCGTCGCATGGGACGATTAAATTTGTAAGCTGGAACGTCAAAGGTGCACGACAGAAATCTAAACAGTATAGTATATTGAAGCATTTAGAGGCGGTAAAAGCAGACATAGCGTTTTTACAAGAGACACATTTGCTTCAAACAGAGAGTAACTCTATGAGGCTTTTACAAATGGGGACAGTTTTTTCATCACAATGTAACACGCAAAGCCGAGGTGTTATGGTGCTTATGTGTAGATCCGTCCCCTTTGCCCCTCTTCAGGTTATTCAGGACAATGAGGGCAGTTATGTTTTTGTCAGGGGTAGGCTACAAAATATGGAAGTTCTGCTTGGTTCTGTTTATGGTCCCAACACTGAAACCCAAAGGTTTTTTGTAAAACTCCTGGAAGCCTTGACTCCATTTGTACAGATCCCCATGATACTAGGAGGCGACCTAAACCTTGTTTTAGACCCTTTAATGGATAGAACCAGAAAATATATTTTGGCTTTCTCACCCATTACTTGAACTGCCCCAAGTGCTGGACCAGCTTGGTCTGAAGCGGCGTCTGGAGAATTGTTCACCGAAATCTAGGGGACACGTTCACTTCTCAAGTTCACGGTACAGCATCCCACATTGATTATATATTACTCTCTCTCGCACTCTCCTCCCTGGAGTGCTGGACACAGAAATTGTGTCCGGACCCCTTCTGACCATGCAGTGGTGGTGGTGTCAATTTCTTCTCTTCCTTCCTAAGAAGGGCAATAGGTGGAGGATAAACAACCAGATATTGCGTAACCCCAAAACAGTTGAATATATTTCAACGCAAATAGAAGAATTTATAGCCAATAATTTGAAAGATAATATCAGTCCCGATATGGTATGGGAAGCGCTCAAAGCTTTCATGAGAGGTATACTAATTGGACAGACAGCCAAAAGGAAGAAGGAGAGGGTGCAAATCCTGTCCGAATTACTGAACCGAATAAGAAGCAGAGAAACTAAATTGACCCCACAGTCCTCAGAAAACGAGAAGCTTGAGCTTATTAAACTGAGAGACCTTTATTTGAAATTGCTCGGTGAACAAGCGGAGTTAGCGTTAATTAAAACTAAGGCTAATTATCTTGATCAGGGGAAAAAGGCGGGTAGGCTCCTTGCCAGACGAATCAAACAGTTGGAATCTTCTCGAATAATCCCAGGGATTCAATCCAGGGTGGATGGCCAAGTGAAAACCATGCCTGGGGAGATAGTGCAGGAATTTAGATATTACTTTAAATCCCTGTATGGTAATATGGAGAACCCCCCCCCACTGAGAGGGAGATACTCACCTTCTTAGGAGGTTTGGAACTCCCCTCACTGACTGAACCCCAACAAATGCAGTTGATGACTGATATCACCCAAAATGAGATCGAATTGATTATTCAGAGTCTCCCATTGGATAAAACACCGGGGCCGGATGGGTTCTCGTCAAATTTTTATAAAAAATTCTCCAAACAATTATCCCCTTTACTCCTTATGTTATTCAGACACATTCTAAGTCATCAAATACTGGATCAATCATTGTTTGAAGTGATTATTGTTTTAATACCAAAGCAAGACAAACCCCCTGAACAACCAGCTAGTTATAGACCTATTTCCTTGCTTAATTACGATGTCAAAATTTTAGCTAAATTACTGGTGGACCGTATAAGTCGGGTACTACCCAGCCTTATTGGTGCAGAACAGGTCGGCTTTATGAAAGACAGGTCCTCCGATGATCACCTTAGAACCCTGGCCCATGCCTTTTTGGTGTCTGAAGGGAGTAGTTCCACTATGGCTCTGCTGTCTCTGGACGCCAAGAAGGCTTTTGATAGGGTTCATTGGGGTTTTCTGATAACCACAATGGGGAAGTTTGGGTTTCCAGATCCATTCTTAAAATGGGTAGGCTCCATTTACTTAAACCCTACAGCGAGGGTTAGTTGCAATGGGGCCACCTTGGACCCCTTTAATCTCTATGTAGGTACTAGACAGGGTTGCCCTTTGTCCCCTCTCCTTTTTAATATATACCTGGAACCCCTCATCAGAACAATAATGCGTAAACAAGAAATAAACGGTATTAGAATTCTAGACTATACTGTGAAAGTAACAGCATATGCAGATGATCTTCTGGTATATGTTTCCAACCCGAGGACGTCTATTCCGGCTCTTCTGGAAATTATTCAGGAATATAGTAGGCTGGCCAGCTACAAACTAAATTTAGATAAATCGGTGGTATTTCCCCTTAGTAAAAATCTCTTTAGGCAGGAAATTACTGAATTTGGCTTGACCTGGAAATCAGATTCCATAAAATACCTCGGTCTTAACCTAACAAGGAATATGACTAAGATCGCCAGTTAAATCTGGACCACCTGGTGCGTACCATTGAACTGGATTTGGAAAGATGGGCATGGCTCCCAATCTCATTATGGGGGAGGATAAATTTAATTAAAATGAATGTTTTCCCTCAGTTGTTTTATCCCCTTAGCATGCTGAATATCTGGATACCACTTTCGTGGTTTAGAAAACTCCACAGAATTATAGCTAACTTTGTGTGGGGTTATAAGAAAGCTCAAATGGCCTACCATAAGTTGGCTGCACCCAAATCACTGGGAGGATTAAGACTGACACATTTTGCCCTTTATTTCTGGGCTGGCCATGCTAACAAATACCTGAGGTGGGTGAAGGGTACGGACGTTTCAACACAGTTATCATATACACCTTTATGGTTACAAATTGAACTGGCCCTCATTCAGAAACAAGGGTTGAAGCCGGAGGCCTTGCTCTATCTTACTCCGAAACTCCTCCCCCCCCCCGCTACGTAGCTCCCCAATAGGGATTTCAGTGAGAAGTCACATGCAGCTTTGTGGTTTCCTCAAATATGACTATCTCAGGGATTGGATGCAGCCTATTTGGGGTAATCCGCGTTTTCTAATTGATAACAAAACTCTCAACCCCACATGGTTGGCCCTGCCCGGTGCATGCCGTTTGAAAGACTTTCTTACACCTGATGGTGAGGTACTATCCTCCTCTGAGATTCTGAATAAACTTGAGATGTCCACCACGGCAGTTTTTAAAGTATATCAGCTCCAACATCTACTGCTCAGTAAGATGGGTATGAGGGCAATTCAGATTCCGAGAGTGGATTTCTATGATGCCTTAGGGCTGTTTGCGGGCCTATCCCATGCAATTTCCAAAGTATACACAGTATTATTTGGGTAGGCCTATTCCCAAAATCTGGTTCAAGGCACATACTGGGCCTCAATGTTTCCTAATGAGGAACTCAATTGGAAGGTTCTATGGCAGAATTGTCACAGATTTCTCCTACAAGATCGGTTAAGATTGATACAGTTTAAAATTCTCCATAATATTTACTATTCCCCGCAAAAGCTTGTTAGATTAAAAATAGTCACAGAACCTACATGCAACAGGTGTCATGCTGGGGTCGGGGATTTGATGCATATTTTCTGGAACTGTCCAAATATAACCCCGTTATGGACAGAGATTAAAAATAGAGTGGACCCAATGTTGGGACTGGAGGACCTTTTTACTCCTGAAATATGCTGGCTGGGAGATGTTTCTCATATCCCCGTCAGGAGTAGGAGGTTCCACATGGTTTTGATTGTGGCCACTCTTAAGAAAATTATCCTCAGACACTGGAAGGACTCTGTTGTGATAAGCTATACAGAATGGCTGGAGGAATTGCTTGCCAGCTTGAGGGTTGACAGAATGATAGCTACCCTCCAGAATAAACTTCCTAGGTTTGATAAGATCTGGGGTCCCTTTTATACTATTTATTCACTATAGAGGCTCATAGTTCCTCTGCTGATTGTAAGTATGCAGTTTCGCTAGACTTGTGCTGGGGGGGGGCAAAAGGGTGGGGAAGGAAGGGGAGGGTGGGGGTCTTTAGGGGATGTTACAAAGGATGCATTAGACTACATGTTACTATGAATACGTGTGTGTATTTGTACATGTATGTACTTGATGTTGTTGGATCTATTCTCTGTAACCAAAATGGAATAAAACTTAACAGAAAAAAAAATATATCACTATACAAGTTTGCCTGTTTATTTTCTTTCACATCTCATCTGAGATATGTGACTTTTATGTTTTTGATAGCTCTTTCTCCCTTGCTATGCCTGCCGTGAAAACATTTCAATATCTTGGTATGGAGTAGTGCTGTTTATCATCAGAAACATGCATAAGCACAGTCATAATTAATCCACAAAATAAATACTGAGATTTTTAAATATTGCAAGCTGTAGCCATCCTTAATGACTTGAGTTATTTATTTATATATCTATTATTCATTTTGTTTATATAATTATTTCTTTAGTTTTTGGTTACTGGGTAAGTGCAATAGACAAAAAGTTTGCCAATTTTAAGGCATGACCCAGGAGGATATGGTCAAAACAGAAGAGCAATATAGAGGCACAACTATTATACAAAGGTGCAGAGTATGCGGAAAGTAACACCAGCATATATACACAGTACAGGAGTAATGCTTACAAATAATGTTAGAATACACAATAAAGAGTTGTTTTACAGAAATAGCTATAAAAACTGCTATTTTTTAAATATTTGGTGAGGGAGAGACACTGAGATAAAGAACATAGAGATGGAAAGGAGGTAGTGCACTTACAGTAAAGCAGCAACAGGAATGAAAAAGAGAGTAAAGCCTGGCGTGGGCAGTTTGGGAGTGGCACTGTGCACATCTGTGTAGTCAAACACTGGCTGGATCGTCTTGTGGATGATGTCATGGTGGACTGGGAAAGGCACAGTGGCAGGCTTGAGATGGAGTTTTTGATGAATCGTGTTGATGTGGGCAGAGAAATCAAGTTAGGATTCAGCCATGCATCAAGGTACTTGAAGTGGGGGGACTTCTTTGGGGAGGGGGGCCACCATGGGTCTTGGAGACCGAATTCATTTTTGAGCATAGACAGCAGGAAACCAGTACTTGAGGAATGAGCCATGAAACCAAGGGCCGGATTTTTGACATGCCGCAAGCCCCTGGTGCGCCGAACATGCGGCACACGAGGCTTGAAGCATTCTCTGGGCGGGGATCAGGAATTTCTATGCCGTGCACCACATTGTCACAAGTTAGCCCACCTTTTGTGGTCTAGCTTGCAGCAATCCCAAGGACTGTTTTTACGGAGCTTGCATCAGATATTTATGGTGGAAACTGTCACAACTGCTCCCGAGATTGTAAAATCAGGTGCAGTTGTGGTGAAGTAACCTTTGAGCTTGAAGCTCGTTTACAAAGGTTCCAACGTCAGGTGACAAGAGACAAATACACAACATACTGTACATTTCAGAGGCTGTGATACAGCGGCAAGAGCAAACGGATACAAACTAGTAATGAATAGGGGTGACTACACATTTGCAAATCATCAGCAGCAAAACACAATTGGCAAGGAATCAAGGTGCCTATGTAACTAGGCTTTGTCACTAAGCTATGTAAGTGCAAAATAAAATCCTAATTTTTTTCCTTTTTTGTTAAGTTAAAATGCCAGTGGTGGGGGGGAGCACGAAGTCCAAGTGGGAGACAGACAAGAAAGGGGTAAGAGGGAGGGCATCTGGTGGGATAGGTGAGAAAAGGAGGTGTAGGGAGGGTTATTCAGAGAAGATGGCGAGGAGTAGTTGGTGCAGGAGTCCAGGGTGGTGGAACAGAGTGGGATGGGGGATGGAAGTGAGCAGGTAGGTGTAGCGGGTGAGTTTGGTACTGAGTGGGGACTTACACAGAAACATAAACTTTGATGGCAGATAAGGACTGCTTGGCCCACCCAGCCTGCCCATTTCCCTACCTGTTTGATGGGCTGCAGATCCTAGTTAACCAACAGCCTACTTCTTCCTACCCCCCCCCACCAGAATTACCTTATGTTTGTCCCATGCATTCTTGAATTCCCCCACTGTTTTTGATCCCATGATCTCCTCAGGAAGGCCGTTCCATGTGTCCACCACCCTCTCTGTGAAAAAATACTTGCTCATGTTCACAGTACCTCTGAGCCATCCCCCCTCTATCTACAAATTGTGCCCCCTTGTTCTTGAACTTCTCTTTTTCTCCGAAAGATCCTACCCTTTTGGACTTTGTTGATTCCCTTGAGGTACTTGAAAGTTTCTATCATAACCCTCCTCTCCCTCCTTTCCTCTACGATCTACATATTAAGCTCCTTTAGTCTGTCTTCATATGGCTTCTGGTGTAAACCCTGTACCATTTTAGTTGCCCTCCTCTAGACTGCATACATCCTGTCTATGTCCTTGCAGAGATGGGGGTCTCCAAAATTGCACGCAGTACTCCAGATGGGGTTTCACCAACTGTCTGTACAGAGGGACAACAACTTCTTGTTTTCTACTTGTGATGCCTCTCCCTATACATCCCAGTATCCCCCCAGCCCTCCTTACTGCCTTCTCACATTGCTTGCCTACCTTTAGGTCATCTGATATGACTACCCCCAGGTCCCTTTACATTTTTGTAGTTGTTAGTACCTCCCCCTCATTGTGTACTCTTCCTCTGGGTTTTTGTTTCCCAAATGCATTATTTTGCACTTCTTATCTAAGGGTGGCAGGACTTAGAAACATAGACTTTGACGGCAGATAAGGACTGCTTGGCCCACCCAGTCTGCCCATGTCCCTATCTATTGGATAAGCTGAAGACTCAAGGTTGCCAACAGCCTACTTCCTCCTACCCCCCCACTATAATTACCTTATGTCTGTCCCATGCATTCTTGAATTCCCCCACTGTACTTGGGTTTTTGTTTCCCAGGTGCATTACTTTGCACTTCTTTGCATTGAATCTAAGTTGCCATATGTCTGACCATTCCTCCAACCTTGCCAAGTCCCTTCTCATCCTTTCCGCACACTCCCCTTGTGTATCAACTCTGTTAAAGATCTTTGTGTCATCTGCAAAGAGGCATACTTTTCCTTCCAGACCCTCTGCAATGTCACCTATAAAGACATTAAAGAGGACTGGACCCAGTACTGAACCCTGAGGTACCCCACTAGTAACCCCCCTTTCTTCAGTGTTAGTTCCAATTACTATTAACCTCTGTGTCCTGTTGTGCAGACAATTTGCTACCCATGCTAGCACCCTGGGACCCACTCCCAGGCTGGCTAACTTGATTATTAATCTTTTGTGCAGGACTGTGTCAAATGCCTTGCTAAAGTCTAGGTAGACCATATCCATAGCCCCTCCCTGGTCTATTACTTTGATCACCCAGTCAAAGAAATCGATTAGATTCATCTGACATGACCTTTCTGCTGTAAATCCATGCTGCTTTGGGTCCTGTGCCCCGCTGGCCTCTAGGTACTCAACAGTTCTTTCTTTTAGAAGTGATTCCATCATTTTCCCTACCACTGAGGTCAAACTAACAGGTCTGTAGTTTCCTGCTACTGCCTTGCTCCCACTTTTGTGAAGGGGAATCACATCTGCCCTCCTTCAGTCCTCAGGTACCACCCCATCCTCCCATGATTTGTTAAAAAGGGTAGTCAGTAATGTCACTAGGTCCCCCCTTAGTTCTTTTAGGATTCTGAGGTGAATCCCGTCAGGCCCCATTGCTTTGTCCGCCTTGAGTTTTAGGAGTTCTTTCAGGATCCTTTCTTCTGTAAATGGACTGGTGTCAACCCCCCTGCCCAGAGTGCTTCTATTGTTTGGTTTAGGTAACTCTGCTTCTTCTTCTTCTTCTTCTTTTGTGAGTTCTGAGCAAAAGTATTAATTCAGTATCTCTACCTTTTCACTGTCTCCCTCTGCCCACATCCCCTCCCCTTTATTAATCTTCACTATCCCTCCTTAACCTTTCTTTGCTCCCTAATGTACCTATAAAAGGTTTTATCCCCTTTCTAACTGAGTTGGCTATCTTTTCCTCGGTTTGGGCCTTTGCTATTCTGACTGCCTTCCCCACTTCCTTCTGCTTTAACTGATACAGTTCCCTGTCGTGCCCCTTCTGTGATTCCTTATACTTCTTGAATGCTGTCTTTTTCTCCCTAACCTTCCCTGCCACCTCTTTTGAGAACCATAGTGTTTTTTTTCTCCATTTTGTTTTCTTTATTTGTTTTACACAAAAGCTTGTTGCCTCCATGATGGCAGTTTTGATTTTTCTCCATTTTTCTTCCACCCCTCCTTTCTGCCCATTTGCTAGTACATTCCTTAGGTATTCACCCATTTTGCCAAAGTCAGCCCTTCTAACGTCCAATATCCTCGTTTTTGCATGGCTTGTCTCCGTGGTTATGCTTATTGTGAACCTCACTGTGTGGTGGTCACTTGTTCCCAGATGGCTACCCACTTCTAAATCTGTGATCCTCTCTCCATTTGAGAGTACCAGGTCTAATATTGCTCCCTCCTGAGTGAGTTCCAACACTAGTTGTCTAAGGCATGCCCCCTGTAGGGCATTGAGAATGACCCTGGTCTTGGATGCAGCTGCAGTAAATGTCTTCTGGTTAACATCTGGCATAAGCCCTGCGCCACACTTTGAAAATTCAGCCTCAAGTCTCAGAAGATGGACAATATTGCACAGAGAGCATATCAAATACCTAAGAGAACTGTAAGGTCTACATTAGGGGGCATGTCAAGGAAACCCTTTTTTTTAGCATTTAGAGAAAGTTAGTTTGAGCAGAACTATTGATGGACATTATCAATGTCACGCTGAAGTGACAATTCCAGCTCAGAGACTGAGGCTTCCAAAGTAAACAATACAGAGTCATCTACACATTGTACTTATGGCTACATCGAATTGGAGACTCCGGGGGCCAGATTTTCTTTTTGCTGTAAAGATGTTTATTCTCCTTGGACAGGGCAGACTAGCTACCTTTGGCTCTGTTACTGCCAAACCACCACCAGTGATCCCCTCCCCAGGACTTACCTTTCAGCCATGTTCCCCCACAGTTTGCCTCCCTGTGGCAGGGCCAGAAGGGGGGGCCTTCTTACCCCCAGAGACTCTTATCCAGTTACTGCCAACAGGGGTCCTGGCAGTGGGGCAAGTGAGTGGTTGGTGCACAGAGAGTCATGTACACCTGCCCCTTCATCCATTTTCCTCACTTTCCACAGAGCTGGGGCATGCACATTGGTGCATGTCTGTGGAGGCATGGACACACCACAGAGTCTCACAGCTTCTCTCCTTTTATGCCAGTCCTAACTTACACTAACAGCAAACCTCCACCTGATGGCAGTCTTGTGATGGTGCTGACAAGCCCTCCATTCCCAGGACAGAAGAGCAGTTTGTTGGATGCTTGATCTTCTCCCCCTTCCCCGGCCGACCCCCAGCAACTCAAAGCCACTCCCACTCTTGGGTCGCCCGGCATGGTGAGCAGTTGCTGCACCACTGGGTCAAAGGGGCAGGATTTTCCAAGGTTGACACAAATCCCTGCATTGCTCCGGCTGCACCAAGACCTACTGCCGCAACTGCACCTGGTTTTATAACCTCAGACACAGTTGCAACACTTCAGCCTCCTTTGGGATGGCTTGCAGCAAAGTTGTGCAGCAAGCTGCTTCTGGGAGACCCCAGCACTGACCCATGCTAAACCAAAGAAAAGTTATCCAGTGGGCATCAATACGATGCATGGAATTGAAAGTGCTGTTTTAAGGGCTTGTGGCAAAAAGCAGTCTCTGAAAATCCATCCCCAGGAGTCAGCCCGATCATCCAGCTTGTTCAAGTCCTACAGAAGTTTGCTGCCATTCTCAAGGGAGTACCCCCCTGGCCAACTTATTGTTATCAGAGAAACTAAGCATTCAGCTGGAGACCCCAGCTTTCAGATCGTTGATGAATACGAGTAGTAAGAAATTGGAGGGGATATAAAGAAAAGTCACTAGGACAGTAATAAGATTATGAAGGCTTCCTTATGAACAGAGAATGAAGCAACTAAATTTATACTCTTTGGGATATCACAGACTCAAGGGAGTCTATGTTTAGCATTTAAGGCCTTGAAAGATAAGGAGCTATGGGGCATTTTGGGGTTACTGACAAAAGAATCTACATATGATACCAGAACTCATGACTTGCAGTTGACCGGGGAATTGTATAGGACGATAAAGGGGTATGTGCTATACACAAAGAATAATGAAAATATGGAATGCACTACCATATGATGTACATTGTGAGGGCACAGACACGTTTAAAAACTTCTAGATGAATGCTATTGTGATTGTAACAAAAATGGATATAACCATTGCGATCTGTGGCCAAGGAGTTTAACTGATCCTTCACCTCTTGCGCCTCCTCCCTTCTTTCTTCTCTCCCTCCCTCCTCACCCCACCATTCCCCACACAAGCTCTTTCAAATGGGCTGCCCTCTACACCCCCTTTTTCTCCTTCTGCCCTATATCCCCTGCTGACACCCTCAAAGCTCTTCTTGTCCTTAACCTCTCTAAAGGTGAGTGCCCCTCCGGACTTGACTCCAAAATCCTTTACCTGTCTGCTCCTGATCTCTCCTCCCCCATTGCTTCTCCCCTGAACCTCTCCTTTTCTCTCACAACTGTCCCAGCAGAATGGAAACCTGCCACACTACCGGTCTATCTCTCTGCTCCCCATCCTTGCCAAGCTCCAAGAACACATGGTGTTATCCCAACTCTCTTCCTACCTCGACTCCTCTTTTTTCACCCCTTACTAGTCTGGTTTCTGGAAGCTCCATTCCACCACCTCCTCCTCCCTCCTTAGGCTCCTGGACTCCCTCCTCACTGGCATGGACCAGGTCCTCATCATCTCTGCTATCTCTGTCGACCTTGCCAAGGCTTTCAACACTGTCTCCCAACCCCTCCTACTTGCAAAACTCTCTGCCACAGGGCTCTCAACTGCAGCCACCGACTGGTCCCATTCACACCTTGTGGGTAGGATGCAATCCATATGAATTAGTGATTCAATATCCCCTTCCCTCCTCTCCTCATCTGCATTGCAGTTTTTCTCTGGTGAGGTGAGAGCTCCCAGAGGTCATAAACTGTTTGCTGGAGAGAACAGTGGCAACCTCTTCCTCGAACTTATGTTGTAATTTATAATCTGCTCTGTTTTATTTACATTGTGTTTATTTATTGTTGAATGGTGTGTGGTGTATGATTGAAAGTTGAGTGATTGGGTGTGTAGTGTGGTGTGTTTGGTGTGAATTTATTGTGGGTGCTCTGAGTGTGTGAAGATGTGCTGGGGAGTTTCTGGGATGGTCAGGCATTATTCCCCCTTCCAGCTTAAAGACCTCCACCCTTTTAGATGTCCCCCACTATCTCCGGAGGTATATAGATGGTGTAGGGCTCTGGGGATTATGAGGAGGAGGAAGGTGGGGGCAGGGCCTGGAGGGGGAATGGAAAGGAGCGGACGGATTGTGAACTCTCGCAGTTTGGTCAGTACTTCCTCCAGCTGATGAATTCGCTGGACTTCACACAGGTTATTTCCTCCTTTTCCCATATAGATGGTCATTCATTGGACTTGGTGTTCCTCCTGGGGATGGAGATATCTGACTTGGTGGTGGAGCCAGTCAGATGGTCTAACCATCACACCATTGGGTTCAGTTTCTTGGCCTCCCCCCGGCAAGTCGGCCCCTACAGAGATGGCCCAGTACCGCCCTTTGAGGGGTGTTACCCCAGAGGGTCCGATGGCGGTGCTGGACCTATCGAGTCTGCCGAGTGAATGTATGGATCCTGGGGACCTGGTTCTTGCCTATAATAAGGCAGTAGTAGGGGTCCTGGATTCCACTGCTCCTGTTTGTGTTCGTCCCCTCACCCTTCGCCCCAAGTCTTCTTGGTTTGACAAGACTTTGAGAGAGCTCAGGAGAGTGGGAAGAAGGCTTGAGAAATGTTGGCGGAAGTCGGGTCTGTAGTGTGACAGACTTAGTTTGAGGGACCATTATTGGGTCATTCAATCAGCAGTTACCCGTAAGAAGGGAGAATTCCTGTCCAGAGAAATTGCTGCTGTGCAGAATCAGCCAGCCCAGCTCTTCTGGA
This sequence comes from Neoceratodus forsteri, assembly GCA_016271365.2. Classification (NCBI taxonomy): domain Eukaryota; kingdom Metazoa; phylum Chordata; order Ceratodontiformes; family Ceratodontidae; genus Neoceratodus; species Neoceratodus forsteri. The sequence goes on from CM057451.1 coordinate 1,096,873,784, forward strand.
CCATGGACAGATTGTGCAATCCAATCTGTCTTCAGCCCAAGAGAGCATTTTCACAGGAATGGTGTAAGGAGTTTGCTCGATTCTTTGCAGATAAGGTTGCTGCAATCAGGTCCGATCTCCTCCTAACTCTTTCAAATAGGAGTTGTGGTGGTTGGCAGGAGATGTCGGACACCCAGTTTGTGTGGTCTGACTTCGACCTGCCCACAATCAATGACATAGTGATGATCATTCAGTCGCTGCGACCAACCAACTGTAGTTTGGACCCGGGCCCCACTCACCTTTTAGTAGGATGTGTGGATAAAATCATCCCTGTTCTTACCAAGATAGTCTGGTTGTCATTGGAGAAGGGAATCTTTCCTGATCCCTTGAAGGAAGCCATGATTCAGCCCCTTCTTAAAAAGCCTTCCTTGGACCTGGACTGTCTGGCTAACTACAGGCCTGTCTCTAACCTGCCTTTTGTGGGTAGGGTTATTGAGAAGGCGGTTGTGTCACAGCTGGCTGGTCATTTGACCAACCACAATGTCTATGATTCTCTCCAGTCTGGATTTAGGAGAGACATAGTACTGAGACGGCCCTTGTTCGGGTACTAAATGACCTACTAATAGCGAGAGATCAAAAGATCTGTTCCATCTTGGTCCTTCTTGATCTCTCTGCGGCATTTGATACAGTTACATAGACTTTGAAACATAGACTTTGACGGCAGATAAGGACCACTTGGCCCACCCAGTCTGCCCATTTCCCTACCTACTGGATAAGCTGCAGATTCTAGTTAACCAACAGCCTATTTCCTGCAACCCCCCACTATAATTGCCTTATGTCTGTCCCATGCATGTTTGAATTCCTCCACTGTTTTAGACCCCACAACCTCTCCAGGAAGGCAGTTCCATGCGTCCACCACTCTCTCGTGAAAAGAATTTCCTCACATTACCCCTGAGCCGTCTCCTCTAACTTTAAATTGTGCCCCTTGTTCTTACATCTCTTTTCTGAAAGATGCTACCCTCCTGGACTTTGTTGATTCCTTGAGGTACTAAAAGTTTCTATCATGTCCCCCCTGTCCCTCCTTTCATCAAGGGTATACATATTAAGCTCTCTGTCTCTCTTCATATGGTTTCTGATGTAGACCCTGCACCATTTTAGTTGCCCTCCTCTGGACTGCTTCCATCCTGTCTATGTCCTTGCATAGATGAGGTCTCCAAAACTGCATGCAGTACTCCAGATGGGGTCTCACCAACTGTGTGTATATAGAGGGATAACCACTTTCCTTTTTCTACTTGTGATGCCCCTCCCTATGCATCCCAATATCCCCCTGGCTTTCCCTACTGACTTCTCACATTGCATACCCACCTTTAGGTCATCTGATATGACTACACCCAGATCCCTTTCCATTATTGTTGTTGTTAGTACCTCCCCTGCTATTGTGTACTCTTCTCCTGGAATTTTATTTCCCAGGTGCATTACTTTGCACTTCTTTGCATTGAATCTAAGTTGCCATATGTCTGACCATTCCTCCAACCTTGCCAAGTCCCTTCTCATCCTTTCTACCCCCTTGTGTATCAACTCTGTTACAGATCTTTGTGTCATCCGCAAAGAGGCATACTTTTCCTTCCAGACCCTCTGCAATGTCACGTTAAAGAGGACTGGACCCAGTACTGAGCCCTGAGGTACTCCACTAGTAACCCCCCTTTCTTCAGAATGTGTTCCATTCACTATTACCTTCTGTGTCCTGTTGTGCAGCCAGTTTTCTACCCAGGCTACCACCCTGGGACCCACTCCCAGTCTGGCTAACTTGATTATTAATCTTTTGTGCGAGACTGTGTCAAATGCCTTGCTAAAGTCTAGGTAGGCCATATCCACAGCTCCTCCCTGGTCTATTACTTTGGTCACCCAGTCAAAGAAATCGATTAGATTTGTCTGACATGACCTTCCTGCTGTGAATCCATGCTGCTTTGGGTCCAGTGCCCCGCTGGCCTCTAGGTACTCAACAATTCTTTCTTTCAGAAGTGATTCCATCATTTTCCCCACCACTGAGGTCAAACTAACAGGTCTGTAGTTTCCTGCTTCTGCCTTGCTCCCACTTTTGTGAAGGGGAATCACATCTGCCCTCCTCCAGTCCTCAGATACCATCCCATCTTCCCATGATTTGTTAAAAAGTGTGGTTAGTGGTGTCACTAGGTCCTCCCTTAGCTCTTTTAGGATTCTAGGGTGAATCCCGTCAGGCCTCATTGCTTTGTCCACCTTGAGTTTTAGAAGTTCTTTCAGTACTCTTTCTTCTTTAAATGGACTGGTATCAACCCCACTATCTAGAGTGCTTCTACTGTTTGGTTTAGGTAACTCCTCCTCTTCTTCTTTTGTGAATACTGAGCAAAAGTATTCATTCATTATCTCTGCCTTTTCACTGTCTCCCACTACCCACCTCCCCTCTCCTTTATTAATCTTCCCTATCCCTCCTTAAGCTTTCTATGTTCCTAATGTACCTATAAAGGTTTTATCCCCTTCTTAACTGAGTTGGCTATCCTTTCCTCGGTTTGGGCTTTTGCTTTTCTGACTGCCTTCCCCACTTCTTTCTGCTTTAATTGATACAGTTCCCTGTCGTGCTCTGTCTGTGATTCCTTATACTTTTTGAATGCTGCCTTTTTCTCCTTAACCTTCCCTGACACTTCTTTTGAGAGCCATAGTGTTTTTTTATTCCACTTTGTTTTCTTTATTTGTTTCACACAAAGGCTTGTTGTTTCCATGATGGCAGTTTTGATTTTTCTCCATTGTTCTTCCATCCCTCCTTTCTGGCCATTTGCAAATCCATTCCTCAGGTATTCACCCATTTTGCCAAAGTCAGCCCTTCTAAAGTCCAGTATCCTTGTATTTGTATGGCTTGTCTCCATGGTTGTGTTTATTGTGATGCACACTGTGCAGTGGTTGCTTGTTCCCAGGTGTCTACTGACTTCTAAGTTTGTGATCCTCTCTCCATTTGAGAGTACCAGGTCTAATATTGCTCCCTCCCTAGTGGGTTCCACCACTAGCTGTCTAAGGCATGCTCCCTGTAGGTCATCAAGAATGACCCTGCTCTTGGATGTGGCTGCAGTCCATGTTGCCCAGTTAACATCTGGCATATTCAGGTCCCCCATCAACAGTATCTCCCCTTTTTCAGCCATTTTGAGAATGCCCTCTGTCATTTCTTGTCCATTTCCTCCCTTGAGACGGGGTCTGTATACAACCCTGTGTGGATTGTGATGCCATTCCCTGTCTCCAATGTGACCCAGAGTTCCTCTTGTCCTCCCCTTTACCTTTTAGTTCTGTTACTTTGATTCCTTCCCTTATGTAGAGATACTCCACCTCCTCTTTTACCCTCCCTGTCCCTTCTGTAGATTGTGTACCCTGGTATGTTGACATCCAAGTCATGGTTCTCCATGTACCATGTTTCTGTGACTGCACGATATCCAAGTGTTCCTTGCATCAGGGCTACTACCTCTGGAAGCTTGTTTCCCAGACTACGGGCATTGGTACTCATTGCTCTCCATTTAATGTTGGCTTTATTCTTTTTTACCCCATCCCTGCTCTTATTGCCCTTGTCCATTTTTCCATTTTCTCCTGTCCTGCCCTCTGTCAAGCTCTGTACCTCAGTGTTTACCCTACTACCTGCCATGCTTTGCGAGGGGAGGCTTGAACTTTCCTGTTTCCTATCAGCACCTCCCCCCTTGGCTAGTTTAAAAGCTTGCCAAGGAAGCCTTAAACCTGTCACCTAGGGCGTGTTTCTCTTCCTGGACAGATGCAGACCATCATGCCAGTATAGACCTTCATCTCTCCAGGTGGATCCCAGTCCCCAATGAAGCCAAAGCCCTGTGCTCTGCACCAGTTTGCAACCATTCATTAAACGCATGGTGTGCAGTACCCTAGCCTCCAACCCTGCCATGGACTGGCAGCACCTCTGAGAAGGTTACCGTGCTTGCTACCTGTCTGAGGCCCCTCCCCAACTCCACAAATTCATCCTGCACTGCACTGATCTCATGCCTAGCTAGGTCATTTGTCCCGAGGTGGACAATGATATCTAGTTTCCTCTCCTGTGATGCTGCTTCTGCAGTCCTGAGGATTCGCTTCCTGTCCCTCCAAGCCATGGCACCAGGCAGGCACCTTACTTCCCTCTCCTCTCCCTTCCCCAGGTCTACACCCCTAACAATTGAGTCCCCTATCAGAAGCTGTTTCTTTCCCTTGTGTTGTCCCTTGCCACTCTTTTGTGGGTCTCCCTTGTGGCTGTCCCCAGCATTCTTCTTGGTCTCCAATGAGGGTGTCATCATAGAGGAACCTTGATTTGCCAGACCGACATATGATTTGTGTAGAGGTGCAACTTGGGGGCTATGCCTCTGTTCCACCACCCTCACCCTCCCAGAACCTACTGTGGTCCATCTGCTCTTCACACATGGCAACCTCTGAGGCAGTGGTTGTGGAACTGGTGCTCTTTGGGTGGGGGAGTCCTCCTTAGTCCTTGCCAGTTCAGCCTGGAGGTGGGCACCCTCCTCCCTCAGAGTTGACAGTTGCCTGCAAATAGGGCAGCAACGCAGGTTTCAGAATGTTACCCGGAAAATTGCTGCCCCACAGCCAGTGCATTGCACTACTCCCCACATGTCCCTCTTCCTTATAATATACAATGAGTAATATACAAATTTTTTTTTTTTTGGGTGTGTGTATACTTACGCTTTATGCACTGTGCTGGGTAATTAAGAATATGACAGTTCTGCTCCAAAACCTGTTGAGGAAGTGATGTCAGAACCTTGGCTATAAAGGAAATGCCACAACCACTGGTGACTGTTAGAAACAATCAATTACACCACTGCTCCACCACCCTGGTGAGTACTGCCCTTTATAGTAAGTCAACCAACACTACAATGTACTAGACCACAGCTCCTATACAAACCACTCTACTGAGTCCAGGGATAAAAACAAACTCGCTGTTCAGCTAGCAGGACACTTCCAAAATATTGCACAAATATCCTTCCAAATCCTATGTGTCTAGCACAGAAATCAAGCAACTTCAGTTGTATTACAACCCCTCTGGTTATAAAATTACTACACTTTAATGGAATCCTGCAATTCTTAATGCCAATAAGAAAATAATGAAACTTTCTGTAGAAAGTGTAGTTTACCTTCCTAGTCCCCTACAATATTATGTTTTACCAAGTTACCAGTTCCTCAAATGCGTTCTAGTTTGTTCTCTGCAGTATAGCCAATTTCTCAGCTTCCAAAAGGAACAGGCAGGTCCTCTGACTGACTTTACTCTGTGTAGTATGCCTAAACAGAACAGTGACACAAGCCCGACCCAGAATCAATTGATTGACTAGTGACACCTGTGATGTAAGCAGGCCTTTCAGTGAAGACAATTTGCTATGTCTGCTTCTAATACACACACAAACCCTTTATCTGAAACCAGGGATAAACTCACTGCTTAGCCAGCAGGACACTTCCAAAATATTGCACAAATATCCTTCCAAATCCTATGTGTCTAGCACAGAAATCAAGCAACTTCAGTTGTATTACAACCCCTCTGGTTATAAAATTGCTACACTTTAATGGAATCCTGCAATTCTTAATGCCAATAAGAAAATAATGAAACTTTCTGTAGAAAGTGTAGCTTACCTTCCTAGTCCCCTACAATATTATGTTTTACCAAGTTACCAGTTCCTCAAATGCGTTCTAGTTTGTTCTCTGCAGTATGGCCAATTTCTCAGCTTCCAAAAGGAACAGGCAAGTCCTCTGACTGACTTTACTCTTTGACCATGGAGTGCTTCTGGAATGCCTGCAGTTTATCTGTGGACCATCTGGCCCGGTCCTCAGTTGGTTTCGATCATTCGTTGATGGTAGGACTCAGAGGGCGGTGTCTGGTATTTTTTCTTTGTCATCACTCCCCCATCCTCTGGGGTGCTGCAGGGCTCCATTTTGGTGCCCATGTTGTTTGCAGTATATATGCTGCCGTTGGGAGCGATTATTAGGTGGTACAGCTTGAGTTTTCACTGCTATGCAGATGATACTCAGCTGTACATGTCTTTTGTGCCCGACCAGGGTGATGCTGTCTCAGTCTAACAACTGTATCACCGAAATCCAGGACTGGATGACTGTGAGTTGGTTGCGGTTAAACCCTGAAAAAACTGAGGTGTTGGTCGTGGACCCAGGACGTCGGGAGGCGGGTTTGCTGACAGGATCACCTTTGGGTCTTTGGCTTGGGGGGCCCAGTTAGCTACCTCAGACTGGGTGCGGAACCTGAACATTATATTTGATGACTGCCTGACCCTTAAACATCAGGTGTCAGCTGTTGTCAAAACCTCTTTCTACCATCTGAGGAATACAGCCCGGGTGAAGCACCTGGTTCCTACTGATGACCTTTCAATGCTGATCCACGCCTTCATTACCTCCCGCCTTGACTACTGCAGCGCCCTTTACCTAGGGCTACTGGGGGTTGATATCCGCTGCTTGCAGTTAGTGCAGAATGCAACGGCCAGGCTTTTGATTGGTACGTCTAGGACCAGTCATATAAAGCCTGTCCTCCGCGGACTGCACTGGCTGCCAGTACAGTGGCGGATTACCTTCAAGGTCGGTCTGCTGACCCATAAGGCCCTACATGACCAGAGACCTAGTTACCTGCAAGATCTTCTTCATCCCTACTGTCCCCCCCATCCTCTCCAATCCAGCAATGAGGGATTGCTAGAGATTCCCTGGGTCCGTTTGAAGACATCTGGGGCCAGATCATTTAGTTTTATGGCCCAAACCCTGTGGAATAATCTACCTCATCAGGTGCAAGATTGCCTGACTGTCCAAAGTTTTAAATCAGCATTAAAAATGTACCTATTTAGCCTGGTGTACTCTGATTTTTAAGTATATTTTGGGGACTGATTTTATAATATTGTTTTAATTGTATGTGTTTGATTTATTTATTGTGAAAGTGCCTTGGTCTTGGAAAGGCCCTTTTTAAAAATAAAGAGTTGATTGATTGATTGATATATGCAGACAATATCATCCTATATACCTCTTGTTCCTTCCCCTCTGATGTAGCATCCAGATTTCAGCACGACTTTAATAAGGTTCAGCTCTGGTTTCACTCTAATCAGCTGTTCTTGAACTCCAAGGACAGTCTCCATGACCTTTGGTACTAGGCAGAGACTCTCTTGGCTCCCATCCCTCCCCTCCTTCCACACCCTAGAAGGGACACTGCTAGAGGATAGTACTTCCTTTAGGTACCTTGGGGTCCAGCTTGACCAGAACCTGGACTTTTCTGGACACGCAGATGCTATCCATAAAAAGCTGCAACCCAAACTGGGTGCCCTGTAGCGGAACCATGGGTTTATTCCATTGCTAGCCCGGTGTGCGCTTGACTAGAAAATGATATTCCCTATTTTCAGCTACGGTGATGTAGTCTACAGTGCCGCTCCCAAATTTCGCCTAACCAGGATGGACACTCTCTTCCATTCCTTCTGCCACATTGCTCTTGACTGCCCTCCTCTCACCCATCACTGCGACCTATACCAATCTCTCTCTCCCCTTTCCCTCCCTAGGGGACAGGCACCATGCCAAGTGAACTAACTTCCTAGCAAAATTGTGGTTCCACTGTCTCCCCGTACCTCTTCTCTTCTCTTTCCTTTAAGCCTCCTTCCTCTCACTCCCTTAGAAACCTCAACTCCCGCACCCTGACTGTCCCACCCAGGTTCACCTCAGCAGGCCAGGCAGCATTCTCCCACTGCTTCCCCAAATTATGGAACTCCTTTTCCTTGCCCATCCTTCATGCCTCCTTCCCTCGTGTCCTCACGTCACTCCTAAAGGACCTCTTGTCACCTTCCTGCAACTGTTTAATCTCCTGCCCACACCTTAATTGCCCCTGCACCGCTCCTTCCTGCTCACTCCCCCCGTCTGCCCTAATTTCTATAACACTATAGGTATTACCTGTTACCATCCCCTACAGATGCACCTATCTGGGCCATGTCCCTTGACCTCCCTTACCTACAATTCTCTGAGTTGTTTATTAAGCAAATCGCAATCTGTACCCTGTTCTGTCACACATGATAGCACTTATCTATGTTACATCTGTACTCTAACCATGTGTAAATGGCCATTTCAGTTGTAACTTCCTGGTATTTTTTCATGATTGTGTATGACTACTATCAATTGCCTTCCTGTATTTTTTATTGTATTCCTTATCAGTTGTCATCTTGTATTTTTTGACTGTTTGTACTGATCTCCCTTCTCCCACTCCTCCAGGATGCATCTGGGAATGAGCAGTCACTGCTCAGCATGCCTTTCCTGGTGAAACTGTTAAATAAATAAATAAATAAAATGGCTTGCCATTATGGGCAAAGTGCCTTCAGGCTAGTAACATCCTATTGTAATCCTGGTGCCATTCTACCAAGGGCTACTACCCCTGCCTGCTTCCCTGACAGCAGGTTGAGGGGCCTGGGTTCGAAACTAATGGTCACTGTGGTTTCCCTACCAACAGTATAACTACAATTATGGTACCTCCACCCAGAGTAATGATTAAGTGGGTAAGTTGCTAAACTAGTATAGCCCTCTGGGAAGCTATACCTACCCACAAACCCAGCTAGTGACTTTACACAATAAGTTTCACAGGAACTGTACATGGCATTCAAAATACAATTATTGATGAGCGCTAATAATGTGTTAATGGACACCAGGCTTACCAGCAGGGCCTGGACCTCTTGCATATACCATGCGCCCCTGCAATGAAACAGTTTCAGTAGTGACAGTATACCTTTTGGCTGTACCTTTTAAATGACACAATGACTTGACACGGAGTAATAATATGCTTATAAGCCAAATTTAACAGCGCACAACAAATCTGATTTACTGTATTAAGGGGACTTGAACAAGAGAGGGGTGAGAATTTAGTTAATGATTAGATCTTCCGGTTTTATAGAAGTAAGCAAACAAATCATTTGACCTTGTTTTAGACAATTTCACAGCTCCTGGGTTCCCAGAGTGGAATTTGGTGCAGACCTGGAGCATTGCCACGGGTAGGCTGGTGCTGCAGCTTGTAGGAGCCCTTAAATAAAGAGGAACTTGTTTGGTTAGGCCTAAACAACAAACTGTTTGTAGTCCACAGCTGGATGGCCAACAATCACAGTTAAGCATAAACTTAAATTCAAAAAGCAATCAGGTGACACAAAGTACTGCGATTTTGGTTGCAGGGTTGAGACCCTGAGGTTACTCACAGTACCAAGACCAATGGAACTGGTGGCAGTAGTTCTCTGGATTCTTTCTGGCCAGACTGGAACATGGAGGCTAGGGGCAACATGACTCACCTCCACTTCACGGCCTTGCCCACAAGGTGACTGCAGTCTGCAGTTCTTCTTTGCAGGTGCTGAATCCCCGAGCTGGTCTTTAGCCAGGATGACTGATGAAAGGCAGCAACAGTCTCTGAGGCCCTCTGCGATGCAGGCCCAGCACACACAGTTCAGCCTGTGGTGCAGTTCAATTGGCATACCTGTACATACAGTTCTGCAATTTTTTTTTACTGGAAGTCCTTACAGCAAAGGCAGAAACTAACTCACTCAGGTCTCCCCCTCTTGATGCGTGGCAGGAGACAATGTCAGAATTAGTAGGCTCCACTTTCACAGGAGTCCGAGGAGCAATCTCCTCACTGGAATCTTTCCCACTCTGAGACAGTTCAGCAACAGATATTTGTTTTGGGTACAGAGCTCCCTTGTTCAGCATCAATGGCTGGAAACATTTCTTTCTGCTTTGAGGCAGTCCGAAATCCAATGATCTCTTCAGGATTTACAGTCTCTCACAGGTGGCGAGACAGGCCTTTTCCCTGCGAGTTGCAGCTAAACCACACAGGATCCCACCTCCATTAGACCTCAAGCTGATCTGCTCTCTCTGCTCTGAGTCAGTCTAGTATGCTTTCCAGACCTGCACAGAGGCAAAACAGGCCCAGTCACTGCACTTTTCTCAGCTCACACCAAGGCTCCTTCCTTCTCGGTGGCGCAAGTGGTTCTGACCAATCTGTTCCAGTTCCAACTGAAGACCGGCTCTGTATTCCACTTGGCTTCCTTTACTGTCAATCACAGTCTGAGAGCTCTCATTGGTTAATTTAGGTGCCAACAAGAAAGTTCACAGCTTTTCCCACAAGTCACCATAATTAGGACCCCTTGAGGACCCCTTGGTTCCGACTGGTCTAACCACTGAGTCCCAGACCAAACATGGTGGCTCCCATAGTGGAGGAATAAATAGTCAATGTAAACAGCTTATTTATACAATAACAAGAAGGATTTCGAGATAAACATTTACAGGGCATTGAAGTGCTCCCTCAGTACTATTGAGCGACTGCTGAATGGAGTTAATCGGGGTTGTACCTGGTTGGTCATGATCCTTGATTTACTCGGTCCCAGACCAGGCTATGTACACTATACACAAGCTGGACTTCTTAAAGAGACAGTGCAGCAGCATGGCTCTGCACACTCACGCAGGACAGCATTGCACCATTACTGTACATGGATTTATCTTTCCTTGCTGGACATCAGCCAGGCAGTGGGCATCACTGGAGCCCAGAGATACACTCAAGGTAAGCCCCCAATTGAGAGGGGAGTTATACTATGAATCCTATGCATCGATTGTTGAACATCAGTGTCCGCATCACCAATCCCTGAGGCACATTACCAACTACACCTCAGTAAATCAGTCAATTAAAGGACAACTGTCATCTACAGGGCTTCTTAATGCCTGAAAGCTCATAAAAAAGCTAATTTAAGTGAGCCAGTGTGTTTATCTGTGAATCTTTGCAGTCCAGAGTTATTCATATGTAAATCAGCCTATAATTAAGGACTAGGGCAGCCATATGTTTTAGGCTCCTGACAGGAAATTACATCACCAAGAGTCTTAGCCCTCCATTTACTGTAGGTTAAATAGGAAATTGTCTGTTTTATTAAGGGTGTTTTAAGGTGTTATTACAACACTTTCTACATGTATAATAATCATTTTGTATGTGCACTGAAACTAGTGAGCTATCACCTTTACATTTCAAACTGTTAGTAAAAATAATCCATCTTTAGTTGATTTAACCTCTAGGCTATACTGTCAGCTGATCATCAAGAACTACAAATCTCAAGGCTGGCTCTGTGGTGCCAACAGGCATTGGAGCCCCATATCAGGATTTCTAAGCCCGATCTGTGTTCATGTCAATAGAGATTTCTGGGGCTGCCACAGCACCAACTTCTGTCTTTTTCCATTTGCTCTCTTACAGCCTTTTCTCTTACCATTTCAGGTGTGAACTCAGGTCTACAAGATGAAAATGTGGCTACATACCTACTGGCCTGGCATCATGGGGCCAGCCTTGAAACGTGTAGTTTTTGATTGTCAGCTGGTAGTACAGCTTAGAGGTTAAAGCAAAGAGATGTGAACAAGCTTCATTCATCCAGTAGAATGGGTTTTGATTCCAACATGCTCTACTTGTATATTGTGTGACCAGAGCAAGTCACTTAACCTTCCTCTGCTCCCAAAACACACCCTGGAACACATTGTAGCTGTGTGCCTTTCCTGGACAAAGACAGTAAAAACAATCTGAACATGTGTTATGTTTCTGAAAATATTATGCTCTTTCCATCCAGATTTGACTTGAAAAGAAAAAATAGGACACCATTACTTGTTTATTAATTGCAAAAACAAATAGATAGACAACACAGTTAAAACATGCATAACCTGAAATGCATTATTAAAGGAGTATTTTACTTCTTTTGATGAAGTTAAAAGTATATCAGTTCCTCACTGAAATACTTTAGATGGAATGGGATTTTCTACTGTAAAGGAAAAATATCAATCTGGTAGATCCTGCCGCTCATACCCTTCGAGCGTGTCTTACACTCCTCAGCTATGCTGATGGACTGCAACTTTCCAGAATGCCATTCCCACTGTAATGTAGAAAAAGAAAGGGAAAATAAAGGGACAGACTGTGTGTGTGTGTGTGTGTGTCTATCTCTGACAGAAGTGCTGCACTAACTGAACTATGCGAAAGGGAAGAAAATTATCACCATTAATTAAATAAAATATATGGGTGGGTGGGTGTAAAAAACAGAATTTTATACACACCCTAAGTGTAGGATACCTTTATAAACCCCTCGGACTTTGCCCTTGGGGTTAATGTAGCATCCCACACCTCAGGTGTGTGTGAAATTCTGGCTACACACACCCATCCATGTATTATTCTGTATTTTAATAATGCAGTTCAGATTATGCATGTTTTAACAAAGTTGTCCATCTATGTATTTTTGCAATTAATAAACAATTAATGAGGTCCTATTTTTTTTTTCTTTTCAAGTCAAATCTGGATAGAAAGAACATAATATTTTCAGAATCATAACACATGCTCAGATTGTTTTTACTGTCTTTGTCCAGGAAAGGCACACAGCTACAGCTTGTTTCTGGGTGTGTTTTGGGAGCACAGGGAGGTTAAGTGACTTGCTCTGGTCACACAATATACAAGTAGAGCATATTGGAATCAAAACTCATTCCGCTGGATGAACGAAGCTTGTTCACAGCTCTTTGCTTTAACCTCTAAGCTGTACTGCCAGTTGTTAATCAAGAACTACACGTTTCAAGGCTGGCCCCATGATGCCAAGCCAACCCAAAATCATAAGAAAAAGGGCTGTAAGAGAGGGAATTGAATAAGACAGAAGGTGGTGCTGTGGCTGTCCCAGAAATCTGTACTGACATGAACACAGCCAGGGTTTAGAAATCCTGATATGGGACCCTAATACCTGTTGACACCACAGAGTCAGCCTTGAGATGTGTAGTTTTTAATGATCAGCTGACAGTATAGCCTAGAGGCTAAAATAATCCTAAAGATGGATTATTTTTACTAACAATTTGAAATGCAATGGTAATAACTCACTAATTTTGATGCACATACAAAACAATTATTATAAATGTAGAAAATGTAATAACACCTTAAAACATACTTAATAAAAAAGACAATTTCTTATTTAACCTACAGTCAATGGAGGGCCAAGACCCTCGGTGACATCATTTCCTGTCAGGAGCCTAAAACATATGGCTTCCCCAGCCTCTAATTACAGGCTGATTTACATATGAATAACTCTGGACTGCAAAGACTCACATATTAACACAATGGCTCACTCAGATTAGCTTTTTATGGGCTTTCAGACATTAAGAAACCCTGTAGATGACAGTTCCCCTTTAAATTTATCTTGCATCCAATTAGCCAGGCTCTTAGGGTGCATTACAATGTTAAAACCATAAAGAAAAGGAACCACATAAATTAATTAAAAGTTATATGAGATAGCATTTAATGTACTGCATACAAATATACAATGTACCTAGTAGCAACAAAGTTTTTTTTGTTTTCCATCTCTCCACTTAGAGTAATGCCTATCCGAGATAACCTTCCACTTCCGGCCCCCAGGTCAGTTAGCTGTCTACCTTGTATTGGCCTCTTGTGTACCACACTGGCGCACTTTACCCAGAACTCTGTCATCATGCGCCACAGTATCAAAGGCCTTGTTGATGTCCAAACAGATTATGTCTCTAGCCCTGTACCTTTTCACCTCCCTGGTCATCAGAGAATGCTTTCAGCTTGATTGACACAATTTCTCCTTCATAAAGCCATGCTGAGATGGGCGAGAACCATGGCCTCAATCACGTGCTCCATTATTGTGTCTTTGATGATGTATTCTGGGATCTTACCTAGCACAGATGGCAGCCTGACTGGCCTGTACCTACCCAGGTCTGGCCTTGCCACTTTCTTTTTTTTTCTATATAGATTATTTCCACCTCCTGGGCAAGACGGGTGTTGCTTCAGCCCCCATTCCCATCCACTGCCACTGGCTCCTGCCACTTCCAATGTCAGGAGCATTATCATCCGTGGGTTTCCCCCAGCGGCAGGGCAAGAAGGAGAGGGTCACCCCCCTCATGACACATCTAGACCTGCCGTGGACTCAGAGTGGCAGAGCGGGCTGGCAGCAGGGTGGTCAGAACATCATTAAGCCCATCCTCCCTGATTTTCGTCTCCATGGAGATGTCCCTGGTGTCCTGGTCTTAGGTTCATCCACATTGTGTGGCTGCACGCACCTCCACCTGGATTCATACAGGTGGCAGTAGTGCAGCGGACCACAAATCCCCCCCCCCCCATCCTCAAAGGAATAGAACTGTCCTCCAGATGCTCTATCCTCCCTCCCCAGCCAACCCTCATCCATTCCTGAATAGGGGTCACCAGCATGGCAGGAGATGAGGCATACAGCACCTCAGCCCTCCACACCACTGGGCTGGCCTGCCACTTTCTTGAATACAGGGATCACATTGGTCACTTGCCAAATCACATCTAAACACTGTCTACCTAGTTAGAGATACTGGTTTTAAACTGCTGGGGAATTCACTTCATATTACATCAGAAAATCTTCGTGGACCATGTTACAATACTTTGGGCAAAAAAAGGGCACAAACTCAAATGTTCAGAAGACCCATTACGGGTATAAGTCAATGATAACACTTTCAGGAATCAGGGTCCCAAGTTCAGTTCCCAGCAAATCATGAAGCAGTATCTGCCCAGGCAGTAGGATTCAACATGTATGTATGTATGTATGTATGTATGTATGTGTGTACTGTATGTATGTATTCATTCATTCATTCACTCATTTTTTGAACTTTTTTTGGGAAAGGCACACTGAGCCAATGCTCATTTCTAGGTGCGACCTTGAGGGAGGAGCCCTTACAGAAATAATTATGTGAAATGTTTGCATGCTGTGCACATAAAACTACCTACAGTATGTGGCATGTGTGCAGCAAGTAGGTTTTTAAGTTAAATTGGCACTGACTGCATGCATGTGGCTTGCATGCAGCAAGCAAGTGCGCTGCATGCATGTTTTTTATGTTAAATTGGAACTGATTGCATACATGTGGCATGTGTGCGACAAGCAAGTGGCCACTTATAACTGCACACATAAGGGGAAAAATTGTTTAACCAGGAAAGGCACACTAGGCCAGAGCTTGTTGCCAGGTGTTCAGGATCACACAGTATACAAGTGGGGGGTTGATGAGTTTCAAACTCAAGTCTCCAGGTTTGCAGCTCAGTGCCCTTAACCACTGCATTATACTGCCTGCAAACATACAGCATATTTGTACCTCAATACAAATTTATTTATTTAATGATGGTCTAGGAATTACAACCCTTTGAGTCAGTGACTCATTTGCAAAGGCTACACGTCTTATATAGATATAGATTGGTACATAGTATAACACAGATACAATAGTATGACAAGATACATAAATATAAACTACTGTTCTAATACAGAATATGACGCTAACTACAGGGGCAAGAAAAGTACATAATACACAGACGTTGGGACATCAGTGATGTGAATTCATGATGCACATACAGGAGCAATACTGCAGTAAGAATTTTTTAGTTTTTTTTTTTTCTTATTTTTATGAGGCTTCATTTGCAGTCGCAGTGGGAGTTGGACATAATGTGGCTCTGTAACTCCGGTTTAAAAGGCCCTAGCCTGGGGATAGATAAGATAGAGACAGGGATTGAGTTCATCCAGAGTGGGGCCCTGTAGCAGAAGAACCTTTGGCCAGCAGAGGTCTTCACAAAGGGGACATGGAATGCTGCAGTGTCGGTGCGTCTAGTTGTGCGAGCCGGCAGGCTCTTTTGGAGGAGCTGGAGACAGCCGGGGGCTAGGCTCAACTGGATCTTTTTGGCAAGTAAGCAGGTCTGATAAAAAAGCCACCCCTGGAAGTTTAGCCATGATGATCGTAGGTAGAGGTCACAGGTATGTGTGTTCCGATCACAGCCTGTGGCCAATCTGCAGGCTTTGTTTAGGGTGAGTTTAATGCTGGTCAGAGCCGTGTCAGAGGCAGCGCCATAGATGATTATGCCGTAGTCTACCAGGGAAAGGATGGAACTAGAGATAGCTAAACGTAGAGCCTCAGGGGGGAGACATGGTGTAAGCCTATATAAGAGTCCAATTCTCCTATTTATTTCAGTGCAAGTCGACGCAATATGCCCACGATAGGTAAGGGCGGAGTCAAGGGTAACCCCTAGATACTTAAAATTGGAAACAGGTTCCAGCAGGGTGCCAAACACGTTACGTATAGATAGTTTTGTCGTGCTGTGTTCATGTTGTAGATGGGCGAATAGCATGACTTTCATCTTTTTTGTGTTGAGTACTAACTTGTGTGAGGAAAACCAGGCTTCAGTTTGTGTGAAGGAGCCCTGCAATGATTTTTGGAGCTGCGTAGGGTCAGGGTACCGATTGAAAATCACAGCATCATCAGCATAAAGGAGGACACGCCCCGAGGAGGTAAGAGGTAAGGAGTTTAAGTATAGTGAAAAAAGGAGCGAACCAAGTATGGACCCTTGGGGGACACCAGACTGAATGGGCAGGTTAGTGGCGAGGGTGTTTTTTATCTTCACTTGTTGAGTGCGGCCACAGAGATAGTTGACGAACCAGCCAGCAGTTTCTTCAGATACGCCAACAGAGAGGAGGGAGTTTATGAGCATATTGTGATTGGCAGTATCAGATGCCTTGGTGAGATCAATATAGACTGATCCAGCCAGGTCTCTATGGTCAAGGGCATCGTGAATAAAGGAGGTGAATTCTAGTAGGGCAGTGGTGGTGCTGTGTCCTTTTCTGAAACCGTGTTGTTGCTGGCATAGTAGGTGGTGCGAGTACAGATAGTCGGTGAGTTGATCGGCCACTATTTTCTCAAGCACTTTTGAGAGGGGAAGGAGTATGGAGATGGGCCTATAGTTACTGCTAGATGTGCGGGCACCATTTTTGTGAACTGGCGTAATCACCACCTTTTTCCAAAAAGATGGAAACTGCCCAAGGCACAGGGACATATTGAGTATTTTAGTGAGGGGTGTTAGGACAGCATCAAGGGTTAAAGATACAGTTTTGCATCTAGCGAGTCACCACTATGCCTAGTCTTTCCTAGGAACATGGCACTATACGAGCGGGCATCACTAGTGGAGATAGTTTTGAAGTGAAAGGGTGGAGCACTTGGGGGTGGCAGGAACTGACCAGCATCTGTAGTGAAGAAATCAGGAGGGAGAATAGTGCTTAGGTCAGAGAAAGATATATTGAAAGCATCTGCTATTTTGCAGGGGTCTTGGGTGGGGACACCATCAATGATAAGCATGGTAGGGGGAAGGGAGGGACACTTGCCACTAAGTTCCTTTATATTTACCCAGAACCTCTTTCCATTTCCCCAAGTGGTAGACAGTTGTATCTGATAGTAAGCAGCCTTTGCCTGTCGGATAGCCCATGTGCAGGTGTTGTGAGCAGCACGGTACAGTTGTAGGTCAGCAGGGCGACCTGACTGAAAGGCTTGGTGCAACAGGTCATCACGTGCCTTCATTTGGTCAAGCAAGGACCTGTTTACCCAGGGGGAGGATTTTGATTTTTCTATCCATTTTACAAGGGGGGCAAAGATGTCACAGGCGGATTGGAAGGCACTTATGATAAAGGACAGGGTGGCATCAACCGACTCCTGGTGATCAAGTGGGGACCAGTCAAAGTTTCGGAGTAGGTTTCGGAGATGCTTTAAAGCCCCTTTCTTGAGCTGGTGATACATGGAGAGCCTAGGTGGGGGGGGGGGTTCCAGCTATTTGTCCAGAGACAAGTTACAGGGGAGTGATCACTGATTGAGTCCGATAGGACCTGGACATCTAGTATGTGCTCAGGATGATTTGTGAGTATGAGATCAATGAAACATAGAAACATAGAAACATAGAATTTGACGGCAAATAAGGACCGCTTGGCCCACCCAGTCTGCCCATTTCCCTACCTACTGGATAAGCTGCAGATCCTAGTTAACCAGCAGCCTACTTCTTCCTACCCCCACCCCCCAGAATTGCCTTATGACTATCCCATGCATGCTTGAATTCCACCACTGATTTTGACTCCACAACCTCCTCCGGAAGGCCGTTCCATGCATCCACAACCCTCTCTGTGAAAAAATACTTCCTTAAATTACCTCTGAGCTGCCCACCCCCACTTTCAAATTGTGCCCTCTTGTTCTTACACACCTCTCTTTTGAAAGATGCTACCCTCTTGGACTTTGTTGATTCCCTTGAGGTACTTGAAAGTTTCTATCATGTCCCCCCTCTCCCTCCTTTCCTCGAGGCTATACATATTAAGCTCCTTAAGTCTCTTCATATGTCTTCCGGTGCAGACCCTGCACCATTTTAGTGCCTTCCTCTGGACAGCTTCCATCCTGTCTATGTCTTTGCTGAGATTGGGTCTCCAGAACTGCACAGTACTCAGATGGGGTCTCACCAGCTGTCTGTACAGAGGGATAATAACTTCCTGTTTTCTACTGGTGATGCCTCTCCTATGCATCCCAGTATCCCCCAACCCTCCTTGCTGCCCTCTCACATTGCTTGCCCATCTTTAGGTCATCTGATATGACTACCCCAGGTCCCTTTCCATTTTTGTCATTGTTAGTATCTCACCCCCCATTGTGTACTCTTCCCCTGGGTTTTTGTTTCCTAGGTGCATTACCTTGCACTTCTTAGCATTGAATCTAAGCTGCCATACATTTGACCATTCCTCTAACCTTGCCAAGTCCCTTCTCATCCTTTCCACCCCACTCTGTGCATCAACTCTGTTGCAGATCTTAGTGTCATCTGCAAAGAGACATACTTTTCCTTCAGTCTTCTGCAATGTTGCTTATAAAGACATTGAAGAGGACTAGGTCCTAATACTGAACCTGCGGTACCCACTAGTAACCCTCCTTTCTTCTGAGTGGACTCCATTTACTATTACTCTCTGTGTCCTATTCTCCAGCCAATTCTTTACCCAGGCTGTCATCTTGGGGCCCACTCCCAGGCTGGCCAACTTATATATTAATCTTTTGTGTGGGACTGTGTCAGATGCCTTGCTAAAGTCTAGGTAGGCCATGTCCTCAGCCCCTCCCTGATCTACTACTTTGGTCACCCAGTCAAAGAAATCTATCAGATTCATCTGGCATGACCTTCCCGCTGTGAATCCATGCTGCCTAGGGTCCTGTGCCCCTCTGGCCTCTAGATACTCGACAATTCTTTCCTTTAGAAGTGATTCCATCATTTTCCCTATCACTGAGGTTAAACTAACAGGTCTGTAGTTTCCTGCTTCTGCCTTGCTCCGCTTTTGTGAAGGGAATCACATCTGCCCTCCTCCAGTCCTCGGGTACCACCCTTCCTCCCATGATTTGTTAAAAGGGTAGTCAGTGGTGTCACTAGTTCTACCCTTAGTTCTTTTAAATTCTGGGATGAATCCCATCAGGCCCCATTGCTTTGTCCACCTTCAGTTTTAAGAGTTCTTTCAGAACCCTTTCTTCTGTAAATGGGCTGGTATCAACTTCTGTATCCAGAGTGTTACTACTGTTTGTTTTATGTACCTTCCCCTCTTCATTTGTAAATACTGAGCAAAAATATTTGTTTAGTATCTCTACCTTTTCACAGTCTCCCTCTGCCCACCCTCCCTCCCCTTTATTAAGCCTCACTATCCCTCCCTTGGTCTTCCTTTGCTCCCTGATGTACCTATAAAAGGTTTTATCCGCCTTCTTAACTGAGTTGGCTATCTTTTCCTCGGTTTGGGCCTTTGCTGTTCTGACTGCCTTCCCAGCCTCCTTTTGCTTTAACTGATACAGTTCTCTGTCCTGCTCCTTCTGCGATTCCTTGTACTTCCTGAATGCTTTCTTTTCTCTTGAACCTTCACTGCCACTTCCTTTGAGAACCATAGTGGTTTCACATCGTCTTGTTTTGTTTATTGCTTCACACAGAGGCTCGTTACCTCTGTGATGGCAGTTTTATTATTCCCCATTGTTCTTCCACCCTCTTTCCTGCCCATTTGCTAGTGCATTCCTTAGGCACTCACCCATTTTGGCAAAGTCAGCCCTCCTAAAGTCCAGTACTTTTGTCTTTGTATGGCTTGACTCTATTGCTGTGTTTATTGTGAACCATACTGTTCGATGGTCACTAGTTCCCAAATGGCTACCCACTTCTACATCTGTGATCCTCTTTCCATCTCCATTTGAGAGTATCAAGTCTAATACTGCTCCAGTACTAGTTGTCTAAGGCATGCCCCCTGTAGGGCATCTAGAATAACTGCACTCTTCGAAGTGGCAGCTGCAACTGCACTCCAGTTAACATCTGGCATATTCAGATCACCCATTAGCAATATCTCCCCTTTTTCTGCCATTCTAAGTATACTTTCTATCATTTCCTTGTCCATTTCCTCCCCTGAGAAGGGGTCTGTATACAACCCCGTGGATTATGGTGCCATTGCCTGTCTCAAATTTACCCACAGTGCTTCTTCTCCTCCTGTTTATCCTTTTGTTCTGTTGCTTTTATTCCTTCCCTTATGTAAAGAATACTCCTCCTCCTCCTCTTTTACCCTCCCTGTCCCTCCTGTAGATAGTGTATCCTGGTATGTTTATGTCCCAGTCATGGTTTTGTGTGTACCATGTTTCTGTGACTGCCACGAAAGGACCATTTGGGACAGATTTTGGGCAGCAGCTGCATCCCTGAGGGAGGATGTCTGGGGGGCAAGCCAGTTTATGTTAAAATCACCTAGAGCTATGACTTCTGAGTTTTTTGGGAGCTGGTCAATTATGTTTAGGATGGATGTGAAGGCACCCCTTTGGTTTCGAGGGGGTATGTATACTGACATTACGTAAAGAGATTTACCCGAGTTTCCAATTTCAACCCTAACGGTGAGTGATTGAGCGCCTTCTGTAGGGCTTATGGTGGCAGTGTTTGTTCCTTGCAGGTGTTCTCAAAGGTACAGAGCACTACCCCCACCTCACCTATTCAGCCTATCTGACCTGAACACCGTGTATCCTGGTATATAAACTGCTGAGTGAGGGGTATGCTGGGACAGCCATGTTTCAGTAACAGCTAGGACATCTGGACGGTGGAGGCAGACCCAGGCTTGTAGAGAGGCAAATTTATTTTGGAGACCACATATATTAATGGCAGCAAGTTGCAGTCCTTTGAGTTTTGTTGTTTGCCATGTGATTTCGACAGAGGGGCCAGGGTTTGGGTGAATGTTTCCCACAAGTAGCAGGAGGATGATTACTGTCCTGGTCAGGGCGATCGTTTGGATCCTTTTGTGAGTGTGCCATGATGAGACTGCATGATAGCGAAATTTATTGGAAATATGGGAGCATGAGAAGCGCAGTATTTCCTGACCATATAATGGGTACTCATGATTTCGGGGAGTAGATGACTTGGCACAGGAGGAGGGTGGGGATGGGACAGGTTACTGATGAGGGAGTTTTACAGTGCTGTGTAGCACAGGAGGTGATTTTGGGTCTGGGGTGGGGTAGTGCTAGGATGAGTATGGGGAAGGCAGGCGGGTAGTGGGGTGAGAGGGAGGTTAAGATGGGGAGAGTAAGCCATGAAGTCACTCTGTGTGAACAGAGAGGAATATGGCAGTATTGCTAGCCGCATTTGGGAGGGAGTTAGTATTGACCTTAATGAGTCTCTGTACGTTGATGGGTAAAGTAAGATTTTCCCAGTGCTGATTTGGGGGGGAGTGCTGTGAGGGAGATTAGGCTTTAGGATTAAATGGGGTATAAAGGAAATTCTTTTTTGTTTCACACACTGAAAGCAAACCATGCTATAACTAAGGAGCTGGGTGAGAAAGTTCGCTGAGGAGAGCAGTAGCAGCCTCTAGTGGTAGGACCCGATAACCTGCTAATGGAGAAATTGCCTGATTGTAGCCTACCAAGGGTGGTGGTAGGGGCGGTGGGGTAGCTGACATGGAGCGTCAGCGGGGCCTTCTAGTGCGAGGTTTTGAAGCACTCAGTACCGCAATTTCTTTTCTCTTCTCCTCTTCTGCACACATCTGCATGCATATGGCATGCTTAAAGCCGCTGCCATATTTTTAGTTTTCGTGTCCCACCCATATCAGCTGCACAGCTGAACCATAGCACACATACCATCTGAAACACATGTGGTTCTCCACCCCCCCATGCACACACTGACCCACAGAACTACTTAATCACTTCTGTCCGGCCTGTACTCCTACTATTTTTTCTCCATAGCTTTGAATGCTTCCATGCAAACAGACTTTAAGGGGCATACATAAAAGTAGCAATAACGTGACACCTTCCCACCTACACAGCCAGCTCCCCCCATACACGCACTGTAACAGGCATGGCTATTCCATTTCAGACAACCCACCAAATATAGGTATAAGTTGAGAGTCTGTTACCTGAATACTAATGAGCCAGAAGCAGAAGTTTTTAAGAGATGATGTCATTGATAAGGAGTGCAGGGGCGCACCCCTTTGAAATGAATGGGGTTATTTTTTATTAATATTTTTATACATTATGATGGCGAGTTGGAGATTAATGAAGGACACTGTTCGACTAACGATGCCCTTGTTAGTTGAGCGGTGGCCTTCATTAATCTCCAACTCGCCATCATAATGTAAAAAATAGTAATATAAAATACCCCCATTCATTACAATAGGGTGCGCTCCCACTCTCTCTCTTGCCCTATGTCATAACATACTGACATTGGGGGTGTGGAGATCAACTTTACTGGGAGGAGCATATGCCTGAATATAGTGAGGCTCCAATAGTCTTTGCATGCCATGCCTCTCAACTATCCCTCATTTTACCCCTGAAAACTGCTCTGTCCCTCATCCATCCCTCATGGAAAGCATGTTGCTCAAACAAAGGATGTCCTGTAAATTTAGACTTTATGGCAGGGGCGCCATTTCAGATTTCAACAGGTGGGCCAACAACCAGTGGAGGCCAGGTGCCAGTTAGCCCCTAGAAGGCAAGCTCTGGAACATCTGGAACATCTTTAAAAGGTAAAACTTATTTGTTGTACATGAAAAGTGGTATGCAAAACAGGAAAAATTTGAGTATATAAGATTCATCCATCTACTGAGGGACAAAATCTGAGACTGTAACTGTAGCTGCCCTTCAATAACCTCCTCACATTCATACAGGCACTGTGCATGCGCATGTTTGAGGAGGCAGCAGCCACCTGCCTGCTCAAATGTGTGAGCTGATTCCAGCTCAAATATTCAGCTCTGCAGACTGGGAGAGTCCGCCCAGCCTGTTCCTCTACAAACGATGACAACCTTATATTATCAGGTCAAGACACACCACACACTTGCTTGCAGCCTTCATTTCAGCTATAAATATCACAAAACATTAACAAATTTTAATTAGTGGACCTTCAAGCTTCAACCACTGCACCGACTCTCGAATCTCTCTGGCCACTCACTCAGTTGTCTCTTTTTACTTCACTCAGTTGGTCTGTCTCTCTCTCATCAGTGCATCACTCAGGATTTTTTGATTTAGGTATTTAACACACTTTATCATTCTCTCACACAGACTTCAAGCCCATGACCCAGAACAGTGCATCAGATTTGGGCATAAACCAACCCAGTTCTAACCATTTTGTTTTTCCTGGCTGAAATTCTGAACCCAAAAAAAGAAAACCTTGCCCCGATCTGTCTCTCTCTCTCTCTCTCTCTCCGACTCCATTCTATTCAATACCCATCCCATACAGGTCGTGAAGCTGCCCAAAGGCACAGAAAAGTGGAAAGCACATCAATATTTCAATCCTTCCTCCTTCCCCAATCCCCCTATAAAAAACTATTTAATTTTACTTACCTGGCTGTCCAGCCATAACCTGTGGCGTGGCTCAATGTGCCACCAGCCCAAGTTTCAGCCTGCTTCTCAAGCATCCTTCTGCTAGAAGCTGGATGCTGGAACTGACCATCCCGAGTCCTGGGTCTCAACCGTGGTTTGCAACAGAGTCACCTCAATGATCGAACCCACCCAACCTGTGTTTTTGCTTCTTACTTGGCTGCTGCTCTGGCTGCTGCTGCACCATGCTGATCAAGGCTTGTGAAGGCTCCCCAAATTGGTATTGCTGTTAGGCCTAGCTTGCTGCCGTGGGTCGCCTACACTGTTTTTATTGTGAGGCAAACCTAGGAGTGTAGGTAGGTAGGTAGCCCAGTCGTCGAGCTAGCTTCTAGCTCACCCCCTGCCCCTTCAACCACTGAGGGAGATGGAGACTCGCTAAGACTAGACTAACAAAGATATGCCGCTGCAACACTGCTATCGAGAGCTGAGTACTCACCGACTCCTACGAGCTGTAGTGTGTAGCCTGTCTACTCTGTGGTGGGAAAGATAGTGTTGTGCTCACGCAACGCATGCACTCTTGCTTGCTCTGAGCTCATCCACATCATGAGAGAGTGGACAACACAACAAAGACACAATCGAGCCAGGAGCACACCTACAGCGTGAGTGCACTCAGGCCAGGGGGACACTTACCGTGCAAAAGACTAAATCAAAATTTAATGCCATTATTGCCACACCATAAGAACAACCAAGGCACAAATGCAGGAGGGAGCAACTGCCCCCCTCTGACCTACCTCAAGACTCCCTGGCTTTATGGTAGAAATTCATTCTCAGGTGCTAACATTTGTACACGTAAATACAATAGTTTCCGCAGTGTTCTGCGGTATCTCCATGTTTCAGATGTGTTCCTCATTAGGAGAGTTAGTGTTGCTCATTTTGAGTGTCTATATCCCTCATTTTAGTGACAAAAAGCAAGGTATGGTGCATGATTCCAGGGCCCTACTCAGCACAAAGAGTGCTGAGCATGGCCATAGTGTATGTGCTCTATACAGAATGACAAAGTGAAAGTAAGTGAGCTGTAACAGCCATGGAGAAACACATATGGAGCACTAAATATGAATAAGGGGATTTGCACAGCCCAAACCAAAAAGGTCAGGCTTCACACCACAGAGGCCCTTCTTCGCACATGGTATACCATTATTTGAGCAAACCAAATTGAGCGACTTGAAAATGAGCAACTCAGTTTGGGCGCCCACAGTTTTAGTGACAGTGGAGATATAGCAAGACGGTTGAGACAGCAACAGATGGGGACAGAATAGTGACAGCGAATGGTCGAGCTTTGTGCGGTCACATGGCTTAAATAGATGAGTGCAGCCTGCTGCTGCTGAGCTGGTCACCTAGTGTGGTGGCTATGGACTCCCCTGCAGTGCCGATGGTCCCAAGTTCAGGACTACCTGCGGGTACTATTTTGAAACTGTATGGTGTTTTTTGTTTTTATTCCAGCCTGTTGCCCCGGTCGCGATCTCCCCCCCACCCCGTTCCATGTCCATCCCACCCCCAGAGTTAATTATATTTAGATGGGGGTGTGGGCATTTATTTCCTTGCTGTCACCATTTTGGAATGTGCGGAGGTGGATTCCTTGCTGATTTCGTATTCAGCAATATGTACTAACTCTTGTGCGAGTTGTCAGAGTTATTTTGTTATTTTGTCATGGAACCTTCACACATCTGAAATGGGGAGGGATGTTGACTGACTACTGAGAGCAAAGATTAATGGGGTAATATCGTAGGCATTTAGTGCTGTAAGCAAACAAATTAATGGCAATTTGATGACAAAAATCAAAAGCCATTAAACAATTTGCAAAAGGAGTTAAGGGTGAGAACTAATGTTTGCCTAATTGTAACTGCTCTAATTGCTAGCAGTAGCATGAGAAATAGAAACAGATGTGTTTTTTAGATGAGATTTGTACCGACTTAGCTTCTGCACGCATGTCAAGTGTGCAGCATGCAAACCTGATTTAAGTTTAGATAATGTTTGCACCAGCTAAGCAGCTGCATGCATGTCAAGCTTGCAGCATGCAAACCTGTTGTGCTTTTTAGATCTGGTTCACTTAGGTTCACTTTGTGTATGCTAACCACATGCAAACATTGCACAATTAAGCATGTGGCATGCATTGTTCATAGGCAGCACACTTGTATGTCTGTAAGGGAGGCATTACAAGAGAAGGGGAGGTTACAGATAAAGTAAAAATATGGCAATAAGCATATAATGGATTGGTGACATCAAAAATATACAGGAAAAAATAGATTAAAAATATGTACAAAGGTAGACACTTACAGAGGAGGTGAGTGGAGAAACTGGGGCAGCAGTGAGGTGGAAGATGCATGAGGGAGAAGGTAGGAGGGGATATGGGGAAAAGAAAAGACATGTTTAGTGTTGCATGCAAGGGTTAGACACTGATTAAGGACTTGTGGGAATGTGTGGTATTGGAGAGGAAAATCATTAATAAAACTACTAGAACACATGAGTATCAACTTAGGGGTGAACTGTATAAATCCGATAAGAGGGGGTGCTGGATTAATCAGAGGGTGGTGTACCCATGGAATAGACAGAATCGGAATAGAATCCTGGCAGATGTAGTAAACAGTAACACAATAACTTCCTTTAAGAGTAAAATAGATGCCCTTTGTATGGTTACTGGGATAGGATTGCTGTATTAGACAATGAGACTCCTTGGCAGAAGCTATTGTCTTGTATCCAACTTACGATACTTAAGATTTTTGTTGTATCAAAATAAAGCCTTCATGAATTGAATTTTAAAATAAGCAATTTTCTAGAGAACAGAACATGTTGTATCAAAATAAAGCCTTTATGAACTGGATTTTAAAATAAGCAATTTTCTAGAGAACAGAACATACCAACATGACGTGTGTGTCTCTCTTGTCTGATGATTTAAAAAGAAGTGGATCATTCCTGTGTTATGTATTACTTTCCCATGCCCTTGTATGGCATGTCCCTGTGTCTTGGCTGCTGCAGTATTTGAAAAAAGAAGTTATTTAAGATAATTCTTCACTTTGTACAACAATGCTATTTTAGTTATTCTTTCTATATCCAAAGGGTAAACAGATTAACATGACTTTTTTGATTTTTGGGGGCCTGTTTATTACTTGAGAACCAGCTGTCAGTGTTGCATGCAAGGGTTAGACACTGGTTCAATATTGGGACCCCTCCTATTTTAGTCTCTTTTTAAACAACCTCCCCCAATTTTGTCATCAGCATATACTCCTCTACACGGACGATGCCGTCATTTTCACTAGTGCTCATGACCCCCAAACTTCTGGAACACCACCTTCAGCTCGATTTTGAGAAAGTGGAAGAGTGGTTCAGCCTCATAAACAAGTTTTGAATAACAGAAAGACTAAAGATCCAGAAGCAAATGGTTTGATACGTTTTATTGCAGCAACATAGATATAACAAAAAGAACAACATGCTTTAGATTTCGGACCAACCCAGTCCTTCCTCGGAAGCTTAAAGATAAAAAACTGAAGAAACTAAAGTCATGCTTTTCAGTGGTGCATGCAACAAGCACAAATCCCATACTCTTACCATCAGGAACTGCACCTGAGTCCCACTTGAACAGATCTAACAGTTCAAATATCTTGGGGTTACTGTGGATAACTCACTTTTCTATGTGCAGCACATTGATAACATTGCGAGTGCTGTCAACATTAGGACTGGATTACATCACAGACATAAACACAGCCTGATGTCTGATGCCCTAAGTCTTGCAATTCACAGTTCCATCATCTCTATTATAGATTACAGGCTGGTCATTTACAGCTCAGCCTCCCCTACAGCTCTCCGTAGGTTATCTGTGGCACTCAATAAAGCATGCAGATTCCTCACTAGTGCAGCCCGCCTCATACACACTTCTGATCTGTATGCACAATCGGGACGGCTTCCACTAAATAGTAGAATCCAATACCAGATCTGCCTGTTAACTAGGCACACTAATCTTTGCATCCTTAAACATCCGCAGCCTGACAGCAAAGTTTGACAACCTACAAGCCTGGGTAGCTCTCCATAACCCTGACGTACTGTCAGTGGTTGAGACATGGCTCTCCCCCAAGATCCCAGATGGTGCCATCAGTCTGGCAGGCTATTCGATCTTCAGGCAAGATTGAATATCAAAAAAGGGTGGTGGTTGTGCAATCTACCTCAAAGACAGCCCTCAGGGCATAGTACTTAATTTACCCAGCCTAGGTCGTTCTCCCAGGCACTTGCCATTAAGGTTCTTCTAGGGGCCCACAACAAAACTGTCAAAATTCTGTCTACATCCCCCCAAAGAACTCAACCCAAGGTCTCCATGCTGCCATTGACTGCCTTGGAAGCCTAACCCTAAGCGCTGAGGTTATACTCCTAGGTGATTTTAATATTAATTGGCATGCCCCTGAAGCCAGCCAATTCAAGGACGCCTTTCAGGCTATCCACTTTACTCAACTCATTGAAGCACCCACTAGGACTAATTATATACCAGACACTAGTACTTTGCTTGACTGGGTGCTTACTAACCGACCCGAGCATACTTTTCACGCCTCCGTCCTCCCTGATGACATCAGTGACCACTCCCCTATCAAGTTCATGGTCTAATAATTTCTCCAAACACCCTCCCAGAACAATCACCAATAGAGTCCTCAAGCCTGGTCGCTCTGACCACCTCAAAACTGATCTCCTAAATACTGACTGGTCTGCGGTTTATGGGTCCTCTGACACTGACGCTGCGCTCGGCCATTTCATCTTCCAATTCAATATGATCTGTGACACCCATGCTCCCTTAAAAAAGCGAAAGATTAACCCATGGATGAGCCCTCATACCCTTGAACAGATGTAAAATAGAGATCATCTCTGGCACATAGCTAGGGCCACAGTCAAACAGTCTGACATCCAGAATTACAAATGGGCGAGGAATTACAGTACTAGGACCATCAGATTAGCCAAGAACACATACTATAAAGATGCCCTAGTGAAGAACTGGTATGATGGGCACAAATTCTGGGCAAACCTAAATGAGGTCATCGGTCAGGAACCCAAAACAGCCTCTTCCATGCTCAATGTTGACAGCTCCCCCATCCTCGACCCTAAAATTATCGCCAACACCTTCAACAATGCCTTCACCGATCTTGAGAGTGTTCTCCCTGCTGACTTCTTCTCCCCCGGCAAACCTGCTGCACCCTTACAATCATCTAAGCATCTCCCCTTTCACTTCAAGACCATTACCACCCAGGAAGCCAGGAAATATCTGTGTAAAGTGGTTGGTAAGGGGAGATTCAGTGGAGATAACCTTGATCTGAAGCTAATCTCACTCACACTCGAAGAAATCCTATCCCCCTTTCCCATATCCTCAACCTTTTGCTCCAATTTGCAGAATTCCTCCAAAAATAGAAAGCTGCCGTAGTCATCCCGGTGTTCAAGAGTGGAGAACGTGTCCTCCCTGGGAACTATAGACCCATATCTATACTTCCACCT
This sequence comes from Neoceratodus forsteri, assembly GCA_016271365.2. Taxonomy (NCBI): domain Eukaryota; kingdom Metazoa; phylum Chordata; order Ceratodontiformes; family Ceratodontidae; genus Neoceratodus; species Neoceratodus forsteri. The sequence goes on from CM057451.1 coordinate 1,096,902,911, forward strand.
CTCTCAAAGGCCCTAGAACGAATAGTTGTGGACCAACTTGTTGAATACCTACACAAGTATGAGCTCCTCTACCCAGAGCAACACGGCTTTAGGGCCAGGCATAGCACCACCACAGCCCTCCTGGAATATATAGGCTTCATCCACAAATCCCTTGATCTCAGCCTGCTCGCTGGGGCTATCTATATTGATCTAACAAAAGCCTTCAATACGGTCAACCAAACCCTCCTAGTTGACCAACTCACTACCTTAGGCCTTGCCCCAGAGGCGGCTGCATGGTTCCGCAGTTAACTACACTCTCGTTCACAGCAAGTCAGGATTGGTGCTGCTCTCTCCGACCCCAAGCCTGTCTGCTCAGGTGTTCCCCAGGGGTCTATACTGGGACCACTCCTTTTTAGCCTGTTTTTGAACTACCTCCCCCAAGCCAGTGAGAGCTGCATCCTCCTCTACGCAGATGATGCCGTTAACTTCTCTAATGGCCCAGACCCCACTGCCCTTGAACAGCAGCTACAGTGTGACTTCACCAGTGTAGAGACGTGGCTCAAAAATCATAAATTGATAATGAATTACAAAACAACTAAAACCATGCTGTTCACCAGCCCTCAGAACAAACACAAAAACTACCCACTGACAATATGCAATAATGGTGGTTTTCCTCTTAAACATGTTCATCACTTCAAATATATCGGTGTCACTGTTAACAGCTCACTCTCCTACGCTCACCACATTGACATCACAGCCAAAGCAATCAACAAACGCATAGGGCTACTTTATCGTCACAAGAAAACCTGACCCCAGAAGCCCTCAGCATAGCGGTTCGCAGTTCTGTGGGTTCCCTTGTGGACTACATACTGTCAATATATGGTTCTGCCACAGAACCTGCCCTCCAGTGTATAAAAACTGCCCTTAACAAAGCCTACAGGCTCACCTTAGGAGTGCACTGACTAACTCATGCCTGCAATCTCTATGCTAAGTCTCACTGGCTAACACTCGATGGTCGCTTAAAATATCAATGCTGCCTCTTGGCCAAAAAGATCTGCCTTGGTCAGCTACCAGTGGGGGTCCAAAAATCCTGGTTCCCAGCATAAATTTGTGGCACACCCGAAACTCAGCGCAACAGTCCTTCCAAACCCCGAAATGTTGTACATCCCAATGTCAAAGGTCCTTTGCCTACCGGGCCCCATTGTGGTTCATCTCTCACCAGGAGAGCATTGTTCACCTACCCACCCTGTGGTCCTTCAAAAGGAACCTAAAGAACCTTATAATACATGATTCTCATTGCACCTGCCATTGCTAGCTCAGACTAAGGCAGGTCCCCTGTCTTCCTCTGGCCGAACTGATCCTCCTCTCTCTTATACACACTACACTTGGGGCCCCCTTTTTCTTCAACTCTTACTTTGCTCTAACACCTTGACAACTAACAGGTCCCCTGTTGGGCATAGTATTTTGTCTGTTCCTACTTGCGTATCATGCTGCATCTAGTAAATAATCCAGTACTAGTTTTTGTTGTATCCTGCTATGCTTTGTTTAATCACTTGAACTTAAATGTTTATTCCAATCCTATTATTTACATTATTACTTGTACTCCTTGTATAATTATCTTACCTGTTTGTCTCAAATGTCCTGACATGGAACCTATTTTTATTTATTTTTTCTTGACCAGGTAAGTGCACTAGACAAATCCTGCCTATTTTCAGGCACGACCCGGGGAGGGGGATACAGATGAATGCCAACTGACTTTGAACCAGATTAAGCTGTTGGTGGTATTTTTCGTGAATGGAGGAAATTTGGCCATTGCACCGGGGAAATTCCCCTGCTCTTTTTGAGAAGTGCTATGGGATGTTTAACATCCACCTGAATTACCACCAGAACAGGCAGATGGGACCTCGGTTTAACGTCTCATTCGAAAGACGGCACCTCAGGAGTGCAGCATCCCCCTCATGCTGCACTACAGTGTCAGTATTGGGATATTAACCCAAGCACCTGGTGTGGGGATAGAACTCACAGCCTACTGATCTCCCAGCCTCAGAGGCAAGTGTGCTACCTGCTGAGCCACTGACACTGTGTAAAGAGCTCTGAGCTCAAATGGTTTATCCGAGAATTTAAATAAATAAATAAACTAAAAAAGCACTTCTCGGGCTCATACCTCCTGGAGTTGAACAGTTTTTTGGCACCCATTGCAGCTCTCAGTGCACCTGAAGCTCAGTAAATAAAATTTTCTTTGTTCCAAGATGTCGGACCACCCAACGGCAAAGGTCCTTCGCTTATAGGGCACCACTGTTGTATAACGCCCTGAAATCCTGTCTGTTCGAAAACTGGGCCCTTTCAAACTGCTGCTCCAGGACAATAGCAACTTTGACTGCTTCACCTAACTGATGCTGCCTCCCTTTTATGTTGCATCCCTGAGCTCTTAAATTTTCTTTTGTTTCCCCCCACTCATATTGCCCTTACCATTCCCCTCCTTCACATCTCCCTTCCCCCTCTGCACTCCCCTCCCCACTCAGCCCCCATCCGCTCTCTCTTCCATACTCTTCTACCTCCTTGTGCACTTCTCCAACTCTGCTGCGATAAGGCCTCCTAGGCTGCCTTCTCTTGTGTATTCATGTTATTTATCCAATTCTACTAAAGTTGTTCCTTACGTTAATTAGTTGTTAGACTTATTGCCTCATTGTACAGACATTATTTCTATACTGTTTCTACTTAAAACCTTTGTAATATTTTACCTCTGTATGTTTTGTTCCTCTCCCCACTGACGTGGAACCTTTGCAAATGAGCTGCTTTTTGCTCAACGGTACTGTAATCCAAGACATCAATAAAGAAATTTAAAAAAAAGAAACTCAGGCTAGAAGGGAGTACGGGGGTAATTAGAAACAGGAACAAGTGTGAGGGGACATAACTATCACAGAAAAAAGGAAAAAAGCTGCTTCTCCTCTCCCCTCCACATCTTCCCCTCACTCCTTGCCTTTAGGTGGCAGCTAAGGCACCTTCCCACACCCTCCTGTCCATGTCGACCCCCCCCCCATGACTTCTCACCCTTTCTCCTCTGTCCACCCTCCTGCTTGAGCTCCCTTTTAATCGAGGCTATCTGGGACTCCACCCAAGGTCTGCTCTGAACCCCACTAGCACTGTCACCTACCTCAACAGACACTGTGTACTTTATTGTATTCTCCCATGGCTGTCCACATATCATTGCATAGTTCCACGCTGTTAATATATATTTGGTCACCACATGGAAACCCCATCTGTACTGCTGTCTGTGTAACCGCTTTCTCATGTTTTGTAACTCTGTTCCCTCTGTACTCTCCTTCTATGGCTTACATCTAGTAATGAGCCTCGGCTTAGTGTGCTTTTCCTGGTCACCAATTTTTAAATAAAATAAATTAAAGAAAGGAAGAAACTGCTGGTACCAGTAGTACGCAGAAGTCCAGCAAAAACTGAAACCCACAGCACCCAGTAAAATCCTTTAAGAAATGTCACTGAACAGTAAGCACATAGCAAAAGTGACAAATTTGTTAAATAGAATACTCAGGCATATTAAATGCTGATACAGCAGTACAGAACTACTCGTTTTGCATTAAAAAAGTGCTTTTTCAGTGAGAAACATTGAGTTGAGTCTAGTTAATGAACTTGTCACTTTTGCTTATGTAAGCTACAGTACGTGTTCAGTGACTTTTTTTTTAAAGGGTTTTGTTTGGTGTTATGGTTTTCTGGGTTTGTTTTGTACTTACAAAAAAGTTATGCCAGTTTTTGTTGACATAAGTACCACCTCTAAGAGTCTTGGAGAAAAGGAAAGGTCAGTGGTTTAAAACAAAAACGCTGCTGTTTAACTGAGCAGTAACTGCAGAGCTTGCAGACCTGCACAGATTCCTACATTTGACAGACCGGAACTAAAGGGAAACTATTCCTATTGACTTCCAGTGTTTCTACAGGCATACTAAACAATTGGGAGAGTACTGTTTATTAATTGGTACTTTTTGACTACAAAAGGCACATGAAGATGTGAAGACTTGTTTCCAGGTGTATCCTGAAGGGTGACTTACGTGGACCTATTTACTGATAGGGAGAATGTTGGCCATTGCACCTGGGAAATTCCCAATCACTTCTCCAATAACTGTCATTGGGTCTTGGACATCCACCTGGACATGGAGCAGAGATGGGCAGGCTCAGTTTCACATCTCATGCCAACGATGGCACCTGAACAGTGCAGCACCCCCTCATACTGCACGACAGTGTCAGTTATGGGTATTACCCCAGGTACTTGGTGTGGGAATAGAACCCACGACTTTCCAATCTTCCAGTCACAGGCAGGAATGCTACCTTCTGAGCCTAAGTTTACAGGCTATATGAGTAAACCACTGTAAGGGCCTGGCACCTCCCCTCCATATCTAGGAGTATATGGCGGTAGTCTCATTAGAGGAGTGCCCACCTTATATCATAGAACCTGTACCTGCATAATCACCGTTGCCACCTCAGGCCTAGGGGCACCATGAACCAATACACTCAGGCACCAATAAACGAAAGACCACATGCAAACTGAGACTGACCAAACATGGAGCTGGGATCAAGCTGGGTGCATCAGTTCCTGCACATGTTACACAGTTAAGGGGCATTTCCCTCACAGATCACTCCACCATGCCATCCTTCCTACAGTACCGTAATAGCTGCTTCCACTGTACACTCAAACTAACTGGGACTCAGATTTCCATTCCCATCGTTCCAAGCTTCTCTTGAAATAGTTCCCCATAATGGTTTTCCAGGCTTACCCCCACACTTAAAGGGAAATGACCACTTGCAATGCGCTCACCACTCTTACAGTTGTAAAAGTGGTATCACTTAACAGTCTTAGGGTGTCAGAACTGCTCACTATGGTTCATAGTTCTCACACCCTCTAAGACTGCGCATAAGACCACTCTTACAACCATAAGAGTCATCTGTCAGATGTATTAACACATATCACTGTGAACTGGTAATTTCAACCCCAGAACTAGTTATGCAAAAATGATAAAATGGTTGCTCTTTTGTTCAGAGCAGCAACTGTTTGCAGGAGTGCCAGAATCAATACCAGTGTAAAAATTCCACAGGAACATGACCATGAGGTGCGTAACAGCTGTAAAGGAGTCACACTTACAAAGGTCTTTAAAATATATAGACTGTACTATCATTTTCCAATTGATGCTTTAAAGAGCAACTTTCCCAGTCCTTTTGACTTTCATTCATAAATTACCCCTTCTTGCATTGATTCTGGAATTGTACGGTATTTCATTACTGTCCACTGCAGTCAGTTTTTGCATTCTGAGCTGCTAAAAACTGCAGGGTGTACCAGAGCTTCTCTAGCAACACCTGGTGTTGCTGTGGGCCCTGTGTTGTACTGCTGGCATCACTATAGGGCAGAGTCAATTTCACCAAAAAAAAAACATACTGACAAGGCATTTGGATTTTGGCATAATGCATTGTTAACAGGGTGTCTTGAGGAAGGGAGAGCACAGTATGTACACTGAGTACTGGTAGTTTTCCCTTGCAGCACTGTTGCAACTGGATGGTACTGCACAGTAAGTCACTCCTCTACCCTATAGTGATGTCATCAGGAACCAGCAGCCCAGCAGCTGAACAGCAAAGTCAAGAGCAGCATAGCTCAAAAACAAATCCAAATTATGGAAGGCAGAGTAAACCTTGACCAAATGCACATACCCTTTCAGGGCTAGTACTGCATGTAATGACTACAAGCTGTAACTTTTTGGACCATTATGAAAGGTGCTCTAAAACTTTCACAATGCAAAAAGCCCCGAGTGCCACTCTCAAATCCTACGCCTAAGTATCTCATCCACCCCACATTCCTAACAACAGAAACCTAGGACCTACAAGCCTAGTTCCCCTAATCCAAGATGGCCCTGCCTATTCTCTACCTTTTACCTATTCTGGCCTCCCTTTTGGCTGCCTACTCTTTCACCCCAATTTCTACCCTATTCCTTAATACCTCCTTATTTTTTATCACTTAGGTATGAGCTCTTACTTAGCGGAGACTATATGGGATTGTTGTCTCTTCTCATTTCAGTAAAGCTTATCATTATGTACCTTTGCATGTTAATTATGTTGACCGGTATATATAGGCCCATATTGACCGGCACCTTCACAATGTTTTTCTTTTTTTTTTGCACCATTGTCCACCGTAATTGTAATCTTATGAAGTGTACTGTATTGTATTAATGCCCAGGACTACCTTGAAAATGAGCTTGCTCAATGGTGTTTATGCCTGGTTAAATAAAGTGATTGATTGATTGATTGATTGATTGAAAAATGCTGTTGAGATAAACATTGATTTCACAATATTACTGAATAGTCCTCATCATCTTTTTCTGTGGGGCAATCCTAAAGAGCTTCGGTCTATCTCTTAAAACTTTTTTTTTGTTGAAATCTGTTTGTCCACCTTCCCAGCCTGCCATCCCCAACTCTTCGGGAGCCCCAAGGCAGACATCCCTCTACCTCCCACCCTGCCAGAGTGACCCCCTGGATCCCCATGGAGCTTCGGCTTCCCCCCCAAGTGGGGATGGGGCAGAGCCCCTGTGCTCCATCAATCATCTTTTGTTGGTCCAGGAGCTGTAGAGCAGGCAAAGGCACATTGAGGGCACGTCTCCGGGGGCTCCATCTTCCCAGCGATGGCAGGCACTTTTTCCTTTCTTTCTCCCACCCCTATAGCATGAGACCCAGACATCAAGGCGTTGAGCACCAACGTCACGCTGTACAGCGGCCGCCCATTCCCTACTGTTAGGAGGCTTGTAATACTCTGAGCCTCCGCTCAGAGTCATACAAGAGCGCGGGCTATGGCCTCAACCCTCCCCGGAGTAGGCGAGCTGTCATGGGATGCTCAAGCCTATCTCCCCCCCAGCCGACCCACTAGTGACCCGAGTCCGCTCCCAAACCCGGGTCACTAGCATGCAGTGAGGTGTGGCGTCCAGTGCCTCAACCCTCAGTGCCACCGGGCCGGCACTAAAACTGTTTTTTTTTTAATCCCTCCTCCCACAGCTACCCCATCTGCACTCTGACCCCGCAACCTCCCAGCCCCACCCTTGCCTTCTCTGTCACTTACCCTGCCCCTCTTACTTCAGAATTGCCCCTCTGAGGTGGGTGGTGGAGAGTGGTCCAGTCTCCCCCCCCCCATACACAGTTCCAGGGGAGAGGTGGGCAGCTGGTGAGTCAGGCCAGAGAGTGCCAGTGGCGCTTCATCCCCCATTGCTGCAGGCTCTGTTTTTCCTGCTTATTTTCCCCTTGCCTCACAGAGACACCAAGAGGGGCTGAGCTAGGCCATACACATGCTGAGCATGGCCACACACCAAACCAGCTGCTCAGTGCCTCTTCCTACCTGATTGGTGCTGCAAACTGCACCGCCAACCCTGGTCATCCAGGTGGCAATCCTGCTGCGGCAGCAGGAACCCTGCCTCCTCCCTCCTCCTCCCTAAGGAGGTGAGCATCCTCAAGACACTCTGTCCTTCTTTCCCCACCAGCCTACTGATAACTTGGTCTCATTCCCAAATCCGGGTCGCTGGTGTCATCAGCAGTGGCGCTGACACAGTGCCAAGGGGCCAGGCCGGCTTATCTCTTAGACCTGTTGACTAGTGGGACATAAACTGTCCATGCAGAAATCGGAACCCTGGGATCACACGAGGTCCAACAGTGAATTTTAGTATAAAATGGCTTAAATCAAGCAAGCGATTTGATTGGTCAAAACTGGTCATTTGACCACGCAGTAATTTCAATTGCTGTGTCTCTTAAGTTTATACAAGTGCCTTCTCCAGTTCTCTGGGTGAAGAACTATAAAGCAGAGTTGAGCAGTTCTGGCACACAAAGACTTGAAACATATGGTACATTACCACAAGAGACACAATAACTGTACAACTAAATACCCTAAAAGACTCTGGAAACAAAGTAAGTAAGCTGCTTGCTCACCATCTTGTTTTAATACCTCCTCTTATCCTAGGGAGTTACACTATATATTGTATATTATAAAATGTTACTCCATGGGGCTGGCAGTATAGCCTAGAGGTTACAGTAATGAGCTGTGAATGAGTTTGGTACATCCAGCAGGCAGACCTGGGTTTGATCCCCACAACCTCCACATGCATAATGTGTGACTCTGAGCAAGTCACTTAACCTTCCTAGTGCTCCTGGTCGCCCCTGAAAATAGGCACCTATGCCTAGTGAGCCTTACCTGGTTACCAAAGAATAAAATTTAAAAAAATAAGTAAATGATCCTGTTTTTTTACCACTCCATGTCCACGCCTTCTTCTGTCACCTGGAGTGACTTATTTTTTTGAATGTGAGTGACAACTATATTACTGTCCGTGTTCTGCTGCCAACATGCAGCCTTCTCATGGCTAGTACTCCTGGGTTCCCATATGCTTGTCCTGTATAATCCTGGACTTATTGGAACCTGAGATTCATACCAATCTTAAAGCTGGTCACCGCTAGACTGAGCACATCTGCCAGCTGTTTGAAAGTCAAGCAGCTGTTGTTAGGAACTGAGCTGACTGCATGACAACTCTTTTCACTCAGGCCATCAAATGCCTGCAGTACCAAATGATAGCAGCTTTTTACACTACAAGCCTCAGCAATTCTCTCATGTCTATCATCCATCAATGACAACAAGAAACCTCTTCGGGTTCTAGAAAGACGTTTTTCGCAGTACAATATAATATAACTAGAGATGTGTCAGATACCAACATCAAGGGATAAAGCAGTGAAGACTTGAGCTTCTGCCAAAGCTCCAGCAACCCTTAAAGATAAAGCAACCAACTTTCCAAGGTCTTAAACTGGGACAGGGTTCATCCAGACTATGTTTCCCCCCCAACAGTATCATTCCCACAGGCACAGCCACAGACAACACTGCACACAATCTTTTAAATTTTGCTGCTTGCTCTGGCCATGCCTCCCCACAGTAACACCAGTAGCAAACATCCAGATTAAAACAATACATCATTCTGCTGCAGCAAGTTCCAAATCATGATGTACGGAAAGTTCATAAGAAGCAAACCTGCATTAAATTGCGTTCAGACATTCAAGCTGCATGTATTGCTCCTCCTGACAATCCCATCCCAACCCACTTACACTCCCCTCATTTGCTGAGCAAACTTCATTTCAGTGTCTCCCACCACCACACCAGATTGTTTTCACACACTGCCCTGCAGCTGGTCAGGTTCGGGTACCTTAGTTCACTGCTGCCAGTCTCTTCTGCCTGGAGTCCCTCTCCGCTGCTGGCAGGCAGACGTCCACATGCACTTGTTTGCACTACCACCCAGTCTAACCTAACAGGGAGGAACATGCTTTACCGTGCTCCCGCTGACATGCTTGTGATGCAACATAGGTGTGGGGGTTGAAGTTGCAAACTGTTGTCCAACTTCAGCAGCACCACAGTGGTGCTGAAAGAACTGTCACTTACGAATTAGCAGTCAGCAAAAAAAAGGGCCAAAACTGGGACAAGTGAGCAAAAACCAGGACAAAAGTGACATTTTGCAAAAGTTGTGGGGACACTGGGACATGCTGCCTAAAATAAGGACTGTCCTGGGAAAATAGGGACTGTTAGTAGCTTTACTTAAAGATTCAGGAGTATTACTCACTGCTCTATGGTGCACCTGCTCTCGACCACCCAGGGATGCTATGTATCCAAAAGCATTTGTACTTGAAAGAGTCCTTTGTTACAGGTGTAAAAAAAATTAATTGATTTATTCACCATCACTGGATGGGAACAGCAAGTACAATTATGCAGTGCATCAAATGTGAAAGTACAAAGCCATGCAGGTAGAAAAAAAGATAGGTTAGTCACTTGTAATCATTGTCCTAGGAGCAGTATACAGTTAATCTCCGCAGTCTGGCAATTCAAGTGGAATAGACTTTCTGTCAGATGTCTTTAAACTAAGCTTGTCCCACCACCCAGGTGGTATATCCCCCAACTTTGCCCTGTGATGTCAGATCTTTGCTTGTTGGAGCAGAGATCCATATGCCACTTACCAGGGAAGGCCAGGTGGATTGTGTGGATTTGAACTGTATACCTCTCCAAGAACAACAGTTGCAGGTGAGTACCCTGTCTTTCTAGGTGCATGGATACAGTTCAATATCCACACCTTGACAGACTCTGAGCAGTTTTCCAGGAGGAGGGGCAAGGTGTGCACCCCTACTTGGAGAACAGAGACTGGAGAACCATGATCCCAAAAGCAGCATCCTGATGGGACTCTGTGTCAATACTGTAGTGTGACATGGATGCATGTGCTGTCCTCCAGGTAGCAGCCCTGCAGATTTCCTGGCTGGGAATGTCCCTGTAGGCAGTCACCCAGGCAGAGGTATGTCTGGTGGAATGAGCCCTAAGCTCTTCGGGAGGCACCTTGCCAGCAAACCATTAGCAGAGGTCAATGCAGGATGTTATCCACCTGCCAATCAGGCATGGCTTCAGCGTATATGACAAACCTCACCCCAATCTCCAGCTGTGCACTCTTTATAATAGAGAACACTCTCCATAGGTCTAGAGTATGGAGCCTATTTGACCTCCAAAGAATTTGAAAAACAGGCCAGTTGGTTGATGACCTAGTTAAGGTGGAAGTCTCATATTGCCTTCAGGAGGAACTTTAGGGGTGGGGTCGAGGCGGTGAAGGATGACCTTGTCCTTGTGGGAGACCAGATATGGAGACTCCACTGAGAGTGCCAAGAGCTCACTGATCCTTCTGACTGATATTATGGCCACTGAGAGGTCTGTCTTCCATGACAGGTGGGACATCTCACACTTGTGCACAGGCTCAGATGACTTGCCCATGAGAATAGCCAGCACCAGCAGTAGGTCCCACAGTGGTGGTTCACACACTGGTGGGGACAGGTGTTCTAGGCCCTTGAAAAAGAGCCCGACCACCTTCTTCTGAGCCACTGTAGGCTTACAAGCCCTCACCCAGCAAGCAGAAATGGCTGCCAAGTGCAAGGGTTGTCGCTCATAGACCCAAGACAACTGACAGAGGGACCAGCAGTCCTCCAAGATGATTGTCACAAGGCAAGCAAGGGAATCAAGCTCCTTGCCTTGGAACCATATGGAGAACCTCTTCCCTTTAAATGCATAGCATTTGTACTGCACTGGCTGCCGATCAGGTGGCGGGTCCTCTTAAGGTGGGCTTGCCCACCTTTAAGGCCCTACATGGCCTGGGCCCTGGTTACCTGGTGGATCTTCTTACACCTGCTGTCTCGATCCGCTCCCTCCACTCCTCCTCCTCCTCTAGGGGCCTCCTCACAATTCCAAGGACGAGGTTGAAAATGGCCGGCGACACAGCTTTCAGTGTCATTGGCCCCATCCTGTGGAATTCGCTACCTCCAGCTGTAAGAGAGACCCCTTCAGTAGAGGTATTCAAAGCCCACTTCAAGGCCTTTCTGTACAAGCAGGCTTTTCTGGACTTTGCTGTATAATTTTGCCCTGGCCTGACTTCTGTGATTCAGTTCTGTCCCTGGCCACTGATTTAGTTATTTTTCTGACTTGTTTATTGAAATTTTACAATTGTGTGATTTAATTTAGCTCTATTTATTATAATGTTTATTATATTATTACAATTGATTTGATTTGTGTATGGTGCCAAGAGCCTCCAGGATTGGGCGTCTTTTAAATAAAATTTGCCTTGCCTTGCCATTTGTGAGTCATCTCTGTTAGGGAGGTCTCCACAACATGGAGCACACCTACTGACAGACCCAAGGCCTGGAACTCTAGCTGCTCAGGTGCCAGGCTGAGACATGCAACGATGTCTGGTCTGGGTGCAGGACCATCTTCTGTTTTCTGGTCAGCAGATCCAGGTGGAGAGGCAGCTACCACGGAGGTCTGCTGCTGAGGCTAAGGAGATGAGAGTACCAGCTGGGCCAGTCTGCAGCTATCAAGATTATCCGTGCCTTGTCCTTCCAGGCCTTGACCACCACCTAGTGGGTCAAGGGAAAGGAGGAAAGGTGTACATGATGCCTTGGGGTCCAGTGCCTCATGAAGGCATCCTGCAACAGTGTCCTAGATTGTGAGGGGTGGTTATAAAACAGCCTCATTTTGGCATTGTCCCAGAAGGCAAACAGATCCAGCAGAGGGGTGCCCCACAGAGAGAACAGGTGGTTGATCACCTTCTGATTCAGGGACCATTGGTGCAACATCTGTCCTACCCAACTGAGAACATCTGCCAGTTGATTGTACACTCCTGTGACATGGATCGCCAAAAGATCTGCACCTAGGCTGTGCACAAGGAACCAGGTGCAGAGGGCATCCTGACACAGAGGAAGGGAGTGTGTTCCATCCTGCCTGTTCATGTACAACATGGTCATGATGTTGTACATATGGATCTGCATGACCTGACCCTGACTAGAGAAGCAGTTGTCATCAACGCAAGATGTACTGCACAGAGGTCCAGCAGGTTTATGTGGTGACAGGACTCCAGAGATAATCAGAACCAGTGGGCTCTGTGGTCTCCTAGGTGTACTCCACACCCCACCAGAGATGCATCTGTCATGACAGCTCTGAGAGGGCAAATGAGATTCCCTCCTCCAGATGTTTGGGAATTAGTCACCACTGGATGGCATTCCACATGGGCTGGGTCCCTGTGACTGGCTGGTCCACATGGCTTAGGCACTGGAACCATTGATGGCCCATGTCTCACTAAAAATGGTGTATCTGCCAGTGAGCCCAATGGACCATGCTTGTGCAGGACACTGTGTAATCCAGCAGCCGCAGAAAATCCTGGGCAGGGGGCTCAAGCCCAACCTGAAATGACTGAGCAAAGGAGATAAGATCCAGTTCACAGGGAGGTGGGCCTTGGCTTGCAGGAAGTTTAGCTCTGTCTCAGTGAACTTGATCACCTATGAGGGAACCAGTTTGGACTTGTTCAGTTGACCAACAGGCCCTGGTTGCAACAGGTCTGGAGGGCCACATATCTGGACCTCTCAATGGTCTCCTTGGATGACCCAGCTAACAACCAGTCATTCAGGCAGGGATGCACCCTGATGCCCTTGTGCCGAGGGAAGGCTGCCACCACTGCCATGCACCTGGTGAAGACCCTGAGAATGGACGAGTGACCAAAGGGCATGACCTGGAACTAGTACAGTACCCCTTACCCCAGAATTGGAGGTACCAACAGTGGGAAGGACGGACTGGGATGTGGAAGAACACATCCTGGAGGTTCAAGGAGCAGATCCACATGCCATGCTCCAAAGAAGGAATGATCTGATTCAGAGTGACCATTCAAAACTTGCTCATCCACATGAACTGGTTCAGACTGTGCAGATTCAGTATGCAGCACCAGCCCCCTCCATTTTGGAACCAGGAAATACCTGGACATGTAACCCTGACTGACCAGGGGGATCTAGGGCTCAGGCTATGGGTCTTTTAGAAACATAGAAATATGGAATTTGATGGCAGATAAGGACTGCTTGGCCTACCTAATCTTCCCATTTTCCCAACCTGTTTGATATTCGCAGATCCTAAATGATCTGCAGCTTACCCCCTCTTTTCTTTTGCTACAGTTCCTTTTCCTTTCACAAGGAGCTGAGTAATGTCCTCCTGATGGGAGAACAGTATGTCCTGCAACATCCTGGACTCCTGAAGACCATTGAGTTGGTAAACGGGAGGACCTCAAAAAACAGAGGCAGCCCTCAGCCAACCACCTGTAGCACCCACTTGTCCATTGGGATAGTAGATCAATGTGGCAAGAGGTGGCATAACCAACCCCAAACAGGGAGTGCGTACAGGGACAGGACAGGTGGATGGATTACACCCCCCCAACCCATCACTGTGCACCCTTTGTGGGTGCACCAGTCACTGGGGCTGGAGGGGTACCACCACCCCTGCCCCCACTTCACTTAGATTTCAGGCACCAGGCCAGATATTGCCCTGCTGGGGCTGCTGCCGAGAAGGCTGTGGCTGAAAGGACCAGTACTGGAAAGCCTTTTTCTTAGGCTTCTGTTTCTGGTCCTTGCAGTATGAAACCCCAGTCAAGGGTGGTGTTAGACTTCTCTCTACCAGGTGAAAGGTCCTTCTACCCCATGGCCAAAGAGGTCGGTGCCCATCGACCAGCTTGTGCTAGGTGTCTGCCATAAAGGTGGACAGATGCAGCCAGGCCCTGGGACACATGGAGATGGCCACTGCCATGGCACGTGCACAGGAATTATCTCTGTCCAAGGCCATCTGGAGCTGATGCTTGCTGGCAACTGACCTTGGTCCCAGACCAACTTCACCAGCAACTGCTGTTCAGTCGGGAGGCAAAGGAGGATCGCATCAAGGACTTCCAATAGAGAATGCCCAAAGTTGGCCATTACGATGAAGTAAGTCACCTGACAGACACCCAAGAACACTGCAGCATACACCTCTTTAGCAGTGTGGTCAATCTATTTGGATTCCTTATCCAGAGGCTTGTCCACATCCCCTTGGCCCCTAGATTTCTGGAAGGCAGAGTCAGAGACCAGACCTTTGGCCAAAGGGTGGCCTGAGAAACCTGAAAGGGACCCAGTGGGAACCACATACTTGTGGACCATATGGGTGGAGGATGCTGGATGTTGACAAAGCTCCAGGGCTGTTCCCAATATGGCCTCAGCCATGGGAAAGGCAGCCCCTAGGGATTCACCCCATCCAAAATATCCATAAAGGGGTACTTAGCCCTCTTTTGGACAGGCTCCAGTGGGACATTCATGGAGTTTGACATGAGCCAGAGAAGAGCCCGAAATGACACTGGCCCATGGTCAGTGATCAACTCCTCGACTGATCCCCAGTTGAAGATGTGAGTCCCAGAGGGCACCATTGATGACTGATCAGAGTCATGCAAGGACTCCTCAAAAATGGCCCTTGACCATTTCTGCTACAGACCACCAGAGAATCCTAGGACTGGGTGATCTCCACTGACAATCTGCCTGGCATATCGGTGACTAACTGAGCCTCCGTGGTCAGGGCACCCACCTTTGGATGCAGTGGTGGTGGCGGCTCCACTCTCAGGGGTGTAGGATCAGTTGCAGGATGCACTGCGAAGCATGGCTGGCATGGCATGACTGGTGGCTGTCAGGTAACTGAAGGTTCAGAGGGTAAAGCCCTACCCTGCCCTGCAATAGACCACTGTTGCCAGAGGAGCTCTTTGTAGCATCTTTGTCCGGTGCCTGTAATCGCCTGAGGATAAGGAGGTAAGGAGGTTGAGAATCATTGACAACGATGCCTCATGGTCAAGCGGGATCAAGACCTCGACCTGGACCTTGACTGTCAACCTGATTGTTGATATCAAGGCGAACAATCCGGCTGGTCATGGGAGACCACACATGCCTCGCTACCTTGAGCAGAAAAGGCTTTGGAAGTTCAACTGCAGGCAAAGGCCTCTCCTGAGGTGACCTGGCCAGGAATACTGACTGGGCTAGATCTTCCTGAGTGCGGACAACAGAAATGGGGTCTGTGAGATCGAACTGTGGCCCTAGTCCAACAGCCAGTCAACAGGCTCAAGGAAGATTTCCTTGGAGCCAATATAGCGCAGTGGTTTAAGGCTCTGAGCTGCAAACCTGGAGACCTGGGTTTGAATCCCACAGCCCCCACTTGCATACTGTGTGATCCTGAGCAAGTCACTTAACTTCCTTGTGCTCCCAGGTCGCACCTGTAAACAAGCTTTCAGCTTAGTGTGTCTCTCCTGGTTAAAAAAAAAAAAAAAAGATTTTGACAGCCTGCTCAACTGGAGTTGAGGTCAGCAAGCCCAATGGGGATACCGAGGAGCTCTCGACTCTGCCCTTTACCAAGGGAGCCTTGGCTAAAGTCAAGTGGTTGGGGGAGTCAAGGGATCGAGAGTATCTCGATCTCTCCTGGTCCCACAGCCAACGCAGATGGAGCTTGTGTTTCTTGCTGTGGTGGCCAGGGCTTTCCCTCAAGGATTGGAGGGTAATGTTCAGTACATTTTGTAGAAGCCTTCAGTGAAAGATCCTCTGATGCTGGACCCAGCTGGGAGAAGCACTAAGGCTGATGAGATTCCCACTGCAGCAGCCACTGCGTCCTCTTCAAAGGCTGAGAGCTGAGCAGCTGATCTGGTAGCCATCAAGGCTTGCTTTCAGCCTTTGGGCTGGTTCTTTGGTTCCCTTTCCAAAGGCAAGCTGAGGGTAAGCTGGTACTTCCAATCCTTAAGGAATTCTAGTAGCACAGGGAGGCATAAGCCACGCCCGACCATATCATGCTGCCCACCAGGCAATACAAGCATGTGTTGTGTGGGTCGATGACCAACATCTTCTGCAGAACCAAATACAGAATTTGGATCTTGGTTTCCGTGGCTCCATGATCTATCTAGAGGAGTCAAAAAACCAAGAATGAAGCTGAAAAGTACTTTTAAATAACAACTATTACCAAATGCACAATAACCAAAGCAGGAGCTGCCACGAAGGGGACATGTTCTTCCAGTGGAAAGAAAGATCTGACGTCAAGTGGCGGAGTTGAGGGATACACCACCTGGGTGGTGGGAGGAGATTTGCTTAAAAACATCTGATGGAACTACCAGAGCATGGATAGTGAACTATATCCACACCCCTAGAACTGATATTTCACCCACACTCACAATAGGCTTCTTCCTTTACTCCGAAGAAGCCCACCATTAATGTGGGTTGTATGTCAGTTTTTTTCTACTTGCATGACTTTGCACTTTTACATTTCATGCATGACGTAATTGTAGTTGCTGTTCTTATCCAGTGATGGTGAAAGAATAAATTATTTTTTGTTACACCTGCAACAAAGGAGTTTGGTAGGTAGGGTTTTGGATGCATAAGATCCCTGGGCAGTGGAGAGTGAGTGTGCCATAAATCACGGTGTGTACTGTCACAATAGCCATCTGCCTGTTATTATTTGTATCATATTTTGCTACAAAATATGTTTCTTTGAATTTCTGCTTGTGAAACATGGCAGTCAGCAAAGCATCATGGAACCTTGGATTTTCAAAAATATACTGTTCTGTCTCTGAGTGGAAGGAAACGGCTAACTTCAAAAGAAACTAACACGTGCCTAACAAAACCTGTGTGGAAATCATAAAAGTCATGCTGTCAGAGAGTTGGTGCTTTGAAGTGAAAATATTGCCTTTTTACAAGGTGACAGGAGGAAGAATGTTTCTTAGTCAGTCTATGTCAAAAATCTCATGATGCTGAGAGGTGGTTCTCAGACTGTTTTCCTGAGAGATCAAAGGGGTATTGTAACCTGTCATAAAAACCATGCTGTAATGGGAAGAAACAATTGTCTTGTTGTAATTAAAAATATTGCTGTATCTGCATGTTACAAATTAATTATAGGACTAAAAGCGACCTCGTGCTGTGACATCACAAGGAGGGTGGGACTTTATCTCTGATATTGGTGAAGCCTAGCTGAAAAGAAAAGACACTCTTTTCTGGACTACTAAGAGTCATCTTTGTTTCTGGACTTCTAAGGGACACTTCTGCCAAGACTGGTAATTCAAGTGTAAGGAGGTAAGTAAGGAGGCAGTATAACGTAGTTCTCAGACTTTGTTACAGTGAGCCTCCCCAAATCCATGGAAAAGATTTTGAGCCTCCCCCAAAAATTGAAATAATGTTGGGCCTCCCCAAAGAAAAATAACATACTGTACTTTGCGCAGTACACCATGAATGAATTGAAACCCCTTTAAGTACTTGGCTCACATTCAGTTCTTTGTCTTAAACTGACGTGGAACCTTTGAAAAAGAGCTCCTGTGCTCAAAGGTGATATCTGAATAACAAATAAATAAAATAAACAAATATTATTATTCAGCTTATTGTAACCCCCCAACACACACACACAGGCCAACCTACGTACTCTGTTATTTTCATTCTTGAACCATTGTTACCCCCTTGTTGCAGTACCTTCATGGGTCAGACTACTTTCTCTGTTTCCTTTGTATATGAAATAACCTTCCTACATGCCTTGCCTCTCCCCCTCCTTCCCTGCTGCTAAGCAACTTCTCAGGGATTACTTTGCTCCTTCCTGCTATTGATCTTAGCACTTCTATGCTTCTTTTCAGACTTGCTTGAGCCTCCCCTGGAACAGGTTGGGGCCTCCCCAAGGAGGCTGGCCTCACCATTTGAGAACCCTTAAGGCTCTGAGCTGCAAACCTGAATACCTGGGTTTGAATCCCACAGCCCCCACTTGCATACTGTGTGACCCTGAGGAAACATAGAAACATAGCGGTTGACAGCAGATAAGGACTGCAAGGCCCATCCAGTCTGCCCATAAGCAGAGTCACTTAACTTCCTTGGGCTCCCAGGTCACACCTGTAAGCAAGCTTTTAGCTTTAGTGTGTCTCTCCTGGTAAAACACAGGTTTAAAAAAAAAGTGTGAACCTTTGCCAACTGAAAACTGAGGTAGCAATTAGTTATTCAGTTACAAGGCACTTTGTTTTGTAATTGTCCATTTCTTTTCTGACTGTAATCATTATGTATATATGCTCTGCTTTATGTACGGTATTTATTTACTATTTTTAGTTTTAGTAAATTTGGTTTTCCTTAAACCTGCCTGAGAGATTTTCTCATTTTGAGTGTGAATGGTGGAACAGTATTGGTAATTCTGACATAACTGTTACATTGCTTAGTGTGTCACCATGTGCAGCCACGCTAACAAGGATCTGTGTAAAGATCCAGCAAGGCAGAAAAATACTAGTGTCTCAACTGAATTGGCAGGGGGTTTTGAAACAGGTTGGTTGTATGCTCGCTGGGTCAAGTATTGAACTGCTTTCCCTGAAGAGAGTGTGATATTTTGTTATGTTACCTGGGTGTGCTGGCTTAAAAGGGCTCATAATTGACCCAGGACTCGAGACTGGTAGTTTCTCGGACCCAAAACATACAGGAGGGTGTCCCTGTTTGTCCCCTGTTCACAAATCACACTTAAAGGTTAGGCACTGTGGTAGCAGAGGGCCTGACCCCAGGAGTGGGTTTGTGACAAGTACTACCTGTCTTTTACTGGCAGCACCACCAGGGAAAGACTGTGGAGCTGCCTTTTGGATAGAGGGACAATAGGTTCAGGAGTATCTAAAACAGAGACACAATGGCAGATAGTGATAATGAAGCTGCTTACATGTAGGTGACATTACGTTACGCTACACCACACTGCACTACAACGTTTAGATGTAGCTGATAGCTGCCACAGACAGTATAGACAGACTTTGTAGAAAAGCTCTGCAAAATGACTTCACTTCTCACTTTTTATTATCTGATTAATACAGGTTTTCAAGTGGATTCACTTTTAATGCTTTTTGTGTCTGTTTTTCTCACTTTTTTGAGAAACAAATACTAATTTGATTTATCAGTGAATGACCACAACACATAAGATAAACCAGCATTTGTCAGCAGTTTACATCTTAACATTCAGTGATTATGAATTAGTAGTTTCTAAAGAACAATAAAGTATAATTTAAAAATTAAACTTTTGTGTGTGTGTGTATATATATATATATATATATATATATATATATATATATATATATATATGTATATATACATACATACATATATAAAAAGTAAGTAATAGAAACAAAGGAACATGGAAACATAGACTTTGTGAACAGAAAAGGACCGCTGGGCCCACCCAGTCTGCCCAGATGTTCCCTGTCTAATCTGTCTCTGCATATGCTAACTGGTCTCCAGCGACCCTCCCTCCTTCATGCCCATTTACTTATGCCCCCCCATGTCTATCCCATGCATACTTGAAGACCCCTACTGTTTTTGCTTCCAACACTTCTGCTGGTAGTCTCTTCCAAGTGTCTACCACTCTTTCAGTGAAGTAGTACTTCCTCACATTCCTCTTAACCTCCCCCACTGCATTGCATGTCCTCTGGTCCTGCTGCTCTTTCTCATTTGAAAGAAACTCCCCTCCTGCACCTGGTTCACCCCTATTAGGTACCTGTTGGTCTCTATCATGTCCCCTCTCACTCTTCTCTCTTCTGGGCTGTACATGTTAAGATTCCCTCAGCCTCTCCTCGTACAGCTTTTCATGCAACCTCTGCACCATTTTAGTTGCCCTCCTCTGGACTGCCTCCACCAGTCTATGTCCTTTCTGAGGTGTGGCCTCCAAAACTGGACACAGTACTTCAGGTGGGGTCTCACCAGTGACTGATACAGCGGCAACACCACCTTCCTCCTCCTACTGGACATATCCATCCCTATGCATCCCAGCGTATCCCAGCATTCTACTAGCCCTACCCACTGCTTTATTATACTTCCCAGCCATTTTGAGGTCATCATTTATGGTAACTACAAAATCCCTTTCCTGCTTAGTGACCGTCAGTACCCAAAATCCTATACTCAGCTCCTGGGTTCCTATTCCCTTGCTGCATGATTTTGTACTTTTCGGTATTGAACCCCAACTGCCATGCTCTTGATGATTCCTTGAGTTTCCCAAGATCCCTGCGCATTCTCTTCACCCTTGTCTAAGTGTCCACCCTATGACAGATTTTGGTATCTTATACAAAAAGTCATACTTTCCCTTCCAGTTCACCTGCAATGTCACTTATGAAGACACTGAAGAGGACCAGTCCCAGTACTAAACTGTGCTGCATCCCATTGGTCACTCTCCCATCATTAGAGTGGGTGCCATTATCCACCACCCTCTGCTGACTATCTGTTAACCATTTTCTAACCCAGTTCACCACTTTTGATTCTAACCCTGAGCTGCTCAGTTCCTTAATCAGTCTCCTGTGCAGCACAGTGTCAAAGGTCTTGCTAAATCCCAGATAGGCCATGTCCACTGCCCTTCCCGATCTATTTCCCGGTCACCCAGTCTCAGAAATCAATCAGATTCATCTGGCATGGCATCCCATCCCCCGGAGAATCTATGCTGCCTATTGTCTTGCAGCCTGTTGGATCTAAAATACTCTACCAGCTTTTCATTTAGCAGGGTTTCCATTAATTTACCCACCTTCAATATGGACAAGCAAAAGCGAGAAATAATACCTGGAAGCAATTTTGTGAGCAATATCAGCTACGTGTAAACTGTGGTGTAGCATAGTGTAGGACAGTGGGGTGCACTGTCAACTGTATGTAAACTCTGCCATAGATACATGAAGTCAAATAGTATAGGCAGATAAAAGTAATAAGATACAGTAGACTCCACAGTAGTCTTAATATTACCAGCTTGACCATTAGTGAAGAAAGACTAGGTCTCAAAAATCCAAGCTATCTGCTCAATACAAACTCCATGAGGGACACTTTTTATTCACACTGATTTACAAAGTGGACAACTTTACTGCACTGCTGCAGCTTCTGCAGCTCCAACTACTTTTTCTCCGTACAGTTTTTTATCCTTACCCCAGCTGTAACCCACCTTGTTGATTAGGGGTATACTGTACCTGGTTCAGGGGAATTTGTTGTTATTTAGATGGTAGGGATATTGTCCCCCAGGTTTTCACCCATGTTGCCTCCCGTCTCTCTCTGGCATGAGCGTCATCATTCAAATGGCAGGGATAATATATTCCCCCAGGTTTTCATCCTTGTTACCTCCCTTCTTCCTCTGGTGTGAGCATCGTCATTCAAATGGCAGGGACATTTTCTTCTTGGGTTCTCACCCTTGTCACCTCCCTTCTTCCTCTGATGTGAACCTTGCTTTTCAGCCTCGGATGTACAGGGCACCCCTGTGGAACCAGCAAGCTCCCTGGCCCACTAACAGGGGTTGCTGTATGCCACAACCTGCCATCAGCCCTCCCCAGCCAATGCATACTGCCCTTCAGCAGCAGTCTGCAGCCTGGCCTGCTTCCCAACTCAGGGACAGGAGTCTGCTTCAGAACTCCAGTCAGCTGCAGGGCAGCACAACATGCTGGCACTGGGCTACCAGGGTGGCTCAAATGACTATTTAAAGCAGCGGTATTTGTTACTCACCATGTAGTTTTTGGTTTTTTTTTTCAGCAATAATGTTTTGCTGGCAAAAACATCTATATACCAATTTTCTTCTTGTTTTCTTTCATTCCTGAACTATGATACAGGATTTTGAAGTTTCTAACAGTTCTTGTTCCCATACAATGCCCACCATGAAAGTGAACATTTAAATATCTTGGTACAGTTCTATGCTGTTTACTATCAGAAACATGTGGTAGCACCATCCTAATACACACAGTATTAATCTAGTACTGGTCCCAGTACTAAGCCATGCTGAATCCCGCTGGTCACCCTCCCATCATTAGAATGAGTGTCATTAACCACCACCCTCTGCTGCCTATCTGTTAACCAGTTTAGTATGGTACAACAGGTAACCTCAATGGAAGAGATTTTAAAAAATTGTAAATGGTGGCCATCTTTAATTATGTGAGTCAAGTGAGTCATTAATTGCAAAAGCATCTATAACAACTGTCTTAGAAATATCAGAGAAAACTGAAAATTAGCTGACAACAAATCTAAGGATGTCAGAAATGCATTATTGCTTCAAAATGACATGATGGCATTTTTTGTCGACTAACAAATGCTGTTGCTTTAAGGGACATGGGAACTAGTAAGCAATCACATGCTAGGGCACAGGTTGCACTGTAATAACCCACACCCCCCCCTGGATTTTTTGTGAGACAAAGAAATCAAGGCCATATGCATTCAACCACCTGGGACAAAGGATATGAGACCACAATTCACAAACTCTGGAGTGTGTTATTGTGTTTATAAAATGGGTATTAGATACAGGAAATTGTATAACAAGAAATAAATAGGAAACCATAAAACAACAAATACAAAGCGTAAAACAACAAATACAAAGGTAAAAGTGAAATTGTTTTTTGTTGGTCCAATTTATTTATTTAGTTTCTGTTTCCCATGTAAATGCACTAAACAAAGAAATCGGTTCCTGGCATAATCTGAGAGGTTACAATGAGGTAAAAAAACATCAGAATACACACAGTTTTACAATGCAAACAAGCTGAGATACAGTGTATTTTATCAATTACAACACAGCAGAGGCACAAAAAAGATCACAGTATGTTTGTTGGATCATGCAGGCAAATTATCAAGTGTAGGGATTTAATGATGTGATGTAGTTGGCAATCAAAAGAAGTGCCAAAGTGTGGACTGTGTTGTCATTTAGTTAGATTTTCACACACCAGGATAACCTCATTTTGGTTGGACACCTACTTTCCAAGAGGGCCCTGGGTTCTGTTACGGTATAGCAGATGTGTCACAAGATGGTTGAATGTACAATACTATAGTTACAACCGAGTAAACAGATCTAATCATACACAAAAAATAAACAGAGGATAAATGTAGTCTATAGCGATTCTATATATACATATACTCTGCCTTCACAGATCTAAGCACAATACTCCCTCCTGACTACTTACACCCCACCAAGATTCCCTCAGATGTCAAAGCACCTGGTACCTCTCACCCTACATTCTACCTCAAGAGAGTTACTATAAAGGAGGCAGCATTCTACATAAAAAAGTGCTCGGGATGACCAGAATGGGTAGTGATGAAGTAGACATGAAGCTGGTGTCTCAAACTCTTGATGTGCTCATCAAGTCTATTACAAACTATTCAACAAATCCCTGACCCTGACACAATTCCCGGCCACTTGGAAGCAAGCGCTGGCCACTCCTGGCCACAAAAGCGGGGACAGGACCAATCTGTCCAATTACAGGCTGATCTCAATCCTCTTCCCCCTATCCAAGGTCCTTGAGAAAACTGTGGCTGACTAACTAACAGACTACATCAGCAAATACCAACTGCAGTGCTCCAACCAGCACGGGTTCAGGCAGGGGCATAGTACCATGACTGCCCTTGTAGAGTTCACCGACTGTGCACACAAAGCTATGGACAAAGGCAAATTAGTAGGGGCAGTGTTCATAGACTTAACAAAAGCCTTAGACACCGTCAACCACACCCTCTTACTGGCCCAGTTTCAAAGCCTGGGGGTGACTGCCAATGCAACACTCTGGTTCCAAGACTACCTGTCCCTCAGGTCACAATGGGTAAAAATAAGACAAACAGTGCCTGACCCCAGGAAAGTTATGCTGGGGGTTCCCCAGGGATCCATCTTGGGACCACTACTCTTCAGCCTGTTCCTAAATAATCTCCCTCAAGACTGTGATGCTAAGATAATCCTATATGCGGATGACACTGTCATCCTCAACAGCAGCTCTCGAATTGAGCCACTTCAAGCAGCACTTCAGCACTCCTTCAGTAAAATAGAAGACTGGTTCTGTGAGCACAAATTTCTGCTCAATTACAAAAAAAAAACAAGACCATGCTCCTATCCACCCCCAGCTCAAGAAAAGGTTCCCCACCATAAACATCACCAACAATGTACTCGCCCCCTTGGAACAGGAACACTCCTTCAAATTTCTTGGAGTAACCCTGGACGACACCTTATCCTACGCTCAACATATCGACCAGGTGGTCAAGACAGTCATAACAAGCTTGGTGTGCTTTATAGGCACAGAAAACACCTTACCACAGCAGCCATCCGCCTATCAGTCACAAGCTCCATCCTCTCCACCATTGATTATGCTTGGTTGTCTACAGCACAGCATCAGACTCTGTGCTCAAGAGAGTGCACGTAGCTCTCAACAAGGCCTGCAGGCTCATCCTGAACAGCAATCGAATGACCCACACCTGTTCCCTCTATGAACAGACACACCTGCTGTCTCTTGGATGCAAGACTAAATTCCTCGCATGCCTTCTAGGTAGAAAAGCATTACTGGGGACACCCCCCCCCCCATACATAGCAGGCATCTTCTTTCTCCCAGGCTTAGAATATATAACCAGAAACAGAATGCAGGGGGCCCTCGTAGTGCCATTCCAACGCACAGCTCTCAGATAGCACACCTTCTCCTACAGAGTCCCTCTCTGGCTTAACAAGGTACCCAAGTCTATTCGGAACTCCACTAGCCTGTCCGGCTTCAAATTGGACCTTAAGCACTACCTGACCTCCAGCTCTGTATGCACCTGCTTCTCCAACAGCTGATAGACTCTGGATGACAAGGCCTGGCTCTGCTAACAGAAACTATTCTCAGCACAAGGCAGAAACCACCCTCCCACACACTCCCACACACTTGACAATGCCTCTGAATCACTCTAAGGGACTGCTCCTGCACACCCCTCCCTCCTTCCCCAGTCGCCATGCTAGGATGGGTCTATGCCTCCCTGGCCTCAGCCCTGCCTCCTTGAGCACTTTTACTAGAGACTCCCCTCCTCCACTACCAAAATCCTGTCCTTACTGACCCTTTGCCCAACCTAACCTAACCTCTGCCTCTGCACCTTACCTGCACTTGTAATTAACTAAAGTTGATGTCCATATGCTGTATAGCGTTTTAAATGACTAAGAAACTCTGTAACCTTTTCCAGATTGTTGTGCTGTTCACTCTCTCAAATGTCCTAAAACTCTGTAACCTTCTTGACTGAATGTCTGTACTCTGTTCTCATGACGTGGAGCCTTAGCTCAAAGGTTATTTTCCAAATACCAAATAAAATAAAATAAAAAAAAAACATATTACTAGGAGTATAATCCCCATGGTATCAAACAGCTGTCAAAAAAGGGGACTGGGAAAGTGGATTATGCACTGGAAAGATAAGAAAACAGTGAATGGGCTACAAGAGATCAGAGAATTTAAATCATAGAGGATGTGTAAATACAAGTTAGTAGACACAGCGACTTTGCAGGTACTGAAATAGTTCTTTCTTGATGGGGCAGAAGTTGATAACTTTTTTCACACTTTCAGGTAGGGCATTCCATGCAGATGGGGCAGCAATGATAACACCTTAGCCCCAGGGTGGTACATGCTGGAAGTTGGTGTAAGAAATATCTCGCTTGTTTGCTGGTCCCGCTGTCCTGCCTGGGCCATGTACAGTCACAGAGGACTGTACTTAGCTGCTGGAGAAAAGCAAACCCGAAAAACATCTGATTGGAGATTATAAAAATTCCAACATGCATTGCAGGCTATTGAATCTTCTACAAGCTACTGAATCTCCCACTGCTGCTTACTGCTTTGATATTTGCATGGGATTCTGGGATTTGCAGTAAAAGATGATGTCGGCTTAGAACTAAGCAAAATTAGTCTGATGCAGTGTACTATACTACAGTAAACAGCAAGTAAACCAAAATGTTTTTGCATACAAAGTACACATTGGGACCTGCCCCACAGTTGAGTATGAGGCCCTTTGTGCCGACTGTTCCCCTTTAAGCATGGAGGATAGAGGCTTTGCATGCATCTGAGTATGAGGGAAGCCCATTTTAATTATTATATGGGTTTGAGTAGTGCTTGACCAATCTGAGTGCAGGGGGTATTTCCAGTCCATTTTGTAATTACAAATAAAATACCTGCTGGGGTAGTATATCAACAATATGATATATGAATTCATGGGATGTGAACGTGCATCTCATCATTGCTAGTATCTGAATTCAAAGTACAAAGGTCAATAAGTTCCACTTTGGTAACAGTCGGAACAGTTGTTTCAGAGGGGAAGAAAAAGGCTCCAGCCAATGTACGTTGCATTATTAGTAATAAGTACTCGCAGCTGGTTTTCACAGGCACTGCCTGTTGATGATCTAACTTCTGTCCAAGTCATAGATTCTCACAGCTGGAGTCATCTGGGTCCTACTGTACTTGTCAGTCAGCTAATGAACATACCATGACTAAAGGACATGTCTCTGCTGGATACAAACGGCAGGCTCTGTGAGCATCACACTACCTTTATTTATTTAAAATTTATTTGCCCCCCCCACAAAAAAAAAAATCACACTAGAGAAATATTTTCAGTTTCAAGTGTATCAAGGCTGCAGTACAAGCAGCTACAATAAAAAAAAGACAATACAACACTTATACAATATACAGGAAAAAACAATATAATACAATACAACATAATATAATATAAGCCCCCTCTCATATGAGAGAGGCTTACGCTCCCTTTAGAATATAATGTAAGCCCCTTCTCTTATGAGAGAGGCTTATGCTCCCTTTAGAATATAATGTAAGCCCCTTCTCTTATGAGAGAGGCTTATGCTCCCTTTAGAGACTCCTTTCCCTCTACCTTTGCCCTCAGAGTTTAGGGATGGCAGTGCTCTGGGGTGGAATTTCTGCTTGCCATCACTTGGTGGCAGCAGAGAGCAGGGTTTAGGGTATAAATAGGCAGGTTGGTGAGCGAATAAAGTGCCTTAGAGGAGAAAGGAAAGACATCATTCGGGTACTGCAGGGCAGTGTGGGGTGGGGATCCCCCCCTCCCCCCCGCTGTAGGCAAGACGGCATTTCCAGTGGCATAGCACTGGGTCCCCAGGTGGCATCCGAGGCAGGGCACAGGTGAGGGAGCTGCAGCCTTTTCGTTTGGGGTGCGGGGACTTGGGGGGTTGGAATAGAGGAAGGAGGTGCAGGATAGGCAGGCCCCAGGGTCTGGGTGGGCCCTAGTAGTGAGTGTTTTTAGTGTGCTTGAGTCACCAGGGTTGCAGCAGGTTGTGGCAGGGCCTCTGCAGCTTGACATGGCAGGGCGGCTCTGGCACACTGGAGAAGGGGTCAAGAGGAACCTCTACCCACTTAAGAGGCCTGTTTGGAGGGACAGACCTCAGGGCTGACTGACTTTGCTGGCTGAGTGGGCCGCGGAGTGCCTCAGAGGTTGTTTTCCCCTCATGCTGGATGCTCAGAGTGGGCAGCAGGCAGGATAAGTGGAGAAATGGCATTAGGCAGCATAATCTTGCTCGGCCCCAACAGGTCCAGGATGCTGGTGAGAGACGAAAGCACTTTTGGGGAACCAGGCAAATATGAGGAGCAGCCTGGGGTGAAAGGGTAATGGGGTATTGTGTGGTGAGTTTTGATGGTACCATACCATCCGTGTCCCTCAGAGGCTAGAAGAGAGAGCCAGGGAAAGGGTTTAGGGAGAAGCTGTATGCTTCTCCAGGCAGAGGAAAATGGACAAGCCCCATTTTGCTTTAAGCAGTGAAGCATCAGGTACTTACCAGTGCCAGTGGAAATCTTTGGTGCTTCACAGTCCAGGGTATAGAGGTCATGTTATCCCTGAGGAAAAAATCTGGCTGCTGGGTTTAAGTTGTGCGAAGAACTTGCTCTGCCTATATTATCTGCCTTTTTTCGATTTGTACAAATGGTTAGCCCCTTGGAGCTGAAATTTATCTTTAAAGAATACTGGACCCCCTGTAGCCCTTGTAATCATTTGGGTTCAGGAGAAATAAAATATAGTTTTGGAAATGAAATCAGTAGTCTTGCCCCTTTGTAGAATAAGAATACTAATGAAATGCAAATCCTTAAGTTTTAATGTCCCCACGAGTTTATTTTCCAGAGGGCTCTAATTAATTCCTGCGCCTCTGTGTTCTTACGAACATACAAACATACGAAAATTGCCAGCAGATAAAGGCCTAGAGGTCTAGCAAGTCTGCTCAAATGTGCAGCTAGCACCCCTTATTCTGCAGCTGCCCCTCCCTTCCACCCTTCCCCTTCATTAACCCTCCCCCTTGTCCTGTCCCATCCCCTTTTGAAGCAGTCCACTGTTCTACTGAATACCACTTCTGCAGGTAACGCATTCCACCCAGCCACCACCCTCTCTGTAAAGAAGTGTCTCCTCATCTCCCTCCTGAACCTTCCTCCTCCAGTCTCATATCATGGCCCCCGTGTCCCTCCCTCCTTACTTTGAACAGCCCCTCTGTGCCCGTCTTATTTATTCCTTTCATGTATTTAAAGGTTTCAGTCATGTCACCCCTGTCCCTCTTCTCCTCCAGTGAGTACATGTTCAACTCCTTCAACCTCCTCTCGTATGATAAGTCCCCCAGCCCCTTGATCATCTTCGTCGCCCTGTGCTGCACCCCCTCCATAGATACATAGATACATAGACAGTGTCGGCAGATAAGGGCCTATGGCCCACCCAGTCTGCCCATTTGAGCTTGTAAGTTCAGTTTATGTTTTCCTAAAAGTCTGTTGCCCCTTACCCCTGACCGCCAGAATTCCTTTATGTCTATCCCATGCATTCCTAAATCCCGTGATTGTTTCAGCCCCCACCACTTCCTCTGGCAGGTATGGTCTCCAGAACTGTACACTGTACTCCAGGTGGGGCCTCACTAGTGTCTTGTATAATGGAATTATGACCTCCCTTTTCCTGCTGGTGATGCCCCTGCCTATACATCCCAGCATCCTATTTGCTTTACCTGCTGCCTTGTCACACTGTTTCCCTACCTTGAGGTCATCAGAGATGATAACCCCAAGATCCCTTTCCTGTTTGGTGCATGCTATATCCTCACCCCCAACTGATATATTGTGCCAGGGTTTTTGCCCCATATGCATTATCTTGCACTTCTTTGCATTGAATTTCAACTGCCAAACCCCTGACCATTCTTCAAGTTTCTGCAGGTCCCTTCTCATTCTGTCTATACCTCTGGTGTGTCTACTCTGTTACAGAGCTTTGTGTCATCAGCAAACAGTGAAATTCTGCCTTCTAGGTCCTGCGCAATGTCACTGATGAAGATGTTGAATAGGACCAGTCCCAGCACTGATCCCTGTGGTACCCACTGGTCACTCTTCCCTCTGTGGAGTGACAGCCATTTACCACCACCCTCTGTGTCCTGCCACCCAGCCAGTTACCTACCCACCACACTACTGTCCTGCCCACACCCATATTCCCCAGTTTGTGTAGTAGTCTTCTATGTGGCACAGTGTCAAAGGCCTTGCTGAAGTCCAGATAGGCCATGTCCACTGCCCTCCCTGATCCACCTCCCTAGTCACCCAGTCAAAATTCAACGAGGTTGGTCTGACATGACTTCCCTGGTGAAACCATGCTGCCTTGGGTCCTGCAGTCCATTGACAACCAGATGTTCCACCAATCTCTCCTTCAGTAGTGCTTCCATGATCTTCCCCACTACTGAGGTGAGGCTGACTGGTCTGTAGTTCCCTGCTTCCTCTTTGTTCCCGCTTTGTATAAGGGGACTACATCTGCTGTCCTCCAGTCTTTGGGTACCTCCCCTGTTTCCAGTGATCGGCTAAACAGGATAGCCAGAGGTTCAGCCACCACCCCTCTTAGCTCTTTAAGGACCCTGGGGTGCACCCCATCTGGCCCCATTGCTTTATCAACTCTTATTACTTCCAGTTCCTTCAGGACCCTTTCTTGTGTAAAGGGACTTGTGTCCATTTCTGCACCATTACCCTCCTCTTCCTCAGTAAAGACTGAGCAGAAATACCTGTTCAATATGTCAGCTTTACTGTTGTCATCCTCCATGCAGCCCCCATCCTCCCCCTTCAGTCTCACCATCCCTCCCTTTGTCTTTCTTTTTTCACTTATGTACCTGTAAAAGGTTTTGTCCCCTCTACCCACTGATTTTGCAATGTGTTCTTCTGTCTGAGCTTTGGCTTCCCTTACTGACCTCCTGCCTCCCTCTGCTTCTCCTGGTACTTCCTCTATCCCCTTCTGCCTGTGTCTTTTGTATTGCCTGAATGCAATCTTTTGGCTTTCACTTTCTTTGCTACCTCTTTGGAAAACCATAATGGTCTCCTCTTCCTTTTCCTCTTGCTAACCTGCTTAATGCATAATTCTGTTGTTCTTGTAATCCCCATTTTAAATACTGCCCACTGTTCCTCAACCCCTGATTCCTGTCCCATTCCTTAATGCCTCTTTCAAGTATCTCCCATTTTCCCAAAGTCTGCCGCCTTAAAATCCAGGATACGTGTTTTTGTGTGGTTTGGTTCTGCTCTTTCTGTGATTTCAAACCACAATGACTGGTGGTCACTGTTCCCCAGGTGCTCCCCACTGTTACCCCCATCACACTGTCCCTGTTTGTGAGCACAAGGTCCAGTATTGCCTTCTGCCGAGTTGGTTCCATGACCAGTTGCTTGAGGAAGGCACCCTGAAGGGAGTCCAGGATAAATCTGCTCCTAGTTGATGCTGCTGCTGGGATGCTCCAGTCCACGTCTGGAATATCGAAGTCTCCAGCCAGTACTACCCCACCCTTGTCTGCCATCCTTTGGATGGCTAGCATCAGCTCTCTATCTGTTTCTTCCTCCTGGGCTGGTGGTCTATAGACCACACCTGTGCGGATGGCTGTCCCCATTTTCCTTTCCAGCTTAACCCACAGTATCTCTCCCCCATTTTGTTCCTCCTGGATCTCTGTGACCCTTATGTCATTTTTCACATACAGTACTACTCCTCCTCCCTTCCTGCCTGCTCTGTCTCTTCTGAATATGTTGTAGCCAGGTATGGCCATCTCCCAGTCATGGTTATCATTACATCAGGTTTCAGTGATGGCCACAATGTCCAGGTCTGACTGCACCATGACAGCCTCCAGATCTTCCATCTTATTGCTGAGGCTTCTGGCATTTGCACACATGGCTTTCCATGATTTGACCTCCCTAGACTGTTTCGCTGTTCTACTCCAGCCCCTTCCTTGGTTGTCCTTTATCCCTGGTTCTCCTTGCTGTCTGCCCTTCTGCTGAATTTTTCTCCTTTTCTGCTTATCCACCTCTTGGGTACTAATCTCCATCTTTTGCACACTGCTTTGAAGAGATAGCCACTCCTCTGGTTCACCGGTTCCACTGCTAGCTGTGGGGGGTGAGCAAGTAGGTACCCTCCTTGCTGGCCTGCCACCCCCCCTTGCTAGTTTAAATGCTTGTCAATGTAGCATTTAAACTTATCATTGAGTGCTTGGATTCCCTTCCAGGATGGATGCAGGCCGTCCAGGCTTGAACAAACCTCCATCCCTCCAGGTGGGTCCCAGTCACCAATGAATCCAAACCCTTCCTCACAGCACCAGTTCTTCAACCATGAGTTAAAGTTCCTGGTGCATGCACTCCTATGCTCTCCTTGCCTCTGCAGGTAGTACCTCTGAGAAAGTGACAGAATTAGCTACTTGCTTGAGACCCCTCCCCAATTTCCTAAACTCTTCCTGAACTTCCTTTGGCTCCCCATTTGCCAGGTCATTAGTACCTAGGTGGATAATGACATCCAGCTCACCCTCCCGTCTTGCCTTCCCAGTGATCCCCAGGATCTTCCTTCCATCCCTCCATGCCGTGGCACCTGGTAGGCACCTCACCTCCCTGTCCTCCCCCTCCTGTGTTCCTAGCTGGATCCCTCTTATGATGGAGTCCCCCACCAGGATTCGCTTCCTCCTCCTCTGGGGTCCACTGCTTTCCCCGCTGAGGTCACCTCCTTGGCTAACCTCCACATCCTTTCCTTCCACTTCTCTGGGTACCTCTGTTTGGTTGTCCTCGTTTGCTAGTGTGGCATATGAGTTCTTGAGTGGAATAGGATCTGGGATGTGCCTCTGCCTGACCGCTCTAACCCTCCCTGAGCCCAATGTCATCCAAGTGCTCCTCGTTCTTGGCATCCTTTGAGGCAGTTGCATTGGACTGGGTGGTCTCTAGATAGGGGTGATGGTACTCCTGACCCAGTTTACTTCCGCTCTGAGTCTGGCTACCTCATCCCGCAGTCCAGAGAGATGCATGCAGATAGGGCAGCACCTCAGTGTCCAGAAGGTCTGCCTGAATATGGCTGCCCCACAGCCACTGCATTGCACCACTCCCACATTATACTGCAATTATACTGCTATTCCACTACTTGCCTGCTACTGAAGCTCTCCCTAGTTCCTTTTTATTAATTTACTGTCCTAAAATCCTGCTACTGATCCTCAGATAATTTTCTTTAAAAAAATAAATAAATAAATAAATAAATGAGTCAAAACACTTGTCGTGCTGAGGGTGGGCTTCTTCCCCCTTATGCTCCTCCTACTTCACACCCCTTACTATACCCTGTGTTTATCTCCTGTCAATCAGATTTAACAGGGCATATAATTAAGAGTTGGGGGAAGGGGAAGGAGGGCAGCAGCAATTAAAGACAGCACAGAATTACACCACCACTACGTTTTAAATTTTCAGCAGCCCAAAAACAATTCTAGGTAAAGACAACAAAGAAAGTACAGTGTCACTAAAAGCCCACAATCTAAGTTTAAAAGAAAAATAGCAATTACCAGTTACTCTAAAGCACTGAATTGAATATGTTTCCTTCCTTCCCCTTCTGGCTTCTTCTGAGAAAATAAAACTCTACTTGCTACCTCAACTCTGACTAAGCCCCACCTCCAGTTATCATGTAGCTGAGGTCAGAGGCCAGACAATTAACACCCTTCACCCAACTACAGGGTAGTCAGACAAGCCAAGATAAAATTTGCAGCAATTAAAGACAGCACAGAATTACACCACCACTACGTTTTAAATTTTCAACAGCCCAAAAACAATTCTAAGTAAAGACAACAAAGAAAGTACAGTGTCACTAAAAGCCCACAATCTAAGTTTGAAAGAAAAATAGCAATTACCAGTTACTCTAAAGCACTGAGTTGAATATGTTTCCTTCCTTCCCCTTCTGGCTTCTTCACTAAATGTGACTAAATGTCCCTTTCCAGATACAGGCGCCAATACTGCACGCAGTACTCCAGGTGTGGTCTAACTAATGACCTATACAGTGGCAGAATCACCTCCTCCCTCCTCGAGGATATACCCCTTGCAATACAACCCAGCATTTTTTTGGCCTTTGCAGCTGCCTTCCTACATTGTGCCGAGTTGTTCATTGACCCTGTAATGAGCACACCCAGATTCTTCTTCTCCTCTGTCTGGGCTAGCTGCACTCCCCCAGCTGGTAACTCCTCCTTGGGTTCTTCATCCCAAAATGCAGCACCTTGCACTTTTTGGCATTAAACCCCAGGTGCCAGGTGTCTGACCAGGTCTCAAGCTTTGCCAGATCATCCTGCAACCCCTGCCATTGCCCTAGGTCATCCACCACCGTGCCTACCATGGTATTATCAGCAAACAGACTGATCTTGCTCTTGATGTCCCATGATATGTCTGCAATGAATATCCCAAACAACACTGGTCCCAACACCGAGCCCTGTGGAACACTGCTCATCACTGCCCTTGGGTGTGAGAGCTCCCCACCCACCACCACCCTCTGTTGCCTTCCCTGCAGCCAGTTTCCTACCCATCTCACCAGCTTTGCACCCGCTCCCGTGCCTACTAACTTCCTTCCCAGCCTTCAATGTGGCACCGAGTCGAATGCCTTACTGAAGTCCAGATACAGGACTTCCACTGCATGGCCCCTGTCCAGTTGCCTAGTTACCCAGTCGTAGAACTCCACCAGGTTGGTTTGGCAGGATCTGCCACGTCTGCTGTCCTGTAGTCCTTTGGCTTCTAGGAGGGCCACCAGCCTCTCCTTCAGGATAGTCTCCATCAGCTTACCCACGATGGATGTGAGGCTCACTGGTCTGTAGTTTCCCGGTTCATCCCTGGGACCACTCTTGTGGAAGGGCACCACATGAGCCATCCTCCAGTCCTGAGGTACACACCCCGAATGTAGTGAGGCATTAAATAGGTCTGCCAAAGGTCCTGCAAGGACCTCTGCCAGCTCCTTCAGTACTCTGGGATGGATGCCACCTGGGCCTGGTTGCCTTGTCCACCTTTCAAACCCTCTTGAACTCTGCCCTCCATGATTTCTCCATCTGTCACCCCTCCCCCCCGTTTCTGCCATTTCTCCCACCTTGGGTGTCACCCCCCTCTTCTCTTTAGTAAATACTGAGCAGAAGTACTCATTTGGTGCTTCTGCCTTATCGCACCCTGCTTCCACCCAACCCCCCTCCTTCCTAATCCTTCTTGGAGTAAGAGAGGGGTCCTGTGGCTGAATAAATGAAGATACATTGAGCCAGGTATCTTTTGGTG
Organism: Neoceratodus forsteri; assembly: GCA_016271365.2. Lineage (NCBI taxonomy): Eukaryota > Metazoa > Chordata > Ceratodontiformes > Ceratodontidae > Neoceratodus > Neoceratodus forsteri. The sequence continues at coordinate 1,096,937,527 of CM057451.1, forward strand.
GAGTTGGGGGTGTGGTTCTATGTCATAACTGCGACCAACGAAAGACGATCACTGTTACGGCGAAGGCACATCGCCGAAAATCAGTTTTGGTGATGCTAATTCTCAAGACAGCAAATGGCGCTGAAGACTTACAATTTTAACGCTTTCAACTCCAAGGGGTGCATGTCGGGGGTCAAAACATGGAAACAAATTCGGTCCGGGCGCAACACAAATGTACCTGTGCCCGGATCCAGCACCCTGTCCACCCAAGCTGCGAACCCACCCAACACACCATGGGGCTAGCTCGGCAGCCCACCATGGTACCACCATTCAAAAACCCTCCCACCCCTCGCTGAGCGTGCTCGCTCCCACCCCCACACGCACATGCATGTAGCAACATCCTATCGCTATATGAGTGAACCCACCCCCATCCAGTTGCCCTGCCTCGTCGGTAGCCCCCACTAGATGTGCCATGACTGAGTCACTATTTTTGGTTTTGCTCAATCGCGGTCATGCATGTCACGGGCTACCAGGGGTGCCCTCAGAGTTTGTGGCCGTTAAGTCCTGGAGGTTCCAGCTATCTTGAAGGCATCTCCAGGTAGGCTTGTTTATTCTCCATGTTTTAAACCCAAGTGTATTTCTGGGAAGATGTCTGTGTTGTGGGCCCCCGTCCCCAGTAGACTGGTTGCCCCTAGACGTCGGAGAAAGGGTGGCCACGACAATATAATATAATATAATACAATATAATATAATGTAATATAAAAATAAGTAAGCTCTCCCAGGTCTAGGGGTATGCCAGGGGTTAAAGGGGGAAGGGTGCACTTGCAGCCAGGAACACAGTCACAGAACATTAAACTCATTACCTAGGATCTGTTGAAAGGTCTTCGGGGGGGTGCAGGCATTTCATACTTAAGGGGTGCTGGCAACTGCAGGGGCAAATCTTGGTTAGCAGAAGCACAGTTACTCTGGTGAAATCCAATGTCTGCATGAAGAATGCCAGTGCAAAAACAGATTTAGTTATAACAGGTAAAATGCTCCTCCATGGAGTATTTGCAGATTTGATTTTTGCAGGTACAATCACTCAGTGTGACCAAAACCACAAACAGCAGCATTCAGATTCGAAAAATCTTTAGTTTCAGTGCTCTTCCCTGCAGGTGAAAAAAGTTCTACTTGATGGCAGCAACATCTTTTCCTTGGGGGCAGCCCTCACACTGCAGAGCCCAAACTCCTCTCCTTCCTGTAGACACTTGTTGGCTCCAGAAAATGACAGAATCCCCAGGACACGGCGGAAGCACCCCACAGAGCAGCAAAGAGCTTGTACAGCTACCTCCTGGTGGTCTCGCCACTAAATGGGGGTGGAGTATGGGGAGCTTAACGGGGGGGGACTGCAGACTGGATTCCCACACAAAGTCCAAAGTCCAAACACCAGCACCTCAGCAGGATGACAAGCAGGGCACTCCAGGTAGGGCCCTGGGACTACCTCGTGGAGGGGCTGCTTGCAGAGACTGACACCACAGGTTCCACTGAAACCTCCCACCTGTCCCCAACTGCTCCTGCTCGGCGTGACAAGGCACCACAAACCTCCAGAATGTGGTGACCATAAAATGGTCTCTTTCCTCCACTCCACCATGACCCAGGCTGCCAGTTCCAGGCTGTGCACCAGTCTCTTCCCTTTCCTTTTTCCAGGACACTTTCCAGGCCCATCTGCGCTGCTGCCCACCCTGGTGCCAGAGTTCACAGGGTGGGCTCCACTTTCTCCCCAGGCTCCAACTCCCACATATACGCAGAGGCCCCAGGCTCCCATGAAAAGACTGGGACCCAGACTGCTTCACTACTCCACCGTTTTTCAAGGGCGGTGGGCCGGGGTGGCAAACAGGCCAACCCAGCCCCGAACCTCATCCCTCAAGGCTGAAACAGGTCACATGCCAGCCCACTCTCTCTCTTTCCAACCAGACTCCCCATATTCATGCCAAAATTTCCCATTTATACCTATGGACCTCTTGACCCTGCAAACCAGCAGGGAGTCTACGGGGATGCAGACACCTAAATTGGGCACCGAAGTAAGCTCCCATTAGAGGGTTTACTCTTTATCCCCACACAAAACATTCATCCCCTGGTGAATGCCCAACCAGTTACTCCAAATGGTCCAGGGAGGGGAGATATGATGCTCCCCCCCTCCAGCCACTGGGCAGTGCTGGTACACCGCCACAATGGTGAGAACCCCCAAAGCAAACCCAGGGCAACCAAATACCACTAACCTAAATACTTGAGGGCCCAGGCAACCCACCCACCACTTCCCAAAGATGGATTGCCTGGTACTCGGGCGGTGGCATCCTTGCCCCCACTCTAACTAACTACCTTATCCACAGTGCTGCTGCCACCAATGGAGCGGCTCAAACATTTTAGCACCCACATGCACAGATACAGGATATGGCCAGTAAACAAGGGCACCTAAACAGAGGTGCCAAACAATTTACTTATTACACACACACACACACACACACACACACACACACACACACACACACCTCACACATTTTCACACAGCATTCTTCCAGCACACAGGCCTTACTCTCACAACACCCACACCAAGACATGAACACATTCCTTTTTTTTTTCTTCCCAAGAAAACAGGGCCTTAAAGCCCAGTCCAGGCATACAAGTTTCTGTAAGGCTGAAGAATTTCCAAAAGGCAGTCCCTAACAACATAGGAAAACCACCTACCAGCAATGTGACTCCAACAGTGGAACATACAGAAACATTAATTAATAGCAGGGCTATATACAGCAAACCTGAATGGGAGGGAGGCCTGGCATGATCCATTGTGGGGAAACAGTCCAGACATCACTCTTGGGTCCTGGCATTCAAGATTGTTCCAAGGCAAAGTACAGCTTTAGGTCTGGCTTAGTGTTCTCCTCACCAAAGGAATCTTCACAGATGATATAGTACTTGGTACACTGTTCTGCATCATGAAGCATAGCAAAGGTATGTTTTCTGTTTTTTTTAATGTTACTTGTACACTGATCGCCCATGAAAATGAGTCTTTTTGGCCCATGGTCCTATCAGTATAAATAAAAAAAAAAAAACAAAGGTCTTGAATAGGGTTAGTCCTGTCCACACCATGGAGGCACACATTTGCTTTGCCTTCCTGATGGCCTGTTGATGAACCTCCAGATCCATGGTACATTCCTTGTTCTATTGTTTGATCTTGTCCAGGGTCCCCTGAAACACTCAGTCCTCCCATCTCTCCTCTATGACATCCCATAGGGGTTCACTCACAATTGGGTAGGGCTCACCAGGGTATTCTGTATGGATAAGCCGCAGCACCTGTCGCTCAGCCTGCAACCACTCAGTATGATCCCTACACTGGCCCTGGGGGACAGTACCCTTTAGCAGCCAGCTCCCCAAGGTGTTCTGACAATATCAGGGGGTCGGAGGATCTGAGGGAGTCCTTGTCCAAACGCCTTTGCTTGCAGGCCTGGGGCAACCTAGGGACAGTATTCAGGTATTTCAGGCTAGGGAAGCAATAAGGCCTTGGAATATCTTGCTCCCACTCTGGGTCATCAAATGTGAATGACCTTGGGTGGACACTAGGAGCAGGGGACACTACATCCATCCTTCTATCTCCTCTACTGGGGTGCTGTAATCTCCCTTGGAGAGAACCTCTTCTATCTCCACATCTGGCTTCTCAGCTCCTGCAACAACAGGGGAAGGTCCAAGGGTGGTCTTCTTGGTCCCTGCCACTGCAGGGGTAATAGCATATGCAGGGGGCACACTAGGCTTGGGCTTCCCTGCCACCACACAGCCTTTCCCTCTGCCACCTGAAGGGGCAGGTTCTGTTGGGGTAGAAGGGCTGGGCAGACAACTACAGCCCTTATCCCCAGAGATCACCTCACTTACAGCTGACCCCATGTCATCTCAATTTTCCAGGCTCAATGTAACAGTGCTCATCAGGGTTGATATGGTGGTCGACGCCCATGAATGCTGGTAGGAGGGCGCAGGCTGGGCAAGAGGTGGTACCCCTCCACAGGTGCAATTTAAGCAGACAGGCAAACACTTTACTTAGCTCCAAGTACTATTGCAAATAACGCACTTCTGTGTGTGGCCTTTCTCCACCATTTCCCACAGACATGACAAGAGGGAGGCAGGAACAGTCGCCTCTTTGCTAGTCTTCGACAGAGCCTCCACCATGCTGCACAATCGGTTTCTCAACTCGGTCCTCAAGTTCTTCTCACTCCAAAACTGTGGCATGGTTAATGCTGTCCCAAAGCACAAAGTGGCACTCCCTCTCCTTGTCTCATGACCTCTGCCCCAACACTGCCCGCTTCCAAATAATGGAACACCTTCCTCAGAATTCTGCATAGATTAACTGCATGCTAAACAGTCCGGGCAGGCAGCAAGGTGCCAATTCCAGAGGTAAGAAAACTCATGATGAAAGAATTCCCCAAAACCAGGCCTCCAAAGTCTCCAGTGCTGCAGCACCCAGAAATCGAAGTCCAGGTAGGATTCTTGCACCCACCCCCCCACCCCTCAGCAGTTCTCCAATCCCGGATGAGCCTCCACACTGTAAACCTCCCCTCCTAGGTCTAGGGGAACGCCAGGTGTTAAAGGGGAGGGGCACTTGCAGCCAGGAACACAGTCACAGAACATTAAACTCGTTACATGGATTCCACTGAAAGGTCTTGGGTGGGGGGGTGCAGACAATTCGTACTTAAGAGGTGCTGGTAGCTGCAGGGGCAAATCTTGGTTAGCAGAGCCACAGGGTACTCTGATGAAATCCATTGTCCACATGAAGAATACCAGTGCAAAAACAGATTTAATTGTAAAAGGTAAAATGCATCTCCATGGAGTAAACTGGGTGCAGATTTGATTTTTGCAGGTTCAGTCACTCAGTGCGGCCAAAACTGCAAACAGCAGCATTCAGATTTGAAAAATCTTTAGTTTCACTGCTCTTCCCTGGAGCTGAATAAGGCTGTACTTGATGGCAGCAACATATTTTTCTTGAGGGCAGCCCTCCTACTGCAGAGCCCAAACTCCTCTACCTGCTGCATACACTTGTTGGCTCCAGAAAATGACAGAATCCCCAGGATAGAGTGGCTGCACCCAGCGGAGCAACACAGAGCTTGTACAGCTGCCTCCTGGTGGTCTCTTGACTAAACGGGAGGTACAGGGAGCTTAACAGGTGGCCAGTCCACATACTGGCTTCCCACACAGAGTCCAAACACCGGGGCAGGGCACCAACAGGAGGACAAGAAGGGCACTCCAGGCAGGGGCCAGGGACTACCTCGCAGGGGGGCTGCTCACACAGACTGGCACCCTGGGCTCCAATGAAACCACCTTCCTGTCCCCAACTGCTTCTGCTTGGCATGACAAGGCACCACAAACCTCCAGAAGGGGATGATTGTAGAGTGGGCTCTCACCACCACTCCACCATGACCCAGGCTGCCACTATCAGGCTGCACACCGGACTCTTCCCTCTCCTTTCTCCAGGACACTTCCCAGGCCCATCTGCGCTGCTGCCCACCCTGGTGCTGGAGTTCATGGGGTGGGTTCCACTTTCTCCTGGGCTCCAGCTCTCACATATGCACAGAGGCCCCCGACTCCCATGAACAGATTGGGACCCCAACCACTCCACTGGTCTACTGTTCTTTAAGGATGATGGGCCAGGGTGGCAAGCAGCCCACCCTGGCCCTGAACCTTGGCTCTCGCAGCCAAAACAGGTCATACTCCAATCTGCACTCTCTCTGTTACAACCAGACTCCCCAATTTGTGCCAAAAGTTCCCATTTATACCTGAGGACCCCGTGACCCCTCCAACTAGAAGGGGGCCTACAGAGACTCGGCAGGCACATAAACTGGGCACGTAAGTAAGCTCCTAATAGGAGACTTACATATAATATTATGTAACATAACTTGACATGACAACACGACATGACAACACAACACAACACCTGCTGTTTGGGCTTTGGGAGTGAGAAGTCAGACTAGTCGGAGCCTACTCCACTGTCAGCCTGCTACAATACTCTTGTAGGCTCTGCTGCCTTCTACTGCTTTCTGTGGCTCCAGAACTGTTGCTCCAATTAGGAGCTAAGTTTGGATAAGAGGGTGTGGCTTCCTGTTTAAATTCAGTGAATCTTTAGCAGTCCTAAGGGCCAGAGGATAAGGGCAGCAGTCAGCAGGAGATGCTGCACCCTAAGTGTGATACCCCGTACTGCCCTAAATGTAATTAAATTGGGTGAATGTGCATTAGGAGGATTGTTCAACAGTTAAGAGGCATCATCCAGCATCAAGGCACAGAACATTGTAAGTAAACCATAGGATGATAATAATATTACATATAAAGTGGGGGGTAGGAAGAAGTAGGCTGTTGGTTAACTAGCATCTGCAGCTTGTCCTTTAGGTAGGGAAATGGGCAGACTAGGTAGGTCAAGCGGTCCTTATCTGCTGTCAAATTCTATGTTTCTATGTTTCTAAACAGATTACATTGGAGGTTAACTAGAAGTATAAATTAAAAAGTGACTAAAGGGTGCATATTGTTATAATAGTACACTGTATGTTACATTGCTAAAACTAATACATACTGCTATAGGTTCTTTATTGTGAACTTCTAGTTAGGCATTGATGCTGTGGTGAATTAATTCACTTTCATAGGCAAGGAGGATTATTTCATTTCTGTTGTTGTTCTCCATAGTTAAACCTGATTAAAAGTGTGTCTACATTGCTTAATCTGATATGCTAATACTTAACAAGGAGTTACTACATATTGTAGCTAGAGTTACCATAACAATCTATTGGGATAGGCCCAATGCTTCCCCAGTAAAAGGGAATAGTATGGGGAAAGCAGGGTAAATCCTATATGTAGTAGGTCAAAAAGCAAGGCAGAGGAAAGTAAAGATCATGGGGTGGTGCAGTGCAATGGGTTTGGTGCCATGGTCTTTTGGGAGACTTGCTTGAGGCTAAGGTGCTGCCCCAAAGCCTGAAGTACCTTGTCGATAAAATTTCATGTTCAATGCATATTTATAATCACAACCCAAGAGGTAAGGGGGGAAATAAATATGTTGTGCCTAAAATAGATAACAAATTTGGTGACATGACCTTTGGAACGAAGTTTATTAAACTCTGGGCTCCAACTGACATAGAAAAAAAGCAAATCCAACAAACTAAACATTTTATGAGATCTGCTGGTTATGATTTGGAAATGAAATGCATGTGTAATGGTTGATATGTTCATACCTGGATGGATATACCAATACGCAGTAGAAAGTGTGAAGAGGTTTTTCCCAAAGTCTTAGGAATAGAGTTATAACATAAGCTTTGAACTTAAATGTATACTGTGTTGTTTTCTTAAATACATGTTAGAATGTGGATTAACTTAATAGTTATGTATTGTATATTGTCACAATGTAATGATGTTTGTGTAATATATGTAAATTTTAAACCCAAATGTAACAGGTCCACCTTGAAAATGGGTCTATGACCCAGTGGTGTAAAACATTTCTACCTGTATGAAAATAAATCCTTTACCTACCTTTTACCTTACCATATGTGCTCACTTCTCTGGGTTTGTGATCATAGGTTGCTAGACACCAGGCAGAACTGGCAATTGTACAGCAGATCTTGTGCCACACCCAGGGGCCACTGAGTTCACTGCCACTGTCCCAGAGGATGCCTAGACAGAGGCACAGTGACTTGACCAAGGTGGGTTTCAGCAGGGTGGGAGTGGGGGAGGTGCATGCTACTCAACTATATCACTGTGGGGCAAACAAGAGAAGGTACCCACTGCAGTCGGAAGGGAGGAGGTGGAGGACCACAGAAGAGGAGGCCCTATGGAGGGAGGGGGACGGAGAGAGAACATCTCAGCCTAAGAGGAAGCATCTGCCTGTGGGGGGACTCAACTGTGAGGGGGACTGACTTGTAAGCTGGGTGAAGGAAGGAAGAAAGGATAGGGAAGTGGAATGCCTGAGCAGTGTGATGGCACAGAGGGATCAAAAGCACATCCAGAATATCACTAGGGCAACAGGAGCCAGGAAGGAGCTAGGCATCATTTTCCATCTTGGAACAAGTGATATGGCAAGGGATAAGGTAAGGATAGTGCAGGGAAACTTCAGGGAACTGGGAAGGGGACTCAAGTAGATAGAACGCATGGTGGCTTTGTCCAAGCTACTACCTGTCTATGAATGGGAAGTGGCAAGGGCACTCCACACCAGAGCGTTTAATGGGTGATGAAGGCATGGTGCAAGGAAGAGAGATTTGGATACATCAGGGACTGGGGACCGACCAGGGAAGGTGTGGGGCTTTTTAAGGGAGACAGCCTGCATCCGTCTAGGAGGTGGACTTATGTCCTTGGTGGGAGGTTTAAATAATACTTGGAAGAGCATTCAAACTAGCCGGGGGGGAGGTGGTAAAACCAAGGGGAGCAAAAACTGCACACACACACACACACACACACACACACACACACACACACCTCGGATGGTAGTGTGTTAGGGAGGGAGGGCCTGAGGGGAGTGAACTCCCCTAAGGCAGAGGTGCAAAAATGCAGGGACTGGGACAGGAAGGAAATGAAGGGGAATAAAACTCAGATACAGGAGGACAGAGGATTAACAGAGACCAGGAATGGTGAAAATCAGGGAACAGGCATGGCATGGGGGACATAAAGGAGCAACACATACAGGAATGGGAGAGAGAGAGAGAGGCAGCATAGCAGGTAGGGAGTTAAAAAGAGGTGGAGAGCCATATATATTAATGCAAGGATTCATGGAAACAAAATTCCATACCAGGAAGAAATCATGGTGGAGGCTAACCTGGATTTAGTAGCCATAAAGGGGACAATTTAGTGGCCATAACGGGGACATGGTGTACTGAACACCACAAAGGGTGCATGGCCATACCAGGCTATTCTCTGTTCATGAGAGACAGGGAGGGGAGGAAGGGTTGTATTATACTAAAGGAGAGAATCAAGGCCACTGAGGTACAGGGCACCAAGATGAAAAGGAGGGGTTGGAAGTGCTGTGCATCAGCCTGAAGACAATCTCTGGGGGCACTAACCATACTGAGGTAGTATACAGACCTCTAGCATAGACAGAGGAGATGTGTAAGGCACTTGGTGAAGTCATCATCAGAATAGCAAGCAAGGGGGAGGTACTGCTACAGTAATTGGAGACTTCAATCTGCCACATATGGAGTGGAGCCTTCCAACTGTGGCCTTGGCAAGGAGCAGGGCCATCCTTGATTCTTTACAAGGGGCTTTTCTCGGGCAGCTAGTCAAAGATCCCACTAGGGACAGGGAAGTCCCCTGGGTACCAGTGATCATCATACAGTCTGGTTCAGCATAAGTATAGGAACAGAGGCAAACCACCCAAAGACTAGGGCCCTGAACCTTAGGAGAGTGAATTTTAAAGGAATGTGAGATTGCCTCAGACTCTGTCTCAAGGAGAGGGGGGATTGTCAGAAGGGGTAAAAGCACGGTGGGAAAAGAATAAGGGAGGGAATAATTAAAGCAACAACCTTTGCATGAAGGAAGTGAGCAAAAGCAAAAGGAAGAGGAGACCACTATGGTTCTCAAAGGAAGTGGCAAGGGCGGTTTAAGAAAAAATGTGCCAATTCAGAAGTATTAAGAAACACAGAGGGAGGAGAACGAAGAAGTACACCAAGCAAAGCAGAAGGAAGCAGGCAAGGCATTGGAGGGTACAAAGGTGGAAAGAGAGGAAAGGATTGCTAAAAGGATAGCTAAAGAGGATAAGACTTTCTTCAGGTACATATGTGAAAAGAGGACAGTAAGGAGGGATAGTAAGAATTAGAAGGGCAGAAGGGGGAGACTGTGCAGAAGAGGACCAAGAAAAAGATGACATCTTTAACAGGCAAGGTAAATTTTATTTATATAATGCTCTATCCATAGGATCAGAACATTTTATAGTAGGAACAGAACCCCCAGAATTAAAATCAGCAATTTCAATAAAACTAAAGGATTTCTCAAACAGGAGAGTTTTTAAGGAGGCTTTAAGGCCGCCACCAAGCTGACTGCGTGTATATAATGTGGCAATGCGTTCCAAAGCACTGGTGTAGCAGTTCCAAAGGCTCAGTCGCCAGATCTCTTAAGACGAGAAAAAAGCACCACAAGCAAGTCAGCCTCAGCAGAGCCAGAGCATTGGGGGCGGAGAGGTCGTTAGAGAATCGGGAGCTTTTTAAGGTAGTCAGGTCCCAAACCACATAGGGCCTTGTATGCCAACAAGCAGCTCTTGAAGGTGATGTGTGATCTCACAGGCAGCCAGTGCAGAGCACGCAGAACAGGAGTGACATGATTCCTAAAAGAGGCACCTGTCAACATCGTGGCTACAACATTCTGCACTAGCTGCAGTTGACACATCAATCCACCAGACAACCCTAGGTATAAAGCATTGCAGTAATCAAGTCTGTTGGTGACAAAAGCATAAATGACCATAGCCAGGTCATCAGGCATTAAGAAAGGACGGATCCTGGTGATTCCAGAGATGAAAGAAACCAGACTAAAGAACCAACAACACCAGTTGTTCGAGAGGTACTTCTGATCAGTCTTCACATTGGCGGGCATAGGGGATGGACCATCAGGGAGAAGTAAGAATAGGAACAGTAGAGGCAACAAGTCTATTTTAAGAGGAGAGTCCTGAAAGGACTTGCAGTCTGAAAGTGGACAAGTCTATGGGATCGAACAGGATATACCCCAGGGTCCTAAAAGAAATGAATGAGGTACTAGCTGCCCCATTGACAGCCTTATTCATAACAGCCCACTGGAAACAGATGTAATTCTGGAGAAGGGCTAACGTGGCCACTGTACATTAGAGCAGCAAAATGGAGGAGGCTAACAGCAATAGGCCAGTCAGTCTTACTTCAGTGGTTGGGAAATTAATGGAAACTACTTTAAGAAAGACTGATAGAGTATCTTGAATCCAATAGGCTGCAGAACCACAGGAAGCAAGGATTCATGGGGAAGGTCATGCCAAACAAATCTGATGGAGTTCTTTGACTGGGTGGCCAGAGAAACTGATCAGAGGAGGACAGTGGATGTTGTATATCATGACTTTTGCAAGGCCTCTGACACTACGCCACACAGGAGGCTGATTAAGAAGTTGATCAGCCTAGGAGTGGTATCTAAAGTACTGAATTGGGTTAGAAACAGATTAACAGATAGGAGACAGAGGATGGTGGTTAATGGAAATCATTTCTAAGGATGGAAGAGTGATCAGTGTACCACAGGGCTCAGTACTGGGACAAGTCCTCTTCAATGTCTTCATAGGTGACATCACAAATAAACTGGAAGAGAAGGCATGCTCTTTGCAGATTACTCCAAAATCTGCAATATAGTACACTCAAGAGGGAGTGGATAAAATGTGCAGGGATCTTGGGAAACTCAAGGAGTGGTCAAAAACATGGCAGTTGGGGTTCTATAGCAAAAAGTGCAAAATCATGCACCTAGGGCACAGGAACCCTGGCACTGATAGTAGGATAGGGGGAGGCACTGACAGTCACTAGACAGGAAAGGGACTTTGTGATTATCATATCTGAGGACCTCAAGGTGGCAGGGCTGTGAGACAAGGCAGTGGGTAGGGCTTATGAGATGCTGGGATACATAGGGAGGGGTATCTCTAGCAGAAGGAGAGAGGTGGTGTTGCTGCCGAGCTCAACCTGGAGTACTGTGTCCAGTTTTTCAGACCACACCTAATGAAGGACACTGAGGGTAAAGGGGGTTAAGAAGAGGGCAACTAAAATGGTGCATGGTTTGCATGAGAAGCCCTACAAGGATACATACTTAGATACATAGAACTTTTTGGCAGATAAGGACCGCTAGGCCCATCCAGTCTGCCCATATACCCTATACATGTAAGTGTCCACTGACCCTAAGTGGTCAATGGCTTTTCATCACTCCCTCCCCTCTCAAGGTTCCCTTGTGCTTGTCCCAGGCATGTTTAATCCCCTCCACTGTGCTTTCCCCCACTACCTCTTGTGGCAGACTGTTCCAAGCATCCACCACTTGCTCTGTGTAGAAAAACGTCCTCACGTTACCTCTTAATCTACCCCCTTCCTCCAATTTCATATCATGTCCCCTCTTTCTGGTATCTTTCCTACACTGGAAAAGATCCTCCACTGCACCTTGTTTATATATTTGAGGTACTTTAAAGTTTCTATCATGTAGCCCCTTTCTCTCCTCTCCTCCAGTGAGTACATATTGAGGTCTCTTAGTCTCTCCTCATATGTTTTGTGATGCAAGCCAGTCACCATCTTTGTCACCCTTCTTTGGATAGCCTCCACCCTGTCTATGTCCTTACGCATGTGTGGTTTCCAGTACTGCATGCGGTACTCCAGGTGAGGCCTTGCCAGTGTTTTATACAATGGCATCACCACCTCCTGCTAGTAATACTGTACCTCTGCCTATGCACCACAGCATGCCACTGGCCCTCCCTTCAGCCTTTATGCACTACTTTGATACCTTAAAGTCATCCAATGTGTAACTCAATGCTATGTATCATATACTCAGTGCTCTCTCTGTACCGCCCCAGGTATACACGTGAGGAGACGAGCATCTTGTTGCTCAGTGTGCCTTTCCTGGTGAAACATTTCAATAAATAAAAATAAATAAAGAGATGATAACCTCTAGATCCCTTTCCTCTTTGGTGACAGTCAGCACCTCCCCTCCCATTCTGTAGCTCTCCACAGGGTTCTCCCTATTCAGGTGCATTATCTTGCATGTTTTTGCATTGAACCTCAGTTGCCACACCTCCAACCATCTTTCAAGCTTCTCCAGGTCCCTCTTCATTTTCTTTACCCCTTCTGGAGTACCCACCCTGTTGCAGATCTTGGTGTCATCTGCAAATAGGCAGACCTTTCCTTCCAGCCCCTCTGCAATGTCACTAATGAAGACACTGAACAGGACTGGTCCCAGTACTGATTCCTGTGGTATTCCCCTGGTCACCTCTGTCTCCCCAGATTGGATTCCATTTACCACCACCCTCTGCCTTCTGTCCGTCAGCCAGTTTCTAACCCAATGTAATACCTCATGCCCTGTGCCCAGACTACTCATCTTGTTAACCAGCCTTCTGTGTGGGACGCTATCAAAGGCTTTCTGAATCTAGATAGGCAACGTCTACTGCCCCTCTCTGATTCATGTCCCTAGTCACCCAATCAAAAAAATCTATCAGACTCGTTTGACAAGACCTTCCCACTGTGAATCCATGCTGCCTCAGACCCTTGGCACCATTGGATTCCAGGTGTGCCACTATCCTTCCTTTCAGCAGTGTCTCCATGATCTTTCCCACCACTAAGGTGAGGCTGACAGGCCTGTAGTTCCCCTCTTCCTTCCTACTGCCACTCCTGTGCAGAGTGACTACATGCGCCCTCCTCCAGTCCTCCAGAACCACCTCTGTGTTGAGTGACTCTGTGAACAGGGCAGCCAAAGGCATTGCTAGTTCCCTTTGCAGCTCCCTTAATATCCTTGGTATATGTCGTCTGGCCCCATGGCTTTATCCACCTTCAGCTTTGTAAGTTCCTTCAGAACTCTCTTCACTGTGAAGGGACTGGTGTCTACTTCTACCTCCCCATTGCCCCTTCTCCCCCTTGTGTGGTTTTTGACCCTCTCCCTCCTTAATGAATTCTGAACAGAAGTATTTGTTTAGTATTTCTGCCATGTCTAGATCCCCTTCTTTACACTTTCCCTCCTCCCCTTTGAGCCTCAAACCCCTCCCCCCCGGTTTTTCTTCTGTCGCTAATGTTCCTATACAATGTCTTGTCCCCTTTTTTCACAGTCCGTACTAAACCCTCCTCTGTCTGTGCCTTGGCTCTCCTAACAGCTTTCTCTGCTTCCCTTAGACATTCAAGGTATACCTCCTTGTCTTCCTCCCTTTGGGTCCCCTTATACTTCTTAAAACGTGCTCATTTAGCCCTTACTTTGTCTTCCACCTCTTTAGAGAAACATAGTGGTTTCCTTCTTCTTTTCCCTTTGGCCACTATCCTAACACACTGGTTAGTTACCTCCACTATGGCTCCTTTTAGTTTTCCCCATTGTTGCTCCACTCCCTCCATTACCTCTCCCTTCTCCAGTGCTGCTCTTAAACATCTACCCATTTCACTGAAAACCACCCTCCTGAAATCTACTACTTTTGCCCTTGTGTGGCTTAATTGAGTCCCTCTCCATGCCAAACTACACCATGTGGTGGTCACTGGATCCCAGCTGCCCTTCCACCTGAACTCCTTCAACTCTGTTCCTATTAGTCCATACCAGGTCCAGAATCACTTTGTTCCTGGTTGGTTCATGCACCAGCTGTCTGAGTCCAACTCCCTGAAAGGATTCCAGGATGGCCGTGCTTCTGACTGAAGCAGCTGCCTGGGTGGTCCAATCCACGTCCAGCATATTGAAATCCCCCATCAATAGGATTTCACCTTTAGCTGCCATGTTGTAAATTTCCTCCACTAGTACCCTGTCTACTTCTTCCCTCTGTGCCGGAGGCCTGTAGATCACCCCTGTACGTATTACTGTGCCATTTCCTGGTTCAAGGGTGACCCACAATGTCTCAGCCTCCCCCGTCTTCCCTGTACTTCTGTAGTCTTTATGCCTTCTCTGATGTACAGGGCCACCCGCCCCTCCCTTTTTACCGTCCCTGTCCCTTCTGAACAGTGTATAGCCCAGTATATTGACGTCCCAGCTGAGAGGTTGAGAGATCTTAACAAGTACACCCTGAGAGAGAGAGAAAGAGAGAGGTGTAACGTGAAAGACATCTAGAAGTACCTCAAAGGGGTGAACAGGGTACATGCTTCTGTTGGCAGGACCTCCCTTGCTCTCAGGCGCTTGTTACACTTTGGCATCTGGACGCTAAAAATTATCTTAAAAAAAGCTCCCAAGTTACCTATTGTACCTTGTCCACATCTCCTGGAGCACTTATTCCCTCAGAAAATCTGACTTCATGTATCTAAATGTCCCTAGGACTCGTACTTCCTTTGGCAAAAATGCCATCTCCTACACCCTACCAACCAACTGGAACAACATACAGTCTATTCTTAAGAGACAAAGAACTTCTGTGCGCAAACACTGAGGCAAGGGTTACCCCAAAGGGCATTTGGCTGGGAAGCCAAGTTTCATGAAAATACAAAATCACACATGCCCACACAATGCAAAGCACCATGGGCTGCATATGCAAATCACCACAGAATGTTATGCTGGTTCAACTTTAAGCAGAATTGCATGGTGCCAAAAGGTCTCTCACACAGTTTGCAAAGGGTGCTAACAGATTCTTAAGCTCACCAGCCTTATATCTGTTAACGCCTTTAAAACCCTAACTCTAAGATTTATGAAAGAAATATGCAACTGTCGTTGACTGTATACCTGATGTTTGCTAATGTTCCAGTAGTCTTTGTGTAGCCCCATCTCCGGCCTCCCAAGGTCTACCAGTACACACCCTCCTACCCCTCTTCTCCCCCTTAGATCTCCCCTGTAGCTTTTTTTCCTTCCTTCCTCCCTCCCTCTCCCTTCTTTCCTTTCTTCCCCTCTTTTCCTCTGCTCTTTCCTTCCTCCCCTTCTCTCCTTTCTTCCCCTCTGCATTACTCCCCCTTCTCTTCCCACCCTCTTGTCTCCCCCTCCCCTCCTACCACGTCTTCTCTCCAGCTTTGCTTCACCAATATATCAAGACTTTATGATCATGCTTTTGGCAGTCTATATATGCAGCTGTATCCAACTTAAGGCCTCACACTTTTCTTATTGTTTTAGTTTAGTTACTTGCATTTGCATGCCTTGATTTCCACTTGTACTCCTGCTGCGCTTTTGCACACTTGTTACCACTTTTATTTACTGTTGCCCACGTCCGTATAAACTGTACAAATTGTATCTTGATACTCTTGTACATACTCTTATTATGCATATTTACACATTGTTTCATGTATGTAATGTACACTATGTTGTCACCTTGATTATGTATGTATTTATGTAGACCATGCTGCTTCTGTGTTTGTACTCCTGTTATATGTCTCAGGACCTCCTTGTGAATGAGCTTGCTCAATGGAGTTATTCCTGCAATAAACCTGAACTTGAACTTGAACATGTGATGAGCTGCTTTCATATCAGAATGAGCACTAGGACCAGGGGGCATGTGATGAATCTGAGGGGTGTTCAACAGTGATATGAGGAAATATTTATTTGCAGAAAGGGTGGTGGATGCCTGGAATAGACTGCCAATGGAAGTGGTTGAGGCTGAAATAGTAAGAGGCTTTAAGCATGCACTGGATAGACATAGAGGTACCTTAGATAGGAGGCAGGAGGGTTGCCAGAGACCTGTTAGGGTCTGCAGAGCAGAATAAGCAGGGAACATCATGGCAGACTGGCTGGGCCAAGCAGTCCTTTTCTGCTGACAACTTCTATGTATGTATCAAGGAAGATAAACACCTGCATTAAGAGACAGTCTCCAGGCACTTCAGCTTCAGGTGTGTACTATTCAGTTTCATGTTAAAAAAATAAGTCATGTAGAAAAGCTCAATAAGCACAGTCCAGTGGAACAGAAACAGTGCATCACAGTGGCATGGAAACTGCACTTTGCAGTGGTATGGAAACTGTACCTTGCACTATAATCTGGAAGGCTGAGGTTTGTGTGCTTAACTGAGAATCCAACAGTGGAGCCATTTGGTGAGGGCGTGTTGCTGAGGTGACTCACTTGGCTTCTGAGGAGGGATGGGGGAGGGAGGACAGTGGGTCTGTGGAAGTTGTGCCCATCCCCGCACCAGATAACCACAGAGTAGCATTAACTGTGAGGGAAATTACTTACCTGCCTGCCCCTCCCCCCCCCCAAACTAGAGGAAGGGTGTGGTTGTGGCAGCTGGGTGAGGTCTGGGAACCAGGAAAAAAAAACAAGGGCAAAAAAAAGAAATAATACAAAAGGCTCAAAGTTAATGTAAACCTGGTTTAGCGATTAAAGACTGCCATTCCAAAGGGCAGGTGCCACTAGGTCCAAAGGTTCCCCAGCTCCAACCCTTTTACATCCCTTACTTAATCTCTTTTTGTGTGTGTTCCCTGACTTACAGTGATATTTAATCATTTACATACGTACTTTATGTACATATTTTGGGGCGAAGAAGACCTGTGATCCACTGAGTGCTTCCTCCCACTAATTAGAGGTTGTGGAGGGTTAAAATTACCCTATGCATGTAAGTCCCCTCATGTGCCTGCAGCATACCAGCAGCCCTATACCCTTTCTTCATAGCCTGCACAAGCCAACAAATGTGGCCCCACCTCCTTTTCATCTGGTGCAGCCAACCCACATTGCTAATACCAGGGTAGGAAGAATAACCCATTTTAAATATCCTCCCCTCCTCGACTATGGTGACGTTGTTTACAGCACTGGTCCCAAGTCCACACCAGCCAGACTGGATCCACACTTTCTGTCTCTCTGCCCTGGACTGTCTCTCTCACAGCCACCACTGCTCCATGTACTTTTCCCTCTCCCTCCCATCCCATGATGCCAGGTGCCTTGCCCACTGTTCTTCCTTTATCTCCCAATTCTGGTTTGTCTCCCTTCCTTCATACCTTGCCTCTCTCCTTTCATCCCCCCTACCTCCTCATACTCCCTTCACAATTTTGATTTTCATTTGGTTCCACCAACCTGCAGCAGCATACATTTTGTCGACACCGATTACGGCACCAACAAAATGTCACCAAGCACTGCAGTGCCAGGCATTTGATGTCCCGGGAGGTATAGCACCAAAGCACCCTCCCGGGAACAATCGGTTTTTGCAGGGGTCTTTGCCCCCCGTACCTGCCAGAACTAAATATAACCTGCTCTGAGGTGGGCATGCCCTGGAGGGGGTAGAAACTGAGTGGAAGCAAAGGGCGACAGGAGTAGGGGTGATCTAAAATCAAGATTGCCCCTTTCACTATTGCCCTTGTTGCAGCACCGTAATTATGGTGGCCAAATGTAGTCATCAGCTTGATGGACTACGCTGTCATTCCCCTTTCCTTCCTTCAAGGAAATCTACTGCAGGTCAAGTTGCCTTCTCCTCTTATTACCCTAAACTCTGGTCTTTCCCTTACCAATTACTGTACTCTGTCTCTTTCCCTACTCCTGGAAGTCTCTCTTCTGCGACTTCACAACATGCTCCTGCAACTGCTCTACTTTTCCACTAATGTGTCCCCCATTCCCACCCTCCCCAGTTTACTGTAGTGTTCCTACTCAGTACTTGCATTGTTTTTGAATGTTTGCAGTTTTATTTAACCTAATTAAGCAATAACAACTGAGAAGCTGATCATTTCTGAGGGATTAACAACCAGTTGGGTGGATGGGTGGCCCAAGGTACATCCGAGGGCCACCTCCCTCCAGCCGGTTGTTAATCCAAGGAAATGACTGGCTTTGAGGTTGTTATTGTGATGATAAGTCTAATTGCAATAACAATTTTCTTTCACGCCTGTTTATTTTTAACTTAAAGCAACAGTGCAACGAAATTGGGCTAAAATTTCACCCTGCCTTTTTTTCATCCTAATCCATGCCAGATGTCTTCCAGTTTATTACAGTGGTAAAATTCTCAGTTTCCGTTCCCATTTAAGAATTTTATGAAAGTTTTAAAACAATTATTTCTCAAAAAAAAAGATGGCCGCCTCATTTTTGCATAAAAATAATGTTGAGGACCTGAGAAGGGTAGGAATCAAGACAAAAATGTAAATGTACAGTATACAGCATAGGAAGCATCCAGAAAACCCAGATCAACAGTTCTGCCAATATTTTTCATAACCATAGCAGAAAATTAACTTTTAGGAATAACTTTTTCATTGCACTGCTGCTTTAATTAAAGCTTTAAGCAACAGTGGCATAAGCCCTGCATGCCACACAGTATCAGTTGGCAGCTGGATTATTTTGTTAATGATCTATCCAGTAGCCAATCAGGAGCCTCGCTAGGCTCATGAATGACTAAGTAGATTTATAATGCATCATATTGTATCATGGTTCTCTACACCTGGTATCTGCCTTTTGTATAACTGCTAATTTTCTGTACTTATTGCACCTTGTCTGTCCCCCGGACACATCTGGAAATCAGTCGTCACCAGCATAGTATGTCTTCCCAGGTAAAACTTTTGAAATAAATAAATACTTAAACAAAAGAATTTGGATAATAAATGTTGCAGAGTTCACCTTTCTGTGTACATTAATAATCTATCTGCAATATCTATTTGTGTCTATCTTTCTACTGTCTGTCATTTTGTTTCTATTTTATGCAGGATCAGGAGCAAAACCGAGAAGTAAAATGAAAAAGGAAATTTCACGTAGGAGGTGATAACCAAGATATGATAATGACTGCTAGTACGCCGGGTGATGGATGAGATGCAGAAATAATAATTTGACAGAGTAATTGTAAAAGACTGATTAAAAATTAATGTTAAATGCATGAAAGCCATTTTAGCAAGAGAGGGAGAAAGTCAATTAGTAATTCACTTGAAAGGAGAATGGAGAAAAATGAATCAGAAGTCAAAAGCTTGCAAGAGGCCTGTTCTTTGTTAATTAGGTCATAATGATAAATATTTTCCAAATTAAGAAATGAAACATTAAAATGATCATAAATTGAGTATGGTATGTCTTGCTTAAATGGGCCCATTATTCATTCATTAATGCATACATTTTTAGATTCTATTGTTGGTTCAGATTTAAAATGAATTGATATTAAAAACTGCCTTACAAACAGGGTGAATTAGGGCTTTTAAAAGGCTGAATCAAAGGGATCTGGCAAACAACTTGCTTTTACTGGATCTGGGTTTTTGCATCAGTACTTTAGATTCCTTTTGTCCCTGATCCCGACGGCACTCCCTCTGCCCCGTTTTGGACCCTTCCAGTGGACTTACATTGAGCCATGTTTGGCAGCTGACCAGCCATCACATGGTCATGCAGTGCCTGTGGGGGGCCGAGCAGTCTGGGACATTTTTCTGCTGCTCATTTTGTCACCAGGACCCTGGCCTGCAATGACTCATGTGCACTTTGGAGTACAGTTTCTATGATATGAAAGGAGGTCTATAAAATCAAATTACTTTCCTTTATAGGCCAAGATGGATAGCCCAGTGTACATACAATGGGGCTAATTAAAACTAAAATAAATCCCATCTAGCTACCATACCTATTGCACTAGGTCTGGCTTTGCCCTAACAAAAACAAAAAAAGAAGCTCTTGGAAGCCCTACTGACCATAGACTGGTTATGACTTAACAGTACAGGCATTTGTAGCCCAGCTGTCTGCTGCTCTTGCAGTACAGTACATCCCACTTAAATGCATACCTGATAAATGTATAGACTGCATAAATGCACAGAATTTTCAGGTACATGGGTTGTCTTTGCCATCCCCCCAAAAGCTCTTTTATATCTCTGTATTGCCTGCGGTGGTTTTATAGTTCAGCAAATGGCTGGCTCAGCTCTTAAAAAGCAACAGTACAGATGCTGTCTGCTGCAAAGCAGTGTGGGACTACTCGGGCATGATGGCAGACAATGCTCACACCCTCAACCTGGGACTTCAGGAACAGAGGCCAGCAAGAAGGGTGAAAGAGCATCTGCGTGGACCCTCTCCTACCAGGGGGGAAGAAGGAGACATGCACCACTTGGAGAACAGCACCTTGTGGCTATATGGGGCCATTGCTGATATGGCTGTGACCATGCACTGATGGGCCCCACCTTCAGGACACCAATGTGGAGAATGCTACACGTGGGGTGGTGGTGATGGGTGGAAGAACAGGGAAAAATACCTGGCCATGGCAGTCTTGGTTGATGGCCTCCCAGTGTGCTCCCCCCATGCCATCTGATCCTCATCAGAGGTGCATCCACTACCCAGCCCCTGGTGCCCCAGACACTGACTTTGGTTGCACTCTTCTCCCTCTCCCCCACTGCACTTGGGAGGAGGGCGGCTCTGGGAGGGACTGAACTGACATGGGCACCACAGGGACACACTGCAGTCTGAAAGTGGTAGACACCAATTAGAGTGAGACAGGCTGCCAGAGGAGTAACACAGTGTGGGACTGAAACAGTGAGGCTCCTTGGAACATGCACGATGGCAAAAAAAAGCAACAGTACCCAAAAGGTAGAGTGACTCCACAGAACAGGAGTCGAGTCACAGACAGAGCCTTTGACACCAGCACTGCTATTAATTAAACAGTTAAGTAAATAATAAGCCATGAAAGGGTGTGCAATATAGGATTTTAATGCATGCCCCAGAGGTGAAGTAAGGCACAAGGTGAAGGCTGGGTGTCCTTTATGCTCCTGGGAAGTGCATTAAAATCCTATGATGCACACCCTGGAGGGGCTTACTACATTTATAACATTGCTGTAAGTCATTTTTTTGAGGGGAGGAAAATTAGATTTGGCACCTAGCCGTGAGTTTGAGATTTAATGCAGAGGCAGGTGACGCCTCTCTGCCAATGAAATTTCTAGATTTTTTCTTGCCATTTTATAATATTTTTTAACTCATTTTCATCTGGGTGGCCATTTTGTGTCAGGTTAAACAATGGATGGTTCAGACTTCATACAGAGCTACTGGAAGTAATTTTAACAGCAAAACACTGGTGTATGTCTGTCCTGGGTGGGAATCAGACCACCTGTAGCCGACACCCTCACAGATGGCACAGGCTCAGTTTCAGCTAGCAAAAAAAAAAAAATACCCCCAAAAGCAGAGATAATCTGGAAGTGATGGTGAAACTAACACTAGTACTATAATAATAATAATGTTCCCGTCATCATGACAAAACATGTCCCGTATAGACCAATGCTCAAAAGCTCTTTCACAAGATGAGATTTATATAAGCAAGACTTATTATTTCTTCTGGAAGGCAAGATTCATATAGTATGACTAGCAATTTAAGTTAGAAACTAGAAACTTTCTCTAGTTCAGTCCTTTTCAGAACTGAGCTCCCTCAAGCACCCACTTTTCCTTTTGTTGTCTGCATTCAAGTTTATTTTCAAAGACAAATTGGTGCTTTGCCTTGGACCAGCTGGATGATTGAATTAGACCCTTTTGTACAAGGTAACCTTTCTTCATATAGTTGCTTGCATATAACATCACTCACAATTTAAAGCAGACAATAGCAAATTTACGGGGAATACGTTCTCGCACTTGACTGTCTACACTGATAAAAAGGAGAAGAGCGACACGGCTTCAGTTAGCTGAAGGACACACGGAGTTTAGTGCTTAATCTGTTTAAATAATTCCAGGAATAACAAAGAATGCATCAATATTTTCTAATCCCTTCTTGAGGTCAGAGGCTACAATATCTTCCCATTGAATGGATTAAAGTTCATTATCCTATTAAGATGTTTCTGATCAGAAAGGTATACAAGCTACCTCTGGAGTTACTGCTCCCTGGGAACCTCTCATGCAAATACTGCACTGTCTCACTGCATCTTCAACTCTCTACCCCTTGCACCTTCTCTCCTTTCCAAATCCAGTAAACTACTCCTCTCTGCTGGAGGGAAGTTCATCATTTTACCACATACTACACTTCTATCCCACATGGCCATGGTGTTAGACAGCAGGCTATTTACTGCCACTCAAGACCCAGGCATAACAGACATTGTGCAGGATTTCCACAGGGGTCAGATGCAGAGACTGCTATGTCTTCATTTGGCTGAATCCTTTGAATTCCACATGCCCTATTTTACTAACATACTATGATGCCAGCAGAGTAGGCCTAAAGGTCTAGTGAGTCTGCTTGAAGATCAGCACCCTGTCAGGACACCGTTGCTGCCCTCCCCGCCTTCCCCATAAATCCCCCCGACCCTATCCACCATCAGAGTTACACCTCCAGATCTGGCATTTCTCATTTTTACCTTCCCCTTATACCTGTCCCAACACCTCTTAAATCCCTCCACTGTATCTGTAGCCACCAGTTCCGCAGGCAGTGCGTTCCTTGGGTCCACCATCCTCTCAGTAAAGTAGCACCTCCTAGTTTCCCTCCAAGCCTCCCACCAACCAGCCTCATAGAAACATAGAATCTGATGGCAGGTAAGGACCGCTTGGCCCACCCAGTCTGCCCATTTCCCTACCTGATGGATAAGCTGCAGATTCTAGTTAATCAACAACTTACTTCCTCCTACCCCCAACTAGAACTGCCTTATGTCTGTCCCATGCATTCTTGAATTCTCCACAACCTCCTCAGGAAGGCTGTTTCATGCATCCACAACCCTCTCTGTCAAAAAATACTTTCTAACATTACCTCTGAGCCGTCCCCCCATCTTCAAATTGTGCTCTCTTGTTCTTGCACATCTCTTTTTCTGAAAGATACTACCCTCTTGTACTTTGTGAATTCCCTTGAGATACTTTAAAGTTTCTATCATGTTCCCCCACTCCCTCCTTTCCTCAAGGGTATACATATTAAGCTGCTTTAGTCTCTCCTCGTATGTCTTCTGGTGCAGACCCTGCACCGTTTTGGTTGTCCTCCTCCTCTGAACAACCTCCACTCTGTCTATGTCTTTGCGAAGATGGTGTCTCCAGAATTGCATGCAGTACTCTAGATGGGGTCTCACCAACTGTCTGTACAAAGGGATAACAACTTTCTGCTTTCTACTGTTGATGCCTCTCCCTATGCATCCCAGTATCCCCCCAACCCTCCTTACTGCCTTCTCACATTGCTTGCCCACCTTTAGGTCATCTGATATAATTACTCCTAGGTCTTTTTCGATTTTTGTTGTTCTTATTATCCATCCCCCATTGTGTACTCTTCCCCTGGGCTTTTGTTTCCCAGATGCATTACCTTGCACTGAATCTGAGGTGCCATATATTTGACCATTCCTCCAACCTTGCCAAGTCCCTTTTCATCCTTCCACCCCACCTTGTGTATCAACCCTACTGCAGATCTTTGTGTCATCTGCAAAGAGACATACTTTTCCTTCCAGGTGCTCTCCAATGTCACCTATAAAGACATTAAAGAGGACCGGTAGCAGTACCGAACCCTGCGGTATCCTGCTAGTTACCCTCCTTTCTTCACTGTGAACTCCGTTTACTATTACCCTTTGCGTTCTGTTGTCCAGCCAGTTTTTTATCCAGGCTACCACCTTGGTACCCACCCCAAGGCTGGCTAACTTGTATATTAATCTTTGGCGTGAGACTGTGTCAAATGCCTTGCTAAAATCTAAGTAGGCCATATCCACAGCCCCTCCCTGGTCTACTACTTTGGTCACCCAGACAAAGAAATCTATTAGGTTTGTCTGACACGACCTTCCTGCTCTGAAACCATGCTGCCTTGGGTCCTGTGCCCCACTGGCCTCTAGGTACTCAACAGTTCTTTCCTTCAGAAGTGATTCCATCATTTTCCCTACCACTGAGGTCTAACTAACTGGTCTGTAGTTTCCTGCCTCTGCCCTGCTCCCACTTTTGTGAAGTGGAATCACATCTGCCCTCCTCCAGTCCTCAGGTACCACCCCATCCTCCCATGATTTGTTAAAGAGAATAGTCAGTGAAGTTACTATTTCTTCCCTTGGTTCTTTTAGAATTCTGGGTGAATCCCATCAGGCCCCATTGCTTTGTCCACCCTCAGCTTCAAGAGTTCTTTCAAAACCCTTTCTTCTATGAATGGACTGGTATCAACCCCCCTACTCAGAGTGTTTCTCTTGTTTGGTTTAGGTACCTCCCCTCCTCTTCCGTTGTGAATACTGAGCAGAAATATTCGTTCAGTATCCCTGCTTTTTCACTGTCACACTCTGCCCACATTCCCTCCCCTTTATTAAGTCTCTGTATCCCTCCCTTAGTCTTTCTTCACTCCCTAATGTACCTATAAAAGGTTTTATCCCCCTTCTTAACAGAGTTGGCTATCTTTCCCTCAGTTTGTGCCTTTGCTATTCTGACTGCCTTCCCTGCCTCCTCCTGCTTTAACTGACAAAGTTCTCTGTCCTGCTCCTTCTGTGTTTCCTTATATTTCCTGAAAGCTATCCTTTTCTCCTTAACCTTCCCTTCCACCTCTTTTGAGAACCATAGTGGTTTTTCCTTCGTTTTGTTTTGTTGATTTGCTTCACACAAAGGCTTGTTGCCTCTGTGATGGCTGTTTTGATTCTTCCCCATTGTTCCTCAACCCCTCCTTCTTGCCCATTTACTAGTGCTTTTCTGAGGCACACTCTCATTTTCCTAAAGTTAGCCCTCCTAAAGTCCAATACTCTTGTTTTTGCATGGCTTGACTCTATGGCTGTGTTTATTGTGAACCGCACTGTTTGGTGGTCACTTGTTCCCAGATGGTTACCCACTTCTAAATCCGAGATCCTTTCTCCTTCCCCATTTGAGGGTACCAGGTCTAAGATTGTTTCCTCCCGAATGGGTTCCAACACTAGCTGTCTGAGGCATGCCTCCTGTAGGGCATCAAGAATGACCCTGCTATTGGATGTGCCCCCTGATGGTCCCCTTCTCCCTCAGCTGGAACACACTATTTACGCTGACCCTGTTCACTGCCTTTAGATATTTAAAGACTTTGATCATATCCCCTCTGTCCTTCTTCTCCTCCAGGGAGTACAGGTTCAGCTCCTCAAGTCTCTCCTCATAGGATCTTTCCCCTACCCTGTCCTGGTCACCCTCCTCTGTACCCTCTCCAGAACTGCAATGTCCTTTTACAAGTGCAGGTGCCAGAACTACATGCAGTACTCTAGGTGCAGTCTAACCAGGCAGTTATACAGAGGGAGAAACACCTCTCTTCTCCTCAAGGTTATCCCCCTGGTAAAGCACTCAATCATTTTTTTTGCTTTAGCCGCAGCCCTCCTACATTGCTCAGAGTTATTCATTTTGGTGTCCACAACCACTCTAAGATCCTTTTCTGCCCCGAAACCTGCTGCTTCTCCCCACTCAAAAAGTACTCATGATTAGGGTTCTTAATCCCCAAGTGGAGAACACTGCATTTCTTGGCATTACACCTCAGTTTCCAAGTGCGTGACCAGCTCTCCAGAGTCTCCAGGTCCCCCTGCAGGGATCTTCTACCCTCCTCCCCATCTACCACCACCCCCAGCTTTGAGTCATCAGCAAAGAGGCCCATCTCACTCCTGACACCATCCCCTGATATCCGCGATGTAAGCATTAAACAGGAGTGGGCCTAACATTGACTCTTGTGAGACCCTGCTAATGACCCTCCTGGGACATGATACCTCCCCCCAACCACCACCCTCTGAAACTGCCCAGTTAGCCAGTTCCCTATCCACCTCACCATCCTTGCCCCCACCCCCATACCCCCCAGCTTGTCCAGCAGCCCTGGGTGTGGCACTGAGTCAAATGCCTTGCTGAAGTCTAGAAAGAGGACATCCACTGGCCTTCCCTGGTCCAGCTCCTTTGTCACCCAATCATAGAACCCCCTCAAGATTAGTTTGACACAATCTGCCCTGAACAAAGCCATGCTGGTGATCATCCAGGTGGCCCTGTTCCTCCAGAAACACCTCTGCCTCTCTTTCAAGATGGTCTCCATCATCTTGCCTACTACCGATGTCAGACTGACAGGCCTGTAGTTACCTGGCTCCTCATACTAGCCACTTTTGTGTATAGGCATGACATGTGCCATCCTCCAATCCTGAGGCACCCAACCCATCTGAAGGGAGGAATTAAAAAGGTCCACCAGAGGTGCAGAAAGGACATCCGCCATCTCCTTCAGCACCCTGGGATGAAAGCCATCCAAACCCAGTGCCTTATCCGCTCTCAGGGACTTAAGGGCCTCCCTCATCCTACCAACAGGAATTTCAATGTCAGAGAGCTCACCCACTTCCTCATTCCTGGCCAGCCTCCCACTGTATGGTGTTATCCCTCCATCGTCTCTTGTGAAAACCAAGGCAAAGTATTCGTTAAGTACCTCCGCCTGCTCCCTGGCCTCCTTGGCCCACCCCCTTCCCATCCTCAGTCTGCTAATCTACTCCTTCACTTTCCTCTTTTCCCTGATATACCTAAAGAATCCTTTTTCCCTGTCTCTGATCCCCTGTGCCAACCTCTGCTTTGTTCTCTCCTTGGCCGATCTCACCATCCTGGTTACCATTTTAGATATCCTAGCAGATTCCCCCTTGTCCACGTCCCCTCATAAGTGCTTATATCTTCTATAAACAGCTCTTTTCTCCCTCACCACCTCTTGGACCTCCCTGGTCCACCAGCTTGACTTTCTGGCTCTACCAAACTTGCACCGAAGCTTCATGCAGGCCTTGGTAGCTTCCAGAAGCCCTCTTTTAGTAATTTCCCACCTGCTCTCTGTGTCCATGTCCAGTCTGATCGCCTCCAAATGCCCCTTGAGGAGCCTCTCCATATCTTTAATGTCTGCTCCCCTAAAGTCAACCACTACCATTTTAGTGCAATGATCCCCTTCCCCCAAGTCCAGGGAAAATCAAAGCGTGGCATTATCACTCCCCGCCAGTGGGTCCGCAACAACTAGGTTCCTAACCAGATCGCAATCCGACAGGACCACATTCAGGTTGTGACCCTCCCTCATCAGCTCGGACACCAGTTGGGATAGGACTGCATCCTGGAAGATGTCCAGCAAGCACTGCTCCTAGTCGATGAAGGTGCCGTAGTGCCCCAATCAAGCCCTGGCATGTTAAGGTTACGTAGCACCACAGTTCTACCCTCCCTCTGACCACAGTGATCCCTCAGATTTGCCACCAGGCCCTCAAGTTCCTCAGCCTGCATGGGTGGCCTATAAACCACTCCTAGGTCGACCAAGGGATACATCCATTGGTGACAGAAAGTTATGATTTGTGGTGCTGTGTATCATATGGCATAAATCAGGTTTCAAATCATTTCTATACAACTGCAGCTATTTGTGGATGATACCGTGTCTGAAATTCAGACAGACGTAGGTCAAGCAGTTCAGTTGGACTTCCCACTTTGAAAATATGGTCAATTGGGTCTGAAACAGATCCATTTGGAAATCTTGCCCATAGTCTTTTCTATTTTTAAACTCTGATTATTGCCCTGGGTGTGTGCGGTGACCTATATTTATTTTCGCGAGTGCCACCTTCCCGATCCCGGGCCATTTTCCTCCAGTGAAATCCAGAACTCCCAGGGTGCCCTCACACCACCTGAAGTGTGTCTCCTGCAGCCCCCAAGGTAGGGTCATGCCTTACAGCTCCTATGGCAGCAAGGTCCCCCATATCTGGTGGCAATGGCAGAGATACCCTTGGGGGCCAAGTCTGGAGTCCCTGAGGCAAGGTCAGCCCAAGCTGGTGATGGGGAGCGGGTGAGGATTCATCTGCCTTGCAGCCGCTATTTGTCTCCCCTTCAGTCCCTCCCATTGAGAGACCACTTCCGTCATAGGTGCCAGCATGCGAGACACTCCCATACAGCCAACTGCCTAATAAACCTTCACTGCTCCCTGTGGGCACCCAGGTGGTGGTAAGGCAAGGCAATTTTATTTATTGAGTGCCCTTTCCTGAAGGTGCAGGGCGCTTCACATAACATTCAATAATAAAACTTCATAACAATTAACATAACAGCATACAACAAGCAATTTAAAGCACACTCCAGCAATAATTAAAGCAGTCAGGGGAATGCTTCACAGAACAGATATATTATTACGTGAGTCTTAAAGGCCCATACCATGTGGGCAGATCTAATATGTTGCAGCGAAACATTCTAAAGGGTAGGCACCACAGCATAAAATGCTCTGTTCCCAGATTGTTGCAGCCTAGATACAGGGACAGATAGCAAGCCTGTATCGGAAGAGCAGTGGGAGTGAGTTAGGTGATAAGGAACTAGGAGGTCTATAAAGTAATCTGGTCCCAAACTGTGTAGGGCCTTGAATGTTATCAAGCATATCTTGAAGATTATGTGCCATCATATAGGCAGCCAGTGCAGGCCATGCAGAATCCACGTGATGCGATCCCTACAAGAGGAGCCCACAGTGAGCCAGGCTGCAGCATTCTGGACCAGCTGCAGGCATCGCAACAAACCTCCAGATAACTGTAGGTATAAAGCATTGCAATTCTCGAGCCTAGAGGTGACAAAGACATGAGCTTTCATTGCCAGGTCATCAGGGGTTAGATGCGGTTTAATCCTAGTGATATTTCGACAATGGTAAAAGCCTGCCTGGATCACAGCCAACATCTGTTGATCAAGTATCAGCTTGCAGTCCAGGATGACCCCAAGATTCTTAACCTCATCTGCAGCTCTGAGTGGTAGACCACCCAATGAAGGAAGTAAAGTTGATGCATTCATCATCACTGGGTCCTGCCCACCCAACACAACAATCATGACCTCTGTCTTACTCGGGTTGAGACATAGCCAGTTAGAGGCCATCCAATCATCTATTTTAGTGTGATACCTCTCCAGTACAGAAATTGCATTATGCCCGCCGTAAGTGCCAGATAGATATAGCTGAGTCTCATCTGCATAGCAGTAAACTCAACCCCATACCATCTAATGATCTCACACAACAGCAACATACACACTTAAAACAGCATGGAAGCAAGGATCAAGCCTTGAGGAACACCACAGGAGAGCACCAAGGCCCCAGAAATTAAACTTCCCGGGGCCACCCTCTGCATTTTTCCAGTTATGTCTGACTCAAACCAGCTCAATACAGTGCTGGTGAGTCACACATAATCCCTCAGATGATTCAAAAGACAAGTGGAACACCCTGCCAGAGGAAGTGGTGGGGGCTGAAACAATCATGGGATTTAAGGATGCATAGGATAGACATAAAGGAATTCTGGAGGTCAGGGTTAAGGGGCAACAGACTTCTAGGAGAACATAAAGTAAACTTACAAGCTCAAATGGGCAGACTGGGTGGGCCGTAGGCCTTTATCTGCCAACACTGTCTATGTATCTATGTATCTAAAAGCACACCATGGTCAACAATGTCAAATACCGATGAGAGCTCTAACAGGACCAAGATAGTGCAAAGTTCCTGATCCCTGATCATGAGGAGATCATTCGGCATTCTGATGAGGGCAGTCTTAATGCTGTGGAGAGCCCAAAAACTCTAACAGAGAGATTTGTAGATGTTAAACTTCTCAAGGCATTCCACAACTTGCTCAATAATGTTTCCCAAAAAGAGGAAATTAGAGACAGGTCTGTAATTCCCCATCAGATCTGGGTCCAAAGAAGGTTTTTTAAGAAGGAGCCTCACCACTGACCATTTAAGGGCAGGTGAGAAACACCCTCCCTCAAGGAACACGTAACAATCTTGGAAATAACTGGCCCCAGAACCTCTTGACAATCTAAAAGTAGCCAGGCAGGACCAGGATCCAGCAAACAGCTAGTGGTATGCAAACCTGTAATCACCCTGAGCACCTCTTCCCCCAAAACCAGCCGAAACTCTCCCCAGGCAGGTAGAGCAACAATGCCACCCAGGTCCCAACCATTAACGGACCATGACAGACCACTTGAGCAGTTACCCGATCTAATAAAGGACATCTTGTCAGCAAAGAAATTTGCAAACTCAACACATTTTTCAGCAGAAAAAACTGAAGTAGACCACAGACAGTATGAGTTTAAAAACCTGTCCATGGTGCGAAAGAGTTGAGTCAGGCAATTTCTACCTGCAGCAATCGTCCATGATAGGAACTCTGTCTTTTTCAGGGCAATTTATTTATTTATTTCATTGTTCGGAAAATAATCTTTGAGCAAAATGCTCTTTTTCAAAGGTTCCAGGTCAAATAAAGTACCTCAGATAAACAGAGAGTTACAATGAACAGTGGTCTCATATCACAGTCAAGAAGTTACAATTGTTAGGACATCAGAGGTTCATCTACACAGGTGGAGAGTATTCAGGCACAGGGGAGAACCAGACAACATAAATGAATTCTTAGTGAACAAAGATAGGGTTACAGGTACCAAAAATATGAAACACTAATAAAATACAACCAGGGGAACACTAGAAATACAGGGAACATCCAGGGCAGTGGAGAAGCAGCCTAGAATCAGGCTTTGTCCAGAATTCAGGGATGAGAAGAGAAAGTAGAGTTAGTGCTAGGGAAGTGAGGGAGCAAAGAAAGGGACTGGGCAAGAAGGCAGAGAGGGTACTCATAAAGGGCACAAAAGAACCACTATAAAAAATAAGTGCAGGGACCAGGCAGAGGGAGACTGTTAACAGTAAGTGCAAGGACAGGGAGGAGGAGGAGGAGGTGTTGAGAAGGCGAGGGGCCAACCCCACTATCCACCATGCAAGAGCCAGTGGTATCTGGGCAAGGACCTTCCAGATTACCTGCAGACACAGGCACCAGTGTTAGTGAGGTGAAACTTTAGCTCCGATTTAAAAGAAAGGAGGCTGTCGGTGTTAATTATGTGGGCAGGGATCTCATTAAGCCAAAGGGGAGCCCTGTATGCAAATGACTTTTGGCCAAGAGAAGTTTTCCGAAAAGGGATGGCAAATGAGCCCTGAGTTGAGCCCTTTGTCAAACAGGAAGAGTGACTAGCAAGTAGCATGTGTTTGAGGCATAGAGGGGCTTTTCCGAGCAGAATTTTCTTGCCCAGGAGGCATGTCTGATACTTTATCCTGTTACTGAGGTGAAGCTAATTTGTTTGGACATAGAGTGAACAGGAATTTGCCAGGTTGTCGGCCCCCAGTGTAAGTCTACAGGTCTTATTAGGGGCTGTTTTTACATGCATGAGCACAGTGACTGAGGCCAACCCATAAACTACCAATCCATAGTCAATTATTGATAGGATGGAGCTGGAGACTGTAAGACAGAGGGCGGCAGGTGTAAGATATTGTTTATGCCAGTACAGGACACCAAGTTTGATGTTTACCACTTTTACTACCATATCTGTGTGCTGAGCATAGGAAAGGGTGTCATCAATGATGACCCTGAAATACTTGAAGCTGTGTACCTGTTCTAATGGAGCAGCCTTATTGTTAATTCAGTGGCCTACGCGGCCAATATAGTGTTATGCTTGTGCAACTGTGTTACTTAAGTTTTGGCCATTCGCACTCTCTATTCCAGAAGAATTACCACCCTGTTGGGGTACTAAAGGCAAGGAACCCTCGAAGAGGGTTCCACCCCTAAAGGTGCCGCGGGTAGATCCCCTTGGCTAAAGGTACCTTAGGAAGACCCCCCCAAAAAAGAATGCAGTAATAGCACCAAAGAAAGAAACAATCAGGACATAAGGCACAGGAGTAGAATGACAACAATGCAGCTTAATGATATGAGGTAAATAGATAAAATAGATAAGTGCTTAGGATATATTGATAGTTGAAAGGGGACCTCCTAAAGAGAGAAGGCACAGCAGGGACACCATCCACCTCCATCCAACAGTGGAACCTACCTAAAAGAACTAAGGAACACTAACTACGCTGACTATTATGACCTGAGGCAGGGAGGAGAGAAAAAAAAACATTTGAGGAGGAAATCTCTTGGGAATCCAAGGCCTAGGTCGTCTTCCCTCCAGGCTTGGGATATTTTGTTTAGTGATGGCTCTGCTGCTGCGATTTGGAAACCCAATTAAAGGAAGATGGAAAATATTCCAATTTGGAGGAAAGCTCTTACTCAATCCCTCTAACAGAAGCACCATGGAAGGTTGCGAGCGATACTCTACAACATCGTACAACCAAGGTGGGAGAAGGAGAGCAACGACTGCTGAGGCACTCACCTGGCCTACTCACCCTAAACACAAACCAGGTGAACCAGAGGCAGTCATGGGGAGGATAGTTTGAAGGGTGCCTCCAAACCCACTCGGGCAGCTAAAGGGGCCCCAGTGAGAGCCCCACCCCTTCGCCACTGAGTCTTAAATTCTACAACTTGAGGTGCCGTCAGTACGGTTGATGACTGACGGTCCACCCAGAGTGAGGAGATTCCCAGCTGTGGGCCACGTGAGAAGTACCCTGCCCCAAACTGCATGCTCAAGATGCAGACCCGTGGTGCAGAGCAAGACCGTAGGCACAATGGGGGGGACCCTGCACCAGAGAAACTCTAGTACGAGGTTGGCATGTCTGATATAGTCGCATAGGTATTTCTGACATAGGTGCATTATTTTTATTTATTTATTTTGTTCATTTCTGTTTGTTCATTTCTTTTTGTTCATTTCTTTTCATTTGTTTCATTTATTTATTTTGGTTTATTCATTTATTTTGCATACTGAAGTTGTTTATTTAGTTTGCTGAAGTTATTCAGCTTGCAGAAGCTATTGCGAACATAAGATAAGCAAAGGCAAGCTAACCAAATCTAAAAGAAGCCAATTAGAAGGTGACGTAATACTCGGAGGATTTTAGTGGTGGGGACAAGATTCTAATATGAGGCAATGTGCCACATGGGGCCACAACTCCTTACCAAGACCCCCCAGTCCCCCGCCATAGGAAGAACAAGGAAGCCATGGTGAAGTGCCATAACCCACATGCAGCATTTAAAACTAGTTTACAGCACTAGCAGTAGCCAAAGCTGACCTCCAGAGTATAATAAAGCAGTATGTGAGTAAATGCAATGTCCATTAATAAGCAGCATGCAGCAACGAAGTTCAGCTTGGAGGGGGGATAATAATCAGAATGAGCACGGAACAATGGAGAGAAGCAATATGCTGAATCAACAACAATGGCTTTCTTTGTATTAGTGTATGAAGCACAGTTTAGTTCCAAGGGCAATGCACAGGAAACAGCAGCAATATATTCATGCATTAGTTCAGGACTGAGTTCTATGGACTGGATAACAGAGAAGGCCTAAATCAGGTGAAAACAATTAAGTGGAATACATGAGTACTGGTAGCAAATAACACAAACTCCTGGACAGCAATGCGCAAGGAGTTTAGACAAAAGGCCCCCAAAGAAAAAGCAAAACAAGACACGGAAGTACAGAGGAACAGGAAACAAACACAGAGAGAAGCACACAGCCGGAGGAAATACAAACCAAGCAGAAAGACAAGAAGTCCAGCAGAAAACAAGCAGAATCCAAACCGGGGGAAGGGTGGGACCAAGCAGGCCCCAGCCAGCAACAAAGGACAGACAGACAGAGCCTCGGCAGCAAAGAAAATGTGCTTCAGAAGGAGGCTGAGAGGAACTGCTTATATAGGTCAGGAAGTGGGAGTGGCTGGCTGATTGTCCATTGAAACACAGGTCTAGCCTTCCAATTATTGACAGGACAGGGTATGATTTCTTGTTCAGGGTGCTCAAGTTTAGCACCATTTTGATTTTTTAATAGATAAGAAGCAATTCCTGCCCACCTGGTGGTGCTGAGGGTTGAGGCACTGAATGTCAAACCTTGCGCTATGCCGACAACCCGGGTTGTGGAACAGGCTCGGGTCACCGGGGGTCAGCCAGGGGAGGTAGGATTGAGTGTCCCAATGGACGCTCTCTTCCTCCAGGTGGGCGGGTTACTGGGCAGCGATGCCTACATGCATTGCCCCCTGTGGAAGCACAGGCAGTAAAGCATAACGGCTCCTTACGGGGAGTCGTGGGTGGGCAGGGCGCTGTGGACCCTTGACACCGGCGAGCATGAGCACGCCATCCATCTGGATGTAAGTCCTCTGCATCAGTGCACTCAGGTGGTACGGACCAGGAGAAAAAAACAAAGCCAAATCTCCCGGTCTCGTGCAGAATGACGCCGGGTCCATGCTATGTCGAGTGGCCCAGCCAAAAAGACCAGAGGAAAAAGGATTCCTCTGGGCAGATACCTGGAGGAAGTTAAAAAAAAAAAAAAGGAAGCAGTTTCTGTGAACTGAACCAGTCCTCCAAGTAGTGGAAGGTGGTCTGTAACTCCTTCTGCAGCTGGTCATGCTGTATGCTGCTGCTCAGAATGACTGCACTGTCAGCATACAGAATTATTTTGCTTTCACGTGCCTCTGGGAGTCTATTTAAGAACAAACTGAAGAGGTGAGGTCCCAAAATGGACCCCTGAGGGACTCCAAGTCTGATATCCCTAGAGCGGAAGTCACAGTCCCAATTTTGACGCACTGTGATCTGTGGGAGAGGTAATCCTTAAATCACAGTACAGCCTCTGTGGAAATTCCCATATACAGCAGTTGTTTTAGTAGTAAGAGATGGTTGATGGTGTCAAATGCTTTGGTGAGATCTATGAATATAGAGCCCACTAGTTTGCCAACATCCAAGGCCTTATGCACATAGTCAGAGAAGTCGACTAGCGCTGTTGCTGTGCTGCGGCGCTTACAAAAGCCGTGCTGCTGTGGGCACTGAAGTTCATGTCTGAAGATATTCAGCAATCTGATCAGCCACAGTTCTCTCTAGCACTTTCGACAGTGGAGCGAGAATAGAGATTGGCCGATAATTAGCCGTGCTGGTGCGATCCCCACTTTTTAGAACAGCAGTCACCAGCGCTAACTTCCAGGCAGCTGATCATGGTAATAGGGACAAGAATCTCTTCCAGTGCAACTGCCACTAGATTCATGTCAATGTTGTCGCTACCTAGCCTTGTTTTACCAAGTACCTTCCATACACATGTTCTGGCCTCTCTAACGATCACATGCCTAAAGTAGAAGTTAGGGTGATTGGTGTTACCAGTAGAGGTAGACTGGTCTAGTTCGGTGTGATTAAGGTAGCCAGAAGAGAGGACTGTGCTAAGATCAGTTCATGCTAAATTAAAGGATTCAGCAATTGTATGCGGATCTAGCAAAGGGACACCATTAACATGCAGCATTATAGGTTGCTTCCTATCCTCCTTTCCCAAGAGATCATTAATGTTTTGCCAAAATCTTTTTCCATTCCCCCAGCTACTATCAAGCTGTTCTTTATGGTATTTCGCTTTGGCAAGCCTGGTGAGGTACATACACATATATCTTGCAGCCCTGTACTTTTGGTAGTCAGCAAGGTTGCCAGAGTTCCTAGCCAAGCTCCACAGATTATTTTGTGCCTTCAACTGGTCCAAGAGGTCCCAAGTGATCCACCCATTAGGTGATCCTCTGATTTTTCTTTTCCTCAGGGGGGCCAAAATATCACAGATCTCATTGAATTTGTCAGTGAAAAATTTCAGTGCCTGCTCTATATCTGGGAGTCTATTTAAAGGGGACCAGTCAACTTCAGCTAAGGCAGATTTGAAGGTGTGGGTATATCCCCTCTTAATAACATGGCTATGAATAGTGATGGGAGAACTTTTTCCTCTTTATTCACCCATTTACACACAACCGATGAATGATCGCTTAGGCAGTCCGGAAGCACTGCTATATTTTTGATCCTGGAAAGACACTTGCATAGAATCCAGTCCAGTAATGTGCCTTTGCCAGGCTTGTGGGTCAACCTAGTATATTCAGATACCAACTATTTAAAATATGCGCTAGCAACATGATCTTTAAATGCAGCAGATTCCTTACGGAGCCAATTGATACTGAAATCACCAGTAATGATGATTTCAGAGTTCCTCTTGACCTTTGAGATCTCTGCCAGAACAGTGCCGAGCCCCAGCTTTCCTTTACCAGGTGGCAGATAGACAGAGGCAATACTGAGTGACTTGTTCTGTCTCCCAATGAGAAGATCAACTGCTAGTATCTCATATTCACCATGTTACATCTATGGTTGTTACATCTATTTTGGTCCATTAAAAGGTATCAAATCATTTGCTTCTGGATCTATTCTTGCAAGGACCAATACGGCAACTACTAAACCTAGATTTCATATTCACCAGTGACGCCAGAGATGGGCAGCACATTCCCCTGAATAGTTTCCCTTACATAAATTAGGCAGTCATCCCATCTTTTCCCTGTGCAATCAAGCCTATAGGTGCCATAACCCTGCATGGCAATGGAATTATCATTAGTTTTAGAGGTAAGCCATGTTTCTGTCAGGCAAATGATGTCTGGGCTGTGTTCACGGTCCACACTTGGAACTGGGCAATTTTAGGAAGCAGGCTGCATGTGTTCATGGCAGTGATTTTTAATTCACAGCCCTTCGTCTGATCCTGCATCCTAGGGGTGAAAGGTCCAGGGCTGGAATGCACATCCTCAGAGAGTAAAAGTAGCAAGAGAAATGAAATTCTTGCAGCAAGGATGAGTACCCAATTGGTCCAGACACTATTTCTGTGGGTATTAGAAATTTTAGCATGCAGACTAGGGCTAACAGTAGTGGCATTAAGTTGGGCCAGCACTAGAATGCTGCTACTTACGGGGAATATGACTAGGTGGGCAGAGAGGGGTGAAGGAAGAACGTCCCTCCATTTGAGGAGCAAATCTAGTGCTGTTCCAGTAAGCAACTTGCTAGGGGAGGGGGTGACAAGGCTGAGTTCAGTGAGAGGAGATGTGGTTGGGAGGAGACATTGACCCACTATAGGGGTGAAGGCTATCAGAAATACCATAGAGATGACAGCAGTTCTGTCCATATTGGCTGCAGTGTGCTCAGAAGCTGGAAATACTGCCTATACGAAAAGCCAGCCAGAGCGCGTGTCCAGTTCTGATAGGATCCAATCAGCGGCTGAGAGGGAGAGTCAGATTCTATCAGCAGCCAAATCAATGGCTGAGGCAGCAAACTGCTCACTGATACTCACTGTAGTATTTTCGTTTATTTTTTTATATGCACTTTATCGCTTTGCTGCCCCTTTCTGACCAACCCCCCCAGCCCTATCACCCCAGTATCACTGGGACATACCTTCCAGAGTTTCTGCCCAGTCGCCGGGTGTGGACCCTGCAGAGGGTCAGTAGTCATCCGCAGCCAGGGGGTGTTATCATCCATTTTCTCCCATCCCCCGTTGCTGGGGCGCACATGCAGGACATGCGTATGTGGAGCTGCACGCACGTCCACAGAAGTCCCACAGCACCCCCCTTTCTTTGGCGCCCAACAGTCCCGCACTACCCATGGGCCTCCAACCAGGGGCACTCATTCAGTGAGAGTGCCAACCCTCCCTCCCCGGGAGAAGAGAGCAGTCCTTCGGTCACTCGATCCTCTCCCTCCCCAACCAGCTCCTGGAGGCCCACTCGCACTACGAACACTGGTCTCTGGCATGGCAGGAGGTAAGGTATGGATGCCTCAGCCCTCCACACCACTGGGCCAGCTCTCACTATAGTGTTTTCAATGCAAATTTGTCATCCATAAACCAGAACCTATGGCAAGAATGCTCTAACCTCCATCCCTTAGTCTTCAACCATCCCATTTCATTACAGTACCAAGGAGAGCTGCATCAAGACATCAAAAGAAGAACATGCTAAGGTGCTAAGGAATCGAAGGCAGACATGAGAGCACCATTATAATGCTTCTACCTGCGGGAATCGTACATGACAGGAACGCTGTCTTTTTAAGGGCAGTTGCTCGTTAATACTCATCGTAGTGAGTTTTCAATGCCAACTTGTCTTCCATAGACAGGAATCAATGCTCTAACCTCCGTACCTTAGTCTTCGACCAGTGCAGCTCACCACAGTACCAAGGAGAGCTGCATCAAGATGTCAAGGGCCAGATGCAGTAGGGTTCTATGGAATCCAAGGCAGATGTGAGAGCACCTTATAGTGCTCCACGGCATTCTCAGAACCCTGCGCACAGGTGAGCATCATGCCTGACATGTCCAATAGCTCTAGGAATTTGCGAGACTCCAAATTATGTTTTGGATGATACTAGATCATCTCCACAGGAGGAGCAACAAAACAGGGGACCCCGCAGAGGAACAACACCGAGTGATGATCTGACCAAAAGACTTCATCAACCTTGACAAGACATG
This sequence comes from Neoceratodus forsteri, assembly GCA_016271365.2. Classification (NCBI taxonomy): domain Eukaryota; kingdom Metazoa; phylum Chordata; order Ceratodontiformes; family Ceratodontidae; genus Neoceratodus; species Neoceratodus forsteri. Next base: position 1,096,975,996 of record CM057451.1, read on the forward strand.
ATGAGAAGATCAGGTCCAAGGAATGTCCCTGCTGATGCATACTAGAGGCAACAGCCTGTGCTAACCCCAGTGAATTCATCAACTGTAGGAGGTGTTGACCAAGGGGCGAGGTCTCATAATCGACCTAGGCATTGATGTCCCCAGCAGCAAAAGTCTGGAGGCATTCAGCACCTGATTGACAATGAAATCCACTGGCTCCGGCATAAAATCACCCCAATACTCCCAGTGGATGGTATAGAAGGATGATTGTGCAACTAGCACCTAGAGCACATCTAGCAGAGACACACTCAAAGGACCTAACGCATTGGGATGTACATCCCTTCCACCCCAAAGGAGAGCATCTAGTTAGATGCTCGATCCTCCTCCTTTCAGATGACCCTCAATGATTCGAGCCTATTTCCAAGTTTGGTTTGCAACTCACAGGTGGTAGCTCTACCACTGCACCAAAGGGCCCCCATTGCCCATAGTTTTAAACTAAGGGGAGGAAGGGTTAGATGACCATTATATTTCCAGCAGAGGGCAATAGGAGTAATTGGGAGGTTGCCACAGGTGACAGCTGTTCCAGATACAGCTCCTCCAAGCTTAGATTGAAAACTGGTATCACTGGAGATGACTGCTCACTCGGGCAGTAGTAAGACAGACAAGATGAACCTGTGGTTTTATTATGTATTTTTTGACTTAGAAAGAGGGAGGTGGCCTTGCCTCTGTATAGATCACTAGTAAGACCCAACCTAGAGTACTGTGTCCGGTTCTGGAGACCACATCTCCGGAAGGATATAGACAGAATGGAGGTGGTCCAGAGGAGGGCAACTAAAATGATGCTGGGTCTGCATCAAACACCCTATGAGGAGAGGTTAAAGGACCTCAATATGTATACCCTGGAAGAGAAGAGGGAGAGGGGATATGACAGAGACCTTTAAATACCCCACTTGGGTGAATAAGATACAAGAGGGAAAAAAAGGTGCTCAAGAACAAGGAGACACGCTGTGAAGCTGGGGGTCGATGCAGCAGAGGTGGTGGGGGACGAAAATGGTGGTGGAGTTCAAGAATGCATGGGATATCCACAAGGGAATGGAGGAAGAAAGAGCTGCAGATCAAGTACAATCTGCGGTGATAATGTAGGTAGGGAAAAATGGGCAGACAGGGTGGGCCAAACAGTCCTCATCTGCCATCAAATTCTGTTTCTATGTTACCCTATTGCACCTAGTAACCCAGATAACATGCTGTCTCTCACTGCACAGTGAGATAAGAAACCAAATAGGCTGAGGATGCAGTTCTTAAAGAAGTTTTTCCCATTCTGTGCAATTGCAAAATACTGTTTATCATCCTCTAGGCATATAAATGTGTTCAGCACCCTTCCCCTAAGGACATATAATAATTGTACATGCCTCTATCTACTCACTGTTGGTGGGAGATAATGAGCAGGACCTGAATTTGAAAATGAATTTCAAACTTATGTGGCTAACTTTTCTGTCCAAACACACGCTGGTCTTCTTGCAGACAGTCCCTTCTGGCAGTGTCAGTGGCTCAGCAGGTTGCACACTTGCGTCTTGAAGCAAGAAAATCAGAAGGCTGTGGGTTCTATCCCCACACCAGGCACTTGGGTTAAATTCCAATACTGACACTGTAGTGCAGCATGAGGGGGTGCTGCACTCCTGATGTGCCATCTTTCGGATGAGACATTAAACTGAGATCCTGTCTGCCTGTTCTGGTGGTTGTTCAGGAGGACGTTAAAGATCCCAAGGCACTTCTTGAAAAAAGAATAGGGGAATTATTTATTGAGAAAACCGTAACATCAGTGTGAAAACAATAAGACTGTACAAAAAAAAACACATCATTACTCCAGTTAGATCACAAAAATAATAAAACAAAACACCAAGATATTACATCAGGAGCTCTAAAATAGTATATTACATCAAGATCTTAACTCATATAAATAAACATGTTTGTGTATCATTTTATCTAATCCAAGCTATATTTCTCCACATAAACTGATAACTTCTGGCTTCAAAACGCGTCTGTTCTTTTTCTTTCTGTGTAAGAATAGCTGTTTCAATTTGTTTAATTAAGATTATCATTGGTATACTGATGTGCTGCAAGGAATACTGGCATTGTGCCTGCCACAAATAATATTTAATATATGCAAATGTCAAGTTTAGAGTACTTGGGTGATACCTTGAAAAAAAACAGTATAATCCCCCAGAATCAGGCATTCATAAATTACATGCTGAACTGGCCTCCACTTCCATCTAGTGGCCAAATCTGCCCAAAATAATCTGGTATATGTACAAGTGAAAAAAAATGCTGCATTGTTTCTTCTAATCCTAAACACTCCGGTCCAACACACTGTCATTCCAATACTGGTCTATGTTTAAGATTTCCCATAACTCCTAGTTTTCCGTGATAACTTAGCCATTGCACATCCTATATTGCCACCGGAATTCCTTTATCAGTCAATATATTAAGAGCAATTCCCAATTTTGTAGGTAAATACTTTGGAAAATCTACCTGCACTGCAAAATTTTGCTCCATTATTCCTACATACAATGATTTTCTTTGTTGACCCTATACCTGTGATTTTGTCATCCTCCATAATTTTAATTTCTTGATAGCTGGAATGGCAAATCTGGAATTTGTAAAAGAGGCAGTAAGTCTAAGAACACCTAACATAGAAACATAGAAACATAGAATTTGACGGCAGATAAGGACCGCTTGGCCCACCCAGTCTGCCCATTTCCCTACCTACTGGATAAGCTGCAGATCCTAGTTAACCAGCAGCCTACTTCTTCCTACCCCCAACCCCCAGAATTGCCTTATGACTATCCCATGCATGCTTGAATTCTGCCACTGATTTTGACTCCACAACCTCCTCCGAAAGGCCGTTCCATGCATCCACAACCCTCTCTGTGAAAAAATACTTCCTTAAATTACCTCTGAGCCACCCCTCTATCTTCAAATTGTGCCCTCTTGTTCTTACACCCTCTTTTTGAAAGATGCTAACCTCTTGACTTTGTTGATTCCCTTGAGGTACTTGAAAGTTTCTATCATGTCCCCTCTCCCTCCTTTCCTCAAGGCTATACATATTAAGCTCCTTAAGTCTCTCTTCATATGTCTTCGGTGCAGACCCTGCACCATTTGAGTCCCTCCTCTAGACAGCTTCCATCCTGTCTATGTCTTTGCGGAGATTGGATCTCCAGAACTGCACACAGTACTCCAGATGGGATCTCACCAACTGTCTGTACAGAGGGATAATAACTTCCTGTTTTCTACTGGTGAGGCCTCTCCCTATGCATCCCAGTATCCCCCCAGCCCTCCTTGCTGCCCTCTCACATTGCTTGCCCATCTTTAGGTCATCTGATATGACTACCTCCAGGTCCCTTTCCATTTTTGTCGTTGTTAGTGTCTCACCCCCCATTGTGTACTCTTCCCCTGGGTTTTTGTTTCCCAGGTGCATTACCTTGCACTTCTTAGCATTGAATCTAAGCTGCCATACATTTGACCATTCCTCTAACCTTGCCAAGTCCCTTCTCATCCTTTCCACCCTGCCCTGTGCATCAACTCTGTTGCAGATCTTAGTGTCATCTGCAAAGAGACATACTTTTCCTTCCAGTCCCTCTGCAATGTAAACATAAAGACATTGAAGGACCAGTCCTAATACTGAACCTCACGGTACCCACTAGTAACCCTCCTTTCTTCTGAGTGGACTCCATTTACTATTACTCTCTGTGTCCTATTCTCCAGCCAATTCTTTACCCAGGCTGTCATCTTGGGACCCTCCCAGGCTGGCTAACTTGTATATTAATCTTTGTGTGGTACTGTGTCAAATGCCTTGCTAAAGTCTAGGTAGACCATGTCCACAGCCCCTCCCTGATCTACTACTTTGGTCACCCAGTCAAAGAAATCTATCAGATTCGTCTGGCATGACCTTCCGCTGTGAATCCATGCTGCCTAGGGTCCTGTGCCCTCGGCCTCTAGATACTCGACAATTCTTTCCTTTAGAAGTGATTCCATCATTTTCCTATCACTGTGGTTAAACTAACAGGTCTGTAGTTTCCTGCTTCTGCCTTGCTCCCTTTTGTGAAGGGAATCCGTCTGCCCTCCTCCAATCCTCGGGTACCACCCCTTCCTCCCATGATTTGTTAAAAGGGTAGTCAGTGGTGTCACTAGTTCTACCCTTAGTTCTTTAGAATTCTGGGATGAATCCCATCAGGCCCCATTGCTTTGTCCACCTTCGGTTTTAAGAGTTCTTTCAGAACCCTTTCTTCTGTAAATGGGCTGGTATCAACTTCTGTATCCAGAGTGTTTCTACTGTTTGTTTTATGTACCTCCCCTTCATTTGTAAATACTGAGCAAAAATATTTGTTTAGTTTCTCTGCCTTTTCACAGTCTCCCTCTGCCCACCCTCCCTCCCTCCCTTTATTAAGTCTCACTATCCCTCCTTGGTCTTCCTTTGCTCCTGATGTACCTATAAAAGGTTTTATCCCCCTTCTTAACTGAGTTGGCTATCTTTTCCTCTGTTTGGGCCTTTGCTGTTCTGACTGCCTTCCCAGCCTCCTTTTGCTTCAACTGATACAGTTCTCTGTCCTGCTCCTTCTGCGATTCCTTGTACTTCCTGAATGCTTTCTTTTTCTCTTGAACCTTCACTGCCACTTCCTTTGAGAACCATAGCGGTTTCTTACATCGTCTTGTTTTGTTTATTTGCTTCACACAAAGGCTCGTTACCTCTGTGATGGCAGTTTTTATTATTCCCCATTGTTCTTCCACCCCTCCTTCCTGCCCATTTGCTAGTGCATTCCTTAGGCACTCACCCATTTTGGCAAAGTCAGCCCTCCTAAAGTCCAGTACTTTTGTCTTTGTATGGCTTGACTCTATTGCTGTTTATTGTGAACCATACTGTTCGATGGTCGCTAGTTCCCAGATGGCTACCCACTTCTACATCTGTGATCCTCTCTCCATCTCCATTTGAGAGTATCAAGTCTAATATTGCTCCCTCTCGAGTGGGCTCCAGTACTAGTTGTCTAAGGCATGCCCCCTGTAGGGCATCTAGAATAACTGCACTCTTCGAAGTGGCAGCTGCAACTGCACTCCAGTTAACATCTGGCATATTCAGATCACCCATCAGCAATATCTCCCCTTTTTCTGCCATTCTAAGTATACTTTCTATCATTTCCTTGTCCATTTCCTCCCCCTGAGAAGGGGGTCTGTCAACCCCGGTGCGGATTGTGGTGCCATTGCCTGTCTCCAAATTTACCCACAGTGCTTCTTCTCCTCCCTGTTTACCCTTTTGTTCTGTTGCTTTTATTCCTTCCCTTATGTAAAGAACTACTACTCCTCCTCCTCTTTTACCCTCCCTGTCCCTCCTGTAGATAGTGTATCCTGGTATGTTTATGTCCCAATCATGGTTTTGTGTGTACCATGTTTCTGTGACTGCCACGATATCCAGATGTTCCTCCTCCATCAAGGCCACTAATTCAGGAAGCTTGTTACCTAGACTACGGGCATTGGTACTCATTGCTCTCCATTTTTTGATGGCTTTACCTTCTGTTGCAGCATCCCCCACTGACCGTTCTACCTCAGTCTTTTTCTCATTTAGTACCCTGTTTTGTAGGGAGAGGCTGGGATTTTTCTGCAGCTTGTCAGTGCCTCCCCCTTTGACTAGTTTAAAAGCTTGCCAATGAAGCATTTAAACTGATTGCTCAAAAGACTTGTTCCCTTCCTGGACAGATGCAGACCATCCTGCCAGTATAGGCTGGTGTCCCCCATTTCTGCAAAAAAGGTTGGAATAAAGCCATTGTCCGGTCCGCCCGGGGATGTTTATTAGTCCCATTTATTTTCCCAAAATTTGAATGTAAAAAAAAAAAGGAAAGGTAAAAAGCTATGGGGTAGACCATTCCCAATCCTCCTTGTTTAAGTTTTAAATACGTTAAATCTCTTTTCACAGGGTTCAATTAACTCCCCCATACCATCTGGACAAAGCAACTTAAAACCCTTGTTTCAAATGTTAAAGGAATGGGGAAAATAGAGCTAATATACAAAAAATTTAGAAGCAGGAACTTTTTAATAATCAGAACTTTCTTCTGTTTTGTCAAAGACCATGACTTCCATTGATTTACCTTTCTTTCCCCAGTTACCAGTTTCTCCTCCCAATTTAAATAGGCAAGATCTCCGTTGCCAAAGTGGTAACCTAAATGTGTAATGGTTGTGTTGGATATTTTTATTTGTCCTATAGTGGGAGAAAAAGTACCTTCACCCAAATACTCTCCCAAGCTCTTATTATAGTTTACCTCCACCCCAGCAAGTTTGGCATTGATCTAGTACCTGCATGGTTTTTGAACAGGATTCCTTAGTCTTTTTGGTTAAACAGATATTGTCTTCATATACAGCTATCTTTTGAGATGCTATTTCTACTAATGGTATAATTCCCTAAATATCACTGTCCTGTATTATCATCCTAATTACTGGACCTAATACAAAAGTATATAGCAGAGGACTGAGTGGACATCCCTTCCTCACCCCCCATTTGATATATAAACCATTTCCAAAAAGTCCATTCACTGTAGGGTATATTAAGGCCCCCAATATAACATTTTTATCCATGCCCTAAATTTTTGGGGGATCCCATATTTCTTCAAGACCATATGTAGGAAATCATGAGATACCTTGTCAAATGCCTTGGTTTAATCCAAAGCTATCAGGTATCCAGATATTTTTTTCTGCTTCCCAAATTCACAAACATTTCTTAAGAAGGCTAGGTTCTGTTGTATATTCCTGTTTGGTATGGAACAGGACCGCACAGGATGAATCACAGATGAAGCTATTTTCTGGGGTCTGTGACATAATATGGTTGCCAGAATTTTATAGTCAGTGTTAAGAAGGCTAACTGGCCTCCAATTACCTAAATCCTGTCTATGTCCTTTTTTTGTATAGAAAGATAATAATGGCAGCAGAAAAATGTTTTTAAATGATTCCTGTATGTAATAAGCCAGATCTGTGTATGTCATTTTAAGCATGATTCGCACCCTTCAACCCCTAGTCCACAACTGTTCAGAATTAAAGGTGGCTTCGGGATCTGAGAGTACAGCACATCTTGCTTTAAATCAATGTGTCAGGTCATTCATACTGACTCCTTCACTTCGAAATAGGACAGTTATCATTTTCTGGGTGGGTCTAGATGGGGTAAAACAGAAAAGGGGATCCATAATGTGGTTTTCTGCAGTCTATAATATTTCAGCCAGAAGCACTCCAAACCTTGCTGTGTCTTGAAACTGACATCAAACGTCATTTCCCCCGATACATGTATTAATGCATGTATCTCATTCGCAAAAAATTTCAAGGATTCTTTCAATAATTTCCTTGCAACATAAAGCCTGTCAGGGGCTTCTGCTACACCTCCAAGATACCGTAGTTTAGCAGCATTATGCCGTTTAACAGGTTGCATAGGGCCTCTTGGGGGCATCCCCTTAGGTTTACTAATAGACTGAGAAGTCACTGAAGAATATGACATCTTGTTTACCTGTGCTGGAGACCCAGTGTCAGGAGGGGGTCTTGTGTCTAAGTTATTCTGCAACAACCTTTTCGATGGTCCTAGTAAAGCTAACACTGGATTTTGAGTAAGAAGCAACTCTTCTTGGAGCTCCAGAGATGGGAGATCGTTACCCTGGAGTGGAGTCGCAGAAACTTCAGCCTGCATAACCTCCTCAGCCTCGAGGATTCGGATAGGCGAGGCCCCCCGAGACCCACTGACCATTTGCGGACTCTCGTTCCCAACCCGCTGTGAGTAAAGCCTTTTCCGCTGACCAGGATTCGTCTTGTCCCGTTTCTAAAGTTACCACCTCGTCCCAAGTGACCCCGGCCTTGGAATTCCTGTTAGATCTCGCCTCCTTCCTGTTATCATGTCCTGTAGGTGCATCAGAGGTAGTTGGACTAACCAAAGCTGCTGTGGGGCATCTTAGGCTGGGTTGCACACCCACACTTGCCATTCCTGACGTTTTCCCCACAGATGCCTCAAGATTCTTCTTCATACAATCAGTCTCACTAACCTGTCACTCTGATCCCACGTTTGGGAGAGCCATATTTTGCAGGTCCTGTGGCACTTCCAGCAGTAACTTTGAAGCCTCCGTTTCCTTCAGCTCCTGAGTTATAGGCACATCCTGTATCGGTGAGTCAAAATCAGTCATTTGTGCCGGTAGTGTTCATCGAGCGGCCAGATGCCGTTCCTCTTCACGTTGAAGCAAATCCAGCATTGTAGGATTCAGAACTCCTGAAACAAGCTCCTGTCGCCCAGGTAATAGCTCTGTTTCTTCTGGTTGAACATGCCCATCCTCCTGACCGTCCGTAGGGCCACCATTTTCCTCCAATATCTGAAATAACTCAAACGTTTCCATAGACGTCTCCATACTCTGTAGTCCAGGTGAGGCAACCATGGCTTCTGTCTCCATAGCCTCCACACTCTTCTCCTGCATAGTGGTCGCCATCTTGGTCTGAGACCCAGGATGTTAGGTTCCCCTACCTGTGAGTAGGAGAATTTCCATGGTGCCCTGGCCAAATTTCCAACCATTCACTAAAATACCACCAACAGCTTAATCTGGTTCAAAGTCAGTTGACATTCATCTGTGTCCCCCTACCCCGGGTCGTGCCTGAAAATAGGCAGAATTTGTCTAGTGCACTTACCTGGTCAACAAAAATAAAATAAATAAGAGTTTATTTTTTATATTTGGTTTATCCAAAAGGGTGGAGTTTAATTTCCATCTGCTAATAACTGCTGGAAACCCATTGTAGGTGAGACTGATGAGAGGCCTACTTTACAGATTAAGGCAATATGATCAGAAACTTCACATAATTTTAAAACAAATCTATTTGTGATCAAAAATGTTGAGAGAAAAAAATAATCAATATGGGAAGAATAAGTACTTCTCTTGTAAGTGGACCCTGCATCATTATAAAAGTTCCCTATATGCATCTTTCAAAGCTGTTGTTCTGATAACTGTCTCCAGGTGGAGGGGTTCAAGAGGGGGTGGGACAGGTACAGGGGAAGGGTTCTGGAAGCAAAATCCAATACAGCAAGAATATCTGGAACTGGGAAAGGAGAAGCCAGAGTAGACGAGGGGGGCAGCAAGGTCAGCTCCCAGGGTGAGGGCTGACCAAACGAGCAGACGCGAAAGACCGTTAGGCCTATTCTGCTGGCATTTTAGTATGTTAGTAACTTCCTGAAATGCATGTGTATCACAATATGTTTTTCTCTGTACCTGATCCCGGACTTTAAGGTCCAAGCTACAACTGAAATCTCCTCCCCACATAATATGTTTTTTAGTAAAGAGAAAAGGTTTTACCAAATTAAATAAGTCTATGCGTGCACTTTTCACCTGTGGTGTGTGTAAGCAATAAGACACAACAGGGTGTTTGTTAGACACTTTAGCACACGGCTAGGAGGCGTAGTGAGGCACGAGGCCACCGGCCGAGTGCGTCCAGCCTCCAGTCGTGGTGTGTTAAAGTGTCTAACACACAGACCCTGGAGTGGCTTATTGCACTTATGAAATGGCTATCAAAAATACAGATGTATGTGATAGCTAAAATGTATAGTATTTAAAAGTGAAAAAGTTTAATGTTTGTCTTGGTTTTTAATAAAATAGTTCCTCCGCCTGCTGGCTTTTTTTGACTTAATGAATTTTGTACTACAAAGGCTTCTGTAGTTACATCTAGTTGTCATGACAGTATTCATCCCCACCTCCCCTTGTCATGGAGTCCATCACACTTTTGCAGTCAGTTGCACAATGTTGTTATTCCACTATATGGTGCTGTTTTGTTATTTAAAGAAAGCGCGAGATAGAGAGAGAGAGAGAGACATGCGGCCATTTTTAGATTGAGAGACTAATCGCATCAGCAAGGTGAAAAGTAGGGCATGCGATTATGAGAGAGAGAGCGCACCATGTGGCCAATTTCTGAGTAAGTAGCCATGATGTAAGAGACAGTGCACTACTGAGCATGAGGGAGTGCTTTTCAATTCGGACAGACAGCAAGTGATCATGGGCTGTAATTTGCAATCGGAGTGAGCGGGCTGGGAGAAGGAGCGCTTTTCGATTCGGACAGAGAGCGAGTAAGCGGTCTGGGAGAGAGATCGCGGCACTTTGAGTTCTTTTTTCTGCTTGTATGCATGCTGCATGTATAACAGAAACCCTCAAAGACCAAGGTCAACGAAACAAGAGGTCAGATTTATTCATTTTTTATTTATAGTTAGGCTGGCACCAGTTATGCCAGAAACAAGATGGCTCCGTTTTCATTTCTGTAGGTTCTGAGTGGGTAGCATCACCCATATCAATGCCCGCTTACCATAGCTTGGCACAGCCTGATCCTTTTCCCATGGTGTTAGACAGATTATCACACTCCTAGCAGCCAATCAGAATGCTGCTTTTCTAACATCCATTTCATAAATGTGTTTATTAAGTGCAAAGAAAAGCCTTTAAAGATGCAGTCCAAAAGTAGCACTCTCCCAGACATTAAATCCATCAACCTTAAAACTTGGACTTGTGTGTGATTAAGCAGGATTCCTAGGCCATCAGCTATGTCTGTTCCATAAGACCTAAACGAAGGACCACCCATCCAGTTCTTTTTTGCTTGAGACACATCCTGCAAAGTATTAAACCTAGTCTCCTGCAAAAAAAATAATATCTGCTCCTAAACACCTGCAATAATTCAAACACTCCAATCTCTTCTTATAGTGTTTCATGCGGCAGGCATTTAGGGAGACTAGGTTTAATGTTGCCATGACAGATTATTATCTGCCTTTTTTTCCTTTTCCTACCTGTCTTTTTCTTGGTGCCCAAAACCTCAGCAACCCCATCCTCCTCATATTCCATTTCGGAAATGGTACCAGATTTAGATGAGACATCTGACTCTGAGACCCCTTCTTGATCTTGTAACACCGGAACGGTGTTGTGTATAGCAATTGTTGTGGGAAGATTTTTTTGTTTACTGGATGCTCTGGTAACCCTTTTGGGGTGAGAGGGTTAGAAATCCGCTATGGGGGGGGGGGCATAGTGTTGGTTTCTGAATTGTTTATCAAAATGTCAGACGTTTCTATCTGTATGTGTTCCTGTCTAGTTTGTGTATTATCAGGTGTCTATTCTGTAGTAGGCCGAGTATCTGTAGTAGTGTGTTCTGGTTCAGGATCAGGAGCAGTTGACCCTGTTTGGGGTGTGTCCCTGTTAGAATAATGAGGCCTGTACCTTTCCTGTGCACCATTAATTAGATCTTCCTTATCCAAACCTGTCTGCCAGTTCTGACCAGCCCAGGGGTACTGGAGATACGCGTGCCCCTGTTCCTCACACAGATTACAGCAAAAAACATTTCTGCAAGTCCCACTATCGTGGTTAAAATCCCAGCACAGAGCACACTTGATTTTTTTTCACAGACACTGCTAAGGTGTCTCCTGGTGCCACACTTGTAGCATGCCTTAGGCTGTCCTAGGTAAAAACAGACCCCTCTGTCCTTCCCTAAAATGAAACTATTTGGGATATGTAATACCTCATTGACCATTATGTGGAGTTTGACTTTGAACCTCCAACTACCTGTCCAGGTGCCTTCATCATCTATTATGGCTTCTGGAGGCTCCAAAACATTACACTTTTGTTCAAGCCAAAACTGTATGTCCCCCACATTTATCCCTTCATTATGAAACATCATGTTAACAGTCTTAAACAGAGGTTTAGTGAGTGAAACAGCCCAAAAGGGGGTCCACAGTGGAATTGATTTGCAAGATTCATACTTGTGCCAAAATTTGTCCAAGCTTGCAAAAGTTTTAAAGCTTATATCAAAAGTATCTTCACCCCTGATGTCAATAAGGGCATACATTGCAGATGTTTGAAAATTCATCAACTCGTTTAGCAGTTTTCTAGCCACATAAGCTCTGTCCAGATGTTCTTGCAATCCACCTCGATAACAAAGGCGGACTGCATTGTGCCACCGGGCTTGTTCTAGTTTATTATTTTTAAAGAGGTCAGAAAATCTTGGCCCAGAACTTCTACAGTCTCTGCATGGGGGGGGGGCATCAAGCGATGCCTCCCGAATTTCTGTCCCTGTATTTGAGTCCAGGTTTTCATTCGCTTGGTCCCCGGTACCCTCCCTCTCAAAAGATATAATCCTCAAATTTCCATTTTGCTGACCTGTATCTTCTGATGATGTGCAGGGGCCCTCCTGAGTGTCTGGTTAGGTTTGAGTGAAGGAAACCCAGTTGGAGTCAGGGATGCATTTACCATTTACACAGATCCAGCCAGCGTCTAGTAAAGCCTGTTCCTTTGACCAGCGGTTGTCAGAATCCGCTGAGTCAGCATTGCTGTCCTTCCACAGTCCTTCGGGAGCCAGGTCAGCACTCTGACTTACTCTCCCAGACTCGACTTCCTCGTTCGGTGAAAAAACAGCTGATTTGCCGAAATCCTCCGACTGCACTTTAGCAGAGCAATCTCTCATTCCCTCTGAAGCGTCAGGTAAAATATTGGTGGACTGATTTCCTGTTTCCACTTTCTCTGCTTCATGGGTATGGCCATGTATATCACTCCGGACCTTTCTCGGATCTCCTGCAGCCTTTTGCGTGACTTCATCCCCTTGCAATTCCACAACCGAGGTCGGGGATGGAACTTTGGTCTGCAGACCTGAAGATATGTCTCTCTCCACCAGCGACCCAACACCATCGGCCATGCTGCTGAGCAGAGCAGCAGCTCCCCCTACAGAATCACTAGTGTCCTGGCCAAATTTCCCCCATTCACTAAAAATACCACCAACAGCTTAATCTGGTTCAATTTCAGTTGGTTGTCATCTGATTCCCCGTCTCCCCAGTCACCCCTGAAAAAGGGACTTCTAGTCTCAGTGGGCCTACTGGGTCAACAACATTCAATAAATAAATACTGCTCTGAGTGTACTAAATAGCTAATTTCCTCTTGAGCTGACTTGGTACTTGACTGAGACAATGACAGCACTGTGTGAAGAAGTCTCAACATGAAACATGTGTCTATAGTCTGTCATTCTCTTACTATGCAGGATGACTTTACCTCCATCCAGGCATAGTTCACTCCAGACCTCCTTGTAATGAATAAGAGGAAGACTAAATGTATGATGTTTTGCACTCGCAACAAGACTAACGTCTCTGCTGACTTAAGCATTTCCTCCTTGACTGGGATCACTCCTGAGCAAATGAAAACCTTTAAGTACCTAGGAATTATCCTGGACAGTGCCCTGTAATTCACTGATCTTGTGGACAACCTTGTTAAGGCAGTAAACACAAGACTTGGATTCCTCTATATGCATTGGGTCAATTTCCTACCAGAGGCAAAGAAACTCCTGGTCCGATGATTCAGCACAAGTATGGCATCATTGTTTTAGGTCTGGTGAATGACAGTGCAATATCACAGGTCATGGGCCTGCTTAACTGGGTCTGCCGCTTTGTGCTAGACCATATAACTGATACCCACACCGGTGTCCTGTATAGCAAACTGAACTGCTTAAACCTCAGCTCTTGGGTGCTCTATCACATTTTGGTCATAGGCAGGAAAGCACAGCATGGCTTGCTGTCCCCAGCTTAAAGTCTATGTTCAGTTATGTTGACAATAAATGTGTTACAGTACCAGGTGCATGGCACGCTACTCTCTGTTGCTACCTTGCAGAAGAACCGTGCTGGGACAAAAATGCTTCTTGTATTGATTTGCAAAACACCGGAACAAACTGATGAACATGTTAAGACTCTGTCTGTCTCTCTCTCTCTCTCTCTCTCTCTCTTTCTCTCTTGAATTGTTTAGAGTCCAGCTGCTGTCCACGCTCACTACTCCGGGACATGGAATTGCTACCGTTGAACATCTGTTGTAATCTGAAAGTTTATCCTTTGTATACTGCACTCTTTACAAAATGTCACTTAATGCTAAACATCCAATGCTACATTATTGTTACCTGTGTCCACTACTGTAAATTTACATATTTTTACTGTATGTACCTGACTCTGAACACTTTGAAAATTGGCACCTGCCAAAAGGGCTGTATAGGGTATAGAAACTAAAAACTGGACTGATTCAGATCTAAAAGCCTATCTAGAATGTGAGTTCTGTTCTGGGGAAGCCCTTCCAGCCTGCCCCATACAAAACTTTGCATGCCCATGATGCCTTGTACTAGGTTTAAGGCTTTACAGTGCATGTGTATAGTTTGGAGACACACAGGACCAAACAAATCAGATATTTCTTCTTTCCTAGTATTGTACTTTGAATCCTACACATGGCACTTCTTACAAACTGCCTCTTCAGTAATCTACCTCAAAGTGTTCTAAATAACCAACTTAGCTATCCAAACTCAGTGGTCAGTATTTGTTTTCCTATTCTTTGCCACCTCTCTCCCCAGCCAACCCTTATCTGGATCAGTTCTGTCATCCCTGTCACCCGGCATCCCTGGGACATACCTTGCTCTGGAGTAGCCTTGCCACAGGACTTGTTACATAGATGCCCTGTCATCAGTGTGGAGTCAGTAGGGGACCAGACCATCACGCAGCTGTGATCGGATGTATTTTAACTCCATTTCTGCCCAGATCCCATGCACATGCAATAATGCAATGTGCTCCCTTCCCATGTGCCTGTGGTCCCGTTGGAGTGCTAGCAGAATTCCTGGTGGAAGCTGATTAGCAGGACATGCGTTCCCCTCACCCCAAGGGAGGCGAGCAGTCTAAGGGGCTCTCAATCCACCCTCCCCAACCCATGCCCAGTGACCGAGTCATTGCTGAACCTGGGTCACCAGTGTAGCAGGCGGTAGCACTACTGCCATGCTAGTGGGTCAGCCAATGTTCAATAGTTTCAAAAGCATATATTGCTGAAGCACTGCCAGAATTTGCATAATTTATAAACTCTGGTGGTAATTTCTGGTGGCCTGCAGAGAGAATATTGGCACATTTTTTCAGAAAGTTAGTACATCTCTGCACATATTAGTTATGAGTTAGCCAGGATAAGTAAGGTTGGATGGGAAGGGGCCATATTAAGTGGCCTCCAGTGTGGGGTGAGATGACATCTTGCTATCCCCAATCAGAGGTCAATCCCAGGCACTGCCTGGGAACCAGGAAGTGGGCAGGGGCTTTCTTAAGGACTAGTCTATCAAGCGCCCCCCCCCCCCGCACAAAGGAAACATGTGAAAAGGATATCAGAGTCTGCTCACCAGAGTCAGCCCAACGAGGCAGCCAGCAGCCAGCCACTCAGATCTCTGCCAACCCAAGGGGACCCCTACCCAGGTAAGCCTGTCAGGGGCTGCATTATAGGGTGGCTGTACTTGGAAGGCCAGCTAAGTGTGTCAGTAGGCTTAGGGACTTGCTGTTGTTTTTCCTTGTCTTTAGCATGGTGTTGTATTTTCTTAGCTGATACAAGGTTTTAATGTGTTTCTGGGTAGTAGGGATTGTAGGTAAACTGTTGCTAGGTGTTAGGGTGATTCAGGGATCGGGGCCTACTGCTAAATAGCTGCGAGCCATAGTAAGGTGTAGGGACTTGCCGTAAAAAGCCTGCTAGGTACTAGTGATCTTCAGGGTTTAAGGGCATGTGGTTACTGGGTGATAGTAAGAACTGGGTCTGGGACAAAAAAAAAAGGGAAGAACTAGAAGATCAGGTAAAAGGAAATGTGGGGAGCGGTGCAGTGCAGTGGTTGTGGGGCAGCAGTCTACAGGGAGACCTTCTGGAGGCTGCGGTGCAGTACCATCTGTGTGCACCCCTCTCGGTGGAGGGAAAAAGTCTCAAGGCTCCAAGCAGTACTGGCAGAGAGTCAAGAGAATTTCGTGAGACTCAGAATCACACTGACAAGGAGTTGGGGAACCATCTCTCCCACCCAGGGACCACATGGCTAGATGCCACTACCTTAAAGTTTGCCAGAAGGAAGGAGCAGTTAGGTGGTAGGATCTGGGAGGCTGGGGGAGCAGGTAACATATTTGCAAATGTCCAGTTCAGCCAACCTCAGAGAAATAAAAAACACCTGTTAAGGGAGTAGCCTAGCACCCATCAAGGCATCAATACAAGAAAAAGTAGATTGGAAATAATGGGCCCATTTACCCAAAAATATGCATTCGTTATTGTTTATTGTTTAACAAGACAATAGATGACCAGTGCAGTGGTCACTTCCATGACATGACCGTATACCAACATTTCAGAATAATCCTTCATCGGGATTACACTGGTTTAGGTATTGGTAATCAAAAAAATGTTCCCTTTAAGTTGATACCAATTTGCCTTTCTTTTCATTTGTTTTTGAATATTCTGCGTATTCCACTTTAAGGAGCAAGTAACAAGCACACTCTTCATCCAGTGCCACTAAGAAACCCCTTTGCCATTCTGCCGGAGTGGGACTGCCATGAAGGGGCACCTGAGGTGGTGGATTGAGAGGATGTGGGGAATCACTCAAATGGAGTCCCCAGGAGGGAGGAAGGAGACCCCCAGAGAAGGATGAAGCAACCTCTAGTGGGAGACTCTATAGTCAGGGGGATAGAGTTGGGGCAAGGAACGGGGGTAGAGAGGGAGGTTAAGTGCCTATCTGGTGCATCGGCTCAGAGAGATAGAAAGCGTATCCAGCAGATTGTGAGGGCTATAGGAAGGAAGGGGGAGCTGGACATCATTGTCCACCTGGGGACAAATGGCTCTACAAGGGACAGGATCAGTCCAGTTGCAGTTTAGGGAGCTGGGGAAGTGTCTTAGGCAGGCACCATACACTGTAGCCTTTACGGAAGTGCTGCCTGTGTGCAAAATGGAGAATGAGAGGGACCCCTGCATTAAGGCCATCAACTAATGGCTGAAGGAATGGTGCAGAGAACAGGGGTATGGCTACATTGGAGACTGGGACTCCAGCTTGAGGGATCACAGCTTGTACCGGGGGGGCCTGCATCCATCCAGCACGGGAGCGGCAGTCCTAAGTAGATGGTTTAAATGTTACTTTGATGGGCATTTAAGCTGGCCGGGGGGGGGTGGTGGAAGGCAAAGGGATGGCAGAAACAGCACCCCTGGGCTGTGATGGAGGGTAGAGAATTTCTGGGGGCAAAGATTCCCACCAAAATGAAGGACAACCAAGGATGCAAGGGATCAGCATGAGAAGAAGGAGGAAGAGAAGCAGGCAGTATGCAAAGGAGAACAACTTGACAACATGATAAGGGGCAAAAGCAGGACTAACCAAATCTTGACAGCCATGTGTGCCATTGCTAGAAGTCTGTAAGTAAGTAATTTTTATTTTTAGATCCCCACCATCCCCGAGGCTCTGGGCACTATACAAGCAAGGCAAAGCATACATTTAAATGGCAGTATAAAAATACAAATAATAAATTACAGCAATTTAAAATCAGCTAAAAAATTTGCACAACAATTGCAGCAGTTTAATAAGTACAGTATTAGCAATCTGGATATGCCTTCCTGAAAAGATGTCAAGTCAAGTCAAGTCAAGTCATGTTTATTTATAAAGCGCCTTTCAAAACCAAGGCGCTGTACAGGAATAGATAGAACAATAAAATCCAAACATTTAAAACAACCATAACTAAGAAGAGTAAGCCAAAGTAAAAAGATATGTCTTTAAAGCAATTTTAAAACTATCAACGGTTGGGCATTCTCTCAACCAGCGAGGTAAAGAATTCCACAGGGTTGGAGCCGAAAAGGTAAAGGCACAAGATCCCGATAACTTCAATCGAACCCTGGGAATCTCTAGCAATCCCTCACTGGTGGAACGGAGAGGATGGAGGGGGCAATAGGGAATCAGAAGATCTTTCAGGTAACCGGGTCCCTGGTCGTGTAGGGCTTTGAAGGTTAGTAAACCAACCTTAAAGGTGATCCACCACCGAACAGGCAGCCAGTGCAGTTCGTGAAGCACAGGCATAATATGACTGGTTCTAAGAGTCTCAGTCAAAAGCCTGGCTGTAGCATTCTGCACCAGCTGAAGGCGGCGGATATCAACCCCTGGTAGCCCTAGGTAGAGGGAATTGCAGTAGTCTAGACGGGTAGTGACAAAGGCGTGGACCAAAGTTGGAAGGTCCTCCTGGGGAATCAGATGTTTTACCCGGGTGATATTCCTCAGATGATAGAAAGAGGATTTGACAACAGCTAACACCTGAGATTTCAGGGTCAGACCATCATCAAAAATAACGCCCAGATTTCGCACCTGTCCAGAGGTAGAGAGCGGTACACCACCAAGTAATAAACCTGATGGCTGTCCAGCACCCAAACCCACCCCAGGACGACCTGGATCCACAACCAGTACCTCAGTCTTATCCGGATTGAGTCTCAACCAGCTCGAACTCATCCAAATTCTGATCTCATCCAGGCAGTTATTAAGTACAAAGAGTGCATCACCCTGGTCGGGGAGAAAGGACAGGTACAGCTGAGTATCATCTGCATAGCAGTGAAAACTCAGACTGTATCGCCTGGTTATTTCTCCCAATGGCAGCATATACACTGCAAACAACATGGGAGCTAAAATGGAGCCCTGTGGTACCCCACAAGGCAGGGAGTAAGCATCAGAGGAATAAATTCCGGTGACAACTCTCTGAGACCTGCCAGTGAGGTAAGAACGAAACCAATTGTGGATTGTACCAGACAGCCCACAAAAGACCCGCAGTCACTCCAATAGCAACCCATGGTCTACAGTGTCAAATGCAGCAGATAGGTCGAGAAGGACCAGAATGGTACAAGCCTTTCGATCTCTGGCCATTAGGAGATCGCTCAATACCCGAACAAGGGCAGTCTCAGTACTATGCCTTTTCCTGAAACCAGACTGGAGAGTATCATAGACATTATGAGATGTAAGATGATCATCCATTTGCAACGCAACTGCCTTTTCAATAACCTTACCAACAAATGGCAGGTTAGAGGTAGGCCAGTAGTTAGCTAGACAGTCTGGGTCCAAGGAGGATTTTTTTAGGAGTGGTCGAACTACTGCCTCCTTAAGGGGGTCAAGGAAAAAACCCACTCTCCAAGGATTTCCAGATAATGTCAGCAAGGATTGGGTAGATAGCTTCTACACAACCTACTAACAGCGGTGTAGGACCCGGATCCAAACTACAACTAGTTGGTCGCATTGTTTGGATGATCTTTACAATGTCCATGAATTCCGGGCGGTGAAAATCTAACCAGACAGACCGAGGACAAGACACCAACAGTCGTCCACCACAATCCCTTATAGGAGAGATCGTACGGATGCCGGACCTGATGCTGGCAACCTTATCTGCAAAAAAGCGAGCGAACTCCTCGCATCTAAGCTGAGAAAAGGCTTCTCTAGGCTGAAGACAGACTGGATTGCACAGTCTGTCCACAGTCCAAAAAAGCTGAGCCGGTCGATTTTGTGCAGCAGAAATCTCTCTGGACAGGAATTCTGCCTTCTTACGAGTGATTTCTGATTGGTAGCTGTCATAATGAGCCAACAATCTAAGCCTGTCAGCATCAGATGTGCCTTTAGGCCACGCTTCAAGGCCTCCACTGATGGGGCCTCCCTCAAGGGTTTCTTGGCAGCGAGTTCCACAGTACTAGGCCCACCACCTCGTCCGACTGGGAAATAAGATACTAGACCTGGAGGCCACCATGACTGAGGCAGGCCTGGATGTTGTGGCCAGTACCAAAACATGGCCCTTGCCCCGTGGGAGGCAAAGTCCTACCTACTAAATGCTTTAGGTAAGTCCCGGTTCAGTAGTGTCACTCTGGACCTTAAACTCCTGCACTTGACCCTCAGTGAAGTCTTCTTCCCCCTAACCAACATTCTTAATCGCTCCCCATGCCTTGGTAAATTCCCAACCAAATGGAAAGTTGCTGTCATTACCCCCATCTGCCATGGGGAACTACCGCCCCATCTCTATACTCCCCCCCTTTCCAAGGCTCTGGAGAAAATCATCTTGGACCAACTCACTGAACAGCTCTCTAAATATGACCTTCTCTGCAGGGAACAATATGGTTTTCGAAAAGGGCACAGCACCGCCTCGCCACTACTGGAATTCTTCAGCACTATCCACACTGCACTTGACAAAGGGTGTCTGGCCAGGTCAGTCTTTGTGGACCTGTT
Organism: Neoceratodus forsteri; assembly: GCA_016271365.2. Lineage (NCBI taxonomy): Eukaryota > Metazoa > Chordata > Ceratodontiformes > Ceratodontidae > Neoceratodus > Neoceratodus forsteri. Next base: position 1,096,996,021 of record CM057451.1, read on the forward strand.
AAAAGCCTTTGACACCGTTAGCCACTCCCTCCTCCTATCTGCCCTCACCCTCAAAGGTCTCTCCCAGGATGCCATCAAGTGGTTTGCTCACTACTTAACTGGTAGGTCTCAGCAAGTCAAGATAAACATCATGCTCTCCACCTGTCTCCCGGTTAAGTATGAGGTGCTCTAGGGTTCTATACTGGGGCCCCTTCTTTTAAGTTTATTCTAAGCACCCTACCTAAAGACTTCTCTGGGCAACTGCCCTTGTATGCTGATGATGCAGTTCTCTTCTCCACCCACACAGACCCCCACGTGCTTCAGCTATCCCTCCAAAACTCCTTCAAAGAGGCAGAATCCTGGTTTGCTGAGCACCGGTTAGTGCTAAACTACAAAAAAAAAAAGTTATGGTGTTTGCTCATTACCAGGGCAAATACAAAGGCCTCCCACTGCAAATTCTTAACTCCCAGATGCTACCCCTTGAGCAGGTCGATACCTCTTCAACTCGGAAAATTGCTAAGTACCTGCACAGTGAGAAAAGGGACTGTGAGTGCAGGTGATATGTGTGAGCCAGAGCGAGAATGTGGCTGTGTTGAAGATGAGAGACTGTGAAAGTAGAAGGATGGACAGGTGCCTTTCTGGGTCGGGCACCTGTTGTCTGCGCCTGAGATACAGCAAGGAAGAGAGAGAAACAGATTGCTATGGCTACACACCATGGCAGGAAAGAGAAAGAAGGAGAAGAGAGCAGAAGATAATGTGCTGAATGCTTCTGCTAACACCCAGGGCCAAGTGGGGAACTTGCTAACCCCCATCAAGTGGGGTTTGCTGCTGCAGGAGATCACGGGTCTTGTACTCAACTGCTAGTGCACCCTGATTGGAGGGAGCCAGGTCATGGAGCCACTCCCTGTCCTGGGTCCTCTGTAGTTGGCAGGCCTTGCGCACATGCTCTGCAAAAAGGCCTGTAATGGGCTGAGGGGGACAAGCTGCTAGATCTGCAAGCAAGAGAAAGAGAGAGCAAGCTGCAGCTTCTGTGCCCCCCATTTCAAGCATTGTGCCCGGTTCTGCCTGTGTTGCCATCTATGCCCAGGACTTCAAAGAAATGTGCCATCCAAGGACTAATTCTTCAGAACCATGAGTAAATCATAGGAATTGCCCTGCACCTGGGGACTGTAAATAGTTTAAGCATGCATACCAGAGCTAGAGACAGAGCAGAGGTTTAGACAAGGGAAAGTATGTAAAAAGTTAAAATTCTTCAAGCACGCCAATGCTGGCTACCAGCTGCACCTCAGGCCTGGAAGTTAAAACCTTGGTACCTAGTGCTAGGACTTGGGGGTTTAAAATGGACTGGGATTTGCAGGACTGGGCTTGAGTACACTTTAGCAGCAGTTAACTAGTTAGTTAGATCTGGTGGCTGCAAATGATTGAACTATGGGTTTGAATCAGAAGGGGAAATGTGATTTTAGGAAATGCCAAAATGAAATGTTGTTTAAACTCTATTCCACTTACCCCATCCTAAACCCTCGCCACTTGTACATAAACTGAGATGTTATTGTTTTGCGGCAGAACTGAATCCAGAGCCTAATTTTAGTGAGCATGTTATTGGCTGAGACGGAAAGGAGGTAAATGGTAACAGAATGTCGGGAGGCTCCAACTTGGATAGTCCATGCCTGGGTAACTGTTGGGGAGGTGGGTTTGTACGACATCCCAGGGGATTGTACTGCAAGAAATCAGACCCACCAAATATATACTCTGACTGAAGGCACCGTCATTTTATTTATTTTCACTTTTGGGAAAGGACCCCTGAAGGTCAGCTATGGGAACCCAGGCTCCTTATCCTTGGCCTGGCCAGCAAGGCAGGTTCCAGTGCCCTCTCCTGGACGGCGCTGGAGAAGAGCTACACAGTTATATCAGCAAAAAAAGGAGACAAAGGGAGGGATTGCATTGTTAATAAAGGAGACACAAGGCTATACTGAGGAGGACCAAGAAAAGGCAAATATCTGAAAAAAAATTTCTGTTCAGTATTTACAGTTGAGGGGGAAGGGGACTGTAAATAAGCACCAAGAGATTGGGGGGGAGTGAAATGGACACCAGTCCCTTTTCTAAAGAGAGGGTCAGGAAAGCACTCACTAATCTGAGGGCAGACAAAGCCATGGGGCCAGACGGGTGCATCCAAGAGTATTAAAGAAACTCAGGGAGATGCCAGCTGCACCCCTGACAGACTTGTTTAACAGTTTACTGGAGACCAGCGTGGTCCTGGAGGACTGAAGTAGGATGGATGTATTCCCACTTCACAAAAGTGGTAGAAAAGAGGAGGCAAAAAATTACAGGCCTGTCAGCCTGACATTTGTAGTAGGGAAACTGATGGAAACACTGTTAAAGGAAATAATCGTGGAACACCTGGAATCCAATGGACCGCATGACCCAAGACAGCATGGCTTTATGGAGGGGAAGTCATGGCAAACAAATCTGATAGATTTTTTTTGACTGAGTAACCAGGGTGTTGGATCGGGGGTGGGGGTGGATGTGGTCTACTTGGATTTCAGCAAGGCGTTTGGCACCATTCCACACAGGAGGCTGGTAAACAAATTGGGTAGTATGGGGATGGGCAATAAGGTGGTAACCTGGGCAAGATACTGGTTAGGAAATAGGAGGCAGAGGATGGTGGTAAATGGAGTTTGCTCTGAGGAGGGTAGAGTGACCAGCGGGGTACCGCAGGGGTCAGTACTGGGGCCAGTCTTCTTTAATGTCTTCATTAGTGTCATAGCAGAGGAACTGGAAGGGAATGTCTGTCTCTTTGCAGATGATGCAAAGACTTGCAACAAGGTGGATAATCTGGAGGGGGTGCAAAGGATGGAAAAAGACTTGAAACGACTGAAGGAGTGGTCAAAAGTTTAGCAGCTAAGGTTTAATGCAAACAAGTGCAAAATAATACACTTGAGTAACAGAAACCTGGGGGTGCAGTACAAAATGGGTGGAGAGATACCAGCAGTGACCAAGCAGGAAAGAGACCTGGAGGTAATCATATCGGATGACCTGAAGGTGACCAGAGAATGCAACAAAGTGATCGGGAGTGCTAGTGGGATGCTGGGATGTGTAGGTAGAGGTATTACCAGCAGGAAGAAGGAAGTGATGTTGCCACTATATAGGTCTTTATTAAGACCCCACCTGCAATACTGCGTCCAGTTTTGGAGGCCACATCTCAGGAAGAACATAGACAGGATGAAGGCCGTACAAAGGAGGGCTACCAAGATGTACAGAGTCTACATTAAACGTCCTATAAAGAGAGGCTAACAGAATTAAACATGTACACCCTGGAGGAGAGGAGGGAGAGGGGGATATGATTGAGACCTTTAAATACCTCATAAGGGTGAATAAGGTACAAGTGGCAAGTATTTTTCAGAGCAAAGGGTGTTCCAGAACAAGGGGCCACAATATGAAGCTGGAGGGGGGTAGGTTTAGGAGAGATGTGAAGAAATACTTCTTAACAGAAAGGGTGGTGGATGCCTGGAACAGTCTTCCAGCAAACGTAGTGGGGGTGGAAACAATGGTGGGATTCAAAATAGCTTGGGATAAGCACAAGAGAGTAATAAAGGATAAGTAAGGGAGTGGCAGAAAAAGTGCCATAGCGCTGGAGGGGTCTGCAGTGTAAGCAATGCAACAAAAAAGGGCAGACATGATGAACCATGCAGCCCTTGTCTGCTGTCAGCTTCTATGTTTCTATGTTTCAACAGCATGTACGCGTCACATATAACTCTAAACAAGATCCCCTCCAGCATACAAGATTCAATGATGTAGTCAGCTGTTTGGAACATGCCAAATAGCCAACACTGCAGCTTTGTTTAACACTTTCAAAACCCTACCCTTACCAGAGCGCACAGTGGTGCACATTGTACCTCCAACCTCAATCGCCAGTCTAGTTCCCCTTTGGAAGTAAACTGAGCTATCTCTGGCAGTCAAGTGACCCTCCCACCACCCCAATCACCAGTCTGAGCCCACAGTGACTTTAATCCATCCTTTCCCTGGCAGTCTAGTGGCTCGCCACCCCCACAATCATCAGTCCAGACCCCCCTCCTCATCTTGCCCACTCAGGTCCCTCAGCTCACTCCTGCCAGTGACACCCCACTCGTCACAACTGGCAGCCCCCTCCTATAGATGGTGGCTGGCACAGCCCCTCCACTCACCACCTCAGCCATACGCTGTCTGAGTCACAGGGAGGAGTGAGCCTGCCTACTGTAGAAACTACTGCAGGTGACCTAGGGTAGCATGGTGCAGCAGCCCTAACTGTGGAGGCAGGGGGACCTGTGACTCTAGGGCTTAGCAGAGCACTGCAGCCCTGACTGTGGTGAGAGGAACAGGGTGTAACAGGTGCAGTGTCCCTGACTGGGGGGGGGCAGGGGAGAGTGGGCAGCAGAGTGCAGCAACCCCAACTGTTTGGGCAGGAGGCAGCAGGGTGCAGCAACCCTGATTCTTTAGGCAGGGGTTGGAGGCAGCAGGGTGCACAGTCCCCGACTGTGTGGGAGAAGATTGGGCAGCAGGGTGCAGCAGCCTCAAATGTGGAGCAGAAGGCAGGCGGCTTGTGGGGCAGGGGATAGGTGGCAGCAGAGTTCACCTGCCTCAACTGCGGGGAAGAGGCATGGTGCATCAGGATGCCATACAGTGTTTCACTTGATATATATACAAGATGTATTTTCATACAGAAACCACCAAAGAACTGACATTCGTGAGTTGACAGTACATGCACTTGAAATAGCGGAGTGTGACAGGCACCTGTTTGTCAATCTGACATGAAACAAAAGTTCTCACATGAATGTATTTATGAAGGCTACATCAAGGACAAACTATTTCTATGAATGAACAAAATTCAGATTTATTTTATATTCATTAAACAACCCTGTGTTATATAGTTAGAAAAATATCAGCGTTTAGATGACAAAGAACTAAGAGCTGTGTTACAGACAAGCTGATCTCTCACAGAGAAAGATTTCCACTACTTCAATTCAGCACTGGAACTCAAATGATCAACTTTTATAAGAAGAGAATGATAGAGTTTAAGCTTTTCTAGCTAAACAGAAACCACAAACTGAGTTTGTAAGAAACCTGGATAACAAACCATTAACTCTACAGCCTTCTGAGACTGGGAATCTGAAGCAGCAAGCTACAGTACTCCAAGATGATGTCATCGTTCTCCAAGCCTGACAGAGAGACAGAAATAACTCCACTGTTTTCAGCCATTGTAGAGCAAGATAACAAATGCTGATTTAAAAAAAACACAAAACCAAACAGCATGAAATGTTCAGGAAACACTAATCATGACATAGGGAATTGAATTCAAGCTTTATTAACAATACGCAAAAACCTTTGCACCTGATCTTTAAAGGAATCACTGTTAAAAGAAAGAATTGTGGAATATCTTGAATTCAGTGGGTTACAAGACCTGAGGCAGCATGGTTTCATAGGGGGAAGGTCATGTCAAACGAATCTGATAGATTTCTTGTATTGGATGACAAAGGACTTAGATCAGAGTGGAGCAGTGGATGTGGCATACCTAGAGTTCAGTAAGGCTTTCAATACCATTCCACACAGAAGACTAGAAAGCAAGCTGGGTAGCTTAGGAGTGGGTCCAAATGTGGTTAACTGGATAAGAAACTGGTTAGGGGATAGGTGACAAAGGGTGGTGGTAAACGGAGTTCACTCTGAGGAAGGAAAGGTGACCAATGGGGTGCCTCAGGGATTAGTGCTGGGACCCTCTTTAATGTCTTTATAAGTGACATTTTAGAGCAGCTGGAAGGGGTGGTCTGCCTCTTTGAGGAGGATACCAAAATCTGCAATAGGGTGAACACTCGGGGGGGGGGGGTGAGCAGAGACCTGAGAAAATTAGAGAAGTGGTCAAGGGTATGGCAGCTGGATTTCAATGTGAAAAGGTACAAAATAATGCACTTAGGGCACAGAAACACAGGAGTGGAGTACAAAATGGGTGGAGTGGTACTGACAACTAACAAGCAGGAAAGAGACTGGGAGGTAATCATATCAGATGACCTACAGGTGGCTAGGCAGTGCGACAAGGCAGTTTGGAGAGCTAGTGGGATACTGGGGTGTGGAGGGAGGGGTAACACCAGCAGAAAGAGAAAGGTAATGTTGCCTCTCTAGACTGCAGGTAAGACCCCTCCTACAGTACTGTAAAACAGTGGTGGGGTTCAAGAATGCATGGGATATGCACAAGGGAATCATAGAGAAAAGGAAGGGGGAGAGAAAGAGCTGTAGAGCAGGTACAGCCTGTGGTAATAGTGTAGGTAGGGAGGAATGGGCAGACTGGATGGGCCAAGTGGTCCTTATCTGCCATCAAATTCTATACAGTGTATGGTTAGGACTTATTGTGCACAGAATTCAAGCAGCACAAAAACCTTGTTGTGCACATTCCAAAGTTGTGCACATTCTAAAAACCTTATTGTGCACGTTCTATCATTAACTGCAGCTGTGATGCCCCCGTGCCGACTCCCGCTGCCTGGTTTCATTTCTCTGCTCACTGTACCTCAGTGTTACTGTAACCGCGGTCTAAAAAAAAAAAAGACATGACAGTTACGTATTTTTTAACCATACACTATAACAAATAAAATATGGGTGCCCATACACAACTCGCCTTGTGTTTCCATCTCGGAGTTAACATAGACTTTGACGGCAGATGGGCCTCAACAAGTGCTGTAGACTTATCACTGGTGCAGGGAAGTGTACACATACCTGTACTGTGTACAAATGCTCTAATTGGCTCAGTCTACATGGTAGACTGGCTTATCAGTCATGCTTCATGGCAAAAAAAATCTGCCTTAGCCTTACACCACCATCTACGCATGCCTTAATGTTACCTGCTGCCAATTCACGTTTCACGCGCAGCAACCTCAAATCACCGTAAATCGTCCTGTTCTGCCATACCTCACAAGCTCAACATCAGGGCCCCTTCGCTGTTGAATAGCCTTCCTCCTGAAATCACTGCTAAGAACAAGCTTGGCCCATTCAAACGTAAACTTCATCAGCATCTCACTGATCTCAGCAAATGTGACTGCTCCACCTAGGCCTGCGTTACACCATCTCCTCTCCTTCCCTTCCCTCTCCTGCTGCTTTATTCTTATGCCCTGCCACCCCCAACCCACTCCCTCTCCCTCTGCTCTCTCCCCCTCCTCCCTTGTCCTCTACCATGCCCCTCCTACCTGCCCTCCCTTTGTTCCTCCCATCCCCTCCTTCCTCTACCCTTTCCCCTCTTCAACCTCCTCCCTCCCACCACCTCCATATCCCTGGGCCCCTCCTCTTCTCCCTCCTCCCAGCCCACCTAGCATTTTTCTGATCTCATGCTCTTGTGACAAAGTCAACGCCTTGACTGCCATCTCTCTTCACCCCCTCACACGCTCGTCTCTCCACACTCACCTAGGTCAGAAATTTTGTACTTGCTTCTTATATACCTGTTTCTTATTGCCTGCACTGCCTAAATTGTCTGTTATTGTACTACAGTATTTTGTAAACTCACTTTTGTATTTGCACCGTTTGCACAATGGTGGAGGGTTTTAAGCTGGCCATATAGACCTTTCTGTGACTCCAGGCATATAGTGAATAATTAATTAATGTGATTTTATGATGTGTGTTTTTATGACTGTTTATTTTGATTTGTTTTTTGATTATAATTTGTACGGTGCCTTGGCATTTGAAAGGCGCCTAAAATAAATATATTATTATTACTGTTATTAAGGTAAGGCTTGTCTGTTTGCAGATGACACCAAGATCTGCAACAGAGTAGATGATCCAGATGGGATAGGCAGAATGAGAAGAGATCTGGATAAACTAGCAAAATGGTCGTAAGAGTGGCAACTGGGATTTAATGCAAAGAAGTGCAAGATCATGCACATAGGGAAGAGAAACCCTGAAGCCACCTATAGGCTGGGAGAGGAGTTTCTGGCAGTCACAAAGGAAGAAAGAGACTTGGGCATCATCATCACCATTGACCTGAAATCATCCAAGCAGACCTCTATAAACAGTAGGTAAGCCTAGGGGGATGTTAGGGTGTATTAGTAGGGGTATCACAAGTCGTAAGAGGGAGGTAATAATCCCTCTTTACAAGACACTGGTTAGGCCCCATCTGGAGTACTGCATACAGTACTGGAGGCCACACCTTCACAAGGACATTAACCAAATTGAGGCAGTCCAGAGAAGGGCAACCAAAATGGTGCAGGGACTGCATCAGAAGACATATGAGAACAGATTAATGGAGCTCAATATGTATACCCTAGAGCAAAGGAGGGAGAGAGGTGATATGATCGAAACATTCAAACACCTTAAGGGCATTAACAAGGTGAAAGAGTCTAACATGTTTCAATATAAGAAAAATAGCAGGACAAGAGGACACAGCATGAGATCAGAGAGAGGCCGATTAAGGGGTAATGTGAGGAAGTTCTCTTTCACAGAAAGGGTGGTGGATGCATGGAACGGCCTACCTCAGGAAGTGGTGGCTATGAATACAGTGCAGGGCTTCAAACAGGCATGGGATAGGCATAAAGGAGCAATACTGATGAGTATGAATAGATTAGCCACTGACAGCAAAGGACGATGGCACATTTATAAGGTAGAAAAACAAATGGGCAGACTGGATGGGCCTTGCGGTCCTTATCTGCCGTCAACTTCTATGTTTCTATGTTATTATTATTATTATTGTATCCCCCACTGTTTGTTTTTACTCTCCTGCTGACGCGGAACTTTTGTAAACGAACCTCTGGGTCAAAGGTATTTGTAATCCTAGTACTCAATAAAATAAAAAAAAAATAAGGACTGCTTGGCCCACCTTGTCTGCCCATTTCCCTACCTATTGAATAAGCTGCAGATCCTAGTTAACCAACAGCCTACTTCTTCCTACCCCCCACCAGAATTGCCTTAGGTCTGTCCCATGCATTCTTGAATTCCCCCACTGTTTTTGACCCCGTGACCACCTCAGGAAGGCCGTTCCATGCATCCACCACCCTCTCCATGAAAAAATACTTCCCCACATTGCCCCTGAGCCGTCCCCCCTCTATCTTCAAATTGTATCCCCTTGTTCTTGCACATCTCTTTTTCTGAAAGATGCTGTCCTTGTGGACTTTGTTGATTCCCTTGTGGTACTTGAAAGTTTCTATCATGTCCCCCCTCTTCCCTCCTTTCCTCAAGAGTAGACATATTAAGCTCCTTTAGTCTCTCTTCATAAGGCTTCTGTTGCAGACCCTGCACCATTTTAGTTGCCATCCTCTGGACTGCCTCCACCCTGTCTATGTCCTTGCGGAGATGGGGTCTCCAGAACTGGACGTAGTACTCCACATGTGGTCTCACCAACTGTCTGTGCAGAGGGATAACAACTTTCTGTTTTCTACTGGTGATTCCTCTCCCTATACATCCCAGTATCCCCCCAGCCATCCTTACTGCCTTCTCACATTGCTTGCTTACCTTTAGGTCATCTGATATGACTACCCCAGGTCCGTTTCATTTTGTTGTTGTTAATACCCCCCCCGCCACTGTGTACTCTTCCCATGGGTTTTTGTTTCCCAGGTGCATTACTTTGCACTTCTTTGCATTGAATCTAAGTTGCCATACTTCTGACCATTCCTTCAACCTTGCCAAGTCCCCTTTCATCCTTTCCACCCTCCCTTGTATATCAACCCTGTTGCAGATCTTTGTGTCGTCTGCAAATAGGCATACTTTTCCTTCCAGTCCCTCTGCAATGTCACTTATAAAGACATTAAAAAGGACCAGACCCAGTACTGAACCCTGTGGTACCCCACTAGTAACCCCCTTTCTTCGGAGTGGACTCAGTTTACTATTCATGGTACCAGCATGGACCTCTCGAACTTCACTCTTGAAGTCCATACGCTGGCATCTCAACCCACAGATGGAAACACAGGCTTCTTGTGTATGGGCACCCATGTGCAAGAAACATAGTGCGATGATCCAAAATGCAGTGCCGTACAGTTGAAAGGAACAGCTCCACTTCAGTGAGCAGCGCTCCCCCCCACACACACACATGCAAGCAACCATATTGCATGCTCATGCACTCCCTCCCCACGCACACACTGTATGGCCGACGGGAGTGCCCAATCCCCTGTCGGCTTCACGCCCCCAAAAAGCTTTGCAGATGCCACACTGGGAGCCCACCCCAGCGTGGCAAAAATTGTTATGGCCGACGAGCTCCAGACCCCCCCCAAAAAGCCTTCCAGCTGCCATGCTGGGAGCCCACCATAGCGTGGCAAACATCCCGCGTCGTCTTCCTAAAATAAAACAAAACCTGTAAACAAAGAAAGGTCCTCGCGTCTCCCTGCCCACCGCGCCACCCTCTGCGCCTCTGCCTCCCACCCCTCACCCTTACTTTCCTCCTGAGCTCGGCACAACGATCTTCGGTGGACCGGGAACACGTCTGCACTCTTCAAAGCCGACCGCGAACTGAGGAAAAGCTAGTAAGCTGTATAATGTAATACATAGGGTTTTTTTCAACTTTGCTGCATATCTCAGGCATTTTTTGGAATTTTGGCAGCAAATTTTCAACATGGGGTTTTTGGGACCCCTCTTCATGAATTCTGTCACTGTCATGGCGTTAATTGGGCCAGAAGGGTGATTTCGTGGTCACTGCAAAATCACGTTTTGGGACCCGATTAACAACGACTGATGCCGTGTTCATAAAGTGGCTCTCAAAAAGCCTGTGTTACAAATTTAGTGAAAAATTCCTACAAATGACTGTTTTAATAAGCATGCGCTATGCAGTTCCTATGCACCGTAAGTTCACAAACTTTTAATATTTAGACTTGCATTTTCAACATTGCCATTTTACCACACCTCCTTATGAGCAGTACAGCTGTAATTTTTCACATTTCACCCAAAATGTGTTTCTGCGCATGTAGCGCATAACGGCGCAGTCAGTGTGCGAAATCAATGTATGGGACACATTAAGAAAATCACAGTGACACTGTTCATGAGCAGAGGTCTTAAAATGGTTATGTTGAAAATTTGTTGAAAAAATTCCCAAAAATGACTTTTAGGAGCGCATGTTGCGCAGTTCCTACACACGCTCGCAAGTTTGCGAATTTTTAATATTTGCACATCAGATTTTCAACATTGCCATTTTACCACACTTCCATAAGAGCAGTACAGCTGCCATTTTTCACATCTCACCCAAAATGTGTTTCTGCACATGTAGCGCACAATGGTGCAGTCGGTGTGCAAACGCAATGTTTGGGACAGATTAAGAAAATCACAGTGACAGTGGTCATGAGCAGAGGTCTTAAAATGGCTATGTTGAAAATTTGGTGACAAAAGTCCATAAAATGACTGTGCTACGAGTGAGCATTGCACAGTTTCCACGCACCCTCGTAAGTTCATGAATTTGTAATATTTTCAGTCCAGATTTTCACCAGTGGCATTTTTCCACACTTCCTTATGAACAGTATAGCTGTCATTTTTCACAACATGGCGAAATGTGTTTTCACAGTTTCAGCACAGAAATCGTGGTCGCTGTAGGAAATCATTGTTCGGGACAGATAAAGAAAATCACAGTGACACTGTTCATGATCAGAGGTTCAAAATGCCTGTGTTGACAATCTGCTGTAAAAATCCCAAACTAATTATATTACTGGTGTGCGTTGCACAGTTTCTCACTTGCTACATGACTTCACCAGTTTTTTAATATTTTCACTGCAGATTTTCAACATTGTCATTTTTTACAACTCCCCATGAACAGTACAGCTGTCATTTTTTACATCCTGTTCGGAATGTGTTTTTGCACCTGTGGTGACAAATGCCATAGTCGCTGTGCAAAAGCAGCTTTCGGCTAACAAACTGATATTGCCACTGTTCATGAGGTGGGGGGGTCACAAAAAAACATGTTGAAAATTTGGAGTGAAAATACCAACGAATGCCTGAGGCATTGGGGTTTCCAACCATAATGCCCCACACTGTAGAGAATGACAGGCATCAGGGCTGTGACTTGGGTTGTCGCCTGCAATGCTCAGACCATTCCACCCCCACCCACACCCTGCAGCCACTGAGAGGCATCGAGGTATTGCCTTGAACTCTTGACCCCAAAGTTCACCCATTCTCTATACCGCACCCATCTCACCGATTTCCTGATGGAACAAGGGCATAAGTGCAAAGATCCCAAGGCACACCGTGACACTTGTCGGTGTCTGCAGGGTAGGGTGTGGTGAAATGGTGTGGCCGTTATGCCTAACGACCCAAAGGCACACCCCAATGCCTGTCAGTCTCTGCAGGGTGCTGGTGGGGTTGGCTTCAGTTCAGTACTTCACTGCTATTCCTATTATGCAGCTCTGTAACTCCTACACTACCAATGCCAATGCCAGCAAGCAAACATTTGGCATTGACAAATGCTTGTTCCTTATGTTGCTATGTCTCTATAACCTTTCAGAACCCTACCCCACACACACAAACTACTCATGCACACACACACACACATTTGTTGAAAGGATAGCCTTTCAGAATTCTACACACACGCATACACAGACACACACACCCCACACATCTATAACTCAAAGCCAGTGAGCATGTAACTGCTCGAATTCAGCATGTCCTAATAGAACTTCTTCAAATCTCTGGCAGAAGCGGAGTCCGCACTGATCAGTATGTGATGGAATTTGTTAACTCCAAGCCCATCACTGTGACAGCTGTAACTGCAAAGAGACACCTTGAAGCTACTGCTAAAGAAATCATTTAATGTAACCTTCTTTTTTCTTTAGGGGACAAGGTCAAAAGCTTTTCTAATAAAAGCTACTTATGTAGCGTGCCCTTTGGGCTCTAGCTGAACAAATAAAGACTAAGCTCTGAATGTGCAGGCAACCAGCCCAGATCTTTAGAAAACACGTATGATGAACTGTTTTGATCCAGGGGTGATATCACTCAAGATGTCTGCAGAATGACAGTATATGCATTTGTTCTAGGTAATAAAGCTTCAAGAAGACCTACTCATACCTCAGGGATAGTATTAAAAATGACACCTATGTTCATCTTTATTTCTTATTTATATATAGAGCAATGGGGAGTGTGTGGCAAGAACTGTTCATGCACCCGAGGTGTGTGATGCCAGTTAAACCATGAAAGGGAAGCTTGAGTGGTTTAAAAAATACATCACTCATGAAGGGTGTGTAAAATAATTGAATTTCACACCCTTACCTCTAATTTTTTTCTTCTAATTATTGATCCCAAGTTTTCTTTCCTGTGAAATTTCAAGTGTAGTTTCTTCTTCTGTGGCAATACCTCCTTTATGTTCACGTTAATTCTCTTTCTTAAACTTATCTGGTTGATTTTGCTTTTTTGTTTATTTTCTTAATTTTGAAAACATAGACAATGTCAACAGAAAAAGATCTTCTGTCCATTCAGTCTGCTCAGTTTTACCCTATTCTACCCTGTGACCCACTGTTTAGACACAGTTTCTGCCCTTGCTCCTCCCTCTCATTTCCCAACTTACTGCTCCCCCCAATGTAACTTTTAAGTCCTTCACTCTGTCTCAGCCATGCTTGAACCCATTAATGGTTTTTGGCCCTACAATTTCTTCCTGTACATTGTTCGTGGCTCAACCACTTTCTCTGTCAAGTGAAACTTTCTCGCATCCCCCTGAACCTTCTCCCTTCAGCCTTAATTCACGTCTCCTTGTTTTTAACCTACCATCCCTGCTATATAGTTCCTCGTAGTTTACCTTGTTTAGTTCTTTTAGGAACTTTAAGGTCAAGCGTTTGCAAATATATGTACTTATATTTTTGAAGTATTGCAGAAGGTTTTTTTGGGGGGGGTTGTTATAAAAGACAGCAAGTTGAAACAGAGAGTTGACCTTGAGGAACCTTGTGACCTCCTCAAGCTTGTTAACAGAATTGCCAACAGGAGATTAGCCCAGAACAGTCTGTTCTATTATGTTACACCTGTGGAGTGTGGATGTATTCTAGTCAGGAAAGAAATTGACAGACTCGATACATGTTATGAAAAACAGGATGCAAAGTTAAAAACCGTCAGGCAAAGAGACCTTATAAAAAGGAGCAATGTTTCTGGTTTGACAGATTTGGATTTGGAGATGGCAGCGCACTCAGAAGAAAGACTTATGTTCAGACTGCCTGTATCGAAACGCCATCCTGTACAAATCTTATTTTTTTTAATTGTTATTGATAAAATAGTGCTACTTGCAAATGTTACAACTTTTCCTGGACTGCCTATGCATCCTGACCATTGCCTCTACGACAAGGTGCAGCCAAGGAGTGCGACCATATTGATGAGCTTTCAAAAAGCTTAAACAGAGGCTTGGCCTCTCAGGATTAAACATCTACTTACTCAGGATGCCAAAAAGAGATTCTTAGCTCTTTTGGAGTATGCTGACTTCCTCTATGGTCAAGGTCCTGCTACTGCGCTAGCCTAGCTTGATATCCTCTATCACAGCACCCTATAATTTATATCGGGAGCAGCTGATACTACGCATCATTGCTCACTCTACTCCCTGGTAGGCTGGTCTTCCCTTAAGTTTAGAAGGCAAAGAAATACTGTGCTCTGGGCCTACAGGGCGATCATTAAGAAGCTTCCACAGTATGTTTCTGATTGCTTGCCATTCTGTACCACAGGTAGTTATGGCCTGAGAAGTCATTCCTACACTTCACTATTTATCCTCAAGGTCAAATCGCGTTTTGGTAGAGCCTCCATCAGTCATGCACTTCCCCAACTTTGGAGTAAGCTTCAAAAAACATTGGAACTGGCTATCCCAACGAAACTGACCATGTTCAAAATGCTATATGCATGATCCTTCAATGAGACTTGTAATTGTTTTACCTGAGGTTGTGCATGTTCTCTGCTTCCTTATCTTCTCCTTCTGGTCCTCCTCCAACATTCCTTCCCCTGTGTGTCTCAGCTCCCCTCCCTCCCTTTCCTCTCCCCCCCTAAGTTTCCCTGTATATACCGCCTATTTATTTTTGTGGTGATTACTATGCTGTTTATATTGTATATAATGTGTTAATTGATGACAGCTGTACTGTACCTCACCTTACTGGTGATACTGTATCATTATTTTGTACCCTTTCATACTGTTGTACTGACCATGTGTATTTGCCCAGGTCCATCTTGTATATGAGCGTGCTCAAAGTTGTTTCGCCTGGTAAAATGAAGATTGCTTGATTGGTTATTGCCTAGGAATACATGTCCCTGAAATGTCTTATTGCACTTATAAAATGGCCACTGACTATAAAAGCAGAGGCACTGCTGCTCACAGCACCAGAGACCCAGGTTCATGGCCCAAGCCTGGTGCATCAGAGGGATGGCATGGGGTGGAGGGCTGAGTATTGCAGAGGATGCTTTCCTGTTCTGGTGTGGTTGTGTAACTGCCTGCACTGCATTTCCACCACCTGGGTGACCGCAGGTGGCAATGTAGCTGGAAGCATAGAAACATAGAAGTTGACAGCAGATAAGGACCGCAAGGCCCATCTAGTCTGCCCATTTCTTTTTCTGCCTTATGAATGTGCCATTGGCCTTTGCTCTGTCAATGGCCTATCTATTCATACTCATCTGTATTCCTCCCTTATGCCTATCCCATGCCTATTTGAAGCCCTGCACTGTATTCATATCCACCATTCCCTGACATAGGCCATTCCATGCATCCACTACCCTTTCTGTGAAAAAGAACTTCCTCACATTATCCCTTAATCGGCCTTCCTCTAATCTCATGCTGTGTCCTCTTGTCCTGCTATTTTTCTTATATTGAAACATGTTAGACTCTTTCACCTTGTTAATGTCCTTAAGGTGTTTGAACGTTTCGATCATATCACCTCTCTCCCTCCTTTGCTCTAGGGTATACATATTGAGCTCCATTAATCTGTCCTCATGTCTTCTGATGCAGTCCCTGCACCATTTTGGTTGCCCTTCCCTGGACTGCCTCATTTTGGTTAATGTCCTTGTGAAGGTGTGGCCTCCAGTACTCCACACAGTACTCCAGATGGAGCCTAACCAGTGTCATGTAAAGAGGGATTATTACCTCCATCTTACAACTTGTGATACCTCCACTAATCCACCCCAACATCCCCCTGGCCTTACCTACTGCTTTAGTGGTCTGCTTAGATGATTTCAGGTCATCTGTGATGATGATGCCCAAGTCTCTTTCTTCCCTTGTGACTGCCACCGGTTGGGAGAGAAGATACCGCCATGCATGCACGTGAGGCCATTCTAATGGGCACTCTGGGGCTGGGATGAAATAATCCTGAAGGAAATCCCCCAGTTGGGAAAGGATGAAGCCTAATACTCTCAATCCCCATGTCATCAGCTTCCATTCCACCAAATAATGTTCCAGAAAGGAACACTGACTGATCCGAAGACCAAGTCACAGGGGATAGTCATGGGGTTCCTCAGAGTCAAGATGAACTGGTGTTGGAGATGGTAGATCACCCGAAGGCCTAAAGGAGCAGAACTGGAGACAAGGGGGTATAAATAATTAAATAAAAAAACATAAAAGTTGGGAACTACATATAAAGAGGGAGTTCAGCCAAATGTCCAAATATACTGCATTGCTGAATTAGAATCAGCATATATCCAATAAGCCTCATACCAAAAATTAGATCTCTAAGGTACTTTTAAGTTATGAGTCAATTTGTAACCCTGATTTCACCCCCTGTTCAAAAAAAGCCGATTGCAGTGAGGTGCTACTGATGATGTCATATAACCAGAACTCACCGCCTAGTCCTCTGTCAGCAACCTTATAGGACTTATTTCTCTAAACTTTAAGAAACTGTAGTTGTAGTAATCAGTTGGAAAAAAAGAGATGGGTGGGAGCACTGCCTGCTTTTCCAGGATATTCAGATGCATGGTACTATACTTCAGAATGTAGCAAGAGATGGTTTTGGAATGTAGTACTGGACAAAACTATGGAATATCAAGAATATGTACAGTTTCAGAATGTTGTGGAGACATGCAATCTCGAAATATGGCAGAAATGTGCGATCTCGAAATGTGGTGGGGACACTCAGTCTCAGAATGTGATAGGGACACATATCTATGAGGCTGGTGGGGACTAACAACTCGGAATATAGTGGCGATGCCCACTATCAGAATTTGACATGGCATATCATTTAATTCTGATATTGCTCATCTCTGCCATATTCCACAACTGTGCACACTCCAAAATTGCACTCTGCATCCCCACTGCATTCCAACATTGTGCATCCCAGCCACACTCTGTCATTGTACTTTCCTGACACATTCCAAAAGCACACTTCCCTGCCACATTCTAAAACTGCATGTCCTTGCCATGTTCCCAAGTTATGTGTTAATGCCACATTCGGAAATTGTGTCACCATAATGTTAATTGGTTCTCCAACCCTATCAAAAAGTCCAGAATAATTTTGTATTTCAGAAAATCAAAATCGGACCTCATCTATGTGCAGGAGACAAATTTGTGCAGCTTGAAGCCCTTAAAACTGGCTAAGTTTGGCTTTACATCAGTATTCTCCTTCTCATTCAGAGGCAGCAAGAAGAGGGGAATGACAATCCTTATCCTCCCACACCCTGTTTCAGCCCGCCCTAACTTGGGAGGACCTGGAAGGGCACTAGTACTGGGCCTACTCAACAACGTCAAGGCCACTCTCACCACCCTCTACCTTCCCCTAGGGAATAACATCCATACAGTTAAAACATTTCAAAACAAAACCCTGGTAATGACAATAGAAATACTCCTGCTTGCAGGAGACTTTAATGTTGCTCTGACCCCCAACTGGAACACCTCCAACTCCACCCCACCACCAAGGCAGTCAATGGTCCATAAACTGTTGAAGTGCTTCACACAGGAGGTGGGATGACCAGGCACCTTGTGTTTTTTACACCCTTGTGACCCCCCTTCCCCACTCACCCTGCCTACTGCCTTGTCACACTGCCTGGCCACATTTAGGTCATCCAGTATGATTACCCCCGGGTCTCTTTTCTACTTGGTGGTTGTCAACACCACTCCACCCAATTTGTGCTATGCTCCTGGGTTTCTGTGCCCTAAGTGCATTATTTTGCACTTTTTCACATTGAAACCCAGCTGGCATACTCTTGACCACTCCTTGAGTTTTCTCAGGTCTCTGCTCATCCTTTTCACCCCCCCTCCTGAAGTGTCCACCCTACTGCAGAGTTTGATGTCATCCGCAAATTAGACCCCGGAACCGCCGTTGATCATCGGAAACATGGGCCGCAATTCAGGGCAGTTGCAATTAGTTGGAATTGCCCTGAGTTGCAGCCAAAATTGAGTGTAGTTACATTTATTTAAAGTCCATGACTCTGTCACAGATTGCCGTAGTTGACGTGGTCTCTCCCCAGAAGCCAACTGCTGAGGTGAGGCCACACATAATTTGTGAACTCCTGCTGGCCACAGCCCTTACATCCCTCTTCTGAGTCCCAACCAATGCCAAGTGCTGCTGCCTGTCAGCACCAGTCCTCCTCCAATAGAATGTAAGAGAGAGGGAGGAGCCAGGAGTTTGCGTGGTGTGCTGCACATGAGTCCAATCATCAGTTGATGGGCTGGAGCTTGGGGACACTGAACCGAAGCCGACAGAGGAGCGAGTCTGGGAGGAGTAGGGAAGGATAGGTGGGTTGTTGCACAATGTGCGGGGTCCCTCCCTTCCCTGACAGAAACAGCAGGAGGAGTCCAGATGGACTGAGTGAAAGTCGGGGCAGCTGCGGCAGAGATGTCGAGGTGAGTGGGCCAGCAGTGCCTAAGGAGAAAAAGTGCCTGCCAGCTTCTGAGGGCCGTGGTACATGGATTGGAGAGCCACCACGCCACGGGCAGGCCTGTCCTGCACTGAGGTGAGTGACTGGCACTGTTAGGGATGGGTGGCACTGTAGGCAGATCTGGGCAGCTGGATTAGGATTTCAGAGGCAGCTGCACTTTCTTGAACTTTACTCTGGCCTAACAAAATTGTAATCAATCAGAGGTGAGTGCCATGCAGCTTGCATGATACTGATGATAACAATTGGTGCTCAGTGAGCTCAGCCTCGGCATCACTTACCCATCATGGCACTGAGTTACAGTTTAAACTTTGGGTCCATTGACAGATCACTGCGATGCAAGAGGAGATCACAGGGCACCATTTGCAAAGATCACTTGCTGCGACCTTTACCTGTTTGCCACTGCAGTCTTGAGGGGAGGTAATGGGGCACTATGATTTGCATGCCTTGCCTACATATATTCAAATGCATTGAGAAAGTCAAGCTGCAGGCTGCAATGGTTGAATTTTTTGACATTATAGGTGTTTGGGTAACTATAGCATAATACTGTAGATAGAAGAATATGATCATACATTAAATCATTATATCTGAGACAAGTATGAGTATGAAACAGTAGTCTGAAAAATGACTGGGAGAGAAGTAAAGAATAACAGTTAAGGTATGAGCCATTTCCAAAGCATTAATAAACAGCTGGCAGCTGAGGAGGGTTGGGGACTGAAGCCAGTCGTTAATCCCCCATGAAATGCCCTGTGCCAAGGTTGTTTTTGTGTTACAAATCTATAGGATGAAGAACTTGTAAAACATAATTTTAACTTTGCTACTTTAATTTGGTTTTACTTTTTGTTTTTGTGCTGTTCTCTTGCTCTGTATTCTGAGCCAGTCCTTTCTAAGAGATTAATGAATGGTTGAGGTGCCAAACAGGTTACTGCTTTTGAGAGTGGCACTCTGACTGATGCACTTAAATTTATGGGCACTGATCATGTGGAAGCTATCTCCAGGGGGTGAAATCAATGCAGAATGTTATTTACTCCAGTGAGAGTTAGGTGCCCTCTAGCCCTCTAGTTTAAAATGATGCATGCCATGAAATATATTCTCCCCTTCCTGTAATTGTTTGCATATTTGCCCAACTCTTTGGCTATGCTCTACTCTTTAAAAAGTGCCAGGGGTTTTGTTCTGAGTTGACTTTTGGATTGGCTTAGGGGAAAATATTGGTTGTTGCTTCATATTTTTAATTGTTTTTTCTTTTAATTTCACACCAGGAATTGGACAGAAGGTGGAGATGGCCTAGCTGCAGCTTTCCCTTAAATGGTGTCAGCAACTTTCTAAGGCATACATTTTCCTGAGAATTATTTATGCTTGTAAAAGTTCCAAGAACAAGTTGGGAGTGTGTGTGTGGGGGGGGGGGGGGCAGGAGAGGGACATCAGTGCCCACTAAGGGTACAGACTATCTAGCAGACTCGACAAACTATGAGGCCTACCCTGCTGGCATTCTAGTATGTTAGTATGTTAAGTATTTTCAGAAAATATCTCGTTTTAAACAGTTGTTCCTTTTCCTTCAATGAATGAACAGACTTCTATGATATCTAAATAGAAATTTATCCTCAAATCCACGGACATTTCTTGGCCAGTGTCTCTTGTGCAGTATTTATTAAAATTGCTGAGTTCCCCTCCATGTGCAGCTCTTTTAATAACCTGAACTGGACTATCTAGTCAGGCCTGTTGCAAAATAAAAATTAAAGAGCATTCTATAGGGCGACTTGATGAGAAACTGTTAAATAATTATTAAATTACTCATAATTACAGTGTGGGGATGTGCCCTGCCTAGTTATGTTTGCTATAATCTTTTTTAGGATAATAAACTTTCATAGCAATGATTGCAGCTTTGAGACTGCAGATGGATGTTATATAGAGAATAATAAATAGGCAACTGTGTGTTATGGATTTTTTTTACACACCCAAGGGGTGTGATGAAGCCCATAAACTTGAGGCGAAGCTCGAGAGGTTGCTCGTCATCACACACCCAGAATGTAAAAAAAATCCAGCTACCCCTTGATTATTTATTTATTTTATAATAACTGGTGCAGAGTTTGCTCAGACACACACACACACACACACACACACACTGTACTAGGAAGCGTTGTTTTTATTTGAAAAATAATACTGCTGACTGCGAGGAAGCAGTGACATTTCAGTGCTTGGGGTTGGGTAGAAGTCCGATGGAAGCAACAACGGATGTTTCAGCACATGGTCAGAGAAGCCTGACGATAAACGGGGCAGGATCAACCAGATAACTTTTAAATTGTTTTCCAAAAGGCAGAGTTAAGAAGAAACAGTGATTGCTACAAATTACTTATTGCAGCTGGTCTAGGATTATTTCAGGGACTGGTCTGCCCATCAGCGAAGGGAACTTTTAGCTGCCATGTTTTTATATTTTATTACGCCACAGAGGGAGTAAAGGGCCAATAATGTAGCACGCTAACGGAATGACGCTACAGTGAGAGAGGAAGTTTTAAGGAATGCCGTAATAACTCGATTTCGAGTTATTACGGCGTTTTGGAGAACCTGAAAGCAGGTTGATAAAGGGAGTCACCAGTAATTATACAGAGATTAATGCCTGTGCAGGTGTGTGTTATGGGGATTTTCACACACCTCATAAGACAAACTTTGTACAGGTACAGTTGCTATACAGTTATTCTTAGAGTGCTGGTGTGTGGTTGAAACTAAAAGCTCTTTTTAATATTTCATATTTTTAAATGGCATAATGGAAGGTGCAGGGTGAAGGCTTGGTTGGGGCAGGCATATATTGCCTTTGATTGATTGGATTGACCATTATCCTTGCAGACCACATTGGTCAAGATGGTGCTACATACACCTCCAGGTACTTGCCAGTCAGTCCACTCCCCCCCACCCCAGAAAGCAGTTGGCAGCTTTCCCACCATAGCAGACATAGTGCAGTTGACTTGGCTGTGCTAAATGTAGAGATTCAGTAGGTCTAGTAGCAGCTACCACAGCAGGACCAGGTCTGGCGTCCTCTGCAGTCGGTCGTCGTGTCATGGTGCAGGCGCAGCCTGGGTCTGTGTCATCGACGGGTGGTGGTATTGGTGCGGCCTGCCTTGCTCTTGCTTGGTGGAAGTCCAGACAGAGCCTGGAGGAGCCATCCTAGGCTGTGTCACAGCATGCATCTCAGTCGTTGTGGAGGGAGTGAGTTCACGTGAGTCTGTCTGGTGGAAGGAAGTTCAGAGGGAGAATCGGTCCACATATGGATTCCAAACTGGAAAAGTAAGTAAACTATAAAAATGCTGCAGTGCATTTTTTTCCCCAGGTTAGAACTGCAGGCAGAGAAGAAGGGAAAACAATGTTTGTACTGTACTGTGTAGTGTATGAGAGAGAGCTCAGGCACCTCATCTGTGGCTGTGGCAAAAAATATGAAAACAACAGCCTACCCCATCCCCTATTTAGTCAAGACAGTGCATGAGCATCCCACTTTGAGTCTCCTAGTCCTCTCCCTGATAGACTCCCCGTGGCATATTTTTTTCAGATTCCATAGAAATTAAATAAAAGGAGAGCTCCTTTACTGCTGACTAAGGTTTGCATCAGTTGTAGAACTAGAATAGAACTGTTGTTATTGTGAATTGATTTTGAACACCCTTCTTGTAGTTAAAGTGCTTAAGGTACATGGTACAAGTGCTGTTTTTCTTCTTCTGTTGGTGTCTGAGTCTCCCATTGGCCCATCCTGGTGTACTCCCTCTTCAGTCATGCTGTCTGCCACTCTGCTGAAAAAAAAAATGACACATACCTGGGCAGCAAAACTGCAGCATATTTTTTCCCTTTAGCACACACACACACTCAGTCTGTTTATATCCTGGATGGACTCTCACAGTGAATGTGGGGGGATGGTCGATCTTAACATAGTTTTGCTAGCTCAAACCCTAATGCAAATTGAGCAGGGCTAGTGCAGTTACATACATACTGTTGGCAGATAGGGACCACTAGCCGCTAGACCCATCTCATCTGCCTGTAGGCCCTATACATTGTATGTGGCCACTGACCCTATGTGATCAATGTCTTCATCACTCCCTCCCTCTCAAGGTTCCCTTGTGCCTGTCACAGGCATGCTTAAACCCTGCCACTGTGCTTGCCCCCATGGCCATCTGTGGCAGACTATTCCAAGCGTCAACTACAATTTCTGTGTAGAAAAACGTTATCACGTTACCTCTTAATCTCCCCCTCCAGTTTTATATTGTGGCCTCTTGTTTTAATACTTTTTCTACATTAGAAAAGGTCCCCCACCTGTACCTTGTTAATGCCCTTGAGGTACTTGAAAGTTTCAATCATGTCCCCCCATGCTCTCTTCTCCTCCAGTGAGCACATATTAAGGTCTCTTAGTCTCTCCTCATATGTTTTGTGGTGCAAGCCCTGCACCATCTTTGTTGCCCTTCTCTGGATAGTCTCCACCTTGTTTATGTCCTTGTGCAGGTGTTGCCTCCAGAACTGCATGCAGTACTCCAGGTGAGGCCTTACAAATGTTTTATATAATTGTAACCCCCCTGCAAATGGGGGTTCCCAAAAGACTTCCAGGAGCTTGCTTGAATGCTCCAAGCCTGAATGGTGTTTGGCATTTAAGCCATTTATCAGTGAGTGTTTTAGAACCTCTGGTACTGTCTCTTTAAGAGCTGTCTGCTTGCAGA
Organism: Neoceratodus forsteri; assembly: GCA_016271365.2. Lineage (NCBI taxonomy): Eukaryota > Metazoa > Chordata > Ceratodontiformes > Ceratodontidae > Neoceratodus > Neoceratodus forsteri. The sequence goes on from CM057451.1 coordinate 1,097,019,417, forward strand.
CATAATTAGTTTGTATGGGGGACTGTGTGTTTCTTTTGATTGAGTACCACTCAAGCTGCTGCTAATTCACTTCATTTTGCAGTCACTAGAGTGCAAAGGGAACCTATCTGAAAGATGTAACTGTTTGCCAGAAATTATTTAGAGTAATAATGAAATTACAGTTTGTCTAACCTGCTTTCTTTGCAGTCAGAACTGTGTCTGCTAGTTCCCCATTCTAGTTTTGAACTGCTGAACTGGACCAATCAGTGTGGGGTAAGCTAGCTCTAAAATGGTGCCTTGGACTAATCAGAACTTGGACTCATAATCTGAGCCAGCCACAAGAGGATTGTATGGGCAGTGACTCTGGGAGATGTAGTTTAGACTTCAGTGCTTTTTGGACCAACAGCAGCAGTCTATTGTGAGTGACAGCCAATCCAGTCAAGAACTGGGAGGAACTCAAAGGAAGTGCCCGGTTTTGTCAGTTGGGTGTCAGTTGAGCTTTGGCAGTGAAGAAGGAAGGAGCCTGTGCTTTTTCAGTGTGCAGTTTTAGTTAAAAGCGTGTAAGGCCCAGAGTTCCGGTCTGCAGCTTGTGTAACAGCTTGTTAGGACTGAATCCGTCCTGTGAAGAGAATCAAAGGATATCTGAAGAGTAGAAACCAGGCTCACCCTGTAGAAGACTGGAGGAATTGCTGAAAATTGCACTCTGTCTGTCAGGAACTGAATCTGCTGTGTTCTCCCGGGTATTGTGCAGTAATTGCGATCGGGATACAGATGCAGCCTGCCTGGTATAGTGCTTTCTTTTATATGGATGTGTGAAGAGGTTTGTGTACCTCAAGTGAGCCCTGCTGACATTGAAGGACCCTATCTTATTTGGAGGTCGTGAGTACTAATTCAGGGTCGCTCCCTGTTGAATTGCCACATTAAATCCAAATGGAATTACTGTACTGCTGACTGTTTAATTCTCCTTTTCTCTGTGTAAGGGCCCTACCAGCTGCCACGGTTTGGACTAGCCACTAGGGCTTGGGTACCCAGGGACAGTAACTGATAGGGGTAGGCCTGTGCACAGAGCCATAGGTAGATTATTAGAGTGATAAGCTAATTAACCTGATTTCCCCTGTCCTTGTTATATCCCCCTAAATAAATCAGAGCTGCTTGTTTCAGCAAAGTTATACTGCCTGAGGTATTTGTCTATGTTAAAGTACTGTACTGTGATTGTTGCACTGTATCTCATTTCACAGGAGGTCCCAGTGCCGGAACCAGACCTGGGGGTAAGTGTATACTGTGAAGGTAATTCTGATATATCGTGTGGGCCACTAGTGGGAAGAAAGGCGGGTTGCAGCGTCCCAGAGGGCTGTGACCAAGTTAGTTTAACTATTGCAAACCCTGACCTCTGGGTGGAGGCACCCGCCATTGGATCCAGGCCCCTCAACCTGTTAGTGGCAAATCAGGCAGGGGTAGTAGCCCCTGGGATAGCGCCATCTAGGGGTTATACAATGGCATCACCACCTCCCACCTCCCGCTAGTGATACCACTGCTTATGCAACCTAGCATGCCACTGGCCCTCCCCGCTGCCTTTGTGCACTGCTTTGATACCTTAAGATCATCAGAGCTGATAACCTCTAGGTTCCTTTCCTCCTTGGTGACAGTCAGCTCCTCCCCACCCAACCTGTATCTCTCCCCAGTGTTCCCTCTACCCAGGTGCATTATTTTGCTCTTTTTTGCATTGAACCTCAGTTGCTAACATCAATTAACTCTACTTGTCTGGCTTGACTAGTGCATGTTTTCATGGCTGTTAATGAATTTAAAAAAAGTTTCTATTGAGCAGGTTTTTGTCCCCATGCATGTCTGTCTGATGATTTGTCCCATATTCAGACCAATGCCCCTCATTTCCCTACATTTTGAGTGTTTGTATCCAACATTTCAGTGACAAAATGTTAAGTGGTATACGGGGTCTGCCCTGCAGGTGGTGGGTTTTATCACAGCCTCACCATAACTTTCCTTTCCCATCCAAATCTCTTAACCCTGTTCTTTCCCTGGACACCACTGCAGGCCAGACTCTGAAATGACCATCCGCAGATCCATAGCTGCCATTGCTTGAAAGTGTACTGGGTCCCCAGCTTTTCTAAATGGACCATGCCAGCCAACACTGGTGGCTGTGAATACTGTGGAGGGATTCAAGAGGGGATGGGACAGGGTATAGTGTGTAGGGGTAGGGTGCATCTAAACGGAGTCGATATTGGAGGGGCTGCCAAGTCAGGGGAGAGGGAGTGGGACCTCGGGAGAAGGGGGGCAGAAAACGGTGCCCTAAACAGGCACTGATTCCCGAGCAGACTCGATAGCCCATAGGGCCTACTCTGCTGGTTTTATTAATATGTTACTATGTTAACACCATCCATACAGTCCCACCCTACATTCCTACCCTTATCCCACCCAGCTAAACAAAGCTTTAAATCATGTCTGGTCCCCCCAAAAAACCTTAATAAAATACATAGTTTAAAAGGTTAAAATAGACATTCCTGGGGGTGCATAGATCATCCTATATAGAAATAGAGGTAGTATAGCGTCATGCCCGTGCACTGTATGCGATGGCATTGCAGCTTTTTTTTTTTTTTGCAGATGGTGCAGGAAGGAATAGGGAAACGTGATAAATGTGCAATAATCAGAGTATTTCCTAGCTTGAATTGTTTCCTGTATAAGTGATTAAAATTTGCCATTATAATTGTGGGCTACTGCAATTTTGAATCTCCTTGTCCTGCTGACTAGTGCAAAAAATGATTAAGGTTGACCCCTGTGAGTGGTTGTGATGTGTGTACAAAATCGGATGTAAACCAAAGTGCGATTTATTAAGCAATGAGGCATGACTGCTGATTAACTGTCTGTTAATTACTCCCTATTGGTGTAATGTGGCACAAGATACGAAGTTAAAAAGTGACAAACTATTACATAATAAAATTCAATGATGGTGAAAGTTGAAAAAAATCGGCTGGATTTTCTTTAGTTAGTTGAAGTCACAAATTTCCAACTAGTTGAAAAAAATCAGTCATGATGTGTGGTAAATCAGTCATAATTGTTTTTTCAACTGACTCCGGGGTCTACCGCAAATAGGCAGACCTTCCCTTTCAGCTGCTCTGCAATGTCACTTATAAAGACATTAAAGAGGACCGGTCCCAGCACTAATCCCCAAGGCACCCTGCTGGTCACCCTCCCTTCTTTCGAGTGAACTCCATTTGCCACCACCCTCCACCGACTGTCCCCTAACCAATTTCTTATCCAGTTTACCACCTTTGGACCCACTCCTAAACTACCCAGTTTGCTTACTAGTCTCCTATGTGGAACAGTATTGAATACCTTACTGAAATCTAGGTAGGCCACATCCACCGCTCCACCCTGATCTAGTTCCTTGGTCCCCCAGTCAAAGAAATCTATCAGATTCATTTGACATGACCTCCCCTTGTGAAATCATGCTGCCTTGGATCTTGTAACCCGCTGGATTCAAGATATTCCACAGCTTCAGCAATGATTACATTAACTTTCCCACCAACACCTCTGGAAGGACATAGACAGCAGAGGCTGCTAAGAGGAGAGAAACTAAAATGGTGCAGGGTCTGCATCAGAAGCTCTGTGAGGAGAGATTAAAGGGCCTCAATATGTTCACCCTGAAAGAGATGGGAGAGAGGTGGGATATGATAAAGACCTATAAATACCACACAGGGGTAAATAAGGTATAGAAGGGGAGTTTCTTTCAGAAAAAATTTGCATGAGAACAAGGGAACATTCAGTGAAGCTGCAGGAGGGAATTCAGGAGAGATGTGAGGTTACTTCTTCACAGAAAGAGTGGTGGATGCCTGGAACGGTGTTCCAGTGGAGGTGGTGGAGGTGAAAACAGTGGTGGGATTCTAGAATGCATGGGATAGGCATAAGGGAATCTTAGTGGAAAGCAAGGAGAGGGGTAGAGACAGAGCTCAAGCAGAGTCTACATTGACACTATAGGCGGGGGAAAGGGAAGACTGGGTGGGCCAGGCAGCACTTCCTGTATCTGCTTTCAAATTCTCTGTTTCAATATTTCTATTAAATTTAGAATTGGAGAAATTATTGCTTCAACTGTACTATTCCATGTTACACAAGACTGGAGACACTTCAGATATTGTTTCTCCTGGAATGTTTTATCTGCCTGTAGCAAGAAAAACTGATCCTCTAACATTTGCCAAAAATGTGGTATTCAAGAAAAATACCACCAACAGCTTAATCTGGTTCAAGGTCAGTTGGCATTCATCTGTATTCCCCTCCCCCGGGTCGTGCCTGAAAATAGGCAGGATTTGTCTAGTGCACTTACCTGGTCAACAAAAACTAAATGAAATTAACTTCATTTCTTGTTTAATGTTACTGCTGTATTGTTACTTGCCTAATTAACCCTTTCTAGCCCTGTTTTTGCTAAGCCTGCTTAGTTTAAATGTTTTTCCCTTGCACTGTTTTAGCTTAGTTAGTCTCTCCATTCTGTTTAATTAAGTTTTTGTTACTGTACTTCCATGAATTAATAAGTTTGTGTTGACTATTATTCGTGTTTGTGTTGGCTGAATGTGCAGTGACATCTGCTCTTGTAATTGGTTTTATTGGTAGCTTAAGCTGCTCCTAGTATCTGCATTTAAATAGGTTTTACCTGTGTTGACTACTAAACTCATATCAGTAAGTAACTAACTATGTAGGTAAGTAGGTGGAGCCGATTCTAGAAGGTGGGTGCAGGGATTGCTTCAAGCCCTACGTCCACTGCAAAGCTTGCTGCAGCTGAGCCAAAGCCCTTGGACGCAACTTGGTCTGATTCCAGAAAGGCTGGCACAGTCGCAACAGTTTTCTCACTCTACAGCAGCTTGCAGTAAAGGTTTGGTCAAACTCCATACAAAGGGTACCCTCATGGATGCAAAGTTAGACCGGGCGGAGCTGGTCTAACTTTGCTGCATCGGGGACTTGTGGCAGGCAGCTTCCAGAATACCAAAATTCCCCGTTTGACGCAAGTTGGCACTTGTGTCAAACACCCAGCCACAAGTCCCCTACGGTGATTCCAACCACTTCTAGAATCAGACCCAGTAAGCAATTATTTATTTATATGGTGACCAATGCCGGGGGCTCTGGGTGCCTTACAGAAAATATATCAAGTGAGCAGGGTTAAAAACAGACATACAGGGTATAAAAATAGAATAAATTAATACCTAAAATAAATAACTTAGTTAACATCACCATCAGTTTTCAGGATATGCTTTCTTAAACAGGTGAGTTTTCAGACCACTCTTAAATGCCTTCACTGATAGTGCCTCCCTCAGTGATCTGGGTAGTGAGTTCCAGAGGACCAGGCTGGCCACCTCAAATGAGTGGTCATCAGAGATTTTCAGCCTGGCCCACAGAGCAGCCAGGAGGCCCTCAGTGGAGGAATGGAGGGAGTGTACCAGAATGGCAGGAGTAAGGAGGTCATACAGATAGCCAGGGCCTGAACCATATAGGGCCTTATAGGTGATCAAGCCCACCTTGAATATGATCCTCCACCTGACAGGCAGCCAATGCAAACCTTGCAGGACCGAGGTTACATGACAAGGCCTAGGCAGGCTCATTGTTAACCTGGCTGCTGTGTTCTGCACTAGCTGCAGTTGGCAGAGGATCCCTCCATTGACCCCGAAGCATAGAGTGTTACAGTAGTCCAGCCCAGACATCACAGTTCTTCGAGTGGAATTAGGGGTTTAATCTGGGTGATGTTCCTTAAATTGTAAAAAACACTTTTGATAACAGATGACACCTGAGCATCAAGTGTCAGCCTGTCATCAAGGATTATGCCCAGATTTCTCACCCTAGAGGATGCCATCAATGGGGTGGACCCCAGGACCAACTCTGTAGTCACCCCAGAGGCACCCCCATCATACCCGCGACCAGGCTCAATCACCAGTACCTCCATCTTGTCGGGATTCAGCTTCAGCCAGTTAGAGAACATCCAACCCTGGATCTCAGCCATGTACTTGTTCAGCACTTCAACAGAACTATTCATTCTAGGGGCAAATGATATATACAGCTGGGTATCATCTGCATAGCAGTGGAAACTCAGACTGTAATGCCTAATGAGCTCTCCCAGGGGCAGCACGTACACCGCGAACAACATCAACGATAGAATTGAATCATGAGGAACTCCACATGACAGGGGCTTCAGAGAGCAGGAGAAATTCCCCATCATCACCCATTGCCTCCTGTCCAGGAGATGACAGTTAATGACAGATCTAGTGACTCCACAATACTCACTAAGGTGATCCAACAGCAAGATGTGGTCCACGGTGTCAAATGCTGATGAGAGACTGAGGAGAACAAGAACTGACCGGTCTCCTCTATCCCTTGCCCTAAGGAGGTCATTTTGCACCCTGACCAGTGCTGTCTCAGTGCTATGCCTAGACCCAAATCCAGACTGGAATGGTTCATAGCCGTCAAAGGTCACGAGGTGCGCCTCAAGCTGCAGTGCCACCACTTTCTCAACAACCTTCCCTAAAAATGGGAGGTGGAGATAGATCTATAATTTGCCAGGATGTTAGGGTTAAGCGATAGTTTTTTTCAAGAGGGGCCTCACCGATGGCTTCTTCAAGGTATCGGGGAAGAGTCCCTCCAAAAGCAAACACCACACTATCCTGGCAAACACTGGACCAATAGCCTCAGCGCATCCTACTAAAAGATGCATCAGACCAGGGTCCAGTACACAAAAGGTGGGCCACAGCTTCGAAATCACCTTAATGACCTCAACCACCTCTTCTGGCCAAAACCCCTCCCAGACAATAGGAGTGCCTTTCTTTCTACCAGGCCCACTACCATAGGGCTGATTGTACCCTACTGGGGAGATCCCAGATCAAATAGAGTACACCCTGTCATAGAAGAACACAGCAAACTCTTCACATAATGCAGTTGAAAATGCCCTTTTGGCTGTAGACAGACTGGATGAAATAGTCTGTTCACAGTCTGAAAGAGCTGAGCTGGTCTGTTCCTCCCTGCAGCAATCTCCCTGGACAGGAACTCTGCCTTCTTATGGTTGATTGACCATTGGTAATCACCATAGTGATTTCTCAAAGCCAGTTTGCCTCCATGGATCGGGTCCTCTGCCAGCAATGATCCAACTTCTGACCCATTCCCTCTATCTTACATCGCTTCTAACCGCCCCCAGACACACACACACACTTTCCTCTCACAAGGCAATTGTATTTGTTGAGTCCCCTATCCAAAGAGGCTCAGGGTGTTTCACATAAAGTACAATAATATGTCAGATTCCACAGATAATATAATACACTAAAATTCATCTCAAAGTACAATTAAAACAGCAACTTAAGACCCAGTGATACAGATTCAGACAAAGGGTTACATATATGAACATTGCATTTCCTTAAGTGCCATGCCTTTCTACAATGTGTTCTCTTCAGTAAGTATTACTACTTGCTGCACTTCTAGAAAATGAACTCAGATGGAACCTGGAGACTGCCTAAGTCTATTGTTTAGGTTTTTTCTTGGTTTACCTCTGTGTTTATGAGGTTTGCCTTTATTAGAACAGTTCAAAACATACCGTTGTCATTATTACACTTGTCATTTGTTTGTATGCAATGTAAAACATGCAATGTAGCATTGACTCTACCCCATGTATGTGACTTCCAGTATTCTCTCTTGTCCTATGTATGTTAAACTAAAGAAATAAAGTTTAAAAAAAACAGCAACTTGAACTTCCAGGTCATATGCCATACTAAACAAGTAGCTTTTAGGCCCTTTTTAAATGTCTCCACTGAGGGAGATCTCTTCAGATGTAACAGCAAGGAGTTCCATATTGTCAGGGCTGCTACCTAGAAGGTTCTACCCTAGATTGTTTAAAATGTGATCTCAAGATGGCCAGCAATAGCTCCTTGGTGGAGGGGACAGAGTGGCCAGAAACATTCCGGGCCAAGAGGTCTTTAAGACAGGTAGGGCCCAAACCATGCCGGGCTTTGTATGTCAACCAGGTAGTTTTGAAGGCAGTACACCCCCTAAAAAGAAGCCATTCCAGCTGCCACAGCACAGGGGCAATGTAGTCTCTATATGATGTTCCAGAGACCAACCTTGCTACAGCACTCTGCACCAGCTGTGGACAGCGCACCATACCTCCAGACAGCACTACATACAAAGCGTTACAACAGTCAAGTCATGAGGTCATGAAGGCATGTACCAAGGTCACCAGAACCTCTTGCCATAGATTTGGATTAATCCTGGAGATATTCCTTAATCAGAAAAATCCACTGCAGACTACAGCTGACTCATTATGTTCTAGTGTCAACTTTGAGTCCATAATAAATCCCAGATTCATCAGCTTATCCACTATCCCTTCTTCTGCTTCTACCCACCTTTCATTCCACCTCTCCTTCATTATTCACCATGGCCACATCACCTCCACTTCCCTCAATGTAGATACAGTCCTGTATTCTTTCCCTCTAACTCCACCTTGCCCCCCCCCCTTCCTTAGTACCTATTTGAAGGTACTGGTCTAAAACCCTTACCTTATGCTCCTAACAACCATTCTGCTACTGCTGACAGGTGATGAATAGCTAAATTCTGGTGTCCCCCATCACCCCACCCTACCCAAATATCCACATTCATTAAACATCAGGAGTCTCTCCCCCAAGCTTGACCAGCTAACGCTTTGGGTGGTATACTACAATCCTGATCATTACAGAACCCTAGCTCTCCACCTGAATCAATGATGTAGAAGTCAAACACTCGGTTCACAGGCAGGACTATGGGAAGCATGCTGGTGGAGTTCTTCTATACTGTACAATGTACATTCGGTTGTAGCCACAGACAGGGTCAGATATTTCCAGACAGTTTGCAAAATTTCTAAAGAGTTTCTGTCGGCCCCTACTGTGGAAATGCAGAAAGCAGGAGACTTCTCTAGAAATATCACAGAAATTTCAGGAAATATCTGACCATGTCTTTGGGTACGTCACAACCTTAACTGTGACATTGTGTATCGTTCTGCTTTCCCCCTTCCCATGAATTCCTCCTGTTCTTACTCTCCCGCCCTGCTCACTTCCCATTTCCCATTTCCACTGGTGTCATTTACTCCTCCCCCAAACTAAGCCTGGCTACTGACCTTCCACCATGTCAACTATTCCTCTCCATTAGCTTCAGGTGAGCTCTTTTTCCTTGGGGATCTTAATATAAACTGGCTCTCCCAATTGGCAAAAAAATATCGTTCCCCAAATTGAGTCCCTCAGTCTTATGTAGCACATTACTGAGGCAACCCATCTCAACCCCAACTCCACAAACTATTACGTTATTGAGTGGGCTCTGCCCTCACAACCCTATTGCATTATTTTTACTGGCATTCTACAAGATCCTTCCAGTGGCCATCACCTAATCTACTGCACCCATAAGATCCACTGCACCAAAGCCCCACCAAAGGTTGTCTAGTCTACATTACTCAAGTCTCTTGACCTCCCTTCCTGCTTGAAGATCTTCAGGCACAGATGGTCAGCACTCACATTATCCACCAACATAAATATTGCTTTAAGCTGTTTTATGACCAAATTCATTGCAGCATGGGGCAAACATGCTCCTCAAAGAAAGCCTTGTGTCTGCAAGTCCACCAGTACAGCGTAGCACTACCGCTCATGATGCCAGTGACCTTGGTTCAGAAATGAACCCAAGACAGCCGAGGGTTAGCCGGGGAGGGATGATTCAGCATCCCACAGGATGCCTTCCTCCCTGGGTAGGAAGCGGGACCCACTACTGTCATGCGACTGCCACCTGGGTGACCACTAGTGGCACTGCAAGCTGGAGTGCATGCAGGGGCTAGGAAGGATGCCATTCAATGAGCTGAATGAAAGGCTTGCATTCCACCGGCTTCAGCGTCTATGGCCCTAGGGGGAGGGGTCACAAAAATAGGAAAAACCCACTCAGTCAACACAAAATGACAGCCACACGAGCTTGCAGAACCCACACCCATCAAATCAGGCTGACGTTCTGCACACATTGATGACTTCTTCGAGGGACCTGGGCCAGCCCAAGGACCTCCACCACAGGAAGGGAATACCGCAGGTGCACAGCAGGGAGTAGGTAAGCCCTGGGAGAAGGTGGGGTGACAGGGTTGGGGTTCTGTGTGGCTTGAAGAAGGCCTGAGGCAGGTGAAAGGTAAAGGGAAAAAAATGTAAGTAAAAAAAAAATGGGAGTCTTGTGTCTGTGGGTCCCACCTTCTCTGGATCGCTACAGAGGTTACTGACTTGCTCAAAGATAATGATTCTTCCTGTCATCTCCACAATGACTCTGGCTCAACTGAGGACTTTGTCAGATACAAACAACTATGTACCACCAGTGTTAAGGCCACCAGCGAGGTCAAATCATCTTTCCTTCTCCAAGGCCTCCTCTGAAACCATCCTCACTGCCTTACTCTACTATTCCTTTGATGGGCATAACTCAAATGGACACAGCCCAAATCAACTGGATACTGATCTCCTTCATCTCTCTGTGCTGGCCATTGCTGTCTATTTTGCCTTCCTTTTCAATCAGTCTTTCCAACTTAGGTCTGTCCCCTAGTTCTGGAAAGAAGCTGTATTTCTCTCCCTGCTCCAAGTGGGTGACTTCTCCTCCCCAAGTAATTACCAGCCCATTTTCTTCCTCTTTGCCCTGGCAAAGGTTTAGGAAAAATATGTTCTCTCTCAGCTATTCTCCTACCTTGGGTAGCACTTGACTCTTCTTCCTCTCCCCTTTTCAGTCTACAAACACCATTTCATCATTTCCCCCCTTCTCTGAATCACTGACTCCATATTGAAAGGCATGGACTGGGACTTGTCCACCACAGCTATTCTCATAGACCTAGCAAAAGCATTAAGTACTGTGGCCCACCCCTTTGTCTTGGATAAGTTAGATGCTGTTAGACTGTCTGGTTTAGCAGTCAGGTAGTTCCTCTCTTATCTTTCAGGTCAGCTGTAGACAGTACAGGTTGCTGATGCCCAATCCATCCCGCCCATCAATTCTGGTGTTCTACAGGGATACATCCATCACCCAATCCTTTGTTCTATCTTCTTAAACAACCTCCCATTAGCTGCGTCTCCTCACACATCCACATGTATGCAGATGAAACAGTTCTATTTGCTTCTGGTGCTTCTGTTCCTGAGCTGGAATTGTCACTCCAGGGCGACTTTGACAATGTCCAACACTGGTTCCGCTCAAACAGCTCTCCCTAAATACCAAAAAAAACTGTCTCCTTGACTTTTGGTATGAGACAAAAACTAGCAAGGCTCCAAAATACCCCTGTCTATAAGTCTCTGGATGGCAACCTGCCTGAAGAGGTACCCCACTTCAAGTACTTAAGAGCATGGCTGAAGCAGTCAATCTTAGCTTTTCCACCCACATTGATGTCATACTTAAGAAACCTCACCCTACAAATCCTGCCTTCCTTGTCTGCTCCACCAAAAGATCATCCTGAAGATGATCTTGCCAGTGTTTGACTACAGGTTGTAGTCTAGAGCATTACCACAATGTCTGCACTTGCCAAGCTAGACACCTTTTTTCTTTCCTTCTGCTGCTTCACCCTTAGTGTTCCGTCTCTCACCCAACACTGCTCTCTCTAAGCAAATCTTTCTCTCTCCCCTCTCTAGCATTTGCATGTCTCATGTATTGTTCTTCCTTCCTGATTAAATACTGGCTTGCCACTGTTCCCACTCACCTCGCATCTCCTCTCTCCTTAACCCTGCCATCCTGTGCTCCTACTCCCTCTCGTCAGCCGATACCTCTTCCTTTATATCCCTCACTGTAAATCTGGAGCAAATCAGTCTACATTCTTTGTCCATCTTACAACACTGTGGAACACCGTCCCTCTCCCCAAACATCTCTCATCCTCGCTGCAGTCTTTCAAACCACTCTTACTGGCACACTTCTGAATTGCATACACCTAGAGCCAACCATCTTCCTCCTCTCTCCCTACTACAAACCATGTCATATCCACCCTTCCACTATTTACCAATTTTGCCTCTTACCCTGTTGCATGACATATAACTCAGTGTACTCCGTAATTCAGAGTTTACACTGCCATGATTCTGTTACAAGTATCTTGTTATACATTGGTTACATACTCCCCCAGCTGTTATTCTTGTGACCCTCATAACCTATATACTTTGCACACCTTCTACATTGTTTTTTTTCCTTTTTCTGGAATTTATTTGCTTGTGCCTCTTTTTTGCAATTTAATTGGCTTTATTGAACATATATCACCAGGGGTCGCTCAGGAGCAACGCAATCCCTACACCCCTCCCGGGGAAGAGAGAGCCATTTCTCGAACGCTCAGTCCCTCCCCGCGCCTGCCAACCCCGATGCCCGGGCTTTTCCTGAACCCGGGTTGCCTGCATGGCGCGAGGTGAGGCATCTAGAGCCTTAACACTCAGCGCTATCGGCCCGGCTTGTTCTCAGTTTAATTACCAACCTTTTTTTTTTTTTTTTTTTTTAATGAGTTTTGTGCTCAGGATGTTTCAGATTTGGACATTTGCATGTTTTTTGAATCCTGCTGGTTCACTTTTCGGGGCATGTGCCCACTTCTTCGAGAAAAATTCTGAAGCCCTTTGGGCTGCTCTGGCGCGCCACGCTCGTCTTCTGTGTTTTGATTGGCTGATGCCCAGACTCATTGTAATTCTCTTGAAGGCATGCCTCTGGGGCAGTTGCACCTAGCTAGCTGACTGCTGTGGTTGCTGATGATAAAGGACCCCTTGGAAGAAAGAAGATTACTGCGGTGAGTAATTTTTTCATTTGTCCCACTTTAATCTCCTCCCTCCACTCCTGGTGGGAACAAATGTCTATACAGCCACGCACAGCTGCATCTTCCCTCATGTGGCAGGAGCAAGCTTCCTGGCCCACCTGCAAGGGTAGCAGTGTTGGCAGAGTCCGCCGTCTGCCCTCTCCGACTGAGACACACCACTGAGCAGCAGCTGTCACGGTTATGGCCTGCCTCCTAATGCAACTTCCCGGGCTTGCTTCTGAAGCCGAGTTGTCAACAAAGCAACGCAGTGCACTGCCGCTGGGCCATTGATGTGGCCACCCTATTCTTTCTGACTACATAAAAAAAAAAAAAGTACCTCACAGGATAGAGAATGCTGAAACAGTACCTGTAAATTTTCTTTCTCCGACTGCTGGCTGCAGGACTACATTACAGCTGGGATCTACTTCCTATGGCACAGCTCAGGCGGGAACAAAGCTCTGCAGCAGCAGGATATCCTCTCCTCCCCAATCTGGATTCCTCCAGTAGTTTTCTAAGCAGGCAACTTTGTACCAAGACAGACATGGGGAAAAAAGAAAGAGAACACAGACAACTGGCCAACTTTTATACATTTGGGAGGGAAGTAAACGTCGACCAGCAGTCAGAGAAAGAAAATTTACAGGTATTTAAATTTCGATTGCTCTCTCTTAAAGCGGGTCGCAGGGCTACATTACAGCTGGGATATGCAAAAGCAGTGTGCCAACTGGAAACCATGTATATGGGATTTGAGTTCATAACGACCTGTAGAACCCTACGGCCAAAAGATGCCACATCTGAGGCGGCCTCATCCAGCTTGTAAAATGTTATGAAGGAGTTGAGCGAAGACCAGGTGGCAGGCACAGCAGATGTCTGCTGAGGAAGCATCTCTGAATTTTTCCCAAGATGTAGCCATGGCCCTAATGGAGTGGGTGTTTACTGGACCTGGTAGAGGGAGCCCAGCTTGTCCATAGGTGATGCTGATAATTCCATCTGGTATGGTCTTTAGAGGCCTTCTTACCTATATTTGGTCCTGCTGTGAGAACAAAAAGGCTTGAGGTCTTGCGTAGGGACTCTGTTCACTTATAGGATAGCTTTACGGCTAGTCTGGGGTCCAGGGCATGTTGTTCTCTTTCCTTGTCATTGGGGGTTTAGGGCAGAAGGAAGGAAGGGAGTATTAACTCCTGATTGCAGTGGAATAGTGACGTTACCTTTGGTAAGAAGCCGAGGTCTGTGTGTAAAACTACTGAGATCTAGTGAAAAACTCTATAAGGTTCTTTCTTAGACAGTGCCAGCTCGCTGATCCGTCTGGCTGATATAGTAGCTATGAGGAAGGCGACTTTCATTGTGAAATGGAGTAGGGGCACCTCCCCCAGGAACTCAAAGGGGGCTCTGGTGAGAACCTTGAGAACTAGAGGTGTCCCATGGAAGGACAGTGGGCTTCACTGGGGGGGCGCTTTAAGGTAACCGCTCTCAGGAATCACTTGACGTGAGAATGACTCCCCTGTGTCTATAAGCAGAAATGTCCCCAAGGCGGATACCTGAACCCGTAAGGTCGCTGGTTGTAGACCCTTCTCAGAATCCTCCTGGAGGAATTGAAAAATAACTAAGGATACTGGGCGATCAGCCAGCTGCTTAGATTGAAGTCAAAATAAAAACTTTTGCCAGATTCTGTAGTACACCTTAGAAGAATATTGGCAACAAGATTGTATCATCATCTCAATCACTGCTGTGGAGTCAGAGGTACGAGAGTTTCCTGCTCACAGAAACATGGTACACGGAGAACCAAGACTGGGATGTCAACAGACCAGAGTACACAATCTACAGAAGGGACAGGGAGGGTAAAAGAGGAGGTGGAGTAGCTCTCTACATAAGGAAGGGATCAAAGCTACAGAACTAAAAAGTAAAGGGGAGGACAAGAGGAATTCTGGGTCACCTTGGAGACAGGAATGGCATCACAATCCGCACAGGGTTGTATACAGACCCCGTCTCAAGGGAGAAATGGACAAGAAAATGATAGAGGGCATTCTCAAAATGGCTGAAAAAGGGGAGATACTGTTGATGGGGGACCTGAATATGCCAGATGTTAACTGGGCGACATGGACTGCAGCCACATCCAAGAGCAGGATCATTCTCGATGCCCTACAGGGGGCATGCCTTAGACAGCTAGTGGTGGAACCCACTCGGGAGGGAGCGATATTAGACCTGGTACTCTCAAATGGAGAGAGGATCACAAATTTAGAAGTCAGTAGACATCTGGGAACAAGCGACCACTGCACAGTGTGCTTCACAATCAATACAACCATGGAGACAAGCCATACAAAGACAAGGATACTGGACTTTAGAAGGGCTGACTTTGGCATAATGGGCGAATACCTGAGGAATGCATTAGCAAATGGACAGAAAGGAGGGTGGAAGAACAATGGAGAAAAATCAAAACTGCCATCATGGGGCAACAAGCCTTTGTGTGAAACAAAGAAAACAAGCGGAATAAAAAACCACTATGGTTCTCAAAGAGGTGTCAGGAAGGTTAAGGAGAAAAAGGCTGCATTCAAAAGTATAAGGAATCACAGACTGAGCACGACGAGGAACTGTATCAATTAAAGCAGAAAGAAGTGGGAAGGCAGTCAGAAAAGCAAAGGCACAAACTGAGGAAAAGATATTAACTCAAGAAGGGGATAAAACCTTTTATAGGTGTTAATAGGGAGCATAGAAAGGTTAAGGAGGGATATGAAGATTAATAAAGGAGAAGGGAGGTGGGCAGAGGGAGACAGTGAAGCAGAGATACTGAATGAGTACTTTGCTCAGTATTCACAAAAGAAGAAGAGGAGGTTACCTAAACCAAACAGTAGAAGCACTGTGGATAGTGGGGTTGCGCTGATCCATTTACAGAAGAAAGAGTACTGAAAGAACTCCTAAAACTCCAAGGTGGACAAAGCAATGGGGCCTGATGGGATTCACCTAGAATCCTAAAAGAGCTAAGGGAGGACTTAGTGACACCACTAACCACACTTTTAACAAATCATGGGAAGATGGGGTGGTACCTGAGGACTGGAGGAGGCAGATGTGATCCCCTTCACAAAAGTGGGAGCAAGGCAGAAGCAGGAAACTATAGACCTGTTAGTTTGACCTCAGTGGTGGGAAAATGATGGAATCACTTCTGAAAGAAAGAATTGTTGAGTACCTAGAGGCCAGGGGGCTGGGACCCAAAACAACATGGATTCACAGCAGGAAGGTCATGTCAGACAAATCTAATCGATTTCTTTGACTGGGTGACCAAAGTAATTGACCAGGGAGGGGCTGTGGATATGGCCTACCTAGACTTTAGCAAGGCATTTGACACAGTCCCGCACAAAAGATTAATAATTAAGTTAGCCAGCCTGGGAGTGGGTCCCAGGGTGGTAGCCTGGGTAGCAAACTGGCTGCACAACAGGACACAGAAGGTAATAGTGAATGGAATACATTCTGAAGAACAGGTGGTTACTAATGGAGTACCTCAGGGCTCAGTACTGGGTCCAGTCCTCTTTAACGTCTTTATAGGTGACATTGCAGAGGGTCTGGAAGGAAAGGTATGCCTCTTTGCAGATGACACAAAGATCTGTAACAGAGTTGATACACAAGGGGGGGTAAAAAGGATGAGAAGGGGCTTGGCAAGGTTGTAGGAATGGTCAGACATATGGCAACTTAGATTCAATGCAAAGAAGTTCAGAGTAATGCACCTGGGAAATAAAAATCCAGGAGAAGAGTACACAATAGCAGGGGAGGTACTAACAACAACAGTAATGGAAAGGGATCTGGGTGTAGTCATATCAGATGACCTAAAGGTGGGTAAGCAATGTGAGAAGTCAGTAAGGAGAGCCAGGCGGATACTGGGATGCATAGGGAGGGGCATCACAAGTAGAAAAAGGGAAGTGGTTATTCCTCTATACAGACAGTTGGTGAGACCCCATCTGGAGTACTGTGTGCAGTTTTGGAGACCTCATCTACGCAAGGACATAGAGAGGATGGAGCAGTTCAGAGGAGGGCAACTAAAATGGTGCAGGGTCTACATCGAAACCATATGAAGAGAGACGAGAGCTTAATATGTATACCCTTGATGAGAAAGGAGGATGGGGGACATGATAGAAACTTTTAAGTACCTCAAGGGAATCAACAAAGTCCAGGAGGTAGCATCTTTCAGAAAAAGATGTGTAGAACAAGTGGGCACAATTTAAAGTTAGAGGGACGCTCAGGGGTAATGCGAGGAAATTCTTTTCATGGAGAGAGTGGTGGACGCATGGAACCGCCTTCCTGGAGAGGTTGTGGGGTCTAAAATAGTGGGGGAATTCAAACATGCATGGGACAGACATAAGGCAATTATAGTGGAGGGTTACAGGAAGTAGGCTGTTGGTTAACTAGAATCTGCAGCTTATCCAATAGGTAGGGAAATGGGCAGACTGGGTGGGCCAAGTGGTCCTTATCTGCCGTCAAAGTCTATGTTTCTATGTTTCTATGTTAATAATCACTGTACAAAATGATCCATAAGCACCAGTCACAATGTATAAGACAAACAATAACAATGCGAACAGTAAACAGGAGCTGGCAAAAAGCATCAATATCACTATTACCTGACAAACAATACCCTCCACCCCCCAAACATACCCATCAACTCCCACCACCACCCCCTACAACCAGAGCATGAAAATGGAAGCACTAGAAAGAAAAGAAAAAATTAAAAAGGGGAGACTAAGTGGGCCGTGAAAATGGGAGATCGGGCCTGTCATGAATCCATCGACTATGAATACTTCTTGGCGAGATTGCCGATGAGGAATATGTCTTTCCAATTCAAGGGCTTGGAGTATTTCCAAGTGTCATTTTATAAAGGAGGGAGGCGTACTGAAGCTTCCCGGTACTGTCCCTGTCAGCCTATTTAAAAGGTTGGCTGCAGGAAAAATAAAAGATACATGCAGCTGCTTCTAAATCCTAGCTCACTGCTCTAACCCTAGCCCACTGCTTCCTCTTATTTACCTAGAAATTAGCTACCTTGATACTCTGAAACAAGCACTTTGTACTTTTTTTCTGTACTTGTATTTTCTATGTCATTGTCATTTTTATGCAACATGTTTATGCTTGCCCATAATTCTGTACTTGAATTTGAACTGTTTTTTCAATTAGGCAATCTGTAACACTTGTCTGTGTCAAAGGACCTCCTCGTAAATGAGCTTGCTCAACAGAGTTTTCCTACAATAAACTTGAACTTGAACAGAGTCATCCACCCAGTGCCTAACTATAATTAATTTAGCCACGCTAGCAATTAAGGATATGAGACTCTTAAGACAGTCAATTACATCCTCCGAGAAATGGCCCACTAGACAGACCTGTGGAGTTAAAAGAGAATCCAAGCCTAAAAGTGGGTCTAATGAATGACAGATAGATAGCAAAAATGGGGCGACCCAAGGACAGTACCACATTATATGTTTTAATGTTCCTTCAGAACGCCCACAATGAATACAAGAGGAGAAGGAAGATATACCCATCTGATACAATCTGGAGGGAGTGAAGTACAGATTATTTGCAAAAAATATATAGCAAATGAATGCACATCAGTTTTCATAAAGGTGATATAGTCAGAAACAGTCAGAAACCATTACAAAATGATAAAGCTATGGGGTAGCCAACTGACCGATCAGAAGCCAGAATTCTTTTTTGCAATTGTATAGTGCTGTTTCATTCCCAGCAGAATCCCCTCCCTCAGGTCACACCTGGAAATTAGCTCTGGCTCAGTTTGCCTGTCCTCGTCACCTAATTTTTAATAAATAAATTTATATAGATATAAAAAAGTGCTAAAGCAAACTTGAAACAAGGAGAAAGTGTACATTATGTGACAGAAGAAAAAGTATTATCTAAAATGGAAAATGAAGTATTTATATTTAAACTATAGCCCTAGCATGAACTGTTGGTTTAAAATTTTCTGGGAAACCAAGTAACTCTTGTAAATATTTTAAAACACGCTTCAAACTTCTTCTATGCTACAATATGTTATAAACCAGCATTTGCTTTTGAATACAGTCTAGAATTTTCCTTATTAAAAGTCTGATATTGAAACACAGGATATCAAAAACATACAAAGGAATATTTTCTGCACCATGCAAGGGTTAGACAGTTATACTGTCTATTCATTAAAGCAAAAATCAACGCCCTGTGTCAGCTCTTACCTCACAGAGCTATACTACAGGAGCATTAAGCTTTGATGGAGCGTAGTATCAAACAATATCAGTATGTCAACAGTTAATTCAAACAGCACTACTGCCATCTAATGGGGTAGGCATGCAGGAACACCTCAGACTCATGAAAGTTCAAAGAGTAATGGATTATCCTCATTTATGGTTCTGTAGGGCAGCTGCAGAGGTATTACAACACCTATGGTCTCAATACCTGCATATTTCATTTTCTTCTGTTGTGAACAATGCTAAAATGTCTGCAATTTTATGTTTCGTACACTCCTATAAAATATGGTATCAGAAAGCAGGGTTTCCTACATTGGCACTGTGATACTAGACTCAACTTGACAAAAAAAACAGAGCAGGCCCAATATTCAGTAGTAGAGAGGCTGCCAAAATCGTAGGAAAAAAAATGATACTTTAAGACTACAGTAGCACTTCAGAGAGAAATCCATTAGGTGGCCCAATGGTATAGCGGTGGCGCTACTGTTCATGATGCCAGCAACTGAGGTTCGAGAATGAGCTTGAGTCATGGGATGGCCGGTCAGAGGATAGTAACTGAACAACCCAGAGGACCCTCTCCTCCACAGAAGGGTTTTGAGCTCTGCTGGACTGCAGCAACCTGGGTGACCACAGATGGCAATGCAAGTCAGAGCTGATTTGTTGCAAAAGAGCGTTGCCTTGCATTAGTGTGTGCGCATGTTACTAGGCCCTACCATAGGCATTACAGGGGGACAAGGAAGAACATGGGAAACAACCTGAAGAGGCAAGTGATATAAAGCTGAGTGCGCTCCTAGGCCACTGACATGCCAACTGCCCACTACATCATGAAACGGTGTTGTTAGGTGTGACCAGCTCTCCTCCAATCTGCCTAACACTGTAGGGAGAAGTCCAGGGTAAGAGGAGGCTGCGGTAAGAGGCATGAAGATACAGATGGGATTAGGAGGTCATCTGATATAGTGGATGGGACCACTGCAAAAGGGGAATAGAAAAAGAATGTGATAAAAAAAGACCAACTCTCATTTGCTATCATGTTTTAATTTTGTTGTACTCTTTTGTAGTCTCCTTACTAATCAGCCTTGGGATATGTCTGGGTCATTTCAAGATGAAAGACTTTGTTGTGACACAGCATGGTCTACTGGCTAGAGCACTGGCTTAGGAACCAGAAGAACCAGGTTCAAAACTCATCACAGTCACTTAAACCTGAGCAACTCACTTGACCTCTCAGTACTTCAGTTTACCCAGCTGTAAAAGCTGGACCCTCTAAAATCAGATACTGTATCTTGGCTATGCTTAGTTTGATATTATACATCTTTTTTGTGTTTGACAGATCATTTCTAACTATAAGCTGGTTTATATGAATATTTTTCTGTGAAGCATGTGTATACATTTAAACAAGAGAAGATGCATATGCGGATGTATGTGACATGGAAAAAGTAGATCCTATTATTCCAATGTCGCCAAAATTGTCTCATGGGATCATCCACAGTAAGCTCCCCAACCACTTTTGGGCTTACCTGGGTGCTCCTGTTTCCTCCTGCACTCCTCACTGCCACTGGTGCCCGGGTTCGTGTGAGCACCAGTTGTCTGTCTGGCCCTGAGGTGTTTTCTTGGGCTGAACGGAACCAGACGAGCTAAATTGCAGAGCCATCATGCTTGGCTGCACAAACATGTGAGCCAGCGGTCTGCACATGCGCAGTAGTGCATGTCTGTTTTTTCCGCCGCCATTGCATCACTCAAAATGCCTATCCCATGCTTCCAGATCCCCAGTTATGCAAAATGGGCTCCAGAGACATAGAGGGAATACCCCAAAAAGTTGGAAAGTGTATTTATCTTAACAGCATCAGTAGGGCTAGGGCCAGGGCAAGGGCTCATGAACATACCTCTCAACCTTTTGTCCCCCAGATGTGGAACACTGCCTGTCAAAATGTGGAACAAATGGGCAAAATGTGGAACACTTTATCAAATCTTTACCTAAGAAGCTCAGAACACTGTTAAAATGTTGCATTTATGTTCAGAAAGTCTGTTATTAATTCAATAATTTATTTTTTCCATCATTTACTATTGATTTTTCCTTTAAAATGTTGACCTTGACTGTGGAACAAGTCCTCACAGTGTGGAACAGTGAGCTTCTTTGAAGTAAAATGAGGAACATTCCGTAACGTGGTACAGTTGAGAGGTATGCTCATGAATATTAAGGAGCTGGCTCTCTGAATATGAATACGCTGTCTGCTGCCTGGGGAGACAAAGTAGCAGCAGCAGCTGCAGCAGGCTTGCTTTTAAATGAAAATGTTTAACTCAGCAAATGTGGGAGAGGGCAGGGGGGGCTGCTGCACATCTGTAGGGGAAATAAATATTAACAAGTATTTGTCAATGCCAAATGTTGTCTTGCTGGCGTTGGCATTGGTAGTGCAGGAGTGAGAGAGATGCATAATAGGAATGGCAGTGAATTATGGAACCAATGTAAACCCCACCCCACCATGCAGATACTGACAGGCACTGAGGTGTGCCTTTGGGTTGTCAGCCATAACACTCATGCCATTTCACCTCACCCTACCCTACAGACTGTGACAAGTGTTGCGTTGTGCCTTGGGGTCATCGGGCCTTACGTTCACCCCATTCCATGAGGAAGTACATTGAGATGGGTGCAATATAGGAGAATGGGGTGAACTTTGGGGTTGAAGAGTTCAAGGCACACCCTGATGCCTGTCAGTGGCTGCAGGGTGGGGGTGGAATGGCATGAGCATTATAGCCGACAATTCAAAGGCCCACCCGATAACTGTCAGTCTGTACAGGGTAGGATGTTATGGTTTGAAACCCTAATGCCCTGGGCATTTGTTGGTATTTTCACTCCAAATTTTCAACATGCCCTTTTTGTGCCCTTACCTCATGAAAGCATTTGGGACCTCTGCTCATGAACAGTGGCACTGTGATTTTGCTGATCTGTCCCGAACATTGATTTCCCACAGTGACCACACCATTCTGCACTAGATGTGCGAAAACACAGTTCAGGCAGGATGTAAAAAATGACAGCTGTACCATTGATAAGGAGGTGTGAAGAGATGGCAATATTGAAAATCTGGAGTGAAAATATTAAAAATTCACAAAGTTACAAGCATGCGTGGAAACTGTGTAATGCACACTCGTAACAGTCATTTTGTGGAATTCTTTCACCAAATTTTCAACATAGGCATTTTGGGACCTCCGCTCATGAACAGTGTCACTGTGATTTTCTTAATCTGTCCTGAACATTGATTTCCCACAGTGAACATGCCATTGTGCACCAGATGTGAGAAACCACATTTCAGGCAGGATGTGAAAAATGACAGCTGCACTATTCATAAGGAGATGTGCAAAAATGGCAATGTTGAAAATCTGGAGTAAAAGTATTAAATACTCTCAAACTTACGAGTGAGCATGGAAACTGTGCAATGCATGCTCATAAGACAGTCATTTTTTGGAATTTTTTCACCAAATTTGCAACATAGGCTTTTTGGGAGCCCACCTCATGAACAGTGACAATGTCATTTTGTTAATCAGTCCTGAAAGGTGATTCCACGCAATGACTGTAAATTCACCTTTAAGGACAGAATAACTTCATGTCAGTGACTGAATTCATGGGGTGGGGTCCCAAGAACCCCATGTGGAAAATTTGGTGCCAAAAATCACAGAAATGGCCATGATATCCACCTAAGTTGAACTCCCCCCCCCCCCATTGATGGCATTATACAGCTTACCAGCATTTCTTCAGTTCACGGTTGGCTTTGAAACATAGAAACATAGAATTTGATGGCAGATAAAGACCGCTTGGCCCACCCAGTCTGCCCATTTCCCTACCTACTGGATAAGCTGCAGATCCTAGTTAAACAGCAGCCTACTTCTTCTTACCCCCACACCCTAGAATTGCCTTATGACTGTCCCATGCATGCTTGAATTCCACCACTGATTTTGACTCCACAACCTCCTCTGGAAGGCCGATCCATGCTTCCACAACCCTATCCGTGAAAAAATACTTCCTTAAATTACCTCTGAGCCGCCCCCCCCCCCATCTTCAAATTGTGCCCTCTTGTTCTTGCACATTGAAGAGTGCAGACATGTTCCCGCTTCACCGTAACATCGTGCTGGGCTCCGGAGGTAAACATGGGCTGAGGGTGGTCTTGCAGAGTAGAGCGCATAGGGAGAGTGCAGAGTTGAGGGAGGGGCACCAGAAAATGAGGGACCATTTTCTTACAAGTAAAAAAAAAAAAGACATCATGGAATGTTTTATTTTTACCAGTTTGTTTGGCACACTGGGGTGGGCCTCACAGTGTGCCACCTGTATTTTTGGGGAGGGACTAGAAGCTGATGGGGATTAGGCCCCACAAAGCCCAGAAAACGTGTCTGTGTTTGGGGGTGCATGATGCCGAGGGGGATTTGGCACTCCCCTCGGCATACAAACTATAATATGGGGGACATTATGCCAATGGGGATTGGGCTCCCCTGTCAGCAAATGAACTTGGGACAGGGCATGCCGACAGAGGGATTGGGCACCCCAGGCATTGGCTTGTTGGGGACTGTGACAGGCGGATGGCGACAGCCACCACCATGTTTATTGAAATGTCGTACCAGGCAAGGCACGTCCTGCATGAGGGGAAATTCCCTCATTGCAGCAGCAGAATCATTTCAAGTTGGTGGCATGCTTTTGCACTGCTGTCATAGCATGCTATTTCATTTGTGCCACAGAACCCAACCCAAAAAAGCAGTGGCACCACTGGCCACAACACGACCGCACCTCCAAAAGCTGCTCTTCCTAGCTACCACAATACGTTGCTTACACGCGCATGCAAGACAACACAAAAATGTTAATTGTGGCTGCACCAAGACTTGAATGTTTGGGACTCTGTAGACTGTGTATGTTTGCAGCCATACTTGCCACCCTTGACCCCCTTCCTCAGCCAGTCTAAAGGTGGGGATTGTCCAAAGGACTTATGGGACTGTCAGAGGACTTGGAGAAGAAAAATGAGAGTTAATTTTGGGTGCCCTAAAGAAAAACCAATAGAGCGCAGAGTGATGTAATTGTAAATGGAGTCCACTCTGAAGAAAGGGGGGTTACTAGTTCAAGTTTATTGCAGGAAAACTCCATTGAGCAAGCTCATTCACAAGGAGGTCCTGTGACATAAACACTTAAAGTACAAACACAGATAGGTAATAACAGTATATACATGAAATACACGTTACATGATACAGGCTGGATATACATACAAGGGTACCACATAGGGTGACCGCAGGTGGTAAACATTGATATGAGACAGGGAAGTGACTTACAGGTCACATACTGATAAATGAAACATGATGACTGGTGTGTGCAATACATATACAGTA
Source organism: Neoceratodus forsteri (assembly GCA_016271365.2). Taxonomy (NCBI): domain Eukaryota; kingdom Metazoa; phylum Chordata; order Ceratodontiformes; family Ceratodontidae; genus Neoceratodus; species Neoceratodus forsteri. The sequence goes on from CM057451.1 coordinate 1,097,043,711, forward strand.
TTTTGGCAGCTAGAACAAACAACAGTCTACAACTGATATGGGGGGAAGGAGAGATTTGATAGAGTAGCAGTAGAACGTAAGCAAAGATAAAGCCAGGAGTAGAAGGGGAAGGGAAAGCAGTTAATATGACAAATCAATTATACCTTACCAGTGGATAAATATGGCACACATGGGGAAGGAAGAGACTTAATGACAGTTACAGGTGTCTTTTATTTTGGCTGAACTTAGCGATTTGTAGAAGTTTATTGAAACTGTGCTAGTTAGTTTCAATACGGTTTGTAATTGGTTCCAAATGGAGGGAAGGGCATATCAATCAATCAATCAATCAAATCTTTATTTATTCAGGCAAACATATGCAATAGCACGTTTACCAAAGGAAGTCCGTGTCCTTGGTATGTCAAGCATAGTAAAGTCAGATTTTCTTAACGAGTATGCACTATGTGAGATACTAATAAGGGAAGAGAGATAGCTTGGCAATTTCTGCAGGAGCAGTTTAAGTGGCCCAGTGGGGTACCGCAGGGTTCAGTACTGGGTCCTGTCCTTTTTAATGTGTAATTGTAAATGGAGTCCACTCTGAAGAAAGGAGGGTTACTAGTGGGGTACCGCAGGGTTCAGTACTGGGTCCTGTCCTTTTTAATGTCTTTATAAGTGACATTGCAGAGAGACTGGAAGGAAAAGTATGCCTCTTTGCAGATGACACAAAGATCTGCAACAGGGTTGATACACAAAGAAAGTAGAAAGGATGAGAAGGGACTTGCTAGGTTGGAGGAATGGTCAGAAGTATGGCAGCTTGGATTCAATGCAAAGAAGTGCAAGTAATGCACCTGGGAAACAAAAACCCAGGGGAAGATTACACAATGGGGGGTAGTAACAGCAACAAAATGGAAAGGGACCTGGAGGTAATCGTATCAGATGACCTTAAGGTTGCAAGCAATGTGAGAAGGCGGAGGGAGGGCTGGGGGGATACTGGGATGTATAGGGAGAGGTATCACCAGCAGAAAACAGGAAGTTATTATCCCCCTGTACCGACAGTTGGTGAGACCCCATCTGGAGTACTGCATCCAGTTTTGGAGACCCCATCTTCACAAGGACATAGACAGGATGGAGGCAGTTCAGAGGAGGGCAACTAAAATGGTGCAGGGTCTGCAAGAGAAGCCATATGAGGAGAGACTAAAGGAGCTTAATATGTATACCCTTGAGGAAAGGAGGGAGAGAGGGCACATGATAGAAACGTTTAAGTACCTCAGTGGAATCAACAAAGTCCAAGAGGGTAGCATCTTTCAGAAAAAGAGATGTGCAAGAACAAGGGGACACAGTCTGAAGATAGAGGGGGGACGGCTCAGGGGCAATGTGAGGAAGTATTTTTTCACAGAGAGGGTGGTGGATGCATGGAACAGCCTTCCTGAGGAGGTTGTGGGGTCTAAAACTGTGGGAGAATTCAAGAATGCATGGGACAGACATAAGGCAATTTTTGTGGGGGGTAGGAAGAAATAGGCTGTTGGTTAAATAGGATCTTATCTTCTAGGTAGGGAAATGGGCAGACTAGGTGGGCCAAGTGGTTCTTATCTGCTGTCAAAGTCTGTGTTTCTGTGTGTTTCTGTGTTTCTGTGATCTAAATGAATATTAATTTGCTCAGATGGATGACTGCGGTAGCCAATGAGATAGGGTTGATTAAAAGGGACTGTTTTGCCCACCAGAGAGGAGTCCTGGGAGGATCTGGAGAGTGATCAGCCTGAGATTGAGAGACTGCAGTGGGCCTGCTAGCCCTGCAGGCCTGTGGTTTGCTAGAAGGCCTTGCTGACCACAGTCTGGACAAGTTGCAGTGTGCCTGGAAAGATACATCACCTCTGCAAAACAACTGGACTGTGAGAGAGTCTTCCTGGGTGAGATTTGAACCTGAGCTTTTTTGAATTGCTTCAAAGTATTGGGGAGCTGTTGCTCAGATTGGAACCTTCAGCGGTGAAAGAAAGAATCCACCACTCAAGAGATAGGGATTGCTGAGACTTGTTGCTAAAAGGTTGTGAACTGTCCTGAAATGCGGAAAGAGCCTGAGGAGTGGGGCAGCTGAGAATCAAAGACTGGATAGGTCACAGCCTAAAGTCAGAATTCTGCAGCTGGAGAAAAATTGTCTTGCAAAGTTTGATTCCCCTTGATGGGTTCAGAGTCATAGAGACCGCTGCTGTTGCAAACCTGAGTAAGTGGGGGCACTGGGAAAAGAGACTGAGCCAATTTCCCAGCTCCTCTGTTTTTGCAGTGGAGGAAAGGTGTGCCAGTCACTCGTCTGGGGAGCCATCAGCCTGTTTTGTACCCAGACCAAGACTACTGAGGAGGAAGATGTTGACAGGCCTGTCAAGTGAACACCGCATACAAAGGCCTCTGGAGGGTAAAGACTGGAAAGGCGTGGCAGGTGAAGACCATCTTCATCATTTCTTCAGCTGCCTACAGCTGTGATGCACCACCAACATCTTCACCAGCACAGTACCATAAAACCAAATTCCTGCAAATCCCCTGTGAATCTGCAGAACTATAAGTACCCCGGGCTGCAGCTTTGGGGAAGTCTTTATGTAGCTAGCTAGCTAATCAGATAAACAAGGGGGTTAAGCCCTGGGTTAGACTGTGCTAGGATCCAAGCTGTGTCCAGGCAGAAAGTTAAAGTCATGCTCCTATTTAAAGTTATTTGGACCCCAACAAAAGATCCCTAGCATCTTCATCACAGTAGTGTGGTACCCACCCATGGGACATTAAAGACTTTTGGGCAGCTGCCATTGGGGAAGCCGGGTGTACTCATAGATGGAAGGTGGGGATTATGAGGGGTAAAAGTGCTGCTACAGTTGTTAATGTTGTTATGCTATTTTTCTCCTTTTTTCCCCACCCCAAAATGAAATGGTTAATTGTTAATGTTATACACTGGTACAGTGAATTATTGCAAAAAGTGGGAATTGTTATGTGAGGAAGGCACAGTGGGGGCAGCTACTACATTTTCCTGGGTGGGGGTGTTGAAAGGTAATTCACCTACAGATATACTCTATCACTACCCCAGGTGGAGGCACCACATGCACCTGTTGTTCCAGTACCATTTGCCAGCCAAAGAACCTAGACTGGCCCCCTCGAGCTGTGTACAGAGAGGACCCCAGAAACAGCCACGGTGAGTCCAAAAGGAGCTGTTACACACAGAAGATTCATTAGTGACAGCAGTGGCAGCACACCGTAGGTACAGTATGCTGCAGCATCTTCTGTCTGTAACGTGCTTCTCTGAAGCCACCTGCTGGTAGGTACCATCAGAAACTGACTGCAGAGCACATAAGGAAACATCAAAATGAAAAGAAGAGAAGTGGTTGAATCACCAGATTTATGCAGATGTTTTTTTCTTAGAGAAAAAACTGGAAGGGGACAGGACCAGTTGTGTTCCAGGACAGTAGCTGCTGCTTGTTGTTTTCACAGGGTTCTTGTGGATTTTACTTGGTAGAAGGTTAGTTCTTTTCTTTCTTACTTCTAAGGGGCTAGCAGGGTATTGTTTTGGGGGCTGCTGGAAGTTTGAAAACTAGTTTGGTGGCTGTAAGTGGGCTCATTTTGTGGATGTTTCACTGTGTAACAGGCTGCGGTTGGTGGAGGCCTATTTCTTCTGATTTAAAACCTATTTGGTGGGATTTGCTTGGAGATGGTTATTTAAATTGGAGACCTATATCTGTTAATTTCAAGCCTATTTTGATGTGTTGTTAGTGAAGCTGATTAAATTGGAGACCTGTTTCCTTTGGCAGCAAACATATTTTGGGGGCTTTGAGTTGAATTTTGATTCCTTTTTGCTGACTCCACTAGCTGCAAAGGTTAGTGCATAGTGGGGGAAGGGTGTTAATGGTCTGGCCAGGTCTCACTCAGCCAATTGACTGGAGGCAGAGCTAAATCAGGTTTGAGGTGTAAGCTGCTTTGACTTCTCAGAAAGAACTGGAAGGGGACAGGATCAGTTGTGTTCCAGGACAATAGCTGCTGCTTGTTGTTTTCACAGGGTTCTTGTGGATTTTACTTGGCAGAAGGTTAGTTCTTTTCTTTCTTACTTCTAAGGGGTTAGCAGGGTATTTGTTTGAAAACTAGTTTGGTGGCTGTAAGTGGGCTCATTTTGTGGATGTTTCACTGTGTAACAGGCTGCGCTGGTGGAGGCCTAGTTCTTCTGATTTAAAACCTATTTGGTAGGATTTGCTTGGGGCTGGTTCTTTGGCTGCTGGGCTTGGAGGGGGGAGACACAGGGCTGATACACTCTCTCTCGAGTCAGGTGTCTGCCCAAGACCCATCCTCCCCACCCTCCCCCTCCAGAATTCTGCTAATTTATAGGGGAACACCTGCCCTGCAATTTGAGGAAAGGCTGCAGGTGCAGCTCATGTAGTTCTAGCCACAGGGGGTTGGATTTAAAGGTTGGGAGAGAGGAGCTTAGGGAGTTGTTCATTTCCCTTATAAGTTTAATGTGTTGTACTGCACCTAGTAACAGGGTTACTGGTGTACAGTGGGACTGTCTCTAAGATTAGTGGGTAACCTGATTAGGCAGTAGGGTGTATCTTGGACTAGGGGGGAACCTGGTGGCTCACCCAAGGAAACCTATTTGGAAGGGGATGGAACCACACGTCATTAGGGCTGGCATCTTTGGGAGGGTGGTGGGGTGCACAGGGTGTGGAGCAGCCATGATACTGGACTGGGCTTGGAAGTTCGGTGGTTGCCAGTTGTGCTACCAGCTGGCACAGCTTAGGAGGAGGCTTGGGGATTAGGAGACAGCTGGGGAAGGGGGCGGTATGGTTGGGGAAGGGCTGGGGATATCCCATGAGTTGCACCAAGCACTGGGGGTGGGGGCATAGGAAAAGGGAGTGCAGGAGAATACTCAGGGGTCACATAGGACCCTGGCAGAGGGGGCAAAAGGACACTACCAAGGAAACAGGCAGGTAACTGGGGACCCTCACAAAGGAGGACGGAGGGACAACATTCTCAAGGAAGTAAGCAGATGGCCAGGGCTGGACAGAAGGAAGCAAGGCGGGGAGGTGGGATCAGACCTTACACTCAGCAACTGCTTCCAGATCTCTTCTTCTGCTCGAGGATGAGGGGGTGATGTAGCCATGACAGGGTGGTTAGAGATGGAAGGGAGTGGGGGCAGGAGGCAGGGGCCAGATAGCAGGAAGAACAGGGGGGGACCTGGAATGCAGGAAAATGGGGGGAGCAGTGAATCAGAGCAGGAGGGGCAGGGGAAAGAGGGAGGAAAGCACAAGGAGAAGGACCAGTTGGGAGGAAAGGTAAAGGAGAAGGACCAGAAGTACAAGGAGGATTCAGTAAAGGGAGCTGAGGGTTTAGGCCAGGGGAGCACGATGAGCAAGGAGGAACTAAATGGAGACAGGAAGGAAGGGAGGACGAGCCAGGCTAGTTTAGCAGATGGGGGAGAAGGACCAGTCGCGAGCAGTGAGGGAATTATCAAGGTACAGAAGGATACTCAGGAGGAGAGAGCATGGGATTGGGGAGGGGGTGGCCATGGTAAATAAGGAGGGGGTGGCATGTGGCACCCAGATAGGGGGAGGAACAAGGAGCCGGCTGGGTGGAGGGGCCGGTAGAAAGGATGAGGGACATGGAAGGGGGGGAAATGGAGGAAAAGGAGCGGTCAGAGTGCTCCTGTTGGGGGATTCTATGATCAGGGGTATCAAATGGGATAGGGAGGGAGAAGCCTGGCCAGTTAGAACAAGATGCTTCCCTGGACTAACGGTGCACAGGGCTAAGCACGAGGTATATCGGCTGGCAAAGGATTGTGGGGGTTCCCTGACATACTGGTCCACCTGGGTACAAATGACATTGAGGGAAATAGTGAGCTAGAGATACAGGCAAGATTCAGGGAGCTTGCCAGGGTCTGTCATGACATAGGAAGCACTGTTTCCTTCTCAGAAATCCTGCCGGTGCCAAGGGCTAGTGGGGAACACAAAAGGAAGATTAGGGAGATAAACCAGTGGCTCAGGGAGGGTGTGGAGGCCAGAGGGTATGGGTTGATGGGGGATTGGGGAGACCTGGGATAAGGAGCTGTATGCTAGAGATGACTCCATCTCAATTTGAGAGGAGGGAATCCTTAAGTTGAAAATAGAGGGTTCATTGGTGAAAAGTGGGTTTAAACTTGTGAAGGGGGGGAGGATGGAGAAAAGACTGTCAAGGGGTGCCGATAAAGAAGGACTCTGTCTCCACCCCTGGGGAGCTGGAGGATTGCAGGAAAAGGCCAACTGGCAAAGTGCAGACCAGGAGAAAACAGAATCCCATGGGAACACGAGCAGGGAAATGGAACTATAGGAAAGGGTGGAAGGTAGTCCACTAAATGCCAGGCAGGCATACAAAATGCCTGAGCCCAGGCGATGCTAACTGAGGGAGCAGGATGTGGCGTGTCACCTGAGACTTGGGCCACTGCAGGAACGACTGGGACCTGAACTTGGAGGGTTACACTATGTTCAGGAAGGACAGGGGAAGGGAAGGGAGGAGGGGTAGCAATGATAGTCAAAACCACATTGGCATAGAGGGAGTAGAGGAGGCGGAGGGAACCGTGGAGGCGATCGGGTCACCTTTGATAACAAGGGGGGGCAAGAGAGTAAAATAGGAGTGGTGTGACAGACCCCTGCCCTGGAGGAGCTGGAGGACAGTCTGGTAGTAGATGTTGGGAGACACTGCAGACTGGGCAGAGGAATGGTGGTGGTGTTGGGGACTAAACATGCAGGAACAGACTGGGAGACTATGACATCCTCTGTGACCAGGAACAGAAGTTGTTGGATGTCTTCAAGACGCATTCCTAACTCCAGCAGGTGAGGGAACCGACCAGGAGGCACGGGTACTGGATGTGGTCCTGGCAGACAGTGACCAGATTGGGGGCCTGGAGGTAAGGGACCCATTGGCGGGAGTGACCATGCCACGGTCTGGTTCTGCCTGGACCTTGAGGTGAAGGCTGCACAAAGATGGAAGTAACTACTCAGGGGCTGGATTTTAAGGAAATGGAAGGATCCTTAAGGAGCATTTGGATGGGATTTGGTCAGACATGGACGCTGATAGTAAGTGGGAAATCATCAGGAGAGGGGTGCAGGATGCTACCAGCACCTGTGCAAGAGTAAGATGAAAATGCGGTAGGGCCCAAAAACCCTGCTGGTGGACCAGGGAGGTCCAGGAGGTGGTGCGGGAAAAGAAGGCAGCCTATAAGCAATTCAAGTGCTCAAGGAGTGAAAGGGATCGAGGGGAGTACGAGCTGATGGCTAGAAGGGCCACTAGGGTGGTGAGGGTGGCTAAGGCAAGGAAGGAGCAGAACCTGGCCAGGGAAATTAGGAGAGGAAACAAGGGTTCTTTAGATACATTGGGGAAAAGAACGGCGGGCGAGATTAGCAGGATTAAACAGGGGAGAGATGGACACAAGACCCGGGGAGCAGGCTGAGGTACTAAATAAGTACTTCACCCCAGTTTTCACCAAGGAAAATGGGGTGCTGCATCAAGGCATGGGAGGAGACAGAGATACTGAGGAGGGGGACCCTCTACCGATCGGGCGGTCTGGGGAGAGGGAGGCATCACTGGCAGGAGGGGGAGGGCCAAGCAGGAGAAGAGGCACTGAAGGAAATCAGAGAGAGAGTGGGAAGCCCTCAGCTCCTTTAAGACAGAGAAAGCACCGGGCGGATAAATTACATCCCAGAGTGCTGAAGGAACTTGGATGTCCTGCGAAACCCCTGGCGGAGCTTTTCACCATCTGTCTGAGGACAGGGTGGGTGCCCCAGGACTGGAAGGTGGCACATATAGTGCCTATCCACAAGGGGGGATCAAGGGAGGTGGCAGGGAACTACAGGCCTGTCAGCCTGACATCTGGTGGTGGGCAAGGTGATGGAGGGCATTGTCAAGGAGAGGCTGGGGGGGACCTGGATAAGTCAGGGTGCCTGGACAATAGACAGCATGGATTCATCCTGGGAAATCATGTCAGACAAACCTGGTGGAGTTCTATGACTGGGTGACGAGTGCCTTGGACCTGGGTAGACCAGTGGAAGTCCTCTTTCTAGACTTCAGCAAGGCATTTGACTCTGTTCCTCACGTGGGCCTGTTGGATAAGCTGGGAAAAATGGGGGTGGGGAACGAGATGATCAGATGGATAGGCAATTGGCTCCAGGACTGGACACAGAGGGTCGTAGTTGGTGGGATAGTCTCATCCCCAAGGAGGGTCATTAGTGGGGTCCCACAGGATCAGTCCTGGGCCCCTTCTGTTCAACACCTACGATCTGACATAAGGACAGGAATCAGGAGTGAGATGAGTCTCTTTGCGGATGACTCGAAACTGGGGGTGGTGGTGGATGGGGAGGAGGGGAGGGTGGCCCTACAGGGGGACCTGGAGGCTCTGGAAAGATGGCCTAGAAAGTGGAAGCTGAGGTTCAATGCAGGGAAATGCAAGGTACTCCACCTTGGGGGCCAGAAACCCGGGCCAAGTGTACACCCTGGGGAGGGAAATGCTACAAGTCTCAATGGCTGAGAGGGACCTGGGGGTGGTGGTGGATGTCAAGATGAACAACTCTGAGACTTGTAGGAGGGCAGCAGCCAAGGCCAACAGGATGCTGGGATGCATCGCTGGGGGATCACCTCCAGAAGGAGGAAGTGATACTCCCTCTGTATAACTGCTTAGTGAGGCACGCACCTTGAGTACTGCATGCAGTTTTGAGGCCACACTTAAAGAGGGACATTAACCTCCTGGAGAGGGTCCAGAGGAGGGCAAACAAATGATTTGGGGCTTGGGGGACAGGACCTATGAGGAGAGGCTCGAAGAGCTAAATATGTACACATTGGAAGAGACAAGGGACTGGGGGACATGATAGGAGGTCTTCAGGTACATGAAGAGGGTAAATAGGGAGGAACAGTCAGGGTGCTTGAAGGAAGGAGGAGGGGCCACTAGAGGGCATGGGTGGAAGCTGGAGGGGAAGATTCAGGGAGAAAGGAGGAGGTGCTACTTCACTGAGAGGGTGGTGGAGCCATGGAATCCGCTGCCTAGGGGCTGGTGGAGGCAGAGACGTGGAAGGGTTCAGAGAGGGTGGGACAGGTACAGGGGAAAGGTTCTGGAAGCAAAATCCAATGCAGCAAGAATATCCGGAACTGGGAAGGGAGAAGCCAGAGAAGGCAAGGGGGGCAGCAAGGTCAGCAACCAGGGTGGGGGCTGACCAAACGAGCAGACACGAAAGACCATTAGGCCTATTCTGCTGGCATTTTAGTATGTTAGTATTTAAAAAATATTTGAGTGAATGAACTGATACCCTGCCACTTCTCCTTACATTCTAACCACTCTTTTGTCTCCCTTGAGGGTAGATGCCTGTTTCATTATGTTTCATCTCTGAATTCTGGTTCGTGTCCCTCCCCTGTTAACTCTAATAATGTCTTCCCCAGAAACACACACACACACACACACACACGCACACTCTTTTAATAACCCTGACTGTCACTCCTTCTTCCTCCCCCACAAGTCCTAGGCTAGGCAGATGGCTTTCTTCTACTGGCTCCCCCTTTCTGAAACCCTCTCAGACTTGCAATGGATTTTGTTCTGCCACTGAGACTTAAGTAGGAGTCTTTTTTTTTTTCACCAAGAGTTGCACACTAAGCTGAAAGCTTGTTTATAGGTGCGACCTGGGAGCACAGGGAAGTTAAGTGACTTGCTCAGGGTCACACAGTATACAAGTGGGGGCTGTGGGATTCAAACCCAGGTCTCCAGATTTGCAGCTCAGAGCCTTAAACCACTGCACTATACTGCCTCCCCTCATCATTTGCACAACTACAACACTTCTTCCACTCTTCTAAGAGCTGCTGGTGATAATCTAGATAGTAACACAGAAACATGGACAGTAACAGGAGAAAAAGTCCAAAGTTCCTTCTAGTCTGCAAGGAATTCCCTATCTGCCCTTGGAACTATTGTCCATATGGGGGTTTATCACTCCCGATCCACCCCCTGCTTCCCTCTCATCTGCTGCCAACCTAAGCAACCACCAAACCTTTCACTCTTTCCCAGCTATGCTTGAAACCATTTATGTTCTTGGCACTCACCACCTCCACTGGCAGACAGTTCACATCTCTACCACCATTTACATAATATAGAACTTCCTCTTGTTACTCTTAAACCTTCCCCGCAACTAGTTGGCACTCATGTCCTCAGGTTTTTGACTCTGTACTCCTGCTAAATAGTTTCTCGAGTTCACCTTGTCCATTCCCTTCAGGAACTGGAACATCTCTGTTATATTCCCCCATCACACACACACCTGTTCAGTGCCTACAGATGATTTTCATAAGATCTGCTCTGTTGGCCTTGAATCATCTTGGTCACCCTACGTTGCACCCACTACAAATGCCATGTTGTAGGGGCAGCATATGGGAAGTTGCAGACTTGCTCCGAGCTAACTCTGATCGCTGCTCCCAACATAGTGTGTCACACTGGGGGGCATAAAATCAGATATACATTGTGTAGCACTGGACTGGGCAGTGTATGTTCACATACCCCCATGCAGCGCACATAGAAACATAGAATCTGATGGCAGATGAGGACCACTTGGCCCACCTAGTCTGCCTATCGGAGCACTGAGTAAGCACTTAGTGGTACTTGCACACAAAGCATAGCCCGCTTGCTGGTCACTGGAGGTGATACAGATAGGTACAGTCAAACGTGCCATAAGAGAGGAGGCCATACTTTTGTAGCCTGCAAATGGGTTGCCGCTGGTGGCTGTAGGTGCTATATTATTGATTGATTGATTTTAGAATTTTGGGCTGGGAAAGGCACACTGTGCCATAGCTCATTTCCAGATGCAATCTGGGACCACATTGAGGTTAAGTGACTTGCTCAAGGTCACAGAGTATGCAAGTGGCAGTTGTTGGATTTAAACCCAGGTCTTCAAGATCTCCAGGTTTACAGCTCTGTGTTCTAATCACTAGGCTATATTGCCTCTCTAATCTCAGTATCTAATTTGCAGCTCATTATCTGGCTGTTGCATGCCAGAGGGGTATCCTGCTGAGTGCTACTGCTCTATTTGATAAGCAATGAACAAGGACGTCTACCAGTCCTCAGGCAATAGCTAGCATACTCTGCATTGTGATGCTGTGTCTACTCCCAGCCCTACTGCACCCAAGGAGTGCTCCACAGTGCACAAACCACACAGAAGCATACTCACAATAGTATATGGCTAGGGCTTATTCTACATAGGAAACGGTGGCTTTCAAATTCTTGTTGTAGGACAGTTCAAAGGTCAAAAAAGTTGTACTATCATTCTGACATCACATGGATAGTACAACAACTTTTTTATTTGTCCTGCCACCTGATTGGCTCACTCAACAACGCTCTGATGATAAATATACTGGCAGCATGGCAGCATGATTAAGCGAGCGATGGTCGGTGGACCCTCCTCATTTTGACACAAAGAGCCTCACATGGCTCTGTGTCACAAAAGTGAATTGCTGTTATTATTTTTATTTAATTTTAAAAATAAATGGTGCCATGCTAGCGGTAGCAGGGTGAAGCTGAACTGAGTTGCAGCAGGGAGAAGCTGGAGTCAGCTGGAACGGGAGCAGCATGAGATAACCAAGGTAACCAAATGAAAAAAAAATGCAGGAAGGACGCAAGGCAGGAACTGTATACCATATAAAATAGTGAATGGTTAACCATCTACGACTAAGGCTGTATTTCCATCTCAGTTGTTGATTACATCATGGAGACCTCGAGAGTGAAGCTCTCGAGGTCTCCATGATGTCATCAACAACCTGGATGGAAACACAGCCTTGCTGTGGATGGTCAGCCATCCACTAGTCTATATATGTACCCTCCTCATTACCCAGAGCATGCTAGTTCTACACAAAAATCACTCCGGTCTTGGAATTTGGCTGTATTCAGAGAAATACAACAACAAATGTGATATTCCTGGGCACTAACTACCCAGGCAAACCAGGCACACAATTAACAGCAGAAGGTTTACCTCTCCCATCATCCACACTCACATATTTGTGTCCCAGCATGGCATTTGGACATTAGTACAAGGAAGGGATGGTATGCACAACATTAAAACATACTTTCTGTATGCATTCGGGTGCACACTGCACATAACCCATTAGATCCTGTACCCAGCTTCCAGTATCCCACTGCAGTTTATATACAGCATGGAACTTCATTTGCATAAGTGCAGGCTGTCCCTGCACAGCCCAGTGCACTGCACTTTGGGCCACACAGTTGGGTGGCATCCAGTATGCTGACAGTTGCACTAGCAATGCACACAGCACCCTATCTTGCACTCAGACCATGCTCCTTTATCCTTTGTTATCCACGGCAGCGCCTCGAGGGTTCCCTTCCACACCTGGAAGTTGGACCCTAGATTTTTGGTAGTTGAGGAATTTGAGTGCTATATGTTGAAAGAAATGTGCACTTTTATAGATCGTGATCATCCAGGGGACACCTCCCATGGGACAAGGTGGGAGGTGCTGAAAGCATATGCAAGGGAACTAGTGATATTCTTTTCTACCAGCAGGAAAAAGAAGAGTGGGGGGGAGCACTCCAGAAGCTGGAGGAACAGATACAGCAATTAGAGTCCTCACATATGCGTATCCCAGGTCCAGAAGTATACAGAAACTTAGATTCACTAATGGGGAAATTAAACCTTATGACTACAGAAAAATGAAAAAGATACATGGAGGAGAATGGTCTCCAGGATGAGAGGCAGCATGGATTTGTGGGAGGAAGATCATGCCAAAGGAATCTCATTGACTTCTTTAACTGAGTCACTAGGGCAGTAGACAGGGGCCAGGCAGTGGACATCCTTTACTTGTACTTCAACAAGGCCTTCGACTCTGTACCCCACAAGAGGTTGATCAGGAAACTGGCAGATCTCAGGATTGGGGAGAAAATGACCAGGTGGGTAGAAAGCTGGCTGAGGGACAGGACTCAGTGGGTGGTAGTACGGGGAAAGTTATCCAGCATCAGGGATGTCACCAGTAGGGTCCCACAGAGTTCAGTGCTGGGGCCGGTTTTGTTCAATGTCTTCATCAATGACATTGGGGAGGGCAATAATGGCAAAATGTTCCTATTTGCGGATAGGGTTGCCACCTGTCAGGTTTTTCACCTGGTGATCAGGTTTTCAGGGTCTCTATCAGGTAATCCGGTTTTGCTCTGTGCTGGTCAGGTTTTTGAGCCATTTTGAGTGGTTACATACTTTTGAAACAAATGCTGTCATATCATTCCTTGTTTCAGCTACATGACCAGGTTATAGACAAGTTATGTTGTCACTATAGCCCTTTGTTTGTGAAAGCAGTCAGTCTGGGAGGTGTAAAGTATGGTGATTAACACTATTAACACTCAATCTAATGGCCATACTTTACACCTCCCACCTTTTGGAACAGTAACAGAACCAGTTGTTTTCCACTTTCATTTGCTGGTAAACATTTTCATCTCAAACAGAATTCAGGCATTTTTAAATGTTTTAAATCATTTTTTTCCCTCAAGAATAAAAGTATGGTCACTTCTTTAGCTCTGAAATAGTACTGTGGACATGAACAGGGAATGGAGCCAGAAAAAGATATAAAGGACAAAGAACCTCTGTGCGCAAACACTGAGGCAAGGGTTACCCCAAAGGGCATTTGGCTGGGAAGCCAAGTTTCAAGAAAATACAAAATCACACATGCCCCCACAATGCAAAGCATCATGGGCTACATATGCAAATCACCACAGAATGTTATACTGGTCCAACTTTAAGCAGAATTGCATGGTGCCAAAAGGCCTCTCACACAGTTTGCAAAGGGTGCTAACAGAAGATATAGACATGTGTTTCATCCTACCAGGACTCATCAGTATGCCTCGTCTGTTTGACACCCCAGTGGAATGGACCAGCTACCCTTAAGGCAGTGTGCCTTGGATATATTGTGGTGAACCCATTAAAATAAAATACTATTTAAAAGACAAAGAACCTCTGTGCGCAAACACTGAGGCAAGGTTACCCTAAAGGGCATTTGGCTGGAAGCCAAGTTTCAAGAAAATACAAAATCCACATGCCCCCACAATGCAAAGCATCATGGGCTGCATATGCAAATCACCACAGAATGTTATGCTGGTCCAACTTTAAGCAGAATTACATGGTGCCGAAAGGCCTCTCACACAGTTTGCAAAGGGTGCTAACAGAAGACATAGACACGTGTTTCGTCCTACCAGGACTCATCAGTATGACTCGTCTGTTTGACACCCCAGTGGAATGGACCAGCTACCCTTAAGGCAGTGTGCCTTGGATATATTGTACATAGAAACATAGACTTTGATGGCAGATAAGGACCGCTAGGCCCATCTAGTCTGCCCATTTCCCTACCTACAGGATAGGCCACAGATCCTAGTTAACCAACAGCCTATTTCTTCCTACCCCCCACAAGAATTACCTTATGTCTGTCCCATGCATTCTTGAATTCTCCCACAGTTTTAGACCCCACAACCTCCTCAGGAGGGCTGTTCCATGCATCCACTACCCTCTCTGTGAAATAATACTTCCTCACATTGCCCCTGAACCGCCCTCCTTCTATCTTTAAATTGTGTCCCCTTGTTCTTGCAAGTCTCTTTTTCTGAAAGATGCTACCCTCTTGGACTTTGTTGATTCCACTGAGGTACTTAAAAGTTTCTATCATGTCCCCTCTCCCTTCTTTCCTCAAGGGTATACATATTAAGCTCCTTTAGTCTCTCTCCTCATACGGCTTCTCTTGCAGACCCTGTACCATTTTAGTTGCCCTCCTCTGGACTGCCTCTATCCTGTCTATGTCCTTGCGGAGATGGGGTCTCCAGAACTGGACACAGTACTCCAGATGGGATCTCACCAACTGTCTGTACAGAGGGATAACAACTTCCTGTTTTCTGCTGCTGATGCCTCTCCCTATACATCCCAGTATACCCCCAGCCCTCCCTACTGCCTTCTCACATTGCTTGCTCACCTTAAGGTCATCTGATATGATTACCCCTGGTCCCTTTCCTTTTTTGTTGTTGTTACTACCTCCCCACCCATTGTGTATTCTTCCCCAGGGTTCTTATTTCCCAGGTGCATTATTTTGCACTTCTTTGCATTGAATCCTAGCTGCCATACTTATGACCATTCCTCCAACCTTGCCAAGTCCCTTTTCATTCTTTCCACGCCTCCTTGTGTATCAACCCTGTTGCAGCTTTTTGTGTCATCTGCAAAAAGGCATACTTTTCCTTCAGTCTCTCTGCAATGTCACTGATGAAGACATTAAAAGGACTGGACCCAATACTGAACCCTCACGGTACCCACTAGTAACCCCCTTTCTTCAGAATGGACTCCATTTACAATTACCTTCTGTGTCCTGTTGTCCAGCCAATGTTTTACCCAGGCTACCACCCTCGTCCCACTCCCAGGCTGGTTAATTTGACTATTAATCTTTTGTGTGGGACTGTGTCAAATGCCTTGCTAAAGTCTAGGTAGGCCATGTCCACAGCCCCTGGTCTACTACTTTGGTCACCCAGTCAAAGAAATCTATTTGATTCTGGTCTGACATGACCTTCCTGTGAACCCATGCTGCCTTGGGTCCTGTGCCACTGGCCTCTAGGTAGTCGACTATTCTTTCCTCAGAAGTGACTCATCACTTCTCCTCAACACAGAGGTCAGACTGACATGTCTGTAGTTTCCTGCCTCTGTCTTGGACCCACTTTGTGAAGGGAATCACATCTGCCTTCCTCCAGTCCTCGGGTACCACACCATCCTCCCATGATTTATTAAAAGGGTAGCCAGTGGTTTCACTAGTTCCTCCTTAATTCTTTTAGAATTCTGGGGTGAATTCCATCAGGACCCATTGCTTTGTCCACCTTCAGTTTTAGGAGTTCTTGCAGAACCCTTTCTTCTGTGAAAGGACTGGGATCGACCCCTATCAAGAGTGCTTCTGTTAATTGGATTAGGCACGTCCCTCCTCTTTTATGAATACTGAGCAGAAATATTCGTCAGTATTCCTGCTTTTCACTGTCCCCTCTGCCCACCCACTGTTCATTCTATTCAGCCTCACTATCCCTCCCTTTGTCTTTCTCGCTCGCTGATGTACCTATAAAAGGTTTTATCCCCTTCTTAACTGAGTTGGCTATCTTTTCCTCAGTTTGGGCCTTTGCTATTCTGACTTCCTCCTGCTTCCTTCTGCCTTAACTGGTACAGCTCTCTGTCCTGCTCCTTCTGTGTTTCCTTATACTTCCGGAATGCTATCTTTTCTTCCTGACTTTCACAGCCACCTCTTTGAGAACCATAGGCTTTTTCTTTCATTTTGATTTGTTCATTTGCTTCACACAAAGGCTTGTTGCCTCTGTGATGGCAGTTTGATAATTCCCATTGTTGCTCCACACCTCCTTCTAGCCTGTTTGCTAGTGCTTTTCTGAGGCACTCTCCATCTTCACAAAGTCAGCCCTCCTAAAGTCCAGTACCCTCACTTTTGTATGCTTGACTCTGTAGCTGAGTTTAACGTGAACCACGCTGTTTGATGGTCACTTGTCCCCAGATGGCAACCCACTTCTAGATCTGAGATCCTCTCACTGCCTCCGTTTGAGAGTATGAGGTCTAAGATTGCTCCCTCACGAGTGGGTTCCAAACTAGCTGTCTAATGCCTGCCACCTGTAGGGCATCAAGAATGGCCCTGCTCTTGGATGTGCTGCAGCAAATGCTCCAGTTAACATCTGGCATATTCAGGTCTCCCATCAACAGTATCTCCCTTTCTCGCCATTCTAAGAATGCCTTCTATCATATCCTTGTCCATTCCTTCCCTGACATGGGGTTTGTACACAACCCTGTGCGGATTGTGGTGCCCTTTCCAGTCTCCAAGGTGACCCACAGTGCCTCCTCTCCTCCTGTTTACTCTTTTGTTCAGTTGCTTTTATCCCTTCCTTTACATGAGAGCTACTCCTCCCCTCTTCTCCTTGCCTTTCTCTCCTGTAGGTTTGTACCCTGGTATGTTAACATCTCAGTCATGGTTCTCTCTGTGTACCATGTTTCTGTGATTGCTCACATATCCAGGCATCCTCTTCCATTAAGGCCATCAGCTCAGGGAGCTTGTTGCCCAGACTACAGGCATTGGTACTATTACCTCCATTTCCTGATGGCCTTACTCCCTTTGCCCCATCCCTGTCCTTCTTGCCTTTGTCACTTTCTCCATTTACCCCTGCCTTCTCCCTATCGACACTCTATGTTGGTGTTTGCCGCACTTACTACCGTGATTATTTGGGGGCTAGGATTTTCCTGCTCCTTTCCAGTGCCTCCCCCCTTGGCTAGTTTAAAAGCTTGCCAACGAAGCATTTAAACCTATCACCTAGGATCCTGGTTCCCCTTCTGGACAGATGTAGACCATCGCGCCAGTATAGGTCTGCATCCTCCAGGTGAACCCCTGTCCCCAATGAAGCCAATCCTGAGCTCCACACCAGTTTTTCAACCACTGATTGAATCCCATGGTGGGAACACCCTAGCCTCTCCTATGCCATAGATGGGTAGCACCTCCAGAAGGTTACCATGCGTACTACTTGACTAGGCCCTCCCCAATTCCACAAACTCTTCCTGCACTTCTCTAATCCTTTCTAGCCAGATCATTTGTCCCTAGGTGGACAACGACATCCAACTCCTCCCCTGTGCAGCTGCTCCAGGCAATCTGAGGATTGCCTTCCTGTCCCTGCAAGCCATGGCACCAGGCAGGAACTGCACCTCCCTCCTTCCTCCCCCAGTTCTACCTTCCCAACAATGGAGTCCCCCACCAGGAGTTGTTTCTTCCCTGCAGGGTCCCCTGCCACCCTTCTTGTGGGTCTCCTTTGTGGAGGTTCCCAGCATCCTCCTTGGTCTCCACTGTGGGTGCCTCCATAGAGGAACCACACTTTGCCAGAATGGCATAGGAATTGTGGAGAGGTACAATGGGAGGGATGTGCCTCTGTTCCACCACCCTCACCCTCCCTGAGCCCACTGTGGACTAGATGGTAAACTACACATGACATGAAACAATGTATTATTATATACCATGTATACTGTTGTATGCTATTTACAATGTTTCCCTTGTCTCCCACCAGATCATATCTGTAAATGAGATTTATTTTATCTCTGTATGTTTATCTGGTAAACCAATGTCAATAAATACATCAGTACATAAGTAAATACATAACTAGGAAGAATCTAGGAAAGTAACTTTAACAGGTACAGTACAGTGTCTTAACATTTTTGTTGAACTGCTACTTTAAATGTATTTTATTGATATAACAAATGGCTTTCTAGGTGGAACAATGCACGATGAGTCATGAAAAGGGGTGGGGCTAGGGGCGGGACTTAAGATCCGGTTTTTGGCTCATCCAAAGGTGGCAACCCTATTTGCGGACAACATCAAACTCTGTGGGAGGGTGGACACAGGGAAGGAATACAAGACCTGAGAGAGGACCTCAGAAAACTTGAGAGATGGTCACGGATCTGGCAAATTGGCTTCTATGCCAAAAAATACAAAGTTATGCGTATTAGAGCCAGGAACCCTAGGACCGCGTACTAACTGGGGAGGGTCTGGATAACAGCAACAGAAGACGAAAAGGATCTGGGAGTGATGATAACTAGTGATCTGAAGCACTCCTTACAGTGCAAAAAGACAACAGCAAATGCAAACAGGATGCTATGGTGTATTGCCAGGGGAATCAGCAGTAGGAGAAAAGAAGTTATACTGCCCCTATACAGGTCACTGGTTAAACTGCATCTAGACTATGGAGTTATATACTGATGTCCATACATTAAGAAGGACATCAGTCTGCTGAGGAAGGTCCAGAGGAGGAAAACTAAGAGGATCCCGGGTCAGCAGGGTATGTCTTATGAGGAGAGGTTGGGGACCCTGAGTTTGTACTTCCTGGAGGAGAGGAGGGAGAGAGGGGGTATGATACAGACCTTCAGATACTTGAAGGGGATAAATAATATGGATAGGGTGGGTCTCTTCCAGCTAAGGGGAAGCCCAGCAATGAGGCACCACAGTCTAAAGCTGGAAGTGGGAGGCTTAGGAGGGATGTTAGGAAGCATTTAATCACAAAGAGGGTGCAGGCCATTTGGAATGAGCTGCCGGAGAAAGTGGTCTCAGTGAAGTCAGTAAGTGGCTTTAAGAGGTCTTGGCATAAGGGGAAATCATGGAGCTTGAGGGGGCAGATACTGTAGGATGGAAGGGGGACTGAGGGGGCAGGGTCAGTAGTGTAAGCTGGGGACCCTGCAATATGAGCAGACTCGATAGACTGAATGGCCTTCTTCTGCTGGCCCCTTTGTATGTTAGTATGGAAAAAGACATTCTGCTTTAATCAGTCCAGAGTGTATTTTAAAGGGAAATAGGTGTGTGAGTGTGTGGGGGGTGGCATTTATTGGTGTGGCAGCTTAAGGAAAGAGAGGCTTCCCAAGCACATTTTCTTGACCTGGAAAGAGACTGCTTCTTTATTCAGCTGTGAGATGTGTGGGAGATTCTATATTGCACTTGATATCTGCAACAACATGCACTTTTGCTCAATTCTGCTGGAGGTGAAACTAACTACCCTTGGTAATTGCTTTTAATTTACATATTTATTTAATGTTTAACCAAGAAGAGGCTTGCAAAATCTGTTTATCATGTGAGTAACTTCAGAAGGATTTAAATATTGCATTTGGGTTGACCCTTGGAGGTAGCTAGATTGTCTACTAGGATTTTCTGACAGTTAAACTATTTTTAAATAAATTACTGGTGGCTGAGGAGTTGAATAAGGAGCTTGCAAACTCTGCTTATCTTAGAAGTAAATTCATAAGGGTTTAAATACTGCATTTTGGTTGTCCCTTGGGGTAGCTGGATTGACTACTAGGATTTTGGGACACAAACTATTTTTAAATAAATTACTGGTGCATAGGATTTTGTGATAGTTAAACTAGTTTTAAATAAGTTACTGGAGGTTAAAGAGCTGTTATAGCAAAGGCTGCAGTGTGGATTGAAACACAGACAGCCTCAGGTGCAGGAGACTGTATTCCCCTGATTGTTGTGCAGGTTGTCTTGCTGAAAGGAAGGTTAACACTCATCCTAGTGGTGGGTCAGAGATTGTAGCTGATTGTTCCTGCGGGCACAGCTTGGGCCCAAACCCATGCTTCCCCACATCCCACTCCCCCCGTGTCACTTCCTTTATAGCAGGGGTTGTGACATCATTTCCTCAAGGGGGAAGGTGCACACAGCACGCTTCTTACCAGCACAGCACACTGCATTGAAGGTAATAGCACACTTAAATATATATATATATATATATATATATATATATATATATATAAACCCCCAAAAAAAGCTTAACGCAAGAGAATCAGGAAGAAGACAGACATGTGGGGAGTAGTGCAATGCAAGGGCTATGGGGCAGCAGTCTTCCGGGAGGCTTTCTGGAGGCTGCAATGCTGTCCAATGTGTAGGCACCTCTCTGAGGGAAGAGATTGCTCGCCTCTGGGCTGACCTGGCTAGAATTTGTGAAACCTCCTCCCCTATCCAGGGACCACTAGGTCCACTGCCGCTACTTCAGAGGTTGTCAAAAAAGAGGAGCAGTTGGACCAAGGTGGGCTCAGGCAGGGAGAGGGTGGTGGAACAGACGCACATCCCTCCAGCTGTACCTCTCCATAATTCATACGCTCTTTTGGAGGAGAGTGGTTCCTCTATGGAGGAACCAGCAGTGGAGACCAAAGAGGATGCTGGGAACTTCCGCAAAGGAGTCCCACAGGAGGGTGGCATGGGATCCCACAGGGGAAGGAAACAACTCCTGGGGGGGACTCATTTATTAGGGGGGTAGATCTGGGGAACGAAGGGGAGAGAGAGGTAAGGTGCCTGCCTGGGGCCATGGCTTGGAGGGTCAGGGAGCAAATCCTCAGGATCATGGGAGCAGCTGCACAAGGGACAGAGCTGGATATCATTGTCCACCTAGGGACAAATGACCTGGCTATGAATGGGATCACAGCAGCACAAGAGGAGTTTAAAGAGTCGGGAAGGGGCCTTAGACAAGTAGTACACACAGTAACCTTCTTAGAGGTGCTGCCTGTCTATGGCAAGGGTGATATTAGAGTACTCCACACCATGGAATTCAATGAATGGTTGAAAAACTGGTGCAGAGCTCAGGGTTTTGGCTTCATTGGGGACTGGGGGTCTACCTAGAGGGCTACAGGCCTATACTGGCATGATGGTCTGCATCTGTCCAGGATTGGAACCAGAATCCTAGGTGATAGGTTTAAATGCATAATTGGCAAACATTTAAACTAGCCAAAGGGGGAGGCACTGAAGAGGAGCAGGGAAAACCCAGCCTCCCCCCACAAAACACAGTGGTTAGAGAGGTAAACACCAAGCTAGAGATGTTAATGGGGAGCAGGACAGGGGTAAATGCAGAAAAAGGCAGTAAGGACAGGGATGGGGCTAAAAAGGGTAAGGCCATCAACAAATGGAGGGTGATGAGTACCAATACTCGTAGTCTGTGTAACAAGCTCCATGAACTAGTAGCCTTGACAGAAGAGGGACATCTGGATATCATGGCAATCACAGAAACATGGTACACTGAGAATCTTGACTGGGATGTCAACATACCAGGATACACAATGTACAGGAGGGACAGGGAAGGTAAAAGAGGAGGAGGAGCAGGGCTTGACAAATCCCATAGCCCGACGTCCCGGACAACCATTTCTCAATTGGGGACAAGCAGTTTGCCTCATGCTGCTTGTCCCAGGACTACCAAACCTGCATTTTTTTCTCTAATGTAGATTTTACTTGCTTCCCATCCCAGAACCGCTAGACGGCACTCCGCTTGAATTGCTGATCGGTTGCTGGAGTAGAGCATGTCACCTGATGGTCACAGTTTAACTGGGTTCAAATAAGGGGACGCTGAGTGCTAATTTGCGCTTCTGTTTCAAATATTGGCACCTGCTACTTTAAGAATTTGCAGGTCGGCGGCGCTTGCGTTAGCTCCTTGTGTCGGGCAGCAGTGAGTACGGAGCTCTGCAGTGAGTACAGACAGAAACTGAAGCAGAGGAGCCAGCGACAGGAGAAAATGGGGCATGAAATATGCAAACTACATTGCTGGAGAGAGAGAGACGAGAGCTGAGCTGCAGAGCAAGGGCATGTGAAAAGACAGTGTCTGGATCGCAGTGAGTAAACCACACAGGACAGAAATTGGGGATGAGTTAGTGAGAGCGGCAAAGGAAGGGGGCATTATAATATGAAATAAGTTGCTGGAGAGAGTGAGATATATGAAGAGAGATGAAACTGGAGGCTCATAGCTAGTGCATATGAAGAGAGGTAGGGAACTGAGTAAGCAGACAAACAGGAGAATGAGAGGGTGATAAACAGTGGGAGGAGTAAGTGAATTGCAAGCAGCTTCCTAATGCTGTAATGGGAGGAGAAGGGTTGAAATATGAGCAGGCTGAGTCAGGCAGCACAGAGGATGGGGAGGGAGCTAGTTCTAGGGTCACTGAATGGTGCTGTACAGCATGTAAGCCTAGCTTAGCCCTTGTTGCAGTCTCAACTTTCCTGGAACTGGTGCAGATCCTACCTACATGTTGTGTAACTGCCTGTAGAAGTACAATATGTATGTCTGTGTTTACATTTTGAGAATGGAAATCTAAATGTGGCAGATCATACATATTTATAACCACTGCCAAATATATGGAATGCTACATGACAGAAGGATATTCCACCCCTACACCCCCAACCCATAAAAAAGTAGAGGATGCACCTGGAAAGTAATAGGCAGACACCCTCATCGTGGCAGCCAGGTTATTGGAGAGAATAAAATCCTGGTAAGCAAATACACTACTGTCATTGTGCTCAAAAGCAGAGTTCTTTGATTATTAAAGTTTACATTATTGCTACAGTCTGTCCTATTCTCCTTCACAAAATGCTTTTCGCATCAAGCCCCATAATATAACTGGCTTCTTGAGCAGATATTTCCTTTTTATGAGATGTGTCCCTGATTTTAGTCATTTGCCCCTTATTATTTTCCAACTCTGCCCCTGATTTGCAAGAAATGAGGTTGAGAGGTGTGCAGTTTATCCAGGATTAGCCCAGCTGAGATGCAACATCTTCTTTTATCCATTTCTGCAACTTGGTAGACTTTAGCACTGAGAAGTTAAGTGACTTGTTCAGTCACTCAGTGAGTATTTGGCTTAAGTGTGATTTGAACCTTTGGTCTCCTGATACCCAGGCTAGTGAGTCTGACCACTACAACAAAACAGCCCAGTAATTTAAGAGCATTTCTGTCCTAAGAAGGTTAGGGGAGGTGTTTGCATGGTGGTACTGCGAGGGAAGAGAGGCAGAGAATCTTTGACAGAAAAGTGAAGAAACAAAGTAAAACAATTAACAACCTAGTATATTATTAAGCATTTTTTATTACTAATATTAAGAAAATCTCACTTGTTAGTAAAGTGGTGGAAGTGGATATGTGACTGTGTGTGACTTTGAGACCAAGCAGCCTGCCGTAGTGGGTAGTGAGTTGTACTGAAGGCAGAGGACCTTCTCGGGATCAACTAAAACCTGGGTTAAAGGGATTTATTTTATACCATACATGTGATATCTCCCTCTTTACGCAGGAGACTCCTGTTTTTTTTGACTGAACTCCCTCCCTCCCTCCCGGGAAACAAAATCTCCTGCTTAAGTAAAATTCTATCCAAAATATCCATGGTTTTTGGGCAGTTAAAGACACATAAAAATTAAATCAGTGATGAAAAATTTATCTGATAACTTTATATAACTAGTTGTTTATTCTTTTTAGTGCTTATTCTTGACAAAATGAAATACATTACATTTTTGTAATAATTTTTTTGTTATTTTTTTGATGCCATTTAAGGACAAACTCATGACGTAACGGCATCTCCCTACTAGCAGGCCAATCTCCCTCCTAATTTGACCCAAATCTCCCTCTTAAGCAGTTGGCAGGCGAGTCTCCCTCCTAATTTGACCCAAATCTCCCTCTTAAGCAAGTTGGACTTATCACATGTATGTATACAAGAAAAAGCCTAAGTCTGAGAGGAGAGGGCAGAGGAACTTGGGGAACAAGAATAACTGAGGAGTCACCTCACTAGAAATAAACTAAACCACACATGGAAAAATCATTTTTGAGCTAAAAAACATAAAATAAACCTAGCCGGTGGAGGTGTGTGCATGTGGCTGTGAGACTGAACGCCTGCCCTAGTGCCCTGAGAGGGTAGAGGAACTTGGAGAACAACTGCAGACTTTTTAGAAAGAAATAAACTATACAAAAGTGGGGAAAACATTTTTCGTGCTATGCAGAAAATAAACCTAGTAGCTGCCTGCCTACCTACTTTGATGGAAGTTGGGGTGTGTGGGTATGTGTGGCTGTGACCTGCACTGAGAGGGTAGAGGAACTTGAGGAACAATTGTGGACTTATTAGAAACAAACTACACAAACTAAAGGGGAAAAAATATTGTGCTGCATAAAAAAAAAAGGCAGCTTTGGTGTGTGTGTGTCTGTGAGACCTAACCTGCCCTGAGAAGGAGGGGAGGGGTAGAGGAACTTGAGTAACAACTGCAGCAGAGTACAAGTACTTGGCTACTGCTCCCTACTCCCACCTACTCTGTTCTGCCCAGGCCCTCGTAGTGTTATACGCATAAGCACAACAACTTAAGGTAAAAAATTACACAACACACACAAAGATAACATAAAATTTTATTGTGTACAACAATATATTTCAATATTTGATCTGGATCAAGCTATCAACCATTGGCTACTATCTGGTCCTGGCATATGCCACATTCATGGTCCTGCTAGTTCAACTACTAGTTCTACTGTTGCTGATTCACATGAAAATGTCCCCGAAGCTGTTACTACTAATGGTGCTGGTGGTGACGATGACGACGACACTGAATATGACGATGCTCTGCCCAGCTGGAGCAACTTCAGGCTTCCTACTATAACTTTTCCTGATGCTGATGCTGTACTGTCTTGCTGCATGATCTCACTGACTGTGCTGCTGGCGCCATCCGCTAATTCTGGCACAATCCTCTCCATCCTAACAAAAATATCATATTATTCTCCTTATTGTCTGTTACAACATTAAATAACTCATACTACAATAAATCCATTTAGGTTTTCAGTATTTTTATACTTGCCACTAAAAATAGGTCATTTTATACCTGGACTACCAACTCAAGCACCGGGACAACTACTTTTTGACAAGCCACTTGTCCATGGACAAGTACCTAATTTTAAAATTTGTCAAGCCCTGAGGAGGAGTAGCTCTCTATGTAAGGGAAGGGATCAAAGCAATAGAACTAAAGGATAAACAGGGAGTAGAGGAGGCACAGTGGGTTACCCTGGAAACAGGATATGGCACCACAATTCGCACAGGGGTGGTATATAGACCCCCATCTCAGGGGGAGGCAATGGACAAGGAAATGATAGAAGGCACCCTTAGAATGGCAGAAAAAGGGGAGTTATTGTTGATGGGGGACCTGAACATGCCAGACATTAGCTGGAGCATCCTGGCTGCAGTCACATCAAAAAGCAGATTTATTCTTGATGCCCTGCAGGGGGCATACCTCAGACAGCTAGTGGTGGAACCCACTAGGGAGGGAGAAACCTTAGACCTGGTACTGTCAAATGGGGATGGAGAAAAGATCTCAGATCTAGAAGTGGGTAGTCATCTGGGAACAAGTGATCACAAAACAGTGTGGTTCACAATAAACACAGCCATAGAGTCAAGCCATACAAAAGCAAAAGTGTTGGACTTTAGGAGAGCTAACTTTGGGAAAATGGGAGAGTGCCTCAGAAAAGCGTTAGCAAACTGGCAAGAAGGAGGGGTGGAGGAACAATGGGGAAAAATCAAAACAGCAACACAGAGACAACAAGCCTTTGTGTGAAGCAAATCAACAAAGCAAAACAAAGGAAAAAAACACTATGGTTCTCAAAGAGGTGGCAGGGAAGGTTAAGGAGAAAAAGGTAGCATTTAGGAAGTATAAGGAAACACAGAAGGAGCAGGACAGAGAACTGTACCAATTAAAGCAGAAGGAAGTGGGGAAGGCAGTCAGAGTAGCAAAAGCCCAAACTGAGGGAAAGATAGCCAACTCAGTTAAGAAGGGGGATAAAACCTTTTATAGGTACAATAGGGAGCGAAGAAAGATGAAGGAAGGGATAGTGAGGCTTACTAAAGGGAAGGGAGGGTGGGCGAGGATGACAGTGAAAAGCAGGGTTACTGAATGAATACTTCTGCTCAGTATTCGCAAAAGAAGAGGAGGGGGAGGTACCTAAATCAAAGAATAGACGCTCTCTGGATAGAGAGGTCAATACCAGTCCACAGTCACAGAAGAAAGGGTCCTGAAAGAACTCTTAAAACTGAAGGTGAACAAAGCAGTGGGGCCTGATGGGATTCACCCAAGAATTCTAAAAGAACTAAGGGCAGAATTAGTGACACAACTGACCTCCCTTTTTAACAAATCATGGGAGGATGGTGTGGTACCGGAGGACTGGAGGAGAGCAGACTTGATTCCCCTTCACAAAAGTGGGAGCAAGACAGAGGCAGGAAACTACAGACCTGTTAGTTTGACCTCAGTGGTAGGGAAAATGACAGAATCACTTCTAAAGGAAATAACTGTTGAGTTCCTAGAGGCCAGTGGGGCACAGGACCCAAGGCAGCATGGATTCACAGCGGGAAGGTCATGCCAGATGAATCTAATAGATTTATTTGACTGGGTGACCAATGCGGTAGACCAGGGAGGGTCAGTGGACATGGCCTACCTAGACTTTAGCAAGGCATTTGGCACAGTCCCACACAAAAGATTAATATACAAGTTAGCCAGCCTTGGAGTGGGTCACAAGGTGGTAGCCTGGGTTAAAAATTGGCTGGAAAACAGGATACAGAGAGTAATAGTCAACGGATGTTACTCTGAAGAAATGGGGGTTACTAGTGGGGTACCATAAGGTTCAGTACTGGGACCGGTCCTCTTTAATGTCTTTATAAGTGACATTGCAGAGGGACTAGAAGGAAAAGTATGTCTCTTTGCAGATGACACAAATATCTGCAACAGGGTTGATACAGAAGGTGGGGTGGAGGGAATGCAAAGGGACTTGGCAAAGTTGGAGGAATGGTCAAATATATGCAGCTTAGATTCAATGTAAAGAAGTGCAAAGTAATGCATCTGGGAAACAAAAATCCAGGGGAAGAGTACGCAATGTGGGGTGAGATAATAACAACTACAGAAATGGAAAGGGACCTGGGGGTAGCAAGGGTGTAGCTACTGATATTCCAAGTAAGCCATGGCATACAAAGTTTAGTAGCAGGAGGTAGCAAACAAGCTGGCCAGCATTGCGCTGCCCTGTCTAGTCCATCATGTTTAAATTCCTTTGTTTGGCTTTGCAGGCTTTTTCTTTTCACTTGCAGCTTTGTTTTGGGAGGGGTGGCAGTGTGGACAGCAGACATTGAAGCTGAAAGTCTCAGTAAGGTCCACATGGGCTGCCTGCATAGTAATTGGCTGAAGCATCTGGTTGGGTGTGTGTCAAGTCTGATGCTGTGAGTTTAAATGCCCCAGCAAAGTCAGAAGCCATACTAATAGTTCAGTTGTACTGGGAGCGAGAGAAGCAGTAGAAGAACTGAGGAGCAGCAGTCAGAAGAACAGACACAGAGCCAGCTAAAAGAATGAAGACATCATGTGGAGTGGCAAGTGCAGTGAATCTGTCTACCCGGGATGGAGAAAGAAGAAATTTCTGACGTGGTCTTGGACTTGTGGTGCAGTCAGTGGCATTTACCAGTGGGCAGCGAGCACCACATTAGCAGCATAGACAGACAGCAGGTCTAGTGTGGGAATCATCTGATTGGAGCCAGGAACCTTGGACTCGAGTTGTGGGGGGGCAGGCATGAACAACATTAGAGGAGAGGGTAGCACTGTGGCAGACTGGTGTACAAATCTGAAATGTCTGGCTACTTCCCTTGGGGGTGGTCATATCAGATGACCTTAAGGTGGGCAAGCAATGTGAGAAGGCAGTAAGAAGAGCTGGTGGGATACTGGGATCCATAGGGAGAGGCATCACCAGTAGAAAACAGGAAGTTGTTATCCCTTTGTACAGAGAGTTGGTGAGACCCCATCTGGAGTTCTGCATCCAGTTCTGGAGACCTCATCTCCGCAAGGACATAGACAGGATGGAGGCTGTCCAGCGGAGGGCAATTAAAATGGTGCAGGGTCTGCACCAGAAGACATATGAAGAGAGATTTAAAGAAGCTTAATATGTATACACTCGAAGAGAGGAGGGAGAGGGGAGGACATGATAGAAACTTTCAAGTACTTCAAGGGAATCAACAGAGTCCAAGATGGTAGCATCTTTCAGAAAAAGAGATGTGCAAGAACAAGGGGGCACAATTTGAAGATAGAGGGGGGACAGCTCAAAGGTAATGTGAGGAAGTATTTTTTCACAGAGAGGGTTGTAAATACATGGAACAGCCTTCCTGAGAAGGTAGTGGACTCAAAAACAGTGGAGAAATTCAAGAATGCATGGGACAGACATAAGGCAATTCTAGTGGGCGGTGGGAAGAAGTAGGCTGTTGGTTAACTAGGATCTGCAGCCTATGCTTTAGGTAGGGAAATAGGCAGACTAGGTGGGCCAAGCGGTCCTTATCTGCTGTCAAATTCTATGTTTCTATGTTTCAAGCTATTTGCTACATTCGCACCCTGGATGGGGAAACCACGACAGATCAGGGAAAGATTGGGGGAAAGCCTTCTGACATTTACCAGGCATTTTACTCCACTGAGATTCAGACACACCTAAAACCTGCCACAGATACCTTTCTTGACACTTTGAATATGCCCTTCCTGAATAATTCCCAAAGAGAGTATCTCAATGCTGACCTCAGCATAACTGAGTTCAGGAAAGTGGTTTTCTTGCTGACCCTTGAAAAGGCCCCAGGGCCACATGGCCTCATAGGGAATTTTTACTGAACGTTCTGGGAGGTACTTGAGGAGCCATTTTTTTCCATGGTTGTGAAGGCACTTGTGGAGGGCGCCCTGTGCTCATTGCTTAATCTGGCTACAATCACAGCTCTACCCAAACCAGGCAAGAATCTCTTTCTCTATAATTTATGCTACCCGATTTCCCTACTAAATATGGCCTCTAAAGTTACAGCCAAGTTAGTTGCTTGTAGGGTGGAGACTGTCCTGCCAGAACTGGCCAACCCAGGCCAAGTGGGGTTTGTGAGGGGACGGCAGGCTAGAAACAGTATCCGGAGAATGATAAACATTATGTGCAGTTCCCGTGGGACATCGACTTGTTCATGTACATGTGGATCACCTGCTGCATTCCAAGGTTCCAGCAAATGCACCAAAAGATGTCACTCCAGATGAGGACGGTGACACAGAGGATTTTACTCCTGCCCATGAAGTTCCACTGGGGCTAGTGCCAAATAATAACGAAGCACCTTTTTCACCAGCAGTGGTTGTTCCAGCCCACAGATATCCCATTAAGTACTGAAGACCACCACAAAGACTTAATCTTTAAAGTTCATGGGCTGAACCTGTACCTCTGTGCAACTGAACTCTTACTTGTACTGTTACTTAGTTAGTGAGAAGTTCTACCCAAGGGGCAGAATAATCTCTTGAACTTGTAGTTTATGCTTATGGATATTATCAACCTTACTGTTTGTTCACCTATGTTGCAACTGACATCTGTAATTTGTACTGTCTCTCAATGAATGGGATGGATAGTCTAGTCCACGAATGTATGTAATTGTCCAGTAATATTTGTACATACTTATCTGTATCTGAAAGCAACTGAAGAAAATCAAGATGGCGGCCATGCTGGGCTGCCATCTGTAAGCTCTCTAATCAGAGAGTAAAAACTTTCGTTTGTTTCGTTTGTTTATTTAATTATAGGACAGCTCGGTTTATTTTATGTTTTTTTGGTTAAGTCTTAAGCTTATTTTATGGTCTAAGTCGACCGCTGTTTATTGTGTTTTAGTTAATTTCTTTTGGAAATTTAGTATCCGCAGTGATAACTCAATAGAAACTGGTAAACTGGAACTATAAGGAGCTGCTTACTGTTTGATTAACTCACTGAGGGATTTCTTTCGTTTGGTGGTCTGTGTGCAGTTGCAGTGAGGCTGTGGAATGCCGAAGGAACAGTGAGGAACAGTGTATAGAGTGGTGGCTTCCAAACGGGATGAGAGCACAGTTGGACCGAACTTGGAGGACGTTGTCGGGTACCTATTGTGAGAGGACCAGCAAGAGGAAACCCAGAGAAGTGGCATGTATTGTGTGCAGCAAGGATCTCCGTGTAAGCTTGAGGATGTTTGGGTTCCTCGGTCCGGACGGAGGGACGGATGTTATTGCCACCAGAGGGTGGTGGTATATGTCCAGTTCCCTTAGGTGAAACAGGGAGACCACTGAAGGCTGGTCTAGCCTAGTTCACCGTGGTGAAGGATTGGGTTGAGCCTAAAGCGAAAGTGAGATCTAAATACTGCCTGCTACTGTGAAGATTTTTGTGGAGGAGGAAAAGCTACAACGAGTGAAGGAAACTGGGACTTTCTGAACCATCTGTTGGTGATGTACTTTTTAACTTCTGTTTTCAGGCGAGTTTTTATTACACATTCAGCAAGAACAGAAGTGTGTTCCGAAGGGTTATCTTCGCCTTTGTTAGAGGAGGCTTGCAAAATCTTAAATCTCCTACCCTGTAGTGGTGAGAGCACACAGGTGTGGGAAGTAAACAGCTCGGAACTCTCATTTATATTTTTGTATGAAACTATACTGTGACTTAACCAAAAAAAAAATCTGGTTATTGGACTTGGAGGCCTTTTCTTTAATTTTAAAATTTAGCCCTATGATAGGGGCTTGTAAAGTTTAGAAAGCTCCTTTCCCCTACAGTCGTGAGAGCATTGTAGGTGAGAGTAGAGAAATAAAATTAAAGCTTTTTGGAGGTCTGAAGGCACATTCTGGACACTACAATAATTTAAATCTTTTGATTGATAGGGTTAATTTATTATATGTTTGAAATAAGGATATAGGTTTTGTTAGATAGATATTATATTTTATATTTAGCTTTAAGTTATTCATTATTTGATTATTCTGTTTATTAGATTTATAGTTTATATTATCACTTGATTGGTTGTATGATATTTTATTGTAGAGTTGTGCTATTTATTTAAGTGTTTGAGGGGGTTAATTCTCTAGATTGTTTGTTATTGTGTTAATTATGTGCTGACACAATATTAGGACAGTCAGGCACTATTCCCCCCAAGCTCAGGGACCTTCGTCCCTTCTCTTGTCCCCCTCTGTCACCAGAGGTCTATCGACGATGTAGGGCTTTGGGGATTGTGGGTAGAAGGAGGAGGGCTGGTGCTGGGTCTGGAGCAGGTATGGAAAGGAGTGGGCGGATAGAGATAGTGGGGACAAGGAGATGCCCTAGGGCAAAATGGGCCCGGAAAGGGGACCTCCCTGTCTGGTGCCCATACCCAAGGGTTCTGACTATAGTCAGCAGGTAACATGGTCATCATCGGAGGCTCATCCTACTAGGGCGGTGTTCTGCAATGACAGGTCTATTAAAAACAAAACGGCTATTATAGCTGATTTTGTTGGGTCATCTGACCTGGCGTGCATCACCGAGACCTGGTTGGATGAAAATACTGGACCAGTTTTGGCCGCAGCAGTTCCAGCCGGCTACTCGGTAATACACCACCCGAGGTTGGATCGTAGGGGTGGGGGTGTTGCTATCTGTTTTAGAACAGAACTGGGCCTAGTGGAAGTAATCAGGTCCTTTGAATGCATCTTAGGCGAGGGTGTGGGGTGCAGGATACTTCATGTATACCGTCCACCAGGTGATGAGAATGTTTTCCTGTGGGAAGTTGCAGACTTCATTGTCGACCTGACATTGGGGTTCCCCAGATGGTTGGTTCTGGAGGACTTCAATGCCAGGGTCGATGATGAACTCTCACATTTTGGTCAAGACTTCCTCCAGTTGATGATTTCACTGGGCTTCACACAGATAATTTCCTCCTCGACCCATATTGGTGGGCTTTCATTGAACTTGGCGTTCCTTCTGGGGATGGAGATATCCAACTTCGTGGTGGAACCAGTCGGATGGTCGGACCATCACTCCATTGGGTTCAGTTTTGAGACCACCCCAATAGGTCAGCCCCTATGGAAATGGTCTGGTACCACCCTTTAAGGGGTGTTTCCTTGGTTGACCTGATGGCGGTGCTGGACCTATCAGGCCTACCGATAGATTGCATGGATCCGGGAGAGCTGGTGTGTGCCTATAATACAGCGGTGGCAGTGGCCCTGGACTCCATTGCTCCTGTTCGTGTTCATCCTCTCACTCTTCATCCCAGGTCTCCTTGGTTTGATGAGACCTTGAGGGAGTTGAGGAGAGTTGGACGAAAGTTGGAGAGGTGCTGGCGGAGGTCCGGTCTGGATGATGACAAACTTAGTTTGATGAACCACTATGTGGTCTATCAATCTGCAATCTCTTGTAAGAAGACAGAATTCCTGTCCAGAGAGATTGCAGCTGCACAGAATAGACCGGCTCACCTTTTCCGGACCGTGGACACACTGTGCAATCCAGTCTGTCTTCAGCCCAGAAGAACCTTTTCTCAAGAACAGTGTGAGGAGTTTGCTCTCTTCTTTGCAGATAAGGTTGCCAAAATCAGATCGGATGTCTGCTCGACCCTCTCCAGTGGGAGTTGTGATGGTCGGCAGGAGATGTCGGACACCCAGTTTGCATGGTCTGACTTCAGCCTCCCCACAATCAATGACATTGTGATGATCATCCAACCACTTCGTCTGACCAACTGTGATTTGGACCCGGGCCCCACACGTCTCTTAGTGGATTGTGTGGATAAAATTGGCCCAGTCCTTGCTGTGATAGTCTGGAGGCCCTTGGAGAGGGGGATCTTTCCAGATCCTCTTAAGGAGGCTGTAGTTAAGCCTCTTTTGAAGAAGCCCTCTTTGGACCCTGATTGTCTAGCAAATTACAGGCCTGTCTCTAACTTACCCTTTGTGGGTAAAGTTATTGAGAAGGTGGTTGCAGCGCAGCTGGATGATCATCTCACCAACAACAATGTCTACGATTCTCTCCAGTCTGGATTTAGGAAAAGGCACAGTACCGAGACAACACTGGTTCGGGTATTAAATGACCTCCTATCTTGGTTCTTCTTGATCTCTCTGCAGTGTTTGACACTGTGGACCATGGAGTGCTACTGGAGTGTTTGCGGTCTATCTGTGGACTATCTGGTACAGTCCTCGGGTGGTTTCGATCTTACCTTGAGGGTAGGACTCAGAGGGTGGTGTCTGGAATTTTTTCCTCGGCATCAGTCTCCCTATCCTGCGGGGTACCACAGGGTTCCATTTTGGCACCCATGCTGTTTGCAGTGTATATGCTGCCATTAGGAGCAATTGTTAGGTGATACGGTCTGGGTTTTCATTGCTATGCAGATGATACCCAGCTGTATATGTCTTTTGTGCCTGGCCAGGAGGCTGCCATTTTGGTATTTAACAACTGTCTTGCTGAGATCCAAGACTGGATGAATGGGAGTTGGCTGCGGTTGAACCCTGAAAAAACTGAGGTGTTGGTTGTGGACAAGGGTCACTGTGAGGCGGGTTTGTTAGCTGGATCGCCCTCGGGCTTATGGCTTGGGGGTGTCCAGCTGACGACCTCAGACCAGGTGCAGAACCTGGGCATTGTATTTGACAACTGTCTGACTTTTAAATCTCAGGTGTCAGCGGTGGTCAAAACCTCTTTTTATCATCTGAGGAACATCACCCAGTTGAAACACCTGGTTCCTCCAGAGGATCTTCCAACGTTGGTCCATGCCTTCGTTACCTCCCGCCTTGACTATTGCAATGCCCTTTACCTGGGGCTATCGGGGTTGAACTTCGCCGTCTGCAGCTAGTGCAGAATGCGGCAGCCAGGCTGTTGACTGGATCTTCTAGGTCTAGTCATATAATGCCTGTGCTCCGGGGACTGCACTGGTTGCCAGTTTGTTGGCGAATCACCTTCAAGGTCGGTTTGCCGGCCTATAAAGCCCTACATGATCAGGGACCTGTTTACCTGAAAGAGCTCCTTTGTCCCTACTGTCCCCCCCCCCGCTCTCTCTGATCCACTGAGGAGGGATTGCTAGAGATTCCCAGGGTCCATTTAAAAACTTCAGGGGCAAGATCGTTTAGTTTTATGGCCCCAACCCTGTTGAACTCTCTTCCTCGTCAGGTGCGAAATTACCCAACTGTCCAAAGCTTTAAGGGAGCTTTGAAAACATATCTTTTTAGTAAAGCTTTTAATGATTTATGACTGTTTTAATGTTGTTCTAATTATTTATTGTTTTATGTACTTTTACAGGTGCCTTGGTTTTAAGAAAGGCGCCTTATATAAATAAAGAATGAATGAATGAATGAATGAAAGAATGAATGAATGAATCTGTACTGTTTGCTTATGCTTGGAACATTTGGTTCCCCAGGTCGCCCCTGAAAAAGGGACTTGACTGTCTCAGAGGGCCCACTCGGTCATCAAAATTTAAATAAGTAAAATTGTTTCTGAGTACCAAATAGTCTACTTTGACTCAGAAGTTAAAAAATATTACTATTAAAGTATTTTAGACTAGTTTCTGTCTAAGGGGAGGAGTGTACTATATACATGGATATGTATGGTAGTATAGGCATCGATATACAGTATATGATCTTATTCAGTATAGTAATTTATTCTGTGTTTGCTGGAGGTATGTTTGTAGTGGCTGCTTGTCTGTGTCTGTAGCTTAGTTTTTGTGGATTTACATGGTTTTCTGCTTGGAGTAACTACACCATTCTTGCTCACTACATCCGTGAAAGTCTCCTGAACTGGATTTCTGCAAAACATCACAACCAGGTATCTGCATTTTCATTTAAAATCAACTTTTGAAGCTATCCCAAGCAAAACATAAGTCAAGCAATTAAGTCTGACAAACTCAGTGACTCTAGGTCTGCTTGAATCCACATTTCGTCTGACCTGCTCCATGATCTGTATGTTGGCTTTTCAACAACCTCTTTGAATGACAAAGAAGCATGCAGACAAAAGGATTTCACATCCTGCATATGCACAGGCACAGTTCATCACCTGCAGGAATTCTAACACATTCTGTGACTCTGGACCTCAGCTGTTGATAATTTCTTTTGGCTTATGACTTAACCACCAGGTATCTACAAGATGCTGAAATCCTTTCTCCTACAAATTCTCCTTATGCTGCTTCTGCTCTCAGGAAATGTTCACCCCAACCCAAGACCACCTGGGCAGCCAGCAGTGGCACCAAGCAGAAGGACAGGGACACTCACCATGGCATCCATCAATGCCTGCAGCATCCTCAAACTTGACTCCTCCAAACATGGATCCTACAGCACAACCCTGATGTCCTCTCAGTTGTGGAAACGTGGCTAAACCCTAAAATCCTGATACCTCAGTCTCTATCCTGGCTACTGCATTTTCAGGCAAGACAGGATTGCTAAACGGGCGGGCTGCGCCATCTATCTTAAGGATACCCTTATGGGTCACATCATCCCATCCCCAGCCTGAGCAACTCCTCTCAGGTCCTCACAATCAAAATCCTCCTTGGTGCACATAACAAGGAACTCACTGTCATCTCGGTTTACCTACCCCAAGAGACCAGGCTGCTGGCTTCCATAGCATCATGGAATATCTAAGGGTCCAGCAACATAATTCTGAAACCATAATCATGGGTGATTTTAACATTAACTGGCTCTCCGCTGAGGCTGCTACTATAAGGATGCAGCCGTATCCTTCACTCAACTGGTCAATGCCCCACTAAGTGTAACTACTCGACAGGCTCCCTTACGCTTCTAGACTGGATTCTATCTAACCACCCTGAATACATCTCCAATGTTTCTGTACTCCCGGATACAATAGTGACCACTGCCTGTCATCTGTTCCTGGTCAAACAAATACCACAAGCCCCTCCCAAGCTTATCTATGCCAGGGTTATCAAACAAGGGCACCTCCAGCTGTTAAAATCCCATCTAACCAGGCTGAACTGGGCAGTGCTTGACTCCTTCAATGACACCAACAAAGCTCTGGACCTATTTATCAAACGTTTCAACGAAGCCTGTGACATCTATGCACCAGTGAAAAAGATGAAGGTCAAAGGACAGACCAACCCCTGGGTTACTACTGACCTTTTAACTCTGCTCAAGCACAGAGACCACCTCTTGCATTGTGCTCGTGCAACTCCGATGCAAGTAAACATACAATTATACAAAGTAGCCAGAAATTATTGCACTCGAAGAATACGGAATGCTAAACGTAGCTATTACAAAGAGGCTCTGACCAACCCTTGGGGCCAGGGAAACAAATTCTGGAACAACATGAAAGAACTCACAGGCAAGGATCCTAAAGCACCACCCACTATGCTCAACCTTCATGGCACTCCTACACTCGACCTAGGTATCATCACCAGCACTTTTAATAATGCATTTACAAACCTGGACAGTGTCTTTCCATCAAATTTTTTCGACGACCTCCCCTCCAGCTCCTCCCAAGTTACCCCCCAACTAGAACGTACAACCCCAAAGTTTTTTTTTAAGGAGGTCCCACCACAAGTAGCTAGAAAATACATTCAAAAGGCCATCGGCAAACAAGGGTACAGTGGTGACTCCCTTAACCTGAAACTGCTGGCACAAGTCCTCGATGAAATCTTAGAACCACTTACAAAGATCTTTAATCTCTCGCTTAGTTTGGGCCATTTTCCCTCTCTCTGGAAGAAAGCCACTGTCACACTGGTTCACAAAAGCGGAGATAGGACACTGCACACCAATTACAGACCTATCTCACTCCTCCCCCCACTGTCCAAAGTGCTGGAGCGAATAGTGTCGGACCAACTAGCTGAATTCCTGGATAAGAACTATGTACAGTGCCCAGAGCAGCGTGGCTTCAGAAAAGGGCACAGCACCACCACTGCACTATTGGAATTTACAACCTTCATCTATGCCACGCTTCACAAAGGGAATTGTGGAGGGGCAGTATTTATAGACCTTACCAAGGCATTCGACACAGTTAACCACCCCTACTGCTCAAGCAACTGTCCTCCATTGGGATCTCCAGCGATGCCCTTCCATGGTTCACCAGCTACCTTGATAATCGGATCCAACGTGTAAGGATTGCAGGGATCTCTTCGGATGAGAAACGTCCGCTCGAGTCCCCAGGGTCTATTCTGGGCCTCTACTCTTCTCTCTCTTCATCAACAATCTCCCCAGTGCCTGCCACCAAAAATATTACTATACACAGATGATGCAGTCCTGTTTTCAGCCACCATGACATTACAGTCCTTGAATCCCAGCTGCAGCTCGACTTCAACATCAAGACTGGTTCAATTCTCATAAACTTGTCCTGAACCACAGCAAGACTAAAGCCATGTCCTTCTGTAACCGACAGAGCAGGCACAATCTCTGTCCCTCACCATCAAGAACCATGCTGGGAACCCACTCGAACATGTCAAGGAGTTCAAGTACCTTGGTATTACCCTGGATAGTACCTCTCTCCACACTCGGCATATTGACACTGTTGCCAAGACCCCAATATAATGGATTGAACTACTACACAAACACAAGCACTGTATGCCAAGGATGCCTTAAACTAGCCATCTACAGCTCTGTCATCTCTATCATTGACTCACGGCCTTGCCATCTATGGCTGTGCCCCAACAAGTGCCCTCTGCAGGATCTCAGTTGCTCTCAACAAAGCCTGTAGACTACTGACAGGTGCAGCCTGACTAACTCACACCTGTGACCTCTATGCACAGGCCAGCTGGCTACCCTAGCAGCAGAATACAATACCAGACCTGCTTACTTACCAAAAGATTCTCCTTGGTCTCATGCCACCTGGTGTTAGCTCCTCCTTACTACCTACAGTGGCACTCAACAAACATGTGGTGCCCAATCTCTAACCTTTCAGGTTCCCAGATGTCGACCTCCATGGGTCAGCGGTCCTTATCTATAGAGCTGCTCAATGGTTCAATCCTCAATAAAGAATCACTTTCCTCTACTACACTTGGACCCTTCAAAAGGAATCTCAAACTTTACCTCACCTCTACCACTCAATGTGACTGCTTTGTTGAACAGAGATCTCTCTAAACACCTCCCAGCTCACTCATGTCTCACAGACCGCCCTTTCCCAATCTCATTCCCTCTGGCACTGGGCCTTCCTTGTGACTCCTTTCCTGCTTCACATCTCCACTGGTACAAGACATTTTCCACTACCATCAGACAGTTGCCCATTAGCCTGCCAACTTCCTCTCCCAGTCGCATGCCTGCAATACTAACTGCCTGTGGTGCCCTCTTTCTCTTATTGTTACTGCAGCCAGCTGCCTACTCAAGCTGCTCGTTTTATGAATATTATCTCAAAGTATGTTATAACTGAGTATCTTTATTTTTTCTTTTAGTTGTTTTTGTTGTTTATTGTGCATTCTTTACTACCTCTGTATGTATGTTGACCCTCATCCTTTGACGTGGAACCTTTGTAAACGAGCAGTTTCTGCTCAAAGGTATTTGTAATCCGAGAATGTAATAAATAAATAAATAAATAAATAATAAAATAAAATGATAGGATGTCTAGGGGCTGTAGTTTATGCATATGGATATTTGTAGTCCTAAGGTATAAGTTCTTGTCATGCCTAGTGGGGTTTTCTTTGTGTATATCCACTGATGTGTGTTCAATATCTCTGAGAAGAATAAAGATGGCCACTAAACATACAAGTTGTAACTAAGTGATGATCAGGAGTGTGTTGGAGGGGGTGAGGGCCAAGAGAGTGGCATTTAGAAGAATGAAAAGAACCGGGAGGGAGGAGGACGGGGTGATGTATGCAAAGAGGTCCAACGAGACTACCAAGTTAGTATGAGAGGCCAAGGCCTCTAAAGAGCTGAGGCTGGCTCGAGGGAATCAAGGAGGGAAGAAGGAGTTCTTTACATAGGTGGGGAAAAAAGGAAATGCAAGGACCAGATAGTTCAGATCAGGAAGGGAGAGGGGTAGGTGCAGGAGGAGGAGAAAGCAGAAGTACTAAATGATTACTTCTACTCTGTTTTCACAAGGGAGATGGGGGGCCTCTACCGCTGTGGACTGGGAGGGTGGGGGCGAGGTGGGGAGGAGGTGACTGATGAAGTGATTCAGAAAAGCAGAGTACTGGAAGGTCTGAAAGCACTTGGGGTGGACAAAGCAACAGGTCCCAACAGCATTCACCCCAGGGTGTTGAAAGAGATGGCAGAGGTGTTGGCCGGGCCACTGGCTGACCTGTTCAACACCTCCCTGGACATGGGATGCATGCCATGGGACTGGAGATTGGCACATGTGGTGCCTATCCACAAGACTGGCCCAAAAGATGAGTCAGGTAATTACAGGCCCATTAGTCTCACTTCCATACTGGGTAAATTTATGTAAGCAGTCTTGAAGGAGAGACTGGTAACCTTCCTGGAGAACATTGAGCTCCAGGATGGGTAGCAGCATGGATTTATCTCAGGGAGATCATGCCAGACCAACCTAATAGAATTCTATGACTGGGTTATGAGGGAACTGGACAAGGGCCATGCAGTGGATGTCCTATATTAGGATTACATCAAGGCTTTTGATTTGGTCCCTCATGGGTGACTGGGGACGAAGCTGAAATACGTAGGGCTGGGGGCTAAGATGGCTAAATGGATCAAGAATTGGCTGGAGGGGGCGTGGTTAACGCTCTGCTAAGATGGCAGCATAATCACGTAGTTCCTTTCACACGGAGCCAAGTTCCTGGAATTTACTACCTTTGGGGAGGTTTTCATATCGGGTGTTAACGGACCAGGCTGCCGAAACTTTGCCTCAACGAAACGGGAGCTTTTGAATTCAGAGATTCTGTGGCAAAGCGCATCGCGAGTGAGGGAATCCGTTGCCCAGCTCTCCGTGCTGCACAAGATGGCGCAGGCAGCAAAGGAACGAGAGGAGTCCTCGATCAGGGAAATGTTCGCATCGATTATGGCCAGCATAGACAACCTCACTCTGGCAGCTAGTAACTCAGCTTTCGCTATCCAGCAAATTAGTGCCCGAGTTGATGCAGTGGAACAAAAGGCAAACACGCAGGAGGATTCACTCCTTAGTCACTCTGCCCTAATGCGAGATCAGGCAGCTAAGATAAATCAACTACAGGACAAAGTGGACGACCTGGAGAATAGGAGTAGGCGGAATAATTTGCGCCTACTTGGATTTCCGGAGGGCTGTGGGGAGGGTAGGGTCTTGCCATTTTTACAACAGGCACTGCCAAAAATTTTGAAGCTCCTTCAGGGCACTAAAATTACTATGGAGCATGCTCACCATATTGCCCAGCCCAGGCCTGCCCAGGGGGAACGACCTTGCTCCATTTTGGCTCGAATTTTGAACTTTGCCAAAAAAGAGGCAATACAGGCCAGGGCGATAGAGCTTGGACAATTACAGTGGCAGGGACATAGGATCATGGTTTTTCAAGATTACTCGAAGGAACTTGCAGCTCAGCGTAAAGCTTTCACTGAAGCACGAAGGAAGTTACATGCTTTAAAGATCCCTTTCACTTTAAGATATCCGGCCACGCTGCAAATCTCAATAAATGGTACAACTCAGCAATTTTCATCTTCAGAGGCGGCTCTGGAATGTATTGCCAATACCTGCCCAAGAGGTCTGACTTCCCAATCTTCTAGTCAGGCGGGAAACAACCAGCGACTTCCCATTTCAGCTGCTGATCCTCCAGATACTTTTCCCTAGTCTGCGCCCCTGGTGGGATTAGAACCCAGGAACTCGAAAGTTCAAAAGAGGCCTCCATCTTCCCCGTACACTAAACGGGGCCATCCACAAGAAAGGAACAATAGCGTCAACAATCTGACTTCTCCCCCTCTAGAGGCAGAGGGTGAAGATCAGATAGAATATGTTAGCTCCTATTTTGCTCAAAACCGGTTTGCGATTTTGAGCGATTTTCCTGATGCAGAAGTATGCGAAGCAATGGAGAGTGGGGGGGGACACTTGGAAGGAAGTTTTCAGGAAGAACCACATAAGGATAGTCCTTATGATATGAGCAGGGTCGCAGCAAGTACGTCATCTGACTTTCCACTCCAGACTTCTCAGGTCACCCACGGATCAAGAACCTGAAGAGGGAAAGCAACTGAAAACTTCATGAGCATTGGGACTTTTCTTTCTTTGGATTAAATTGTTCACTGTTAGATAAGTATTTGAATTGCTGTTAGTCTAATGTTGTAATTTTGCTGGTGGGAATAGGTAGGGCTTCTTTGAGTTATACCTGGGGGAAGCCCTTGGGGACAGTGTTTTTGCTTTCAGAAGGTTTTTTGGCCGAAGGATACCAGTTAATATGTTCAGCTAGATGATCTAGCTGCCAAAGGTAGTCCACTTGGTGGGTAGTCACTGGGGCTAAGAGGGAAGTTGATATATGGACATGTATGTAGGAGGTAAAACCACGAGGTCA
This sequence comes from Neoceratodus forsteri, assembly GCA_016271365.2. NCBI lineage: Eukaryota > Metazoa > Chordata > Ceratodontiformes > Ceratodontidae > Neoceratodus > Neoceratodus forsteri. The sequence continues at coordinate 1,097,085,119 of CM057451.1, forward strand.
GGGGGTGCGTGAATATCCCGGGTGTACGAGGTATCCAGTATGATTCCCCCTATCTTCCTTCCCAGCCTGTCCTTTACCCCATTGTTGGGATTCCACTGTCTCTCTCAGGGCAGTTGTCTCATCTCTCGCTGTAGTCTGCCCTGAGGGCCTAGTGGGAGGAGAATAAGGGATTCAACTGGACCCTATAAGTGATATTTAGTACTTAAACAATGCCAGAGGTAACACAATGGTTCCTAGGTATGTGGCAGCGATCGGGTCACACTTCACAGTTCTATTCAGACTATGCAGTGCATGGCTCAGTATATATGTAGGCCTTACTGAATGTTGGTAAATATTCAATAGAAGAACTAATGTTGAAGTGAATACTAGATGCTCAAGTAGAGGGGATGTCCTATGGTATCATCTGAAGACATTATGTTGGTACGAGGGGACTTTGATTTCCCCATTACAGCAGGGCAGTAAACTGGTCCAAGGACTCAGTCACAGGACTGTTACCCCTCCCCCCGTATGAGGGAACAGTTGGCAGATCCGTAGAAGGCTCTAGCATGTGCGGATTTAGTCTTTGGTTTCAGTCCCGTTTTAGAGGATTTTGGTATATGCTCTACAATAGCCAGGGATCTTCTCCCCTTTTGAGAAGTATCTGGTCCACCCCAGGAACGACAGGATATACTATTGGCTAGGTTTCTAGCCGGTTTAATCCTACCGCTCTTCCTTTAATAGTAGTAGGAAGTTAGTTTGGTTGTTTGTTACTTAGTTATAGTATTAGTACATAGTTGTTGCAGTCTAGTTAGCTAACCCCTGCCTGCTGTGGGGGTTTCTTGTTTGCCTCAACCGGTACAGTGACTTTTAATACCTAGCCTGGAGAAAAACTTAGTTCCTTTGAGTATTTTACACGCTAGGTTTACATTGAGGATCTTAGCTAAATGGCTGATATTGTGATGCACACCTGGAATGTTCGGGGGCTGAAATCCCCGATAAAACGTAAGAAAGTCCTTGCACACCTGAAACATAAACGGTCTCAAGTGGCCTTTCTCCAGGAGACAAAGTTTACTGGGGAAGATCACATCCATATGGTGAAGGATTGGGTTGGCCAGCAAGTGCACTCTAATGCCCTGACCAGGAAACATGGGGTTCAGATTTTGGTGCATAAGTCCCTTCCCTGGAAGTTAATCCAGACACGTGCAGATTCTGATGGCAGATGGCTTATGGCTACTTATAACACTCCCACAGGCCCAGTCACTCTCTGCAATGTATATGCCCCCAATGGTGATGCCCCACACTTTTTTCATAAGTTGGCAGAAGTAACACTTGAATTTAACCCCCCGGATTGCCCGCTACTTATTGGTGGGGATTTCAATCTGACTTTGATGCCTATTTTGGATAGAAATGATGGCGGGAAAGAGGCACATCCTAGAAGTGTGAAGGCTCTTCATCAAATGCTGTCTGATCAGGGGCTAGTAGATCTCTGGAGATTGTTCCACCCCAGAACAAGAGACTATACATTTCACTCAGTTCCAAACAACTCATATAGTAGGCTTGATTTCTGGCTTGGATCAGCTACTCTGACTACTAAAACTTTGGATGTTTCAATTCTCCCTTGCTGTATCTCTGACCATGCTTTAGTCCAGCTCCTGCTACACTGGGACCCAGGGTTCCCTGACTAACAATGGAGACTGGACCCACTTCTGGTTCAGGACCCCGAGTTCACCCCTTGGCTTATTAAAGAGGCTTCTCTTTTCCTTGCAGAAAACCCTATAAATGACTCCTCTGCCTGCACAACTTGGGAGGCTTTTAAAGCCACAATGCGAGAAAATACTATGAGGTTTTCGGCTGCTAGACGCAGACAAAGAGAATCACAGTTGCTTAATCTTGAATGGGAATTGGCTGAAGCTGAAAGTATTTTTAAGACGATGCCCTCCCCTAATATTCATTCTCCCATTGGGAATCCATTTTGGCCATTCGGTTTGAAATTAATCAGCTTCTGAATAGGAAAGCTGAAGCTGCTATCTTACATCTTAAACATACGTTTTGGGAAGGGGGACAAAGGGGGCAAGGTACTTGCATACCAACTAAGGAAACAACAGGCTAGTAGATTTATCCCAGGCTTAAAAATACTTTAGGTTCATTATGTACTTCCAGGGATATTAATGAGATTATGTCTTCATTCTATAAAAGTTATATTGTTCCACTCATGTAGGCCATAATTTGGACACTGGGCTTCTTAAATTCTCTAGGCTTGCCTAAGCTGCAGAGTCAGTATACACAACAGTTAGATCTCCCTATATCAAAGGAAGAACTGATGATAGCCATCCAGGACTTGAAAAGGGAAACTCGGTAGTGATGGGTACCCTGCAGAATTCTATCAGACTTCGGGCACATATATCTCTCCCTTTTGACTCAGGTGTTTCAGGAGGTCGAACTTAAGGGTGCTTCACCGCCTCCATGTGGGAGGCAATTATAGTCGTGATTCCTAAGAAAGGCAAAGACCCCACGAATCCGGGGAATTACCGCCCTATCTCACTTATAAATTTGGACAGTAAACTGTATGCTAAAATCTTAGCCTACAGACTCGGCCCGATGTTGGCTGAATTGATACACCCATCACAAGCTGGATTTATACCGGGCAGACAGAGTTCTGATCACCTAAGAATCCTGATGAATTTGATTCCCCTGGCCAGGTCTCTTCATACCCCCGCAGCCGCTATCACGGTAGATTTTGAAAAGGCATTCGAATCCGTGGAGTGGGACTATTTATGTATGACTCTTTCTCATTTCGGGATAGGGGACACCTTTCTTGCAAGGATAAAAGCTATATATGGGGCCCCCTTAGCCAGAGTTAATACTAACTCGACACTTTCCCAACCTTTCCCATTGGGCAGAGGGACGAGACAAGGATGCCCGCTCTCTCCCTTACTTTTCATCCTGGCGGCGGAACCCATGGCCACAGCTATCCGTAATCACCCAAAGATTAAAGGGCTGACAGTGGGGAAGATATCCTATATAAGTTTTATGTATGCAAATGACCTTCTCCTCCTTGTGGAGGATGCACATACCGCTATCCCCCCGCTTCTTGATCTGCTAGAAGAATTCTCTAAGCATTCTGGCCTACGGCTGAATCGGCATAAGACAGAAATACTCCCCCTGATTGAGCACTGTGTTCAGCAGGACTTAGCTGCGGATGAGCTAGTTTGGGCTCCAGGGGGATCACATATTTGGGTATTTTCCTGACTCCATCCTTAGAAGCAATCTGGCACGCCAATATACAACCCCTTCTGTCCTCCCTTAAGACAGATTTCGACAGATGGAGGGTACTTAACCTTACTCTTGCAGGGAAAGTGGTGGCAGTGACTATGATCTCTGCACCCAAACTATTTTACCTCCTGAGACATTTACCGGTCTCCTTACCTGCACAGTGGTTCCAGAGTATTGATAAAGTAATTGGGGACTTTTTATGGGAAGGATCCAAACCCAGGTTCAGATGGGCCAAATTAAGATCACACTGGCGACGGGGGGGTGGAACCTCCCGTGGTTAGAAGGATACCACCGAGCCTTTCTTAGCACAAACGGTTAATTGGGCTCGACTCTCTCCCTCTTTCACCACAGTGGTGCAGCTTGAGACAGATATCTGAGGGTTGTCTCATCCCTATCTCTTCTGGTACAGAAGGATAATTCCAAAAAGCTAGGGGAAGAAGTTTGGGATGAAACGATTTCCCTACAATAGATACAGCTAGGAGAAATTGGGTTAGCTATCATCAGAACTCAATCTGGCCCCTCTTCCACTTTCATATGTGCCTATCTGGCACAACCCAGACATTACCATAGGTGGAAGCAAAATCATATGGAGGCAGTGGGTAGCATTGGGTATTACTAAGCTGGGAAACTTGTTGACCCCCGATCAAAAGAATATTCAGACATTTCAGTCTCTAAGACAGCAATGGGGAATTCCAGCAGGCGATTTCTGGAGATATCTCCAGATTAGGGACGCTATCCGGCAGCTTCCACCCTGTCCTTGGGGTCGTGTCCAACCATCACCATTGGGTAAGTGGATATCTTGTACCAAGGGCCTAGTGGGTCAGATATATGCCACCCTCCGTGATACTCTCCCATCTCAATCTGAGACAGCGCGGCACAGATGGGAGAAGATGTTGCAGACCCATATATCTTCCGATGCTTGGGATAAAGCCTGGGTTGACGTCCACTCCTGGTTCACTGATGCCAAATCTAGACTAATTCAAACTAAAATTGCACACCCTTGGTATAGAACTCAGTTATTCTACATAGAGCTAAAGTAATAGATAAGGACAATTGCTGGAGGTGTCAACAGCCGGGGGATCTAGCGCATGTATTGTGGATTTTGCCCCAAGATCCAACCTCTGGCAAGAGATTCTGGATCTTGCTTCCTGGGTTCTTCAACAGACCATTCCTACATGCCCCCTTTTCTGTATCTTGGGGTTAAGTGGGGGTAATGCCCAAATTGTCACCATTAAAATTTAGATGGCTGGTTTTGTTAGCGCTACAAACTAAAAGAGCTATACTATGCCATTGGAGGACCTCGGTGGTCCCCACGGTAGCAGCAATAATGGGGTCTTTGTCTACTTTGGCCAAACTGGATAAGATATCCTACCTACAGAAATCTAAACTTTCCTTATTTACAGCCTGTTGGGACCCATACCTGAGATACTTGGTGCAAGTTCCTCCACCAACGGGAATAGGGTGATTACCCTCAGTCTTCTTTGCTGGTTGTACAGGTAGTCAGATGAGGTGGGACTTGAACAGGGTCTTAGCACAGCTGCCCCAAGCCTCAAGGTGGCTGTGACAATACTGGAACTATAACCGCTGTGTTTGAATAGTGTGGACGTGTGGACATGTGGAAGGTTTATTGTATGAGTACAGATTTAAGCTTGGGATATTTTGGTTTCATTACAGGATCAGGCTGGTCTTTGCAGAACATATCTATGCTCATAGTTAAATTGCTCCAGATGCCTTGAAAAGGAACACCCCTGGTGACAATATATAATAAACTTACTTCTGTAGAGTTGTGTATGTCCGGCAAGGAGAAGGTTCTGATCTGACCCCAAGGCTTTGTAAGTACTCTTTATATGATTAATACTGGGAGGTTATGTGGTAGCCGGGGTGTATCCTGTTTACTTCCACGGTATGTCATTACATAAATAGATTCCGTAACCCAGCTGAAATATAGTATTCTTTATTTTATATGTTGTAGGGTTATGTGCATACAGGTTACTTCGAAGTGATACTCTGCTGCCGCTACATGGCAACTGTACTGCATACTACCCTACAAGTGTGGGCGGGGCATTTATATAGATATATTATATATATATATATATATATATATATATATATATATATATAAATATGTACTTGTAATTGATGACTGTATTTTGTAATGTGGTTTTATGTTTTGTTTTCCTATATTTTGGAAACAATAATAAAAATTATTACAACAAAGAATTGGCTGGAAGATAGATTGCAATGGATGATCATGTGAGGGAACTCATCCCCCAAGCCAGTGACCAGCAATGTGCTGCAGGACTTTGTGCTGGGACCAGCGTTGTTTGGGCTGTTCATATCAGATATTGCACATGGGGTTGGGAAAAGGATCAGTTTGTTTGCGGATGACATCAAGATGGGGGCTGTTGTGGAGGACATAGAGGGATGGCAGAAGTTACAGGATGACCTAACTGGACTTGAAGAGTGTTCAGCAAGGTGGCAATTGGTTTTTAATGTAAAGAAGTACAAAGTTATGCATTTTGAGGTAAACAACCCAAGGAGGGAATACTGTTAAGGGGGGTGTGGTTGGGTGTCACTGAGGAGGAGAAAGATCTGGGGGTCATAATAATGGGGAGCATGAACAACTCTGCTTAGTGCAGAAAGGCTGCTGCTAGGGCCAATAGGATGCTAGGGTGCATTGCGCAGGGATTCTCGTCAAGCAGCAAGGATGTGATCCTGCCCCTGTATAGCTCCTTGATCAGGCCGCAGTTGGAGTACTGCATGCAATACTGGTGCCCGTATCTGAGAAAAGACATCAGACTACTTGAGGTAATGCAGCATAGGGCAATGAAAATGATACAGGGGGATGGAAGGCAGAACCTACGATAAAGGATGAGACACTTAAGTCTGCTTACACTGGAGGAGAGAAGGGATCTGGGGATATGACTGAAACCTTCAAATACTTGAGAGGTCTCAACAAATCTGGCATGGAGGGGTTGTTTAAGCTGAGGAAGTGAAGGGAAATGAGAGGCTATGGGCTAAGATTGGAGGGAGGCAGGTTCAGGAGGGAGATGAGGAGGCCTTATTACACTGAGAGGGTGGTGTTGAAATGGAATGCCCTGCCAGAGGAGGTGGTGACATGTAGGACAGTGGGAAGTTTCAAGAGGGCATGTGACAGGGTAAGGGGGGTGGGGAAACAATGCTGAGCAGTTTCTAGAGGGGATTGGGGGGATGGGAAGTGGGGCAGCTGCAATATTAGGGAGCTAGCTGCGCATTCGAGTAGACCTGTATGTCCTGTTTCTGCTGGCAAGTTTTGTATGTTCGCAAGTCTCCCTGCACAGGCACATAATATGCTACAGCGACCCTCCATGAAAAGATTTGGCTTTGGCCTTTGTCTGTGTTCCTGGACAGCTGCCCTATACAAAAGTCCAGTGGCACAAGTCTTCACTAATAAAATACTATCAACTTACTTTGCACTCTCCTGGGGTACTCTTCAATGATGCCTTCTTTCCTTTCCACTTTATTTTCTAACTGTGGCACCATTGGTGACTGCCATCCAAGACCATTGAGGGATTTCAGGCTTGGTGGCCACACAGAAGAATCAAACTGCACATCATTTTTTTTTTTCCAATTGTTTAACCAGGCGAGACACACTAAACCAGTGGTGGGCAAAGTGCGGTCCACGGGCCACATGCGGCCCTTTTTGTAAATATTGCAGCCCTCCTTGTGTGTCCAAACTTATAGGATAAAAGAGAATTCATTTTAACATTTTTAAAAACGAAATCTAACCTTTTCCTTTTCCTCGTGTGTACCTTCATGCCTTGCGTTGAATAGAATCACCGTTATTAACTGTGCCGTGCAACCCAAGTACTAACGATCATTATTGCAGAATAGAGAATGTATTTTTCAAACGAAATGTAATCTTTTCGTTGTCGCTCGTACTTAGTTTAATCATTAAACTTTAATGTCATTCGTTCTTTCATAGCACAATTAGTGTTTCAACTTGATTTATTTGCCCTGTTCCACGTCATTACTCAATTGCTTTAACTTTGCGTTATTGCTACTTTTGCAAGCGATGTAATTATTTTAATTGTACTTGCGGTGAAATCTAACATAAAAACGTAGTAAAGCAACTTAATTTATTTCCTAATCACAAAACAAATTGCTTACCATTGTTGCTACTTCCAGAGCCAATTAAGAGTTACCAATCTCAGTATACAGAATTTTCTTTGTGGTGAAATCAATGATTGGAGTCGGTTTTATACTGCCAGACTTTTAAATTAATTATATAGGTGCCAATTGAGTACCCCACACCCCTCCCAGCTCCATGTATAAACTGAGCTATGTCTGTTAATTAAGTCATACCTCTGACAACTGCCACCAACTCTGGAAGAAAGTAAGCGTTGAAACTCGACATGGAAAAATTTCTAAGTAACCACAGCATACCTAGCCGCTCATCAATTTTATCTGAACCATGTTCACCTGGTTCGCCAACTTCTGGATGCAGTAAAAAATGAAAACTGGGAGAAGAAGGGCGGATCGTGCAGGATGCATGGGAGTGTGAATTTTTGTTATAGACCATCTTGGCAAGTCGACTTGTCTTATTTGTAAAGATTTCTTCTGTCCCAAAACGATTTAATGTTCAGAGACATTTTGAAAAGTGCCATCCATCTTATTCCAACCGATTTCACTTGATCAGTTTTGCTCCTAAACAGGTGTGTTTGCTAAAAACCGGACTTGCAAAACAACAGCGAGTGTTACAAGTTGCAATGAATGAGGGAGATCTGATAATAATGGCAAGCTTTCACATAGCCTGGCTTTTGGCAAAGCATTCTAAACCGTTTTCTGATGGTGAACTAATGAAAGACTGCTTCATAGAATCCTCACGGATATTATTTGCTGATTTTAAAAATAAGGAAGACATAGTTCGCCATATTAAAGTATGAAGCTGAGCAGATGCATTGTTTGTCGCAGAGTAAATGAAATAGCTGATGATTTGAATGCACAAGTTCTGCAGCTAATAACAAATTCACTAGCATTCAGTGTTGCTGTCGATGAATCAACAGATAATCGTGATGTTGCACAGCTCTGCTTATGGGTGCGATGTGTGGACCCTGAACTAAATGTACAAGAGGAATTTCTTGAACTAATTGGACTACACGGGCGTACTCAGGGTACAGACTTTTATGAAGCTTTCATGAATTTTACCCTGTCCCATGCCTTACCACTGCAGAAAATGGTGTCTGTGACAACTGATGGATGTCCATCTATGGTTGGCATACACAGGGTTTTATTGCTCTACTAAAGTCGCAGCACAGTAACATATTTGGTGTTCACTGTATTATCCACCAGGAATCTCTTGTGCAAAGTTGAATAAGGATGACCATCTGAAATCTGTGATGGACAAGGTTGTTCACATTGTTAATTACATCCGAAGTACGCACCACTGCATCACCGTCTGTTCTGTGAACTTTTGGAGCAAGTCGATGCTGAGTATGGTGATCTGTTGCTACACAGTGAAGTTAGGTGGCTTAGTCGTGAAAAGTACTTGAGAGATTTATGGCGTTACTTCCTACTATTAGACATTTTCTTTGCAATGCTCTCATACACAGCCAGAACTTGATAACGAGCAGTGGATATTGGATTTGGCTTTTCTGACAGACATAACAACACATCTGAATGGACTAAACATGTCATTACAAGGAAAAACAATCTGCTACCAAACATGCTCACTAGTATCAAAAAATATATGATACAATTACAGCTAATGTCATCACAGCTACAGTTGAAGGACTTGACACATTTCATCCATTTGCAGCAAGCATTGAACAAATCATCAGATTTTTGTATAGCGCAATATGATCCCTCCGGACATGCTGACATGTACGTCGATTATTGCCGCGCTTTTGAAGAGCGCTTTTCATCACTTGATGAGTTGAAACCATTCATGGTACTGCTAACAAACCCATTTGAATTTGATTTTAGTTACAGCAGCACAGTATGCCAGAGACTGGAAAGTAACAAAAAAGAATTTGAAGAGGAATTACTTGACTTGATATCTTTTGAAGACAGTGCAATAACTAAATGTAAGAAAGAAGGAGTACATCAGATGTGGAAAAATATTGGTGGACCTGTTCTTCGAGCATGTGCTGCCAAGCTGTTATCTATGTTCGGGTCCACATACACATGCGAACAAACCTTCTCCATTATGGGACATATTAAAAGTAACAAACGAAATTGACTAACTGACAGTAATCTATCAGCAGAGCTGAGATGTGCCTGCACTCAACTATCCCCAAACTTTCGAAAATTAGTTGATAACATCACAACACAAAAATCTGAGTAATAAATTATTAAATATTTATGTGTTATTTATTGGTAATATTTAAAAAACAATTGTTTTTAACTATCCAACACTAGTTTTAATTAATTGCTTGAAGTTAATAAAGATTTTAGCGTTATATATACTGTTTTCGGCATCTTTTATTTTGGAATATAGTTCTCACGTAATAATGTGGCCCTTCAGATATCTTGAGGGCCGCAGTAGTGGCCCACAGCTAAAACCATCTTGCCCATCACTGCACTAAACTGAAAGCTTGTTTACAGGTATAACCTGGGAGTACAGGGAAGTTAAGTGACTTGCTCAGGGTCACACAGTATACAAGTGGGGGCTGTGGGATTCAAACCCAGGTATCCAGATTTGCAGCTCAGAGCCTTAAACCACTGTACTATGCTAACCCTCAGTTCTATATCTGAGGTATACGATTCCATATCAAGCCATGAAATTAAGAATAAATGCAAATGGATCCCCCTGGGAACAGAGATGGGGACATGATATATGTTGCAGGTGTGATGATTCATTCCACATCTCAAATTAAATATGTGGGAGTACAGCTCACAAACAAAATCTCAGTGATATGGGGAGCTAACTTTATGCCACTTTTATGGAGAATCAAACAGAACTGTAACCAGTGGAATTCTCTCCCCCCTCACTGATTAGAAGAACCAATACAGTAAAATGTGTCTCTTACCAAAATTGCTATATCTGTTTCAGGTCCTTCTGGTCTACATTTCATAGCACTTCTTCAAAAGCCTCATGGGTATTGCTCTATCCATCCTTCAAAGGCACAAGAAGGCTTGCATTACAGGGGAGATCCTTTTCCAACATGTGGGGGCCTAGGTCTATCTGATTTTCACACCTACTATATGGCAGCTCAACTTGCCTTTCTTAATGGACTCATAATGAAGGGTCACAAATGCCCTGCCTAGATGGATCTGGAAGAAGACTCCTTGGAGGATTCCTTATTGCCAACAGTTCTCTCTCCCATATTGAGGCAAGAGATGGTTAAATTTTTGCCTAATCCCTTTATCAGGGCTGCTCCTGGAGTTTGGCTAACTAGCCATAAACTGACTGATCACCCACTGGGCAGAAACAGAAAATGACAGCAAAAAAGGACCAGTGATCCATCCAGTCTGCCCATAGCACTTTATCAACCCCAGGATCTATTGTCCATATAGGGTTCTATCCCTCAATATCCACTCCCATGCTGCCCTACCTACTGTTACCACCCTCAACTACCAATAATCCTTTTACTCTGTCCCAGCCATGCTGGAAACCGTTTATGATTTTGGTGCAAGCAATAAGAAAGATTGAAAAGATGATACCTCAGAGCCTCTTTGGAGGCCCCCACCATGCTGACAAATCTAATATGGACAGGGAAAGCATTCCACAAAATAGGCACAGCCAGCTTTAATGATCTGTCCCCATAATATATGCTCTAAAAGTGACGTGATTCTGCTCCGCATGCAACACTGACCAGGCTGCACTCAGACTACTGGGTGGTGCAACTAGAGGAGGAGGAGATCAATGCCCCCCCCCCACACACACACACACACACTGGTAGAATAGGTCTGGAAGGAGGAGGTGGAGGGGATGAGGAACAGGTAGCAAATGCTGGAGGAAGTCAGGAACATTTAGCAAGGTGAGGTGGGGAGTCCACACAGTGGGGAGAAATGAGAAGAAAGGGAAGGGAAGGGAAGGAGGATCAGATTATAAGTGGAGAGTGGTGTCTCCAACGTGGAGTCTTGGAAACAAGATGGATGACCTGCAGGTGCTATTAGCATTTTGACAAGTCAAGGCTACCGCTCAACTAACAAGGACCTTGTTAGTTGAATAGTGGTCTTTACTTGTCAAAATCAGAACACTACATTATACTAAAACTCAGTTAAAAAAACTCGCTATTGAACTCTATGAACCATGCTCTTGTGCACTCTTTGAACTGACATCACAAAACGTGCTTGCCTGCTTGGGGGTGTCTCCAAAGCTTTACCTATGCCGACTCGACAACACTATTGTTCAGCATAGCGAGATCCCCGATGTCGACAGCTAAAATTTGTCTGTCAGACATTGGTTTGTTTTCTATCGGGGAGCTGTGCCCACTAACCCCCCATGTGTGGAGGCTGTGCCCCCATGCTCCCCTTCTTTAAGATTCCTAACTCAGAGTCTGAGTTAACTTGAAGGGGAGCACAAAGTCAGCAAAAGGGTGGAATTTTGCCCATGGGTCCCCCATAGCGACAATCTTGAAACCTGTCGAGATTGTTGCTGTGGGGGATTTCACAGCATGGGCTTTGCCGTGCAGTCAGCATACCATTTCCAAATAGGGAAGTGGAAGAGATAGTATACTTCAACTTCTTGATAGTATACTTCTTAAAGAAGACACCCTTTGGCAATACAAAACGGGAAATGTATGGACTAGGGTTTAATTTGAAGTTTGATCTAACACCTCGTCTTTGACTGTATTTGAATGTACAGTTATTATAATCTACCTTGAGCACTAATTATTTTGGTTATTAACTATGTTGAAGGAATACAAACATTTCCCTTGTGTTTCAGCCAAGTAATCAGGACTCTGTCAGGGGGACACCCCCGATGAAGGCCTGATTGTTTGGATGAAGCGCTGGGGAAATGCTTATATTCCATCAACGCTTGTGTATGTGTATTTAACTTCTTATTAAAGATTTGCAATTTATCTATAGTCAGAGCCTCTGACTTTTTGAGACTTGGAGTGCTGAATACTTTTATTCCTGCTTGAATTAGGGGGCTAACAATCCCCTTTCAGCACCCACAGAATCTCCTGTGTCACACCTGGATTTCTGTGTGTTAAGAATTTGAGCATCGCACAATGGGGGTCCCAGTAGCTACTGTGACATTATGAGGTCACAGTGGCTACTTAGCACTACAACTAGCATAGGTGTACAGTCCAAACACGTCACTACACATGTACAGTTAAATATGGGACTAGCAGCCTAATTCGCTGACGTACATCAGAGTGACAGCTTCAAATCCAGATGGTATAATATGACACCAAAATTACCAAATGTTTGGTCACTGTTTAAATGTTTGACTGGGCATGCACTGGGGCCACACTTGATTTGTACACTCAGTATAATCAGGGCACTTTCACTTCCACCTAACATACACACATGCGCAAACACACACACACACACACACACACACACACACACTGCATTGCATGATGCTACTCAACAAGATAAGATAATATACTGTAAAGTATCTTTGGATGAAAACAGTTATACAGCTGACTGATTTTTATAACCCTACATTAGGAAAGTATTTAAGAAAGCAGTGCTTATTAACTGATGAATTAACGCCTTTTTTCAGCGGCAGTGTATTCATGACACTCTTCGAGTCTTTGTTTGTTAAGTTCCTAGAGGCCAGTGGGGCACAGGACCCAAGGTAGCATGGATTCTCAGCAGGAAGGTCATGTCAGACAAATCTAATAGATTTCTTTGACTGGGTGACCAATGTAGTAGACCAGGGAGGGACTGTGGACATGGCCTACCTAGACTTCAGCAGCAAAGCATTTGACACAGTACCACACAAAAGATTAATATACAAGTTAGCTAGCCTTGGAGTGGGTCCCAAGGTGGTAGCCTGGGTAAAATATTGGCAGGACAGCAGGATACAGAGGGTAATAGTAAACAGAGGTTACTCTGAAGAAAGGGGGTTACTAGTGGGGTACCGCAGGGTTCAGTACTGGGACCAGTCCTGTTTAATGTCTTTATAAGTGACATTGCAGAGGGACTGGAAGGAAAAGTATGTCTCTTTGCAGATGACACAAAGATCTGCAACACAGTTGATACAGAAGGTGGGGTGGAGAGGATGCAAAGGCAGCAGGTAAAGCAAATAGGATGCTGGGATGTATAGGCAGGGGCATTACCAGCAGAAAAAGGGAGGTCATAATTCTGCTATAGAAGACACTGGTGAGGCCCCACCTGGAGTACAGTGTACAGTTCTGGAGACCATACCTACGTAAGGACATAGACAGGGTAGAGAAGGTTCAGAGGAGGGCAACAAAGATGGTGCATGGATTGCATCACAAGTCCTATGAAGATAGGTTGAAGGAACTGAACATGTACTCCTGGAGGAGAGGAGGGAGAGAGGGATATGATAGAGACATACAAGTATCTTACAGGGAGGAACAGGGTGCAGGAAAACACTATTTTAAGTGAAAAAGATGTTCCAGGACTAGAGGCATGGGATGAAGTTGGAGGGAGGACGATTCAGAGGAAACATGAGAAAGAATTTCTTCACAGAACAGGTGGTGGACAAGTGGTACACCCTGCCAGAGGAAGTGGTGGGGGCTGAAACAATCACGGGATTTAAGAATGCATGGGATAGACATAAAGGAATTCTGGAGGTCAGGGGTAAGGTGCAACAGACTTCTAGGAAAACAAACTGAACTTACAAGCTCAAATGGGCAGACTGGGTGGGCCATAGGCCCTTATCTGCCGACACTGTCTATGTATCTATGTATCTATGTATCTATGACTTGGCAAGGTTGGAGGAATGGTCAAATGTATGGCAGCTTAGATTCAATGCAAAGAAGTGCAAAGTAATGCACCTGGGGAACAAAAATCCAGGGGAAGAGTACACAATGGGGGGTGAGATAATAACAACAACAGAAATGGAAAGGGACCTGGAGTAGTCATATCAGATGACCTTAAGGTGGGCAAGCAATGTGAGAAGGCAGTAAGGAGGGCTGGTGGGATGCTGGGATGCATAGGGAGAGGCATCACCAGAAGAAAACAGGAAGTTGTTATCCCTTTGTAAAGACAGTTGGTGAGACCCCATCTGGAGTTCTGCATCCAGTTCTGGAGACCCCATCTCTGCAAGGACATAGACAGGATGGAGGCTGTCCAGGGAAGGGCAACTAAAATGGTTTAGGGTCTGCTCCAGAAGACATACGAAGAGAGATTAAAGAAGCTTAATATGTAAACACTCGAGGAGAGGAGGGAGAGAGGGGACACGATAGAAACTTTCAAGTACATCAAGGGAATCAACAGAGTCCAAGGTGGTAGCATCTGTCAGAAAAAGAGTTGTGCAAGAACAAGGGGGCGCAATCTGAAGATAGAGGGGGGACGGCTCAGAGGTAATGTGAGGAAGTATTTTTTCATGGAGAGGGTTGTGGATGCATGGAACAACCTTCCTGAGGAGGTAGTGGAGTCAAAAACAGTGGGGGAATTCAAGAATGCATGAGACAGACATAAGGCAATTCTTATGGGGGTTAGGAGGAAGTAGGCTGTTGGTTAACTAGGATCTACAGCCTATGCATTAGGTAGGGAAATGGGCAGACTAGGTGGGCCAAGCGGCCCTTATCTTCTGTCAAATTCTATGTTTCTATATATTGGTTTAATTCTTGCAACCGTTTGTAAAACACGTTTTATTGTTATTTGTTTACTCTTATGTGGCACATAACAATAAATATGACTGTTCCTAGTAGTTTTTTTTTTTGCAATTTAAATTTTTTGCTCCCTGTATCTCCAGTCCAGGTCCTCCGGAGAATTCCTCAGCACCACCCCCTGGTCCCCGACTACCTTGCGTCATCCGTACACATGGAACCATGAATTACCCACTGGGTGGAGTGCAGGGATGGGAGGATATTCCCCCAATTGAGCAGTGCATCTGACCATGATGCAGGCAATGGGGACTGTCCTGGGTATACCAGGGTGCCCCTGAGACATTGGCTTCGAGCAAGCGTTTTTCCCCTGTTGTGCCATTCCCTAAAGATGTCAGCATGAAAGGGTGGAACCAATGCATATGCACACACAAAGTATGAAAAGCACTTGTTCCCTCAACTCATGTCTTTCCCTCCAACTTTGACCTCGACCTCATCAGCTGCACTGCCACCCTCAGTCAGCCTAAACACTGACAGCATCATTGTAACTGCTGATGCTGAACATTGCTGGCACATTTCTTGGTGTTGTGAAGTTTGTTTTGTTAACAAAAGAAGAGATTTTGATTAGCATGCCACTCAGGAGGATTGTAAGAGGTTTTGATATTAGCCATGTTTTAATGCTACCTGTATGGTGGTAGGTGATCATGTATTTTCCCCCACCCCATCCCACCCACCATTTTAAAGCTTATGTCCTCCACATTCCTTTGTCTACAGGTGTTGAAATAAAAGCTGCATTTCATTACAAAACTAGCACAACTTTTGGGACTTATATCTCAAAAACAACATGTCCTAGAAAAAACATGCTATGTATTGCTGGAATGATGCATGTCCTTGTTTTCCACCAATGTATAGCATGTCCTCTGAGGACATTTTTGCTCTGTGTTATAAGCCCCAAAAGTAACACTAGTTTCATGACCCAAAGTGAATTTTATATCCGCACCTGTAACTTTGCTGGGCCAGTTAATGAAGCTTTCTAAGCTTGAGTTTGCATCATTGCTTTGTCTAACTTTGTTTACGGCAGCAGTGATGGTCCTTACCTCACATGTTTGCAGCAATGTAAAGGGAAATCTGCTAATGATACACAGGAGCTTAATAGTATATTAATAAGGAATGTGATGGCCCATGTTAAAAAAAAAACAGTCTTACACCCTAAAAGCTGCCCAGCACCTCCCCCTTACTTAAAAATAGCCCAATTTTGATCCTTACTTTTTAAGGACAGGTCAGATCTGTGATGGACAATAAAAAAAAAACCACAAGACTTCAGTGCTAACACAAGGAAGATTTCTGCTGCTACTGTGTTCACAGACTACCCTATACACTGTCATGCATGTTTACAAAGCCTGCAGACACCCCCCCCCCCAGTCAGACTGTAGCTAATCAGCTGGCAGCATGATATACTGTTTTCCTCTTGAGTTATGTCCCAAATGCTCATGCAGGTAGGGGACCCTACCAACACCGCACTCATGTAGGCAACAAGGCAGTAAGCACCAGAAACAACAATTTAGGATCAAGTTATGCACAGGAAACTAAGTAAGCAAAGAAGGAGATGGTAAAATGGCTGCACCTCATCTGGGAAGACAAAATGATGCCCCGAGTTAGAAATGTTTGAAAACTGACAGTGTCTTTAAGTGTCATATAGAGAGAACAGAAATGGAGAGGAAGAGGGCGAGCAGCAGAGCCCACTTGGCAGAGGGTGGGGGCTGTTCTCTCCTTGCTGGTCAGGGATAGGAGTAGCTCACTCTTTTGAACTACACAAGGTTTTCACCCAGACTACACAAGGTTTTCACCCAGATCAACTTGGCTGATTACTGGTCTGTCAATGCCATGCCCACTGTAGCTTGAGCTGCAGTGGACCCGAAAGTGACACACCTCTGAAACCCTGTTATTGTAACAAAATGTTTGCTTTGAACAGTGTGTGTCCAAGCAAACATAAAACGGATATCACAGCAATCCAGACAGCACAGCTCTGAGCAGCTATGATACAGTGATTAAGGGAAGGCCGCCCCATGGCTCAGCAGGTAGCATGTCGCTGTCTTCTGCCAACAACCAGGGTTTGGGAGCGAACTCGAGAGCTGGGTCAGGTGTCTGAGGGGGTGAGGTAGAGCTGCCATGTGGCAGCACTCTCAATTGGGAAGGGCTGGCACTATGGTTCTACCAGCAATGTAGCATCTTTCAGAAAAAGAGATGTGTAAGAACAAGGGGGCACAATTTAAAGTTAGAGGGGGGACGGCTCAGGGATAATGTGAGGAAATTCTTTTTCATGGAGAGAGTGGTGGACGCATGGAACCGCCTTCCTGGAGAGGTTGTGGGGTCTAAAACAGTGGGGGAATTCAAACATGCATGGGACAGACATAAGGCAATTATAGTGGGGGGTTGCAGGAAGTAGGCTGTTGGTTAACTAGAATCTCCAGCTTATCCAGTAGGTAGGGAAATGGGCAGACTAGGTGGGCCAAGTGGTCCTCATCTGCCATAAAACTCTATGTTTCTGTGTTTGTATGTGACCCCTGCTATAGGCCGGGGAGCTTGCCTCCTCTGCAAGGACGTTGCTGCGTGCATGCAAGACCTAATAGGACACTGTCTGGGAGGTGGGCAGGTCCAGGGGAACTGGAGAAAACAACAAAAAAACTGTGGGAAGGCCTCTGGTACTCTTGGGCTCCACACTGTATGTATCCCAGCTGGGTCTGACGGGGGGCAGGGGCAGATGGGGCTGGGAGGTCACCAGTATAAGGACCAGATGATAGGTGGATGCAGCAGCAAAGGAGCCAACAGCTTTGTCACAAAAATAATTAAGCAGATGGAGGTTAACATGCAGCTTCGGGGAAATCTAGACGGGCTAGATATATTGTCCCTGGAAATAAGTAAATTAGGAACAGACACGATTTCAGTTTAAAAACTTTCAAAGGGATTGAATAAGATACATCATGGAAAATGTTTTCTGGTTGTTCAGGGCAATAAAAATTAGAGGGCATACACTAAATTGTAATTAATGGTTTAAGAAAGCAGTAACAGGGTACGGTTGTATATAGCGTTTATAGCCTGCCCTATTGAACAGAGTTATTCATTACCTCATTTTGCTGTTTTCAATAAGCTTTAAAATTTGCAAACAAATCAGGCTACTTTGCGTTTTTATCTCCCGCTCCAGAAGGAGGTCTAAAATGGCAGCAAATATCAATTGTGATAACATGAATAGAGCAAGAATGCTCCCAGAGTATTATTGCACCCTTTTTTTTTTCAGCCACTTTTTCCCTCCGGTCACAGTCTGGGGGGCCTCTCTTAGGCATCCTGCCTGTTCCTGCCCTGCCTGAGGTCCACCTACCTGTGCCTCCTCTCTCCCTCCTCCTCTGTCCATGACCAGCACCCCTGGCTTAGCCCCTCCGGGGTGGGGCTGCCCCTCCTCTTTGGGTGCACTTTTAGACAGACTCCGATGTGGGAGAGGACCTGGGTGGAGGAACCTGGAAGACCAGGCAGGATGGACTCAGTCTTGGGCATGGGGGCAGGTGCCGTTGCCTACCCCTCAGACCAGGCTTTTTCTTGTTCTGGAGATCCCTCCCCCCTCCCATGCGTGTGCACGTCCATGACACAAGGCGTACACAGCAACCTCTGCCTGTATCAGGGTAAGCGGATTACATGCAGCTGAGCATGCTACAGTGCCTCCGGTCTCCACCAGGAGCCACTGGCACGCCAGGCAATCCCCAACCTCCCCCCCCCCCGGGGAGGAGAGCAGCCCATCAGGTGCTCAATCCACTCCCGCCCCTGCTGACCCCCGGTGCCCGAGCTCGCTCCCGAATCCGGGTCACTGGTGCAGTGTGAGGTGTGGTGTTCAGCGCCTCAACCCTCAGCGCCACTGGGCTGGCTTTTTGTACCCTTTACAATACAGTATTGCTATTTCAGGAAGTTTGCCCAATTTGTGCACTTCCTCATACTAATCAATATTTCATTTATGAACTGGGTTTTGTAATAATGCACGTCTTCAGTCCTTAGTTAAGAATTCCTTGCAGTAGGGCAGGGATGTTGTAACTGAAATAGCACTGGTCCATTCTTGCCTATCACCCTGAATGGCAGTAGGGGGCAATGTTAATATCATTGTGCACCCACCTTACCCCAGCTTGTGTTTTTTTATGAAGAGTTGCTGGCACTAGTGGAATTAGTTCCCCCAGCTTCATCATATGAGCAGCAATGAGTGTTTATGTGGGTGTTTATTTTATTTACTTTTACAAATGGGTAAGAAAAATCCTACGCTACCATTGGAGGACACACAACACATGATCATACATTATTCAGTGGAAACACAGAATTTGATGGCAGAAAAGGACTGCTTGGTCTCTCAAGTCTACCCAAGTGTTCCCTATCATTTCTTTTTCCACAGACCCTATCTGATCTCCAGATCGAGACCCACCCCCCCTCCCTGCCTTTATTCTACTATACCCCTATGTTCATCCCATGCAAGCTTGAAGTCCCCCACCATTCTAGCCACCACCACTTTCACCGGCAGTCTGTTCCAGAAGTCTACCATTCTTTCAGTGAAAAAATATTTCCTCACGTCTCTCTTGAACTCCCTCCCTCCAGCTTCATCACATAACCCATGCTCCTGCTGCTTGTTCTCATTTAAGAGACTCTCCACCTGCATACAAACATACAAACACATGAAATTTGCCAGCAGATAAAGGCCTAGAGGTCTATCAAGTCTGCTTGAATGTGCAGCTAGCACCCCTTATTCTGCAGCTGCCCCTCCCTTCCACCCTTCCCCTTCATTAACCCTCCCCCTTGTCCTGTCCCATCCCCTTTTTGAAGCAGTCCACTGTTCTACTGGATACCACTTCTGCAGGTAATGCATTCCACCCAGCCACCACCCTCTCTGTAAAAAAGTGTCTCCTCATCTCCCTTCTGAACCTTCCTCCCTCCAGTCTCATACCATGGCCCCTGGTGGCCCTCCCCTTCCTTACTTTGAACAGCCCCTCTGTTCCCATCTTGTTTATTCCTTTCATGTAGTTAAAGGTTTCAATCATGTCACCCCTGTCCCTCCTCTCCTCCAGTGAGTACATGTTCAACTCCTTCAATCTCCTCTCGTATGATAAGTCCCCCAGCCCCTTGATCATCTTTGTTGCCCTGCACTGCACCCTCTCCAGTAACTAAATGTCCCTCTTCAGATACGGGCACCAGTACTGCACACAGTACTCCAGGTGTGGTCTAACTAATGACCTATATAGTGGCAGAATCACCTCCTCCCTCCTCGAGGATATACCCCTTGCAATACAACCCAGCATTTTGTTGGCCTTTGCAGCTGCCTTCCTACATTGTGCCGAGTTGTTTATTGACCCTGTAATGAGCACACCCAGATCCTTCTCCTCCTCTTTTTGGGCTAGCTGCACTTCCCCCAGCTGGTAACTCCTCCTTGGGTTCTTCATCCCATAATGCAGCACCTTGCACTTTTTGACATTAAACCCCAGTTGCCAGGTGTCTGACCAGGTTTCAAGCTGGAGAAAGTACAGTTACGTAAGAACTTACCGTAACAGTAGATCTTTGAGAACAGCTCTTGCAGCAGGTTACACCATTAGGACTGAAGCCGGCAGGCATCAGGACCCCACAGAAAAATTCTAGCTAGCTATCTTCAGCGGGGACCACCCCCCGACGTCGGTCCCGCCTCCGACGTAAGACGTAGTACATAAGGGGGCGGTCCCACCCGATTCCCCAGTTCTCCCGCCGGAGACTTCCGGCCGCAGGCTGACATCGAAATGGGAGACCGAGGATCCACCGTCAGAAGACAAAAGGGAAAAAATCCCTGTTAACAAAGGCTTAAGCCATGCCTCCTCCAAGGAGGAAGGTGGGTGGGAAGGTACCTGCTGCAAGAGCTGTTCTCGAAGATCTACTGTTATGGTAAGTTCTTACATAACTGTACTATCTTACTTTGAGACACAGCTCTTGCAGCAGGTTACACCATTAGGACTGATTCCCAAGCAGTAACGCTGCTAACATTCTGGGAGGAAGAAACTAGGAAATACATTCCAGGTCCTGAATCTAGGACAGGAGACCCTGTAGCACCGCCAGGCCGAAGCCGGCTCTTCGCTGAGAGGCGATGTCCAGGCTATAATGCCTGATAAATGTATGCACAGAGCTCCAAGTGGCTGCAGCACATATGGCAGAGGTGGAGACGTTTCGGAGTGCTGCAAAGGAGGTGGCCACACCCCTAGTAGAATGACCCCGGCTGTACCCGGGAGGGGCTTTTGTTTGATATCATAACAGTATGAAATACACTGGACAAGCCAGCGAGACAGGGACTGTTTGGATACTGGTTGGCCCATCATCCTTTCAGAAAAGGAAACGAAAAGTTGCTCTGAACTATGAAGTTGTTTAGTTCTGTTGAGGTAATACCTCAAGCTGCGGTGAACATCCAGGGTGTGGAGCAGTGCCTCTCCTCTATTAGAGTAGTTCGGGAAGTAGACCGGCAGGTCAATATCCTGATTGAGAGTGAGTGTAGACACTACCTTAGGCAAAAATTTAGGATTCGTTCTCAGGGATACTCTGTCCCGGTGGAAAACTAAATAAGGCTCTTTGCACATGAGAGCGTGAAGCTCAGAAACTCTTCTTGCTGAAGTAACAGCAACCAAAAACAGCGTTTTCCACGACAGAAAACGCAGCTCACAATCCGCGGCAGGTTCGAAGGGGGGAAGCATGAGTTGTTCCAGGACAAAGAGCAAATCCCATGGAGGCACAGGGTCCTTAATGGGTGGCCTAAGATGTAACACCCCTCTCAAAAATTCCCAAGAGGCATCTAATTGTGTTACTGTGCGATGTCCCACCGGAAGGTGGTAGGCAGAGATGGCACAGAGGTGCACCTTGATAGAGGAGTAGGCTAGGCCCGAACGGAAAAGGGAGAGCAGGTAGTCCAACACCATTCTCACCGGGCAACCTAAAGGGGAAAAATCGCATGCTCGCGACCATAAACAAAAACGGCGCCATTTCATGGCATACGTCGCATGCGTTGCCGGCTTTCTGGCTGCAGAAAGAACTTCCGCAACCTCTTTGCGAGACATCGTGACGCAAGATGGCTATGTCTCTAGGAGCCATGCATGCAGGTTCAGTGAGCGTAAGTCCGGGTGGACCAGTGAACCTTCCTCCTGAGACAAGAGATGGGAGCTGAACTGCAACGGGAGCGGAGGTTCCTGGGATAGTTGAATCAGTAAAGGGAACCATATCTGTCTGGGCCAAAAGGGGGCCACAAGGATCATGGTTGCTTGCTCCCTGCGCAGTTTGAGAAGAACTCTCTGGATCAACGGGAAGGGAAGGAAAGCGTAGAGGAATCTGTCCGCGCAGGAGAGGGACAACGCGTCTCGCCAGAAAACACCAGGCCCTGGATCTAGCAAGCAAAAATTGGGCAGTTTTGCGTTGGATAGGGATGCGAACAAGTCCAACTCTGGAGTTCCCCATCGAAGAAACAGATTCTCTGCTACCTCTTGAAGAAGTTTCCACTTGTAGACTCTGGCCTGGGAGCGACTCAGGCCATCTGCAATCGTGTTGTCCACCCCGGGAATATGTACAGTGATCAGATTCGCGCCGTGTCGAATTACCCAATCCCACACCCTCATGGCCTCCCTGCAAAGGGGGTAAGAGTGTGTGCCTCCTTGTTTGTTGAGGTAATACATCACCGCTGTGTTGTCTGTCTGAAGCAGGAGAGTACTCGGCGGGATATCTGAATGAAAGGCCTGCAGGGCATAAAGGACCGCCCTCATCTCTAGGACATTGATATGGAGATGAGTCTCCAGAGGGGTCCATGTACCCTGGGACTTCACCCTGTCCAGGTGTGCTCCCCACCCTAGGCCTGAGGCATCTGTGGTGAGGATTACCTCCGGGGACGGCACTATAAACGGGATGCCCGTGGAGAGAGACCTTGGGTCTAGCCACCACTGCCAGTCTCGAATCACAGTGTTCGTGATTCTGACCGGATGCTGCATGTGGTCTTGCCTTTGATCCCATTGCACCTTGAGCATCCACTGAGTTACCTGCATGTGGAGCCTTGCTAAAGGGACGGTAGGAATGGCCACAGCCATGTGCCTGAGCAAGTGAAGTACCGACCAGGCAGGGATGGTCTTGTTCGACGACAACTCCCTGATGAGGGATCTGATGCGCTTCACTGTGTCGTCTGGAAGAAATGCTCTTCCCTGAACGGTGTCCAGTACTGCACCTATAAATTGCAGTTTCTGCGACGGTACCAGGAGAGACTTCTCGTGGTTAATTAGGATGCCCAGAGATCGGAACAGGTCCTGGGTGCTCTGGATCGCTCGTAACAACGCCTCTCTGGAGGCGGCCATGAGAAGCCAATCATCCAGGTACGGGAACACATAATGGCCCTGTCTCCTTAAAGACGCTGCCACGACTGCCATGCACTTGGTAAAGACCCTGGGTGCAGATGACAGTCTGAATGGAAGGGCTCGGAACTGAAGGTGGTGGACGAGAAACTCGAAGCGCAGGAACCTCTTGTGTGCCTGAGCTATAGGGATGTGCAGGTATGCATCCTGTATGTCTAGAGATGCTAAGAAGGTGTCTTGCTTCAGCATGAGAATGAGACCCGGAAGAGTCACCATGCGGAATCTCTTGTATGCGACTGACACGTTGAGGTCGCTGAGGTCCAGAATCGGACAGAGGTCCCCTGTTTTCTTTGGAACCAGGAAGAAGTGGGAATAGTATCCTTGTCCTCTCTGGTTCTCTGGGACGTACTCTATCGCTCCCTTTTGCAAAAGTGCAAGTACTTCTTGCCAGATCAGTGACTTGTGCTGACCCGGGTACCGGGAGAGCAAAGGAGGCCTCGAGGGTGGCTTTTCTGCAAATTCTATAAAGTGGCCTCTTCCGACCAACTGAAGAACCCACCTGTCCGTGGTTATAGCCTGCCATCCCGGCAGGAAGTTCGCAATGTGACCCCCGACCATGATTTCCCATTGATCCTGAGGGGCGGGGGCTGGAAAGGAGTCAGGCTGTGGCAGCTGAGGGTTCCGCTGGCTGGACCGGCTTGGAAATGCGCTGGCTTCGGTCTGGTTGTTTCCCCTGGGCTCTGCGAAAGCCGGAGCCTCTGTGTTGTGGAGCGGGGCGGGACTGTTGCCTCTGCGTCCGTCCACGAAATCGGCTTTGGTTCCTGCGAAAGGAACTAAGCTTGGGTCGGTACATGGCCTGAACCGACCTCACCGCCTTCCCGGCCTCTTGGAGTTTGGTAATAATCTTCTCTGAGGGCTTACCAAACAAGACTTCTCCCTTGAATGGGGCATCCATGATATTCTTCTGGACGTCCGGGGTAAAGCCGGAGATGCGCAACCAAGAGTGTCTCCGGATGCATACGCCTGAAGCTGCTGCTCGGGCCGAGGAGTCCACGGAGCCATACGCGGATCGTAGCACTTGGGTTCCCACGTCTGAACCCGTACGAAGGAGCTGAAGCATCTCCTCCTTCTGCTCACCTTCCGGCAGTTTTTCAGCCGCTTCCAGACCCTGTTCCCACAAGGCGTTTTGGAACTGCACCATGTGGGTCAAGTAATTCAGGGATCTGATGGC
The DNA here is from genome assembly GCA_016271365.2 of Neoceratodus forsteri. Lineage (NCBI taxonomy): Eukaryota > Metazoa > Chordata > Ceratodontiformes > Ceratodontidae > Neoceratodus > Neoceratodus forsteri. The sequence continues at coordinate 1,097,109,643 of CM057451.1, forward strand.
GCAGGTAGCGGAAGCATACGTGCGCCTACCCATGGCGTCCAGCTGTTTGGACTCTGGGTCCGGTGGCAGGGTGCTCAGATGTTGCGGTCTCTGGGACCGGTCATGTGAGGCTGTTATGACCAGAGAGTCGGCCTGAGGATGCTGAGTCAAGTACTGGTCTTCCCTGGGAGCCTTGTACAAGCGATCAGTTTTCTTTGGCATCGCCGGGAATGAATGTGGACGCTTCCACGCTGCCTTGGTGACGTCCACGAAAGTGTCTACCAAGGGTGGCACCACCACAGGCTTGGGGTCCTTCTGCCGAAGATACTTTGCAAGGCGTAGCCTTTCGGGGTCTAGCTCGTCCGCATCCCATCCCATATTCTCTTGGATGTGTCTCATAATATCCGAGAACGAAGGGTCATCCGGAGGAGACTTTGGCATCTTGTGTGGATCTGGAGAAGGGATGGAGAGAAAAGATGGGGATCTGGATGTTGAGAACTCTGATCCCGTGTCCTCCGTCGAAGGCGATCGTCGGCGTCTTCTGGGTCTCTTAGGGCTAGGTGACCTGGAAGAGGTGGACGGAGGTCTCTGTTTTTCTGGTCTCCCCCTTGGAGGTGTTCTGTGCTCCCGGGGAAGAGGTAGTCGGCCTGCCAACCCCGATGGGGAGGGGGGCGCAGGAACCGGAAGAGTAATCGGTGTAGGAGGAAGGGGAGGAGGAAGAGGAGGAGGAGTGGGAACCATGTCCTTCTTTATGGTGTCCCACCAGTTAGTGAAGAGCTCCTTCACTTCTACCATGGAAAGGCCCGACGACGGTCCGGGCGCCGGAGGACGGTCGTCGGGTCCCGGCATCAGCTCCACAGGGAGCTTGGGTAATGGCGAGGGTTCCTGGGTGTCTCAACAGGACCGGGGTCGCCCGTCTGGTCCTCGGGCTGAGTCAATTCCTCCTCGGTGATGGTCTCCTGACCAACGTCGGTCGGAGGCGTCGGGGTTCTCTTCTCAATAGGAGCGGGCGCCGGTCTCCCTACCGGCGTTCAATGATGCGCTGGCCTGACCGGCGACGGTCGTCTGGCCAATGGCGGCTCCGAGGATCTGTGGCGAGAGGATGATGACGGGCGCACCGGCGTGGGGTCCTGCGGTCTCTTCAGAGAGGTAAGCTCCAAGGTCTTGCGAGGAGGCAAAGAAGCCGACCTGACGTCGGGTTCAGAAAGGCAGGAACCCGACTTATGGTGATGGTGGCGATTCCCAAACTTGACCAGGGCCCTGGAGGATGAGGAAGATCTGGCAGTCTTGGCCTGAGAAGAGGAAGAAGACTTCTTGACCGCAGCAGGGGGAGGCTGAGAGCTGGCCCGGGAAGGAGAGCGGTCGGACCTGGAACCAGAGCTGCGTGAGTCTGAGGCCCTAGACGGGGACCTGGAAGGGGCCTTCTCCCTACGTTTTTCAGCGTGCTTGTGGGCCTTCTTCGAAGAGTCTCCCTTGGAAGACATGGTCTTAAGCTTTTATTCCAACAAAAAAGCCTGAAGGACCTTCTGGAGATGGATCTGGGCTCTGCTATTAAACCCCTGGCAAAAGGAGCAGGCTCGGGTGTCGTGGTCTGGGCCTAGGCACCGGACGCAGGCCACGTGAGGGTCCTTGAAGGGGATCTGTTTCCCACAAGCACACTTCGAGGAGTGACCGGAGGTCGGGGAGGACATCAGAGAAAAGCTTGATTGAAGAAATTCAAATTTCCCATAGGAAAGAACTTAACCATGCGTCGCGTGCTAGAGACTGAACCGAAGGGTCGAGACATGCAAGTAGACGGCGGGAAAGAACTGGGGAATCAGGCGGGACCACCCCCTTATGTACTACGTCTGACGTCGGAGGCGGGACCGACATCAGGGGGGCGGTCCCCACTGAAGATAGCTAGCTAGAATTTTTCCGTGGGGTCCTGGCGCCTGCCGGCTTCAGTCCTAATGGTGTAACCTGCTGCAAGAGCTGTGTCTCGAAGTAAGATCAAAGGGATGCACCCTGTACATCCATTTGTTCTCTCTTTCTCTCTCTGTCCTTTCTTCCAGGATGTACAAGATAAGGTGCCTCAGCCTCTCCTCATAGGGCTTCCCATGCAAACCCTGTGCCATTTTAGTTGCGCTCCTCTGTAGTGCATCCACCATGTCTCTGTCGGTTCTGAGATGCAGTCTCCAAAACTGGACACAGTACTCCATTTTGGGGGCACACCAGCGAGTGATCCAGTGACACCACCTCCCTCCTCCTGCTGGAGATAACCTTCCCTATGCATGCCTGAATCCCACTAGCCCTGCCTACTGCCTTGTCATGCTGCCCTGCCACTTGAGGCCCTCTGCTATAACCCTAAGGTACCTTTCCGGTCTAGTGACTTTCAGAATCTCCCCCTACCTTGTACTCAGTACCAGGGTTCCTATGTCCTAGGTGCATAATTTTGCACTTTTTGGCATGGAACCCCAACTGCCATATCTTTGCCTACTCCTTGAGTTTCCCAGGATCCCTGAACATTTTCTCCACCCACTCCTGTGTGTCCACCCGATTGCAGATTTTGGTTGCATCTGCAGAAAAGTCAGTAATTCCCCCAATGACCAGACACCTTCACCTTTTATACATATATTTCTGTATATACTAATTCTGTGCCCATTTTATAACTTTGATAACACACTTCTGGGTGTATGATCACTTAGGGGTAGCAAGGGGGGGGTCATGGGTGCTCTGAAACCCCCTCCCATCATGCTTTCATTAAGTTTTTATAAAATAATATTTTTTGTAAACCTGGACTTAATGGGATTTCTTTGGTGGAAATGCCCTGTTCTCAAATCCTGGCTAAGCTCCTGGATCACTGTCCAATATACTGACTTCCCAGGTGGTTGGAAGCACTCAACTTTGCCTTACAACACAGGCATGGTGTCCATATATCAGAGAGCAACTGCACACCCTGTCATGTGTTACTTCTTATGTAAACATCAGTAGGTTAATCCTCCTTTATCTGTTTCATTGGCCCAATGATGTGGGGAAGGGGGGCAGAGAAAATGGCTGCCTCGTTGCCTGCTGCACCGAAGACCTGACTTCAGGAATGGACATGAGTGCTCAGGGACTGGCCGGGGGAGGGTGGATTGAGCATCCCTAGGACAGCTCTTCTCCTTCAGTTAGGGAGGTATGTGTGTCTCACTTGGCAGCTGCCACCCAGAGTAATCTGGTTGGCAGTGCAGTAGGACACATGGGAAGGGAATCCACTCGCAGGATGCCAGAGGGGGCATATCCACAGAGGTGGACCTCATACAATGTATCACTGCATGTGCTATGGGCCCAGGGAGAAGAATGGTGGAAAACACCCCAATTGCAGCTGGATGATGGCCCAATCCCCCACAGGCCCCAGATCAGCAACTGGGCATCTCTGCAGTCCTGTGCCACAGATTGGTGAAGTCAGATTAAGTGCCATGGAAGTCAATTGATGGGGTGACGGTGGAGGGGGGCAATCCAGATGAGGGCAGGTCAGGCAACCGGAGAGACAATACAAACTGGAAAAAACAGTCCCTTCCCTTTAATTATGTACCACATTTATAGCACTTTATATTTTTATTTAATATTTTTTTTACCAGGAAAAACTGCACTGAGTTAAGATAGCTTGTTTCCAGGTGCATTCAGGGGTGGGTTATGTGAACCTGTTTAATTGAAGGAGAAAGTATTGCCCATGGCACTGGGTAAACTCCCTTACTCTTTTCCTATAAGTGCTCTGGGATCATTAACTCCACTTGGATAGTGATGAGAGTTAGTCAGACAGGACCTTGTTTTTTTTTTGTTTGTTTTTTTCCACTTTCCTTTTTATCTTACCTTACTGCCCTCTCGTTCCACTCCTTCAGACCTCTGATCATTCCTACAGGTCCCCCCCACAGAATCTGCCCATAGAGTGCCAGGCTTACTCCTTTATCCCTCCTACCTTACTACTTCTGGTAACCCGTGAAGTGGACGCATGAGGAAGGGCACCGTCCACTATGGTGACACCTTCCTCACGCAATCCACTCACGGCTACTGACGAGTAGGGCGACCGGATAAGGGGTGGGTGAACTAGGTGACAGGATGTCACTATACATGCACGTGCAGGGAGGGTGGGGCCAGGCACAGCAAGCATGGGCTGGGAGGTGGAGATGTTGTAGGGGTGGTGCTGCAGTCATCGGTCGAGCTGCGGGCGTGGTATCGGGGATTGGGCAATGGCTGGGGTGGCTGAGGTACTGGGTTTGGGTCCAGGCGCTGGAAAGCATTTTTATTTGCCTGCTGAACCTTTTATTTTTGCTACTTTCACCCCCCAACATGCACCCCCTGGAGTTGAGAATCCTTAAGTAGTGGAGTGTGGGGTGGGAGAACAGCCCCCCCCACCCCACAGAGAGTAGTAAAAATATGTCCTGGCGCCATTGTGCTGGTGCACCAGGGTTGTCAGAGTGCCGAAAATGTGTTCAGCACTCTGACTGAGTGATAACGGTGATCGCCTTTAGGCGTTCACCATTATCACATAGACCCACTACTTCTCCTTGGAGTGCCTGCACTGTGGGGTCTGTCCTGTGGGTAAGCAATTCGAGGTGGATCAGTCATCATCTTGGCCAAAGTTTTTTTTTCCCATTTTCTACCCTTAGTCCTTCCTTCCCCTGAAGGCGTCGGCATGTAGGACTGACGTCCAGTTATGCAGCATGCTAGCGCATGCCACAGTCAAATGCCCACAACATCCTTCCCCTTCCCGACTCTCGAGGAGCCGCCTATGCACCGATGCCTGTGCTTCCACCGGTACAGGTGCATCAGGTGTGCGAGACACCCCAGGATCCCACCCTTGGGATGCTCAATCCTCCTCCCCCCTCCGACCCCCGGTGACCAGAGTCCATTCCTGAACCTGGGTCACCAGCGTGGTGCGAGGTATGGTGTCCAGCGCCTCAACCCTCAGCACCACCAAGCCAGCAGGACCTCAGTTTTAATGTCTCATTTGAAAGAGGCATCTCAACAATCCAACTTTTTCTTGTCTAACTTGCAGCAATCCTGGGGTCCATTCTTACAGAGCTTGTGCCTCATATACGAACATAAATATGAAAATACGAAGAAGTGCATTGACTGAAGTCTCGTGGTGCAGGGCTGAGGGCCAGACACAAGCCCTGTGCCTATCTTTGAAAATCCTGCCCTCTGTATCCCACAGGGGAGCCCTTCATTAACCTGGCAAACACTTGCATGACAGGCTGCTGCCTGACATCGCTTGCCCGATGTACAGTTGCCTAACAGGTTTACAATCCTGACATGAGATTGAATGACACTGGGAATGTCAGCAACCTGAAGTTTATATTTAGTCCTGGGGGTGCGGTGGGTGGAGCACTCCACAGTAGTGTAGTGTGTGTTGTACTATGTTTCGGTAGTGCTGTTAGAAGATGGAGTTGCTGCATAAGTGACCGTGTGTCATTGTGGCTTAATCATTGTGCGTTTGTCTTTCGTGTTTGTGGTCAGCGGTTTGAGCGGTAAGTATATCTTGTTGTAGGCAGTTTATTTCTGATGGTTTGTGCGTTGATGATTTGTGTGTTATTTAATGATGTGGATGTGAGGTGGAGAAAGCTTGGAGTTGTGATTTGCGTGTGGTTTTGTGTGGCAGGAAGAGGAGAGTGAGGTGTGAAAGGAATGCTGTCAGGGGCTGGCAGTATAGCCTAGAGGTCAGAGTAACAAGCTGTGAATGAGCTTGGTACATCCAGCAGACCAGGGTTTTATTCCCACAACCTCCACTTGCATACTGCGTGACTCTGAGCAAGTCACTTAACCTTCCCAGTGCTCTCAGGTTACCCCTGAAAACAGGCACTTGTGCCTAGTGGGCCTTACCTGATTACCAAAGACTAAAATAAAAAAAAAATGCTTTTTCTTTATTGAAATATTTAGTGGTAGCAGGCAATTACAAAGTTCTTTTAGAATTGCACTTGATTTTCATAATTTTTTCATATGTTTTCCCTACAGGGTGGTGGTGTGGGCTATTCCTTGCAGCTAGTCTAGCAGTGGTTGCTGTTGTCGGCTGTAGAAGAGAGTCGCCAGACTGGTCTCCTTCTTGACTAACTTTTCAGACAGGAGATTTTGCTACTCCTCTGCTGATAGCTTCAATGACTGTATCTATTTGTTGTTGTTCTTTGTGGAGCACCTGGATAAATCTGTGGAGTCCTACGTGTGCTTTTCCAGTGAGTGAGGTCATTCTTCTGTCATGCTTTAATGTTCTTTTGTGTTCTGGGTATGCCTTGTTCAGTCTGGGTTGTCTGAAACTTGTTTGTTGGGATATTATGGTTGTCAGTTTAGTGACTGTCGGGACTGTGAAGTAGGGTAAGTGTTTGTCGAGATTTTGCACTAGATCCTCCCTCAGCACTTTACCAGAAATTTAGAACTATGTGATACACTAGTGTGCATATAAATGCAACATTATCAGCATGAATAAATCTTCCACACACACACACACACACACACACACACACACACACACACACACACACACCATGATTCACCTACAAATAAAATTTGGTTCAGCAGAACCAAAACATGAAGATAACTGAACAAGATAATTTTTTTATTCTTTGGTAACCGGGTACAGTAGGGCCCAAGTGTCTGTTTTCAAGGGCAACCCAGGAGCATTGGGGGAGGTTACGTGACTTACTTAGGGTACACAAGTGGAGGTTGTGGGAATCCATCCCAGGTATGCTGGATGTATCAAGCTCATTCACATCGCATTACTCTAACCTCTAGGCTATACTGCCAGCCCCAGATTCTTTGTTGTGTTTTCTATAAACTCATACTGAAGGTTAAAAAAGAAATATTTTATAACCACAAAATCAAACTTCTAAAATAAAACATTTTGCTGGCATCATGTCTGTCCCGGGGGTTCAACAGCCCATTGTCTGACACCGGTTATTTGAGGTATTTTTCTATTTTCCTGTCTGCTGATCAGAATAAGCACCCTCAAGGTGACCCTAAGACCTTAAGATGACAATTGTGACTGCGTTGGCCATTCACGATGACTAAAACAACTTTCCTACATTTGGACCACCATAAAGCAGTAGCACTTAGTGTTCCACCTAATCCTAGGGGCACCTACCTTTACAGCACTTCACTGTCCCACCCCCCATCTACCCCCTCCACTCCCCACTGGGCACCCATTCCCCACTCTGTCCCCACCCTCATGCCCACCTGTCTGCTGCTGTCCTAGCCCCACTGTCCCCAGCCTTCCTTAAATCTGTTCTTAACCCTTTACGCAGGCATACACTTCACTATGCCACAGCTGTGCCTGTTCTCCACTCTGTTTCTCCCCCTACAACTATATTTAACTCTCTGACGCTGGCACCTTCTCACCAATGCTGTAGCAATGTCTAAATGTTATACCTTACGCTAAATGCTATCCCAGTCTTGTAATCCACAACAATTTATTGTCTATCTGGCTTATAATGTATTGTTTTGCACCAATGCAATGTTGTACTTGCTTGTAATGTAATGCCTTGTATGTAATGCTATGCACCTGTTCACTTTCTTCTTGTAAGTGACGTGGAACCTATAAATGAGCATCTGCTCACAGGTGTTCTCCAAGATATCATTAAATAAATAAACAAAAAAGGTTTCTAGTAAGATTATCCACTAGATGTCAGTATTGCTCTGCTGAAAAAACAAACTGAGTAGGTATGGAAGACAAACTCTAGAAAGTCACAAGTACTAGTCACAAAGCAGGTAAAAATTGCAGGTGCTAGTCCCAAAGCTCCCATGGCCTACTTAGCTCATTAGCTAGCAAAAAGAAGACATTCTATATCGACTACTTGAAAAAAGTTAAGATAAGCAAGGTTGAACTGGAACAGCATCAGTTCCGGGATCATAATATTGGCATACCTGAAATGTTTATGCTGTAAGTGCAGGTATGTAATACAGAAACATACAGTGCAGTACTTTACAATTTAATACAACTTCTGCATCCTTTCTAGCATTTGTACCCTCACAATGTTCTGCAGAGAAAACACACTTAAATTTATCTGCCCAGTACTTAACTAGAACAATATGACCTAAATATAAAGGAACAGTAGGCACAGTTTATTTTATTTATTTAGTTAGTTATTCAACACATAATTGCACTGGTCCCAGCAAACACTTTTAGGTGTGACTCAAGCCATGAAGAAGACACACAAAATCACAGAAGGACTGCAGTATATACACGGCAAAAATCACAAACTTAGCTGTCCAGAGGAGGGCAACCAAAATGCTGCAGGGTCTGCACCAGAAGACATACGCAGAAAGACTAAAGGAGCTTAATATGTCTACCCTTGAGGAAAGAAGGGAGAGAAGGGACATGATAGAAACTTTCAAGTACCTCAAGGGAATCAACAAAGTCCAAGAGGGTAGCATCTTTCAGAAAAAGAGATGTGCAAGAACAAGGGGGCACAATTTGAAGATAGAGGGGGACGGCTCAGAGGTAATGTGAGGAAGTATTTTTTCATGGAGAGGGTTGTAGATGCATGGAACAGCCTCCCTGAGGAGGTCGTGGAGTCAAGAACAGTGGGGGAATTTAAGAATGCATGGGACAGACATAAGGCAGTCCTAGTGGGGGGTAGGAGGAAGTTAGCAGTTGGTTAACTAGGATCTGCAGCTTATCTGTTAGGTAGGAAAATGGGCAGACTAGGTGGGCCAAGCGGTCCTTATCTGCAGTCAAATTCTATGTTTCTATGTTTCTAACAAAACAGGACATCCATACAAAGCAATGTGGTGCACAGACAGCAGACAGAAGTAATAAAGTAAAAGGAATTGGCAGGTAACAAACTACATAAAATGCCATTCTAAATTGCTGGAAGACAGATACAGTGACAAAAATGCTGAGGTCAAGGGAAGCATAGACAGGTAAACATGTCAAGGTTGGGGGGTATTGAGCCACTAAGCAGGAAAGGCACCTTGGGGTTATCATATCTAACAAACTCAAAGTCACAGGGCACTGTGACAAAGCAGTGGGTAGGGCCAGTGGGATGGTGAGATGCATAAGGAGAAGTATCTCCAGCAGGGAGCCACTGTATCGCTTGCTTGTGAGACCCCACCTGGAGTATTGTGTCCAGTTCTAGAGGCCACACTTCAGAAAGGACATAGACAGGGTGGAAGCTGTCCGAATGAGGGCAGCTTAAATGGTGCAGGGCTTGCATCAGAAGCCCTGTGAGGAGGGACTAAGAGATCTCAACATGTACCCGCTGGAAGAGAATAAAGTGACAGATGACATCATAGAGACCTATAGGTACCTCACAGGAGTGTACAGAGTGCAGGAGGGGACTCTTTTTTCAAATGGAAAAGAGCACCTGGACCAGATGGCGTGCAATGAAGCTGTAGACGGGAAGGAGTTTAAGAGAGATGTGAGGAAGTGCTACTTCAAGGAAAGAGTGGTGGACACCTGGAACAGGCTGCCAGCAGAAGTGGTGGTGGAAAAACAGTAGGAGGCTTCAAGCATGCATGGAATAGACATAAAGGAATACTAGTAAATCGGCAGGGAGGAGGTAGGGTTGCCAGAGATCAGCTAGGTTCTGCGGAGACAGAATAAGTAGAGACCATCTGGGCCAACTTGGTGGGCCAAGCAGTCCTTTCCTGCTGACAATTCCAATGTTTCTATGTAACTCTGTAAAGCAATTTGAACTGGGAATTTGATGACGGAGAGCATAGACAGCCATCCAGGCCATTCTAGCGGGTTGGGGCAGCAACTGAGAAGGCCTTTTGACCCATTCAAGAATGTATAAGATAAAGAGGATACCTTTATTTGACTAAGATGTCTTCAACAGATATGTTTTACAGATGCCACCAAAACTCCTTTAATAAGGGGTAAAACCAAAGAATTGCAATACAGTTCAGAAAAGCAAGACAACTGATGTAAAGGTTGACATTCTTTTTTTTTTTTAACTGTCTTTATGCTCCTGTAGGAGGCAGAGGATATACCCCATATCAGCCGTGGAGCCCCTTTCAGGTTCACACCATGCTGCGACAGCTCGTGGGATCTAGGAGACTGTGGCTTGTCCCCCATGGTGGGTCTCCCCCTGGCCCCAAGGAGGGGGACCGAAATGCTAATTCAGACCCCCAGCATCTCCTAGAGCAGGCTGAGAGGGCACTTGTGAGAGCTCTGGCATCATCATGCTGCTGTCATAGGGTTTTTTTTCTGTTTGGTTATCCCTGAAGATGTGGCCATGCAGTGACATCAGCGTGAGGTGTGTGTGCTTTCACTCATCAACCACAGATGTCTGCTGTCATCGCCACCCTAATGACATGGTCCCATGCTGGTGCTGCACTCCCAGCCACTGCTGAGAGTCGCACATATGCTTGGCTACACCTCCTGGAGGAGAGCAGACCTTTGGACGCTCATCCTACCTCTACCTGGCTGGCCCTCTGATGCTCTGAGCTGGTTCCCAAACCTGGATAATCTGCATTGCAAATGGTAGCACTACCGCTGTATGAGAGGGCCGGTAATGTAAGGGTTGACATTGCCAGCAGAACTACTGGAGAGCCCTGAAATGTAAATAGTGTGATGACAGCAGGAACATCAGACGAGAGATGGTTAGGATCCATTTATGGATTGTCTACTCTGACAGATCTAGCATTGTCAGTTGCAGTCACTTTTCTTAATTTGTTCATCTACCTTCTAATCATGACCCCAGTCAGTGCCCACCCCCTGTGGTCACTGCTCAGTCTCATCAGCAGAACCAAACCCCAGAGACCAGTTTACCTTACTGCTGTCTTAAGTAATCTCTCACAGTGAGGGCCTTTGGTGGGTAACCCCCCCCCCCCGGACTTCAAAGTTAGTAGAGGTGCTGTTCTGTTGTGCTGGGCAGACGGTTGCTACAGGATCTGAGCATACCACTTGGTGCGGCTATTCATCCTGTCTAGCCAGCATTTTCCCAGCTCTTCCAGCATGAGACAACAGCACCAACTGGTTGTACAAGAACACAACTGACGTGTTCGCATCTACAGTCAGTACACCTCTCCTTCCTAAATGGCCACTCTGCATGCCTCCACCCCCTGAGATTTTCCAGGAGGTGCTGTGGTGGCAAAACAGGGGTGTCCTCCCACCCTGAGGAGGTGAGCGTCCTCTGGGATGCTCAGATCTCCCCACACCCTAGCCAGCCCTCTTATGATCCAGACTCATTCCTGATCCCAGTTTGCCAGCGTTGCAAGCAGTAGTGACACCACTGTGCCAGTCAAGCAGCAATCACCTTTGACCCATATCATGGCTACCACTACACATGTCAGCAATAAGGTACACCAGGGCATGAGTCGTGCTGGAATAGCATCACACCTCTGGCGCATGGTGCTGCACAGGGCCACAGGTCAAGCGCCATTCAACAACCCAAGAAATGACATTATCCCAGCACGACACACACCCTGAAGGGCCTAACAGATATTATAAAATGGAACCATTACATAAAGTGTTTACAATTATAAGTAGGTAGGTTGTTTTGTGGGCACCAGCTTCACCAATGAGGTTATGCTGAGATAACATCACCAATGAAACTGGCTCTCCACCAATCAGATTTCTGCGTTTTTTTCTATCCATTTTATAATTACTGTCACTGCACTATTAGTTTCTCATTGCTTGCAAAGCACTTTGAGATGCAGTGAGTTTGAAAAGCACTATACAACTACAAATCCTTCTTCTTAACTGGTGAATTGCAGAAGGATCTGATTCATGGTGGATGGCTGGATTTTAAGTTTTGATTGTTGACCTGAGTATTTCCCCCAGTTTAATGCTAAGTCTAGTACAGTAAAAGTCTCCAGGAGTTTAAATTCCCATGCTCTTCTGACTCTTTGGGGTTACAACAGGGGGTGCACTAAAGCAACACCTGGAGGCCCATGGCATGAAGTATGCATCTTCTTGGTGCCTGAATCCAGTTATATCATGCGCTGAGCATGCAGTGGAGCCTGGTTCCACCCCCAGGCATGCCCCCTGATCCAGCTACCCAGATACCTCTGCGGAGGTTTGTGTGTTATGTCGAGTGGCACGTGAGCCTCTGTGAATAAAGCCCTATACGTTTAGATTTTCAAAACCACACATTCATTTTTTAATGCAATTGGAATTTACGAAAATGTATAATCACACCAATCATGTACTAAAAAGTTGAGTAAAACGTTAGTTCTTTTCCACTTAGCTTTTTCTCCCAGCCCACATAACATCTTTTTCAGGGATATACTCTGGTCCCAGGGATATACCCTGTTCAGACATGCCTCCCTAGTCCCCCTCTGGTACCCGACACCTATTGGATTACCCCCATGGCTTTACTGCCTCTGGCAAGGGCTCTGAGGGGTGAGACAAGGAAAAAATCATATTTGTATCCAATAGGATGTACTGGATAAAATACTAGCACACAGTATTTCTTGCAAAGACTTACTAAGTTCCATTTTTAAGATATATCCAGTGCAAAAAGTGCTTTTCAGAGCTGTATACAACTAATGGCTACACAGCACCCTGCACTTTAAATAAACAGCTCCGAGTCAGAGTTGGTTTGGGGAGGGGGTGAACTTCCCAATGCCAGCAGCATCGGGAAACCAGCAGACCATCACAGCGACCTGTCGATATTGTCGCTGTGATGGTGTTCGCTGTGTTCCCATCACTGTAACAATGATATACCCCTCCAGACCTCCCAGCTACTTGCCCTGGTGCTTCGGCAAGACACCTTCATCAGGGAGCATGGCTATAACAGCAGTGTCCTGCTTTTTTATTCTAATCCATTGATGGCATCATAGTTACATCATTCTTTCAACAGTATAATAAATATATGTGCAAAAATAGTGCAGAGTTAACATTACCAAAAATATCCATTTGATTCTCAGCATTCCTTTCTATACATAAAGATGCAATTATTTACAATCATTTCTGTTTCAAACATTTTTCAAAAGCATTATAATGCCAGCAATAAAAGTACTCTGCTAAAGATCAGAGCCAAAAGGTTGGCCTTCAGGAAATATAAGAGAATGCAGCGGGACGGAGATAGGGAGGCATCCCAAACTTCCCTAAGTGAAGCAGGACAGGCAGTAAGGCAGGCAAAGGCCCAAATCAAGAAAACACTAGCACGAACAGTAAAAGATGGGGACAAGACTGTCTATAGATACATTAGTGAAAGGAGGAAGTCCAGAGGGGTATTGCTAAGATCAAAGGGGATAAGGGGGAGTGTGTGGAGGAGGACCAAGGAAAAGCATCTATCCTAACTAGATACTTCTGCTCAGTATTTACTGAGGAGAAGGTAGGGCAAGGCCCACAGCTCAACACCATGGATACAGGGGGAAGGGAGGTGTGCACAAGTCCCTTCACAAAAGAAAGGGTCCTACAAGAGCTCGCTAAACTCAGGATGGACAAGGCAATGGGACCTGATGGCATACATCCCAGGGTACAGAAGGTGCTAAGGGTGGAACTGGCAGGGCCATTAGCAGAACTGTTTGGTGAGTCTCTGAGCACAGGAGAGGTCCCAGAAGACTGGAGAAGGGCTCATGTGATCCCGCTCTAAAAGAGTGGCAGCAGGGAGGAGGCAGGGAACTACAGACCAGTCAGTCTTACCTCAGTAGTGGGCAAGATTATGGAGGCACTCCTTAAGGAAAGGATAGTGCAACACCTGGAATCCATAGTAGCACCGGATCCTAAACAGCATGGATTTACAACAGGAAGGTCCTGTCAAACTACTCTCATAGATTTCTTTGACTAGGTAACCAGAGTGATGGACCAAGGGGGTGCAGCTGATGTCGCTTACCTTGACTTCAGCAAAGCTTTCGATACTGTTCCACATACAAGAATGATTAATAAGCTGGGTAGGTTCGGGGTGGGTCAGAGGTTGGTCAACTGGGTAGCAAACTGGTTGGTGGGCAGAAAACAGAGAGTGGTGGTAAATGGTATACAGTCAGAAGAGATGCAAGTCACAAGTTGGGTACCTCAGGGATTAGTCCTGGGGCCAGTCCTCTTCAATATCTTCATCAGTGACATTGTAGATGGACTGGAGGGTAAGGTTTGCCTGTTTGCAGATGACACCAAGACCTGCAACAAAGTAGATGATTCAGATGGGGTGGGCAGAATGAGACGAGATCTGGAAAAACTGGCAAAATGGTCAGAAGAGTGGCAACTGGGATTTAATGCAAAGAAGTGCAAGATCATGCACATAGGGAAGAGAAACCCTGAAGCTACCCATAGGTTGGGAGGGAATTTGCTGGCAATCACAAGGGAATAAAGAGACTTGGACATCATCATCACAGATGACCTGAAATCATCTAAGCAGACCACTAAAGCAGTAGGTAAGGCTAGAGGGATGTTGGGGTGTATTAGTAAGGGTATCACAAGTCGTAAGAGGGAGGTAATAATCCCTCTTTACAAGACACTGGTTAGGTCCCATCTGGAGTACTGTGTTTAGTACTGGAGGCTGCACCTGCACAAGGACATTAACAAAATGGAGGCAGTCCAGAGAAGGGCAACCAAAATGGTGCAGGGACTGCATCAGAAAACATATGAGGACAGATTAAAGGAGCTCAATATGTATACCTTGGAACAAAGGAGGGAGAAATGTGATATGATCGAAACATTCAAACACCTTAAGGGCATCAACAAGATGAAAAAGTCTAACATGTTTCAATATAAGAAAAACAGCAGGACAAGAGGACACAGCATGAGATTAGAGGGGGGCTGATTAAGGGGTAATGTGAGGAAGTTATTTTTCACAGAAAGGGTGGCGAATGCATGGAATGGCCTAACTCAGGAAGTAGTGGATATGAACACAGTGCAGGGCTTCAGACAGGCATAGGATAGGCATAAGGGAGCAATACAGATGAGTATGAATAGATAGGCCATTGACAGAGCAAATGCAGATGGCACATTCATAAGGTAGAAAAAATGAGCAGACTGGATGGGCCTTGCGGTCTTTATCTGCCGTCAACTTCTATGTTTCTATCCATAGGGTAATGGGAAGGAATGAAGTGGGGTTATTTGGTGTGGGTGAGGTTATAAAAAGCAGAAAGAGAAAAGGGGACAGGCGAGGTAGACATAAAGAAAAGTTATGGGGAGGGGAGGTTATGGGGGCCGTGGTGGGTCAATTGAAATCAAATATTTTCTCCCTCTTGGATGTCCTCAGCTGGGTCTGGGGCAGTGGTCGAGTTCCTCCTTCTCCCTCTCTTCCCTCTCCTTGTCCTCTGTTTCCTAAATTGCTTCTGGCTTTCTTTTTTTGGTGGTCTGGTTTCCTCTTTGATCTAAAAAAAACACAGATCTAGCTTGACAATGTTCTTCCTCTCAAGCAGTGCTTTCTTCACTACTGGTATCGATCTCTGTCCTTTGTCAGCTCCTGGAAGTCTGAGATCTACCTCTTTTGTTGGACCTGGATCTCCACTTTTTCCTCCCTCTGCTTTGTGATCTTTCACTTTTTATTCTAGTTAATGTCTACGCCTTGTAGGTAGTCATTGTTTGTCCCTCTGCGGTTTTTGTTTCTTTTTCATAATTAATTCATTTTCATGTTTCTTCAATTTATCTGATTGTCAAACTCACTGAATTTTGGGTTGTCAAGGAATTTTCTTATCTCTTTTTTAACAGCTTTGATCTCTTCCTCAATGTCTGTATACCTTTCTGCATCTAAGCTAACAAAGTTCAAAGGGCAGTCATTTGCATTTTTTCCCCCACTCCTCCCTGTTATGGAAGGTGTCCAACCCACCAGCAGGAGTTCTGATCACTCTTAATCCCCTTGGGGCTGGCTGTTTCACAACATACTTTGAGTGTTGTTATATATTACAGTGTGCTCCTGGAACTTTAGCCTTTCCAGTTTGAAAAATGCATGTTTAATATTGTTAAACAGACTCACTGGTTGTAGTTCGTCGCATTCCGTGCCTTTTCTCTTTTGGACTGCAGGGAACCATGGCTCTCATTCTTGTCACTGACATTTTATTGCTCGGCACGACAGCACATGCCATTACAAAATGAAACAAAATGCCCTAAAAACATTGCATGCGTAGAAAATACATGATAGTATAATAATTACAGTGTTCCCTATTATAAAAACATATTTTACAATTAGGCATAATCATGTTCTATGTGGGTCTGACAGAAAATAAATTGAACCTGTTTTTTAACATCAGTCTTTAGAGTAATCATTAGTATATGCAGTCATTATAAATATGCAATTGGTTTGGAAAAATGCTCCACTAAGAGCATGAAAACCACAGAATCTACTACATTAGTCACAAATCCTAAAGAACAGAGAGTCAACTGAATATAAAATGAGAAGAATGTGAGTGCCATTACTAGAACATAGCAACAAAGTGTTGGCACCCAAAGTTATCACATTAGCAAATGCAGGAAACTACATGTAATCTGGGCTAGCCAGAAATCCCTTATATAAAAGAAGTCCAATTTATAACTCAAACCAAACAACTGCAAATTATTCATATATGTGTAAAGAATTTCATACTCAGTTGCATATAAAATTGTAGCATTAGTAATTTTCTAGGCCAATCATGTATCTGTATGTAAAAAAATTGTTTATTTTTCCTAATACATTTTATTATGTGAAAATAAGTGGCAAGTAGGTTAAGAATAAAAATATATTTACTGGTTAGTGTCCATTATCAACCACTGGCAGAACCTCACAAACTCTGTTATACACATGTGTGAATAACGGACCGTGTATAACAGAGTTTGGTTAACCACATTTTACAAAAATTCTTTAAATAGCTCTCATGCCAGCTGAACCATGCTCTGTTCTCATGCTAGCAAGCCACTCATGATGACTGAGGAAAACCATCAGCGCGACTGACAGAAATCTCACCAAATAAAAGAAACAAAAGCAGGGCACAGTTTTCAAATTAAATTCCCATCAGAACACCCTTTAAAAATGGCAGGCTCATCATGAGTTGTGATTTGTCTGGTTCCTTGAATCCAAAGACTGACTGGATTATGTTCTGCACCTTATTAGCATTGGATGGGTTGCCAAAGACATTCTGTTTTCCTGCATACACCACTCAGAGTTTGGCCAGGAACTGCATCGAGTGAGTCACAACGTAAGTCCAAAGCAGCACTCTAATAGTGTCAAACAATTTCCTCCTCTCCCGAGTTGCAAGACTGTGATCTGGGTAGATGGAGAGTTTCTCTCCCATATCATTCGCCAGGGGACTCATTCACATTTCAACATCCATAACCCCATCTCTCTCGGTCATACCCCGTAACCCCTAACACAATAAGGAACATCTTGGACCTATACTGGGTTCATTTCTCTTACGAGGGGTAATCCTTGTAGTTGTTCAGACCCTAATAACTCCATAAACAAATGAACCAGTAAATATAAAAAATAAAACATGAGGAAGTGACAAACCTCGGATTTTATGCACACCCTTGGTGTGCATAAAATCCTCATTATACACACTTCCCCATGCATTCTTCTATATATCTTGCACTGTCAAAAAAATTATTACTGGATCATCTAGTAAGCAAGAAGACCCATCTAAAATTGGGCTAATCCAAGTCTTTCTCATTTTATTGTACCATGTACAAATAAGAAAATCATGAGACAAATTCTCCATATCTCTAATAGAGCAGGAACAAGGAGTATTATGAGGATCAGGAACATGTGCAAACCTCACATACAGCACGTTGCTTTTTAGTGCTGCCAGCCCTTTCTGGATCCTTTCTCTTGTAAATATATATTGCCTCATCTCCAGGACCCCTTTAGTGGCCACTTTGATGCCACTCTCTGGCAAGGGTCCACCATTCTCCTTAGTGAAAACTGAGCTAAAGTAATCGTTAAGGATGGCGGCCTTCTGCCTGTCCTCATCTATTATCCTACCCCCCTCTGCTAACCTTATGATTCCCCCTTCTTTCTTCCTTAATGTATCAGAAGAACTGTTTTTTTCCACTCTAGACCACTCCGCAATACACAGCTCTGTATCTGATTTTGCCCCTCCAACTGCACTCTTTGCCTCCCTATTTTTCAATATGGATTCTGCCCTTTCTTCCTCCCCCTGCTTTTCTTTATGCTTGTAGAAGTTCTTTTTCTTTGGCTTCACAACTTCCCAGACTCTTGCCGAGAACCATAATGGTCTCTTGAACCTGTTCTTTTTGGTTACCATTCTCATACATAACTTAGATGCCTCCAGAATGGCTCCCTTAATTGACCCCCATCTCTCTTCCACCCTCTCCCATCATGTCCCCGCCCTGACTAACCTTTCCCTGACCAGACCCCTCAGCCTGTTGAAGTCCACAATTCTGAAACCAGGAAATCTTAATAATGAAATCTTAATCCAATACCCCAATACTAACATGTCTGCTAGTGTTTTTAAAGTATTTAGCTTTAGCTCTGCTCTTATATATGATGAAGGAGTGGATTTATTAAGATGTAATGAGGATTTTATTCATGAAGGAGTAGAATTCTTAAGACATAATGAGGATTTTATTCATTGAATAATTTCTCTAATTCTAAAATCTTTGAAGGTGCCCAGATTTCAGTACCATAAAGAGCATTTGATGTACTGTACATTTAGAAGAAAGAAGCTGAAAAGTGCTCTTATACTGTTTTCTTCATATTTGGAATTCAGTCTTTTAAGGCCATGAAGTGTTTTTTTTTAACTTTAGCTGTTGCGTGCAATGTGTAGTCTAAGAGCAGTTAGATGCAAAATGTTTACCCAAATAAGGATAACTAGACACTGAGGAAATTGGTACTTCCAATTACAACTACCTGAGGGTTTTTTTTTTGTTTGTTTGTTTTTTTGTATTAGTAGTAAGGGCAAGCTTCTCTGATTCACTAACCAAGCACTTTAGTTTTTTTTTTTTGTAAACCTGACAGTGATAATGAAAAGGTAAACAAATCATCAATATATGCCAAAACGCATACATCAATTGAACCTATACTAGGCGACTCAGAAACAACAGATACGAGTGCCCTAATAACATGACCAATGTAAAAATTAAATAAAGCTGGTGCTAGAATGCAACCCTGGTGAACACCTTTATTAGTTATAACATTTTGTGAAACCTTACCCCCCCCCAACCTGACATCGGCCCAGGTATGTGATTCAGAAATAATGGAAATAAGGCAAGTGTAAATATCCCTAGTTTGTATAATTTCCTATAATACTGACCAAGAAATAGAATCAAAAGCTGAAGAGTAGTCAACGAATGCCACATACAACTTCTGTCTACAAATCAGAACATATTTCTCCCATGAGAAAGAAACAATTATCCAGGGTAGAACATTGTTCTCTAAAGCCAAACTGTAAAAATGACAGGGCCCCTGTGACTGAGATTTGATCAGACAGGGGTGGTAGAAGGAGGCAAGACCTTCTTCAGGTACACAAGCTGGAAAAAGAAGGCAAGGGGAGTGACAGTGAGGATAAGGAGGACGGCAGATGGTGACTGCGCAGACAAGGATAAGGAAAAAGCAACATCCTGAACACATATTTCTGCTCAGTTTTCACAGTGGAGAGAGAGGGTCAGACCAACAAGGAGCAGCAGGAACACAGGATGGGAGAGGTGAACACAAGTCCATTTACAGAGGAAAGAGTCCTGAAAGAACTTGAAAACCTAAAGGTGGACATGGGCGTGGGAACAGAGGGGATCCATCAAAGGGTGCTATAGGAACTCTGGGAGGAGCTTGCTGCACCTTATTCAACATATCACTGGAAACAGGAGATGTTCTTGGGGACTGGGGGAGAGCTGACATAGTCCTGCTTCATAAGAGCAGCAGCAGGGTGAAGGCGAGCAACTATAGGCCAGTCAATCTCACATCAGTGGTGAGGAAATTAATGGAAATCCTGTTAAGAGTCTGGCTAGTGGACTATTGTGAATCTAGGAGCTTTCAAGACCAAAGGCAGCATGGATTCATGAGGAGAAGGTCATGTCAGATGAATCTGATCGATTTCTTCATCTGGGTGACCAGGGAAATAGATCAGGGAAGGGCAGTGGATGTAGCTTACTTGGACTTCAACAAGACGTTTGATACTGTGCTACACAGGAGACTGAGAAAGAAATTGGACAGTTTTGTGGTGGGATCCCAAGTGGTTAACTGAGTAAAGAACTGGTTAGTGGAGAGGCGACAGAGGATGGTGGTAAATGGTACTCGCTCTAAGGAGGGGAGAGTGACAAATGTGGTGCCACAGGGCTCAGTACTGGGACGAGTCCATTTTAATGTCTTCATAAGTGACATTGCAGACAAGCTGGAAGGGAAAGTATTCCTTTTTGCAGATGATGCTAAGATGTGTAATAAAGTGGATACTCAGGAGGGAGGAGGGGAGAATAGGAATAGGGTAAAGCCATGCAACTGAGGCATAGAAACCCAGGCTTCACAACTTCCAGACTCTTGCCGAGAACCATAATGGTCTCTTGAACCTGTTCTTTTTGGTTACCATTCTCATGCATAACTTAGATGCCTCCAGAATGGCTCCCTTAATTGACCCCCATCTCTCTTCCACCCTTTCCCATCGTGTCCCCACCCTGACTAACCTTTCCCTGACCAGACCCCTCAGCCTGTTGAAGTCCACTATTCTGAAACCAGGAAATCTTAATAATGAAATCTTAATCCAATTACCCCTGAGTATTAATTGGGAGGGTGGAGGCACTGTTGGTCACTAAGTAGGAAAGAGACCTGGAAGTTATAATATCTGTGCCCTTAATGTCGCAGGACAGTGTAATGAGGCAGTGGGCAGGGCCAGTGGGATGCTGGAGTGCATAGGGAGTGGTACCAACAGCAGGAGGAGGGAGGTAGTATTGCCACTGTATAGGTCATCAGCGAGACCACACCTGGAGTACTGTGTCCAGTTCTGGAGGTCACATCTTAAGAAGGACATAGACAGGGTGGAGGCAGTCCAGAGGAGGGCAACTAAAATGGTGCAGGGGTTGCATGAGAAACCACATGAGGAGAGACTGAAGGATCTTACCATGTACACCCTGGAGGAGAGAAGGGAGAGGGTGGTCATGATAGAGACCTACAAATACCTCACAGGGGTGTACACAGTACAGGTGCAGAGCCTGTTTCAAATAAGGAAGTACACTAGAACAAGAGGGCATGCAATGAAGCTAGAAGAATGGATGTTTAGGAGGGACATGAGGAAATATTGCTTTACTGAAAGAGTGGTTGATGCCTAGAACAGTCTGCTACCAGAAGCATGGAGTGAAAACAGTAGGGGGTTCTGATAATGGGAGACTTCAACATGCCGGATAAAGATTGGTCAATACCAGCAGGAACATCTGCCAGAACTAGACACATAGTGGATTCCCTGCAGGGGAAGGGTCTCAAACAACTGGTACAGCAACCCACAAGAGACAGGGCTATCCTAGATCTAGTACTGACTAACAAGGAAGGGATCACAGATCTCCAGGTAGAAGGTCACCTGGGGGCCAGTGACCATCACATGGTATGGTTCAATTTGGCTACTACATCTAAATCATCCCATTCCAAGGCAAAATATGGGACTTCAGAGGAGCTGACTTTGATAAGATGGCCAACAGAGTTAAGCTAGCCCTGGCAAAAGAAACACAGGTGAGGGGTACAGGCAAAGTGGGCAAGCATTAAGGATGCAATACTTGAAGCAACATACCATTGTGTTAGACAGAAAAGGAAGTGCAAAAGAAGAAGGAAACCACTTTGTTCTCAAAACAGTAGCAGAAAAGGTCAGAGCAAAAGGCTGGCCTTCAGGAAATATAAGGAACACAGCGGGATGAAGATAGGGAGGCATACCAAACTGCCCTAAGGGAAGCAGGAAGGCAGTAAGGCAGGCAAAGTCCCAAACTGAGGAAACACTAGCACGAACAGTAAAGAAGGTGACAAGACTTTCTATAGATACATTAGTGAAAGGAGAAAGTCCAGAGGGGTATTAAGCTTAATGGAGAAAATGGAGCATGTGAGGAGGAGGACCCTGTAAAGGCATCTATCCTAAATAGATACTTTTGCTCAGTATTTACTGAAGAGAAGGTAGGGCAGGGCCCACAGCTTAGCATCATGGACACAGGGGGGAGGGAGGTGAGCACTACTCCCTTCACAAAAGAAAGGGTCCTACAAGAGCTTGCTAAGCTCAGGGTGGATAAGACAATGGGACCTGATGGCATACATCCCAGGGTACTTAAAGAGCTAAAGGTGGAACTAGCAGAGCCATTAGCAAAACTGTTTAGTGAGTATCTGAGCACAGGAGAGGTCCCAGAAGACTGGAGAAGGGTTTTGTGATCCCGCTCCACAAGAATGGTAGCAGGAGGAGGCGGAAACTACAGACCAGTCAGTCTTACCTCAGTAGTGGGCAAGATTATGGAGGCACTCCTTAAGGAAAGGATAGTGCAACACCTGGAATCCATAGGGCACAGGATCCAAGACAACATGGGTTTACAAAGGAAGGTCCTGTCAAACTAATCTCATAGATTTCTTTGACTGGGTAACCAGAGTGGTGGACCAAGGGAGCAGTTGATGTCGCCTACCTTGACTTCAGCAAAGCTTTTGACACTGTTCCATAGAAGATTGATAAATAAGCTGGGTAGGCTCGGGTGGGTCAGAAGTTGGTCAACTGGGTGGCAAACTGGTTGACGGGCAGAAAACAGAGAGTGGTGGTAAATGGTATACAGTCAGAAGAGATGCAAGTCACAAGTGGGGTACCTCAGGGATCAGTTCTGGGGCCAGTCCTCTTCAACATCTTCATTAGTGACCTTGCAGATGGACCAGAGGGTAAGGTTTGTCTGTTTGCAGATGACACCAAGATCTGCAACAAAATAGATGATCCAGATGGGGTGGGCAGAATGAGAAGAGATCTGGATAAACTGGCAAAATGGTCAGAAGAGTGGCAACTGGGATTTAATACAAAGAAGTGCAAAATCATGCACATAGGGAAGAGAAACCCTGAAGCCACCTATAGGCTGGGAGGGAGTTGCTAGCAGTCACAAAGGAAGAAAGAGACTTGGGCATCATCATCACTGATGACCTGAAATCATCAAGAAGACCTCTAAAGCAGTGGGTAAGGCTAGGGGGTGTTAGGGTGTATTAGTAGGGGTATCAAGTCGTGAAGAGGGAGGTAATAATCCTCTTTACAAGACACTGGTTAGGCCCCATCTGGAGCACTGTGTGCAGTATTGGAGGCCACACCTTCACAAGGACATTAACCAAATTGAGGCAGTCCAGAGAAGGGCAACAAAATGGTGCAGGGACTGCATCAGAAGACATATGAAGACAGATTAACAGAGCTCAATATGTATACCCTTGAGCAAAGGAGGGAGAGATGATATGATCGAGGCATTCAAACACCTTAAGGGCATTAACAAGGTGAAAGAGTCTAACATGTTTAAATATAAGAAAAATAGCAGGACAAGAGGTCACAGCATGAGATTAGAGGGGCCGATAAGGGGAATGTGAGGAATTCTTTTTCACAGAAAGGGTGGTGGATGCATGGAATGGCTTACCACAAGAAGTGGTGGCTATGAATACAGTGCAGGGCTTCAAACAGGCATGGGATAGGCATAAGGGAGCAATACAAATGACTATGAATAGATAGGCCACTGACAGAGCAAAGGCCGATGGCACATTTAAAAGGTAGAAAAAGAAATGGGCAGACTGGATGGGCCTTGTGGTCCTTATCTGCTGTCAACTTCTATGTTTCAGGCTTGGAACTTGATCCTACTGCTAACTCCACAAGAAGCCAACATGGACATTCATCTTTACAGTCACATGATAATGATGAACATTTGTTTGCAATCCCAGACTTGAACATCACAAGCAGTGGAATGTCTGAGCATATGCAGAGCATTTGCCTAGTATCAGTCATTTCTCCCTGTTCCTTAATTTATTATGTTACTTACTGTTAATGTTCTTTTGCCCGTTCACAATTTACTGTATGGTAACTTACTGTCTGGCAGTTTATTCTTTTAGCGTACTTGAATTGTATTTTGATATACTTATTGTACTGTTATCTTCTCTCTCCCCGGACACATCTGGAAACAAGCTGATAGCAGTTCAGTATGATATTCCTGGCAAAACATTTGAAATAAGTAAATAAATAAATAAATGCATAACCAGGACTTCATTGACAATTAGTTTTGATGAAGTTCTGTCTGAAGCTGATGTCCTGGTTAGTGAATCACAAATAAATAGAAATTGTCCAGTTGCAATGCTTCGCAGGGAGTAGAGATTTAAAAGTAAATCCAGCTTCTATACCCAGGTCAGTAGTATAGCTGTCAATGCCTTTGAAGAGCCACAGGTGACAGAACAAATTATTTGAGGGTTACTACTGTAACAGGTTTGGTAACCTTCCTTTGTCTGAGAGGGAAGCCTTAAAAGAGTTTACTGAGCTTAAAAATATTATGACTAAACCCTTGGACAAAGTTGGGAACATTGTGATCATTCATGAAGAATACTGAGTTCCTAAAGTTTATGAGCTATTGAATGTAAACAGTGATTTTGAAAGGTTACCAAGTAACCCCACCAGCAAGTACAGTGATTTAATTGATGGAGTGCTAAATAGGGGATGGATGTCGGTGAGGAGGCCAACTTTCTGAAAATAGATTTCCATATTATCCCTGCTATATACATCCTACCTAAGGTCCACAAGGATCCTATCAACCCCAGGCAGGCCCTTCATATCTGGTGTGGGGTCACTGTCACAAAATGTATGTCAGTTTGTTGATTTCTTCCTTCAGCCTCTTGTGTAAAGTATCAAGCCATACACGTGAGACACAATGGATATACGCAACAAACTTAAGGATGTCACATGGGAAGGACACTGTCATTGGCTCAATAGAAACACAGAAACATAGACTTTGATGGCAGATAAGGACCACTTGGTCCATCTAGTCTGCCCATTTCCCTACCTACAGGATAGGCCACAGATCCTAGTTAACCAACAGCCTATTTCTTCCTACCCCCCACAAGAATTGCCTTATGTCTGTCCCATGCATTCTTGAATTCTCCCACAGTTTTAGACCCCACAACCTCCTCAGGAAGGCTGTTCCATGCATCCACTACCCTCTCTGTGAAAAAATACTTCCTCACATTGCCCCTGAACTGCCCCCACCCCATCTTTAAATTGTGTCCCCTTGTTCTTGCACGTCTCTTTTTCTGAAAGATGCTATCCTCTTGGACTTTGTTGATTCCACGAGGTACTTAAAAGTTTCTATCATGTCCCCCCTCTTCCTTCTTTCCTCAAGGGTATACATATTAAGCTCCTTTAGTCTCTCCTCATATGGCTTCTCCTGCAGACCCTGCACCATTTTAGTTGCCCTCCTCTGGACTGCCTCTATCCTGTCTATGTCCTTGTGGAGATGGGGTCTCCAGAACTGGACACAGTACTCCAGATGGGGTCTCACCAACTGTCTGTACAGAGGGATAACAACTTTCTGTTTTCTGCTGCTGATGCCTCTCCCTATGCATACCAGTATACCCCCAGCCCTCCCTACTGCCATCTCACATTGCTTGCTAACCTTAAGGTCATCTGATATGATTACCCCCAGGTCCCTTTCCTTTTCTGTTGTTGTCACTACCTCCCGTTGTGTATTCTTCCCTGGGTTCTTGTTTCCCAGGTGCATTATTTTGCACTTCTTTGCATTGAATCCTAGCTGCCATACTTATGACCATTCCTCCAACCTCGACAAGTCCCTTCTCATCCTTTCCACACCTCCTTGGGTATCGACCCTGATGCAGATCTTTGTGTCATCTGCAAAGAGGCATACTTTTCCTTCCAGTCCCTCTGCAATGTCACTTATGAAGACATTAAAAAGGACTGGACCCAATACTGAACCCTGCGGTACACCACTAGTAACCCCTCTTTCTTCAGAGTGGACTCCATTTACAATTACCTTCTATGTCCTGTTGTCCAGCCAATGTTTTACCCAGGCTACCACCCTGGGACCCACTCCTAGGCTGGTTAATTTGACTATTAATCTTTTGTGTGGGACTGTGTAAAATGCCTTTCTAAAGTCTAGGTAGGCCATGTCCACAGCCCCTCCCTGGTCTACTACTTTGGTCACCCAGTCAAAGAAATCTATTAGAGTCATCTGACATGAGCTTTCTGCTGTGAACCCATGCTGCCTTGGGTCCTGTGCCTCACTGGCCTCTAGGTACTCAACTATTCTCTCCTTCAGAAGTGACTCCATTACTTTCCCTACCACAGAGGTCCAACTGCAGGTCTGTAGTTTCCTGCCTCTGTCTTGGTCCCACTTTTGTGAAGGGGAATCACATCCGACTTCCTCCAGTCCTCTGGTACCACACCATCCTCCCATGATTTATTAAAAAGGGTAGCCCTGTGGTTTCACTAGTTCCCCCCTTAATTCTTTTAGAATTCTGGGGTGAATTCCATCAGGCTCCATTGCTTTGTCCACCTTCAGTTTTAGGAGTTCTTGCAGAACCCTTTCTTCTGTGAAAGGACTGGGATTGACCCCCCTATCAAGAGTGCTTCTGTTAATTGGATTAGGAACTTCCCCCTCCTCTTTTGTGAATACTGAGCAGAAATATTCGTTCAGTATCCCTGCTTTTTCACTGTCCCCCTCTGCCCACCCACCGTTCATTCTATTCAGCCTCACTATCCCTCCCTTTGTCTTTCTACGCTCGCTGATGTACCTATAAAAGGTTTTATCCCCCTTCTTAACCGAGTTGGCTATCTTTTCCTCAGTTTGGGCCTTTGCTATTCTGACTTCCCTCCCTGCTCCCTTCTGCCTTAACTGGTACAGCTCTCTGTCCTGCTCCTTCTGTGTTTCCTTATACTTCCGGAATGCTATCTTTTTCTTCCTGACTTTCACAGCCACCTCTTTTGAAAACCATAGTAGCTTTTTCTTTCATTTTGATTTGTTTATTTGCTTCACACAAAGGCTTGTTGCCTCTGTGATGGCAGTTTTGATGATTCCCCATTGTTGCTCCACACCTCCTTCTAGCCTGTTTGCTAGTGGTTTTCTGAGGCACTCTCCCATCTTGCCAAAGTCAGCCCTCCTGAAGTCCAGTACCCTCACTTTTGTATGGCTTGACTCTGTAGCCGAGTTTAACGTGAACCACACTGTTTGATGGTCACTTGTTCCCAGATGGCAACCCACTTCTAGATCTGAGATCCTCCCACTGCCCCCGTTTGAGAGTACAAGGTCTAAGATTGCTCCCTCACGAGTGGGTTCCAAAACTAGCTGTCTGAGGCCTGCCACCTGTAGAGCATCAAGAATGGCCCTGCTCTTGGATGTGGCTGCAGCAAATGTGCTCCATTAACATCTGGCATATTCAGGTCTCCCATCAACAGTATCTCCCCTTTCTCTGCCATTCTAAGAATGCCTTCTATCATATCCTTGTCCATTCCCTCCCTGACATGGGTGTCTGTACACAACCCCTGTGCGGATTGTGGTGCCTTTCCAGTCTCCAAGGTGACCCACAGTGCCTCCTCTCCTCCCTGTTTACTCTTTTGTTCAGTTGCTTTTATCCCTTCCTTACATAGAGCTACCTCCCTCTTCTCCCTGCCTGTCTCTCCTGTAGGTTATGTACCCTGGTATGTTAACATCCCAGTCATGGTTCTCTGTGTACCATGTTTCTGTGACTGCTACGATATCCAGGCATCCTCTTCCATCAAGGCCACCAGCTCAGGGAGCTTGTTGCCCAGACTACGGGCATTGGTACTCATTACCCTCCATTTCCTGATGGCCTTACTCCTTTTTGCCCCATCCCTGTCCTTCTTGTCTTTGTCACTTTCTCAATTTACCCCTGCCCTTCTCCCTATCGACACCTCTATGTTGGTGTTTACCACACTTACTACCATTATTTTTAGGGGAGGCTAGGATTTCCCTGCTCCTTTCCAGTGCCTCCCCCCTTGGCTAGTTTAAATGCTTGCCAATGAAGCATTTAAACCTATCACCTAGGATCCTGGTTCCCCTCCTGGACAGATGCAGCCCATCATGCCAGTATAGGCTTGCATCACTCCAGGTGGAGCCCCAGTCCCCAGTGAAGCCAAATCCCTGAGCTCCACACCAGTTTTTCAACTACTGATTGAATCCCATGGTGCGGAACACCCTAGCCTCTCCTATGCCATAGATGGGCAGCACCTCCGAGAAGGTTACTGTGCGTGCTACTTGTCTAAGGCCCCTCCCCAATTCCACAAACTCTTCCTGCACTTCTCTAATCCCTTTCTTAGCCAGGTCATTTGTCCCTAGGTGGACAGTGACAACCAGCTCCCTCCCCTGTGCAGCTGATCCGGCAATCCTGAGGATTCGCTCCCTGTCCCTCCAAGCCATGGCACCAGGCAGGCACCTTACCTCCCTCTCCCCTTCCTCCCCCAGATCTACCTTCCTAACAATGAAGTCCCCAACCAGGAGTTGTTTCCTTCCCCTGCCACCCTCCTGTGGGTCTTCTTTGTGGAGGTTCCCAGCATCCTCCTTGGTCTCCACTGTGGGTGCCTCTATAGAGGAACCACACTTTGCCAGAATGGCATAGGAATTGTGGAGAGGTACAACTGGAGGGATGTGCCTCTGTGCCACCACCCTCACCCTCCCTGAGCCCACTGTGGTCCAACCGCTCCTCTTTCTTGGCAACCTCTGAGGCAACGACAGTGGCACTGGTGCTCCCTGAATGGAAGAGGAGGTCCCACAAATCCTGGCCAACACAGCCTGGAGATGAGCAACCTCCTCCCTCAGCCCAGAGAGGTGCCTGTAGATGGGACAACACCGCATCCTCCAGAACGTCTCCCGGAAGACTGCTGCTCCACAGCCACTACACTGCACCACTCCCATTATGTCTTATTTCTGGCCCCTTAACTGTTTGCAATCCTTACTCTTTCCTCTATTTTTTTTCTCTCTCTCTCCTTACTTTCTGCCTGTGTGCCCTTTAAGCTCCTGATTGTCCTGTTCTGAAGCAAGAATATTCTATATTTCTCAGTAGACCCCTTACTTGCTCAGAGGCAGACCTCCAGCAGCTAGAGGGGGCCGGAGAGCTACTCTTGCCCTTCTAGGATGGTGGGTCTTTGGTGGCTCTGTGATCACTCACTTCCTGCTCCCAAACAGGAAGTTTCTGTTGTCAGTCAAATCCTGTGCCTATAAAAGTAGAACAAGCTTTGGGTGGGAGGGCAATATAGTCCCAGTAGAGAAGTCCAGTCACACAGCAGTCCTTTCTCCTGGTGTCTTCTGCCAAGCTACTAGCAGAATCTTTCTAAGGCAGTCTTTAAATGTAGCTTCCTTCTAGCTAAGCCACTCCCCCTACTTACTAGATCTTTCTACAAGTAATTTAAACCTCAGAGCTATCAAGTCCTTTCAATCACCTGCGATTTACACCTAGATAACTGTTCAGATAACCATTCAGTTCAGTTAACTCAGACAAACACACACTTTTTTTGTTTTGTTTGTTAGTTGTTTTTTACCCTTAATTAAAGGTCCAAGTACAAGAGTTCTACTTCTTTAGTCCCAGCAGAGAAGTCCAGACACACAGCAGTCCTTTCTCCTGGTGTCTTCTGCCAAGCTACTAGCAGAATCTTTCTAAGGCAGTCTTTAAATGTAGCTTCCTTCTAGCTAAGCCACTCCCCCTACTTACTAGATCTTTCTACAAGTCATTTAAACCTCACTGCTATCAAGTCCTTTCAATCACCTGAGATTTACACCTAGATAACTGTTCAGATAACCATTCAGTTCAGTTAACTCAGACACACACTTTTGTTTTTGTTTTGTTTGTTAGTTTTTTTTACCCTAAATTAAAGGTCCAAGTACAAGAGTTCTACTTCTTTAGTCCTAGCAGAGAAGTCCAGTCACAAAGCAGTCCTTTCTCCTGGTGTCTTCTGCCAAGTCTTTATACTTGCCTTAAACATGTTGGAGGTTTAAGAAGCTGTAGAGCAATTCTTGAACAGGCCACTTATGAGAGACAATATACTGGCTGCCTTCCTCCTGCAGGTCCCGGAATACATTCTGACTCTTGTCTGTATCTGGCGAGACACTGAGGAGCAGATACACTAATTTTTTATGGTGTATCTCAGTACCACCACTGAGAGCTTACATTTTACCTATGAACATAACAAAGAAAGCTGTCATTCTTCAGATGTCACTCTCAGTGCCTCACCCATTCAAATGGTGTCTATGGCTGGTTACAGGAAACCCACTGCTGCCAGCTCTGTGCTACATGCTACCAGCTCTCATCACAAAAGGCTGACAGAATCTATACCTGCAGCCAGCTGATTAGAGTTCGTAGAAACTGCACCAGCCGGACTGAGTTTGAGTCATAGGGAAAGGATTTAATACACAGGTTTAAAATTAGAGTGTACAGAGAGATGAAGTGCTTGTAGAAGCATTCGACAGAGTAAATAATATTAATAAAAGTACTTTCCTTACAACAAAACCTAAACCTACCAATGAATCCCATGAAATATTATTTTTGACTAAATTCAACAGTCTGGCGGGCAGGGTGGGGAACCTTGTACTTAGGTTTTGTTCCATTTTGCTCTTTGACACTATCATTAGCAAAGAGACTGAGGAAGAGACTTTCAAAAAGCTAAAAACTTGGGGGACATAGTGACCTCTAGCTTTTGTCTGGTAACTAAAATGAGAACAGTTACTTGAATTGGCAGCCAATAACCCCAAGGGGTTTCTTTTGCTGCTGTAATTGCAGTGCTTGCAAATTTGATAAAGAAGGCAGGGTTTTTTGCATCCCACTTATATAGCCTGGTGCTCATATAACCAATTTTATATTGGATGGACAGCGAGGCTATGGATGGTGTGCATCTAGGAGCACATTAGGGCAATTGCCACAGAAAATGGATACAATGCCCTCGAGGCACACTTGCTTGGTACACGTGAGTCAGGTCCCTCCCTCTGTGTTATCACTTATGGGCCTTAAGCATGTCCTCCCAAGCAGCAGAGGAGGTGACAGACTCAACTGTTTACTTCAGAACCAAACAAGATGGATGGTGTCATTAAACACCGCACAGCCACATGACCTAAATGAGGATGCTGACTTTATACCATTGCTTAAATAGTCACAGTGCCAGACTGCTTTCTATGCAGTCATATTGTTTGCCTGTATTTTTGCTCTCTGTATTATTTCTAATCAGTATTTTTTACTTTCAGATGATTCATGTGCTGGATACTTCCATCCTCTTGCTAATCTGATTACATTATGAATGACAGTGGCTATTAGAATAGTAGGACTCTACTCTCATTACTTTATTATTAAAATATTAGGAAATATGATTTAATGTTTCCTTTTCAGGACAGTATCATGGATACTAGAAGTGGACTGCTTTTGGAGATTATTCTATTGTGAAATTTGTTATAAGGTAGTCCCTTATTCTCTAACTTGTTATCACTGCTCCACATATGTTCTGTATTGCTCACTGAAACCTACTGTTGTATCACTTTTATTTTGTTTTTTTTTTGATCTCTGATTTGTATGTTGGCTCGCACTTGCACAACCAACATATTGCATTAGTAGCAGATTTGGAGGTGCGGTCACTGTGGGCGAATGCAGGGCACGCATCACTAGGTGCGTCCCTCATTCCCCAATAAGGCAGCTGCATGCGCTGACACCAGCAACATGTAAACTGGTCACCAGATCAAAGAAAAGGTCTGCTCCAATGAGAGCCAAGCTTCTCATGCAGCGGCATGCCTTTCCTGGTGAACCAGTTTACAAAACATGGTGTCTTGCTACCGCCGAGTGCCCCGATCCACTTCATTTGCCAACAGGGGAGCCCACTCCCTGTCGGCATAATGCAACCCCCCCTTCCCATTTAAAGTGTGTGCCGAGGGGGTGCCCAATCCACCTCGGCATCATGTCCCTCCTTCCCACTTTAATTTGCCAATGGGGGAGTCCACTCCCCATCAGCATAACACCATTTGTTGTTTGCCGATGGGGGTACCCAATCCCTCATCGGCTACAGAACCCCCCTCAAAAAAAACACTCAGGTGGCACACTGGGAGCCCACCCCAGCGTGCCAAATGTCCCTGTAAAAGAAAAACCTTCCCACAATGTTTTTTTTTTTTAACCTGCAAAGCAGAAAATGGTCCCTCGTCGACTCCGGTGGCCCTGCCCCCAATCCACGCTGTTCCTCTGTGCACCCTGCCTCCCTATAACCCCCTCACCCCATAATTATTTCCGGAGCATGGTGCGATGATCTTTGGTGGACTGGGGAACACATCTGCACTCTTCAAAGCCAACCACGAACTGAAGAAATGCTGGTAAGCTGCATAGTGGCATAAATAGGGTTTTTTCAACTTTGGTGCACATTTCGGGAATTTTGGGGAATGTTTGAACCAAGTTTTCAACATGGGGTTGTTAGGGGCCCCCTCATGAATTCAGTCACTGTCATGGTGTTACTCCGGTCCCGAAGGTGATTTGCGGTCACTGTGTGGAATCACCTTTCGGGGCTGATTAACAAAACGACAGTGCCACTGTTCATGAGGTGGCTCTCAAAAAGCCTATGTTGCAAATTTGGTGAAAAAATCCCCAAAATGGCTGTTTTATGAGCGTTCATTGTGCAGTTTCCACACATGCTCGTAACTTTGTGAATTTGTAATATTTTCACTCCAGATTTTCAAAATTGACATTTTTCCACACCTCCTTATGAACAGTACAGCTGTCATTTTACATATTGTATCCTGGATGAAATGTGTTTTCGCACATCCAGCGCAGAGTAGCATGGTCGCCAGGCAAAATCAGTTTTCAGGACAGTTTGAGAAAATGATGGTGACACTGTTCATGAGCAGAGATCCTAAAATGCCTATGTTGAAAATTTGGTAATGAAAGTCCATAAAATGACTGTGTTACAAGCGTACGTTGCGCAGTTTCCACGCACCCTTGTAACTTCGCAAATTTGCAATATTTTCATGCCAGATTTTCAACACTGGCATTGCTTCACATCTCCTTATGAACAGTAAATCTGTCATTCTAGGGACATGGATATGTTGTTCATCCACACTTTCTGGCAGGTATCCTTGCCGCTTTAAGTCTTGCCGGAAGGTCTTCAAGCTGGCTTCTTCCACCCACCCGGGTGGTAAAACTCTCGGCTCCGCCCCATGACGCCAGATCTTCCTTACCGCTTGGAAGCTCAGGTTCCCTCCTTAACGCTCTGCGTATAAGACTGGTTCTATTTCTTGGTTTACCGAAATTACTTTTGAGGTTTTCAAGACTTGGTCATTTTTCCCTCGCGCTCGCGATGGACACATCGACTCCCAGTTTTCGGAGGTGCCCATGCGGGCAGAAGATGTCTCGGACGGATCCGCACTCCACGTGCATCTACTGCTTGGGCCTTGAGCATGACCAGCAGGCTTGCGACCTGTGCTCTTCCTTTTCGGCCTACGTCCTGGAAGACCACGCTGCCCGTTTACAACTTGGGCGCCCCAAGAAACGTTACCCTCCGGTAAAGTCGAAGGAGGCCCGTTTGGCGGTTTCCGCGGCGGCAGGCTCGGCAGAACAGCTTGAGCAGATGATCGCCCTCGAGGAGGAGGCGGCGCAGGCCGCATCTTCATCTTCCTCGGCCGCGGCCTTTATCCCGCTCTCCCTGGGATCCTCCTATTCAGCTTCTTTTAAGGAGCTCTGTCTGTCCCTTTCCACTAAGGGAGAGGGACCAACATCCTCAGGGCCTTCCTCTCTGTCCAAGAAGAAGGACCACAAAGGTAAGTTCCTCCGTCAATGCTCTTGGGAGTGGGAGAGGTCCCTCTCCCCGAGTAGTCGACCATCGACTTTGGTCGATCCTTTGGCTTCGGCCACTGGCCTCATGGTGTCCCCGTCAGGTCAGTTGACCGAGACTCCCGTCGACGCAGTCGAGATTTTTCTCGACCCGTCGGATGGGCTGTCAACCGGTGAAGCTGAAAACCCTCACTCCCCGGTTCCCCTGGTGGAGATTGAGGTTTCCGTGGACTTGCCCGTGCCTCTGGTTCCAGAGTCCACGGTTGAACCCTCCGAGCCGAGGGGAGAGCGGGTTTCCCCCGCCCTGCCCCAGAACCCTCCTTGGAAAAGCCAAGGTTCGCGGTCTCGGTCTCGGACTTCTTCTCGGTCCAGCCGATTCTGCCGTCATAGGCGGTCTTGGTCTCGGTACCGTGGCAAGCGGCGTCACCGCTCATCCTCGTCTTCCTCCTTGGATGAGGGGAGGCTTCGACGCAAGTTGTGTCAGCGCTACGAGGACCTCATGTGGCAACAGCTCCTTCTGTCCGGGAGCAAGCCGACGTCGTCGCCTTCCCCGGCTATCAAGTGGCTGTCACCGGAGCGGCCGAGGCAACCCCTCGCTCTAGCCGAGGCACCTGCTTCCAGGCCTGTTGCTCGACCAAAACTGGCTGCCCCACCGATTCTGGTGGAACCTCCACCTCCACAGCCGTTGTTTGGGGCTCCGACCAAGAATTCTCGGTCGGCCCAGGGTCTGCCCCATAGGCTGTCTGTCACCCTCACTCCCGATCGCCCTCGGCAGGTGGAGGGTGGCTCAGGCCCAAGGCAGCTCTTTGCGGACTCTTCCGAGTCCGACGACGATTCCTCCCTGTTCTCCAGGTGGGTCGACTTGGAGTCTTCCGGAGATCAGTCGCTGGACGATAGCCCATCATCCTTCATGGGTTTGCTTAGACTCATCTCGGAGTCCACCGGGATGCAGCTCGAGCCCGTATCCAAGTGGGCCAAGTATCCCCTCATGGAGATATTGGACCGAGGGGATTCTTCCACGGAGGCCTTTCCGGTGGTTGAGGCCATTGTCAGCCCGGCCTTGGAGCTCTGGCAGCACCCTGCTTCCTGTCCTGTGCCCTTGGCCAGGATGGCGAGGAAGTATGCCGTCCCTACCGGTTCCTTGTCCGGTTTTTTGGAACACCCCTCGGCCGAGGGGTTGGTTACCGACAGCGTCTTCCGGCGTGCCGGAAGCACCAGGATGTGGACAAGCCTCCCGAAAAGGAGTCCAAGAAGTTGGACTACGCCGGGCACAAAGTCTACACTGCGTCCTCCCTTGGCCTTCATCAGGCCAGCTCAGCCGTGCTGATGGCACACTTCTCTCATGCCCTGTTGTGCTCCCTGGACAAGGTAGTCCCTCATCTCCCGGCTGACCTGCAGACCACGGTTAAGCAGGTGCGGGACCAGGGCAGGGCAGTGGCCAAGCAGCAACTTCAGACTGCTTTGGACATCGGTGACTCATGTGCCAGGTCAGTCGCAGCTGCAGTGGCTATGCGCCGTCAGGCATGGCTGAGGATATCCACCTTCACAGCAGATACCCAGCACAAGTTGGCGGCTGTCCCCTTCCTGGGGACCGACCTCTTTGGCCCTGGAGTGGAAGGTCACCTCCAGAGGATCGAAAAGTCCAGTGCCACTCTGGATTCGGTCTCATCTGCCCAGAGGGACAAGGGCCACAGACCGCAACCCAAGCCCTTTCATCCGTCTGCGCCCGCGGCACGTCCGGCCCAGCAGCATCAGGGCCAGCAAGCTCACGCTTGGCATCCCAAACCCAAGCCCGCGGCTTCCTCCTCCAGGAAGCAGGGAGGTAAAGGCCCAGGTGGTCCCTCGGCCGGTCCCTCCTCCAAGCCTGCTCAGTGACGGGTTGAGGGGTGCTGCCCCGAACCTCGTCACCCCACCCCAGGTTCCCCCCATGGGGGGACGGCTTCGCCACTTCTTTTCTGCCTGGTCTGCTATCACCACAGACCAGTGGGTGTTGGAAGTGGTGGGAGAGGGCCTGCCTCTGGAGTTGAGCAGGCCCGCCCTTCGAGCCGTGGCCCCGGTAAAGTCTGCAACCTCGCTGTCGGCTCGCCGAGCCGACATCACTCTGCTCCTCAAGAAGAAGGTGATCAGAGAGGTGGCGGACCCTCACTCAGACCCGGGGTTTGTGTCCAGGTACTTCCTGGTCCCAAAACGGATGGGGGGCTGGCGCCCCATTCTCGACCTGCACGACCTAAACAAGTTCCTAAGGTCTCGGACCTTCAGGATGGTCACTCTGGCTCAGATAATACCATCCCTGGAACGTGGCATGTGGTTCTGCTCTCTGGATCTACAGGACGCATTTTTTCACGTCCCTATCCGTCCGTCTCACCAGAGATTCCTTCGCTTTCGAGTGGAAGGATCCCTTTACGAGTTCCGAGCCATGCCCTTCGGCCTTTCTCTTGCTCCCAGGGTCTTCATCAAATGCATGGCAGTGGTGACACCATTCCTGTGGCACAGAGGGGTCCGGGTGTACCCTTACCTGGACGATTGACTGATAGCAGCCCCCTCCAGACAGGAGGTGGAGCGGTCCAGAGATCTGGCCCTCCAGGTTTGCTCTCAGATCAGCCTCCTCATCAACGAGGCCAAGTTGGAACTTGAACCGAAGCAGGTGATTCTTTTCATTGGGGCAGAGCTCGACTCTCTTTGAGCCAGAGCATGGCACCCGGCTGACAGGGCCGAGGTTCTTTCCTCCTTTGCCCAATCATTTCTGGTTGGGCAATCACGCCCTGCCCGGGACTTCCTGCGCCTCCTGGGTCTCATGGCGGCCTGCACCAGTGTGGTCCATTGGGCCCATTGGAACATGCGTCCCCTTCAATGGGGGTTGGCCAGCCAGTGGTCTCAACACTGCGATCCATTGGACCAGCTAGTGACGGTGACCCAGGGGATGTGGAACGCTCTCCAGTGTTGGATCATTCCAGCTCATCTGCAGGAGGGCATCCCATTTGTCTACCCCAAGCCGACGGTCTCTCTATCGACCGACGCTTCTCTGATAGGTTGGGGTGCCCATCTGGGGGAGCACAGAGCGCACGGCCTCTGGTCCCCTCAGGAGTCCTGATGCCATATCAACCTGCTGGAGCTTCAGGCGGTCCATCTAGCTCTCACCGCCTTTGCTCCATTTCTATGGGGTCAAGTGGTTCAGGTCCAGACGGACAATACCACGACCATGTACAACCTAAACCGCCAGGGCGGGACACGCTCCATGCCTCTGTGCAAGGAAGCTCTCTGCATTTGGTCACTTGTGCGCAGCCTGGAGGCGGATCTCCTAACCATTCATGTGGCAGGAGCCTCCAACACCCTGGCCGATGCCCTAAGCCAGATAGGGGCTGTGTCTCACGAGTGGTCTCTCCTGCCGGAGGTAGTACAAGATCTGTTCTCCCATTGGGGCACACCTCAGGTGGACCTGTTTGCCTCCAGGGAGAATGCGAAGCTGAGGCTGTTCCATGCCTGTCCCCTCAGCAGGGCTCGCTGCAGGGGGATGCCTTCTCGAGGCCGTGGACCCCGGGCCTCTTCTACACCTGTCCCCCATTTCCCTTGATCCACAAGGTGCTTCTCAAGGCGAGGAGGGACAAGGCGCAGGTGATTCTGGTAGTCCCAGACTGGCCCTGCCAATGCTGGTATCCAGATCTCCTCAGCCTCAGCTCCAGGCTCCCGAGGCAGCTTCCAGCTCTCCCGGACCTACTTTCAGTCAATCAGGGGAAGGTGTTCCATCCGGACCTTCAATCCCTGCACCTGACGGCCTGGTTCCTGAGCGGCTAGAGTTCCAGGCCTTGGGTCTTTCTGACGAGGTCCTCAATGTAGTTGAGGCATCCCGTAAGGAGTTGACCAGGAAATGCTATGCCTTCAAATGGAAGAGATTTTCCATTTGGTGTCAGGGCAAGGGCCTGGACCCTTCCTCCTTTTCCTTGGCAAGCATCTTGGATTATCTATGGTCCCTTTCTCAGCAAGGGCTTAGGTCGACGACCCTAAAGATGCACCTGGCAGCCATCTCTGCTTACCGGGCACGGGCCGGGAAGCAGTCGGTGACGCAGGAGAAGGTGGTCTGGTGCTTTTTCAAAGGCCTTGATCACATTTCCCCTCCGGTGTGAGAACCTCCACCTCCATGGGATCTACTGCTGGTACTGGCAAAGCTCATGGGCAAGCCATTCGAACCAATGCACAGGTGTGATCTCTCTCACCTGTCATGGAAGACCGCCTTCTTGGTGGCTAGTACGTCAGCCAGAAGGATGGGAGAGCTCCAGGCGCTTTCCATTGAGTCTCCTTACCTGGTCTTCCACAGGGACAAGGTTGTCCTGCGACCCCACCCGAAATTCCTTCCGAAGGTGGTGTCGGAGTTTCACCTTAACCAGGTGTTGACTCTGCCGGTGTTCTACCCCAATCACACCTCGGAGGCAGAATATAGGCTCCATACTTTGGACCCTAGAAGGGCGCTCGCTTACTATAAGGAGTGCATGGCTGAAATTCGGGGAGAGGTTCGCCAGCTGTTTGTCACCTACGCTGAAGCTGCACCTGGCAGACCTGCAGCCAAGTGAATGATAGGCAGGTGGGTCACCTCCTGCATAGATCTCTGCTATAGGTTGGTGGGCATGGAGCCTCCCAGAGGGATAAGAGCTCATTCTACCTGCCATACCGCTGCATCGGTGGCTGCTTCCAGGGACGTCCCTATCCAGGAAATCTGCAGGGCTGCTACCTGGAAGTCAGCACACACCTTCATCACCCACTACCACATCGACCTTGAGTCTCGCCGGGATGCTGGTTTTGGGGCCTCGGTTCTCCAGTCTCTATTCCCTAAGTAGGGGGTGTGTGCCTTGCCTCCCTCCTCCTGGAGAACTGCTAGGAGTCTGCCAGAAAGTGTGGATGAACAACATATCCATGTCCCTAGAAATACAGGTTACTCACCTGTAACAGGAGTTCTAGGAATGGTATATGTTGTTCATCCACATGACCCACCCGACCTCCCCAGGTTCGACACACTACCTGAGCTTCCAGCGGGCCAGATCTGGCGTCATGGGGCGGAGCCGAGAGTTTTACCACCCGAGTGGGTGGGAGGAGTCAGCTTGAAGACCTGCCGGCAAGACTTAAAGTGGCAAGGATACCTGCCAGAAAGTGTGGATGAACAACATATACCATTCCTAGAACTCCTGTCACAGGTGAGTAACCTGTATTTTTTCACATCCTGCCCAAAATGTGTTTTGCACCTGTGGCGCACAATGGTGTGGTCGCTGTGGGAAATCAACTTTTGGGACAGATTAACAAAATCACAGTGCCACTGTTCATAAGGGCACCCAAAATGCCTATGTTGAAAATGTGGTTAAAAAAATTCCCAAAATAAGTGGGTTACGGACGTGTGTTGTGCAGTTTCTATGCCTGCTCATGACTTCACCAATTTTTCATATTTTCACTCCAGATTTTCAGCGTTGCCATTTTTTTACACCTCCTCATCAACAATACAGTTGTCATTTTTCACATCCTGCCCAAAATGTGTTTTCATCCCTGTGTGCCAAATGGCATAGCCGATGTGCAAAACCACCTTTCAGCTAACAAACTGATTGTGCTGCTCTTCATGAGGTGGGCTCACAAAAAGCCTAGGTTGAAAATTTGGAGTGAAAATACCAACAAACGCCGATGGCATTAGGGTTTCCAACTGTAACATCCCATCCTGTAGAGAATGACAGGCATCAGGGGGTGTGACTTGGGATCAATGGCTGTAATGCTCATGCCATTTCACCCCCACCCCCCTCACACTGCAGCCACTGACAGGCATTGAGGTGTGCCTTGGAGTGTTCACCCCATTCTCCTATACTGCACCCATCTCAACGTATTTTTTTATGGAATGGGTTAAGTATGAGGCCCAAAGACCCCAAAGCACACCACGACACTTGTCAGTGTCTACAGGGTAGGGTGAGGTAAAATGGCATGAGCGTTATAGCTGATGACCCAAAGGCACGCCCCAACGCCTGTCAGTCTCTGCAGAGTGGGGGTGGGGTTGGCATAGTTCAATACTTCACTGCCATTCCTATTATGCATCTCTAACTCCTGCACTACCAATGCCAGTGAGACAACATTCGGCATTGACAAATGCTTGTTTTGATTACCTTTTTGTACACCTTACCCAGGTCTGCCTTGTAAATGAGTCCTTCTCAATGGTACTTCGCCTGGTAAAAATAAAGACTGATTGATTGCTGCAGCTTATTCTTTGCACTTCAGTCTCAATCCTTCCCCCAACTTTTCACTCCTTTCTGGGTGAGTGTGTTTTGAAACGCAGTAACAAATGGTATCATTGAAGGTGAAACTGTACCTCTAACTTGTACATTTATAAGCTGGTTTGTAGAGTTAGAGGACACGCCCCCTCAGGAAGACCAGTTCTGATTGAAGCGCTGGGGCTATGTGATCCTTGTTGCACTAATAAAAGTGTGCCTCTTTGACTGGCCATTGTGCCTTGTTAATTTTCACTCCCAAGCACAGTTTTTTTGCTCTTGGGGGTTTCAAACATGCATGGGATAGGCATAGAGGAATAATGGCAAATAAGCAAGGAGCGGGGAGAGTCACCGGAGACCAGTTAAGGTCTGCAGAGACTGAACAGGCAGGGAACATCTGGGCAGACTGAATGGACCAAGCAGACCTTTTCTGCCAACAAATTCTGTGCTTGTATAATCTTCCTCGAGGATATCTCCCTCCATTGAAAAAAGAACACTATGGTTCTCAAAGGACATGGCTGGGAAGGTAAGAAAGAAAAGGTTAGCTTTCAGGAGGTATAAGGAAGCACAGAGAGGGGAAGACAGGGAACTGTATGTGGAAAAGCAGAGGGAGGAGAGAAAAGTAGTCAGCAGCGCAAAGGTGCAAACTGAGGAAAAAAATAGCCCAGGCAATTAAAAAAGGAGACAAGACCTTTTTCAGGTACATTAGTCTTAGAAAGAAGACCAGCGGTGGGATTGTGAGGTTAAAAAGGGAGGAAGGAGGGTGTGCAGATGGGGACGCAGAAAAAGCAACAATCCTGAACAAACATTTTTGTTCAGTACTCACAGAAGAAGTAGAAGGAGAAGGACCACTACTGGGGGACTGGAGTACCAGTGGGAGGGAGGGAGGTGGACACCAGCCTGACAATCAATAATACAGTCAATTCCACTTGTATGCACTTTGGATGTATACCGTTATCAGATATATACACATTAACCATCATTTGCTATTTTTTTTTTTAACCAGGTAAGGCCTAATAGGCATAAGTGCCTGTTTTCAGGGATGACCTGGGAGCACTGGGGAGGTTAAGTGACTTGTTCAGAGTCATGCAGTATGCAAGTGGAGGTTGTGGGAATCAAACCCAGGTCTGCTGGATGTACCAAACTCATTCACAGCACGTACATCTAACCTCGAGGCTATACTGCCAACCCCAAATTCTATGCTTTTTGTTTCAGCTGTATGCTTAGCAAATTTTGATTGTATGTAACTTTTTTCCCCCTTTTCCGGGTATTCTGACCCTGGCTGAGGTCGTAATTGTTCAGATTTGGGGTGCAATGAGGTACTATGGTGTTGTTGTAGCAACTTAAAAGGTATGAGGAGACCTGTACACTAAGTATACTGCCTGCCAAACAACTCAGAAAAAACAAGAGAACTGTGCTCTCCATTAAGCATGTGGTATAACTGCTTGATAAGCCTTCCCAGTCTGGAATAAGATAGGTCCCTTAACTGTACTGATAGACTTGCCTTCTTGCAGACTTTTAACATGTATAGTTCATTTTCTGTATATATGCCATTTCAGATGTATGCAGAAATATTGCTGTTCCCAACAGTATGCATACATGAGGAATTTACTTTATATTACAAATGAGCAAAAAAAAACCTCCCCCAAATGTGTTCATGCACCACTATCTCTTAGTCTTTGACCCCTGCACCTGCTTACTGTCTCCTTGATCACCCAACTTATGCTACCTGACTGCTACCTGCTTGCCTTTACTGCTTGATCTGCTGCACTTACATATGATGCTTTTGTCAGTTTTAAATTGTTAGGCACACTGCTTTGTTGCATTTCTTGTTTCACTGTTATTGTACTGATTTTCTCCTAGTTACAATTTATTTATTCTATAACTGCTTTTGCATCTGCAACTAGTTTACCCTTTACATTGTATATTTTTTTACTGTTTTTGTACTATGTTTCATTATTATTTGTGCTGATTTTGCCTTGTTACATTGTATTTATTCTTTCAACTGTTTTTGTATCTGTTGCTAGTTTACCCTTTATATTGTATGTTACTGTTTCTTTGTACTATGTTTCATGATTGTTTTTGTGGCTTTTACTCTCCTGGGTCATGCTTGAAAATAGGCATAGTTAGTATCTAGTGCACTGACCTGGTTATCAAAAAACAAATAAATAAACACATTTTCAAGGCACCTGCACATGAGATATTCTTCACAAAATGAGAGTCTTCCTTGCACAAGGGAACTGAGTACTCCAATTCGCTGGGAGTACATCCTCAATCTATAATGGCTTAAAGTCATATATTATTTGAGGGAAGGGAGAAAGAGCTGTAGATTGGGCACAGTTTGATGTAAGTGATTGCAGGGAGAAATGGGCAGACTGGATGGGCCAAGCAGTCCTTATCTGTCATCAAATACTATGTTTCTGTGTTTCTATGTTACCTGCATTATAAATAAGTGGTTAAAATCAGCTCTGGGGCAAATGTATTTATCCACACTGCAGCAACTTCATTGTTTGGGCAGATTTGATTAGAACCTTAGTCTCCTTCTGCCATCAGAGTCTATGTTTCTGAAACTGGCTGTAAAGACTAAACTATGTTAACAAATAGATAAAGGGACCTTTTTTTCCATTTCAGAGATTTCATAACACTGCTTGAATGTGCAGCACCTGTTAATGTCAATCAATTTTAAAAGCCCACTGAAACTTAAATTTTTCTTTCTGAAGGGCAACTGATGCTTCCCAGGAAAATGTTGAAAAACATAATGCTTAGACACATAGCTCAGCAAGTGCTTTGACATGTTTTCTGTTGAAGTGTTTCTGCTCCCAGGCATGAGGGACGGCTGTTCAGCCCTGTCCCGGCTGTCTCGAGCTGGCACCCACCTCCTTCAGCTCTCACCTGTCGGTCATGAAGTACCCCCACAAATTGCCCAGAAAGGGGAGGGCCACCACCCCTCCCAGTACCCAAATCCAGTTTTGACCAGTGGCAAGTGCTGGGTGGCAGTGCTGACCCAGAACCAGCAGCCAGGCTTCATTCAGCTACTCATCCTCAATTTTCCACCTTGATCTTCTCCACAGTCACAGTGGCATGGGCTATAGAAACATAGAAATTGATGGCAGATAAGGACCACAAGGCCCATCCAGTCTGACCATTTCTTTTTCTACCTTATAAATGTGCCATCGGCCTTTGCTCTGTCAATGGCCTATCTATTCATACTCATCTGTATTGCTCCCTTATGCCTTTCCCATGCCTGCTTGAAGCCCTGCACTGTATTCATATCCACCACTTCCTGAGGTAGGCCATTCCATGCATCCACCACCCTTTCTGTGAAAAAGAATTTCCTCACATTACCCCTTAATCGGCCTCCATCTAATCTCATGCTGTGTCCTCTTGTCCTGCTATTTTTCTTATATTGAAACGTGTTAGACTCTTTCACCTTGTTAATGCCCTTAAGGTGTTTGAATGTCTCGATCATATCACCTCTCTCCCTCCTTTGCTCAAGGGTATACATATTGAGCTCCGTTAATCTGTCCTCATATGTCTTCTGATGCAGTCCCTGCACCATTTTGGTTGCCCTTCTCTGGACTGCCTCAATTTGGTTAATGTCCTTGAGAAGGTGTGGCCTCCAGTACTGCACGCAGTACTCCAGATGGGGCCTAACCAGTGTCTTGTAAAGAGGTATTATTACCTCCCTCTTCTGATTTGTGATACCCCTACTAATACACCCTAACATCCCCCTAGCCTTACCTATTTCTTTAGTGCTCTGCTTGGATGATTTCAGGTAATCGGTTATGATGACACCCAAGTCTCTTTCTTCCCTTGTGACTGCCAACAACTCCCCTCCCAGCCTATAGGTGGCTTCAGGGTTTCTCTTCTCCTATGTGCATGATCTTGCACTTCTTTGCATTAAACCCCGGTTGCCACTCTTCTGACCATTTTGCTAGTTTATCCAGATCTCTTCTCATTCTGTCCACCCCATCTGGATCATCTACTCTGTTGCAGATCTTGGTGTCATCTGCAAACAGACAAACCTTACCCCCCAGTCCATCTGCAATGTCACTGATGAAGATATTAAAGAGGACTGGCCCCAGGACTGATCCCTGAGGTACCCCACTTGTGGTTTGCATCTCTTCTGACTGTATACCATTTACCACCACTCTCTGTTTTCTGCCCATCAACCAGTTTGCCACCCAGTTGACCAATTTCTGACCCACCCCGAGCCTACCCAGCTTATTAATCAATCTTCTATGTGAAACAGTATTGAAAGCTTTGCTGAAGTCAAGGTAGGTGACGTCAACTGCTCCCCCTTCATCCACCACTCTGGTTACCCAGTCAAAGAAATCTATGAGATTAATTTGACAGGACCTTCCTTTTGTAAACCCATGCTGTCTTGGATCCTGTGTGCCTTTGGATTCTAGGTATTGCACTATCCTTTCCTTAATGAGTGCCTCCATAATCTTGCCCACTACTGAGGTAAGACTGACTGGTCTGTAGTTGCCTGCCTCCTTCCTGCTACCACTTTTGTGGAGCAGGATCACATGAGCCCTTCTCCAGTCTTCTGGGACCTCTCCTGTGCTCAGAGACTCACTAAACAGTTCTGATAATGGCTCTGCTAGTTCCACCCTTAGCTCCTTTAGTACCCTGGGGTGTATGCCATCAGGTCCCATTGCCCTGTCCACCCTGAGCTTATTGAGCTTTTGTAGGACCCTCTCTTTTGTGAAGGGACTAGTGCTCACCTCCCTCCCCCCTGTGTCCATGGTGCTGAGCTGTGGGCCCTGCCCTACCTTCTCTTCAGTAAATACTGAGCAGAAGTATCTATTTATTTGGGGGTACTTATTGATTGTCATTTAGCATT
Source organism: Neoceratodus forsteri (assembly GCA_016271365.2). Lineage (NCBI taxonomy): Eukaryota > Metazoa > Chordata > Ceratodontiformes > Ceratodontidae > Neoceratodus > Neoceratodus forsteri. The sequence continues at coordinate 1,097,154,240 of CM057451.1, forward strand.
TGATTGTCATGTAATAGAGTTAATCAGTAGGCTACATAAAAGGTTAGGATTTCTGTATCGAATTAAGGACAATTTGACCTATGATGTTAGATTACTGCTTGCACATAGTCTATTATTAATTATGATGGATTATGGGTCTATAGTATATTCATTCACTTCTGAAAAAGTTTTGGCTAGACTCCAAGTAACATATCATTCTATTCTGCGTTTTGCTACTGGACAATCAAGGCTTACTCATCACTGCTTACTTTATAAACAATTGGGTTGTTTATTGTTAAAGGGGAGATTTAATTTTAGGGCTGTGGTGTTTTTGCATAAGGTTTTTTAGGTATTTATCTGCTTAGTATTCTTAATTTGTTTCCAAAGAATATTCCTGGTTGTACAAGATCTCAGAGTATGGAAGGGTTTCAGGTTCCTTTTTGTCAAACAGCTTTTGGTCAAAATTCGCTGAATTTTGCAATTGTTAAGATGTATGATCAACTTCCTAAAAATGTATTAAGACAAACAAAATTGTCTACTTTTAAGTATGAACTTGGGAAAACTTTGTTAGAAAAGTCAAACTGTAAATGTTATGGGTAATGTGTATTTATATTGTGTTATTGTTTTAACTTATTTGTATGTTTGTCTAAACTGGTCATTTGTGAAAATGGGCTTGTCCCACAGACTTACCAGTATAAAAATAAATGAAATGAAAATTTAGGGTAGATGCTTTTACATGGTCCTCCTCCTCACATGCTCCCCCATCTCCTTTGATCTTAGCAATACCCCCTCTGGACTTTCTCCTTTCACTAATGTATCTATAGAAAGTCTTGTCACCTTCTTTTAAAGTTTGTGCTAGTGTTTCCTCGGTTTGGGCCTTTGCCTGTCTTACTGCCTTCCCTGCTTCCCTTAGGGAAGTTTGGTATGCCTCCCTATCTTCATCCCGCTGTGTTCCCTTGTATTTCCTGAAGGCCAGCCTTTTGGCTCTGACCTTTTCTGCTACTGTTTTTGAGAACCAAAGTGGTTTCATTCTTCTTTTGCGCTTCCTTTTCTCTCTAACACAATGGGATGTTGCTTCAAGTATTGCATCCTTAATGTTTGCCCACTTTGCCTGTACCCCCTCACCTGTATTTCTTTTTGCCAGGGCTAGCTTAACTCTGTTGGTCATCTTTATCAAAGTCAGCTCCTCTGAAGCCCCATATTTTTGCCTTGGAATGGGATGATTTAGTTGTAGTGGCCAAATTGAACCATACCATGTGATGGTCCCCCCAGCATGCATGTGGATGCGCACATGCATCCTGGAACCTGCTGCCCCTCCCCCCCACACACACACCCTGACCACAGTAAGGCACTCCAGTGTTTGCACTACCAACAGGCCTCCACTGGGTGGTAGCCAAAAGCTGAATCAACTATCCACCCCACTCCAAGAAAGGAGGCTGCCAAGTGGCGCTCAGTCGTCTCTCAGCTGTCCACCCCCCACCCCCAGCCAACCCCAGTGATCTGAGCTCATTCCCAAACTCGGATCACTGACACAGGAGAGATAATATGCAAGCACCTTAGCCCTCTCTACCACCGTGCCTGCTGTGCTTCAATATGTTTTGCAACATCTCTAACATAGGTACACGGTAAAGAACAGAAAATGCTTGAGCCCACTGAGTCTTCCCTATTGCTCCTACATAGATTTACCCTGCCCTATCAGATCTCTACCCACTCTCTGCCTCCCTTTTTGTTTTTAATACCCCCTCGACTTTGTCTTATTGGGTTTTTGAACCCCAGAAATAGTCCTGTCATTAAACACCTCACTCGGTAAACTGTTCCACTGATCCACCAGCCTCTCAGTGAAGAGGTATTTTCTAACATCCTTTGGAATTTCCCCTCCTCACCACACTAGTTTAAGATTATGTCCCCTGGTGACTGTGCTACACCTTAGCATAAATAACTCTGAGGAGACCTGCCTATTATGCTCCTGCATGCAGTAGGTTTCTAGCATGTCCCCCTTTCCCTTCGTTTCTTCTAGTGAGTACATGTTAAAGCAGCAGTGCTTGCCCATGGGGAAACGTTGACCTTTACTTTTGTATTTTATTTTAGATTGGCCCCTCATCTCCTGACTTGTACGATACCCTTTATCCCCATTTGGAGTCAGCCTCAGCACTTTTTTCATGTTTGAAATAATAAAAAGAGTACTCCTTTTAATATGGCTCGAATCAAGTTTTCACGAGTATTCTCAGCTGTTTTTGTACACTTGTTGTCATCACAAGTGTACAAATTTCCTACCATGCTATCCACTACCCTCTTCTCCTCCACATATGAGACTATCATTATAAACATCACTCTGCCATTCACTGCTCCTATCTACATAGCAGGCACCTACTGTCGCCCCGGACTCCTACCCAAAACTGCTACCAACCTAATTTCCATGCTAGTCTCCTATTCCCACTGGTGAATTGTACATAATGGGTGATTTTAATCTAAATTGGCTATCTGCGGCCCATAATAAAGCCCATTCTGATATAACAACCTTTAACCTCACTCAGCTGATACAGGAGCCAACCGGCTTGAACACCAAAAACTAACAACCGCTCCCTTCTTGACCTGGCCCTCACTACACAAACACATAGAATTGCTAAGTCTGGATTACTGCCAGATGCCCTAAATGATCACCATTTGATTTACCTAGCACTTAAGATCCAGAGACCAAAAGCACCCCATAAATTTCTGCTCACTCGTTCACATAATTCACTTGACTTAATCCCCCGGCTCCATGACCTGTCGTACACAGACTGGACGCTGACTACCTCAGCCACCAATATAGACGAAGCCCTGAATTCCTTCAATACCCACTTTCTCAACACTTGGAATTGCCATGCCCCGCTGCGTAAGACCAGAATCTAAGGGAATCACCTGCCGTGGGTTACCCTGGAACTTTTGGCTTGCCAAAGAGCATGTGACCATGCCTGGCATAAACACAAATCCACTAAGCTCCTGCACAACTACCAACACTACCGCATGCTTCACAATGCATACACAAAGGCTATCCACCTTGCCAAATCCAAGCACTTCCGGATCAACTTCCAAGCCAAGATAAACAAACCTTCAAAATTCTGGAAGGTGATACATGCACTCTTCTCTCCCTCAGCTCACCCACCTACCCCTGTGATCAAGCAAAAAACCATATTCGTCTCTGACCATATGTCAGTAGCTGAATGCTTTAACACACAGTTTACTACTTGTGCCTCTGGCCTTTTAGTTTCCATCCCTCCAACTACACCCTGCTCCCATTCCTCCTCCAATGTCGGCTCCTTCTCCACCCCATCCTCTTCCCACTCCTCCTCCTCCTTTTTCTTCTCACCAATTACTCCTGCTGACATCCTAAATGCTCTCCTTGCTACTAACCCCTCCAAGGGCAGCTCTCCTGACGGCCTTGATCCTAAGCTGCTCTACCTCTTGGCTCCTGCCATTTCATACCCCCATCTGTCCTCTTAAATCTGTCTTTCATGACTGCTACTGTCCAGTCAACCTGGAAGCATGCCACTGTCCTCTCCCTACCCAAGGGCAGTGACTCTACCTCCACAGGCAACTATCATCCTATTTCCTTGCTCCTAACCCTGGTTAAGTTGCCGAAACACCTTGTCCTATCTCAAATCTCCTCTTTTCTTGATGACTTCTCCTTCTTCATTCCTTTCCAGTCTGCTTTTAGAAAAAACACTCTACTGCCACCTCCCTACTGAGGCTCACTGACTCCGTTATCTCTGGAATGGATAGTGGCCAGGTCACATCTGCCATATTTGTTGACTTAACAAAAGCTTTCGACACAGTCTCCCACAGCCTCCTGCTGATTAGTCTCTCCTCAGCTGGCCTCACTCCCACTGCCACTAATTGGTTCAAGGCCTATTTGACTGGTAGGTTGCAATCAGTTGGCATAGCTGACTCCATCTCCTCTCCTCTCCCCATCAGCATTGGAGTTCCACACGGATCAGTGCTTGGCCTCCTCCTTTTCTCTAGTTTTCTTAACAATCTCCCAAAGGTTTGCTCATCTGCATGCATACATATGTATGCAGATGATACTGTTATATACACATCTGGCAATTCTATTAGTGATGTGACCATCAGACTCCAGCAAAACTTCAACAAGATCCAGCTCTGGTTTAGATCACACCAGGTATTTCTAAATGCCAAGAAGACTGTCTCCATGACCTTTGGCACTAGGCAGAGACTCTCAAAGCTAACTGTCATGCCTATCTTCTACACCCTTGATCGGACTACTCTTGAGGACACCTCTTCATTTCAATACCTTGGGGTATGGCTGGACCAACACCTCAACTTCTCTGTTCATATCAATGCCATTCTGAAAAAACTGTGCCCCAAGCTAGGTGCATTGTACAGAAACTGTAAGTGCATCCCACTTACGGCAAGGTATGAGATCATACAGAAGATGATCCTCCCTATTTTTGACTTGCTGCAACATAGTCTACAGTGCTGCTTCACTGTCCACCCTAACCAGACTGGACACCCTCTTTAACTCTTTCTGTCACTTCGCTCTTGACTATCCCTCTCATCACTGTGACCTCTATCGCACCTTGACCTTTCCCTCACTTACTAACAGGTGTACCCTACACTGTGCAAAATTCACCTCTAAATTCTGGCTTGATTCTCTCCCTCCCTACCTACCTACCACTCTATTCCTACCCCTCCCCCCCTACTCTCTCAGATCAGGTGATACAAGGTCCCTAGCAATCCCTCGTTGTAATACTCAAGTGGGAAAAAATGGCTTCTCCCACTGCCTCCCTGAGCTGTGGAACTCCCCCCTCCCCCCCAGATTCATCACTCATCCTCCACATCAGCCCCTAACTGCTGCCCTACACGACTACCTATCTATTAACTGCTCTTGCTAGTGCCACTTCAAATACTGGCTCTCTAGCTGCCTCACCCCTCCTTCTGCCCTATCTTTTTTTCTTGACCCAGTTGTGGTTTTATCCTTCAATTACTTAGGCTCTTATGTTACTGTAATACATGTAGCATAGACTACTTGCATCCAACCTGCACTTGTACTGTTAAATCGCACTTGCTGTAAATAACCTATGTATACCGATAAATGGCTATCTTAGTTTCATTGCTGTAATTGTCAATGTTTGCTATCCTTTGGATACATGTAATTGTTTGTTTAAGTTTCATTGCTGTAACTGTCACTGGCTGTATGCTTACATGTCTATATTCCCTATCTGTTCCCCCTCCCCCCAGGACGTTCCATGAGATGAGCAACTTAGAAACATAGAAACATAGAATTTGATGGCAGATAAGGACCGCTTGGCCCACCTAGTCTGCCCATTTTTCTACCTAACAGATAAGCTGCAGATCCTAGTTAACCAACAGCTTACTTCCTCCTACCCCCCCACTAGGACTGCCTTATGTCTGTCCCATGCTTTCTTAATTCTCCCACTGTTCTTGACTCCACAACCTCCTCAGAGAGGCTGTTCCATGCATCCATAACCCTCTCTGTGAAAACTACTTCCTCACTTTACCTCTGAGCCGTCCCCTCTATCTTCAAATTGAGCCCCCTTGTTCTTGCAACATCTCTTTCTGAAAGATGCTACCCTCTTGGACTTTGTTGATTCCCTTGAGGTACTTGAAAGTTTCTATCATGCCCCCCTCTCCCTTCTTTCCTCAAGGGTATACATATTAAGCTCCTTTAGTCTTTCTTTGTATGTCTTCTGGTGCAGACCCTGCACCATTTTGGTTGCCCTCCTTTAGACAGCCTCCACTCTGTCTATGTCTTTGCAGAGATGGGGTCTCCAGAACTGCACACAGTACTCCAGATGGGGTCTCACCAACTGTCTGTACAGAGGGATAACAACTTCCTGTTTTCTACTATTGATGCCTCTCCCTATGCATCCCATTATCCCCCACCCTTCCTTAATGCCTTCTCACATTGCTTGCCCACCTTTAGGTCATCTGATATAATTACCCCCAAGGTCTTTTTCCATTTTTACTGTTGTCAGTATCTCACCCCCCCCATTGTGTACTCTACCCCTGGGTGTTTGTTTTCCAGGTGCATTACCTTGCAGTTCTTTGCATTGAATCTGAGCTGCCATACATTTGACCATTCCTCCAACCTTGCCAAGTCCCCTTCTCATCCTTTCCACTCCATCTTGTGTATCAACCCTGTTGCAGATCTTTGTGTCATCTGCAAAGAGACATACTTTTCCTTCCAGTTCCTCTGCAATGTCACTAATAAAGACATTAAAAAGGACCGGTCCCAGTACTGAACCCTGCGGTACCCCACTAGTAACCCTCCTTTCTTCACTGTGGACTCCATTTACTACTACACTTTGTGTCCTGTTGTCTAGCCAATTTTTTATCCAGGCTACCACCTTGGGACCCACTCCAAGGCTGGCTAACCTGTGTATTAATCTTTTGTGTGGGACTGTATCAAATGCCTTGGTAAAATCTAGGTAGGCCATGTCCACAGCCCCTCCCTGGTCTACTACTTTAGTCACCCAGTCAAAGAAATCTATTAGATTCATCTGACATGACCTTCCCATTGTGAATCCATGCTGCCTTGGGTCCTGTGTCCCACTGGCCTCTAGGTACTCAACAATTCTTTCCTTCAGAAGTGATTCCATCATTTTCCCTACCACTGAGGTCAAACTAACTGGTCTGTAGTTTTCTGCCTCTGTCCTGCTCCCACTTTTGTGAAGAGGAATCACATCCGGCCTCCTCCAGTCCCTCAGGTACCACACCATCCTCCCATGATTTGTTAAAGAGAGTAGTCAGCGGTGTCACTAATTCTACCCTTAGTTCTTTTTAGAATTCTTGGGTGAATCCCATCAGGCCCCATTGCTTTTGTCCACCTTCAATTTTATTAGTTCTTCCAGAAGCTTTCTTCTGTAAATGGACTAGTATCGACCCCGTCTTCAGAGTGTTTCTCTTGTTTGGTTTAGGTAACTCCCCCTCCTCTTCCTTTGTGAATACTGAGCTGAAATATTCGTTCAGTATTTCTGCTTTTTCACTGTCACCCTCTACCCACATTCCCTCCCCTTTATTAAGCCTCAGTATCCCTCCTTTGGTCTTTCTTCGCGCCCTAATGTACCCATATCCCCCTTCTTAACAGAGTTGGCTATCCTTTCCTCAGTTTGAGCCTTTGTTATTCTGACTGCCTTCCCAGCCTCTTTCTGCTCTAACCAATAAAGTTCTCTGTCCTGCTCCTTCTGTGTTTCCTTATATTTCCTGAATGCTATCCTTTTCTTCTTAACCTTCCTTGCCACCTCTTTTGAGAACCATAGCATTTTTTTTCCTTCATTGTGTTTTGTTGATTTGCTTTACACAAAGGCTTGTTGCCTCTGTGATGGCTGTTTTGATTACTCCGCATTGTTCCTCCACCCCTCCTTCTTGCCTGTTTGCTAGTGCTTTTCTGAAGCACTCTCTCATTTTCCCAAAGTCAGCCCTCCTAAAGTCCAAAATGTAATTGTCTGTTTAAGTTTCATTGCTGTAACTGTCACTGGCTGTATGCTTACATGTCTATATTCCCTATCTGTTCCCCCTCCCCCCAGGACATTCCGTGAGAAGAGCAACTTGTTGTTCAGTGTACTTTTCCTGGTGAAACATTTCAATAAATAAATAAAAGCATATGATCAGGAAGCAGTGTCTTCTGCATGCCAGTTCATTATAGTCACAAGAAAAGTGATCTTAAACAATGGGCGCCAGATTTTTAAAAGGGCAGGAATGCCGTAACTCCCTGGTGCGCTGAACAAATGGCGCATTGGGGCTTGTGGCATTCTCTGGCTGACAATCGAGAATTCCTATCCCTTGTAGCCACTCACCACACCTTAGGTCACATTTTTATGATCTAGTGTGCGCCACTCCTGGAGGCCCAAGTTACGGAGCTTGCACCAGATATTTGACACAAGCTGCCATAAATCATGGAAACAGTCGCAACTGCGCCCAAGATTGGAAAATCAGGTGCAGTTGCAGAAAAGAGGTTTGGTGCACCACCAAAACCTAAGTCCCGTGGTGCAAGGCTTGACACAAGCACTGTGCCACCTTTTGAAAATCTGGCCCTGGGTGTTCAAAACCAATGGAGAATACTGATGAAAACTTTGTCTGAACCATATTACAAGGAACACACCTTTTATTATTTCAGGTGTAAAAAAATTGGCAAAGCAGACTCAAAATATGGAGAAAAGAGTACCATACAAGACAGGTAACAGGTGGCAATCTAAAATTGAATAAAACAAAGCATAGGTTAAAATTTTCACTGCTATCATGCACTGCTGCTTTAAGACTGTCTAATCTTTCCTGATAGGTCTTTTCAGCCCCCAGACCCTTTTTGTAGCCCTCCATTGGATAGTTTCTAAACTCTTTCAGTCAGTGTTGGAATTAAGCTTTGGGAGCTGGGGGGGGGGGCTATAAGGGTCTTATCTTTAACTCAAGCCAGACTTCCCATTATAAGTCAATGGCAGTGATGCATGAGCTACTAGGGGCTCACTTCTGAGCTGGGGGGAGCCAAGTCCTGGCAATCCCCCCTGTAATTCCAACACTGCTTCCAGTCCTTCTTACATGTGGGTTGTAAAACGCCATGCAGTATTCCGGGTGTGCTCTAACCACTGACCCGTACTGTGCCAATATCATCTCTTTGTTGTGATTAATGAAGCCCTGTCATATACACCCCGGCATCCTATTAGCTTCCTCTTGAGTAATATGTATTTAATTACATTGGACCTTTACATAAACAGTGGATATTTGCCCTATATAATTCATCTGTTTCTGCTGTCTATTCCTCAGTTGAAGTCATATCTTTCTGCTTGGGACATCACGCACACTGCCATGGTATGAGATTGCGATGTCACAAATAGAAGGTTTTCCAGGGCAGTAAACAGCGAGAGTATGTGAATGTCCAGGCACTGAGATCCTGTCTATGAAAATGTATGTAATAATAAAAGAAAATTAGGAGAAGACAAATACAGAACATGTGCAGTATATAAACTACACTACAGGCAGAATTATTATGTCTAATATTGGTTTTCAAAGTTTTTCCCAGGGAAGTCATTTACTCTTTAAGTTCTATGTGTGCGGGGCATCAACACTGAAAATAATGCAAAGTACTGTCCAGCTTCAAAGCTAGACAAGCATCCCTGTATTTGTGTAACTTCTTCTGGGAAAGACCTTTCAGAATTATCATCTTGTTTATGTTATTTTTTTTATTTTAAAACACATTTAACTGAGAAAGCAAACATAGATCAATAGAGGACTCGTATGCAAGTACTGCGTGCCATTCTGGAAGTCAAAGTATAACAGCACCAGGGCAGAGAGGGCAGAGAGCAATGTAACATTTATTCTAACAGCCCCTCCTAATCAATGGCATTTTCTTTTATGTAAGCAAACTACCAACTTCACAGTACAAATTCAATAAAAAAAAAAACATAACAGGTGAGTTTTCCGGAAAATGTATACAAAATGCTGATACAAACTTTGTGTAAATGAGATTAAATGTTTCCTCCAGCAATGTCCATCTCACCCTTTTTTCACACTGCACAGCATTAATACAACCGCCACAAAGAACATGAACGCAATGACACATTACTGTACCCCCTGCCTCTTGCCTTCTTGCAGTCAGCCAGTGCGGTAACATCTGGCTTATTGCATATGCTACAGTGAGTTATTACTGCACATGGCTTCCAACATTACAGAGACAAAAATAAAAAGATCCTCATTATATGGCAAGCCAACTCTTATTACTGAATCGTGATCTTGTGCAGCCAATCAGGTTGCTCAGTTTAACTATGTCATTTTATAAACAACATAAATTGCTGCACGGGTTGCTTCAACATTATTGTTCATTTATTATGTTTGCTTGCACGCATGTGCAAGAAAGATAGTGCCAGCATATGAGTTTTCGTAGGTGTGCCACCCCCACTTCCAATGCCCTGATCCTTTTTGCAGGCGTGGCTGCATCGCAGCAATGAATGTCCGAGCTATCTATCACAGCCATTCAGATGCAGTGCCATACAGTTCTGAGAAAACCACTGCTACAATTAGCATTGGTAACGTGCAGGCAATTTGCATACTGCCATCGGCAGACAGGCAGTATGCAAATTGCCTACATGTCAGCACTGCATCTGAACTGTCACAGACAGTTAGTTCCTGATCCCCGTCAGATCCAGTTCCCCCTTCCCCACAAGAACACCTAGGTAGCATGCTGGGAGCCCACCCCATCGTGCTCATGCGCTCCTGTCCACCCCCACACACTGTATGACCAATGGGGGTGCCCAATCCCCTGTCGGCTCCACTGCCCCCCAAATGCAAACTTCCAAGTGCCATGCTGGGAGCCCACTCCAGCTCGGCAAAAGTCTGTGGCCCACGGGGGTGCCCAATCCCCCATCAGCTCCACTGCCCCCCCAACAAACTTCCAGGTGCCATGCTGGGAGCCCACCCCAGCATGGCAAAAGTCCCAGGTCGTCTTTATAAAAAAAAAACACCTAGAACAAAAGAAAACAGCCCCTCATCAACTCTCTTAGTTGCCCCCTTCCCCAACCCATGCCCACCTTCTGCGTACCCTACCTCCCCACACCCCTCTCACCCCATACTTAACTCCAGAGGCCAGCGCGATGATCTTTGGTGGACCGGGAACAAGTCTACACTCTTCAAAGCTGACTGCTAACTGAAGAAATCCTAGTAAGCTGTATAATGACAAATGGTTTTATTTTCAACTTTGGTGCATATCTCATCCATTTTTTGGAATTTCTTCACCAAATTTTCAACATGGGTTCTTGGGACCCCACCTCATGAACTCAGCCACTGTCATTTTGTTATTCAGTCTCAAAAGGTAATTTCATGGTCACTGCGTGGAGCCACCTTTCAGGACTGAGTAACGAAACAACAGTGTCATAGTTCATGAGGGAGGCCCCCCCAAAACCCTATGTTGAAAATTATGCACGCTGGTAACTTCAAGAATTTTTACTATTTTCACTCCAGATTTTTCAACATTGCCATTTTACCACACCTCCTTATGAGCAGTACAGTTGTCATTTTTCACATCTTGCCCAAAATGTGTTTTCATGCATGTAGCATACAATGGTGCGGTCGGTGTGCGAAATCAATGTATGGGACACATTAAGAAAATCACAGTGACACTGTTCATGAGCAGAGGTCTTAAAATGGCTATGTTGAAAATTTGGTGACAAAAGTCCATAAAATGACTGTGTTACAAGCGTGCATTGAGCAGTTTCCACGCACCCTTGTAAGTTCACAAATTTGTAATATTTTCAGTCCAGATTTTCAACACTGGCATTTTTCCACACCTCCTTATGAACAGTACAGCTGTCATTTTTCGTATCCTGGCCAAAATGAGTTTTCACACTTCCAGCGCAGAAATGCACGGTCGCTGAGGGAAATCAGTGTTCAGGACAGATTAAGAAAATCACAGTGACACTGTTCATGAGCGGAGGTCCCAAAATGCCTGTGTTGACAATCTGCTGTAAAAAATTCCCAAACTAATTACATTACTGGTGTGCGTTGCACAGTTTCTATGTACACACGTGACTTCACCGGGTTTTTTTATATTTTCACTCCAGATTTTCAACATTGCCATTTTTTATACCTCCCCTTGAACAGTACAGCTGTCATTTTTCCCATCCTGTTCAAAATGTGTTTTCGCACCTGTGGTGCCAAATGGCGTAGTCGCTGTGCAAAATCGGCTTTCGGCTAATGAACTGATATTGCCACTGTTCATAAGGTGGGGTCACAAAAAATCCATGTTGAAAATCTGGAGTGAAAATACCAATGAACACCCAGGGCATTAGGATTTCCAACCGTAACACCCCACCCTGTACAGACTGACAGGCATCAGGGGTGTAACTTGTTGTCTGTAGCGCTTATGCCATTCCACCCACACCCACACCCTGCAGCCAGTGACAGGCATCGAGGTGTGCCTTGGACTCTTTGGCCCCAAAGTTCACCCCATTCTCCTATACTGCACCTATCTCACCATATTTCCTTATGGAGTGGGGTGAGCGTAAGGCCCAAAGACCCCAAGGCACACCATGACACTTGTCGGTGTCTGCAGGGTAGGGTGTGGTGAAATGGCGTGGGTGTTATGGCCAATGACCCAAAAGCACACCCCAATGCCTGTCAGTCTCTGCAGGGTAGTGGTGGGGTTGGCTTCAGTTCAATACTTCACTGCCATTCCTATTATGCATCTCTTAACTCCTACACTACCAATGCCAATGCCAGCAAGCAAACATTCGGCATTGACAAATGCTTGTTTGTATAGTCACAGCTCCAGACCAGGAAAGGCAAGAGAAGGAGAAAGGAAGGGAAGGGCAAAGCAGTGAAAGGGAAGGCATGAAAACTAGGTGATAATTGTAGGAAGAAGGCAGAAAATAAGGGCTGAGGCTTTATATATGAACCTACCCAAGCATCCCATTGTGTTCACGTCCCGTTGTGTAAATGTCCCAAAGCAGAAGTGTGGCAGCTGCCCAAGGAACATCCACAGAGCACTGACAGGAAGACTGAAGGTCCACAAGGGACTCCAGAAGTTGGTACAGGTATCTGATAGTAATTGGACAGATTGTGCAAGGGGAGTCTAATAATTCCCTATGTAGTGGTAGCCCAACACAGTAAACTGTGAGGGTGTAACCATGAAACTGTACTAAATGTAACTCTATAAGTGGACAAACACCCTGTCTAGAGTAGGGTGTTGTAGGGTATAGCTAAATGGGTTTCTGGCAGGCAAAGAACAGTAAGGTTAGTACTAGAGTGTATTTCAGTTTACGCAGCAGTCAAAATAGGTACATAGATACATAGACACTGTCAGCAGATAAGGGCCTATGGCCCACCCAGTCTGCTCATTTGAGCTTGTAAGTTCCCTTTACATTTTTTTAGAAGTCCGTTGTCCTTTATCCCTGACCTCCAAAATTCCCTTATGTCTGTCCCTGCATTTTTAAATCCCGTGATTGTTTCAGCCCCCACCATTTCCTCTGAAAGGGTGTTCCACTTGTCCGTCACCCTTTCCGTGAAGAAATTCTTCCTCACATTTCCTTTGAAATACCCTCCCTCCAACTTCATCCCATGCCCTCTAGTCCTGGAACATCTTTTTCACTGGAAAATAATGTATTCCTGCACCCTGTTCCTCCCTGTAAGGTACTTATCATATCCCCTCTCTCCCTCCTCTCCTCCAGGGAATACATATTTAAGTCCTTCAGCCTGTCCTCATAGGACTTGTGATATAATCCAAGGTACTGTGTGAAGGGGAAAAATCAGACAACATGGAGCACAGATACAGTGGAGAGATAGTTAGCAGTAGGGACTGTGGGGCACTCATTTCCCAGGCTATGCACTGAAGGAAAGGACAGTGTCCCATATGTAGGGCATTTATGGAGCTCTGTGCACTGCTGATAGCAGCAATGGAGGAGATACAACAGATGCATCACCAGCTGAGCTTGTTCCCCCAGACAACTCAAGCACCCCACTCCCCAAGGAGATCACTGCCCTGGGGGGGGCTGGAGGGTAGGGGGGATGGGAAGGAGATGCAGGGAAAGCCACAATGGAGTCATCCAGGCTCACCATAACTCACATCATTTCACTTTGTACCAGTGGAGGAGGAGCAGGTACCAGAATCCTTTGCTGGGGGCTCAGAGTCAGTCAGGAAGGGTGAACATGATCTCTTGGTGGTACCCAGTGGAAAGATCAGGATGAGGGCAGCAAGGAGTATCCTAGTAGTAGGGGACTCCATGATTAGAGTGGGGGAGAAGGTGGTGGGAGGTGAAGAAAATGGGAAGGGGGGTCACATGCCTTCCAGGCGCATCAAGCATCCGAGACATGGATAAGATAGGGAGGATGGTATAGGAGGGGGAAGGGGAGCTTCAAGTGCTGGTACTGTACACTTGGGTAGCAACAATCTGGTGAACCAGCCTACAGAGGCAGTGAAGCATGACTTTCAAAGGCTGGTGGACAGATTGAAGGCACCAATTTCTATGGCCTTTTCCAAGGTTCTCCTGTGGGGGTTAGAGGAGGAAAAAGGGTAGAGTGAGGAAGGAAGAGACTGAGTTGTTTAATAAGTGACTGAAGGGATGGTGCAAGGAGGAGGGCTTCCATTTCATGGGAAATTAGGGGGACTTCTAGGACAGAAGGCTCTTCAAAGGTGATGGTCTTTGTCACAAACTCGCTCAGTCGGTCATCCCTCTACTCCCAAAGTGCCAACCTCTGAGCGTATGATTTGTGGACAGTGAACAGAACAAGGTAACCCTCTTGTCTGTTTTGTGGGTTCAAGTCACTTTAATCTCAGGTTCTGGAGGGATTCAAACTGATAACCTCTTGTTAACGTACTCAATTATTAGGCTCAGATAATTCTGTCTTCTGGGGGCCAGATATCTTTGCCTATGGGCACCTAATCAGGTATTTCAAATGAACCCTTAGAACTCTATGCAAGACTTTAGAGAACTCTATCCATTTCCCAGTTTGGTACATCAATAAGCTCTACACAGTGTTAACTATAACCACTCTAAGCTCTACTTAAATAAAAAGAAATATCAAGGCACTCCAGGCAGTTTCCACTTTAAAATACATATCTTTACTTTAAAATAGGAAAACAGTAAAATTACAGAGCAAAATATCTCCACACATACAGCCTTAAAAACAAACAGGTTTAAAGTGCAAGTTTCTACAATACATACATTCAGACTGGTCTAATCTTACTCTCTTTCAGTGCTGTGATGTTTCTTCCTCAGTCAGATAATATGAAAAAAAGGTGAGTCTGTCAAGGTTCTCTCAGCAATTAAACACAGTTCTGAGCCAGCCTTCTCTGAGGTCACCAAACTCTGCCGTGGTGTAACAACATCTATATTTATTATAACCCAGGATGTCTAAATAAAATATTTAAAAAAACATAATAGGTGACCTCACTGACTTTCCTCTCCTCAGGTTAACCAGACAAAACCGGTTTGGGCTCTGCTACACATACACATCAAAAGTTTCTTTGATATAAGTCACTGTATTCAAAGCAAAAGTGTATTTGACTCTTTAATCCCGTCTGGGCCTTGATATCTACACATCAAAAGTCTCTCTGATGTAATTCAAGGGTTTCCCGGGAATGGATATATGACCTTCCAAATTCGTCGGGTCCTGTTTTTTATTTATTTATTTATTTGTAAATATCGGAAGACCTTTAAGCGTGAGCTCTTTTACAAAGGTTCTACTTCAGGGTGGACAAATAATACAATACACAAATACAGTAGTTACAAATTCAGAACAAATACAGTTGTTTACATTAGGGTTCAGCACATTAGGCAGTAAAAGAGTAGTACATGAGAATTTTAGGCAAACAGTGGAAAACAAAGCTATTGTAAGAGGATTTAGGTTATGTCTTGGATGATTCTAGGGGTGGCTCAGCCCTGGAGATCTCGAGAGGTCCATTGATAGACTATGGTTGGGAAGGTGGGAGAAGGGGGGTTGGGAGGCTGTACACAGAGCCTGAAGGAGGATTAGTAGCTTACTAGTGCTCCTGGCTAGGCTAGGATGAGGGCAGGTTTTGCCCAGACATCAACCTCTTTGATGAAATAAGCTGGTTTCCTGGGCTGATATTAAAAACACATGCATGCTCTTTCCATATGACACCTAGAGCAAAATCAAAGGATTTCCCTGGGGATGCCATGAATGGCTAATTTCATTTCCTGGGATCAAAGCAAATTTAACATGCTAATTGAACCTCAGATCTCTGTAGTTTAAAATACCTCCTGTCCTTTGAACTTATCCCTGGGAGGTTTTGATGTGTCAGTTCAGCAAGACTGTAGTTTCCTCAAACTGACCTTCCCATCACATATTTTATATGTAATAAAAAAATTGATACAGCATTCAGAACTGGCTGTCTACGTCACAGTCTTCACCTAACAAGAGAGGCAGCTAGTGCTCTGGTTCAGAAGTTTGATGCTTACATTGGTGGACAGTTAAATGGACTGTGAGGGAGGCTGAGACTGGGGGAGCCACAGAGAAAGGAGAACATAAGGGTAACCTGGCCAGGACTCCCTCAGAAATGGGGTCTAGAAGCAGGGGGATTTTGATACATCCTGACAGGGGTCTGCAATAAAGTAAGAAAAGGAGTCAGGGAGCAGGGGCACACACAGCAGGCAACGGGCAGGCAATTAAGGAAGTAAAGGGAGTAGAAAAGGGTAGATGCTGACAAAAAGAGGAGAGGTATAGGCAAATACTGGAAGGCAGTCTGCTTAAATGCCAAGAGCCTTGGAAACAGCATTAGAGAGCTCCAGGTGACGGTGGCAGATGTGGGATTAGACTTCGTAGCCATCAAAGAAACATGGGCCACCAGGACAAAATGACTGAAACTTAGCAGTACCAGGCTATAGAATGTATAGGTAAGATATGACTAAGGGAAAATGAAGTGGGGTAGCCATCTATTTCAAGGAAGGCATAGAGGCAGCAGAGGAGGGCCTATCAGGGGAGGGAGAGAGATAAAGAATCGCTATGTGTGCAGCTCACAACCACATTGGAGTAAGAAGCTGCAGATGGGAGTGGTCTACAGACCATCAGAACAGGAAGGATGAGGATGATGGTGAACTAGGAGCAGAATTCAAAAGAGGGCCACAAAGGGAGAGGTAGTGGTAGTGGGGATCTCAGTCTACCAGACATAGATTGGGAAATTCCTGCAGCTAAGAGCACCAGAGGTCAGGCCCAGCTAGATACATTGCAGGACTGACAAGGGGTGCAGCTGGTTAAGGAACCTAGAAGGCAAGCTGCCATTCTTCACATGGTGCTTACCAACTCAGAAATGGAAGGTGGAGTGTGGGTTGGGAAACCACTGGGTTCCAGTGACCATAATGCCATATGGTTTGAACTGGCCCTGGATACCAGTATACACTTGTCAAAGGCTGTGGTTCTGGATTTTAGAAGAGCAGACTTTGACCAGACGAGGGAATTAGTCAAGGATAAGTTGGGAGTGAACAAAATCAAGATGGTGGTGGAGCAGTCAGGAGTAATTAAAGGAGCCATTCTCAAGGCAATGAGGACGTCCTGAAGAATGGCTACCATGATAAACAGGCATAGGAGACCACTCTGGTTCTTGAAGATGGTCAGGGAGGCAGCAAATGGAAAATAATGGCCTTTATCACATACAAAGATAAAGATCAAGAAGGCAGTCAAGGACACAAAAGCAGACACAGAACTGCATATTGTTGAAGGGGTCGGTGGGCAGTTCTTTACATACATCAGGGAAAAAAGAAAGATGAGAGGGGAATTGCTAGGCTGACAGAGGGGAGCAGAGTAATAGAGGAGGACAAGCAGAAGGCAGACATTCTTAAGGACTAATTCTGCTCAGGGTTCACAGTGGGATATAGTGGGCCTTTGACTGAAAGCAGCATAAAGACTGCTGCAAGGGAATCCTAGAAATTGGGCAGGTGGTAATTATGGGAGAAAGGGTAAGAAAAGGGCTTGTAGCCCTAAAAACAGATAAGGCTCCAGGGCCAGATGGGATGCACTCAAGGGTAATCAGGGAACTGGCAACAGAATTGACTGAACCCGTCAGTGATATTCAATAGCTCACTACAATCAGGGGTGGTTTCAAAAGACTGGAGGGTAGCAGACGTAGTTCCGTTTCACAAGGGAGGAGACAAGGAGCAACCAGAAAACTATGGGCCCGTCAGTGTTATCTCCATTGTGGGTCAACTAATTGAGGCACTAGTCAAAAAGGACCAAGCAGAGTACCTGGAGAGGAATGGCTCCAGGATAATAAGCAGTGTGGGTCTGTGGCAGGGAGATCTTGCAGACCAGCCTGCTAGTGTTCTTTAACTGGGTAACTAGTGCAGTGGATAAGGGGCAAGAAGTGGATTTACTCTACTTTGACTTCAGCATGGCATTCAACTTGGTACCACACATAGGGCTGCTGAAGAAGTCAGAGAATCTGAGTACAGAGTAGGACCTATTAGATGGGAGGGTAGCTGGCTGGGTGGGGGGAGACAGCAGAGGGCGGTCGTAAATGGGGTCAAGTCAGGGGACACGGGAGTCACAAGTGTGGGGGTACCACCGAGCTGAGTCCTGGGTCTGGTCCTTTTCAATATATTCACCAGTGACATAGAAGAAGGAATACAGGGCAAGATGTGTCTCTTTGAAGATGATGCTAAGATCTGTGGCAGGTTAGAGAGTGAGGAAGGGGTAAGGGAGTTGTAGAGGGAACTGCAAAGATTAGCGAGGTAGTCAAAGATTTGGCACTTGAAATTCAATGTCAAGAAGTGTTTGTTTATTGTAAGGTTAAGACCATACAGCAATGCTCATTTACAATGGTGACCTTTACATACACAAAATATACAACACAAAAGATAAAATATACAATAAATACAAGAATACAAACATCATACAATAATATAACACTTGGAACACATACATATGCAAGCAAAGTGTTGCATATAAGTACAGAAGACACTGTGTCTGATGATGCAGACCTGTATGCCATCATATGTGACTCCCTAAAACAATGTAGCCTATGCAAAAAGGCTTACAGCAAGGCAACCAGAAATTCAGGGGTGTACTGGGAGGGGGCTGACAGCGGGAGGAAAGAGGTAATACTGCCTCTCTATAGATCACTGGTGAGGCCATATCTGGAATACTGTGGCCAATTCTGGAGTCCCCCACCAAAGGAAAGACAAAGACAGGTTGGCGATGGTGAAGCATAGGGTTACCAAAATTATTCAGGGCCAACAGGGCAGATCCTACAAGGACTGGCATAAAGCTCTGAGCATGTACTCACTGGAGACCACAAGGGAGAGAGGCAATATGATAGACACATTCTAGTTCCTGAAAGAAATATACAAGATAGACTGGAAGGAAATATGCAGCCGGAATGGCAAATCAGTAATATGGGACATGGGTGGAAGCTGGTGGGGAGGGACATGAGAAAGTTTTATTTTACAAAGAGAGTGCCTGAGCCATGCAACAGCCTACTTGTAGAGGGGAGACGTAGCCCTTTATGTTAAGGATGGCATTGAGGTTGTGAAAGATGGGTGCATCAGGGGTAGTAATGGGGAGACGGAATCACTGTAAATGCAACTCGTGGCAGCCTCAGGCATGAAATTATGCTTGGAGGTGATAGAAAGAGGGATGGAAAGGGGAAAGTAGTGGTAGTAGGTGACCTGAACCTGCTGCACATCGACTGAGATATTCCATTGGCCAGAAGTCTTGCTGGATACATTCCAGAACTGTCTACTGGTACAGCTGGTTAAAGAATCCACCACGCAAGAAGCCATTCTGGATGTGGTGCTCAACAACTCAGAGGTGGTGGTAAGAACTGTGAGAGTAGGGGAACCATTTGGGAACCGCAACCACAACTCCATTTGGTTTGCTCTGGCCCTTGGGACCAGAAAATCCCAACTGAGAGCTGAATATCCTTGATTTCAGAAGGGAAGACTTCAACAGGTTGAGGGTGTTGGTCCAGGACATGTTAATCAGTTAAACTGTCTGTAGGAGGTGTGGAAGAGAGATGGGGGTCAATAAAGGGGACCATTTTTGAGTCATCTAAGTAATGCATGAGAACGGTAACCAAAATAAACATGTTCAAGAGACCATTACGACTTTCGGTAAGGGTGAAGGGGGCAGTGAGGGCCAAGAAAAAGGCCATCTCCAGGTTCAAGGAAAAGCAGGGGGAGAAAGAATGGGGAAAATATTTACTGAGAAATTAGGAGGCAAAGAAGATTAGGAAGGCCAAGGCAGGCACAGAGTTGCATACTGCAGAGGGGATCAAGGGCAGAGAAAAGCACTTCTTTTGGTATATTAGGGAAAAAAAGAGAGGGAATTGTTAGGCTACATGTAGGGTAATACAGGAGGACATGCAAAAGGCTGTCGTCCTTAATGATTACTTTTGCCATAAAGATAGATAAGGTCCCAGGACCAGATAGGATGCATCTGAGGGTACCCAGGTAACTGGCAGTGGAACTGGCTGCATTCCCGGCAGGACTATTCAATAGCTCATTACAGACGAAGATAGTTCCAAAGGACTAGAGGGTGGCAGATGTAGTTCCACTCCATAAGGGGGGGACAAGGAACAAGAAGAGAACTACAGACCTGTCATTCTTACCTCTGTTGTAGGGAAGCTGATGGAGTCACTGGTCAAAGAGGGCCTTGTGGACTACCTGGAGAGCAGTGGTCTCCAGGACAGTAAGCAGCATGGGTTTGTGACAAGGAGGTGTTGTCAGACTAACCTGATAGTTTTCTTTGATTGGGTAATGAGGGCACTGGATAGGGGCCATGCTGTGGATTTACTCTGCATTGACTTCAGTAAAGCTTTTGACTGGGTGCCTCACAAATGCTCGCTGAAGAAGATGGCGGATATGCGTGAAGCTAGGAACATAGTAAGATGAGCAGGTTACTGGCTAAAAGGGAGGCAGAAGAGGGTTGCAGTTAACAAGGTCAAATAGGAAGACGGGGAAGTCATGAGCATGGTGCCACAGGGATCTGTCTCAGGCCTGATCCTCTTCAATATGTTCATCAACAACATTGGAGATGGAATCCGGGCAGGTTCTTCTCTTCATAGATGACACTAAGCTCTGTGGGAGGGTGGACGGAGACAAGGGAATTGAGGAAATGCAGAGTGACCTGCAAAGGCTAGGGAGCTGGTCTAAGGTTTGGCATTTAATGCCAAAAGGTGCAAGATGATGCACCTAGGGAACAAGAACCCCACGGCAGAATACTGGATATGTGAGGTAAGACTCAGTACTACAGCTGAGGAAAGGGACCTAGGAGTTATCAGTGACACCCTCAAACAATCTAACCAGTGCAACAGGCCTAAGGTAAGGCAAATAGAATGCTGGGGTTTATTCGGTGGGGTATTGACAGCAGAAGGAAAGAAGTAATACTACCCTTAGTAGATTTTGGTGAGGCCACACCTGGACTATTGTGCTCAGTTCTGGAGTCCTTACCTCAGGAAAGGTAAGGACAGGCTGGAGCAGTGCAGTGAAGGGTAACACAGATGATTTATGGCCAACAGGTGGGGTCATACATGGAGCAACTGAAGGCACCAAACATGTACTCGCTGGCCCAGAAGGAAGAAGGGAGATTTGATAAGAGACCTTCAAGTTCCTGAAAGGAGTAAACAAGGTGAACTGTGGGGAGTTAGTCAGCATGAGTAATAATTCAAGGTCATCAGGACACAAGTGGAAACTGACAGAAGGGAAGTTCAGGAGGGTCATGTGAAAGTATTAATTTACAGCAAGGGTGGTTGAACCGTGAAACAGTCTACCAGCAATGTGGTTGGTGCTGGATTTTAAGGACTGTTGGGACAGAGTGAAGGGTATAGTCACTATGTGGGGCAATAAACTGGAAGGGGAATGGGGGGGTGGATGGGGAGGGCTAAGACCCTGGATGGATATTACGTCTCTGAGTCAGATAGGGAACCATGGGCAGATTGGATGGACCGTTGGTCTTTTTCTGCTATCATTGTCTATGTTTCTATGTCCCTCTCACCCTGTGCAGGCAGGGATCCACTGGCAGCCCAGCATGGGCATTCAATTGGGTGCCCATAGTCCAGGCCAGCTCTGCCCCCATGCCACCTGCTGCTACCCCAGCGAGGACTGTGGATGCCATCAGGTGCAGACGAACATCAGGGTGTGTACAGCTATAGCCAGTATATGTGCAAACTGAGCATATCCTGGCCCCCTATGTGGATTGGGCCCCAAGTCTGAATTAGACTGAAAGATGGCTTTGAAGGAAACTGTTCTAAAACATACAGCTCAGTTCTGTCTTATCCTTACAGAGGTCTCTAGTCACCAGCAAAACCCACAGTTGTCATCAGCAGATCCCAATTACACAGCAGTCTGAAAAATAAAATGGCTTTTAAAGCCATTCTGATTTTATTTTTGTGCATTCTGTATTTATCCATTACTGGCACTTCAACTCCTTCAGGCCCCCAATGCCATTCTGCTACCCCCACCGGACTCACCCTCGATGCCTGCACGGAGGCAACCCAGACCTCCAGACCCCACTTGGCCTCTGTCCCTGTGTGCCAGCTTGTCCCCACCTGGGGCCTCCCTGTATCCTAGAGGTGAGAGAAAACAACTGAGTGCTGACTGAAGGGCTCCAGCATTGGTGTGCTGGGGAATCTGTTGGTGTTGGTGTACTGCCAGTGCTGTCATATGGCATACCAGTACAGGATTCATGCCCTTTCTCCCACCCTTTCCTTGATCTCATGTATGCTACAGCTGAGCTGAAGGGTGCCCAATGATGCATGGTCACACACACCATCAAAGGCACCAGCATTTCTCTACCACCAAAGCAGCTACTAAGCAGTGCAATGTGAACCCTCCCCCTAGGAGGACAGTGTTGTTGGGGTGCTCTGAGACCTCCTTGCTAACCTCTGATCCTGACATCAAAGTTCAAACTTGGGTCACTAGAGGGATCCCCATTCCTCATTGCCATAGAGATGTTTCTATTCTGATCTTTAAAAATATAGATATGTTCATCAAAACTGAGCTGAAGTCACAATCCTCTGCTTGTGTCGTCACAATTAGTTTTCCTCAGCAACAGATTATGCTGTTACAATTAAAGGATTATGTACTCAGCTCCCAAACAACATCAGGATTAACAGAAATGAAAAGCACAAGGGTTACGCGTTCACTTATGCGTCATTTTTTAAAGCAGCAGTATTTGTTAGCAGAAACAAATTACTGTAATTATACTTTTTTAATACTGTATTTATGGCACAAGCAATGATATCCATTTTTCTTTTCACTGTATTTTATTTCACTCCTGAACTAAGATATAAGGTTTTAGATTTTTTTTTATTGCTCCAACTTGGATAACCGCAGGAGCTGCAGCATTTCGTTTTTATGGGAGTCCCAGGGAGGGCAGTAGCAGTCAGCAGGTTAACATAGACCAGTAGGAATAGTTACTTACAGGCTAAAATATACACAGGAAAGAAGAACTGTAAAGGGAAGTACATCCAAACATTAATCATAGCAAGCCAACAAAGTGATGTCACAGCAACCAAAGAACATGAGTATTGTAGTCACATATGATCACAGTCAGGGAGAGGGGAATTATGGACCAAAATTAAAACAGGGAGCCGTAAGGTGGCTGGAAAGACTGGGCTTGAACACTGCTTCATGTGTCTTGTGCTGCAAATACAAAGGAGTTTCTACCAAATTCCAGCTTCATCCTGGGAGCTGAGAAAATAAGTGCTACTGATGAACAGAGTGAGTAGGCACTGCTTGACAGTTTGAGGAGGGATAGGAGACACTCAGGGGCTTATTCTTGTGCACAGCTGTGCAGTAAAAAAAAAAGTCTGTGGTGGTAGCCATGCCTGCTTGAGGGACTTGTCCAGTTAATCTGGTCATACAGCAGACAATGACAGGTAGACCGTCCACAGGTGAGGATGAACCTGCACAACTTGTTGTAAAAATGAACAAGGAGCAGCAGAGTGGTTTTGTTTGCACAGCGACATGCATACCTCTCAACCTCTCAGCATTAAAAATCATAGTACTGGCTTTCAGAAATCATAGCAAATGGCCAGAATGTGTAGCACTTCCTTATTTTAAACAATAATATCTCTACAAATAGTGGGCCCCATATAGTTAGTGATAAGGAATTTTTTTTATCAACTTAGTTCAGTGATTTAGTAGTTTGTGCATCTGCAAATAGCTCTCACATTATTAAGAACATCAGTAAACCTATGCGGAGCAAGGGTAAATTTCAGTGTGAAGATCATAGCGCTATGCAAATTTTATAGCAGTTGAGAGGTATGGCGGCATGTAATGTCACCATAGTCCTTGCTCTCTGTTCCATCCGCCATCAATAAATTAAGCATTTTGGTGTGGCACTGTGTGTTTACCATCAGATATCTGTGCTAGCAACCTCCTAATACACTCTGTATGAATTCAGTATGTAATGTCAAAAAAGTAACCTCAAGGAAGGGATTTTGAAAAATTGCTAGTGGTGGCCATCTTTAATAATTACAGTCATTAAATGAGTAATGAAAGCTGTTTAAAAAGTCTTATAGAAATAAAAATAAACTGATGGTAAAGCTAAACATGTTAGAAATATATTAATGATAAAAAGTTATATGATGACATGTTTTGCTAACAAATGCTGCTGTGTAATAAAGAGAACAATAACTTGAAATCCCATTTTATTTTGAGGTATGGGGTAATTGGGATCTGGGAATGCCAGCTGGGATTCTTTATTTGTGACCACTGACCTGCTTTAAACCTAACATTACCCAGTGTATGTGACATGCCAGCACCACTGAGCTTTTAGGCTCTTTGTGAATTAAATATCTTAGGAATCTGAAATAGTTTACGTGGAGCTCTCTGGGAGGAAAAACAACTGAAACTAACAGCAATTAAGATTTTATTTTACAACAAAATTATGGCTATGATTTGGTAAGCCTCCTGAGCAAATATCACAGAGGAGCAGTCAGAATTCTCTCCTTGAAAGCCATTCATCTCCTATCACAAAGCCACAGAGCAAGAAAGCACGGAGATCCTTAATGGAAAACCATTAATTTCTGAGGTCGACAATCTGTTTTTTTCTCAGTCACTAAAGAATGTTTCATGTTACTAATGAACATAGCTGACTGCTTATTGGCCACTGGCATTTTGAATAGAAATGGTTACTTGTCTTTAGGAGGGCTCGCTGTAAGGGATGTGGTGCCTTGTCAGCCCTCAACCCCCAACAACAGCACAATGCAGAACAGGTCTCGTTTTCAAGCGTGCCTCTTTTTTTATGTAGTCCTTTGTGCAAAAAGTGCTGGTACAAACATTAGCTCCTCAAATACAGCTCCTGTCAGAAATGGCCATGGCTCAAAGATGCTGACAGTCCTAGGTTGTACTAAGACCTAAGTCCTAGGTCCTAAGTCCTAGGTTGTCCTAAGACCTACGTCCTGGGTCTTAAGTCTTAGGTTGTCCTAATACCTAAGTCCTGGGCCTAAGTCCTATGTTCTTGGTTGTACCATTGTTGGCAGTGAGTGCTGCCTCTTCTATTCAAAGAAAGGGCTACTTATTTCCAAGGCTCCTTATTGTGCTTTAGGTCTGTTGCATTTCTCATGTGACTATAAAAAATTCAGCGATGTGGCATTTGCATACTGTAAAAACCCTGGCATTGCCAAGACAATTGAGCCTGCTTCTTTATTATTTATTATTTATTATTAGATCATCAATTTACAGACCTTTGAGTCAAAGACTCATTTACAAAGGCAACTCGCCAAGAGAGCAATACATTACAGCAAACAAAAAAGTACAGTACATAATGCTTAGATTAAAAAAGCAACCAATGTTACAGGCATTCACTGGTGGTACACGCTTGGTAATAGGTACTACACAGCTTCTACACAGTGTTATGCTATAGAGAAATATAGAAACACAGAATTTGTTGGCAGAAAAAGATCGCTTGGTCCACCCAGTCAGCGCAGATGGTCCCTGCTTCATCTGTCTCCGAGATCCTATTCATCTCCGCAGCCCTCCTCCTCCTCCCTGCCTATTTACTAATATTGTCCTATGTCTGTCCTATGCATTCTTGAAGCCTCCAACTGTTTTTGCTTTCACTACTTCCACTGGCAGTCTGTTCCAGGCATTCACCACTCAATCGATAAAGTAGTACTCTCTCACATCCCTCTTAAACTCCCCTCCCCCAGCTTCCTTACCTGCCCTCTGGTGCTAGTGCTCTTTCTCATTTGAAAGAGACTCCTTCCTGCACCCTGTTCACCACCATGAGGTACTTGTAAGTCTCCATCATGTCCCCACTTGCTCTCCTCTCTTCCAGGAGTACATGTCCCTCAATCGCTGTTCGCAGGGCTTTTGATGCAACTACTGCACAATTCTAGTTGCCCTCCACCCTGTTCATGTCGATTCTGAGGTGTGGCCTCCAGAACTGGACACAATACCCAGATGGGGCTTCACAAGGAGCGATACAGTGGCAACACCACCACCTCCTCCTGCTGGAGATAACTCCATCATATCCCAGCATCTTACTGGCCCTACCCAATGTCACTGCCCAATCACGTTGAGGTCATCAGATAGGCTAATCCTAAGGTTCCTTTCCTGCTTAGTGAAACCTCTGATGAAGCTCCAGTTCAGCAAACCACCAGGGCACCTGGTTTGTGGTCTTGGGACTGTGGCTCTACAAACTGTTTAATTTGAGCATTAGAACACAATAAACATCTATATCTTTTGTCACTGACTTTATTGTGTGGACTTGCCATTCTTTAATTTGGCTGTAGAAGTGCAGACCTTCATTGTCCTGTATTACAGCCTCCTCCTGAGTAGTTTAAATGCTTATCCAAGCAGCATTTAAACCTCCCACTAAGGACTGAGGTCTCCTCCTGGAAAGATGCAGGGTGTCTCTCCCCTACTGACACATATCCTCCCAGGTTGGCCCCCAGTCTCCAATGTGACTGAAACCTCCTCCATGCACCATGCCAGCTAACTAATTTTTAAAAGTTCTGTCTGGAGTGTCCTATCCTCTTCCAGCCATATACAGGTAACACTCTGGAAAAGCCACCTTAGTGTCACCTGCTTGAGGCCCCTCCCCAGCTCCCTGAAAATTTCCTGCACTACCCCTACCCTGTCCCTTGCCAGGTCATTTGTTGTCAGGTGGATAGTGATGTCTAGCTCCTTTCCATCTCCTGCTGTCTTAGCGATCATCTTGATCTGCTCTGCTCTGCATCCCCCCAGGCCAAAGCACGAGGGAGGTACCTCCTTCTCTCTTTTTCCTGTTCCCAGGTCTATCCTCTAACAAAAAGTTCCCCAACCAACAGCTGCTTCCTTCTTGGCTGGGGCCTCTTCTCCCTTCTTGGGACCTCCCCTTCTGAGGCCCCTCATATCCTCCCTTCTTACTGCTGCGGTGCCTCCTTCCAGCTGCCCTGTCCTGCTAGTATGACAAAGGAATTGTACAGTGGTACAGGCTGAGTAGTTTGTACCCTTCCCACCTCCCCCACCCTCCTGGAGCCCACCAACATCCAATTGCTCTGCCTAGACATCTTCTAGGGAAGGAGTGTCAGCCTTGGTGGCTCCAAGGTGGGGTAGATGGTCTCTGCACCCTTGCCAGTTTGGGACAGCGTCCAGTAGCCTCTGCTTCAGAGGATTCAAGAATGGTGGTGGGGTGGGTCAAGTGACTTGTTCAGAGTCACACACTGAGCCAGTGTATCAGTAATGACACTTAGCTGTCTACCCCACCTTTCCCAGTCAACAAAAATGAAATAATGAAAACAAGTTCTATAAGGCCTGCTGTTCAGTTACCATTGGTATGGTTGTTTCTGATTTGTATACTTTCTAGCATCTTCACATGTTTGTCAAGCTGCCTCATGTGGAAGGAGGAGGAAATTTCAGCCCTGTATTTTGCAGGAGCAGACGCGTTCAATGAAACAATGAAATATAGATAATTCCGCAGATAAAGTCCAAGGGTTCATCCAGTCTGCCATAAAGAGTTTTCTATCTATGCCCTGAACTACTGTCCCAGAGGGTTATAGCTATGATGCTTACCCTCAAACCTCCTCCTTCTCACCAATAAAACTAACCCAATAAACCCTCTTTGAGGTGAAGTTTGGGTTTACAGATAAGTTGTCATTTACTTATTTTTTCCATTTAAGTTTTATTCTTTTCCATTTAACATGCATTTTGCAATAATCAGAAACCATGTTACATGCATGATACAGAAGTATGATATACATGACTGAGACAGGATATATCATACAGTAGACTGTGAGAACAGGGAAATACAGCCTACAATTCCAAACATTATACTACTGCAATGTTTCAATCATGAACCTTATGTACTGTATCTGAACCGCAATGTTTACATCACCCGTGTCAGTAAAAAATATACCGTGCACAAAGTACAAACTCACATCTTCATCCTAACTAAGAGATAAAGAACCTACATTCATTACCTGATTGTCAGAGCACTTTACCCTCTTCATAGTACAGGCAGAGGACTGGGTGAAGAGATGGAGAAGAGGAAAAGGAAAACCAATGAAAAATGTTAAGGGAGTTATTTAGTGCTGAAACTGTCATGGAACCTCCAACCCAGAAGTGTTGATAAAAATTCTTATGGTCTGTAAGTGGATGAATACCCAAAATGAGGTGGGACCCATAAAGATTATTATTGGGAACCCAGAATTGAACCCCCCCCCCCATAAATGGATAATGGCTTTTTGAGATGGAACCAGCTGGCCCTTACAACACTAAGGCAATGCACAGCTAACAGGGCTTGTCTGTCTTTCAGGTCTCTGAAGCAAAACTATCATCTCCCTCCCGATGGGGATTTTTTCAAATAAATTCATCTCTGCTATTACCTGTATACAGAGGATAATGTGACAAAAGTTACTGAGAATTGACAAAATGGGAAGACCTCCTCTATTGTGCGATTCCCTTACAGACAAAATGTTATGTAACTATGGTGTACAAACTGCTGTACTGCGCAGAGGGACATTGCCCAGAGGGGATCAGGCATAAATGAATGGCAGAGTTGGGGTTGAAAATCAATGCACGGGGTGGGCTAAAATGGTGGAAAAAGGATGGAGGGTTACCGCAAAGAAACAGAAACAGAGACAATCTCGGCAGAAAAAAACATTGGTCAGTCCATTCGGCCCTTGGTTCCCTATCTATCCCTGGGACCTAACTGTCATCCAGACCTCCCTTTCCTTCCCTTTAATCTTTACCATTGAAACATAGACAGCACCAGCAGAAAAAGACAGTTGGTCCATGCTGTCCACAACCCTCACCTTGAGGGAGTATAGCTGAAGTATCTTGGTAAGGTGCTTCCATACCCCCCTATTACGGTACACTTTGGGACAGGATGGTCAGACAGATGTTGGAGAAGCTATGGTTCACATGGTGGCCATTTTCACATCTTTTGGGGGTGCCCCCTATAAAGGAATACAAGAGCTGTGTCCATACTGAGCTGGGAAAGATATGGCAGCATGCCAGACCATTCCATTTGTCTTTAAAACACTCATCCTGGGATTCTCAGTAAAGGGCATCACTACATTTAAACAAAGGGTCCTCTCCCACTCACTGTGTCTGACAGCAATGTAAGGTACCACCTCCCACTGGCTTTCGGTGACCACCCTGATGGTGGCAGAGTGGAGGGGCAGGGTAGACACTGTCCATAACATGGAACAAATCATGGCAAATTGACACCTGCTGAGGGAAACATTTCTTGGAAAATGGAGTGAGTGGCAATGGTATCTGCTAGTAGTGCAGGGACCAACATGGGAGGAGTAACTGATGAACTGGGGGGGATCAGAACTGGCTTTAACCATCCCCCCTCCCTCTCAGGTCCACCCCATTTCCCTCTCCCCACCCTCACCCCATATTCTTCCCCTTCTCACTGACTCCCTGCATGTAGAGGGACTATAAGCACATTTTGAACTTATCAGAGTACTTCCAAATAGAATAAAGCAGACACATGCAAGTTACTGTTTGCTATTTAAATTTTTCTCTTTATTAATAGATGGGAGCAGAGTTTGTACACCCTGTTGGTGTTACTCATGCTACAGATATACAGCAGAGAAGGGTTAACTACTTACAGGATAATGCACTGATTTTTATATAGTGATATACAATGACTGTACTAGACATGTGATTTTGTTATCATGCATACATTGGCATAAGTCGCACTGTTGTTTGCAATGTCTTCTCATAAAACCATAAGATTTGATAGAAGAAAAGAACCTCTTGACCCATCCAGCCTGCCCAGATGGTTCCTGCTTAGTCCGTCTTCACAGACCCTAATTGGTCCTTGGTAACCCTCTCTGCTCCTTGCCTATTTACTAATATTCTTCTGTGTCTATTCCATACATGCTTGAAGCCCCCTACTGTTTTTGCCTTCACCACTTCTGCTGCCAGTCTGTTCCAGCCATCTACCACTCTTTCAGTGAAGTAGTACTTCCTCACATTCCTCTTAAACTTCCACTCCTTCAGATTCAACACATGCTGTCTGGTCCTGGTGCTATTCTCATTTGAATGAGACTCCCATCCTGCACCCTATTCACCCCTGTGAAGTACTTGTATGTCTCTGTCCTGATCCCCTCATTCTTCTCTCTTCCGGGGTGTTCATGTTGAGATCCCTGAGTCTCTCTTCATAGGCCTTTTGATTCAACGCTGCCCTGCACCCTTTTAGTTGCCCTGATCTGGACTGCCTCACCCTATGTCCTTTCTGACTTGCAGCTTCCAGAACTGGACACAATACTCCAGGTAGAGTCTCACACGTGAGCGATACAGTGACAACACCACCCCCCTTCCTCCTGCTGAAGATACCTCTCCCTATGCACCCCAGCATCCCACTGGCCCTCAATAAACCTGAGTTAAAGAAAATACTTGGAAGAATGCAAATGCCCTAGCTGGCCCAGTGGCTCTGAGGGTTGAGACGCTGGATGCCACTCCTCGCACCACGTTGGCGACCCGGGTTCAGGAGCGGAATTGGGTCAGCATGGGAGGAGAGGACTTAGTGTCCAGAGGACTGCTCTCCTCTCCTGGTGTGGGTAGTAGGGGACGCACTGCTCTGCAGCACCCCCCTCCTCATGGAGACCGGGGGCATCACAGAAGTGTGCCATTTACAGTGGGGCAAGGTGACAGCAGATGTCAGCTGACGGTCCACCCTCAATGCAGACGTCATTGCACGTCCGCACCTCAGGGGATGTAAAACACCAAGGTGGAAAACCCCCTGGTGCTCTGGGAGGCAATGGCGGGGCTCAAATGGCTAAGCCCACATGCCCAGTGCCAGCCCTGATCCCGACTTGACTCTCCATGGTCCTACATCTCCCAATCAAGGTCGCGGGAGGGAGGACCCAGCACCTGATTCCTCAGTTGGGGGAAGGGCATGGCGGGCAGTAGAGGTGGTGCCGAGGGAGCCCCTGCCAGGGAGATGCCCAGAGTGCTGGTGATCAGAGTGAAACAAAGATGAAAAAAAAAAGAATGCAAATACCCACTTTGTACTTTGTTCCCATTTGCAACCCAAGAATAAAAGGGTTTAGCCGTATTGCCCCATTTTGTAGTCTTTGGGCACTCAGCCTATGTTTTCTTTAAATGGGAAACAAATTCTGTCACAGCAGAAAATAGAGTGAACACTAAAATTCAGTATTGAGACATATTGGGCTAGGTTCTCAAAAGATTTTGAAGGTGAAAAAAATGTGCAAGTCCCCAAAAAAATGGCACAGGTGTGGGGGAAAAGGTCAGTTGTGCTGCGAGATATTCTGAAAACATCCGCAGCTGTGAGAAGAATATTCTGTGGACTGTGGAAAAAACACAGCTGCGGAATTTTCTTGAGGAGAAAAAAAGCTATTGAAAAATATGTACAGTATGGAAACATAGAAACATAGAAAGGTGACGGCAAAGGAGACAAAAGTCTATCAAGTCTGCCCTTGAGATCGTGAGATCCTAGGTGATCCTGGGTCCTAGCCGGTAGATTCCCTTGTGAATTTGATTCTAGCGTACTCCTTATCCCAACCTCTTTTGAATGCTGATATGGTTCTAGCTCCTACCACCTCCACAGGTAGTTTGTTCCATGGCTCCACAATCCTTGTATCATCCCTTTAATAGATGTTCTCAGCCACTGCTGCACCTTAGCTGTGGAAGAATGTTGTGCACATGCTGCATCAAAGAGAGTGAGGCATAACTCACACCCTGAGCAGAATGCAGTGTACTATCAATTGGGAACCAATTATAGTGGGGATTGACGCACCATGCAACATCAACCGGTGGCCTTATAGTAGTGTCAGATGTCAGACCACTAGTAGCACACAATGCTAATGAAATGCAACAGACCACACCCACATGACCCAATACAGCCCATCTAGGAGCTCCACAGGCAGTAGAGGCAGTATCAGGCAGAAGTGGGGGTAACAGAAGCAGGCAAATGAAAAAAATCAGACAGAGATACAACCCACATCTACAAAATGCCACTGGGTGCATGGGCTTGCTATATGTGGAGTGCAAGGCACAGCCACCACAGTGTGACTGGGTACACTGGTGGATGGTGTGGCTATACCTGCCTGTACTGTTTCTGCCACATGTGTGCTGGTCTTGCCTGGTTGTAGTTGCCCACCATAGCATATTGTTGCATCTACTGATGTTATGCACGGTCAGACAGGGCATGCTGCTGCTGTGGTATAAGCTCCTGCTCATACAGGTGGTGCTACTGCAGTCTCAGTGGTGGGACTGGCTACTGGCCTCCCTGAGCATCCTGGTTCTGCTGCATGTTGTACAGAACTTTCACAGTGGCTCCTGCTCCAGTTACACTGGCTCATCTGTTGCCCTTTCTGCTGAGCCTTTATATTATTTCTGAAGCTGCTAATCCACACTTGTGCATAATCCACACATGAGGCATTGCATAACTCACTTTTTTTTTCCGCAATTTTCTGCACATGCGGAGTTTCAACTGAATATATCCTGCCTGTCTGTCTCCGCAGTCTGCTGGCCTTTTTTTCCGTACGTGCGCAACTTTCTTCTCTCCTTTGAGAATCCAGTCCATTGTCTTTCTATGGAGCATTAGATATTTAGGTTTAATGTGCAAACTCTCTCCTCAATACCAGCTTTAAAAAAAAAAGTTTATTTATTTTTACTTATTTAGTGATTCGGAAAAGACCTTTGAGCGCAAGCTCTTTTACAAAGGTTTCACGACACAGATTGCAAAACAAAGTACAATAGGAGAAAGCAAAGGTACATCACAATGAATGATACAGCTTGGATTCAGAACTTACAGAATAACTCAAAACATAGGTAGAAGTAAAAATAACAAGAAAACACTTTATGAGGGTGGGGGAGGAATAAGCAGCCACAAAGTGGCTTGTCAGTACTTCAGAGGGACGGGGATAGCAGTTGGGTGAAGAAATGAGGTATGAAAGAGAAGTAGGTACTGCGGTGGAAATGAAGGATGGGGTAAGAAGGGCGATAAGGTATAGGGGGAAATGGGGGGGTGAGGGGACGCTGAGTAGAGAAGACGTGCTAGAGTAAATGGTGGGGTGCAAGGTGGCATGGTCAGGCAGCTTGCATTAGTAGTGACTATTAGGGAAACTCACAGGACTGGGATTTGGAGGAGGGAAAGGTGGGGTGGTGGGTACCGTAGGAGCATGATGCAAACTAATTGCTGAGGCAAATCATGAGAAGGGACAGAGGAAGGGGGTACCTGAGGCCTGCCTAGTGCTTGCTGGGGGACAGAGAGAGAGAGGGAGGGTGTGGCTGGACATAGGGGCAGGTGCACTTAGAGAGTGTTATTAGGTGCTGTTTGAGGTCAGTTTTGAATTGGGCCAGACAATTGGTGGCCAAGAGGTGCCCGAGGAGTTCATTCATCCACAGGGGGGCCCAGCAGGCAAATGCACATTGCTCAAGTGAGGTGCGACAGAAGGGGATAGCCAAGGCCCCTCTAATCCTCCCCCTGGTGACCTGTAATGAGTTGGCCTCCTTGATCAAATTGCCTACACAAGGCAGTGTTTTACCCAATAGATCCTTCTTCACTAGGATGCAAGTCTGGAATTTAACTCTGTTTCTTAATGACAACCTATTTGCGTGTTCGTACAGAGTACAGGTGTGCGTGCCACGCTCAGCATCCAGGGTGAGTCTGCAGGTTTTCTTGAGCGCAGTTTGAACCCTCTTGAGCGCTGTATCCATTGCCACCCCATAGACCACTAGTCCGTAGTCAATAGTAGATATAATGGAGCTGTGGACTGAGAGGCAGAGGGCCCCCGGAGAGAGGCATTGCCTGTGCCTGTACAGGACACCAATCTTGGTGTTGACTGTCTTGACCAGAGAGTCAATATGGTGTGCAAATGTGAAGGTATCATCTATTGTGATACCCAGATACTTGAACAAGTGGTCTTGTTCCAGCAGCTCACTGCATGAGTTGGAGGTGATGAGGGGGTGGTGCTTATTTTTGTTGTGGGGGCTGGATATAAGCATGACCTTGGTCTTCTTGTAGTTTAGTAGCAACTTATGACTACAGAACCAGTCCTCGAGTTTGGAGAAGGAGTTCTGCAGCTCAGATTGTAGGGCAGCCTGAGATGTGCTGCTACTCAGCAGCACAGTATCGTCTGCATATAGTATGAGTTTGGTGTCGCAGGCTGTGGGAAGGTCATTTAAGAAGAGGCTGAAGAGTAGGGGCCCCAGTATTAATCCCTGGGGTACCCCTAATGATACCTATCTTCGCTGGATAATGTATCACAATACATAACCCATGTTTTGCAACTGTCGTAACAAGGGGTATTGACTGCATGAAAGCTCTAGAGTCAATAAAGACAGACCCCACCAGTTTGCCTTCATCCAGGGTCTTATGTGCGTAGTCCATGTAGTCCAGCAGGGCAGTGGTGGTACTGTGATTTTGTTTGAAGCCATGCTGGTTGTGGCATAGTAGATTATACTTACTGAGGTAGTCGAAGGGTTGACCCTCCACAATCTTTTCCAGTACCTTGGACAGGGGGCAGAGGATCGAGATGGGTCTATAGTTGGTTACGAGAGACTTGTCACCTCCTTTATGCACTGGCGTAACTTGGGCCTGCTTTCTAAACCACCGGGAATTGGGCAAGGGCCAGGGACTCATTGTACAGCATGGTAATGGGCACTATAAGAAAGTCCAGGGTGAGGGATAGAAGTTTCATGTCTATCCCGTCACTGCCAAGTCTGGTCTTACCTAGTACTTTCTTGACCATAGTTAGGATCTCCTTCACCATCACCTTTTTAAAGTAGAAGGTCGGGTGAGAACACTCGGTAGATACGTTGTTGGAATGGTTCAAACCAGGTTGAAAATAGGCAGGTGGTAGCATTGGGGTAAGATCAGTGAAGGCCTTATTGAAGGCTTCGGCAATAGCTAGAGGGTCTGTACTGGGGGTGTTACTGATACGGAGCAGCTGAGGTTGCTTCTTTTCATCCTTTCCAAGGATGCTTTTGATGTTATCCCAGAATCTTTTCCCATCACCCCAAGAATTGCTAAGCTGGGCCTTATGACAGTTGGCTTTGGCAAGCCAGATTAGCTTGGTGCAGCAGTTCCTGGCCATTCTGTAACACTGGTAGTCGTGCTTGCTACCTGTGTTTCTGGTCTTCCCAGAGTGTGTCCCTTTCTTTCTCAGGTGTTTTTATTTTAGCAACAACAAAAAGTCTGTAAGGGGCTTCCGGTGATGTCAGTGGTGCCATGGCTTAACAGAGGAGCTCCAGAACAGTGCTTGATAAAACTACTAACTCCAGCCTTTATTATTGCAATCCTGACTCATAATCACAAAATCACTGACTTCCTAATCACTACTCACAATTGGTTGAAGGAAAACCAGGCCATCTTGGCACTGAAAGGACTGAAACAAATGGCCAGTGCTCACGTGCAGGCTGTGGACTCGTCTCCAGGCTCAGCTTCAGCTACAGTGCCCTTGACCCGCAACACGGAAGAGCAGGACTGGACTTTTTAATTTTTGATTTATTTAGTTTTTGTTAACCGGATAGGTGTGCTAGCCATAGAGATGACTATTTTCAGGCACGACCTGGGAGGTTACAGGGTAAAAAAACATTACAGGTATAACAAACAGCAGGTAACATCAGGATACATTAATAAGGGGATGTTAAAAAACATAACAGGAATAACAAAATTTAAGACAGTATCAAGATACAAAACAAGGTGGGATATATTGATTGTGTGGAAGTGGAAAAACACAAGGGGCTGGATATTCAAACTGCGCCATTCATGGCGCAAGCCCCTAGCTGTGCAAAATAGTTCGCTGAGGGGGTGTGTCCAGGCGATATTCAAAGGAGTTGCGCTATTGAGCAACTCCTTTGATATCACCCACACCACAGCCACTGTGCATGCGCGATGGAACTTGCACCACCGCAAGTTGACAAGTGGAGCATTCAACTTGCGTTGGCGCCAAGTACCATTGCGCCATTCGCAAAATCGATATTCAAAGGTGACATGCAAATGGGGCTATAATTCATGCAAGGCGCGGGGGCCATTTGCATCTGATTATGGCCCCATTTGCATGCCATTAGCATGCAGGTGCCGATCCCGAGGACTTGCGCCTGGCGCCTGCCAGGCAGCAGCCATCAGGAAGGACACCCCTGCAGCCAATCACGGGCAAGAGCATAAAAACCCACCACCACCCCCCACTGGCCCGATGGAAGGCATGGCGTAAATACCCCACCAGCCGATCGCGGGCAGCAATATCCCCAACACAGCCCTGGTGGTCAGTGGACCGATAAGCCCGATCGTGGGCTGAAGTAATTAAACACCCCCACCTCGATCATATCCCTGGTGGTCCAGTGGACCCGATAAGCCCGATCGCGGGCTGGGTATTCAAACACACCCCACCTCCCGATCCATATCCCTGGTGGTCCAGTGGACCGAAATCGATCGCGGGATGTAGCTGGCAACCCCAAACACATCCCTGGTGACCTAGTGTCCCCACCCCACCCACCCACGAAGCCCCACCACCCTCCCCGACGGCGGCGGCAGCATCCACCGCCTGCCGCCCGCCCGCCGCTGACTGACTGCCGGTAGGGCTGCCGCCCGGTGGTGCAGGCAAGGCCAATGGGCGTGCAGCCTCCGTACCGAACAGTCCAGTTTTGTGAATGAATTTCATTCACAA
Source organism: Neoceratodus forsteri (assembly GCA_016271365.2). Classification (NCBI taxonomy): domain Eukaryota; kingdom Metazoa; phylum Chordata; order Ceratodontiformes; family Ceratodontidae; genus Neoceratodus; species Neoceratodus forsteri. The sequence continues at coordinate 1,097,190,754 of CM057451.1, forward strand.
AACTGAACTATCAATGCGGTATGAGGCTGCGCCCATCCTGCTCTTGCACCAAGCGTCGCTCCCGAGCATCGAGCTCGGCGGCGCGGGGCAGGCGGGTGGGATGCTGCCCCCACCGCTGCGGGGGGGCGGGGTGGTGGGCTTCATGGGTGGGTGGGTGGGGGACACTAGGTCACCAGGGATGTGTTTGGGGTTGCGGCACATCCCGCGATCGATTTCGGTCCACTGGACCACCAGGGATATGATCGGGAGGTGGGGGGTGTTGAATACTCCCGACCACGATCGGGCTTATCGGGTCCACTGGACCACCAGGGATATATTTGGGAGGTGGGGTGTGTTTGAATACTCCAGCCCGCGATCGGGCTTATCGGTCCACTGACCACCAGCGATATATTCGGAGGTGGGAGGGTGTTTCATTACGTCAGCCCGATTGGGCTTATCAGTCCACTGGACCACCAGGGATGTGTTGGGGGACACATTGCTGCCCGCGATCGGGTTGGTGAGGGGGGGCACAGAGAGAGCATACCTCTCAACTGTACCATATTACGAGGAACGTTCCTCATTTTACTTCACAATAGCTCCCTGTTCCACATTGTGAGGACTTGTCCCACATTCAGTGTTAACATTTTAAAGCAAAACTCCATAGTAAATGATGCAAAATATATAATTTTAATTAATAGCAGACTTTCTGAACATAAATACAAACATTTTCACAGTGTTGTGAGCTTCTAATGTAAAGATTTGATTAAGTGTTCCACATTTTGCCCATTCTTTCCACATTTTGAGAGGCAATGTTCCACATTTGGGGGACAAAAGGTTGAGAGGTATGAGAGAGTGAGTTGAGGCCAGCCACAGGTGGCAGCTGCTGTGTTGCACCCTGCAATGCAGCAGCTCACCTGTGGGTGGCCCTCAACTTAATCCTTTTTTTTTTGGCTCAAAGTTGTGCAGGAGCAGGTTGGGGGTTGCGCCTGCACAACTCTGCACAGCCCAGCTGAATATCGGGCTGTGCAGTTTATGCATGGTTCCTCCCCCTCCAGTTCAGCATGCATTCATTTGCATTGCGCTGTTGCTCAGCATGTTTTCTGTGACGCAACTGCCTGCTGATGAATATCGCAGAATGGAGCAAGTTCGGACTTGCGCAGGCGCAACCCTATTGCGCATGGCACAACCCTTTTGAATATCTGGCCCAAGGTGTTCAAAGTAGGCAAATAGGAGTAATTCCAGTTGCAGCATCTAGACAGAGCAATCTGGCTAACAAGCAAGACAGCACATAATCAATCGTCTTGCTGGGAGGCACACTAGATGGGAAGCACATTAGAAACATTAGGCCAAGAAATTCAGAAAACAAAAATACAGCAGGTAAAGCCCTGACAAGACAATACAGGCAGGAAACAGAGACAATAACTGATAAGTGCAGGAGGGATAGGATGCAGGGGTTTTAGGAAGGAGAGGCAGCAGGGCTTAGAGAAGGCTAGATTCAGAGACAGGGTCAGGCATAGGGATAAGAGCTGGCATTGAGAGAGGGGATATAGGTGAGGGACATGAGGTAAGAGGAGGAGGTAAGAGAAGGCAAGGAGTGGTTATAACAATAGGGTTAATTGGCCAGAACCAGTTGAGTAATTGGACACCGGCAGGAGAACCAGGTGCTAAGGAGGTTTAAAGCAGATACATTGGCTGGAAGAGCTAAGGTGCAGGTGGAGCAATGCTTTAAATGTATTGCATCTGGGTGCTACATCAAAAAAATCGTGTCAAGCCTTAAAATAGATGACAGAAACCTTACAGAGATTGGAGAACAAAGTTACAGAGGACTGCTGTGATAGCATCATCCTAGAGAAGCATATGGGAGCAACTAAAACTTGTCTTACTGTATAAACAACTACAGTAAATGTCCATAACATGGCCCTCCTGGAGCTTCACAAAAGGGAGGCAATTTTAGAACAGCAGCTAGAAGACACTGAAAACCATAAGAGGTGTAATAACATCCACTTGCATGTAGCTCCTGAAGGGACTAAGCAAGGGAACATACTCTCCTTTGTTTTATGGAAAGCTTCCTGCAGGGGCTGCTAAACTTACCTAAGGACACAGCTCTCGGTATTGTCAGGGCACTGATGCCAGCACCAAAGGATCTGAAGGCAAGACCACTATCAATCATATTGGCTTTCTTGGATTTTAGAGTGAAGGGGAACTTACTTCGCAAAGCCTGGGCTAAAAAATAACTTATTGGGGGGATGGAGCCTAACAGCCAACATGGAAGGAGCCTAATCTGATAGTTGCAGTATCAGGCCAACCTATCTTCATACATCCAACAAGAGCGAGAGCAAATGAATACTCCATTCAACCAGCCTCAGGAGCAGCTAGCCAAGGAGGTCAGTTCAATACCAATCTTGCCTGGTAAAACTCAGAGGGACTGATATTGGGCAGAGTTCAAATCTGTGACAGGATTATCAAATTACAGGCCTGTATGACACATCCAAGAAGCCTTGTAAATTTCAACTAGCAGCACCTGACTATCTCTACTGGAGTGGAAGGGTATCTACCTTCGACAGCAGCATGGCTAAGCCACAACTCTCTACCCTGGAAGTCGAGATGACCAAAATAACTCTGCTCCTTAATAAGGTATTACAAGATACTGCTGAATTAAAAGCAACATCATCTAGTACTAAAGAGGAACTGGGGAAAATAAATGCCAGAGTTACATCTACAGAAACCACTGTAAAACGACAGGCAGAAATCCAGCACTATCATAGCTGCCAACTTAGACAACATCACAGCCAGATACAATACCTGCTAGAGAAGGTCAACAACTTAGAAAACAGGGCAAGTTGGAAACATTTACGAATAATTGGCATACCAGAGGGAGCGGAAGGCAGGGACATGATGGCTTTTCACAAGAACTCTCTGCCAGTTATACTGAAAATCAACACTGGTGCCCCACCAGAGATCAAAAGGGCCCACCGCTCCCTAGCCCCTAGACCACGTCAGGATGAAAAATCCAGACACATACAATGCAAGTTTGCCAGATATCCTGAAAAAGAGCTATACTTGAAAGTGACCAGGGAAAATAATAATCTGTCGTGGGAAGGTTGCAGAGTGCAAATGTACCAAGATTTCTTGGCTGACCTATCCAAAAAAAGACAGGCATATGTCCAGGTTAAGCAAAAACTGTCAGTTGAACATTACCATGTCTCTTAGATACCCTGCATAACTCAGAGTTCAGTATAAGGGAGAATACTTGCTGTTCAACTCACCAGCAGAAGTCGAGGAGTTCCTGGCTGACATCAAGAGCAGGGACCAGCTGCCGAGCCGAGCCAGATTATCACCTCGTGGAGCGGCCATCCAGAACATGGACACTCCGAGAATCCCACAAGCAAGATCCCGCAGCATATGGTGCAAACTCCCTCCACGTCATGGCTGCAATGGCGGACCAGTGTTCTGAAAAAGAACTTGAGTAAGGATGGAGCTTATTTATGCAAATCCCTGTTTTTGAGCATCGGCTCTACAGATACTTCATCCATACTGACATCGTGCCACACTGCTTGGCCTTTGGATGTTCCAATCACACTGGTCGTTTGCTGAAGGGAGTGTCACTTCATCGCTTCCCCAAGGATATCACGTTGTGCAAAACGTGGGTCAGGAGATGTAGGGACAGATATTGGCAAAATCAGCAGATTTGTGAATTAAGTGACACAGAGCAAATTCCCATGACACTTCCTCTTCTCGGCCCACTTTGACGAATCAGTGTTCGAGCCAAACTACATGTTTGAGCTGTTACCACCGAACAAGAAGCCACGTAAGCCGATCCATCGCCTGGTAGAATCAGCAGTTCCCACCATATTTTCTCACTGTTCCGAGAAGGCCCGTGCAGGCTCCATCACCAGAATTGAGAGAATGGACCGTAAAAGGCTCGCCGATCAACTCCTTCAGTTTGCTGGTACCCAACATCATCAGTCACTGGTGATGACCACTATGATGAAGGTGGCAGATAAAACAGCTGGGAAAATGGTTCACAAAAGAGAGAAGACGGCAACGGTTATGGCATCTTTGCAGCAGGTGATGGGCAAGACACCCGGCGAGCTGCTTGGCTGTAGCGACAACACACTGACACCTAGGTCATCCATCCAGCAGCTCGAAAGTATTGAAGCAATGCACTGTGAGGTCAGCATGGATGAGGCCCCCCCAGAACACATCGTGGAAACATCAAAGCGCTGCGTGGATGTCTCCTGCCAGACAGGCATGCACAGCATGTGTGACATCTCCACATAGACTGATGCTACTCGACACTGAGTGTTTCTTACCAGACCAATTGACCCCTGTGCTCGGAAGTCTCCATATAATAACTGGAGGAACCCCCATCAGTTGGTAGTGCTCTGTGAGATCACAAATACGCCAAGGTGTTGGATGAATGTCTGTTGGATGAATGTCTGTATACTGGCACTGACACTGAAATTCCACAAGAAGGGGACACCACTTGTCCTCTCCAGTCTCGAAATGTATGCCTTCTTTGTTCCAGCTTCATGCTTCCCCTATTAGGAGAACTAATAGCTTGGCAGAAGACACCAGGAGAAAGGACTGCTGTGTGACTGAACTTCTCTGCTGGGACTAAAGTAGAAGAACTTTTGTATTTGGACCTTTAATTTAGGGTAAAAAAACTAACATACAAAAAAAAAAGTGTGTGTTTGGGTTAACTGAACTGAATGGGTATCTAAAGAGTTATCTAGGTGTAAATCTCAGGTGACTGAAAGGACTTAACTGCTGTGAGGTTTAAATTACTTGTAGAAATATCTGGTAAGTAGGGGGAGTGGCTTAGCTAGAAGGAAGCTACATTTAAAGACTGCCTTAGAAAGTTTCAGCTAACAGCTTGGCAGAAGACACCAGGAGAAAGGACTGCTGTGTGACTGAACTTCTCTGCTGGGACTATATTGCCCTCCTTCCCTCCCCTCCACCCTGCCACCCAAAGCTAGTTCTATTTTTATAGGCACAGGATTTGACTGACAACAGAACTTCCTGTTTAGGGGCAGGAAGTGAGTGATCCAGAACCACCAAGGACCCACCCATCCTAGAAGGGCAAGAGTAGCTCTCCGGCCCCTCTAGCTGCTGGAGGTCTGCCTCTGAGCAAGTAAGTGGTCTACTGAGAAATATAGGATATTCTTGTCTCAGAACAGGACAATCAGGAGCTTAAAGGACACACAGGCAGAAAGTAAGGAGAGAGAGAAAAAAAAACAGAGGAAAGAGTAAGGATTGCAAATAGTTAACGGGCCAGAAATAAGACATGATTGGAGTGGTGCAGTGCAGTGGCTGTGGAGCAGCAGTCTTCCGGGAGATGTTCTGGAGGATGCGGTGTTGTCCCATCTGCAGGCACCTCTCTGAGCTGAGGGAGGAGGTTGCTCATCTCCAGGCTGAGTTGGCCAGGATTTGTGGGACCTCCTCTTCCATCCAGGGACCACCAGTGCCACTGCCGTTGCCTCAGAGGTTGCCAAGAAGAGGAGGCGGTTGGACCACAGTGGGCTCAGGGAGGGTGAGGTGGTGGAACAGGGCACCCCTCCAGTTGTACCTCTCCACAATTCCTATGCCATTCTGGCAAAGTGTGGTTCCTCTATGGAGGCACCCACAGTGGAGACCAAGGAGGATGCTGGGAACCTCCACAAAGGAGACCCAGAGAAGGGTGGCAGGGGACCCTGCAGGTGAAGGAAACAACTCCTGGTGGGGGACTCCATTGTTAGGAAGGTAGAACTGGGGAGGAAGGGAGAGGGAGGTAAGGTGCCTGCCTGGCACCACAGCTTGGAGGGACGGGAGGCGAATCCTCAGGATTGCGGAGCAGCTGCACAGGGCGGAGCTGGATGTCATTGTCCACCTAAGGACAAATGACCTGGCTAAGAAAGAGATTAGGGAAGTGCAGGAAGAGTTTGTGGAATTGGGGGGGGCCTTAGTCAAGTAGCACCACGGTAACCTTCTGGGAGGTGCTACCCATCTATGGCATAGGAGGCTAGGGTGTTCCGCACCATGGGATTCAATCGAGTGGTTTGTAAAACTGGTGTGGAGCTCAGGGATTTGGCTTCATTGGGGACTGGGGGTCCACCTGGAGTGATGCAAGCCTATACCGGCATGATGGCCTGCATCTGTCCGGGAGGGGAACCAGGATCCTAGGTGATAGGTTTAAATGCTTCATTGGCAAGCTTTTAAACTAGCCAAGGGGGGAGGCACTGGAAAGGAGCAGGAAAATCCTAGCCCCCCCCCAAATAATCACGGTAGTAAGTGCAGCAAACACCAACATAGAGGTGTCGATAGGGAGAGGGCAGGGGTAAATGGAGAAAGTGACAAAGGCAAGAAGGACGGGGATGGGGAAAGGGAGTAAGGCCATCAGAAATGGAGGGTAATGAGTACCAAAGCTCGTAGTCTGAGCAACAAGCTCCCTGAGCTGATGGCCTTAATGGAAGAGGATGCCTGGATATCTGAGCAGTCACAGAAACATGGTACACAGAGAACCATGACTGGGATGTTAACATACCAGGTACATAACCTACAGGAGAGACAGGCAGGGGAGAAGAGGGGGAGGAGTAGCTCTCTATGTAAAGGAAGGGATAAAAGCAACTGAACAAAAGAGTAAACAGGGAGGAGAGGAGGCACTGTGGGTCACCTTGGAGACTGAAAAGGGCACCACAATCCGCACAGGGGTTGTGTACAGACCCCCATGTCAGGGGGAAGAAATGGACAAGGATATGATAGAAGGCATTCTTAGAATGGCAGAGAAAGGGGAGATACTGTTGATGGGAGACCTGAATATGCCAGATGTTAACTGGAGCACATTTGCTGCAGCCACATCCAAGAGCAGGGCCATTCTTGATGCCCTACAGGTGGCAGGCATTAGACAGCTAGTTTCGGAACCAACTCGTGAGGGAGCAATCTTAGACCTCGTACTCTCAAACGGGGGCAGTGAGAGGATCTCAGATCTAGAAGTGGGTTGCCATCTGGGGACAAGTGACCATCAAACAGTGTGGTTCACGTTAAACTCAGCTACAGAGTCAAGCCATACAAAGTGAGGGTACTGGACTTTGGGAGGGCTGACTTTGGCAAGATGGGAGAGTGCCTCAGAAAAGCACTAGCAAACAGGCTAGGAGGAGGTGTGGAGCAACAATGGGAATTATCAAACTGCCATCACAGAGGCAACAAGCCTTTGTGTGAAGCAAATAAACAAATCAAAACAAAGAGAAAGCCACTATGGTTCTCAAAAGAGGTGGCTGTGAAAGTCAGGAAGAAAAAGATAGCATTCCGGAAGTATAAGGAAACACAGAAGGAGCAGGACAGAGAGCTGTACCAGTTAAGGCAGAAGGAAGCAGGGAGGGAAGTCAGAATAGCAATGGCCCAAACTGAGGAAAAGATAGCCAACTCAGTTAAGAAGGGGGATAAAACCTTTTATAGGTACATCAGAGAGCGTAGAAAGACAAAGGGAGGGATAGTGAGGCTGAATAGAATGAGCGGTGGGTGGGCAGAGGGGACAGTGAAAAAGCAGGAATACTAGAACGAATATTTCTGCTCAGTATTCACAAAAAGAGGAGGGAAGTGCCTAATCCAATTAACAGAAGCACTTCTTGATAGGGGGTCGATCCCAGTCCTTTTACAGAAGAAAGGTTCTGCAAGAACTCCTAAAACTGAAGGTGGACAAAGCAATGGGTCCTGATGGAATTCACCCCAGAATTCTAAAAGAATTAAGGGAGGAACTAGTGAAACCACTGGCTACTCTTTTTAATAAATCATGGGAGGATGAGTGTGGTACCCGAGACTGGAGGAAGTCGGATGTGATTCCCCTTCACAAAAAGTGGGACCAAGACAGAGGCAGGAAACTACAGACCTGTCAGTCTGACCTCTGTGGTAGGGAAAGTGATGGAGTCACTTCTGAAGGAAAGAATAGTTGAGTACCTAGAGGCCAGTGAGCACAGGACCCAAGGCAGCATGGGTTCACAGCAGGAAGGTCATGTCAGACAAATCTAATAGATTTCTTTGACTGGGTGACCAAAGTAGTAGACCAGGGAGGGGCTGTGGACATGGCCTACCTAGACTTTAGCAAGGCATTTGACACAGTCCACACAAAGATTAATAGTCAAATTAACCAGCCTGGGAGTGGGACCCAGGGTGGTAGCCTGGATAAAACATTGGCTGGACAACAGGACACAGAAGGTAATTGTAACTGAGTCCACTGAAGAAAGGGGGTTACTAGTGGGGAAAATTGAGGTCTAGATTGGGTCCAGTCCTTTTAATGTCTTCATCAGTGACATTGCAGAGGGACTGGAAGGAAAAGTATGCCTTTTGCAGATGACACAAAGATCTGCAACAGGGTTGATACACAGGAGGCATGGAAAGGATGAAAAGGGACTTGGCAAGGTTGGAGGAATGGTCAGAAGTATGGCAGCTAGGATTCAATGCAAAGAGTGCAAAATAATGCATTGGAAACAAGAACCCAGGGAAGAATACACAATGGGTGGGAGGTGGTAACAACAACAAAAAGGAAAGGACCTGGGGTAATCATATCAGATGACCTTAAGGTTGTAAGCAATGTGAGAAGGCAGTAGGGAGGGCTGGGGTATACTGGGATGTATAGGAGAGGCATCATCAGCAGAAAACAGGAAGTTGTTATCCTTCTGTACAGATAGTTGGTGAGACCCCATCTGAATGTACTGTGTCCAGTTCTGGAGACCCCATCTCCGCAAGGACATAGACAGGATAGAGGCAGTCAGAGGAGGGCAACTAAAATGGTGCAGGGTCTGCAAGAGAAGCCGTATGAGGAGAGACTAAAGGAGCTTAATATGTATACCCTTGAGGAAAGAAGGAGAGGGGGACATGATAGAAACTTTTAAGTACCTCAGTGGAATCAACAAAGTCCAAGAGGTAGCATCTTTCAGAAAAGAGACTTGCAAGAACAAGGACACAATTTAAAAGATAGAAGGAGGGCGGTTCTAGGGCAATGTGAGGAAGTATTATTTCACAGAGAGGGTAGTGGATGCATGGAACAGCCTTCCTGAGGAGGTTGTGGGGTCTAAAACTGTGGGAGAATTCAAGCATGCATGGGACAGACATAAGGCAATTCTTGTGGGGGGTAGGAAGAAATAGGCTGTTGGTTAACTAGGATCTGCGGCCTATCCTGTAGGTAGGGAAATGGGCAGACTAGATGGGCCTAGCGGTCCTTATCTGCCGTCAAAGTCTATGTTTCTATGTTTCTATGTCATCCACATCTCAAGAATGGCACCAGATCCAAAGGAGGGAGACAGAAAAATAAAAATAAGCTTCCAGCCCTGACTAAATCTCCCTCCCATAAAGCAAGCTCACGCAGCAGGCAAAGGTGACAACAGCTCTCCGGTAGCACCAGCACATTTCCGGGGGACACTCCGGTTAAAATTAGTAACCGCTACGAACCCCCCCAGGAGTAGATAATGACTACCCTGGACTTATCCATCCCTGATGCGGTGCTTCCCCTTAATCAGACACTGACTCTGCTGGAAGAAACCGCTGATGCCTGGGCCCCAATTTACCAGGAGTGGGTGGATTGTGTGGTGGAGGCCCCTGACGAACTCCCGGCCAACCCGCACCATGGTCCCTGCATGAACTCTCCCGAAAACTAATGACAGAGCAAGGTGGACTACCGGAGACTGGCTCTGTAAGTAATCTTTCTCACAGCCTTTTCAAGAGACTCTTCCTCTACTAGGAAGAAGGCTGTATGGTTAATCCCTTTAAGCCACCACCATGAGGTTAGGCGATGCTATGTGGCATAGCTTTTCAATTTTCCTCACAGAGCTCAAATGTTGTGATGTGCTCCATCAGAGGCTTGCAGGTTTTCTGCACTGTTTAAGTTAGATTAATGCTAGCATGTAGGAGTATTGACCAGAGGGAAGGGTGGGATTGAAATGCCACAGCACTTGTTTACTGTAAGTGCACCCCCCCAATTTACAATACTGGCTTCAGCCTTCTACAGATAATGACCCAAAGAGAGGGCAGATAGCACCTATGAAGAGCATTTATGCGATCTCTGAGCACTGCCGATGTTAAGAGCACCCCAACCAAAAACTACAGGAGAGAGCATCAAGAAGGCTCCTTAGTGGGTACCCGCATACATAAATAAATAGTTGAATATAGATTTAGTGATACTGTGTCACTCAGGCTGCATTGCAGCCGAGAACTGAATTAAAACTTTATTGTACATAGTTTTCAGTGCAGAATGTTGTGGCGCTACAAATATTATTGCAACAGCACCCATTGCCTGTGGGGCGTAGAGATGGCTAGCCCACCCACAGGGCTCAAGATGTTGTGATGAGCCATGGGGAAGGAGGGTAGCTGCTGGGATACAGCACACAACGTGTGCCATTTATCACTGGTGATGTTTAATCTGAAGCAGAGGGGGCAACGCCAGAAACTCTGGGACTGAGAATGATCCCCCCCAGATATCTCACGAGCGAGGATTACCTCAGCTGCTTTCTCCTACTGGAACAGGGCACTTACCTCCTGGATGCCATTATACCCCTTAATTTGGAGACTTCCTGATACAGCTGACATCCCAGGGAAATGGAAACATGGGGTGCTCACCAAGGCAACACCCTGGTACCGATGCTACCACCCATCACCCAAGAACTGAATCAGTGCACAATTACAGGGGTATAAGCTTATCAGCAGATGTTGACTCATGCACCCCTAGATGAGGGGCCTTGGGAGATGGACTTGACCTGGCCCACGGCTCCCTTGGTTATAGGGAGGGGTCGGCAAAGGGCAAGCTAAGTGATCGGTACCGGAGGGATCTCCTACCCTCTCATCAAGGGTAAGGTACACCAAACCTGCAAAGGACCACAGAACAGCTACTCCTGGGCCACCACTTAATATCATGCCCAAGCCATGGTGATAACACTGCGGACCCTGGCAGACCAACACAAACACAAAGCAATGCTCAATTCCAGCTGGACAGGAACCTGAATAAGCTGGGAACCCTTACACCTAAAGTGGAAAGGTTGCTCATACCCAAGGGCCTGGACTACTGCTCTAGTCCCCCTGGTTTGTTCATTCTATGGTAATTGGGAAAAGCCCGACATAGATAACTGACCCTCCTCCCCTGGAGTGGAGTTGTCTGGCCATTGGGAAGCTAGGAGAAAGACAGCCTGCGGTCCACACAAGTCGATTCACACTCTGTGGATTGACTATCAACTGTTGATGTTACTGTTTAGTAGGTTCAATGTTATTGTTTTAAAATATGCTAACTTTTTTATTTTGCTAGTAGCTAAAGACAGGTAGAGAATTAGAGGCAAAGAAAGAGAGTGGTTTTTAGTGCACATAAAGTACCATTTTCAGTCAGCAGACAAGCTGTTAACTTTAAAGCATTCACACAGAATGGTGGACAAGCTACATTACACAGGGGTATAAAGGAACATTGGAATGACGTCCTAGTAACAACTCGGAGGTGGATCATGGTGCCCATCTTCTTACTAACTGGCTTTCAACTATGTGCACAAATTTGTCTTATTCATGGCTTCCATCCCTGACATTGTTGCGATGTCATGGAACATCAAAGGCATAAATTCCCCTATTAAACGAAAAAAAATCCTGGCATGCCTGAAGAAATTAAAAACTCAAATAGCCTTTCTTCAGGAAATAAAACTCAATAAGGTGGAAGCCCAGAAAATCAAAAGGGAATGGGTGGGATGGGAGGCTCACAGTGTCTCCGGCACATCTAGCCGAGGGGTGTCAATTCTGCCCCATAAGAACCTGAACTGGAAGCCCAATGAAGTACAAACTGATAAAGAAGGATGATGGGTTGTGGTGCGGATAGATTCTCCCACAGGGCCAATCCTACTGGTAAATGTTTACACCCTAACACAGACTCACTCGAATTTTGTAACAAAATTTCTCAACAAATGCTAGAAATGATGTATGACAATCCAGAAATACTCATGGGAGGGGATCTAAACCTCACCATGGACTTCATCATGGATAGGTCCAACACAAAACCAGAACCACACACCCAAGCTCTTCGCACACTGACCGATTTGATATCCCTACATAATAAGGACTCTGATATCTGATATCTGGAGGCTTACCCTACCCACGGACCGAGACTACACTTTTTTTCTCCAACCCCAAGGCAATGGCAAGTTGACTAGACCACTGGCTCACCTCTCCATCAGTAACTTTGGCTAAAATAGACGTATCAGTCGCCCCAATGTATTTATCTGACCACGGCCCTGTGGTACTGAGCCTCCTCAGAACCCCTAAAGAGCATAGATCCCAGCTAGGGAGACTAGACCCCCTTTTAATGCAAGACCCTAGTTTTGTTATATGGCTCCGTAAAGAATCAGAACTCTACTTCCAAGACAATCCCCAAGGATCTGCATCAGCAGCTGGGGTCTGGGAAGCCTACAAAGCTACGATGCGGGGGAGAATTATAAGTTTTGCAGCACATAGGCGTAAACAAAGGGAGGAGAAATGTGCCCAACTAGAAAAGCAGTTAGCACAACTGGAAAATTAATACAAAGAAAACCCTCAGGTGTTGAACGACCCAGCTAAATTAAAAGAAATCACAGCGTTAGGATGCCAATTAAACATCCTAGCCACTAGAAAAACCGAACTCCAAATACTGAAAACATAATACAGATACTGGGCAGTGGGAGAAAAAGCCGGGAAGCTGCTGGCATATAGATTGAAACAAATAGAGGTAGAAAGGCATATCCCCTACCTCAAAAATAAAAATGGGTCCCCTACATCTAACCAAAAGGAATCAACATGATTATGACGGAATTCTATAAGGAGCTATACTCCTCTCAAAACAAATGGGACCCCGACAGGTATAATATTTTTATTGCCAATCTATCTCTACCACGCCTTATGCCACAAGCCAGAGAGGAGTTAGAAGCCCTGATTTCGAAAAAAGAGGTTTCCATAGCCATTCAACTAATGGCGCCACATAAGGCGCCAGGAGGGGATGGCTTCCTGATAGATTTTTATAAAGCAACAAATCACATTGTCACCCCACCAACCCATATGTTGCAATCGGCTCACATAGCAGGAGAGTTGCCAGGTACACTAAAAGAAGCCATTATCACAGTACTACCTAAAGAGGGTAAGGACTTTACCCTCCCTGCTAATTATAGAGCCATATCACTGACCAATGCAGATGCCAAGGTCCTAACCAAGGTCCTGGTATTAGGCTAGAGAAATCCCTTCCACAAATTATTCACTCCTCACAAGTTGGCTTTGTTAAAGGAAGGGCAAGCGCAGACCATATTCAGGCCCTGATCTCCTTGATGCAGACCATGGCAGGCACCCCCCACTCCAGCCGCAGCGGAAGCTATCAATTTTGAAAAGGCGTTTGACTCAGTGGAGTGGGAGTACCTGCATGCGGTTATACAGTCCTACAACTTTGGCCCATATTTTATGTCCTGGGTCAGAACCATGTATAATGAGTCGAAAGCAAGGGTTCTCACTAACATCATTATGTCAGACTCCTTTCCCCTATGTAGGGGAACTGGACAAGGCTGCTTCTCTCATTGTTACTATTTGTATTGGCCATGGAACCTCTGGCCACTGCAATCAGGGCTCACCCTGAGGTTACAGGTCTGTGTGTAGGAAAGGCCCAATACCATGCAAAGTTGTACGCCGACGACTGCCTAAGCCTAACAAATAATATAATCAAGAATCTGCCCCAGATTCTCAGCACCTTGGAAACATTTGGCACAATATTGGGCCTGAGAATAAATAAAACTAAATCCGAAATACTACCTCTGAATAAACACTCTACCTCCATGACAAAGGACATGCTAGGCCTTCCGTGGGCACCTTGAGGGATAAAATACTTGGGGATTAAACTCTCATCTGACCTGGGCAACCTGGCAGATGACAACTTCAGTCCCTTATTGACAGGGCTACAAAGGGACATGGAGAGATGGGAACACCTCCATTTGTCCATGGCCAGGAAGATAGCTGCCATAAAGATGATGATGGCCCAGAGGGTATATTACCTACTCTCACATTTACCAATTAGTCTCCCAACAAAATGGGCCCAAATATTACATACCCTTATCAGTAAATTCTTATGGGGGTCCTCCCTCCCCCCCACGGTATAGTAGAGCAAAATTGAGAGCACCATGGATAAAAGGTGGGTGGAATCTCCCTGGCTTCACAAATTACACCTATGCTTTCATCTCAGCTAGAACTCTAAAATGGTATGGCAGACAGGACTCAGATCCATCCGCATGGCTTGAGATAGATGCATGGATACTCACCTGCAGCATTCCTAGGCTATAAGCTCCCAAAGCAATTCCAATACCTGACTACAATCTAGGCTGTGCACCGAGCCTGGCAATTGATGGGGCAAAAGGCTAAGCTATGCTTGAACCCCCAATATGATATTCCACTGTGGAACAACCCCAATCTGTGCATTAATGGGGAACCCTTTAGATGGTTGGGATGGGAAAGTAAAGGTATACTCACATTCAGGGACATAGAGATGCCTGGGATAAACATATTAGACTCCTTTCAATCCCTCAGAAATAAGTATCTACTACCGCAGGGCGACTTCTGGAGGTATTTACAAATCAGAAGCCTGCACCTGCAATGCCAGAAAGTTAAGTGCACTTGCTCTACATGTACCATGGCTCAAACCCATCCGAGGGGAAAATACAAATTCACACATGGCTCTCTAAACAGAAGGGACTTGCTGGGACCATTCAAAGACTCATGAGAGACAGCGGCCCTAACCCCTCGCTACCAGCCAAGGAGAAATGGCAAAACAAAATGGGCACCATGATCACCGACCAACAGTGGAAGCAAGGGTGGGTACTAGCACACTAAGCATGCGGGGATCCAAGGAGTCTTTGATTCAAAATAAAATACACCACCTATGGTATCGCACATCAACACAACTTAAGGTCATGGGCTACATTAGCCAGGCCAATTGTTGCAGGTGCAATGCCCTAAATGCTGATCTACTGCATGCCTTATGGGACTGCACTCCCCCTCTGCCTCTTGTGGATGCATATCACAGCAGTCTCCGTAGAGATACTTGGGAGCCCCACTCCCCTCGACCCACTAATCTGGATCTTGGGTGTCTTCCCGACCACATTAAAGTTTGGTGGCCATCAAAAACAATAGTCAATCCAAGCCTCAGTAGAAGTCAAGTGACTCATTTTGAAAAAGTGGAAAACTACCACTATACCAGCTCCCAAAGAGTGGCATACAGCCCTAGAGTCTCAAGCTTCCCTCAAGCAAATAACCTGTTTTAACAACAGATGTTTCCAGAAGTTCCAAAATAACTGGAACCCCTACCTGGAATATGTTGCTGCCAGCAGCACTCTCGACTTGCTTAATTCCCCCATAATTCCCATACATATGTAGCCTGGATACATATAGGTATGGACCTCATCTCCCTGTAACACCATAGAAGAAGGATAATAGAAACGTTATGCACTTTAAATGGTACCTATATGGTTAACTTTGCAGTATAGGCTTCTGTTCTTATGTTACACTTTAAAGAAATACTCATTGTTTAACTCTTCTGTTCCTAATATTACCAAGTAATGCAAAGATGAAATCAGTTTGTCTGCTTAAGTAACCTCACAAGATATGTCCAAGTGCGGAATGTACATTTACTTTATGACTGAAACTACACACTGTCTAACAAATCTTTTAAGGATATATGTATAAAATGGAAAATTGCTCAATAAAATGATTAACTGGAAAAAAAAAACTTATTTTTGGAGACACCAGGCTCTACACGGAGCATGATTACACGCTACATACAGTTCAGCGCCGGAAAAAAGTGCCTGCAAAGCTTCTAAAACAACAAGGTATTCATTCTTATCTGGAATACCCTGCAAGTCTGAAAGTACTCAGTGCAGGTGACCCAAAATGATTCCCGGAGCTCACAGATGTGAAATCGTACTTGGCTTCAGTGGGTGGGTATTCATTTGGAGGAACTGCAAACTCGAGCCATGCAGACAGCAGCTAAATTGGCCCGGCACCGTACTGGAGCCCCACGGCTGGATCAACCGATGAGTAAATAAAAACAGTTAAGCAATTATGGTCCACACTTGCAGCTCATCATATCTGCATCAGATCACACAAGTCAGCACTGACCTGAGAAGGGATTCTTTCAAGAGCCAAGACATGGATGCCGCACAGCTGAGCACCTCAACCGTTCCCACTTGAGAATCCTTCACACCTCATGGACAGCGTATTGATCAACAAAGAGCACCAAAAGACTGAAACAAGATTTGTAGCTTTGAGTGACACTGTTCTAGTTCATTATGTTCTTTTCAGGGCTAGATTCGAAGGCATGGCTGGACTCTGTGGGGGTGGGAGACCACCTTTGAGGAGTCGGAAGGTGCACTACCAAGGGTGAAGGGGTTACCAAGGGAGTGTGGGCTGGGTCTAGGTCTGGGCTTCTCCTCCTCCTCCTGCTGGTGAGGCTCCACAACCTTAGCTTTTGGGGGATGAGCTGAGCAAGCAACAAGGAGGCTTGGCTTTATACTGTGTATGGTGCAGTGCCTGGTGCTGGGTAGGGGGCCTTTCTTCCACACATATATGAGGTGTACAGACACATAAGATGGCCAGGTGAAGTGAGAAGTGCTCTGCTATAGACAGTGCACACCTGTTAATTCGACCTAGAGGCAGCTGCACTATTAGCATGAGGTTGCCTAGGAGGTTCGGACAGAGGTAAGATAAGACCTCTCATCGGGATGGAAGGCGGCCTCTTATAGCAGTGCAGGCATACGGAAGGCACCTTTCAGAGGACCCCTGATTCAATGTGAACTGGCCTAGAGGTCTCCCAGAGCCGTCTTAGCTGGATGGGCCGGGCGACTATGGGGGGGAGGGGCTTCTGCCAATCATGATCGCTGGGGCTACATGAAGAGTAGTGCTTGTCTCAGGAGAATCCCAACTCCTGTTCACCTTTAATGATATACTGGCTTACCCTAGTCTCACTCCCTTGTTTTGGGGGGGCCCAGGGAGCTCTTCGGGGAGTCTGCTTGGGGAGATTGGGCCAGGGCTCAGACCTGCAGTCTGTGGCTACATCTCTTATTTGTGTCATTGGGGTAATAACGAAGTCCATGGGGGTGTGCCTGATGACCATTTCTTCTCCGAAGTTTGGGGGGACCCTATCCTGGGGTGATCTTGACACCCTCCAGGGTGACCTATCATTCGACTCTCCACGTACATGAGAGTTCATCACGTTGTGATAGGGTGGTTCTGACTCCTCGACTCTTTGACAGACAGTGCAACCTTAGCCACTGCTACTGTTGTTAGCTTCAAGAACATCACGGAACTTTTATGCACCTAGCTCTGACCAACTAGGCCCCAGATAACCAGGTTGTGGGCTTCTCTAGGTAGACTCCTCTCCACACCCCACAATGCCACTTCCTTGAGGGTGTGGGCTGGGCAGCAAACCTCTGAAGCAAAAGAATGTTTGGGTCAAGAAGTTTTTACTGATTATTAGGGTCTCCCTCACAGTAAGGTATCAGCGTGGCTCAGTTGGTAGCACATCCGCTTCTGGACCAGAAGGTCGTTGGTTCTGGTCCCACACCAGGACTGGACTCACATCTAAAAAATGCTGGCACCTGAGAGTATTGGGGGGGGGGTGCTGTAGTGCTATGATGTGCTGTCCTTAGGATGAGATGTTAAACCAAGGTCCCTTCTGCACATCCTGGTGGGTGTCCAGGTGGAAGCAAAAAAAACAGGGCATTCTTCACAAAGAGTAGAGGGGCATTTTTGGTGTCCTGGCCAATATTCCCCTTACCATAAAACCAGTTCATGCAATTGTGCAGGCTGTGTGTGGGTGTTGATGCGCGATATGGCCGCCACTACACATTCAATCACTTCACTACCTGTCTAGCATTGCTTGTAAAGCGCTTTGGGATACATTGTGCATAAAAAGTGCTACATAAATGCTGATTATTATTATTCTTCTTCCTCTGTTCTGTTGTATAGTTTGCATGTCTTTTGTCAGGCCCCTCAAAACTGTATGTATTATCATTCACTGGCTACACAGAAATGACCGACTTGACTCATATTGAACAAAACTCTGTAGGCTAGGTAGGCGAAGTACATACTTTCCACTATGACACCCATCCCCACACATGTGGGGTGGCAATCCTTATTAGACAGAACACTTCATTAAAGGTGTCTAAAGTGGACAGTGATCCAGAGGGTAGGTTTATTAGACTGTGGGGAAAATATAGGGGCCAATCCTGTGTGTTTCTCAATTTGTATGCCCCTAATGAGGAATAAGACTGTTTGTCATTTATTCGGCAGGTGGTGAGGGGCATGGTGGTAAACCCCCAAAGTTCTGTTATCATGGGGGATTTCAACTCTGTACATACTCTGACTGTGGGTAAATCAGGTTTAGGTAGGCAGCTGCAGTCCACAACAGGTAAGTTAATTGGAAGACTGCTCCAAAGCGAGTCTCGTGGATGTTTAGCACTTTATGCACCCTAAAGGGCAAAATTACACTTATTATTCTCTGAGGCACAATCTAGACTCATGCATAGTTTTTATTCTCTCTTGACTTCATGGGTTCTTCAGGTGGTAGGATGCCATACCGGCACGATTACAACTTCTGATCACGCCCCAGTTGTACTGCAGCTGTCCACCACAGCACTCCTGAAAAAGACCCTATGGCGAATGAATGTTAGTTTGCTAAACAAAGATGAAACAAAAAACTGCAGAATTTTTGGTAGTTAATGGGGCTAGAGAGACTACACCTTGTATTCCATGGGATGCCCTTAAGAGTTTTCTCTGGGGGAAGGGGGGTTATTAAATATTCAGCACAACTAAAGACAGGTAGGGCAGAAGAAAGGCTAGCATTAGAGAGAGAAATCAGTGACAGAGTTCCAGCACAAGACTGATCTGAATGAAACAGTAAAAGAAGCTTTAAAGGGCAGGAAGAGGCCACTGTCACAATTGCTAGATGCACAAATTGAGGGTCAGCTGCATTATTCACAACAAAAATATTTAAAACACGGGAAAGTCCAGGAAATTATTACATTGGCGTCTGCAAAAGGAAGCAGCAAATCAGGCAGTTCCAAAAATAATGCCTCCACACGTGGGGAATAATCACTACACGGCCTCAAAAAATTCAGTAAGCCTTTGCTCTGCATAGATCAGATTTGTATAAAATGAGAGGTCTCCCGACCATGCACAGAAGGTACAACCTTTCTTAGATTCCATATAAATCCCCTCACTATCCCAGGAAGAGAGAGATGCACTCAACACCCAAATATCCAAATCAGAGGTGGCAGCCAAAATTAAAGCTCTGAAGAATGGTAAATCTCCAGGAAGAGATGGTTTTCCCACAGAATGTTTTTAAAAACCTTGCTCCATCTGTACTGCCTCTGCTGACATAGGTCTTTAATGATGTACTGTGGGAAGGGGGAGTGAGATTCCTCCATCCTGGAATCAAGCACAGATATCAGTCTTGAGACCCATCTCGCTTCTCCTGGTGGATTTTAAGATCTTTACAAGTTTCCTGGCAGACAGGTTGCAAAGATGCATAGCATCCATAATCCACCATAACCAGACAGGCTCTATAGCCATAGCCAGCTGGCTAATACAAGATAATATACAGAGATTTTTAAACATCATCTCAATAAAAAAAAAAAAAAAGAGGTCTTTCCAGGTGACCATAAGTATGAATGCAGAAAAAGCCTTTGACAGGATGGACTGGGCCCTTATGGCAGCCACCCTGGGGAGATTTGCTTTGAGTCCCAGCTTCATTTCCATCGTTACATCACTGTACAAAACTCCTGAAGCATGATAAAAAGTCAGTGGTCATCTTTCCATCAGATGCCCTCTGGACAGAGGCACCATGCAAGTGTGCCCCCTTTCCCCCCTCTTGTTCACCCTTAGCCTGGAACCTTTAGCTATCTTCATCAGGACTAACCCAGATATTAAAGGGGTCATGGCAGGAGGGACAAAACAAAAATTGGCATTCTATGTCAATGACTCCCTTTTTTTCTTAAGTGATCCTACAATCTCCCTCCCTCACCTACTTCAGACACTGAAGGGTTTTGTGAAATTGGCCAGATATAAGATTAATTTTACAAAATAAGAGGTTATAATTCAAAGTGGTTCCCCAACCCCTTACTTCTGACCCTCCTTCCCTAAGAAGACCAGGGCTGGGGGGATACTGGGATGCATAGGGAGAGGCATCAACAGTAGAAAACAGGAAGCTGTTATCCCTCTGTACAGACAGTTGGTGAGACCCCATCTGGAGTGCTGCATGCTGTTCTGGAGACCACATCTCTGCAAAGACACAGACAGAGTGGAGGCTGTTCAGAGGAGGGCAACAAAATGGTGCAGGGTCTGCACCAGAAGACATCTGAAGAGGACGAAAGCAGCTTAATACGTATACCCTCGAGGAAAGGAGGGAGAGAGGGGACATGATAGAAACATTCATGTACCTCAAGGGAATTAAAGTCCAAGAGGGTAGCATCTTTCAGAAGAAGAGATGTGCAAGAACAAGGGGGCACAATTTGAAGATAGAGGGAGGACGGCTCAGAGGTAATGTTAGAAAGTATTTTTTCATGGAGAGGGTTGTGGATGCATGGAACAGCCTTCCTGAGGAGGTTGTGGAGTCAAGAACAGTGGGAGAATTCAAGAATGCATGGGACAGACATAAGGCAATTCTAGTGGGGGGGTAGGAGGAAGTAAGCTATTGGTTAACTAGAATCTACAGATTATCCATCAGGCAGGGAAATGGGCAGACTAGGTGGGCCAAGCGGTCCTTATCTGCTGTCAAATTCTGTTTCTATGACCAGATCAAAAGTATTACCATGCAAATGGGTCGCAGAGGCAACTGCCTGTGTGAGGCCCAACGATAACATCTGCTGAAGGAGTTGCTGACCAAAAGGTGAGGTTTTATCATCCACCCAGGTACTGAAGTTCCCCAACACTAACAATCTGGAAGTCTCCAACACCAGGTTAGCCATGAAAATTCACCAACTCCTGCAGCAAATCACTCTCACATCCTGGAGGCCAGTGCATGAGGATGACCCTACAGTCCACAAAAGCTCCACCTCTATTGGACACAATCTCAAATGACCTGTTAGTTCCCATGGTGTATGCCATGAATCCCAAGGCAAATCTAAAACAGATGGCCACTCCACCCCACCCCCGCGATTCCACCTTGGGCAATGCACCACTGAATATCTGTCCAGAATCGAAGCCCCAAGCAGTGGTCCAGAGTTATTGCCCAGTCTAGCCTCAGTGATACAAACAAGATCAGTCAAAGAATCAGATGAAACCCTCCATCACTGCTGTTTTATTCCTCAGCAATCTTGCATTACAGAGAATGGCCCAAAGGGGGAGTCGGCTGCACTGTTAACCTGTTGCCTGCTGCCATTCAGCAAGGCCCTACGGAGGGGAACAAGACTGGGGGTTTCCCTATCATTGTTCCATCTCCTTCCTGCTGAGTCCTCACTATCCCTATCTGACCCTATCCAGCAGTACAATCAGAACTTCTGCCATGATATTTGCTCCACCTCCAGAGTATCCCCAGCCCTGCACAGTGGCTGATAACCACTGAAGACAGGAATAAAGAGGATCCCCGAAAAGGACGGAGCAGTTGTAGCTGGTCCGATGTGTAGCTGAGCCTACAATTAATCAAGCCCTTGCACATAATGCCAACCCTGATCAACTTGAACTGAAATACATACACACAAGCGAACATATGAAGAAGCCAGCAGAAGAAGGTAATTTGGTCGATCAAGTCTGCTCATGTTGCAGGTCCACAGCTTGAGTTAATGTCCCTGCCCTCCCTCCCCACTCATCCCATCCTCCCTACCCATGATACTTACCATCCCTCTATGCCTATCCCAGCCTCTCTTAAAGCTCCCCACTGTCTTCAATAAGATGACCTCTTCCGGAAGCACATTCCAAGTTTCCACCACCCTCTCTGTGAAGAAGTGCTTCCTGACCTACCTCCTAAACCTTCCACCCTCCAGCTTAAGACTGTGCCCCCTCATGTTATGGTTGCCACTCAGCTTAAAGTGACTCTCCTTATCAACCTTATTTATCCCTTTCAAGTACTTGAAGGTCCCAATCATGTTCCCTCTCTCTCTCCTGTCTTCCAGGGAGTACATGTTCAGTGCCTCAACCTCTCCTCATATGCCTTACTCTGCTGACCAGCTATCATCTTTGTAGCCCTCCTCTGGACCTTTTCCAACAGGTTAATGTCCTTTTTGAGGTGTGGGCATCAGTACTGAACTCCATACTCTAGATGTGGCCTTACCAGTGACTTGTACAAAGGCAGTATAACCTCCTCTCTCCTACTACTGATCCTCCTAGATATGCATCCCAGCATCTTGTCTGCCTTTGCTGCTGCTTTCTTGCACTGTGTGGAGTGCTTCAGGTCACTAGTGATCATCACTTCCAGGTCCTTCTCCTCTTCTGATGCAGATACTCAGACTCCACCCAGGTAGTACTTTGTCCTGGGATTCCTGGCTCCAACATGCATAGCTTTGCATTTCTTGGCATTGAAGCCAAGCTGCCAGATCCTGGACCAACTCCCCAGCTTTTCCAGATCCTCCTGTAGGTCCTGTATCCCTTCAGCTGTTTCCACTCTCCCACAAAGCTTGGTGTCATCAGTGAATAGGCACATATTGCCCTTAATGACATCTCCAATGTCATTGATGAAGACATTGAATAACACCAGCCCCAGCACAGAGCCCTGCGGGACCCCACTGGTTACCTCTCTGGTGCCAGATAACTCTCTACCCACAACCACCCTCTGGGTTCTATCCCTCAGCCAGTTTTCCACCCATCTGGCCACCAACTTCCTGATCAACCTTTTGTGGGGTACAGAGTCAAAGTCCTTGCTGAAATCAAGACAGAGGATGTCTACCACTTGGCCCCTGTCTACTGTCTTAGTGACACAGTCAAAGAAGTCAATCAGATTTGTGTGACAAGATCTCCTGCCATGAAACCATGCTGCCTATCATCCTGGAGACCATGCTTCTCTAGATATTCCACCAATCTTTCCTTTACTATGGTCTCCATGAGCTTGCCAACAATGGAAGCCAGGCTGACTGATCTACAATTCCCTGGGTCATTCTTGGGACCGCTTTTGTGGAGGGGCACTACATGTGCTGTTCTCCAGTCCTGCGGTACCACACCTGACTCTAGTGAACTATTAAATAGATCTGCCAGTGGTCCTACCAGCTTCTCAGCCAGTTCCTTTAGTACCCTTGGATGTACTTTGTCTGGGCCTGGTGATTTGTCCACCTTCAATGCCAGCAGTCCCTCCCTCACTCTGTCCTCCTCTATCACTACATCTATGTTCCCCCCCGCTCCTCTTGTTCCCTTCTGAAGGCACTGTTCCATCATTCTTCCTAATGAAGACAGAACAGAAGTATTCATTTAGTATCTCTGCTTTTCCCCAATTATCCTCCACCCACTCTACCCCTTTCTTAAGCCTAACAATCCCTTCCTTCTTGTCTTTCTCATTTACATAGCGAAAGAAAGCCTTCTCCCCCTTCTTAATTCCTTCACTATTTGCAGCTACTTCTGTGCCTTTGCTCGGCGGACTTCCTTACTTGCCTTACTAGCCAACCTTAGGTAATTTTCCTATCCACCTCTCTCTTGGTCTTCCTGAATTTTCTATGTGCCAACCTCTTTTCTCTTACTGCCTGGGCAACCCAAGAACTGAACAAGCTAGGTACTTTGGCCCTTGTGTTCCTCTCCCTTAACCTAACGCACACATCTGTGGTAACCAGTATTCCTTCCTTAATGATGGACCACCTTTGGTCCGCCCTCACATCTGCTCTGATGCCTGCCAGATGGCTCTTTAACACTTCAACCATTTTCCTGAAGTCTGCCCTCCAGAAATCCAAGATTTTGATCTTAGTCAGAATGCTTTCCCTACCCATATCCAACTAGAATCACACTGTACAATGGTCACTTCCACCCAGGGGCTCCCTAACCATTATTTCCTGTATATGCTCCCCATTTGTGAGCACCAGATCAGTAATTGCCTCAACTCTTGTCGGGTCAGTGATGCCCCTAGTCAGGAACCCACTCTTCAGTCCCTCCACGATCACCTGACTCCTAGCACATTTTGTGGATGGTATGCTCCAGTCCACTTTGGGCAGGTCGGAGTCTCCCACAATTACCACCTCTCTTTTCCCCGACTTCCAATATTTGCAAGCTAAGTTCCTGTCCCTCTCCTCATCCTGACTGGGTGGTCTGTAAACCACCCACAACCTCACATTTCTCCCTCTATTGGACCTTAACTGAACCCATAATGCCTCCACCTCCCTTCCTCTGACTCCTCCCTCATGCAAGTTATTCCTCCCTGATATAAACTGCCCCCCCCCCCTTCCTACTACCTTGTCCCTCCTGTATAGTTTATATATAGTTTATAGGGATCATAAGGTTCCAGTCACAGTGTGATGTTGCCCAAGTCTCGCTTACTGCAGCTATGTCCACCCTCCTGTCTGCTAATAATGCCTGCAGGTCATCCATCTTGTTTCCAAGACTCGGCACATTTAGAGACACAACCCTCCACCTAGAATCTGATCTACCTTCTCTTCCCTCTATTGTTCTATTCACATTTATCTCCTGTGTGTGCATCCCTCCATGTACCCTTGTTATGTGTTCCTCACCCCCTCCACCCTTTGCTAACTGCGATCTTGCCCCTTCCACCTCCTTCCTCAGACCTCTTCCATCACTGTGGGGCCACTGACCTCCTCGCAGTCTGTGGGCCTGCAAGTCCGCTACCCTCAAT
The DNA here is from genome assembly GCA_016271365.2 of Neoceratodus forsteri. NCBI lineage: Eukaryota > Metazoa > Chordata > Ceratodontiformes > Ceratodontidae > Neoceratodus > Neoceratodus forsteri. Next base: position 1,097,215,493 of record CM057451.1, read on the forward strand.
AGTTTAAATTAAGTGAAGTGGTTATGTATTCCCCAGTTTGTCCCTACTACCCTAAACCCTCCTTATTGAGATGTAGCCTGTCTGGTGAAAAAGAGTGCTTTGTGACCAGGTCTCCTCCCAGTCCCCAATACAGATGAACATCTCCCCCCTGCGCCATTTCCTCAGCCATACAGTAAAATCCTCTATTTTTCTTTTCCTGGCTATGTTGGTCCGTGGTACTGGTATCACCTCTGTGAAGGCCAGAGAACTTCCTTCCTCCCTTCCTGCAGATCTTCCTTAACTATCTGAACCTACTTTGCACTACCTCAACCTCCTGCCCAGCAAGGTCATTGGTTCCCAAATATATAACTAACTTAGGTTTGCCTTCAACCTCCCTTACTATTTCCCTTATTCTTGGGTTCACCTTCCCCGCTGTAATCCCTGACACACAAACCACCCTCCTGCTTGCATTTGGGTCCCATTTTCTTCCCCAGTGAATACCCCCAATTATGGAGTCCCCTATGATTTCCACCCTTGCATCCCCTGCATCCGTGCTCCCTGTCCTTCCTTTCTTACCTTCGGTACTAGCTGCTTCTCCACCTAACTGCTCCATCTGCACCCTGGTGAACTTACCTCCACAGTCAAAATGTATCCCCTTAACTGTTTTTCCACTCCCAAACTGACCCTCCCCTTCTATCTATCTGTATCTGCTTTCAGTTTTCCTTCCCTCTTCCTTTCCTTTTCTCTCCCTTCCCCATCCTCCACTCTGTTTTGCCTGCCTCCTCTTTCCTGCCCACCCTGATAAGTTCCCTTCCCCTCCCCTGTACTCCTACTCTCAACCCTGGCTCAACCTGGCCTCATACCTCACCTCCTGCTGCCTCCTCCCTCTTTCCAGACAGTGGTGCAAATCCTATTCATTAAAGGAACCCTTTTAAATTTCCTACACCTGATGCTACTCTTACATTCCACCCCTTCCCCTTACCATTTGCGATTCCTCCACCCTGGGCTCCCTACTCCCATCCCCTGCCTGATGCCATCACTCCCCTGGGCATCACCCCTCTGCCTTTCCCTCCACTGCTCTGCTCCTCTGACTTCCCACACCATTCTCCCCAGCTCCCATCTGAGCAGCCTTATTTCAGCCCTTAACTGCCCCAGGCTCTTACACACAGGACATCCCCCTTTACTCCATCCATCACCTCCAGAAAGACTGCTGTCCCACAGCTATTGCGGTTTACCATTCTCCTGATTCCCATACATGTACCTATTCCTCCACATCCTCCCAGCCCAGTTTCTACTAGCCTCCAGTTATACAAAACTAATAAAAAATAAACTAATACATATACATAAACATAAATAATAAACTAAAGCTAAAAACAATAAACCCAGAAACCCCCAATCACATCACTAACCCACCAAATCCCTCTCACATGCTCACAGTCACACAAATTAATCAAATAATACCACTCACCTCATCCACTCTAAAAGGTAACATTACAACAATTAAAGTTAAGAACTGTGATGCAAGGGGTGCAACTTTTATGGTGTACATAACAGTAGTTGGCAACAATACTAAGGGTCCATATAGATTTATGAGCATATGACCCCCCGCCCCCCCACATTGCCACTGAGGAGCAGTGAGGGGCCAGGCATAATACCTATTGGTACTTAGGAATTCAGGTATCAGTGGACACCTCACTCCTGTTTAAAAATAATTACAGTAAGTTATTTCAGATTACAAGCAGATCTCGTGAGGTGGAACCTGTTTGTGGCAAAATACAGACCGTAAAAATGAATATCCTGCCCCACTTTTTTATGGCTGTGGGCAGAGCTTACAGCCATCCTGCTTTAGCTTGAAAAAAGGGCTTTCTGTGGAGCACATTTTTATGTTTGCTTGCACGCATGTGTGAGAAACATAGTGCCATCATCTGAGTTTTTGTAGGTGTGGCACCCTGTCTTCCAATTCAGTCATAGAAACATAGACTTTGACGGCAGAAAAGGACCACTCGGCCCACCCAGTCTGCCCATTTCCCTACCTACTGGATAAGCTGCAGATTCTAGTTAACCAACAGCCTGCTTCCTGCAACCCCTGCGATAAATTGCTTGGTGTCTGTCCCAAGCATGTTTGAATTCCCCCACTGTTTTAGACCCCACAACCTCCTCAGGAAGGCTGTTCCATGTATCCACCACTCTCTCCGTGAAAAGAATTTCCTCACATTACCCTGAGCTGTCCCCTCTATCTTTAAACTGTGCCCCTTGTTCTTACACATCTCTTTTCTGAAAGATGCTACCCTCCTGGACTTTGTTGATTCCCTTGAGGTACTTGAACGTTTCTATCATGTCCCCCTGTCCCTCCTTTCATCAAGGGTATACATATTAGCCTCTCAGTCTCTCTTCATATGGTTTCTGATGTAGACCCTGCACATTTTAGTTGCCCTCCTCTGGACTGCTTCCATCCTGTCTATGTCCTTGCGTGAGATGAGGTCTCCAAAACTGCACACAGTACTCCAGATGGGGTCTCACCAACTGTCTGTATAGAGGGATAATCACTTCCCTTTTCTACTTGTGATGCCCTTCCTATGCATCCCGTATCCCCTAGCTCTCCTTACTGACTTCTCACATTGCTTACCCACCTTTAGGTCATCTGATATGACTACTCCCAGGTCCCTTTCCATTTTTGTTGTTGTTAGTACCTCCCTGCTATTGTGTACTCTTCTCCTGGGTTTTGTTTCCCAGGTGCATTACTTTGCAGTTCTTTGCATTGAATCTAAGTTGCCATATGTCTGATCATTCCTCCAACCTTGCCAAGTCCTTCTCATCTTTCTACCCCTCTTGTGTATCAACTCTGTTACAGATCTTTGTGTCATCTGCAAAAGGCATACCTTTCCCTCAGACCCTCTGCAATGTCACTTATAAAGATGTTAAAGAGGATTAGACCCAGTACTGAGCCCTGAGATACTCCACTAGTAACCCCCTTCTTCGGAATGTGTTCCATTCTATTACCTTCTGTGTCCTGTTGTGCAGCCAGTTCGCTACCAGGCTACCACCCTGGGACCCACTCCCAGGCTGGCTAACTGATTATTAATCTTTTGGCGGAACTGTGTCAAATGCCTTGCTTAAAGTCTAGGTGAGGCCATATCCACAGCCCCTCCCTGGTCTATTACTTTGGTCACCCAGTCAAAGAAATCAATTAGATTAGTCTGACATGACCTTCCTGCTGTAAATCCATGTTGCTTTGGGTCCTGTGCCCGTGGCCTCTAGGTGCTCAACAATTCTTTCTTTCAGAAGTGATTCCATCATTTTCCCTACCACTGAGGTCAAACTTACAGGTCTGTAGTTTCCTGCTTCTGCCTTGCTCCCACTTTGTAAAGGGAATCACATCTGCCCTCCTCCAGTCCTCAGGTACCACCCCATCCTGCCATGATTTGTTAAAAGTGTGGTCAGTGGTGTCACTAGAGTCCCCTTAGTTCTTTTAGGATTCTGGGGTGAATACCATCAGGCCCCATTACTTTTCCACCTTGAGTTTTAGGAGTTCTTTCAGGACTCTTTCTTCTGTGAATGGACTGGTATCAACCCCCCTACCCAGAGTGCTTCTCTGTCTGGTTTAGGTAACTGCTCCTCATCTTCTTTTTGTGAATACTGAGCAAAGTATTCATTCGAAATATCTCTGCCTTTTCACTGTCTCCTCTGCCCACCTCCCTCTCCTTTATTAATCTTCACTATCCCTCCTTAACCTTTCTATGCTCCTAATGTACCTATAAAGGTTTTATCCCTTTTGACCGAGTTGGCTATTTTTCCTCAGTTTGTGCCTTTGCATTCTGACTGCCTTTCCTACTTCTTTCTGCTTTAATTGATACAGTTCCTGTCATGCTCCCTCTGTGATTCCTTATACTTTTGAATGCAGCCTTTTTCTCCTTAACCTTCCCTGCCACCTCTTTTGAGAACCATAGTGGTTTTTACTCTGCTTTGTTTTCTTTATTTGTTTTACACAAAGATTTGTTGCCTCTATGATGGCAGTTTTGATTTTTCTCCATTGTTCTTCCACCCCTCCTATTTGGCCATTTGCTAGTGCATTCTTCAGGTGTTCACCCATTTTGCCAAAGTCAGCCCTTTTAAAGTCCAGTATCCTTGTTTTTGTATGGCTTATCTCCATGGTTGTGCTCATTGTGAAGCACACTGTGCAGTGGTTGCTTGTTCCCAGATGTCTACTGACTTCTAAATTTGTGATCCTCTCTCCATTTGAGAGTACTAGGTCTAGTATTGCTCCCTCCCGAGTGGGTTCCAGCACTAGCTGTATAATGTCTGCACCCTGCAGGGCATCAAGAATGACCCTGCTCTTGGATGTGGCTGCAGTACATGTCCTCCAGTTAACATCTGGCATATTCAGGTCCCTCATCAACAGTATCTCCCCTTTTTCAGCCATTTTGAGAATGTCCTCTATCCTTTTCTTGTCCATTTCCTCCCCTTGAGACGGGGGTCTGTATACAACCCCTGTGCGGATTGCGATGCCATTCCCCATCTCCAAGGTAACCCAGAGTGCCTCTTGTCCTTCCCCTTTACTTTTTAGTTCTATAGCTTTGATCCCTTCCCTTATGTATAGAGCTACTCCACCTCCTCTTTTGCCTTCCCTGTCCCTTCTGTAGATTGTGTACCCTGGTATGTTGACATCCCATTCATGGTTCTCAGTGTACCATGTTTCTGTGACTGCCACAATATCCAATTGCTCATCTTCCATCAAAGCTACTAGCTCAGAAAGCTTGTTTCCCAGACTATGGGCATTAGTAGTCATTGCCCTCCATTTAATGTTGGCTTGATCCTTTTTTCCCCATCCTGCTCTTATTGCTCTTATCTATTTTACCATTTACCCCATCCTGCCCTGTGTTGAGCTCTGTACCTCAGTGTTTACCTACTACCTGCCCTGTTTTGTGGGGAGGCTTGACTTTTCCTGCCTTTTATCAGTACCTCCCCTTATCTAGTTTAAAAATCTTGCCAAGAAGCATTTAAACCTGTCACCTAGGAGTTTGGTCCCTTTGTGGACAAATGCAGACCATCATACCAGTATAGACCTTTATCTCTCCAGGTGGACCCCCAGTCCCCAGTGAAGCCAAAGCCTTGTGCTCTGCACCAGTTTTGCAACCATTCATTAAGCTGCATGGTGTGCAGTACCCTAGCCTCATTCCTGCCATGGACTGGTAGCACCTCTGAGAAGGTTACTGTGCTTGCTACCAGTCAGTGTGTTTGCAGGCACAGCCACAGTTCACCAATGAATGCTGCAGCTGTCTATGACAGCAGTTGAGAATGCAGTGCCGTACAGTTGAAAGGGAACCCTCTGCTTCAGTGAGCAGTGATAAGATAGTGTCGATTAGCATACTGCCAGCAATCCTGCTTGTATACGCCTCTGCTTTCTCTTCCTTTCTTTTCTTTCTTTTTCTTCACTGGTGCCCAATCCCCCGTCCGCTCAATTAAACCCCCTCAAAAGAAGCAGACTCCCAGTTGCCACGCTGGAAGCCTACCCCAGTGTGGCACATGTCTGTATGGCTGATGGGGGGTGCCCAATCCCCCGTTGGCTCTACGCCTCCCCAAAAAAAATCTTCCAGCTGCCATGCTGGGAGCCCACCTCTGCATGGCACAAGTCCTGCATCGTCGTCCTTGGCTCCACTGCCCCCCCCAAAAAAAATCTTACAGCTGCCACGCTGGGAGCCGACCTCAGCATGGCACAAGTCCCACGTCATCCTCTAAAGAAAAGAAACACCTGAAAAGAAAAACAGTCCCTCATTGATTGTCTTGCCCCCAACCCAGCGCCCACCCTCTGCATCACCTCCCCACCCCACCTCACCCCATACCTACCTCCGAGGCCGGCAAGATGATCTTTGGTGGACGGGAGCACGTCTGCACTCTTCAAAGCCGACCACGAACTGAAGAAATGCTGGTAAGCTGTATAATGGAATAAATAGGGTTTTTTCAACTTTGATGCATATCTCAGGCATTTTTTGGAATTTTGGCACCAGATTTTCAACATGGGGTTTTTGGGACCCCTCCTCATGAATTCTGGCACTGTCGTGGCATTAATCAGCCCCAAAAGATGATTTTGAGGTCACTGTGCAGAACCACCTTTGGGACCGATTTACAAATGACAGTGTACAGTTCATGGGTGGCCTAAAACCCCTATGTTCAAAATTTGGTAAAAATCCCAAATAAACTGATTTATAACGATATATTGCACAGTTCCTACACACACTCTGCAGAATTAGCGAATTTTCAATATTTTCACTCCAGATTTTCAACATTGCCATTTTACCACACCTCCTTATGAGCAGTATAGCTGTCATTTTTCACATCTCACCCAAAATGTGTTTCCACACATGTAGCGCACAATGGCGCAGTCGATGTGTGAAATCAATGCTCAGGACAGATTAAGAAAATCACAGTGACACTGTTCATGAGCAGAGATCTTAAAATGGCTATGTTAAAAATTTGGTAACAAAAGTCCATAAAACGACTGTGTTACAAGCAAGCATTGCGTAGTTTCCACGCACCCTCTTAAGTTCATGAATTTGTAATATTTTCAGTCCAGATTTTCACCACTGGCATTTTTCCACACTTCCTTATGAACAGTACAGCAGTAATTTTTCACACCATGGCCGAAATGTGTTTTTGCACTTCCAGCACAGAAATGCATGGTCGCTGTGGGAAATCACTGTTCGGGACAGATTAAGAAAATCACAGTGACACTGTTCATGAGTGGAGGTCCCAAAATGCCTGTGTTGACAATCTGCTGTAAAATTCCCAAACTAATTACATTACGGGTGTGCGTTGCACAGTTTACACACACGCTCGTGACTTCACTGCAGATTTTCAACATTACCATTTTACACCTCCCATGAACAGTACAGCTAGCATTTTCACATCCTGTTCGAAATGCGTTTTGCCTGTAATTTTAAATACCGACGTAGTCGCTGTGCAAATCAGCTTTCAGCTAAGTAACAGATATTGCCACTGTTCATGAAGTGGAGGTCACAAAAATGTTGAAAATTTGGAGTGAAAATACCAATGAATGCCTGAGGTGTTAGGGTTTCCAACCATAATGCCCCACCCTGTAGAGACTGACAGGCGTCAGGGTGTGACTTGGGATTGTCGCCTGTGATGCTCATGCCATTCCACCCCCACCTACACCCTGCAGTCACTGAGAGGCATTGAGGTGTGCCTTGGACTCTTCGGACCCAAAGTTCACCCCATTCTCCTATACAGCACCCATCTCACCGTATTTCCTGATGGAATGGGATGAACATAAGGGCCAAAGACCCGAAGGCACACCGTGACACTTGTCAGTGTCTGCAGGGTAGGGTGTGGTGAAATGGCGTGGCAGTTATGCTTGATGACCCAAAGGCACACCCCAATGCCTGTCAGTATCTGCAGGGTGGTGGTGGGGTTGGCTTCAGTTCAATGCTTCACTGCCATTCCTATTATGCAGCTCTGTAACTCCTACACTACCAATGCCAATGCCAGCAAGCAAACATTCAGCATTGACAAATGCTTGTTTAGTACTTTTCAGTGTATTCTTCCATAACTGCAAATCTCTATGGCAGTTAAAAAGTACTCCCTTCTTTCTTAGCTGCTTTTCTCTGAGAGCAAATGTGCACACCTTTCAAACAAATCTAAACATCTTTAAAACTATTTAAGGTGCACAAAAGCAACTCCTGTGAAAGTTGCTCAGGACAAAAACACCTTTTACATGAGGATAGTCACTAATCTGAATTCTTTATATTTTGTAAAATATGGTCTTTCAAATAACCTCGTTTTAATTTTCTGAGTGAACACAGTAGGAGTCATGCCAAACAAATGTAAATGTCTCAGAAAGTATAAAAGACACCAATATACAATCAACATGAAAGTTGTTCAGGACAAAATGAACTTTCAAATGAGGGCAGTCACTAATCTGAATTCATTAGAATTTTTTAAATTCACCCACCCGAAAGGTGAAAATTATGAAGAAAAATGAAAATTGAGGTAATCAGATGGCCATAGTTTAAAAAATATAATCAGTGTAGCTTAATGAATAGGCTCGTTGGAAAGGTAGTGTTGTCCTGAACTACTTTCATACTGATGGTTTATGTGTAACACATATACTTTTAGAGATATTTGCATTTCTTTGGCAGAACTCCTATGAAAAATGAAAATTTAGGTAATCTGATGCCCATAGTTTAAAAAATATAATTAGTGCAGCTTAATGAATAGGCTAATTTGAAAGGTCATCTTCTCCTGAACAACTTTCATACATGTTTATTATCTATAACTGGTATACTTTTAGAGATATTTACATTTGTTTGCCATAATTCCTATTATACTTCTAAACAGCCTCAGCTTTGCAAATTTCTACGCCAGCATAAGTTCCATCAAAAGAAAGCTATCCCAAGGTCAAATTTCACTGACATGAAAGTTCTCTCCCTGAGAAAAGCTGCTATAAACCAAATGAGGCTTCATTTTAAAACCATCTGTATGTGTCTGTGCTAGCATTAGTTAATGACAATAATTAAAACACAAGGAAAAATAAGTCTAAAGAGTAGTTGACACCTTCAGGAGAACGTTAAAAAAACATAATATTTAGATAAAGTTCAGTTTGTATTTCACATTAGTTCTTTATTCCTCCTCCCCATTATTTATTGCTGAGGTGAGTTGCATGAAAACAGGATTTCTGCTCCTGAAGAGTTCATGTATTTCTGTTGCTGTCTCCCTACTGTAGGTCATAATGCACTGCTTGTGACATCAGAGTTACTCTCATGACAATCGATTGTGATGTCACAGCAGAGCATTATGACGAAATAGGGAGTACTGTTTCCCACAAAAACATTTCTAACTCTCTTCCAAAGTGTATATCTATGGGATGTGCCACACACTTTAAACATTTTCCACACATTTCCATTTCCAAAGTATATATCTGTGGGATGTGCCACATGCTTTAAAATCCTCCTGGTGCATGGTCTTTGCCCAGGGAACACTGGTGCCCATCCACAAATCACTTAGCCCTGCCTGAAACTCCAGATGGCATTCCTCCCACCCTTTGTCCGAAACAGCCTCTGTCATTCCTTCAGGGTTACACCAAATGAGTCTCCAATCCCCAATGAAGTGAAGACTCATAACTTTAACTTTAAATTCAGCACAGTTGTGGTGAAAGGGGTACCAACTAGTGTGACCTAGCTTATCTAGGGCACACACACCTCAGACAACTACATCAGAGAACAGTCTCAAATTCTGTAATCACAGATTAGTTGTTCCTTCCTCCCAGTCATGAAAAGAACAAAAGACACCTTTCTTTCTCTTGTAGTTGTCAGATTGTACCCATTGTTCTTCCTTAAGGCAGCTGTGAACTTCAGAAACTTCAGGGGATTACCCCTTGGATCCACAAGAACTGCATTCCCTCTCACTGCCCCTGGAGAGAAACCAAAGAGTCCTACAGGCAAACTGAAGATTTTACCAAACTAGGGTGAGAAATAACAGGGCTCCCTTTGACAGAGCCCCAATGGCAGACCTCCTGCCATTCTAACTGCCACACTTGAACTTACTGATGAACATTCTAAGCTCCCCGACAGCAGCTGACTCTAAAATGGTTATGCTGCTGTGAGAGTTCTAAATGACATAATTATCCTTCTCTCAGGCTAGCTGAGTAAACAATGATGTCATTATGTAGAAAGCCCCTAATGAGCTCCCCACCAGCTGCATTTTCCTACCTGCCTAAGATTAGTACTAATGGTATTCTAGTAACCTGAGGGGACTGGGTTCTCACACATACAGTTGTCCCTTGTTATAATGTATAACTCTGGAGCCAGAGAAAATGTATGTTATACAGGGTCATTGCCAGGATTTTTCTATGAGGGGTTCTGTTTTTGAGGCTGTGACTTTTTCAAAAAAAGCTGGAGGCAGAAGCCCAGGGGTTCTAGATGCTCTAAAATGCATTTACTGGCTTATTTTGAAGCTAAATAACTCATATGTTAGCTCTCCTCCACCCCATTGCTCTACAGTTATGAGATGTTTGGCTGCATGGTGAATACATACTTGTATTTTATAAGTAGTCTGCAGCTGTCAAAATGATTTGGGGCTTTGGGGACAGGACCTATGGGGAGAGGCTCGAAGAGCTAAATATGTACGCATTGGAAGAGAGAAGGGACCGGGGGGACATGATAGAGGTCTTCAGGTACATGAAGGGGGTAAATAGGGGAGGAGCAGTCAGGGTGCTTCGAAGGAAGGAGGAGGGGGCAACTAGAGGGCATGGGTGGAAGCTGGAGAGGAAAGATTCAAGGGAGAAAGGAGGAGGTGCTACTTCACTGAGAGGGTGGTGGAGCCATGGAATGCACTGCCCAAGGGGCTGGTGGAGGAAGAGACAGTGGAGGGGTTCAAGAGGGGGTGGGACAGGTACAGGGGAAGGGTTCTAGAAGCAAAAACTGACTGAGGCTGTCTTTATTACTTTGCTTCTCTCCTCGCTTCGACACCTGCATTTCTCATCCTCTGTTGTTGACTGGCATTAAAGCTGCCTGACAAATACAACTCAAGTGGTGAAAATTAATTCCTCTCTATCGAACAGTACCACCAATAACATTGGTGTACCTCAGGGCTCCATCCTAGGGCCTCTCCTATTCTCTCTTTATATAAATAACATTGGAGCTGCTCTAAAATCCTGCTCTGCTATTCTATATGCTGATGATCTTGTCATCTATACAAGTTCTACTAATATAGACACTATCAACACAACCTTTTCCTCTAATTTTAACAATATAAAAAACTGACTATATGACTACAAATTGGCTGTCAACACTAGCAAAACTAAAGCCATGCTGCTTGGATCGGACCCAAAGCTCCGGGCTTGCACAACACCACTGACGGTGCAGGACTTAGAAGGTCAATTACTGGGATGTGTGGCCTCTTTCAAGTACCTGGGCATCCTGCTAGATCAATCTTTTGATCTTAATCTTCATGTACAGTCTGTTTGCAGAGCTGTCAACTCCAAACTGGGTGTTGCATAGAAGACTAGTTATATGCTCATGCCATCAGCTAAAATGGCCATTGAGAGGGGAATTCTGCTCCCCACCCTAACCTATGGGACTCCCTTATTTGGGGCTGCTCATATAACTGACCTACTCAGATGGGATATTACGTATAACAACATATGTCGCTGTGCCTCTTCTGCTCCTTGGCTTAAACACCAGTGTCAACTTTATACTGATCTTGGTTGGCTCTCTCCATTAGCTAGTAGGAAATACTACCTTGGCTCTCTTATTGATTCGATAATTCAAAATCAAACACCTAGGTGTCTTGCAGCTATGCTTGTTCCTCAGGACACACTCCATGGTCTACGATCAGCTGATAAATCCTTCCTGAATTTGCCGAGGTGCCTCACTAGGAAAGGAACTGTTGCATTTGAGCATGCAGCTCCACAGCTGTGGAATTCCCTTCCCCTCGACATCAGACTTGCTAGCTCCCACACATGCTTTAAGAGAAAACTGCGCTCGAATCTGCTGATTGCTGATACCTGTTCCTGCTTTCACCCTACCTAATGACTGATGTCTCTTGCCATACAATAGTATTTCCTCACCTCTATATAACCCTCTTACTGCCTCAGCCTGTCCTGGCTCCCTTTCCCTGCCCATATACAATCTTGCACTGCAGGCATGTCCCTTACACTTACATACACTCATATAATCTAATTTCATGGCTTGCTCCCCTCTTCCTCACTTACCGACCTTTTCCTTAATGACACCCCCTGCTCTCAATATTTTTTTCTTCATTTTGTATTACCTGTTTTTGTTTTTGTGTACCTTGTTCTGTTCATATGATATGTCACCTGATAAATTTATTGTCCAAGGTCCTCTCTATTCATTGCATAGGTAGGCACCTATGAACTTATGAATAGTCTACTCTGTATGTCTCTGATATATTGTACCCACTTTAACTCATTGTATGTAAAGCGCTTTACTTTGTTCTGATATATTGTATCCTCTTTAACTCATTGTATGTAAAGCACTTGTAATTTGTTATCCTGTTTAGTTTCTGCATGTTTGTACTCTCCCGGGTCGTGCCTGAAAATAGTCATTTTATGGTTAGTGCACTTACCCGGTTAACAAAAGCTAAATAAATAAAAATAAAATCCAGTGCAGCCAGAATATCCAGAACTGAGAAAGGAGAAGCCAGAGAGGGTGAGAGGGGCAGCAAGGTCAGCTCCTAGGGTGGGGGCTGACCAAATGAGCAGACATAAAGACCGATAGGCCTATTCTGCTGGCATTTTAGTATGTTAGTATGTCACCTGCTGGCTTGACATGCCATGAATGTCAGCATTTTGCTAACCTCACATACAGAACAGAAGTACATAATCACCATGCCAGCCAGATAATAGGGGTCTTGGTGCTCCTAGGCCCTCACCTGGATTTTTACAAGGTGTGTTCTTTATTTTGTAGAAAGTAACTTAAAAAAAAAAAAGCTGGGGTCTGGGGGCCACTAGGCCCCCAAAAGCCCATGGATTCTAGATGGTCTGTGGTGCATTTTCTGCCTTGTTCTGAAGCTAAATAATTTGTATCTGAACTCTACCCCAACCCCTTGCTCTAAATTGATACATCTGGCTCCAGGGTGAACACATTCATTCTGTACATGAGGTTAGGAAAATGCTTATAGAGTCTATGGACGAAACTCAGCTGCTTACAGATGCTACACATTACTTTGTTCTTTGGTAATCATGTGACCCAAACACCCCAAAATAGCTGATAATTATATAATCTGCAATCTCACTCTGCAGCAATCTCTATTCCAATGAACTCCTAATTCTTAATTGTTGTCAATGACAACAATTAAATAGGAGACATAAGTTTTTTCATTACCCTTACTTTTATACACCGTTGGTCTGACATATGGTAGAAAAAAAAATTCCACACAGATAAACACAGTGGGTTTATTTTTCAGACAATGTCTCTGAAAAATGAACCAATCTGAATATATGTCAAGGTAGAAACATAGTAACATAGAAGTTGACGGCAGATAAGGACCGCAAGGCAAATCCAGTCTGACCATTTCTTTTTCTACCTTATAAATGTGTCATTGGCCTTTGCTCTGTCAGTGGCCTATCTATTCATACTCATCTGTATTGCTCCCTTATGCCTATCCCATGCCTGTTTGAAGCCCTGCACTGTATTCATAGCCACCACTTCCTGAGGTAGGCCGTTCCATGTATCCACCACCCTTTCTGTGAAAATAATTTCTCACATTCCCCTTAATCGGCCTCCTCTAATCTCATGCTGTGTCCTCTTGACCTACTATTTTCTTATATTTAAACATGTTAGACTCTTTCACCTTGTTAATGCCCATAAGGTGTTTGAATGTCTCGATCATATCACCTCTCTCCTCCTTTGCTCAAGGGTATACATATTGAGCTCCGTTAATCTGTCCTCATATGTCTTCTGATGCAGTCCCTGTACCATTTTGGTTGCCCTTCTCTGGACTGCCTCAATTTGGTTAATGTCCTTGTGAAGGTGTGGCCTCCAGTACTGCATGCAGTACTCCAGATGGGGCCTAACCAGTATCTTGTAAAGAGGGATTATTACCTCCCTGTTACAACTTGTGATGCCCAAGTCTCTTTCTTCCTTTGTGACTGCCAGCAACTCCCCTCCCAGTCTATAGGTGGCTTCAGGGTTTCTCTTCCCTATGTGCATGAACTTGCATTTCTTTGCATTAAATCCCAGTTGCCACTCTTCTGACCATTTTGCTAGTTTATCCAGATCTCTTCTCATTCTGCCCACCCCATCTGGATCATCTACTCTGTTGCAGATCTTGGTGTCATCTGCAAACAGACAAGCCTTACCCTCTAGTCCCTCTGCAATGTCACTAATGAAGATATTGAAGAGGACTGGCCCCAGGACTGATCCCTAAGGTACCCCACTTGTGGTTTGCATCTCTTCTGACTGTATACCATTTACCACCACTCTCTATTTTCTGCCCATCAACCAGTTTGCCACCCAGTTGACCAACTTCTGACCCACCCTGAGCCTACCCAGCTTATTTATCAATCTTCTATGTGGAACAGTGTCAAAAGCTTTGCTGAAGTCAAGGTAGGCGACATCAACTGCTCCCCCTTGGTCCACCACTCTGGTTACCCAGTCAAAGAAATCTATGAGATTAGTTTGACAGGACCTTCCTTTTGTAAACCGATGCTGTCTTGGATCCTGTGCCCCTATGGATTCCAGGTGTTGCACTATCCTTTCCTTAAGGAGTGCCTCCACAATCTTGCCCACTATTGAGGTAAGACTGACTGGTCTGTAGTTCCCTGCCTCCTCCCTGCTACCACTCTTGTGGAGCAGGATCACATTAGCCCTTCTCCAGTCTTCTGGGACCTCTCCTGTGCTCAGAGACTCACTAAACAGTTCTGCTAATGGCTCTGCTAGTTCCACCCTTAGCTCCTTAAGTACCCTGGGATGTATGCCATCAGGTCCCATTGCCTTGTCCACCCTGAGCTTAAGCGAGGCTCTTGTAGGACCCTTTCTTTTGTGAAGGGAGTAGTGCTCACCTCCTCCCCCTGTGTCCATCGTGCTGGGCTGTGGGCCTGCCCTACCTTCTCTTCAGTAAATGCTGAGCAAAGTATCTATTTAGGATAGATGCTTTACAGGGTCCTCCTCCTCACATGCTCCCCTTTTCTCCTTTGAGCTTAGCAATACCCCTCTGGACATTCTCCTTTCACTAATGTATCTATAGAAAGTCTTGTCACCTTCATTTACTGTTTGTGCTAGTGTTTCCTCAGTTTGGGACTTTGCCTGCCATACTGCCTTCCCTGCTTCCTTAGGGCAGTTTGGTATGCCTCCCTATCTTCATCTCACTGTGTTCCTTATATTTCCTGAAGGCCAGCCTTTGGCTCTAACCTTTTCTGCTACTGTATTTGAGAACCAAAGTTGTTTCCTTCTTCTTTTGCACTTCCTTTTCTGTCTAACACAATGGGATGTTGCTTCAAGTATTGCATCCTTAATGCTTGCCCATTTTGCCTGTACCCCCTCACCTGTGTTTCTTTTTGCCAGGGCTAGCTTAACTCTGTTGGCCATCTTATCAAAGTCAGCTCCTCTGAAGTCCCATATTTTTGCCTTGGAATGGGATGATTTAGATGTAATGGCCAAATTGAACCATACCATACGATGGTCACTGGCCCCCAGGTGACCTTCTACCTGGAGATCTGTGATCCTTTCCCTGTTAGTCAGTACAAGATCTAGGATAGCCCTGTCTCTTGTGGGTTGTTGCACCAGTTGATTGAGGCCCTCCCCCTGCAGGGAATCCACCATGTGTCTAGTTCTGGCAGATGCTTCTGTTGGTATTGACCAATCTGTATCCAGCATGTTGAAGTTTCCCATTATCAGAACCTCCCCTTTAGCTGTAATGTTTTGTGTATCTTCTAACAGTAATGTGTCTATGTCCTCCCCCTGGTCTGGGGGCCTGTAGATAACCCCCAGTTCTTATGGCTGTCCCATTTCCTGTTTCCAGGGTGATCCACAGTTCTTCTGGCTCCTCATGTGTATTCTGAATTTCTGTAGCTTTGTTATTTTCATTGACATACAGAGCCACTCCACCGCCCCTTTTTGCACCTTGGTCTCTTCTGAACAGTACATAGCTAAGTACTGAAGTCTCCCAAGTGTGGTTACTGGTAAACCACGTCTCACTAAATGCTACTATGTCCAGTTTAGCCTCTGACATTATTGCCTTCAGGTCTGGGATCTTATTTCCCAGGCTGTGAGCATTTGTGTACATGATTTTCCATTGGCCAGATTTCGGTGTGTTAGTTGTTGGGTGAGGTTTGGCATTTCCCTTGTGCGTCGTATGGAGAGACAGACCTTTTTTCTTACCTGGTGATGCAAATGAACTGCAAACATGCTGAATCCCTGTTTGACCACTAGCTGAGGGGGAAGGGGTGTTCTTCCCATTTGACGTATGGGGTGCTGCACCCCTCTCCCCATTTGCTAATTTAAATATTCTGCAAAGACATCAAACTTCTGCCCCAATGCACTGACTCCCTCCTTAGTCAGATGCAGTTCATCTAATTTAAAGAACTTTCACTCCCAGAACTGTTGCCAGTTCCCTGCAAATCTGTGTCCTTTTTCCTGGCACCAGCCCTTGAGCCACATGTTTAGCTCCCCTATCTCCCCTTCTCTGACCTTCTGTCCATCTGCTCCCTCTCCCAGACTGGCAGGATCTCAGAGAAGGAGATGCCGGATGAAATGGATGATAGTTTGTCACCCAGCCTGGTCAGGTGTTCCTTGGTCTCCACAACTGACCGACTGGCAAGATCATTAGTCCCTATGTGTACCAGGACGTCAATGTTTTCTCCTGCTTTGTGAACAATTTTAGCAATGCAGTCAGTGTCTCTCCACGCTGATGTATCTGGGAGACATCTGACCATTACGCCTGGCTGGAGATGGGTATCAACTCCCTGAATCATGGAGTCTCCTATGATCAGAAGGTTTTTGGATTTCCTTTTTGCTTTTTTGTTTTGGTTCCTGATTTGGGCGAGTTTTGTTGTGCTAGCTCCTGTGCTGCAGTGTCCTGCTCTGCAGTGTCCTCTGCCCCTCTGTTTGATTTCAGAGACAGAGGCAGATACCTGTTTGTAGTGTTTATATGGTTTTGGGAGGTAATATGTTGGAGAGCACAGAATGGAGGAGAGCACTGGGATTTTATGGTAACACAGTTTTTGTTTCTGGATTATGTAACCCTTTATCCCCGGTTCACAAGCTGGTGCACTTTCCAAAATTAAACAGAACCACACTGCCTTCTTGCATGCTTAATCAACATACAGCAAGCCACTGTGCTAGCTAGGAAGCAAGAGCTGGACACAGTCAAAGGAGAGGATATACATGATATAACTGACCTAGATAACAAAGAACCTCCACTCTGGACAACAGATTACTTCTGCATCCCAACTAGGGACAAAAAGTACACCTGCAGATCCCAACTAGGGGCCAAAGTAGAATAGCTATTTTTATTTAACTAAGAAGTAGTTCAATCAAAACAAATTGTAAAATATTGTCTGCACACAACAATGCTGGCCAGAAAAAAAAAAAACATTTTTCTGCACAGAGTTGGACTGAGTTCTGATCAAAAATAAGCCATGTGTTCTTATTTTTTTTATCATTTCTGACAGACCTTGCTGCTGAGCCCCTTGCAGACTGGTGGTCTGACTGAGCAAAATTCATAAATCTGCAGCCACACAGGGGTGATGATCAGGCTGTAACTCAAAACATTTTACAGGAAGCAGAGTTAATTTGCCTTTCATATTTCTGAAATTTTGTAGCAGAGGTTGAACTCTGAGCCTACAGTAGGCAAATTAAATTCAAGCAGCCTGTTCTTTTTTCCTTCTGTTAGAACTGCTTTTTTTTTACATGAGGCTGGCAGAGTACTAGTTGAAATTTTTTTTTTTTTTATTCAGAGTAGTAGCCCCACTTTTCCTCCCCCCGCTTAATTTTCCTGCAGAAGCAATGCAGGGTAATTGTGGTCCCTGAAGGCATATTGCAACATTTCCCTGTGCAATGTAGTTGGTATATAAAACACAGGGGCCAGGATATTCAAAGGGGTTGCGCCTGGTGCAACCGAGTTTCATAGGTTTCATAGGTATTTACAGAGCTCTGTTAGACCACGGTCCTTTAGGCTCGCCAAATCAAGAGTATCCCAGTATATTATTTTTGATGAGATGCGCGTCCAGTTTGGATTTGAAGCTATTCATACTATCGATAGCCACTACCTCCAATGGAGTTTGTTCCAGATTTTCATTATTCTAACAGAAAACCAATGTTTCCTTTTGATGGATCTAAAAAGTTCAACTTCAAGTTGCAGGGGGTGGGCTCTAGTATTGTATTGGATATGTCTATAATTTAACCCCAGGAGTTCCCAAAGTTGTGGGTCTGTAAGAGCTCTAGAAATCAGATACATGTCCCTCCTTAGTCGTCTGTATTCCAAAGAGTAAAGTCCTAGGATGTTAAGTCTAGTTTGGTAATGATGTCCCTTAACCTGAACCTCTGTAATATGAGTTGCCCTTTTCTGTACTCTCTCCAATGCATTTATTTCTGTTCTGCCACCTGGTGACCAGAACTGAGCACAGTAATCCAGATGTGGTCTCACCAGGGATGTATACAAGGGCAACAAAACTTCCTTGTTTTTACATTTGATGTGCTTATTAATACAATGTAAGATGCTACTGGATTTTTTGATGACTTGGTTACAGTGTAACTTAAAGTTTAAGTCATTTGTTATACTAATGCCCAAGTCTCTCTCATCCTCCACCTTATTCAATATCTGCCCTCCAAGTGAATAATTCTTCTGACCATTTAGTTTTCCAAAATGCATTACACTGCATTTGCCAGTGTTAAAGGTCATTTTTTTGTCAAGTGCCCACTTTTCCAGGTCTCCTAATGTTGCTTGAAGGTTAGCTGCATCCACTTGACTGTTCAAAATATTTCCTAGTCTGGTATCGTCAGCAAATTTAGATACCCATACCCCTGTGGTGGTACTCATTGTAGCCTCTCTGCAGATGACACTAAGATCTGCAACAGGGTTGATACACAAGGGGGTTGGGGTGGAAAGGATGGGAGGGACTTGGCAAGGTTGGAGGAATGGTCAAAAGTGTGGCAGCTTAGATTCAGTGGGACTTAACAGGAGGATTACCCTATTGGCTGAGGGTAATCTAGCTAGCCTACATGCTAGGGATGCCACACTAACTGTCCCTCCACGGCTTAGGGGGCTATGGGTCAGTTATTCAAGTTATTAGCCTTTGGCTAGGGCTGTGGCAGTTAGGCTGCTGGAGTGGTTAACTGGCTGGTCCATTCCATTCTCCTTGTGTCTGGCTGGAGCTGATGCTCTAGTGTATGTTAACTTAGCAGAATTTATCACTTTTTAAACACTAGCCTTGACTCGGCTATAAGTGGTCACTTGGCTACTAGCCAGCTTTACAACTCTAGAACTCTATCCCTTTATGACCTAGGGCATTCTTCCCCTAACTGGCACACCTGGAGATTTTCCTGAATAAAATAATAACACAGCTTTTGAGCTAATGGGCCTTTATTCACTAGCCCAGCTGGCTAGCTTGGCTATAACTAGAGCTTTACCCTGCCTCTTCTTTTTTGCTGGAGTTTTCTTTTTTTTTTATTTAATATCCAGTATAACTCAGGGACTGCCTTGCCCTAAGATCCACCTCTGGGAGTTACTTAATTTAAATGCAACCTGCCCCTGCCCTACGCTCCCTTGGTGGAGCTTATATGAATATATTTAAATAATTTTGAATAGGGCCACCCTCTCACCCTATGCATCTTACTGAAGTAATTTGAATAAATTAAAATAAAACCACCTAGGGGTGGTCCTCAGTCCTGGGGTCTTGGCCTAGCCCCTAACCGCAGCGACAGCTATCTTTCGCTGCACCCTTGGCACAAAGAAAAAAAAGTTTCCTTTTTTTTTATTTATTTAACCAGGAGTAGCACACTAAGCTGAAAGCTTTTTTACAGGAGCGACCTGGGAGCACAGGGAAGTTAAGTGACTTGCTCAGGGTCACACAGTATGCAAGTGAAAGCTGTGGGATTCAAACCCAGGTCTGGTCTGCGGGACGTCACCAGGTTTGCAGCTCAGAGCCTTAAACCACTGCGCTATACTGCCTCCCTTTTATATTAGTTTAAGCAGACAGCACCTCCCTGATGGTTCTGCACCGACTCACTGCCCTGACACAGGGAGAAGGGGAGGAGAGAGGAGGCGGGTTAGGTGTGGGCTGGATGCCCAAGTGGTTGCAGGCAGGTGGGAGCTGGTCTTCCCTTAGAAACATAGAAACATAGCATTTGACAGCAGATAAGGACTGCTTGGCCCACATAGTCTGCCCATTTCCCTACCTATTGGATAAGTTGAAGATCCTAGTTAACCAACAGCCTACTTCCTCCTACCCCTCACTATAATTGCCTTATGTCTGTCCCATGCATTCTTGAATTCCCTCACTGTTTTGGAGCCCACAACCTCCTCAGGAGGGTGGTTCCATGCATCCACCACCATCTCTGTGAAAAAATACTTCCTCACATTGCCCCGTGTCCCCCCCCATCTTCAAGTTGTGCCTTGTTCTTGTACATCTCTTTTTCTGAAAGATGCTACCCTTTTGGACTTTGTTGATTCCCTTGAGTTACTTGAAAGTTTCAATCATGCCCCCCCCCTTTCCTCAAGGGTATACATATTAAGCACTCAGTCTCTCTACGTATGGCTTTTGTTGCAAACCCTGCACCATTTTAGTTGCTATCCTCTGGACTGCATCCATCCTGTCTATGTCATTGCGGAGATGGGGTCTCCAGAACTGCACACAGTACTCCAGATGGGGTGTTAACAACTGTCTGTACAGAGGGATAACAACTTCTTGTTTTCTACTTGTGATTCCTCTCCCTATACATCCTAGTATCCCCCCAGCCCTCCTTACTGTCTTCTCACATTGTTTACCTACCTTAAGGTCATCTAATATGACTACCCCCAAGTCCCTTTCCATTTGTGTTGTTGTTTGTACATCCCACCCCCCGTTGTGTACTCTGCCCCTGAGTTTTTGTTTCCTTTGGGGCCTTCCTGGGTTGCTTCACTCTGACGCTCTGCTGGCCCGATGCTGTCTTCAAGATGCGGCCCTGCTTGTGGGTGCCACCACCCCGAGGACTGAAATTACTTTGACTTTTTTTTTCTGGAAGATAAATAAAGTAACAAATGGTGCTGAACAGAGCCTACACCGTGACCATACGCTGCTGCTTCTGGGACCCGTCAACACTGCTGGGACTGCTGCAACACCACTGCACTGCCAACACTAACTTAGGGATAAGAGGAGGACCCCAGGCACTACATATTGATCATTTTTCCTTCCTGTGTCCCCTCTCTCCCTCTGGCCACAAAACATCTTCCTTTTTCTTCGGGTGCCTCCCCAACACACTGCTCGCTAGCTGACTGATTCCACTCTTCTCACAGTTGTTACTAGTCACACTTGCAATCCACCCTGGCTTTCGAGATGCCAAGTCCCTAACAACCAGGGAGGCAACCAGCTGTCCAGTGTGAGGTGGTCCTCAGATGTAGCACTAGCTCGTGTCACCTTCACTGAGCAGACTGCAATGAAGGAGGAAAAAAAGACTTTTAAACTGCAGGCAGTAGTTTTTTCTATGGGGCTCCTTCTACTTCAATCACCCCCCTTTGCCTCCTAAACTATAAGGGACACCTGGGGTCACCTTACTAGGGCTTGCTGGGGACCCCATGCTTGGGGGTATTACAACACTATCACGTACCCTCCCTGGTAAGATCTCCAGGGGGAGAGCCATCCTGTCCCATGAGGTGATCCACACATACCTGTGTGAATTAGGATCCTGTGCCGGCAGGCATTAGGACACCAGGGAGCCACCTAGGCTCATACCATCATACAGACAGGGGTGGTATTATTGTCTCTCTGGTTGCCCCCTCCCTCTTCTACCAATGTGAACACAGCCTATGGCCTTGCAAGCTGACAGTTAACCCTTGGGCATGAGCAAGCTCCCTCCACCAGCTGCAGGGGTCACAGTGGCACTAGAGCTCACTGCCAGCCATCCCCAACGGAGGTTCGCTGCCACATGGTAGCTGCCTCAGCCCAACTTGCCTCCTGGCACAGCAACACAAGCTCACATCTAAACTTGGGTTGCCTGCATGGTACCATGACACGCTGCTGCTGCTGGGCCTTTGGGCCAGCCCATTTATACTGTTTTTAAACACATCTGATGTAATCTCCTATGTATTTACCTAAATGTTATATACCTTGTTTGCTCAATTGCTGATTACCTGATACTGTTTACTGTAACAGGAAGCTCCTACAACTCTTGAGGACCAACCTTTTCTTAAATCTGTTACAACAGTTCTTCTATTTCTTAGCCTAATCTATCCTTTACAATTCTAGTCCATCAGGTTGGCCACCTATGGGCACCTCCTTCCCTTTCTTGACTATGCTATAGTGTCCTCTTTAATTTTCCTTTTCCCGCTCAGGTCCTCACACAGGGAGGTAATTGTGGTGACCTCCAAATGTATGTAAAACAGGTTGTGTTCATCATTGTTGGATTTAGTATGTAATAGCACTATGTCATAAAATATCTTGATGTATATTCCTTATGTTTATGAAACCTTCAAATATTAAAAATACCATGGCACTAGATGTTTTTGATAATGGTAAAAAGTACTAGGTGACTATTATAGAAATTAAGTTAGTTGTGCTATTTAAAATGCATGTAAATTGTTATAAACTGAACAAGTATGAAATTGATGGTGATTTGCACATATCACATGATGCTTTGCATTATGGAAGTATGTATGATGTTGTATTTCTTTGAAACTTGATTTGCTGCCAGTGCCCTTTGGAGTAACCCTTTTTTCAGTGAATCTGCATTGAGGTTCTTCATCTATAGCTTGTTTTTTTTTTTTTTGAGCCCCCACTACCCAAGTAAACAAGGCCCACATAGCGATGAAGGGTTTTCACTAAAAAGTTGTTAGATCAGAGATCAGTGTCAGTAGCTGCTAGCTAAGTGCAGAGAATAGGCATGTATAGTCTGTTGCTGCAAACTGATGTACTAAAGAAGGAATATGACATTACTGAAGCTTATTTCTTTTATTTTGAATAAACATCACACAGAGGGTTGTGTGTTGAACCTGAAGTTCAGTGTCTGGTCCACCTGTTATCCTACAACCCCTCCACATTTATCTTATATTTTTTCTGTTAGCTTGACCTATACTGTTATGTTGCCTGCATGATTCACGCTGCTCTCTCACTGTATTTTTACACTGTAAGTGCCAGTTTCGGGCCCGGGCCGTGCCTGGAGAAGGTCTCCAGATCAGTGCACCAACCCAGTTACCAAATGAATAAATAAATAAATGTAAATAATAAGCAATGACAGAGTGTGAAACATAGAAACATAGAATTTGATGGCAGATAACGACCTCTTGGCCTACCTAGTCTGCCCATTTCCCTACCTAATGGATAAGCTGCAGATCCTAGTTAACCAACAGCCTATTTCCTCCTACCCCCCACTAGAATTGCATTATGTCTGTCCCATGCATTCTTGAATTCCCCCACTGTAATTGACTCCATGACCTCCTCAGGAAGGCTGTTCCATGCATCCATAACCCTCTCCATGAAAAAATACTTCCTCACATTACCTCTGAGCCATCCCCCCCATCTTCAAATTGTGTCCCTTGTTCTTGCACATCTCCTTTTCTGAAAGATGCTACCCTCTTGGACTTTGTTGATTCCCTTGAGGTACTTGAAAGTTTCTATCATGTCCCCCCTCTCTCTCCTTTCCTCGAGGGTATACATATTAAACTCTCTGCATGTCTTCTGGTGCAGACTCTGCACCATTTTGGTTGCCCTCCTCTGGACTGCCTCCACCCTGTCTGTGTCTTTGCGGAGATGGGGTCTCCAGAACTGCACACAGTACTCCAGATGGGGTCTCACCAACTGTCTGTACAGAGGGATAACAACTTCCTGTTTTCTACAGGTGATGCCTCTCCCTGTGCATCCTAGTATCCGCCCAGCCCTCCTTACTGCCTTCTCACATTGCTTACCCACCTTTAGGTCATGTGATATAACTACCCCCAGGTCCCTTTCCATTTTTGTTGTTGTCAGTATCTCACCCATCATTATGTACTCTTCCCCTGGGTTTTTGTTTCCCCAAGTGCATTACTTTGCACTTCTTTGCATTGAATGTAAGTTGCCATAC
The DNA here is from genome assembly GCA_016271365.2 of Neoceratodus forsteri. Lineage (NCBI taxonomy): Eukaryota > Metazoa > Chordata > Ceratodontiformes > Ceratodontidae > Neoceratodus > Neoceratodus forsteri. Next base: position 1,097,239,198 of record CM057451.1, read on the forward strand.
ATTTGATAATTCCTCCAACCTTGTCAAGTTCCTTCTCATACTTTCCACCCCACCTTGTGTATCTACCCTGTTGCAGATCTTTGTGTTGTCTGCAAAGAGACATACTTTTCCTTCCAGTCCCTTTGCAATGTCACTTACAAAGACATTAAAAAGGACCAGTCCCAGTACTCAACCCTGCGGTATCCCACTAGTAACCCCCCTTTCTTCACTGTGGACTACATTTACTATTACCCTCTGCGTCCTGTTGTCCAGTCAATGTTTTACCCAGGTTACCACCCTGGGACCCACTCCCAGGCTGGCTAATTTGTTTATTAATCTTTTATGCGGTACTATGTCAAATGCCTTGTTAAAGTCTAGGTAGGCCATGTCCATAGCACCTCCTGGGTCTACTACTTTGGTCACCCAGTCAAAGAAATCGATTAGATTCATCTGACATGACCTTCCCGCTGTGAATCCATGCTGCCTTGGGTCCTGTGCCCCACTGGCCTCTAGGTACTCAACAGTTCTTTCCTTCAGAAGTGATTCCATCATTTTACCTACCACTAAGGTCAAACTGACAGGTCTGTAGTTTCCTGCCTATGTCTTCCTTCCACTTTTGTGAAGGGGAATCACATCTACCTTCCTCCAGTCCTCAGGTACCACACCATCCTCCCATGATTTGTTAAAAAGGGTAGCCAGTGGTGTTACTAGTTCTCCCCTTAGTTCTTTTAGAATTCTGGGGTGAATCCCATAAGGCCCCATTGTTTTGTCCACCTTCAGTTTTAGGAGTGCTTTCAGAACCCTTTCTTCTGTGAAAGGAGTGATACCGAACCCTCTATCCAGAGTGCTTCTAGTGACTGGATTAGGTACCTCCACCTCCTCTTCCTTTGTGAATACTGAGCAGAATTATTTGTTCGGTATCTCTGCTTTTTCACTGTCCCTCTCTGCCCACCCACCCTCCTCTTTATTCAGCCTCAGTATCCCTCCCTTTGTCTTTCTTCACTCCCTAATGTACCTATAAAATGTTTTATCCACCTTCTTAACTGGGTTGGCTATCTTTTCCTTGGTTTGGACCTTTGCTATTCTGACTGCCTTCCCCGCTTCTTCTGCTTTAACTGGTACAGTTCTCTGTCCTGCTCCTTCTGTGTTTTCTTATACTTCCTGAATGCTATCATTTTCTCCCTAACCTTCCCCACCACCTCTTTTGAGAACCATAGTGTTTTTTTCTTTCATTTTGATTTATTTGCTTCACACAAAGGCTTGCTGCCTCTGTGATGGCAGTTTTGATGTTTCCCCATTGTTGCTCCACCACTCTTTCTTGCTTGTTTGCTAGTGCTTTTCTGAGGCACTCTCCCATTTTGACAAAATCAGCCCTCCTGAAGTCCAGTACTATCACTTTTGTATGGCTTGACTACAGCTGAGTTTATCGTGAACCACACTGTTTGGTGGTCACTTGTTCCCAGATGGCTACCCACTTCTAGATCTGAGATCCTCTCTCTGTCCCCATTTGAGAGTACCAGGTCTAAAAGTGCTCCCTCCCGAGTGGGTTCCAACACTAGCTGTCTGAGGTATGCCCTGTAGGACATTGAGAATTGCCCTGCTCTTGGATGTGGCTGCAGCAAAGGTGCTCCAGTTAACAACTGGCATATTCAGGTACCCCATCAGCAATATCTCCCCTTTCTCTGCCATCCTAAGGATGCCATCTATCATTTCCTTGTCCATTTCCTCCCCCTGAGACGGGGGTCTATATACAACCCCTATGCGGACTGTAGTGCCATTTCCAGTCTCCAGGGTGACCCACAGTGCCTCCTCTCCTCCCTGTTTACCCTTTAGTTCTGTTGCTTTCATCCTTCCCTTACATAGAGAGCTACTTCTCCTCCACTTCTACCTTCCCTGTCTCTCCTGTAGATTGTGTACCCTGGTATGTTGACATCCCAGTCATGGTTCTCTGTGTACCATGTTTCTGTGACTGCCACGATGTCCAGGCATCCCTCTTCCATCAAGGCCACCAGTTCAGGGAACTTGTTACCTAGACTATGGGCACTGGTCGTCCCTGCAGGTCCCTCCCACAGAATCTGCCCCTAGAGTGCCAGGCTTACTCTACTATCCCTCCTACCTTACTTCTTCTGTCCTTGGAGTGCCTGCACAATGAGGTCTAACCTGCTGGTAGGCGAACCGAGGGTTGGATTGGTCATCATCTTGGAACGAGAGGGTGTTTTTCCATTTTCTCCGCTTAGTCCCTCCTTCCCCTGAGGGCACTGGCACGTAGGACATATGTCCAAACATACAGCGTGCTAGTGCACGCCACATTCAAATGCCCATAACGTCCCCCCCTTCCTGAGACACCCCAGAATCCCACCTCTGGAGGAGGAGGAGAGCATCCATTGGGACACTCAATCATCCACCCCCTCCAACCCCTGGCAGTCCAAGTCCATTCCCGAACCCGGGTCACCGGTGTGGTGCGAAGTGTGGCATCCAGTGCCTCAACCCTCAGCGCCACTGGGCCAGCCTTTCCTTCCTTTATGTGATGACATTACCACTTTTTGTCCCATCCCTGTCCTTACTGCCTTTGTCTTTTTCTCCATTTACCCCTGCCCTTCTCCCTATCGACTTCTCAATCTTGGTGTTTACCTCACTAACTACCCTGATTTTTGGATGGGTGGGCTAGGATTTCCCTTCTCCTTTTCAGTGCCTCTCATCTTGGCTAGTTTAAATGCTTGTCAATGAAGCATTTAAACCTATCACCTTGGATCCTGGTTCCCCTTCTGGACAGATGTAGACCATCGTGCCAGTATAGGCCTGCATCCCTCCAGATGGACCCCCAGTCCCCAATGACGCCAAAACCCTGAGCTCTGCACCTGTTTTTCAACCACTAATTGAATCCCATTGTACAGTGCACCCTAGCCTCACCCATACCATAAACAGGCAGCACCTCTGAGAAGGTTACTGTGCGTGCTACTTGTCTAAGGCTCTTCCCCAACTCCACAAACTCCTCCTGCACTGCTCTGATCCCTTTCTAGCCTGGCCATTTGTTCCTAGGTGGACAATGACATCCAGTTCCCTCCTCCGTGCAGCTGCTCCCACGATACTGAGGATTCGCTCCCTGTCCCTCCAAGCCATAGCGCCAGGCAGGCATCTTACCTCTCTCTTCCCTCCCTCCCCCAGTTCTACCCTTCTAACAATGGAGTCCCCCACCAGGATTTGTTTCCTTCCCCTGTGGGGTCCCATGCCACCCTTCTGTGGGTCTCCTCTGTGAAGGTTCCAAGCATCCTCCTTGGTCTCCACTGCAGGTGCCTCCATAGAGAAACCACACTCTGCCAGAACAGCATATGAATTGTGGAGAGGTACAATTGGAGGGATGCTCCTCTGTTCCACCACCCTCACCCTCCCTGAGCCCACTGTGGTCCAACCGCTCCTCTTTCTTGGCAACCTCTGTGGCAGCAGTGATGGCCCTGGTGGTCTCTGGGTGGGAAAGGAGGTCCCCCAAATCCTGACTAACTCAGCCTGGAGATGGGCAACCTCCTCCCTCAGCCCAGAGAGGTGCCTGCAGAAGGGACAACACCACATCTTCCAAAATGTCTCCCGGAAGACTGCTGCTCCACAGCCACTGCACTGCACCACTCCCATCATGTCTTTTTTTGTGGCCCCTTAACTGTTGTGCTTTATAAGATTTTACACATGCATCAGGGGTGTAGTAAGGCAGGTGGTCAAAGAATGAGTGTCCTTACACCCTTGGAAAGTGCATTAAAATCCTATGATGCCCATCCCAGAGGGACTTATTACACTTATAAAATGGCTATAAGTAGCTTTTCTGGGAAGGAAAATAAGGTTCCACACTCGACAGTGCATTTATAGAGATTTAATGTATGGTCAGGTGACCTCTCACGACCAATGAAAATTCTACATATTTTCTTGCCATTTTATAAGTGTTTTATTTATAGTATTGTGTAACAAGTTTATACTGTCAGTTTGTGCAATGTATATGCCTTTTGGATTTTATACATATTCTTTTATTCTTTAACAAACATGGAACTTAAAATGTGAGAGGGCAGGACAATAACTGAAGTGGCAGTGCCACAGTTGAGTTATGTTACGTTCTTCCCCCTCACAAGTGATAATAAATTACTCATTCTGAGTTAAACCATTGCGTATTACTATGCTATGTATTATAAATTGTTAAACTTTTAAATGGAAGTGTTTTATAAAGATTTATTGGTTTCTGTTTCATTTCACTGCTCTGTGTTGAGTGCAACACAAGCCATTGTAATGTCATCAGGCAGTGTTCAAGCTGCTCTTCCATTGGTGTAGGGTTCCTTTGTGACCTGTCTAAAGTGAGGATAAATGACCAAAGTGAGGATAAAAGATTTATACAACACCAATAGTGATAAATTTCCCCTGATAAATATGGGATATACAATGGTGAGCTGTCAGATAAATGATGTATCTACACAAGTGTTTGATCTCAGGTAACCTCACGAGTGGCGTAAGCCATGAGTAAGGTGTCCGAGGTCAAACAGCACGAGTGTGGATAAATCATTTAGCTGACAGCTCAACATTGTGTATTTCATTTACACAATAGGGATGCAATCTGTCAGTGCAGGGACATTTGCTTTTGACATTTTTTTTTTTTTTAAAGTTCTGTTACTTTTTGTTCACAGTTCTAGTGTAGGTCCGCCTAGAATAGTGGTTGCTATTAAATGAAACACCACTCATTTTGTAGCAATTTTTGTGCTGAACAAATTTTGTGCTCACAGTACCAAGCTACCATTTTTCATTTTAAAGTTATTCACATTTGTTTGTCGAAAAACTGAAAAAATTGAATTTTCTGAGGTTTTTTTTGCTATTTATAAAAAACTAAAAGATATCTATAAATGAAACACTTCTCATTTTGTAGATATTTTTGTGCTGAATAATTTTCATGCTCACAGTACAATGCTATCATTTTTAATTTTAAAGTTATTCGCATTTGAATGCCTGGGGGGAGGATATCACTACTATGTAGATAAATTTCATTTGTTCAACGGCTGTGAAGATAAATGGATTTACTCAATGGGTTTTGTGTCCATGCCTATTGCATAAATGTGTTTATCTCACTGTCTTACCTCCAAATAAATGTGTATGTGGAGGTTAGATATGTCACAATGACGGTCCTTAACCTAAGGACCAATCAGAAAGCAGCTTTCACAATGCTGATGACATCACAACAGCCTTGTTCTTAAGCTAGCTGCTGAATTCAAAGAGCAGCAGCTAACTCTGTTCTATGACAGCAACTTATAGTTGCATTCACTCAAAAGTAGGGATAGCGATCATGGGATTTCAGCCTTCTGCTGTCCTACATCCACAGTATAAGCCACAGTATAAACTTATAAACTGATCTTGTATAAATCGAATACACAATAGTCTTACTCAAAATATGTAACTTATCTCCATTTGTGAGGAACAGGACTGTCATAACTCACTCGTGGCTCTGCCACTCATGAGTTATGGTCCTGCCCCCTCGCTCATGAAGATAAATTGCACATTTTGAGTAAGGCCATTGTGTATCCCCTATTTATCCTCAGTTAGAATACTTTAATGGTTAATCTGTAAGATTATCCCTCACCTACACTGTATAAATCAACTTAGCTAACCCCTTGCTTTCATTAAAAAAGTTTTAACAGCTCCAAAGTTATCCCATGTTAAAGAAATTACTGTATCTTCAGAAAGTTACTGGTGGGACTGCAAACTATTTTTTTAAATAAAAGCTTGGAGTCAAGCTGTTAAGTGTCAGTCCTTAACAGTTGTCACTATGTTGATCTACCTGTAGTATTCTATATGTGTCAATAAATGTTATTTGAAACAGCTTTCTGAGCTGGCAGTATAGCCTAGAGTAATGAACTGTGAATGAGCTTGGTAGAGCCAGCAGAAGTGGGTTTGATTCCCACAACCTCCACTTGCATACTGTGTGAATCTGAGCAAGTCACTTAACCGCCCAGTACTCCCAGGTCACCCCTGAAAACAGGCACTTATGCCTAGTGGGCCTTACCCAGTTACCAAAAAGACAGAACAAAAAAAAAGAGTGTATTATTGATATATGCTTTATTCAGTTGTGACACGGCCCCAAAATGGCAGACACGTTATATGGATGCAAACATTTCATGCTCCCCCATAGTGACCACTACTCTTCCTTGCTTAGAACAGCGAACCCTGTATTCACTGGGGACCCCTGACCAGAGCAGTTCACCTTATTAATTTAATGTTTTGGTTTATCTTATTATCTTCCTAGAACAGCAATTAAAGGCTGAGCAGCTTCTTCTGATGTGGCATCATGATGTCATGAAATGCCTTGCCAAGCTTTGATCCAGCCAATAAGAGGTAGATGGGCAGATATGGTTGGGATGGAATGAACAGCCCCAGGATTAACACTGCTGTCTCCCACTAAAAAAACATAAATATACCACTGGTTGTACTGAAAGTGAAATACAATGTGCATATGGGCTACAGTCAAACACATGGAGGTGGGTCAAGTAGGAGGCCCCCATGACTTCACTAATCCTGTTGGGGGCACCCAAAACCTCAAAGCCAGCCCTATTTGCAGGCAACAGCACTGGAAGATAATAATAAATGAAGTGGTTAACTATTATTTATAATTAATATGATGGAACTCCAAATACATATAATGGCTGTATTTGGTTCAATTAAATTGTCAGTAGTGCTCTGTTAGTAGTACTCTCACCTCTGATCTAGAAGGGTCTGGGTTCAAGCACCACATCAGAATTTGGCCCTGACTTAGTGACAACACTTATACACTGTATGTGGAGGGGGTGCTGTATTGTTAGAGATACTGTACCTCAAATAAGCCATCAAAACAAGGTCTCTTCTGTATGTATTTCTCTATGTCTTAGATTCAAGTAAAGGTAGAAGCCTACTTGATGCATTCTCACTCTTTGAATGCTAAAAAGAAACCTCTTCTCCTCTGCCATTGAGAATTGCCATCTTTTTGCTCCATTTATGCCTGTTTACTAATTTCCCCCTTTCACTAAACTCTCATAAAGATATGCACCATGTCATGGTAGGAAAACAATGTATACTGTACCGCTATCATTTTGTTTTAATCATTGAAGACTTTCCTTGTAATAGTATAGTATCTTTCCAGAGCTCTGTTTAATTCTATACACTTATTTTTTACATCCTTGGTTGACATCTGTGAAGCATTTTGTGATGCTTTGTACGAAACACACTGCATTTACCTATCTATCTATCTATCTATCTATCTATCTATCTATCTATCTAGGGGGGAGGGAGGTGAGCACTACTCCCTTCACAAAATAAAGGGTCCTACAAGAGCTTGCTAAGCTCAGGGTGGATAAGGCAATGGGACCTGATGGCATACATCCCAGGGTACTTAAGGAGCTAAAGGAGGAACAGAGCCATTAGCAGAATTGTTTAGTGAGTCTCCTGAGCACGGAGAGGTCCCAGAAGACTGGAGAAGGCTCATATGATCCCACTCCACAAGAGTGGTAGCAGGGAGGAGGCGGGGAACTACAGACCGGTCAGTCTTACCTCAGTAGTGGGCAAGATTATGGAAGCACTCCTTAAGGAAAGGATAGTGCAACACCTGGAATCCATAGGGGCACAGGATCCAAGACAGCATGGGTTTACTAAAGGAAGGTCCTGTCAAACTAATCTCATAGATTTCTTTGACTGCTTAACCAGAGTGGTGGACCAAGGGGGAGCAGTTGATGTCGCCTACCTTGACTTCAGCAAAGCTTTTGACACTGTTCCACATAGAAGATTGATAAATAAGCTAGGTAGGCTCGGGGTGGGTCAGAAGTTGGTCAACTGGGTGGCAAACTGGTTGACTGGCAGAAAACAGAGAGTGGTGGTAAATGGTATACAGTCAGAAGAGATGCAAGTCACAAGTGGGGTACCTCAGGGATCAGTCCTGGGGCCAGTCCTATTCAACATCTTCATTAGTGACCTCGCAGATGGACTAGAGGGTAAGGCTTGTCTGTTTGCAGATGACACCAAGATCTGCAACAGAGTAGATGATCCAGATGGGGTGGGCAGAATGAGAAGAGATCTGGATAAACTAGCAGAATGGTCAGAAGAGTGGCAACTGGGATTTAATGCAAAAGGTGCAAAATCATGCACATAGGGAAGAGAAACCCTGAAGCCACTTATAGGCTGGGAGGAGTTGCTAGCAGTCACAAAGGAAGAAAGAGACTTGGGCATCATCATCACTGATGACCTGAAATCATCAAAGCAGACCTCTAAAGCAGTAGGTAAGGCTAGGGGGTGTTAGGGTGTATTAGTAGAGGTATCACAAGTCGTAAGAGGAGGTAATAATCCCTCTGTACAAGACATTGGTTAGGCCCCATCTGAGTACTCGTGCAGTATTGGAGCCACACCTTCACAAGGACATTAACCAAATTGAGGCAGTCCAGAGAAGGGCAACAAAATGGTGCAGGGACTGCATCAGAAGACATATGAGGACAGATTAACGGAGCTCAATATGTATACCCTTGAGCAAAGGAGGAGAGAGGATATGATCGAGACATTTAAAGACCTTAAGGGCATAAACAAGGTGAAAAGAGTCTAACATGTTTAAATATAAGAAAAATTGCAGGACAAGAGGACACAGCATGAGATTAGAGGAGGCCGATTAAGGGAATGAGGAAATTCTTTTTCACAGAAAGGGTGGTAGATGCATGGAATGGCTTACCACAAGAAGTGGTGGCTATGAATACAGTGCAGGGCTTCAAACAGGCATGGGATAGGCATAAGGAGCAATACAAATGACTATGAATAGATAGGTCACTGACATAGCAAAGGCCGATGGCACATTTATAAGGTAGAAAAAGAAATGGGCAGACTGGATGGGCCTTGCGGTCCTTATCTGCCATCAACTTCTATGTTTCTATGTTTCTATCTATCTATCTATCTATCTATCTATCTATCTATCTATCTATCTATCTATCTATCTATCTATCTGTCTATCTGTCTATCTACTCTATCTATCTAACTATCTACAGTATCTATCTATCTATTTCAAATTGGTGTCCATGAATTCCCCCTGCCACACTATTTTATTTTATTTTTAACATGTTTTTGCATCAGTGTACAAAGGGAGACACATAAAGGTATTTATAGTATTTATTGTCTGCTGTATCAGATATTTGCTTCTCTCTCCATTATGTTAATCTCCTTATGTATGGTTGCTGGACCTTATTTATTATTATTATTTTTTAACCAGGAAAGGAGGGCTAAACAATACTACTGCCTATTGCAAACCAACTGAAATGGTAACAGATTTAGCTGGTGGTGGTATTTCAGTGAATGGGGGAAACTTTGCTAGGACACCGGGAAAATTCCTCTGCTCTTTTCAAGCAGTGCCATGGGCTCTTTAGGGAGGCAGTATAGCGCAGTGGTTTAAGGCTCTGGGCTACTAATCTGGTGATATCTAGCAGGCCAGACCTGGGTTTGAATCCCACAGCTTCCACTTGCATAGTGTGACCCTGAGCAAGTCACTTAACTTCCCTGTACTCCCAGATCACTCCTGTAAAAAAATGCTTTCAGCTTAGTGTGCTGCTTCTGGTTAAACAACTAAATAAAAAAATCTTTAATGCTCACCTGAGCAACCACCAGAACAGGCAGACAAGACCTTAGTTTAATGCCTCAGACAGAGGATGGCACATCCCAACAGTACAACATCCCCTTAGTACTGCACTTGGGTGCCAGCATTTATGATATGAGCCCATGCCTGGTGTGGGACTAGAACCACAACCTTCTGGCCCAGAGGTGGATATGCTACCAGTTAAGCCATACTGACAAGCACTGTAAATATTTTCTCTTGTTCTTTATGTACATGAGTCACATTTCTCTGTATGTGGTTCTACTAGTACCGTATATTTTTGCCATCTTCATGGCTTAGGTCATGCTGAAAATGGTCCTTAGGACCAGTGCCCCCGAACAAATAAATAAACAGCATACTGAGCAAAGACTCCTTTTCAGGTACAACCCAGCAGAAGGGGATGAGGAAGGAACAACAAATCTATTTCTATTGTGCAGAAGATCAATACAGGTGTACAATACTACAGACAAAACAGGAACAGCAATGTGCAGAACTGAGATATGGTAATTTACAACATTAGTCCATGGCAAAACTGCACTGAGCAAAAGAGGAGTAGTGCTAGGATCAAGAGAGGGAGGGTGAGAAATGAACCCTGAGAAGTTAAGAACTAGATATTGTAGGAGGGGGCAAAGCAGAGGTAGGTTGGGAGGTTATTGCAGTACAGTCAGTAAAACTGTATTGTCTGTTGTGTCATAAGTCAAAGACCCCAGGGCACTTTATAAAAACAGAGGAGGCTGGCAGTATAACCTAGAGGTTAGAGTTACGAGCTGTGAACGAGCTTGGCACATTCTGCAGACGAGACCTTGGTTTGATTCTCATAACCTCCACTTGTATACTGTGTGACTCTGAGCAAATTACTTAACTGCCCAGTGCTCCCAGGTCGCCCCTGAAAACAGGCACTTGTGCCTAGTGGGCCTTAACTGGTTACCAAAGACTAATATAAAAAATTACTCTGTTGCCCCAGTGAATATTAAATCCCTCAATAAAACAAGTTTTAAACTGACTGTTCATGACTATATTTTGATGCAGTTTGGTCTAGTGGAGCACAGGCTTTGGAACTGGGAGACCCAGGTTCCAATTCTACCAGAGTCACTTCCCCACCATGTGACCTTGAGTAAGTAATTTACCTCCCCCCATGCTTCAATCCATGGGAGCTGCAAAATTGAACAAAAGCAAGGCTCTGCTGAAAATGGGATGCTGCATCTCAGTGGGGGCTATTCTGAGTAAATAAAATGTAAAATATGGAATGTTGCACAGTACAGAATGCCTACTAACAGTCACTCCACTTCTTGTCTCTTCTGTGTCTCACTGCTTTGTAAAACACTTTGGTGTATTTTATAATGTATGACGGGCAAACCCAAACTAAATTCTTACTATTTTATTGCAAATGCACTGTAAATGTGCAATGTTTGCATTGTTTTGGAAACTTTCACAAAACAAGTCATTATTTCTATTTATTACGTCTCCTCGTCTTTAGAGCATCGGACCTCCCTTGAACCTCCCACCACTGTTCCCAACCTCTGCTGTCAGGTTGAAGCTTGGAATCCTGCTCCTCCAAGACGCTCATGTTATTGCATTTCTAGCACTATAAAGCAGCAGTGCTTAGCAGTGGTGAACATTTTGACTTCTACTTTTGTATTCTATTTTAGATTGCCCCTTGCTTTATCTCCTAACTTGTATGATGGCCTTTTTTGACCATTTTGAGGCTGCCTTATCACTTTTTGTACAGTTGAAATAATAAAAGGAGGGCTCCTTTCAATACGGCTTGAACCTGGTTTTCATCAGTACCCTCCATTGTTTTTGTACACTTCGTTTTCCCAGAAGGTCAAGGAGTGCTATCTTTTATTTATTTATTTATTGAAATTTCGGATAACACCTTTGAGAACAAGCTCATTTCACAGGTTCCACGTCAGACAAGCACTACATATTGGGGAAAGTATGAGACTGAGAACAAACAAAACAAGGAATTATACGAGACATTACAAGAGTGTATAACTAGAGAAGTTCCAATACATGTGGCATTGTACAATCTATTCCATGGTGCATATTTGATTAAAACCTGGAATTCAAAGGGTCATATTATAGGGGGTTGGGTCTTATGAAACAACCCTTTACAGGAAAATGAGAACAGACTCAGCCTAATATCTAATAATCAACAAGATAAGGGATGGCATCAGCCCAGGGGCCTTGTCAGAGGTGAGAAGGTATGGGACAAAGCATTTTAAAGTGAGCAAGAGAGCTCAGGAGATATAACAGGGGAGGGGATGGGGAAAGCCATAGAAGGGTGAGGGGAAAGAGTGGAAGGGATGAAGAGGAAATGTGAAGAAGAATAATTAGCAACTTAGAACAGTTATTTACATGCTGAGAACAGTTATGCATACAGTCAGGATAGCATAAGGTTAGAATAAGTGCTGGTCACAAGAAGGAAGGTTGTTGGAAGCAGTCACAACCAGCATCAGCAACTAGCTGTTGCTTAGGTTTAACCTTGAAAGAGCCCAAGCTGGATGCTGAAGTGATGTCATGGTGCAGCGAGGTCATCCATAGTGGGGCACGGTAGGCAAAGGACCTTTGTCCCAGAGAAGTGCGACAGTGGGGTATATTAAAAATCTGGCTAGTAGAGCTTTTGGTGCAATGACAGTTGACAGTGGGGGTAATAAGCTTTTGCAGTCCTGGGGGCATTTTGCCTAAGCTTACTTTTTTGGACAGTAAACATGTTTGGTACATGAGTCTACCTTTGAATTGGAGCCAGTTAGCCTGAGCATACATGTCGCAGGTATGGGGCAGACGGGCTGAGCCAGTAAGGAGCCGGCATGTTTTGTTGAGTGCAACTATGATGCGGTGAAGAGTTGTTTCAGTAGCTGATCCATAGATTGGTAAGCCGTGATCAATAAGTGAGACAAGAGAGCTTTGAATGGCCAGGTTAAGAGCCTCTGTGGTCAGACATTACTTATGCCTATGAAGTAGCCCAATGCAGGTGTTAACAGCCTTAGCAATGTTGTCAATGTGATAGGCATAGGTCATCGTACTGTCACTAGTAATCCCCAGATATTTAAAGAGCTGAACTAGCTCCAGGGGAGAGCCCTCTTCGTTGGTGATAGAAAGAGTGTAAGTTCTGTGTCTATTTTGGGAGCTGGAGAACAGCATAGTTTTAGTCTTGTTGTAATTCATAACTAAAATGTGCTTATGGAACCATCTTTCAAAGACTACGAAATTACTCTGTAGCCTAGATTCAAGAACATTAGGGTCTGGATCACTGGTAAACAGAACAGCATCTTCAACACATAAAAGGATGTGAAAAGCAGTAAGGAAGGTCGTTGAGGAAAATTCTAGATAAAAGAGGGCCAGAGATGGACCCTTGAGGAAAGTAGAGTTATGTAAGAACTTACCGTAACAGTAGATCTTCAAGATAGGCTCTTGCAATAGGCAATTACATATAGGACTGAAGCTGGCAGGCATCAGGACCCCATGGAAAAACTTCTAGCTAGCAGTCCCTCATGCCTGCCTTCCATTTTTTTCCCGTCAAAGGCCAAAAAGGCGAGATGAGAGAGAAGCAGAGATTTCCCTTCCTGGAAAAGGAGCTGAAAAAACTAAGGGGGATGGAGGGCGGGAAGGTATTACCTACTGCAAGAGCCTCTCTCGAAGATCTACTGTTACGGTAAGTTCTTACGTAACTGTACTATCTTACTTCGAGAGGGCTCTTGCAGTAGATAATTACATACAGGACTGAGTCCCAAGCAGTCTGGAACAAAGAGAAGCACACGGGAGGAGGAAACTACTCACAAGAGATCCTCTGGCTGAAGAGGACTTAAGAAAGAAGTCCTTGCCAAACAGCCAACCCGAAGCCTGCTCTATGGCGAGAGGCAATGTCCAAACTGTAGTGTTTGGTCAAGGTATGGACAGAAGTCCAAGTTGCGGCTGCACAAATATCAGCCGCTGACACATTCTTAAAACAGGTAGCAGAGGCCGTGACACCCCTAATGGAGTGACCCCTAACCTGACCTGGCAAGGTCTTGTGATACTTGTCGTAGCAGAAAGTGATGCAGTGAGCCAACCATTTGGACAAACATTGTTTGGAAACAGCATTGCCCTCTCTTTTGCTGGCAAAAGAGACAAATAGTTGGTCAGTCTTTCTGAGATCCTCCGTCCTGTTGGTGTAGTATCTCAGAATCCGGTGAACATCGAGAGTATGTAAAAGATACTCCCCATGATTGGAGTGCTGTGTGAAAAAGGCAGGCAGTTCAATGGACTGGTTCAGCGTAGATTCTGCTACCACCTTAGGGAGAAACTTAGGATTGGTACGCAGAGCCACAAGTTCCTTATGGAAAATCAAATATTGAATTTTGCACATCAAGGCCTGAAGCTCAGAAATTCTTCGAGTGGAAGTAATGGCCACTAGGAAGAGACCCTTCCATGAAAGGAACTTAAGTTCTGCTGAGGCTGCCGGCTCAAAGGGAGGCAGCATAAGCTTCTCGAGAATGAAATTCAAATCCCAAGGAGGAGCAGGAACCCGAATGGGGGTCTCAGATGAAGAACCCCTCGTAGAAAGGTCTTTGCAGCCTCCAGCTGAGCAAAAGTTCTGTCCCCAAAGGGAACATGATAAGCGGCCAGAGCCGCCATGTGAACTTTCAAAGAGGAATGACTGAGACCCATGTCGAAGAGATAATGCATGTAGTCTAGTAGCCGCATGACAGGACAGGAGAAAGGCTCCAGGTCTTTGGATGAAGCCCAAATGGAAAACCGTTTCCATTTCATGGCATAGGTGGAGCAAGTGGATGGCTTCCTGGCCTCCACCAAGATCTCTGCCACTTGAGGAGAAACCCCAAAACGGGCTTGTGCTATGTCTGTAGGAGCCAAGCATGCAGTTGAAGGGACTTGAGGCCCAGATGGACCAGGGATCCCCGATCCTGGGTCAACTGTATTCGTGAAAGTGGAAGAGGAATCGGAGGTTCCTCTGAGTACTGTTGCAGAAGAGAGAACCAAACTTGCCTGGGCCAGAAGGTAGCGATGAAAATCATATGGGCCCCTTCTGAGCTGAACTTGTGCAAGATCCTCGGAATCAATGGAATTGGGGGAAAAGCATAAACGAATCTGCCCTTCCAGTCGAGAGACAGAGCATCTCTCCAGAGTCGCCTGCACCCTGGAGCAAGCAAGCAAAAGGTGGGCAGTTTTGCGTTTAGTGGTGACGTGAACAGGTCGACCTGAGGGGGTTCCCCAATGTAGGAAGATGCCATCTGCTATTTCCTGGTCCAATTCCCACTTGTGAGGTTGCGCCGAGGATCAGCTCAAGTGATCTGCCAATGAATTCTCTACCCCCGGGACGTGGACTGCCGTGAGATCAAGGTTGTGTAGGGTCTCCCATTCCCAGACCCGCATCGCTTCCAGACAAAGAGGGTAGGAACGAGTCCCCCCCTGTTTGTTGAGGTACCAGACTACACTCATGTTGTCGGTCTGGACAGCCAGGTGACCGGGAAGCAGACAGGGGTGTAGTGCTTGAAGAGCGTACAACACCGCTCTGAGCTCGAGCACGTCGATATGAAGCATCTGCTCGAGAATGGACCACGAGCCCTGGGTCCTCTGGGATCCCAAATGAGTTCCCCAACCTTCGCCCGAGGCATCCGTTGTCAGTGTTTGGGAGGGGGGAGGAAGACAGAAGGGCACTCCCTGACAAAGGTTCTCCTGAACCAACCACCAGTGCAAATCCCGAAGCATCAGGGTCGAGACTAGCATCCCTTGGTTCAAGTCATCGACCAACTGATCCCATTGAGACCAAAGAGTCTACTGAGAGATTCTCATGTGGAACTGTCGGAATTGCAGCCGCCATGAGCCCCAGGAGGCGAAGGACCGACCTGGCGGGAATCTGCCTGTGAGAGGACAAGAAGCTTGCCTGAGCCTGGAGTGTGGCCACCCTGTCTGGGGGTAGAAAGGCCATACCGGTGGTGGTGTCCAGAATTGCCCCGATGAACTGGAGGCATTGAGATGGGATCAAATGGGATGTGGCCCGGTTGATGGTAATACCCAGGCTGGTAAAAACC
Source organism: Neoceratodus forsteri (assembly GCA_016271365.2). Taxonomy (NCBI): domain Eukaryota; kingdom Metazoa; phylum Chordata; order Ceratodontiformes; family Ceratodontidae; genus Neoceratodus; species Neoceratodus forsteri. Next base: position 1,097,254,822 of record CM057451.1, read on the forward strand.
TGCCTGCTAAGGCAAAGGGAACGCAGGAGCTCCTCCCTGGATGGGGCCGCCAGGAGCCAATCATCCAGATACAGGAAAACCTGTACTCCCTGAGTACACAGGTGGGCTGCCACCACAGACAGGCATTTGGTGAATACTCGGGGGGCCGAGGAAAGACCAAATGGGAGGACCTTGAACAGGTAGTGGTCCTCCTGGAAAGCAAACCGGAGGTATTTCCAGTGGGAAGGGTGGATAAGGATATGCAGGTATGCATCCTGCATGTCCAGAGAGCACACAGCCACAGTCCCGGCCGAAGGAGAGGCAGGAGACTCTGTAAGGAGACCATCCTGAACTTTTTGTACTCCACAAACAGATTTAGAGAGCTGAGGTCCAAAATGGGCCTCACGTCTCCTGTCTTCTTGGGGACCAGGAAGAAATGGGAGTAGAAGCCAGTCAACCGAAGAGGGGGAGGGACGGGTTCTATTGCCTCCTTCAACAGAAGGGAGGATATTTCTTCCTGAACCCTGAGAAGATGTTCGGGCAAGTAAGACGACCTGGGGAGGAGGGTTTCCTGGGAAGTTTCTGAAGAAACTCTATGGTGTGGCCCTCTGCTATGAGCTGAAGGACCCAAGAGTCGGAAGTGATCCTCTCCCAACCCGGCAGATGTAGGGAGAATCTCCCGCCTACTGGTTCCTCTGGATCGACCAGAGGCTGTGGGAGAGGGAGAGAGTCAGAAGGTGTGGAGCAGCACTGCGGCTGAAGCTCCTGCAGCCCATTTGGGTGGGGGGGGGTCTCGCGTTTGTTGTCCCACTTTCCTTGTGGTTTCGCCTTAGGCCGTGTGCGATGGTGAAAGGAAAGACACTGCGCTTGAGGGGCTCTGTACATGGAGTCAACCTCCTTGAGAGCAGTGCCCTTCTCTCTCAGTCCAGTAATGATGTTCTTGACAACACCACCGAACAACACCGAACCCCAGAAGGAGGTGTCCTGGATGGCGGATTGTGCTTCCAAGGCCAAATCTGACACCTGAAGCCAGGCATGTCGCCGCAGACTTACGGCGAACGCCGAACTTTGTCCAGAAGCGTCCATCGCATCATAAGTAGCACACAGCATATGCCTACTGGCCGAACGTGCAGAGTGGACCAGGTCTGCCACTTCCTGTTTAGTCTGGGACTAAGGAAGAGTGTCCAACTTGGCTTCTACCTCGCTAAGGATAGCCTTCTGGTAATCCCCTATGTGAGCCACATAGTTCAAGGCTCTGATACCCAGAGTGGAAGAAGAAAAGATCTTCTTACCATACTGGTCCAGAAGGTGGGATTCCTTATTGGGTGGGGACGAGCTCAGGTGTTTCGGGCTAGCCGAATTGTCATGGGTGGCACTGATCACGACCGAATCAGCCTTGGGGTGTGACGAAAGAAAGTCAATCCCCTCAGCAGCCTAATACAGCCTATCCGCCTTCCGAGGAAGTGGGGCTAAAGCCAACGGTTGTTTCCAGATCGTGGAAATGAGGTCGGCGTGAGGCTCGATCCAGGGTGGAACTAACGTGGGAGCGACCTTGGGCAAATCCAAATGGGCAGCTAGCTTCTGCCTCTGTGGATCCGGCTCCAGAGATTTCCACTGATGAAGAGCCTGGATTTTACTTAGTAACTCCGTAAACGAGGGATCCTCCGGAGGGGACTTCAGAGGAGTCCTGGGCTTGGACTTGTCAGGAGTGCGAGGCTCGTCCAGATCAGAGCTGTCATCAGAGTCCTCTGATGAGTCTGAAGAAGAAGGAAACGAAGACCCCTCCCCACTCGGGGGAGGAACATGGCCCCAGGGGGCAAGGTGCCACCCCCAGCCTTAGACCCCATAGCAGTGTCTCTGGGGTTGGGGGGAGGAAGGGTCTCTCGCCCCCGGCAATGGGGATCTGGGACCGGGTCCATCATCGGGAGGCAGCTCTCCACCTTCCTGGTGAGCTGAGCCTTGGCCTCAGCCCACCAAGAAGCCACAGTCTCCCTCAGATCCACCGCCGTCTGAGGGGATGGTGCAGGAGTGGGATACGGATACTGGGGGTATCCATAGGGTGAGTATCTGTAGCCCGATGGTGGGAAGCCCAACATCAGGTACTGAGGCACTGGGTACTGCGGTGTTGGGTACTGTGGTGCCAGATACTGCGGAGCCGGATAAGATGGCGTCGGATAAGACGGCGTCAGATCCGGCACCAGGGGCTCTACCGGGGTAGAAGGTCCTGGAAGAGGCCCTGCAGGTGGGCCAGGGACAGGTGGCCCAGCAGGCGTCGGGTCCAGTATCCGGGTGACGTCCAGCAAAGGGACGTCGGCCAGCGACGGGGCCGACGTCTGACGTCAGGCCATCCGGACCTATGGGAGAGAGGCCTGATGGAGGTGCCGAAAAGTCCCCAGCAGCATCCGGGAAGGGCTGGAAGGAACCTCTGGGTCCAGCTGCGGAGAAGCAGGGGCCTCAGACAGCAGTGGCAAAGGCTGCAGGGAGCCTGCGGTGCTGGATAAGGCCAAGGGAACCGGCGTAGGCTCCGTCGCAGAGCGACCGCCAGACAGGCTGGCAGGCGTCTGACCGGCAGGATCCGGGGCGGGCGTTGGAGGAGCCGATAACAGACTGATCGGACCCAGCGCCTGAAGAAGGCCGCGCAGGGGAGGTGACCTTGACGGGCGGCTTGATGGCCGTGTGCTGCCCCGAAGGGTCAAGTGACTTAGCGGTCGGCTCCAGGTGGACGTCGGAGGAGCCAACGCCAGACATACCGGAGAGGCTCGATCCAGAAGGCCATGCAGGGATGGCCTTACTGGAAGCGGATGCCTCCTTTGTCCCGGAGGCTCCCGACTGGCCCAAGTGTGAACCAGCCTGGGGGAGATACCACCAAGACTGCCGTCGGGGAACGGTCCCCTGGAGGGGATGTTACCCGAAGGGCAGCGGCCCCAGCCGAAGTCGCTGCAGCTGCGGATGAGGAGTCCCAGTCTCAGTGCTTCTCCTTCTTCTTCTTAAGTCACTCGGGGGATGTGGAAGCCTGTCGGAGCTTTTTCAGCTCCTTTCCATGGAGGACATCTTCTTCTTTAGTATGTGAGCCTCCAGGGACTGCTGCCTTCTTCTGCGGGTAGCCGCGTTGAACTTCAGGCAGTGCTGACAGGAATCCACAGGGTAGTCGGGGCCTAGGCAGATGAGACACCAAAATGGCCGTCCTTAAAGGGAGTTGCGCCGCGTGTTTCAATTTGTTTTTGTGCTCGGACATGGTAGGGGATGACATACACGGCAGGTAAGAGAATCCTGACGAATATATTAGAAAAATAGTAAAAAACAACGGTATAACTACCAGTGACGATTGACTGATGAGCAGTGGAACTTTACCGCGAGGTGCTGTCAAAAGCAAACAGCGGGAAAGAACTGGAAGACGGGCATGAGGGACCGCCCCTTTATACCGACGTCGCCTGACGCCGGTCACCTGATGTGGGGGCAGTCCCTCGCCAGAGACTGCTAGCTAGAAATTTTTCCGTGGGGCCCTGACGTCTGCTGGCTTCAGTCCTATATGTAATTACCTACTGCAAGAGCCCTCTCATAGTAAGTTCTCCAGATAGGACAGGTCTGCTATCCAAGAGGGTGTTACCAATCTTCACATGCTGTGTACGGTTGTGCAGGTAACTTTCAAACCAGGCTACACTGTCATGAGCTAGGCCAATGGTGGTAAGCTGTTCAACCAGGAGGGCATGATTCACTGTGTCGAAAGCTTTGGTTAAATCAATGAAAGCAGCACCAACCAGGTGTCCTTGATCTATGGAGTGGTGAATAAAGCCTGTGAACTCCAGAAGGGCGGTAGTGGTACTATGACCATTTCTGAAGCCGTGTTGTTGCGGGCATTGTAGCTGATATTTTTCTAAGTATTCAACCAGTTGGTCAGCCACTATACATTCAAGAGCTTTCAAGAGCAGGGACAGGATAGAGATAGGCCTGTAGTTCCCAGTAACTGTGCGAAACCAGACTTATGAACTGGTGTCACAGTGGCAGATTGCCATTTCTGAGAAAATTGAGAGTAACTAAGTGACATGTTAATAATATGTGTTAGAGGTGACAGAATTTCATCCAGTGTAAGGGCTACAAACTTAATATCCAGGGTGTCATCCCTAAATCTTGATTTCCCTAATACCTTGAGTAGGTAATTCCTGGCTTCATGGGCTGAGAGGGTTTTGAAGTAGAAAGGAGGATGAGAAGGGTGCTGAGTCTCTTTCCCAGAGTAGTTACTTGTGAGGGGGTGAGAGAAGTAGCCAGGTGGCAGGACACCACTCAGGTCTGTGAAGGCATTATTAAAAGTGTTAGCAGTAAGTTTGGGGTTGAGTGAGGGTACACCATCAATGTTGAGCATGGTAGGGGCAGATCTGAGGTCTCTCCCAGTGACCTCTTTAAGGTTAGTCCAAAATTTTCTGCCATCATTCCAGGTCCGCGAGAGCACCACCTTATAATATTGATTTTTAACTGCATGAATAGCCCTTGTGCAGTTATTTCCAACCGCTTTGTACCTCTGGATGTTGGCCTGGTTATGCAGGGACCTAGACCTGTGCCATAGATGGTTCCTGGTATTCAGAAGCTCAAGGAGGTCCGGAGAAAACCAGGTATTACAGCGGCCTTTGATTTTACACTTTTTATGAGGGGGCGTGCCTATCACATATAGCGTTGAACTGAAGAATGAATTGGTTGAGGGCAATGTCAATGTTGTTAGCTGTGTAAACCATTGACCAGTCCTGATTACACAGGTCAGTTTTTAGTGATTCAAGATGCCCACGGATGAGTACCCTGGTGGTAATTGTTCTAGCAGGTGGTTTATCTGCCGCACGCTAGTTCGTAATGGTTGCTCAAAAATAACAGCGAATAAGGCAAAGCACTTAGTGAGCAAGATGTTTTACTTGGAGCCCCATTAGCTAGGAAGGCTATTAAACTAATTACTAATTTATTGAAATACTAAACTATGGATCCCTTGTCTGTTTCATTAGCATGGTACCAATTGCTCTTCACTGAGAATAACAGCAGTCTAATACACCAGCATCTCACTCCTTGGTATCATCTAACAAGCGTTCTGTTACGTTTTTTTTATCTTAAATAATTGGATGATCAAAGCAGTAAACAATACAAAAGCACCAGTATATGAGCACATGACTGCTGATTTACAAGTGACATCTACATGTCCTTGTAGTCAGCAATTACACTTCTGGCGCTTATAATTACTGACAGCCTGATTCTACCTTACTAAGTAATGCAGTTGAGCTATAGACTGGTAATGTGCTCAGTGATTTCCCATGGGAAGAAGCTAAGTTCATTTTCAATCTCCTTCTAATTCTTAGTTACCTGGGACTGAAATCCAGAGCCTTCATGATGCCCCATTTCTACTTACTTCTGATAGATGATTATTCATTTGTACAGAAAATGTTATCTTTTGCCACCAGAAACGGGTTTGTAGGAATATCCAAGTACCTGTAATTTATGCATATATTTATAGTGTTTGACCAGGGAAGGCACATTGAGTTGTGATCGCTCTTTTCCAGGTGCATTTGATTGGGGATGGATACACAGACTTATTGTATTGACAGAGGGAATGTTGGCCTGGACACTAGGGAAATTCTTCATCTCTGCCATGGGATTTCTTCATTTATTTTCTGTTTATGCTTGGAATCACGTCCCCTCAGCCCAAGGTGACCTAAATCTAAATCTCCATTTGCATGTTATGAAATGGCCACATTCATTAGCCACAAACATTAAAAATAAATGAAATAAAATTAACTCAAACCGAAATTAAATGAGTGAGCCTGGTTTTAAAAATATTATATTCTAAATTGCTTACTGATTAAGGGACAGGTGAAGCCCTTTCTAATTAAGATGTTCCTGAATTAGCCACATACAGTATTTAAAGCTGAACTATATGGATACAAGGAAAAAAATATTTGGGAGTTGTCTGGCAAGAAGAGAGAAGGCAGTCTTACAACAGCTTAACTGAACCATCTAAAGCAGCAGTGCACGTTAAGTGATGGTAACATACTTTTTTTATTCTAGTGGAGTGTTCCTGTTCTCCTGTCTTGTAAGACTCTCTTTTTCTCCATTTTGAGGCTGATTTAGCACTCTGTTTGACATCTGAACTATTTAAAGGGTGCTCCTTTTAATGCCTCTTCCCCAGGCATTCATCATTTACTCTTGACTGTTTTTGAACACACATTGCCTGTTATCACTTTTTTGTGATTAAAGTGAATTAGGATGTAGCAGACACTAGCCCCATTCACACAGCCAATTCTGGGCCATTGTTGGTGGTACAGAGCAGTGAGACTGTTGCCGCTGTGCACATCTGGACACCACCCTTTTGCCATTTTTAGGTAGCATTTTGTTGTGACCGAGATCCTTCTTTCCTTGGGTTCACGTAGTGGTGCAAGCATTTTGCACCATTTTGTGTGGACGTCTGAACACCTGGCACTACTCACGATGATAAAAGCTGATTAGCCAGGCTGCAATTTCCAGAAGACTGCGGCAATGCATAAAGCAAGCCTGCAACAGTTCACAGTCGTAACGAATGAACGCTGGTTGGCATGTTGCAGATACAGAGGTGAATCCGATAGGGATGGCAGCAATCCAGATACCTGCCATATGAATGTGGCAACTGCTCACTTACCTTATGGGATGAGTGCTCAAAAAAACAGCAGCCCACAATTATGAAAACCTGGTGATGGCCATATTAAAAGGAGCACTCCTTTTATTATTTCAAACATAACAAGAAAGTACTAAGACAGACTCCAAACATGAAACAAAAGGACATCTTACAAGACAAGAGAACATGGGCATTGTAAAACAGAATAAAATTGTGTAGGTCAAAACATAAAACTGTCATATGCACTGCTGCTTTAAATGGACAGGGTAGGACCCTGCCTATTAGGAGTCACCTTGAAGAAGTAATCATGCTTGCCCTCATATCGGTCTGAAACCCAGAAAATAATGATTACCGTTTCAACAGGAGGAAAGAAATTTAAAATGAATTACAGGCACTTTTGGGCAGTAATGTGAGGGAGTTTGCGGGACACTGAAAGCATATCATAATCAAAAACAGAACATAAGAACTACAACAGGCTTGATTATATTAGCCAAGTAAAAAGCATTCACTCCAGTGATAAGGCATATCATTATATTTTTTAGTCAGAAAGTTATTGTTCTGTAACTAATGCAATATAATTTGGAGCCTCAAATAGTTTTTTTTGGCTTGTAAGAGTTAGATACCATCATGCCTGTGAATAATTACACTTTCCAGTACAGCTTGTGAATAATTACGCTTTCCACTACAGCATAATAATGTACCTGTCCCCAAAAAATAAGCAATTTACTAATCATCTCTGAAATTTACAGCTTTTTTGTTTTGTTAAAAGCAGGTTTTAGCCTTCACAGAAATGTTCTGACTCTTGAAACCTACTGTGTTAAACCACCAGGGAAAGTTTTAAAATACCAGTAGGTGTCACATATAGTTGCAGTGGTTATTAAAATCTTTTGAAAGGTTAACCCATTTACGAAAGACATTATTAATTTACAGAACTCCCAAATAGCAAATCTGAATAAAGGTCTTAAAAGCACTGGTGAAAAACAAGAGTTTTACTGTTTTGATTTTTGCAGCCACAGCTGAGCTTTTCTTATTATCCCTGCAAACAGATCACTGGCCTTCAGAGGTGTCACAAGCCCTGTTTGCATGGCAGCTCTTTTCTGGACCATTGTCCATGTTGGTGCTGCCCCAATTTCCTGAACCAGTGACTGCTCAGTTTGCAAGGCCTCTCTCTGCACTGATGCAGGATGTGATGAAGAGGAGCCCAGAGTCTGGGGAGGAGGAGGATGCTGGGAGGCGCAGAGGGATACTGGGAGGTCACTTGTGCGTCAGAGTGAGTGGTGCAGCCTGTCCACATGGTTGCTTAAATTGTTAATTCCAGAAGATGTCCTCAGGTTTGCTGCAGCTTGGGGAGAGGATCCAGGGCTGACTTATTGCGACTAGGTCAGTGTCCTCACAACCACATTTGCACACCAACAACCCAAACATTCAGATTGTTGTGGTGCAAATGCAGCTGTATAAACTGGACTACAGTAACTAGGAGTTTGAAAGTGAGCAGCAGTCTCCACAGATAACTTTTATTTTTTAATAAAAAGGGGTTTGCTGGGAAAGTCTCCCCAGGAGACATTTTGAAATATTTTGTGCAAATGATGAATTTTAGAAGCAGACAGTGGCACTTTATCTAGATTTTGTACTGTTGATAAGAATAAACATAAAACAGGCATTTGTCAGTGCTGAATGTTGGCATGCTTGTATTTGCTGAGTGGGTGTTCGGCACTCCTACCAGGTCAATATGTCGTATATATAACCACGCATGGAATACCGCCTAGAACATATCATGTAGTGTACTAGCGTGATAGGGTACAAAATCTAACAAGACACATATGTTGCATGTGCAGTTTTGTACCCTATCGCACACGGGTGGGAAGGAGGAGTTACCTGGAAGTGAAAACTCCACTCGTGAGGTGGTCCACTGAGTTTCCTCTGTGGCTTGGTGGGATAAGCAGTGAATGCAGAGGGTCGCTGTACGTCTGTGGACCAGGGCTCAAATCCCAGTGCCAGACATTTGTAAACCGCATTGTGCGGTTTCTTATTTTTTTTTCTCCCCCAGTGTTTCTTCCTGTCCCCGTGTTGAACCCCCTTCCAGAGTTGATTATATTAGCGGGGAAAGTTTGGGGGACGCAGCCACCTGTAACGGTGTGCGAGGGTGGAGCCCCCCACAAAAAACAAAGACAGCAGCTTTTTATTTAGTCAAAATGTGTTTCGGCAGTGTATCCAAGCAGCGGCAATGTATCCGCTGAACTGTCAGCGTGGTACATTGCTGCTGTCTTATGTCTTACAACATAATCACCCCGTGCCTTTGGCACTGATGGTGCAGAGGCGATAATTAACAAATTAATAACACAAGTTGTAATATTGAAAAAGTCATGTCTGGAAAATGAAGAGGTTCAAACATAATGTTGTCATTTGAAATTTTGACCCCTAAATTTGCAGCATAGTCTTTTTATTACCCCACCGTATAATCAAGATAAGTGAAAATTTTAAAATCCTGTCTGAAATTAGTTTTTGCAGAGTGACTATGAAAACACATTTGGGGGGGGTGGGATTTGAAAAATTTCTCCTACCTGGTTCATGAGGTGGAGTTTGAAAAAAAAGCCATTGTAAAAATTTGGGGTACAAAATATTAAGAAATGACTAATCTATGAGCAAGGCCCCTGGAATTCTGCAATTCTGTGGTTGCGGAATGTTCCACAGAATTTGTATCATGACACAGAATATATATAGTGCCACCGAATTAATTGTTTTTGGTGAATTTCGATTAAAATATACTGTTTTTTTTCTTAATGTCAGGCTTTCTTTCCCATTTTGTTTATCCTGAAGCACCTCCTCTTTGCTCATTATAAGATATTATTGATGACATCATATAATAGTTAGCCAATGGCAGGACTGCGTTCTGCCAGAGAAATGAATAAATCATGCTGCAGAAATCGGAAAATGCTGCCGCAGAAGCCAAGAAGTCCTGCCGCAGAAATCAGAAAATTCTGTGCAGAGCACTAGAGGCCCTGGCTATGACTGCATCAAAAAACCATTATACAATGGCAAGAAAAAATCCTGGGCTCTGATCAGTCAGTCTTGGACTGTAACCATGAGGTTATCCCAGCACAACCTCACGGGTCTACTTTCATCATTATGACCATTATTGCTCTCCTCTTTTTTTTTTGTATCTCCTCTTAACAAACAAAAATATTTTTTCACAGTAATAACAACATTCTTTAAATTTTTTATTTTATTTTATATATAACAGCAAGCCACTGTATATTAGCAATAATGCACTCCGGGGTGTGGTTTGTGCTGGGATAACCTCACTTCTGGGACATTGGACGCACTCTGCCTGCGGCCTCGTGCCCAACCACCCAGGTGTGAGGTTATCTCAGCACAACCCACACCCTGGAGTGCATTATTGCTTAATTAACCAAACTTACCTTATTTTCAGAAGTTTGTCACTTCCCGGCAGAACTCAGAAGAAGCAGAGCATCTGAGAAGGAGCAGCACTGGACCTGACAGGTAAGTATGGCATGGGGTGTGTGGTGCGGTGGGTGCTGAGAGGGGGGTTGAGGTTGGGTGGGGGTGTGGGGGCAGAAGTTGTCACTAGACCATGTTCTTCTTTTACAGATCTACGAAAGGGGCACAGGGGAAGAATCAGGAGGTGGGTGGGATATTTGGCAGTGGGAGGGAATTTAATTGTCACAGATGGGGCATGGGGAAGGATCTAGAGGTTGGAGGAATACTTGGAAGTGGAAGGGTATTTTTGTTTTATTGTATGGGGCATGGGAAAAGATTGAGAGATGGGCAGGTTACTTGGCAGTGGGAGGGTATTCACTTGTCACAGAAACATAGATGTTGTCGGTAGATAAGGACTTTTTGGCCCACCTAGTCTGCCCAGTTTTCCCTGCCAACTGTGGCACTGCAGACCCTACTCAATCTCTGGTTGTCTTACTACCAAGGTCCTCTTGTATCTGTGTCCCATGCATGCTTGAAGCCCGTCACCATTTTGGCACTCACCCCCTCCACTGGAAGGCAGTTCCAGGCATCCACCACCCTCTCTGTGAAGAAGTATTTCCTCACATTTCCTCTGAGCCTCCCCCACCCCCTCCAACTTCATAGTGTGACCCCTTGTCCTCAAGCTTCTTTTTCTATGGAAAGTGCTACCTTCCTGTACCTAATAATAGCTGTTAGGTAGTTGAATGTTTCTACCAAATCCCCCTTTCCCTCCTCTCTTCCAGAGAATACATATTCAGTTCCTTGAGTCCCTCCTCGTAGGGCTTTTGATGCAGGCCCTGCACCATTTTGGGAGCCCTCTTTTATACTGCCCTCCACCTTATCAATGTCTTCCAGAGGTTGGACCTCCAGAACTGGACACAGTATTCAAGGTGGGGTCTTACCAGCAATCTGTACAAGGGTAATATTACCTCCTTCCTACTGGGAATATCCCTCCCTATGCACCTGAGCATCCTGTTAGCCTTCCCCACTGCCTTATCATACTGCTTGGCTACCTTCAAATCATCACAAATGATTATCCCCAGGTCCCTTTCCTATTTGGCGGCTGCCAGCACCTCCCCTCCCAAGTGGTAAGTAGCCCCCAAGTTTCTGTGCACCAAGTGCATGATTTTGCACTTTTCTGCCTTGAAACCCAGCTGCCAAACCCTTGACCATTCTTCCAACTTTTTCAAATCATCCCCCCCCCAGTTTGTATTAATAGCAAAACCTAGAGGTTAGAGTAATGAGCTGTGAACGAGCTTGCTACATCCAGCAGACCTGGGTTTGATTCCCACAACCTCCACTTGCATACTGTGTGACTCTGAGCAAGTCACTTAACCACCCAGTGCTCCCAGGTCACCCCTGAAAACAGGCACTTGTAGCCTAGTGGGCCTTACTCAGTTACCAAAGAATAAAAAAGTAAAAAAAAAATGTTAGCTTCAGCGCTGTAGTGTCGGCAGTCAGCGATAGAGGGAGTTTGTTGTTTGTTGTTGAAGCATGTAGGTAATTGTTTGGTTGGCCTGATCTTGGCTGGCTTCGTAGCATAGTGGTTAATAAAACAAGCATGTCAGGAAAATGGTTCCCTGGAGACATCTCCGGGAATCCTATGGGATAGCTGGGATACTACATGACTAATTAATCTCCATAGCAACAGAAGAAAGAAAGGCTCATACAGAAAGGCAGAAACAACTGGAAGCATCTGTACTGGAACTGGAAGAGTTACAGCAACATAGGTTGGGCGGGCATAGGGGTAGAGAACTGAATTGATTAGAAAAGGATATAAATCAAATATAAGATTATAAGGTGGAGCAAAACTTAAAGAATCTAAGGCAGAGGTACAATGAGGGAGGGTCTTGAGCCCTAAACCTTCTAGCATACAGGTGAAGAACACATAGAACAAGGGTCAAAGTCACTAGGATTTTACACCAGGGAATGGGCCAACAGATGAGAAAAATGCTAGATATATCCTCATTTTCCAACATTATTATGAATCATTCTACAGAGCTAAACCTAATCCACCAGAGGAGGCACTAGACACCTACATCAAATACCTACACCTACCACAAGTCACCCAAGAACAAAATGATGCACTGTGTGCCCTGATAAGCACAGAGAAAATTCTAGCAGAGATACAGTATAGTAAAACAGGACAATGTCCGGGCTCGGATGGCTTCCCCACAGAATTTTATAAATTGTTCAAAGAGGATATGATCTTATTTCTTGGGGGGTTATTTATTGTTATTTATTTTAAAAAGTTGTTAATGGCTGGCCGGTGGCGCTGAGGGTTGAGGCTGGGCGCCCACACCTCGCCTGCGCCGGTGACCGGGTTTGGGCACGGACTCGGGTCACCGAGATCCCAAGGAGGAAGGAGGATTGAGCGTCCCAACGGATGCTCTCCTCCTTTGGGGCGGGTTACCTGGGGTGCTTTATGCACCTGACATCCTTGAGGGCCAGTGGGAGCCCTGACTCTCGGGGGCAGTGGCAGCTCCAGTGGGTTGGAGTCGGGAAGCGGAGGATGCTGTTAGGCACTTGGCGGTCGTGCGTAAGCACATACCTGCCTGAGCCTGTGTCCTCAGGGGGGACAGAAGAAAACCACAGAAAAATTGAAAAAACAACCCTCGGCGGTCCTAGATGACAACCGCTCCAAGCCATCCAGTCCAGGAACCACGGGCAGACCCCAATGTGCAGGTGCTCCGAGGAGGGGAGAGGAAGGTAGGAGCTACCAGAGGACTCTAGGGGCAGACTTGGCGCTAAGGGGCATGGATGGCGTGAGCAAGCCTGAAAGAGTGGAACAATGACGGCGATCAGGAGGGATAAAGAGAAAGTCAAAAAAAAAAAAAAAGTTGTTAACTGGGAAAGGCACACTGAGCCGGCACTCATTTCCAGGTGCAATCCGAGGGAAGGGAAGAAGGGAGTACAACAGTATTTCTTAGGCTCGCAAGAACAACACTTTAGCAAATAAATCACATATGGTGGAGAAACAAATGGAAATGAGGACATATGGTAACAGTGATATAGTGTTAAGCAGTTGCTAAAGTAGTAAAAATAACACAGTACATCCATGAGTAAAACAAATTAGCATACAATACTAATACAATAGCAAGTATTAGACACAATAGTGTGCGTGGTACATATGCAATTGGGAGACAAGAATTGCATGGACATTGTAGCTTCACATTGATCATGCTCAGGAATAGCAGAATAGCTATCAGATAAATATATACAGGGAGGTAATTCTGACTGAGTAGCAAAGCAATTTAGAAACCTTGGGGGGATATGAATAGGGGTCAAAGGGGGAGGTTAGGAGAAAATACAAAGGGCTAATTGAGGGAAGGGGCACAGGAGCAAGGGGGTGGATAGGGTGAGTGCATGCTTCAAACACAGCAAGGAGGGTGACTGTTTAAGGGAGTAAGGGAGGGAGTTCCAGAGAGAGGGAAGGCAGAAGGCAAAGGCTGATTGCCCTGAACAAGACAAGGAACAAGAGCAAGAGAAAGTGCAAGTATCTCTGGAACAAAGAGGATAGGAGGTCAGGGAGGAGGATGAGAGGGGTGAGGAGAGATAGGAGGGAAGAGACCCAAACCAGAATTTAGAGATGGAGAGAGTGGCATGATGTTGACAGCGCAGGTGAAGAGATGGAAGGGAGAGGGAGGACTAGAGAGAACAGTGGTGCAAGTAGGGGGAAAATTCAGTGCAAAGCAACAGAATGCATTGCAAAGGAAGTTGAGCCAGGCTAGTGGGGAGGAAGTGGCGGTACCATAGACCACATCGGCATAGTCAAAAGAGGGGAGGATCATTTAAGTAAGACGTTCATGGCAGACAGGCAGGGAGAGAGAGTCTTTATTTCTATACAAGGCCCCCAGCTTGGAATGGAGCTTTAAGTGGATATGATCAGTGTGTGCTGAGAAATCAAGCTGGCTGTCGAACACCAAGGTATTTGAAACAGGGGACTTTTTCAAAGATAGTTCCATCCAGAGTGGAAAAGGAGAAGGGGGGAGGAGAGCTTGGCCAATTTGTGGGAAGTAACAAAAGGTCATTGACATGGTTTTCTTGGTAATTGATTTGAGGGAATCAACAGAGTCCAAGAAGGTAGCATCTTTCAGAAAAAGAGACGCGCAAGAACAAGGGGACATAATTTAAAGATAGAGGGGGACAGCTCATGGGCAATGTGAGGAAGTATTTTTTCACAGAGAGGGTCGTAGATGCCTATAACTGCCTTCCTGGGGGGCAGTGGGGTCAAAAACAGTGGGGGAATGCAAGAATGCATGGGACAGACATAAAGCCTTTTATTTATTTTTATATACTCTCTTTATCCGCCGGTCCCTGGCGGCGGTGCCTCCTGTAGGCTCCCCCAGCCCCGTCCCCCGCTCGCAATCCGACCTTGTCCAGCTGCCCCATGGCTTTACCCACCATGGCAGGGCAGCAGGGATTCCTCAACCCACCATAACTCCGGATTCGGTGCTGGGAGGTCGGATGCCAAATTGTGGGGGCAGCGCCTGCGGGGACCGACTGTCATACTGTGGCACCAGTACCCTGATTTTCCACCTGAGATTTTTGTCCCATAGGTGAGGTGTGCAACAACACCACAAGGAGTGAACATGCACACTCCCGTGTGCACTCCTCAGAGCGTCTGCCTCGCCTATCCTCTTCTTGTGCAGCAATTCGGTGCACCAGCTCCCAGCCTCCACTGGGTGCCAGTCATGCACCGACCCACCGGAGTCCCCCCACCCCAAACAGGAAGAGCAGTCCTATGGACGCTCGATCCCTTCTCCCCCCACTGACCCCCAGTGGCCCATTCCCGAACACGGGTCGCCGGTGTAGTATGAGGTAAGGTATCCAGTGCCTCAACCCTCAGCGCCACTGGGCCGGCCTGACATTAGGCAATTCTAGTGGGGGGGGTAGGAGGAAGTAGGCTGTTGGTTAACTAGGATCTGCAGATTATCCAATAGGTAGGAAAATGGCAGACTGGGTGGGTGAAGCTGTCCTTATCTGCTGTCAAAGTCTATGTTTCTGTAGGTGGCTGACATGAAACCAGTGACGGACTGAATGGAGATCAGATTGTAGCTGAGTCTCGATGACCAGAGACATAGAGGACGGTATCATCCGCATACATATGTATGCTTCAGTGAGAACAGGCTGAAGGAAGATCATTTAGGAAGAGGGAGAAGAGGACAGGGCCTAAGATGGAGCCTTGGGGGACACCGGCCTGAACTGGTGGGGGGTGGCACCACCTGCAAGGATACATTGTGTGCAGTTGGAGAGGTATTAGCTGAATCAGTTTACAGTCAAGGTTAAGAGTCCCGCCACGCAGAGTTTGTTGAGGAGTAGGAGATGAGAGACAGAGTCAAAGGCCGTGGCAAGGTCAATGAAGATGGCAGCAGTCATGTGACCTTGGTCCAAGTTAGACAGGATAGAGTTGGTTACTCTAAGGAGAGAAGTGATGGTCAAATGGTTAGTTCTTAAGCTAGATTGGAAAGGGGAGAGGATATCTGAGGAGTTTAAGAAATCGGTGAGGCATGAAAATACTAGTGATTCCTGCAATTCGGCCAGGGAAGGAAGAAGGGATATGGACCTATAATTTCCAGGTGTGGAGGGGTCATCTCCTTTGTACAGGGAAATCACATTTGCAACCTTCCATGCCTGGGGAACTATGCCAAGGTTGAAAGAGAGGTTCAGGAGATGGATAGAAGGAAGAGTGATAGCAGGGGCAGAGATGCAGAGAATGTAGCGGTAGAGGCTATCAGGACTGGACTTATGGGGGTTAAGTGAAAGAAGGCCACTAAAAACTTCACTAGAGATGGGAGAGAAGGAGAGACCCTGAGATGAGGATGAGGAGGTATATAGGCAGATTTAGGACAGTGGGGTTCATTGGTCTCATCCCAGAACTACACACTGATATCTTGATTCCAAAGCCCATCAAGGACCCTACCCTATGCCCTTCATACCGCCCAATATCCATATTGAATGTAGACTAGAAATACCTCACCACAATTATAACCAGATGGCTTGAGAAACTGATCCTGGCTCTGGTTGGTCTGGACCAGACTGGGTTTGTGGCAGGTAGACAGGCCCAAAACAGTGTCCAGAGAACCATACATATTATTGATCACCTGAACCACACAAAACAATATGCAGTGATAATTAGTGTGGATGCTGAAAAGCACTTAATCAGGTGGATTGGAAGTTCTTATGCAGGGTCCTTGCTGTGTTCTGTTTCTCACCAACATTTATACAGTACATAAAGATATTATATGCTGTTCTGCAGGCCTAGGTGAGGGTGAATGGGCACCTTTCTTCAGGATTTAAGCTTGGGCATAGTACTTATCGAGGTGCCCTACCAGTGTCTCATTACTCTATCGTGCTGTGGTACTTTCAATTCCTGAGGAAGGTCATGTCAAATGAATCTAATAGATTTTTTTGATTGGGTGACTAGGAACTAAATCAAGGGGTGGCGGTAGACATCACCTACCTAGATTTCAGCAAAGCCTTCGACACCGTCCCACATAGAAGGCTGATTAACAAGATGGATAGTCTGGACATGGGAGACAAGGTGGTGAACTGGGTTAGGAACTGGTTAACAGACAGGAGACAGAAGCTGGTGGTAAATGGGGTACAATTTGGGGAGAGGGGGTGACCAGTTGGGTACCACAGGGTTCAATACTAAGACCAATCCTGTTCAATGTCACCATTAGTGACATTGGAGATAGGCTGGAAGGAAAGGTCTGCATGTTTGCAGGGGGGGGTGGTAGACATCACCTACCTAGATTTCAGCAAAGTCTTCGACACCGTCCCACATAGAAGGCTGATTAACAAGATGGATAGTCTGGGCATGGGAGACAAGGTGGTGAACTGGGTTAGGAACTGGTTAACAGACAGGAGACAGAAGCTGGTGGTAAATGGGGTACAATTTGGGGAGAGGGGGTGACCAGTTGGGTACCACAGGGTTCAATACTAAGACCAGTCCTGTTCAATGTCACCATTAGTGACATTGCAGATAGGCTGGAAGGAAAGGTCTGCATGTTTGCAGATGACACCAACATCTGCAACAGGGTGGATATTCCAGAAGGGGTGCAGAAAATGAAGCGGGACCCGGAGAAGCTTGAAATATGATCAGAGATGTGACAACTGAGGTTCAATGCAAAGAAGTGCAAATAATGCACCTGAGGAGAGTTACAGGTTTGGGGGGAGGAACTGACTGTCACCAAAGAGGAAAGGGACTTAGGGGTTATCATCTCTGATGACCGTAAGATATCAAAGCAGTGTACAAAGGCAGCAGGGAGGGTCACTGGCATGCTGGGGTGCATAGGCAGGGGTATCACTAGCAGGAGGCCAGAGGTGGTGATGCCATTGTATAAAACATTGCTAAGGCCTCACCTGGAGTACTGCATGCAGTTCTGGAGGCCACACCTGTGCAAGCACATAGATAAGGTGGAGACTATACAGAGAAGGGCAACAAAGATGGTGAAGGACTTGCCCCACAAAACATATAAGGAAAGACTAAGGAACCTCAATATGTACTCACTGGAGGAGAGGAGGCAGCAGGTGGACATGGTTGAAACTTTCAAGTACCTCAAGGGCATAAACAAGGTGCAGGTTGGGGACATTTTCCAATGTAGAAAAAGTACTAGAACAAGGGGGCACAATATGAAATTGGAAGGGGGTAGATTAAGAAGTAATGTGAGGAAGTTTTTCTACCCAGAATGGGTAGTCAATGCTTAGAATAGTCTGCCACAGGAGGTAGTGGGGGCAAGCACAGTGGAGGGGTTTAAGCATGCCTGGGACACGCACAAGGTAAGCCCGAGATGGGAAGGAGTGATGAAAAGCCATTGATCACATGGGGTCAGTGGTCACATACAATGCATAGGGCCTACGGGCAGACTGGATGGGCCTAGCGGTCCTTATCTGCTGACAATTTCTATGTTTCTGCATTGAACCTCTGGCTCAGATGGTCCGTGAACAAAAATGTAGCTTATCCATCAGGTAGGGAAATGGGCAGACTAGGCTGGCCAAGCCGTCCTTATCTGCTGTCAAATTCTGTTTCTATGATATTCTAGATATCTTTGAGAACTAGCTTAAACCTCATTTCCCTAACAACTTTTGTGCCCTACTGAGCTACAACCTTAATAGGGTTGTAAAAAACAAAAACAAGGTGTTGCGTCAGCATGTGGTCTAAAAGCAAAATGGTTATATTAAATGCATGCTGAAAGATAAAGAATTAGAATTTGACGCTCGACCTTAGCCTCTTCGGTTATCCAAAGAGAAAAAAAAAAACTTCACAAAAAAAAAACTAACTTTTTTTTTCTCTTTTAGATATTTCCTGAAGAAGACCTACGGTCGAAACGTAGATTTCTAACTCTGTTTTCTATTTTCAGCGTGCATTTAATATAACCATTTTGATTTGCTTAATAGGGTTGACCACTCCTCGGCAAAGAGGGGTGTGGAACAGCGATTTACTGTAAGGATCACCTGAATATCCTTGTACCTTGCAAGTCACCCCCCACCAGTTCCCTGTTGGAATATTATCATGCAACTCTTCTCCCAGGCAATTTGAAAAAGCTGCACATTTTCTGTGTATACATTCCCCTTCTGGAAGCCAGAATGCCCTTTTCATACTTATGAACTCAGTTGTTTCAGCAGTGCAAAATAATGAGTTTCTGCTTATTGGTGATTTCAATGTGCACTGGCTTGCAGACTACTCGAAAAAAGCCGAACTTACCCTTAACAAGCTGTAGCTTCATCAACTTATAACTGAGCTCACCTGACATGCAAGTAATGGCCTGTCCTCCACCCTATTAGACTGGATACTCACACCTCACCCACACAGAATCAGCTGCTCAGGGATATTTCCTGACTCCATCAGTGACCACTCCCTCATATGCTGTATCTGGAGGGCTAAGACACCTAAGACTTCCCTCAAGATTATTCACTTCCAGGGCTTCTCAAAGTTTGACTCCTCTGTATTGAAACAGGAGGTGGAAAGCTCAGACCAGTTGCAACTGTGGAACTCAAATGATGTAAACAATGCCTTACATGCTTTCTATGATGTCCTTTTAGGGATTCAAAATAAACTTGCTTCGCTGACATCAAGGAGGGTATGTGACCCTGTTACCAAATGGCATGACTGCCTCATGCTGGCCCTTATTAAACATAGGGATGCTAGTTGGCCCTTATATAAAGCCACAATGACCACCATAAACTGGGCCAACTATAGAATACTTAGGAATGCATAGAAAAAGGCTATCCGATGAAACAAAAAGTATCTATTTCAAATCACTATTAGCCAAATCAGCAGGGAATGCTAAAATATTTTGTTCCACAAAGAGGAACTGCTCCTGGTGGGGGACCTAAACCTCCCAGATGTGGACTGGAACATCACGGATGCAGTGTCAGCTAGGAGCAGGGGGATACTAGAGGAGCTGCAGGGTGTATTCTTACAGCAGCTGGTTAGGGAACCTACAAGAGGAAACAACCTGCTGGCTGTGTTCCTGATAAATGGGGAAGAGTGTGGAGGAGTTAGAGGTGAGAGATAGACTGAGCACCAGTGAACACAGGACAGTAAAGTTCAGGGTAAAGTCAGGGAGGGAGGGAGGTCAACCAGACCAGTACAACAATTATGGACTTCAGGAGCACAGACTTTAAAAGGATGAGAAGAATAGTGGGGGATGAAATGGAGGGAACGGAGAATACAGGAGATGTGGAGGAGTTATGGGAAACTATTAAACGAGGGGTGCTGAAAGCCACAGATATGTGCATAAAGAAGGTAAGAAAGACAGAAGGAGACCGGAGGTGGCAGGAGTGGTCCGGGGCAGGAGAAAGGCTTTCAGAAAATATAAGAGGACACAAACGGAGGAGGGAAGGGAGGCTTATAGGGAGACAAGAAGACTAGTAGGGAAGATGATAAGCAGGGCCAACGCAGACACTGAGAATAGTTAAGCAGGCTAAAATGGGAGACAAAACATTTTCCAGATATGTGAGGGGAAAGAAGGAAGGCATGGCAGGGGATTACAAGGCTGAAGAGGGAGAAAGGGATACCACTGGAAGTGGACTGGGAAAAAGCAGAGGAACTTAATAAGAACTTTTGTTCATATTTATGGAGGAGGAAGAGGGCAGGGGACCAAGGCTCAGGGGAAGGGGCAGTGAGGACAAAGGTGAACCCAAGCCCATTTGTCATAGAAAGAGTTAGAGAGGAACTAGGCAGGTTGAAGGTAGACAAAGGCAATGGGGCTGAACAGTATGCACCAGAGGGTGATCTGGGAACTGAGAGAGGAGCTGGCTGCCCCACTGATGAGGCTATTCAATTCGTCTCTGGACTCAGGAAGGGTGCTGGGGGACTGGAAGTGGGCAGACATGATACCATTGCACAAGTGGAGTAGCAAGGAGGTAACAGAGAACTATTGCCCTGTCTGCCTCACGGAAAGTCATGCAAGACAAGCTTGATTGAGTTCTTCGATTGGGTGATGCAGGTGGTTGACCAGGGAGGGGGTGGTGGACATAGCCTATCTGGACTTCAGCAAGGCCTTTTGACACTGTCCCTCATAGAAGGTTGCTAAGTAAGCTCGAAAGTATAGGGGTGGGTGGGAAAATAACCAGGTGGGTAGAGAACCGGTTGGCGGGCAGAAGCCAGAGAGTGGTGGCAAATGGGGTGTACTCCAGGATGGGGAGGTGCGAAGTGGGGAGCCTCAGGGGTCAGTACTGGGACCCTTCCTTTTTAATATTTACATCAGCGATATAGCATAGGGGCTAAGGGGGAGGGTGTCCCTATTTGCTAATGGTACAAAAATCTGCAATAGGGTGGACACTCCAGGCAGGGTGGAGGACATGAGGCAGGGCCTGTAGATTGTTGAGGGATGGTCAGAGACTTGGCAACTGAAATTCAATGCCAAAAAGTGTGCTGTGATGCATTTGGGGCAAGAAACCTGCGAGCAGGATACACCCTAGGAGGGGAGGTCATTAAAGTAACAGAGCAGGAGAAGGATCTGGGGATTATTTTTTTTTTTAATTTTAACTTTTGTTAACCAAGTAAGTGCCATGAGCCAAGGCCCATTTTCAGGCACGATCCAGGACCAATGGTCAAAATATTACAATACAAAATGTGAACAGACAAGAACAATACAACACTTTAACATCAATACAATACTTCAATAACACTACAATTTCATCAGAAACGCTTACATTGCACTTTACTCATATAATGTTGTTTTAGTCTTTGTTTAAAATCAGTATGGCTATTAATTCCAGAAAAGGCTTCTGGCAAACAATTCCAATATTCTGCCACCATAGCAGAAAAGGCACACTCTCCCATTTTAGTTTTCATTTTTGGAGCGACCAACTTAATAGCTGTAGATGACCTCAGGAGCCTTTCAGTATCTCTAAACTGGCAGTGAGAATATAAAGGGGAGTCAGACATATGTCTCAAAACATTATCCGTTAGACAATTTAAATTATATATAGTGCTCAATGTGGGGGAAAGCCAATTTGTCTGTTGATACAATAGACAATGATGGGTTTGGTAAAATGCCTTATATACAAATCGACATGTGGTAGCTAATAATGATAAATCAGCTCTCCTAAGCTTTGGGAAAAGAAATGAATTTTAATTTGTGGTTACTAATAAGATATTACTAGCAATGGCTGTCCAAGCCTGTAAAGTCAGACAATTTTGAAGTCTAAAAAGTACACCCAATTTCTGGTTTATCTGTTTGCAAATGTGTTTAATATGTCCAGAATAGGTTAGATTAGAATCCAATATTATATCTAAATATTTGAATTGTGTAACCTGCTCTAGTATTACACCTTTTAAATCAGATACAGTTAAAGATGGACTACTTGCTAATTTTGGCTTTGAGCCAAAAAGTATGCTGTTGGTTTTCCTGCTATTTAATAACAGATGATGATTCATTAACCACAGCTCTAAATCAAGATAATCTTTGTTCAACTGTTGATTCAAAATCTCAGCAGAGGCAGAACTATTATATAAAATAATATAATCTGCATACATCAATACATTTGTAGTTTGCATGCATGAAGGCATATTATCCACAAATAGTGAAAACAAAAGTGGCCCCAAGCTAGGTCCCAGAGGAACATCTATTTTCATGTTTTTTGCTACCCATTGTCATATCTCCATATTTTACACATAATGGTCAGTTAGATAACTTCTAAACTAATCTCTAGGATATTTAGTTACCCTCAGGTTCTCCAACCTCCCGAGCAGCAGGGAATGGCTAACCAGGTCAAATGCCTTGGACAGGTCCATGAACACAGCACCAGTGAGCGCATCCTTATCCATTGCTCCACTGATGTGGTCCGTGAACCTGGCCAAGGCTGTGCCTGTGCCATGACATTTACAAAATCCATGCTGCTCGGGAGACCACCCAACTGTAAATACTTTGCAAGCTGCTGGTTAACAATTTTCCCAAGCAGTTTACCTAATGTTGGTAACAAAGAGATTGGCCTATAATTATCCATCTCATTAGGACTACCCCCTTTACGCATAGGCATAATTACTGTCCTTCCAAGCACTAGGAAATTGTCCTGTAATTAAAGATAGATTAAATATTTTTGTTAATGGTCTATACATATACAATTAAATAATTTTAAGGAATTTTGACTCCGAACAATATCTACCTGAACTTTTATTGATGCGAATCTGGTTCAAAAGTTTTAATACTTGAAACGCCTTTACTACACGAAAACAGAAAGGGGGAATTTTCATATAATCCTGTTTTGCATGACTATCGTGGCTGCCAACCACAGAATCAAACTTTTTAATAAGTTTTATTATAGTATCACGCAACCTTAATGTAGGTAACCAATGTAGCTGGGCAGTGGGGAAGGCCAATGAAATGTTGGCATGCATCAGCAGGGGCATAACTAGCAGAAGGAGGGAGGTACTGATGCCTCTCTACAAAGCCATGGTGAGGCTGCACCTGGAGTACAGAGTCCAGTTCTGGAGACCACACCTGTGAAAAGGACATAGACAGGATAGAGAGAGTTCAGAGAAGACAATCAGGATGGTGCAGGGTATGTAAGGGAAGACATATGAGCAGAGGTGTAAGGAACTGAACCTCTACATATTGGAGACAAGATGGGAGAGAGGGGACATGATTGAGACTTTTAAGCATGTGAAGAGGATCAACAAAGTGAAGGAGGGTTGTTTACTTAAAAGGAAGGAAGGGGCTGTAATTAGAGGGTATAGCCTAAGACTGCAGGGAGGAAGATACAGAGGCAATGTGAGGGGGCAAGCCTTCATGGAGAAGGTGGTGGTGGAGGCCTGGATTATACTACCAGAGGAGGTGGTAATGGCTGAAATGGTGAAGAGATTCAAGAGGGCATGGGACAGACATATGGGGCTGAGTAGTGGGAGGAGGGGGGCCAGTGGGAGGAGGGATGAGTAAGGGGGGCAAGGAGCAGAATGGATGAGCTGATGGGGTCCTTTTCTGTCACCAAGATTCTATGATTTTATGTAATAATCTCAAACAAGTCAGGGAAATACGTGCCCAATTATCTAATTATTGACTGTGTCAATTTCAATAATCCAATGACTAAGTAAATGCATTCAACCATAGCTTTTCTGATCTCTCTGCCTACACAGGTGCTTTCCCTATCTCCTCTAGCTCCCCTCCTTGTCCCCCTCACCTGAAGCCAGCTCCCAACACCCCCTTTTGTGCTTTAAAGCAACTACTTGTCGTGAGGTTCACAGACTCCTATCACAAATTCCAATATCAAAATCAGCTGTGATGATCTTGAACCCAAAATTCTTAAAACTGCTGCATACAAGCTTGCCCCCAGTAACAAAAATATTCAGCCTATCCCTTACCTCACAAACAGTCCCTGATATCTAGAAGATTTCCCATGCTGTCCCTGTTTATAAGAAAGGGGACCATGCTAAAATCAGTAACTATAGCCTATCACAATACTTCCAGTATAAAACAAACTACTTGAAAAATTGGTTTCCTCCCAGATGACTGAATATCTTATCTCCTACAATCTCCTGTCTCATGCACAGCACAGCTTTTGTAAATCCCACAGCACCACTACTGCCCTTTTGTCGCTCACCTCCACCTCCTCTGCCATGGATAGGGTGAGCTCAGGGGTGCAGTTTTCATCACCCTCACAAAGGTTATTTGACCTAGTTGATCTCACTTTATTAAGTTATAAGCTGAGTGACTTGTGTGTCACTCACATATGCTCTCTCTGGTTCAAAAGTTACCTGGGAAACAGGTATCAATGAGTTAAATATGGCCATACCCTGTCTGACCAGCTGCTGCCATATTGGGGCCCCTCCTCTTTCCATTCAAATAAAGTCTATCCACACCTGTCTCAAAAGTTGCACCCCAATCCTTTATGCTGATGACCTTTCCTTTTACACTAGCTCTCACAATATCTCAGGGCTAAATTGTCACCTCTCCTCTGACCTCCATTCGTACAACACTGGCTCCATTCAAACAGGCTTCTCATGAATACCACCAAGACTCAAGCCATGCTCTTCCGGCTGGCTCTTAGGATAAAAATGTACAATATCCCACTCACAGTTGAATGTACTTACAGGTATTACCGTACTACCGTCCCTTATTTTAAATATCTTGGAGTGATACTCAGTGCTTCCCTAGATTTCTCAGTGCATATCTCTGCTGCTTCCAAGGTGGTTAACATTAGACTTGGACTCTCATTCAAAGTTAAGACAATCTTACACTACTAGCCCACACTACCACTGCACTTGGCATCCTACCACCCAAACTGACATATGGGATGGCAGTAAACAACTCTGAGTCTAAAACCTCACTGCAAAAATGGGATGTGGCCTGCAATAACATCTGTAGGTTTGCCCTGGCTACAAACAGGTACAGCCATTACTGTGATCTATATTCCAGGCTCAGATAGCTCCCACCAATCACCCAAACAGCTAATATTTTTCAAGTTAAACTACAGCTTGCTGGGAGCTGCAATACTGAACATAGGATTTGCAAGAAAGCGAGTTGTGCTCACAACAGAGGGAAGTGAACCTTACAATTGTCTTTGGTTTGTAGCAGATATTCTGCAGGTGGAGGCTACTTCTAACTGAAAGGTGAAATAAGGAACTTAAAATTATCAGGAAAAGACAGTCTTGTTACAATTCATAAGATTTTCAGTGCAGGAAGAGTTTAAACCCTGGGCTAAACATTTGTCACAAATCCTGAAATAAGTGCAGGTACAGGTTGTGTATTTGACCCAGACAGTAAACTGTTTCTTGTGTTTTATCTTTGTGTACCTTAAAAGGAAATTCCACACTTTCTCAGGAAGTGATTACATCACAGCTACTTAGCAGCCAATAGCTTTGGTAACAGACCTGAGAACAATAGTATTATAAGCAAGTGTTTTATAGCAAACTCATCAGAACAGCTAATATTTTTCAAGTCAAACTACAGCTTGCTGGGAGCTGCAACACTGAACATAGGATTTGCAAGAAAGCAAGTTGTGCTCACAACAGAGGGAGGTGAACCTTACAATTGTCTTTGGCTTGTAGCAGATATTCTGCAGGTGGAGGCTACTTCTAACTGAAAGGTGAAATAAGGAACGCAGAATTATCAGGAAAAGACAGTCTTGTTACAATTCGTAAGATTTTCAGTGCAGGAAGAGTTTAAAGCACGGCTGACTTATTTTGGGGCTGACTGCTTTCAGAGCACAAACCACCAGGCTGTTTTGGAGCTGGGGAGGTTTACCTGTGACTGACTTGGATGTCTGGATTTTTCTCTGTTTGATTAGCAGGGCATTTTCTCTGTCAAATTGTTGTGTATGGTATCTTGCTGACAGAAAGGCACTCATCGCAGCGGTGGGTCAGAGCTCTTAGCTGATTGTTTTGTGAGGGCACAGTTTAGGCCCAACCCCTTCCCACCCCTCACCCCACCCACCCCTGGAAATACTTCCTTTATACCTGGGGTTCTGACATAATTTCCTCAGGAGTGCAAGGTGCATATCAATGTCATATCTTCTCTAGCACACAGCACTGAAAATATAAGCATACACATTGTATAATATATATATATTTCTATATAACAAACCAATCACACACACAAACATGCACACACACACACACACACACACACAAAAAAAGTACATAATCATGTGGGGATGGGGAGTAGTGCAATGTAATGGCTGTGGGGCAGCAGTCTTCCGGGAGTCTTTCTGGAGGCTGAGATGCTGCCCTATTTGCAGACAACTCTCTGCCTGAGGGAGGAATTTGCCCGTCTTCAGGCCACACTGGACAGCAGTAAGGGAACCTTCCCCCAGGCCAGACTGGATGGTAGGAAGGGAACCTCCCCCATCCAGGGAGCACCAGAGCCACCACCACTACCTCAGAGGTTGCAAAGAAAGCACATCAGTTGGATCACAGTTGGCTCAGGGAGGGTGAGGATGATGGAACAGAGGCACACCCAGTCAGTTGTTCCACTCCACAATCCACACAC
Source organism: Neoceratodus forsteri (assembly GCA_016271365.2). Classification (NCBI taxonomy): domain Eukaryota; kingdom Metazoa; phylum Chordata; order Ceratodontiformes; family Ceratodontidae; genus Neoceratodus; species Neoceratodus forsteri. Next base: position 1,097,281,339 of record CM057451.1, read on the forward strand.
CATTCTGGGGGAGCACAGCTCCCCTATGGATGCACCCACAGAGGAGATTAAGGAGGCTGAGGACACCTGTCACAAGGGAGGCCCAAAGGAAGGAGGCAGAGGACACCACAAGGAAAGGAAGCAGCTCCTGGTGGGGACTCCAATTATTGGGGATAGAACTGGGGGGCAGGGAGAAAGCAGTAAGATACCTGCCTGGTTCCATGGCTGGAGGGACAGGAAGCGCATCCTCAGGATCACGAGAACAGCTGCATGGAGTCTGAGCTGGACGTCATTGTCCACCTAGGGACAAATGACTTGGCTCAACATGAGATTAGAGCAGTGCAGAAGGACTTTGTAGAACTGGGGAAGGGCCTAAGACAAGTAGCACACACAGTATCCTTCTCAGAGGTGCTGCCTGTCAATGGAATGAGTGAGGCAAGGGTACTTTGCACCGTGCAGTTTAATGAATGGTTGAAAAAATGGTGTGGAGCACAGGGGTTTGGCTTCATTGGGGACTGGGGTTCCACCTGGAGGGACACCAGCCTATACTGGCAGGATGGTCTGCATCTGTCCAGGAAGGGAACAAGTCTTTTGAGCAATCGGTTTAAATGCTTCATTGGCAAGCTTTTAAACTAATCAAGGGGGAGGCACTGATAAGCAGCAGGAAAATCCCAGCCTCTCCCTACAAAACAGGGTACTAAATGAGAAAAAGACCGAGGTAGAAAGGTCAGTGGGGGATGCTGCAACAGAAGGTAAAGCCATCAAGAAATGGAAAGCAATGAGTACCAATGCCCATAGTGTGAGTAACAAGCTTCCTGAATTAGTGGCCTTGATGGAGGAGGAACATCAGGATATCGTGGCAGTCACAGAAACATGGTTCACACAAAACCATGACTGGGATGTAAACATACCAGGATACACTATCTACAGGAGGGACAGAGAGGGTAAAAGAGGAGGAGGAGTAGCTCTTTACATAAGGGAAGGAATCAAAGCAACAGAACAAAAGGGAAAACAGGGAGGAGAAGAAGCACTGTGGGTAAATTTGGAGACCGGCAATGGCACCGCAATCCGCACAGGGGTTGTATACAGACCCCCTTCTCAGGGGGAGGAAATGGACAAGGAAATGATAGAAAGTATACTTAGTATGGCAGAAAAAGGGGAGATATTGCTGATAGGCGATCTGAATATGCCAGATGTTAACTGGAGTGCAGTTGCAGCAGCCACTTCGAAGAGTGGGGTTATTCTAGATGCCCTACAAGGGGCATGCCTTAGACAACTAGTATTGAGCCCACCAGGAGGGAGCAATCTTAGACCTGGTTCTCTCAAATGGAGATGAAGAGGATCACAGATGTAGAAGTGGGTAGCCATCTGGGAACTAGCGACCATCGAACAGTATAGTTCACAATAAACACAGAGTCAAGCCATACAAAGGCAAAGGTACTGGACTTTAGGAGGGCTGACTTTGCCAAAATGGGTTAGTGCCTAAGGAATACACTAGCAAATGGGCAGGAAGGAGGGGTGGAAGAACAATGGGGAATAATAAAAACTGCCATCACAGAGGTAACAAGCCTTTGTGTGAAGCAAATAAACAAAGCTAAACGATGTAAGAAACCACTATGGTTCTCAAAGGAAGTGGCAGTGAAGGGTCAAGAGAAAAAGAAAGCTTTCAGGAAGTACAAGGAATCACAGAAGGAGCAGGACAGAGAACTGTATCAGTTAAAGCAAAAGGAAGCTGGGAAGGCAGTCAGAACAGCAAAGGCCCAAACCGAGGAAAAGATAGCCAACTCAGTTAAGAAGGGGGATAAAACCTTTTATAGGTACATCAGGGAGCGAAGGAAGACCAAGGGAGGGATAGTGAGGCTTAATAAAGGGGAGGAGGGTGGGCAGAGGGTGACTGTGAAAAGGCAGAGATACTAAACAAATATTTTTGCTCAGTATTTACAAAGGAAGAGGAGGAGGTACCTAAAACAGACAGTAGAAACACTCTGGATACAGAAGTTGATACCAGCCCATTTACAGAAGAAAGGGTTATGAAAGAACTCTTAAAACTGAAGGTGGACAAAGCAATGGGGCCTGATGGGATTCATCCCAGAATTCTAAAGAACTAAGGTAGAATTAGTGACACCACTGACTACCCTGTTTAACAAATCATGGGAGGATGGGGTGGTACCGAGGGACTGGAGGAGGGCAGATGTGATTCCCTTCACAAAAGTGGGAGCAAGGCAGAAGCAGGAAACTACAGACCTGTTAGTTTAACCTCAGTGGTAGGGAAAATTATGGAATCACTTCTGAAGGAAAGAACTGTCGAGTATCTAGAGGCCAGAGGGGCACAGGACCCAAGGCAGCATGGATTCACAGCAGAAAGGGCATGCCAGACAAATCTGATAGATTTCTTTGACTGAGTGACCAAAGTAGTAGATCAGGGAGGGGCTGTGGACATGACCTACCTAGACTTTAGCAAGGCATTTGACACAGTCCCACACAAAAGATTAATATACAAGTTAGCTAGCCTGGGAGTGGGTCCCAAGATGACAGCCTGGGTAAAAATTGGCTGGAGAATGGACACAGAGTAATAGTAAGTGGAGTCCACTCTGAAGAAGGAGGTTACTAGTGGGGACACCGCAGGGTTCAGTATTAGGACCAGTCCTCTTCAATGTCTTTATAAGCAACATTGCAGAGGACTGGAAGGAAAATATGTCTCTTTGCAGATGACACAAAGATCTGCAACAGAGTTGATGCACAAGGTGGGGTGGAAAGGATGAAAGGGACTTGGCAAGGTTAGAGGAATGGTGAAATGTATGGCAGTTTAGATTTAATGCTAAGAAGTGCAAGGTAATGCACGGGAAACAAAAAGCCAGGGGAAGAGTACACAATGGGGGGTGAGATACTAACAACAACAAAAATAGAAAGGGACCTGGGGATAGTCATATCAGATGACCTAAAGGTGGGCAAGCAATGTGAGAGGGGCAGCAAGGAGGGCTGGGGGATACTGGGATGCATAGGAGAGGCATCACCAGTAGAAAACAGGAAGTTATAATCCCTCTGTACAGACAGCTGGTCAGACCCCATCTGGAGTACTACGTGCAGTTCTGGAGACCAGTCTTATAAGAACATAGACATAATGGAAGCTGTCAGAGGAGGGCAACTAAAATGGTGCAGGGTCTGCACGGAAGACATTTGAAAGAGACTTAAGGAGCTAATATGTATAGCCTCGAGGAAAGGAGGGAGGGGACATGATAGAAACTTTCAAGTACCTCTAGGAAATCAACAAAGTCCAAGAGGGTAGCATCTTTCAAAAAAAGAGGTGTGCAAGAACAAGGGGCACAATTTGAAGATGGGGGTGGCTCAGAGGTAATTTAAGGAAGTATTTTTTCACAGAGAGGGTTGTGGATGCATGGAACGGCCTTCCAGAGGAGGTTGTGGAGTCAAAAACAGTGGTGGAATTCAAGCATGCATGGGACAGTCATAAGGCAATTCTAGGGGGTGGGGGGTAGAATGAAATAGGCTGCTGGTTAACTAGGATCTGCAGCTTATCCAGTAGGCAGGGAAATGGGCAGACTGGGTGGGCCAAGCGGTCCTTATCTGCCGTCAAATTCTATGTTTCTATGTTTCCTCTATAAATTTACTCTGGGATGCTTTACCCATATTGTTGTGTATAAGCAATCCCCCTTGTCCCTCTCGGTGCTGCTAAATCCTGATTAGTCCAGCCTATCCATTTAATTCCAATGGCCAAGGGACTTTTTGCATTCCTAAATCTAAGACCAAACTCTGAGAAATGTCCTTCTCTTTCACTGCCCTCACAGTCTGGAACTCTATCCCTTCCTCAGTCCACCAACGTTCATTCATTTATTCTTTTCAAATAGCGTTCCACAATATCCTGAACCAGGTGTCTGCATGCTCATGCCTTAAGGCTGCTCTGTTCTGGTTTCTCTTACGCACTATCCTCCAATCATCTGATGTTGCATCCCCATGTACCTTGTTTCTGTATGTCAATTGTGTAATTCTAGGATTGTAATTTGTGTTGAAGCTATGTCATTGAATACTGTTACGCGTAACTTCCAAGTACTACTTTTCCCAGCTCTTTTATATAATATGTACTGTACCCTATTTTGTATTGAATTTCCTCAGTTCTGTCACCTTTAGTGTTGATTACTTCTTGTTGTATTCTCCCAGGTCATGCCTGAAAATAGGTGACTGTTTTTGTCTAGTACACTTACCTGGTAAATAAAAATGAACTAAATAAATAAATAAAATGAATGTGGTAGTACAAGATTTATATCTCTGCCCATGTGAAACTGACTAAAATCTGGTTTGCATCAGCACTCTATTTTATTTTATTTATTTGTGTTTTTGGAAAAGACCTTTGAGCATAGTGCTCTTTTTCAAAGGTTCCGCATCAACAGGTTACAGTACAGAAACATATACAAAAAACTGACAATTACAGCAGGACAGCACAGAATTTCCAGGTGCTGGCACAAGCTTTGTACATCATGCACGGTTGACAGTTCAATAAAAACAAGCACAGTTAACAATGTTCTTAAACTTAGATTGGTATTCTACATTAGGCTCATCCTTCAACTGATGGTCAACTAGAACTTGAGCTTAAGCTGCCCAAAGGAGAAAGGAGGAGTCCAGGCTAAGGACAGAGGAGAGGAATACTGCAGGCAGGGAGAGGGGATGAGTGGGAGAGAGATAAGGAGGGTGCGTCTACTATGAGGAGGAGCGGGGGACAAGAGAGGGAGTAGAGATCCAGCACTAAGAAAGATTATGTGATTTATATGGGCAAAAAACAGTCCCCACCATCGTAGAGGGTTCATTTGATCTAAAAAACAAAGGGGGACTGAGCCCTGCATTTCCTAGAGGATTATGGGATAGTAGCTCAGGTTAAGCTTGCATTACTCTGGGAAGATCCCACATATCAAGCACACTGGAAACTGCTGTAACTGGAGGCAGCTGAGCAGGTCCCGCTCTCTACCTTGCTATTTGATAATAATCTTAGGAATGCAAACCAACCCTCTGTGTAGGAAGCTATCAAAGTCACTTGGACTGCATGGGATAAATTCTGTAAAATAGACAGAGTGGCAAAATACCTTTGGATGTACTGCTGGTTTGCATGGAACACTATGTTCCTCTCTGGGAGGGTAGACCCATGGTATAGACGGCAGGTGAGGCACGGCCTCCAATACCCCAGACAGATCCTCACCGGTAACATAATTAAGACTTTTGGGGATTGCAAAACAGAATTTGTCGGGATGCATACATAGATACATAGATACATAGACAGTGTCGGCAGATAAGGGCCTATGGCCCACCCAGTCTGCCCATTTGAGCTTGTAAGTTCAGTTTGTTTTCCTAGAAGTCTGTTTCCCCTTACCCCTGATCGCTAGAATTCCTTTATGTCTATCCCATGCATTCTTAAATCCCGTGATTGTTTCAGCCCCCACCACTTCCTCTGGCAGGGTGTTCCACTTGTCCACCACCCATTCTGTGAAGAAATTCTTTCTCACGTTTCCTCTCTCAATACCACTCTCAATACTTCCAGGAATAGGATCATATTTCAAGGCAACTGAAACAGGAGACAGGGTGGGGATGGGGAGGCGACCCCAAAAAGGACCATTTTTCTAATGTTATTAGCCACTCTACAACAGAAAGGGGTGATTATATCCTCATACTATTTTTTGTAACAGGACAGGGCAACTGAAGTGCTCTATTTAATCTCTAAATGGCAGCTGGAAATACAAATACAGCTGACCCCGAGGGAGTGGGAGAATATCTGAGCTGGTGCTGCATTTTGGACGGCTTCAGTACCAGGGTGGCATGAGTTTGCCTCTTACGTCAGGACCAGATACTTTATCACACCACTTATTACAGTAAAATGGGACAAGGAGGGCACTGTGGCCTGCTGGAAACCCTGCAGGGTGGAGCAGGCCACACATAGCCATGTTTTCTGGGGATGCTCTGCCTTGGAACAATATTGTGAAGGTGTGACAAACAGGCTACAGGCTGGCAAATCTTTAACAAATATTCCCCTTCACCCCCCCCCCCACATCCACTCTGATCCTCCACTCTAGCACTGACTCCAGCCACTGACCTGACCCATGCACTCCTCTACTCTCACCATTTCTGGACTGTAATTCCTTCATTCCTCCACTGCATCATTTCCATTCTTGCTTGAACGTAGGACTGGGACTGATTTCTTTGTGAGGTGATTGAGTCATGTGTGTGCTGGGACTAGATCCATGATGTTATGCTGGGATAACATCACGGGTCCAGTCCCAGACTGACTAATCAGCAGCCAGTATTCTTTCTTGTCATTGTATAATTAAGCAATAAGGCATGACAGGGTGTGGTATATCATGGGATATCGTCACGCCTTGGGTGGTTGGGCACGAGGCCGCAGGCTGAGTGTGTCCAACCACCCGAGAAGTGACAATATCCCATGATATACCACACCCTAGAGTGACTTATTGCTATTATGAACTGAGTTTCAAGTTTTTTTAAATAAAAAAAATAAAAGAAACAGGTTTTAAAATGTTTTATGAATGAGTTTTTGGGTGGTGTAGGAGTACATTTTGAAAAAATAGTTCTCAGACAGTAGAGAGCAAGGAGGCTGGTGGCACTGGAACTTTTCTGAACCTGTGATGATGTAGCCTGATATCATCACGGCTTCAAAGAGCTCTCAGCCAATCAGATTCCTCTATTTACGATCCTCAGTTCTTAATAAGGACTATCACAACTTTGGTAGACTTATGTAATTTGCTCAAGAAAAGCACACACACACACACACACACACTGTACACACACACTTACAAACAGAACTAAATATCAAGCATGGAGAAAAGCAACCAAATTTGCTGGTAACAAAATAATTTTTTTTCAATAAACCCATGCGATACATTAGCTGGCAAACATTTGATAGATACCACTGACTGCTAGATGTGGCCCAGCACAAACTGAGAACTGGAGTTTCAGTTTTTTACATTGAATTTTAAACCAGAGGCTCACTAAAGTCAGCAAAAGAGAAGAGATACTGTACAAAATCACATCCTGCCTGGTCTGGAAATAAAAACGGCATGGAACACATCAAGAACCCCGATCGTCAGTTATGCCCTGTTAAACACCAATCAAAACACCAAAGAATTTGTATTGGCTATTTTGGTCAGATACTGAAAAAAACACAGCAGAAATTCCACTAAATGTTTAAGTGTGTCTGACCAGCTTTAGTCTAGGGTGCTACTTTTATCATCAGACTGCTTTCTCCATTCTTTATCTCTATATTACAAGCTATAACCATCTTCAAAGGCTGCACTAGCTGGAACAGCTTTACTTCAAGCAAGGAATAACTGTCTGTCATCATATATAACCCTGAAGTTGCTGGGACTCCCTGCCTCTTTTAATCAGATATTTATGATCATCTGTATTTATTTAACGGCTTTCATGCTCAGAGTAAGTCATTTTCTGGACATTATGGGTTTCTTAGTGTTTATCTCCAGAGTATTGATTGGTTTCATGCTTGACTTGTTCCTTTTCCGTGTCAACATAGTGTTTGCTAAGGGTAATAACAATATATTCCAAATGACATCGCATTTTCTGAGATGTTATAGATTACGACATGTGTTTATAATGTTGGAATGGTTTATCACCACCCATAAACATCAGTTAAATGACAGTAGACTGTCTCTATGAGATGTCAATAGTGTCACCTTTGTGCTGAATATTTGTTATTTACATATATGGCTGAAAATTACAATGGTTAATTAGTGAGCATTTATATTAATAAAGCACATCTTGTGTGTATTCTCAGTAAAGGCAGATAACCAGGTTATTACTTTATTATGTCAGTGCCGATTTTAGTAGAAATCACCATAACTGTAATACCAGAAATATAAATTAATCATAAAATAAAATTTAGAGTTAGATATTCCTCCTTTTGTAGCCTCCTGTTTTAAATATCTATTTATCAAATTGAAATCTCTGTTTTAAAGCTGAATTTATATCTATCTGTGTACCCATCTGTCTGTTAATCTGTCCTTATATGGAGAATAGCAAGAAAGAATATCTATTCATCAGGGATGTAAAACCATTCCCTACAATGACCTGCTTATGTTGATTCCACTTTAGGAATTTTCAAATGTGAAACAGCTACTTAAAATGAAGTGACATTCAGGGATTAATCAGAATACTGAACACATGATGGATATCTGCTGAGTGATTAAATGGTTCTTTTTTTTTGCCATAACATTTCACTACAAACTTGATTTACATCTGTTCTTCTTAAATCAGTTTCACTGAGACAGCTATTTTGCATCAAGGTTAAGTAATGGAATTGTCGGACTTCTTAAAGCACTAATGGAAGAACTGAGTTTTAAGTAGTCAGAGTGCGGTAGAAGTGGTGATACAAGCAGTCTTCATACTGCAGCGCTAAGTGGAAAATCTTTACACCATGGTTATTTATTTTGCTGTAGAATATTTTGGGGCTTTTACACGCATGAACATGTACTCCCTGGAAGAGAGGAGAGATAGGGAGGATATGACTGAAACCTTTACATACCTTAAGGGGATAAATAAGGCAATACAGAAGGGATTTTCCAGTGCAGAAGAGGGAGGGACATGAGAGGGCATCAGCTGAGATTGGAGGGGGGAAGATTCAAGAGGGAAATCAGGAGACATTTTTTCACTGAACGGGTGGTGAACAGGTGGAATGCCCTGCCCATGGAGGTAGTAACCTGCAGTACAGTGGGCGGCTTTAAGAGGGGTTGGGACAGGGTGAGGGAAGGGTTTGTGATGAAGAGGGGTGGAGAGGGTGGGGCAGTTGCAAGTTGAGGAGCTAGCTGCACAATCAAGCAGACTCAATAGACCATAAGGCCTGCTTCTGTTGGCATTTTCATATGTTCGTACATTATACTGCATGTACATAACACACCCCAGTGTGTATTAAAAGGAGACAGTCAGCACAAAGAGCCCCATGCCTAAATATGGGGCTGGTCCCAACTTGCACCTAATGTGTCAGTTTTGTTTTCACTGCCATTTACTGCAGTATTGTAAATAATATCTGGCTGATCTTGCTAACTCCCAAGCTGACATTTGCTGTAACCAGAAACCCTAGAATCCTCCGTGGCTGATGGCACAGTTGGGCTGCACCCATGGGAGATTCAGAAGCCTGCAGTGCATGTTATTTATTTATTTACTTATTTGTCTGCATATTTATTTATTTTCAATAGCCCACTGTACATGTTAGAACTTTCATAAGCTCAGATCAGATGTTTGCCAATCCCGTTGTTCTCTGGGGTTAAGTGCAGTCCTCTGTGACAGTACTAAGCCCTGGGAGGACAGCAGGACCAGCAAACTAATGATCAGAGGTTATAAGAAATCTAGCATGTACTTCATACCTTAATGGGGCAGCAATTAGATTGTTAAAAAATAAATAAATAAATGAACACACTCACCATGATGGTGTGGCCAAGCGCAATGCCAATTCCTAGACTTGGACACACCGACAACTGGCGACTAAACTGTTGGAATTTGAAGACGTTTTTTAGCTCCAGGCTGAAGTGCTGTGTCTCCAGCACACACTGCTGCTTTCACTTAGATGGCTGGTAGCGATGGCCATGGGACTGGGGATGGGATTGGTCAGAGGCAGTACAACACCCAGCCTGGTTTGCCTCAATACAGCTGCACATGCATACCATGGGCATGAGCATGATGTGTATGACCCCGTTTTGAGTGTTAGTGCTGTAGTTGTCTTGACCCCCCCCACACACACACACACACACACACACACGTATCCAAATGGCTAAACTACTCCCAGGGGTGAGAGAAAGAGACATGAGTGACGGAAAAAAATTAAAGGCCAAGACTGAATCAGTCCAGGTTGAGTATTTCACACTGGCACTGCCGGCTGCTTGGCCGCTTTGGCGTTCTGCTAACTACCAGCTCATACCAGCCGGTAAGACAGCTTTAGGGACTTGTGGTTTGAAGTTGGAAGGTGGAAGGGTGAGGGGGGAAAAGAGGAGGAGGTTTTTCACCGAGAGGGTGGTGGACCCTTGGAATGCACTGCCTGGTGAGCTGGTTCAGAGATCCACAGTGGAGGGCTTCAAGAGAGGGTGGGACAGACACAGAAAGTGGATGTATCAGATGATGGCCTGTCCCGGGGGGGGTGGGGATGGATGATAGGGGTTTCTGGAGAACAAGGGATGGGAGGGTCTCGGCATCCAACTAAGGATCTAGGTTCGAGCAGACTCGATAGACCGTAAGGCCTAATCTGCTGGCAAATAGTATGTTAGTATGACTTAACTACTGGCTCAAGTGAGCCGGTGCAAGCCAGTTCCAGCACATCACTGTTGCAGGCCATATTTCATATAGGAGGTTATAAAATGGACATGAAAAATGCTGTAAGCTAATTGATCAGACTGGGGCTTTAGCTGTGTGTAAATCTCATAAAAAACACATGCTAAAGTCCCAGCTGACCACTGCTGACCTGATCACATCTGCGAACATGTATATCAACTGACCGAACTTTGACACACTTAAAAATTATCTTATTCGGTACCGTTCACAAAAGCAGTTTCAACAGTACCTAACAGATGCTTAAACCGTGACCCAGAGAAGCATCTTTAAATGGAAATTATCGCGTATTTACCCCAACAACACGGGCCGAGCAGGGAAGCGACAGTCTGGGACTCACACCAATGGCATTGCACAGCACCTGCATATTGAGAGAATCAAGAAATGCCACCAGAACATAGTTCAAACATGAACAGCCCAGTGGTTAGTGAAACTGCTCTTCCGCAGAGCAGTCTGTCAGTCAAGGTCAGTGGCAGTGCTGGTGATGACGCATGACTGACTCCTCCCTCAGATACTGCCTAAGTAGGACATGCTGATGAAGGGGTGGTGCTTCCACCCCAATTGTTATTTTTATTTCTTTATTTATTGAAGTTTATTTAATTAGTATGATAGCTTTGATGATTACTGTTATTTATGGATGTTGTTCCATGTTGATTTTATGTACGGTGCCCAGAGCCTCCAGGACTGGGCATCTTTTAAATAAAATTTGCTTTGCCTTGCCTTGTTTACTTCAATTTACATGCAGGCCACTCCTCAGGTAATGCTGACTCCACCCTCAGTCGCACTGTCAATGTAGCATATTGTGAATGGGGCGGGTGTTGAAATAAATATGCAGGCACTTCCTGTAATGATTCCACCTCCTCAGAAAGTTTCCCTGTCTCCCACTTTGAATCACAATAACTCGGATGACAGGCTACAGACTTTTGCATATTCTGTGTGACATATTGATAGGACTATTTTTATCACAGGTGGAAGAACAAAACCTTATATTTCTTGAAGTCAATAAAAATATAAATTTTTACTCAATGAAAAATGCATTTAGCATTTTGATTCATTTTATAATTGCAATAATGCACTCCAGGGTGTGTGTTGTTGTGAGATTTACACACGCCTCGGGTGGTTTATGGCACTTGGCCTATGGCCTCATGCCACACCACACCCAAGGCATGTGTAAATCTCACAACAACACACCCCCTATCGTGCATATTGCTTAAGTATTTAATACTTCAATGCCTAGTGCTAGGTCTTTGCCCTCCAAACATTAAGGGGGAAGGAAGCACAATATCTTTGGTACATCTGTATAGCAGTCGCTGCTAAAGCCATAACTCGGAGATGGCTACAGGCAGAACCACCAATGATAGAGGACTGGGAGGAGGTGCTGACACAGACTGTAGAGATAGACAAGCTTACATTTCTAATGCAAGATAGAACACAAGCATATATGACTAGATGGACCACATTGGAACTTGTAAGAAATGAAGAGGGTACTGAGAAAGCCACAGTAGATGGGGAATAGAAGGTCACACAGACTAAGTGGAAATGTTGCCCAAAAGGAGGGGTGCTATCCTAGTTTACCTAAGAAAGGTGAACATATCATCAGTCAGTGGGAAAAGAGAGGCAAGAAAGATTTCTAATGAGCCCTGAACAACAGACCTGACTGGGGAAGGGACTCCCTGAATGAGGTCTACCAAAGGGCACCTCATCACACCAAGAGACCTTAAATAATCCCCAGTACTGGGGTTGTGCCAGGGTCCTTGACTGTCATTCCAAAGTGTTGTGTTACGTAGTTAGATAGGATTTTATTATGAAAAAAAACAGGAAAGATTTGCACTATATTGCGGTATGAGAAAGCTTCTGCATGATTATGCATCTGTCTTAAGTTTAACTGTATGGATCTGTCAGTCTGTAGGTAAGGCTAGAGGGATGTTGAGGTGTATTAGTAGGGGTATTGCAAGTCGTAAGAGGGAGGTAATAATCCCTCTTTACAAGACACTGGTTAGGCCCCATCTGGAATACTGTGTGCAGTACTGGAGGCCGCACCTGCACAAGGACATTAACAAAATGGAGGCAGTCCAGAGAAGGGCAACCAAAATGGTGCAGGGACTGCATCAGAAAACATATGAGGACAGATTAACAGAGCTCAATATGTATACCCTAGAGCAAAGGAGGGAGAGAGAGGTGATATAATCAAAACATTCAAACATCTTAAGGGCATAAACAAGGTGAAAGAGTCTAACATGTTTCAATATAAGAAAAATACCATGACAAGAGGACACAGCATGAGATTAGAGGGAGGCTGATTAAAGGGTAATGTGAGGAAGTTCTTTTTCACAGAAAGGGTGGTGGATGCACAGAATGGCCTACCTCAGGAAGCGGTGGATATGAATACAGTGCAGGGCTTCAAACAGGCATGGGATAGGCATAAGGGAGCAATATAGATGAGTATGACTAGATAGGCCATTGACAGAGTACAGGCCTATGGCACATTCATAAGGTAGAAAAATGGGCAGACTGGATGGGCCTTGCAGTCCTTATCTGCTGTCAACTTCTATGTTTCTATGTGGTACAACATAATAAAGAAGTATAAAAAAGATGAGGAGTTTTGTATTTTACTCTTTGCCAGCATTCTGACTAAAAATAAAAGTGCGTCACTACTGGTTCCCTCGGTTTTCTTTCTATCAATTAACTTCAACATCCAGTGCCAGTTGTTTCAATGTTTTTGTTTTTTATTATTATTTGTATGTGTGGCTGAGTATTTAGTTTTCTTGCAGTGAATCCTACCTGTTCAAATGTAGCTTTGCCTGTGCCTATGCTGGACCCTTTAATTTTCCCTCCATGTGCTAAAATCCTCCTTTGATTTTTAGAATGCAGTGCCTGTTTTACTTATGCAGAGTCTTCTGTTGATAATTCCCATTGGCTGATAGTATCTGTGCTGGAATTATTACTAGTCTTTCTGAAGAAAGGCCATGCATGAAAGTAAAAAGCACAGAGCAGTCTTTACTTTGAAAGTAATGGCAGAAGCCTCACTTGCTCCCACAAGAACATGTAAGGCAAGACCGTGTCTCATGGAGAAGCTGAGCAATTTATTTAGAGAGAACCTGTCTCACCGGATCATATACCTATTTATTTTGGAGCGGCTGTAAGTATCTCAATTTCTCACAGTACTGTAGTAATACTTTTAAAGCACATATCTGACTCGCATATAAGGCAAGGCCATGTCCTGTGGGGGCACCGAACAATTTATTTAGAGAGAACATGTCTCACCAGATCAAGTGGGAATTATCAACAGAAGACTCTGCATAAGTAAAACAGGCACTGCATTCTAAAGGAGGATTTTAGCACATGGAGGGGAAATTAAAGGGTCCAGCATAGGCACAGGCAAAGCTACATTTGAACAGGTAGGATTCACTGCAAGAAGACATAGACAGGATGGAGGCTGTCCAGAGGAGGGCAACTAAAATGGTGCAGGGTCTGCATCGGAAGACATATTAAGGAGCTGAATATGTATAGCCTCGAGGAAAGGAGGGAGAGGGGGGACATGATAGAAACTTTCAAGTATCTCAAGGGAATCAACAAAGTCCAAGAGGGTAGCATTTTTCAAAAAAAGAGGTGTGCAAGGACAAGGGGGCACAATTTGAAGATAGGAGGGGGGCGGCTCAGAGGTAATTTAGAAGTATTTTTCACAGAGGGGGTTGTGGATGCATGGAGCGGCCTTCTGGAGGAAGTTGTGGAGTCAAAACAGTAGGTGGAATTCAAGCATGCATGGGACAGTCATAAGGCAATTCTAGGGGGTGGGGGTAGGAAGAAGTAGGCTGCTGGTTAACTAGGATCTGCAGCTTATCCATTAGGTAGGGAAATGGGCAGACTGGGTGGGCCAAGCGGTCCTTATCTGCCATCAAAATCTATGTTTCTATATACGGGCTGGCAGTACAGCCTAGAGGTTAGAGTAATGAGCTGTGAATGAGCTTGGCACATACAGCAGACCAGACCTTGGTTTGATTCTCACAACCTCCACTTGCATATTGTGTGACTCTGAGCAAGTCACTTAACTGCCCAGTGCTCCCAGGTCGCTCCTGAAAACAGGCATTTGTGCCTAATGGGCCTTACCCGGTTACCAAAGACTAAAATAAATATATACCTATTTATTTTGGAGAGGCTGTGTCTCACTTTCTCACAGTACCATAGTAATAATTTTAAAACACATATCTGTCTCACATAGGTATTTCTTTAATGTGGCTATGCCTTGAGGGATTATACGGAACAATTTAATTATGCTGTGCTTTACTAGTTCACATAAGTATTCATTTACTCAGGTGAAGCCTCACTGGTTATCAGAAATTTTAATACAAGTGGGATGTACCTCATTGCTTGACAATTTTTTTTTTTTCAGTGACTGCTTTTATTTTAAAATGACATAAGTATTAATTTAAACAGACTTTGTCTTGCTGGTTGACGGAGTTATTTAATCAAGTTACAGTTTGTTGAGTCACAGAAGTATTTTTAATCAGGCTATACCTCACTGGTTTTTAAAAGCATTTCTTGAATCAGGGTATACCTCATTGGTTTATAAAAGGTATTTATTTAGGGCCGGCCCAGTGGCGCTGAGGGTTGAGGCACTGGACATTACCCCTTGTGCTGTGATACTGACCTAGGTTCAGGAATGAGCCCGGGTAGTCAGGGGTTAGGGGGTGGAGGGCGAGGAGTGGGACTGAGCTGCCGTGAGGTGGCTCTCCTCTCCTGGGGAGAGATGAGAGGTTTCTCCAGCCCTTTCTGCTACCTGGTGGAGGACAGGTGGCAGTTCGTGAAATGGGGAACCCAGCAATAGCCATGGGTGGGGCGGAAGGGGCACAGCTCGGTACCTGGCATGCATGTGTACCTCCACATGCATGCACATTCATGTCTGCAAGGGTCCCAGGATCTCAGAGAGAAAACAGGGGAAAGGCATGCAAAAACTACTAATGAAAAAAAAACATTTTTATTTAATCAGGCTGCTCCCCACTGATTGACAAAATGTATCCATCAAATCAGGCCACTCCTTGCTGGCTCACAAAAAATATTATTTAATCAGACTATTCATCACTGGTTCACAAACATATGTATTTAATCAGATCATACTGCTTGTTCACAAAAGTATTTATTTGATTTGGTCATGCCTTGCTAGTTTACCGAAGTATTTGTGTAATCAGACTATACCTTGTTGGCTGACAGAAGTGTTTATTCAATCATGCTATGCCTCGCTGGTTATCAGAAATATTTATTGAATCAGGCTATGCCATAATGGTTCACAAAAAGTATTAATTTAATCAGATTATTTGTTACTGGTTCACATAAGTTTTTATTTAATTGATATATGTCTCGCGGGTTCCCAAAAAGTATTGATTGAATCAGGCTACTTGTCAGTGGTTCACAGAAGTATTTATTAAATCAGGCTACACTCCTCAGGTTCACAGAAAGTATTTATTGTGTTGAAAGCAAACACAGTTCCAGCTTCTGGACACAAAACACCTGGCACATGCTCTCAATGGGAAACACTGTCATAGAGACATAGGTCAGGAAACATAGCCATACCAGGAGAAGATATAAAAATCGCAAGTAGTATTTTATTATTATCAATAAAAAAATGAATATGTACAGGACAGCTCTTCACAAAGGCAGTACAAAGAAACAAAGTCCTTTATCTGAGAGTGTGTCTTCAATTTAAATGTTTATCTATCTAGGTAAAACATTGCTCTCTTTATGTAAGATATATTTTCCTGGCAGTTTATCCTCTGCATCATGTTCTTGTAAGTTTCAACTCCTGCTCTTCACAAAATGCAACAAGACTTTTTTTCACTTACCTACCTGTGACCAGCCTGAATAATACATTAGTCTTCTTAACAGATGCAACCAATTAAGATATCCTGTCCCAGGGCTGGCTTCTTGCTGACAACTCTGTCCAAAAGCACATGAAAGGTCAAAAGGTTTCTCAAGGGCAACCTCCTGTGTTCCAAACTTCTAACTTCTCTAACAAATCCAAGTAGCTGTCTGCATTCATTTCAACAATATAATATACATTTGCAAACCAGGGGAGTCCAGTTTCATGTACAGATTCATATATACCTATTTTAACTACAGAGAAGCAAGGCTAGAAACAAAGAAAGAGAGAAAGAGCAAGTGAAGGAAGGGAGATAACGGGAAAAATTGTGGGACCATCAGAGTGGCCAATTCCTAGATAGCAAAGGAAAAAGGAGAGGAAAAAAAACTGTAGATCCTTGCTTTTAACTCCTGTTGCACAACAAATGGGACAGGGTCTTATCCCAACCCTGTCACAAACACTAAATGTAAAAACAACAGAAGATACCTCCCTACACTCCTGTGGTAGGGCTAGCACCAGGGAAATTATATGTACACCATTTAACAGAGGCTAAAAGCCACCTTTACTTTAGTTTCCTTGAGATTTAGAAATTAAATATCAATGAGACACACAGAAAGCTGCTCCATATAGAATGCTTCTGCCTGGTCTGAACCAAGAACTAGCAAACAAAAAAAAGACTGACACCAAGCTAAGGGGAAAGTGCTTAATAACTTCATTCAAATGTATAAATAAAGAGCATACAAGAAGTAATAAGCCACAGGGCAGTACAATATGGTTAAAAGTCTTACCAAACAGTGGCAACAAGATCGGCCCTGGCACTTTCCCCTTAGCTTGGAGCCAGTCTTTTTGTTTGCTAGAAATTAAATATCCCAGACAAGAAACAATGAGAGGCAACTGAGCAGTCTGCAGTTTAATTCAGATGTTGTACTATTTGAGCACCTTATAACACTAATAAAGTGCAATGGAACTGTTCAGCATAGTATTCATTCAAGAAAACAGTCTGTATAGCCAGCAGCAATGGAGACTCCAATGAGAGTTTAAAAATGATGAATCACTGTCTTAATATCCTGTTAGTTATAGCAGCAATATTTGTTAGTCGACAAAAAATTTCATCATATCGTGTGTTTTTTTAGCAAAAACATATTTTTGACATCCTCAGATTTATGGGGAGTTCCTGTACCAGCTATCTTCCCCTTTGGGGCCAATGCCAGGGACTACTAGGTCTACTCCTGTGCCTACACCTTTGATGGCACCACGTCTGGCTCATCCTCATTCCTTGATTCCGTCAGTGCCAATCTCAGATCCTTGCAATGAGGATGAATATCATCCTGACCTCCTCCCCAAGAGGATGAGGATGAGGATGATGACGAGGGTGATGGTGATGAGGATGATGACAAGGGTGATGGGGTGGTTAACCCCCCCATTCTGACTCCACTGTCTTTCCTGGGGGTGAGGACTCAGTTAACTATATCCTGAGGTCCCCCCTGATTGACCCCTCTTTCATTTCAGTCAAGGCACTTGACACAGCCCCACACAAAAGATGAATAAACAAATTAGCCAGCCTGGGAGTGGGTCCCAGGGTGGTAGCATGGGTAAAAAATTGGCTGGACAACAGGACACAGAGGGTAATAGTAAACCGAGTCCACTCTGAAGAAAGGGGGGGTTACTAGCATGGTACTGCAGGGTTCAGTACTGGTCAGGTCCTTTTAATGTTTTTATAAGTGACATTGGGTAAAGGACTGGAAGGAAAGTATGCCTTATGCAGACGACACAAAGATCTGCAAAAGGCTTGATACATGGGGGTGGAAAGGATGAGAAAGGACTCGCAAGGTTGGAGGAATGGTCAAAAGTATGGCAGCTTAGATTCAATACAAAGAAGTGCAAAGCAATGCACCTGGGAAACAAAAACCTAGGGGAAAGAGTACACAGTGGGGGGGGGGGCCGTACTAACAACAGCAACAATGGAAAGGGATCTGGGGTAGTCATATCAGATGACCTAAAGGTAAGTAAGAAATGTGAGACAGCAGTAATGATGGCTGGGGGGATACTGGGATGTATAGGGAGAGGCATCACCAGTAGAAAACAGGAAGTTGTTATCCTTCTGTACAGACAGTTGGTGAGACCCCATCTGGAGTACTGCATGCAGTTCTGTAGACCCCATCTCCGCAAGGGCATAGACAGGATGGAGGCAGTCCAGAGGAGGGCAACTAAAATCATGCGGGGTCTGCAACAGAAGCCATACGAAGAGAGACTAAAGGAGCTTAATATGTATACCCTTGAGGAAAGGAGGGGGACATGATAGAAACTTTCAAGTACCTCAAGGGAATCAACAAAGTCCAAGAAGGTAGCATCTTTCAGAAAAAGAGATGTGCAAGAACAAGGGGACACAATTTGAAGATAGAGGGGGGGACGGCTCAGGGGCAATGTGATGAAGTGTTTTTTCACAGAGAGGGTGGTGGACACATGGAACAGCCTTCCTGAGGAGGTTGTGGGGTCAAAAACAGTGGGGGAATTCAAGAATGCATGGGACAGACATAAAGCAATTCTGGTGGGGGGTAGGAAGAAGTAGGCTGTTGGTTGACTAGGATCTATAGCTTCTCCAATAGGTAGGAAAATGGGCAGACTAGGTGGACCAAGGGGTCCTTATCTGCCATCAAAGTCTATGTTTCTATGCTCAGTATATTTTCCAAAGATTGGAAGATAGTTTCCAGAAGAAAAACATTGGCAGCCTTATACATAAACACGTTACATGCACACTTACTACAAACTCTAAGAGTTAGGTCTCTATTGTTACAATAAACCACAGTTAGATAATATGACAGATAGATCTACAGGAGGCAGTATAGCTCAGTGGGTTAAGGCTCTGAGCTGCAGATCTGGAGACCTGGGTGTGAATCCCACAGCCGCTTAGGTGCATACTGTGTGATCCTGAGCAAGTCACTTAACTTCCTTGTGCTCCCAGGTTGCATTTGGAAACAAGCTTCAGCTTAGTATGCTACTCCTAGTTAAACAATGTTCCCTTTCCCTTCCCTTTCCCTAATGTTAAGTGACTTGCATATTAAGTTCAAAAGGTGTAAAGCATTCATGAGATCGGGAATGCAGATTGGTACGCAGGTTAATTGAGTGTGTCACGGTGAGATATTAAGTGCTGGCAATAGCCATCTCAAGATAGAATGTCCATCCTTGAAGGTCTCTGAGGCTGATGCTTTGAGTCTCTGAGCGAAATCTGTTGATTTTTTTTAACTCAGTGATAAGCAACTGTGAAATAACGGAATGTTCATAAGTGAGTGATATTAACCTAAAGAGGAGAGGGAGAAAATGTGAACTGGGTATAAATAAGGATAGAAGAGAGCAGAATGAATGGGAGGGAAGGAAATAACTAGGCCAAGAAAATGGAAGAGAATGAAAAAGTTATGGGGAAAGAAAGGAAAAAAAAGAGGGAGGGGTAGGTTTATGGGGGCTGCCCTGTTTTATGGAATATAATCAGGCATTACCAATGCATGATGCATTACCCACCACCGCCAGTGCAATTCAAAAGAGGAGAGCAAGGCATTTGACACAGTCTCACAGAAAAGATTAATATACAAGTTAGCTAGCCTTGGAGTGGGTCCCAAGGAGGCAGCCTGGATAAAAAACTGGCTGGACAACAGGACGCAAAGGGTAATAGTAAACGGAGTCCACAGTGAAGAAAGGAAGGTAACTAGCGGGGTACCGCAGGGTTCGGTACTGGGACCGGTCCTCTTTAATGTCTTTATAACTGACACTGGAGAGCACCTGGAAGGAAAGGTATGTCTCTTTGCAGATGACACAAAGATCTGCAACAGGGTTGATACGCAAGGTGGAGTGGAAAGAATGAAATGGGACTTGGTAAGGTTGAAGGAATGGTCAAATATGTGGCAGCTCAGATTCAATGCAAAGAAGTGCAAGGTAATGCATCTGGGAAACAAAAACCCAGGGGAAGAGTACACAATGGGGGTTGAGTTCATAACAACAACAAACATCGAAAGAGACCTAGCAGTAATTATATCAGATGACCTAAAGGTGGGCAAGCAATGTGAGAAGGCAGTAAGGAGGGCTGGGGGGATACTGGAATACATAGGGAGAGGCATCAACAGTAGAAAACAGGAAGTTGTTATCCCTCTGTACAGACAGTTAGTGAGACCCCATCTGGAGTACTGCGTGCAATTCTGGAGAGGGTGGAGGCTGTTCAGAGGAGGGCAACCAAAATGGTGCAGGGTCTGCACCAGAAGACATACGAGGAGAGACTAAAGCAGCTTAATATGTATACCCTTGAGGAAAGAAGGGAGAGGGGGGACATGACAGAAACTTTCAAGTATCTCAAGGGAATTAACAAAGTACAAGAGGGTAGTATCTTTCAGAAGAAGAGATGTGCAAGAACAAGGAGGCACAATTTGAAGATAGAGGGGGATGGCTCAGAGGTAATGTTACAAAGTATTTTTTCACAGAGAGGGTTGTGGATGCATGGAATAGCCTTCCTGAGGAGGTTGTGGAGTCAGGAACAGTGGGAGAATTCAAGAATGCATGGGACAGGTATAAGGCAATTCTAGTGGGGGGTAGGAGGAAGTAAGTTGTTGATTAACTAGAATCTGCAGCTTATCCATCAGGTAGGGAAATGGGCAGACTAGGTGGGCCAAGCGGTCCTTATCTGCCGTCAAATTCTATGTTTCTATGAGAGCCAGTCTGAAAAAGTGTAGGTCATACGTTCCATAGTGTATATCTCATATACAATCTGTCTTCAAGTCTCCAAAGTGGTGACCTTAACTGAGTGTCACAACCATGTTATTGCCTTTTTCACAGCCACAACGAATAAAAAGACCGGCCAAAGCAACGACCTTCTGGAGGGTTCACCATAAGAATCAAGTATGGAGTTATTTTCCGACAACAGTTGAAAATGGTCTCTAGTTCTTGTACGACGGCATCCCAAAAGGAGTCCAGTTTGTGGAATTCCCAAAAAACATGAATATGTGCTGCTGAGAGACAGCCGCAGTGCCTCCAGCAGGAGTCCAGCTGTGATCTCCTATAATAAGTCACTACATCCGGGGTGTGGATATAAAACAAGCAACATGTCCAAGAGAACTCGCACCAGTATGTGGCTGTCTTGAGTCAAAAATTTGGTGAGGCATATTTAATCCAAGTATCAAGTGTGTGGGTGGTATCCAAGTCTGTGTTCCATTTAACCAATATGGAACTTTTGTTTTCCGAGCAAGTTTCTTGCAAGGCTGCATATAAATGGCCAATAATATGTTTCCAAGTATCCCCACGGAGATGAGAGGAAATTATTTGAAATAATATTGACTTTTCCAGTAATTTATGGTAGGTTTGTGGGTGCTCAAGTAAGTAGGACTGAAGTTATAAATACCTATAATGGTCACTGGAAGTGATACTCAGTATATTGTTAGTTTTCTCAGATATTGCTAAAATACTTTTGAACTGGCACATACAGTAAGCAGAGTGGTACAGCTACCACTCATGAAGCCAACAGTCCATGTTTGGGAACGAGCCTGGGCTGTCAGAGGGCCAGCCAGGCAGAGAAGGATCAAGCATTCCACAGAATGCTCTCCTTCTCCAGGGAAGGAGGGCTGCCATTCCCACTGCAATACTGCCACCTGGGTGACCACAGGTGGCAGTGCAGCCTATAATGGAAACAGAACAGGAGGGGTGACGTCATCCTGGGGACCCCACACTCTGTATGCACTCAGCGTGCACCGGCTCACTGGCCTCCCTGTGTGCATGCTGATGTCGCCAGGGGATTACTGGAAATGGGGGAACAAAAGCATGGGTGAACAAAAGCTCTATCCTGGTACCGGCCTCAGAAGGGTCCCTGGTATATCCAGGATTGTTCTTGCTGCCACCGCAAGCCACCTGACAATGTGTGCAACTGGGGGTGTAGTTGGCCATCCCCTACCCCTGCCCAGAGGGTAAACCAAGGCTCTGTGGGGACAGGCTGTGGGTAGATTAGACGGGGACCAAGGGATGGCCTGGTGGCTCCTAGTCAGAGGACCAGCCTGGAGATTTGGGGGGGCACAAAGAATAAGTTGAAAAAAAAAAAAGGTTTTTAGCTACTTTTTTAATTAATGATACACTTCATTAAGGATGCCCACCCCTCATAATTTTTAAAAATCTCTTCTGCTGAGGTTACCTGTTGAATGTACATGCTTGATTTATACCGTAGATGTATTAGGATGGTGCTACTGCAGCTTTCTGATAAAATGCTGATTCATTTACTATCCTTGACTGGAAGCCTCCTACTGAACACCATTGTATTCAAATGCCTGTCAAGTAATGTAATGTACAGTAATGTAACTTATTGTAATATGTATTGTAATGTACTGTTATCTCTGTAACAAATGTTGCCCTGTACCTTACTGTATGACATAGAACCTTTGTAAATGAGTCTTCGACTCAAAGGCCTTTCTGAATAACTCCATAAATAAATAAAATAAATAAAAGATGTAGGGGTAATTAAGGGGGCCATACTCGAGGCATCTAAAGTATTCATAAAAACAGTAACAGAGAAACAGGTTTAAGAGACCATTATGGTTCTCAGCAAGGGTCAGGGAAGCAGTAAGGACCAAAAAGAAGGCATTCTGTAAATACAAGAAAGGCAGGAGGAGGTAGAATGGGAGGATTGTCTACAGAAAAATAGGGAGGCAAAGATGGTCATTAGGGAGGCCAAAGCAGACACACAGCTGTGTATCGCGAAGGGGATCAGGAATGGAGAAAAACAGTTTTTCAGATATATTAGTAAAAAAAAGGAAAAAGGGTGGGGGAATTGTAAGGCTAGCTGGGGGGGTAGGGTGAGAGAGGAGGATGGGCAAAAGGCCACCATCCTAAATGACTACTTTGTTCAGTTTTCACTAAGGAGGACAGCGGGTCTCTGCAAGAGAGTGGCATCAGTGCAGCCACTAAGGGAATCCCAGAAATGAGGCAGCCATTGTTTACTAGTGAAAGGGTTCTGAAAGGGCTAGCTGCCCTTAAAATAGATATGGCCCCAGGACCAGATGGGTTGCATCCGAGGATGCTCAGGTAATTAGCAGAAGAGCTGGCTGAACCACTGGTATGTCTGTTCAACAGCTCACTTACAATAGGTCTGGGGAAGTTCCAAGGGATTGGAAGGTGGCAGATGTTGTAACACTTCATAAAGGAGGGGATAAGGAGCAACCAGGGACTACAGGCCTGTCAGTCTAACCTGTATAGTAGGGAAGCTGACGGGGTTACTGATCAAAGACTACCTGGAGAGCAACAGGCTCCAGGATAGTAAACAGCATGGATTCATGGCAGGAAGATCTTGTCAGACTAACCTGGGGGTAGGAAGAAGTAGGCTGCTGGTTAACTAGGATCTGCAGCTTATCCATTAGGTAGGGAAATGGACAGACTGGGTGGGCCAAGCGGTCCTTATCTGCCGTCAAATTCTATGTTTCTATGTTTCTATGTTTTCTTTGACTGGGTGATAAAGGAATTAGACAAGGATATTGTGGCAGTCACAGAAACATGGTACACAGAGAACCATGACTGGGATGTCAACATACCAGGATACACAATCTACAGGAGGGACAGGGAGGGTAAAAGAGGAGGAGGAGTAGCTCTCTATGTAAAGGAAGGGATCAAAGCAACAGAACTAAAGAGTAAACAGGGAACAGATGAGGCACTTTGGGTCACCCTGGAGACAGGAAATGGCACCACAATCCGCATGGGGGTTGTATACAGACCCCATCTCAGGGGGAGGGAATGGACAAGGAAATGATAGAAGGCTTTCTTAGAATGGCAGAAAAAGGGGAGATATTGTTGATGGGGGACCTGAATATGCCAGATGTTAACTGGAGCACCTTTGCTGCAGGCACATCCAAGAGCAGGGTCATTCTTGATGCCCTACAGGGGGCATGCCTCAGACAGCTAGTATCAAAACCCACAAGGGAAGGAGCAATCTTAGACCTGGTACTTTCAAATGGGGATGGAGAAAGAATCTCAGATTTTAAAGTGGGTAGCCATCTGGGGAACAAGCGACCACCAAACAGTGTGGTTCACGATAAACACAGCCATACAATCAAGCCATACAAAAGCAAAAGTACTAGACTTTAGGAGGGCTGACTTTGGGAAATGAGAGAGTGCCTCAGAAAAGCACTAGCAAACAGGCAAGAAGGAGGGGTGGAGGAACAATGGGGAGTGATCAAAACAGCCATCACAGAGGCAACAAGCCTTGTGTAAAGCAAATCAATAAAACACAACGAAGGAAAAACCGCTATGGTTCACAAAAGAGGTGGCAGGAAGGTTAAGGAGAAAAGGACAGCATTCAGGAAATATAAGGAACACAGAAGGAGCAGGACAGAGAACTTTATCAGTTAAAGCAAAAGAGGTTGGAAGGCAGTCAGAACAGCAAAGGCCCAAACCGAGGAAAGGATAGCCAATTCTGTTAAGAAGGGGGATAAGACCTTTTATAGGTACATTAGGGAGTGAAGAAAGACCAAAGGAGGGATACTGAAGCTTAATAAAGGGGAGGGAATGTGGGTAGAGGGTGACAGTGAAAAAGCAGGGATACCGAACGAATATTTCTGCTCAGTATTCACAAAGGAAGAGGAGGGGGAGTTACCTAAATGAAACAAGAGAAACACTCTGAAGACGGGGGTCGATACCAGTCCATTTACAGAAGAAAGGATTCTGAAAGAACTAATAAAATTGAAGGTAGACAAAGCAATGGGGCCTGATGGGATTCACCCAAGAATTCTAAAAGAACTAAGGGTAGAACTAGTGACATCGCTGACTACTCTCTTTAACAAATCATGGGAGGATGGTGTGGTAGCCAAGGACTGGAGGAGGGCAGATGTGATTCCTCTTCACAAAAGTGGGAGCAGGACAGAGGCAGGAAACTACAGACCAGTTAGTTTGACCTCAGTGGTAGGGAAAATGATGGAATCACTTCTGAAGGAAAGAATTGTTGAGTACCTAGAGGCCAGTGGGGTACAGGACCCAAGGCAGCATGGATTCACGATGGGAAGGTCATGTCAGATGAATCTAATAGATTTCTTTGACTGGGTGACCAAAGTAGTAGACCAGGGAGGGGCTGTGGACATGGCCTACCTAGATTTTAGCAAGGCATTTGATACAGTCCCACACAAAAGATTAATACACAAGATAGCCAGCCTTGGAATGGGTCCCAAAGTGGTAGCCTGGATAAAAAATTGGCTAGACAACAGGATGCAAAGGTAGTAGTAAATGGAGTACACAGTGAAGAAAGGAGGGTTACTAGTGGGTACCGTGAGGGTTCAGTACTGGGACCGGTCCTTTAATGTCTTTATAAGGACATTGCAGAGGAACTGAAGGAAAAGTATGTCTCTTTGCAGATGACACAAAGATCTGCAACAGGTTGATACACAAGATGGAGTGGAAAGGATGAGAAGGACTTGGCAAGGTTGGAGGAATGGTCAAATGTATGGCAGCTCAGATTCAATGCAAAGAAGTGCAAGGTAATGCACATGGGAAACAAAACCCAGGGAAGCGTATACAATGGGGGTGAGATACTGACAACAGTAAAAATAGAAAGGACCTGGGGTAATTATATCAGATGACCTAAAGGTGGGCAAGCAATGTGAGAAGGCAGTAAGGAAGGCTGGGGGGATACTGGGATGCATAGGAAGAGGCATCAATAGTAGAAAACAGGAAGTTGTTATCCCTCCGTACAGACAGTTGGTGAGACCCCATCTGGATTACTGTGTGCAGTTCTGGAGACCTCATCTACTCAAAGACATAGACAGAGTGGAGGCTGTCCAGAGGAGGGCAACCAAAATGGTGCAGGGTCTGCACCAGAAGACATACGAAGAAAGACTAAAGGAGCTTAATATGTATACTCTTGAGGAAAGAAGGGAGAGAGGGACATGATAGAAACTTTAAGTACCCTCAAGGAATTAACAAAGTCCAAGAGGGTAGCATCTTCCAGAAAAGAGATGTGCAAGAACAAGGGGCACAATTTGAAGATAGAGGGGACGGCTCGGGCAATGTGAGGAAGTATTTTTTCAGAGAGGGTTGTGGATGATGGAACAGCCTCCTGAGGAGGTCGTGAGTCAAGAACAGTGGGGGACTTCAAGAATGCATGGGACAGGCATAAGGCAGTCCTAGGGGCGGGTAAGAGGAAGTAAGCTGTTGGTTAACTAGGATCTGCAGCTTATCTGTTAGGTAGGAAAATGGGCAGACTAGGTGGGCCAAGCGGTCCTTATCTGCCATCAAATTCTATGTTTCTATGTTAGGGCCACGCTCTGGATCTCCTCTACTTTGACTTCAGCAAGGCTTTTAACTTAGTACCTCACAAACGATTGCTCAAGAAGATGGAAGACCTGGGTGCAGCTAAACCAATTGTGAACTGGGTGGGTAACAGGCTAGAGGGGAGGCAGCAGAGGGTGGTGGTCAGTGGGGTTAAATCAGAAGAGAGGGAGGTTATGAGCGGGGTTCCACAGGGATCTGTCCTGGGTCCAGTCCTCTTCAATATGTCCATTAGTGACATTGGAGAAGGAATCCAGGGCATGTTGTTTCTCTTCACAGATGACACAAAACTATGTGGGAGGGTGAATAGTGATGAGGGAATAAGGGAAATGCAGAGAGACCTACAAAAGGTAGAAGGGTGGTCAAAGGGGTGGCAGTTAAAATTCAATGCTAAAAAGTGCAAGCGTACCCCTGGTGTTGGGTATCTGAAGGGTTATACTACCCCTGCCTTGCAGGCCTAACCAAGGTTGAGGGGCCTGGGTTCTTACTGTAACTTTAAACTGCTACTTTCCCAAGATACAACATTTTACACAGTGCCTCCACCTAGAGTA
This sequence comes from Neoceratodus forsteri, assembly GCA_016271365.2. Lineage (NCBI taxonomy): Eukaryota > Metazoa > Chordata > Ceratodontiformes > Ceratodontidae > Neoceratodus > Neoceratodus forsteri. Next base: position 1,097,308,339 of record CM057451.1, read on the forward strand.
TACTTACATGGGCTAGATTAAACCTGGTACAACCCTCTGGGATGCTGTACTCCCCCACATTACCATAGTGCCACCCCAAGCATGACCCAATAACCAAAACCCCACAATTTAGACATTTGATTAATTAATGACTCTCTACTAATAATATGCTCACGAGACAGAATTATGCAAAAACAACAACAGTTTATTTACATGGGGAAGGATTAGGAAGGGTAATTGGAACAGAGGTTAAGCTATTTACATTTGATTAGACTGGCACTGGTATTTGGATTAGATTGGCATGACATCATATTAATCATTTGTCATCTTTACCTTTAGGCATCAATCACAGTGGTCACCCACCGACCTCTGAGGCATTCAGATCCCTGATGCTGTCTAAGCTAGCTGCACTAGAAATGATAACACAGTTATTTAAACCGAATACTGGTACCAGTCCCAGAAATACATTAGGACCCCGCAATCCTACACATTCAACCTGGGTACCCAGTACTTTAAGTTCTTAAAGGTACAGGCCTGGTATATGGCGCAGCTGATGTTGGCCGGCTCAGTTGGGGCCCTTGAGGAAAACTCAGATTAATCTTTTTTTAAATTCTTAGACCATCATCCTGACTGTAAGTCACAGAACTTAAGCTTCTCAAGTTAAAGATTTAAACTTAATTCAGAGCTTGGCACCAACTTCAATCCAGGTTGTGCAGGAGAAAACCCTGCATACTCACAGTTGGTAGTCACAGACAAGTCGATATTAGACTGTACAAAGAAATTGGAGTGGTTTCAGCAGGCGGGCTCTGATGCCAGGACTAAGATGCATGCAAAGGCTACAGCCAGCCCGCTATACTGACTGCATGGATCTTACAGCTTTTGCAGATAGAAACAACATATTATCTCATGTTGGCAGTACCCCTCACTGGGCTGAAATCACTTTACTGGAAAAGCCAGGCTGGGACTAGGGCCGGCACACTTCAAACCCCACATCTAGGCTATGCCTCTCAGGGGAAGCGCATATGGCAGCGCACTAGGCGGCACACTACCAGGCTGTGTCCCAGGCCAATCTGAAGTAGTTACATTGCTTTCAGCACATTTATGCATACAGCACATTTATACATTTAGTAGATGCTTTCAGTAGTCACAATTGGTTAGTCATATGCCCAGCGTGTCAGACAAATACCTGTTGCTAGTAAGGTTAGAGTCTTAATACCAAAGGCGCACTCCTAGTGACTTCAGGGACAAGCACCTATACTCTTTCCAGCAGAGTGCAACGACCAGAGCCCAGGTCATGGCTCCCAAAATGAATCACAGGACACAGTCTTTCAGGCATAGGTGATTTCCCCTAAGGATAGAGCAGACCCAAAATGTGCACAGTCTCTTTTAGACATAATATATTTTCCTCTTGCATCACAGACGGAGCTTGAGGCATGGCTCCCAACCATTTTAACCTTTTCACTTGTTAGCAAATTCACTTTTTCAGATGCTTCCGAGAGCATAGTACTCAACAGCAATGTCCCTCTTAGCTATGCTGGCAGTGCAGCTCCCAATTAGACATCTAGACATTTCTGGCATCCAAGGCACTGTTACGAAAAGCTCTGCGTGGCTAGGGAACTCTCTCTACAGTCCTGTAGCACTGTACACAGTCACAAAACAGCATTTCACAAATCACTGGACCCTTCTCTGGTCACTTGCTCACTTGTCCACCCATTTCTGTGCTTTGGTTAAATGCAGGGTGCAGATGATAGGCACTTCACGGCCTCCTGGCTTCCCTGCCCCAACCAGTTCTTTCAGTAACTCATACTTGTAAGCAGAAGTTTACTCACTCAGACCAGTTGCAGAATGACTCCACCGAGGATTTCGGGATTCATAAGCACTCTCACTGCTGAGGCAGAACGTGCATGCAGCTCTCTCACAGCTGAAGATTCAGATTTCACCCATGTTTTCACCAAAACATGGAAAGGCCAATGCCAGCCCTGGAGGACAATTTCCGGCAACCCCCAGGCTAGCAATCTCTGTTGCCTGCAGCCACTTGTCTTCCTGGCAGAAAAAGAAGAAGCCCCCCTCTCCTGTGGAGGGGCTCACACTGGATCACTAGACCCATTTTTCTGTAGCTAGGGGCCTGAGCCCCCACCCCTGTGGGGAGCTTCTGCTCGAACACATGGCTCAGCCTGCAAAACATTGTCTTTATGGAGTCTTTCCATGGCTTCCGATTGATTGAGACCACTTGTGTGTCCCACTTTAATTGGCTGAAAGCACTTGCCAGTCCTTAAAATGAATATTCATCAGCCTCACTCGCACAATAGGCCCCCTGTTTTGGCGCCTGAATTAGATTCCTGTATTTTACCCACAAGCACTAGGCAATGTTCCATGAGTCTCTGGCAAAAGTCCCAAAAGTCCTGGCTGAAATCCTAGCTTTCCGATTTTCTGTTGCTGCACAAACATGTCTGCTAAACACACAGTCCCCTTGCAGATTCACACAGTCCCAAATATAAAATTCTGCTGCAGCCAGGTTAAATATTTAATTCACTCTCTTGCTCCACTGTCCAACAGTCCCTTCTGTGCCCTTTTGAATGCTGACAAGAGTAAACACTTTGTTTCAGTCCTTAGCCTGTCACTGCTGCTTAAATGTAGTACCCCCAGGCAGCAGACACGCAATTTATCTGAGTCCCGATGTTTACTATCTGGAGCAGCCAGAAATCATTATTTTATTTGATCTTTCCCCTCTTGTTTGGTAGCCTTTTTAGTGTCTAGTGCAGTGCTGCCTGTATACACATTTATTTACATTCTAGTCCTTGCAGCACAGAAACAGAAGTTGACGGCAGATAAGGACAGCAAGGCCCATCCAGTCTGCCCATTTTATCTACCTTATGAATGTGCCATAGGCCTGTACTCTGTCAAAGGCCTATCTATTCATATTCATCCGTATTGCTCCCTTATGCCTATCCCATGCCTGTTTGAAGCCCTGTGCTATATTTATATCTACCACTTCTTGAGATAGGCCATTCCATGCAGCCACCGCCCTTTCTGTGAAAAAGAACTTTGTCACATTACCCCTTTATCGGCCTCCCTCTAATCTCATGCTGTGACCTCTTGTCCTGCTTTTTTTCTTATATTGAAACATGTTAGACTTGTTCATCTTGTTAATGCCTTTAAGGGGTTTGAATGTTTTGATCATATCACCTCTCTCTCCCTCCTTTGCTCTAGGGTATGCATATTCCCCATATGTTTTCTGATGCAGTCCCTGCACCATTTTAGTTGCCCTTCTCTGGACTGCCTCCATTTTGTTAATGTCCTTGTACAGGTGCTGTGTCCAGTACTGCATGCAGTACTCTAGATGGGGCCTAACCAGTGTCTTGTAAAGAGGGATTATTGCCACCCTCTCACAACTTGCAATACCTCTACTGATACAGCTCATCATCCCTGTAGCCTTACCTACTGATTTGATTTCAGGTCATCTGTGATGATGATGCCCAAGTCTCTGCTTCCCTTGTGATTGCCAGCAACTCCCCTCCCAACCTATAGGTGGCTTCAGGGTTTCTCTTCCCTTTTTGCATTATCTTGCACTTCTTTGCATTAAACCCCAGTTGCCACTCTTCCGACCATTTTGCCATTTTCTCCAGATCTCTTCTCATTCTGCCTACCCCATCTGGATCATCTACTCTGTTGCAGATCTTGGTGTCATCTGCAAACAGACAAGCCTTACCCTCTAGTCCATCTGCAATGTTACTGATGAAGAGCCAGGAGTGATGTCATTGTGTCAATCAGCACAGGAACAAAACATCCGACAAATATTTTCAGTAGGGGGCTGCATATTCCATTTATGCCATACCTGAAAAAGTAATAATTCCTTGCTATGTGTTGCAGACTAGACAAAGATCTAAAATAGATCGACAAATGAAACACCACTCATTTCTAGATATTTTGTCCTGGTCAACTTTTATGTTAAAAATACAATACTGTCATTTTTTTTCCATTTTAGAATTATATGTATTTGTCAGTTGCAAACAAATTGAATGAGCTGCCTTTTCTGCCAACTGTAACAAAAAATAAACAACAGGTAAAATGAAACACTACTCATTGTGTAGATATTTTGATGCTGAACAACTTCTGTGCTCAGTTTCAGTTGTCTTTTAATGTTTAAACTGGTTTTGGTTTTAATTAATGTCAACTCCCAGTTGAATACTATAAGACTGTTATGATTGTCTATCTATCAATATACCTATCATCTATCCATCCATCTAACATAGAAACATAAAATCAGATGGCAGATAAGGACCGCTTGGCTCGCCCAGGCTGTCCATTTCCCAACCTATTGGATAAAATGTAGATGCCAGTTAACCAACAGCCTACTATTGATCACATATTCTATGGATATTCACCTTTGAATGTGGTTAGTATTGCTACTAAGGCCAAATATGGGAATGCATACTGAATGAGCCTGTCACTAGCTACTGAGTAGATGGCAAGTGCGAGGTTAAATTCAATATTCTTACTGCAGGTCACATGATAATTCAAATACTGCTGAGATTTGTCCCTGATATCCTCACAGGTATGGCATAAATATAAATTTGTGTATAGATCCTAATTTGTTGGTGCAATAAAATTACGTTTAAAGCTAACAGAGGCTGTATATACTTTTAAATTATTTTTATTGGATAAAATGGAAGTACACAGTACATGAATGCACTAACAAACAGAGAATCCATCGGCAGACAAGTACTGCCGATATTTGCAACCCTTAGCCACAAACTGACCCCGCTCATGAATATTAATGCACCATTCATTAATATTCATGGAGCTGGGCTGGGGCTTACAGCACGCACAACACTCTTCACTCACAAATGCACTCAGCATCTCCCTCTGGTCCAGCCCGAGTCTCCAGCCCCCAATCTGCACCTTATGGGGACTGGGACCACCAGAGGAGCCACTCTTTGACTGCGATTGCGGTCGAGACACAAAGAGCTTTCCTTAGCGCATACGTGGCCCCCGCCAGCACCGAAGTGCTAAGCAAACAGTGGTGGGTCACGGTTCAGCTCCTGAGCCCAAAATGGGCTAAAATCAGCACAGGGGCTGCTTGGGAGAACCAGGGCACCAGAGGACCCGGGGCTGTGGTGGCGATAAGGAAAACAATATCGGGGGGACCTGCAGGTGGAAACAGGAGGCACTCCAAGAACAGCAGCAAAGTGGGCCATAAGGTAAGCCCCCATTTTGGGGGGGGTGTTACACAAGGTAATGCACCTAGGGAAAAAAGAACCCCAAAACAGAATACTGGATGGGAGGAGAGACTAAGCACTACAGTTGAGGAACGGGATAGTACAGTTATGAAAGAACTTACCGTAACAGTAGATCTTCGAGAGGAGCTCTAGCCGCAGGTAATACCATTAGGACTAATGCCGCCAGGCATTAGGACCCCAAGGAAAACTTGTGGCTAGCAGTCTATAGTGTGGGGACTGCCCTCGATGTCGGCTCTGCCCAACGTCAGACATGGTATAATAGGGGGCAGTCCCCTGGTGCCATCTCAGTTCTCCCACTGGAGACCCTGCTGGAAAATATTGGAGAACTGGACAGGAACTCCTCACCTTACACAAATGTAATAACACTGATTTCTACTGGATGGAGGGCGGGAAAGCCACCTGCTGCAAGAGCTCCTCTCAAAGATCTATTGTTATGATAAGTTCTTACATAACTGTACTATCTAACTTCGAGGGAGAGCTCTTGCAGCAGGTAATACCATTAGGACTGAGTCCCAAGTAGTGCCCAAAGATAGGCCCAGGTCTGATCAGGAGGTGGAGAGTAGCCAATTACTGGCTAAAGACTGAATAATCTCATAAGAGCAAGCCTTGCAGGATGGCTAGTCCAAAACCAGCTCTGCTCCTAGAAGCAATATCTAGGCTGTAATGCCTGATGAAGGTGTGGACTGTGCTCCATGTTGCTGCAGCACAAATGTCTGCTGATGAAACAATTTTTAAGGAGGCAAAAGAGGTAGCCACAGCCCTTGTGGAGTGGCCCTTAAAAGGACCTGGAAGGGGTTTGCCATGATGCTGGTAACAAAAAGGAATACAGTGCACCAGCCAACGGGCTAGTGACTGTTTGGAGACAGGAGCCCCTGTCATCCGTTTTGCAAAGGAGATGAACAACTGGTCCATCTTTCTGGAAGGTTGAGTCCTGTAGAGATAATACCTCAGGATTCTATGGACATCCAAGGTGTGCAACAGTGCTTCACCTTGGTTTGTAAATTCAGGGTAATAAACCAGAAGGTTCATGTCCTGGTTCAGAGTCAGTACTGACACCACCTTCGGTAGAAATTTAGGGTTCGTACGCAGGGTCACCCTGTCCCTGTGAATGTAAGGCTCCTTACACATCAATGCCTGAAGCTCAGAAACCCTTTGAGCGGAAGTAATGGCCACCAAAAGAAGCATTTTCCAAGAAAAGAAATGTAGCTTGCAAGTCGTGGCTGGTTCGAAGGGAGGAAGGGTGAGCTTCTCGAGAACGAAAAGCAAATCCCAAGGAAGAGGGTCCCTCCTGGGAGGTCTGATGTGTAAGACCCCTCTGAGAAAGGTCTTGCAGACATTAAGTTGTGCTAGAGTTCTCTCTCCAAAGGGTTCATGATATGCAGAGACCGCACACATGTGCATCTTGATGGATGAGTAGCTTAACCCTAAGTCCAAAAAGTGGAGGAGGTAGTCTAGCACATGCCTAATCAGACAATCCAAGGGATCTAGGGCACGGGCAGTTGCCCATAGACAGAAATGCTTCCACTTCATAGCGTACATGGCCCTAGTGGAAGGTTTCCTCGCTGCCACTAAGACCTCTGCCACCCTGCTTGACACTCCTAATATCCCCTCTGCTAAGACTGTAGGAGTCAGGCATGCAGGTGAAGAGTATGCAGAGCAGGATGGATGAGAGTCCCCTGTTCTTGTGAGAGCAAGTGGGTGGAGAGAGGCAAATGCACTAGGGGTTCCAATGACAGTTGCTGAAGCAGCAGATACCAAATCTGATGAGGCCATAGAGGAGCTATGAGGATCATCTTGGCTTCTTCCAACTGCAGTTTGAGCAGTACTCTCTGAATGAGGGGAAAGGGAGGGAAGGCGTACAGAAACCTCCCTGTCCAGGAGAGGGACAATGCATCTCGCCAAAAAACACCAGGCCCTGGAGCGAGTCAGCAAACATTTTGCAGTTTGGCACTGCACAGGGACGCAAAGAGGTCCAACTCTGAACGGCCCCAATGACCGAAGAGGTCATCTGCGACTTCTTGGAGAAGTTCCCACTCATGACTCAAGAGAGAGAGCAGCTGAGACTGTCAACAAGAACGTTCTGGACCCCTGGAAGGTGCACCGCTGTGAGGTCTAGAAGATGTTCTACTGCCCAATCCCACGCTCTCATGGCCTCCCTGCAAAGGGGATAAGAATGAGTGTCCCCTTGCTTGTTGATGTAGAAGACTACTGGCGTGTTGTCTGTCTGCACCAAGAGGGAACCCTGAGAGAGCTGGTCTTGGAATGCCTGACATGCATTCAGAACTCCTCTCATTTCCAGAACATTGACATGTAGAGAGCATTCTGTGGGAGACCAGGACCCTCGAGTCCTGTGATCCCCTAAGTGGGCCCCCCATCCTTTCAATGAGGCATCTGTTGTCAGGATTTGAGATGGGATAGGTCTCCGAAAGGAGACTCCTCCCTCTAGGTTTGCATGGCAGAGCCACCAGTCAAGGGAGCGACAGGCCGCCCAAGAAACCCGGATCTGTTGATCCAGATCGTCCACCGCCTGGTCCCATTGGACCCTGAGATGCTACTGAAGGACCCTCATGTGCAACCTGGTGAGGGGGACAGTAGCTACGGAGGCCGCCATGTGGCCCAGTAGCTGCAGAATAACTTGTGCAGGGATAGAGAAGGCTGCTTGTACTCTGCTTGCCAAGGCCCGCAGGCGTTCTGCTCTGTCCAAGGGTGTCCAGGATCATCCCTATGAGTTGCAACCACTGGGATGGCCAGGGTTGCGACTTTGACCAATTCATTGTTATTCCCTGGGAGTGGAAAAGCACCTCTGTCTGTCTGAGGGTGACTCGAAGCTGCTCATCTGAAGGGGTGGAGAGAAGCCAGTCATCCAGGTAGGGGTAGACAAATAGGCCTCTCCTCCTGAGGGCCGCTGCCACCACTGCTAGACATTTGGTACAGACTCTGGGGGCAGATGAAAGGCCGAAAGGCAGAACCCGGAACTGGTAATGCTGGTCCTGGAACCTGAAACAAAGGAATCTTCTGTGAGACTTCAGAACCTTGATATGCATGTAAGCATCTTGCATATCTAGGGAGCATAACCAGTCCCCTTGATGGAGCAAGGGGAATAGACTTGTGAGAGTTACCATCCGAAACCTCTGGTACTTGACAGAGATTGAGCTGACTTAAGTCCAGAATTGGGCAGAGGTCTCCCGTTTTCTTTGGGACCAGGAAACAATGGGAGAAATAACCTTTGCCCCTCTGTGCCGGAGGAACTGGCTGGATGGCCTTTATCTCTAGAAGCAGCTGAATTTCCTCTGCCAGAAGATGGGCATGGACTGGTGGACAACTGACGGGAGGAGGGGGATTGTCCGGTGGGATAGAGAGGAACTCTATAGAGTACCCTTTTCAAACAGTGTCCAGTACCCACTGGTCCATGGTGATGCTGGACCATTCGAGTGGGTAGAGGGAAAATCTCCCTCCTACCTTCTCGGTCTGCGACTCCCAGGAAAGGTGGGGGAGAGGCAGCGAGTCAGGCGGTGGGAGTAATGGGGCTCTGAGCCCTGGGAGCTTTGGGCTGCCTAGGACCTTGGGAGCCTTGGGGGGCAGGGTGACCCCACCTCTTGAATCCCTTGCCCTGGGGGGGGGTTACCTCCCTGTCCCTGTCTTTTATGAAAGGGATGGCGATGGGGTTCTTGAGGCTGGGATTTATACATGCGGTGAACATCCGTAACTACTTTTCCTGACTCTTGAAGTTGTTTGACCAAGGTTTCTACCTCTGGGCCAAAAAGCACCGAGCCTTGAAAGGGGGAATCCTAAATGGAGTCCTGCAGATCAGGCTTAAAGCCAGTAAGCCTCAGCCAAGACTGCCTCCTCAGACACACACCCGAGGCAGTGGCTCAGGAGGCCATGTCCACCGCGTCATAAGAGTAGCGTAGGGCATGTTTATCTACATCCAGACCTGACTGGGTGCAGGCAAGCACATCCTCCTTGGCATTTGAGTCTGGCATAGAATCAACCAGCTCCATAGTCTTCTGCCAAAATGACTGCTGATTGATAAGTCACCATGTGTGCCATAAAGTTCAAGGATCTAATAGCACCTGTGGCAGAGGAATATACTTTCCGGCCCCAGCTGTCCAGCTTCTTGGAGACCAGGTCCGGAGGCTGAGAGCTTAAATGCTTAGGTTGTGTGTCGTGGCCATGGGAAGCAGTAAGTACCAGAGAATTAGCCTTTGGTTGCTCTGGCAAAAAAGGCGCTGCCCTGGGAGGCTTTTATAGTCCATCAGCCTTCTTGGGTACTGCTGGTATGGAAGAAGGTGTAGACCAGGACAGTCGAGTTACATCTTGGAAGGGCTCAACTAGGGGTGGGATAACCAAGGGCTTTGGCTCTTTCTCTCCCAGGAATTTGGCCAGACGCTGGTGCTTTGGGTCCAAATCCTCGGTTTCCATTCATAGATTTCTTGGATGTGCCTCATGATGTCTAAAAAAGGGGGATCATCCAGAGGGGATCTAGGAGAGTTCTCGGGACCCGGGGAAGGTGGTAAGAACTGATCCTCTGAAGAGTCAGGAGATGATGAGCCAGCATCCCCTTTATCTGACGAGGAGGTGTGACCACTGGATGAAGGAATAGGTGGGGAACACTTCTTCCTTCTTTTACCCTTTGGGTCTGGATGGGAGCCTTCATCCCCCACTGGAGTAGGTGGAGTGGGGGGGAGGTCCCATGGGTGGTGGAACTGAGGTTGGGTCTGGAGATCTGTAAAGAAGATCCCCCTTTATGGTATTCCACCATGAAGTGAATAAGGACCCGCTGTCCGCCAATGGGACGACCGCTGGGCCGGGCGTCGGGTTAGCAGGACCAGGCGTCTGTGGGTCAGGGACCAGCGCTGGGTCCTGGAGGCCTGTACCTGCGTCCGGGCATTTGGTGTCACCTTCGCCCAGGGAGCTGGTGTCCAGGGTGGGTGGAGGCCCTGCAGGCAACCGACCTTCCAAAGGAGGGGCAGGTGTCAGACCCTCCCACTGGTGACCGCTCCTTATCAGGCATCGGGGTGCGAGACTTTGGTGAAGGCAACTGGTTAGGTTTGCGATTCTCAGCTGGTGGGCAAACCTTTGCCAGTGGGGGTGGAGGAGGCATCCGATGCTTGACGACCTCCTGCCTATCCTCCTGTTTGTCTGAGCGCTTATGTGCTTATGTTTTTCAGATGAACTAGGCCTGTCCTTTGGAATCCCCAAGCACTGGCGTTCCTGAGTCAACCCTGAGGCAGGCTTGTGGGGTTGGTGGGCCAGGGAAGAAGAGTGCCCAAAAGAGGCTGACTCCTGGTGCTTGCCCTGAGAAGAGGCGGGAGTAGACTTATCCTTGCGGGCGGACTCGGTCATGGGCCAGAACCGAGCCGGACCTCCGACCGAAGGTTGAAAAAGCGGAAGATACCTTTTTGAAGAGTGATTTTGGGTGGGACTTGAACCTGGCCATATCTTTATCCCAGTGGTGATGCTTCTCACTCGATGATTTTTCCCTGGGTGGGGAGCCTCTGGAGGGAGAAGAAGAGCTGGCCCCTGAACCTCGCTGCATAGCTGCCACTTTTCTCTCCAAAAGGTAGGCTTTGAGTGCATTAGCTCTTCGTGTTCTTGTTTTCTGATTAAATTTCTGGCAGTGCGGGCAGGCGTCAGTCTGATGGTTGGGGCCCAGGCAGATTAGGCAGGCCGTGCGGCCATCTTTAGCCAGAATCTGTTTCCCACATGCACACTTAGATTTTCATCACGGTGGAGAGGGCGACGACATACACAAGGTCGGATATTAATGTGAAGGCTAAGAAACAAACAACTTTCTAAACGAACTTTCCTCAAGAGCGGTCGACTGGCAGAGAAGGCATCTGTGGAGCCAAACTATACGGGTCAACGGCAGGAAAAGAACTGAGATGGCGCCAGGGGACCGACCCCTTTATACCACGTCTAACATCGGTCAGGGCCAACGTCGGGGGTGGTCCCCCGCTACAGACTTCTAGCTATAAGTTTTCTGAGGGGTCCTAATGCCTGGTGGCATTAGTCCTAATGGTATTACCTGTTGCAAGAGCTCCCCCTCGAAGTTAGATCTGGGAGTTATCATTAGCAACTCACTTAAGCAATTGAGGCAGTGCAACGAGGCCAATAGCAAGGCTAACAGGATGCCGGGATGTATTGGGAGGGGTATAGATAGTAGAAGAGAGGAGGTAATACTTCCTCTCTACAGATCCCTGGTGAGGCCTCACCAAGAGTACTGCACCGAGTTCTGGAGTCCTCACCTTAGAAAGGATAATGATAGGTTGGAGACAGTGCAGCACAGAGTAACAAAAATGATTTGGTATCACATCATAAGGGCGACCCAAAATGAGCGACTAGAAATATAACGACTCATTTTGGGCGCTTTTAGTGTGGGCTACGCAGCTGAATAGTGAGGGTATGGGACAGTGACCGGGAAGGGGTGAATGGAAGGGAGGAATAGTGAGGGGAAGGGGAGAGAGAGGGAAGGGGTTTTCAGGCACTGGTGTACCTGCCGCTGCCGAGCTAGCTGTGTGGCATGGTGGTATGGGAGGTTAGCTCTGGCAGAGTAGGTACTGGATTCAAAACCAGGATCAGGTTACATTTTGCCACAGCTGTGATGCGGCACTTAATTTTTTTGTGAGATCCGGATTTTGCCCTTCCCCACATGCATCCCCTTGGAGTTGAGAATCCTAATTCAGGGGGATGCGGGGGGCAAAACACTTTTTTACATCCAGAAATTGGGTCACCTTAAAGTGTATATTGATGATTTGCTTTTTGGCAATATACACATGCCATAATAGCGATCGTTGTTTTGCGGTCACTATTATGATATGGAACCAAATAATTCAGGACCAGCAGGGCAGATCCTATGAGAAGCGCTTCAAGGCACTAAATATGTACTCACTGGAGACCAGAAAGGAGAAAGGAGATATGACAGAGACCTTCACGTTCCTTAAAAGAATTAACAAAGTGAACTGCGGGGAACTATTTAGCCTGAATACCAGTTCATGGTCACATGGACACGAATGAAACTTAACAAGAGGTAGGTTCGGGAGTGATGTGAGGAAGTACTACTTTATGAAAAAGGGGGTGGAACCTTGGAACAGTCTGTCAGCTGAAGTGGTGGGTGTGAAAACAGTCAGGGGATTCAAGCAGGGCTGGGACATAATGAAGGGAATAATGGTTACTAGTGGCGACAGGACCAAGAAGGAGAATAGAGAGAGAGAGAGAGAGAGAGAATGGGGAGGGTTAGTACCCTGTAGGAACAGTAGGTTCCAGGGATTATAGGGAATTTGGGCAGACTAGATGGACCTCTGGTCTTTTTTCTGCCATCATTGTCTATGTTTCTAAGATATTTAATTTTTTCATGGTGGGAATGGCATGGGCATAGGAACTTCCAAAAACTTAAATCCTTTATCTTGGTTCAGGAATTAAAGAAAACTAAAAAGAGCTGGATATTTTTCCCAGAAAAAAATTACTGCTAAAAAAAACTGTGTAGTCACTAACAAATACTGCTGCTTTAAAGGTTTCATGTGCAAAATATGCATTTCAAATATAAGTCCCAAAAGTGCAAATGCAGTAGCTGACTTTTAGAATAATACCTTTCCTGTTTAAAACGATGCCTTTTGTAGCAACTATCAAAAGTGGTGCAATGAGGTGAGGGCTATCCAAAGCAAAAGGAATTTAGAGAAATAAGCTTTAGAGTGTGAGTGCTAAATAAATAAAATGGGGTCTTACCTTCTTGTTGCCTGGATATACTGTATCAAGTCAAGTGCTTTTGCCATGTGAGGTACTGCAATAACCAAACAGCTTATTCAATAATTCAGTACTTGGCTTCTAAGAGCTTTCTGGCAGAAATATAAAAAAGGCATTGTAAACATTTTCATGTGTTGTGTTTTGCTCAAATACTGAAAGAATGTATCACAACATACATGTTTTTTTGTTTGGGCTCCCCAAAATCTGGAGATTTTGAAATAAAGTGCTACGTGCAGTGTAACAGATGTGTGTAAAAGACACTTTACCCTTCAGTGCAAGATTAGGTTTTAATACTAACCAGTTATCTATGGATGCAGTTCTGAGGAAAACACACACAAATGCCAACAGGCTGTCTGAATGGAACATGGGCTGCTTCTCATGCTCTTGCCAACCCTGTGCTGAAGACGCAACAAGGCGTGATGATGTTTTGTGCATTAGCCTTCCTCAGACCAGTGTGCATGGAGTGCTAGTACAAAATAAATATTGGGAAATTGGCATATGCGCTCTGGTGGAAAAAAGGACAGATAGAAAACCACAGTGTGTGCTCGTGTGAGAGGGCCCTAAGAGTGCAGGTGCTTAAAATAAAAACCAAGAGAGGGATAATTGTAAAGTGTGGAGAAAAATGGCACAAGACTAATACGAAACTAATATAGAAACATGCCATAGTGTGTAAGAAACAAAATAATAATGAATGGTGAGCACTTATTACCGCTAAAAAGCAGCAAGATTATTTTCTTGTAATCCCATTGCTATGACGTCAGGAGTTATGAACCCCTCTTGAGTGCATCACAGCAATGGGATTATCACCTGAGTCGATCTACACATGCATGCATTTTAAGTAGCAGCTCAGAACGAACAGCCATGGTGGTGAGAGCTGGCCCTTACAGAGAGTGGCGGCATTGGGGAAATGGCAAAATAAGGGCTCTTTTCATTCAGATTGTACTCATTGATTCTGTTTGCCCCATACACTATAAAATATAATGGATGGAGATTCATCAGTAACCTTGCTGAAATCGCTTCTCGAGGTTGTGACAACGTATAACCTCTCGAGTGTTGCTCTCGAGGTTTACAAAGTTGACACAGTAACCTCTCAAAGCCATTACAGTGTGGTTGTTGATGAATCCCCATCCGTTATTCTCCATGTTCAAAATGGAAGTCGAGACAGTTAGTGTAATAAGGGGAAGAAAGCAGAACATATGTTCAGAAAACTGACTCCATAGCTAATTTAAAAAGAGGATACATTACAAACTGAGCAATATTAAGCAATGGACAATCTTTTAGAGGGTATAACCACGAATTAAGTGATATCAAGCAATGGACAAAATGTAAAATAAATGAGCGCAGATTAAATCAAATCAAGCAATGGACATAATCTTTGACTAAATAAAGGCTATGAAAAAGACAAGCAAATAAATGTCTAGCAAGTGTTCAGGAAATAACACAGAGAAAGGGTTTTATTGAGACCATCTGGAAATTGGATTTGTAAAGTAAAAATCTAGAAGCTTTCTTGCCTGCATAATTATGTCATGATGTTGCCACCTCGTATACCCATGTCCACTTTTTCAATTCCCATAAGATGTACATCGCTATAGGTGCCATGCTTAGTAGGTGGTGTTACTGGCTCTGATGGCAGTAAGATGTTTGAGGACTCCTGTCTTTAGCATTGTTTTAGTTTATTCTACGTAAGTTACTACATATGGGCACCACAGCACATACATGACTCTTACCGTTGAACAACTGATAAAGCCTTTGATCTTGTATTTTCTGATTTCCTCAGTAGGGTGCATAAATTCCAGCATTTACTGTGTGTTTAGAAATAAGCAAAATTACTACACTTATAACTTCCATCTGCTAGATTGGAATCCATGTTTTATTTCTAGCTGGTTGGAGTGCAGCATGGGCAAATTTGTCACATAGGTTAATGCCACAGATGTATGTTACAGGAGGAGGATTTTGAAATGTACTTTTTAGTCTCTCATCTGTCTGTAGCAAGCCCCATTTTTTCCTACTAACAGTACCACGCTGTTTTGCGGCTTGGTTATATTGTATGCAGAAGGCACGTATTTTGTCTCCAGTAGTGCTCATGTTTGTGTCGTCCCTGATGAGTGTTTTTATCCATGTTTGTCGCCTCTAATTGACTTTTTTTTATGTATCATTATAAAATGGGTCTGAGAAATGGAGCTTTCTGATTGGCTGCAAACATTCTAACAGCCTTATGTTAATCTTTTATTAACATACATGTAAAGCTTAGCCATATGCTGAAGAAGGTTTAACACTGTTCAAAAACATTTTTTTATTAAAATAGCAATAAGGCACTCCCAGGGATTATGTTAATGGTCAGTTAATCACCCTCTAGGGGCATGTGGCACTCGATTACACCTTGTGCCACAGTACACCCCTAGAAGGTGATTAACAGACCATTAACATAACCCTTGGTCATGCCTTATTGCTTAATTCAGGGTAACCACTATCTCTGAATCCTTGTTCCATAACTAATGCATTCCTTCGATAGTCCTGTTCATCTGAACAGTTTCACTTAATGCACATAAACTGGCTTTTAGTTATAGTTTCCAGAAGAGATGATTGATAACAACTGTTACCATGGAGACTAGTGTTCCTTTCCATCGGTTTTCTTTAGTGTTATTTTTGTTTTGTGCCATCTTTGTAAATGGTCAAATCCAAGAAGTTAACAGACTGTCTACTTGACTCATGGGTAAACCTAAAGTTTTGTGGAGTGCTGTAAATGTATTTGGCGAACAGGTCTAGATGTTTATCTCTTCTGGTCCAAATAATAATATCATTATCAATATATCTCTTATACAGTTTGGCATACTGATGGAATGCATTTGTCATCTGATCATAGATATACAGTAACTTGTCTCCCATGTAGAGGTTTGCTAGATGGGGCACAAAGCTAGTTCCTATCGCAGTCTACATTTTTTGAATATAACTGTTATTTTCAAAGAAAAATAGATACAAGGACAAACTAGGCCAGCTCTGCTATGAAGTCAGTTGGTGGCATCACATGTCCCTCTCTTGTTATGTAGCATGTTGGATAAGGCCATCAGACCGCCCTCATGTGGAATGTTGGTGTAAAATCTCTCAATGTCTATTGTTACCATTATGTCACTGTCTGTCACCATCATCCCATCCATCTTTCTGATGATATCACCAGAACCATTGCGGTACAATGGTAGCTCTTTTCTCTGGTACCCATTTTTTGATGAATTCATCAACATATTTGGACACAGGTTCTGTAGTTGAGCCGATGCTCAAGATGCTAGATTGCATTGGTTGACTGAATTTTTATGGATTTTGGGTAAAAGACATAACATTGGTTTTCATGGGTGGATAACTTAAACTTGTATTCTTTCTTCAAGATACAGTGTTCTTGTAGTGCCACATTAAGAATGGTTTTGTCTTTTCCTCGATTTCTGGAGTAGGATCCCTACTGAGTTTTTAGTAATGATGGTTATTGTCACTGGATTCCCTGAAAGTGGCCACAACACAACTTCTTGGTTCAAATGACCATTATTGAGCAGATCTGAAAGTTTACAATTACTTATCACATCACCAATTCCGCATTTTACCACCACCATTATGGCTTCACTCATTTTATTTCCAGTATATACACTGTTTTACATTCATTCTATAGTCACATTCATTTCTTTCTTCCTGGCTTGGGTGTATATCCTGACATCTCTCCATAACTCCTGGTTCTCTACTTCTGGGTTCAGGTGTCCCCACCTGATGCCCAGAACCACCACCCCCACCCCCTGGTTTATTACCCCTTGAGGGGCCCTCCCCCTGCCCACCGGCCATCTTTCCTGGCTGGGCCCAGTTATCCTTCTGTTGCTCTCTTCAGCAATCCAATATCCAAGCAGCAAACCTGTGCCCTGTTGCCCTCAATTGGCAACCCATACCCCATCTCTCAATCTGCTCATGCAACCCTCCTGTTCCCAGGGTGGTGGGTGGGAATTATGTAAACTGCAGAGAAGAGAGGGTCCTCTCTCTGCAGGCCCTTATCTACCTCCTCTGACCCCTTCCCTTCCTCTAGCCAATCTCCTCCTCTGTTAGTCACCTGCTTGTGTCCGCCCTCATTGTGACCTCACCGCTCCCCCTCCCTTTACCTATTCTTCCTCTCCCCTACATCCTAAACCTGGTCCCTCCTTCCAGGGAACTCCTGACAACCTGGCTTCCCCTTAAAATGGCACCCCTATTGTCACTGGATTCCCTGAAAGTAGCCACATCACAACTTCTTGGTTCAAATTACCTTTATTGAGCAAATTTGAAAGTTTTCAATTATCACATCACCAATTCCGCATTTTACCACCACCTTTATGGCTTCACCCATTATATTTCTGGTATATACATTGTTTTACATTCATTCCATATTTACATTCATTTCCTTCTTCCTGGCTTGAGTGTATATCCTAACACCTCTCCATAACTCCTGGTTCTCTTCTTCTGGGTTCAGGTGTCCCCACCTGATGCCCAGCCTCATCCCCCCCAAGGGTGATTACTCCTTGAGGGGCCCTCCCCCTGCCCACTAGCCATCTTTCCCAGCTGGGCCTCATTTTTACCCATTAGCCCATATCCCCCCTGGACTATGGGCTTTTTCCCACTGAAAACTAGCCCCTACCTCCAGGTCCCCTCATAGAAACATAGACTTTGATGGCAGATAAGGACCACTTGGCCCACCTAATCTGCCCATTTCCCTACCTACAGGATAAGCTGCAGATCCTAGTTAACCAACAGCCTATTTCTTCTTGCCCCCCACAAGAATTGCCTTGTCTGTCCTATGTATTCTTGAATTCTCTGACAGTTTTAGACCCCACAGCCTCCTCAAGAAGGCTGTTCCATGCGTCCACCGCCCTCTCTGTGAAAAAATATTTCCTCACATTGCCCCATAACCACCCCCCATCTTTAAATTGTGTCCCCTTGTTCTTGCACATCTCTTTTTCTGAAAGATGATACCCTGTTGGACTTTGATTCCACTGAGGTACTTAAAAGTTTCTATCATGTCCCCCCCCCCCTTTCCTCAAGGGTATACATATTAAGCTCCATTAGTCTCTCCTCGTATGGCTTTGATTGCAGACCCTGCACCATTTTAGCTGCCCTCCTCTGGACTACCTCTATCCTATCTATGTCCTTGTGGAGATGGGGTCTCCAGAACTGGACACAGTTCTCCAGATGGGGTCTCACCAACTGTCTGTACAGAGGGAAAACAACTTTCTGTTTTCTGCTGGTGATGCCTCTCTCTATACATCCCAGTATACCCCCAGCCCTCCCTACTGCCTTCTCACATTGCTTGCAAACCTTAAGGTCATGTGATATGATTACCCCCATGACCCTTTCCGTTTTAGTTGTTGTTACTAACCCCCCACCACCACCACCACTGTGTAATCTTCCCCTGGGTTTTTGTTTCCCAGGTGCATTATTTTGCACTTATTTGCATTGAATCCAAGCTGCCATACTCCTGACCATTCCTCCAACCTTGCCAAGTCCCTTCTCATCCTTTCCATGCCTCCTTGTATATTAACCCTGTTGCAGATCTTTGTGTCATCTGCAAAGAAGCATACTTTTCCTTCCAGTCCCTCTGCAATGTCACTTATAAATACATTAAAAAGGACTGGACCCAGTACTGAACCCTGCGGTACCCCACAAGTAACCTCTCTTTCTTCAGAGTGGACTCCGTTTAGAATTACCTTCTGTGTCCTGTTGTTCAGTTAGTGTTTTACCCAGGCTACCACCCTGGGACACACTCCCAGGCTGGTTAATTTGACTGTTAATCTTTTGTGTTGGACTGTGTCAAATGCCTTACTAAAGTCTAGGTAGGCCATGTCCACAGCCCCTCCCTGGTCTACTACTTTGGTCACCGAGTCAAAGAAATCAATTAGATTTGTCTGACATAACCTTCCCACTGTGAACCCATGCTGCCTTGGGTCCTGTGCCCCACTGGCCTCTAGGTACTCAACAATTCTTTCCTTCAGAAGTGATTCCATCTCTTTCCCTACCACAGAGGTCAAACTGACAGGTCTGTAGTTTTCTGCCTCTGTCTTGGTCCCACTTTTGTGAAGGGGAATCACATCTGCCTTCCTCCAGTCCTCAGGTACCACACCATCCTGCCATGATTTGTTAAAAAGGGTAGTCAGTGGTTTCACTAGTTCTCCCCTTAATTCTTTTAGAATTCTGGGGTGAAGTCCATCAGGCCCCATTGCTTTGTCCACCTTAAGTTTTAGGAGTTCTTTCAGAACTCTTTCTTCTGAGAAAGGACTGGGATCGACCCCCTATCAAGAGTGATTCTGTTAATTGGATTAGGCATCTCCCCCTTCTCCTCTTTTGTGAATACTAATCCTCTATGGCCTCACAAAAATCCCACATGGGAGCCATGTTTCCTACTGTGAACATGTCAACCCCATCCAGTCTATACATTCCTGGTGTGTCAGCTGTAATGAGCTCATCTTGAATGTACCAATTGCTCATAGCCCTGGCCCATGCCTTCATTTTCCTGTTAACCCTCTTACAGGCATTTTAGTTCCCTGGCCTGACGCCATACTGTCCTGGGAATTAACTCTGACCAGGCTATGGTCACTTGTGGCCACCTGGTTCAAGTTAAGTTTATTGTGAAGGGACAAATCAGTTGAGCAAGCTCATTTTCAAGGAGGACCCTTTTTTAAACAATAACAAACCATACATACAGTCGATATGGGGATACAAAATTAATTAACAGACACTATTTAACACAATGAGCTATACAAGGCAGGGGTGAATAGCCAATGCAGAGAAACATATAATCAATACATGAGGATGGTATATACAGAAACAATATTAACAGGAATAATTACAGTGGTACTACAAGGTAAACATTGAGCGATGTTGGACAAAACAGTAAATATATACAAAGCAACAGGAGAAGAATCATCATTAGGCATAGTGTAGTACTAATATGAGCAAATGGCAGAGAGGAGAAAACAGGCTAGCACCTAAGACAAGTATACAAGAGTGATGGTTTAGAGGTAAGCTAAGGAAGTAGGTGAGCACTACTGGATTAATTGCAGTGGCAATCATCATTAATTAGATTGGTTATTCGAGTCCCAATAGTCCGTAAATCATCATGAAGCTGGTTAACCACAGCCACCCATGGGGTGTCCCCCCAGATCATTCCCCCAGCATGTATAATGAATAAGTACAGTTGCGGCCACATATGGCGCTTTTCTTCCAGCAAGGATAAAAGCTGTGCCCAGCGCAGTCCCCTCACCCTGCACCATTTTATCCTCATTTTTTCAGGATTGTGTCTCAACTGCCTGCTCCCTGGGACTGACAAGAACCACTTTTTGGCCCAATGAATAAACAAATCTCCTATGATCCATTCCACCCTGCGCCGTGTGCCATCTGTAAGATATGAAGAAACACGTTAGCATTACTTTCTGAGATATCTGTTATATAATCGTGATGTCCATCTCCCTGCTTTTTTTATATCTGCTGTGCTGTGCCCTCGCACTGCCAACTCAGATGCAGCCCTGATCCTAAAAGAGTGTGATGCATAAAAACTGGGGTCTTCCCCTATAAACCCAATCCCCTTCTTGATCATCGCTGTTACCTGGTATACAGTGGGAGGGGCACCATCCCCATGTAGGAATAGCTGGCTTGCCCTGCGTGGCCTGACCTCCCTTTATGCCCACAAGTTGGAGACTGAACATGTCCCTCCTTCCGCCTGGATCTCTACCCTGATGCCCTTACCTGCCTGGTCCATTTTGCACCAGCGCAGCCAGATAAGCACCCTGTCCACCCCCCAAATTATGTCATGCCAATGCAACCCCCCCCCAGGCCATTCTTATGCTGGGCAACTACTTTGTTGACCCTAAAAGCCCCCTTATGCATTACCCAAAATACAGCTTCAAACAACCTCGCTTTAAAAACCAAGGAGCATATGCATTTGAGGCTACTTAATAATTTGAACAACTCCCCCCCAACGACCTACGTCTGTCTGTCCGCTGCCCTTGTAATCTAACCCATCCAAGTTGCATCCTCATGACCTCCAAAAACCTGGTGGGGAATCCCCAGCCTTGTAACTGACATGCCATGCCAATGCAAGTGAGGTGCAGCCCCATGGTGGTGCCTGCAGTCCCTGCTTTCCACCTGTTCACCAGGTACCTCATGATCTGATCCTCAGTTACTGCACCACTTACCCCTAGCCCAGTCCTCTGCCAGAACTGCTGAACCCCTCCACCCCAATGCATTCTCGTATACCTTCAGCGTATTGAGTGCCCAGGAACTCCAAAACAAAAGCTGGGCTTGGCCCATCCAATCTCCCAAAGGCGATGTGGTACATGCGTTCTCCGGTTGGCCACCTTGGGGGCACACAATTGGAATCTTTCCAACTGTAAATGTGAAATGTGTGTCGTATTCTTGACCCCGTCTATGTGCCTAGCCTCAAAAGACAGATTCAATTTGAGCCCCTCTAGCACTAGCTATTGTGCCACCAAAACCTGGACCCTGACTGCCTGTTCAGTACTGCCACTACTGCCTAGTTATCACACCTGAAGACCACCTTCTTGTTCTTCAGCCGGTCTCCCCACACTATCATGGCTACCCAGATAGTGAATGCTTCCAAAAAAGTAATGTCTTTCATCAGCCTGAACTCCACCCACCTGGCTGGCCAACGCTCTGAGATCCGTTTCCTCCTGAAAATAAGCACCTAAACCATGACCACCTGTTGCAGCCGTGTACAGTTCCAACTTGTTGTTTTTTAGCCATTCATTCTGACCAAAAAGTGATCCCATTACAATCTGTCAAAAACATCCCATACCTCCAAATCCATCCTTACTCCTTGATTAATATCTACCCAATGGTGGGGGAGCTTGGCCTTAGCCATGGCCCTGGCCAGCCACCTGCTGAATACCCTGCTGGGGGCCACAGCCCTACAGGCAAAATCTAAACGGCCCAACAACTGCTGCACTTTCTTCAGTGGCACCCTCCTTTTGCCTATGACCCCTCCCAGCAATGATCTCAGTTTGTCCACCTTGCTAGCAGGTAACCTGAAACACTCCTGTTCTATGTCTAACTCAATTCCCCAAAATTCCAATCTGGTGCATGGCCCCCCTGTCTTGTCCCCAGCCAAAGGCACTCCCAGTTCTCCACATATGGCCTAAAAATACAACATCTGCTCCGTCTGCTCCCTCCTCTCGCCTATCAACAAAAAATCATCAAGGTAATAGACTACCACTTTGTGCCCGAACCTGTTGGAGAACGTCAATTGCAGCCATGTGCTGAATGTTTTGAATGTGGCACATGCTACAGAGCACCCCATGGGCATGGCCTTGTCAAAATAATATTTTCTCTAAAATTGGAAACCCAACGAATCCCAATCTTCTGCCTGCACTGGAAGCAACCAAAAAGCTGCCTTAATATCTGCCTTAGCCAACCACGCCCCCTTTCTCCCACTGATCAATTCAACTGCACTGTCCAGAGTCGCATGATACCATGCTCCTATCCTGTGCAATGGCATCATTGACTGAGTCACCCACCAAGTAAGAGAAGTGCTGGATGAGATGGAACTCCCCTGGCTGTTTCTTGGGCACCAGGCCCAGCAGTGATACTACCATCAGCGGGAAAGCAGGAGCCAAAAAAGGCCCTTCCACCATACTTGTCACTTTTTCTTTCTGAATCTTCCTACTATCTCCTCCTTCCCTTTTATTAACCCTAGGTTCTTGGCCCATATTTTTTCTTAATCAATTGAAATGAATGCTGAAACCATATTTGAAGCCTTGCCTCAAACCCCTTTTTGCTTCTGCGTTTGGATAGTTTTCTGTTCATGCCTGTAAAACATCAATCTTTATGGAGGAGAAGGCTAACTGATAATCTCCCCTACCCACACCTGAGCATGGAGTAGTCTCACCTCCCTCCAAGCCCCCCATGCCCGTACTGCCCCTTGTGGCTGCCGTCCTGTCCACTGTAATCACCCCTCCCCCTGTTATCCCCCCAAAAGGACTGACCCTACCCACAGAAACCTGGTTTCTCAACCTGTGTACGGCAGTGCACCACAGGGTGGTACCCCTGAACACACATGGTTGAATTTGCAGTTGGTCCATGTGCAGGCTGCTTTATTATAAGCCCAACAGGTTTTCCTGGTGGTGCTCCCACTACCCTTATGCCCCTCCACACCCACCCCGCTCTGAACTGACAAGGTCCTCAACCATAACTCTGTGAGCGTAGCATCCCAAAATATGTCCCTATATATGCTATTCTTTGCCGGAATTTCTCATTAACCATCCATATCCATGCTTAGCTCTGTAAACATCCCTGATGATCGTGGAATATATGAGTAATGGTACAGCTAGCTCTGGTTTCTTCTGAAGAATGATAGTGCTAAATTGTGTAAAACCTTCCATCCATGTTCCAAATGTCTTACCCTTGTTACTGGTGTCCTTGCTGGCTTTCCCCACTATCACCAGTGCCACCACCATCTCGGACTTCCCTATTGACTCCCTCTGTTCGTACAGTACATTTTAGCCATGTCCTTGTCAACCAGCATGAACATGTCAACATATTTGCCCTTCCAAATCTTATCTTTTATAGACTGCGGCACATGGACACCCAACATCATGCCTGGTGACCCTCCATTGCCAGTTTTGTTGCCACCTTCTCCTATCCCCACCTCTTTCTCTTCCTTCTTCTCCCCTTTTAACTCTTGCCAGGCTTTGTTCATCTCCTCCCAACCCTTGTCACATTTCTTGGTCATAATGTCTGCTAGGCAGTGCTTCATACTACCATCCACCGTCAGATCTACTGCCAGCTCCTTACCAGGGTCAGGTATGGGTTCCCCACCCTCTCCAGAGTTGCTCTTCATCACCTTCTTCTTTGTCAGCTACTTCTGTGGAGGCAGATTCTTCCTTTTTGCATCCTGCCGTTCTTTGGCCTCCTTCACCTGGGACTCCTTTAAGAGAGCCTGTACCTACTCCATCAGCTCTGCCTCCTTTGATGACAGCTGCTCACTGGTTTTCCCTTTCTTTGGCATTGCTTTCTTTGGAGTCATCCTGCAGCTACATATAAATCAAATGTGAGCCGGCTCCCCATCCAACCTTTTTCCCAGTCTTCATGCCACCCCCTTGCTTTTGTTTTATCCTTTTTTTTGCTTCCTTTGCTTCATGCCCTTATTCATACCCATTACATGGGGGGTAGTGGAGAAAGGTGAGGGAGGGTGGAGGTTGGTACCATGCCTCTACCCTGGCTTCCACCAACCCTGATGCCACTCCTCGCCCCCCCCACTCCTCCCTGTTGCCTTTCTCATGGGGCCTTTTCCAGTGACCCCATCCCAAGTAGTTTATTTATTACTCTTTTTTAATTTTCTTCTGTTTTATTATTCTTATTTTTATAATTGTCAGCACAGTGGCCTAGTTTGACATTCCCAGACCACCACCACTTCATGCTCTGCCGCATAATTACTAGCCACAGTCACTTGCCTGCCCTTGTGGTTCACACCCATGCGGCACAGATCTCCCCACCATGGTCCTTCCCTGACCGGCCCCTTCCCCAAGGCCTGAGTGGCACCAGGCCGTATACCCACCCACCCAAGTCCAGAGGCTCACACCTCCTTACCACCAGCCCAGAAGTGGCCTAGCATCCTCCTCCATGCCAAAAGTGGCTATGGCCCAGTCTGCTTCCTTTTTAGGGTTCTCTTCCATTCTGCCCGCCCTCCTGATTGCCAAAGCTAGCCCGCTACCCCATGTGGGCCCCACGCCACCACCACCATTTGCAAACCCCAACCGCTATTGACAGTGGGGCCAACCCCACTGCCTGACCAGGCAAACCCACTAGCGTGTCAGTTTCTTCTCTTTTTTTTTTTAAACTTCCCAGCATTCCGCCTCTGCCCGTTGCCCCATTTGCCCACCACAAGACCTCTCATAGGCCCACTTCAAAATTGCTGGGTCTACCGCTCCGGTGCTGCCATTGGGAAAGGGCCCACACTGCCCAACCCTTGTATCTGCCTGATTCTCCACAGGCAGCTGAGCACGCCTGCCCAGTGAGGACACTTCCTCCTGATCTCCGCAGCATGCTGGCTGCCTGCGCCCAAATGGACACCCGAAATCCAGAGACACTACCACTACCTTTGCCCCCCAACTGGAAAACCTGACACCACGTGGTCATCGGTCGAGGTGGCCGGCCCAGAAAACTGAGGCCAGATGCTTCTTACCCCTACTGGCCACCACAGCCCTTGTGGGGGCCACCATGCCAATTGCTGTTGAAAAATCCCCGTGACCATGCAACGCAAGGAATTAAAACCGCACAGAACAAAAGGCCCACCTTTGCCTTTTGTGGCAGCCTGGCTATCATTGCACTCCAGACCACAAAGCCATCCAGTGTCCTAAAACTACTCCAGTCTTCAGAAAGTCAGAAAGACAAAAACTAAAAAAACAAAACAAAAGGACAACCCAAACCCTGCCGTGTTGTCAGCCACTATCACGGCCTATCCAAAACAAGGGCCCAAACCGACTTTTGTCTTTTGTGGCTACAGCAGCTGCCCCATACATCTGGCCCACCACGAGGCAAACGTCAGGCCCACCCCGTGGCTCTCCAGCGTTGTCCCAACCAGTGGCCTCACTTGTCCACAGGTATGGACAAACCATCAGCTCTTTAAACGCAGCTTTCAGCACAAAAATCTAACCTGCAGATCCTTGCTCACCCTTGGGATCCCTGCAGCTTACCCAAGTTTTTATTAATGATGAGTATTATTAAGCTGTTGTATGGCTTCTTGTGTGCAGTCTTCTCATTTCCATAGAACTTACAGCCCCTCCTTTACCCACTGATTTTATTACGAACATACGAATGTGCCAGCAGAAACAGACCACCCGGTCTATCTAGGTCAGCTCGAGTGTGCAGCTAGCACCCCTAGTTTGCAGCTGCTCCACCCCTTCCCCTTTGTCATCCCACTGCCACCCACTGCCACCCCCACCTCCCCCACCCTCACTCTCCCCTGTTCCTGTCCCATGCCCTTGAAGCTGTTCACAGATTTACATGATACCACCCATCCTGGTAGTGCATTCCATTTTGCTACCACCCTCTGAAATAGTGTCCCCTCATTTCCTTCCTAAATCTTCCCCTATTCTTAGCCCATGCCCCTGGTGATCCTCCCCCTCCTTAACTTAAAGACCCCATCTGCCCCATCCTTATTGATTCCCCTCAGATACTTGAATGTCTCCATCATGTCCCCCCTGTCCCTTCTATCCTCCAGGGTGTACATATTCAGGCCTCCCAGCCTGCTCTCATAGTCTCTCCCCTCCATTCCACATATCATCTTTGTTGCCCTCCTCTGCACCCCATCCAGTAGCCTGATATCACGCTTTAGGTATGGCCTCCAAAACTATACACAGTATTCCAAGTGCAGCCCCACCAGCGACCTGTAGAGGGGCAAGATCACCTCTTTTTGCCTGGACAAAAATTCCCTTGCTATGCACCCAGCGTTTTGTTCACGTTTGCAGCCACTCTCCTGCACTGGGCAGTGTTGCTCACAGTCCCTGTTATCATTACCCCTAGGTCCTTCTCCTCCTCAGTGATCCCCAGCTTAACCCCAGCCAGTATTCTCTCCTTAGGTTCTTCACCCCAAAGTGCATAACCTTACACTTCTTTGCATTGAATCCCAGCTGCCACCTCTCTGACCACTCCTCTAGCTTGCTTAGGTCCCCCTGCAGCTGCTTCCATCCCTCCTCTCCATCCACCACTGCTCCAATTTTGGTGTTGTCAGCGAACAGACTTACCTTGCTCACCACCCTGTGAGCAATGTCTGATATGAAGAGCCCATACAATACTGGCCCAAAGACAGAGCCCTGTGGCATCCCACTCATCACCGACCTTGAAGTTGAGAGCTCCCCTCTCACCACCACCCATTGTAGCCTTCCACTCGGCCAGCTTGTAATCCAGTTAATCAATTTTGCCCCTACCCCTACACCAGTTAGCTTCCCCACCAAGCCACCAATAAGGCAAAGAATCAATGGTCTTGCTGAAGTCCAAGTAAAGAACATCCACAGAATGACCCTAATCCAGCTCACCTGTCACCCAGTCATAATATTTTATCAGGTTGGTTTGACAAGACTTCCCTGAAATGAACCCATGCTGCCTCACATCCTGGAGGCCATTGTCCTCCAGTTACGACAACAGTCCTTCCTTTAGTATTGTTTCCATGAGTTTGCACAATATGGAGGTAAGACTTACCAACCAATAATTACCCAGTTCATCCCTTGGTCCGCTCCTGTGTAATGGTATTACATGTGCCATTCTCCAGTCCAGTGGCACACATCCTGACTCCAGTGAGGTGCTGTACAGATCCGCCAGTGGCTCCGCCATCTTCCTCAGCACCCCGGGGTGGATACTATCCAGCCCTGGTGCCTTATCTACCTTCAGTGCCCTCAGTCCCTCTAGGACTCAGCTCTATCATCTGTAGCCTCCTCTCCCCCTGTCCCCACCCTCCCAGACCATGGTGGTAGTGGTCCCACCTTTTCTTCCGTGAACACTGAGCAAAAGTATTCATTCAGTGCTTCTACCTGCCCTCTTTTCCGTCCACTCCCACCCCTTTTTATCCTCACTATTGTCTCCTTGCACTTCCTTTTCTCCTGATGTATCTGAAATGTCCCCCCGCTAACTCCACGCACTAATCTCAGCTCCCTAGGCCTTGGCTTCCCTCACTTTTCTGGTCACCTCCGGGACCATCTTGCATACCCTAACTGTCCACTTCCTTCCCCATCCTCCTATACCTCTGGTGCACCTCTCGTTTTGCTCTCACCACTTCCATTACCTCGCTGTTCAACCAGCATGACTTTCTTGCTTTGCTCCTCTTACTCTGCATCTTGGTGCAGGCTTCTGTTGCCTCTGTAATCCCCCATTTAATAATATCCCATTTCTGCTCTGCATCCATCTCATGCCTTATGCCCTCCAGTTTCCTTTTCAGTACTTCCTGCATCCTCCCAAAGTCTGCCCCCCTGAAGTTTACCACCTGAGTAACCGATTTTTCTGGCTCTCAGCACATTGTGATATTAAACCACACTGTTTGGTGATCGCTGTTGGCTAGTGGGTACTCCACCTTTATTTCCCTTACTGCCTCCCCATTCGACAACACCAGATCTAAAGTGTTCTTTAGTCTAGTAGGTACACTAACCAACTGTGTCAAGAGACCCTCCTGGATCGTGTCCAGGAGCACTTGCTCCCTAGTTCTGGAGGTGACCAGAATGCTCCAGTCAACCCCCAGCAATTTGAAATCCCCCACAATGACCACCTTCCCTTTTCTACATTCCTTTCTCATTTGTCCTGCTAATTCCCTGGCAAGCTCCTCAGACTGGGACAGTGGACTGTATACTACCCCAAACATGATTCCTACCCCTTGAGTCTAGGAGCTGCAGCCAGATTGCCTCTCTTCTCCTTTTTTCCTCCTCGTCCCTTGTGCATTTGATCCCGTCCCTCACATAGACTGCCACCCCACCATCCCTCCCGTCCTTGCGGTCCTTCCTGTATAATTTGTATCCTGGGATTGTCAGATCCCAGTCCCGTGCTCAGTTGCCCAGGTTTCTGTGACAGCTGCAATATCCACCCTCCACACTGCTAAGAGTGCCTGTAGCTCAGCTGATTTGTTGCCTAAGCTTCTTGCATTCAGCAAGACCACCCTCCATCCTGCCCCCTTCCCTTCATTGGCTTCCATTTCCTTCCTTCTACTCCCTCCTCTTTTGGCCACCCCAAGTCCTTCCCTGCTATCCTGGGGGTAGGCTGTGACCCCACTCTATCGGATCACTGCCTACCTGCTGTCCACTTGCCACCCCCATCTAGTTTATATCCACCTTTGTTGCAATATACCTCCCCAGTCTTTGCTTTAATACCTCCTTACCCTCCCCACTCATGTGCAGCATATCCCTTGCAAACAGATTGTTATCATCCTAGGTGCCCTAGCCGCCCAAAACCCCATATCCCTTAGTTTGACACCATTCTACCAACCACATGTTCAACTCCCTAATCCTCTCCTTTCTCACTGTGCTTGCGCAGGGTACTGGGAGCACCTCGGAGAATGCCACAGACTCCTCAGTCTCCTTGCACAACCTTCCCACTTCCTCAGTCCTCTCTTTTGTTACCTCCACTGTTTCTACCGCTAGGTCATTTGTCCCCTCTTTATGCACCTTAGGATTGCCTGTCCTGCCTTGTCTGCCTTTAATCCTGGTATAGACTCCACCCATACCCAGCTGTGCCTCTCCCCTTGCAGCCCCATCTGATCCCCTTGAGTATGGATTCCCCCAACATCAGTACATCTCCCTCCTCTTTCCTTGTGCCTGTCGCCACCCCCCACCCAGATTCTCATTTCTGAAGCCACTCAAAACGTTGCCTTTGCAATGTGTCCTAGTGTCTTCCCCCCTGCCCTTCTCAATTGAGACTTCCCTCCTCCTGTTTGACTTCCAACCTTCCTCTCCCTCCTCACCTCTCCAAGTATTATCCCCCGCCATGCAATTCTCAATCTCTCCACTAGTAATGCCCCTCTCTCCCTTCTCTCTGTGAGTACTATCCCTTGTGCAGTTTCCTTCTGCATCCTGTTTCCCATGTGTTGCTAGTACAGCAAACATGTTCCCTCCCCCCTTTGCCTTACTGTGTGTTTCCTCCTCCCTCCTGCTGCTCCTCTTTTTCTAGGTCCTACTAGAGTCCACCATTCATCAGCTGGCATCCTGTCTACTGTACCCCCTCCCCGACCCCTCCCTTGCATACACAGAAACACAGAAGTTGACAGCAGATAAGGACCGCAAGGCCCATTCAGTCTGCCCATTTCTTTTTCTACCTTATGAATGTGCTTTAGGCCTTTGCTCTGTCCATGGCCTATTGATTCATACTCATCTGCATTGCTCCCTTATGCCTAGCCCATGCCTGTTTGAAGCCCTGCATGGTATTCATATCCACCACTTCCTGAGGTAGGCCGTTCCATGCATCCACCACCCTTTCTGTGAAAAAGAACTTCCTCACATTACCCCTTAATTGGCCTCCCTCTAATCTCATCCTGTGTCCTCTTGTCCTGCTATTTTTCTTATATTGAAACATGTTAGACTCTTTCATCTTGTTTTGATATTGTTTTATTTGCCCCACTGTTCCTTCTCTGTGATGCCCCCACAATACTCTCAGATGTCAGCCCTCTTACCGATGCAATCCTCCCCTCATCCCTCAACCTCCCCAGCTCCCTGCCATGCCACTTGAACCTCTTCCTCAAGCCTCCTTAGCCTGTGGCATAGTGGGCACCCTCCCAGCCTCCACAGTATGTTCATCTGCATTGCTGCCCCACAACCATTGCACCCTACTATCCTACCCACGGTCCACACTACCTATACAGTCTCTCCACACCAACTCTCCCTACAGCAAGTAGAATTAACTAATCCTAGCCCAGCCTCTAATAGAAATTGTTGTCCTAAATGCCCTTGCATGCAGCATAAGACAGCCAACTATAGTACTAACTGGAAACCACAATCCTACTCATAAGGACTATAGATCTACTCATAGGTTTTATATATTTATATGTCTTAAAGAATTAGCTCATATGGCTGTTCCTTGTTTCCTCTTTCTTGACCTGTTATGAGGGCTCAGGTCAGTCTGCAGATCCCCAAGCTCCTCCCTCACTGCCTTTAAACTCAACCCCCAGTGGTATTTCAGTATTTAAGAAAGGCTGGTGGAAGGGGTTGGTGGGAGAGCTTTTACAGTCACTCTAGCCACAGAAATCTTTAAGCTAAATTCCACTTTAAGCTAAATTAAAAAGAAAATAAAACAGTATCAAAACTTAAAAAAAATCCTCTATACATTAACTCCCTCAACAGCAAGTAGAATTAACTAATCCTTCTCTCCTGTAGTTTAGAAAATAATAGCAAAACTTACAGAAATCTTCTCCACAGCCAGCAGGCAGTCTTAACCAATCCTTCTTGCCTTACGGTATTATGGTAGTTGCCTGGTTTTCTATTTCATTAATTGCTTCCCTTTCCCTTTCAGTCTAATTTTTTGTAAACTCCACTTTATTTAGATATAAAAAATGCAATACTGTAAGTACAGGATACAGTTAAAGAACTGAGACATGTACAGTAATACAAATGACTTGAAGAACATGGGTGAAAAATATGAGTTGATAACCATGTTACATGTTGTACTGTTTAAATGTCCAGGTTAAGGAAATATTGTCAGTCATTGTCCTTAAACATGTGAACGCAACAGTTAATACGCTGTTCTGTAAATGTCACTCTGAATCATAATCAGGCTATCACGTAACTAATCAAGTAAATGTAAAACATAAAAATAAAAAAAAGGAAAATTAAATTAATCAACTGGTCACCTGTGTATCCATTTCATTACTAAGTTTATTCATATTATAGAATCAGCTAGACCACCAGGGGTAGCTATAAAGGAAAGGACTTTGGGGGGGGTCCCCCAGGCAAGAAACAGTAAAGGATACAACAGATAAGAAGCTAGGAACCCATACGTTTCCCTTATCTGGGGGGTATTTAGGTCTGAATCCCAGTGTCTCACTGCTGCCAGGGTAGCCATCTCGTATGGTGCCTATCTTCCCTCAAATGTAATTTTACTGTCAAGAGAGCCATCTTTTGAAGATGATGCACTCTACTGCAACATTCTGTGAGAGTAGGAGAATCTACCCATAGCCAAAGGGCTGTAATGTAGGTTGCGAGCAGTGAAATCAGAGTCAATCTTCTGTGGTTCGCCTGCATACATACCGCTGTGGGGAATCCTAGGACCCAATCTGTGAAAGCATCAAGGATTTGTTTACCTAAAAGATGCTGAACATTAAATTTAATATCTTGTCAGAATGGGGTTAACGTAGCACAACTCCAAAAGATACGCCAATGAGATCCCCCCACACACACACAGACACAGACTCAACAATCTGTAGTGGGGGTTCTATCAAATCTAACTAGAACCCTCCGTGAGAACTCCCTCCACATTGGGGAGGATGTTACCTGCCAGCCCCTTCTCAGCCCGAGCACCTAAACCTCATCAGTTATAATACAGGCGGCTTCTGCTATTTTGATTGCATTAAGACTATCCTCCTTTAGAGTCCTGTAACATTTTATAAACCCCGAGATGTATCTTTATTTTCCTTTCAGCATTACTACTCCATATACAAAAATCCTCCCATGGGTTCACACGTGTAGTTAGCTGTGTTTTATGATCTGCATTTTCGATGAAGTGACGGATCTGTAAGAACTGGGAAAAATCCCTGTTATCCAGATTAAATTTCTCTTTAAGTGCCTGAAATGGCAGGATCCAGTATCCAGCAACTGGGAAAAATCTGTTTAGACCTTTACGTTCCCAACTCACATATCCATTGTCCAACCTGGGGGGGAGAGCAGGGGAGAGAAAATCTGTGGTATATCTAATCAAAGAGGTGGGGCCTACAGGTGCATCAGAGCCTACCTGCTCCCTTACCTTACTTAACACATGCAAGGTGTGTGTGACCCAAGTACTATGAATATTTTTAATGTAGACTGGGGTCACTGGTGTCAGGCCTAGAGTGAGCATAGGTTGTCCCCCAGCTTCTGAGTTCTCTGTATCTTCCCACCCAGAGGTGTGTCACTCTTCAGAACAGGTGTAGACCGCTGACATCTGACCCACAAAGTAATACCGGAAAATAGAAAGGGTCAGGATCTCAGCCCCCCCCCACACACACATACACACACTCTCCCAGGTACATGTCAGAATGTCACAGGTAATTCAAGCTTGCTTTCCATGCCAAATAAAAATTCTGCATGCGTTTAGTGATAAATTTCCAGTAGTGACAGGGGATGGGTAGAGGCAGGGTGTTAAAAGAGGTACCTTGGAAGAAGGTTCATTTTTAATTGCATTAATATGACCTGCCACTGTCAGGAGAAGCAAGAACCACCTGGTTAAATCCTGTTGCACTTCATTCCAGAATTTTTTGAGTCAGGTTTTGATAAGATACTTTTGATTTCCTTTTTTTCTTTTCCCAGGAGTTTCTCCATTCCAAGTCAATCACCCACATGAATGTTCTTACTGTGTCACTGGGGGCTCCAGGTGGTGCAAAGTTAGATTTCACTGTGAACCTCATTTCTGCTCAGATAGCCACAGTATTACTGGGAATCTCAGGTGTATTAGTAGGTGGTCTTAAGGTAAAATATTCAGTAAGTCTGAGTTGGTGAAAGAATTTAAATTTGCCCAATTCCAAACTGAATGTATTTATTCTGTTTGTAGGCACAAAACTTAGTCCTTTATTCAATAGTGATAGTTGGGTTCTGTGAGGAGTACAGCTAAGATATTGACAACTGCCAGTTGCAATGGGGTGTCAACCTCCTGGCATCCTGGGGGCAGAAGTTTATTTATTTATTTTTATTTATTTATCTTTTGTTGATCAGGTAGATACACTAGACAAGTTATATGCCTATTTTCAGGTATGACCCAGGAGAGTACAATTAAAAATACAGGTTCAAACAGGGAACATAACACAAGTAGCGCAGTATACAGAGTCAAAAGGAACCAGGTGAATATAGATAGTCTACAGTAAGCAGTATTAGGATATATATATATATATAGACATACCATAGCAAAAACAGTAACAATATAAAATTTACAAAGTAAGAGTGAGTTTTAATCAGAACCACATTATAGGTAACTCCTAAGCAAGGAAACAAGCACATAATATGTATCAAAGAGTAAAGGACAGCAGGCAATATTGGCAGAGCCTACAAGAGGGGATCCCAAAGATTAGATGAGTCCAGTTTAAGAGTCCAAAACTGGCTATGGTGGCTTAGGACACTCACACTCATAGGCAAGCTTCTAGTGCCCCCACAGGGAATTGCGGAGGCACAAGTGGGAGGGGGAGGAGCGAACAGGGGCAGAAAGTGAGTTCCATAGCCTTGGAGCACATGAGGCGAAGCCCCTGTCCCCCATTTGCATCCGGGTATGAGGTACTTTGAGCATGCCAGGACCCAGAGACCTGATGGAGTAGGAGGAGGAATCAGCAGGTTTGAGGAACTCCGCCAGCCCTGGAGGGGTGTCAGTTCTGATCACCTTGCCCATGAAGCAACCCAACCCAAAGTTCATGTGATTGGCCAAGGAGAGCCAGCCACATTTTTCATATAGTTCACAATGATGGGTGAGGCAAGGGGCAACCAGGGCAAAGTGACAGATGTTACTGTAGGTTGTGTTCCACCTAGAAAGGTGGACCTTGGAAGTGCACACAAACAGGAGAAGGTCATAGCAGAGCGAGGGAAGAAGAACACCTCTGGCCAACGCCAAACAAGCAACAGATGTCAGATATTTCTTCACTCTGAAAGGCAAGACCCAGTTTGCAGTTGACGGCTCTGCACACATTCTGGATATGACACCCCAGGTCAAGTTGGGGGTCGAGCATCACCCCAAGGTATTTGTTGGAGACTATAGTTAGGAGAGGAGCACCGTCCGCACCAGTAACACACAGAGGGGCAGGGGAGGCCTTGATCTTGGCCAGTGATCCAAAAAGTATGGCCTAAGTTTTTTTAGGTTGAGGACCAGTTTGTGAGAAGTTACCCAGCACTGAATATTCCTGAAATCCTCACTCAGTTGGAGGTTGATGACCCCAATGTCCCGGGAATGGGTAAGGATGACCAGATCCTCCACATAGAGGGTAGCACTATAGTTGGTAGCAGAAGCAGAAAGACTGTTGACAAATACAGAGAAGAGAAGAGGCCCCAGGACTGATCCCTGGAGGACACCAGAGGTCACAGGAGTGATGTCAGAGAGGACCTTGTTGAATTTGGTAAGTTGTTGTCTGCCCTGGAGGCAATTACTAAGCCAACTCAGGGATGGAGGGGACAGGCCAAGGGACCTTATCTGCGAGCAAAGTAATGCATGGTCCACAAGATTGAAGGCCTTGGGTAGGTCAATGAATATGGCCCCAGAGAGTTTGTCCTGGTCCATGGCCACCCTGATACTAGAGGAGACAGAGACAAGGGCCAAGGACATACTATCCTCTTTTTGAAAGCTGTGCTGTGCAAGGGACAGAAACTCATGGGCCTGAATATACTCAGTGAGTTGTCCAGCCACAACTTTCTCTAGGAGTTTGCTAATAGCTGAGAGGATGGCAATCGGCTGGTAGTTGTCCAGGACCCTGGGGTTGCCCTGCTTCAGCAAAGGGACAATCCTCGCCACCTTCCAGATGTCAGGAACAACACCAGAGGCAAGGGATATGTTGAAGATGTGGGCCACTGGGAAGGCTATGAAGGAGGCACCCAACTGTAGAAGCTTGGGCTCCATGCTATCATGGTATGAGTTTTCATTGTTATGCCGATGATACTCAGCTATATTTTTCCTTTGCCCCAGGAACATCCAATGCAGTGAATGTGCTTAACATCTCTCTGGCTGAGATTAACGACTGGTTGGCCTCCAGCTGGTTGTGACTGAACCCTGACAAGACGGAGGTATTGGTAGTGGAGTCGAACAGAGATTGTGATAGGATAGCCTCTGACTCAGAAACTGGGCTTGTCCTTGGAGCTGTGTCATTGAAGGCCTCCTCTTGGGTGCAAAATCTGGGAGTGATTCTGGACAGGAACTTAACCATGGAGGCTCAAATATCCTCCACGGTTCGTACCTGTTTTTTCCATCTCCGAAACATTGCCAGAATTAAGCCCCTTGTTCCGCCTCTGGACCTCCCTACCTTGATACATGCCTTAATCACATCTAGGCTTGACTATTGTAATGTGCTCTATCACGGGGTCACAGGAGGATCTCTCCGCAGACTGCAGCTGGTGCAAAACGCAGCTGCCCGGTTGTTGACTGGGCAGCAAATGTTTTGTCATATTACACCAGTTTTATGCGAATTGCACTGGCTGCCAGTCAGGTGGAGAGTCCTCTTTAAGGTGGGTCTTCTCACCTATAAGACCCTACACGGGCAGGGCCCTGGTTACCTGTCAGACCTTCCGTTACCTACCCTTCCCACCCGCCCTCTTCGATCTTCTAGTGGTGGCTTCCTGACCATTCCCAGAACGAGGCTAAAATCAGCTGGTGATAGAGCCTTTAGTGTAGTGGCTCCCATTCTGTGGAATTCTTTGCCAGCTCAGGTCAGGGAAGCCCCCACAGTGGATATTTTTAAGGCCCGCCTGAAGACATTTCTTTTTTCCCAAGCCTTCGATATTTAGATCAGTATATACAGTAAAGGCTGTGATTTTATTAGACTTATTTATTTTTATTCTGTATAATTTTGTGTTTTAAAATCTTGTTTAAAATTTGTATGGCGCCCAGAGCCTCCGGTATTGGGCGTCTTTTAAATAAATTTTGCCTTGCCTTGCCTATCATGGCTAGCACTAGAATGTGGGGAGAGACCAGAGAGAAGTCTCTGCATCTCCAAGATGGACAGGGTCCTAAGATAAAATAGCGGACGGGAGGAGGGGACCTCCTGAGGGATGGAGGCCAATGGGCTACTGTCACTCCATCCAGCAGGGAAAAGGGAGGTGAACACAGACAGGTCCGAGAAGTGGGAGTTGAAAGCATTGACTATCGTAAGTGGATTATTACAACTAGACCCACCTATGATCATATCAGAGATCCCAGAGTTGGAGGAGCCACTAACTATGTTCTTTATGTTCCTCCAGAACTGCCTAGGATCCCTAGCTAAGCTAAGAATGGCAAATTTACAGTATTCACTTTTAGCCACCCTGATAGCTTTTTTGCACTCATTTCTGAGCCTCCTGTACTGCTGAAAAATGGTCTGATCCAACATGCCCCTAAAGTTAACCCAACACTTATCTCTAGACCGCATGAGGGAAAGGAGGCTCCCATGCAGCCATTTAGTGGCAGACCCCCCTTACTCTCTGCCTAATAAGGGGGGCATACTTGTCCTGCAGGGCGCCAAAGATGGTGAGGAATTGGGTGACAGCAGTAGAGGGGGTCTTGGGCATTAAGCACCTCAGACCAGTTAGTGAACCTCAGATCCTCATGGAATGATCCCAGATCAAACCTGGAAAAATCTCTATCATGAATGATTTTGTGGGGAATTTTTAAGGAGAAGATTTTCCACACACAGTACACCGGGGTGTGATCAGAGATAGAGTCAGGTAGGGTACCAGTGGAGCTGATCCTCTCAGGATGATTGGACAGGACCCAGTCCAGTGGGGAGCTAGCAACACCATCGGTAGACCATCTAGTGGGCTACTGAATAAGCTGAATCAGGGAGAGACCGGCAAGCAGGGGTTCAAACTGCTTGGAATTTCCTCCACACTAGTTTAAATTCATATCACCCAGGATCAGAAGCTCATTATCCCCAGCTTTAGGACCAATGGTATCAAGGAGATGGGATAGCCCAGGCAGACCACCCTTAGGGGGATTGTATGTACAGATAACATGCAGCTTCTTTGTATTCCCAATTAACAATATTAAGGTGGCTCCTGTAGTAAAGTAGAATATCACCCCCCCCCCGCTTTTTCCCTGGCTGATCCTGTCTGATGAGCTCAAAGCCAGGCAGAGTCAGGAATTGAAGGTTTCAGCCAAGTCTCAGTAATACAAAATACGTCAGGCTTACAGTGTGCAGCCCAGGCAGAGAGTTACTTTTTAACCCTTTGCCTGACCGCCAGCCCATTGGAAGTGAAGAGGCCTGACAGGCAGGACCTGTATTTAGCTCAAAATCACCAGCCAAGGCCAGAATCACCGGGAAGAGCCAGAGGAGATACCTTATGGGGGGGTACCACCTGCCAAGGGCCTACGGGCAGGACACCTCACTAAGGCACAGCACAACAGGCATCTAAGATCTAGGCAGCAGATAAGGCAAAGGGGCATCCTATCATGAGCTAGCAAATTAGAGAAGGTGAAATCAAACATCTCATGGGGAACAGACATACCCCAATGGCCCCCAGATGAATGGGAGGAGTCAACAGCCATTAGGGAAAGGCAAAGGACAGAGAGAAGACCAATAGAGAGGGCAACGCGAAATGGGGAGGGCATAGCACCCACCCAAGAAGACTTGGGAGCCTCCATGCCAAAGCTGAGCACAGTAGTGGCCAGTGACACTCTATCCAACAAGCCACCACAGACCTGTGGGAGTGTCAACAGGGACCGAATGAGGTAACCTTACTGAAGACAAGTAAGGAGAGGCAAGCCAGTGAGCACGGAGCTCTTGACCAACTAGCAAGGACGTGGCCTGCCTAAGGATATATAAACATTCAGTTTAGGCAGGCAGACAGAAATTACAGACAATCAGTATATGCATGCAGGAAATCCAGAACGTACTATCATACTACTAAATAACCCAACAATCCCCAATACAACATCACAGGGTAGCTTTTGACCAGGTAAGTACACTAGATAAGTTATATGCCTATTTTCAAGTGCAACCCAGGAGAGTACAATGAGATACAGATACAGTGAGATACAGGTTCATACAGAGGACATGACACAAGTTAGGCAGTATACAGAGTCAAAATAGAACCATGTGAACATAACCAGTAGACAGTAAGCACAGTTAAGATATGTACAGGAATATATATACATAGAGACAACAAGGCTAAGAACAGTACAATTTTACAAGGTATACATGGCTCCGAGCCACAAACAAAAAGTTGTGGCTGAATCCGTGGTTCTGTTTCTATCCTCCTCTTTTGACTTCTTGTCCTCCCCCACCCCATTCGGGTCTGGTTCCTTGGTCGAAAAAAGGAAACAGAAGCACTATTCCAGGAGATTATTTTTAAGTTATTAGAATCAGCTTTAGGTTTACCTCTAGCAGCATATAAAATAGACTATTGTTCCAGTCAAGGGGATTGGCAGTTCTGGAGGGATTCAGATCTTTAGGAGGTTGTGAACAATGGGTTAACAGTTAACATATTTACTTGTTTATTTTCATCCTTAAAAATATCCTGTGAATCAATATGATTCGGCCCCATAACATCCCAAAAAATGTTTGTTACCACTTGGTTTGCTGGCCAAGGCACCTAGTTTCAACTGTGCTCCTTCCTTCTAGATTGCTTGAAAGGACAGAGCAGAGAACCTTACCAGAGCAAGGGAAATGATTAAGACTGCTTTTGGCTAAGCAGATTTACTGTGTGTTATTTTTATTGTGTACTCACAGGGATTGCTACTGTTTGCTGCTAACATTTCATTTCTTTATTTTTCTCCGATTCAAATTGTTGTTGCTGTTATACCTTCTTCTGCATTATTACAAGATGTGCCTACAGGTGTGTGCTAATAGATTACTGATGTAATCTTCTGATTCAAATTGTCTTTTGCAAGGTATATCTTCTGTTACTGCTTTATTTTTCTCCATAGCAAATTGTTTCTTATAGGGTATATCTTCTCTGAAATTATTACAGGCAGTGCTTTACAGGTTTTACAGTTGTATCTAACATTAGGATAAGCTTTCAGGGTTACTGCATTTGTTGCTGATTGTTTCTGCTCTTACCTCCTTGTTCTTTTGTCCGTGGTTCTTCTTTTTCGGCAGGGGAAGGGCCCAGCCACCCACCCCCATCCCAAACACCTCACACTACACTCCTTTTATAAGGTACCACAGTTGTGACATTTCCTGTGGCAAAGCAGGAAGGGGTGAATCAGTGGGGCATCCACAAGGTGAGCTCATTTATAGGGGCACTAGTAATTTAACTTGTTATAGCAAGTTATACGAAAACAAAACACAAAATCAAACCATTACTTGCATTTTCTTCCTTCTAATTACTCAGACCAGGTTATAAACCCAGCAACTTATCTGGAATGGATATCATTAACTGCATATACTGCAGAACACTTTTCAGAAGGACAGTCTTGCAGGATTTAGGACACTGTCCTACATGCTGGGCCATTGGAGATCTTAGGACTCAGCTCTGGGCAGCATGGGCAGAGATTGCGTGCCTCAAATTTCATATTCAAGAGGAAATGTGTACTATGTTTCTATAAGAACAAGGGGGCACAATTTGAAGGTAGAGGGGAGACAGCTCAGAGGTAATGTGAGGAAGTATTTTTTCATGGAGAGGGTTGTGGATGCATGGAACAGCCTCCCTGAGGAGGTCGTGGAGTCCAGAACAGTGGGGGAATTCAAGAATGCATGGGACAGTCATAAGGCAGTCCTAGTGGGGGGTAGGAGGAAGTAAGCTGTTGGTTAACTAGATCTACAGCTTATCTGTTAGGTAGGAAAATGGGCAGACTAGGTGGGCCAAGTGGTCCTTATCTGCTGTCAGATTCTATGTTTCTATGTTTAAATGCATTATAAGAACCACCCGCCAATTCCCCAACATCCAACAGAAGAACCTCGACTGCAGAGGGTAATTGGTCCAGGAGGTTGGCAGGTGGTTAGGAGGGGCAAATTGGGTGCCCCATCACTCGGTGCTCTCCAACATATTACCTCCAAGAACCATATAAACACTACAAACAAGTAACTGCCTCTATCTCTGAAATCAAACAAAGAGGCAGAGGACACTGCAGAGCAGGACACTGCAGCACAGGAGCTATCACAACAAAACTTGCCCAAATCAGGAACCAAAACAAAAAAAGCAAAAAGGAAATCAAAAAAATTTCTGATCATAGGAGACTCCATGATTCGGGGAGTTGATACCTATCTCCAGCCAGGGGTAATGGTCAGATGTCTCCCAGGTACCTCGGTGTGGAGAGACACTGACCGCATTACTAAAACTGTTCAGGAAGCAGGAGAAAACATTGACATCCTGGTACACATAGGGACTAATGATATCGCCAGCCAGTCAGTTGTGGAGACCAAGGAACACCTGACCAGGCTGGGTGACAAACTATCATCCATTCCATTACGTCCGGCATCTCCTTCTCTGAGATCCTGCCAGTCTGGGGGGGGCCAGATGGACGGAAGGTCAGAGAAGGGAAGATAGGGGAGCTAAACATGTGGCTCAAAGGCTGGTGCCAGGAAAAAGGACACAGATTTGTAGGGAACTGGCAACAGTTTTGGGAGCAAAAGTTCTTTAAATTTGATGGACTGCATCTGACTAAGGAGGGAGTCAGTGCATTGGGGCAGAAGTTTGACGTCTTTGCAGAATATTTAAACTAGCAAATGGGGAGAGGGGTGCAGCACCCCATACGTCAAATGGGAAGAACACCCCTCCCCCCTCAGCTAGTGGTCAAACAGGGATTCAGCATGTTTGCAGTTCATTTGCATCACCAGATAGGAAAAAAGGTCTGTCTCCCCATACGACGCACAGGGAAAATGCCGACTGCACCCAGCAACTAACACACCAAAATCTGGCCAATGGAAAATCATGTACACAAATGCTCACAGCCTGAGAAATAAGATCCCAGACCTGCAGGCAATAATGGCAGAGGCTAAACTGGACATAGTAGCAATTAGTGATACGTGGTTTACCAGTAACCACACTTGGGAGACTTCAGTACCTGGCTATATACTGTTCAGAAGAGACCACGGTGCAAAAAGGGAGGGTGGAGTGGCTCTGTATGTCAATGAAAATATCAAAGCTACAGAAATTCAGAATACACATAAGGAGCCAGAAGAACTGTGGGTCACCCTGGAAACAGGAAATGGGACAGCCATAAGAACTGGGGTTGTCTACAGGCCCCCAGACCAGGGGGAGGACACAGACACATTACTGCTAGAAGATATACAAAACATGACAGCTAAAGGGAGGTTCTGATAACGGAGACTTCAACATGCGGATACAGAATGGTCAATACCAGCAGGAACATCTGCCAGAACTAGACACATGGTGGATTCCTGCAGGGAGGGCCTCAAACAACTGGTACAACAACCCACAAGAGACAGGGCTATCCTAGATCTAGTACTGACTAACAGGGAAGGGATCACAGATCTCCAGGTAGAAGGTCACCTGGGGCCAGTGACCATCACATGGTATGGTTCAATTTGGCCACTACATCTAAATCATCCCATTCCAAGGCAAAAATATGGGACTTCAGAGGAGCTGACTTTAATAAGATGGCCAACAGAGTTAAGCTAGCCCTGACAAAAAGAAACACAGGTGAGGGGGTACAGGCAAAGTGGGCAAGCATTAAGGATGCAATACTTGAAGCAACATCCCATTGTGTTAGACAGAAAAGGAAGTGCAAAAGAAGAAGGAAACCACTTTGGTTCTCAAATACAGTAGCAGAAAAGGTCAGAGCCAAAAGGCTGGCCTTCAGAAAATATAAGGGAACACAGCGGGATGAAGATAGGGAGGCATACCAAACTGCCCTAAGGGAAGCAGGAAGGCAGGCAAAGTCCCAAACTGAGGAAACACTAGCACAAACAGTAAAAGAAGGTGACAAGACTTTCTATAGATACATTAGTGAAAGGAGAAAGTCCAGAGGGGTATTAAGCTCAAAGGAGAAAAGGGGTGTGGGAGGAGGAGGACCTGTAAAAGCATCTATCCTAAATAGATACTTTTGCTCAGTATTTACTGAAGAGAAGGTAGAGCAGGGCCTACAGCTCAGCACCATGGACACGGGAGGAGAGGAGGTGAGCACTACTCCCTTCACAAAAGAAAGGGTCCTACAAGAGCTCACTAAGCTCAGGGTGGACAAGGCAATGGGACCTGATGGCATACATCCCAGGGTACTAAAGGAGCTAAGGGCGGAACTAGCAGAGCCATTAGCAGAACTGTTTAGTGAGTCTCTGAGCACAGGAAATGTCTCAGAAGACTGGAGAAGGGCTCATGTGATCCCGCTCCACAACAGTGGCAGCAGGGAGGAGGCAGGAAACTACAGACCAGTCAGTATTACCTCAGTAGTGGGCAAGATTATGGAGGCACTCCTTAAGGAAAGGATAGTGCAACACCTGGAATCCATAGGGGCACAGGATCCAAGAAGAGCATGGGTTTACAAACGGAAGGTCCTGTCAAACTAATCTCATAGATTTCTTTGACTGGGTAACCAGAGTGGTGGACCAAGGGGGAGCACTTGATGTTGCCTACCTTGACTTCAGTAAAGCTTTCGACACTGTTCCACATAGAAGATTGATAAATAAGCTAGGTAGGCTTGGGGTGGGTCAGAAGTTGGTCAACTGGGTGGCAAACTGGTTGACGGGCAGAAAACAGAGAGTGGTGGTAAATTGTATACAGTCAGAAGAGATGCAAGTCACAAGTGGGGTACCTCAGGGATCAGTCCTATTCAATATCTTCATCAGTGACATTGCCGATGGACTAGAGGGTAAGGCTTGTCTGTTTGCAGATGACGCCAAGATCTGCAACAGAGTAGATGATCCAGATGGGGTGGGCAGAATGAGAAGAGATCTGGATAAACTAGCAAAATGGTCAGAAGAGTGGCAACTGGGATTTAATGCAAAGAAGTGCAAGATTATGCACATAGGGAAGAGAAACCCTGAAGCCACCTATAGGCTGGGAGGGGAGTTGTTGGCAGTCACAAAGCAAGAAAGAGACTTGGGCATCATCATCACCGATGACCTGAAATCATCCAAGCAGACCTCTAAAGCAGTAGGTAAGGCTAGGGGGATGTTAGGGTGTATTAGTAGGGTATCACAAGTCGTAAGAGGGAGGTAATAATCCCTCTTTACAAGACACTGGTTAGGCTCATCTGGAGTACTGTGTGCAGTACTGGAGGCCACACCTTCACAAGGACATTAACCAAATTGAGGCAGTCCAGAGAAGGGCAACCAAAATGGTGCAGGGACTGCATCAGAAGACATATGAGGACAGATTAACGGAGCTCAATATGTATACCCTAGAGCAAAGAAGGGAGAGAGGTGATATGATCGAAACATTCAAACACCTTAAGGGCATTAACAAAGTAAAAGAGTCTAACATGTTTCAACATAAGAAAAATAGCAGGACAAGAGGACACATCATGAGATTAGAGGGAGGCCAATTAAGGTGTAATGTGAGGAAATTCTTTTTCACAGAAAAGGTGGTGGATGCATGGAACGGCCTACCTCAGGAAGTGGTGGCTATGAATACAGTGCAGGGCTTTAAACAGGCATGGGATAGGCATAAGGGAGCAATACAGATGAGTATGACTAGATAGGCCACTGACAGAGCAAAGGCCGATGGCACATTTATAAGGTAGAAAAAGAAATGGGCAGACTGGATGGGCCTTGCGGTCCTCATCTGACATCAACTTCTATGTTTCTAATCGGTCCCAAACGATTTATGCACTGTGCTCTTCTGAAACACAGTAAATCAGCGTCAGTGACCCTCAAGCCCAGGACATATTGAAGCAGGCATAGAACTCTACTGTACAAAGTAATTCTG
Source organism: Neoceratodus forsteri (assembly GCA_016271365.2). NCBI lineage: Eukaryota > Metazoa > Chordata > Ceratodontiformes > Ceratodontidae > Neoceratodus > Neoceratodus forsteri. The sequence continues at coordinate 1,097,352,461 of CM057451.1, forward strand.
CACTCAGTTTGCAACTGTTTCAGACCAAACAAACTTATGATTATAGGGGATGTAATTTTTTTTCTCTTCCTCAGTAATTTGATAACCTGTTTCCTGTGGTATTATTTATGTTAATTCAGCCCAGATTTACCCATTGAAAATATTGTATAAAACCAGGTAAACTAGCTATAATTCCTAACTTACTTAGTAGCAGTTGTTTTGAATAAATCTGATACATGACATGAGCTATCTAAAACCTTAGATGCATTATTTGTTTTAAATCAAAAACCATCAATGGTGTAACACTGTTCTAAACTAACCTCTAGTTCAGATTGTACCAAGTATTTAAGTAACTTTGTTAAGGTTTCTTGATTCATAGGATTTTTCAAAGATTTCCAACTATTCAATAAACCACTCATGCCCCAACATCATTATTTTATGAACTTGCTTTGTAGCAAATTACGTCGAGCCTGTTCAGCGGGGTGGCAGTGTTTCTTAGTGGGTAAGAGCACTGAGCTGCAAAACCTGGAGAACTGGGTTTGAATCCCACAGTCACCACTTGCATACTGTGTGACAATAAGCAAGTCACCTAACTTCCCTGTGCTCCCAGGATGAACCTGTAAACAAGCCTTGGCTTAGTGTGTCCACAAAAATCATCTTTTGGATGGGATTTAAAAACTTCTACTTGTCTTGATCATGAGGTGGGGTCAAAATAGCATTATGCTGAAAATTTGGGGTCAGCATATCAGAAAAACAACAAAGTTATGAAGAAATGTTGAAATTCTTCAATGTTTACTCCTAGCTTCACTATTTTACCAGATTGTAACCCCACATTTTCAACATAGCCATTTTTGTACCCCACACCATAAATGCGACGTGTAATTTTTCAAATTCTGCCCAAAACATCTTTCACACTTGTGCCACAAAATGGCATTTTGGACAGGATTTCATAAATGAGACCTGTCATCTTCATCAGGTGGTGTAATAAAAAGACTAAGCTGAAGCTGGAAAAACAAAAACAATTAAGAACAAACATTGACATTTTTCAACGTTTACTCAAAACTTTGCAATACTTTTACTTTTTAACCCACACTGTCTCAACATACTCGGGTTTTTTTCTACCCCCCTCAAATGAACATGGCAGGTATCATTATCAAATCCCCCTCCAAAACCTGTTTTTGTGATCATTCCACAAAACAATGTTTTGGGTCACATTATCAGGCTCGCAAAGGCTAACATCCATAAGACACAACTTAACAATGCATGGGGTGACGGAAAGCAGTTGTGGGACAACATTAAATCCATTCTTGGAAAAGATCAGAAGCAACACCCTAAGATGGTCAATATAAATAACACACCCTCCTCAGATCCACAAGCTACAGCTGATGCCTTTAAAAAAGCCTTTACTGACCTGTCCCCAGTGCTGTCTCCAGACTACCTCCAGCCTGGGGAGGACTTAGGCAGCACCAGACTGCCCGCACAACCACCCTTCCTTCTACTTTAGGAAGGTAATGGCGTAGGAGGTCCTAACGGTGGTCAGGGGAGTCCTAGGCAAAACCAGACTTGGAAGTGACGGACTAGACATGAAGATACTATCCCTCACTCTCGATGTTATGATCACTCCTATAACAATGCTATTCAATAAATCCCTAGCTCTAGCTCAATTTCCTGAGGTATGGAAACAAGTCCTGGTGACGCCAGTGCACAAGAATGGTGATAAGGCACTGGTGGCCAACTACAGGCCAATATCTATCCTCTCCCCTCTATCCAAAGTACTGGAAAAAATCGTGGCAAATCAACCCACAGAATACCTACAGAAGTATAATCTGCTCTGCCCAAACCAACATGGTTTCAGGCAGCAACACAGCACCACCACAGCACTGTTGGAATACGCTGACTTTGCACACAAGGCACTGGATGAAGGAAAATTGGAAGGGTCCATCTTCATTGACCTCACCAAAGCATTTGACACCGTAAACCACTCACTACTGCTACATCAGCTCCAAAGATTGGGCGTAGCACCAAATGCTCTAAATTGGTTCAATGACTACCTGACACAAAGGAGTCAGCGAGTCAGAATCGGGCAGAAACTATTCAGCTCCAAAGATGTACTCCTAGGAGTCCCTCAGGGATCAATCCTAGGGCCCCTACTTTTCAGCCTATTTGTAAATGAGCTGCCCTTGGCCTGCGACTCTAAACTTATATGCAGACAATGCTGTGTTGCTAAGCAGCAGTACCTCCCCTGCAGTCATCCAATCGGATCCATTGGACTCCTTCAGTAAACTTGAGGACTGGTTCAGTAGACAAAAGCTGCTGCTGGATTACAAGAAAACAAAGGTCTTGCTTCATTCTAGCCCTAACCACAAGCATAGACACACCTCGCTCTAAATCACTAATACAGCTGGTGAGCAGATAGAGTAGGTACATGTGTTCAAGTACCTAGGGGTCTCCATTGATGACTCACTCACTTATACACACCACATAGACTCCCTTGTTGAAGCGGTTAACACAAAAATCAGAGTCCTCTATAGGCACAAGAAATCCCTCACCCCAGAAGCAAACAGAACCTCTATCTCCAGCTCCATTCTCTCTATGATTGACTACGGACTTGTGGTTTATGGTGCAGCCTCTGATACTGCACTAAAACGGGTCCAAATGGCACTGAATAAGGCATCATGCCTCACCCTGTCTGCACATAAATACACTCACACTTGTGCCTTGTATAAGAGCACAAACTGGCTCAACCTAAAAGACAGGATCAAATACCAAACCTGTCTCTTGGCAAAGAAGGCATTCCTCGGTAAAACCCCACCCTAGATAGGTAATCTGCTTTGGGCTTCTCCTATACCTCACCTCACCAGAGGAAAGAAGAATGGAGCACTGACTGTCCCATTTCGCCGCACCTCACTAGGGCAGCGCACCTTCGCCTACCGGGCCCCCTACTGGCTTAATGAACTCCCCAAGACTTTACAAACAGACAAGAGTATCTCAATTCAAGGTGGGCCTCAAGCAGCATCTTATGTCATGTGCAAAGTGCACCTGCAGCTCAGGTGTCACTTGATAATCTAGGCTTCCAACCTAGGTCCCACCCAAGTGGGGCTACTTAAAGAACTCTCCCCTCCCCAGCCCAGCCAAGTGTGTAAGTAAGCTACTCGATTTAGCTCTTATCTGTATGCAGTTAGGCCTCTCCACATTTTCCCCTCCCACCCCCAAACAGACAAGACATTTTGTGCTACTACCACCACCCCCACCCCATTGCACCCCATCCCACTGCCCTCCTCCCACCCTCCGGGAGTGATTTCAAACCCACCCTCTGGTTTATTTACAACTAGCCTGCTATCTTCAGAGTAATCTCGTACCGCTTCTCAGTAGAATCAACTTCAGTCTAACAGCTCATCCTGGAGGTCACTGCAGGAAGAGGACAGGGGGGTTTAAAACTGGTTTAAAATTGGTGCATTTGATCCTGTTACTAAAACCCTTCAAGTTCTGTTGTAATTCTTGTACATAATTTGTCCAACTATGATGTAATTGCTCCTGAATGCCAATTGAGCAGGCTTTCTGTAAAAAAACTGTATGTGTGTATTGTCCTATTTGTCCACCATGACGTGGAACCTTTGTAAAAGAGCTCACGCTCAAAGGTCTCTCCGAAAGTATAAATAAATAAATAAAAATAAACAAAATAAATGACACCTGCCATGCTGATATGCTGGGACAAAAAGAAAACCTACTATTTTGAACATTCAAAGTCAAAAAATTCAAGGAAAACAATGTTATGTGTGAACCTCTTCCTTTCCTAATCATGACAATTTCACCATTATAACTTGTGTTATTAATTTAATTATCACCTATGCACTATTAATGCCAAACACCTACACAGCAAATACAAGCAAGCAACTGTTCAGCACTGACAAATGTTTGTTCTCCTTTAGATTTATTGGTTGTAGAAATGGTTTTAATCTGGCTTGCAGACTATAAATTGGATTCTATCTTGGGTTATTTGCTTTTCCTGTTTTGGCATTAGATTTTCCAACACATTGCTCTATTTTCTTTTATTTATTCCTTAACAGTAATCAAGTCATCTCTAAATAAGTGTAAATATTCCATAAATTAAAATATTAGCCATGTTGGGGTGGTCCAACATTTTTGCCATTCCCTTTGTTGAACAAGTAGGATATTTATTATAAATTATTAGCCATGGTAGTGCTCACTACATCTTTTTTTTTTTTTGTATTATTTATTTATTTATCTCCCCCTGCTAGCCTAGTCATCCTCTCCTTTGGGTGGCCAGACCTCCCACCATGCTCCTCCATCTGTCGTCCACCGCTCTGACATATCCCTTCCTCGGGGGAGACCTTTTCCATTGTCACAACCAGGAGGGGAGGCTGTCTAGTGCTCATGGGCACTTTCTTTGATCCTCGCCGGGGGCGGCGAGGGTGCAGCATGAGCGTCCCAGGCTGTTGCAGTAACAGGATGTTGGGCCGCCATCATCTGGACAGCTTAGGTGGCCATTTTCCTTTTTCTGTTCCCTCCAAATACTTTGCATGCATGCCGCAGCATCCTGGCAGATCGTGCATGCAACATGTGGTCACCCACACCGCAAAGCGTGATGCCATAACCGTCTGCCAGGTGTTGTCAAACAGAGCTGCATGCTTGACCCCCCCCCGGAGGAGAGCATTCAAAGTACACTCTTGAGCCCTCCCTGCTGGCCTCCACTCCTCTCGTCCCGGGCTCGGGCATGAATCCGGGTCTCTAGCGTGACAGATGATCCCCCATCGCCTGGCTCCATGGGGCCAGCTCACTACATCTCTTTAATTTTATTAAGAATTTCATGACTTTTCTTTCGTTATATGTGTCTCACTATCCAAATCCACATTTCCATTAGGAGAGATTAGACTGAACAGATTGTGTGCTATTTTGCTTAATTGAATTCGAATGGGAAGATTCTAGATAGACAGATAAAATTTCATTTTTATGCAGCATCATTTTGTTGAGGGCAAGCCCTAGTTTCAACAAATTTCCTGTACATTAAAAAAAAAAAAGTGATGGTGCAACAAACGATACAATTTGATTATAATTCATATTCAATATAGTTCAATACACAGCACTCACTATACACAAACTATCCATAAACTTCATTTGTAGCATTCAAATGTTGGCTGTAGAACTTTTTTAAGCGCAGCTTGGAACTCTTCCTGTGAGATTTTTGCTCTTATGTCACCAGGTATTTCATTTCAGGATTTTCCACATACATTTGCGAGGTTATATTTCCATTTCTGTTGTGCACATGAGCATAGGGTAAACACCTATCGTTTGCTCTCAACTGCAGTCTATCATTTTTGGGGACTTCAAGACATATATTTGTTCAAAGGAAATGAAGATGAGTTGATCAGATTAATACAGTCAGAGGAGAATGTTATTTGTCCCTCGAGGTCTATGATAAAATTGTTGAGACCCTTAAAAAAGAATTGACTTATGAAGATAGGGTACACGATTCTAATAATAGAATGAATAATAAGCAATGGTTTGATAGTGACTGTCAAAATCTTAAGGCAGTGATATATCAAGTGGGGAAAATAGAGAGCAGTTCCCTGGAATCAGCACAGAGAACAGCACTTATTAAACTTAAAAAAGAGAAAAAAAACTATACAAAATCCCTCTTTAGGAAAAATTACAGGATGCCATAAGTAACAAAGACTATAATGAATTCTGGAATTTAGTAGCATTTGGGACCAATAATAAGCAGACAAACACTGAAATTGTTATTAGTGATAAAATCTGATTTGATTTTTTTCAGAGAGTTATAATCCTGATAAAAGGACAGACTTACTAATCACTTATCAGCTGCCTCTTGAGTTATATGGAGAGCCTTCAGACTCTCCGATATAACTTCCTTGCTCAGTCTCGTGTACACGGCTTTCACTGAGACCTTCAGAGACGGGCAGGCTTTCCAAATCGTCCACTAATTTGGCTTAGCATTCTTCCAAGTCATCCACTAATTGGGCTAGATCAGGATGAAGTTTGTTTGGAGTAGCAACACAGAGGGTTGGAAGAGTAACTCCTGTATTATGATCTAGATCACCTGCCACAATTATCCTGACACCTGACTGACCAAGACTATTTTATCTTGGCCCACGAAGGTAGTGTTTTCATTAAAGTCTAATGTTCCCTTATGGGCATGACTATTTGTCAGTGGACAATGAGTCCTTCCTAGTTTGTCAGATATTCTTATGTTTACTTTAAACCCATCCGTTTGATTGCGTCTGGGACAATCATATATTTTACACCAGTGTCTGTTATCAAAGTCAATGATACACCAACCCAAATATTTATGTAGTAATTCCTGACATAGACAATCTGTACAATTAACCACATGAATATAACCTGGGACTGTTATCTTAATGGTACCAGCATGACCAATAAAGCAGAAGTCTAAAACTGACTTGATTTTTAGTTTACTATTTTCTAAGTCAAGTGCCCTTAGTTTTACAATACTAAATTGAGAAGCACAAGTGAAGTCAGGATTCATGGTTAAAAATATTTTAACTTTTGATATTAATGTTCAAAGTTTACAGAACAGTTTTGGCGTTAATATGAATAAACAGTTACAATTTAAAATAGGAGTAAATTGCAGTCACGTAAGAACTTACTGTAACAGTAGATCTTCAGGAGAGGTTCCTGCAGTAGGTATTCACATATAGGACTGCGCCCCTGGCGTCAGGTCCGAACGGCGAACTTGTAGATAGCAATCATCAGCGGGGACCGCCCCCGACGTCGGGCGTCATGACGCCAGCCCAGCTATAAAAGAGGTGGTCCCGTGCCTTCTCTCCAGTTCTTTTCCACCGGAGACCTAAAGAAAGTTAAACAATAGCTAGGAGTAGAAAAACTCCTGGGACCCCGCTTCCTCTCTAGACCCAAGGGCTAGGTAGGATGGAAAATAAAGGAAACAACATCCAGGAACTGGGGGAAGGAGGGTGGGAAACTAGACCTACTGCAGGAACCTCTCTCGAAGATCTACTGTTATGGTAAGTTCTTACATAACTGCAATATCTTACTTTGAGAGGGTTCCTTCAGTAGGTCTTCACATATAGGACTGAATACCAAGCAGTCCACAAAATAATAATGCAGAGGTGCATCCGGGAGGAGGAGAAGTCGCCATAGGAAATCACGACAGGAGGCCTTGCAGAACTGCGAGACCAAAACCTGTTCTGCGCCTAGAGGCAATGTCCAGACTGTAATGCTTGGTGAAAGTGTGAACAGATGACCAGGTGGCTGCTGCACAAATCTCTGCAGTGGACACATTCCTAAAAAAGGCAGTAGAGATCACCACACTGCGGGCGGAGTGGCCTTTGACTGCCCCCGGAAGGGACTTCCCATATTTCGTGTAGGAAAAATGGATGCAGTTAGCTAACCATCTAGAGATGATTTGCTTGGAAATGGCCTCGCCCTGGCACTTGGGAGCAAAGGCTACAAAAAGTTGGTTAGATTTATGAACCTCTTTAGTCTGGTTCGTGTGATACCTCAGAATCCACTGCACATCCAGGGTGTGCAGAAGGTATTCCCCCCTGTTGGAATGCTGGGGATAGTAAACCGGCAATTCCACGCTCTGATTCAGAGTGGTTTCAGATACCACTTTGGGAAGGAAGGAAGGGTTAGTCCGCAGGACTACTCTGTCTCTATGAAAAATTAAATAGGGTTCTTTACAAACAAAGACTCGGAGCTCAGAGACCCTTCTGCCAGAAGTAACTGCAACCAAAAATAAAGTCTTCCAGGAAAGGAAGCATAGGTCGCAAGAAGAAGCTGGCTCAAATGGGGGTAAAGTCAGCTTCTCGAGCATGAAATTCAGGTCCTGGGGGGACAGGGATTCCAGACAGGAGGCTTCAAGTGAAGGATGCCTTTCAGAAAGGTCTTGGCAACCTCCAACTGAGCTAAGGTTTTTCCCTCCACCGGGAGGTGGTAGGCTGACACCGCAGAGAGATGGACCTTAATGGAGGAGTAGCTAAGGCTCATCTCAGATAAATGTGCAAGATACTCCAACACCTGGGCCGCCGAGCATGAAAAGGGATCCCAACTCCTTGTTAGGGCCCAGATCGAAAATCTTTTCCACTTCGTGGCGTAAGTGGATCTAGTAGAGGGTTTTCTGGCCTCTACTAAGATATGTGCAACCTACGAGGAGACACCATAATGGGAAACCGCTATGTCCACAGGTGCCACGCATGAAGGTGGAGAGACTGAAGGCTCAGGTGTACCACGGTCCCCTGCTCCTGTGTCAGAAGGTCGTGTGAAAATGGCAGAGGGACTGGAGGTTCCAGTGCCAGTTGCTGTAAAAGAGGAAACCAAATCTGGCGTGACCAGAGAGGAGTGATAAGGATCATATGAGCTCCCTCCTGCTGAAGTTTCACCAGAACCTTCTGAATGAGAGGAAAGGGAGGAAAAGTGTAAAGAAACCTCCCTGTCCAGGAGAGAAACAGTGCATCTCACCAAAAAGCACCATGCCCGGGAACGAGCAAGCAAACGTTAGGTAGTTTTGCATTGGATGGGGAGGCGAACAGATCTAAGTCTGGACGACCCCACCGAAGAAAGAGTTCTTCGACCACCCCTGACTTTATCTCCCACTCGTGGGCCCTGGCCACTGATCGGCTGAGACTGTCCGCCAGGACATTGCTTTCTCCAGGTACGTGGATTACTATCAAGTAAAGGCTGTGCTGGATCGCCCAGTACCAAACCCTCATTGCTTCCCTGCAAAGAGGGTATGACCGGGTTCCTCCCTGTTTGTTGATGTACCAGACTATGGACATATTGTCTGTCTGGACCAGAAGAGATCCCGGTACCAGAAGGGACTGAAATGCCTGGAGAGCATAAAGAACTGCTCTGGTCTCCAGAATGTTGATGTGGAGCATGCGCTCCTGTTCGGACCAAGACCCCTGCGTCTTGTGTTCCCCCAGATGGGCTCCCCAGCCCAAGTCCGAGGCGTCCGTGGTGAGGATTTGGGTAGGCACAGGGGAATGAAAAGGGGTTCCCCTCGATAGGTTGGAGAGATCCTGCCACCAGCTAAGATCTCTCTGAAGGTTGGTGGAGATCATGACTTTTTTGGTTCATGTCATCCGTCCTCTGATCCCATTGAACTCAGAGAGACCACTGGGTGACCCTCATGTGAAGTCTGGCCAGGGGAACTGTGGAAATGGCTGCTGCCATTAGTCCCAAAAGATGGAGCACAGCATGTGCTGGGTTGGATCCATCGATCCTGGGCCACAAGAGTGGCATGAGCAATCAAAGTCTCGGCCCGATCTGATGGCAGAAAAGCCTTGCTCTGAACTGTATCTAGTACGGTTCCAATGAATTGGAGCCATTGAGATGGTACTAGCTGGGATTTTGGGAAGTTGACTGTGATCCCCAGAAGGGAGAACAAGTTCAGAGTGAAAGAGAGAGACTCTTTCAGGCTGGTGGGAGAGGGTGCTGCGAGGAGCAAGTCGTCCAGGTACGGGAAGACATAAATGTTCTGGCAGCATATATACGCTGCTACCACCACTAGGCACTTCGTGAACACCCAGAGGCCGAAGAAAGGCCAAAGGGGAGTGCCCGAAACTGGAAGTGATCCTCCATAAAAGTAAAACGGAGGAAGCGGCGGTGGGCTGGGAGGATAGGGATGTGCAGGTAGGCATCCTGCATATCCAGGGAGCACAGCCAAGAGTTGGGATGGAGCAGGGGAAAGAGCCCCTGAAGGGTCAACACACTAAACTTCTTGTACTCGACGAAGATGTTTAGTGTGCTGAGGTCCTGGATCGGTCTCAGGTCGCCTGTTTTCTTTGGGACTAGGAAGAAGTGGGAGGAAAATCCCCTTCCTGTCTGGTTTTGAAGGACAGGTTCTATGGCCCCCTTTAGGAGGAGAGCCTGAATCTCTTGCGAGACGAAGGGGACCTGATCCCGAGGATAGAAAGACCGTCCTGGAGGTAGAGGGGCGGGAATCTCAATGAACTCGATCAAGTGACCTCGCTGGATGAGCTGAAGCACCCAAGGCTCTGCAGTGACGAACCTCCAACCTTCCAGGTGGAGGCCGAACCTCCCTCCAACCGGTTCTTCCTGAAGTAAGGGAAGGAGCGGAAGGAGGGGAAAGGAGTCAGGATGCCGAGGGGAAGGGAGCTTTGGCCCCTGAGGCTGTTTTGGAGAATTTAGCCTGTAGGGTTTGGGCTCCAGAGCCAGGGGCATGTCTTGTACCCTGACGTTTGGCCTGGTTCTTGCTCCACCTTCTTTGGTGGCGAAAGGGCTGCTTTTTCTGACCTGTCTTGTACATAGAGCATACGTCTCTTAAGGAGCGTCCACTCTCTTGCAGTCCCGTGATGATGTCTTTTACATCGCCGCCAAAGAGGACAGAACCCCTAAAAGGGGCGTCCAAAAGGAAAGTCTGTACATCCTGTGCCAAACCGGGTATCCGAAGCCAGGAGAGCCGGGCGGAGACAGATTCCGGAGGCTGCTGCCTCAGCCACAGAGATCCACCGTAGTCGATATCATTACAGCGTGACGATATGAGGACTTCATCCTGACCTTGTCCAGGAGCTTCTCCTAAGGGTTTCATCCTGAACCTCAAGTAGATCCCTTTCCAGCTCCGAAAGAGTAGCTTTTTGGAAAGCAACCATGTGCAAGACATAGTTGAGAGATCTAATGCCACAGGAGGAAGAAGAATACATTTTTCGCCCGAACTGGTCTAACTGATGAGAGTCCTTATCTGGAGGTGAGGAACTCAGGTGTTTCGGTTGTGCTGACCGGTCATGGGTGGCAGTAATGACCATGGAGTCAGCCTTAGGATGGGAGTTAAGGTGTTGAATCCCTTCCGGGGGATAATAGGTCCGGTCTGCCTTCCTGAGACCGCTGGTATGGAGGACGACACATCATATAGTGGTGACCAAGTCCCATGGGGTCCCATCCACGGGCCGTGGGATAGGATCTGAAGTAGTAAAGTCCAGGTGCTCTAGAAGACTTTTATGCTATGGATCAACCTCTTTTTGGGGCCAGCCCGCTGCCTGTATGAGCGCAAGTGGTCTCCAAAAGATGGGTCCTCTGGAGGGGACTTAGGAGACTCCTTTGGGGGAACCTCAACTGGAGATCTGGGATCCGAGGGATCAGTGTCAGACTCCGTGTCAGACGGTTCTGAGCCACTAGAAATGGATGGGTCCATACCCACGGCACCCGCAGTAAGAGAACCCAAGGTTCCACATGCAGGAGGCAGTGAAGGAGGAGGGCTCTGGGTTGGGGGGGGTTCCCCTACCGACTGCCTGAGCTCCAACAGTAACTGGGTTCTGGCCTCCTGCCACCAGAGTGGTGCTTTTTCTGGCGCCGGTGGTGGTGGAGGAGGGGGGAGGCTGGTAGGATGGATAACCTGGGTACTGAGGCCAAGAGGGGTAATGATAACCTGTCTGCAGATAGTAGGAATACCCAGGGTGTCCTGGCGTCGGGTATCCCAGCGTTGGAGGATCATAGCCCGGGGTTGAAAATTGTGGAGTCGACGGTGGGCCGCCCGGAGGTGGGACAATGGGATCTGAGCCTGGAAACCCGCCCGGAGGATATGGTCCTGCCGGGGGGCAGTGCCATGGCACCTCGGGGAGGCGCGGGATCTGGAAAGGCCCCCGAAGGTCCCGAGGAAGAAGGCTTCATGGAGAGATTCCCAGCCGGCATCGAACAAAGGTCCGGGGATGGAGGAAGGCCTGGCGAGGGGGGTAGGTCCAGAAGAAGCCCCGACGGCAGGTCCGAATGAGATTTAGCTGGTAGGAAAATCAGCGGATCAGGTGGTGAGTCCCTGGGGTGTAACACCCTTGATGACAAAGGGTCACTCTGTCCCTCACTCTGTCCGATGTCAGGGGCCAAACTGGAGCCTGACGGAAGAGTGGAAGGATCCGGGCGGGCGACGGAGGAGCCGTCGTCCAACTGATCGGACCGAGCTGGGCTGGAGGCAGCCCGGAGACCGCCGCTAGACTTATCGGCAGAGGCAGTGCGCCCTTCGACGGGGTCGAGGGGTGTCTTTTTTTTTTTTTTTTTTTTTTACTTTCAGTCTTTATTGGATTTTAAGTACAAAACATTTAGACCAAAACAACAGGGGATCTTAATTATTTACATAAATGAATAAAAAGAAAATAAAAATAATGTGCACAGAAGTCAAATAAAACAGAAAATTTCATCCAGTGCCAGAGATAAGAGGTACAGAGTGCTATCCAATCAGTTCTAAACAATAAACATGGGGAAAGAGCAGTCATTGTTGGTTAAAGGTACAAAATCTGAGAGTATGGACATAATATATACAACCCATTTTCTCCATTCAATTTCAAAAGCCTTTTGTGATTTGTTAATTATAGCAGTGAGTCTCTCTATCTTATAAATATCTATCATTGCTTGTTGCCAGAGCTCTAGGGTAGGGGGGAATGGGAATTCCATTTTTTTGTAATAGCTTTTTTAGCAGCCAAAAGGGCCAGATTTAAGAATTTCTTAGAGGGAACGTCAGTAGTTTCCTGGGGGCAAATGCCAAACAGGAAAAGTCGAGCATTCAAGACAAGACTGGGAGATACTGACCGATGGAGAGCCTCACTGAGTTGTGCAAGGAATGGTTGAAGGACCTCACATGACCAAAAAATATGACCTAGAGTAGCTGGGGAGAATCCACACTGTCTCCAGCAATGAGCCTTAACATGCATTGAATATTTCTGGATCACTACAGGGGCCCTAAAGTACCTGACAGCTAATTTCCAGGCAAAGTCCTTCCATGTCCCGGAACTGATAGCTTTGTACCTATTCTTCAAATAGCCATGCCAGCAGGATGAAGATACCTCAGTCAACAGGTCTTTTTCCCAGGCTATCCTAATTTTATCAAGGGGCTTATTTTGCAACTTACAGAGACCTCTATACAAAATGGAGATCAAATGAGGTTGAACAGGTCTCCCTTCTATGGCCGCTATTAAGATAAGCAAGAGGTCAGTAGGGGGTGAATCCTCCCACTGTAACTTCCCCAATGAATTAAGATAATTCCTAGTCTGGAAATATCTGAATCTGTCAGTGTAGGCAATATTATATCTTTGGGTCAGTTCTGTTAAGGAAAGGCTCATACCCTTGGGTGTAAAGTGATACACCAAATGCAGACCTCCTCAACCACATAACATATCCTTTATCCATTTTGCCCGGGGGGAAAGCATCTAAGTAGGGGAGGGAAAACATAGCTGATCTCCAGGGTTTAAACTCCCCAGACGATAGAATTCTTTGCCAGCATTTAAGTGTTGACTGTGTATATGGATTGGCTATAATCTCTGCCCTGGTCGTAGGAGGGGTAGATAGTAAGGTACTATAAATGTCCGTGAATTCTTTTCCCTGCATCTTCACAGATTTCCATCGGGATATATAAGTCTCGTCTAGCCAGTATAAAGGAATTCTTATTTGACAAACTTGGTAATATGATCTAAAGTTTGGTAGGGACAGGCCTCCAAGGTGTCTTGGGACCTGTAGTGTTGCAAGGTTAATCCTAGGCTTATGATTTGCCCAAATAAATGCGGAAATTTTTTTCTGCAATGTCCTAAAAAACACATCTGGAATTGGTACAGGGAGGGTCTGGGCTAGGTATAGGAAGCGGGGCAGAATCACCATTCTAATTGATTCTACTCGCTGATAGAGAGACAAAGGGAGGGCTCACCATCTTTCCAAATCCGACAAGGTCTTAGAGATAAAAGGGGCGTAATTCAACGTAAACAGGTCGCTACCCGTGGGGCCAATGCGGACTCCTAGGTATTCAGTACTTTCTAAATGCCATTTAAAGTTGTAAGCTTGCCTCAGATCCTCCCGAGGGGAAAAATTCCAAGCCAAGACTTCAGTCTTACTTTCATTAATTTTATAACCTGAAATTGCTCCAAATTTTTCCAAAATGTCCCAAAGAAGAGGGAGAGCAGGCTCAGGGTCAGTCAAATATATTAAGAGGTCATCTGCATATAATGCCAATTTATGATTTATAGACTGGACCTCTATTCCTGTCAACCCGTCCCTCTGTCTCAGGGCCTGTGTCAAGGGTTCTAAATATATCGCAAATAATAAAGGGGAGAGGGGCACCCCTGTCTGGTGCCACAGGAGAGAGAAATAGGACTGGAGAAAGAGCCATTTATTCGGATATAAGCTTTGGGGTGGGAGTACATAGCTTTTATTAATTTAACAACCATCTGGGGAATTCCAACCCTACCTAGGACTTCCCACAGAAAAGGCCACTCGACCTGGTCGAATGCCTTCTCTGCATCCAGGGAGAGAAGGAGAAAGTGGGATTTAATGTCCTTCGCCCTTTGCAGCAAGTGCAGAGTTCTCTTAATGTTGTCTTGTGTCTGGCGCCCAGGAACAAAACCCGTTTGATCTAGATCTATTATTTCTGGTAAAAAAGTTTGAAATCTTTTGGCCATTATAGATGCGAACATTTTATAATCAATATTAAGGACCAAGATAGGCCTATAAGACGAGCATGAGGTTATGTCTTTACCGGGCTTGAAAATACTGGATATGTATGCATACCACCATGAGTCAGGAATGGGATCGCCCAATTGTATGGCCCTGCAGGCCTCCAGCAAGGAAGGGGAAAGATCTGCACAAAAGGCTTTATAAAAGTCCCCAGTATAGCCGTCAGGGCCAGGACTTTTATTAGTTTTAAGAGCAGTCAAAGCCTGCTCTAGTTCTATTAGGGTGATTGGGCTCTCCAGGAATTGCTGCTGCTTTTGAGATAACCTCGTTAAGTTAAGTTTTCCCAGGAAGACCTCCATTGCTTGTGAGTTTTCAGAATGTTCGGTGCCATACAGGCTACTGTAGTGTCTCTTAAAGGCCTGCTCAATTTCCCGGGGGAGAGTAACTATTCTCCTTGAACCGGTATCTCTGATTTGACCAATGTTGAATCTAGATTTATGCTGCCTAAGTCTATGAGCTAGCAGCCGGGTGGCTCTGGGGCCTCCCTCATAGTATTTTTGTTTGAGAAGCTGCAATGCTTGCTCTGTGCGTATATCTAAAATTGCCTGGATCTGTTGTTTGGTGGCTTGTATAAGAGGGTAAGCCCCAGCGTCATCAGCCGCATGTAAGGTCTGGAGACTTTGTAATTGCTGTTGCAGCTTATCTAGACGCTGTTGCTGCTCTTTCCTTTGATGTGCAGCGTATTTAATTATTTCCCCTCTTAATACCGCTTTAAGGGTATCCCATAAGACTCCCTTTTTAATATCCTGTCTGTTGTTGTCATCCAAAATCAGCTTTATTTTGTAATATATCATCTCTCTAAAATCTTTACTATTTAATAGGAAATTGTTAAACCTCCAAAGGGTGTTAATTCTCTCTCTGTTCCAAGTCATATTTAAGGTGAGGATTGAGTGATCAGATAGCACAGTAGCGGTCTGTGTACAGCTCTGCATTTTATATAAGTGCTCTTTAGATACATGTATGTAATCTATACGGGTATACACCTTATGGGGAGCAGAGTAACGCGTATATTCCCTTTTATTGGGATGTAGGTTGTGCCAAATGTCTATCCAGTGCGCCTCCGAGAGGTACGCCTGCACAGCTCGATGCGCAGAGGATCTCTTAAAGGGCTTTTTAGTAGAAGTGTCAAGACAAGAGGTAGTCAGGTTATGATCCCCTCCCATTATCAAGACTCCCCTACTTCTCTCCATTACTTTCTGAAACAGCATTTTCCTCACTGTGGGCCCTTCCGCTGGGGGGACATATAGAGAGACAAGGGTGAGCTCCTGCTCCTCTAGACGACCCACTGCAATAGCAAGGCGACCATCTGGGTCAGAATATGAATTTGTTAGATGGAAGGGGGCACCCTTGGGGATCAGGACAGCAGTTCCCCTCCTTTTTCCTCTACCATACACTGAGGCTACAATTGTAGAGAAACCAAATTTGGCTAGTTTTTGATGTTCCTGTTTGTTTAGGTGGGTTTCCTGTAACAGGAGAAAAGAAGGTTTTAGCTTTTTAAGAGAGGAGATGACCCTGTATCTCTTAATGGGGTTATTTAACCCATTGACATTGTGTGAGCAGATCTTAACTATAGGAGCTTTATCCATCATAAAAACAAAGAAACGTGAGCTGCATCAATGACCCTGCTGAAAGCATTATAAGGTTGCTCAGATTTCCACTAAAAAATAGCTCAGGAGCAGGTCCTTTCGTTTTCAGCACCCAATATATGGCATTGTGGTAAATAATCAAATTAGATTGGGAGATTAGCATTTTAACTCGACTAATCTCAGAAATGCAAAATAGCATGTGCACATAAGGGTAAAAGGAATAATAATTAACTCTAACAGACCAGAACTTGGTCAACTTATTTACAGTTGCACTTCCAAAGTTGGAGGGCGTAAGAACTACCCCTCTGAAGAAAAAAGACCCAGCCCTAGACACAGGAAAGGGTCCTTTGGGAGGAATTGTGACCTTCAGAGAAGTCAGGCCTCCCCAACCCCTTAGAAATTCGGTTTTGAAAGTTGGGAACGTCAAGCCAGCAAGGAAGGTCATCAGGGTGATCATCAATTGGATGACCTGAAAGCATGCCCTAGAGGGGCATATTCGGGATCGCTGCATGAGGTCTAAGGTGTTGAACGCTTACCTTCATAACCTGCTCCTGAAAAAAAAAGGCATTCTAGCTGTAGGCGCTCTAAAACCTTTCAACATAACTCCAAGTTAAACAACAGAAAAAAGGACTCCCGATGCCTTTATAGAAGTAATTAACAAACTAGTACTGATTTTAAACAAAGGTAAAATACTTAGGAATTAGTTTGTCAATTCAGCATGAAAAAGAGATAAGGCAGGATCAGTGTCAACCCTCTGACCACGCCACTAGTGATACCCAGTTTAAGTAACAAAGGGATTTACTTAGGTCCCGTAGGCAGCGGGTGGACCGCAACAGCCTCAAGTATCTAAGCTGCGAGAATCCATTTCTGGGTCCTTCGGGGAGGGATGCCTCATTCCAATATAATGTTTGAGCTCCTGAAGAGAGTGAAATTTTCCACGCTTTCCTGTGTCCCTGTGAGCGTCTGCATAGCTTTGCCAGCGGGAGTGGGGGGGACGTTTCTGTTGCTGCACAGGACCCGCCGGCTGGAGACTCCATCCTCTTTTCTTCAGTTCCGGAGAGATTTCCTCCAGACTTGAATAGACTGTATTTCCAGATTCCCAAAAAACCCGGAGCTTGGCTGGATATGGCGTCTGAAATTTAATTCCTTTCTCTCTTAAGAGCCTTAAGATTGGTGCGTATGCCATTCTTCTTCTCATGATATCTGTAGGGTACTCATTATCGAAAAGTAGCCTGGCCGAGTTGTAGGTAACATTCTTTAAAACCCATGCCGTCCTCAGGATCTGCTCTTTATCTCTGTAGCTGGAAAGCTTTAGAACAACTGAGCGGGGTCTCGCCGAAGGGTCTGTGGGTTTTCGAGCCAAGGCTCTATGTGCTCTTTCGATTTTAAATTGAAAGGTAGGAGGGAGAGCTAGAATGTCCTTCAGCATGTCGGATAGAAAGTCCTCCATTCTGCCAGTCTCCGATCCCTCTGGAAGCCCGTAAATGCGGAGGTTATCCCTCCGGGACCTAGCCTCAAGGTCAGTGATCTTTTCTTGCATGGCTTCATGTTGTTCCACCAGGTAATCTACTGCATGATGGAGCTGATGGGTTTCCTCGGCTACCTCTCCGGTTGCTTCCTCCGAGCGGTCTAATCTTTCTTCGACCTCCGAAAGCCGATTTTGTAATAGCACAAATTCTTTTTTATTTTCAGCATGGAATGCCCTTATTTTGGCTAAGAGTGTTTCATAGCGGGATCGCGAGAGCCTTTCAGCTTCCCGATCAGTATCGGGGTCTTGATCACCCACCATGCTACTTGCCGGAGAGATGCTGCAGCTGCCAGCAGGCCTCTTCTGAAATCCAGGTGCATCTGCCTTTTGCGGGAGTCTCCCTGAGCACGAGTTTGCTCTATTTTTACTCCCCGCCATGTTCTGACTTCTTGGGCTGGTTTTTAGAATTCGCTATGGCAAATTAGGGCAGAAATAGTTGGCAGGTTATTCTGGAGCTTTTCCTCTATGCTGCCATTCCCGATGGTGACGTCACCGGAAGTCCATCGAGGGCTGTCTTATAGGCAGGGCAGGTAGACCTTACAGAGATCTCTAAAGAGGTGACCCCCGGCTGCCTGCTCACCTCAGCAGGAGGGGAAGAAGGTGCCCGGCCTAAAGAAGCAGACGGGACACCGGTAAAAGTACTCACAGTTTCGGAGGGTCTCCCACCTGGCGACAGACTCCGTTCCCGGTGCTTTTCTTCTTTTTCGGGCCCGGCGACGACGACCTGTCCCACAATCCCAGGAGCTCCTTTTCCATCGACGCCAGTAGTCGGGTCAGGAGATGGGCCTTGAGGGTCTGCTTGCATCTGGTTCGGGTCACCTGGTTGAAGGCTTGGCAGATGGAGCACTCCTGGGTGTTGTGCTTAGAACCGAGGCAGAGGAGGCAGCGGGAATGGTCGTCCCCGTGCGGGATTTGGGCACCGCACTTCGAGCACTTCTTCTTCTGTCTAGAAGACATCAAACAGAATGAAACAATTGAGTTGAAAACTAGTTATGAGGTGAAGAAAACGTCAACAAAATAGCGGACGTCTGATCGCTGTTCTATCTCATGCTGAACGTTACTGAGGCGACGGCGGGAAAGAACTGGAGAGCGGGCGCGGGACCGCCTCTTTTATAGCCGGGCTGACGACATGATGCCCGACGTCGGGGGCGGTCCCCACTGATGATTGCTATCTACAAGTTTGCCGTTCTGACCTGATGCCAGGGGGCTCAGTCCTATATGTGAAGACCTACTGCAGGAACCCTCTCGAAGTAAGATCAATTTTTCTGAACAGCAGTGCAAAGCGGAAAATAATTTCTTCATCGCAAGTCAAAAGTAGTCACAATAAAAGAAATAAAAAATAAATGCAGGCATAATGTCAGCCTCAGGTCCTATGCCTGAAGTGAAGGTAACAGACTCACCCACCAGTACCAGCTGATGTCCAGCTGAGATCCTGAGAGTTGAGGTGACTCTTGGTTCTCCCTCTGAGACTCCTTACCTTGACTTGATTTCTTGGGGATTTATATACTCTGTCAAGGCAGAGAAATAGGAGGGCCAAATGCTTTGACAGTTTTAGATCCTAGCAGTTTTTACAAGCCAGGTGACCACTAACTGATGATCAGATGCTGAAGGCTGTCAGTAACCCAGAGACATCTAACTGATATAGAGAATTATTTGGGCTGTACCCTTGGCCTGATGTCATGATATCTTATGTGAGAGATGGCCAGGGAAACTTTCCCAGACAAAAATAAGGCTGAGCTCTCAAGCAAGGCACACAGTCTGAGAGAGATCACACTTCAGACAGAGGTGTGAACAGCTGGCCACTTGTGGTTAGTTGTTTACTTGGCAGGACAGGGTTGGCCGGTCATGTGGTCGGTTATTCACCTAACAGAACAGGGTTGACTGGTTGCGATTGCTCATGCGGCCAGGTATTCACCCAATAGGACAGGGTTGACCGCTCGTTAACCTCTTATGGCTAGACTGGGCAGGTAAAAATATACTGCCTGTGGTTACCAGTGGAAAGTACCCAACAGGTGTCTGAAGTTGAGAAGGTCACACTCAGAACTCATGAGGAGCAAGTCTGGAAGATTAAAAGTCTACCGTTAGTACTTAACTCTGCTTAAAGTTATAAGAAAAATTAAAACTAAGTCCCTGAGTTTTAAACTCGCAGAAATAATCTACCAGACTATAAATTGTTAATCAATCAATACAGAGTCAAGCGCACCAAAATCCATTAATAAATATCAGGTTATAAATTGTTGATCGATCAATACAAAATCAAACACACTAAAATCCATTACTGATTATTAATTGAAAAATTAAAAGCAGATGCCCAAACTTTGCTGGCTTGGCTATATGTTAGCATCTGCTGGGTGGAAAGTTTGCAGCAATCCATCTTGTCACTATGCCTTCGAGCTCTGGGTCCATTTCTTCAATTACTGAGGGTAACAGGGCAGGTAGAGCCCATGGAGCAAACAGTCTAAGCAGTGGAACAGGGAGAGTCAATGATGAGGTGGGCAATGCCTGCCAAGGGGCTCGAAAGTTCAATGGCATAGGTAGGTTTGGTGGAACAGGCAAATTTAGTAGACAGGCAGGGGCTGTCCTGGCAACAGGGCAGGCACAGCCGGACCCAGCAATGGGCGAGCCTGAGGGGGCAATGGGTGAGCCTGAGGTGGCAAGTCCGGTGATGGAGTAGACCTGTTTGGTGGAATGGTCAAATCTAATGGGGCAGGTGGATCTGGTGGCAGAGGCAGACCTGGTGGGATCTGCAAGATAGGACTGCATGCACAGCACTCTTTGGGGAATTTCTCCCCACTGATATTTACTGAAACGGAAGTTATTAATGCAAGCAGAGCACAAAAAAGAATAAAGCTCTGGGCACGGACAGCCTTGTGACTGAGCTGTTGCTTGCCGATCCAAATTGGTGGCCTAAAGTACTGGCATCATTATTTAATGCCATAAATGCAACATTATGCTTACCGCAAGTTTGGGATAAAGGTTTAATTATTCCCATATGCAAAAGAGGGGGGGGGCTTGCTGGTCCTAATAGCTATAAACACATTATTTTACAATGTATTGAACTTAAGAGTTAGATATTTGGGTTCAGGAAAATCTCCTTTTTTCACATTCTCAAGTGGGTTTCATGGAGGGATACAGCACCTTGGATGATATTTTTGTTTTTAAATTTTTGATGGAAAAATACACAAGGGTTCACTTTATGTTGCTAGCTTGGATTTAAGTTCAGACTTTGATTCTGTCAAAATGTCTATTTTATGGAATATTATTTTGGGTTATGGCACTGATAGAAATTTGTTAGAATTACATAAACTAGTACATAAGAATACTAATAGCCAAGTAAGCATTTCAAAATATGACATTAATTCAGACCCTATTGCTACAGTATAAGTAAGGGTGTCAAGCAGGGATGCTTACTTGTACCATTATTATTCAATCTGTATATGGAGACAATTCAGTCAGCATTAGGTACTACTGACATCTTTCCTCCTAAAATAATGGACTGGGAGATACGCACCTTAATGTATGCAGATGATTTGTTGCTGTAATCTCAGACTCCTTTAGGCCTAAAAAGAGCTCTGTGTCATACTCTGACACACTTAGAAAATAATGGATCTCACACTCATTTCAGAAAAATTTGAAGTAGTCATTTTTGGTGAGAAGACTAGATCAGATTCTGTATGGTTTAAAGATTATTCTTCCTTAGAAATTGTTCATTGTTATGAATATCTGGAGTTGAATGTTGAGACTTCATTGACATGGAAAGATCATATTACGAAAGAAAGAAATAATGGTTTACAGGCCACAAGAGGGATTATATGTTTTAGTAAAAAAATTTGTTGGAAATTCATACAAGGCAATAAAGCACGGATATGAGGCCAAAGTAAATAATATGCTGCTATATGGATCCGAAATTTGAACTTTTAGTAACCACATTAATGAACTTGAATCTGTACAAAATGTATTTTTCAAACAAATTTTACATCTGCTATTGGATTTACGTCCTGGAACCAGGGTAAGGTAGGATACAAGTAGGTGAGATGTCAGCAGGTGAGTTGGGTGGGGGGCTTTTGGGGGGGGCTACTGGACAACCAGGTGTGCTCTAATAATGTACAGGAGAGAAAACGAAATGCAGTAAAATGCTGTTCCATACAGTTTACCTTTGATAAGCAATATCTTCCCCTCAGCATCTTGAAAAGTTTGAGCGTGTTTATAATAGATCCCTTTTTATTAGAATCATACTCCCACATAAATACTGGACTGATGATCGCGGGTTGGGGGACCCCTGGCCCACCAGGAAAGCATACTACAATACTGGGTGAGCAGTGGGGGTGAGCGGATACACTGAACCACCAAGGAAACAGTTAAACATTGGGAATCGGTGATTGGGGGGTGGGGGAAGCCACTGGATCATCAGTGAATTAGTGCATCACAGTGAACTGGTGACTGAGGGCAGGTGGCTGCAGTAGAGCCACACTGCCATAGGAAGCTCGAGGCATGGGCTTAGCACCATATTAAGAGGTGTTTTTTAGCAGCAGTAATCAGCTATGCTTAGGAGCTGTTTACCATCACCAGAATATCTTGCTGTGCTGGTATGCATAAGGGGACCCCTCATTTGCATAGGTGCAGCAGTATTTTAAAACCTTGGCACTGCCTGGTTCAGGGGGGTGCTCCCAGGGCTTTAAATATAGCACAGTCAGGAGTGCTCACACCACACTCACCATTTTAGCACGGGCCCTAATCTTTGTCTATCTGGCCCACTGTGGGTTTTTTTTTACCATTTAGCAAAAGACCCAGCGAACTACCTCTCCATGCTGTTGAGTTCTATCTGGAGTCTGTAACCCAGTTTGGTTTGACTGTGTGTGGAGACCACCAAAACTGTGTCATCCACAAAGAATCTGACTTCACTGTTGGTAAATATACCAGGAAGATCATTTATATAAATGTTAAAAAGCAGTGGGCCCAGAATGAATCCTTGAGGAACTCCTCTACCTATTTCCCGAGGTGCAAATATTACATTTCTTTGGGCAGCACACTGCTTATGGTTCAACAAGTATGACTGAAACCACTTTAGGTGTTCTGCATGCACCCCCAATTTTTACATCCTATCCAACAGGACAGGGTGGTTCACCAGGTCAGATGCCTTACTGAGGTCCATGAACACAGCCAACTGTATGCAATCCAGCATCCAAAGATTTGGACATCAGATTATTAAACAAGGGCTGTGACCATGGACCTCTCAACATGGAAACCATACTGGTGCTCAGTCAACAATCCGTGCTTTTCAAGATATTGATATAACTGCTGATGTACAAGTTGTTCCAACACCTTGGACAGCATAGGCAGCAAAAAAATGGGCCAATAATTTGAGGGTGTGGATGCATTCCCCCCCTTATAAACTGGGATAATGTTTCCTGTTTTCCAAAACTCATGGAAGCTGGAATAATTTAAACTCCAATTAAAGAAATATATCAGAGTTGGCAGTGTTATATCTGCACCCAATTTCAAAAATGTTGTTTCTATACCATCCAATCCATTTGTTTTGTGCACTTTCAACTTATTTAATTCTTTAAAAACTTCTTTAGTAGTAATTTTAATAAATCTAAATATGGATTTAATTGGGGAATTATGTTGGTCCCTTGCATTACTGTCCACCCCATTCCAAATGTCGGAATTTTATTTCACATCTCTCATGGCCCAGTTTGAGACCTCAACTTCCAGTCAGCTCAAATCCAAATCTGGTAGTTCAACAAAGTAATGATTCAAAATCTCGGGTACCCTAAACTGATTTTCTGTGATAATTTATTTATTTAAGACTTGATAACTGGGAAAGACACACTGAGCGACAACTCATTTTCAAGTGCGACCCTGGGACAGGACGGATAAATACAACAGATAGGCAACAAAATACAGATACAGTGTAATACAATTTACATAGTAACGTATGCATGCACAGACACAGTGTAATACAATCTATATAAAGGCTATTTACATAGAGAATATATATTATATATACATATATATTATATGCAAAAAACTTTGTTAATGCATCAGTTAGGGTTATTCTACAGCACAAAAAGCGAGGAAATTCGACATTAGGGTTCCCACCCCTTGCACCCCACTCCACCCCCAGCCTGTACCAACAGGCATCAGGCTGTGCATTGGGGTCATGGCCTAACTCTCACCCCATCCCATATGTAAACAAGCTGAGGTGGTGCAGTGTGGGAAAATGACCCCAACGCACGCCCGATGCCTGTTGATGAGCCTGAGGAGTGGGGTGCAAGGGTGGGAACCCTAATGTCGAATTTCCTCACTTTTTCCCTGTAGAATAACCCTAAGTGATGCATTAACAAAGTTTTTGACAGAATTTCCTTACTTTTTAAGAAAGAATAGAAAAGTAGAAAGTTGCGCAAGTTGGTGGGGCCCTGTGCTCCACCAACTTGTGTTGGGCCACATTACACACCTAATGACTAAAAAGTACATTGACAACAGCACGACCAGCCACTAAACAAATGTAAATGTAGTAGAACAATAGAAAATGCTATCCGTAAAACATTAACTGCGTCACGCAATCTCTCCACAAAAAATAAATTGTTCAACACGTAAGCACCGCAATTCACATCTACAGGACATCCCGTCAACACTCTCCAAATTTCAAGTGAAATGACCAAACCGTGTCCGAGATATAACATGTCACAGTTTGAAATTTTCATTCGGCAAACTGGCACAGTTCCACACCTGTTGACATTTAACACACACAATGACTGAAAACTACATCCATGACATTAAGGCTAGGTATCCTATCAATTTCAAGGCACCACCACAAGCAAAACGCTGTCCGAAGAACGTAAACTGCGCCACGCCATATCGCCGATAAAAAAAAAATTCTGACATGAAAATGGTGTAATTTATATCCACAGGACATGCCATAAACACCCTCCAAATTTCAAGTAAAAAGACCAAACCGTTTCTGAGATATTCAATGTTAAATATTGGTAAAATTTCCCTATCTATTGCATTATAAAAAATCTGGCCATCTTGTCCTGCCCTCACGATCAAAGATGACGATCAAAGAAATCTCACAATCAAAGAATTTGCAGGCTCACGAACAAAGAATTAAAAATGCTATAAATCAAAAAATTTAACGAATTCCGGTAAACCACCGCCATGGTTCGACAGAACAAAGCCCCCTGAGCAAAACCCACCCTCATTTGACTTCCTAGGGTACCCCTGGTCTGAGAAAATATAATTTTTAATCTGGCCATCTCGTCCTTCCCTCACAATGCACGATCGCGATCAAAGAATCTCGCGGTCAAAGAATTTGCAGGCTCGCGGTCAAAGAATTTGCAGGCTCATGAACAAAGAATAATAACGCTTGTAATTTAAAAAATGTAAAGAATTGCGGCAAACCACCACCGTGGTTTGACAGAACGAAGCCCCCTGAGCAAATCCCACCCTCATTTGACTTCCTAGGGCACCTCTGGGCTGAGAAAATTGATTTTTTAATCCGACCATCTCGTTCTACCTCATGATGCACGATCGCGATCAAAGAATCTCACAATCAAAGAATTTGCAGGGTTGCGATCAAAGAATTTGCTCGCTCGCGAACAAAGAGCGAGGGACAAGATGGCCAGATTTTAAAATTACTTTTCTTAGCCCAGGGGTGCCCTACAAATTTAAATGATGCTGAGTTTTGCTCAGGGGGGTTCGCTCTGCCCCATCTGAATAACAATAATACTGTATTAAATTTTCTGGTAATCTAGTGTCCCCCAGTCATAATAAATAATATTATCATGTGTAATGTCCTGGTAGTCTAGTGCCCCTCCCCCAATGTGTATGTTTTTCATCCCTGGTAGTCTAGTGCCCCCGAGGTTGTATAAAATAATTATCACTGTTATATCCCTAGTAGTCTAGTGCCCCCCATGTATTTTTTTCCATCCCTGGTAGTCTAGTGGCGTCCCGAGTTGTATTAAATAATTATTACTTTTAATATCCCTCTAGTCCTAGTGGCCCCGATCTGTATGAAATTATATCCATTGACATTGTACATATCCGTGGTAGTCTAGTGGTAGTCTAGTGGCTCCCCCATCTTAATAAAAGAAATCATCATTTTGTATTTCCTGGTAGTCTAGTGACCCCCCACCCAGCCATGCCAGTGCCTCCAGCACCCCCCACCCTTTCCCAGCCAGCGACTGGCACAGCCCACCTCTCACCTCCACGGCCAGCCGCTGACTGTCTGCATTACGAGCGCTAATGCAAAGAGGCACTCTGAAAATATTTCTGAGCGCCTCTTTGCATTACCGATCATAATGTGCACAGTCGGTGGCTGGTCATGGAGGTGAGAGGTGGGCTGTGCCAGTCGCCGGCTGGGGAAGGGTGGCAGGTGCTGGCATGGCTGGGTGGGGGGGCCACTAGACTACCAGGAAATACAAAATAATTATTTATTTTATTATGATGGAGGGGGGCCACTAGACTACCACGGATATGTACAATGTCAATGGATATAATTTCATACAGATCAGGGGACCACTAGACTACTAGGGATATTAAAAGTAATCATTATTTAATACAACTCGAGGGGGCCACTAGATTACCAGGGAAGAAAAAAAAATACACATGGGGGCCACTAGACTACCAGGACATTACACATGATAATATTATTTATTACGATGGGGGGGGCCGCTAGACTACCAGGGATATTTAATAAAGTAGTACTGTTATTCAAATGGGGTAGAACAAATCCCCCTGAGCAAAACCCAGCCTAATTTAAGTTTGTAGGGCACCCCTGGGCTGAGAAAAATAATTTTAAAATCTGGCCATCTTGTCCCTCGATCGCGATGCACAATCGTGATCAAAGAATCTCGCGATCAAAGAATTTGCAGGCTCGCGATCAAAGATCGTTAGCGAGCCACAAACGACGATTTCAAAAGCTCAGAACTCTAATTTTAGACCGATTTGGATGCAACCAAAGGCATGACTCGCTAGATCGGGGTCCCCTGAGTAAAACCCATCCAAGTTTTACTTCAGAAGTGACCCCTGAGCCAAGATATTTGTGTTTTTCTAATCAGAAAATTGAAAACAAGATGGTGGACCTCGCGATCAAAAAATTTTAAAAATCCTTGGGGACAAAGATTCTTGAACAGGAGGCTGCAAATTCTTTGATCGCCAGGCAGGACCAGATGGTCAGAACCCCATTCTTTGTTCGTAAAACATACATATAAATTTTCCCATTGACTTATAATGGGAACTTAAAAGTGGCATAACTTTTGAATGCCTTAATATCTTTTCACTAAATGAAAAGCGGCATGTTCGGCCACCAAAGCTCTTTCAAACGAGCCATTTTGCAGAGCAGCACGCCACACAACAGCCATGCAGGGCCATGTCCAAAATCCCAAAAGCTGCCTCCAAAAATGGATAATTTTACATTTTTCAGCATTCTCATATGCAAACACCGCAAGTCCGACCGAAATGCAATTTGGAAAATCAAGAGAACTACCATGCCCCACCACACATGCCAAAATTCAGGCAAATCCATTGAACGGGTCCAAAGTTATTAACGCCAAACTTTTGACTTTAGTATGTAAGTGACCCATGAACCTAACTATATAGTGTGACGCACTATATATATATATATATATATATATATATATATATATATATATATAAAAATAACATCTAACTAGAATTAGGACAGGTACAGGAAGCAGTAGGGGCTGGTTTGAGTTATATCATTTTCTAACAGTTCCATTTGTGTTTTTGAGCAAACTGGGTTCTGAAATTGTTCTATAAAGCTCTAGTATTTTCTTGAGTTGTTTTGTCTGATCAATACTCAATTTCTAGAACTTAATTTTTGCTACTCTGATTTGATATATGCATTTGTTTCACGACTTTTTAAAAAGTTCCCAGTCTTCTAAATCATGAGTCTGTCTTTCCTTCCTCCATATCCTCCTTTTTCGTAATAACTTTTTAATCCTTTCCAATATCCAAGGTAAGTGATTTTTACATAGAAACAGTGAGTTTTTTTTAATTCTAGGTGTGTGAAGATTACAAATAGAGATAGATGTCTGTGTAATATCCTAAATTGCAATATCAAGATCAGGTATAGTCATATCTGTCCCATCTTGCCATTTGCAAACTATTTCTAAAAGACTCTAAGTAACATTTTTTCATGTCTGTCACCCAAGAGGAGGTAGACTTATAATTCTTTGGGTTATCCAAATTTAGTACACATTTTATTGGGTGATGATCACCAAGATTTAATGGCAATTATTCATTCTGATGTACTTCTATTCCCATCAATACAAACAACAAATCAAATATTGAACCTTTATTTGCTGATCTTATGCAGTGGTAGGTTTTTGTATTACTTGCTTTAGTCCCAAAATTACTTGTTTCTTTTCTCTAGTCAGGACTCAGTCTGCACTGAAGTCCCCAAACAATATCAGTTTTCTAACTTTCACAACCTCATGAATCCTACATGTTATTCTAATTGGTGTTTCTCAAAAACAGGTTTAGTTTTTTTTTTGTGGAATTGCAGTTAAGGCGGGCCAGTGGGGGTGTTGATTGTGTTCACACTATCATTTTGCTTCCGTTTATTATCAGGCTTATTTAAAAAACAAAATTGTACAATTGTACTCGGGCCTTTTGTCTTAATTTTACCCTTGTTTTGTATTCCCTTTCCCTTTTGCATTAGTTGTCATTTTTAGGTCTCTTTTTTGTTACTTTTAGTCTTCTCTCCACTAGAAGAGAGATTCAGATGTTCTGTACTTTTCCTGTTCAGGACCCTCTTTCATTTTAAAGTCAGTGCTTTGTAAGTCAGTTGGCTGTGTTCCACACCCCTCTACAATTTTATCACCTTCTAATTCTTTTATATCCTAATGTAGACTTCTTTTTATATTTTAGGATAATCTAAATTATTTGGATTAATCATTTCTGTAAATTTTAATAAAGGTGTAAATGCCCTTAAAGGAGAGGCATCGCATCACTTGAGTCTGAATCACCTTAACATTTTTACGAAGAAGGTCTGTTTGATTTTCCTTGAGGCCGTTATTAAATTCAATATTTGGATTTCCCACCATAGTTTCCATCCCACTTCTTTCTTTCTTTCTCTTTTTTCAACATTCATTTTAGGAGGCAGTATAGCACAGTGGTTTAAAGCTGTGAGCTACAAACCTGGAGACTCGGGTTTGAATCTCACAGCCCCCACTTGCATACTGTGTGACCCTGAGCAAGTCACTTAACTTCCTTGTGCTCCCAGGTCACACCTGTAAACAAGCTTTCAGCTTAGTGTGTCTCTCCTGGTAAAACAAAGGTAAAAAAAATTTTTTCAGTTAATATTCTGGAGTTGGCTACGATCTGCTCTGCTTTTACTGTTTGCTATGTCTGAGGTGCAGCACTGTAAATCCTGTGGAGACTGGGAACTCCTTGTGAAGCAGTTAGGGAAATTACACTCCAAAATCTTTAGGCCCCTTTCAAACTCCGTAAATATATCAGACAGGTGATATTTAGAACTTTTTATGTGCCTAAAAACTGTGACCATTTTAAATAAAACAGAAAATTACATTGGGAGACAGCATCCTTTTTTCCCCCAAGGCTGCTTTTTATCTGCCTATGTCTTGTCCAGTTCAGTTAGCAATACAAATGTTTATTTTATCACCTCTGAGTTAAGATCTCTTGTTCTTTGCAGTTCACGCCATTTCTTACAGCCCCAATTCCAATAAACCTCTAACATTTTACAACAATCTCTCTTGTGGTTACTTTCCAGTCTAATTTAAATTATTAGTAACTTAATTTAAATTATTAGTAAGTAACTACAACCCCAGGTTTCTGCTCTAATCCTTTCCTCCTCTGGTTCATCAGTATACCCTTTCTTTGGCCATCCCTGTTCATTTGATTACTGCAGGCTACTCACAGTCGGTCCTTGCTCCTCTATCACACCTCTCTTCTGGTTCAGTTGGATCCATTCCTCTGGTTGGTTGTACCACTGTTGGCAGTCTCACTTCAGTCGGTGCTTACTTGGAGCTAACCTCAGTGCACCTAGAGTTGAGAAAGAAATAGTTCTGCAGAACCATATTTTATCACAGCTAAAAAGAAAATGCTTATAAATCCTCAGATATACTGAGGCATAGATGGTATACCATTTATTAATATAGTCAAGCCTTTAACAATACTCTGAGCAGCTCTTCCAGTGTCTCAGTAGCCAGTCACCATCTTCGTTCATTTGTTGACTGATTGTTATGCATGCACTTTTTTTCAGACAGCTGTTTTCTCCTCCACCACCACCTGTGCCTTTCATCAGGCCCTTGCTTCATTCGCCCTCAGTCCCATCTGCTGCTGCCCCCCTCCCCATCATCCATCCAGTGGAGATTGGCATGGTACAGGAACCAAGAACGCCGGGGACCATCATGTATGGCAACGGAGAGTCATATGATTTTTTTCTTGTGTTTCTCCCAGCCTACCTCCCCGGAGCCATGGCAAACACAGAGGCGCATATGCATGGAGGTGTGCATGTGCTCTAGAACCAGCAGTCCCACTCCACCCACCTGACCTAATGCCAGTCCCCCAAGGCCTCCATCCATTGACAAACAAGAGCTGGGAAAACTTACCTCCCCAATCAAGGAGAGGAGAGCTGCCAGGCGGCTGATCGATCCTCAGTGCCCACCCCAGCTGACCCCCAGCAACCCCAAGCTCATTCCTGAACTCGTGTCACCAGCATCAGACAGGTAAGGTGCTGAAGCACCTCAACCCTCCATGTCGCTGGGACAGCTAATGTCTGCATTTTTGTAACCCGCCCTTGGCCTCCAAGGAAAGACACTGCTAGAATTAAAACCTGCTACTACTACCTTTTTTGTGGTCTTTCCTTGAGCTGTCCAGCTATGTCAGCAAAATTTTTCAGTCTTGGTGGGGGGGGGCATTATTATGATTCAAGACCCTCCCTCTAAAGATAATGTCTAGCCAGCCTACCCTAGGCCTTCCTTAACCTCACCTCTGGGGGGGGGGAGGCCAGTTCAAGAAGGAGACCCCACGGGAATCAAGATTAAAAGGGTGGTCTGGGGAGAAGAGTGAAGTGGGGTTAACATCTTCTACCACTGTCCTCAGGTTCTATGTCCTGGCCTTGTTCATCTTATAAAACTTGGGCTGGGACTGAGCTGCCCTCAGAGACTGGCTCCTTGTCAGAAGAGATATCTGAGAATCTCTGGCATCTGCCCCACTGCCTAGGGCACACACTGGTGGAGTCAGGTAGTTTTGCAAGTCTTTCCCTCATGCGTGTGTGTGTGTGGGGAGGGGGACGTTCACACCTGGGAACTAATTTTTCTTCCACTTGCAGCAAATGTGGTGAGGATCCCTGAAGTACTGTAAGCACTTGTTTCCCCAGTTTTCCCCCTTCAGTCTCTGGTGTTGTAAGGGCCTTCCTGCCAGGTCTCGAGTCATTTCTACCACAACTGGGGACCAAAATTGTGGAGATGGTTGGCAAGGGGCAGGTAGTGATCATGGGAGACTTCAGTCTTCCTGGGGTGGATTGGACGATCCCAGCTACAACCCGTACCAGGACACAGGTGATACTGGAGGCATTCCAGAGTGGGTTCCTGTCACAATGTGCTCAGGAACCCACCAGGGACTGGGCTATACTGGACCTGGTTCTGACAAAATGTGTGCATGCCCAGGAGGTGAGGGTGCAAGCACCACTAGCAAGAAACAACTACAATACTGTGTGGTTTCACCTGAATATGGGCAAAGAGAAGATCAGAACTAAGGCAACTGTGCTGGACTTCAGGAGGGCAGACTATGGAATGATGGTGATCTGGAAGGGCACCTCGCTGGAATCAAGAAAGAACTGGGTGGACTAAAAATGAGCCATTCTCAAGGAAGGGCTGTTGGCAGCTAATAATGTGTGCACCAGAGTGAAAAGCAAAAATCCAGCGCCAAGAAGACCAGCTGGTTTGACAGGGAGGTTGCTCAGGCAGTTATGAGCAAAAAGGGCTCCTTCAAAAGATACAAAAACTCAGAGAGAGAGACAAGAACAGGGAGGAATACATCAGCAAAACAAAAGAAGCGAGCAGGGTAGTACGATTGGCCAAGCCAAGAAAAAAGTACAGCTGGCTGAGAGTACATCAGGGAAAAAGAGGGTTATCAAGGACAGGATAGTCAGGCTGAAGAAGGGGAGGAGCGGGTGGTGGGTAGTGTGGAAAAGTCAGAGGTACTTAATGAGTACTCATGTTCAGTTTTCAGGAAAAGAAAGGACGGCCCAGTTCCTCAAACAGAGGGTTACAGGGAGGATAAGCTATGGATGGGGAGACAAACCCTGATAGAGTGAAGAAGGGTTTAAAGGCCCTGAAGGTGGATAAGTCCCTGGGCCAGATGGCATGTACCCAAGGGTTCTCAGGGAATTAGCAGACTTGCTGATGGGCTCACTGCAGACCTGTTTAACACCAGTCTTGAAACAGGAGTGAGTCCCTTGGACCGAAGAACAGCACACACAGTGCCACTACATAAAAGTGGGCTAAATGATGACCCGGGTAATTATCGACCAGTTAGTCTGACCTTGATGGTGGGGAAGCTCATGGAGACCAATCAGAAGGAAAGGCTGGTAAATTTTCTGAATGAAAACGGACCCCATGATGATAGGCAGCATGGGTTACATAGAAACATAGAGGTTGATGGCAGATAAGGACCACAAGACCCATCCAGTCTGCCCATTTCTTTTTCTACCTTATAAATGTGCCATCGGCCTTTGCTCTGTCAGTGGTCTATCTATTCATACTCATCTGTATTGCTCCCTTATGCCTATCCCATGCCTTTTTTATAGCCCTACACTGTATTCATAGCCACCACTTCCTGAGGTAGGCTGTTCCATGCATCCACCACTCTTTCTGTGAAAAAGAATTTCCTCACATTCCCCCTTAATCGGCCCCCCTCTAATCTCATGCTGTGTCCTCTTGTCCTGATATTTTTCTTATATTTAAACATGTTAGACTCTTTCACCTTGTTAATGCCCTTAAGGTGTTTGAATGTTTCGATCATATCACCTCTCTCCCTCCTTTGCTCTAGGGTATACATATTGAGCTCTGTTAATCTGTCCTCATATGTCTTCTGATGCAGTCCATGCACCATTTTGGTTGCCCTTCTCTGGACTGCCTCAATTTGGTTAATGTCCTTGTGAAGGTGTGGCCTCCAGTACTGCACACAGTACTCCAGATGGGGCCTAACCAATGTCTTGTAAAGAGGGATTATTACCTCCCTCTTACGACTTGTGATACCCCTACTAATACACCCTAACATCCCCCTAGCCTTACCTACTGCTTTAGAGGTCTACTTGGATGATTTCAGGTCATCGGTGATGATGATGCCTAAGTCTCTTTCTTCCTTTGTGACTGCCAGCAACTCCCCTCCCAGCCTATAGGTGGCTTCAGGGTTTCTCTTCCCTATGTGCGTGATCTTGCACTTCTTTGCATTAAATCCCAGTTGCCACTCTTCTGACCATTTTGCTAGTTTATCCAGATCTCTTCTCATTCTGCCCACCCCATCTGAATCATCTACTCTGTTGCAGATCTTGGTGTCATCTGCAAACAGACAAGCCTTACCCTCTAGTCCATCTGCAATGTCACTAATGAAGATGTTGAAGAGGACTGGCCCCAGGACTGATCCCTGAGGTACCCCACTTGTGACTTGCATCTCTTCTGACTGTATACCATTTACCACCACTCTCTGTTTTCTGCCCATCAACCAGTTTGCCACCCAGTTGACCAACTTCTGACCCACCCCAAGCCTACCCAGCTTATTTATCAATCTTCTATGTGGAACAGTGTCGAAAGCTTTGCTGAAGTCAAGGTAGGCGACATCAACTGCTCCCCCTTAGTCCACCACTCTGGTTATCCAGTCAAAGAAATCTATGAGATTAGTTTGACAGGATCTTCCTTTTGTAAACCCATGCTGTCTTGGATCCTGTGCCCCTATGGATTCCAGGTGTTGCACTATCCTTTCCTTAAGGAGTGCCTCCATAATCTTGCCCACTACTGAGGTAAGACTGACTGGTCTGTAGTTCCCTGCCGCCTCCCTGCTACCACTCTTGTGGAGTGGGATCACACGAGCCCTTCTCCAGTCTTCTGGGACCTCTCCTGTACTCAGAGACTCACTAAACAGTTCTGCTAATGGCTATGTTAGTTCCACCCTTAGCTTCTTAAATACCCTGGGATGTATGCCATCAGGTCCCATTGCCTTGTACACCCTGAGCTTAGCAAGCTCTTGTAGGACCCTTTCTTTTGTGAAGGGAGTAGTGCTCACCTCCCTTCCCCCTGTGTCCATGGTGCTGAGCTGTGGGCCCTGCCCTACCTTCTCTTCAGTAAATACTGAGCAAAAGTATCTCTTTAGGATAGATGCTTTTACAAGGTTCTCCTCCTCACATGCCCCTTTCTCCTTTGAGCTTAGCAATACCCCCCCTCTGGACTTTCTCCTTTCACTAATGTATCTATAGAAAGTCTTGTCACATTCTTTTACTGTTCGTGCTAGTGTTTCCTCAGTTTGGGACTTTGCCTGCCTTACTGCCTTCCCTGCTTCCCTTAGGGCAGTTTGGTATGCCTCCCTATCTTCATCCCACTGTGTTCCCTTTATTTTCCTGAAGGCCAGCCTTTTGGCTCTGACCTTTTCTGCTACTGTATTTGAGAACCAAAGTGGTTTCCTGCTTCTTTTGCACTTCCTTTTCTGTCTAACACAATGGGATGTTGCTTCAAGTATTGCATCCTTAATGCTTGCTCACTTTGCCTTTACCCCCTCAACTGTGTTTCTTTTTGCCAGGGCTAGCTTAACTCTGTTAGCCATCTTATCAAAGTCAGCTCCTCTGAAGTCCCATATTTTTGCCTTGGAATGGGATGATTTAAATGTAGTGGCCAAATTGAACCATACCATGTGATGGTCACTGGCCCCCAGGTGACCTTCTACCTGGAGATCTGTGATCCCTTCCCTGTTAGTCAGTACTAGATCTAGGATAGCCCTGTCTCTTGTGGGTTGTTGTACCAGTTGTTTGAGGCCCTCCCCCCCTGCAGGGAATCCACCATGTGTCTAGTTCTGGCAGATATTCCTACTGGTATTGACCAATCTGTATCCAGCACGTTGAAGTCTCCCATTATCAGAACCTCCCCTTTAGCTGTCATGTTTTGTATATCTTCTAACAGTAATGTGTCTGTGTCCTCCCCCTGGTCTGGGGGCCTGTAGACAACCCCAGTTCTTATGGCTGTCCCATTTCCTGTTTCCAGGGTGGCCCACAGTTCTTTTGGCTCCTTATGTGTTGTGTTGGGGTGGTCCTGCCAGATCAACCTAATTGATTTCTTTGCTTGGGTAATAAGGACAGTGGACAGTGGACGCACTGTATCTAGATTTCAGTAAGACCTTTGACTTTGTTCTCCACATGAGATTGGTTAAGAAGCTGGAAGACTTTGGGGGGTGGGGACAAATCTGGCTAGGTGGGTAAAATACTGGTTATAGTATAGAAACCAGAAGGTGGAGGGGGGGATTTTTGGATGCTAGGCCAGTCACTAGTAGGATCCCACAAGGCTCTGTACTTAGTCCAGTGTTATTCAACATCGTCATCAGTGATATTGCTTAGGGGGTAAAAGGCAAAATATGCCTCTTCGTGGATGACACAAATCTCTCTGGAAGGGTGACACAGAGGAAGGGAGGCAGAACATTAGGGAAGACCTGGCTACATTAGACAGACAGACAGGCAGTCAGATATCTGGTAACTGGGATTCAGCACCAAAAAGTGTAAGGTGATAGCCTTGGGGGTGAAGAACCCGGAGAACACATATTGGCTGGGAGATGTGTAGGTCACCAAGCCAGTGGAGGAGAAAGACTTAGGTGTAATTATCACAAGTGACGATGCATTCAGCAGATTGCAAGAGAACAGGGGCCAAGAGGAATCGAATGCTAGGATGTATAATCAGAGGTATAACTAGTAGGAAGGCAGAGGTCATCCTACCACTGTACAGGTCACTGATTAGGCTGCATTTGGAGTACGGTGTGCAGTATTGAAGCCCTTATCTGAAGAAAGACATCAACTTACTGGAGCAAGTGCAGAGTAGGGTGACCAAGATGATCCAGGGACAAGAGAGTAGGCCCTATGAGGAAAGACTTACAGACCTAAAGGTACACTCCCTGGAGGATAGAAAGGGGGGCGGATATAACTGAAACCTTTAAATACCTTAAGGATTTCAACAAAGTGAACTCTGAGGGGCTATTCTACCTTAGTGGGGACAAACTCGAACATACTAGATAGACCACAAGGCCTTTTTCTGCTGGCTATTTCCATATGTTTGTATGTTTACAGTTGCATTCAGCTGAAATCTCAGATCCAGCATGAGTTCATTTGCTTGACTGCAGAGTGCTGACACTGTCAGCTGATCCTTCCATTCAAGGGGTGGGTACAAACCTGAAGGGGGCGCGAAATGGGAGAGTGGGCATATAAGGAAGGGGGGCAGCTGCAGTCTAATGGACTGAAGTGCTGCCCACTCAAGCAGACTAGATAGACCGAATGGCCTGTATCTGTTGGCAATTTCGTATGTTTGGATGTTCCAGCCAGGAGCAGGATCGAGTGCATGGTCCTCCACTACTCTGTGGGAAACCACCTCCAAATTCAGAAAATTTCTGCTGGTCACAGGGTTAGTTTGTTTTTATTTATTATTTATTTATTGAGGTATTGGATTACACCAGTGAGCAGATGCTCATTTATAGGTTCCACGTCAGTTACGTAGACAATGCAATACAGATGACAGGGTTACATATGGTACAGGTAAGTTACAGGGTACAACAGCACTAAACAGCTTAGGCAGCATAGCAGCTAGCCAGTGTTAGAGGTTAACACCCTACTTGGAAGCTTTCAGAGATGAGAAGAAGGAGGGGTTGCAAACATGGGTGGGAGGAGTAAGGTAGTTGGGAGCATCTGAGGGGGTAGGGAAGTGGGAGCGATGTCATGATTGGGGGGGTAGGTGTAACCTAACGTGCTGGGATTGGGGTCCGACAACCCAATGAGTTGTCAGGAAGTAAGTGCAGGTAGTTGGCTGATGCTCCGGTAGGGTACTAATGGTAGCAGTCACATTTACTAGATTTTACTAGGTGCTGCTGGAGTCTGCATTTGAACAATCCAATAGATGTGGCATTGATAACGTCAGGAGGTAAGGCATTGGTCCATAGTGGAGCATGATAGTAAAAGACACGTTGTGTCAGAGCTCTGCGGCAGCTGGGAACTTTGTAGGTCTGAGTGGAGGAGTTCCTTGTGTGTTGGGTGCTTGAGTGAGGAGTTAGGAGGTTCTGGACTCCTGTGGGTAGTTGGTTGAGGGAGAACTTCTTGGCAATGAGGCAGGTTTGGTAGTTTATTCTGCCTTGTAGCCAACCTGCCTGGGTGTACAGCTCACAGGTGTGCATTAGTCTTTCTGCACCTGTGAGCAGTCGGCCCACCTTGTTTAGTGCAGTGGTGATGCAGTTTAGGGCTGTGTCTGTCGCCGACCCGTAGATTGCCAGACCACAGTCGACAAGGGAGACGTTTGAGCTGTTGATGGCCAGGTTCAATGCTTCATGTGTTAGGTAGTGTCTATGCCTGTATAGGATCCCTATTCTTGTATTAATTGCCCTTGCTGAGTTGTCGATTTGTTGGGTGTATGAAAGTGTAGAGTCGAGTATGATGCCCAGGTACCTGAATTGCAGGACGTGTTCCAGTGGGTCCCCATTGGTGTTCCTGATTGCAAGGGGGGAGGCCTTATGCTTGCTCTGTGTACTGGTGAACATCACAGTCTTAGTTTTTTGCAGTTCATGACTAGTCTGTGATCTGTAAACCATTTTTCAGTGGCTGAGAACCCCTTTTGGAGATCCACCGCCAGTTGTTTGGGATTAGGGTTGCTGTTGAATATGACCATGTCATTTGCATATAGGAGCATTTGGCCCGGGCATGTGGATGGCAGTTTGTTTAGGAATAAACTGAACAGTAGAGGTCCCAGAATTGATCCTTGTAGGACCCGAGTGGACTGGTGTGTTATCAGAGGTGCTCTCCCCTATTTTGACCTTTTGTGAGTGATTGTGAAGGTAGCTGCTGAACCAGCATACTGATTCAGAGGAGAGTCCCGTAGCTGACAGTTGGTCCAGCAGGAGCGCGTGATGCACCATAGCTGTGCAAACTGCACTGGCTGCCAATTCAGTGGTGGATCACCTTCAAGGTTGGGCTTCTGACCTTTAAGGCCCTACACAGACTGGGCCCGGACTATCTGCAAGAGCTCCTGTTGCCTTACTGCCCTGGACGACCACTCCACTCAGCTGACGAGTTGTTAGAGATTCACAGGGTATATCTTAAAACATCAGGGGCCTGTGCTTTCATGTATTCAGCCCTGACCCTGTGGAATTCTCTACCTCAACAGATACGGGAGTGCACAACTGGAGAGTTTTAAGAGGACCTTGAAGACCCATCTGTGGCACATTGCCTACCCATACTGATTATTTTTAGATATTTGTCTTTTGGCTAGCATGCTGTATGTAATTCCATGTTTTATTGAATTTTATATGTGCTGAATTGTACAGCGCCTTGGTTACAGAAAAGCACTTTAAAAATAAAATTGTATTATTTATTATTATTATTAAATGCTTTTGATAGGTTGATGAAAGTTGCCCCAACCAGAAGACCTTGATCAATTGAATGGGGAATGTGTCAGGTGAATTCGAGCAGGGCCATGATAATACTGTGACCTGATCGGAAGCCATGTTGCTCAGGACAGAGAAGTTGGTATGGTTCAGGTGTTCGACTAACTGGTCCGCCACTATCCACTCAAGGACTTTGGAGAAAGGGGGGGGGGAGTATGCAGATAGGTCTGTAGTTGTTATGTAGGGTCCTGTTGCCACCTTTGTGTGCTGGAGTTACTGTCGCTGATTTCCATCTCTGGGGGAACTGTGAGAGGCAGAGGGAGAGGTTGATTAGTTTGGTGAGTGGGCCTAGGACTTCAGACAGGGCAGCTTGATGAATTTTAGGTCCAGAGTGTCCCCGCTATGTCTAGATTTTCCCAGCGTCTTCTCCAGGTACTTTTTAGCTTCAGCTTGAGACACTTCTTTAAAGTAGAAGAGTAGGTGGTTAAGTGATGGTTGCTTGGCCATATTAGGATCAGTCGGTGGTGGGGAGTTGAAGTAGTCTGCTGGTAGCACACTGTTTAGGTCCGTGAATGCGATGTTAAATGCATTGGCAATGTACACGTGGTCCAAGGACGGTACGCCATCGATCAAGAGCATGGCTGGTGAAGATTTGGGGTCCTTCCCGGTTATGTCGTTTAGGTTATCCCAGAATGACTTGCTGTTATTCCAGCTGGAGTGCTGGAGAGGGCTTCTTTGTATTATTTGCTTTTGGTGAGTTGGATGGCTTTAGTGCATTTAGGGCTTTAGTTTGGGGGGGGCCAAGACCCTCTAAGCCACCAGCCCGGTGGCGCTGAGGGTTGAGGCACTGGTCACCACACCTCGCGCTATGCCGGTGACCTGGGTTCGGGAGCGAGCCTGGGCGCTGGGGGTCGGCAGGGGAGGGAGATGGATCGAATGTCCGTGGGACAGCTCTCCTCTCCCTGGGAGGGATCCAGGGGTCTTCCTGGCACAGTAGTGGCTCCTGGTGGAGACCAGGGGTACTACCAGCATGGGAACAAGTGGGGGACGAGCGTGGCAGGTGTCTATGGGGCTCGCCTGCGTGCTAACACCATTGCACGACTGCGCTCGGGGGGAAACACAAGCTACACAAGAAAAGTCCTCCTAAGACCACCGGTGAGATGACAGTGGCCCCAGGGGAACACCCACATCCCAATCGCCGCTCAGACGTGCCTGGATCTCTTCAGAGCCAGACCATTCTGTCCCAGGTAAGGCACCACACACTTAGGAGTTGACCACCAGGGGGAAGGACGAAACCAGCCCCGGAGGTGATAGCGGGGGTCAGGCCTGCCTGGGGGTCGTTCAGGGGGAGAGAGCCTGGGAGATGCAGGGGGTTCAGGCTGGGAGTAGGGTAGTATCGGAGTGGGCACTCCTGAAGGATGCCCAGGGGTCTGGGAGTAATAAAAAAAAAAAAAAAAGTACCCTCTAAGCCAGTCTCTACTCCGACATTACTTTCTATCCACTACCTCCTGCTCACACGTGGATCAAACCCAAATGGATTCTTGGGGGTGAAAATGTATCCCACTCTCCATCCTGACCTCCCAGAGAAAACCAAAAAGCCTACCTTGGGATAGCCCTTGAAATCCTGGATGGCTAACACCTCCTCGTCCCAGTCAACAAAAAATGTCTTCCTCCAGGCAGCTTCTCTGGGTTTTGCCACTGCCAGTTAGCTGCTAAATTTAACAGGTTACTGCTGTAAATAAAGGACACTAGCTGATCCATGATGTTGTTGGGCCTTTCCTCGATAACTTGATCACTGTGTTCAAGTGGGACACTGCGGTTGAGAGAAGAAAATATATTGCCCAATCATGGCAGCAGCAAAGTGGAGTGTCAGCAGTCAAAGCAGGAATTCCCATCATAAGTCATGAACTGGGGTCTGAGTATCATCATGGGATTTGCAGTCCATCAACTCATTTATTGCATTACATTGAATTTTGTGTGCTATACAGATTCAAAAAGGCCAACAATATTGACATTTGACACAATACATTCCCCACGCTGATTGTTAAAAACACTATACATACAGTGTTTTTTTTTTTTTTGCTAACCAACTATCCATATGACATCTAAATGACCTAGAGATTACGTATACTCAGTGATCATGCCTAAAGGGGCTTTCCTAGCCACATGACTATGGTGCATAAAGTAGGCAGCCACACCCGCAGACTGGCAAAAAAATGCCATACCTGTCACTGGACTAGCAGCATGGTGCCCCATTACCAATTAGCTATCAGTCTGACATCATTTCCTGAAAGCGATCTCTCTCAACTCCCAACATTATTAGGGACATCCCACAGTTTACCCCTCACAATTGCTCTGTCCCACATGGAATAGGTGATGCCCACACACAGCAGGTGCACGTTACCCAGCCTTTAAAGCAGATATTCCTATTGCTATATGAAGGTACTTTAAGTCAAAATTGAACATAGTGCAAAAATAACCTTAGTTTTCAGTGTTCTGAGTTCATATCTCATTATTTATTCGCATTCTTCTTCTTTTTGATGATGTGTCCCACATTAGAGGACCGGTGTCCCACATTTTTAGTTGGT
Source organism: Neoceratodus forsteri (assembly GCA_016271365.2). NCBI lineage: Eukaryota > Metazoa > Chordata > Ceratodontiformes > Ceratodontidae > Neoceratodus > Neoceratodus forsteri. The sequence continues at coordinate 1,097,393,218 of CM057451.1, forward strand.
GTCCCATATTTCAGTGACAAAAGGTCAAGAGGTATGGTGAACACCCTTATGCTTAAACAGTTGACTGTGGTAATGCTTGTAGCCTATAATACAAGCCTCCATCTGTTGTAGTAAAAACCTAGAACATTTCCCTTACAACGAAAGATTGGAAGTGTGGGTCATTATCTTTGTAAAGAAGGAGAGTAAGAGGTGACCCGTTATTACTATATAACGTTATTAGCTGTCTTAAAGCTGTCTCGACCAAAACAATCTTGCTGTCTTGTGTTTTATATCTTTTTTATTTACTTTTGTTGCTGTTTATCTTTTTTTATCAGGCAATACAATGCTTGTATATTTTCTTCTATTCCTTATCTTGCATTCTTGTAATCACTGTGATTTTTCTGCACTGTACTGTCCTAACTAGGACCCCCCTGCAAATGAGCTTTACTCAGTGGAGCTTTTCCTGGTAAAACAAATACAATGAAAAATGAAAATTACAGGGAACCATTACTTAGAATTTAGCAATGACGCTTACAAATACCAGGGAGACACACGCTGCAGTTACACACTAGATCTTCTAGAACCATGCAGAGAAACTATTTCTTCAGCCAAAGAGTGGTGTTCCCCAGAATGCTCTACTGGACCACGATGTAGAGAGTAGGAATACTGAGGTCTTTAAAGATCAACTGCAGTACCTTAAAATGTACTATTTGCCCACATTTAGGACAACTAGGCCTCATTTGTTACAAATAAGTCAGAAAAATTGCAATTACTCATGTATAGATGCTATTTTGTTTGCCTCTCTTATTTTATGACTGCTTTGGCAAACTATTGTCACCTTCATAATGCCTGTATCAAAGCCATAAGACTTGCAAAGTCTGAGTATGTTGCATCCACACTCCAGAATAGTGTTGCTCAGATGGATCCGGACAAATCCAGATCCACCAGAAACCTGCCCTTTGCGGCAGGATAGTGGATCCACCAGATTCTTCCACTACCTGCCTGTGGATCCTGCCATCAGATCCCTGGTCAGACCCCGCATTATCCGATGGCTGGATCCAGGGATCTGGCACCAGGATCTGATGCTGGATCCCTGGATCCAGCACCGGATAACACGGGATCAGACCCAGGATCCGACCTCCGTATTAGGACGGATCACGGGATGGATCCAACTCGAATAGTGCCGCCATCCGCCAGATCACTGGCGGATCCACGGCGGCACTATACAAGCAACACTTCTCCAGAACAATATTAATCATCCCCCTAAGTTTTGGTAGCTTATCCATTTCCTGTTCTCCCTCCAACCCAGTCTCTGTCTCCTGTACTCAGGATTGATTTCCTCATCTCTGACCCTTCTATTGTTGCCTCTTCCTTTAACTCCTACTTTACTACATGCACTCTCTCTCTCTCTCTCTCTCTCACACATATTCCTTCATCTTCCTCCCCCCTTTCTTCCCTCTACCTTACCCGCCTTTAAATCTCGGTTTTCCCCTTCTCTACTACCACCGCCTTTGCTTCCCTTAAGTCCTTGCTTGCACTTAATCCTTATAACTGTGGTAGCCTGATAGCCTTGATCCCAAATTTCTATTTCTCTCAGCCTGGTATGCCATCAAGACTGCATTGGAATAATAGCACAGTGAAATCCACTCTGAGGAAATAGCACCGGTGAAAAGAGTGATCTGTAAATGATAGCGTCAGGATATTATAGCACCCCCAGAGTTGGCAATCGTAAATTCCCCCTGGATTTGGCAATCATAAATTGCCCCCCTTCACCCCCCTGGAGTTGGCAATCAAAAATCGCCCCTGACTTTAACTCCCGCCCCTGGAGATGGCAATCGTAAACTACACACACACACACACACACATACACACACGAGTTGCCATGCCATCATTACTGTGCACTGTCTTTGTGAAGTGCGGTTTTGGGTGTCAGTGTTTTACGAACATATGAATGTGCCAGCAGAAACAGACCACCCAGTCTATCCAAGTCTGCTCAGTTGTGCAGCTAGCACCCCTAGTTTGCAGCTGCCCCACCCCCCTCCCATTTGTCATCCCACTGCCACCCCACCTCCCCCCTCACTCTCCCCTGTTCCTTGTCCCATGCCCTTTTGAAACTGTTCACAGACTTACATAATACCACCCATTCAGGTGGCGTTCCATTTTGCTACCACCCTCTCTGTGAAATAGTGTCTCCTCATTTCCTTCCTAAATCTTCCCCCCTCTATTCTTAGAGCATGTCCCCTGGTGACCCTCCCATCCTTAACTTAAAGACCCCATCTGCCCCATCCTTATTGATTCCCCTCAGATACTTGAATGTCTCTATCATGTCCCCCCCGTCCCTTCTATCCTCCAGGGTGTACATATTCAGGTCTCTCAGCCTGCTGTCATAGACTGTCCTTCCATTCCACATATCATCTTTGTTGTCCTCCTCTGCCCTCTCCAGTAGCCTGATATCACGTTTTGGTATGACCTCCAAGCTGCACATAACACTCTAAGTCGTGGCCTTACCAGTGACCTGTAGAGGACGAAAAAACCCTTGCTATGCACCCCAGCATTTTGTTTGCTTTTGCTGCTGCTCTCCTGCACTGGGCAGTGTTGTCCATGGTCCCTGTTATCATTACCCCTAGGTCCTTCTCCTCCTGTGATCCCCAGCTTAACCCCTCCCAGCCAGTATTCTCTCCTTGGCTTCTTCACCTCAAAGTGTATAACCTTACACTTCTTTTTACTGAACTCCAGCTGCCACCTCTCTGACCACTCCTCTAGCTTGCTTAGATCCCCCTGCAGCTGCTTCCATCCCTCCTCTCCATTCATCACTGCTCCGATTTTGGTGTCGTCAGTGAACAGACTTATCTTGCTCACCACCCAATGTACAATGTCTGATATGAAGAGCTTGAACAATACTGGCCCGAACATTGAGCCCTGTGGCACCCCACTCGTCACCGGCCTTGGAGTTGAGAGCTCCCCTCTCACCACCACCCGTTGCAGCCTCCCACTCAGCCAGCTTGTAATCCAGTTCATCATTTTTGTCCCTACCCCTACACCAGTTAGCTTCCCCCTCAAGCCACCCATGAGGCACAGAATCGAAGGCCTTGCTGAAGTCCAAGTAAAGAACATCCATCGCATGACCCTTGTCCAGCTCACCTGTCACCCAGTCATAATATTGTATCAGGTTGGTTTGACAAGACTTCCCTGAAACAAACCCATGCTGCCTCACATCCTGGAGGTCATTGTCCTCCAGATACGACACCAGTCTTTCCTTAGTATTGTCTCCATGAGTTTGCACAATATGGAGGTGAGACTTACCAGGCAATAATTACCCAGTTCATCCCTTGGTCTGCTGTTGTGTAATGGTACTACATGTGCCATCCTCCAGTCCAGTGGCACACATCCAGACTCCAGTGAGGTGCTGTACAGACCCGCCTGCAGCTCCGCCAACACCTCCACCATCTCCCTCAGCACCCTGGGGTGGATACCATCTGGCCCTGGTGCCTTGTCTACCTTCAGTGCCCTCAGTACCTTTAGGACTCTACTTGCCTCAATTCTTCCATCTGTTGCCTCCTCTCCCCCTGTCCCACCCTCCCAGCCCATAGTGGTAGCGGTCCCTTTTCTTCCGTGAACACTGAGCAACAGTATTCATTCAGTGCTTCTGCCTGCTCCTCACCCTTTTCCATCCACTCCCCAACCCTTTTTATCCTCATTATTGTCTCCTTGCACTTCCTTTTCTCCCTGATGTATCTGAAAAAGTCCCCCTTCCCCCCATTAATTCCCTGCGCTAATCTCAGCTCCCTCTGGGTCATGGCTTCTCTCACTTTTCTGGTCACCTCCCTGGACCGTCTTGCATACTTCTCCCTGTCCACTTCCTTCTCTGTCCTTCTATACCACTGGTGCGCCTCTCATTTTGCTCTCACTACTTCGCTGTTCAACCAGCGTGGTTTTCTTGCTCTGCTCCTCTTACTCTGTGTCTTGGTGCACGCTTGTTGCCTCTGTAATCCCCCTTTTAATAATATCCCATTTCTGCTCTGCATCCATCTCCTGCCTTTTGCCCTCTAGTTTCCCTTTCAGAGTACTTTCTGCATCCTCCCAAAGTCTGCCCCACTGAAGTTTACTACCTGAGTAACTGATTTCTCTGGCTGCCCACACATCGTGATATTAAACCACACCGTTTGGTGACCGCTGTTGGCTAGTGGGTCCTCCACCTTTATTTCCCTTACTGCCTCCCCATTCGACAACACCAGATCTAAAGTGTTCTTTAGCCTAGTAGGTACACTAACCAACTGTGTCAGGAGACCCTCCTGGATTGCATCTAGAAGCACTTGCTCCCTAGCACTGGAGGTGACTGGAATGCTCCAGTCAACCCCCGGCAAGTTGAAATCCCCCACAATGACCACCTTCCCTTTTCTACATACCTTTCTGATTTGTCCTGCTAATTCCCTGTCAAGCCACTCAGACTGGTACAGTGGCCTGTATACCACCCCAAACCTCGGTTTCCTACCCCCTGAGTCTAGGAGCTGCAGCCAGATTGCCTCTGTTCTCCTTTCTTCCCCCTCGTCCCTTGTGCATTTGATCCCATCCTTCACATAGACTGCCACCCCACCGCCCCTCCCGTCCTTGCGGTCCTTCCTGTATACTTTGTATCCTGGGATTGCCAGATCCCAGTCCCAGTGCTCAGTTGCCCACGTTTCTGTGACAGCTGCAATATCCACCCACCACACTGCTAAGAGTGCCTGTAGCTCAGCATATTTGTTGCCTAAGCTTCTTGCATTCAGCGAGACCACCCTCCATCCTGCCCCCTTCCCTTTATTGGCCTCCATTTCCTTCCTTTTACTCCCTCATTTTTCCTGCACTATTATTGACCCTGCTGTCTTCGTTTTCATGGACTTGTCATTGACCCACTCAGACCCTACCACTGCACTACCAATTACCTTCTCAACCTCTCTTTTTCCCAGCTACTGTTCCTGATGTCTGGAAGCAGGCTACTGTCATTCCTAGCCCTAACAGTAGTGATCCCTCTACTCCTGGTAACTACCATTCTATCTCTCTTCTTCCTACTCTAGCTAAGTTACAGGAATGCCTTGTATTATCTCAACTTTCTACCTTCCCTGACTCCTCCTTCTTCACCTCCTTTCAGTCTAGTTTTAGGAAACCCACTCCACCTCCACTTCCCTTCTACAGCTCACTGACTCCATCCTCAGAGATATGGATCAGGGTCTGATAACATCCATCATTTTTGTTGATCTTGCTGAAGCTTTTGACACAGTGGCACATCCACTCCTGGACAAGCTTAAGCAGTGGATCTTTCTGACTCTAATCAGTTGTTTTCACTCTTACCTTGGAGGCGGGTCTCAAGCTGTCTGGATAGGCAGCTCCATTTCATCACCTCTCTATCTGCTCAGGTGTCCCTCAAGGGTCTGTTCTATTCTCTTTTCCATATTCTTTGGTGACCTCCCCTCTGTCTGTTCCTATGTGTCCATTCATATGTAAACTGGTGATACAGTTATTTTTGCATCTGTTTCCTCTTCCCATAATCTTAACTCACAGCTTGAGGTGGATTTCATGAGTATTCAGTGCTGGTTATCACTCATTGCCAAAAAACAGTCTCCATGACTTTTGGCACCCACCAGAGGCTTTACAGACTCACCCCTCTCCCTTCATTTCACATCCTTGATGGTGCTTTATTGAGGATGCACCCTCTTTTAAGTACCTTGGGATATGGCTTGACCATCACCTTGCATTGTTGGTTTATATTGATAGCATACACGGATAGCTCCACCCCAAGCTTGGTGCACTGTACAGAAGCAAAGCAAGTATCCCGCTTTCTGTCCCCCATGAAATTTTTTTAAGGATGAGTCTCCCTATTTTTGATGATGGTGACATAGTCTAAAATGGAGCTCTCAAATCCTTCCTTGCAGACTGGACCCCCTTTTCCACCCTTTTTGTCATTTTGCTTTAGATTGTTCCCCTAGTACCCACCATTGCTCACTCTACACTGCCCTTTCATTCCACTCTCTTGATGCCAGGTGACCTTCTCTTTGTGCCTCCTTTATATCTAAATTCTGGATTGGTTCCCTTCCCTCCTTCCTTACATCCCTCTTACCCTCTCCCTCAGCTTCCTACTACCCCCTCCACAATAATACTTCCAGTTCCATCACTATTCCTTCCAAAAAATCTACTGTTGGTTAGTCTGCTTTCTCATACCGCTTTCCTAAACATTGGTCCTCCCTTCTCTTGTGAATTCGCTCAGCCTCTTCGACTTTCTCCTTAAAGTCTCTCTTTCATGACTATTCTTACCCCTTCTACAACTGTCCACGACCCCCCCCCACCACCACCACCACCACCTAGTACTTCTGCCCTGGCAATCCTGTTTCTTTCATTACCTGTACATGTGTTATTCTGAGTGGTCTTTAATGTTTGCTTATGCCCTTTGATACACTGTATCTGTTGTATATGATTTTCCACATCCCCACCCCAGGACACATCTCAAATGAGCTATTAGCAGCTCAGCATGTCTTTACTGGTGAAACTTTTGAAATCAATCAGTCAATACAATGATGTAAAAGGAAATGCCTCAGACTTTTTATAAGTAGCTAGCGGTCTCTTAGCTGAGTGCGGATGTCATTCAACCAACAACTACATCATTTTCCTCCAGGTCCTGTCAGTATACCAGTACACCAAATTATGAAATGGCAAAAATCAACACTGAGATCCAGTGTTGCCCCGAACAGATACTGTACCACTGTACTGTATATGATCTTTTTTCTTTACTTTAATATACTGTCAGAAAAGACTAATAAAAATAAATTACAAGAAAAATTGCACAAACCAGTCTTTTGAACCAATTTTCTGATGGGGGCTTTTATTAATAGACTTATAGCAGTAGTACAACATGGTAAATTTCTGGCAAGTTCCCTAGGCTGATCACCAATACTTTGAGCACTATATCAAGCACCCCCCCAAAAAAGAAATCTTTCATGCTCTTAAAATATAAATTTTGGTTTCCTGTGTGCCCATTCCAGCCCCGAATGCAGCCACAACTCTCTCTTTGTATATTCTTTTCAGATTTACTCCCTTTGCTGAGGTTCCACAGCATTCACAAAAAATGTACTACTACCCCTGTACCTTTCACCAAATGTATAATCCCACAAAAATGTACACCTCTATCCTGCCCCTTCCTTGTAATTATTCTAAAACATGCCCGCACACCTCCCAAGTTTCTATCTCTACCCTGCACCGCTCTTATAACATATACCCCTTTTCCTGCACATCTCCTAAGAATTAGACTTACCACTACACCCCTCCTAAAATCTGTACCTCTGCATGTCTCAAAACATTCTGCATGCCTCCTTAAAACTGCCTCCTCACTCTTCATATTTGTACTCCTACCCTGCACCCATCCCAATATTTGCACAGGTACCCCTCACACTCCCCCAGAATGTGTACTCCTACCCCAACAACGTTTGTAACCCATCCACACTCACCCAAGATGTGTGCCCATCTGAGCATATTCCAAATTTATAGCGTACATACTTCTCCAAACATTTGTACTCCTACCCCATGACTTCTGCAACTTGTACCTTCCCTGCACAGATCCCCCAAACATGCAACCTTCCACAGGTTTGCCCCCCCAAACCAACACAAAATCTATACCTCCTACCCCTCTTTCTTCCCAAAATATATGCCCCTGTCCCTGGAACCTTCTAAAGTTTTACCCCTACTCCATACCCTGCAAACTATTCGCCCTTACTTCCACTCTCCAGGGGATGTGTGCCCCTTCTCCTGTACCCCTCCCAAAATTCATTCCACAATCCCCGCACTTTCCCAAACTTTTTACCCCATTCCCTGCACAAACAACAAAATTGGTAAGATTGCCAAAAAACTGCATCCCTTCTCTTGCATCCCTCACACAATGTACACATCTACAGTACCACTACACCCTCTACGGCAAATGAGTACCTTTTGCCCCACACTACTCCAAAAATGTGCACTGTACCATTCACACACTACTCCCCAAATCTGCACCCAAGCTCTTTGTACTATTTAAGAGGTGTAGGATGGTAGAGAAACAAAGCTTGGGAGGTCTAGCTATTTCAGCAGGTTGCAAGTGGAAATTTTAGGTGGGGTGCAAGTACAAATTGTGGGGGTGTTAGTACAAATTTTGTGTGGGATTCAGGAGTAGAACTGAAAATTTGGGGAGGGGTTCTATAAACTTTGGGAGGGGTACAGGTACAAATTATGGGAAGGGTGTAGGGCTAGAAGTACACATTTTGGGAGGGGTGCAAGCAAAAAATGTCAGGAGGGGTGCAAGTACGAATTTTGGAAGGGGTGTAGGGGTAGAAGTACAACTTTTGGGAGGTGTAAGTGCAGCTTTTGGTAGGGATGCTGGGGGCAAGTAAACATTTAGGGAAGGATGCAGTGGTACAAGTACAAATTACACAATGGATTCAGGGGTTAAAGAGAAAATTGTTGTAAGGAAATAAGAACAAATTTGGAGAAGGGTGCAAGTGGTGTACATTTGGGAGAAGTGCAGGAGAAAATACTCACATATATGGTGGTGGTGTGGGCTAAGATACTAACTGGATGAGGTTCATAATTGGGTAAGTGATGGAGTAAAAGTGCACATTTTGAGAGAGAGGGGTTAAGGTAAAAATATTGTGAGTGTGCACTAAAAAGGCAAACATTTTGTGAAAGATGAATAAAGGTTTAAAACTAGCAGAGACCAGGTAGGGTATGCAGAGACAGAAATGGCGGGGAACATCTGGGCAGACTGGGTGGGCTAAGCAGTCCTTTTCTGGCAACAAATTCTATATTTCTATGTTAGGACGGGGTAAGATTACAAATTAGGAAGAGGTGCAGGACATACAGTAAGTAAACATTTTGGAAGGGTTACAAGGGCAGCGGTATAAATTCTGGGATAAGGAAAACCCATAATGCATAAATACTAAGTGTGGTATCATATGGGGTTAATCAAAAATTAGCTGCATCTGCGTTAATTGTCAGGAAAAAGAAAACAAAATTTACATAGAGGAGGTTGTGGAGTCAAAAACAGTGGTTGAATTCAAGCATGCATGGGACAGTCATAAGGCAATTCTAGGGGGTTGGGGGTAGAAAGAAATAGGCTGCTGGTTAGGTAGGATCTGCAGCTTATCCATTAGGTAGGGAAACAGGCAGACTGGGTGGGCCAAGCGGTCCTTATCTGCCGTCAAATTTTATTTTTCGATGTTTACATGACGTGATGGTGTTTGGGCACTCCTTCTCTCATTTAATATTGCCCCCAAAGATTTACTGATTAGTCTGTAAAAGTTACTAGATATTTAATATTTTACAGTATAGCTATAACTGGTCTCTGCTTTTTTTCCCATAGAGAAAGCTGATCATAATTCGCCACTATAACCTGCAAGTTATAACAGTAAATATGTGCCAGATTTTACTATGCGGGACACGTGCTCAGTTCTGCATGCGATTCTGAACTGTTCTCACTGAGGCAATCAAAATAATGTTTCTCACCCCAAAAAAACAAAAATCGTAATATTCACCTATCTTTTATTGTGACCCTTCAGAAAAAAAGGAATGGCAAACCCATGTTCAGCTGTGTGACATCATGGGGAGAGAGAGACGTTTGTTCATATACTAATGCACTCTTTCTTGTTGTTCACTGCAGAAACCATGTAAACTGTTAAAATTGACGCCTCTGATTTGCTCGACTCTGTGGAAACCCAATTTTTTTCATTTACAGATCTCAACAAAAAGATTTTTTATTCCGGTTATACCTCTTAAATGTCAGATTCAACTCATTTATTTATATTAGAAAATAAATAAATTGCATTACAAAATAAGTTGACACACAACTGCGTTTAAACTCTTCATTATTACCATCTAAGAAGGGCAGGGTGAAAAAACAAAGAACAGTATTTACATAAAACAAAGCACAGGGAAGCGAGCCTAACTCCCATTTTATGCACATCCTCAGTGTGGGATACTGTGATAAACCCCTTGGGCATTATTTAGCATCCCACACCTTAGATATGCAGAGAAATCTCGTTATATGCTCCTCCCCCATAGTAGCTATCAGGTGCGCACAAGGAAGGTGGTGCTCAACGAACCAAACTCAGTTCATACAAACAGATATTCGGGCATTCACCCTGCATAAATCAGACTCCAGCCAGCTTTTTAAATTAAAATAGTATGTTATTGGCACATCACAGATAAAGTGCTAAACGGGGTATAGGCTAACCCCTGGCAAAACAGCATCCACCAGATGTATTTCAGACTCTCAAATAGTCCTTTATTAAAGGCTAATGCTCTAGAAAAATGGACATGTTTAAATAGTCACAATATGATGACATCACAGTGACGTGTCACTCACATTTAAATATAGTTATAAGACATCTACGTTAAGTCATCACTAATAAACACACATTATTGCACAAATGCCATATATAAAAAAATCACTTCATGGGAAAATATATTCAATACATTAAACACCTTACAGGTGTTGAGGGTTGAAAAACTTGGCAACTTGTTGCAGGCTGAGTCCTGGGTGAGGACAGTTTGTGACAAATTGGTGCCAACAGTGTGGATTTGAAAATAATTGTCAATAACCTAGTAAATTATCCAGTCACGAACAGGCTATTACTTTAGAGAACACAGTGTACACTACTACTGTTATTTTTGTTTTAAGCAATAGTAGTTAGAGAAAATACATTATGTCTGCATCATATGAAAAGTGCACTTTGCTAAACTTAGAAGAGCTCTGCAAAAGGAGAGGGGTGTGTTATGAGAAAAGTCAATCAAGGGCAGAATTCATAAACATACTCGAGGACAGTAATCAAGGAAGTCGTGGTCACTGCTAGCTGAAGTCATGAGATGGAGGCTGTAAAGCATGAAAGTGAGCCAGAGCTGGGAACTGGGGCAGCAATGCAGGTACAGAGGTTGGAAATGGAGCTTGCCCTGGTTAAGGAAAGGCCAGAGGAAGAGCTACGGAATGTGCATCTGGAAGCAGAGGAGCAAGAGAAGGAGGAGACAGGAAAGGCTGACGTGGAGAACCGAAGCAAAAGGCTGATGTGGAGAACTGAAAGGCTAAGTCAGAGCTGTGTCTAGCTAGAAGCAGAGGAATGTGAGAAAGAGCTCCAGCACGAGATACAGTGGAATGGATGTGACCACAAGACAGATGGAGATTCTGTACCAGAGGACAACACCATAAACTGTGAGTAATGGCACGAGTGGTTTAATCCAGGAAGACAAAATTAATTCTAAAATGGTTCCCAGATATCAGGAGGGAGGGTGTTCTTGTTTTGTTTTTAAAATCTTTTGAAATCTGTGAGCAATATGAATTGGGCAAAGCTACCTGGGCAGCTTACCTTTTGCCACTGCTCACAGGCAAGTCATAAGAAGCTTTCGAAAGAATGGACAATGAGGGCTGCATGGACAACGATAAAGTGAAAAATTCCTTGCTAAAGCATTCTGAATTAACTCCCAAGGCCTATAGGCAAACATTTTAGAGGGTTCAGAAAGGCACAGGGAGATAGCTGTGCTAAAATGTGTACGCAACTAAGCAATTGCAAGAAGCTTAGGAAACAAATCAGCTGAACTACAGGCACTCTTAGCAGTGTGGAGGGTGGATATCGCAGCTGTCACAGAAACCTGGGCAACTGAGCACCAGGACTGGGATCTGGCAATCCCAGGATACAAAGTATACAGGAAGGACCATAAGGAGGGGAAGGGGTGGGGTTGCAGTCTATGTGAGGGATGGGATCAAATGCACAAAGGACAAGGGGAAAGAAAGGAGAATAGAGGCAATCTGGCTGCAGCTCTTAGACTCAAGGGGTAGGAAACTGAGGTTTGGAGTAGTATACAGGCCACTGTCCCAGTCTGATGAGCTTGATAGGGAATTAGTGGGACAAATCAGAAAGGTATGTAGAAAAAGGAAGGTGGTCATCATGGGGCATTTCAACTTGCCGGGGGTTGACTGGAGCTTTCTGGTCACCTCCAGTGCTAGGGAGCAAGTGCTCCTGGACGCGATCCAGGAGGGTCTCCTGACACAGTTGGTTAGTGTACCTACTAGGCTAAAGAACACTTTATATCTGGTATTGTTAAATGGGGAGGCAGTAAGGGAAATTAAGGTGGAGGACCCACTAGCTGACAGCGATCACCAAACAGTGTGGTTTAATATCACGGTGTGTGGGGAGCCAGAGAAATCAGGTACTCGGGTGGTAAACTTCAGGGGGCGGACTTTGGGAGAATGCAGGAAGTACTGAAAGGGAAACTGGAGGACATAAGGCAGGAGATGGACGTGGAGCAGAAATCGGATATTATTAAACAGGGGATTACAGAGGCAAGAGAAGCCTGCACCAAGACACAGAGTAAGAGGAGCAGAGCAAGAAAACCATGCTGGTTGAACAGTGAGGTTGTGGAGGTGGTGAGGGCAAAATGAGAGGCACACCAGAGGTATAGGAGGACAGGGAAGGAAGTGGACAGGGAGTAGTATGCAAGATGGTCCAGGGAGGTGACCAGAAAAGTGAGAGAAGCCAAGGCCCAGAGGGAGTTGAGATTAGCGCAGGGAATTAACAGGGGGGAGAAATACTTTTTCAGATACCTCAGGGAGAAAAGGAAGTGCAAGGAGATAAAAGTGAGGATAAAAAGGGGTGGGGAGTGGATGGAAAAGGAGGAGGAGCAGGCGGAAGCACTGAATGAATACTTCTGCTTAGTGTTCATGTAAAAAGGAGGACCGCTACCACCATGGGCTGGGAGGGTGGGGGACGGGGTGAGGAGGCAACAGACGGAAGAACTGAGGCAAGTAGAGTCCTAGAGGGACTGAGGGCACTGAAAGTAGACAAGGTGCCAGGGCCAGATGGTATCCACCCAGGATGCAGAGGGAGATGGCAGAGGTGTTAACAGAGCCGCTAGCAGATCTGTACAGCACCTCACTGGAGTCAGGAAGTGTGCCACTGGACTGGAGGGCATATATAGTAAGACTGGTGTCACACCTGGAGGACAAAGGCCTCCAGGATGTGAGGCAGCATGGGTTTGTTTCAGGGAAGTCTTGTCAAACCAACCTGATACAATATTATGACTGGATGACAGGTGAGCTGGATAAGGGTCATGTGGTAGATGTTCTTTACTTGGACTTCAGCAAGACCTTCAACTTGGTGCCTCATGGGCGGCTTGGGGGGAAGCTAACTGGTATATGGGTAGGGGCAAAAATGATGAACTGGATTACAAGCTGGTTGAGTGGGAGGCTGCAACAGGTGATGGTGAGAGGGGAGCTCTCAACTCTAAGGCCAGTGATGAGTAGGGTGCCACAGGGCTCTGTGCTGGGGCCAGTATTATTTGGGCTCTTCATATCAGACACTGCACGCGGGGTGGTGAGCAAGGTAAGTCTGTTTGCTGATGACACCAAAATAGGAGCAGTGATAGATGGAGGGGAGGGATGGATGCAGCTGCAGGGGGACCTAAGCAAGCTAGAGGAGTGGTCAGAGAGGTGGTAGCTGGGGTTCAATGCAAGGAAGTGTAAGGTTATGCACTTTGAGGTGAAGAACCCAAGGAGAGAATACTGGCTGGCGGGGAGGGGGGGGTTCAGCTGGGGATCAATAAGGAGGAGAAGGACCTAGGTGTAATGATAACAGGGACCATGAACAACACTAACCAGTGCAGGAGAGCAGCTGCAAAAGCGAACAAAATGCTGGGGTGCATGTGAGGGGGTTTTCGTCCAGGCAAAAAGAGGTGATCTTGCCCCTCTACAGGTCACTAGTAAGGCTGCACTTAGAGTATTGTGTGCAGTTTTGGAGGCCATACCTAAAGCGTGATATCAGGCTACTGGATGGGGTGCAGAGGAGGGCAACAAAGATGATATGTGGAATGGAGGGGGGAGAGACTATGACAGCAGGCTTGGAGACCTGAATATATACACCCTGGAGGATAGAAGGGACGGAGGAACATGATAGTGGCATTCAGGTATCTGAGAGGGCTCAATAAGGATGGGGCAGATGGGATCTTTAAGCTAAGAAGGGGGAGGGAAACCAGGGGGCACGGGCTAAAAATAGAGGGGCAAGATTTAGGAGGGAAACGAAGAGACACTATTTCACAGAGAGGGTGGTCGCAAAATGAAACGCACTACCAGAATGTGTGGTATCATGTAAATCTGTGAACAGCTTTAAAAGGGCCTGGGCCAGTAAACAGGGTAGAGTGAGGGTGGGGGGGCAGTGGGATGACAAAGGGGAGGGGGGAGCAGCTGCAAACCAGGGGTGCTAGCTGCACACTCAAGCAGACTTAGATAGACCTGGTGGTCTGTTTCTGCTGGCACATTCGTATGTTCGTAATTTGTTAGACCACTTGGTAGAGAGTGCAAAAGCTTTCTCTGTATGGGAAATAAAAGATTTATTTCTTATGGAACAGTCCCTATAAAAACTGTACCACAGGAACTGAGAATACGGCTGTTGGCTAGAACTCTGAGCTCCATAAGGGAGGCAACCGAGAGGGCCGATCAGTTCATATCCATCCAACCACAGCCTCATCGTAAAGGTAATGGGACAGGGACATATGGTGGCTTTAAGGGAACTCCGGGGGGGGAGGAAGCCAACCTGTGGCAACAAAAGAAAAGCTGGTGCAACTCTCCCACACAAAAAGGACTGCTTAAAGGTGGGAAATGCAGTGTTATAGTCTTTAATTAAGGTTCAGACACAGCAAAGCGATCAGGAACAGTAACACACGATGGCAACAAAGTCTCAATGTTCCGTGTGCATGTGCTCTGTCAAGAGACCTTGACAAACCACATGCATGCGAAACGCTGAGACATTGCTGCCATCATATGTTACTGTTCCTGGTCACTTTGCTGTGGCTTAAAACTTATGATAATGGACTATAGCACTGCATTTATAGCCTTTGAGCAGCCCTTTCAGCGTGGGTGAGTTGCGCCGACTTTTCTTTTGTTGCCTAGAGTTTTGTTACCAGTTGCTCCACCAACACCATGTAACAGCCCTGTTTCTATTTCTAGAAACCAGCCTCTACCCAACCCAGAAGGGAAGCCAAGTGGTTTTAGAGGTAAAGAGTTAGGGGAATGCAGATGTAATATCTGTTGGAAACTGAGGCATTTGTCATACGATTGTCCAAAAAATGTAACAAAAAGGGCTAGTGCAGCGGAAAGGGCAGCTTGGGGAGCTCCCAGCAGATAGTGGCCTATGCACAGAGTGTAATGTCCTCTAACTTCATTGCACATATGCACCCAGTGGTGATGAATGGATTGGTAACCCAGGGATTGAGGGCTACTGGGGTCTCCAATTCTTTGGTGAAACAGGACTTGATTCAGAAGGAATAGATCCTGTCTGGCCAGTTTTCTTGGATTAGAAGGATGACAGGCCTGGCAGTCTCAGTGCCAAAGGCCTGGATCTTCCTAAGCTGGGAAGGTGGTCAGGAATACAGGAGGTGGGTGCTGTACCAGATCTGCCCAAGGATATGCGTATGGGAAATGACTTTGATAGCAGGGCCAGTATTGTGTGTGTATCACTACCCGTAGCAAGGCAAGGGAACAGGTTCCTGAGAATGCAGGGGTGCAGTGCAAGAGGATACAACCCCTACCTCAGCAGCAAGGAAAGTTGTAGCTGAAGAACATGCTGGGACTGGCAGTTCTGAGCCACAGCTACAGGTAAAGGAGAGTCCAGCCATGTTTTGTGGAAGGTCAGGAATGCAGAGGTGGGGACGGCTCAGCAAGCTGATCTATCCCTCCAAAACTTAAGGGAGTTAGCCACCAGTATTTATGTGTGTGTGTGTAACATTTTGGTAACTGGGAGAAGCACACTGAGCCGAAGCGCATTTCCAGGTGCAACCTGGGGGAAGGGGAAGGGAAGGAGGGTAGTGCAAATAAACAGATTATAATTTAATAAAACATTCAAGTAAAGAAACATAAGGTGCTTGAGATTACAATTATGAGAGCAGTAAGGCCTCTCCACTCTCTTACCTACACATTCACTGAGATGTTTCTACCTTGGCATCCTCTTGCCTATGACAAGGCTTCTTAGCTGCTATTTGTGAGTACCTAACTGAACTGTTAGCACGTTATTTATACTGCCGGTGTTTTGTTCCTTATGTACTCTGTGTCTGGAATACTGTGTGCAGTTTTGGAGAGCACATCTACGCAAGGACATAGACAGGATGGAAGCAGTCCAGAGGAGGGCAACTAAAATGGTGCAGGGTCTGCATCAGAAACCATATGAAGAGAGAGACTGCGAGAGCTTAATATGTACACCCTTGATGAAAGGAGGGACGGGGGGACATGACAGAAACTTTCAAGTACCTCAAGGGAATCAACAAAGTCCAGTAGGGTAGCATCTTTCAGAAAAAGAGATGTGTAAGAACAAGGGGGCACAATTTAAAGATAGAGGGGAGGACGGCTCAGGGGTAATGTAAGTAAATTTTTTTTCACGGAGACAGTGGTGGATGCATGGAACCGCCTTCCTGGGGAGGTTGTTGGGTCTAAAACAGTGGGGGAATTCAAACATGCGTGGGACAGACATAAGGCAATTGTAGTGGGGGGGTTGCAGGATGTAGGCTGTTTGGTTAACTAGAATCTGCAGCTTATCCAATAGGAAGGGAAATGGGCAGACTGGGTGGGCCAAGAGGTCCTTATCTGCCGTCAAAGTCTACGTTTCTATGTTGCTATAAGGCTGTACTTTACAATTTGCCTCTGTCTTTAATACTCAATTTCTTGTATTATATTAGTTTGTCAGTGTGTTACTAATATGTTTATGGCAATGCGTGTTAGCTGCATTTGCTATTCCCAGTTCATATCATTGTTCCCCTCCTTTGATTGACAAGGACCCTCTGTAAATGAGCTCTTAGCTCATAAGTTTGTAATTCCAATTCTTTAATAAATAAATAAGGACTGGAATAATGTATGGGCATATACACACAAAACAGGTACCTGTATAGCCATAAACTATAGGAAGTGATAATAATTAACAGGGAAGAGGGGTATGGTTCAACAGAATTTCCTGGGGAAAATCTACGTGACTAAATATCCCCAACAGTTTACCGACCACTTTAGAACTGTGTAGAGAGGCAGCTGAGGGTCACCCCATACCCTTCTTAGACTAACAGTCTGGTTAAGCGATTTAATGTGTCACTTAGGTGATTCTCCAAACTCTGAAAAAAAGGGAGGTATACTGGGAGAATGGGGTCCTGTACTGTAAGTGGGTACTTAAGGGAAGACAGGAGGAAGGGGCACTCCATCAGGTTATGAGTCCTAGGGAATATAGAAAGCAGCTTCTGGCCTTAGCCCAAGACATACCCTTTTCTGGACATTTAGGGGTCAGCTGTACAACAAAGGTGGTTGCCTAAAGAACAGTTACATATGAACTTACCGTAACAGTAGATCTTCGAGAGAGGCTCTTGCAGTAGGTATTTACAAATAGGACTAAGCCGCCAGGCATCAGGACCCCACAGAAAAATCTCTAGCTAGCAGTCTCTGGCAGGGGACCGCCCCCACGTCAGCTGACCAAGGTCAGCCTACGTCAGTATAAAGGGGCGGCCCCCCACGCCCGCCTTCCAGTTCTTTCCCACCAGAGGCCGAAAGGGCATGACAGGGGGGAAGAGGATATGCCCCCTAAGAAGAAGAGAAGAAACTCAGGGGGATGGAGGGAGGGAAGGTAATACCTACAGCGAGAGTCTCTCTCTTGAAGATCTACTGTTACAGTAAGTTCCTACGTAACTGTTCTATCTTACTTCGAGAGGGCTCTTGCAGTAGGCATTCACAAATAGGACTTAGTTCCAAGTAGTCTGAGACAATGCTGAGAAAGGGAGGAGGAAGCATCATCCACAGTAAATTGGAAGACTAACTAGGGATTCATGTCAGAAGTCCCTGCAAGACAGCCAAGCCGAAGCCTGCTCTACAGCAAGAGGCCACGTCCAAACTGTAATGTTTCGTGAAGGTATGGACAGACGTCCAAGAGGCGGGGGCACAGATTTCGGCAGATGACACATTTCTGAAACAAGCAGCAGAGGCAGCAACTCCTCTTGTGGAGTGGCCTCTGACTTGACCCAGAAGGGTCTTGTTGTATTTGTCATAACAGAAAGTAATGCAATTTTCTAACCCCTTAGAGAGACGCTGCTTGGAAATAGCATTGCCTTCTCTCTTGAGCACAAAGGAAACAAAAAGTTGATAGGTTTTTCTGAGATCCTTTGTTCTGTTAGTGTAGTATATCAGAATTATATGAACATCAAGCATATATGCAGAAGGTACTCTCCATGATTTAAGTGCTCCGGGAAAAAGACTGGGAGGTCAATGGATTGATTCAGTGTGGATTTAGCCACCATTTTTGGAAGAAACTTAGGGTTCATATGCATGGCCACCTATTTCCTGTGGAAAATCAAGTAAGTGATCTTGCACATCAGGGCTTGAAGCTCGGAGATCCTCCAAGCCGAAGTGATGGCCACAAGAAAAAGTGTCTTCCAGGAGAGAAATTTTAGATCCGCCTCCGCTGCCGGTTCAAAGGGAGGCAGCGTGAGCTTCTCCAAAATAAAATTCAGATCCCATGGGGGAGCAGAATTACGGATCGGGGGTCTTAAGTGAAGAACCCCGTTAAGGAAAGTCTTGGAGACCTCCAATTGAGCAACTGTCTTGTCTCCCAAGGGAATGTGGCAGGCCAAAATGGCCACCACATGAACCTTCAAAGAGGAGTAACTAAGGCCCAGATCATAGAGGTGCCTCAGGTAATCCAGAATTTTGGTTGCCAGGCATGAAAAAGGTTTCAGATCCTTGGAATGTGCCCAAATGGAAAATCGCTTCCACTTCATGGCGTAGGTAGACCTGGTCGAAGGCTTTCTGGCCTCCATCAAAATGTCCGCCACTAGAGGCGAAACGCCGAAGCGAGTCATGGCTACGTCTGCAGGAGCCAAGCATGAAGGTGAAGCGATTTGAGTCTTGGATGGACCAGGGTCCCCTGATCCTGGGTCAGCAATTCCTGCGACAGAGGTAGTGGAAGAGGAGATTCCTCTGAAAACTGTGCAGAAGAAAGAACCAAACTTGCCTCGACCAGAAGGGAGCAATGACAATCACTCGTGCCCCTTCTGCTCGAAGTTTGTTCAGTACCCTTGGAATCAAAGGAATGGGGGGGAGGCATAGATGAATCTGCCCTTCCAGGACAGAGACAGCACATCCTACAAAAAAGTCTCGCCCTGGAAAGAGCGAGCAGAAGGTGGGAAGTTTGGCACTGTCGGGGGAGACGAATAGGTCCACCTGAGGAGTCCCCCACTGCTCGGAGGCGTCGTTTATGACCTCTTGTTTGAGTTCCCACTCATGAGACTTGGCTGATGAGCGACTGAGTGCATCTGCCAGGGTATTTTTCACACCTGGCATGTGGAATGCTGTCAGATGCACGCTGTTCTGGTATGCCCAATACCAGACTCTCATTGCTTCCCGGTACAGGGGATAGGAACGAGTTCCTCCCTGTTTGTTAAGATACCAGACTACACACGTTTGTTTATTTATTTTGCTTTTGTTTACCAGGCAGCACACTAGACAGTCAAGTGCCTATTTTCAGGTGCGACCCAGGAGAAGTACAAAGATACAGGCCATAACAATTCAGAGTCAGGATAACAGCAATTCAACAAAGGTACAGTCAGGTACAGGCAAAGAAGACCAACAGTAACCAAGTACAGCAACAAGGTAGCAGCTGTCAGATGCAGTACAGACAGGTAAAGGCAGAGAGCTACAGACAAGTACAGGCAGAGAACAATTACAATGCAATTTCAGTATTAAAGGCGTGCCAACCAAGGAAGGCTGCCGAGGAAGCAAGGCAACTATAAGCAGCACATTTATGAAGCATGCATTAGAGAACATATGCACACACACAGTCAAGATTGGGCACAGGCACATCACAGAGGGTAGGACGGCTAAGAGCAGAGGCAGTCTGAAGCTTGTTTTAGGTGGCCCCAGAGGGAGGACCTGAAACAGCTGTGGGAGGGGGCAACTCTTACATGAACAGGAAGGAGGTTCCAGGCTCTGGGGGCTAGGGCCACAAAGGCACGATCCCCCACAAGGGAGTGGGTCTTGGGGACCAAAAGTGCCTGGGAGTTGATGGACCTCAGCCGATAACCAGAGGAGGCAGGCTAGTGCAGATCAGCAAGTGCCGGTGGGGTGGATGATCGGATGATGTTGTCTGTAAAGTTGCCCATTACGAAGGATCAATGGTTACTAGGGGAGAGCCACCCCAGCCTGGAGTAAAGCTGGCAGTGATGGGTGAGACGAGGGGCTGATAGGGAGAAGCGACACACGTTGTTGTACGAGGTATCCCATTTTGAGAGCCAGGATTTAGGGCCATCCATGAAGGTGGCGAGCCCATAACAAAGCATGGGGAGAAAGAGCACTTTTGCCAGGGCGAGTCTGGCAGCTGGGGTGAGACAGCTTTTTGCTCTGTACGCTAGACCCAGTTTGCAGTTTGTGGCCTTGCAGGAGTTATGTATGTGCAGGGAGAGATCCAACTGAGGATCAAGGGTTACCCCCAGGTACTTGTAAGAGTCAACCACAATCACAGGGATGCCATCAGTACCAATAACTTTGAGATCAGCTGGGGGCATTCTAACCTTGGCAAGGGAGCCGAATAACATCACCTGCATCTTCTGAAGGTTGATGACAAGCTTATTTGCCTTGAGCCAGGACTGGATGCGGTCAAAATCAGAGTTGAGTCTGGAGTTTATTTCACCGATATTTTGTGAGCTAGCAAGAAGCACAAGATCATCAGCATATAGGGTAACATGTCCGGAGGTAAGGACCAAAGGCAGCTGGTTGATAAAGAAGGAGAACAATAAGGGGCCAAGTACCAACCCCTGAGGCATACTAGCCCAGAGAGGGCTTTCTGGAACCTCGGGTTCTGTTGCCTACCCGAGAGGTAGTTAGTGAACCAGGCACAGATGGGAGGGAAAGGCTGAGGGACTGGAGAACAGAGCCCAGGAGAGTGTGATCGACCAAGTTGAAGGCCTTAGACAGGTCAATGAAGACAGCCCCCGTGAGCTTACCCTGGTCAGTCACAGTTCTGATTTCGGAGGTGATCTGTGCAAGGGCCATGGAGGTACTGTGCCCTTTTCAGAACCCATGCTGCTCAGGGGAGAGGAGGTCATAGGTTTGGAGGAAGAGAGCAAGCTGGGAGGGCACTACCTTTTCGAGCAGTTTGTTTACTGCAGATAGAATAGCTATGGGGCGATAATTTTAGTGTATTTTGGGATCACCATGCTTGAGGACTAGGATAACACGAGCCACCTTCCATACGGCTGGGATAGACCCAGATATGAGAGAGGAGCTGAGAATGTGGGAGATTGGTCGGGCCAAGAGGGAGGCCTTCAGTTTAAGTAGTTTGGGCTCGAGGTTGTCATGCTCAGCACTAGAGTGAGGGGAGAGACCAGCTAGGAACTTCCATGTTTCTTTACAGGAGACCGACTTAAAGTAGAAGGGAGGGGGAGAAGGGTGGGGCACAGCGCCACTAGTGGCACTCGAATCATTTGTAGCTGAAGGCATGGAAGTACAGTCAGACAGGTCAGAGAACAGGCCGTTAAAAGCGTTGGCTATAGTTAGGGCATTGTTGCAGCTCACACCGTTGATTAGCAAGTCGGAGACCTGGGGGGCAGGCATGACCAATAATGGTATGTTTGATAGTGCACCAGAAGCTCCTAGGGTTCTTGGCAGACGCTTCAAGGGATGATTTGCAGAAATCACTCTTAGCCAAGCGGATTGCCCACTTGCATGAGTTCCTGAGTTGCCTGTAAACCTCAAAGTCAGATCTGTCCCCCAAGGCCTTATATTTTTGCCAACATTTGTCCCTAAGCTTCATCAGGGCAAACAGGTCCCCTTGCAACCATTTTGTGACTGTGCCCCTCACTCTCCTTTTAATGAGTGGGGCATATCTAACTTGTAATGGGGTAAAAATGGTTTGGAAGCAGTCTAGAGCGGCAGAGGGGTCACAGACTGCATAGACCGGGAACCAGTCTGTCAGGCTGAGGTCAGTGAGGAAGTTATTGAGGTCAAACTTTGAGTAGTCCCTCATCTGTATGACTTTTGGTGGGACCCTGGGAGTAAGTAGCTTCCAGGTACTGTAGGTAGGGGAATGGTCAGAGATGGAATCAGAGAAGAAGCCAGAGTCTGAGATACGGTCAGCCTATTACTCAGCATCCAGTCAAGAAGAGAGCCTTTTTCCCCAGAGGAAGAGGGGTCTGGTGGGCTCGGTGACAAGTTGGCTAAGAGCAAGACCGGACAGAAGAGGTTCATAAGTTTTGGCGTTACCACTCGGCCAGTTTAGGTTAAAGTCCCCAAATACTAAGAGTTCACTGGTCCCCACCTTGGGACTGAGGCAGTCAAGGAGATGGGAGAGGCCATGAACACCACCTTTTGGTGGATTGTACATGCAGGCCAGGTGAAGTTTTAGTGTTACCTAATAGGAGAAGGGCATGAAGGAACTCACAAGAGGGGGACGGGGGGGTGAGGTAAGACAGACACTTTAAGATGGGATTTATAGTAGAGCAACAGCCCACCCCCACCCCGTTTTTTACCCGCCTATCCTGTCTGATCATAAGGTAGCCAGGAGGGCACAGACAGAGTCGGGTTGGGCAGGTTTAAGTCAGGTTTCGAGATCCCTAGGATGTCCAGATTGCAGTAGGCAACCCAGGCCGTTAGGTCTGAGAGGTTGTAGGAAGGCTGTGAATGTTAAGGTAGGCAATTTTAGGCCCTTTGTATCCTGCCACTGAGGGGGGGCATGCTGAGATGGGGGGGGGGTGTCAGGTATATGGCTAAGAACAGCAAGCCCAGGCAGAAGGAAAGGAAAATCAAGTGTGAATTACAGCATAAAACAGCTTCACTGTTAGTGTTGCTATGTGCCATTAGCTAAAGCCAGGCAGCAGATCACTTTACAGCTAAAAATCGGTGAGTGAGGTCTACATCTAGGATGCTGCAATCATTAAATAGGATCTGAAGTGGGGTACTATAGACAAATATAACTAGTTGGCTAAGAGAATAAGCAGTTCAAAGGCCACCACAGGGAGGACAGTTGAGAGTAAGATCAGCGTGACACAGGGTTAAAGAGCTTGGCTTATCAGATAACAGTAATTGAGAAGAAGCAGTTTTTTTTGTTTTTTTTAGTAATCACCACAAAAGCTCCGATGAGCTAAACTACAGCCTGATCAGGAGGAAGAAAGCCCTACTTATAGCCAGGCTATAGGGATGGGAAAGAAAAAATAAATTGCGACCACTAGTGGAGAAAGCTGAAAAACTACCAATGGGAAAGTGAGCTTATAAGACTCACGTGACCCACACTATATAAGTGTATGTTCACCTAGGGTGGTGGTGGGGGTGCAGGGCCTTTCAGTCAGAGCCAAAGGTAGCTGGTGCTGTGAGCCTGAGTGCATCTGGTTTTTGAACCCGAAGTCAGCAGGGTCTGGCTTAGGGGAGGGCAGGGCAAACAAAGGCCCTCATGACCACCCCAGCTGAGGGGGAAAAGAAAGAGGACCGAGTTATTAACAGGAAGGCAGGAGGAGGAGCTGACAAAAATAATATTATACAAGTTTCTATTGGCTAAGGTCTTGTGGACTAATTCGAATTAGGACAGGATTTCAGTTTGCTAAAGTTTGTTTCAGCAGTTTCATTTGCACATTTTTTGTAAGCTTAAAACAACTTATATTCTACAGCTATCCCGAGTAACAATCACAGTACAGGACAAACTCTTACAAGGAAGTAAAATCACAAGCTCTGCCAGATAAGAAAAGAAACTTAAATGGCTCTCAATAACGCAGTAAAAATTAATGAAATGGCTAAGTTAAGCACACGTAAAGTTCCTTTGGCAAAACAAAGGAAGTTGTTGAGTATTACGATAGAACAGTAGAAATAAAAAACTGCCTTCACTGCTCTGGCGTCTAATTTTAGCAAAAGGCCCTTTAAAAAAGGCGCCAAGATCCTAGGTCCATTGTTCCTCTCAGTCAGAGCCAAAAGGTAGCTGGTGCTCCGTGTTTCGTGGTGTACCTGGTTTTGCAACCCGGTGAGTCAGCAATGGTCCAGCTCGGGGGAGAGCAGGGCAAACGAAGGCCCTCACGACCACCGCAGCTGGTTTTGCAACCCGGGGAGTCGGCAGGGGTCCGGCTTGAGGGAGGGCAGGGCAAACATAGGACCTCATGACCACTGCAGCTGGTTTTGCAACCCGGGGAGCCGGCAGGGGTCCGGCTTGGGAGAGGCCAAGGCAAACAAAGGCCCTTACGACCACCGCAGCTGGTTTTGCAACCTGGGGAGTCAGCAGGGGTCTGGCTTGGGGGAGGGCAGGGCAAACGAAGGCCCTCACGACCACCGCAGTGGGTTTTGCAACCCGGGGAGTCAGCAGGGGTCTGGCTTGGGGAGGGCAGGGCAAACAAAGGCCCTCACGACCATCACAGCTGTTGTCTGATTGGATCAGAAGGTGAGCAGGAAGAATGAAGGGAAGAAGAGCCTGCAGAGCATACAGAACTGCCCTCATCTCGAGAACGTTGATGTGTAACCTTGGCTCAAAGTGAGACCAAGTTCCCTGAGTTTTGTCAGACCCTAGGTGGGCTCCCCAACCTGCACCTGACGTGTCCGTGGTCAGAGTCTGGGTGGAATGATCGTTGCAGAAGGGGACCCCCAGATTGAGGTTCTCCTGAACCGTCCACCACTGCAAGTCCCTGATCATTGGGTCTGAGACTAGGACCTCATGATCCAGATGGTCCTGAGATTGGTCCCATTGAGAATGGAGAGTCCACTGTGAGACTCTCATATGGAGTCGAGCCAGAGGGACAGCTGGGATGGCTGCCGCTATGAGTCCAAGAAGTCAAAGGATCTTCTGGGCCCTGACCCATCTGAGGGATAACAGAATGTGAGCTTGGGTTAGGAGCATCTCGATTCTGTCCAGGGGCAGAAAAGCCCTGCTTAGGGTCATGTCCAACACTGCCCCCAATGAACTGCAGCCATTGACAAGGGACCAAGTGGGACTTGGCTTGGTTGACCATGATACCCAGGCTGGAAAAGACCTCCAGGGTAAGGGAAAGGGATAGTTGGAGGTCCTTCCTGGACGGAGCCACTAGGAGCCAATTGTCCAGGTAAGGGAAAACTTGAACTTCTTGGGTGCGCAGGAAGGCTACCACTACCGCCAGGCATTTGGTGAATACTTGGGGGGCCGAGGAAAGGACAAATGGGAGGGCCCTGAACTGGCAGTGTGCCCCTGGAAACAAAAACGGAGGTATTTGTGGTGGGAAGGGCGTATGGGGATATGCAGGTAGGCATCCTGCATATCCAGGGCACATAGCCACAGTACCAACCAGAGCAGGGGTAGAAGACTCTGCAGAGAGAGCACTCGGAATCTTTTGTACTCCACAAACTGGTTTAGAGAACTGAGATCCAGGATGGGTCTCAGGTCACCTGTGTTCTTTGGTACTAGGAAGAAGTGTGAATAGTAACCCGTCCCCTAGTAGGGGTAGGGGATGGGTTCTATCGCTGCCTTCGTGAGAAAGGAGCTGATCTCCTTTAGTTCCAACGGTATGTGAAGAGGGGAGTACGACAATGGAGGAGGTGGTCAATGGGGTGTTATTTTGGATAAACTCTATTGAGTGTCCCACTGACACCAACTGTAGAACCCATGCACTGGTAGTTATTCTCTCCCAGCCCAGCAGATGAGAGGAAAATCTTCCCCCTACCAGTTCCTCTGGAGGTACCAGAGGAAGAGGGAGAGGAAGGGAGTCAAGAGGCCGAGGGCAGAGTGGCTGCCGGGGCTCTGGGAGTCTTACGAGACTCACTTGGGGGAGCTTTGGCCACTGGCGCAGCTCGGCATTTATTGGGATGCTTAGCCTGCATCTGTTTCTGTCTTTGGCGCTGAAAGGGACACTTCCGGCCCTGAGAGGATTTGCACATGGTCTGGACCGACTTTAATGGCAAACCCTTCTCTTGTAATTTGGTGATGATGTCAACAACATCACCTCTGAACAAAACTGAGCCCTGGAAAGGGGCGTCGTGTATAGCTGTCTGTACCTCAGGGGCCAAACCTGAAACACAAAGCCAGGCATGACGACGTAAACCTATGGCAAAAGCTGTGCTTCGACCTGCGGTGTCCATCAAATCATAAGTGGCATGCAGCATGTGCCTACAGGCCGAATGAGCGGAACGGACCAGATCTCCCAGTTCCTGCTTCACCTGGGAATCTGGAAGAGAGTCCAGTTTTGATTCCACCTGACTCAGAATAGACTTCTGGTAGTCCCCCATATGTCCCACATAGTTAAGGGCTCTCAAACCCAGGGTAGAAGATGCATAAGTCTGGATTCTTTGTCGAGGAGAGACAAGCTGAGGTGCTTAGGGCTGGCAGTTCTGTCATGGGCAGCACTAATGACAACCGAATCTGCCTTAGGGTGAAGACTAAGAAAGTCTTTGGCCTCGGGAGCATGGTAAAGCCTATCTGCCTTGCAGGAAGAGGGGCTAACGAGGAAGGTTGCTTCCAAATCGTGGAAACAAGATCCTCTTGAGGCTCAATCCAGGGAGGAATCAGTGTAGAAGTTTAGGGAAGATCCAGGTGAACGGCCAGTTTCTCCTGTTGTGGATCTGGCTCCACTGATTGCCATTCATAAGCAGCCTGTATTTGTTCAGCAACTCCAAGAATGAAGGATTCTCCAGAGTGGACTTGGGTGAATTTTTGGGCCTTGGGGTCTCTGGAGTGTGGGGCCTGTCTCCTGGATCAGAGGGTTTAGAGTCTGAGTCGGTGTCTGAAGGCTCCGAAGAAGAAGAGTCCTCCTTATTAAGCGGGGGATCAGCCGTTCCGGAGTTACCCCCGAGGGTGCATGTCCTCCCCAGGACAAGAGCCAGAAGCTTCTGCTCTGGCATCTGGTAGAGGCGGAGGAGTCAGTTGTCACTGATGAACGGGATCTGACGTTGGGTCTGGCATTGGCTGACGATTTTCTGCCTCCTTAGTGAGCTGGGACTTAGCCTCAGCCCACCAGGAAGCTAAAACCTCCTTAAGGCCATTTGAAGTTGTGGGGGGGACTTGGATACAGGTAACTAAGGAACCCGTAAAAAGGGTACCCATAACCTGACGACAGGAGGCCCGGCGTCGGGTAATGAGGCATCGGGTATTGCAGCACTGGGTACTGCGGCATCAGGTACTGAGGCATCAGGTATTGCAGCATCGGATATTGCAGCATCTGGTATCCTGGTGCCAGGGGCTCCAAAGTAGCTGAAGGACCTGGTGTGGGTCCAGCCAGAGGACCGGACGGGTCTGGCGTCAGTCCGGAATGTGTAGGGGTTGAAGTGGGAGGTCCCACGGAAGGGTCCAGAAAGACTGGCCCTGCAGGCTCTGGCAGCAGAGCAGCTTTGTCGTCAGGCACTGGTATGCCAGAGGGTGACAGCGGGTTTACCGACATCAAGTCCAGCGTATGAGGATCTGGCGAAGGGGGGGGGGCACCCCCGATGGCAGCGTCCCGGTATCCTCAATCCCAGCCTGGGAAGAGGGACAGAATCCACGGGGAGTCTGCGGGGACGGAGGCGCCTCAGACAGCAACAGAACAGACTTCATTGTGGCGACTCCGTGCCAGGCGAAAGGCCAGTGTCTGACGTAGGGTGGCAGGCTGTGCGATCGTCAGACGGGCCGACGATCGGCTTAGCAGCCTTGTCCGGGCAGGTGTTGGCAGAGCCAGAACCCAACTTATCAGACCCACTTGCACTGCTAGGCCCAGTAATAGAGGCGGCCAAACAGGAGGAAGTCCTCCTTGCCCCAAAGGCCCTCGGTGGGTCCAAGCACAAGCCCGATGGGAAGGCCGACGCATGCTTGGTAACCACCAAGGCAGCCGTTGGTGAGCGATCCTCCGGAGGGGAAGATACCTTTAAGGCCGCACCTCCAGCTGAAATCATGGGGGCTGTGGATGATGAATCCTGATCCCTACGTTTTTCCTTGTCCCTTTTCTTCTTATGGTGGCCTTTGATGGAAGTCAGTGTATCCCGGAGTTTCTTCAGGTCTTTTTCCATGGAGGCCAACTTTTTCGTTAAGATGTGGGCTTTCAGGGACTGCTGTCATGTTGCCTCTTGCGGGTGACTGAATTGAAGTTCTGGCAGTGGTCACACTCCTCCACGCAGTGGTCCAGGGCTAGGCAGAAGAGACACAAGGAGTGGCCAGCCTTGTGAGGGACTTGGGATCCGCACGACTCGGACTTATTTTTATGTGATTCGGAGGGCATTAGGGACAACATACACAGATGGATACAAAGAACAATTTAGAGCAAAAACTGGTAAGTTTTGTAGAAAAAAATGAGGAAATACTCATCCAAAATGGTGAAAGAAGTAGCGCTGTTCTTCCGCAAGGTACTTTCGCAAGCCGACAGCGGGAAAGAACTGGAAGATGGGTATGCAGGACCACCCCTTTATACTGACATAGGCTGATGCCGGTCAGCTGACGTGGGAGTAGTCCCCTGCCAGAGACTGCTAGCTAAGATTTTTCCATGGGGTCCTGATGCCTGGCGGCTTAGTCCTATTTGTGAATACCTACTGCAAGAGCCCTCTTGAAGCAAGATCAATTTTTACTGGCCCAGTATTTGACTGATTCAAACTGTTCTGCTGGGCTCTGCGCCCATAGTCTTCAGTGGGTTTTGGAAGAAAATTTTTGCCCACCCCCATCCCCCACCTCCCACCTTAATTACACCCCCCTCCCACCTTAATTAAAAAAGCCTTAGCTCTGCCCACTTCTGCCTAGGGAACCGCCCTTTCATTTCCTATTGGATACTCTCTCTCCTGTAGCTCCTCTCTCTTTACTGCCCACTCTCCGTCCTCCCTGCTCCTCCTCCCCCTCTACTAATCAACTCAGTCCCCTCACTGCCCCGCCTCCTTTCTGTGCCTGACACCCTCCTTATATCTCCTACTGCCAGTCACTCTGTCACTCCGTGACTGGAAAACCCCCCTTTGGCATTACATAGCTCCCACGCACCCTTTCACTCCTGAACTCTATTCTAGATCTGCTACTTCCCGTCTCCCGGTCTTGTTACACTCTTTAATGCCCCCCACTACCTCTCTGCTACATCCTCCTCTTTTGCTACTGCTCTTGTCTCCTCACTGGCCCACCCTCTGCCCATTCTCCCTCAGCCACCTGCTTACCTAGTTCTCCCTGCCCCCCGAGCCTCCACCTCATTGTCTACCTCCTGCCATTTTCACTAGCTGCCTCCCACCTACCCAGCACTCTGTGCCCACCTCTCCATTCACACTGAATCATGTATGACACCAGTACTCTGTAACCCTTTCTCCTCACCTTATTTGCCCTCTTCCCGCTCCTACATCCCCCTGTTCATGCTTCCCCATTGTCCTGAACATCTACCAACTCATGCTCTTCCCCTCCATGGTACCCTCCCTCTCAGTCTCATGTACCTGCCTTAGGCATCTCTAATCACTACGAAATGGCCCTCTCCCCCAAATGGCCGTTGGGTACTCCCCCTGTCCACCGCTACTACTGCCACGCTTCACCCACGGTTCCACCCGTTTACTTGCCCTGGTGAATCTCGGAGTTATCTGGCCCCAAAAAATAGGTGCCAGTCATGGGTATCTCACACCAGTACTCTAAAACATATACTTCTTCTCCTGCTATTGTCAGGAAACATTCATCTCAATCCCAGACCAGCCCCTACAATAAGAAAAACTCAGACCAATCAGCCAGGATCCCTCTCAATAATCTCACTTAACATATGCAGTCTTCTTCACAAAACTGATGCCCTTCAGATTTTTGCCTGCCAGCATACCCCAGACATACTAGCAGTCGTAGAAACCTGGCGCTCACCTTCGGTTTCCAACCATGCTATCACCCTCCCTGGGTATAATGTCTATCGGCTTGATCGAACATCAAAAAAAGGTGGTGGCTGCGCCCTATACCTTAAGGACCCGATCCGGGGGCACCTCATAAACAACCCCCCAAACCACCACTGTACAGATTCTTCCTGTCAAGATCCTTCCCAGTGCGCACAATTAAACCATTACAGTTGTCAGAGTCTACATTCCACCGAGAAAGCAAGGTAATGGGCTTAACACAGTCCTGGAGTTTACCAAATCTCTCTCACCTGACTCAGAAACTATCCTCCTTGGTGACTTTAATATTAACTGGCCTGCTTCAGAGGCAGGGGCATACAGGGGCTTGATAGCGGCAGCAAACCTTTCTCAGATGGTTAGCTCCCCAACCAGAACAAACTATAAAACGGGTACCAGCACCCTTCTGGATTGGATCCTAACAAGCCATCCCGCCAGGATCACAAACACTGCTGTCCTCCCTGACACACTTAGTGACCACTCCCCTGTCATCTGCTACTGGTCCAATAAATTCATCAAGCCCCCCCCCCAAACCATTACTAACTGAGTTCTACCTAGAGGCAAGCTACCTCAACTCAAAACCTTCCTTCATTAACAGGATTGGTCCCCAAGTCTCACTGCAACCAATGTGAACACCGCACTGGAACACTTCATCAGGATCTTCAACCAAGCATGTAACATATTTGCACCCCTCAAGAAGTGCAAGGCCAAAGCCCTATGTAACCCCTGGCTCACTGGAGACCTACTTAGATGACTAAAAGCTCAGGACCACCTTTGAGAGATTGCCAGAAACACCGGGAGACAAGTTGATATTGCTAACTATAAACGTGCACGAAATGACTGCACCAAATATATCTGGGATACGAAGACCACCTATTTCCATAATGCTCTCACTAACTCATGGGGCTACGGTAGGGACTTCTGGAATAACATTAAAGAAGTCACCGGGAAGCAATCTAAATCATCCCCATCAGTACTCAGCATAAATGGTGAAACTACACTTGACCAGAAACTCATTGCTGATACATTCAATAACACCTTCACGGACCTCTGCGCTGTACTCCCACAGGGTTTTTTCGATGAGGTGGTTCCCCTTGCCCCCTTCCCCAGCCACCTCCAGCCACCCTCCCTTCTACTTTAAAGCAGTAAAAATGCATCAAGTCCGCAGCTACGTTACCAAAGCCATTTGCAACTCCAGAGCCAGCAGTGACTCCCTTGACCTCAAACTGCTATCACTCACACTTGAAGAAGTACTCCGACCACTGATCAGGATTTTCAACCTCTCCCTCAGCCTCAGCCAGTTCCCTGACTTATGGAAATCTGCCACGGTAACCCCAATTCATAAAAGTGGTGACAAAACAGCTTCTGAGAATTACCGTCCAATTTCCATCCTACCTCCACTCTCCAAGGCCCTAGAACGGATTGTGTCAGACCAGCTCACCGACTTCCTAGACAATCACAACATCCTGTGCAAGGAGCAACATGGCTTTAGAAAAGGCCATAGCACCTCCACGGCGCTACTTGAATTCACTGGTGCAATCCATCACTCACTCAATAACAGTCATCTTACTGGGTCCACCTTCATCGACTTAATTAAAGCCTTTGATACCATCAACCACAATCTCCTACTTGCCCAGCTTCGACTAGCAGGGCTCTCACATAACTCAGTGAACTGGTTCAAAAGCTACTTAGACAACCGCTCCCAAAGAGTGAGAATTGCTGGCACACTCTCAGATCAAAGACCAGTCTGGTCCGATGTCCCACGGGGCTCAATCTTGGGCCTCCTCCTTTTCAGCCTTTTTCTGAACTCACTGCCAAAATCCTGCCCTGAACAGATCCTACTCTACGTGGATGATGCGGTCATCCTGGCATCCCACCATGATCCAGTCCATCTACAAGGTAACCTCAAACAGGCCTTCTCTGCAGTCAAAAACTGGTTCACTAAACACAGACTTATCCTTAACCAGAAAAAAACAAATACCATGATCTTCTGCAGCTCCCAAAATAAATACAAACAATATCAGCTCTCCATTAAAACTAAGCAAGGAATCACCCTCGAACAAGTTCATACCTTCAAATACTTTGACCTCACCCTCAACAGTAATATCTCCTATGTCCCACTTATCAATAGCGTGGCAAAAGTAGCCACTACTAGGATGGGTCTACTATTCCAACATAGGAAACATCTAACCCCAGAACCCCTGTCCATAGCTGTCCAGAGCTCCATCATCAGCATCATTGACTACGGTCTCATTATCTATGGATCTGCCACAACCTCATCTCTCAGGCATGTTTCAACTTCCCTCAATTAAGCCTGCCGACTCGTTACTGGTTCCCACCGTCTCACCCACACCTGCGACCTCTACTCCAAAACAGGCTGGCTGCAACTGAACAACCAAATCAAATACCAAACCTGCATCACTGCTAAGAAAATCATGATGGGAAAGGCACCACCAGGAGTCAGCACCCTCCTCAAACCCAAAATCACCAACTGCAACACTAGGAGCTCTAAGCCCCAAATCCTTCAAATCCCCCGCTGCTGCACATCTCAAGGCCAAAGGTCGTTTGCATACAGGGCTCCGAGTTGGCTGAATGAGCTCTCTAGTGACATCTCATCCACAGCAACACTTGGAGCGTTCAAAAAAAAGCTACGCCACTCCATAACTGGCACCTCCACCTGTGCTTGCACCCCATAACATCTTCATCCCCTACACTGCTTCTGACCTTATAGGTGTCAGTTTCTGCCCTCTCTTCTTGCACTTACCTGTCTAATGCAACTTCTAATGCACTTGCCTTATGTCTGTCCTGACAAGGCCCCTTGGCTGCCTCACCCTGACCCTCTACACCTATGCCTTCCCCTACCCTCAGCCCTCTCCCCTTCTTCCTCCTATTGTTTCTTGAGTTACTCATTGCTCAGTCTGATTTTGTCAAGCAAAGTTACTGTCTAAAACCATGTACCTGTAACTGTTTTATGTTTTATTGTCTGTTACCCTGTAACCAGCATGACGT
The DNA here is from genome assembly GCA_016271365.2 of Neoceratodus forsteri. NCBI lineage: Eukaryota > Metazoa > Chordata > Ceratodontiformes > Ceratodontidae > Neoceratodus > Neoceratodus forsteri. The sequence continues at coordinate 1,097,425,994 of CM057451.1, forward strand.
GGAACCTTTGTAAAAGAGCCTTGGCTCAAAGGTACTTTGTAATCCTAGACACAAATAAATAAATAAAATAAATAAAGACATGGCAAACTACTGGCAGATATGTCTGCAGTGCCAGAGGGTGGGAAAGGATGGAGACAATGCTAAGCCGACATTGATTCTCCTGCCTATTATTCAAGAGCCATTTAGGCAAGTTGCCATGGCCATTCTGGGGTCACTTAGCACCCCAAGTTGCATTGGCAAGCCGTACATCTTGGTGGTTTTAGATTACATCACGAGGTACCCAAAGTCAGTGCCCTTGTCCTCTGTCGAGGCCGAGAAAGTCGCTGGCGAACTGCTGGGTATATTTAGTTGGGTGGGTTCCCCCAGGGAATTCTGTTTAACCAGGGTATCAAATTCATGTCTGATTTGATGACTAGTCTTTGATAGAAGTGAGTAGAGAGGCAGCTGAGGGCCACCCATACCATCCTTGGAATAACGGTCTGGTTGAGCAATTTAATGCATCACTTAAGGCCATGTTGACAGCATTTGCTGAACAGCATGCAATAGAGTGGGACAAGTACTTACCCAATCTCATATGCATGCAGGAAAAGTCCCCATGGAGTCCACAGGATTCTCACCCTTCAAACTCCTATTTGGACATATGGTGAGGGGCTCCCTTGATTTGGTAAGGGATGAATGGGACGGTGAGCTTGCTCGCCAAGGTGAATCTGTTGTGGAGTGTGACCTGAATTTCAGGTCTAGGCTCAAGGAGTTTTCTGTATAATCAGGCCTTCCTGGACTTTGTTTTATAATCCTATCCTACGCCTGACCTTTGTGCTTTCATTTCTGTCCCTGGTTATATATTTATCTCTCGATATTTATTTTTGAGTTAATTATTTATAAAACATTTATAATAATGAGTTATAGTGCAGTATATTTATTATCAGGTTTAAAAACATATCTGTTCCAGCAGGCTTTAATGGTTAATTTTAAATGAGATGGATAAAATTTTAATGTCTATGTTGAATTGCTGCTATGTGCATTCTGTTCTGTGAATTGTACTGTACAGCACCCAGAGTCCCTGGAATTGGGCGCTCGATAAATAAAATATTTATCTATATCTATCTATTATATTGTTGGTTTTATTTTGTACGTGATTTGAATTTGTTCAGCACCCACAGCCTCTGGGATGGGCATCTTTTTAAATAAAAATTGCCTTGCCTAGCTCATGGGGTTCGCCCAGGAGCACCTAGTCTCTGCGCAGCAGAGACAGAAGACATGGTACGACCATGGGGCCAGAGTCCAGGAGTACAAAACCAGGCAATGGGTCATGATGCCTATCCATCCTTGCTTGGCAGAATAAACTGGAGGTGGCTTGGGAGGGTTTGTACTCGGTGGTCAGGAGGGTGAATGATACTATGTGGTAGAGCTGACAACAGGGGGCGCAAGCAGCAGATCTACCATGTGAACATGATGAAGCCCTATCATGACCAAGATGAGATGGTCCTGGCTGTGTGCAGCTACCCAGAGGAAGGGACAGGGGGCAGACCCACTGGTGGATCTCTTGGGAGAGGTTAAAGGAGGACCCTCTGTGGACGTTGTCACCCTCTTGGACAGGCTGACACTGGCCCAAGCTACCAAAATGTGTAGAGTGCTGTGAACATTTGAGGGGATGTTCAGGCAAAAGCTGGGGAGTATCACACTGGCAGAGCACCACGTAGATGCAGAGTCCCAGGTTCCCTTGAGGCAGCCACCCTTCTGAGTCCCTGAGGGTGTAAAACATGCCACAGAGGGGGAGATCATGAAGATGCTGGCTCTCCAGGTGAGAGTGTCAGTGGCTCATCATGTAGCACACTCGCCTCTCTGGCTGGAAGTTTGGTAGGTTGTGGGTTCTAGCCTCACACTGGGAACTTGGGATAAATCCCAATAATGACAAATTATGAGGTGCTGTCTTTCGGATGAGATGTTAAACCGAGGTTCTGTCTGCCTGTTCTGGTGGTTGTTCAGATGGACTTTTAAGATCCCATGGCACTTCTCGAAAAGAATAGGGGACTTTTATTTAAGAAAAAAATATACAACATATGTATTTCATACAAAGCACATGTACTCAAGTCCAAGGAGAAGCAACAAAATGAAAAGTCAACAGAAACCACTGACCCAACAACAGGAAAACAGACAAGAAGTGAGGAAAAGAAAATCTATCATTTGAGAAGCCAGGGTGTATTCCTTTACCAGTCCGCAAGAACAGCAGCCAATACTCCCTGTTTCTCCTTAGTACATATAAGTGACAGTTCCTCATTTACTTGCTCAAGAAGACCAGTAACATTAACAAATTTCTGTTATAAGATAAACTGGTATCAAACCTGCCAGATCATGGGGATGGAGCCAGCAGCCCAGCTAGCAACAGCACTTTTCTGGAGCTCCCAAGACAAGGCTATATTTTTATAAATAAAAACATTGTTTCTAAAAGAAATACTTGATCTCCAACTTATATTCGGAGCAAAAGAGAGGCTGCATCCAGACAGCTATATTATAACATGAAAATGGGCCGTACAAAATCAGCAAAATCAGACTTCTTCCAGCTGCGTTCAACCAGCGCTAAACCACCCGACGAAGCAGTAGGCCCCTCACAGCCTACAAGCACTAACTCTAACGCAGCTACCCTGTCTACTTTACAAATTGCAGTAAATGCTTTAACAAAAACTGTCCAGCAAATGGATGGTTTTTTAGAAATATTTCTGTCAATGGAACAAAGATTAGATGCCATGGGGGAGATTGCAAAAATGACAGAAGCGACAGCGGGGAAGGCCATGGCGGCAACTGCCACATCTCTAAAGGAACAGGCCGCTCTCCAGAGCCGCATGGAGCAGTTAGAGAACACAGTCTGGACAGCTAACATGCGCATCCTAGGTCTCCCAGAGGACTCAGAGGGAGATGTCCTTCTTTCATATCTGCAAACCTGTCTGCAGGATTTAACTTCCATGTCGGACTTTCGTGTGGTCAAAGCCTACAGGATTACCCCCAGAAGGCCTTCAAATAGCACAGAAAATCCAAAAACTGTCATGTTTACACTTTGGTCTGCAGGAGAGCGAGACTCACTGTTGGGGTTCCTAAGAAACCAGGGGCCGATCTATGTTGAAGAGTCCTGAATTCTGTTCTTCCCTGACTTCTCCTATGCCACCTGAATGAGAAGAAAAGCATTCGATGAGGTGAAGGGCAGACTGCGGGAGTTAGGTATCACTTATTCTCTTGCTTTTCCAGTGTGACTCTGTTTTCCTGAAGGCCGTTGGCAGTTCCGATTTACTGACCCAAAGGAGGCTGGTGCTTATGTGGACAGAATCACAGCTAAACGATAACTTGAGAAATGCTCATCGGAAGATGAGGACACGGAGGGGGAATGAAGACCCGGGTATTTGGTAATGGAGAACTTTTCTCTAAACAGTAGTTTGATTTGGGATTTCTGAGAAAAGAATGAACACTCCACCTCAGATGCAGGACTGTTAAACTGTCCGTTAAATTTATGGAGGTATCTAACTTTTTATTGTGAGGACTGTGTTGGAGATTTGAACACTGTTAAGACTCTGATGTTAACTCTCAATTTGTGTTTATGCAATCACTTTCTTAATTAACCTATGATGGAACAGTGGCTGTTTTCCTTTCATTTTCTATGTTTATAACTAGGAATGTACGTGCACAGAACTGTTTAGTGATTGCTAAGTCCTGATCTTTTTATTGTAATGTGATACTTTGATTCATATTACCTCCTAATAGAAAGTATATAACGAATTATAAGAGGAGAGAGGTTCCATTTTGTCTCACATAGTGAGTAATTGTGGGGGGAGGAGGTGCATTATGCCTCATGGCATCTTGTTTGTTGCTGCGCAGTTGCTCCAGGAAGCCTCATGAGTTTTAACAGCCTAGGTGCCCAACATTTATACACAAGGCACGAGCAGGTCTTGGTGCAGGTGATCGAAGTCCTACTATGGCACCAGACACTTTTTTTTTTTCTTCCTTTTACTTACTTAATTTCAATAAGACGTTGATTTCCCGGAGCACTGTGGGCTGCACCCTAACACCCTAGTTTAGCCTGTAGGGGAGCTCTGGACTGGAGTTTTCTTGTTATAGCACAGGTCACAGAGAGTAGAGACAATAAAAATTATAATTCTCCCTAAACTTCTATATCTGGCTCAAACCATACCCATTCTTCTCCCAGAATCATACTGTAACACACTCAATAGAGGAATATCCCGCTTTTTATGGGGTCTCAAAGACTAAGAGTGCGCCTTTCAGTGCTACAAATCCCAAAGAGGGAGGGAGGTTTATCTCTCCCAAATTTTAAAATATATCATCAAGCAGCTCAATTGAGGACTGTACTGTACTGGTTGAACCAGACGTACCTAGCTAAATGGAAAACATTAGAACTACGGGAGGGGGCACTTGAAAACCTTAATTTCATCCTTCTAGGACAGAAAGAGGGGACTCCTGCCCATCATGAAGGCAATCCATGTACGGCTCCAACCTTAAGTATATGGTTTGGAATACTGAGGGATAGGAAGGCTAGACACTGGAGACATCTTTTGTTCTCGGTTCCATATTTGGATACCTTCCTCTCCGCTAAGTGGGATGCAGGGTTTAAAAAATGGGAGAAAAATAACTTGCATCTTATATGGCATTTCTTGGAGGGAAATAAGATAAAGGCATTCCAAACTTTGGTTAATAAATATGGAATTTCATGGCAGGATAGGTTTCAATACTTTCAAATTAGAAATTACATAAAAGAACTCCAAACACAACTGGGTGTTGAAAATCCCCCTCCACCACAGATAGCTCATATCCTTAAGAGAGCAGTAGAGGGTGACCCTCCTACAACTTACATTATCTCTAATTTATATCAAGTTCTGCTCTCTTAGAAAGGAGATACAGTTCTCTCAATTAAAAAAGCATGGAAGTGCGATTTGGGGATCCAGATCACAGAAAAATTATGGTCTTGGACACAGGGGAGGATACATAGGGGCTTATCAGCAATTAGTTGGCAGGAGTTTTCTTGGAAGGTATTTATTAGATACTTTCGGACTCCAGCAATTCAAGGGAAGTATCAAGGGGTTAACTATTTAACTTGCTGAAGAAATTGTGGGCACTCACCAGCAGCTTTGGGGCACATATTGTGGGGTTGCCCTGTATTGTCTTCATTTTTTCGGGAGCTACAACAGGCCCTATAGATAATTCTAGATCCTGGGCTATATGTTACTTCCATGTGTTATTTCTTTTTGGACTTGCCAAAGGAATATAGAAACCCCAGTACAAGAAAGTTCTTAAAAATCTTTTTCTTGGCAGCCCAGAAGGAAATATCAAAACACTGGTTGTCACCAGTGACAATTACATTATAAATGTGGCAGGATCTTATGATCTCTATATATAGAATAGAAGCCTTAATGGTGGCTATCAATAAGGGAGTACCAAAGTTTGAGATATTGTGGAGACGTTGGTTGCTATATATAGAAACATAGAATTTGACGGCAGATAAGGACCGCTTGGCCCACCTAGTCTGCCCATTTCCTTACCTAACGGATAAGCTGCAGATCCTAGTTAACCAACAGCCTACTTCCTCCTACCCCCCACTAGAATTGCCTTATGTCTGTCCCATGCATTCTTGAATTCCCTCACTGTTTTTGACTCTACAACCTCCTCAGGAAGGCTGTTCCATGTATCCACAATCCTCTCTGTGAAGAAATACTTCCTCACATTACCTCTGAGCTGTCCCCCCTCTATCTTCAAATTGTGCCCCTTTGTTTTTGCACATCTCTTTTTCTGAAAGATGCTTCCCTCTTGGACTTTGTTGATTCCAATGAGGTATTTTAAAGTTTCTATCATGTCCCCCATCTCCCTCCTTTCCTCCAGGCTATACATCTTGAGTTCCTTTAGTCTTTCTTCATATGTCTTCTGATGCAGATCCTGCATAATTTTGGTTGCCCTCCTCTGGACAGCCTCCACCCTGTCTATGTCTTTGCAGAAATGGGGTCTCCAGAACTGTACACAGTACTCCAGATGTGATCTTACCAACTGTCTGTACAGAGGGCCAACAACTTCCTGTTTTCTACTGGTGATGCCTCTCCCTATGCATCCCAGTATCCCCCCAGCCCTCCTTACTGCTTTCTCACATTGTTGGCCCATCTTTAGGTCATCTGATATGACTACCCCCAGGTCCCTTTCCATTTTTGTTGTTGTCAGTATCTCACCCCCCATTGTGTACTCTTCCCCTGGGTTTTTGTTTCCCAGGTGCATTACTTTGCACTTCTTTGCATTGAATCTAAGCTGCCATACATTTGACCATTCCTCCAACCTTGGCCAAGTCCCTTTTCATCCTTTCCACTCCACTCTGTGTATCAACCCTGTTGCAGATCTTTGTGTCATCTGCAAAGAGACATACTTTCCCTTCCAGTCCCTCTGCAATGTCACTTATGAAGACATCAAAAAGGACCGGCCCCAGTACTGAACCCTGCGGTACCCCACTAGTAACCCTCATTTCTTCACTGTGGACTCCCTTTACTATTACCCACTGTGTCCTGTTGTCCAACCAGTGTTTTACCCAGGCTACCACCCTGGGACACACTTCCAGGCTAGCCAATTTGTTTATTAATCTTTTGCATGGGACTGTGTCAAATGCCTTGCTAAACTCTAGGTAGGCCATGTCCACAGCCCCTCCCTGGTCTACTGCTTTGGTCACCCAGTCAAAGAAATCAATTAGATTTGTCTGACATGACCTTCCTGCTGTGAATCCATGCTGCCTTGGGTCCTGTGCCCCACTGGCCTCTAGGTACTCAACAATTCTTTCCTTCATGTGTCTGAGGTGAGACCAGATTTCATCCCCTGATAAAGAGTACCTCTGGGGTATTATATCAGTGCCCCACAAGTGAGATATGACATACATTAGTAGGGTAAGATAGAGTTGAACCTTACCTGTTTCCCCTGGCACCCCCCGATAAGTTAGATCATTAAAATTATCCCCCTCTACAAAGAAAATTCTATGTCAGGGTGGGGAATTATCTTTTTCTTGTAAATAAGTTCCTTTGAGTAACTTGGGTAAATGAAGCCTCTGTCTTATCCCCGGAAGTCCCTGCGAGACATACATATACTCCATGTCTCCTCTAAGGTTGCTGTGATAACTGAGCATATTATAACATGGCTTAATGTGAACTAAATCAAATAATTTGAGTGTGAGTGTACTCTCTTTGTATGTATTGTTTGTCTGTAAAACCTTAAATAAAGAAAGTTTTAAAAAAAGTTATAGCACAGGTTGTTTAAAGTTACCTACGACCTTTTTTGGGTCGGTTCACAAATGTGGATTTCCAATATTGTTATTGCAAACTTTGAGCTTTGGCTGCATTCTGGCTCCTGACATTGGTTCATGTCTACTGTATGAGAGGAAAATGAGACTAGCCTCTAATGTTGTACTGAATGACTAGATAGTCACCATCCTATGTAATGTATTTCTGATTTTTATGTTTGCTTGCACACATATGCAAGAAATATAGTGCCATCATCCAAGTTTTCCAGAGGTGTGTCAGCCTCTTCCAATTCAGTCAGTGTATTTGCAGGCGTGGTCGCAGTGCGCCAATCACTGCTCCAGTTGTCTATGACAGCAGGAAAATGCAGTGGCATACAGATGAAAGGGAGAGCTCCGCTTCAGTGAGCAGAGCTCCCCCCCTCAACACGCATGCACATTGCGTGCTGACGCGCCCCCCCCGAACTGTATAGCCGATGGGGGATTAACCCCCCAACAGCCTACAGCTGCCACGCTGGGAGCCCACCCCAGCGTGGCACAAGCCCGTATGGCCGGCAGAGGTGCCCAATCCCCCGCCGGCTCCAGCCCCAAACAGTTTTTTCCAGCTGCCACGCTTGGGAGCCCACCCCAGCATGGCAAATGTCCCGCTGCCTTACTAATTAAAAAAAAAAAAAGAAAACCTGTAAATTTGAAAACGGTCCCTCGTAGTCTCCCTGCTCCCACCCGCACCCACCCACCGCGCACCTGCCTCCCACACACCCTCACCACATACTTACCTCCGAGTCTGGCGCGACGATCTTCGTGGACTCGAACATGTCTGACTCTTCAAAGCCTTAACTGAGGAAATGCCGTAAGCTGTATAATGTGATAGATAGGTTTTTCCAACTTTGCTGCATATCTCGGCATTTTTGAATTTTTGCACCAAATTTTCAACATGGGGTTTTTGGGACCCCTTCTTCAGAATGATGTCTACCACAGGAAAGATTTCAGGCTCGAAGGGTGATTTCCGCAGCTACTGCACGTAAATCACCTTTCGACTGATTAATGAAATGACACTGCCACTGTTCATAAGGTGGATCTAAAAAGCCTATTTTGAAAATTTGGTGGAAAAATTCCTATAATGACTGTTTTACTTAGCCGCATGTTATGCAGTTCCTACTGCACAGACGTCACGAATTTTCAATATTTTCACTCAGATTTTCAACATTGCCATTTTACCACACCTTCTTATGAGCAGTACAGCTGTCATTTTTCACATCCCACCCAAAATGTGTTTCTGCCCATGTAGCGCACAATGGCGCAGTCGGTGTGTGAAATCAATGTACGGGACAAATTAAGAAAATCACAGGGACACTGTTCATGAGCAGAGGTCTTAAAATGGGTATGTTGAAAATTTGCTGAAAAAATTCCTACAAAAATGACTGTTTCACGAGCATGCGTTGCACAGTTCCTACGCACGCTCATAAGTTCATGAATTTTCAATATTTTCACTCCAGATTTTCAACATTGCCATTTTACCACACCTTCTTATGAGCAGTACAGCTGTCATTTTTCACATCTCACCCAAAATGTGTTTCCGCCCATGTAGCGCACAATGGCGCAGTCAGTGTGCGAAACTAATGTACGGGACACATTAAGAAAATCACAGTGACACTGTTTATGAGCAGAGGTCTTAAAATGGCTATGTTGAAAATTTGGTGAAAAAATTCCTAAAAATTACTGTTTTACAAGCATGCGTTGCAGAGTTCCTACGCACGCTCGAAAGTTTGCGAATTTTCAATATTTTCACTCCAGATTTTCAACATTGCCATTTTACCACACCTTCTTATGAGCAGTACAGCTGTCATTTTTCACATCCCACCCAAAACGTGTTTCCGACCATGTAGCGCACAATGGCACAGCCGGTGTGCGAAATCAATGTACGGGACAAATAAAGAAAATCACAGTGACACTGCTCATGAGCGGAGGTCTTAAAATGAGTATGTTGAAAATTTGGTGAAAAAATTCCTAAAAATGACTGTTTTACGAGTGTGCGTTGCGCAGTTCCTATGCACGCTCGTAAGTTCACGAATTTTCAATATTTTCACTCCAGATTTTCCACATTGCCATTTTACCACACCTCCTTATGAGCAGTATAGCTGTCATTTTTCACATCTCACCCAAAATGTGTTTCCGCCTACGTAGCGCACAATGGCGCAGTCGGTGTGCAAAATTTATGTATGGGACACATTAAGAAAATCACAGTGACACTGGTCATGAGCAGAGGTGTTAAAATGGCTATGTTGAAAATTTGGTGAAAAAATTCCCAAAAATGACTGTTTTAGGAGCGCACGTTGCGCAGTTCCTACGCATGCTGGCAAGTTTGTGAATTTGCAATACTTGCACACCAGATTTTCAACAGTGCCATTTGACCGCACTTCCTTATGAGCAGTACAGCTCAATACTTCGCTGCCATTCCTATTATGCAGCTCTGTAACTTCTACACTACCAATGCCAATGCCAGCAAGCAAACATTCGGCATTGACAGATGCTTTTTTAGGCTGTATACCCACTCAGGATATATGTATTTTGTATGCTCAAGTACTAAATGCTATAAATAAAAATTAAAAAAAAAAAAAAAAAACCTGCCAGATCATCCATCCCGCTAATATAAGCCAGAGTGCCTAAGTGGAAACCGTGCTAGGCCCCTACAAATTTTCCATAAACTGAAGTATATATGACATTCCTGATAACTGTGGAATAGCCCATCGTCTAGCAAGCATACACCAGAAATCAATAATGTATGGGCAATCAAAAAACAAGGGCTCCATCGTTTCAAACTGCTGAAAGCAATTCTCTCTCAGACAACAACGGCCTGATATGGCTTTATGTAGGTGGTTATTTCGTACATTAAGTCTGTTGTGGCAGCATAATCACAATGTTTTATTTATTTATTTTATTTATGTCTTTGATAACCAGGTGGGTGCACCGATCCAAAGGACCGTTTTCAGGTAAGACCCGAGCCACAGCATGGCACATTAAGCAATACAGGTGTGGAGAACAACAGTAAACACAGGCCTCAACATGAGATGCAGGAAATTACAGAACAAGGGGTCTTTACATAAAGTGCAACTACATAAGAATACAAGGTGTCAAAGAAGGCCAGCATACAGGTCAAAAATACATAGTCACAGGCCAGGCAACAGACTGAAATATAAGTCACAAAATACAGAGACCAAACATAAGTCTCAGATATGATATATAGAGTGCAAAATGCATTCAGGTACACTAATAGCGCGCAGGTCAACGAGCAGATTGGTACTCCGAAATCGAGTAAACACTTCCCCTTAGCAAATGGTGATGGGACTTAGAATAGGGAGGCAACAACAGAAGCCCCGAAAGTGGTGGAAGAGGACAGGAGCGGTCGTGGTGGTGAGTATAGCAAGGATGAGACACTGCTAACAGGTGGGATGGAGGGAGGGGATGCCAGAGATTACCAAAGAGAGCAGTGGCATTTGGCTTCAGACAGTAGCCACTCTTTGAAATTGTTTTTGAAGGAGACATGAGAAGTGGAAGAGCGGAGAGATGTAGGAAGTCTGTCCCATAGGGAGGGGACAGAGACAGAAAAGGCTTTATTACCCATGGTAGAGGAGATTCGTGGAACTATGGGGGGGGATGGATGATTTGTGGAGGCTCCTAGCTGCCAGTCTGCCCATGAGGAGGGATGAGTATGGGGACAGGTGTCTGGCTCTCAGAGTATTGTCAACTAAGCAACCAAGGGCATAGTTGAACCGTCCTTGCAGTGGGAGCCAACCAAGTGACAATACACAATGATGGGTAGAAAAGGGGGCATGGAGAACAAAGTGACAGATACTGATGTAGACTGAGTTCAGTCTACAGCGTAGAGCTGAGGATATAAGGGAATAGACAGGAAAGCAGTATTCAAGGAGTGGAAGAAGAAGATGTGTTCCACATCTTTGGAGGTACTCTGGGTTCAGTGAGTTGATCAAGCACACACTTGTCACTAATCACAGGCAGGCAAACAAAACAAGGACTAGTAAAAAATTGAGTGGTCAATATGCACATGTACATTTCCTTCCTTGTATTATGTAAGACATCATGAACACTAAGTTTCCACTGTTTCAGCCTTTTAAAATAGTCTATTATGTATATTGCCATATCTATAAAGATATTATGAAAAAAAAACTAACGTCCCTGTCTGCCATTTCTGAAAAAAAAAATCTCCCCGACCTGAAAAAAAAGTAACTCACGGTCTTTCATATCTTGATAGGATAAGTAGTATATTATTATGCAAAAATATAGTGAAGAAAAACATTACAGGATTCATCATGTTGAGACCACCTTCTCTAAAAGAGTGGTGAATTTCCCCGGTGTCCTGGCCAAATTTCCCCCATTCACTAGAAATACAACCAATGGGTTAATCTGGTTATCTATGTCAGTTTGCATCTGTATCTTCTTCCTCTTCCCTGGGAGGAAGCTAAAAATAGGCAGAATTGCCTACTTCTCCTTCCCTGGTCAACAAAAAAAAACTAAATAAATAAAATCCAGGAGTCCCGTAGTCCCTGGACCGCCCCAGTGGTACTGATACCCCAAAAAGATAGGCCCACATGGTTCTGCGTCGACTACTGCAAGCTCAAAAGCTGTACGGAGTCGGACGCACACCTCATGCCCAGGACAGATGAGGTCTAAGGAGGTTGAAGGGGTGATGTATCTGATCACTACAGACCTGACAAAGGACTACTTGCAGGTGCCTCTGACCCCTGAAGCCAGAGAGAGGTCATCCTTGGTCACCCGTTTGGGTTAATTGAGTTTACAGTAATGTCATTTTGGATGAAAAATGCACCAGTCACCTTTCAACAGCTCATGGACTGCATTCTAAATGTGGCAAGATTTGGCACTGGCATACGTGAATGATATCAGCATCTATATCAGACCTGGGAGGATCATGTCAGGCACATGACCGAGGCGTTCTGCTGACTGCAGGCTGTTGAGCTGATAGTCAAGGTGGTGAAATGCCAGACAGGAATGGCGGAGGTGTCATACCTTGCACACAAGGTGGAGAAGAGGTACATCCGGCCTGAGCTAGTAAAAATTGAGGCCATACAGCGATGGGCCACACCCATGACTAAGAGAAAAGTATGGCCCTTCCTAGGGATGGCAGGGCATTACCATAAGTTTGTGCCAAATTTCAGCAGTGTGGCAAACCCCTGCCCAATCTCACCAGTAAGAAAATGCCAGACAAGGTTCAGTGGACAGAAATGTGCAACAATATGTTCTGCCATCTGAAGAAGGCATTGTGTCGGGCATTTGTGCTTGCCAGCCCGGTCTATTCTCTAAGGTTCGTTGTGCACATAGATGCAAATGATCATGGATTAGGCATGGTTCTGTGTTATGTTATGCACTCAGGAGAGGATCACCCAATCATGTACCTGAGCAGGAAGCTGCTGCCCACAGAGAAGGCCTACGCCACAATTAAAAAGGAGTGTCTAGGCTTTGCAGAAGCTGCAACCATGTCTGTAAGGGAGGGAGTTTATCCTGGTCACTGACCACAATGCCCTCAAATAGCTGCATAGTACCAGCAGGCAAAACCTCAAATTGCTATGATGAAGTCTGGTGCTGTAGTCCTATAATATGGACATCAGGCACCGCAGTAGGTTACAGAATGGAAATGGGTTGTCTAGACAATAGCTAGGACCAAGAAGAAACAAACAAAATGGGAGAGGTGCTATGAGGAACTAGTATGGGGTTCACACAGAGAGTGAACTGAGGGCATAGCAAGTGGAGTCAGCCAGCTCATGTGAAAAAGCAAACATTCATTAGAGGTGCTAAAGAATGTATTTTTCATTTCTCAGTGGGTGGAGATGTAACAATAATTTTGTACTTTTTTAAACATGAATTCTTAATTGCACTGATTATCAGTTATACTGTAATCAGCTGAAGGGACAAGCAGACTTCCAGATGAATAAATGGAAGATTTTTATCAGAAGACAGACCAGCTGTCTTTGAGGGTGATTTCAGTCTCTTTATCCAGTAAATGACAGGACCGCCTGGTCAGAGAACTTCAAAGCAGAGAAGTCTCTTTCACATCAAAAAACTGTCTTGGGCACTCAGAAAATTCTCTGTAGAGCAGACAGCAAATAAAAGGTAACACATAATGTGAGTTAGTCAAATTGAGTGACTCAATTTAAGTGCCGGTAGGAACAGCGAGTGTTAAACTATAGCGAGGATTAGTACTGTATATGGCAGGTATAGCAGTGAGCTACATCAGCTGCAGCAGGCTATGGGGCTATGTTCGGCCAAGCAGTTCCCAGCTGGCTGTTTGGTATAGTGGCTTCTGTCACCACCTCTGCAACTGGTGGACCTGGGTTTGGCTTTGGCTGTGGCAGATTTTTTTTTTATTTTTATTTTGGGGGGGTAATATATGTTTTTTTTAAGTAACTGCTGTTCCCTCACCCTGGCTTTGTTCCCTCCCACTCGCAGGCTGTCTCCCCCCCTCCAGAGCAGCCCCCCTCCTGAGTTTTCTCCTTTCACCTGTGTCCACCCCACCCCCCAGGAGCTGATTAATTTTGGGGATGTGGGAGGCATAGCTCCCCCGCATAAACATTTAATTTATATTCCCCCAACAAAGAAAGTAAGTGACCACCACCATTTGTGGCGGTCACTGTAATTCAGATCACCGTTTTCACTTTTGGTGATGTTGGGTTCGCTGTTGTTGTTGGCACTCTTCTTGAGTCGCTGTTATCACATAAAACCCAAGTAAAACAATGAGAGGCGTCTTTGAGTGTACAAAATCCGTAGGTCCAGTTTCAACTAGTTCCTTTAGAGGAACTGTCCTGAGAACAAAGCACTGGTCCTGGAAATTATGTTACCAAGCAGGGGTGATGAGGGTGGGTGAAGCCAGGCTTACGTCTGAATGTGAGAAGTGTTAGTCAGTCTGTGCTGGGACTTCATACATATACCATCGAAGAGATAGATTCTGCCATGGCTCACTAAGGTATCCTATGGGGTAAGAATATGTCTGCTCTTCTACAGTTAAGAAGCTATGGGGAGGCACTGGAGCTAGCAGCTGACCAGGAAAGATACTCTCTGCAGAACTCCACTTCGGGCATACCTCTTTATGATTTCTTTAAAATCAGATATCAAGAAAACAACATGCAACAATCAACAGATTGCAGGGAGACCTTTCTAACGAGGGGCTACTTCTTAGATTCTAGCCATGGGAAGACCAAGAAACCAGCAGATGAATGACGGTAGAAAACAGAAGCAACCTGGACTGGCAAGCACCATGTCAGAAGCAGGACAGTGCTCTGGGGCTACTACTGCAGCTGAGCCAACTCTTAGGGACGAAAGGGAAGTGGTCATGGGGGGCAGTCAAAGAACTATCCGATAACACCAACAACTGTAACAAAAGAATTACTGCTATAGAAATTAAAATGGAACAAGTGACTGCCAAATTCAAACAAGTGGCAGAATCGTCTTATAAAACATACAATGCAGTAACAGGACTAGTGAAGTAGAACAAGCTACTCTGATATCGACTAGAAAATTTAGAAAACCGTGCAAGAGCCTCAAATATCAAACTCCTTGGCATAGCAAAGGGTAAAATTCGGTCTCTTATGTGCAATAGCTTTTTTTGGACATGGTTTGGGGACTTGCAAGGTGTTCCTACATGTCAGGCTTAACCCCCAGAAAAAAAAACTCAGACTTACCACAGATGCTTCTAGTCATCACTGGGGGATCATACCAGCGAGATAGGACCCTGCAAAAGACCAAAGTATCTAGTCCACTTCAAACTGAAGGAACAGGGATTGTGCACCATTTCCCTGACCTAAGTTTCTCTATTAGGTACAGAAGTTGTGTGGGCAGGTCTTCATGAGCTTTGCATCATCCACTCCCTCCAGCTTCCTGCCCGACTCAAGATATCATATGCAGACAAAAACCCGGTTTGCAAAGGTGGACACAGGGCTTGCATCAAGCCCGGTGTCCACCGCAATGTTCGGCGCAGCTATGCCAAACAGTTTGCTGCAATCTGCACCAAGTTTTAGTATATCTGGCACAGTTGCAACAGTTACCTCAATTTATGGCAGCTTGCACCAAAGCTTTGGAGCAAGCCCCGTAAATTGGCTCCCCCAATGGCGCAAAGTTAGACCGAGGGGAAGGCTGGTCTAACTGGCTGCATTGGACACAAGGGACTTGCATCGTGGTTTGTGGAGGGCTTCCTTTGAAAATCGTGTTTGCTGCACTATCAGACGCAAATTGCCATTTGCGTCAAACCCCCTGCTGAAAGTCCCTTGTGGTGATCCAGGGCCATTTGAAAATCGGGTCCAGTTTATTTTTAATGATCCGACACATGGAGGAAGAAAGCTGGAAAAAATTAAGCAAGATTTTCTCACCAATGAAACATCACTTCACAGGTCAGACATGGAGAACTGATAGGGTGAGTACAGCACCTTTGATTAAATTGACTGATTTAATGACTGCTAAAATACTGTTCTGTTAAATCTATGAATAAATATTTAGCATTGTTTAAGCAGTTAATAAAAGGTGCTACTGAATGTGTAGTGGTGATTCTTGTACATATGTAATTATGAGGGCAATGTCTAGCATATGCGACATACAGGGGCGCTAGCATTTTACCTCAGAATGGCAGCGGCCTCATGGCAAAACTTGTACTCTTGGAGGAAGTGAAAAGAAAATGACCAGCCATCTTAGAGGTGCCTATGGGTGCCTAGTGTGCAGCATTTTATTGGTTCCATGGATGAGAGGAAAAACATTACTTAACAATATAAGTAGGGTTCCCGGTTTTCGGTTATAACCGATAATCACCAATAAAACACCACCGAGGTGAAAATTCGGGCATTCGGTTATAACCATAAAAAACCCAAAAGCCAACATGGTCATTATATATGCTAATTAGGTAGTATGCAGCACACATTACCTCACAACCGCCCTGAGTATACTAAAGAACAGACGGTAAACAAGCAACCAGACAGTAAACAGCAAACAGCAAAAATAATGCCCCGAAGGTCAAAGACAGCTGACCAATAAGCTATGGGACTTAACAACTTTCTGGTTGAGGAAATCCAGGGAAAGAGACTGTTGGTGTGTAAATTCTACCATGTTACAATTCCAGTTCTGTCTGAAAAAACATCACGTCGTATCACGGAGCATATTCAGTCAAAAATGCACTTAAAACAGAAGCTTCTGACCCAAAAGGAGGAATGTGGACTTAGTCAAATGTCCCTTGCAGCAATGACTACCCACTTTAAAAGAAAAAGAGAAGATGAGAGGGACCAGAGATGCACAGAGACCCTGCTTTTGCAGTGCTATTCATATTTGTGGACATAACAAAGGGTTGGATGCAGTGAACAATCATGGCTGACCTGGACATACTGGAGTCCTGCAATGCAGTGTCCATTGCAGCCTTGCTGCAGAAAGTACTAGACCTGTATGGAAAAGTTGGGAGGACATGGTCTATATTTGTAGCAACTCTGCTAGCTACATGAAAAAGTTTTGTAAGGATCTCAGAAAAGCACAGCCTGATTTCAAGGTCTTTCCCATCTGTGATCCATGCCATCGTTTTTTTTTTTTTTTTAAACTTTCTTTATACTCTCATTGCAGCGGGGAATACTTACCCCCATCAAGCCTTGTACACAGATGCTCAACTAACCCCAGGTGGAGTCAGCCTCCACCACAACGGCCGAAGTGAGGAGGACCGCAGCTTGCCCCCTACGGTAGGGCCACCCCCAGTGGCAGGAACCGGGAGAGGAGATCACATCACCCTAAGCCCTCATCTCCGTTCGTCGGCCTTTGTTTGGCCCACTAGATTAGGTCATCCGTTGGTGGCCATCATACTGCTGCAGGGAGAAGTATTTGCACTTATAGTTCCCTGGGCTCGGACATGCAATGACGCCCTGCTCGACGTCGCAAGCTCCCGCGCTCGAGAAGTCACTGCAACCTAATCCCCTGCATCTGCTGGCGGGCAATGCAATCTCACAGTAGCCACCAGGGGCTGCTATTGCACCGACGAGAGTTAACCCCCCTTCCCGAGGAAGGAGAGCAGTCCTTGGGATGCTCGATCCTTCCTCATCCCCACCGACCCCCGGCGGCCCATGCTTGTTCCTGAACATGGGTCACCGGCGTGGCATAAGTTGTGGTGTCCAGTGCCTCAACCCTCAGCACCACCGGGCCGGCTGCATGCCACCTTCTTGATGGCATACTAAAGGCTGCACTAACTTCATCAACATTGTTCAAAAAGGTACTGGATTTCATTATGCATTCGGGGGCATTATTTAAATACACTAGAGAACTAAAAAGAAAATACTATGCTGTCTGTTCATGGCTTGGCGTTAAGCAGAGAATCATTCCCAGTGTAAAACATAGCAGGTGGTACTCTGTTCTGGAGGCAGCTGAGACTCTGCGTTCAATGTGGTGACCCTTTACAGTTTTGTTTAGTGAGCGAAGATGACACAGGGAAAAAATGTGATGAAATGAAAAAGCACATTGACTCTGAAGTTAAAAAGAACATTGTGTACTGTGTCTTAAACTTTTTAAGTGAAAACATGACAGCTGTGATTGAAATCATGAAGAGATCTGAGTTAGAATAAACTCTAGTACACCAAGTCTTTAACATTGTCAGTGTAGACACAAACATAATAATAGAAAGTAAAATTGATGGTGGCAGTAGTGAATTTGGCCCTGCAGCTAGTGCCCTTCTTGCTTGTTTGCCACTGGAGAAACA
Source organism: Neoceratodus forsteri (assembly GCA_016271365.2). Lineage (NCBI taxonomy): Eukaryota > Metazoa > Chordata > Ceratodontiformes > Ceratodontidae > Neoceratodus > Neoceratodus forsteri. The sequence goes on from CM057451.1 coordinate 1,097,443,996, forward strand.
AGTACTCAGGAGAGTTTCAAAATATTCTACACTGCTATGCATGGAAAATGTCAGGCTGTAATGGCACGAAATCTTCCAACGCCGACTATGGGGTTTGAAGTAAATGAAGCATTGCTGTGGTAATCTGCACAAGTGATTGACCCCTTTCACAGAAATGAATTCTCCTCTAACTTTGTACACTACCAGTTCATTTTTAACACTTTTAACCAGTCTGACACATAGTTAATATGCACACAATTTGATGACTATCTGGCTGAACCTAAACCTACAAATCCAGATTTAGAAGTTAGACAGTACTGGAGGAGAAAACTTAAGCAGTGGTCAGAATTGAGTGACTGTGTTTTGCGCATCCTAGCACTGCCTGTGTCTAATGCTAATGTGGAAAGATCATTCTCTGAGATAAGAGCCTTTATGGACAGAAAAGAAAGGGCAAGAATGTCAAAGCAAGCCCTTAAAATGCACTGAATGATTTACTATAATAAATTTGAAATGTAATCATCTACTTCTATTAATACAGTGGTAGTGTAGCAGATAATCTTAATGTTTTTTAAATGTGACTATTTATGGTACAAACATGATATAGTTATGGTACATGGTATACAGCACATATTTAAGTGAGATATTTATCATAATATTTCTTCCTTAGGTATGTCCACTGTCTTAATGTATTGCTTATAGTTTACATTGTCCCTTTAATTAAGTCTATTGCCTTAAAGAGGAACTTCAGTGATAGTCTAAAAAGTTACAGCTTGTAGTCATTATATGCAGTACTAGACCTGAAAAGGTGTGTGCATTTGTTATTTCTGGCCAAGGTTTACTCTGCCTTTCATAATTTGGATTTATTTTTGAGCCCTGCTGCACTTGTCATTGCTGTTCAGCTGCTGGGCTGCTAGCTCCTGATGATATCATTGTAGGATAGGAGAGTGACTCACACTATATTAGCTCTGGTACACCTTACAGTTTTTAGCAGCTCAGAATGCAAAAACTAACTGCATCAGACAGTAATGAAATACAATTCCAGAATCAATGCAAGAAGGGGTAATTTATGCATGAAAGTCAAAATGATTGGTGAAGGTCCTCTTTAATATTATGTATTGAAACTATTTGCAATTTTGTATAATTTTCGTATGGGTCTGTCTTGTAAACTGGATATTTGATCCAAACGGCATGTTTCCTCCTGTATAAAAATAAAGTCTTTACCTACCTATCTAATCAGATTTTAATATTGTGGCTAAACTCTGATAAATCATGAAATTTGGTGCACGAGTTGTATATTTTCTGAAAAGAACTGATTTTTTTGCCTGCACAAAATGCAAAAAACGTTCCAAAATAAACACTGTTTTTAATCAAAAATAAATACTGAAAACCAGGAACCCTAAATATAAGCAATGACATCACTGACCACAAGTTCCTACCGATCCTGGATTCTCTGAAGAAGATTTTATGATTGTTGTAGCAGATTAATAATAATTGTTCTTATTTTACATCTTAGACATTTAATAGTGAGAAATACATATTTTTTCTTTTAAGAGGCAGTTACAAGTCCTGCTTTACATGGCTTGCTTAAATACAGATCCATAAACATTTTAGGGTGGCTTTCTGAACCTTACAGCACCATGAGTGAGCGTGATGAAATGAAGAATGCATTGGGCTATCTTTCCTCCAAATAGGTTCAATGCCTTGTCGCATAAACTCATTCTGAACAGACTTCTGGGACTTTAGTGCTTAGGCAGCATATTAAATTCTGTACAATCCTCCGATGTTGTAATAATCAGCTGTTTGTCTAGAATACCAAAGATAGTTGTACTGTATTTCATATATCTATGTCTTTCAGCTATGATTACTTGTTTTATCTGAACTTGCATTATTGAAAACCTAAAGTTTTTAAGAAGCTATAGGGAGGTTCTATTTATTTCTTCTGCTGTGTGCAAATCATTTCTTTTTAATTTATGTTGTAACCCTGTAATCCCCGTAGTCTTCCACATCTGTGATATCCTGTAGAATGTGTAAATATTGTGAAGTTGTAAGTATTATTTTTATATACTTCATGCCTCTGTGACTGAATCTTCTGGTGGAATGGATAACTGTTGGTACTAACAAATCCATGATCTGTCTTCGAATAGAAAAGAGGACTATGAAGAGAGAAGAAGGTTACCATATTCTAAGAAGTAAAGTGATTTCTCAGGAGTGACCGACAGGGGAAGGCTGTTTACCCTTGGCCAAAGGAGCACTGTACTGTGTGGGCCAGTGGCTCTAGTGGGATTTGGACCAAGAAAGTCCTCAGGTAAGAAAATCACTTCTGAGTGGTGGCAGTTACTGAGGTACACTTACAGGTGTTGAGGGGTGAGGCACTTGGAAACTGTTGCAGACCGAGTCCTGGATGAGGACAGGTTGTGCCAGGGAGACAGACTTGACTTCAATAGCCAAGGCCAACTTTCTTCTGTTCACAAACCTGTGTAAACCAAGGAAAAGTCAAAGTGGCAATGCAGTTTAAAATCTGCACTACAGCACCAGTCAGCACAAGCAACTATACCTCTCATCCTTGTGTCACTGAAATGAGAGACAGACACTCAAAATAGTGGACAATGAGGGCCCCTGATCCTCACAATGAGACACACACATCCTCAAGCTTGGAGATACAAGCTCAGAACATAGTGAAAACCATTGTGTTTACTTAAACAAAGCTTATTTTTAATTTGCCATGTGAGAATACTATGAATGCCTGCTTTAAAGTCTGAATTTATAGCACATTCTCTGTGTGGGCACTGGGCAGCATCTTTTCATTTTACTGAGAGGGAGGTGGATATGATAGAGACCTTTAAAGGGACGCTGTCAACCTGTTTTTCATCATATTATTTCTAGTTCAAACCCCACATTTTATGATTGCTTACCCTCTCTAAAAATTCACTGATGTTGCTGTTTGTTTTGTATGTCTCCTTGTTTAGTAGAACTGAAATGCATGGTAATGTACATTTATAAACCATCTTGTTCTGTTTACAATCCTGGTTTTGTTCTTACTGCATGCTTCCTGAGCATTAGAAACACACCCAAACAGTGCAGTCATTCATGAGGAAGTAGTCTCCTAAACTCCCACTGCATCATGAGGGGTTAAACTGTTTTGTGGGTGTTCTCAAGTCCAGGAAAGTTGCATTTGTAGTTGATCAAGGAAATGTAAACAAACCTGTTTTGGTGTGATAACACCAGTATGTTGGGCAGTCTGTTTTTTACTTTTTTTTTTTAAAGAAAACAAGAGTCAGAATCAAACTACCAGCTACATCAACACTCTTTACAGAATTTTGGCAATCATAAAATATGTTTTTAAACTAAGGACACTTTGATATCTAAGGGGGGAGGTTGACAGTGTCCCTTTAAATACATCATGGGGGTAAATGAGGTACAGGAGGGATGTATTTTTCAGAAAAAATGTGCTCAAGAACAAGGGGACAGCCAATGAAGCTGGAAGCGTGTAGATTCAGAAGAGATGTGAGGAAGTACTTCTTGACAGAAAGAATGGTGAATGCCTGGAACAGTTTTCCAGTTGAGGTGGTGGGGGCAAAAACAGTGATGTGGGTTCAAGAATGCATGGGACAGGCATATGGGAATTTTAATGGAAAGGGGGAAGAAAGAAATGGACATCAAGTAGAGTCGGTGGTGACACTATAGGTAGGGAAAAAAGGGCAGACTAGAGGGCCAAGTGGTCCTTATCTGCCGTCAAATTCTAAATTTCTATGTTCATAAGGGACAGATGAGGGACAGAGCAATTTTGAGGGGTAAAATGAGGTATGTCCCTCATAATCAGGAACAGTTGAGAGGTATGTAAGCAGCGTAGCTCTCTGAGGCATACCTCTCAACCATTTGTCACTGAAATGACAGACAGTGACACTCAAAATGAGGGACAATGAGGGATATAGACTTTCATAGTGAGGGACACATCCTCAAACATGGAGATATAACCTCAGAACGCTGTGGAAACCATTTGTCGGGGTCCAAATGGCATGAACCAGTTGAACCACAGCTTGTGCCACCAAACAGTGTACTTCAGGGTTCTCAGACTCTCAGTGTGATCGCAGGCTCTGGCCTCGCTTTGGAGCTGCCTGAGTGAAATCGCATGACTGACAGGGGAAGCTCACATTTGTCATCAGGTTGTTAGCTAACAGAGTCAGGACTGAAAGATTTATTTCTGTGATTAGTTAGATCAGCTAGGAAATTCTTATAAAAACTGCAAGATTAGCTAAGAAATTATTGTAAAAACTATAACATCTGCTTAAAATCGACCAGGTTTGCTGAAGGGGAGAGGAAAAGGAAACACAAAAGTAAAAGACAGGCAGAATACCAGCAGTGCGCAGAATTCCAGCAGGTCTGTGGGAGCAGGTATTTGCCTGAGAGGGGAGAAAGGTTGCACTCTCTGGGCACTAGAAAATGAGGCTTGGGTCTAAACAGTGGGGCATGAAGTGGCAATGTGCTAGTGCCCACTTAACTTCCAAAATAATTTAATCTCAGCTGTGCAGCACCTTTTTTTTTCTTTCAGAAGTTACCTTTTACCAGTGCATTTCAGAAAAAAAAATCTTCATAACCCCCTGGCAGAAGCTTGATGTGACTTTTTTCGGGGGGCGGGGGTATTATTCAAGGAAAGTGTGTGCCAGCTGGCATGAGGACAGCACCTGGTCACTGGTAGTTCACCCTTGTTGGCATCCCATAAAAAATATTTTTTCTTTTTCTGGCGGTTTTCACATGGAAACTTAGTCTTCTTCACATTCCCCCCAAGTCGCAGCAGTTCCTTCCTTCCAAGTCCTGAAGCAGCCTGTATGTATGTTGTTCTGAGTTGTGCTGTTGCAGTGTGATCTGGGCAGTGGGCAGCAAGTGTGTGCTAGCTGGCAGCATGCCAGTGCCTGGCCCCTGGCAGCTTGATGGCATCCCATAAAAACATATTTTTTCCTTTTGCGGCAGTTTTCAAATCGACACTCTTAGTCTTCACATTCCATCAAGCTGCAGCAGTTCCTTCATCCTGAGTTCTGAAGCAACTTGTGATCGTGTGTCATCCTGAGCTGTGCTGTTGCAGTTTGATCTAGGCAGTGGGCAGCAAGTGTGTGCCAGGTGGCAGCGAGTCCGTGCCTGGCCTACGTAATCCTTGGTGGTATCCCATTGATAAAACTAAACAATAAAAAATGTAAACAATATAAATAAAAATGTGAAATAAATGAAAACACAAAAATAATAAAAAAGAAAGTGAAAAAGTAAACAAAAAAATTTATAACAAAAAATTTTAAAAATTAAATAAAAAAAGTCTTACTTTTGATCATGCATCACCCATGTGGCTGAGTGGTGTTGCAAGCATTAGGAAATGGAGCAACAGAGAGGCAAAGGAGATGGTGGCACGGGATTGTTCAGTCAAAGAAATAAAAGTGTAGTGGGCTTGGTAATAGACCCTCTGCCTCAGAGGGAACTACAAGTGTAGAGGAAAATGACAATAGTGGTCAAACAGTCCATAAAGCATCTCACAATGTAGGAACCACTCACAGTGGCACTGCAAGGATTACAACACAAGCAATCATAGACAAACATAGACAATGACGGCAGAAAAAGACCATTGGTCCATCCAGTTCACCAATGGTTGCCCATGATTACCTGTCCTGTCCTGAGACCTAGCGTCTATCCAGGAACCTACCCACTCCTTTCAGCTCATCCTTCCCCCTCCCCGCACTTGGCTATTATTTCCTTTACTCTGTCCCACCCATGCTTGAATCCTCCACGGTTTTGGTACCCACCACTTCGGCAGGCAGGCTGTTCCATGGCTCCACTACATGTTTGGTAAAATAATGCTTCCTCAAGTCCCTCCTGAAGCTCCCCCCTTTCAGTCTGTATTCATGCCCTTATGATAATGAGCTAGTGGTCCTACTAAATAGTTCCTCGCAGTTCACTTTATTAATCCCTTTCAGAAATTTGAAGGACTCCATCATATCCCCATCTCCCTCCTTCAGCCTTCGACACTGAATCATGGGGTGTTGTTGGACAGGCTGAGGGAGTATGCTGGACTTACTCGCAAGGTCATCAGTTGGTTTGAGTCCTTTCTCCGGGACAGGTCCCAGAGGGTGGTCTGGGGGAATTATCCCTCAAGCCCAATGGCCCTGTCCTGTGGAATGCCCCAAAGCACAGTCCTCTCCCCTATGTTGTTCACAGTGTATGCTGCCCCGGGTGAGGTCATAAGATGGTATGGGCTGGGATTTTATTGCTATGCCGATGATATTCAGCTCTACCTGTCTTTCACACCTATTAAGATCAGATGCAGTCAATGCGCTGAATAAGCGCTTGTCCAAGATCCGGGCTTGGACGTCGTCGAAGTGGTTGGGACTCAGTCCAGGGGAGACTGAAGTACTGGTGGTTAAGCCAGGTTGAAGGGGGGGAGTGGAGGCCCCTGGAGAGGATTTATGGCTTTTTATTGGCTCAGCTAAACTGGTGGCCTCCACCATGTTGAGAAATGTGGGCGTTGTTTTGGACAGTGAACTGACACTTGATGCCCAGGTGTTGGCCGCTGTCTGAAATGTTTTTTATCATTTGCATAACACTGCCCGAATTAAATCACTTATCCCCCCCAACGATTTGCCCACACTGGTGCACGTGTATATTACCTCAAGGCTCAACTATTGTAACGCACTCTACCTCGGGATCAGAGGGGGTGCGATGTGGTGCCTGCAGATGCTGCAGAATGTTGTGGCTCGGCTATTCACGGGCTGTTTAAGGTCCTGTCATATTATGCCAGTGCTGTACAAACTGCAATGGCTGCTGGTGCACTGGCGTATCTCCTTCAAAATAGGTCTGTTGACCTATAAGTCCTTGCACAGGCTGGGTCTGGGTCACCTGAAAGAGCTCCTGCATCCTTACAGCCTGGGTCGCTCTCTCTGATTTGCAGGAGAGGCCCTCCTGGAGGTCCCAAGAGCAAGGCTGAAATCTTCCAGGGATCGGGCCTTTGAAGTGGCTGCCCCAATCCTATGGAATTCCTTGCCGGGGTCTATACGGAAGTCGCCTTCCCTTGAGATATGTTTATTTATATGCTGTTTGTCTGGTTTAAATTTTATAAGGGCACCCTGAGCCTTTGGAGAAGTGCGCCCAAAAGAAATAAACTCTCCTACTACTACCACTACTCCTTGTCTCTAGCAAGTATATGAATAATGCCCTCAGATGTTCCTCATAGGATTCCCCTGTAGGCCCTGAATCATCTTTGTCACCCTACGTTGTACCACCTCTAGCCTACCCTTGTCCTTTCTGAGGTGAGGACTCCAGAACCAGACACAGTATTCCAGATGTGGCCTCACCAAGGATCTATAGTGAAGGATATATTACTTCTTTTCTTCTACCATCCATACTCCTCCCTATACATCCCAGCATTCTGACTGCCTTACTATAGGGTGTGCTGCACTGGCTTCAGGGAGCTGCTGATAATGCCTCCCAGGTCACGCTCCTCTGTTGTTGCACTAAGTTTAACCCCATTTAGCCAGTACTCTGTCCTGGGGTTCTTTTTCCCGGGTGCATTACCCTGCACTCCTTGACACCGAATTTCAGTTCCCACATGTGACCATCTCTCCATCTTCTGTACATTGCTTGTAATTCCATAACTCCCTCAACACTATCTACTCTTCTGCAGAGTTTAGTATCATCAGCGAAGAGACTAATCTTACTCTGGATTCCTTCACCAATATCGCTATTAAACATATAACAAGGAATGGTCCTAGGACTGATTCCTGTGATACCCCACTCATGACCTCCCTCTCCCCTGATTTAACCCCGTTGACAACAACCCTCTGCTGTCTACCCTTGAGCTAGTTTCTCACCCATCTGCCTATGTCCCTTGCTGCCCCAGATCCTCCATCTTCCTCAGCAATTGTCTATGAGGCACTGAATCGGAAGTCTTGTTAAGTCGAAGTACAGTAGATCCACTGCATGGCCCCATCTAGCTCCCTAGTTACCCAGTCAAAGAAGACAGTCAGGTTGGTCTGACAGGCCCTCCCTGCCATTAACCCATGCTGCTTACTATCCTGTAGACCGTCTTTCTCCAGGCAGTCAATGAGATCTGGCTTGATCAGTTTCCATCAGCTTCTCTACAACAGAGGTGAGACTAACTGCCTGTAGTTCCATGCCTGTTCCTTATTACCCCCTTTATGGAGTGGAGACATGTCAGCCAACCTACATTCTCTAGGAACTACCCTCATCTGCAGGAGTTCTTTAATATATTTTCCAGTGGTCAGCCAGTACTTCTGCCAATTCCCTTAGCACTCTCGGATGCATCGCGTCTGGTCCTGGAGCCTTGTCTGTTTTGAGGGCTGCCAGCCTTTTCCGTACCCTATCTCTAGTGAATACTGGTGTTTCCATCTCCGGAATCCCTCTAGTGGCCGCTTGAATGCCACTTTCAGATAGGGGGCAAGTAGGGGGCCGCTGACTACAGACTGCAGGACAGGGTCGTGGGGATTCCCTATTTTTAACTACAGGAGCCCTCCGCTGCAACGTGATCGTCCATTCAGCACTGGAACAAGCATACTGAGAAGGATCCTGAAAGAAGCCAATCATCAAGAAGACCGTGCCTCCCAGCTGCCAGCTGATCAATCATGGCTCTGCCCCTTGAGCAAACAGGTGCTTTAAATTTCTTGGCTGAAGCCCGTTTCTCCTCATGGACACTGACTACAGATTGCAGCACAGGATCGTGAGGGTCCCCTATTTTCAACACAGGAACCCTCCCCTGCAATGCAATTACTGATTCGGCACTGGAGCAAGCATACTGAGAAGAGAGGAATTTAAAGCCCCTGTAATGCAATCACTGTAGAACAAAGTGTAACCCCCAGGTGGCGCTATCCCAAGGGCTACTACCCCTGCCTGCTTGACTACTGACAGGTTGAGGGGCCTAGGTTTTATGGCGGGTGCCTCCACCCAGAGGTCAGGGTTTCTAGTGGTTAGACTAGCTTGATTACAGCCCTTTGGGATACCGTGACTCCCTTTGGTTCCCTCTAGTGGCTCACACAGTACACAGAAGTTACAGCCCCAATACCCCACGTATACACACTGTTCACTCATAAAGCACCACTTACCCTCGAGACTGATTCTGCAGTATGTCTCTGAGGACCCCCTTTAAAATAAGGTTAAACAACATACACAGCGAAATACAATACTGTTTCCATAAGTACCACCACCACAGACAGTATATAGTATAACAAAAACAAATCTGATTTATTTAGGGGACAGTAACACGGGAGGGGGAAATCAGGTTAATTGGTGGCATTAAATCACAGTACTGTGCACACATAGAGGGTCTGAAAAGTCACACTCTGGGTACCCAGGTTGGGGAGGAGCTAGCCAGGTCCGTTGCCTGGGGTTGGCCAGCAGGTGCAGATGTATAAGGCCCTGTAGAAGAAAATATATGCACAACACCCAATTGTAATCCGGAGCCGGATGGCTCAGTCCATGAAGCAAAGAAACAACAAGAATTAGATGACACACTTGTGATTGAAAACAGGCTGCAGGGGAATACCCTGATTTGTACTCACAATACCCAAGCTGAGAACCGGATGGTGGATGTTCTTCTGGATTGTCAGAAACAACAGGGCATGGAGACAAGGTCCTTGTGACTGGACCCCACTGCAGTTTATAGCAAACGGATTTAGTCTGAGACAAGCTGGGGTTTGCTTCCAGCTTCAACACACAGCACATAGCACAAGGGACTGGAAATAGTGATTCCCCATAAGCACTACGCACATTCACAAGTAAAAGGAAAGTACTATAGCAGGCAGGCTGCTCCTCGATCCCGATCGCACTTACTGCAAAATACTCGGGAGCACACACAGCAGCTTCAGTTCCTGACAGACCGAGCGCGATTCAGCAATTTCTCCAGTCTTCTACAGGATGAGCCTGGTTTCCACACTTCTGGTGCTTCTTTCTCTCACAACTTGGATTCAGTCCAAACTGGCAATCAGCTTGCTGCAGGCCAAAACTCAGGGCCTCACACGCTTCACGTGTGAAACTATACACTGCAGAAGCACAGAGCTCCTTCTCTCTTCACTGTCACAACTGATCTCAGCTTTCCAGTCACAGAGCAGGGCATTTCCTCCAAATCCAAAAGGTTCCAGTTGGCTGATCCTCCTTGTCAGTCACTACAGGCTCCCTCTATTGGTGAAAAAAGGCGCCAAGGATTCCAAAACTACATTACCCAGAGGCTTCTTCCATCCAGCCACCTTTTGAGCAAGCCCCAGCTTGTAGTCCCTATTCTGGTTGGCCCAAGCAGTCTCCATCTTACGGCTCTCACATATTGATTTGTCCCACTCGGCAGTCCGAGACTAAAATGAAAGAGTTACACTACACAGTCCTTGCTGAAGGGAAAGCAGGTTAGACAAACTGTCTAACAGATTACCAGCAGATAGTTACACCTTTTGAAAGAGCTCCCTCTGCACTTTTAGCGATGGCAGAAACAGAGTGATTTGGCAGTAGCTCAGTCAGGACTCAAGCAAGGAAACACACAGACCCCCATACAAATTAATTATGTCTGCAGGCAGACAGCTCTTAAAGAGACAGTACGTGGAGGCTCAAATAGCACTCACTTGGAACCACATTTAAACAGCTCAGACGCTGAACACCTCCAGACTTGAAGCATTCAGGCAAGCTCCTGGAAGACTTTTGGGAACCCCCATTTGCAGGGGGGTTACAAAAGGAATACAAAAAGGAGTGCATCAGGTAGTGACATAGGCAGAGGAGGAGAAGCAAAGTGATCTGGCAAAGGTACAGATCATGATTATACACCTGATAAAAGTGACAGCAGCAGCAGCAGTTCTGGGGAGGAGGAGGAGGAGATGAAACAGGTGCGAGCTCGACTTGGGGCAGGCGCACGTAACAGGTCAAAGAAGACCAAAATTGGTGGTACAACAAAAAAACAGGAAGGCTGCAAAATAACAAGGGGAAACACAACAACAAGCACCTGAAATGACAGCAAATAAAGAAGACAAAGACACAACTGGTGGCCCAGGACACATGGTAGAGGAAAATGAACCATTCCCTTACCCTGGAGAACTGGTGGAGGAAAAACAGGAGGGTGATGATATGGAAGCAGACCACAATAACCTGCCCATTAAGCAATGGGCCAATGCTAGGAAAGACCAATCCAGTGATATCGGTGGTGTGGGATGTCTTTAGAGTGGACAAAGAATCCCGGACACATGTAGTGCGTCTTCTATGTAAACATACGCAGAGTCAGAGTAAGAAGGGAAAAAGGCTGAGAACATCTATCATGAAAAGGCATTTGCTGAAGTCCCACAGATGTCACTATACAGTAAGAAGGCATGCCAACGCACGGTTTCAGCAGCAGCAACAACCTGATGATGATGGCTGAGGTGAGAGAACATTAGGAGACCTGGTAAAGAGGAGGAAGAAAGTCTTTCAAGTAGTAGACAATGAGCAACTACAACATCTCCCATTCATCACTTCTTTACCCCACAGACGTTTACAACTCCGAGAGGTCGCAAATCCCCAGCCACTTTCACCCCCAGGGTGGCAAAAATAGTAGCCAACTGTCTCAACCGGGGGAAAAAAGCACTCAACTCTCACTGGTCCAGTCCCTGTAAATGGGCCAGAAATATAAAGCAAACAGAATCAAGGCAAGAAAGTTAACAGAAGCAGTTATGGAAATGCTAGCCACCAACTTGTTGCCATTCTTCTTTGTGAGCAACACTGGTTTTCTATCACTAATGCAAGTTGCTGTGCCAAGGTATCAAGTGCCCAGCTGTACCTACCTGTCTTAGATTGCCTGCCTCTAAGCTCGGTAGGCAAATATGCTTTGAGGAGTGCCTCCTACATCGTCTTTATTATACCTAAGGTCAGATTGCGCTTTGGTAGGACATCCTTAAGTTATGTGTTACCCTCACTCTGGAACAAGCTGCAAATAACATTGAAATTGGTCTACCCTATCAAACTATCAACATTCAAAACTCTTTATGCTCGTTCTTTCAAGGAATCCTATAATTGTTTTACCTGACCCTGCCATATTATTTGAATTGAGCCTCCCACTATCCATCCTCCCTGACCCTTATTCTTTCTCTTCCCTTATCCCCTCCCTTCCCTTGCCTTTGACCAGCATCCTGGGGCCCATCGTCATTCTATTGGTGGTCTCAGCAGCACTCTGCAATCAGTGGCCATCGTATGGCTGCCACTGCCATTTAGTTTTTTACCCCTCTACCTCCTCCCTTTTAAGCATCTGCCCCTTCCCCCTCACTTTATGGATCTATCCTTCTACTTCATACCTAATCCAAGAGCCCTCTCTCTTGCACCCTCTATATTCCTTGCAACTTATATTTATTATTCCCTTCATACAGTCCTGAGAACCTCATGCATATTTTTGTATATATTTTTTTACCAAGAATTAGTACTGTTACCCATCTGAATTCTGTAAATTTTTCGATGTTCAATTTATATTGTATTATGACTTGTATTATGATTCTGTTGTGTATGCAACCCTTCTATGCTTGACTATGTATCTGTGTCCACGTCCACCTCGAAAATTAGCTTTGCTCAACGGTGTTCACCTGCTTAAATAAAGATTCTGATTGACTGATTGATACCTTTGCACAGTGGTTCTTTCCGATTTGTATCAGAGTGTCTACAAGACTGTGTCACATGCCCTGAAAGCATCACTTTGTTCCAGCCATTCACATCACCATTGACATGTGGACCAGTGGTCAGACTACTGATTAAACAGCAATGACTGCCCACTGGGTCAGTTTCCCCTCTTCATTCCCCTCCTCTTCCTTCTCCTCTGGTACCCCCAAACTCAGCAAACAGGCAGCTTTATGTACCAAACCAGAAGGTAACAGTGGCACACAGACTGCAGACTTAGAATATCAGTTCAAGCAAAAACGTTTAATTTTTCAAACCAAATACTTGAAATAATTCTTTGGTACGTAAATAAAAGCACCACAATCTCAGATCAAATGTCGCTGCAGTATAAACAAAACACAGCAGTTGCAGTAAGTGAACAAAACCCTGCAGTTCGACTTCTAACCAGAGTCTCCCTTATGTACTGTTGGCTTTGACAATGACCATCATTATGAAAATGTATTAAGTTTCCTTCAACAGAAGTTTGATGAGTGGCTGACATCACACTCTAACACCATGTTTTATAGTATCAGATAATGCAAAGAACATTGTAAAGGCAGTTGAGTATGGGGTTTATACATGCTCCATGTTTTGCTCACTGTATACGTATGGTAGTTCCGGGATTCCTAGATGAGAAAGGCATCACTGTGCAGACATGTGTACAGTAGTAGCCAGAGACATTGCCAGCTATTTCGCGAAATTTCTGAAGAGTTTCTCTCCGCTGCTCCTACTGTGGACATGCAGAAAGCAGGAGATATTTCTGGAAATATCACAGACATTTTGGGAAATATCTGGCAGTGTCTGTGGCCGCTAATATAGGTCTGGCCAAAATGTTTGTGGTCATTTTAGCTGTTCTATAAAGGCTCGAAAGCTATTATGAAACATTCAGCTGTGGAACCACCTTTCCCTCCACCACCTGAAACAAGATGTGGCAACCAGATGTAATTTCACCTACCACGTGATGGAAAAACTGCTAGAGCAACAGAAGACTATCCACCAGTATGCCATAGAGCATGGTATTACAAGAGAGAAGTAAACATCAGCTCAAATCAGTGGTGCCTAATGGAGACCCTCTCCACTGTGCTGAAGCCCTTTGAGAAGGTCACAAGGGTGGTTAGTGCTGATGCAGCAGGTCTCAGCCAGGTACTCTCCCTCATTAACCTGCGGCTTCTTCATAGGAAAACTCAATATGAGGAAAAAGGGAATACCATTACTCTCAATCTTGTAGAAAGGATACAATCACATTTCCGGAATGACACATACACATCCTGGCCACTCTCTTGAACCCTCAGTTCAAAGACACATTCTTTGATGCGCAGGAATGTGGTAAGGATTAGCAGTCCTATAATGCTTTACATATCCATCTGGTCAGCGTGTGTGTGGCACAAAACAGGAACACAAACAGACCGACCAGAAGAACAACACTCATCATCCCTTGTTGCAATCACAGTGACAGGCCAGGTGGAGGAGAGGAAGAAGGAAGATCCCAGTATGTTTCTACAGCTACCTGAACATCACAGGAGTCACTCATTTTTGGCTCCAAGTCAACCTGCTACTAGTGCTGCTGCACCCCAAGAAAGACAGGAATTGATGACAAATCACCATGGGAACAACTGTCAGACTATGGCGTGATGAAAAAGCACAAGTCACTTTCTGACACAGTGCCCAAGATGCCAGCAAACAAAATGGTGCAGGATTGTCTGAATGAGAACGTGCCACTGGCAGAAAGAGATGAGCCTCTATTATACTGGTACCAAAAAAAGACCATCTGGCCCTCCTTGACACAGGAAGCTGATGAATACCTTAGTTGCCCACCTGCAAATATGTACTCAGACAGGATTTTCAGTGCTGCAGCCAATATTGTCACCAACAGGAGAACATATTTTGATCCAAAATGTAGAGATGCTCACTTTTTTAAAAATTAACCTGCCACTTTTTTCAAAGCCTTTTTGCCACGGTTTATGGAGGATGAATCTCCTACACCTCCAGTTAGGTTAAAGACAGAGAAGGAGGATGTGATGGATGAGGAGGGCTTCTGTGTCTATTAGTTTGTTTTTTTAACCAGCAGCCTAGACACATACTGTGGGATGCTACACTGTTGTCTTCACCCAGTTAATGTTTGCTCAATTTGTGCCAGGCCTGTACAAGTCGAATTAATTTTTGAGGCAACGCTACCCAAGAAGCCAGTGTGTACAACACTTAGCCATGATGCAACTGGAAGCCTTGTCCATGTGTGACACTGTCCCAATAGGCACTCAATTTCTGAAATCCCAGTAGCTCATACTGTGAGATGCTGCACTGTTGTCTTCACTCATTTCCTCTTCGGATTAATGTTTGCTCAGTCCTGCACAGGCCAAATTACTAATTTTAGGCCAACACTGCCTATGAAACCAGTGTGTGCCACAATTAGCCATTGCATGACCAGAAGCCAATTTCTGGGACCAGCAACCTTCAATGTGGCACACTGCATCATCCTGCTGTTTTTTTTTTTAGTCGGAAGGGGGTTTGGTTCCTCAGCACAGTGTATTAAGTTACTCATTATACAATGAGTCTGAGAAAGCTGTAACCTGATTGGCTGACTGGCACCTTTTAGCTGTGGTAAATCCCAGTATGACCCACAGAAAAAGGTGCCAGTCAGCCACATCTAAAATCCTCCCTGTTTAAAATCACTCCAACCTCAGAATATCTAAGGCAAAAATCTGCCATATTGTCTCCCCACTTAGCCACCGGTAAACCGCAACGCTGAACAATTTCAAAATAAACTTCATTCCTGTCATTTGTATTTTGTTGTAAAAAAAACACTCAATGTGTACCTCCTCATCCTCTGCACCATTATTTCCTCACCCTCCGATCCCAGGACTACAACCAGTAAGGGAGCCCTGCATGTAATCCATGGCTGCACAATTTAAACTTGCCGCCATTGCCGCTCGGAACTCTGTACCCTGTAACCTTGAATTCTCTCATGTGTTTCGGGAGGATGAGGCAGAGGAAATAGACACGATGTCACCCGATTAAAAAACAGAAACAGTCAATTTCAAAAAAGAAACAAGAAAACAAACATAGTGAACAGGCAATCACCCTGGAAGTAGATGACAGCCAGTCAGCAGTCACAACATGCTCTGTTAGTGCACATCAGAACTGCCACCACGGAGAACTGCAACACACTATCTCTTGTCTTTCTTTAACAAAAAAAAAAAAAGAAAACCATGCCACAACATCAGTGTATTTTTACTACTTCCAGTATATCAAAATACAGCCACTATTACTATTTTAATACCAACTGCAAACGCTAATGGTGCTGTAGCTCGGAGCCCGAGCAACCCAGAACTACTTTTTTCTGGTACAATAACAAATTCAACAAAATAATTAAAAAAAAAAGGGGGTTCTTTAATTTTCTTTACCAAAAAAAAAAATACAGAGGGACAGTGTATAATCGCAGTATACCACTCCAGGTTGTGGGTGATGGTGGAATTTGCCAACTTCTGGTGTGGCTTACTCACTCGACCTGTGGGCTCGTGACCAAACCACACCAAGCGTGTGTAAATCCCAGCATCACCCACACCCTGTCGTGGTTATTGCTTAATTATCCCATTTCCTAATGCTTTTCAGTGGTTGAACCAGTGCAAACTAGTTCACTGTTCAGAGAACTTTGGCTAGCTTTTCCAATTTCAACGGCCAAAGTTTGTAAGATTCGCACAGCTCTAAATTTTGATTTAGAATCTTGAAACAATATCAATTTGTGCTTTAAAATCTAAATTTAGAACACATTCTCAGACATTGCTGGGGTATCGGTAGGGGACACATAGCTTAAATCACTGATGTATGCAGACGATCTGCTGGTCCTACTTAAAGATGTGCATAATTCTTTACAGCCACTACTTCAGCTCTTAGAAATATTCTCTAGCTACTCAGAGCCAAAGGTTAATCAAAACAAAACTGAAGTACTACCCCTCAATAAACACTGCTCAAAATTAACCTTTACTAATCTAAATCTTAGATGGGCACCAGAATATATAGTATATCTAGGTAACAAAATTCCAACCAATATATCACAAATCATGAATTTAAACTTTGAACAACTACTTGCAAAGATCAGAACGGACCTAGACAGGTGGAAATCCCTAGAGCTTTCCCTGGTGGGGGAAACAGAAGCCCTGAGAATGATCATTGCACTGAAGATACTCTGCCTAATATCACACATTCCCCTGAATATACCTGAAACCTGCTTCTCGCATATAGATAAACTTAAGGGGAGTTATCTATGGGAAGGAAAACAGCCCAGATACAGCAGAAGCACGTTAAGATGCCATTGGGGAAAAGAAGGATGGGGCCTACCATGGATCAAAGGGTACTACTGGGCTTACAGAATTATGCAAACACTTAGATGGTTCCAGGATCCTGAACAACCATGCCCATTATGGGCTTCTATAGAATCTTCCTTTTAATCCTAATCCAGCCCACCCTAGATAACTCCAGATCCACATGGACACAGTTCAGAAAATTGTTCAAAATAAACTTGTCACACCCAAAGTATAACCAATTGTGGGGTGCTAATAATTTAAAGATAGATGGACACTCTATACACTGAAAAATATGGGAAAGGAAAGGAATTAAACAACTAAAGGACCAGCTAATGCCCAATACAACCGTAATTGACTCCTTTCAAGGACTTCAAGCCAGATACGGCTTGTGCAAAGTTGATTTCTGGAAATACCTGCAAATAAGAGCTGCAACAGCCCCTATAATTAAATGCCTAAAACTGGTGCAGAATTCACCAATTCCCCAACCCTTACCAAACTTATTAGCAAAGAACAAAGGTAGAGCAGGTCTGGTATATTCATTGATTAGGGATAACATTCCAAATCAAACTACAAAAGCCAAGAAAAAGTGGGAACAGCAATTGGCCGTCTGATCCCCGATATAGAATGGGACGCATGCTGGGTAGCTGCACACACTCTGGTTAGGCATACTCGTAGTAGGTTCATTCAGAACAAAATCCTGCACGGCTGCACTGGTGGTACAGGATGCCAGCAGTACTTCACTCAGCCCATTTAATAGCATCCAACACTTGTTAGAGATGTGCAAATCATTCTGGAGATGTTTTTCACATTATGTGGTTATGCCCCAACACTGCAAGATTTTGGTCTCAGATTCACAATATGTTGCAAAGAGTGTTAGGCGTCAGACTACAACTAGTCCCAGTACTCTAAATACTAGGCTCTAAGGTTTCTACTCCCTTTCTTAACAAAAGTCAGTGGGATTTCCTGATCCTGTTTAGCATAGAAGCTAAAAGACTTCTGATATACAAATGTGGAGCCACAGATATACAAATGGGGAGTCAGTCGAGCCACAGACATTCCTCCTATGAAGGAATTATTGGACTGTATAACCCAGCTGGCAAAATTTGAGAGACTCTCACATGCATCCACAAATACCATGCCTCAGCCCACACTGTACCACTCAGCAAAAGCTCACTCCATGCCAGCCCACCAGCGCAGGGTGCCTGACTGCAACACTGATGGCCTGGGTTCGGGAATGGGCCTGGGAACTTCAGGGGGCCAGCCAGAGGGAGAAGGACTGAGCATCCTAGGGACTGCTCTCCTTCTCTGGGGGGGGTAGAGTGTCTAGCACGATGTGGACCCCTGGTGGAGGCAAGGGGTACCCCTGTGTAGGCGCCATTACTTGTGGGGGGGGCGGGATGGATGCAGAACATCACTGTACATCCCCACCCTGGGGGTTAAACTAGCAAAAAACTGCAGCCACCACCTATGAAGCCCACTTGCCCCGACTCCGCTAGCACTCCACGGCACTTCTGGGATCCTGACCTATCCTGTTGCCGCTATAGCCAGTAGGGCTCTGTGACAGGGAGCTCTTGCCACTCTTGAGGAATGACCTTTTCTTAAATCTGTTGCAACAGTTCTTCTATTTCTTAGCCTAACCTATTCTTTACAATTTCTAGTCCATAAGGTTGGCCACCTATGGGCACCCCCTTCCCTTTCTTGACTATGCTATAGTGTCCTCTTTAACCTTTCCTTTTCCCTCTCAGGTCTTTGTACAGGGAGGTTATTGTGGTGACCTCCGAGCTGATATAAAACAGCAGGCGGTGTTCCTCATTGTTGGACTTAGTATGCAATGGCACTATGTCATAATATACATTGATGTATATACCTTATGTGTATGAAACCTGTAAATGTTGAAAATGCCATGGCACTAGGTGTTTTTGATAAAGGTAAAAAGTTACTATGGGACTGTATTATAAAAATTAAGTTAGTTGTGCTATTTAAAATGCATGTATAGTGCTGTAAACTGAACAAGCCTGAAATTCCATGGTGCTTTGCATATATTCCATGATGCTTTGCATTATGGAAGTATGTATGCTGTTCTGTTTCTTTGCAACTTGGATTATTGTCAAAGATCTTTGGGGTAACCCTTGTTTCAGTGCTTCTGTACTGAGGTTCTTTGTCTTTAGTTTTTTTTTTTTTCATTTGAGCCCCCACCACCCAACCAAACAAGGCCCGCATAGGGGAGGCTGAATCTCAACTGCTAACTTAGATGACAGATTAGTGAGTGCTGGCTAAGTGCAGAGAAAGGACATACATAGTCTACTGCTGCAAACTGATGTACTGAAGAAGGGATATGCCATTACTAAGGGTTATTTCTTGTATTTTGAATAAACATCACACAAAGACTGTGTGTTGATCCTGAAGTTTGGTCTCTGGTCCATCTGTTATCCCACAACCCCACCACAGACCTGGTGTCAGAAATGGAATAACTTTCTGGAATCATCTGGACTGGCCGAAGAAGGATGTTTTCTGGTGGATATCGCCCAGATATCCCAGATGGACAAATGCACCAGGAGTTGCCAGAGGAGAACCCGGAGAAGAAAGTCCGTGGAGTTCTGACCAGAACCATGGCTGACAGATGGAGAGAAGCTACTGCCTGGACTGGACCTGGAAGCTTGAGGGAAGGCCAAGCATGAAGACAATGAAGAGATGCAGGTTGAGGCAGACTGGAGATGCGAGAGACAACACCCACGAGGTGGAGACCCAGATGAGGATGATCCACTAGAGGAGTGGGCAATAGCTGGAGGCAGACCAACTACGTAGAGAGACGAAACAATGGTGCCAGGTGCTCGAGAGGTTCCTGCTGGAGAGTTTGGATAACGAGTCAGAGGAGGATTTTTCGTGGGCTCAGTTTGAGATGGACCCCCTGACCAAGCATGATATTCCTTCATTTTCTGTGTTCCCAGGATGTTACCTGTTGGAGGTCAGAGATGCAAGTACCGAACTTGAATGTGAGACCCCAGGTAAGACTGTGTCTAGTGATATTGTGCTGGGGTTGAAGACTCCAAGCAAGCAAGTGTAACCCCCCCTGTTACCCGGGGTTACTAGAATCCCAGTAAGACCTAGTGGTAGGCAAGGAAGGCAGCTTGTGAAACTCCAGTTAAATGGATTTCACACTGTCTCACTCTGTTCTCAGTCTCAGCTGAGACTGAGACTGAGGGATAACATCATTTTAGAACTGTTGCAGCTGCATAAGCCACACTGGAATGTTGCAGTTGGAGGTTAGAGTAGAACGTTGGGGAATTTGAAGCCAGTCTGTGTGCAGTCTGAGAGAGAGAGAGACTGTAGTGCAGCAGAGTGTATGTAGGCGCTCAGAGCTTTAAGCTCTGTTTCAGAGCTACTTTTGTGTAAGGTGTGTGTTTCCACCTGAAGAGGAACACAGGAACTGGTAATTGAAGTGGTGGAGACCGCTTTCAATGGTTCATTAGCCCCATCCCTGAGGGGATGGGGGGAAGGTATTTGCCTGTTTTCCAGGGGCAACACCCCCCTCCGGGTCCGGCTAAGGGAAAGAAGCCTATTCAAGTTGTGCTGAGGCACCAGAAGCTCTGAGAGGAAGATTCCTTGTGGAGGAAACGCCTGTGGGGCACCTGCAACCAAAGGGTGAGTTCGCTCTGAAAAAGGGCCAAGTGTTTTCACCTGAACAGAAGGAAACTAAAGGGACTGTTACTGTGGGGTCAGGAAAAGACAGCCAAGTACAGTTGGAAGATGTGGGGATTGGTCTGCTTAACTCAGTGGGGGGTCTAGAGTAATGGACAATGCCACTTAATAGTATGTTCAAGTCCAGCACAAATGGGAAACAAGACAAGTAGATGGAATGTGAAATACATTTAGCAAGAATCTACATTGCAAAGCTTTAAAGAATAAAGTGTTTCTGTCCAGAGAAATGGCCAGGTATGAATTGTGGGAGCGAGAGGTGGGAGACCCCCCATCAGTAGTAACCAAATTCACCTCTACGGATTTGCTCTGAGACACCTTTTGCTTTCTCTCAGGTACTTGGCCAGTGCCTGAGGAAAGTACCCAGACATGGGATTGAAAGGAAGATTCCCTGATGGAGCCGAGGTGCTCTTAGGTGGTTTAGAGAGCCACCAGAAAATGTTTCCATGAAGTATGAAGGTGTCCAAGTGGCTGGCAAGTGAGCCGAGCCAGGGAAAACCCAGAACAGTGTACAAGTTCAGGCTGTGTAACCCAAAGCAGCATACAAGTCCGAGCTGTGTGCCCAGTGTGTGGTAGAGCCAGAGGGCTAAAGTGATGAGGATGTGTTCTGGTCTCTTTTAATCTGCATTACCAGGAGTGTAGCTCCATGGGGGTCCATCTATGCTTTGTTTATTCTGTTGGATGTGAATAAAAGCCACACTTTAGAATCCCACTTCTGGTATTGGACATTACAGTTATTGCTTCCTGTGTTCGGAGTTACTTGGGTGCCCTTGTGCAGAGTAGCCAAACCTAGGCTTTGTGCCGAGTGACCTATTCCTCCCCGAACCCAGCCCACCTGGTATTGCTGTCAGATACAAACAGCATACCGGCCTGGGGTTACAAAAATGGAGGCACCGCTGAGAATTTGGGTTTGGAATTTAGGGAGGAATGTAAGAAAGGTTGCTCGGGCAAAGGGCTAGCATTTTGGTTATCTGGTAGTGGGTAGCCCAAAAAGCTGAAGCAATGTTAACTAATGTGCCGCTGTGTACTGTTGTCCATGTGCTGCTGTTAAAATGCCAACTGTTTACCAAGGAGCAGTAAAGCCTGAGAGTGTATGCCCTTGTCCTGCATCAAAATTTACAGTGTTTTGCTAGCTTTTAAAACTGTTGTGACAAAGAAGAGTGTGGAAAACTAGGGATAGCAAAAGGAAAATTGTGCCCTGGACGTTGGAAATGCTTTCTTGTGAACTGAGAGACTGGTTGTGCGTAATGGCCATGAAAAATGGTTGAAATGGGCTCCTGCCGTGGAGTCAGTTGAAAAAAAGAAAAAAGTGTGGTTCTGCAGTTTAAATTTGCCTGCTCGACGATCGTCATGAGGAGAAGAGCACTTGAGAGGAAAGAGGCTCATTTGCATGGCGTTGAGTGATTGGTGAGACTGCAATCAGTCCCGCCCCCAAGCCAGCTCTACAGCGACTGCCCAGCATTTGAAAGGGAGAGTGAGTGGAGTGTGCATACTGGCTTATCAGGAGGAGTGTCGAGGTGACTGAAAGCACTGTAAAAAGTTCAAAAAACTGACTTTTCTGTTTAAATTCAGGCTCAACCCGCATCTCGATCGACTGGACTGTGAGTGTGGTGTTCAGAGGGATGATCAGCAGGACTGCCAACCCACTTCTTTCCAGAGGCCTCCAAGACTGGCTGCAGGCCATTTTCCATCGCAGCAAACAGCTACTGATAACAGTGAGTACCAACAAAAATAATTGCTCAAACTAAGTGATTTTGCCAAAAGCCAGCTGAATCTGAGTGTAGCAGTGTAATCACTTTGCAAAAATGGACTCTGTTAAGTTTTACCAGCAAAAGCAAGCATTTTAAGCCATCGACTGTGAGCACAATTATAGGTTCAGCGTCAGTATAAGTTTCAAAGCCATGAGAGAGACTGTGAGTTGTATCAAGATATGCAGCAAGAGTTACAGGCAATCCTGTGCTTGAAATACTGAGGCTTTAAGGGGCTGTGAGCTAGAGCAATGTCTTCAGCAAGTGAAAAGTCCATGGTAAATCATATAAATGTGCTAGGAAAAAGAACAGTGCAAGTTTGTGCAGTTTGAGCAAAGTTATCATTAGAGTGTGTAAATCGGATGTGCAGTCGCTTGACCCAATTTCAGAATGTTGATGCGGAGTGCTGCCGCCACCATTACAGGGTGGGGTAGTAATGTAAACACAGCAGCAGAGGAGCCATTTTGAAAGAGAAGGAAAGTTTTGAGTGATATGGGGTTTGAAATAACAGTGAGCGTTGTTTGTTTTTTCTCTGCAGTCATGGCCTCAGGACCAGCCCGCTACCCGGATCATGCCCGGGCTGTGATAGCAGTAGAAGTAAACAAGTTAAGGGACATTGAGGGATGTTACTACGGAGGATGACTGCCTCCTCATGTGGCGATTCCTGGATATCCAGTGCAAGTATGTTTAATGTGCTTAAATGCTGGAAGAGACGTCTTCATGGTACCTCTCTGTTCTGGCTGCTTAGAGAAATATGGGTTATTTAAAGCGCCCAAGATTCGTTTGGCTCCTACGTGGACAAAAGTTCAAGAATCTGTAGTTGGCAGCACACAGCACCAGGTGGAGCCTGTCAGAGAAGGCCCCTCAGGGGAGTGTGACACAAAGCTAGAGGGGGCAGATTTACAGACAGAACAATGTGCTGATGTTTCGGATTCTAAGTTACAGAGAGACATATCAGGAAGAGCATCAGTAGACCCATGAAGAGCGGGGCCTAGCCCAAGTCTCATAGGAGAAGACGAGATGAGGGAGGCCTTTGAATGGGAGGTTTCAACCTCCGCGCCCAGCGAAGAGTGGATAGTCTCAGGAGTGAGGATGACTGCTCACTCCTGGGCACAGATTCTCAGTGAGGAAAAAGAAGTGGAGGAACCTATGTGGCCTTGTGAAAAAGAAACTGGTACACAGCCTCAAGCTCTTGCCTCAGAGGAATGCATGGAAGAGAGTGGTGATCCCACTGCCCTGGCTATGCAAGAAGAAGCTAGGGATCCATTTTTTGTGTCTTTGAGAATGCGTAGCTGGCAGAACCAGGAATGGCTACCCCAAGCCAGGCCAGAGGTCTCAGGTTGACCAAAGCTAGTAAAGAGGAAAGACTGGTTCATAGGAAGGCGAATGAAATCTATGGGATGTCCTTTCCTACCTTTCCTCAGAGAGTCTGGGAGGAGATTGAGAACAGCAGGAAGTCCTGGATTTGGGCAGAAGCAATGAAATGTGTGCATCCTGGTGCAAAGAAGCATGTCAGGGAACAGAATGTTTCACGAAAAATACAGCCAGTGGAAAAGAGGCTGGACACTGTTAATGGACACTGTTCAAACTGGTGATGGTTGGAGAGGGACATGAAGCCTTTCACAGTGTGAATTATGTGCGCCCAGATGGGGTAATAATTCAAGCACCTGACCCGTTGTGCTATTGGCCACAATGCAAAGACCTTCCTGCGAATGTGCCCATGCTTACCAAATGGAAAGCAGAGCAGTGGTAGCCAGTGCTGCCACTCCAGCCATTGCAGTGCCTATGTTGTTCCACCAGTATGGACGTCCAGGACTCAGGTGCCCCACATTCATCAGTTCTACAGTGTACTGGCTTCCCAGAATCCATCGACTGGCCCACCAGAAGACTTCAGATCCAGAGAGGACACCAGCCCAGCTGTATCCTGATTCATCGCCTGGTAATCAGATGACTTCAGACTAGCTGTTTTCCTTTTTGTTCCTGTTCCAAGGTTCCATCTCCAGAGATGACATTAGCCCAGCAGTTTCCAGATGTGCCCTCCTGTCGTTCCCGGAAGATGTCCACCTAGCTGTATCGAAGAATGCTACTAGGAAGAGTCTTCAGCTGAGGACCAGGTTGGTGCCGTTGTCGTTCTACAAGGGACTGGTTAGTCCAGACTTTTCTAGTCTTATGACATTGCAGTACACACCCTACACTAACAGACTCCAGAAGTTTGAACTGTCCTCAAAGACTCTCCCCTTCGGGACTTTGGCCTGCTAGAACTGTGCTTCACCGGGCTACGGCCCAGGAGAGACTCTTTAATGGACTTGCCTTCAGGCACTGTGGTCACTAGATGGCACATTTAGGGCAGTCCATCCCCCCAAAATGGTGTATTGTAAATAATGTCATTGTTTTCTACTGTTTTCTAATGTTTATACTGTTTTTCTACTTTTCTAAAAAAAAATCTTTTTGGGATTCTCCAGTGTTTGATGGTAGGGGTTTAGATAGACTGTGTATGCAGATTAGGAGTGTGTGTTGTCTTTCTTTTTCTTGCAGGTGTTCCCGAAGAAGATAGAAGAGAAAACAAGAAGAGGAGGAGGGACTCATCGGAGTCCCTCACTAGTACTTTAGTGTGTAGTGTTTAAAGTACTGTTGTTGTTGTTGTTTCTGTGTGTAACCTTTTTCTTCCACAGGTATGGTTGTGGGGGAGTGTGGGAGTAATGCATATGGTACGGTATTAGCTCCTGGTGTGTGGTTGCATGGTGTCCAGGGTCGGGGAGGTGCCCTGTTTGTTTTGTTTTGGGATTTGAGTTAGAGGCAGACAAATTTTCCCTAGAGGGCTGGGGGGGATAGACAGGTTGTGGCCCTGACCTGCAGTAGGGGTTGTAGTACTGCTCTATTAGGGCTATGCGCTGGGCAATTCTACTGGAGCCACTAGGTACCCATAGTCAGCGGGTAGAGTAGAGGCTGATGCGTCAGCCAAAGGCCTCTAGGCCCTTAGTGTTGTCTGCCTGTGCTGGCACGTGGTAGGGGAGAAGGTGGCTACCTCCCGTGAGTCAACACATGGGCGTAGATGGCCTAAGCTGGTGATTAATGACTGTGGACAGTCATTTTCCTGGCCCAGGGTGAGTGTAACCCCCCTGTTACCCGGGGTTACTAGAATCCCAGTAAGACCTAGTGGTAGGCAGGGAAGGCGGCTTGTGAAACTCCAGTTAAATGGATTTCACACTGTCTCACTCTGTTCTCAGTCTCAGCTGAGACTGAGGGATGACATCATTTTAGAACTGTCACAGCTGCATAAGCCACACTGCAATGTTGCAGTTGGAGGTTAGAGTAGAACGTTAGGGAATTTGAAGCCAGTCTGTGTGCAGTCTGCGGGAGAGACTGTAGTGCAGCAGAGTGTGTGCAGACTCTCAAAGCTTTAAGCTCTGTTTCAGAGCTACTTTTGTGTAAGGTGTGTGTTTCCACCTGAAGAGGAACACAGGAACTGGTAATTGAAGTGGTGGAGATCGCTTTCAATGGTTCATTAACCCCATCCCTGAGGGGATGGGGGGGAAGGTGTTTGCCTGTTTTCCAGGGGCAACACTCCCCGGTCCGGCTAAGGGAAAGAAGCTGTCTGTTCAAGTTGTGTTGAGGCACCAGAAGCTGTGAGAGGAAGATTCCTTGTTGAGGAAACACCTGTGGGGCACCTGCAACCAAAGGGTGAGTTCGCTCTGAAAAAGAGCCAAGTGTTTTCACCTGAACAGAAGGAAACTAAAGGGACTGTTACTGTGGGGTCAGGAAAAGACAGCCAAGTACAGTTGGAAGATGTGGGGATTGGACTGCTTAACTCAGTGGGAGGTCTAGAGTAATGGACAATGCCACTTAATAGTATGTTTAAGTCCAGCACAAATGGGAAGCAAAACAAGCAGATGGAATGTGAAATACATTTAGCAAGAATCTACATTGCAAAGCTTTAAAGGATGAGGTGTTTCTGTCCAGAGAAATGGCTGGGTATGAATTGTGCGAGCGAGAGGTGGGAGACCCCCCCATCAGTAGTAACCAAATTCACCTCTACAGATTTGCTCTGATACACCTTTTGCTTTCTCTCAGGTACTTGGCCAGTGCCTAAGGAAAGTACCCAGACGTGGGATTGAAAGGAAGATTCCCTGATGGAGCTGAGGTGCTCTTAGGTGGTTTAGGGAGCCACCAGAAAATGTTTCCATGAAGTATGGAAGGTGTCCAAGTGGCTGGCAAGGGAGCCGAGCCAGGGAAAACCCAGAACAGTGTACAAGTTTGGGCTGTGTAACCCAAAGCAGCGTTCAAGTCCGGGCTGTGTGCCCAGTGTGTGGTAGAGCCTGAGGGCTAAAGTGATGAGGATGTGTTCTGGTCTCTTTTAATCTGCATTACCAGGAGTGTAGCCCCATGGGGGGTCCATCTATGCTTTGTTTATTTATTTATTTATTGCATAAGATCGGAATTACAATCCTTTGAGTCATAGACTCTTTTGCAAACGCTCCACGTCGGTTACAGAGGGTGGAGGGAGTACAAAATACAGAGGTTACAGAGGGTGGAGGGATTACAAAAATACAATGAATCATACATAGTTCAGGCAGTAGTCAGGGAGAGACATACAATTAACAGTCAGCATTCTTTAACAGACTGGCAGTACAGTCCAGGCTTTAACTTAGTTTACCAGAGACAGTGGTATGCAGCTGTCAGGATTCCATTAGTTAGAGATAGGAAGGAAGCGGATTCATAGGGTCGGGGAAGACCCTGTGTCAGTTGTAGGGGGGGAAAGGGGGCGCACGAGGAGGGAAGGGAGATTAGCCACAGTCACAGTTTGCAGTCTCAAGTAGGTGAACTTTGAGGCCCACTTTGAATAGGGAAATGCTGTGGGTCTGAGAGAGCTGGGGAGGTAGAGTATTTAGCCAGAGGGGAGCATGGTACCGGAAAGATCTTTGGCCTAGAGATGTTCTACAGTGGGGGACCTGGAATGAGGAGTTTGCTGCGAGCCGTGTATTTCGCCTGTGGGGGACAGGGCTGATTAAGGGGAGGAGGCCAATGGGGGCAAGCTGGAGATGTATTTTTTTTGCGAGAATGCAGGTGTGGAACTTTAGTCTTTGTTGGAAGTTTAACCAGCCGGCCAAATCGTATAGGTCACAGGTATGGGTTAGCCTGTCACTGCCGGTGACTAGTCGGCAAGCTTTATTCAGGGCAGTGTTAATACTACATAGGAGGTGGGTTCAGCTGATCCATATATCGTTATCCCGTAGTCAATTAGGGAGGATTGACAAGGAGACAGCTAAACGCATGGCCTGTCTGGGTAGGCAGTGTTTGAGTCTGTAGAGTATGCCCACTCTGGCGTTGACAGCTGAGGAGAGGTGTTGAATGTGACTATGGTAGGAGAGGAAGTATCTAGTGTGATGCCCAGATATTTGAAGTTTATTACGTGTTCAAGGAGGTGCCTTGTGAGTTTTTGATTAGGGGGCGACTGCCTGTGAGGGCTTTGCGGTCGCAAAGATCATGGTTTTAGTTTTTTTATAGTTGATGATAAGGCGGTGTTCATTAAACCATGTCACAAGCTCCCTGAAAAAACCCTGAAGGGCCAGTTGGAGGGTGCTTGGCTGTGGGTGTTTCCAGTATAGTACTGCATCATCAGCATAGAGAAGCAGATGACCACTGCAGGCCTTGGGAAGGGAGTTTAGAAAGAGGGTGAAAAGAAGAGGGCCGAGAATAGAACCCTGTGGGACTCCAGAGCGCACATCTTTGCAGGAGGAGATGGTGGTATTTAACTTGACTTGTTCAGACTGGCCTGAGAGGTAGTCTTTGAACCAGGCCGTAGTCTCTGGGACCACATTTAGTTTAGGGAGGACACGGAGCAGCAGATCGTGACTGACCGTGTCAAATGCCTTGGTCAGATCCACAAAGATTGCTCCAGCGATAGAACCTTGGTCCAGTGCCTCATGGATGAAAGAGGTGAAGTCAGTGAGAGCAGTGACCGTGCTATGGCCTGTCCAGAAACCATGCTGGGCCTGGCAGAGGAGTTTGTGTTTGGTTAGGTGTTCTGTTAACTGGTCCGAGACTATTTTTTCCAGAGCTTTGGAGAGAGGGGGGAGTATTGAGATCGGTCTATAGTTGCTTGTGTGTATAGGGTCACCACTCTTCAGAATGGGGTGATTATGGCCTCTTCCAGGTTGATGGAAACTGTCTGAGGCAGAGAGAGGTTGAGAATTTTAGTGAAGTAGGGTAGTATGACATCAAGTGTCAGCGGATAAGTTTAAGATCAAGTGAATCATTGCTGTGGCGAAAATTGGCGATAGCTTTGGAAATGTAATGTTTTGCCTCACGGCAGGAGATGACTCTCAGCCTGAAAGGTAATGGGTCTAAGTTACACGGTGTGTCGGAGGGGGTGGGGGAGCAGGGTGGAAGAAATTAGGGGGGAGGATATGGGAGAGGTCCGAGAAGGCAGAGTTCAGAGATTCTGCAATAGTGTAAGGATATTGGGTGACATCGCCATTTATGGTGAGTTGGGAAGGGGAGGGGGAGCGGAATCTCCCATTGAGTTCTTTTATGTTGCTTCAGAATTTTTTGCTGTCTCCCCAAGAGGTGGTTAGGGTTTGTTGGTAGTAAGTGGCCTTAGCCTGTCGTAAAGTCCAGGTACATTTATTGCGGGCCTCTCGGTATAGCTGTCTATCCTGGGTGCGCCGAGAGTCTAGGGCCTTATACCAGAGGTTGTCCCTCTGTTGGAGCAGGTTCAGTAGTGAGGGAGTGATCCAGGGGGTGATTCTGGTTTTCACAACTTGCTTGGTAAGGGGAGCAAATAAGTCGCAGGCTTTGTTGAACGTGATTATGAAGTGGGCGAGAGCTAGGTCAGCTGACTGCGTTGTGTAAATGGGGAGCCAGTTGCTGGTAGTTAGGTGTGCTTTGAGTTTCTGTAGGCCTCCTCTTATTAACCTTCTCTGCATGGAGATTTTTGGGGGGGCACGGGGCAATTTCCCCGACCACAAGCAGGTCACCGGGGAGTGGTCACTAATAGAATCGAGAAACCGTGACCTGGGAGAGAGTTTTGTGGCCTGTTGGTAAAAATAAGGTCTAAAAGGGTGGAGGTCCTGGATCTAGTGTCCCTTCTGGTTGGAGATGTGACGAGTTGGGCAGGTCAGGCTAGGCGGTGTCTTTAAGCTGAATGAGGCTGGGATAGCCAGTTGACATTGAAGTCACCCATTAAGATGATTTAGCTAGTATTTGGTAGGTGGGAGATAGTGTGGAGGATAGAGTCAAAGCGAGTTTTTGGTTTCTGGGGGGATATAGGTTGAGATGATGTGGAGCGTTTTGGCACCCAGGCTGAGTTTGACCGTTAATGTCTGGGCGTCATACTGCGGTGCAGGGGTGTGAACTACGGTGGCGTGGAGAGAGGATTTGACATAAATTGCACAGCCACCGCCTCTCTTGCAGGCCCTATCGGCCCTGAAGAGGGAATAATTACTGAGGGAGACCGCATCATTGGGTATTCTGTCTGAGAGCCAGGTTTCCGAGAGGGCAAGAATGTCCGGTGTATGTTGGGCAATCCAGCCTTGAAGAGGGGTAAGTTTTTTTGAAAGGCTACATATATTTAGAGTAGCTAGCAGGAGATTGCCTCTATGGTGTTTTGGAGATACCTTGGCGCAGTGTGGTCCTGGGTTGGGGTGGATATTGCCAGATATTAATAGGAGTAGGAGGGTGTGCTGCAGCAGGGCCAGCCTGCAGAGTTTGGATGAGTGACGTTGGGATTGGTAGGACGTGGGTTTTTTATCGCTGGAGGTGGGAACTGGGAGATTGGGAATGACACATGCTAGGAGGGCGAGGGAAGCATGGGGATGGTTATGGGGTCTGTCAGGGTGGTGGGGGGTTGAGAGTTTGGGGGTGGGGGGCGCTAAGGTACAATGTCTAGCATGAGAGGGAGTGAGGGTTATGGTGTGAGCATGTGGGAATAAGCCAGCATTTTCAGAATGGCTTATAAGTGGGATATGGGAAGGACAGGTTCTGAGGTCAACACTGGTGGGATAGTGATGAATGGGAAGGTAGAGGTAGTATGGTTTGGGTGCCTCTAGAGGGGGTTGATTAGCTTGTAGAAGGGTCCTGGAAGTCAGGAGGATTGTCAGTAGCAGAGATAACATTATGTAAGACAATTGTGATAGATATGCAGCAGTGGCCACTAGTGTTAACTTTGTATAACCTGCAGCTGGAAAAGTGAGCTGATAGGTTATTTAGCCACCTCACGTGACACCCCTTAGCTATAAGTTCGAGAGCCGACCAAGGGTGGTGGTGGGGGCGGTGGGGAGCCAACGCACAGCGCTCAGGGCCAAGCCTGAGCACCAGATATCTGAATCAGAGCACAGTTTAAAGCGTGCCTACAGCCGCTTGGTAAAAGGCGCCAAAATGCGTGGAAGCCGGGGAGTCTTTCCAAGCGGTCACAACTGCTTTCAGGTGAGAGGTGCAAAATTACCTTGCTGTGTGCTGAGCTGTAGGGCAAGTGGGCGGGCTAGCGAGCTGCAGGGAGGGCCTCAGGACTGGCCCTCACAACCTCCGGTCTCCTCGGGGGAGGGGGGTGGTATCTTGCTGTGTGCTGAGCTGTAGGGCAAGCGGGTGGGCTAGCGAGCTGCAGGGAGGGCCTCAGGACTGGCCCTCGCGACCTCCGGTCTCCTCGGGGGAGGGGTGGTATCTTGCTGTGTGCTGAGCTGTAGGGCAAGCAGAGGCGGGCTAGCGAGCTGCAGGGAGGGCCTCGGACTGGCCCTCGCGACCTCGGTCTCCCTCGAGGGAGGGGTGGTATCTTGCTGTGTGCTGAGCTGTAGGGCAAGCGGGTGGGCTAGCGAGCTGCAGGGAGGACCTCAGGACTGGCCCTCGCGACCTCCGGTCTCCTCGGGGGAGGGGGTGGTATCTTGCTGTGTGCTGAGCTGTAGGGCAAGCGGGCGGGCTAGCGAGCAGCAGGGAGGGCCTCAGGACTGGCCCTCGCGACCTCCGGTCTCCTCGGGGGATGGGGTGGTGTCTTGCTGTGTGCTGAGCTGTGGGCAAGCGGGCGGGCTAGTGAGCTGCAGGAGGTCCCTGACTGGCCTCGCTGCCTCCCTGTCTCCCCGGGAGGGTGGTATCTTGCTGTGTGCTGAGCTGTGGGGCAAGCAGGCTGGGCTAGCGAGCTGCAGGGAGGGCCTCAGGACCCCTCGTGACCTCCAGTCTCCTCGGGAGGGGTGGTGATCTTGCTGTGTGCTGAGCTGTAGGGGTGCTGGCGGGCTAGCGTGGTAGCTGCAGGAGGGCCTTAGGACTGGCCTCGCGACCTCCGTCTCCTCGGGAGGGGGTGGTTTATTCTGTTGGATGTGAATAAAAGCCACACTTTAGAATCCCACTTCTGGTATTGGACATTACAGTTATTATTACTGCGTCCTGTGTTCGGAGTTACTTGGGTGCCCCTGTGCAAAGTAGCCAAACCTAGCCTTTGTGCCGAGTGACCTATTCCTCCCCGAACCCAGCCCACCTGGTATTGTGTCAGATAAAAACGGCATACCGGACTGGGGTTACACAAGAAAAAGCCTATGAGGTTGAAGGAACTTTTTCTTGTATTGATGCAGCTAAATCTATTAACAGTATTGACTGGGGTATACTGCTGGCTAAACATGCGAATATTGCCAAAATGTTACAATATGTTAAGATCAAGGAGGTGGTACATGTGTTTTTTTCTTTTTTTGATGAAAACCTACAAAAGAAGAAGTGGGTGGAGAATGAACAGAGCCTGTGTTGGAGTAACACCTAGAGTGTCTACCCTCAGGTATCTGTATCAGTAGCAAGTGAAATGAATGAATCAAGAGACATAGTGGGTTTATGTAGAGGGGCTGAACCTAGGACTGGGCCCCTGTTTAAAACTGACATGTCTGGTGGGTTTGGAGCAGGTAATTACTCACTCCAGAGAATGTCCTTCTATGGTACTGGACTTTACAGCCGTCCAGATTTTTGGTTAAGAAATATGACATACTTTCCCTAAAAGGAGATAGTTCAGGGAAGGTACCGTTAGTCTCTGTTGAGAAATGTGTTAATGCCTGAGGGTAAAGCATGATGATATCCACTATGCTTATGATAGAATGTTTATCGTTAATAGGGACCCTGAGACAGAGCTTCTGAAGACAGATAGGTGGAAGCTCCATCCTTCCTGGGACAGGAAGGCTGTAAGCAGTCTGCAGTAATTGCTTCCCTCTTAAGGTGGGGGATATGTGACAAGGAGCTCCTGCCACTCTTGAGGACTGACCTTTTCTTAAATCTGTTGCAACAGTTCTTCTGTTTCTTAACCTAATCTATTCTTTATAATTTCTAGTCCATAAGGTTGGCCACCTATAGGCACTCCCATCCCCTTTCTTGACTATACTATAGTGTCCTCTTTAAATTTTCCTTTTCCCTCTCAGGTCTTTGTACAGGGAGGTTATTGTGCTGATATAAAACAACAGGCTGTGTTCCTCGTTGTTGGATTTAGTATGCAATGGCACTATGCCATAAAATACACTGATGTATATACCTTATGTGTATGAAACCTGTAAATGTTGAAAATGCCATGGCACTAGGTGTTTTTGATAAAGGTTAAAAGTTACTAGGGGGACTGTATTATAAAAATTAAGTGAGTTGTGCTATTTAAAATGCATGTAAATTGCTGTAAACTGAACAAGTCTGAAATGTCATGGTGCTTTGCATATATCTCATGATGCTTTGCATTATGGAAGTATGTATGCTGTTCTGTTTCTTTGAGACTTAGCTTATTGTCAATGCCCTTTAGGCAGGTAACCCTTGTTTCATTCAGAACTTCCGCACCGAGGTTCTATGTCTTTAACTTTTTTTTTTATTTGAGCCCCCACCACCCAACCAAACAAGGCTCGCATAGGGGAGGCTGAATCTCAACTACTAAGTTTGATGACGGATCAATGAATGCTGGCTATGTGCAGAGGAAGGATATACATAGTCTATTGCTGCAAACTGATGTACTGAAGAAGGGATATGCCATTGCTAAGGGTTATCTTTGTATTTTGAATAAACATCACACAGAGACTGTGTGTTGATCCTGAAGTTTGGTGTCTGGTCCATCTGTTATCCCACAACCCCTCCACAGGCTCCAAGCATTGCCCTGGGGGGCAAGCCAAGGAGGCAATGCCAGTGGACTCTCCTGCCGGCACCCTTGTCGCGTCACCGCGGAAGTCCTGCTGGTGCGGTGGCCCCGGCCTGAGGGGCAATCCAGGGGATATCAAGGGAACCGGGAAAAAAAGTAAGTCCCTGGAGTGCAAGGAGGCGGCGAGAGAGTTGGCAGGCTCGCCAAGGCGAAATGCCAAAAAAAAAAACCTTACCCCAAATCTGGCATAGGATAAAGAGCCATGTTAGGTAATACTCCCTCTCATTACAGTGCAAGACAACATCACATATCAACTTGCTCCTCCTCACACTCCCCCCTTCCTCCCATTTTGCAGAGCCTCAGACCTGCAGTTTCTGTACATAGTTAAATTTTGGTTTTTAAAACAGTAGCATGGGAATATACACTATGAACCCATTGTCCCGAAATGATGTTCCTTAATAATCCTAAATATATCTAGTTTACCCAGTGTTTAATATGTAGAGTACAGCTGACACTACCGGACTTTTCTTTAATCTTGTATGCGTTACTATTTGAATAATAAACCCTTACTAGTTCCAAAGCTGCATGAATGTGGGGGATAAAGAAACATAAGTGTGGCATGATCCATATGAACTGTTAAAAAATGATAATAAATTAAATATATCATAGTGATATTATACTGTATACACATCACTGCATACCTGATGTATGGTTCTGTTTTACGATTTTTTTCCTTTGTATTTTTGCACATTGTGTTAACGTAAACTAATAAAAACGTTTATCTTAAAACACACACACTCTCTGAGTGAACAGCACCTTTTCCACGGGAGACAGCGTAATTTTGAAGGGTAAATGAGGGATTGCCCTACTAATTGGGGACGGTTGAGAGGCATACTCCGTCCCGTGCAGCGTGAAAGCTTAGTTTATGCTCCATAAAGTTTGTTTGTAATTTAAATTTTACTGCGTCTTCAAGTACCTCGAGTCGACAGCTTCAATAAAGCCGCATGACATCCCTCCCTAATCCTAGCCTTTCCCGAAATTATAGGATTAAAAAAAAAACATGCTGGCGCGAAATGGAGGGATTTATCAATTTGAGGAAAGTGGCAGGTCAGAGCGGAGCATTAGCCAATGGCCTGGTAGAACCCAAGGGAACCATTGGCTGAGTCTGAACACACCCGCCCTTTCCTCTGATTGGATGGAAGACACGCTCGTCGTCCTTAGTGGGCGGGCTGATGCAGTAATCCCGTTTTGATGCCGCAATTTGATTCATCGTTACTTACCCCAGCTCCCCTTCATTAAGAAGGGAGAGTGAGTTAGATACATCGGTTCGTCAGCTGGTTAAGAGGAGACGATAAGGAGAGCAGTGATAGCACAGGCCGGCAAAATAGGGGGGAAGTGGGGGGCAAATGCCCCCGATTTGGGGCTCCTGATACCCTTCGAGTGTGTATGCTTGGGGCAAAAGTAAGTTGCATCCTTGTAGAGGGAAAGGAAACCTCAAACCGCTAGTGAAACCTTTACTGACTACAACAAAGAGAAGCGAGCAGTTGGGTTTCGGTCTCGCCATGGCCAGGTTCCGAAAGAAAGCATGTATCGCCCTCTTTCTCTTCACTCTCTTTATTTTTGGGACTATGATGGGCCTGCGGACCCTAAAACCCAGCGATGGCTTTTCGGATCTGGCCCCGGGTCTGGAGCTGGTGCCCTTCGTGGAGCGGGTGGACAGGCGTTCCGTTTCCCAGGAAGCTGCCATGCTGCCCCAGCCTCATGCTGCTGCTGCTCCCCAGACCACCAGGGCTTCGCATCCGAGCGCTGCTGACCCCCCTGTGTATTACGACCTCCACATATTTTACTATATGTGGTATGGGAACCCCAGGTTCGATGGGAAGTATTTACACTGGGATCATGTGATGGTGCCGCACTGGGACCCCAAAATAGCTGCTGGTTATCCTAAAGGAAGACACAGCCTTCCAGAAGACATTGGCTCCAGTTTTTACCCAGAGCTGGGAGCCTACAGCTCGAGAGACCCAGATGTGATCGAGGAACACATGAAGCAGCTGAAAGCAGCAGCAGTTGGTAAGGTATACTTTGCATTATCAGTCTGTGAGCTCTCATTTCTTAATTCAGCCAACAATCAGCGCCACATTCATGAACAACTGTAGATAGGGAACAGTGTATAATTTTACTGGTTAGCTTTGGTACTTCAGAGTGAAATTTTAATGAAAAAACAGTGGGTGTGGGTGAAAACGAGAACACATTTGGGATCGGAATGCCTCAGATGCTTGCTGGAATTCTCCTGGGACAGTTACCATGAGGAGCATTCATGCAGGTGTAGTGGTGTGTGTGTGTGGGGGGGGGAGTATAGTAGTGGCATTAAGTAGGGGAGCATTCAGTTTGAGGGAACACCATAAACCAGAATGTAACAGGAAGTGGCATAAACCCCAAATCCAGAGCAGTACACCCCTTAATGTTCCTATTGGAATGCCTCCCCCTTTAGTGATGTACTAGGGATGTACCAACAAGGGATTTGGGGGCTTTCCAGTTGTACTGTATCAAAAATTTGGTATAATAGTTGATGGAAATTATGTAACTTTCTCACTTTGTTACAGGCAAAAAAAATTCCCTGACTATACTTAAACTTCTCCTTTTTTGCAAAATGAAGTTTTTAGCAAGCTAACCTGTATCTATCAAACATTCAACGCATTTGTGTGGCTAATACTGCTTCAGAGGAATTTTCTTAGTGCTTGTCAATGTAGCACATTGCAGTCTGCACACTCGCCTATGGGCCAGAATGTTGTGGTAAGCCCTTCATCAGGAACGTACAGTAGATGTATGCTACAAACTGACGTTGCAGTTAAGTGGTGTGGGGTACCTGTCATACGTACTGTCCTTCTAAAGAGACATTAACCAAGGTCCCTCCTGCCAGTTGCTTGTAGTTGTCAAAAAAAGTGTCATTATTTAAATAAACTTTGAAAAACATAGTATTTCAACAAAATACTGTGTTTTATATATTGTCTGCATTTCTCTCCACAGTGAACTTAATTGCCAGGTTAATTTGCATGGAAACAGGATCTTTGCCCGTAGACAACTTCTGCCTCTGCTGCTTAAAGAGATACTCCAGTCAAAAGTGCTACATTGCAGAATAAGTATAAGTATACCCCGTATAAATCTCATACCAAAAATTAGGTTTCTACGTTACCTCATTTAAAGTTATGAGCTGTTTTGTAAGCCTGATTTCACTGCCTATTCAAAAAAGCCAGTTTCCGTGAAGAGCCTCTGATGATGTCACAACCAGAACTCAGTCTAGTTTTCCATGTCTGCAACCTTAAAGGACCTCTTTCTCCAAAGTTTAAGAAACTGTAGCTATAGTAATCATTCAAAAAAAACAAAAAAAAAACGGACATATGGTTGGTTGCATTGCTTGCGTTTCCAAAATATGCAGGTGCATTTAGAACACGTCAGGAGGTGGCTTTGGAATGCAGCACTGAACCAAGGTACAGAATGTCAAGGTGGTGCACAGTTTAAAATGTTGAGGGGACATGCCTTCTCAGAATGTGGCATGGATGCACCATCTCAAAATGTGCTGGGATACTCAGTCTCGGAATGTGACAGGGACACACATGGAGGAATTTGCTGTGGACTAGCAATTTCGGAATATAGTGGGCATGCATGCTGTCGAAATGTGACAGGACATACCATATTCTTCTGAGATTGCTTGTCCCTGCCACATTCCAGAATTGTACTCACCCACTGTATTTCAGAATTGTGCATCACATCCCCACCACATTCCAACACTGTGCGTCCCAGCCACATTCTAAAATTATGCATCCCTACCACATTCCCAAATTGAGCATCCCTGCCACATTCTGAAATGGAGCATCCCTGCGAAATTGCACATCCCCCACCACATTCCGATGTTGTTTCAGTGCCACAGTCCAGAATTGTCACTGCCACGTTCTGAAACTGTGTGCCACCATCACATTCCAAAACTGTGCATCACTGCCACATGTAGAACCTGTGTGTCCCAGCTACTTTGAGATTGTCATTGCTGCATTTCACAATTGCAACTTGGTGACATTTCAAAATCTCATAACTGCAGTATTCTAAAAATTGCACACAACCTTTTCATTCTAAAGTCATGTTTGCCGCTGCATTCCACCCCCCCCCCCCGTCGCATTCTGAAGTTCTGTACCTTGCATTTACACATTATGGAAGTGCATGTGCTGACCCACCCAGTGTCAGTTTTCCTTTTTCAGATGTTTACTGAAACTGCAGGCTTAAGTAAAATACAGTGGTAATCGCACAAAAGTTGCACGTATACCAAGCGGTGCGGTACCCTTTGGATAACATATATACCGCTACCGCACAATGATGGTACCACACAACTTTTGCATGATTACCACTGTAGGAGAAATAAGTCATGTAAGGTAGCTTGCAGGGAGGACTAGGTTGCGAGTTCAGATTATGACATCAGTAGCACTTCTCTGAATCTGGCTTTTTTTGAACAAGTAGTGAGTTAAGGGTTACAAAATTACTTGTAACTTTTACACAAAGTAACTTACAGATCTGATTTTTGGCATGAAGATGATTGAGGAAATGCTCATCCAAATTCTGAATTTATCGATGCCAGAAATTTTGGCCGAGTCCCTCTTTAATCCTTTGCTGGAGTCACAGTCCTCTGTGAGATCATAATCTTTCCCATCGCAGCAAACTGCAGGGGTCAAAACTGGCACTGGCCCTCTAGCCAAATGCTGGTAGATTTTTTATCGGACTAGTGAGATGTTACATTAACTAGTCCTGCAGGCTGGGACTGGAAAAGGTAACATTTCAATAAATGCACCAGCTGGGCCAGTGGGAAAGTCTCTCTGGCTAGTGGATTTTTCCAGTCACTGGCCCTGCTGGCAACTGGCTGCAGAACTTAATTTTGACCCCTGTGTGATGTCACAAACAGAGAATTGTGACTTCAGTAAAGCAATAAACAGAACGAGTAGATTGACTGACTGTAGGGGACAAAGATCTTTTTTCCCTATGTAAATTAGCATAGTAATGAAAAAAAGTATAAAACAGCAGATAGTCAATAAAATATAAGTTGAATTTTGTGTAA
This sequence comes from Neoceratodus forsteri, assembly GCA_016271365.2. Taxonomy (NCBI): domain Eukaryota; kingdom Metazoa; phylum Chordata; order Ceratodontiformes; family Ceratodontidae; genus Neoceratodus; species Neoceratodus forsteri. The sequence goes on from CM057451.1 coordinate 1,097,482,534, forward strand.
ATATTATGTTTTTCAAAGTTTTCCTGAAACTGATGAACTCAATTTCAATGTCCTAGGGTGCTCACTGAAAAGAATAGGTAACATGTTTCTCTGCTTAACTAGTGCTCCAGCCAAACAGTCTGTAAAATAGTTTCCGATTTCATTGACCACATGCCCTTGTCTGAAATGTTTTTAAACACGTAACGGCGTTCCCGTTTGCCTGTATATAGCCCCTCTGCTACTATTGTCTAACTCAGTGCTTTGTAAAATGTTTTTAAATGCATTATAGTGTGTGTCTGGTCACTTTTTCTCTTAGGGAAACGGTGACATCACAGCCTTGTATCATTGATACAGCAGCACATGGAAGTTAGTCTGAGTTGTGCAAATGTTCAGAAGATTCTGTCACTTTCATTGTTTGAAATTGAAACTGACAGAAAAGGGCACTCTGTTAGGAGTCTTAACTAGGAGCACAGGACAGTAAAGGCATAGCCCATCAAGACTGTCCCTCTCCCCCACTACTCGCTGGCAGTAACCGAAAAGATCACCTTCCAACATAAATTTATCTAATGTTTTTGAATATTTCAATAAGTTCTGACAAGTCTGTGTACTGCAAGTAGTCTGTTCCAGATTGTTGCTACCCTGGGTGCATAGAAATACTTCCTGATGTCATTTTGAGGCTCTTGCATGATAGCTGGGCTTCGTGTCCTCTTAGGTCATGGCTTCATTTTTTAACTTTGAGACCCAGGTCTCTCAGAGGCGAGACTGGAGGCGCTCAATATGTATACCGTGGAGGAGACGAGAGAGACAGAGAATGATCAAGACCTTCAAATACCTAAAGGGAATAAATAAGATACGGGAGGACAGCATCTTTCAGAAAAGGAGGTGCTGTAGAACAAGAGGGCATGACATGAGACTGGAGGGGGTAGACTTAAGGGGCAATGTGAGAAAGTACTTCTTCACAGAAAGGATGGTGGAAACATAGAAAGAGCCTCCCAGCTGAAGTGGTGGGGGCAAAGTTGGTGGGGGGAATTCAAAACTGCATGGGATGGACATAGGGGAACCCTATTGACTCAAAAGAGGAGGTAAAGCTGGAAGTAAAGTAGGATCTGTGGCTTTTTTAGTAGGTAGGGGAAAAAGGGCAGACCAAATGGGCCTTTCGGTCCTTATCTGCCATCAAATTCTATGTCTGATAATTCTGGTCACGGATTACCTTATATGTCAACAGTAGGTTGATTTGAAAGGGACAGAAATAGCCACTTTGTTTGTAGGTCAGATGACCAGCAGTACACGCTCAAAATAATACAAACAGGCAAGCAGTGCACAGCAAGCCTGCGATCCCATCCCAGTAAAACCTGTGACAATGTAAACCACTCGGGATATGGTCTAGTAGTTTATGATGATGTCACAAGGTTCTCTCGATGGACACAAAGCCTTGCTGAGCACCATTGGACATCTCGTATTCTGTTTGTGCGTACTCCATAGATTCTAACTCATGAATCTTCGCGTAAGAGTCTCGTTATTGTCACCGCATACTATAGGGCCAGTAGTAGTAGTAGTAGGGTAGTAGTTGGGAGGGGATTGGGGCGAGGGGGTTTTGAGGGGCTTTGCTTTCCAAAAACCTAACTGAACCACAAGCCAGCATTCTCTTGCACTTACAAGCACTGTAATGTGCTTGTAGCTGGCAGTGTAGCAGACTAGATTTCGTGGATGAGGTTTGACCACAAAATCACGTCTGCCATTAACATGAGTCTGGAACTGTAGTTGCTCCTTATATGTGTAGGACAGTTGCTTTCTGCCTTTTAGATAGCTAAAGTCTGTGCTACCGTAAATTCTATTCTATAACACTTGTTACAGAATAGCAAAGAACCCAACTAGCAGTGTTTTATAAGAACATTTCGTAGTTGTGTAAAATAGAATATATATTAAGATGATTGTATCTACTAGTAATTTCACGTGTGGTCAATCAAAATACTTCCTCATGCCTTACATGCCCCTAACATCACAGGGAAATGTGGGGGAAGGGAATCACAATTTTAATCAGTTCTGATTTTCTTTGTTTCTCAGGGATGGATCAGGGTCACATAATGGCAGCCGTCTTCATTGATCTGGCTAAGGCCTTTGACTCATCTCACCCTCTCCAAGTCCTAAATAAGATGGATTCTGCTGGCCTCTCAGCTCCTGCTGTCGACTGGTTCTGTTCTTACCTCATGGGCCATCTGCAGTCGATACAGGTCAGCAGCACCCTGTTAGCTCCTTTTCTTATCCAGGCCGGGATCCTATAGGAATCCATCCTGGGCCCCATACTTTTCTCCATCTTCCTCAGTGAACTCCTTTCAGCCTTTGCCAACTCACATATTCCCATATATGTGGATGACACAGTCATCTATACTTCTGGTCCCTCCACCACAGACATGGAAGATCTGCTACAGCAAGACTTCAGCAACGTCTTACGATGGTTCCAATCAAACCCGCTCTGGGTCTACACTAAAAAACAAAAAACTGTGTCCAAGACCTTTGGCACCAGTCAGAAATTGGCCAAACTCTTATCTGTGCCCATCTTCTCCAGCTTGGATCGCTCCCCACTTGAAGTGGTTCCATCCTTCAAGTACCTTGGTGTGTGACTTGACAGGAAGCTTGACTTCACTGCCAACATCAGCGCCATCCATGCTAAGCTCAGACCTAAACTTGGTGCTTTATACCGCAACAAAGATTCTTTCCCTACATCTTCACTGAGAGCTTATCACCAAGATGGTGCTTCCAGTCTTTAACTATGTAGTTGTGATCTGTGGTTCCCCAAAAACACACCCCACTGACCAGACTGGATACTTCTGTAATTCCTTCTGTCACTTAGCAACCAACTTCCCCCACATGAACTCATCACTGCTCACTTTACACATCACTGTCTATTCTCCCTCTAGCATCTCATCACCAAATGCACTGTGCCTCCTGTATATCTAAATGCTGGTTTGGGTCATTTTCCCCCCTTACCTGATATCACTCCTCTCCACTGTCCCCCTCCTGCTCCATCCGATCCCGGGATCATCGTACCTTTGCTTTGCCTCGCCTCATTCCCGTACCTCAGCTAGCCAGTCAGCCTTTGTCTATCATCTTTCCTCACTTTGGAGCCAACTTCCCTCCACTTCACTACCTCCTCTGCCTCCTTAGATATCTGCGGATACTCCTTCCTTCTCCCTTTGTTCCGGTTCCCCCTCCTTAACAGTCCCTATACAGCTGCTCTATGTTCAGCAGCCTGCTTATAACTCCTCTGCCCATTCTGCTCTTCAGTGGTCCTTGTGTGCCCTGCCTTTGCACGATTTGTAACATTGAATTTGTCTATGCTGTGTATTTTTGTCCTTTGCATCCTTCACCTGGGTCACACCTGGGAAAGAGGCTTAGCTCAGTATGCCTGTCTGGGTCACCAGCTTTCCGAATGAATAAATAAATAAATAAATAAATTCTCGTATTTTGTTCCCCACTAGGTAGCCACCATGCCACAGCCCTATCAGCTGACTCTGCAGCCCAGGAGACCCCTTATCTGCCTTGAAATTTACCCTGAGAAATTTGGAATTTTGGTGGCATGGACTCCTCCATGCTGGGGGAACAGGCAGTGCGAGGCTCGAGCGTGCCAAGGTGTCATGCTGCTGGCCCGGGAGTTTTTCCTTTGTTCTGCTCTCCACGTGATACTGGCAGTGATTGCGTGGGTCATGTGTCCCTGTCTTCCTAAGCTGTTCCCCAGTTGACCTGCTCCACCTTTGGGCCACTAGGCGGCAGTCCTGCAGTGGGATTGGACCTGCTACCACCCTGAGGAGGTCAGCACTCCGTGGGCCAATCAACCTCTCCTCCCCCCCCCCCACTAGCCGTCTATTGCCCAGGCCTCGTTCCCAAACCCGTGTCACGAGCAGCATGACCTGCAGTGCTTGTAGGTATGCTACATTTCAACATTTAATTTAATATATTCTCTGTATTAAGCGTTTCCTTTTCATGATAGCTAGGCATATTAATTTAAAAATAGGATAACTGTTCCCTAGTAGGGTTGGTCTGAATAAGGTCTTGCAGCCACTAGCTAGCAGGGCTTATGAATGGTTAAAGCCCATTGTCCGCATGGACATTTCATGTATTGAGAGGTTTCCTCTTCCAAAATTAAGCCAGCTAGTGAAAGGAAGATGTTATGAGCCCACTGTAAAATCAGCCAGCAGTCAATGTAGTCTGGTACTGATTTCAACACCCCCCCCCCCCGCCAAATATCTGTATATATGTAATTACTGTGTATGAAATGTTCAAAATATGTTTAACAAAGTCTGTATACAACTGTGTAAATCTGTATGTCAGCCTTCTGTAATATTGCAACACTGTTGTCCTCTCTGTGACGAGGTACCTTTGTAAACGAGTCTCTGGCTCAAAGGTTGCAAATCCGAGGATTGTACAAATAAATAAATCTGCTGTGGCTGCTTATCTATACTTGACAGCATAATTTTCCAGTTAATGACATCATAGTTATTTCCACAGCAACAGATTGTAATGTTACAAACATGGGATCATGATGTCAGAGGTAGACAAACAGCCAGAGCAGAGGAAGTCTAGAGGGTAGTGAGCCCATTTGTTAATGTGTACAGTTATAAACAAGAATGTGTGCTAAATATAGAAAATATATGAAATGTAAGCGGAAATGTGAACAAATATATATTTTTTCATATTTTCATTTGTAACATGTTAACGTGAGACCCAAAATCAAATGAAATCATTCCGTGGTTCTCCCGTGCTCTATAGCTAAATACTCTAGAAAAACAGCAAAAGAGAACAAATATGAGAAATTAAAAATGAAGCAAAAAGAAATGTATAGAAATCTGAAGGCCTGCATCAGTTTCTGTGCAGGGCCTATGCTATAAACATTTATTGCTCACAAGAGAATTACACTGACTGGTATGCTAAATGGATGGGGCAGTGATCTCAAGGAGAGGTGCACATTGAAAATTAAAATGGGTAGCGCACATAATATATAACTAGTCAGATCAGATATCTTCAGCTGGCTCAGAAAGCAGCAGCAAGGGTTTTGAATGCTGTGTGGAGGTTAGATCATATCCCTCCAGGGTGCAGTCTGCGCTGACTGCCTGTTAGGTGGAGAGCTGATTATATAGCAGCACAGAAATTTAAAGCAGCCGTTCAAGACACAATAAACTGAAGTAACATATTCAGTAGTTAGAACAATGGTTAGCTCTGTTTTTTTTAATTTGTTCACAATTCTCTTCACCAAATTGTTTTCTTTTTTTACCACATGGCAAGAAGACATATTTTAAGCTACTTTTGATTGTGCCAAACAGTTTTAAAGAACCACAATTGAAGAAAAAATGTTTTTTTTGCTCTACTGGTGAGTGGCAGAGTTAGCCCTGAATTTATCCAACCATTTTATTTTATTCCCAAGAAAAGCTAAGTGTTTTTGAAAATTTTAAAATATCCTGATTCCTTGACAGGCCCACCTTTTAAAAAGCCAAGTTGGGGCCAGCTTCATGGCGCCGAGCAGTGAGGCACCCACTTGGCATGCTGGCGATCCGGGTTTGAGCCCCAAGCCTGGGACGTAAGGAGCGGAGGCCTGCAGGGAGGGTGATGGAGCGTCCATGCCAACTGTGTCTTTCTGGGGGAAGGGTGCTGCAGAGCACTGCGTGGAGAGTGATACCTTGTGGTGTGCGGCGCCTTGTTGGCATAGGTGACTACAAATCGACGACTCCGGCACCAGGGCGTCACCTTGGTGCACGCCATTGTGTTTTGGGGAGGGGCCCAGAAAACTAACACCCATCTCAGCCCTCCGGATGACAGCTGCCTAGTCCCCTCATGCCATAGTCCTCCTGGCAAACTGCTCCTGCCCTCCCCCAGTCCTGCATACCTCAGAGGACCCCCCAGAATGCTACTGCCCTGCCCTCCCCCAAGGAGGCCCCCCCCCAGCAGAGAAAAGCCAGACCGTCCGAGGACACAGGGACAGCCCGGGGAGCCAGGTGGTAAGAAGCGGCAGCAAAAGGTGAGACTGGCAGGCAGACAGGGATGTTGAGCAGCCAGAAGGAGTGGGAGGTTGGGGGTGAAGGGAAGGCACAAAAAAAATGCCACACTGGTTGGGATGGAGAAGTTCTACGCTATCAATCCTCATAAACGTGTGTGCTATAACTTTCGCAGCTGAAAAGAGATCCCAAGGAATGAAGGATTTTTATAAAACTGCTGGGCGACTGCCATCTTTATTGCAGATCTGTAATAATTACACAACTGATGATCAGTTTTGAAAATGGTTGGATGGACAAAACATATTGTAGTACAGAATCTAAGGATGCGAGGACTCAGTTTCTGCTAACTAAGGGTACAATGAGATTCTACCGGCTAACATGAAGTGATCTATTAAAATGACATTTTCAACCCTTTTTGCGTCATATTATTTCTAGTTGAAAACCCACATTATACAATGGCAAGAAAGAATCTAGTGCTCTCATTGGTCTGTCTGGGACTGGAGCCGTGATGTTATTCTGGCATAACATCACGGATCTAGTCCCAGACCACTTACGGCTGCATTCAAAGTATTAAAAAAAAAAAAAACGCTCTGCTTCCTGTGAACAGTTTCAGCTGTCCCCGCTTTGCTGCTCTCACAATCCCCGCTCCCCGCCCCACTCTGAATCGATGGCGACACACATACTACACACACCCTCCTCAGTTAATTTCCTTAAACCAAAAAAAGCACATGACTAAGATTAAACAGTTATTCCCACCAGAAATACTCTCCACTCTAAAAACAAAATCTGACACAAGCTCGTACAATAACGCAATGTGCAGGCTGAGCGCAAGTGAAACCCTGCACTTCACTTCCTTACTGTTTCGCCATGTTCATCCTTCCTTCCTTTCTCCCAGTAATGCCAAAATCTTTTTCCCGGGGCAAGGCATAAATCAGTGTCAGAGACTTGATTAGCGGCCTTCGCTAATCAAAGTAAAACATGATTAGTAACTGACCCAAAGTTGATTAGCAATTACCAAAAAATTAATATTTGTGCTCAAAACCCCATCAAATTTACTTACCTAGCTCTGTATTGATAAATACACATTCGCACAAGTTTCTGAGACTGTTTTATTTAGCCATTTCAAGAGAAATGCAGCAATTGTGCAGCAGCACATACATTTTAAGAGCTGAGATAGGATGTCTGCCATTGTAGACTGTGAATGCATGAGCGTAATCGTGAGTCGTGACAAATGAAACATAAATTTAAAATGAACCCCTGCCCCAGCATAAAAACTGTCACCTGGGACCGTGATTGGCCACACAGTTACCAACAAGGATTGGGTGTGATCTATTTGCTTCTCTTCTCCCGAGGCATGCAGCCAGTAATTTTGGCCTGTTTTGTGGGACCGGGGGGTGGTCCACCATCCTCGGCTGCCAAATCACCAGAATGTCTTGGTTTAGCACTGCAAAATATGTCTACATCCCTGTCTGGGTTGAATTCAGCTGGAGAGGGGCCCTGCTTTTTAATCTGAATCAATGTTTCTACAGTATCCTCTGCCAGACTTGCTCTCCAGTCAGTTTTTACGTTGTTCATAGTTGAAAAACACCTTTCTGCAATTGCATTAGACACAGGAAATACTCTCAACACATTGACAAGCTTCAACAGATTTGGATAAGAATTTTGGAAATCACATGCTGGCTTTGACCAGATAGCAGAGGCAGAAAGATTGAAATTGGTTTGAGCCGAAATCTTAAAACTGTTGCCATTCTGCAAAAAGCAGAGTACTGTCACAGTCAGGCTGCAAAAGTGCTGAAAAGTGGTCAGCTACTGCAGTAATGTCACTGTTATCATACAGCTCCAGTTCCTTAGTGTCTGCACCTGGCCAAAGTCTGTTATTTAACACTTTTGTACAGTTATAGATATTATTTTCATCAGTCAAACCGAATCTTTGTTCACAACAGTTCTCAATGTTTGCAATGTATTTCTTAGTTTGCTGTTTAAAGGTTTTAACAATTTGGCCACTAAAATGTTTTAATTTCACCCTTGTATGTGACTTGAGCACATGCTCCTGAAAGAACATCAGACCCATTTTTCAAGAGAAGGTCAAGTTCACTGCCACCTATGGGACCACTCTGCTTAGCATGGTCAGGAGTGTTTCTCAAAGTTTCAATAGAGCTAAGTAGCTCTGGCATTTCGACTACTTCTTTTTGAAGTGCTAGTGAGAACCTGGCAAGTGGCTGAAGCAGCTGTTCAAAATACAAAAGGTATGCCTCCATTTGGAATTTAGTCATAATTTGCAACGCTCGCTTGGCTTTGGCCTGGTCATGAGTTGGGTCTGCGGCCATAGATTCTAAATGGGCACAAATTACGGGGAATGATTTGGTAACAGCATGGGTGGCAAGAAGTTTATGCTGTACCCAGTGTGTGCCATGGGCCTTCTTGGGCTTTTCAACTGACCTCTTCATGGCCTGGGCAAGGGACTGTAACTCTGTGAGTCTCTTAGGACTTTTCTGATAGAGATGAAACAGTTGGGTCAGAAAGTTTGAAACATTGTTGAAATAGGTGTTATCCAAAGCATCTTTTATGGCCAGTTCTAATCTATGTGAGAAACAAGGAACACTAACTAACCGCTGTATGTCGTCCCTTAAAAGAGCAGCAAGAACACATCTTACACCCGTGTCGACAGATACCCCATCAGCCCCAAACCCAACCTTGTTTTTTATATTAAGACCAGATTCTCTAAAAATGTCTAAAAGGAGATTTTTCAATCCCTGACTTGTGCATCTGATACAGCTTTAATTCGTAAAAACTTAGTCTCCACTTGACCCTTGATGGGATTTACATAAATTACATAAACCAGTTCCTTTTCAATTACACCACCGTCGGTACTACCGTCCATAAGCACTGAAAAATAATTTACATTTTTGACAGTTGCAAGCAGGTTTTCTTGTAGGTTCTTGCCAGTACACATTGTGAGTTCTTTCCCACTAACAGCATAAATGTATTTACTGCCCAAATGAACTCCATGGCACTTCTCTTGTTCTGCTAGTGCTTCAAACTTTTTAATAGGGATGTCCTCTTTGGTCATCTTATACAGGATCTCCATCAGCCTGGCTAGAATGATTCTATTCCGTTCCTCTGCATTACTGAAAGCTCTCATTGCAAATAAATTAAAATTGTTTTAGGTCTGGGTCCAATTCTCTACCTCCTCCTACCCTTACTATTTTAAACTTACCAATTATGGTATGGCGATATACATCAAGTGGTGACCTTGTTCTACCAAGTTTCAAAATTTTAACAGCTTTCTTGTGCTGCTCTGTCACAAGATGTTTCCGGATGGTGTCAGCCTTTAGCTGGGGTCTCGTAATCCCTGCAATTAATGCCTCACTGAAGTTCCTCAACCCTTGTAGCTTATCTCAGTACTCACAGCACAATTTGCGGCTAACACGCACTGCAAAGTCTCCGTCACTACTTATCTGTAGCCAATTTTTTTCTGGATCATATTTTGGTCACCATCTTTCTGCAGTTGTTCATTTTACTCCAGCCATATTGCAGACTGCAATTATTATTAAAAAGTTTGAAGTTAGCAAAACAAGGGTGCTGTCCCTGGGTGTGAAGTAACACATTTCAGTGGCTTAGTATTAAAGAATAATGGACAGCTCAGCAGATTTGCTTCTGACCCCCAGCACCCCCCCCCCCAATGGCTGTGGCTGCCAAACCTAATGACATCAGTGATAGCAGCACAGTTCTTTACAGCATGCCGAATCGAGCAACAACAGGGATGTCATAATTTACTTACATTTTCACTCTGTGGGCTGCCAGTAACCTTAAGACATGACAGTCCACAGAGTGAAACACTCCAATAAAGCAAGGGCACAGTTCTCTTTTTTTTTTCTCCAAATACACAGCAGGGCACATATCTTTGCAAATTAAGCAAGGGCACAAGTGCATCAAGTTAAAAATCGCTGCAAACTAAGCAGGACACAACATTTTTGTCCTTTCCCATATGGGCACGCAGTATTTGTTGTAAGGATCTTATGTCTTTCCCATTCTCTGCAAGCAGGGTGCGAACACTTGTTAAAAATTGTCCTTTCCTGAACTGGACACACTTTGTGGTTTTGAATGTGTCCCCCTCTGCAATTTGCTGCAGAGCAGTCCTTTCCCACTGGTCTGCTTGTTTTTTAGTGTCTTAATTCCCTGATCACTGCAAAGCAGGGCACATTAAAATTTTAAAATGTATTTTCCAGTCACTGTAAAAATTACAGGGCACTGTACTTGGTTATCGTTTCACATCTCTGCAAGGCAGGGCACGGATTACTTTTAAATGTCTTTCCCATCTCTGCAAATACAGGACACATTACTTTTAAATGTCTTTTCCAATCACTGCAAAAACTACAGGGCACAACACATAGTTTCATTTCAGATCTCTGCAAGACGGGGCACAGATTACTTTTAAATGTCTTTCCCATCACTGACTGCGTAGGGCACGATGACTTGTTTGTGGTTTACTTATGTCTTTCATGACCTCTGTAAAAGCAGGGCACATTTACTTTTAAATGACTTTCCCATCACTGCAGCTTGCAGGGCACAACACTTAATGTCTCGATCCGCTTGTTCAGCTCAGCATCCCTTGATCATTTGCCTGCCCCCCAGTTGCAGGCCAGAATCCACGACATGCCCGCCAGTGCCCAGTCCCCCAGAGTCGTACCACTGCCCAGTCCATGCCCTCCCATAGTTCACTCCTCCTCCAGGCTTCCCAAAAATATAAAATGAGAAGTTTTTTTACTTTTTTTGAGATTCCTGATCGTTGGGTCTGCTTTGCTTCTGAGCCAGTTGCTCCAGCGCTGAATCTGTGTCACACCGCAGTGCCTGCCCTGTCTGGTCCCGGTCAGGTCCCCTCTCACTTGGCCTCCTCTGCTCCTCACTGCCCTGTGGTTCCTCTCGCGGCCCATGACCCGGCGATGCTCTTCCCTGCAAAACAAAACAGAACATTAAATACTGGATGGCACCTGGGGGGAAAAAAAAAGTGAAGTAAATGGAAAAAAGTGACTGGAACTTACCTTTTCTGCTCTGGTTGGAAGTCCTGGACCTGCTTGCTGGGGTGACAGGCTCCAAGAGGACGTTCTCGTGTTTCTCCTATGCATACACTGGGTGGGGAAGCAGGAGCAGCTGGCCAATCAGGAGAGATGGGGCATGGCACTGGGGGGGAGGAGGAGGGGGAAAACATTTTAAAGCAGCATGTGCCCAAAAAGTCCCAAAATGGCATTTTTAAAGGACCCAGGGCCAGTTGGCAATGATTAGCAATGACTGCTAATCATTGCCACATTTGACTCTCGTTTCCCGATTCTTGGGTTGTAGATTGCGATACGAACCCGCTTATTTTATGCCTTGTGGGAGAATACAACTGAAACAAGAGAATCCTCTCGTAGACTGTTTACCCAACTTCCATGATACCACCACGAACAACTGGTGGCATTCCGACAGTCTGGGTGGGGAAACGCTCAGTTCCACACACGGCAACAGAAACATAAAACTACAGAGCATAAAACTAAACATAACCTGCACATTTAAAGTAGGGAAAAATGGAAAACAAAGAGGTTAGTGAGGGGAGTGTATGAAGCACAGAACAGCAGCTCAATAGCACGAGCTCCACCTGCTGGTAAAACGGTAAATCTGCCCTATTTAAAAAAAAAAAAAAAAAACCTACACCATAAAAGAAACCACACCAAAATCTCCTTTTATATGTACTTTTTTTCCCTCTTCATTTTTTTACACTTGGGAGCCATTGCATAATAGGAATAATGCACTCCAGGGTGTGTCATTCTGGGATAACGTCACTTCTGGGATTTTTAGTCTCACTCGGCCTGCAGCCTCATGCCTAGTTATCCCAGCATGACATACACCCTGTCGTGCATTGTTCCTTTATTTTATGAGTACCTTCTCTTAAATTCATTGCTGTTGCTGCTTGTTTTATATGCTTCTTTCTTAGTAGAACCGAAATGCATGCTAATGGTATAATTCTACCCAACATCGTTTTGTTTCAAATACTCGATCTAGATTTATTGCATTCTTTATGGATATTAGGAACACCCCCAAAAACATAAGCAATAACATTCCGCAATCACGGAATTGCGAATAGAATCACGGAACATGGACACTTGTCATGAAATACACGGAATCGGCTATTTGCGCTTCTCTTTAACACCCAAAATGGCCATTTCCACTACAGTGGTGCCAGTGCTGGTCTGAAAAAGTCCTGTCTATCAGCCTGGAATCCAGAAATGGGGAGAATTTTTAGACCTGGTATGTTTTGTGTCCAATCAGAGGTGCAGTGTCCTTCCTCCCCCTCTTCTTTCCCCTCCCTTCTTGGTGGTGTCAGTCAGATGTTTGGTGCCATAAGCATGCAGCGAGAAAGAAATTCAGCCGTGTTACCCTTTGGTGGGCAAAACTGTAACTAAAATGATTAGCTACTGTCCCAACAGCCTGCAGTCTGAAATTATAATAACATGCCTGCCTTGAATTTGTGGCTAGGAGTGGGTAGATGGTTAAATTATATTATAAATCTGGTCCTGATCGCCGATGCCTTTTCTTGATTCCATTCTGTGACTGGGTGAGGGAAAAGAGTGAGTGCAGCAGAGGCTTGCAGTGTTTTTTTTTTTTTTATTGTTGATGCAGGAGTGTCGGAAGGGGGATGGGGTGGGGCAGCTGCAATATAAGGGTGCTAGCTGTGCATTCAAGCAGACTTGACAGACCTTGTAGCCGTTTGCATGTTCCATATATTCGTAACAACAAATTCAAGATGGAAATAAACTGTTTACTTTAACCCCATGGTCAGATGGGTTTGCAGCAGAGTTATTTCTAGCTGATCCAGTTTGGTGGTCTGATATATAATGCAGAAATATAACATTAAGTCTTCCACAAGGTTGGGACAAAGGTTTCATTGTCCCATTACACAAAAAAGGAAATGTTAGTTACATACCCATCACTTTATTGTGTATAGGATTAAAAACTTGTACAGGGATTCCATGGTCTCATTTAGATAGTTGGGTTAAAGAAAATCATCTTATTTCTCACTCACAAGTGTGTTTTAGGGAAGATTATAATACTATGGGTAATATTTTTATTGTGAATTTATTGATTGGAAAGTACACAAAGGCAAACAATGGCTCACTATACATAACACGTTTTGGATTTCAGCTTCCCTTTTTTTTTAATTAAACTCTAGGATTACAAATACCTTTGAGCAGGAACTGCTCATTTATAAAGGTTCCACATCAAAGGATGTAGGGTAACATACATACAAAGGTCAACAATGGTTACAGTCTTAAAACACAAATATGTCTAAGCATTTATTATACAGCCAAGAACGGAGAGAGACAACATAAGCCAGCTTCAGACAAGTTTCCAGGTGAACAGTATATAGTTAGTATAGAGTAGGAGGGAGTCAGGAAGAAGTAGGCAAGCTAAAGGACCATTGTCGGCGGGTTGAGGTGGGCAGCAAAAGTGCGAGGTGTATGAGCTGGAGGGCCCCATATCTGAAACTGCCATTGGAGAGGGGAGGGGGTGGGTGAGGCAGTGTGGTGTTTGGGGAGGTACGGGGTGAGAGTGGGGGAAACATTTGATGATGTTAATTATGAACTGATTGCCCAAAATGCAGCAGCCTGATTGGCAGAGTGCTCGTCTCGGCCAAGAATAAGTCTAGGTACATACTCGTGGTTAAAAACAAGTTCGGCCAACACCTTTGTTGCAGTACTACATACCGCTCTGCTCATACCAATTTACCGACCACAAAAGCCTACCTCACACAAACTGCTGCACACTGTACACCACCCAGCTTCTACAAAGTGCACTGCCAGTGACCGCAGCATCCACAAAACCAAATTAAAGAAAAAAAATAAATCTTGCATTCCTCTCCATTCTCTCTCCTAGCAGCTGAATATACTCGTCGTCAGTGGCAGCGCAAAACATAAAAACGAAACCAAAATACTCGCCACTCTATCACCTTAGTTCCTAATCACGGATCCTGTCCCCCACCTAATAAAGTACATAAAAGGCAAAAAATACACTGTGTAATATAAAAGAAAAAAACTGCCACTCTGCAAAATCATGCTCCATGAGTGTTTCTGTTTCTCACAAGCAGGCACGTGCACATTTCAGAACGACAGCACTTCCTCCACTTACTGATCTCCTCCTTTCAGTGCCGCTGCTTCCAAGTGTACCTCTCCCAAACTGAAAAAAAACAAACAATAAAAGATATTTCCCTTGTCTCCCCCCAGATCATATCTGTAAATGAGATTTATTTTCTCTGTATGTTTATCTGGTAAACCAATGTCAGTAAATAAATACGCTAATAAATGAATGACTAGGAAGAACATAGGAAAGTAACTTTAACAGACACAGTGCAGTATCTAAACATTTTTGTTGAACTGCTGCTTTAAGTGTTGTCTTTTATTGCTATAACAAATGGACTTCTAGGAGGAAGGATGCATGATGAGTCATGAAAAGGGGTGGGGCTAGGAGCAGAGCTTAGGATCCAGTTTCAGCCTCATCCAGAGGTGGCAACCCTACTATACTGGACATAAAAAGTCAGGAAATACAGGCATCTAGAGGTATCATTTGATTTAGCAGAAATGGTGCTGGGAATTCCAGTATAGCACTGAAACAGTCTTTTGATGTGACGGGGAATAATTCATAGAGAATAAAGGATGGGGAAGTGTGTGGTATGAGAATTTAATGCTCACCCAAGGTGTGGGATGCTACATAAACCCCGAGGGCAAAGCCCGAGGGGTTTATCAAAGCATCCCACACCGAGGGTGAGCATTAAATTCGAATATGACACACTTCACCATCTTTTATTTTTTATAATAAAAGGTCAGCAATTTTTTCTTCTGCTTGAGTTCAGTGTTCACACACACACACACACACACACACACACACACGCTCTCTCTCTCTCTCTCTCTCTCACATAATCTCTGACTTCATCTGTCTTCTGCCCTCTACCTCCCTTCCTTAACATAGTTCTTTTTTGTTTCCGTTTTGTTTGTACCTTACAGCTTGTCTCTGACGTGATCGTGTCTACCACGCTTCCCTGGCACGCTCCTTTGTAGCTCTAGTCATTTTGTCCCGAAACGGACAAACGGCAGGATCAACCAGATATTTTGCTGGGGAAAAGGCTGGATTAACCAGATACAGGAAACAAATTATATATAAAAAAAAAAAAAAAAAAGGATGGACACATCTTGTTTTAGAGGCTCCACGGGACGCGCGAGACGGAGCCGCCATGTTTGTAAGAGAGTTCAGCCCGCCCCGACGCCGAACATAATCCAGTGAGCGAGCGTCACCAACTGAGTGACTGGGCGCCTGAATGTCGTAATAACCAGCCGGTTATTACAGCAAATATCAACTGGTTCAGCCCATAGAGAAAATTGCTGACCAGTAATTATATTATTATATCGCTCAGAGATTTGGGCCTTTAGCAGACATATTATGGAACTTGATCAGTTCATAACGGGTTTTTCAAGAAAATTCTGCATCTGCCTAAAGACCTAGCAACTGCATTACTTAGAAGTAAACGTAATTTAAAATCGGTAACTCAGCTTGCTCAAATTCGAGCAGTTAAAGTTTGGGGAAAGTATGTCAAGCACAATTGTGAAAGAGCTATCTTTAAGTGCTAGGAGGAAATCTGTAAAAAAAAAAAAAAAAACTCATTATGGTTTCGAAATCTAAAATGACATACTAAACAAGCATTTGTCAATGCCGAATGTTTGCTTGCTGGCATTGGCAGTGGTAGTGTAGAAGTTACAGAGCTGCGTAATAGGAATGGCAGTGAAGTATTGAACTGAAACCAACCCCACCACCACCCTGCAGAGAGTGACAGGCATTGGGGTGTGGCTTTGGGTCGTCGGGCATAACAGCCACGCCATTTCACCACACCCCACCCTGCAGACACTGACAAGTGTCACGGTGTGCCTTGGGGTCTTTGGCCCTTATGCGCACCCCATTCCATCAGGAAATACGGTGAGATGGGTGCTGTATAGGAGAATGGGGTGAACTTTGGGGCTAAAGAGTCCAAGGCATACCTCGATGCCTCTCACTGGCTGCAGGTTGTGGAATGGTATGAGAATTGCAGGCAAGAATCCCAAGTCACATCCCTGATGCCTGTCATTCTCTACGGGGTTGGGCGTTATGGATGGAAACCGTAATACCTCAGGCATTCGTTGGTATTTTCATTCCAAATTTTCACCATTTTTTTTTTTTTTTTTTTTTTTTTTGTGACCCCACCTCATGAACAGTGGCAATATCAGTTTGTTAGCCGAAAGCTGCTTATGCACAGCGACTACGGCATTTAGCACCACAGGTGCAAACACATTACAAACAGGATGTAAAAAATGACAGCTGTACTGTTCATGGGGAGGTGTAAAAAAAAAAAAAGGCAATGTTGCAAATCTGTAGTAAAAATATTAAAAAAAACTGGTAAAGTCACTAGTGTGCATAGAAACTGTGCAACGCACACCTGTAATGTAATTAGTTTGGGGATTTTTTACAGCAGATTGTCAACAGAGGCATTTTGGGACCGCCGATCATGAATAGTGTCACTGTGATTTTCTTTATCTGTCCTGAACAATGATTTCCCACAGTGACCACGCATCTCTGCGCTGAAAGTGTGAAAACACATTTCAGGCATGTTGTGAAAAATGACAGCTGTACTGTTCATAAGGAAGTGTGGAAAAATGCCACTGGTGAAAATCTGGACTGAAAATATTACAAAGTCATGGACTTACGAGGGTGCGTGGAAACTGCGCAATGCTCACTCGTAACACAGTTATTTTATGGACTTTTGTCACCAAATTTTTAACATAGCCATTTTAAGACCTCTGCTCATGAACAGTGTAACTGTGATTTTCTTAATCTGTCCCAAACATGCTTTCGCATTCGACTGCACCATTGTGTGCTACATGTGCGAAAACACGTTTTAGGCGACATGTGAAAATGGCGGCTGTACTGTTCATAAGAGTGTTATAAAATGGCAATGTTGAAAATCTGGAGTGAAAATATTGAAATTCGCAAACTCACGACGTGCTTAGGGCCGTTACCAGCGCACGCTCAGAAACAGTCATTTTAGGAATTTTTCACCAAATTTTCAACATAGCCATTTTAAGATCTCTGCTCATGAACAGTGTCACTGTGATTTTCTTAATGTGTCCCATACGTTGATTTCGCACACCGACTGCACCATTGTGCGCTACATGGGCAGAAACATGTTTTGGGCAAGATGTGACAAATGACAGCTGTACTGCTCATAGGAAGTGTAATAAAATGTCAATGTTGAAAATCTGGATTGAAAATATTGAAAATTCGCACAGTTACGAGCGTGCATAGGAACTGCACAACTCACGTCGAGAAACAGTCATATTTAGGGAATTTTTTTCACCAAATTTTCAACATATCCATTTTAAGACATCTGCTCATGAACAGTGTCACTGTGATTTTCTTAATATGTCCCATACATTGATTTACTTTTACAGCGACTGCGCCATTATGCCTTCCTAGAAGTAGGCACACGTTTTGGGTGAGATGTGAAAAATGACAGCTGTACTGCTCATAAGAAGGTGCGGTAAAATGGCAGTGTTGAAAATCTGGAGTGAAAATATTGAAAATTCTTGAACTTACAAGCCTCGTGGGAACTTTCACATAGCACTTGCTCTCGTAAAACAGTCATTTTTGATTTTTCCTCAAATTTTAAAATAGGCTTTTGAGAGCCCACCTTATGAACGCTTGGCAGTGTTG
This sequence comes from Neoceratodus forsteri, assembly GCA_016271365.2. Taxonomy (NCBI): domain Eukaryota; kingdom Metazoa; phylum Chordata; order Ceratodontiformes; family Ceratodontidae; genus Neoceratodus; species Neoceratodus forsteri. The sequence continues at coordinate 1,097,500,269 of CM057451.1, forward strand.
TTTCGTTAATCTGTCCCGAAGGTGATTTTGCGAGTGACTGCTAAATACGCCGGCCCAAATAACGCCATGACAGTGACAGCAGTCATGGAGAAGGGGTCCCAAAACCCCATGTTGAAAATTGGTGCAAAATTCAAAAATGCCTGAGATATGCAACAAAGTTGAAAAAAGCGTATCTATCCCATTATACAGCTTACCAGCATTTTCTCAGTTCGCGGTCGGCTTTGAAGAGTGCAGGCGTGTTCCAGTCCACTGAAGATCGTCGCGCCAGACTCTGAAGATAAGTATATGGGGTGAGGGGTGTGGGGAGGCAGGGTGCGCAGTGGGTGGGTGCGGGTTGTGGGGAGGGGCGGAGACTGCATGGGACCGTTTTTAATTTACTGAGTCATTTTTTCTTTTAAACTGTGATGCAGGGCGTTGCCACGCTGGGGTGGGCTCCCAGCATGGCACAATGACGCTGGTTGGGGGGCTTGGAGCCGATGGGGATTGGGCACCCCGTCAGCTATACCATGACTTGCCATGCTGGGGTGGGCACCCAGTGTGGCATGAGAAAACTTTGGGGGGCAGCACAGCTGACAGGGATTGGGCACCCCTGTCAGCTATACAGTGTGTGCGTGGGGGGGTAGTAATGCAGTATGTGTGTGTGTGTGTGTGTGTGTGTGTGTGGAGCTGCGCATGAGCAGGCGATATCTGATCGCTGCTCACTGAAGCGTAGCTCCCCCTTTCAACTGTACGCCACTGCATTTTGGAGCTTGTCATAGACGGCTCCAGCATGAATTGGCGGACTGGGACCGTGCCTGCCAACACAATGACTGAATTGGAAGAGGGGGTGACACACCTCCGAAATCTCGGATGATGGCACTATGTTTCTTGCACATGCGTGCAAGCAAACATAAAAATATAGGTCTTCCAGAGATCTAGCACGCTTATGTTTTGGAAAACACTTCTGTATCTGTGGTGGCGCAACACTTTACTGATAAGTGTTTTCAAGCAAAACTTGCAAATACAGCACACCAAAAGATGTACCGAAGCCTTAAAGAGTACCTTTCTCAATAATTTTCAATTGCAGAAAAATTAAACAGGGAGCTCTTTACTCATCGGGAGCTCTTCCAGACTATTTTTGCCTTTTGTTTTGTTTTGTTTTGTTTAGTACAGCCCCAAAAGGAAGGGAAGGGATCGTCATGCGCCCCCAAGGGGCTGGCCACATGATTCCTTTCCACTTCCTGACTCTCTGATCCACCCCCCGTGCTCCAGTGTTTTGTGATGTCATCGTATGTCGAGCGTGAGTGGTTGCTCCATTCACTTGAATACGGCATCTTTTTCAAATGTGAGTTCCTGATCGTAAATCGGGTTTTGGTACCTATACAATCGGGAAATCACATTTGAAAAAGACACTCCATTCAAGTAAATGGAGCATGCCCTCGTGTTCTACCTATAATGACATCACAAATGTCAGAGTACTGGGTGGATCAAGAGTCAGGAAGTGGAAAGGATTGTACAGCCCCAGGACAAACTACTTATCCCTTCCTTTGGGCTGTATTTGAAACTAGCCTGGAGGAGCTCCCGATGAGGTAAGGGAGCTCCCTGTTTCATGTTTTCACAGCTGTGAGAGGTAGTCTTTAAAACACCTGGAATAAATGAGAAATATTTATTGCACTGTGAGAAAGAGGCACATAGAAGTGCTCTTTGCAAGTTTGGTACGGGAGGTTCTGAGACTAGGGGTCTGTCTTGCAGATGTGACCTATTTATTAAGCTGTCTACAGAACATCTAATTTTGGACTGTCTTACATTAGATTCTGTAAGAAATAAATGGTTATTTTCAATTTGTAAAAATGTACATGCACTATTAAGTAAAGAGTCCAGACAAACAATGTTTGCCTATATGTTGTTTTGTGATGTTAAACATATGTTCGACGTGGCCTGTTTTGCACATATTGCCATATGTACAATTTTTATTTGAAATTTGAATGTATAATGAAACTTGATGTATGTCTGTGTAGAGGAGAATACAGTTTTAACATAACTTTTTTATTAGTATTGTGTGCGTGATATTGTTTTATACATACAATTTGAATAAACCTGAACTTGAGAGGGAAAAAGTAAATGGTTTCACCAAATAGGCAGGGGGACTGGGTTTGCAGGGTACTAAATAGCTGGTGTAGTGTAGCAAAATGCTTTCCCCCCCTTTGCCTTTCCGTATGCTACCTTATGTCTATCCCATGCATTCTTGAACTCGCTTACTGTTTTGGCCCCCACTGCCTCCTTGGGTAGGCTATTCCATGGGTCCACCACCCTCTCTGTAAAGAAGAACTTTCTTGTATTACTCCTGAGCCTCCCTCCCTTCATCCTCATGTCATGCCCTCTCATTCTCCCACTCTCTTTCAGTTGGAAAGGCTCCTGAACGTTAACCTTATTTATAGCCCTCATATATTTAAAAGGCTCGATCATGTCGCTCCTCTCCTTCGTCTGTTCAGGGAGTGCATGTTGAGTTCCCTCGGTCTGTCCTGGTATGCCATATGGTGCAGTCCATGAACAATTTTCATGGCACACCTCTGCACTGTCTCGATTCTGTCTATTTTGAGATGCAGTCTCCAGTACTGTACACAGTACTCCAAATAGGGGCACACCAGCGCCCTGTAGAGTGGTAACACCACCTCCCTCCTGCGACTCATGATTCCCCTCCTGATGCAGCCCATCATGCCACTTGTCTTTAGTGCTGCCTTTTCGCACTGTTTACCCACTTTCAAGTCTTCTGATTTATAATGATCCCTAGGTCACTTTCCTGGCTGATGGAGGCTAGCTTCTCTCCTCCCAGGTAGTGACCCTCTTTGGGATTTTTTCTGCCTAAGTGCATGACTTTGCACTCTTTGGCACTGAATTTCAGCTGCGATGTTTCCGACCACTCCTTCAGTTTCTTCAAGTCTGAAGTCTTACTTCTCACACCCTCAGGGGAGTCCACTCTGTTGCAAATCTTGGTGTTGTCAGCAAATCGACTCACTTTACCTTCCAGCCCATTTGCAATGTCTGCTATGAACACATTGAAAGTAGGGGGACCCAGTACCGAACCCTGTGGTACCCCGCTGGTGACCTCCCTCTCAGCTGAAGATGCCCTGTTTGCCTGAACCCTCTGTGTTCTTCCTCTCAGCCAGCTACTCACCCTCTCAACCACCTCCCTGCCCATCCCCATGTGGTCCAGCTTGCTTACCAGCCTTCTATGTGGGAGAGAGTCATAGGCTTTGCTAAAGTCCAGATAGACATCTACCACCGCTCCGTGATCTGCTATCTGTGTAACCTAGTAGAAGAACTCAACCAGATTAGTTTGGCATGACCTACCTGCTGTGAACCCACGCTGTTTTGGGTCTTGCTGCCCGCTGGATTCCAGATAAGTTATGATTCTCTGTTTGAGTAGTGTCTCCATCAACTTCCCTACCACCGACATGAGGCTTACTGGACAGTAATTGCCAGCCTCCTCCCTGCTCCCCGCTTTGTGGAGCCAGACCACTGTTGCCCTTTTCCAGTCCTCTGGTACAGTCCGAATCTAGTGATTTGGTGAATAGTTCTGCTAGGGGTGCTGCTAGTATGCTACCCAGCTCCCTGAGAACTCTAGGGTGAATCCCATCCAGTCCCATGGCCTTGTCCACCTTTAGTTTATTTAAAGCTTCCAAGACTTGAGCCTCTGTGAAGGGGCTTGTTAACCCCCGGTCTCTGGGTGTTGCTGCTTTGCAGGCTTAGCCCATCCCCTGCATTCTCTTTGGTGATCACAGAACAGAAGTACTGGTTTAAGACTTCTGCTTTCTCGCCGCAATCATTTTCTACCAGTTTCCCCTTCCAATATCTGTTACTCTAACTATCCTCCCTTGGTGTTCCTCTTTTCCCTTATGTACCTAAAGAAGACTTTGATCTCCTTCCTTTACCCCCTGCGCAGTCCTCAGTTCAGTCAGGGCTTTAGCCTTCCTTACTGCCTTACCAGATTCCCTCTGTTCCCCCTTATAGGTTTCCTTATCATCCTCCTTTCATTGACAACTTAAAGTTTGTGTACACCTTTTTCTTCTCCATTACTATTGCAGCCACCTCCCTGGAGAACCAGAGGGGTTTCCTTCTCTTATTTGCCTTGCTCACACTTCTGATGCACTGTTCGGTTACCTCTATGATAGCTCCTTTGAGATACTTCCACATTTTGTTTACTCTTTTCTCTTCCCTGTAGCTAAGACTCTCTGCCAGGCTATCTCTGGAGACCATAACTGCATGCCGTACTCCAGCTAGAGCCAGATCTGTGCCTTGTAGAGTCACAAAATTACCCCCATCTCTGCTTCATCATCCCCTTTAATGCAACCTCGTGTCTACCCTCTTGTCAGCAGCCCTGCACAGTTTGTCCTGCTTCAGACCCTTTTCTGTTATGGCTTTCGGGTTCTTTTCCTCCTCCACTGTCACGGCCTAAGTGTGGTTTTGCCAGACATTTGCATTCGTACACAAAAGCACCATCCACCCAAAGCTTCTGTTACAAAGCTGCAAACCGTAAAATGTAGTACCGTTTTGTTAGGAGAGGTTGTCCATTTTCTAAAATATATACAGTATCCTTGTTATTAGAAGCAGCTAGATGTGCACAGCTGCATATTTTTAAAGAAAAATCGTACAAAAAACGCCCCACTTCCCAGCAGCTAACCTGCTGATAGGGTATTTAAAGTGAATCCCACAGCCCCCACTTGCATACTGTGTGACCCTGAGCAAGTCACTTAACTTCCCTGTGCTCCCAGTTTGCACCTGTAAACAAGCTTTCAGCTTAGTGCGTCTCACCTGGTTAAAACAGGGGGGTGTGCCCATAATTTTATATATTCTAATTTCTCTTTTCATATGTAATTTCTGGGTTTTTGTGGGTTTCTCCCGATCCCTGTACCCACGCGTCCCGATGTAGTGTACACGCTGTTCGGGATACCCTTCCCTTCCAGTTGCACCGCTAACTGCTTACACCGGCACCGAACCTCCATTTGGTGATGGCAGGACTACAGGCGGGCGACTCCACCCCATACCCAGGAGAGAAGAGCCAACTCTCAATCCTGCTCCTCACCATCTCTCCCCCGTGTCAGCACCTGGCGACCACACTGGTCGCTGGCATAGCATGAGATGTGGCGGCAGCGCTCAACCTCTGCGCACCGGTCTGGCAGATTTATTTTTTTGTTTAACTAATATAAGTGCTCCAAAACTTCCAGTTGGCAATGCTGCCCACCACCACCATCTTTTGTGACGCAGCGTTTCCCTGCTCACTCTGATGGTCTGTCATTGGTCAGCAGCACACATTTATGTAGCGTGAGTGTCAGAAGTACGGTTTTAAGTTCCAAGATGGTGGGCAGTTGGTGCAGCGGTAGAACTACCACTCAACGCCAGTGACCCAAGTCTGGAAGCGAGCACGGGCTGTCAGGGGCTAGCTGGGCTGGGAGGAGGATTGAGTTTCCCTTTTGTATGATCTCCCTCCTCCGTAGAGGGAGGGCTGCACTGGTCACTGCTTTACCACCACCTGGGCGACCACATGTGGTGCATTGTCTGGAAGCCTGCAGAGTGTGCCAGGCAGGGTAGTGTGTGTACATCGCTGTAGCTGGCATGCTGGCATGCTGGCATTAGCAGAAGTACAGTGGCGGAGAGTGGGGACTTAACTGAGGAAAATAGGGGCTGCAAGGCTGACGAAACCTGGTCCGCCCCATCCCCAAATATTCAGAGCAAGCTGTTGTCTCTGCAGAGAGCTTCAGAGTGGCTCTGGGAGCATCTTTGACATGGTGACTAGATAGAAAAGGATATCACTGCCATTGGGCTGCACATAGGACTCTACCTCAGGGGGGAATCTGCAGGAGGATTGCTGAGGTCTGTTGCAGATACCCTGAAGAGCCCTGAAGTGTCCTGGGGAAAAGTGGCACTCTGAAGTTGGGTAGGTGGCACCAGCAGTGGTGGAAGGAGGTCTGAGCAGCCACCCTGGGGATAAAAATAGTTAACCAAAAAAAAAAAGATGATGGCAGGCAAAATTGCCAGCCAAGGTTACAGTGTACTTATGTTTGTAGATTAGGTAACAGAAAAATTGTAGGCTCACTATAAATAGCTAATCAGCAGGTTAGCTGTCAGAGAGCGGGGTGTTATTTATTTGTGCCTTTTTCCTTACAAAAAAAAAAAGCAGCTGTCATCTCTGGAAGAGCATAGAGAAACATAATACATAGACTCAACTCCACTCCTATTTCAGATGTACTTATTCTCCTTTACCTCTCTTGCCCTTATTCTGCATTATTTTGGACATTTGCAAGAAAACAGGACCTTTATGCCCTTTAGAGTTTAATTGCTCCAGCGGTTTCATTTCCTGTCTGTGGCAGTGGCTCAGCAGGTTGCACACTTGCCTCTGAGACTGGGAGATCCAAAGGTTGTGGGTTCTAGCCCCACACCAGGAACTTTGGATAAATCCCAGTACTGATACTGTAGTACAGCATGAAGGGGGTGCTGCTGTCTCTTCTGGTGGTTGTTCAGGTGGGTGTTTAAATATCCCTTGGCACTTATCAAAAAGAATAATGGAATTTCCCCCAGTACCCTGGCCAAATTTCCCCCAGTCAGTAAAAATATCGCCAACAGCTTAATCTGGTTGTGTGTGTCAGAGGCTGAATAGCCCTCCTTTCCCCATCAACAAAAACTAAATCAAATAATTCTCAGCAAAATGGTGGGTGCTGCGAGATGCCATCTCGTGTTACTGTGTGGTGCCGCACCACTCACTTGTATTGAGAAGCATACCAGTTGTTTATGCCCTAAAGTGTGTGTTGTTTCTCTATCGTATCTACTTACTGCATCAAATTGTTGAACATTTTTACTTGTTAATGTTACTACTGTTTGTACCACTGTTGATACTATGTTTAATGTCTGTCATTTGTGGAATGCTTATATTCCCCGGGTAGCCACTGAAAAAGGGACAGTCTTGTCTCAGTGGGCCTAGCTGGTCATCATAATTCAAAAAATAAACAAGTGAGCGGTGCTGCACTGTAACGTGAGATGGCACCGCACAGCACCTGCCATGTTGCCGAATAATAATAAAATAAAGTGGAGATACTTTGAATTTTTCTTTTTTCATTGCAAAAAGCCTAAGGGGGGTGATGGTTTGGGTGTGGGTAGTATCTATATTCAGGAGTTCTGTAAGGACTGAAAAAGAATGGGGTATAGAGAACAATGGCAGATATATGAGCACTACGAGAAGGAGCTGAGCTGTGTCTGAAGTATAAATATTTCAGAACTTACCCAGTAATGTCAGCGGCTCATTAAATCGTCCGCATGTTTGACAGCATTCTCTCACGAGAGATGGTTGGGAGGTCGTGGTCATTATAGGTCCAGAAGGGGACTCAAGATGGAATAACTGAATTAAAAAGTAGACTCTCTTATTCTATTTCTCATCCCAGGGTTAATTAACAGTATTCCTTAAGGAACTGATGACACAAAACTCTGTAACAGAGTAGACACACCAGAGGGTGTAGACAGAATGAGAAGGGACCTGCAGAAACTCGAAGAATGGTCAGGGGTTTGGCAGTTGAAATTCAATGCAAGGAAGTGCAAGATAATGCATAAGGGGCACAAAAACCCTGGCACAATATATCAGTTGGGGGGTGAGGATATAGCATGCACCAAGCAGGAAAGGGATCTTGGGGTAATAATCTCTGATGACCTCAAGTCAGGGAAACAGTGTGACAAGGCAGCAGGTAAAGCAAATAGGATGCTGGGATGCATATGCAGGGGCATCACCAGCAGGAAAAGGGAGGTCATAATTCCACTATACAAGACACTAGTGAGGCTGCACCTGGAGTACACTGTGCAGTTCTGGAGACCTTACCTACGTAAGGACATAGACAGGGTAGAGAAGGTTCAGAGGAGGGCAACAAAGATGGTGCATGGATTGCATCACAAGTCCTATGAGGACAGGTTGAAAGCACTGAACATGTACTCCCTGGAGGAGAGGAGGGAGAGAGGGGATATGATAGAGACATACAAGTATCTTACAGGGAGGAACAGGTGCAGGAATGCACTATTTTTAGCGAAAAGATGTTCCAGGACTAGAGGGCATGGGATGAAGTTGGAGGAGGACGATTCAGAGGAAACGTGAGGAAGAATTTCTTCACAGAACGGGTGGTGGACAAGTGGAACACCCTGCCAGAGGAAGTGGTGGGGGCTGAAATAATCACGGGATTTAAGAATGCATGGGATAGACATAAAGGAATTCTGGAGGTCAGGGGTAAGGGGCAACAGACTTCTTGGAAAACATAAACTGAACTTAGAAACTTAAATGGGCAGACTGGGTGGGCCATAGGCCCTTATCTGCCGACACTGTCTATGTATCTATGTAACTATGTTGAAATACTGGTGAAGACTAAGAGATACAGTATATGGAGCTGGAGTAGACAGAGCTATAGGGAGAGATTGAGTGAGACCCGATAAGGGGGGAGGGATCTTGTAGATATATTTATAAATTTATAAATCTATCTGATGAGGACCCATCTCAGTGAAGAATATTAGTGAAAGAGAAGGGCTTTTTTTTTTTTTTTGTGGGTGGGGCATAAGACACCTTCCTTCTAGTTTTCCCTGCTGTCTCTTGAGCAAGGTTTTATCGGATCTTGCTATGAGGAAAATGCTATGCTGCTGAAACCGGACAGTAAATTGAAGTACTATAGATTGCTACTTCCATCAGATTTTGATTAAAATCTTTTTACAAAAAAAAAAAGTTCATTCTGGCAATTTTTCTGCTTCTATTTTAATTTAGTACAAAACCAAATGTCTTGTGATGGCATCTTCTGTTGATGTGGCCCTGCAACTGAAGATTTACATTGACCTTTTGTAATGATTTAAAATGATGGTTCCAGCAATACCCACCCACACACAAAAACAAATGCCAAATATATACCTTTCTTACTAGTAAATAAATATTTACTACATCTTTTGATCTTCCTTTTTAGTACATCCCTACGGTTCTGTTATTTAATAATGCTCATTCTATCCTTTACTCCTGTCTCATAAAAATGCATGAGCTGGAAACAATGACATTTAATTTGACTAACTTGCCCGTCATGCATCTTTAATGAAGCTGAAGGAGCTGCAATTCAAGTTGTTACTTCAGTGGCCAGGATCAAATCCAGCTTCAGGTACTGGCTATCTGTTGTCACAGGCTCAGAGATTCAATTGGATATAAAACCAAAAGCATAGACCTAGGTCATATTCTTAGGTGGGCCAAGCAGTCCTTGTCTGCCGACAGTCTGTTTCTGTGTTTAGTGAGAGCAAAGATCTTGTAATTTTTTTTTTGCCAAACTCCAGAGGAGGAGACACATTACACCCCTTTAGGAAAGACTGCTTCTTGACCAGAAATCGTTTTTATTTAATTTTTTTTCTATTTTCTACCACACTGCCTTAGCTGTAAACAGTGTTTAAAGATCTTAGCATGCCTGGGATGGATGTGCACAAATGTCTGCATAGCACTGGATTTTCAGAGTAGGGTTATTCTTCCAAGCCAGAGAGCAGTGAGAAATTACTAAACTGTGCTGTTATTAGCAGCACATTAATAGCAAACCATTTTTCTGACAAATACGGAGGGCGCATTATCAAGTACCCAGCAAGACTCCCCCAGTCGCTTTCTATAAAATAAATGAATTCAGGATACTAAAAAGATTTCTAACATACTGCACCAATGTTATGCATTCTATTTATAGCACCTGCTTTTTGCATAACTAGTGGCATTGTGCAGAATAATTAATCAACTAGTGGTGTACGGCCCCTGGATCGCATTTCTGCTGAGCCTGTGCGCTATTCAAACTGACTCCTGTACACTGAAAATAGATCATCGGGGAAACACAATCTGCTGGGTTTGAGTTGAGTTTTGATCAACTCAAAGTAATGTTGAATGCTACACCTTCAGAACCCACCATTAACAGATGGCCTGCTTAAGAGAGACAGATGACTGCTAGCGTTTTCACATGGTGCACAGTATTCATTTGTCTAACAGGTTTTAAAGGAAGCTACACTAATGAGTTAATTCTTGACACAATGCACAGTCATCGTGTTTCTTTGTTCTCCTTATAATGTGTATGACAGGGTGTGTATGAACACTTCAGGTTCCACATAAATATCTGGTGGTAACCCTGGACTGCTCCCTCTCCTTTGCCCAGCACATCGACAATGTTGCACGGGCCATCAACACTAACATTGGTCTGCTTCATCGGCATAAACATCTGACACCTGAAGCCCTCAATTCACAGCTCAGTCATATCAATTGTTACTACGGCTTGGTAAGCCGCCATATTCATAGACCTGGCTAAAGCTTTTGACTCTGTCTCCTACCCACTTCTACTCCACAAACTTAGTTCTTTCAGCATCGCCTGGTTCCGTTCGTATCTTCATGATAGACAACAGTCTGTTCAAATAGGCAACACTATCTCCACTCCTCTCCCTTTCGTATAAGGTGTCCCCCAAGGCACTATACTTGGTCCCATCCTCTTCTGTCTCTTCATAAACGACCCCCCCCTCCACGGTGCATCTTTACGCAGATGACACTATCATCTTTGCCTCGGACCCCTCCTTCGACTCTGTCCTCCCCAACTTCCAACTTGACTTCAATGGAGTCCAGTCCTGGTTTCTCAACAACCTGCTCACACTAAACGAAAAAAAAAAAAAACAGTCGCCATGGTCTTTGGCACCAGGCAAAATCTTATTACCCTCCCTGGGCCCCGCCCCCCACCCCCACAGCGATCACCACCTGAATGGCTTGCCGCTGGAGCTAGTCCCAACTTTCAAGTACCTGAGTGTTTGGCTGGATAGCCACCTAAACTACTCCACTCACATAGAGGCCATCTGCTCCAAACTCTGGCCCAAACTCTCCATCCTCTATCGCCACAAAACCAGCTTGCCTATCCCCACCCATTGTGAGCTTGTACGCAAAACAATCCTGCCTGTTATAGATTATGCAGATGTTGTCTACGGAATGGCCGCAACATCCTCTCTCTCCAGACTTGACACCCTTCTTAACTCTTTCTGCCATTTTGCCACTACCCCCCCCCACGCACTCACCACTGCCTACTCTACTCTGCACTAGCCCTTACTCTGATCTCCCGCCGGAGAGCCATCCACTGTGCCTCTTTCATAGCTAAATTTTGGTTTGACTCCCTACCCCCTTATCTCACTTCCCACCTCACATCAGCTACTTCCCTAAACTACTCTCTTTGCCGCAGGGACCCACCCACTTTCCACCTGCCCCAACCTCACACTCTCATCGGCCAAGCTGCCTTTTCTTACCGTCTTCCCCCTTCTCTGGAACAATCTCCCCTCAAATCTCCGCCTGGGCCCCTCTCGTCCGTCTTTCTCCCAACTTCTCAGGCTCCTACCCACCCCACTTTGCCCCAATTGTACTAATGGTCCTAGCACGCAGCAGAGGCCCCTCAGTCTACTCACCCTCCCTAGCCCCCCGCCTGCAACTCTGCCTCTTTCCGCTCATCTACTCTGCTCACTTACTGTTTGTTTTAATATAAATATTGTATTACTTTCCATGTAAAAATGTCTGTATGTACTGATTGTATTCTTTACCTTTTGTTACTCCTGTTTTCCTCACTGTACACTTTGTACCTGGGTTGCACCTGGGAAATGAGCCTCTGCTCAGAATGCTTTTCCCGGTCATCAAAATTTTAAATAAATAAATAAAATTTATGGCGTGGCCACTACCTCTTCTCTGTAGAATATCCATGGCTTTGAATAAGGCATGCAGACTTCTTACTGGCGCTGAGCGCTTCACCATTACATGCGACCTGTACGCTCAAAACAGAATGGCTTCAGCTCAGTGAAAGGATATAATACTAAACTTGCTTGTTTGTTAAAAAAGCACTTCTTGGCCTCATGCCTCCTGGTACCACAAACCTCCTCAACCCTCAGCTTACCAGGAGCTCTGCCTCCCTATCCCTCCAAGTTCCACGATGCTGGACTTCCCTAGCTCAGCGCTCCATTGCTTACAGAGGGCCAATGTGGTTCAACGCACTTGGCAAAGAAATCTCCACCCAATCAAAATTAGGGCCTCTCAAACATCTGTTTCACCAGGATCTCGCAGCTAAAGGCTCCTGTGACTGCTACACCTAAGTGCCACTTTCTGCTGTTGTGACCAACCCTTTTTTCCTCTCTCCTCCTTTCCTAACTTCAGTGCCATTCCTACCTTGACCTCCCTCCCACTTGCCCTTACTCTTCTCTCCCCCACTCTTACCCATCCTTTTATAAGCCTGGCCCCTCCTACTGCCTTAACCCTGTGCACCACTCCCTGTCTGCACAAGGCCTTCGTGCTGCTCTGTTCCTTGGTCCCTTACTTTTCCTCTCCTCTTTCTTTCTATTTGACTTTTATTTTTCTCTTCAAAGTTATGTAAATGTTGTTGCTAGACTTCTGTAACACTGTATTGCCCTTGTTGTTGTACTCTCTTCCTCACTGATGTGGAACCTTTATAAAGGAGCCACCTTGTGCTCAAAGGTATGTAATCCGAGATTGAATAAATAAATAAACATGAGGATTCCCTTTGGGCCGCTGACACTCTGCCTGCCTTTGTGCTGTACAAAGCTTGCATTGCCTTGCTGAAAGTGCGGGGATGTTCATGAGCCTTATAGGGCATTTGAGGGCATGAAGAATGAGGTTTCGTAAACAGTAACACACAACAGGGTGTGGGTTAGCATGGATAAACATACAACAGACTGAATACCCTAACTGCCCCCTTGAAGTGCATTTATCCAGATCAGCCCACACCCCGGAGCGTGGTACTGTGCTTATAAAATGGGTAAACGTTTGTAAACATGATACAGTCAAACAATTTATAGTTTATTACAAAAAAAAGCTTAATGTTATAGCACATAGTCTCTCCACTTGCCACTATGCTAGTATGTTGGCCAGTTGTGATATGGGCTGTGTCACCAACTCTCATTGAAACTGAGCCATTGTGTACTACACTAGGCACTAAAGACCACAATTTTACTTCAGTCTTGCCAGCAGCATGCTACCATCTGTGGTAGCAAGTTCTGAAAAAGTTCTGTTGGTCTCACTATCTGACGATCAGATGTGAGAAGAAGACCGTACGGCTGAGTGGAATAAGGGCTGTGGGTCAAGAAAGTGAGCCAGATAGATATAGTGTATAGTAGAGCATTGTTCTGTATAGAATGCCATCCCTTTCAGAATGCTGTTGTACCGAAGTTCAAAGGTCGTGGAATGTAATTGTACCCGTCTGTGGTACAGCAGTATTCTGGAACCTCTAGAGACTGCACAAGTCAGTTTTGTTCTGAAAGCCAAAGAACTGATGTGTGCACATTTCATATAATATTACGCACTATAAAAAAAATATAGAATGAACAACTTTATGCACAGCCAGTGTATTCTGCTACTTTGGGGTTCTGATTCCAATGAACCTCTCAAGCTTTGCTGTCTCGCGGTCAGAGGGAATAGGAACCCCTGTGTGACAGAACACACTGGTTGTGCATAGCTGCTCATCCAGTTTTCTCTGTGTGTTCAAGCAAACTAAACCTGTCCCTTGTGTTTTTGTGCCAGGTGCTGAATTATTATTTTTTTTGGTTTTTGTACTTCCATCTGAATGAACGAAAGTGGCCACCAGTCGCTAGGGGGAGAAAAAAAGGTGACCAGAGGAGTTTTTGAAAACTCGATCTCTGCTCAAGGATATTGAACAGCTGTAAGGACATAGGCACTGTTGTTGGTTTTTTTTTTTTTTAAGTTGTAGTTTAGTACAAACAAGACATGTTTAGAATCCTGTCTTGGCCAGGCAGGATTCAGGACTGTTGCTACCCATTATATAAGCCGTCAAAAACAAAATGAATAAAAGATTTGTTTCTCTGGCATGAATGGGTTAAAGCTTAAGGCAGCAAACAGGATTGCTGATAGCAGACAGCTGGATTCCTGATGGCAGAACAAGCTGCCCACCTTCCTTTATGGATAACTAGCAGGGCATAATTGGCTAGGGCCCATGATTTTCTGTGAGCACTGAAAAATGGACAGAAATTGAAATTAGAACATGTTTGTTTTTTTCCCCCTAGAGAGCGTTTTCTCCGCAACAGCCTTGAGTCCCCTGTTGGGCTGTAACAGGCAACAAACAAGCCCCATCAACCCCAAACGTTTCTGTTGCAGTCCCATGGCTTTCCCTATGTGGCAGGGGTCTCCTAGAGGGGAGGGGGAGTCCAGGATCTAGTATCAAGATGCAGGGCGTGGGGTCCAGATGTAATAGCAGCCATCATCCTGACTTAGACTGGAACATTTTCCCCCGTTTTCTCCCAGAAATCCTGTAACCTCCCGTGGCATGGGCACTGCACAGTTGGCCTTCTGCACACAGCAGCGTGCCCCTGCAGGGGATAGCACCACAGGGATTGCTGTGGAGCCGGACCCTGATGCCAGGGCTCCTCAAGTGGAGATTTACTGCTGTCTGTAGCTGTCTTAGCCTTGTCTGCCCTTGATGCAAGTGACTCGAGTCAGTTTCTGACCCTGGGTTGCCTGTAGTGCCGCTGGGCCCTCAGGGTGACCTGAGCATGTTTCAGTTTTTTTAGCTAAACTTTTACTGCTCATGACGCCGGCAAGTTGAGTCTGGGAACAAGCTCGAGTCATCCAGGGCCAGCTGGGGGGAGGAGGATTCTGTCCTCTGCTGCGATACTGCCACCTGGATGACCACAGGTGGTAGTGCGGCTGGAGGACCGAGAGGAGAGTGGGGACATAGCTGATGTCGGTGTTTGGACATGTTCACAATGTGTGCAGGTGCACCAATTTTCTATTTTTATTTTTTTTTAACACTTCTTTTTCCCTCCGGTCACGGGTGTGATGGCCTTTCTCAGGCCTCGTCCCGGTTGTCTCCCATCCAGCCTGAACCCCCCCCCACTACTGGGTCCCCTCCCGGAGCTCCACAGGTGCCTTACCTGTGCCTGGCGAGAGACCCCCCCCCCCAGGGCAGGGCCGCTACTCCTACAGGCACCCTAGACATCTAATGTCACCCAGGCATTGGTGGCATGCGGAGGATCGGGACCCAGGTGGGTGGGGTCCAGCAGTGGGCGTGGGGCCAGGGCGTGCCAGCGCCTACCAGCACTCCAGGGTGTTTCCTTTATTCTGGTGGTTCCTGTCCCCCCCTTCCCTTAGGCGCGCACGATCGTGCAATGACCCCCGGTGGAGGAGACTCGGTAGCTCCTGAGTACGTTCCTGCTGACTTCCACCATGCACCACCTTACCTCTTGCGTGCAGGCTGTGGCACTGTATGGGGGGATCTGCCACTGGGAGGCACCAGAGTGCTGAGTCCTTCGTCCCTCCCCAAGAGAAGGTGAGCTGTCGGTGGATGCTTAAGCCTTCTCCTCCCCTGCCAACCCCCAACGGTCCATGCTTGTTCCCACACACGGATCGCCGGCGTGGGGCACAAGTTGTGGCGTCCAGCACCTCAACAACCAACGGTGCCATCGGACTGGCTTGCAGGTGCACCTTGACATCCTCATATGAGACGTCCCCAGGGTATGGGAGAAAACAGAAAATGGCCCAGCACCTCCACGATAACAGCCACAGTGGTAAGACCAGGGTCTCTGCCTTCCCAGCGCACAGCACCACCTGACAATACACAAAAGAATGGAGGTACATCCCCCTCCACCCAGAGGGGTACGTCCAAGGCCCTATTATGGTAGTTGACCAAGTCTTGGGGAGGCCGGGGGATTGGAGGTGGTTGTCGGGTCCTAAGAATACAGAAGAAGCTGCAGAGAAGGGGCATAGAAAAAAAAAATTTTTGTGCAAACATCCCACTTGGTGCCAAGTTTCACACCAAAAAAAACATTTTGCACCAGATTGTTGTGCAGAGCATGCAGATTTGCTCACAATTTTAAGAAAACAGAAAAAAAATGTTAGTATTTGACCAAATCGAATTAGCCATTTTTGAAACACAAAATCAGTGGCCATAGTTGCCCTCCTCTTAATGGATACAGGGCTAGAAAGTAGTGGTATGTTGCCACGTTCCAATTTTTAAAAAAATATAATTTGTGTTGATTTTAACAAGTAAGGCACATCACAGATTATAAATGCTTCAAAAGAAATGAATTTGTGGCGTAAATGCACCAGTATATGGCATATATGGTCACAAGGATCAGACCATCTGTACTACATCGTCCATTACTTAGTAAACATAATTCCATTTAAAATAAGATACCTTCACACCTTAAAGGTTCAAGTGTTTCTCTTCATGTTTGTATAGCCACTGAGCCCACCATGGGCTCCCCTTCTCAGTGAGGCAGCATCCCCCAGAATCTGAGGAAGCCCTCGGTGAACAAAATCCAAATCAGGTTGAGCCATGTATCACACCCAATTTGGCCACTTAATAGTAAAGGATTCCACCCTCTTATGTAGGCCTGCTGTTAATTTTTCTAAATGGTATATATTCATTACAGTGGATCTCCAGTGAGTCACTGAGGGGATCATCGTAGTCATCCACCTCCGAGTAACATTACCATCTCAACCATCAGTTCTGTTGTCTCCCCCAACCATTCCTGCACCTGCCCTGTAAAGTACACCAGCAAGGTGTTAATAAGGGACATAACAGCAAAGGATCAAACCGAGGAAAAGATAGCCAACTCGGTTAAGAAGGGGGATAATACCTTTTATAGGTACATTAGAGAGCGAAGAAAAACAAAGGGTGGGATACTGAGGCTGAATAAAGGGAGGTGGGTGGGTAGAGAGGGACAGTGAGAAAGCACGGCTACTGAATGAGTGCTTCTGCTTGGTATTCACAAAGGAAGAGGAGGGAGGTACCTAATCCAGTCAATAGAAGCAGTCTGGATGGGGGTCGATATCAGTCCTTTCACAGAAGAAAGGGTTCTAGGGCGTGGATATGTTGTTCAATCCACACTGTCTGGCAGGTTCCTTGCCGCTTTAAATCTTGCCGGAAGGTCTTCAAGCTGGCTCCTCCCACCCACCCGGTTGGTAAAACCCTCTGCTCCGCCCCATGACGCTAGATCTTCCTTACCGCTTGGAAGCTCAGGTTCCCTCTTTAGCGCTCTGCGTTTTAGGCCTGGATCCACACTCTTTGGAATTTCCGAAACTTATTTTAAAATTTATAAGACTTCGGTCTTCATCTTCCCTCGCAGTTGCGATGGACAGATCGACTCCCGGCTTCCGTCAGTGCCTGTGTGGGCAGATGATGTCCCGGACCTATCTGCACTCCACATGCGTCTACTGCCTGGGGCTTGGCCACGACTCGCAGGCTTGCGAATTGTGCAAGTCCTTTTTGGCTTCAGTCTTGGAGGACTGCGCTGCCAGACTTCTTCTCGGGCGACCTGAAAAAACGGTATCCTGGCTCACAGGTATGCCTGGTCAAGTCTAAGGAGGCCCGTTGGGCGGTGTCCGCCGACGGGCTCCCCCGAACAGTTGGAGCAATTGATTGCCCTCGAGGAGGAGGAGGAGGCAGCCCAGACCACCACTTCTTCATCCGCGGCATTTATCCTGCTCTCTCTTTGGGCTCCTCCTACATGGCTTCGTTTAAGGAGCTTTGCCAGTCCCTCTCCACCAAGGGAGAAGGACCATCAGGACATTCCAGTCGGTCCAAGAAGGACTCTAAGGGTAAGTCCTATCGTCGATGTTCGTGGGAGAGGGAGAGATCCCCTTCACCGGACTGTCGAGACATCAGTCGACATGGTCGAGATTTTTCTCGACCCGTCTGACGGTTTGTCGACTGGAGAAGCAGACAACCCTACTTCACCAGTTCCCCCGGTGGAAACCGAGGACTTGCCTGTGCCTCCTGTGCCGGAGTCCCCGGTTAAGGTCCCTGCACTGAGGGAGGAGCAGGTTTCCCCTCTCTGACCCACCCTCGGAACCCCTGAAGGTCTCGGTCCTCTTCCAGGTCCAGCCGGTCCCGCGGTCTTGGCACCATGTAAAGTGGCATCATCGCTCATCCTCATCGTCCTCTTCGGAGGATAGGTGCAAGTTGCGTCGGCGCTGCAAGGATTTAATGTGGCAGCAGCTCTTATTGTCCGGAAATAAGCAGACTCCGTCGCCTTCTTCGGCCATTAAGTGGCTGTCACCGGAGTGGCCGAAACAACCCCTCATAGTGGCCGAGGAGCCAACCCCTGCACCGATTGTTTGGCCAAAGCCGGCTGCTCCACCCATTGTGGTGGAACCTCCGCCTCCATGACCGAAGACTGGGGCCCCGACCAAGGATTCTCGGTCGGGTCAGGGCTTGCCCCACAGGTTGTCGGTCACCCTCACTCCCGACTGACCTTGGCAGGTGAAGGGTGGCTCAGGCGCTAGGCAGCTGTTTGCAGACTCCTCTGAGTCTGATGACTCCTCCCTATTCTCCAGGCCGCTTGACCTGGAGTCTGCAGGGGGCAGTCGGTGGATGAGAGCCCGTCCTCATTTTTAGGTTTGCTTCGGCTCATCTTGAAGTCCACTGGGATGCAGCTCGAACCCATTTAAAAATGGGCAAAGTATTCCCTCACAGAGATACTGGACCGAAGGGAATTCCCCTATGGAGGCCTTTCCAGTGGCTGAAGCCATTGTTGGCTCGGCCCTGGAGTTGTGGCAGTGGCCAGCATCTTGTCCCACGCCTTCGGCCAGGATGGCTCAAAAGTACGCAGTCCCCACCGGCTCACTCTCCAGTTTCTCAGAGCACCCCTCTGCGGAGGGGTTAGTGACCGATAGCGTTTTCCGGTGCTCCGGGAACGCTCGGGACGTGGACAAACTTCCCGATAAGGAATCCAAAAAGCTGGATTACGTGGGGCAGAAGGTTTATGCTGCTTCCTCCCTAGGTCTTCGTCAGGCTAGATCGGCCATTCTAATGGCATATTTCTCACACGCCCTTATGGGTTCCCTGGATGAGGTGATTCCTCATTTCCCAGCTGACCTTCAGATGATGGTCAAGGAGGTGCGGGATCAGGGAGGGACGGTGGCAAAACAGCAGCTCCAAACTTCGTTGGACATTAGTGATTCTTGTGCCCGATCAGGAGCGGCCGCAGTGGTCATGCGCCACAGAGCTTGGCTGTGGATCTCCACCTTCACGGCGGACACCCAGCACAAGCTGGCAGACATTCTCTTCCTGGGCACTGACTTGTTCGGGCCAGGGGTGGAAGCCATCTCCAGAGGATCGAGAAGTCCAGTGCCACCTTGGACTCAGTCACGTCTGCCCAGAAGGACAAAGGCCTCCAGCAGCAGCGTAAGCCCTTTCGCCCTTCCACTCCTGCAGCACGTCTGGACCAGCAGCACCAGGGCCAGCAGGCACACACTTGGCGCCCTAAGGCCAAGTCTGCCGCTTCCTCCAGTAGGAAGCCTGGAAGCAGGGGTCCAGGAGGTCCTTCAGTGGGCCCTTCCTTGAAGCCTGCCCAGTGACGGGTTGAGGGTTGTCGCCGCCAACCTCGTCACTCCTCCCCGGGTTCCCCCCATGGGGGGGATGGCTCTGCCACTTTTCCGCCTGGTCTGCTATCACCACGGACCGCTGGGTGCTAGAAGTGGTAGGCAGGGGTCTGCCTCTGGAATTCGAGTAGTTCCCTCCCTATCGAGCTGTCGCCCCACGAGGGGCAACGGGTTCCGCCAGCCTCTGTCGGGCTTCGTCGAGCTGACATTGCCCTGCTCCTCCAGAAGGAGGTGATCAGCGAGGTGGTGGACCCTCCTCCAGACCCAGGGTTTGTGTCCAGGTATTTCCTGGTCCCAAAACGGACAGGGGGCTGGCGCCCCATTCTCAACCTGAACGACCTGAACAAGTTCCTAAGGCCGCACACCTTCAGGATGGTCACTCTGGCTCAGATCATTCCATCCTTGGTTTTGTTCTCTGGATCTTCAGGACACATTCTTTCACATCCCAATCCATCTGTCTCATCAGCGATTCCTCCACTTCCGAGCAAAGGGATCTCTTTTTATGAGTTCCGGGCCATGCCCTTTGGCCTCTCTCCTGCTCCCAGGCTCATCACCAAATGCATGGCAGTGGTGATAACATTCCTGCAGCGCCGAGGGGTCCGGGTGTACCCTTACTTGGACGACTGGCTGATTGCAACCCCCTCCAGGTTGGAGGTGGAGCGGTCCAGGGATCTGGCCCTCCAGGTCTGCTCTCAGATTGGCCTGCTCATCAACGAGGCCAAGTTGGAACTCGTGCCACTGCAGGCGATTCAGTTCATCGGGGCAGAGCTCGACTCTCTTCAAGCCAGAGCCTGGCTCAATGCAGACAGGGCCGAGGTCCTTTCCTCCTTTGCCCAATCATTTCTGGTTGGGCAATTGCACCCTGCCCGGGACTTCCTGCACCTTCTGGGCCTCATGGCGGCCTGCACCAGCGTGGCCCATTGGGTCCGCTGGCATATGCGTCCCCTGCAGTGGGGGCTGGCCCATCAACTGTCACAGCGCTCCGGTCCTCTGGACCAGCCAGTGACGGTGACTTAGGAGATGTGGGGCAGCCTACAGTGGTGGCTCATTCCAGCTCATCTGCAGGAGGGTATCCTGTTTGTCCGGCGCGGGCCGACGGTCACTCTGATGACAAACGCCTCTCTGATGGGTTGGGGTTCCCATCTGAGGGAGCTCAGGGCCCATGGCCTCTGGTCCCCGCAGGAGTCTCGATGCCACATCAACCTGCTGGAGCTTCGAGCAGTGCGTCTAGCTCTCACCGCCTCCGCTCCGTTTGTATGGGGTCAAGTGGTTCAGGTCCAGACGGACAACACCATGACCATGTACTACCTCAACCGACAGGGCGGGACGCACTCCTTGCCTCTGTGCAAAGAGGCTCTCCACACTTGGTCTCTCGTGATCAGCCTGGAGGCGGATCTCCTAGCCATCCATGTGGCAGGAGCCTCCAACAGTCTGGCCGATGCCCTCAGCTGGATAGGCACTGCATCTCACGAGTGGTCTCCTGCCAGAGGTAGTACAAGATCTGTTCTCCCATTGGGGCACCCTTCAGGTGGACCTGTTCGCCTCCAGGGAGAATGCAAAGCTGAGGCTGTTTCATGCCCGCCCCCCGGCTCGTGGCAGGGGATGTCTTCGAGGCTGTGGACCTCTGGCCTCTTCTGTGCCTTCCCTCCATTTCCCTTGATCCACAAGGTGCTTCTCAAGGTGAAGAGGGACAAGGCGCTGGTGATTCTGGTAGCTCCAGACTGGTACCCAGATCTCCTCAGCTCCCGAGGCGGCTTCCAGCCCACCTGGACCTGATTTCAGTCAACAAGGGGAAGGTTCTCCATCTGGACCTTCAATCCCTGCACCTGACGGCCTGGTTCCTGAGTGGCTAGAGTTCCAGGCCTTGGGTCTTTCCGACGAGGTCCTCAAACGTCGTTGAGGCGTCCGTAAGGAGTCTACCAGAAAATGCTATGCCTTTAAATGGAAGAGATTCTCCATTTGGTGTCAGGACAAGGGGTTGGACCCTTCTTCCTGTCCATTGGCTAGCATTTTGGACTACCTGTGGTCCCTTTCTCAGCTAGGGCTTCGGTCGGCAACCCTTAAGGTGCACCTGGCAGCCATCTGTGCTTACCAGGCGTGGGCCGGGAAGCAGTTGGTGGCGCAGGAGAAGGTGGTCGGGCACTTTTTCAAAGGCCTTGATCACATATCCCCTCCGGTGCAAGAACCTCCACCTCCGTAGGATCTACTGCTGGTATTGGCTAAGCTCATGGGCAAGCCATTCGAACCGATGCACGGTGTGGTATCTTCCACCTGTCGTGGAAGACCGCCTTCTTGGTGGCTATAACGTCAGCCAGAAGGATGGGAGAGCTCCAGGCACTTTCCATCGAGTCTTCTTATGTGGTCTTCCACAGGGACAAGGTTATCCTGCGCCCCCACCCGAAATTCCTTCCGAAGGTGGTGTCGGAGTTTCACCTTAACCAGGTGTTGACTCTACCCGTGTTCTACCCCAGTCACAACTCGGAGACCGAAATATAGGCTCCATGCTCTGGACCCTAGAAAAGCGCTCGCTTATTATAAGGAGCGGACGGCTGAAGTTCGGGGAGAGGTTCGCCAGCTGTTTGTCACCGACGCTGAAGCCGCACCTGGCAGACCTACACCCAAGCAGACAATGAGCAGGTGGGTCACGTCTTGCATAGATCTCTGCTATAGGTTGGCGGGCATAGAGCCTCCCAAAGGGATAAGAGCTCATTCTACCCTAGATACCGCTGCTTCGGTGGCTGCTTTTAGGGACATCCCTATCCAGGAGATCTGCAGGGCTGCTACCTGGAAGTCAGCACACACCTTTATTTCCCATTATCACATTGACCTTGAGTCATGCCGGGATGCTGGTTTTGGGACATCGGTTCTCCAGTCCTTATTCCCTAAGTAGGGGGTGCGTGCCTTGCCTCCCTCCTCCCGGAGAACTGCTAGGAGTCTGCCAGACAGTATGTATTGAACAACATGTCCACATCCCTAGAAATACAGGTTACTTACCTGTAACAGGAGTTCTAGGAGTGGTATATGTTCATCCACACGACCCACCCGACCTCCCCGGCTCCGACACGCAACCTGGCTTCCAGCTGGCTAGATGTGGCGTCGTGGGGCGGAGCCGAGGGTTTTACCACCTGGGTGGGTGGGAGGAGCCAGCTTGAAGACCTTCCGGCAAGATTTAAAGCGGGAAGGAACCTGCCAGACAGTGTGGATGAGCAACATATACCACTCCTAGGACTCCTGTTACAGGTGAGTAACCTGCATTTCTGAAAGAACTCCTAAAACTGAAGGTGGACAAAGCAAGGAGGCCCGATGGGATTCACTCCAGAATTCTAAAAGAACTAAGGGGAGAACTAGTAGCACCACTGACTACCCTTTTTAACAAATCATGGGAGGATGGTGTGGTATGTAAGGATTGGAGGAGGGCAGATGTGATTTCCCTTCACAAAAGTGGGAGCAAGACAGAGGCAGGAAACTACAGACCTGTCAGTTTGACCTCGGTGGTAGGGAAGATGATGGAATCATTTCTGTAGGAAAGAACTGAGTACCTAGAGGCCAGTGGGGCACAGGACCCAAGGCAGCATGGATTCACAGCGGGAAGGTCATGTCCAACGAATCTAATTGATTTCTTTGACTGGGTGACCATAGTAGTAGACCAGGGAGGGGCTGTGGACATGGCCTACCTAGACTTTAACAAGGCATTTGACACAGTCCTACACAAAAGATCAATAAACAAATTAGCTAGCCTAAGAGTGGGTCCCAGGCTGGTAGCCTGGGTAAAACACTGGCTGGACAACAGGTCGCAGAGGATAATAGTAAACAGAATCCACAGTGAAGAAAAGGGGGTTACTAGTGGGGTACCACAGGGTTCAGTACTGAGACCGGTTCTTTTTATGTCTTTATAAGTGACATTGCAGAGGGACTGGAAGGAAAAGTATGTCTCTTTGCACATGACACAAAGATCTGCAACAGGGTTAATACACAAGGTGAGGTGGAAAGGATGAGAAGGGAATTGGCAAGGTTGGAGGAATGGTCAAATGTGTGGCAGCTTAGATTCAATGCAAAGAAGTGCAAAATAATGCACCTGGAAAACAAAAACCCGGGGGAAGAGTACACAGTGGCGGGTGAGATACTGACAGCAACAAAAATGGGAAGGAACCTGGGGGTAGTCATATCAGATGACCTAAAGGTGGGCAAGCAATGTGAGAGGGCAGTAAGGAGGGCTGGGGGGGGGGATACTGGCATGCCTAGGAAGAGGCATCACCAGTAGAAAATAAGAGGTTGTTATTCCTCTGTACAGACAGTTGGTGAGACCCCTTCTGGAGTACTGCGTGCAGTTCTGGAGACCCCATCTCCACAAAGACATAGACAGGGTGGAGGCTGTTCAGAGGAAGGCAACCAAAATGGTGCAGGGTCTGCACCAGAAGACGTATGAAGAGAGACTAAAGGAGCTTAATATGTATACCCTTGAGGAAAGGAGGGAGAGGGGACAGGATAGAAACTTTCAAGTACCTCAAGGGAATCAACAAAGTCCAAGAGGGTAGCTTCTTTCAGAAAAAGAGATTTGCAAGAACAAGGGGGCACAATTTGAAGATGGGGGGGGGGGGACGGCTCAGAGGTAATGTGAGGACGCTTTTTTCATGGAGAGGGTTGTGGATGCATGGAACAGCCTTCCTGATTAGATCGTGGAATCAAAAACAGTGGGAGAATTCAAGAATGCATGGGACAGACATAAGGCAATTCTAGTGGGGGTAGGAGGAAGTAGACTGTTGGTTAACTAGGATCTGCAGCTTATCCAGTAGGTAGGGAAATGGGCAGACTGGGTGAGCCAAGCGGTCCTTATCTGCCATCAGAGTCTGTGTTTCTATGTGACACAACCAGAAGATATGCCCTAAATCAGCTACTTGGCATTTACAACCTCCATAGCACTTTCCAAAAGATGAAGACATACATTTAATAAGAACAGCAGGTGATCTAAAGTATCTATAACGACATTTCCAGGTGTACTCCTGCCAAACAGAGGAGAGGCTAACTTTAATAGCTGGTAGAGCAAATTTTAACCATTCTTCAGGTGTAACGGATGAATCAAGGTCAGCATTCCATCTGTTAATGTAGAATCACCCAGTGTGTCCCTAAATATTCAGTACAGTTGCCCCATAAGACGCCCTCCTAAGTTGCCCTGTATACAGTCAATTAGTAATGCTAGTAGAGGTGGCTTAGGACTAGGAACTCTTAACCTGACCTGGCCTTGACCCTGTATATGGGTACCAAGTTGAAGGAATCTGAAATAATCTCTATGAGGCAGCCCATATCTTCCCTGCAAGGCTTTAAAGGAAGCTATGCCATTATTTAAGACTTGAAATATATATTGTAAACCCAGTTGGTGCCATCTTTTAAAAGTAAGGTCCATCGAGGTCAGCCCAAAATTCTCATCGACTGAAATCATCCGCTAATAATAGAATTCTTCCGAAAATTTTCTGTGATACTTTATTTGGTTCCATATTTTCAGGACCTCCTTAGTGAATCTTGTAAAATTTCTCATGGGAATGGACTGCCCCTTGTTGCAAACAAAATAGACGCCAAGTCATAGAGATCATTTATTATATATTCCATTTCCTTCCATGGAGCGGAATATGTAGATGTTAACGATAGTAATAGTACCTTCAAAAAGGTAGCTCTGGCATACCATTCAAGGTTAGGTAGCCCCCACAAAGCTAATGGTAACTGCAGGATAGACCGACAAGAACCCTAGGACGTTGTCTCCCCCTCACCCTCCATATAAAGTTTGATATAATGTTATTCCAAGAGATGAAGTAAAAGTGGGGTGGCCAAACTGGGATATTCTGGAACAAGTATAATAAGCGGGGCAAAATGTTCATCCTTGTAATTTCCACTTTTTGGAAAAAAGACAAATTTAATCTGCCCCACGCCACGTTCCAGTTTTGAAGGTGGAATATCGATTTATTTATGCTGGTATTACAACTGGAGTACCTCTCCACCATGCAGCTGCTCTGCAGTTTAATCTTTTCACTGCTATGTTAAATAGATAGGATACCACAACCAGAGGATGAATGCGAAATCTGGGCTATTAGTATTCCATTTCCTGCAGTAGATTATGTTTTTAATTTCTACCCCCTGGGGTAGCTGTTTGAACTGAGCCTCCAATAAGGCTTATAACAATGGAGAGTTAAACCAACTAAGTGTTTTCTTGGAAGCTGAAGATTTAAAACTGCACAGTAAGGTGCTGTCCTGTCTGCTGGAATGGTTAGGGCTGTCCGAATACCTTATTGTTAATACTTGGTGAGTATTTGTTGGGACCTCAGAATAGTGGGGTATTAAATAGTGGTATTCCTTATTCGGGCAGTAACAGATGACCTCTTTTTTTTTTAAACTCTAGCCCTCTCCCATGTTGACGGGGCATAATCCCATGCCCATGCCCCTCCCCCTGTCATTTTATCCCCCCACTTCCCCTTCCTGATCCTCCTGTGCCAAACAAACCATATCTGGCATATCTACTAGCCCATCCTCACACACACACACACACACACACACACACACACACACACAACAGCATAATTTGAAATCCATCTTCTCCCAAACCCTGCTCCCATCAGCCTCTAAGCTATGATTGGTTGGGGGGGGGGGAGTGGAATATGTAAACCTCAGTAGCTCAGTTGGACCTCCATCCGATGCAGTAGTTAAAAACCTCACTCTCCCCACCAATGTGTCCTATACCCTCTGTTCTTTCTGGACAGACTAAAACATTCCATTATTTCCCCTCCGCTCCATGATGGGGGAACATTAGTAGCAGCATGGTTTAGTCCTCACCGCCTCGCTGTGCCTGAGCTGTCGCATGCATAAGCTGTTTTGCTATCCTCTAATCTGCCTAGTCACCCAGTGATACTACTAGACAAACTGTACTCTTCTGCTCCCCGCACACCTGAGAGAGGTGAACTGTGGGAGGGGGTCTCTAACAAATGATCAAGATGCCTGAGTGTTGAAACATTGTAGCTTACAGATCAGTGGGGGTCATGAGTCTCCTGATGGAGGAATAATTACTCATATTGCTGTTTAAATGCATTGTTTCTATGGACGAGGTGACTCTTGCAACTTTTTTGGACAGAGTGATTTCATTAGCAGTGTCTTGGGTTTCGATGGAGTCGAGGCACTGCTGTGGGTTCTCCACCTTCGTCACTGACTGTTGCTGTTGGGCCCCATCTTTTTATGTTGTGCTCATGCTGGCACTGACCTCCAATTTTAAGAGCTCCATTTTATGGTTCTAAGAAAATACCATTCTATTTTTAAGGTTTGGTGTACCATAAAATACATTAAGTTTAATTTTAGAGATTATTCTCCATTGGTGTGTAGATAAACCCTCTTTTTTTTAAGTATTGCATTCTCTTTTGCTCCCTCAAGAACCAGCCCCCATCTGCCCAGCACCACATCCAGCCCCATCACATACCTCCCGAGACTTACCCACCAGGATACGCCTGGTTTCTTCTTCCCCGAGCGGGCCGCAGGAGGGACTCAACCACCTGTCGGATGCTGGCATACAGCCCCAGGATGCTTTCAACCTAGGGTTATGCCCTAGCTTACCCCCAGTGTGGGGCCTTTGTGAGGGGCCTCACCCTCCTGCCAGATGCTGGTATGCGTCCCTGGTAGTGCCATGGGGGTGGTGTGGGACTTGTGGCACAAGGCGAGCAGCATCCTGCTGAGCACAGTTTTACGCCATTTTCACCCTGGGAGGCAGCATGTGCAGTGGCGTCAAGGGCATGAAAGCAGACGTCGGTCCCTGCCTCCAGTGACCGTGTAGGTCCAACATTTTGCGACCTGTGTATATGGAGAGCTCTGGGAGTGTGTACCATACAAGTCTATGGGGGCATATTTTTACATAATTTTTGATTTACAACCATGTGTAGTACAAATCAAGTTCAGAGTGCAGCTAACAAGGGTCATGTAAGTAGAACACTGGCCTTGATTTGTACAAGACGTGGTTGTAAATCTTAAAATAAATAAATAAATAAATAAAATAAAATGTAAAAATATGCCCCCATAAACTTGCATGATGCAAGCTCCCGTGCTCTCCATGTACATACGTCACAAAACATCGGAGCGCAGGACCATGACCAGCAATGTAAGAAGTGGAACGGATCGTTCAGCTGGCCCCTTGGGGGCAATTTACATATGAACGTATGAACAAGCCAGCAGAAGAAGGCCATTTGGTCTATCAAGTCTGCTCGTATTGCAGGGTCCACAGCTTGAGCAAATGTCCCTGCCCTCCCTCCCCACTCCTCCCATCCTCCCTACCCATGCTTCTCATCTTCCCCCTATGTGTATCCCAGCCGCTCTTAAAGCTGCTCACTGTCTTTAACGAGATGACTTCTTCCAGCAGTGCATTCCAAGTGTCCACTACCCTTTCTGTGAAGAAGTGCTTCCAGACATCCTTCCTAAACCTCCCACCCTTCAGCTCAAGACTGTGCCCCCTCGTGATATGGTTGCCACTCAGCTTAAAGAGACTTTCTTTATCAACATTATTTATCCCTTTTAAGTACTTGAATGTCCCAATCATGTCTCTCCCCGCCTCTCTCTCTCTCTCTCTCCTGTCTTCCAGGGAGTACATGTTCAGTGCCCTCAACCTCTCCTTGTATGCCTTGCCCTGCTGACTGGTTATCATCTTTGTAGCCCTCCTCTGTACCTTCTCCAATAGGTTAATGTCCTTTTTGAGGTGTGGGCACCAGTACTGAACTCCATACTCTAGATGCGGTCTTACCAGTGACCTGTACAAGGGCAGTATAACCTCCTCTCCCCTACTACTGATCCCCCTAGCTATGCATCCCAGCATCTTGTTTGCCTTTGCTGCTGCTTTCTTGCACTACATGGAGTGCTTCAGGTCACTAGTGATCATCACTCCCAGGTCCTTCTCCTCCTCTGATGCAGCTACTCTGACTCTACCCAGGTAATACTCTGTTCTGGGATTCTTGGCTCCAATATGCATAACTTTTACAGTCCCTTCACTTATAATAATAATAATAATAATAATTTTATTTTTAAAGCGCCTTTCCGTGTATCAAGGCGCTGAACATATTAAAACCACAACATCAAGGACCAATTAATAAGACATATAAATAAAATGATTTCATAACATCATCAAGTATTAAAATCAGACAATAAAATATTCCATAAAATCAAAACACAATATTTTCATTCAAATTGCATTAATCCTCCAAGTAGGCCATTTGCCACAGGTAAGTTTTTTAAGTTTTTCTTGAATACCTCCACGGAGGTGCACTCCCTTAACTGGCGTGGTAGAGAATTCCAAAGATTTTAAACTCTTGGAATCTCTAACAACCCCTCATCGGAAGTGCGGAGTGATCGGCTGGGGCAGTAAGGCACCAGAAGTTCTTTCAGATAAGTCGGACCCTGATCGTGAAGGGCTTTAAAAGTCAATAAAATGACTTTAAAGATGATCCACCACTGTATAAGGAGCCAGTGTAGTTCGCGCAGCACTGGGGTAATA
This sequence comes from Neoceratodus forsteri, assembly GCA_016271365.2. Classification (NCBI taxonomy): domain Eukaryota; kingdom Metazoa; phylum Chordata; order Ceratodontiformes; family Ceratodontidae; genus Neoceratodus; species Neoceratodus forsteri. The sequence continues at coordinate 1,097,529,152 of CM057451.1, forward strand.
TGACTGGATCTCCTTGTCCCAGTCAAAACCCGGGCTGCAGCGTTCTGCACCAGCTGTAGGTGACTGATTTCAACCCCAGAAAGCCCAAAGTAAAGGGCGTTGCAGTAGTCCAAACGCGAGGACACAAAGGCGTGGACCAACGTTGGCAAAGAGATGGAACAAGGTGACGCCACCCTGGCAATATTCCTAAGATGGTAAAAGGAAGTCCTGACAGTGGCCAACACTTGAGACTGAAGGGTCAGCCTGTCATCTAGGACAATCCCAAGGTTATGCACCTGTTCAGAGGTCGGAAGTGACACGCCGCCAAGAAAAATTCCAGAGGGCGTGCCATCATGCGACCTCTCTATCTGACCACCCGGGTCCACCACCAAAACCTCTGTCTTCTCTGAGTTCAGCTTTAACCAACTAGAATCCATCCAACCTTGGATTTCTTCCAGACAGTTATTAAACACCGAGAGAGCTCCATCCTGGTCGGGTGCAAAAGTCTGGTATAGCTGGATATCATCTGCATAGCAGTGAAACCTCAGCCCATACCGTCTTATAATGTCTGAGAGGGGCAGCATATACACTGCGAATAACATGGGTGACAGCACTGAACCCTGAGGCACCCCACACAACAAAGAAGTTGGGCCAGAGGAATAAACCCCCGACACAACTCTTTGTGATCTCTCAGTGAGGAATGAAGTGAACCATTTTAAAACAGTTCCCGACATTCCACAAATTAGCCTCAGGTGTGCTAACAACACCAGGTGGTCCACAGTGTCAAAAGCTGACGAGAGGTCAAGGAGAACCAGAATGGAGCGTCTCTTCTGATCACTCACCCTCAAAAGATCTTTAAGCACCCGAACCAGCACAGTCTCGGTGCTGTGTCTTTTACGAAAACCAGATTGGAAGGATTCGTAGACATTATGGATGGTTAAATGGTCTTCCAGTTGGGCTGCCACTACCTTCTCAATAACCTTCCCAATAAAGAGAAGATTAGAGATGGGTCTGTAGTTTCTGAAACAGTCTGGGTCCAAGGTAGCTTTCTTCAAGAGGGGCGTCACCACCGCCCCTTTCAGGGAGTTAGGAAACTCACCTGACTCTAAGGAGCACCAGACTGTTTGCACCAGGACTGGATCGATGACCTCAGAACAACCCAAAATTAGGGTAGTCGGTCCAGGATCCAAACCACAGCTTGTGGGCCGCACACTATGGATGATCCTCATAATATCCACGAACTCAGATCGGTAAAAGGAACTCCAAGAGAATTGAGGTATTGTGAACTCACACTGTTCCACAGCATCACCCTTAGAGATTGCCGGGCGTAAGTCCGCCCTGATGTCTGCCACCTTAGTTGCAAAGTAACAAGTGAGCTTCTCGCACTCTGTGAAAAAGCTTTTCGAACTTGCAGACAGGCTGGGTTGCACAGGCTGTCTACAGTCCAAAACAGCTGAGCCGGTTGATTCTGTGCAACTGCAATCTCCCTGGACAGGAATTCTGCCTTCTTATGGGTGATTGCAGATTGATAGATAGAATAATGTTCCATCAATCTAAGGTGGTCGGCATCAAGGGCGGACCTGCGCCAACAACGCTCTAACCTTCGCACCTTGACCTGGTGAAACTTACCTGCATCTGATGAATGCAAGACAACATATTTTTCCCTCCAACTCATTTATTTTGTGTCCAGGATGTACAATTTTGCGTTAACGTGACTGCTGGGTGTGAGGAGGTATTCCCTCATGGAATGACTACCAGCGGAAGTGGTGAAGGTTAAAACAGGTGGGGGGGGCTTTAAGCATGCATAGGATAGACATAAGGGTATATTAGAAAAGAGACAAGGTAACTGACCCAGTTGCATGGAGGGCTTAGGCATCGCACCTTGCCTCCTGCCACACCAACGAGCCATGTTTGGTGGTAGCATGGGCTGTCGGAGGTCAACCAGGGAGGGAGAGGATCAAGCATCCAGAGGACAGCTCCCCTCCCCCGGGGAGGGTGGCTTGGTTGTCCTGACGAATGACTGCCCCCAGGTAGAGGCCTGAGGGTAGAACGGGTCAGGAACACCAATGAAGGGAGGGTGCTGTGGGACTCTGCAGCGTGCGTAGGCCTCCACATGTGCGCACCGATGTGTTGCGACCCAGCAATGGGAGTGAAAGGAGAAAATGGTGGGGGGGGGGAAGCACCCTAGGTGGCAGGATGATGATCGACCCCTTGCAGGCACTGTACCAGTGGCCAGGCACAACCACAGTTCTGTGGCAGAGGACAAAGGTTAAGGTAAGTCCCGGAGGAGCTGGGTGACTGGGCTGGGGGGGGGTCGATTTTAGATGGGGGGCTGCTGGGGAGAACCGAGAGATAAATAAAAATATAGAAAAACAAAAAAGGTAGGAGGGTCACCAGAGACCAGATGGGTTCTGCGGAGGCAGATTTGCAGGGGACATCTGCGCAGACTGGGTGGGCCAAGCAGTCCTTTTTTGTTGACAAATTCTATGTTTCTATATCCCCCTTGACTGTCATCATCCTCGTGTCTACCAGCAACATCCTAGTCCCAACACCACTTCTCCATTCGGTGTGCTACACAGGGCCCGGTAAGACTTGTGGCTGTCATTTAGAAAACTGAGGATGCTTTTTTCTTGAGTGTTTCTCCCGCAGCCACCCTCTACCCATACTGTGCTGTGCCATGTTAAGAACAGGCCTTGCTGGCACGCAACTTTCCTTGCTTAGATGGTGAACCTCCTTGGCCCAGCCCAACTGTAGCTCTGGACATGGAATGATCCCTACTCTTTTAAGGACAAGTTGCCACTGGCAGCACTCCTAGACTACAGCTGCCCATACACAAGCGTCCTGGGATTGCTGAACTCTGGTTGCCTGGATGTAGAACAAAGTGCTACAACTGAGCCATCGATTGGAATTATTTATTTATTTATTCATTTGTTCATTCATACAGTTTTGGTAAGGCTACTGGGCCCAGAGGGTCCCTTTTTCAGGGACGACCCAGAATTACATAAAGTAAGATCTTCCCGCATATACAGTACATGTGAGCAGACAACATTCGGTTACATTCAAGACATTTCGCAACAGGGTATTAGACAGGGTAAGTTCATTCATTAGGTTACACTCAATACAATTCACAAGGAAGTATCAGGCAGCTCCCTTAAGGAAGTCCTTTGTTCAGACAACATGAAGTCTTGCTGTATTCAGACATAATGCAGTTAGCCCCAGCACTTGAACTGCTGCGGAGAGGAAAGGGTTAACTCCATGCAGAAGCATGGAACGTTGAGCTCGAGCTCGGTTTTCAAACCTCTGTCTGTGGTACTTCCCAGTGCAACCGTCAGATTCTTTACTCCGCCTAACAGTGAAGTTGCTCCGGAGATTTCCTCTGCTCAGTTCGGTAAAAAGTAAAGCATTCGGTTTAAAAATAATCTATTTGTTGTGTTTTTTTTTTTTTTTTTTTTGTTTTGTTTTTTTGTTTTGTTTTTTTCGGATTTTCAGCCTCTGTCTACGGTACAGGTAGTGTGTTAGATAGGTAGTGACTATGTTGTTCAGAAAAAGTGTGGAAATTGTTTGTCTTTTCGGTCGATCCACTTGGAACCGACCTGCTAGTCTCTTGCTAATTTTTGTTTCTGGGATTAGAGTGGTGTTCAAAAAAACGGTATTTTTTTCTGGTTCTTTTTCAAAACCCGTGACACAGTTTGTAACCAATAGGTCAGTGTTTACCTGGCTTGAAAGCTGCTATAGGATAAATTGTTAGGTTGGCCATGTCTGAGAAACCCAAGAAGAAAACCGGTCCCACTGGATTTCAACACTGTACTGAGTGTGGGGAGGCCTTTGCTATGGCTGATCCCCACCTCATCTGGGGTTTGACCACCTCAAGTCAGACTGCCAAATTTGTAAAAACTTTCCTAAATCCACTCTAGATAAAAGACTGAGTAGGCTGAAGGAAAGGGAGGCTGAAAAGTCCGTAGATCCGAATGGCCAGCCCGGTTTGGTTCCGGCTGAACCTGAGGAGGTGCCTACTGACCTAGGCGATACCTCCTCGGGCAAAAGGAGAGCCGACCCCGAGGGGCCGGTTCCGTCAAAAAAGAAGTGTAAGTCTGCCGGTTCGGATCCTACATTGCATTCTCCACCCGTGGATGAAATGGCCAAAGCGATTAGCATTGTTAAGTCGCTTAGACTGGTTCCGTCCGAACCGACACCGATGGTTAGGCGGTCGGTTTGGTCGGATCCATCTCCTCCAGATTATGATCCAGTGTTGAGTACGAGGAGTGGGAAGGAGACTAAGACTTTCCCGGCGACGATGATGACGACCAGAGGGGTCTGGATGTGCCTATTGAACCGGACAGCTCCCCAGACAGGCCCTCAGGTGTCTCTCCTCCCAGGCTCTCTGAGTCCCGTTCACATTTTTTGTTCTACAGAAAGGTGGCAGAAACCCTGCAGCTTCCCCTCGTGGAAGCTGCAGAGGAAGATGAAGAGCCTGATTTTGTGGAAATGATGGACGTCCTAGAGTCCAAAAGGCTGTCTATCCCTCTTCATAAGTCCTTGGGGAAATGGACACAAAAAGTTTTACAAACTCCTAATTCAGTACCTCCTGTGGACAAGAAAATGGACAGGATGTATATGTTATCCGGCTCAGCTGCGGAGTTCCTTTATAGTCATAGCAGCCATGTTGGGGTAGTGCAGGCTGCAGCCTGTGACAGGGCTAACATTCCTTTGGCTTCACACCCCCCAGATAAGGATGCCATGGCCAAAAAACAGTATTTGGCATCCTCTTTGGTACTCAGGCAGGCTACTTATATGGCCTACACAGCCAGGTACCAGAAATCCAGATGGGATGCAGTTCTGGAACTGGCTAAACAGGCCTCTCCCCAGCTAGCCAAGGAGCTGGAGGAGGTGGCTGCTGATGGAATTGAGGTATCCAAAATGCAATTTCATGCTGCTGCTGTGGACTCCAGTGATGTGGCATCTAGAGTAATGGCTACATCTGTAGCTCTCAGGAGACATGCTTAGCTCAGATGTACTAGCCTTTCACAGAATACCCAGACTAAGGCTATGGATTTTCCTGTGGTGGGTAACTCTCTGTTTGGGGAGCAGACAGAGGCTTGCGTGAAGAAAATGGATGAATACAGGAGTGTACAGGCCAAGGAAAGGCAAGCCACTCCACAAAAGCAGCAGTCTAGGGGCAGGAGCAGGCCCTTTCACAGGCCTTTTTACCAAGCACAGGCCTCCTCTTCCTTCCCACAGAGAGGATTCTTCAGAGGAAGGGAGGGGTAGGAGGGGGATGAGCAGGGCGGCTCCCTCCTCCTCTCAGTCTAAGGCTCCAGCCAAGCAGATACCCTGATGTGTCAGCCCGGGTCGACTCCCCAACCCCGGTAGGAGGCAGACTGGCTTACTGCTTCCAGGCCTGGAAGTCTTTGACTTCAGACAAGTGGGTCCTGGAAGTAGCAAGCCAGGGACTGGCCCTCAGCTTCAAAAAGTTTCCAAAAAAGAGGGCCAAGTCTTTTCCACCTGCATCAGCCTCCGATACCATTGCCCTAGAGGCAGAGGTTTCCTCTCTTCTAGCTCTCAGAGCCGTAGAGAAGGTTCCTACTCAACACAAGGGGAAAGGACTGTACTCCAGGTACTTCCTTACCCCAAAGAAAACGGGAGTGCTGACCCATCCTAGACTTAAGGTATTTGAACAAACACATTTTAAAGCCAAGATTCAAAATGGTAACTCTGGGAATAATCTTTCCCTCTTTAAGGCCAGGAGACTGGCTAGCATCTCTGGACCTCAAAGATGCCTACTTCCATATTCCTATCAGGTGCTCCCACAGGAAATACCTCGGATTCGAGTTGCCTTCCAGCCATTATCAATTCAGAGCCACGCCATTTGGCCTAACTTCAGCTCCAAGGGTGTTCACAGAACCCCTTGCAGTAGTGGTGGCTTACCTCAGAAGACAGGGTATCACCATCTTCCCCTATCTGGACGACTGGCTCATCGTGGGTCAGTCATCTCTGCAGGTCAAGTCAGCTCTACAAACTACCCATGACCTACTCAGTTCCCTGGGGTTTCTTCTTAGTCTTCCAAAGTCTGTCCTCAAACCAGTTCAACTTCTCACCTTTATAGGTATAGAGCTGGACACTATGCAAGCAAAAGCTTTCCTTCCCCTGGCAAGGGTGAAGGCCCTAGTGGATCTTGCTTCATCCTTTCAACCTCAGGTCTCCCGCCCAGCAAGACAGTTCCTCCAGCTCCTAGGCCACATGGCAGCTTCCACTGCAGTGGTGCAGGAAGCAAGGTTCCACTTGAGGGACATTTAGTTTCACCTAAGGTCCTTCTGGTCTCAAAAGAAGGATTCACTTTCCAAACTGATTCCAGTGACTCAGACTCTGGTCCAAGCTCTCCAGTGGTGGCTGAACCAGGACAACCTCAGACAAGGGGTTCCACTTCTCCCTCAAGTCCCATCAGTAGTTCTAACTACGGATGCTTCTCGCCTAGGGTGGGGAGCCCATCTGTGAGCCCTCACAGCTCAAGGGGTCTGGTCTCCACAGGAATCTGTCCTTCATATCAATTTTCTGGAGCTCAGGGCAGTTTTCTTAGCCCTTCAGAGCTTCTCGGACTCAGTCAAGGGCAAGGTGGTCCAAGTCAGAACAGGCAAGACCACCACAATGTGGTACATCAACAAGCAGGGAGGCACTCGGTCCTCGGCCTTGTGCACAGAAGCCATGAAACTGTGGTCTGTGGCCTATTCTCTTCAGACTTCTCTGATAGCAGTTCACCTTCCAGGGAAGGACAATGTTCTAGCGGATGCTCTGAGCAGAATTTCTCAAGGTCATCACGAATGGTCCCTGGATCCTCATATCCTGAAGGCAATCTTCTCCAGGTGGGGCCCTCCAGAGATAGATCTCTTTGCAGCACCAGACAATCATCAACTTCCGCTGTTTTGTTGCAGACCTCCAGTCCTGGGGACAGTTCTCCAGCATGCTCTCATTCTGGACTGGAAGGGCAGGTTTCTCTATGCCTTCCCTCCCTTCCCTCTGCTGTTCAGAGTTCTCATCCAGATAAGAACTCAACCCTTCACAGTGATACCAGTGGCTTTAGATTGGGCCAGACAACCTTGGTATCCTCTACTGCTGTCCTTGGCAGTGTCACGTCCCCTGTGTCTTCCCAAGAGATACAATCTCCTGTCCTCCTCCCAGGGACGGATCTGGTACCCCGATCTCCATTCTCTCAACCTCAAGGCCTGGCACTTGAAGAGTTACAATATGCAGCACAGCATCTCTCTCGGGGAGTTCTGGATATTCTGAAGGTCTCCAGGAAACCTTCCACTAGAAAAACTTAAATTCCAAATGGAAGAGGTTCAGTATTTGGTGATCTCAGAAATGCATTGTGCCTGATTCTGCAGACAGTTCCACAACCTTAAATTATCTAGTTCATTTGAATAGTCTAGGCCTTAGGCCTGCCACTTTGAAGGTTCATTTAGCAGCTGTCTCTGCATTCCTTTCAGCAGGAAAGAGCTCTTCCCTGGCATCTCATCCTGTTTTCAGGAAGTTTTTCAAAGGTCTGGTTCACGTTAACCCTCCCTTTAGGGAGCCTACTCCACCTTGGGATCTTAATGTCTGCATTGCTCAGCTTATGCAGCCCCCCTTTGAACCTATGGCTTCGGCTGAATTGAAGTACTTGACCTGGAAGACTGTGTTCCTGGTAGCTATTACTTCTGCCAGGTGGATTAGTGAATTACAGGCCCTGTCAGTTGAACCTGACTTCATATCCTTTCATAGGGATAAAGTGGTCCTAAGAACCAGTAGGAGGTTCTTGCCCAAAGTGGTATCGGATTTTCACTTAAACCAGTCTATATCTCTCCCTGTGTTTTTCACTGACCATTCTTCTTCAGGGAAAAGATTACACAGTTTGGATGTTAAGCGTGCTCTTAGCTACTACATAGAGCATACTAAGGCACACAGACATGACTGTCTTAAATTGTTTCTCACTTATGGTGAAGTGGGGAAAGGTAAGCCTGCCACTAAAAGATCTATTTGCTAGGCGGATTGTTTCTTGTATACAATTCTGCTATGACAAATTGGGTAGAATACCCCTTCAGGCCTGAGGGCTTACTCGACTAGGGGTACAGTTGCTACTTTGGCTGCTGCCAGAGATGTACCTTTCTTGGAAATCTGCAACGCAGCCACCTGGAAAACTGTACATACATTCACCAAGCATTACTCCCTGGACATCCAGGCTAGGAGTGATGCTAGGTTTGGCACAGCAGTATTGCAGAGCCTGTTCCCAAAGTAGGTTCTGCATTCCCCCCTCCATAGGGAACTGCTTGGTAGTCTGCATTATGTCTGAATACAGCAAGATTTCATGATGTTTGAAGAAAAAAATACTCACCATAGTAATGTTGTTTCTTCTAATGGAGTCTTGCTGCAGTCAGACCAGTGTTCCCAATTACCCCCATCTGTACTTGATTCAAGTAAAAATTTTGAAATTTAAGTATATTTTTGTGTGAAGGGGGTACACTGTACCCCCATAATTCTGTTTGCAGTATCTGTACCCCACAAAAATGTATCATGTCTGAATACAGCAAGACTCATTAGAAGAAACAACATCACTATGGTGAGTATTCTTTTCTTCCGTCACACTGGAACTGGATCTTCAGCCTAGGGTGGGTCAGTGCAGAACATGACCAGAGGGTAGCTCGCTTTCTGCTTGGTAATGGTGAAGGATTCTGTGAGTTGTTTTAGGGAAACAGGAAGACTAGGTTTTAAGTCTGTGTGTAGCTAGTAGCCTTGCTATATTGCAATCAGGTGCAGGAGCAAGTACTCTTGTCTAACAAGTGCATGCGTAGTACCTTGTGGAAGGTACTCGGGGAGGCAGCACTCTGAAGCAGCACTCTGAAGGTGGTCAGGAGCTTGTTCCACAGTACAGAAGCTGTGTGGGCAAAGGATTTGCTACCGGCCATGTTCCTTACCCTGGGTTCTTCCAGGAGGCGTCTTCCAGAGATGCGGAGCTGTCTGACTGTGCGTTTTGGGGCCAGTAGGCCAGATAGGCTTGTTGGGGGCTGGTCATTGATGAGCTTGTATGCATTGTGAAATAGAGGATATTGTTGCCGAAGGCAAAAGGATGGCCAGTTCTGGCAATGCTTCGCAGTGGTGTTATCTCGGGTGGGACATTGTGGCGAAGCAAGTGACTTTGTTATAAAGCATTTGTAGCCTAATGCCAGGTTACTCCATCAGTGGGCTGTGTTTTAACAAAGTCCATTAAGTTACTCTATCCTTTTCTCTAGTGGTTATGTTGTTTTTCCAAATGCTGTTGAAAATCTTGCCTTTTTTTAAAAGTGCAGCTGGTTCATAATTAAAAGGATTCCTGTTTGGATGGTTTCATTGGGGCCATTATTATATTAATGCATGTAATTGCTTTACAGGCTGCACTGGCAGCATAACACAAGCGATTGCAAACATTTCACCAGTGCTGTTGGATGATCCACTTGTATTATGCTGCCGGTGGAACACACAGGGCGATTACATATGTTAGCACGTAAATCGCCTCACTGTCTTCCAACGCCCTTAGGATGTGTCACTTGCCCGAGCTGCACTGATGCTTTTTACCTTAAAAGGAACCATTGCTCAAATATTACAATGCAACAAAAACAATTCTGAACAAAAACCATGAACCTTAAGTATAAGCAACATATTAGATGACACTACCTTGAGATACAATTTCTGAACTGTCCCAGGCTACTGTGGGGGGATGTTTTGTGGCCCGTATCTGATGTTGGATAATGACAGATTAGACAGTGCAGAGAAGGGCAACAATGTAAAGAAATGGATAACAAAAAAGGCAAAACGTACAAGAAAAGGCTAAAAAGCACTAACATGTACTTATTGGAGGCTAGAAGATGTGGCATGATAGATACTTTCAAGTTCATGAAAGGATTCAATAGAAAGGAAATAGCAACATCATTTAATCTGAGAAGCAGATCTGTGGGGAGAATGTCAACTACAGGTTATGTGTTTAAAGGAGAACCCCGATTTGGTGACCCACCCCTCGGTTAGGTTTTTTGCAACCAAAAAATTTCAAGTGTTTGTACTTACTTTATTTTCATAAACTCCGCCCTCAGGCAACATGGCAGGTGCTGCTTGGTGCTATCTCGTGTTACAGTGCAGTGCCACACTTGTCACTTGTATGCTTCTCAATGCAAGTGAGCAGTGCAGTGCCGCACGGTAACATGTGATGGCACCACACAGCACCCGCCATGTTGCCTGATAGCAGAGTTTACAAAAAATGAAAATAAATAAAGGGCAAACACTTAGAGTTGTTTTTTCCATTGTGAAAAGCCTAAGCGGGGTTGAGGCTTTTTTTTTGGGGGGGGGGTCACTAAATTGGAGTTCTCCTTTAAGATGGGAGGGTTTCAAAAATACAATAGAAAACACTATTTCACAGAAAGGAGGGATCGGTAGAACAAACTTCCACACACAGTTGTGGAAGCAGCAACAATATCAGGGTTCAAGAGAAACGGGGATGCGTTTAAGGGAGTTCTAAGACGGGCTAATGTAGAAAGGTGAGGGGGAGTATGAGGTAAATAATTAACATTAGAAAGATGCAGAGTAGCCATCCTGACGACTCCGCAGCAGCACAATGCGTGAGATCGCACCAGGAGACGAGCAACTTGTTGTTCAGCGTGCCTTCCTGGTGAAACATTTCAATAAATAAAATTAGGGTATGTTTAAAAAAAAAAAAAAAAAAAAAAATCAGATGGGCGGGTTTGGGAGCAAACCCAGGACGTGTAGGGAGGCAGGTTGGGCTGAGGTAGCCGCTGTGCCAGTGTACCTTGGCCAGGAGGTTGACAGTGAACTCCGGTGCAACATCTTCCCTTTTGGCTGGGCTGGTGGGGGTGGGGGTTGACAGGAGATGCAGGCCCAAACACAGGTACACCCTTGGGACCAGGGTATGTCCTTGACTGACGAATGTGATTGGGAAAAAAAAAACTATATGGGGGGGAAAAAGGAAAATGAGAGATACTGATTATGGAATCTTAGGAAAAACTAGATGGACTGTTCTGGACTTTTTCTGTTTTTTTGTTTTGTTTTTGTATGTTTCCGGTTTTTTATACTTCTGTTTTGTTGAAGCGATTCTCACATTGGGAGATAATGTTTCAGGAGTCAAGGAGACCTATTTGTGCTTTAACTGTAGTATTATACGTCCCGTGCATCATTGAACCCATAAAGGCGCATGAACTATACCCAGCTGTTTTCTGGAGCAGTGAATTCTGGCTCTCTCTCATGAGGTCATATAATTCCTGCTGAATTGTTGTTTCCTATGGAGCCTGACTATGCATAAGTTTGACTTACCGCAATGTTAATGGGACACTGCAAACATCAATCCTTGCTCTAGTAGACTTAAGTTACACAGTCTTTCAAACCATCTGACCTTTAAAATATGATGAAATGTTATGCAGTAGACTCAAGCTATGAGCATTTCATATGAACCAGCAGTTCTTCCTGTCTGCATCACTGTAACTGCAAACCAACCTGTTAAAAATTTCCAGGAATAAATACTTTTTTGAGAATACCAAAGAAATGCAAATGCCCTTCTCCAAACAGAAAAAGCCATCCTATATTTCTCCATAAATGATGGTTGCCAGTGAGTGTATTATGACACCAGTTGGCTAATTACACTGTATTAATGTGTTAACACCTTAATAACACAGTAATACCCAACACACTACAAACCACCTCAATAACACATGTAACAAGCCGCTTAATAATACATGAAACGGCCTCCTTGTAACTTATTTAACAGCAACCCTAAAACCTCTACAAACTCTTCCAGCAGTAAAGTAACCTAACCTACACTAAAAACTCACCCATCCTTGGAGCCGAATGGTGAGGCACCCACTCTGCACACTGGCAACCTTGGTTCATGTCCTGCATCTGGGACGGCTGGAGTGGAGATTGGCGGGGAGGATAGAGATAGTCTGTGCTAACTCTTTCCTCTCCATTGTGAGGGAATGGCTCGCTCTGCTCCTTGAGCAGCTCCTGGTAATAGGCCGGTGGAGATGCACTTGGCGTGGGTGACCAAAAGTTTCCATGCGTCTCTCCAGGATGTCACAATGTGCAACCATAACATAGGGAGGAGGGAAGGGAGAATATGGGGGGGGGGCACCTCTGGTGCACAGGATGATGGCCCCCAGTGTGTCCCCTCCCCACCCAACCACACAGTGCACTGTCAATGCCCTCCAACTATATCCCTGATGTCTGAGACTCTTCCTCCTAGGTGAGAGCACAGGGCCCCCTGGCAGTGATAAGTCAAAACCAAGGCATGACAGAGAAATTGGGGAGCATGGAGGTAAGAGTCAGTAATGAGGGTAGTGTCCAGCAAGCAGAGGGAGTGCATGTGAGTAAAATCTCAATGAAGAAACCAACACTCCAGACCACATAGAATTCAGAAAAAAAAGTATCTTACTGGAATCAAAAATCAAAATACAAATACTTACAGACTGTAAGATATATTCACACACTTAAATAGTGCTAAAAAACTGTTTAGGTACAAATTGCAAGCCCCCACTCCACCCTGCCTCTACACTTCAGGGTATCTTACCCCTTCGTCAGGAGGCGTGTGGGCCCTGAAGGAGAGAGGGGCACTGTGAGACACAGGAATGAGCAAAATGGGGTAGAAAAAACACCCAGCACTTTCCCTTCAACCTCATTCATCAAACAACCATGTCCCTTGAAGCTGCATGTCTCTCGTGCCGGCTCTCCATGCTGCTGCTGATGCTGGTCCTCCCTCCAGGCCATTTCTCCACACGTGACACTCCCAACCACAGACATGCCACTCCTTCACTGAACCACTGCTCCTGATGCAGCACCACAAGCTGCTTCCGACAACATGCCACACCACTTGGCATCCTGACATTACAGGGAAGACTACGGAGGCCACACCTCGTTGTGTAGGAGGCCCTGCAATACAGAAACACTAAAGGGACAAAACATGCTGTCCCTAGGAAACTACACTACATTACAGAAAACCTCTAACACTACACTACCACTTCACTACAGAAAAACCCTACACTAGGGAAGAATACTGCTTATAGTATACACCACCATGCTACAGAAAATGCCTACACTATGGAACAATATAAGACTTAGCAAACCGTGTCCAACCTATTGCTTTATGTAAAATAAAAAGCAATAGAAAATGGCAAAGTCCAGCATGTTCATGAAATAATACCATCTCAGAGTCAAACAAGCTCATAATGGCCACTCGCCCTTCAGGGCTTTATGGATTTGGCTTTATGGTTTCCAACCCTAAGTCCCAGCCCCCCCACAAAGCATCAGAAGGACAACACCACACAAGCAACCATAGACAGCCATCCTCACGTAAGAAAAACAACATTCAGCTGTTTCCAGATGACAAAAATGCAGTAGATTTGATGTGCTACCTTTGTGCATTTGTATCTATGACTGCATAAGCACAGGCCCCATAGAGGCCTGTGCTTATGCAGCTACACCTGTGTTCATATGTCATACTGTGTGCGTGCGTATATATGGCTGCAGAAGCGCAGGCCCCATGGGGGCTTTCCCTTCTGTAGACAGGAGGCCCCATGTGGCTTGCCCCTCTGCAGTCAAATGTACAGCGGCACCAGCCAGGATGCTACGCAGTAATGCTGCAGTATATCACAAAAATGCTGCAGTATGCTGCAGGGAACACTGTACTGCAGTATTTTGTGACGTGTCATTTATTGATGATTACTGCGTTGCATCATGGCTGACTTCGTTGTACTCATACACACTGTACAAGGTATGTCACTAGATAGCATGATCTGCTAGTGCTTGCTTTTCTATGTGTATTTGTGTAACTGAAAAACTACTACCCCCTTGAACAATTTCTAGATCCTCTGCTGAAACCATTATACCCACGTTGTGACAGTACTTCTGTCTGCATAACTGCAGGCCCCACAAGGGGCCTGTTCTTTTGAAGCCAGAATTCACTGCATATGTCTTACAGCTGTGGCTGCAAACAGAAGTACTGTTGCAGTTTTGGTATCATCGATTTAGTGGTGCCTGCACTTCTGCAGTCAGAGGTAAATGTGTATATCTCGCACCTGTGGCTGCAGAAACACAGGCCCATTAAATGTTTGTATGTCTTGCAGTGTGCATGAGTACCTGAGGCTGCAGAGGTGCTGCCCCCATAGGGGTGTGCACTTCTGCAGAGAAAAGAACTTTTGTAATTTGTGTATCATGAATCTTGTATATCTGTTGTTGTAGGGGTGTGTACTTCTGCATTCAGAAGTAGTGTTGTGATTTGAGTATTGTGGATTTGTATCTGCAGTGAAAAAGTGAGTGTATATGTCTTGCAGTGTGCATGCCACAGATTCAAATCCATGAAGGTTGCACATCAGTGCTACTGCGGTTTTGTCATCTGGAAATGGTTGTATATTGTTTGTCTTACCCAATGATGGCTGTCTGTGGTTGCTTGTGTGTTTGGTGTCCTTTTCCTGCTTTGGGGGGGAGGGGGCGGGGGTTGAAAACCCTAATGCCACATTTCCCTACTTTTGTTGCATTTCATTGAACCGTGCCTGGTGCATTAATGCAGTTTTTTGTAAAGAATATATGACTGTCTCTTATACGAGAACGGCTCCTACGGGGAAATATTTCACTGTATACCTCACCAATTACAGTGTTATACCTTCCAATTAATGCTGTATACCTCCGGAGCATACTGGAGGTATACAGCTGTAACTTCAACTAAAGCTCTATATGGAAAAAGTACCCCCCGTCCAACAACCCCAAAAAAACCACTCACAACCTGTTTCTAAGCAACCCTTTGCCTGCCCCCCCAGCTCTCCACATTTAATAAAAAAAAAAAAAAAAAAGTTTGATGCGGCTGCACATAACACACAGGAACTCCGTCCCCCACATTTTTACTAGCTGCCTTTCCCTTGAAGTTCCAGCTTTCTTGCATGCTGCTGCTAAGCTGCTTCCTGACCGCAAACCATCCTTTTGACCTTCGATGATACTCCACATTGTTGCCAACATGCCGCACCGCTGCAGTTCATGACCCCAACAAAGATCTAAAGGACGACCAGCCCAGACACTTCCCCCTTTTATAGGGGAACCCTACACTGTGGAAAAAAGAACAAGCCAAAGGAGAGGCCCTTATCAAAACACCGCTACACAACAGTAACACACAGGGCCACATAGTAAGAAGGTAACGCCGGAAATGGCCTCAACCGAGGGGGAGGTACCTAAAACAAACAGTAGAAACACTCTGGATACAGAAGTTGATACCAGCCCATTTACAGAAGAAAGGGTTCTGAAAGAACTCTTAAAACTGAAGGTGGACAAAGCAATGGGGCCCGATGGGATTCATCCCAGAAATCTAAAAGAACTAAAGGTAGAACTAGTGACACCACTGACTACCCTTTTAACAAATCATGGGAGGATGGGTGGTACCCGAGGACTGGAGGAGGGCAGATGTGATTCCCTTCACAAAAGTGGGAGCAAGACAGAAGCAGGAAACTACAGACCTGTTAGTTTAACCTCAGTGATGGGGAAAATGATGGAATCACTTCTGAAGGAAAGAATTGCTCAGTATCTAGAGGCCAGAGGGGCACAGGACCCTAGGCAGCATGGATTCACAGCGGGAAGGTCATGCCAGGCAGATCTGATAGATTTCTTTGGGTGACCAAAGTAGTAGATCAGGAGGGGCTGTGGACATGGCCTACCAAGACTTTAGCAAGGCATTTGACACAGTCCCACACAAAAGATTAATACAAGTTAGCCAGCCTGGGAGTGGGTCCCAAGATGACAGCCTGGGTAAGAATTGACTGGAGAATAGGACACAGAGAGTAATAGTAAATGGAGTCCACTCAGAAGAAAGGGGGTTACTAGTGGGTACATGAGATTCAGTATTAGGACGGTCCACTTCAATGTCTTTATAAGTGACATTGCAGAGGGACTGGAAGAAAAGTATGTCTCTTTGCAGATGACACAAAGATCTGCAACAGAGTTGATGCACAAGGTGGGGTGGAAAGGATGAGAAGGACTTGGCAAGGTTAGAGAAATGGTCAAATGTATGGCAGCTTAGATTTAATGCTAAGAAGTGCAAGGTAATGCACATGGGAAACAAAACCCAGGGGAAGAGTACACAATGGGGGGTGAGATACTAACAACAACAAAAATGGAAAGGGACCTGGGGGTAGTCCTATCAGATGACCTAAAGGTGGGCAAACAATGTGAGAGGGCAGCAAGGAGGGCTGGGGGATACTGGGATGCATGGGAAGGCATCACCAGTAGAAAACAGGAAGTTATTATCCCTCTACAGACAGCTGGTGAGACCCCATCTGAGTACTGCGTGCAGTTCTGGAGACCCAATCTCCGCAAAGACATAGACAGGATGGAAGCTGTCCAGAGGAGGCAACTAAAATGGTGCAGGATCTGCACGGAAGACATATGAAGAGAGCGAAAGGAGCTTAATGTGTATAGCCTCGGGAAAGGAGGAGGAGGGGATATGATAGAAGCGTTCAAGTACCTCAAGGGACTCAACAAAGTCAAGAGGGTAGCATCTTTCAAAAAAGGTGTGCAAGAACAAGAGAGCACAATTTGAAGGCGAGGCGGGGGGCTCAGAGGTAATTTAAGGAAGTATTTTTCACAGAGCCGGGTTGTGGATGCATGGAATGGCCTTCCGGAGGAGTTGTGGAGTCAAAAACAGTGGTGGAATTCAAGCATGCATGGGACAGTCATAAGGCCATTCTAGGGGGTGAGGGTAGGACGCAGTAGGCTGCTGGTTAACTAGGATCTGCAGCTTATCCAGTAGGTAGGGAAATGGGCAGACTGGGTGGGCCAAGCGGTCCTTATCTGCCGTCAAATTCTATGTTTCTGTGACTCACCAAGAAACCAATCTGGACCCTCACAGCAGGTAAAAGCAACAAAAACCTGCCAAAGTATTCTGTAAAACCTATAATGGGTATGTGCAGCATACAAGGCCATATACTCACCGAGGTGGGGTTAATTAGATAATAAAGCCACTTGCCCTTCGAGCTTGTGGCCCTATTACCTAATTGACCCCCCTCAGTGGGTATATTTCCTTGTGTACAGCACATGCACGTCATATATTCTCTGTATAGATAGAAATCCATATATACATTAGTGCTGCAGAAGGAACGCTTGCGTTATGATTGAGTAGGCACTTTTTATGTAAAACCCTGATTTGTGCACCTTAGTAACAGCCATTCCTAGATGGAATAACCTGAAATGTGGCATGCATGTAGCTAGTGACATGGTCTCTGGCTCATTTTAATTTGGTAACGGTTGGTTTAGCGGTGCATAGATTCTCGAAGGTTAAAAATATGGATTTAAAACCTCTTTTTTGTTGTTGTTGCTGCTGCTCACCAAAAGCACAGAAACGGCTAAACTTTAAGGTTCATTAGAGTTGGGCCCAAGCATGAGTCTTTGATAGGAGGCTTTACTGAAAAATTAATCGATTTTATAAATTATTAAGAAACAAATGCTATTTTAATGCATGCACAGTTAGTTTTTTCTCATAACATTTTCATAACTGGTTGTTTGCAAAACTAAGATGTAGCACTTTCATGAGTAAGTGCCCACTTTTGTGAGATGAGACCCCTGCTTTCTTGAGCCTTAGGGGTCACCAGACTGGGAAAACAAGCGATGTCTTTACCTGTCAAAAACCAAAAATGTGTTGAAGCTTTTGCAGTGCTACACAGGTGTATCAAGACCAAGTATTGAGTGCACTGTTACTTTGCTTTGGTTGCATTAGTAGCTAAGTCTGTGAGATATGTAGTTGATAGTGTGAGGTTGATTCTTCGAGTCTTCTTGTTTAAAAAAAAAAAAAAAAAATTTGTTTTTTTAAAAAATAATAAATGTATGCTGTTGTGAGTTACGAACACAGGCTTTCTTGTCTTACAAAGTTGCTTTCAAGAATCGCAAAGCCATTTTCGAGGCTTAGAGGTCACAAAAGTAGAGAAAAGAGACAAAAGGTCTGTGCATCAAAAACGAGGCAATCTGTTGGAAGATTTTTTTCCCCACCAACCATTTTTTATATCTGCTTCGCACTCTGACCACACACACGCACACACTCACTCACTCACTCACCTGGACAGTCTCCCCAGTTCCATCACCTGACTTCTCTGGGGTTTTTTTCCAGTGGTCTTGCCACAGGACCCTGGATTGGAGGAGCTTAATCATTGGTGCAAGGCTTTGAGAGACCAAGCCATCACTGTGCTGTGGTCTGAGGGTTTTTCCTCCTGTATTCTCACCACTGGGGTCACACACATGCAGTGACACATCTCCATACTCCACCTTTACAGAGATGCTCTCAGTGTCCAGGCGTAGGGCCTTCTGCCAGGACGCTCAATCCTCCCTCCCAAGCAAGCCCCCAAGTGACGCAGGTCCAATCCCAAACATGGGTTGCTGGTGTGGTGGTGGGACGAGGCGTGCAGTGCCTCAGCCCTCCAAGCCGCCAGGCCAGCCCTCAATCTGTTGAAAGTTACAAGACAACAGTCAGCATTGAGCGTGGGACTGGTCCCTATCTGCACTTTGCAAACAAAACATTTTTTCATCGCAATCTATTGTACCACATTAAACCACATTTGTTCGATCCTGCCGACTCCCACTCTATCTACATTTGCCTGAGTTCCAGTATCCCTCACAGTTGATGTCAAAGCCGGTCTACATATGCGGAAGATTCAGTAGCCTGCAGTTTGTGTTAGAGCCAGGATGTATATACAGGTGATTAAGTAGCCTGCAGTTCATTGTTGGTGCTTTCAAAAGCTCCAGTCAGCTGTTTGCTGGCTCTGCTGTCCTCTCATATCTAAGTACAGTCTTGTCGTCTTTTTGGTGATGCTCCCTCTTCAAATACCCCCTTTGTTTCTTGCTTTTGACATCATTTAGACAAAAGTGAAAAACCCTTCGGCAAAACTACTAACGGAGTATCTTTAAAATGTATCATGTCTACATGACAGAGTAGCTGTCTAATGATTTGAGTGGTATACCTTTTCTGATTAACTTCAGTCTCAGAGGACAAAATCATAATAAAAAAACTACAACTAGAGATGGCTCGTAACCATAGAAATGCATTAGTCAATAGAAACCCTAAAATAATTGAATTCTCCTTGTCCTGAAGAATTGTTTTTTAAATGGTTCACCAGAAAATGATTTGATTTTGAAATGCACCAGCAAAACAAGGGAATAAACACATGTAATGTCACATTAGAAATGTGCGTTGGCTTTTCTTTAATGGAAATAAATGTGTAGTGAAGCATTTTCTGTTTGTAGTTGAATGCAAAACATTGTTCTGCTTTCTGCGATGGTACGCCTCAGACTAGCAGTGTCTTCAGTTACCCAAAGGTAGATGTTTGTATCTAGAACATCTGCTTTCCTACATTAATTTCAGAATAACAACATATTATGGAGTAAGTAAGAGACCTGAAGGTAGAAGTATGAAACGGTAGGGGTACATCTCAGTACGGTATTTGGAACACTGGATTATCTCACAAATCTTGCAATAAAGAAAATCTAGAACCATAACACTGATTTTTTATCTACTGTGAGGATACGTATAAACAACCCTTGGCTGAGCACCTAATTAGCTCACAGGAATAAGTAGAGTAATTGCACTTCAAAGGAGACTAGCTCTCAGCTCCGAGGCAGTTCATTAGAATCTGTCAATGGTTTTATTAGAGTACTTCATTGACCACAGATAAACTTTCAGCACTCTGCTTAGTGGACAGTTCCTTAATTAAATCAAGTGTATAGCATGGGGCATGACTCATGCAGTCAGTGGAGAAAGAAAATTACTGCCTGGCTCAGTGGGACCGGAAGAGTGCATCAAGCTCCCATGTTGTGAGCAATGCGGGTTGGGTGTGCAAACTTACCTGATTGGCTGGTGGAGCTCTGGGAGCGCTGCAGAGGGAGCACTTTCTGGCTCCTGGTGGGAGGGTGGCGATATTCCACTGCCAGAGCTCCTCTTGTGGAGGGTTGTGGGCAGGGTGCGAAATTCCTATACCTTAGGTGCCCCAGGGCAGGCACTTTTGTCTCAGGACACCTAGTGTTGGTTAGTGCTTGCACCGTGGGGCACCTAAGGTAACTGTGCAGTGAGTTCGTTTTCCCTGCATCTATGTTTTTCCCCACGTCTTTTTATTTATTTTTTTAAATCTTTAACGTCGTTGACTGGGGGGGGCAGGGAAGCCATCACAGTTTTGCTAGCCGCGATCATAGTGTGATCAGCTGACAGGGGAGTTAGAGCCAGGAAAGGCAGACCAGGATGAGCTGGCTGACAGCCCCCTCCACTGATGGAAAGAATGATCGGCAAATGAAGCTATGAGGTATCAAGTCATCGGGGGCGGAGTTGGGTCGCAGCCGTCGTACACCAATCCAAAGTGTTAGTTTGCCCACCCCATTCACACAGTGTGATCATATGTGCTGTGTCTGTAAAGCACGCCACTTCAACCTGTTCAGTTGGTGAGTCTGGTCGTGTTGCTAGTGGCGCGCTTTCAGATGGGGGGAGCAGACGTTAAGTTGCTGCACTCGCTGCAGTCGGCAATCGCCATCGGACGAGTAAGTCCTGTCCTTAATTCAATTACTGCTGTGCTATAACAAAAAACAAATACTAAAGCTCTTTTAGGATCTCGTCTTTATTTAATTCTTCCCAGGCTTAACCCTATGTCCTTACCACTTGCAGCATGGTGGGAGAAGGTCTCTCATTCGAGGAAGAAAAAAGAAAAAACATAGGCTACCACTTTAGAAAAATAGGAAAAGCACTGTCTGCCTTTGAAAAAAATATCGAGTTAGGACAGAGGAGGGTAGTGTTTTTATGCCGATTTGTGTACATGAGTGGGACTAGAGAGATCATCAGAGACTGACAGTTATGGGGGAAAAAAACTTAACGGCTAAGTTCATATTTGAAATTGCTGCTTTCTCACTGTATTCTTATGAATAAAGATTAAAGGACAGAGATGGTATTAAAAAAAAAAAAAAAAAAAAAAAAAAAAGTAGACTGAAGCAAAGAGAGGGGGAAGGGGACTCGGCCGCTATCAGGAGAAAGTAAAAGCAGGGACCCATTCCTGCAGTCTGCTTTTATTTGCAGTCATAGACTGTGACTGGGAGCTCAGTTGATCAAGCTAAAATCAGGAAGAAAAAAATGCATTTTATTTTACTCTCCTGTCTTGCCTCTCATAAATAAAAAGCTCTTTCACTCAACTGGAGCTAAACTATTAAAAATCTAAGTAAAGAGCTACTGGGAGCTGAAGAAGCTATTTGAAATCTAAATAACATTAATATTTTGGAACTACTGAACTGTGAACCAGTGAAGAGGACATTTAAAATGTATGTAAACTAAGGGGTGACATGTAAATAGTTTCTTGGGCATGTATGATTGCTTTTACGTGCCCAAGTGGGCATGTACTTTTTTTCACGAATTTCATACCCTAGTTGTGGGAAGGACTGGACATCATGAGTGACCATGCAGCGTCCTGCCTGCCCTCCCCAAGCCAGCATAGAGTGGGCATCCCTAGAGTATTGGGCAGATGGGCAGACAGGAAAGAAATGTGCCACTGCTTACAACTATGACAGCATACTCACTTCCATGCCAGCAACCCTAGACTTGTCCTGCCTTTCCCTGGCTGCAATAGCAAGTAAGAGTCTTGGGGGGTGCCAATCCCTCCTAGAGCCTTCCATGGGGGTGCTACTGAGCCAACAGATCTGCACCAGGGTCAGAATGGTAGCTGTAAGGCGAAGAGGAAGAGTGATGGTGACTCAAATTCAGGATAGCCGAGGTGCAGAAGGATGACCTAAATGGGAGAAAAAGTTAATTAAAGAAAAGCACTATTTATGTTGAATATTGTTTGCCAATTCTTTAGCCAGTTTACCTCTTCAGAAGGAGAGAACCCTTTGTAATATGCAATGTATCAACACATTCTCTTTAACTTGTGATTACAGTGATAATGAAAAAAATGTAAATTCTTAGCAGCGTGCAGTTTTGTTTTGTCAGGGCTTCAAACTGTGGTAGCGTTTAACAGTGGTGCATTCTTCTGTTTATTTAAAGGCTATATAAGCACAGTGAGGCACAGTGAAAGCTTTCTCATAGAATGAAATCACTGCATTTCAAAGTTCGACTTGACAAACCACTTTCTTTTCAAGTAAGAAGGATTTTGGTTTGGTCTATAAGATTATCTTAATCCTCTTGAGAAGAGGTTGCTAACTGGGCCCTAGTTTTCCCTGGCAGGTTATTGCTGAGCTGATGTCCACCATAGAGATGAATGGATATCATGAAATTTATTTCTTGATTATACAATGGCAAGAAAGAATCCTGGCTCCTGATTGGTCAGTTGGCCATCACAGCAGGAATGTTATCCTGGCATAACATCCCTGCTGATCATTTAGCTGATGACCACCATACATTGTTTGCATCTTTTCTTAAAATATTTTTAAACACTAAATAAAATTCTTTAAAATTCTTTTTCTGTATAAAACGAGCCATTGTATAATAGGAATAATGCCCTCCAGGGTGGGTGTTATGCTGGGATATCATCCCTTCTCGGGTGTTGGACGCCCTCGGCCGATGGTCTCGGACCCAACCGCCCGAGGTGGGATGGATGTTATCCCAGCATAACACCCACCCTGTCGGACATTATTCCTTTAGGATCGCATATGTACCAATTAACTATTAAATCATTTTTCGTTCCATGTTTGGTCTTACAGAGGTTGTCTCTTTCTAACCATGATCTTTTCATATTTTTTATAAGTATTAGAAATAATCCCAACCATTTTTCTTAAAGAGCAGCTGCTGAGTTGCTGCTCCACCAAGCATATTTGATCACTCACTAGGCCCAGAGCTCAATTCCATAAAGAATACCATTTATTTCTCCCATTGTGAAAAGTTATATCCTCCGTAAATTTCCCCCAGCCCAAAACAGCTGCTTCCTCAAACTGTCAACAAAACGAAGACCGTGTGGGCATGCCCCATTGACTTCATTAGGGACGATTTATCTAAACATTTTTTTAGCAGTTAGAGTTGCGATTTGAATAAATCAAAGCAACCGCTTGACTAACATCTCTGTTCCCCAGACTCCCTCTAGATGGGGAGCTAGGGGACTCATCCTTGGACTCAAATGACTCCCTGTCCAGAAACTTTGACCTGGAAGACCTATATTTTTTTCATCAAGAAGGTCATAGCTGAAATTCATCTCGATTCTTCCCCAGTGGCTCCAGCATAGCCAAAACAGGCCTTTCGCCTAGCATCTGCCACCAAACCAACCACAGCCTTCCCTTTTCCTCCAGCCATAGAGGATTTACTAAAAGAGGAATGGCAAGGTCCGGAATGCACCTATCCAGTGCCTCGGCCAATCTCTAAGCTCCTCAAGTTTGACAAGAAACGGTCTGAAAAGTGGCTAGACTGCCGCAGAATCGACCCTCTGATTTCAAACCTCACCACGAAGACTCATCCCAGCCAAGGGAGGAGTATCACTCGGGGACCCAGTGGACAGGAAAGTGGATGCCTCACTCAAGAAGGCCTTCCAAGCATCAGCAGCGTCTCTCAAGGCGGCAACTGCCAATCTTTTTTCAGCCAGAGACGCCCTGTCCTGGGCCTCAGAATTAGCTTTTCAATTCATTGAGGACCCAGAGAAGAACAAGGATATTATTCATCAGCTGCAATTAATGGGTTTGGCATCAGCTTATGCAGCAGACATATCAGATGAGGCAGTCAGGTGTGCCGCTTGGACCATGTTTTTTTTATCAAACTTTGGCTCTCCGCAACCTCTGTCTTTGGGCCTGGCAAGCAGATGACTCTCTTCAAAGAGCCATTTAGTAAACACCCCCCATGAAGGTAATCTCCTGTTTGGCTCAGCTCTGAAGGAGGTGGTGAAGGAATCCAAGGGTACAGCTAAAGTGCATGTGCCGCAGTCAAGAGGCAGAGGCAAATCATGGTCCTGAGGCCCCAGACACAATGAAGCTATACAGGCCCATCCTCGAGTAGGGGGCAGACTTTTAAAATTTCTCAAGGAATGGGTCCAAACCAGTCCGATGAGTCCTAGCATATCACACCTTTTCGTCAACACCCCAACGGCAAAACAAGGAAAGGGACCATTACAGCAACATTCGCAGTAATGGTCCATTTTCCTTGTTTCGCCTTCCCCCAGTGTTCCACCCCCTTCCCGGAACAACTCCGACCTGGAGTTGGAATCTTAGATTCCGGGAAGTGCGTGAAACAGAGCCTCCCACATGGGGGTGCAGCCCCCAGAAAACAAGGAGTCAGGGGAGGCGGCACAATACCTCGTCGGTATTGTCCATCTCTGTGGGAGAGTCGGCATTTTAGCTGATGGGAAAACTTGGTGCTTCCAGTCCTAGACATCATCAGCAAGGGTTACCTAAAAATTTGAATCCAAGCCCCCCACTACCTCATGTGGTGCCCTCCCCAATCTCTGGCAACCCACCCAAGAGACAGGTGATGTTACAGGCCATTACAGACCTTCAAGCAGGGGCTACAGAACAAGTCCCCCCACACACACAGAGATCAACCCAGGGGTCTACTCCCTATTCTTCATCATGCCAGAATGCACAGGGGGATTCAGGCCAGTCCTAGACCTCAGATTCCTGAATCATTTTGTCTACAGCAGACCCTTCAAGATGGAAACTTGTCATCGGGGAGCTGCAACAAGGGATTTTCTGGCATCCATCGATCTGCAAGATGCCTATTTGCATATTCCCATTCATGAACTACACAGGCAATATCTTGGGATCAAGGTGGGCGAACAGCACTTCAAATTCAAAACACTGCCATTCAGGCTTTCTTCAGCCCCAAGGACATTCTCCAAGGTGCTAGTAGCGGTCATGGCTCACCTTCAGAAACGGGGGATACAACTTTTTGCCTTATTTGGACGATATTCTCAAGGCCCCACAGCTTGACCAAGCAGTGGCGGAGGTAGTCCGGTGCCTATCAGCCCACAGTTTTGTCATCAACTGAGGAAAAAAGTTCCCTAACTCCAAGCCAGACCTTGAATCACCGGAGGGTAGACTTCATGACACAAGCCAACAAGGTCTTTTCCCCCAGAAGCAAAATTCAGGGACCTGCTGAAGCTTATCAAGAAGTTTCACACAGCTTCTCAGCTGCCGGCTCACTCCTTCATGCAGCTAATTGGGACTCTAATATCGCTGGTGGATTCAGTCCCTTGGGCTGTAGTCCACACGAGGCCCATTCAAGCACACTTGCTCAGGCTGTGGTCCCAGTCCAGACACAGTCAGCACCAACTGATCCCAATTTCTCAACAGATAAAAACTTCCCTCCAGTGGCGGACTTGGAGGACAAATGTCATGAGGGGTCGCAAGTTGGGCCATGCACACCAAATCCAAATCGCTACTGATGCCAGCCTCGGGGGCTAGGGGTCTCATCTGCATCAGCTGTCAGTTCAGGGCAAGTGGTCACTGTTAGAAACAAGGTACAGCATAAATATCCTCGAGATGAGAGCATACACCTAGCCCTGATACACTTCGGAAAGCAAATCCTCAGTCAGGACATTCTGATTATAACAGACAGTCAGACAACGGTGGCATTCATCAACTATCTGGGCAGAACAAGAAGCTCAAAAATGTTACGGGAGTCGCTGCTTCTCTTTTCAATGGTCCGAGCACCACCTGGCAAGCATAAGGGCAGTGTACATTCCAGGCAGGAAAATGTCACGGCAGACTGGCTCAGTCGCAAAAATGTTCTACCAGGGGAATGGGAGCTGAAGGACAGTGCCTTCCACATCCTAACAGAACGGTGGGGCAATCCTCCTGTAGATCTCTCCGCCTGCCGGCAAAACTCTAAGGTAAAGCAGTTTTGCTCCCTGGCCAAGGATGAACTAGCAGTGGCTCAGTACGCCTTTTTCCTAGACTGGGGTCAGTTCGGTCTCCTGTATGCCTTTCCTCCAATACCACTTCTATCCAGAGTCCTCCACAAAGTGACTCTGTACCTGGCAGAACTGATTCTAGTCTGTCCCCGATGGCCTCGTCGCCCATGGTTCTTGCTTCTCATTCATCTTTCAATGCGACCACCTCTAACCTTCTAGATTAGCCTGGACCTTCCCCATCAGGGTCCGGTACTGCAACCCAGTCTGAGCAACCTCTCCCTCTCGGCCTGGAGATTGAGCGGGAAACTTTCAAAGAGCTAGGCTACACAGCTCCTGATACTGAAATGGTGGTACACTCACGTCGCCCCTCTTCCTCTAAAGTATATTACAGAATTTGGAGAAAATCCTTGTTCTGACTTCAATTCAAATACATACAGAACCAGCCAATATCATTGCTTGTACTACTGCAGTTCCTTCAAGATGGGTTTGACAAAGGTCTGCAGCCAGCCACCTTAAGAGTTCAGATTTCCACGCTGGGGGTGCTCTTGTTGGTGGATTCAGGGGAATCACTGGGCTCACATCCTTATGTTAGGAGGTTTCTAAGGGCAGCAACATTAAAATGTCCTCCAGTCAAGCCAGCAGTACCACCTTGGAGGCTTAATCTGTTTCTTAACGTTTTGACCAAGGCTCCTTTTTGAACCTTTCAAGGAGGCATCCCTCATGCATCTCACAATGAAGGTCGCTTTTCTTATAGCTATTACTTC
This sequence comes from Neoceratodus forsteri, assembly GCA_016271365.2. NCBI lineage: Eukaryota > Metazoa > Chordata > Ceratodontiformes > Ceratodontidae > Neoceratodus > Neoceratodus forsteri. The sequence continues at coordinate 1,097,555,718 of CM057451.1, forward strand.
AGCCAGGAGAATCTGTGAGCTAAGAGCCTTGTCCACCAAAGAACCGTACACTGTGTTTCATCAGGACTCTGTGGTGCTCTGAACAGATCCAGGTTTTTTACCAGAAGTTATGTCTCCTTTCCATTGCAACCAGGAGTTGATTTTTGCCTTCCTCCTTCTCACACCCAAAAAATGAAAAGGAAAGGGAATTTCACATGCTAGATCAAGATGAGTGGTGAGAATGTCTATGAAAAGAACGGGTTCTATTTGAAAAACAATTCCAGTTTGTTTATTCTAACTACATGTCAAAATATGGGTAAAAAAGCTTTGAAGGACTCTATAGCCAGATCTATCTGTTCTGTCATCACCACTGCTTATGATCAGGCTGGAGTAACTTTGCTTAGCCCAGTGAGAGCCCATTCTACCCAGCCTATGGCCACCTCATGGGCGGACTTCAGAGGAGCATCTTCAGCAGACCTTTGCAGGGTGGCCACATTCACAAAATTTTACAAACTGGATGTAACCACCTCGGCGGAGGCATCCTTTGGCCACTGAGTTCTTCAGGCGGTGGTGGACCCTTAAGGGCAATTACAGTCTTCCCACCCAGGATATTGGGGATGTACTGCTTTTTTATATCCCATCTGTATGGAAGCCAAGAGACAAGCTTAGGAGAGAGAAAACAAAATTTAAATACCTATAAATTTTCTTTCTCCAACTGCTGGTCTCTGGGCTTCTGCTTAACTCCCAGAATGTACAAAGTTGGCCAATCGGCCGTGTGTGGCCTGATTTTCTTGTTTTTGTTTTCAAGTTCAGATAGTATTGCCACATTTGGACTGCTTTTGGAAGAACTGGTGGAAACAGGAAATGGAGGCCTGGATATCCCCAGCTGCAGAGCTTAGTTCCTGCCTGCATATCTGCATCAGGAGGTACAACCCATTTGTATGGAAGCCCTGAGACCAGCTGTCAGAGAAAGAAAATGTGCAGGTATTTAAATTTCGTTTTTTCATTTAAGCAATTCCTATGTTCCCTGGTGGTTGATGTCCCATATCTGGACTTCAGCAAAGCCTTTCACTCTGTGCCATGTGGGAGATTACTCAGTAAGCTGCAGAACCTGGGAGTTGAGAAGAAGTTTGTGGGGTGGGTCAAGAGCTGGCTACGGGACAGAAACCAGAGGGTGGTAGTTGGTGGGGGGGGGACTCTCAAAGCTTAGGTGTGTAATCAGTGGGGTCTCACAGGGCTCAGTGCTGGGTTCAGTTTTGTTAAATATCTTTACTGGTGACATAGCAGATGGGGTCAAAGGTAAACTCTGCCTATTTGTAGAGGATACTAAGCTCTGTGAGAGAGTGGACACAGAGGAGGGGAGACAAGAGCTCAGAGAGGATCTGGCTAGGCTCGAAAAGTGGTTGGGTATATGGCAGCTGGGGTTCAATGCCAAGAAGTGCAATGTCTAGTTCCAAGGAGGAAAAGGACCTAGGGGTAATCATCGCAAGGGACCTGAGGCACGCCGCACATTGCCATAAAGCAGCAGCCAAAGCCAACAAGATGTTGGGATATATCAACAGAGGAATCGCCTCCAGGAAAGGGAAAGTCATCCTGCCATTGTACAGGTCATTGGTGAGACCGCACCTGGAGTACTGTGTGCAGTTCTGGTGCCCATATCTGAAAAGGACATCAGATTGCTGGAGGGAGTGCAGCATAGGGCATCTAAGATGATTGAGGGCCTGAGAGACAAACCCTATGAGCAGAGACTGCAAGAGCTCACCATGTATTCCTTGGAGGACAGGAGACAGAGAGAGAATATGACAATGAATGACTGAAACCTTCAAGTACCTTAAAAGTATAAACAAGGTTAGTACGGATGGCATATTCAGCCTCAGGGGGAGTGTATCCAGTAGGGGCACAGTCTGAAATTAGTGGGTGGAAGATTCAAAAGGGGAAATGAGAAGGCACTTTTTCACAGAAGGAGTGGTGTCCAAGTGGAATGAACTGCCGGTTGAGTTGGTATCATCAGAAACTGTAGTCAGCTTTAAAAGGGGTTGGGACAGAGCGAAAGGGAGAGTCATAACAGATGGGAAGAATTGTAGGGGGATGGAGAATGACTCTATGTGGTAAAGAGAGGGGGGCAGATCCAGTATATTTGTCTGAGTTCTGCACACTCAAGCAGACTAGATAGTTTGTAATGGCCTGTTCTGCTGACATTTCCGTATGTTTGCACATACAAGGCATGCTGTGTGTGGGGGGGTGGAACTGAGGGCACTGCTAGGAAGAATATTTATTTATTGAATTTAATTTAAGACTTTAACCAGGAAGGCGTACTGAGCAGAGTACTGCTCGATTCCAGTCTGAGGGGGGCAGGTAGAAACACGGAACAGAACAAAACAGTGTAATTAGAGTGGAGACAGAAAATTTACAGAACTAGTTGGCTAACTTTTACAGACTAGTATTTGCAAAACATAGAGGTACCAGACCAGCCATTTACAAATTATACATTCAGATTTGAGTTAAAACAATTAAAGATTTTGAAATTAGGGCCTAAACTCACATGCACATTAGAGCTGCAATTTGGAATCTGAGCTAGTAGAGTTAGCGGAGTGACAGAAACCACACATAAAATTGAGTTAGCAAAATTTGCAGGAGCCGGTCTCTCAGGTTCAGACATTAGCCACAGTCGCAGGGGGTGGAGAAATGAGTAGAGATGTGGGTGTTGAGGAGAGGCGAAGGGGCACATGCCGGATGTCCGCAGGAAGGGAGTTCCACAGTTTGGGCATGCGGTGTCTAAAAGCTGCATGGCTAGCAACGGTGCACTTACGCGGCACATACATGAGGTGGGAGTTTATGTTCCTGAGTGGGTACGCAGGCAGAGTCTGGGATGTTAGGACTGAGGTGAGGTACTGGAGTAGAGAATTGTGCCAGAACGTTGCCAGGATACTAGCACAGTGTGACAGTCTGCAATCACTAAGTGAAGAAAAATCCAGGGCTCTGTAGAGGTCGCAGTGATGCATCGAGGGAGGACAGTCTAGAGTGAAGCAACAGAAAGAGTGGAAGAGGAGGTCCAGTCTGGTTAGGGTGGATTTGGGAGCGGCACTGTACACTACATTCCTGTAGTCAAAAATGGGGAGTATCATTTTCTGCACAAGTGTGCAGCGGGCTGGCAGTGGGATGCATCCACGGTTGCGATATAGGGCACCCAACTTGGGGCTGAGCTTTTTGTGAATGGCATCAACATGTGCAGCAGAGTCAAGGTGTTGACCAAGCCAGACCCCAAGTTATCTAAATGAGGAGCAATCCTCCAAAGAGGTCCCATCCAGGGTGTGGAAGGAGGAGGTGGTGGGGAGCCGAGAGAGTCTCTGCCTTGTGCCGAAGGTCATTGAGACAGTCTTCTTGGCATTGAGGAAAAGCTGATTTGTAGAAAACCAGAGCTGGACATCCTTGAAGTCCTGCTGTGGGGGCAGGCCGTGGGCAGGTAATTTAGGAAGATGGAGAACAAAAGCGGGCCAAGGACTGACCCTTGGGGTACACCGATGGTGACTGGGAGTGGAGTATTTCATCACAGAAATTTGGAATCTGTCTTAACCACACAGGCTGTGACTAAGTTGTAAGAGAATAAATGATATAACTTTAAAATCCATATTAAACTAACCACAAGGAGCACATATAAAACACAGGCTGCAACTAATTTTGGTCGGTATTAAATCTATCTGTAGTGCTACGCCAACTAGAATGGCAGTAGCAGCCGGCGGTTTGCAGTTTTAAAAACAAATTCCTCCTGAGAGCTCTGGTGTTTGTCTGCTTTCAGGGAGCTTCAGGGAGGGCCGAGATGGGGGCCATCCGTACCTGCGTATTTTCGGCGGTAGCAGCTTGCGTGGGAGGGCTGGACAGAAGCCCTCATGACCACCAGGGTCTGAGCCGGAGAAAGCTGCGTATTTTCGGCGGACTGTTTACCTAGACTGTGGTCGGCCGTTGGTGTTGCAGTAAGGTTATTGCTTGTGGCACTGACCACCTGGGTTCAGAAACAAGCCTGGGTTGTCTAGTAGTGGCCGCTGTCCTCCTCTGGAGAGGAAGGGAGTGTGACCCCAGCCCTAGTAGCAGTTAGGGGGAGTTGCTGGTCGACACGCCTTTGTAGGGGGCATTTGTGTGTGTGTGTGTGTGTGTGTGTGTGTGTGTGTGTGTGTGTTCACGCATGTGCCTCACAATCACGGGCATCTCAAGGGAAGGGCAAGAAAACATAGAACATGTCCTCTGCCCCCAGAGACGGTGGACCCTGGTATATCTGGGTCCAGTCTTACCACTGCACTGCCTCCTGACAATGAACCACTTTTGGAGGTTAAATCCCCCTACACCAGCCCTACCGTGGGGGGTAAACCATGCAGGACAGTGATGTCAGGTAGGCAGGTGTGTAGTCCTGGGGTACTGTGGGAGGTCTGGAGGCAGTCAGGTGTTAGGGCTGGAAAGAGGGATATGAAGTACTAATTAAAAATAGAAAAATTACCCGCCAGAGCTTAACCTAACAATTTCCAAAGGGAAATGGTGGAAGTGGATAGTGTTTAAATCCTTCAAACATAAGTTGAATAATTTTCTCCAGGGAGACCACCATTTGGTTCCACTCCTATCTCATAGGCAGAACACAGTCTGTCAGGATTGGGAACTCCATCTCTACCCCACTCCCCATCTCGACTGGTGTCCCCCAAGGCTCGGTCCTTGGCCCACTGCTGTTCTCCATCTTCCTCAATGATTTGCCCTCTGCCTGCCCACACACATCCGTTCACATGTATGCAGACGACACTGTCCTGTATGCATCCAGCCCCTCATCCTCTGATGCGGCAGCCAGACTTCAGCACGACTTTGATAATGTCCAGCTCTGGTTTCACTCAAATCGGCTTTTCCTGAATGCTAAGAAGACTGTCTCCATGACCTTGACATCAAAGAAACGCTGCACTTTGGACTTATAGAGCTATTACCAAAAAACTGTCCTAGTACATTTTTGACTGCCTTCCGCTAAGTTTGGTAGGTACCTATGCACTAAGAAGTACTGCCTATATCTCTCTGAAAGCACCAAAGGTAAAAATACACTTTGGTAGGGCCACCATAAGTTATGTGCTGCCCGTTCTGTGGAACAAGTTGCAAAAATCGTTGAAACTCGTCATTCCTACCAACCTGTCTGTCTTCAAGACTCTCTATGCTGGTTCATTTAAGGAATCGTGCGAATGCTTTTCTCGCCCCTAATCTTCCTGTTTTGCTATAGGTAGTACACTTCTATATCCTATCTGGCTTCTTTGCTTCCACCCCTGCCCATTTGTTCCCATCCATCTTCTCACCCTTGGCTCCTAAATACCTTATTTTTGGTCACTGTGCTGATACCTTTTTTTTTTTTTTTTTTTTATTAAATATACTTTATTAAATTTTGCATTTTCACCATGAGCCAGACACAGGTACACAATGGGGTATTACAGTCAATCAGCAAGGTTACAGGCTGAAGCCCACGAGAGCTTCTAAAAGACAGAACAAAAAGGAAGCCCAATATACAAACTAAGATATAAACAAAAGCAATAACATCACATACAATCAAACATTACCCATACAAAATCCCACTCCCCTCCACCCTGCCAATACCCCCCCCCCCCACCAAACACTCCTTGAAGACCAGTTAGAAAGTAAGGCCTTGAGCTAATTCTGAGTGGGCACTGGAAACCACTGGCTTAGTTCAAGTTAAACCAATGGGTAACTACTTTGGTGCGGGGGGGTAGTGCTTCCAACGGTCCCCAAAGATTCAGATAGGTCCGACTTCTATCTCCCATATATGCTTTTCCAGCTGTAGAGCAAGAAAGATTTCCCTATACCATTCTGTACTGGAGGGAAGGGATTCCTCCTTCAAGTGTTTCATTATTAGTAGTTTGGCAGTGGCAGCTATCAAGGCAAGGTGGGCTTTCCTAATTTTGGGTGTACTAGGAGGAAACAGATACAGTAAGCATGCCTCTGGAGTGAACAAGTTATCCAGGCCCAATAAAGGTTCAATGACCCTTTGAATGGTTTGCCAATAGGTTTGTGCTTTGAGACAGGCCCACAACATATGGTATAGAGTACCATCTTTAATCTTACACCGTGCACATGTTGCTGGTGATGGGCATATCCCCATTCTGCTTAATTTAACTGGTAGATATATGTGTTATGCATGACATTAAAGTGAACCTGTCTAAGCCTGTCCTGCTTAACCAGACTGTAGGCATCCTTCCAAATCTGGCCTCATACCATAGGGTCAGGGGAGATACCTAGTTCTTGTACCCAGTAGTAACAGACCCCAGATGGTAAAGCTGGGTCAATCTCTTGAATTTTCTTTTAAACTGAGGAAACTGCATGGGGCTGTTTTGCCACCTGCAAGAGATCAGTCAGCTCTACGACAGGCATAGCTAAAACTAGGGTTGTGGATCTTACCAAGGATTGAATGGCTCTTTCGGTTTGTAAAAATTTAAATCTCAGGTTGTTAGGGACCTTGTGCCATAGCTGGAATTCCGGGAAAGGAATACTCTTTCCATCTTTGAAGAAGACTGCAAGCTTAAGGTGATTAAGGGCTGGCCAAAATGTGGGGGGAATTGGTTTATCTGTAATTTTAATATGAGGATTACCAATTAGGGGTTGGTCCAGTGAGTGATGCCAGTTTGCAGAAAGGTAACTTTGTGTTTGATGCAACGCTGTGATGGACCATCCTATAGGGTTAGATTTGAGCGTTTTCGGTAATTTAGAGGGGGATCACATATAGGAGAGCAGATAATGTACAGGAGTGTTGTGAAGTTAGGTGTTGTTTCAGGTCCAGCCATAACGAGAAGTAGCTCCCGGATATGGGAGGATCCCTGGGAAAACCGGTACGCTGGTCCCAGTAGGTTATTTTACTGATGTGGAGTGCACTATAATAACCAAACAAAAATGGGGCTGCTAGGCCTCCCTGAGTTTTAGGTGCAGTGAGCTTGTAATAGGCCCTACAAACTCCCTTTTCTTTTTCATAGGAAGGCGTTAAACCTCTTCTGGAGGTTGGAAAACCATCTCTTGGGCAAAAAACAACCTAGCATTCCTAATGGATAAAGGACTCGTGTGAGTATGTTCATCTTAATGGTGCTTAATCTACCCCAGAAGGAGAACGGGAGAGATCCCCACCTATCCAAGGCCATATTGATATCACTGATTAAGTTAGTGAGGTTCTCCCTAATCATGGTGGGCATGTCCCATGCCAGCACTATACCAAAGTAGGTGAGCTGCTTAGGTTCCCAAGAGAGATGGTGGGTTGCCAACTCGGCTTGGGTCAGTTTATTACTAAGTGGGAAAACGTTTGTCTTTGATCTGTTTAATTTATAATAGGACACTTTGGAGAAGTCCTCAATTTCTGCCAACAGGGCTGTTATGGATAGTTGGGGATTTTCTACATGGAGGAGCAAGTCATTTGCATAAGCAGAGAGAGCATATGGGTAGACCCTACCCTGATTCCCGTGATTTCGTGGGAGGATAGCAATCTTCTGATAAAAGGCTCCAATTAAAAAGAAAAGGAGATAGTGGGCATCCTTGCCTAGTGCCACGGAACAGCGTTATTGATTCAGAAAGTCTACCATTACACCAAACCCCTGCCGTTGGTGAGGTATATAAGAGTCTTACCCATTGGAGAAACCTATCTGGCAGTCCAAAGCGGATTAGGGTGGCGAAAAGAAAGTCCCACGAAACCCAGTCAGACGCCTTCTCGGCATCCAGGGACACTAGAACCGCTGGAATGTCTGAGTCCCTGGATGCCGAGAAAAGATGTAATAACTTCCTCAAATGGTCTCCTGAGGATCTACTGGCCATAAAGCCCACTTGCTCCTTGCCTTTCAACTCACCTATGAAGGGAGCAATCCTATTAGCAAGTATCTTTGCAAGGATTTTAAGGTCTGGGTTTAATAAGGAAATAGGGCGGTAGTTTTCTAGCATAATGGGGTCTTTCTCTGCTTTTGGGATCAAAGTTATGAGTGCCTCCTGAAAACCCAGTTCGGGAAAATCCATTCTGATAATAGAAATTGAAGACTTCCTCTAGCAATGGTGCTAAGGTTGACAAACATTTCTTATAAAGATTATTTGAGAGGCCATCAGAGCCCGGTGATTTCTTGACAGGCAGCTGGATAATGGCATGTTGAATCTCTCCTACAGTGATACGCGCTCCCAGGGAGGTGGCCTGAGCAGGTGGAATCTTAGGGAGGGTGACCGTATCAAAGTAGTGGGCAATATCCTCCGGTGTAGGGAGGGGAGAGGGGGTCAACATTTGTATAGTTTCTGATAGAATTCTTGGAAAGCTTTGGCTATTTCTGTGGGATTAGTATAGATGGAACCTGTCATTGAGCTGTGTGTGCTTGGAATATATTTTGAGGTTTCAGCTTGTTTGAGTCTGAGCACAAGCAGCTTGCCGGCCCTTTCCCCAGTCTCAAGGTATCTGAGTTTAGTACGATGGAGGGACAATTGTGCCTTTTGGGCCAGCAAGTCGGCATACTGCGCTTGCAGGCGATGCAGCTTGACCCATTCCAAATCCACGGAACGTTTGGTAAGGCGCTGTTCGAGGGTGCATATCGAGACGAGCAGTGAGACCAGTTGTACCCTGGCCTGGCGTGCTTTAGTCGTTGCCAGTCTGATGCACTTACCCCTAAGAGCACACACTTCAGGACTGCCCATACCAAGTCAATTTTACCCACTGATCCCATATTGGTAGTTAGGAAGGAGGATATAAAGTCCCTAATGTGTTTCAGCGTTTCAGGATTTTGGAACAACTGGTTACTGAAATGCCAAAGTGAATCAGTTCTGATCCCTGGGCCTGGTAAATAGCTGAAGCTAACAGGTGAGTGGTCAGATAATACCCTAGCATGTATCTTTGATTCCAAAACCCCAGCAAGAGCAAAAGTGCTCACTAAGAAGTAATCAATTTGGGAATAAGAATGGTGGGGATGGGAGTAAAAAGTGTACTGCTTTTCTGTGGGATGCAGGGTTCTCCATATGTCTATCAGACCAATACCATTAATAAGATCTTTCAATGCCCTCTGGGCTGGGGATAGATCACACCTTCTGCAATCTGACCTAACGCCAGGTGAGGAGTGATATTCCAATCTCCACCCAAAATAGTTAGTTTAGGGGGGTTGGTAATAAGGGAGTTCAGCAACTGCATGAAAAACTGAGGGGAGTCTAAGTTGGGGCTGTGTATAGTTCCAAGAAGTACTGGGTAGGACTCTAGCATCCCATGTAAAAGAATAAATCACCCATTAGGATCCCAAATCTCTTGGGTCAGTTGGAATAGGACCGTTTTGGCTAGAAGGATTGAGCCCCCACGGTTTGTGGGCGCCAGCACCAAAGGCCTGCCCACCCACATTCTTGAATAGAGAATATCAATTCTCAGAAGATGCGTTTCTTGTATACAGGCTATCCCAGCAAGCAGGTGTGAAAGGTGCCTTAATATCATTTGCCTTTTGTATCTGTCCTAGGCACCCTTAACATTCCAGCTTACAAAAACATATGGCCTACCCATTTGAATAACAGACTGGATCTGCCATGGTAGACAGGACTTTAAGCACAGCCACACATTTCAAGAGTGATCCTCTACAGTAGTGTTTAGCAAACCCTCCCTTCCCAAAAATCTCCCATAAACACATAGATATTTCCACAAATAAAAAGGAAAGGAAAAAAGAAAAGAGAGAAAAAAAAAAAAAAAAGAAGGGAAGAGACTCACACAAAACTCTTTTGCTCCCGGTTCTGACTAACCGCACTTACTATTCAATCCAGCCAGGTGATGTTGCTGAGCAAGTCTGATTACAGCCAATCCCCACTCATCCCCCATACGAACATATCGCACTATTATTCAAAGAACAGAGGTTAATTCTAAGTGCATCTTCTATCTGCTGCTAATTGTGGTAAAAGAAAGAAGAAAGGAAAAGAACAATGCATCTCTGACCACTGTTCGCTGCATAGTGGCTGCAGTTCCATGCAACACGGAAGTAAGTCATTGGTAGCCAGAGAAACATAAAGAAAATTGTTCCAAGGTCGGGTCTGCAGTCCAGATTAATGGTATTGCACCCTGGTAGTCGCAATTAATCTTGCCACACTGATTTAAAAAGAAAAATGTGAATTTCAGAAGTCTCTCAATATCCAGGGGTCTGCAGGTAAACGAAAATAAGGGCACCACAACCTCCTGTCTGATTCCAGGGCAAATCAGAGAGTGTAAGCTAGTCCTAAGTCACTCATCAGGAGCGGAACAGTTCTCCTAGATCCTGTCATCGAACCCAGTCATGGAGAGCTTCCAATCCCGCCAGCCGAGCACCAGCCTAGCGGCTAAGCTTCTCCTTTCTAACCCACGGCTGGGGAAAAATGAAATCCAGCTACAGAACCAAATCTTAAATTACAAGGGCCATAAACCAAGAAACAGGACAAAACTGCAGCGTATGACTTAACGTGATTGCCGTTACTCAGGGGAGCATATTGAGAAAGCCAGGCCTTTCTGACGACTAAAGGATATCAAACCTGCAGGATCTCAGTCACTTGAATAAATCAGGTAGCAGGGTCTTCAGCTCTTGCATGGCCTGCTCGGGAGTTTCAAAGGTCATCCATTGCTCGCCATGCTTCACCTGCAAGATTGCTGGGTATTTAACTCGGAACGCTTTACCGGCTGCTATGAGCTTGGATACCGTCGGGTGCAGCTCCTGACGCCGTATCCGGACCGACTGTGGCAGGTCTTGCGTGATGCAAATTCACCTCCCCTCTCACTGGACCTCCTGGAGCTCTTTAATTTTTAATAAAATGTGTTGCTTGTCCTGGAAGTTTAACAATTTAAAGATGAGGAGCCTTGGAGGTGAACCTGCCGGTGGTGGAGGCCGGAGAGCACGATGCGCTGTCTCTCTCTAAAGTATGCCCTCCATTGGGTGATGGGCTGGCCACTTTCTCACATAACTTTTGCAGAAATAAGATCAGGGAAGCGCCTTCTTCATTCTCTGGAATCCCGATTATTAAGTTATTTCTCCTGCTGCGTCCTTCAAGATCTTCTAACTTGTCTTCCATTTTCTTGACTTTCCGGTTTATATTCGTCATAGTATGGTCTGCTTTTTCTGCCTTCTTTTCTAGCGATACCATGCGCACCTCCAGCTCCCCGGTTCTGATTGTTAAGCTTGCCACTGAGGATTTGATTTGCTGCACGTCATCGGAGATTGTGGAGATCGCAGCCTGTAGTGGCTGCATTATCTCTAGGAACCTCTCCTCAGAGAGAGAGCAGTCTGGTCGGTAGGAGGCCAAAGCGAGGACGCTGTCTGGTGTTCAGCGCGCTTGGTGGCCTTGTCTTTTTCAGGAGAGGCCGGCGGCGTGTGCCTGGGAGAGGCTTTTTTCATATATACCTCCATTCTTAGGAGATATTTCTAGTCATGGAATCTCTCCAGTAGAATTATGATCGGGTTCCAACAAGAAGGTTAGTCTGGAGCGCTGGATAAATGCGTTTGTTCGCAGGGGGTAACGGAGCCGAGGAGTAGTGCTGCTATCTCTCAAACTGCCATCACGTGGCCCTCATCACTGTGCTGATACCTAAATACTTTTGATTCCCACAGCCATGCTTCATTGCCCTACCTACCACTAATTAGGCAGGAACAGCACTCTGTGGTTGCTGAAACTTTTATACCCCTTGTTTCAGCACTGTGGCCCCTCCCCCCCCATGCTCCCCACCTTTACTGCCCTTATACCTTTTTTGCCCCCCATCTTCCTTTTTGCCCTCAAGGTACGTTCTCCCCTCTTCACCTGCTGTGCTCCCCTAGTCCTACTAATTATTTTTTGATTGCTGGAGATATGTTGTGGACATATGCTGTAATATGTCTATAAATAAGCTTATGTTTCTTGTGCTGGCTCTTGTGTATATACTGTCATCATTTACCAGATGCATTGTACTCGCTAATACTACCACTTTCTAGTTGACAGTCTTTCTGAATACTGTAACCATTGTGAACTTTGATGCTAATTATATTGTACACTGGTCTCGAGGCTATCCAGGTCCATCTTGAAAATGAGTTTTGCTCAGTGATGATTGCCTAGTTAAATACAGATTTGATTGATTGATGAATGACCCTCGGCACAAGGCAGAGACTCTCTCGGCTCCCCCTCACTCCCCACCTTCTACACCCTGGATGGGACTAAGCTGGAGGTTTGCACCTCCTTTAGATACCTCGGGTCTGGCTTGACCAGCACCTCGACTTTTCTGTACACATCAAGTCCATACACAAGAAGTTGCATCCCAAGCTGGGAGCCCTGTATCGCAACCGTGGATGTACCCCGCTGCAGGCTCGTCACGCTACTGTACAGAAAATGACTCTCCCAATTTTTGACTATGGTGATGTAGTCTACAGTGCCGCTCCCAAAGCTTCCCTAACCAGACTGGATACCCTCTTCCACTCCCCCTGCCATTTCGCCCTTGACTGCCCTCCCATTACCTACCGCTGTGTGTTCTCTACCAATCCCTGTGCCTGCCCTCTCTTCAGGATAGAAGGCTGTCCCACTGTGCCAGGCTCATGGCCAAGTTCTGGACCCAGTTCCTGCCCCGTACCTCTCCGAAGCCCAATTCCTGTCTCTCTTCTCTCCCCCCCCCCTTTGCACTCCCTTAGGCCCTATGACACCCGCTCCTTCACCATCCAACATAAGTCCACCACTACAGGCCAAGCAGCCTTCTCATTCCGCATGCCTAAATTGTGGAACTCGCTCCCCTTGGATATACGTTATGCCTCCTCTGCACACTGTCTCAACTCTCCTCACTTCTGCTCCACATGTGCATGCCCCTAATCCCTCCGTTTCCCTGATTTGGCCAGAGCACTTACATAGAAACAGAATTTGACGGCAGATAAGGACCGCTTGGCCCACCCAGTCTGCCCATTTCCCTACCTACTGGATAAGCTGCAGATCCTAGTTAACCAGCAGCCTACTTCTTCCTACCCCACCCCCAGAACTGCCTTATGACTATCCCATGCATGCTTGAATTCCACCACTGATTTTGACTCCACAACCTCCTCCGGAAGGCCGTTCCATGCATCCACAACCCTCTCTGTGAAAAAATACTTCCTTAAATTACCTCTGAGCAGCCCCCCCCATCTTCAAATTGTGCCCTCTTGTTCTTGCACACCTCTTTTTTTGAAAGATGCTACCCTCTTGGACTTTGTTGATTCCCTTGAGGTACTTGAAAGTTTCTATCATGTCCCCCCTCTCCCTCCTTTCCTCGAGGCTATACATATTAAGCTCCTTAAGTCTCTCTTCATATGTCTTCGGTGCAGACCCTGCACCATTTGAGTTGCCCTCCTCTGGACAGCTTCCATCCTGTCTGTCTCTCTTGGATTGGGTCTCAGAACTGCACACAGTACTCAGATGGGGTCTCACCAGCTGTCTGTACAGAGGGCTAATAACTTCCTGTTTTCTACTGGTGATGCCTCTCCCTATGCATCCCAGTATCCCCCCAGCCCTCCTTGCTGCCCTCTCACATTGCTTGCCCATCTTTAGGTCATCTGATATGACTACCCCCAGGTCCCTCTCCATTTTTGTTATTAGTATCTCACCCCCCATTGTGTACTCTTCCCCTGGGTTTTTGTTTCCCAGGTGCATTACCTTGCACTTCTTAGTATTGAATCTAAGCTGCCATACATTTGACCATTCCTCTAACCTTGCCAAGTCCCTTCTCATCCTTTCCACCCCACCCTGTGCATCAACTCTGTTGCAGATCTTAGTGTCATCTGCAAAGAGACATACTTTTCCTTCCAGTCCTTCTGTAATGTCGTTTATAAAGACATTGAAGAGGACCGGTCCTAATACTGAACCCTGTGGTACCCCACTAGTAACCCTCTTTTCTTCTGAGTGGACTCCATTTACTATTACTCTCTGTGTCCTATTCTCCAGCCAATTCTTTACCCAGGTTGTCATCTTGGGACCCACTCCCAGGCTGGCTAACTTGTATATTAATCTTTTGTGTGGGACTGTGTCAAATGCCTTGCTAAAGTCTAGGTAGGCCATGTCCACAGCCCCTCCCTGATCTACTACTTTGGTCACCCAGTCAAAGAAATCTATCAGATTAGTCTGGCATGACCTTCCCGCTGTGAATCCATGCTGCCTAGGGTCCTGTGCCCCTCTGGCCTCTAGATACTCGACAGTTCTTTCCTTTTAGAAGTGATTCCATCATTTTCCCTATCACTGAGGTTAAACTAACAGGTCTATAGTTTTCTGCTTCTGCCTTGCTCCTACTTTTGTGAAGGGGAATTACATCTGCCCTCCTCCAGTCCTCGGGTACCACCCCATCCTCCCATGATTTGTTAAAAGGGTAGTCAGTGGTGTCACTAGTTCTACCCTTAGTTCTTTTAGAATTCTGGGATGAATCCCATCAGGCCCCATTGCTTTGTCCACCTTCAGTTTTAAGAGTTCTTTCAGAACCCTTTCTTCTGTAAATGGGCGGTATCAACTTCTGTATCCAGCGTGTTACTACTGTTTGTTTTATGTACCTCCCCCTCTTCCTTTGTAAATACTGAGCAAAAATATTTGTGTAGTGTATCTGCCTTTTCACAGTCTCCCTCTGTCCACCCTCCCTCCCCTTTATTAAGCCTCACTATCCCTCCCTTGGTCTTCCTTCAGCTCCTGATGTACCTATAAAAGGTTTTATCCCCTTCTTAACTGAGTTGGCTATCTTTTCCTCGGTTTGGGCCTTTGCTATTCTGACTGCCTTCCCAGCCTCCTTTTGCTTTAACTGATACAGTTCTCTGTCCTGCTCCTTCTCGATTCCTTGTACTTCCTGAATGCTTTCTTTTCTCTTGAACCTTCCTGCCACTTCCTTTGAGAACCATAGTGGTTTCTTACATCGTCTTGTTTTGTTTATTTGCTTCACACAAAGGCGTTACCTCTGTGATGGCAGTTTTTATTATCCCCATTGTTCTTCACCCCTCCTTCCTGCCCATTTGCTAGTGCATTCCTTAGGCACTCACCCATTTTGGCAGTCAGCCCTCCTAAAGTCCAGTACTTTTGTCTTTGTATGGCTTGAATCTATTGCTGTGTTTATTGTGAACCATACTGTTCGATGGTCGCTAGTTCCCAGATGGCTACCCACTTCTACATCTGTAATCCTCTCTCCATCTCCATTTGAGAGAATCAAGTCTAATATTGCTCCCTCTCGAGTGGGCTCCAGTACTAGTTGTTTAAGGCATGCCCCCTGTAGGGCATCTAGAATAACTGCACTCTTCGAAGTGGCAGCTGCAACTGCACTCCAGTTAACATCTGGCATATTCAGATCACCCATCAGCAATATCTCCCCTTTTTCTGCCATTCTAGGTATACTTTCTATCATTTCCCTGTCCATTTCCTCCCCCTGAGAAGGGGGTCTGTATACAACCCCTGTGCGTATTGTGGTGCCATTGCCTGTCTCCAAATTTACCCACAGTGCTTCTTCTCCTCCCTGTTTACCCTTTTGTTCTGTTGCTTTTATTCCTTCCCTTATGTAAAGAACTACTCCTCCTCTTATTACCCTCCCTGTCCCTCCTGTAGACAGTGTATCCTGGTATGTTTATGTCCCAGACATGGCTTTATGTGTACCATGTTTCTGTGACTGCCACGATATCCAGATGTTCCTCCTCCATCAAGGCCACTAATTCAGGAAGCTTGTTACCCAGACTACGGGCATTAGTACTCATTGCTCTCCATTTTTTGATGGCTTTACCTTCTGTTGCAGCATCCCCCACTGATCGTTCTACCTCAGTCTTTTTCTCATTTAGTACCCTGTTTTGTAGGGAGAGGCTGGGATTTTCCTGCTGCTTGTCAGTGCCTCCCCCTTTGACTAGTTTAAAAGCTTGCCAATGAAGCATTTAAACCGATTGCTCAACAGACTTGTTCCCTTCCTGGATAAATGCAGACCATCCTGCCAGTATAGGCTGGTGTCCCTCCAGGTGGAACCCCAGTCCCCAATGAAGCCATACCCCTGTGCTCCGCACCATTTTTTCAACCATTCATTAAACTGCATGGTGCCAATTGCCCTCGCCTCCCCCATGCTTTTGACAGGCAGCACCTCTGAGAAGGATACTGTGTGTGCTACTCGTCTTAGGTCCCTCCCCAACTCTGCAATGTCCTCCTGCACTGCTGTAATCTCATGATGAGCCAAGTCATTTGTCCCTAGGTGGACAATTACGTCCAGCTCGGAATCCCTTGCAGCTGTTCTTGTGATCCTGAGGATGCGCTTCCTGTCCCTCCAAGCCATGGCACCAGGCAGGCACCTTACTTCATTTTTCCCAGCTCCCCCCAGTTCTATACCCCTAATAATTGAGTCCCCCACCAGGAGCTGCTTCCTTTCCATTTGGTGCCCTCTGCCTCCTTTCTGTGGGCCTCCCTTGTGACGGATATCATCAGTCTTCTCTGCGGGTGCATCCATAGGGGAGCTATGCTCCCCCAGAATGGTGTATGGATTGTGGAGTAGAACAATTGACTGGATGTGCCTCTGTTCCACCCTCCTCACCCTCCCTGAGCCCACTGTGGTCCAACTGCTGTGCTTTCTTCGCAACCTCTGAGGTAGTGGTGGTGGCACTAGTGCTCCCTGGATGGGGGAGGTTCCCTTTCTACTGTCCAGTGTGGCCTGGGGGAAGGTTTCCTTACTACTGTCCAGTGCGGCCTGAAGACGGGCAACTTCCTCCCTCAGGGCAGATAGTTGTCTGCAAATAGGGCAGCATCTCAGCCTCCAGAAAGACTCCCGGAAGACTGCTGCCCCACAGCCATTACATTGCACTACTCCCCACCTTTATCTAGTTGTTTTTTGTTTTTTTTATTGTATTTGTGTGTGCGTGCGTGTGTGATTTGTTATATAGAAATATATATATATATTATACAACGTGTATGCTTATATTATTAGTGCAGTGTGCTAGAGAGGATATGGTGAAATGCACCTTGCATTCGAGAAATGATGTCAGAACCTCGGTATAAAGGAACTATTTCCAGGGTGGGTGGGTGAGGGTGGGAAGGGTTGGCCTAACTGTGTCCTCACAAAACAATCGACTAAAAGCTCTCACCCACCGCTGCGATGAGTGCCTTCCTGTCAGCAAGATACCCTACACAACAATTTGACAGAGAAAGTACCCTGCTAATCAAACAGAAAAATCCAGACATCCAAGTCAGACACAGGTAAACCTCTCCAGCCCCAAAACAGCCTGGTGGTTTGTTAGCCACAAAGGAAAATCAAATATGCAGTTATTTCAGCCCTTCTGAGGATGCTGACAAGACAAGCAGTTTTAAAAACCCCCTTTCTGAATTAAAAACTAAAACAAATACTAAGCAATGCCACTTTAACAGTGAGGAAAACTTCTCTCAGATGTAAGCAAGAGAGAGAGAGAGAGTTTAGTTACAGATAATTCATCCAAAATAGTATATCCCATGCAGCTTCTCTGTTGTTCCACTTCTTCTTCTTCTTCCACCTTTCTGGCTAGGGTGTCAGTTCATGCTGCCGGCTTGGACATCTGGCTGTGTATACATTTGGACTCTCTGTGATCATCTGTGATTGTATATCTGAAGTAATCTATTGCTTTGAACCTAATTATCTGTGGTATCTGTGTAAATTGGAGAGTGTCAAAATAACTAACTGTTGTATTCTGTGTAAAATGTACTTTTCCCTTCTGTATTGCTATGTATTATCTGTACTGTTTCCTTTCCCCCTCCCCCAGGACGCATCTGGAATTGAGCAGTTTGTCTGCTCAGTATGCCTTCCTGGTGAAATTTTTAAATAAGTAAATAAAATGAAGAATAATAGCATTATTGGGTACATTATTGAGAAAGGGAGCATTAAAAGGAGCATACCTAATGGTAAAATTTATTATGCTTTGGACGAACAGGTGGATCGCTTGACCTTGGGTTCCATGGGTTTCTGCCACTGTAAGGGTTCCTCTCCGTAGTGCCGAAGTCTATACCATTTACTGGTACCACCTCCCATTAAGCAGGGAATGCAACTAATTTTTAATAATACTGAATGCTGTAACTGCCTGGAAGGCAGGAGTCACATACGATGGATCCCTGGGCCTGGGTATTCAACTCTGGAGGAAGCAGCACATGCGGCAGTTGTACTCCTGCAGCTGCATCCATATAAATGCGCTAGAATGTTTGCATGCAATTTTCAAATGTCCTGATGTATTTAAGACACTTTTCACAATGTAGGGCCACAGAATTGATGCGCATAGCAAATATTTGATGCATACCATCATTTTCAGTGCATGCTTCACAGCATTTACAACAAGAAGATGGTCCGTGTTTTCTGTGGGCTTCCAATCATGTAGTAAGTAGTGCCAGTGCATGCCAAATCGTGCCACGACTGGCTGAAAATCCAGCCCTTGATCTTTTTTTCATGTAGCCTTTCCTATGTATGTAATCAAATTGTCACAATCCGTTGTTTCTTGTGCATGTTAGTTGGCTGGGGATTTTGCAAGATTTTCTAACTAAATGGCAGCAGCTTCTGAAAGCACGTTTATAAATGAAGACACAGTGACCACTGTGGTATGAAAGGACTTACATTAATTTGTTGAAAAGCCTTCAGTTGCCAATATATTGTTTTTCTTCTTGTTGAAGTTTCTATTCAAGGCAGAAAAATTGTGAAGAAAGGAAAAGACAACGTCACCAATGGCTGTCCCAGCCCACCACACCATTGCAAGAGTGGTTGGGGATGTGGAGGGCCCGATCAAGACTCTGAATGCCATGGTGTGTTGCAGGGGTTGGGGGTACAAGGAATTATGTTATGCCACCCCCGAGTAACCTCCACACCCTCCCTGACCCCCAAACCATGCATAGTTGGCTTTCTTGAATGCTGTGGCTCACGTCCTTGTCACATACCTGCGTCCTGACCACTCGTGTAGCTCAGGCAGTGGATCAGGGTCATGTTTTGGGGGCTTCTCTGCTGGTGTATTGGAGGTTAGTACATGCTGGGGTGTGCTGTGCATGTGGGGAGGAGTACTCTTCCCCATCTGGAGGGGGCTATGTGTAAAGGGCCCTTAAATTGTTATGTTCAAGCAACAACATGAGTAAATAACACCTGCAGGGATCGCAAATTGGCACCAGCTCACTAGGCAAATGCTGGTAGATTTTGTATTAGGCTAGTAAGATTTTCCAGGTTATATTTCATTAAGTACACCAGCTGGGCCAGAGGAAATGTCTGTGGGGCTAGTGGATTTTCCCAGTTACTAGCCCTGCTGGCTAGTGATTACAAGGCTAAATTCCGACCCCTGATCCGGTGACCATCAATGATGCACTGTTCCTTTCATGTTAGGATATTTTGATTACATCATGCCTTCTGTATTTAAAAGCATAAATTGTATCAAAGTGTGTTTGATCTTCCTCATCACATAGCCCCCATGAGGTGACATTGAGTCAAGTGAGGAAACCGGCCTAAATCAAAGTCCCAGTGAGCCATGTCAAGATGTCCCAAGCAGAAGCAGAACCCCACAAGAAATTAGATGTGGCATCTCATAGATACATAGAATCTGACAAGAAGACCAAAGGCCCATCTAGTCTGCCCTTGCTAAAGTTACCTCACCTTACTGATCTGTTGTCAGTCCCCTATATTACCCAGTTTTCAGCACATTTGTCGCATTGTCCTGTCCCAACCATGCTTAAACCCACTAATTGTTGCTCCCCCGACTACTAGTGCTGGTAGACTGTTCCAAGAATCCACCACTCTCTCTGTAAAGTAGAACTCCCTCAAATATTTCTGAAGTTTACCACCCACCAGCCTCCAGTCATGATCTCTAATGACTGCATCCTTATTTCTTACAAATATATCCCCACTGTTTACCTTATTCATGCCCCTGTGAAGTTTATATGTTTCATTCCTGTTCCCCCCTTCTCTCGTCTGGTCTCTAGTGAATGCAAATTTAGGTCCTCTAACCACTCCTCATTGGATTTACCCTGTTGCCCCTGTACCATCATGGTGACTCTATGCTGCACAGATTTCAGTCTATCAATATCTCTCCTCAGATGTGGGATCCAGAACTGGGCACAGTACTTATGATGTGTTCTCACAATGGATCTGTAAAGTGGCAGATTTAACCTCACTTCTCCTGCTACCAGAACCCCTTCCTATGCAACCCAGAATCCTTGAAGTCTTGCTGTGTGCTTTGTTACACTGGGAGTCCCTAATTATGACCCCATGATCTGTGTCTCCTGATGTAATAGCTAGCTTAACTCCTCCTGCACAGTATTCAGTGTGAGGATTATGTCTACCTAAGTGCATAACATAGAGAATAATGGATGGGTAGGTGGTTATAACGAAGATTTTACACCCCCCGAGGGGTGGGATGCCCATAAACCCCGATAGGTTTGTGGGGCATCCCACCCAGTGTCGTCGAGTTTCTGTACCATCCTTTAATTGTATAATTGCTGGGGACTGTTTTTTGCCACAGCAGTTATACAATATAAATGTGTATCTCTGTAGAGCTGAGCCGCAGACCGCTGTGGTTTCAGCGCAGTCCACAGTGGTTCAGCTCCTGACCCAAACCACTGTTTAGTTTTTTCTTTTTTGTTTTTTTTTTTATTTCTGACTGAAAAAACGAAAACATTTTATGTGTCCAGTCATATATTTTTTTAAAAAAAGAACTTACCGCCGACTCCTAACTGCAGAGAGTTGAGGAGCAGTCGGAAGAGGACAGGCAGAGCTGCGGAAGAGCACAGCTAGCGCATGCGCTGAGATAGGGAAACCCAGCGCATGTTCGTCATTATAACCAGCTGGTTACAACGATAAAATTACAACCCGGTTTCCCTATGGGGAAAAAACAAGAACCAGTTATTTTACATTTCTTGATGTTAAATCTCAACTGCCATATCTTAGTCTATTTCTCCAGCATTTTTATATCTTTTTGGAACTCCTGTAGCCCCTCCTCCTGATCCACCCTTCCACCAACTTTGTGTCGTCCACAGATACCCCGCTTGTGACCTCCTTACCTCTAGATTTAGCCCCATTTACAACTATTCTGTTTCCTTTCTTTTAATCGGTTTCCAACCAACTTAGCTAAACCCTGATCAACTCCCAAATCATCCATCTTCTTTGGCAGCTTCTAGTGAGATACTGAATCGAAGACATTACTAAAGTCGAAGTAAAGCAGATTTACGGTGTGCCTCTTGTCTGTTGCTCTGGTGACCAGTTAAAGAACATGAGGTTAGTCTGACATGACCTACCTCACACAGAGCCTTGCTGTTTTTTCATTCTGGAGTCTGTGCTCCTCCAGGTAGGCCATCAAACATTTCTTCAATATGGTCTCCATGACACTGTTACAAAGCTGCATGAACAAATGTCAATGTCAGAAAGCCCAAGGTAATGCCACCGAACACGCATATCCCGCACTGGAGTTGCGTCACACGTCGATGTCAAAAATATCCCAACTCATGGGAATCCACCCCCAAAAAGAAACTGAGTACCGAGACACAATTCAGAGGTTGCACGGCCTGTTGTGGGGGCTCCACCCCATGCACCCCTGAACTATCTATAACTAAAGCCAGTCCGCATAGCACTGGAGAAACAGGAATGTCGCAGGCAGCCATATGTTCCACAGGACATTATGGCATGCAACATTTTCCTCTCTGTGTTTTAGTGGTGGTATTCTAAAGTCAAGATATTGACCAGCAATCAGTCTCCTTCAGCTTACTTACTATGGAGGTAAGACTTTCAGACCTATCGTTGCCCAGTTCTCCCTGTCCCCTCCTTTATGAAGTGGCACCATGTCAGCAGACCTCCAGTCTGCTGGCACCACTCCTGAATTGTCATGCTTTATTAAATATTTTGGTTAAGGGTACTAACAATACTGTGGCCAGTTCCATAAGCACTCTAGGGTGCAGACCATCTGTGCCTGGCGCCTTATCTACTTTGAGAGCTTCTAGTCTTTTTTTTTTTTTTTACCCTGCCTACTAAAATATGCACTCCATCCATATTTTGACACCCCTCAGGGGCCCTCCCACTTATGTCAGCCTTTATGCCACTCTCTAACAGAGGACGATTATTCTCCACTGTAAATACTGACCAGAAGTAATTGGGAAAACATGCCTTCTGCTCATCGTCCTCTACAATCCTTACTTCCTCTACTAGCTTAACCATCTCCCCCTCTTTTCTTTTTATCCCTAATGTATCTAAAAATTCCCTTTTCCCACCTTTCACTGTCTCGGCAGTCCTCAGTTCAGCATCTGCCTTTGCCTTCCTAACATCTACCTTGGCCTCTTTGAGTTTAGCCTGATACTCCTGCCAGGTGTCCTCCACCTTTGCCCATTTGTACTCAAGGAAGGCCATTCTTTTCACCCTTACTGTTTCCCTTACCTTCTTCAAATACCAAACATTTATTTTTGTGGGGTTTTTTTTTTCGGTTTTTGAGACCTTTTTTGCACATGTGTCTATTGCTTCAAGGATTGTACCTTACTCCTGCTCCATTGTTCCTCCACTCTATCTGGTTCATATGTGTCAACTTTTTGCAGACTAATACTGACAGCTGTTCATAGCTCGATTATCTCCATTATAGATTATGGACTGGTAATTTATGGCACTGCTACTGATATGTCTGTAAGGCGTGTCTCAACAGCACTAAACAAAGCCTGCAGACTCATCACTGGGGCACACAGACTCACACATACGTGTGATCTTTATATGCAGACAGGGTGTCTCCACTTGAAAGGTAGGATCAAATATCAAACCTGCCTGCTAGTTTAAAAAAAAAAAAAATAGCCTTGGGCTTACTCCACAGGGGGGTGCAGAAGTTCCTAAGCCTTTCCATTAACCCTCGCCACATGAGCGGTTCGGATAGCCAGCCCTCCCTTGTCCCCTTTTTGCCGCACTGCTCAAGGCCAAAGGTCTTTCACCTATAGAGCCCCTTCTTGGCTGAACTCCTTACACAGTGACATATTTACTGAACCCAAACTGGGCCCATTCAAACATGAGCTCTGCTAGCTGCTTACTGTACAAAGCAGTTGTGATTACTTTCCCTAGCTGACACCTGATGGGTGCACTATGGAACTCCCCTAGGCTTTGAATTTACACCTGCACTGTCCTGCCATAGCCATTCCCACCCACTCACTACCCTAATCTCTCTTGCTCCCCCTCCTTCTCCTGCAACTGCCCGAACTACCCACAGTCTTCACTCTGCTGCCTTATTCCCTCTCCCTGCACTTTCGACATCCATTGACTAAGCCTTCTCCTGCTGTTTCTCTTTTGACCAACCATTTTATAAGCGCACCCTATCTCGACACCCCTCCAACCACTACTCTTTGACATTGCCTCCTCTGGCTGACTTGCATTGTCCTAGTCCTCTGTTTAAAGGCTCATAAACATATTAAATAACCTGCTTTGCATGTAACCCGAAGACTAAGTTTGCTGACATAAAGCACCTACAGTAGCTTCACCTGAGCTTTTTCTTCTAGGGTTTGCTTGAACGAACAGAGCAAGGAGCAGCATTAACAGAGCAAGGAGAAACACTGAGGCTGCTTTTGGCTAAGCAGAGTTACTATTGTGTTTTGTGCTTACAGGTTGTACAGTTTGCTGCTTTATTTTTTTCTGATTGAAACTGTTTTTGCAAGGTATAGTTTCTTTTAAATTGCTATGCAGGTTGTCTTGCTGAAAGGAAGGAAGACACTCACCGGGATGGTGAATTAGAGCTATAGCTGATTGTTTGTTTGTTTCTGGAGGGCGCAGGCTTGATCCCCACTCCCCCCGCCGCTCGCCCCACCCACCCCAAGTGCATCATTTCCTTTATACCAGAGGTTCTGACATCACTTCCCCAAAAGTGCAAAGACATACACGTGTCATAACGTTTAACAGCCCAGCATGCTGCATACAGGGCAGACACACGCACATGCTCACACACATGAATAAAAAAAGAAAAGAAAAAAACGAAACGGGAAGGGAGAGAGACGTGGGGAGTGGTGCAATGCACTGGTTGTGCAGCAGCAGTCTTTTGGGAGACGTTCTGGAGGCTGTGATGCTGCCCTGTTTGCAGGCACCTCTCTGATCTGAGGGAGGTGCCCGTCTTCAGGCTGACCTGGCGAGGATTCGGGAAACCTCCACCCCCACCCAGAGACTACCAAGGCCACTGCCGCAGAGGTCACAAAGAAAAAGGAGCGGTTGGACCACGGTGGGCTCCGGGAGGATGAGGGTGGTGGATCAGAGATGCATCCCTCCAGTTGTACCCCTCCAGAATTCATACGCTGTTCTGGCGGAGCATGGTTCCTCTATGTAGGCACCCACACTGGAGGCCAAAGAGGATGCTAGGAACCTCCACAAAGGAGACCCAAAGGAGGGTGGCAAGAGACCCCATAGAGGAAGAAAACGGCTCCTGGTGGGGGACTTGCTCATTAGGAGGGTAAACTGGGGGGGGGGGTAAAGTGCCTGCCCGGCGCTGTGGCTGGGAGGAACAGGAAGCGAATCCTTAGGATCATGGGAGCAGTGGCACAGGGGAGGGAGCTGGACATCATTGTCCACCTATGGACAAATGACCTGGCTGAGAATGGGATCAGAGTAGTGCAGGATGAGTTTGAAGAGTTAAGGAGGGGCCTTAGACAAGTAGCATGCACGGTAACTTTCTCGGAGGTGCTGCCTGTCTATGGTATGGGTGAGGCTAGGGTACTCTGCACCATGGGATTCAATGAATGGTTGAAAAACTGGTGCAGAGCTCAGGGTTTTGGCTACATTGGGGACTGGGGAATCCACCTGAAGGGATGCAGGCCTTTACTGGCGTGACTGTCTGCATCTGTCCAGCAGGGGAACCAGGATCCTAGGTGACTGGCTTAAATGCTCATTGGCAAGCATTTAAACTAGCCAAGGGGGGGAGGCACTGAAAAGAAGCATGGAAATTCCAGGCCTTCCCCCAACAAAACGGGGTAGTTAGTGAGGTAAACAGTAAGGTAGAGAAGTCAATGGGGAGCAGGACAGGGGTCAATGGAGAAAAAAAAACAGACAGTAAGGACAGGGATGGGGCTAAAAGGGTTAAGGCTATCAAATAATGGAGAGCGATAATTACCAATGCACATAGTCTGGGTACAAGCTCCCTGAACTAGTGGCCTTGATGGAAGAGGGACACCTGGATATCGTGGCAGTCACAAAAACACAGTACACAGAGAACCATGACTGGGATGTCAACATACCAGGGTACACAATCTACAGGTGGAACAGGGAGGGTAAAAGAGGAGGAGGAGGAGCTGTCTACGTAAGGGAAGGTATCAAAGCAATGGAACTAAGGGTAAACGGGAGGAGAGGAGGCACTGTAGGTCACCCTGGAGACAGGAAATGGCACCACAGTCCATACAGGAGTTGTATACAAACCCCTGTCTTGGGGAGGAAATGGAAAAGGAAATTAAAGAAGCATCCATGGAATAGCGGGGGGGGGGGTATTGTTGATGGGAGACCTGAATATGCCAGATGTTAACTAGAGCACATTTCCTGCAGCCACATCCAAGAGCAGAGTAATTCTCGATGCCCTACAGGGGGTATGCCTCAGACAGCTAGTGTTGGAGCCCACTCGGGAGGGAGCAATCTTGGACCAGGTACTCTCAAACGGGGACAGAGAGAGGATCTCGGATTTAGAAGTGGGTAGCCATCTGGGAACAAGCGACCAGAAAACAGTGTGGTTCACGATAAACACAAACTGAGAGTCTAGTCACGCAAAGGTGAGGGTATTGGACTTTAGGAGGGCTGACTTTGGCAAAATGGAGGAGTGCTTCAGAAAAGCACTAGCAAACAGGCAAGAAGGTGGGGTGGAGGAACATTGGGGAAAAATCAAAGCTGCCATCACAGAGGCAGCAAGCCTTTGTGTGAAGCAAATAAATAAAACAAAACGAAGGAAAAAAACACTGTGGTGCTCAAGAGGTGGCAGGGAAGGTTAGGGAGAAAAGAATAGCATTCAGAAAGTATAAGGAAACACAGAAGGAGCAGGGCAGGGAACTGTACCAGTGAAAGCGGAAAGAAGCAGGGAAGGCAGTCAGAATAACAAAGGCCCAAACCAAGGAAAAGATAGCCAACTCAGTTAAAGCAGCAGTACTATGAAAAAAAAAAATTGGAGTCTTTTTCGTCAGTTTATTCCTTGTACTCTGCTGATCATGTACCTTGTAGCCTTTCCTGCCGGCATTGTACTATACCCCCGTTATTTGCCGTTATCCTTTGCTTTGATTACATTTCTGCCACCTGGCATGCTGCACTGAAATCCTCTCTGCTGCCAACTGCACAAGTATTTGACTGGCAATACTACAGAGACATTGGGACAGTTTAGCATAGGGTCCCACTGCAGTAACCAAAAGGCATGATACAACTTGAAGGAGAAAGCAGCTCAAAATTAGTCAGCTGCCATATTTATTGTAGTGCTACAACAATTCAAATAAATTGCTAATATCTAAAAAAAAAAAAAACTAAAGATGACTGAAAAAAATATTTACAGATATAGAAACTGGAACTATGGCTGCATGTTTACAGACAAAAAGTAGAATTTTGATAAATCACTTCCTGATTTGGTAGTACTGCTGCTTTAAGAAGTGGATAAAACTTTTATAGGTACATTAGGGAGTGATGAAAGACCAGGGGAGGGATAGTGAGGCTTAATATAGGGGAGGGGGTGGGGAGAGGGTGACGGTGACAAAGCAGAGATACTGAACAAATACCTCTTCTCAGTATTCACGAAATAAGAGGAGGGGGAGGTACCTACATAGAAACATAGAATTTGACGGCAGATAAGGACCGCTTGGCCCACCCAGTCTGCCCATTTCCCTACCTGATGGATAAGCTGCAGATCCTAGTTAACCAGCAGCCTACTTCTTCCTACCCCCACCCCCTAGAATTGCCTTATGACTGTTCCATGCATGCTTGAATTCCACCACTGTTTGTGACTCCACAACCTCCTCTGGAAGGCCGTTCCATACATCCACCACCCTCTCTGTCACCACCTAAACCAAATAATAGAAGCACACTGGATAGTGGGGTCAATACCAGTCCATTCACAGAAGAAAGGGTCCTGAAAGAACTCCTAAAACTGAAGGTGGACAAAGCAATGGGACCCGACTGGATTCACCCCAGCATTCTAAAAGAACTTAGAGGAGAATTAGTGGCACCACTGACTACCCTTTTTAACAAATCATGGGAGGATGGTGTGGTACCTGAGGAATGAAGGAGGGCGGACGTGATTCCCCTTCACAAAAGTGGGAGCAAGGCAGAGGCAGGAAACTACAGACCTGTTAGTTTGACCTCAGTGGTAGGGAAAATGATGGAATCACTTCTGAAAAAAAAAATTGAGTACCTAGAGGCCAGCAGGGCACAAGATCCAAGGCAGCATGGATTCACAGCAGGAAGGTCATGTCAGACGAATCTAATGATTTCTTTGACTGGGTGACCAAAGTAGTAGACAAGGGAGGGGCTGTGGACATGGCCTACCTAGACTTTAGCAAGGCATTTGACACAGTCCCAAACAAAATATTAATAAACAAGTTAACCAGCCAGGGAGTGGGTTCCAGAATGTTATCCTGGATAAAACATTGGCTGGACAATGGGACGCAGAGGGCAATAGTAAACAGAGTCCACTCCGAAGAAAGGGGGGTTACTAGCGGGGTACCGCAGTGTTCAGTACTGGGGCAAGTTCTCTTTAATGTCTTTAAGTGACATTGCAGAGGGCCTGGAAGGAAAAGTATGCCTATTTGCAGACAACACAAAGATCTGCAACAGGGCTGATAACAAAGGGGGGGTGGAAAGGATAAGAAGGAACTTGGCAAGGTTGGAGGAATGGTCAGAAGTATGGCAGCTTAGATTCAGTGCAAAGTAATGCACCTAGGAAAGAAAAAACCCAAGAGAAGAGTAGACCGGGGGGGGGGGGTATTAGCGACAACAAAAATGGAAAGGGACCTGGGGGTTGTCCTATCAGACAACCTAAAGGTAGTCAAGCAATGTGAGAGGGCAGTAAGGAGGGCTGGGGGATACTGGGATGCATAGGGAGAGGCATCACCAATAGAAAACAGGAAGTTATCCCTCTGTACAGACAATTGGTGAGACTCCATCTAGAGTCTAGAGTACTGCATGCAGTTCTGGACACCCCATCTCCACAAGGACATCGACAGGATGGAGGCAGTCCGGAGGATGGCAACTAAAATGGTGCACGGTCTGCACCAGAAGTCATATGAAGAGGGACCGAAAGAACTTAATATGTATGAGGGAGAGGGGGGACATGATAGAAACTTTCAAGTACCTCAAGGGACTCGGCAAAGTCCAAGAGGTTAGCATCTTTCAGAAAAAGAGACGTGTAAGCACAAGGGGGCACAATTTGAAGATAGAGGGGGGATGGCTTGGGGCCAATGTGAGGAAGTATTTTTTCACGGAGAGGGTGGTGGACGCATGGAATGGCCTTCCTGAGGAGGTTGTGGGGTCAAAAAACAATGGGGAATTAAAGAATGCATGGGACAGACATAAGGCAGTTTTAGTGGGAGGTAGAAGGAAGTAGGCTGTTGGCAAAACTAGGATCTGCAGCTTATCCAGTAGGTCGAAAAATGGGCAGACTGGGTGGGCCAAGCAGTCCTTATCTGCCGTCAAAGTCTATGTTTCTGTTGTAAATTTGCTGTAATAACTGTATTCTACTTTGACTCCGTATACCCTTTCAATATGTGTCATCAGTTGTGTAATCTTGTACGTCTTTTATGTTCCTGTTTTTTATTGCTGATGTGGAACCTTTGTAAAAGAGCTTCTGGCTCAAAGGTATTCTCAAATCCAAGATTTTAATAAATAAAATAAATAATACCCTCATCTTCCCAAAATACGGTCTCTTGAAGTCTTCTGGCTAAGAAGCCCACCTTAGGACTTTAACCCCCCAGAGTGTGAAACCTCCTCACAGAACACAATTCTGCAAGAAGATGTCAGGGCACATGCGAGCAGTCACTGAAAATCCCCTTCTGGCGGACCTCACAAGGTCAGTGATTCTGTGAGTACCGCACACCGCTCTGGTCTGAGGGAGGCTGAGCTCTCCAAAGGAGATTAAGCTCGGTCCGTTGAAAACTAAACCTAGCATCTACTAGTAACTGTGACTGTGGGAGCTAGCTTCCCTTGCAACCTAATGATCCAGATTCTGTCCTCTAGCCTTTCAGTTACACCTCTGTTTCTGTTTCCCTACTGCCTCCCCACTCCAGGAGTCCTTAGCATCAGTAACAATAGCAGTGAGCTGGCTAGGTAACTTCCCTAGAGGTATGCCTTTAAGAGAATTTATTTAAATGAGCTTGGGTATTAGCCAATCAAAAAACAGGAGGGGAGTGAGCTGAGTGATAGCAGCCTGAAGGGCTTCAGAATTTTTTTTCCGTTGACTGAGCAACATGGCCCCTGAGGTGCCTCTCAACTTTCCTTGTTGAGAGCCTCCTATTCGCTTATCTTGGTAAAGTTTCCTCATAAATTAATTTTTTTAGTGTGCTGAGTGTAATTTTATGTTTTTTTGTTAGCAGTTGTGTTTTTTCGCACATTTGCGTTTTTACCACAACTGCATTATTTTTACCGCATCTGCTTAAATTATATTTGTTTTTTTATCGCGGATGCTTAATTGTAACGGTTTTTCTTTTTTTTTTTTGTTGCATTATCTGTGTTTTCCTCCCTTCAGCTCAGTGCTCCCACTCCTTCAGGTCCGCCTAGGCTCCTGGCTGACCCCTACTAACCTCGCTCAAGACCACCAACCCCGTCCTCACATCACAGCCACTTCCAGGGTATCTCGGTGTAGTCCTTTGCTGGGTGGGTCCCCCCTGCTCCGAGGGGGAAGGCACCAGCAGGGGGCTAACTAGCACTTCCTATTAGACCCCTGGATGCTGCTGAGGTGGGAGGGGATGGCTCACTGGAGGGGTTCGGCAGTGCCAGGATCCGGCAGCCGTCATCCGACAGGCGCTGAGTGTTTTTTCCCGGTTGTGGTGTACTGACGTCAAGGCAATGCTGGCGTCCACCATCCCCTGTAGCACTCTGAATCTCGACGACCTGTTGTACCTCCAGCCTCCGCCAGGGGCCAGCAGGTACCGGTGTGCATCCCCCCCCAGAGAAGGAGAGCTGTCTCTGGACGCTCCATCCTTCACCCCCAGGTCGCCGGTGCCACAGACAGAAATCTAACCACTGCGCCGATGGGCCAGCTCGGTTCTTTACTTTTTTTTAACGCAGTTCATGAAGGAACCGTCAAGTTTTTGTGTTTTGCCTTATTTTGTACCTCAGATCTCACCGGTTCTACCGCGCGAGGCAACCAGTTGTGCTTCAAAGTTTGACAGTTGCTGCTGGGTTCTCTGAGGATTGGCAACATCAGATTCCCACAGTTACATAAAACTGGACCTAAAAGTGTCAACTGTCACAGGACTGGCTTCACAGCGTCAGCATAAATTTGTGCACAGTGTTTGATTGGTATTGCTGAGTGGCATTAGCATAGATTCCCAGTACTACAAAAGAAAAATAAGAATAAAGAGAAATGGACAGAGTTTATTAGACTGTCACAGATCTGGCTTCGCAGCATTTCACAGAAACCTGTGCTGAGTTGTATTTCGGTCCAGATCTTGGGTTCTCTTTGTAAAATTGGCACACAGCAAAGAAAGCTAATTAATAAGTATGGCTAAGGAAAAATCAAAGGCTACCAATGAGGGGCCATTTAAAAGAAGTAACAATAAAAATTTAAGCAGGGGAGCTGATGAAACCTCCAGATCCCAGCCAAGAAATAAAGCTTCCAAAGCAGCTGATGAAGTTCCTTACAAATTAAAAAAAATAATAAAAGTGATTGGGGGAGGGGGAGAAGGAAGCTTGATCAAGCTGCTGATGAAATTGCTAAAAAGAAACTCTGTCAAGACAAAAACACTCCTGTTCCTCCTGGGAAAGCCAATAGTGAGACAACAGGCAGCTTAAAGCATAAAGAAAAAAACAAAGCATATACAGCCCTGTCTGCGTAGGTTCCTACTGTGCAAATATTTGGCAAAAGCATGACACGTCCTTCAGATCTTACAAAAGAGGGGGTCTATGTTTACTGGGGCTAGTATTCACTCTTCCACAGTTCCCTCTCCCGCAGACTATGAGGGTGATACAGTTTGGTGATGAATAATTTTGTAATGCCCCTGACACGAATTTGGAAGGCCTTATGTGTCCACTACCCTTTCTTTGGAACTTTCTCTGCTAACCAGGAGAATCCCACCTCTATGCTTACATTTATCCAAAACATGTTCGACACCCTTGGCCTCCCTACTCAGGAGTCTATCCAAGGTGAAGATGAGGATTAAAGATTATAGGGAGAAAAAAGATCTCCCACCTCCTAAAAAAAACTGGTTGTGCCTATCCATAATGGAAAAATTATAAATAAAAATACCATGAAACTGCTTCAAACCCCCACTTCTGTGGCAGGGGTTGGCCAGCGGGTTTGAAATGATAATAAATAAGTAAATGTATTAATTGTTTAACAGTAATGCTGAGTGCCTATCTGTACACCTAGCCATGAGAGTATAGTGCAGCAGGCAGCTTGCGAGAAAGCTAGGGTCCCCTTGTCTTCCTTACCCCCAGACAAGGACTCCGCAAAAATAGATTTCATAGCTAACCACAGATGCTTGTCAAAGTTTTTTCCTACATGGCTTTTACGGCCAAGTGTCAGAAAGCACTGTGGAATTCAGTCCTGGCCACTACCCGCTGGATACAATGGTGCAGGAGCTGGTGGACATGACAAAACCTGCCCCGGAAGCTATGCAGTACCAGTTCCTCCGGGCAGATGACAACAAGGATGCTGCCTCCAGAGCTATGGCCAATGCTATCTCTCTGATGTGCTTTGCCTGGCTTAGAACTTCGGTCTAGCCTCAGACTCCCAGTTTAAGGCCATGGACTTCCCTGTGATTAAATTATGCACCCCCTGCCCTGCGGAATTTCTTCCAAGGACAGTAGGGGCAGAGGTAATTTTTCCCAGGCCTTACATCCCCTACCCCCGGTCTGGCTTCTCTTAGTACAGGGGTGCTTTCAGAGGGACTGGCAGAAGGGTCCGAAGGTGGCTACCTCTAGCCAGCCAGCAGCTTCGCAGTTTAAGTCACAGGTTTGATTCCCAGGGAGGACATAGATCAACCATCTCTTTTAAATAAGGGAAAAGAGGTACTCAGGTCAGGTATCTAAGCCTCTATCCCCAACACAGGTGCTACTGTTGGAGTTGGAAGTAAAAAAACCTTCTTGCTCTGTGAGTGATGGAGAGGGTCCCGGCCCACGAAAAGGGGCAAGAACCTCTACTCCCAAGTATTTTCTGACACAAAAGACAACTGGGGAGTGGCAACCTATCTTGCTGTAAAAACCCAAATTCACAATGGTCACTCTGTTACTAGTCATACAGGCCTTTTACAGTAGGGAGGCTAGCTAGCCACCCTGGTCCTAACAGGTCCTTTTTTTTTTTTTTTCCATATACAGTACCCATAAGGACATCTCACAGGCAGTTTCTCAGGTTTAAACTCCCTGCAGCCCTTCAGCCTATCCTCGGCCCCAAGAATCTTTACGAGTGCCTGGCAGTGGTAGCAGCACACTTCAGGAAGCTGGGCATCTCTACCCCTTTTTGGCAATCGGCTCATAGGGCCAGAGTCTCCTTGTCAAGTCAAGGAGCCTTTTTTCCCTTACAGGGCTCACTTTGGAGTCTCTGGGTTCCCTGGTAAATCTAAATAAAGTCTCGCCTGGAACCCACCCAGCTACTCGCCTTTCATATGAGCTCAGCTGGACACCCAGAAAGGATATGCCTTCCTTCCACAGGTGAGAATTCACACTTTCCATTAGTGGCAAATTCTTTCATCCAGGAACAGCAAGACCAGCCAGACTCTTTCTCAGGCTATTGGGACAGATGGCTTCAATGCCAGCAGTGGTCCCAGGATTAGGTACAGGATGCGACCCTGCAAGCCTACCTCCGAGCTCGCTGGTCTTAAAGAAGCAACAATTGTTTTAAAGCGAGATAGCTGAGACGGAGCAGTTCCTTCAGACTCTGCTTTGGCGGAAGACTCCTGCAAACCTGGCAGCAGGGACACCATTCCAGGCTCCACTCCCACAAAGGTGATCACCACAGGCACCTCCTTCCTGGGATGGGGAACACATCTGGACAGTGCCTCAGTAAGTGGCACCTAGACTCTCCAAGAGTCACAGTTGCACATAAACCTTTTGGAATTCGGAGCAATCTTTCTAGTCTCAAAATATTGGCTCCTGGCATAAAAAGAACAGTGTATAAATTCAAACAGACAACACCAGTGCAATGTTTTACATAAACAAGCAGAGTGGTACCAGATCATGACTGTTCTGTTCGAAGACTCTGCAATTTGGTCTCTTGCCTTCTTCCTGGGAGTCAGCCTTTCAGCTATTCATCCCCCAGGCAAACACAACATTCTGGCAGATGCTCTAAGTTGCATCAGTCAAGGCCAGAGTGCATGGACTCTGAACAAGCAAATACAGTACTAGCCACAGTGTTCAGGTGGCGGGGCACACCAGAAGTGGATGTGTTTGCCTCTCACCTCAACTTCCAGCTTCCTCAGTACTGTTGCTGGCCCCCAGTCCCGGGAACTCTCCCTGGGATGCCTTGATCCTGGACTGGTCAGGAAGGTTCCTTACGCAATCTCCCCCGACCCCGATACTCGGTATTGCTAAAATTCTGACAACAGCCTGCTTCGATGATACTGGTGGCTCCAGATTGGCCCAGGCAAGCCTGGTACCCTCTCCTTCTTTCCCTGTCCCTCAGCAGGCCAATTCACCTGCTGCCAATTCACTCCCTGCTGACCCTTCCTCAGACAGGAGTGCTTTATCCAGATGTACGCTCTTTTCTCCTCAAGGCCTGGTTCTTGAGGAGTTGGTTTCCATCCTCTTAGTACTCTGAACAGGTCCTTAAGATCCTGAGAATGGTCAAAAAAAATCGAACACTAAGAAGACTCATGCAGCCAAATGGAAAAGGTTTTCCCTCTGGTGCAAGAGCAAAAAGGTTGATCCCCTTCAGCGTCAGACCCTCAGCTGCTGGATTACCTGGTACACTTGCAGGAGTCAAGCTTATAACCATTTTCCCTCGGGCTACACCTGGCTGCAATTTCGGCCTACCTTTCAGTGGGAAAGAAAAATTCAGTGTTTTTTCACACCATATTTAAACAGTTTTTCAAAGGCCTCTTGCACCTCCAGTCTCCAGTCAGGGAACCAGTTCTCTTTGGAGCCTGAACCTCTGTATAGACAGACTCATGAAACCACCCTTTGAGCCTATGTCCACTGCACATCTCAAGTTTGTGACTTGGAAGACTGTCTTCTTGGGGGCCATTTCCTCTGTAAGAAGGATTTCAGAGCTACAGGCCCTGTGCACTGAGCCAGTTACATAATTCCTCACAATGATAAAGTTGAGCTCTGGACAAATAGGGAAATTTCTGCCAAAGGTGGTTTCGGAGTTCCACCGAAACCAGTCCATTACTCTGCCTGTCTTCTTTACTGAGAAATCCACTCGTGGTGAGCAAAAGCTCCTCAGCTGGGATGTCAAAAGAGCCCTCTTTTATTACATAGAGCATACTGGGACCCCTTGGAAGAAAGAAGACTACAGCAGTGAGTAATTTTTTCTTCTCCACCCCCCCCTTTTCCCCTCTGCTACAGAGCTCAAGGACTCTCCCTACTCTCTCACTGCTTCTTCCCCACCTCATCCCTTCTCCCCATCCCCCTTATGCCTCCTCTCTGCTCCACACACAGTCCTCACCTATGTTGCTACCCTTAATCACCTATATCTCAGTACCCCGCTCCATGTGCTCCTTTCTCTGGTCCTTGTCCACTTCCAGCCAATTGACTACTTCCTGCACTTGGTTCAATAGAACATTCCTTACAGCTCAGCACTTAGACAACAGAACTGCTTATTAACGTGTTCTTGCTATTGTACTCCTCAATCATCTCTGTATATGGTGTAACCCATGATTATGTCTGGTGCCTCTGCTCTTTGTACATAGTCATAAGAATGTAGTAGTCCTACGAACCCATCTACTATTGTAACTCTCTGTTGTTTTTGTTCTGTTACTCTGACGTGAAACCTCTGTAAACAAGACACTGGCTCAAAGGTATTCTCCGAAATCCTAATAAATAATAAATAAAGTCAGTGACCAGTGTTTTTGTCGGAGGGCCAATATTCCTTCCCTTTATTCTTCCCCATACAGTATTGTGATCACTGGACCCAAGAGGCTCCCTGACAGTCACTCCCCCACTGTCTCCGAACTGATGAGAACTAAATACAGTCTGGCATCACGCCTTGTAGGATCTTTGCCATCTGCAACAATAGACAGTCCTATACAGTATGTAGCAGTTCCTGACTCCTGTTGCTGTTACCTGCCAGAAAATCTGAATCTAATTCTGGTAGAGTTAGGTCCCCAACTAACACCATACCTCTCCCCCAACACACACGTACGCACACACACTTTGCTGCTCCCTTTCTAATTTCTTCTGTCAGCTCTCTCTCCCCTTCCTGAACTTGTTTGTCCTGGCTGTCTGTAGATCACACATAATCTAATTCTTTCTTCCCAACAGATGTCACAATCTGCAGCCATATAGAGTCCACTATCCCTCTCCCCTCTTTTTTTTTTTATGGATGTATCTTCCATCATCTCTGTTCCATCCTTAATGTATAGAGCTACCTCTTTCCCTCTACCAGTGTCCCTATATTGCCTAAGTAATACAGTGGGATGACTAAATCACAGTCATCCTTACCACCAGCCTTTGTCTCCATAATGGTGACTAAATCTAACTTTGACTCCGTCATCAACACTTGTAGCTCACCGATTGTTATTTTAACTCCTGGCATTAAGGCAAACCAACTTCCAAACCTCCCTCATATTCCCTCTCTTCCTATCTGCGCTCTTCTTTTTGCTTTTTACTACCTCACCAGCAAATCTAGCTTCCCCTATTTAAATTCATTGTTGTTGTCCAGTCCCACAGTCCTGCTGTTTTATAACTTCCCACACCCCTTTTTTTGTAACAGGAGTGGCCTCTACTGTAGTCACCCTGTATCTGCTATATACAAGGGTGTCTCCAGCTTCAGCTACCTCACCCTTCACTTCAAAAACTGGCCATGTAGACATCTAGTTTCTGCCCCAGTTTACTAACACCCTCTCTGCTGAGATGAAGGCTATCTCTCTTAAAAAGTCTTCTGTCCCAGAATCCTCCCTAGTCCCCCAAATATCCATAACCCTTCTCCCTATACCAATCTCTCAGCCAGAAAATAAAGGTCTCTATTATGCTGGCTCTATGGCGCCAAGTGATGGGGCATCCTCTTTGCATGCTGGTGGCCCATGTTTGAACCCCAAGCCTGGGACATCGGGAGCAGAGGTTGGCAGGGAGGCTGCTAGACCACCTGCGTGGACACTCCTTGCAGGGGAGGGTGCTGCGCAGCACTGCTCAGTGAGCAACACCTGTGATGGGTGGAGCCTTGCTGGCGTGGGTGACCACACGTTCTGGATGACTCTGGGTTCCTTCATACAAAGCAGCTTTAATGTTAAAATATATCATACTGCCATGCAAAAGTGCAAGGTGCATCGAGAACAGTAAGGTTCTTGCTGTTCTCAATGCACCTTGTGCTTTTTGTATGGCGGTACGATATATTTTAACATTAAAGCTGCTTTGTATGAAGAAGCCCTGAGTCATGCGGATATTTGTTGTGCTCCTTACAAGAATTGCATACCCAGCACACTCCCTAGACCTGCTGAGCTGTTTTGCTGTTTTTGGCGACCACACATTGGCTGGCTCCGTCTCTGGGGCATCACCGCGATGCATGCCTCTGGGGTGTGGGGAGGGGTCCAGAAAAACTGAAACTAGCTCCTGTCTTAGCCTGTCGAATGACAGCTGCCTAGTCCCCCATGCCACAGTCCTGCTAGCGCACTGCTTCTTCTCCCAGTGCTGTGCAACTCCGAGGACCCCACTAAGAATACTGCTCCCCTCCTCTTCCCCAGGGAGGGGGGCCCACCAGCAGGGATAAGCCATACCCTCTGGGGACATCCCAGGGGTTCAGGTGCAAAGGGTGACAGCAGGCAGACAGGGACTTTGAGCAGCCAGGAGGAGTGAGAAGTTGGGGGTGCTGGGAAAGGCGCAAACAAAAAAAAAAAATTCTTTATTACGTTTTGTCTCACTCTTGCCCCTTCTCTGCCCCATACAGGCATCACCTCAGAGAAAGACACTGTGGTCACTTTCCCCATTATTACATTTCCCAACCCTCTGAAATTGGACTTCATATCATTCAGTCTGTAATTTGCCAAGTTGTTAGTTCCCAAGTGACTTATGACATGTGGCACGTTCCTAACACTGTACTGTCAAGCAGTTTCGTAATCCTGGCCTCATCGCTTGGGGCCAGTGCCCCAGGTAAAGGTAGGTAGGTAAAACTTTATTTTATACAGGAATTTAACATGCCATTTGGACAAATAGTCCAGTTTACAAGACAATCCTGTGTTTAACATTCCTAAAGTTTCAAAAATAACAATGGGGGGGGGGGAGAAGAATTATGAAAATCCCTTGTACGTTTATAAGATAATTAAGAGGTAGTAAAGAAATGTTACATTTCACAACAAGTACCATGAAACAGTAAACCATACATACATGATAATTTAGAAACATTGACTATATCAGAGTCTCATTTATGGCATATAAAAAAGTGTTATGCTCAGTTATTGCGTGGGTATTTGGAGGAAGATTATTCCAGTAAGAAGCTGCTAAAGAAATTAAAGTTCTATCACTGTATCTGTTTTTAATTTTGTTTTGGTGGACCAATCTAAGATCTCTGGAATTAGTTTGCATTACATCAGGGAATAAAAGACGAGAGACTGGGTGGTCCCAAAGTGAGATCTTCATCTGATGGACCAGTAACATCCATTTTCTCCTGTACCCCATATCCAGAGGCTGCCATCCTAGTTTAACAATTGGCTATGGTGAGTGCGGTAATGACACCGCAGTACAAATCTTGCCATTCTATAGTGTATTTAATCG
Source organism: Neoceratodus forsteri (assembly GCA_016271365.2). Classification (NCBI taxonomy): domain Eukaryota; kingdom Metazoa; phylum Chordata; order Ceratodontiformes; family Ceratodontidae; genus Neoceratodus; species Neoceratodus forsteri. The sequence continues at coordinate 1,097,593,624 of CM057451.1, forward strand.
GTCGGTCCAGTTGTTGGTTGTTAGCAACTCTATGAACTAATTCACCATATCTCAAGGTGGGTAACACCAGTTGTTCAGTAAGTTTCTTCCCATCTTGCAGCTTTAAGAATTTGGGACAGGGAGGTGTGAGTTGTCGCACCTGTCGTAGAAGACTGCCTTCCTGGTGGCAGTTACCTCTGCCTGAAGGATTGGGGAGCTCCAGGCACTCTTAGTGGATTCTCTGTATGTGGTCTTCCACAGGGACAAAGTTGTTCTTCACCCCAACCCAAAGTTCCTCCGAAGGCAGTATTGGAGTTTCACCTTAGCCACGTGATTAACTTACTGGTATATTTTACCCACCCATCTTTGGAGGTCGACCGCAGGCTCCATACCATGGACCTACAGAGAGCACTGACCTGCTATGTGGAGCGTATGGCTGGAGTTCAGGGACAGTCTCGCCATCTGTTCATCACCTACGCTGAAGTCTTGTGTGGCAGACCAGCAGCAAAGTGGGCAGTTGCAAGGTGGATCATGTCTTGCATCGACCCTCTGCTATCGGTTGGCTGGTCAGGAGCCTCCCGGAGGGATTCGGGCTCATTCCACCAGACATACGGCTGCCTCGGTGGCTGCTTCCAGGGGTGTCCCCATACAGCAGATCTAGAGTTGCTGCCTAGAAGTCAGCACACACCTTTGTTTTCCATTACCGCTTCAACCTGGAGTCATGCTGGGATGCACGTTTTGGGACCTCAGTTCTCCAGTCTCTGTTCGACAACTAGGGGTGTGTGCTTTGCCCCCTCCTGGAGAACTGCTAGGTGTCTGCCAAAGTGTGGATAAGTAAACCACATCCTCACCCCTGGAAGAACAGGTTATTCACCTCTAACCTGTCGTTCTCCAAGGTTGACTGCATCGGCCACTGATTCAACAAGAAAAAGAACAGGTTTACTAAATCAGTGGACAAGTCCGGCCATGCAGACAAGAAGAGGCACATTGAAAAGGATGCCTCTCCAGACTGACTGATCCTGTTCTTCTCTTAAAACAGGTAAGTCTTGAGCCAGCCCGGTGGTGCTGAGGGTTGAGGTACCGGACACCACACCTCGCACCATGCTGGTGACCTGGGTACAGAAGGGGGGTGCGCAGTCAGTAGGAAGCTCTCCTCTCGGGGGAGGGACATGGGGTTTCCCCGGGGCTTGACTGCCAGCCAGAAGAGCCTAGGTGGTAGCGCCACACTATTAGGGGAACCTGGCAATAGACTGGGAGGATGGAAGTGGCCGTCACCCAGGCTGGTGGCAGCATGCGCCTCCATGGGCATCCACATTCTGGGGTCCCGGGAATGGGGGAGAAAAATGGATAATTGGGGGCCGCAGCTGATGAAGCCCTCTACTTCGGCTCCAGTGGTTCTGCCAGGCAGAGGACAGGGTGCCTGAATGACCACGTAAGTCCGAGTCGGATGGCCGACGCGAGCTGCCACCCGCCGGGTGGATAAACGAAGGATAGAAAGAAAAAATAAAAGGCAAGTCTGTGCAGAAAGACACAACCCAGACCATGGCCTACAGTTCTGCTGTCCCCTGACTGTCTCTCATACACCTAGGTTGGGGTCTGGCACAGGCTGTAATCCCCATGGGCAGATTTGCAGCTCCTCATATGACCTGCCCTGTTGGCCCTGAATCATTTTTGTTACCCTGCACAGCACTGTCTCCAGCCTGCCCTGTCTTTCCTGAGGTGAGGACTCTAGAACTGGATGCAGTATGCCATATCTGTCATACGGAAATTAAATCCCTGGCATGCAGTGGTAATCCCATCCCTGATCACCCGCCTGGTATATAGTATACAGTATCCCTGGCTCTAGCGGTTCCCCCGCCCTTGATCACCCGCCTGGTATATAGTATACAGTATCCCTGGCTCTAGCGGTTCCCCCGCCCTTGATCACCCGCCTGGTATATAGTATACAGTATCCCTGGCTCTAGCGGTTCCCCCGCCCTTGATCACCCGCCTGGTATATAGTATACAGTATCCCTGGCTCTAGCGGTCCCCCCACCCTTGATCACCCGCCTGGTATATAGTATACAGTATCCCTGGCTCTAGCGGTCCCCCCACCCTTGATCACCCGCCTGGTATATAGTATACAGTATCCCTGGCTCTAGCGGTTCCCCCGCCCTTGATCACCCGCCTGGTATATAGTATACAGTATCCCTGGCTCTAGCGGTTCCCCCGCCCTTGATCACCCGCCTGGTATATAGTATACAGTATCCCTGGCTCTAGCGGCTCCCCGCCCTTGATCACCCGCCTGGTATATAGTATACAGTATCCCTGGCTCTAGCGGTCCCCCGCCCTTGATCACCCGCCTGGTATATAGTATACGAGTATCCCTGGCTCTAGCAGTCCCGCCCTTGATCCTCCCGCCTGGTATATAGTATACAGTATCCTGGCTCTAGCGGTCTTCCGCCTGATCACCCGCCTGGTATATAGTATACAGTATCCCTGGCTCTAGCGGTCTCCCCGCCCTTGATCACCCGCCTGGTATATAGTATACAGTATCCCTGGCTCTAGCGGTTCCCCCGCCCTTGATCACCCGCCTGGTATATAGTATACAGTATCCCTGGCTCTAGTGGTTCCCCCGCCCTTGATCACCTCCTGGTATATAGTATACAGTATCCCTGGCTCTAGCGGTTCCCCCGCCCTTGATCACCCACCTGGTATATAGTATACAGTATCCCTGGCTCTAGCGGTCACCCGCCTGGTATAAATATACTTAGAAAATAGCCTGAATGGATTCTCAAACCTGATTGGCTGAGACAGGCTTCAAGCTGGGCATTTATTTTTCAATAGATGCCCAGGTAAAAATAAACCAGTCCAAGTGCCACTTCACATGATACCATTCTACCCTCCTGCCCACCCTACTTTCTCATTGGCTGAAGGTATCTCGTAAAATGTAAAATCACCACCATGTTTTTTCTCTGTCTTAGCAAGAGACTACTGATCCTGCCCCCAAATATCCCATATGCTTTCCCTCCATAGCAGCTAGCAGTAAGTGAAATCAAGAAACACAAACATTCCGGACATTTTGCGGTCAGAAGAGTGAAAACTGCCGTCTTTTTTTTGAAACGGCACCACTCTTCTGACTGCGCTCTCTCAATGTGTACTCACGGCAAAGACAAGGATGCCGTCACTTGCATCGGCTTCATCCTTTACACGCCTTTAAAAAAAAAAAAAAAAACAGGAAACCAGTAACTTAAACCACACTCTGTTCGTTTAAAAAATAAATAAATCTTCTACCTCGCAAGTCTCCCTCACAACAAATACATGATCCACTCCCTCTACGGTCAAAGGTCGGGAGCTCAACAAACAGCTTTTGAGTTCCGACTTGTGACCGCAACAAATAAAAAAAAAAAAAAAAAATTGCTGAAGGAATAAAAAAAAACTATAAACTGCCCAAACACTGTTACATCCTTTTTTTCTTTTAATCCACACTCCTTTTCTTCAGTCTGTGAGTGTGTATATCTGTGTATGGGGGGTCAGTCCACTAGAATGGCTCTGTAAGCAGTGGGAGGAGCAACAGGACCTAGAACAGCTTTCTCAATGAACACTGTTTTGTGATACTTACAGCCAATTTTGACATTCATTTACTCCCTTATTTTATCACTTCACAAATATTTACTTAGATGGCCATTTTCTAAGCGCAGTAATACCCTCCAGGGTAGGCACTATTGGGAAATAACAGCCCTTCCAGGGGCTATAAGGCCCTCCGCCTGCAGCGTCTGGCCTCATTACGCCCCTGGGCGGTCTGTTATTTCCCAATAATGCCCACCCTGTTGGGTATTATTGCTTACATAATTCCCTGGTGTCTAGTGGTTGCCCCACAGACACCCCTCCCGATGGCACAGAAGATACCCCTTCTTGTCCCACCCACTCATGTCCCTCCCACCTCCAGCTGTGTGATCAGGTGGTACTAGACACCAGGGAATTATATGTATTAATACCAGGCGGGCAGTCGGGGGGGGTGGGGGTCCACTAGAGCCAGGGTTACTATATAATATATACTGGGTAGGCAATCGGGGGAGTTGGTACCAGTAGAGTAGAGATACTGTGTAATACCGTATGTACCCAGTGGGCGATCGGAGGGTGGGAGGGATACTGTTTAATATATGCAGGGCAAGCGATCAAGAACCACCAGAGCCAAGGATACCATATAATATCTACTGGGCGGTGAGTGGGGATAGTGAGAGGACCACTGGATGCATATGAGTTAATTACTACATGGTTTGCGACAGTGAAAGCAAAAATGGTACGTCGGCCCATACAGTCTGCCTACCAGCGTGTGACAGATTGGGTAGCCAGGTGACCAATAGCCACAGAAAAAAAAACTGGTTTGGCTACCAGATTTTTAAAAGTTGCCCGCCGACTGGCTACTTGCCCACAAAGCGATTTTTTGAGCCTTTAAAATGATGGCCATTAAAAATTTTGATTTGGCTGCCAGATTTGGAACTCTAGTGGCCAGACTGACCACCAGCTCACAAACTGATTTGTCCCACCCTGCTGTCCACCCTACTGAAGTACTCTGCACTGGTCAGTTTTATATAAAACAGTTGTATGCTTAACTAATAGGTATGTACTGTTAACTTAAGCACTTAGGTTTTGCCTAGTAAAAAGGAATCTCTCTCTCTGTTATTGATTTATTCTTTTGTAACTGGATGAAGCTCTCTGGGTGAAGGGGGGGGGGGCGGCCTTTACAAGGGTGACCCAGGACCCAGAGACATTCTGCACAATGAGAGTATGGTTACCAAGGACAACAGGAGCAATGGCAAAACATCATTTATATCCTTCACATGTGAACAGTGCTAAAAGGTAATCTTTCAGTCTGCTTTTAAATTTATGGTTGGAGTTGCAGTGAAATGTATGTGTGTGGGAAGGCTAAAATCCGATTAAATTATTCACCTTCCAGTAAGGCAGTTATCTATTAGGTAGCAGGCTGAGTGTACACTGCAACACATTTAAATTACTGTGAAGGAAAACAAATTCTTTTTTCTGAACATTCCATGTTTTATACATGAGGAGGCTGCCTGATCTAGTGGTTAGAGTGCAGAGCTGTGACTCTAAACACCCAGGTTTGAATCCCACAACTATTACTTACTTTTTTCCCCTGAGCAACTCTCTTGCCCTCCCAATGCTTGACCTCTGACTACTTGTCTCTGATCTCTTTCTCTGCTGTTTGTATTTTACTGGACACATGAAATAGGAGTAATATCCTTTCCCCTTCTTCTAGATTGTAAAGCACCTTAGGATACAGTTTAATGTAGGATGGCTATACAAACCAAATTCCTTTCCTTCCTTTTACACGATTTTCTGCCTGTAATTTATGTTCTTATTTATTGAAGAAAAAGAATTGGCATTTACAGCACTTTTCATACACATTCTATCCCAAAGCGCTTTACACGTATTCAAGATAAATAGCTAAAAAACAAGTAATGAGCGACTGGTAGTGAAGTGACTGTAAATGTGTAGTGTCAGCCATTTCATACATCAGCACCCGCACACAGCCTTACACATTTGCATGAACTGAAATTTGTTGACCTGGTAGGACATTGGCATTAGATGCCCATTTTCAAGGGTGACCCGGAATCATAAGCAGTGTCAGTGGCTCAGTAGGTAGCACACTCTCCTCTGAGGCCGGGAGATCAGAGGGCTGTGGGTTCAGTTCCCACATCTGGCACTTGGGTTAATATCCCAGTACTGACACTGTAGTGCAGCATGAGAGGGGTGCTGCACTTCTGAGGTGCCGTCTTTCGGATGAGACGTTAAACCGAGATCCCATCTGCCTGGATTGGTGGTAGTTCAGGTGGATGTTAAAGATCCCATGGCACTTATCGAAAAGAGTAGGGGAATTTCCCCGATGTCCTGGCCAAGTTTCCCTCATTCACTAAAAATACCACCAACAGCTTAATCTGGTTCAAGGTCAGTTGGCTTTCATCTGTATCCCCCCTCCCCCGGGTCGTGCCTGCAAATAGGCAGGATTTGTCTAGTGCACTTACCCGGTCAACAAAACTAAATAAATAAATAAATAAAATAAAAAAATAAAAGCAACAGCACATTATAAAATATGCTATACATCCGAGTACGCAGGAAGCAGTACACTTGTATGTTAGCAATACAGTACATCATTGTACATAGTAATCGGGCAGCATTACACTTGCACATTGATAGTTTTGGCCAGGACACTGGGGAAATTCCCCATCTCTTGCAAAAAGTGCTTTGGGTTCTTTTACTTCCAACTGGACACCCACAAGAACAGCATTAAAGATGGACAGAAGGAATATTGGTTTAAGGTCTCATCCAAAGGACGGCAGACCCCAACAGTACAGCACCTCCTAGAACTGCACTTGGGTGCCAACATTTATAGTATGAGCCCAGTCATGATATGGAACTAGAACCCATGTCCTTCTAGCCCAGAAGCAGATGTGCTGCCAGCTGAGCCACACTGACACCAATACATTACATTGTTACTATCACTATTTTGACATGCACAATATTTATTTATTTATGTTTTTTGTCAACTGGTTGATTGCATTAATCCAAGGGACCCTTTTCAGGCATGACCCGTGCCTAGATAGGCAAAGAATACTAATGGAAACAGTAGTGAGTAACACTGGTAAGAACAGTGATGTAATGCATTTGTGAAATACATAGACATACAGGCAAAATAAACAGGATACAGTAATCAATATAGCAGAATCCATGGTGCAAGAACAGTCGAGTACACTTGAATGGACAGGGCTAGAATTTAATGGTACTCTGCTCTGTTTTTGCATGCAAAGTTTTTTCTCTCTTTCTCTTTCTCTCTCTCTTCCCCTCTCCCCTTCTCTCCCTCCCTCCCTCCTGTCAGCCCTCCTTCTGAGGAGTGCCCCAGCCCATTACTCTGACATCTGCTGGGACTTACCTGCCGGCCGTCTTTTCCCAGGCCCCCCGAGTGTGGTTCCCCAAGCCTTGCCACAGAACAGATCTTTTTAAATTGTTTTGGGGTATTTTCCAAGTAGATAATAATTCTGGTCGGCTTGCTTAGTCGATCGGGTGCAGAACCTGTAGGCACTCCTCGTCATCCTACTGCTGTCATTTTGCCTCTTTTTTTTTTGCCCCTGAAGATGTGACATGCAGTGACATCATGGTGCATGCCGTGTGCTCCCGTGTGATGTGCACTGACATCTGCCATGTCTCCTGACCTTCTTGGCTTGAGCTGTTTTTCCCTGGTTTCAGCCAGGGGCCAGGCAAGCCTCGGACTCTGCCCACTTTCCCCCCGGGGAGGAGAGCAGTCCTGTGGACACTCAGTCCTCCTTCCCCTGGCCAACCCTCCGACAGCCTGGATTTGCTTCTAAACCCAGGTCATCGGCATCACAAGTAATAGTGCTAATATACCGCTGCACTGGTGGGCCATCCACATACCAGTTTTTCAAAGCAGAGTACCATTTTCTTTACAGTTGTATTCCAACTGGAATACCACTTGTCCATGCTGCCACTCTGCAGTTCAATCTGTAGCATAGCTCTTTTGGATAGGTGGAGTACCAGATCGGACAAAGCCGAAATTCTGCTCCACAGATGTGCCAGTCTCTGCAGCAGTGAACCACAAACGAAGCAAAAGTGGCACCAACGGCAGAGTATGGCACACTGAGATTTTATTAAAGTGCGGAGTGCAAAATAGTGTGCAAAATACAAAGTAAAGTGCAGAAACAGTATTGCACTAACAAATTACAGGCGGGGCACCTGTTTAAAAAAACAGAGCACACCGACTCGACCGGTTTCTCTGTTTAGCTTTTTCAAGAGTCCTGGATGAACAGTCAGTACCAGATCAGTGTCAGAGGCTCAGTAGGAAGCACGCTCGCCTCTGAGGCTGGAAGATCAGAAGGTTGTGGATTCTAGCTCCACACCAAGTACTTGGGGTAACATCCATAACTGACACTGTAGTGCAGTATGTGGGGGAGTACTGTGCGATTGTGGTTCCATCCTCCAAATTAGACATTAAACCAATGCCACTTCTGCCAGTCTCTGGTCACTGTCTAGTTGAAAGTTAAAGATCCAGTGGCACTTATCGAAGAAGAGCAGGGAGTTTTCTTGGTGTCATGGCCAACATGACTAATAGATTCTTGGTTTTTGATGTTACTTATTGTCTCTCTAAATGTGTAATTAACATAATGTATGTTTGTTCATGAGCTGTCACTATTTATTGGCTTTGTCTTTCTCCCATTACCACGCCCCCTGATGAAAGGTTGATCCCGGAGCGCCGTAGCTATGTGGTGGTGCGGTTTGGAGTCCGTAGTCACGCTTCACTTTATATTGAATTAAAGCAGTCAATTACAAGAAGCAGTGGAGAGTGGCGTTTTTGTTCTTGTGAGTGCAGGTTCTTTTGGGATGTTCTGTATTCAGCTGAGCTAGCTGCCCATTTCCTGCACCGAGGTGTTCGCGGACCCTCTTTTTTTTTTCCTTCGATTATTATATTTCTATTTATGCCCCCGTCCACCTACACACACACACTCCTTCTGGAGTTGCCAAGGCATCCTGTGCTGCTATTGTCCTACCTTACATGCAAGCTGACATTCAGGCCCCCCCCCCATGGAGCCATGGCTATACCCCCCCAGGAAGGGACGAGGTGGGCAGTGAAGCCTCTAATTCCTCCATTTCGTCGAAGCCGGGGAGTGGGACAGGCAGGCAGGTGAGTTCCAGGTCTGTGCCAAGCGCTCCTTCATCCTCATGCGCAGGGATTGTTTTCTTAAGTTACACCCACCTCACAGACGTCGGCACACAGGAGACCCAGTGGTCATGCACACATGCAGAGGCGTGGTGACATACCTGGGTCTGGACGACTTCCAACTTCCATCCCTCCACTGGCATCCTTTTACCCGCACTGCCAGCTGTGGTCACCCAGGGGGCAGTGTAACAGTAGGGATAACCACCCTCCCTCCCCGGAGGAGAAGAGCATCTGATGGGATGCTCAGCCATTCACCCCCTGGCCAGCCCGTGATGACCCAGAGCCCTCTCCCAAATTCGGGTTGCCGGCATCGTGAGTGGTAGCGCTATCGCTGCTCTGACAGGCCAGCTTGGTCCCTTGCTTTTGGATGTCATGGCCAGTAATCCCCCCTGTCAGTAAAATAGGTCCATGCAACCCATCTCTCCGCGCCCCCCCCCCCCCGACACACCTGGAAACAAGCTTAGTGTGCCTTTCCTTGTCAGAAATTACATTCGCCGCCCACGCACTGTTTTGGTTTTCAGTTTCTACCCATGGTGCATACGGCGCAGTAATTGTTTGAAGTTGAACTGACTGCGCAGCTGGATTCACAAGTGAGGCTAATTGGGGAAGTGAGTGGGATCATTTTGCTGAAAAGCGTTATCTAATCTGGATAAGATTTATCCTGCAAACTAAAGAACAGTGGACACACTCGGGTCAGGCAACTCATGCAAGGAGTTGCATGCCCATGAATGGTGTCTTTTAGGGGTAAGGCATGTGGCGGGCTGTGAGCAGCTATGATAAACAGGGAAGGGACATTGAGGGTACATTTAATTTGTACTTAATAGCTGCATAAACAATTTTAAATTGTAGATTTAGGCCCTTGGGCAGGGAGCTCCTTGCCATGAGTTACCTGACCAAAGGACACAAATGTGTCAGCTGCTCTTTAAGCCCCATGCTGTGTGAAAACGCTATAAGACTTGTTTAGTTTAAATATGGCATTTATTTACCTGAGAGCCAGTCCACTTCTTGTAGTCCTCAAGTGTACATGGCCTAGAAACATAGAATTTGACAGCAGATAAGGACCGCTTAGCGCACCTAGTCTGCCCATTTCCAATACCTGATGGATAAGCTGCAGATTCTAATTAATCAACAGCTTATTTCCTCCTACCCCCCCAACTAGAATTGCCTTATGCCTGTCCCATGCATTCTTGAATTCTCCCACTGTCTTTGACCCCATGACCTACTCAGGAAGGCCGTTCCATGCATCTACAACCCTCTCTGTGAAAAAACATTCTAACATTACCTCTGAGTCGTCCCCCCTCGATCTTCAAATTGTGCCCCCTTGTTCTTGCACATCTCTTCTTCTGAAAGATACTACCCTGTTGTACTTTAATTCCCTTGAGTTACTTGAAAGTTTCTGTCATGTCCCCCCTCTCCCTCCTTTCCTCAAGGGTATACATATTAAGCTGCTTTAGTCTCTCTTCGTATGTCTTCTGGTGCTGACCCTGCACCATTTTGGTTGCCCTCCTCTGAACAGCCTCCACTCTGTCTATGTCTTTGCAGAGATTGGGGTCTCCAGAATTGCACGCAGTACTCCAGATGGGGTCTCACTTACTGTCTGCACAGCCTCGTTTTGGACTGTGAATCCAAGGTACAGGATAATGAGCTGGGCAGTTTTATATGGTTCTGAGGCTTGTGTATGCAGACATGGGTGTACTGTTTCCTAACTGCTGGCATGCCCAGTCTGACAGCCCTCCCTCCTTCAGTGGTACCCCAGCTAGGCTCTTTCTGCCCGCCACCTTGGTGAGGCACCTTGCTAGTGGCTATGCTATGTATTGTCTGTTATCAGCCTGGGGGGGGGGTCCTATACCCCTTTGCTGCCCCTGGGCCTGTATGTACCCTATGATATTTGACCCACTGTTGTTGCATATATGCATATCCCTATGCTATGTACTTCTGCTTTAATAACCCTTGTTGTTTCATTCCTACAGTATGTTGGAGCACGCTGCTCCAGGTTTGTACTGTGACTATGTATTTCTCCCATGTATACCTTGTAACTCTCCCGGGTCGCACCTGAAAATAGGCACCAACTGTCTAGTGTGCTTACCCGGTTACCAAAAGCAAATAAATAAATAAATGCACAACCCCCAATTTCTCTAAATATGAAAATGTTTACAATATTGTTTGAACCTTTAGATGGCCATATGGCACTTCAATGCTACACCACAGAAAGCGCTATGAAGTTGTTTGGTTACAGTGACTGCAGGTTTAGGTTCATAACGCATGTTTGTCAGCCAAGACTTTGCCTTTTCATTTTCCAGTTATAGAAACACAGAAACATAGAAACACAGAAGTTGACGGCAGATAAGGACCGCAAGGCCCATCCAGTCTGCCCATTTCTTTTTCTACCTTATAAATGTGCCATCGGCCTTTGCTCTGTCAGTGACCTATCTATTCATAGTCATTTGTATTGCTCCCTTATGCCTATCCCATGCCTGTTTGAAGCCCTGCACTGTATTCATAGCCACCACTTCTTGTGGTAAGCCATTCCATGCATCTACCACCCTTTCTGTGAAAAAGAATTTCCTCACATTCCCCTTAATCGGCCTCCCTCTAATCTCATGCTGTGTCCTCTTGTCCTGCTATTTTTTACATTTAAACATGTTAGACTCTTTCACCTTGTTTATGCCCTTAAGGTGTTTAAATGTCTCGATCATATCACCTCTCCCTCCTTTGCTCAAGGGTATACATATTGAGCTCCGATAATCTGTCCTCATATGTCTTCTGATGCAGTCCCTGCACCATTTTGGTTGCCCTTCTCTGGACTGCCTCAATTTGGTTAATGTCCTTGTGAAGGTGTGGCCTCCAATACTGCACGCAGTACTCCAGATGGGGCCTAACCAATGTCTTGTACAGAGGGATTATTACCTCCCTCTTACGACTTGTGATACCCTTTCTAATACACCCTAACACCCCCCTAGCCTTACCTACTGCTTAGAGGTCTGCTTGGATGATTTCAGGTCATCAGTGATGATGATGCCCAAGTCTCTTTCTTCCTTTGTGACTGCTAGCAACTCCCTCCCAGCCTATAAGTGGCTTCAGGGTTTCTCTTCCCTATGTGCATGATTTTGCACTTCTTTGCATTAAATCCCAGTTGCCACTCTTCTGACCATTCTGCTAGTTTATCCAGATCTCTTCTCATTCTGCCCACCCTTCTGGATCATCTACTCTGTTGCAGATCTTGGTGTCATCTGCAAACAGACAAGCCTTACCCTCTAGTCCATCTTGAGGTCACTAATGAAGATGTTGAATAGGACTGGCCCCAGGACTGATCCCTGAGGTACCCACTTGTGACTTGCATCTCTTCTGACTGTATACCATTTACCACCACTCTCTGTTTTCTGCCAGTCAACCAGTTTGCCACCCAGTTGACCAACTTCTGACCCACCCGAGCCTACCTACTTATTTATCAATCTTCTATGGAACAGTGTCAAAAGCTTTGCTGAAGTCAAGGTAGGCAACATCAACTGCTCCCCCTTGGTCCACCACTCTGGTTACCCAGTCAAAGAAATCTATGAGATTAGTTTGACAGGACCTTCCTTTGTAAACCCATGCTGTCTTGGATCCTGTGCCCTATGGATTCCAGGTGTTGCACTATCCTTTCCTTAAGGTGCCTCCATAATCTTGCCACTACTGAGGTAAGACTGACCGGTCAGCAGTTCCCGCCTCCTCCCTGCTACCACTCTTGTGGAGCGGGATCACATGAGCCCTTCTCCAGTCTTCTGGGACCTCTCCTGTGCTCAGAGACTCACTAAACAATTCTGCTAATGGCTCTGCTAGTTCCTCCTTTAGCTCCTTAAGTACCCTGGGATGTATGCCATCAGGTCCCATTGCCTTATCCACCCTGAGCTTAGCAAGCTCTTGTAGGACCCTTTCTTTTGTGAGAGGAGTAGTGCTCACCTCCCTCCCCTGTGTCCATGATGCTGAGCTGTGGGCCCTGCCTACCTTCTCTTCAGTAAATACTGAGCAAAGTATCTATTTAGGATAGATGCCTTTACAGGGTCCTCCTCCTCATGCTCCTTTTCTCCATTAAGCTTAGCAATACCCCTCTGGACTTTCTCCTTTCACTAATGTATCTATAGAAAGTCTTGTCACTTTCTTTTACTGTTAGTGCTAGTGTTTCCTCAGTTTGGGACTTTGCCTGCCTTACTGCCTTACCTGTCCCTTAGGGCAGTTTGGTATGCCTTCCTATCTTCATCCCGCTGTGTTCCCTTATATTTCCTGAAGGCCAGCCTTTTGGCTCTGACCTTTTCTGCTACTGTATTTGAGAACCAAAGTGGTTTCCTTCTTCTTTGCACTTCCTTTTCTGTCTAACACAATGGGATGTTGCTTCAAGTATTGTATCTTAATGCTTGCCCACTTTGCCTGTACCTCCTCATCTGTGTTTCTTTTGCCAGGGCTAGCTTAACTCTGTTGGCCATCTTATCAAAGTCAGCTCCTCTGAAGTCCCATATTTTTGCCTTGGAATGGGATGATTTAGATGTAGTAGCCAAATTGAACCATACCATGTGATGGTCACTGCCCCCAGGTGACCTTCTACCTGGAGATCTGTGATACCTTCTTTGTTAGTCAGTACTAGATCTAGGATAGCCCTGTCTCTTGTGGGTTGCTGTACCAGTTGTTTGAGGCCCTCCCCTGCAGGGAATCCACTATGAGTCTAGTTTGGCAGATGTTCCTGCTGGTATTGACCAATCTGTATCTGGCATGTTGAAGTCTCCCATTATCAGAACCTCCCTTTAGCTGTCATGTTTTGTATATCTTCTAACAGTAATGTGTCTATGTCCTCCCTCTGGTCTGGGGCCTGTAGACAACCCCAGTTCTATGGCTGTCCCATTTCCTGTTTCCAGGGTGACCCACAGTTCTTCTGGCTCCTTATGTGTATTCTGAATTTCTGTGAGCTTTGATATTTTCATTAACATACAAGGCCCTCCTCCCCTTTTTGCACCTCGGTCTCTTCTGAACAATACATAGCCAGGTACTGAAGTCTCCCAAGTGTGGTTACTGGTAAACCACGCCTCACTAATTGCTACTGTCCAGTTTAGCCTCTGACATTATTGCCTGCAGGTCTGGGATCTTATTTCCCAGGCTGTGAGCATTGTGTACATGATTTTCCATTGGCCAGATTTTGGTGTGTTAGTTGTTGGGTGAAGTTTGGCATTACCCTGTGCATCGTATGGGAGACAAACCTTTTTCTTACCTGGTGATGCAAATGAGCGGCAAACACGCTGAATTCCTGTTTGACCACTAGCTGAGGGGAGGTGTTCTTCCCATTCGGCGTATGGGGTGCTGCCCCTCTCCCATTTGCTAGTTTAAATATTCTGCAAAGACGCCAAACTTCTGCCCCAATGCACTGACTCCCTCTTTAGTCAGATGCAGTCCATCAAATTTAAAGAACTTTCGCTCCCAGAACTGTTGCCAGTTCCTACAAATCTGTGTCCTTTTCCTGGCACCAGTCCTTGAGCCACGTGTTTAGCTCCCTATCTCCCTTCTCTGACCTTCCGTCCATCTGCTCCCTTCTCCCAGACTGGCAGGATCTCAGAGAAGGATGCCAGACAGAAATAGATGATAGTTTGTCACCCAGCCTAGTCAGGTGTTCCTTGGTCTCCACAACTGACCGGCTGGCTAGATCATTAGTCCCTATGTGTACTAGGACATCAATGTTTTCTCCTGCTTTGTGAACAATTTTAGCAATGCGGTCAGTGTCTCCATGCTGATGGTACCTGGAGACATCTGACCATCACCCTGGCTGGAGATGAGTATCAACTCCCGAATCATGGAGTCTCCTATGATCAGAAGTTTTTGGATTTCCTTTGTGCTTGTTTAGTTTTGGTTCCTGATTTGGGTGAGTATTGTTGTGCTAGCTCCTGTGCACGCAGTGTCCTGCTCTGCAGTGTCTTCTGCCTCTTTATTTGATTTCAGAGATAGAGGCAGATACCTGTTTGTAGTGTTTATATGGTTTTGGAGTAATGTGTTGGAGAGCAGAGGTGATGGGGCACCTGATTTGCTCCTCCTAACCACCTGCCAACCTCCTGGACCAACTACCCTCTGCGGTCGAGGTTTTCTGTTGGATGCTGGGAAATGGCGGGTGGTTCTTATAATGTATTTCCTCTTCAATATGAAATTTGAGGCGTGCAATCTCGCCCATGCTGCCCGGAGCTGAGACCTAAGATCTCCAAAGGCCAGCATGTAGGACAGTGTCCTAAATCCTGTAAGACTGTCCTTCTGAAATTGTTCCACAGTACCTGCAGTTAATGAAATCCATTCCAAATAAGTTGCTGGGTTTGTAACCTAGTCAGAGTAATTAGAGGAAAAAAAATGCAAGTAATGGTTTAATTGTGCTTTGTTTAACTTGTTATAACAAGTTAAATTACTAGTCCCTATAAATGAGATCACCTTGTGGGGGCCCCACTGATCGCCCTTCCTGCTCTGCCACAGGAAATGTCACAACTGTGGTACCCTATAAAAGGAGTGTAGCGTGGGGTGGTTGGGGATGGAGGTGGGTGGCTGGGCCCTTCCCTGCCTAAAAAGAAGAACCACGGACGAAGAACAAGGAGGTAGAGCAGAAACAATCGGTCAACAACAAATGCAGTAACCCTGAAAGCTTATCCTAATGTTAGATAAAACTGTAAAACCTGTAAAGCACCACCTGTAATAATTTCAGAGAAGATATACCCTGTAAGAAACACTTTGCTCAGAGAAAAATAAAGCAGTAACAGAAGATATACCTTGCAAAAGACAATTTGAATCAGAAGATTACAGCAGTAATCTGTTAGCACACACCTGTAGGCACACCTTGTAATAATGCAGAAGAAGGTATACCAGCAACAACAATTTGAATCAGAGAAAAAATAAAGCAATGAAATGTTAGCAACAAACAGTAGCAATCCCTGTGAGTAAAAAATAAAAACACCACCACACAGTAAATCTGCTTAGCCAAACTGTCTTAATCCTTCTCCCTTGCTCTGGTAAGTTTCTCTACTCTGCCTTTCAAGCAGTCTTAGAAGGAAAGAGCTCAGGTGAAGCTAGGTGCCTTGGCCAGCAAACCAAGTCTTCTACCTATGACTGTTTTATGGGATTTGACATCAGTTTGGGTTTGGGAGCATCATTTAAACAATTTGGATCACAGATCGGTGATGTGGCTCTCAACCAGCTGAATAAATCATATGGTTAAATTACAGCAGACTTTTTACAAGCTCTCAGTGTATCTGGCTGTCAATATAGGGTACTGTAGATTTAATAAATTAGTGTCTGACAAATGGTTTCTAAGATATATGATGTTCTGATTTCTTCATAGCTTAAGGAGTTTTCTGGTGTTTCTGCATCTATGTCAGATGTCTGATTATTTGCCCAGTACGTGGTAGTTGCCTTAGCATTTAAAATACACAAAATAAACCATAGGTTACCTTCCTTGTTTTTGAGTTTCTTGGTGAGACTTAATACCTCTTGCTGGAAAAAAATCAGTAAAGGCAGGGCTCTTGGTAGGATTTTTTTTTGTTTGTTCCGGGGTCCTGGACTTACTGGGGAAAAAATTGGGGGTCCTGATCTAAAGTTTGGGAGCCTCCATGAAATGTTTGGGGTTCCCCATTGAAATGAATGAAATGAGTCTGGATAAGTTGATTTTCACATTGTGCCTTTATTTCCCCATTTCTTTTTTTATACTTTCCACACAGTTCCTGAGTCGGGACTGCAGAGATGACAATATTTTTTTGTCCTACAGTCGTTTTCACAGCAGGGTTGCATAGTCATTAAAAGTGACATTTAAAGGGCACCGTAAGACTGTCAGAGATAAACCATAAAGTGTCACAATTACAAAATGCTAAATTTTGTTACCTGATCTGTTTGTTGTAGGTTCAAAGTACAATAAAAAAAATACAGTTTTGCAGTCATTGCTGTCTGTTCTAACACGGAAAGTCTATCTTGATGACCCCTCAAGCAGATATGTGCCAACCTAGCTACAAAAAAAAGTTAAGGCCATTTAGTGAAAGCATACACGCTCACTAACTAAAACATCACATTTGGGGCTGCTAAACACACAAGTCAGTGCTGACTATTACCTTTGTCTCCCAGTCGTCTCTCCTGCCTAATACTTCTCCTCGCTTCTGTCCTGCACGTCTTGCATAAAAACGTAAATTTACTGACTAAATGTCCCGCATCCACTCCCGATCTGTCACGATTCAGACGGTCAGTGGCGCAGTCTGTCTCTCCTGCGCAACACCTCTCCTCTCTTCTCCTGCACATGACTCTGTATAAAACATTTTATTCCCCCCACCCCCAACCACCCACTCCAAGCCTGTCTGACATGTAAGACAGTGGCACAATTTACAGTGTGGTTGTGGACTTGCTTTTCTTCATGCTGCTTTTTTCATTTCATGACATCCTGACCTGGCCTAACATTTTCTAATGCCTTCCTGCCCATATCTTCTGCTGCCGCCCTCCTGCCCATACCTTCCCCTACTGCCCTTCTGCCCATACCTTCCCCTACTGCACTCCTGCCCATACCTTCTCCTAACTCTGTCCTGCCCATACCTTTTTTTCCCACTGCCCTCCTGCCCATACCTTCTCCTGCTGCCTTCTTGCCCATACCTTCTCCTGCTGCCCTCCTGCCCATTTCTTAAGTTCCTTTTGGTTCTTGATGACAGAAGAAGCCACTGTTGACAGACTAGGGAAAGAATATAATGGGGTTAGCGTCGGGACTGACAAAATTTCAAAATGGCATACTAGTCCAGGACAACTGGCCTTGACAAAAATGGTAGTCCCAGAGTTCTGAGTGGTAGTCCAGTGCATTTCAATGGAAACTTTTGACAAACATAAATAAATTAAATGGTGTGACAGGGCCTGTGCTGTGCTATTATTTCATAGGATGGATGCAGAGACGTAAAAGAATTTCCTAAATTAGGAAAAACAGTATTTTCCTATATTTTTCTGTGACTATGGGGTAGTACTACAGGCTGAAGTCTGTATTAGAAGAGATTGGAGAAATGTTACAGAATTAGTTGGGACAAGCTATCGGTTGAATGCAAAATGGTCCTTAAGGACTAGGCCAGGAAGATGATGATGGAGCGCTGGGAGCAGGAGTACTAGCATCAGGATCATCAGCAGAAGCGGCTGAACCAGCAGATGTAGCAGCAGCAACAGCATGCCCACGAACATGCCAAGTTCCTGGACCAGAGAGCAGCTAGTGGTTAATTGCTGGATCTAGATCAAAGTCGTGCAGTTTAGGGCCTTCCACTGCTATCTGCAGGAGAGAATGTAGTGAATCTTCAGCTAGTCGTGTCTTGATTGTTGTTTTGATTAGGTTCCGAACAGAAAAAGCTATTTTCATATTTTGCACTTGATACACTCGTTGCCATGAGTATTTCGACTAGATCAAGAATGTGCATCATCTGGGGTGGTTTTTCTTTTAGTAATCTGGTATGCACCTACAAATAGGGTTTTTTCAGCTACAGAGTTCAGTAGTGTTTTAAATGCAGCATACTCTGACTTTATATGTTCCTGCTGCTCCTCTGTGAAACAAACTCTGGCCAGAGCCAATAGGGCTGCAGAAGAGGAATCTGGGTTTAAAATATTGAAAATTATTTTTTTTTAAATATTTTTACACCAAATTTTCAACACAGCCTTGTGATGAACCTGCCTCATAAAGAAGGGCAGAGAAAATGTTTAACTCCTGGCGTAAAGGTGATGTTGTGCAGCAAAATCGGATTTTGGGCTGCAAACACACATATTGGGCAGGAGTTGAAAAATGACAGCTGTCACATTCATGAGTCGCTGTTTCAAAATGGCTATGTTGAAATGTTGTAAAAATATTAAATATTACAAAAGTTATGAGCCCACATTTGCAAAATTCAACATAGCCTCATAAATTAATGGGTGAACATTTAAGAATCGTAGAATACAAGAATGCGCAAAGTATAATACCACCCCATATTACATTTATGCAAAGCCATGGAATGCATTGCTGGTCTTTTTTTGGCACTGAAAAAGTTTAACTTGGTCCATGGGGAGGAACTTTGGAAACAGCTTGACTTAAGCCCTAAATATCATGGGATCTGGGCAGAAAGTGGGTCAGGGTACATTCAGATGAAAATGAGGATATGGTAAAGAAAATTTATTGTGGTACTGTACTCTGTGAAGACCCTGCTGAAAGAATGGAGCTTGGCATAGATGCTAAATTATTTAATGCGGTCTTATAGTGCAACAAGTTGGTGTCGGTATTATTTTTTGAGTGGGGGATTGTGAAAAAATGTCAGATAGTTGTCAATTCCAACCCACTTTTTTTTCTTCCTTGATGACAAAATAGCTGCGTTAAGAAAATGGGCTATGTAGATCATTGTGCTCCATCATATTTTCAATAACCTCAACTTTTTACACCCTGTGGGTCACTGTCCCACACACAGGAAAACTGATCTTCTCACTCGACTCTAAGTGCAAACCAAAACCCCTTTTTGTGTTGACAACCCCCCCCACCACCACCACCACCACCACCACCATCTGCCACTTACTTAGTGGCAGTGAATTTATGTAGCATTTTTTTAGTTCTGCATATTTATGCAGTCCCATACAGTAACATGCCAACTGACCCCCTTTGTAAGCTTCCTTCTATCAGTTTTTTCATAGTTCCTCCAGTGTTTACATTTACTGCAGCAGTAAAGAGAATGTGTTCAGTACTAAAAAGAAAAATAAATTTGCTGGTGGGCTTTCTATTTGGATGCCTTTAAGGGGAAGCTACATTTTCAAAACAGGAATACCTGGAATGGTCTAACAGATAATATCCACATTTATGTTTACCAGTAGTTATTACTGTCCTCTCCATGTGGAACTAAGCAAAAATTGATCTGGCGCGGCAGAACAGGTAATATGGTGCTCAGCAATGAAAAAACTGAAACAAGCAAAAGGATGAGGAGTACCCACATATGCAGAAAGCACTAGGATCACAAAAATATTCAGAGTTCTTCATTTAAATAAAGTACATAGTGCACCCACACATAGCATAAAAAAGTGACGACTGAGCCACTCTAAAAGTAACGTTTCTCCTGGCCCCTGCCAGGCGTCGTCAGAGTGAATCACTCTTGACACCTGGCAGGAGTCAGGAGAAATGATAGTTGCAGAAAGGCTCAGCCGCCACTTTTTTATGCTCACTATGTGTGGGTGCACTATGCACTTTAGTTAAATAAAGGACTTTGAATAATATTTTTGTGGTCCTGGTGCTTTCTACATATGTGGGTGCCCCTCATCCTTTGCTTTTCCCTGTGGAACAGCAGACTGAGATGGGACATGAGCTCAGTCTTCCCAGTCTCAGGGATATTGACAGGACTGAACATATGGATTTGTTCTCCAGCAGGACACGGGGACATGCTCTGAAGGGAACAGATGGAAAGTTTAGGGGCAACATTAGGAAGCATATTTTGTTCCAGAAGGTGGTGGCGTTCTAAAATGACCTGCCAATAGAGCCGGTGGACATGAAGACAGTTGAGTGGTCCCCAGTGTTACCCATCCAATAGCCTTTGCCAGCATTGAGCCAATACAGCTGTGTAGAGCTTTTAGGAGCGGCAAGAGTGTTGAAAAGGATATGCCATGCTCTTGCCGCACCAGAGTCAGATATAACTGATGCTATGATTTCATGGCAGCACTGACATGACTACATGTGGGCAATACTTACAAATGCATAGTTTAAGTCAGCACTGCCATGTTGCACACAGCAGCCATTAGTATCTCAGCAAATCTGTCCTGTGTCAGTACATTGCACGCAGATGTAAACATGGGTAAAAGTAAGACCCCACTGAAAATGAGATGCTGCATCTCAGCAAGGCTAAGCTGTATCAGTACATTGTAAAACTGCGTAAAATTAGGACCCCCTGAAAATGAGATACTGCATCTCAATAAACCTGACCTGTGTCAGTACTATGCCAGAATGGATAAAAGTATGAGCCCACTGAATACGACCTACTGCATCTCAGCCAGTCTATCTTATGTCAGTACATTGTAACAGGGCTAAAGAGCACGTAACACAGCCTTAACATTTGTTATAGCAATTTTACTGACAGGCATGATGAAATTAGTTGTGTGCGTGTATTGATTTGAGTATACAGGAAAATGTACAGGAGTTTTGTTCCAGTTTTACATGGAAAACACAGGGAAAGTGAGGTTGCCCTGCAGGGAAATGCTTTGTTCAGTCTGGGAACACTGCAGTTGACACCCCTATGATTTCTTTGTAATCCCCTATGACACCCCTTGCAACCTCTGAAACCCCCTAAAACATTAGCTGCCTAGCATTTACCCTTCCTACAAATATAAAACCATAAGAGTTCCAATGCAACTAATTAGGTCCCTGAAAGGGTTAACATAAATCAACTCTTCAGAGAAAATACTGTAAATCAGTGCTGCACACATTGGGAGAGATGGCCAAGGATGTAATTTGGAACTGCTCTGCAGTTAGATGCTGTATCCTCTGTTGGAACTCAAACATGGGTAAAATTAAGACCTCTCTGAAAATGAGCCTGCATTTCATCAATGCAATCCTGTGTCAGTACATTGCCAAAATAGATAAAAGTATGACCTCATTGAATGACATACTGCACCTCAGCCAGGCTATCTAGCTGTGCCAGTATATTGCAACGTTGCAGAGGTTCCGGAAATATAAGAACATTGAGAGCAAAGCTTGAGAGATTCCAACAGTTTTCCATGGAAAATACAGGGAAAAGGAGGCTGCCTTACAGGGAAATGCTTTGTTCAATCTGGGAGCACTGCAGTTGACACCACTATGATTCTTTGTAATTCCCTAGGGTGCCCCTTGCAACCTCAGAAAACGCCTAAAACTTTAGCTGCCTAGCATTTATTTACCCTACCTACAAGTATAAAACTATGAGAGTTCCAGTGCCATTAATTATATAGGTCCTGAAAAGGTTTAATATAAATCAGCTCTTCAATTCCTTTGGGTAAATATTGTAAAGACTGGTGTGAATGATGATGTATTAGGACTTGCGTACATATATGTCATTCCTGCTAGTTACCTTTCCCAAGGAAAGGGGGGGGGGCTGTGAGATTTTATTCCTATGAGTTTTTATTTAGAGCCCTTAGACTGGTTCTGTACATGTTTGTTATACATTGACACTGTATTGAAATCTGTACATATCAGGCTCATGGTCTCATTTTCTTGGGGGTCCTTGACCAGTAGTTTTGTTTTTTGTGTTTTTATTTGGCACTTATACTTACAATTGATATTATCACGTATTAAATGCTGTTACAACACTGAAGGCTTTAAAGTTCATGTTGTGCATTAACTGGTTGAGAGTATAGTTGAGAAAATGTCTCAAGCTAAGTTCTGTATTATAGTTTGTGTGAAACATTTGCTCACTTTGAGTAACCTTCACCTTAAACCCTCTGTAATATGTGTGTGTGTTTGTCTGTGTATGTATACGTGTGTGTGTGTATGTATATGTTCTATGCAAAAAACTTTGTTAATGCATCAGTTAGGGTTCTTCTACAGCGAAAAAAGCGAGGAAATTCGGTATTAGGGTTGAAAGCCCCCCTTGGACCCCCCAGTCCACCCCCCCAACCGGCATTGGGGTGCGCGTTGGGGTTGTCTGCTCAAACTCTCACCCCATCACATGTGTAAAGAAGCAGAGGTATAGGAGAATGGGGTGAGAGTTAGGACCGAGGACCCCAACATGCAACCCCGATGACGGTTGGCTGGGGGGATCCAAGAGGGGCTTTCAAACCTAATACTGAATTTCCTCACTTTTGTTCGCTGTAGAAGAACCCTAACTGATGCATTAACAAAGTTTTTTGCATAGAATTTCCTTACTTTTTAAGAAGGAATAGAAAAGTAGAAAGTTGCGTAAGTTGGTGGGAGGGCCCCGCGCTCCCACCAACTTGTGTCAGGCCACATTACACACCCAGTGACTAAAAAGTACAGTCACAACAGCAAGGCCAGCCACCAAACACATGTTAATCTAGTAGAACAATAGAAAACGCTGTCCACAATATGTCCGTAAAAAAATATATTGTCCGACACGTAACACCTCTGTTAACATCTACAGGACATGCCATCAACACCCTCCAAATTTCAAGTAAAAAGACCAAACCATGTCCAAGATATGACACATCAAAATTTGAAATTTTCATTCGTCAGAGTGGCACAGTTCTGCACCTGTTGACATTTAACACAGACAATGACTGAAAACTACATCCATGATACTAAGGCTAGGTATCCTGTCAATTTCAGGTCACCACCACAAGCAAAATGCTGTCCGCAGAACATGAACTGCACCACGCCATATCTGCACACAAAAAATATTTTCCGACACGGATACACTGTAATTGTCATCCACATGACATGCTGTCAACACCCTCCAAATTTCAAGTGAAAAGACCAAACAGTGTCCGAGATATAACATTTTAACGTATGAGATTTTCATTCGTCAGACTGGCACAGTTCCCCATCTGTTGACATTTAACACACACAACAACTGAAAACTACATCCATGACACTAAGGCTACGTATCCTAGCGATTTCAAGCCACCACAAGCAAGCAAAACACTGTCCGCAACACGTAAAGTGCGTCACACAGTATCTCCACAAAATACATTTTCTCCGACACGAAAATACCATAATTCACATCTACAGGACATGCCGTATACGCCCTCCAAATTTCAAGTAAAAAGACTAAACCATTCCCGAGATATTCAATATGAAAGATTACTAAAATTTCCCTATGTATTCCATTATAAAAAATCTACCCATCTTGTCCCTCCCTCGTGATCAAAGATGGCAATCAGAGAATCTCATGATCAAAGAAATTGCACACTCATGATCAAAGAATACAAAATGGTGAAACGCACATTTTTGACCAATTATGAAGCGAACCAATGCCATGGTTCGATAGAATGGACCCTCCTGAGCAAAACCCACCCTCATTTATGTCCCTAGCCCACCCCTGAGCCAAGATATTTGTGTTTTTAGGTCGCGATGCAAGATGGCGATAGAAGAATTTGTTGGCTTGAGATCAAAGATCGTTAACAAGCCACAAATGAAGAATTTAAAAGCTAATAACTCTAATTTTGGACTGATTTGGATGGAAACAACGCCATGGCTCTATAGATCAGGGTCCCCTGAGTAAAACCCATCGAAGTTTTACTTCAGAAGTGACCCCTGAGCCGAAATAGTTGAGTTTGTGCAGTCTGAAAACTGAAAACAAGATGGCAGACCTCACGGTCAAAGAATTTTTGAAATTCCTCCGGATCAAAGATTCTAGAACTGTAAGGCTGCAAATTCTTTGACCGCCAGGTGGGACGAGATGGCCAGAACCCCCATTCTTTGATCGAAAGATATACATATACATTTTCCCATTGACTTATAATGGGAACTTAAAAGTGCCATAACTTTTGAATGCCTTAATATTTTTCACCAAACAAAAAGTGGCATGTTAAATCAAAACTCAGCGAGCCATCTGCTTGAAGCGACACACCACTAACGGCCGTGAAGGACAACATTAAGAATGCCAAAAGATGCCTCCAAAAATGGATACTTTTGCATTTTTCAGTACTTTTGTACATGAAGACCAGCACTGTGACAGAAATGCAGTTTGGCAAGTCAAGAGATCTAGTGCGTCCCAACGCATGTACCAAATTTCAGGCAAATCCATTGAACGGGTCCAAAGTTATTAACGTCCAAACTTTTGACTTTAGTGTGTAACTGGCCGCTCAACCCTACCTATAGTGGCACAACTGCGCCACTATAAAATAATAACAATAATACCCAACAGGGTGGGCGGTATAGGCAATACTGGACCGCATTTAGGGCGAATAGAGGCCTGATCAAGAGGCTCATACTGTCAGCCTACACCCTGGAGGGTATTGGTTGCACTTAGAAAATGGGCTATCTGTAAAGTTTTTTATTTTTTTTATTTAAGGAAAAATAGTAAAAAAAAAAAAAGACTAAAATGGACTTATAGTTGGCTTGTTAGTAAAGTAATCCCTCTACTGGTATCCTTACTAATAATTACCAGTAGAGGGCAGAACAGCATTTTACAAGCTGTTTTAATGGGTGCTTACTGCTGTATTGTGTGTCTGTCTTTGGTATATGAGCCGCTCCCCCCCCCGCCCGTGTCCTCATTTTGTTTTCTTTCGCACAATTTTTAATTTTACATGTGGATATACTGTAAGTGACATGAATCTGAACAGGAAACTGAGTGGGACGTGAAGCGACAGCAAGTTATGAAGGGTTCAGTTAAGCGGCAAGCTGAAGCATCAAGCGTGTGGAAGGCCATGTTTTGAAGTAAGTGCGCAGCGGTTTGGAGAAAATAGTCGCTTTTGTTTGCACTGCCTTTTTATTCACTTTGTCACTGACTCCATAGATAATAGCAGTTTAGTTCAATGCCGATCGGTCAGCAGAGGAGTTTCAAGCTTGTGAGCGTGACCGACGGCGTTAGAAAATAGCGTTGCTGAATAATGCTGTGGTGTGCTAGAAGTTCAGCTCGATAGCTGACATATTTAGTAATATTTTATTTCCTGAATTTCAGTTAGATAGCTATGGCGCTGAGTTACTTATTTTTTCTAATGGTGGTGGCACTAGCGGTGTGATGCGGTGGGACAGCGACATAAGCTGCTTCGCTAACTGCTTGAAAAAATGGTGGCAGTTTGAATTCTGTGCCCAGTGCTTCAACCAATAAGGAAGCAGGCTGGGCACAATATTTGGCTGGGCATGAGGTAGGTTTGGTCTGGCACTTTTTATTTGCTGGGGTCTGTTGCCACATAGATTAGGGGTATGCAGGACCTATCAGCCAATCAGGATGTCGCATTCTTAATGCTCATTTTCTAAATATATATAAAATGGCAAGAAACAAATCTAGAAATCTCATTGGCCAAGAGACATCAGCTGACTGTACATTAAATCTCTATATACGCACAGTCATCCTGGTCCTAAACCACATCACACAATGAGCAAATCAGTCCTCCTACAACCAGAACTATCTTCTATCAGTCCCCCCTGCAACCAGAACTGATCTTCCATCACAAACATGGCTATTACCTTTACACTAAAAACCTTCAACTGGGCTCGAAAAAATAAAACTACCTTAAATAAAAAAATAAAACAAATTCATTAAAGGTTGTTTACGTGATCATCACACTCTCCTTACACACATAATCAAATTAGAAACATTAAGTATTGTTTATAGTTTTCATTATAACTGTTTCTTTACTGACAGTGAAAAATCCCCCTTCTATCTTTACCTACTCATCAGGGAAATCTCTTCTGCTTGCCCTGACAGTGAGGTAATTGAGTATCTGGCTCTAAAACAGTCCTTTGTTGTCTGTGTGTACAGTATGTTAGGAGAGTAACATTCTACCAGTGGAACTGAGCAGAATTTTGAATCCCTGTATTCCATGATAAACATTCTATGTCTTGAATGTGGAGAAAAACAGAAAAAAAAAACAGGATAAAGAAAGTAGGCAATATAGCAATACTTTATAAACAAAGAGAAAAGGTGGGAAAACACAGTTACATAGGCAGAGGCAGATCCAAACTGCTCAACTACATTGCTGATGTTTATAAAAGCACGTACATTTTAATCATATATAAGTATTTTCAGGTGAAATCTACCCTCTCCCACCACCAAAAAAAAGGCAATTTGGCAGGTTTAAAGTTTTTTTTTTTTTTTTCTTACTAACCTTTCACCTCAATCCTATAGCAGTTTTCCTTTTATGCACTAGATCACAACATACAAGTAAAAAACCAAAATTAAGAGAAGGTTGCCATCAATGAAAGTATATAACTACAGTGTAATGAAAATTAAGTTTTAAACACTACTTGTTTTACAAATTTATAGATGGTACAGTGCATTGATATGAAAATTTATATGTTAGAGAAAATATTTATTTTCAACCAACTCTAATAAATACTTTTACTGCAAAGTACTGTACTAGTTAACTTATTGCTGAGAGATGCTATTTTATTCATTAATAGGAGCTACTTTTTTCAGATTTTAGATGTTGTAGAGGTAATGTATTGTACACTTTTTTGAAAATAGTAAATAAGTTTTAATCCCTATCAGAGTAAATCAAACTAATTCTTTTATGATAGTGTCCCATTTTATAAGTGCGATAAGGCACTCCAGGGTGTGCATTGAAGGATTTTAATGCACTTCCCAGGGGCATAAGGACATTCTGCCTTTGGCCTCGTGCCTTAGCATGCCCCTGGGGTGTGCATTAAAATCCTTTACTGCACACCCTGCTGTGGCTTATTATTTATGTGTATATGTGTGTGTGTGTGTGTGTGTGTGTGTGTGTGTGTGTGTGTGTCATCATCAAATCTCTATTTATTCAGGTGAACATCATTGAGCACAGCTCATTTGCAAGATGGACCTGATAAGGTCACGGTTCAATAGTTGTTACATATACAGTTATATTAAAACACTTGGATACAATATACAAAAACATTGTTGCCTAAACATAAAGACAAGTAGGAACACATGGATGTACACTATCTAATCTAATATATACATATCAACAATGGAATGATCTTTAGTAAATCTCTTAATTAAAGCAGCCAATATTTCAATGCTCAGGGGTAAGAATCATAATGGACAGGAGACGCAGTGATAAGGTGTAGGAGTGACCTGAACAGGGGCTGGGGCTAGCCCCAGGCGATGTATGATAGGGATGAGGACTACGGTATGTGCCAAGAAGTAATGGGAGAGGACTATAGACAGGATGTACGGAGTCTGTGGGGTTGAATTATTAGAAGGTGTAATGCCACCTGATGTTGGCTGCCTGAGGAAGGGAAGGTTAGGAATTTGAGTATACTAGCACTAGTGGAAGCAATTGCATTTTTCTTGGAAGAGACATAGGTATAGATGCTTAAAGGATGCTAATGATATAAAGTTGTTCAGCCTCAGGGTCTTCTGAATCATATTCCATGATGTAGCTAGTACATAGTTGATAGCAGATCTCCCATGCCGGGTGTTGAATTTAGGCACGTTAAGCATGATGAAATCATGGCTTCTTAGGGCATAGGTACTAGCTGTGGCCTGAGTGAAGCAGTCGGTGATATAATTTGGGAGCATTTTAGTCAGTGTTCTGTAGGTCCATACTACAAATTTCAGGAATCCTGGAAAAAGGGCAGGAAGTGGCTTACGTATGACACAGATAAATGTGCCATGTTCTGTACATGGTGTCAGAGTTATGATAAAAGCCAAAGCAAAAATAATTTCAGAACTGGATGCAGTACTTTGAGTACACATTATCTCGGCACATGAAGTGTCCATAGAGATGGCATACATTGCAAATAAAACAAAAGTTGGAGAAAGACCAATAGAGAAATCCATACAATTTATGGAACAAAAAGAAATGGATCAAATTTGTAAATTGTTCTGTACTGCATATTATGTTGCTAGGACCGAAAGGCCTTTCAGGGACTTTACTGGGTTGATAGATTTACAAAAAAAGAAATCATGGGGATGATGCTATGAGTCACAGGTACAGTAGTGACAAGCAATGCCGTGTCTTCATTCACTGTATTGCCCAAGATATTCAAAGCACTACTGCTAGTCTACTACAAGACAATGACTTCTTTTCTTGTAGATTCCTGCACAGATAAAAGTGTGACTGAGGAGGAGGGCATTTATGTACGTGTTTTTGAAAATGGCCTACCTGTAACAAGATTTCTTGCACTGAAACCAGTCAGTGTCCCTAATTCAGAAAGCATTTTAAATACTGTGATTAATGCTTTAGAGGGTGAAGGTGGTTTAAAGGATGGTGGTTGGAAACATAAGCTGATAAGTGGAAAGCATCTGATGGTGCTGCTGTAATATTGGAGCACTTCAGGTGTCCTTAGTCGAATAAAGCAAGATTTCCAGTGCCCACACCTCATTGACATACACTGTTGTGCACATCGTTTAGAGCTTGCTATAAAGGATTCGTTCAGAGACTGTCCCTTTTACAAGTCATTAGAACAACTTCTGCTGAACATTTACTCGTTTTACCACAGGTCACCAAAAAGTTGGAAAGGCCTACAGGAAATGGGATCCCTTTTAAATATTAATGTCGTCAAACCAGTTAACACTGGTGGCACTAGGTATTGCACACAGAACATGCCATTTCTGCCCTTGAGAAAGGAACTGGGCTGCATTAGTGCCTCACCTCGAACATGTGTCACTGACAAACAAGCAGGATCATGGCCAAAAGCACTAGGAATACTTAAAGTGCTTAAGACTTTAAAATGTGTTATATACATGAACTTTCTGAAATTGTGTTTTGGTTACTTATCTGCTCTTAGTCTGTGCTTTCAGCAAGAGGATGCCACTGTTGAAAAAGTTCACAGCAGAGTAGAAAGCACAATTCAAAAACTAAATGGTCTCTCGAATCAAGAAACTCTTCACCGCATAACACTTAAATCTGTAAATGAGAATCTAACTCAGTACAACAGTGTTGACTTAACTAATGAAACTAGCAGGCACAGATCAGACATTGTAGAAGCCACAATTTCAGAGATCAAAAAAATTCTTCAGAAAACATCACAGCACATTGAATCTCGCTTTCAGTCCTTCACGACCAATAAAGTGCTACTAGCTGCAAGAGCTTTAAATTTTCAGTCCTGGCCAACATCCACAGAGGCACTTCAAACATATGGAGATCAAGCAATTCAAACAATTGTTGATCACTATAAAGTGGTCCTAGAGTCTCGTGGAGTTGATGTTACTTTGGTACTGCTGGAGTGGCTAGACTTAAAAAAGCATGTACTCCACTTGCTGTCTGCTGAAAATTGTAAGTCTCTGAAATTGTGGCAGAAAGTGATTCTTGCGGATGTGCAGGATCAACAATTTCGAAATGTGCTGGCCATTGTCAGAATCATTCTTCTGATTCCTATTCACACTGCTGCTGCAGAACGAGGCTTCTCTCTGATGGGAAGAATAAAAAATGACTGGAGGGTTGGATTACGCCCAGACACCCTACACGACCTAATGTCTATATCTCTGAATGGACCCCAACAGTGACTATAACCCTGAAGGTGCCATATCACTGTGGTGGAAAAATGGCAAAAGAAGGCCCACTACCAAAGCTTTTGGCTCCAGAACACTGTTAGTGCATGCTGCTTCTGCCAGCCCTAGTGGTGGTGATGAAAACGAAAGTGCTTGGTCCAGTGATGATGACGTGTAAAATTATGCAAACTAAACGGCGGCATGTAAATAGTTTGTTGGGCATGTACATTTTCTTCTTACATGCCCAAGTGGGCATGTACTTTTTTTCACGAATTTCATACCCTGACTGTAATGCTGTGGAGTTGGAGAGGGCCTCTTTGAGGGATAGGCATTCGAATTCTTTGGGCATAGAAGTTACGTCTAAGCAAGTTACAGATAGATTGATTTTACATATATCGCTATTCCCCGTGTGACGATCTGCTCTGAATACTTGGTAATTGGGTAAGTTTATGTCTCTGTCAGCTGTGGCAGGTCTGAGCCATGTCTCTGACACCACTAGAATGTCTGGCAATGTATGAATAACCCAGGCTTGTAACGTCGTGAGCTTTTTTAGCAGGCTGCATGCATTGATGTGGAGAAAACTTAGTCCTTTGGTCGAGGCTAACTCTGCTGGTGAGGTAATGCACTCTGGAGGGCCTGGATTAATTTCTATATTTCCAGTGCAAGTCAGTATGAAAATTAAGAGTTTCACAAGAGCTTCAAGAGATAAAAAGAGGAGTCTATCTTTGGCCCTCCTTTTACCTTTCAGAGGCCTCCGTTTTAATTTAAGCCAGTCGAATGAGGGGTTATAGGTTCTTGCCTGCTCACTAAGTAGCAGTCTGGTGGTCAGGCATAATGGGGAACTGTATGCCCAATAGTGGAGCACTGACCCATGAGAAAGTAGATCAACTTGAGTCCCTTCGTGGAGGTTACCCCACTGATTGTGTTGCAACATAGGTAGGTCATAAAGAGGATCCGGTCATTCTTTAATGTTGGTGTGATAGAGAGAGTAGGAAAGTGAGTTGCGTTTTCAAAGTGACAGTGAGAATAGGAAAGTGGGTAGCATTTTCCAAGATGACAGCAACAGGAAGGATATCTTCCTCCCTACTCGCCATGAGTAATAGAGCAAGATATATCCAGAGGGGTCTCCCCATTATAAAAGCAATATTGTTAATTAATACAAGCTAAAATACGGCAAAGTAGTCAGGAGAGAACAGTAAGGAGGGGCTGCTGATTTGTCGGCGTCAGCAGAGGATATAGGGTAGATTACTGGTCAGTGCGGCTCTGGAGGCGGGAATTGTAATTCCAAGGAAAGATGACTATAAAAAGCACACGTAGAGGGTGGGACGGTGGGCAAAATGTTTATGTGTAGTATATATATATATATATATATATATATATATATATATATATATATATACATACATACACACTACACATACACACGTGTGTGTATATATATATTACACACATAATATATAGAATATATGTACACTTTTATTTTAATTTCAACTTGCAATTAGGCCTCATTTCAGCATTTTGTCTTTCACCCTCTAGCTGCTGGAGGCCTGCCTCTGAGCAAGTAAGGGGTTTACTGAGAAATATAGGATATTCTTGTCTCGGAACAGGACAATCAGGAGCTTAAAGGGCACACAGGCAGAAAGTAAGGGGGGAGAGAGAGAGAAAGAGAGAAAGAGGGAAAGAGTAAGGATTGCAGACAGTTAAGGGGCCAGAAATAAGACATGATTGGAGTGGTGCAGTGGCTGTGGAGCAGCAGTCTTCCGGGAGACGTTCTGGAGGACGCGGTGTTGTCCCATCTGCAGGCACCTCTCTGGGCTGAGGGAGGAGATTGCTCATCTCCAGGCTGAGTTGGCCAGGATTTGTGGGACCGCCTCTTTCATCCAGGGACCACCAGTGCCACTGCCGTTGCCTCAGAGGTTGCCAAGAAAGAGGAGCGGTTGGACCACAGTGGGCTTAGGGAGGGTGAGGGTGGTGGAACAGAGGCACATCCCTCCAGTTGTACCTCTCCACAATTCCTATGCCATTCTGGCAAAGTGTGGTTCCTCTATGGAGGCACCCGCACTGGAGACCAAGGAGGATGTGGAACCTCCACAAAGGAGACCCACAGGAGGGTGGCAGGGAAAGGAAACAACTCCTGGTGGGGGACTCCATTGTTAGGAAGGTAGAACTGGGGGAGGAAGGGGAGAGGGAGGTAAGGTGCCTGCCTGGCACCATGGCTTGGAGGGACAGGGAGCGAATCCTCAGGATTGCCAGAGCAGCTGCACAGGGGAGGGAGCTGGATGTCATTGTCCACCTAGGGACAAATGACCTGGCTAAGAAAGAGATTAGAAAAGTGCAGGTGGAGTTTGTGGAATTGGGGAAGGGCCTTAGACAAATAGCACGCACGGTAACCTTCTCAGAGGTGCTGCCCATCTGTGGCGTAGGAGAGGCTAGGGTGTTCCGCACCATGGGATTCAATAAGTGTTTGAAAAACTGGCGTGGAGCTCAGGGATTTGGCTTCATTGGGGACTGGGGGTCCACCTGGAGTGATGCAAGCCTATACTGGCATGATGGGCTGCATCTGTCCAGGAGGGGAACCAGGATCCTAGGTGATAGGTTTAAATGCTTCATTGGCAAGCATTTAAACTAGCCAAGGGGAGGCACTGGATAGAGCAGGAATCCTAGCCCCCTCCCCAAACAATCAGCAGTAGTAAGCGGCAAACACCAACATAGAGGTGTTGATAGGAGAAGGGCAGGGAAATGGAGAAAGTGACAAAGGCAAGAAGGACAAGGATAGGTCAAAAGGAGTAAGGCCATCAGGAAATGGAGGTAATGAGTACCAATGCCCGTAGTCTGGGCAACAAGCTCCCTGAGCTGGTGGCCTTGATGGAAGAGGATGCCTGGATATCGTAGTAGTCACAGAAACATGGTACAGAGAACCATGACTGGGATGTTAACATACCAGGTACATAACCTACAGGAGAGATAGGCAGGGAGAAGAGGAGGAGGAGTAGCTCTCTGTAAAGGAAGGATAAAAGCAACTGAACAAAAGAGTAAACAGGAGGAGAGGAGGCACTGTGGGTCACCTTGAGACTGGAAAGGGCACCACAATCCACACAGGGCCCCCAGGTCAGGGGGAGGGAATGGACAAGGATATGATAGAAGGCATTCATAGAATGGCAGAGAAAGGGGAGATACTGTTGATGGGAGACCTGAATATGCCAGATGTTAACTGGAGCACATTTGCTGCAGCCACATCCAAGAGCAGGGCCATTCTTGATGCCCTACAGGTGGCAGGCCTCAGACAGCTAGTTTCAGAACCCACTCGTGAGGGAGCAATCTTAGACCTCGTACTCTCAAACGGGGGCAGTGAGAGAATCTCAGATCTAAAAGTGGGTTGCCATCTGGGAACATGTGACCATCAAACAGTGTGGTTCACGTTAAACTCAGCTACAGAGTTGAGCCATACAAAAGTGAGGGTACTAGACTTTATGAGGGCTGACTTTTGCAAGATGGGAGAGTGCCTCAGAAAAGCACTAGCAAACTGGCTAGAAGGAGGTGTGGAGCAACAATGGGGAATCATCAAAACTGCCATCACAGAGGCAACAAGCCTTTGTGTGAAGCAAATAAACAAATCAAACGAAAGAAAAGCCACTATGGTTCTCAAAAGAGGTGGCTGTGAAAGTCAGGAAGAAAAGATAGCATTCCGAAGTATAAGGAGAAACAGAAGGAGCAGGACAGAGAGCTGTACCAGTTAAGGCAGAAGGAAGCAGGGAGGGAAGTCAGAATAGCAAAGGCCCAAACTGAGGAAAAGATAGCCAACTCAGTTAAGAAGGGGGATAAAACCTTTTATAGGTACATCAGCGAGCGTAGAAAGACAAAGGGAGGGATAGTGAGGCTGAATAGAATGAACGGTGGGTGGGCAGAGGGGGACAGTGAAAAAGTAGGGATACTGAACGAATATTTCTGCTCAGTATTCACAAAAGAGGAGGGGGAAGTACCTAATCCAGTTAACAGAAGCACTTTTGATAGGGGGGTCGATCCCAGTCCTTTCACAGAAGAAAGGGTTCTGCAAGAACTCCTAAAACTGAAGGTGGATAAAGCAATGGGTCCTGATGGAATTCATCCCAGAATACTAAAAGAATTAAGGGAGGAACTAGTGAAACCACTGGCTACTCTTTTTAATAAGTCATGGGAGGATGGTGTGGTACCCGAGGACTGGAGGAAGGCAGATGTGATCCCCCTTCACGAAAGTGGGACCAAGACAGAGGCGGGAAACTACAGACCTGTCAGTCTGACCTCTGTGGTAGGGAAAGTGATGGAGTCACTTGAAGGAAAGAATAGTTGAGTACCTAGAGACCAGTGGGGGTAGGACCCAAGGCAGCATGGGTTCACAGCGGAAGGTCATGTCAGACAGATCTAATAGATTTCTTTGACTGGGTGACCAAAGTAGTAGACCAGGAGGGCTGTGGACATGGCCTACCTAGACTTTAGCAAGGCATTTGACACAGTCCCACACAAAAGATTAATAGTCAAATTAACCAGCCTGGGAGTGAGTCCCAGGGTGGTAGCCTGGGTAAAACATTGTCTGCACAACAGGACACAGAACGTAATTGTAAATGGAGTCCACTCTTAAGAAAGAGGGGTTACTAGTGGGGTACCGCAGGGTTCAGTATTGGGTCCAGCCCTTTTTAATGTCTTCATCAGTGACATTGCAGAGGGACTGGAAGGAACAGTATGCCTTTTTGCAGATGACACAAAGATCTGCAACAGGGTTGATACATAAGGAGGCGTGGAAAGGATGAGAAGGACTTGGCAAGGTTGGAGGAATAGTCAGAAGTATGGCAGCTAGGATTCAATGCAAAGAAGTGCAAAATAATGCACCTGGGAAACAAGAACCCAGGGGAAGAATACACAATGGGGAGGGGTAGTAACAACAACAACAACAAAAAAGGAAAGGGACCTGGGGGTAATCATATCAGATGACCTTAAGGTTAGCAAGCAATGTGAGAAGGCAGTAGGAAGGGCTGGGGGTATACTGGGGTGCACAGGGAGAGGCATCAGCAGCAGAAAACAGGAAGTTGTTATCCCTCTGTACAGACAGTTGGTGAGACCCCATCTGGAGTACTCGTCCAGTTCTGGAGACCCCATCTCTGCAAGGACATAGACTGGATAGAGGCAGTCCAGAGGAGGGCAACTAAATGGTGCAGGGTCTGCAAGAGAAGCCTGTATGAAGAGAGACTAAAGGAGCTTAATATGTATACCCTTGAGGAAAGAAGGGAGAGGGGGGACATGATAGAAACTTTTAAGTACCTCAGTGGAATCAACAAAGTCCAAGAGGGTAGCATCTTTCAGAAAAAGAGACGTGCAAGAACAAGGGGACACAATTTAAAGATAGAGAAGGGGGGCCGTTCAGGGGCAATGTGAGGAAGTAGTATTTCACAGAGAGGGTAGTGGATGCATGGAACAGCCTTCTTGAGGAGGTTGTGGGGTTTAAAACTGTCCCATGCATTCTTGATTTCTCCCACAGACATAAGGCAATTCTTGTTGGGGGTAGGAAGAAATAGGCTGTTGGTTTACTAGGATCTGCGGCCTATCCTGTAGGTAGGGAAATGGGCAGACTAGATCGGCCAAGCGGTCCTTATCTGCCATCAAAGTCTATGTTTCATTGACTGTGCTCTTTAAAACACAGGGACACTTGCAATAAAATTTGTGAGCTCATCTTGCATGTATTAGGGAGAATAGTATCACAAAGTTTTTCTATCAGTAGAATGCTTTTTTTAAACTTACTGAGACAGTTTAAAATTTATGTGAAAGGAGCTCTCTACTTCTTGTTAATTCTTGATAAACTTTACCCTTCAGGGGCTTCTCAGCTAAACATGTACTGGTGTTAATAAGCTTCTCTGAAGTAATATTCTGTTATGTTTCAAAAGTACTGTAAATCATTACACACACACACACACACACACACACACACACACACACACACACACACACACTGGGAGAGATGGCCAAGCATGTAAGTTGAGGCTGCTCTGCAGTTAGGTGCTGTTATCTGTCTTGTAGTAGCTCTACAAATGCTGCTTACCAAGTTGGATTGAAAACAAAAAGTGTGTTCTCGTAGTCACTGAAGAACTACAAGGCTGGCAAAAGAACTAGAATTAACCTGTTTGACTGAGCTCTGCACAGATGTTTAGTCTACAGCACTGCAAGGGTTAAATTGAAGGGCTGCACAGTAGTGGAAGGATCATTTGAAAACTCCAAAGGAAGTGCTCTTTGGTCTGAATCTTGTAGCTCATTTTTAGAGCTGATGCAGTAGGCCGCAGGCTCCGCCTACCTGCAGCCATAAAAATGAAAATATTCAGCCAAGTTTACCAGTTCCAAAGCTACCAACTTTCTGAGGCCTAAAACTGGGACAGTCCATCCTGATCATGACACCCCCCCCACCACCACCACCACCACCGTGTCACTCCCATTGGCACCACTGCAGACAACGGTACACACAATCAATTAAATATTTCTGCTTGCTTTGGCCATGCCACCCCACTGTAACACCAGTAGCAAACATCCAGGTTAAAACAATATATCATTCTGCTGCAGCAAGTTCCAACTCGTGATGTACAGAAAGTTCATAAGAAGCAAATCGGTGTTAAATTGTGATCAGACATTTGAGCTGCATGTATTGCTCCTCCTGACAGTCCCATCCAACCCACTTACACCCACCTCATTCGCTGAGCAAACTTCACTTCAGTGACTCCCACTACTATACCAGATTGTTTTCACACACTGCCCTAGAGCTGAACAGGTTTGAGTACCTTAGTTCACTGCTGCCAGTCTCTTCTCTGTCTGGAGTCCCTCTCAGCTGCTGTCAGGCAGACGTCCACATGCACTTGTTTGCACTGCTATGCCATCTAATCTAACAGGAAGGAACATGCTTTATTGTGCTCCCAGTGACATGCTTGCAGTGCAACACAGGTGCAGGGGTTGAAGTTGCAAACTGCTGTCCAGCCCGAGCAGTGCCACAGTGGTGCTGAAACACTCACGGATTAGCAGTTAAAAAAAAAAAGGGGGGGGGGACAAAACTGGGACAAGTAAGCAAAAACCAGGACAAAAGTGACATTTTGCTAAACTTGTGGGGAAACTGGGACATGCTGACGAAAATAGGGACCTTCCTGGGAAAATAGGGACTGTTGGTTGCTTTAGCCAGTTCAGAGGTCCCAAACATTGCTAGTTGGTCTCTTGGCAAATCAAAGTGCTTAAAATCTAAACAGTTAAACCATTTGAGAGGCACCTCTGAGAAATTTTTAAATCTGTCGTCTGTGTACATTATTGCTGCATCTGTTAAAATCTGCAGTTGTCCATCTGTCACAAAATTGATTTCTGGGCAGTTGCCTCTGAATGGGAAATGAACGGTCTTCTCCCCTCCTCTTTGACTCAACATACTCCATACGTTTCTGTTCAGGTTTGTAATGGCTAAGGAAAGCTGCCATGTATTTCCCTGGCATTCTTTTCCGTCCCATAAACTGGAGTAGGCAGGTCTCAACAAGTTGTGGAACTTCCAGTATTATAATGGCATCTCTTTGAAACAGCAGTGACAGGTTTTTTAGTATTGGCAGGAAATCTTGCAGTATGTGAATAGCTTTTACAAGCTGCACACTCTGTACTTTTCAGAGGCCCTTTGTTTTTCAGCGTTCATCACCAGCAGCCAAAGATGCATGTTCTAGGTGTTGTACAACAGTAGGTAGGTTAACCTGAACAGCATGTACTGAACGTGACCTGCTGGCAAGCCATCTCCCTTGTTTAATTGCACTGAAGTGCACCAAATCTGTATTCATCACATTAGCAATTTCTTGTAGCGCTCTCATTTTTTGGGACTACAGTGATAACATTTAAATATTCCCATGAGAGTATTTTCGAGCTTTGATACAAATGGATTTTTTTTTTAACACGTTGAGAACTGCCAACTCTAGCTTATGAGCAACACAGTACATCACAATTATTTGAGAACAGTGTTCCCACAGCTTTGCTATGGTTCCTCCTCTTTCGCCCATCATGACACTGGCCCCGTCAAAGTTTGCTGAAATAAGGAGCGGCCCTGGATTGTTAACATTTTGTAGGTTACTGAGGGGAAGATTTACTGACTCCAATGCAGTCGATATTGCAGGAAATACACCTTCTGCTTGTGCATGTTACATTGGCACAGCTAGGATAAGCAGTGTACGAATCTGTTTTGACAAACCGTAGGAAAACATTTTCCCACTGTTATACTGGAATCAGTACTGCCGCCGGCAAGAACTGTCACGCACTTTACATCAGTAAGAATCTGCATCTGGGTTCTGGATATAACTGCTGATATAGCACCGCAAAAGTCCCTGGCTCACTCATCATTAGTATAATTAGAACCTAGCTTGATGCCATTTTTTTCCTTGTAATTCACAGAGCCACTACATGTCTGAGAAAGGGTGTAGATTATTGGCAGTGGAGTACGTTGTGTTAGACATCTCATATTCACCTTTGTGACCTCTTCCAACTGTGCAAAGGTTTGGTAAAGTCGTGACCCACTTATCTCCCTAGTGTGCTACTTGTTGGCCACGTTCCAGAATATGTTGGTTCTGGCATAGCACATGTGGATTGGACTTTTCATGTGCACATAGCGGCTGAGTCCGAAAGTTGTTGGAGCCTGTGGCAAAGACATTTGTTTTTTTTGAAAAGGCTGGAGTTGCAGTAGTGGGATACTTTTCACATACTGTGCAGTACTTAAGTCCCTTTTTATCATCTTGTCTCAGCCATTTATAAGTGGACAACCACTGACGCTGAAACAGTCTGGCCCTTTTTTCTTGGTCATATTTCTTGTCTTTACTTCTTCCGACTTAAACATCATCATCATCATGCAGTGAACTACGTTCTTAACAAGTGACTCAGGGGCTTATTCAGATGAGGCTATGGCTTCTCTGACATTGTGCCTCACCAGCAGTTATAACTGGTGGTACCACAGATGCAGAGTCAGTTTCAAGACTTTTATCTGTGGAAGCACTACTGGCAGTAGTGGCAATAGACTCTTGTTTGTCTCATAAAAGAAGAGGATGTTGCTGCTGCTGACCAGAGAATTAAAGAGACTTTGTTGTTTGACTACTCTTCTGCATATTGTCTGTATGAATTGGTCACTAGAGTCTGATGATGGAACTTTAATAAACTTATTTTGTATTATAAACACTGTCTGTGTGCATGTGTGTGTCCTTTTTCACTGGTGGGTCTGTCACTACAATGGGAGGGGATAGACACAGATATTGGTGGTTATGATTTCTGTACACTGCTTAAATTAAGCAAAGCATACGTCGTAGTAGTAGTAGTAGTAGTAGTAGTAGTAGTAGTAGTAGTGGTGTTTATTTTTATACAGGTAAGAATGGTTTGTTTCATCATTGGGTCACAGACCCTTTTTCAAGTTGTACCTGTTTGAAGATTAGGAAGGCAAGGTAGTGGAATGGGATTATTGGGATGAGTTGACTTGGAAGAAATGCCAACAGTGAGACACAGACACACTACAGACCGTGTAGATGATGTATTGCTTGCTTGATGCTTACTGTTTGTTTATTTGTACTGTTTTTTTTTTTTTTAAATACCACAAGTTATCTTGTCATACCACAAGCCAGTTGGCGGCAGGTCGGGACACTGGGTAGGTCAGTCACCCCTTCACTTCACTCCTTTCCACACAATCTCCTGTCGCCCAACATCACACACACAGTAGTTAGGCACCTCTCATTTTATTTTCTTTACACAATCTTTTTTCTGTTTTAACTAGCTTTATTTTTATCTGTTGTGCCTTTCACAAGCCAGTGGGCCACAGGACACTGGGCGGGTCAGTTACCCTTCACTTCACTCCTTTTCACACAATCTCCTCTCTTCCAACAACCCACACAATTAGGGATCCTCTTATTTTATTTGTCTTTGTAATCTTTTCCTTTTTATTGACGGTGTTTTTGTTTTTTTTTTAACTTATTTTCCTTAAGCAGCTAGTGAAACTTGCCCTTTACTTGGGGCAACACAAAGAAGCCTTGTACTAGCCACCCCCTTGCTCCTTTACTGCTTTTAATCTATTTTTCTTAGGAAGAGTTCTTTTTGTTTTATTTTTTTATTTTAGTCTTTGGTAACCGGGTAAGGCCCGCTAGGCACAAGTGCCTGTTTTCAGGGGTGACCTGGGAGCACTGGGTGGTTAAGTGACTTGCTCAGGATCACACAGTATGCAAGTGGAGGTTGTGAGACTCAAACCCAGGTCTGGGCTGCTGGATGTACCGAGCTCATTCACAGCTCATTACTCTAACCTATAGGCTATACTGCCAGTTAGTCGGACTTGCACGTTACTTATTGGGCAACAAGAAGCCTCGTACTAGCCCCCTTGGCTGCTCTCTTCCTCTCTTACTGTTTTTATTTATTTATTTTCCTTAGGCAGTCAAACTTTCCCCCTTACTTGATATGGGCAACACAAAGGAGCCTCGTACTAGCCCCCTTGCTCTCTTCCTCTTTTTTTTTTTTTTATATTTTTTATTTTCCTTAGGCAGTAGGCACTGGCAGTTAGTCAACTCAAACTTGCCCTTTTCTTATGGGCAACAAGCTAAAAACACAAAAGCCTTGTATTCCCCTTGTTGAGCACTCTTTCTCCTTTACTGCTGCCTTTGTTAAGTTTGTTTTTTGTAATTAATTGTCTTTCAGTTAGTTGCGCTTGTCTTCTGGCTGCCCAGTGCCCTTTACTTTCTTTCTAGGTAGAGGAAAGTCGCCCAACTCTTGCTCTTTCCTTTGCATACTCTTAATAACTTTTACTGCTGATTACTCATTCTTCTCAGGGGTCCCTGGTCCTGCAGCACCACCCTTTGCGTCAGTATTTTATTCTAATCAAATGTATAATACAGCACAGCAGACAGAATAGCGGACACGAGTTAAGCCCCCGAGAGTATCTGTTTTGTTTCTCTGACCCCAGTTAAGCTTTTAGTATGTGGACTTTTAGGCACAGTTTTGTTAAATCTCAAGTTGTATTATTTGTTTAAAAAAAAAAGGGATTTTTGGCCTTCTGTTAGGGAAACATCAATGAATCAAACAGTTGCCTCCAGTCCACTCCACGGCTCCCGCCCTTCACGTCCTCTGTCGCAGCTGTTCACTGGCACACTACTTTCTTACCCCCACTCTAATTTTCAATGCTCAAGTTATATATATTAGCAGCTCCACAGTACACACACAGCAAAACAAGACAGGCAGTGGTCTTGGTCTATCAGGACTAAAATTCAACAGTCCTCCCACCGACAACGAACACACTGGAAAAACACAATCACTGCACCAGTCGACTACTGCAAGTCCTTTCTCCTGACTGACTTGAAAGTGAGCGAGCGCATCTCTGATCTGCCTCACCAAATCACTGCCATAGCCAATGGGCATGACTTATCCGATAGAGCCTGATCGCCGATTTGGTGCCACACCTGCCAGTTCGATGACTGGATCCTCTCATGTTTCCTTGCAGCTGCCGCTCGCTCCCACTGGGCGTTTTGCTCACTCTAAGCCCACTGATTACATGAGCGCCACTCCGGTGGGTCAGGTGACAACAGGGAAGTCCAGAACAGCGAGCGCCCTACAGGAGAAGAGAGAGAAAATACATGAAGTGTCTTGGAAAGGACACAAAGCGCTGGGGTAGTGTACTGTGGGTTCTCACTCTTTCATGTAGGTTTGGCATTGTGATTTGATTTTTTTTTTTTTTTTTGGCAAATGTTTTTTTTTTTTTTTTTCCTGTGTATTTTTTGTTTAAATTTCCAAAAGCACCCGCTCGCACCATGGCGCGCATTAGCACTTGTGTTTTTGTGCCCTACAGGAGAAAGCTGGTACTGCACAAACAATTTTTTTTTTTAATATTTTAAAAGCAGTACTAGCCCGGGGACAAGTAACTCAACTGAAAATGCTTGTCCCTGGATGAGAACTGGTAGCCTGGGATGTCGAGTTATAAGATTTGTCGAACCCTGGTTAGTGTACTTTGACATATCTCCTTCCCTCCCTCCAAATTAGAAACATTGGTTCTAGGGACATGGATATGTTGTTCATCCACACTGTCTGGCCGGTTCCTTGCCGCTTTAAATCTTGCCGGAAGGTCTTCAAGCTGGCTCCTCCCACCCACCTGGGTGGTAAAACTCTCGGCTCCGCCCCATGACGCCAGATGTTCCTTACCGCTTGGAAGCTCAGGTTCCCTCCTTAACGC
The DNA here is from genome assembly GCA_016271365.2 of Neoceratodus forsteri. Taxonomy (NCBI): domain Eukaryota; kingdom Metazoa; phylum Chordata; order Ceratodontiformes; family Ceratodontidae; genus Neoceratodus; species Neoceratodus forsteri. Next base: position 1,097,635,559 of record CM057451.1, read on the forward strand.
TCTGCGTGTGAGACTGAATCCTAATTCTTCGGTTCGTCCGAAACTCGTTTTAAAATTTTCAAGACTTCGGTCTTCCTTTTCCCTTGCGGCTGCGATGGACAAATCGACTCCCAGTTTTCACGGTGCCCTTGCGGGCTGAAGATGTCCAGGACGGATCCGCACTCCACATGCGTCTACTGCCTCGGCCTAGAACACGACCCGCAGGCCTGCGAGTCTTGCTGTTGATTTCTCGTGAACGATCTTGGAGGACCTCGCTGCGGTTGGCTTCGGACGCCCGAGAGCGCTACCGCCGTTGAGTCAAAAGAGGCCCGTTGGGCGGTTTCCGCGGCGGCTGGCTCGGCTGAGCAGCTTGAGCAGATGATCGCCCTCGAGGAGGAGGAGGCAGCCCAGGCCGCATCTTCCTCCTCCTCGGTCGCGGCATTTATCCCGCTCGCCTTGGGTACCTCGTATTCTGCTTCATTCAAGGAGCTTTGCCAGTCCCTTTCCACGAAGGGAGAGGGGCCATCTGGACATTCCTCTCGGTCCAAGAAGGATCCCAAGGGTAAGTCCCATCGTCGGCGTTCATGGGAGCGGGAGAGGTCCCCTTCCCCGGACAGCCGACTGTCTACTTCGGTCGATGTTTCGGCTAAGGCTGCTGGCTTCATGGCGTCCCAGTCAGGTCAGCCGTCCGAGACAGCCGTCGACGCGGTTGAGATCTTTCTTGACCCGTCGGACGGATTGTCTACTGGTGAGGCCGACAACCCGTCTTCGCCGGTTCCCCCGGTGGAATCCGAGGATTTACCTGCGTCATTGGTGCAGCAGTCCCCAGTTAAGACGTCTGAGCCGAGGGAGGAGTGGGTGTCCCCTGCTCCGTCCCAGGCCCGCCCTCGGACACACCGAGGGTCTCGGTCTCGGACCTCTTCTTGGTCCAGCCGATCCCGCCAACATCGGTGGTCTCGGTCTCGGCACCAAGGTAAGCGGCAACGCCGCTCCTCCTCGTCTTCCTCCTTGGATGAGGAGAGGCTTCGGCGCAGATTGCGTCGACACTATGAGGAGCTGATGTGGCAGCAGTTAATTTTGTCCGGGGCTAAGTCGACACTGACGCCTTCCCCGGCCATCAAGTGGCTGTCACCCAAATGGCAGAAGCAACCTCTCGCTGCAGTCGAGATGCCCATGTCTGGGCCAGTTGTTCAGCCTAAACTTGCTGCCCAACTGATTGTGGTGGAACCTCCGCCTCCACAACCAAAATCGGGGGCACCGACCAAGGATTCTCGATCGGGTCACGGCCTGCCCCACAGGTTGTCGATCACCCTCAATCCCAACCGTCCTCGGTAGGTGGAGGGTGGCTCAGGCCCTAGGCAGCTCTTCGCGGACTCTTCGGAGTCTGACGACAACTCCTCCCTGTTCTCCAGGCAGGTTGACCTGGAGTCCTCCGGGGGCCAGTCACTGGACGAAAGCCCATCGTCCTTTATGGGTCTGCTCTGGCTCATCTGAGTCCACCGGGATGCAGCTGGAGCCCATTTCCAAATGGGCCAAGTATCCCCTGACAGAGATACTGGACCAAGGGGATTCACCCACGGAGGCCTTTCCTGTGGCTGAGGCCATTGTCGGCCCAGCCTTGAAGCTTTGGCAGTGGCCTGCTTCCTGTCCTGCACCTTCAGCCAGGATGGCCAGGAAGTATGCGGTCCCTACTGGCTCTCTGCCCGGGTTTTCGGAGCACCCCTCTGCCAAGGGGTTGGTCACCGACAGCGTTTTCCGGCGTTCCGGGAACGCCAGGGACGTGGACAAGCCCCCCCAACAAGGAGTTCAAAAAGCTGGACTACACTGGGCGCAAGGTGTACGCTGCATCCTCCCTTGGCCTCCGCCAGGCCAGCTCGGCCGTGCTGATGGCACACTTCTCCCATGCCCTCATGGGCTCCCTGGATGAGGTGATTCCTCATCTCCCGGCCGACCTCCAGACTACGGTCTGGCAGGTCCGGGACCAGGGTAGGGTGGTGGCGAAGCAGCAGCTCCAAACAGCTCTGGACATAGGGGACTCCTGTGCCAGATCAGTTGCAGCCGCAGTGGCCATGCACCGCAGAGCATGGCTGAGGATATCAACCTTAACAGCGGATACCCAGCACAAGTTGGCGGATGTCCCCTTCTTGGGGACCGACCTCTTCGGCCCTGGAGTGGAAGGTCACCTTCAGCGGATCGAAAAGTCCAACGCCACCCTGGACTTGGTCACCTCCGCCCAGAAGGACAAAGGCTGCCATCAGCAGCAGCACAAGTCCTTTCGTCCTTCTGCGCCTGCGGCACGTCCGGACCAACAGCACCAGCATCAGGGCCAGCAGGCTCGCGCTTGGCATCCCAAATCCAAGCCGGCGGCTTCCTCCAACAGGAAGCAGGGAGGTAAAGGCCCAGGAGGTCCCTCGGTTGGTCCCTCCTCCAAGCCTGCCCAGTGACGGGTTGAGGGGTGTCGCCCCCAGCCCCGTTACTCCCCCCTGGGTGCCCCCCATGGGGTGACAGCTCCACCACGTCCTTTCCACCTGGTCCGCTATCACCACGGACCGGTGGGTGTTGGAGGTGGTAGGAAAGGGCCTGCCTCTGGAGTTTGAGCAGACCCCACCCTTTCGAGCAGTCGCCCCTCGTCGGGCTACAGGGTCCGCAGCCTCGCTGTCGGCCCGCCGAGCCGATATTGCCCTGCTACTCGAAAAAGAGGTGATCAGGAAGGTGGCGGATCCTCCTCCAGACCCGGGGTTTGTGTCCAGGTATTTCCTGGTCCCAAAACGGATGGGGGGCTGGCGCCCCATTCTCTACCTGCACGACCTGAACAAGTTCCTAAGGTCTCGGACCTTCAGGATGGTCACTCTGGCTCAGATAATACCATCCTTGGAACGAGGCATGTGGTTCTGTTCCCTGGACCTCCAGGATGCTTTCTTTCACGTCCCAATCCGTCCGTCTCATCAGAGATTCCTCCACTTCAGAGCGGAGGGATCACTTTACGAGTTCCGGGCCATGCCCTTTGGCCTCTCCCTAGCTCCCAGGGTCTTCACCAAATGCATGGCAGTGGTGACAGCATTCCTGCGGCGCCGAAGGGTCCGGGTGTACCCCTACCTGGACGACTGGCTGATTGCAGCCCCCTCCAGAGTGGAGGTGGAGCGGTCCAGAGATCTGGCCCTCCAGGTTTGCTCTCAGATTGGCCTCCTCATCAACGAGGCCAAGTCGGAACTCGTGCAAAAGCAGGTGATACATTTCATTGGGGCAGAGCTCGACTCTCTTCGAGCCAGAGCACAGCTCCCGGCAGACAGGGCCGAGGTTCTTTCCTCCTTTGCCCAATCATCTCTGGTTCGGCAATTGCGCCCTGCCCGGGACTTCCTGCGCCTCCTGGGACTCATGGTGGCCTGCACCAGCGTGGTCTGTTGGGCCCGCTGGTACATGCGTCCCCTTCAATGGGGACTGGCCAGCCAGTGGTCACAGCGCTTCGATCCGTTGGATCAGCTGGTGACAGTGACCCAGGGGATGTGGAACGCTCTCCAGTGGTGGACCGTTCCGGCACATCTGCAGGAGGGCATCCCGTTTGTCCGCCCCGAGCCAACGGTCTCTGTCGACCGATGCCTCTCTGATGGGTTGGGGTGCCCATCTGGGGAGCACGAGCGCATGGCCTCTGGTCCCTCGGGGTCCCGATGCCACATCAACCTGTTGAGCTGAGCGGTTCGCCTAGCCCTCACCGCCCGCAACGCTTCTATGGGGTCAAGTGGTTCAGGTCCAGACGGACAATACCACGACCATGTACTATCTAAACCGCCAGGGTGGGATGCGCTCCATGCCTCTGTGCAGGGAAGCTCTCCACATTTGGTCACTCGTATGCAGCCTGGAGGCGGATCTCCTTGCCATTCACGTGGCAGGAGCCTCCAACACTCTGGCCAATGCCCTAAGCCGGATAGGGGCTGCGTCCCACGAGTGGTCTCTCCTGCCGAAGGTAGTACAAGATCTTTTCTCCCACTGGGGCATGCCTCAGGCGGATCTGTTTGCCTCCAGGGAGAATGCGAAGCTGAGACTGTTTCATGCCCGCCCCCCTCAGCAGGGCTCGCTGCAGGGGGATGCCTTCTCGAGGCCATGGACCCCGGGCCTCTTCTACGCCTTTCCCCCATTTCCCTTGATCCACAAGGTGAGGAGGGACAAGGCACAGGTGATTCTGGTAGCCCCAGACTGGCCCCGTCAGTTCTGGTATCCAGATTTCCTCAGTCTCAGCTCCAGGCTCCGGCGGCTTCCAGCCGCCGGACCTGATCTCAGTCAATCAGGGGAAGGTATTCCATCCGGACCTTCAATCCCTGCACCTGACGGCCTGGTTCCTGAGCGGCTAGAGTTCCAGGCCTTGGGTCTTTCCGACGAGGTCCTCAACGTCGTTGAGGCGTCCCGTAAGGAGTTGACCAGAAAATGCTACGCCTTCAAATGGAAGAGATTCTCCATTTGGTGTCAGGGCAAGGGCCTGGACCCTTCCTCCTGTTCCTTGGCAAGCATTCTGGACTACCTGTGGTCCCTTTCTCAGCAAGGGCTTGGCTGCGACCCTTAAGGTGCACCTGGCAGCCATTTCTGCTTACGAGGCGGGGCGGGAAGCAGTCCGTGTAAGGAGAGAAGGTGGTTGGGCACTTTTCAAAGGCCTTGATCACATATCCCCTCCGGTGCGAGAACCTCCACCTCCGTGGGATCTACTGCTGGTATTGGCTAAGCTCATGGGCAGGCCATTCGAACCAATGCACAGGTGCGATATCTCACCTGTCATGGAAGACCGCCTTCTTGGTGGCTATCACGTCAGCCAGAAGGATAGGAGAGCTCCAGGCGCTTTCCATCGTGTCTCCTTATCTGGTCTTCCACAGGGACAAGGTTGTCCTGTGTCCCCACCCGAAATTCCTTCCGAAGGTGGTGTCGGAGTTTCACCTTAACCAGGTGTTGACTCTGCCGGTGTTCTACCCCAATCACACCTCGGAGGCCGAATATAGGCTCCATACTTTGGACCCTAGAAGAGCGCTCGCTTATTATAAGGAGCGGATGGCTGAAGTTCGGGGAGAGGTTTGCCAGCTGTTTGTCACCTACGCTGAAGCCGCACCTGGCAGACCTGCAGCCAGCGGACGATAGGCAGGTGGGTCACCTCCTGCATAGATCTCTGTTATAGGTTGGCGGGCATGGAGCCTCCCAGAGGAATAAGAGCTCATTCTACCCGCCATACTGCTGCATCGGTAGCTGCTTCCAGGGACGTCCCTATCCAGGAAATCTGCAGGGCTGCTACCTGGAAGTCAGCACATACCTTCATCACCCACTACCACATCGACCTTGAGTCACGCTGGGATGCTGGTTTTGGGGCCTCGGTTCTCCAGTATTTATTCCCTAAGTAGGGAGTGTGCGCCTTGCCTCCCTCCTCCCGGAGAACTGCTAGGAATCTGCCAGACAGTGTGGATGAACAACATATCTATGTCCCTAGAAATACAGGTTACTCACCTGTAACAGGAGTTCTAGGAATGGTATATATTGTTCATCCTCTGACTCCAACCCCGGCCTTGTAGCCACAGCTTCCAGCGGCTAGATCTGGCGTCATGGGGCGGAGCCGAGTTTTACCACCCGGGTGGGTGGGAGGAGCCAGCTTGAAGACCTTCCGGTAAGATTTAAAGCGGCAAGGAACCTGCCAGACAGTGTGGATGAACAACATATACCATTCCTAGAACTCCTGTTACAGGTGAGTAACCTGTATTTTTGTGAGAAGAGAGCAGAATAAGGCTGTTATTACTTCTTATGGCCATATCCACTCATCCCCTTTATAAATGGGAACAAAATGAACACTTATCTTCTTTACTGTGCCCAGGTTGCCCATCAGTCATCTTGTGTCCCTGGATCAGTAGTCTGGGTCTGAAACTAAAAAACAAAATCACAATTTTATATAAGATAATTTTAAAATATTATTTTCTGTGCAGTCCAGTGGCCTTAAATTTCTTAAGAGCTGGAAGAGGGTCATAGTTTTCAACTTCAGCTCCTTTTTGGGCTATCCACATGAGTTTGCTAACAGTGTCAGCCTTTGGAGAACTTAAGCCTTTTGTTTTGCACAGAAAATCCTCTCTCACATGCCATTAATGCAAATGATGTAATACCTTTTACTGGGCCAACTTAGATGTCCCATAAACAAACAGAATGCCAGAAGGCATTTTATTCTTTTTGTGACATCTAATTTGATCCAATAAAAAGTATCGAACCATTTGCTTCTGGATCTGTTCTTACAAGGACCGATACGGTAACTAAACTAAATCTGTTTGTCATTGATGTAACAGGTGACGCAAGTAAAATCTTGGCAATTGTGACAAAATGTGGGAATATATCTGAATAGTTCTCAGTTAAGTTTCTACATAAGTGCTGCTTATGAACTTGTGAAAGCCAGGCCACTGCGCTGCCTATTTTTTCCCCTAATTTCTCCCTTTTTCCTCTCCTCCACACTCCTCCCTCTCCTCGCTATTCAGCCCCTAATCTCACCTCACTATTCCTCCTCTGTTCCTCCCAGCCCACCCCACCCTCTGATCCTCCTCTTCTGCACCTGACAATACCCCTAGGCTGCATCTTTCCTACTTGTTACAGTAATGAACTAATGCTAGATATACTGAACTCTTTGTATTTTGGTCAAGTCTTCTTATTCTTAGCACAGGTGTACTCGCCCCAATGCTTGTCGCTGTTTTGGTTGTGATGCTGCTTAATTTTAATTGTTATGTCTGTTTAGTTACTAGGTCAGACATACATTGTCCAATGCCTGTGCTAAGTTTTATTATTCTGTGTAACATTACTTCTACCTGACATGGCCTTCAGGCTGCAGTTCTCCTTGTAAACAATGTATGTCTCTTGACCCTTGCTTACCCTACATTGTACCTGTGTATGTTTCTTGATGTGGAACCTATGTAAAACAGCCCCTGGCTCAAAGGTATTAATCCAAAATTTTAATAGTTAATAAAAAAAAAAAAAATTAAAAGGTTTGGCATACACTACTGAGCAAAATCAGTCCTTTTTCAGATTTGAGAACAGGTTTGAATTGTCCGTAATCTTTCACAGCCCTTTCTTTGTCAGTAAGTGCTGGCAGTGTTTCTTCTTTGAAGGCTGTGTCTTGACAATAAATGCAAACATCTTTCAGTTCCTGCAGTCCATGTTCCATTGTCTTGGAGTCATCGGGGGGACACGATTTAGAAGAACGTTTAACTTCTGCAGCAACTCCATTGAAGATGTCTCAAATCTTGTGTGAATGTTTTCAGTGAGAAGCGCCCAGTATTCCTGAGATGCCATCTGGAACTGCATATGCAGTGCTGCTCTGTCATTCACTTTTTGATTCAGCCACACGCAAGGACATCAGTCAAGTTCTTGAAATGTCTTCTGTAGCTCTGCCCCATTCTGCTCTTTGAACTGTTGAATCTAATAACAGTGGCTTCTATCATACCGCTGGCCACTGAACGATCAGCACTGTTCCGCTGCTTGACTAGTGAGTTTATTCACCACATCTAAGAAGTCCATGAAAAAAGCAGCGCATTGGATAAAGTAGACAGATTTTATTTTTGTCTGAAGGCCCTTTGCTTCTTGGACACCTTTTGTTGCATCATGCTGTAAGGCTTGTAACAGTGCAGGGTATGATCTGTAAATTGCTTGAGCTACAGTATGCAGTGACAGGCACCGGAAACATGTAGGTTCTTTTAAAGGCAGTTTTATACTTGCTGTTTTGCACAAGTTATGTTACTTTTATGCACTTAACACTTGCAGCACTAAGGTATTTAAAGCATGAGCATATCTGCTCAGCCACGCCCCCTGAGGAAGCCGAAAGGCAAGGCGCTGGGGATAATGGTGGCTGGCTGGGTGGAGAGGGTAAGTAGTTTTTTTTTTTTTTTCTTTTTGTTTTGTTTTTTTAGCAGCTGTAAAAAAAAAAATGCCACTTTAGGCACCTTGCACTCTGTTTTATTTATGTGCTTTGGAATAAAGGTCAGTGGATTATTTGCATATCTGGAGTCCTGTGACTTTTTAGTTTGATAAGCTGCACCTACTGATTTGCTCCCTTGTCTAGTGTCTTTTCACTAACCTGTCTTTTAGAGACAGATTTCTGATATTGTCATCACTGAGTGTTTATTGCATGAAACGCAAGGCATTGTATCATGCTGCTGAGTTGCTGTAGTACCTGTACGCATTTTTTATGGTTACTTAATATTCATTGACAACACTGTTATCTCTACATGCTTGTCCTGCTGCCCGTGCCAGTTTGTGTGCGACACAATGAATCTGAATCAACCTTGGGTTTACTTGCTGTCATAACTTTGCACCCACCCCATTGTGCATTCCAGTCACGACGCTTGCACTGTTACTTGCAAATGTGATGATCCTCATGGGGTCAACTGCATTAGCAGAACAAACATTTTAAGACTGCTGATGCAATTGTCTCTGCCCTCCCATCGAGTATTGCAGTACAGTCAATGAAATGAAATTTTGACTGTGCCTTAAGTATGCTCTTTACATATATGTTCAGTTTTTTGTGAATGGTTACATCAGTGGTTTCATCCACTATTACCCTAAGAAACTTAGAACCTGCTAAGTGAGCTTGATTTCTTCTTGTCGATCTTGTTTATGGAGTCCAGCATACCGTTTATCTAGCGTCCCAACCAGAGTAGATTGTGCCACTGTCTTGCAACACAGGCCAGCCATTCCGTTTCTGTGAATGTAAAAGCACAGATCATCAGATGTGGTTCTATATAGCCCCCAGAGCCCCCTCCAAAAATATGAGTCCTTTCTAATTCCTAGCTCACTTGTAGAGAGAGACCAGTGTTTCAGACTGGTTCAGTGATTTTCCCTTGTTTGGGAAGGTAATACCTTGTTGTTTGGAAAGGTAATACCTTGTAACTGGGCAACTTTACTGTCATCATTTGCCGCAGGACGTGATATTTGCATTGCAAATGCCACTGGAAGAGACAGTTTTTCTGCTGTTTTCCTTCCTGTTTGTACCAGAAATTTCTCTGTTTCTTTCATGTCTGTAAAAAGCAGACACTTACAGATTGGTTGTGCCAGTTGTGGAAGAAAATAGATTGCCTTTTCCACCTTTTTTACACCATCTACACTTCCCAACAGTGTTTCCCTCTACATCCTCCTTTATAAGCCATGCAAATATCTTTGTCCAGCTGTCCCTCCACAACCTTTTCTTGTTGCTTTTAGCTGAACCTGCAGATGCTGTCCTCTGAGACTGCTTATCCGTATCAGTTTCAACATTCATAATTTCTTGAGATGTGTTAACGTCATCTTTTGAGTGTGACATTATTTCTTTGTCCATTGCTGCTGAATCTCCTCCACCAAAATAATCATTAAAGCTTTGTTGTGACATTTCTGTCTGGCGCTGACCGCGAAGCAGTTTAGACTTTCCCTCCCCTCTCACTGGCTCTGCAATTTGCACTGACTAAAGCTGAGCTTGAGCCCTAAAACAACAAAAAACCCAGTAAACTACACGCTTACTTAACCATCATTCAAAATAGTCACACAATGCCTTAACTGCCTAAATAGTACTTGCATTTGAATTAACTGCTTACTGTTGATGTGAGTCTGTTGGTTGCATTTTCAGTGCAGCCTGGCCATGTAGTCGACGTTCCGACTCATTGTGGGTTGAGCGGATGGTGAACAACTTTTATTTTAATTGTAAAATTGGATGTTTGTTGATTTTGCAGCTCTGCTATGGTCTCCGGTGCCTCTAAAATGGCTGCTGCATCCCAGACGCAGTGTCTGCTTGGGGACGAACCAACTGTTTCTTGCAGAGAGCGAAATCTTGAGGTTCATCTTGTTGTCGTCAAAAGCTAATGTTCCATTCCCCCCTTCACCTGATTGGTCCGCCCTGGTGTGAATGGCACGAAATCGCACCAGGTGACTAAGTGAGGAGAGGAAATACCCCAAAAACAAATGTGCTAATTTCACACATGCACAGTTATCCGGGCCCACTAGGACTCCCAGGCCTGCAATACTGAGCATCTCTGGGACTTCCTTTGGGGAAAAAATGCATGTCCCGAAGCACAAAATGTATCTAAATGATGCAGGTAACCACGTTCCCAAGAGCCCTGAAGAGGTCAGATTATTAACAGTGATACAGTAACATCACCATTTTAGGTGTCAACATGAGTGAAAATGAAACAAGGATATACCACTTGTCATGATGTTTGCATTATTTTTTTCGACCAATGCCAAAAAAATGTGTACATTACCAATACAGTGACAGTCCCTAGAACTAGCATTCCAAAAAATACTGGGAATTTGTGTTTATTTTTATGCATAAAGCCATGCAAAGTCTGTGTGTAGGGATCGTTACCCCTATGTCTAGGGGTAACAATGTTACTTCTTATCTGGGGGGCTCACACCCAGAAATCTGCTCTGCAGTTAACCAAACCAGGTTTCAGGAAACCGGGATCGGGGACAGCAGAAACCACAGGAGCGCCAAGAAATCCAGAGACCACATGCAACCCAAATGTCCATATTTAGAGCTGGGATCAAGTAGGTCAGTGTTTTATTGAAGCATTAGAGGTTTAGGTCCTTTATAGGGCTACACTCCCACTCCAGCCCAATCCCATTAAAGTTCAGGAGGGCTCACAACATGGTATAACTATGCCCTTCGTATAGGACGGGTACTGCTACATTTATTGGTATTCTTACTCTTACATTTCATTTTTCATTTCTCTCCCAGTAGGGGTCTCATGGGGGGCTCTCCCATAAGACTGCATTGTTGTACTCTTCCCCAGATAGGATGAGATGCTACCCATTGGAGCTACAATGTTAGCGTTGTAGTGGTGTGACAGATGGTAAACTGTAGGTGTAAACTGGAACCAGCTTGTAGCTAGAACTGGAGCACCAGTCAGTCCAGCCTTCACGTACGCCTTACCTGCATCACGCTGTCTTGGTCCTAGTGACCTTTCGCAACAGGCTTCTTCGCCTGGCCCAACCTCAGTGGGACTTTGACTGAACCAGACTCTTACCAGGCACCTCTGCCCTAGCGATTACACTTTGTACAATCTGTAGGGTAATTCCAGCAATGTATTGCTAGTCCATTGCAGCCTTTTCGCTGTCTGAGTGTTCCCGGAGGTGTACTCCCACTCTGCCCTCTGCTTCAGACCTGGGAGTGGACCTGCATAGACCCTGGCGACCTCCTCTGAAAGGAGGTGCACTACTATCCCCAGGTCTTCTCAGGTGGGGATAGGTTACTGGGGTCTTCCTTCCTGCTGCTTTTGGAGGCGCCCCCCCCATCCCTGGAGGGGAGAGGAGAGGAGAAGCAAGGCTGCTCTGTAATTTCTGTTTCTCTCTGATATTTAAGAAAGAAAAGGTGCCATATCCACTACTGCAGTACTGGTTATACCCTGACGGGCTGAAACCACAAGGCCCAGCTCACCTCCTCGTTTTATAGGAGGAAGGGGAGAGCAGTGAATATTCATGCCCTGCCCACACAGCAAACCAGAAGGTGCAAAAACATAAACCTCCAGCTACCCTGTCTCCAGCTGAAGCCAAGCAGGAACAACTTGCAGGGAACAAGTTAAGCCTTCGAGTTCTTCTTCATAACCTGCCTCAAGCTTGAGAGAGAGAGGCTGGTTTCACATGTAATTTTCACATTATCCTATTTGAAGTAGAATATAGCTGTGAATAATAGAGAAAAAAAAAGAAATATAGGGGTCACCATGCTGTTTTTAGCTGTAGCTGTTGTTACAGTCACAGTTTCAGAGCTGGCTGACTCGGGGCAAATGTAACTAATAATCCCAGTAAAAAAATGAAACGGCCAGAAAACCATTCAGGCAATACAAAAGTACATACAGTTTGACAATGACTTCATTATAAAAGTAACTCTCTGTAATCCTGTTAAGATCCTTAGCTGGACATAATATAAGGTATATCATTATTAATCTAATAATAGTTCCATACATTTATGAATGCATTTGTGCCAGTAAACAACCTTGAAAGTGTTTTAGGTGCATCAGAAACATTTGAAACACCAGTAATCTCTTTAAAATGCAACTCTGCACTTCAGCATGTCTTTCATAAACAGTGTTTCACTTATTAGGGTTTTTAATGAATATTCATAACAGAGACCCTGCTCAGTGTTTAACCAGAGAAACTACATAAGATATTGTGGCTTTTTTTTTTTTTTTTTTATAAAAGGAACAATTTTTATTATTAAAAACAAATGCGACATAGGTAAAATTTCTCCCCCAGGGTGTGTTATAGACTGCCCGATGATCGTTTCGCACCCCTTCGGGTGCTTTTCAAAGGAATATGTAATTAAATTTCTGTTTTCTTTTCCATGTGGTTTAATGCATTTTAATAACCTATTCAAAAAGTGTGTATAAAAGCATCTGTCTGTCCCCAACTCACCTCATAGTGCCTCTGTTTGACATCATACTGTGATGTCATAAACGGCCATTGTGATGTCTGTTGGAAATGGTCCAATGCCTTTTTTTTTTTTTTTTGCTGTAAAAAGCTTTTTTTCAAACAACATGAAGTCTTGCTGTATTCTGACTATTGCAGTTAGGTCCTGCCTTTCAACTGCCCCGGAGAACAAGTGTTAACTTTCCATGGCCAGCATGGAGCGTTCAGCGCAAGCTCGGTTGAAGCCCCTGTCTGCTGTTGTTTAAACTCCAACCATCAGATTCTTTACTCCGCCTCACTGAACAGTCGCTCCAGAGATTTCTCCTTTGCTCGGTTCAAAAAAGTTGGTTAAAGTGTAATTTTTCGCTCGGTTTCTACTGAATTTCTGCTACTGAATCTGTCGGTTTAAGTCTCTGTCTGTGGTACCATGAGTACTAGATAAGTTTTACATTTAGTTTCTGTGTGGAACTTGTAAATTTCGGATCGGTTCGGTTTGAACCGATCAGTTCGGTCTTAAAAAGTTTTGAATTTGTTTAGAGTGTGGTAACCGGTCCGTATCAGTTCTTAAAAAAAACAAACAAAAAAAAAAAAAAACTGATTTAATTACGTTTTTTCCAAGACCCGTAACATGGTCAGGAACCTATAGGGGAGTCTTGCCTGGCGGATTGCTGAAACAAGGATAAGTTTTGGATAGGATTGGCCGTGTCTGAGAAACCCAAGAAACAAACCAGGCCCACTGGGTTTCAACACTGCACTGTGTATGGGGAAGCCTTTGCTAAGGCTGATCTAAGGCTGAAGGTTTGACCCCCTCGATTCAGACTGCCAAATTTGTAAGAGTTTTCCCAAAGCTACCCTGGATAAGAGAGTAGGTAGACTGAGGGAAAGGGAGGCCGAGAAGTTCGCTGACCCGGATGGCCAGCCCGGTTTGGTTCCGACTGAACCAGAAGGTGCCCTCTGACCAGGCGGAAACTTCTTGAACAAAGGAGAGCCGATTCTGAGGAATCGGTTCGAGTTAAAAGAAAGAGGAGAAAAATCATCGGTTTGGATCCACAAGTTCTTTCTCCGATCGCTGATGAAATAGCCAAAGCGATAAGGATAGTGCAATCGCTATCTTCGGTTCTGGCCTAACCGGCACCATCTGGCAGGGGCTCGGTTCGGTTGGTTCCCCCGGTTCCGGATTATACTTTAGAAGAATTTTATGAACCGGAGGAGGAGGAGGGAGAGTATGAGGAGGAGAAGGAGGGTGATGGTGAAAATCTGGATGTGCCTATTGACCCGGACATCTCCCCAGACAGACCTTCAGGTGTTTCTCCTAGGCTTTCTGAGTCCCCTTCCCACTTTGTGTTTTACAAGAAAGTGGCTGAAACCCTCCAGCTTCCAATGGAAGAAGCAGTAGAGGACATCCCAGAGTCCAGGAGGCTGTCTATTCCCCTCCATAAATCTTTTGGGAAACAGACATTTAAAATTCTAAAGACTCCTAACTCCATACCTCCTGTGGACAGACGAATGGACAAGAGGTAAACCCTTTCAGGCTCGGACATGGAGTTCCTTTCTCAGTAATGCAGCCATGTTGGGGTAGTGCAGGCTGCTGCCTGTGATAAGGCAGATATTCCCTTGGCATCACCCCCGATAAGGACTCCAGGAGGACTGATGCCATGGCAAAGAAGCAGTACATGTCAGCATCTTTGGGACTTAGGCAGGCTAACTATATGGCCTACACAGCTAGATAACAGAAGTCCAGGTGGGACACTGTGCTGGCTCTGGCTAAACAGGCCCCTGACCAGCTTGCCAGGGAGCTGGAGCAGGTGGCTGCGGATGGGATTGAGGCATCCAAGGTGCAATTTCATGCTGCTGTGGACTCCAGTGATGTTTCATCTAGAGTCATGGCTACATCTGTGGCCCTTCGGAGGATGGCTTGGCTCAGATGTACTAGCCTATCACGGGATACCCAGGCTAAGGCCATGGATTTCCCTGTCATTGGTAATTCTGTTTGGGGAGCAGACAGGGAACTACATGAAAAAGATGGATGAGTACAGGACCACCTACAGGAGTGCTCGGGCCAAAGAAAGGCAAGCCACTCCTCAAAGACAGCACTGCAGGGGTAGGCCCTTTCAAAGGCCTTTTTACCAAGCCCAGGCCTCCTCTTCTGCTTATGCTCAGAGGGGGTTCTTCAGAGGGAGAGGGAGAGGCAGACGGGGAATGAGCAGGCCTGCTTTCACCCCTCAGCCTAAAGCCCCTGCCAAGCAGACACCCTGATGGGTCTGCCCGGGCCAATTCTCCAGTACCTGTAGGGGGCAGGCTGGCTTACTTTGTCCAGGACTGGAAGTCTCTGACATCAGACAAGTGGGTCCTAAAAGTAGTAAGCCAGGGACTGGTTCTCGGCTAAAAAATTTCCCAAGATGAGAACCAGATCCTTTCCACCTGCAAATCCATCAGAGACCCTTGCCCTAGAGGCAGAGGTTTCTTCCCTCCTGGCTCTCAGAGCCATAGAAAGGGTTCCTACCCTACACAAGGGCAAAGGATTGTACTCCAGGTACTTCCTAACCCTCCCAAAAAAGGAGAATGGCGGCCCATCCTGGATCTAAGATATCTGAACAAGCACCTTTTAAAACCAAAGTTCAAAATGGTGACTGGGAATAATTCTGCCCTCTCTAAGGCCAGGGGACTGGCTAGGCTCCCTGGACCTCAAAGATGCCTACTTTCACATTCCCATCAGGTGCTCCCACAGAAAGTACCTAAGGTTCGAGTTGCCCTCAGGCCACTATCAATTCAGAGCAATGCCCTTTGGCATAACATCAGCCCCAAGGGTGTTCACAAAGTGCCTGGCAGTAGTGGTTGCTTTCCTAAGGAGAAAAAAGATTTCCATCTTTCCATATCTGGATGACTGGCTCATAGTGGGTCAGTCTCCAGACCAATTCAAGTCACATCTGCAAGTAGCTCAGCAAGTGCTCACTTCCTTAGGATTCCTCCTCAACCTTCCAAAGTCGGTTCTCAAGCCAGTACAGCTCCTCACCTTCATAGGAGCTGAACTGTGTACAGTAAGGGCAAGAGCCTTCCTTCCCGTGGACAGGGCAAGGACCCTTATGGAACTGGCCTCTTCATTCACCCTACAGGTGTCTCGACCAGCAAGGCATTTCCTTCAGCTTCTGGGCCACATGGCAGCTTCCACAGCAGTGGTCCAGGAAGCAAGATTCCAGATGAGAGACATTCAGTTACATTTTAAGAGCCTTCTGGTCCCAAAGAAAGGATTCCCTTACCAAACTAGTCCCAGTGACCCGAACCCTGATCCAGGCTTTGCAATGGTGGCAGGAACAGGACAATTTTGAGACAAGGAGTTCCTTTTGTCACTCAGTCTCATTCAGTGATACTCACCACAGATGCTTCCCTGCTGGGCTGGGGAGCCCACCTAGGGGATCTTACCACCCAGGGACTGTGGTCACCTCAAGAATTTCTGCTTCACATCAATCTCTTGGAACTCAGAGTAGTGTTTTTGGCACTGCAAGCCTTTTCCAAATCTGTACAGAACAAGGTGGTCCAGATCAGAACAGACAACACCACCACCATGTGGTACATCAACAAGCAGGGAGGCACTCTGTCTACGGCCTTGTGCACAGAGGCAATGAAGTTGTGGTCCCTGGCCTATTCCCTGCAAACTTCTCTGATAGCAATTCACCTCCCAGGGAAGGACAATGTCCTAGCAGATGCACTCAGCAGGATATCCCAGGGCCATCACAAATGGACCCTAGATCCCCTAGTTTTGAAGGTGATTTTCTCGAGATGGGGCACGCCACAGATAGATCTTTTTGCAGCCCCAGACAATCAACAACTTCCTCTTTTGTTGCAGACCCCCAGTCTTGGGCTCAGTCCCCCTGGATGCTCTGATTCTGAATTGGGAAGGGAAATTTCTGTATGCTTTTTCCCCCTTCCCTCTCCTGTTCAAAGTGTTAGTCAAGATCAGGTCTCAACCATGCAAAGTGATTCTGATTGCTCCAGATTGGGCCAGACAGCCCTGGTACCCACTGTTGCTGTCCTTGGCAGTCCACCTTCCCCTTTCTCTTCCCAGGAATTACAACCTGTTGACATCCTCTCAGGGGAGGATTTGGTATCCGAACCTCAAATCTCTCAATCTCAAGGAGTGGCTCTTGAAGAGTTAGTTTGCTCATCTGCACCTTTCTCAAGGGGTTCTGGATGTCTTTAAGGCTTCTTGAAAGCCTTCCACCAGAAAGACTTACAACTCCAAATGGAAAAGGTTCACTATTTGGTGCTCTAATAAGCATATTTCTCCAGAATCTGCTGGGTTGCCTACAGTTCTGGACTATATAGTCCATCTTAATGGCTTAGGACTTAGGCCAGCTACACTTAAAGTGCATCTGGCAGCTGTTTCTGCCTTCTTGTCAGTAGGCAAGCCCTCTCCTCTGTCAGCCCATCCTGTGTTTTGTAAGTTCTTCAAGGGATTGCTGCACACCAATCCCGCCTTTAGGGTCCTTGCTCCTGCTTGAGACCTTAATGTTTGCATTGCTCAGCTTATGCAACCACCCTCTGAGCCTTTGTCCTCTGCAGAGCTTAAGTACTTGACTTGGAAAACTGTGTTTTTAGTAGCCATTACCTCTGCCAGGCGTATCAGTGAATTGCAAGCCCTGTCAGTGGAGCCTGATTTCATCTCTTTCCATAGAGATGTAGTGGTCCTAAGAACTAACAGGAAGTTTTTGCCTAAGGTGGTTTCAGATTTCCATCTTAATCAGTCTATGTGTCTCCCTGTTTTCTTCACTGACCATTCCTCCTCTGAAGAGAGGAGGCTGCACAGCTTGGATGTTAAAAGGGCCCTCAGCTACTACATAGAGCGCACCAAGGGTCACAGGTTTGAGTCCCTCCAGTTGTTCCTCACATATGGAGAGGTCGGTAAGGGCAAACCTGCAACTAAGAGATCTGTTGCCAGGTGGATTGTCTCTTGTATACAATTCTGCTATGAAAAACTGAGTAGAACCCCACCCTCAGGCCTGAGGGCTCACTCTACGAGAGGTACAGCTGCTTCTCTGGCTGCTGCCAGGGACATTCACATCTTAGAAATTTGTCAAGCAGCCACCTGGAAAACAGTCCATACATTCACCAAGCATTACTCTCTGGATATCCAGGCTAGGAGTGATGCTCAGTTTGACACAGCAGTACTTCAGAGCCTATTCCCAAAGTAGGTTCTGTCCTCCTCCATGGAGGTACTGCTTGGTGAGTCTGCAATAGTCAGAATACAGCAAGACTTCATGTTGTTTGAAGAAAAATTACTCAACTTAGTAATGTTGTTTCTTCTAATGGAGTCTGCTGTATTCTATTCCTCCCTCCCTCTCAGAACCTGGTTTTTGGGATGTGGGTGGGCAGGAGCAGTGTTGGCACCCTAGGGGTGCCCTTTCACCCTCCTTTACTTTGTGTGTGTGTGTGTGTGTGTGTGTGTGTGTGTGTGTGTGTGTTGTGTTTTGGGTTTCCTGACTTGAGTCTTTGCTTTGAAACCAAAAAACCTTTTAATAAATTTAGCTGCCAGTTGGCTAGTGTGAGTTTTACAGTTTCCACACAGAACTTCTAGTGAGTATTGCTCGAAAAGATCTGATGGTTGGAGTTTAAACAGCAGCTGACAGGGGCTTCAACTGAGCTCGCGCTGAACGTTCCATGCTGGCCATGGAAAGTTAACTTTGTTCCCCAGAGCAGTTGAAAGGCAGGACCTAACTGCAATAGTCAGAATACAGCAAGACTCCATTAGAAGAAACAACATTACTAAGGTGAGTAATTTTTTCTTCTCGCACAGCTCAGGCAGGCTACTAGCCCTGTCCCTGCCACCCCCGACAAGCAACCACCTCCCCCTGGGACTTACGTGGCCTTGAAGGTTTCCCCCATGAATTTCTCCTTCCGATGGCAGGGCCAGGGGAGAGAGAGGGCCATCCTCCTCACACCTGGAGACCACATCCAGAAGCTGGGCCTAGCATCTGTGTGCCGGTCAGGGGCAGGCAGGGCTTCATAATTCTTGAGCTATGTTTTCGTTTTTCACCAGGTCCTCAGCTGCAGCATGGACATGTCCATTCCTGCCATGTGGAGGCATGCTCACACACACACACACACACACACACTTTGTCAAAATGCAGCCCCCTCCCTTTGTGCATCTCCCACTTGCACTGCCACCATGCCTCCACCTGGTAGTGCTCGACAGCTGAGCAACAAACCACCACTCTGTGGGAGAGGAGAGCAGTCCTCTGGACACTCGATGGACCTTCAGCAACCTAAGTCCGCTCCAGAACCAGGATCGCCGACATGGTGGGCGGTAGCTCTAGTGCAGAGTCACTGGGACGGCATGGTCCAATTCTTTGAGAGACCAAATGAAATATACGCTGCATTATTGGAAATATATAGTTGATCTGTTGTGGAGGGTGGGAAGTTATTTGTGTGTGTGTGTGTGTGTGTGTGTGTGTGTGTGTGTGTGTGTGTGTGTGTAGATATATATATATATATATATATATATATATATATATATATATATATATATATATATATATATTTTTTTTTTTTTTTTTTTTTTTAAACAAAAACATTGAAAATACTAAAGTTAAACACAATTGCTGTACATGTCATTGTTGTATGATACCTGGGGCTGGTTTTTCATATTGAATTACCTATATCCAGAAGCATTTGCTGCAGCCATCACCCTCTTGGATACAATGGGTGCTGTTTCGATTTGAAAGGATCAGTCATAGTTTTCAACAGCATGTGTCCAATTGTGGATGGTCAGCTTCGATAACCCCCCCCAAAAAAGTGGAGCCTGATTTTTTTAAAAGGGTCTAACATGGCCTGGTGTGGGGAGAAATCCCTGAACCTGCAAAAATGTTGTTTTCAGCATTTTCAGCTTTTGCACAATTGTGGAAAAAAATGATACACATGATAATATTGAGTGTAGCATTTTTTTTCACAGCTGCACAAAAAAAAATGCACAGGCAGGTGTACCATGTGGAAGGGGTTGCAAACAGGCAGCCTTTTTGAAAATTGAGTGCATACAGAGAAAATTGAGGTTGCGCAAGGAAACTCTTTCTTGTGTAACTTTCTTGTACACTTGCGCCACTTTTTCCATTTGAAAATTCGGCCCCTGGTTTAGCTGACTTAGATACTGGCTGTCGATGTTCATTTATGGACCTGGTAATGTAAGTCCAAGTAAAGGATGTCACAATATCAAATTTTGAGTATTACAATATTTGTGTAAAAATATTATGATCATGTTGATTATCGTGATAGTTTGCAGCATTTCTGATTTTAGAAAAAAATGGTGACAGTCGGATTGGGGAAGAGGGGGTTAGGAATCTTGGTTGCACCTGGGGAAAGACACACTGCCAGAGCAGTGAAGATGAGAAAGTCAGGATGGTATGTCATGGTATATTGCGCTGTATGATTGTCTCAAATTTGTTTATTTGCAACAACAAATTAGTGTCCCTGAGAATTATCATGATATATGGTCATATTGTGTTACTGTGACATCACTACTCTAGAGCTGTTTCTGCCTGCACTGCATCCAAAGACAGCTGTTCATCAGGGCATGTGTCCTGGTTTAAAAAAGGAAAAAGCTGTGCCCCACTTGGTGCTCGATGTGGCTTAGAGCTGCCCCCCCCCCACCCCCAGCAGCAATATGTACAGTAGGTACAGGTCAGTAGTACTGGAAAGCTATTATCACTTGAGGGCTGTTCAGCGGCCTGTGTGAAATGAGTTGTGGTGGGTCTTGGTCCAGTTCGGCAAGTGGCCACATCACAAAACCGCCAACAAGAATGACACTGATTGGCACCCTTGTTGGCAGTCTCGCATGAGAAGCCAAGGATTTTCCACTTTCAAAAATGGCAAATCCCATTTGGCAAAACCTTAAAATCTGTCTTTTCTGAGGGGGGGGGCCAAAATTGAGGGACATTCAGTATGTTTTGTACAAAAAATTGGTTCAAAATGGAAGGGTTTGTCCAAAAAAGCGGGTGCACAATGGGGTTTTTCATGAAAAATTGGCTCCCAATTGCTCTTTTAAAAATGACAAGTTCTGTTTTTTACTGGTGTTTTCCATTAAAAATGGGCATAGAGTCTGAGCTACGCCTTACATGATGGCCCCTCCATGGCAGGGTTGAGGCAGTGTGGGGAAGCTTGCACTGTGATGGCCCGTGCTGAAGAAAAAACACTGAACTACACACTGGTAACACAATAATGACATGAACCAAACGGTATAAATAAACCGGAGTTTTATTCACGATGCCAGAGGATAATACCTGCCCCAAGCGCCTCTACCTATGCAGGTCTTCCGAAGGGGGCGTCAAAGGCATGAGAGTTGGAGTTCAATGCCAGAAAGTGCAAAATCATGCACCTAGGGCAGAGGAACCCAAGAGCTGAGTGTAGAATTGGGGGGAAGAGGGTACTGTTAGTCACTGAGCAGGAAAAAGACCTTGGGGTTATCATATCTGGTGACCTCAAAGTGGCAGGGCAGTGTGACAAAGCAGTGAGTAGGGCAAGTGGGATGCATAGAGAGAGGTATCTCCAGCAGGCAGAGGGAGGTGGTGAGATCCCACCTGTTTTGTGTCCAGTTCAGGAGGCCGCACCTTAGAAAGGACATAGAGTGGAGGCAATCTAGAGGACAGGAACTTAAATGATACAGGGGTTGCACCAAAAGCCCTACAAGGAGAGACTGAGGGGTCTCAACTTATACACCCTGGAAGACAGGAGAGCAAGAGGGGACATGATGGAGACCTCAAGTACCTCGGGGGGTTGGGGGTGGGGACAGAGTGCAGAAGAGAGTCTCTTTTCAGATGTGGAGGAGCACCAGAATCAGACTGCATGCAGTGAAGCTGGGAGAGAGGTTAGGAGGGATGATAGGAAGTACTACTTCATTGCAAGAGTGGTGGTCGCCTGGAACAGACTGCCAGTGGAAGTGGTGGAGGCAAACACAATAGGGGGCATCAAGCATGCGTGGTATAGATATAGGCGAATATTAGGAAATGGGCAGGGAAGACGGAGGATCGCTAGAGACCGG
The DNA here is from genome assembly GCA_016271365.2 of Neoceratodus forsteri. Classification (NCBI taxonomy): domain Eukaryota; kingdom Metazoa; phylum Chordata; order Ceratodontiformes; family Ceratodontidae; genus Neoceratodus; species Neoceratodus forsteri. The sequence goes on from CM057451.1 coordinate 1,097,656,932, forward strand.
TTAGGGCCTGCAGAGACAGACTAGGCGGAGACCATCTGGGCAGACTGGGTGGGCAAGAGGTCCTTTTTTGTAACAAATTCTGTATCATGTGGGTTAATAGAGAACTTCAGGTTTCAGTACTCCTTCACAGCACAAAAAAAAAATTCATGCACAGCAACATATAGGTGCCCTGGCTGCCAGCTGTTGTGCCCTCTACCATGCCCTGATAGTCTATAAAGGCTGAAGCAAGACACTACCGTGGACACAGCACTCTCCTCAGGACTTGGAATCTCTGGCCCTGATTTTCAGACTGTGTTACTGCTCCAGTGTAACAGGCTATTTTGTGTTGTGCTGTAGCAGGGTCAGACTCTACTGTGATTTGCTTTGTTTGGATTAAAATGTTGGGGGTTGAAAAAGACGGGGGTGAGATGCCCCCCGCCTTGTCTACATGCGAAGTATAAGATAATACATTACTCACTTATAGAGCACCTTCTGTCTCCTCAGTGTTGACAGTGGAGTTATGCAAATCTCGCTCATTCCTTATCAGTACTACAGATGTCACTCAGGCAAACAAGAAATAAGCAAAAGATTATAAGGGGTGGATCATCTGATCACTGTAACACAGTATGAAATGCCCTTGTGGTAGAGAGAGCGTGAGAAATTGGAGCTTGGATTTGAAGGAGGTGTCCTGAGAGCAAAGGTTCAACTCGAGAAAGGAGTACGCTGAGAAGTTCTGGTGAACTATGTACTCAGAGCTGGAGGCTTGAATTGAGGAAGGAAACTGAGGAGTTGGGGAGCTGGGCTATACCACCCACAGGGAACAAGTTGTGGGTTACTGACAGGATTTCAGAGAGACTGTTTAGCAGAGGCTGGGGTGGGTTACACCATTGGAGGACTCCCAGTGGGTTACACCATTGGAGGACTCCCACGGCAGGCAGAAGGGCTTGGGCAGGTGAAAGGAGGACCTAGTAGTTAGTGAGAAGAAGTGTGGGGGGGGGGGGAATAGAAAGTAAAACAAAAAAGGCTGTGAATGTCACATGTGATGATGCCAACAAGCTGGAGCACTCCAGCTGTATTACCGAACCCAGTGTTTCTGTTTTAGAAAATTTGCCATCTTCATGTACAACATACTGAGCAATACTTGCGTATTACAAAAACAATGTGGCCAGTTCTCCAGCTGGCTATCGAAATACCCACAGTAGTACGACCCTTCAGTCTGAAGTGGCTAGAGCCTAGAATAAGCTCCAGCACAACAGTATCACGAGATAAAACATTCACAAACACCCCTCAAGCCCAATCAACAGTCTTAAAAAAGTTTGCCTGTTTTTCTCATCCTCAGTAGCTTTCATTCTTGATCAAAGCTGCCTCACACTGTTAGCCGAACAGCCGCTCCTCCACATCACCCCCCACCAACGGCTCACATCTGTCTGTAAGACAACAGAAAAAAACAAATCCCATGCAGCAGTTACAAACTGCCTCCTGAACTTTTTTTTTTGTCTGTTACTGTTTTGTCATTGCTGACCTCATACTCAACACTAAACAAGAGCCTATTGTTGGCAGTGGTGTGCGTTGGTGTCTGGTACAGGCACCAGTGGGAGACTGACTGGACCAATCAGTGGTAAGAAGTCAGGGTGCCAGTGAGTGACTCCCAAGGTGCAGCACCTAAAACACTTGAATAAAAAAGTGGGGAGAAGGCCGCACTCATAAATGTGTGCTGACAATCAAAGGAGCTCAGTAATTAATGGTATTAGATATAGCACTCATGACCAGACGACACTGCACTGAGTTTTCAGAAAGTGCATTCTTTATTATGGTTTTCAGGACGGTTCAGAAAAGTACAAAGAACCCCCTGCAAGAGGTTGCCTGATGCGTATTACTCAGAGATTGGGCTTTATCAAAGGCCTCTGGTGGTGAGTGCTGTATCTTTTACCATTAACTACAGCACATAAATACGACTGCCCACCCACTTTTTGGACACCCTCTCCACTTCCTGCGATCAGCCCGTTCATTCAGTTTGTCTCTCCCATCTTTTGCTATTTACCAAAACAACACTTGGTGGCAGGACACACGGGTTTCGCTTCCTGACCATATGTTTGTCATCAGGCAGCAGATCTTTCTTTATGGAACACAAACAGGGGTGTGTGTGTGTAATGGCACCACAGAAACACAGACCCATGAAAGCTTTGTCAAGGCCCCCTTGTGGCATAAAGTTGAAGAGGAACTATTATGAATTGGTACCCTGCATTATTTTTGTATCATTTTAAATCTTTTTTTTTTTTTTTGTATATGAAAATTTCTTGTTACTCATTTTATAAGCTCAATAAGAAGATAATTGTGATAGCTGTACAGGTCCTTGTAGAGACAGATGAACAAAGTGGGTGATTTGACACACACACACACACAGTCTGTATTAGTCTGTATTTAGGGAGGCTGTTTGAATATAACCATCTTGCTCTTTACAGGCTTCCTGCTGTCAAATTCCATTTTGGGAGATGAGTCTACATCGCCAATCTGATTTACAACCACCTAGTATTTCACTGTTTTTTCTTATCGAAAGAACTGTTGCACTCATGTGTAAATGTTTATTTAGAACCTGGATGCTGTGCCTGATGAGGGCTGTGTGTACCTAAACGCTTGTGTTTTGTAAATCTCTTGTTGGTCCAATAAAAGGTATCCGATCACCCACTTTGTTCGTCATAAGGGGGAAGGGAAGGGGAAAACTGTTAAACCAGGAAAGGCACCCTAAGCCGCAGCTTGTTTTCAGGTGCAAACTGGGAGCACAAGGAGGTTAAGTGAGTTGCTCAGGGTCACACAGTATGCAAGTGGAGGCTGTGGGATTCAAACCCATGTCTCCATGTTTGTAGTTCAGAGCCCTAAACCACTGCGCTATACTGCCTCCTTACCAAAAGACAAAACCAAGTCAGGCAGAAGAGGAAGGGAGGGAAAGGTTAAAGATGGCCGATAAGCACATTTAGACACTATTGGGTGTACATAGTGCTGATCTAACTGCCCCTCAAGGTACCGATGACATTTGGCCTGTGACTTCTGGCCTCACTGCACCCCTGTGCGTGTGGTTAAATCAACACAAGAACAGCCCGTTGTGTCTTGCTTTCAGAATGGAAGGACATGCAAGATTCAGGGAAACCAAATTACAAGAGAGGAAATTCTCCATTTTTTCTAATTTAGAATTTTAAGGGCACATACGTTGATTGGTCAGGTGTGTGTACTACCGTAATATGAAAAAAATTGAACAGTCAGAAATCTGCAGTGCTGGCAGAACTGTAATGCAGAAAGGTTGATTATGGAGGACATCCTAGTTTCGACCTAATAGCTCTGCTGTGCTAATTCATTCACGTCCAATCAGATCTCTGTATTATGGCCAAACCTGTGCTCTTGTGGGTGCTCATGTACCAGGGAGCGCATGTTACATCTCAGACATTTATGGAAATGACATTTCCTGGTTAAGTAAGGTCACCACAGACACTCTTTCTTTGAAAGTAATGCAATGTAATCATCAGCACATCCTTTTCTTTGTTGGGGAAGTAGTTGCTGTCCACATAACCCTCCCTAAGGAAGCTATACTGTTCACTCAGTATCGGTCCAATCCAGTAAGGCATGCCAACAGCAACCGTAATTATAATGATAATTAATAACTTGATAAAGGAGGGAGTACTGGAGGTGACTGGTCTCTGCACAAAGATTGCGAGGAAAGGCAAGATGGGGCAGGAATTCACTGTGATTTTCCAAACTGGTGGCAGAGGCAGTGAAAGAAAAAAGAAGGGCTGTCATCAGGTACAAAACAAGTCCGGCAGATGAGGAAAGGAGGGAAAGGTTGAGAATGGCCAGTAGAACAGTGAGAAGGTTAAAAGCAGATGCACAGCTGAGGTTAGCCAGGGGATTAAAGAGGGTGATGCAGTGTGAGTTTGGTACATATGAGAGCAGTGCAGTACTGGGACCAGTCCTCTTTAATGTCTTCATAACCAACATTGCAGAGGGGCTGGAGGGGAAGGTATGCCTCTTTGCAGACAATACTAAGATCCACAACAGGGTTGACACTCCCGGGAGGGATGAGGAAGGGACTAAACCTGCTTGAGGAGTGGTCAAGTGTGTGGGAGCTAAGATTCAATGCAAAGAAGTGTGCAAAATCATGCATTTGGGCACAGAAATCCAAGGGAGGAGTACAAGGTGGGGAGAGAAGTACTGATGACCACCAATCAAGAAAGGGACGGGGGGTAATCATATCCGATGACCTGAAGGTAACCAAACAATGTGAAAAGTCTGTGGGGAGAGCCAGTGGGATGCTAGGGTGCATAGGGAGAGGTATCACTAGTAGAAAAAAGGAGGTGGTTATGCCACTGTACGGATCACTAGCGAGACCTCATCTGGAGTACTGTGCCCAGTTTTGGAGACCGCATCCCTGGAAGACATAAGCAAAATAGAGGCAGTCCAGAGAAGGGCAAAAAAGTGGTGCAAGGATTGTACCAAAAATCATATGAGGAAAGGCTAGAGGACCTCAATATGTGTTCCGAGCGGGGGGGATATGATAGAGACATTAAAGTACCTCAGAGGTATAAACAAGGTTCAGGAGGTAGCATCTTTCAGAAAAGGTGTACAAGAACAAGGGGGCATGATATGAGGCTAGAGGGGGTAGGCTCAGGGGCAACGTGAGGAAGTACTTTTTCACAGAAAGTGTAATGAATGCTTGGAACAGCTTTCCCGTGGAGGTGGTGGGGGCAAAAACAGGGGAATTCAAAAGTGCATGGGATAGACATAATTGTACAATGGTGTGTAAAAATCCTGTAGCCTCAATGATCAAAACATGTCCCATGACCATGGGTAAATCCTGCATAACCCACAGCTGAGGAATGGCATTTATAAAAAACATAATTAAACACATTTTAAATTTATTTTACACATGGGTCCATTGTATAATCGTAATAAGGCACTCCAGGGTGTGAGTTATTTGGTGATTTACCCACTTCTTGTGTGGTTAAGTCACTCGACTGCACCTCATGACACACCACACAAGGCGTGGGTAAATCCCCAATAACCCACACCCTGTTGTACCTTATTGCTTAAGAGTACTCTCACAATAGGGAAGAGAGGGTAAGCTGCAGATCACCTAGGGTCTGTGGTATTGCATTAGGTAGAGAAAAGGGGCAGACTAGGTGGGCCACACAGTCCTCATCTGCTATCACCTTCTGTGTTTCTGTAAACCAGGGGAGGGTGGGAGGAGGAAGGGGATAAGAAGGGTTAGACAAACTGCTTTGTAAATTCCGCATCTGTCATGAATATGATGTATATTTTGTATAGGCTTGTATATTTGGCATGCCTGCTATTTACCGGTAGGTGTGCTTTGAACATTCTGTTTCTGTCATGTATATAATTGTATATTTTGTATCCAGTGTTATTAATTTGTACCAGGACTGTTTGTATTCTTGTATTGTCTCTCTGTATATGTTCCTCAGGACCTCCTTGTGAATGAGCTTGCTCAAGGGAGTTATTCCTGCAATAAACTTGAACTTAATGAGTTAATTCTTCTGTTCCGTGTTCGCAGTGGAAGTCGAGGGTCCGTTGCTGTAATGCAGCACTAAATCCAATAGTTTTATTTATTTATTGTCACATCGGAATTGCAACCCTTTGAGTCAGGGACTCATTTCCAAAGGCTCCACATAATATTACAGAGACAGGTGGCTCTTTAGTGAGTGCCAGCATGGAGCCCATCACAGAGGAGGGGGTGTTGAAGGGCTTGCAGGCACTGAAAGTGGATAAATTAGTTGGGGGCATATGGGATGTATCCAAGGGTGTAGAGAGGTGTGGCATGTCCTAGCAGGATCGCTGGCAGATCTCTTCAACTGCTCCTTAGAAATGAGGGAAGAGTCAAAGGACTGGAGAACCTCAAATATTGTCCCACTGCAAGAAAGTGGGAGACGAGACAAGTCAGGAAATGATAGACTGGTCAGTCTGACATCTGTAGAGAGGAAACTATTGTAATAATACAGGATAGGCTGTTAGGCTTCCTGGAGGCCAGCTGCCAGCAGCATACCAGGCAGCATGGGTTTACTAATAGGAGATCATGACAAATCAGCCTGCTTAAAGTAGAGGGGACATGAATTGATTACTTATGTTCAGCTGTTTGAAATGTCTCTATTTTCATAAATTATATTCATACTTCTAAAGGATCCCTGTTTAAACTGTGCCTGAATAAAAGCTGAAGCTGTCAGTTGTGTTTTGTATTGTAATGTATGGATTTTCAAAATAAAGCCCCTAAAAAGCATGCAAAAAATCCCTTGTAATACACGGTGCAAACTCAATAATATTATCGATGGAATCCTGTAATACTATCGTTGAGATCCCGTAATACTATAGATGGAAGATCTCAACAATAGTATTATTGCAAACTGACTAGAGCGCAAGTACCACCAGACAGCTCGCGCTGACTGCGAGCTGGCTTTTACTGTAACTGTCACATACAGTAAAAGCCGACAAAACATTCGCGTCATGCCTACAGTCTGATATTCGGATCCCACTGAAACTTCTTTTGGGATTTAGCCATCAATATTCAAAAATTCCCTCAACCAGCAAAAAAAAAAGACTGTACGTCATATACTCCAACTCGGAGTCTAAGTCTCAACAGCAACAGTCGCTCGCTCAAGAAAAAAAAGTTTGTTACTGCCGTGTCGTTTTGCAGTTTCTTTAACACTGCACAGTTTTGCTATTTGAATTTTGGAAACACTTTCGATGATGCCGCAATTATTGGCTCCTACTCATACGAAAATCATCTCAGCACCCCAACCGAAGATTCCTCATTCTATGGCAAAGTTACACACTTACAATTTCTTCACATCCATATATTACAAAAAATAACAAATGCATTCTTGTGTTGCAAGGCAGTTCTTCATCTCGAGGATCTGGGGGCACTAGAAACCTCTCTAGCTACGTTCTCGAGGTTTACTATGCCCCCAGATCCTCTCAATGAATTACTGCCTTATAATTAATGGTCTCCGTTTTCGCCCATTGCCAAAACCGTGTGTTAAATGCCGTAACACCTGAGTAGGTGTTCTGACGTCCTGTATCCTTTAATTAACAAAGCGCTCGAGACTAAACATAGCTACGATGTTCAAATTGTCCCTGTCACCTCAAGCGGCACTGACTAAAATAACACACTTCTTGGGGTTGCCTCTATACCAAATCGCCTCCAGCAGCCTTGCATAGCCTAGAAGTTAAAAAAAAAAAAAAAAAAAAAAAAAAAGCCGATTCCAAACACCGAACGAAACCGAAAGACAAGAGCAGGAACACCGCAACACAATTCAAAAAAACAAAAAGCGACCTCGGACTTTTCAGACGGAGCCCTTCAATTATATAAAATAAAATATGGGGAAAAGTGTGTTTAAACTTGAATTTAACACACACCCTCGTTGTTGGATGGCATTCATAAGCCCTCGGGGTTTATGTGCCATCCAACAACTCGTGTGTGTGTTAAATTCTCGTAACACACTTCTCCCCATACTTTATCTTATATGTAATACACCAGAATGTATCTATTATTCTATTTACAGTGTATAGTGGAGTGTTGTTCTGTATAGAATTCCATCCCTTTCAAAATGCTGTTCTACCACAGTTCCAAGGTCATGCATTCTAGAACCTCTAGAGACTGCATGAGTCGAGTTTCATTTTGAAAGCAAAAGAATTCATGGAACACATTTCACACAGTACTACAAAAAATACAGGATGAGCAACTCTATGCAGGACCAGTGTGTTTTGCCACCTCGGGGTTCTGATTCCCATGGACCTTTCCAGCTTTGCTCTCAAGGTCAGAGGGAATCAGAACCCCTCTGTGGCATCATACGCTGGTTCTGCATAGTTGCCCATACAGTATTCTCTGTTTTCTATGTATGGACAACATTCTGTGCAGTTCCTTTTATGGAACCAAGAATTTGGAGTTTTGACTGTCACTTCATGGTTTCAGAAATGTGAGCATTAACTTAACAGTACAGTGCCCACGGTTCTGAAACCATGGCTCCCAAATTCTTCAATTCCATGAAACAACCTGAAAATGTTAATCCATACAAACAATACTAAAACACAACTGACAGCTTCTCTGTACCGATGCACTGGCAGAGGCCTGTACTCTAACACATTCAGGTGAAATTGGGGAGGGGTCCAGAGAAAGATATGGCAGTTGCAGATGATACTAAGCTCTGTGGAAAAGTAGATGGTAAAGAGGGGATAAAGGCCATGAAGGAGAATCTTGAAAGACTGGAAAGGTAGTCAAGAGTGTGGCAGCTGAAATGCAGTGCCTAAGCGTGCAAAGTAAAGTAGAGCCAATGATTTTCCGTGTTCAAAAATGGCCAGATCTTACTTTGAAAGGGTTCCTGCAGTAGGTCTTAACACATAGGACTGCGCCTCCTGGCATCTGGTCCGAACGGCAAACTTGTAGATAGCAATCATCCGCGGGGACAGCCCCGTCGGGCGTCGTGACGTCAGCCCGGCTATAAAAGAGGCGGTCCCGTGCCCGCTCTCCAGTTCATTCCCGGTGTCGCCTCAGTAAAGTTCAGCACGCAATAGAACAGCGATCAGACATCTGCCATTTTGTCTGTTTTCTTCGCCTCATAACTAGTTTTTAACTAAATTTTTCCAGGGCAAGGCCATTTCCAAGTAAACCATCTCTAGATGGTTAGCTAACTGCATCCATTTTTCTTACACGAAATATGGGAAGTCCCTTCCGGGGGCAGTCAAAGGCCACTCCACCCACAGCATGGCGACCTCTACTGCCTTTTTTAGGAATGTGTTAACTGAAGAGATTTGTGCAATGGCCACCTGGTCATCTGTTCACACTTTCACCAAGCATTACAGTCTAGACATTGCCTCTAGGCTGATTTCCTATGGTGTCTTCTCCTCCTCCCAGATGCACCTCTGCATTATTATTTTGGGGACTGCTTGGTATTCAGTCCTATATGTGAAGACCTACTGTAGGAATCCTCTGTAAGTAAGATATTGCTGTTACGTAAGAACTTACCATAACAGTAGATCTTAGAGAGGTTTCTGCAGTAGGTCTAGTTTCCCACCCTCCTTCCCCCAGTTCCTGGATGTTGTTTCCTTTATTTTCCATCCTACCTAGCCCTTGGGACTAGAGAGGAAGCGAGGTCCTAGGAGTCTTTTTACTCCTAGCTATTGTTTACCTTTCTTTAGGTCTCCGGTGGAAAAGAACTGGAGAGCAGGCATGGGACCGCCTCTTTTATAGCTGGGCTGACGTCACGACACCTGACGTCAGCGGCTGTCCCCGTTGATGATTGCTATCTACAAGTTTGCCGTTTGGACCTGACGCCAGGGGACGCAGTCCTATATGTGAAGGCCTACTGCAGGAACCTCTCTCGAAGATCTACTGTTACGGTAAGTTCTTACGTAACTGCAGTTTCTGTTTGTCAAAATCTTAAATCCATTTTTTATGTTTTTTTCTCCCCCCATACTGATGGCAGATCAGCATGTTTTGTACAAAGAGGGGTTTGCCTGAAAAGTTGGCACAAAGTGGAGTTTTTCATGAAAAATTGACTACCAAGTACTGGTTTAAAAATGAAAAGTTCCATTTTTCTAACTGTGTTTTCTGTTGAAAACTGAAAAAATTATTGGCCCTGATCATGACCAAGAACCCGAGAACAGTATAAAGGACGGCTGATGCAGTGGTGGAGAGAATTGAAGCAGAAAGGGACCTGGGTGTGTTAAATAAAGAAATTGAAAGCACTGACCGTATGTGTGGGCTCGTGGCAGGGCAAATAAGATGCTGGATTGCATAGGGAGGGATTTAATAGACCGAGGTTGTACTGCGTTTGTACAGATCCCTGGTCATTGGCACTTAGAGTAATGTGTGCAGTTTTGAATCCCAGGCATGAGGAACGACAGAGAGAAGTTGTAGTCCGCACAGAGGAGGGCAACCAAAATGATCAAAGGACAGCAGGGGAAGTCCTACAGAGGAGTGGCTTGGGGACCTCAGTAGGTACAGGTTGGAGGACTGGAGGGAGAGGGAGGACGTGATTGAGATGTTGATCTGCCTCCCCTGTATAAACGGGGTAGACACTTGTTAACATTGACTGGAAACGGCGGCCCCAGGGAAACTCCATGAAGATGGAAAGGAGGGGGAAGAAAAAACATCAGTAAGTACATCTTTATGGAAAGGGTGGGAGAAAAATGGAACAAACTTCCTGAGGAGGTTGTATATGCTGAAACACAGGACAGGAGCTTCAGGCAGGAGGAGGAGGAGTTTCCCATCACCACCCTTTGCATCCTGCCTGTAAGAAAGGATTTGAACCGGCTGATGACAGTTCTGGGAAGTCCACAGAGATCTTCAAGGCGATCCAACAATACCCCATGATCCATGGTGTCAGATGCTGCGGAGAGGTCTAGTAGAATGAGAATTGACCATTCACCTCCATCTCCTGCTCTGAGATCATTTTGCTCCCTGACCGGTGCAGTCTTTGTACTGTGTCTGCACCTGGATCCAGACTGGAGTACCTCATGGATGTCTGATGCAGTGAGATGTGCCTCGAGCTGCATGGGCCACCACATTCTCAGTAACCTTCCCTAGAAAGGGGCGGTTAGAGATGGGTCTATAGTTTGCAAGGCAGCCAAGGTCCAGTGATGGTTTCTTCAAAAGTGGTTTCACAAGTGCCTGTTTTAGGGCACCAGGAATCTCCCGAGAGGGAACACGGATTATCTCCAGCGAACACTGGATCAACGGACTCCACACAGTTGACTAATAGATGTGTTGGACCCAGGTCCAAATCGCAACATGTGGGCCACAGCTTCAAGATTATCTCTCTGACCTCTTCCACCCCCACTAGACTAAACTCACTCCAGACATGAGGGTTACTTCTGTTAACCTCAGACCCATCACCACAGACCCGCTGCAGCCCCCGGAGATAAGGTGTCCTCTAACAGGGCAGGTTATCAGTGAAGAACAGAACAAACACTTCACATCTAGTGGTTGACAAGGCTCTAATCATCTGGAGATAAGTGTCACAAACACACTCAGCAGGTCAGGCCCTCTGCTTCCACAGTGCCAACCTCCGAGCGCGGTATTGTGAACAGGTAACAGACAGGGTAACCCTCCTGTCTGCTTGTGGGTCCGTATCACCTTTAGTCTCAAGTTTTGGGGGGATTCAAACTGTGAACCTTATGCTGGGGTATCCAAATGTACAGGTTCAGATAATCTGCTCTTCGGGGGGGGGGCAGATATCTTTTGCCTAAGGGCACCTAACCAGGTATCCAAAATGAACCCTTAAAACTCTATAAAAGACCTTGGGTATATTCTTACCTTTTCCCAGTTTAGTAACACTATCAAGCTTATGAACAGTTTTGTTGGCATTAACCCTCCATACGTCACATGCAAAAGAAAGAATTTGGAAGACCCAGGCAGTATCTTTCAAATGAAAGGTTTACTTAAAAATGGATAAAAATATGTAAAATGTAAACACAGAACACTATATCACAAAGCATGCAATCACTTAAAAGAAAACTACAAACTCCTACGAACATACAGTTAGACTTTTTCTATCTAATGTATTACCTCTTTACAGTGCTTAAGTTAGATGTTGTTTCTTAAGAGCCCAAAAAGAAATCTCTAAAATCAAACACAAGTCCTAGGTTAAAACTGTGTCTCTCTCACACACCCGTTCCACGATGTCATCTAGCTCCTCCTTTTTAGAATATAAAAATTATACAAACAATGATCTTCCTGTCAGGAAATATTTTAAATACTGTGACTTCAGTAAAAACAAATTTCCCAAATTATGACTGTCTTTAATCAACATTTTCTTTGATCTTGTGTGGTTTCCTGTTCCCAAGGCATCAAAGGTTTTTTTTTTACAACTTTAGCACCATGGTGGTATAAAAATGTTTTTCCTCTAAGACATCATAAAAGTTTATGATCTCCATCCTCTGACAGACTCATAAAGTCCCATTTCATTTCCACTTCAAAAAGACTAGGTGTATCATAAAAAGGTAATAAAATGCCACTCTGAAGTGAGTCAGTTAATTAAATGGTTCCTGCTTCACTGAAACCTGGTTTTGGGGGGGGGGGTCACCCATGGCACAGCTACCTCATGTGAGACAATCACACATTACATTTTTATATTACAAATATCATAGAACAATCATAACCAGCTAGCCAAGCGTCACAATAAGTAGGATGAAGTAACCTGTCTACAGTCTGGAAAAGCTGAGCCGGTCTGTTCTTCGCTTTGGCAATCTCCGTGGACAGGAACTCTGCCTTCTTACAGGAGATTGTTCTTTGATACTCATTAGAATGAGTTTTTTCAAAGCCAACCTCTCTTTGTCAGCCAAGGATCTGTGCCAGCAGTGCTCCAACCTCTGACCCCTAGTCTGCAGCTTCCTGAGCTCCCCATCAAACCATGGGGATCTCGAGCAAGAAGACCTGGGTTCGTTGTACACAGACAGGTGCAGCAGAATCAAGAGCTGAGGCAATGACCTTATTATAGGCCATTACTGCTTCTCCTGGTCCTGCCTCACAGGCAGCCATCACACCAGATAGGTCCAACACCGCCTGAGGTCCTGTTGGGGTCAGCCCCCTTAAAGGGTTGGAGCGGGCCATCTCCACAGGGGGAGGACTCTCAGGGAGCCCTCAAATGAGAACTTCGCTGTGCAATGATCTGACCATATGACCAGTCAGTCTCGAGATTATCAACCTCGAGTCCCAGTGAGAATACCAAGTCCAAGATGTGGCCATGAGCGTGGGTCGCAGAAGTAACAACTTGTGACAGGCCCGGCAATTCCATAGTCTGGAGGAAGTCTCATCCGAATTGCAAGAGTTCTTCGTTGACCCAGGCATTGAAGTTGCTCAGAACTAGCCATCTGGGTAACTTCAGTACCTTGTCAGCAACTAGTCTGCTACTTCATGCAAGAATTCCATGAAATTATATTATTTCAAAGTTCAAGGCTGCTGGTATGAGAGAGGGTTACATAACCAGTCTTTGATCTTCTTGCATAGCTCCTCTGTAGAGCCACAGTTTTTGGTCTTGGGGCCAGAGGACAAGGTTTCCGCAGCAGCCATAAGTTTTGGGTCCAGCAATGCTGACATACAGTAACGCTGTATAGTGCCACTCTTGTGTTTTGTACCATAAATAGTGTACCTCAGTAACTTTTATTTTTTTTTTTTCACTAAGAAGGAAAGAAAGAACAATTTTCAAGGGAATAGAAAATTAAAGAGCTATAACAAAGTTTATAAATCCCTATATATTAGTACATACTTGCAAAGCATAGTTTTTGGTCCCTGCTTATGAAGCCTGGTGGTGTGGATTGATTATGGACCTAGAGTTCCTTCTGACCTTAAAGGAAAACTACACCCTCATGTCTTGTAAATTGTATTTGATTCTATGGCAACAGACAACTAGTTTCCTGTAGCTGTTCGGAATATGCATGTTTGCTTTAGTTTGTTTTTACTGTTCACGCTAGTCCCCTATAACTATCTTGGGGGTCTCCATTTTATTTATTTGGAAAATGTTTCACCAGGAAAGACAACATGAGCTGTAAACAGCTTGTTTCCAGAAGCGTCCTGTAAGTAAATAAATGTAAGTAAATATTTATTTCTTGAGCGCCCCATTCCAAGAGGCTCTGGGCGCTTCGCAGAGGTAAAGATGCAGTGAACAAACATAAAATAGCAGTATACAATAAACAAATATCAACGAATCGATAAAACTCTATCAAATCATCTCAATAAAATAGTAGCACTTCAGCAATGAACAAACTATAGCTAGCTTCCAAAAGCTTCTCTAAATAGATGGGCCTTCAAACCCCGCTTAAAAGGCTCCACCGATGGAGCCTCCCGAAAAGATTATAGGAGTGAGTTCCAGAAGGCCGGGCCAGCCACCTCAAAATGTATGGTCTTCCGTGGTTTTTAACCGGGCCCTCTGAACCACTAGGAGGCCCCGGTTGGAGGAGCGGAGTGAGCACACAGGGTGGACAGGTGGCAAGAGGTCACTCAGGTAGCCAGGGCCTGACCTGTATAGGGCCTTATAGGTGAGCAAGCCCACCTTGAAGATTGTTCTCCCCCTCACTGGCAGCCGCTGCAGGTCATGCAGTACTGGGGTCACATGGCAGGACATCGGAAGGTCTGTCAGCAGCCTAGCCATTGCATTCTGCACTAGCTGCAGGTGACAGAGAATCCCCCAACTGATCCCGAAGTATAGAACATTACAGTAGTTGAACCTTGACGTCACAAAGGCATGCACCAGTGAGGGCAGGTCACCAGGCAGAATTAAGGCTTTAATCCGAGTGACATTCCTTAAATGGTAAAAACCACTCTGGACAACAGACGACACCTGAGCCTCAAGTGTCAATCCATTGTCAAGGATGACGCCTAGATTTATCACCTTGGTAGAATCTGCCAACAGGGTGGGGCCTAGGAACAGCCCTGTTCCGAGCCCAACAGCAACCATATCACGCCGGCAACTAGACTCGATCACTAGTACCTTCGTCTTGTCAGAGTTGAGTATCGGCCAGTTAGAGGACATCCAGTCTTGAACCTTGGCCAGACATTTATTTAGCACCTCCACAGCACCGTTCATCCTGGGAGCAAAAGACATATACAGCTGTGTATCAGCTGCATAGCAGTGGAAACCCAAGCTGTAACGTCTAATAATCTCACCCAGGGGAAGCATGTACTCTGCGAACAGTAATGGTGACAAGATTGAACCTTGGGGAAACTCCACAGGGCAGGGGTTCGGGCAGGAGGAGAAATTCCCCATCACTATCCAATGTATCCTGTCCATGTGAAAGGACTAAAACCAGTTGATGACAGTACTGGTGAGTCCACAAAGCTCCCCTAGGCGATCCAGTAGCACTACGTGGTCCACCGCATCAGATGCTGAGGAGAGATCAAGGAGAACGAGAATTGACCAGTCTCTTCTATCTCTTGCTCTGAGGAGATCACTTTGTTGACCAATCTCTTCTATCTCTTGCTCTGAGGAGATCACTTTGTTGACCAGTCTCTTCTATCTCTTGCTCTGAGATCACTTTGGACCCTAACTAATGCCATTTTGGTGCTATGTTTAGACCTAAATCCAGACCAGAATGGCTCATAGTGGTCAAAGGCCACAAAGTGAGCTTCGAGATACAGAGCCACCACTTTCTCAGCAACCTTCCCCAGAAATGGGAGGTTAGAGATTGGTCAATAATTCATGTGTGCACTGAGAAAGAAACTGACATTGCCCAGAGTAATCAAGAAGAGGACCCAAAACAGCAGAAGGTGAATTATGACCATGGGATTAAAGAACGTTTTTGAGCCAGGTGAAAATGTCTTGTTACTGTTATCCACTACAGAAAACAAACTGTTAATGAAGTGACAAGGGCCTTATGAAGTGGTTAGATGTACCAGTACAGTTAACGATGAGACCGAGACCCCTAATAGAAAAAATCCTACCAAGATATGCCATGCTAACCTCCTGAAAAAATGGGTTGGAAAAAAAAAAACACTTAAGGTTGCTTTGTTAGTATTATCAGAAACCGCTAAAGACTATATTGAACAGGAAATTGTAACTTCTGATGCTGTAAAAGTGAATGTTTCCTTAGACACAGAACAAACTGCAGAAATTCATAATTTGGTAAATGAACTTTAAAAGTACTTTTTACCACATTGCCAGGCCGAACAAAGGGGCTGAGCATATAATAGTGACAGAGAATGCTTGCCCTATCAGACAAATGACATACAGATTACCAGAGTGGTTAAGAGCAGATGTGGTTAAGGAGAGTTTGGTTTCATTAGGAATCGAGAAGCGCTTGATCATCACCATTGGTGACTGTATATAAAAAAGAAGGGTGTGTAAGAATCTGCCTTGCTTGTAGAAAACTTAATCAAGTGTCCGTATTTGACAGCTGTTCTGTGCCCAGGATAGATGGTTTGGTGGACACACTGGGAAGTGCCAAGTAAATTAGCACCCTCAAGTCTCACCAAGGGTTACTGGCAAATTCCCCTAGCTAAAGAATCCAGAGACAAAATTGCTTTTTCCACTCCAGTTGCACCCATCAGTTCACCACCATGCCATTTGGTTTACATGGCGCACCTGCTACATTCCAGTGGTACACAGATCTAATTCTAACCCCTAATGCTGGTTATTGTGCTGCTTACCTGGATGATGCTGTGGTGCACAGTTTAGACTGGAAAAGACACCTGGAACACCTACATGCAGTTATACAATCTATCAGAAATGCAGATGTGACCATTAATCCTACAAAATGTGCATTAGGCATGCAGGAAACCAGATACAGTGTTTTCCCCAGAAGAAATTGAAAGGATAGGGGTTTTGCAAAGTCCAAATCCCTAACCGATGTACGGGGGGTCCAGGGGCATGTTCCCCTGGAAACTTTTTGAAAAAATGGTTGAAAATGGTACATTCTACAAGTTTCCTGACCGTTTGTTTTCTGATTTGATTTCTACTTTTAAAAACCGAGATTTTACTCTGGAAAACTACTTTTTGACACCTCTGTATTTGTATTATAATAATTAAAAAAATAAATAAAAAAATTGCTATGAAGTTTGTTAAAAACCAAAAATGCCACCAAACTTTGGTCATGAGGACTAGTTGTTGCCCAGGATTGTGGTTTCAAGAGGTCTGGGCCAAGAGGTCCTCCTGTGCAAGGATACCTGGGCTACTCCACTGGTACTCTGGGATGCTGGGAGTTGCTACCCGAGCTGCTACTGCTTCAGCCCCAGCACCTCACTGTCTGCATTATTTTGCAGGCCCTGTGTTGCAGGCCTGGCCTGAGTCCTGGTCGCAGGCCTGGTAAAGTAGTGTTTCTGTGGGCATCTGCAGATCCCCAGGCCCAGTGCAGGCATGACGGGTCCATAATGTTTCCTTTTTTTTTTTTTCCTCCAGCAGTGCCAGTTCCTGGACCAGTTCCAGACCTTTACTGTTGCTGCAGAGTTGTTCCCAAGTTAGTGCTATTCCATAGAGTATGATTTAAGCTTTGCTAATATTTTATGAAGTTCAAAGACCTAGACCCATTTGTAACTTTAACATTTTTCTCAGAAAGCATTTGAATAACATGCATGTTTACCAGTGTTGAGAACTAAAGCCTACTTCAGCAATGAGGACGCAAGTGATTTAGAACAAAATTGCTACTGGGTTGTTGATCATAGCCCTTCGTACTGTATGGAGGGCAGCAAGTACTGAGACTGGGTAAATCCAACCAAAATGAGGGAGAAAATGAATAACTATACTGTAGGGGCTCCAGTAATAGGTCATCATCACTGCATAGACAATGTGTAATTATTACAGTATATAAATAAATTTGGGGTGGGGTGCACTACTGCCAAGTCACTAGTGATGTGTCACAGTAGGTGTAGTGAGAAGCAGGAAAACCGTGCGGGCCCATTAGGGACACTTCCTTTGTTATCCTAACAAGCTGTAACTCAAAATGCCTTTTCTCTTGGTGATCTGTTCCACAGCCCCATCACTCTCTGCGTGAACAAAAATGTTTCCTTCACTATCTTTCTGGACTGTATGTTCCCCCTCCCCAACTTGCATTTAGTGTCTTTAGTTCTGCTGTCATGAAAGGGGATGCCTGGATTTTTTTTGTTTGTTTTTGGCATCACTTTTCATGATTTTTGAATACTTTCATCAAATCACCCAAGCAGACGTTTAGTCCCCAATATCCCAGTACTTGGTGTACATACCAGGGGGCCGCTTGGCTGATCAGCCATGAGACCCGCTGCTCTCGCTTACCATCATTTCCCAGGGCTGGCGGCAGGTTCCACCCCTCGGTTCCCAGATCCAGGAGGGTGGGGAGTCCGGCTGAGTGGTGGATGTACAATATGACTGCGATCCCAGCCCAAAGCTGGGCTGCAAAGCTTGAGAGCTTCCTACGGCAGGAACCACCATCACGCTCTGAACCCAGCATGCACAGCGACTCACTCAGACCGAACCCCAGGACCAAACCACACTTACACATTCCCTATGTCACACACACAGGTTTCACTCAGCCACCTGAACTAGTTTTCAGCAGTGCCTCTTACAATTGGACTAAGACGAGCCCACAAACAGAACAAAGGCAGTGGGAACAATGCATAGCCCTTTCAATCTGTCGCTTGTACAAACTTTCCGTACTGTCAGTGGGAGACCACCTCAGAATTTACTTTACTTTATTAAATCTCGGATTACAAATACATTTGAGCGCAAGGCAGCTCATTTCCAAAGGTTCCATGTCAAAGGAAAGGGTTACAATAAAGCAAGGGAGGTACAGACAAAAATCAGGGTTTCATGAGAGCGCATAGCAAGTCAAATGGTATATTTGTGGAAACAGTGCTACACAATCAAGGTTACAAGAGAGCAAAGAAAATCATAAAGTATATTTCAGGAAACCGTCCCAGTCAAGGGTGAGAGGGAAAGGGGGAGAGTAAGAAAAGAGAGAGGAGAAGTGCAGTATCCAGATAGAAAAGGGAAGTATGGCAGCCAGAGGCCTTGTCATGGAGTGAGAGAAAGGGGGGCTAAGGTGGGAGAGGGGGTACAGGAGGAGAAAGGAGGGCAGGAGGAAGGGATAGCAGGATAAGGGAGAGTGGGGACCAGAGGGCCTGGCAAGTCCATGGAAGAGGGAAATCAGTGGAAAAGGGAGGAGGTGACAGAAGGGAAGAGGGGAAATTGTTCTCTCAAGAGAGGTGAATGAACAGGAAGCCTAGTAAGTGCATCAAAAGAGTGAAAGAATAGTGGGAGAGGGTCCGCAGGATGGGAAACTAGGTGTAACAATACTACTGATTGATGGGGCAATGCATGCACCTACTGGGCCAGAGCCCAAACCAACAGACACTGGAACTGCTACCAACAAAGAGAAGGCAGTTTGCTTTCAGGGTCGAGGACTATGCCATCCAGGCCCAGATACCAGGTGTATGTACATACCTCCCAGACATACCCCTGAACCCCGACCCAGTCATACCTAATATTAGATGCTCGTTTCCTTTAGAAGCTTCTGTTCAGGGTCGTGGGTTGACAGTCCTCCCTTCTGATCCTGGTCAGTGATCCTTCCAGTCCTGTGTTCCAGTCCCAGCTCCCAGTTCTGCCCGCAGCTCCCATTGTAGTTATGTTGGCTCTCAGTGCGTCTCCCTCACAGCGTGCAGGTTTGCTTTGACCTTCCAGGCCTGCAGAAGCTGTGTGCCATGGGAAAGGCAGCCCGTGCATTTTTTTTTTTTTTAAGTTGGCATGTCGGACCATATTTAAAGGACAAGTGTACCCGATCGGCTGTGAATGTGCTCACATGATGTCTGACACTGACTGGCATTTTCATCAAGAAAGCTAGATTCTGCAGCCACCAGAGAGAAGGCTGAGTGCATTGATGGCATTCAAATTGTGATGTTTCAGAGGGGAGCCGGGACTTCAGGACAAGGGGGCTGAAAAAAAATGACAGGGAAGAAAAGGGAAACCCTGAGTAGGCTTCTGATGTGCAGAAGCATAGCAGGCACATCCAAAGGATAGTGGCAGCCAGCATAAGTATATCAGGATTGCTATGCATAGACGCTTTGGGGACACACCAGATATTTTGGTCATATTTTGAGAAATATAGAAGGAAAACCAGAGATTTCCAAAACGGAAGCTGGAGCTAACAGCCCTGTCCTTAAAACAAAAAAACATGTCAGGTGATTTTTTACGTCTGGCTGGTTACTGCAGGAGATTGTTCTCAATCTTGTCCAGTTAGCTACTGCTTCCCAGAACTCATGAAGAAACAGTACCCGAATACTGTGAAATGGACTCCAGAGTGTGATGAAGCTTTCTGGGCCATCAAGGCTACATTATGTTTAGCTCCTGTTGTAAGAAATCCAGGCCCTGAGAAATCATTTCTGTTACAGACAGATGCATCACAGGTAGGCCTAGGTGCATTTCTGAGTCAGAATATAGATGGGAAGGAACACCCAGTTCTATATATCAGTAGAAATTGCACAACAGAGAGAAAAGGTACTCCAGTATTGTAAAAATAAATGCCTTGCTGTGAAATGGGCAATGGAGTCCTTTAAGTTTTATATGCTAGGAGCTAGCTTTGTACTTGTAATGGATCACAGTCCTCTCTGTTGGCTTAATCAAATGAAGGATAAAAATCCCAGAATCACAAGGTGGTACCTGACACTACAGCCATTTACATTCAAAGTTATGCACAGGTCCGGAAAAGAGAATGTCAGTGCTGATTTTCTGTCAAGATATTGTTCAGGAACTGAGAATTCAGAAGGTTGAAAAAAGTGTGTGCTTAACCTTAATGTTAGCTGTAATAGGTGTCATGAAAAATGGTTACCACATATGCGAAGAACTGTAATTGTTATGAGGTAATGTTAAAAAAGAAGTAAGACAAGGTTTTGGAAATCTGTGTGTGTATGTATATATGTAATAGATAAACCACTCTGAGGTGTGCGGTCGCGCTCTGATATACGCACGAGGCCGAGTGCATCAGCCACCTAAGGCGTGCATATATCAGAGCGTGACCGCACACCTCAGAGTGGTTTATCTATCTTATAAAATGTCAAAATTGTTTTGGAGGGGGGTTAAAAGTGCAGGTGTGCGGGCGCACTCTGATATACGCACAGTCATGTGGTGGTGCTCATCCAATAAAAGAGCAACAATTTCCCTACCCATTTTATAAATATATGGTTCCCTTTTAAAGAGGGGGGTATGTGACAAGGTTGAGTAAGACCCTGCCTCATTTGTTATGCAGAGAGAGTTAAAAGCAAGGCTCTATTCTGTCCTCTCCTATTCTGTCACTTGTCTATCTCTTGCCCGTCTGATTGAGCAATCAAATTTTCCTTGTGGCACCTAGGAATTGGCCACTCTGATGATTCCACAATTTCCCCTTATCTCCCTACCTTCTCTTGCTGTTTCCATTCTTTCTCTCTTCCCTTACTTTTCTATGGTTAAACAAATACATGTGAATCTTTATGTAAAACTGGGATCCCTTGGTTTGCAAATGTATATAGTTATGTTGTTTGAAATGATTACAGAAAGCTGTCTGGTTTATGTGAAACACAGGGGGTTAATCTTGAAATGTATGTTGACCTTCACAAGTTTCTTTGTAGAAATGTTGGCAGGAAATCAGCCTTGGGACAGGATGTCTTAATTAGTTGCACCTGTTAAGAAGCCTAATGTACTCTTCAGGGTAATCACTGGAAAGAAATTGACAAAATCTTAATACATTTAAATATATTATTTACAAGAATAGGATACAGAATTAAATTGACTGGGGAAAACATCATATAAAAAGAGAACAGTGTTTTGTTTAAAGATAGAGGAGCTGGAGATTTTAAAGGACAACTGAACCAGTACTTTTGCCAAAATGAAGTTGCCGAAATCAAAAAAACATAGAGGTGTGGAATAAACCCCTACATTTTATGTGGTAAGCATAATGTAGTCCAAAGTAAGGATTTTATACTGAGTTCACTGTTTCGTCATGTTAGTAAAAATGTAAAACACCGGCAGAACTTTCAAAGTTTGAGGGTCGGTAGTATCCTAAGACAGCTGCTACATGGTAACGTGATGACATCCATGGAGTGAGACTGCTCTAGAGTGATACTGTAATTATATAAGGGCTTCTTGTATATAGTGAATTTAAAACCTTTATACTGTGAGTTTGGGGCAATTCCTTTACTGTGCATGTGTGATACCCTCTTCACACACCAAGGAAGAAAGGGATCTCCTTGACACTGCTTCAGCAATCCTCTGGATCCACTCTGCTTCCCTCTGAGCTGCACCTTCTAGAAGACACTTGACCTCTCTATCCTCCCTGCTGTCTTTGCCCAGCTCCATTCCCCGAACAATTGAGTCCCCCACCAGGAGTAACTTCTTCCTTTGGGGTCTTCTTCCTCCCACCACTGGGGCTCCTTCCTGGAGGCCCCTCCCCCCGGTTGCAGCCTCAGGTTCCCTTGTGGGACTGTCCTGCTCCTCCAGAACAGTATAGGAGTTCCTGAGCTGGACCAAATGGGGGATGTGCCTCTGACCCCCCCCCCCAAGCCCACCGTAGTCCATCCCTCTCTCTGCCTTGGCATTCAATGTGGCAGTAGCTGCTGATATGGTGGCCTCTAGTTGGGGGCCAAGGTCTTCAATATTCATCCTCCAAGGTCTCAAACTTGTAATGTTCTGGGATGAAAAAAAAGTATTGTATCTTCAGTAGAATTTTCCTAACCTGGTAGCCGTGGAATGTTACCCATTATTACATAATCCGCAGTTCCTGTGAGAGGATTTGTTTTATGAGGGAACTGAATTGGACCCAAACTGCACCAGTTTTTGCTATATGAACATACATACGAAGAAGCCAGCAGAAGGCGGCCATTTGGTCTATCAAGTCTACTCGTACTGTAGGGTCCACAGCTTGAGCTAATGTCCCTGCCCTCCCTCCTCACTCCTCCCATCTTCCCTACCCTTGATCCTTGGCTTCCCCATGCCTATCCCAGCCTCTCTTAAAGCTGCTCACTGTCTTCATCGAGATGACCTCTTCCGGCAGCACATTCCAAGTGTCCACCACCCTCTCTGTGAAGAAGTGCTTCTTGACCTCCCTCCTAAACCTCCCACCCTCCGGCTTAAGACGATGTCCCCTCATATTATGGTTGCCACTCAGCTTAAAGAGACTCTACTTATCAACCTTATTTATCCCTTTCAAGTACTTGAAGGCTACAACCATATCCTCGCTCTCTCTCTCCCTCTCTCCTCTGTCTTCCAAGGAGTACATGTTCAGTGCCCTCAATCTCTCCACGTATGCCTTACCCTGCTGACCAGCTATCAGCTTTGTAGCCCTCCTCTGGACCTTCTCCAGTAGGTTAATGTCCATTTTGAGGCTATGCCTGGGGGTATAGGACATGTAAGATGATTTATCAATAGTAAACATTAAAAATGTGACCACTAACTAATGAATGAATAAATGAAAATCTGTAACATGAAGGCAAAAATATGATATACAGGCTCTTTTTGGGAAGCCTTTGTTTTGGAGGGGGGCAATAGATTCTAATTCACATATATTTTTTTTGGGGGGGGCGACATGATTCTGTTTGTATTTGGACCAGCTACAAAACTATTTTCATTCTTCTGTGCCTTGCATATGCTAGTTGCTAGATGGGAGTGGGGGTCTTTGTTTTCCTTTTAACAGAGGTTCAGATCTGGAATGGTTTGCTGAGATGAGAGAAGGATTTTTTTAAAGAGGGTTGGAGCAGGACAGTGTGTAAAAAGGTGTGTGTGTGTGTGTGTGTGTGTGTGTGTGTGCGTGTGTAGATGTATATCTATATTAATTGCAAAAAAACTTTGTTAATGCACCAGTTAGGGTTAAACCAACAACAGTAGGGAAATGCGGTGTTAGGGTATCTATCTCCACCCCAACCCCACCCATCAAGCAGCAAAAAACTTTACAGATTTGGCTGCCCTGAGTCTTTGCAAATCAGGTCTGGGGTCTTCCTTGAAGTTATCAACTCTAATGCTTCCCCATTCCATCAGCAAATAAGCTCAGATGTGCAGACTATGTAAGAATGGGGTGAGCGTTAGGGATGATAACCCCAAGGAAGATCCCAGATCTGATTTGCTAAGACTCAGGACAGCCAAAACCATAACGTTTTTTTTTTTTTTTTTCTTTTTGCTGCTTGCTGGGTGGGGGGTGAGGTGTTAGAGTTGGATACCCTAACACCACATTTCCCTACTTTTATCAGTTTAACCCGAACTGGTACATTAACGAAGTTTTTTGCAATGAATTTCCTTACTTGTTTAAATAGTAGAATCGTATCGTCATTCACGCAGGTCCCATAGTGCCAAGCATACCTCATGACTAAATTACATTCAGACACACTGACTGGTATTGAACCCCAACTGCCGTGTTTCTGACCATTCCTCGAGTTTCCCAAGATCCCTGTGCAGAAACACGGCAGTTGGGGTTCAGTGCCAAAAAGTGCAAAATAGTGCACCTGGGACATACAAACCCCGGCACTGAGTATAGGATGGGGGAAGGCGGGTACTAGCAGTTCTTTGATGGTAAAGAGACCTCGGGGCTATCATATTGGAGGACATCAAGAAGGCATGGCAGTGTGACAAGGCAGTGGATAGGGCTAGCGGAATGCTGGGACGCATAGGGATGGGTGTCTGTAGCAGGAGGAGGGAGGGAGGTGGTCTTACCATTTATATCGCTTACTGGTGTGGCCACACCTAGAGTACTGTGTTCAGTTTTAGAGACCACACCTTAGAAAGGACATAGAGTAGATGTGGTCGAGAGGAGGGCAACTAAAATGGTGCAGATTTTGCAAGAGAAGCCCTATGAAAAGAGATTGTAGTATCTCAAGCATGTACACACTGGAAGAAAGGAGAGAGAGGGGATTTGATGGCTACCTTCAAGTACCTTAAAAGGGAGAATAGGGTACAGATGGGGAGTACAGACCAGGAAGTAGCATTCCACCTCTGATGGTCCATGCTAGGCTGAAGATGAACGGACAGGAAAACAGAAAAAAAAGTAGCACCAGACCTCCCAGCACGGAAGACCCTATTGTTTGTTAAAGTGCAAAGTGTATAGCGCCGATCATACCTTGTGGCTAAATTGCACTCAGACTGACTGTACTGGTTTCACTGGCACAGCAGCATCATTAGAGGTCCATGAGGATGCTGCTGTGCTAGGGAAACCAGTAGAGTCAGTGGGCCCAATTCCAAGATGACAACTTGAGCCAACACATATGGCGTAAGTCGCACCTTGCGCCATGGGTTCCTGTGGCCAGAATTCCTAGAGGTGGTCTGCACCATGGCACAGCCAGCCTGCGACCAGGGGGACATATGCCACCAAAGGCCCCTGTGGCACTGCGGAAGGGGGGTTATGGCAGCATCTGCACCCTATTCTGAAAGGGCAGCAGCCGTAACTCTCCAATGCCATTCCAAGAGGCCCTGCGGCACTGCAGGGTTAGACCAGTTATTAGCTAGTGTAAGGGACTTATGCCCTGCCCGATGCCCCCCCCCGCATGGCCCCAACCCACACACTGCCATGCCGACCCACCACCACCACCACCACATAGAGACTTCCATCCCGCGCAATGCCGGGTTCCTCCTGCTGGTTCCCAGCACCGTGAGATGCGGAATGCCAGCCCGCCGTGCCAGTGTGCTGCTGCCATCACCCCTCCCCATGGCCCACCAGGGCTTGTGGGCAGTTTTGGGGCTTGTGGCTGGGGGGGGTGGCTGTGCCCTGTCGTTTGACATGTCGGTGGCTTGTGGCACCCAGGTCAGGTGCACCCTTCCTGTGGCACAGGGCAGGTGGTGCCGCAGGTCGTAGTCGCCAGGGACCCTGCCTGTTCTGAAATAAGGCGCAGGGTCCCCGGCGTTGCGGCAAATGTCACAACTCTCATTCACCAGTGAGTTGCAACGTTCATCTTAGAATCGGGCCCAGTGTGTCTGAATGTAATTTAGCCACGAGGTATGATCAGCACTATGCACTTGCACTTTAATTAAGAATAGTGTTTTCCATACTCGGAGGTTTGGTGCCGCTTTTTGTTTTCTTGTCTTACAGGTGGGGAGTTTCTTTCCAGTAAGAACAAGCACTGCAAACAAGGGGCATGCAATGAAGTCAGAGGTCGGGGGAATTCAAGAGTGATGTGTGGAATTATTTCTTCATGAAGGGGTAGTGAATGCTTGGAATAGACCACCAGCAGAAGTGGTGGAGGCTAGAACAGTGGGGGCTTCAAGCATGCATGAGATAGACATAGGCATGTATTAGATGGAATACAGGGAGGTGGGTGGGTTGATGGTGAGCAGATAGGGTCTGCAGAGACAGAATAGGTACGGAACATCTGGGCAGACTAGAGGGCTAAATAGTCCTTTTCTGCTGTCAGATTCTTTGTTTCTATAAAATATAGGCTGAATTGTGTCTATTATCTGTTTTTTAAATGTTTTCCCAGAGGGAACTGCCCAATGAACCTGTGGTTAGGAAGTCATGGTCCAGTGCAGGTTCAGACTCTGA
Source organism: Neoceratodus forsteri (assembly GCA_016271365.2). Taxonomy (NCBI): domain Eukaryota; kingdom Metazoa; phylum Chordata; order Ceratodontiformes; family Ceratodontidae; genus Neoceratodus; species Neoceratodus forsteri. Next base: position 1,097,682,858 of record CM057451.1, read on the forward strand.
AGCTGGTTTAGTCGGCCAGGAGGACTGGGTTGGGGCTGCCGTTTGGCCACGCTCCCAGCCAAGGAGAGGTGGCACTATGGTTCTAGAACCACAGAGATCCCTGTGGTGGGCAGCAGAGCTTGCTTTCTGCACACGGCGTCATTGCCTGCTTGCATGGGCTGAAGGGGCGCTACCCAGCACTGGGTGGTAGGTGGGCAGCACTAAGGGAAGAAACCCGAATATAAATGTGCATCAAGCAGCCTGAAAGATCCTGCTCCATGTTAATCCCCAACGGCTTCATGTTGGGAGTGGCAGCAGACAGGGCAGAGGGGTTGTTGACAGCACAAGATTTGATGCAGGTGTAGGTGGCAGCTTGGGAGCAAAACAGTTTTATGAAGAAAAAAAAATCCCCAGAGCCCGGAGAATTTTTTTTAAGCATCACCTTGACAACCTCCAGAAATGGAGAGATGGGACTATGGTTTAATGTCTCATTTGAAGGATGGGAAGCTACCAGGGCATGCTTACTGAGAGCAGAATTTACCTGTAGCTTTTCCCGAACTCTTCGACATGCCTCACTCATCCTTTGGGGAGAGGGTGCAGAAAATAAGGAATAACAAGATCAAATACCCCAAAAACACAGTGAAAGTATGGTTAACTAGTACTCAGTCTGTACAAAGTCCAGTGAACAGAACAGTTGCAGAACAGTGCCATGGTAGCCAGATGGAGGGCCAGAACAGTGGCAGTGTGACAGAATTGGCCCCAATCACAAAGATCCATGAAAAATTGTATTTGTAAAGATCACGGAGTGAAGCACTGTGAAAAATGCTTCCATCATTTCTTTCTCTGCTGTTGGTCTTGCAGTGTTAATTAGTACAGTGGCAACTGACAAAATTCAATAAAACCGTCGGACTTGCGTGTCAGTGTATCACAACCTACTATGTGGTGTCTGTGCAGAGGGGGATAGTGAAAAAGCAGGGATACTGAACGAATATTTCTGCTCAGTATTCACAAAAGAGGGGGGTGCCTAATCCAGTTAACAGAAGCACTCTGGATAGGGGGGTCGATCACAGTCCTTTCACAGAAAAAAGGGTTCTGAAATAACTCCTAAAACTGAAGGTGGACAAAGCAATGGGGCCTGATGGAATTCACCCCAGAATTCTAAAAGAATTAAGGGGAGAACTAGTGAAACCACTGACTACCCTTTTTAACAAATCATGGGAGGATGGTGTGGTACCAGAGGACTGGAGGAAGGCGGATGTGATTCCCCTTCATAAAAGTGGGACCAAGACAGAGGCAGACCTCTGTGGTAGGGAAAGTGATGGAATCACTTCTGAAGGAAAGAATTGTTGAGTACCTAGAGGCCAGTGGCGCACAGGACCCAAGGCAGCATGGGTTCACAGCGGGAAGGTCATGTCAGATGAATCTAATTGATTTCTTTGACTGGGTGACCAAAGTAGTAGACCAGGGAAGGGCTGTGGACATGGCCTACCTAGACTTTAGCAAGGCATTTGACACAGTCCCACACAAAAAATTAATAGTTAAATTAACCAGCCTGGGAGTGGGTCCCAGGGCGGTAGCCTGGGTAAAACATTGGCTGGACAACAGGACACAGAAGGTAATTGTAAATGGAGTCCACTCTGATAGGAAAGAGAGGTTACTAGTGGGGTACCGCAGGGTTCAGTACTGGGTCCAGTCCTTTTTAATGTCTTTAGAAGTGACATTGCAGAGGGACTAGAAGGAGAAGTATGCCTCTTTTGCAGATGACACAAAGATCTGCAACAAGGTTGATACACAAGGAGGCGTGGAAAGGATGAGAAGGGACCTGGCAAGGTTGGAGGAATGGTTGGAAGTATGGCAGCTAGGATTCAGTGTAAAGAAGTGCAAAATAATGCACCTGGGAAACAAAAACCCAGGGGAAGATTACACAATGGTGGGGGTAGTAACAAAACAAAAAAGGAAGGGCCTGGGGGCAATCTTATCAGATGACCTTAAGGTTAGCAAGCAATGTGAGAAGGTAGTAGGGAGAGCTGGGGGTATACTGGGATGCATAGGTAGAGGCATCACCAGCAGAAAACAGGAAGTTGTTATCCCTCTGTACAGACAGTTGGTGAGACTCCATCTGGAGTACTGCGTCCAGTTCTGGAGACCCCATCTCCACAAGGACATAGACAGGATGGAGGCAATTCAGAGGAGGGCAACTAGAATGGTGCAGGGTCTGCAAGAAAAGCCATACGAGGAGAGACTAAAAGAGCTTAATATGCATACCCTTGAGGAAAGGAGGGAGAGGGGGGAAATGATAGAAACGTTTAAGTACCTCAGTGGAATCAACAAAGTCCAAGAGGGTAGTATCTTTCAGAAAAAGAGACATGCAAGAACAAGGGAACAATTTAAAAGATGGGGGTTCAGGGCAATGTGGAGGAAGTATTTTTCACAGGAAGGGTAGTGGATGCATGGAACAGCCTTCCTGAGGAGGTTGTGGGGTCTAAAACTGGGGGAGAATTTGAGAATACATGGGACAGACATAAGGCAATTCTTGTGGGGGGTAGGAAGAAATAGGCTGTTGGTTAACTAGGATCTGCGGCTTATCCTGTAGGTAGGGAAATGGGCAGACTAGGTGGGCCAAGCGATCCTTATCTGCCGTCAAAGTCTGTTTCTATGTTTTTAAGCCATCTCACTGGGCCATAGAAACATCACAAGAAGCACCCAGTTGGGTTGATTGCTTAGCATTGACTTACCAGTGTTATGAATGGAACATCTGAGCAACTTCCATTCACATGACCTTTCATTCACGCTGACTCCAGGCTAGTTAAGAACTCCACTGTACAAATGCTAAAAGAGCAAACGTAACAAACATAGAATTTGTCGGCACAGAAGTACTGCTTGGCCCACCCAGTCTGCCCAGATGTTGAATGCCTAATCTGCCTCCGCAGACCCTATCTGGTCTCCGGTGACCCTCCCACCTCCCTACCTCTATTCTAATATACCCCTATGTCTGTCCCTCGCATGTTTGCAGCCCCCCACTGTTTTAGCCTCCACTACGTCTGCTGGCAATCTTTTCCAGGTGTCTACTACCCTTTCAGTTAAGAAATATTTCCTCACATGTAATTGTGTAATTCTTTTGGACTTCCAGAAGGCATCTGATAAGGTCCCGCACAATATACTGTTAGATAAGTTGGCTATCTTCAAGGTCAATCGAAAAATCATTAGACGAGTACACAACTGGCTGGTTGACAGGAAGCAATTGGTCAGGGTTAAGGGAGCATATTCTGATGAGGCACTGGTCACTAGCGGGGTCCCTCAAGGATCAGTTTTGGGCCCTACACTATTCTCACTGTATGTCAGTGACATCTGTATAAACACTGGTGAGGAACTGGTGATGGTCAGATTTGCTGATGACATAAAGCTGGAAGGACCAGTGAAAACTGAACAGGAAAACAATGTTACTTATGGATGATCTGTCAAAAGTGGAGAAATGGGCAAAAGACAATGAGATGACCTTTAGTGCAGGGAAATGTTCAGTTATGCATTTGGGCAAAAACAATAGACTACAAGACTATGCACTAAACTCTGTTTAAATAAAAAAAAAAAAAAAAGTCGATAATGAAAGGGACCTAGGAATAATAGTAGACAGGAAACTCAATTTAGTAAACCTTGCACTAAACTAGTACAAAAAAACTACCTAGTTAACAACATCAAAAAATCATTTATTTCCAGAAATAGTGTATTATGCCGCTATATAGATCAATTGTCAGGCCTCGCTTAGATTACTGCACTCAGCTGTGGAGCCCTTATATGAGGAGCGAGATGGATAGAGTGGAGGGGGTGCAGTGTAGGGTGACCAAAATAGTCTATGGGCTATGGGAACTAAGTTACGATGATAGATTAAATAAATTGGGACTATACCGGCTGGAGCAGAGGATAGTGAGAGACTATCTCTTGATGCTGTTTAAAATTATAAATGATAAGGAGCTGTCAAAGGAACTAGGGATGGAAATACAGAATAAGCCCGTAGGCCTGAGATCACACAAACAACAAATCAGACTTAAGTACACCAGCAAAAATTGGAGATTGTATTCATTCACACAAAGGACAAGGATAATATGGCATTCCCTTCCAGAGGATATAATACAAAGCACAAGTCTAGAGGTCTTTAAGCAAAGATTGGATACATTTCTATTTAACTCATTATTACCTGGGCCGTCATTTTGTGTCAGGTAAACAATGGATAGTTCGGACTTCATAAGAAGCTATTGGAAGTAGGAGAGTTCAGCTGGATCCATTCCCATGGATAGACATGATGGTCGCCAAGCCTGCTTCTGTCTAAACACCCAGTGTAATACATCTCTCTTGAAACCCCACCCCCAGCTTCATTGCATGTCCCCGGTCCTGGTTCTTTCTCATTTGAAAAAGGCTCCCTCCACGATGTTCACCCCTGTGAGGTACTTGTGGGTCTTGCTCATGCCACTGCTCTTTCTCCTCTCTTCCAGGGTGCACATGTTGAAATCCCTCCATCTCTCCTTCTAGGGCTTCTCATGCAAACCCTGCAGCATTTTAATTGCCCTCCTTTGGACTGACTCCATCCTGTCTATGTCCTTTCTGAAGTGCTGCATTCAGAACTGGGAGGCAGAATAGCATAGTGGTTAAGAGCACTGAGCTACAAACTTGGGAACTGGGTTTAAATCTCACAACCTCTACTTGCAAACTGTGTGACCATGAATTAGTCACTTAACTTCCTTGTGCACCAAGGACACACCTGGAAACGAGCGTTGCTGGAGGTGGACCCGGTCCGTGGAGGACAAACTGGCTTTGAGAATTCACTATGGTGAACATCAAAGGGCGGTCAACCATAAGAAGGCAGAGTTCCTGTCCAGGGAGATTGCTGCATGGAGGAACAGACCGGCTCTGCTCTTTCGGCCTGTAGATAGGCTACTTCATCCGGCCTGTCTGCAGCCGAAAAGCGCAATTTCAGTCGCTCAGTGTGAGGAGTTCACTCATTTCTTCTCTGACAGGGTGTCCTCCATTAGGACTGAGATCTCCCCAGTTGGGCTTGACCAACCCAGCAGTGGTGGGCCTTGTGTGGTCAGAGGCACTTCTGTTGTCTGGGGTGAGTTTAGGTCGGTGGGGTTGGCAGAGGTCATTGAGTTAATTTCGAACCACAGCCCACTTTGTGCAACCTGGACCCAGGCCTGACTTGTTTCTTACTGGGAGTTGAGTCTGTTGGCCCAGTGTTCACCGAGATTCTCGTGTTCGCTTTCGGATGGGGTTTTCCTGACACCTTTGAAAGAGGCGTTGGTGAGGCCCCTCTTGAAGAAACAATCACTCCACCCTGATATCTTGGCAAATTACTGACCAGTCTCTAACCTCCCATTTCTGGGGAAGGTTGTTGAGAAAGTGGTGTCTCTGCAGCTTAAGGCACACCTTGCAGCCTATGACATCTACGAGCTATTATAGTCTGGATTTCGGTCAAAACAACATGGAAACAGCGTTGGGGTACAAAATGATCTCCTCAGGGTGAGAGATAGAGGAGACCAGTCAGTTCTCGTTCTCCTCGATCTCTCCTCTGTCTTTGACACTGTGAACCACATAGTGCTACTGGGTCGCTTGAAGGAGCTCTGCGGACCCACCAATACTGTCATCCACTGGTCGAGTCCTTTCTCATGGGCAGGATGCAATGGGTAGTGATGGGGAATTTCTCTTCCTGCCCAAAGCCTCTGCCTTGTGGAGTTCCCTAGGGTTCGATCCTGTCGTGCATGTTGTTTGCGATGTATATGCTGCCCCAGGGTGAGATTATTAGATGCTACAGTCTGGGTTTTCACTGCTATGCAGATGATACCCAGCTGTAAATATATTTTGCCCCTGGGACAAGCAACGCTGTGGAGGTGCTAAATAAATGCTTGGCTGAGATCTAAAAGTGGATGTCCTCTAACTGGCTAAGACTCATCCCTAACAAGGTGGAGGTATTGATGATTGAGCCTAGTCGCCGGCGTGATGTCAATGTTGCTGGATTGGGTATAGGCTTATTTTTAGGCTCTGCCCAGTTGGTAGCTTCCACTAGGGTGAAAAATCTGGGCATCATCCTTGATGACAGATTGACACTTGAGGCTCGTCTGGAGTGTTTTTACCACTTAAGGAATGTCTCCCGGATTAAAGCCTTAATTCCACCTAGTGACCTGCCCTTACTGGTGCATGCCTGTGTTACATCCAGGCTTGACTACTGTAACGCTTTGTACTTCGGGGTCAGTGGGGATATTCTCCATCACCTGCAGCTGGTGCAGAACATGGCAGCCAGGTTGCTGATGGGCCTTCCAAGGTCCTGCCATATGACCCCAGTCCTGCATGATTTGTACTGGCTGCTGGTGAGGTGGAGGATTACCTTCAAGGTGAGCTTGCTCATCTATAAGGCCCTATGTGGGTCAGGCCCAGATTACCTGAGTGACTTTCTGACTCCTGTCCACCCTGTACGCTCGCTCCGTTCCTCTACTGAGGGCCTCCTGGCTGTTCCCAGGGCCAGGCTGAAAACCCCAGGAGACCGTGCATGTGAGGTGACTGGGCCCGGCCCTGTGGAATTCGCTGCCAAGATCCCTGGGGGAGGTTCCATCTGTGGAGGCTTTTAAGCGGGATCTGAAGGCCCATTTACTGAAAGACGTTTTTGCTAGCCAGCTGTAAAATATTTATTGATGCTATTATTGTATTGTTGTTTGTTTATTGAATCTACTGACTGTCATGATCTAATGTGATTTTTGCTGATTTTATATATTTTATATTTTGTAAAGTGCCCAGAGCCTCCGGGATTGGGCACTACATAAATAAAGTTGCTTACTTACTTACTAATTACTATTGTGTCTTTCGTGGCCAAAAATTGTAAAATACATAAATAAAAACTTAGCACTCCAGGTGGGATTTCACAGGTGAGTAATACAGTGGCACCATCACCTCCCTCCTCCTGCTGGAGATACCCTCTCTGTGCATCCCACTAGCCCTACCCACTACTTCGTTACACTGCCCTGCCACCTTGAGGTCCTTGGGTATGATTTTGCCAAAATCCCTTTCCTGTTTAGTGACTCACTATCTCCCCACCCATCCTGGGTTCCGATACCACAGGTGCATGATTTTGCACTTTTTTGGCCTTGCACTCCAACTGCCATGCTTTTTGACCACTCCCCGAGTTTCCCTAGATCCCTACATATTCTCTCCACCCTCTCCTGAGTGTCCACACTATTGCAGTTTTTCGTATTATCTACAAAAAGGCATAACATTACCTTGCAGTTCTTCTGCCATGTCCTTTATGAAGACAGTGAAGAGGACCAGTCCCGGTACTGAGCCCTGTGGTACCCCACTGGTGACTCTCCCATCATTAGAGTGAGTGCCATTAACCCCCACCTTCTGTCTCCTTTGGATACCACCCTTAGGCTACTCAGTTTCTTTATCAGCCTTTTGCACAGCAGTGTTGATACTTATAGCAAAGCATATGTACTTGCTCCATCTCTAAAAGGGGGCATATTAAATCTACTTGACCTTCAGATTTGAGTCGAGTTCCCCTCTGTAACCGAGAGTGCCCATGCTGCAAATTATAGCTTTACATCTCAGCAGGAAAACACTGAGACAGGTGCTCCATTGTCTGCAAGGACAGCAGAGCAAAAAGAGAGAGGGACAGACGGACAGACAGGGGCAGACACGGGGACAGAGAAAGCATTGCCCATGTTTTGATATTGAAAGCTATTCTGCCTTGTTCTTCCTATTGTCTGCAAATGACTACAACAAAAATAACATTTTTAAAGGAAGAACATTGTTAAAATAATGTTTGAAACCTTTCTGTATGCCTGAGTTACTTCTCATGCGTTGTTTCCCTGTAGACTTGACCATATTCATGCACCAGAACTTTCATTAACCTGTTCCATTGCTGTTTTCCAGGAGTTCTGGTTTTATCCTGGTACCCTCCAGGTACGGCAGACGACAATGGGGAGCCAAATGAGGATCTGGTGCCGTCCATATTAGATGCTGGACATCGACATAACATAAAGGTACTGCACAAAGAATGAAGCTTCGTAATCTCTTGGTTTGATCTCTGGGCCTTTATATTAAGGGGATACGTGATGGCTAGGCGTGTGATACAGAATATATCTGAATGTGTGGCAAGTGAGCTCGAGGAATATCACGAGTGGCAGAAAGTAGCGGAGCCACTAGTGATGGTTCCCTGAGCCATCACGTATGCCTTATAATACAATAGGACTGTGTTTTGTGCTGGGGGGGGTTGTTTGGTGATGTCACCACGATCACCGCAGTGTGATATCTGGAGTTGTCGCACTGCAGTGAGAATACATGTTTTTATCTGATGAGTTATCTGCTCACTCCTGTTGTATAATACTATATATGAAACATGAACAGGGGCTATTCGAACAGAAAAAGACCATTCTAAGGGGAATGGCTTTGTTCCCTGAACCATTCATCAAGACTGGGTCTCTAGGAAAGGGGTGTTTGTTTGTTTTTTTTTTTTTTTTTTTTTTCTCAGGCGTCCGACCCTAAGAAATAAGTATTGCTTCATATAAAAAAAAAAGCAAAAGAACGAAATATCCATGTACTACTGGGATGGGCAATAAATGTTATTGAAGACCTTTTTAAGGTAAGCCTAGACTGATTTCTGTTTACCAAAGGCCAGCCCGCACCACACCAGAGACTTTGGTCCAGATGTAGACTCGGTTTATGAAGGGTCGGTCAGGCTGAAGAGGATAGAGCATCTGGGTAACTGCTCTCTGCTCCCAGGGAGGGAGGTGTGGCGGAGTTAGGCTACACCCTCGGCTGTGACTGATGGACCACTTTTGTATCTCCTTATTTCCTAGCAACAGCTGCCGCTTTTCTCTTTGCTTTTCTTCTTTTTCCCACCTACCCTAGGTTGGCCACGTAGCGTAGCTCTTTACTTTCCCTATTAAACTTCCTACTAGTTCTCTCTCTCTCTCTCTTCATTCTTTTTCCATTTCCATCCATCCAGTCGTTGGAATGATGCCAAACACCTGGAGAGGTGTTGTGTAAAGTGCATAAGTGCATTTTGTGTACAAAAAAACATGAAGGCTATTTTAAATAGGAATGAATACAGTTAGTAAAGCCTTTTTAAAGAAAAAGGAGTCAGAAGTCATATAAAACAATAATAATGTCATGATTAATACAGTTATAAGAAATCCTTAAGGTATTTTCACAAATTTGCACTATAAACCTTGTACTGTATAAGGTTCTGTTTATAAAAGAGCTTAGTCAGTGTGGATCAGAGATAAAGTAAATATCTGTGGAGATATATATACATATACATACACTGTACTTTTAAGTGAACCAGGAAATCCCCTGATACAGTTCCCTCCCCCTTGGTTTTGAAACATGTCCAGACATGTAAGGGTTCTGTCAGGTTACCTTACCAAAAATATATAAAAACCTTTGCATAGAGTTTACTTCAGTTCAGTCTAGTAGACTTCAGTCTTGAGAGTGAAGGAGAGCGGTGCTACTGCAGACAAGCTGTTGAATGCAGATGAGAAGGGTCTTAGGAGCTCCAAGATCCAGGATTGTATTATGGGAGAAACTACTGATGTTAAGTAGTGATTTGCTTTGCAATTTTTTTGTTTTCATTTATTATTTTTTGAACTTTTGAAAAATAAACATCACACCACGGTGTGTTTTAAACCTATAAATTTGCCTTGTCTGAAGTTTATTCCCACACACTGTGACAGGAGGGTGACAGTGCTCGGCATATGCCTAGCCCCTTGTGGCAGCTGGGGTAAGCAGCCAGGACTGTTCAAACAGGAGGAGTGGCTGCTACTGACATCCCACACACGGAAGCGTACATGTGAGCATCTGGGTGGCACTGTACACACACTCCCCAGGGGCACAGAAAAGTGGAAAAATGGTGGATTCCTGAGCGTCCCTGGCATCCAGCCACCCAGTAGCCCTTCACCCGATGAACACCCAGGCCACGCCGCTTCATGTGAAGGTAAGCCATGGAGGAAAATCAGGGTGACAGGACTGGGGTGGCTGGCATCTGGTGTGCTGCTGAGTACCAGGGGGAGAATCGGCACTAACTGCAAAAACAATTTCTGCTTACCAAGGGAATCACCGCGTACCTATGATACTAAGGTGGGTAGGAAATCCCTGTAAGTTAGCATATGTTTGCAGAGCATACTTACAAAACCCTGCTTATAAAGCAGTGAAATGGACCTGGACATAATGTCCTTTCGCAGATTAGTATGTCGTTATGTTATCCTGGTTCCAAATAGGACCACTATAGAATCTAACAAACAGATGGACTTTTCTGGTCTCATTAGCTTCAAATGATGCCAGGGTGCTACATTTAAACGTAGTTATGAGCTTACAAATGTAAGAAAGCTGTTTCAGCGCTTACACACACACACATGCAGAAGGTCTGGAGTGTTATGAGTGCTGGCTCCTTCTTGACCCTGTTATGTTTACAAGAAACTTGGGAGGAAAAATTTCCATCCCAGTCTCTCCCTTTGTGCACGCACTCCATCTCTTCAACCTACCCATTTCTGAAGCTGCTGCTGTTGATTTTTTCTGTCTCTCAATAACTCCATCCTGTAGCACAATCCCGGTGCTATTAAAAAAAAAAAAAAAAAAAAATCTTCCATTCTGTTTCTCTCCCACAGCCCAGTCCTGATGAAATAATCTTTAAATGCAAAGCCAACTCCCTCTTCTGCACACTCCCTCCCCTGACCTACAACCCTAAACATATCCTCAGTGCTGTAGGTGATGGAGAGCGTCTATATGTGGGCTTGAATTGCCCTCGTTATTTCCACACTCTGCCACCACAGAGTTCAAAAGTGCCAACAGTAAACAAGCACCACAACCTTCCCAATCTCATCTTCCCTGATCCACTGGGAGCAGATCAGCAGTTCTGCCCAGCTACAGAAGTGCAGAAAGGTGAAAGTAAACATGCCGTTGGCGACTGTCTGCTGTGGCATACCTATGGTTCTGAGCGATTATGCAAATGCAGCACTGGTATTCCTCTAACTTTGCCACTGTCTGCTAAGTCAGCTAGAATGGGTGTAAATATTAAGATAACCCCAGTTATCCCTTTGGTTATTTGGTACAACTATGGGAACACCACAGCACAGTAACACCAAGATTCAGGAGAATTTGAACTCCGTCGCATTTCCATTTTTTGTAGATTCGTGCTTCGACTTTGAAATACAAGCAGACTTGATAGACCCAATGGCCTTATTCTGTTTTCTTTGTTATATGTTCATAACTCCCTAACTGATAAAACATTAATTTTCATTCCTTTTTTTTTTTTGGTAATTTATAGTTTCTGCAGTTTTTGCCCTGTTTTTTCTCTCCTATTCTCCGGGGCCCCAGCACACAGGCATCGTGCATGCGTGGAGGCACACGCACGCCCCTCAGGTAGGCACCGCCATCCATCCTCCACCAGGTGGCGGCCAGTGGCGGGAGCCTCCAGTCCCTACCAGGAGGAGAGCTGCCTTGTGACAGCTCGATCTCGCTCCTCACCCTCTTCCCCCCCACAGCCGACCCCTCCCCCCCAACAACCCAGGCTCATTCCCAAACCCAGGCCGGCTAATTTTCATCCTTTTCAACAAAGGATATTTAATAACAAGTGCACACAACTTGCTGGTCTTGTCAGTTCTTTCTGTTCCACGCACTCCCTGCTGTCCAGTGGAACCCGTGCTCTCTCTCTCTTGTTGTCCCATGCCAATCGGACCCGATGTCAAATGGCACCCACTCACCCTGTCCTTTGCCGAGCAGTGCCTGGTGTCCAGTGGCACCCCTACCTCACCCAATCCTGTGTCAGCAGTCCCTTGGAATTAGTGACTCCCACTCCCCATCCAGTGCCAAGCAGACCCTGGCATCAAGTGGCACCTCTATCACCCTGGCCATTGCCAAGCAGTTTGTGGTGTCCAGTGGCAACTCACCCTCACCCCTTTCCTTCTGGCTGTGGAGGTGAGTGGAGGGTTGTACCGGCCATCAAAAGGTGGGCTAATTACTGGGTCTGGATGGGGGGGCATTTGTAGTGGCACCAGTGTGGGCTCTAGTGGCCTCATTAATGTTTTTGGGAAAGGGGCAGGAATTGGGGTGCAAGCAAGGCACAGGGGTTGTGTTCCCATTAGCTGTATTTCTTTGGAGGGGGTGATAATCACAGCACAGGCATGCACCTGACCATGTGGTCCTTCTCTTTGGGGACGGGGATCAAGGAACAAGTCCGTAAGCATGAATGGGCTCCCGGAAGTCACAGTTTTTGGGGGTGGGTGGGGGAGAGGGTGAATTTTCTGACACTAGGGATGGGCTCCCTGTGTCAGACGATCACTACAGATATCTGGGGAAGGGGCATCATCATGAAAAAGACAAATGCAACCACAACGTGGTCGCAAAGGTGTGTGCCCATTAAAATAGTTGGGGAGGAGGGCATTCTGATCTGAGGGCAGCTCATTTCCAGGAGCATCCGGGGAGAAGGGGACATTGCCATGTGTAAGGCAACAGCAAAAGGCAAAATAATGTACATTGATTCATACAGTAGCAGTACTTGGAAAATGAGGGACGATCCAAAATAGCCGCCAGTTACACTTGTCTGAGAGGCCCTACAGACCAATTCAGCTTTATGCTTTATTTGTGTTTTTTTTTTCGTAGAACTCCCTTACAGGTACATCTTTGAATTGACTTGGAAATTAGGTTAAAAAAGGTAAAATCTGATATATTTTTCCTTTCTTTCTCCCCCTCTCCTGTCCACTCCTTCCCTGTTTATGTGCTGGTTGGCTCGACTTGGCTGAGAGAGGCACCGACCGGTAATGAGCACTACTATCTACTATTTCGGATGAGACGTTAAACCGGGGTCCCATCTGCCTGTTCTGGTGGTAGTTCAGCTGGATGTTAAAAATCCCATGGCACTTCTCTAAAAGAGTAGGAGAATTCTCCTGGTACCCTGGCCAAATTCCCTCCATTCACAAAAATACCACAAACAGCTTAATCTGTTCAAGGTCAGTTGGCATTCATCTGTATCCCCCTCCCCAAGATCATGCCTGAAAATAAGCAGAATCTGCCTAGTGCACTTACCCGGTCAACAAAAACTAAATAAATAAAAATAAAAAAAAATCTGTCACTGGCTTTAGTCAATTATCATGCTACGCCATGAGTGTGCTCTCTGTAAAGCAGTAATATTTCAAAGGTCATAATCAAAGCGTAGAGAAGTTGTACCTGCTCACTGGCACTTGTATCAAGCCATAGAGTACCTTTTACTGGTCTTTTCTTTTTCTACATTGGTGCTGCAGATGATACAAAAATCTGTATTAGGGTGGACACCCTGGGGTGGGGGGGTGGAGGCAATGAGGCAGGACCTGAAGATTCTGGAGGGGTGGTCAGAAACTTGGCAACTGAAATTCAATGCCAAAAAGTGTGCTGTGATGCACTTGGGGTGTAAAAACCCACGAGCAGCTCACTCTCGGGGGATGGGTCAAGAAAACAGAGCAGGACAGGGATCTGGGGATTATAATATCAAGCAATCTTAAGGTAGGTAGCCAGTGCAGCTGGCTGTGGGAAGGCAAATGGAATGTTGGCATGCATTGGAAAGAGGGCATAACTAGCAGAAGGAGGGAGAGGTGTGATACCTCTTTACACTATACGATAGTGAGGCCGCACCTGGTCTGGGTCCAGTTCTGGGAGACCGCACCTACCCAAGGACATAGATGGCATAGAAAGGGTTCAGAGAAAGGCAACTAAAATGGTGCACGATATGCAGGAGAAGCCATATGAGCAGAGGTGTAGGGAATTTGATCTGTACCCATTGGAGACCAGAAGGGAGAATGTGGACATGATTGAAACCAAGTACGTGAAGGAGATCAATAAGATGAAGGAGGGGAGCTTATTTAAAAGGCCGGAAGGGGCTAAAACTAGAGGGCATAGCCTAAGATTGGAGGGAGGAAGATACAGAGGCAATGTGAGGGGGCGATTCTTAATGGAGAGGGTGGTGGAGGCCTGGAACAAACTACCAGAGGAGGTGGTGGCAGCTGAAATGGTGGAGGGATTTAGAGGGCATGGGACAGACATATGGGGTTGGTAAGTGGGGGGGAGGGGAAGGCCCGTGGAAAAGGAGATGAGTAGCTGGGAGGCAGGGGCAGGCTCGATGGGCCATTGGGGTCCTTTTCTGCCATCAGATTTCTATGATTCTATGAAACAAGTGGATAGAAGACAAAGATACAAACTATATGATATCCTATGTTGAAAGGGAAATTTGTATATAAAACAAAAAAGAGGAGCATGGGGAAAAGAGATAGAAGGGAAATGAGAAGTATGTAGGAAGGAAAAGGAGGGAAACAAAGGGAAAGCAGCCCTATCAGGGTTGGTGTTAGGTTGTGTAACAGTACAGATGTAGCTGTTCTGCACATAAAAGGCAGCTCTAACAGGGTTGGAGGTAGGTTTATTAATTTATTTTTTTTGCATATTATTTTTATCCTCCCTTACCACACCCAGCTGCCGCTCCTTGGGGCGGCCAGCCTTAACCTGCCACTCCCTCTCCCATTCCGCCGTCCTGCTGCTCCCCACCGCCAGAGCTGACCCGGCCTATCCCTTCACCAGGGGCCCCCCTGCCTGCCGGGGACCATCAGGAGGGGAGACCGGAGTACTTGCAGGCAGTCCCTTGCTTCTGTGCCAGGCGAGAGTATGCAGCTTCGGGAGCGTCCCGGCTTCGTGGCTTGGGGAGGCGGAGTCGCCATCATCTGGCCCGCATGGGCGCCATTTTCATGTTTTCCCTTCCCCATCTACAGCACCAGTCTTGCAGTGCTCCTGATCTCCATCAGGGGCTGCTACAGAATGAGGCAACCCATACAGCCCACCCCAGAAGAGGAGAGCAGTCCTCCAGATGCTCAAGCCTCTCCTTCCCCTGGCATCCCGAGTCCGTTCCCAAACCCGGGTTTCCAGCGTAGCATGAGGTGTGGCATCCAGCGCCTCAGCCCTTGGCACCACCTGGCCAGCTGAGGTGGGTTATTTAACAGCACGGAGATAAAAGGCAGCACTAGTAGGATTGGTGGTAGGTTGTGTAACAGCGCAGATATACAGTAAAAGACAGCTCTAACAAGGGGTTGGTGGTAGGTTGTGTAACAGCACAGGGATAACAAACTCTGGCCAGAGCTGACATGGCTGCAGTTGCACTTTGAGCACTCGCTGAGTTCATGGTGGAACAGTCCGTCATGACCAAGATGGCAGCAAGAGCTCAGTGCGTATGCACGAGCAGTAGCACATGCGCAACTTTATTTCCACACTTGGGGTGAAGTCGCATATGCGCACTGAGCTCCAGCAGCCATTTTGGCCATGGCAGACTGTTCTGCTGTGAGCTCAGTGCTCATGCACAATTTCACATCTGCACTTGCTGTGAAGTCACACATGCACACTGAGCTCCAGTGGCCATCTTGCCCATGACAGGCTCTTCTGATGTGAGCTCAGAGCACATGCACGGGTTCACTGCAAGTGCGGAAGTGAAGCTGTGCATGCGCCACTGCTCACGCATGCGGCTCCGGCGGCCATCTTGGGCACGTTAAAGTAGTGTAACATAGAAACATAGACTTTGACGGATATTGCAGATGAGGACCACTTGGCCCACCCAGTCTGCCCATTTCCCTACCTATTGGATAAGCTGCAGATTCTAGTTAACCAACAGCCTACTTCCTGCAACCCCCCCACTATAATTGCCTTATGTCTGTCCCATGCATGTTTGAATTCCCCCACTGTTTTAGACCCCACAACCTCTCCAGGAAGGCGGTTCCATGCATCCACTACTCTCTCCGTGAAAAATAATTTCCTCACATTACCCCTGAGCCATCCCCCCTCTAACTTTAAATTGTGCCCCCTTGTTCTTACACATCTCTTTTTCTGAAAGATGCTACCCTCCTGGACTTTGTTGATTCCCTTGAGGTACTTAAAAGTTTCTATCATGTCCCCTCGTCCCGACTTTCATCAAGGGTATACATATTAAGCTCTCTGTCTCTCTTCATATGGTTTCTGATGCAGACCCTGCACCATTTTAGTTGCCCTCCTCTGGACTGCTTCCATCCTGTCTGTCCTTGCATAGATGAGGTCTCCAAAACTGCACGCACTACTCCAGATGGGGTCTCACCAACTGTCTGTATAGAGGAATAACCACTTCCCTTTTTCTACTTGTGATGCCCCTCCCAATGCATCCCAGTATCCCCCTGGCTCTCCTTACTGACTTCTCACATTGCTTACCCACCTTTAGGTCATCTGATATGACTACCACCAGATCCCTTTCCATTATTGTTGTTGTTAGTACCTCCCCTGCTATTGTGTACTCTTCTCCTGGATTTTTATTTCCCAGGTTCATTACTTTGCAGTTCTTTGCATTGAATCTAAGTTGCCATATGTCTGACCATTCCTCCAACCTTGCCAAATCCCTTCTCATCCTTTCTACCCACCTTGTGTATCAACTCTGTTAAAGATCTTTGTGTCATCTGCAAAGAGGCATACCTTTCCTTCCAGACCCTCTGCAATGTCACCTATAAAGACGTTAAAGAGGACTGGACCCAGTACTGAACCCTGAGGTACTCCACTAGTAACCCCCCTTTCTTCAGAATGTGTTCCATTCACTATTACCTTCTGTGTCCTGTTGTGCAGCCAGTTTGCTACCCAGGCTACCACCCTGGGACCCACTCCCAGGCTGGCTAACTTGATTATTAATCTTTTGTACGGGACTGTGTCAAATGCCTTGCTAAAGTCTAGGTAGGCCATATCCACAGCCCCTCCCTGGTCTATTACTTTGGTCACCCAGTCAAAGAAATAGATTAGATTCGTCTGACATGACCTTCCTGCTGTGAATCCATGCTGCTTTGGGTCCTGTGCCCCGCTGGCCTCTAGGTTCTGAACAATTCTTTCTTCCAGAAGTGATTCCATCATTTTCCCCATCACTGAGGTCAAACTAACAGGTCTGTAGTTTCCTGCTTCTGCCTTGCTCACACTTTTGTGAAGGGGAATCACATCTGCCCTCCTCCAGTCCTCGGGTACCACCCCATCTTCCCATGATTCGTTAAAAAGTGTGGTTAGTGGTGTCACTAGGTCCTCCCTTAGCTCTTTTAGGATTCTAGGGTGAATCCTGTCAGGCCCCATTGCTTTGTCCACCTTGAGTTTTAGGAGTTCTTTCAGTACTCTTTCTTCTGTAAATGGACTGGCGTCAACCCCACTATCCAGAGTGCTTCTACTGTTTGGTTTAGGTAACTCCTCCTCTTCTTCTTTTGTGAATACTGAGCAAAAGTATTCATTCAGTATCTCTGCCTTTTCACTGTCTCCCTCTGCCCACCTCCCCTCTCCTTTATTAATCTTCACTATCCCTCCCTTAACCTTTCTATGCTCCCTAATGTACCTATAAAAGGTTTTATCCCCCTTCTTAACTGAGTTGGCTGTCTTTTCCTCTGTTTGGGCCTTTGCTTTTCTGACTACCTTCCCCACTTCTTTCTGCTTTAATTGATACAGTTCCCTGTCGTGCTCCATCTGTGATTCCTTATACTTTTTGAATGCAGCCTTTTTCTCTTTAGCCTTCTCTGACACCTCTTTTGAGAACCATAGTGTTTTTTTATTCCACTTTGATTTCTTTATTTGTTTCACATAAAGGCTTGTTGCCTCCATGATGGCAGTTTTGATTTTTCTCCATTGTTCTTCCATCCCTCCTTTCTGGCCATTTGCTAAAGCATTCCTCAGGTATTCACCCATTATGCCAAAGTCAGCCCTTCTAAAGTCCAGTATCCTTGTCTTTATATGGCTTGTCTCCATGGTTGTGTTTATTGTGAAGCACACTGTGCAGTGGTCGCTTGTTCCCAGGTGTCTACTGACTTCTAAATTTGTGATCCTCTCTCCATTTGAGAGTACCAGGTCTAATATTGCTCCCTCTCGAGTGGGTTCCACCACTAGCTGTCTAAGGCATGCCCCCTGTAAGGCATCGAGAATGACCCTGCTCTTGGATGTGGCTGCAGTCCATGTCGCCCAGTTAACTTCTGGCATATTCAGGTCCCCCATCAACAGTATCTCCCCTTTTTCAGCCATTTTGAGAACGCCCTCTATCATTTTCTTGTCCATTTCCTCCCCTTGAGACAGGGGTCTGTATACAACCCCTGTGCGGATTGTGATGCCATTCCCTGTCTCCAAGGTGACCCAGAGTTCCTCTTGTCCTCCCCCTTTACTTTTTAGTTCTGTAGCTTTGTTCCCTTCCCTTATGTAGAGAGCTACTCCACCTCCTCTTTTACCCTCCCTGTCCCTTCTGTAGATTGTGTACCCTGGTATGTTGACATCCCAGTCATGGTTCTCCATGTACCATATTTCTGTGACCGCCACAATATCCAAGTGTTCCTCTTCCATCAGGGCTACTAGCTCTGGAAGCTTGTTTCCCAGACTACGGGCATTGGTACTCATTGCCCTCCATTTAATGTTGGCTTTATCCTTTTTTACCCCATCCCTGCTCTTATTGCCCTTGTCCATTTTTCCATTTACCCCTGTCCTGCCTTCTGTCAAGCTCTGTACCTCAGTGTTTACCCTACTACCTGCCATGTTTTGTGGGAGGAGGCTTGAACTTTCCTGTTTCCTATCAGCACAGGGATAACAAACTCTGGCCAGAGCTGACATGGCTGCAGTTGCACTTTATGAGCACTCGCTGAGTTCATGGTGGAACAGTCTGTTGTGACCAAGATGGCAGCAAGAGCTCAGTGCGTATGCACGAGCAGTAGCACATGCGCAACTTTATTTCCACACTTGGGGTGAAGTCGCACATGCGCACTGAGCTCCAGCAGCCATCTTGGCCATGGCAGACTGTTCTGCTATGAGCTCCAGTGCTTGTCGCCAGTTCCATCTGCACTTGCTGTGAAGTCGCACATGCGCACTGAGCTCCAGTGGTCATCTTGCCCATGACAGACTCTTCTGATGTGAGCTCAGAGCACATGCACGGGTTCACTGCAAGTGCGGAAGTGAAGCTGCGCATGTGCCACTGCTCACGCATGCGCATTTAGCTCCGGCGGTCATCTTGGGCACGTTAAAGTAGTGTACGGTGGGGGCACCTAAAGAAATGAGCGCTGAGTGGAGGGCTTCAGCTTATGTTTGTGGAAGGATTGTGCTGCAGCGCAAAATTTGTTCTTCAGTTGGACCTGGTGAATCATTTTTAGAGCTGCTTGCAAGATGGCTACAAGCTCTGCCCCTGTAACCAGCCATAAAAAGCAGCTGTAACAGGGGATTAGTGGTAGGTTGTTTAACAGCACAGAGATAAAAGGCAGCGCCACCAGGAGGCTGATGGTAGGTTGTGTTAACAGCACAGTTATAAAGGGCACTTGTAACAGGGGGTTGGTAGTAGGTTGTGTAACAGCACAGGGATAAAAGGCTGCAGTAACCAGAACCGGTGGTAAATTGTTCAACAGCATAGGGATAAAAGGCAGCTCTATAACAGGGGAGTGGTAGGTTGTGTAAAAACATGGGTATAGAAGGCAGCTCTAACAGGTTGGTTGTAAGTTGTGTAACAGCACAGATACTATATAAAAGGTAGTTGTAACGGGTTAGTTGTAGGTTGTGTAACAGCACAGATACTGTATAAAAGGCAGCTCTAACAGGTTGGTTGTATGTTATGTAACAGCACAGATACTGTATAAAAGGCAGCTCTTAACTGGAGGCTGCAGGTAGGTCATGTAACAGCACAGATACTGTATAAAAGGCAGCTGTAACAGGTTGGTTGTAGGTTGTGTAACAGCACAGATACTGTAGAGAAGGCAGCTCTAACGGGTTGGTTGTAGGTTATGTAACAGCACAGATACTGTATAAAAGGCAGCTGTAACGGGTTGGTTGTAGGTTGTGTAACAGCACAGATACTGTAGAGAAGGCAGCTCTAACGGGTTGGTTGTAGGTTATGTAACAGCACAGATACTGTATAAAAGGCAGCTGTAACGGGTTGGTTGTAGGTTATATAACAGCACAGATACTGTATAAAAGGCAGCTCTTAACAGGAGGCTGCAGGTAGGTCATGTAACGGCACAGATACTGTATAAAAGGCAGCTGTAATGGGTTGGTTGTAGGTTATGTAACAGCACAGATACTGTATAAAAGGCAGCTGTAACGGGTTGGTTGTAGGTTGTGTAACAGCATAGATACTGTATAAAAGGCAGCTGTAACAGGTTGGTTGTAGGTTATGTAACAGCACAGATACTGTATAAAAGGCAGCTGTAATGAGTTGGTTGTAGGTTGTGTAACAGCACAGATACTGTAGAGAAGGCAGCTGTAATGGGTTGGTTGTAGGTTGTGTAATAACACAGATACTGTAGAGAAGGAAGCTGTAACGGGTTGGTTGTAGGTTATGGCACAGATACTGTATAAAAGGCAGCTCTAACGGGTTGGTTGTAGGTTGTGTAACAGCACAGATACTGTAGAGAAGGCAGCTCTAACAGGAGGCTGCAGTTAGGTTATGTAACAGCAACTGGAATAAAGGCTGCAGTAATGTTAATCTCATTTCTAAGACCATAAATTCTAGACTGGACATTCTCTGCAGACGTGGATGCTGTCTGACATCTGAGGCCATGCGTGTAGCAGTAGCTAGCTCTGTTTTGTCCATTGTAGGCTATGGGTTAATCTTTTATGGGTCCGCCACTGAAACCACATTAAAAAGAATTGACTGCCCTAAATAAGTGCTGCCACCCTGTAACTGGAGCAGGAAGTCGCACGCATACCTGTGTTCTCTATCA
The DNA here is from genome assembly GCA_016271365.2 of Neoceratodus forsteri. NCBI lineage: Eukaryota > Metazoa > Chordata > Ceratodontiformes > Ceratodontidae > Neoceratodus > Neoceratodus forsteri. Next base: position 1,097,703,551 of record CM057451.1, read on the forward strand.
CCTCTTCAACTGGCTTAAAGGGGCACTGTCAGCTTTGCCCTTCGTATTTTAAAAAATGCAAGCAGTGTGCCTCTTAACATATATCTGTCACACACGTGTTCTAGAACTCCTCTAAGTATACCGAATTGCAGACTTTTTAGTAGTTTTCCGTAATTTAGACTAAATCATTGGACGCTTGGTCAGACAGCCACTCACCCGCGTCCCGGGAGTACAAGGAGGTCTGGAACGCGCATCTGCCCCGCTCGCTGTCCTGAAATGTTTTTTTTCAGATGCATTCCCTAACATGTACACTAGGCCAGTCCCTCGTGTTTTAATAGCGTTGTTAGTATGACGCTTAAAAAACGAGCACTGCAAGATGTTTAATTTCAATTTTAATATTACAACCTGAATCCTGCGCATGCGTACAAACATCACGCTCCAGCGCATGCACGAGATCTTTGATCATGTATCTCAAGTGCATGCGCGGGATTCTGGTTGTAATAGTAAAATCGGAATTATACACCTCACAGTGCTCGTTTTTTAGGCGGTCGTACCAACAGCGTTTTATTAAAACACGAGGGACTGGCTCAGTGTACTGTTAGGGTATGCATCTGGAAAAAACACATTCTCGAGAGCTAGCAGGGCAGAGACGATTCCAGACCTCCATGTACTTCCGGGACAAGGTAAATACGATCAGACCGAGCGTCCAATTATTTAGTCTAAATTTCGGAAAACTACTAAAAAGTCTGCAATTCGGTATACTTAGAGGAGTTCTAGAACACATGTGACAGATATATGTTAAGAGGCACACTGCTTGCATTTTTTAAAATACGAAGGGCAAAGCTGACTGTGCCCCTTTAACCTGCAGAGTAGACTAGCATACCAAACCTGCCTACTGGCAAAGAAAATTTGTCTCGGCCTTACCCCGTCAGTGATACATGCCCTTATGCTGCCCACCCCTCGCACGCGGCTTACACGCAGTACCAACAAATGTCTCTACATGGTCCCGTTCTGCCGGAATTCTCAGGCTTAATGCTTGTTCCATGTCAGGGCCCCAGCTCTGTTAAATGGGCTTCCGCCTGAAATCTCAACTGAGAGCAAATTTGGCCCCTACAAACGTAAACTGCACCACCACCTCACTGAACGTAATCAATGCAACTGTACTGATTAGTGTTGCTCATTGCTGATTCACTCCTGCCCCCTCCACTCATCCCACCCATTTCCCTCCCCTATACTCTCCTCTTCCCTCTTGCTTTCTATCCTCATCATTGATCCCACAAACTCCCCCACCTCACATCCATCACCCCTCCCGATCTGCCTACCTGATCACCTGTCTCCTTCCCACCTTGTCACTCTCCCTCCCCACCCTGTCTTTTACCCCATTTCTCCCCATCTGTCTACCACTCTCCGTCTGTCTCACCCTCACCTCTCCCCTCCCCTTCCCACAGTGCTACTCACCTCCTCCCGGTTTGGCCACTTGTGGCTTATAGCACTTGGTTGACAATGTCTCCAGGACAGCTCCTACATTATTTTACACCTGGCTGCTTTTCCTCCTTTATTTCACCCTATTCTGGGTATGGCTAATAGAAACATAGAAGTTGACGGCAGATAAGGACCGCAAGGCCCATCCAGTCTGCCCATTTCTTTTTCTACCTTATGAATGTGCCATTGGCCTTTGCTCTGTCAATGGCCTATCTATTCATAGTCATCTGTATTGCTCCCTTATGTCTATCCCATGCCTGTTTGAAGCCCTGCACTGTATTCATATCCACCACTTCCTGAGGTAGGCCGTTCCATGCATCCGCCACCCTTTCTGTGAAAAAGAACTTCCTCACATTACACCTTAATCGGCCTCCCTCTAATCTCATGCTGTGTCCTCTTGACCTCCTATTTTTCTTATATTGAAACATGTTAGAATCTTTCACCTTGTTAATGCCCTTAAGGTGAATGAATGTTTCAATCATACCACCTCTCTCCCTCCTTTGCTCTAGGGTATACATATTGAGCTCAGTTAATTTGTCCTCATATGTTTTCTGATGCAGTCCCTGCACCATTTTCGTTGCCCTTCTCTGGACTGCCTCAGTTTGGTTAATGTCCTTGTGAAGGTGTGGCCTCCAATACGGCACGCAGTACTCCAGATGGGGCCTAACCAGTGTCTTGTAAAGAGGGATTATTACCTCCCTCTTCTGACTTGTAATATCCCAAGCATCCCTCTAGCCTTACCTACTGCTTTAGTGGTCTGCTTGGATGATTTCAGGTCATCGGTGATGATGATGCCCACGTCTCTTTCTTCCCTTGTGACTGCCAGCAACTCCTCTCCAAGCCTATAGGTGGCTTCAGGGTTTCTCTTCCCTGTGTGCATGATCTTGCATTTCCTTGCGTTAAACCCCAGTTGCCACTCTTCCGACCATTTTGCTAGTTTATCCAGATCTCTTCTCATTCTGCCCACCCCATCTGGATCATTTACTGTGTTGCAGATCTTGGTATCATCTGCAAACAGTCAAACTTTACCCTGCAGTCCATCAGCAATGTCACTGATGAAGGTATTGAAGAGGACTGGCCCCAGGACTGATCCCTGAGGTACCCCACTTGTGACTTGCATCTTTTCTGACTGTATACCATTTACCACCACTCATTGTTTTCTGCCAGTCAACCAGTTTGCCACCCAGTTGACCAATGTCTGACCCACCCCGAGCCTACCCAGCTTATTAATCAATCTCCTATGTGGAACAGTATCGAAAGCTTTGCTGAAGTCAAGGTAGGCAACATCAACTGCTCCCCCTTGGTCTACCACTCTGGTTACCCAGTCAAAGAAATCGATGAGATTAGTTTGACAGGACCTTCCTTTTGTAAACCCATGCTGTCTTGTGGAGCGGGATCACATGAGCCTTTCTCCAGTCTTCTGGGACCTCTCCTGTGCTCAGAGACTCATTAAACAGTTCTGATAATGGCTCTGCTAGTTCCACCCTTAGCTCCTTTAGTACCCTGGGATGTATGCCATCTGGTCCCATTGCCTTGTCCACCCTGAGCTTATCGAGCTCTTGTAGGACCCTTTGTTTTGTGAAGGGACTAGTGCACACCTCCCTTCCCCCTGTGTCCATGGTGCTGAGCTGTGGGCCCTGCCCTACCTTCTCTTCAGTAAATACTGAGCAGAAGTATCTATTTAGGATAAATGTTTTTACATGGTCCTCCTCCTCACATGCTCCCTTATCCCCTTGGATCTTAGCAATACCCCCTCTGGACTTTATCCCTTCACTAATGTACAGTGCCTTCAGAAAGTATTCACCCCCTTGGATTTTGTCACATTTTGTGATGTCGCAAACTCAAATTAAAATACATTTATATGGGATTTTTTTGTCACGTATCTACACAAATTACTCTCTGTCAAAGTGGAATGAAACTTCTGGAATTTATTTGTACATGTAATTTAAAATAAAAACCTGAAATGTCTTGATTTGATAAGTATTCACCCCCTTTGCTATGACACTTCAAATTGAGCTCAGGTGCATCCAATTTCCTTGTGAGATCACTCTAAAACTTGAATGGAGTCCACTTGTGGTCAGTTCAAATGGTTGACATGATTTCAGAGGAAATACACCCGGTCCCACTGTTGACAGTGCATGTCAGAGCAGAAACTCTACCATGAAGACCAAGGAGCTGTCCGTAGAACTCCATGATAGAATTGTGAGGAGGCATAGATATGGGGAGGGGTATAAAACTATTTCTAGGGTGTTGAAAGTTCCCAGGAGCATAGTCAAATCCATCATTAGGAAGTGGAAAGATTACAGAACCACCCAGACTCTTCCTAGAGCAGGCCGTCCTCCCAAACTGAGCAATCGGGCAAGAAGGACCTTGGTCAGGGAAGTGACCAAGAACCCAGTGACCACCCTGACAGAACTACAGAGTTCCATGGCTGAGATGGGAGAACCTGTCCAGAGGGACAACAATCTCTGCAGCACTTCACAGATGTAGCCTCTATGGGAGAGTGGCTAGGCGAGCCCACTCCTGAAAAGGCCACATAATAGCATGCCTGGAGTTTGCAAGAAGGCACGTGGCAGACTCTGAGACCATGTGGCAAAAGATTCTGTGGTCTGATGAAACAAAATTGAACTCTTTGGCTTGAATGCAAAGCGCTATGCCTGGTGCAAACCGAACACAGCTCATCACCCGTGTAACACCATCCCTACCATGAAGCATGGTGGTGGCAGCGTCATGTTATGGGGATGCTTTTCAGCGGCAGGGACTGGGGCACTTGTCAGGAGAGAGGGAACAATGAATGGAGCCAAATACAGGCACATCCTTGAGGAGAACCTGCATCAGTCTGCAATAGACCTTGGACTGGGGCGAAGATTTACGTTCCAACAGGACAACGACCCCAAGCATACAGCCAAAGCAACACTGGAGTGGCTTCAGAACAAGAAGGTGAATGTCCTTGAGTGGCCCAGCCAAAGCCCAGACTTGAATCCCATTGAGAATCTGTGGAATGACTTAAAGATTGCGGTTCACCGACTCTCCCCATCCAACTTGACAGAGCTTGAGCAAATCTGCAAGGAAGAATGGGCAAAAATCCCCAAATCCAGATGTGCAAAGCTGATACAGACATACCCAAAAGACTCAAAGCTGTAATTGCTGCCAAAGACGCTTCTACAAAGTATTGACTCAGGGGGGTGAATACTTAAGTAAACAAGATATTTCAGTTTTTAATGTTTCATAAATTTTTGTTGCGCAATAAAACTGTGTTTGCCCCTTTAAATTGTTGAGTATGCTGTGTGAATCAAGGGGAAAATTTTCATTTCAATGCATTAAAAATTCTGGTAGTAACAACAAAATGTGACAAAATCCAAGGGGGGTGAATACTTTCTGAAGGCACTTATCTATAGAAAGTCTTGTCACCTTCTTTTACTGTTCGTGCTAGTGTTTTCTCGGTTTGGGCCTTTGTCTGCCTTACTGCCTTCCCTGCTTCCCTTAGGGAAGTTTGATATGCCTCCCTATCTTCATCCTGCTGCATTCCCTTATATTTCCTGAAGGCCAGCCTTTTGGCTCTGACCTTTTCTGCTACTGTGTTTGAGAACCAAAGTGGTTTCCTTCTTCTTTTGCTCTTCCTTTTCTCACTAACACAATGGGATGTTGCTTCAAGTATTGCATCTTTAATGCTTGCCCACTTTGCCTGTACCCCCTCACCTGTATTTCTTTTTGCCAGGGCTAGCTTAACTGTGTTGGCCATCTTCTCAAAGTCAGCTCCTCTGAAGTCCCATATTTTTGCCTTGGAATGGGATGATTTAGTTTTAGTAGCCAAATTGAACCATACCATGTGATGGTCACTGGCACCTAGGTGACCTTCTACCTGGAGATCTGTGATCCTTTCCCTGTTAATCTCCCCTCTCTAACTAGTCCTACCCTCTCTACTACCCCTTCTGCTTATTGTCTGATTCCTTCAAGACGGTATAATAAGGTTGCAAACAAAGCTTTGTTGATTAATTCTCCTGTTTTTGATGTCAGTTATTGCTGTCCTACAACTGTACTTGACGCAGTACCTTGTAATTCAACCTTGGGTTTAAAGGTATTCGTAATCTAAGTATTTAATAAATAACTAAAATAAATATCCCCTTCCTATCTTTCACGTACCTCCCCTCTTCCCCACTATCCCTCCCACCTCCCGTAGGCTTCACTCCCCACCCTACCTCTGTCCCCCTTTGCCCTCCTTTTGAGCCCCTGATTTCCTCCACTACTCTGACAAGGTCCCTCTTGGGCAGCTCCTCCACCACCTATCTTCAGCCTACCTCTCATTTCTTGTCCACCTCCTCACTGTTACCGTCTGTCTAGCTCTAGCCTTTCCTACCTGCTCTCCCTATTCTCCCTGCCCCTTGCCTCCTACTGAAACTCATACTGCGGCAACTTAATTCAGCATTACTAGCTCTTGGCTTGGCATCGCCGGATTTTTGTATCTCTGTTGTATTACCTATGGATTACTATATAACTCTCAACATGCATGATTGGTACTGAAACTCAGCAAAATCTGTTTACCCTTCTATGTTGTACTTTCATAACTCTGTTGTTATATCTTTGATTTTGTGTATAACCCTCTTTTTTGTGTATATTGTATTCAATGACATGGAACCTTTGTAAACAAGCTTTTAGCTCAAAGGTGTTATTCTGAGATACTTTTATCATTTGTAACAGGATGCCGGTGGTAGGTCGTGTAATAGTACAGTACTTGTGCTTCCAGCCACGGCCACCTATCTCCTCGGAGCCTTGGCTTCACCCCCCTGGTGGGGTCGGGGTGGGGAGTATCCCCAGACATTTTGTTGCATCAAGCGTGGCTCAGGCTGATGAGGCAGGGGACCTGGGTGTACTGGGGCCATCTTCAATGTGGAGGTGCTGGGGTCATGGTTTTTTCCCATTGCTGTCTCCAGGAACGTTGCATGCGGGGCATCAAGGTGTGCATGTGCACACTGTGCGTGCGTGCATCTGCATGCCGGCGTCAACAACATCCCCCCTCCCCAACCACGTCCGTCTCCAGCTGCACTGCCGTCTGTGCTCACCTAGGTGGCAGTACTGTAGCAGAGAATGGAACCCTTCTTCCCCAGAGGAGGAGAGCGTCCTGTGGGATGCTCAATCTTCCTCCCCCTAGCTGGGCCCCAGTGACCCTGGCTTGTTCTCGAACCCGGGTCGTTGGCATCGTGAGTAATAGTGTTACTGTTGTGCCGATGGGCTGGCTAAGATTTCTTTATCCTTAATTTAAAGATTTACTGTGTCTTTTTTCATTATTATTTTGGTGCCATTTATAAATGCAATGAGACACTTCTGAGCTTGCGGTTATTGGGTTATTACTCCACATCCCTTCCCCATCCCATGGTTGAAGAGAACTCTGCTAACACCTCATACCTCCAACCCATGGGGGGGCAATGCAGCATTAGCCATTAATCACGACGCTTAGCATGTCATGTGCTATTGCTTACTTAAACCACATGAGCGCTAAATCTACAGCAGAACTATTTTGTATAAAATGTCAGTCACAGTTTGAGTTTTTCATAGATGAATACATGTGTTTCCTTGTTAGTAGAATATTAATTATGTGAATCAAGCCATCATTGTTTACGTCTGAGTGCTGAGGAGGCACAGTAAATGTGGGATATGTGATGGGTGGCTATGTGATATAGTTTTCATCTCCACGAGTGGCAAAGCCACAAGTGAGGGTACCGAAGATCACTGGCCATGAATGAAGATTTTTAAAATAATCACACAGCCACCCATCACATGTACGGTTTATACAACTTACATAAACGCACATAAGTTTTTGAGTGGTACTGGTAGGCCTCCTGGAAGTAAGGCGAAGATGGCGAGCATCAGGATTTTTTCCTCCCGGTTTCTTCTCCATGATCAGACTGATTTGTACACCGGGGAACCATTTCTTTGTGTTCTTACTTTTTGGTCTTTTTTTTTTTTCCTTTTAAAACTAAACTGTGGTCACGTGAAGCAGTAGCATGCTGTAAGACGAGTCAGACAGAGTAGCACGACTCTGGGAGTATCATGTACCCCACTTCAAAGATAAATATTATGACATACCTGACTAGCTAGATACATTTATATAGCTGGTCAGGATTATTTAATACTGTGCATCATTTACATAACAACCCCACCCTCTATGTGCACCAGAGCACTTTGATGTGCGCTGGTGCTCGAGGGGGGGTTCAAACAATGGACTGGCAGTAAATAATTTTGCAACCATTCACCACCATTCACTTGTGACTGTGAATTGGGCTCACTCTTTAACTTGATTGAAGCCTAAAGAAACCCTAAAGCAGGATCAGAAAACTAGCCATTCTACAAAAGATGTGGAAAAGATCACTCTAGAGCAGAATACAGTGGTATGGGTGCAGAACAGTACATGTACGTTAACGTGGACTGCTCTTTTGAACAGACATGTTTGTGGTCTGACATTATTGGTACTGTAACTATTGTAATAAATATCTGTAGTCTGTTTAAATATTTTGGTTGCCATCCTAATGTACGTTGTACCTAAAGTTCTGTGTGCTGAATTTTTACTTAATGTTTTGCTGTTGTTTTGTGTTAAGTTACATAGATACATACATAGATACATAGACAGTGTCCGCAGATAAGGGCCTATGGCCCACCCAGTCTAACCATTTGAGCTTGTAAGTTCGGTTTGTTTTCCTAGAAGTCTGTTGCCCCTTACCCCGACCTCCAGAATTCCTTTGTCTATCCCATGCATTCTTAAATCCTGTGATTGTTTCAGCCCCCACCACTTCCTCTGGCAGGGTGTTCCACTTGTCCACCACCCATTCTGTGAAGAAATTCTTCCTCACGTTTCCTCTGAATCGTCCTCTCTCCAACTTCATCCCATGCCCTCTAGTCCTGGAACATCATTTTCGCTTAAAAATAATGTGTTCCTGCACCCTGTTCCTCCCTGTAAGATACTTGTACGTCTCTATCATATCCCCTCTCTCCCTCCTCTCTTCCAGGGAGTACATGTTCAGTTCCTTCAACCTGTCCTCATAGGACTTGTGATGCAATCCATGCACCATCTTTGTTGCCCTCTTCTGAACCTTCTCTACCCTGTCTACATCCTTACGTAGGTAAGGTCTCCAGAACTGTACACTGTACTCCAGGTGGGGCCTCACTAGTGTCTTGTATAGTGGAATTATGACCTCCCTTTTCCTGCTGGTGATGCCCCTGCCTATGCATCCCAGCATCCTATTTGCTTTACCTGCTGCCTTGTCACACTGTTTCCCTACCTTGAGGTCATCAGAGATGATAACCCCAAGATCCCTTTCCTGCTTGGTGCATGCTATATCCTCACCCCCCAACTGATATATTGTGCCAGGGTTTTTTGTGCCCCATATGCATTATCTTGCACTTCTTTGCATTGAATTTCAACTGCCAAACCCCTGACCATTCTTCAAGTTTCTGCAGGTCCCTTCTCATTCTGGCTACACCCTCTGGTGTGTCTACTCTGTTACAGAGCTTTGTGTCAAAAAATCTCCGTCTCAGCGAACAGTAAAATTCTACCTTCTAGGTCCTGCGCAATGTCACCGATGAAGATGTTGAATAGGACTGGTCCCAGCACTGATCCCTGTGGTACCCCACTGGTCACTCTTCCCTCTGTGGAGTGACAGCCATTTACCACCACCTTCTGTGTCCTGCCGCCCAGCCAGTTACCTACCCACCACACTACTGTCCCGCCCACACCCATATTCCCCAGTTTGTGTAATAGTCTCCTATGTGGCACAGTGTAAAAGGCCTTGCTGAAGTCCAGATAGGCCATGTCCACTGCCCTCCCCTGATCCACCTCCCTAGTCACCCAGTCAAAAAATTCAATGAGGTTGGTCTGACATGACCTCCCCCTGGTAAAACCATGCTGCCTTGGGTCCTGTAGTCCATTGACAACCAGATGTTCCACCAATCTCTCCTTCAGTAGTGCTTCCATGATCTTCCCCACTACCGAGGTGAGGCTGACTGGTCTGTAGTTCCCCGCTTCCTCTTTGTTCCCACTTTTGTATAAGGGGACTACATCTGCTATCCTCCAGTCTTTGGGTACATCCCCTGTTTCCAGTGATCGGCTAAACAGGATAGCCAGAGGTTCAGCCACCACCTCTCTTAGTTCTTTAAGGACCCTGGGGTGCACCCCATCTGGCCCCATTGCTTTATCAACTCATTACTTCCAGTTCCTTCAGGACCCTTTCTCGTGTAAAGGGACTTGTGTCCATTGTGCACTATTCTCACCCCTTGTACTCACTTCAGACCCATTACCCTCCTCTTCCTCAGTAAAGACTGAGCAGAAATACCTGTTCAATATGTCAGCTTTACTGTTGTCATCCTCCACGCTCCCCATCCTCCCCTTCAGTCTCACTATCCCTCCCTTTGCCTTTCTTTTTCACTTATGTACCTGTAAAAGGTTTTGTCCTCTCTACCTACTGATTTTGCAATGTGTTCTTCTGTCTGAGCTTTGGCTTCCCTTACTGACCTCCCTGCCTCCCTTTGCTTCTCCTGGTACTTCTCCCTATCCCTTTCTGCCTGTGTGTTTTTTGTATTGCCTGAATGCAATCTTTTTGGCTTTCACTTTCTTTGCTACTTCTTTGGAAAACCATAATGGTCTCCTCTTCCTTTTCCTCTTGCTAACCTGCTTAATGCATAATTCTGTTGCTCTTGTAATCCTCATTTTAAATACTGCCCACTGTTCCTCAACCCCTGATTCCTGCCCCATTTCCCTTAATGCCTCTTTCAAGTATATCCCCATTTTCCCAAAGTCTGCCCGCCTAAAATCCAGGATACGTGTTTTTGTGCGGTTTGGTTCTGCTCTTTCTGTGATTTCAAACCACAATGACTGGTGGTCACTGTTCCCCAGGTGCTCCCCCACTGTTACCCCCATCACACTGTCCCTGTTTGTGAGCACAAGGTCCAGTGTTGCCTTCTGCTGAGTTGGTTCCATGACCAGTTGCTTGAGGAAGGCACCCTGAAGGGAGTCCAGGATAAATCTGCTTCTAGTTGATGCTGCTGCTGAGATGCTCCAGTCACGTCTGGAATATTGAAGTCTCCAACCAGTACTACCTCACCCTTGTCTGCCATCCTTTGGATGGCTAGCATCAACTCCTATCTGTTTCTTCCTCCTGGGCTGGTGGTCTATAGACCACACCTGTGCGGATGGCTGGCCCCATTTTCCTTTCCAGCTTAACCTACAGTATCTGTCCCCATTTTGTTCCTCCTGGATCTCTGTGGCTCTTATGTCATTTTTCACATACAGTGCCACTCCTCCTCCCTTCCTGCCTGCCCTGTCTCTTCTGAATATGTTGTAGCCAGGTATGGCCATCTCCCAGTTGTGGTTATCATTACACCAGGTTCCAGTGATGGCCACAATGTCCAGGTCTGACTGCACCATGACAGCCTCCAGATCTTCCATCTTGTTGCTAAGGCTCCTGGCGTTTGCACACATGGCTTTCCATGATTTGACTTCCCTAGACTGTTTTGCTGTTCTACTCCAGCCCCTTCCTTGGTTGTCCTTTATCCCTGGTTCTCCTTGTCTGCCCTTCTGCTGAATTTTGCCCCTTTTCTGCCTATCCACCTCTTGGGCGCTAATCTCCATCTTTTGCACACTGCTTTGTAGAGATAGCCACTCCTTTGGTTCACTAGTTCCACTGCTAGCTGTGGGGTGAGCAAGTAGGTACCCTCCTTGCTGGCTTGCCACCCCCCTTTGCTAGTTTAAATGCTTGTCAATGTAGCATTTAAACTTATCATTGAGTGCTTGGATTCCCCTCCAGGATGGATGCAGGCCATCAGGCTTGAACAAATCTCCATCCCTCCAGGTGGGTCCCCAGTCACCAATGAATCCAAACCCTTCTCACAGCACCAGTTCTTCAACCATGAGTTAAAGTTCCTGTGCATGCACCCCTATGTTCTCCTTGCCTCGCAGGTAGTACTTGAGAAAGTGACAGAAGTAGCTACTTGCTTGAGACCCCTCCCCATTTCCTAAACTCTTCCTGAACTTCCTTTGGCTCCCCATTTGCCAGGTCATTAGTACCTAGGTGGATAATGACATCCAGCTCACCCTCCTGTCTTGCCTTCCCAGTGATCCCCAGGATCTTCCTTCCATCCCTCCATGCCATGGCACCTGGTAGGCACCTCACCTCCCTGTTCTCCCCCTCCTGTGTTCCTAGCTGGATCCCTCTTATGATGGAGTCCCCCACCAGGATTCGCTTCCTCCTCCTCTGGGGTCCACTGCTTTCCCCGCTGAGGTCACCTCCTTGGCTAACCTCCACATCCTTTCCTTCCACTTCTCTGGGTACCTCTATTTGGTTGTCCCGTTTGCCAGTGTGGCATATGAGTTCTTGAGTGGAATAGGATCTGGGATGTGCCTCTGCCTGACCGCTCTAACCCTCCCTGAGCCCACTGTCATCCAAGTGCTCCTCGTTCTCGGCATCCTTTGAGGCAGTTGCATTGGACTGGGTGGTCTCTGGATAGGGGTGATGGTACTCCTGACCCAGTTTACTTCTGCTCTGAGTCTGGCTACCTCATCCCGCAGTCCAGAGAGATGCATGCAGATAGGGCAGCACCTCAGTGTCCAGAAGGTCTGCCTGAATATGGCTGCCCCACAGCCACTGCATTGCACCACTCCCCACATTATACTGCTATTCCACTACTTGTCTGCTACTGAAGCTCTCCTAGTTCCCTTTTTACTAATTTACTGTCCTAAAAATCCTGCCACTGATCCTCAGATACTTTTCTTTTTAAAAGTTGGGAACACCCATCATGAAGAGCCGAATACCGCAGCGTGGGGTTGCACCCGATTAGCACTTTTAGTGCAGTCAAATTTTACCTCTGTGTTGTTCCCGTATATGTTATATTTATCTTGTTGGTCTTGCCATTCTTCCTGCCTGACATTGTACGGCAAGTTCCGCCAGGGATGCATCACAGAATTTCCTGTTGCTGATGTCACAGCTGGGGATCTGCTGCACATGAGAGGCCAAGGACTGAATGGGCAAAAATCTAAACTACCACCCTGCTACCTCTAGAGGAGGGGGGCTCCATGGCAGGGTTGAGACCATCTGGAGGGGGCTGTCCATGGAAATCTATTTTCAACTGTCCTGTCCATGCTGTGTTTGTCATACAAAAAGGCTGTTGGTCTCCTCTCCAGCACTGTAAGTCTGGTACCTTTTACAAGCGCTGAAATTCCCTACAAAAAAATACTTTTTAAAAATGAACAACTTGTATGCCTTAGGGAGGATTGTCTAAATATCCCTAATGAAATAAATAGATTCAGTACAAAATTGCTGTGTAAAGGTAGCAACCTTTCAGTAAACTACAGATACCGGCCCATCAGAAGGCACACACGGAGATACTGAAATCTATCTAATGAACTCTGGGACTCAAAGTAGCGCACACTCTGCTGTACTGCCATGATAGCTGAAAGCAGTCAGCTGCGGTGTCTAAAACTCCTAATCACATTTCTCTTATCTTTTTAAAGGCAGCCTTCCACATCCAGCCTTACAAGGGACGTAATGACCGCACTGTGTATGACAATATCAAATATATAATTAACAAGTAAGTGCATTTTTATAAATTGTCTTAATTGCAAAATGTTTTGATTCTGCAGGATTACTTCTTTTTATGTCATTGAAATTAATTGTACACTGGTGTCTGTTATTATTCTTTGGGATATTTTGCCGATTTTTTTTAGTACTTAAATATTTGCCAGCGTAACATAATTATTATTTCTAGGGACATGGATATGTTGTTCATCCACACTTATTGGCAGGTTCCTTGCCGCTTTAAATCTTGCCGGAAGGTCTTCAAGCTGGCTCCTCCCACTCACCCGGGTGGTAAAACTCTCGGCTCCACCCCATGACGCCAGATCTTCCTTACCGCTTGGAAGCTTAGGTTCCTCTAACACTCTGCGTATAAGACTGGTTCCTAATTCTTGAATTTTCAAATTAAAAGTTTTTGCTAAAAGACTTGGTCTTCTCTCCCTCCGGCTGTGATGGACAAATCGACTCCGGTTTCCGGAGATGCCCATGCGGAGCAGGAAGATGTCTCGAGACGGATCCGCACTCCACATGTGTCTACTGCTTGGGCCCTTAAGCCCGCACCCGCGGGCCTCGACCTGTGCTCTTTCTTTTTCGGCCCCTCGTCCTGAAGATCGTGCTGCCCGTTTACAACTAGAGCGTCCCGAAAAGATTTCCTCTGGTTAAATCTAAAGAGGCCCGGTTGGCGGTGTCCGGCGGCGGGCTCGGCGGATCAGCTGAAGCAGATGATCGCCCTCGAAGAGGAGGCGGCGCGGGCCGCTTCTACCTCAGCTGCGGCATTTGTCCCGCTCTCTCTCGGTGCCTCGTATTCGGCTTCTTTTAAGGAGCTCTGTCTACCCTCTCGACGAAAGGTGAGGGTCCAACTTCTTCTGGACCTTTTTCTCGATCCAAAAAGAGCAAAAGTAAGTCTCACAGTCGACGCTCTTGGGAGCGGGAAAGATCCCCCTTCCCTGGTCGACAGTCGACTTCGGTCGACCCATCAGCTTCGGCCACTGGCTTCACGGTGTCCCCGTCAGGCCAGTTGACTGAGACTCCCGCCGACGCGGTCGAGATTTTTCTCGACCCGTTAGACGGGTTGTCGGCTGGAGAAGCTGAGAATCCCCTCTCCCCGGTTCCCCCGGTGGGTGTTTGAGGATCCCGTCGGCTCGTCTCTGTGCCTCCGGTTCCGGAGCCCTTCGGTGTCATCCAGAACCCGAGGGAGTGCGATTCCGACACCTCCCGCAGTCAGCCCGTCCTAGCAGAATTCTCGGTCTCGGACATCTTGCGGTCCAGCGGTCCCGCCCGTCATAGGCGGTCTTGGTCTGGCACCACGGCGAGCGCCGCCGCTCTTCCTCTTCCTTCTCCTCGGACGAGGAGGCTCGCAAATTCGTGGCGGTATGAGGAACTCATGTGGCAACAGCTCCTTCTGACCGGGAATAAGCCGACCCAGTAGTCTTCCCCGGCCATTAAGTGGCTGTCACGGGCCGGCGAAACAACCCCTCGTTGTAGCCGAGGAGCCTGTTCCCAGGCTGGTTGTTCGGCCAATTCCAGCTGCCCCACCGATTTTGGTGGAACCTCCGCCTCCACAGCCATTAGTTGGGGCTCCGACCAAAAGTTCTCGGTCGGCTCGGGGTTTGCCCCATAGGCCGTCTGTCACCCTCACTCCTGATAAACCTCGGCAGATGGAGGGTGGCTCAGGCCCGAGGCAGCTCTTTGAGGACTCTTCCGAGTCCGAGGATGATTCCTCCCTTTTCTCCAAGCGAATCGACTTGGAGTCCTCAGGAGAACAGTCAGTGGGCAGTAGCCCTTCGTCCTTCCTAGGGTTGCTCGGCTCATCTCGGAGTCCACGGGATGAAGCTCGAACCCGTTCTCACGGGCCAGGTATCCCCTCACGGAGATTCTGGACCGAGGGATTCCCCTCGGAGGCCTTTCCGGTGGCCGAGGCCATAGTGGAGTCCGGCCTTGGAGTTTTGAGCGCCTTGCTTCCTGCCCTGCGCCTTCGGCCAGGATGGCCAGGAAGTATCACGGTCCCTACCGGTTCCCTGTCGGTTTTGGAACACCCTCTGCTGGCGGTTGGTTACCAACAGCGTTTTCCGGTAGCGCCCGGAAACGCCAGGATATGGACAAAACTCCCGACAAGGAATCCAAGAAATTGGATTATGCGGGCGAAAAAGTCTGTGCCGTCCTCTCTCGCGCCGTCAGGCCAGTTCGGCCGTCCTCATGGCACATTTTTCTCATGCCCTGTTGGGCTCCCTGGATGAGTGTCCCTCATCTTCCCGCGGATCTGCAGACTACGGTCAGGCAGGTGCGGACCAGGGCAGAGCAGTGGCCAAACAGCAGCTCCAGACTGCTTTAGACATTGGGGACTCATGTGCCAGGTCTGTGGTGGCCGCAGTGGCCATGCGTCGTGGGGCTTGGCTGAGGATATCCACCTTTACCTCAGATACCCAGCACAAGTTGGCGGATGTTCCCTTTTTGGGGACTGACCTCTTCGGCCCTGGGGTGGAAGGTCACCTGCAGAGGATCGAGAGTCCATTGCTACCTTGGACTCTGTCTCTTCCGCTCAGAAGGACAAGGCGCAAGCCACAACCTAAGCCCTTTCGTCCTTCTCGCCCGGCCCTTCCTCCAGCAAACGTCAGGGCCAGCAGGCTCGGGCTTGGCATCCCAAACCCAAGCCGTCGGCTTCCTCCAACAGGAAGCAGGGAGGTAAAGGCCCAGGAGGTCCCTCGGCCGGTCCCTCCTCCAAGCCTGCCCAGTGACGGACTGAGGGTGTCGCCCCATCCCGTCACCTCACCCTGGTTCCCCCGTGAGGGCAGGCGCGACACTTCCTTTCCGCCTGGTCCGCTATTACCACGGACAGGTGGGTACTGAGTGGTGGGAAAAGGCCTGCCTCTAGAATTCGAGCAGGCCCCGCCTTCAAACCGTCCTTTCTCGGGGGCCTCGGGTCCAAAGCCTCACTGTCTGCTCGTCAAGCCGACGCCGCTCTCCTCCTCCAAAAGGAGGTGATCAGGGAGGTAGAGGACCCCCCTTCAGACCCGGGGTTCGTGTCCAGGTACTTCCTGGTTCCGAAACGGACGGGGTGCTGGCGCCCCATTCTTGACCTACACGACCTGAACAAGTTCCTAAGGTCTCGAACCTTCAGGAGGGTCACTCTGGCGCAAATAATACCATCTCTGGAATACTGCGTGTGGTTCTGCTCTCTGGACCTGCAGGACGCGTTCTTTCACGTCCCTATCCGTCTGTCACATCGGAGATTCCTTCGCTTTCGAGCGGAGGGATCCCTCTTCGAGTTCCGAGCCATGCCCTTCGACCTGTCTCCAGCTCCCAGGGTCTTCACCAAATGCATTGCAGTGGTGACAGCTTCTCTTGCGCCGAGGGTCAGGTGTGCCCTTACCTGGACGATTGGCTGATAGCAGCCCCTCCAGACAGGAGGTGGAGCGGTCAGAGATCTGGCCTCCAGGTTTGCTCTCAAGTCGGCCTTCTCATCAAGGAGGCCAAGTGGAATTCGAGCGAAGCAGGTGATTCTGTTTATCGGGGCAGAGCTCGCTCTCTTGAGCCAGAGCACGGCTCCGCGGACAGGGCGAGGTTCTTACCTCCTTTGCCCAATCATTTCTGGTTGGGCACTGCGCCTGCCGGGACTTCCTGCGCCTCCTGTCTCATGCGGCCTGTACCAGCGTGGTCCGCGTGGGCACGCTGCGCATCGCCTTCAGTGGGGACTGGCCAGCCAGTGGTCAAACGCTGCGATCCATTGGACCAGCTAGTGATGGTCACCCAGGAGATGTGGAACGCTCTCCAGTGGTGGACCGTTCCATCTCATCTGCAGGAGGGCATCCCGTTTGTCCGCCTCGAGCCGACGGTCTCTCTATCGACCGATGCCTCTCTGATGGGTTGGGGTGCCCATCTGGGGGAACAACGAGTGCACGGCCTCTGGTCCCCGCGGGAGTCCCGATGCCACATCAACCTGCTGGAGCTCCGAGCGGTCCGCCTAGCTCTCACCGCCTTTGCTCCTTTCTCCGGGTCAAGTGGTCCAGTCAGGCGGACAATACCACGACCATGTACTACCTGAACCGCCAGGGCGGGGCAGCTCCATGCTTCTATGCAAGGAACTCCACATTTGGTCACTCGTGCGCAGCCTGGAGCGGATCTCTTAGCCATTCATGGCGGAGCCTCCAACACCCTGGCCGATGCCCTGAGCGGATAGGGGCTGCATTTCCAGGTGGTCTCTCCTGCGGAGTAGTACAAGATCTGTTCTCCCACTGGGGCACACCTCAAGTGGACCTGTTTGCCTCAGGGAGAATGAAGCTGAGACTGTTTCATGCCCGCCCCTCAGCAGGGGCTCGCTGCAGGGGATGCCTTCTCGAGGCTGTGGACCCCGGGCCTCTTTCGCCTTTCCCCATTTCCCTTGATTCACAAGGTGCTTCTCAAGGCAAGGAGGACAAGGCAGGTGATTCTGATAGCCCCAGACTGGCCCGCCAGTTCTGGTACCAGATCTCCTCAGCCTCAGCTCCAGGCTCCCGAGGCAGCTTCCAGCTCGCGGACCTGCTCTCAGTCAATCAGGGAAGGTGTTCCATCCGGACCTTCAATCCCTGCACCTGATGGCCTGGTTCCTGGCGCTAGAGTTTCCAGGCCTTGGGTCTTTCCGGCGAGGTCCTCAATGTTGTTGGGCGTCCCGTAAGAGTCGACCAGGAAATGCTATGCCTTCAAATGGAAGAGATTTTCCATTTGGTGTCAGGCAAGGGCTTGGACCCTTCCTCCTGTTCTTTGGCAAGCATTTGGACTATTTATGGTCCCTTTCTAGTCAAGGGCTTAGGTCGACGACCCTAAAGGTGCACCTGCAGCCATCTCTGCTTACAGGCGCAGGCCGGGAGCAGTCGTGGCGCAGGAAAGGTGGTCTGGCGCTTTTTCAAAGGCCTTGATCACATTTCCACTCGGTACGAGAACCTCCACCCCGTGGGATTTACTGCTGGTACTGGCAAAGCTCATGGGCAAGCCATTCGAACCAATGCACAGGTGTGAACTCTCTCACCTGTCGTGGAAGACCGCCTTCTTGGTGGCTACCATGTCAGCCAGAAGGATGGGAGAACTCCAGGCGCTCTGCATTGAGTCTCCTTACCTGGTCTTCCACAGGGACAAGGTTGTCCTGCGCCCCCACCCGAAATTCCTTCCGAAGGTGGTGTCGGAGTTTCACCTTAACCAGGTGTTGACTCTGTCGGTGTTCTACCCCAGTCTCACCTCGGAGGCCGAATACAGGCTCCATACTTTGGACCCTAGAAGGGCGCTCGCTTATTATAAGGAGCGCATGGCTGAAATTCGGGGAGAGGTTCGCCAGCTGTTTGTCACCTACGCTGAAGCTGCACCTGGCAGACCTGCAGCCAAGCGGACGATAAGCAGGTGGGTCACCTCCTGCATAGATCTCAGCTATAAGTTGGTGGGCATGGAGCCTCCCAGAGGGATAAGAGCTCATTCTACCCGTCGTACTGCTGCATCGGTGGCTGCTTCCAGGGACGTCCCTATCCAGGGAATCTGCAGGGCTGCTACCTGGAAGTCAGCACACACCTTTATTACCCATTACCACATCGACCTCGAGTCACGCCGGGATGCTGGTTTTGGGGCCTCGGTTCTCCAGTCTTTATTCCCTAAGTAGGGGGTGTGCGCCTTGCCTCCCTCCTCCCGAGAACTGCTAGGAGTCTGCCAATAAGTGTGGATGAACAACATATCCATGTCTAAATACAGGTTACTCACCTGTAACAGGAGTTCTAGGAATGGTATATGTTGTTCATCCCACCACCCACCCGACCTCCCCGGCTTCGACGCACAACCTGAGCTTCCAGCGGGCCAGATCTGGCGTCATGGGGCGGAGCCGAGAGTTTTACCACCTGGGTGGGAGGGAGGAGCCAGCTTGAAGACCTTCCGGCAAGATTTAATGCGGCAAGGAACCTGCCAATAAGTGTGGATGAACAACATATACCATTCCTAGAACTTCTGTTACAGGTGAGTAACCTATATTTATCCAATTTATATTTGATTTAAAGGAGCAGTGCATGATGGCAGTGAAAATTTTGATAGATACTTTTTTATTCTAGATTTCCCATTTTCTCCTGACTTGCATGATACCCTTTCTTCTACATTTTGAGTATTTTTTTACCACTATATTTTATGGTTGAAATAATGAGAGCTCCTTGTAATATCAGTATTCTCTATTTTTGAACATCTATTGTGATGATGATGCCCATGTCTCTTTCTTCCCTTGTGACTGCCAGCAACTCCCCTCCCAGCCTATAGGTGGCTTCAGGGTTTCAGAGTAAGATAACTTTTCTGGTGACTGTAATGAACTAGCAGGCAGCAGACACTGCTACCTGAACTTGTGGGACAATAGGTATACAGAAGGAGCTAAGAAAACTGATGAAAACCTGGTCCAAGCCATATTAAAAAGAGCGCTCCTTTTATTATTTGAGACGTGAAAGAAAGTACTACATTCGACTCAAAATGGGGAAAGAAGGGTGTCACACGAGTCAGGAGATGAGACGCAATCTAAAACAGAATAAAAAAACTATAGTCAACATTTTCACCACTATCCTGCAATGCTGCTTAAAAAAAACGCAATCCCCATTCATTTCTTAAAAACTCGCAACCCAAAACGAAAGTGCACTGTTACATCATTTAAAGGTTTATTCAAATGTTGAAATCTCTTCAAGGTAGAAATTAAAAAAAAAAAAAAAAAAGATCTGGTGCAGAAGGCAGAATACCATAATCCCATATTTGATATTCCACTTCCACGTCTAGTATTCCACCTACCGAAGATAGCTGTCCTGTAGATTAGACTACAAAGTGTTGTGGTGGTGGAGTGGTACTCCAGTCTGAATGCCAACTTGCTGAAAATGTTATTTTGCCACAAAAAATTGTATGCAAAACAGGGCAGAATACCATACATTTGAGCCCTGCTCATACAGCTGTTGCATGCACAGAGAAGTACATTTCTATAAAATGTATGTAGTTAATTTTGACATACAGAAATAGATTAGTTGCTGTATTGGTCCTTGTAAGAATAGATCCAGAAGCAAATGGTTTGATACCTTTTATTGGACCAACATAGATGTTACAAAAAGAAAACAATGTCTAAGCTTTCAGACCAACCAAGTCCTTCCTCTGAGACTTAATGACAGTTGCTCAGAGAGTCACACTCTAGTAACACCCAGATCATACATAAAAAAAAAAAAAAAGGAAAAATTCTCATGGGTTAAAAGTACCTATTTCAAAAAAATCAGTTTTAAATGGAATGAATAACATTCCATTAGCTTGCTATTACTGAGAATTTTTTCAAGGACGTCCACTAGATAAACTGAACACTCAAGCAGGCAGGGCCTCTAACTGAAATAGGTACTTTTAACCAATGAGAATTTTTCCTTATTTATTTATTTTTTTATGTATGATCTGGGTATTAATAGAATATGACGCTGTGAACAATTGTCATAAGTCTCCGAGGAAGGACTTGGTTGGTCTGAAAGCTTAGACGTTTCTTTTTTGTAGCATCTATGTTGGTCCAATAAAAGGTATCAAACCATTTGCTTCTGAATCTGTAGTTAATGTTGGTATTCAAACAACATGAAGTCTTGCTATATTATGACTATTGCAGTTTGTCCCACCACTAGAACTGCTCCGGAGGTGAAAGAGATAACTTCCATGCAGATTATGGAGCTTAGAGCGCAAACTCGGTTCAAAAGCTCTGTTAGGGTGGTTTCAAACCGAAACCGTCAGATTAATTACTCCGCCTCACTGAACAGTCGCTCCGGAGATTCCTCCTGTTGCTCGGTTCATTTCTTCGGATTAAAGCGCTATTTCTCGGTTGAATTTAACCGCGATTTAATTATTTTAACCGAAAAACCGATCGGTTCAAGCTCTGTCTATGGTATCATAAGTAATAGATAGGTTTTTTCTGTGTGGAACTTGTAAAATTGTTATCGGTTCGGTTGAACCAATCGAATTGTATTAAAACTTAAGTTTGAAGCCTTTTAAGGCTTGTTAGAGTGCGGTTCCCGGTTCTTATCGGCTCTAAAAAAAAACGGATTTCATTACGTTTTTTTCCACGACCCGTGACACAGTTTGGAACCGATAAGGGTGTCTTGCCTGGCACTGCCATTAAAAGGGCAAGTTTGTTGGTTAGGCTGGCATCATGTCTGAGAAACCCAAAAGAAAAACCGGGCCCACTGGGTTTCAACACTGTAGTGTCTGTGGGGAAGCCTTTGCCAAGGCTGACCCACACACTACATGTGTCTTGTCTGGGGTTTGACCACCTCAATTCAGACTGCCAGATTTGTAAAAATTTCCCTGCAGCCACCCTGGACAAGAGAGTGGGCAGGCTCAGGGAACGAGAGGCCAAAAAGTCCACTGACCGGATGGCCAGCCGGTTGGTGCCAACCGAACGGAGGGATCCCTCTGACCAGGGCGAGACTTTCTCGGGCAAGCAAGCTGGCTCTGAGGCCAGTTCCAGCAAAGAAAACTAAAAATCAGCAGGTTTGGAGTCCAAAATTCCTTCTCCAACTGCTGCAGATAGCCAGGGCAATACAGATTGTCCAGTCCCTGTCCCGGTTCCTCCGAACCGCCACTGTCTGGCAAAAGGTCAGTTGGTCGGTTCCAATGGTTCAGGAATATGATATAGAAGAGTTTTATGAACCAGAGGAGGGATGAGGATTATGATCAGTGTGAATGTGACTTTGAAAGTCTGGATGTGCCCATTGAACGGACATCTCCCCAGACAGACCTTCAGGTGAGTCTCCCCTAGGCTTTCTGAGTCCCTTCTCATTTTTGTTTTATAAAAAGTTGCTGAGACCCTCAGCTTCCCTTAGAGGAGGCTTTGGATGAGCAAGAGGAGCCTGACTGTGGAGATGATGGATATCCCAGAGTCCAGGAGATTGTCCATCCCATTACATAAATCTTTTAGGAAACAAACAATAAAAATTTTAAAAGCTCCTAATTCTGTGCCTCCTGTGGATAAAAAGATGGACAGGAGGTACACTTTGTCAGGTCCTGATACAGATTTTTTCACAGCAATGCAGTCATGTTGAGGTAGTTCAGGCTGCAGCCTGTGATAAAGCTAATATTCCCCTGGCTTCACATCCTCCTGACAAGGATTCCAGGAAGATTGATTGAAGATTGATTGAACATTGCTCAGCTGATGCAACCCCCCTTTGAGCCTCTGTCTTCGGCAGAGCTTAAGTATTTGACTTGGAAAACTGTATTTCTGGTAGCCATCACTTCTGCCAGACGTATAAGTGAGTTACAGGCTTTATCAGTAGAGACTGACTTTATTTCCTTTCACAGGGATAAAGTAGTCCTCAGGACTAACAGGAAGTTTTTGCCTAAGGTGGTTTCAGATTTCCACCTTAACCAATCTATTTCACTTCCAGTGTTCTTCACTGACCATTCCTCCTCTGGTGAGAGGAGGCTGCACAACTAGATGTTAAGAGGGCCCTAAGTTACTACATAGAGCGTACCAAGGGTCACAGGTTTGACTCCCTCCAACTGTTTCTCACTTATGGTGAGGTTGGGAAAGGGAGACCTGCCACTAAGACATCCATTGCCAGGTGGATCGTTTCTTGTATCCAATTTTGCTATCAAAAGCTGGGTAAGGTTCCCCCCTCAGGCCTGAGGGCTCACTCTACCAGAGGTACAGCTGCATCTCTAGCTACTGCTAGAGACATTCCTATCTTGGAGATATGTCAGGCAGCTACTTGGAAGACAGTACACACTTTCACCAAGTATTACTCCCTGGATATTCAGGCCAGGAGGGATGCTCGGTTTGGCACAGCCGTGCTTCAGAGCCTATTCCCTAAGTAGGTTCTGTCCCTCCTCCATGGAGGTACTGCTGTGTAGTCTGCAGTAGTCATAATATAGCAAGACTTCATGTTGTTTGAAGAAAAAAAATTACTCACCTTGGTAATGTTGTTTCTTCTAATGGAGTCTTGCTATATTATGACCTCCCCCCCAGCCTGCCCCTCTCAGAACTCCTACTTTGGGTATGGGGTGGGCAGTCCTCTTTGGCATTTATTGATGCCCTCTTTCATGTTTGGGTGTTGTGTTTATTTAGTTATTTTATCTTATTTTTCTGGTCCACTGACTTGAGTCTTGGTGTTGGGACCAGGAAAATGTGTTAATATATTAGTGGCCAGTTGGCTAGTGTAGGTTACAGCTTCCACACATAACCTTAGTGAGTTTTTGCTTGTAAAGATCTGACTGTTTCGGTTTGAAACCACCCCTAACAGAGCTTCTGAACCGAGCTCGCGCTCTAAGCTCCATGCTCTGCATGGAAGTTAACTCTTTGACCTCCGGAGCAGTTCTAGTGGTGGGACAAACTGCAATAGTCATAATATAGCAAGACTCCATTAGAAGAAACAACATTACTAAGGTGAGTAATTTTTTCTTATTGTAGCATGTCAGAAAGTTGGTGTTAGCAACTTTCCTCTTTGCTGCCTTCTCTTGAAGATCGATTGCTGTAATGTCACATACCCTACATATACGAATCAAGAGAAATATGTGCAAATCACCATGAACAAATTTAGACCAGTTATACTTTAAGCAAGACAGTACGATGCCAGATGGACTGTCACACAATATGCAAAGACTGAAAACAGAAGACACAGGCGCACGTTTCGGCCTTCCTAGTACTCATCAGTTTGTCTCATCTGTATCTCAGCCCAGGGAAAGGGGGAGCCAGCCCTAGGATGGTCATGATGTGTCTGGTTTGGGTTGTGGCAAGCCCAGAGTAAAGAAGCAATCTAAAAAACAAAGACCCTCAGCACAACAGCATGTTCATGAAGACCAGCTGCTAGAGAGTTTGCCAGTTGTGTTTTCATGACCTGTGCACTACCATATAAGCAACACATTTTTGTAAACCGCATACCCAGGTGTACTGCAAGTGTCTTATTGTGCTTATAAAATGGGCACAGGCCAGGAAAAAAAAACACTAACAAAAATTAACTTTGAAGATGTAAATGTCAACTTTTATTTTACAATTAACATAACTAAGGTGAAGTAGTCCCTTTTACAAGACTTGGTGTTTCTAACGCAACACCTTAATCCCTCCTCCCACTGCTCATGCTCACCCATCCACTCACAGATTTGGACAGTCTGTATTGTGTGCCCCCCCACCGCCAAAAATCAGGAGCTTACCTAGGGGGCCCCTGCCTGTGATCTTGTAGCTGCAGTTGCCAGCTCCCAGTGCCTGTTCTGCAGCCAAAAGCCATGTTTGTCCCCTGCTCCCTGGCCCACTCCTGGACTGAAGCCAGGAACGGGGAGCTAACAGGGACAGTGTCTCGCTTATCTTCATGCTCCCCCACTCCTAGAGACATGCAGAGGGGTGAGGAGCACAAAAGCACCAACGAGTCTGTTCTCCCGGCCCTGTGAACTTGGCAAAAAGGGGCTGGGGAATGCAGGAAAAGCCTGAACGTTCCCCAGTGCCTCAGCATGCCACAACTACCATGGCCAGAGAATCGCTCCGACGTCTTCATGCTCCTGCTACCCCTTACATTGCCGCAGTGGGACGGGGAGCACTGGAGCATGTCATGTGACCAGCAAGTCTCATGTCAAAATGAAGAATACGTAGAGATTTGTTGTATTTCCATTTTGGGGGTTCTAGCTGGAGCCAGTAAAATAGAGGGACAGAGAGAGACCACATATATCACGATACCGCTGGAGAACTACTGTTGGGTATTTTTTTTTTTTTTTGAATTAATGCCTTGTCTCGCTCTGCATAAAACTTCAGGCTGTTTGTCACTCTCGAGTCTGCCGCTGCATCACTGTTTTGGGGGTGCACGACTGGGGCCGAGTGTGTGAATGGTAATGCTGAACAGTCTACATTGCAGAGTAGGGTAAGGGCTTGGAGAGCATAGTAACCTGGCCGGTAAGGATATGAGGCCTTCGAATAAAAGGTAAAAACAATAGCAAACAAAAATGTAAGGCAGTTAACAAATGAATGTTTCAAATTACATGCTTTGGGTAAAGTGAGGGGGGCGATGAACTGTTAAACACAAAATGATATGGTGTTTGTAAAGACAAGTATTACTTTTACTGTACAGACTTGGCTGCCGAAATTGTTTCGTTTTTTAAAATGTGCTAGAGGCATGAATATATGAATGTACTGCGTCCAAATTGCGGAGCAAAGTCCAGAGTTTTGGGTTTTCATTTTTAAACAACATGGTTTCGGAACCTTCTCAGCCAATCGGGATGCAAGAAATTGCCTACTCATTTTATAATTCAAAGTAGAATCGAGAGAAGGGACACTTTTATAGAGAGGCAGGAGGATCTGGGTGTAGTGAAGAACCTAGTTAGATGGGTGGGTAGCGGGATGAGGGGGTCCGGCCCGGTGGCGCGGAGAATTGAGGCACTGGACACCACATCTCGCACCATGCCGGCGACCCTGGTTCAGGAACGGACTCGGGCAGCCGGGGATCGGCCGGGCGTGGACTCGGATCGAGCTACCAGCAGGTAACTCTCCTTTCCTGGGGAAGGTGGGCAGGCACAACACAGCTTTGGTGACCCCTGGTGGAGATTAGGGGCTTGGCTGAACAGTGCATGCATAAAGGGGGTATGGTGGCTGCGGCGGACATCTTGCAGGTAGGTGTGGGAGCGTGCCTACGCTGTGCTGGACATCACTGCACATCTGAGCCACCGGTAGCCACATATAAGGAAAAAAAAAAAAACGCCATTGGTAGGCGAAGGTGGGCCCAGAGGTCACAACACCACATCCAATGCCGGGCACCAGGCCACTTGCTTTGGTACTTCCTCTAAGCATGGCAGCCCTCCAGTACTGTAAGATAGAGTGCCAGAAAGAGTGCGGCGGTCCTTCCTCAGGGGACTCTGATCCGGGGAGCCAGGCTAGCTGTGCTGGAGGAGGGGGTCCTCTCGCCAAGGATGAATGGTGTGGGGCTTCAGGTAGGATGGGATAAGCTGCAGTACCAAGTGACCTTGCCAGAGAGAGGCCAAGGTGAGGGGTGAATAAATAGAATAAAAAAAAAAAAAAAAAAAAGCTGGCTTGGGGGTGGGGACAGCAGAGAATGATCGTAAGTGAGGTCAAGTCAGGGGAGAGGGCTGCCACAGGGTTCAATCCTGGGACCAGTCCATTTCAGTATGTTTGTCAGCGACACAGGAGAAGGAATGCAGGGCAAGACGTCTCTTTTTGCAGATGACACTAAGCTCTGTGGCATGGGTAGAAAGTGAGGAAGGGGTAAGGGAGTTGCAGAGGGACCTGCAAAGACTAGAGAGGTGGTCCATGGTTTGGCAGTTGAACTTCAGTGTCAAGAAGTGCAAGGTGATGCACATAGGGAACCAGAACCCTAGTACAGAATATTGGATAGGATGGGTTAAGTTGGAATTTACATGGGAGGAAATGGGCCTGGGAGTCATAACTGACTCCCTAAAGCAATCTAGCCAATGCAACAAGGCCTACAGAAAGGCAGACAGAATGTTGGGGTGTATTCGGAAAGAGGTAATACTACCTCTCTAGAGATCACTGATGAGGCCACATCTGGAATACTGTGCCCAGTTCTGGAGTCCCCACCTCAGGAAACACAAAGACAGACTGGAGACGTTGCAGAGTAGGGTAACCAAAATGGTTCAGGGCTGACAGGGGAGGTTATGTGAGGATCGGCTAAAGGCTCTTAATGTGTACTTGCTGGAGACCAGAAAGAAGAGGGGCGATTATGATAAGAGACCTTCAAGTTCCTGAAAGGAATAAACGGGAACCAAACACAAGAGAGAATGAAATAAGTGGCTTAACTGGGGTTTGAACCCAGGCTAGCCAGAATACTGTTCCGGTTGTGCTACGAACTCCACCACCAAGGCAGCTGGAAACCTGGGACTCCCAGAAACACCTTACTCTTTCTCTAATGCACAACCTGGTGCTGCATAAATGATAACAATCACAGGAGTGTGGTGTGCACATATACAGAACCCAAACAAATAAAAGAGAGAAAGGAATAAGTGCCTTAGATGACATTTGAACCCAGGCTGACCGCAGTACTGTTCCAGTTGTGCTACCATCCATACCACCATGGCAGCTGAAAACCTGGGACTCCCAGAAGCACCTTAATCTCCCTCAAATGCACACCCTGGTGCTGAACAGATAATTATATTTACATCATAAGGGTGTAGTATTCACATATACAGAGCCCAAACAAACAGTAGCGAGAAAGAAATAAGTGCCTTAGCCGGCAGGGTAGACTGTGAAGAAATATTCAGCAGGAGTGGTGAATCAAAAATACATGAGCAGGAGATGTCTGGGGGAGATTAAGGAGGAACATGAGAAAGTTTTATGTTACAGAGAGTGTGGTTGAGCTGGGGAACAGCCTACCAGCAGAGATGATGGCTCTAAGAACCATTAATGGTTTTAAACACAACCGGGGCCAAGTAAAAGGCTTAATAGTTACTTAGGGTGCTAATAGTAGGGCAGGGCAGGGTGTTGAAGCGAGGGCAAAACCCCCGATTGCACAGTACATCCTGTGGTAGCAGAGGGTATAACAGGGCAGACTGGATTAACCGATGGTCTTTTTCTGCTGAAAATGTCTGTTTCTATGTTTCATAACTTTCAAGTGCTTCAGTCCAGCTACAGTAGCTGCAAAACAAGTAGACTGGGACACCATCTCTGCTAAATAGCACTGGTTAAAGAAATTGAAGTGCTAAAAGTGCTCCACCCAGCGACCTTCCCTCGTTGATGCGTCCTTTCGTTATGTCCAGGCTAGATTACTGTAATGCCCTTTACCTTAGGCTAAATGGAGAGATGCTGTGCTGCCAGTAGTTGCGCAGAACACTGTGGCTAGTTTACTGATGGTCCAGTCAAGGTCCTGACGTATAACCCCAGTCCTGCGCAAACTGTACTAGCTGCCGGTGAGGTGGCAGATCTCCTTTAAGGTTGGCTTGCTCATCTGTAAAGCCCTACATGGACTGGGCCCAGGCTACCTGCAAGATCTTCTGTCTTCTCACAGAACCTCCAGATCCCTCTGCTCATCTGAGGTGGGCCTCCTGGCAGTTCCCAGGGTGAGGGCCTTTGATGTTGCTGGCCCAACCTTGTGGAACTGCTTCCAAGATCTCTGAGGGAGGCAGCCTCACTGGAGGCCTTTAAGAGGATCCTACATGGTAGCTGACGGCGGATAAGGACCGCTAGGCCCACTTAGTCTGCTCGTGTTCCCTACATGCATCAGCGGCCACTGACCCTACCTGGTCATTGGCTTTTGCCTTTCTTCCCCACATCTAGGGTTCCCTTGTGTCTATCCCATGCATGCTTGAATCCCCCCACTGTGTTGGCACCCACCACTTCCTGGGGTATGCTATTCTGAGCATTCCACCACCCTTTCCGTGAAGAAAAACTTCCTCACATTCCCCCTTATCCTGCCCCCCTCAAGTCTCATATTGTGCCCCTTTGTCCTTGTACAATTCTTGTACTTAAAGGTATCACCCACTTGCACTTTGTTCAAGCCCTTTAGATTCTTGACGGGTTCTATCATATTTTCCCGTTCCTTCCTCTCCTCCAGTGTATACATATTGAGGTCTTTTAATCTCTCCTTATACGATTTCTGCTGTAATCTATGCACCATCTTAGTCGCCCTTCTCTGAACCACCTCTACCTTGTCTATGTCCTTACGGAGATGTGGCTTCCAGAACTGTACACCGTACTCCAGATGAGGCCTCACCAGCATTTTATACAGTGGCATCCTCTCCTCCTCTCTTCTGCTAGTGATACTCCTTCCTATGCAACCTAACAACCCACTGGCCACCCCATGGCCTCGTTACACTGCTTTCCCACCTTTAGGTGTTCTGAGACGATTATCCCTAAATCCCTTTCTTTTCCTGGTAACTGTCAGTCCCCCCAATCCTTTAACTCTATGCAGGTTTTTTTTCACCCCAGGTGCATAATTTTGCACTTCTTTGCATTAAATTTCAACTGCCACATTTTTGACCATTTTTCTAGCTTCTCCAGATCCCTCTTCATTCTTTTGACCCTCTCTGGAGTGTCCACTCTATTGCAGATCTTGGTGTCATCTGCAAACCTTCCCCTTCAGCCCTTCTGCAATGTCGCTAATAAAGATATTAAAAGGGACTGGCCCCAGGACTGATCCTTGAGGCACCCCACTGGTCACCCTCCTTTCCTCGGATTTGATCCCATTTACTACCACCCTCTGCTTCCTATCCCTCGGCCAGTTTCTAACCCAGTTTTCCACTTTGTGGCCCACCCCCAGGCTACCTAACTTATTAACCAGTCTTCTGTGTAGAACAGTATCAAAGGCCTTGCTGACATCTAGGTAGGTGATATTCACCACTCCTCCCTTGTACACCTCCTTCGTCACCTAGTCAGATTTGTTTGACATGACCTTCCTGCTGTGAATCCATGCTGCCTTGGCTCCTGTGCTCCCATGGTTTTCAAGTGCTTCACAATCCTTTTTTCTTTTTTATAATTTGCCCTTTTTGGTCCCTGCTCCCTATCGCCAAACCATCGGCCCGGTCACGGACTCCGGCTGCGGCTTCTCTCATATTGTAGCTGTCCTCCCTGAACCCCCTGGCTTGCCCCCCAGGGCGGGGTAACGGCGTCTCGGGCCAAGGGCGCTGTGAATATGGGAAAGGCGGGAGTCGACCTGAGGAGCCAATCTGCGGCTGGAGAGGGTGGCATCGGGAGCAGGGTATTTTTTCTCCCTTGTGTGTGGAGGAGGAGGGGACGTGCTATGACTTCCGCCCCGCCTCCCTAGAGTTGTTCGAGCACCAGTAGCTGCGGTACCCCAGGCCTCCGCCAGAGGTCCGTCTATTGCCGGACACTATCCCCCCTCCCGGAGAAGGAGAGCTGTCCCAGGATGCTCCATCCTTCTCCCCCCCCGGCCAACCTTACAGTGACCCAGGTCTGTTCCCAAACGTGGGTCGCCGGCATCGCAAGTGGAATTCCAACCGCTGCGCCGGTGGCCATCCACAATCCTTTCTTTAAGCAGCACCTCCATAATCTTGTCCACTACTGAGGTGAGGCTGACTGGACTATTGTTTCCTGCCTCCTCCCTACTTTCACTCTTCTGAAGATGGACTACATGTGCCCCCTTCCAGTCCTCTGGAACCACCCCTCTTTTGAGCGATTCGCTAAGCACGGCTGCCAGAGGTGCTGCTAGCACTGCTGTAATTCCTTTAATTTCGTGGGGTGTATATCATTTGGTCCCATCGCCTTGTCCATCCTCAGTTTAGTGTGTTCCTGCAGGACTCCCACCTCTGTAAATGGACTGGTGCTTACCTCCCTCTCCCCACCATTATTTCTGATGCCTAGTTGTTGTCCTCCCCCCACCTAACACCGTGAATACTGAACAGAAGTATTCCTTCGGTATTGATGCTTTTTCTAGGTCTCCCTTCACACAAACCCCTTCTTCCCCTTTAAGCCTTACAATCCCTTCCCTGGCCTTCCTTCTGTTGCTAATGTATCTGTAGAAAGTCTTGTCTCCTTTCTTTATCGACTGTGCTAGTCTTTCCTCAGATTTTGCCTTCGCACTTCTGTTTTTCCTACTTACCTCTGTCTCTCTAGGTACACTGCCCTATCCTCATCCTTGTGAGTCTCCTTGTATTTTCTGAAAGCCCTCTTTTTGTCTCTTACTCCTTCCACCATCTCCTGGTTTGTTCCTTCTTTTCCCCTTGTTACTTAGGGAGTGTACTGATTTGTTACCCCCACTATGGCTTCTTTTAGGTGTGCCCACCGCTCCTCAACTTCTCCGGCTCCCTTCTCTCCAGGGCTTCTTTGATCTCTCTCCCCATCTTATCAAAGTCCGCCCTCCTGAAATCTAGGAGCTTTGTGTCTGTGTGGCTTGCCCGCGACTCTGTACCAATGTTAAACCATACTGTATGGTGGTCACTGGACCATAGGTGGCCATCTACCCTGACCTCTTTGATCCTGTTACCATTGGTCAGCACCAGGTCTAGAATTGCTTTATCCCTGGTGGGCTCCTGCACCAGCTGCCTGAGGCCTGCCCCCTGCAAGGATTCAATGATTTCATGGCTCCTGGCAGAGGCAACTGCCGGGATGGTCCAGTTCACGTCCGGCATGTTAAAATTGCCCATCAGCAGTACCTCCTCTTTTGGTACCATCCCATGTATTTCCTTCACCATTGACTTATCTGCCTCCTTCCTCTGTGCTGGAGGCCTGTAGATGACTCCTGTATGAATTGGTGTGCCATTGTCTGGTTCAAGGGTCACCCACGGTGCCTCGACCTCCCCCTGCCTACCCTGTCGTCACTTTAATACCTTCTTTGACGTAAAGGGCCACCCCCCCTTTTTACCCTCCCTATCCCTTCTGAATAGAGCATACCCTGGTACATTTACCTCCCAGTCATAGTTTCCAGTGTACCATGTCTCTGTAATTGCCACTATGTCCAGTTCCACCTCTGCCATCAAGGTCCCCAGTTCTGGAATTTTACATCCCAGACTGCGAGCATTTGTATACATGGTTGTCCATGTTTTGCCACCTGTCCCCCTTGTATTTCTACTATTGCATTCCTTCTCCCTCTTTCCAACACTGGTTATTTTCCTTAGCTGTCTCCCTTACCCCTTGTACTGAGTTTGGGACTATCTGTTAACATTCCCCCCTGGATCCACCCTGCTAGCTACTCTGCCTTGTGGGGGTGGGCTGCCTAAGTCTCCCTGCTCCCAGCTGCCTGCCCCCCCATTGGCTAGTTTAAATGCTTGGCCAGGAAGCTTCCAAACTTTTCATTGAGGACTGCAGTCCCCTCCCTGGATGGATGGCCTGAAGTCTCATCTTTTTGCAGCAGCTTTTAATTTATTTTTGCACTCGGGCTATTACATTTTTATTAAATAGTATAATATTGTGCCTTCATCTAAGCCTGATACAGCCACCATATCATTGTAAATATACCAGCTGCAAGATAATGAAGAATCATATAAGACTGACCGTATAGCTGGATAAACAGGTAGAAGTTATAAAGCTTGAGACCACTCAGGAAAAAAAAAAACACATTAGTGAAGGCACATGCCCTGACCACCATAACAGTAGTACATACAGTGTGTCATCGATCAAAAGTCAAGCAGATCCAACGTGATGTAGGATGCAAACTGAAACAATTATACAAACTGGCAAACCAGGAGTCCGATTCTTAAGAGAGATCAAAGTCAACCCACACTGAAACAAAAAGGCTCTCATTCTGTAGTTCAGCAGACAACAAGTCTGAGAGCAGTAAGATGCTATGCCTATTATTTTAACTAAGAGGGAGGGGAGACTGAGTACAACAGTAACAGCAAGGAGTCTGAAAGTGATGTAAGGTTTATTAAAGACGTACAGCCTTGCAATCTGAATTAACCTCCTTGCACTCTATCAGGAAGTCTCCGTAATTGTAAGCCATACAATAGAACAAATTCGGGGCACCAGATGAAACTCAAGTACCTGATAAAAACATAGAAACACAGAATTTGACAGCAGATAAGGACCGCTTGGCCCACCCAGACTGCCCATTTCCCTACCTAATGGATAAGCTGCATTTCCTAGTTAGCCAACAGCCTACTTCTTCCTACCCCTACCCCCTAGAATTGCCTTATGACTGTCCCATGCATTCTTCAATTCCACCCCTGTTTTTGACTCAACAACCTCCTCCAGAAGGCCGTTCCATGCATCCACAACCCTCTCTGTGAAAAAATACTTCCTTAATTGCCTCTGAGCCCCGCCCGCCCCATCTAAATTGTACCCCTTGTTCTTGCACACCACTTTTCTGAAGATGCTACCCTCTTGGACTTTGTGATTCCTTGAGGTACTTGAAAGTTTCTATCATGTCCCCTCTCACTCCTTTCCTCGAGGCTATACATATTAAGCTCCTTAAGTCTCTCTTCATATGTCTTCCGGTGCAGACCCTGCATCATTTTAGTTGCCCTCCTCTGGACTGCCTCCATCCTGTTTGTCTTTGCGGAGATTGAGTCTCCAGAACAGCACACAGTGCTCCAGATGGGGTCTCACCAGCTGTCTGTACAGAGGGATAACAACTTCCTGTTTTCTACTGGTGATGCCTCTCCCTATGCATCCCAGTATCCCCCAGCCCTCCTTACTGCCCTCTCACATTGCTTGCCCACCTTTAGGTCATCTGATATGACTACCCCCAGGTCCCTTTCCATTTTTGTTGTTGTTAGTATCTCACCCCCCATTGTGTACTCTTCCCCTGGGTTTTTGTTTCCCAGGTGCATTACCTTGCACTTCTTAGCATTGAATCTAAGCTGCCATACATTTGACCATTCCTCCAACCTTGCCAAGTCACTTCTCATCCTTTCCACCCCACCTTGTGTATCAGCTCTGTTGCAGATCTTTGTGTCATCTGCAAAGAGACATACTTTTCCTTCCAGTCCCTCTGCAATGTCTCTTATAAAGACATTGAAGAGGACCGGTCCTAGTACTGAACCCTGCGGTACTCCTCTAGTAACCCCCCCCTTTCTTCAGAGTGGACTCAGTTTACTATTACCCTCTGTGTTCTGTTCTATAGCCAGTTCTTTACCCAGGCTACCATCTTGGGACCCACTCCTAGGCTGGCTAACTTGTATATTAATCTTTTGTGTGGGACTGTGTCGAATGCCTTGCTAAAGTCTAGGTAGGCCATGTCCACAGCCCCTCCCTGATCTACTACTTTGGTCACCCAGTCAAAGAAATCTATTAGACTCGTGTGACATGACCTTCCTGCTGTGAATCCATGTTGCCTTGGGTCCTGTGCCTCTCTGGCCTTTGGGTACTCGACAGTTCTTTCCTTCAGAAGTGATTCCATCATTTTCCCTATCACTGAGGTTAAACTAACAGGTCTGTAGTTTCCTGCTTCTGCCCTGCACCCACTTTTGTGAAGTGGAATCACATCTGCCCTCCTCCAGTCCTCAGGTACCACCCCATCCTCCCATGATTTGTTAAAAAGGGTAGTCAGTGGTGTCACTAGTTCTACCCTGAGTTCTTTTAGGATTCTGGGATGAATACCATCAGGCCTCATTGCTTTGCCCACCTTCAGTTTTAAGAGTTCTTTCAGAACCCTTTCTTCTGTAAATAGGCTGGTATCAACTTCTGTATCCAGAGTGTTTCTATTGTTTGGTTTAGGTACCTCCCCTCTTCATTTGTGAATACTGAGCAAAAATATTTTAGTATCTCTGCCTTTTCACAGTCACCCTCTGCCCACCCCCCTTCCCTTTATTAAGCCTCACTATCCCTCCCTTGGTCTTCCTTCACTCCCTGATGTACCTATAAAAGGTTTTATCCCCCTTCTTAACTGAGTTGGCTATCTTTTCCTCGGTTTGGGCCTTTGCTGTTCTGACTGCCTTCCCAGCTTCCTTTTGCTTTAACTGAAACAATTCTCTGTCCTGCTCCTTCTGTGATTCCTTGTACTTCCTGAATGCTTTCTTTTTCTCTTGAACCTTCCCTGCCACCTCCTTTGAGAACCATAGTGGTTTCTTACATCGTTTTGTTTTATTTGCTTCACACAAAGGCTTGTTGCCTCTGTGATTGCAGTTTTGATTAGTCCCCATTGTTCTTCCACCCCTCCTTCCTGCCCATTTGCTAGTGCATTTCTTAGGCACTCACCCATTTTAAAAGTCAGCCCTCCTAAAGTCCAGTACTTTTGCCTTTGTATGGCTTGACTCTACTGCTGTGTTTATCATGAACCATACTGTTCAATGGTCGCTAGTTCCCAGATGGCTACCCACTTCTACATCTGTGATCCTTTCTCCATCTCCATTTGAGAGTACCAGGTCTAAGATTGATCCCTCTCGAGTGGGTTCCAATACTAGTTGTCTAAGGCATGCCCCCTCTCGGGCGTCTAGAATAACCCCACTCTTAGAAGTGGCTGCTGCAACGGCACTCCAGTTAACATCTGGCATATTCAGATCACCCATCAGCAATATATCCTTTTTTCTGCCATTCTAAGTATAGTTTCTATCATTTCTTGTCCATTTCCTCCCCCCGAGGGGGGGGGTCTGTATACAACCCCTGTGCGGATTGTGGTGCCATTGCCTGTCTCCAAATTGACCCACAGTGCTTACTCTCCTCCCTGTTTACCCTTTTGTTCTGTTGCTTTCATTCCTTCCCTTATGTAGAGAGCTACTCCTCCTCTTCTTTTACCCTCCCTGTCCCTCCTGTAGCTAGTTTATCCTGGTATGTTTACATCCCAGTCATGGTTCTGTGTGTACCATGTTTCTGTGACTGCCACGATATCCAGATGTTCCTCTTCCATCAAGGCCACTAATTCAGGAAGCTTGTTGCCCAGACTACGGGCATTGGTACTCATTGCTCTCCATTTTTTGATGGCTTTACCTTTTGTAGCAACATCCCTCACTGACCTTTCTACCTTGGCCTTTCCTCATTTAGTACCCTGTTTTGTAGGGGGAGGCTGGAAATTCCCTGCTGCTTATCAATGCCTCCCCCCTTGACTAGTTTAAAAGCTTGCCAATGAAGCATTTAAACCGATTGCCCAAAAGATTTGTTCCCTTCCTGGACAGATGCAGACCATCCTGCCAGTATAGGATGGTATCCTTCCAGGTGGAACCCCAGTCCCCAATGAAGCAAAACCCCTGTGCTCCACACCATTTTTTTTCAACCATTCATTAAACTGCATGGTGCAAAGTACCCTCGCCTCACCCATGCCATTGACAGGCAGCACCTCTGAGGAGGATACTGTGTGTGCTACTTGTCTTAGGCCCCTCCCCAACTCCACAAAGTCCTCCTGCACTGCTCTAATCTCATGTTGAGCCAAGTCATTCGTCCCTAGGTGGACAATGACGTCCAGTTCAGTCTCCCATGCAGCTGTTCTCATGATCCCGAGGATGTGCTTCCTGTCCCTCCAAGCCATGGCACCTTACTTCAGTTTTTCCTGCTCCCCTTGGTTCTATTTCCCTAATAATTGAGTCCCCCCACCAGGAGCTGCTTTCTTTCCCTATGGGGTCCTCTGCCTCCTTCCTGTGGGCCTCCCTTGTGACAGTTGCCTGCAACCTCCTTAGTCTTCTCTGCGGCTGCATCCATAGGGAACTGTGCTCCCCCAGAATGGTGTATGGATTGTAGAGTGGTACAACTGACTGGGTGTGCCTCTGTTCCACCACCCTCACCCTCACCCTCCCTGAGCCCACTGTGATCCACCTGCTGCACTTTCTTGGTACTCTCTGAGGCAGTGGTGGTGGCCCTAGTGCTCCCTGGGTTGGAGAGGTTCCCCTACTACTGTCCAGTGTGGCCTGAAGACGGGCAGTCTCCTCCCTCAGGGCAGAGTGGCCTACAAATAGGGCAACATCTGAGCCTCCAGAAAGACTCCCAGAAGACTACTGCCCCACAGCCAGTACATTGCACTACTCCCCACATGTCTGTCTATCTTCCTGTTTAGCCTATGCACGTTTTTTTTGTTTCTTTTTAATCTTGTCTTTTTCTCTCTCTCCTTCCAGTTATTGTTTTGTTGTATATAAATATACATATATTATATAATGTGTATGCTTATATTGTCAGTACAGTGTTCAGGAAAGGATATGACAGTGGTATGCACCTTCCCCGTTTGAGGAAATAATGTCAGAACCCCTGGTATAAAGGAAATGGTACCAGGGGTGGATGGGGTGAGGGGAAGGGGGGACATGGGCTCAAACTGTACTCTCTCGAAACAATCAGCTGAAAGCTCTGACCCACCACTACGATGAGTGTTGACCTTCCTGTCAGCAAGACAACCTACACAATTTAACAGAGAAATTACCCTGCTAAACAAACAGAGAAAAATCAAACAGCTGAGTCAAACACAGGTAAACCTCCCCAGCCTCAGTACAGCCTGGTGATGATCTCAAACTTAGCCTCCCCAGAGATTTGGCAGAATGGCAGGTTGTAGAAGCCTGGGAATTGTTGCAGCTCTCCTTCGGGTGTTCCAGACCTTTAGGGGTTGAATTTGCCATGACGTTCGCTGAGGAGGGCTTAGTAATGAAACTCACTACAGGTTGGTATGTAGGTAATGAGGAGCACTCTGAGACAGTAGGATGCTCATGACTAGGTGTGACAGGTGAGGGTGTAGCGGGGCGTAATGGAGCATTTTTTTTATTTATTTTTTTTGCAGAAGAGGAGCCTGAGACGGTTCCAAATTGAATTCAGAGCTCTTTACAGGGCTACGACTTCTACTGCGACTGCAGCAGCGTGATTTAGAATGAGCCGAAGGGTCTCTTGATCTTGCCTGTATTCATGCTGACTGCCATCTCTGATTGCGAGTAGCCAGTGTCCAAGTATCCCAGTCTTCTGCTTTGTCATTCACCTGGCTTGATTGGGGTATAGAACCAGATGCCGGCACAATAATGTCCATAGCTTCGGATAACTTTGTCATTATAGGTGACGGAACTGCTTTAAAAATCTTGCACCTCTCGTGGCCAGTTCTTTTTCAGGAATTCCATAGGGGTAGTGGGAGTATTGAAATCTCGGAACACACCATTGTGTGATACTCGCATAGTCAGCTGGGTATCTTAGATTAAATTGTATTCCCAGGTGGTGCATAATGCATCTAGTGCTAATGTAAGCCCTTCGTTTAGCAGAGAGTTCTTTAGAAAGTCCCTGTAGATAAAACTCCAATGATCCTATTTCTCTGGCTGTCTATAGAATCATTTCCGTGTTAGCATAATTAAGAAAACGAGCCAGAATAGGACATGGTCTTTGCCAGAGTTGTAGTTTCGGAGCCAATGAGCGGTGAGAGTGCTGTATTACAATAGTTTGGTCTTCAGCTAGCTTCAAAATCGGTGGCAGAACTTGGTGAAGAAAAACAGTGGTGGTGTTGAATTCCACCCCTTCAGGGAAGCCATAAAAACGCAAGTTATTTCTTGGGCTCTGATTTTCCATATCGTCAAGCTTGGCCTGTAACTCCTTGATCGTGCGGTCTTGCTGTCGCACTATGGCTTGAAGTTCAAAAATTGCCGATTCATTGGCCTGGGCTTTATTTTCTGTAGCTGCTAATCTTGAGTCCATAGCCTGTAAAGTTGGTGTCATTTGTACAGAGACAGATTTCAAGTCTCCATATCAGCTAAAGGTTTCTGGAACATAGCTTCAATTCCTGCATAGTTGGTGAGGTGATCACTGCTTGTGGCCATTCTGTAGTAGGCCCGAGAACCTCGCTGAGAATAATGCAGTCCAGTTTCCACTATGTAGAAAGATCAAAATCGCAAAAATAAACACCATACAAGGAGCAGCAGATTAATTTTTTTCGTTTTTGTCAACAACATATTTTTTATTGAGACAAAGGGAATGTTACATCATCAACATTGCCTTCACACACCGCACAAGAGGTATACATGTTGAATTATTTCACTTATACAGCAGCTAAGCAGAAATACTTCTCATATCTACTCCAATCAACCCCTGGTAAATAAAGTGCTATAGAGTGCTTTACATTTCATAAAGGAAAAATATCAGCCTCGGCTGCAACCAACAAGGGACCCCATAGCTGCCGAAACACTTCTACTTGACCCAATGCAGTTAACTGTGCCCTTTCTATGGACATACACTGCTTCAAGTTATTAGCCCACTGCTGTACACTAGGAGGGTTGGGGCCAGCCAATTTTGTGCAATTGTCTTGCGAGCATTCACTAAGGCCAGTGACCACAAAGTTTCATGACCGGGCATACCCAAGTGCTCGGGCTCAGCACCCAACATAAACTCAACTGGGGAATTCGGTGGGGAGAAACCCAACACCTTTGCCATGATATCATGCATACCCACCCAAAAGGGCATGATTTTTGGGCAGACTAAAGCCATATGCAGAAAATCTGCTGTAGCTGACTGACATTTAGGACATACATCCGATTAGTTTGGGTCAGAGAGTTTTAAGTTTCACAGGAGAATAGTAGGCCTGATGGAGAAAATAATACTGCACCTGCCGAAGTTTATTACTCCTTGAACAAGTTACCATGTGATTAAATGCCCTTTTCCATAACTGCTCACTGAGCGGAATCCCCAAGTCATTCTCCCACTTCCCAATTATATTGACTACTGCCTTGAGGTCACCTCCATTAATACAACGGTAATAGGTGGCTAACGAACCAGCCCCTGGCTGAGAATAGTACAGTTCTTCCTCCAAAGGGGAAAGAGGGGCCCAGCCAGTACCCGGGGTCAGTTCAACACCCAAGATATGCCGTAGTCGGAAATAAATAAATTCTCTCCCTGTATATTCCACTGGTCCCTCAGATAGGTAAAGGGAACCATACTGTCCCCCACATAGAGCTGATGAACCCATTTTAATCCTCTATCTGCCCAATCACTCAGTCTGTCAGTCATTGTCTCAGTGGATGCAAATTTGAGCCGAACCGGTTCTACAATTAGGGTCATTTTAGTAGGAGCTATTGCCCTACCTATCTGACGGTGGGCACCTGACCAAGCCTCAGTGGTTGCTGAAGTAAAAAGATTGGGGTGTTCAGGCATCACTCCAGAACACAGCACCTCTGCCAGGATCCCCACTTTGAGATGGGCCCCTGAACCCAGTCTCTCAAGTTCTAACCAGCTATTATTCAGAGCCTCCCATCCCACTGGGATAGCAGCAAGCTGAGCGGGCTGATGGTAAATTCTAAAATTAGGCAGGCCAAGTCCCCCCAAGTGGGGTGGCAGGTGCAGTGTTGTTCTCTTTACTCTAGATGTTTTGCCCCTCCAAAGAAACCTATGAATAACTGTATCCAGTCTCTGAAAGTGGCATTTCGGAAGTCTGATCGGGAGAGACTGATATAAATATAACAGCCTGGGCAGAATCATCATGGTGATCATTCTGACTCTGCCCATAAGGGAGATTGGAAGTGCCGTCCATCTCTCACAATCTAAGGTGAGTGTTTTCATAAAGGGCCTGTAATTTAACCCATATAAAGTATGAGCTTTCCCAGAAATTAAAATCCCTAGGTACTTACAGTGGGGAACCATCTGCAGTCCATTCAAATGTTGAAGTAAGGTGCTCCTATGTAATTTACCAATGGGGAGGACCTCACTTTTGGGCCAATTAATTTTATGGCCTGATATCAGGCCGTATTCTGTTAGGACCCTGTGGACCTTAAGATCTTCATTCGGGGACTGCAAATACAAAAGGAGATCAGCGACAATGGCCAATTTATATTCAGTGTCCTTATGTCTCAATCCCCGAATCTCCCGATCAGACCGTATGCACCCTGCTAAAGGTTCCAGAGAGAAAACATACAGTAAAGGGGAGAGAGGGCACCCCTGTCTGGTTCCCCTGCCTAGAAGAAAACTCGAGGTCAGGTTCCCATTCACTAGTACTTGGGCCACAGGGTCCTTATACAGAGTCCTAATCCAGGACATAAAATATTGCCCAAACCCCAATTTAGTTAAAGTGGCAAACAGATACCCCTACTCCACTCGGTCGAAGGTCTTCTCTGCATCCTATGCCAAAATGGCCGCCCCATGTTTAAGTTTAGTTTTCTCCCACTGGTGGGTGATGTTCAGAGATTTCCTAACATTATATTTCCCATACCTGCCCCTCACAAAACCAGCTTGGTCAGGGTGTACCAAACCCGGCAGTAAAGGCTCCAGCCTGGAGGCCAGAACCTTTGCCAGAATTTTATAATCGGCATTTAGGAGTGAGATAGACCTATAGGAAGAACACCAGCTGACGTCTTTCCCGGGCTTTGGGAGCACCGTAATGACCGCCGACCAAGTAGAGGGGGGAAACATCCCCACTGTACAACTTTCCTCCAGCATACCCACCAGAGGATCCAAAAGTATATCTTGGCAGCACTTATAAAAGTCAATAGAAAAGCCATTAGGCCCTGGAGCCTTACCACCTTTGAGCTTTCTAATAGCTATCCTGATCTCCTCCCCCGAAATTGGGACCTCAAGCAACTTGGACTGTGTCTCCGAGATGGATCCCAAGGCCCCTTTGTTCAGAAAGGTGTCTGTCTGTACAGGAGATGGTGAACTCTCAGATGTGTATAATTGTTTATAAAAATCTTCAAAGGCCTGAGTTACCTCCCTTGGACTATCCACCAGGTCACCCTTGGAAGAATGTGCTTGATTCACTGCCCTCTCCCCCTTCTTCCTGCGCAACTGCCAGGAGAGCAGTTTCCCTGCTCGGTCCCCATCAAAATACTGGCCAGCCCGGGAAAGTAGAATAGCCCTCTCCATTCTAGCCCCACAAATCGAATTGTATCACCATTTCAATTTCTGCAAAAGCTTGAGAGTAATTTGATCAATTTTTAATCTATGGGCTCGCTCCACCTGTTCGATCTGGGATCTCAGTTACTCGAGGGACTCAAATCTAGTTTGGGCCTCGTGTTTTACATAGGAGATAGTATGCCCTCTAATAAAGGCCTTCAGTGCTTCCCATCTAGTTGAATTGGAGGTATCCCCCTTCTTGTTAAAGGAGAGGAACTCGGCAATGTGTGCTTTAATATATTCTATGTAAGTTTTATCCTTTAATAAAAGTGGATCCAGCCTCCATGCTTTACACCCCAAATCAACGCTCCCCAACCAAAATAACTCTGATACCACCGCATGATCCGAAATCAATATCGGGGAGTAATCAGCTCCCATCACTACTGACAAGTGGTCAGAACTGACCAGCACCTTGTCTAGACGGGCATAGGACTGGTGGGCATAAGAATAGAAGCTATAGTCTCTGCCGGATGGGAACAAGTGCCTCCAGGCATCAGTTAGGCCAACCTCTCGCATCAGGACTGCTAGTGCCTGTGTGTTTTTTGTCAAAGACACAGATGTAGGCTTGGACCTATCTAACACCATGTCCAACACGCAGTTGAAGTCACCTCCCAAAACCCAAGGGCCCTGCCAGCCAACCAGATCTAAGGAAAGTCTCTGAAAAAATTCAGGGTCATCTATATTGGGGGCATAAACTGATCCCAAATTATACCTACCCACCCCGGTAACAAAACCCTTGCAAGGGCGTATCTACCATGAGGGTCTAATTTAGTATCCAGTATCTTAAAACGAGAGCCCTTAGGTAGCCATATGGATGCTCCTCAGGCCTTAGAAGAAAAATTAGCTAAGATCCATAATCCCCGCATAAAGGCCTCCATTTTAGATGCCTCAATTCTGGACATATGCGTCTCTTGCAAGAACACAGCCTGCCATTTAGCACGTCTAGCCTCGGTCATGACCCTCCTCCTCTTGGGAAGCAACTTCAGTCCATTAATATTCCAGGATGCTATACAAACCTGGTCAGCTATAATCCTCTAATGTAAAAGCAACTCTACCCACCTCCTGTACATGTAAAACAACATTGCTATAGATCTTCCCTTGTCTCATTTCAAAATTAAGTGCCCTCCAACCCAATACTACCCTCTCTGGGTGGCACCAAAGGACAACCAACCTGTACACAAAAGTTCCCAGTTGCGTGTGAAACCCCTTCCATGCCACACCTAAGTCCTCTTCTACCCCTTTTAGTCCAAGGAACAATCCCAAAATATAAAGTGTCCCCCACAGCGGGGACAAAAAGCCCACAGTAGTAACCTCTATGTAACACTGATGTTCAAATTTAGAGTAACCTGCACTCATTAAACAATGCCATTTACAGTTGGGCATCAGATTTAAACTGCATAAATGGATATCCAAAAGCATTGCATAAAAATAACAAAATATAAAGTTAAAGTCCATGATACAGTTCATGTGTCCTTATAGCTGAGCAAAGTCATTTTATAAAAATAAACTCAAAAACTGCTGCCCCTTTATCCAGAGCATGGCCACTGCAAGTCTCCTCTGCAGAGTTATTAATCCCACGGGACTTGTTAAAACAAATTACAGACGAATAAGACTTGGCTGTTACGGTGAGGTTTAATGTACGAAAATGGCAGTCCCCTCTCCTTCTTGCTGCGTAGGTGCCAGGACCCTCACAAATGTTCGAAAGTTCGCACAGACCCAGGAATGTATAAAATTAAGAGAACCTGTGTTCCCAGCACTCCCAATGAACCAGCCACACTCAGAAATGAGATTTCTAGCCATATCACACGGCCACAGCTTTTTCAGCAATCCTCGACCTCTTGCCGTTGTGGTGAGCGGCCGCTCTCTCCCTTCTTAAGTACAGAATCAAGCCACCTCATCGCCGCCCTAGGGCAAGAGAAGAACTGTGGTGTACCTCCCAGTCAATCAATCTTCAACTTGGCCTGGTATATAAGTGCAAATGACCAGTCCATTTTATAGAGATGACCCTTGATCTCATTAAACTTTTGTCTTCTCAACTGTAATTGCTTACTAAAGTCCTGGAAAATATGAACTTTGATTACCCACTGTAATTGGCCCTTTCTCTTTAGCTCTCCACAGAATAGCCTCCTTGTCTATGTAACATAGATATTTTATTAAGCAATGTCTCGGGCGCATATCTGAAAGCTTAGGGCTTATACAATGTGCTCGTTCAACTTCACAGTTCTGTAGTGTAGCTGGGAGCTCCAAATGTTAGAATAACCAAGCATGCAGCATCCTTTCTGGATCATTCCCCTCCGTCCCCTCTGGCAGACCAATAATCCAGAGATTTGACCTACGGGACCGATTTTCCTGATCTTCAATTCTCTTGATGAGTTCTTCCACGAGTTTGCTAAGATTCTGTTTGTTTCCCATAGCTACTGTCAGTGAGTCCTCCAAGCTACCGACCCGCGTTTCCAGTTCTTCCAGGCAGGTAGTATGATTAGCTGGAGTTTCGGATAGACCTGTTACCACTGATTGTAAGTGCGAGATCTGGAAGGTAATATTGTCGAAACCTGCCTTTATATCATATTGCATAAGCGCTAATGTAGCAGGTACTGCTGATAATGATCTTTCCAGTTCAGACATTCCCTCCTGCACTATTAGTGAGTTCGCAGGGCCGTCCGTTGCTGGTAGGCCTCGGGGTTGTGATTTGGTATGATCTGCTGCACCAAACAAGAGCTTCGATTGTTTTTGCTCCTGCTAGTCGCCATCTATCTCCCGAACTAATGCCACCACCAGCAAGCTTCAATTCAAGGCTAATACTACCAATT
Organism: Neoceratodus forsteri; assembly: GCA_016271365.2. NCBI lineage: Eukaryota > Metazoa > Chordata > Ceratodontiformes > Ceratodontidae > Neoceratodus > Neoceratodus forsteri. Next base: position 1,097,747,482 of record CM057451.1, read on the forward strand.
TTAATAGAAAAAGACTGAGTGCAGTAAGGAGCTCGGCTAGGGTGCGTCCGCCATTGTCAGCATCAAGCCACGCCCCCTCCAGCAGATTAATATTAAACGGTTGTCCTGTTCAAATCATGGTTTTAGCACTTGGATTAGAAAAGATGTTGGGTAGATTGAAGAGAGGAGGTCAGAGCAAAGGATTCAAACCTTCATCTTGATCCAGGCGACACTCGACTATAATTTTTGTTTGTTTGTTTGTTTTTTTTGTTTGTTTGTTTTACCAGGACCTCTAGGTTCCACAACATTAATGCAGGGGAACTGAAAGTTCCCCTTTGACCTCCCAGTGTTCCTCTCTACCCAGCTTCAGAAATGGGTGACACTCAGGACTCCATTGGAAACGAGATGTTGCATGTCAGCTAGGCTGTCCTGGGTAAATAAACTGTAAAATACAAATGATCTGGAATGTGAACTCTGGGCATAAAAATAATCTGATAAACTAAGAAGCAGTTGCCACATTTACATACATACATAACGTAACTCCATTACCCAGTAGTCACGTTATTGACACGTAATGATGACAATGGAATCGATTAGCAATCCAGTTTAAGTGCATCAGTACAAGTGAATCAGTTATTTGGAATCGTGTTACTGTACTTTATCCATGTAAACTTGTTTGCTACTTATTTCATGTGACAGGAAGCTCCTGCCACTCTTGAGGACTGACCTTTTCTTTACTGTACTTTGAGCTGGCAGTATAGCCTAGAGGTTAGAGTAACGAGCTGTGAATGAGCTTGGTACATCCAGCAGACCAGACCTGGGTTTGATTCTCACAACCTCCACTTGCATACTGTGTGACTCTGAGCAAGTCACTTAACTGCCCAGTGCTCCCAGGTCGCCCCTGAAAACAGGTGCTTGTGCCTAGTGGGCCTTACCCGGTTACCAAAGACTAAAATTTAAAAAAAAAAAAAATCCATTGCAACAATTCTTCCGTTTCTTAGCCTAATCTGTCCTTTTCAGTTTCTAGTCCATAAGGTTGACCACCTATGGGCATCCCCTTCCCTTTCTTGACTATGCTATAGTGTCCACTTTGATTTTCCTTTTTCCTCTCGGGTCCTCGTACAGGGAGGTTATTCTTGTGGCCTCCGAGCTGATGTAAAACAGGCTATGTTCCTCGTTGTTGGATTTAGTATGCAATGACACTATGTCATAAAATACTTCAATGTATATACCTTATGTAAAAAAAAAAAAAAAAAACCTGCAAGTGTTGAAAATGCCATGGCACTGGGTGTTTTTGATAAAGGTAAAAAGTACTACGTGATTGTATGTTATAGAAACTAAGTTAGTTGTGCTATTTAAAATGCATGTAAATTGCTGTAAGTTGAACAAGTCTTAAATGTCATGGCAATTTACATATACCCCATGATGCTTTGCATTCTGGAAATATGTGAGATGTGTTTCTTCGAAACTTGGCTTATTGTCAATGCCCTTTGGGATAACCCATATTTCAGTGCTTCTGCACTGAGGTTCTTTGTGTTTAACTTGTTTTTTTTTTTTTTTAATTTGTGCCTCACCACCGAAACAAACAAGACCCGCATGGGCTGGAGGCTGAATCTCAAATGCTAAGTTAGAGATCAGAGAGTCAGTAGTTGCTGGGTAGGTGCAGAGAACGGACATACACAGTCTGTTGCTGCAAACTGATGTGCCGAAGAAGGGATATGCCATTGCTTAAGGTTATCTTCTACATTTTGAATAAACATCACACAGAGATTGTGTGTTGAACTTGAAGTTTGGTGCCTGTTCCATCTGTTATTCCACAACCCCTCCACATTTTAGTTACTAAAGCATACATGACAATGATTATGAACCATTCATCTGTCTCTTGCAATGTTTACATGCGTCAGTGATCACTTACAAGGTAGTTAGGTTTCCCCCAAGTCGGGTTGTAATCACAACATGTAAATCCAAATACTGCTGAGTACAGTACCAGGGATATGTAAATTCATTCAGATTAAAACCCGACACTGGACACTTGCTTGCCCTGTGATTACTGTCACATGCAGACATAGCAAATGAATCCAGATGGCTGAGTCTGAATACTCCACACTGAGAACAGACAGGACAGATTTGTATCCATCACTGATTCTAATAAGAGAACAGACACTTATGTTACATTAAGTGAAACATATAGCGACACAGGAGAAGGCTCAGCATAGAGCAAATAGAATGGTCAAGGGAGATGGATTACTAACAGAGATTACCACAGTTGGGGCATTTTCACTAGAAAAGAGAAGACTGAAGTGGGACATGATGGGTAAGAAAGAATGTATGACTGAATGGGCCAATTTTAAAATGATTGGGACTGGCGCAAGAAGCTTGCATCAAGGAGAAATGGCCCAAGGGGCTCCTAGTACTGCACCTTGCGCCAATCCTAATTTTCTAATGCAGCTTGCTCCACGGGGGGAACCGTCTGCACCAACTGGACTTGCACCATCTTTGCGATGGCCGCACCAGTGCCCCATGGCAAAAGGGCGCTTGCACCACGGTGGGACTGCCATATACCTTATTTGGGATTTTGGAAGCCCCTCCAATGGGCGCACAGACTGGAGCTGGACTAATCTGCCATACGCCACTGCTGCAGCCCTCGCTGGGTGGTGGGGGTGACCCTGTGCCCTTCTGGGGACAGTCTCCATGCAACCCCTGACACCTGCCAGACCACCACTGGAGCGGTCGGTGGTCTTTGGCAAGTCAGAGTACGCAACCCACACACATACACACACGGACCAGCACTGTCTCTACTGTTGCCCAGTCGGGGGCAGTTGTCACCCTCCCTCACTTGACCTCCCCCCCCCCCCATGCCAGAGCATGCCCTGGACGACCCGACAGCCACCAGAGCAGCTGGCTGACGGAATGCCATTGCTGCCACATGCCCATCCACTGGCTTGAGGCATTCTTCTCCGGTGTGTTGTGTCATTGGCACAGCTGCCTGCTTGCAACAAAGCCAGGGATTGTGGCACCAGGACCCTGCTTTTTCTAAAATCAGGTGCAGGGTCCCTGGTGCACCTGGGTTTCCCACAAGCAGCAGTTTGGCACAGCATGTGCCAGTCTAACGGTGCCTTTGAAAATCAAGCCCAGAGTGTAATGCTGGAGTCACACACACAGTTCCTGGGTGCAATTGCACCTCATGTCTCCGCACTCAGGGAAGGTATTCTAGTCCTGCTTTAAACAGGATTGAGCATTTTATGCCCATTATAAGCCATATAATACATCCCTAAAATGTGCAGTGTGCTATAACCGCAGCTCTCAAGTACCAGTGGTCCAGTTAAGGGATGTATCAGAGTATTTTACACCCAGTTTTGCCCTTTTTACGCCTTGTGTAGAGTCCTGGGTAGTATCATTTGTACCAGGTGTTTCCACGGACTTCGCACATTCGCACTTCAGTTCACCAGAACAGTGTGACCGTGTCACAAAATACTACTTGGCATACCAAAATACTACCAGCTTGGAAAACTAAGAAGTTTTTACTTCCTGGCCTAAAAAGTTATCTGGAGCACTGTCAGGTACAACTATTTCTTAAGAAACAATGACATGGGGACATGTCAAATGGTAAAGGGGAAGAGTACAGACGAATGCTGGAAGCTATTACTAAACGCAAAGAGTAATAGGACTGTGGGAGAGGCTGCCTAAGGAGGCAGTAGAAGTGGAAAGAGTAGCGAGATTCAAGCTGAAATTAGAGGAGTTCTGTGGGGAGATAGGATATAACTAGTGAGAAGTGGGGGAACAGAACTGAGCTACAATTAGTTGTATTTTGTCCCAGTACTGTGTTGCTTCTAGTCTGGTGAAGACTGGCCATAAGGTTCTTATTTTTTTTTTATTTTTTTTTTTTTTATCAGACTGCTTCTGTCCGGATCTGGTGACTCTCTGGTCTGGTACTCGACCTCACCTCACCACAGTTCCAACACCCTACTTTCTCCCAGGGATTACCTCCTTCCAATATGGCTACCATTGCTCTCCCCCCCCCCCCCATGATGGAGCTTTCAGAATGGCCCCAAATCGTTCCTGAACACTTCATACTCCAGTCTGTAATGTTGTCTAAGTCAGCGAGTGTGTTGCCTATGGATGAGGACCTGCATGCTGCACGGGCAGAGGATTTATCTTTGCCCCCATCCCCGATCCTGAAGGACATCACAATTAGGACATCATTGGACGTGCATGCACATAGTGTACACCCCTGCATGTCAGTGGAGTCCTCCTCAACAAGCATTCTCAGCTGTACCTCCTCCTGTGGTCACCCATGCCATGGTATGGCTGGCAGCATGGATCATCACCCTCCCTCCCTCCCCGAAGGAAAGGAGCGTCCACTGGGATGCTCAGCTTCCCTTCCTTGGCTGGCCCTCTGACAATCCAAGCTTATTCCGAAACTTAGGTCACCGGCGGTAGTCCCTACCCCTATGTCAATGAACCAGTGGCATTAGGATCCTAAAAAAGGTATTTCATACCTGAACTTTCTAACACCACAAATAGCCTGACATTTTACAGTTCGATAGCCTCTACTGTTTTTAGCATTGAAATTGGTGGTGTGTTTGGGGGTCACTCTGGTTATAGCAGCTCCGCGGACTTTGACTCAAAACCTATGCTAATAATACACAGAACACATGCAATTCTGAGTTTGCCAAACAAATTAAAGCGAGCTGCCTTTTGCTCAACAAGAAACACAAAAACCTTTAAGAAAATGTTTGATTACTGACATGTCTAGCAGTTTCATTATTTTGCTTTGTACAGCAGTAAGAAATCCAGTCCTCATTCTAAGTTTCTCTTGCTGTTGTTTTTCAGGTATGGATCTCATGGAGCCTTTTTTAAGTACAAGACAAGCACTGGGCGAAATCTTCCAATGTTTTACATCTATGATTCCTATCTAACACCTCCTGATTCCTGGGCCAACCTGCTATCATTATCGGGTTCCAATAGCATTAGAAATACTCCCTACGATGCGATATTCATTGCTCTGATCGTGGAAGAGAGACATAAGCATGACATTCTCTCTGCAGGGTTCGATGGGATGTACACGTACTTTGCATCCAACGGATTCTCTTTTGGGTCATCGCACCAAAATTGGAAGGTCATTAAAACATTCTGTGACACCAACAATCTGATGTTCATTCCAAGCGTTGGGCCAGGCTACATAGACACGAGCATACGCCCTTGGAATAACCACAACACAAGAAACAGAGTCAACGGGAAGTACTATGAAACTGCTCTTCAGGCTGCCCTCATGGTTAGGCCAGAAATTGTATCCATCACCTCTTTTAATGAGTGGCACGAAGGTACGCAGATTGAGAGGGCAGTGCCCAAGAAGACATTAACACGTTTGTACCTCGACTACATGCCTCACCAGCCTAATCTGTACTTGGATCTGACGCGGAAATGGGCAGAACAGTTCAGCAGAGAGAAAGAACAGTGGCTCATGTGATTAAAAAAAAAAAAAAAAAAAAAAAGTCACAACAAGTACGCTGTGTGGAAGATGTTTTCTATGTTCTCCTTCATCTCAGTCAGGCCAGTGCTATTACATCTTGTCACTGCACAGTGCATCCTTCAGACGATCAGTAGTCGATATTAACTGCTGTGACTTTCTTAAAGCAACTAGATGAACTCGGCAGACTGCAACTGTTACCAGCTACAATTAATCACAGTTCTTGAAACGGACAAACCCCCTACCAAGGCCGCAGATAATCTCCCTAGCAAGACACAGACATTCAAAATTGCTATTGGATGGAATTTCATCTTCATTGGTATAACAGTGGGATAAATTAAACAATTTCAGTATTTTTTTTTTTAATCGGCTCTTAATCCATATGCTAGGAGAGTTAAGGAATGGAAAATGTTTTTTTCTTGCTTCACCTATTTTAAACAGTTTCTGTGACACCAACCACAATTGTATTTTTCCTGTAATGTCTGGGAATTAAGGCACTCGTATTCATACACTCAGGAACACGTGCAAGGCAGGCTAATTTGTGCCTGCTAGTTTGCTGATGTGCCTAGGAAGGCCATATTAGAAGTCCCAAGTTGCAGCATGGTTCCTCCCACCCACCCATTGCAACTCAGATGCTACTGGTCCCTGTGCAAATGAGCCAGTACTGCTCTGTGGCTGCTTTCTCAGAGTTGGCAGTTACAGAGTGAACTAGCTAGGTGGTCACAGGATGAGAATCCTGGTTGACCAGTGGATTGTGAGGGACACTCGAGTGATGGGCCTTTAGCAGCAGCATGTGGTGAAGTTCTTGCCCCTTCCCATCCCTGGAGCAACAGTAATCCCCCCGCTGATAAACAACTACCATCTCACAGCTGCAGGCATTGCAGCTCTGGTCCATGCCATCATCCCCTGAAGGCTGCATTACAGCGGGGCGCTCTGCACGGAGCACCCTGTGAAATTCATGAGCCATCAGCAGCTGATACAAAATGTGGCTGCAAGGATACCATCTGGGATAGGCCCTCACGAGTGTGTGTGTCCTGCTTTGAGGGCATTTCTCTGACTACCTGTTAAGCAGCAAGTGAGTATCAACGTTCTTCTAAGGGGGTCTGTAAAGCTCAGGATGTAATGAGGCTAGCTTATACTGAGAAATTCCTGGTGCAACACACCCGAAAAAGCATTTTGACGCCCCCTGTGAAGGAGCTGCTGGTAGTTCCACTCTATGGAATACACTTCCCCTTAGGGTGAGGATAGTTCTTGCAGCAGGAGAAAGTAAGATATTTATAAAAATGCAGCTGTGGTTTTTATTCAATGGCAATTTTGGCAATGCACTTTAATGTTGGTCAGTAACACTGGAGGTTTATTACTTACTGTATCGTGTTATATTTATTGGACAATGCGTGTTAGTGGAATTGTGTTTCAATGTTTTATTTTTTAACATGATCTTGGTGGAATTTCCCAGTACAGCACTGATATTAAAAATAGTAATGCTATTGATTACACTTCCTCACCAGTCAGCACCCCACCCCCACCCCATTTCTTCTTGATGTTTAGTGGGTAGTGCAAAGGTATAAGCCATTCCCTTTGAAGTTCTACTTCCGAGGATGGAAGACTGCCTGAATATGTGCAGGCTGAGCATACCTCCCTCAGCAGCAGTGAGCGAGGTGCACACTCAAGGTATCTTTGCAAGCGTAACAGAGTAAGACAGACAGACAGTGATTTGCAAAGTCACCCAATATGGCATTAGTAGGCACAAACCCTACAGATACTGCGTCCTTAAGTGTTTTTTTAATCTTTATATACAATATTGCATGTTTACACGACTTGAACAGCAGCGAGCACCATCTACCTTTTGTAAAATGTACAAGAAGTTTGTCATACAACTGAAAACCTATTTTTTATTCATTTTGAGCCTTATTTTGTATTTGGTTTGACACCCCCTTAAAAATTATGCCTGCCATGTGTTGAGAAGTAAAAATGCAGCCATTTGCTAAACATTAAAGCCTAATCTAACGGATAAACTGCACCTGCTCTTTCTTTCTACTTTCTTATAAGCTGATACGATATCTTACACTTACAGTACAACCGAAAGGGTTACAGTAAAACCGAAAGGGGCGTACTAAGTTCAGGTTTGTGGGCTATGGGCATGCAAATGTAGAGATAATTTTCAGCTACAAATTCAGCACCATGCATTTTATAACTAGTGAGTTGTGTTGCCACATCCTATCAGCTACAGTATTTGTAATACAGAAATGGCATAGACAGAGGGGACCAGAGTTGCTGAGGGGCTGGAGAAGAAAGTGTATCTATTTGCTAATGACACAAAGATCTGCGATCTGCAATAGAGTAGATAACACCAGAGGGGATTGAAAGGATGAGAAGAGACTTATGTAAGCTTGAGGAATGGTCAAGGGTTTGACGGCTGAAATTTAATGCAAAGAAAATGTAAAATTATGCACTTGGGGCATGTAAACCCAGGAATTCAATTGGGGCAGGGGGGGATTTCTGACGACCACCAAGCAGAAAAGGGATTTGGGATGCTTATTGTAGATGGCCTAAAGGTGGCCAAACAGTATGAGAAAGCAGTAAGGAAGACCAGTGGAATGTTGAGGTGCATAGGGAGGGCATCTCCAGCAGAAAACCAGAAGTGAGGCCAGCCCGCCGGCACAGTGGCTGGATTCCCGTGTGCAATGCAGACGACCCGAGTTCGGAAACAGGCCCGGAAGTCAGAGGGCAGTCCAGGTGAGGAGTTTGGTCGAGCATCCTGGGGACTGCACTCCTTCTCCAGGGGGAGTGGGGGGAAGAGTGTCTGGTGCTTTCTGGACCCCTGGTGGAGGCTGGGGGTACCATTGCGACTGGCACCATCACATAGGGTGGGGCAGATGCTGGACGTCATTGCACGTCCCCGCCCCCAGGGATCCAGCAAAAAATGGTGGCCACCTCAACGATGCCCCACATCTCCATCCCCGATTGTCTGCCAGGCTCCTGCCGGTAGACCTAGTCCCAGTGTCAGTCGTCCCTGGCCCGACTCCACGCCCCGCCCCGTGGTGCAAGCCAGGGAGGCAATGCCGGTAGGTGACCCATGTCGGTATCCTTTTACTGGTGTGTCGCGAGGGATCGTGCCAGCAAGACGGCCCTGCCCTGGGGGGTAAGCCAGGGGGATCACCGAGCAGATGTATGTCTCGGGGGCAGGGTGGGGGCCTGGGGGAATAGGGGCTGAGCTCTGAGCAATCTGCGGATAAAGTATACTAAATAAAAGAAAACAAGAAACAATGCCTCTTTACAGATCACTGGTGAGGCCTCATCTGGAATACTGAGTACAGTTTTGGAGGCTGCATCTCAAAAAAAGACATAGACAAGCTAGAGTCGGTCCAAAGGAGAGCTGCAAAGATGGTGCAGGGGCTGCACCAGAAGACATACAAGAAGAAGATAGTACACCTTGACATGTGTACGCTGGAGAGGAGAAGGGAGAGGGGAGATATGACAGAGACTTTTAAATACCTCAGAGATCTTAATAGGGTCCGGGGGGAGCCTATCAGAAAAAAGAATGGTAAAATGAGGGGACATGAAATGAGGCTGGAGGGAGGTAGACGGGGGGGGGGGCGCATGTGAGGAAGTACTTCTTCACTGAGAGGGTGGTGGCTGCATGGAACAGCCTACCGAAGGAGGTAATAAGGATGCAAACAGCGAAGGCATTCAAAAATGCATGGGATAGGCATAAGAAAATCCTAGGGGCAAAAAGGAAAGGGTGGAAAAGAGACGCTTGGGGGGTAGGGTAAAAGGGTCAGACTAGATGGGCCAGGTGGTCCTCACCTTTCAGCAAATTCTATATCTCAAACAACATGAAGTCTTGCTATATTATGACAATTGCAGTTTGTCCCACCATTAGAACTGCTCCGGAGGTGAAAGAGTTAACTCCATTCCATGAATGGAACTTAGAGCATGAGCTCTAAAGAGAAGCTCTGTCTGTGTAGTTTCAAACCTAAACTGTCAGATTCTTTACTCCGCCTCACTGAACAGTCGCTCCGGAGATTTCTCCTACTGCTCGGTTCATTTCTGTTTAAACAGTGTTTTCTCGGTTCGATTCAACCGAGAATAGTTTTATTTTAACCACAAAACCGATCGGTTCAAGCTCTGTCTATCGTAAGTAATTCTTATTTTAATTCTGTGTGGAACTTGTAAGTTTTATTGGTTCGGTTTTGAACCGATCAGCTTGGGTTAAAACTTAAAGTTTTTAAACTTGATATTTTAGAGTGCGGTTCCCGGTTCTTATCGGTTCTAAAAAAAACGGATTCCATTACGTTTTTTTCCAATACCCGTGACACGGTTAGGAACCGATAAGGTGCCTTGCCTGGCACTGCCGCTTAAAGGCAAGTTTTTCTGGTTAGCTGGCATTATGTCTGAGAAACCCAAAGAAAAAACCGCCCACTGGTTTCAACACTGTGATGTCTGTGGGAAGTTCTTGCCAAAGCTGACTCACACACCACATGTGTTTATTGTCTGGGGTTTGACCACCTCCAGTCAGACTGCCAGATTTGTAAGAATTTCCCCGCAGCCACCCTGGAAAAGAGATTGGGAAGGCTCAGGGAACGAGAGGCCAAAAAGTCCGCTGACCCGGATGGCCAGCCCGGTTCGGTGCCAACCGAACCGGAGGGAGTGCCTTCTGACCAGGGCGAGACTTCCTCGGGCAAACGAAAAGCTGGCTCGGATGAACCAGTTCCAGTAAAGAGAACAAGAAAGTCAGCAGGTTTGGAGCCCAAAATTCTTACTCCAACTGCTGCAGAGATAGCAAGAGCTATTCAGATTGTCCAGTCACTTTCTCCGGTTCCGTCTGAACCGCCACTATCTGGTAAAAGGTCAGTTCGGTCAGTTCCATCGGTTCAGGAATATGATGTTGAGGAGTTTTATGAACCAGAGTAGGGGGAGGATGATTATGAACAGTATGAATGTGACTTGGAGGGTCTGGGTGTGCCCATTGAACCGGACATCTCCCCAGACAGACCTTTAGAATCTCCCCTATGCTTTCTGAGTCCCCTCTCATTTTATGTTTTACAAAAAGTTGCTGAACCCTCCAGCTTCCTTTGGAGGAAGCTGTGATGAGCAAGAGGAGCCTGATTTTGTAGAAATGATGGATATACCAGAGTCTAGGAGATTGTCTATTCCTTTGCATAAGTCATTTAGAAACAAACAATAAAATCTTAAAACTCCTAATTTGTGCCTCCTGTAGATAAAAGATGGACAGGAGGTACACACTGTCAGGTCCTGATACAGAATTCCTTTCTCAGCAATGCAGTCATGTTAGTAGTTCAGGCTGCAGCCTGTGGTAAGTTAATATTCCCTGGCTTCACATCCTCCTGACAAGGATTCCAGGAAGATTGATGCCATGGCAAAAAAACAGTACATGGCAGCATCCTTGGGACTCAGGCAAGCAAATTATATGGCTTATGTAGCAAGGTATCAGAAATCTAGATGGGTTACTGTTATGCTAGCCAAACAAGCCCTGGCCAGCTGCTAGTGAGCTGGAGCAGGCGGCTGCCGATGGCATTGAGGCTTCTAAGGTGCAGTTTCATGCTGCTGTGGATTTTAATGATGTTTCTCTAGAGTCATGGCCACATCTGTAGCTTTTCGTAGGTTGGCCTGGCTCAGGTGTATTAGCATGTCACAGGATACCCAGACTAAGGCTATGGATTTTCCTGGAGGGAAATTTCTGTTTGGGAGCAGACAGAATTATATGAAGAAGATGGATGAATATAGGACTACCTATAAAAGTGCCCAAGCCAAGGAGCGGCAAGCCACTCCTCAGAGGCACACCCCCAGGGGTAGGGGTAGGCCTTTCCACAGGCCTTTTTACCAAACCCAGGCCTCCTCTGCTTATGCTCAGAGGGGGTTCTTCAGAGGCAGAGGCAGACGGGGCGTGGGCAGGCCTGCCCCCACCCCTCAGCCTAAAGCACCTGCCAAGCAGGCACCCTGATGGGGTGCCCAGGGCCGATTCTCCTTTACCAGTAGGGGGCAGGTTGGCTTACTTCAGTCAGAACTGGGTGTCTTTAACTTCAGACAAGTGGGTTCTGGAAGTAGTAAGCCAGGGTCTGGTTCTCAGCTTCAAAAAGTTCCCAAAGATGAGAATCAGGTCTTTTCCACCTGCAAGCTCTTTAGAGACCTTTACTCTAGAAGCAGAGGTCTCAACCCTGTTAGCTCAGAGCGGTAGAAAGGGTTCCTCCCCTACACCAGGGCAAGGGTCTGTACTCCAGATACTTCCTTACCCCAAAAAAGACAGGAGAATGGCAGCCCATTTTAGACCTCAGGTATCTGAACAAGCATCTTTTGAAACCAAAGTTCAGAATGGTAACTCTGGCAATGATTTTACCCTCTCTAAGGCCAGGGGACTGGCTAGCTCCCTGGACCTCAAGGATGCCTATTTTCACGTCCTAATCAGAAGCTCCCACCGAAAGTACCTCAGATTCAAACTGCCCTCAGGTTACTACCAGTTCAGAGCAATGCCCTTCGGCCTTACCTCTGCCCCAAGGGTATTCACAAAATGTCTGGCAGTAGCAGTGGCTCACTTAGAGAGGCAAAGGATTGTTGTTTTTCCCTATCTGGACGACTGGCTCATTGTAGGCCAGTCCCAGAACAGGTAAAATCTCACCTGCAAGTCACCCAGCAGCTTCTCTCCCTGGGCTTCCTGCTAAATCTACCAAAGTCGGTTCTGGAACCAGTTCAAGTACTCACCTTCATAGGTGCAGAATTGGACACAAATCTGGCCAGAGCTTTTCTTCCCTTAGAAAGGGTAAGGAACTTGGTGGCTCTGGCCTCCTCCTTCACTCTGCAGGTCTCTCGACCAGCAAGGCACTTTTTGCAGCTCCTGGGGCACATGGCTGCGTCCACAGCTGTAGTGCAGGGAGCAAGATTTCAGATGAGAGACATTCAGTTTCACTTGAGAGCCTATTGGTCTCAGAGAAGAGACCCCCTTTCCAAGTTGGTCCCAGTGACCCAAACCTTGATCCAGGCCCTCCAGTGGTGGCAGGATCAGAGCAATTTAAGACTGGGAGTCCCCTTCATTCCCCTTTCTCACACTTTGACCCTCACTACAGATGCTTCCCTCCTGGGGTTGGGAGCCCACATGGGCGACCTCTCCACTCAGGGAGTGTGTCCCCAGGAATTTCTGCTCCACATCAATTTGCTGGAACTCAGAGCTGTCTTTTAGCACTTCAAGTGTTTTCTGCTTCTGTCCAGAACAAAGTGGTACAAGTCAGAACAGACAATACCACAACAATGTGGTACATCAACAAGCAGGGGGCACTCGGTCTTGGCCTTGTGCACCGAGGCAATGAAGTTGTGGTCTCTGGCCTATTCCCTGAACACTTCACTGTAGCAGTTCACCTTCCAGGAAAGGACAATGTCCTAGCAGATGCTCTCAGCAGGATTTCTCAGGGCCATCATGAATGGTCTCTGGATCCTCAAGTATTGGGGATAGTCTTTGCCAGATGGGGCACCCCTCAGATAGATCTTTTTGCAGCCCCAGACAATCACCAACTTCCACTGTTCTGTTGCAGGCCCCCAGTGTTGGGCTCAGTCCCCCTGGACGCCCTTCTCCTGGATTGGGAAGGGAAGTTTCTTTATGCTTTCCCTTCCTCTCCTATTCAAGGTGTTAGTGAAAATCAGATCCCAGCCTTGCAGGGTGATTCTGATTGCCGCAGATTGGGTCAGGCAGCCCTGGTACCCACTCCTTCTGTCCCTGACAGTCCATCTCCTGTGTCTCCCCAGGAATCACAACCTATTAACCTGTGCCCAGGGAGAGTTTAGTATCCAACCTCAAATCCTCAACCTTAAGGCCTGGCTCTTGAGGAGTTAGAATTTGCTGACCTACACCTCTCTCAGGGTGTTCTTGAAATCCTAAAGGCTTCTAGGAAGCCTTCCACTAGGGCTACTTATAATTCTAAGTGGAAAAGGTTCTCCATTTGGTGTTCTGGGAAACATATTTCCCCAGAATCTGCCGATTTGCCCATTGTGTTAGATTACATGGTCCATCTTAATTCTTTGGGCCTAAGAGTTCATTTGGCAGCTGTCTCTGCTTTTGTTTCAGCAGGAAAGCCATCCTCTCTTTCCGCTCACCCTGTATTTTCCAAGTTTTTTAAGGGATTACTTCATACTAATCCACCTTTTCGGGATCCGGCCCCTGCCTGGGACCTTCATGTTTGCATTGCCCAGTTAATGCAACCCCCTTTTATTTTATTTATTTATTTAGCTTTTGTTGACCGGGTAAGTGCACTAGACAAATCCTGCCTATTTTCAGGCACGACCTGGGGGAGGGGGATACAGATGAATGCCAACTGACCTTGAACCAGATTAAGCTGTTGGTGATATTTTTAGTGAATGAGAGAAATTTGGCCAGGACACCGGGGAAATTCCCCTACTCTTTTCGATAAGTGCCATGGGATCTTTAACATCCACCTGAACTACCACCAATCCAGGCAGATAGGACCTCGGTTTAACGTCTCATCCGAAAGACGGCACCTCAGAAGTGCAGCACCCCTCTCATGCTGCACTACAGTGTCAGTACTGGGATATTAATCCAAGCGCTAGATGTTGGAACTGAACCCACAGCCCTCTGATCTCCCGGCCTCAGAGGCGAGTGTGCTACCTACTGAGCCACTGACACTGTTACACTGTTTTGAACCTCTGTTTTCTGCAGAGCTTAAGTATCTAACTTGGAAAACTGTTTTCCTAGTGGCTATCACTTCTGCTAGACGCATAAGTGAGTTGCAAGCCTTGTCAGTAGAAACTGACTTTATTTCTTTCCACAGGGATAAGGTAGTCCTCAGGACTAACAGAAAGTTTTTGCCTAAGGTGGTTTCAGATTTCCATCTTAACCAATCTATCTCCCTTCCAGTGTATTTCACTGAACATTCCTCTTCTGGTGAGAGGAGATTGCACAGTTTAGACATTAAGAGGGCCCTTAGTTACTATATAGAACGTACCAAGGGTCACATGTTCGAATCCCTCCAACTTTTTCTCACTTATGGTGAGGTTGGGAAAGGGAAACCTGCCACTAAGAGATCAACTGCCAGGTGGATTGTCTCTTGTATCCAGTTTTGTTATCAGAAACTGGTCAGAGATCCCCCCTCTGGCTTGAGGGCTCATTCTACCAGAGGTACAGCCGCGTCTCTAGCTGCTGCCAGAGACATCCCTATATTGGAGATATGTCAAGCTGCTACTTGGAAAACGGTACACACTTTCACCAAGCATTACTCCCTGGATGTCCAGGCTAGGAGAGATGCTCGGTTTGGCACAGCTGTGCTTCAGAGCCTGTTCCCTAAGTAGGTTCTGTCCCTCCTCCATGGAGGTACTGCTGTGTAGTCTGTAGTTGTCATAATATAGCAAGACTTCATGTTGTTTGAAGAAAAAATTACTCACCTTAGTAATGTTGTTTCTTCTAATGGAGTCTTGCTATATTATGACCTCCCCCCCAGCCTGCCCCTCTCAGAACTTCTACTTGGGTATGGGGTGGGCATGTGGGCACTATTTTATGCCCTTTTTATGTGTTTTCACCCCTTCTTGGGGTTTGGGGGTGTGGTGTTTTTCATTTTTTCCTTATATTTCTCTCATATTGTTAAATTATACTATTAGTTCTGGTCCCCTGACTTGAGTCTTTTGTTTTGGGACCAGCAATGAGTGTTAATATTTAGGTAGCCAGTTGGCTAGTGTAGGTTACAGCTTCCACACAGACCTTAGTGAGTTTTTGCTCGTAAAGATCTGACAGTTTAGGTTTGAAACTACACAGACAGAGCTTCTCTTTAGAGCTCGTGCTCTAAGTTCCATTCATGGAATGGAGTTAACTCTTTCACCTCCGGAGCAGTTCTAATGGTGGGACAAACTGCAATTGTCATAATATAGCAAGACTCCATTAGAAGAAACAACATTACTAAGGTGAGTAATTTTTTCATCTGTGTAGATGGAAGAGTGTGATCAGCTAAGGAGCATTCCAACCTGTGTAGTTAAATCACCAAAATTACACAGCTTAGGACTTCCAACCCAATTAAAAATATATATATATTTTAAATAAAATAATCCACTGCTGAATTATTTCTCATTTTTCTTAA
The DNA here is from genome assembly GCA_016271365.2 of Neoceratodus forsteri. Lineage (NCBI taxonomy): Eukaryota > Metazoa > Chordata > Ceratodontiformes > Ceratodontidae > Neoceratodus > Neoceratodus forsteri. The sequence continues at coordinate 1,097,763,022 of CM057451.1, forward strand.
AAAAATTTCTAAGCACAATAAAGCACTTCAGGAACATGCAGTTATAACTAGTCATGCACTTCCCAAGAGCCTTTAAAGACACTCACGTCACATCTAACCGTGTACACAGCACGTATGATTATAAGGGTGTCCAGTGATATGGGTGAGTCAAATTGAGCGATTCAATATGTGCGACTCAATCATTTGATCCCCTGGAATAACAGCGAGTAGGCAAGGATAGCGAGGAGGGGAACAATGACTGTTATGGATGAGAATCGCAAAAGGGGATATGGCGACTGTGGGAGGCAGGTATAGGGGAACAGCATATGGAAGGAAGTCTGGGCGAGCAGTTCCCAACTGGCCATTTGGCTTAGTGGTAGGGGTGTGTGCCTCTGCTGTGAGAGGCTGCGAGTTCAGGATCTAGCTGCATGCGATAAATATTTTTATGCCGCTGTGAGACTTAGTATTTTTGTCCTATTGATCTGAATTGCCCCCTCCTGAAGATTCCCCTGTACCCCAGTGTCAGGCCCCCCTCGGAGTTGAGAATCTTATTTATGGGAGGTGCGGAGGGCATGGCCCCCAACATAAAAAAAAGTCACTGTTGCTCGTTTCCAGTATGGTACCAATGGGTGCCGTTATTTTTGTTGTAGTGCACATGGCTTGTTTGAGTTTTCGGCAATGTGCACTCGCTGATATGGCAATCGCTGTTATGCTTTCACTCATATCGCATGGAAACGATTATAAGCCAAGAATTGCAAGCTTATACACTGTATTTGAATTTTGCTTCTGTTTTCTAAATGCCTATTTCAGAAAAAGAAAAAGTTTTTGTCCTGTCCAGTTCATTAGATCTTATTTGAACTACAGTAACTTTCTATATCCATGTCTCTTTCAGCTTTATCTAATTCCTTTATAATTACTGGCCATCACTTTTAATACATACATAACTGTGCAGTTGTCTGTTATAGCCAGCATGTGTTTTTGAGAGCTGTCAATCAAAGCCACAGTTCTCAAAACGTACGGCAAAAACTCGACAGTAAGGCCCACACCTTCACTCACTCACTCACATGCTTTCACTGGGTAGGTGGTCGCAGACTCCACACCCCTCTGTGTACAGTTGGACTCTTCTTTTCTCCAACTGGGCTTCACTGACTGGATGCCTCCCACCCCCACCCCCGAGACACAACTGACCTTTATTCAGTCAGTGGGACCAGAAGTGTTTTTTCGTTTTTTTGTTTTTTTTTTAATGGGTGCATGTGTGTAACCAAAATATAATTACTAGTGAGCATTTTTAATGCACAGATAACCTGTTAGGAAAACTGCATTGTAGCCCGGCAGATGTAATCGCTCACTGTCAGTGAAGCTCACACTGTGAGCAGCATGAGCACTAGTCACTCCACTGCCACAGTAATTAAACATTTTCACTAGTAATTATGAAAAACGAGACATGGGTGTGTAAACCGGAATTTTACACACACCCTTGGTGTGAGATGCTTTTATGTAGTATCCCACACCTCAAGTGTGTATAAAATTCTGATTTCACCCACCCATGTATTATTTATCTTATAGACTCCCTTTGTGTGTGACGCTTGTATAAAGCCTTCAAGCTTTACTGTCAGGGTTTTGTAGCATCACACACCACTGGTTCTGGTTATAACCCCCGGACACCCACATATTATTCTCTGGATTATTGTACATTTTAGGGCCATCCAGAGGCAGTGCATCATGTACCAATGCAGGCAATCTAGGTCTGTAAGTGGACACGGATTGGTGCCAGCTGCTGGGTTTGGAAGAACGCTGGCTAGGGCAACGCATCTATCTTGGGGATAATCAGTGCTGCTGCAACACCTCTTGATGGACCTAAAAGCTAGGTATCTAATAAAAGGCAAGCATTCCATATGCTGCTGTGCGCTTTCAGCCCCCACGGCCAATGAATCCCCTTGCCTAAACCAGGTGTGGCTTTTTTGGGGGGGGGGGGGAGACTCCCAAATGGGTACTAACCTGTGGAAGAATCTAGCTGGGGACTATTTGACAGTGAGGCTGGAAATTTACTGGTTAGGGCAGAGCAAAAGCTATAATAAAACCTTTTTTAAAGGCTAATTTTAAAGGGTATTTTTATGACTGCGGAATAGTCTGCAATTTGTTCCTGAGGCCTTTTATAACTGTATTGCAGGTGCAGATTGCTGAAAATGCTGTGGTTATAATATGGCAGCAGTAGCGTTTTTCAATAAATGTTAACCATTTGTTTTGCTTAAAAATGTTCAAGACAAGACTCTTTGTCCCCTGGGAAAGAGAATGGCAGGTAAGTTGGCTGGCAGTATAAGCCTAGAGGTTAAAGTAATGAGCTGTGAATGAGTTTGATGCATCCAGCAGTCAGACCTGGGTTTGATTCACACAACCTACACTTGCATACTGCGTGACTTTGAGTGAGTCACTTAACCTCCCCAGTGCTCCCAGGTCACCCCTGAAAACGGGCACCTATGCTTAGCGGGCCTTACCCAGTTACCAAAAGAATATAAAAAAAAAAAAAAGTTCTTTAGAACAGGGTTCTGTGGCCACCCATGGCCCAGTACTAGCACGCTGTGCTTCCATGCCAGTGACACTAGTCCAGGAGTGAGTCCAAGACACCAGTATTCTGGCGACCAGCAGTCGAGGAGTGCTGGCAGTGGCAGCATGTCTTCAATCGGGAGGGTCAACACTGCTTCCACAGCAGCAGCATCCCCTGCAGTACAGCCAGAATGGGGGTAGACAGAGTCTAGCCAGGAAGAAAAAACCTCTACAGATAAAAAAAAAATATCTATTTCTGAAAGAATGAGGAATAAGGTGTATGTCACTCACCTGAACTTTCTGTAGCTATAAGGAGTAAGTTTGGAGATGGTAACAATTCCTGGAGGCTGGCCCCAAAAAACGGGGAAATTGGCCACAACAGGGAGGATATGTGGGGCTTCACATAAGGTACATACTGGCTCTTTTACGCAAGGATTTTGAGCTGCTTATGCCAGCTTATCCTTGCATCCTCGAAACTGGGAGAAGTATCAGCAGATCCAAACCAAGAATGGAACTGACACTAGGCAAAACTTTTTTCAGGACCATGCTGTGAGAAAAACACCCAAAACAGCATGTGTTGTGTGTGGGGTGGAAGGGTAGACTGTGCCATCATGGAAATGACTCTGCACTAACCACAGGTCCTATGCATAAAATACTTACTCTGCGTTTTTTTATCTATTTCACAGAACATCCATACTTTACACACACCTTGTGCATGTCTTTGAAAGCTATCTCAAGATGGTGTACATTTCTTGTCATTCTGTGTGATCACCGAGTTGTTCATAACTGCCGGGTAATTATGACATCCTACTAGGGACGTTTCTGTCACAAAGCTGTGACATCAACTCTCCACTCGCCTGTTAACACCCAGTCATTATGTATCAGGTGAAGGGACAAGAGGCAAGCCCTTGAAGCTCTACGTCTTTATCTGTGCTTTGCAGCTTTGTTTTTCTTCACTTTAGTAACTCATAGCAGAAGTACTTTTGTTTATAATCCCAATGTTTACTGCCTTCCTCTTCAGGCCCAGAGTACCAACCTCCATGCCACAACTGCCACTATTTAGCTCCCCCATTATTCCCATCCCACTGTTGGCACACAGTGAGTCACTGGTGCCAGCAAGCCTGACACACCAAAGCAGCACTCTCCCCTCCAAGCTCAGCCTGCATGCTTGCAAGAACTGCACAACCACCACCTGTGGTCAGCCAGGTGGCTGTAATGCAGTGGGATGCCCTTCCTCCATGGAGTTGAGTGTCTCCGTGGAAGCTCGATCTTCCTGCCATGGCCTGCTCCTGACTCTAGGTCGTTTCTGAACTAGGGTCACCAGTGTTGTGATTCGTAGCTCTACTGCCGCTTTCCAAGCATGTTCACATCGAAGCATTGCAGTTGGGGTGATCCTGAGTCACAACTGATCTTTAGTAAATAGTCCTTTTAACATATCTGTCATTGTGCTGTAATAAATTTATTGCATCTTAAGATGTCAACTTGGTGTTTTATTGTAGGGGGTGCCATTTCCAGGATTCTCTAGTCGTGGGAGTGCTGCTAATGCAGGCCCACCCAAAGCAGAAAGTCAAATATCTTCCCAATTTTACCTTACAGGCAAATACACACAGTACAAAATGAAAGCTCCACACCATTTTGATTTCACGTGTTCAGATCACTTTCCTAATGTGGAGTCCCCCCCCCCAAAATCAAGCCCAGCTAACATTTTATTTCTTTGGCAGTCTGATGGTGTCCTGGTGGCCTTCTCATGAACTGCAGTGCCAGCCAGATGCTGAAAGTGATGTCATGCCAGGAGGGGACACAGTGTAGGCAGTAATGCTAACCGGGCTGGTGATGCCGAGGGTTGAGGTGCTGGATGCCATGCCACACTGGAGACTTGGGTTCAGAAATGGATGCAGGTCACTCAGGAGGGCTGGCCTGGTGTGGGAGGATTGAGCATCCATAGGACTGCTCTCCTGTCTTGAGGAAGGGGGTTGCCATGTCTTGCTGTTGAATGCCACCTGGAGGTATCTGGGTGGCAGCACAAGCGAGTCACAACAGGAAGGGATCCTACGTACAGAGCACTGGGGGGAAGGGGGTCTCTGTGGAGGTGGAAAATACACAGAGCACTCACTGCACATCCGAGGGCCCAGGGAGAAAAAGAGGAAATAAAATGGAGGATGGGCGCCATGAAGCCCCGCCTCTTGTTCTGTGGCCCGCTGAGCCACCCTGCTCTGGGGACAGGTGTGGATATGCGATCTGGTCGGGGGAAGGGACGGAGAACAGCCCTCTCCTCCTGGCTCTGTGGAAGGGGGATAGAATCCATGAGGGATAAGGACCCCCCAACAAGAGGAGGTAAGAGATGACCACAATACACTGGGACAGGACTGAGAAGCTGCCCATTCTGCCAAAGAGGATAACAGCTAATGTGGAAAAATCACAGTACTGCTAACCAGGAGGCAGTATAGCACAGTGGTTTAAGGCTCTGGGCTGCAAACCTGGAGACCTCAGTTTGAATCTCACAGCCCCCACTTGCATACTGTGTGACCCTGAGCAAGTCACTTAACTTCCTTGTGCTCCCAGGTCGCACCTGTAAACAAGCTTCAGCTTAGTGTCTCTCTCCTGGTACAAAATAAAAATACTCTGACTTTTTGCTTGCGCCTCTATCCTGCTGGCACTTCTTGCTGGGTCCCGCAGTGGCTGCAGTATCGAGTGTTGGCTAGGATACCCCATCTGTGACTGTGACCATCGTTATGTGATTCAGGATGTTTTCCCGTCCCTGGAACTCCCAGTTCTTAGTGTGATGACGCATTGTTGGGGGGGGGGGGGAAGAGGCAGCAAATCAAAACATTTGTGGGGAGGGGCCGGCTTGTCTACACAGAGGTTGGATTTTCACTTGCAACGCCGGTGACCCGGGTTCAGGAATGGACTTGGGTGTTGGAGAGCCGGCCGGGAGGAGAAGGCTTGAGCGTCCTGCGACTGCTTGCCTTCTCCTGGGGGAGGGAGGGAATGCGGCTCGCTGTCTGTTGCCTTCTGGCGGAGGCCGGGAGAGCAACAGCTCAAGCTAGCCCCACTGCACACAGGGGCGTGGTGAACATTGGCTTCGGCCTAGACGTCTGTGGCACGCCACGCCCCCTGGGGAGAAAAGTGGAAACCCCAACCTCCTGGTCGGCCAGATGATGGCTGCCGGCTCCTGCCGACTTGAGTGCTCTGACACCCCGGAATCCACCTCAGCAGCACCTGGGGACTGATTGAGTAGCATGCTGGTTCCCCCCCCCCCCGGCGCCTTCCCCCTCGGAGGAGAGGGACCCATCCGGCGAAGGGATACGCCAGGCCACCCCTGGGATGGCTGCAATGTGAGGTGAGTGGAAGGGGGTCTGGGCGGACCATGAGCAGCCAGAAGGAGAGGCAGGCCAAGGGACAAGTAAGGAGCAAAAAAAAATAACATTTGGAGGGATAACAGAAAACTAAATTGTTTTCTGGGAGACCTGCTTGTCTCTCAGGGAGCAAAACATACATAATCCCTTTAATCCTGATGTGCTGGGCTTGCAGGACTTCCAGAATGGAACTTGGCAGTTTTGTGCCTGCCAGCTGGAAGGACTCAGGATTACTGAACGGCAAGCATATTGCACCAGATATTCGTTGTACAACACATTACAGTGTTTCTGGATACATCTGGTGTTGCCTTCTTCTCAAGATGTTTATATAAACGTACCTTCAGTTGGTGTCATCAGTATTGCTAAGACATTGCTATAGGGAAAAAAATAATTTGGGGATAAAGAGTGAAGGATATTTGATTATTCTCTTGTAAACACTTTATGTAAGTTCTGGACAAACCACAGTTAAACCACTAAGATAGGTTACTCACCTGCAACCATTGTTCTAGGATTGGTATCCATGCACTGGCAGTTCCACTGAAAGTGCTCATTCATCAGATGTCTTTAAGCGAAGCTCCTCCCACCACCCTGGTGGTATATCCTCTGTCTCTGCTGCATGACATCATATCTTTGCACACTGGAAGCTGGGATCTGGGTGCCACATTGCCAGGGGAGGCCAAGTGGGTTTTGTGGATGTCAACTGTATGCCACTCCTAGAACAACGGTTACATGTAAGTAATGAATAGTTATGTAAAAACTTACCAGTAGATCTTTGAGAGAATCCCGTGCTTTAGGCCACACCTTTGGAATTCTAGGCTGTCCGCGTTAGGACAGCATTGAGACTTTTGCTAGCTGGGGCTGCCCACAGTGACATGCCATGTCTACATGTGTATAAAGGTGAGCGGCCCCATCACTTCTTATTTCCTGCTAGAGATTAGCCTCTGAGGACCTTCAGCAATGGGGAACAAGGAGGTAAGACTAGCACCAAGCATATGGGGAGAGGTATGGGGCTGGATACGGGATGCATGGAGTAGGATTTAGGCACAGCATCTTGTATAACCCTCACTGAAAGAAAAAGGGGGAAGGAAGGAGGGACAGCATGGCCTAATGGAGATTTATCTTGAAGATCTACAGTCTCGGTAAGCTCTTACATAACTGTTCTATCTTTGAGGCTATCTACTCCATTAGGCCACACCTCTGGAATGTTTTCCAAGCTGTACAAAGCAAGCTGGGAGGATGGTATAGTCTGATACACGATCCTCATAACAGAAAGCCTTGCAGTACAGCAAGCTGAATGCCAGAACGTCTACAAGAAACAGTGTCCAGACTGTATTGTTTAATGAAAGAGTGAACATTGCTCCATGTGGCTGCAACACAAATGTCAGCAACAGGGACATTTTTGAAACGGGCAACAGAAATGGCCATACCCCTTGTGGAGTGACCACAAACACCACCAAGAAGCTCCTTACCCTACTTCCTGTAACAGACAGTTATACAATATGTCGGTCATTTGGATAGGCATTGTTTAGGCACAAGAGTGCCCTCTTTCCCCATGAGCAAATGAAACAAAAAGCTGAGAGGATTTTCTGTGGTGCTTTGTGCATATATTGTAGTATTCTGTGAATATCCAATTTATGAAGCAGTGCATCACCCTTGTTGGCATGCTCAGAATAATATACAGGAAAATGCATCATTTCATTTAATGTAAATTCCAGCACCACCTTCACTAGAAACTTCGGATTCATATGTAAAGTCTCTGCCTTTGTGAAAAATCAAATAAGGAGGCTCACACATTAGAGCCTGAAGCTCGGAAATCCTTTGAGAAGTCATCACAACTAAAAATGTTTTCAATGACCGGAAGTGCAGGCCACAATTCACAGCTGGCTCAAAAAGAGTCAGTGTTAGTTTCTCAAGCTCAAAATTCAAGTCCCAAGGCGGGACTGGATTACAGATAGGAGGCTTGATATGAATACCTCTCCGAAACATACAGGACACCTCTAATTGGGCAAACACATGACCATCAGTAGGGATATGTAAAGCTGATATAGTGACCAAGTGCACCTTAAGTGAGGAATATTGCATGCCAGAATCAGATAAGGAAAGCAAGTATTCCAATGCAGCGTTCACAGGACATGCAAAAGGGTCCAAATTCTGGAAAGCGGCCTACAAATTAAAATGCTTCCATTTCAGGGAACAAGAATGTCTGGTAGGCTTCCTAATTGCAATCAGGATATCAGCTACCTTAGGGAATACTGCAAAACATGCAATTGGCTGTCTTTTTCATAGAAACATAGATTTTGTCAGCAGAAAAGGATATTTAGGCCCATCCAGTCTGCCCCTTTTTCCCTGCCTATTACGTCACTACTGACCTTAGTTGGTCATAGGTGTCACTCCCTCACCAGTTCCTCTACCTACAGTAATTAGCACCTGTGCCTATTCCACACGTGCTAGAAGCTCTCCACAGTCTTTTCCCCCACTACCTTCTCTGGCAGGCTGTTCATCAACCACCACCCTTTCCGTGAAGAAGCATTTCAAACCCCAGGAATCCCTCGGTATTGCTTAACAAGTGCAATCAAGTCAGCTGGATTGAGCTGCCCCAGAGTCTAGAATTTTATGCTAATTAGAGAACTTTAGAATGAAATTAGAAACTCTGCTGTGGTCACACTCTCCCCTGCCCTCTAATGGCAGATTTATATCTCCACCTGAGAGGAAACATCACCACAAAGTCTCTCTTCAGAGTGCTGATGGTTGTGGTCTATTTTGTTTATTGCAGAGTGTGTATTTAAAAATCTCAGCAGCTGATATAGGCAAGAGGGCAGAAAAGAAATCCCAGCTGGATAGGCAGTGTGCTGAGTACCTTTACACTTACCCTGACCATGAATGAGTGGTTCTAACTGCTGCATGTGACAAGGCCAAGGTCCCACTTTCCTCTCAAACCCTGCCCCCCAGAGAGGAATTCCAGGAAACTGGGTGGTATGGGCAAAGATGTTTACACCACAGCCTCCCTTTTGCAGACAGAGTCATTCTATATGACCTATGCAACTCAGTACCAGAAGGTCCTCTGGACACTTGTAGTGTCCATGAGTGAAAATGCTGCTGGTGATCTGGCCAACATAACAAAGGCTGCTTTGAACATCCCTAAATACAAGTTTCACATGGCTGTAGATGCCAATGACACTGCCTCTAGGGTTATAGCTCATGTGAGGTTTGCCTGGCTCAGGAGTATGAACCTCTCTCAGGACACTCGAACCAACACCATGGATTTTCCCTGTGAGGGAAATTCATTGTTTAGTGACAAAACTGAGGCCTACATGAAAAAAGGTGGATGAATACATGATCATCTAAAAAAAACACTGGGACAGAGAAGGCTTCTGCTTTCCATAGAACCTTCACACGGGGAGGTAGGGACAGGGGTTATGGCTACCATCCTCAGAGAGGTTTCTTCAAGGGTAAGTGGGTCTCAAAGCAGGCTATAGCTACCCCTGTCCCCAAGGTGCAAGCAAAGCAGGGAATGTCCCCCGCACAGCGATACTTTTACAGCGACATATGTCAATGCTGACAGCAGCAACATGTTGCTGTAAAAGTCCACCCAGGACCTGGCAACACTTTCTCCCATCCTGCACCCCTTCCCCAAATCAACTCGGAGTCGGAATCTTTATGAAAGGGGGGTCAGAACCCCCTGATGTAAATGCTCACAGTATTCCTGACGGCTTTATGGCAACCGCAAAGTGTGGTCAAAATAAAGGCATCACTGTAGAGTCCCATTGAAACAAAGTTGTCAACGAGACATCTTAGAGCCACGAAGCAGGACCCCTGAAGGGTCTCTTCAGGTCATTCGGCTATTTCCAGCGGGAGGAAGATTGGCTCACTGTTTCCTGGTGTGGAAAGATATTACCACAGATCAGTGGGTCCTGGAAATGGCATGTCAAGCCCTCTCCCTGCAGTTCAGAAAGTTTCCAAATCTACAGGCATACAGGTTCTTTCCACATCATACCCCAGTAGAAAGACCCCTGCTGGGGTTCAAGGTCAGAAAGCTGCTTCAGGCCAACACAGTGGAGTGAGTACCCTCTCCACAGTGGGGCAAGGGCCTCTGTTCCAGGTACTTCCTTACCCACAAGAAAAATGGACAGTAGCGACCCGTTTTAGACCTAAGACCTCTTGAACAAATGCTTGAAAGAAGAAAGGTTCAAGATGGTCACAGTATCCACGGTGATCCCATTTCTACAACAGGGACACTGGTTTGTATCTCTCAATTTGAAGGATACCTACTTCCATATTCCAGTAAGACCTTCCCACAGGAAGTACCTCCTCAGGTTCAAAGTAGGGAACTGCCACTATCAGTTTGCGACCCTACCCATCCGCCTATCCTCAGCACCAAGTGTCTTCACAAAGTACCTGGCAGTGGTTGCAGCTCACTTGCAAAGACAAGGTGTGGTGGTCTTCCCTTACCTGGATGACCGGTTAGTCTCGGGGTCATACCAGGAGGCCAAGGCCTCCCTCCAGCTCACCCATTCTACTCTTGAGGATCTGGGATTTTCTGATAAACATTCCAAAGTCTCAGACAGAACCATGCAGGTGCGGTACTTCATAGGAGCAGAGCTAGACACACTACAGAGAAAAGCTTTCCTCCCTCAGGATAGAGTGGTAAACCTCACAGAACTGGCAAAGTCTTTCAAAGCTGGACAACCTAGATCAGCAAGGGTTTTTCCACAGCTGCTGGGACAAATGGCCACCTCAAAAGCTGTAGGTGTCCAATTTCAAATGGGAGACATTCAGTACCATTTAATGTCCCACTGGTCCCAAAGGCGGAACCCTCTGTCTAAATTAGTACCAGTTACAAAGTGCCTCATACAAGCACTGGATGGGTGAAAGAAGGAAAATCTCAGAGAGGAACTTCCCCTTCCTTCAGTTATCACCCACAGTGGTATATTTCCTGAGTATGTTGCTATTACTTGATAAGCATTCAGGGCTTTGGACAGTTTGAGAGTGCAGATGGGGAGTTGACAAGATATGTTCATTTGTGGCCTGCAGAGTTAGAGGTGTTATACCGGAAGCTCGAGCCATGCTGTGTATAGTGCTGCTTAAGTCTTGTCCAGGATGCTCTGCTTTAAATGGCTCTCACTCCTTGTTTGAAAAGTACTGATCTTTCTTGGCACAGTGAGAAGTTTCTTGATGTTGAAAGTCTTCTAACAGCTATAAATATTCCTACACATCTGCTGAATTACATGACACAGTGTTCCCCTTAGCTTCCCTTAAAATCAACATTGCAGGATATTTGAAATGTTATTGAATATTATGCCTCTGCAGTTCTTGTTTTACTTCAAAAAACACCCTTCATTTGTCAATGTGCCTCAGAGAAGTCTTGAAATAATAAAATCATCTCCCCATTGTAATGTAAAGATTTCCTTTCCCTTGCTAGTCATAAGATTTCTTCTTTGATAGAGAACTGAAGGAAGAAGGCCACAATAGGACGGCTTCTGGTTTTGTTTGCTGATTTAGAACCAATCACCCTGTGAGCTGTCTCAATCTTGAGTGGCCACGGCCATTGATAACCCAATAAATCAGGGAGAAACCTTTGTAGAAAATTAACCATGTTATTCCCTTCCCAACCTGACACACTTAGGATTATTATGTTGTTCCTTCACCCTCTGTTTCCTAAGTCATCAACTTTATTTAATAAGTAGTCAGTTTGTTTGGTCTGATGTGCTGCGGGGTCATGTAAGTCTTGCACAGTAGATTTAAGCTTAGACATTTGTGCTTCTGTGGAGCTTATCTTAGTAATACACAGTTGTCTTGTTGAATATTTTTAGTGTCTGTTTTAACATTATATCGATTATGAAGTTCGAAAACATTTGCTTTAATTCATAAATGTCACCTTTACTAGCTGGTTCAGACGTAGACTGATGTTGATGTTGAGGCGGAGCCTGCGAGTCAGTTCCATTTTTTTTCCCTTCCGTAGATTTATTGGCCTCAGAGTGTGACATCGCGGTCGATGTTTAAATGCTGATAGCTTTGATAAATTGTGAGGTAAAATAAAGACGACCATTTGTACAAACACTATATTCCAGTTCTTAGTTGGCTCAGAAATGTACTTCAAGGGTGTGCTGATCGTTTTAGAATTTTTAAACTGCAAATAAATGTTAAATAAAATGACCGAAGCTGGAGCTCTCATTCAGCTTGCCATCTAGGTTGGAGCGTCATGCGCTCTCACAGTCCCTGGATGTTAAAAGAGCTTTAAGCTACTGTTAACACTGCACTAAGGATGTCAGGTCCTCTTCAACACAACTATTTGTTACCTATGGGGATGTAGGCCAGGGCAAGCCAGCATCCAGAAGGGCCATCACTCACTGGATAGTGGTGTGCATACAGTTCTGTTATGGCAAAGCTGGTAAGTGCCCACCTGAGGGCCCACTCCACAAGGGGCACCTCTGTGGCAGCATCTAGAAGTGTTTCCATCCAGGAGATTTGTAAAGCAGCTACATGGAAAACAGTGCACACCTTTACAAAGCACTACTGTCTGGATATACAGCCCAGAAAGGATGCCAGTTTGGGCTCTGCAGTCTTGCAGAACCTTTTCCTAAATAGGCTCTGTACCCAGCCTCCCAAGGTACTGCTGTGGAGTCTGCACTTGTCAAGCAATAGTGAGGGATTCCTGGGGTTTGAAGAAAAAATTACTTATAGTACCGTTATAATGTTGCTTCTTCCTAATGGATCCCTCACTATGCTTCACAGTCCCTTCCCCACCTCCCCTTCCAGAACCTGGAAAATGTTCTCACAACAGCCTGTTCTTTGCTAGAGTTTATTTTTTCCGGTTGCTTTTGGCTTGCAACTTAAAATTTTGTGAGTTTTCTCATTCATTTTTTTTCTTAATTTTTGTTTTTAAAAGGGTGTGTTTTTTTTTTTAGGTTGTATATTGTCAGTAGTCGCTTAGCTAGATTTGGCAGTTACTGCTCTCCCACAGTTTGAGAAATAAATCTGCTGTTAGAGGGCGGGGGTGAGTTTGGCCACAGCAGAGTTTCGAATTTCATTCTGAAGTTCTCTAATTGGCATAAAATCCTAGGCTCCAGGGCAGCTGACTGATTAAACTTGTCAAGCATAGTGAGGGATCCCTTAGGAAGAAACATTGCTACAGTAAGTAATTTTTTATTTTTTTTTTCCTGTATAGATTTTTATCAGCTTTTTTCCCCATTTTCTCCCCATCTCTGGGCATGCATGTGGAAGCACACCAGGCCCTGGGGCACCCTTCCTCTAAACTGCCATCCCCTCCCACCTATGCTACCCACCAGACCTCCATCCGGTGGGAGCGGAACTCCGGGGGGGTGATGCCCACCCCCGGAGAGGAGAGCTGCCTTTCAGCTGCTCAATCATGCTCACTTCTCTTCCTCCCCCCGTGCCGGCTCTCTGACGACCTGAGGTTATTCCCAAACCCGGGTCGCCAGCATGGCGTGAGGTAAGGCATCCAGCACCTCAGCGCCACAAGGTCAACTTGTAATTTTGTCTTCCACCCATTTCTCCTTAACTTCCCTTGTTTAGCTGCATTGCATGCCCCCTTTTTCAACTGCCTTCCTTTCTCTGAAATAGACCCTCCACTTGCACCTTGTTCACTCCTGTGAGGTAGTTGTAGATTTCAGTCATGTCCACTCTCACTCTCCTCTCGAAGTAAATGCTGAGTTCCTGGAGCCTTTCCTATTATGGCTTCTCATGCAGCCCCCTCACCATTATGGTTGCCCAACTCTTTACCACCGCCACCCTTTCAGTGTCCTTGCAGAGGTGCAGCCTTTAGAACGGGACACAGTACTCCAGGTGGGACCTCACCAGTGAGAGAATTCAAGAATACATGGGACAGATGTAAGGCAATTCTTGTGGGGGAGGTAGAAAGAAATAGGCTGTTGGTTAACTAGGATCTGCAGCTTATCCTGTAGGTATGGAAATGGACAGACTAGGTTGGCCAAATGGTCCTTATCTGCCGTCAAAGTCTATGTTTCTTTACAACTGTAGCTCTACAGCCTCCCTCATCCTGCTTGAAATCCCTGTCCCAGTGCAACCCACCCATCAGGAGTCATGCATGCAGATGTAGAGACTTAAGGTCCAGATGGACTAGGGACCCCTTGTCACGTGATAACAGACCCCAATTCAGAGGTAGGACAGGTGACTCCACTGCCAGATGTTGAAGAAGTGGAAAACAAATATGATTAGGCCATAATAGAGCAATGAGAATGAAAGTGGCACTGTCCATCTGCAGCTTGACCAGAACCCTCAGTATTGGAGGGATGCAGATATGAATTTCTCTTTCCAAGAGAGGGACAGTGCATCTTGTCAAGAAACTGCAGGCCCTGAAGAAGGGAGCAGAAATGCATCAGTTTTATGTTGTATGGGGATGCAAAAAAGGTCCCAACTTTAGACACCCTGTGTTGTGAAGAGGTGGTTTACCACGGAGGTCAGCAGTTCCTGTTTGAGAACCACTGACTGTAACCTGCTTAACCTATGACATTTGGAGACCTGGGAAATACATGACCAATAGCTGAAGGCTGTGAGAGACCAGTACCAAACTCTCATTGCTTCCCTGCATAAGGGATAGGAGTGAGTGCCTCCTTGTTTGTTGATGTAATGCATCGCAGAGGTGTTGTCTGTCTGGATTAGCAGAGAACCATGGCAGAGATGATTCTAAAATGCCTAGAGGCTGTCAAGGACATTCTTATGTAGCTCAGCCTCCACCTTGGTCCATGACCCCTGTGCCTAGCTAGGACCGAGATGAGCATCCCAGCCTGAGCCCAAGGCATCTGTTGTGAGGATCCATACTGGAGCTGGTACCAGGAATAAAACATCCTTCAATAAATTTTCGCAATCCATCCACCATAATAATGTTCTGTGAAGAGGAGGCGTGATGAGAATCATTAGGTCCAGCTAGTCCTTCAGCTGATCCCACTGGACTCCAGAGTGTCTACTGAGGGATCCACATATGAGGGTGTGCTGGTGGCACAGTTGCTATGGTTGCAGCCATGCAACCCAGGAGATGTAACATTGTTCTCACAGAGACGTAGTGGCTCCTGTATACCAATTACACCTTGGCAATCAGATTTTCTGCTCTGTCCTGTTGCAGGACAGAAAATCCCTCCTCTGTGTCCAAGACTACCCCTATGTATTGTAGTTTTTGGCAAGGAGTCAACACAGATTTTGGCACATTCACTGTGACCCCCCAAGTCAAACAATTGGCATGTCCAAGACAGAATATGTAGAAGAGCTTCCCTGGTGCTGGCCTTCAGGAGCCTGTCATCCAGATAAGGCAACACACACAGGCCTTCCCTACAAAGGGCTGCTGCAACTACTGCCAGGCATTTAGTAAAGACCAGTGGTGCAGAAGACAAGCCAAAGGGTAATACTTTGTACTGCTAGTGTTCTCCCTCCAGCATAAAGTGGAGGTATTGTCTGTGGGATTTCCTGATCTTTACATGAAGGTATGCATTCTTCATGTCTACAGAAGAGAGCCAGTCACCTGTTTGCAGAAGGGCAATCAGAGCTTGCAGGATTACTATTCAAAATGTTTTGTATTTGATATACTGGATGAGATCCTAGAGATCCAACACAGGATGCAGATCCCCTGTCCATTTTGGAACTAGGAAATATCTGGAATAGAAATGTATCTGTGGCACATTTTTGGAAAAAAGGCTGAACTTCTTCTTTCAGAAGTGACAGATGGTCCCAAGCGTAAAAGGAAGGAGACGGAGAATAATCTGGATGGATTTGTAACTGCTCCAGAGCATGCCTCCTTGCAGTTATCTGTAGAACCCACTTGTCTGTAGTGATCTCACACTACTGTTTCAGATTCAGGGAAATCCTGTCTCACCTCACCCCTGTCACCCTGGGAGGTAATAGTTGAGGTGGGAGAAGAGATGGTAGAGAGTCAGGCGGAACCAGTGGCAGGACCACTAGAACCAGTTCCTTTGGGTGCTTTTGTATGGGCATCAGGGGAGAGGATGTAGCAGGGGGCCACCTCCTTTACCACGACCTTGCTGATAGTAGGTATGCCCACCTCGGGCAACAGGTGGACAAAAAGACCCTGACTTCTAGCAGGAGTTGGATACAAAGACTTTACAGGCCTTAGTCATTTTTGAAGTTTAAAGGCCTCAAGGGCCTTGTCATCATCATATTCAAATTGATTTGCCCCTTTAAAAGGGGATTCAGAACTGCCTCTTGTACATCACTGGCAAATCTATCAACTCTAAACCAAGAATATCTCCTCATGCAAATGCCAGAAGCAGCAGCCCTGGCAGAAGCATCAGAGACATCAAAGCTGAGAGTAGCAAGTGTTTTCCAACTTCAGCACCAGTAGACGATGTTATAAGTAGATCATTCTTGGCAAAGCCTGAGTCACAGTACGAGCAGCTTTCCACAGGCTGTTCGGATATTTTATCATGTGATTCTGTTAATTCATAATCCTAGGGCCCCATGATGCAGAGGCAAAGGTACATTTCCCCATCACATCCAGCCTCCTAGATTTGTTATCAGGAGGCAAAGTACTCCTGAGTCTAGGGGCCCTAGACCTATCATGAACAGCCATGATGACCACAGAGTCACTTTCTGGCTGGTTAGTGTAATAAGGCTTAGCAGGTAGTGCAGTATACCGCTTATCAGCCTTTCAAGGAACTGCAGGCAACAAGTTTGGTCTTTACCCTTAATGCAGGATATATAGGTAGAATTATAATGGAAGGAGAGCAGGCACCTCCAAAAATTCCATAAGATTCCTTTTTTGTTGAATCTTAGACCTCCACAACAAAGTCCATGGCAGTTGCCATTTGCTGCATCATGTCTTGAAAAGATGGATCCCCAGGAAGAGAGCTCAGGGTATAAACCACCGAGTCCTCCCTATAGGATAAGGGAGTGAAACTAGAGCAAGGTACAATAAATTGTTCTCCCTCAAAATCCATGAGGTCAAGGTTATATTCCACTTTGTTGTTGTCAGAATCAACAACTGGAGCAACAGACTGAAACGACACCAGCAGTGACTTAGAGGGAGGAATCTGTGGCATGCTAGTGGAACCCGTCAACTAAGATTTACCAGGATGCCCCATCAAAAAACTATCTTTCTGCATTGGTAAGCCAGGCAGAATGCATCGTATCAGTTCTGAAAAATAATGCCAGCTCAGCTGGAGAGTCGACAGTGCCCTGTTAAGGGGCTGTGACTACTTGCGACAACTAGCATTGTCATGACAACAGTGGCATCCTACAGTTCATAGTAGGTACGGCAGTGCCTAGGCCAAGCCCTGACCTTGGTGACTCATCGATGCTTTGGGGGCCTGTAGTCAATACTGCCAGAGTGGGCATTGATGAAGACATACCTGTCTTCAGTAGCGACCAGGACCTCTCCAGCAAAAAAGATTTGTCCTTATCTCCATGTCTGCGCTTATGGCCAGATGACAAGGAGGCCTGCAACAATGACTGTTCCTTGTCTTGATCTTTAGACTTTGTCGGCTGCTTTTCAGCCTATAGTGAGGAAGACAAGACTTGGAGGCCTGTTCCTTAATTTACTAGAGCTTTCTTATGGTGGCATCTTGCAGCCTGGTTGAAGCTGTTGGCAAATCTCAGAAGTCCTCATATTGAGAGATGGAGACAGCACACACAAACTGTGTATGTGTCTTCTTTATAAATTTTATCTCTGCACTGACAATACTGAAGTAAAGACTTGGGAGGCATGCGAGAGATGCTGGAATAAAATAGTAAGGTAAAACAACAAATGGCAATGGCCAGGTTGATGGGGGTTTTCTTCAGCAGGTCAGATGAGGATAGTCAGCAGGGTACAAAATGAGGAGGGATGGGACTGCCCATATTCCTAATCTCCACTCTGATCTTCACCTATCCTCCTCCTTTTGATCCCTCAAAAGATTTCTCAGACTTCTCCCTCCTCCACAGTGCTCCGAACCCCCCTTCCAATCAAAGCGGTCTCCCTCCTAGTAGTCAGTACCTCATAGTTCAGCCCCTCCCTACCATCACTACCAGAGAGAGATGGTGTTTATTGTCCTATGTTTAATATTCAGGGCACTCCAATACCTTTTGTTCCTGTCTGTCCTACACCAGAACTTAGTTATTTAAAGCTGTATTTCTGATTGCAATTACTTTTATTTATTACTGTGCTGTAATCCACTTGTTATTTGGTCTTTGTTACCGTGACCTTTGTTGTACTAATATGTTCTAATTCTGTATCTTTTCCTATGTACCCTGCCCTGGGTCGCACCTGGAAATGAGCCTTGGCTTAGTGGTGCCTTTCCTGGTTATCAAATTTTAAATAAATATTTATAATCCTGTAGACATGACATGTCATTGTAGCAAAAGTTTCGAAGTGGTCCTGACAATGATGGTTTATGGTTCCAAAGGTGTGGCCTGATGGAGGAGATATCTTTTGAAGATCCTGTCTTTCTATGGGCGTGAATACAGTTCACTATCCATACTATGGCAGACTCCTAGCTGTGCTGTGGCAGGAGGGGTAAGATGCACACCCCTATTTGGCAAACATAGACTGGAGAACCACGGACCCAAATGCAGCATCCCAACATGACTCAAGGTCAATGATATAGGGGAAAAATGAAGGTGTGTGTTGACTTCCAGGTGGCAGCCCTACAGTTCTCCTGTATGGAGATGTCTGTGGAAGCGACCACCGAGGCAGCGTTATGTCCGGTGGAATAAGCCCCAAGCCCTATGGGCATCTCACACTTGTTCACAGGCTTAAATGGCCCTCTGAAAAGCATAGCCAGCTCAGCAGTTGGTCTCGTGGTGGTAGTGGTTCACGCACCAGAGGGGATAGGTGGTCCAAGCCCTTGAAATAGCACTCTACTACCTTTCTTCTGGACTACCGTTGGCATACCAGCCTGCACCCAGTATGTACAGATAGCTACCCAGGTGCACCTTAAGGGTCATTGCTCACAGCCATGTCATGGAAGCACAGGAAAACCAGAAGCAGTTGTAGAATTCACCAAAAATATTTTTATACACTAGCAGTAATGTAAAAAAATAAATTTGTTCAGTACAACTATTTATAAAGGCAAAATAAAATAGAGAATATCCATCAGAGTTTTCCTTCGATCTGTGTCCATTTTTTCTCTCCTCTTAAGCAATTGCAGCTCAGCTGTCATAAGTCCTTCCAACCCCCATTCTTAACAAGCATCCTGTTCTTGTATCAGGCATATGCAGCTAGAACACAAAGTTCCAGAAATGAGGCCCTTTTTCCACAGCTCTTCTGCAAAAGTTTTAAAAATGTGCACTCTTGTAACCTCTTGAATTCCCAATAGCTTTTTGCAGTCATCTCAAACCACAATTATATACATTTCAAAAATTAACACTATATAATTTCTAAACAAAAGGGTTCCCAATATCGGTTACATTTCCATACAATGATTTGCATGTATTTTTATATTAGCAGATATGCAAGGGAGAAAAAAAACAGCAAGGTAAGACTGAGAGGCAGATAATTGCGATAATTGTGAGACTGACGGGGTGATCAAATCCTAGATCTCACAAGAAAATTTGGTTGTGCAACCAGACAGACAAGAGACAGGGAAGGAATTAATAGAACAGATCCTTGCATTCAAACACTTTACATAACAGCTGGGACAGGGTCCTATTCCACCTTGTCACAAGCCCCGACAGAGAAACGCCAGAAGTACTCCAAGATGCTTGCCACAGGCTAGGCGAGGGGATCCAGCTCCTTGCCCTGACACCAAATGTAAAACCTCTTTCATTTAAAGGTGTAGCACTGGTGAGTCAACTCCTTTCAGGAGGGCTCCACAATGTGAAACATAGCTTCTAAAAAGGCCCAAGGCCTGCAATTTTAAACAGTCAGGAACCAGATTCTGAGGTGCAGGGAGTGAGTACTGGACTGTCCACTGAAGTCTGATCAGCAAGTCTGGGTGGAGAGGCAGTTGCCACAGAGACCTGAGGCTGAGGAGACCCGGGTACCAGAACTGCTGAGGCCAGGCTGGAGCTATCGGGATCATTCAGTCCTTGTACTTTCTGACCTTGAACAGCACCTTGTAGATCATAGGCAAAAGGCGGAAAGGTGTACATGAGGCCTGGGTCCAGGGCCTCACGTAGGCATCCTCCATCAGTGCCCAGGACTGTGTGGGGGGCACAAAACTTGCTCAGTTTCGCATTCTCCCAGGAGGCAAACGGGTCCATTGAGGGTGATCCCCACAGGAAGGACAGGTGGCTCACCACCTCCTGATTCAGAGACCACTCATACAATGTCTGTCCTACCCAGCTGAGAGTGTCTGCCAGATGATTGTTCTCTCCAGCATCATAGATCACCAAGAGATCAGCACCCAGGCAGCGCATGAGGGTCCAGGTATGAAATGTCTCCTGACACAAAGGAAGGGAGTGTGCACCACCCTGTCTGTTAAGGTAAAATGCAGTCATGGCGTTCTCTCCGGACTTGACCCCCTGACTGGCAGAGCAAATTCCATCAGAGCTAAGTGCGCTGCACAGAGCTCATGCAGGTTTATGTGGTGATGAGACTCCCTGGGTGACCAGAACTCATGAGCTGTGTGTGTGGTATCCCAGGTGTGCTCCCCACCCTACCAGAGACAGATCTGTCATCAGCATGACAGTCAGCTATGGGAGAACAAACAATGCCTTCCTCCAGATGTTCCAGGACCTGCCACCACTGGATGTCATCCCACATCAGATGGGTTACTGTGACTAGGTGGTGGAACCTCTGATGGTCCAGCTCCTACTGGAGGTGGCACATGCACCAGCGGGCCCAGTAAACCACACTGTTGCAGAATGCCATGTATTCCAGCAGCTGTAGGAAATCCCAGGCATAGAAACATAGAATCTGATGTCACATAAGGACCACTTGGCCCACCTACTCTGTCCATTTTCCCTACCCACTGTAATACTGCAGACCCTGCTTGATCTCCCTTTCCTTACCTCTAAGGTCCCCTTATGCCTATCCCATGCATTCATGAATCATGTTACAGTTTTTGCTCCCACCACCTCAGCTGGGAGGCTGTTCCATGCATCCACCACTCTTTGTGTGAAAAAAGTGCTTCTTCTTTTCCCTGAGTCTACCCCTCCCCCCAAGCTTCATAGCATGACCCCTTGTTCTTGAACACCTTTTTTTTTTGGAAAATACTTCCCTCTTGTACCTTATTGATACCTATGAGGTATTTGAAAGTCTCTAGGGCAGGGAGTCTGAAGGCACAGTAACAATGGTGGTGGATTTTAGGAGGGCGGACTTCGGAAGAATGAGAAAAATACTGTAAGGGAGACTTCAGGGTATCAGGCCAGAGATGGATGCACAGCAAAAGTAGGAAATTATTAAAACTGGGCTAACGGAGGCTACAGAAGCTTGCACCATGACTAGGAGCAAGAAGTGCAGAGCCAGGAAACCATGCTGGCTGAACAGAGAAGTGCTGGAGGGGGTGAGGGCAAAGAGAGTTGCATACCAGAAGTTCAGGTGAATGAGGAAGGAGGAGGACAGGGAGGCTTATGTGAGTTGGTCCAAGGAGGTGACCAAACAAGTAAGAGTAGCCAAGGCCTCCAGGGAGCTAAGGTTAGTGCAGAGCATCAAGGGAGGGGAGAAGGACTTTTTTTTAGATATGTCAGGGAAAAGAGAAAGTGCAGAGATTATATAGTGATGATAAAGTGGGGAAGGGAGTGGATGGAAAAGGGAGACGGACAAGCAGAGGTACCAAATGAATACTTTTGCTGTTTTCATGAAGAAGAAGGATGGTCCACTACCACCATGGACTGGGAGGGTACATGGGGAGGAGATGACGGACGGACTGATTAAGGGGAGTAGAGTACTAGAGCGTCTGAGGGCATTAAGGGTGGACAAGGCACTAGGTCCTGATAGCATCTTCCCAAGAGTGCTGAGGGAGATAGCAGAGGTGTTGGCCGAGCCACTGGCAGACCTGTTCAGCACCTCCTTGGACACAGGATGGGTGCCTCAGGACTGGAGGGTGGCCCATGTGGTGCCCATACACAAGAGTGGCCCTAGGGATGAGCCAGGAAATTATCGGCCTGTCAGTCTCACTTCCATAGTGGGTAAACTTATGGAAACGATACTGAAGGAGAGCTGATGTCAGGCTAATGATCTCCATGATGGACGGCAGCATGGGTTCGTCTCGGGGAGGTCTTGTCAAAGCAATCTAATAGAATATTATGACTGGGTAACGAGAGCTGGATATGGGTCATGCTGTAGATGTCCTGTACTTGGACTTCAGCAAGGCCTTCAATTCAGTGCCTCATGGGAGGCTGGGGGAAGCTGACTGCTGTGGGGGTTGGGACAAAGCTGACAAGCTGGATAAGAAACTGGCTACAGGGGAGGCTGCAATGGGTGGTAGTTGGGGGCTCTTGACACCTAGACCAGTGACAAGCGGTGTGCCACATGGCTCAGTGCTGGGCCCGGTGCTATTTGTGCTCTTTATCTCAAATATTGCACACGGAGTTGGGAGCAGGGTTAGTCTGTTTGCAGATGATACAAAAATGGGGGCAGTGGTGGACGAAGAGGATGGATGGAAACAATTACAAGGGGACCTAACCAAACTAGAGGTATGGTCAGAGAAGTGGCAGCTGGGATTCAGTGCGAAAAAGTGCAAGGTTATGCACTTTGTGGCAAAGAACCCAAGGAGGGACTATTGGTTGGGAGGGGTGAAGCTGAGGATCACTGAGGAAGATAGGGACCTAGAGGTGTTGGTAACAGGGAGCATGAACAACTTTGCCCAATGCCGGAAAGCAACAGCTAAGGTGACTAGGATGCTGGGCTGTATCCCAAGGAGGTTCTCGTCCAGGCATAGGGAGGTGATCCTGCCCCTTTACAGATCTTTGGTCAGGCCGCACTTGGGGTACTGTGTGCAGTACTGGCGCCGTATCTGAAGAGGAATATTAATTTACTGGAAGGTGTGCAACAGAGGGCAACAAAATTGTTACAGGGGATGGAGGGCAAGGCCTACGAAGACAGGCTGAATATGTACACGCTGGAGGAGAGGAGGGATATGATTGAAACGTTCAAGTATTTGAGGGGGATAATCAAAGCTAGTACTGAAGGGGTGTTTAAACTGAGGAGGGCTAGGGATACGGGCAAAGATTAGAGGGTGGAAGATTTAGGAGAGAGATGTGGAGGCACTACTTCATGGAGAGGGTGGTGTCTAAATGGAATGCTCTAAGCCGACCCGGTGGTGCTGAGGGTTGAGGTGCTGGATGTCACACCATGCCGGCGACCCGGATTCGGGAACGGACTTGGCCCAACGGGGGTTGGCAGGAGATAGGAAGGATCGAGTGTCCCACGACTGCTTTCCTTTCTTTGGGGTGGGTCGGGGCACTGCAGCGCACTGTAGCGACAGCTGGTGGAGGCCGGTGGCGCAGCAGAAATAAGGGGGAGAGTGCGGCAGGCGTCGGCACATAGTGCCTTGACGCCATTGCACATCCGGCTCTCGGGGAACACAAAATCAGGTGGAAAATGGTGGAGTGTGATCTCTGCGGCTGATGGCCGTGCCCAGCATCCCCCGGTACCTGAGGGGATCCTGCATACAGGGTGCTTGAGCGATTAAAGGCTGGCCCTGTGGGGGTGCCAGACTGGGTGCCGGTGTCAGCGGCCGGCGATCGCAAGGGATCCGCTCTGCAGGAAGGAGCATGAATAAAGATGAGATAAAAAATAAATGGAATGCTCCACCAGAGGGGGTGGTATCATGCAAGACAGCAGGAAGTTTTAAGAGGGAGTGGGACAAAGCAAGAGGGAGGGTCTGGGTGAAGGGGGCTGAGGCCGTCATGGGAATGACAGATGGGGAGGGGATTGGGGCAGCTGCGATCTAGGGTGCTAGCTGCACACTCAGGCAGACATTGACAGACTGAGTGGTCTGTTTCTGCTGGCAGAATCGTACGTTCATATGTTTGTATATTATATCCCTGCACAAGAACCCAACCTGAAATGATCGGGCAAAGGAGGTAAGATCATGTGCCTGGTCCGCTGGGCCTTGTCCTACAGGGAGTCTAACTCTACCCCAGTGAACTTGATCACCTGCTTTGGTACCAGTTTGAATGTATCCAGGTTAACCAACACGTCTGAGCAATCCTGGAGAACACAATCTGTGGCTCTCGCCATGGCCTCTCTGGATGGACCAGCCACCAGCCAGTCATCCAAGTAGGGGTACACTCTGACCCAAGGTGCCGTACATGGGCCACCACCACTGCCATGCATTTGATGAAGACCCTTGGAGCTGTGGAGAGGCCAAAAGGGCATGATCTGGAACTGGTACAGGACCCCTTCCGCTCTGAAATGGAGGTACCAGTGGTGGGGCTTACAAACAGGAATGTCAAAGAATATATCCTGGAGCTCCAGAGAGAAAAACCACAAGATCTGCTCCAGGGATGGTTAATTAAGCAATAAGGCATGTCAGGGTGTGCATTATTGTGGGATAATGGCACACCTCAGGAAGTGAAGCCCGAGGCAAAGCAGAGGGCTTTACACATCCAAGAAATACTGTTATCCCTCAATTACGCATGCCCTGGAATTCCTTATTGCGATTATAAATTGTCTTACCTGATTTTTTTTAGAACCAAATAATGAGGTTCAAAAAGTTAAGCATTTCTGACCTATACTGTTGTGCTGGGATAACAGCACAGTCATGTGACTCCAGTCCATCAATCACAATATAGTATTTCTATTACCCATTTTATAATCTGGCTCAGAGTGACCATCTGGAACTTGCAGTTCCAAACATACTTGTTGAGATTGTGTAGATCCAGTATGAGGTGTCAGCCTTCCATCTGCTTCGGAACAAGGAAGTACCTAGACATGCAACCCTGACTGGCCAGATGTCCAGGACATAGGCTATTGCCCATTTTGCTAGGAGCTGAGCAGTGTCCTTCCTGAGGGCAGAGTGAGTGTCCTGAGAAACCACGGACTCTCAAGGCACATGGAGGTAGTAGGATAGGGGAGAGCCTTGAAATCTAGAGACAGTCCTCTGCCCACTACATCCAACACTCACTTGTCCATTTTGATTTTGGACCAGTGTGGCAAAAAGTGATGTAGCCAGCCTCCGACAGGGAGAACAGTTGGGGATAGGGCAAGTGGAGGGATAACACCCCCAACCCATCACTGTGAAGCTTATGTGGGGACACCGGTGGCTTCTGCCAGAGGGGCACCACTACCGTTGCCCCCCTTTTTTAGTATCTTGGACCTCACACTTCTACTTGGGGTACCAAGCTTGAAACTGCCCCTGCTGGGGCTGCTGGCAGGGAGGCAGTGACTGAAAGGACCAAAACTGGAAAGCCTGTGTTTTTAATTTCCTTTTCTGGTCTTTCTGGGATGAAGTCATAGAGTCAGGGGTGGCATTGGACTGCTCAGTCCTAGTAAGATGCCCTTCCAACCCAGGGCCAAAGAGCTGTGCCTAAGAAAGGGACAATGGGCAACTTATGTTGAGTGTCTGCCATGAAGGTGTACAAATGCAGCCCAGCCTGCAATGCATGGAGACAGCTACTTCCCTAGCATGGGTGCAAGAATTGCCCAAGTCCTAGGCTGTCTGGAGCTGATGTTTAGCCAGTAATTGACCCTGGTCTCTGATGAGCTCCACTGACATCCATTTCTCAGGATGGAGGCGGAGGAGGACAGCATCAAAGATTCCCATCAAAGAACAACCATAGTAAGCTATCATAATGGCATAGTTAGCCTGCTGGAAACCTAGAGTAGCTGCAGCATACACTTTTTAGCAGCGTGGTCAAGCTTAAGGGACTCCTTACCCAGAAGCTCTATGATGACATCCTCAGTGGAGCCCAGAAAGAATGCTGGGGACATCCACAATGGAGACCCACAAAAGGGTGGAAAAGGACACCACAGGGGAAGGAAACAGCTTTTGGTAGGGGATTCAGTTGTTAGGGGGGTAGAACTGGGGAAGGGAGGGGAGAGGGAGGTAAGGTGCCTGCCTAGTGCCATGGCTTGGAGGGGCAGGAAGTGAATCCTCAGGATTGCAGAAGCAGTATCACAGGAGAGGGCACTAAATATCATTGTCCACCTTGGGACAAATGACCTAGCTAGGCATGAGATTAATGCAGTGCAGGATGAGTTTGTGGAGATGAGGAGGGGACTCAAACAGGTAGCAAGCACAGTAACCTTCTCAGAGGTGCTGCCTGTCTACTGCATGGGTGAGGCTATGGTACTGCATGCCATGCAATTCAATGAATGGTTTGTGAAACTGGTGCAAAGCACAGGGCTTTGGCTTCATTGGGGACTGGGGGTCCACCTGGAGAGATGTAGGTGTATACTGGCACGATGGTCTGCATCTATCCAGGAAGGGAACCAAGCTCCTAGGTGATAAGTTTAAATGCTTCCTTGGCAAGCATTTAAACTAGCCAAAGAGGGGGGTGCTGATAGGAAGCAGGAAATTTCAGGCCTCCAACCACAAAACACGGCAGGTAGTAAGGTAAACACTGAGGTACAGAGTTTGACAAAGGGCAAGACAGGGGTAAACAGAAAAATAGACAAAGGCAATAAGGGCAGGGATGGGAGGGGGAAAGGATAAAGCCAACATTAAATGGAGGGCAATGAGTACCAATGCCCATAGTCTGGGAAACAAGCTTCCTGAGCTCGTAGCCCTGATGGAAGAGGAACACTTGGATATCGTGACAGTCACGGAAACATAGTACACTGAGAACCATGAGTGGGTTGTCAACATACCAGGGTACACAATCTACAGAAGGGACAGGGAGGGTAAAAGAGGAGGTGTAGTAGCTCTCTACATAAGGGAAGGGATCAAAGCTGCAGAACTGAAAGGTAAAGGGGGAGGACAAGAGGCACTGTGGGTCACCTTGAAGACAGGGAATGGCATCACAATTCACATGGGTTGTATGCGGACCTCCATATCAAGGGGAGGAAATGGACAAGAAAATGACAGAAGACATTCTCAAAATGGCTGAAAAAGGGGAGATATTGCTGATGGGGGGACCTGAATATGCCAGATGTTAACTGGATGACATGTACTGCAGCCGCATCCAAGAGTAGGGTCATTCTCAATGCCCTACAGTGGGCATGCCTTAGACAGCTAGTGTTGGAATCCACTCGGAAGGGAGCAATATTAGGCCTGGTACTCTCAAATGGAGAGAAGATCACAGATTTAGAAGTCAGTAGCCATCTGGGAACAAGCGACCACTGCACAGTGTGGTTCACAATAAGCACAACCATGGAGACAAGCCGTACAAAAACAAGGATATTGGACTTTGGAAGGGCTGACTTTGGCAAAATGGGTGAATACCTAAGGAATGTACTATCAAATGGCCAGAAAGGAGGGGTGGAAGAACAATGGAGAAAAATCAAAACTGCCATCATGGAGGCAACAAACCCTTGTGTGAAACAAAGAAAACAAAAGCGGAGTGAAAAACCACTAAGGTTCTCAAAAGAGGTGGCAGGGAAGGTTAGGGAGAAAAAGGCAGCATTCAAAAAGTATAAGGAATCACAGAAGGTGCATGACAGGGAACTGTATCAGTTAAAATAGAAGGAAGTGGGGAAGGCAGTCAGAATAGCAAGGCCCAAACCGAGGAAAAGATAGCCAACTCAGTTAAGAAGGGGGATAAAAACTTTTATAGGTACATTAGGGAGCATAGAAAGGTTAAGGGACGGATAGTGAAGATTAATAAAGGAGAGGGGAGGTGGGCAGAGCGAGACTGTGAAAAGGCAGAGATACTGAATGAATATTTTTGCTCAGTATTCACTAAAGAAGAGGAGGAGTTACCTAAACCAAACAATAGAAGCACTCTGGGTGGGGTGGGGGGTTGACACCAGTCCATTCATACCTCTCAGCCTTTCTCCACCAAAATGTGTGACAAATGAGCAAAATGTGTGACACATCATCTAACATGGCACTGGAAGCTCAGAACACTATAGTTATCAGTGCACTAATGTTCATAATGTTTTTGTATAACTAAGCATAATAGATTACTATGAATTTCTGCTTTAAAATCTCAGTGGGAAATGTGGAATATCACCTTCCCCATGATGGACAACGGATTTCTGAGAGGTAAAATGAGTGACGTACCTCATAATGTGTGACAGTTGAGAGGTATGAGTCCATTTACAGAAGAAAGTCCTGAAAGAACTCCTAAAACTCAAGGTGGACAAAGCAATGGGGCCTGACAGGTTCACCTCAGAATCCTAAAAGAACTAAGGGGGGGGGCCTAGTGACACTACTGACCACTCTTTTTAACAAATCATGGGAGGATGGGGTGGTACCTGAGGACTGGAGGAGGGCAGATGCGATTTCCCTTCACAAACGTGGGAGCAAGGCAGAAGCAGGAAACTACAGTCCTGTTAGTTTGACCTCAGTGGTAGGGAAAATGATGGAATCACTTCTGAAAGAAAGAATTGTTGAGTACCTAGAGGCCAGCGGGACACAGGACCCAAGGCAGCATGGATTCACTGCAGGAAGGTCATGTCAGATGAATCTAATAGATTCCTTTGACTGGGTGACCAAAGTAGTAGACCAGGGAGGCACTGTGGATATGGCCTACCTAGACTTTAGCAAGGCATTTGATACAGTCCCGCACAAAAGGTTAATAATCAAGTTAGCCAGCCTGGGAGTGGGTCCCAGGGTGGTAGCCTGGGTAGCAAACTGGCTGCACAACAGGACACAGAAGGTAATAGTGAATGGAACACATTCTGAAGAAAGGGGGGTTACTAGTGGAGTACCTCAGGGTTCAGTACTGGGTCCAGTCCTCTTTAATGTCTTTATAGGTGACATTGCAGAGGGTCTGGAAGGAAAGGTATGCCTCTTTGCAGATGACACAAAGATCTGTAACAGAGTTGATACACAAGCAGAGGGGTAGAAAGGATGAGAAGGGACTTGGCAAGGCTGGAGGAATGGTCAGACATATGGCAATTTAGATTCAATGCAAAGTGCAAAGTAATGCACCTGGGAAATAAAAACCCAGGAGAAGAGTACACAATGGTAGGGGAGGTACTAACAACAACAATAATGGAAAAGGACCTGGGGATAGTCATATCAGATGACCTAAAGGTGGGCAAGCAATGTGAGAAGTCAGTAAGGAGAGCCGGGGGGATACTGGGATGCATAGGGAGGGGCATCACAAGTAGAAAAAAGGAAGTGGTTATCCCTCTGTACAGGCAGTTGGTGAGACCCCATCTGGAGTATTGCTTGCAGTTTTGGAGACCCCATCTCCGCAAGGACATAGACAGGATGGAGGCAATCCAGAGGAGGGCAACTAAAATGGTGCAGGATATGCATCAGAAACCATATGAAGAGAGACTGAGAGAGCTTAATATGTATACCCTCATTGAAAGGAGGGACAGGGGAGACATGATAGAAAATTTCAAGTACCTTGAGGGAATCAACAAAGTCTAGGAGGGTAGCATCTTTCAGATAAATAGATGTGCAAGAACAAGGGGACACAGTCTGAAGATGGAGGGGGCGGCTCAGGGGCAATGTGAGGAAGTATTTTTTTTACAGAGAGGATGGTGGACACATGGAACAGCCTTCCTGAGGAGGGCGTGAGGTCTAAAACTGTGGGAGAATTCAAGAATGCATGGGTCAGACATAAGGCAATTATACTTGGGGGGTGGGAGGAAGTAGGCTGTTGCTTAACTAGAATCTGCAGCTTATCAATAGGTAGGAAAATGGGCAGACTGGGTGGGCTAAGCAGTCCTTATCTGCCGTCAAAGTCTATGTTTCTATGTAAACTTGCCATGCCCCCCACGGTGTATGAATTTACGGAACATCGAATCCATAACAAGACCTTCCACTGAAGGATGGTCCAAGAACTCTGAATGGGGGCCCATGGGGACCACATACTTGTGGATCATACAGGCAGAGAGTGTCGGGCAGGATCATGCTGGATGCTGCCAAAACTCCATGGCTGGAACCAAAATGGTCTCAGCCACAGGGAAGGCAACCCCCTGAGATTCATCATGGTCCAAAATGTATGTGAGAGGGTATTTAGCCCTCTTCTGAACTGGCTCAAGTGGGATCGATGTGGATTCTGTGATGACGGAGCAGCCCACCAAAGGACACGGGGCCATGCTAGGTGGAAGTCTCCTCAACTGAGC
This sequence comes from Neoceratodus forsteri, assembly GCA_016271365.2. Lineage (NCBI taxonomy): Eukaryota > Metazoa > Chordata > Ceratodontiformes > Ceratodontidae > Neoceratodus > Neoceratodus forsteri. The sequence continues at coordinate 1,097,792,941 of CM057451.1, forward strand.
TATGGTCAAAGAGATGATTCCCTGAGACTGCCATGAACTCTTGATCTGAGTCACCTGATGACTCCTCAAAAATAGCCCTTGTCCATTGTTCGCAATGGACCTCCTGGAAATCCTCACCTGGAGTGATCCTCACAGACAACTGACCTGGCAAGCCAGTGGCTGAACAGCTGGTCTTCTTGATCGGAGTGCTGACTTGTGGCTGTCTTGTGGCAGGTCCACCTTAACTGGCAGAAAAGCAGGTATGGGGAGCTCCTGTAGGATGTGGACCTGCGGGGTAATCACTGGCAGCTGCCAGGGGACTGGAGGTCCTTGGAGTAGAGACCATCCTTGTCCCCTGACAGACCACTGCTGCCAGAGGAGTTCCTTGTAGCGACAGCGGATCCTGTGTTAGTGCTTCTCCTCACCCAACAATGAGTAGGTCAAGGAATGCCAACAGTGATGCCTCTGGATTGAGTGGGTAAGACAGTGCGAGCACCTTGACTGTGACCTCAACCATTGACTGGCCAGCTGATAGCAAGGTGGGTCTTCCTGGGACTTACCATAAATTATGCACCTACCAATGTTAAGCAAAATAGGTGTTGAAGACCTGACCCTGGGTGGAGGCTGGTCTTGCGATGCATCAGCTGGGCCACCAACCGGTTCATGTCCTCCTGAGTGAGGATCTGGAGCACCGAGGCCTGCAAGACAGACTCCTCAGCCTCATCTGACAACTGATCAACAGACTCAGGAAAGATTTCAATAGTCAGTTCATCTGGCGTTGAAGCCAATTGGCTCAATTTGAAGTCGAGGGACAGGAGGACCTTGATCTCTCCTGGTACGACCAACACCAGCAGTGCTTAGATTTTGAACCAGAGAGGGCAGGGTTCTCCCTCAAGGACTGGAAGGACAGATACATATCCCAGAACTGACCTGTGAAAGACCATCTGATGCTAACCCCGGGAAACAGCATGGAGACTGAGGGAGGCCCACGGCAGCAGCCGCCGCTTCAGCCTCAAGGGCCATAAGTTTCTCAACTGACCCAGCTGCAGACAAGGCCTTCTTATAGCCTTTAGGGTGGTCCTTCAGATCCCTCTCTGAAGGATGACTCGGCAAGAGTCGGAGCTTCCTGTCCTTGAAGGACTTAGGAAGCATGGCTAAGCACAGGCCGCACCCACCGTGTCGTGTTGCTCTCCATGCAGGCAGTACATGCATGTGTATGTGGATTGGAGACAAATATATTCTGTTGGTATTAACGTAGAATTTGGAATCCTTGTTTCATCACTGGTCTTGAGATGCAATCGTGAGAACCACGAAACGTGAAGAAAAAATTCAAAAACTTTTCAAAAAGTAGAGGTTTGCCTACGGCACAGAAGATCTTAAGCGGGAGCGCAAAGGAAATTACCTGTTCTTCCAGAGGAAAGAAAGATCTGATGTCGTGGGGCAGAGTCAGGGGATATACCACCCAGGTGGTGGGAGTTTAGCTTACAGATGTTCCAGCCAGTGGAACTGCCAGAGTGTGGATAACTGAACCATATCCATGTCTCTAGTAACCTTTTTCCATTAAAATAAAAACTTCCCCAGGGCATTTTTTTTTTTTTGAGAATGAATGCACTTCTCGGGTGCATTATATTGCACTTGGCCATTAGCCTCATGCCCTCCAGTCATCCAGGGTGAGCATTAATTCTCTAGAAACCCATGCCCAGGAATGGATTATTGCTTACACAATAAAGTTTTCAGTTACCTTTGTCACTAGCCCCATATGAATTTGCTCTTTAAACTCCGTGCATGAAGGAGCCAGTCTGTTGGCACAATGGCAGTGCTACCACTCATGATGCCGAGGGACCAGGAGGTTCAGAAGTGAGCCTGGGCATTGGAAGGCCAGCTTGGGGGGTTGAGCATCCATGAACTGCTCTTCTCCTCTGGTGGAGGGACTCCAAGCGCATATCCGACCTCTGGTGAAGACTGGGGTCCAGCAGCTGGCATGAGCCAGTGGAGGTGGGAGCAGGCGTCATGCTTGCACCCTTAACATCATTGCATGTCCTGCCTCCAGAAAAAAAAAAAAAAAACAGGAAACCTTCCACTAAGACGGATGACGTCCAACCGCTTGTCGCAGGCTCCACACTGTTGACTGGGGTCCCCACCTCACCGCCCAACTAGCCTGTACTCTGCTGGGGTTGTGGGGAGAGGGCCCTGGTGGCCCTTCCCATGGGGGGGGTCATCCGTGGAGGTACCAACGGGGTGCAGGTAAGTCCCAGGGTTGGTGGGTGACAGGGCAAGGGAAAGTTTATTTTTCGAGGTGCCCAAACCCGGAGGCTGTGGATGCCATACAAATAAATACAAGCTATTCATAAAATACAACACATTCAATATAAAACAATAATAAATAATCCAGATAATATAAAATAGGTAAAATAATGGTAGTCATCAAAGATGCTATCCCAGAAATAAATACTAATAGACAGTGTCTGGGAAAGCTTGACTGAACAGGACGGCCTTGAGGCGGGCCTTGAATACTTCAACTGAAGGGCCTCCCTTACAGATGGAGGCAGCGAATTCCACAGGACAGGACAGGGCTGGTGACACTAAATGCTCTGTCACTGACGGTTTTAAGCCTTGTCCTGGGAATCGCAAGGAGGCCCCTAGAGGAAGAACAGAGGGAGCGGACTGAGGCAGCAGGTGTTAAAAGGTCAGACTGGTATCCAGGGCCCAGCCCATATAGGGCCTTGAAGGTGAGCAAGCCCACTTTAAAGAGGATCCTCCACCTGACCGGCAGCCAGTGCAGTTCACGCAGCACCAGGAAGATGTGGCAGTATTTAGACTGCCCTGTCAACAACTGGCTACTGTGTTCTGCACTAACTGCAGTCTGTGTAGGGTACCTCCCGAGACCCCGAAGAAGAGTGTATTACAGTAATCAAGCCTAGATGTTATGAAGGTATGTACACAGGTTGGGAGGCCCATAGGCAGAACTAAGGGCTTGATCCTGGTGATGTTTCTGAAATGGTAAAAGCTGATCTGGACAACAGATGACACATGAGTTTCTATGTCAATCCGCTGTCAAAGGTCACACCAAGATCACACACCCTAGAGGAGGCCTTCAATGGCACAAACCCCAGCAATAACCTGGTAGCTGGGACAGAGGTCATCCTAGCACACCTTCTGTTCAACTCCACCACCAGGTTCAGTCACAACTAGCTGGAGGCCATCTAGTCCTTGATCTCAGCAAGACATCTGTTCAGCACTTCCACCACATTGGATGTCCCAGGGGCAAAGGAAAGATACAGCTGGGTATCATTGGCATAGCAATGAAAGCCCAAACTGTATTTCCTAATGAGTTGTCCCAGGAGCAGCACGTACACAGCAAACAACATTGGTGACAGGACCGAACCCTGAGGCACTCCGCATGACAGGAGGCTAGCAGAGGAGGAGAAATTCCCCATAACTATCAGTTGCCTCCTGTTCGTGAGATAGGACTCGAACCAGCAGATGACAGTGCTGGTGAGTCCACAAAATTCCCTCAAGCAGTTGAGCAACATACAATGGTCTACCATGTCAAATGCTGAAGAGAGGTTGAGGAGAACGAGAATTGTCCCCTCTCCTCGATCTCGAGCCCCGTGATGGACATTGTGCACCATAACTAATGCAGTTTCTGTGCTATGCCTTGCCCAGAACCCTGACTGGAAGAGCTCATAAAGGTCAGAGGTCACGAGGTGCTCCTCTAGTTGCAGCACCACAACTTTCTCGACAACCTTCCCTAGAAATGGGAGGTTGGAGATTGGACAGTAATTCCCCTTGACATCAGGGTCTAATGAGAGTTTCTTCACAAGCAGCCTAACCAGTGCCTCCTTCAAGGCATCTGGAAAGACCTCTCCAAGATAGAGCACTGGACAATCAAGGCGAACACCCAGCCAATGGAGTCAACACATCTCATAAGAAAACACGTCGGCACCAGGTCCAGTTCACAATATGTGTGCTTTAGCCCACGGGCAATCTCAATGACCTCTGCCACCTCCACCGGTTTCAACTCCCCCCAACTAGGCGGAGTGCTCTCCAAACACCAAAGGTGATCACTGTTGGCCATACTATGACACACTGGTGGAACACCCCACCAGATGGTGGACACCCTATCTGAGAAGAACCGAGCAAACTCTGCATAAAGCATCAGAAAAAGCTTTTTTCAGCTGCAGACAGGTTGGGTTTAACAACCTGTCCACAGTCCGAAAGAGCACAGTTGTTTGAGTCTTCCACAGCAACTCCTGACAGAACTCTGCCTTCTTATAAGATTGCCTCCCTCGATACTAGCATAATGAGAGCACAGGGCCAGTCTGTCTACATCAAGCCCAGACCTTTGCCAGCAGCGCTCTAACCTCCAACCCACAATCTTCATCTCCTAGAGCTCCCCATCAAACCATGGGGACCTCAAGTGAGAAGATTTGGGTCATACACAGACCTGTGTGAGAGAATCAAGTGCAGCCGACATCATCTTATTATAGGTAGCAAAAGCCTCACCCATACCCCCCCACTCATGCACTACCCACACTGGATAAATCTGCTATTGCCAGAAATTCTACCGGGGTCAAACCCCTCAAAGAGCGGTAGCTTATCATCCCAACTGGGGGAGGGCTCTTGGGTGGCAGGGCCCAAATGAGAACTCCACTGTACAATGGTTAGACCAAACGACCTGATCAGTCTTGAGATTACTAATCTCGAGCCCGAGAGGGAAGACCAGGTCCAGCATGTGGCTGCCCTAGTGGGTCACGGAAGAAACTTCTTGTGACAGGCCCAGAGATGACATCAACTGGAGGAGGAGGTTGTAACCTAGCCTGGAAGATTCATCGTCAGCCCAGACATTGAAGTCCCCCAGAACTAAACATCTGGGGGACTCCAACATCTCACCAACGATGACATCGGCTACCTCCTGCAAGAATTTTCCTGCCGCCCCGGTGAAGGGGGGGGGGCAGTAAATCAGGAGAATCCTGCAACCTGCACGCAGACCCCCAAGTACAGCCACACATTCAAAAGAACCCAGTCTTCCCACTGGGTGCACAGTGAAGCCAAGTTCAGATCTAAAACAGATGGCCACTCCCCCACCCCTTCATTCCACTCTGGTGCAGTGCACCACCGAGTAACCGGGGGGGACAACGGCCTCCAAAACTGGGCCAGCATCATCACCCACCCAGGTCTCAGAAATGCAAATCAGATCAACTGAAGAAACCAAGTCCACTATAATTGCGGTCTTGTTCCTGATTGATCTGGCATTGCAAAGCACTGCCCTCAGGGGATTGATGGGCAGTGTAGCCCTTCTGGATATTAGTACACTCAGTTCGGTGGAAACTCTGGGGGTGGGAACCAAACACGTCTAGCCTCTCTGTAGGACCTGTTGACACCCAGGGCACCTTCTACACCCAATAACCTCAATCCTACTCCCACCCGAAGTGTACGAGGTGCCCCACCAAAATCGATCAGTGCAAGCCCTCTTAATTCTGACCTCCCTACAGCGGTGAACTGAGCTGGTGGAAACTGAAAGGTCAGTACAGGGCCTTGGATCAAAAAGCTGGGATGCCTCGTACACAATTCTAGACCACCCAGACCCCCCCGGACTTCTCCAGACACATACTGTCCCAACCAGAAAGCCTCAATACATTTTTTTTATTTTATTTATTGAAATTTTGGATAACACCTTTGAGAACAAGCTCATTTCATAGGTTCCACGTCAGACAAACAATTCATATTGGGAAAGTATGAGACAGAGAAGAAATAAAACAAGGAATTATACAAGACATCACAAGAGTGTGTTGCTAGAGAAGTTCCAATACATGTGGCATTGTACAATGTATGCCATGGTGCATATTTGATTAAAACTTGGAATTCAAAGGGTCATATTAGAGGGGGTGGGGTCTTATGAAATGACTCTATACAGGAAAATGAGAACAGACTAGGCCTATTAACTAATAATCAACAAGGTAAGGGATGGCATCAGCCCAAGGGCCTCATCAAAGGTGAGAGGGTATGGGACAAAGCATTTTAAAGGGAGCTCAGGAGATATACAAGGGGGGGATGGGGGAAGCCATAGAGGGTGAGGGAAAGAATGGAAGGGATCAAGAGAAAATGTGAAGCAAAATGATTAGCAACTTAGAACAGTTATTTACATGCTGAGAACAGTTATGCATAAGGTTAGAATAAGTGCTGGCCACAAGAAGGAAGGTTATTGGAAGTAGTCACAACTGGCATCAGCAACTAGCTGTTGCTTAAGTTTAACCTTGAAGGAGCCCAAGGTGGATGCTGAAATGATGTCATGGTGCAGCAAGTTCATCCATAGTGGGACATGGTAGGCAAAGAACCTTTGTCCCAGAGAAGTGCGACAGCGGAGTATATAAAAATTCTGGCTAGTAGAGCTTCTGGTGCAACGACAGTTGATAGTGGGGGTAATAAGATTTTCACTTCTGGGGGCATTTTGCCTAAGCTTACGTTTTTGGACAGTAAACATGTTTGGTACGAGTCTACCTTTGAACTGGAGCCAGTTAGCCTGAGTGTACATGTCGCAGGTATGGGACAGACGGGCTGAGCCGGTAAGGAGCCGGCATGTTTTGTTGAGTGCAACAATGATGCAGCGAAGAGTTGTTTCAGTAGCTGATCCATAGATTGGTAAGCCATAATCAATAAGCGAGACGAGAGCTTTGAATGGCCAGGTTAACAGCCTCTGGGGTCAAACACTGCTTATGCCTATAAAGTGGCTCAATGCGGGTGTTAACAGCCTTAACAATGTTGTTGATGTGATAGGCATAGGTCATCACACTGTGAATAGTAATCCCTAGATATTTAAAGAGCTGAACTTGCTCCAGGGGAGAGCCCTCTTCATTGGTGAAAGAAAGAGGGTAAGTTTTGTGCCTATTTTGGGAGCTGGAGAACAGCATAGTTTTAGTCTTGTTGTAGTTTACAACTAACTTGTGCTTATGGAACCATCTTTCTACAACTATGAAATTACTCTGTAGCCTAGATTCAATAACTTTAGGGTCTGTATCACTGGTAAACAGGACAGCATCATCAGCATATTAAAGGATGTGACCCTGACAGGAGTAAGGAAGGTTGTTGAGGAAAATGCTAAATAAAAGAGGGCCCAAGATGGACCCTTGAGGAACTCCAGATAGGACAGGTCTGCTATCCAAGAGGGTGTTACCAGTCTTCACCTTCTGTGTACAGTTGTGCAGGTAACTTTCAAACCAGTCTATGCTGTCACGAGCTAGGCCAATGGTGGTAAGCTGTTCAACCAGGGGGGCACGATTCACTGTGTCGATAGCTTTGGTTAAATCAATGAAAGCAACACTGACCAGGTGTTCTTGATCTAAGGAGTGGTGAATAAAGCCTGTGAACTCCAGAAGGGAAGTAGTGGTACTATGACCATTTTTGAACCTGTGTTGTTGCGGGCATTGTAGCTGATATTTTTCTAGGTATTCAACCAGCTGTTCAGCCACTATACACTCAAAAGCTTTCGAGAGAGAGGGCAGGATAGAGATAGGCCTGTAGTTCCCAGTAATTGTGCAATCCCCAGACTTATGAACTGGTGTCACAGTGGCAGATTTCCATTTCTGAGGAAACTGAGAGTATCTAAGTGACATGTTAATAACGTGTTAGAGGTGACAGAATTTCATCCAGCGTAAGGGCTACAAACTTAAGATCCAGGGTGTCACCACTAAATCTTGATTTCCCTAATATCTTGAGTAGGTAATTTCTGGCTTCATGGGCTGAGAAGGTTTTGAAGTAGAAAGGAGGATGAGAAGGGTGCAGAGTCTCTTTCTCAGAGTAGTCACTTGTGAGGGGGTGAGAGAAGTAGCCAGGTGGCAGGACACCACTAAGGTCTGTGAAGGCATTATTAAAAGTGTTAGCAATAAGTTTGGGGTCTAGTGAGGGTCCACCATCAATGTTAAGCATGGTAGGGGAAGATCTGAGGTCTCTTCCAGTGACCTTTTTAAGGTTAGTACAACATTTTCTGCCATCATTCCAGGTCCGAGAGAGCACTTTCTTATAATATTGATTTTTAGCTGCACGAATAGCCCTCGTGCAGTTGTTTCTAGACGCTTTGTACCTCTGGATGTCAGTCTGGTTACACAAGGACCTAGACCTGAGCCATAGATGGTCCCTGGCATTCAGAAGCTCAAGGAGGTCTGGAAAAAAAACAGGATTACAGCAGGCTTTGATTTTACACTTTGTGTGGGGGGCATGCCTATCACATATAGCATGAACTGAAGAATGAATTGATCAAGGGCAATGTCAACGTTGTTAGTTGTGTAAACCATTGACCAGGCCTGATTACGCAGGTCAGCTTTTAGTGACTCAAGATGCCCATGGATGAGTACCCTGGTGGTAATTGTTCTAGCGGGTGGTTTAGAGAATTTGTTCACCCCATCAAACAAGACTGGGGAGTGGTCACTGAAGGCATCTGGGAGTATGGTTGTGTCCGATATATAATCAGGGTGGTTGGAGAGCACCCAGTCCAGTAAGGTACCGGTCCCAGTTTTATAGTTGATTCTAGTTGGGGAGTCGATTAGCTGGGTGAGGTGAACTGCTGAAACTGCATCTTTGAAAGGCTTGTGTCAGGAGAGAACCAATTGATACTGAAATCTCCTAACATGATAATTTCTGAATTAAGACTCAGAGAGCCAAAACAATAGCTGACAACTGTCAGTCATATAAACATTCACACAACTAAAATACACAAGCCTAAGCCGTCATACTCCACAAACGCTCATTAAACTAAGGCTCCAAACTCTAATAACCCCCTCCCACAACTACCCCCAAAAAACAGCCCCACAAGGAGCTACAATACATAAGGAGCCATGCTTTCCAACCTTCCAGGACAGCGACCTGCAGGATTTAAAATAATGCCCTACAAGACAGGGCTAAATGTCTCAAAATATTGAACAAATCATCTGAATGTAGAAAATCAGTTCCAGCCCAGAAAAGTCATGAGCCCTCACACTGCCCTTTGTCTGTGCTGGGCAAGAGGACTGTGGAACCAATGTGCAAAATACCTGTACAGTCCACCTGGAGAAGACACCTTATTCAACAACCTGAAGTTCCTCTCACCATCTCCAGGAAAGATGGAAGACATTAATTAGATGCACAGTCTGCAGATAATCCTGGAAACCATCCATTACCATGCAATATTACTCAAAAAGTCCTCGATATTCTCTAGCTGGTAAAACTCCAGTCAGGTGTAAGAACGTGTGAGAGAGGAACTTGTCACGGCAAAGTCTCCCCACTTCAGGGTCAGAAATCCCGGGGAAAGGAACCATGGACGATGCCCTCTGTACATCCGAGTTTCCCCAGGAAGGAAGTCTGGTTGAAGCAGATGTCAGATGCTCCTTTGGCCCCCTTGTATGGTGACTAAAGAGGCACCTCTAGTCATTCCTGAGGCCTCTGTTCTCCAGTTCCTCCAACTCCGACTCCGAGAAACTTAGCAACAGTCTGGAGAATCAATTTTCGACCCCAATGGCAGTTGGCCTCGCTGTAAAAGTGGGCACCATCCAACACTGGCCAGATACTGGGACAGGTACCACTCCATCGTTGATCACTTACAGATGTAACAAGTTACAATGTCCAGGTAATGGCAGCTTTCCACAACTCCAGGGGGGACACAGGTAAGATGAGGCAAACCTGCAGGCCAACTCTAAACTTAAAAATAAAAAAGCTAGCTCCTACACCTATCTCACTCCCCTGCCCTACCTAGAACTAAGAATTCTAACTAAAATACTAGTTACACTATAGGAGCTAACCTCACAATTGTAGGTGCTTCAGATGCTCTAGTCAACACTGTCAAACTTAGGCACACACACACACACACACACGCATATATCGAATACTGCTCTCCTAAGGTAAAAATTTTAAATGAAACAAACAATTAAATGATGAGAGGCAAGAAACTCAAAACATAAAAACTGCCCTCAATCAGAGAGCAGACAGACAGCAGCCCAGCATGGCCACCATCTTGTCTTTGTGGAAAAACAGGTGCAGGTGGATGGGAAGCCACAGCCGTACAGCTGGGTGTGGGTGGGGGTGCTGTCATGCTATGCCACTAACTAGCTCTACTCAGGGACAACGGGGCTGGGTGAGAAGTGAGACAGAAGGGGGCCAGTGGAGATGGGGAGAAAAAAAACAATTTAAAAAAACAAAACCTTCGTGCATGAAACAGAATCTGAATAGGTTTACAATTTGAGCAAGGGGTGAGAGTAATATTGGTCAAATAAGACAATGCAACATGGTACAGTGTTGAAGTTACGGTGTTCCCACTCCTATCTGGATTGTGTTTTAGAGTCTTTGTGAAACAGCAATAGTCACCTCCATTGAACAATTAGTAGTAATCTGCACCACTGAGATGGGTTATGCCTAGACTTGGTAGGGAATGGTTCATAAGAAACAATTACCATAGTAATTTTTTCTTCCAAGGAAATCTTACTATATTCTGACTAATGCAGTATGGTCTCACCATAGAACTGCCCCGGAGCTGAAACAGTTAATAGAACCTATGCAAATAGTGGAATGCTAGGCTCCAGCTCAGTTTTCAAACCACTCCCCCTGGTTGTACTTCTTTCATCTGTCAGATTCTTACAAAGCATGCACAGTCAACTATACAAAACTACACTACTAATCAATCAATCAATCAATCAAAATCTTTATTTATTCAGGCGAACATCATTGAGCACAGCTCATTTACAAGATGGACCTGAGAGGTCATAACAATATAAGGTTACAAATTTTACACAAAAACATGATATTGAATGAACATAAATACAAAGATTTATGAATGAGACAGATATACAAATATTTACATATATACAAGGCAAAATGACATTGGACCTAGATCATATTAAAAGGAAAGAAACAAACAGTATTGTAGGGATAAAGCTAGGGTAATGGGACTTGGGGGGGCATTTTTGTACCAAGTAGATTGGAGAACAAGCTAGAAGAACAATAAAGAAATAGGGGTAGTATAAAAGGGGTAGGGGAAGTAGGGGTGTGAGAGGACTAGGCCTTATGGAAGCAGTTGCCTGATTCTGGGAAAAGACTAGTGTACAGTTTTTGAAGGATGTTAAAGGAATGAGGGTATCCAATTTCAAGGTCTTTTGAGAGAATTCGGATAAGTGCTAGGAATAGCTGATTGCAGCCCTTCCATACCGGTGCAGGTGATAGGAATCTTCAGCATGATGAGTTTATTGATCCTTAGGGTGTAGGCCTGGATGTGATCCGTTGAAACAATCTGAGATGTAGGAAGGAGTTTGTTTGTCAGAGCTTTGTAGATCCAGACAGCAGCATTTTTGTTTCTTCTATGTTGTAGGGATGTCCAACTGACTGCATTGTAGAGAACAATGATGGGTGCTGGAGGAAGATCTGTAATGAATCTAATAGCTCTATGATACAAGGTGTCTAATTTATTTAAATGGGAGAGGAACAGTGACCATAAAGGAAGTCAGCATAGTCAATGAGGATAGGAATGATGCCAGGATTAGCCTTTGTTTGGAATCTCTGGTCAGGTAGTGTTTGATCCTATAAAATAGGCCAAGTCTTTGTCTAAGCTTTTCAGGAGCTCTTCAATGTGGCTAGTATAGTCAAGTTTATTGTCAATCCAGACTCCAAGATATTTGAATTTATCCACATATTCCAGATTTTCACCAAGGATGGTAGATAATTGTGGGAGGGTGAATGATGGGACAGTGGAAGAGCAGCTCTTGGTGGCAAAGAACATAGCTTTCTTTTCTTGGCATTTAGTAGTAATTCTTTTCTAGTAAGTTGTGCTGTAGGAGGAGAACTCAGACTGTAAAAGCTCACAGGCTTTTGATGGTGAGGGATTACTGACATATAGTACAGTATCATCTGCAAAGAGGTGAATATTAGATTGTGAGAGATTGGAGTCAATATTGTTGATGTAAATGGCAAAGAGGATGGGGCCCAGGATGGAACCTTGCGGTACACCTCTTAGGAGTGGTTTAGAGGTAGATAGGTCACCTTCATTTTTTACCAGTTGTAATCTTCCGGAGAGATAGCATCTGAACCATTTAAGAGAGAGTGAGTCAAGGCCTATGGAGTTCAGAGAGGAGATTAGTAGTTCATGGTCCACAGTGTCAAAGGCTTTGCTTAGATCCAGGAACACAGCACAGGTGTTATTCTTTTTGTCTAAGGCAGTCTGCCAGTCATTTGTAACTTTTGCTAAGGCAGAGATGGTGCTGTGCATAGATCTAAACCCAGATTGAGCTGGGTTGAGGAGATTATTGGTATCAAGGTAGGCATTTAACTGAAAGGTCACTAACTTTTCAAGCATTTTGGACAGTACTGGTAAGATGGAAATGGGCCTATAGTTGTTGAGGTCCATGGGATCACCTGCCTTAAGTAGTGGAAACACTTGAGCTGTTTTCCATATTGAGGGGATAGAACCAGTGGCTAGGGACAGATTGAAGAGGTGAGTGAGGGGGGCAGCTAAGGCATGCAATGCTACTTTTAGAAAGTAGGGATCCAGGGACTAATATCCTACTAAACGTAATCTCCCCTTTTTTAAAGGTCAAACCTTCTTATAAACCACAAAGGCATCTCTAAAACTCGGGTCATAGATGCCCAAGAAAGAACACTATATAGCAACAGGTTACATAGAAGCATAGAAGTTGACGGCAGATAAGGACCGCAAGGCCCATCCAGTCTGCCCATTTCTTTTTCTACCTTATAAATGTGCCATCTGCTTTTGCTCTGTCAGTGGCCTATATATTCATAGGTTTGCAACAGTACATGTACAGTACAGCTGGAATGTAGTGCCCCTCAGGTTCTAGCAGTGGAGGTAGGAAGGGAGCTCAGAATACGATGATTCCCTTGGAAGAAACAAGATTACTACGGCAAATAATTTTTTCTTCAAACCCCAGGGAATCTTACTGTATTCTGATTAATGCAGACTACCCAAGCAGTACCTTTGGAGGTGGGTACAGAACCTACTTAGGAAACAGGCTCTGCACTACTGCTGTGCCAAACCTGGCATCTCCTTTGGCCTATACATCCAAGTAGTAATGCTTGGTAAATGTATGGACAGTTTTCCAGGTAGCTGATTTGCAGATTTTCATCAGGGGAATATCTCTAGCAGCTGCTAAGGAAGCAGCTGTACTCCTGGTCGAATGGGCTCTGAGGCCTGCAGGGAGCTGTTTGCCCACCTTGTTGTAGCAGAACTGAATGCAAGCAACAATCCAGCATGCAATAGACCTTTTAGTAGCTGGTCTGCCTTTCCCCACTTCCCCATAGGTGAGGAAAAGCTGAGTACAGTCCTGCCTGTGACCCTTTGTGTGGTTTAGATAGTAGCTGATAGCTCTCTTAATATCCAAGCTATGCAGTCTACGTTCTCCTGAAGTGGAATGGACAGTGAAAAAGACAGGCAATGTAATGGACTGGTTGAGGTGGAAGTCAGAGACCACCTTAGGGAGAAACTTCCTGTTCATCCTGAGGACAACCTTGTCCCTATGGCCGTAATGTAGCTGGGCTCTGTGGATAATGCCTGGAGCTCACTTATCCTCCTAGCAGAGGAAATTGCTACCAAGAAAGTACAGTTACATAAGAACTTACCGTAACAGTAGATCTTTGAGAGAGGCTCTTGCAGTAGGTAATTACATATAGGACTGAAGCCATCAGGCGTCAGGACCCCATGGAAAAATTTCTAGGTAGCAGTCTCTGGTGGGGGACCGCCCCCATGTCAGGTGACCAACGTCAGACGACGTCGGTATAAAGGGGCAGTCCCCCACACCCGCCTTCCAGTTCTGTCCCACCAAAGGCCAAAAAGGCAAAACGAGAGAGAAGCAGATCTTTCCCCGCTGAAAAAGCTAAGGAAGATGGAGGGTGGGAAGGCATTACCTACTACAAGACCCTCTCTCGAAGATCTACTGTTACGGTAAGTTCTTACGTAACTGTACTATCTTACTTTGAGAGGGCTCTTGCAGTAGGTAATTACATATAGGACTGAGTCCCAAGCAGTCTGAAACAAGGAGAAGCACATGAGAGGAGGAAAACTACCCATCCATAGATCCTCCGGCTGTAAGGGTCTCAAGAAAGGAGACCTTGCAGAACAGCCAACCCGAAGCCTGCTCTACGGCAAGAAGCAATGTCCAAACTGTAGTGTTTCATAAAGGTATGGACAGAAGTCCAAGTGGCGGCTGCACAAATGTCAGCCGCTGACACATTCTTGAAACAAGTCACAGAGGCAGCGACACCCCTAGTGAAATGGTCTCTGACTTGACCCGGCAGGGTCTTGTGATATTTGTCATAGAAGAAAGTGATACAATTAGCCATCCATTTAGATAGGCATTGCTTAGTAACCACATTGCCTTCTCTTTTGAGAGCAAAAGAGACAAAAATCTGATCAGATTCCCTGAGATCCTTAGTCCTAGTGGTGTAGTATCTCAGTATTCTATGAACATCCAAGGTACGCAAGAGGTACTCCCCTTGATTGGAGTGTTGCATAAAGAAAGCAGGTAGCTCAATGGATTGATTCAGCATAGATTCCGCTACAACCTTAGGGAGAAACTTAGGGTTGGTATGCAGAGCCACACGTTCCTTGTGAAAAATCAAATGGGGATTTTGCACATCAAGGCCTGGAGCTCGGAAATACGGTGAGTTGAAGTAATGGCCACTAGGAAGAGAGTCTTCCAAGATAGGAACTTTAAGTCTGCTGAGGCTGCTGGTTCAAAAGGAGGCAGAGTAAGCTTCTCAAGAATAAAATTCAGATCCCAAGGGGGACAGGAACACGAATGGGGGTCTCAAATGGAGAACTCCTCTAAGAAAAGTCTTGGAGACTTCCATCTGCACGAAAGTTCTGTCCCCAAAAGGAATATGGTAAGCGGAAATGGCTGCCATGTGAACTTTCAAAGAGGAGTGGCTGAGACCAAGATCAAAGAGATGATGCATGCAGTCCACAATTTTCCTGACAGGGCACGAGAATGGCTCAAAATCCTTGGAAGAGGCCCAAATTGAGAACCTTTTCCATTTCATGGCATAGGTAGATCTGGTGGAAGGCTTTCTAGCCTCCACCAGGATCTCAGCCACAAGTGGGGAGAACCCGAATTGGGCTTGAGCTACATCTGGAGGAGCCACGCATGCAACTGAAGGGATTTGAGATCTGGATGAATCAAGGTCCCCTGATCCTGGATCAACAAAAGTTGCGACAGAGGAAGAGGAGGTTCCTCTGAATACTGTTGCAGAAGAGAGAACCAAACTTGCCTTGGCCAGAAAGGAGCGATGAGGATCATGCGAGCCCCTTCTGAGCTGAGTTTGTGTAATACCCTTGGAATCAAGGGAATCTGGGGGGGGGGAGGCATAGACTAATCTGTCCTTCCAGTCTAGAGACAGAAGGTCCCCCCAAAAAATGCCTCACCCAGGAGTGAGCAAACAGAAGGTGGGTAGTTTTGCGTTGTGAGAAGACGTGAACAAGTCTACTTGTGGCATTCCCCAGCGTACGAAGAGATCGTCTACTACCTCCAATGTAGTTCCCATTCATGAGCCTTTGCTGATAACTGACTGAGGTGGTCGGCCAGCGTGTTTTCCGACACCCAGAACATGAACCGCCATCAGGTGAAGGTTGTGTTGCACAGCCCAATCCCAAACTCTCATTGTCTCCCTGCATAGAGGGTAGGAACGTGTTCCTCCCTGCTTGTTGATGTACCAGACTATGCACATGTTGTCCATCTGGATAGCCAGACGATCGGGAAGCACATACAAGGTCAGGGCTTGGAGAGCACACAAAACAGCCCTGAGTTCGAGCACATTTATATAAAGAGTCTGCTCGAGCCTGGACCAGGAGCCCTGAGTCCTGTGAGACCCTAGATGGGCTCCACAACCATCTCCAAGGTGTCTGTTGTCAACGTTTGGGAGGGAGGTCTGAGGCAGAAGGGAACTCCCCAGCAAAGGTTCTCTTGTACCATCCACCATTGCAAGTCCTGAGTCATGGAGTTGGAAAACAGGACTTCTTGGTCTAGATCATCCAACATCTGGTCCCACTGAGACTGAAGCATCCACTGAGAGATCCTCATATGGAGCAGAGTGCGAGAGACTATCGGAATAGCAGCCGCCATGAGCCCAAGGAGGTGAAGGACTGATCTGGTGCTGACTGCCTGTGACTGGACGGCAGGCTTGCATGAGCCTGAAGGGTATCTGCCCTGTCCAGTGGCAGAAAAGCCATACCGGAGGTCATGTCCAGGATCACCCCAATGAACTGGAGCCTCTGGGAAGGGACCAGATGAGACTTGGCCTGGTTGATGGTGATACCCAGGCTGGTAAAAACCTGCAGAGTAAGGGAAAGGGAGTGCAGGAGATCCTCCCTGGATGGGGCAGCCAGGAGCCAATCATCCATATATGGGAAAACCTCTACTTCCTGGGTACGCAGGTGAGCCGCTACCACAGAAAGGCATTTGGTGAACACTCAGGTCACTGAGGAAAGACCAAATGGTAGGGCCCTGAACTGGTAGTGGCCCCCCTGGAAAGCAAACCGAAGGAATTTGCAGTGGGAAGGGCAAATAAGGATATGCAGGTAAGCATCCTGCATGTCCAGAGCACACAGCCACTGTCCCTGCTGAAGAAGCGGCAGAAGGCTCTGCAGGGAGAGCATTCTGAACCGTTTGTACTCCACGAACATGTTCAGGGAACTGAGGTCTAAAATAGGCCTCACGTCCCCAGTTTTCTTTGGAACTAGAAAGAAATGGGAGTAGTAGCCTGTCCCCTGAAGGTGGGTTGGGACAGACTCTATTGCCGCCTTCAGAAGAAGGGAGGATATTTCTTCCCGAACCAGAGGAAGATTTTCCGGGGAGTAAGACGACCTGGGGAATGGTTTTCTGGGTGGTTTCTGAAGAAACTCAATTGAGTGTCCTGCTGCTATCAGTTGGAGTACCCAAGCATCTGATGTAATCCTCTCCCAACCCTGTAGATGGAAGGAGAACCTCCCTCCTACTGGTTCCTCTGGGAAGACCAGAGGCTGTGGGAGAGGAGAGGAGTCAGGAGGTGTGGGGCAGTGCCGCAGCTGAAGCTCCTGCCACTTTTTTGGGCGGGGGGGGGCTTGGCAGCTGGAGCGGCCCGATGTTTGCTGGCCCGCTTGCCCTGAGGTTTCGCTTTGGGCCAAGAACGTCTGCAAAAAGGGCGGTGCTGTCCCTGAGGGGGCCTGAACATGGAGCTGACAGACTCAAGTGCAGTGCCCTTCTCTTGCAGGTCGGTGATGATGTCCTTGACATCCCCAACCGAACAGCACCGACCCCCTGAAGGGTGCGGCCTGAATAGCGGACTGCACTTCAGGGACCAAACCTGACACCCAGAGCCAGGCATGATGCCGTAGGCCTACGGCGAAAGCTGAGCTCTGACCAGCTGCTTCCACTGCATCGTACGTGGCATGGAGCATGTTCCGACTGGCTGAATGAGCAGACCGGACTAGATCAGCCGCTTTCTGCTTAGTCTGAGACTCAGGAAGGGAGTGCAACTTGGCTTCCACCTCACTCAGAATAGCCTTCTGGTAATCCCCCATATGTGCAAAATAATTCAGGGCCCTTATTCCCAGAGTGGAGGAAGAGTACACCTTCTTCCCATACTGGTTCAGAAGGCAGGATTCCTTGTCCAGTGGAGACGAGCTGAATTGCTTTGGATTCACTGACCGGCCATGAGCGGCGCTAATCATGACAGAGTCGGCTTTGGGGTGTGTATTCAGAGAATCGACACCCTCCGTAGCCTGGTATAGCCTATCATCCACCTTCCGCGGAAGGGGGGCTAACATAGATACATAGACAGTGTCGGCAGATAAGGGCCTATGGCCCACCCAGTCTGCCCATTTGAGCTTGTAAGTTCAGTTTGTTTTCCTAGAAGTCTGTTGCCCCTTACCTCTGACCTCCAGAATTCCTTTGTGTCTATCCCATGCATTCTTAAATCCCGTGATTGTTTCAGCCCCCACCAATTCCTCTGGCAGGGTGTTCCGCTTGTCCACCACCTGTTCTGTGAAGAAATTCTTCCTCATGTTTCCTTTGAATCGTCCTCCTCCAACTTCATCCCATGCCCTCTAGTCCTGGAACATCTTTTTCGCTTAAAAATAGTGTATTCCTGCACCCTGTTCCTCCTGTGAGATACTTGTATGTCTCTATCATATCCCCCCTCTCTCCCTCCTCTCCTCCAGGGAGTACATGTTCAGTTCCTTCAACCTGTCTTCATAGGACTTGTGATGCAATCCATGCACCATCTTTGTTGCCTCCTCTGAACCTTCTCTACCCTGTCTATGTCCTTACGTAGGTATGGTCCCCAGAACTGTACACTGTACTCCAGGTGGGGGCCTCACTAGTGTCTTGTATAGCGAATTATGACCTCCCTTTCCTGCTGGTGATGCCCTGCCTATACATCCCAGCATTCTATTTGCTTTACCTGCTGCCTTGTCACACTGTTTCCCTACCTTGAGGTCATCAGAGATGATAACCCCAAGATCCCTTTCCTGCTCAGTGCATGCTATATCCTCACCCCCCAACTGATATATTGTGCCAGGATTTTTGTGCCCCATATGCATTATCTTGCACTTCTTTGCATTGAATTTCAACTGCCAAACCCCTGACCATTCTTCAAGTTTCTGCAGGTCCCTTCTCATTCTGTCTACACCCTCTGGTGTGTCTACTCTGTTACAGAGCTTTGTGTCATCAGCGAACAGTGACATTCTGCCTTCTAGGTCCTGTGCAATGTCACTGATGAAGATGTTGAATAGGACTGGTCCCAGCACTGATCCCTGTGGTACCCCACTGGTCACTCTTCCCTCTGTGGAGTGACAGCCATTTACCACCACCCTCTGTGTTCTGCCACCCAGCCAGTTACCTACCCACCACACTACTGTCCTGCCCACACCCATATTCCCCAGTTTGTGTAATAGTCTTCTATGTGGCCAATGTCAAAGGCCTTGCTGAAGTCCAGATAGGCCATGTCCACTGCCCTCCTGATCCACCTCTCTAGTCACCCAGTCAAAAATTCAATGAGGTTGGTCTGACATGACCTCCCCTGGTGAAACCATGCTGCCTTGGGTCCTGTAGTCCATTGACAACCAGATGTTCCACCAATCTCTCCTTCAGTAGTGCTTCCATGATCTTCTCCACTACCGAGGTGAGGCTGACTGGTCTGTAGTTCCTGCTTCCTCTTTGTTCCGCTTTTGTATAAGGGACTACATCTGCTGTCCTCCAGTCTTGGGTACCTCCCTGTTTCCAGTGATCAGCTAAACAGGATAGCCAGAGGTTCAGCCTCCACCTCTCTTAGTTCTTTAAGGACCCTGGGGTGCACCCCATCTGGCCCCATTGCTTTATCAACTCTTGTTACTTCCAGTTCCTTCAGGACTCTTTCTCGTGTAAAGGGACTTGTGTCCATTTCTGCACCATTCTCACCCCTTGTACTCCCTTCAGACCCATTACCCTCCCCTTCCTCAGTAAAGACCGGGCAGAAATACCTGTTCAATATGTCAGCTTTACTGTTGTCATCCTCCATGCGGCTCCACGCCGATGGTTGTTTCCAAATAGTGGAAACAAGGTCTGCGTGAGGCTCGATCCAGGGTGGAATCAATGTCGGAGTGGCTGCGGGCAGATCCAAATGGGCAGCGAGTTTCTTTCGCTGTGGATCTGGCTCCAGAGATTGTCACTGGTGAACCGCCTGGATCTTTCTCAGCATCTCCAGAAAAGAAGGATCTTCCAGAGGTGACTTTGGAGGAGTCCTAGGCCTGGGTCTGTCTGGAGTACGTGGCTCGTCATCGGGATTGGAGCACCCATCAGTATGGGATTCTGAGGTCTCCGAAGAGGAAGAAGAAGACCCCTCCCGGTGCAGGGGAGGAACAGACCCCTTGGGCAACCTGCAGGCAAGTGTGTCCTCCACAGCCCTGGCACCTGAATGCTCACCTCTGGTGTCGGGTGGGGAGGGGGGAGTCTCTCGTCTCCGACGACAGGCATCCGGAACCAGGTCCGGCATTGACAGCCGGCTCTCCACCTCTTTGGTAAGCTGAGCCTTGGCCTCAGCTCACCAGGAAGCCAGAGTCTCCTTCAGATCCACCGGCGGCTGTGGGGAGGTGGAGGAGGAGGAGGAGGAGGGGTACGGATATTGGGGATATCCGTAAGGGCGTATCCATAGCCCAATGGAGGGAAGCCCAGCGTTGGGTGCTGAGGCACAGGGTACTGTGGCATCAGGTAGATCAGCGTCAGGGACTGCGGTGCTGGATATTGCGGTCCCGGGTAGGACGGCGTCTGACAAGATGGGGTCGGATACCCGGGCACCAGGGGCTCTGATGGAGCAGACGGTCCTGGGATAGGCCCAACAGGCAGACCAGGAACCGGTGGCCTGGTGGGCATCTGGTCTGGCATTGGCATGGCGTCTGGTAAGGGGATGTTGACTGGCATCAGATAGGCCAGCGTCGGAGCCAGCGTCCGAGGGTCCAACATCAGGTCATCTGGCCCAGCAGGAGGGAGACCTGACGGGAGCGTGCCTGTGTCCTCGGTGAAGAAGGACTAAAATCCCCGGGGTCCAACAGGGGAGATGTTGGAGCCTCGGTCAGCAGCAGCAAATGCTGCGGGGAGCTGAGGATGACGGACTGATCGGTCGGGTCCGGCATCTGCTCTAATGCCGTGCGTCCGTCGGAGGAGCTGACGTCCACCTTAGCGGTGGGGTCCAAGTAGACATTGGAGGAGCCGGCATCCGACTTATTGGAACCAACGCCAGATGAAGGCCGCAAGGGAGGAGTGGCATTGGCGGGAGTTTTCGAGGCTGTGTGCTGCCCCGAAGGGTCAGGCGTCTTAGCGGCCTTGTCCGGGCGGGCATCGGTGGCACTGACTTCCAGCTTACTGGAGCTGCTCAACCCGGAAGGCCACACGGTGGTGATCTCCCCGGAAGTGGCTGCCTCCTTTGTCCCAGAGACTCCCAATGGGCCAGAGCATGAGCCTGATGGGAGGGATGCTGCGG
Organism: Neoceratodus forsteri; assembly: GCA_016271365.2. Lineage (NCBI taxonomy): Eukaryota > Metazoa > Chordata > Ceratodontiformes > Ceratodontidae > Neoceratodus > Neoceratodus forsteri. The sequence goes on from CM057451.1 coordinate 1,097,813,875, forward strand.
TCTTAGAAACTTCCAAGATGGCTGTTGAAGATCGGTCCCCCGGGGGGACGTTACCTTCAGCAAGGTGACTCCAGCCAGAGTTGCAGTGACCGTGGAAGAGTAGTCCTGGTCCTGGTGCTTCTCTTTCTTTTTGTGGTGACCCTCAGGGGAAGTATAGGCCTGCCGAAGCTTCTTCAGCTCCTTCTCCATGGAGGACATCTTCTTTTTCAAGATATGGGCCTCCAGGTACTGCTGCCTCCGTTTGCAGATGGCAGCATTAAATTATTGACAGTGCTGGCACTTCTCCATGGGGTGATCTGAGCCTAGACAGAAGAGGCACTGGGAGTGTCCATCCTTATGGAGGAGCTGGGCGCCGAAGTAGTCGCACTTATTTTTATGCGAATCGGATGGAATAGGGGATGACATACACAGCAGATACTGAAGAGATTTGACAAGAAAATCGAAGAAAAAATGGTAATAAAACCGATGAACTGACTGATGAAGCAGTGAACTTAACTGCGAGGCACTTTTGCAAGCTAACGGCGGGAAAGAACTGGAAGGTTGGTGTGGGGGACTGCCCCTTTATACCGACATCTTCTGATGCTAGTCACCTGACGTGGGGGCAGTCCCCTGCCAGAGACTGCTAGCTAGAAACTTTTCCGTGGGGTCCTGACACCTGCCGGCTTCAGTCCTATATGCAATTACCTACTGCAAGAGCCCTCTCGAAGTAAGATCACCATTTTCCAAATTATATACTTGAGCTCTTCTGAGAATATGGGCTCAAAGGGGGCTGCATCAGCTGTGCAATGCATATATTAAGATCCCACACTGGCGTAGGTTCCCTGTGTGGGGAATGCAAGTGCAGCAAACCCTTGTAAAACTTTTTGAACACTGGGTTGGAGGCTAGGGATAAACCCTTGCCAGTTCACAGGTAAGTGGAAACAGCTGCCAGGTTCACCTTCAGGGTAGATGGCCTGAGGCCGAGAGAGTTAAGGTGGATTAGGTAATCCAGGACCACTGACAGGCTAGCCTGACTGTGATCTGTGTCCCTTCCCTTTCATCAGATAGAATACCTCTTACACTTGGAAGTGTAGGTCTTCCTGGTAGAGGGCTTCCTAGATACCCTGAGTATCTCCATTACCCCTTCCGAGAGGTGCAAGTTTGCATACTCTAAGTCTTCAAGAGCCACACCTTGAGCCTGAGAGACTGGAGGTTGGGATACATGATCCTGCCCTAGGAAGAAATCAGTAGGTTGTGCTTCCTGGGGAGGCTGATTGGCTTGGCTACTTACATGGACAGAATCAATGACTACCAGGGCTGCCTGGCCCAGTCCGGAGCAATGAGGATTATCACTGCTGGCTGGACCCTGAGCTTGTTCAACACCCTTAGTAGCAGTGAAATGGGAGGGAAGGCACACAAAAACTTCCCTGTCCAGTCCAGCAATAGTACATACAGTGGTACTGTGCCCTTCACAGGAAGCCTACAATGGAACTGTGGCAACCAGTGATTGGGGCTGCAAAGAGATCCACCTCTGGAGTGCCCCCATCTCTTGAAAAGCACCAGCAGTACCTGCTTCTTGAGTGCCCACTCATGGTTATTCTGGTTGATTCTGCTGAGGGCATCTGCCAGGACATTGTCCTTCCTTGGAAGGTGAACTCCTGAGGAGAGAAACCTCTAGGGAGTACGCCAAGCTTGGTTTTCATGGCCTCTGTGCATAGAGGGGTTGATCTTGTGTCCCCTTGCTTGTTTATGTAGTACATGGTGGTTGTGTTGTCTGCCCTGACCTGCACCACCTTGCCCTGCAGTAACTTGGCAAAGGATTTGATGCCCAGGAAGACTGCTCGGAGTTCCAACAAGTTGATGTGTAGCAGTGATTCCTGTTTGAGCCATGTGTCATGTGCAGTGTGCTCCCCCAAAAGTGATCCCCATCCCAGGAGTGATGCATCTATGGTCAGCACCAGTGAAGGAGTTTGCTGCAGGAATGGCACACCCTGTCTGAGGTTGGCCTCATCCTGCCACCACTGAAGTGCCTGGAAGAAGGTTCCTGTGACTGGCATCAGTTTTGATAGTGAATCTCTTTTTCTGGTGCCAGTGAGCCTTGTGGTGAAACTGAATGTGTCTCATCTGGAACCTGGTCTTTGACACTGTTGCTGTTGATGCTGCCATATGGCCCAGCAGCTGCAGGAAATGCCTTGCCGGCCTTGAAATGTGCAGCTTGAAGGAGCTGGCTATCTCTACCAGGCTGTCCACTGTTCCCTGTGGGAGGAAAGCCCTTCCTATTTGGGTGTCCAACTCAGCTCCTGTGAATTCCAGGAGTTGAACTGGTTCCAGAACTGACTTTTTTTTAGATTCACCAGGAACCCTAAGGACTGCAGGGCATTCTGTGTGACTACCAATGCTTCCCTGACTTGATGAGGTGACTGACCTACAATTAGCCAGTCATCCAGGTAGGGGAATACTGTTACCCCCTGCCTCCTTAGGTGTGCCACGACCACAGCCAGGCACTTTGTCAACACCCTTGGGGCAGAGGTCAGTCCGAAGGGCATTGCCCTGAACTGATGATGGCCTGATGGCAATCTGAATCTGAGATACTTTCTGAGGAATGTGAAAGTAAACGTCCTTTAAATCTAGGGATGCCAACCAATCTCCCCATCTTAGTGCTGGGAGGATGGTTGCCAGAGTCACCATCTTGAACTTTTGCTTTGACAAATGTCTGATTAGATGTCCGAGATCTAGTATGGGTCACCACTCTACTGTCTTCTTTGTTGTGAGTAAGTATCTTGAATACAGGCCTTTTCCCTCTTTGTGCCAAGGAAACTGGTTCTACTGCCCCAGTGACAAGAGGTTGGCTACTTTCTCTTCCAACAGAGCTGTTTCTGACAGGTAAGAAGGTCTGAAAACCCTAGCCCTCAGGTTTGGCATGAATTTGAAGCTGAGGGAAAGGTCTTGGCCCACTACTTCTAGGACCCACCTTGTCTGTGGTAACATAGAAACATAGAATCTGTCGGCAGATGAGGACCATACAGCCACCTAGTCTGCCCATTTGCCTACTTGGTTTGGCAATCCCTGCTCTTACCTGGACTGGTGATGTTTTTCTACTCCTGGAGGTAATGGGCCAGTCTGACCCCTACTGAGGTTGAGGAGGCGATCCGGACAGACAACTCAGGGTGTCTACTTGGGCTGGGCTGCTGACTGTGTGCTGGGACTAGTGTGGCCACTGCCCCTTCTGACCCTGCCTCTGAAGTATACCCTCTATTGCTGATACTGGTGAAAAACTTGAGACTGGAAAAAAGGTCTTTAGTGGGCCCTGCGCTTGGTGTTTCTGGGGTGTGGATGCCCTTTCCTTTGCCATGGCCTCTTGTAGGTAGTTTTGTACTCATCCGTTTTCCTTATGTTGCCTCTGTTTGTTCCCCAAACAGAGATGTGGAGTCACAGGGAAAATGTAAAGCCTTGGCCTGGGTATTCTGGGTCAGATTAGTGGTTCTGAACCAGGCAAACCTCCTAAGAGACACTGTTGTTGCCATTTGCCTGGCTGCAGTGTCATTGGCATCAACTACCATCCTGAACTGTGTCTTGGCAGCCTCTACGCCCCTTTTTGCAGCCTCCTCTAAGTCAGCTGCCACAGGAGATGGGACAGCCTTTGCAATCTCCAGGACAGTACTCCAGAGTGTTTTCTGGTACCTGGCAATGTACTCTGTACTCTATTTTTGGCCACCCCACATCAGGGTGTGCTAATGAAACCCCATACACATGTAACAACTCAAAACAAGTCAGCACTACCCACCACTGAAAAAGGCAAAGACAAATTGTAAATGTCCAAACAAATGCAGTTTAATGATACAGCTTCAAACACAAAAGGTATAAAATCCACAGACCTTAAACATGCTGGAAGAACAAGGGCAGGGCCCAACTGACTTCTACCGGTTTTGCAGTAGCCTCTTCAGAAAGTGTTCCAAGATGCTTCAACATGGGCAATTTAAAGCAAGCTCTTAAAGGAGATCACATTCAATTCTTAATTATGTATATACATAGATTTAACAACTCAATTAAAGAACCCTCAGAAATACTACCAATGTATTTTGGACATTGCAAACCATGTAATAAGAGATCACCCTTTAGACAACAAAACAAAATAATACACATAAATGCACAAACGTATACTGCCATGGATCCATCGAGGGTCCCCTTGAGGACGCGAGGGCTGGAGACCTAGCCCTCCCCCAACCCCGAGACAAGAAGCCCAAGCAGCCTGACACGGATCCATCGAGGGTCCCCCTGAGGTCGCAAGGGCTGGAGATGTAGCCCTCCCTCACCCCCCGAGACAAGAAGCCCAAGCAGCCTGCCACAGATCCATCAAGGGTCCCCCTGAGGTCACGAGGGCGGAGAGCGTAGCTCTCCTCCACCCCCAAGACAAGAAGCATAACAGCCTGCCATGGATCCATCGAGGGCCCCTGAGTCGCGAGGGGCTGGAGGCGTAGCCCTCCCCACCCCCGAGGACAAGAAGCCCAAGCAGGTAAGCGCCGACGCAGCTTAAAGCCAGAGCGAGGAGATCAGGCCCTTGAGTTTGCTCCTCGGTCTCCGATTTGAACTTGGCATCATTTTCAAAAACCTAGACCGCTTTTCTGTCGGCATGGTAGTGGAGATAGTTTTTCTGTACCCTACTTAAGCTAAATAATCTACCTGTGTAAAGTTGAATCCTGGGGCAAACTTTAAATATATTATATATCGGTAGCCCAAACAGTGCTTGTTTGTGGTACTTTAAGTACACGCCTCTGCCACCAGTTACCTTGCTGTATAGTGATGCTGTTTTAATTATCTGAATGTTAAAAAGAGTTTGCATGCTTTAATTTTAATTTTGCTGCAAATACAGAGCTTAAACCCTGCCGTGTAGACTAAGCTGCGACTCCACTAGCCTGTTCAAATGCTTTAAGGTTGATTCTGTAGCTGTTACGGAGTTTACATGCCTTAAGTTAATTTTGATGCAAATTGCAGAGCTTAAATCCTGCCATTTAGACCAAGCTGTGACTCCAGTCTCCCTCCTTGTTCAGCAGAGGCCCCTCACCCCCTCTTCCTTTTCAATCTCCTCCCCCTCCTGCTACTACTTAAATCCTTACCTGCCTTTCTGCTCTCCACAGCCTGCCACGGATCCATCGAGGGTCCCCCTGAGGTTGCGAGGGCCAGAGACGTAGCCCTCCCCCACCCCCCGTGACAAGAAGCTCAAGCAGCCTGCCACAGATCCATCGAGGGTCCCCCTGAGGTCGCGAGGGCAGGGAGACATCGCCCTCCCACCACCCCTCAAGACAAAGCCCAAGCAGTGTCCCTGGCGCAGCAAGTCGGAAGCGGGGAGATCAGGCCCTAATTTGCTCCTCAGACTCCAATTAAGGCCCCGCCACCCCTTTGCTCAACTTGGGCTTATATAGGCTGGGGCTTGCTGATCTGAACCAATCAGCCCACTTCTCCATCTGCAGCCTATTCCCTGTCACCACTAGAGGCAGCCCAATTTGCTTTGCTTGCTCTTGCTACTGGCCTTTCCTTATCCCTCCACCTCCCTCCCCTACACCATGCTCCTTACTGTGCTCACTATCTTTTCTGCTCTATCCCTGTGCTCATTCACCCACCCCCCCCCCAGCTCCCAGTATGAGGCAAGCTCCTGGAACCACTGACTAACCTAGGGCTGAAGACAGCCATCCCTCTCCCGCATGCCACCTGGCATACTGAGACAATGCTGTTTAATAGTGAAGGCGCCTTCTGTACTGCATCCCCCAGTCAGTGAGGCCATTCCCCTTGCCCTCCCTACTGCCTGCTACTATATCCCCTGGCATAGTGGGACCACCCACGAATGTCCCTCCTCCAACATGAGCTGCGCCCCACAATACACTCTATCCACCACCCTCTCTTCCACCTTCTCTCCTGTCCCCCTGTACTCTATCTCTCCCCATTCTCTGCCTCTCCTACACTCCTGGGACCTTGGCCTGCACAGACCACTGTCGCAAAAAATTGGCTTGGAACTCTTCACGCAGGACTCTCCTCCTTCTGCTTAGATCTGGTAATATCCATCCGAACCCTGGCCCACCTGCAACCTACACGCCAAACCACACTGCCATCAGTGGTCTGTGCATTCCCAGCCTCAATGTCTGTAGCCTACAAAAAAAAGTGGGATTCGTTCCAGGGGTGGGTCCACCAGCATCAACCAGATATCATTGCCTTAAATGAAATCTTGCTCTCCCGTCTCACTCCTGACTTGACGGTGGCCCTGCCCGGGTACAACCTGTTCTAAGCTGATCGAAAGGAAAAATGCGGAGGCGGGTGCGTAATCTATGTCAAAGACAACATGCACTGTCAGCTGTTTCCCCCTCTCCGCTGGTACCAGGTCCACAGGCCCTTACCCTCAAACTTACACTGGGTCGCTCCCAAACCACCTTCTTATCACTTCAGTTTATATTCCCCCTAGAGACCAGAAAGAAGCCTTCTTCTCTGTCCTTTCCTATCCCGCCTCCCTCCCACAACAAATCAGAAAGATTATCCTGGGAGATTTCAACATAAACTGGCTGGCCAAGACCTCCACCCCACTCATAGACGCTGCTACAGTCCAAGACCTCGTACAAGTAGTCTCCTCTCCCACTTGTCTGAATCCCTGTACCGGATCTTCCTCCCTCCTGGACCTGGTCTTAAGTAACCGCCCCCATAAAATCACCAGTGCCAATGTGTTACCAAATATACTTAGCGACCACTCCCCAGTTCTCTGCACCTGGTCCTGCAAAATGCCCCAAACCCCTCCTAAGTTAATCTTCCACCGCAAACTCAGACCTGGAAAACTTGCTTTTCTAAAAAAAACAACTCAGGTCAATGGATTGGTCCCCTAGTAACCAATACACTCGACCCTGATCTAGCCCTCAGCCTGTCCAGCTGCACTTTTAACACCACCTGTGACAAGTTGGACCCACTTACCAAAAGGATGATCAAAGGCAACCCTGTCCCCTGGATCACTGACCACCTCCTGGCCCTGATGCGTACTCGAGATTCACTTTGGCACCTCTCTAATGAGACCTGCCTTTCCGCTGACAGGCAGAGATACAGAGAAGCATGGAACAAATGTACGTCGGCATTACGCAAAGCCAAGGCTGATCATTATAAAGCCGCCCTTACTGCTGCCTGGGGCTGTGGGTGCAAATTCTGGAATAATATCAAGGAAATCGGTGGAAAAAAAAACAACCCCCCCCACCCCAAACAGATAGTTGTGAATGGGCACTTGTCCACTGACCTCTCGTATAGCCTCAGCCTTCAATTGCACTTTCACTAACCTCAGTCTTGTCCTCTCACCTACCTTCTTCAACTCCCCTGTCCGGTTCCCCCATCCCAGCTCCCCCCTCTCTTCCACCTATGTTGTATCTCCCTAAAACTGCCAAGCCTTACATTAAAACCACTTTAAGCCACTCCCACTACAGTAGTGACACCTTGGATCTGAGGCTTCTCTGGCTCACCCTCCATGATGTACTCTACCCCCTCACCCACATTCTTAATCGCTCTCTCTGCCAAGGTAAATTCCCTTCCCTCTGGAAATCTGCTTCCATTACCCCCTTATTTAAGGGCGGGGACACTAATGACACCAGTAACTACTGGACCATCTCTATACTCTCCCCACTATCTAAAGCCCTCGAATGCATTGTCTATGATCAGCTTACCGACCACCTTAGCAAACATTACCCTCTCTGTAAACAGCAAACGGCTTCCGCAAAGGGCACAGTACCACTACAGCCCTTTTAGAATTTACCTTACATATCCACTCCACACTAGACAAAGGCCACCTCACTGGTGCAGTGTTTATTGACCTCACTAAGGCATTTGACACAGTCAACCACTCCCTTCTGCTAGTCACACTCTCTGACATTGGCTTCTCCCAGGATGCCCTATACTAGTTCACCGACTACTTGTCGAATCGGTCCCAACAGGTCAAAATTTGCACTACCCTATCTGATAAACTCCCAGTTCTCTCTGGAATCCCTCAGGAGTCCATTCTTGGTCCCCTTCTCTTCAGCCTATACCTTAACTCCTTACCCGCTTCCTGCACTGGCAACCTTCTTCTATATGCCGATGATGCGGTACTCTATGCATCCAGCCCTGACCCATTTCATCTGCACCAAGCCCTCCAGTCCTCTTTTCACGAAGCAGAACTATGGTTCTCTGAGCAATGCCTAATAATTATAAGAAGACCAAGTTCATGATCTTCTCCCACCCTGAGAACTCTAGAAAGGAACTTTGCCCCCAGATCCTAACAGAGGACCGAACCCCTCTTGGGCAAGTGGACTCCTTTAAATACCTGGGCATCACCCTTGACCCGGCACTCAATTTCCACCAGCACATACAGCACCTATCCTCTGCCCTTCATGTCCGCCTCGGTCTGCTCCACCGGGTTAAACACTGCCTTACTCCTGATGCCCTCCGTCTTGCTGTCTCGTCCTCTATCCTCTCCCTCCTTGACTATGGAATACTCATTTATAGTGCTGCCACCACCGTGTCCCTAAGTAGGCTCCGCATTTCCCTCAACAAAACCTGTCGCCTTGTACTGAACTGTGACCGTCTCACCCATACCTGCTCGTTATATAACTCCACAAACTGGCTTAACTTAGACAACAGGATCAAGTTCCACACCTGCCTTATGGCCAAAAAAATCTCCCTTTGCCTCTCCCCTCCTGGTCTTACCTCCCTAATCTATCTGTCTATGATCCATAAAGTAACCCATAGCTCTAGCAAGAAGCTGATTGCTGTCTCCCACTTTCATACCTCCCAGTTTCAAAGATCCTTCAGCTACAAGGCCCCTACATGGATGAATGGCCTACCTTGCTCCATCACGCACGAAAATACCATTGGCCTCTTCAAAACTCATCTTAAGGGGCATCTCCAGTCCCTAAACTGCTGTGACTGCCTTTGACCCTCCTATTTTCTCACTCATCTTCCACCATGACAATGGCCTCTGGCTGGCTTACCCTATCTGCCTCCCACCCCCACCCCTCTCATCCCCTTTCCAGTAATTGTTGTGCATCTCTATAAAAGTGCCTGCAGGCTGATTCTGGACTTAAGCGTGATCGGTACTTCTTGTGAGCCTTTTAACTGCATTATATAGTATCATTACTTGTATCTAGTCTGTCCAGTTTCCTGTACTGTATTTACCTTATCACTGTGTTGTACCCTTCTATGTGATGTGGAACCTTTGTAAATGAGTCTCTGACTCACAGGTATTTTTCCAAACTCTAAATAAAAATAAATAAAATGTGCATAATTATTTTACACCAGATCTAAATCACCCCAGCACCATAATTTTTTGTACATATGTATATATTTCAAACATATATAACATAAAACTAAAGGGACTTACAGCCCTCATCTAATCCTTAGACAAGGGTGAAATACACCAAAAAAAGGTGTATATAAAATATTATAACCCCATCAGGATAACAGTAATGTTCCCACTGTAACAATCATCTGATGGGGAACAAACTGATGAATTAATTCAACTGTGTTTTAATTTATACATATTTACTGATAACTATTACCATTATATATATATATATATATATATATATATGTGTATGTATAAAATTAATCTTGCTTTTACACAGAATAAATATTATATTAAACTGTTCCCAAACCTCATAAGTCAAATGGATAAAAATACAGATTCTTTTTTATCACAACTGATATTTCTCTTCCCCGACAGCCCCCTTCTGCTCGATCCTCCCCCCAGCTCCATCCCCCGGAATTACCAGGGCTTACCTTATGCCCGGCCCAGGAGCGGTGCCTGCAGAAATTCAGGCGTCATCCTACTGCCAGGTATTTTCGTTTTGCCCCCCTTTACATCCACGATCGCTACAATGGGTGCAGCAGCTGCCTCCACCTCCGTGAGGCACAGCACCCTGCATGCTGGCGGATCTCCTGGCTGTGCTATCCACAGCACAGACCTCCATCCTGAGGAAGGAGAGCTGTAATGCTCAACTCACTCCCCACTGGACCCCCCGAGCGACCTGAGTCTGTCCCCAACCCGGCCGCTGGCGCGTGGTGCAGATGTGTCCAGCTCAACCCTCAGCGCCACCGGGCCGGCTCAAAAAAAAAAAATACAGATTCTTACTTATAAAGATGCACTGTTAAATCAATATCTTCATTTAAACCAGGTAATTCAAGTGCACCCAGTGTAAAAATCCAAAATGACTTTCTCAGTTAGAGTCCTTTTAACATTGCCACCTAGTGGTCCCACAAATGCATGGTCAATACCGACAAAAGAAAAATCATGACCACTCTGATGTTTAACTTCTTGTAAATGTGAACTTAAAGAGCCCCTGACACCATTGTGACAACTTTGAGAAAAAGTAATATTTAGCACAAGTAAGCTTATATTTTAATATTATTTCTGTATTTCTCATACTTCTTTAATACTAAGGACATCTGCATGAAAACAGGATCACTGCCCTATCTGTTCTGGCTGCTTGCCTACATATGACATCACAGTTCTGTTTATGACATTACAGTCTGTTGCTGTGGGGATAATTACTATGCCATAAAGGGAGGATTCTTTATTTTATTTATTTATTTATTTAAAAGTTGGTAACCGGGAAAAGCACCATGACTAGAAGCTCATTTCCAGGTGCAACCCGGATTATGATGTCATATGTAGGAAAGCAGAAACAGCAGATCAAGTCTAAGGGACAATAAGCCTCTTTCATATAGCTGTTCTCAGTAATAAAGGAAAAAGGTAAATAATTATAGAAAATACATGAAATATAAACTGAACTGTCTAAATCTCACATTTTTTTCCTAAGGTTTTCAAATGGTGTCAGGGGCTCTTTAAGGTACTCTTGCAGTCCTTTAACCTAATGGAGCTTAAATGTTCCCCTATCCTAATCTTAAATGGGTGAGTAGTCATGCCCACGTAAAAAGCCCCACAACAGCAGGTAGCAAGGTAAATAACATTAGTAGTACTGCAAATAATGAAATGACGAATTTCATATGTCTTGAAATTATTTTTGAGGAAAAAATCTTAGTTTTAGTCACAACCTTACATTGTGTACACCTGCCACATCTGAAACACCCCTTAGGTGCTGAAGGTATCCATCCCATGGAGGAAGGTTTATTGTATGGTAGAAAACTATGTGCTAATGTTTCCTTTAAGTTTTTACCTTTCTTATAAACCATTTGTAATTTCTGCTCCACCACTTCTCTCAAGGTGGGTTATGTGACAAAAATGTGCCAATATTTTAACAAAATATTTCTAACGTCCTCACTATCAATTCAATTCAATTCAATTCAATTCAATTCAAACTTTGTTTTTAAAAGGCGCTTTTCTCAAAACCAAAGCGCCTGTACAGTTTCATAAAACAATAAATACAATAAAATTAAAGCTAATATAAATCATTAAAAGCTATACTAAAAAGGTGGGTCTTCAGAGCTCCTTTAAAGCTGAGGACGGTCAGGCAATTTCGCACCTGACGAGGTAGAGAATTCCACAGGGTCGGGGCCATAAAACTAAACGATCTAGCACCTGAAGTTTTCAAACGAACCCTGGGAATCTCTAGCAATCCCTCGTCAGTGGATCGGAGGGAGTGGGAGGGACTGTAGGGGCAAAGGAGCTCTTTCAAGTAAGTAGGTCCCAGATCATGTAGGGCGTTATAGGTCAGCAAATCGACCTTGAAGGTGATTCGCCAAAACACTGGCAGCCAGTGCAGTCCGCGAAGCACAGGCATTATGGCTGGATCTGAAAGATCCAGTCAATAACACAACTGGCATTCTGCACTAGCTGCAGGCAATGAGGTTCAACCCCCGATAGCCCTAGGTACAGTAGTCAAGGCGGGAGGTAACGAAGGCATGGATCAACGTTGGGAGGTCCTCTGGAGGAACCAGGTGCTTCACCCTGGTGATATTCCTCAGGTGGAAAAAGGAAGTTTTGACCACCGCTGACACCTGAGATTTAAGCGTCAGGCGGTCATCTATTATTACACCAAGATTCCGCACCTGATCTGAGGTCATCAGACGAACACCTCCAAGCCATAAGCCTGAGGGTGATCCATCCGGCAGACCCGCCTCACAGTGGCCTTTGTCCACGACCAACACCTCAGTTTTCTCCGGGTTTAACCTCAGCCAACTCCCATTCATCCAGTCTTGGATTTCAGCAAGGCAGTTATTAAATACCGACAAGGCAGCATCCTGGCCGGGCACAAAAGACATATACAGCTGGGTATCATCTGCATAGCAATGAAAACCCAGACCGTATCATCTAATAATCACTCCCAATGGCAGCATATACACTGCAAACAACATAGGCGCTAAGATAGAACCTTGCGGTACCCCGCAGGATAGGGAGACTGATGCAGAGGAAAAAATTCCCCAACACCACTCTCTGAGTCCTACCCTCGAGGTAAGATCGAAACCACCTGAGGACCATGTCAGACAGTCCACAGATGGGCTGCAAATGCTCTAACAGCACACCATGGTCGACAGTGTCAAATGCTGCAGAGAGATCAAGAAGTACCAAGATGGAATGGGTCCTACGATCTCTCGCTATTAGGAGGTCATTTAGTACCCGAACAAGTGCTGTCTCGGTACTATGCCTTTTCCTAAATCCAGACTGGAGAGAATCGTAGATATTGTTGTTGGTCAGATGATCCTCCAACTGCACCGCGACCACCTTCTCAATAACTTTACCCACAAAGGGTAAGTTAGAGACTGGTCTGTAATTTGCTAGACAATCTGGGTCTAAGGAGGGCTTCTTTAATAGAGGCTTAACTATAGCCTCTTTAAGGCGATCTGGAAAGATCCCCCCTCTCAAAAGACTTCCAGACTATCAAAGCCAGGACTAGGCCAATTTTATCCACACAACCCACTAAAAGGCGTGTGGGGCCAGGGTCCAAATCACAGTTGGTTGGTCGCAGCGCTCGAATGATCATCACAATATCATCGATTGTGGGAAGGCTGAAGTCAGACCATACAAACTGAGTGTTCGACATCTCCTGCCGACCACCATCGCTCTCATTGGAGAGGGGAAGAGTGGATATCCGATCTGATTTTGGCAACCTTATCTGCAAAGAAGAGAGCAAACTCGTCACACTGTTCTTGAGAAAAGGCTCTTCTGGGCTGAAGACAGACTGGATTGCACAGTCTGTCCACAGTCCAAAAGAGCTGAGCTGATCTATTCTGTGCAGCCGCTATCTCTCTGGACAGGAATTCTGCCTTCTTACGAGAGATTGTGGATTGATAGGCCACATAATGGTCCATCAAACTAAGCCTGTCATCATCCAGACTGGACTTCCGCCAACACCTCTCCAGCCTTCGTCCAACCCTCCTCAACTCCCTCATGGTCTCATCCAAACCAAGGAGACCTGGGGCGAGGAGTGAGAGGACGAACACGAACAGGCGAAATAGAATCCAGGGCCCCTGTCACTGCCTCATTATAAGCATGTACCAGGTCACCTGGATCTAAGCAATCTGTCGGTAGGCCCGACCGGTCCAATACCGCCATCAGGTCATCTGGGGATACACCCCTTAAAGGGCGATATCGGACCATCTCAGAAGGGGCTGACCTAATGGGGTGGCCTCAAAACTGAACCTAATGGAGTGATGGATGGACCATCCAACCGGTTCCACCACCAAGTCAGATATCCCCATCCCCAGAAGGAACACCAGGTCCAATGAGTGTCCACCAATATGGGTCAAGGAGGAAACAAGCTGTGTGAAGCCCAGTGATATCATCAACTGGAGGAAGTCTTGACCAAATCGAGAGAATTCATCGTCAACCCAAGCATTGAAGTCCCCCAGAACCAAACATCTGGGGGACCCCAATGTCAGGTTGACAATGAAGTCTGCGACTTCCTGCAGGAAAACATTCTCGTCCACCTGGTGGACGGTATCAAAGTATCCTGCACCCCACCCTCACCCAGGATACACTCAAAGGATCTGGTGACTCCTGGTACCTCCACCAGGCTCAGTTCTGACTTAAAACATATGGCAACATCCCCACCCTACGATCCTGCCTGGCGGTGTATCACCAGTACCGGCTGGAACTGCTGTGACTAAAACTGGCCCAGCATTTTCATCCAACCAAGTCCCGGTGATGCACGCCAGGTCAGATGACCAACAAGATCGGCCATAACAGCCGCCTTGTTTTACTAGACCTGGTGCTACAACACCCAGTAGGATGAACCTCCAAGATGACCGCCTTACCTGCTGATCCTGATCAGAACCCTTGGGTATGGACACCAGACAGGGAGGTCCCCTCTCCTGTGCCCATTTTGCCCCATGGCGTCTCCTTGACTCCACTATCCCTATCCGCCCACTCCTTTCCATTCCCCCCCCCCGGCCCAGCACCAACCCTCCTTCTCCCCCTCACAATCCCCAGAGCCCTACACCTTCTATAGACTCCTGGTGACAAGGGGGACAGGAGAAAGGACGGAGGTCCCTGAGCCTGGGGGTGGGGAATAATACCCGACCGTCCTATTATCGTTCCAGCACATAATTAACACCACAGTCAACAATAATAAGCCCTACTCCAACTTACATAAACACAAAATTCTAAATAAAACTAAAGATACAACACTCAAAAATCACAATATAAATATAAAATCTATTAACAAAATTATACTCTATCAATGTGTCAAAAAAAAAAATTTGTGCTGACAGATTATCAGAACGCTTTATCTTTCCACCCCCACCCACAGTACTCTCACCACTGCGGGGAAAGGAGCTTACCACCTATAAAACCCCCTACCATAGAAATTGGCCCGTCACTTTAAAACCCCTTAGTCCTAAATCAATACCCTCATATGCCCAAAAATAAACAAAAAAAAAAACAAAAGTTCAAGGTCTTTTATATGTCCACACTTCTGTGCTCTCACCACTCAGTATGGCCCAAACATTTATCAGTCTCCTCTCACGAGACTGAAATAGTTAACTCAGTTGAGTTTAAATTTCCTAGTGGTCTCCCAGTAATTAACACACGGTGGCTACAACAAAAGGAATTCAGGAATACTTCACCAAATTCGAACAGTCCACGCCAATCCACACAGTTCCAACTGCAGTCCAAATATTCGAAATTCCCAATAGCCAAGATCCTGGAGGCAGCGAGCGAGCAAACACCACAAATTACTCCTCTATAGGTTCCAGCTCCACCCAACCCTTGCTACGATGAGGCAGGCAGGACCACCCTCCAATGGTACCCCTGCCTCACCTAGGGAGCAGAGTAAGCCCCACCACCCTCCGGAGGCAGAGAAACCCGTCTCACCGTCCGGACCAGGGAACCAAAACCTCCAAATTGTAGAAATAGAGTTATCACCAGTCTTCACTGCCATTATTCCGCCATCCACTTCCTTGTTCCGATGGTTCCACACACACTGAGAGCCGGTAGCCTCTTCTCCTATGGTCCGGCGAAAATTGTATCCCCGAGTCGAAACTACAACTCGACCCCAAATTTGGTAATGAATAAAACTTTATCTTGAGTGACACCTTTTTTTTTTTCCTCCTGGCAATGTACGCCATATAAGAGGCCTGCCCAATGGCAAGGGAGGTCCCCAAGTACCCCTTCTTTGCCATGAAGTCCACTTTTCTGGAATCCTTATCTGGGGGGAGGTGAGAGGCTAGGCGTAACCAGCTTTGTCACAAGCTGCAGTCTGAACCACCCCCTCATTGCTAGGGTGGCCAAAGCAGAATTCTGCCCCTCCTTTGGCAACCCAATATTTCTTATCCAGTTTTTTATCCACCAAAGGTACTGAAGTGGGTGTCTGCAAAATGTTTATGATCTGCTCCTTAAGAGACTTATGGATGGGCAACAGTGATCTCTTTGATATGAGACATCCATCATTTCCAAGTAGTCCTGATCTTCCTCCTCCTCAGTGGACTACTGAGTGGGGATGTCAAGAGTCTGAGCAACTTGCTTCATAAATGAAAAATAGGAGGTAAAGTCTTCAGTTCCCTTATCAGGGCAGTGAGGATCCAGGAAGATGTCAGGTGCAATGGGTTCCCCATAGTCCTCATCCTCCTCCTCCTCTTCCTCATCATACAATTCATCAAATTGTTCAAAGGAACTGGGAGACTGGGTTGAACCAGAAGTTTGAACAGGTGTATATGGTAACAGTTGCTTTTCAACTGGAACTGTGGTTCCGGATTGCAAAGACTGAATAATTCTGATTGCATTCGTGATCTCCTCAGCAGCTGGAAATGAAGATTTCCTTGGTTGTGCTTCCTACACAGTGTGCTTTTCTTTCTTTTGACCACAGTAGCCGATTCAGTGACTGTATCCGCAGTTCATTTCTTCCCTGAGGAACCCTCTCCCCTTTCAGAGGGCTGTTCCTTTGGCTCTTCCTGAGGAGAAGCCAGTTTATCCAAGGCCAGGTCAGCAGCCTTTTCAGACATTTTGTCCTGCAGTCTTTTTAATCGCCTCTCAAGAGTTGACTGTGGAAAATTTTTGCAGATCTCAGTCCACCTTAAGGTGTTCAAACCCAAGGCAGAAAACAAATTAAATGAGGATTATCTTTGGCAAAAATTTCCCCACACTCTATACAACGCTGGAAACCCATGGGTCCCATTCTTTTCTTGGTTTTCTGTCACATAACCAGAAAGGAAAACCCTTTTTTTTTTTTTGTTTAAAACCAAACTGCAAGGAACTGAGAGTTACCCCGATTAAACAACAAGTAAATATAAACAAACGTAACTAAAAAGTCGGAAAGAATTCAAATTCCACTGAATATTACTGCAGAAACAGAAATAAAATGTTGGTTCCCTCTTGGTTACAAGAACCAAAAAGGAACCAAACAACTCACCCAAATAACACTAAAACCAAACTAAATCTACCTGTACACCAAGGACAGTGCTTTAAAAATCAAAATAAATAATTGGTATTGTAGAAAGCTGACAAAAACAAAAGTCTTCAAGCAAGTGAAGGAAAGCTCTCCGGAGGCATCTTACTGAGGCAATCGGAGTAAAGAATCTGATGGCTGAAAGAAGTACCACCAGGGACAGTGGTTTGAAAACTGAGCTCAAGCCTAGCATTCCACCATTGCATAGGTTCAATTAACCATTTCAGCTCTGGAGCAGTCCTATGGTGAGACCATACTGCATTAGTAAGAATACAGTAAGATTTCCTGGGGTTTGAAACAGTAACCATAGATCTTGGAGAGGATCTTCTTAGAGCCAAAAATACATTGAACTATAAGCCATTGGCTTCAGGACCGCACAGAAAGCTTTGCAAGATGGAGCTGTGCATGTCTAACATGAGCACTTCCTGCTCCCCTAGTGTCAGTCATTTGACCCCCCGTTCCTTATATTGTGGTGGTGTTTACTGTTTTATGTTCTATTACCCATTCCACAATTTACTATATGATAAAAATAAACTATCAAACAGTAAATTAAGTGTTCTTAAAATTGCAGATTTGATATGCTTATTTCCACATTAATGTACTTCTGTATTTTATACACTGTACTTTGTATCTGTTCTTTTCTGTCCCTCCAGGATGCATCTGGAAATTAACTGATACCAGCTCAGTGTGACTTTCCTGGTAAAACATTTGAAATAAAAAAAAGTCATTGGTGCACAGCTGTGGGCTGCTCCAAACTACTTCAGTTTCCCGCCATCAGTGAACAGAGTTTCAAACCTCCACCAACAGCAAGAGTAGGGCCACCCCCACCAATCATGCAGATAGGCAGGTGGAGCGATGCAGATACTGCCCACCACACAACTAGTGGCGGCACAAATACAAATGATACCTATGCAGTATCTTGTCAAGAAGCTGAACGAAAAGTACATCAAAAACAGGGGGACTGCAGGTGGGAAAAGGTATGTTTCTATTGAGATCCCCTTGAAGATACGAACATGCAAAACTGCCAGCAGATACAGGCCTTACGGTTTGTCTAGTCTGCTTCAGTGTGTAACACTTCAGCCATTTAGACTGCAGCTGCCCCCCCACCCCTTGCCTCCCCCCACCATTTTTCCTTGTTTCTTTGACACCCACACCCTCTCCATTCTCTGTTTGAACCCTCCCTTTGATTCTGTCCCATGGTCTACCCCCTTTTGAAGCTGCTCACTGTCTACAGTGATACTACCTCCTCTGGCATCACATTCCACCCTGTAACCACCCTTTCAGTGAAACAGTGCCTCATTTCCCTCCTGAATCTGCCTCCTTCCAATTTCAGACTGTCCCCCCTGGTTTCCCTTCCATCTTTTAATTTTAAAATACTCTGTGTTTGCTCTGTTCATGCCCTTCAGGTACTTGAAGGTTTCAATCATATCCCTTCTATCCTCCAGAGAATACATACTACACGCTTTCAATCTCTCCTCATAAGGTTTATCTTCCAATCCCAGGATCATGTTCGTTGCCCTGCTCTGTACCCCTTTCAGTAGCTTGATATCCTTTTTCCAAGTAGGGGCACCAGTACTGCATGCAATACTCCAAGTGTGGCCTCACTAGTGACCTGTACAGGGGCAGGACAACTTCCCCTCTCCTAGAATTGATTCCCCTTGTGATGCAGTCCAGCATTCTGATGGCCTTTGCTGCTGCCTTCCTGCACTGGGCCTAGTGATTCATGTCCCCTGTTACCACTACACCCAGATCCTTCTCTGTTGACGTGGATAACTGCACTCCCCCCAACCAGTAACTATTTCTGGGGTTCCTGGCTCCCAAGTGCATGACTTTGCACTTCTTGGCATTGAACCCAAGTTGCCATGTATTCGACCATCCCTCTAGTCTTCCCAAATTCCTGGAGTACTTGACCGCCTCCCCCACCACCACCCCATCCACTTCTGCACAGATTAGTGTTGTCAATGAAAAGACTGATCTTACTTTTTATCCCATCTGATATGTCAGCAATGAAAATGTTAAACAGCACTGGTCCCAGCACCTAGCCCTGTGGGACCCCACTTGCCACCACTCTGGGCCCCGATAATTCCTCCCCACTACCTTCTGCTGCCTATTGTGTAACCAGCTTTT
The DNA here is from genome assembly GCA_016271365.2 of Neoceratodus forsteri. Lineage (NCBI taxonomy): Eukaryota > Metazoa > Chordata > Ceratodontiformes > Ceratodontidae > Neoceratodus > Neoceratodus forsteri. The sequence goes on from CM057451.1 coordinate 1,097,832,813, forward strand.
GGTCTACCTAAACAGTTTCCTTCCCACTCCCAGGTTGCTCAATTTGCTGGTCAGCCTACCATGAGCCACAGAGTCAAAGGCCTTGCTGAAGTCCAAGTAAAGGGCATCCACTGCGTACCCCTTGTCCAGTGCCTGTGTCATCCAATCAAAAAAGTCAACCAGGTTCATCTGGCATGATCTGCCTGAGACAAACCTGTGCTGTTTTCTGTCCTGGAGCCCATTATCCTTCAAAAATGTTACCTGCCTCTCCTCGAGGATAGTCTGCATTAGCTTTCCTACAACTGCAGTAAGGCTCACTGGTCTATGGTTCCCTGGTTCATCCCTGGGCTCACTCTTATGGAGGGACACCACATGCACCAACCTCCAATCCCTGGGCATGCACCCCGCATCCAGAGAGGTGTTGAACAGGTCTGCCAGCAGCCCCACCAGGACTTCTGCCAACTCTCTCAGGACTCTAGGATGAACTCCATCTAGTGCAGATGCCTTATCTACCTTCAGGGACTTAAGGCCCTCCAGCACCCTTCCTACTGTGATCTCACCATCTGCAACCTTCTCCCCCCTCCTCCTACCCCACCTTTCCCCTTAGGTATGGGTCCCTACCCTCTCCCTGGTAAATACTGAACAGAAGTACTCGTCATATACACCTCTGCTTCCTTTTCCGACCAACCACTGCCATTCTTGATCCTAACAATTTGATCCTTGCTCTTTCTCTTCTCTTGTATATACCTGAAGAAATCCTTTTCACCTTCTCTGATCCCCTTCGCTAGCCTCAGCTCTCTCGATGCCATGGCTGCCCTTACTATTCTGCTCATCTCCCTGGGTTTCCTCACGTATCTCTTCCTGTCTTCCTCTCTGTTGGATCTTTTATAGATTCTAAAGGCAGCCCTCTTTTCCCTCACTCTCTCCTAACTCCCTGTTTATCCAGATCGGCTTCTTGGTCCTGGTTTTCTTGCTCTGGCTATTCACACATGTGCTAGTGTCCTCAGTCAGGCCCAGCTTACTAATTGCCCATTTTTGCTTGGCATCCATGTTAGGGTGGATGCTAGCTATGTGCCCTTCCAGTATACTACCCATCCTGCCAAAGTCTGCCCTTTAGAAGTCCAGGACCTTAGTCTTTGTAGTGACTATCTCCTTTTCTAGATTGAGAACCACACTGTGTGGTGATCTAGCATTACTGGTAACATATCTATATTCTTCAAGGGGTACCTCCATAGAGTCATAATATACTGGATGACTACCAAGAACTACAAACCTCAATCAGATGACTGGTTAAAGTAGACCAACCTCTTAAGACATCAGGCCTTGTAAAACAGCAAGGCCAAATCTCGACCTCCTACAGAAGATCACAGCCAGACTATAAGGCTTAAGTAAGAATTACTGCATGTGCCTGGTAGCAGCCCCACAAATGTCAGTGGCTGAACCAGACTGAAAGGTCACAGAGCATGCTATGCTCTGTGTAGCATACCCTGTAACAGTACCCAGTAGGTTCTGCCCAGCCTACCGGTAGCAGTGCAAGTTACAGATTTAAGTAGAAAAGTACTGTTTGGGGACAGGTTTCCCTGTAATGCCAGGGCTATAGAAACACAGAAATATGCCAGCCAAAGGCGGTCTTGCAGTCTGTCGAGTCTGCCCGATGTGGAAGTGCTTGTCCCTTCTAGGCCCAAGACCCCCCCCCCAACCCTGCCATTGTGATCTTCCCTTTGTATGTATCTCAACACCTCTTGAAGCCCCCTGCCCCCCACAGTTTAAGCAAAGCAAAGCAAAGCAAACTTTATTTATAAAATAGTGCTATTCTCACAAGAACCATAGCGCTAGCACACAAAATCGTAAAGTCGCAGCTAAAAACCATAAATGCTTAATAAATATCAGCTACAACTTATTCAGAATCCGGGAAAGCAAGATTAAACAGACGCTAACTTTGTTTTTTTTTCTCTTTTAGATATTTTCTGAAGAAGACCCAAGGTCGAAACGTAGATTTTTAACTCTATTTTTAGCATGCATTTAATATAACCATTTTGCTTTGCTTTTAGACCACATGCTGACACAGTGCCTTGTTTTTTACAAGATTAAACAGATATGTTTTTAAAGCAGATCTAAAGTTCTCCACTATCAGGCATTCTCTTACCCAATGAGGTAGAGAATTCCACAGGGTGGGGGCCCCAAAGGTCTTCAAATGAACTCTGGGAATCTCTAGAAATCCCTCGTTGGTGGAGCCGAGTGGGCAGTGGGGGGGGAAGGGGCAGTAGGGAAGAAGAAGCTCTTGCAAATAACACAGACCCTGTCTGTGCAGGGCCTTGTAGGTTAGCAAGCCAACCTTGAAGGTGATCCACCACTGAATAGGCAACCAGTGCAGGCCACGCAGCACAGGCATGACATGGCAAGCCCGAGGTAGCCCTGTCAACAGCCTAGCTACCGCATTCTGCACCAGCTGCAAGTGGTGGATATTAACCCCTGGTAGCCCCAGGTACAGGGAGTTATAGTAGTCAAGGCGAGAGGTCATGAAGGCGTGGACCAGAGTTGGAAGGTCACTGGGTGGAATGAGGTGCTTAATCTGGGCGATACTCCTTAGATGGTAAAAGGCCATCTTGACAACTGATGACACCTGAAATTTAAGTGTCAGTCCTTTGTCAAGAATAACGCCCAGATCATGCATCCATTCATAGGTTATCAGCTGGCAGCCACTGAGCCAGAGCCTAGACGGTCACCTAGCCAATGACCCCTCTACTGGGCGACCTGGGTCCACCACCAAAACCTCATGTTTTATCCAGGTTCAACCTCAGCCAGTTAGCAGTCATCCAGTCCTGTATCTCAGAAAGGCAGTTGTTAAAACTTGAGCTAGCTCCCACCTGTTCAGGCACAAAGGACAGGTAGAGATGAGTATCATCTGCATAGCAGTGAAAACATGGCCCATAACACCTTGCAATGTCCCCCAACGGCAGCATATACACCGCAAACAACATGGGTGGTAGCACAGAGTCCTGCAGCACTCCACATGACAGGGAGAATATGTCAGAGGAATACATCCTGAAACAACTCTCTGAAACCTGCTGGTGAGGTAAGATTGAAACCATCTGAGGACCATGCCAGATAGTCAACAGATCAGCCACAGGCCCTCCTGCAACACACCATGGTCCACAGTGTCAAATGCCACGGAGAGATCAAGGAGAACCAAGATGTAATGGCTCTTCTGATCTCTCGCTAGGAGGAGATCATTGAGGACCCAAACAAGGGCCATTTCAGTACTATGCCTTTTCTGGAATTTGGACTGGAGAGGATCGTAGCTGTTGTGGATGGTAAGGTGATCTTCCAGCAGCAGCATGACCACCTTCTCAATAACCTTACCCACAAAGAGAAGGTTAGAGATGGATCTGTAGTTCACGAAACAGTCTGGGTCAAGAGAGGATTTCTTAAGGAGAGGCATTACCACTGCCTCCTTCAGGGTCTCCAGCAACACACCTGACTCTAATGAACACCAGATGATCTCAGCTAGGACTGGGCCAATGACCTCAACACACCCCACAAGGAGGCGAGTTAGACCCAGGTCCAAACTACAGTATGTTGGCCGCATAGTCTGGATGATCATCAGGACATCCTTGATCGCTGGCCGGCTGAAGTCAGACCAAACACACTGAGGAACCACAACCTCCCACCAACCACCATCATACCCATAGGAACGAGCTGCACAGATCTCGGACCTGATGTCAGCAACTTTATCAGCAAAGAACTGAGCAAACTCATCACATTTCTCTTGTGACAATGCTGTCTGAAACTGCAGACAAGCTGGATTGTACAGTCTGTCCACAGTTCGAAAGAGCTGGGCTGGTTGGTTCTGTGCAGTGGCAATCTCCCTGGACAGGAACTCTGCCTACTTATGGGAGACAGCCAGTTGATATTCCCAATAATAGGCCATCAATCTAAGTTTGTTGGCATCAAGACACAATTTCTGACAGCAATGTCCCATCCTTTGTCCCACTCTCCTCAGTTCCCTCAAAGTCCCATCAAACCAAGGGGGCGGAGGGTGCAGAGTGAGGGGGCAAACACGGATAGGAGTGATGACATCCAGAGCCTCAGACACAGCCCTGTTATAGGTCTGAACCAGAGTATCTGTGACACTGCTTGCACTGGGTAGACCTGATTAGGTCCAATATTGCAACCAGGCCAGTTGGAGTCAAACTCCTTAAAGAGCGGTACCAGACCATCTCCATAGGGGCAGGTCTATAGGGGAGCCTGGAAACTGAACCTAATAAGATGTTTGTATATGGGCAGTAGGAGCACTTTACTCCTGCTACGGTTGATTTTTGCTGTTTCCACTGCCTTATTACATTGTGCAGATGATGTGAGGCTACTTCTGACTGCTGCCCCTAAGTCCTTCTCTTAATCTGACACGGTGATTGTAACTCTGCTCCCACTCAGCCTGTACTCAGTCTTCAGGTTTTCCCTCCCAACATGCATGACTTTAGTTTGCACTTCTTGGCAGTGAAGTCCAGCTGCCAGATTCCAGAGCACCTCTCCAGGTCTTACTTCTTGTCCCTGACCCCCTCCTCACTATCAACCCTGCCACACCGCTTGGTGTTTTTCACAAAAAAGTAGTTTTTGCCATTGGTGCCCTCACCACTATTCCTAATGAATACATTGAACAGCACCAGCCCAAGCACTGACCCTTGTGTAACCCTGCTCAACATTCCTCATGCCAGAGTACCACCCTCTGCATTCTCCCCCTTAGTGAACTTCCCACCCAGGTAGTCATTTCCACCTCAAGGTCCACCAGCTTCTTTATGTGTCTTAAATGATGACGAATTTAAGGTGTTGAAATGAAAAAATCTTAAACTCAGAAGTAGAAACAATAACAGAACAAAAGAGAGGGACTCCAGTTGACCTTACACAATTCAGGTAGAAACAAGCAAGACTTAGGTATCAGATTTTCGTCCTTAAAGGAAAGGTTGCAGTGGTCCGTTCCATGTGTGTTTCCCCACCACCACAAAGTACAGGTAGAGGATAGAAAGGTCTGATTGGGACCGGGGATATACACTAGGCTATTAATCCAAAATGTCAGTAAATATAGATATTTGCCTGTTTAGTCATGAATAATAAATTGATCGTTTGAAAACCTTGCTGAGGATTATGAACAGAAACTCCTAGAAAGAGATGGAAAATTAGGGACCTACAGGGGGAGAAAAAATGACACTCTGGCTCAGATATTCAAAAGAGTTGAGCCATGTGCAATAGGGTTGCACCTGCGCAAGTCCGAAAATGCGCCATTCTGCGATATTCAGCAGGAGGCAGTTGTGCCCCCCAAATCACGCTGAGCAACAGTGCGATGATAATGAATGCATGCGTAACTGAAGGGGGAGGAACCACACATAAATGGGCGAGTGATATTTAACAACTTGTGCCATGCGCAATAGGGGAGCAAGCAGAAGTTGCGCCATAGCGGAAATGAGCCAAAATCAAAGGGAGCAAGGGAGAGGCACAAGAACGCTACAGGGAAGCCACATGACAGCCAAAGATAGCAGGGAAAACTGGGCAGCAGGGACACAGGGCCAGGCAGGAAAGGGCACTTGGAAGCAACAGCCACAGGGAAGTGTGGGGAGACAGTGCAGAAGGGAAGTATACCGCACAGCAGTGGGGCAAGCACAGGCAGGTGTTCCAGTGCAGGGGAAGTAGCAGTCAGAACAGCGGGGAATACAGTAACAGCTGCTGGGGGTGAACACAAGCCAGGGACATGGCCAGTGCCACCTTCCAGATGGAGGCCATAATGAGGGGGGTGAGAAGGCGGGCAGCAGGGGGGCATGGCCGTGGAAGAGCCCGTCAGCAGTATGCCCCCAACAGGCAGTACTGAGCCCACACCAGCTTCGAGCTGTACAGTGATACCGAGATTATGGGCCAGTGCCACCCTAATCAGGCAATTCTGAGGCGGCTCTGTGAGCTGTACAGTGATGTGATGCAGGCACTCACACGACGGAGCCATGCCCTGTCAGTGGAGACGAAAGTGACAGCTTGCATGTGCTTGCTCACCACAGGTACCTTCCAGAGACCAACTGGGGACACCACAGGCATAACCCAGTTGGCCATGTCACGCCACCTCACCCAATTCCTCAGCGCACTGCTGCCACATGCTGCAGAGTACATCCATTTCCCCAGCACACCGACCGAGTGCACAGCAAACATACAGGAGTTCCACAGGATAGCATGTATGCCTGCTGTGCTGGGGCAATAGACTACACCCATGTGGCCATCCGCATATCACCTGGCCCCAAGGGGGCCGCATACATCAATCGCAAGGGCTATGCCAGCATCAACTGCCAGTTGGTGTGCGATGCCAGGGGGCGCATAATCAATGTCTGTGCCACGCACCCTGGGGGAGCACATGATGCCTTCATCTGGCACCAGTCAGCACTGTGTCACAGATTCGAGAGTGGGGATATCCCCACTGGCCACCGAGTGGGTGAGTATGGAAACCACATGGACAATCATAGGGCCTGGGGGGGCATGGTCAGAGGTGACATCGGTAGTGGCCTACATGGCCCAGGGCAGGGCGATGCTGATCACCAAACTAACCTCCACCCTCTACACACAGGTGACAGTGGATACCCACTCCGTCCCTGGCTGCTCACACCCTACTGGCGGCCCGCTGACCCCATGCAAGCAACGTACAATGGAACTGCATGCCATCCGTAATGTCATCGAGTGGGTGTTCAGGATACTGAAGGCATGTTTCCGTTGCCTGGACTCCTCCGGCAGTGCTCTACAGTACAGCCCCTCAAAGGCCTGGGGGCTATTCCTGGACTGTTGCATCCTGCACAACAAGAATGAATGTGGGATAGCCGTACAGGTCGAAGGGGGGACAGCAATGGGGACGATGAGGTCGCCGGTGACGATGGTGATGGGCAGCTCCCCCTTGGGTGATGGGACCCCCAACTGCTCCGGCGGGCACAGCTGCACTGGGACACCATCATGGAGGAGCACTTCAGCCAACCCAGGTAAGTCATGGGGCCATGTGCAACCAACAGTGGCTAAGGCACAACCCACAAACATGCATGGACACACACCAGGGGTGCATGCCATCAAGAAAAGTGGCAGGGCATGGAACCACACACACAACCAGGGATGAGTGAGGTCTAACATGCCACACGGATGTACACACACACAATGCACCAAACATGCACAAAGGGTAGGAGGCACACCGACCCAGAATGCCACCCCTAGCCACACACATGTCCACAGACCACCACGCCCACTGTCTGTCCATGTGCATGTGTCAGATGCTGAGCACCATTGCACATTGGTGTACAGCGCAATGCAGACATAGATACATAGACAGTGTCGGCAGATAAGGGCCTATGGCCCACCCAGTCTGCCCATTTGAGCTTGTAAGTTCAGTTTATGTTTTCCTATTTATTTATTTATTTTATTTATTTATTAAATTCTCGGATTACAAATACCTTTGAGCAGAAACTGCTCGTTTACAAAGGTTCCACATCAAAGGATGAGGGTCAACATACATACAGAGGTAGTAAAAGAATGCACAATAAACAACCAAAACAACTAAAAGAAAAAATAAAGATACTCAGTTATAACATACTTTGAGATAATATTCTTAAAACGAGCAGCTTGAGTAGGCAGCTGGCGCGGTAACAATAAGAAAGAAGGCACCACAGGCAGTTAGTATTACAGGCATCGACCGGGAGAGGAAGTTGGCAGGCTAATGGGCCACTGTCCGATGGTAGTGGAAAATGTCTTGTACCAGTGGAGATGTGAAGCAGGAAAGGAGTCACAAGGAAGGCCCAGTGCCAGAGGGAATGAGATTGGGAAAGGACGGCTGTGAGACATGAGTGAGCTGGGAGGTGTTTAGAGATCTCTGTTCAACAAAGCAGTGACATTGAGTGGTAGAGGTGAGGTAAAGTTTGAGATTCCTTTGAAGGGTCCAAGTGTAGTAGAGGAAAGTGATTCTTTATTGAGGGAATTGAACCATTGAGCAGCTCTATAGATAAAGGACCGCTGACCCATGGAGGTACAACATCTGGGAACCTGAAAGGTTAGAATTGGGCACCACGTGTTTGTTGAGTGCCACTGTAGGTAGTAAGGAGTGAGCTAACACCAGGTGGCATGAGACAAGGAGAATCTTTTGGTAGTAAGCAGGTCTGGTATTGTATTCTGCGCTGCAGGGGTAGTCAGCTGGCCTGTGCATAGAGGTCACAGGTGTGAGTTAGTCAGGCTGCACCTGTCAGTAGTCTACAGGCTTTGTTGAGAGCATCTGAGATCCTGCGGAGGGCACTTGTTGGGGTACAGCCATAGATGGCAAGGCCGTAGTCAATGATAGAGGTGACAGAGCTGTAGATGGCTAGTTTATGGGCATCCGCAGGCATACAGTGCTTGTGTTTGTGTAGTAGTCCAATCCATATATTGGCGGTCTTGGCAACAGTGTCAATATGCTGAGTGTAGGAGAGGGTACTATCCAGGGTAATACCAAGGTACTTGAACTCCTTGACATGTTCAAGTGGGTTCCCAGAGTGGTTCTTGATGGTGAGGGACAGAGAGTTGTGCCTGCTCTGTCGGTTACAGAAGGACATGGCTTTAGTCTTCCTGTGGTTCAGGACAAGTTTATGAGAATTGAACCAGTCTTCGATGCGATTGAAGTCGAGCTGCAGCTGGGATTCAAGGACTGTAATGTCATGGTGGCTGGAAAACAGGACTGCATCGTCTACGTATAGTAATATTTTTTGGTGGCAGGCACTGGGGAGATTGTTGATGAAGAGGGAGAAGAGTAGAGGGCCCAGAATAGACCCTGGGGACTCGGAGCGGACGGTTTCTCATCGAAGAGATCCCTGCAATCCCTTACAATTGGATCCGATTATCAAGGTAGCTGGTGAACCATGGAAGGGCATCGCTGGAGATCCCAATGGAGGACAGTTGCTTGAGCAGTAGGGTGGTTAACTGTGTCGAATGCCTTGGTAAGGTCTATAAATACTGCCCCTCCACAATTCCCTTTGTCAAGCGTGGCATGGATGAAGGTTGTAAATTCCAGTAGTGCAGTGGTGGTGCTGTGCCCTTTCTGAAGCCATTCTGCTCTGGGCACTGTACATTGTACTTATCCAGGAATTCAGCTAGTTGGTCCGACACTATTCGCTCAGCTTTGGACAGTGGGGGAGAGAGATAGGTCTGTAATTGGTCTGCAGTGTCCTATCTCCGCTTCTGTGAATTGGTCTGTGACAGTGGCTTTCTTCCAGAGAGAGGAAATGGCCCAAACTAAGCGAGAATTAAGATCTTTGTAAGTGGTTCTAAGATTTCATCGAGGACATGTGCTAGCAGTTTCAGGTCAAGGGAGTCACCACTGTACCCTTGTTTGCCGATGGCCTTTTGAATGTATTTTCTAGCTACTTGTGGTGGGACCTCCTTAAAAAAAACTTTGAAGTTGGGGCATATCTAGTTGGGAGGTAACTTGGAGGAGCTGAGAGTCACAAAATTTGGTGGAAGGACACTGTCCAGGTTTGTAAATGCATTATTAAAAGTGCTGGTGATGATACCTAGGTCGAGTGTAGGAGTGCCATGAAGGTTGAGCATAGTGGGTGGTGCTTTAGGATCCTTGCCTGTGAGTTCTTTCATGTTGTTCCAGAATTTGTTTCCCTGGCCCCAAGAGTTGGTCAGAGCCTCTTTGTAATAGCTGCGTTTAGCATTCCGTATTCTTCAAGTGCAATAATTTCTGGCTGCTTTGTATAATTGTATGTTTACTTGCAGGAGTTCCACGAGCACAATGCCAGAGGTGGTCTCTGTGCTAGAGCAGGAGTTAAAGGTCAGTAGTAACCCAGGGTTGGTCTGTCCTGACCTTCATCTTTTCACTGGTGCATAGATGTCACAGGCTTCGTTGAAACGTTTGATAAATGGGTCCAGAGCTTTGTTGGTGTCATTGAGGGTCAAGCACTGCCCAGTTCAGCCTGGTTAGATGGGATTTAACAGCTGGAGGTGCCCTTGTTTGATAACCCTGGCATAGATAAGCTTGGGAGGGCTTGTGGTATTTGTTTGACTAGGAACAGATGACAGGCGAGTGGTCACTTGTATCCGGAGTACAGAAACATTGGAGATACGTTCAGGGTGGTTAGATAGAATCCAGTCTAGAAGCGTGAGGAGCCTGTCCTATAGAGTTACACTAGTGGGGCACTGACCAGTTGAGTGAGGTGATGCGCAGCGCTGCATCCTTACAGGTAGTGAAGCCTCCAGAGAGCCAGTTAATGTTAAAATCACCCATGATTATGGTTTCAGAATTATGTTGCTGGACCCTTAGATATTCCATGATGCTATGGAAGCCAGCAGCCTGGTCTCTGGGGTAGGTAAACCGAGATGACAGTGAGTTCCTTGTTATGTGCACCAAGCAGGATTTTGATTGTGAGGACCTGAGAGGAGTTGCTCAGGCTGGGGATGGGATGATGTGATCCATAAGGGTATCCTTAAGATAGATGGCGCAGTCCCCATCGCTTAGCAATCCTGTCTTGTCTGAAAATGCAGTAGCCAGGGATAGAGACTGAGGTATCAGGAATTTTAGGGTTTAGCCATGTTTCCACAACTGAGAGGACATCAGGGTTGTGCTGTAGGATCCATGTTTGAGGAGTCAGGTTTGTTGAGGATGCTGCAGGCATTGATGGATGCCATGGTGAGTGTCCCTGTCCTTCTGCTTGGTGCCACTGCTGGCTGCCCAGGTGGTCCTGGGTTGGGGTGAACATTTCCTGAGAGCAGAAGCAGCATAAGGAGAATTTGTAGGAGAAAGGATTTCAGCATCTTGTAGATACCTGGTGGTTAAGTCATAAGCCAAAAGAAATTATCAACAAATCCTAGCAGTCTGTTGCCCATTACCCCTGACCTCCAGAATTCCTTTATGTCTATTCCATGCATTCTTAAATCCCATGATTGTCTCAGCCCCCACCACTTCCTCTGGCAGGGTGTTCCACTTGTCCACCACCCATTCTGTGAAGAAATTCTTCCTCACGTTTCCTCTGAATTGTCCTCCCTCCAACTTCATCCCATGCCTCTAGTCCTGGAACATCTTTTTGCTTAAAATAGTGCGTTTCCTACCCTGTATCCTCCCTGTAAGATACTTGCATGTCTCTATCATATCCCCTTCTCCCTCCTCACCTCCAGGGAGTACATGTTCAGTTCCTTCAACCTGTCCTCAGAGAACTTGTGATGCAATCCACGCACCATCTTTGTTACCTCCTCTGAAACTCTCTACTCTGTCTATGTCCTTACGTAGGTAAGGTCTCAGAACTGTACACTGTACTCCAGGTGGGGCCTCACTGAGTGTCTGGTATAGTGAATTATGACCTCCTTTTCCTGCTGGGGATGCCCCTGCCCATCCCAGCATCCTATTTGCTTTACCTGTTGCCTTGTCACACTGTTTCCTCACCTTGAGGTAACTCAGAGATGATAACCCCAAGATCCCTAACCTGCTTGGTGCATGCTATATCCTCACCCCCAACTGATATATTGTGCCAGGGTTTTTGTGCCCTATATGCATTATCTTGCACTTCTTTGCATTGAATTTCAACTGCCAAACCCCTGACCATTCTTCAAGTTTTGCAGGTCCTTCTCATTCTGTCTACACCTCTGGTGTGTCTACTCTGTTACAGAGCTTTGTGTCACCAGCAACAGTGAAATTGCCTTCTAGGTCCTGCACAATGTCACCGATGAAGATGTTGAATAGGACCGGTCCTACACTGATCCCTGTGGTACCCCACTGGTCACTCTTCCCTCTGTGGAGTGACAGCCATTTACCACCACCCTCTGTGTCCTGCTGCCCAGCCAGTTACCTACCCACCACACTACTGTCCTGCTCACACCTATATTCCACAGTTTGTGTAATAGTCTTTTATGTGGCACAGTGTCAAAGGCCTTGCTGAAGTCCAGATGGGCCATGTCCACTACCCTCCCCTGATCCACCTCCCTAGTCACCCAGCCAAAAAATTCAACAAGGTTGGTCTGATATGACCTCCCCCTGGTGAAACCATGCTGCCTTGGGTCCTGTAGTCCACTGACAACCAGATGTTCCACCAATCTCTCCTTCAGTAGTGCTTCCATGATCTTCCCCACTACTGAGGTGAGGCTGACTGGTCTGTAGTTCCCCACTTCTTTTTGTTCCCACTTTTGTATAAGGGGACTACATCTGCTATCCTCCAGTCTTTGGGTACCTCCCCTGTTTCTAGTGATCGCCTAAACAGGATAGCCAGAGGTTCAGCCACCACCTTTCTTAGTTCTTTAAGGACCCTGGTGTGCACCCCATCTGGCCCCATTGCTTTATCAACTCTTTTCCAGTTCCTTCAGGACCCTTTCTCGTGTAAAAGGACTTGTGTCCATTTCTGCACCATTCTCACCCCTTGTACTCCCTTCAGACCCATTACCCTCCTCTTCCTCAGTAAAGACTGAGCAGAAATACCTGTTCAATATGTTAGCTTTACTGTTGTCATCCTCCACGCAGCCCCCATCCTACCTCTTTAGTCTCACTATCCCTCCCTTTGCCTTTCTTTTTTCACTTATGTACCTGTAAAAGGTTTTGTCCCCTCTACCCACTGATTTTGCAATGTGTTCTGTCTGAGCTTTGGCTTCCCTTACTGACCTCCATGCCTCCATTTGCTTCTCCTGGTACTTCTCCCTATCTCCTTCTGCCTGTGTCTTTTTGTATTGCCTGAATGCAATCTTTTGGCTTTCACTTTCTTTCATATCTTTGGAAACCATAATGGTCTCCTCTTCCTTTCCTCTTGCTAACCTGCTTAATGCATAATTCTGTTGCTCTTGTAGTCCCCATTTTAAATACTGCCCACTGTTCCTCAACCCTGATTCCTGCCCCATTCCCTTAAGGCCTCTTTCAAGTATCTCCCCATTTTCCCAAAGTCTGCCCCTAAAATCCAGGATACATGTTTTTGTGTGGTTTGGTTCTCGCTCTTTCTGTGATTTCAAACCACAATGACTGGTGGTCACTGTCTCAGGTGCTCCCCACTGTTACCCCCCATCACCATGTCCCTGTCAGAGCACAAGGTACAGTATTGCCTTCTGCCGAGTTGATTCCATGACCAGTTGCTTGAGGAAGGCACCCTGAAGGGAGTCCAGGATAAATCTGCTCCTAGTTGATGCTGCTGCTGGGATGCTCCAGTCCACGTCTGGAATATTGAAGTCTCCAACCAGTACTACCTCACCCTTGTCTGCCATCCTTTGGATGGCTAGCATCAGCTCTCCTGGGCTGGTGGTCTATAGACCACACCTGTGCGGATGGCTGGCCCCATTTTCCTTTCCAGCTTAACCCACAGCATCTCTCCCCATTTTGTTCCTCCTGGATCTCTGTGGCCCTTATGTCATTTTTCACATACAGTGCCACTCCTCCTCCCTTTCTGCCTGCCCTGTCTCTTCTGAATATGTTGTAGCCAGGTATGGCCATCTCCCAGTCGTGGTTATCATTACACCAGGTTTCAGTGATGGCCACAATGTCCAGGTCTGACTGCACCATGACAGCCTCCAGATCTTCCATCTTGTTGCTAAAGCTCCTGGCATTTGCACACATGGCTTTCATGATTTGACCTCCCTAGACTGTGTTGCTGTTCTACTCCAGCCCCTTCCTTGGTTGTCCTTTATCCCTGGTTCTCCTTGCTGTCTGCCCTTCTGCTGAATTTTGCCCCTTTTCTGCCTATCCACCTCTTGGGTGCTAATCTCCATCTTTTGCACACTGCTTTGTAGAGATAGCCACTCCTCTGGTTCACTGGTTCCACTGCTAGCTGTGGGGAGTGAGCTCATTGTGCACATGCAACTGCGGACAGCAGCTGGGAGGGTGTGCAGATGGACTGTGTGTCCACATGCAAGGCCGGGTACCCACCTGTGCAATGCCCACTGAAAGACACAATGCACACAGGTCAGCACCAGACAGTAGCCGCATTGGGAGACAGGTCAGTCACGCGACACAGTGCCCCGGCCACCATGGATGCATGGGCAGCCCCACCGAGACCCACCAGCACTGACAGGCCAACCACTGACCTCATGGGGTGGCACTGATGGTCCCTCAGGGGTTCCACTGCGTGAACACGACCATGCTTGCACAGGGGTCTGCAGCACACCAAACATGCCTGCGCCAGGAGTGCTCGGGATGCCCACAGCTGAACCCAGTGTCGACAGGGAGGGTGTCACATGACACCAGGAATGGGGGGTGGACAGTGCACTGCATGGTGTCTGCGATGCATGGGCACATGACTGTATGCCCATTGTGCCCATGACAGCAGTGAATGCCTGTGCCTGCCTGTCAATGGCAGCGGTCACATCCTCCCACAACCAGTCCATCCCTGCCAGGATCAGAGCAGTGTCTCTGCTGCGACGCTCCTCTGCCCACCCAGAGCCATACGCAGTGCATCCACCAACATCGCAAGCTGCATCTGCTGCTGGACTGATGCTTGCAGTAGGCGGGGGTGCTCGTCCAAGAGGTCATCTGCCTCCTCAGCATCCTGTCCCTCAGGGTGTGTGCGGCCCTGATGCTCAGCACCCCTTGAGGGTGGGCACTGCACACCAGGACCAGGTCTGGGCATGTCCACAGGCGGTGCACAGACGCTGCCCCTTGACCCTGTACCGCCAAGCCCATTGGCCGACTGCTGATGCTACCCCTCTGGCTGCCGCTCCCCAGGGCTCACTGGTGCCGCCGCAGTGGCTGCAACAGTCCCACTGTCCTGTACATACACCAGTGCTGCCCCACTGGTGTTGACACGCAGGACTCCATGGCAGCACCACCCACAGCCATGGCCACGATGTTACCTGCTGTGTGGCCATCCCATGGCACACACGTGTCACTGCCCATGCCATTAGCGACATCATCATTGGTGACAGACCTGGCACTAGCCTGAGTCACAGCATGCTGGCATCCATGGATGCTGGCACACTGGGACATGGGCAGGGCCTCCTCCGCACCTGTTCCAACAACATCAGTGTGGACAGCCAGGCTGGTCCACTGTCGCACTGAGCCACGTATACCTGTGGAGGTGGATAGGCCCTCCTCCATCTCCAGCTGACTGTCCTCAGTGGACACGCCCACCACTGCTGACCCATGCAGACGCTCAGGATCTGTAAGGGAAAACAAAGTCACGTTACTGCATGTGACCTACCCTGTCCCCCCCCATAGACAGACCATGACCTACCAAGCAGTGATGGGCTACCACCCGTCTGGAAGCTATCACCCAGAACACCCTCAATGGCACAACGCTGCATGCTTCCAGCAACCCTCTCCTCCTGTGGGGTCAGGTGTACCACCTCCGGCTGTCCACCACCTGTCGCAGCTCGTGCTGCCCTGATGGCAGCCACCTTCTCCTTTATCCTCCTGCTGTCTGTGCCCATCTTCTTCTTGCACTCCTGCATGGAGCGCTGGTGGCTGCCATGCAGGTTCACTGCATGTGCTACTTCTTCCCATGCAGCAGCACGGGCTTGAGGTGTTCCCTGCTGTCTGCTGAGAAGCGGCTCCTGATCCAGGTAGGCCTGAAACAGGGCATCGGTCTCTGCCTTGGTAAAATTAGGCCTCCTCCTCTTCCCACCACTGTGTTCCTCATCTCCCACAACTCGCTCAGTCATTATTTAGCCTGTAAGAATGACAGTTGTTTCCTGTGACTGTGCAGTCCCATGCATGTCCCTAAATCCACAGTCCACATTCCCAAACAGCATGCAACTCACCAATAGACTTCAGTAACTGACTATGGCCAGTGCAGCCCAATGTCGCACTTTTATAGCGAATTTATGCAAATGAGCAGGCGCACTTTATGGATGCAATTGCAGTGCTGTGCCATTGAATGGCTGATTAGCTGTTTTGCATATGACAACTGAATATCGCGCTGTTGCACTTTGCGCAATTGTGTTGAACGTGCTGAGCCAAGGGCGCAGTTCTGTGACATGCACAGTACACATCTCACTGCACATGCCCGGGTTGCTGACGTAGGTGTCTGCCATGCTGCTGACGTGCTGTGCACGGGAAGCAATGCAGGGCACGGCCACCATTGTGCCAGTGGCACTACAGCAATGTTCACCTACATGGCGCTGTGGTACTGGGCCATTATAGTCGCACTGGGGCAACAGCACAGTAGGCCGCTACTGGAGGTAGCACACAGGCATCCAATTGCGCTACACGCATTGGGTTCCAGTGGCACTGTGCCTGTCCATGCACCACAGCCCCTTGACCCTGTGCCTGACCTTTGCCCCCTAGGCAACATGCATCAGGCATGGGTGCACCACTATCGCACTGTTCGGTGACAGCGTGATATGGAATGGCAGCGCTGTACCACGCAGCATCTGCACATGGGGAGCCACGCTGCAGAGCACCATTTTTGCAGACTGAGCTAGGAGAATGGCGCGGAAGAGGGCTGCACAGTGGAGCCAGGTTAGAACTGGCCAACCTAGTGGCCATAGTGGAGCCACTCCATGGACCACTGTTTGGGGAGGCACCCCTGGACAGGTCCAGGAGCCAGGTGTGGGAGGAGGTGGCCACTGCACTTGAGGAGACCACAGGAAGGGGGCGGACAGCAGAGCAGTGCTGCCACAGGTATGGTGACCTGCTTGCCGCCTGCGGGCATGTGCCAGGAGGGGAATGGTGCCACGGCCAGGTAGGTATTACGTCAACATACTTTTATCTTCCATATGAGTATCACGGTTGTATGTGTCCAGCACATGGGAGGGACCGTCCAGTGTTGGCTGTGGTGGTGTTATCAGGGTGTGGGGTGGGTGGGTCTGGCTGCGTGGGAGGGCACACCTGCGGGCAGGGGGGCTTTGCTAATGGATTGTACTGATGTTCCTCTCTCCATGTTTGCACCACAGGACCAGAGGAGTGGTGTCTAGCCCATGAAATGCGATGCCACCAAGAGGACAGGGACGCAAGGAGGGGTGACGGTCCACAGCGTCCGAGGGACCAGCCCGATGATGGTGAGTGCCATACCTCCATCATTACTATTGCATGCTGTGTAACAGGGTGGGCAGCGGGGCATGGCCACCATCCATTGACACCACTGCCATGCATGCAACTTGTTACAGTCAGCACTGTCCAGTGGCAATGCATGTCTGGGAGTGCGTCGATGGTGGTCTATGCGTGCACCGGGTACATGGCTGTGCCACTGCCTTTGCACCACATAGCCATGTCACTAAACGGCCACGGTGGTGCTGTGCATGACTTGGCCGGTGGGTGTGTGCAGCATTCCGCATGGCTGTATGCACCTGGTTGGGCAGGTCTTGTGGACATGATCACTGTGGGTGGTTACACACCATCACAGAGGCATGTCCCATGGCCGTATGCCATGCGCAGTGGGTGGGCTGTATGGGGCTGTGCATTCACAGCTATTGACTCTGCTCCCTTGTCCTAGGTGTCCACCAGCTGATGGAGATCAGGGAGGCGTTGAGGGAGATATTGACTGTGGCTAGAGTGTCCTTAGAAATCCTTCAACGGATTGACCAGATCGGGGTCCGCAGGAGGCACCGGCGTTGGAGCAGCCAGAGCGGAGAGCGGGGCTCCTGTTAACAGTCCCTCTGCCCCTGATATCCCCTACCCCACTGGACCCACCTTCACACCCCTCCTTTCCTGTCCCATTTGTTCACCCCTGCCCCTTACCCACCCCCACCTTGTTTGTGGCCCTCCCCCCCAACTTTGTATATAGTATTGTATATAGTTCATTTTGATATTTTTTTTGAATACAGATCTTTTGATATGAATACTGTGGTGGTCTGTGATTTGCAGTGGGATATAGGTGCTCAGCTGCAGTGGTGTGCATGGCATCAGGGGTGGTGCAGTCATGGGTATGTATGTATGTGTGTGTGTGTCCATGGGGAGGAGACTATGGTGTGGGGGTAGCTATCAGCCAGTGTCTGTGGTGTGTGCGTTGTGCCCTGTGCACTGGATGACTGTGCAGTGGTCCATGGTGTATGCTCTGTGTCCATGGTGCCCCTGTCAGCCCATCCGTGGCCTGTGCAGCTGACACCCATGCATGTCTGTGACCAGCACGGTCTGCTGGCATGTCAGTGGTGGCTGTCCATGCAGAGCAGCCACTGTACCCATCACAATGCTGGGTTGCCTCCTGTCACTGGTGTGGTGCATGTCTGCCTCGGGTGACACTGTGGCTTCCACAGTTGTTGACCCACCTCCATGCTGTGGCTTGTGTGTGTTGCAGGGGATGTGCACCACTGTCTGTGACTTGTGCTCCGTGCAAATGATGGTGGCGTACAGGTCCACAGTGCCTGCACAGGATGGCTGGCACTCCTGTGCCATGGAGGACTGCGGGTTGTGTGTACACAGTTTACATGGGCCCAAGCTGGGGGCTTGGGTACCCTGCTACTGCGTCCCTGTGTTGTTGTGCCCTTGGGTATGGGTGGGTGTCTGTTCATGCACTGTGTGGCATCCGGTTGGGTGCATGCTTCCATGCACCACTGTGGGTGTCTGCACTGGCTGTTGTGGCCAGTGCTGGGTCGGGGTGTGTCATTGGGAGAGTGTGCAGGGTGCTGTACCACTGGTGGTGGGATCCGGGGCATGCCCTGTCCTGTGTGGGGTACCTCGTGTGCTGATGCATGGTTGGTCTCTCAACTGTACCTTGGGGGGGTTGTGCGTGGTGGCACTGTGTATGCCGTCTTTGCGTCGCTGTGTGCTGCCACCCGCTGATGGGTGCTCATGGTGGGGCTGCCTTGCATGGTTCTGTGGTGCTCAGGGTTGCATTGTTACAGTGGGGGTGGTGGCATGCATGAGGTTTCCTGCAGTGGTGGATGCTGCTCCTGGGCAGGGTGTCTGGGGGTCATGGTGCAGGGTGTGCTTTGCATTGGGGGGATGGTGTGGCACAGAGTGGTCAGCCCTCCTTGTGTGCCAGTCACAGCTTGCCAGGGGATGTGATGAGGCACCATGGCCCAGCTGTGGGTTGGTTGCTTGTCTCCATGGGCCAGTGGTTATTCCAGCCCTTCCCCAGTTGTACAGTGCATGGGGTGTGGGGGGACGATGTCTGTTCTGCTGTGTGTTCCTGTGCCCATCTGTGGCATGGGCGGTGGGCCCCTACCTCCCTGGTTGTGCAGTTGCATTGCTGCCCTGCTGCTGGGGAGCATCCCTGGTTGCGCTATGGCATCTCTGGACTGCTCAGCTGAACATCCCTTGTTACGCTATGGCGTATCTGATCTGCTCAGCTTCCCCTTCCTAACTGCACTATGGCGCAGGTGGTGCGATATTCAGTCGTCGGCTGCAGGCGCAGTTTGGCTGGCTCAGTTTTTGAATATCGCTCCTCTTGTGCATGGGCGCAATGGACTTGTGCTTGCTCCTGCTATTGTGCACTTTTTGGGTGCAGTTTGAATATCTGGGCCTCAATGTTTACAAGCCTGTCTCATAAGCATAAGAATGTAGGAAAATGGCAGTGTTTTTACAGATGCAGTTCAGTCACAGGAAGTATTTGATAGTCAGTGAAAAAAATTAATCATGTAGTTTAACAAAAATTTATTTTTGACAGCCTAAGATTCATGCTCAGTATATTTTTTGTTTACTCAGATGTTAAGACGTTTTTTGTAGCGGATTTTGTAATTAATGACTCATGTCATTAAAGATGGCCACTATTCACCATAAAATATCTTCCCTTGGTGTTACTTGTTGAATGTACATGCTAGATTAATGCTATACTTGTATTAGGATGGGTCTTCTGCATGTTTCTGATAGTAAACAGCACACATTATTTAAATGTTTCATGGTAGGCATGGCATGGAAACTTTTAAAAACTTCAAGACTCCATATCTTGGTTCAGGAATGATTGAAAATGAAAAGAAAAATGCGTATCTTGATATTTTTGCCAGATGAACCTTATTACTGAAAAATGTGTATGGTTACTAACAAATACTCTATGAACTATCTTAGTCTGGTAATAGTCGGAGTTAGGTTGAACCCGTCTTACACTTATGACACTACAATGAAACTGCAGTAAAACCTTACAGAGGTAGTTCAGTAGGAAAAGTTAGTTATGGCTTGTCAGAGTTAAAATAAAAATAGCTGCTATGCAAGGACAGCACATCTTAAGACAGAATTTAACCCTTTGGGTACATGTGCATGGGACTTGAATCAGGTTGGTATAATGATGTGATTGAATGGTATTATATTGCTTACAAGATAGAGGGGGGATGGCTCAAAGGTAATGTTAGGAAGTATTTTTTCACAGAGAGGGCTGTGAATACATGGAACAGCCTTCCTGAGGAGGTAGTGGACTCAAAAACAGTGGAGGAATTCAAGAATGCATGGGACAGACATAAGGCAATTCTAATGGGGGGTAGGAGGAAGTAGGCTGTTGATTAACTAGGATCTGCAGCCTATGCATTAGGTAAGGAAATGGGCAGACTAGGTGGGCCAAGTGGTCCTTATCTGCCATCAAATT
The DNA here is from genome assembly GCA_016271365.2 of Neoceratodus forsteri. Lineage (NCBI taxonomy): Eukaryota > Metazoa > Chordata > Ceratodontiformes > Ceratodontidae > Neoceratodus > Neoceratodus forsteri. The sequence goes on from CM057451.1 coordinate 1,097,853,185, forward strand.
CTATGTTTCTATGTTCTGTGTTATCTGGAGTCATTTGTGGCTTTTCCATTGCTGTGCACACCTGTGCTACCTCAATTACAAGGGGGTCTCAACATACGCCATACCCCAATTATGTTACCTTACAAAGTCACAGGTTTTTCTTCTTGTACAGTACCATAACATTTAAGTCCAACAGGCTAAGAAATAGCTGTAGAAATAGCCAAATTCTGACTCCTTTGAGCAGAGTGTCAGTGGCTCAGTAGGTAGCACACTCGCCTCTGAGGCCAGGAATTCAGAGGGCTGTGGGTTCAATTCCCACATCTGGCACTTGGGTTAATATCCCAGTACTGACACTGTAATGCAGCATGAGAGGGGCGCTGCACTTCTGAGGTGCCATCTTTCGGATGACATTTTAAACCGAGGTCCCATCTGCCTGGATTGGTGGTAGTTCAGGTGGATGTTAAAGATCCCATGGCACTTATCGAAAAGAGTAGGGGAATTTCCCCGGTGTCCTGGCCAAATTTCCCTCTTTCACTAAAAAAAATACCACCAACAGCTTCATCTGGTTCAAGGTCAGTTGGCATTCATCTGTATCCCCCTCCCCCGGGTCGTGCCTGAAAATAGGCAGGATTTGTCTAGTGCACTTATCCAGTCAACAAAAATAAATAAATAAAATAAGAGCAGCCCAGTAATCTATGCACTAGATATCTTTCCTGTGGGGGGTGAACTTGCACCAGCTTCCCCACATGGTAAAGACATCTGTAATGTACTAATGCAGTAATTAGTAATGTACTAAAGCAAACTGACCTTGTTTTCTTCTGGCTTTAATTATAGTCAGTTAAAATGTGGTTAATGAACAGCTGGCTGAAATCCAGTTCAAGGCAGAAAATTTGTTGAGGTCTGTGAAGCAAGAGAAAGGTATTAAAAAAAACTCTGTGTGGAGACATTTTAAAGAGAACTGAAGTGCACAAATTATGTAACTAAAATGTATCCTTGAATTTCATCGAGGGGATTGCTCTGTGTCATGCAAATGTGATAAATGAAAATTAGTGTCACCATTTGTTATGCAGAGAGAGTTAAAAGTAAGGATCGTTGTGTCCTCTCCTGTCATCTGTCTGTGGGACTTGGCCAACTTCTTTCTCTTTTGGTTAAAAAAAAAGTGTGACTATGTGAAACTGGGAACCTTTGGTTTGCAAACATAATGTTTTATTATTGAAATGATTGCAAGAAGTCATTTGGATTTAGCAGGAATCCGTGTGAATGAAGTACGGGACACAGACCCCAAGATACATTTCGACCTCCATAAGCTTGTTCACAGGACTGCAAGCCGAAGATCAGCCCTAGGACAGGATGTCTCATTTTGCTTTACCATTTTGATTTCAGAACATGTAAACCAGTTGTACTTTTTCCTCACATCTGTATGTTTTAGTATCCCTTCTTTAGTATTTTTTTGAGACAACATAACAAATGACTGAGGAATCTACTTGGACTACAGGGCTCCCAGGCACCACTGAGTTAGACCAAGGGACTCATTTTACAGGTCAGGTTATGCAGAATTAAGCTCTTTTAGGGATTAAACTAAAATATTATATCCCATACCACCCATAGTCATTCAGCCAGGAGAAGAGAGCAAACAGAACTATAAAAACAATGCTAAGAAAGTATGTAGCAATTAATGGGAAAGATCGGGATCTCAAGTCGCCCCTAGTGCTTAGTGCATGGCAATAACGGCAACTCCAAACACCTCATCTGGACTCATCCCATTTGAGGTAACGACAGAGAAACCAATGAGGACACCCACTTATCTTTGGTATGAGGGATTGGGAACTGCCGCCTGTGTCTGTTCAAAAAAAAAATCTGCAACCATTAACAAATTTGTGTCCTGCAATCTGGCTAAAGCCCAGACGGTACAAAAAAAAAAAAAAAAGCATTTTGATGCCAAAATCATTCCTCTGGAGTATCAGTTTGGAGACAGGGTCATGATTCTGGACTTGCATCCGAAAGGGGTCTGCCATGTTTCTGATAGCAGAAGGTGATGCTGTGCACCAACCACCAAGAAAGGGTTTGCTTGGAAACCGGGCATCCTAAGGAACGTGTGGAAAAAAAAAAGGAACAACTGATCGGACTTCTTGGACCCCTTGGTCCTAGACAGATGAAAGCACAACATGTGATGGACATCCAAAGTGTGGAGTAGCGCCTCCCCTTTATTAACATAATTGGGGTAGTAAACAGGGAGATGAACTTCCGGGTTTAGTGTCATTTCTGACACTACTTTAGGGAAAAATTTAGGATTAGTATGCAATTATGGGCTGGCAGTATAGCCTAGAGGTTAGAGTAATGAGCTGTAAACAAGCTTGGTACATCCAGCAGACCAGACCTTGGTTTGATTCTCACAACCTCCACTTGCATACTGTGCGACTCTGAGCAAGTCACTTAACCACCCTGTCCTTCCAGGTTGCCCCTGAAAACAGGCACTTGTGCCTAGTGGGCCTTACCTGGTTTCTAAAGACTAAAATAAATAAAGAAAAAGACACCGGGTCTGAAGCTAAGAAATTCTCCTGGCCGATATGATGGCAATCAAAAATAACATTTTCCAAGAGAGAAAACGTAGCTCACAATCCGTGGCGGGTTCAAAAGTAAGCTTTTCCAACACAAATAAAAGGTCCCAAGGGGGAACAGGATCCTGAACGGGGGGGTTTATATGGAGAATGCAATGCATGCAATTGGATGCAATTGTAAAAGAGATTTTCTCTCAATCTTGCTTTCCAAATAAATTGAAATTAGAATGCCCCTGAGGAAAGATTTGGAAACCTCCAGTTGAGCTACTGTTCTGCCCTGGACAGGGACATGATAGGCAGAAAGGGCAGCCAGGTTTACCTTTATGGAGGAGTAACTGAGGCCTGACTCTGATAAAGAGAGCAGGTAGTCGAGCAATGTGTTGACTGGACAGACCAGTGGATCTAGCTGTCTTGCTGCAGCCCAAGACAGAACCGTTTCCATTTCATAGCATAAGCTGCTCTTGTGGAGGGCTTTCTGGCCACCACCAGGACTTCAGCCACCTTATCTGAGACTCCAAACCTGAGCTTAACTAGGTCTTGAGGAGCCAGGCATGAAGGTGAAGAGAATGCAGATTCAGATGAACCAGGCACCCGTTGTCCTGAGAGAGAAGGTGGGTAGAGAGTGGCAGCGATATGGGCAGTGCTGCCACTAGCTGCTGAAGCAGTGGAAACCAAATTTGGTGTGGCCACAGTGGAGCAACTACGATCAGTGTGGTCCCATCTGTTGCACCTTGAGGAGGACTCTCTGGATCAATGGAAAGGTGGGGAAGGCATACGGAAACCTCCCCTTCCAAGAGAGGACAATGCGTCTTGCCAAAAAGCACCATGCTTGGATTTAGTGAGCAGAAACTGGGCAGTTTTGCATTGGATTAGGATGCAAAAAGGTCTAACTCTGGTGTCCCCCACCTGATGAACAGGTTGTCGACCATGGACTGGAGGAGGGACCACTCATGAGCCTGAAACCTTGATCTGCTGAGAGCATCTATGAGATCGTTCTGGACCCCTGGAGCGTGAACTGCAGAGATGGTCACCTGATGGGCTATGGCCCATTCCCACACTGTCATGGCCTCTCAGCACAGAGGATAAGAGTGAGTGCCCCCGTTTGTTGAGGTAGAAGACCACCACCACCATATTGTCCATCTGGACGAGAAGGAGACCTGGAAAGATCACCAAGTCCAGAACTAGTAGAGCATGCAGAACGGCTCTCAATTCCAGGACACTGATGTGCAAAGACTGTTCTACCAGAGATCAAGATCCTTGAGTCCTGTGACTTCCCAAGTGTGCTCCCCATCCCATATTGGAAGCATCCGTGGATAGGGTCTGGCTGGGAATGCCCATCCAGAAAGGAGTGCCCTCCAGTAAAGTCGGAAACAACATCCACCAGAGAAGTTCCCGATGAACCGGTCCTGTACTGGTGACAGGCGCATCCAAGTTGTCCCGACTTTGGTCCCACTGAACCCGAAGGGTCCATTGCATGATCCACATTCGCAGCCTGGCGAAAGGGATGGAGACAATGGCAGCTGCCATGTGGCCCAACAGGTGAGGCAGGAGCCTGGTGGGTGCTGAAGAGGCTGAATAGAGCTGACTGACTAGAGCCCATATACACTCTGTCCGATCTTGAGGCAAGAAGACTCTTCCCATGACCATGTCCAGCATCACCCCTATGAACTGCAAAGTCTGTGTGGCAACAAGAGACAACTTGGAGGGATTGATCGTCACCCCCAGGCAGCTTCAAAGGGTGCAGGTGTCCAGGATGGTGTCCTGGAGATGATTCCTGGAGGGAGCCAGAAGTAGCCAGTCATCCAGGTAAGGGAACATGAAATGACTCCCTCCTGCGAAGTGCTGCGGCTACCACTGTTAGGCACTTCGTAAAGACCCTTGGGGCAGAAGAGAGGCTGAAGGGAAGAACTCTAAATCGATAATGTTCTCCCTGAAAGGCGAACCTCTGGCATCTCCGGTGACGCTTGGTGATCCAGATGTTGAGATAAGCATCTTGCATATCCAGGAATGCTAACCAGTCTCCTGGACTGACCATGGGGAGAAGGTTTTGCAGAGTGACCATCTTGAAGCATCTGTAGATGACCCAGAGGTTCAAGTTGCTGAGGTCGAGAATCGTCCTTAAATCTCCAGACTTTGGAACCAGGAAGAAGTGAGAATAGAACCCATAGCCCCTCTCAATGGGGGGGGGGACTGGGTCTTTTTCCCTTTTGGAGAGCAGAGACTGTATCTCCTGGAGAATGAGGTCTCTGTGTCCCCTTGGATAACAGGATAGGGGTGGTGGTCTGTCCAGAGGAAGATCCATGAACTCAATAAAGTGCCCGTGATCTATGAGTTCGAGAACCCACTGGTCGGAGGTCACTTGTCTCCAGGCTTCTGGGTATAGACAGCAACCTCCCACCTCTTCTCCCAATGAGGTGTCGAGGAAAGGTGGGTTGCCTGTGTAGTCAGGCATTAGGAGGGGGAAGGAAGGTGGCTTGGGCTGGTTTAGCCTGTCAAGAGGCAGAGGCCAAGGAACCCCTGGCTCTGCCTCATCGACCGAAGCCTCCTCACTGAGGTTGGTTCTGAAAGTGGGGTTGCTGAAGCCAATGACCCTCTCGGCCACGAAAACGGGACCTGCAAAACTGTTCCTGCTTTGGACAGTACATTGACTGCACAGTATGGACAGCCTTACCGGAGTCTTGTAGCTTAGAAATAATCTTTCTGACTCTTCACTGAAGAGGATGGAGCCTTTAAAGGGCACGTCCAGAAGGTTGGATTGCACATCTGGTGTGAACCCAGAGCCAGGAGTGGCACTGGAGACAAATGCCTGTAGCAGTCGCCCTTGCTGATGTGTCCGCAGAGTCGTATGCAGAGCGCAGCACATGCGTGCCCACGTCTGATCCGGTGTGTAGTAATTTAGCAAGCTCTGCCTTCTCAGGGCAGTCAGGCACAACTTGCAGGATGTCCAGTCCCTGTTCTCATAGGACATTCTGAAACTGGACCATATGAGTCAGGAAGTTAAGGCTCCTGATGCTGCAAGTGGCAGACGCGTACACCTTTCTGCCCACTGAATCCAGCTGCTTGGACTCCCTGTCTGGCAGCTTGGTACTCAGGTCTTTGGGCCTCTGTGAATGATCATGAGCCACTGAGATGACCACCGAATCTGTAGTGGGCTGCTCAGCAAGAAAGGGATGTTCCTTAGGAGCCTGGTATAAGTGATTAGCCTTTTCGGGGACCGAAGAGGAAGAGTGTGGGTGCCGCCAGGTGACTTGAGTCATGTCAGCAAAAGTGTCCACCAAAGGTGGAATAACCATCGGCTTGGGATCCTTTTGCTGGAGATATTTGGCAAGCCTTGAGTGCTCCGGGTCGAGGGCCTCCATGTCCCAGCCCATGTTTGACTGAATGTGCCGCATGACCTCCACAAACGAGGGCTCATCAGGAGGGGATTTCGGCTGGTCTTCAGGATCTCCCAAAGGTGGATCCTCTACCAAGGAGAAAAAAGAAATTCATCGGACATACGAGTCTGATGAAGAAGGAGAGGGAGAGTGATGTCTCCTCTTCTTGCGTCGGTGCCTGTCTAGAGAGCTGGGGGGGGGGGCTAGAGCTGCGAAACCTGTGGTGCCTCCTTTTGTCCAGCTTCTTTTTGGTAGGTGAATGGCGCCTGCCCCTACCTTCATTGGAAGGGGGAGGTGGGATCTCGTCCCCTGTAGGCAGTGGGTTCAGCCCCTCCATTCGGATTCGGGGTCGACTCAGGCTGGGGAGCAGCCAGAGTGGGTTTGGTAGGTAATAAGTCAGGTTTTATTGTCTTCCACTAATGGAAGAAGAGATCCTTCACTTGGCTCATATTGTTCCTTGGCGAGCCTGGAGTCGGCGGGACCAGATCTGGTGTCGGTAAATGGCCGGTGGCACCAGTACCGTCATTGGAGGGATCCAGCGTTGGGGTAGGGTGGATGTATCCTGGGCCTGGAGGCCATCATTGGGCTCGGAAGAAGGCCTACAGACCGGAGTCTGTTCCACCAATGGCGGATCGTCCGCTGTGTCATCAGTTCTGGCTGGTGGCAGTGGAGTCCGAGCCGGAGGCAGCACTGCAGTACCTGAGGAGGAAGTGCCATCAGCGGACTTACAATGGGATGGCAGCTTGTGGACCTTCTCCGTCGGGCAGACGCAGGCATCTGATGGTGTTGTCTTTCTCGGAAGACTTGGCCTGTTTAGGCAGGAGAGATGAGGCTCTGCCCGCTGAAAGGCTAGAAGACTTAGATCTCTCCTGGGAGTCAGCACTGGAGACAGAGGCTGACCAGGAGGAAAAATGAGCCTTACCTGGATCGGAAGATCTCCCAGAGGCAGCGGGAGGAGGGCTGATCTTTAGCATCTGTAGGGCCGGAGATTGCCCGGAGGGTTTCTGGAGAGAGGCCGCCCCACTGGAGGCCAGGGTGGGCTTCAGGGTCGTAAGGCGGGAGTCTTAGCCAGAGGAACCCGACCTGGAGGACGTGTAAGACCCAGAGGACCAGGACCTGGAGTGAGATCTCTCCCTTTCTTGGTGTCTCTCTCTGTGCTTCTCCTTCGATTTGAAGGAATGCTGTTTAGAAGAAGAACAATCAGGAGATTCCCCAGAGAACGAATCCCTCTGCATGGCAGCAAGTTGTTTCTGGGCGAGGAAGGGCTGAAGGGACTTTTGGCGCCGAATTTGGGTCCTGCTATTGAAGGCCTGACAATGGGAGCAGGCGGCAGTGTTGTGGTCCTGGCCCAGGCAGAATAAACAGGTCACATAGAATCCTTCATGGGAATCTGATGCCCACAGGCGCACTGGTTCGTGTGCCCCGAAGGTGTAGTCAACATGCAGGAGATGGATGAGTAATTGCGAAGAAAAAACAGTTATGGCGGTCGGTACTGGTGACTGAAGAGGCCGAAGAGCTCAACAATTGCATGCAACGGTGGGAAAAGAACTGAGGCATGCTGGGACCGCCTCCTCTTATATACTGGGTGGAGCAGATGTCAGCGAGGGGCGGTCCCCGATAGGTACTGCTAGAAAGAAGTTTGCAGTGGGGTCCTGCCACTGGCCAGCGTCAGTCCTATTTTTGTTTACCTGCTGCAAGAGCTTCCTCTTGAAGTTAGAACTGATTATTACAACCCATATTAACATATGCATTTTCTATCAGTATCTTTCCCCTTTTTCAAATTTGAAGGAAAAAAAAAAGCTACCCAGTTAATTAACTGCTGAAAGGGTAACCAGATCAGTGAAGGAACATGGCACCAATAGGATCCAAAGAATCTTCAGGACACTGTAGCTTTGGTTTTAGTTGCTTGAAGTAACGGACATTGGATTTTACATTCATTTATCTATCTTATAGACTGCAAGCTGAGAACACTACTGCAAGGGACTCTTAAGGACTGAAAAGCTCACTTGTTTTTGACTGTTTTGTGTTGAACTCTTTTGCATTGGACATGATGAAGAAACTTTGGTATCTCTTTAATTTTGCAGTTGTACCATGGGCAGCAGTTGCAACCTGTGCATTGAAGGTATGGCTATGTTCATTTTATACCAAAAGATAGAAACATAGAATTTGACTGCAGATAAGAACCGCTTAGCCCACATAGTCTGCCCATTTTCTCTACCTACTGTAACACTGTAGACTCTACTGATCTCCGGCTTAGCCCTCCCTTCCCTAATGACTATGGTTCCCTTATGTCTATTCCATGCATTCTTGAATCCCGCTACAGTTTTTGCCACCACCTCCGCTGGAAGGCTGTTCCAGGCATCCACCACTTTTTCTGTGCAGAAGTACTTCCTTACATCCCCCCCGTCTACCCTCCCTCCAGCTTCATAGTATGCCCCCTTGTTATTGAGCATCTTTTTCTCTGAAAAACACTTCCCTCTTGTACCTTGTTTATACCTATGAGGTATTTGAATATCTCCCATTTCCCATCTTTCCTCCAGGGTGTAGATATTGAAGTCATTTAGTCTCTCCTCATAGGGTCTCTGATGCAGACCCTGCACCGTTTTGGTTGCCCTCCTCTGGATTGCCTCTACTCTATGTCCTTCTGGAGATGTGGTCTCCAGAATTGGACACAGTACTCTAGGTGAGGTCTCACCAATGATTTATACAGCAGTATCACCATCTCCCTCCTTCTGCTGGTAATACTCCTCCCTATGCAACTTATCATCCCACTGGCTCTTTCCTGGTTGGTGGTCATCAGTACCACCCCCCCCATCTTGTACTTCGCCCCCTCAGTTTCTATGCCCTAAGCACATGATTTTGCACTTCTTTGCATTGAAACATGGGACGATTCAAGACATATGGGCATGAAGTCACCAGCACATGCGAGTTGCGACATGTACCCGTGCTCTTGACCCTGCGCTGGATTCCAGAACAGGCAGTTTCCCCAGCGGCTATGCTCTGCAACTAGCAGCACCTCAGGCAGTGCTCCCAAAGGAAGGGCAATACATCAACAGGGTGCCAAGCCATAGCAATGCCCTCTGACACAGTGAATGTCCCTCCCGTAGCCATGAGCATGGCCCCAAGGCCCGTTCCCCAGAACAACTGCCCCTGCCTCGCAGGAGCTATACAGGCACCCCAACAGCCACCTGGCAACATCGCCCATCGATTCCTGGTAGTCCAGTGGCTCCCCACCCAGCAGTGCCTGTCCACCCCCCCACACACCTGTTCCCAGTCGGCGACTGGCACAACCTGCCTCTCACCTCCATGGCCAGCTGCTGACTCAGCTCCCTCAGAGCGTGTACTACTGTATACAGTATGCACTCAATCAGTTATTGAGCACAAACTGTATACAGTAAAATGTGATTGGAGGGAGCTCAGTCGGTAGCTGGCCGTGGAGGTGAGAGATGGGTTGTGCCAGTCTCCAACTGGGAATGGGGGTGTGTGGGGAGGTGGGGGTGGACTAGCACTGCTGGGTGGGGGGGGACTGGACTACCAGGGAATAGGTGGCACGGAATTTAAGATATTTGTGGTGAGCTGGTGATCACGGATCGAGGCTTGGGGATGGTGGGGACAAGATCTGCCCTGTGTGGCACTACTTGGGCACGGTGGGAGGACATGATCTGCCCTGCAGGGCACTACTTGGGCACAGTAGGAGGACATGATCTGCCCTGTGGGGTACTACATGGGCATGGGGGGAGGACATGATCTTCCTGCAGGGCATGTCTCAGGGATCAGGGCTTTGGGGTGCCAGCAGCCCACAGAGGGCTTTACTGGGCAGGATGCAATGGGGGACGGGTGGAGGGCTTATGTGAGAATGTGGGAGGGTGGCTGTTGGGTGCACATGGCACGGTGGTGCACCCCCCCGTGGACATCAGGTACACCTAGACCAATGTCCAATGGGGGTTGTCTTGGAATAACACATGTGCTGTTCCGACAGCCACCCTCTCAGAATAGGGTATTACTGCTGCCATAAACCCTCTTGTGCCATGTTGCAGGGGGTTTATGGGGTACCTAGTGGCGTAGGACACCTTTGGTGCAGGCAGTATGTGACATGTCGCAGGCTGCCTTTTGGAATACTGAATGTTGTTACGCATGGCACAAAGTGCTACTTGCACCATTTTGTTTGGTGCAAGTTACTTTGTGACATGCGTAACCGTTCTGGAATCAGGCCCCTAGTTGCCACACATTTGACCTCTCCTCAAGCTTTCTTAGATCCCCAATTTGTTTTTTCCAGCCCCTCTGGGTTGCACCACCAATGTTATCTATAATGTCAGTGATCTCCATTATTTGCACAGTGCTACCAACATTACCCTGAATTTGGGTTCGATAATGCAGCATGAACATTTAGAGGTGGCCTATACTCAATGGGAAAACACTCATACTGGTGGGAAAAGGGATTGTGTATGATCAGATGATGTGCCCAATATTTAATGTAATCAAACCCTTGTAATACCAATAAAGTGTCCTTTGAGCCTAATGGGAATTTATAAGCAGATGGTCAGAGCACAAGCTATACAACTAGATTGACAAAGCCAAAAAAAAGGGGGAGGTTCTTTATTGGACTTAATCAGTAAAGACCTAGGAAATCTTTACACCACCTGTGTACAAAACATTCCTAACTTTGACTTCTCCTTTGGGTACCCAAATTTTAGAAAAGGGAACCAGTAGCAGAAGTGCTTTGAAGCCTTCGGGCTATGTGCAGTAACCATCCTTGGAGCAAATAGTAAAGATAGACTGGGGGTATATGGTGAGATGGAGGTTTACGTCATGGGGGACCCCTTTGTACCAACATGATTGTAAATTGGACTGCAGTTGTGCAACATAAAGCTATTTTGGCTTACCCGGATGAGTTGTATGGCTTTCATGGCCCCACTAAAAAATTCATATCAAACATTTAGTCCTATGACTCATGAGAATATAAACTGGCTAGGTTAGCATTTAATACAAGTAGAGAGAGTTGCAGGTCAGGAAGTTTCATATGAAGTGCGGATATGTTATGAGGAAAAGATGGCAAACAATAGTGGGCGAGATCAAATTATAGCCAGTTACTACTATACCTCCCCACAGGAGTTATGCAACAACATTTTGGACTGCAACAACTGTGGGGATATAACCATCAAGGGTTATGAGGATGAAGTTCCTTTCAGTGCCTGTGCATATAGGGAGAGACATCACTTGTATTATGTGACCCTAAATATTTTCTCTACAGTTTTATTTTGTTTTGTTTGAAATTCTTGGATTAACACCTTTGAGCCAAAGGCTCTTTTGCACAGGTTCCATGTCAAGGTACATGAAAAACATTATGTATGGGAGATGCACAATATAATACATCATACTACTGTTATGCCTGAGTTATATACCACCAACTGACCCACATGTAACCATAACCATATACACCTACAAGTTATTAGTGCCTTACCACAGTCTCATAATGTTTTACCTATATGATATGTTTCTGCCATATATACTGTTTCTAGTTTCCATATATATATTCTGCTATACTATAATCTGGGAATCTACCCGCCTAAACCATCGGTCCAAAAACCACACCTTTCTGGACTGGATTTTATCCACCCATCCCTGTGTCATGGCCTCTGGCATTTTCTCCAATGCCCTTAGTGACCACTGTGTTACTTATTGCATCCGCAAAATCCACTCCCCGCTCTCTCATCCTAAATTAATCTGGTATCTCCCCCTACACACCCTAAATGAGTATGCCCTGCAACAAAACCTCTCAAACACAGATTGGCAACCAGTCCTCTCTGCATCTGATGTAGACATTGTCCTTTCCCAGTTCTGCGGTATTTTCTGGCATATCTGGGACCTACACACACCCCTCAGATAAGTCAGGGTAAAACGCCACCATCACCCCTGGATCACGCCCAACCTTATCGCCCTGTGTCATTCCAGGGACAAGGCATGGAGACTGTACAAAGCCTCCCATGCCTCACGGGACTTACAATCTTACAAACATCTCAAAAATAAATACATTAAGGCCATTCAGCATTCCAAATCTTCCTACTTTGATGCACAATTCATGCAGATCCAGAAACCCATGTGTCCTTCTGGAAGCTGATCAACTCTCTACTTGACCCCCCTACTAAACAGTCATGCCCGGCCCTTAATAGTGACAGCAGCACTGTCTCAGATCCTGCCTCTGTGGCTGAGCTCTTCAATAAGTTCTTTGTCTCCTGTGCCCATCCAGACCCCCACCCTCAAGTCAACTGAACCATCCTCCCCTACCCCCGGCTTTCTCCTTCCTCTCCTCACACTTCTGGAAGTATACAATGCACTAGTCTCCCTTAACATGTCCAAATCCAGCCTCGACGGTATTCACCTCAAACTGCTCTGTATCTCTGCCTCCACTATTGTGGCCCCCTTAACTCACGTACTAAACCTCTCTTGATCCACAGCCACTGCCCCAAAGCCTGTAAAATGGCTAAAATCATCCCTCTGCACAAAGGTAGAGATCCTGCCCTACCCGGAAATTTCAGGCCTATTTTGCTCCTCCCCCTCCCTTGCCAAAGTCCAGGAATCCCTTATACTGTCCAAACTATCTGGCTTTCTCTCCTCCAACAGCTCCCTCTCACCCATACAGTCAGGATTCAGAAAACACCACTCCACCATCACCTCCCTTCTATGCATAACTGACTCCATCCTCTCTGCCATGGACAACGGCCTAAACACAGCCACTATTTTCATAGACCTGGCTTAAGCCTTCGACTCTGTCTCCCACACGTTGCTACTCCACAAACTTAATTCTTTTGGCATAGCCTAACCTACCATCGCCTGGTTCCACTCGTACCTCCATGACAGACAACAATCTGTTCAAATAGGCGACACTCTCTACCTCTCTCCCTATCTTATCTGGTGTCCCGTAAGGCTCTATACTCAGCCCCATCCTCTTTTCACTCTTCATAAATGACCTTCCTTCCACCTGCCTCTCCTCCAATGTGCATCTATATGCAGATGACACTACCATCTTGCCTCAGGCCCCTCCTATGACAGTATCCTCCCCAACCTCCAAAATTACTTCAACGGAGTCCAATCCTGGTTCCTTGAGAACCTGCTTACCCTCAATGCTAAAAAAAAATTTCACCATTGTCTTTGGTTCCAGGCAGAAGCTTGCTACTCCCCCAGCACCCCCCCCCCAGCGATCACCACCCTGGCTGGCTCACCCCTGGAGCTAGTCCCTGCTTTCAAGTACCTGGGAGTATGGCTGGACAGCCACCTCAACTACTCCTCACATGTCAAGGCCATCTGCACCAAACTCTGGCCCAAACTCGCCATCCTCTATTGACACAAGGCCAGCCTACACATCCCCACTCGTTGCGAGCTCATACGTAAAACAATCTTGCCCATTATAGACTATGCCGACATAATCTATGGTATGACCCCAACCTCCTCTCTCTCCAGACTAGACACCCTTCTCAATTCTTTCTGCCGCTTCGCCACTGCCTCCATCCCACTCACTCACCACTGCCTACTCTATGCTATACTCTCCATTGCCCCACTCTCCCACAGAAGAACTATCCACAGCACCTTCTTCATAGCAAAATATTGGTTTGACTCCCTACCCCCTACCTCACCTCCCATCTTTCCCCTGTCACCTCCCTAAACTACCCTCTTCATCACAGGGACCCACGCACTTTCCACCTGCTCTGCCCTCACACTCTCACTAGCCAAGCTGCCTTCTCGTATTGTCTCCCCCTTCTCTGGAACATCCTTCCCTCCAACTTTCACCTGTACCCTTCTCGTTCTGCCTTTATGCAACTCCTCAGACTCCTCCCCACCCCAGACTGCCCTAAATGGTCCAATAGTCACAGCACGCAGCAGAGGCCCCTCACAGTCTCTACCTACCTACCCTAGTCTGCGACTGTATTCTTGCCTCACTCCACTATTTACTTTGCACGTTAACTCATTATATTTTATTGAAAAGTATTATATTCTTTGTAAAAATGTCTATATATACTGTATGTACTCCCTACCATTTGTCACTCTTTTTCTTCACTGTAGACTCTGTACCCGTGTCACACCTGGAACGAGCCTCGGCTCAGTGTGCCTTTCCCGGTCATCAAATTTTAAATAAACAAAAAAATACTCATAATCACTTATATTCTGTAGTTTTCCACTATTGAGACACATTATATGCTTTTCTGATGACATTGCAAGTGTTCCCAGACTCGCTTTCTCCAGTGAGACTGATAACAGGTTGCTATGGATTTCCTTGATTCAGAGATTCTTCCTTACTTTGCAGCTTCATTTCCTATGTAATTGCCCAAGGGCATCATCTTATTTACATGCCTCATCCAATGCTGTATGTTTATCATATCTGTAACTGCACTCCTATTAGTCATATATAATTGTATGCACACCAGAACCTAAGGAGAGAAAGAGACCATACTTGAGGAATGGTGGGAAACTGGCTCCCTTGTGATTGCTTTGCTTCACTTATTATGGCATGAGTATTGTAATAAACTTCTTTTATTACTTCTGCTTGTTAATTTCTTTGTCCAGCATAGCAATGGCGAACCAGCCAGTAATGAGGGTTTAATGGTATCAGCTTCATTAACTATACTGATGTGTTTGATTTTTAACACAGTTTTGACATGTGAGCATTAATGTCTGATGAAGGAGGCTTCTACTGGAGAATTAATGCATGGTTGGGGGGGTGGCATGAGACCTTGGCAGTGCCTACAACCACCAATGATGCATTAATTCCCAGTAAAACGAACTCGAGATATTAATGCATTTGTAATACAGCAATACTGTGTTGTTGTGTCCATTCTACAGTTCTATTCGGCTTTGTGTCGGCGCATTGAGATGTTCTGTAATCGCCCCGATGTGTGTTCTGGTTGCTGCTGTGACAGCTAGTAGTGCTGGAGCTTGACCCAGTGACCCCATGAACAACAGTTGGAGCGGTCCTTACTGGGGAATTAAATCACCGCTCCAACTTTGGTCACATGTTGTATTTGGTCAAATGAAATTGCTTTATTTGCCGTTTCTGTTTGATGCTGTGTTACAACAGCAATTAGTGTTGGCTGGGATGCAAGAGTTAAGTCTGTCTTTTACTGTGATTGCATCACTTGGCTTTGTTCACTTGAGCTAATTTTTTTTTTTTTTAATTAGAAGAATCTTTGTTTGATTATTCCAGGTTTACCTTCATCAGTGACGTAGTGTTGCAGAATATGTTTTTGAATGTGCTGTCCTGGATTTTGATGTGTGGAAATATTTGTGGTTGGGGAAACACTGTGCAAAATTCAGCATCTGCTATATCTATCTGTCACTGTTACCAGTTATCAGAGTCTTTAACTGTGTTTTCTGAAGCTACACTGTTTTTTTTTTATGTTGTTTGTAATGAGGAAAATCTGCTCATAAAATGGGCGACACCTTTGGCTTGTTGCCAATAACATATTCCGGTTTGTGGAGTTTGCACATTGTCTGCAAACTTTCTATCATTCAGATGAGTGGTTGGTTTTATGTTGAAGTGTAGTGGACTGGTATCCTTAGTCTCGATTCAAGTTAATCATAGTTTGTTGCAAAAAAAAAAAAATAGAAGCATGATGTAAAACCTTGCAAACAGTTTCTATGTTGTTTTTTTTTTCTCCTTTCAAATATGGCCTCTCCATCTGCCATCATGGGAATAGTGATGGTTCATTAGTTTTGTTTAGCTGCCTTAGCCAGTGGCTAGACAATGTTCTTTTATCTGTAAGACCTCAAATTCAGTGCGGTGTTCAAGGCCAATGCAGCTATGGCTGGGTTTGGTCCCAGGAAACATTGTTTGTACCGTGTGTGACCTTTGGCAAGTCACTTGACCTCCTTATGTTTTTGAGCTGTACCTGTTTTTCCAGCTCACAAGTGATGTACCTCCCTAATTAAATCAACATTTCTTATCCAAATATAACTTAAATGGAGTGTGCACATCAAGAGTACTTTTGTTAAAAGTTATTTTTTTTTCCAGTCCTCCTCATCTGTGACAGTAGGACTGCAATTCTCTCTCTCTCTCTCTCTCTGGGCTTACAGCCATAAAGCTGCTTGCTATCTACAAACCTGCCCATTCCTACGTATGCCTTCCTTTACGGAAGATCTCATGGCATCTTTGTCCTTGTCCTACATCACTTATCCCCATGCATCGCTCTGTGATTGGAAGTGGGGGGCTGTTCACCCCCAGCATTTATAATAAGCCATTTAACTTTAACAGGATAGCTACACAATGTACACTGCCACAGTAAGTATTATGTTTGTTTTGGGAGATTTTACCATTTATGTTACAGGCCTAATTTAACACCCTTTTAACAATTGTGTATGTACAAAATACCAGTATTATAACTTGTGTTATTTACCAGAATGATGTGTGTTAATGACTCAGTTCTGTCAAATTCAGAGAATTAGGGATGCCTAGTACTCTGACATTAATAATTTATTTCATTTTCAGGAATTCATCGGAGTGATCTAGTAGCTACAATAAAAAGATCCTACCCCCCCCCCCCAGGGTGGTCGGACGCATACATCTTTATTTAGGTTAATATCAGTATCAGCATTTTGAAAACCAGTGCTAACCTTCCACATGGAGAACTCTCTGAGTTAATGAGACGTTTCCTTTCATAGCTTGTGTTTTATTTTTTCTCTCTCTTCCAGCAATAAGACTCTCCTTTACAAGTCACCACTGGTAATGTAGAAGTGTATTTTAACCAATGGCCCAATTTCATTGTAATGTTATTACAGTTTGAATCATAGTAGGATACTGTATCGCCCTTATTTTTCTTTTACAAGGTGAGTCAAACCCATCTGTATTTATTCAGCATACAACCTTCCAGGTGATGACTGACTGGCAAAAAAAGTTTGCCAATATATTTGCGAATACATGTCCACACCTCTGTTGGGAATAAAGTGTTCTCTAACATTTATGCAAACATCTGTTACTGGTCAGTTTGATAGTATTTACTATTGTATGGTCGGGCATCTGCTCCAGCATTTGTCATACAGTATTCTATTATCTCCGTGCTGCCTCTTTCACAGAGGAAGGAGTTTGTGGGGGAGGGGGGCATGAATTGTATATATGCCCACCCCCAGTAACTGATCACTTGCATTAACACTAGTTTTAACAACTGGTGTGCCCATAAGGGGGCAAATAAGGGGGCTCGGTCTTGGGACCATGTTTGTTTAATATATATATTTCATCCATGCAGGTGCATACAGATGTGTGGCTATCTAAATTTGCAGATGACACTAGGGTTGGGAGTCCAGTAAATAACTGGGAAGAACATCTAGTCCTACAAACAGCTCTGGATAGGCTAGACACATGGGCCTCCCAGAAACAATCTATTTTCAACATCAGAAAGTGTAATGTTATGCACTTTGGAAAGAAAAATAACAAATTCCAGTATAATTTATGAGGATCTGTACTAAAAGTAGTGGATGAAGAGAAAGACTTGGGGGTTATGATTAATAAAGATCTTGGCTTCAGCTTACACTGTAATACAGCTATTAAAAGGCGGGTAGTATAACACACTGTATATTGAGACACATAAAAGTAGAGATAGGCAGGTTGTGATGCCTCTGTATAATGCTATTGGTACGCCACGTGGAGTACTGTGTCCAGTTTTGGGGCCCTGTGATAAGAGGAGGGATGTTGCACGGATGGAGGGGGCAGAGAGACTTACAAAGAGAATCAAGGGATTGGATGGATTGAGTTATGAGCAGAGACTGCAGGATTTGAGCTGTATTCCTGGAATATCATAGAATGAGAGGCGATATGTGTTTGATATATAGGGCATGGACCGATACTAACTTATGGGACTTACTGGGCTTGGTTAAAAGGGCTCAAATATATGACACTAGAGCACATTGTTACCAACTGGTTAAGGATAGATATAAAACAAATAGAAGGAAATACTGGTTAAGTAATAGGGTAACAGAAATTTGGAATATGCTACCAGGAGAGGCTGTGGAAAGCATTACAATGCAGGAATTTAAAACACAGCTAGATAAATTCTTGGAAAGAAGAATATAAAAGGATATAATTAGGTGTTACTTGCGAGCTCACAGATGAATGTCTTTATGCTCAGTATTGTCTATGTAATCTATGTAAAATAACTGTTGGAACTGTTAATGACATAGTTAACTACTAACACGACATTGCATGCCTATTTGTCTAACAACAGTCTAGGTATGGTGTCAGCTGTATATATACTATTTAATACAGGCTGTACTTGCTGATAGAAGGCTTTTATGGTTCATCAGTGATGAGTATGTATAATGCTGCAGCTGCCACCATTCTTAGTGTGACTCACCATGTCTTTGACATTTCCATAGATATGATATACTGTAAGCCTAGCCTCCTGAACTATACAAGGAGCTCAAGCTGGCAGTATTGAACCATGCCACCTTACAGTGCACCTACAGTGTTTGCAAATAAAATTCCTTCTGGACCTGAGCTACAGCTAGCAGATCCAGAAATAGGGGCGGTAAGCCCACTGTCCGTCCAGTAAGAGCACACAAAAAGGAAAATGTGTGTTTGCTAATAGCCTATTTGTTGGTTAAAAATATAGTGTGTGTGTATGTGTATATATATATATATAAAATGTACTCTAACATTATAAAAAAGCTCAGCCTCTCTGCTTTCACAGTGTGGTCTAGCACATCCGTACACAATATATTTGCAGGTGGCTTAATGCCAACAACCAGCACCAGCCAGGTGCAAGGGCCTTGGCCCTCAACTAGTAATCAGCTGAGCTGGGGGGGGGACTGTGTACATTCCCATATTTTTTCTCATATCCTTTTTGTCTTTTTAGCTCCTGTAAAAGACAATATTATTTCAACAGTCATTCCTCGACTCTGACGATCAACTTCATTTTAAATGTGATCAATGTTTAAAATGTATTTTCTGCAATATGCTTAATATGACTATTGTTTCATTGTGATTATGTCATTGTCATTATGTTTTCACATATTGTTGCAGCTTATCAAGTATAAACTCAGTAAACTGCTCCACATCCGTGGACATTTTGGGGTGTTAGGCCCATCTGGGTGACATCTGTCAGACCCACAAGGGGGGGGGTTACCATGTACCAACCACTTACACAACAAAATAGTTTTCATAAGCTGAAATGTCCCAACAACACCCACCACGAGAGATTATTTCTTTCTTATAGGTTGTGTGCCACTATTCATACTCCCAATCAAAAGGGATAAGCACTGCTGTCCCATCCAGATTCTTTACAACATGATAACCATGTACACCTGGACACCATAGTGGTGGCCCCTAACCAATCTCACAGAATAAATGGCAGACTGCTAGCAATTGACAACAAATCCCTAAGGCCCACCTAGCTAATGGCACACTTCAAGGTAGGCCCTACACCAGAAGGTCACCCACTGGCATCCTGTCTATATGCTAGGCCCAAGCACAACACACAGGTTTCTACACGTGTACTGTACTCATACATCCATAGTATTGTACACATCATTCCATTGCTAACACTGACATGTTTCCAACTGTTGTTACCCAACAGAGAAAAAGCCTACCCAATGTTCCAAGCTTAAACCCAAACCAACTAGTGGTCTGATTGCTTCATCTCTCCCAGGTACCCTTGTATATAATGTGTAATACACACATAATATGGCAGAATGTAAATTCTGCTTCAGTACACTTCTAGGTTTCATAGCGTCATGTTATCAGACCCTTTTGTAACAGAACTGATACATGCTCAAGACCCAGTATCAGAGCGCCACACTACTGACTACCTAGGAGCATTACACCCTAGACAACAGACCTAACAAAAAGGATCTTTTGAAATCCCATAGGTGAAACAGGTGCTATTGTATACCCCTGTGTTACATGGTGTAAATGGCATACTGCCATAAGATAAAGGTTCAAAGTGCATATAATACAGCACTTTCATTTCATGAGATAGGCCTAAACTAGGCCAAACAGCAATACAGACAGGGAAACTATGTTTTTTCTTTCCCTACTGTCACAACCTCTTCTGAGACTTGGAAACAGGGTGTATTCACAGATGAATAAATGGTATATTCTTATTATTGGACCTCGACCTGCACCTCAGAGTGCATGGCTGACGTCATCACTTGTCTATGTCACACCACACCGTAATTAAAGACATTGCTAATAAACATGCCATTTTCCTTTAAACAACTATATGTATATTTTAAAACTAAGTTTTTAAAGTTTTGCAAGTTTTTAGGTTTCCACAGAGGTACTGGTAAGATCTTCAGGCAGCACATGCAACTTTTCTTCATGGCTGGTTTTCCATATTTGGCTGGCACCTCATATGAACTGATTGTTCTTATATGGACTATGCTCTTGATTGCCCTTTCATGAATTATTCTGTTTATGAACTGTCAATATTTGTGCAAAATGAACTCTTTTTACAAAAAGCCATACCTGTGTGGGTATGGCTATTCCATTGAAACATTCAATGGACAATCTCATGCAACCCTTGCCAAGGCCTTTGCCAGTCCAGCCAACCAGCAGCCAGCTACATGAACATTACCTTTCTTACCACGCTGGTACACATCTGTACAGCCCCGTGTGCCATGTATGCCTCATGGGTTACAAACGTTTGACGAATGACATTTCCAATGTAACTACACTGCTTTGAGGTTACCAACTCAAAACATTCTGGATTGGTTGCTCTTTAAGGATATTGTTATTAGATTCTTCAATAAATAACGTACGCTGCCGTTATCTGCCTTTTCAACTCTCAATATGGACTGTTCTTTACGAATGGACAATGGCTCTAACACTGTTTTTACAATGTTCTGTGATAATACACATCAACAATTTTTCTTCTACACATATCCACTGTGATGCTGACATACCTAGTTTCTGTTTTGTATTTTATGATCTGACCATCTGTGATTACCCCCGTGTCGCCTCCTGAATAGATCCACTTTCACCAGTCGCTCTATCTGTATGCTATAGGAATTTAATTCATTTGCATTACAAGTTTCTATGTGCTTTGAAAAGCAGATGTTTAAATCTATGTTTTAAAGCTTGATAGTAATTTATGTCTTGTTTCAACTCATCCACTACTAACCTTTTGCTGTCTGAGACATACTTTTAACCAGCACCTTGCATGGCTGCAGTTCTTTCACAAAGCTCATGCCTCAGGCTTGTTGACGCATTTAGATATACCATTTCTACACCTAACCATCTTCTTTTTGTTGTGTTGCCCTTTGAGCAAGGCAACAAGGAGGGGACTGTTATGCCTGGGATATATACTGTGGCACGTGGACAGCTGGTTCTGATTTCAATATGATATTTTTTCTGCAATACAAAATATGTAAGGGAGTGTCTGTCAGGAGAAAATACTGTCTTGCTGAAATTGACACATCAAAACCCCCCAGGGATAAGTTCAAAGGACAGGAGGTAGCTCAAACTGCAGATATCTGAAATGCAATTACTTTGTTAAGTTTTCTTTGAAGGCCAGGAAATAAAATATCCATTCATGACATCCTCAGGTAAATCCTTTGATTTGCACTAGGTGTCATGAAAGAAGGAGAATATACATGTGTTGGGGTGTCTCCCAAGATAGCCAGTAATTACATCAAAGAGACTTTGTCTGTGTGAAACAGATCATAAACTGGTTCAAGAAGTACAATATGCATGTGTTGGGGGGTGTCATTTAAGAAAGCCAGAATTACTTCAAAGAGACTTTGATGTCTATGTGAAGCAGATCACAAACTGGTTTTGACAAGTTACATGAAGAGAGGAGATTCATTTATGTCACCTATTATTTTTTTAAATATCTTAGTAGGACATCCTGTGTTATAAAATATACATTTTAATACACCAAGGCAGAATTAGGTGACCTCAGAGAGAAGGCCGGCTCAAGACTGCTTTTAAATATACTGAGCAGACCTTACAGAATGACATTATTTCTGACTGAGAAAAGAGGAACAACAAAGCACTGAAAGATTAAGAAGTAAGGAGACCTTAGATAAGACCAGTCTGAGTGTACGTGTTGTAGGAATTTGCACTTTTAAAACCTGTTTTTTTTTTTTTTGAGACTGTATGTGTTGAGATATATTGTTCTGTAATTACTGTTTTCCTATTTTTTACCTATTTTAAAGTAAATATATATTTTAAAAACAGAAACTGCCTGGTGTGCTTTGAAACTTTTTTTATATAAATGAAGCTTAGATGGTTATAGTTGACACTGTGCATGAGCTTATTGTGGTACCAAACTGGGAAACTGCTAAGAGTTCTGTAGGTCTTGCACAGAGTTCTAAGGGTCCATTTTGTAATACCTTGTTAGGTGCCCATAGGCAAAGATATCTGGCCCCCGAAGACAGAATTATCTGAGCCTGACAATTGGGTACGCTAACAAGAGGTTATCAGTTTGAATCCCTCCAGAACTTGTGACAAAGGTGACTCGAACCCACAAAAGAGACAAGCGGGTTACCTTGTTCTGTTAACTGTTCACAATTCTACGCTCAGAGGTTGGCACTTTGGGAGTAGAGGGCTGACCTGCTGAGTGGGTTTGTGACAGATTGGTTGGCAGCGGTGGCATATAAAGTCTGGTGGTATAAGCTTTATTGTTCAGTGTGTCAGCTTGAGACTGTTCAGCTCACTTGGGGAAAAAAAAGAAAGGCAGTGTTTTATTTCAAAAGAAAACAGAACTATATCCCTTGGCTTACAGTCAAGTTCCTACCCATTTTATTTTTTTTCCAAAGTGCCAGTCAGAGTAGCAGTAGTCAGGAAAAATGGTTTCCAACTACAGCAGGCACACTGTAGAATACTTAAAGCAGCTGTGCGGGGACAGAGGAGTCCGGCTCGAGGTGACACCCAAAAAGCAGACCCTCATAGAGGCCCTGATGGTAGCAGATACCCAGAGCAGCAAGTCACTGACCGTGACTGAAAAGGACCAAATCTCGAGTGTGGCAGGGCTAGTGGCCAGTGCTGTGTCCAGGCCCAGTGAGGAGGACAGCAGGGCCACTGTCAGTGATGGGCCACAGCAGCAAGGGATGGACACCAGTATCCTGAATCCGGAAGGACTCATGCTGCAAATTGAGTTGCGCAGGATGGAGCTGGAGTTCCAGAAGAAGAGGAAGCGAGAGAGGGAGAAGAGGCAGACCGTGAGGAGCGTGAATGCCAGCAAGCTGCAGAAGAGAAAGCAGAGTGAGAATGCTGAGAGGCAGAGTGGGAACAGAGGGAGGCAGACCGTGAGGAGAGTGAGCACCAGTGAGCTGCAGAGGAGAAGAGAGAAGAGCGCCAGAGGCAACATGAACTGGAGAAGCTACGACTTCAACCAGCGGCACCAGAGCAGGTAAGTGGCTTAGGTTTAACTGGAACTGCAGGACTGGGTTACAAATTGAACTCCAAATTAATAGCTGAATTTAAAGAGGGGGAAGATATGGATGCTTTTTAAATTCTTTTGAAAAAGTTTGTATTCCGACTAAACTTCCTAGAGATTCCTGGAGCTTCCAGCTATCCCCGCTACTTACCGGGAAAGCTCAGGATTCATTGGGTCAAATGGACAATGAGGACAGTAATAATTACAGCAAACTAAAAGCTGAACTGTTAAAAAAAGTTTGAATTAACTGCTGAATCACACAGAGCTAAATTCCGTAAGCTCAAGAGAAGCCCTGATATGAGCTATGAGGAGCTAGCCACAAAACAATGTCAGTTTTTAAAACGTTGGTGGGAAGGAAATGAGGCAAACTCTGTTGATAAAATTGAAAATGTGATTTTATTAGAACAGTTTTATTGGGCATGCCCAGCAGAGCTAAAAACCTGGCTAGAGGACTGAGATCCCAAAACAGTGCAAGAGGCTGCAGAACTCTCGGACCGCTATGCCAAGAGCAGACCTGCTCTTAGAGCAAATGGGGCAGGCATGGCAGCACAGAAAGGGAAAAGCATGCCTTCAGGGCAGCTAAAACCTTCACTGCCTCCACCAAAACCAGTTAGCTCTAGGTTTCAGAGAAAAGATTTCTCTGAGAGGAGAAATAAATGCTGGTTGTGTAAAGAAACTGGGCAGATTGCCAGACAGTGTCCCAAAAAGGTGAGCCATAATACACAACCAGGTGCTAGAAAAGAAGTGGGTCGTTTGTGTGTCCCTGGAAGCATGCCAGTGAACATGAGGGAACACATGCATCCAGTCATGGTGAATGGTGTACAGACGCTGGGGCTGAGGGACACAGGGGCATCCCTGACATTGGTAAAGGGGGATCTGGTACAGCCTGGTCAGTTTATACCCAATAAATACATCACTGTACAGGACTTTGCAGGTGGGGAGAAAACATTGCCCCTCGCTAGTGTTCTCCTAGACTTGGGTGAAATGGGAGAACTGTGCAACAGGTGGCTGTAGCCAAAACATTAGCAGTGGATGTGATCCTGGGTAACAATCTCCAGCAGGGGATGGTATGTGCAATTACCCGTAGCCAAGTGGCAAGGGAAAATTGTAGCTCCCTGAACCCCACAGAAACCAGTGTGGAAACCACTGAGAGGCTGGTTCCTGAGCGTGTCTCCTGATGGGGAGACTGATAAAAAGGGGGTAGAAATTTCCACAGTAGCAAGTAACCACACAGCTAGAGGGTTATGCCAACAAGGGAGGGGTGACCCCTTGTCAGAGGGTTGGGATTGACAGTGATCCTGAGGGCCCTGACGCCAGTGCTAGGGACCTTAGTTCAGCGACAGAAGGGGACCTGTCCCAGGCCTTGGGACTGTGTGAGGGGTTTGCAGCTGCTCTGAGGAGTGACCCTAGTTTAGAGAAGCTGAGGGCTTGGGCAGACTCTGACGGAGCACAGACACACATAAGGTTTATTGGGAAAATGAACTTATGTATACTCAGGCAGTACAGACAGAGGGAGGGATGCTAGGCAGGCAGCTTGTCGTTTCCCAGGGGCATCATGAGCAGTTGCTCAAATTGCACATGATATTCCCTTGTCTGGTCATCTGGGAATGCATACTACACAGCAGTTAGCCCAGAATTTCTACTGGCCTAACTTCACCCAGCAGGTGAAAGTGACAGGTCTTGTCACTGGTGCCAAGAAATAGGGAAGGTGGGCAAGAAAACCCAAGTCGCCCTGATTCCATTGCCCATAGTGGAGGAGCCATTCCAGAGGGTGGAAATGGATATTGTGGGGCCTTTAAATACCCCCAGCTCCTCAGGGAAGAGACTCATCCTGACTGTGGTGGATTATGCCACCTGGTACCCAGAGGCAGTCACCCTATCCTCTCTGAGGACAGACAAAGTGGCAGATGCCTTACTTGGGATTTTCTCCTGTGCTGGGTTTGCACAGGAGGTAATCACTGATTGAAGGGGTTCCTTCATGTCAGACCTGATGAAATGTTTATGGGAGAAGTGTGGGGTGGTGCAGAGATGCACAACACCATATCACCCACAAGCCAATGGGCTTGTGGAGCGATTCAATGGTATCCTAAAGTCAATGCTCCGGGCATTTGCTGAACAACATGTGAGGGACTGGGAGAAATACCTTCCTCCACCTGTTGTTTGCATACAGGGAGGTGCCCCAAGAGTTAACAGGATTTTCCTCCTTCGAACTCTTATATGGACGCCGGGTACATGGGCCCCTAGACTTGATCCTGGAGGACTGGGAAGGCAAGCATGCCACCCAAGGAACTCCCATTGTGGATTACATCCTTAGGTTTAGGGAAAGGCTGAAGGAGCTTAAAGGGACAGCCCAGAGCAACCTGGCAGCTGCCCAACAGAAACAAAAAGTGTGGCACGACTGCAGAGCCAGAGCTCACTCATACACGGTGGGTCAGGAAGTCATGTTTCTTATTCCGGTCCGGAAAGACAAGCTGCAGGCTGAGTGGGCAGGACCATACAAAGTGGTTAGGAAGGTAAATGACGTAAACTACATTGTGGAGTTACCTGACCGAAGACAGACAGAAAGGATGTACCATGTCAACATGATGAAACCATATGCCAATAGGGCTGACATGGTGTTTGCAGTGTGCAGTCATGGGGAAGGGATTGACGAAGGAGACCCCCTTCTGGACTTGCTGGAAGAGAGTAAACACGAGTCCTCTGTGGAGGCAGTAAAATTGTCTCCCCAGCTGGCCCCAGGCCAGCTCCAGAAAGTAAGGGAGGTTTTAGCAGACTTTGCCACCAAGCCTGGTCCAACCCCCTTAGTAACACACGATGTGGAGACAGGGACACAGACGCCCATACGGCAGGCAGCATATCGGGTGTCGGAAGCTGTCCAAAACAACACTAGGAGGGAAGTGGAGGAGATGCTGGATTTAGGGGTAATCCAGTGATCCCACAGTCCCTGGGCCTAACCCGTAGTCCTTGTACCCAAGCCAGATGGCTCAACTCGTTTCTGTGTAGACTATCATGGACTGAATGCAGTCATGATGTCAGACGCCCACCCAATGCCCCGGACGTATGAACTCCTGGACAAGTTGGGAGGGGGCGACCTACCTTACGACCATTGACCTGACAAAAGGGTATTGGCAGGTAGAGTTGATGGACAGAGCTAGGGAGAGGTCAGCCTTCATCACTCCGATAGGCTTATTTGAGTTTAAAGTAATGCCTTTCAGAATGTAGAATACCCCGGCCACTTTCCAAAGGTTCGTAAACCAGGTGTTAAATGGTGCTGAGGAGTACACCATGGCATACCTGGATGACATTGCCATCCTTAGTACCAGCTGGAAGGAACACCTATCCCACCTTAGGGGAGTGCTGGGCAGGATACAGAGGGCTGGGCTCACTGTCAAAACCGAGAAGTGCCAGGTGGCCATGGGAGAGGTGGCATACCTCGGGCATGTGGTAGGCCAGGGACAGCTCCGTCCTAACCAAATAAAAATAGAGGCAATCCAGGCATGGCCCAGACCAGAAATACAGAAGCAGGTCAGGAGTTTTCTAGGGACAGCAAGGTACTATAGAACATTTGTACCCAATTACAGTGCCCTGGCTCCTCCCCTATCTGACCTAACAAAGAAAAGGATGTCCAAGAAAATCACCTGGGACCCATCCTGTGAGGAAGCCTTTTCCAAACTAAAGGAGGCACTGTGCAGTGCTCCTGTTTTGACAAGTCCTGACTAGAGCAAACCTTTTATAGTTCAGACTGACACCTCAGGCATGGGTATTGGGCCAGTACTGAGTCAGACATCCAGCCAGGGGAAGGATCACTCAATAGCCTACCTGAGTAAAAAGTTACTTCCCAGGGAGCAGGCATACTCCACAGTGGAAAAGGAGTGTCTTGCCATAGTGTGGGCCCTAAAGAAATTGGAGCCATACTTGTATGGCAGCATTTTGTGGTGCAGACTGACCACAACCCCCCGGTTTGGCTGACGCAGATGGGGAAAAACAATGGTCAATTGCTAAGATGGAGTCTTGCTTTGCAAGGATACGACATGACCATTCTACATAGGGCTGGAGCGACCAATCAGAACTCAGATGGGCTGGCTCATGTGTACGAGGAGTGAACTGTTTGGGAAGCTCATCCTATGCATGGGATACACCCCCCAAATTCAGTCTAGGTGGGGGAGATTGTGGCACGTGGACAGCTGGTTCTGATTTCAATATATTTTTTCTGCAATATAAAATATGTAAGGGAGTGTCTGTCAAGAGAAAAGACTGTCTTGCTGAAATTGACACATCTAAACCCCCCAGGAATAAGTTCAAAGGACATAAGGTAGCTTAAACTGCAGATATCTGATATGCAATTACTTTAAGTATTCTTTGAAGCCCAGGAAATAAAATATCCATTCATGACATCCTCAGGGAAATCCTTTGATTTGCACTAGGTGTCATGAAGGAAGGAGAATATGCATGTGTTGGGGTGTCTCCCAAGATAGCCAGTAATTACATCAAAGAGACTTTGATGTTTGTGTGAAACAGATCACAGATTGGTTCAAAAAGTCCAATATGCATGTGTTGGGGGGGGGGGGGATCGTCTAAAGAAGCCAGAATTACATCAGAGACACTTTGATGTCTGTGTGAAGCAGATCACAAACTAGTTTTGGCAAGTCACATGAAGAGAGGAGATTCATTTATGTCACCTATTGTTTTTTTAAATATCTTAGTAGGACATCCTGTGTTATAAAATATGAATTGTAATACACCAAGGCAGAGTTAGGTGACCTCAGAGAGAAAGCCGGCTCAAGACTGCTTTTAAATATACTGAGCCGACCTTACAGAGTGGCATTATTTCTGACTGAGAAAAGAGGAACAACAAAGCACTGAAAGATTAGTTAAGGAGACCTTAGATAAGACCAGTCTAAGTGTATGTGTTGTAGGAATTTGCATTTTTAAAACCTGTTTTGTTTTTAAGACTGTATGTGTTGGGATATCTTCTTCTGTAATTACTGTTTTCCTATTTTTTACCTATTTTAAAGTAAAGATATATTTTAAAAACAGAAGCTGCCTGGTGTGCTTTGAAACTTCTTTTTATATAAGTGAAGCTTAGATGCTTATAGTTGACACTGTGCATTAGCTTATTGTGGTGCCAAACTGGGAAACAGATAAGAGATCTCTAGGTCTTGCATAGAGTTCCAAGGGTTCATTTTGTAATACCTGGTTAGGTGCCTGTAGACAAAGATATCTCCCCCCCCAAGACAGAATTATCTGAGCCTGATAATTGGGTACGCTAACAAGAGGTTATCAGTTTGAATTCCTCCAGAACTTGGGACAAAGGTGACTTGAACCCACAAAACAGACAAGAGGGTTACCTTGTTCTGTTAACAATTCTACGCTCAGAGGTTGTCATTTTAGGAGTAGAGGGCTGACCTGCTGAGTGGGTTTGTGACAGATACCACCAACTGACCCTCATGTAATCATAACCTTATGCACCTACAAGTATTAGTGCCTTACCACAGTCTCATAATGTTTTACCTATATGATGTTTCTGCCATAGTTTCTAGTTGTCATATATATTCTGCTATACTCATAATCACTTATATTCTGTAGTTTTCCACTATTGTGACATGTTGAATGCTTTTCTGATGACACTGCAAGTGTTCCCAGACTGTCTCCAGTGAGACTGATAACAGGTTGCTATGAATTTCCTTTGTTCAGAGATTCTTCCTTACTTTGCAACTTCATTTCCTATGTAATTGCCCAAGGGAGACACCCTATTTACATGCCTTATCCAATGCTGTATGTTTATCATATCTGTAACTCACTCCTATCAGTCATATATACTTGTATGTACACCAGAGCCTAAGGAAAGAAAGAGACCATACTCGAGGAATGGTGGGAAATTGGCTCCCTTGTGATTGCTTTGTTTCACTTGTTATGGCGTGAGTATTGTAATAAGCTTCTTTTATTACTTTTACTTGTTGTTACTTTCTTTGTCCAGCATAGCATGCAAAGAATCTAAGGTGTGATCTTTTCACATGTAGCAATAATATAAGTCATAATACATCATAAAACATTAGAAGAACTAAATGGATAAAACTGACAATTGCAATACACAAGAGTGAGTGTAAAGGCAGCAGGAGGTGGGTACAGGTTGAGGTGGTCAGGTGATGGAGGAGTGATGCAGGATAAGGTTAATGAGAGAAGGTAGATAAATATAACAGTGGCTACCAGTACAGACGGAAGAGCAGCCAGCAGGTCTTGTCAGACTGAAGGAAGGGGTGGTGAGGTGATTAGAAAAAGGTATGGAGAACTTACTGGGACAGGTAGAGCTACCGGTGTAGCCAGAGCAGCCAGCAGGACTCATCAGACTGGTGGGAAGGGTGGGGGGTGTTAGGAAAGTGGTATAAAGAACTTTTGCTTTAGCGATTTCATTGTGCAGCGAGTTAAACAGTTTTGGAGCTCTGATTGCGAATTACCATAGCCCTTGCGAAGTCCGACCTTGGGGTACTAGGAGGGTTAAGCAATCGGCACTTCTATTGTAGGAAGGGCTGAAGAGAATATTAACCCCAGGTGGTAGAAGACCAAGGATGGCCTTCTTTACTACAAGTTGGGTGTGGCAGGATATTCTACCCTCAAGCTGCAGCCAATTTGCCTGCTCATAGAGGTCATAAGTGTGAGTCCGTGGGGCAGCCCCAGTTAGAAGTCGGCAGGCCTTGTTGATGGTAATTGATATTCACTTTAGGGCAGTGTTAGAGGCAGCACCATGTATCACCAGCCCATAGTCTATTATGGAGACAATTGAGCTTTGGATTGCAAGCTTCAGCAGCAAGGCAGTGCTTATGTTTATAGAGAAGCCCAATATGGATATTCACAGATCTGGCAACGTGGTTAATATGAGTGGTATAGGATAGTGTGGAATCCAACATTACACCAAGGTATTTAAAACTGTTTGCTCCAGAGTAACTCCTAATCTGTTACTGACAATCGGCTGAGTGGTTACGTGTTTGTTGTGCGAGCCTTGGAAGAGCATAGTCTTCATTTTTGTGTAGTTGAGCACAAGCTTCTGTGTGATGAACCAAGTCTCCACTACAGTGAAACTTTCCTGAAAATGGTTCTCCAGTTGGACAGGGTTGGAGTTCCTAGTGTATATAACCGCATCAGCAGCATACCGGAGGATTTGCATGGGGTAGTGTGTGGGGAGGTTGAGGAAGATGCTATAAGTAATGGTCCCAGAATTGACCCTTGGGGCACCCCAGAGCGAGCAGAAAGTTTGGATGACAGAGCATCTCCTATCTTAACCTGCTGTGACCAGCCCATGAGGTAACTGTTAAACCATCTTAGGGTGTCTGCTGATAGACCGAGCATAGCTAGCTGGTCAAGCAGTAATGGGCAATTGACCGTATCAAACACCTTGGATAGGTCAATGTAGGTGGTGCTGAGTTGGCCTTGGTCCAAGCTTGGTGGATATAACTCATGAATTGAAGTAGCACGGTAGTGGTGCTGTGCCCCATTTGAAAAACATGTTGGTGTGGAGACTGCAGGTTGTATTTCTCCAAATACTCTCCCACTGGTCTGTAACAATTTTTTCAAGAGCTTTAGATAAAAAAAAGGGGGGAGGGGAGATAGAGATGGGCCTTGTCACCACTTTTATGGATGGGGTCACCAAGGCTAGCTTCCATAAATGGGGGAATTGGGAGAGCGAGAGGGACTTACTGATAATCTTGGTAAGTGGGGACAGGACTTCGTCAAGTGTAAGGGCAATGAGCTTCAGATCTAGCAAGTCTCGGCTAGTTCTGGATCTACCAAGTACTTTGAGTATTTTTTTGGCTTCTCTTTTATTTAAAATGGAAAGGAAGATGTGCATGCTCTGCATGAGGTTTGGCATTGGTTTCTGCGCCGGTAGAGGTGTCGAAGAAGTTTGAAGGTAGTACTTGGCTGAGGTCGGTGAAAGCCGAGTTGAAGGTGTTTGCAACACTGGTGGGGGCTAGGGTTAAAGCACCATCTATGTTAAGCATGGAGGGCATGGTCTTAGATTCTTTCCCTGGGAGTTCCTTAAGGTTGTTCCAAAATTTCCATCCATCTTTCCAGGTGCTGCCAAGACTGCATCTATAGTAGTTTGCTTTTTCAGACCGTATGGCCCAGGTGCAGGCATTCCTAGCAGTTTTGTGTGCCAGAGTGTCTGCTGACCTGCCAGAAGCTCTAGCGCGATACCACAGATGGTTCTCTAACTTCATTTTTTGTAGGAGATCATACGTGATCCATGGGGTGTTGGTTCTCCTGATTTTCCTCTTCTTGAAGGGGGCATGTACATCACAGGCAGCATTAAAGCTGGAGATGAAAAATTCTAGGGCAGAATCTGTATCTGAGGCAGTATTGATATGTGACCAATCTTGTCTTAGCAATGTTTTTAGCAGTTGTAAGTGCCCTCGGGCGAGTACCCTACTATAAACGTTTTTTCTCGGGGGGCTTGATAAATTTGTTAGACCACACACACAGAATGGGGAAGTGATCACTTATGGTGTCAGGAAGGACGTTAATATGTGAGATATGGTCAGGGAGGTTTGTAAGCACCCAGTCCAGTAGAGTGCTGGTCCCTGTCTTATAGTTAGATCTTGTTGGTGACTGGACTAGCTGTGAGAAGTTTACTACAGTCAAGGCATCTTTATAAGTGATTGCATTGGACGACAGCCAGTCTGTATTAAAGTTACCCAGCAATATTACCTCAGAGTTGTATTTCAGATTAATGCAGTTAAGAATGGTGTTAAGGCCCAGTGACTTGGAGTTGGGAGGGATGTACACCGAGGCAACAGTCAGACCTTGTTATGAGCACCAAGTAGTATCTTGAGAGAAAGTATTTGTATATTAGTCCCACAGCTGGGCAGGTCAAGGGCGTAGCCCATTAGGGACTCTTTGAGATAGATGACGCAGCCGCTGCCTTTCCCTGCAAGCCTATCCAGTCGAAAAGGGAGTACCCCGGTACTGAAACGGCATTGTTTTAAGAAATGGCATAATACCGACAGCATTAGCAGTTGTAAGGTGACTGAGCCACGAAGTTAGGGAAGCCAAACATACTTTTATGAGTCTGCAGAAAGGGACTGCTATACATTTTCAAGCAGAGTTAAACGATCTTTAGGTTTTATTGGTGCTCTCCTCAGCATTTATGACACCTACCAATTGGCCCAGCAGGGGGCAGCTAGTGACCACTTAATCAAAGCCATTAGCAGTATTCATGAATCACTTAATCAGAATAGAATTTTAAGAATATCACATTAGGGCTAGAAATGTATTTTAATATAACACAAAAAAAATATTTTAGAAGCCCAGCATGACAGAGTGGTTCAGTCAGAAGTGCATAGTCTATTGGAAGGAACAGTTTCTGATTGAAGAAATGGCATAATACCAATGGGACTAGTGGGGCCTGAATTTATA
Organism: Neoceratodus forsteri; assembly: GCA_016271365.2. NCBI lineage: Eukaryota > Metazoa > Chordata > Ceratodontiformes > Ceratodontidae > Neoceratodus > Neoceratodus forsteri. The sequence continues at coordinate 1,097,885,864 of CM057451.1, forward strand.
CAACTGATATATAGAACTGACACAGACATTGCTCATTCCCTAGATCTAGACACTATGTGCTTGGTTCTCCAATGGGATTTAATGTGCAAGATTCCAGTGTGCCGGACACCTGGCGCAAGGGACCTGTGGCATTCTCTGGCTGGCGATCGGGATTCATGATCTTGTGTGCCACATGCTCCAAGTTAGAGCAGCTTTTCCTGTTCTAACTTCAGGGGCCTTTTTATGGGGTTTGCACCATATATGTGGCGCAAGCCACCATAAAAAGGGTAAAGTGTCGCAAATGCGCACGACCTATGAGAATAGGGCACACGGTGTGGCACTGTGTCCAGGGCAGCACAGGGTTTGATGCAGGGTTTGTGAAAGCCCTGCATCACCCTTTGATAATCAGACCCCATGTCTGCTGCCACAGTGTACCCATATCATTCAGCCTCAAAGAGTTGTAGCTTTTGTTTGGAATTCATCATCACCCCCCCCACCACAGAGTTCAGCTCATTCTCCTTGTACTAATTGTGCCAGTAATCCGTACTGTCCCGAAGTTCTGTAATACTTACGTATCTCAGCTTAAAATACCACACAACGTGCACTTTCCTGCTGCTGCACGGTACCGCACTGCAATTTTTAACCTTGTACTGTTGTTATGGACCAGTGTAACCCTACTTGTTTTGAATCTCTACTTTCTTTAGCCTGTATTTTGACGTTTTTCCTGTTAACTGCTTATCTACCCCTTCCCCCCTCCTCTCCAGGATGCATCTGAAATCGAGCAGTAGTCTGCTCAGCATGCTTTCCTGGTAAAACTCTTAAATATGTTTTCTCATATTTAAGGGACAATCTGGGACCAGGTATACCGTAATTATTGTTGGGTTTTATTTATTTGATCGTATGCTTTATGCTGTCAGAGGCATGCCTTATGATTACATTACCTATAGTAAAGGACAATGGAAAGGCAATTCACATGAATCTTAAGAACCATGGCAGGAAAAGATGTACACCGGTGAAGGGAAGGCATACACTCCTTGTGAAATCGCTAAGGCATGCCCACTGAAGATTAACAACATCCCAGATCTTGCCCATAATGCAGTGCATAGACTAGTTAATGGCAGTTACAGTATGTCATTTTGAAACACAAATGTATTTTAACCAATGGCTCCACATGGCCAACACTGGTCACATTTTTAACACATAGGCATGTTGCTAGGACTTTTTACTCATTGTACCTAGTGTATACATGGTCTACACTGCCACTGAGCATATTCATGTTTCCATGCCTTATGGATTGAAGTATTTTTTTGCCTTGAAAGAAACTGTTACTTGGACATCTCCTGCAACTGATATACAGCACAGTGCTGATTAACTGTATTTGGCAGAACACAGGAATCGCACTCTACTGTTCAGACCGGAAAAGTTATGGGACGCTATTTCTAAACTACAGACTTGGTTTAGCAATCTTCTGCCTGGTCTGGGAAGTAAATGGAAATGGGTTTGAGTGCCCCTTTTCACTGTGGACTTCTTACCAACCCTCCATGTTGTCACTCCCTTGTTACATGGGGTGCACCTCTATATGCTAGAATTTGAAAACTGAGTACAACAACGAGCAAAAAACAAGGAGCACCAGGATATGTGCGGTGCTATTGAAATTCAAAGCAAGCAATAGCGAAATGGACATAAGCACCCGCACAGCACACTGACTAGCGTCTCAAAGATAAAAAAATCAAATTTATTACAGACCAGAATCAGGACGCACACTGTACAGACTGACGTTTCACTTGGCCGGCTGCCAAGTTTCCTCAGAGTGTGCAGGGTGCGTCCTGATTCTGGTCTGTAATAAATCGGATTTTTATCTTGAGACGCTAGTCAGTGTGCTGTGCGGGTGCTTATGTCCATTTCGCTATTGCTTGATTTGAAAACTGAGCAGCTTGATGAACCTTGCCCTGACCTCCAGTGTGGGGAGGGACATGCAGAATCCATCATATGAGGTTTGGGTGAATGGAAAGGCATGGGTGTGCTATGTTACTTTTAGCCAAGCCCCATCAGCTGATTCTTTTAATTTGGACCGGTGGGCAGCACGCCAGAGTCAAGAGGATGCGATTCCCTTTTCTAGCTTCATAAGCCACAGACCCTTCATTATGGAAGGGCACAGCTTCCTTTTAACACAAAAAAGAAACAGCACACATAATTCCTTTTAACTGCCCATTCTCAGTTCCCCAGTATTGGGTGACCTGACCCACTGGTACACCCCTCTTTCACCCGTTTCTGCCCCTCCTACTCACATGGACTACTCTGCTACGCATTTTGCTTGGTGAACCCCTGAAAGTTACAAACTTCCAGGTGTTCAGGGGGATTGAAACGACACCCCAATATGCTACCAAAATATTATGTATACTTATGGAGAGATAGAAGCCTGCATTGGGACAGTGATGCTATAATGTTGGGGATACCTGTACACTGCCATGAAAACTAATGATGCGTCTACTTGCAAACTGCAATGACTATCATCACTTAGCCTGTTTTGCTGCATTTTTTGGAAAACTGCTGATTAGCCTAGACCTGATACTTGGGAAATTACTATCACAAGTTTTTTGCAAAAACAGATGCAATGAGACAAGTTTTGTAACACAACTGTCAATGTGACCATCTGACCTTTGGCAAAAGGAAAGTAGTCGGTGACTTGCTAAAACTAATTTGCAGGAAACTGCTTTTCTAGGCTTTTTTTTTTGCTAAGCAAGGCAATAACTAGGTGTTTTGCAAATGGATCATGCCACTCATTTATGATGAGATAATGGAAAATACAGCCTTAGCAAATATGTAATTGTGTACAAGACTGTATAAAATATCTACTTGCACCCTGATCATTGAGCTGAACTAGCTAGCCACTCCAGAAGAAGAGTACCAGGAACTTCAGCAGGTCAAACCCAGAGCCTCCGTCTGTGGATAGCAACCAAGGAGCTTGGTTGTCTGTTGTAAGTTACCTGGTTTCTTAATACGTCATAATAATGTGGGTTTTTACCTAGAAGTCTCCATCTGTGATAGCAATCTTGGAGCTTGATTGTCCATTGTAAGATATCTGATTTTTTTTATTATGTCCTAATAAACTTTGGACTTTTATGCTTGGTGCTGGTGTTTGTTGGTCTGTCACAACTTGTGCAACCCAAATTATTCACAACAGGTCTTCCCAGATACAAATCCGTAATGCCTATTGTCCCAGCGCATCCATTTGGACTCCAGGAATTCTATCAGCTTGTTACTTCAGTTTGGTTTCTATCAATTTGCCACCTATGAAAAGTCAAGCTGACTGGCCTGTAGTTCTCCGGCTTGTCCTGGATCACACTTTTGTGGAGGGGTACTACATCCACAATTCTCCATTAACATAGAAACACAGAAACATAGAATTTGATGGCAGATAAGGACTGCTTGGCCCTAGTCTGCCCATTTTCCTAACAGATAAGCTGCAGATCCTAATTAACCAACAGCTTACTTCCTCCTACCCCCACTAGGACTGCCTTATGTCTGTCCCATGCATTCTTGAATTCCCCCACTGTTCTTGACTCCACGACCTCCTCAGGAGCTATTCCATGCATCCACAACCTCTCTGTGAAAAATACTTCCTCACATTACCTCTGGGCCGTCCCCCTCTATCTTCAAATTGTGACCTCTTGTTCTTGCACATCTCTTTTCTGAAAGATGCCACCCTCTTGGACTTTGTTGATTCCCTTGAGGTACCTGAAAGTTTCTATCATGTCCCCTCTCTCCCTCCTTTCCTCAAGGGTATACATATTAAGCTCCTTTAGTCTTTCTTCGTATGTCTTCTGGTGCAGACCCTGCACCATTTTGGTTGCCCTCCTCTGGACAGCCTCCACTCTATGTCTTTGCGGAGATGGGGTCTCCAGAACTGCACACAGTACTCCAGATGGGGTCTCATCAACTGTCTGTACACAGGGATAACAACTTCCTGTTTTCTACTATTGATGCCTCTCCCTATGCATCCCAATATCCCCCAGCCTTTCCTTACTGTCTTTTCACATTGCTTGCCCACCTTTAGGTCATCTGATATAATTACCCCCAGGTCCCTTTCCATTTTACTGTTGTCAGTATCTCACGCCCCATTGTGTACTCTTGCCCTGGGTTTTTGTTTCCCAGGTGCATTACCTTGCACTTCTTTGCAGTGAATCTGAGCTGCCATACATTTGACCATTCCTCTAACCTTGCCAAGTCCCTTCTCATCCTTTCCACTCCATCTGGTGTATCAACCCTGTTGCAGATCTTTGTGTCATCTCAAAGAGACATACTTTTCCTTCTAGTTCCTCTGCAGTGTCACTTATAAAGACATTAAAAAGGACCGGTCCCAGTATTGAACCCTGCGGTACCCCACTAGTAACCCTCCTTTCTTCACTGTGGACTCCATTTACTACTACCCTTTGCGTCCGGTTGTCTAGCCAATTTTTTATCCAGGCTACCACCTTGGGACCCACTCCAAGGCTGGCTAACTTGTGTATTAATCTTTTGTGTGGGACTGTATCAAATGTCTTGCTAAAATCTAGGCAAGTTATGTCCACAGTCCGTCCCTGGTCTACTACTTTGGTCACCCAGTCAAAGAAATCTATTAAATTCGTCTGGCACGACCTTCCCATCGTGAATCCATGCTGCCTTGGGTCCTGTGCCCCACTGGCCACTAGGTACTCAACAATTCTTTCCTTCAGAAGTGATTCCATAATTTTACCTATCACTGAGGTCAAACTAACTGGTCTGTAGTTTCCTGCCTCTGTCCTGCTCCCACTTTTGTGAAGAGGAATCATATCCACCCTCCTCCAGTCCTCAGGTACCACCCCATCCTCCCATGATTTGTTAGAGAGAGTAGTCAGCGGTGTCATTAGTTCTACCCTTAGTTCTTTTAGAATTCTTGGGTGAATCCCATCAGGCCCCATTGCTTTGTCCACCTTCAATTTTATTAGTTCTTTCAGAACCCATTCTTCTGTAAATGGACTGGTATCGACCCTCATCTTCAGAGTGTTTCTCTTGTTTGGTTTAGGTACCTCCCCCTCCTCTTCCTTTGTGAATACTGAGCAGAAATATTCGTTCAGTATCCCTGCTTTTTCATTGTCACCCTCTATCCACATTCCTTCCTCTTCATTAAGCCTCAGTATCCCTCCTTTGGTCTTTCTTCGCTCCCTAATGTACCTATAAATGGTCTTATCCCACTTCTTAACAGAGTTGGCTATCCTTTCCTCGGTTTGGGCCTTTGCTATTCTGACTGCCTTCCCAGCCTCTTTCTGCTTTAACTGATAAAGTTATCTGTCCTTCTCCTTCTGTGTTTCCTTATATTTCCTGAATGCTATCCTTTTCTCCTTAACCTTCCCTGCCACCTCTTTTGAGAACCATAGCGTTTTTTTCCTTCATCGTGTTTTGTTGATTTGCTTTACACAAAGGCTTGTTGCCTCTGTGATGGCTGTTTTGATTACTCTCCATTGTTCCTCCACCCTCCTTCTTGCCTGTTTGCTAGTGCTTTTCTGAGGCATCTCTCATTTTCCCCAAAGTCAGCCTCCTAAAGTTCAATACTCTTGCTTTTGTAGGCTTGATTGTATGGCTGTGTTTATCAGTGAACCACACACAGTTTGGTGGTAGCTTGTTCCCAGATGGCTACCCACTTCTAAATCTGAGATTCTTTCTCCGTCCCCATTTGAGAGTACCAGGTCTAAGACTGCTCCCTCCCGAGTGGGTTCCAGTACTAGCTGTCCGAGGCATGCCCCCTGTAGGACATCAAGAATGACCCTGCTCTTGGATGTGCCTGCAGCAAAGGTGCTCCAGTTAACACCTGGCATATTCAGGTCCCCGATCAACAATATCGCACCTTTTTCTGCCATTCTAAGGAAGCCTTCTATCATTTCCTTGTCCATTCCCTCCCCCTGAGATGGGGGTCTATATACAACCCCCATGTGGATTGTGGTGCCATTTCCTGTCTCCAGGGTGACCCAGAGTGTCTCATCTGCTCCCTGTTTACTCTTTAGTTCTGTTGCTTTGATCCCTTCCTTTACATAAAGAGCTACTCCTCCTCCTCCTCTTTTACCCTCCCTGTCCCTCCTGTAGATTGTGTATCCTGGTATGTTGACATCCTAGTCATGGTTCTCTGTGTACCATGTTTCTGTGACTGCCACAATAGCCAGGCAACCCTCTTCCATCAAGGCCACTAGTTCAGGGAGCTTGTTACACAGACTACAGGCATTGGTACTCATCACCCTCCACTTTTTGATGGCCTTACCCCTTTTAGCCCCATTCCTGTCCTTACTGCCTTTGTCTTTTTTACATTTACTTCGGCCTGCTCCTAATGACTTCTCTACCTTGGTGTTTACCTCACTAATTACTGTTGTTTGTGGGGGAAGGCTGGGATTTCCCTGCTCCTTTTCAGTGCCTCCCCCTTTGGCTAGTTTAAATGCTTGCCAATGAAGCATTTAAACCTCTCACCTAGGATCCTGGTTCCCCCCCTGGACAGATGCAGACCATCGCGCCAGTATAGGTCTGCATCCCTCCAGGTGGCTCCCCAGTCCCCAATGAAGCCAAAACCCTGAGCTCCACACCAGTTTTTCAACCATTCATTGAATTCCCTAGTGAGGAGTACCTTAGCATCACCCTTGCCATAGACAGGCAGCACCTCCGAGAAGGTTACTGTATGTGCTACTTGTCTAAGGCCCCTCCCCAACTTTACAAACTCCTCTTGCACTGCTCTGATCCCATTCCTAGCCAGGTCATTTGTCCCTAGGTGGACAATAACATCCAGCTCCCTCCCTCGTGTAGCTGCTCCCACGATCCTGAGGATTCGCTTCCTGTCCCTCAAGCCGTGGTGCCAGGCAGGCACCTTACCTCACTCTCCCCTTCCTCCACCATTTCTACCCCACCATGATTGAGTTCCCCACCAGGAGTTGTTTCCTTCCCTGTGGGGTCTCATGCTACCCTCCTGTGGGTCTCCTTTGTGAAGGTTCCCAGCATCCTCCTTGGTCTCCACTGCAGGTGCCTCCATAGAGGAACCACTATCCACCAGAAGAGCAGATGAATTGTGAGAGGTACAGCTGGAGGATGCAACTCTGTTCCACCACCCTATCCCTCCCTGGGCCCACCTGGTCCAGCCTCTCCTCTTTCTTGGCAACCTCTGAGGTAGTGGCATTGGCCTGGTGGTCCCTGGGTGGGAGAGGTTTCACGAATCTAGCCAGGTCAGCCTGGAGACAGGCAACCTCCTCCCTCAGACCAGAGAGGTGCCTGCAAATAGGGCAGCATCACAGCCTCCAGAATGTCTCCCGGAACACTGCCGCCTCACAGCCATTGCACTGCACCACTCCTATCATGTCTTATTTTGTGTCCCCTCTCCTGTTTCTCTGTATGCTTACTCTCTCCTCTCCTTACAACTCTCACCCTTCCTGTTCTGGGACAGTAACTTCCTATATTCTTCAGTAGCCTCCTTCTTCCTTGCTCAGTGTCAGACCACCAGCAGCTGGGAGGAAGAGTGAGCTACTTTTTCCCCTTTAGGGTTGACAAAACCAATGTTTCTCTATTATCCTTCCCTTCCTACTGCCAAACAGGAAGTTCCTGCTGACAGTCAAATCCAGTGGCTATAAAAGTAGAACTGGATTAGGGTGGGATGAAGGGCAATTAGTAAGAAAAAAGGCTAGCAACAGGAAATTGTAATTTGAGTCACCTGCTTTTATAGTGTCTAAACTACACCCCCAATTAAGCTCTTTCCTCCTACTGGTTTAGCAAAGTAAACTGATACAGAACACACACTGACTTTCTTTTCTTTTTTTTTAAACCCTAAATAAGGCCCCTTCTACTTCTAATAAAGTATCTGTTTGCTTAAACTCAACGGACACTGACTCCTGCTAAGATATAAGTGTTAAATTAATAAGAAAATTCCCTGGGCACCTCTCAGGTCTCAAGGGAGTCACTGTACCAGGCCAGGCTAGTTTAGCAGATGGGGGAGAAGGACCAGTTGCGAGCAGTGAGGGGGGAATTAGCAAGGAACAGAAGGCTACTCAGGAGGAGGAGAGGCATAGGATTGGAGGAGGGGTGGCCATGGTAAATAAGGAGGGTGGCATATGGCACCAGAAGGGGAGGAACACGGGCCGGCTGGGTGGAGGGCCTGTAGAAAGGATGAGGGACATGGAAGGGGGGATGGAGGAAAAAGGTGGTCAGAGTGCTCCTGCTGAGATTCTATGATCAGGGGTATCAAATGGGATAGGGAGGAGAAGCCTGGCCAGTTAGAACAAGATGCTTCCCTGGACTAACGGTGCACAGGGCTAAGCCGAGTATATCAGCTGGCAAAAGGATTGTGGGGTTCCCCAGACATACTGGTCCACCTGGGTACAAATGACAGTGAGGGAAATAGCGAGCTAGAGATACAGGTAAGATTCAGGGAGCTCGCCAGGGTCTGTCATGACATAGGATGCACAGTTTCCTTCTCAGAAATCCTGCCAGTGCCAAGGGCTAGTGAGGAACACAAAAGGAAAATTAGGGAGATAAACCAGTGGCTCAGGGGGTGGTGTGAGGCCAGAGGGTATGGGTTGATGGGGGATTGGGGGGAGACCTGGGAGGATAAGGAGCTGTATGCTAGAATGAACTCCATCTCAATTTGGAGGGAGGAATCCTTAAGTTGAAAATAGAGGGGTTCATTGGTGAAAAGTGGGGTTTAAACTTGTGAAGGGGGTGGGATGGGAGAAAAGGCTGTCAAGGGGTGCCGATAAAGGAGGGACTCTGTCTCCACCCCCCTGGGGACCAGGAGGATTGCAGGAAAGGCCAACTGGCAAAGTGCAGACCAGGGGAAAACAGAATCCCCATGGGAACACGAGCAGGGGAAATGGAACTATAAGGAAAGGGTGGAAGGTAGTCCTGCTAAATGCCAGGAGCTTGGGCAATAAATGCCTGAGCTCCAGGCGATGCTAACTGAGGAGCAGTGGATGTGGCAGCGGTCACTGAGACTTGGGCCACTGCAAGACATGACTGGGACCTGAACCTGGAGGATACACTATGTTCAGGAAGGACAGGGGAGGGAAGGGAGGAGGGTAGCAATGATAGTCAAAACTGCATTGGCATGAGGGGAGTACAGGAGGCGGAGGGAACTGTGGAGGCGATTTGGGTCACCTTGATAACAGGGGGCAAGAGGGTAAAATAGGAGTGGTGTATAGACCCCCTGCCCTGGCGGAGGAGCTGGAGGACAGTCTGGTGGCAGATGTTAGGAGACACTGCAGACTGGGCAGAGGCAGTGGTGGTGTTGGGGACTTAAACATCCAGGAACAGACTGGAGACTATGACATCCTCAGTGACCAGGGAACAGAGGTTGTTGGATGTCTTTTTAAGACGTTCCTAACTCAGCAGGTGAGGGAACCGACCAGGAGGCACGGTACTGGATGTGGTCCTGGCAGACAGTGACCAGATTGGGGGCTGGAGGTAAGGGACCCATTGGCGGGGAGTGACCATGCCACGGTCTGGTTCTGCCTGGACGTAGGAGGTAGAAGGCTGCACAAAGGCAAGTAACCGACTTCAGAGGTGTTTAAGGAAATGGGAAGGATCCTTAAGGAGCATTTGGATGGGATTGGGTCAGACATGGCGCTGATAGTAGGTGGGAAATCATCAGGAGAGGGTGCAGGATGCTACCAGCACCTGTGCAAAAGTAAGGCAAATGCGGTAGGGCCCAAAAACCCTGTTGGTGGACCAGGGAGGTCCAGGAGGTGGTGCGGGAAGAAAGCAGCCTATAAGCAATTCAAGTGCTCAAGGGTGAAAGGATCAAGGGAGTGCAGGCTGATGGCTAGAAGGGCCACTAGAGTGGTGAGGCGGCTAAGGCAAGGAAGGAGCAGAACCTGGCAGGGAAATTAGGAGAGGAACAAGGGTTCTTTAGATACATTGGGGAAAAGACGAAGGGTGAAGGGCAGATTAGCAGGATTAAATCAGGGAGAGATGGGCACAAGACCCGGGGAGCAGGCTGAGGTACTAAATGAGTACTTCACCTCCAGTTTTCTGAGGGAAAATGGGGTGCTGCATCATACATGGAGAGACAGAGATACTGAGGAGGGGGACCCTTACCGATCGGCAGGTCTGGGGGAGAGAGAGAGGCATCACTGGCAGGTGGGAGGAGGCTAAGCAGGAGAAGGGGTACGGAGTGGAAATCACAGCAGAGAGTGAGGAAGCCCTCAGCTCCCTTAAGGCGGAGAAAGCACGGGGCGGATAAATTACATCCCAGGTGCTGAAGGAACTTGCAGATGTCTGGCAAAACCCTGGCAGAGCTTTTCACCATCTCTCTGAGGACAGGGTGGGTGCCCCAAGACTGGAAGGTGGCGCATATAGTGCCTATCCACAAGGGGATCAAGGGAGGTGGCAGGGAACTACAGGCCTGTCAGCCTGACCTCGGTGGTGGGCAAGGTGATGGAGGACATTGTCAAGGAGAGGCTAGGGGGACCTGGATAAGTCAGGTGCCTGGGCGATAGCATGGATTCATCCGGAAATCGTGTCAGACAAACCTGGTGGAGTTCTATGACTGGGTGACAAGTGCCTTGGACCTGGGTAGACCAGTGGATGTCCTCTTTCTAGACTTCAGCAAGGCATTTGACTCTGTTCCTCACGTGGGCCTGTTGGATAAGCTGGGAGAAATGGGGTGGGAAACCAGATGATCAGATGGGTGAGCCAACTGGCTCAGGACCCGGACCCAGAGGGTCGTAGTTGAGGGATAGTCTCATCCCAAGGAGGGTCATTAGTGGGGTCCCACAGGGATCAGTCCTTGGGCCCCTTCTGTTCACGCTACATATAGGACATAAGGACAGGAATCAGGGTGAGATGAGTCTCTTTGCAGATGACTCGAAACTGAAGCGGTGGTGGATGGGAGGAGGAGGTGGCCCTACAGGGGGCCTGGAGGCTCTGGAAAGATGGTCTAGAAAGTGGAAGCTGAGGTTCAATGCAGGAAATGCAAGGTACTCCACCTGGGGCCAGAAACCCAGGTCAAGTGTACACCCTGGGGGAAATGCTACAAGTCTCGATGGCTGAGAGGGACCTGGGGTGGTGGTGGATGTCAAGATGAACAACTCGAGACTTGTAGGAGGCAGCAGCCAAGGCCAACAGGATGCTGGGATGCATCGCTGGGGGATCACCTCCAGAAGGAGGGAAGTGATACTCCCTTTGTATAACTGCTTGGTGAGGCCGCTGCTAAGTACTGCGTGCAGTTTGGAGCCACATAAGCGGGACATTAACCTCCTGGAGGGTCAGGAGGGCAACCAAAATGATTTGGGGCTTGGGGACAGGACCTATGAGGAGAGGCTCAAAGAGCTAAATATGTACACATTGGAAGAGAGAGGGACATGGGGGACATGATAGAGGTCTTTAGGTACATGAAGAGGGTAAATAGGGAGGAACAGTCGGGTGCTTCGAAGGAAGGAGGAAGGGGCCACTAGAGGGCATGGCTGGAAGCTGGAGGGGGGAAGATTCAGGGGAGAAAGGAGGAGGTGCTACTTCACTGAGAGGGTGGTGGAGCCATGGAATGCACTGCCTAGGGGGCTGGTGGAGGCAGAGACAGTGGAGGGGTTCAAGAGGGGGTGGGACAGGTACAGGGGAAGGGTTCTGGAAGCAAAATCCAATGCAGCAAGAATATCCGGAACTGGGAAGGGAGAAGCCAGAGAAGGCGAGGGGGACAGCAAGGTCAGCACCCAGGTTGGGGACTGACCAAACGAGCAGACACGAAAGACCATTAGGCCTATTCTGCTGGCATTTTAGTATGTTAGTACATGCTAGCTAGGGATGCTGCCAGTACCAGTGCCATCACCCACAGCACCCTAGGGTGTTGTCCAACCAGCACAGATTTATCCACCATCAGGGCTAGTAGGACCCTCACCGCAGCACGGTAGTCTGTACATTTTTTTGTCACCTCCTCTCAACCCCTGCCCCACCCCCATGGCAAAGGTCCCTACTTCCCCTTGGTAAACACTGAGAAAAATACTCATTATTTCTGCTTTATCCATACTATACTCCACCCAATCCTCCCTTTTTGACCAAAGGAAGGAAAACAGCTGGGAGGACTGGGAACACACTGCATGTAGTACTGAATGATCCTGTGGACATCCAAAGAGTGCAGCAGCACACTGGCGAGTTCAGACAATGTTTTGCCTATTTTAGCCACTGCAATAATCCACTTCAAGGTTTGCAGTATAACTGCTCTTATCCTGCTTCCCAGGTGGATGAAGGTAGCTGACTGAGCCACCTAGCTTACAATGCACCTGGGATGAGTGATAAAAATCGGTCTTACAGCACATTCTGTGGTTCGCTGCTGCTTACATATACCACACATACAATGGTGTAGAGTCACTTTCCACATCAAAAACGAGAATAATTGAGGGCGCTGCTGAGCACAGCTGCTAAGCATTCTTCTGTTCTACATTACCCTAACTTTACTTGATTTCAAAGGCATTCATTTTACATATGAACATATAAATGTGCTAGCAGACAAAGGCCTTATGGTTCATCCAGTCTGCTTGAGTGTGCAGTTCCTACTGCTTTTCTATAGGGAACTGCCCCCCTTCCCATATCCCCCTTGACCAATCTCACATACACCCTCTCCCACTCTTACCTGCAACTTTCCCCCTCACCCAATCTCTCTCTTGATGTTGTCCACCATTTTTAGGGATATCACCTCCTCTGGCAAGTCACTCCATTTAGTCACAATCCTGCCTCCTCATCTCTCTCTCCTGAACTTCCCCCCACCAGCTTTAGGCTATTAACTAAAGCTAATAGGCCCTCAGAGGTCACCCTCTTTATCCCTTTAAGATACTAGAAGGTCTCAATCATGTTCTCCCCCCCCGCCTACTGTCCTCAAGGGAGTACATGTTGAGTCCCCAGAGCCTCTCCTTATGGATGTTGCCTTGCTAGCCCTAGATCATTTTGGTTGTCCATCTCTGAACTGTTTCTAGCAAGTTGATATCCTTAAGATAAGGGCACCAACACTGTATTCTAAGTGCGGTCTCACTAAAGACCTGTACAGTGGCATGACCTCCACCTTCCTGCTGGTAATTCCTCTAGCTATGCAGGCCAGCATCCAGTTTGCTTTGACTGCAGCTTTCCTGCAGTGTGCAGAGTTTTTCATGTCACTCACGATGATTACACCCATGTCCTTTTTTTTTTTTTTTCCACTGAACAGACTGCCTGCAAACCAAGCAGTATTTGGTCCCTGGGTTTTTCTCCCCCAAGTGCATAACCTTACACTTTTTAGCATTGAACCGTAATTGCCAAATGCCTGACCACTTCTTTAGCCTAGCCAGGTCTTCCCTGAGTTAACGGTCTCCCTTCCTCCATGTCCACACTCCCACAGAGCTTGGTGACATCTGCAAACAGGTAGATCTTGCCCTTGATCCCATCTGTGATGTCATTTATGACTATGTTAAACAACGCCGGACCGGGTATATAGCCCTGTAGGACCCCACTGGTCACACCCCTAGCTTCTGAGAATTCTACCCCAACCGCCACCTTTTGTTTTTTGTCCAGCAGCCAACTTCTGACCCACCCAAGCTTAGCCCTCATCACAAGGTCTTCCAGCTTCCTAACACAAGTCTCCTGTGAGGTACACAGCTGAACACCTTGCTAAGTCCAGATACAGTGCATCAACTGCTTGGCCCTTGTCCACTGTCCTGGTGGCACCTTCAAAGAAATCTATTAGGTTAGTCTGGCAGGACCTCCCGACACAGACCCATGCTGCCTCACATCATCAGGGAGCGAAGGAAGACCAAGGGAGGATAGTGAGGCTTAATAAGGGGAGGGAGGGGTGGGCAGAGGAGACTGTGAAAAGGCAGAGATACTAAACAAATATTTTGCTCAGTATTTACAAAGGAAGAGGGAGGTACATAAAACAAACAGTAGTAACACTCTGGATACAGAAGTTGATACCGGCCCATTTACAGAAGAAAGGGTTCTGAAAGAACTCTTAAAACTGAAGGTGGACAAAGCAATGGGGCCTGATGGGATTCATCCCAGAATTCTAAAAGAACTAAAGGTAGAACTAGTGACACCACTGACTACCCTTTTTAACACATCATGGGAGGATGGGGTGGTACCCGAGGACTGGAGGAGGGCAGATGTGATTCCCCTTCACAAAAGTGGGAGCAAGGCAGAAGCAGGAAACTATAGACCTGTTAGTTTAACCTCAGTGATAGGGAAAATGATGGAATCACTTCTAAAAGAAAGAATTGTTGAGTATCTAGAGGCCAGAGGGGCACAGGACCCTAGACAGCATGGATTCACAGCGGGAAGGTCATGCCAGACGAATCTGATAGATTTATTTGACTGGGTGACCAAAGTAGTAGATCAGGGAGGGGCTGTGGACATGGCCTACCTAGACTTTAGCAAGGCATTTGACACAGTCCCACACAAAGATTAATATACAAGTTAGCCAGCCTGGGAGTGGGTCCCAAGATGACAGCCTGGGTAAAGAATTGGCTGGAGAATAGGACACAGAGAGTAATAGTAAATGGAGTCCACTCAGAAGAAAGGAGGGTTACTAGTGGGGTACCGCAGGGTTCAGTATTAGGACCAGTCCTCTTCAATGTCTTTATAAGCGACATTGCAGAAGGACTGGAAGGAAAAGTATGTCTCTCTGCAGATGACACTAAGATCTGAAACAGAGTTGATGCACAGGGTGGGGTGGAAAGGATGAGAAGGGACTTGGCAAGGTTAGAGGAATGGTCAAATGTATGGCAGCTTAGATTCAATGCTAAGAAGTGCAGGTAATGCACCTGGGAAACAAAACCAGGGAAGAGTACACAATGGGGGTGAGATACTAACAACAACAAAAATGGAAAGCGACCTGGGGTAGTCATATCAGATGACCTAAAGATGGGCAAGCAATGTGAGAGGGCAGCAAGGAGGGCTGGGGGATACTGGGATGCATAGGAGAGGCATCACCAGTAGAAAACAGGAAGTTATTATCCCTCTGTACAGACAGCTGGTGAGACCCCATCTGAGTACTGTGTGCAGTTCTGGAGACCCAATCTCCAGAAAGACATAGACAGGATGGAAGCTGTCCAGAGGAGGGCAACTAAAATGGTGCAGGGTCTGCACGGAAGACATATGAAGAGAGACTTAAGGAGCTTAATATGTATAGCCTCGAGAAAGGAGGAGAGGGGGACATGATAGAAACTTTCAAGTACCTCAGGGAATCAACAAAGTCCAAGGGTAGCTTCTTTCAAAAAAGGTGTGCAAGAACAAGGAGGCACAATTTGAAGATAGAGGGGCGGCTCAGAGGTAATTTAAAAGTTTTTTTCACAGAGAGGTTGTGGATGCATGGAGCGGCCTTCCGGAGGAGGTTGTGGAGTCAAAATCAGTGATGGAATTCAAGCATGCATGGGATAGTCATAAGGCAATTCTGGGGGGTGGGGGTAGGAAGAAGTAGGCTGCTGGTTAACTAGGATCTGCAGCTTATCCAGTAGGTAGGGAAATGGGCAGACTGGGTGGGCCAAGCGGTCCTTATCTGCCGTCAAATTCTGTGTTTCTATGTTTCTATCCTGGAGCCCATTATTCTCCAGAACGCTCACCAACCTCTCTTTCAGGATGAAACTACTTAAAAAACATTACCATTTAACAGCATCTCATGCTGAATTAAGTTATGTCCTCCTTCATCACGGCGCAACCGAAAACAAAAACTGGTGAATGCTCCAAGAATCAGCAGCAGTCGGGGAGCCAGGCCACGGTTCAGTCAGCCATATCAGCTAAAATGGAAACCAAGCTGCCCTGACAGACCTTAGTACAACTAATGAAGACAATTGATACAACGGTGGAAACTATCTTATAAAAAACTTGTCGAGCAGAATACTAAGATCGAACTCGCCATGCAAACTGCAACTGCATTGTAGCAATATGGGGCACAAGCCTTAGTTACTGCAGGCAAACTGATGCAGGAAAATGTGCATCTCAGAAATAGCCTGGAGCTCTTTGAGAACACAAACAGCAACACCAACATTCATTTGTTTGGAATGCCAAAGGAGAGTGAAGGTGCTACCTTTTTACAATTTCTACTGGACTGGGGGCCTTAAACTTAGGCCGGTTGGATTCATAGACACTGTTTCAGCATGCCTACCAGATTTTATCATGGTCAACAGCAGCACAAGGGGACTTCCAAAGAACGGTACTGTTCGTGACTGCAAGGGTGGCTATGAGAGACCTTCTACAGGCTTTCAGGAATACACAGAACATAAAACTACCAGTGGGTGTTGCACATCTTTCCCAACCCGTAATTTGCCACACCAGCAAGTCGTAAGAAATCCAACTTGGTCTTGGCAAAACTGAAAAGCCTGGTCACAGTCCACTCTCTGTTCATGCCTACCCGTTCAAGGATCCATTACGGCAGACATACTTTTTAATTCACTGACACAGTGGAGGTGGTGGAAAAGGTAGCTGCCATAGCTGCTTAATTTGGCCATCTGGAAGAACAAGAGGACTCTGAACCAGCTGTGGACAGCTGAACGCAGAGAGAACAATCTCAGTAATTCCATTTTCTGAGAACAGGTATACTGAAGATCTGAACTGAGTGACACAGTAATTTGATTTCTTCTACATATCAGGTTACTGTATTGTATCAGCTTCCATTTTCTTTAAAGGCAGTTTTAGTCCTGTTCTCTATGCTGTTTGGTTGTAAGTTATTAGAAAATTTTGTCTCAGGATTTGTTAAAAGGAATACAGCACTGAATCTGTGAGTATTTTCCCCAACAGAAGCTGTTTTTTTATGTACTGGTAACATTTTCATTGTTTTACCATCTATACAGGCCTTTTAGTAATCTCAGTGGGTGTTTCTGCTTTACACTGTGGTGCTGAGTGCCATTTTAGAACTGTGCGATATAGTTTATGTCCCTATCAAGCCCAGAGTTATGTAACAGAACATGAATGCATTATCCCAACAACTGAAGTAGTAAAAGTAAAAGTTTATTTTTATACAGGTAGCAGGGTTTTACATCATTGGGTCAAAGACCCATTTTCAAGATGGACCTGTTACATTTAGATATAACATTTACATATATTGCACAAGAGACAAAATGTTACTACATATATCATAGCAGCAGAATTTAGACAACTATTAAATTAGACCACATTATAACATCTCTGATTAGAAAAGACAAAAAACAATATACATATATTTTCTAAAACTTGGAATTGACTGTATTCCTAAGAGTCTGGGAAAATCCACTGCACTCGTTCTACTCATGTTAGTCGGTCCGTCCAAGTATGAACATTTCAAACATTACACATGCTTTTCATTTCTAAATCATAAACCAATGGTTTTCATAAAGTGTTTTGTTTGTTGAATTTTTTTTTCTTCATCAATTGAAGCTCACAATTTAATAATCTTTATTCCAAAGGTCATATCACCAAATCTATTATGTATTTTAGGTACGACAAATTTATTTTCCCCCCTTACCTCTAAGGTTATGATTATGTTTATAGATTGAATATGGAATTTTATCTACAAGATACTTGGGGCTTTGATTATGTACCACCCCATGAATTTGTTTTAACCATTTCTTATCTATTTTTTGCTCTAGATGAGACCATTGTAATGTCATAAACATTTCACAATGGTGGGTATGATAGTCACAATTTAATATCAATCTGGCCAAATTATTATATAGGACTTGAATAGCTCTTAAATTTGACTTACAAGCCATGCCATAAACATGGATTCCATACTCACTACAAGGTATAATTAGCTGATTTGTTATATCTCTTCTCATTTTCTGATTTAAACAATATTTTGACCTCCGAAAAGCTCCTAATTTATTATTTGTTTTACTTACCAACTCTTATGTGAGCATCAAACTTCAAGTTTTGGTCCACAAAAAACACCAAATACCTGTAGAGCTCAACCTGGTTTAATAATTCATTTTTAACAGTTTTTATTAGGATTTTAGACAGAGTACTAGTGGTTTTCCCTTTACTCAGGAAGGCCACAAAATTTTTTTTACTATTTAAAACCAATATTGACTGACATAACCATGACTCCATCCTACTAAAATCTTTTTGAAGACACTTCATCTCCTGAATTGAATTACCGTGGGCCAATAAAACTGTATCATCATAAGACAACTATAGTTTCTCCTCTTTGAATATTTCTTTCTTTTGTTACTAGTAGCAATAATCCTATTTTGGTTTTGTTTAAGATATCTTTAATATAAATATTAAAAGTATAGAATGAGTTTATTACTCACTGTAATACTATTTAATAGATGTTTTTTACTGTAATATGTGCCACGTATGATATGATTGTTTAGTAATGTATGTTTGTTCTTTTGAATTATATTAATAAAAAATATTATTGAGAAAAAAAATCATCTGCATACATTCTCAGAGAAGTGCACTCTACTACTTTTGGCAGCTCATTCACATACATTATAAATAATAAAGGGCCCAAAATCGAGCCTTGAGGGACTCCTCTTTTTATAGAAACTGCTTTTGACAAAACTTCCCCAATCTGTACTTGTTGAACTCTTTCAGTCAAGTATGATTGAAACCAAGGAAGAGTTTCATTATCTATCCCCAACCCCATCATTCTTTCAAACAGTATTCCATGATCTATGGTGTCGAAAGCCTTGGAGAGGTCCACGAACACCACACCCACTGACCTGCTCCCGTTTAAATGGGTAGCGATGTTATCCATCAGGTCGGTGAGCACGGTGTCCGTGGAGTGTCCCTTACGAAATCCAGACAGGTAACAAGACAGGAGGGAATCTTCTTCTAGGTATCCACTCAACTGCCTCTGGAACAGTCTCTCCAGCACTTTCGACACACCAGATAACAATGAAATTGGCCTATAATTTGTTGGATCCACAGGGGAGGCTCCTTTATGTATCGAAACAATTTTTGCTTGTTTCCACAATGTCAGAAACCTATTTTTAATCAAGCTTCAATTTAGAAGTCTAGCTAATACTGGGGCTATTACCTCAAGGGAGTCTTTTAAAAACCTGTTTTCTATCTGGTCTAGTCCTGGAGCTTTATTTATTTGAAGTTTCCTAAGTTTGTCCTTAACCTCTCTACAAATAATGGCTCTAAACCTGAATTTTATCTTATTTGGGGGCCAATTCTCCCTCATACCAGTCTCTATATGGGTCTGTTGTGGAATGTCTATATCAGGGAGCGAGACAAAATATTGATTCAGCCTCTCTGCAGAATCTTGTGATGAAAATAAGGTGTCTCCATCCCTGATCTGAATGGGCTGTTTATTCACCACTATTTTTTTCAAAAGATTTAATCAAATTTCAATACTGTCTTGGGTCTGTACTTTGTTCAACCTTTTTTTATAATACTGTTTTTTCGAAGTTCTAATTTTAAATTTAAGTTTATTTAGTTCATTTTTATATTTTTCCCAATTCTTTGTATCCAAAGTTTTATTTGCTTTTTTCCATAATTTGTCTTTGTATCTTATATTACATTTTATTTTATCTGTAATCATTGGTGCATTTGTT
This sequence comes from Neoceratodus forsteri, assembly GCA_016271365.2. NCBI lineage: Eukaryota > Metazoa > Chordata > Ceratodontiformes > Ceratodontidae > Neoceratodus > Neoceratodus forsteri. The sequence continues at coordinate 1,097,905,318 of CM057451.1, forward strand.
TCTTTATATACACTATTTTTGAAAGGGGCGACGTCATCACAAGCCTGAATAAACAATTTATTAAATTCCTCGACAGACCAATCTAGTTCAGGGATTAGAAACAACCTGCCCCACTTGATGCTTCTTAATTTATACAGGAAGGCTTCTTAACTGTATTAAAACTTCAACGCCTTACTACTCTGGGTCCCACATTGTTGACCATCCCCCTATCAACAAACACTTCACCTACACAAATAGAGAAGTGGTCCCCAAATATGGGTTGCTTCACTACCGCAGTTATTACTTTAATTCCCTCTGAGGTAAAAATAAAATCCAAAATATTCCCTTCATTAGAGATACACGTTTTCCTTGTGGAAACTGCAACATTTTGATTCAGATTTAAAGGAGTTGAACTAATCCTAAGGGCATTTCCTCTTAATTTATTCCATGCTGCATTAAAAATCGCCTACCAAGAACAGATCCAATCCCATCGTATTCTGTTGTAATAAATGAGCCAGTTTATCAAACTCTGCTACTCTGACCTTTGGGGGAGAATAGATTAGTCCTAATACCAAATTCAGATCCTTAATACATACCAACAGGCATTCTATCATCCCCACTTCTCCTGTGTAGACTATGGTAGACCGGCCTAGTTCCCATTTTAAATATAATAACTCGCCTCCTCTCTTCCCAACCATATCTCTCCTATACATGGTGTATCCTTGTAGCTCAATTTCCCACTCACTTATTTTAGGTGTCAACCAAGTCTCTGTCAGGGCTATAATGTCAGGATTTTCCAAGACCTCCCAAGTTCTCATCATATCTAACTTGTTTTTTAGGCTCCAGGTGTCATCATAAACTAATTTAAATGAACGAGAGGAAGGGCCTAGATTTGTTTCAATATCCCCTTCTATTACTAGGACAAAACAGATATTAGTTTGTAAATCTAAACTCTTAAAATGCATATGTGATACACTGTCTCACACCTAAAACAGAGCCTCTAACAGAAGAGAAGGAATTCCTTCTTTTGAATCCCATTTGAGGTATTTTTTACCTTGTGTTCCCCTCCACTGCTGCCTCAAAAAAAACTGCTGGAATTAAATCATCAGTGTCCTGCCTTGTTACTTCGTTTTTAAATAACACTATACACAGGCCAAAAAAAATAGAGCCAAACATTTAACACTTCCATTTTATTGAACTGTTAATAACCTTTTACAATATGAACACTAGTCTGCTTAACCCCACAACTTGAAACTCTCTGGTGAGAAAAGAAACCCAGAACAACAAACTTAAAAACACATTTAGGTCTTTTATTCACCAGGAACAGACCAGTCGAGGATCACACAGATCTAGGAGCACTGCATCAAACCCCTTGATTTCTCTACCAAGTGGCGCTCATGCCACTCACCGCTCGCGCTGGTGAAGAGTAGAACAGGGACATAAACTACAGCATAGAGTTTTAAAATGGTTCTTGTCAGCAGTATGTAAATCAGAAACATCTACTAAGATAGCTAAAAGCCTGGAAAATTAGAGTAATAACAGAATTTGAACCAGTGTTTAAAAAACAGCTTCTACTGGGGAAAACGACTTACAAATTCAGTGCAGTTCTTCTTTAAGGAGATACTATCAACCAGTTTTGCATCATAACATTTCTAGATGAAAACTCACATTATTTGAATGCTTACATAGAAACATACATAGAATTTGACAGCAGATAAGGACCGCTTGGCCCACCCAGTCTACCCATTTCCCTACCTAATGGATAAGCTGCAGATCCTAGTTAACCATCAGCCTACTTCTTCCTACCCCCACCCCCTAGAATTGCCTTATGACTGTCCCATGCATGCTTGAATTCCACCACTGTTTTTGACTCCACAACCTCCTCCAGAAGGCCGTTCCATGCATCCACAACCCTATCTGTGAAAAAATACTTCCTTGCATTACCTCTGAGCCCCCCCCATCTTCAAATTGTGCCCCCTTGTTCTTGCACACTTCTTTTTTTGAAAGATGCCACCCTCTTGGACTTTGTTGATTCTCTTGAGGTACTTGAAAGTTTCTATCATGTCCCCTCTCCCTCCTTTCCTCGAGGCTATATATATTAAGCTCCTTAAGTCTCTGTTCATATGTCTTCTGGTGCAGACTCTGCACCATTTTAGATGCCCTCCTCTGGACAGCTTCCATCCTGTCTATGTCTTTGCAGAGACTGGGTCTCCAGAACTGCACGCAGTACTCCAGATGGGGTCTCACCAGTTGTCTGTACAGAGGGATAACAACTTCCTGTTTTCTACTGGTGATGCCTCTCCCGATGCATCCCAGTATCCCCCCAGCCCTCCTTACTGCCCTCTCACACTGCTTGCCCACCTTTAGGTCATCTGATATGACTACACGCAGGTCCCTTTCCATTTTTGTTGTTGTTAGAATCTCACCCCCATTGTGTACTCTTCCCCTGGGTTGTGTCCCAGGTGCATTACCTTGCACTTCTTAGTACTGAATCTAAGCTGCCATACATTTGATCTTCTCTAAAATTTATTGATGTTGTTTGTTTTATCTGCTTTCTTTCTTAGAAGAACTAAAATGCATGATAATGGTATAATTATACCTAACCTTGTTTTGTTTCAAATCCTTGCTCAACTCTTATTATATATCTGCTGAACATTATGAACACCCACAAACAGTGCAGCCACTCTTAATGCAATAGTCTCATGTCCTCCCGCTGCATCATGAGTAGGTAGACTGTTTGTGAGTGTTCCCAAGTCCAGGAAGGATGCAATGAAAGTTGATAAATTAATTTAAACAAACATGTTTTTGTGTGGTAACACCAGTATGGTTCGCACTCTATTTTTAACCTTTAAAAAGAAAACTGGAATCAGAATCAAACAACCAGCTACATCAGCAATCTTTACAGAATGTGATAAATCATAAAATGTATTTTTTAAACTAGGGACATTTTGAGGTCTTAAAGAGGGTTGACAGTGTCCCTTTAAAACAGCGTCTGCCACATGGAGTTACAGTCTGGACTTCATTTCTGGCATCACTGACTTTAGATGTTACTTCACTGTGCACCTGATCCAGGGACGCAGTGAAATTAATTTCTATAACTGATACAGCTTAGCTTATGCTCCTTTAAAGTGTTTTACACAAACACAGGGTTTCTTAGTCCCCATTTACTATGTTCTGTTGAAGAAATGTGATGTTTGTCTGGTTTGATTAGTAAACTTTAGAGAGGGGGTGTCTCTCCCCTTCTGGAGTTCATTTCAAAATCACGTGTAAAGTTTGTGAAATGCATCTACTTTTCATACTTTTATCTGTAATGCAATAGCAGGAAAGAAGTGATGCCATTTATTTTTAGGAACGACTGAGATGGGGTCATAGCACTGCTAGTCTCGGAGTCAAATGGTTGGTATAATGTTTTTTTGCGGGGGGTTTATGCTTTTATCCCCTCACTCATGCGGCATGTAGCCATGCTGGCGAACTATAACTGGATACGACAATGCTGCAACACCCCCATATTCTTACCTCAGATTGCTTAGACTGTGTTCTCTTTTCCAGGACGGTTTCTGTAGTCATGTTGCTACGTCTGGCATGACTGTACTCCACTATTTTAACTTAAAACAATAAAATACAAGTTAAAAAAAAGTGAACATTCAGATGGGTTAAATGCGGAGTTGGGCATGAAAATATTCTCTTTATTTTAGCACAGAAAACAGTAATCACCAGAAGCATTAATCAATGAAAGGAATAAAACACCCCCAGATACAGAAACCATAAAAAAACAGAGGTGCAGCCTTGAAGCTAGTTATGTATGTGAGCTGCCATTTCAACGCTGAATATGGTCAAACCATGAACCTTTCTAGGCCAGCCTCAGACACTCAGAGCAGCAATGCAAGTACCTGGTCACTAGGAAGGAATGGTAAAGGGCAGATACATTATCGTATTGGGACATCTATTTCTCCTGGAGCTACAGGAAATTATTCTAGCAGACATACAGGATTCTAGGACAATTTCCTTAAACATAACTTTAACGATAAGCTCCACATACAAAGATGTTACGTACAACTTCTTTGAGGCTTCCATTTAAAACAATTCTATATTATATATATAATAAACATAATTTATAATTTTTTTTTAAATTAAGCTTTTCTTTAATCCCCGGCATCCTTAGTCTCAACACCGACCTTCTCACAGACATATTGGTTAGCCACCATTTGCCCACGACCACAACAGTAGTAGCTGACCTGGCATGTCAGTTGTCCATGAGACTGCAGGGGATGCCGGTGCAATGGCAGACCATGGCTTTTCCTTCCAGCTCCTGGTCCCTCCCTTTCTGGTTGCCGGCAAGCAGCGACACAAATTCATACGTGCCTGGCATCTGCCACCTCCTCTTTCTGTGTGGTCCTACTGTGCTGCCGCCTGGCCCCCACTAGGTGACAGTCAAGCAGAAGGAACCAGCTCCCCCTCCCTAAGGGAGTAGTGCTGTCCTCGGGACGCTTGATTCTCCCTTTCCTGGCCAGCTGCCGAGCAACCCAAGGCCATTCCCAAACCCAGACTGCTGGTGTGCTGAGTGGTTCGATTAATGCTGCACTACCAGCCCAGCCCTTAAATAAACATAATTTAAATGAAATCCAAAGAGTGGTCACTAGGTTCTTGACACGTATTTAATTCTCAACAGGCTCTAGTTTTTGACGTGTATTTAATTACAATCTTTTAGCCCAAAAAGAAGTGGCCCTGCACCTTGCTGAAAAAACAATATAAAACTCCAGATTTCTGGTGCAGACTACTCTGGTGCTGGAGAGCACAGACACAAGATGTCTTAATGTCTTGGTGTCCCAAATGTGGTGGTCACCTTGAAGTACTTCACTTTCCGGGTATGGTGCTTCAAATATATTTTTCACTTAGAAATGATCAGCAAGCACATACAGGTTTGTAGAGTGAAAGATGCTGGTGCAGTTTCAGATGTCTTCCGTTACTCTTCCAAAAGTCACAGTGAAAACTGAAGCTTAAGACTCTGAGCTGAGGTTGTATTTATTCTGAAGAACTTCCACTGTAGATGCCAGAGCACTGTGAAACAAAAAAACAATAATTCAAGAATTTAGCCTCATTAGAGAGCTTGAGGATACGTCATTTAGTAAGTTTCCAGAGCTGGACCAATGGGGCAAGGACAACACCCTGTGCTGCCACTCAGGAGATCAGCATTTGGGCCAGCTCAACTCTCGTTTTTGACTCTGGGACAAGGACCATTTTGTGGGTGGGCAGACTGGATGGGCCAAGCGGTCCTTATCTGCCTTCAAATTCTATGTTTTGATGGTGCAGGCTGCTTGGCATTAAAGCTCCCACCATACTCAACCTCCTGCCTAAAAAATCAGGGACAAAGCTTAAAAAGAGGAATTAAAGTAGAGAGCGAGGTTAAGGAGGGTAGGCAGAGGAAGTGTGAAAAAAAGGGAGGGCAGTACCAGGGTAACTGGAGGGGTGAAAGATGGAACCAGTAAGGGAAGGCAGAATGGGGATGGGAGGAAGAAAAGTAGAAGATAGCCATGTCTGCCAACCCGTGGAGCCTTGGAAATAAAATTCCTGACCTTGAAGCAATCATTGCAGAGGCAGATCTGGATCTGGTGGCCATAACAGTGTTGAGCTGAACTGATAACCACAGCTGGATACACCATACCAGGAAACACCATTTTCCAGAAGGATAGGACGAGGGGGAAAGGTGGGGTGGTTGTTTTATATGTGAGGGAAGGTATAAAGGCTACAGAGATACAGGGACACCAGGGGGATAAGGAAGGGCTGGAGGTACTATAGGTTAGCTTAGAGACAGGGTCCAGGACCTTTTTTCTGTATGGTAGTGGCGTACAGACCACCAACACAGGGGGAAGAGTTCAACAAAGTTTCAGGGGAGGCCACTGGCAGAATGGTAAGCAAGGAGGAAGTATTGATTATGGGGGATTTTATTCTGCCAAATGTAGATTGGGCAGCTGGTTATGGAACCTACTACATGGCACTGCAGAAGCCACACTGGGTAGTTCCCTTGGTACTACCAATAACTGTACAGTGTGTTTTGGCATATGGATTAGACAAGAGAAAAACCACACTAAGACAAGGGTCTTGGACTTCAGAAGGGCAGATTTTAAAGAAACGGGTGACTGTCTCGAGGTAGGTATGGTCAGGGCAGGGAGAGGGGGAGGGAGTGGAGACCCAATGGAAAAAGATCAAGGAGGGAATACCTAAGCCAACAGCATGCTGTCCAAAGGAAGGAAGGAAGGAAGGGAAGGACAAGGAAGAGACTGATATTGTGCTTAAAGTAGGTGGTTAAGGCAGTGAAGGATTTAAAAAAAGGGCATTTAGGAAGTACAAGGAGGCCCAGACAGAGGTGGACAGGGAGGTAGTCTGGAAAAGCAAAGGGAGGCAGGAGGAAGGGTGAGGGCAGCTATGGCACAAAGGAGAGGGTCGCCAGGGAAGCCATGAAAGGGGATACAACTTTTTTCAGGTACATGAGTGAAACGAGAAAAGCAAGAGGTACAGAGATTACTTATTAATCTGGCAAGGTACCAAACTAGAAGCACAGGAATTCATCTAGGAGATTAACAAAGTACAGTTATGAAAGAACTTACCATAACAGTAGATCTTTGGGAGAAGATTCTGCAGCATGCCATCACCGGTAGGACTTAGTTGCCAGGCACCAGAACCACACAGAAATTCTCTAGCTAGCAGTCTATCACGGGGGACCGCCCACCACTGACGTCACCCTCTGACACTGGCCTATCCTATAAAGGTGGGCAGTCCCCCAGTGTAGCAAGCCATGTCAAAGAGAACTAAACCGGCATGGTTGGAAACAGTGCAGGCAAAGCCGCGACAGTCAAAATCATGTATTCAGAATACAGCCGGGGAAGAAGAAAACGTAAGTTACAAAATTTCACTGGAGGGACATGGTGTTGCAATAGTAAATCTTACCATTCCCGAAATCCACGTCGGTATTCTGGATGCACGGTTTTGTGATTTGAGGCTTTGCCTGTGCTGTTTGTGCTGTGCTGGTTTAGCTCTTGACGACATGATGTGGAGCCGTCCTCTACACTCTCCTCAGTTCTCCTGCCAGAGACCCAATGCGGGCAGTGAAAGAACAACTGAGGAGGTTCCCGAGAGCCAAAAAGGAAGAAGGAAGCAGAAAACCCATAAAAATGGAAAAAGAAATAGAGAAACAGAAGGGGAAGGAAGGAAGGAAAATCAGGGCCTGCTGCATGAGTTCCTCTTGAAGATCTACAGTTCCGAGAAGTTCTTACATAACTGTACCATCTTTCTTCAAGGGAGGTTCTTATAGCAGGCCAACACTGGTAGGACTGAGTACAAAGCAGTTCTGGCAATGAAAAGGAAAACAGCACCGGGAGGTGGTTAGATAGCAGTCAATGGCCTAGAAGAGAACGCCCTGCAGAACGGGAAATTGGCCCTGCGCCTAGAAGCAATGTCCAGACTGTAATGCTTGGTGAAGGTGTGGACAGAACTCCAGGTGGCAGCTGCACAAATGTCTGCAGCAGACACATTTCTGAAACAGGCCGTGGAGGCAGCCATGCCCCTCGTGGAATGACCCTTAACCACTCCCAGAAGGTACTTGTACTTATGATAGCAATAAACAATGGCACTTGGCCAACCACTAGCTCCCTCTCTCATAGGAGAGAACAAAACAAACAACTGATCAGACTTCCTTGAAGTCTTGGTCCGGTGTGTACAGTATCACAAGAGTCTATGTACATCCAAAGTATGGAGCAAAGCCTCCTCTCTGATTAGAATACTCAGGATAATAAACTGGTAGGTGGATGGATTGGTTCAAAGTAAACTCTGACACCACCTTGGGAAGAAACTTAGGATTAATACGCAAAGACACCCTGGAGCTGTTTCTAGAGAGGATACTCATGGCGCAAAGTGACTTGCACCAACAGGAATGGCGGAAGTAGCACTTTGCGCCATAAGTTCTGACATTTGGGATTCAGGAAAGCAGCCTGTGACATGTCGCAGGCTGCTTGTGCCAAAGTGGACATACAGTGGGACAGACATAAGGCAATTCTAGTTGGGGGTAGGAAGAAATAGGCTGTTAGTTAACTAAGATCTGCAGCTTTGCCATTAGGTAGGAAATGGGCAGACTACGTTAGGCCAAACGGTCCTTACTCGCAAATTCTATGTTACTGTCACGCCACCATTTGCACCCAAACCCCTGCATGACATGGCTAAGGGGTTTACGCAGCAGTTGCACTATTCTGGAAGGGTACTGCCACATCCCCCAATTTGGAATTCTATAACAATCCTGGAGGTCATCTGTCCAGTACGCACGCTAGCTAATAGCTGGCGTAAGTGTACTTCATCCACCGAGGGTTGCACCAATGTGCCCCCAACAGATTCCCCCCAGGTGAGGGTTCCCCACTCCGGTAATAGTTAATGAAAAGTCCTGCAGGGCTATCGACCTCTCCAGTCCCGCCTCCTGGTAAAGTTAAAGAAAAGCCCACAGGCTATTTTCCCCACTCCCATCCCATACCAATGAACTGAAAGCCCCACAGGGTTAGCAGACCCACTCTCCAAACCTGAGTGACACGTCAGTCCTTAATAAGCATAAAAAAACATTCTCGCACCCCTGGTAGTCGAGTGGCCTCATCGCCCCACTTGGCAATGCCAGTCCACCCTGCCCTCCCACCCGTACCCAGCCAGAGACTGGCACAACCCACCTCACACTGACGAGTTGCCAACTGAGATCTGTGAGTGTGTACTACTGTAAAAAGTAGGTGCTAAGTGAATGACAGCTGCTAAGCACTAAGCGCGTACTATTTACAGTTGTATGCACTCATACAGGGCTCAGTCGGTGGCCGGCCATGATGGCAAGAGGTGGGTTGTGCCAGTCGCCGGCTGGGCAAGGGTGGAAGGGAGCGCAGGTGGACTGGCACTGCAGGGTGGGGAGCCACTAGATTACCGGGGATGCGGGAATGGGTTTTTTAAGCGTATTAAGGACCGACGTTGTCACTGGAGGTTGGGGATGAGGATCAGGGCTTGGGGAGTGCAAGCACTGTGTGGCTTTCACTTTTGGTATTGGGATTGGGGCTGGGGGGTCCGACAGCCCTGTGGGGCTTTTCTTTAACTACTACCAGGAGCGGGACTGGGAGAGGGGGTCCTATTGCCCTCCGCGGCTTTTCATTAACTATTACCGGGAGCGGGATGGGGGGTGATAGCCCTGCAGGGCTTTGACAGTATTGGGGATTGGGACTGGGGGTACTTGCGCCCTTCGTTTGTCCATGCCTCAAGCTTGCGGCCAACCATTCAGCTTCACCCTCCGTCTGGCGTACTGTACGGCTAGCGCAAGTCATGGGACTTAGCCATGGGAACCCTGCCTGATAAGAGAATCAGGTGCAGGGTCCCTGGTGCAACTGTACCCTCCGATGTCATAACCTGCGACATGCGTAGGGATGCTTGTAGAATTGGGCCCCCTGTCTCTGTGGAAAACCAAATAAGGCTCTTTACACATGAGAGGCTGAAGCTCGAAAATCCTTCAAGCAGAATTAATGGCAACTAAAAAGAGTGCTTTACATGACTGAAAACGCAGCTCGCAGCCAGTTCAAAGGAGGTAACGTGAGTTTCTCCAGCATAAAACTGAGGTCCCATGGAGGGATTGGGTCCTGAATGGGAGGTTTCAGATGCAAAATTCCCAGCAGAAAGTTGCGAGATACCTCAAGCTGAGCCACGGCCATGCCTTCAATAGGCGCATGGTATGCACAGATGGCAGAAAGATGCACCCTGAGGGAGGAGTACCCCAAGCTCAAGTCTGAGAGAGAGAGAGAGAGAGAGAGACAAGATACTCCAACACCTGATTCACTGGGCAGGTGAAGGGGTCCAACTGTTGCAAAGCAGCCCAAAGGGTGAAACACTTTCATTTCATGGTGTAAGTGGCCCTGGTGGAGGGCTTTCTAGCAGCCACCAGGACATCTGTGACTCTAGAGGACACTCCAAAGCAGGAGACAGCTAAATCTGCAGGAGCCATGCATGGAGATGCAGAAACTTTAGTTCCGAATGGACCAAGGTGCCCTGGTCCTGGGAGAGCAAGCCAGTACACAGGGGTAAGGGCACTGGAGTTTCCACTGCCAGTTGCTGTAGCAAGGGGAACCAAATCGGATGAGGCCAGAAGGGGGCTATGAGTATCATCTCTGTCCCTTCCAACTGGAGCCTGAGCCGCACCCACTGAAGGAGCGGGAAAGAACATTGTGGGTAGCCTCTGGCTAGCAAAAGTTTCTGAGTGGTCCTAATGATACTCGCTTACAGTTCCAAAGGTGTGGCCTAATGGAGGCTCTATCCTTGATGAAGATCTGTTCTAGTACTCTGGTAGAAACAGTTTATAGTAACAGTAGCAACACAAGAATACATAAGCACTTACCATCCAGGTCTGATAATGCTGTACTTCCCAGGAGTGGACAGGTTGATGACTGTTGATCCCAACCGACATAAAGGGCTCATTACATCTCCAATTTGGTCACCATCAATGACAAGACCCAACCGTGGCCAAAGATCCTGGAATTCCTGGCAACACATGAAAATAGTGGTGCTGTTGAGTTTCACTTTTTGTTCTTTTGATTATTTTACAGCATCTTACAACTAATTCCACTGTCAAAAATTACTCTCTTAAATGCATCGACTGTTGTCAGGTTTACTACCCTCTTCATCAAGAAATGCCTCCGTGCCTCTTTCCTGAATCTACCTCCATCAATTTGCAACTATTACACCTTATACCCACTGAATCTAGAGAGACTGCCACAGTCAACCCCATTTATACCTTTAATATATTTTAAAAAGTATCTTATGTCCCCTCATTCCCTTCTCTCTTCGAGTAAGTATATATTTCAATTTTCCAGCCTCTGCTTATTCGAGAGACCGTGCTGTCTCTGTACCGCTTCTAGCAGGCTGAGGTCCTTTTTGGTAGGAGTACCAGAACTGCACACACTACTCCAGGTTTGGGTGCACCATTTACATGTATAGTGGAAAGAGTACCTCTTTTCTCCTGCTGGTGAACCCCCTTCTTATCCACACCAGCATTCTGTTTGCCTTCGTCACTGCTTTACTGCGCTGCACTAAGGGTTTCAGATTATGTATGATCGCAATCCCCAGGTCCTTCTCTTCCTTGGCCTTCGTGACTATCACTCCACATAGTCTATACTCTGCTCTGGGGTTCTTTTTCCCAGCATGCATTACTTTACAGTTTTTTTTTTGCACTGGACCCTAGCTGCCAGGTCCTATTTCTCCAACTACTCTGACTAGGTCCTTCCTCAAATCACAGATTTTCTCTTCAAATTCAGATTTATTGGAAAGCAAATTAAGAGCAAGCTCTTATTTACAATTGCATCCAGTACAAAAAACAGACATGATCAATACAATAAGTCAATACAATAAACAGACATACAAGTAATATGCACCATGTAAATAAATGAACAAGACTAATCTAAAAAAAAAACACATGGTAGGGGTATCAAGGAAGTACAACGAATGATACGAGTTCAGTCAACTGTTGCAATTAAGAATATCAAGTGCAGCCGTGTCGTGTGCTCAGACAAGATATGTTTGAAACGGGCTATTGATATTAAACAGCTCAATTTAAGCTTAATTTGTATAGCTGCCCCAGAAGTAGGGATAGCAACAGCTAGCCAGTAACTACCAGGTCTGATTCGAAATCTAGCTAGGGGGAATGGAGGTAAAGCAGCAGAGCGAAGAGTAAATTTAGTCTGCAACTTAACAGGGACCACTTCTATTAAATAAGAATGAAGTTTCTGCAAAACAAATTTATAGACAAATGTCCACCAATGAATCTGCCTTAGTTCGCGCATACAAAGACTGCCACCCAGACTGGACATAAAGGTTACAATGATGAGCACTGTGAAAAAGTGGATCTAGTGAATTTAATATAGTTTCAGTAGTTCTCATAGACACAGTCTCCGTAGTCGATCAAAGACAAAAAGAGTGCTCATGGATAACAAAAGTGAAACATTACTTATGTCTATAAAAAAAAGATAACATTCTTTTCAATTTAACAGACAACATATGGATGCAAGTATCAAATTTCATGTTCTGATCGCGTGTAATTTCAAGATATTTATAAGAATTTACTTTTGTTAATTCTGTGCCATCCAATGCCCTTAAATTATTGACCTGGTTCTCGCCCCTTTTTCTATTAGAAAACAGAACCCAATGAGATTTCCCTACATTTAGGAGTAGTTGCAGTTTAAGTAATAAATGCTGAATAATATCAAAGTCAGCCTGAAGGTGTTTCAGGGCTATTGTAGGGTCTTTGTTATCAATATAAAATGATGGTACCGTCTGCATATAGCAAAATGTTAGGGTCAGCAGAAACATTGATAGGAAGTTCGATAACATAAATAAGAAATAAAAGGGGACCCAAAATGGATCCCCGGGGAACGTCTTTACTGACCATAACATAAAATAGGGATATTCTGGCAGCTCTCTTTAGCAGGTCCCTGGAGACAGGGGAGGTCCCAGAAGACTGGAAGAGGGTGGACGTGGTCACTCTCCACAAAGGTGGGAACAGGGAGGAGGTGAGCAACTATAAGCCTGTAAGTTTAACCTCCATAGTAGGTAAAATTATGGATAAGTTACTTATGGGCAGGATTCTGAACTACTTAGAAGAACATAACCTTCTGGAGAAGCATCAGCATGGTTTCACCAAGGCGAGGTCCTGCCAAACGAACTTAATAGAGTTCTTTAACTGGGTCACTAGGGAGGTGGATCGGGGGGGGGGGGTTCGGTGGACACTGCCTATCTTGATTTCCGGAAGGTGTTTGATTCAGTTCTGCATGGGGGACTACTTTATAAATTAGATGATCTGGGCCTGGGAGAGAGGGTGGTAGGGTGGGTGCACAACTGGTTACATGGTAGAAGCCAGAGTGTAGTGGTAAACAGGGTCACCTCAGGAGAGGGAAAGGTCACCAGTGGGGTTCCCCAGGGGTTGGTGCTGGGACCACTGCTTTTTAACATATCTGTGGCAGATATAACGGATGGACTGAGGGGACGGGTGTCTCTCTTTGTGGATGATATGAAAGTCTGTAATAGGGTGGGTAGCCAAGAGGGGGTAGAGAATATGCACAGGGTCTTGAGGAGGTTAGAGGTTTAGTCTAAGGAGTGGAGACTGGCCTTTAACACACAAAAATGCAAAATCATGCACTTAGGAAAAACCGGAGAGATTTACTGTCTTGGGGGGAGGGGGGGTCAGGCCCTAGAAGTCACTGAGGAGGAGAGAGACCTGGCAGTCATTGTTTCAGGGAACCTCAAGCCATCTAAACAGTGTGAGAAGGCGGCGGCCAAGGCTGGTAGGATGTTGGGCTGCATCGGGAGGGGATTCACTAGCAGGAGGAGGGAGGTCATAATCCCACAATACAAGCAGCTGGTTAGACCACATTTGGAATATGGGGTGCAGTTCTGGAGGCCGTTCTTAAGGAGGAACATGGACAGGCTGGAGCGGGTCCAGAGGAGGGTGACCAAAATGGTGATAGGGCTTGGTCACTTGCAATATGAAGAGAGACTGAGTGACCTGGGCATGTACTCACCTGAGCAGAGGAGGGCTAGGGGGATATGAAAGAGACCTTTAAGTATGTTAAGAGCATCAACAGTGAGCCAGTAGAGATGCTGTTTAACTTACAGGGGCAGAAGAGGACCAGGGGCATGCATTACAGGTGGGGGCAGGTTCCGAGGAAATGTCAGGAATAACTTTTTCACAGAAATAGTGGTGGAGAAATGGAACAGGTTTCCAGAGGTGGCAGATGGGGAGGCCACCGTGGGGGACTTTAAGAGGGCGTGGGACAGATACATGGGTCTGTTATCCGGTGTGTGTGGGAGGGGGGAGCCGGAAAAGCCCAAGCCATCAGCTAGGCACCTTGGGCAGACTGGGTGGGCCAGGCCGTCCTTTTCTGCCATCATATTTCTCTGTTTCTAAAATCAGAACTGTACTCGCCCACTTTGACACACTGTAACCTGGGTGATAAGTAACAAGGGAACCACTGCAAGACCCCCATAGCCAACCCAAAAGCTTTTAATCTGTTCAAAAGAATAATATGATCAACAGAATCGAACACTTTTGAAAAGTCTAAAAAAGAGCAGGGGCAGAGTGACCCAAGTCAAAATCAGAATAAATGTTATCAGTAACTTTAAAAATGGCTGACATGGTGTTGTGACCCTTACGGAAACCAGTTTGGTAATCAGTAAGCAACTTGTATTTTCCCAAATGTTATATTAATTGATTACGTAATAATTTTTCAAAAAGCTTAGAGATGGACGACAAAATAGATATGGGGCAATAACACCCAGGATCTGCTTCATTACCACCTTTAAAGATGGTGGTTATACAGGCAGACTTCCAGTCTGCAGCTAAGTCAGAGGTGCTTAAAGAAAAGTTACAGATAAGTTAAATGTTTTGCTATAACAGGGGCACAAATTTTATAGAATGCAGGATTAATTTTATCAACTCCAGACCCTTTCTTTGGATCCAATTTAGTCAACTCAGTCATACCAGTCTGCTCGTCAACCTTACTAAAAGCAAACAGTGGCCTATTAAAGTTATAATTAAAGTGACTATCCAAAGGTTCAATTGGCTGGTTAGGATACATCCTGTCGAAAGTACACCCAGCATTGAGGAAGTATCCGTTAAAGATTCTCTTCTGTGTCCACCCTCCCATAAACATTAGTGTTGTTTGCAAAGACGCTCATTTTGTCTTTTATATGTTCCCCAATGTCATTCACAAATACACTGACCAGCACGGGACCTAGTACTGATCCCTGCAGCACACCACTAGTAACCTCCATTATTTCTGAATGCTCACCCCACGACCAACACCTACTTGGTTCTACCCCCTAACCAGTTCGTAACTCATGCTGACAACTTATTCCCCACCCCACTGTCTTCTAACTTTTTAATAAATCTCTTGTGGAGGACCAACTCAAAGGTCTTGCTGAAGTCCAGGCTCATTACATAGAAACATAGAAGCTGACGGCAGATAAAGACCGCAAGGCCCATCCAGTCTGCCCATTTCTTTTTCGACCTTATGAATGTGCCATTGGCCTTTGCTCTGTCAATGGCCTATCTAGTCATACACATCTGTATTGCTCCCTTATGCCTATCCCATGCCTGTTTGAAGCCCTGCACTGTATTCATGTCCACCACTTCCTGAGGTAGGCCGTTCCATGCATCCACCACCCTTTCTGTGAAAAAGAACTTTCTCACATTCCCCCTTAATCGGCCTCCTCTAATCTCATGCTGTGTCCTCTTGTCCTGCTATTTTTCTTATATTGAAAAATGTTAGACTCTTTCATCTTGTTAATGCCCTTAAGGTGTTTGAATGTTTAAATCATATCACCTCTCTCCCTCCTTTGCTCTAAGGTATACACATTGAGCTCAGTTAATCTGTCATCATATGTTTTCTGATGCAGTCCCTGCACCATTTTGGTTGCCCTTTTCTGGATTGCCTCAATTTGGTTAATGTCCTTGTGAAGATGTGGCCTCCAGTACTGCATGCAGTACTCCAGATGGGAGCCTAACCAGTGTCTTGTAAAGAGGGATTATTACCTACCTCTTCAGACTTGTGATATCCCTACTAGTACATCCCAACATTCTTCTAGCCTTACCTACTGCTTTAGTGGTCTGCTTGGATGATTTCAGGTCATTGGCGACGATGATGCCCAAGTCTCTTTCTTCCCTTGTGACTGCCAGCAACTCCCCTCCCAGCCTATAGGTGGCTTCAGGGTTTCTCTTCCCCATGTGCATGATCTTGCACTTCTTTGCATTAAACCCCAGTTGCCACTCTTCCTACCATTTTGCTAGTTTATCTAGATCTCTTCTCATTCTGCCCACCCCATCTGGATCATCTACTCTGTTGCAGATCTTGGTGTCATCTGCAAAAAGACAAACCTTACTCTCTAGTCCATCTGCAATGTCACTGATGAAGATATTGAAGAGGACTGGCCCCAGGACTGATCCCTGAGGTACACCACTTATGACTTGCATCTCTTCTGACTGTATACCGTTTACCACCACTCTCTGTTTTCTGCCCATAAACCAGTTTGCCACCCAGTTGACCGTCTGACCCACCCTGAGCCTACCCAACTTATTAATCAACTTTCTATGTGGAACAGTATCAAAAGCTTTGCTGAAGTCAAGGTAGGTAATACCAACTGCTCCCCCTTGGTCCACCACTCTGGTTACCCAGTCAAAGAAATCTATGAGATTAGTTTGACAGGACCTTCCTTTTGTAAACCCATGCTGTCTTGGATCCTGTGCTCCTATGGATTCCAGTTGTTGCACTATTCTTTCCTTTATGGAGTGTCTCCATAATCTTGCCCACTACTGAGGTAAGACAGACTGGTCTGTAGTTCCCTGCCTCCTCCCTGCTACCACTCTTGTGGAGTGGGATCACATGAGCCCTTCTCCAGTCTTCTGGGACCTCTCCTATGCTCAGAGACTCACTAAACAGTTCTGATAATGGCTCTGCTAGTTCCACCCTTAGCTCCTTTAGTACCCTGGGATGTATGCCATCAGGTCCCATTGCCTTGTCCACTCTGAGCTTATCGAGCTCTTGAAGAACCCTTTCTTTTGTGAAGGGACTAGTGCATACCTCCCTCCCCCCTGTGTCCATGGTGCTGAGCTGTGGGCCCTGCCCTACCTTCTCTTCAGTAAATACTGAGCAGAAGTATATATTTAGGATAGATGCTTTTACATGGTCCTCCTCCTCACACGCCCCCTTATCCTCTCTGATCTTAGCAATACCCCCTCTGGACTTTCTCCTTTCACTAATGTATCTATAGAAATTGTCACCTTCTTTTACTGTTCGTGCTAGTGTTTCCTCAGTTTGGGCCTTTGCCTGCCTTACTGCCTTCCCTGCTTCCCTTAGGGAAGTTTGGTATGCCTCCCTATCTTCATCCTGCTGCGTTCCCTTATATTTCCTGAAGGCCAGCCTTTTGGCTCTGACCTTTTCTGCTACTGTGTTTGAGAACCAAAGTGGTTTCCTTCTTCTTTTGTACTTCAATTTCTCACTAACACAATGGGATGCTGCTTTAAGTATTGCATCTTTAATGCTTGCCCACTTTGCCTATACCTCCTCATCTGTATTTCTTTTTGCCAGGGCTAGCTTAACTCTGTTAGCCATCTTATCAAAGTCAGCTCCTCTGAAGTCCCATATTTTTGCCTTGGAATGGGATGATTTTGTTCCAGTGGCCAAATTGAACCATACCATGTGATGGTCACTGGCACCCAGGTGACCTTCTACCTGGAGATCTGTGATCCATTCCCTGTTAGTCAGTACTAGATCTAGGACAGCCCTGTCTCTTGTGGGTTGTTGTACCAGTTGTTTGAAGCCCTCCCCCAGCAGGGAATCCACCATGTGTCTAGTTTTGGCAGATGTCCCTGCTGGTATTGACCAATCTGTATCTGGCATGTTGAAGTCTCCCATTATCAGAACCTCCCCTTTAGCTGTCATGTTTTGTATATCTTCTAACAGTATCGTGTCTGTGTCCTCCCCCTGGTCTGGAGGCCTGTATACAACCCCAGTTCATGTTGCTGTCCCATTTCCTGTTTCCAGGGTGACCCACAGTTCTTCTGGCTCCTTATGTGTATTCTGAATTTCTGTAACTTTGATATTTTCAATGACATAAAGGGCCACTTCACTCCCCTTTTTGCACCTCAGTCTCTTCTGAACAGTACACAGCCAGGTACTGAAGTCTCCCAAGTGTGGTTACTGGTAAACCATGTCTCGCTAATGGCTAGTATGTCCGGTTTAGCCTCTGTCATTATTGCCTGCAGGTCTGGTATCTTATTTCCCAGACTGTGAGCATTTGTGTACATGATTTTCCATTGGTCAGATTTCGGTGTGTTAGTTGTATGGCGAGGTCCGGCGTTTCCCCTGTGCGTCGTATGGGGAGCCAGAACTTTTTCTTTACCTAGTGATGCAAATTAACTACAAACATGTTGAACTCCTTTTTGACCACTAGCTGAAGGGGAGGGGTGTTCTTCCCATTCGATGTATGGAGTGCTGCACCCCTCTCCCCATTTACTAATTTAAATATCCTGCAAAGATGTCAAACTTCTGCCCCAATGCACTGACTCCCTCCTTAGTCAGATTCAGGCCATCAAGTTTAAAGAACTTTCACTCCCAAAACTGTTGCCAGTTCTCTACAAATTTGTGTCCTTTTTCCTGGCACCAGCCCTTGAGCCACATGTTTAGCTCCCCTATCTCCCCTTCTCTGACCTTCTGCCCATCTGTCCCCCTCTCCCAGACTGGCAGGATCTCGGAGAAGGAGATGCCGAATGAAATGGATGCTAGTTTGTCACCCAGCCTGGTCAGGTGTTCCTTGGTCTCCACAACTGACCGGCTACATCTACTACATGGCCACTGTCCACCTCCCTTATAACCCAAAAGAAACTGATTATGTCTTGTTTGGCCCAACCTCCTGGTTACAAACCCATGCTGCCTTTCATCCTGTAGCCCACCTGCATCTAGGAACTCAACCAGCTTTTCTTTAGGTATGGATTCGATTAATTTGCACACTAGGTGGGAGGGCCAAGTGGTCTTTATCTGCCGTCAAATTCTATGTTTCTAGATGTTAAACTAACTGGCATTTAATTCCCCGACACATCTCTTGCGTAAGGGAACCACACCTGTGGTCCTCCATTCTCTTGGCACCACTCCTGTATCTGAGCTTTTAAAGAGGTCAGTGAGGGCACCAGAACTATTGCCATTTCTCTTAGCTCCCAAGGGTGCATACCATTCTGCCCAGATTTGTCCACCTTTAGGGCCCTAAGCCCCTTGAGAATTATGTCCTCTGCAATTTCCTTCCCGCATATTTACACTCACCCCCAATATCTCTCCCAATTTTCCTCTGTGGTAATGGTCCATCCTTAATATTTCTGAACAAAGAGCAGAAAAATTAATTTAATTCTTCTGCCTTTTCCTAGTTTTCCTCTACCCATACAGGCTCTTTTTACGTTTGCTAACACTCATACGCAAACATATTGTGGATATTCACAGACTAGGGACTATGGAGGTCTGACACTATAGCAGCCAATGCATCTGAGCCCACAGGAGGCGTATGAGTGATATACCAATGAGCAGCAGGCTGATGATGCTGCTCAGGATGACTTATGGAAGGAAACTTTGTGTAGCTGAAAGGATGCAGCTGTACCTATCACAGTCCATCTGCATCTTTTTCATTTAAAAGACACCACCCAGCAGCCGGCTGAGTGGTGTCATCATCAGCTTGATCCTCGCCTCTAGTCGACAGTTACTCATGAGGCCAAGTACAGGTCACGCTTCCCTTATCTCAATTGTCAACATGCTCATCTGAGAGCTGATATTAGCACTTGTTAAACAAAAACAAAAAAAAACACTGCCTCTCTCTGCTTGCTTTCCCACCCTTTCCTTGTTCCCAGCTCAGTGTAATTAGACAAAAACAAAACTTTCCCTCCTCCCCTCCCTGTCTGTGTTTTCTTACCTCCCAACCTCTGTTCTCGGCTAGATGTAAGTAAAGAAAACAAAATCCTGCTGTCAGGCTCTCAGCGAACAGGTGATTCAGCTCCTGACCCCTGTGTGTCACTTGGCAGTGGCTGTCCTGGGGTCTAGGACCATCCACAGCGTCGAGAGGTATACACAGTTTACACTACTGCATTCAGATGTTTCCCAAGTGGGGGAACAGCATGAGGACTCCATGCCCAATATTTTACTTACGACACTTCTCCTACCACTCCCCACTGTGATAACTGCTCTCCACCCCTCTGCCAGGTCTGGATCCTCGTTGTCAGGAATGGGGGTAAACCCTATCTAAACTCTATCCTCTGTCTACCCACTCTGAAAAGACCCTCTGTCAGGTCTGGATCTTCTTTGATAGGAATGAAATAAAAAAAAGAGGTAAACTATCTCCTCGGTTTGCTGTAAAAGCTGCTCCCTACCCCTCTGTCTGACTGAAGTAGGAAATTCAGACGACAGTCTTGAAAAGGAAAAAAAAACTTGAAAGCTTTCCCTTTGTTTCTCTCAGTCTGTTTGGGCAAGGAAAGTCAGGTGGAGCAGGGGGTGGGGCACTCTCATTCGGACTGCATGTTAACCGGTGGTAGGTAGATAAGGAAAGTCAGAAGGAGCGAAGGATTCACATTTAGTCCCTACCTAGACAAACACGCTCACAAGGTTGGTCTGTCTCTGTGGTGTCGTACAACAGAAATGAAAATGAAGGCTGGATGGAGTGAGGAGGCAGAGGGAGGGAGTGTATTACAGAAAAAATACCAAGCTTATCTGGGAGCCCTGCATGCAGGTTGTAATTCATGACATGCAAGCAAATATGTGGCACTGACAAATTCTTGTTTCAGTTTAGCTGTACTTTCCTTTGTTCTTTTCTCTCTGATGTAACTAAAAAAAGGTGTTATCTCCTTCATTGACCCCTTCTGCTATTCTCAAATCTCTTTGTGCCTCGGCCTTCTTTACCACTTTAGTAAAGGTTTTCAACGATATTTATCATGACCTCATCCCTCTGAGTCATCCCAAATTCTTTTAAAAGGAAACTTTTTCTCTTACCGCCCTTCTAACCTCTTCCATAAACCACAGTGGCTTTTTTGAATTTGACCTTTTTACTTCTGTGTTTGAGGCAGGTATTAGTATACTTCTGGAGCCTATCTCTAACATCCATTTCTCTTCCACTTCCATATTTTCTTTAAGCTTAGTCAAGTATTCATTCAAGATTACCTCCCACCCCCAATTTTAGTAAAACTGGCACACTCGAAGTCTAGGATTTGTGTCCTAGCATTTAGCACCTTCCCTGCTTTAACCTGAAATCACATGGACCAGTAATCATCGACACCCAAGGGCTTGGCAAAGTTATCACCTCCAACTCGGTCAAAACTGGTCAGAGCCAAGTCCAAAGGTCTGATCCCTCATTGGCTCTGACACCACCTGGGATAAGATCACATGGACCAGTAATCATCGACACCCAAGGGCTTGGCAAAGTTATCACCTCCAACTTGGTCAAAACTGGTCAGAGCCAAGTCCAAAGGTCTGATCCCTCATTGGCTCTGACACCACCTGGGATAAGATCACATGGACCAGTAATCATCGACACCCAAGGGCTTGGCAAAGTTATCACCTCCAACTCAGTCAAAACCGGTCAGAGCCAAGTCCAAAGGTCTGATCCCTCATTGGCTCTGACCCCACCAGGGATAAAAACCCATACTGGAGCACCTCCAGGATCGACTGGTTCCTACTGATGCTTGCATGTGGAATGCTCTAATCTACGTCAGGCAGACTGAGGTCTACTGCTATTGCCACCTCACCATTCTCTGCAGTGTTCCTAATCTCACTGCACAGCTCCTGTTGTATGTCTACACTTTGATTTGGTGGCTTATATATAATAATCCCACCCATATACTCCTCCCTGGTCCAAACTGGATTTGCACCCAGATAAACTCCATATTCACTCCACCTATGTCCTACCTAGTTATTGAAATCCCAAAGTGCCATCCCACCACCCATCCCACTATTCCGTCTGTTCTGTAGAATGTGAATCTCGAAACTGAGAGATCCCAATGGCACAGTGTTGCCCAGGTCTCTGTGACCGCCACTGTATCAAACTGACCCTCAATTACCATGGCCTGTAGGTCATTCATTCTATTTCCCTGGCTCCTGGTGTTTATGGGCACCACCTTCCAAGATGTCATCTTCCCTCCTCCTTCCCTAACCTTTTAACTAACTCATCTTCTACCCTCCTCGCTGAACTCACCCCTTACATTTCCTTCTATTAGGCCCCTCTACCCACCTATCTTCTACACCTTTATTTGTGTTGCCCTCACTCTCCCTTTTCTCACAAGTCGCCATTACCTGATAATTCCATAACCCTGATGGAGGTTTTTTTGGAGAAAACTATGGGTACCAATCCCACACAGAATCTCTCCCTCATCAGTTTTAATGCAATTTTCCCTTGATATAGTCCTCAAATTTATCACTAAGTACCCTAGTCCCCCCCACCAAGGTGCAGCCTGCCTGGTAAGTACAGTGATTTGTCATCCCATTTCTCTTTGCTATCCTCGAACTTTTGAAGCAGATAATTTTAGTACAGAAACCACAGGTTACGGTTCAGCCCATCAGCGCAGCGGTAAGGCTACCACTTGCAGCACCAGAGACCCGAATTCAGAAACACGCTTGGACTGTTGGAGGAAGAGCTGGGGAGGAAGGTTGAGAATCCCAGATGATGCTCCTTTCCTCTTGAAGGGAAGATGCAGAGTCCTGCTGCCACACCAACCCCTGGGTGGCCAACAGAGGAAGTCCAGTTGGGGCTATGAGTTGGGAAGGTGGGTGCTGCAGACGTCAACATGCAAGCATGTCCTTTGTGCACGCATATGTCCAACGACGTTCTGGTGGCGGCATCCTCCCGGGATGGGAGCAACGAAAAGGTGGTAGAGCCCCCGCTCGTACAGAATGTAGGAGACTGACCTACCTGCACACCCTGCATCTGCCAACACAGGTGCAGTCGCTTGTCGGCTGGAGGATGTAGTATCCGGAGGGGCTTGGGGAACCCTGGTGACCACCCTGCCATGGAGGGCAAGACACTGTGGCCCAATAGAGAGCAGAAAGTAAGCCCTAGGGAAGGTGGGGCGACAGGCCTGAGGCATGAGTCTAATAGTCCCAATGAGAAAGATTCCTCAAAGAGTGCCGAGTGAGGTGTGGAGTGAAAATAGTTAAATAAAAAAAAAAAAAAAAAGAAATGGCAAGGACCAACGTGTGGTTCTTTGAAGTAACAAAATGTCAATCCAAACAAGATTTTACAACTTTGCCCTAACAGCAGCAGCTTTATGCCTACTGTCATTTTAAGTAATTAATTTGAAGCAGTATTGATTAATGTTATAGACTGTGTGGACTGTACGATCGTGCGTCCATTCTGAGGCCTGCATCACTGTGCGTTCTGTGGAATGTAGTGCTAGCAGAATCTGGGCCATATAAGTTCACAGAAGGCTGCCATGCAGGGCGTTATCTGTTCAGTTGCAGGGTGGTTCAAGTTTTATGAACAGAAAAGGCAACTGATGAAATAAAAAGACGATATGGAGGTCAGTATAAGATTTTATACATATTAGATAGGGAAGGTGGGGCGACAGGCCTGAGGCATGAGTCTAATAGTCCCAATGAGAAAGATTCCTCAAAGAGCGCCGAGTGAGGTGTGGAGTGAAAATAGTTAAATGAAAAAAAAAAAAAATGGCAAGGACCAATGTGTGGTTCTTTGAAGTAACAAAATGTCAATCCAAACAAGATTTTACAACTTTGCCCTAACAGCAGCAGCTTTATGCCTACTGTCATTTTAAGTAATTAATTTGAAGCAGTATTGATTAATGTTATAGACTGTGTGGACTGTACGATCGTGCGTCCATTCTGAGGCCTGCATCACTGTGCGTTCTGTGGAATGTAGTGCCAGCAGAATCTGGGCCATATAAGTTCACAGCAGGCTGCCATGCAGGGCGTTATCTGTTCAGTTGCAGGGTGGTTCAAGTTTTATGAACAGAAAAGGCAACTGATGAAATAAAAAGATGATATGGAGGTCAGTATAAGATTTTATACATATTAATGCTAGTTTTTTTGGTTTTGTTTTTCAAACTCTATTTTTGCACCCCCTACCTACTCCACTGAACTCTCTCCGATGACCTCCAATATCCACCATCTCTGCCTCCTTGTGTAACTCGGCTACCCCTTCAGTTCCTCTCTGGCACCGGGCACCCTCTCCCCCCCCGGGGTCTGCTCTCTGGGGAAGGGTCGCCCCCGCCTAGGGAACTCTTTCTTATAGTATTGAGTCACTGGGCCAGAGAGGGGAGAGGAGAGCGGAGGGGGCTAAGCCCGACTCCAGGATTGTGGACCGTGGAAGGAGGCGCCATCACCTATCAGCGGGACGAGGGGAGTTTTACGTACTTGAATCCCCTGTGGAGCCCGGCTTTGTCATGGCAACGTGCTGCCGTGGCTCCACCCCCAGGCTTATGCCACGCCGCTGCTTTTGGCTACCCTCAGCCACCACCAGAGATCGCTCCTCGAAGAGTTGTACTCTAATTCCTCCCCGGGAAGAGAGAGCAGTCCTCCGGACACTCAATCTCTTCCCTTCCCTGCCGACCCCCGATGACCTGGGCTCATTCCCAAACCCAGGTTACCGGCGTGACGTGAGGTGTGGCATATTAATGCTAGTTAAATGCACCAAACTGGGTTGTAATTGCAGAACTTGTGCTCGAGATTCTAGACTTTCATAGTATAGGGTCTTTCATGCTCGCGCAGCATGACGTCAATGTGATTGGGGGAAAAAGAAAACACTTGAACTAGTACCAAGCTGTTGATCAAATGATCAGTTTGCCCGTTTGTTTCTGCCAACCAAAGGACATGACTGCACATCTCACATGACGCCCTTCCCCACCTCCCTGGTGAAGTTTTTGTGATGACAATGTATGAAGAGGGCTGATGAGTTTTTTGCACTGCTCAGAATGTTGTTCCACTTATCAATGTAAATAATGCAGAAGAAACAATGCTACATAATTCGAATAAATCTTTGTGGTAAACAATAATGAGTGCATCTGCAAAACTATGTATAGGGCTGGCCCTGAGTAGCACATTGTAGCTCAAAATATTCATTTATACAGCTGGTTGATACAGCCACCCTCGTCCTTGCCTTTTGTATTTTGTGCTGCTCAGAGCACATCCCAGAATCTCACTCGGCTGACCTCAGCCACGGACTGCAGCCATGGGGAATTTGGACAGTAATCTGTGCTGGAGCTTTTAAAAGCTCCAATTCTCCAGTCGACAGCTACTCATGAAGCCAAATACAGGTCACGCTTTCCTTACCTCAACTGTCAACGTGCTCATCTGAGAGCTGATATTAGCACTTGTTAAAGCCAGGGGTTCTCCACATTTCTGGGCTAATTCTTGCAAGAAGGCATGGTCTGGAATGCGAACTCCAACAAGCTGGAAACAAGAAGAAAAGATAAATGCAAGGATTCTATTCTAACATTTCATTTCTGTACCACCTACGCCAAACTATGACGATACATCAAGGAAATGTTTTCAACAGCCAGAACTGTTAAAAGATGGCAGATACATTTTGGTAGGAAGATTAAAATGTGTATGATGAAACTGCATATCATGGCACTAGAGGTCATTCTTTATACTCTTTCCAGTTTGGACAGAAGATGTGTAAAGAAATTAGCCAGGGGCTTCAGGAAGATTTATAGTTAGAACCATAAGCTGTTCTTTGGGAGTGGTTTTCGATTTCAAATAATATTTTTTTATGGAGCATTATTAAACTTATAGTCTGTATTTTAACCTGTAATGCAGAGGGTTGGATGTAGTAACTGTCTTGTCTGCCACTTCTCCATAAACAGACAGGAAATTATACTCACTGTTATCTGTCCTTTTTATGGCTGTGGGCAGAGCCTACAGTTGTTTTGCATCCACTCCTAGAACAGCTTGATTGTGGCACGCTTCCGTTGGACTTTTGGAAGTATCCTTCTGAAAGTCCAAAAGAGACTGGAGCACTCCACCACGATTGCCCGCTATGGAGTAACATCTAGGTAGTTGCACTATTTCGGCTGTTACTTCCACATTTGCAGACAGGAAGGTGCTGTCGTTTAGCATGCATGTGCAGTTCCACTTGATGCCATCTTGGGAATGGCAGAATGCCATTCACCACAACTATGCATGTGCGAGAGTCACACATGTGTAGTTGCATCGCCACTGCCATCTTGCAGATGGCACTCGGCGGCGCTCCTTCTCAACCTTCAAAAGCTCGCCACAGCCGTTTCAGCTCTGGCTAGATACTGTTTAAATAATTAGCACAGCTAGTACAACTCTTTCATCATCTCCAGCTACGGAATGGTGCCCGGAAACTTACATTTTTTTTTTAAATGAAAACTCTCACTGTGTTGGTCTCACACTAGCAGCCTTCCCCTAACAGATCTTTTGCTGAAGGGTCCAGCTGTTGCTGAAACCTAATCTAAAAACACAATGACAATATCAGAAATTACCAAATAGAACTGAGTAAAGTAAGTAAAAGAACAAAAATCTGTAAGCAAATGTTAGATAAACTAAAATACATAAACAGAAAACAGACAAAGGCTCACTGTAAAGCTTAAATTGGAATGGCCATAAAACACTTACCCTAAACCTATTTTATAATAATCCCAAAAACAGGAGGTAGGTTAAGCGCCAGGGCCTACTCAACATGGGAGTGGTAAGGAGGAAACCTGCGTCTTCCAGCGGAAAGGAAGATCTAGCATCATGGGGTGCAGCCAAGGGAGTTACCACCTGGGTGGGTGGGAGGAGCCAGCTTGAAGACATTTCCGGCATGCCTCAAGGGAAAGGCAACTGCCAGAAAGTGCGACTAGAACATCATATTCATGTCCCTAGAATGGTGAGTTTTACTAGTTGTTCTAATTATTTAGAAGGTAAATACTAGCCCTTTTTGGCTACAGCAGGGCAAGTTTAATGCCTGATGGTTACCCTTTTTTCCATTATAAAGAGGATAAAGAACACATTTCAGTTCTTGAACAATTATTAGGGTAATACAGACTTCAGCAGATGCAAGTACAGATAGTCACCCTAAAGGCTTTTTATCCAGTTCATAGGCAAGTCTCAGAAAACAGAAACGGACTCCACTCATATGAATTATTTAAGTTAATTTAATAGTATATTTTAAAAGGATTTTTTGGTCATTGTACTGCATTATGTACATTTTTCGCAGGTCAGAAGGGTACTCTGTATTCTGGAAAACACTGGAGCAACATTATATGCGGTCACTTCGGTGCTAAAAAGGCATTGACACAGCTGGACGGGATTATAAGAGACAATGCAGTATTACCTAGGCACATATAAACTAAAACTCTGGTTAACAGTGGACTCTGTCAGGTTTTCACAGACTGATCTCTCTGTATAGCTGGAAATACTCAACATATTATGTGCTTGGTTGTATGAAGCCCGTGAATATGCAAGGTCTTATAATGCTACCCAATGTTTAACCTGCATATGTTCAATAACATTTGACAAGTTTCAAAAAACAGAAAGGCAGATAATAGTGAGTATCCTTTCCTTCTACAGCAACAGCTTAGAATAGCTAGTCCAACTCTTGCAGACTCCAAGCAGTACCCTGGGTTGGAGGGTTTTAGGATTACTTGGGAAACAGATTCTGCAACACTTATGTGCCAGACATGGTATCCTCTCTGGCCGGATATCCAGTCTGTAATGTGCACTGAATGTATGGGCAGAATCCCAGGTGGCAGCCTACAGATTTCATCCAGGGGTATGTTTCTTCTTGCAGCAGCAGAGGCTGCCGGTCCTCTTGTGGACTGTGCCCTTACTCTCTCAGTAGCACTTTACCTGCTGTCACATAACAGTATTGAATAGTGAATATAGTCTATCCTGACCATGTCTGTTTGCTGGCACGGTGTCCCTGTGACTCTTCTCCATATGTGACAGAAAGTTGCTTGCTGTCACTCCTTATGGCTTCAGTTCTACTCTTAGAAACTGATGGCCCTTTTAACAAACAACTCTCACCTTTACTTGTGTGTGTGCGTGGTTTTTTTTTTTTGGTAATAAATAGGCAAAGTGATAGCTTGGTTCAAATGAAACTCTGACGCCAGTTTATGGAGGAAAGTGCTGTCTGTTCTTATGTTACCTTTTTTTTTGTGGAACACTAAAAATTGAGGCTCTTAAACTTAGAGCCCGGAGTTCACTAATCCCTCTTGAAGATGTTATGGCCACTAAGAATATTGTTTTCCAACTGATAAACTTTAGATCTGCTGCAGCCATTACTTCAAAGGGTGGGAACTTCAACCCTGAAATTACCAAAGTCAGGTTCTATACAGGAACTGGAGTCCGGACTGGTGGGTCTATGTAGTTTAAACCTTTACAAAATCTTTTGAATGCTGGGTGTGACAGTAAAAATAGGTTAATCACCTGTAACTGTAGCTCTAGGAGTGGTATATCGTTCACAGCCACACTCAAGGCAGTCTCCCTTTAAGAGCTGTTCTTGCCGGACATTTTTCAAGCTAAGCTCTTCCCACCTATCTCCCTTGGCTCCACCCTGTGATGTCAGATCTTGCACTCTGGAAGCAGGGATCTGTGTGCCACTTGCCAGGGGAAGTAAAGTGGGTTGTGTGGATGTGAACAACATACCACTCCTAGAAAGATCAGTTACGGAAAGACTTTTGCCGTAACAGCAGATCTTCTAGGAATGTCTGTTGCAGTAAGTCATTACCATTCCCCGTCAATTTCAGCTCGTGAAGGCGAGGGACCGAGGGGAACAGAGGTACCAAGCCTCCCAACCCTACACTGTTTTCCCTGTTACAGAATGGCAGGGGGCCGGAGGGAGGGACTCTACTTACTGCAAGAGACATTCCTAGAAGATCTACTGTTATGGCAAGTCTTTGCGTAACTGATCTATCTTCCACGGAATGGTCTCTTGCAGTAAGACATTACTTCTGGGAGATTCCTAAGCAGTTATGTAGCAGTGGGTGGCCAAAATTGGCATTCTGCTGTATGTATGATGTGGTAGAGACACACACTGGGTAAGACAGTAAATGTTAAAGTCTATTGGGTTCTGAGTCTGAACAGTAACCCAAATATTATGATATTATTATTTTAGTAGCTACAATGTGGCAAGTTAGTATAGTTTTTTGCCATGTCTGTTAAGTTATTAGAGAAATGTGTATATTTGGGCATGAATAAGTTACATAAGTAGCAGACACTGTGAGATGAAACAATGTATCCATTTCATAATGGATCTTTTTTTTTTTTTTTTTTTTAAATCAGTATATATCCATTCTTTTCAGCATGTGAGTAGTAGTAGGTCCTGTTCGTGGCAGAGACACAAGGTTCTGGCGCACAACAGGCCGAGAGGCACCCCAATGGAATGACCATAA
Organism: Neoceratodus forsteri; assembly: GCA_016271365.2. Lineage (NCBI taxonomy): Eukaryota > Metazoa > Chordata > Ceratodontiformes > Ceratodontidae > Neoceratodus > Neoceratodus forsteri. The sequence goes on from CM057451.1 coordinate 1,097,934,221, forward strand.
TGGCCTGTAACAGTGATACCTCAAAAAGTGGCTAGATGTATAAAGCCTCATGGGGGAGGCCTCAGTATAATTTCAAATCGAAGCCCCAGAAAAAAAGGCCTCAGAGGCCTAGAAGAGGAGGCCGAGGCGTAGTCAGGAGTTTTTAACGAGAGGAAGAGGCGCCCGGCCGTCCTGAGGGTCGGCCACGGGTCGGTTTGGATGCATTTCTTGTCATTCTTTCTTTGCATCTGAAGTTTCCTCTTTGGTTAGGGTAATTTTCAGTTTTATATGGATAAGTATACTGAGGACAAGGATTGTGGTACATATAGTGTGTCACAAACCCACTTAGCAGGTCAGGCCCTCTACTCCCAAAGTGCCAACCTCTGAGTGCAGTCTTGTGAACAGTGTAACAGACAAGGTAACCCTCTTGTCTGTTTTTGTGAGTTCGGATCAACCTTTGGTCTCAAATTCTGGAGGGATTCAAACTGTGAACTTCTTCCTAGCGCACCCAATGCATAGGCTCAGATATTTCTGTCTTCCAGGCGGGGCAGATATCTTTGCCTATGGGTACCTAACCAGGTATACAGAGATGTCCCTTAAAAACTTTAATAAAGACCTCAGATTTAAAACGCTTCTTTCCAGTTTGGTACCACCATTCAAGCTTATGTTTAGTATCTGCAATAACCATATACTTTTCTTACAACTAAAAAAAAAGTCAAAGACAGACCAAGTAAGTTCTAAAAAGAATTTTACTAAAATAGTTAAAAATATGTAAAATGCAAAATACAGAACTCTTATACCACCAGACATACAAATCTTTTAAAAGAAACAAGGTTTAAACAGTGCAAATTCCTACTTACAGTACTTAGATTTTAAATCTTTCTAAATATCTGTTTACAAGTGCTCCAAAGATCTTTCCTCAGTCAGAGTCTAGGTAAAAGTGTGTGTAAGTAAAACAGAGTATTCCTTAAACAACTGTATTGGCCAACCCATTTTTGTGTGAGGTCAGCTAGCTCCTTGTCTGTCAGATTATGTATAAAAATATATATATCTTATACAAAAGTATTACATTCTGCAACTTCAGCATAATTCATGTCCTTCAAATGACACTTCTTTTGATCTATGCTATATCCTCCCTCACACAGGCTTCACAGAAGTATGTACAACCTTGCACCCCTGTGTAACAATTTAGGTTCCTCTCCAACGTCATAAAATGGATATGTTATAGCAACTATGGTTGTAATTAACTCAGACAGACAGGATCCTTAATTAAGGCATTACGTGTAACACATGGTCTCTAAAAACTGAGTGTGTGTGAACTCACATGCTGTCAGCATTTTTCTTATGGCTTTCATCTTTTAGCTAAAATCTGTGTGGGGAGGGGGGGTGAGTGAGGTCATTCTAAGAGCACCAGATTTTTTTTTTCAGCAGAGACAGTCAGTAATACATTTTATATTAAAAAGAAATGCTACAGCACTCAGAGCTGGCTGTCTACGTCACACGTACTGTTTTTAGTTGTCTGCCTGAGGCTTGTAGGTTGTCCAGTATCGTTTGTGCCCCTGGATGAAAGAGATAGTCGCCAGAAAAGGGGGCATTAGCCACTTTATGTTAAATATCAGGTGCTAGTCCTGAGAGTCGGAGCCATGCTTGACGGCATACAAGAATACCGACTGCAGAGGCTCTAGCCGAAGTGTCGGCAATGTGATATCCTGATCTTAATAAATGTCGAGAGAGGGAAGTGTGTTTATTAATGAAGTGAGTTGCTCTTTTGTAGGAGATGTAGGTAATTTACTTATGTCACCCGCAGAGGTGCCCACCGTACACTGGAATTTCAGCATATGTTCCATGTAGTTAAGTAGTCTAATATTTAATGTGTTTAGAGCAAACACTTTCTTCCCCATGTAGTCAAAACGTTTAGAGTCTTTTTCAGGAGGTACTGTACTTGTATGCTTATGTTTGCCAGTGCAGTTGTGAGCCGCTGCAATAACCACCAAATCCGCAGTGAGAATATTTGTTAGATATTGATAATCAAGAGAAGCCTGATAAAGCCTATGCGCTTTTTTAGGTAGCTCCTGTGCAGCTATGGGTTGACTCCATGCTTCAGTAATCGATTTTCTGAACACTGGTATAAATGGAGGAACTGCCCGGATAGGTTCTTCCAGGATGTCAATATATTCAGCCATATCTTTACTTAATCTGTCTTGTTCTGTTGTGGTAAACCCCATTGTTTTTGTATTTGTAACATCATTTCTGGGAATGAGGGGTCATCGGGTGGGTACATGACCTTTAGTATTCTTCGTCCCAGTATGACGGTAGAGAATATGGGGACTCAAACCCTCTTCTGGTAGGGGAACCATCATAATTTGTGCCTTCGTAGGGTTCAGAAATTATATGAGAATCTGACAAATATTCCTCAGAATATTCATGAGGAGGTAGGAATGGTGAGCATTCTGGCTCTGTGCATGCCTGTTTTGATGGAGGCGGAGACGTAGTCTGTGTGTTTAGATTTTTTGGTGTAAAATCAAAACCTATAGAATTCAACACTTTATTTACAATTTCTTCTATATTTGGCATTTGTGAAGATGGAATTGCCATGTAATCTGGTTCTGAGCCCTGTGTACTTGAAGTCGGAGGATCAATTTGTGTCTCCTGATAATGTGATCCAGTACGCCAGAGTTTTGTTATTCATGGACTGGTTTCTGAACATCATGCATGAGTGCAAATGAGGCAGGTTTGCCTCTGCATTCCATAGTATGTGATCCTTTATTTTGTGATGATGCAGCCCCTTAAGTATCTTTTGATACATTTTTATACAATATTTCATGATTTTTCATGCGTAAATTGTTATGAGGGTCTTCCATTAATGTATTATATGCTGGCACATGTGCTGTTCTATGCTGAAGGGGCTGTTCCGACGACAATGGGATCAGTGTTGTCGACGGAACAGGAATAGGAGCATGCCCCATCGACATTGTAATGTATCTTATTGATGATGGATAAGTGAAGACATGCTCCGTCGACGCCGGGATACTCCTCGTCGACGCAGAGGAAGTGAGTGCATGCTCAGTGGACGGTGGGAAGCTCTTCCTTGATGATGGAACATTAGGGACATGCTCCGTCATCGATGGAAAGTGCTTCGGCAATGATAAGGTGAACGTATGATCCGTCGATGGTGACATACTTCTCATCGACGATGGAGGTTTTGGAGCATGTCTCGTTGACGGGGAGGAAGTCCTGTTGACGGGGAAGCAAGTAGAATGTGCTCTGTTGACGGAGGTGTTCTCATCGATGAGGATGTCTTATGGAGGCCTCTCGTCGACAGGGGAGTGTGCCCCGTCGATGATGAATGTAGTTGGACCTCCATCGTCGACGGTGCATAAGGTTTTGTCGACGGGGGAGCTGAGGAGTGACGTCCCACCGACGAGGAACGTTCCTTTCTATGTAAAGTTGAAATTCTATGTTCTTTTGATGAAGAAGTGCCTGACGTTGATGGGGGGATATGGCCCATCACTGAGGAATATTTTCTTGATGATACATGTTTAGGAGATATGACTGTTGAAGGGCAGTCAGGCAGGACTTTAGGTGAAGGTATTTCCTTCCCTATTTTGCTTCTTGAAGAGGACTCTGAAGTTTTGGAGCCCTTTGATCGAGTACCCTGAGTCTGTAACAGGGAAACATCCATTGTAAAGCTCTTGGTCGAGCACAGGAAATGGTGCCATGTGTGAAGCCCAGGCACCCCAAGCTATGGGTTCAATCCACGTCATAGACTGCTGGCAGAAGAGTAAGCTGCTGTCAGAGCTGAAGCCAGCGGGAAAATGAATGAAGACTTCCAGGGACCACCCACTTTTATAAGCTCAGCCCAGGAAGTGAAGTCGCGTTGGTGGTCCCTAGTGTGGAGACTGCTAGAAGAGACTGCTGTGCTAGAGCGCCACCTATCGGGAACTCCCAGAAGTAATGACTTACTGCCAGAGACCATTCTGTGGAAGATCTATAGTTACAGGTGAGTAAGCTATTTTTCTAGGGACATGGATATTATCCACACTCATGGCAAACTTCCAGCAGTTCTCTGGAAGGAGGGGGCAAAGCGCGCAGCCCTATTTGACAAACAAAGATTGAAGAATTGAGGTCCCAAAAGCAGCATCGTGGCAAGACTCAAGATCAATACTATAATGGGAGATGAAGGTGTGTGCTGACTTCCAGGTAACTCCATACAAATCTCTGGTATGGGGACGTTCCTAAAAGCAGCCACTGAGGCAATGGTATGTCTGGTGGACTGAGCCCTAAGCCTACGGGAGCCAACCTATAACAGAGGTCGATGCACCTGACAATCATCTGCTTTGCTACCAAGCTGTCAGGTGCGGCTTCTGCGTATGTGAGCCTCACTCCCTAACTCCAGCCGTACGCTCTCTATAATAATAGAGTGCTCACTGCAGGTCCAAAGTATGGAGCCTACGGTTGGCCTACGGAGATGAAACATAGAAACACAGATTTTGATGGCAGATAAGGACCACTTGGCCCACTCAGACTGCCCATTCAAAGGACTGGAAAAGTATACCGGTAAGTTAATCACCTGATTAAGGTGAAACGATGATACTACCTTCAGGAGGAACTTCAGGTGGGGGCGATGGACAACAGGCAGGTTCAAGTAGTGAAGGCCCATAGAGAAGCGCCTGACCACCTTCCCTGCATCACTGTCGGCACCACCGTTGGCATTCTGGCCCATACACAGTATGGCTGCCAGGTGTACCTTGAGGGCCATCGATCTCAACCCTAGCTGGGAGAAGGACTGTAGACAGTCCAGGATGCTAGCCAAGGGGATCAAGCTCCTTGAACTGGCACCAAATGACAAATCTTTTCCATCTAAAAGTACAGCACTGACGAGTCAACTCCTTTCGGGATGCCTCCGCAATGTGGAGCACACTGTCCAAAAGCTTAGAACTCTAGCTGCTCAGAAATCAGGCTGTGAGGTGCAGAGATTCATGATCTTTATTTATTTCATTTTATTTAAAATTTGGTAACCGGGAAAGGTACACTGAGCCAAGGCTCATTCCCAGGTGCGCCCTTGGGAGTGGGAGATTACAAACAAGGGGAAATTACATAACGACAAATAAACAAGTGTAGTTACAATACAGATACGAGAAGCAGTATGGGCAAAACATTTGCCCTAACTCGGTTTAGATTCCAAGGGAGGTAGAAGGTTCAGGAGGTTTAAGGACAATGGCAAGGAGTAATAGGTGTGAGTCTGAGTAGGTGCTTTAGGTCGAGGAGAGAGGGAGTTTGTCGAGTGATAGGAGAGTTGATTCCAGAGGAAGGGGAAGCGGTAGGAGAAAGCAGACTAACCAGTACTTGAGTGGGTATGGGGAAGGGAGAAGTATCGGGATTCCCTGGAGTGCAGTGAATAAGAGGTAGGGATGGCAGAGGACAGGAGAGAGAAGAGATATGATGGAAGGGTTCTAAACCAGTATTTCACAATGAAGGCTGAGCAGTGGATCTGGTGGCAGCGGGGAAGGGGTGTGATTGCGAGGAGTACAGACAATAGTGGTGGGTCTGGAAAGGGGAGTTTGTGGCAAAATGACAGAAAGTGTTTAGGAGGGTGTCTAGCCAAGCAAGGGAAGAGGCAGGAAGAAAAAATTACTCACCTTAGTAATGTTGTTTCTTCTAATGGAGTCTTGCTGTATTCTGACAATAGCAGTGAGTCCCAACCTTCGAACTTCCCCGGAGATGAAAGAGTTAACTTTCCATGCCAGGCATGGAATGCTGAGCTCGAGCTCGGTTGAGACTCTGTCTGTTGCTGTTTGAACTCAAACCGTCAGATCTTTACGAGCTAAACTCACTGAGGTCCTGTGTGGAAGCTGTAAACCTACACTAGCCAACTGGCTACTAAATATAACAACAGATTTTTTGGTCCCAAAACAAAGACTCAAGTCAGGAAACCCAAAAAATGAAATAAACACAACACCCACTCACCCAAAAAAAGGTGGGGCACCTCCTGAGTGCCAACACTGCTACTGCCCTCCCACATCCCAAAAAAAACAAAGGTTCTGAGAGGGGAAGGAGGAGAGGTCAGAATACAGTAAGACTCCATTAGAAGAAACAACATTACTAAGGTGAGTAATTATTTCTTCAAACAACATGAAGTCTTGCTGTATTCTGACAATAGCAGACTGTCAGCAGTACCTCCATGGAGGAGGGACAGAACCTACTACTTAAATAGGCTCTGAAGCACAGCTGTAATGAACTGAGCATCACTCCCAGCCTGATATCCAGAGAGTAATGCTTGTAAAAGTGTGAACTGTTTTCCAGGTAGCTGCTTGACATATCTCTAAGATAGAATATCCCTGGCAGCAGCCAGGAAGCAGCTATTACCTCTGGTAGAGTGAGCCCTCAGGCCTGAGGGTGGAATCTTACCTCGTTTTCATAGCAAAATTGAATGCAAGAGACAATCCACCGGGCAATGGATCTTTTAGTGGCAGGTTTTCCTTTACCAACCTCACCATAAGTGAGGAATAGTTGGAGGGAGTCAAACCTGTGACCCTTGGTACGTTCTATGTAGTAGCTAAGGGCTCTTTTCACATCCAAACTGTGCAACCTCCTCTCACCAGAGGAGGAATGGTCAGTGAAGTACACAGGAAGAGACATAGATTGGTTTAGGTGGAAGTCTGAAACCACCTTGGGTTAAAACTTCCTGTTAGTACTGAGGACCACCTTATCTCTATGGAAAGAGATAAAATCAGGCTCCACTGACAGGGCTTGCAACTCGCTTATGCACCTGGCAGAAGTGATGGCCACCAGGAACACAGTTTTCCAAGTCAAGTACTTAACCTCTGCTGAGGAAAAGGCTCAAAAGGGGGTTGCATAAGCTGAGCAATGCAAACATTAAGGTCCCAAGCAGGGGCAGGGTCCCTGAATGGCGGATTGGTATGAAGCAATCCCTTGAAAAACTTGGAGAATACAGGGTGAGCTGAAAGAGAAGAGGGCTTACCTGCTGAAAGAAAAGCAGAGACAGCTGCCAGATGCACCCTTAGTGTAGCCAGTCTGAGTCCCAAGCTATTCAGATGGACCATATAGTCAAGGACTGTGGGCAGGTCAGCAGACTCTGGGGAAATATGCTTCCCAGAGCACCATATGGAGAATCCTTTCCATTTGGAATTATAAGTAGTTCTGGTGGAAGGCTTCCTAGAAGCCTTTAGAATATCCATAACACCTTGAGAGAGGTGTAATCAGCAAATCTCTAACCTTCAAGAGCCAGGCCTTGAGATTGAGATTTGAGATCTGGTACCAAACCCTCCCCTGAGCACAGGTTAACAGGTTGTAATTCCTGGAAGAGACAAGGAAGGTGGACTGCTAAGGACAACAGGAGAGGGTACCAGGGCTGTCTGGCCCAGTCTGGAGCAATCAGAATCACCTTGCAGGGCTGAGACCTGATTTTGACTAGCACCTTGAACAGGAGGGGAGCATACAGGAACTTCCTTCCCAACTGAGAACCAGGGCATCCAGGGGACTGAGCCCAACACTGGGGGCCTGCAGCAAAAAAGGGGAAGTTGGTGATTGTATGGGGCTGCAAAAAGATCTATCTGTGGGGTGCCCCATCTGGAGAAGATCACCTCCAAAACCAGGGGATCCAGTGACCATTCGTGATAGCCCTGAGATATCCTGCTGAGAGCATCTGCCAGGACACTGTCCTTGCCTGGGAGGTGTAATGCTGTAAGGGAGGTGTTCAGGGAATCAGGCCAGAGACCACACCTTCATTGCTTCTGTGCACAAGGCCAAAGACCGAGTGCCCCCTTGCTTGTTGATATACCACATTGTGGTGGTATTGTCTGTCCTGATCTGAACAACTTTGTTCTGAACAGACTTGGAAAAAGCTTGAAGTGCTAGAAACACTGCTCTGAGTTCCAACAGATTGATGTGAAGCAGAGATTCCTGAGGGGGACCACAACCCTTGGGTGGTAAGGTCTCCAAGTGGGCCCCACCCCAAGAAGGAGGCATCTGTAGTAAGGATTAAAGAGTGAGACTGAGTGACAACGGGAACTCCCCATCTTAGATTGTCCTGATCCTGCCACCACTGCAAGGCCTGGATCAGGGTTCGAGTCACTGGTATCAGTTTGGTCAGAGGGTCCTTTTTCTGAGACCAAAAGGCTCTCAAGTGGAACTGAAAGTCCTCATCTGAAATCTTGCTCCCTGCACTACTGCTGTAGAAGCAGCCATGTGCCCCAGGAGCTGCAGAAAATGCCTTGCTGGTCGGGACACCTGTAGGGTGAATGAAGAGGCCAGTGTGATAAGGGTCCTTGCCCTGTCCAGGGGAAGGAAGGCTCTGGCCTTTTCTGTATCTAGCTCTGTGCCTATGAAGGTGAGGAGCTGAACAGGCTCTAGAACTGACTTTGAAAGATTCAGAAGGAAATACAAAATTACACATGCTCCCACAATGCAAAGCATCATGGGCTGCATATGCAAATCACCACAGAATGTTATGCTGGTCCAACTTTGCATATGCATATGCAGCCCATGATGCTTTGCATTGTGGGAGCATGTGTGATTTTGTATTTTCTTGAAACTTGGCTTCCCAGCCAAATGCCCTTTGGGGTAACCCTTGCCTCAGTGTTTACGCACAGAGGTTCTTTGTCTTCAGAAGGAAACCTAGAGAGGTGAGCAGTTACTGAGTTATCTGTAGGTGTAACTTGACTTGGTCTGGGGACTGGCCTACTATGAGCCAGTCGTCCAAGTATGGGAAGATGGCAATCCTTTCCCTTCTTAGGGAGCAACTACTACTGCCAGGCATTCTGTGAACACCCCTGGAGCAGAGGTTAGACCGAAGGGCACTGCTCTGAATTGGTAATGGCCTGAGGGCAGCTCGAACCTGGGGTATTTTTGATGGGAGCTTCTGATGAGAATATGGAAATAGGCATCCTTGAGGTCCAGGGAGACTAGCCAGTCCCCTGGCCTCAGAGAGGGTAGAATTATTCCCAGAGTCACCATTTTGAACTTTGGCTTTAAAAGGTGCTTGTTTAAATACCTGAGATCCAGGATGGGCCGCCATTCTCCTGTCTTTTTGGGAGTGAGGAAGTACCTGGAGTACAATCCTTTCCCTTGGTGTAGGGGTGGAACCTTTTCTACAGCTCTGAGAGCCAAGAGGGAAGAGACCTCTGCCTCTAGGGCAAGTGCCTCTGAAGGATTTGCAGATGGAAAGGATCTGGTTCTCATCGTTGGAAATTTTTTGAAGCTGAGAACCAGTCCCTGGCTTACTACTTCCAGGATCCATTTGTCTGATGTTAAAGACTTCCAGTCCTGGACAAAGTAAGCCAGCCTGCCCCCTACAGGTGGTGGAGAATCGGCCCTGGCAAACCCATCAGGGTGCCTGTTTGGCAGGGAGTTTAGGCTGAGGGGTGGAAGCAGGTCTGCTTGTACCCCTTCTGCCTCTCCCTCTAAAGAACCCCCTCTGAGCATAGGCAGAAGAGGAGGCCTGGGCTTGGTAGAAAGGCCTACGAAAAGGCCTGCCCCTACCCCTGGGATGCTGCCTCTGAGGAGTGGCTTGCCTTTCCTTGGCCTGAGCACTCCTATAGGTGGTCCTGTATTCATCCATTTTCTTCTTGTAGTTCTCTGTTTGCTCCCCAAACAGAGAATTACCCATAACAGGAAAATCCATGGCCTTAGTCTGGGTATCCTGAGACAGGCTAGTACATCTGAGCCAAGCCATCCTACGAAGGGCCACAGATGTAGCCATGACTCTAGATGACACATCATTGGAGTCCACTGCAGCATGGAATTGCACCTTGGATGTGTCAATACCATCAGCAGCCACCTGCTCCAGCTCCTTGGCAAGCTGACCAGGGACCTGTTTAGCTAAAGCCATGACAGTGTCCCATCTAGATTTCTGATATCTAGCTGTATAGGCCATATAATTGGCCTGCCTGAGTCCCAGGATGCTGCCATGTACTGTTTCTTTGCCATGGCATCAGTCCTCCTGAGTCCTTATCTGGGGGTGTGAAGCCAAGGGTATATTAGCCTTATCACAGGCTGCAGCCTGCACTACCCCAACATGACTGCATTGCTGGGTAAGGAACTCTGTATCTGAGCCTGACAGAGTATACCTCTTGTCCATTCTTTTATCCACAGGAGGTATAGAATTAGGAGTCTTTAAAATCTTACATGTCTGTTTCCCAAAAGACTTGTGTAAGGGAATAGACAGCCTCCAGGACTCTGGGATATCCATCATTTCCACATAGTCAGGCTCCTCCTGGTCATCCACAGCTTCTTCCATAGGAAGCTGAAGGGTTTCGGCCACTTTCTTGTAAAACATGAAATGGGAGGGGGACTCAGAAAGCCTAGGAGGAGACACTCCTGAAGGTCTGTCTGGGGAGATGTCCGGGTCAATGGGCACATCCAGACTTTCATAATCACATTCACTTTCCTCAAACTCTCCTTCCTCCTCCTCCGGTTCATAAAATTCTTCCAAATCATAATCCGGAACCGGTGGAACCAGCCGAACCGAGCGCCTTCCTGATGGTGCTGGTTCGGTCGGAACCGGGGAAAGTGACTGCACAATTTTTTTTTTTTGTGTTATCTCTTTATTCACCTTCTGTCCCCGGTGTCCCCCTCCTTCCGACTGCACATACCCCGAAGCCCCCTTTCAGGATCTGCCCCTAGAGTGCCCTTACCTTCTCCTTTCTCCTTGCACAGCGGGGTCTGTCCCTAGGTGGGCTCGGGATGGGCAGTCTTCATCTAGGGACACCGAGACTACCATTTTCCGCTGTTCTCCCATTTCCCCGCCCGGGACGCCAGCACACAAGGACGTACGTCCTAGAGGGGAGACGTGCTGACTGCACCTCCCTCGAGCGCCTAACAGCTGCCCCTCCCGGACTCCGTGACGGAACTCAACCCCGAGCGCCGGTGCTCCCACCGCATACTGGGTTGAGATCTCCTCTGAGGGAGGAGAGCATCCGTTGGGACGCTCGATCCTCCCTCCCCCGGCCACCCCGGCGACCTGAGTCCATTCCCGAACCGGGTCGCCCGGCGTGGTATGAGGTGTGGTGTCTAGCGCCTCAACTCTCAGCGCCACCGGGCCGGCGGGCAACTGCACAATTTTTAACGCTTTGGCTATTTCATCAGCGGTTGGAGAAAAAAACTTTTGGATCCACACTGGCTGATTTTTCCCTTCTTGTTCTCTTAACCGGAACCGACTCCTCGGAATCGGTTCTCCTTTTGCCCGAAGAAGTTTCGCCCTGGTCAGAGGGCACTCCTTCTGGTTCGGTCTGAACCGAACCGGGCTGGCCATCCGGATCAGCGGACTTTTTGGCCTCCCTTTCCCTGAACCTATCAACTCTCTTTTCTAGGGTAGCTACAGGAAAATTTTTACAAATCTGGCAGTCTGAATCGAAGTGGTCAAACCCCAGACAATAAACACAGGTGGTGTGGGGGTCAGCCTTAGCAAAGACTTCCCCACACACACTACAGTGTTGAAACCCAGTGGGCCCGGTTTTTCTTTTGGGTTTCTCGGACATGGAAAACCGAGGAAAACGGACTTTAACCGACAAATTGAACCGAGCAAAGGAGAAATCTCCGGAGCAACTGTTCAGTGAGGCGGAGTAAAGAATCTGACGGTTTGAGTTCAAACAGCAACAGACAGAGTCTCAACTGAGCTCGAGCTCAGCGTTCCATGCCTGGCATGGAAAGTTAACTCTTTCATCTCTGGGGCAGTTCGAAGGTTGGGACTCACTGCTATTGTCAGAATACAGCAAGACTTCATGTTTGAAAAACAGGTTACTCACCTGTAACAGTAGTTCTAGGAGTGGTATATGTTGTTCATCCACACTTATTGGCATGTCCCTTTCCCCTTTAAGAATCGCCAGAAGGACTTCAAGCTAGCTTCTCCCACCCACCAGGGTGGTACAGCCCCTCGGCTCCGCCCCATGATGCCAGATCTTAGCCCACTGGAAGCCAGGTTTGTGCACTGCAGCTGGGGAGGTCATGTGGGTCCATGTGGATGAACAACATATACCACTCTTAGAACTACTGTTACAGGTGAGTAATCCGTTTTTCTAGGATCGTGGATATGTTGTTCATCCACACTTACTGACAGACTCCTAGCAGTTCTCCGGGAGGATGGAGGCAAGGCGCACACCCCCCTACTTTGGGAACAGACACTGGAGAACTGAGGCCCCAAAACCAGCATCCTGGCGTGACTCAAGGTCAATGTGGTAATGGGTGATGAAGGAGTTTGCTGTCTTCCAGGTGGCAGCCCAACAGATTTCCTGGATAGGGATGTCCCTGGAAGCAGCCACCGATGCAGCAGTATGGTGGGTAGAATGAGCTCTTATCCCTCTGGGAGGCTCCTTGCCCGCCAACCTACAGCAGAGATCAATGCAAGATATAATCCATCTTGCGATCGCCCGCTTTGCTGCAGGTCTGCCAGCCGCAACTTCTGCGTAGGTGACAAACAGCTCGCAAACTTCGCCCCGAATTTCTGCCGTCCTCTCCTTATACTAGGAGAGAGCTCGTCTCAGGTCCAGAGTATGGAGCCTGTACTCAGCATCAGAGGTGTAGTTTGGGTAGAACATAGGCAGAGTCAACACCTGGTTAAGGTGAAACTCTGACATCACCTTCAGGAGAAATTTCGAGTTGGGAGCAGAGGACAACCTTGTCCTTGTGGAAGACCAGATAAGGGGAGTCCACCAAGAGTACTGGAGCTCCCCTGTCCTTCTGGCACACGTGATAGTCACCAGGAAGGCCATCTTCCACAAGTGTGACATATCACACTTGTGCATCGGTTCGAATGGCTTGCCCATAAGCTTTGCCAAGACCAGCAGTAAATCCCACGGAGGTGGAGGTTCACACACTGGAGGGGATATGCGATCAAGACCTTTGAAAAAGTGCCAGACCACCTTCTCCTGTGCCACTGTCTGCTGACCGGCCTGCGCCTGGTAAGCAAAATGACTGCCAGGTGCACCTTAAGGGCTGAAGACTGAAGACCTCCTTTGGACAGAGACCAAAGGTAGTCTAAAATGCTAGCCACAGGACAGGACAGAGGGTCCAGGCCCTTGCCCTGACACCAAATGGAAAATCCTTTCCATTTGAAGGCATAGCACTTTCTGGTCGACTCCTTCCTGGATGCATCCACTACTGTGAGTACATCCTCGGAGAGACCCAAAGCCTGGAAATCTAGCCGCTTAGGTACCAGGCTGTCAGGTGCAGGGATTGAAGGTCCTGATAGAGGAACCTCCCCTGACTGACAGATATCAGGTCCAGGCATGCTGGAAGATGCCTCAGGAGCCTGTTGCTGAGGCTGAGGAGATCTGGATACCAGAACTGGCGTGGCCAGTCTGGGGCAACCAGGATCACCTGCACCTTGTCCCTCCTCACCTTGAGGAGCACCCTGTGAATCAAGGGAAATGGAGGGAAGGCGTAGAAGAGTCCTGGGGTCCATGGCCTCAAGAAGGCATCCCCCTGCAGTGATCCCTGGGAAGAGGGCGGGCATGAAACACCCTCGGCTTGGTGTTTTCCCTGGAGGCAAACAGGTCCACCATCAGTTTGCCCCAGTGGGAGAACAGGCTGTAAGCTACCTCTGGATGGAGGGAACACTCATGGGATGTCTTGCCTATGCAGCTGAGGTCATCCACCAGTTGGTTTGAGGCTCCTGCCACATGGATGGCTAGGAGATCTGCCTCCAGTCGGCTCATGAGTGTCCAGATGCACAGCAGCCGGGAGTGCATGCCACCCTGCTTGTTGGATAGTACATGGTCGTGGTATTGTCCGTCTGGACTTCAACCACTTGACCCCGAAGCTGCTGAGCAAATGCCATCAGTGCCAGTCTGACCGCTCTGAGCTCCAACAAGTTGATGTGGTAACGGGACTCCTCAGGGGTCCAGAACCCATGGGCCCTGTTGTCCCCCATGTGGGCTAACCCGCCCATGAGAGAGGTATCGTTCATGAGGACGACCATCGGCTTGGGGCGGACAAACGGGATCCCTTCCTGCAACCAGTCTAGGACGGTCCACCACTGGAGAGTGTCCCACATCTTCTGGGTCACAGTGATCAGCTGGTCGAAATGACCTAGGCACTCAGTCCACTGGGCGACCAGCTCCCATTGAAGGGGGAGCATATGCCACCTGACCCAACGGACCATGGTGGTACAAGCTGCCATGTAACCAAGAAGGCGCAGAAAGTCCAGGGCAGGGCGCAACTGCCCAACCAGAAATGATTGGGCAAAGGAGGAGAGAATTTCTGCCCTGTCTACTGGGAGCCGAGTTCTGGCTCGGGCGAGAGTCAAGCTCTGCCCCCATGAAGCACATCACCTGAGAAGGCACGCGCTCTGACGTGGTCTCGTTGATCAGGAGGCCAAGCTGAGAGCAGGTCTGGAGGGCCAGGTCCCTGGACCTCCCCACGTCTTGCTGGGTGGAACCTGCTAACAGTCAATCGTCGAGGTAAGGGTATACCCTGACCCCTCGACGCCTGAGGTGGGCTGCCACCACTGCAATGCATTTGGTGAAGACCCGTGGGGCCGATGACAGGCCAAATGGCATGGCTCGGAACTCGTAAAGGATCCCCTCTGCTCTGAAGTGGAGGAACCGCTGGTGAGACGGATGGATTGGGACGTGAAAGAACGCATCCTGAAGATCCAGTGAGCAGACCCCACATGTTTTGCTCCAGGGATGGTATGATCTGGGACAGAGTTACCATCCTAAAGGTGCATGGCCTGAGATACTGATTTAGGTCATGCAGATCTAGAATGGGGCGCCAGCCCCCTGTCCGCTTCGGGACCAGGAAGTACCTGGAAACGAACCCTGGATTGACTGGAGGATCTGCCACTCAGACCACTGCCTCCTTGAGGAGCAGCTGGGCTATGTAGTCTCTCGGAGCCGACCGAGTGTTGGCTGATACTCTCTCCTCCTGTGGGGAGCAGGCTCGCCTGGGAGGGTACTGCTCAAATTCTAGAGGCAGACCCTGGCTGACCACTTCTAAGACCCACCTGTCCGTGGTAACAGCGGACCAGGCGGAAAGGAAGTAGCGGAGCCATCCCCCCCCATGGGAGGACCCAGAGCAGGCGTGATGGGAATAGGTGTGGCCACCCCATCCCATCACTGGGCAGGCCTGGAGAAGAGGGTCCAGGGCCAGAACCCCGACCTCCTCTGCAGGTCTGGGGAGGTCCGGGCTTGGGCTGGGGGGTGCCAAGCCTGTGCCTTCTGATGCTGGGCTCCCTGAAAGGAGGACTGCTGAGCCACAGCAGCACAGTGCCGAAAAGGCTTCTTCTTCTGCTGTTGCTTCTTTGGGCCAGAAGCGCTTTGAGCAGAAGTAGCACAGTCCAAGGTGGTACTGAACTGTTCGATTCACTGAAGGTGACCATCCATACCTGGATCGAAGAGATCAGTGCCCAGGAAAGAAACATCAGCAAGTTTGTGCTGGGTATCCGTCGTGAAGGTGGAAACCTTCAGCCAAGCCCTGTGGCGTGAGACAACCGTGGCTGACGCCGAACAGGTGCACGAGTCCCCAGTGTCCAGAGCCATCTGAAGCTGCTGCTAGGCAATGGCACAGCTTTGGTCCCAGACCTGCCTGACCGTAGTATGAAGGTCCGCGGGTAGATGTGGGAGAACTTCGTTGAAGAACCCTAGAAGGGCATGGGAGAAGTGCGCCATGATGACAGCCGAGCTTGCCTGACGGAGGCCTAAAGAGGAGGCCCCATAGACCTTCCTGGCACAGTGGTCCAGTTTCTTGGACTCCTTGTCCGGGGGGTCTATCAGTGTCGGCAGAAGTGCCTGTACATCTGAACACAGAGGCGGTCACAAGGCTCTCGGCCGAAGGATGTTCTGTGAACCCCGAGAGGGACCCCATGGGCACCACATACTTGCGGGCCATCCGGGCAGACAGCGCTGGGCAGAAGGCAGGATGCTGCCAAAGCTCCAAGGCTGGGCCAACAATGGCTTCGGCCACAGGAAAGGTTTCCATCGGGGTATCCCATCTCTTGAGAATGTCAGTGAGAGGGTACTCCGCCCATTTCTGGATTGGTTTCAGGGACATCCCTGTGGATTCGGAGATAAGGTGGAGAATCTCTTGAAAAGACGAAGGGCCTTCCTCCGTCAATAGATCACTGGCCGACTCATCATCCCGCAGGCGAAAGTGAAGGTCGGTGTCACCAGAATCCGAGGTATATGGATATAACGGTTGGCCATCAAGGTTGCCCTCAACATGCCTGGGGCGATCAGGCGTGAGAGTGACCGAGATCCTGTGAGGAACACCCGGGATCGACCGAGCTTCCTTCGTAGAAGCCCCTCCCAAAGGCTGTTTAGCCGGCTCCACCACAATCGGTGGAGAGACCGATATCAGCCAAATCAGAGTGAGTTTAGCCGGCTCCGTGGGTGGGAGAACTGATTTCACCGGTTCCAAAGCAGTCGGCTTCAGCCTAGGGGGCGAAAGCCAAGTAATTGCTGGAGTAGAGACTGTGGTCGGCTTCTGCCCAGACAAGGCTGTCACATCAGATCCTCGTAGCGTTGGCAGAGCTTCCGCCAAAGCCTCTCCTCATCCGAGGAGGACAAGGATGACCAATGGCATCGCCTCTTTTTGGACTGCTTGTGCGCCTTCCTCGGCCTGTCAGTCGAGGGGGGTCCAAGATCTCAACCTCGATCGGACTGGCCCAATCGGTCGCTCGGGAGATACTGGTGGGACCAGTGACTTCCCGGCATCAGGGACCGGTTCCTCAAAGGGATCCCCAGCTGGCTGGGTCTCCTCATCGAGAAAAGACAGGACTAGGGTCCTATTAAGAGAGTCGTCGACCGGAACGGGCGACAGCAGATCGATGGGATAGAGAACGATCTCAACCTCGTCGATCGAGACCTCGGTCGACTGGCCAGACGGTAAGGCCGAGAAGCCAACGGCCGAGGTGGCAATTTCAAATGAAGTCGATACTGCCGGCTCCTGGGACCGAGAACGTGTATGAATCCAAGAGCATCTTCACCAAGACGAAGATTGATTGGGATCCTTATCCCTCTTATGGGACTGAGAGGAGTGAGAGCCCGCAGGTCCCTTGCCCTTAGTGGGGAGAGACTGGCACAACTCTCGGAAGGAACCCGAAAAGGTAGAGCCCAAGTTGAGAGAAATGAAAAACGACCGAGAGGAAGACTCTGCAGCCCGCGCCGCTTCTTCTTCGAAGGCCTGCATTTGTCCCAGCTGTTTGGCGGATCCCGCAGCCGAGGAGACCGCCCACCGGGCCTCTGTAGATTTCACCAGAGGATTCTGTTTTTCGGGCCTGCCCAATTTGAGGTGTGCAAGACGATCGTCGAGGACGTTCCGGTGAAATGCAAGACACATCTTGCAAGTCTTCGTGTCATGGCTGACAGCCAGACAGTAAACGCATGCGGTATGCAGATCAGTGCGTGACATTTTTTGGCCACACAGGCACTGGCAAAATCCGGGGGAAGATTTATTTTCCATGGTGGAACGGTGAGAATCATCCTCGCTAACTCGAATGAGTCGAAGTTTCGGAATAACCGAAGGCTTTGAAGCCAGGGCCTACAAAAAGCGAGAGCAAAGAGGAGGCAACCTGAATCTTCCATCGGAAAGGAAAATCTGGCGTCATGGTGCGGAGCAGAGGACTATACCACCCGGGTGGGTGGGAGGAGCCAGTGTGAAGACCTTCCAGCGATTCTTAAAGGGGAAAGGGACATGCCAATAAGTGTGGATGAACAACATAGCCATGATCCTAGAAACATAGAAATATAGTCTGACGGCAGGTAAGGACCGCTTGGCCCACCCAGTCTGCCCAGTTCCCTACCTACTGGATAAGCTGCAGATCCTAGTTAACCAACAGCCTACTTCCTCCTACAACCCACTAGAATTGCCTTATGTCTGTCCCATGCATTCTTCAATTCCCGCTTTTGACCCCAAGACCTCCTCAGGAAGGCCATTCCAAGTGTCCACCACCCTCTGTGTAAAATACTCCTCACTTTGCCCTGGGCAGTCCCCCCGCCCATCTTCAAATTGTGCCCTTGTTCTTGCACATCTCTTTTTCTGAAAGATGCTACCCTCTTGGACTTTGTTGATTCTCTTGAGGTACTTGAAAGTTTCTATCATGTTCCTCTCCCTCCTTTCCTCAAGGGTATACATATTAAGCTCCTTTAGTCTCTCTTCGATATGGCTTCTGGTGCAGACCCTGCACCAGTTTAGTTGCCTTCTTCTGGACTGCCTCCATTCTGTCTATGGCCTTGCGGAGACTGGGTTTCTAGAACTGCACGCAGTACTCCAGATGATGTTTCACCAATTGTCTGTACAGAGGGCTAACAACTTCCTGTTTTCTACTGGTGATGCCTCTCCCTATGCATCCCAGTATCCACCCAGCCCTCCTTACTACCTTCTCACACTGCTTGCCCCCCACTGTGTACTCTTCCCCTGGGTTTTTGTTTCCCAGGTGCATTACTTTGCACTTCTTTGCACTGACTGTAAGCTGTCATACATTTGACCATTCTTCCAACCTTGCCAAGTCCCTTCACATCCTTTCCACCCCCCCCTTGTGTATCAACCCTGTTGCAGATCTTTGTGTCATCTGCAAAGAGGCATAATTTTCCTTCCAGACCCTCCGCAATGTCACCTATAAAGACATTAAAGAGGACTGGTCCCAGTACTGAACCCTGCGGAAACCCGCTAGTAACCCCCCTTTCTTCGGAGTGGACCCCATTTACTGTTACCTTCTGCGTCCTGTTGTCCAGCCAATTTTTTACCCAGGCTACCACCCTGGGACCCACTCCCTGGCTGGCTAACTTGTTTTTGTGTGGGACTGTGTCAAATGCCTTACAGAAGTCCAGGCAGGCCATATCCACAGCTCCTCCCCCTGCAGGTGGACAGATTGATATAAGGTGAACTCAGGCAACACCTTTGGCAGAAACTTAGGGTTCATATGCAATGACATCCTGTCTTTGTGGAAAATCAAATAAGGCTGCTCACACATGAGAGCCTAGAGCCTGGAAATCCTTCGAGCAGAACTAACAGCAACTAAAACTAATGTTTTCCATGACAGAAAGCGTAATTCACAAGATGCGGCCAGCTCAAAAGGAGCCAAAGTAAGCTTCTGTAACACATAATTCAAGTCCCAAGCCAGCACTGGATTGCGGATGGAAGGTCTCAAATGCAAAATGCCTCTCTAAAAGGTACAGGCCACATCCACTTGGGCTACTGTATGGCCATCAATGAGCATGTGGAAGGCTGATACAGCAGACAAGTGCACCTTAATGGAAGCATATTGCAAGCTGGTGTCTGACAAGGAGTACAAATACTCCAGAATCTGATTCACTGGGCATGTGAAGGGTCCAAGTGGTGGGAAGCGGCCCAAAGAGCAATCATGGAACAGGCAGCCCTGGCGGAGGGTTTCCTGGCAGCCACCAGAACATCAGCCACCTTAGGGGACACCTTGAAGCTTGCAATGGCCATGTCCTCAGGAGCCATAAATGTAGATGGAGAAACCAGAGGTCTGGACGGACTAGGGTTCCCTGTTCCTGCGATAGTAGGCCCTTGCACTAGGGCACAGGCACTGGAGGTTCCCACTGCCAACTGTTGCAGTAATGGAAACCATAACTGACGTGGCTAAAAGGGTGCCACCAGAATTATTGTGGCCCCCTCCATTTGGAGCTTGATTAGTACCCTCTGAATCACCGGAAAGGGAGGAAAGGTGTAGAGGAACCTCCCTTTCCAAGAGAGGGACAATGCATCTCACCAGAAAACTTCAGGCCCTGGAATCAGCGAGCAGACAAGAAACAATTTTGTATTCTGGGGGGATGCAAAAAGGTCCAAATCTGTACAATCCCACCTGTCAAACAGGTCTTTGACCACTGAGGTCAGCAGTTCCCATTTGTACGTTCTGGACTGTGACCTGCCAAGGCTTTCTTCCAGGACATTTTGGGTGCCTGGAACATGGAGAGCTGACAGTTCTAGACTGTGTTCTGGAATCCAGTACCAAACCCTCATCACCTTGAGTTCCCCCTTGCTTGCTGATGCAGTACACTACACTGATGTTGTCCATCTGCACCAACAGATGCCCTGGGGACAGATGGTTCTGGAAGACTTGTAAGGCATACAGAATGGCCCTCATCTCTAGGATGTTTATGTGCAGTGAGGTCTCCACAGCTGTCCATGTTCCCTGTGTCTGGTGAGGGCCCAGATGTGTCCCTCAGCCCAGCCTTGAAGCATCTGCAGTGAGGATCTGCTGAGGGGGGGAGGGGGGGATGAGGAATGGAACCCCTTTCAGCAAGTTGCTGGAAGTCCATCTACCACTACAGCACCTTCTTGATGGGTGATGTCACTAGCACCTTGTTCCAGATCATTGGTGCACTGGTCCCATTGGACCCTTAATATCCACTGGAGAACTCACATGTGCACTTGTGCCAGAGGAACTGTGACAGTGGCCACTGCCATCAGGCCCAACAACCTCAGGAACATCCTTGCTGTGACATGTGTACTGTTGTAGAGAAACATAGAAGTTGATGGCAGATAAGGACCGCAAGGCTCATCCAGTCTGCCCATTTCTTTTTCTACCTTATAAACGTGCCATCGGCCTTTGCTCTGTCAATGGCCTATCTATTCATACTCATCTATATTGCTCCCTTATGCCTATCCCATGCCTGTTTGAAACCCTGCACTGTATTCATACCCACCATATCCTGGGGTAGGCCATTCCATGCATCCACCACCCTTTCTGTGACAAAGAACTTCCTCACATTACTCCTTAATCGGCCTCCCTCTAATCTCATGCCATTTCCTCTTGTCCTGCTATTTTTCTCCTGAGTCTGAGCTATCAGGCATTCTGCCCTGTCCTGAGGCAAGAAAGCTGTGCCCTGAACAGTGTCCAGTATGGATCCAATATACTGGAGTCACTGGCAGGGAATCAGAACTGATCTGGACAGGCTGACAGTGATCCTCAATGTTCCGAACAACTGTCTGGCACGTGCCAGGGTGTGAGACAATTGTTCCCTGGATTGAGCCATGAGCAGCTAGTCCAGGTAGGGGAAGACGTAAAGGCCCTCCCTACTGAGAGCTGCTGCCACCACTGCTAAGCATTTGGTAAAGACCCAAGGCCCAGATGACAAGCCAAAGGGCAATACTCTGAATTGGTGGTATTCCCCCAGAACAGGAATCTGAGGTACTTCCTATGGGGGGAGAGAAACTCTGATGTGCAGGGAAGTGTCCTGCATGTCTTTAGAGCATATCCAGTCTCCCCATTGCAGGCGGGGCAGCAGGCCTTGCAGGGTTACAATCCTGAACTTTCTGTACTGAAAAAAAAGTTTGATTGTGCAGATCCAGGATGGGCATTAAGTCCCCAGTGAACTTAGGAATGAGGAAAAAGTGGAAGTAGAACCCTCTGTTTCTCTGCTCCCAGGGAACAGGTTCTATAACCTTTTTTTAAAAGCAATGTGTGAACCTCCTCCAGAAGTACTGGTATGTGATCAGAAGGTTAAGAGGATGCATTTGGAGGGAAATCTGGAGACAAATCCAGAAGTTCTAGAGTGTGGCCATGCTCCATGAGCTGCAGGACCTAAGTATCCATTGTAATCTCCCACCACCTGTCTAGGCCCCGAGCACAGCCTCCTGGAATATTGGGGGGGGGGGGTTCTAGCAAGAAGTCAGGTTGAAGTGGAACTGGCAGCCAGGGCCGCTCCTCCACTCTGGGAGACCTTCCTGTGGTGGAGGTGGGGGCAGGCAATGCTGCAGCCCCTTTGCACTTGCCAATCTGCTGTTTGGTTCCCGACCTGGGTCTGTGGGTGGTTCGATGAAAGGGCACCCTCTGCCCACTCTTGGGCTGGATGTGGTAAAGGGAATGGACAGATCGCAGGGGCCTCCCTAAGGCTTGCATGTCAGAAAGGATGTCCTAAATATCCGTCCCAAAGAGCCTGTATTCCCAGAAGGGGGTTCAGGATGGATTGCTGGACGTTAGTAGCAAACCCAGAGACCCTAAGCCAAGAATGCCTTCTAAGATAGATGCCAGCTGCCGTTGCCCTAGCTGAAGCATCCGAGATATCACAGGTACACCTCAAAAGGAGCTTACCCACATCTGCCCCAGTCTGGAGAGCCTTAAGCATTTCCTGTTTCTGTGGCCCTCTGCAAGGGCCAGGGCTACGCTTTAGCCTTCTTCCACAGGGTTTTCTGGAATCTGATCATATGGGCCTGGTAACTGGCTATCCTGAGGCCCAAAGTGGCAGAGGCAAAGGTCCTTCTGCCCACAAGGTCCAACTTTCTATATTCCCCATCTGGCAGAAGGGAACTTAGTTATTGTGGCCTCTTGGACCTATCATGGGCTGCGTTTATGACAAATGAATCAGCCTGGGGCTGCACAGCACAGACAGGCTTCCCAGAGAGAGCCTGGTACAGCCTGCCCACCTTCCTAGGCGTGGCAGGGATCATGGCTGGTCTGTAACAGGCAGCCATGGTAGCATCCTCCAAAACAGCTAGAAGAGGAGGAATAATGAGAGGAGGAGGGTCTAGTAGTTCCAAGAAATCTACTAGGTTCTTCCTAGTAATATCGTGCTCCTCAGCATCAAACCCCATTGATGTCTGCAGCTGTCTCATAATGGAAATAAGAGGGGTCATCAGGAGGAGACACTTTGAGGTATGCTTAGTGGACTCCTCGCTCCCTGATGACACAGTGGAGTTACTCCTAGATGGGGTCCTGCACCCATCTTCATCTTCTTCCTCATCTGGGGAAAGAAAGTCAGGATTATATTCCTGATCCCAATCTACAGGCTCTGAGTGGCGAAGAGAAGGCAAGGACAACAGCGACGCCCTAGAGCGAGTGCAACGTATCGTCGTAGTGGGAGTGGACGCTTGGGAAGGCCTAGAAGGCCCCAGCGTTGTTGGGTCCAGAGAAGGAAACAGGTGCTGAATCACCTCTACAAAGGAGGAAAGCACCATCTGTATGTAGACAGGGGTGTCGTCGCCAGGAGGATTGGTTGAAATCCCACGGCAGGCATAACAGCTAGCGGTGCCGGCTGAGGAAGTGGAGGAGCCAGCATTTGCAGAACTGCCAGTGGTGCAGACGGGGGAAACTGCAGTCCCAGCGTTGGAGGAACAGCGAGCGGCGAAGGAGCAGGTTGCAGTTCGATCGGGGGAGAAGAAGCCCCAACAGCGAGGGACCAGTGCCAGCCGTGGTAAGGCCAGCAGAGTCTGAGATGCAGGGCTCGCAGCGACAACAAAGGAGTCAGGAGGCCCAGTGCCGCTGTGAAAGGTCCTGCTGTATTCACTGCAAAGGCCAACTCGGTAGCTGGGGTAGGGCTGGCAGGGTGGAACTCCATGGCCAGCAAGAGGGGTCACTGCTGAAGCTACTGTGGTCGGCACCACATGGAGCAGCAAACAAGAGTGCTCGGGGAGAGATTTTCCTTGCCCTTTCCTCTATTGGTGCTTGTGTTTGCTGAAAGATATGTCCCAAACCTCGGAAGAGTGACAGCCCAAAGACGGAGTCAGCAAAGTCAAAGAGCCTCTGGTCCTTCTCCATTCGGGCGACCTTCTATGCCAGAAGAAAAGACTGCAAGGCCTTCAGGCGACATCTCTACATGGCCTGGTTGAAGCTTTGGCAAATCTTGCAGGCCTAGACGTTAGACTCATGGGCCTCGTTGAGACAGCGGGTGCAGGCGTTATGCTCGTTGTTGCCAAAGATCTTGTTACCGCACTGGCAAAAATGGAAAAGTTTATCTGTGTCACTCAACATATACAGCAGAAAAAAAAAATCACTTTTAGAAAAGTGATTACAAACTAGGGAGAAAAAATTAAAGTTAACAAAAATGGTGGGCAGCTGAAGCAGCAGTGCTCTGTGGAGTCTGGTGAAGATGGTCGACAGCGGGTAAAGAACCGAGAAGGGCACAGGGCCATCCAGGTTTATGTAGAGGGAGTGAAGCTGGCACATGAAGTCGTCGTGGGCGGCCCCTGGAAGACTGTTAATATAAAAAAATGTCTGTATGGTCTTAGTGCCTGGTGGGTATAGTTCCACAGGTGTGACCTGATGCAAGAGATATCCTCGAAGATCAGGTGGTTCACTACCTCCTGATACAGGGATTACTCGTGTGATGTCTCGCCCACCCTTCTGAGGGTGTCCAACAGCTGGTTATCAGCTCCTGCGACATGAATCGCTAGGAGATCCGCACCCAAGCTGCGCACGAGGGTCCAGGTGTGGACGGCCTTCTGAAACAAGGAAAGGGAGAGCATGCCGCCCTGCTTGTTCGGGTAGAACATGGTTATGGTGTTGTCCTTCTGGACTTGCACAAACCTAACCCCAGACAAAAGGAGCGAATTCCATCAGAGCTAGGTGCACTGCACAGAGCTCCAGCAGGTGACTCCCTGGGGGTTCACAGCCTGTGGGCTTTGTGGTCACCCAGGTGGGCACTCCATCCCACCAGAGTTGCATCTATAGTCAGAATGACTGATGGCTCTGGGTGGACTAACGGGACTCCTTACCTCCAGGTGTTTTGGGACAAGCCACCACTGGATGGCATCCCACATCGGCTGGGTCACTACAACTGGCTCGTCCAAGTAACCTAAGCGCTGAGACCACTGATGGCCCAGCTCCCACTGAAGGTGACATATCCACCAGTGGGCCCACCGGACTATGCCGATACATGATGCCATGTTCCCAGCAGCTGCAGAAGGCCCCAGGCAGGGTACAAGCACCCAGCCTGAAATGATTGGGGAGTCTAGTTCTACACTGATGAAGTGAATCACCTGCAAGGGATTAAGTTCAAACTTGGCTGAATTTGTCAGAAGGCCCAAGTCTCTGCAGCTCTGGAGGGCCAGGTCCCTGGACCATGCCTCTTGCCTCCTTGGACAGCCCTGCTATCAGCAGATCATCCAGGCAGGGGTATACCCTGACCCCCCAGCACTGCAGGAATGCTGTCACTACTGCCATGCACTTGACAAGGACCCTGGGTGCCCACAAGAGGCCAAAAGGCATGACCTGGAACTGATAAAGAACCCCTTCTATGTGGAACCGGAGGTACGGCCAGTAGAAAGGACAGACTGGCATATGGAAGAACGCATCCTGGAGGTCCAGGGAGCACAACCACATGCCCTGCTCCAGAGATGGTATTATCTGGTTCAGAGTGACCATCCAGAGCCTGTGCTTCCAGAGGTGCCAATTTAGATCGTGTCAGTTTCAGGATGGGAAGTACCTGGACACAAAGGCCTGATCTACCATGGAGTCTAGGACACAGGATATGGCTCCTTTCTCTAGGAGCTGAGCAATGTCCTCCCTGAGGGTGGACAGCATGTCCTGCGACACCACAAACTCCCTTAATGCATGGAATTGGTAAGGCAGGAGAGCCTTAAAATCAAGAGGCAACCCTTCACCTACCACCTCTAGGACCCACTTGTCCGAGATAATTACGGACCATGCGTGCCAGAAGTGGCGCTGCTGACCCCTCAGTGGGAGCTGGGACTGCGCGGAAGGGAGGTGGCCCCCCCAACCCATCAGTGGGCTGCTTTGGAGGGGCACCAGTGCCTCCTGCTAGAGGGGCACCACTACCACTACAACCCCTACCCTTACCTTTTTGGGGGCCTGACGAGGGAAATTGGTCTTGAGACGTCAAGCCTGTGAAAGCCCCTTCTGGGGCTGTAGCCACTGCCTAGGCTGCTGTGACAGAAAGGGCCGAAACTGAAAAGGCTTTTTTCTTCATCTTCTCTGCCCTTTCTGCTCCTTCTGTGAGGAGGTCACAGAATCTAGCGTGGCACGGTACTTCTAAATCCTGGTGAGACGTCCTTCCACCCCAGGGCCAAAGAGATCAGTGCCCAAGAAGGGGGCATCGGCCAGCTTATGTTGGGTGTCCATCGTGAAGGAGGAAATCCTCAGCTAGGCCGAGATGAATCATGATAGTTGCTGCCACTGCATGGGCGCAAGAACCTTCCACATCCAAAGACAAATGAAGGTAATGTTTAGCCAGTGCTTGATCTGGCCTCGAACCACTTTCACTGTCAGCTGCTTGTCGGCAGAGAGGTAAGGGACAACAGCATTGAGGACTCCCATCAGGGAGTGATCAAAGTGGGCCATCATCAGGGCATAACTCACCTGACGGAGACCAAGTGAGGACTCAGCATAGACCTTTTTAACTATATAGTCAAGCTTTTAGGACTCCTTGTTGGGGAACTTGTCCACATCCTACGTGTCGGAGGCAGCTATCTCAGTAAGACCAGTATGGGCTGAACTCGCGGTTGGCAGGCGATTGCAGGGGTTGCGGGTACAGCCCTACCCTGCCCAACCAAGGCCCTCTGCTGCCAGACGAGCTCCTCATAGCACTGTCACATATGGCGATGGAGCTTGTTGTCGTCCAAGGACAAATAGGAAGAGAAGCAATAATGGTGGCGCCCCTCCCCCACACAAACAAGACAAAGAGAGTGAGGAATCCCTCAACTTTGCTGTCAACTTCAAGTGTCGATTGGATCAACAACGTCAAGGAGATGCAGCTGGTGGGGCAGTATAGACTCCCCACAGATGGTTCAGCCATTCTATCCTGGAGGGAGGCAACTAATGAGAGGAGACAGCTGGGGCCATCGACTCCTCCTTGATCACTTGGGTGAGGCCCAACTGAAACAGGGTCCTGGAGATAGAGTCATCCTTGGTCCCCTCTGACAAACGGTCAACAGGGTTGAGAAAAATCTCAACCGCCTGCTCAACCTGTGTCATGACCGACAAGCTAAACAAGGGCATCGTGGAGTTAGCAGCCTTGCCCTTGACCAAATTTTCAGCCAAAGCCGAATGCTCAATAGCCGTCAAGTGGTGAGGAGAGTCAAGGGAGTGGGAAGAGTGCACCTTTCCTGATCCCATGATCTATGGCAGGACTTTTCGGATTTCTTGCTCTTACTGTGAGGAACAAGGTTCTTCCCGATGGTCTGGAGGGTCAAACAGATCTCTCTGAAGTTGCCAGTGATAACCAGGCCCAAGCTGGCCCCCAAGGGGAGCAGTGCGGTGACAACAAGGTACCCACCACGGCCGTAGCTGCCGCTTCTTCCATGGCAGCCAACTGTGCCATGGACCCCGCAGCTGAGTGGGCCAACTTACGTGCCTGCTTCAATTTTACCAGAGGGTCCCATTCAGTTGGCTGCTAGAGAAGAAAATGGGCATAGCAGTCTGCCAGAGAGGAGAGAAATATAGCCTGGCACAGGCAGCATTGTCATGCTGTCCACTAAAGCAGTAGATGAACGACACATGCAGATCCATCAGAGACTGGTTGCACTAGAAGCACTGATTAAAACTGGGAACCAGCTCAGAACCCCTGCAATCCATGATGTCAACACAGGAGATGGAAAAACAGGTTACTCACCTGTAACAGTAGTTCTAGTAGTGGTATATGTTGTTCATCCACACTCTTTGGCATGTCCCCTTTCTCTTTTAAATCTTGCCAGAAGTCTTCAAGCTGGCTCCTCCCACCCACCCGGGTGGTATATACCTCAGCTCCGCCCCATGACGCCAGATCTTAGCCCGCCTGAAGCAAGGTGATGCACCTAAAGCCGGGGAGGTCGGGTGGGTGCGTGTGGATGAACAACATATACCACTCCTAGAACTACTGTTACAGGTGAGTAACCTGTTTTTCTAGGAGCGTGGATATGCTGTTCATCCACACTCTTTGGCAGAATCCTAGCAGTTCTCCGGGAGGGGAGGCAAGGCGCACGCCCCCTACTTAGGAAACAGAGACTGGAGAACCGAGGCCCCAAAACCAGCATCACGGCGTGACTCAAGGTCGATGGGGTAATGGGTAATGAAGGTATTTGCTGACTTCCAGGTAGCAGCCCAACAGATTTCCTGGATAGGGATGTCCCTGGAAGCAGCCACCGATGCAGCAGTATGGCGGGTAGAATGAGCTCTTATCCCTCTGGGAGGCTCCTTGCCCGCCAACTCACAGCACATAGCAATGCATGATGTAATCCATCTTGCAATAGTCCATTTGGTTGCAGGTCTACCAGAAGCAGCTTCAGCGTAGGTGACAAACAGCTGGCGAACCTGTCCCCGAATTTCCGCCGTCCTCTCCTTGTAGTAGGAGAGAGCACGTCTAAGGTCCAGGGTATGGAGCCTGTACTTGGCGTCCGAGGTGTAGTTAGGGTAATATATCGGCAGAGTCAACACCTGGTTAAGGTGAAACTCTGACACCACCTTCGGAAGAAATTTCGGGTGGGGCACAGGACAACTCTGTCCCTGTGAAAGACCAGATAAGGTGAGTCCACCGAGAGCACCTGGAGCTCCCCTGACCTACTGGCTGACGTGATAGCCACCAGGAAGGCAGTCTTCCACGACAAGTGTGAGAGCTCACACTTCTGCATGGGTTCGAATGGCTTGTCCATGAGCTTTGCCAAAACCAGCAAAAGATCCCATGGAGGTGGAGGTTCACGCACCGGAGGGAATATGTGATCCATGCCTTTGAAAAAGCACCCAACCACTGTCTCCTGTGCCAATGTCGACTGACCGCCCTGCGCCCGGTAAGCAGAAATGGCTGCCAGGTGCACCCTAAGGGTCGATGACTGTAGACCCCCTTTGGAGAGAGACCAGAGATAGTCTAAAATGTTAGCCACAGAGCAGGATAAGGGGTCCAGACTCTTACCCTGACACCAAATGGAAAACCTTTTCCATTTGAAGGCATAACATTTCCTGGTCAATTCCTTATGAGATGCCTCCACCACGGTGTAGACATCCTCGGAAAGACCCAGAGCCTGGAACTCTAGCCGCTCAGGTACCAGGCTGTGAGGTGCAGGGACTGAAGGTCCGGGTGGAATACCTTCCCCTGGTTCAATGATATCAGGTCCAGGCGTGTACAAAGCCGCTCTGGGGCCCTGCAGCTAAGGCTGAGGAGATCTAGATACCAGAACTGGCGGGGCCAAGCTGGGGCTACCAGGATCTCCTTCGCCTTGTCCCTCTTCACCTTGAGTAACACCTTCTGGATCAAGGGAAATGGAGGGAAGGACAGAGGAGGCCTGGGGTCCACGGCCTCGAAAAAGGCATCCCCGCAGCGAGCCCTGCTGAGGGGACGGCACAGTACAGCTCAGCTTGCAGGTTCTCCTGAGGCAAACAGGTCCACCAACGGTTTGCCCCAATGGGAGAACAGACCTAAGCTACCTCTGGATGGAGACACCACTCGTGAGATATTTGGCCTATGCGGCTGAGAGCATCCGTCAGCTGGTTTGAGACTCCTGCCACATGGATGGCAAGGAGATCCACCTCCAACTGGCTGACGAAGGTCTAGATCCAGAGCGCCTCCTTGCATAGCAGACAGGAGTGCGTGCTGCCCTGTTTGTTGAGGTAGTACATGGTCGTGGTATTGTCCGACTGGACTTGAACCTCTTGACCCTGGAGCTGAGGAGCGAAAGCTGAAGTGCCAGTCTGACTGCTCTGAGCTCCAGCAGTTTGATGTGGCAACGGGACTCCTCGGGGGTCCAGAACCCATGAGCTATGTGGTCCCCCATGTGGGCTCCCCAGCCCATGAGAGAGGCATCGGTTGTGAGACCGACAGTCGGCTCGGGGCGGACAAACGGGACACCTTCCTGCAGACAACTTGGGACGGTCCACCACTGGAGAGTGCCCACATCTTCTGGGTGACAGTGACCAGTTGGTCAAAAAGACCCTGACGCTGAGTCCACTGAGTGGCCAGCTCCCACTGAAGGGGGCGCATGTGCAATCTGGATCAATGGACCACTGAGGTGCATGCCGCCATGTAACCCAGAAGGCGCAGGAAGTCCCAGGCAGGGCGCAAGTGCCCAACCAGAATTGACTGGGCAAAGGAGGAAAGAACCTCCGCCCTGTCTGCCGGAAGCCAAGCTCTGGCTGGACAAGGCTCTAGCTCTGCCCCGATAAAGCCCATCACCTGAGAGGGGCATGAGTTCCGACTTGGCCTCGTTGATCAGGAGGCCAAATTGGGAACAGGTTCGGAAGGCCAGGTCCCTGGACCTCTCCACCTCCTGCAGGGAGGAACCCACCAGGAGCCAATCGTCGAGGTAGGGGTAGATCCAGACCCCTTGGCACCGTAAATGGGCTGCCACCACTGCAATGCATTTGGTGAAGACCCGAGGGGCTGATGACAGGCCGAACGGCATGGCTCGGAACTTGCACAGGGTCCCTTCAACCCTGAAGTGGAGGAACCGCTGGTGGGACGGACGGATTGGGAAGTGAAAGAATGCATCCTGTAGATCCAATGAACAGAACCACATGTTTCGCTCCAGGGATGGTATGATCTGGTTTAGAGTTACCATCTGGAAGGTGCGAGACCTGAGATATCGATTCAGGTCGTGAAGATCTAGGATGGGGCACCAACCCCCCCCCCCGTCCGCTCGTGCACCAGGAAGTACGTGGATACGAAGCCTGGGTCTGTAGGAGGATCCGGCACTGGAGCTACTGCCTCCTTGCAAAGGAGCTGAGCAATGTCGTCTTGAAGGGCCGACTGAGTGCCAACTGAGATCCTTTCCTCCCATGGGGCACGGGCTCGGCAAGGAGGGTATTGCTCGAACTCTAGAGGCAGTCCCCGACCGACCACTTCCAGGACCCACCTGTCTGAGGTGATACCGGATCAGGCGGAAAGAAAATGGCAGAGCTGGCCCCCCACGGGAGGACCCAGAACTGGTGTGACGGGTGCAGGGGTGGCCACCCCCGACCCGTCACTGTGCAGGCTTAGAGGAGGAGGAGGCTCCTGGACTGGCACCTCAGCCTCCTTTGTGGGGCTGCTGAGGACCTTACTTGGGCCTAGAGTGCCAAGCTTGAGCCTGCTGTTGCTGGTGATGCTGCTGACCGTGCTGGAGGTGACCTGCCACTCCTGGACCGAAGAGGTCGGTGCCAAGGAAGGGCACATCAGCCAACTTGTGCTGAGTATCCACCAGAAAGGAGGATAATCTCAACCAGGTTTTGCAGTGAGTGGCCACTGTGGCTGCTAGTGAATGGGCACAGGAATCCCCAATGTCCAAAGCCGTCTGGAGCTGTTTAGCAACAGCACGGCCCTGGTCACGGACTTGCTTCCCCATGGTTTGCATGTCCGCTGGGAGATGAGGAAGGACTTCATCCAATGACCCCAAGAGGGCATGAGAGAAGTGTGCCATGATCACTGCCGAGCTGGCCTGACGAAGGCCCAAGGATGAGGCCGCAAATACCTTCCGGGCAGAATGGTCCATGTTTTTGGACTCCTTGTCCGGAGGGCGGTCAGTATCCTCTGAGCTACCCATGAGTCTAAACACTGAGGCAGTCACAAGGCTCTCGGCCGAGGGATGCTCACTGAAACCTGCCAAAGACCCCATGGGTACAGTGTACTCGCGAGCCATGCAGGCAGACGGAGCTGGGCAGGAGGCATGGTGCTGCCATAGCTCAAGGGCCGGGCCAACAATGGCTTCAGCCACTGGGATGGCCTCAGTCAGGGTATCCCCCCTCTTGAGGATATCCGTGAGAGGATATTCCGCCTTCTTTTGGATAGGCTGTAAGGGCATACCGGTGGACTCAGAAATGAGCCGAAGGATGCCCTGGAAAGAGGAAGGACCCTCCTCCAGGCCTGTCACTGACAACTCATCATCAGGGTGTGAGTGAAGACCAGTAGTATCAGAGTCCGAGGAGTCAGGATACAGGGGTCTTCCACCTATGTCCCCTTCAATACGCCGAGGGCCATCGGGGACAACAGTGATGGACAGGCGACGGGGCAGGCCCGTATCTGTCCGGTCCTCTTTAGAGGGGGGCCCCTCCCTGAGGCTGCTTAGGCAGTGGCTCTACCAAAATTGGCGAGGAGACTGGAACAGGCCGAACAGGAATGTGCAACGGTCCTACCGGAGTCTCCGGTTCCGGAGGAGTCAGCGTCTGCCTATGAGGCTGGGGCCAAGTAATGGCCGGTGTAGCCGGCCTTTGACCGGTCAGAATTAGCTGTTGCCACAAGAGATCCTCATAACGTCAATGGAGCTTCCGTCGAGAGCTCTCTCGTCCGAGGAGGATGAGGAATGGCAGCGCCTTCCAGGAGAGTGTTTGTGACCCTTCGTTTTTCGACCGACGGGGTCCTAGTCTCGATCGAGACCGACGGTGTCGGCTCTGCCGATCAGGAGGCCGGATTCGTGAAAACCGAGGTTCCGGCTCTTGTCCCTCGATCGGGATACCCGAAGGACGGGTCTCCTCATCGGGGAAGGAAAGGATGGGTGTCCTCTCCAAGGAGTCATCGACAGGGGTCGGCAACAATGGCTCGATCAGGTCAAGAGAAATCTCGGCTGGTTCTGCCGTATCCTCGGCCTCGGTGCCTTGGCCTGACGGAAGGTCCCAGAAGCCGGCGGCCGAGGAAGCGATCTCAACCGAGGCTGAGACCGCTAGGTCCTGAGAATCGGACTGCTCACGGTCCCAGGAACGTCTTCTTTGGTCAGAGATGATTTAGGGTCCTTGTCCTTTTCTTAGAGGCGGGGTGACTCACCCTTGGTAGGGAGAGACTGGCACAGCTCGAAGGACCCAGAAAGTGGGCCAAGGTTAGTGGCACGAAAAACTTTGGCTGGGCGAGCTTAACAGCTTCCTCTTCGAAAGCTGCCATCTGTTCGAGCTGATCGGCGGATCCCCGGCCGCGGAAACCGCCACCTGGCCTCCTTGATTTCACCGTGGTTCAGGCTCAGTCCCCTAGCTTTAGGCGCACCTTTCGGTCGTCCAGGACGTTGGGATGGAAGGCCAGACAAATGGTGCAAGAGGTAGTGTCATGCATGACACCCAAGCAATAAGCACGAGGGTGGGGATCGATTAGCGACATCTTTTGTCCATAAGGACACAGTGAAAACCGAGGATGACATGCCCTGCCATGTCCGATGTGCTCAGATTGGAATCGTAAACTCTTCACGCAGTTTCAAAGACAGCAAATGCGGTGAATTTCTTTGATTAGAATCCAGACCACGGTACTGCAGAAGTATGCAGGGAACCTGAATCTTCCAGCAGAAAGGAAGAACTGGCGTCATAGGGCACAGCCAAGGTATATACCACCCGGGTGGGTGGGAGGAGCCAGCTTGAAGACTTCCAGCAAGGTTTAAAGGGGAAAAGGGACATGCCAAAGCGTGTGGATGAACAACATATCCACACTCCTAGAACCAGGAATATACTTTTGTTGAAACAGAATAAAAAGTTAGCCAAATGGCACACTTGAAAACAATTCTGGTATACACCGCGTGCAGAGCTGCAAAGGAGGAGACCTGACTTTTCCAGCAGAAAGGAAGATCTGCTGTTATGGGGCAGAGCCGAGGAATATACTACCAGGGTGGTGAGAGGACCTTAGCTTGAAGACTGTCCAGCAAGAAATGGAAATTATGTACCTACCGTAATTCTTGATCATCTTGGACGAAGTCTCCACCACTCATTCACACTGATGGGATATACGCCGGAGGCACTAGGACCCAGCGGGAACAAACTTTTTGCAGGCGGGTCGGCACCAGAGATGGAGCCACGAGGAGTGGCGCCGCGAGCCTCGGCTCGCGCAGTAATGACTACATCTCAAGGCCGACCCTTCAACTGCCTCAGTACCTTTTTTCCCCGAGAAGGTGCAGCGTAACTAACCTAGAAGGATAGCCTAACAAAAACCGGACATAAGATAGTCCGGAAGACCCGTATAAGAAGGGTCAAAGAAAGAAGTCTTCACAGCCTAAAGATTGAGGGAGTGAAGACCAACAACAGAGGTGAGCTCGGGGGGATGGTGGGTGGGCATGTGAATGAGTGGTGGAAACTTGATCCAAGAGATCAAAAGTCTGGTGATTCGTAATTTCCATATCTTCCTGGACATAAAGTCTCCACCGCTCATTCACACTGATAGGAGAGTACCAAGCTAATAATCCCTAAGAGGGTGGCAGGAGAGACCAAGAGCTCACAAATTTAGGACAGAAGTTCACTAAGGATGGTTCTGCCAAGCGAAGATATATAGCCTGTGCAGGACATCCAGGGCACAGTGTGACGAAGTATGCACTGAGCTCCAGGTAACCGCATTGCAAATATCTGCAATGAAGCACGTTGCAAATTCCCGCCTGAGATACGCCTGACTGCTCTAGTAGAGTGGCGTACCTCTGCCTTCCAGCTTAACCTCACCATGGAATAACAGTGGCGAAGGCATGCCACCAGCCATGCTGAAATGCATCTGATAGCGACAGGTTGACCCAGCAGGTCTCACTGAAGGAAACAAACAGTTGTTGAGCTTTGGTGAATTTCTTTTGTTCTATCTAAATAGAAACACAGAGCTCTTTTGACATCAAAGAATGAAAGGTATCTCCTTCATTTTGGAATTTTCATAAAAGTAAGTAGGTAGGACCAAAGGTTGGTTTAGATGGAATTCTGAAACAACCTTATGGAAAAATTAGGATGGGTCCTAAGAACTACTTTGTCCTTCTGAAACACGAGTATCTACGGAGGGTATGTGACCAAAGGCATATTGGAGACCCCTGCGGGCGGTAATAGCCACCAGGAGGCCGTTTCAAGTGAGAAATTTCAGCTCACAGGTAGCTAGAGGCTCGTAAGGCTTTCGAGTGAGTATGTCTAGTACAAGATTAATGTTCATGGCTGCGACTGGACGTCTGATAGGTCTGGTATGCAGAATTCCCTTAAGAAACCTCTTGACCACAGGTAACTGAGCCAGTGACAAGGAAAGTACTGGCTCATGATAAGCTGAAATGGCACAAAGGTGAACTCTGACTGTAGAGTATTCAGACCTGAATTTGAGAGGTCTAAAAAGTACTCCAGAACTTTACTGTGTGGTCAGGAAAAAGTTCAAAGAGATTTTGCACACCAGAAAAAACGCTTCCATTTGGCTGTGTAAGTTTTTCTAGTGGCTGGCTTGCACGCAGCCAGAAGAATATCTGAAACTCTGCGCAAAACATTGAACCTGTTCACTTCTATCTCTTCAGGAGCCAAGCATGAAGGTGAAGCGATCTCAGATTGGGATGGACCACAGGCCCGAGTCAGAAGGTTCGTCTGAAGGGGAAGCGCTTTCGGAGGGGTTTTTGACATACTGCTGAGTAACAGAAATGATAGTTGTTGTGTCAGAAGGGAGCAAAGAGGATCATTTTGTCCCCCTGGGACTCGAACTTGAGAAGTACCCTCTGAATTAGAGGAAGAGGAGGAAAAGCGTATAGAAAGCGTTTTGTCCACTGCAGCCTCAATGTATCCTGACAGAAAATGCCAGGCCCTGGATTTCTGGAGCAGAAGAGAGGCAGTTTTGTGTTCAGTGGGGATGCAAAAAGGTCCAGGTCTGGAGTTCCCCACTCTGCGAACAGTGACTGAACTACAGTTGAGTCGAGAGACCATTCATGAGGATCTGTCTCTGTTCTGCTGAGACAGTCTGCCAGTTTGTTCTGCACTCCTGGCAGGTACACTGCCTGAATTAGAGCCTTGTGCTCCAAGCACCATTCCCACACCCTCATCGCTTCCCTGCATAAAGGGTAAGAGTGAGCACTGCCTTGCTTGTTGATTTAATACATCACTGCTTTGTTGACCGTTTGAAGGAGAATGTTCTTGTGACAGAGAATGTCCTTCAACGCCCGAACTGCATAAAGGGCGGCTCTCATTTCTAGGACATTTATATGAAGCTGGGACTCGTTTTGAGTCCACGTACCTTGGATGTGGAGATCCTGACAGTGGGCTCCCCAACCCATCAGGGACATGTCCGTGGTAATGGAGATCTGGTGCTCCAGGGGAGCAAATGGATACCCTTCCAGAAGGTTGTCCTCTTGCGCCCACCAGGTGAGCGACCTCTTCAGAGGTTCCGTCACCTTGATGAGAAAGGACTGAGGGTGAGTGGTTGGGGACCACTGAGTACTGAGCATCCATTGAGAGGTTCTCATGTGGAGATGAGCTAGGGGTACAGTGAACACCGAGGATGCCATAAGACCCAGCATTGGTTGCATCGAGATAGCTCCAACTGAGCTGTTCTCCCTGATGTATCGGGCCATCTGTAGGATATGTAGGATCTGTAGGAACTCGGCCCAGCAGCAGAGACTGAAATCGGGGATTGCCAGAGCCTGTAAGAGGCCCTGAAGCAGCCCGCTCCCCTCAGAACTCGGCCCAGCAGCAGAGACTGAAATCAGGGATTGCCAGAGCAGCCCAGCAGCAGAGACTGAAATCGGGATTGCCAGAGCCTGTAGAGGCCCGAGCAGCCGCTTCCCTCAGAACCGGCCCAGCAGCAGAGACTGAAATAGGGATTGCCAGAGCCTGTAGAGGCCCTGAGCAACCCCTCCCCTCAGAACTCGCCAGCAGCAGAGACTGAAATCGGGATTGCCAGAGCCTGTAAGAGGCCCTGAAGCAGCCCGCTCCCTCAGAGACTCTCGGCCCAGCAGCAGAGACTGAAATGGGATTGCCAGAGCCTGTAGAGGCCCTGAAGCAGCCCGCTCCCCTCAGAACTCGGCCCAGCAGCAGAGACTGAAATCGGGGATTGCCAGAGCCTGTAAGAGGCCCTGAAGCAGCCCGCTCCCCTCAGAACTCGGCCCAGCAGCAGAGACTGAAATCGGGGATTGCCAGAGCCTGTAAGAGGTAAAGTGTCCTGCACTACAGCCTGACTGTTGGAGAAGATTACTCGTCTGGAGTCTGTTTTCTGTCCCCACACAGTGACTGATTGACTGTGCTTCTGGATAACTGGACTGCTCTGAACGGGGATTTGGGGGCTATCTCTGTGTTACTTTAAGGGCAAGGTTTAGAGCATCTAGCACTAGTATCCTGTAATATTTTAGCTGTTTAAATGCTGTATTAGAGTGCTTACCTTGGTGGATTGCATAGATGTGTAGTGGAGTGTCCATGCCATCTTGCATGCGCAGTAGCCTCCTGTCGGGATACAGTTCCAATAGTTGGCGCATGTCATGATGAGGGTCCTGTACTAGCCTGCTGCATACTAATAGGATTCCTTTGTTTGTCCTCTATAGGCCCTAGAAGCAGCAACCCCCTCAGAACTGGCCCAGCAGCAGAGACTGAATCGGGGATTGCCAGAGCCTGTAAGAGGTAAAGTGTCCTGCACACAGCCTGACTGTTGTGAGGCACTTCCACCATCGCCCAACCACCCACCCACGGTGGCGCTCCATATATTGCTGCTGGCAGGTCACGTGTCACATCGTGACCTACCCTCCTTTTACTAAGTGCCCACTTTCCCATTTGCAGGTTATAGGCACCAACCACTGGGGGTCACTGCATTCACTCTAGCTCCTCTGTCTCTCTATATCCCTCCTAGCTACTACCTCACAGCTGTCCCACTAGAGGTCACTGCAGTTCCTTAGATTCCTTCTACTACCTACTTTCTGCACTCATCCCTCAGCCTATCTCTAAGCAACTGCTAGTATCAAACCTGGTACCCTTCTCTCTAAATTCTACTGACTATCCTCTAAGCCACTGAACCAGGCCATAGCTTCCTCTGTTCTAATATACTTAACCACCTCCTCCCTCCTGCTTGGATTTAAAATATTGGCCCTGTCTACACTCTGTCCCTGAGCTGTGTCAAACCCAGTACCCTTGCAGTCAGAGTCAGCTGCTCTACCTCTAAGCCACAGTGCCTACCTACTTTATTACTACTTTCTAAGCCTCTTAATACTTCCCCACCAATCTGCCAAAATATAAGTCTACCTCTTCTTCCTGCTGCCTTGCAGGATTTGAACCACACCCTTGTTTCCAAGATCCACGGTTCCACCACTCACCTAGAACACCTGCTATGTATACTGCAGGTTTCATAACTATAAGGCACACTAACCCTGCAGCACAACTAAAGTGTTATCTAAGTGCTTCTACAAACCTGAACCCAACTCCCTGCTGACTGTACCAGCCTAGCTCTCTCTATTACCTGATCAAGACTTGAACCTGGTACTCTATGCACTTCAGGCACATACACTACCACCACACCATAGCAGCAACTAGACTCAGAGGTGATCTCTCACTACTATCTCCCCTCTTTCATCCTAGTCCCCCCATTCTTTCCTCACTTCAGCTCCACCAGCCTTCCCAACTATGCACATGCATCCCCTGCTCACCAGTCTATCTCTTCTCCTCCTCCTCCCTTTGCCGTCCACATACCCTAGTGTCCCTATTAACCCTCAGCCTCACTACTCCAGTGTTCCTACCTACCCTCCTCCTTTACCACTGCTCCTACCCCTCCCTCCTCCTCCTCCACATCCCATATGCTCCTCTCCACCTCACCCCTTCCAGACATCACCTGTCCTCCCCTACAGCCCCCTTGCACTTCTGATCACTCCAGACCTTCTCTGCCTGTGCTACCCTACCACCCTTGTGCAACAAACCCCATTCTTATTCTACTCACTGCTCCGGTGTAAACTCCATCTGCATCCCTCTGACCAGACCACTTCTCCTCCTTCTGCTCCTAACAGGGAACATACACTAGCCAGGCCCTGCCCCTCCCATCCACCACTCAGCCCACTGGTCTTGAGTAGCCTCCATGAACATATGCAGCCTGCTGAAGAAATTTGATGCCCTACAGTGCTGGGCCATGGCTCACCAACCAGACATCATAGCCCTGGTTGAAACCTGGCTGTCCAAATCAACTCCTGACTCATTTGTCTCCTCCCAGGCTATACTTATGCGGGAGGACAGGAGTAAACAAGCGAGGGGGCTGTGCAATCTACACCAGGGACACAATACCTGGACATGCACTCCCACCCCTACCCTCCTAAATGGGGCCCAGGCCCTTACCCTCCAGACTCACCCCAGACCCCTCTAGGAGCCCTCTCTATCTCACCCAGCCCTACGTTCCCCAAAGAACCAGAACCCAGCCTGATATCTTTAACGGACTACCTAGCCACCCTCCACCATAAGGCAGAACAAGTCCTAGTGGGGACCTTAATATAAATTGGCTCAGTACCTCCTCATCACCACACCAGAGACTCATTGCTCACCAAGATCTGACACAACTCGTCACCCAGCCCACGAGACTTAACCCTTAAGAGTGGTACCACCCTGCTGGATGTTATTATAACTAACCACTCCATAAAATCCAAAACATCCAGGTCTCCCGGACTCCCTGAGTGACCACTCCTATCCTATTCCACTGGGTAGCCCCAATCCCAAGCCCAAAGCCCAGACCACCCTCATAGGCGCCTCCGCCTGGTGGGCTGAAGAAACTAAGGCACTCCTCACCCAGATAGACTGGTCCCCATTCAGCAGGCAACCAACATTGATACTGCCCTCCCTTTTCACCCACACCTTCAACATGGCCTGTGATCTCTTTGCCCTTAACCAAAACCGGTCCAAAAAACAGAGCGCACCCTGGGTTAGCCCGGCCTCCTACAATTACTAGAAACCGGGATAACCTCTGGCCCCTGCCACACTGAAACAGGTGGTCTGTCTG
This sequence comes from Neoceratodus forsteri, assembly GCA_016271365.2. Lineage (NCBI taxonomy): Eukaryota > Metazoa > Chordata > Ceratodontiformes > Ceratodontidae > Neoceratodus > Neoceratodus forsteri. The sequence goes on from CM057451.1 coordinate 1,097,973,439, forward strand.
ATGAAGCAAACATACAATGCAGCCGAAATAAATCCTCATGGGCCATCAGGAAAGCCAAGGCAAACCATTACCATGCCTCCCTTACCTCCTCCTGGGGGCTCAGCCCGGACCTTCTGGGATAATATTAAGCAACTCAATGGTAAAGCTTGCTCCCCTGCCCCATCCCAGCTCACTAGAAATGGCACAACCTCCACCGAGCCTGCCACCATAGCTAACATGTTCAACACCACTTTCACTGACCTTAGCTCAGTCCTCCTAGTAATTTCTTTGACCCTCCCCAGCCAAACTCCCCTGTCCTCCAGCACCCCAGCTTCCTCCTCTGAAAGATTTCCACCGGGAAGCCAGACCCATCCTAATCAAAGCTCTCAATGGCAACAATCCGGCAGTGACTCACTGGACCCCAGCATCCTCAGGCTGGTGCTAGATGAAGTCCTTGCCCTCTCACAAGCCTAATTAACCAGTCACTCTGCCTGGGACAATTTCCCACAGCTTGGAAAGCAGCCATTATCACACCTATTCATAAAGGAGGCGACAGGTCATGACCAGCAACTACGGCCAATCTCCATCCTCCATCCTCCCTCCCTCTAAAGCCCTGGAGAAAGTGGTGGCCATTCAAATCACTGATTATCTGGCTAAGCCAGCAGGGCCTGGGTTGGGGTATGCGCTGGCTTCTCAGAAGGAACTGGAAGAGGACAGGATCAGATCTACAGTACAGTAGCTTCTTGTTTTACATTGTTTTCCATGGATTCTACTTGGTAGAATGTTTATTTTCTTTCTTACTACTAAGGGGCTAGCAGGGTATTGTTGGGGCTGTTGGAATTTTGAAACCTGTTTTGGTAGCTAAAAGTGGGCTCATTTGTTTGGTTTACGGTGTGGCAGGCTGCATTAGAGACCTATTTCTTCTCTTTTAAACATAATTGGTGTAATTTAACTGGTCTGTTTCTTTGAATTGGAGACCTATATCTTATAATTCAAACCTATTTTGATGTATTGTTGGTGAAGCTGTTTGAATTGGTGTCCTGTTTCTTTGGGTAGAATTTATTCATTGTTGCTGGCTTCACTAGCTGCAAAGTTTGAGTAGGAAGGGTGCTAATTGTCTGACTAGGGCCTCAGCTACCTGATTGTTTCGGAGGACTTGGGCTGGTCCCACCCACCCAAACCCTCACCCACCCACCCATGTCAATTATTCCCTTTGTACTGGGGGTTCTGACATCACTTCCTCAAACAGGCAAAAGATTTGCCTGTCATAACAGAAGCAGACATCCAGGAAAGGAACTGCAGCAAGTGAAGAGGTGACGGCTCTCTCAGTGGAAGGAAGTAAATGCAAATCTAGGCGCTTTCATTATTACTACTTCACATAGTTATTGCATTGGGTAAAGGGGAGTAGGAGTTGAAGAAGGTTGTGCAATGGCTACTTAAAGTATTTTTGAGTGTGGATGAGGAATATACAAAGCAGTTGCTCAACATATCTAAACTGTGCAACAAAGGAGTGTAAGGACATAAAGAATGTTTTGCACTGATAGAGGGGAGAGTGGGGACTTAGAGTGTTTGGTATCCTGCATCTGGAAGGGTGGGGGTTGCTAATGAGCAACGACAGCAATGGGTAGGGTGGTAGGCTGCAACAACTGTGGTGCACCAATCTTTCTAAACATTGCCTGGAGTGGGAGGATGTTTAGTGTGCAACCACATAGAAAAACTTAGAAAGGAGATTGAGGGTCTGCAGGAGGAACTAAGACAGGCAAGGCAGATTGGGGTGGGTTTGCTCAATACTGGAGGGAGGAGGAAGGGAGATGAGGAGGGGCAATTTAAGCCAACAGTGGTGAGGAGAGGCTCAGAAGAAGGAAGCAGAGACAAGGGCCCAGGCCAGGAAGAACGATTGCCGGAAACCAGGTCAGAGAGAAAAGTCAATTGGAAGGAGGCAATAGGGACTTGTGAGGGAGGCGAAGAAGTGGCAAAAGTCATGGAGTGGAAAGGAGAACAGGTTACTATGCAGAGAGAGGGCAGGCATTTGTGAAGGGTCTTCAGAAAATAGTTTTGCACTGCTAGAGAGGAAGAAGGTGGAGGAGGAAGTGATGAAATTAGAGGGTAATTGATAAATGCCTGGACCAAACTGGAGGCGGGGAAGTTCTGCTGGGAGAACTGCAACAGGGGTAAAGGGCATAATAATGTGCAGGGAGAAGAGGAGCTGGAAATGAGGAGGGAGATGAAAGGAAGCAAGCAGGGAGTAAGAGGGTGGAATCTTAGTGCTGGGGACTCAATACTAAGAGGAGTTAGGTGGGAGTAGCAAGGCGGAGGCATAGTCGCATTTGGGTGGAGCCTTGCCAGGAATGACAGCGGAAAAGGGTGGGACAGTCTGTTCTGAAATATGCTAGAAGGGGTAGGGACAAGCCTCATTTAATTATACATCTTGGGACAAGCGACCTGGCTGACAAGACAGTGGATATAGTCAGAGGAGGTTTGAGGAACTAGCACAATTATGTGAGGGGCAGGAAGATCAGTAACTTTTCGAGATACTTCCGGTGCCAAAGGCAAGCACAACAAGAAAGCTGAGAATAGAGAATTTAACAGATGGCTAAGAACCTGGTGTTGTGCTAAAGGGTATGGGCTGTTGGGGGGTGGGGAGGACCTGGGAGGACAGTAGTCTCTATGCCAAGGACAGACTACACTTGAGTGAGGAAGGAAAGAAAGTGTTGAAGCAGAGGATGGAAGAATATATAGAGGAAGTTTGGAGTTTAAACTAGGAGTGGGGTGGCAGTTGGGGAAGAGATATGCAGGGACCACAGGTTGGGAAATCATATGAGCTTACCCCCATAAAGTGACAAAGGACAAATGGCAAGTACTATTGGTGATGCTAGGAAAGGAGGGCAGGATGGGAGGAGGGGAAAGGGTGGAAGGTGGTTACCCTTAATGCTAGGAGCCTTGGGAGAAAACTGCAGAGTTGCAGGTTCTCATGGCAGAGGAGAGGTGGACATTGCAGCCATCACGAAACATGGGCCACCCAATATAATGACTGGGACCTGTCTGTACCAGGGTACAGGTTATTTTGTAGGACAGGGTGACTGGGAAAAGAGGAGGGTGGCACTATATGTGAAGGAAGGACTGAAGTGTGTAAGGGAGGAAGAGGAGAAGGTAGTACAGAGTCACTTTGAGTGCAAATCCAGGATTCCAGAATAGGAGTCTTAGAATGGGAGTGGTACAGGCCACCATCTCAGATGGAGGAGTTAGACAGGGAACTAAGCGGGACAGATCAGGAGGACCTGCGAGAAGGGTAGTGTGGTGATTGTGGGGACTTCAACTTGCCAGAAGTGGACTGGAGCACCCCAACAACCAGGAACAGAAGAGCAGGTACTGCTGGATGCCTTCAGGACAGCTTCCTGCTGCAAATGGTCAGTGAACCAACCAGGTTGGGAATACCCTTGACCTTGTGCTGGCAAATGGGGACTTTGTGAGAGAACTTACAGTGGAGGAACGCTGTCAGGGTGACCACCACTCAGTATGGCTCACATTGGATATGGGCAAGGAAGAGTGGAATCTGGCACAAGAGTGCTGGACTTCAGGAGGGCTGACTTTGGGAGGATGGGGAAGTGGTAAAGGGTACCTGGCCAGAATTCAATCTAGTATGGATACTAACCAGAGATGGGAGCTCATAAAGTTGGGGATAGTGGAGGCAGCCAAACCTGCTGCAAAGCCTAGAGCAAGAAGGCTAGGGCTAAGAAACCGAGCTGGTTGAGCAAGGAGGTCATGGAAAGGTAAGGAGGAAAAGAGCTGCCTTTAGGAAATACAAAGAAACAGGGAGGGGAGGACAGAGGGTACTTGACAGAATCGAAGGTTGGTGACAAGGGCAGTAAGGAGCCAAAGCATCTCGGAACTCAGGCTGGCACAAGGCATTAAGAAGGGGAGAAAGGACTTCTTTAAGTACATCAGGAGAAAAAGGCTGTAAGGACCACATAGTAAGGATTAGGAAGGAGGGGTTGGGGAAGCAGGGGTATGATAAGGCGGAAGCACTAAATGAGTACTTCTGCTCAGTATTTTACTAAAAGAAGAGGGGTGACACCCAAGATGGGTGAAATGGCAGGCAGGGGAAGTGGTGACAGATGGGAAATCATGGAGGACAGAGTTTGAGAGGTTTGAAGGCACTGAGGGTGGACAAGGCACCAGGCCCAGATGGCATCCACCCAGGGTACTGAAGGAGCTGGCAGAGGTCCTTAGGACCTTGGAACCTATTTAATGCCTCACTACATTAGGTGTGTACCTCAGGACTGGAGGATGGCTCATGTGGTGCCCCTCCACAAGAGTGGCCCCAAGGATGAACTGGGAAACTACAGACCAGTGAGCCTCACATCCATCGTGGGTAAGCTAATGGAGACTATCCTGAAGGAGGGCTGGTGGCCCTCTCAGAGGCCAAGGACTACAGGACAGCAGACAACATGGCTTCATCGTGGCCGATCCTGCCAAACCAACCTGGTGGGTTCTATGACTGGGTAACTAGGCAGCTGGGCAGGGGGACATGCAGTGGATGTCCTGTATCTGGACTTCAGTAAGGCATTCGACTCAGTGCCACATGGAAGGCTGGGAAGGAGTTAGTAGGCACAGGGCGCAGGTGCAATGCTGGTGAGATGGGTAGAAACTGGCTGCAGGGAAGGCAACAGAGGGTGTGGTGGGTGGGGAGCTCTCACACCCAGGGCAGTGATAGCGGTGTCCCACAGGCCGGTGTTGGGACCAGTGTTGTCTGGGATATTCATTGCAGACATATCATGGGACATCAAGAGCAAGATCAGTCTGTTTGCTGATGATACCAAGGTTGGCCGGTGGTGGATGACCTAGGGGATGGCAGGGGTTGCAGGATGATCTGTAAAAGCTTGAAACCTGGTCAGACACCTGGCAACTGGGCTTTAATGCCAAAAAGTGCAAGGTGATGCATTTTGGGATGAAGAACCCAAGGAGGACTTACCAGCTAGGGGAGTGGAGCTAGCCCAGACAGAGGAGGAGAAGGATCTGGGTGTGCTCATCACAGGGTCAATGAACAACTCGGCACAGTGTAGGAAGGCAGCTGCAAGGCCAACAAAATGCTGGGTTGTATTGCAAGGGTATATCCTCAAGGAGGAGGAGGTGATTCTGCCACTGTATAGGTCATTAGTTAGACCACACCTGGAGTACTGCGTGCAGTTCTGGCATCCGTATCTGAAAAGGGACATTAAGTTACTGGAGGGAGTGCAGCGCGAGGCGACAAAAGATGATCAAGGGGCTGGGGACTTATCATATGAGAGGAGGTTGAAGGAGTTGAACATGTACTCACTGGAGGAGAGGAGACAGGGGACATGATTGAAACCTTAAATACATGAAAGGAATAAACAAGACAGGTACAGAGGGCTGTTCAAAGTAAGGAGGGAGGCCACCAGGGCCATGATATGAGACTGGGCGAGGAAGGTTCAGGAGGAGATGAGAGACACTTTTTACAGAGAGGGTGGTGGCTGGGTGGAATGCGTTACCTGCAGAAGTGGTATGCAGTAGAACAGTGGACTGCTTCAAGCGAGGATGGGACAGGACAAGGGAGGGTTAATGAAGGGAAGGGTGGAAGGGAGGGCAGCTGCAGAATAAGGGGTGCTAGCTGCACATTCAAGCAGACTTGATAGACCTCTAGGCCTTTATCTGCTGGCAAATTTAGTATGTTCGTGAAGCATAACATCTTATGCCCAGAGCAACATAGCTTCCAAATGGGTCACAGTACCAGCACTGCCTTATGAATTCTCCAACTTCCTACACTCCTCCTTGGATACCAGCTCCTAGCTGGTGCAGTGTTCATTGACCTCTCAAGGCTTTCGACACTGTCTCCCATCCACTGCTGCTGAATGCACTCTGCCTCACTGGCTCTCGGCTGGCCCCTGGCATGGTGTGCTAGCTATCTTGACCTTTCGATCCCAGTGTGTCAAGATTAGCATTGCTCTCCATTTCCAATCCATTCTCTCTGGGTCCCCAAGGCTCCATCCTGGGCCCCTTCTCTTCTCGCTGTATCTGAACACCCTGCCCAGTGCATGCTCTGGCAAAATTCTGCTATGCAGGCACGCTGTCCTTTTGCCACCCACCGTAATCCCATCTCCCTACGGACTCCCTACAGCAGTCTTTCAACAGTGCTGAGGCTTGGTTTAAGGAGCACAGACTCGTCATCAATCTTAAGAAAACCAAAACTATGCTCTTTTCACCCCCAAAACAAAGCTAGCAATCACCCACTCTATATCCTTCCAAGCACCAACCAACCACTGGAACAAGTCTGCTCCTACAAATACCTTGGGGTTACCTTGATTCAGCCCTCAAATTTCACAACCACATCGGCCCTAACATCCGCCACCAACACAAGGCTAGCATCCTATTCCATCCATAAAACCTGCCTTCCACCAAATGCTCTCCGGCTGAGCTGTTAACCGTCCGTTCTGTCCCTTGTAGACTATGGTCTACCAGTATACGTGCTGCCGACACCACTGCACTCAACAAAATTCACCTAACCCTGAATAAAGCGTGCAGATTGATTACTGGTGCCCCCAGGCTCCACACACACCCTGTCAGCTATATGTCGATGCTAACCTGCTTACCCTGGATGAAGCGGCTCCGATACCAGACCTGTCTCCTCACCAAAAAACCCTACTGGGCTCTCCCCTGGGGTAATGGCATCCATCCACCAGAGCCCTCCCACCATTGCAACATGGTCTTCCTACAAGACCACTCTAAAGGTCCCCAAACGAGAACCAGCCGTGGCCAGAGGTCCTTCAGCTATAGAGCCCCAACCTGGTTTAACTCTCTCCTGCCACCATCACCAATGCCATCACCATCTCCACATTCAAAACCGCATGAACCACATCTTCCTTTTCATGAATTGCTCCTGTCTCTGAACATAGCCTCCACCTCTTTCTCTTGACAATGCCCCCGGCAGCTCTCCACCTAACCATCCCTCCACCACTTTCCTGTACACCATGCCTAGGTTTAACCTGGCCAGTGCCAGCTGTTTTCAATGTTTATCTACCAGAATGCTCACTTGATACCGACTTGTGTAATACCTGTTATCAATTACATGTACCCTGTACCCAATTGTATTTGTCTGCCACTATGTGTGTGCACCTCTGGTGAATGCCTATTGATTTTTGCAAATTTTTGCTATGTAACACGCATAATGTATGTCTTTATGTGTGAAGTACCTTTGAAGCGAGCCTCTGGCTCAAAGGTTGTACACTGATTAAGTAAATAAATAAATAAAATCGCTCCTTCTGTCTTCTGGAAGAAAGGCTTTCGTACAAGAGGTGTCCAGAAGAATTCCCATAAAAAGGAGCTTCTGGGAGGGCTGCAACTGTGATTTCTTGAGATTTAGCAGAACTCCCATGGACGTGAGAAAGTCTGAAGCCGTGGATAGGCATGGAGAGTTCCTTGCCTGGAAGGACTTGCTAGAAGCCAGTCATCCAGATACAGGAACACTTGTATTCCGATCTTTCTGAGGTGCGCTGCGAGAATTGCACAACACTTTATAAAAACTCGCGGCGCTGAGGATAGCCCAAAGGGCAGGACTCTGAAATGATAATGCTGGCCCAAAGCCATGAATCTTAGGTATTTGTGATGCCTTGGGTGAATATGAATATGTTGGTAAGCATCCTGCATGTCCAGGGAGGCTAACCAGTCGTGCTGATGAAGCAAAGGTAGCAGGGTTCCTACCGATATCATTCTGAATTTCTCCTTGGGAAGAAATTTGTTCAATTTTCTGAGGTCCAAAATGGGCTATGCCCCCGGTTTTCTTTGGAACTAGAAAGTAATGGGAGTAGAACCCTGTCTTCCGTTGATCCAGCGGAACTACTTCTACTGCCCTGTTGTCCAGAAGGCCTTATATCTCGGAAGTGAGAAGTTCTGACTGAAGTATTTCACAGTTTGGGCTGCCGTTTGGGGGGGGGACAATCCGGAAGGTTTACTGAAAGATTGAGGGAATACCCCTCGCGGATTATCTGGAGGACCCATTTGTCCGATGTTATGGACTTCCACTGGTTGTAGAATTGAGTCAGATGACCTCCACCGCTAAGAAGGAGTCCCCTCAGGCAGCTGAGGTGGGACTTGGGCCAAAACTCAGAAGGCGGCACTGGGCGCTTTGGGCCTTCTGCTTTCTGTTGTGTTTTCTTTTGAGGCTGAGGGCTTGGTTTTTATTAAAACCTCCCTGCCTTTGCCTCGAAAGGACTGATGATTGTGAAACTGGCGTTTGTTAACACCCCGAAAGGGATGTAGAGCAGGTCGAGCCAATTTAATGGCTGACCTAGTCTTTTGTGTGGCCTCTAGAGCCTGCTCTACTTGAGGACCAAAGAGATACACACCGAAGGGCAACGCCATGACCTGTTGCTGGGCATCATTCGTGAACCCGAAGTGCGCAGCCAGGAATGACGGTGGGTACAAATGCGCCACCGCCTGAAGCAGTATCGAAAGCATCCATAGCTGCTTTAACCTGTTGGTTGTTGGACTCAATACCCCTGGTTATGGTTTGAAGAAGCTCTGAATTAGTGCCAGACTCCAGCAGAGCTTCAACCATTTGTTTGAGTGAATGCCAAAGAATATACTCATATTGAGAGAAATAGCCCTGGTAGCTGGTGATACGCATACCTAGGGTGGATGCAGCAAAGACTCTCTTACTTAAAGTATCTTACCAGATTCTTTATTTATAGGTCGAGCTGTAGAAGTCTGAGGAAGGACGACCTTATCATTCTCTGCCAAGACTACAATAGGGTCCGCAAAGGCTTGAGAGGCCAAAATAGGTTGATCCTTGGGAGCAGCATACTTCCTATCTATGGACTTAGCCACAGAAGGAATGACAACAGGATTATTCCATACCATTTGAGAAAGCATCTCAAAGGAGGGCTGTACCAGGGGAGTTAAATCCATAGGGATGTCCGGAACATGAAGGTACTGGAGACTTAAAAGCTTCCCAGGATCGATATCTATAGTCTGGAGAAAAAGTGGAATTCAGATTTTTCAGCAGAGATTTAAATGACAGGTCCTCGACCACAGGCTCTGCAGCAGGATTAGATCCTGTTCCTTCCACAACATCACCCAGCCTAAGGTCTAGATCAGGCTCACTATCATCTCCTGACAGTCCAGGAGGGACTGTATGGACAGGAAAGGAGTGAAAATCAGAAGGAAAATAGGAGGGAAAAGGGTTCAGAGTCGAGAAGCCCTGAAGACATCCCACCGATTCTCGGCACCGAAGAAGAGCATGGTGCCGCCTGGCTCAGCACAGTGCACAGCACCGAAAAACCGCACAGCGCAGAAAAGCCACATGGTGCCGACAAGCCTAATGGCACCGAGGGCGGCGCTGAAAAGCCGCAGGGCGCCAACAATCCAAACGGCGCCAAGGACGGTGCCAACAGTCGCATCGTTGCCGAGGACGGCGCCGAACGACCCATCGATGCCGACGGTGCTGAAACCAACGGAGGGCCACGAAAACTAAGATTTGAGGAAAAAGAAGGAAAATTACCAAGAAATAAAGGCATCAGTGTGGCCCTGCGCCGCAGCCAAGTGAGGGGGAGAACACCTGAGCGCCGAATCACTAACAAATCAATCAGAGGAATTTAAAAAAATGTTACTGTCTGAAAGCACTAATCAGGAATTTTGTAGTGCCTGGATAAAGCAAGTGCCTTTTCCATTGTTTCACTTTAAGTATTACAAGACATGCCAGTGGTCGTCCTTGAACCAACATAAAGTGAAAATAAAGAAGTCTGCTTACTCTATTCAAGGAAGGTGAGTACCTTTCTTTTGCATGTCATAGAAAAGTTTCTCATTCTGAACTTGGCACCACTGTGACAGAGAGCTCTCTATTCTTTCAAACAGTGCTTTTTGTGTAAACCTTACTTCATACATTCAGGCAGTAACACACCTTATAATGTATGGAGAGCCCTTGTTACAGATCGTCATATATCTCTTTTTTTATCTTGTAATCCCATCATTCTGACGTATTGTGTTTATAAACCTTGCTTGTGTACATCAGACCGGTGGGTTTACAAGACAGAACACAAGCAGGTTACAGAAATCTAAGCACAGAACAGTGCTCGTGCATGCATGCGCCAATTTTGAACAGTCACTCCACTGTGGCAGTTTTCTGGGCAGAGTAACGTAAGCGCACAAAAAAATATTTTTTTTTAAAATAGTTGCTGCCTTGTATTTTGTGTAAAACTTGTTCTTTTAATGTCCCACCTCCAGGTCTGTGTAGCTCCACATGATTTGCCTGCTACCGCCTTGAATCTTGTTACCCACAACCCCTCAAGTTGACATAGAGGATGTGACCCTAACTTCAGGAAGCACATGATTGCAATTGGTCAACCACATTTTATGCTGGACTTTTACAGCGTTTATTTAACAGAACAATTTCCTTAACCTTGTGGCATAGTTTTATTAAGTAATAGATGTTTCTTGTTTTAAATGCAACTTTTTGGTTGTTGCTCTCCAGAAATAAAGTTTCAAATCATCAATATTGTGTCATAAGTGGCTCTGCGAGGTAAGAAGCAAACATAGAAACTTAGAAACATAGAAACATAGAATTTGACGGCAGATAAGGACCGCTGGCCCACCCAGTCTGCCCATTTCCCTACCTACTGGATAAGCTGCAGATCCTAGTTAACCAACAGCCTACTTCTTCTACCCCACCCCAGAATTGCCTTATGACTATCCCATGCATGCTTGAATTCCACCACTGGATTTGGACTCCACAACCTCCTCGGAAGGCCATTCCATGCATCCACAACCCTCTCTGTGAAAAAATACTTCCATAAAATTACCTCTGAGCCGCCCCCCTCTATCTTCAAATTGTGCCTCTTGTTTTGCACCTCTTTTTTGAAAGATGCTACCCTCTTGGACTTTGTTGATTTCCTTGAGGTACTTGAAAGTTTCTATCATGTCCCCCTCTCCCTCCTTTCCTCGAGGCTATACATTAAGCTCCTTAAGTCTCTCTTCATATGTCCTCCGTTGCAGACCCTGCACCACTTTAGTTACCCTCCTCTGGACAGCTTCCATCCTATGTCTTGCGGAGATTGGGTCTCCAGAACTGCACACAGTACTCCAGATGGGGTCTCACCAGCTGTCTGTACAGAGGGATAATAACTTCCTGTTTTCTACTGGTGATGCCTCTCCCTGTGCATCCCAGTATCCCCCCAACCCTCCTTGCTGCCTTCTCACATTGCTTGCCCACCTTTAGGTCATCTGATATGACTACCCCAGGTCCCTTTCCATTTTTGTTGTTGTTAGTATCTCACCCCCCATTGTGTACTCTTCCCCTGGGTTTTTGTTTCCCAGGTGCATTACCTTGCACTTCTTAGCATTGAATCTAAGCTGCCAACATATGACCATTCCTCTAACCTTGCAAGTCCTTCTCATCCTTTCCACCCCACCCTGTGCATCAACTCTGTTGCAGATCTTAGTGTCATCTGCAAAGACATACTTTTTCCTTCCAGTCCTTCTGCAATGTTGCTTATAAAGACATTGAAGAGGACTGGTCCTAATCTGAACCCTGCGGTACCCCGCTAGTAACCCTCCTTTCTTCTGGTGGACTCCATTTACTATTACTCTCTGTGTCCTATTCTCCAGCCAATTCTTTACCCAGGCTGTCATCTTGGGACCCACTCCCAGGCTGGCTAACTTATATTAATCTTTGTGTGGGACTGTGTCAAATGCCCTGCTAAAGTCTAGGTAGGCCATGTCCACAGCCCCTCCCTGATCTACTACTTTGGTCACCCAGTCAAGAAATCTATCAGATTAAGTCTGGCATGACCTTCCGGCTGTATGAATCCATGACTGCCTAGGGTCCTGTGCCCTTCTGGCCTCTAGAATACGCGACAATTCTTTCCTTTAGAAGATTCCATCATTTTCCCTATCACTGAGGTTAAACTAACAGGTCTATAGTTTCCTGCTTCTGCCTTGCTCCCACTTTTGTGAAGGGGAATCACATCTGCCCTCCTCCAGTCCTCGGGTACCACCCCATCCTCCCATGATTTGTTAAAGTGGGTAGTCAGTGGTGTCACTAGTTCTACCCTTAGTTCTTTTAGAATTCTGGGATGAATCCCATCAGGCCCCATTGCTTTGTCCACCTTCAGTTTTAAGAGTTCTTTCAGAACCCTTTCTTCTGTAAATGGGCTGGTATCAACTTCTATCCAGAGTGTTACTACTGTTTGTTTATGTACCTCCTCTTCCTTTGTAAATACTGAGCAAAATATTTGTTTAGTATCTCTGCCTTTTCACATTCTCCTCTGCCCACCCTCCTCCCTTTATTAAGCCTCACTATCCCTCCTTGGTCTTCCTTTTCTCCTGATGTACCTATAAAAGGTTTTATTCCCCTTCTTAACTGAGTTGGCTTATCTTTCCTCAGTTTGGGCCCTTTGCTGTTCTGACTGCCTTCCCAGCCTCCTTTTGCTTTAACTGATACAGTTCTCTGTCCTGCTCCTGCTGTGATTCCTTGTACTTCCTGAATGCTTTCTTTTCTCTTGAACCTTCACTGCCACTTCCTTTGAGAACCATAGTGGTTTCTTACATCGTCTTGTTTGTTTAGTTGCTTCACACAAGGCTCGTTACCTCTGTGATGGCAGTTTTATTATTCCCATTGTTCTTCCACCCTCCTTCCGCCCATTTGCTAGTGCATTCCTAGGCACTCACCCATTTTGGCAAAGTCAGCCCTCCTAAAGTCCAGTACTTTTGTTTTTGTATGGCTTGACTCTATTGCTGTGTTTATTGTGAACCATACTGTTCGATGGTCGCTAGTTCCCAGATGGCTACCCACTTCTACATCTGTGATCCCTCTCCATCTCCATTTGAGAGTATCAAGTCAATATTGCTCCCTCTCGAGTGGGCTCCAGTACTAGTTGTCTAAGGCATGCCCTGTAGGGCATCTAGAATAGCTGCACTCTTGAGTGGCAGCTGCAACTGCGCTCCAGTTAACATCTGGCATATTCAGATCACCCATCAGCAATATCTCCCATTTTTCTGCATTCTAAGTATACTTTCTATCATTTCCTTGTCACTTCCTCCCCTGAGAAGAGTCTGTATCTACAACCCTGTGCGGATTGTGGTGCCATTGCTGAAAGACATAATCAAATCAGCGGACACCATTTTTTATAGGCTGCATATCCCATACACTATAAAAGACAATACATGTAGATCGGTTGTTAACCATGGTGCAGTCACCTCTCGCGGTTGCCATACCAACTGCAAACCTCTCGAGCTGCGCTCTCAAGGTTTACATGGTGGGCATGGCAACCACTTGAGGTGATTACACCATGGTTAACAACTGATCTTCATACATTATCCTCTATGTTAAAGGAGGACATGCTCATTGTTACACTTTATACAGATGTCTTGCTATTTTTTTTTTTTGTTAGCTTGAAAGAATAGACAGCTTCCTGTCATGGTGGTGCCAAGTTCAAAAATGAGAAACTTTTCTATGACAGTCAAAAGCACAGCATATACTGTACCTCCATCAATGGAGTAAGCAGGCCTTGTGTATTTTCCCTTTATGGGGGTTCGGTGATTACCACTGGCACGTCTTGTGATACTGGTGCTAAGACAGATCTGTATTGAAAATGTAGGTGCCTCAACACTAGAGGTTAAAGAGCAGCTAGAAAAAATAACATTCATTTAGAATCCCAGCATATTAGTTCAAGACACCAGCTCAGCATCCAGCCGTTCAGTCCCAACTGATGTTTTACACTTTGTGCATTCTCAAACTACTGCTCAACAATTGGTTAGCTATAGTTTAAGTTCTGCCAGTGTGTATAGTAACCTGGCAATGGCCTTCCATTGATCAAATTCTTAACTACATGCCTACAGTGAGTTGGTGTATGGTTGCTAGGTATCTGTAATGTCACCTGTTAATCATTCATTCTCTGGCTCCTAAATGGAAAAGCAGCGCTTTACACACACATACAAACATACAAGCATACAAAAAAGCCAGCAGATACAGGCCTTACAGTCCCTCATGTCTGCTTGAATGTGCAGCTTTCAGTGATTGTCACTGATGCTGCCCCCCCCCTTGTTTTCTTCTTAAGACTAATTCTACCCTTAACCTTGTCCCACCCTCTCTTAAATCTGTCCACTACTCCCAGTGAAATCAGATCCTCAGGCAATGCATTCCACTCCACCACCCTCTCCATGAAAAAATACGCCCTCATCTCCCTTCTGAACCCCACCCCTCCAGCTTCTGACCATGCCCTCTGGTGATCCCCTCCTTCCAGAATTTGAACAGACCTTCAGGGCCAACCCTATTTATGCTCTTTAACTACTTAAAGGTCTCAATCATGTCACCTCTGTCCCTTCGATCTTCCAATGAGTACGTCAAGCTCTGCCAGCCTATCCTCATAGGGCTTTTCCCTCATCCCATTTAGCATCTTGGTCACCCTCCCCTGTACCCCTTCCAATAGCCTGATGTCCCTTTTTAGGTAGGGGCACCAGAAATGCACACAGTACTCCAGGTGCTGCCTCACCAGTGACCTGTACAGTGGCAGGATTACCTCATCACTCCTTGAGGTGATGCCCCTTGCTATGCCCCCCAGCATCCTGTTGGCATTTGACACCACTTTCCTACACTGTGCTGAGTGATTTATCTGACCAGTGACCATCACACCCAGATCTTTTTTCTCAGTGGAGATAATAGCTGTTCCAACCTACTGTGATGCTCTTTTTTGTACCCTATGTATTGATGTCCTTGTCTGTATACATGTACCAGGACCCCCTTGTGAATGAGCTTGTTCAATGGAGTTTTCCTGTAATAAACTTGAACTTGAACTAACTGGTATCTGTGCCCTGGATTCTTGATTCTGAAATGCATAGCCCTGTACTTCCTGGCATTGAACCCCAGTTGCCAAGTGTCAGACCACTTGTGCAATGTGTCTAGATCACTCAGGAGTACCCTCCCACCTTCCACTTCATCCACCACTGCTCCCAGTTTAGCGTCATCGGCAAACAGGCTCATCCTACTCTGTATCCGCTCTGCCATAGCTAATATGAAGATATCGAATAACACTGGCCCCAACACTGAGCCCTGCAGGACGCCACTGATGACATAAAACTGATAGGTGCAAATGTTATTTTTATGCTATAACAGGAGGCAAATTCATCCTGAAAATAATTCCATTTCCAGAACTGAAGCTGCAATTAGTAACAACTGCTCCCCCCAAGTGTTGTACCTCTTAGGATTTGGAAAATTGAGTCAGCAATACTGTACGTTAGTGTGTCTATCGCAGATGATCTTTTCAATGTTATTGTTCAATGTCTTCATTTTTTATTTTCTGCAGACAGACGTTTTTCCAGATTGCAGTTTCATTTTGTAAATGGAATACATTTCAATCTGATTTTGCCTTCTGTTCTAGCATAAGAGTATTTTACCTGCCTGTTTTACAGTGTGTGTGTGTATAATGAGCTGCTTTGCAGTTTAGGAGCCAGAGAATGATTACAGAATGGGTGATGTTTTGGTTACCTAACTACTGTACTCCAAAGCACCGCAGGCATGTAATTAGGAACTGGATTAGTGTCAGGCCATTGCCAGGCTACTATACGCACTAGCAGAAATTCAATTACAGCTAATCACTTCATGAGCACTACCCTGAGGATGTACAAAGTACAAAACTTCATCTGGGACTGAACAGCTGAATTCCGAGATGATGTCTTGAAGGAACATGTCAGACTTCTAAATGGATTTTATTTTTATGGCTGCATGGGCGGAGCCCAGCAGTCATGTTGCTATCACTGTAGGAGAGAGAAGGGACCATTACTGGATTCGGTCCCAGTTCTCTTCTACAGTGATGTGCCCTTTGTCCTCAGTGCAGAGATCATTGGTAGTGTGTAGTTTTTCCCCCGCCTCTCCCCTCCATGGCTTCAATTCCTCTCTCGGTTCAGTAGCCTCCCCATACAGGTGCACTACTTTAATGTGATACTTCACATTTTCCCATGTCATGCATGTGCAAGCGCTCATGGCAGAAATGCTCACTGTGCCCAAGATGGCCACTGTATCTCAGTGCACATGTGCAAACTCCAGTGGCCATCTTGGACACAGCAGACATTTGCACCCTGAACTCCATAACATGGAGAACCTTTCCACCATCACCTCCATGCTATCCTAACAGAACTATGCAGCCATGTTGGCTCTGGCCAGAGTTTGTTTCTTTTGTGCCCTGCCTCCTTTTCTTCTCTTTTTACAGCACATGTCCCCATCCCTTTAATTTCTACCACTCTGCTTTTTACTTTGTTTTGCACTCTAGGTATTTACCTCCCCTGAGTCCTCCTTCTCTCTGCTTCGGTCTGTGGGGAGGGTGTAGTTAATGCCTCCCTGATTTCTTCTGCCTCTCACCTCAGCTAGTTTAAATGCTCATCAAAGTAACATTTAAACCATCCACCGAGGACTGTGATTCCATTCCCAAACAGATGTAGCCATCTCCCTGTATAGAGCTTAATCCCTCCAGGTTGGTCTCCAGTCCTCAATGTAGCCAACCCTCCTTTCTACACCATTCCTTCAACCATCAGTTGTAACTCCTGGTGTGGAGAACCCTAGACTCCGCCATTGTAGGCATGCAGCACCTCAGCAAAAGCCACTGGGTGCTACCTGCCTAAGATCCCTTCCCAGTTCCCTAAAATCTCTTTGCAATATCAGCCCTGTCCCTAACCAGGTAATTAGTCCCTAGGAGGGCAATGAAATTTAGCTCTTCCACCTGCCCCACTGACCAAACAATCCTAAGGATCCAATTTCCATCTCCCTGAGCTGAGGCGCCAGGTAAGCACCTCACCTCCCTCTTTCCCTCTCTTTCTGTCCCCAAATCTGCCCCCTAATGATCGAGTCCCCATGAGAAGTTGCTACCTCTTTTGTTGGGATCCACTACCTACCACCTTGGGGCCTTCCCTACAGAGAATACCCACATCCTCCCTGGCCACTACTACGGGTGCCTCCTTCTGGCTGTACCGTCCCACCAGTGTGGTGAATGAGTGTTGTAGTGGCACTGGCTGAGGAACGTGCCCTCAAACCACAACCCCCACCCTCCCGGAACCCACTGCAATCCATCTGGATGGGGCATCCCCCCTTCACAAGTATGCTACTCCCAACAGCACTGGTGCATGTGCACACACCAATTTGATGGGGTTAACATGGTCACTCACATGGCTGTGGTGGTATAACCTGGCTTGCATAACCACCTCCTGGGACAACAGCCACTTCTATCAGCTGCATGGCTCCGTCCATTACAGTCCCAAAATGCTAGCACTCTCAGGCAAACAGGCATAGAAACACAGGAATTCCACTGAATAAGTGCAGATGCAAATTTATTGAACTGTGCTATGCTTGAGCTGTTTGAGCTACAGCAGGCTTTGCACAGTTCAATACGTTACAGCAGTTGCGCTTATTCAACTAGTCTAAGTGTTTCTAGCTCCTGTTTACCTAATACGGACTACATTTTACATTGGGGCTGGCTGCCCTATTTCCAGCACCTACCCTGCACCATGAGTTCATGGCAATGCTTTGGAAACTAACTCCAGCCATTACCTGTTCTGCAGGGGATAAGGGCTCTGTAGTCCTGAGGCCACCGCCTATAAGCTGGAGGTTTGTCTGGGCCCTGACTATCAAATCCATGGTCCTCCTCTTGAGATCAGTTGCCCTTTTTTCACCTACTCTCATGTTTGCCTCTTCCACCCATGACATTTACCACCTCTGTAATTTGGTCCCATGCCTGGCACATTTCGGACTTGGTCCCCCTCCTTGTTTTTTTTTTTTTCCCTAGGTCCCTCCTGGCCACATAGACATGGGCCAGGGCCAACAACTCTTCCTCCAAAAAGTGCTATTTACACTGCCTGTCTTCCATCATGCTACCTGTTGGAAATAGGGAGGATGGACAGCACTGAGCAATGTATACACACAGCAGAGCACAGAACAAAGGCACAGTGGTATACAGGGCCCAGTGCCCCCTGACTGGGACACGTACATGTTCCTGCATGGCCGAGTCCAACACACAGCTAGGTACCTGCCTATCACTGCCCTTGACCATGTGCAGGTACAGCAGTAGTAAAGTCCTGATACAGCATAAACACAGTGTTATGATCCTCTCTGTTCCTTTGTAGATCATTTCACAATACACGTACCTCTAATCGCATGCAGTACCTCTGTGGAATCTGTATGGTGCCCTGTGCTCATTTTATATGCTCCAGGTGCAATAATTAGGCATGCAAATGACTGAATACATTCCAGAAATGACATTCAAATGTGATTTAGTGTACTGACTGCTAAATGAGCTCAATTGCATACACTGTTTGAATATTGCAAGTTTGCCTCAAGCACTGTCATCTTTGTACTAGCGTTAGCGCTACATCTCGTGTGGTGCTGACACGATATCACATGTCACTGGCGATGCCATAATGCTGGCATGCATGCTATGGTGCTGTGCTATGGCATTGCGAAAGTGCACCATGTGTGGGTGCATCTCAAGTTCCTTCCTGCCGCATGCTGTCATCCCTCCCCCACTTGGAAACATGCATAGCACTGCGCTGTTTGATGTTACATAGAAACATAGAAGTTGACGGCAGATAAGGACCGCAAGGCCCATCCAGTCTGCCCATTATTGTGGCACAAATGCCACAGTGTGCTGCACTAACTGTTGGCCTGATCCATAGAGCCACTGTAGACCTGTCAACAGCTGGGTGTGAGGGTTAGTGCAAGGGCTACAATAAACCACTAACACCATCCGACAGGAGATTTATGGGCCGAGGGGTGAGGCAGTGGGACACCAGATGGATGACAGTCAAACTAGCCAACCTGCTTAACCTGGTGGTTGTCAGGCAGGTGCAGGTGCAGGTGCTTGGTGAAGGGTGGAGACAGTGGAAAGGCCCAGGTGTGAGGTCTGTGCAACAGTGGGGCAGCGTCTGGCATGCAGGATAGGCATTGCCTGGACAGGGGATCAGTGTCACTACCAGTACAACAACCTGTCCTGGAGGGAGCTAAGGTGACTCCAGTAGCTGAGGCCCATGGTCAATAGGGGCAGTGTGCCAAGGGCAGGTGAGTACAGCCAGCTGTATGTATGGTTGCTGGGGTGACTAGTGTGCAGTACGGTTTCTATTATACTGGACTACTTTGTTACTGTCTCTGAGGAAATGTGCAATGTACTCATGTATACTTGTTCAGTTCAATCTGTCCTACGGGACCTGATTCACTATATTGTCCTCTATTTCTACATAACCAGTGCAAGTGTACGGGACCAATGCAAGGCCTCTGTAGATGCCCCCATTGCCCTGTACAATACAGGAATTGCTGTGGATCTTGGAGCCATGCTTCTGCATAGCGCCAAGGGTGTGTGATACCAGATTCATGTGATCACTATATGTCTGTAGGTGCTGTGTCAAGTTGGACAAATATGTCATGTGACTTGGGAGTTACTTTTAGGCAGGATGTTAGGTGTACTGAACAGTATGTTGCAAGTTAATGTCTGTTCCGTGTATACTGTTCATGTTATGTACCATGTAATAATGCATATGCCATGTAATGCATGGCACACTATTGTGTTAGGTGGACGTTGCACTCTAGGGCCTGCCACTGTGTTTGGTTACACCTACAGCATGATGCCCATCCCTACTGTTGTACTGGTATGATTCCTGAGTGCCTGTTGTATGCAGT
Source organism: Neoceratodus forsteri (assembly GCA_016271365.2). Taxonomy (NCBI): domain Eukaryota; kingdom Metazoa; phylum Chordata; order Ceratodontiformes; family Ceratodontidae; genus Neoceratodus; species Neoceratodus forsteri. The sequence goes on from CM057451.1 coordinate 1,097,993,081, forward strand.
CTGAGGCTACCTTCATCCTATTTTGTAATATGAGGTGTACATGACATGTAGCTGACATGTATGGGTATGTGCATGTTAGACGGTTGTAGCAAGGAAAGCTGACAGGGACGCCACACAGGCCTTGTGTACACAGTGCTAGGCCACTGCTACAACACTGGTATGTAGCATGGAGGCTGTGCCCAGTCCATTGTCACACCTGTCTATGTGTCACACCACAGCTGTGCACAACAGTAAGACGTGTCCCTGCACAGTCCTGTCCATCTCCACCATGCACACATGGCTGCAGTTGTACAGTACTGGTATATAGGCATGTGTACTGTTTAGGATTCATGGTAATGTATCATGTGTTCCGTTGCAAGCTGTTGATCACATGTCAGCTTTCTCCTCCACAAACAACAGGACCCTGCCAGGGCAGCCCAGGTCCAATCAGGGTGACAGATGGTGGGAGGTGGTGCCCAGCCATGATGGTGGATGGCAGGAGGTAGAAAGGCTGAGCATGCTTCGGTCTCATGTTCATTGTGTGTTTCACATTCTGTGTTGCATGTATACACTATGCCACATGTTTCTGCTGTAGGAGAGGGATGTCCATGTGTATTTCAATAGGTCGCATGCATGTCTGTGGGGGCAGCACTTGTGCACTTGTGATTGGGGACACTCACCTGACCCTTGGAGTACTATCCCACCTCTGACACAGTGGTTTGTCAGGGGCTGTAGTGTCTACTGGTTTGATTGTCACTGTGACAGGCATACTGTTCTGTATGCGTACTGTGCCTTCACATGCATTACACCGTGTGGTGGCATGTCCCCTCTGCAACAGCCTTGGTACAACAGGCCGGTGATAGTGATGCACACTGCCCCATGCGGTACGCCTGTCATTGTTTGTCAGCTCTGTTGTGCCCCATGGTTGGACCTAGGTATGTGTATCTGTATGGCAGTGGTAGGCACTGGCCACTCTTGTACCAGTTGGTATACACCATTGGCATGTCAAGTGTGGCCTACAGCACCTGTAGCAGCCTGCCCATGTTGGTGCTATCTCAAGTGCCATCTGCACTGGGTGTCACGCCAGTATATCACAGCAGAGCTGGTCTTCTGTGGCATGGGGTTGATGGCAGGGGTGGTTATTAGTGGGCCTTTAATGTCCCTTACCATGTATTTGTTTGAAGTTCTGATACATAGTTGGTAGTGTCTGCCCAAAACAGTGATGTCTGTAGTGTGAGCATTCTACGGTACATAGGTGCGATCATACATAAATGTCAACACAACTGTGCCATCGCAGGGCCAATGACCTGTACAGGCTCTGCATGAGTGTAACCCTTCTACCTAGGGTAGGACTGGTGTCTACTGTGACAGAGGGTGCCCCTAGGCTGCTGTGCCTCTCACACCAATGTTATGGCGACAACGGTACAGAGTGCCAGGTGCTCAACCACATACAACACCACTGCACTCACATGTTACCTGCTTGCTGCACATAGTCCTGCATGATAGTACTATCTGTATACAGCAGTGCTGCGTGTACCACTGGTGTGTGTGCCTTGGCCCGACCCTGCTGCTGACTAAGGTGTCTGATGGATGTCTGTTGTCCCGCACACCTGTGTGGGACCTGTATACTGTGCCTGATCTGCAGGGAACAGGGAGTTGGGTGCAGCTCATAGCCACTTGGGCCACTACACTGCCTGTTGGAGCTGGTATTGCATGTGCTGTGTTTTCACATCTCGCATGCCTGCCGGTGTCATGTGTCCCTTGAATGGCTCAGTCATGCTCTGTTCCATCATGGCACACTCATTCTGTATGCAGTCTCTACTATTCAGGTCCACACTGCTGTCTCTGGTATGCCACGCACATTCCATTGCAGATATATGACTCTGTCAACCTGTGTGTGGCATGTTGGCCCATGTGTCATCTGGTTGTACATCTGTTATTCACATTCTGCCACTTCTGTGTCCCTCATCCTGGATGCACAGCAGTCTGAGTTCAGTGTATGTCTTTCCATAGGTACCTGGAGGGATGCAGGAGTCAGGAGGGGTCACCAGGATGCCATGCTTGGAGAGTTCAGGGCTGACCTTCTCCGGCGACAGGTCTGCCTGCTGTAGCTGCTGATACAAAGGGTGGGGGACTGTACCTGAGCCATTGCGGGCCTGTCAGCAGCAGTAAGCCATCAGCTTTGGCAGCCACCACTACCTCCACTGCCTGGAACCCCCCTTTTTTTTGCCATATAGGTTTTTTCCCTCCTGTGTCTGGGGACTGGGTACATCAACCCAATTCCTAGCTTCCTCAAGCCAACTCTCCACCTCCCTCAGCATGTGTCTGGTCTGAGAGCTTCTCCATTAGTTCCCCTCTCATGGCAGGGCTCAGGAGGGAGGGAGGGCCATCCTCACCCCCCCAAGTACATTAAGTCTAAATTGGACTGGGTCACATGCCGAGTGACAGCATGGGCATGGAAGCAGATAGGTCAGGCTTCATGAATCCCCCCCAACACACCACTTTCCACATTTCTGGTTCCCCTACCCCTTCTCCATCAGACTTGTGTGTGGCGGTGCACCCATCTGACATTCCCCACAGATCCCTCTCGGAATGTTTGTAATGTTTGCCTCCCAGATCTGCTGTATCCTCTGGTCTCCACCTTGGGGGCAGCCGTGACTGGACTGACAATCCTCCCCATCCTGGTAGAGGAGAGACAGTCCTCAGACATTCAATCCTCTCCCTCCTGACCCCGATGACCTGAATCCATTCTCAAACCCAGGTTGCTGGCATGAGAAAAGGTAAGGCATGCAAGGTGCAGCAGCCTCCTTCACCACCAGACTGGCTTTGCCTGGAGCCCTGAATGGGATTCAAAGACTGAACAGTGAACTGGTCGCGGTATGGTGCCCGTTTTCATTACTCTGTTCTGGGCAGGTGCTCTTATTTTATTTTATGTACTGAATGGGTGCCCTTTTATGTTGGCTCACTTGCGCAGCCAACATCTTCGCTAGTAGCAGATTTGGAGGTCGCGGTCACTGTTGGGCGAATGCAAGGCATGTATCAGTAGGTGCATCCCTCATTCCTCAATCAGCCAGCAGCAGGTGCTGACCTTACGCATCTCTAATGTGGCCACCAGAACAAAGAAAAGGTCCACTGCAATGAGGCGAAGCTCTCATGCACAGAGACCTAACATACCTCCCGGCGATGCAGGCAACATGGCAGCAGTAGTTGCCACTGCAGCTTGTCACAGTGCCGGCAGGGCGCCATTAAACGAACACCCTCCCATTCAGCAGACCCCCTCCCATTTAAAATGTATGCCGAGGGGTGCCCAATCCTCGCCGGCATAATGCGTGTCCCAACAGTCTTTCTTTGCCAGCAGGGGCCAATCTCCGTCGGCATAATGTCCCCACTTTTGTTGTGTGCCGACGGGGGTGCCCAATCCCCATCAGCTACAGCATCCCCGAAAAAAACACTTAGATGGCACACTGGAGCCCACCCCAGTGTGCCAAATTCTGAAAAGGAAAACTGTCCCACAATGTTGTTTTTTTATTTTAACCCTGTAAAAGAAAAGCGGTCCCTCGCGGTCTCCCTGCCCCTCCTGCAACCCACACCCACCAACTGCAGCACTCCTGCCTCACCACAACCCTTCACCCCATACTTATCTCTGAGTCTGGCATGATGATCTTGAGTGGACCGGGAACATGTCTGCACTCTTCAAAGCTGACCGTGAGCTGAACAAATGCCAGTAAGCTATATAATGGCATAAATAGGTTTTTCAACTTTGGTGCATATCTTGGCCATTTTTGGAATTTTTGCACCACATTTTCAACATGGGGTTTTGGGACCGTCCTCATGAATTCAGTCACTGTCACGGCATTATTAGGTCCCGAAGGTGATTTCATGTCACTGCATGGAATCATCTTTCGACCACAGAATGAAACAACAATGCCACTGTTCATGAGGGAGCCTCAGAAAGCTTTATTTTGCAAATTTGTGAAAAATCAAAAATGGCTGTTTTCAAGTTCAAGTTCATTGCAGGAAAACTCCATTGAGCAAGCTCATTCACAAGGAGGTCCTGAGACACGTACACTGATAAAGAACATTACATAAAATGAAAATACTTGAATAGAACAATAGTATAACATGTATTCATGTGTACACTTAGAACAAGCAGGATATTACATAAAAGGATACGACATCGGATGACAATAGAGAGTGAGGAGACATATGGTGCACAGTGTGGATCCACTTCAGGGTAGCATGCCAGCAGTACAAGGCAGGGTAGCTGGTGTCTGCAATAAATCATTTTAGTATATTGAGCAGCAACGGGGAATAAGGACAAACAAAGTAACGAGGCTTGGAAGAGTGAGAGAAGTAATATGTACATAGAGATAGCCAGGAATGGGACGGGGAAGGGGAGCAGATGTAGATGCTTGCAGTAGTGGTCACAGCTTGGAAGTCAGAAGCTAAGAGAGTGTAGTTGTGTCTTGGTTAAATAATAGTGCAAATAGAAAGTAAGCAGCATGCATAATGGTGATGAAGATCTTACACATAAATGTATAAGGCACACATGAGGATGGGAAAGGGCTTAATAACAGTTACAGATATCTTTTATCTTAGCTGCACTTAGCACTTTGTAGACGTTAATTGAAACTATGCTAGTTAGTTTCAGCTTGGTTTGGAGTCGGTTCCAAATAGAGGGAAGAGCATGTGCACAACACGCTTACCAAAGGAGGTCCGGGTCCTAGGTATGTCCAGCAGAATGAAGTCAGATTTCCTGAGAGAGAATGCACTGTGAGAAATACAGATGAGAGATGAGAGGTAACTCTGTAGTTTGTGCAGGAGCAACTTAAGGGTCCAGAGACCAGTATGGAGCAAGCATTTGGTGGTGAGAGATGTCCAGCCAACAGATGCGTACAGGTCACAGTGGTGCAAGCGGTAGGGGAGTTGGTAATAAACGTAAGCGCGCGGTGGTAGAGGATGTCAGTTTGTTTAGGTTTCTTGAGAGAGTGGAAGAGTAAATTACATCGCCATAGTCGAGAAGGGAAGAAAAGCAGCCTGAACGAGCCTATTTCAGTCTCAAGGGGAAGAGGGCCTATTTCTAAAGAAGAAGAAACCTAACCTGGCTTTGAGCCTCCTGGATAAGTCCTTGATATGGTCATTAAAAGAGAGCTTGTTGTCAATCCAGATACCCAGATATTTAAATTTGGAAGACTTTCCAATGGTTCGTAACGTGGTAACAATAAAGTCTTTAGGCGGGGTATGGGAGGTGCCTGTGGAGGTACTACGAGAGAATATCATAGCTTTGTTTTTTCTTTGCATTAAGCAGAAGCTTTGCCTTTATTAGATTATTTTTGAGTTGGGCAAAGTCCGCTTGAAGCACCCCCTTAACTTCGGATAACGTTGAACCAGAGGTACTGTATACAGCACAGTGTCATCCGCAAAGAAATGCAGATTAGATGTAGATATGCTGGAATCAAGGTCATTAATGTACAATGAAAATGAGATAGGTCCTAGAATGGAGCCTTGGGGGACTCCTCTGACAACTGGCAAAGAGGCAGAGAAAGAGCCATCGACTTTTACTTTCTGGGATCTCCCTGTTAGATAACTGGAGAACCACTGGGTAGTGGAGGACGTGGCACCCAAAATAGTGAGGCAATTGACTAGCAGGTTATGGCCAACAGTATCAAAAGCTTTACTAAGATCCAAGAAGACTGCTCCAGTTATCTTCTTATCATCTATAGCAGAGATCCAGGCATTGGTTACTTTCGCTAAAGGCAGAGATTGTGCTGTGATTTGCCGGAAACCAGATTGAGCTGGGTTAATGAGAGAAAGTTTCCAGGTGTGTTTTTAGTTGGTTATGGATATGTTTTTCAAAAACTTTAGAGAGGATAGGCAAGATGGAGATAGGCCTGTAATTACTCACATCGCAAGGGTCAACAGATTTAAACAGGGAGAGGATATGTGCGGATTTCCAACAGGACGGCACAGTAGCAGGTGTAATGGTGAGATTGAAGATATGAAGAATGGGGGCAGAGAGATGGGCATATCCTAATCTTAGGAAGAAGGGTTCTAGGTCATCGTCCCCTGCACTTTTTCTGATGTCCAAATTAAGTAGAGAATCTTCTACTTCTTTATAGTGTAGCTCACACAGTTGAAATGGGCAAAATGAGGTACTAGATATTGTGGAAGGACTTGGTTGGCTCGTCGCAATGCTAGCATAAGGTGAGGAGTCAAAAGCTAGTCCAGCTGTGACAAAATGGGAGTTAAGTTCTTCGAAGATTAAGGACTTATTTCCACCACCCTACCATTTGAGAATATCTTAGTTGGAATGGAGGGGGCAGTAGGCCGCCCATCTATAGATTTAAGTGTCCTCCATATTTTATGTGGGTTCCCTTGTGTTTGTTCAAGGGTAGAGATGTAGAAGTTAGCTTTGGCAGAATGAATGCGTTTCATAGGTATTCCTAGCTGTTCTGAAAGCCTGCCAGTCCGATGGTTTCTTTGTATGTCTTGCTTTGCCCAGAGCTTATCCGGGTTGTAAGAGCTGCCTTAAGATCTGGGGTAAACCAGGGTGAGAGTTGTTTAGTACCCTAACTTTAATGAGGGGGCATGTTATTACCAGCCTAGTAAGGTTGACATTAAGGATGGAGACTACCTCGTTGACATCTTTGGCTAGGTACAGATCTTGCCATCTGACCCTGTCTAGGTCAGAAAGGAAGTTTGCTGCAACGAACTTGCGAGAGGACCATTTTGTTATAAACAGAGGCTGTGTTCGGACCTTAATATGAGATCTTATGCAAACAACAACCCTGTGATCGTTCATGTCATTATGGAACACAGACGAATGTGAAATTTTATGTGGGTGGGTGGTTAATATCACATCTAGAATGGAGCTATTGGCAGTGTTTAGGACATTGTTCCTTGTAGGTTCACTGACTAATTGCACTAGGCCGAGCTTCATGCAGAGGGATTTAAGGCAGCGAGATTTAGGGGTTAGCCAATCCATATTGAGATCCCCAAGGAATATTGTTTCTGTTTTTGCATCCGAGATTAGGGATTTCAGTATATTAAGGACTTCATCGCCTCCAGACAGAGGCCTATAGCCACCTATGATGGTGATGCATTCTGAAGAAGGAAGATTAAGCTTCATTGAAACAATATCAAATTCCTTGGGTGTAGATTTACAGCTGATATTAGTGACTGAGTACTTGGTTTTGGCATAGATGACCACACCCCCCCCCAGACGCCCTGTCCGCCCTAAATTGTTTGTATCCCTGGAGGGAGATTTGTTGGTCGGTATTAGCCTTTTTTAGCCAAGACTCCATAATAATGATAAGGTCCGGGTTGGTATGCGCTGCCCATGCTTGTAAGTGGACACATTTTTTGATCAGGCTTAGAATATTGACCAGCATTATCTTAAGTCCTGGGGCCTCTGCAAATTCTGAAGGAGAGGTGAGTTGCAGAGGGGAGCCAGGGTTTAGCTCCACATTACCCAAACAGAGAAGGAGCAATAACAGCATTTTCTTTATGGAACTTTTAAGGATGGAGATGGCTTTTTTCCTCTGTGACCGCCCATGATGTGTGGTACAGGAGAGAGTACTGCTGTGAGTGCCCGTATAGTCATAGGTGAAGGTAGTAGTAAGGGAGGGGCATAACAGGGGTATAGGCCAGATTGGGGGGTTGAGGAAACAAAGGAGTACAGTGGGCCTGGCAACATAGGATGTTGAGACAGTGTATTCCAGGGCTGGATTAAATTGTAATACTTCATGGTGTACTGTATCGTAGGGCACATTATATACTAGGAACAATAATATAGCAATGAGGCAAGCCATGATGCCAAGGAGGGAGGTCTGTAGGTTAGTAATGGTCTGGTGCTTTTTCTGTGTGTGAAACAGACCCACCTACAGACACTCACTGTGCCCAAGATGGAATGTGATCAGAAGGGGAAAAAGAAAAGAACAAACTGAGATTGGTGGCTAGAAGCTGTGATGGTGCTTCCACAAGGATCAGGCTTATTGGCTACATTCAGCTACCAATGTCTGAGAGGCAGCAGACAAGAATAAGCCAATGATGCGACAAAAGAGCTAGGGAAGGCGAGTACAACTGTATTTAAAGGAGGCCTGGGAGGGTGGTGGTCGTGGGAGAAAACTCAGTTCAGAACTTAGCAGCACAGAGTCAGTGCAGGGAATGTGATGAAAGTCCTATGGGAAAGGGCACACTATGTCGGAGCGAAGATGGCGGCGGGCGGACCAATCACTGTCCCCTGTGTCAGCGCACCAATGGCGATAAGCCCTAGCGTACTGGCTCCCAGAAAAACTTGGCGGTAATACCTGCTGAAAGGATTTGTGTCCCAAGGCCCGCGATCCGCAAGGGTTGCTGAATGGGGTCGTGACGTGGGAACAGCTGCTGCTGGCTGCCTTTTTTCCAACGCTGCCGCCAGGTGCAAGACCCTAGGAGAAGAATGAAAGAGCTGATTAAGTATGCAGGCAGGACAGGAATTCAGGGGTGGGGAAGCTGGTGGCAGATCGTCAGCGGGGGTGATGGTGGTATGGACAAAGAAAGCGATTAGAGGCAGGGTAGGAAACACAAAAGGTAAAGGGCAGAATAGGGTAGGACAAATGGAAGCCAGATATGGGGGGGTGGGCTGTCTGAGGAAGAGAGGAAAGCAACAGCCGAAAGCACGGCAAGTAAATTAGTACAGAAGGGTGGAGGTGTATATGGTGAGCGCCAGTAGGAAGAGGGAGAAAACATAAAAAATAGAGTGAGCAGTTAGAATAGCAGCAGTTCAATAATTCAAGTAGTGGAAACACAGTCTGTGTTCACACTGCACACTATATACAGCAATCAGACTAAAGCTATGCAAGAAGCTATACTATGGATAACAGTCATAACTTTTTAAGCCTTACATAGTCAGCACTGGCCATTTACGAGCATGCGTTGTGCTGTTTCCACTTTACACTCGTAACTTCATGAATTTAATATTTTCACTCCAGGTTTTCAAAATTGGCATTTTGCCACACCTCCTCATGAACAGTACAGCTGTCATTTTATATATCCTGGCCAAAATGTGTTTTGCGCGTCTGGCTGAAAGTAGCATAGTCGCTGTCGCGAAATCAGCTTCGAGACAGTTTGAAATGACAGTGACACTGCTCATGAGCAGAGGTCCTAAAATGCCTATGTTGAAAATTTGGTGCCGAAATTCATAAAATCGCTACAAGTGTGCATTGCGCAGATTTCCATGCACCCTTGTAACTTCGCAAATTTGCAATATTTTCACACCAGATTTTCAACACTGGCATTTTTCCACACCTCCTTATCAACAGTACAGCTGTCATTTTTCACAGCCTGTCCAAAATATGTTTCCGAACCTGTGGCGCACAATGTCATGGCCGCTGTGGGACATCAACTTTTGGGACTGATTAACAAAATCACAGTGCCACTGTTCATGAGGGGAGGTCCCAAATGCCTATGTTGAAAATGTGGCTAAAAAACTCCCAAAAATAATTGGGTTACAGACATGTGTTGTGCAGTTTCTATGCATGCTCATGACTTCACCAATTTTTCATATTTTCACTCCAAATTTTCAGCGTTGCCATTTTTTTTACGCCTCCTCATGAACAATACAGACGTCATTTTCCACATCCTGCCCAAAATGTGTTTTCGTCCCTGTGGTCGCCAAATGGCATAGCTGCTGTGCAAAACCACCTTTCACCTAGCAAACTGACAGTGCCGCGTTTCACGAGGTGGGCTCACAAACAGCCCATGTTGAAAATTTGGAGTGAAAATACCAGAACATGCCTATGGTGTTAGGGTTTCCAACTGTAGCACTCCACCCTGTAGAGACTGACAGGTGTCAGGGGTGTGACTTGGCATCATCGGCTGTGATGCTCATGCCATTCCACCCCCCCCACCCTGCAGCCAGTGACAGGCATCGTGGTGTGCCTTGCACTGTTCAGCTACAAAGTTCACCCCCTTTCTCCTATACTGCACCCACCTCAGCGTATTTCCTTATAGAATGGGGTAAGTATAACGCCCAAAGACCCCAAAGCACACCATGACACTTGTCAGTGTCTACAGGGTAAGGTGAAGTACAATGGCATGAGCGTTATAGCTGACAACCCAAAGGCACACCCCAATGCCTGTCAGTCTCTACAGGGTGGGGGTGGGGTTGGCGTCACTTCAGTGCTTCACTGCTATTCCTATTATGCGTCTCTAACTCCAGCACTATCAATGCCAATGCCAGCGAGACAACATTCAGCATTGACAAATGCTTGTTTTATTGCTATGTTCAGGAAGGTGCCCTTATTTATTGTTTGTGTACCGGTGGGTGTCCTTTTTATTGATATATTCTAGACAGGTGCCTTTTATGTTGGCTTGCACATGTGCAAGCAACATCTCTGCAGTAATGGCACTTTCAGAGGTATGTCAAGTGTTGTGGCCAATGCAGGAGCACTTTGAGTGGAGTGCGTCCGTCTGCTGCTAATCAGTGAGCACGCTGGTGATGACAGCAGTTTCAAAGACAGCCATGGAGTTAAAAGAAATCTGCCGCTCCAACGAGTGCAGTTTCCTCACTGGAGGTCAGATGACAAGGCTCTGTTATGTGCCTTTGCTGGTGAAACATTCCAATAAATATGGCAGCTCCTGGCGCCCACCAGACAATCCCCACAAAGCTGACGCCGGGGATGCCCCAATCCCCATGTCAGCATGTCCCCATTCAACTTATTTGCTGATGGGGGTGCCCAATCCCCATCGGCATCACGCCCCCGCACACACACTTTCTTTGCCGACAGGGTGCTCAGTCCTCATCAGCATCATGTCCCCCAACACGCCATTTTCTTTGCGAAAGGGATGCCCAATCCCTGTTGGCATCATGTCCCTCCCCACACACACATACTTTCTTTTGCCGACAAGGTGCTCAATACCTGTCAGCATCATATCCCCAAAACTCATAGCACACTGGGAGCCCACCCATTGTGCCCCAAATAATGATTTTTTTACCTATAAATAAAGAAAAACCTCCCCTAATGTCTGTTTTTTTTTCCTGCGAAAAAAAAAGGTCCCTCGTCATCCCGCTGTGCCCCCTCTCCCAACCCGCACCCACCCTCTGGGCACCTCACCTCCCCACACTTACCCCCTCACCCTATACTTACCTCTGGAGGGTCAGCACTGCGATCTTCTGTGGAGCGGGAACACGTCTGAACCCTTCAAAAGCTGACCGAGAACCGAACAAAATGCGGTAAACTTTATAATGGCAGTCAGTGGGGGGTTCAACTTAGGTGGATATTTCAGCTATTTTGGGGAACTCTGATACCAGATTTTCAACATGGGGTTCTTCCATATACACCTCCACCCTTCTGTACAAATTTACTTGCCGTGCTTTCGGCTGTTGCTTTCCGATCTTCCTCAGACAGCCCACCCCCCAGAGGTTCAGAACTTAGCAGCACAGAGTCAGTGCAGGGAATACGATGAAAGTCTATGGGGAAGGCACACCAATCGGAATGAAGATGGCGGCAGAGGGACCAATCACTACATCCCCCTGTGTCAGCGCCGCGTCAATTGATTGCCTTAGCGTACTGGCTCCCAGAAAAAGCTTGGCGGTAATACCTGCTGAAAGGATTTGTGTCCGAGGCCCTTGATCCGGCAAGGGCTGTTGAATAGGGTGAAGCGGCGGCTGTAGGAGCAGCTGCTACTGGCGCTTTTCTTCCAACCGCCGCTCAGGTGCAAGACCCTAGGAGAAGAATGAAAGAGCTGATTAAGTATGCAGGCAGGACAGAATTCAGGGGCGGGGAAGCTGGCGACAGATCGTCAGTGGGGGGTGGGGTGATGGTGGTATGGACAAAGAAAGCGATTAGAGAGGCAGGGTAGGTAACACAAGGTAAAGGGCAGAATAGGGTGGACAAATGGAAGCTAGATATGGGGGTGGGCTGTCTGAGGAAGAGGAAAGCAATAGCAGAAAGCACGGCAAGTAAATTAGTACAGAAGGGTGGAGGTGTATATGGTGGCGCCAGTAGGAAGAGGAAAAACATAAAAATAGAGGGGAGCAGTTAGAATAGCACCAATTCAATAATTCAAGTAGTGGAAACACAGTCTGTGTTCACACTTCTAGCACTATATACAGCAATAAGGCTAAAGCTAGCAAAGAGCTGTACTATGGATAACAGTACATAACATTTTAAGCCTTACATAGTCAGCACTGGCCGTTTTATGAGCATGCGTTGTGCTGTTTCCATGCACGCTCGTAACTTCATTAATTTGTAATATTTTCACTCCAGGTTTTCAAAATTGGCATTTTGCCACACCTCCTCATAAACAGTACAGCTGTCATTTTACATATCCTGGCCAGAATGTGTTTTCGCACGTCTGGCGCTGAATATAACGGTCGCTGTGCGAAATCAGTTTTCGGGACAGTTTAAGGAAATGACGGTGACACTGTTCATGAGCAGAAGTCCTAAAATGCCTATGTTGAAAATTTGGTGCTGAAAGTTCATAAAATGACTACGCTGTATGCGTGCATTGCGCAATTTCCATGCATAGATACATAGATAGCATAGACAGTGTAGGCAGATAAGGGCCTACGGCCCACCAGTCTGCCCATTTGAACTTGTAAGTTCAGTTTATGTTTTCCTAGAAGTCTGTTGCCCTTACCCCGACCTCCAGAATTCCTTTATGTCTATCCCATGCATTCTAAATCCTGTGATTGTTTCAGCCTCCACCACTTCTCTGGCAGGGTGTTCCACTTGTCCACCACCCGTTCTGTGAAGAAATTCTTCCTCATGTTTCCTCTGAATCGCCCCTCCCTCCAACTTCATCCCATGCCCTCTAGTCCTGGAACATCTTTTCGCTTAAAATAGTGTATTCCTGCACCCTGTTCCTCCCTGTGAGATATTTGAATGTCTCTATCATATCCCTCTCTCCTCCTCTCCTCCAGGAGTACATGTTCAGTTCCTTCAACCTGTCTTCATAGGACTTGTGATGCAATCCATGCACCATCTTTGTTGCCCTCCTCTGAACCTTCTCTACCCTGTCTATGTCCTTACGTAGGTATGGTCTCCAGAACTGTACACTGTACTCCAGGTGGGGCCTCACTAGAGTCTTGTATAGCGGAATTATGACCTCCCTTTTCCTGCTGGTGATGCCCCTGCCTATGCATCCCAGCATCCTATTTGCTTTACCTGCTGCCTTGTCACACTGTTTCCCTACCTTGAGGTCATCAGAGATGATAACCCACAGATCCCTTTCCTGCTTGGTGCATGCTATATCCTCACCCCCAACTGATTTATTGTGCCAGGGTTTTTGTGCCCCATATGCATTATCTTGCACTTCTTTGCATTGAATTTCAACTGCCAAACCCCTGACCATTCTTCAAGTTTCTGCAGGTCCCTTCTTATTCTGTCTACACCCTCTGGTGTGTCTGCTCTGTTACAGAGCTTTGTGTCATCAGCAAACAGTGAAATTCTGCCTTCTAGGTCCTGTGCAATGTCACTGATGAAGATGTTGAATAGGACTGGTTCCAGCACTGATCCCTGTGGTACCCCACTGGTCACTCTTCCCTCTGTGGAGTGACAGCCATTTACCACCACCCTCTGTGTTCTGCCACCCAGCCAGTTACATGCACCCTTGAAACTTCGCAAATTTGCAATATTTTCACACCAGATTTTCAACACTGGCATTTTTCCACACCTCCTTATCAACAGTACAGCTGTCATTTTTCACAGCCTGCCCAAAATATGTTTCCGAACTTATGGCACACAATGTCGTGGCCGCTGTGGGAAATCAACTTTTGGGACTGAGTAACAAAATCACAGTGCCACTGTTCATGAGGGGAGGTCCCAAAATGCCTATGTTGAAAATGTGGCTAAAAAACTCCCAAAAATAATTGGGTTACGGACATGTGTTGTGCAGTTTCTATGCAGGCTCATGACTTCACCAATTTTTCATATTTTCACTCCAAATTGTCAGCGTTGCCATTTTTTTACGCCTCCCCATGAACAATACAGATGTCATTTTCCACATCCTGCCCAAAATATGTTTTCGTCCCTGTGTCGCCAAATGGCATAGCTGCTGTGCAAAACCATCTTTCAGCTAACAAACTGACAGTGCCGCGTTTCATGAGGTGGGCTCACAAACAGCCCATGTTGAAAATTTGGAGTGAAAATACCAGCACATGCCTACGGTGTTAGGGTTTCCAACTGTAGCACCCCACCCTGTAGAGACTGACAGGTGTCAGGGGTGTGACTTGGCATCATCGGCTGTAATGCTCATGCCATTCCACCCCCCCCCACCCTGCAGCCAGTGGCAGGCATCGTGGTGTGCCTTGCACTGTTTGGCTACAAAGTTCACCCCTTTCTCCTATACTGCACCCATCTCAGCATATTTCCTTATAGAATGGGGTAAGTATAACGCCCAAAGACCCCAAAGCACACCATGACACTTGTCAGTGTCTACAGGGTGAGGTGAGGTACAATGGCATGAGCGTTATAGCTGACAACCCAAAGGCACACCCCAATGCCTGTCAGTCTCTACAGGGTGGGCGTGGGGTTGGCATTACTTCAGTGCTTCACTGCTATTCCTATTATGCGTCTCTAACTCCAGCACTATCAATGCCAATGCCAGCGAGACAACATTCAGCATTGACAAATGTTTGTTTTATTGCTATGTTCAGGGCAGGTGCCCTTATTTTATTGTTTGTGTACCGAGTGGGTGCCCTTTTTTTATTGATATATTCTAGACAGGTGCCTTTTTATGTTGGCTTGCACATGTGCAAGCAACATCTTGCAGTAGTAGCACTTTCAGAGGTGTGTCAGTGTTGTGGCCAATGCAGGGAGCGCTTTAGTGGGTGCGTCCCTCAGCCGCTAATCAGTGAGCATGCTGGTGATGACAGCAGTTCAAAGAAGCCATGGAGTTGAAAGAAATCTGCGCTCCAACGAGGTGCAGTTTCCTACTGGAGCATCAGATGACAAGGCTCTGTTATGTGCCTTTGCTGGTGAAACATTCCAATAAATATGGCAGCTCCTGCCGCCTACCAGACAATCCCCACAAAGCTGACATCGGGGATGCCCAATCCCCATGTCAACATGTCCCAAGTTCAACTTGTTTGCTGATGGGGGTGCCCAATCCCCATCGGCATCACGCCCCCCACACACACTTTCTTTGCCGACGGGGTGCCTAGTCCCCATCAGCATCATGTCCCCAACACACACACACATTTTCTTTGCCGACAGGGATGCCCAATCCCTGTTGGCATCATGTCCCCACACACACATACTTTCTTTGCGACAGAGGTGCTCAATACCTGTCAGCATCATATCCCCAAAACTCATGGCACACTGGGAGCCCACCCATTGTGCCCCAAATAATGATTTTTTACCTGTAAATAAAGAAAACCTTCCCCTAAAATCTTTTTTTTTCCTGTCAAAAAAAAAAGGTCCCTCGTCATCCCGCTGTGCCCCCTCCCCCAACCCGCACCCACCCTCTGGGCACCTCACCTCCCCACATTTACCCCCTCACCCCATACTTACCTCTGGAGGGTCGGCACTGCAGTCTTCTGTGGAGCGGGAACATGTCTGAACCCTTCAAAAGCCGACCGAGAACTGAACAAAATGCGGTAAGCTTTATAATGGCAGTCAATGGGGGGGGTTTCAACTTAGGTGGATATTTCAGCCATTTTGGGGAACTTTGATACCAGATTTTCAACATGGGGTTCTTGGAACCCCATCTCATAATTACATGCACTGTCATCTCGTTACTCAGTCACGAAGGGTATTTCACAGTCACTGTGGAATCACCTTTGGGACTGATGAACAAAACAACAGTGCCACTTTTCATGGTCACGATCTCAAAAAGCCAAATTGCAATTTGGTGAACAAATTCAAAAAATGACTGCATTACGGGCATCGTTGCACAGTTTCCACGTATGCTCATAACTTTGACAATTTTAAAATTTTCCTCCAGATTTTCAACATTGCCATTTTCCATGCCTCCTTAGAACAGTATAGCTCTCATTTTTCATGTCCTGTCCTAAATGTGTTTTTCATATCTGTGGCGCACAATGGCATGGTCACCTTGGAAATCAACTTTCGGGACAGATTAACAAAATCAAGTGCCACTGTTCATTGGAGGCAAAGGCTTATGTTGAAAATGTGGTTAACAAAATCAAAACATAATTGCATTAGAGGTGTCGTTGTGCAGTTTCTATACGCTTCGTGATTTCACCAATTTTCGTATTTTCACTCCAGATTTTCAACGTTGTAATTTTTACAACTCCTCATGAACAGTACAGTTGTCATTTTTCACATCCTGCCCGAAATGTGTTTTCACACCTGTGACACTAAATGGCGCAGTCGCTGTGCAAAATCATCTTTCAGCTAATGAACCGATAGTGCCACTGTTCATGAGGTGGGATCACAAAAAGCCCACGTTGAAAATTTGGAGTGAAAATATCAACAAATGCCTGGGGCGTTAGGGTTTCCAACCATAACACCCCACCCTGTAGAAACTGACAGGTGTCAGGAGTGTGACTTAGGATTGTCGCCTGTAATGCTCACGCCATTCCACTCCCACCCCCACCCTGCAGCCAGTGACAGGCATTGAGGTGTGCCTTGGAGTCGTTGGCCCCAAAGTTCACACCATTCTCCTTTACTGCACTCATCTCAGCATATTTCCTTATGGAATGGGGTGAGTGTAAGGCCCAAAGACCCCAAGGCGCACCGCTACACTTGTCAGTGTCTGCAGGGTAGGGTGAGGTGAAATGGCATGAGCGTTATGGCTGATGACCCAAAGGCATGCCCCAACACCTGTCAGTCTCTGCAGGGTGGGGTTGGGGTTGGCGTCAGTACAATACGTCACTGCCATTCCTGTTATGCATCTCTCTGACTCCTGCACTACCAATGCCAATGCCAGCAAGACAGCATTCAATATTGACAAATGCTTTTTCTGTTTGTCTGTGTAGCAGGCAGGTGCCTTTTTTTAAAAAACTTTCTGTGTCCCGGGTGGGTGCCATTTTATTTATTTATTTATTTATTTTATTTTTTATGTAGTTTATGGGCCATTGCCTACTTATTATTTATTAAATATATTTGATACATTTGCTGCTGTGTTGTGTGTCTTTCATTGGTGCCCTTCTCTCCCACCCCCACCACCTTGCACTGCACCTGTGAACAGTGCTATATTTAGTGCTACATTCAGTGTTGCTCGTATGTAGTGCAGTGCGCTTGCGCTATGCTGTTGCACTGCGGGTGTACACTGCTCTGAGGCCCAATATTTGGAGGTGTTAGTGCCAGTGTCCTACTTCTGAATATCTTGGTTTCTGTGTACTGGTGCTAACACAAGTGCAGTCGTGGTGCAAGCGCAGCTGGTTAAATATGGGGGAGGGGGGTTCCATGTGTTCTTTGAAAGTGTCATTCAGTTCGGTTTCTTTGTAGCAATGTTTTCAGAATAAGCATAAGTGGATTGCAGTTAGACATTGGTGTTCTGCTTTGCAGCCTCAGCAGTGAGATGGTCAAGTACGGCGAGTTAACTAGTCAGCCTTTCTTATTTAATAAGATGCCAGTCACTTATTGCTCACTCAATTAGTTAAGAGAAAACCAATTATTTACAAAATGAGTGCAGGTGCAAGTAATCCCAGCTGCTTTAGAGATTACTAGAGTTTATAAAAGCAGCCCATCAGCAAATGAAAGTAGTTGTCTGCCTTAGGAGAAAGAAATAGTACTGTCCTCACATTAGAAAAAGCTAAATTTGTCTTCTATTGGTAAGTGCTCAGATTTAAAATGTTGGCAAAAAACATTGTTGTTAAGAACATATATACGTTGAGTCCTCCAAACTGAACAAACAATATTTTAAGGGGAGACTTTGATGGAACTTCCTTCTTCTGCTGTCAAGTTCAAGGTTTCTGCCTTGTTAAATTGCAGCTCTATGTATTTAGGAGCATCTAGTGTACAAGTCCCAACACATTGCAGTGACTGGGTCCTTTTCTTGCTTGGTGCAACTCTTAATAACCATGGAATGTGGTTTAAAGAAATGTAGCTTTAAAGAAAATTAATGCAGGCTATATGTTATTACAGAAAGGAACTTCACTTGTACCTTTCAAAAACTGTTCTTCCAAGGACAGATGCTATATTTACAAATTATTCTTATTTTAGCCTAACCATGGATACTGCAGACAATGAACTGGATGAAGAGCAACAGCCTACATGCAAACAGTCAGGTTGTACAGTGGAGGTATGTCCTACAAACAGTATCTCTCCCCCACCCTTGAAGAATTTGGGGGAAGGGGCATAATCTATAATGTAAGCAATAAGCCATGATGGTGTGCTTTAGGCTAAGATAACCCCCTGCCTAGTCTTTCGGATGAGACGTTAAACTGAGGTCCCATCTGCCTGGATTGGTGGTAGTTCAGGTGGATGTTAAAGATCCCATGGCACTTATCGAAAAGAGTAGGGGAATTTCCCGGTGTCCTGGCCAAATTTCCGTCATTCACAAAAAAAAAAATACCACCAACAGCTTAATCTGATTTGAGGTCAGTTGGCATTCATCTGTATCCCCCTCCCCGGGGTCGTGCCTGCAAATAGGCAGGATTTGTCTAGTGCACTTACCTGGTCAACAAAAACTAACTAAATAAAAAATAAATAAATAAAGAAGCCCAGCGCCACAGGTTGACAGCCTTGCATCTCCTGGAAGGGAGGTTATCGCGGCCTAAACCTTACATGGTTTTATTGGTCTTAAAAAAAAAAAAAAAAATGGTTTGAAATAAAATATAGTAACAAGATAAAGAAATGTAAATAAAAAGGTAATATTGGATACAGTTGCACATATTAGGCCTTCCGATGGAGGACTTGGCGCATTGTCACTAGAGGGTGGTGTACAACTGACCGAAGCTGTAGTACCTAGCTAGAGCTAGTGCTATTGTGTTTTGTTTTTGCTTTCAGTATCTGCCCCACCCCTTCCATACACTTGTGGTGATTTACTTATTCGTCCTTTTTTTCTTCCTGTCTTTTTAGAGTAATTCTGTTTTAATGTTTGTGGATTAAGGGAGAGGGCTGATAGTGGGCAGGGAAGATGGCTGGAGAGTTGCCACACTGTGTCCACGAACATCACTCAACCTATAAGTATTAAAGGGACACTCTTAAGCCTTTTGCATCATATTAACCATCAGTTGGAAACTAGGGGTGTGCAACTAATGAACAGTATTTCCCAAATACTGTGAATAATGCACTATAATGAATAGTGTCACTATTCGTCCCCTGCCTATTTGAGAAATATTTTTTTTTTAATCACTAAATACAAGCCCCCATCCCTTCCCCAGCCCCCTTCCACGCACCTCCACAGATGGGCCAGTACCTTAAGTGCTCATTTGCACTTAAAGAAGACTAATCTCTGTGCCCCCCTTTGATGGCAGCATCCAGCACCCAATTCTTGCCATGCATCAAGGTGACTGGCACAAAGCTGCCCTCCATTGGCTGTGAACCTGCGGAAGAAAACCATCCTGTGCTTGCTCTGATTCTGTAGTTAAGCGATCGGTTGATCATTTCACTATACAAAGTGAGCAAGTGAGGGAAAGCTTTCATTCTGTAGGAGGCAGCATGCTGTGGAGGAGAGCGGCTTTGTGCTGGTTGCTTTGGTGTATGGCAAGAATTGGGTGCTGAAAGCAAAGAGGGGTTTTATGCAAACAAGTGCTTAAATGGCGGACAACTGTGGAGACAAGTGGATTTTGACAGTTGCCAATCATGGGAGTTTTTTTCCAACTAAAATATCAAATTGTGGGCATTTGGTGGGGGGAGGAGGGCAGGAATGGGTTACTAACAAAGTGCGGGCTTGGATCTAATAATCTCAGTTGGGAAGGAGGCAGGGGGACTTTCTTTCATAGATGGATTATTTATAAAGCGCCCCTTCCTGGGGCTCAGGGCATTGTACACTACATAAAATCTAATGCAAGTAAAATATCTTAACCACATTAGAGCATAAACATAATTCAGAGTTCACAATATTAAAAATTAGACAGTTTGTAACACATTTTATATTTCATGGTATAACAAATGCTTGTTCAAATAGAAAGGACTTGAGCCCCCTCTTTTTTTCCCTCCCCATGTGTAGTTTGTGCTTTTTTTTTCTCCCCCAGTTCTCTTCCCCCACCTGGGACCCCAGCAGACATACGTGGGCATGGAGGTGCACATGAATGCTGGGTACCAGCTCTGCCCCTTCCACCCCACACCTGGCAATCGCCTGCCACTTCCTCTCCCTATGCTTCCCATTGACCTGCAACCAATGGAGCGAACCACTGGGCAATACATATCCCTCCCAGAGAGGAGAGCTGCCTTGCAGCAGCTCAGTCCCCTCCTCACCCCCCCCACCAGCCACCAACAAACCGGGCTCATTCCTGAACCTGGGTTGCTGGCATGGTGTGGTGTGGCGTCCAGCGCCTCAACCCTCTGTGCCACTGGGCCAGCTCTTGAGCCCCTCTTAAAGGCTTCCACTGAGGAGCCTCTCTAAGATACCCAAGAGCTAGTTCCACAGAGCAGGCATGGCCACGGAGAAAACACCATCTCCTGAAAGCCGCAGCCTTGCCCTGGAAACCCACCAAGAGGTCATGAAGGAACAAAAGGGCAAGCCGGGTATTGCAGAACCAGGAGGTCTTGCATATAGTCAAGTCCCTGGCTGTATCGGGCATTATATGTCAATAATCCAACCTTGAAGGTGATCCTCCACCTTATTGGCAGTCAGTGCAGCCCGTGAAGAACCGCGAATATGATTAGATCTAGCTACACCTGTCAACAGCCTGGCCACTGTGTTCTGCACCAGCTGCAGATGGTGAAGTTTGCCTCCTGAAAGCCCCAGGTATAAGGCTCTCGAGTAGTACAATCTCGACGTAACAAAGGCATGTATCAGGCTGGCAAGGTCATCTGGCGGTACCAGTGAGTGGATACGGGCAATGTTTCTTAGATGGTAAACAGCACTTTTGGATGACAGCTGATACCTGAGCATCCAGTGTCAGGCTGTTGTCAAATACCACACCCAGATCCCTAACCCATGTGATGGGGTCAGCGATGAGCCACCCAGTCTTAGATCCAAATAACACCCCAGCACTCCTCCACCTTGCCAACAACTCAGCTCCACCACCAATACCTCCATTTTGTCTGGGTTGAGTTGTAGTCCGTTTGAGTCATTCAGTCCTGGATCTCAGCAAGGTAGGTGTCTGAGACCACCATCTGGCTCCCAGGTGCACAGGATGGGTATAGCTGGGTATCATCGACATAGCAATAAAAATCCAAACCGTACCACCTGAAAACATCTCCCAAGGTCAGCATATACATCGTGAACAAAAAGATGAGGACCAAACCCTGCAGAACTCCACAACACAGGGGCATCTGGCCCCCTTTTAAATTACATCCCGCAAATACGAATAATGAATATTGGGCCTAAATGTTTGGGATAAGATATGTGCACACTACTATTGAAAATCCACATTTTGATTGCTCATCTTCTCTAAAATGTATTGATGTTACTGGTCTGATTCTTTTCTTAGCGGAACTAAAATGAATGCTAATGATGTAATTATACCCTAACTTGTTCTGTTTCATATCCTTGATCTACTCTTATTGCATACGTCCTGAGCATTAGGTGCACCCCCAAACTGTGCATCCACTCAAGACAGAATGGTTTACTCTCCTTCCACTGTAGTATGAGTGGCTAGACTGTTGGGTGTGTTCCTACGTTCAGGGAAGATACCGTGGGAGCTAATCAAGGAATGTAAAACACCAGTAGGGTGGACATTCTGAATCGCTTCTAAAAATAAACAAAAAAAATTCCTCACGTTGCCACTGAGCCATCCCCCTCTATCTTCAAATTGTGCTCCCTCGTTCTTGCACATCATTCTGAAAAATGCTACCCTCTTGGACTTTGTTTGAACTAAGTGCCTTAGCTGGGATTTGGACCCAGGCTGTTCATAGTACCATTATGTTATGCTACCAGCTATGCCACAAAGGAACCTAAGGGGAATTGTTTAACTAGGAATGGCACACTAAGCTGGAGTTTGTTTCCAGGCATAACCTTGGGAGCACATGGAAGTTAAGTGACTTGCTTAGGGTCACACAGTATGCAAGTGGGGTGATGGGATTCAAACCCATGTCTCTAGATTTGCAGCTCAGTGCCCTTAACCACTGCACTATATTGCTTCCAAGAGTTTCGTAGTTGACAGGATTCAGACCTATGCAGGGAAATCCCAATGGATTTCAAGTCCATCGCCTTAACCTCTTGGCCGCAGTTGCTTTTTTTTTTTTTCTTTCTTTCTACTTGAAATCCATTGGGGTTTCCCTGCACAGGTTTGAATACACCACCTAGCATGGCTATGCACAACAGGAGGTAATACCCAGGGTGTATTACCAAACTTGTGCTGCAGTGCTGTGCAGTGTACTTCAGTGGTGTACATAGGACACAACAATGTGCAGGGCAGGGCCCTGCTGGGCCAAAGTGGCACCCCTGGCAAACCTGCCCATATGGGGTACACTGTCCATAGTGTCACCCAGGAGAGGCACTGTACAGGGAGGACACCACAGCTGTACCCTATGTCTAGCAGCCAACAGCGTGTCACAATCACATAGGGAACACCAGTCATAGTAGAACACTAATAGCAGTGGATACTAGCCACTTGGGGCACACTTGTTTAATGGACAGAGCCCAGGCAGGGTAACATGTATGCCACTGCATACCCGGAGCATGCAGTCACACATGCAGCACAGTGTGATGCATGTATTTTGCGCTTTGGGACTGCTCTTCTTCCCTCTCCTGGCACTAACTGCAATCCTGCCTGGCCTCCCCAGACTCGTGGTTGCTCTGCCACTCCATATGGGCCTGGCTGTCCTTGTCTGCCCCTGCCTGGAGCCTGATGGCTGTAAAAAGGAACAATACCAGGCAGCGGACAGCATGTCACCATACAGAACAAATGCAGATGCAGGTACTGTCCGCTGTGTAGAGTGGGCAGATGCATGCAGTTACCAGGTGTCACAGGCATTGCCCCTACACAGTGACCTTATGGCGCACATACCAGTGCAGTGCACCACCCACAGTGCAGGGTACTGCAGTGACGAGCAGTCATGGTGTGTGCAGCCATATGTACATGGAGGGCAACAGGCCAAACAGGGTTGGAGGCATGACACAAAACAGCATGATATGGTATCATGCATCCCCCCATCCTAGGCATACCTGTGCAGATGCATCGCTGCCATACATACACCTCCATGGTGCCAGTGCAGCCACACATGCAGCGCAGTGATGGCCATGTAATGTTGGGTGGCTGGTAGGGAGCAGACATCGGTCACTGGGAGGCTGGTAGGGAGCAGACATGGTCTCATCCTTACGCAAATGACCCAGCCACTGTGCCATGTCCAGGTGTTCTATGGCAGACCTATACCATGCACTGTATCCAGGGGGTGAATTTGCAGGTCCCAATAGGGACACAAGGCCACCACTGCCTGGTGACCTGTCTGGTCAGTCCAAAACCACTATCTGCAGTCACCAGCGCATAGAGTAGGGTTGGTCTCCCATTGTGACATGAGTCACACCACTGCAGGGTCAGACCTGGGTACAGGGGCCCATCTGGAACATAGATACAGAAGCCCACCTACGGAGGTGTCTCTCTCTCTCTCTCACACACACACACACACACACACACACACACACACACACACACACACACACACACACACACCAGTATTTCATTCAACTGTGATATCCTAGCACTGTGTTTGCATCTTACTGTTGCATACAGTGTGCAAAATACCCACTATACACAGCAACTAGTTGCGGACTACACGGGGTGTAGTGGGTGACCAGAAACCAACAGAGGGCCAACCTGAACATGGCTAGGTATTCTGGAGTGCCAGACTGACACTGCAGCACCACCATAGCTAAATGGTGTCATCCTCCACGTATACCTGCCCTTCCCCGGATACCCACTACCAGGTTCCCCTTACCCCTTCATTTTTTGTTCAACCACCTCTACCCTGAGCCCCTTCCTTTACCCCCATCACCCCAACCAGCTTACTAGTTATCCAATCATGCCTTACTCCCTTAACCCTCCTCCACCTTCATGCTCTATGGGTCTCATGGCTTTCACTACTTGCACTACAAATGGATAACCTGCACCAATGTGCAGTGTACGATCCTACTACAGCTACCTCCCACTGTGCTATGCATATGTTGCCTTAGTCATCAATTAATATGCTGTACAGTCCCACACACAAGATTAATAAACCAGTTAGCTAGGCTGGGAGTGGGTCCCAGGATGGTAGCCTGGGTAACAAATTGGCTGGACAACAGGATGCAGAGGGTAATAGTAAATGGAGTGCACTCTGATGAAAGGGTGGTTACTAGTGGGGTACCACAGGGTTCAGTACTGGGGCCGGTCCTCTTTAATGTCTGACATTGTGGAGGGACTGGAAGGAAAAGTGTGCCCTTTGCAGATGACACAAAGATCTGTAACAGGGTTGATACACAGGGGGAGTGTGGAAAGGATGAGAATGGACTTGGCAGGTTGGAGGAATGATCAAAAGTATGGCAGCTTAGATTCAATGCAAAGAAGTGCAAACTAATGCACCTGGGAAACAAAACCCAGGAAGGAGTACACAATTGGTGGGTGGGGCTATGAACAACAATAAAAATGGAAAGAGACCCAGGAGTAATCGTATCAGATGACCCTATGGTAGGCAAGCAATGTGAGAAGGCAGTAAGGAGGGCAGAGGATACTAGGATGCATGGGAGGCATCACCAGTAGAAAACGGAAGTTATCCCTCTGTACAGACAGTTGGCAAGACCCCATCTGAGTACTGCGTGCAGCTCTGGAGACCCCATCTCCACAAGGACATACAGGATAGAGGCAATACAGAGGAAGGCAACTAAAATGGTACAGGATCTGCAACAGAAGCCATATGAAGAGAGGCCAGGCTTAATATGTATACCTTTGAGAAAGGAAGGAGAGGGGACATGTTTCTGTCTACTTAACTTTCTTGCACTAGCTTTGCACTACTGATGTTGGCACTAACATGTTGTGTGTCTTGCTTGTAAATCTACTGTATATGGCTCTGGACTGTTGCTTGTTGAATTTATCTGGTTTCTTGTTGTTCCTTGATCCTAACTGTCATTAATGTGATGCTATTGCCTTATAATTACTACATGTATTATGATGTTGTTGCCTTGTAATTCTTGCCTGTATACAATGTTTGTTTTATTGCCTGTCCACCAGGACCTCCTTGTAAATGAGTTTGCTCAATGGAGTTTTCTGTAATGAACTTAAACTTAAAACATGGGGTTTCCCTACAGACAGTCCTGCCTTGACACTACTGTTGTGTGACACTGGCGCACACTTTACATCGTGATGGCACCCATGGGGGTGGCAGAAGGAATGAAGGTCAGAAACTTCCTCCCCAACAGGCTGAAGCAAAGCAAGGAGAACCGAAGGAGAGGAATGCCCAGGTGCAAATTAAGAAAGGAGCAGGGTGGTAGAGATGAAGGCAGGGAAAGGAATGGGAGCATTAAAACGAGAGGTGGGAAGGATGGAGGGCAAAAAGGGGAGGGGAAGAGGAGTCAGCCTGACACTGGGTGGTGAGAAAGTTAATGGAATCACTTCTGAAAGAATGGATTGTGGAATTATCTTGAATCCAGTGGGTTACAAGACTCAAGGCAATCAGAGGGGAGGTCATGTCCAATGAAGCTGATGGATTTCTTTGACATGATGACCAGGGTGAAACAGTGGATGTGGCCTACCTAGATTTCAGTAAGGCATTCAACACTGTTCCACATAGGAGACTAGCAAGCAAGCTGGGTAGCTTAGGAGTGGGTCCAAAATTGTAAACTGGATAAGAAATTGGTTAGGGGATAGTTGACCGAGGATGGTGGTAAAGAGTTCACCCCAAGGAAGGGAGGGGGACCAGCAGGGTGCCACAGGAACTGGTGCTGGAACCAGTCCCCTTAATGTCTTTGTGACATTGCAGCGGAGCTGGAAGGAAGGTCTGCCTCTTTGTGGATGACACAAATTCTGCAATAGAAGTGGACACTCGAGGGGCACGGAGTGGAAAGGATGAGCAGAGATCTGAGAACTAGAGTAGTAGTCAAGGGTATAGCGGCTGGGTTTCAATATGAAAGTGCAAAATAATGCACTTGGGCTCAGAAACCCAGGAGTGGAGTACAAATGGGTGGAGTGGTATTGATGACTACCAAGCAAGGAGAGAGATCTGGGGTAATCGTATCCGATGACCTGAAGGTGGGCAGGTAGTGTAACAAGGCATTAGAGGGGGCAAGTAGGATGTTGAGGTGTATAGGGAGGAGTATCCACAGCAGAAAGAGGAAGGTGGTGTTACCTCTGTATAGATCACTGGCAAGACCCCATCTAGAGTATTGTGTCCAGTTCTGGAGACTGCATCTCTAGAAGGACATGGGCAGAGTGTAGGTGGTCTGGAGGAGGGCAAAAAAAAGGTTCTGGGTCTGCATCAAAAGCCCTATGAGGACAGACTAAAGGACCTCAATATGTACACCCTAGAACAGAGGAGGGAGATTGGGGATATGGTAGACCTTAAAATACCTCACAGGGGTAAATAAGGTACAGGTCAGGAGGAGAATTTTTCAGAAGAAAAGGTGCTCAAGAACAAGGGGACATACTGTGAAGCTAGAGGGGGGCAGATTCAGGAGAGATGTGAGAAAGTACTTCACAGAAAGTGGTGGATTCCTGGAACAGCCTTCCAACAGAGGTGGTGGGGCAAAAACAGTGGTGGAGGAATGCATGGAATAAGCGCAAAGGAATTGTAGTGGAAAGGAAGAGGGGAAGGAGAAGGAGCTGTAACTCAGGCACGGTCTGATGTAAGAGAAATAGGCAGACTGTATGGGCCAAGCTGTCCTTATCTGCCATCCAGTTCTGTTTCTCTGGCCTATACTATACATGGACATGTCACCACTGCTGCTGTGATACCCGTGCACACTTCACATGCATGGTATCCATAGCCTATGTATGGACCTGTCAGCCAGGTAAGCAAATTTAAGCTGAGGGCCCATCGTTGGGTGTGACCCAGGACTGAATAAATACAAAACCCTATATACAATGTACAGTAAATATGTCACAGATGCATGGAATACAGCTACATAATGTGATGCACAGCAAAACCTACCTTAAGCCTCATAACAAGCACTGAACACGTGCCTATGTAGCATACGCCTCTGGTGGGTACAGTGAACAGTACTGTAAAGTTTTTTTTACTGTTCTGTGAGTTTTATCTGTTATGTCTATGTATCATGTCACTCCTGCAATTATTGTATGGCATCCTGGGTCTCTGGGGAAGGACACTAATAGAAATAAAATTACTACTACACTGGCATACACAGAATCCATCGGTGCATATGGCTGCACTCACGTGGTCTGGGCATGGTAATGCCCTCTACCGTAGCGCTGCTGTAGGTACCTTGAAGTTACATAAAAACACAAACTGACTTTGACGGCAGATTAGGACTGCTTAGCCCACCCAGTCTGCCTGTTTCCCTACCTATTGGATAAGCTGCAGATCCTTTAACCAGTAGCCTACTTCCTCCTGAGGCTGAATAGAATGAACGGTGGGTGGGCAGAGGGGGACAGTGAAAAAGCAGGGATACTGAACGAATATTTCTGCTCAGTATTCACAAAAGAGGAGGGGGAACTGCCTAATCCAATTAACAGAAGCACTCTTGATAGAGGGGTCGATCCCAGTCCTTTCACAGAAGAAAGGGTTCTGCAAGAACTCCTAAAACTGAAGGTGGACAAAGCAATGGGTCCTGATGGAATTCACCCAGAATTCTAAAAGAATTAAAGGGGAACTAGTGAAACCACGGACTACTCTTTTTAGTAAATCATGGGAGGATGGTGTGGTACCTGAGGACTGGAGGAAGGTGGATGTGATTCCCCTTTACAAAAGTGGGACCAAGACAGAGGCAGGAAACTACAGACCTGTCAGTCTGACCTCTGTGGTAGGGAAAGTGATGGAGTCACTTCTGAAGGAAAGAATAGTTTAGTACCTAGAGGCCAGTGGGGCACAGGACCCAAGGCAGCATGAGTTCACAGTGGGAAGTTCATGTCAGACGAATCTAATAGATTTCTTTGGGTAACCAAAGTAGTGGACCAGGGAGGGGCTGTGGACATGGCCTACCTAGACTTTAGCAAGGCATTTGACACAGTCCCACACAAAAGATTAATAGTCAAATTAACCAGCCTGGGAGTGGGTCCCAGGGTGGCAGCCTGGGTAAAACATTGGCTGCACAATAGGACACAGAAGGTAATTATAAATGGAGTCCACTCTGAAGAAAGAGGGGTTACTAGTGGGGTACCGCAGGGTTCAGTATTGGGTCCAGTCCTTTTTAATGTCTTCATCAGTGACATTGCAGAGGGACTGGAAGGAAAAGTATGCCTTTTTGCAGATGACACAAAGATCTGCAACAGGGTTGATATACAAGGAGGCATGGAAAGGATGAAAAGGGACTTGGCAAGGTTGGAGGAATGGTCAGAAGTATGGCAGCTAGGATTCAATGCAAAGAAGTGCAAAATAATGCACCTGGGAAACAAGAACCCAGGGGAAGAATACACAATAGGTGGGGAGGTAGTAACAACAACAAAAAAGGAAAGGGACCTGAGGGTAATCATATCAGATGACTTTAAGGTTAGCAAGCAATGTGAGAAGGCAGTAGGGAGGGCTGGGGGTATACTGGGATGTATAGGGAGAGGCATCAGCAGCAGAAAACAGGAAGTTGTTATCCCTCTGTACAGACAGTTGATGAGACCTCATCTGGAGTACTGTGTCAGTTCTGGAGACCCCATCTCCATAAGGACATAAACAGGATAGAGGCAGTCAGAGGAGGGCAACTAAAATGGTGCAGGGTCTGCAAGAGAAGCCGTATGAGGAGAGACTAAAGGAGCTTAATATGTAGCCTTGAGGAAAGAAGGGGGGGGGATATGATAGAAACTTTTAAGTACCTCAGTGGAATCAACAAAGTCCAAGAGGGTAGCATCTTTCAGAAAAAGAGACATGCAAGAACAAGGGGACACAAGTTAAAGATGGAAGGAGGGCGGTTCAGGGGCAATGTGAGGAAATATTATTTCAGAGGTAATGGATGCATGGAACAACCTTCCTGAGGAGGTTGTGGGGTCTAAAACTATGGGAGAATTCAAGAATGCATGGGACAGGCATAAGGCAATTCTTGTGAGGGGTAGGAAGAAATAGGCTGGTTAACTGGGATCTACGCCTATCCTGTAGGTAGGAAATGGGCAGACTAGATGGGCCAAGTGGTCCTTATCTGCCGTCAAAGTCTGTTTCTATGTTTCCACAATAATTGCCTTGTCTGTCCCATGCATTCTTATTCCCCACTTTTTTGACCCACGACCTCCTCAGGAAGGCTCTTCCCATGCATCTACCACCCTTTCCATGAAAATACTTCCTCACGTTGCCCCTGAGCCCGTCCCCCTTTTTCTGAAATATGCTATCCTCTTGGACTTTGATTCCTTTGAGGTACTTGAAAGTTTCTATCATGTCCCTCTTCCTCTCGGTGAGGTCATTAAAACAATGGTGGCACTTGTTAGACTAGGAGATCTCACACAAGGGCCTGGTTGATCCTCTTCCCCCTTCCCCGGCATCTACTTCACCCTCCTCACCACCACCTGTTTCACAATGATGGCCAGCTGCACAGCTGACCAGTGAGTGTCCCTCTGTTGGGGCCCCCTCACCCTCCTGTGCCCATCTGCCATGGTATAGCTAGTATTGCAATCACACCCTCACAGGCCGAATGCTGCCTTCA
The DNA here is from genome assembly GCA_016271365.2 of Neoceratodus forsteri. Lineage (NCBI taxonomy): Eukaryota > Metazoa > Chordata > Ceratodontiformes > Ceratodontidae > Neoceratodus > Neoceratodus forsteri. Next base: position 1,098,022,832 of record CM057451.1, read on the forward strand.
GGGCTGCCTGGGTAGGATGGGCGTAATGCAGTACAAGTGTGGCTTATGCTGCATTAATGCTATATCTGTTTCTGAGGGGGGATGTGCAGCTGCATGCAGATGGAAATTTGTTTCCCAGGCAGTAGCACATGCATGGCATGCAGCTGCAAGTGTGCAAATCGTAGCGCAGTGTCTTGGTACTGTTGTCTGTGCAGCACTATGACATCCAGGCGATGTAATGCAGTATCATAGTACTACTGCTTAAGGCGGTGCTGTGATGGCCTTTGGTGCTACGTTAACATCTGTGCTAACCTATAACATTTAAACCAGTGGATGCAAATGACCTTCTTACCCAGCCAGTGTCCTGAAGGCTCACTTACATGTCATTAAGTATTCATTCACTTGCATACCCAGTGACTGCAGGTGCATATATTAGAGGAGGCAGCACCACACCACCACAAGGTGAAAATGAAACACTGCAGGTGGCTGTTGGTGATCTATTTACTATGGCCTGACAACATGGGATTATTGGTCTGATTTTGTTTTTGTATACAATGGGTGTGCAAATACCATATTTTGAATATTCGGCCCCAAATATTCCCGGGTATTCGTGTTGGGGGATATGATGAAGGAAAAAAGAAATCCTCTTCATCTCAAATCCTTAAATTCAGACCCCCTATCCCTACCATTCTGTTAGAAGCCAGTCACACCCATAATTTTATATTTAAGTAGTTACAACGGCCATGATGTGCGTCCGGCACAACCCGCCAGCCACCACAGCTGGCTGCCATCTTCAACGCTCATCTGCAGTAGGGAAAAATGAATTCCCCAACTCTTGCAGCACCCTCAACCACCCTTCTCCCTACAACACCACTTCTTGAGTAAGTGGCCAGCAAGTGGCCAGCAACTGGCCATGGCATCTCGCAATCGAAGAAGGCATCCGGCACTAACTCATTCTCCTCTATGGCCAGCCGGCTTCTGCAGAATGAAAGTGCTCCCATACTTGCTTGCTCTGTGTAGTGAAACCAGCTGATCATGTGATCAGCTGGTTCCATTATACAGTGGTAGCTTGCATGGTGGCACTTTCATTTTGCAGAAGATTGGCTGTGGACGAGGGTGGATTTGTGCTGGTCACCTTCACATAATTCAAGAACTGGGTGGGTGGAACGGAGGGCAGTTGAAAGGTGTGGGGAAATTACTTTTCTTTTAGTGCAGATTGGTGCTTAGCCATCGGCCTGATGTCAAGGTGGGTAGGCTGTGCTGGTCACCCATTGTGGAGTTGTAACTACTTAATATAAAACATTGAGTGGTGGGGTGAGGGTGGGATTGGGAGTGTGGGACTGCGCTTGTAGCGGAGGGTGGGGGGACAGAGCAGCTTGACATTAAGGCTTTGGGCTGGGGAGGAGGGTGGGGGCTGTTTCCAGAATAGGAATAGGCATGAATGGTGACACTAATTGTATCCAAATAATGAATAGTGCATTATTCATGTTATGTGGAAAATTCTATTACTCACAACCCCCCAATAAACTATGCACATGGCTGACTGTTCTCCAATCCCCAACAGATACAATGACTAATGCAGACCATATCAGAAGGCAAAAGTTCAGTGATGAAGAGGTGATGGACCTGGCCCAGGCCTGCCCTGGAGGACCTGTTGGTCTGTTACAGGGGCATATCAGCCCAAATTAAACAGGGCTGACAAGAGGTGGCTGATATAGTGAATGCTGGGGGTGGCGGGGGCAGGACAAGTGGGTAAGTGGACTGCAGACCTACATGAGGAGCTGTTGAGAAAGGTGTGGACAGACCTGGGGACCACAGGTGCTGGCCACCCGGCACCTGCTCTGAACACATCAGCAGAGATTATTGCAGCCACAGTGCAGGTCATGATGGGAGTCCCAGGCAGGGGAGGGCTAAGAGTGCGGGTTGGCTCATCTTGTACCCATATATGTGACAGCAGCAGCACCCTGCACCTTGCAGTGCTCTGCAAATGGAGGGGAGAGTGTGCATGTCTAATGCAGGGTAGAACAAGTCCTGGAGGGGCCCACTTGGCATGCTGATAGAGGGCACAGGTGGACAATCACTGGGAGTGGGCACAGGATGTCCTGCGTGCATTGATATACCACAATCATACACTATAGTAGCCCAGGGCTTGCATCCTGCTGGTCTCTGCAAGGCCCACACTACCCCACATTCCTAGGCTCTCAGTCATACATGAACTGATCATCATGTTATACTAAGTAACCAGATTAAACACAGTGGAGGGCCTGCTTGGTGATTCCCTGGTATTCTGGTGGACCGGCCATCCATGGAATGATCCTGTGTATGTGTGTGTAGTGCATGGGCACAGCACACTGGGCCTGCATGCTGGCATTCTTACCAATGGTACATGCATTATTTGGCAATATCCATCTCTTTCAACAGCCCAGTCCCTGTCTGTCATTGAGGAACTGGAGTATCAGGCGTGAGGAGACCAGTACTGTGCACAGTGGTGATGTGTGCAGCAGAGGGGGAGCTAGGGCTGCTGCTGTACCAGAGTAGGAAGAATGAGGACAATAATCAGACACTCGAGGGTGTGGGTGCAGGAGATGTCCAGGGGAGTTGGATGACGGTGAGAGGCATGCTAGCAGCAGTGCACGGCTCCAAGTCCAACAAACTGTTGTCAAAAGGGCATTCTCCTATCGTGACACAACCACCACAGCTGCAGGCCCAGTCACTGTTGTGCTGCCAATGCCACCTCCCCCAACAGGTGTAGCAGCTGCTGCTGTGCCACCACCTTCCTACTCACAGGCCCAGCTACTGCTGTGCCACCGCAGCCCCCACTCCTGTGTGTATAGCCTGACCCTGTCCCCAGTGCCTAGTACAGTCTCTGGCAGCAGGCAGCTTCTGCAGGTTGCTGTGGGGGCCCTGGAGGCCCTGCATGCCTAGGGTGGGTGGCATGAGAATCCTGCTTCCTGCCCAGGAAGAGCAGGCAGAAAGGCACCATGAGGAGCATATGGCAGCCTTTGCCAGCCTGGAGTGGAATATAGCAGCTTTCTTTAATCTCCCTCAGCTCACTGTCACACAGCAGTCCGACTTGAAACCAGCCAGGTGTACAAGGGCTGGTATCAAGAGTGTGAAGGCCGCACCGACAGCCCTACTACAGGCTGACTAGCTTCCTCCAATCCCAAAATTAAACTGGCAAAAGCAGGGGCTGAAGCAATAGTTATATCTGGCTGTCTGACTTATCTAAATTAGCACAGCTTCTAGCTGTGGTGTTATAACTGGCAAACCTGTATTTAATAACTTCTGGAATATTGGCGGTATAGCAAAAAGCAGCAGTACTAATTAAAAAAATCTTTAATCTGGCAGTTAGGACAAACCAACAAATTAATTTAACTGATTTTTCCTTTTGCTTTTTCATTTCTGTGGCAAGACGGAGGATTTTAAAGTTGACAAGAATGACTGATCATTTGTCAAGTCCACTGCCATGGATGTAAGCAGATCTGGGCGCTGCTGATCTGTTGGTCATCAGAAACATTTGCTGGCAACACCCTGGCGTGTGTGTATATATACATTATAAATACTGTACAGTAGGTGCAGCTAGTGTGTGATTTCTAGGAATAAGATTTTTTAAAATTGCTGGAGGCTGCCATCTTTATTCTACATCTACACAAATTATAAAGTTTGTAATTAAATATGGTCTTAAAATTGTTGATTGAATTTAAAAATACTCTGAATGAAGAATCTGATCGGAGTATCAGGAATACAATACTGGTAAAAATGACAAGAAAAAAGGTAGGATGACACTTTTTGCTAGCTAGCTAACTAGTACTGCTGCTTGAAAAACTTCTGCAATATATAAGCTTCTGCCGTGAATGCACTATGAAATTTTAAGCCTTTACAACTTTTACAGCAATATCTGATCACAGAAGGAAAAAAATTGCTTGCAGCTAATCTCTGGAATTTTCAGTTTACAATACTTAGGCCACACTCTGGCCTATGATCGTACAACACTAGCAAAAGCATTGTATACATATATATTTGAGTGCACATTATAAAATGAGCTGACTGTTTTAAGCTCTAAGCATGTACAGAGTTAAAGCAGATGTGTTGTGTTTTGTTTGTTGTTTTTTAAGTTTTATGGAGCCAGCCCATAGGAAGATGAGCACTAGGGCTACTGCTCGCTATGCAGAGGATCAGGGTTTGGGAACAGAACCAGGTCATCGGTGGCTGGATGAGAGGAGAGGAACTGAGTGTTCCAGCTGATGCTGTTCTCCTCCAGGGAGGGAGGCTGTGTAGCCACTTATCACCCCACCTGGGTGACCACAAGTAACAAGCTCACCATTGGGAATGGAAGAAAGCTGGCCTACACCACACACTCTGCATGTGCATAGTGGCACCGTGGACCCCAATGCATCCAGATCTCACTCCTCCCCCACTTACCCTTACCTCCTGATGCACAGATGCTGTTGGGGGGGGGGGGGTATATCCCTCCACACAGAGCCCACCTGGGTGAGGATATCTAGGACATGATGGAGGGAGGGAGGTACTGCTTCAATAAATGCCAGATATTCATATTTTTTTTTTTTGCAAATTCATGCTGTGTGTGCTGTTTTTGAGTGCCTTCAATATGTTTGGATTGTTTGGGAAAATGTCATGGGGAGAAAGGAATACAGAGGGCAAAATTATAGGGACAAAAATTACAGGAAAAAAAAATTACAGAAAAAAAAGTAGGTTACCTCGGTGGCATGGCAATAGCATTACAGCCTGCCACACTACTGACCTGGGTTCAGGAATAGATTCTGGCTGCTTATGGTTTGGCTGAGGGAAAGGACTGTGCCTTCCATGGACTGTTCTCCTCCTTTGGGGGATGTGCAGTACTTATCGCATCACTACTACACAGCAGAGGCTAGGTGGTATGACAGCGAGCCTCAAGGGGCACCGACACGGATGCCTGAAATGTGCGCATATCAGCAGGCACAGGTGTCACTGCAACCCCCTTGCAGGCAACATATGACTGACTTGGCAGGCTACCCACAAAAGATAGTTTTGGGTAAGTGGTGAACCAGCAAGTCTGCAAGAAGGTTGTTGATGGGGGGGGGGGGGTGTACCCCGGTACCTGGGGACATAGAAGGATATGGAGAGGAAACAATGTTTCATATCACATCATTAGGTACTCCTTTCTAATTCTCTGTGTTCTCCCCTCTTTTTATTTTTGTTTTCAGATTCATTGACACAGTGCAACCCTTCATTTCACGTTTATCATGTTTGTGTCCTGGAGCTGGTCTTTTGTTTTTTTTTTTTTTTTTTTTGGGGGGTCTTTATTTTTCAATGTCATAACAGTACAACACTGAATACAGAACCATAAAGGAATGACTAGGACATTTACACAGTTAAAATACATTTCAAACACCATGAAGTCTTGCTATATTATGACTAATGCAGTTAGCCACTGCACTTGAACTGCCCCGGAGGAAAGAGTTAACCCAGGGAGTCTGAGTTCACAGCGAGCGCTTTATGCTAAAGTTTATCTGGGCAGTTTCAAATGAAACTGTCAGATTCTTTGCTCGCTCACTGAACAGTCGCTCCGGAGATCAGCTCCTTCAGCTCGGTTCATTTCGGTTCAAGCGAGTATTTTGTTCATTTGAACTGGCAAAAGTATTTATTTTACCGCATTTCGTTAAAAGCTCTATCTAGTAAACCGTAAGTACAAAAATTAAAGTCTGTGTGGAAATTCAATTACGGTTCAGTTTGAACCGATCGGTTCTTTGAAATTAACGTTTTAAAGTGTTGGTTGGGCTTTTAGGTGCAGTTCCAGTTCTTATCGGTTCTAAAAAAAACCTTGCTTTAAAATTAGGTTTTTTCAAATACCCGTGACACGGTTAGGAACCGATAAGGGTGTCTTGCCTGGCACTGCCATCAAAAGGGCAAGTTTTTGGTTAGGCTGGCATTATGTCTGAGAAACCCAAAAGAAAAACCGGGCCCACTGGGTTTCAACACTGTGATGTCTGGGGAAGCCTTTGCCAAGGCTGACCCACACACCACTTGTGTTTATTGTCTGGGGGCTGACCACCTCCTGTCAGACTGCCAGGTGTGTAAAAATTTCCCTGCAGCCACCCTGGAAAAGAGATTGGGCTGGCTCAGGGAACGAGAGGCTGAAAAGTCCACTGACCCGGATGGCCAGCCTGGTCCAGCACCCACTGGACCAGAGGGAGTGCCCTCTGACCAGGGCGAGACTTCCTCGGGCAAAAGGAAGGCTGGTTCAGAGGAACCAGTCCCAGTGAAAAAGACAAAGAAATCAGTAGGTTTGGAGTCCAAAATTGTCTCTCCAACTGCTGCAGAAATAGCTGAAGCCATACAGATTGTCCAGTCACTGTCTCAGGGTCCTGTCAGACCACCAACAGTTGGTAAAGGGTTGGTCCATTCAGTTCCAGTGGTTCAGGAGTATGTTGTTGAGAATTTTATGAACCACAGGAGGGGGAGGAGGAATTTGATCAATATATATGTGGCTGGGAGGGTCTGGACGTGCCCATTGAACCGGACATTTCTCCAGACAGACCTTTAGAATCTCCTCCTATTCTGTCTGAGTCCCCTTCTCATTTTATGTTTTACAAAAAGGTTGCAGAAACCCTCCAGCTTCCTTTAGAGGAGGCTGTGGATGAGCTAGAGGAGCCTGATTACGTAGAAATGATGGATATACCAGAGTCTAGGAGGTTGTCTATTCCTTTGCATAAGTCATTTAGGAAGCAAACAACAAAGATTTTAAAAAATCCTCATTCTGTCCCTCCTGTAGCTAAAAAAATGGACAGAAGGTATGCTTTGTCAGGCTCTGATACAAACTTCCTCACTGAGTAGTGTAGTCATGTAGGTGTGGTTCAAGCTGGAGCCTGTGACAAGGCTAATAATCCCCTGGCCTCACATCCTCCTGATAAGGATTCCAGGAGGATTGATGCCATGGCGAAAAAACAGTATATGGCAGCTTCTTTGGGACTCAGGCAGGCAAATTATATGGCTTATGTAGCTAGATATCAGAAATCTAGATGGGGCACAGTATTGCAGTTAGCCAAGCAGGCACATGGCCAGCTGGCTAGTGAGTGGAACAGGTGGCTGCTGATGGCATTGAAGCCTCTAAGTTCAATTTCATACTGCTGTTGATGTTAATGATGTTTCCTCTAGGGTCATGGCCACTTCTGTAGCTTTCAGTAGGTTGGCATGGCTCAGATGCACTAATCTGTCCCAAGATACTCTGTTAAAGGCTATGGATTTTCCTGTAGTGGTAATTCTCTGTTTGGGGAACAAACAGAAAACTATATGAAAAGATGGATGAATACAGAACTACCTACAAAGTGCCCAGGCTAAGGAGAGGCATGCCACTCCACAGAGGCACGCTCCCAGAGGTAGGGCAGGCCTTTCCACAGGCCTTTTAATCTCAGGCCTCCTCTGCATTTGCACAGAGGGTTTCTTCAGAGGCAGAGGTAGGCGGGGCACAAGCAAACCGTCCCCTCCCCTCAGCCCTAAGGCTACTGCCAAGCAGGCACCCTGATGGGGTGCCCAGGGCCGATTCTCCTGTACCAGTGGGGGGGCAGGTTGGTTTATTTCAGCCAGAACTGGGTGTCCCTAACTTCGGACAGATGGGTTCTGGAGGTAATAAGCCAGGGTCTGGTTCTCGGCTTCAAACAGTTTCCAAAGATGAGGCCAGACATTTTCCACCTGCAAATACTACAGAAGCCTTGCTTTGGAAGCAGAGGTTTCTTCTCTTCTGGACTGCAAAGCAGTAGAAAGGGTCCCTCCTTGCCATCAGGGCAAGGGCTGTACTCAAGATACTTTCTTACCCCAAAAGACAGGAGAATGGCTGCCATCCTAGATTTAAGGTACCTGAACAAGCATCTTTTGAAACCAAAGTTCAAAATGTTAACTCTGGCAATGATTTTGCCTTCCCTGAGGCCAGGGGACTGGCTGGCTTCCCTGGACCTCAAGGATGCCTATTTTCATGTTCTGATCAGGCCTCTCACCCAAAGTACCTCAGGTTCGAATCTGCCTCAGGCCACTACCAGTTCAGGGCAATGCCCTTCGCCTTACCTCTGCGCCAAGGGTATTCACAAAATGTCTTGCTGTGGTAGTGGCTCATTTAAAGACAAGGATTGTTGTGTTTCCCTACCTGAACGACTGGCTCATAGTGGGTCAGTCCCCAGATCAGGTAAAATCCCACTTGCAAGTCACCCAGCAGCTTCTCACTTCCTGGGATTCCTGCTGAATTTACCAAAGTCTGTTCTGGAACCAGTTCAGGTACTAACTTTCATAGGTGCAGAATTGAACACAAAGTTAGCTAGGCATTTCTCCCTCGGAAAGGGTAGACAGGCTCATTGCCCTGGCATCCTCCTTACTCCCCCGGGTTTCTCGACCAGCAAGGCATTTTCTGCAACTCCTAGGGCACATGGCTGCTTCCACAGCGGTAGTGCAAGGAGCAAGATTCCAGATGAGGGACATTCAGTTCCATTTGAGGGCCTATTGGTCTCAAAGGAGGACCCCTTTCCAAATTGGTTCCAGTGACCCAAACTCTGATCCTGGCTCTACACTGGTGGCAGGATCAAAGCAATCTAAAACAAGGGGTTCCTTTCATTCCGTCTCCACTCCCTCACCCTCACCACGGATGCCTCCCTGTTAGGGTGGGGAGCTCACTTGGGCAACCTGTCCACTCAGGGAGTGTGGTCTCCTCAGGAATCTCTGCTCCACATCAACCTTTTGGAACTCAGAGCTGTCTTTCTAGCTCTTCAGGCGTTTTCAGCTTCTGTCCAGAACAAAGTAGTTTAAGTCAGGACAGACAACACCACAACAATGTGGTACATCAACAAGCAAGGGGCACTCTGTCATCAGCCTTGTGCACAAGCAATGAAGTTGTGGTCTCTGGCTTACTCCCTGAACACCTCCCTGATAGCAGTTCACCTTCCAGGGAAGGACAATGTCCCATGATGCCCTCAGCAGGATTTCTCAGGGCCATCACAGATGGGCTCTAGATCCTCAGGTGCTGGGGTCGGTCTTTTGCCAGATGGGGCGCCCCTCAGATAGGATCTTTGCAGCCCCAGACAACCACCAACTTCCTCTGTTTTGTTGCAGGCCTCCAGTGCTGGGCTCAGTCCCTGGACGCCTTTCAGTTAGATTGGAAAGGAAGTTCCTGTGCCTTCCCCCTTCCTCTTCTTTTCAGGAGTACTAGTAAAAATCAGATCTCAGCCCTGCAAAGTGATTCTGATTGCCCCAGATTGGGCCAGACAGCCCTGGTACCCACTGCTTCTGTCCTGACAGTCCACCCTGCCCTGAGCTTGCCCAGAGTCCACGACTTGCTGGCCTGTGCACAGGGGAGAGTGTGTCCGGACCTCAAATCCTCCATCTCAAGGCATGGCTCTTGAGGAGTTAGAATTTGTTGACTTACACCTTTCTCAAGGTGTTCTGGATATTTTAAAGGCTTCAAGGAAACCTTCCACTAGGGCCACTTACAATTCTAAGTGGAAAAGGTTTTCCATCTGGTTCTCTGAGAAGCAGATTATCCCAGAATCTGCTGATTCGCCCATTTACTGGACTATTTGGTCCATTTAAATTCATTAGGCCTTAGGCCAGCTACCTTAAAGGTTCATCTGGCAGCTGTCTGTTTTTGTCAGCAGGGAAGCCTGCTTCCTTTCTTCTCACCCTGTGTTTTCCAAGTTTTTAAGGGTTACTTCACTAAACCTCTTCTGAGAACCAGCTCCGCCTGGGACCTGAATGTTTGCATTGCTCAGTTAATGCAACCTCCCTTTGAGCCTCTGTCCTCAGCAGAGCTCAAGTTTCTAACTTGGAAAACTGTTTTCCTAGTGGCTATCACTTCTGCCAGACGCATAGTGAACTACAGGCCCTGTCATTGGAAGATTTATCTCTTTCACAGAAGGTAGTCCTCAGGACTAACAGAAAGTTTTGCCTAAAGTGGTTTCAGATTTCCACCTGAACCAATCCATATCTCTTCAGTATTTTTCACTGAGCATTCTTCCTCAGGTGAGAGGAGACTGCACAGCTTGGACGTCAAAAGAGCCTTAAGCTACTATTTGGAGACGTACCAAGGGTCACAGGTTAATCCTCCAACTCTTCCTTACTTATGGCGAGGTTGGCAAAGGAAACCTGCCACTAAGAGGACAATTGCAAGGTGGATTGTCTCTTGTATCCAATTTGTTATCAAAACTAGGTAGAGAACCCCTCGGGACTGAGGGCTCACTCTACCAGGGGTACAGCTGCATCTCTAGCAGCTGCTAGAGATATTCCCATTCTGGAAATCTGTCAAGCTGCTACTTGGAAAACAGTTCACACTTTTACAAGCATTATTCCCTGGATATTCAGTCCAGGAGAGATGCTCGTTTGGCACAGCTGTGCTTCAGAGCCTATTTCCTAAGTAGGTTCTGACCCTCCTCCATGGAGGTACTGCTGTGTAATCTGCATTAGTCATAATATAGCAAGACTTCATGGTGTTTGAAGAAAAAATTACTCACCTTAGTAATTGCTTTTCTTCTCATGGAGTCTTGCTATATTATGACCACCCTCCCTCCTGCCCCTCTCAGAACTTCTACTTGGGTAGGGGTGGCAAATTAGTGCAAGCACTGTGTCATGCCATTGTAGTTTTTTTCCCTTACCTTCTTTTATTTAGGGTTAGGGAACTAGGTTATTTTATTTAGGTATATATTGGCCCCCTTCCTGGACTTGAGTCTTTGGGGGAAGGGGGGGTCCTAATGGTGCTTGTCAGGGGGGTAACTAATAATACTATTATTCATTGTTATTATTGTTATTGTTGTTTATATTGTTATTTCTACTAGTAGGTAGCCATTTGGCTAGTGTGGAAAGCTTTCCACACAGACTTGTTGCTTGGTATTAGCTTCAGTAAAGATCTGACAGTTTCATTTGAAACTGCCCAGATAGAACTTTGGCATAAAGCTCGCGCTGTAGAACTCCAGACTCCCTGGAGTTAACTCTTTCCTCTCCAGGGCAGTTCAAGTGCAGTGGCTAACTGCATTAGTCATAATATAGCAAGACTCCATGAGAAGAAAAGCAATTACTAAGGTGAGTAATTTTTTCTTACTGTACATCTAGTTAAAGTGGTCAGCTACTGCCAGGATTATACAATCAAAACCACAATACACTCTAGAATTACACAGGACAACTTGTTGGGGATTATATTTCTAATATCCGGGGAGGGAGGGAGAGGGGTGGAGGATAGAGGTCCAGCAGGTACCCTTGCCAGCTATGTGAGTTCTTGTTCATATAATGGAGTGTTGGTCTTTGCAAGAGTTGGTCAAAGGCTTGCTGCTTATTTCGTAAAGGTGTTTGTCTTCACACACACACACTATCTGGTTGTACCACAGTGTTACAGTAGTTATTTTAGAACTTGACCACAATCTAGCTTACTTTTTCGCAAGTCTGCTGTAATTTGTGTTGCAATTAGGTGCTTTTTTGGGTGGTAGTATAGATAACAGTACTAATGAGGGTGATACCAGTTTTGTTGCTCCAAATATTTCTGCCAGTTCCTGCTGGATGGCATGCCAGAAAGGGTCGAGCCCAAAATATATGCATTTAACATTTACCACAACCCTCTCAGCAGAGTACCTGTGTTGGCATATAAATTTTGCCTGGATTGCAGGTGTTCTCTTCTTCTCTTCTCCCCAAAAAAAAAATCTTACTCTATACTTCCAGGAAACTCCCAGAGATAGGATGCTGAGGAAGGCTTAAATGGTGATGAGGCATACTTGAGTCAGATACCCAATGTGATCTGTGCCCAGTCCCTTGTTCCAACGATCAAGAATTGGGCAAGAGTTGATACCAGTGAGGTCTGTCCATCCTCTGTATAGGTGCCCTATGATAAGCTGCCAAGTTCCCCTTTCTGTGCTCCAGTTGTAATATTATACAAAGTTCCTGGCTTCTGTGATAGTTTTAGCCTGTCACAGAAATGTACGTAGTTACAGGTAACAAATGATCCCGGGAGTGGGGGAGAGAATGTCTGTTGCAGTGTCAGAAATGGAACCACTCCAGTGCTGTCCTCCATCTGATGTATAATAAATACAGTAGGTCAAGCCCATTCTATTTCATATCCTGAGAGAAGTATCCAGTTGATTCAGGGGGGAGTCTTGTAGATATGGGATCACTAGAGTCAGTAAGGGAATTAGGGCCAGACTGGATCTTTACATCTCCCTATGCCAAATGTTAGAGCAAGTGCTTATTAAGGGTGTATATTTTAAAGAATGAAAGTTTGAGGCCTTTAGATGCCTCTGTAATAATTTTATTTGTTTCTGTAATCATTTTCATTTTATTTGTTTTGCCAGCTACTAGTAAAAAAGAATCCAGTGTAATTCTTGTATTTATTTATTTGAATTTTGTTGACCAGGTAAGCCCGCTGAGACCAATGGTCCCTTTTGCAGGGGCGACCTGGAATCGGTTACATAAAATAAATCGTATAGCATAGACCACCATACAGTACATTAGGCCATCATACAAAAAAAGTTTGATATACATTTAGGTATGTTGAAAGTCTTACTGGCATGGCTGGCAGATTTCAATGGAAAACTACAAACCTGTTCTCAGATTTTTATAGAGAAACATTTTCTATCAGCAAAATGTTGTTTATTTGAAATATGTGATTTTTTGATAACCTGTGATCTTTTGTTATAACTTAGCAGGTGACAATTCTTTATATCCAGATCTTGCTTGGAAAGAAAAGAGAAGCTGATTATTATTTTAAAAATTGTAAAATAGTACAGATGGACTACAATAGTGCAAATACAATACAAAGTTTGTTACTGAAAGAAGTATCTATTTCTTTTGAGAAAGCTAGAAAAAATTATATTTAGTTTCTCACTGAAAAACATTGGGCTCATAAGTAATTGGCAATTTCTGACATCACAATACCAGAATTCTACTGAATTCTTTTTTACTAGCAGTGAGAATAGCAAAAGTGAACTTACTTGTTTTCACTGCACTAACAAATACTTTTTACTATAAATGTAGAAAGTGATTACCAACACATCAAAATATATACATGAAACAGTTGTCTATTTCTAGGAGTAAACACCTGCAAGTAAGCACCTGCTCTTAGAGTCCCCATCATGAAGGCCATGAAATTAGAAAAAGGGAAATGGCCCAGGTGGATGTATGGAGATACTTTTCCAGGGGAGAGAGTCCACTCAGGTGGAGCAATACACTTTTCCAACATGTATTAAGTGGAGTGAAGAAATTCTCCGTAATACTGTATCCCTAGCTGGAGGAAAAACTATTTTGCCAGAGACTAACCTAAATTGTGGGGGTAAAACATTCAAATCCTTGACCTCATTGTTCAGAAATTCCATGTACACCAGCTCATCCCATATACATACTATTGACTAGATACTAAAAACAGACCTGATAGGATCTTGAAGGGGTACCTTGGCTGACACCATCACTGATCACGCCAGTTTTTGGTGTATGGTTGGACCAAGCCCCATCTCATCCTCCTAAAGTCATCTCCATGCGTGACTTCTCCAGATTTAATCCTTTGCTTTCCTAGCTGATCTGTCTTCAATAGATTGAGTCTGCTCTACTCCTCTAACAATGTAATCTAGACCTTGACTACTTAATTGCTCACCATTGTACTCTACAGGGACTTGCATATGCCTGTAGTAACACTGAGAATCTAGCTCTTCAGGTGGCTCCACAAAGATCTTCTAGCCCTACTTAAAGACAGAGATAAAAGCTGGTTAAAATTGAAGGTCTCTGGCTTGCACACAGATTTCACAGAGATAGGGCCAAAAGAAATGTTCGCGAAAAAGTGATATGCCATGCCAAATGTTCCTACTGCAGATCCCTACTAAATGATGTATCCGGCGACTCCAAAAAGTTCTGGCACCATATAAAAAAACCTTTATTGGTACTAAACTGACTTCCTCTACAAATGACCTGGTGATTAATGGCTCAAATTATAATAATCCTGCCACTACTGCAAATACTTTCAACTCCTACTTCACAGACCTCTCCAAATACTCCCAGGAAGCTGCCTCACAATTAAACTCTAATTCCTTTCTCTTTTAGAAGCCCCTCCTCCTCTTTTCCACATCCACTAGTACTCTGTCTCTACAAGTGAGGTACATAGGCTTCTAAACTCTGCTCAGTATGTAGTAGTGTTGGCTCTGATGGTCTTAAACCACGGTTACCAAAACTAGCTGCCCTTTACCAGAATTTACAACATATCCCTATGCTCTGGTATAGTCCCAGATATATGGAAAATTGCCTGGGTTGTTCCTGTTTTAAGAAAGGTGACATTTTCTAACTACCACCCTATTGCTATCCTTCCACTTCTTGGTAAGCTCCTGGAAAAAATAGTATCTGTCCAGTCGATTATCACCAAGCTGTGGCCTCCTCTCAGACTCCCAGCATGGTTTCAGAAGTGGCCATAGTACCACAACTGCTCTACTAAAGTTTACTGATGACACCAAGGTTGCTATGGATAATGGTCCATTTACAGGTGCTGTTTTTATCAACCTTACAAAGGCATTTGATCTTGCTTGATCATTCTCTCCTCCTAGCAAAAATGCCCCCCTCCCCCTTGGTTTTCCTCCACTGCAGTTAGATGGTATCAGAACTACCTTACCTACAGCAAACAATGTGTTAAATGTAACTCTGCTGTATCTTTTCTCTCAATTACTAATGTAGATGTGCCCCAAGGATCTACACTGTCCGCTCCTCTTTACTACCTTTAATGACCTGTGTCTAAATGCCTCTTCCTGTTCTTCACTACTCTATGCTGATGACTTGTTACTTCAGTTCTGACAACCTTGCTTACTGCAACTCCACCGTTAATGCTGACTTCCATTACATTCACTCCTGGCTGTCTCATAATAAACTACTACTCAATTTTTAACAAAACTTGTTCTATGCTATTTGGCTCTGCCCTCAGCTAGAACACTGCACGGCAACTATCCATCTCAACCTTGATGACAGTTACTGATAATGTTCCCAACTTTAAATATTTTGGTGTCACCCTTGATCCCTCACTTGACTTTACCCAAAACATTGCAAATGTGTGTAGGACTGCAACCTACAAACTAGGTCTTGCCTTCAAAGCTAGCCATTCCCTTACATCCTCTGCAAGAAAGGCTGTTGCTCAGGTGTACTTCTTCCTACCCTAATCTACTATGCTGTTTATGCCTGTGTAGCCAAAACTCATCTTCGCAGATGGGACACTGCCTACAATAACATCTGTCACTTTGGGCTGTCATCACAGTTGTATCAATCGCTGTTGACTTTAGAGACTTAAACTGGCTATCCCCTGATGCCTACCACTCTTTTGCACTGGCACTATAACGGATAAAATAGTGTGCACTGGAGTACTGTCCTCCCTTGCTTCACTATTGTCTCCTTTCCTCCCCTACCCCCTTCACTCCAGGGATCTGTCCCTAGGTGCCTCACAACCATGGGCTCCCAAGCCTTCTCACACTCTGCCCCAACACTATGGAACACTTTGCCAGCCTGTCAGACTGTCCTTCTCTAGAGATGCAGCGAATTTAAATTCTGCCGGCGAAGTGGGCGCCCGCACATTGCTACATGGAGTTGGCAGTCAAAGTGCTCACTTTGCCTTGTCATTACTACTTCACGTTGAGGCGAAATGGCAATGCGAAGTAAGGGCAAAGTCATTGTTTTAATGAACTGCACTTCAATTATGATTCTAAGTGATCCACTTGGTGTTTCAGATTTGCAGCCCCCCGACACATCACATGGCTTACAGTACTGTAAATCACATGCTCTTTAGCTAGGCAGGAAGAAAGTGAATCATACAAGCAGACACTTTAACTTTTTCCTGTGCATACGGAGAGAGAGGAGTGTGTTTTGTGACTGCTGATACTTTGAGATCAGAATGAAGAGGAGATTTAAACTTTGATTTAGACCCAACAGCTTTTTTAAAAGCTACATTTTTTGTCTTTTCTGTTTGTACTCTTTTACTTAATTTGTTCTTTCTGTAAATTTTATTTTTCTTACCTAGAGGGACATCAGTTGCAAATTATGTCCGTGCTGGAACTGCTAATGGATCACCATGGATCCTACATTAGTTTTTTTTTTCTCCTCACACCATGTGCCACCCCACACCTTCCTTCCTGTGTTGTAAAATGTATTCCTCCACCATCCCTGACCCTTGTATGTAATTATGCCCTTTTTTTGTTGTCTTCCGTATGTATTCTGAGCAGTGGAAGTATACTGTGCAAAACTGCATGGGTGCAGTTTTCTTTCCAGTCTGTGTATGTACTGCAGACACTGTCCAAATCCTTGACTTAAAAACACTTAATGAGTACAATGCTGGGGTGGTGAAGCCTGGAGAGATGCTACAAAACAGGCTTACAATACATCCAAGTAACTAGTGTAAAAAAAAAAAAAATACTGTTGTGATTCGTGACGAATCGTAATTTGTGATCCGTGATGAAGAACGTGATTTGTATCAAGTGACTCCTGATGATGGTCCTGACTTAAAAATACATATTGATGAGTACAATGTTCATGCTGAATTATGCACTACACCTCTCCAGTACTCTGAAGGGAAGCCAAAGAAACAACTGTGACTTGAGTTAGAGATGGAAATTGGGCCCTAAAGAGATGCAAATGTACAGACAGATTAAGATTGCGCTGTGCACTGAAGAGATGTAGATGCAAAGGCATAACACCTAACCAGTGCTCACCATCAGAAATTCAAATCTGGAAAATTATATCTTTGCCGGTTGGGGCAGGCCATGGGGAGGAGGGGGCAGTGTAATGCACTGCTGCAGTAAGAGTCACTAGTACGAGTACCAGTAAAGATACCACAAAGTACAAAAAATTACACAGCTGCAGTGGATAATGGGTCCACATTGCTGAAATTATGTGGCACAATAAAAGCTGTCTGATTTGATGACATACGTCACACACATACTCACACACTAAGTAATGCGTAGCAAATTGAAAACTTCAGTAATATAACCACATATTTTAAACTAAAATTATGCCCTGCTGCACCACAACCAGCAAAAAATGGCAAGAATTATTGAAAATATTACTGTGTGTATATTAACAGTTATACAAGAAAAATATCACCAAAACAGAAAGCACACTTTTTCTCCAAGTTAATCTACCTACACCACAGGAAATGCCCTCCCCAAAGCACACTTCCACTCTCGAGTACACAGACTGAGTGTTGTACATTAACATTCAAAATACACACAAACACTCGATGATATGAGCATAGGAGGGTTTCCTATAATCGAAGAACTAAAATTTCAGCAAAAAAAGACTCAAAGGCTTTTAGAAGGTTTGAATCACAGAGAGCTCTCAGAGCAGATTGTCTCCTACAGCTTCCTACACATACTACCCCAAACTGAGGCTGTGCAGAACAATCTAGAGCCCCTGTGACCTGAAATCCCATGAATCACTGCAAAATTCGCCTTTGGAGCTTAAAAACAAGGCGAAGTACATTGTTTTCAATGTACTTGATCTTAAGGATAGTGGAGTAGTGGTTTTGGGAAGGCGGGGTAATGACAAGCCATTGTTTTCAATGGACTTAGCCTTCCATAAACGACAGTACTCGCTGTGCTAGGAGCACCCTGACTGCTCTCACCGTGTTCCACTTTTTATGGAGCGAATTGGGGCCACTTCGACCATCTCTACTCTTCTCTTCATCACTTAAATAGGGAGTTTCACCACTATCTTCTGCTCTTTCATCCTTGTAACTGCTCTCTTCCTACATAAGCTTACTGCTATATCCTGACTACTCTTGTTTCTACACCATGCATTTCACACTGCATTTATGTTTTGTCCTCCCCCTCTCTAGTTTCTCCCCCTTACCCTTTCTGCTCTTTCTGTTTTGGTGCACTTACTGTCTCCTCCTTCCCTGCAAATGCCTTAACCCATTCTGCTATTCACTCTTTAATTCTACCTTCTCATGTCTTTACCTAATACATGAATTTTCCTCCTAGTATATGTACGATGCAGTATTGTTTGCTCATTGTGATAGCCTACTGGTACACTTTGTACCCTTGTTCATTATGCTGCTTTTACTATGTCTAATATTTTATCTCTCAGTAACTCTGTATACCTGAAATGGCTTGCTAATGGTGCTAACAGTGTAAATACTGCGTATAGCTCTGTTCTGGTCCTTGTATGGCATTGACAAAGCACTGTTGTATGGCAATGACTTGCAGTTGTTGTAAACTGTACATATTTCCCTGCTTCTCCTGTTTGATAGTTTGTAATGTTTCCAGTTTCCCCTGCTATGCTTTGATGACTGCACAATTTCTGTTTACATGGAACCTTTGCAAACGAGCATGTATCCTAAAGGTGTACTCTGAAATAACCTATGGAACTTCAACTGCTTTGTTCACAGCACTTCGTACAGTATACATTTTACTAGTCTATTGGTCTCATTGTACTTTTATGTACTATATATTTTTTTCCTTTCGTTTTGTACTCTTCCCGGGTCATGCCTGAAAATAGGCACAGATCAATGTCCAGTGTACTACTCCGATTAACAAAACAGTACTCCCAGTAAAGCACAGATATGGAGGTTTGAAGCTATGGCATAATTATAGAGATGGGGTAAATAAACCCTCCCCATTGGTAGGAGCTGAAACACTGTATATTATTTGTTGATGTGCCTCATCCCAGATAAAGATACTTATTTATTAGTTTTTGTTGACCGGGTAAGTGGACTAGACAAAGCCTGCCTATTTTCGGGCACAACCCGGGGGAGGGGGATACAGATGAATGCCAACCGACCTTGAACCAGATTAAGCTGTATGTGGTATTTTTAGTGAATGAGGGAAACTTGGCCAGGACACCGGGGAAATTCCCTACTCTTTCGGATAAGTGCCATGGGATCTTTAACATCTACCTGAACTACCAACAATCCAGGCAGATGGGACCTGTGTTTAACGTCTTCTCCAAAGAAGCGGAATCTTATCCCAAGACTGAACATACATTTTAGTTGGAAATTAGAGGAGTTTGCAAAAAAAGAGATATGGGGTAATATATTCTGCCTAATTACTCTGTGTGATTAAAGAAGCTGTGGGGTACCTGTGACATAGAAACATAGAATTTGATGGCAGATAAAGACCGGTTGGCCCACCCAGTCTGCCCATTTCCCTACCTAATGGATAAGCTGCAGATCCTAGTTAACCAGCAGCCTACTTCTTTCTACCCCCACCCCCCTAGAATTGCCTTATGGCTGTCCCATGCATGCTTGAATTCAGTCACTGTTTTTGACTCCACAACCTCCTCCAGAAGGCCGTTCCATGCATCCACAACCCTCTCTGTGAAAAAATACTTCCTTACATTACCTCTGAGCTGCCCCCATCTTCAAATTGTGCCCCCTTGTTCTTGCACACCTCTTTTTTTGAAAGATGCTACCCTCTTGGACTTTGTTGATTCCCTTGAGGTACTTGAAAGTTTCTATCATGTCCCCCCTCCCCTCCTTTCCTCGAGGGCTATACATATTAAGCTCCTTTGGTCTCTCTTCATATGTCTTCGGTGCAGACCCTGCACCATTTTAGTGCCCTCCTCTGGACAGCTTCCATCTTGTCTATGTCCTTGCGGAGATTGGGTCTCAGAACTGCACACAGTACTCCGATGGGGTCTCACCAGCTGTCGCTGTACAGAGGGATAACAACTTCCTGTTTTCTACTGGTGATGCCTCTCCTATGCATCCCAGTATCCCCCAGCCCTCCTTACTGCCCTCTCACATTGCTTGCCCACCTTTAAGTCATCTGAAATGACTACCCCCAGGTCCTTTCCATTTTTTTGTTGTTAGTATCTCACCCCCCATTGTGTACTCTTCCCCTGGGTTTTGTTTCCCAGGTGCATTACCTGCACTTCTTAGCATTAAATCTAAGCTGCCATACATTTGACCATTCCTCTAACCTTGACAAGTCCTTCTCATCCTTTCCACCCCACCTTGTGCATCAACTCTGTTGCAGATCTTTGTGTCATCTGCAAAGAGACATACTTTTCCTTCCAGTCCGTCTGCAATGTCACTTTCAAAGACATTGAAGAGGACCGGTCCTAATACTGAACCCTGCGGCACCCCACTAGTAACACCCCTTTCTTCAGAGTGGACTCCATTTACTATTACCCTCTGTGTCCTATTCTCCAGCCAATTCTTTACCCAGGCTATCATCTTGGGACCCACTCCCAGGCTGGCTAACTTGTATATTAATCTTTTGTGTGGGACTGAGTCAAACGCCTTGCTAAAGTCTAGGTAGGCCATGTCCACAGCCCCTCCCTGATCTACTACTTTGGTCACCCAGTCAAAGAAATCTATTAGATTTGTCTGGCATGACCTTCCCGCTGTGAATCCATGCTGCCTTGGGTTCTGTGCCCCTCTGGCCTCTAGGTACTCGACAATTCTTTCCTTCAGAAGTGATTCCATCATTTTCCCTATCACTGAGGTTAAACTAACTGGACTGTAGTTTCCCACTTCTGCCCTGCTCCCACTTTTGTGAAGGGAATCACATCGGCCCTCCTCCAGTCCTCAGGTGCCACCCCATCCTCCCATGATTTGTTAGAGGGTAGTCAGTGGTGTCACTAGTTCTGTCCTTAGTTCTTTTAGAATTCTGGGATGAATCCCATCAGGCCCCATGGCTTTGTCCACCTTCAGTTTTAAGAGTTCTTTCAAGACCCTTTCTTCTGTAAATGGGTGGTATCAACTTCTGTATCCAGAGTGTTTCTATTGTTTGTTTTAGGTACTCCCTCTTCATTTGTAAATACTGAGCAAAAATATTTGTTTAGTATCTCTGCCTTTACAGTCACCCTCTGCCCACCACCTCCCTTTATTAAGCCTCACTATCCTCCTTAGTCTTCCTCGCTCCTGATGTACCTAAAAAGGTTTTATCCCTTCTTAACTGAGTTAGCTATCTTTTCCTCAGTCTGGGCCTTGCTGTTCTGACTGCCTTCCCAGCTTCCTTTGCTTTAACTGATACACTTCTGTCCTGTTCCTTCTGTGATTCTTTGTATTTTCTGAATGCTTTCTTTTCTCTTGAACCTTCACTGCCACTCCTTTGAGAACCATAGTGGTTTCTTACATCGTTTTGTTTTGTTTATTTGCTTCACACAAAGGCTTACCTCTGTGATGGTAGTTTTATTATTCCCCATTGTTCTTCCACCCCTCCTTCCTGCCCATTTGCTAGTGCATTCCTTAGGCACTCACCCATTTTGGCAAAGTCAGCCCTCCTGAAGTCCAGTACTTTTGCCTTTGTATGGCTTGACTCTATTGCTCTGTTTATTGTGAACCATACTGTTCGATGGTCACTAGTTCCCAGATGGCTACCCACTTCTACATCTGTGATCCTCTCTCCATCTCCATTTGAGAGGACCCGGTCTAAGATTGCTCCTCGAGAGTGGGTTCCAATACTAGTTGTTCTAAGGCATGCCCTGTAGGGCATCTAGAATAACCCCACTCTTAGAAGTGGCTGCTGCAACTGCATTCCAGTTAACATCTGGCATATTCAGATCACCCATCAGCAATATCTCCCCTTTATCTGCCATTCTAAGTATACTTTCTATCATTTCCTTGTCCATTTCCTCCCCCTGAGAAGGGGGTCTGTATACAACCCCTGTGCGGATTGTGGTGCCATTGTCTGCCTCCAAATTAACCCACAGTGCTTCTTCTCCTCCCTGTTTACCCTTTTGTTCTGTTGCTTTGATTCCTTCTCTTATGTAGATAGCTGCTACTCCTCCTCTTTACCCTCCTGTCCCTCCTGTAGATAGTGTATCCTGGTATGTTTACGTCCCAGTCATGGTTTTGTGTGACCATGTTTCTGTGACTGCCACGATATCCAGATGTTCCTCCTCCATCAAGGCCACTAATTCAGGAAGCTTGTTACCCAGACTACGGGCATTGGTACTCATTGCTCTCCATTTTTTGATGGCTTTACCTTCTGTAGCAGCATCCCCCACTGACCTTTCTACCTTGTTCTTTTTCTCATTTAGTACCCTGTTTTGTAGGGGGATGCTGGGATTTTCCTGCTGTTTATCAGTGCCTTCCCCCTTGACTAGTTTAAAGACTTGCCAATGAAGCATTTAAACAGATTGCCCAAAAGACTTTTTCCCTTCCTGGACAGATGCAGACCATCCTGCCAGTATAGGCTGGTGTCCCTCCAGGTGGAACCCCAGTCCCCAATGAAGCCAAACCCCTGTGCTCCACACCATTTTCTTCAACCATTTGTTAAACTGCATGGTGCAAAGTACCGCCTCACCCATGCCACTGACAGGCAGCACTCTGAGAAGGATACTGTGTGTCTACTTGTCTTAAGCCCCTCCCCAACTCTACAAAGTCCTTCTGCACTGCTCTAATCTCATGATGAGCTAAGTCATTTGTCCCTAGGTGGACAATGACGTCCAGCTCAGACTCCCGTGCAACTGTTCTCGTGATCCTAAGGATGCGCTTCCTGTCCCTCCAAGCCATGGCACCAGGCAGGCACCTTACTTCAGTTTTCCTGCTCCCCCAGTTCTATCCTCTCAATAGAGTCCCCACCAGGAGCTGCTTTCTTCCTGTGGTGCACTCTGCCTCCTTCCTGAGGGCCTCCCTTGTGACAGTTGTCTGCACCTCTCCTTGGTCTCTCTGCGGGTGCATCCATAGGGGAACTATGCTCCCCAGAATGGTGTATGGATTGTGGAGTGGAACAACTGACTGGGTGTGCCTCTGTTCCACCACCCTTACCCTCCCTGAGCCCACTGTAGTCCAACTGCTGTGCTTTCTTCGCAACCTCTGAGGTAGTGGTGGTGGCTCTGGTGCTCCCTGGATGGGGGAGGTTCCCTTGCCACTGTCCAGTGCGGCCTGAAGATGAGCAACTTCCTCCCTCAGGGCAGATAGTTGTCTGCAAACAGGGCAGCATCTCAGCCTCCAGAAAGACTCCCAGAAGACTGCTGCCCCACAGCCATTACATTGTACTACTCCCCACATAACTGTCTACCTTGTTTAGTTGTGTGTGTGTGTGTGTGTGTGTGTGTGTGTGTGTGTGTGTGTGTGTGTTTGGTGCATTATATAGAAATATATGTATTTATATAATGTGTATGCTTATATTGTCAGTGCAGTGTGCTAGAGATGATATGACAGTGATATGTACCTTGCCCTCTTGAGGAAATGATGTCAGAACCCCAGGTATAAATGAACTATTTCCAGGGGTGGGTGAGGGGTGGGAAGGGGTCGGGCCTAAACTGTGCCCTCACGAAACAATCAGCTAAACGCTCTGACCTACCGATGAGATGAGTGCCTTCCTGTCAGCAAGATGCCATACATGACAATTTGTAATACTGCTTCAAACCAATTTGACAGAGAAAATACCCTGCTAATCAGAGAAAAATCCAAACATCCAAGTCAGACACAGGTAAACCTCCCCAACCCCAAAAGAGCCTGGTGACTTGTGTTCTGAAAACAGTCAGCCGTGCAGAAGGGCAGACACAGAAAACAGTATTCAGCCTACGTGGGTTTAAACTCTTCCTGCACTGAAAACCTTAACAATTGTAACAAAAGTAAAGCAAACTCCACCTCCCTCTGTTGATTGAAAGACTGCCTTTTCTGATAATTCTAAGTTCCTTATTTCACTCTTCAGTTAGAAGTATCCTCCACCTGAAGAATATTAACTTTCCTAAGGAATCTGCTTCAAACCAAAGACAATTGTAAATTGTAAGGTTCACCTCCCTCTGTTGTGAGCACTACTCGCTTTCTTGCAAATCTTAAGTCCAGTGTTGCAGCTTGCAGCCAGAGGTAGCTTCACCTGAAGACTATAAGGTTATCTGATGAGCCTGCTAAAATTAGTACTTTTATCAAGGTCTGTAAGATTCTTCCAGAGCTATTGGCTGTTAAGTAGCTGTGATGTAAGCACTTCCTGACACAGTCTGGCCTGGCCTTATAAGGCACACGGAGGTAAACAAAAAAAAAAGTTTCCACCCCCTAGGCACTGTCTGGGTCCAATACACAGCCTGTAACCTGCTCTCAATTCAGGGCTTATGACAAATTCTTAGCCTAGTGAATACTCACAGTATTACAAATATTGCAATGCAAACAGTTAATCACTAACTCCAATCAAGTCAGAAGGGCAGAAACACAGAAAACAGTAAAATCTTAACAATTGTAACAAGTAAAGCAAACTCCACCTCCCTCTGTGACCAGTGCAGTAAATATTCCTGTATGGCATTGATAATCTGTTCAGTTATGTAATTCAAGCAGATTTAGCAGTTTTAAGGGCACTCCCAAGTATTTGGTGACATTGCAACTCATTGAAAAGGAAAGCACGTTTTCATAGCCTGTGATGGGGTATGATTAAACGGGAGCACCTCAGTTGTTAATGCATTCAAGCTAAAGTCTGTAGTACTGTATATATCAAAAGCACATGTAACTAATCCTGGGACGCCCCTGAAAAAGGGACTGCAAGGTTCCAATGGGCCTACCCGTTACAAAATTTTAAATAAAAACTAAAGTATTAGCCATACCTTAGTTATGGAAGATTCTGGGAGAATAGTGCAGCAAGATATTATCAGCAAACAATGCAATTTTGTACCTTGGCTACAGAGTGAGATACGCTCAGTTATTTTTCTTGATCACTGTTGCCAGTGGTTCTCTACGTACAAGGCAAAGAGGAGGGGGATAGGGGACAGCCTTGCCTTGTACCCTTCCTGTGAGATAGGTTCTGTTAAGGAGCCATTCACTTTGATAAAGGCTTGATGGGCCTGGTAAATGCTTTGCATTAGTGCAACCCATTCTGTCAATTCCTTCATACCCAAAAACTAGCAGTGTCTGCCACAAAAAGAACCAGAACACACGATCGAGGGCCTTCTCCAGCCATCGAAGCTGGTGAGAATCAGGAGCATTGAAAGAATTTACATATTCTAGAAGTAACAGTATGCAACACACATCGTCATGCATCTGCCATCAGCGACAAATCCCGCCTGGCCCTGTCTAGCAATGATGGGAAGGGGTCCAGTTTAGCTGCCCATAAATTTTTTGTAATCATATTATAAGATGAAGATGGTTCAGGACGGTCCTTCCTGGTTTTGGGAGTGTGGAAATAGTTGCATATTTCCAGGAGAGTGGTGGAGGGGTCGGTTGTGGGGTGCAGTGGTGGTTGTAGCAATTGGTAGGCTCATAATGGGGAGGGCAAGGGTGTCCAAAATGTTTAGAAATTAGCAGGGTACCCATTGAGGCCCTGGGCATTTCCTTGTATGTGTTAAGTCCCAAAGCACCAATTCCACCTCCTCCTCCTGAGTGAGAGAACAGAGCTGTCTTTGGGACTGTTCTTAAACATTTCTGACCTATTTCAATACTTTTGCCCTCTAGCAAAAATACAAGAGTGGATAATCTGTGACCACCTACAGGATTACATTGACCTCCACCATCTGCTCTCCACCTCTCTGCATGGGTTTAGGAAAAACCACAGTACACTTACAGTTCTGATTAGTCACCTCTGACATATTCCGTGAGATGGACCGTGGATGAGCCACTGGAGCAACTTTGGTAGACTTGACCAAGGCTTTTGACTTGGTTAACCAGGGCCTTCTATTACAACAACTGCATGTCCTTGGCCTTGACACTGTCCTGGATCCAAAGTTACCTTTACAGCTGTACCAAAAAAGTAGAATGGACAGGCTCCCTATCTGACCTGAGGTCCATTACCCATGGTGTCCTCCAGGGCTCCATATTGGGCCCATCACTTTTTTCTCTGTATATTAATGACCTCCCTAATAATTGTGGTGAGGCTCTGTTCACCTGTATCCAGATGATGCTATCATATACCGTTCCTCTCCTGGTATCTGGTGGCTCAATTCAGTGCTAGCCTCTGATTTCCACACCCTTGAGGATTGGTTCCTTCAGAAGCAGCTTGTCCTTAATACTAAAAAAAAAACAAAGAACATGTTCTTCTCCAGCTCATCCGCACTAACCCTCCCGGCTATCCTCGTGTATGGGGGATGCACTCGAATCGATCAGGTCCTTCAAATACTTGGGAGTCA
The DNA here is from genome assembly GCA_016271365.2 of Neoceratodus forsteri. Taxonomy (NCBI): domain Eukaryota; kingdom Metazoa; phylum Chordata; order Ceratodontiformes; family Ceratodontidae; genus Neoceratodus; species Neoceratodus forsteri. The sequence goes on from CM057451.1 coordinate 1,098,048,785, forward strand.
CCTTAGATCCCTCACTTACCATGGATGTGCATGTTAGTCATCACTAAAACTAAACTAAAAATATTTGTGTCCTCTTCCACATCCGTCCGTGCCTTACATTGACCTCATGCCACAAGATTGTGGATGTCGCACACCTGCCCCTCCTTATGTATGGTGCACCATTACTACTCTGCTTCCACATCCATATTATCACACCTATCACAGGCTTACCATAGAGCTGGCAGGTTTGCTCTCGAAGCCAATGCTCTGCACCATCACTGCAATGTTCTGTCTGCCCTAGGATGGCTACCCTATGAATTTAAATTACGCTACGCCACACTAAGCTTTACACATAAGCTTGTACATCGCTTCACTCCTCCTTTCCTTGCTGATATTATTCAACATAGTCTCCCTCGACGTACCCTCTAATCTGCCTCCTTGCCTCTTCTCTCCATGGCTCGGAGATCGTTTGCATTTTCTGCTGTGTCCCACTGGAAGTCTGCACCTCCCTCTCTCAATTTCAAAGGTCGCTGTTAACTCACCTAACCACTTCACATTGTTCCTTCTTCTGCTGACTTCTAACCCCTGTTCACTTCTTGCATGATTCTCCTGGCAAAACTTCTCTCTCTCTTGCTCTAAGAAAAAAAAAATTATAAATTATGTCAATGTATAAAGTTTTGACTGTGCTTTAAATTGCTTATTTTTGCATAACTGAATAATTGATGTACTCTTACTGTATGACTGACTGTGCTTTAGATTGCTTATTTTAAATAACTGAATGTAATTGATGTACTCTTTTACTATATAATTACTCCTTGTCCAAGTTCTTGTGTCAATGAATGCATTATCAATGTACCGCACTCCCGGGTCACCCTTGAAAAAGGGACTGTTGTCTCGGAGGGCTTACCTGGTTACCAAAATTAGATAAATACATAGGGAGCAAGAAATCTGTTTGTGCTGGGGGAGCCTCTGTGCCTGCTGGATAAAGGCATTGATGAAGCTCCTTCATGAGTAGGTGGGTGGGTGAGTTGGTAGGTGGGTGAGTTATTTGAAACTTGGTGATGAGAAAGGACCCTGAACCAAGACTCATTTCCTGGTGTGACCCGGAGGAAGGGAAATAAGACTTTGGGGGGCAGTTTCAGCTGGTGCCTGAGGGAGGCAGGGAGGTAGTAGTGGGGAGAGGGAGAGGAGTATTTCAGATTGAAGGGAGATTATTGGAGGGTGGGGATGAGCCTGATTATTAGCATGGTGATGTTTTAGGGCATGGGTGTTAGTCCCTCGGCTGTGTGACACATCCAAGTTTTCCTGGCCCTCTGGTTCTGAGCCACTATCATGTTCTCCTAGCTCCCTCCTTGTAATATTTGCACTTAAGATAAAATAAGACCTGTTCCATGCAGATAACTAGAATCCTCTTCATATGTGGTTTAACTTTCTGGATCTGTGGAATTACTGTATAGTCTCAAGAGCCTGAAGACATTCCTTTAACTGATTAATTTTTGCCTCCATTGTTTATACTGATGGGAAGCATAAGCCTCTAATTTTCACTGTAGGACAGCCTAAGTGTCTAATATAGCCAAATCGACTCCTTGAGTGGCATTATCCTGGAGAATTTGTAGTATCCGCTTGTGTGCAGAAGGCATCACAAAGGAAGGCCAGATTGAACCTCTAGTGCTGCTGCTTTTGTAGCTTCCTGAGATGCAACCCTGCTAGAACTGGAGCATGATCAATGATCTGAAAGATGGGTGTTGCCCTGGTGAACTGCATGGACTGTGTGGACAGCATCCTCTTGTTCAGCAAGCATAAACATAGTCCAGTCTGGAGGTATGGTACCTGCAGGAATAGTGGTTAAAAGATGCCTTTGGGTGGTGGTGGTGAAGGTGATGTCCTATGTCCACTAAGCCTTGTTGCTACAGCGTAGCCTTAAGGTACTTGTGCAGCTGTGTTTGTCTACAGGTGAAGGGTAACATACACCAGTTTCTAAGGGTGGCATTTATATCCCCACCTAAAATGAGGTGCTCTTTCAAGTTAGAGCAAGGCATTAAAGGAAGTTCTAGCTAAACCTTTGGTGGCACCAGGAGGTAAAGGTTAACTAATGTCCAAGGGTTGCCATACAGTGTTGCATTTACTATAACATAACAACCATCTTTATTCTGGCATACCTGATCAACCTGCAAGGACTGGCCACTATGTGAAACCTGACCCTGTGACCTGAGCTGTGAGATGAGGATCCAAGCACGTTGCACCCACATTTATTAAATTTGAGGTGCTCAGTCAGTGGGAGGTGAGTCTCTTGTAGAAATATAAGCTTCACCTTCTCCTGCTGTAGCATTTGGAGCAGTCTTGTCCTTTTTTAATAGGACTATGTATCCCACTGTCTTGTATCAAATAAACTTGGTTATCAGCACCATGTGTTACATAATGAGGAAAACCCTGTACCACCCCGGCGCTGGTTCTGATGTCCACAGTGTCCTGCATGGTCCTGGAGCACTTTCTATTACATACTTGTTCATCATCACAGTCTCAGGAAAAGGGATGGGCATGCAAAGCCCTCTAAGATTATGTATGAAAACCTGGGCTGCCATATTTAATGGAGCTCTTTAATTCAACCCTTGGCAAATGCTAAAGCAGACTTAGAAGTGGGAACATCTTGCAAGACAAGTGCAATGAAAAATGGGCCATGTGATGTTTTAGTGGGTAGTGTATCATGCTTCCACAGATGACCCAGGAGCTGCGTTGGGTGGGGAGGCACTGCCATATGGCAGCGTTCCCAGCCATGGAGGATGGTAGTGTGGATTTTCTTTAGTGTCTCATCAGGTTTACACCATAGGAACTTTCACAATCTGAGACAGGGAATCCACACTGAAGATTTTCAGCAGTACAACTGGGGCTGCCCGCACCGCTGACATCACCAGCCCTATTTAGGTGCCAGCAGCCCCACTCCCTCTTCTGTTCTTTCCTGCTGTCGACTTGCAAGCACAGTCTTGGCGGAGGAGCCATTGCAGTGTTTCACACCTTTTTCAGCTTACAGCCATTTTATTTCTTCAATCTCTCCACTAAATCTCTTTTAGAGATTTGTTTTTTTTTTGTGTACAGTTAATCCGTCCTCTTCTGTTTTCCAGCGCTGCTGCTGCTGCATGAAGAAATTGCCTCTACAGGTGAACACTCCATTTGTCTTCTGTCTTTGGCCAAACCATGACATCACTGAATGTGAGCTCTCTCTCAAACCACCCTTGGGTGATGCAAGAAGGCTCTCAAATTCCTGATGGAGCAGCAGGTAGCCAACTCTAGGCAGGGGTCCTCCGGGGCCCCAGCTGTTTATCACCCACCAGGTCCATGAGCTCCAGGCCTCCAAGGCCTGAGACACGCTCGGGGGAGAGAGGGGGAGAAGAGTCACAAACAGGCTGGGATCGCAGCCACTCCCCCCAAAAGGCCATCCCATTCCCCACTGGCCTCTCCTTAGGGAGCCTCTTTGACTGCCGCTGCCTCGATGAAGAGACAAGCTGTCCAGGTCTCTGTTCCTACCAGACCTATACAGACAGCTTCTCTGCCTGAATCTCTGGGCGTTCTGCCGTTGACCTCCAGGTTGTTGGCCCTTTAGGGCCTAGCCGTTGACTGCCACCCCATTGATGCTTGCCCCTCTTCTCTGAGGGCTATGGGCTCACTAGGCTCTCTCACGGTCGCCGGTGTCTGTGTCATCAACCCCCCCCCCCCAAACGACTGTGGGACCTGTACGGTCTTAGTTAAATTTACCAATGTTCTGGGCCAGCAGTTTAGTGCCTTCAATAGGCCTTTGCTGGCACCATCAATGGCAGCTTCATCCATTCCCATCCGTCACCCAAGGTAACCTTCCTGTGGGACTCCAACTGTTCCAACACCAGATCCAGATGGAGTCGACGTCAAGGAGTACCAGCCTGACCTCATCCTCCCTGGTGACATACAGGATGAGGAGGAGGAAATCCTCCTTCCTGACAAATCCACTGCCTCTTTGGTTAGTGAGGACGCAGTTAAGCATACTCGGTCTCCCCCTGAAGATGCTGCTTTCTATAATGTTATGACAGCTGTCTGCCACTGAGAGCTTCCATAGTGAGGAGGAGGATGTCACTAGGAAGGACCTGGCTGACTACTTGGAGATCCCAGATTCTCCACCTAAAATTATCCTTCCTATGCTGCCAGCCCTGAAAAATGACACTACAGAAGCATGGCACAGGCCAGACATGGTGCCAGCTATACCATGCAGGGCAGACAGATTGTATAATGCCCCCCAGGGCCTTCCTTACTTTGTGGCCCAGGCTGACACTGACTGTTGTTGAGGCAGCCCATGGCAGGTCTAAGGCACTCAAGCACCTTGGCTCCCTTCCCCTAGACAAGAAATCCCGCAGGATTGACCTTTGGGGTAAGTGGGTTTACACCTCCTCTGCCTTGGGTCTGAGGTTCTTTCACATATGGTCAAGTTCCAAAATGCCAGCTGAAGGAAGGACAAGGCAGCTGTCCAAGCCCTCTCTGATGGCACACAGAAACAAGAAATGCTACAGTGCCTTCAAACTGCAGAAGATGTCGGCAAACACCTTCTTCAGGCCCTCTACGATTTGGCCAACATGGTGGCCAGGGCTGCTGCCACAGCCATTTGCCTTCATAGGCATTCATGGCCCAGGGTCTCTGGCTTTGCAGCTGATGTGCAGAAACATGTACTCAATGTCCCATTTAATGGCACCAAGCTGTTAGGCCCTGATGTCCAGGACCTCATTAATGATCTGCAGGTCTCTGGCTTGGCCCTTAGGTCAGTCCACTTTCTCTACCACATGCAACCCTGTGGTAGGCGTCATGTTACTTTTCATAGACAGACTATTAGACCAGGCTCTGGCCCCCACACCATGGTAAATGCAGAGCCCAGTCATCCTTGCCTGCCCCCTCTAACTCTGGAGAGGTGGCCAAGCATCCCAGAATGCCAGACCAGCTTCCACAGCTGGTTCCACTTCAGTTTGACTCCTTGCTGGACCCCTCCTCTGCCCCAGACCCAGGAGGTGGTAATCAGAGATCCAGTTCTCCTCCATCTGAATCAATGGAGAACCATCATTTCAGATGCATGGATCTTACAGATAGAGCGGTCATACCCTGGAGCTCATTCAGCAGCCTCCAGATACCCCTCCTCCCCCCTCCACCTATCCCCCGGCCCACTTGTCTCTTCTCCGGGAGGAAGTGCAGTCTCTGCTGTACAGTCGGGCAATCGAGCTGGTGCCGAAGCATCGGAGATGGGGGATTTTACTGCAGGTGCTTCCTGGTCCCCCAAAAAGACCAGAGATCTGGGGCCCATTTTGGATCTCAAAGACCTCAATCTTTGTCCAGTACAAAAAGTTCTGGATGGTAACTTGCACAGGCCTCTTGCCCCTCCTCAAGACCAGGGACTGGCTCTGCTCACTGGACATGCATGACACTTGCCTGCACATTGCGGTCTTTCCTCCTCATGGGTTTCTTCACGTTGCCTTTTAGGGTGAGCATTATCAATTCAAAGTGCTGACTTTGGCTTATCCTCTGTGCTGTGTGCCTTTACCAAATGCTTAGCAGCAGTCGCAGAAGCTCTCAAAAGAGAGGGACTGTATGTCTTCCTACATGGATGATTAGCTTCTCAGTGCCCCATCCAGAGATGAGCTGTGGCTGACTCTGTAGCATATTCTACAGCTTTTCTACTCTTTGGGCATTACAGTCAACCTGCCCAAATCTGTTAGAGTGACCGCTCCAAAGACTGCAGTACATAGGGGCAGTTCTGAACTCGAGCAGGGGAAGGCCTTCACCCCCAGAACAGGGCAGAATCCCTTACAGCTCAGGCTCAGGAAGTAGCTCAGTCAGTACATTCCTGCCAGACTGTATCTCAGGTTCTTGGGTCTAATGGCTGCGGCCATTCCCACTGTTTCACTGGCCAGACTTCACATGTGCACCCTTCAGTGGACCTTCAGAGTGCAGTGGGATCAGTGCACAGATGAGCTGGACCACCTAGTCCTGGTCTCCTCCCCAGTCTGCATGTTTTACAGTGGTGGATGGACTACTCGAATTTTCTTCAGGGAGTCCCTTTCCAGGTTTTTTCTCCCCAACAGATCCTCACCACGGATGTCAGATGTGGGCTGGGAGCTCACCTGGGTCCCTTCAAACCCAGGGCTCCAGGTCCCGTGGGAAGCCGCCCTCATATTAATGTCCTGGAGATGAGTGGTGTCTCTGCCTTGCATGCTTTCAGGAACATCTGACTCCAGGCCAGCTGCTGGTGTAGTCAGACAACAGAGTGTCATCTACTGCATCAACAAGCAGGGTGGGACTCGCTCATACCCCCTTTGCAGAGGATACGAATGTGTGATTGGGCACTGGAGCACAATCTGACACACTCGGTGATCCACATGCCAGGCATCCTAAACACCCTGGTGGACAATCTCAGCAGGACTCTGTCAAGCATGCACGAATGGGAGCTCCTCTCATCCATAGCACGAGATCTGTTCAACCTTTTTGCGTCCTCACTCAGTGTAAAACTGCACAGTTTCTGCTCTCTAGATCCAGGGCCTTTTTTTTTTTTTTTTTTTTTTGGTGAGACACATTGTCCCTCTCTTGGAACAGGAGATTTCTGTATGCATTCCTTACATTTCCACTAATTCAGAGGTGCTGATAAAACTGCAAATGGAAGGGCCACCATGATTCTAGTAGCTCCATTCTGGCCTCGCCAGATATGGTTGGTTTCCTCTGCTTCAGCAGCTGGTTGAGGAACCTCCGGTCCCTCTGCCCCTTTGCAGGAATCTGCTGACCCAGGATCAGGGGACCCTGGTAAATCCCAACCTCAGGTCCCTCCATCTGCATGCATGACTCCTGAGGACATGGCCATCGCCAGGTTCAGGGTCTCTAACAGGGTGCTGGACGTCCTGGTGGCTGCCCACAAGCCTTCCATTTGTGCCAATTATGCCATGAAGTAGAAGCGGTTTGCCATCTGGGCTGCCAAGTATTCCCTTGACTGTGAAGCATTTCCTGGACTACCTGATTTTTTTTTTGTCTAACTCGGCTCCAGGATCCTCTCCATCAGGTCTCCCTTTGGCTATTTCTGCTTTTCATGTGCCCATGGGTGATGGCACGACTGCTCAGCTAGATGTTTCCCATAACTTCCTTAGGAGCATCCTGCATCTGAAACCTCCAATTTGTTCCCTGTCCCAGCTAGAGACTTGAATTTTATTTTGGAAAAATTGACCCCTGTCTCCTTTTGGGCCACTGTGACTTGAGATTTGTGCTTTCTCTCTTGGAAAGCGCCATTTTTATTTGCAATTACTTCTGCTTGAAGAATTTCAGAGCTTCAGGCCCTCCGATGTGAGGAGCCTTATTTGATTTTCCACAAATCCTAAGTTTTTGCTTAAGGTGGTTTCAAAGTTTACACTCAAGTACATCTATCTTCCTGTTTATTTTCCTGAGCGTGTTAATCCAGGGGAAGCACTGCTTCGTATTCAAGATGCGCACAGAACTTAAAGTATTATCTGTTTCGGACTAAGGAGTCCATAAAGTCTAAGCAGTTTACTTTTGTCCCAGATAGAGAGGACACTTCAATTTCTTTAGCAATGTGTTTATCCAAATGGTTAGGAAATTGCATTGTTCTGTTACAAGTATGTCTAATTGCCTAGTGCTGTCATATCTCATTCCACCAGAGGCATGGCTACCTCTGTGGCTTGTTTCAAGGGGGTCTCAGCTGCTGATATTTGCGCTGCTGCCACCTGGAGTACAGTCCATACTTTAACAAGCATTACAGTCTGGACATTGCTTCAAGAGCCTGTGCAGGATTTGGCATGGTGTGCTTTAAGGACACCTGTCTTAAGTTTGGTGGAGTTCTAGCCTCCCAGACTCTGTTTTTTGCACTTGTCACTGCTTGGTACTTGTTCCTATGGTGTAATCTGATGACTGAGATACCCCTGAGATAGAACAGTTATGTAAGAATTTACCATAACAGTAGATCTTTGAGGGAACCTCTGTCGTCAGGTATGATTTTCCTCCCACCATCCCCCTTCCTAGGGCTCCCATTCAGGACCTGGATATCTGCTGTATTTAATTTCTATCTAGAGCTGGGTCCTTCTGTCTCCCCTAGGTTCCTCAAAGTGTTGGCCTTGCTCCCTTCATCTTTAGAGGGAAAGAAATGAGGAGGAAGTGGGGCCACCCGCGTCTATATAGGGTTGGTGATGGCGGACGTCAATGGCATGGGTGGTTCCAGTTTTTACTGCTGAAAATCTTTCTTGTGGATTCCCCATCTCCAGCAGTGAAGGTTCCTATAGTGTAACCTGATGACGGGATCCCCTCAGATATGGAAATTACGTACCCACCCTAATTCTTGATCTTCTTGGATGAAGTCTCCACCACTCATTCACATTGATAGGACTATGCCGGAGGCGCTAGGACCCAGCGGGAGCTAAAACCTTTCGGGAGGGTCGGCGCAGAGGTAGGGCCATGAGGAAGTAGCACCATGACCCGGGCTCGTGCCATATAAACTACCTCGGTATCAACCCTCCAACCGCCTCAGTACCCTTTTTTTCCAAGGAGTTGCAGCATGACTAACCTAATAACGGACATAAGATAGTCCGAATGACCCGTGTAAGAAGGGTCAACAAAATGGTCTTCACAGCCCAGCCATTGAGGGAGTGAATACCACAACAAAGTGAGCTCGGGGGATGGGTGGACATGTGAATGAGTGGTGGAGACTTCATCCAAGAAGATCCAGAATTATGGTAGGTAGTAACTTCCATATCTTCCTGGACATAGTCTCCACTACTCATTCACACTGATGGGAGAGTACCGAACTAAAATAATCCCCAGAGAGGAGCTCACCTAGGACAGAAATCTACTAAGGATTGTCCTGCCAAAGGACTGATGCTGTCTGGCATGGCCATCCAAGGCAAAGTGCTTTATGAAAGTGCACAGAGCTCCAAATGGCTGCATTTCACATGTCAGCAATGGGCACATTGTGGATTTCAGCCAGAGATGCCTTGACTGCTCTGGTAGAATGAGCGTATGCTCTGCCTACTAACTTGACCTGTGCCATAGTGTAGGAGTGGCGGAGGCATGCTACTATCCACGCCAAAATACTGGCAACAGGTGGACCCAGCCGGGTCAGGCTGAAGGAGATACAGTTGTTTAGACATGTGGATTTCCTTAGTCCTGTTTAAGTAGAACCGCAAGGCTCTCTTCACATCCAAGGAATGAAGGGTACGCTCTCCCTCATTCTGGAAGTTCAAGTCGGTAGGAAGGACCAAAGGCTGATTCAAATGGAATTCTGAGACAACCTTGGGAAGAAACTTGGGGTGAGTCCTAAGAACTACCTTGTCTTTGTGAAATACAGTATACTGGGGACTGTGACCAAAGCATGTATTTCTGATACTCTGCAGGCGGAAGTGATGGCCACCAGGAAGGCTGTCTTCCAAGTCAGAAATTTCAAGTCACAAGTAGCTAGAGGCTCAAAAGGTTTGAGTGAGCATGTCTAGCACAAGGTTAATGTCCCAGGCTGCCACAGGTCATCTAATTGGTGGCCTGGTATGCAGATTGCCCTTAAGGAACCTCTTAACCACAGGTAGCTGAGCCAGAGACATGGAGAGTATAGGATCATGATATGTGGAGATTGTGCAAAGATGAACTTTGATGGTGGAGTATTGCAGACCTGTGTTAGAGGTCCAGAATATACTCTAGGACTTTGCTCAGTAGGCAGGAAAAGGGGTTCCAGGAGGATTTCACACACTAGATAAAGAAACTCTTCCATTTAGCTGTGTAAGTCTTTCGAGTAGCTGGCTTGTGCGCAGCTAATAGAATATCTGAAACTCTGTGAAATGTTAAACCTGTTCACCTCCATCTCCTCAGAAGTCAGGTGTGGAGGTGAAGAGACCTCAGGTTGGATGGACTACAGGCCCTGGGTCAGTAGGTTCGTCTGAAGTGGAAGAGGTTTCAGGAGGTTTCCGATAATCTGATTTAATGGGAACCAGATCTGATGAGGCCAGACTGGGGCGTGAGAATCAGTCTGCCACCTGTGCCTCCACTTTGAGCAGCACCTCTGGATTAAGGGGAGAGGAGGAAATGTGTATAGAAAGCATTTTGTCCACCGAGTCTGATTGCATCCTGACAAAAATGTCAGGTCCTGGATTTCTGGAGCAGAAGAGCAGTTTTATGCTGAGGGGATGCAAAAGGTCCAGGTCTGGAGTTCCCATTCTTCAGAGTGATTGCACGACAGTTGTGTCAAGACCACTTGAGGTTCTGCCTCCATTCTGCTGAGACTGTCCACTAGATGGTAAGTACTCGTGGTAGGTAGAACGCTTGGATTAAAGCTTTGTGCTCCAGAAACCATTCTCGCACTCATCGCTTCCTTGCATAAGGAGTAAGAGCATGCTGTTCCCTGCTTGTGATGTAGTACATCACTGCCTTGTTGTCCATTTTGAAGGCAAATGGTCTTGTGACACAGTATGTCCTTCAAGGTCTGGACTGCGTAAAGAGCAGCTCTCATTTCCAGGACATTAATGTGAAGTTGGAACTCGTCCTGACTCCATCGGCCCTGGGTGTGGAGATCCTGGCAGTGAGCTCCCCATCCCAGCAGAGACACATCCATGGTGATGGAGATCTGGGGTTCTAGAGGGCAAAGGATAACCCTCCTGAAGGTTGTCCTCCTGAGACCACCAGGTGAGTGACCATTTCAACGGTTCTGTCACCTTGATGTGAAAGGACTGAGGGTGTGTGGTTTGGCACCACTTGAGTGCTGAGCATCCACTGAGTAGTCCTCATGTGAAGGTGAGCCAGAGGCACAGTGAAAACTGAGAAGCCATGAGATCCAGCATCTGCTACATCGAGAGAGCTTGAACTGGGCTGTTTTCTGAAGTAGGCCATCTGGAGGACATCGCCTTCTATCCTCCGGAAGGAAGGCTTTCATGCAGGAGGTGTCCAGAAGGGTTCCTATAAAGAGGAGCTTCTGGGAGAGCTGTAGCTGTGACCTTAAGTTTAGCAGAACTCCCATGGACATGAAGTTTGAGGCCGAGGCCACGGCTTCTAGAGTCTCATCTAGAGGGGCTTGCAAGAAGCCAATTGTCCAGATATGGGAACATCTGAATTCTGATTTTTTTTTTTTTTTTCCACAGATGCACCGTGAGAACTGCACAGCACTTTGTGAAAACTTGAAGCGCAGAGGATGGCCCAAAGGGCAGGACGCTGAATTGATAGTGTTGACTCAATGCCACGAATCTTTGGTATTTGTGGTGGTTTGGGTGTTTGAGAATGTGTTGATGGGCGTCCTGCATATCCAGGGAAGCTAGCCAATCATGTTAATGAAACAGGGGTAAAAGAGTACCAAGTGATATCATCATGAATTTTTCCTGGTAAAGGAACTTGTTTGACTTTCTGAGGTCGAGAATGGGACACATACCACCTGTCTTCTTTGGAACTAGAAAGTAATGTGAGTAGAAACCTGTGTTCCACTGCTCCAGTGGAACTACTTCTACTGCCGTATTATTCGGAAGTCCTTGGATCTCTGAAGCAAGAAGGTCTGACTGAGACTGACGGCTTGGGCTGTCGGTTGGGTGGATGATCCAGAGGGGTTTCTGACAGATTGAGAGTACCCCTTGCTGATTATCCTGAATCTGTCATAGACTTCATCGGTTGTAAACTGAATCGGATGCCCTCCTAGTGCCAAGGAAGTGTCCCCCTCAGACAGCTGAGGTGGGACCTGGGCCAGAAACTGAGGGTAGCACTGGGTGCTTTGGGACCCTGTGCCTTCTGCTGTGCTTTCTTTTGCAGCTGAGGAGTTTGGTTTTTGTTAAAGCCTCCTCTGCCTTTACCACAAGAGGACTGACTGTTATGAAACTGATGCCTGTTCCTGCCCCTTTGAGGGACTGCAGAAGGGGGTCTAGCTGTCTTGATGGCTGACCTAGTTTTCAGAGTGGCCTCCAGTGCCTGCTTTACCTGAGATCCAAACAGATGCATACTGTCAAAAGGTAAGGCCATAACACTTTGCTGGGCATCATTCATGAAGCCTGAGGTACTCAATCAAGAGTGGCAACTGGTGCAAATACCAGCTGCCGCCACTCTGGAGGCAGTGTTGAAAGCATCCATAGCAGCTTTAAGCTATTGACTGACTCGGTACCTCTAGTAATGGTCTGTAGGAGCTCTGAGTTGACCTCCGAATTGGGAAGAGCTGCTACCGTAGCTTTCAGCAAATGCCAGTGTACACTTGTACTGAGAGAAGTAACAATCAACTCCCACGATGCGATATAGGTCGGGGGCAGGGCAGCAAGATGGCTGCAGGGCTGCTCCTGTCCTCGCTGTCTGCTTGTGCTCCGTTTTTGGCTCTAGAACTCATTCAATGAGCTATTTATATCTGTTTACATGAATGAAACTCCGCTTAGTTCTTTTAATAATTGAGCTTTCAAGATATTTTATATTTTTGAGGTTAATAAGCTGCTGTTGAGTGACCATGTAGCTACAGCGTCATGGTATTCAGCATTTTGAGTTACTTAGAGAACATAAGGGGAAACGGACTGAGCATTCGTTTTGCTCGGAAAAGTGTTCTTGTGCCACAGTTGTATGAAGAGATTACTGAATTGCCATTACTCTGTAGAAAAAGAAGTCTTTAACTTCGCCCGCCACAAGTTACTCGAGTAGTTTTGGTCGGGAAGGTGCTGAGAGATGAAATTAAACAGACGCTCGAAATAAAACAAGCAGTAATGACGGCATTAATGTTTGAATTTTACAGTACTTTTGTGAAAATGTGGCTTCTTTCTATAGAACGAACATTGGGGAAGCATACTAGAAGAGGAAAATTGGGAGCACTTCATGTGCTGATAGGCTTGTTAAAGCGCATAACAGATATGCTAATGTTGCCTGAGGGTCGTGGGGGCTATCATAAGAGTGACTTATTGCACTTAGAGGAGCACTTTCTTTTGATTTGTTTTACAGCTACCTTGTCATCAAGTGAATGGAGATGGCCTAGGCTGTTGAAGAGGTTTTGTGAGCAGCTCTGGTAGAACAAGGGAGTTTGACTGACTTCTGAATTTTGGCCTCCTCTCCTTGTCTCAGGCAAAAGGAAAGTGAGTTTTTCCTTCACAAAGTCCCTCTGGCTAAAGCTGCCTGATACAGATACAAGGAGCCTAGGTTGGTGGGGCGCTTCTTTTCTTACCAGATAAGTTATTGGCGCTTTTATCAATGCCCAGGTAAGCAATTAGTTAAATGGAAATAGGACATAAGGTTGTAATGAAGCCTACACAAGAATGCTATTTGAGCGCTAGTGATTTTTTAACATTTAGAAAGACAGCTTCAGTGAGTGCTAAGAAAAAGCGCATTAACTTCTACATTTTTTTTTCCTGACAAACTGCAGCTAACCTTATTTTTAGTGTCCTGCTATCTATGGTTCTCTGGAGTACTTAATTAGTGGACTGTCTTACTGAGGAATGCTGTATTACTTTTACTTTGGGCTTGTTGTATGATGGCTCCTAACCAGGAGGAATTTTCAGATTGATTGCTCCTCTGTTTGCATCCTGTTATGGTACCTGTCTCTATAGAAGTGACACCTCCACTAAGAATTAAATTAGTCAGTCTGGAGAATTTTGGAGTTTTGATTTGTATTAATGGGATCACTGATTGCAATGTCCTGAAGAGTAAAACTTTAAATCTTTATCTCCTGCTATTTTATTGTGGTATATTATGGGATACTGTATGCTATAGGTCAAATGCAGTTTATTATTGTACTCCCCTTATGTGTTGTGTGCTTATGAGCACCACTTTAAAAATCATGTGTATAAAGGTTTAATTTAATTCCATGCTGCTTTTTTAGTTTATAGTGATTTTTAACAGAATTGTTAGTGTTATAGAAGTAATGATAGCAGTTAGCCACGGGAATTAGTTGGTAGATTTTCTACCTAGTTCCTGGATTTGTGTATATACCCAGAGGGCCAACTTGGCCTGCAATATCATACTAACATACTAAAATGCCAGCAGAATAGGCCTAACGGTCTTTCGTGTCTGCTCGTTTGGTCTGTCCCCAGCCTGGGTGCTGACCTTGCTGTCCCCCTCGCCTTCTCTGGCTTCTCCCTTCCCAGTTCCGGATATTCTTGCTGCATTGGATTTGCTTCCAGAACCCTTCCCCTGTACCTGTCCCACCCCTCTTGAACCCCTCCACTGTCTCTGCCTCCACCAGCCCCTAGGCATCGGGATATCGGGAAATAGTTTCAAAGTTTAGGACCTAGAAGTGGGAGGAACTGTGAGAATCTTTCTGGGGTAAACCCTAAAATTCCTATGACCCAGAGTTGGTTAAAGTAGCAGCTGGCATATAATTCCCATTATACCGGGGTGTAGATGGAGCGTGGGATGCATTGCATTAACACCTCAATTGGATGGGTGTTACCTGGCAGCCTTTTACCTAACCTGGATCTGGCAGGTGGGTATCTTTGGATAATTTTTCTACCTGGTTCCTCCAAGAGTATAGGTTCGGCTTGTGACAGCTCCAGATATGTTGACTAAATGTTTAGGCCCTACTGGGGTTGAGAATACTCTCAAGAGCTCAGTATGGCTATGTTGCATTATGATATATTAAGCTGATATACATGCGATCTGTATGAAATATTAGCTGATACGGTTATCTTTTATCACAGCATGTAAGTTGTGAAATGTTTTGTGATTAATACTGTAATTGTTTACTGAAACAATAAGCTATGGGAACTCTGTTAGTGGATTTTCCATTATTTCTCAGGGGAGCTTCTGTACCTTCAGTTGATCAGAACTGGCTGGCATTGGTAAGTGTTGGCCTCAAATTATTGGACCTGAAAATGGAAGGAACTGTAATTTTGTCTGGGGAAAGCCCAAGTCATTTAAGACCCAGAATTGGTCATGGAATTAGCTGGTAATAACTCACATACTGGGTGCAACTGGAACATGGGACCATATGCACGGTGGGATGTTCTGTAATAGCACCCCAACTGGATGGGTGTTACTGACATTTTCTTTCCTAACCTGGGTCTGGAGGCTGGCACCTCTGGATAATTCCCTTACATAGTACCTCAAGGAGTAGAGTTCTGTTTGTGACTGGCCTATATATATGCCAGGTAAGTGGCAGATCTGACTGGGGTAAGGAGATCATTCCTTATTAGGGAGCATGGGTGGAGTTTGACACAGTATTGTTCCGAACCAGACATTATGGCCCTGTCCACACTGCAGTCTGAAAACCCTTCTGTAACATTACAGAGGGTGTAAGCTGCATCCATAACGGCATGCGTTCACGCTGGTAACGTTACAGCAGGTTAGAGACTGCTATAGAAACCTGTCAGGAGGTGGTTTCTACAACGGTTCAGAAATGGTCGTAGGCTATAACGCTACCGCCAGCCATCTAAACGCATGACCATGTAGCCCCCAGTCGGCTGCTAGACTGGAATGCAGTGCACCACAGAGGGCACATGGGAGGCAAATGAACAAGGAAGCACCCGGAAGGCAGAGAGGCACGTGAGGTCTGGAATCACTGCAGTGAGGTGAAAATGGTGCAGGGCAGCGCCGGCACAGAGGCCAGATCCGCTGGGTGCTCACACCTGAGAGAGGTGCAGCCTGGAGGTATAGTGTGCCAATAGGGGTGCTGCCTGCATCAGCAGTACATGAACTGTGAGGAGGGAAGAGGCTGGTGCCCAGGGCAAACAGTGAGCACATGCCATAGAGAGGCAGCAACAGATGCCAGCACTGTGTGCCAGAGGTGTGAAGTGGGCCCAACAGCTGCCACACAACACATGACCAGCCCCCAGAGGACAGCAGTGCCACAGCACACCACCCCAGCACCACTGCAGAGTGACCCCATCCGCCAAGCACCGCCTGTGACTGGTGGAGAGTAGACAGGCCTGTGCCAAGCAGTGACTATAGCCACACGCAACCCTGACCACCAGCAGGACCATGTCAGATTGTGCGCCACCTGGTCAGATGAGGCCACAAACTCCTGGTGGAGTTCTAGACCCAGGAGAAGGTGCAGGCAGAGCTAACCAGTGCAAGGCGCAACACGAGGGTCTATCAAAAGGTATCGGACTACCTGTTCGAATGGTGGAGTGAACGGCAAGTTAACGCCGACAAGATCAAGCAACTGAAGGTGCGAACAAAATCAGGGACAGTAACAGATGCTCGGTGGGGTGCCCTTCTATGACGCATTGATACCATACTTGGAACACTGCCTACCACCGAACCAGCATTCATCCTGGAGAGCTCACAGGTGGCCAGCCCTGAACTGGACACGGAGGATGATGGGAGCGCCACCAGGGATGCATACCTGCACCTGGGGAATGAGGACAATGGTGTGCAGCGGGAGTGCCCCGACATAGGTACATGCATTTTGCAATGTGTATGCTGGGATATGGCATGCTGGTGGAGGTGTATCCTGGGCACGTGGCACATGGTGATAGGCATGGTATGGGTGGTGGCACAGGTGCACTCAAGGGAGTTTGCATGTGGCACCTGTGGTGTGTGTAGGCATACAGGTGCATGGAGGACAGGGGCATGGGGCTGGGGTTGGCCGTGGAGGGTGGGGTATCCACATGTGTGTAATGGTGACAGGTGTGTTCTGCCATTCCAGGCAAGACCCCGGTGAGGGACATCAGTGGACACAGACACAGCGGAGGCCTCCCCAGTGTCCTAGGCCCTGCAGAACATGATGCCAGGAACCTCCAGTGACTGCTTCACTGTGGGAGGAGGCAGCCATGCGAAGCGGCAGGATGACCAGTTATCCCTGGTGAACCTCATGAAGAGAAAGTCAAGACAGCACAGATGGCAGATGTACTTGGGGCGGTGCTGGAACCAATGTGTAGAACGATGCAGGAGCATCACAGGGTGCTGATGGCTCTGTTAGTGGATTTTCCATTATTTCTCAGGGGAGCTTCTGTACCTTCAGTTGATCAGAACTGGCTGGCATTGGTAAGTGTTGGCCTCAAATTATTGGACCTGAAAATGGAAGGAACTGTAATTTTGTCTGGGGAAAGCCCAAGTCATTTAAGACCCAGAATTGGTCATGGAATTAGCTGGTATATAATTCCCGTCATACCGGTGTGCAACTGGAACATGGGACCATATGCACGGTGGGATGTTCTGTAATAGCACCCCAATTGGATGGGTGTTACTGACATTTTCTTTCCTAACCTGGGTCTGGAGAGCTGGCACCTCTGGATAATTCCCTTACATAGTACCTCAAGGAGTAGAGTTCTGTTTGTGACTGGCCTATATATATGCCAGGTAAGTGGCAGATCTGACTGGGGTAAGGAGATCATTCCTTATTAGGGAGCATGGGTGGAGTTTGACACAGTATTGTTCCGAACCAGACATTATGGCCCTGTCCACACTGCAGTCTGAAAACCCTTCTGTAACATTACAGAGGGTGTAAGCTGCATCCATAACGGCATGCGTTTACGCTGGTAACGTTACAGCAGGTGTTTTCGCAACTGTTATAGAAACCTGTCAGGAGGTGGTTTCTACAACGGTTACAGAAATGGTCGCAGGGCTATAACGTTACTGCCAGCCATCTAAACGCATGACCATGTAGCCCCCAGTCGGCTGCTAGACTGGAATGCAGTGCACCACAGAGGGGCACATGGGAGGCAAATGAACAAGGAAGCACCCGGAAGGCAGAGAGGCACGTGAGGTCTGGAATCACTGCAGTGAGGTGAAAATGGTGCAGGGCAGCGCCGGCACAGAGGCCAGATCCGCTGGGTGCTCACACCTGAGAGAGGTGCAGCCTGGAGGTATAGTGTGCCAATAGGGGGTGCTGCCTGCATCAGCAGTACATGAACTGTGAGGAGGGAAGAGTGCTGGTGCCCAGGGCAAACAGTGAGCACATGCCATAGAGAGGCAGCAACAGATGCCAGCACTGTGTGCCAGAGGTGTGAAGTGGGCCCCAACAGCTGCCACAACACACGACCAGCCCCCAGAGGACAGCAGTGCACAGCACACCACCCCAGCACCACTGCAGAGTGACCCCATCCGCCAAGCACCGCCTGTGACTGGTGGAGAGTAGACAGGCCTGTGCCAAGCAGTGACCATAGCCACACGCAACCCTGACCACCAGCAGGACCATGTCAGATTGCGGCGCCACCTGGTCAGATGAGGCCACAAAACTCCTGGTGGAGTTCTAGACCCAGGAGAAGGTGCAGGCAGAGCTAACCAGTGCAAGGCGCAACACGAGGGTCTATCAAAAGGTATCGGACTACCTGTTCGGGAATGGGGTGGAGCGAACGGCAAAGCAATGCCGTGACAAGATCAAGCAACTGAAGGTGCGGTACCATAAAATCAGGGACAGTAACAGATGCTCGGTGGGGGGGGTGCCCCTTCTATGACGCATTGGATACCATACTTGGAACACTGCCTACCACCGAACCAGCATTCATCCTGGAGAGCTCACAGGTGGCCAGCCCTGAACTGGACACGGAGGATGATGGGGACGCCACCAGGGATGCATACCTGCACCTGGGGAATGAGGACAATGGTGTGCAGCGGGAGTGCCCCGACATAGGTACATGCATTTTGCAATGTGTATGCTGGGATATGGCATGCTGGTGGAGGTGTATCCTGGGCACGTGGCACATGGTGATAGGCATGGTATGGGTGGTGGCACAGGTGCACTCAAGGGAGTTTGCATGTGGCACCTGTGGTGTGTGTAGGCATACAGGTGCATGGAGGACAGGGGCATGGGGCTGGGGTTGGCCGTGGAGGGTGGGGTATCCACATGTGTGTAATGGTGACAGGTGTGTTCTGCCATTCCAGGGCAAGACCCCGGTGAGGGGACATCAGTGGACACAGACACAGCGGAGGCCTCCCCAGTGTCCTAGGCCCTGCAGAACATGATGCCAGGAACCTCCAGTGACTGCTTCACTGTGGGAGGAGGCAGCCATGCGAAGCGGCAGGATGACCAGTTATCCCTGGTGAACCTCATGAAGAGAAAGTCAAGACAGCACAGATGGCAGATGTACTTGGGGCGGTGCTGGAACCAATGTGTAGAACGATGCAGGAGCATCACAGGGTGCTGATGGAACTGGAGAGGGAGCAGGCATGGAAGGAGAGGGCATTGGAGGGAGCAGTTAGAGACAGGAGGCAGAACAGACACAGCAGATCTTCACAGATGGTCCAGTTACTGGCCATGCAATGCCAGCAGCCACCCCTGCAGCCGCACCACAATGGCTGGGTGCCACCCCATGGCACACACCACTGCAGCCCCAACCCCCTGTGCCCTGTTCCGCATGGGTGTGCCACCATGCCAATGGCCACTGAGACCCTCAGTGGCATGGCCGACCCTGCCATTGTCCACCCATCCACTGCTGATGGACAGACAGGCTGCATGGCACAGCCAGCCGCCACCAGGATGCATCTCTCCAGCTATGCCAGCACCCCGCAGGTGTGACACCCCTACTACAGGGTGTGCTGTGTACATGGTGGTGTCAATGCCCCACCACCCGCCGCCCACATCCCAGGCAACACTGGCTGGTGCCAGCATGGCACAGCAGTACCCCACAGGTGTCACGCCAGCCACCGCTGACCTGGACACAGCATCCCAACATCGATGCATGGTGTCACTGCTCTGCACAGTGCAGCCCCCATGGATCCTGCAGCAGGCATGCCCAGCTTCACACAGGACCTGTTCAGTGATGGGTTCTAGAAGACTACCCTGTGATTACCCATGCAGCATGCAGGGGTTTGCTGACCGGTGCGTCCCACCGGTTGCCACCCAGGACTCCCTGTTTGATTTCCCTCCTACATTGGGGATGCTGCTGGGTCCGCCCAGTGACAACAGTGCCTAGATCATGTTGGCACAAGGTATGTGCTGACTGTGGCACCAGTTGCACAGTGCTGTCCTGGGTTGCCTGTTGCATGGCATCTCTGCAACATGCTGTGTCGGGGGTTCGATACAGTATGACCACACAGGTGCCTGGGTTAGGGCACCACCTGTGCATGGTTGTTTTCCTTGGTCTGTAACCATACAGTGACCCACACGTAGGTTCCTTTATATGTTGGTGTACACCGCCGCCCATATGGTGGCCCAGCATTATGTACTGCATTGTTCGTTCACATGAATCAGTCTCACTTGGGGATATGTGGTGTTACGCAGCAATGCACATGGTCCATTGCATAATATGCCGCTGCACATTGTTTACTTGTGTTATTGCCACCAGAAGCCATGGCGATGTTGTATTAAAGGCTGTCTTCTGTCACCATACTGTGTTGCTGGTTTGCTTGGGCAGTGTGCATGCAAATGGACAGGATATGACACATTGGATACCATACTTGGAACACTGCAAGAAGTGGGGAAGGCAGTCAGAATAGCAAAGGCCTAAACCGAAGAAAAAATGGCAAACTCAGTTAAATAGGGGGATAAAACCTTTTATAGATACATTAGGGAGCATAGAAAGGTTAAGGGAGGGATAGTGAAGATTAATAAAGGAGAAGGGATGTGGGCAGAGGGAGACAGTGAAAAGGCAGAATACTGAATGAATGCTTTGCTCAGTATTCACAGAAGATGAGGAGGAGTTACCTAAACCAGACAAAAGAAGCACTCTGGGTAGGGAGGTTGACATCAGTCCATTCACAGAAGAGTCCTGACAGAACTCCTAAAACTCAAGGTGGAGAAAGCAATGGGGCCTGACAGGATTCACCCCAGAATCCTAAAAGAACTAAGGGAGGACCTAGTGATTATTGACCATGCTTTTAACAAATCATGGGAGGATAGGGTGGTACCTGAGGATTGGAGGAGGGCAGATGTGATTCTCTTCACAAGTGGGAGCAAGGCAGAAGGAAACTACAGACCTATGTTTGACCTCAGTGGTAGGGAAATGATGGAATCACTTCTGGAAAGAATTGAGTACCTAGAGGTACAAGGGCACAGGACCCAAAGCAGCATGGATTTACAGCAGGAAGGTCATGTCAGACTAATTGATTTATTTGACTGGATGACCAAAGTAATAGACCAGGGAGGGCCTGTGGATATGGCCTACCTAGACTTTAGCAAGGCATTTGACACAGTCTCGCACAAAAGATTAATAATCAAGTTAGCCAGCCTGGGAATGGGTCCCAGGGTGGTAGCTTGGGTAGCAAACTGGCTGCACAACAGGACACAGAAGGTAATAGTGAATGGAACACATTCCGAAGAAAGAGGGGTTACTAGTGGAGTACCTCAGGGTTCAGTACTGGGTCCAGTCCTCTTTAACATCTTTATAGGTGACATTGCAGAGGGTCTGGAGGGAAAGGTATGCCTCTTTGTAGATGACACAAAGATCTGTAACAGAGTTGATACACAAGAGGGGTAGAAAAGATGAGAAGGGACTTGGCAAGGTTGGAGGAATGGTCAGACATATGGCAACTTAGATTCAGTGCAAAGAAGTGCAAAGTAATGCACCTGGGAAACAAAAACCCAGGAGAAGAGTACACAATAGCAGGAGAGGTACTAACCACAACAAAAATGGAAAGGGACCTGGGGATAGTCATATCAGATGACCTAAAGGTGGGTACGCAGCCTGTAAGGAGAGTCGGGGGGAGATACTGGATGCATAGGAAGGGCATCACAAGTAGAAAAAGGGAAGTGGTTATCCCTCTATACATACGGTTGATGAGACCCCATCTGGAGTACTGTGTGCAGTTCTTGGAGACCTAATCTACGCAAGGACAGACAGGATGGAAGCAGTCCAGAGGGCAACTAAAATGGTGCAGGGTCTGCAGCAGAAACCATATGAGGAGACTGAGAGCTTAACATGTATAGTCTTGATGAAAGGAGGGACGGGGGCACATGATAGAAACTTTCAAGTACCTCAAGGGAATCAACAAAGTCCAGGAGGGTAGCATCTTTCAGAAAGATGGAGGGGGGGACAGCTCAGGGGTAATGTGAGGAATTTCTTTTCACGGAGAGAGTGGTGGATACATGGAACCGCCTTCCTGAGGAGGCCGTTGGGTCTGAAACAGTGGGGGAATTCAAACATGCATGGGACAGACATAAGGCAATTATAGTGAGGGGGTTGCAGGAAGTAGGCTGGTTAACTAGAATCTGCAGCTTATCCAGTAGGTAGGGAAATGGGCAGACTGGGTGGGCCAAGTGGTCCTTATCTGCCATCAGTCTGTTTCTATGTTTCTATGTGCACATTGCTTTCTGGGACACAGTGGGGCTTCCAATTTCCATGGGTTGCTGGTGTGGGGGTTCTGGATGTGTGGCCTGGCTGCACAGTGTATGCTAGGGCACGCAGCTTGCATCTGGTGGCAGCGGGGCATGGTATGCTAGTTCCTGGTGGTGCACCGCATGCCTACCTGTGGGACGCAGTGGGGTCCCTGGACCCGGCATGTGTTGGTGCGTCACTGCATGCCTTCGTGCCATGTGTAGGGTCCTCCCTCATTTTGGTTCCACATCTCCACCTGCTGCACACCCTTGTTCCCCATGGGTGCCACTGGGCACACATTGCTGTAGGACACCATGGCATGTTCTGTTGCACTGTGTGCCCTGTGTGCACTGGCAGCCGGGTGTTCATTCAGGTGGGTTTCTGTCTTCGCAGCTTTCTTCCCCAGGTGCACCATGGGATGCACTCCACATTACAGGGGTTGGGTGCACACACTGTTCACATCTCAATGTGGACAGGCTGTGCTGGTTCCAGACAGTTTTCACACCTGTTCCCTGGCAGTGTGGACATGCTGTTACGTTTGCATCCTGTAATGGTTTGGAACCATTTCAGCCTTGTTGGGTATAGTGTGGACAGGGCCTTAATATCTAAGTATTTCATGATCCATTAGGGGTGGTAGATTAATCTACCCACGTTGATATTTAAGTGATTGTATATTTCAAGTGTAGTTCTATATGTACCTGCATTTTAATGTGATATTAATATTGTTTTGTGTAGTATTATAGTACAAATTGTTTAATATTGTTATGGCTTTTAGCCGAACAATAAAACTTTGATAGAAGTAACCCTGGTAGCAAGCAACGTGCATGCCCAAGGTTGAAGCAGCAAAGACTCTTTCCCAAGGTGTCGATCTTGAGATTCTTGTTTATAGGATGTGCTGTAGATTTCTGTGGAAGAACAGCCTTGTCATTCTCTGCCGGAACGATGGCATCAGCAAAGGCTTGAGAGGCCAGTCTAGGATGATCCTTTGGAGGGGCATATTTCCTATCTATGGATTTAGCCACAGAGGGAATAAGAGCCAGGTTATCCCACACCATCTGAGAGACTCACGAAAGACTGCTGCACCAGTGGGGTTAAAATCTGTAAGGATATCCAGAATGTGCAGACACAGCAGCTTCCCCGGATCAATATCTGAAGTCGGGAGGGAGAGAAGGATGTACAGTGGCATACAGTTTGAACGCCCATGGAAAGTTCTTTTAATGGAGGTATGTATTGGGCATACCTGTAGCTGGAAGCAGTCCAAAGATATAGATGAAGTCTGTGCAATATAAATACATTAGTCCTCCTTAGAACCTTGTGATGTCAGTGACTATCAAGCAGTGCCTAACTGCATTGAGTTAAGCACTGCCTGATCATCGCTGACATCACAAGGTTCTAAGAATGGCTCTAATGTAGTAATTTTGCACAGACCTCTGTCATCTATATCTCTGGACTGCTTCCAGCTACAGGTATGCCCAATACATCAATTAAAGGAACTTTTTATGGGCTTTCAAACTATGTATGAATGTGTCCCTTTAAAGGAAAGGTCCTCAACCAAAAGCTCTATAGAAAGTTTATTCCCCACCCTTATGGCGGAATCATCATTGACGTAGTCTCCCAATTGAAGATCAGGATCAGGTTCAATGTCATCCCCTACCAGTCCAGAAGGACTGTATAGATAGGAAAGGGATGAAAAGAGAAAGGAGGAGGAGCAGAGAGAATCTGTCAGAAACCACTGAAACCCATGCGGCACCACCAGCACTCCCGGTGCCGCAGGGAAGGAAAGCAACACAGGCGGTGCTAGTAAGGATTGCGGCATGGCACCAGCAAGGACTGCAACACAGAGCACAGCACCAACACAGCATATGGTGCTGCATGCAGCACTGGCACCAGGGAAGCTGTTACTGATGCCAGGGAGGCCGGTGCTTCAAACTACAATTTGAAGAAGTGAAACAAAGAAATTCAGCAGGAGATATAGGCACTAGTGTGGACCCCTGTGCCGCAGCCATGTGAGGGGGATAGACACCAGGGTGTGGAGTCACCCACACTGGAGAGTGTGCTGCATGACTCTAAAGTCCCAACTGCCCCACCTGCAGGTCCAAAACCAACAGGCCCAAAGGCTCTGGCAATGGACTAGCCAGAACAGGCAAGTTGGGACAACCTCTGCACCCACTGCTCCATAAGAGCAGCCCAATGGTGAAACTGCTCGCTGGAGGACCCCCCAATGGGTGGGGAGGGACTCTGGCATTGAGAATGTCTGTCCCCAGGAACAGAAACTGGAGAGGACTCCAGAAGAGGTGGAGACTGGCCCCTGCCTCTGGCAACCAATAGTCTATGTGCAGACGTACCAGAAGGCGACCTTGAGCGGTGCTGCTGCTTTTTTGACCGGGAGGCCAAAGACCTCTGAGCAGTGTCTCATGAGACATCTTCTTTTTGTGTTTTTTGGGGAGACCAGCCATCCCGAGCACCAGACCATCTGCAGTCTGACCCCCCCCCGCCCTGTGGAGGGCAGTGGACCAGACCCAGCCCAGCTGACTTCACAGCTTTCATGTGAAGTCTCCCCACAGTCATGCCCCAGTCATGGTAGACTCAGTCAATGGAGGGCTGAAGACTTCTTCTGACGAAATATAAGTAACATTTAATAATTTACATTATTTTCTCTAAAAAAAAAAAAGAAACTACTAAAAACAAAATAAAACTGAAGACTATAGCTGCTGTCATAGACAAGAAGTTTTGACTCCCAGCGGGCGAGCGTCTTCGTCACTGAAGCGCACTAAACTGTAGAAAAGGAACAGAGGCAGTTGGAGGATCGATGCCAAGGTAGTCTATAGGGCACAAGCCTGGCTCACAGTGCTGCTTCTCGTGGCCCTGCCTTGACACCAACCCTCCTGAAAAGTTTTGGCTCCCACTAGGTCCTAGCACCTCCAGCATAGTCTCATCAGTGTGCATGAGTGGTGGAGTCTTTATGTCCAGGAAGATCTACTGTTGTGGTGAATTCTTGAGTAACTGTTTCTGCCATTGCAGTGACCCTTGTGGTGTGCCAGGGAGCATGGCTTCTCCACTGGACATGCCTGCATGTGTATGAGACCTGATGGGGCACCACCCAGCATCTGGGGAGGTGGTTTCCCCATCTGCTTGTGACAGTGACTTGTACTCCCTGACCACCACAGTCTCCAACAATATTGGGGAGGCAGCAGATAAGGCTGGGAGGCAAGCTGGCACAAGTGCCAGATGGCAGGAGAAGGTGGTGGTCGTACAGGAGCAAAGAATTTGATAGGGGGGCAATGCAATGTAATGTAATGTAACCATATGTATAAATGTTTTTCTATGACATGCATAGCTGCTTTAGCAAACTCTATAATACTGATAAGATCAGCAGATTATTTTGTCATTATACTGCGATACCAGGAGGCAGTTAATGTAACACCCTTGGTGACATGGGTGACCACTGGGCTTCTCTGGCCCAGGGCTATTGTGTGTGAGCACCTGTCTGAGATGGAGATGGGAGGGCTCAGGGCAAAATGGGGGGGTGGAGGGTCCCCCCTCCTTTACTGGCTGAAGCATGATGGGAATGGCCTATGGCTGCCCTCTCGGCATGTGACTGGGCGGTTTCTTCCCTAGACATTGGCCCAACCATTGTGATTTTGTATTGACCTCAACGTATGCTGATCCCTGCCCAGTTGGCATAAAGGGGCCTTACCGGGGGGGGGGGGTAAAGCTGAGGTGGTATGACTATAGCTGGGGTCGGAGCCTGTATTGAAGGAGGCTCCAGTCCCAGTAGTAGTCTTGGGTGAGACGAAAGCTGAGGACTCTACCTGAAGTGTGCACAGTAAGGAGGAATAAACAGAATAACAATGTACATATGAAATGCGGAATTGTGTAAATACTACATATTTCAAAGTTTTCAGAATGGTGTTGGAGGCGCCATGGTACAAAGTGATGAATACCTAATCTGTCATTGTAGGCAGCTGAGAAGATACATTTTTAATGAGTAATGAAGTTACCAGAACACATTTCTGTAGATATGATTATAATAGAGATCACCAGCCTTTAGAACCGGGACATTTTTAGGCCTTGTCTGAACTGGGTGGTGGGGTTTGAGTCCCAGCTGAAAAACACTTGTTTGCTTGTTTCTTCAGGAAGTGAAGGAGTTGGATGATGAAACCCGAAGAGCTCTCCAGGAAGTAATTGAGGACAGACAACGGCTCTTGTTGACGAATATTACCCTCTGCGATGATATGCTACAACAATTTCACAAACTACTGGCAGTCTTTAGGGTAAAGGAACCGCCAGTAATCAGCACTGCTAATGTGTTTCAAATTTTGTCATGTACCTTCACAATTACAATTTGATTTCCAAGTTTTGTTCCCTATTCTCTCTCCTGTCCCTCACCAGTTAGTTGGCAAAGTGAAGTAATTTCCATTTTTTTTTTTTTGTACCAGGCCTTAACCCTTTTGGAGAGGGGACGAGAGCATTTGACGAGTCTTATGTAAGCCTCTGATTGGTTGAGCAGTAGCGTAGCAGGTTCTTATTTTTTTTCTTCATCTCCTTAACACACTAACCTGCATCTTAACCTTCTAACATGGACCCATCACCCCAAGCAACCACCCAGCCTCTCATCACCCCAACCAACAACTTAAACTCCATACTATGGCTTACCCTCTGACTGGGAAAGAGGGTGAGAAATGGACCCTTTCCAAGAACATTGATGGCATGGGGAGGCAACAGGAGTCTGTAGGGGGCCTTGAGTGTACCAGGATTTAAAAAAGCACAAAACTAGTGTTCATGGGACAGGCCAGAGAAGTGCTGCAAAATGAGTGTTTTTTCATACTCTGTATGAAGGTGCACAAGGCGCAGATCCCATAGTTGACAGAACTGGAAAGCAGTAAGAGCACTCTCATTCCTGTGTATTGTACTGGGCTTGGCCAGGGCATTTGCCTTGGCATTCTCCTTAAGATGCACACATGGAAGTACATCGACATAGAGCTGGGCTAGTGTCTGCCCTTCCATGATGCCTCCAGTACACTGCCAGTCATCATCCAGGTGGCAGTATAGCAGTGTCCATTCCTCCCTAAAGGAGTAGCATGCCCTCAGAAATGCTCAGTCCTGCTTTCCCCACCCCACCCTGCCAGTCTTTCAGTGTCCTGGGCTCGTCTTGAACCCAGGTCACCAGCACTGCAAGCAACAAAGGCTATAGCTGCATTTAACATAGAAACAGAATTTGACGGCAGATAAGGACTACTTGGCCCACCCAGTCTGCCCATTTCCCTACCTGATGGATAAGCTGCAGATCCTAGTTAACCAGCAGCCTACTTCTTCCTACCCTACCCCCTAGAATTGCCTTATGACTGTCCCATGCATGCTTGAATTCCACCACTGTTTTTGACTCCACAACCTCCTCCGGAGGCGTTCCATACATCCACAACCCTCTCTGTGAAAAAATACTTCCTTAAATTACCTCTGAGCCGTCCCTCCCATCTTCAAATTGTGCCCCCTTGTTCTTGCACACCTCTTTTTTTGAAAGATGCTACCCTCTTGGACTTTGATTCCCTTGAGGTACTTGAAAGTTTCTATTGTGTCCCTCCTCTCCCTCCTTTCCTCGAGGCTATACATATTAAGCTCCTTAAGTCTCTCTTCATATGTCTTCTGGTGCAGACCCTGCACCATTTTAGTTGCCGTCCTCTGGACAGCTTCCATCCTGTCTGTCTTTGAGATTGGGTCTCCAGAACTGCACAAAGTACTCAGGTGGGGTCTCACCAGCTGTCTGTACAGAGGATAATAACTTCCTGTTTTCTACTGGTGATGCCTCTTCCATGCATCCCAGTATCCCCCAGCCCTCCTGCTGCCCTCTCATGTTGCTTGCCCACCTTTGGTCATCTGATATGACTACCCCAGGTCCCTTTCCATTTTTGTTGTTAGTATCTCACCCCCATTGTGTACTCTTCCCTGGGTTTTTGTTTCCCAGGTACATTACCTTGCACTTCTTAGCATTGAATCTAAGCTGCCATACATTTGACCATTCCTCTAACCTTGCCAAGTCCCTTCTCATCCTTTCCACCCCACCTTGTGCATCAAATCTGTTGCAGATCTTTGTGTCATCTGCAGAGAGACATACTTTTCCTTCCAGTCCCTCTGCAATGTCGCTTATAAAGATATGGAAGAGGACTGGTCCTAATACTGAACCCTGCGGTACCCCACTAGTAACCCCCCTTTCTTCAGAGTGGACTCCATTTACTATTGCTCTGTGTCCTATTCTCCAGCCAATTCTTTACCCAGGCTGTCATCTTGGGACCCACTCCCAGGCTGGCTAACTTGTATATTAATCTTTTGTGTGGGACTGTCAAATGCCTTGCTAAAGTCTAGGTAGGCCATGTCCACAGCCCCTCCCTGATCTACTACTACTTTGGTCACCCAGTCAAAGAAATCTTAGATTTGTCTGGCATGACCTTCCTGCTGTGAATCCATGCTGCCTCGGGTCCTGTGCCCCTCTGGCCTCTAGATACTTGACAACTCTTTCCTTCAGAAGTGATTCCATTATTTTCCCTACCACTGAGGTTAAACTAACAGGTCTGTAGTTTCCTGCTTCTGCCTTGCTCCCACTTTTGTGAAGGGGAATCACATGTGCCCTCCTCCAGTCCTCAGGTGCCACCCCATCCTCCCATGATTTGTTAGAGGTAGTCAGTGGTGTCACTAGTTCTACCCTTAGTTCTTTTAGAA
Organism: Neoceratodus forsteri; assembly: GCA_016271365.2. NCBI lineage: Eukaryota > Metazoa > Chordata > Ceratodontiformes > Ceratodontidae > Neoceratodus > Neoceratodus forsteri. The sequence continues at coordinate 1,098,077,596 of CM057451.1, forward strand.
TTCTGGGATGAATCCCGTCAGGCCCCATTGCTTTGTCCACCTTCAGTTTTAAGAGTTCTTTCAGAACCCTTTCTTCTGTAAATGGGCTGGTATCAACTTCTGTATCCAGAGTGTTTCTACTGTTTGTTTTAGGTACCTCCCCCTCTTCCTTTGTAAAATACTGAGCAAAAATATTTGTTTAGTATCTCTGCCTTTTCACAGTCACCCTCTGCCCACCCTCCCTCCCCTTTATTAAGCCTCACTATCCCTCCATTGATCTTCCTTCGCTCCCTGATGTACCTATAAAAGGTTTTATCCCCCTTCTTAACTGAGTTGGCTATCTTTTCCTCGGTTTGGGCCTTTGCTGTTCTGACTGCCTTCCCAGCTTCCTTTGCTTTAACTGATACAGTTCTCTGTCCTGCTCCTTCTGTGATTCCTTGTACTTCCTGAATGCTTTCTTTTTCTCTTGAACCTCCACTGCCACTTCCTTTGAGAACCATAGTGGTTTCTTATATCGTTTTGTTTTGTTTGTTTGTTTGCTTCACACAAGGCTTGTTACCTCTGTGATGGCAGTTTTTATTATTCCCCATTGTTCTTCCACCCTCCTTCCTGCCCATTTGCTAGTGCATTCCTTAGGCACTCACCCATTTTGACAAGTCAGCCTCCTAAAGTCCAGTACTTTTGCCTTTTTGTATGGCTTGACTCTATTGCTGTTTGTGTGAACCATACTGTTCGATGGTCAGCTAGTTCCCAGATGGCTACCCACTTCTACATCTGTGATCCTCTCCATCTCCATTTGAGAGAACCAGGTTTAAGATTGCTCCCTCTCGAGTGGGCTCCAATACTAGTTGTCTAAGGCATGCCCCTGTAGGGCATCTAGAATAACCCCACTCTTTGAAGTGGCTGCTGCAACTGCACTCCAGTTAACATCTGGCATATTCAGATCACCCATCAGCAATATCTCCCCTTTTTCTGCCATTCTAAGTATACTTTCTATCATTTCCTTGTCCATTTCCTCCCCCTGAGAAGGGGGTCTGTATACAACCCCTGTGCAGATTGTGGTGCCATTGCCGGTCTCCAAATTTACCCACAGTGCTTCTTCTCCTCCCTGTTTACCCTTTTGTTCTGTTGCTTTGATTCCTTCCCTTATGTAAAGAGCTACTCCTCCTCCTCTTTTACCCTCCCTGTCCCTCCTGTAGGTAGTGTATCCTGGTATGTTTATGTCCCAGTCATGATTTTGTGTGTACCATGTTTCTGTGACTGCCACGATATCCAGATGTTCCTCCTCCATCAAGGCCACTAATTCAGGAAGCTTGTTACTCAGACTACGGGCATTGGTACTCACCGCTCTCCATTTTTTGATGGCTTTACCTTCTGTTGCAGCATCCTCCACTGACCTTTCTACCTCGGTCTTTCTCATTTAGTACCCTGGTTTGTAGGGAGAGGCTAGGATTTTCCTGCTGCTTATCAGTGCCTTCCCCCTTGACTAGTTTAAAAGCTTGCCAATGAAGCATTTAAACTGATTGCTCAAAAGACTTGTTCCCTTCCTGGACAGATGCAGACCATCCTGCCAGTATAGGCTGGTGTCCCTCCAGGTGGAACCCCAGTCCCCAATGAAGCCAAACCCCTGTGCTCCACACCATTTTTTCAACCATTCATTAAACTGCATGGTGCAAAGTACCCTCGCCTCACTCATGCCATTGACAGGTAGCACCTCTGAGAAGGATACTGTGTGTTCTACTTGTCTTAGGCCCCTCCCCAATTCTACAAAGTCCTTCTGCACCGCTCTGATCTCATGATGAGCCAAGTCATTTGTCCCTAGGTGGACAATGACATCCAGGTCAGACTCCTGTGCAGCTGATCTCGTGATCCTGAGGATGGGCTTCTTGTCCCTCCAAGCCATGGCACCAGGCAGGCACCTTACTTCAGTTTTCCCTGATTCCCCCCCCCCCCAGTTCTATCCCCCTAATAATTGAGTCCCCCACCAGGAGCTGCTTCCTTTCCTTGTGGTGTCATCTGCCTCCTTCCTGTGGGCCTCCCTTGTGACAGTTGTCCTCAGCCTCCTTAGTCTCCTCTGCAGGTGCATCCATAGGGGAGCTAAGCTCCCCCAGAATGGTGTATGGATTGTGGAGTGGAACAGCTGACTGGGTGTGCCTCTGTTCCACCATCCTCACCCTCTCTGAGCCCACTGTGGTCCAACTGCTGTGCTTTCTTCGCAACCTCTGAGGTAGTGGTGGTGGCTCTGGTGCGCCCTGGATGGAGGAGGTTCCATGCATTTTGCTTCATATTGCCAAGTGCTTGGGTTCTACCTCCTTTGGTGTATCTCGTTGCAGCCATGCAACTATCTCCCTTACTGCAGCTCTGCCCCCGCGAGCCTCCCCGTTGGGAGGGGTACTGCCTTTTTCAGTGCCTCAGCAAGCAAAATCCACCATCTGGCCAGCAGTCATACTAACAGGGATGTTCAGAAGCAGAATCGGGACCCATAGGAATCATTGCTTCACTTTGTTTTTTGTTTCTTCCCTGAAAGTGTCATGACAGTCAGGTGCCAGCAAGTCTGAAACACTGTCCATGTTTTCTCTCACAAATGCACTTATGTCCTAACTGCCCCTCCACCATTGTCATCCAGGTGGTGGTAGAGCAGCAGGAGGTATGACTATCCCAGAGGAGGAGAGCTTCATGGGATAGTCTTCCTCCTGCTGGCCCTCTGGGCTTGGGATAAGAGTTGGTCACCAGTGTCTTAATTGTTGGCATGATATTATCATCCCATTATGGAAGTTGCTGCCCAGCTCGCGATAACATAGTAGTTGATGGCAGATAGGACCGCTAGCCCACCTAGTCTTCCTGTATTCCTGTTTGCACCAGCAGCTGCTGATCCTACTTGGTCAATGGCTTGTGCCTCTTTCCCACATCTAGGGTTCCTTATGTCCATCCCAAGCATGTTTGAATCCCTGTACTGTTGGCATCCTCAGTGAGCAGTGATGCTTCTTGTGTGCTATTCCAATTGAGTAGAAAAATGTTAAAATACGTGGACCACACCTGTGTGCCAACAGCACGTTTGCACTGCTGTACAAATCTATAGAATTCGGGAGAAGACTCCAGCAGCCACGTCAGGAGGCAGGTCAGGCTGCAGGCAGCTGCCAGAAGGCAGTGTGCCTCAACCAGGGACAGTTGGCATTTGGTTCTGGTGTGCAGTGAGCCCTTAAGAGGCCAGGGAGCTTGCTCCTTCAACAGAGGTCAGGCTGCGTTGTTGAGGCTCCAGAGCGTGGCGCATACGAAGGGTAGAGGAAGGGTACGTTGAGAGAACCAAAGGGTAAGAATAATCCCCTGCTGTCTGTATTGTGGTATAATCACTTGAACAGGATATATCCCTGATGTACAGGATATATTTCTGGGGTTATGGCAGGGAGAGGATAAAAATCTGAGGGAAAAAAAAATAAATTACTTAGTGATTTTTTTTTTTTTTTCCAGTTCCTGCAAAGCTGGGATCAACAGGACTCTGTTTTCCTAACATAAAAAAAAAAAATGGAATTCCAGTACATTCCAGTAAAGAAATCTGCATGAATATCATCCCTTTTCCCATTAGAATCCATCTGTCCCAGATTGGTTTCCTGCCCTGAAGTCGTAGTCCTTTGCATGTGACATGAGAATGTTCTGTGTCAACTGATTGTGATGTGGCAATCTAATGAAGTGTTTTCAAGGGGAAAAGCTCCTGGGCTGTATTTTCAAAGCCCCATGTTCACTATACTCCCAAAGGACATATTTTCAAAATGCCTGTGCCACTCCCAATGCACCTGGGATTCATTTCATAAGCTGTATGGAGGGCAAGATCAATCGCTGTCTACCAAAGAAATTAGGTAAGCATGTTGTACAGGGACCATGTGTGGCTAGCCCTCCATTAACTCTTTGCTCCACAGAAGGAACACACGTGTGTGTGTGTGTGTGTGTGTGTGTGTGTGTGTGTGTGTGTGTTTTTAATCCCTTCTTTCCAGCCACCCCAGGCCTGCAATCCCAGCTTCTCCTGGGACTTGCTGGAGACATTTGCCCCTGTGACTTACTCCCCCACCATTGAAAGTAATCCGGTTCTGCGTCGATTGGTCCAGGTCATTAGGTGCAGGTCTTGCAGGAGGCAGTATAACACAATGGGTTAAGGTTCTGAGCTGCAGATCTGGAGACCTGGATTTGAATCCCACAGCAGCCTGGGTGCATACTGTGTGATCCTGAGCAAGTCACTTAACTTCCTTGTGCTACCAGGTCGCATCTGGAAACAAGCTTTGGGCTTAGTGTTTTGCTGCTGGTTAAACAATGTTCCCTTTCCCTATGAGTGACCAGAGTTTTCCTGCCAGCTGGGATTTCTTGTTTGTATCTTATTTTGTGGATGTGCAATGATGTCTTGCATGTCCTGTGCAACATGTATGGATGTCCATTGACTCCCATCATGCTGGCAGCCTAAATGTCTGTAGTGGCTCTGCTAGGGGCCAGGTATATGCTGGGTTCCATGACCTTCCTTCCTTCCTTGGAGGAGAGCAGTCCTATGGACACTCCATCCTCCTCATCCCCAGCTGCCCCTCGGCCCCGAGTTTGCTCTCAAACTTAGATCAGCACCACAGGCAGTAGCACTACTGCTACACTAGTGGGCTAGCCCAAAGGAACGTGCTCTGTAGTGGCTAATTGTGGTTATACAATGGCAAGGAAAAATGTAAGAATCCGATTGGCTGCTGTCCCATTGAGACAGTGATGTTCTTACACAATACCACCACTGCATTTAAGACAGCTTGATGTTTTGCAACTAAAGTAGCATGAGCTTGGTTTCACATAAAAACCTTATTTACTAATATTGTGGGGCCGCAAATATTTGTCCTGGCTAAAACATTTCATATTTGGGCAACAGAACAAGTGTCGGAACATCTTTTATAGTATCAGTTTTACAGTTTTATTTTTTATGAGGAAACACACCACCTATGAATGCACTGCATCATGGGTATGCAAATACCTAATTGCCTGGTATTGCATAACACACGACAGTGATGCCAGACAATTATATGAAATACCCATAATGCAGTACTTTCACATGGGGAGTGTTTCCTCAAAAAAAATTAAAACTGTAGAAGTACATATAAAAGGGATGCTCCAATACTTTTCTCTGCCTAACTATGAAATGTTTTAGCCATCTATGTGTGCTCATTTTTATCCCCACAACATTAATAGGAGCCACTGTATAATAGCAATAAGGCACTCCAGAATGTTGTGTAATAATGTCACTCCTTGGGTGGTGGAAGCACTCTGCTTCACCTTGTGCATCAACTCACCTGAGGAGTGACATTATTACACAACACACACTCTGTTGTACCTTATTGCTTAAATAATTGCTACACTTTAAAAAAAAAAAAAAAAAAAAATCAATTAAACTTTTTATTATTCTCCCAAAAAGAACTCCCGTTTTATTTGCATCTGTTTCATTAGCACATTTCTAAAATACATATTTTCTTAAAGTGCTATGGCAAAAGGTCAAGTACTAAAAGTGCATCAAGATACAGCCCTAAAACAGTTATCTCAGCAAAAAACACTATGCTTCACATGGCAGGGCTGCAAGGTTTGTAGGCTGGCATTACCCCCGGTATGGTCCCATTACCTCATTGTACATATGAATGTCACGAAGAAGCCAGCAGAAGACCATTTGGTCCATCAAGTCTGTTGGTATTGCAGGGTCCACAACTTGAGCTACTGTCAATGCCCTCCCTGCCCACTCCTCCTATTCTCCCTATCCATGATCCTTACTTCCCCCTATGCCTAGCCCAGCCTCTCTTAAAGCTGCCCACTGTCTTCAACGAGATTACCTTTTCTGGCAGAGCATTCCATATAAGAACTCCTACTCATGAAGGAGCAGCACTCTGACCAGATAATCCCAACTGTGCCTAAGACATTTCAACACATTGGCCTGGATATTCAAAAGAGTTGAGCCAAGCGCAATAGGGTTGCACTCGCGCAAGTCTGAAATTGCGCCATTCTGCGATATTCAGCAGGAGGCAATTGCGCCACCGAAAACATGCTGAGTAACAGCACAATGATAATGAAGGCATGCTAACTGAAGGGGAGGAACCATGCATAAAGCGCGGTGTGATGTTTTAAAGATTCTTGCTAATGCGCAACAGTGGAGCAAGCGGAAGTTGCGCCATAGCGAAATGAGCCAAAATAAAAAGGAGCAAGGAAGAGGTGCAAGAACGCTACAGGGAAGCCACATGAGGGAGAGGCAGGGACAGGGAAAGTGTCAGAAAGAGGGGAGGCCAGGGAAAACTAACAGCAGAAGAGAGGCACAGGGAAGGTGTGTGGAGCCACACATTCCAGAGGCCAGCACAGACGGGTGTACCCGGTGCAGGGGAGGTGGCAGTCACTAGCAGCAGGTAGCAGGGGGGAACAAAGCAACAGCTGCTACGGGGGGGGAACGTAAGCCAGGGACATGGCCAGTGCCACCTGCCACATGGAGGCTGTAATGAGGGGGTGAGAAGGCAGGCTGCAGGGGGACGTGGCCGTGGAAGGGCCCGTCGGCGGTATGTCCCCAAAAGGCAGTACCGAGCCTGCACCAGCTTTGAGCTGTATACAGATACCGAGATTGTGGGCCGGTACTGCCTGAACAGGGCAATACTGAGGCGGCTCTGTGAGCTGTACAGTGATGTGATGCAGGCACCCACACGACTGAGTCATGCCCTGTCAGTGGAGACAAAGGTAACAGCCTGCATGTGCTTGCTCACCACGGGTACCTTCCAGAGACCAACTGGGGACACCACAGGCATAACCCAGTCGACCACATCACGCAACCTCACCCAGTTCCTCAGCGCACTGCTGCCACATGCTGAGGAGTACATCCATTTCCCCAGCACTGTGGTGGAGCGCACAGCAAACATTCAGGAATTCTATAGGGTAGCACATATGCCTGGCGTGCTAGGGGCAATAGACTGCACCCATGTGGCCATACACACTCCACCTGGTGAGGAGGGGGCCGCATACATGAACCGCAAGGGCTATTCCAGCATCAACTGCCAGGTGGTGTGCGATGCCAGTGGGCGCATCATCAATGTCTATGCCACGCACCCTGGGGGAGCACAGGATTCATACATCTGGCACCAGTCAGCACTGTGCCACCGATTTGAGACTGGGGACATCCCCAGGACACCTAGTGGGTGAGTATGCAAACCAAATGGACATATCGCGGGCCTGGGGGCATGGCCAGAGGTCCCATGGGTGTGGCCTACAGGGCTTGGGGCAGGCCAAAGCTGAACATGAAACTAACCTCCACCCTCTGTACACAGGTGACAGTGGATACCCACTCCGTCCCTGGCTGCTGACACCCTACCGGCGGCCCACGACCCCATCGCAGCAACGCTACAATGAGGCACATGCCACCACATACAATGTCATTGAGTGGGTGTTCGGGATGCTGAAGGCACGTTTCCATTTCCTGGACACCTCTGGTGGTGCCCTACAGTACAGCCCCTCAGAGGCCTGTGGAATATTCCTGGCCTGTTGCATCCTGCACAACATGGCCAAAGAATGTGGGATAGCTGTACAGGTCGAAGAGGGGGACAGTGATGGGGACACGGTGACGATGGTGTTGGGCAGTCCCCTTGGCCGACGAGACCCCCAACTGATCCGGCTGGCACAGCTGCACCAGGACACCATCACAGAGGAGCACTTCAGCCAACCCAGGTAAGTCATGGTGCCATGCGCAACCACCAGTGGCTAAGGCACAACACACAAACACGCATGGAAACACAGCAGGGTGCATGCTGGCAAGGGATGTGGCAGGGCACAGAAGCACACACACACACACACACACACACACACACACACACACACACACACACACACACACACACACACACACACACACACAACCAGGATTGGTGAACATCACACGCCACATGGACGGCACACATGCGTGCACACACACAATGCACCAAACATGCACAGAGGGCAGGAGGAACGCTGACCCAGAACGCCAACCTTAGCAACACACATGTCCACAGGTCACCACGTCCACTGTCTGTCCATGTGCGTGTGTCAGATGCTGGACACCATTGCACGTTGGTGTACAGCGCAATGCAGGCATCATCATGCACACGTACCTGCGGACAGCAGCCGGGAGGGTGTGCAGGTGGACCGTGTGTCCGTGTGCAGGGCTGGGCACCCACCCGTGCACTGCCCACTGAAACACACAATGCACACAGGGCAGCACCAGACAGTGCCCACGCTGGGAGATGGGTCAGTCTCACGGCACAGTGCCACAGCTGCCTTGGATGCATGGGCGGCCCCGCCAAGACCCGCCAGCACTGGCAGGCTGACCACAGGCCTCATGGGGTGGCACCAATGGCCCCCCCCAGGGGTTCCACTGCATGAACGCGACCGTGCCCACGCTGGGGTCTGCAGCACACTGAACATGCCTGCACCAGGAGTGCTTGGGATGCCCACAGCTGAACCCGGCATCAACAGGGTGGGTGTCTCACGATGCCAGGAACAGGGAGTGGATAGCACACTGCTTGGTGTGAGCGACACATGGGCACCTGACTGTGTGCCCATTGTGGCCATGACAGCAATGAACGCTTGTGCATGCCTGTCAATGGCAGCGGTCACATCCTCCCGCAAATGATCCATCCGTGACAGGATCCTATCGGTGTCCCTGCTGCGATGCTCCAGAGCCACACACAGTGCCTCCACGGACATTGCAAGCCGCATCTGCTGCTGGACCGATGCTCGCAGTAGGCAAGTGTGCTCGTCAGAGGTCGTCTGCCTCCTCGGCATCCTGTCCCTCAGGGTGTGCATGGGCCTGATGTTCAGCACCCCTTGAGGGTGGGTGCTGCACACCAGGACCAGGTATGGGCAAGTCCACAGGCGGTGCACAGATGCTGCCGCTGAACCCTGAACCCCCAGTCCCGGTGGGTGACTGCTGCACCCAAGGGCTCAGTAGTGCCACCGCAGTGGCCGCAACAGTCCCACTGTCCTGACCAGACACCGGTGCTGCTCCACTGGTGCTGATAGGCACAGCCTGGGACTGTGCTGACACGCTGGCCCACATGGCAGCACCAGCCACAGCCATGGGAGGACTGACCTGCTGTGTCCATTCTGTGCACACACATGTCACTACCCATGACGGTCAGTGTCTTCATCACTGGGTGCAGGTCTGTGCCCCAGCCACAGCATGCTGGCATCCTTGGACGTCCAGAGCGCTGGAGACACAGGAAGGGCTTCCCCACACCTGTCTCAATGACATCAGTGTGGACAGCCAGGCGCCCCACTGTTGTGCCCGATCCACAGAAACCTGTGGAGGTGGATGGTCAAACTCTGATTCTGGCTGACTGTCCTCAGTGGACAGGCCCACCAACATGACCCATGCAGGCGCTCCAGGATCTGTAAGGAGAAGCAAAGTCACGTTACTGCATGTTACCTACCGGCCTCCAAGGCAGACCATGGCTTACCGTTGCAGAGATGGGCCACCACCGTCTGAAAGCCACTGCCTGGAACTCCCTCTATGGCACTTCGGCGCATGCTTGCAGCAAGCCTATCCTCTGCTGGTGTGAGCTGCACCACTTCCGGCTGTCCCCCGCCTGCTGCAGCACATGCTGCCCTGAGGGCAGCCACCTTCTCCTTCACCCTCCTGTCAGTACCCATCTTCTTCTTACACTCCTGCATGGAGCACCGGTGGCTGCCATGCAGGTTCACGGCACATGCCACCTCCTCCCATGCAGCAGCACAGGCCAGAGGGGTGACCCGCCGTCCACTGAGCAGTGGCTCCTGATCCAGGTAGGCCTCAAAGTGCCTCGGTCTTGGCCATCATGAAATTGGGCCTCTTCTCCACCCACCACTGTTGTCTCCTCACCCAGAACTTGGTCGGTCATTATTCAGCCTGTAAGGATGGCAGTGGTTACCTGTGACTGTGCAGTCCAAAGCATGTCCCTGAATCCACAGTCCACACTCCCACACAGCATGCAACTCACCAATAAACTGCAGTATCTGACTATGGCCACTGCAGCACTTTGTCGCACTTTTATAGCGCAATGCATGCAAATTAGGTGAGGAGCAACTTTAATTAGATGCAAATCGTGGTGCTGCGCCATTGAATGGCTGATCGGATGATTTGCATATGACTGCCGAATATCACGCTTTTGGGCTTTGTGCAATTTTGTTGAACATGCTGAGCCAATGGCGCAGTTCAGTGACATGCGTAGTACACCTCACTGTGCATGCCCAAGCTGCTGACATGTTGTGCGCGATGGTCAATGCAGGGCACGGCCACCATTGTGCCAGTGGCGCTATAGTGAAGGTCACTACATGGCGCTGTGACAGGTGGGCCTTCATAGGTGCAATGGCACAACTGCTTTCGATAGTCCGCTGTGGCGCTGGCACACAGGCAACCAATGGCGTATATGCATAGTAAATCTGGTGCGCTGTCGTGGTCTTGCGCCTAGAGACCCTTGACCCTATGCCCAACCTTTGCCCCCTTGGCGCCACGTCGTCAGGCATGGGTGCACCTCTATCACGCTGTTTGGTAACGGCGTGATAGGAATTACAGCGCTATACCGCCCAGCATTTGCCGTGTTGGGTGCAGCAAGCGCCTGTGCCTACTATAGCAGTTGTGATGACGCAGAAGAGCCCCACAGTGGACTGCCATAGAGTTGGCAAACCTTGTGGCTGTTGTCGGAGCCACACCATGGGCCTCTGTTTGGGGAGGCGCCACTGGACAGGGCCAGGACCCAGGTGTGGCAGGAGGTGGCCACTGCCCTGGAGAGGGCCACCGGACGGAGGAGGACCATGGAACAGTGCAGGCACTGCTATGGGGACCTCAGGAGGAGGGAACTGGACCTACAGCCTGTCTGCAGTGCGTACCAGGAGCGGCACAGGTGCCATGTCCAGGTAGGGGATCCGTCAACGCACTTGTATTGTCCATATGGGTAACAGTGTTGTATGTGTCCAGCACATGGGGAGGGATAGTCTAGGGTTGGCTGTGGCGGTGTTTACAGGGTGTGGGGTGGGTGGGTCTGGCTGGGTGGGTGGGCACACACATTGGGCAGGGGGAACTTTGCTTCGTGATTGTACTGATGTTCTTCACTCTTTGTTTCCCCCACAGGCATGGATGAGCATCGCCGGCTGAGGGAGGAGTGGCGGAGGGAGGAAGACAAAGCGTCCAGGTGGGACGAGGGCCATCACTGCCGACCTGACCGGCCCGATGAGGGTGAGTGCCATAACTCCATGATTACTATTGCATGCTATGTAACAGGGTGGGCAGCGGGGCATGGCCACCATCCATGGACACCACTGCCATGCATGCGACTTGTGACAGTCAGCACTGTCCAGTGGCACTGCATGTCTGGGAGTGCGTCAGTGGTGGTCCATGTGTGTACCGGGCACATGGCTGTGGCACTGCCTTCACACCGCATAGGCACGTTACTGTATGGCCATGATGGTGCTGTGCAGGACATGGGGTGGGTGTGTGCCAGTGGTCCACATGGCTGTGACTGCCTGGGTGGGCAGGTCTTGTGGTGACACGGTCACTGTGGGTGATGCTTCCACCATCACAGAGGCGTGGCACATGGCTGTATGCCATGCACAATGGGTGGGCTGCAGGGGATGGACAGCTCACACCTATTGACTCTGCTCCCTCATCCTAGGTGACCGGAGACTCCTGCAAATTCAGCAGGGAATTACTGAGCTGCTCCAGGTGGCGAGGGAGACTTTGCAGCTCCTTCAGCGGATACACCGCCATGGGGTCAGAAGGAGATGGAGGAGCACACATCAGCACCAGGAGGAGGAGGACCGGGGTGGCCGTTGATGTCCCCATGCCCAGACTACCACCTTCCCCCCTTTGACCCACCCTCACACCCCTTCTTCCCTCTCCTATATGTTCACTCCTGTCCCTTACCCACCCCAACCTTGTTTGTGTCCCTCCCCCCCACGTTTGTACATAGTTGTGTAAATAGTTATTTTTGATATTTTTGAATACAAATATTTTGATATAAATACTGTGGTGGTCTCTGATTTGCAGCAGGCTATAGGTGTTCAGCTGCAGTGGGGTGCATGGCGTCGGGGGTGGTGCAGTCATGGGTATGTGTGTGTCCATGGGAAGTGACTATGGTGTGAGGTAGCTATCAGTCTGGGGTGTGTGGGGGGTGTGTGTAGTGTGTGTGTGTGGGGGGTGTGTGTGGGGGGTGGGGGGTGGGGTGGGGTGGTTCCCTGTGCAATGGATGACTGTGTGCAGTGGTCCATGGTTGCATGCTCTGTGTCCATGGTGCCCCTGTCAACCTGTCCATGGCCTGTGCAGCTGACACCCTTGCATCAATCAATCAAGTCTTTATTTAACCAGGCGTTTATCGTTGAGCAGAAGCTCATTTGCAAGGTGGAGCATGAACAATTGTATATACAGGTCAACACAGGTATTTACAAGGAAATATAGATAATACTCTTTACAGAGAGGAAGAAAAAAGTTCATATGTACATAGAATTATACAGATATTGTACAGATTACACGGTATTTACATACATAGAAGTGTCTATAGGAAGATAAAGCAGGTTATCTAAGGTTGCAGGAGGAAGTAACGGAAGAAAAAAATAAAAATATACACCAGGTAGAGGTGAAGGTGGGGAAGGGAGGGAGGTAGGGGAGAAGGCTAGGAGGGCACTGTGCACAGAGAGGAGTTGGTAAAACGGGATGTAGAGAAGGTGGATGGAGAAAAGGAGTATGTGTGAGCCCCGGGATTGAATGCTATAAAGTACGGGGCATGGTAGGATGTCACAACCCAGGGTAGTGAGCTCCTATCCGAGGTTGGGAAAGGAAGAATAAGAGGATGGATGGGCCTAGTGTTGATAAGAGAAGGAACAGTTAGGCTGGTGAGGAGCAAGCTGGGGGGTCAGTACTTAAAATTGGGTCTAGGTGTGGCTATATACCAGTGCAGACACCAGTACTGGGTCTGAGTGGGTGAAGCAGTTACATACTTCTCTGATTGTACGGAAATAAAGCATCTTGGGGTATGTGTGGGGGTTCCACAGACATACTGGTCCACCTGGGTACAAATGACATTGAGGGAAATAGCGAGCTAGAGATACAGGCAAGATTCAGGGAGCTCGCCAGGGTCTGTCATGACATAGGATGTACAGTTTCCTTCTCAGAAATCCTGCCAGTGCCAAGGGCTAGTGAGAACACAAAAGGAAAAATTAGGGAGATAAACCAGTGGCTCAGGGTGGTGTGAGGCCAGAGAGGGTATGGGGGAGACCTGGGAGGATAAGAGGCTGTATGCTAGAGATGAGACTACATCTCAATTTGGAGGAAGGAATCTTAAGTTGAAAATAGAGGAGTTCATTGGTGAAAAGTGGGGTTTAAATTTGTGAGCAGGGGTGGGATGGGAGAAAAAGGCTATCAAGGGGTGCCGATAAAGGAGGACTCTGTCTCCACCCCTAGGGACCAAGGAGGATTGCAGGAAAAGGCCAGCTGGCAAGTGCAGACCAGGAGAAACAGAATCCCCATGGGAACATGAGCAGGGAAATGGAACTATGGGAAAGGTGGAAGGTAGTCCTGCTAAATGCCAGGAGCTTGGGCAATAAAATGCCTGAGCTCCAGGCGATGTTAACTGAGGAGCAGTGGATGGGCAGCGGTCACTGAGACTGGGCCACTGCAAGACATGACTGGGACCTGAACCTGGAGGGTTACTATGTTCAGGAAGGACAGGGGAGGAAGGGAGGAGGGTAGCAATGATGGTCAAAACTGCATTGGCATAGGGGGAGCAGAGGAGGAGGGAACCGTGGAGGCGATTTAGGTCACCTTGATAACAAGGGGGGCAGAGAGGTAAAATAAGTGGTGTATAGACCCCCTGCCTGGCGGAGGAGCTGGAGGACAGTCTGGTGGCAGATGTTAGGAGACACTGCAGACTGGGCAGAGGACAGTGGTGGTGTTGGGGACTTAAACATGCCAGGAACAGACTGGGAGACTATGACATCCTCTGTGACCAGGGAACAGAGGTTGTTGGATGTCTTTCAAGGCGTTCCTAACTCAGCAGGTGAGGAACTGACCAGGAGGCACGGTACTGGATGTGGTCCTGTCAGACAGTGACCAGATTGGGGGCCTGGAGGTAAGGACCCATTGGCGGGGAGTGACCATGCCACGGTCTGGTTCTGCCTGGACCTAGGAGGGTGAAGGCTGCACAAAGACGGAAGTAACAGACTTCAGAGGGGATTTTAGGAAATGGGAAGGATCCTTAAGGAGCATTTGGATGGGATTGGGTCAGACATGGACGCTGGTAGTAGGTGGAAATCATCAGGAGAGGGTGCAGGATGCTACCAGCACCTGTGCAAGAGGAATGAAAATGTGGTAGGGCCCAAAAACCCTGTTGGTGGACCAGGGAGGTCCAGGAGGTGGTGCAGGAAAGAAAGCAGCCTATAAGCAATTCCAAGTGCTCAAGGAGTGAAAGGATTGAGGGGAATGCGAGCTGATGGCTAGAAGGGCCACTAGGTGGTGGTGACTAAGGCAAGAAGGAGCAGAACCTGGCCAGGGAAATTGGAGAGGGAAAAAGGGTTCTTTAGATACATTGGGGAAAGACGAAGGCTGAAGGGCAGATCAGCAGGATTAAATCAGGGAGAGATGGGCACAAGACCCAGGGGAGCAGGCTGAGGTACTAAATGGTACTTTCACCTCAGTTTTCACCAGGAAAATGGGGTGCTGCATCATACATGGGAGGAGACAGATAATGAGGAGGGGGGACCCTTACCGATCGGCAGGTCTGGGGAGAGGGAGGCATCACTGGCAGGTGGGAGGGCTAAGCAGGGAGAAGAGGTACCAGAAGTGGAAATCACAGCAGAGAGTGAGGGAAGCCCTCAGCTCCTTAAGACGGGAGAAAGCACCGGGGCGGATAAATTACATCCTAGAGTGCTGAAGGAACTTGCAGATGTCCTGGCAAAACCCTGGCAGAGCTTTTCACCATCTCTCTGAGGACAGGGGGCCCCAAGACTGGAAGGTGGCGCATGTAGTGCCTATCCACAAGGGGATCAAGGGAGGTGGCAGGGAACTACAGGCCTGTCAGCCTGACACGGTGGTGGCAAGGTGATGGAGGGCATTGTCAAGGAGAGGCTGGGGGACCTGGATAAGTCAGGTGCCTGGACGATAGACAGCATGGATTCATCCGGGAAATCGTGTCAGACAAACCTGGTGGAGTTCTATGACTGGGTGACAAGTGCCTTGGACCTGGGTAGACCAGTGGATGTCCTCTTTCTAGACTTCAGCAAGGCATTTGACTCTGTTCCTCATGTGGGCCTGTTGGATAAGCTAGGAGAAATGGGGTGGGAAACCAGATGATCAGATGGATAGGCAATTGGCTCCAGGACCGGACCCAGAGGGTCGTGGTTGGTGGGATAGTCTCATCCCAAGGAGGGTCATTAGTGGGGTCCCACAGGATCAGTCCTTGGGCCCTTCTGTTCAACACCTACGTATCTGACATAAGGACAGGAATCAGGGTGAGATGAGTCTCTTTGCAGATGACTCGAAACTGGGGCGGTGGTGGATGGGGAGGAGGAGGGTGGCCTGCAGGGGACCTGGAGGCTCTGGAAGATGGTCTAGAAAGTGGAAGCTGAGGTTCAATGCGAGAATGCAAGGTACTCCACCTGGGGCAGAAACCCAGGCCAAGTGTACACCCTGGGGAATACTACAAGTCTCGATGGCTGAGAGGGACCTGGGGTGGTGGTGGATGTCAAGATGAACAACTCTGAGACTTGTGGAGGGCAGCAGCCAAGGCCAACAGGATGCTGGGATGCATCGCTGGGGATCACCTCCAGAAGGAGGGAAGTGATACTCCCTCTGTATAACTGCTTGGTGAGGCCGCACCTGGAGTACTGCATGCAGTTTGGAGGCCACACTTAGAGGGACATTAACCTCCTGGAGAGGGTCCAGAGGAGGGCAACCAAAATGATTTGGGGCTTGGGGGACAGGACCTATGAGGAGAGGCTCGAAGAGCTAAATATGTACACATTGGAAGAGAGAAGGGACCGGGGGACATGATAGAGGTCTTCAGGTACATGAAGAGGGTAAATAGGGAGGAACAGTGAGGGTGCTTCAAGGAAGGAGGAAGGGGCCACTAGAGGGCATGGGTGGAAGCTGGAGGGGGAAGATTCAGGGAGAAAGGAGGAGGTGCTACTCACTGAGAGGGTGGTGGAGCCATGGAATGCACTACCTAGGGGCTGGTGGAGGCAGAGACAGTGGAGGGGTTCAAGAGGGTGGGACAGGTACAGGGAAGGGTTCTGGAAGCAAAATCCAATGCAGCAAGAATATCCGGAACTGGGAAGGGAGAAGCCAGAAGGCGAGGGGGACAGCAAGGTCAGCACCCAGGGTGGGGGCTGACCAAACGAGCAGACACGAAAGACCGTTAGGCCTATTCTGCTGGCATTTTAGTATGTTAGTAGTATGTAGTATGTTAGTATCTTGAAGGCATTTATACCGATTAGAGTGCTTAATTTGAGGTTTTTTGTAGATCGTTCCATAAGGTAGGTAGCACGAAGCTTATGGCTGCCCTGCCGAAGCGGGATTTTGCTTTGGGTACTTTAAGTGTAATAGCTGAGTAACTTAACACGTATTTCCCAATTATACTCGGGGGAAGACAGCAGGAGATATAGTAAGGCAGCTTATTAGAGATGGCTCTATAGGTCCAGAGAGCTGCGTTTCTGTGGCGCCTGAACTTTAGTGATGTCCACCCCACTGCATGTAGGGTGCAGTGATGCGTGTCGAAGGGGAGTCCTGTTATAAACCTCAGTGCTCGATGGTAGAGTGTGTACAGTTTAGCCATGTAAGAGTTGGGGCATTGGCTGTAGAGGAAATCAGTGTAATCAACCAATGATGGGAAAATGGATTGGACCAGTTGTTTCTTGGCATCTCTGGTGAGAAATTGGTTGATTCTAAAAAACAGTCCAAGCCTTTGCCGAAGTCATTTTAGCAAGTCCTCGATATGTTCAATGAAGAAGAGTCTTTGGTCTATCAAACTCCCAGATACTTGAATTTTGTAACAAATTCTAGTTTTTCATGAACTGTGGTAATTTGGGAACTGTCCCTGCACACAGGGTTAGCTATACGGATAAAAAGGGAAAGGACCATCGCTTTACGTTTTTGGCATTAAGGAGTAGCTTTTTTTTTTTGGAGGAGTTGGCTTTGCAAAGGTTGAATTCTGACTGTAGGTCATTGCAGGTAGCTTCAGGTGTTGGGCGACTCACGGAGAGAACTGTATCTGCAAGCGGGTGGATGTTGGCTTCTTTTATACAGTAGTCGATGTTATTAATGTAGATTGCAAAAGTAAGGGCTCTAATAAAACCTTGACCTGCAAGGTCTGCTGCCATGTCAGTGGTGGCTGTCCATGCAGGGCAGCCACTGTACCCGTCACAATGCTGAGTTGCCTCCTGTCACTGGTGTGGTGCATGTTTGCCTCAGGTGACACTGTGGCCTCTGCGGCAGTTGTCCCACCTCCATGCTGTGGCTTGTGTGTTGCAGGGGATGTGCACCACTGTCTGTGACTTGTGCTCCAGGCATATGATGGTGGCGTATGGGTCCACAGTGCCTGCACAGGGTGGCTGGCACTCCTGTGCCATGGAGGACTGCAGGCTGTGTACACGGTTGCCGTGGGCCCACACTGGGGGCTTGGTTGCCCCGCTACTGCATCCCTGTGATGTTGTTCCCTTGGATATGGGTGGGTGTTTGTCCCTGCACTGTGTTGCATCCGGTGTGGTGCAGGCTTCCATGCACCACTGAGGTGTCTGTGCTGGCTGTTGTGTGCCAGTGGTGGGTCGGGGTGCATCACTGGACTACTGTGCAGGGTGCTGTATCATTGGTGGTGGTGTCAGGGGCACGCCCTGTCCCATATGGGGTACCTCTTGTGCAGACGCATGGTCAGTCTCTCAGCTGTGCCTCGGGGTTGTGCATGGTGGCACTGTCTGCCATTGTTGCATTGCCGTGTGCTGCCACCCACTGCTGGGTGCTCACGGTGGGGCTGGCTTGTATGGTTCTCTGGTGCACAAGGTTGCAGTGTCAGTGGGGATGGTGGTATGCATGGGGTTTCCTGCAGTGGTGGTCGCTGCTCATGGGAGGGTGTCTGGGGGTCACAATGCAGGGTGTGCTGTGCACTGTGGGGGGATGGTGTGGCACAGGGTGGTCCGCCCTCTTTGTGTGGCAGTCTCAGCTTGCCGGTGGGTGTGATGGGGCACCATGGCCCGGCTGTGGGTTGTTTGCTTGTATCCATGGGCCGGTGGTTTTTCCAGCCCTCCCCATTTGTGCTGTGCTTGGGGTGTGGGGGGACGATGTCAGTTCTGCTGTGTGTTCCTGTGCCCATCTGTGGCATGGGTGGTGGGCCTCTACCTCCCTGGTTGTACAGTTATGTTGTTCTGCAGCTGGGGGGGGCTCCCTGCTTGTGCTATGGCACCTCTGGGCTGCTCAGCTGGACATCCCTTGTTGTGCCATAGCGCATCATATCTGCTCAGCTTCCCCTCCCTAGTTGTGCTATGGCGCAGGTTGTGCGATATTCAGACATTGGCTGTAGGCTAATTTGGCTTTGCTCCTTTTTGAATATCGTGTCTGTTGCACATGGGCGCAATAGACTTGTGCTTGCTCCTTGCTATTAAGCAGTTTGAATATCCAGGCCATTGTATATTTTTTCTCTGTTAATTTATACAATTTTACTCCCGCACATAAACACCCATCTTCACACAGCCTTTTTTTTAGTGCCTCACTGTAATGCTGAAGTGTATATCTTTGTATTTATGACTGTTTTGTTCAGATTTTCTGGCTTTCAATCCACAGTGATTTAAACCAGGCTTGGAAAAAAAAAAAAATCAGTAACCGCATGTGTGAACTATGAATCTTCTATCTTCAGATGCTTTTGCAGGCAAAGCAAGAAGAATTTGGTACTGCTGGAGGGGAAGAGACTGAAATGTCTGCCATGTGATTAAGGTCATAAAATGAATTAATTTTATTTATTTAAGCATTTAACCAGGAAGGCATGCTGAGCAGGTTACTGCTCTATTCCAGATACATCCTGGGGGAAGGGGGAACATATACATAGGTAAATGACAAACCATACAATTGAGATTCAGGAAGGGCAATCGCTGCACAATGGGCCAAAAATAGGACATAATGGATCTGGGGAACAAGCAGAAATACAGGAATAGTTTACATACATTGGCATAAATATAGATCGATGGGTATAACAATTTGTTGATATTTGCACAGAATGGTTTAACAAAACTGCCTAGGCACATGTGCAGGTAGTGGAGAAATAAGCTTGGAGCATGGAGCTAAGATGCCAGGGGAGGAGAAGTGCCGAATGTGTACGGAGGGAATTCCATAACTTAGGAATGTGGTAGCTGAATGCTCCCTGCCCAACAGCAGTGGCCCTATGTGGGACAGTTAAAGACCGGGAGTCAAGTTTTCTGAGTCGAATTGTGTAGTAATATCAATTTAGAAGAAGCTTAAAAAAAATTTATGAAAATGTAATGATTTTTAAAACTGTCCTGTAATTGTGTATCAATAGAAAAATATCAAAAATATGTAGCTGGCCATTTTTTGCTGTTACAACTAAAACACATTTATCGATTAATATTCTGAAAGCAAGGTCAAATAGTATAAATTCATATAGAACAGTACTGACACAAACAGTGCAAATGTTAGTTATTAAAATGTAATTTCAAGCTTTTTATAAAATATCATAAGATTATTTTTGGAAATGGTTGGAAAATACCAGTGTGTGTTCTGTCCAAGAATAAACATTCTTTTCTAGATGGCTTCGTAACGGTTTGTAAGTGTAACCCGCCCCGTTCTCCCCAAAATGGTGGGCTTTCCTGGAGTAGTCTTCCTGGGCACTGCAGTGCTCCCTGCCTGAAAGGGTCCCAGCTGTTGCTCTGCCTTTTGAGAGCCTGGCCCATATTCAGTGATGTAAATAGTGCATTCATATGAGAAGTATTACTGTGTCCCATGCCTCTGTGCGAACGTGCAAATTAATGCCATTGCACTGTGATTTTAAGAGGCTTACCCTGTGTACGTAGTATAGCCTGTGCTGGGTCCAGGTGGCACAAGGCTCACGACCTGCCAGGCAGCATTCCTATAAATCCCATTGTACAGTTGCTTGCAAGTACAGATGCAGCCCTATTGAATGCTGCAGACCATTATTTCTGAAGTTGAACTGTTACATTTAAAAATGAACTTTAAAGTTGGGACTGTTTACATACTGGTTAGCCAGTGGCCATATTGATACTTCAACCCTGCTGTTGAGCCAATCAGAGCTCAGGGGGTCCTTTTACTATGACCACTGGGAAGAAACTGAACTATATGCATGGCACTCATTTTAACCAATTGGAATGCTTAAACTGTGACTGACAGCCTGGGCAGTCAACCGGATTACTGGATTCTCTTTCCAGTCAGTTGAAAAGCAGCTGAAGAAGTCAGTCTGTCTCAAGCTTCTAACCTGAGAGGAGGCTCTGTACTCGGCTCAGGGAATTCAGGGAGAGGTCTCTCTCTCGCCTGAAATCCTACGAGGATTATTTGGAACTGCCAAATCTGCAGAACTCCTCAGCCTCCAAGCGGAGAAAAGGAATTATTTCCTCTGAGCTAAAATCCCAGACTGAAGGGTATCTGAAAATCACCCAGCTGTGTTTCGGTGAGAGACCCGTTTGCCTCAGGGACTGCTGTCTAAAACTTAAGTCTGGGGCCATTGGGATAGTCTCCTGTCAGTCTGCCAGAGGGGGAGTCTGGAATCTCTCATCTGCCACTTTACACTCCAGAGACATCAGATTGCAAGTGGGCAAGCTGTGAGGCCTAGACAGAACTGTGCCAGAATTTAAAGCTGTGATGCCAAATCCTCTTTCCAAAAGACTGTTGCTGCCTTTTGAAACCGTGCTGCTTGGAAAACTAGATTGGGGAGTCACTCTTGCAGAGAAGTTAGTCGTGGGTTGTGGCCATCTCTGGGGGAAAAGGTCTTGATGTGGCGGTGTTAGCCCTGGTCCCCACATTTCAGTCCTGGCCAAGAAGGACAACAGCCTGCAGCAACCAAGAACCAAATCTGGTTTCGAAGGAAGTCAGCCTGGCAACCATTCCAGTTCCCGAGGTCCTGGTTCAGTGAGTAACAGGGCTTGTCCCTGCAACTTAAAAGTATATTTGCCATCTGGTTTGCTTCTAAGTTCATTTTTGGTGTTTAGACTGTTTGTAAGCCATTGGGCCTGAGGATTACAATTTTAAGTTTTGTTTATGCTGTTGCAGCGAAGAGTGTTAAAAAAAAAAAAATAAATAAAATTGACCATTTAACGGCCCCAACCAGCTGCAACGCCGGCCACCCAGCTGCAGTGCTTCAGTCCTGCACCCATCTACATCCTGGGTACCCAGATAGCAGTGACTGGATTGTTCATGGGGTTGTCTGTGATATTTGAATGTGTTTCAGAAGACCGAAGAATTGCCTTAAATTTAACTCTGATCTGCATCCTCTCCCCTTGTTCAAATCCCCGAAGGGAAGGGGAAAGGGAACATTGTTTAACCAGGAGTAGCACACTAAGCCAAAGCTTGTTTCCAGATGCAACCTGGGAGCACAAGGAAGTTAAGTGACTTGCTCAGGATCACACAGGATGCACCTACACAGCTGTGGGATTCAAACCCCGGTCTCCAGAGCTGCAGCTCAGAGCCTTAACCCACTGCACTATACTGCCTCCTAAATAAATTTGGTTTATTTATTGAATGTTCTATGGACCCTGAGCATATTAGAGTGCTGTGGGAGCTAAAAGGTATATTGTTACTAAAGATCATTCTTGATAGGTACACAGGGCGTATTCAATAGGTCCAAACCCTGTTGGTAAGTGTGGTTGCTGTGAGCATATTAGCGCTCACCAGTAATTGTAACCATGAATGCCAAGTACAGTGTTGAAAATCTGAAAGGTGCTTTAGAAATAATTTATTATACCAATCCATGTGGGACCACTGGTTGGGGCAGTGGATAGGTACAACATCCCAGAGGGTTGTGCCAGCTTAACATCAAACCCACTTGAACATCACACTGGGTGGAGGCACCGCACACATAGTTTTATTGTTGGTATTGAGCCTTTATCCATCCAAGCCAGAACCCAGGCCCCTCAGCCTGCATCCTGGGCAGCAGGCAGTAGTATCCATTGAGGCTGGCGCCCAAAGTTACATACTCTAGCTCATCATTCAAACCCAATGACTTCAGACTGTTTAGTCTGAAGATCCACTGGTTTCCAGTCTGTAGCAGACTCTTAAAACAACCTGCTCCCCTAGCATACACATGTTCCAGTCCCATTCAGATTTGGTACATGTCTGCTGAGGATGAATCATGGAGCCATTAAAATGAGCCTTTAGTGGACTGTCCATTCTGCCTGCTGTGAATATCTTGTATAGGGGCTGTGGGGGCAGTGTCCATGGCGTTGCCACTATTGGGTGCAGTGGAAGCGGGCCACCAAGGGAGGAGATCAGGGTGAGCTGCAGGAGGAGATCGGGAGCGGCAGTGAAGTGGGCTGCCAGGGGAAGAGATCAGGGTAAGCTGCAGGAGCCGGTGTGATTTTTGTCCCATCCCAGCCTCCATTAAATACTCCTGCTTGGTGGAGCTATACAGAAGAGATCAGCACCAGACTGAGAGGAGCAGAGGAGGATACATCCCTCTAGTGGCATGGGCTGAGTGCAGAGCTGAAGATACTC
Source organism: Neoceratodus forsteri (assembly GCA_016271365.2). Taxonomy (NCBI): domain Eukaryota; kingdom Metazoa; phylum Chordata; order Ceratodontiformes; family Ceratodontidae; genus Neoceratodus; species Neoceratodus forsteri. The sequence continues at coordinate 1,098,100,271 of CM057451.1, forward strand.
AAGAAGGAGATGTCGCCAAGAGGATCAGGGTTCAGGGACAAGGAGGCAGAAGCAGCTGTCCAGGGAAGGAACAGCAGCGAATGAGGAGGTGGCAATATCTTCTGGGCAGGGAAGTAACTGCAGCACAAAGTGCGTTCATTTTTACCTGTCTGCATTGGTGTTTGGGAGCCTTGGGAGGAAAACTGCAGAGTTGCAGGTTCTCATGGCAGAGGGAGAGGTGGACATTGCAGCCATCACGGAAACATGGGCCACCCAATATAATGACTGGGACCTGTCTGTACCAGGGTACAGGTTATTTCGTAGGGACAGGGTGACTGGGAAAGGAGGGGTGGCACATATGTGAAGGAAGGACTGAAGTGTGTAAGGGAGGAAGGGAGGAGGGTAGTACAGAGTCACTTTGGGTGCAAATCCAGGATTCCAAGAATAGGAGTCTTAGAATGGGAGTGGTGTACAGGCCACCATCTCAGATGGAGGAGTTAGACAGGAACTAGCGGGACAGATCAGGAGGACCTGCGAGAAGGGTAGTGTGTGGTGATTGTGGGGACTTCAACATGCCAGGAGTGGACTGGAGCACCCAACAACCAGGAATAGAAGGAGCAGGTACTGCTGGATGCCTTCCAGGACAGCTTCCTGCTGCAAATGGTCAGTGAGCTAACCAGGTTAGGGAATACCCTTGGCCTTGTGCTGGCAAATGGGGACTTTGTGGGAGAGAACTTACAGTGGAGGAACTGCTGTCAGGGAGTGACCACCACTCAGTATGGCTCACATTGGATATGGGCAAGGAAGGAGTGGAATCTGGCACAAGAGTGCTGGACTTCAGGAGGGCTGACTTTGGGAGGATGGGGGAAGTGGTAAAAGGGTACCTGGCCAGAATTCAATCTAGTATGGATACTAACCAGAGATGGGAGCTCATAAAGTTGGGGATAGTGGAGGCAAACAAACTCTGCTGCAAAGCCCAGAGCAAGAAGGCTAGGGCTAAGAAACCGAGCTGGTTGAGCAAGGAGGTCATGGAAAAGGTAAGGAGGAAAAGAGCTGCCTTTGGAAATACAAGAAAACAGTGAGGGGGAGGACAAGAGGAGTACTTGACAGAATCAAGGAGGTGACAAGGGCAGTAAGGGAGCCAAAGCATCTACGGAACTCAGGCTGGCACAAGGCATTAAGAAGGGGAGAAGGACTTTAAGCACATCAGGAGAAGAGGAGCTGTAAGGACCACATAGTAAGGATTAGGAAGGAGGGGGGTTGGGTGGAAGCAGGGTCTGATAAGCGGAAGCACTAAATGAGTACTTCTGCTCAGTATTTACTAAAGAGAAGAGGGGGTGACACCCAAGATGGGTGAAATGGCAGACGCAGGGGGAAGTGGTGACAGATGGGGAAATCATGGAGGGCAGAGTTTGAGAGGGTTTGAAGGCACTGAGGGTGGACAAGGCACCAGGCCCAGATGGCATCCACCCAGGGTACTGAAGGAGCTGGCAGAGATCCTTGCAGGACCTTTGGCAGACCTATTTTAATGCCTCACTACATTCAGGGTGTACCTCAGGACTGGAGGATGGCTCATGGTGCCCCTCCACAAGAGTGGCCCAAGGATGAACCGGAAACTACAGACCAGTGAGCCTCACATCCATCGTGGGTAAGCTAATGGAGACGATCCTGAAGGAGAGGCTGGTGGCCCTCTTAGAGGCCAAAGGACTACAGGACAGCAGACAGCATGGCTTCATACGTGGCCGATCCTGCCAAACCAACCTGGTTGGATTCTATGACTGGGTAACTAGGCAACTGGACAGGGACATGCGTGGATGTCCTGTATCTGGACTTCAGTAAGGCATCTGACTCAGTGCCACATGGAAGGCTGGGAAGGAAGTTAGTAGGCACAGGGGCAGGTGCAGTGCTGGTGAGATGGGTAGGAAACTGGCTGCAGGAGAGGCAACAGAGGGTGGTGGTGGGTGGGGCCTCTCACACCCAAGGGCAGTGACGAACGGTGTCCCACAGGGCTCAGTGTTGGGACCAGTGTTGTTTGGGATATTCATTGCAGACATATCATGGGACATCAAGAGCAAGATCAGTCTGTTTGCTGATGATACCAAGGTTGGCGTGGTGGTGGATGACCTAGGGGGATGGCAGAGGTTGCAGGATGATCTGGCAAAGCTTGAAACCTGGTCAGACACCTGGCAACTGGGCTTTAATGCCAAAAAGTGCAAGGTGATGCATTTTGGGATGAAGAACCCAAGGAGGACTTACCAGCTAGGGGGAGTGCAGCTAGCCCAGACAGAGGAGAAGGATCTGGGTGTGCTCATCACAGGGTCAATGAACAACTCGGCACAGTGTAGGAAGGCAGCTGCAAAGGCCAACAAAATGCTGGGTTGTATTGCAGGGGTATATCCTCAAGGAGGGAGGAGGTGATTCTGCCACTGTATAGGTCATTAGTTAGACCACACCTGGAGTACTGCGTGCAGTTCCCAGCGTCCGTATCTGAAGAGGGACATTAAGTTACTGGAGGGAGTGCAGAGCGAGGGCTTACAAAGATGATCAAGGGTCTGGGGACTTATCATATGAGAGGAGGTTGAAGGAGTTGAACATGTACTCACTGGAGGAGAGGAGAGAGACAGGGGTGACATGATTATTCCTTTCATGTATTTAAAGGTTTCAAACAAGACAGGTACAGAGGGGCTGTTCAAAGTAAGGGAAGGGAGGGCCACCAGGGGCCATGATATGAGACTGGAGCGAGGAAGGTTCAGGAGGGAGATGAGGAGACACTTTTTTACAGAGAGGGTGGTGGCTGGGTGGAATGCATTACCTGCAGAAGTGGTATGCAGTAGAACAGTGGACTGCTTCAAACGAGGATGGGACAGGACAAGGGGGAGGGTTAATGAAGGGGAAGGGTGGAAGGGAGGGGCAGCTGCAGAATAAGGGGTGCTAGCTGCACATTCGAGCAGACTTGATAGACCTCTAGGCCTTTATCTGCTGGCAAATTTCGTATGTTCGTATGTTCGTTTGTGTTCTGGGGGGGTGGTGTATATAGACGGAATTATACTTGGGTTGTCTGTTTTTTGGTACTGTTTTGGGCTTCATGCAAGTACAGCTTTGTTACATGCGCAGTTGGTATTACATTTTAGTTGGGGTCTGGGCTTTTAAGTAACCTAGATAGGGCTGTATTTTCTAGTTAGAACTGTATTTTCTAGATCCTATTGTAATATGGGTAGGATAGTGGGCTGCAACGGATGTGGGGCAGTGGTTTGGATGAACATTTTGTGGAAGCTAGGAGGGTGACCAGTCTGTCACAGGCTGAAGAGCCTCAAGGAAGAGGTGCTGTGGCTTGGGAGGAGCTGGAGATGGGGGGAGAAAATTTAGGGCAGGAGGTCCACCTCAGGAGTATCATGAGGACACAACATGGGAGGCACATTGGATCAAGGGAGGGGTTGGGCGGGGTGTGGGAGCATAACTCACAAGGGGCCTAGTACTGAGGGAAGGCTCAATTTGGAGGGAGGAATGAAGGCACAGCAGTGCAGAGGGGCAGGCAATAGGCTTACAGTGCTAGAGACCATGGTGGAGGAGGGTGTGGGATACCAAGAGAGGACAGGAAGGAAAGGGAGGGGAGGCACAAGGGAAGGTAGCTGGTCTAAGGGGTGGCAGGGGAGAAAGGGTGAGGGCCCAGCAGGAGGATAGTCGAATGGAGCAGGGATGCAGGGGAGTGCAGCAGGGCAGATAGGGAGAAGGCGTCGGGGGAATAGCAGCAGTGGAAGTGGAAAATAATGATGGGGGAATGGCAACAGGAAAAGACTGGGGGAAGGGTGTGCAGGAGAAGTCGAGCAGGAGAGGAGCAGGGACAGAGGGGAAAACTGCAGGAGTCGGGCAGAAAAATGGTGACAGGGACAGGTGGGGGCAATTGTGTGCTAGAGGAGGGGACAGGCAGGAAAACTTTGGCAACAAACAGATGGGGGGGGAATTATGTGCAGGAGGAGCACGTGGAGTCCAACAGGAGAGGAGCATGGGAGGAGAAGCCGGTGGATGGAAATATGGAGGGGATACTTGTACTGGGGGACTCGATACTAAAGGGGGGGGTAAAGTGGGTAGCAAGGTGGAAAGGCATAGTCTTATACGGGTAGAGGCCATGCCAGGGATGATGGCTGAAAGAGTGGGACAATCCATCCCAAAGTATGCTGGAAGGGAGAGACCTCACAATTCTACATCTGGGAACAAACTATCTGGCAGATAGTGCATTAGGTGTAGTCCAAAAGAGGTTTGAGGAGCTGGGAACTTTACGTGGCGGGGAGGGTAAATCGGTAACTTTTTCTTAGGGTACTACCAGTGCCCAAGGTGAGCACAGCTAGAAAACAAAGGATCAAGGAATTTAATGAATGGTTAAGCAAATGATGTCACACCAAAGGGTGTGGATTAGTAAGAGGGTGGGTACAGACCTGGGAGAACAGCAGTCTATACGCAAAGGATAGACTTCACCTAAATGAGGAGGGCAAGAAGGTGCTGAAATGGAAGCTTGGGGAGTACACTGAGGTAGCAGGACATTTAATCTAGAAGAGGGGGGTGGTAGGTGAAGGGAGGGCACACAGTGGCCACGATGGAAAGCAGCGTGCCAGATCACCCCAGAACAAGAGGCCACGGCAGGCAGAGGGATGGGATAGGAAGGGTAGGCGATGAAAGGTGGTCACCATGAATGCTGGGAGCCTGGGGATAAAATGAGTGACTTACAGGCCCTCATGGTGGTGAGGGAGGTGGACATGGCAGCCATCACGGAAACACGGGCCACCCACTTAGCATGACTGGGACATGACAGTCCCAGAGTACAGAATATTCCGCAAGGATAGGGAAAACAGGAGTGAGGGGTGACAGTATATGTGAAGAAGGGGCTAAGGTGCATTAGGGAGGAGGGAGAAACGGGGGCGGCATAATTTCTAATCCAGGATTCCAAGAATAGGGCTCTCCGGATGGAGGTGGTGTACAGGCCACCCTCCCAGACTGAGGAGTTGGACAGAGAACTTGGGAGGCAGATTAGGAAGGCATTCAGGAAGGGGAATGTGGTGGTGGTGGAGGGGGGGACTTCAACCTGCCAGGGTACACTGGGAAACCCCAGCCACCAGTAGTAAAAGGGAGCAGGTACTGCTGGATTTATTTATTTTATTTAGCTTTTGTTTACCGGGTAGGTACACTAGACAAGTAACATGCCTATTTTCAGGAACGACCCGGGAGAGTGCAAAACATACAAGATACATACAAGGCAACTTAGAAGGAACAACTTATTACAGGAGGTACTAACAATTGTAGAAAACAAATGCACAAGCAGCAATTACACCCATAACAGGAATTACATAGGTTGACATTAGTGACAGCAGGATGCGCAGAAAACATTTCATTTCACTACGGAGGCTTGAACAGTCACACACTGATGATAATTTTAAGTGCGACCACAGTGAGGAGTGAAAGATCCCATGGGAGGGCCATGTGACAGGTTCAGGAAGAGAGTTCAGAGTCTGGGCACATAAGCAGCAAAGTCTCGGTCCCCCATAAGAGTCCGGGTGGAAGGGACTTTGAGCAGTCCAGCAGACTGGGACCTAAGCTTGTAGGCATGGTGTCCATTTTGGGAGGAGATTCACCAGACCCTGAGGGGAGCCAGAAGCAAGCACCTTCTTGGAGAAAGCTTCAACACCGAAATCCAAGTATTCAGCCGGAGGCAACCAGCGGAGTTTATCACAGAGATCACAGCGATGGGTGAGTTTGGGACAGCAAGTGAAACCGACAAATATTGTTATATGCTGTGTTCCACCGGGCAAGGTGAATATGGGGGACCAGGCACACGGAGGGATCCATAGCTGAGGGAGGGAAGCAGCACTCCTCTTGCAAGTGCAAGTCTCCGCCTCGGTCAGGTTGTATTTGGCCCTATAGGCTGCCTCAAACTTGCAATGTGTGTTTACAGATGTTGAGGATATGACTCCCCATGTCAAGTTGGGGGTCAAGAGTAACCCCAAGATATTTGATTGAGTTCACCGTTGGCAACGAGGGTCCACCGTCACAGGTTATGTTTAGCAAGGATGATGAGGCTTTTATCTTGGCCGTGGAGCCAAAAAGCATGGCCTGTGTTTTATTAAGGTTCAACACCAGCCTATGGTGAGTAACCCAGGCCAGGACTCTGCTGAAATAATCAGTCAGGCTCTGGTTTAGTGCTGCGACATTGGGGGAATGGGCCACTAGCACCAGATCATCTGCATATAGAGTGGCTTGGCAATGAGAGGTCACCAGTGGCAGTTGATTGATAAAGAGCGAGAAAAGGAGAGGGCCCAGTACTGATCCCTGGGGCACTCCCATAGTCACCGCCCTGGGCTCCGAGAGGACCTTGTTGAAGCAGGTACGCTGCTTTCTACCCTTCAGATAGCCCATGAACCAGTTCAAGGCATGGGAGGAGAGACCAACGGCCCTTAGTTGCTCTCCGAGAAGGTCATGGTTAACGAGGTCAAAAGCTTTTGATAAGTCTATAAATAAAGCACTAGACAGTTTACCTTGGTCCATGGCAGATCTTATGCTGGAAGTCACAGTAATCAGAGCAGTAGTGGTACTGTCCCTTTCAGCCGTGCTGTGCCCTGGATAGAAGTCATGAGAGTGCAAATATTCCGAGTTGCTCGCCACCACTTTTCAAGAAGTTTGCCGGGGATGGGAGGATTGCAATAGGGCGATAGTTGTCAGGAGTTTGGGATTGCCCTGCTTCAGAACTGGTACTATCCTTCTTCCTTCCTATATCAGGATTTCCCTGAGCTAAGGGATAGATTAAAGATGTGGGCAACCGAGGAGGCAATGTAGGCTGCTCCTAGCTTGAGAAGTCGTGGTTCCAGGAAATTAAGACCAGGGCTGGAGTACTGGGTGAGGGCAGCAAGATGCTTCTGGACGTTGAAGACTGATACTGCCCTGAGATTAAACTCACTCCGATGATGTTGATCCGCCTGACCCGTGGGTTGGAAGAGTGAGCGGCTCCCATCAGTCATGAAGTCGGAGGTGAGGGGCCGAGGAGGTCAGAAGTGGCAATTAGGGAGTCAGCTATGGTTTGAGGATTATTGCAAGAGACACCATCTATGACCATATCCGTGACACCCGCGCTGGAGGATCCACTAACTAGGGATTTAATGTTCCTCCAGAACCTCCTGGGGTCTCTGGCAGAGTTAAGTAGCACAGACTTGCAGAAGTCACTTTTTGCTACCCTAATAGCTTTCTTACACTGGTTCCTGAGGTGCCGATATCTCTGGAGTTTAGAGGGATCACTGGATCCTTTGGCATGAGCCCAGCATCGGTCTCTTCACAAGATCTTGGCTAGAAGATTTCCATTCAGCCAGTAGGTAGCCCTCCCTCACCCTCCGAGTGATCAGAGATAGAGTCTGGGAGCATGCCTGTCCTGGATATCTCCAAAGGTATCAATAAAGCAGGAGGTTGCCACTGAGGGGTCAGTGGCTTCCAATACCCTAGTCCAGTCAGTAGACCTTAAGTCATCCAGGAACCTCACTGAGTCAAACCTGGAATAGTTCCTGACTCGAATAATTTTGTGTGGGATTTTTGAGGAGGAATTTTCCAGACACAGAACACTGGGGAGTGATCGAGATAGTCAGATAGTGTGCCTGAGTTGATATTCTTTCGGGCGGTTTGTTAGGATCCAATCCAGCAGGGTACTCAGAGGAACCACTACCAGACTGTCTAGTCGGGTCACTAATTAGTTTGGTAAGGGATAGGGTGGCAAGAAGGGGTTCACATTTCTTAATGTTCCCACTCTCCCAATTTAGGTTGGTATCACCCATGATAATAAGTTCATTGTCTCCTATACTGGACCTGACCGTATCCAGGAGATAAGTTAGTCCTTCTAGGCCTCCCCTGGGAGGGATATAGGCACATACCAGATGCAGCTTCTTTGTGTCCCCTAGCAGCAGGAGCCCGTGCAGAAGCTCACAGGGGGGATGATCAGTGGGGCAATGAGTCACAAGGGAGATTTTCAGATGGACTCTATAGTAAATAAGGATGCCACCCCCCCCGCCCCCTGGCCTGTCAAGGCGGATGAGCTCATAACCTGTTAAGGAACAGGCGGAGTCAGGGATAGAGGATTTGAGCCAGGTCTCTGTTATCCCTAGAATGTCAGGTTTGTAAAGTTCAACCCACGCTCTCAGCTCATCATGATTGGGTAGCAGGCTTCTGATGTTCAGATGAGATGATTCATAGATGAGCTATTTTTAGCCCCTTACTCATACTCCAGGTAGCAGGAGAGTTAGTGGGCAGATTAGGGGGTCCAGGGTTAAGCTGTATATCCCCTGCCCTAAGTAAAGCAAGGAGAAAAAGCCAGGGGAGATACCACCTAAAGAGCGGGTGCCCACCAGGACCGTTTGCTGGTCGGATTTTCTTGACCCTGGCCGAGTACATAACGCATCTAATGTCAAGACTAAGGAGGTACTGTAGTGCATTACGTGAGGTGGAAAGCAGGTTTGAAAGAAGTCAGTGTCATCATAGGGGAGGACAACTTCCAAGTCACTTCCAGGGATATTGGGGAGAGGTAACACATTGTAGGAGGACCAGCCCTAGGGCCAACACTACAAGTGGGGTGGCCATTCGGACAACCGACAGCCAACCCCTGAGCACTACACAGGAGCTTCCTCCATCCATATTGAAGGAAAGGGAACAACCCCTGTCGTAGATGGAGGCACAAGGAGGCCTGCATAGGAGGACATGTCAGGACACCTCAGCCAAGGATGACCCAGAGGGAGGAGGTCCACACACCCTGTGCTATACCAGGCAGCGAGGCTACCAGCAGGCCAAAGGAGACTGGTTGACCTATACTGCATCCCGCCAGGAACAAGAGGACCAGTCCAGGCACGGCAGACAGGTAGTCCACACAACCAGTGGGGCGGGGGGATGGAGTGATCCTGGTCACTAGAAGGCAACCCCAGGGACTACAGTCAACGCAGCCAGGGCAACCAGAGTTGCTGACATGACCCTATGTCAACCCTCCTCTCTAGGAGCAGTAGTCAAGGGACATCAACAAACATTGACTACCGCAATTTCGTTAGTATAAGAAATGTGGGACAGCTCCTAAGCTCAAAATATCAGTAGTTCAAAAAGTGCAGGACATCCCCAAGATAGAACTATGCAGCATAGTCATCAGTTACTGGTAATAGCATGAACATTAGTATAGGGTGTCAGTATCCACAGCAGTTTCGGAAGCACAAGAAGAAGTGGGACAACTCAGTAGCACAGTATTTCAGAAGCATACAAGTTGCAGGACAATTCCTGGACAGAGCTTGAGCAAACATAAACATAAGGGGTAGGTATCAGCATAAACATATGAAATTCAGGTACAGGTATCAACAGGGAGATGATCACATGGAGGCCCTTACACAGATAAAACAAAAGCGAATGACAGGCTGAAATAATAGAAAAAGGAAAACCATCCAGAGCACAAATAGTGCACAGGAAATTGTCTATTCCTAGCCCATTGATCAGGTACAACAGCTGAAATTGCTCAGAGGGAAATAGAATACCAACATGCACACAGACCCAGTTGAAGGGAGAAGTACGCCCATGAGTCACATACCAAGCCCAGTCCAGATCACAGGGAGGAGATTTGTGCAAGAGTATTACCCTTCTTTAAACAGGGAAGTACCTCCCCTTATCATTGATAGGGTAGAGTGACGGTAGGTAAGGCCAGCAACACACATAAAAGTTTCCCCTCACCAAAGGGAGGGCAGGTAGGCCAACAAAAAAATTGTCTGTGTGCCTTTCTCTACTGCACTTGGGCAGGGGTCACGCGCTTCTTTAGTCTGTTGGTTTTTAGCCGAGGAGGCCCGCCGGAGCTCTCCGTAGCCCACGGCACCTCCACTCGGCGAAGCGGTGACCTTCTTGACGGCGCTGGGGGCCTCAGAGTAGGTCGCCCTCACCTCCCCTTTCTCTCAGCGATGCGATTCAGAGTCCAGGTGTTTCAGCAGAGCTCCTACCAAGGAGCCGGGGAGAATGTCACGCTGGCAGGGACCAATAGAAAGCCGCATGTGTTGGATGGCAAGGAAGAACCAGGGACAAAGGACAAGTAGGAGGAAACAGTAGGATTCCAATTATGCAGCAGAAGAAAATAAAAGCAGGAGTCCACCTCTGCGCCTAGCCTCTCTGGTGAGCACCGATCATGCAGCCCTTCGGGTACGCTGCGGTGCGAGAGGAAAAAATATTGTCTGTGTGCTTTTCTCTCCTGCACTTGGGCAGGGGCCACGCGCTTCTTTAGTCTGTTGGTTTTTAGCCGAGGAGGCCCGCCGGAGCTCTCCGTAGCCCACGGCACCTCCACTCAGCGAAGCGGCGACCTTCTTGACGGCGCTGTGGGGGCCTTCAGAGTAGGTCACCCTCACCTCCCCTTTCTCTCAGCAATGCGATTCAGAGTCCAGGTGTTTCAGCAGAACTCCTACTTAAGGAGCCGAGGGAGAACGTCACCGCTGGCGGGGACCAATAGAAAGCCGCATGTTTCGGAGGCAAGGAAGAACCAGGGACAAAGGACAGGTAGGAGGAAACAGTAGGATTCTGAATTATGCAGCAGAAGAAAATAAAAAGCAGGAGTCGCATTACTGCGCACAGAGAACTTTGAGTCCACCTTCCTCATTTATCCAAGTCCATATTGTACCTAGCATCCAGGTCCTCAGAGTCCATGCGCCCTGTATCATAACCCGTCTTTTTGTCTGGAATTAGGATATATCCTTGATCTCATACATGACAGACGTATGGGTCAATGGCATTGCCACATTTGAATCTAGCACTATTCCCTTGTCAATGGCAAGGAACCTTGGATATGTCACCACACACCAGTATTGCTACATGTTTTGAAAAATATTCCTGCACAATCCAGGAAGCCATATTTGTGACTCTCTGTGTCACTGCTGCATTTTCATCCAGCAACATCCATCTCTGGATTTCAGGAATGTTCCTCACACAGGTGGTCAGCAAACGAGCGGGAGAGACACCTGAGACCTAGTGCTCACAAATGGGGAGTTTGTGAGGAATATCAAGGTGGATGAACAATTAATGGGGAGTGACCATCACTCTGTATGGTTCAAGTTGATTATGAGCAAAGAGGGGGTGGCATCCAACAAGAAGTTGCTGGATTTCAGGCAGGCAAATTTTGCAGAGATGGGGGAGGTAGTGAGTGGGTTCTGGCCAGAATCCAGCCTAGTATGGACATGGACCAGAGATGGGATCTCATAAAGAGGGATACTAGAGGCTACTAATTCCTGTAGCAGGACTCTGAGTAAAGGCCAGGGCAAAAAGCCAAGCTGGATGTGAGGGCTGTCATGGAAAGGTGAGGAGAAAGGGTGGCCTTTAGGAGATGCAGGAAATCGGTGAGGGGGAAGACTGGGAGGAGTCCCTGCAGGTGGTGAGGGAGGTGACAAGGGCAGTAAGAAAAGAAAAGGCTGCAAAGAGCTCAGGCTGGCGCAAGGCGTAAGGGAAGCAGAAGAAGAGCTTCTTGGTACAGCCGGAGGACTGTGAGATCAGATAGAAAGTAATGAAGGAAAGGGATGGGTTGAAAAGGGGAAGAAAAGACAGAGGTGCTCAATGACTACTACTGCTCTGTATTTACAAAAGAGAGGGAGTGGGGAGGCTGTAGAGGCTGGGGGAGTGACTGATGGAGTGATCACAGAAGGTAGAGTGCTGGAGGGCTTGAGAGTACTGAGTGGATAAGGCACCGGGGGCAGATGGCATTCACCTCAGGGTGCTCAGGGAACTGGCGGAGATGCTGGTCGGGCCCTTGACAGGCCTATTCAATGCCTCACTGAATTCAGGATGTGCACCCAGGGATTGGAAGCTGGCTCACATGGCTCCCCTACATGGCAGCGGCCCCAGAGATGAACCAGGGAACTATAGACTGGAGAGCATCGCGTCCATTGTGGGGAAGCTAATGGAAACAATCCTGAAGGAGAGGCTGGTGGTCCTACTGGAGTCCAGTGGGTTGCAGGACAGTAGACAGCATGGCTTTGTCATGGGAAAATCCTGCCAAACCAACCTGGTAGAGTACTATGATTGTGTAACTAGGCAGAAGGCTTAGGCCCATGCAGTGGATGTCCTGCACCTGGATTTCAGCAAGGCATTCAATTTAGTGCGACATGGAAGACTTGGAACAAAACTTGAAGGCACAAGGGCAGGACCACAAATGGTGGAATGTATGGGAAACTGGCTACAGGAAGACAGCAGAGGGTGGTGGTGGAAGAGACTCTCATCCCCAAGGGTGGTGATGAGTTGGGTCCCACAGGGCTCTGTCGGAGACCAGTGTTATTTGGGGTATTTAGTGCAGACATTTCCATGGGCATCAAGGGCAGGATCAGCCTGTTTGCCGATGACACCAAGATAAGGATGGTCATAGATGACATAGAAGGGTGGAGGGGTCTGCAGGAAGATCTGAATAAGCTGAGGACTTGGTCAGACACTTGGCAGCTGGGGTTCAATGCCAGAAAGTGTAAGGTCCTGCATTTGGAGTAACAAATCTAAGAAGAAACTATCCGGGGGGGGGGGGGGTTGTGCAGCTGGCAGTGAACTGAGAAGGACCTGTGGGTGGTCATGTGATCAATGAACAACTCTCATAGTGTAGGAAGGTGGCAGCAAGGGCCAGCAAAATGCTGGGTTGTATCACAAGGGGAGTAATGTCAAGGAGAGGGGAGGTGATTCTGCCACTGTATGGATCACTGGTTAGACCTCATCTTGAATACTGCATGCAGTACTAGCACCCGTACCTGAAAAGGGACATTAAATTAATGGAAGGGTGCAATGTAGAGCAACAAAGATGATCCAGGGGTTGTGGGACTTACCATATGAGAGTAGGCTAAGGGAGCTGAACATGTACTTGCTGGAAGAGAGGAGAGACAGAGGGAATATGATCGAGAGAGACATTCAAGTACATGAGGGGGATAAACAAGACTGGTACGGAAGGGTAAGGGTGTGGAGGGACACTAGAGGCTATAACTTGAGACTGGAGTGGGGAAGATATAGGAGGGAAATGAGACATTTTTTTATGGAGAGGGTGGTGGCAAGGTGGAGCACATTACCAGCAGAGGTGGTAGGCTGTACAACAGTGGGCAGCTTCAAAAGGGACTGGGACAAAGCAAGAGGGAGAATAAGGGAGGTGTGTATGGAGGGAGGGACAGCTGCAGAATAGGGCTGCTAGCTCCAAAATCAAGCAGACTCGATAGACCAAATGGCCTTTATGCTGACAAAGTTCGTATGTTCGATCCTTTGAGTTAATGGATGAATTGTCCTCCCAACATAGAACACACATCACATACCTGGCATCACAGGTTATGAATTCTCACTGTATATCGTACTTCTCTTATGGGATGTTAAGATACTTGCAATGTTTGCAGCATATGTTGAACAGCATATTTTGCAAATATGAAAGCCAGTGTGTTTGTCCTGTGTCCAGTTCCTAAAATTCTTCTGTTTCTGTTGCCTGTACTGGCAACTAACCTGTTTATCCCCGAGACTCTGAAGGCCTTTTCTAATGCTTAGTCTGTTCTCTTGCTTATCAAATCAGCTAAACTACTGCAATTTATCCTAATGCAGTGATATTGCCCATGAGGGATCTATCTTTTTAAAGCTGCAGGACAATTACTTGCTAAAGGCAGCAAGTAATTTGTGGCCATTTGGCTTTTGGTATCCTTGTGTCTGGACTGTTTCTGCAGGAACCCCAGTCAGTAATGTCCAGAAAATCAACACTTCTTGATGTTTGTAAATTTAATTTCATTCCTGATCCATTGAATAAGTTCTACTGCTCCATTTTAACCCCCTTCCATGATCTGATAGTATCAATCATTCTTTTGTCTCCCCCACCAAAATCATCACCACCACCTGTCATTCACTTCTCGGCAAACACCTTGTTGCTGAAAAGGACTTTGTCAGCAGAAAAGGAGCATTTGGCCCACCCAGTCTGTCCAGATGTTCCCTGTCTCGATGGACCTTAACTGGTCTCTGGCAACCTTCCTCATTATTTTCTTATACACCCTGTGTCTTTCCAATTCATGCATGAAGCCCTCCACTGTTTGCCTCCACCACTTCGTCTGAGAGTCTGTTCAGTCATCTTCACCTTTCAGTGAAGAAATGTTCTCATCTCGTACCTCCCCAGCTTCATTGCATGCCCACTAGTCCTGGTGCTCCTCATTTAAAAGACGTTCCTGCTGTACCCTGTTAACCACTGTGAGGTACTTGTAGGTTTCTTATGTCCCCTCTCGTGATCCTTTTTTCCAGGGAGTACATGTTAAGATCCCTCAGTCTCTCTTCATAGGGCTTTTCGTGCAACCCCAGCACCATTTTAGTTGCCCTCCTCCAGACTACTTCCACCCTGTCTATGTCCTTTCTGAGGTGAAGCCTCCAACTCTGGACACAAGGTGGACTCCATGGCACCAAACAGTGAAGCGCGCACTCTGCACGCTTGCGATCTGGGTTCACACGCTGCACGTGGAATGACTGGAGTGGAATCTGGCAGGGATAGTAAGGAGCATATGCTTTCCTCCCTGGGAGAGAGGAAGTGACTTGCACCACTCCTTGAGTGGCTCCTGGTGGTAGGCCAGAGGAGGCCCACTCGGCAGTTTGAGTGACCATCTGGCTGCTGTGCATCCTTCCCAGGATGCTGTGACATGTGCTCATGATATTTGGGGAGGGGGGGGCAGAGGGAAGGAGAAACTGAGAAATGACCAGCCCTGAAACACCAGATGATGGCTGTGTGTGTGTGTGTGTGTGTGTGTGTGTGTGTGTGTGTGTGTATATATACGTGGACAGTCCCCATACCACCCACTTTACCCTCCTTCCCCACCTGACCATCACCCCAATGTTGGAGGTGCTTCCTTCCTGGTGGCAGTGGGGGAGGCTGGCAGGGATCAGCTGAACTTGGTGGCGTTGGAGGATCACGGGAGCTTGGAAAGTAAGTGACAGCAGTGTTGGATTGAGTCCGGGCATGGGGGAAATGCGTGTGGAGCCTGAAGGAGAGCGGCTCCAGGGGACTTGGGAGGGGTGAGAAACTGAACACTGTACTTCAGATGGGATCTCCCTAGTGAGCGATACAGTAGCAACATCATCTCCATCCTCTTACAGGATATACCACTCCCTATGCACCCTAGCATCCCACTAGCCACAGAAACAAGTAAACTGACGCTACTCACCCATGCAGGGAATCGAGATGTTGCACTCAAGCTGTTAGTGCATCAGATTTTATTTCAGTGGGTAACACGGCAAACGCTGGTAACCAGGTATGGGGAGGGGTGTACAGTGATGTCTTGACATTTTGCATGCTTGTACTTTGTCAGTAGACTTATGTTTATTGAAATGTTTCACCAGGAAGGCACACTGAGCGACAAGTCGCTAGTCTCCTGGTGCGATCTGGGGGGAAAGGGTACAATAGGAGTGAAACATTAAACATTCAGGTTAAAAGATCAACATTAACGTACAGTTGTAAGGCAGGTGTTTACAAACAGTGTTTAAACAGTTATGCATAATATGTAGAAAAAGTGAACAATAAGAAGTGCTGGGTTAATAAGTAAACAAGTGCTTGTGTGAAAGAAAAGTGGGAAAGGAGCGGGAGGTGTAGGTGGAGGGATATAGGGGGAAGGGAGTAGATGAGGGATACAAGCCCTGGGGTGGGTAGGAGACTTTATACTGCATTCTCACATTGCCCTGCCAGCTTGGGGTAATCAGGTATGATAACTTCAGGGTTCATTTCCTGTTTAGTGACTGTCAGTACCTCCCAACCCCTATCCTATACCTTGGTTCCTATGCCCTAGGTGCATGATCATGCACGTTTTGTCATTGAACACCACTGCCTTGCTTGAGACCATTCCTCGAGTTTCAGTCTTTATTTAACCAGGCGAACACTGTTGAGCAAAGCTCATTTTCAAGGTGGACCTGGACACAGATACATAGTCAAGCACAGAAGGGTTACATACACAACATAATCATAATACAAGTCATAATACAATATAAACTGAACATAGAACAATGTACAGAATTAAGATGGATACAGTACTAATTCTTGGTAACGATATACAGTATATACAAAAATATGAGTCTCTGGACTGTATGAAGGGAATAATATAAGTTACAAAGAATATACAGGGTGCACGAGAGAGGGCTCTTAGATTAGGTATGAAGTAGGATAGATCCATAAAGTGAGGGGAAGGGGCAGATGACTTAAATGGAGGAGGTAGAGGGGAAGAAGACTAAATGGGCAATGGCAGCCATACGATGGCCACTGATCGCAGAGTGCTGCTGAGACCATCAATAGAATAAAGATGGGCCCCAGGGTGCTGGTCAAAGGCGAGGGGATAAGGGAACAGAAGGAATAGGGGTCAGGAGAGGATGGGGAGTGAGAGGCTCAATTAAAGTAATAAGGCAGGGTCTGGTAAAACAATTACCAGACTCCTTGAAAGAATGAGCTTAAAGAATTTTGAATGTTGATAGTTTGATAGGGTAGACCAATTTCAATGTGTGTTTGCAGCTTGTTCCAGAGTGAGGGTAACTCATAACTTAAGGATGTCCTACCAAAGCGCGATCTGACCTCAGGTATAATAAAGGAGATGTAGGAGGCACTCCTCAAAGCATATTTGCCTACAGAGTTTAGGGGCAGGCAATCCAAGACCTATTGAGGCAACATCCTAGTAATACTGTAGCTCTGAAGGTCCAAAAGGCAGCATTCCTCTATCTTCTATATTTGAGGGATGACCATCCCACTGCAGCATATAGGAGCAGTGATGCATGGCGAAAGGAGGCCAGTAATGAACCTTAAGGCTTTATGATGGGCGTGTCCAGTTTGACCAGTGCAGGGGCCTTGACTATAAAGGAAGTCCACATAGTCCAACAATGTTAGGAAGGTGGATTGGACCAATCACTGCCTGGCCTCCTGAGTAAGCAGGTGATTAATCCTATAGAAGAGACCAAGCCTCTGTCTAAGCTTTTTATAAGTTCTTCAATATGGTTATTATAAGAAAGTTTCCCAGGATCACTGTTCATTCTCTCCACCCCATCCTGAGTGTCTGCCCTATTGCAGATTTTGGTATCCTCTGCAAAAGGCATACCTTCCTTCCAGTTTCTCAGCAGTGTCACTTATCAAGACATTGACAAGGACCAGTCTCAGTACTGAGCATTTGAGTGTGCCATTTACCAACATCCTGTCTCCTACCAGTTAATCAGTTTCTAACCCAGTTCACCACTTTGGATCCCACCACCAGGCCACTCTGTTTCTTTTTCAGCTTCCTGTTCAGGTCAGTGTCCAAGGCCTTGCTGAAGTCCAGATAGGCCACATCCATGTCCTTACCCTGATCTATTTCTCTGTTCTCCCAGTTAAAGAAATCCATCAGATTTGTTTGGCATGACACCTCTCCCTCCCAGTATGAATCCACACTGCCTATGGTCTTGCAGCTCATTGGATTCAAGATACTCAACCAGCCTTTCCTTTAACAGGGTTTCCATTAATTTCCCCACCACTGATGTAAGACTGACCAGCCCATAGTTTGTAGCCTCCTCCATGCTGCTGCCCCTCTGAGGGACCACATTAAATCTTCTCCACTCCTCCAGCACCACGCCTGTTTCCAGTGAGCTGTTGAACATGCTGTCTGAGGAGCAGCTATCGCAGAAAGTACTGAGCTTGAATTGTGGACCTGCTTATCTGTTGCAGGTGGTTCTAACACTTGTAAGGTGCAAGGGGGTAGGGTGCGAAGTGGGGGGGGCACAATTAACTGTCTTCCTCCCCAATGATTGAGCCTTTGTTTGCAATCTTAGTCAGCCTAGGTCATTCATTTGATGGCCTGGCTCTCTTTAGTCCCAGGATGGCATATGTATCCATAGCTGGATGCATCCTACAGTAAACCAGTTCTGACTGTTGGAATCTGACCTGGTTTTGAAAATTGTGCCCACTGCAGCCAAGTGGATGATGGACACAATGGGGGCAAGACAGATGCAGCTGTGTCCATCCTGCCCCATGTTTTAAGGAAAGTTTTCAGTAATGGAAGTGCCTGAAATGCAGGCAGCATGAGGGATGGAGGGTGCGTGAATGTTTCAGAACTAACAGCTCTCTGTACAGGCCAAGGCCATGCTACATGCTTACAAGCGTGTTACCCATGAAACCTTCACAGTTCACTTGTATTTGAGTTGGGCACCACTCTTCCATCATTCTCACCCTGTCCATTTCATGTTGCATGTCAAGCATTCCCCAGTGTCCAGTGGCAACATCTTCCTCACCACATCCCGATTTTGTTATTTATAAAACATTCTGTAACCCCCAGGTGGTGCTATCCAAGGGCTACTACCCTGCCTGCTTGACTACTGACAGGTTGAGGGGCCTAGGTACTATGGCGGGTGCCTCCACCCAGAGGTCATGGTTTGTAGTGGTTATACTAGCTTGGTCACAGCCCTCTGGGACACTGAGACCCCCTTTTTATTCCCTCTAGTGGCTCACACAATGCACAGAGTTACAGTCCCACACCCCACATGTACACACTGTTCATTCATAAAGTACCACTTACCCTCAAGACTGATTCTGAGGTTCGCTCTGGGGACCCTCTGTAAAACAAGGTTAATCAACATACACAAACCAATACAATGCTTGATGTGCAGGTACTGACACGTCAGACAGTTTAAAGTTTAACATCATCAAATCTGGTTTATTTAGGGGGAATAAAACACGGGAGGAGGAGATCAGGTTAACTGGCAGAATTAAATCGTAGTACTGTGCACACATACAGCGTCTGAAAAGTCACACTCTGTGTACCCAGGTGGCGGGGGGGGCCAGCCAGGTCCATTGCCTGGGGTTGGCTGGCAGGTGCAGATGGACAGGGCCCTGTAAAAGGAAATATATGCACAACACCCAATTGTAATCCGAAGCCGGATGGCTCAGTCCATGGAGTAGTGAAACAATAATTAGATGACACACTTGTAATTGAAAACAGGCTGCAGGGGAATACCCTGATTTGTACTCTCAATACCCAAGCTGAGAACCAGATGGTGGATGTTCTTCTGGGTTGCCAGAACAGGGCATGGAGACAAGGTCCTTGTGACTGGACCCCACTGCAGTTGATGGCAAATGGATTTTGTCGGAGACAAGCTGGGGTTTGCTTCCAGCTTCAGCACATAGCACAGGGGATTGGAAATAGTGATTCCCCACAAGCACTACACACATTCATATATAAAAGGAAAGTACTATACCAGGCAGGCTGCTCTTAGATCCTGACCGCAATTACTGCAAAATACCCGGGAGCACACAGAGCAGCTTCAGTTCCTGACAGACTGAGTGCGATTCAGCAATTTCTCCAGTCTTCTACAGGGTGAGCCTGGTTTCTACCTTTCAGACTTCCTTCTTTCTCCTCACAAGTTGGATTCAGTCTGAACTAGCACTTACAGTGGCTGCAGGTCGAACCTCAGGGCCTCACACGTGCTTCCCCATGAAACTATACACCATGAAGCACAGAGCTCCTTCTCTCTTCACTGTCACAACTGATCTGAGCTTTCCAGTCACACAGCAGGGCATTTCCTTTAGCTCCACACCATTCTGTTGGTTGGTTCGGCTGTCACTCACAATAGGTCCCTCTGTTGGTGGAAAAAGGTGCCAAGGTCAAAACTACATTTCCCAGAGTCACTGCCCATACAATCCCCTTGTGGCTGGCTCAAAATTAAGAGTCCAAGTTCTGATTTGTCCACAGGCTCCATTTTAGGGCCCCTTAACCCAATTGGCCCAGCACAGCAGTTCAGGACAAAAATGAAAGAGCTACACTGAAACTGTTTGTGCTAAAACAGACAGGTTAGACAAACTACATTTTCTCAGTCACTCTAAATGATTTCTGGCAAACAGTTGTATCTTTCCACAAGGCTCCCTCTGCACATGTAGCGATGGCAGAAACTGAGCGAATTGGCAGCAGCTCGGGCGGGATTCAAGCATTAAATACAGTCTCTCTTCTCCCCCCATACAAACTAAGTCTGCAAGCAGACAGCTCTTAAAGAGACAGTATATGGAGGCTCAAATAACACTCGCTTGGAACCACATTTAAACAGCTCAGATGCGAACACTGCCCAGACTTGGAGCATTCAGGCAAGCTCCTGGAAGACTTTTTGGGAACCCCCTTTGCGGGGGCTACAATTCTCATTTTGTTCCTACACCCATCAACCCCTGGACCCCTCATCTGGCCCCTGCAGCATCCCATCCCCATCAAATCAACTTCTTCAGGGCTTACCTTCCTCCATTCTCACCCCCACCCCATGTTCACCTTCTAGGATTCCACACTGACATCCTGAGCGGCACCCACACACATGCATGTATGGTGTCAGAGGTGTCCTCCCTTCCAGTCAAGAGCTCTGCTGCATCTCTCCTGTGGTCAGCTTGGGGGGGGGAAAGGATCTTACACAGCAGGAGGTCTCACCTTCCCTCCCTGGAGGAAGTGAACATTCTTCTGGATGCTCAGCCCTCATCAGGCTCATTCCCAAACCTATGTCACTGGTGGTGTGAGCAGTGGCCCAACTGCTGTGCTGACGGGCCAGCCTTCACATCCTGTTTCAAGCATGCCCTGGTTCCCACTGGCAGCCCCCCTTGCCCTCTTTGCCTCTCATCTCAAACATCCCTGGATTCCAGTGACACACAGACTGCCCTTGTCCAGTCCCTTTAAAGCACTCTGGTGTCCACTGGCACCTCAATCTCCTCTCAGGCCCTCCATTGTGTCCAATGATTCACCCCTGCCTTCACCTGTCCCATTTCAAGTATTGCCTGTGTCCAGTGGCACCCTTATCCCATCTTAGGCATATGCTATGCAGTACGTATCCTCGCACATTCTGTTTGAAGCACTCTGGTTTCCTGTGACCCCTCCTGTGCCCTGTAAGCACTCCATCCCATTTAGACACTTCCTGCTGTATATTGTCTTCCTCCCACATCCCATCCTGTCATTTAATTTTCAAATCTCCATTTCTGGCACTCTGTCAGGAGCTGGCCCCATGTTGCTCAGCTGAACTCCCCCTCCTAGCCTGATCCCTGCAAGGTCTCTCATACCTGTGTTTTTAGAAGTGCCCTGCTGAACCTGAAGTTTCTTATATTTTTTTTGGGGGATAGTGCAACAGCCCACTATCATTTGTCCCTTCACTCAACCCAGAATGCACTAGAGTATGATTGACAAGTGAGTAAGTGCACAGAGGGAATAAGGGGCAGGACTACATAAGTGACCTGATAGAGTGGGGGTTGTTGGGGATGCCCTCTTGCCCAGGACATAGGGAGGGTCTTACAGCTTGGAAGAGTGGGTATCCCTCCAGCAGCCTACAGCCTTGGAAAGGTGGGTATCCCCCCAGCAACATACACCCGAAAGTGTCTTATTGTGCTTAGAAAATGGCCTGTCGTGGCCCCACACAACCCATATTCTCCCCTAGATAGGATTGGGTTGTAACATGCTGCAGGCAGCCCTAAGTGGAACAGGGGTAGCAGTGGCAGAGCGGGGGGCTTCAGGGTCAGCATAAACTGCAGCACGAAAATGTGAGTTGCATTCTGGCTATTTATTTTATTTTAACTGGGCAGTGTTGCTTGATACACTCACGCCTTGTGACTGCCATTAGGTTTCAGGATTTTTCAACCTATTTTCTAAGAACCGATTGTTCAGTCTGTGTACCTTTATTAATAGTCAGGAGCCCTGCCACTTAGTGCCTCTCTCCTGGGCACATGCTTACTCACTTGTCAGTTGGACTGCAGTACATGAGATAAGTTGTGGGGGCAACTGGGGGGGGGGCTCTCCCAAATTAAAGAACGTCTGTTGTGGGGATCAGGCTAGAAAGTGGGGATTTTAATGGAGCAAGATGGACACTCCACTCGGACTGTGGTGGGATGTTGGGGGCAGCCTAGGGAGGTTTGCATGTGTGTGTTAGATTTTTAGTTTGCATTCAAGTTTGACCCACAAGGCCTCCATGGACAGACTCACGCAAACATAAGCTAATATTGTATCGGTATCTATAGTTATCGCATCTCTCGTAGTTGGTTATAATGGTGCCTTCCTTGAAGGAGAAACTGCAGCACCCAAGTGACTTCAGAAGGCACTCTTACAACCATTAGACAATGTAGAAACATGTTGTAAATCCTGCTGCAACAGGTCATGTGGGGGATAACACCCTAGATTGGTAGGAGAGCATGCGGGGACACTGTCCCGAGGGATGAAGGCAGGGGAAAGGATGGACCCTGTGGAATTCTAGGCGAGCAGGCTGGGCCACAGACTCTGGATAAAGGCAGAGGACAGGATGGACCCTGTGGAATTCTAGGCTGGGCCTCAGACTTGGGGAGACTGCAGGGCCCTGGAGCCATGCTCAAGAATAGCTTGGTGAAGAGCATGCACCCCTGCTGTAGTAGCTTAAAGAAAAGTAGTCTCACACTTAGTGGTTTCACAACTTTATTTCTTCCATGTGCATCGAAGACTGTGTGAAACAGGAAAGCAGGGGTGACTGCTCTTCATGAACAGTTTTTTATGCTTTGCATTTGTATGGAAGAGGAACCACCACCACCTTTTGTTCACCATGCTCGAAGCCTGTTTCCTCCCTCCCCAGAAAAAAAGGTCCTTGCATAGCAAGTCCCATCTGAGAACTATCTCTTGAGTTTGTTACAAGAGGTCTCTGGTTCAATAGTATGCAGCCCTGTGTTTACATAGAAACACCTGCCAACAACTTATACGTTTTGTATAAGTACCACTTGGCCCACCTAATCTGCCTTAAATTCCCCACCTATAGTGGGTGTACAGGAGGCAAGTATAGTGCTGTGGTTTAGGGCACTGAGCTGCAAACCTGGAGACCTGGATCTGAATCCCACAGCCCCCACTTATAATACTGTGTGACCCTGCACAAGTCACTTAACTTCCTTGTGCTCTCAAGTCACACCTGGAAATGAGATTTGGCTTAGTGTGCCTTTCCTGGTTAAACCTTTTCCTAGGGCCACTGGAGACCCTACTTGGATTCTGGCTACACCCCTCTTGCCTCTAAGATTCCCTTGTCTATCCCATGCATTCTTAAATCATGTGACCATTCTATCCCCACCACTTCCTCTGGGAGGCTGTTCCAAGCATCCACCCCTTTATCTGTGAAGAAGTGCTTCTTCACATTTCCTCTGAACCCCACCCCCACCACAACTTCATATTGTGTACCTTTTCCTTGAGCATCTTTTCTTTTGGAAAATGTTCCTTCCTGTGCCTTGTTTATTCCTGTGATGTACTTGAATGTGTCTCTCATATTCCTCACTCCTTCTTGTCATCTTGGGAGTACATATTTAAATGCTAAGCCTTTCTTCGTACGACTTCTGATGCAGGCCCTGCACCTTTTGGTTGCCCTCCTTTGCACTGCCTCCACCCTATACAGTAGCAGATCCAGGGGGTTTTAAAGGGTGCAGGAGCACCCCCTCATTGTATTTACATGCTTGCTACTGCTGCATTTCACCTTGCTGGAGAAGTATAATATATTAATTGTAAGAAAATCTACAATCAAAATAACTGATTACATTTATATTTTCAGTCAAAAATTTAATGGAAAAGATAACATAAAGGATTAAGTCAGTTGCATATCAAATACGCACACCACCCACCATTGTAAAATCCTGGATCCACTACTGCCTATCTATGCCCTTTCAGAGATGGGGCATCCAGAACTGTACACAGTACTCGAGGTGGGGTCTTACCTGCAGTCCATACATGGGTATTATTACCTCCCTCTCTCTGCTGGTGATACCCCTCCCTATACCCTGGCAAGTCACCTAACTTTCTTGTGCTCCCAGGTCACACCTGGAAACGAGCTTCAGCTTAGTGTGCCTTTCCTGGTTAAACAATTTCCCTATATATATATATATATATATATATATATATATATATATATATATATATATATATATATACACAAGCATTCCACTAGCTTTTCCCACTACCTTGTCACACCATTTAGTTACCTTCAGGGCAGCAGAAATGAGTTTGACCCAGAATGTTTCCCCAAACCAGATATTGGGTGGCCAGAAAGGCACGCTGACAGGACTTGCATTAGTAACCATTAATGCCCGACTAAGGAGGCTTTTACTGGGGAATTAATGCATGGTTGGGGGGGGTGTTGTGGCACGAGGCCTTGGCAAAGTGCCTACAACCACACAGTAATTTCTCAGTAGAAACAGACTCCAGAGGGCATTAATGCATTTGTAACATGGTAATACTTGCGCTGTTTCTGTTTTACAGTTCTGTTCGCTGGAACTGTTCAGCTTTGTGTCGGCGAGATGGTGAGATCCTGCATTTTCGCCATGATGTGTGTTCTGTTTGCTGCTGTAATAGGTAGTGGTGCCAGAGCCTGACCCGGTGACCCTGTGATTAATAGTTGGAGCGGGCATTACCAGTGATTAATCACCTCTCCAACTTTGATCATGTGATGCATTTTGTCCAATGACACTGCCTTATTTCGGGTTTCTCTTTTTTGTCGTGTTACAAGTACTAGTAATGTGGGGGGCAGTTTCACTCTTTGCTTTAAATGCTGGAGGGTCAGCCCAGAAAATCTCTGGGTCAGAAATTTACTGGAGTGCTTTGTACTGCATAACCCAGCACTTTTTCTGCCAATGACAGTGGTGCAAACTGTTCAATATACAGGGTATTTTTGTGCTTCAAAATCCTCAAATTCCATTCAGGGACTCAAGTAAGGGGATAACACAGGCCCTTCACACTGAACTGTGAAACCAGTTCTTGTCAAAGGCGGAGGGGATGGGTCAGGAAAAGTACTTCTTGGGATGCCTGATATTAGCAAAGGGAGTTTTATGGTCCTGGTGGCATCATCCAGCATTTTGAGAAACAAAGATGAGAAACTAAGGCTGCAGTTATTGGGGAACTGCCCAAGCGTACACAAATTGCTGCATCCTCCCCTAAAATATTATTTCATAGGATGCATACAGAACAATAGTTATAGTACAGCCCTAGTTGTTATTGCTGTTTAATCTGCCTGCCCTTATCTGCAATTACCCTTTGCAACCTGATTTGTTTTATGCAATGAGTTACCCAGGGCTGGGCTTATCAATGTATTACTTTGTACAGCGTTATTGTTACAGCTCAATGTAACATTACCTCGCAACTACCCTCTATATAGTATTTAGCTTTGCTAACTCTGCTTTTGTTCCCATTTGACTCTAACTGCTTCCCAAATATTCACAATAGGGTTTGTTACAACTGCCTGCAAACGCATTTGCCTAGTGTTACTAAAGTGGTGGTTAATTCTATTTTGCCTCAAGTTACCTACTAGCTAAAGTTATTGACTGTTATTAGGTCACCACTTTTGGATGAGGTAAAACCAGATGCTAAGCCACACCCAAACTCTGCCTCTGGCTCCACCCTTTTTTATGGTTGGCAGTACATCGCCTCCCTAAAGTCATTTGTAATGTTGGAATAGATATTACTAGTGATAGGAAATCATGTTTATACTGTTATTTGACTTATTTATTTTTGTTCTTTGGCAACCAGGTTAACTCCCATCGCCACACAGCCCATTTAACAGGTGTGACCCAGGAGCTCAGTAAGGTTAAGTGACTGCTCAGGGTCACACAGTATGTAAGTGGAAGCTGTGGAATCAAACTGATCTCCTGGATGTGCTAAGCTCATCCACAGCTTATTGCTCAGCCCTCTGTTAAGCACTTTCCCATTTTTCTTTCCATGTCAGTCATGTATTCTGATGCTTTGACCAATTTTTGATAACTTAATTATTGGTGCTTGTGGTACCCTTAATACTGCACTATCACCTCCTTTACCTCAGCAGCTACTGCTGTTTCTTTTCATATTTCTAAGACATTCCACAATTTCAGACACACCATTCCATGCTGTTTATTTGACTGACCTGTAAAAGTGTAGCTAATATCATAGAATGTTCAGATAATACAAAAAAATGAGAGCAAATGTAGTGATAAAGGCAAAAGTAAGCATATTACTTTAACAAAAATTGGTCTAAAACATACCAGAATATGGGACAGACAAACATATGAGAGCACATAAAAAGTGTGAAAGCTGTTTCCTGTCATAGCAGTAAAAGCCCAAGCATCACAGGAGAGGAAACTAGATATCATTGTCCCCCGGGACAAAATGACCTAGCTAGGCATGAGATCAGTGCAGTGCAGGATGAATTTGTGGAGTTGGGGAGGGCCTCAGACAGGTAGTAAGCACTGTAACCTTTCTCAGAGGTGCTGCCAGTCTATGGCAGGGTGAGGCTAGGTACTGCACACCATGCAGTTTAATGAATGGTTACAAACTGGTGCAGAGCACAGGGCTTTGGCTTCATTGGTGACTGGGGGTCCACCTGGAGAGATGGTCTATACTGGCATGATGGTCTGCATCTGTCCAGGACGGGAAACATGCTCCTAGGTGACAGGTTTAAAGGCTTCCTTGGCAAGCTTTTAAACTAGCCAAGGGGGGAGGTGCTGATAGGAAACAGGAACGTTCAAGCCTCCCCCCACAAAACATGGCAGGTAGTAGGGTAAACACTGAGGTACAGAGCTTGACAGAGGGCAGGACAGGGGTAAATGGAAAAATGGACAAGGGCAATAAGAGCAGGGATGGAGTAAAAAGGATAAAGCCAACATTAAATGGAGGGCAAAGAGTACCAATGCCCGTCGTCTGGGAAACAAGCTTCCAGAGCTAGTAGCCCTGATGGAAGAGGAACACTTGGATATTGTGGTAGTCACAGAAACATGGTACATGGAGAACCATGACTGAGATGTCAACATACCAGGGTACACAATCTACAGAAGGGACAAGGAGGGTAAAAGAGGTGGAGTAGCTCTCTACATAAGGGAAGGATCAAAGCTACAGAACTAAAAAGTAAGGGGAGGATAAGAGGAACTCTGGGTCACCTTGGAGACAGGGAATGGCATCACAATCCGCACAGGGGTTGTATACAGACCCCTGTCTCAAGGGGAGGAAATGGACAAGAAAATGAGGACATTCTCAAAATGGCTGAAAAAGGGAAGATACTGCTGATGGGGGACCTGAATATGCCAGATGTTAACTGGGCGACATGGACTGCAGCCACATCCAAGAGCAGGGTCATTCTCGATGCCCTACATGTGGCATGCCTTAGACAGCTAGTGGTGGAACCCACTCGGGAGGGAGCAATATTAGACCTGGTACTCTCAAATGGAGAGAGGATCACAAATTTAGAAGTCAGTAGACATCTGGGAACAAGCAACCACTGCACAGTGTGCTTCACAATAAACACAACCATGGAGACAAGCCATACAAAGACAAGGATACTGGACTTTAGAAGGGCTGACTTTGGCATAATGGGTGAATACCTGAGGAATGCTTTAGCAAATGGCCAGAAAGGAGGGGTGGAGGAACAATGGAGAAAAATCAAAACTACCATCATGGAGGCAACAAGCCTTTGTGTGAAACAAAGAAAACAAAGCGGAATAAAAAACTATGGTTCTCAAGAGGTGTCAGGGAAGGTTAAGGAGAAAAGGCTGCATTCAAAAGTATAAGGAATCACAGACAGAGCACAACAGGAACTGTATCAATTAAAGCAGAAAGAAGTGGGGAAGGCAGTCAGAAAAGCAAAGGCCCAAACCGAGGAAAAGATAGCCAACTCAGTTAAGGGGGATAAAACCTTTTATAGGTACATTAGAGAGCATAGAAAGGTTAAGGGAGGGATAGTGAAGATTAATAAAGGAGAGGGGAGGTGGGCAGAGGGAGACAGTGAAAAGGCAAAGATACTGAATGAATACTTCTGCTCTGTATTCACAAAAGAAGAGGAGTTAACTAAACCAAACAGTAGAAGCACTCTGGATTGTGGGGTTGACGCCAGTCCATTTACAGAAGAGTACTGAAAGAACTCCTAAAACTCAAGGTGGACAAAGCAATGGGATCTGACGGGATTCACCCTAGAATCCTAAAAGAGCTAAGGGAGGACCTAGTGACACTAATAGCTTGGCAGAAGACACCAGGAGAAAGGACTGCTGTGTGACTGAACTTCTCTGCTGGGACTAAAGTAGAAGAACTTTTGTATTTGACTTTTAATTTAGGGTAAAAAACTAACAAAAAAAAAAGTGTGTGTTTGGGTTAACTGAACTGAATGGGTATCTGAAGAGTTATCTAGGTGTAAATCTCAGGTGACTGAAAGGACTTAACTGCTGTGAGGTTTAAATTACTTGTAGAAAGATCTGTAAGTAGGGGAGTGGCTTAGCTAGAAGGAAGCTACATTTAAAGACTGCCTTAGAAAGTTTCTGCTAATAGCTTGGCAGAAGACACCAGGAGAAAGGACTGCTGTGGACTGAACTTCTCTGCTGGGACTATATTGCCCTCCTTCCCTCCCTCCACCCCAAGCTAGTTCTATTTTTATAGGCACAGAATTTGACTGACAACAGGAACTTCCTGTTTAGTTGCAGGAAGTGAGTGATCACAGAACCACCAAGGACCCACCATCCTAGAAGGGCAAGAGTAGCTCTCCGGGCCCCTCTAGCTGCTGGAGGTCTGCCTCTGAGCAGGTAAGTGGTCTACTGCGAAATATAGGATATTCTTGTCTCAGAACAGGACAATCAGGATCTTAAAGGGCACACAGGCTTAAAGTAAGGAGAGAGAGAGAGAGAGAGAGAAAAAAAACAGAGGAAAGAGTAAGGATTGCAAACAGTTAAGGGGCCAGAAATAGGACATGATTGGAGTGGTACAGTGCAGTGGCTGTGAGCAGCAGTCTTAGGGAGATGTTCTGGAGGATGCAGTGTTGTCCCATCTGCAGGCACTTTCTGGGCTGAGGAGGAGGTTGCTCATCTCCAGGCTGAGTTGGCCAGGATTTGTGGGACCTCCTCTCCATCCAGGGACCACCAGTGCCACTGCCGTTGCCTCAGAGATTGCCAAGAAAGAGGAGGGTTGGACCACAGTGGGCTCAGGGAGGGTGAGGGTGGTGGAACAGAGGGCATCCTCCCATTGTACCTCCACAATTCCCATACCATTCTGGCAAAGTGTGTTCCTCCATGGAGGCACCCACAGTGGAGACCAAGAGGATGCTGGGAACCTCCACAAAGGAGACCCACAGGAGGGTGGCAGGGGACCCCTGCAGGAAGGAAACAACTCCTGGTGGGGACTCCATTGTTAGGAAGGTAGAGCTGGGGAGGAAGGGAGAGGAGGAGGTGCCTGCCTGGTGCCATGGCTTGCAGGGACAGGAAGCGAATCCTCAGGATTGCGGAGCAGCTGCACAGGAGGGGAGCTGGATGTCATTGTCTCACCTAGGAACAAATGACCTGGCTAAGAAAGGATTAGAGAAGTGCAGCAAGAGTTTGTGGAATTGGGGAGGGCCTTTAGTCAAGTAGCACATGGTAACCTTCTGAGGTGCTACCCATCTATGGCATAGGAGAGGCTAGGGTGTTCCGCACCATGGGATTCAATCAGTGGTTGAAAACTGGTGTGGAGCTCGAGATTGTGGCTTCATTGGGGACTGGGGTCCACCTGAGTGATGCAAGCCTATACTGGCATGATGGGCTGCATCTGTCTGGGAGGGAACCAGGATCTAGGTGAAAGCTTTTAAACTAGCCAAGGGGAGGCACTGGAAAGGAGAAGGAAATCTCAGCCCCCCAAAAATAATCACGGTAGTAAGTGCGGCAAACACCAAATATAGAGGCGCTCGATGGGGAGAAGGGCAGGGGTAAATGAAAGTGACAAAGACAGGGACAGGGATGGGGCAAAGGAGTAAGGCCATCAGGAAATGGAGGTAATGAGTACCAATGCCCGTAGTCTGGGCAACAAGCTCCTGAGCTGATGGCCTTAATGGAAGAGGGATGCCTGGATATCGTAGCAGTCACAGAAACATGGTACACAGAGAACCATGACTGGGATGTTAACATACCAGGTACATAACCTACAGGAGACAGGCAGAGGAGAAGAGGGGAGGAGTAGCTCTCTATGTAAAGGAAGGGATAAAAGCACTGAACAAAAGAGTAAACAGGGAGGAGAGGAGGCACTGTGGGTCACCTTGGGGACTGGAAAGGGCACCACAATCCGCACAGGGTTGTACAGACCCCATGTCAGGGAAGGAATGGACAAGGATATGATAGAAGGCATTCTTAGAATGGCAGAAGGAGATACTGTTGATGGGAGACCTGAATATGCCAGATGTTAACTGGAGCACATTTGCTGCAGCCACATCCAAGAGCAGGGCCATTCTTGATGCCCTGCAGGTGGCAGGCATTAGACAGCTAGTTTCGGAACCCACTGTGAGGAGCAATCTTAGACCTCATACTCTCAAACAGGGGCAGTGAGAGGATCTCAGATCTAGAAGTGGGTTGCCATCTGTGGACAAGTGACCATCAAACAGTGGTGTCATGTTAAACTCAGCTATAGAGTCAAGCCATACAAAAGTGAGGGTACTGGACTTTAGGAGGGCTGACTTTGGCAAGATGGGAGAGTGCCTCAGAAAAGCACTAGCAAACAGGCTAGAAGAAGGTGTGGAGCAACAATGGGGAATTATCAAAACTGCCATCACAGAGGCAACAAGCCTTTGTGTGAAGCAAATGAACAAATCAAAACGAAAGAAAAAGCCACTATGGTTCTTAAGAGGTGGCTGGAAAGTCAGGAAGAAAAGATGGCATACGGAAGTATAAGGAAACACAGAAGGAGCAGGACAGAGAGCTGTACCAGTTAAGGCAGAAGGAAGCAGGAGGGAAGTCAGAATAGCAAAGGCCCAAACTGAGGAAAAGATGGCCAACTCAGTTAAGAAGGAATAAAACCTTTATAGGTACATCAGCGAAGTGAAAGACAAAGGGAGGGATAGTGAGGCTGAATAGAATGAACAGTGGGTGGGCAGAGGGGACAGTGAAAAAGTAGAATACTGAAAGAATATTTCTGCCAGTATTCACAAAGGAGGGGGAAGTGCCTAATCCAATTAACAGAAGCACTCTTGATAGGGGGGTCGATCCAGTTCTTTCACAGAAGAAAGGGTTCTGCAAGAACTCCTAAAACTGAAGGTGGACAAAGCAATGGGTCCTGATGGAATTCACCCAGAATTCTAAAAAATTAAGGAGGAAATAGTGAAACCACTGGCTACTCTTTTAATAAATCATGGGAGGATGGTGTGGTACCGAGGACTGGAGGAAGGCGGATGTGATTCCTTCACAAAAGTGGGTCAAGACAGAGGCAGGAAACCACAGACCTGTCAGTCTGACCTCTGTGTAGGGAAAGTGATGGAGTCACTTCTGGAAGGAAAGAATAGTAGAATACCTAGAGGCCAGTGGAGCACAGGACCCAAGGCAGCATGGGTTCACAGCGGAAGGTCATGTCAGACGAGATCTAATAGATTTCTTTGACTGGGTGACCAAAGTAGTAGACCAGGGAGGGCTGTGGACATGGCCTACCTAGACTTTAGCAAGGCATTTGACACAGTCCCACACAAAAGATTAATAGTCAAATTAACCAGCCTGGGAGTGGGACCCAGGGTGGTAGCCTGGGTAAAACATTGGCTGGACAACAGGACACAGAAGGTAATTGTAAATGGAGTCCATTCTGAAGAAAGGGGGGTTACTAGTGGGGTACCACAGGGTTCAGTATTGGGTCCAGTCCTTTTTAATGTCTTCATCAGTGACATTGCAGAGGGACTGGAAGGAAAAGTATGCCTTTTTGCAGATGACACAAAAATCTGCAACAGGGTTGATACACAAGGAGGCGTGGAAAGGATGAAAAGGGACTTGGCAAGGTTGGAGGAATGGTCAGAAGTATGGCAGCTAGGATTCAATGCAAAGAAGTGCAAATACTGCACCTGGGAAACAAGAACCAGGGAAGAATACACAATGGTGGGAGGTAGTAACAACAAAAAGAAAGGGACCGGGGGTAATCATATCAGATGACCTTCAGATTAGCAAGCAAATGTGAGAAGGCAGTAGGAGGGCTGGGGTATACTGGGATGTATGGGAGAGGCATCAGCAGCAGAAAACAGGAAGTTGTTATCCCTCTGTACAGACAGTTGGTGAGACCCCATCTGGATACTGTGTCCAGTTCTGGAGACCCCATCTCCGCAAGGACATAGACAGGATAGAGGCAATCCAGAGGAGGGCTACTAAAATGGTGCAGGGTCTGCAAGAGAAGCCGTATGAGGAGAGACTAAAGGAGCTATATATATACCCTTGAGGAAAGAAGGGAGAGGGGACATGATAGAAACTTTTAGCACTCAGTGGAATCAACAAAGTCCAAGAAGGTAGCATTTTTCAGAAAAGAGACTTGCAAGAACAAGGGGACACAATTTAAAGATAGGAGGACGCTTCAGGGCAATGTGAGGAAGTATTATTTCACAGAGAGGGTAGTGGATGCATGGAACAGCCTTCCTGAGGAGGTTGTCGGGTCTAAAACTGTGGGAGAATTCAAGAATGCATGGAACAGACATAAGGCAATTCTTGTGGGGGGTAGGAAGAAATAGGCTGTTGGTTAACTAGGATCTGAGGCCTATCCTGTAGGTTGGGAAATGGGCAGACTAGATGGGCCTAGCGGTCCTTATCTGCCGTCAGTCTGTTTCTATATGTTTCTATGACACCACTAACCACACTTTTTAACAAATCATGGGGGTGCTGCATCATACATGGGAGGAGACAGTGATACTGGGGGGACCCTTACCGATCGGGCGGGTCTGGGGAGAGGAGGAGGCATCACTGGCGGGAGGGGGCAGGCTAAGCAGGGAGAAGAGGTAGCGGAAGTGGAAATCACAGCAGAGTGTGAGGGAAGCCCTCGGGTCCCTTAAGACGGA
The DNA here is from genome assembly GCA_016271365.2 of Neoceratodus forsteri. NCBI lineage: Eukaryota > Metazoa > Chordata > Ceratodontiformes > Ceratodontidae > Neoceratodus > Neoceratodus forsteri. The sequence goes on from CM057451.1 coordinate 1,098,132,974, forward strand.
GAAAGCACCGGGGCTGGATAAATTACATCCCAGAGTGCTGAAGGAACTTGCGGATGTCCTGTCGAAACCCCTAGCAGAGCTTTTCACCATCTCTGAGGACAGTGGGTGCCCCAGGACTGGAAGGTGGTGCATACAGTGCCTATCCATGAGGTGGCAGGGAACTACAGACCTGTCAGCCTGACATCGGTGGTGGGTAAGGTGATGGAGGGCATTGTCAAGGAGGAGCTAGGGGGGACCTAGAAAAGTCAGGGTGCCTGGACGATAGACAGCATGGATTCATCCCAAGGAAATCATGTCGGACAAACCTTGTGGAGTTCTATGACTGGATGAGTGCCTTGGACCTGGGTAGACCAGTGGACGTCCTCTTTCTAGACTTTAGCAAGGCATTTGACTCTATTCCTCACGTGGGCCTGTTGGATAAGCTGGGAGAAATGGGGGTGGGGAACCAGATAATCCGATGGATAGGCAATTGGCTCCAGGACAGGACCCAGAGGGTCGTAGTTGGCGGGATAGTCTCCTCCCCAAGGAGGGTCATTAGTGGGGTCCCACAGGGATCAGTCTTGGCCCCTCCTGTTCAAGCCCACGCCTCTGACATAAGGACAGGTATCAGGAGTGAGATGAGTCTCTTGTGGATGACTCAAACTGGGAGGCGGTGGTGGATGGGGAGGAGGGAGGGTGACCCTACAGGGGACCTGGAGGCTCTGGAAAGATGGTCGGAGAAAGTGGAAGCTGAGGTTCAATGCAGGAAATGCAAGGTACTCCACCTGGGACCAGAAACCCGGCCACCGCCACAATCGGGGATGCTGCAAGACCCAATGGCTGAGAGGACCCATGGGGTGGTGGTGGTGGATGTTGAGATGAAAACTCTGACTTGTAGGAGGGCAGCAGCCAAGGCCAACTGGATGCTGGGATGCATCGCTAGGGGATCACCTCAGAAGGAGGGAAGTGATACCCTCTGTATAACTGCTTGGTGAGGCCGCACCTAGAGTACTGCATGCAGTTTTGGAGGCCACACTTAAAGAGGGACATTAAACTCCTGGAGAGGGTCCAGAGGATGGCAACCAAAATGATTTGGGGCTTGGGGGACAGGACCTATGAGGAGAGGCTCAAGAGCTAAATATGTACACATTGGAAGAGAGAAGGGACCAGGGAGACATGATAGAGGTGTTCAGGTACATGAAGGGGGTAAACAGGGGAGGAACAGTCAGGGTGCTTCGAAGGAAGGAGGAGGGGCCACTAAAGGGCATGGGTGGAAGCTGGAGGGGGGAAGATTCAGGGGAGAAAGGAGGAGGTGCTACTTCACTGAGAGGGTGGTGGAGCCATGGAATGCGCTGCCTAGGGGGCTGGTGGAGGCAGACACGGTGGAGGGGTTCAAGAGGGGGTGGGACAGGTACAGGGGAAGGGTTCTGGAAGCAAAATCCAATGCAACGAGAATATCCAGAACTGGGAAGGGAGAAGCCAGAGAAGGCGAGGGGGGCAGCAAGGTCAGCTGCCAGGGTGGGGGCTGACCAAACGAGCAGATGCAAAAGACCGTTAGGCCTATTCTGCTGGCATTTTAGTTTGGGAAGATGGGGATTGTACCCGAGGACTGGAGGAAGGCAGATGTGAATCCACTTCACAAAAGTGGGAGCAAGGCAGAAGCAGGAAACTACAGACCTGTTAGTTTGACCTCAGTGGTGGGGGAAATGATGGAATCACTTCTGAAAGAAAGAATTGAGTACCTAGAGGCCAGCAGGGCACAGGACCCAAAGCAGCATGGATTCACAACAGGAAGGTCATGTCAGACAAATCTAATAGATTTCTTTGACTGGGTGACCAAAGTAATAGACCAGGAGGGCTGTGGATATGGCCTACCTAGACTTTAGCAAGGCATTTGACACAGTCCCGCACAAAAGATTAATAATCGGTTAGCCAGCCTGGGAGTGGGTCTGGGGTGTAGCCTGGGTAACAAACTGGCTGCACAACAGGACTGACAGAGGTAATAGTGAATGGAACACATTCTGAAGAAAGGGGGTTACTAGTGAGTACCTCAGGTCTCAGTACTGGGTCCAGTCCCTTTAACGCCTTTATAGGTGACATTGCAGAGGGTCTGGAAGGAAAGGTATGCCTCTTTGCAGATGACACAAAGATCTGTAACAGAATTGATGCACAAGGGGGGTAGAAAGGATGAGAAGGGACTTGGCAAGGTTGGAGGAATGGTCAGACATATGGCAACTTAGATTCAATGCAAAGAAGTGCAAAGTAATGCACCTGGGAAATAAAAATCCAGGATAAGAGTACACAATAGCAGGGGAGGTACTAATGACCAGGGCCACTGGAAAATTGCGGAAAATTTTACCCAAAAATGTGGGGATTTTCTTGCAAAAATTGTGGGAAAATTGCGGGGGTTCACTATACATCCCCATTGCCCCCTAATAAATATTTTATTGTTTGCTGCAGCATGTATTGATCACATAAATTGTTAAATGAATGTATTGCCACTTGTAAATGCTTTTAATATGAAGAAAGATGTGTGTTTTTGAAATGCACTGTAAACTAATCATTATGTAGCATATCTTCTAAAAATCAAGACATCTAAGTCATGCAGTGCTAACTAGATTTTATTCAATAATTTACAGTTAGTCTGTACTGAATACATCCTGAAATAACATATTTTGCCAGTTTATAGATGTTAAATAATGAAGCCTGTTTAAACTACTTGCTTTGGTGCAAGAAAAAAATAAACGGATAACCAGGGTGCCTAATAAAGCTCTAGTAAGAACAATATTTATTTTGTTAAAATTATTACTGTTCTTAATCAGCACTGTAAATACATTTTAAAATCACAAGATAAAAGTATCAAATCATACCAATAGCTTTTCATTACATCATACAATAGTTTTTAATGCATTGTACTTTTGTTCTACTCGGTTTGCAGTGATTTTACTTGGGTTGCAATTATTTTGCCTATTTGAAGGTAACTGTTTAACTATACTTAACCTTTTCGGCATGTTTTCAGAAATGTTTGCTTTTTGTAGGTGTATGTGAGTATACGGTTGTGGCAGACTGACATGTAAGAATCCCTGTCACCAACCCCATCAGAAGCACATTCAAGTTTGTAATCAGCAGGGCCATCCAAACTCTTGACACATTTGAATCAAAGGAAAATCTACCCTACCATTCAAAAACAAGCATTGTGATCAAGGCTTCATTTAGGTGAATGGGGCACTTTGCACCCCTTCTCACACCTATTGTTTCAGTTTCTGTGTCAGCAAAAAGTTCTCTGATACTCTGCTTTAACACAGATTTTAAGTGTTCAAGTCTACATATGCATGACCAGAGGATTCTGAAACCAAAGCAGGGAAGTAATCACATGAAAGCAGTCACGTTTGACCCCTTCTCACCTCACACTGTACTGTTTTGGTCAAATCCAAGTCTGTGTACCATATCTGAGTAGATTTCCTTGAGAATTTAAATATTTTTATACAATTTCAGTCAAAATTCCATAAATGTAAGAAATTGCAAAATTATGGATTTTGTCTTAGGAGAAGAATTGAAATTGCAGTGTGGGGAGGAAAATTAGCACATAATTTTTCAGTAGCCCTACTAATGACAACAGTAATGGAAAGGATCTGGGTGTAGTCATATCAGATGACATAAAGGTGAGGCAATGTGGAGAAGTCAGTAAGGAGAGCCGGGGATACTGGGATGCACAGGAGGGTCATCACAAGTAGAAAAAGGGAAGTGGTTATCCCTCTATACAGACAGTTGGTGAGACCCCATCTGGAGTACTGCATGCAGTTTTGGAGACCTCATCTACGCAAGGACATAGGATGGAAGCAGTCCAGAGGAGGGCAACTAAAATGGTGCAGGATCTATATCAGAAACCATATGAAGAGAGACAGAGAGAGCTTAATATGTATACCCTTGATGAAAGGGGGGACATGATAGAAACTTTTAAGTACCTCAAGGGAATCAACAAAGTCCAGGAGGGTAGCATCTTTCAGAAAAAGATGTGTAAGAACAAGGGGGGATGGTTCAGGGGTAATGTGAGGAAATTCTTTTTCATGGAGAGAGTGGTGGACACATGAAACCGCCTTCCTGGAGAGGTTGTGGGGTCTAAAACAGTGGGGGAATTCAAACATGCATGGAAACATAGAATTTGACAGCAGATAAGGGCTGCTTGGCCCACCCAGTTTGCCCATTCCTACCTACTGATAAGCTGAGATCCTAGTTAACCAGCAGCCTACTTCTTCTTACCCCCACCCCCCAGAATTGCCTTATGACTGTCCCATGCATGCCTGAATTCCACCACTGGTTTTGACTCCACAACCTCCTCTGGAAGGGTTGCAGGAAGTAGGCTGTTGGCTAACTAGAATCTGCAGCTTATCCAATAGGTAGGGAAATGGTCAGACTGGGTGGGCCAAGTGGTCCTTATCTGCTGTCAAAGTCTGTTTCTATGTTTCTAAATTCAGAGTGGAAAAGATTAGGTTAATTTACTGCTAATGATCTTAATGGCCATACTTCACACCTCTCAAACAGACTGGTTTTACAAACAAAGGCAGGTCTGAATGACTGACATCAGAACATCTTTGTAACCTGGACATGGCAATGCAGCCAAAACAGTGAATGATTTGATAAATCAGTTAAGAGTATATGAGCACTCAAAATGGCCCAAAAACCGAACTGCATTTAATCAAAACCAGATGAGGACCCTAAAAACCGGAGTATCCAGTCAAAAACTGGATAGGTGGCAACCCTAACTGTTATGTTTGCCCAATTACTTTTTGATGTGTCTAAGTTACTCAGTGATTATCTTGCATAAGTTGTTTAATGATTACCTGTTTAAGCTGCTGCTTAATCATTTGCCTAATCTAGTTTACTGATTATTTGCTTAAAGCAGGGGTTCTGAAATGGTGAGGCCAGCCTACCTGGGAAGGCCCCAACCTGTTCCAGGGGAGGCTCAAGCAAGTCTGAAAAAGTAGTGTATTTGAATTTTGAGTTTGATATTTTGTGTGATAGGATGAGGCAAACTGAAAGAGGATAACAGGGCAATTTATGTATTTATTTACATTTTGGTGACCAGGAAAGGTACACTGAGCCAAGGCTTATTACAGGTGAACCCGGGGAAGAGTGGCAAGTGAATACAGTTTCAAAGGTAACTGCAAAGCAGTCAAGCAACACACAATGATCAACAGTGCAAACAAATAGGAACCATAAACAAATGGTGAGAGGTAACAACTGACCAATTAGGCTTGTGGCAGAACTGCCCAGTATAACAGCCGATATACAAGACTTTAGCAGAGAGTTACTAGGACCAAGAGCAGGAGAAAGCAAAAGGATCACTGAGGAATTAAGAGCAGAATAAGAGGGGGGAGAGGCAGAGGTGGGTAGGAAGGTTATTCCAGATGGAAGGTAAACAGAATGAGAAAGCAGTCTGACCATGAAGGTATTGCAACAAGGGGTAACAATAGTTTGAGAATCAAAATAGCAGAGCAAGTAGGTTGAACGGTGGGGGTGGGGGGGTCAATAAGCTGAATAAAGTAAGAACAAACTACTCAAAGGAGTTTCCCTTTATTACTGATGAACTGAGTAAAGTATGCTATTTTTCTATGGGGAGGCCCAAGATTATTTCAATATTTGGGGGAGGCTCAGGATCTTTTCCATGGCTTGGGGGAGGCTCACTATGACAAAGACTGAGAACTATTGACTTAAAGGGAATCTGTACCATGCAGCCTCACATTGTAAATATGTGAGCCTTGCATGTTCAGCTGTTAACACATGGTGAAGAGCAGTTATGTTAGTGCCCCACAAAATGTTTTTTAACAATTAACATACCCTGAAGCACAGTGCCATTTTAACTCAGTTCGGGCATTCTGTGCAGCAAACATGGCTCCCATGATGACATCCATGCCTCACCACCTAGTGAGAGCAACGTCTATGTGGCAGTCCCCTTACAGTGCAGTACACATTGAGCTCTTTACTCTAGTCCCCAGTAACAGTGTACATACCCCAATGCTAGTGCCCCTGGTCCTCCATTAGGTCTGGGAAACGGGTGAGAAAACATCCTTCTGTGCTTAAAAATTTATTTTGTGTTCAGAGCCCTGCATCTCCATTGATACACACAGCTTCTTCCCATGATGATCCGGCCCCAGCATGCGCTGCAGTGAGCATGCACATCTATGCCTACTGTATGCTTTATAATGGAGAAGGTTTGAGAAAATGTAAACAGTACCTTATTAATTTGTGGTGCAGGACAACTATATGAGCCTCTATAATGGTGTCTCCTGTTAAACAGAGCGCTGGAATTTGCAGTATAACAATTGTATCTTCCTTGTCAATCTTCACCATTCATTACTGCTTGGGTGTATGGCTGGGCGCACCGTCCGCAGACTTTTTTTTAAAAAAGCTAGTACTAACAATGGCCGCCCTCGAGAGTGACGTCATGCGTGAGGGGCGGCGTTAGTAGCGACCGACTCCTCCTCCAACTCAGTTCTGTTTCTCCCACCGTCGAGGCAGCACCTGTCACGAAGTGCTCTCTGCTAACTCGCGCACGACTCCTGATTTTTCCCACACACTCTATGCCAACCGGTAAGACTGTTCCTTTTCTTTCTAAAGCGGCCACGGGTGTGTTTCTACTGTTTTCTCTCAATAGTTTGCGTTATGTGTCGGTTCCGAACCAAGCTGTTTCCAAGACGGGCCGCCCCTATGCGTCGTGCTCCTGTGGCGGCATTTCTCCGTCTCTGACCGCATGACGTCTGTCTTCATTGCCTGGGACCCAACCATGATATGGATTCGTGCAACACCTGTTTCTCCATGGACCGCCGTGTCCTCAGTCCAGCGATGTTCCAAGCTCGGCAAGGCCCATGGACGCCGAGGGCGAAGCGTCGCTCGAGGACTCTCAGATAAGGTCTCTAGGCCCCTCCCCGGGTCCCCTCCGGGCCTCTCTGATCGAGGAGGAGGGTCTCTCATCTCTTTCTTGCCGAGGAGGAGGCCCTTCTGCGTGTGTCGGGGAGTCGTAGTCCCTTCCGGGGCGCGACGCCCGACTACCGCCTCGGCAGTCACCTCTCGGAGGTGCAGGCTCCCCCGTGTCGAGGCCCTCGACTTCTGGGCCTGGCACGGTGGACCCTCGGCCCGCACCTTCGGCGCCATTTGGATCCAGGCGCCATTCGGCAGTGCTGGTGATCGGCGCCCTGGCGGCCGCTGCTTTGGATCGAGCACAGTTCGCTGCACTGGTGATCATGGCGGCACCACCTAGCGGCGCGCTGTTCGCGGCGCCCGATGATCATGGCGCCAGTCGGTGGCGCCCTCGCCTCCAGCACCGTTGGCCTGATCTTGCCTCCTTCCGGCGTCCGGCTCGGGTTTCGGCCGCGAGCGGTGCCTTTGTCCTGCCCGGCCGTGGGTGGTTGAGAGTCGGCCTGGCTGTTGCCAGCGTTAGGAGGCGAGCGGTGCCACCATTAGCACGGTGCTGTTACCGGCGCGTTGCCTCTAGGGACCCTGGGTGGCCAGCATCGAGGTCCAGCTGGTCTCGTCTTCCTCGGAGGGCGATGGTTCAGACATGGACCCATCCCAGCACCCCCACTCTTGAGTCTGGGTCCCTGTGGCTAGAGGTACCAGGCGCGCGGGCCCTCCTCTGTCCCCCCTTCCGTCCTCTCCTGAGGGCCCCTGGCTGGGGGTGGCCGGGGTCCCGGGAGGGAGGACGTGGGGGTGACGGAGGGGGAGGCTCCCCTCTCCGGAGGGCCAGTGACAGCTACCCCCTGGGGTGCTGTTGCCCCCTCTGGGGATAGGGGGATGCTGCTGTCGAGGAGGAGGGCCCTCTCGGAGTCCGAGGGGTTGAGGACAGAGGATCGGGCCCTCTGTCTTCTTTTAGCCCTCGGGGGTGGCCAGGACCGCAGCGCCGAACCCGCCCCTCCCTCCGGGGCTCTAGGGTGCCCTCTGGCGGCGTTGTTGCGGGCTGCCCTTCTGGATCCATGCAGTCCCGACGTCATCACAGGGGAGGTTCTCTCCCTGGGCTCTTCCAGGCTCCACTTCCCCAGAGTTCCGTTTTGCGGCCTGGTCTGCTGTCCGGGACCCCTCCAGCTAGGGCTCCGTTCCCCGGATTCCAGAGCCCTGGCAGAGATCTGTTGCCTCCTTGTAGGTGCCCCTCTCCCATCTCTCTGCCTCCTCCAACCCCGCTCCCAGGCCATGTCGGTCCTACGGGTCCGTTATCTTGGGAGCAGTTCAGAGGGTTCTGCTGCGGCCTTCCCCTCATATGTTAGATACATGCATGAGCGGGTTTTTCGACTCTCCCCACCACGCCAAGAGTCTTCTGGGCATTCCAGCTCCCCATCATCCTCGTCTCCCTCCTCTGAGGGAGAGGAACCCCCTGCTCATCTCTCCTCCGATGCTGATTTCACGGAATATCAGCATTTCCTTTCGAGGATGGTGAGGGATCTTAGGATTTCCTATGTTCGGAGAGACAATACCGAATGGGAGACGCGTGAGTTCCTCGGTGAATTCAGTGCCCAGCATTTGGTGGTACCTTCCTGGCCTATCCCCTTCCAGGAGGCGTCTATCCGGTCCTGGCAGTCCCCAGCCGCTTCTTCTCCAGCCCGGCTGACTGTCAGCGAAGGCATTGTGCACCCTCTGAGTCTCTAGGTATCCTTCCCAACCCCCTCTCTGGTTTGGTCTACCTGGACACTCCTTCCAGGCGCTGCTGCCTGGCGCACGACTGCCCACCGGATCTGGACTCTCTGCAGTTCAACCGTTGGGGGCGAAGAGTGTTCTCTTCTTCTATCGCAGGTTGCCTGTATTGCATCACATCAGGCTTCGCCACACTGCCTACAACCGGCATTTGTGGTCGAGTGATGTCCCAACTTTTGGCATCAATGCCTGATATGGAGCAAACCAGACAAGCCGTTGCCCTCTCGCGATAGGCCTGGAGCTGGCAAGACACCAAGCAAGGGCATCTTATGGCGCCAATGAGGTGGCTTCCAGGCTTCCGAGGACAGCGATCTGCATTAGAGTGAGGGCGGACGGCTGGTCCTCTAAAGGTTGTCACCCCTGGCCCGGCGTGGGGTGATTTGCTCCGCCTTCGGGGACCCGTCTCTTCTCCTCTAGAGCTAGGAGGCTTTTGCAGGGGCTCTCTCCGTCTCCTCATCCTTGGGAGGCACCTCAGCTCTTCTCCCACCAGAGCTCTGTAAATAAGCCAGGGTCTTCCTTCGGTTTCTCACCAACAGGAGGCTGGGGGTCTTGTTCCCTCAGGGTCTTTTACCCCTTCCCCTTCGGGAAGAGGAGCTAATACTCACCCAAGCAGTAATGAATGGTGAAGATTGACAAGGAAGATATGAAAATTACGTACCTACCGTAATTCTTGATCTTCTCTTGTATCTTCACCATTCATTACTGACCCCGCCACCTCCCTCTGGCCTCCTCCTGTGGCTTCTCCCCTCCCGTCTCCTTCCTCTCTCTGCAAATATAATAAAAATAAAAAAAAAAAAAGGGAAAATTACTTTCCAATTTTTCCAAAAAAAAAAAAAAATTTTTAAAGGGGGCCTTAATTCTAATCCAGAAAATTATTTACTATAAGATTCTTGGGCCGTTTGCTAGAATTGCGGTGTGGTGATCAGGCTGCACAACTATCTCTTTGCCATACCTTCTGGCGAGATACTGCTGGGGGCTCCTGCCTGACTCTGTCTATACAGTTTTAGTCCAGCATTCCCTGCTACCAGCTGTTAAGCCCTAGAATCACAACCCCTTTATTCTTGCCTTGCAGAGCAGAGGCAGGTACGATTATTTTCCCTTTCTAAAAAAAAAAAAAAAAAAAACTGAGGAACTCTCTCCGACTGCTGAAAGACAATCCCTGGCTTATAGGGTCATGCTCCTAAACCTGCAAGTTATGCTCTGTCAAAAAAAGGAAAAGAAAGGGAAGAAAAATTCTTTTCTTTTAATAATGTAGATAATTATTTTCCTTCAAGTGTCCTTCTTGGACAGTTTTGCAGAAAAGCAGTGCTAACCATGACCAGTTCTCCAGTCTAAGCCTCTGGCCTGCCTTAGCAAGTCGATTGAGTTCCATTTCAATACCTATAAACCGCCGAAAGGCCTAGATTTTCTATTTCTCAACCCTTGAGCAGCTCTTACATGCTGCCTAGGATTTATCCTTTCCTACTCGGGTGTCCTCCAGTTAAGGCCTTTTCTCGGCCAGGAGCCCGGGTTAGGATCAAGGACCATGGCATGTTGAGGTCAAGGACTATGCTCTTCTGAGTCTGTCTAGCGGGTTTGGTGAACCTTCTGTTCAGCTCTATCACCGGGGATTCTTGCTCCCCTGCTAATCGAGCCTTAAGCTTTTCAGCTAACTATGTTCGTTGGGCATTCTGGTCTCCAACATCCCATCTTTCTCTTCTTCTTCTTCTTCTTCTTCTCCTTCTTCTCCTTCTTCTCCTTCTTCTCCTTCTTCTCCTTCTTCTCCTTCTCCTTCTCCTTCTCCTTCTCCTTCTCCTTCTCCTCCTTCTCCTCCTTCTCCTCCTTCCCAGTAAGGAGGCCCTCACGATCCTAGGTTAGGAATGTTCTTATCTCCTCTGTCCTTTCTCCATCGGCTTATTCCTTTTTTAGTTCATTCTTCCTTACTTTGCTATCCCTTGGCTACCTTGCCTCGCTGTCTCTCTTTTCTATGCTTTGCTTTTTGCCTCTCCGGCTCACAGAACTGAGTTGGAGGAGGGTGAGTCGCTACTAACGGCCCCTCGCGTATTTGATGCGTCACTCTCGGCGCCATTAATACAAGCTTTTAAAAAAAAAAAAAAAAAAAAAAAGCTCCCGTGGCAGATTGCCTCGGCTTACACCCAAGCAGTAATGATGGTGAAGATACAAGAGAAGATCAAGAATTACGGTAGGTACATAATTTTCATTTATCTCAGTGCGGGGAGGCGCATCATGGAGGCGTCTATGATGCGCTCTCCCGTTCTGAGATAAACAATTGTTATATTGCAAATTCCAGCGCTCTGTTTAACAGGAGACACCATTATAGAGGCTCATATAGCTGTCCTGCACCACAAATTAATAAGGTACTGTTTACATTTTCTCAAACCTTCTCCATTATAAAGCATACAGTAGGCATAGATGTGCACGCTCACTGTAGAGCGTGCTGGATCCGGCGCATCATGTGAAGAAGCTGCATATGTCAATGGAGATGCAGGGCTCTGAACACAAAATAAATTTTAAGCACAGAAGGATGTTTTCTCACCCATTTTCCACACAAGCTAATAGAAGACCAAGGGCACTAGCATTGGGGTATGTACACTGTTACTGGGGACTAGAGTAAAGAGCTCAATGTGCGATGCACTGTAAGGGGACTGCCACATAGACGTCCGTGCTCTCACTAGGTGGTGAGGCATGGACATCATCACAGGAGCCATGTTTACTGCACAGAATGCCCGAACCAAGTGAAAATGGCTCTGGGTGGCGCTGTGCTTTGGGGGTGTTCATGGTTGTAAAACCTATATTTAAGGGCTCTAGCACCTCTAGTTTTTAGCATGTGTTAACAGATGACCATGTAAGGCTCACATATTTACAAGGTGAGCCCGCATGGTACAGATTCCCTTTAAGTCTGTTGCTGATTACTTGCCCTGGTATCTCAGTGAGCAATTGTTTAACACACACATGCTTCTCCTGACTACAGTGTTAACCCTCCTACCTCATCCCACCTCAAACCTCCTTGTACAGACCCCCCTCCACCTACACACACCCCTTCCTTCCTCCCTCCCCTCTGTCATCCCTATTCACCCTGGCCTTTTATACTCCTCTCTAAACTTGGAATTCCTCCATTGGTGCTGTCTCTTCCCCATCTCTCCCCCGCTCCACCTCTCCTCTCGACAAAATGGTGGAGGTGGTTAATGCCCATCTTTCCCTCTCCACCTTCTATCTGGTGATTGACTTAATTCTGCCCTCCCCAACCCCTTTACCCTCCCTATCTAAAAGCCTCCAACTCGTCCATCTGAAAGCAAGGAGTCTACCTCCAAAGCTAGACATACTCAAAGTATAGACCTCCATGTACTCTCCTGACTTCCTCTGTATTACAGAAACCTGACTCTCCTCCAGAATCCTTAACTCCCACTTAGCATTGCAAGATTACCATTTCTCTCCTCCTCCATAACTCATAAGGAGATTCTCCCTCCTCCCATGAACTATTCCTACTAAAACTCTTCCTCCCCTCTACCACCCCAGTTTTTGTAGGAATCGCTGAACCCACCAGGCTCAACCCTTGTACTGCTAATAATTCCCTCCGGGACTGGGTGCTGTCCTTCCACTGCCACTGGATCACAGTGGCTGAAATACTACCAGACTCATTCAGTGACCATAGCCTAACATACTGCATTAGGAAAGTTCACCCTCCTCAAACCTCACCCAAATACATCTGTTACAGGTCCCTCACGTCACTTGACACTGAGGCCCTTAATGAGGATCATGACTCTTCTGACTGATCCCCTGTTTACTCTGCACTCAACATCGACAAGGCCTTGTCCTCCTTTATAACCATCAACAGGGTTTGGGACACACATGCTCCTCTCCAAAAAAGCAAAAAAAGTCAAGCGCCTCCACCACCCATGGATCACCCCCAAACTCATCGAGATGTTAGTCTCGTGACCTTGTGTGGGTGATTTTTCAAATCCACCCATGCTGCAGCTGATTTACAGGTCACTCAGGAACTCCTGTACCAAGGCAGTTCGAACAGACAAGGCTCTACTACAAGACCAACCTTCAGTCCAACCTAAGCTCCCTGGCCAACTTCTGTAAAGTGCTGCACTCCTTCGACCCACCAGCCCAGTCTCTTCTCCTCCCCCCCCCCCTTCTAGCAGATGGCTTGCTAGTCTCTGACCCACTAACTATTGCCTCTTTCTTCAACCAGTTTTTCACCACCTGTGCCCTATCCAGCCAGCCCTCTCCTGATCTCCCTCCAGATGCTTCACCCTCTCTTTCTGATGCGTTTGGCTTCCATCAGTCACCCCACAGGAAGTTCTCCAAGCTCCGATGTCCCTAAACTGATCAAAACACAGCCTTGATGGGTTAGATCCTAAACTCCTCCAACTATCCACCCTGGACATAACCCTCCCTCTCACGTACCTCCTAAACCTATCCTTTTCTCTCTGTGTGTGGTGTCCCCCAAGCCTGGAAAATGGGCAAGTCCTACCACTCCACAAATGGGGTGATCTCTCCTCCCCTGGAAACTACAGGCCAATCTCGCTACCCCCTTCCTAGTGAACCCCAGGAATCCCTTGTGCTCTCCAGGCTTACCACCTTTCTTGTGTCTGTCTCTCTCTCTCCCCCCTTCCCCTCACAATCTGGCCTTAGAAAGAACCACTCCACCATCTCCTCTTTCCTCCACATGACTCCATCCTCACAGGAATGGACAAAGGACACATCACAGCAGCCACTTTCATTGATCTGGCCAAAGCATTCAACTTGGTACACACCACCACCTCCTAAACAAGCTGACCTCACCCCCACTGTAAATTGGTTCTGCTCCTACCTAGCGGGCTGCCTGCATTCAGTACAGGTGGGTGACATTCTCCCCCCCCATATCCAGGATGGTGTTCCCCAAGGTTCCATCCTAGGTCCAATACTATTTGCAGTTTTTCTCAATGACCTTCCCTCTGCCTGTCTCCTCGCACATACACATGTATGCCAATGACATTGTAATTTACACATCTGCTCCCTCAACCATCACAATCTGAGTCCTACTCTGGCAAGACTTCATGAATGTGCTGCACTTGTTCCAGGCAAACCAACTCAAATTAACACCAACAAACTGTGTCCAAGACCTTTGGCACTGGGCAGAAACTAGCTAGGCTCTCATCTCCCCCTGTCTTCTCTACCCTTGATGGTACCCAACTTGAGGTAGTCCCAGCCTTCAAATATTTGGGAGTCTGGTTGGACAGCAAACTAGACTTCTCCTCATACATTGACACCATCCACTTCAAGCTTGGTGCTTTATACCACAACAAGGACAGCCTTTCCCCACCAATCCGACAGGAGCTGGTCACCAAAATGATTCTCCCCATTTTTGATTGTCAATGTGGTCTACAGCTCTGCCTCCCCTTCATTACTCACCTGACTGATTACCCTCTGCAATGCTTTCTGTCATTTTGCCACTAACATGCCCCCCCTGCACCCATCACCATTCACTGTACTCTATGCTTTCCTTACTTCCCCTATGCCACCAGACACACTGTTCTATCTTCATTGCTAAATACTGGTTTGACTCACTACCCCCCTACCTATCCTCTGCTTATGAGCTATGTTCCAGAGACTTGCGAACCCTCTCCATCCCTCTCCCACACGTATATGCTGGGCAACTGGCTTTTTTGCAGTGGCTCCCCAACTTCTGGAACCAGCTTCCCTCTTGCCTCCATGCTTCCCCATCCCTTCTTTCATTAAAGCACCTACTAAGGCTCTCTACTCAGCCTTCATGCAATTGTAACCCTCCCCCTGAAATAATGTGAAAACTTACTCAAGTTTGTATTTGTATTTTGCAACCGCCTTGTGGCACTCTTGCATTTGTCTCACGAGTACAGAACTCTTCTGTGTAAATAATGTACCTTACTCATTTTGCACCTACCCATGCTATACCCTTTTCCCTGAGTTGTACCTGAAAATGAGCCTCATCTCAGTGTGCCTATTCTGGTAACCAAATTTTAAATAAGCTAGGCTTCAGTTTTGTAAAAATAATATAGAAACTGAACTTAAATTAGAAGCTCAGGCCCCACACCCCCATCTGAAACATTTTCAACTAACTTGGAACTTTAGAACTGTTTGCATAACGGACCTTCTTATGGTTGTAAGGGTATCTAGAATATTTAGAAACGTCACAATTTGAGGCTTATAGCAGAAGTAAACATAGCTTGTGCAGTTACTTGTGATGTGTTCTGTTGGTCATAATGCATCTAATGTGGATATGACCTCTGGCTCCCCGTTTACATCTCCCACCAGGGATCAGACACCATAATCCAAGGACTGGCAAATGAAAAGAAAATATCTGTAGTGCATAATGGAATTGCCACTGTAATTTCAGATAGTTCACTACAAATGCAAACTGCAGTGGCATTTTATGTTTAGTGGTTTGAAGTTTGTTTGCTTTTTCAGGACACTCCAGGCAAAATGACTGGCTGTGAAGGTGTGGAACAGGAATTGGTTCCTAAGATGGAAGAGGCTCATGAAGGCTGTCGGAGTCTGTCAGATCTAGAAATGAATAAAGATGATGACCTTCATAAACCAGACTGACCACCTCCGTGAGATGGTGTGGGACAGCCTTTTCTAAATCTTGTTGTTTTTAGATTTTTATAAAAATGTGTCCCCATTGAGCATAGCTGTTGTGTCATGGGGGCAAGTCTGCAACTAGAATTCATGTTACAAACCTAATTTGCAAAGATGTAGTAATTGTCTAAAATAGCAAAACACTATTCTTTTAGAATAAGAACAGGTGTAGACGCTTATGGGCATGAGCTCTTCTTAGATAACTGGAGTTTAAACATGTTATCTTCTGTGCACTTCAGCCTAATAATTATATGTGTGTATTTAATTTTACAAATCTCAGAATAAAATTTGAAATGCATAACCTGTCAAACGACAAAAATGCAGCAGGACAATCGGTTGACTTGTCACTTTTTTCAGGGGTTCCTTTACCCTATTCCTTGTCTTCACTGCTTCCCCTGCCTGCTGGCACAGAACCCAATCCCTCTAGCTCAAGTGTATCCTCAGTATGGGCTTCCCCTGCTGCCACCAGGGGAAGGGAAATGGATCTAAGCCCTGGAATAGCAACTAGGGATGAAGGGGTGGTGATCTGTTGCGCTGAGGGGTTGAGCGAGTATGGGACTTCTCATGCAATGTACGCAGGTCAGGTGTTTTGTAAATTCCCATTTTGCCCCTCCCCTCCCTCCACCAGGTGCATGTACACCATAGTACACCATAGGGGGCAGTATAGCGCAGTGGTCTAAGGCTCTGAGCTGCAAATCTGGTGACATCCAGCAGACCAGACCTGGATTTGAATCCCAAAGCTTCCACTTGCATACTGTGTGACCCTGAGCAAGTCACTTAACCTCCTTGTGCTCCCAGGTCACTCCTGTAAAAAAGCTTTCAGCTTAGCGTGCTATACCTGGTTAAACAACTAAATAAATAAAGTATCTGGTGGGGGAAGGTACATGGAAGGTGCACCACCACTGCCAGGAGGTGCTTCTAGTGCTGTATGTGGTGCACAGTGCTTCTGTGGGAGGAGAGTGCCAGGGTAGATGCTTGTGTCATCCTGGGTTCTGGGCATGCACCAAGGTTGCCACCATGCCAGTGCAGTCTTTCACCACTCTGTGCAATGGAGTGACTTCTGTACATCACCTTTTGAGCTATGCAGTAGTGACTTGACATTATTTGTCTCTGTTAGTGCGGTACTAATCAGCTGTCCCACCAGTTGTGCACGTCTGACACAAGATTAGAAACACCTTATTGTGGTTGGAAAAGGAAAACAAGAAAACTATATTGCAGAGAAGAGGACTCTCTTAAAACAGCAAACTGAACAAATGTGTATGCTAATAGTGCTACTTTAGCTGGCAAGTGGCATGGGGGGGGTTTATACTATTGCTTTATCCAGAATAATCTGGTATGTGTGTAGTGTAGCAGAATTGAGATCCTGTAGACCCTGATTTGAATCTAGTGACCCCACCAACCTCCAATTTGGTTCCTCCCCATGGGTGTCTAATTGCAGCTGTTCATTGGCATGTAAAGCACTGTGAGATGCAGCATATGAATTTTACCAGCAGAAGGCCTTACAGTCCATCTGGTCTGCCTAATTTGGAGTCCATGTATCTAACATGATGCTGCACATCCCCTTCCCTGACACTCTTAACCTCCCCTTAACTTTAACCCACTCCCTCTAGAAGCCATCCACTGATCTTCTTTGAGGCTATCTCTCATCAGGTCACACCTTTGGAGCTATGCCTGCATCAGCGCTAGGACCACACAAAACTTTTGCAAACAAGGGGCCACCTATGACTACATTATGTGTCAGCGTCTACATAAATGTGGACAGCCCCATCTCTCCTTAGTTCTTCTCCCGCTGTCTATCATACTTGTCAAACCTACACATGGACATGTCGACAGTTTACCTTTATTGTTAAATAGTTACAGTAAGTATCACTACTTTAGTGATTTTTCTGGTCTCCTGTATGCTGCCAAAGGAGCCCACAAAATTATTTCGGTATTGCAACTGCAGAGAGATGATTTATAAGGATGATAAAACAGTGTCCGAACGTTGTGAGAGCGACTCAAACAGAAAATGTGAGATCGGTCTGGGCTTAAACTCTGCTACTATGCAATGCAGAAACTGGGCACTGGAAACTTTGGCAGCAATGCAAAAACAGATGCAGGAGAAATCCTTGTCTCCTGCCCTGTTCACTAAATCCTGGTCAAAATCCAAGGAAAAAAATCATCATTGGGCAGTCACAAGTATAAACATTGAGACGAGAATCAAGATAAGGGGATCCATTTACCAATGTGTCAAATGCGCCGGGCCCATCAGCACAGTGGTTGGATTCCCACTTGTGACACCAGCGACCCAGGTTCAGGAATGGACCTGGGGATGTGGAGGGCCAGCTGAGGGAGAAGGATTGAGTGTCCCATGGACTGCTCCCCTTCTCCAGTGGGAGGGAAGGGTAGAGTGTCTGGCACTCGAGGGACCCCTGGCAGAGGCCAGGGGAACCACGAGTGACTGGTGCCTGCACGTTGAGGGGCAGGGAAGATGCTGGACATCATTGCAAGTCCCTGACCCTGAGGTAGCTTAAGAAAATGACCACCTACCTGCCTAGATGATGCTCAACCTTGGCTGCAATCTGCTCCCAGGCCAACTCCCCTGACCTATACCGTCACAGTTGAACCTATGAGGAGTCAGGTGCTGCAAACCCACCCTAGAGGACAAGCTAGGGGGTATCGGGTAGAGTCTCGGCTAATGTGGGAGTGGCAATCAAAGGGGTTCATGACCGAGCCGAGGTATCGGTGGTAGGTGGCCCCAAAAAAGTGTAAATAAAAAATTAATGTCACATGGCACAAGTGCTGAGTGCACCAAACATATGGCACATGGGGTTGCAGCATTCCCCAGCCAGCAGTCTGGATTCTCGATTCCAGGTGCCAATTCCTGCAAACTAGACCAGCTTTTGCTGGTCTAATATGTGGCAATCTTGGGACACCTTTTACAGGGCTTTTGCCAAATATTTGGCACAAGCTGATGTAAAGTGGAAAAGTGTTGCAAATGTGCTCAATCTTCTTGAATTGGGCGCAAGTTGCTCCAAAAAATGGGTTTGATGCAGGGCTTGATGCTAGCCCTGTGTCGAGCTTTGGGAATCTGACCCAAGGCCTCTCCAACATGTTCTAGGTCACTGCTGCAGACAGCAGGTACACCTCTAATCTTGTCATTGTCCGTTACAGCGGTGATGCAACTGCCTTCCTGACTGTCAACCAAACACCAAGGCTGGGGTTTGGCAGTAGGCATTACTGGGCCTAGAATGAGTGGTATGCCGCCATCATCACCAGGTCGCCACCCGCCATTGACCATTACAGCCCATACACCTATGGGTGTCATCGACCCACACAGTGCTGGTATCAATCTCTGAAATGATACAGTGCCTGTTGCCAGGCTTTCCTGAACAGCCTGTACTCGCTCAATGAGTCCTTCCTTGTCCCAGGTCCTGTTGATGCAGCCTCTCAGCACTGTACTCAAGGGACCTACTCAGCCGCTGCCAGCATTGCTGGTGAGGTCCTTGATTCCCATTGTCAAGGGGACGAGGATGAGGTGGAATATAACCTAGACCTCATAATGGAAGATTATGAGGAAGAGGAGGGTAGGTAGGAGGGCAAGTAGTTTATTGAGCGATATGTCATTTCAATTTAAAACAAGATAAAAATGTGGTTAAGATGCCAATGGTCAGTATACAAGAGCACATAAAAACTAATTATTTGTTAGACAAAATCCTTGCATATAAATTAGGATGTTTTTGTTTAGAAGGATTTAAACTTTTACAAATTTAATGACTTCAGGAATCTACATAGACAGCTCAGTAAATCATCAATGTTGTTGGTAGGAAAAAAGGTACAGAATCAACATATCTAAGGGCAGCCAATACTGGGTCTACAAAATTATTTTCTTTTCCTTTTGTATATAGGGCAATGTAAAATTATATGTTTTGAGATCATCTTCTGTGCCCAGATTGCAGTTGTAAAAATATTTGGACTCTACACCAGGTCTTTTTTTGTGAGAAAAAATATAATTTGCAGTATACAGTTCCAGGCGGTGCCTTGACAGTCTCCGGTCCTCTGGATTTGATAATATTAAATATGGTTCAAGTGAATGTCTAGTGTTCAAGATTTTTATACCAACAATTATTTAAGCAGATTGATCTTCTTTTGGATTGAAGAAATTTCAGAATCCCTGAGCTTTATCTGCCAAACTATATGTTAAATTGGTTTAAAATAAATTTTGTAAATGCCCCAAACCATGTGGAAATAAAAGTTTTAATCTGAGCCATTGAAGAGGATTTTAAACCTTTATTATGATAATCTATCTCCTCCAAGCACTGTCTCAGAAGGTGAGTTTCAGATAAGAGAGTTTAAGAGTGAATATTAAACATCTTTCTTGGACCAAAGTGGTCAGTGAAAACTGGCCAAGTGTTGCCCTTAAGACTTCAGAGGGAACTGATTGATGTACACTTAATATATCTATACACTTTGGTTATTTTCTTCAATGGAGCCAAGTTACCATGAGCTCAAACCCCTACAGTGTATAAAATACGAGACGTAATTTTAGCATTTACTACTTTAATGAGGCCAATAACCAGGGCCACTGGAAAATTGCACCTGCAATTTATTTGTGGAATCCACAATTTTCACCATTCTCTGCAAAAACTGACATGTTCCGCAATTTCTTGCAATTTTTGAATTTTTATATTGAACTGTGTAAAGTATTGACATTTTTAATAACATACACTCAATATATTGACAATGTTGCATGCAGACTTGGGTTTGGCCGAAACAATGCAGTGCAAGGTAGAGCAAGGGTTTTATGTGACACAGATTTCTTTTGAATCTTTGTCTTGTTTCAAAATCCACTGGTCAAGCATAAGTACACTTAAACACTTAACATTTGTTTTGTGTTGAAGCAGTCCATCAGAAAACTTTTTGTTGACACACATACTGAAGCAAAAGATGGGAGAAAAGGTGCAAATTATCCCATTCACTTAAATGGGGTGCTAACTATGAAGCCTTTATGTAAGTGGCAGGGCAAGTTATTCCTTGTGAGCATACTTTCATTCAGACAAGTTTTGATTCAAACAGCTGAAGATTTTTGGATGACCCTGATGATTTTAAACTTGAATAAACTAGTTGGTAACAGTGATCTCACTTTGTCACAAGGGAGGCCTCAGGAAGGAGGCAGAGGCACCACAGGAAAGAAAGCAGCTCCTGGTGGGGGACTCAATATTAGGGGGATAGAACTGGGGGAGCAGGAAAACTGAAGCATAATGCATATGGGGCACAAAACCCTGGCACAATATATCAGTTGGGGGTGAGGATATAGCATGCACCAAGCAGGAAAGGGATCTTGGGGTTGTCATCTCTGATGACCTCAAGGTGAGAAACAGTGTGACAAGGCAGCAGGTAAAGCAAATAGGATGCTGGGATGTAGAGGCAGGGGCATCACCAGCAGGAAAAGGGAGGTCATAATTCCGCTATACAAGACACTAGTGAGGCCACCTGGAGTGCAGTGTACAGTTCTGGAGACCATACCTACATAAGGACATAGACAGGGTAGAGAAGGTTCAGAGGAGGGCAACAAAGATGGTGCATGGATTGCATCACAAGTCCTATGAAGACAGGTTGAAGAAACTGAACATGTACTCCCTGGAGGAGAGGAGGAGAGAGGGATATGATAGAGACATGAAGTATCTTACAGGGAGGAACAGGTGCAGGAAAAACACTATTTTTAAGCAAAAAGATGTTCCAGGACTAGAGGCATGGGATGAAGTTGGAGGGAGGACGATTCAGAGGAAACATGAGAAAGAATTTCTTCACAGAACGGTGGTGGATAAGTGGAACACCCTGCCAGAGGAAGTGGTGGGGGGCTGAAACAATCACGGGATTTAAGAATGCATGGGATAGACATAAAGGAATTCTGGAGGTCAGGGTAAGGGGCAACAGACTTCTAGGAAAACAAACTGAACTTACAAGCTCAAATGGGCAGACTGGGTGGGCCATAGGCCCTTATCTGCCAACACTGTCTATGTATCTAAGGTGCCTGCCTGGTGCCATGGCTTGGAGGGACAGGAAGCGCATCCTTAGGATCCTGAGAACAGTTGCATGGGAGTCTGAGCTGGACATCATTGTCCACCTAGGGACAAATGACTTGGCTTGTCATGAGATTAGAGCAGTGCAGAAGGACTTTGTAGAGTTGGGGAGGGGCTTAAGACAAGTAGCACACACAGTATCCTTCTCAGAGGTGCTGCCTGTCAGTGGCATGAGTGAGGCGAGGGTACTTTGCACCATGCAGTTTAACAAATGGTTGAAAAAATGGTGTGGAGCACAGGGGTTTGGCTTCATTGGGGACTGGGGTTCCACCTGTAGGGACACCAGCCTATGTTGGCAGGATGGTCTGCATCTGTCCAGGAAGGAAACAAGTCTTTTGGGCAATCTGTTTAAATGCTTCATTGGCAAGCCTTTAAACTAGTCAAGGGGGGAGGCACTGATAAGCAGCAGGAAAATCCCAGCCTTCCCCTACAAAATAGGGTACTAAATGAGAAAAAGACAAGGGTAGAAAGGTCAGTGGGGGATGCTGCTACAGAAGGTAAAGCCATCAAAAAATGGAGAGCAATGAGTACCAATGCCCATAGTCTGGGTAACAAGCTTCCTGAATTAGTGGCCTTGATGGAGGAGGAAGATCTGTATATCGTGGCAGTCACAGAAACATGGTACACACAGAACCATGACTGGGACATAAACATACCAGGATACACTATCTACAGGAGGGACAGGGAGGGTAAAGAGGAGGAGTAGCTCTCTACATAAGAGAAGAAATCAAAGCAACAGAACAAAAGGGTAAACAGGGAGGAGAAGAAGCACTGTGGGTCAATTTAGAGGCAGGCAATGGCACCACAATCTGCACAGGGGTTGTATACAGACCCCCTCTCAGGGGGAGGAAATGGACAAGGAAATGATAGAAAGTATACTTAGAATGGCAGATAAAGGGGAGATATTGCTGATGGGTGATCTGAATATGCCAGATGTTAACTGGAGTGCAGTTGCAGCAGCCACTTCTAAGAGTGGGGTTATTCTAGATGCCCTACAGGGGCCATGCCTTAGACAACTAGCATTGGAACCCATTCGAGAGGGAGCAATCTTAGACCTGGTCCTCTCAAATGGTGATGGAGAGAGAATCACAGATGTAGAAGTGGGTAGCCATCTGGGAACTAGTGACCACCGAACAGTATGGTTCACAATAACCACAGCAATAGAGTCAAGCCATACAAAGGCAAAAGTACTGGATTTCAGGAGGGCTGACTTTGCCAAAATGGGTGAGTGCCTAAGGAATGCACTAGCAAATGGGCAGGAAGGAGGGGTGGAAGAACAATGGGGAATAATAAAAAACTGCTATCACACAGAGGTAACAAGCCTTTGTGTGAAGCAAATAAACAAAACAAAATGATGTAAGAAACCACTATGGTTCTCAAGGGGGCAGTGAAGGTTCAAGAGAAAAAGAAAGCATTCAGAAAGTACAAGCAATCACAGAAGAAACAGGACAGAGAAGTGTATCAGTTAAAGCAAAAGGAAGCTGGGAAGGCAGTCAGAACAGCAAAGACCCAAACTGAGGAAAAGATAACTAACTCAGTTAAGGGGGATAAAACCTTTTTTAGGTACATCAGGGAGCGAAGGAAGACTAAGGGAGGGATAGTGAGGCTTAATAAAGGGGAGGGGGTGGGCAGAGGGTGACTGTAAAAAGGCAGAGATACTAAACAGATATTTTTGCTCAGTATTTACAAACGAAGAGGGGTGGTACCTAAAACAAGCAATAGAAACACTCTGGATACAGAAGTTGATACCAGCCCATTTACAGAAGAAAGGGTCTTGAAAGAACTCTTAAAATTGAAGGTGGACAAAGCCATGGGGCCTGATGGGATTCATCCCAGAATTCTAAAAGAACTAAGGGTAGAACTAATGACGCCACTGACTACCCTCTTTAACAAATCATGGGAGGATGGGGTGGTACCTGAGGACTGGAGGAGGGCCGATGTGATTCCTCTTCACAAAAGTGGGAGCAGGGCAGAAGCAGGAAACTACAGACCTGTTAGTTTAACCTCAGTGATAGGAAACTGATGGAATCACTTCTGAAGGAAAGAATTGTCGAGTACCTAGAGGCCAGAGGGGCAAGGCAGCATGGATTCACAGCGGGAAGGTCATGCCAGACAAATCTAATAGATTTCTTTGACTGGGTGACCAAAGTAGTAGATCAGGGAGGGGCTGTGGACATGGCCTACCTGGACTTTAGCAAGGCATTTGACTCAGTCCCACACAAAAGATTAATATACAAGTTAGCCAGCCTGGGAGTGGGTCCCAAGATGACAGCCTGGGTAAAGAATTGGCTGGAGAATAGGACACCGAGGGTAATAGTAAATGGAGTCCACTCTGAAGAAAGGGGGGGTTACTAGTAGGGTGCCGCAGGGTTCAGAATGGACGGTCCTCTTCAATGTCTTTATAGCGACATTGCAGGCGGACTGGAAGGAAAAGTATGTCTCTTGCAGATGACACAAAGATCTGCAACAGAGTTGATGCACAAGATGGGGTAGAAAGGATGAGAGGGTCTTGTCAAGGTTAGAGGAATGGTCAAATGTATGGCAGCTTAGATTTAATGCTAAGAAGTGCAAGGTAATGCACCTGGGAAACAAAAACCCAGGGGAAGAGTACACAATGGGGGTGAGATACCAATAACAACAAAAATGAAAAGGGACCTGGGGGTAGTCATATCAGATGACCTAAAGGTGGGCAAGCAATGTGAGAGGGCAGTAAGGAGGGCTGGGGGATACTGGGATGCATAGGGAGAGGCATCACCAGTAGAAAACAGGAAGTTGTTATCCCTCTGTACAGACAGCTGGTGAGACCCCATCTGGAGTACTGTGTGCAGTTCTGGAGACCCAATCTCCGCAAGGACATAGACAAGATGGAAGCTGTCCAGAGGAGGGCAACTAAAATGGTGCTGGGTCTGCACCGGAAGACATCCATATGAAGAGAGACTAAAGGAGCTTAATATGTATAGCCTCGAGGAAAGGAGGGAGAGGGGGACATGATAGAAACTTTAAAGTACCTTAAGGGAATCAACGAAGTCCAAGAGGGTAGCATCTTTCAAAAAAAGAGGTGTGCAAGAACAAGGGGCACAATTTGAAGATGGGGGGGCGGCTCAGAGGTAATGTAAGGAAGTATTTTTTCACAGAGAGGGTTGTGGATGCATGGAACGGCCTTCCGGAGGAGGTTGTGGAGTCAAAAACAGTGACTGAATTCAAGCATGCATGGGATAGCCATAAGGCAATTCTAGGGGGTTGGGGTAGAAAGAAGTAGGCTGCTGGTTAACTAGGATCTGCAGCTTATCCATTAGGTAGGGAAATGGGCAGACTGGGTGGGCCAAGCGGTCCTTATCTGCCATCAAATTCTATGTTTGCAACTACCCCTAGATGCTCACATGCAAAGACTACAATAAAACCTGAATAAAGTCTAAAATCAAGCTTATAAAACACAAAATGTATCTGAACATTTCTTGAACTAAACAAAATCATTGCAGCCAGAGTAAAACAAAGGTAAATTACAGGGTACCCTGACTACTGTATGATGCAGTAAAAATATTTTGGTGTTTTTTTTTTACCCACGTAAGGCCCACTAGGCACAAGTGTCTGTTTTCAGGGTACAACCCAGGAGCACTGAGGAGGTTAAGTGACTTGCTCAGAATCACATGGTAGGCAAGTGGAGATTATGGGAATCAAACCCAGGTCTGCTAGATGTCAGCTCATTCACAGTTTGTTACGCTTACCTCTAGATTATACTGCCAGCCCCAAATTACCCTCAGATTTAGTTTAAATATGTGATTTCAAAAATAGTGCACAGTAAGGCAAAGGCAAATTTATTTAAGACGCCCAATTCCAGAGGCTCTGGGCACTGTACAAATTTTGTAACATTCGGTACCACATAAATATTAAAGTTAAAATAAAACATCCAATAAATAATCAACATTAAACACCAAATGCTTGCAGAAATAGGAATGTCTTCAGGCAGACTTTAAAGGCGGCTATAGTGGGGGCCTCCCTGACTACAGTTAGCAAAGAGTTCCAAAGAGCGGGAACGTCAACACTAAAAGCTCGGTCGCCTGCAGATTTTAACCTCGCTCTAGGAACAGTCAGAAAGCCACCACTAGAGGAGTGGAGATGGTGGGTAGAGGAAGAAGGTACCAGGAGTACTGACAGGTAACCAGTGCCCTGCCTGTGTAGGGCCTTATAGGTGAGAAAACTCACCTTAAAGAGTATTCTCCACCTGACAGGCAGCCAGTGCAATTCACGTAATACAGGTGTAATATGACAAAATTTGTTTTGCCCAGTCAAAAGCCGGGCAGCAGCATTTTGCACTAGCTGCAGTCTATGAAGAGAACCTCCAGAGACCCCGAGATAGAGGGCATTACAGTAGTCAAGCCTAGATGTGACTAAGACATGTATCAAGGTAGGGAGGTCCAGAGGCGGAACAAGGGGCTTAATCCTGGCAATGTTTCTAAAATGGAAAAAACAGATACAAACTATGGAAGATATTTGAGCTTCCATGGACAGGTTCCTGTCAAGAATCACACCAAGATTTCGCACCCAAGAGGAGGCCATCAATGACGGCTCCCAGCACAAGTCCAGTTGCAGAGTCAGAAGCCATCCCATCACGAACTCTGTTCGACTCCACTACCAGTACCTCAGTCTTGTCAGGGTTCAGTCACAGCCAACTGGAGGCCATCCAGTGCTAATCTCAGCCAGACAGATATTTAACACATCCACTGTGTTAGATATTCCTGGGGCAAAGGACAAGTATAGCAGAGTATCATCAGCATAGCAATGAAAACTCAGACCATACTTCCTAATGATCCCCCAGGGGCAGCATATACACTGTGAACAACATTGGGGCCAATACCAAACCCTGAGGGACTCCGCACAAAAGGAGGCAGGGTGTGGATGAGAAATTTCCCCTCACAACCCGTTGCCTCCTGTTGGTAAGAAAGGACTCAAACCAGTTGATGACAGTACCGGTGAGTCCGCACAGCTCCCTCAGGCGGAGAAGCAACACACAATGGTCCGCAGTGTCAAATGCTGAAAAGAGATCGAGGAGAACAAGAATTGTCCTGTCCCCTCTGTCTCTAGCCCTGAGGAGATAATTCTGCACCTGAACTAGTGCAGTTTCAATGCTATGTCTGGCCCGAAAAGCCGACTGGAAGGGATCATACAACTCATCAGTTATGAGGTGTTCTTCCAACTGAAGCGATACCACCTTCTCGACAATCTTTCCCAAAAATGGGAGATTGGAGATAGGACGGTAATTTGCCTTGATCCCGGGTCCAAAGATGATTTCTTTAAAAGGGGTCTCACCAGAGCCTCCTTCAAGGCATCTGGAAAGACACCCCGATGCAAGGAACAGCGAACAATCGAGGCAAACACCAGGCCAACAGAGTCAATGCATCTCATTAAGAAATGCGTTGGCACTGGGTCCAGCTCACAGAAGGTATGCTTCAAATTGGCTGCCACCTCAATAACCTCACGAAACTCCACTGGCCTAAACTCTCCCCAACTAGACGGAGTGCACTCGGAACACATCTGGCGACCACTGTCAGCAATTGTATCGCTGGCTGAAGAAACTTCCCACCGATCAAAGACACCTGTCTGAGAAAAAAACGAGCAAAATCCTCACAATCTTCATTTGAAGAAACCCTCCGGGCTGCAGACAGACGGAGAAGTCTATCAACAGTCCGGCAGAGTGAGGCTGGTCGGTTTCTCCCGGCAGCAATCTCCCTAGACAGAAACACTGCCTTCTTACAGTTGTTTGCCTCCTGATATGCACAATAATGCGCACGCAAGACCAATTTGTCTGTCTCCAGATGGGACTTTCTCCAGCAGTGCTCTAATCTCCGACCCATCTTCTTCATTTCCCTAAGGTCACCATCATACCATGGAGACCTCGGTACAAAGTTCTGGGTCGTACACGGATAGGTGCGAGGGAGTTGATGGTGTCAGATAGCATTCTAGTATAGGTGTCCACCCTGACATCAACACCTCCAACGCATGCACCACCCACACTAGATATTTCAGCTGCCACCAAAAAACCCTCAGGGTTAAGATCCCGTAAAGGGCGGCAGCGAATCATCTCAGCAGGGGAAGAACTTATGGAGGGAGCCCCAAGCGTGAACTTCACTGTGCAATGATCAGACCAAAACACCTGATCAATCCTGAGAGCAATAATCTCGAGCCCCAGTGAGAACACCAAGTCCAGTATGTGGCCGTCCCGATGAGTTGGTGCATCAACGACCTGCATCAGGCCCAACAAGGACATACTCTGCAGAAGTTCGCCAATGTACCTTTGATCTTTATCATTGGCCCAAACATTGAAGTCCCCCAGAAAAACACATCTGGGGGAACCCAATGTTTCACCGGCAACAAACTTGGTAAATTACTGCAGAAACCCCCCATCGGGCCAGGAGGGCGATAGATGAGGAGGATCCTGCAGCCCGCGCTGAGTCCTCCACGAATGGCCACACACTCGAATGAACTTGGAGTTCCCACTGGGTGCACGGTGATGGTCAGGCTAGACCTAAAACAAATAGCTACACCGCCACCCCTGTGGTTTTCTCTGGGGCAGTGCACCACGGTATACCCTGGAGGACTGCAGCCTCAAAAAATAGGGCCAGCATCATCTCACCCAGGTCTCCTCAGACAGAAGCTTGCAGGTCGACTGATGAAATCAAGGCGCGGCATAATTGCCGCCTTGTTTCTGATCGACCTGGTATTGCACAGCACTGCCATCAAAGAAATAAAGGGTGGTGCAGCCCCTCGGGTTACCTTACCACTCGGTCTGGTGGTCTCCCTGGAAATGGGCACCAACCTCGTCTGGCCTCTCCCAGATGCCCTACATCATCCAGGGCATCTCCTGGACTTAACAACCTCTGTCCTTCCATCAACCAGCTCCTGGTCATCCCACTGCCAACAAGTGACACGACCCTTTACAATCCCCACCTCCCTACAGAGTCTAACAATAGTACCAGACACTGGGAGATGGATAAAGGGACATAACGCATGTAGCTGTGAGCTCCCATAGATGATCCTAGCCCCCACAAGTCCTCCCGTATACCCCCTACACATTTCCAGTACTAACCCAAACTATTACTAACAGACATTAAATAAAATAAAAATTAAGTAAGCTAATAAACAACTAAATCATTAATACAAACCCAAAAACAATAACAATAAACAAACATTCCTAACACAAACTATTTTATTTTAACAAAGTTAAAACTGCACCTACAGTACAAATTATGACCATTAAACTTGTACTAAAACTCAATTATTCACCACTCTGATTATTTTTTTCTTGTACCAATGTGGGTGAATAGCTGGCAGAGCACTGTAAACAGCTGTTTAGGCTTCATTATTCTACAGCCAGAAACAAAAAAATATTTCTTCTGGCTTTATTTAATATTTATTTGCTGCAGCTCACTTAATAGACTCTAATTAGCACTGTATGAGGCAGATGCTTTTAAATTTTGGAAGATGGGCAACGCTTATGATAGCTTATCAGTTTAGTATTCTTGTTAGGAACATTAACTTTTCTTTATGTTTTAAACATTCAGGTGTTGGTGTATTCATTTAGCAATTAATACTGACTAATATATGCTGCAGAAAACATTAAAAGATTTATTGTGAAGCACTCAGAGTCTATAGTAGAACCCCTGCAATTTTTGCAAAATGCTCTGCAATTTTGGGTAACCTTTTCCGCAATTTTCCAGTGGCCCTGCCAATAACTAAACAGTGTCCTAGTTTAGCACTTTAACATTTAAAAGCATTAAATGCTGTTGTAAGTTTCTGGGACATTAGATTCAGTTGGGAAAGGAAGAGGGTTAGTGAGGACTAGTAATTACCTGGCATGAGCTCCCCTTTATCCTTGTGCAGTGAGGAATCATTGGTGAATACCATAAGATCACCACCAGAGGACCCTTCTCATCAGGCAATGATGCAGAAAATGGAGGCAGCCATGGGGTTCACTCTGCAGAAGGAAGACTCCACAAAGAAAAATTTGGAGTTTTCAGTTGTGCCAGACTCTCCACCTACAGTCACAACTCACTATGCTCAGCCTTGGAGGATGCCACCTATTCAGCCTGGCATAGACCTAATGCCATACCAGCTGTTCCCAGAAAGGCTGGCAAGATGTACCCTGCACCATCTAACAAGCCTTATTATGCCAACTAGCCTGAAATGGATTCAGTGGTGATCACAGTTGTATTGTAATTGTGCACTGTCCTACAGGCTATGCCTCTATCTATTGCATTGCATCATGAGGACTGGATAGCAAGTGCCCCCCCCACCCCCGAGACCACCATCGGCTCTCATCAGGATCCAGAGAGGGTCCGAGGTTATGAGGGCCGGATGCCAGCATCCTCCCGAGACCACCATCAGCTCTCATCTGGATCCAGAGAGGCCAAGCAGTCTAGGTCCAGATAGCAAGTGCCTCCCCACCTGAGACCACTATCGGCTCTCATTGGGATCCAGAGAGGGTCCAACGAGGTCACGGGCGGAGACAGCAAGTGCCCTCCCCACCCGAGACCACCATCAGGTATGGCACTGAGTGCAGGCAGGCCACGCTGTGGTGCTCCATTCCTTTGGCGCAATTAGGACTTCTGTCTTATGTTGATGATTGGCACCATTTTTAGTTTGAATATTTCTGTCAGTCCATCTATGAAGATAGTTTTTAAAACTAGGAGTGTCTTCATTTGTAGCACTAAATGCAAGCCATAACCAACTGTGCCTTAAGGATCTCTTGTTAGGAATTACCCTTTAATTTATATTGCATTGGGTGCTTCTGTATCTAAATTACTATCCCGATAGGAAACTGTAGTGTGTAAGCTAGGAGTTTCTTTGTTTGTAGCACTAACTGCAAGCCATAATGAACTGTACCTTAAAGATCTCCTGTTTAGGAATTACCCTTTATTTAATTTATTTTACATCGGATGCTCCTGTACCTAAATTAATCCCAGTAAGAAACTGTAGTGTGTGCACTGTGCACAGTACTTTGTGGTAGCAGTAGTGCTGGCTCTACTGAATTACCCGAGTCTAGCTTAAAATAAGGTGCTCCTGAATATTGCTTAAAAAAAAAAAACACTGCAGCGTGTGCACAGGCTGAAGTTCAGCTGAGTAAATGGAAGAGTGTGCCTGTGCCCTAAATTGGTAGACAACTCCTCCCCTGTAGCAACTCATACTGTATAAAATTCTTACCTGCTCTACTTCCTCAACAGCTCTCATCAGGAGCCAGAGTGGGTCCAACCAGGTTGCGAGGGCCGGATAGCAAGTGCCTTCCCCCACCCCCAAGACCCCCATCAGATACGGCACTGAGTGCAGGCAGGCCATGCTGTGGAGCTCAATTCCTGTGGTGCAATCAGGACTTCTGTCTTGTGTTGGCCCCACTGCTGCTCTGTGTTGGCTCCCCACTGCCCCCGCCACCACCCTTGATCTGCTCACCCTTGTATAGGGCTGTGGCTGAGTGCTGAACCAATAAGCCCGCTTCTCCACTAGCAGCTTATATCCTTTTGCCACTTGAGGCAGTGCTGTCCTTGCATCTCCACTACTGGTCCCTTTGTCCTATGTATACCATTTTATCTCTGCTAGCAGCTTCTATCCTGTGCCACTAGAGGCTGCTTCATTTCTGCTTCTCTAATCTCTGGCATTTCTCCTTGTCCTCAACACACCATTTTTGCTCTAGAATGCTTACTTTAATCCTCACTACTGTCATCCTTCTACAGGGACTGCCCAGCCTTTCACCCGTGGCTCATCTTTGTGGCACCCCCACACATCGGCTCCCACCCACTTTCCCATTCGCTATAGCTCGCCTGTACTCCCCCCCCACACTCATCTCCCAGCTGTCATATTCCACCACCACCCTCCATGCCAAATTACATTCCTCTCCTTCCTTACCCTCATCTCTCTGACCATCCCTTGCACAGGTTGCCCCTCCATTAAGAAGCATCATGCCAATCCCAACAAGCAATGAGTTCTGGCCCTCATCAGAATCTTTGCTCTACTGCTTCTACTTTCAGGCAATGTGTGTCCCAATCCAGGTCCCATCTTGCACAACCCTAGCACATCACACCATGGGCTAAGAATGGCTGCAATGAATATCTGCAGCTTGCCCAAAAAGATGGTGCCCCTACAATGCTGGATGCTGCAGCATCAGCCAGATGGTCTAGCCCACACAGAAACCTGGCTGTCAAAGACTCCAGACTTCTTTGTCACACTCCCAGGTCTCATCCTTTATAGAGCCAACAAAATAGGCAAACGAGGAGGGGGAATGTGCATTTTACATCCGAGACACCCTGTTATGACAAGACCTACCGGCACCCTCCCTGGATCACAGAGCACAAGCCTTGACAATAAAACTCACACCAGAGCCCCTGTAACTATTACTGTGGCTTACATCCCACCAAGAAACCAAGTTGCAGCTATATCTCCGGCCCCCCCAAAAAAACTGAGTACATCATATTAGAGGACTTTAATGTGAACTGGCTATCCAGCTCAGCTTCCCCTGTAAAATACACCCTTTCTGCTCTAGACCTGATCTGGTTAATTAATCAGCCAACCAGGGTGAATCCCAGTAATGGATCAAGCACCCTGCTTGACCTGCTACTCACCAATCATCCAAACAGAATTTCAAACCTTGCTGTACTTCCAGATTCATTAAGCGATCACTCCCCCATCCTCTTCACCAGGTCATGTCAGTGGCAAATACCCCAACCAAACAGTTTCACCTGATGCCGATTTCAACCTGGAGGCCTCACTAAGCTAAGGCAGCATCTAGCCCAGTGTGACTGGTCCTCCATCAGCTACACCCCTACCATAGATGAAGCTCTTGACTACTTTACCCGCACGTTCAACAAAGTGTGTGATAGCTTTGCCCCTCCCACTAAGGTTCAATCCAAAAAATGTAATACCTCCTGGATCTTACCAGCACTGCTTCAGCAACTAAAGAATCAAGATGATCTCTGGTGCAAAGCAGTTGCCTCTGGCAAGCAGGCAGAGAGGCTTGCCTACAAGGTGGCATGCAACAGGTGTACCTGGGCCATTACGATGGCCAAATCTGACTACTATAAAACTACCCTCACATCATCCTGGGGGAATGCAAGGTTGTTCTGGGTCAACCTAAAGGAGCTGAACAGAAAAACCCGGAGGCCACCCCCCTCCCAGCTAACTATCAACAGTGATACTACCTTGGACCCACTTGCCATCACCAGTTAACTAAATGCTGCATTTTCTGACTTAAGTGCAATTCTTCCAAACAACTTCCTCGATCCCACCCCTGAGCCAAACAGTGCATACCCCCCCTTCCACCTCAAGGTCTTTACAATGAGTGAAGTGAGGGCATACCTTGCAAATGCTCCTGGGGACTTAAGCAACTGCTAAGAATCTTTTAATATGAAAATCCTTAATTTGGTACTAGACTCTGTGCTCTTCCCCCTGACTGCTCTTCTCAACCACTCTCTATGTCTAGGGCAGTTTCCAACTGCCTGGAAGATGGCCACTATCACCCCAATACTGAAGAGTGGGGACATCACCTCCCCCAATAATTACTAGCCCATCTCCATTCTTTCCCCTCTCAAAAGCCTTGGAAAAAATAGTTGCCACGCAACTCACTGACCACCTGCTTGCACACAACATACTATGTAGGGAACAACATGGCTCTAGAGCTGGACACAGTACAACCACCCTCACAGAGTTCTCTTAACTCCTTGCACAATGCCCTAGATAAGAAACACCAAGCAGGAGCTGTACTCATAGACCTGTCAAAAGTTTTCAACAGTCTCCCAACCCCTGCTCCTATGTACTCTCTGCCTCACCGGTCTGTCCCCTGGACCCACTGCTTGGTTTACAGGTTATCTCTTGGATAAGTCCCAATGTGTCAAGATAAACAGCTCTCTCTCATCTACTCTGCCAGTCCATTCTGGGGTCCTCCCAGGGCTCCATCCTTGGTCCTTTATTATTCAGCATCTTCCTGAACACCCTGCCTAAATCCTTCCTAAGTAATCTGCTGCTCTACACAGATGACGCGGTACTATTTGCCTCTCACTCTGATCCCACAATCCTACAGTCCTCCCTATAACTTGCCGTCAACCAAATTGAAAACTGGTTCACTGACCACAGACTGGTGGTGAATGTAAAAAAGACTAAGTCAATGCTCTTTGCCCTCTGACAGAGCAAGGACTGTGATGCCCAATTAACAATCTTTTCCAAAGCTCTCCTCCCACTGGAACAGGTCCATACCTATAAATACCTGGGCCTAACATTTGATCCCAGCCTCTCATTCAACTTCCATATCAGTAATCTTTCTTCAGCCATAAATATTTGCATAGGACTACTGTATCGGCATAGAGCCTGCCTACAGTCAGAGGCCCTTAACCTTGCTGTTACCTCCTCTGTTCTCTCTCTAATATATTATGGTCTAATTGTATACTTGGATGCTGACCACACAGCTCTCAATAAAATCCACTTGGCTATCAATAAAGCATGTAGACTCCTCGCTGGAGTAGATGGGCATACCCACAGCTGCACCCTGTATGCCCTAACAAATATCCTCACTCTAGATGAAAGTATATTATCAAACATGTCTCCTCACCAAAAAAAATTCAACTAGGGCTTACTCCCTTTAGGGTTTCTGCCTCCCTCCGTACTGCTCATGCCTCAGCAAATGCCCACTTGGCAAATAAACTGATGTAAGCTGTCCCCAGGGTCAGGACCTCCCTAGCCCAAAGGTCTTTTACCTACAGAGTGCCGTTATGGTACAATGAACTCCCCCCTGCTGTTACCTCTGTCTCCAGACTAGGCCCCTTCAAAATAGCCATGAAAGACCACATACTCTCCACCCACTGCTGCCGGTGCACCGGCTAGGTATGGGCTGCTGTTTAGCCCCACCAATACACGGCTACCTGGCCCTGACCAGGCCTAACCAGGCCTTGCCTCCAGTGATGGAGCAGGGATGGAGATGCCAGCTGGTGCATATAAACATTCAGTACGATGTAGAGAGAGAGTGTGGGCTAAAGTTTTATTCTACTGTTGTTAATGTATACTTTTTGCACAATATTGACTGTGTTAATGACAATGTTGGAATCTCGACTGCTTGCACCTTGACAATTACAAGCTCCTTAGTTGGACCTGTATAGTAACCTAATTGTATAGGCCTCATCCTCCTTATTGATTTTACTGTTCAGACCCTGTTTTCCTCTTTTCGTCATTGTATACTGCTTTTGCTTATTGATCTGTATCATACTCAGACGTGGGGCTTTTGTAAATGAGTCTATGACTCAAAGATTGTATATCTGATATCTTCAATATATAAATAAATTAAAATCAATA
This sequence comes from Neoceratodus forsteri, assembly GCA_016271365.2. Taxonomy (NCBI): domain Eukaryota; kingdom Metazoa; phylum Chordata; order Ceratodontiformes; family Ceratodontidae; genus Neoceratodus; species Neoceratodus forsteri. Next base: position 1,098,167,623 of record CM057451.1, read on the forward strand.
AATATAAGTTTAAAAAAATGCACAATGCATCAAGTTGCAGCTCTGCAAATTTCTGCAATTGGCGCAGTGAATTTCTGCAAGTATGTGGCTACCATTCTGGTGGAGTGGGCAAGCATCTTGACCTTTAGCTTAGCCATGCCATGGGACAGCAGTGGCAAAGGCAGTTCACAATCTTGGTTGAAATGCACTTGATTGTTACATGTAGTCATTTTCAATTTGAGTTGAAAGGGATACTTTTGCCTGGCTGTAGTCCTGTCCAGGTAAAACCTAGAACCCATTCTACATCCAGGGAGATATATGATGATATCACTGATGACATCACATGCCAAGCATAAATTTATTTTTTATTTTATTTTAGCCTTTGGTAATTGGGTAAGGCTCACTAGGCACAAGTCCCTGTTTTCAGGGGTGACCTGGGAGCACTGGGTGGTTAAATGACTTGCTCAGAGTCACACAGTATGCAAGTGGAGGTTGTGAGAATCAAAATACAGCAGCAGTAACTCTATTAAAAAAAAAAAAAATAAGGTTCTATAAAATTTAGTTGCAACAGGTGACATGGTAACATACATAATAGGATTACATATCAGCTAAGGAATACATGAAGCTACTACTGTTAAGGAGGATGAAAGAAAATAAGCAGTCTGAGGGGAAGGACTGAAATTACATGGGTGGTATGCACAAAATAAATTACATTCTAGAACCATATTTACTTTTTTATTTTGACAAAAAGGATAGAGCTATTTTTACAAAGTTTTGTTTTGAGCTTTATCCATCTAAATTTTTACAATACATCTTCAAATATAAAAGCTACTTTTAAGATCTACATTGTGATTGTGGCCAAAATAAGCTGAAAACTCTTAGTCATATCCTTCTTTATTGTCCAAGATGTGAACATATGAGAAATGCTTCCATTGGCCATTATTTTTCATCTAAGGTGTTCACAAATGAAGATACTTTAAGAATGCTAATGAATCCTCCTTTGGAATATGTCACAAAGACACATTAAGATAATTAAAATGGATTTATTCAGAAATGTGTAATAACCATCAAGTTCACTCTCAAGACAGATATGAACAAAACTAGAGCTGATATTTTTTGCTGGAGTTGCAGCTTTTTATGGTTTCTTAAAATGAGAAACCTCTTGTGATATTAAATTATAGTATATTTTTGGAGATTTATTTGTTTAGTGTGACAGGGTTGAACAGTACCCTGTCCCAGTTGTTAAGGAGCATTTGAATGCAGGGATCTGTTCTGTCCTTTCCTTTCCTGTCTCGTGTCTGTCTGGTTGAGCAACCAAATTTTCCCATGAGATCTAGGATTTGATCACCCCGACAGTCTCGCAATTCTTTGCCTCTCACTGTCTCTCAACCCTCACTTGCTGCTCTGTCTTTTTTCCTCCCTTGCATATAGCTATATGGTATAAAAATATATGCAAATCATTATGTGGAAATGTAACTGATAAAGGGATCCCAATATTTGGAAATTATATAGTGTTACTGTTGAAATGTATATAATTATAGTTTGAGATGATTGCAAAAAAACTATTGAAAACTCAAGCTGTTAACCTAAAATGCAGTTTTTAAGTATTTTACAGAAGCTGTGAAGAAGGGGCCTCAGTTCTGGGACATAGTGTTCTAGCTACACCTGCCTGACAATTACAAGAACAGTTTAGAAAAAAAAAACATGATGCTTGTTAAGAAGGGGGTTGCAAGGACTTATAAAAACAAAGCTGCAATTTCTTGCAAGATGCACAGAGATTGATGGAAAACTTAGATGGTTTTTCTCTGTTTATTCTGCCTTTGTAAATGGCTATACTGAACAAGTTTATTTTTTATGGTACTGCTAGTACTAAAACACTTTTTTGCAAAATTCTACAACTGCTCCTGGTTTTTCCTATGCTTCCTGACCTGTGCCTCAATGACAGATGGTGTCAGCCTAAGTGGGATTTACACTGTGTATACTCTAAGCCAGGAGTTTTGTGCGTGGGTACTGGACCTAGTACCAGGCCGAGCAAAAGTGGTCAAGCATGTAATAGTGCCAAGGAATGCTCGCCCTATTAGGCAAAAGATGTACAGGTTACCAGAGCAGTTAAGAGCTGATGTGGTTAAGAAAATAAAAAATGAAAGAATTGGGTATCATAGAAGAGTCTGAGTGCTTGGTCATCTCTAATAGTAATTGTAAGCAAAAAAGGGGGTGTTAGAATCAGCCTTTTTTTTTTTTTTTTTAGGAAACAATCAAGTAACAGAATCTGACAGTTATCCTATGCCCAGAAAAGATGATTTGGTTGGCAGACTGGGGGAGTGCAAAGTATATCAGTACCTTCTAGCTCACCAAGGGTTACTGGCAAATCCCATTAGCTAAAGAATCCAGAGACAAAACTGCATTTACCACTCCTATTGGGATTCTATCAGTTCACCACCAGGCCATTTGGTTTACTTGGTGTGCCAGCTACATTCTAGTGGTACATGGATGTAATTTTATACCTTCACACTGGTTATTGTGCAGCATAACTGGATGATGTCATGGTGTACACTCCAGACTACAAAAGTCACCTGGAATACCTATGAGCAGTTGTCCAAGCTATCAAAAATGCAGGTCTGACTATTATTCCTACCAAATGTGCATTGGGCATGCAAGAAACCAGATATTTGGGCTGTGTGTTGGGAAATGGAGAAGTTGAGCTAGAAATTTCTAAAACAGAAGCTGTAGCTAACAGCCCTGTTCCTAAAACAAAGAAACATGTCAGGCCATTTTTAGGGCTGACTGGTTATCGGGAGATTTGTTCCCAACTTTGTTGAGTTAATTACTCACCTCACTGAACTCATGAAAAAAACAGTACCCAAATAATGTGAAATGGACCCCAGAGTGTGATGGAGCTTTTCAAGCCAGTAAGGCTGCATTATGTTCAGCCCGTTTCCAGACTTTGAGAAACCACTTTTGTTACAAACAGATCTATCAGAGGTAGGCCTAGGTGCAGTCCTGAGTCAAAATGTAGATAGGACAGAACATCCTATTCTGTAAATAAGTAGGAAGTTGCATGACAGAGAAAAGGTACTCAACCACTGAAAAGGAATGTTTAGCAGCAAGTGGGCCATGGAGTCCCTTAAGTTTTATTTGCTAGGAACTGACTTTGTACTTATAATGGATCACAATCCTCTCTGTTGGCTTAACCAAATGAAAGACAAAAATTCCAGAATCACAAGGTGGTACCTGGCACTACAGCCATTTAAATTCAAGGTGATGCACAAATCTGGTAAAGAGAATAGCAATGCTGATTTTCTGTCAAGCTATGGATCAGGAATTGAGGGTTCTGAAGGTTGAAAACCAAATGTAGGAGTTTAAGCTTTACTGTTTGCTGTACTTACATAGAATTTGACGGCAGATAAGGACCACTTGGCCCACCTAGTCTGCCTTTTTCTACCTAACAGATAAGCTGCAGATCCTAGTTAACCAACAGCTTACTACTTCCTACCCCCCACTAGGACTGCCTTATGCCTGTCCCATGCATTCTTGAAGTTCCCCACTGTTCTTGACTCCATGACCTCCTCAAGGAGGCTGTTCCATGCATCCACAACCCTCTCAGTGAAAAAATACTTCCTCACATAACCTCTGAGCCATCCCCCCTCTATCTTCAAATTGTGCCCCCTTGTTCTTGCACATCTCTTTTTCTGGAAAATGCTACCCTCTTGGACTTTAATTCCCTTGAGGTACTTGAAAGTTTCTATCATGTCCCCTCTCTCCCTTCTTTCCTCAAGGGTATACATATTAAGCTCCTTTAGTCTTTCTTCGTATGTCTTCTGGTGCAGAATAGGAAGATTGTTAAGAAGGGGGGTACTGTTATAGAAAAAGAAGGGGGTGCTGTTATAGAAAAAAGGATACTGCACATGTGCTTAATTTCTGAAAGTTAGAAGCTAATGTTAAAGAATTAATAGAAAGTTTTGGAAACCTGTTTGACAAGATGGGTTTCCTCTTAAGGAGGGGTGTGTATGTGATAGGGTCGAATAGGACCCTGTTCCAGTTGTTATGGAGAGTTGTAATGCAGGAATCTGTTCTGTTATTTCCTTTCTTTTGTCTGTCTGGTTGCACAACTAGATTTTCCTGTGAGACCTAGGATTTGATCACCCTGACAGTCTCACAATTCTTTGCCCCTCACAATCTCTCAACCCTCACTTGCTGTTCTGTTTTTTTTCCTCCCTTGCATATCTGCTGATATAAAAATATATGCAAATGATTATGTGGAAATGTAACTGATATTGGGATCCCTTTATTTAGAAATTATGTAGTGTTACTGTTGAAATGTATATAATTATAGTTTGAGATGATTGCAAAAAGCTATTGGAAACTCAAGGGGTTAACCTGAAATGCAGTTTTTAAGCCTTTTGCAGAAGCTGTGAAGAAGGGGCCTCAGTTCTGGGACACTGTGTTCTAGCTGCATCTGCCTGATGATTACAAGAACATTTTAGAACAAAATAGGAAGATTGTTAAGAAGGGGGTTGCAAGGACTTATAAAAACAAAGCTGCAATTTCTTGCAAGATGCACAGAGATTGAAAGAAAACTCAGATGGATCTTCTGTTTATTCTGCCTTTGCAAATAGTTCTACTGAACATGTTTGTTTATTTTTTTGTTACTGCTAGTACAAATAAACACTTTTTGCAAATTCTATATCTGCTCCTGGTTTTTCCTATACTTCCTGACCAGGGACACTGGTTTACAGGGATTGAGAAAGGGCATATTCCATTTTGCACATTGTAAAAAATGGTACTGTCACCGGTGTCTGCTAAGCCCAAATCCGGTTTTACTGGTGTTTGGTTTTGTGTACTTTATTTAACAATTTTTAACTCTGCTAACATGCATTTTAGCAGTTTTGACCTCCACTATTGCACATCCTTCCATCCTTGTACCAATTTAAAGTTATTTAGGTACAAGATGAGATGGCAGCAGCAACACTACAGCCTCCGTCCCTAAGGTGTGATGAAAGCAGCACTACGGCCCCCCTCCATCTGATGTGACAGAAGCAGCAGCAGTATGACCCCCATCCCTTGGGTGTGATGGCAGCAGTACTACAGTCATCATTCCTCATGTGTGATGGCAGTATCAGCACTATGGCCCCCATCCCTCATGTGGAACAGCAGCAGGCCTACATTCCCAATCCACCAGTGGTGATGGCAGAAGCACTACCGACCCCACCCCTTCGGTGTGATGGCAGTAGCAACAATGCAGTACACATCCCTCTGGGGTGATGGCAGTAGCGACAGCACCTGATCCCCTTCAACACTCCACCACATGCCCAAGTTACAAATGACTTGGTCTCTTTGCTTATTAGAACTCAGATGTGAATTAATCTGAACCATCACTGCTAAGGTGGACTACCTTTGTTTTTCCTATCTATAATTGAACTGCCTGAACTGGATATCTGCCTGTGACACCGCTGACCAAGGTTAGGAAAAGACTTGGGTGTTGGAGGGCCAGCTGGTGGGTGAAGGCTTGAGTGTCCAATGATCACTCCCCTTCTCCTGAGAGGGAGGGTGGGTTCATGGCTCAGCATTTGCTGGTCCATGGTGGAGGCCAGAGGCACAACAACACACCAGTCCTCACTGTGGGAGGAGTGTGACAGATGTCGACTTGTGCCTTGACATCATGTAGCCTGTCACACCCCAAGAAATGGCAAAACACCCGCTGGCCAACTGAAGGATGGCTGCTGGTCCCACCATACACCACAAGTCCCAGACATGTGTCCATTCTGACCCCCAACATGCCCAGGATACACAGGAAGCTCTTTGGGGCAATTATCCTCTCCTGGTAGCATCCCACAGGGGTTGGGGCCCACTCAGTGAAGGGTTACTTTGGGTTACCTGGTAGCACAGCAGTAAGGGGCAGTGGATGGTGGTCAGGATGCAGCAGTGGTGGTAGGGGGCCTTGGCAGGCCTGAAGGAGTGGATGGCCAGGGGGTAGGAGGAGCAAAAAAACTGCTTGAATTTGCTTCTTTGAAATAAAATGTTTTCACCTAAAAATCCACAAGTAATTAGTGGAGGACCTTCAAATGATTCATGCATCTCCCAGACATGTGGATGCTTTTTTCCTACTTGGTGTCCATGAAAAGTGTGTCTCCCAGTTTTCATGTATTTGTTCAGATGTGAATTGATCACCACTCTGCCCACCAGCATCATACAGCCCCTGGGGTCTTACCTTCTGTGTGTCATTGACTGTGCTTTCAAAATCCACTGGCCAAACATAAGTGCTCTTAAATACTTAACATTTGCTTTTTGTTGAAGCAGTCTATCAGAAAACATATTGTTGTCACAGAGACAGTACCAGCAGGTGGAAGAAAAGGTGCAAATGATCCAATTCACCTAAATGGGGTGCTAACTGTCAAGTCTTTTCATAAGTAGTTAGGCAGTTTCTTCTTTGTGAACATACTTTCATTCAGACTAGTTTTCATTCAAACAACTGAGGATTTTGGATGGCCCTACTGATTATAAACTTGAACAAGTTAGTTGATAACAGTGATCCTGCATTTAACAATCTACAACCTAGATGCTTATATGCAAAGATACAATAAAAACCTGAATAAAATCTAAAAACAAGCTTATAAAATGTATCTGAATATATATCTTTACCTATACAAAATCATTGCAGCCCAAGTAAAACTCAAGTAAATTACATGTTACGCTGGCTACTATCTTATGTGTAGTAAACATATATTGCTATTTTTTATTACATTCTTTGTAAAGCAGGTAAGGCCCTCTAGACAGGGCTATCTGTTTTAAGAAGTGACCTAGAAGCACTTGGATGTTAAGTGACTTGCTTGGATGCAAGTGGAGGTTGTGGTACTCAAACCCAAGTCTGCTGGATGTAGCCAGTTCAATCACCATTTGTTACTCTAACCACTAGGCATGGGTGGTTAAACTGAATGGCTGATTACACAAAGCAGTCGGGGTGATTTCCTTACTGTTTCTATATGCAGCAAAGCAGAAATAATGCAAAGCACAGCATCATTAATTTTAAGATGCTGAAATCTGGGTTGGCCCACTGGTGCTGCAGTAGCACTATTGCTTGCAATGCCAGTGACCCAGGGTCAGAAGCAAACTCGGCTTGCTGGAGGTCTGGCCAGGGCAGTAGGATCGAGCAACTGGGGGACTGCTCTCCTCCTCCGGGGAGGGTGGGCTGCAGGTCCTGCTTCTTTACCACCACCGGTGTGACCAAGGGTGGTGGTGGTGGTGGTGCAATGGTGCTGCAGAGTGATCAGGAGGGGAGGATGCTAGCCAGGATCTGGAGCAGTGGCATGTCTCTATGTGACCTACCTCCTTGGATCTCTAGTGCTGGTGCCCTCAGGGACAGAGACCAGAAAACCAGGAACAATCACCCCACATCGGCCACTGGCAGAAGGGACCCAGGTGCCCCAGACTTCATAACCAGGCTCCATGAGAGACCCACTGGGCTGCCCCACACACACTAAGGGAGTGTGGAGGGGTGGCCTAGGGTCCCCTCCCTTCCCACCTTGGGGGGGTACAACCCAGGCAGGATAGGGGCAGGCCCACAGGAGCTCCTGAGCATTACCTGGGGGTGAAGCTAGGGGATACCGATGCTGTGAGAAGGGGACATAGAAAGAGAAAATAAAACATTTTTAAAAAGATACTGAAATCTTAGAGATTCTGTGCAGTGATATGCAATTTCCGTGAGGCACCGGTACAAGAATTCAAATTCCGTAAACCAAGCAGGATTCCGTGATTGTTACTGGTGTTACCGGTTAAAATGGAAAACCAGGGTCCCTGTTCCTGACCTGTGCCTCGGTGACATTTAGCAGTGAAGCAAGTGGGTTAGATCTATGGGCAGACTAGATGGACCATATGGTCTCCTACTGCCATCACTTTCTATGTTTATTTGTTGTACTCTCCCAGGTCATGCCAGAAAATAGGCATATCCTTTGTCTAGTGTACTTACCCAGTTGCCAAACAGTAGTCATAATACAGAAGAGAACATGTAATTACAAAATACATTGCAAAGTTGAGTGTACAAAGCAATTAGTGTCATAGTATTCATCTTGAGAGAAATGGAGAATAACAATAGTATGGCCTGTGTAAAGTATAATTGACAACCTACATATTACAATTCAGTGCAACATGTCACATGGTGTAAACAAAAAAATTAAAACATCAAGAGAAGAGGTAAAATGCTGTGCTACATTGCATCAAAGCTAAAGGAGGAAAAATATGCAAGCAACCAGTGTAGGGTTGCATGATGAATAGGAGAATTGCAGAATACAAGTACAAAGAGGGGTATAGGCAGTAGCGGGGGGTGGGGTAGGAGATGGTATAAGTGCAGCTAGAGGAGTAAAAGGTAAAGGACAAGAGTTGTCCTGGCAGGGCATGTATTGCATAGTAAGGAAGCAGGTACAAGAATGGGGGAGAGAGGTGTGTGTATATATATGTGTGTGTGTGTGTGTGTATGTAATATAGATATATAGATATAGATGGATGGATGTGTGTATGTGTATATATATATATATGAGTGGTTAAAGGATTGTGAGCCCCTATTGGTAAGGCATTTGGGGATTGAAAGTAGGAACTGGTCCCCAGAGTGAAAAGGGCAAGGGGGAGACAGCAGAGAGGCAAGGGAGGAGGGAACAATAGTACAAGCAATTTTATCACTGATAGTACCAAGGGCACATAAGCGGTATGCATCAGGGTACAGCCAGTTTAATTTACTATAAATCCAACAGTGATGGGCAAGTCGGTGTGATGATGGTGCAAAGCGACAAATATTGTTGTAGTGTCCCACCTCTGAAGATGAGGTTTGGTAGTGTCACAAAGTGCTCAGCAGGTCAGGCCCTCTGATCTCACAGTGCCAACCTCCAAGGGCAGTATTGTGAACAAGTAACAGACAGGGTAACCCTCCTGTCTGCTTGTGGGTCCAAATCACCTTTAGTCTTGAGTTCTGGGGGGATTAAAACTGTAAACCTTATGTAAGCATACCCAAATGTACAGGCTCAGATTATTTGCTCTTTGGGGGGGATGCCAGATATCTTTTGCCTAAAGGCATCTAACCAGGTATCCAAAATGAACCCTTAACTCTATAAAAGACCCTAGGTATATTTTTACCTTTTCCCAGTCTGGTAACACCATCAAGCTTTGAACAGTTGTCAGATTTAACCATCTATACATCACATGCAAAAAGGAACTTTGAAGACACACCCAGGCAGTCTTTTTAAATGAAAGGTTTAATTAAAAATGGATAAAAATATGTAAAATGTAAACACAGAACACTATATATCACAAAGATTACAATCACTTAACAGAAAACAAGGAAAAGTACAAACATAAACTCCTACCACGATACAATTAGACTTTATCTAATGTATACCTCTACAAGTGCCTTTAGTTAGATCTGAGATCTTGTTTCTACAGAGTCCAAAAAGAAAATGTTTCAGTTGAAACACAGAATATAGGTTAAAAACTCTGTTTCCACCCCTTCTAAGATGTCATCTAGCTCCTCCTTTTAGATATAACAAATTATACAAACAATGATCTTCCTGTCAGGAGATATTTCAAAAAAGGTGACATCAGCAAAAACTAATTTCCCAATATGACTCCTTAATTAACTTCCTCTATTTGATCTCAAACAATTCCTATTCCCAGGCATTTCAAAGGATTGCATGACTTTTAGCACCATAGTGATATAACAATGTTTTTCCTCTAAAACGTCATAAAAGTTTACAATCCCTATATCCTGTTAGCTGGCTCAGTTCTAATTAAGTCAGATAAACAGGAAACCCTTAATTAAGGCTCTCTAGTTTTAATTACCTCCTGGTTTTAGGTTAATATATCCTGTTATTGCCACTAAAACCTGACCTATGGCATAGCTACCTTATGGAGACTAATCACATGCTACATTTTTATATTACAAATATCAAAGAACAATCATAACCAGCTGGCTAAGGGTCACAATCCTCCCCACCTAGACTGAATTTGGGGGCTCTATCCCCTGCATGGTATGGGTTTCCCAAATTGGTTCACTCTTCATAAAGATGCAAAAGGTAATCGCTGTTCTGATTGGTCACTCCAGCCCTATGTAAGACTGTCATGTCATACCCTTGCAAGGCAATATTCCATCGTAATAGTCTACCATTAGTTTTTCCCCTTTGTGTCAGCCAAACCAGGGGGTTGTGGTCTGTTTGTACCACAAAATGCTGCCCATATAAGTATGGCTGTAACTTCTTTATGGCCCATACTATGGCAAGAAACTCTTTTTCCACAGTAGAGTATGCCTGCTCCCTGGGAAGTAACTCTTTACTCGGGTACACTACAGGGTGTTCTTTCCCTTGGTTGGATGTCTGACTCAGTACTGCCCCAATGCCTACATCTGAGGCATCAGTCTGAACTCTAAAGGGTCTGCTATAGTCAGGTTGTCAACACAGGAGCACTGCACAGTGCCTCCTTCAGTCTGGTAAAGGCTTTTTCACAGGCTAGTTCCCAGGTAATTTTCTGAGGCATCCTTTTCTTAACCAGGTCAGATAGGGGAGCAGCCAGGGCACTGTAATTGGGTACACATTTCCTATAGTACTCTGCTGTCCCTAGAAAACTCCTGACCTGCTTCTATGTCTCTGGTCTGGGCCATGCCTTGATCACCTCTATTTTTACTTGGTTAGGATGGAGCTGTCCCCGGCCTACAACATGCCTGAGGTATGCCACTTCAGCCATGGCCACCTGGCACTTCTCAGCTTTGACAGTGAGCCCGGCCCTCTGTATCCTGCCCAGTACTTCTATAAGGTGGGACAGGTGTTCCTCCCAGCTAGCACTAAAGATGACAATGTCATCCAGGTACACCACAGCATACTCCTCAGCACCATTTAACACCTGGTTCACCAACCTTTGGAAAGTAGCCGGGGCGTTCTTCATTCCAAAAGACATTACTTTAAATTCAAATAAGCCTATCAGTGTGATGAAGGCTGACCTCTCCCTAGCTCTGTCTGTTAATTCTACCTGCCAATACCCCTGTGTCAGGTCAATAGTCGTAAGGTAGGTCGCCCCTCTCAACTTGTCCAGTTTGTTCGTCTGTCCAGGGCATCGGGTGGGCGTCTGACTTCGTGACTGCATTCAGTCCATGATAGTCCACACAGAAATGAGTAGCACCATCTGGCTTGGGCACAGGGACTACAGGTGAGGCCCAGGGGCTATGGGATCTCTGGATTACCCCTAAATCTAGCATTTCCTCCACCTCCCTCCTGAAGTCCTTTTGGACAGCCTCTGACACCCGATATGCTGTCCACTGTATGGGCGTCTGTGTCCCTGTCTCCACATTGTGCACCACTAAGGTGGTTAGTCCAGGTTTGGCGCTCAACAGTGGAGCACAGTCTGCTAAAATCTCCCTTACTTTCTGGATCTTGTCTGGGGCCAGCTTGGGAGACAATTGTACTGCCTCCTCAGAGGACTCCCACTTGCTTTCTTCCAGCAAGTCCATAAGGGAGTCTCCTTTGTCCGTCCCCTTCCCAGGACTACATACTGCAAACATCATGTCAGCCCTATTAGCATATGGCTTCATCATGTTGACATGGTACATCCTTTCTGTCTGTCTTCTGTTGGGCAACTCTGATATAGTTCATGTCATTTACCTTCCTAACTACTTTGTATGGTCCTGCCTGCTCAGCCTGCAGCTTGTCTTTCTGGACCGAAATAAGGACCATGACTTCCTGACTCACCGTGTACAAGCGAGCTGTGGCTCTGCAGTCATAACACACTTTTTGTTTCTGTTGGGCAGCTACCAGGTTGTTCTGGGCTGTCCCCATAAGCTCCTTCAGCCTTTCCCTAAAGCTAAGGATGGAATCCACTATGGGAGTTCCCTGAGTGGCGTGCTTGACTTCCCAGTCCTCCCGGATCAAGTCTAGGGGCCCATGTACCTAGCGTCCATATAAGAGTTCAAAGGGAGAAAATCCTGTCTACTCTTGTGGCACCTCCCTGTATGCAAACAGGTGGGGAAGGTATTTCTCCCAGTCCCTCCCATGCTGTTCAGCAAATGCTTGGAGCATTGACTTCAGGGTACCATTAAATCTTTCCACAAGCCCATTGGCATGCGGGTGATAAGATGTTGTGCATCTCTGCACCACCCCACTCTTCTCCCACAAACATTTCATCAGATCTGACATGAAGGAACCCCCTCGATCAGTGATAACCTCTTGCGAAAACCCAACACAGAAGAAAATCCAAAGTAAGGCATCTGCCACTTTCTGTCCTCTGAGGACAGGGCAACTGCCTCTGGGTACCGGATGGCATAATCCACCACAGTCAGGATGAACCTCTTCCTGGAGGAGCTGGGGGTATTTAAAGTCCCCACAATATCCATTCCCACCCTCTGCAATGGCTCCTCCATTATGGGCAATGGAATCAGGGTGGCTTGGGTTTTCTTACCTGCCTTCCCTTTTCTTGGCACCGGTGACAAAACCAGCAGGTGAAGGAGTATTGCAGGGTGAAGTTGGGCCAATAGAAGTTCTGGGCCAACCGCTGCGCAGTGCACACGATTCCCAGATGACCAGACAAGGGAATATAATGTGCAATCTTGAGCAACTGCTCACGATACCCCTGGAGAATGACAAGCTGTCTGCCTATCACCCCTCTCTCTGTCTGCACAGCCTGAGTATACATCAGTCCATTTTCCCAATAAACTTTATGTTTACCATCACCTCCTTGTGTTCTGTCAGAGTCTGCCCAAGCCCTCAGCTTTTCTAGACTAGGGTCACTTTTCTAAGCGGCTGCAAACTCCTTACACATTCCCAAGAATGGGACATGTCCCCTTCAGTATCCAAACTAGGGTCCCTAGCACTAATGTCAGGGCACTTGGTATCACTGTCCTCCCTAACCCTCTCACCATGGGTCACCTCTCCCTCTTTGGAGTAACCCTCAGTAACTGTAGCATTAACTGCTACTGGGGAAATATCTACCCCCTTTTCATTAGTCTCCCCATCAGGGGAGACAGGCTAAGGAATCAGCCTTCCAGCGGTTTCCACAATGGCTTCTGTGGGGTCCAAGGAACTACATTTTTCCTTGCCGCGTGGCTATGGGTAACTGCACACACCATCCCCTGTTTGAGATTGTTGCCAAGGATGACGTCCACTGCTAATGTTTTGGCTACAGCCATCTGTTGCACATTTCCCTGTTTCACAGTCTAGGAGAACACTAGCGAATGGCAATGTTTTCTCCCCCCAGTGAAGTCTTGTACAGTGACATATTTATTGGGTGTAAGCTGACCAGGCTCTACCAGATCCCCCCCTTTACCAATGTCAGGGATGCCCCTGTGTCCCTTAACCCTTGTGTCTGTACACCATTCACTGTGACTGGGTGCATGTGTTCCCTCATGTTCACAGGCATGCTTCCAGGGACAGACAAACAACTCACTTCTTTCCTAGCCCTATTCTGTGTATTGCTCCTCCTTTTGGGACACTGTCTGGCAATATGCCCAGTTTCTTTACGAACCCAACATTCATTTCTTTTTTCAGAGAAATCTTTTCTTTGAAATCTGGGACTAACTGGTTTCAATGGAGGCAGTGAGGGTTTTAGCTGCTCTGAAGGTGTGCTTTCCCTTTCTGTGCTGCCACGCCCACCCCATTCACTCTCAGAGCAGGTCTGCTCTTGGCATAGTGGTCCGAGAGTTCAGCAGTCTCTTGCACTGTTTTGAGATCTGGGTCCTTCAGCCAGGTTTTCAGCTCTGCTGGGCATGCCCCCCCAAAAAACTGTTCTAACAAAATAGCATTTTCAATTTTATCTACAGAGTTTGCTTCAATTCCTTCCCACCAACGTTGTAAAAACTGGCGTCGTTTCATGGCTAGCTCCTCGTAGCTCATATCAGGGCTTCTCCTGAGCTTACAGAATTTAGCTCTGTATACTTCAGCAGTTAAATCACATTTTTTTTAACAGTGCAGCTTTAAGTTTGCTGTAATCATTACTGTCCTCATTGTCCATTTGACCCAGTGCATCCCAAGCTTTCCCAGTAAGTAGCGGGGATAGCTGGACGCTCCAGGACCCTCTAGGAATTTTAGCCAGAATACAAATTTTTCAAAGGAATTTAAAAAGGCATCTATATCTTACCCCTCTTTAATTTCAGCTATCAATTTGTAACCCAGTCCTGTAGTTCCAGTTAAGCCCAAGCCACTTACCTGCTCTGGTGCTGGTGGTTGGAGTCGTAGCTTCTCCAGTTCATGTCACCTCTGGCACTCACACTCCTCACGGTCCGCCTCTCGCCGTTCTCACTCCCTCTTCTCCTCTGCAGCTCGTTGTTCTTGCTTCTCTCTCTGGAACTCCAGCTCCATTCTACACAACTCAATCTGTAACCTGATTGCTTCTGGCTCCAGAATGCTGGTGACCTTCTCCTGCTGCTGTGGCCCTTCACTGGCACTGACCCTGCTGTCATCCTCATCAGATCTGGACACTGCACTGGCTGCTAGCCCTTGCACGCTCAAGGTTTGGTCCTTTACAGTCAATCTGTGACTCGATGCTCTGGTATCTGCTGCTATCAGGGCATCCATGAGGTTCTGCTTGGTGGCTCTCACCTAGTATAGAATTCCTCTGTCCTCGCACAACTGCCTCAAGTAGTCTACAGTGTGCCCGCTGTAGTTGGAAGCCATCTCATTCCCTAACTATGGCTACTGTAACTTGCACTTTAGAAAAAAAATAAAACGGGTAGGAACTTGACTGTAAGCAAAATGATATAGTTATGTTTCCTTTTTAAAAATAAATCACTGCCTTTTTTCTTTGCAAGTGAGCTGTACAGTATTAAGCTGACACACTGAACAGTTAAAGCTTGTTACCAATTTTATGCACACTGTTGCCAACCAATCTGTCACAAACCGCTCAGCAGGTCAGGCCCTCTGCTCCCACAGTGCCAACCTCAGAGCGCAGTATTGTGAACAAGTAACAGACAGGGTAACCCTCCTGTCTGTTTGTGGGTCTGAATCACCTTTAGTCTCAAGTTCTGGAGGGATTCAAAATATGAACTTTATGCTAGCATACCCAAATGTACAGGCTCAGATAATCTGCTCTTCGGGGGGATGCCAGATATCTTTTGCCTAAGGGCACCTAACCAGGTATCCAAAATGAACCCTTAAAACTCTATAAAAGACTTTAGGTATATTCTTACCTTTTCCCAGTCTGGTAACACCATCGAGCTTTGAGCTGTTTTCAAATTTAACCATCTATACATCACATGCAAAAAGGAACTTCAAAGACACACCCAAGCAGTCTTTTTAAATGAAAGGTTTACTTAAAAATAGATAAAAATATGTAAAATGTAAACACAGAACACTATACAACAAAGCATACAATCTCTTAAAAGAAAACAAGGAAAAGTACAAACAAACTCCTACCACAATACAATTAGACTTTTTTTATCTAATGTATACCTCTACAAGTGCCTTTAGTTAGATCTGAGATCTTGTTTCTACAGAGTCCAAAAAGAAAATGTCTCAGTTGAAACACAGAATACAGGTTAAAAATTCTGTTTCCACCCCTTCTAAGATGTCATCTAGCTCTTCCATTTAGATATAACAAATTATACAAACAATGATCTTCCTGTCAGGAGATATTTCAAATAAGGTGACATCAGCAAAAACTCATTTCCCAATATGACTCCTTAATTAACTTCCCCTATTTGATCTCAAACAGTTCCTATTCCCAGGCATTTCAAAGGAGTTTGACTCTTAGCACCATAGTGATATAACAATGTTTTTTTTTCTCTAAAATGTCATAACAGTTTATGATCCCTATATCCAGTTAGCTGGGTCAGTTCTAATTAAGTCAGATAAACAGGACACCCTTCATTAAGGCTCTCTAGTCTTAATTACCTCCTGGTTTTAGGTTAACGTATCCTGTTATTTCCACTAAAACCTGATGCATGGCACAGCTGCCTTATGGAGACAAATAACACACTACATTTTTATATTACAAATATCAAAGAACAACTGTAACCAGCTGGCCAAGTGTCACAGGTAGTACTAGTGTAAACTGCAGTGCCATAAGTAAGGGTAGGAAGAAGTACACCCTGAGCAATGGCCTTTCAGGCAGAGGGTGTAAGGGCATGGCTAGTTCTAAAGGCAAGGCCAAGTTTGAGGTTAACTGACCTGCACACATTGACAATGTGTTGGGCAAAGTCAAGTGAGAGATCCAGAGTGAGTCCAAGGTATTTAAAGTGGGAAACATTATCAAGAACAGTGCAGTCAAGATTACAGATGGATAGTTGGCTAGAGTACATTCTTAGCCTAGGGGCAGAGCCAAGTAACACATGGAGTGGGTTTTGCTGGAGTTAAGTAGTAGTTTATTGTGAGATAGCCAGGAGTGAATTTTTTGGAAAACAGAAGTAAGGGTGGAGTTGAGGTCAGAGTGGTTGTCTAAGCTAGAGTAAAGAATGAAATCATCTGCATAGAGCACTTAAGAACATGAGGCATTTAGTGACATTGATTAAGATTGTAAAGAGGAGAGGGCCGAGAATAGATCCTTAGGGCACACCTACATTAGTAGTGGAGAGAAAAGATATTGCAGTGTTTATATTTAACTAATTGCTACCTGCCAGTAGGGTAGTTTTGGTACCAGTGGACTACAGTAGCAGAGAAACCAGGGCGAGCATCTTATTTAGGAGAACAGTGTGGTTGACAAGATTAAATGCCTTTGTGAAGTCAATAACAAGTGCTGTATTTAACTGGCCTTTTTTCCATTGCAACTTTTGTATCAGTAAATTTTAGTAGGGTGGTAGTGGTACTATGGCCTTTACGGAAACCATGCTGGGAGTCTAAGAGAAGGCCATGGTCATGTAGGTAACATAGTTTGGATTGATACTGTCTTTTCAAGGAGCTTACTTAATACCAGTAGGATGGCAATAGGGTGGTAGTTTGACATAGTTTTAGTGCCCCTTTTCTTGAAAACAGGAACAACTTTGACCTTCTTCCATATATCGAGGATTGTACCAGAGCATAGGGATAGGTTGAAAATACAAGTAAGAGGGCAGCAAATTTAAAGTAGCCGAGGTTCAAGACCATCGGTGCCAATACTGCTACAGACATAGAGTTGAGAAGTTTACATAATTCAAGTCCCCCTAAAACCATCAGCAGTAGAGTTCTACCCTGTGGTCAGTTAACTCATCTCAAATCCTCCAACAGGACTGGTCACCAATCTTCATAGCAACTAATGTGAACACTGCCCTGGACCACTTTATCAAAATCTTTACCGAGGCCTGCAACAAATTTTCCCATTGAAAAGGTGAAAAATCAAAGCCCACTGTAACCCCTGGCTCTCAGGTGACCTCTTAAGGCAACTAAAAGCAAGGGACCACCTCTGGGAGCTGGCTAGAACTGCTGGGAAGCAAAACGACATCACAAACTACAACTGTGCACAGAATGACTGCACCAAATCTATTTGGCAAAAGAAATCAGCCTACCATATTTCAAAAATGCTTATTAATTCCTGGGGCAATGGAAGAGACTTCTGGAACAACATAAAAGAAGTCACTGGGAAGCGGTCAAAATTCCCTCCCAATCTGTGCTCAATATTAATGGAGAAACTACACTTGACCCAAAAATCATCACGGACACTTTCAACACTGCCTTCACTGACCTGAGCACTGTTCATCCTCTGATTTTTTTTTTCTCAGAGAAGAGGATGTCCCCAATTTCTTCTGCCTCCACTAGGCACCCTCCCTTCTACTTTAAAGCAGTCAAGATGTACTAGGTTCACAATTATGTTAGCAAATCCAGATCCAGCAATGACTCACTCGACCTCAAACTTCTGTCCCTCACCCTTGAAGAAGTACTCAGGTCGTTGACCAGGATTTTTAACCTCTCTCTCAGCCTTAGCCAGTTCCATGACAAGTGGAAATCTGCCACTGTAACCCCAATACACACAAGTTGTGTCAAAACTGCCCATGAGAATTTCTGTCCAATCTCCATCCTACCTCCCCTCTCCAAGGCCCTGGAATGTATTGTTGCAGACCAGCTTACTGACTTCCTGGGCAAACAGAACATCCTGTGCAGGCAGCAACACAGTTTTAGAAAGGGTCATAGCACCTCCACTGCACTACTTGAATTCACCAGTGCCATCCACCACTCACCGGATTATGGTCAGCTAACTGGTTTCATCTTCATCGATTTAACAAAGGCCTTTGACACTGTCCCCTGCTTGTCCAGCTCCATAATGCAGGGCTCTCACCCAACTCTGTAAAGTGGTTACAAAGCTACCTAGACAACTGGACTCAAAGACTGAAAATTGCTGATACGCTCTCAGATGCCAGACCTGTCTGCTCTGGTGTTCCCCAGGGTTCTATTCTGGGCCCCGTCCTCTTTAGCCTGTTCCTGAACTCACCACCAGATTCCTGTCCAGAACAAATCATACTCTACACAGATGATGCAGTAATCCTAGCCTCCCACCTATGATCCAAAACAACTGCAAGAAAACCTCCAGCTGGGTTTCACATAAGTTGAAAATTGTTTTTAAAGCACAAACTGATCCTAAACCAGAAAAAAAAAACAAAGGCCATGATTTTCAGCAGCTCTCACAACACCGCATTGCAAAAATATCTGCAATAGAGCACGTTGCGAAATTCCGCCTGGGATACACGACTGCTCTAGTAAGTAACTACCTCTGCCTTCCAGCTTAACCTAAGCATGGAATAACAGTGGCGAAGGCATGCCACCAGCCATGCTG
Source organism: Neoceratodus forsteri (assembly GCA_016271365.2). Taxonomy (NCBI): domain Eukaryota; kingdom Metazoa; phylum Chordata; order Ceratodontiformes; family Ceratodontidae; genus Neoceratodus; species Neoceratodus forsteri. The sequence continues at coordinate 1,098,186,298 of CM057451.1, forward strand.
AAATGCATCTGATAGCGACAGGTTGACAGCAGATCTCACTGAAGGAAACAAACAGTTGTTGAGCTTTGGTGAATTTCTTTTGTTCTATCTAAATAGAAACACAGAGCTCTTTTGACATCAAAGAATGAAAGCTACCCTTCATTTGGAATTTTCATAAAAAGTAAGTAGAGTAGGACCAAGGTTGGTTTAGATGGAATTCTGAAACAACCTTATGGAAAAATTAGGATAAGGTCTAAGAACTACTTTGTCTTCTGGAAACCGCGATTATCTGGAGGGTATGTGACAAGCATGTATATTGGAGACCCTGCGGGCAGGTGTGGCCACCAGGAGGCCGTTTTCAAGTGAGAAATTTCAGCTCACAGAGTAGCTAGAAATAAGTAAGGCTTTCGGTGAGTATGTCTAGTACAAGATTAATGTTCATGGCTCGACTGGGACGTCTGATAGTCTGGTGCAGAATTCAGCAGAAACCTCTTGACCACGAGTAACTAGAGCCAGTGACAAAGGAAAGTGCTGGCTCAAATGACTGAAATGGCACAAAGGTGAGCTCTGACTGTAAGTGTACAGACCTGAATTTGAGAGGTCTAAAATACTCAGAACTTCCTGTGGTCAGGAAAAAGTTCAAAGAGTTTTGCACACCAGAAAGCAGCTTCCATTTGGCTGTGTAAGTTTTCTAATTGGCTCGCTTCGCAGCAGCCAGAAAAAATATCTGAAACTCTGCATAAAACATTGAACCTGTTCACTTCTATCTCTTCAGGAGCCAAGCATGAAGGTGAGCGATCTCAGATTGGGATGGACCACAGGCCGAGTCAGAAGGTTCTAGTCTGAAGGGGAAAGCGCTTCGGAGGGGTTTTGACATACTGCTGGGTAACAGAAATGGTTGTTGATGTCAGAAGGGAGCAAAGGGATCAATTTGTCCCCTGGGACTCGAACTTGAAGTACCCTCTGAATTAGAGGAAGAGGAGGAAAAGCGTATAAGCGTTTTGTACTGCAGCCTCAATGTATCTGACAGAAAATGCAAGGCCCTGGATTTCTGGAGCAGAAGAGAGCAGTTTTGTGTTCAGTGGGGATGCAAAAAGGTCCAGGTCTGGAGTTCCCCACTCTGCGAACAGTGACTGAACTACAGTTGAGTCGAGACCAATTCACGAGGATCATGTCTCTGTTCTGCTGAGACAGTCTGCCAGTTTGTTCTGCACTCCTGGCAGGTACACTGCCTGAATTAGAACTTGTGCTCCAAGCACCATTCCCACACCCTCATCGCTTCCCTGCATAAAGGGTAGGTGAGCACTGCCTGCCTTGTTGATTTAATACATCACTGCTTTGTTGACCGTTTGAAGAGAATGTTCTTGTGACAGAGAATGTCCTTCGCGCCCGAACTACATAAAGGGCGGCTCATTTCTAGGACATTTATATGAAGCTGGGACTGGATTTTGAGTCACGTACCTTGGATGTGGAGATCCTGACAGTGGGCTCCCCCCCATCAGGGACATGTCCGTGGTAATGGAGATCTGGTGCTCAGGAGCAAATGGATACCCTTCAGAAAGTTGTCCTCTTAAGCCCACCAGGTGGCGACCTCTTCAGAGTTCCGTCACCTTGATGAGAAAAAGGACTGAGGGTGAGTGGTTGGGGACCACTGGAGCTGAGCATCCATTGAGAGGTTCTCATGGAGATGAGCTAGGGGTACAGTGAACACCGAGGATGCCATAAGACCCAGCATTGGTTGCATCGAGATAGCTCAACTGAGCTGTTCTCCCTGATGTCAGACCTTGGGATATATATAGGATCTGGAGCTTCGGCCCAGCAGCGCGGGACTGATCAGAGGATTGCCAGGAGCCTGTAAGAGGCCCTAAACGCCAGCTCCCCTCAGAACTCGGCCCAGCAGAGAGACTGAAATCAGGGATTGCCAGAGCATGACCAGCAGCAGAGACTGAAAATCACGAGAGATTGCCAGAGCCTGTAGAGGCCATGGAAGCAGCCCCTCCCCTCAGAACTCGGCCCAGCAGCAGAGGACTGAAATAGGGATTGCCAGAGCCTGTAAGAGGCCCAGAGCAGCCCACCCCTCAGAACTCGCCCAGCAGCAGAGACTGAAATCGGGGATTACTTCCAGAGCCTGTGAGGCCCTGAAGCAGCCCGCTCCCTCAGAACTCGGCCCAGCAGCAGAGACTGAAATCGGGGATTGCCAGAGCCTGTAAGAGGCCCTGAAGCAGCCCGCTCCCCTCAGAACTCGGCCCAGCAGCAGAGACTGAAATCGGGGATTGCCAGAGCCTGTAAGAGGCCCTGAAGCAGCCCGCTCCCCTCAGAACTCAGGCCAGCAGCAGAGACTGAAATCGGGGATTGCCAGGCCTGTAAGAGGTAAAGTGTCCTGCCAGCCTGACTGTTGGAGAAGATTACTCGTCTGGGTGCTGTCCCCACACAGTGACTGATTGACTGTGCTTCTGGATATCTGGACTGCTCTGAACGGGGATTTGGGGGCTATCTCTGTGTTACTTTAAAGGCAAGGTTTAGAGCATCTAGCACTAGTATCCTGTAATATTTTAGCTGTTTAAATGCTGTATTAGAGTGCTTACCTTGGTGGATGCATAGATGTGTAGTGGAGTGTCCATGCATCTTGCATGCGCAGTAGCCTCCTGTCGGGATACAGTTCCAATAGTTGGCGCATGTCAGTAGGGTCCTGTACTAGCCTGCTGCATACTAATAGGATTCCTTTGTTTGTCCTCTATAGGCCCTGAAGCAGCCCGCTCCCCTCAGAACTCGGCCCAGCAGCAGAGACTGAAATCGGGGATTGCCAGAGCCTGTAAGAGGTAAAGTGTCCTGCACTACAGCCTGACTGTTGTGAGGCACTTCCACCGACCGCCCAACCACCCACCCACGGTCGCGCTCCATATGTTGCTGCTGGCAGGTCACGTGTCATCGTGACCTACCCTCCTTTTACTAAGTGCCCACTTTCCCATTTGCAGGTTATAGGCACCAACCACAGGGGTCACTGCACTTTCACTCTAGCTCCTCTGTCCTCTCTATATCCTCCTAGCTACTACCTCACGGCTGTCCCACTAGAGGTCACTGCAGTTCCTTAGATTCCTTCTACTACCTACTTTCTGCACTCATCCCCAGCCTATCTCTAAGCAACTGCTAGTATCAAACCTGGTACCCTTCTCTCTAAATTCTACTGACTATCCTCTAAGCCACTGAACCAGGCCAAAGCTTCCTCTATTGTAATGCTCTTAACCACCTCACTCCCTCCTGCTTGAGATTTAAAATATTGGCCCTGTCTACACTCTGTCCCTGAGCTGTGTCCAAACCCAGTACCCTTGCAGTCAGAGTCAGCTGCTCTACCTCTAAGCCCACAGTGCCTACCTACTTTATTACTACTTTCTAAGCCTCTTAATCACTTCCCCACCCAATCTGCAAAATATAAGTCTACCTCTTCTTCCTGCTGCCTTGCAGGATTTGAAACCACCCCTTGTTTCCAAGTCCACAGGTTCCACCACTCACCAGAACACCTGCATATTTTCTGCAGGTTCCATAACTATAAGAGCACTAACCCTGTGACACAACTAAAGTGTTATCTAAGTGCTTCTACAAACCTGAACCCAACTCCCTGCTGCCAGCCACCAGCCTAGCTCTCCTCTATTACCCTGATCAAGACTTGAACCTGGTACTCTATGCACTTCAGGCACATACACACCACCACACCATAGCAGCAACTAGACTCCAGAGGTGATCTCACCACTATCTCCCCTCTTTCATCCTAGTCCCCCATTTCTTTCCTCCTTCAGCTCCACCAGCCTTCCCAACTATGCACATGCATCCCCTGCTCACCAGTCTATCTCTTCTCCTCCTCCTCCCTTTGCGTCCACATACCTAGTGTCCTATTAACCCTCAGCCTCACTACTCCAGTGTTCCTACCTACCTCCTCCTTTACCACTGCTCCTCCCTCCCTCCTCCTCCACACATCCCATATGCTCCTCTCCACCTCACCCCTTCCAGACATCACCTGTCCTCCCCTACAGCCCCCTTGCACTTCTGATCACTCCAGGCCTTCTCTGCCTGTGCTACCCTACCACCCTTGTGCACCCAAACCCCATTCTTATTCTACTCGCTCCCGGTGAAACTCCATCTGCATCCCTCTGACCAGACCACTTCTCCTCCTTCTGCTCCTAACAGGGAACATACACTAACCAGGCCCTGCCCCTCCCATCCACCCACTCAGCCCACTGGTCTTGAGTAGCCTCCATGAACATATGCAGCCTGCTGAAGAAATTTGATGCCCTACAGTGCTGGGCCATGGCTCACCAACCAGACATCATAGCCCTGGTTGAAACCTGGCTGTCCAAATCAACTCTGACTCATTTGTCTCCTCCCAGGCTATACATATACGGGAGGACCGAGTGAAACAAGCAGGGGGGCTGTGCAATCTACACCAGGGACACAATACCTGGACATGCACTCCCACCCCTACCCTCATAAATGGGCCCAGGCCCTTACCCTCAGACTCACCCAGACCCCTCTAGGAGCCCTCTCTATCTCACCACGCCCTCACGTTCCCCAAAGAACCAGAACCCAGCTGACTATCTTTAACGGACTACCTAGCCACCCTCCACCATAAGGCAGAACAAGTCCTAGTGGGGACCTTAATATAAATTGGCTCAGTACCTCCCTCATCACCACACCAGAGACTCATTTGTCACCAAGATCTGACACAACTCGTCACCCAGCCCACGAGACTTAACCCTAAGAGTGGTACCACCCCTGCTGGATGTTATTATAACTAACCGACCCATAAAATCCAAAACATCCAGGTCCTCCGGACTCCTGAGTGACCACTCCCTATCCTATTCCACTGGGTAGCCCCAATCCCAAGCCCAAAGCCCAGACCACCCTCATGAGCGCCTCCGCCCTGGTGGGCTGAAGAAACTAAGGCACTCCTCACCCAGATAGACTGGTCCCCATTCAGCAGGCAACCAACATTGATACTGCCCTCACCTTTTTCACCCACACCTTCAACATGGCCTGTGATCTCTTTGCCCTTAACAAAACCGGTCCAAAAAATAGAGCGCACCCTGGGTTAGCCCGGCCTCCTACAATTACTTAGAAACCCGGGATAACCTCTGGCACCCTGCCACACTGAAACAGGTGGTCTGTCTGATAGAGCAAACATACAATGCAGCCGAAATAAATCCTCATGGGCCATCAGGAAAGCCAAGGCAAACCATTACCATGCCTCCCTTACCTCCTCCTGGGGGCTCAGCCCGGACCTTCTGGGATAATATTAAGCAACTCAATGGTAAAGCTTGCTCCCCTGCCCCATCCCAGCTCACTAGAAATGGCACAACCTCCACCGAGCCTGCCACCATAGCTAACAGTTCAACACCACCACTGACCTTAGCTCAGTCCTCCTAGTAATTTCTTTGACCCTCCCCAGCCAAACTCCCCTGTCCTCCAGCACCCCAGCTTCCTCCTCTGAAAGATTTCCACCGGGAAGCCAGACCCATCCTAATCAAAGCTCTCAATGGCAACAATCCGGCAGTGACTCACTGGACCCCAGCATCCTCAGGCTGGTGCTAGATGAAGTCCTTGCACCTCTCACAAAGCCTAATTAACCAGTCACTCTGCCTGGGACAATTTCCCACAGCTTGGAAAACAGCCATTATCACACCTATTCATAAAGGAGGCGACAGGTCATCGGCCAACAACTACCGGCCAATCTCCATCCTCCATCCTCCCTCCCCTCTCTAAAGCCCTGGAGAAAGTGGTGGCCATTCAAATCACTGATTATCTGGCTAAGCCAGCAGGGCCTGGGTTGGGGTGTATGTGCTTTGGCTTCTCAGAAGGAACTGGAAGGGGGACAGGATCAGATCTACAGTACAGTAGCTTCTTGTTTTACATTGTTTTTCATGGATTCTACTTGGTAGAATGTTTATTTTCTTTCTTACTACTAAGGGGCTAGCAGGGTATTGTTGGGGCTGTTGGAATTTTGAAACCTGTTTTGGTAGCTAAAAGTGGGCTCATTTGTTTGGTTTACGGTGTGGCAGGCTGCATTTGTAGAGACCTATTTCTTCTCTTTTAAACATAATTGGTGTAATTTAACTGGTCTGTTTCTTTGAATTGGAGACCTATATCTTATAATTCAAACCTATTTTGATGTATTGTTGGTGAAGCTGTTTGAATTGGTGTCCTGTTTCTTTGGGTAGAATTTATTCATTGTTGCTGGCTTCACTAGCTGCAAAGTTTTGAGTAGGGGAAGGGTGCTAATTGTCTGACTAGAGGCCTCAGCTACCTGATTGTTTCGGAGGACTTGGGCTGGTCCCACCCACCCAAACCCTCACCCACCCCACCCCATGTCAATTATTCCCTTTGTACTAGGGGTTCTGACATCACTTCCTCAAACAGGCAAAGGATTTGCACCTGTCATAACAAAGCAGACATCCAGGAAAGGAACTGCAGCAAGTGAAGAGGTGACGATTCTCTCAGTGGAGGGAAGTAAATGCAAATCTAGGCGCTTTCATTATTACTACTTCACATAGTTATTGCATTGGGTAAAGGGGAGTAGGAGTTGAAGAAGGTTGTGCAATGGCTACTTAAAGTATTTTTAGTGTGGATAGGAATATACAAAGCAGTTGCTCAACATATCTAAACTGTGCAACAAAGGAGGTAAGGGACATAAAGAATGTTTTGCACTGATAGAGGGGAGAGTGGGGACTTGAGTATTTGGTATCCTGCATCTGGAAGGGTGGGGGTTGCTAATTAGCAACGACAGCAATGGGTAGGGTGGTAGGCAGCAACAACTGTGGTGCACCAATCTTTCTAAACATTGCCTGGAGAGTGGGAGGATGTTTAGTGTGCAACCACATAGAAAAACTTAGAAAAGGAGATTGAGGGTCTGCAGGAGGAACTAAGACAGGCAAGGCAGATTGGGGTGGGTTTAGCCCAATACTGGAGGGAGGAGGAAGGAGATGAGGAGGAGCAATTTAAGCCAACAGTGGTGAGAGAGGCTCAGAAGAAGGGAAGCAGAGACAAGGGGCCCAGGCCAGGAAGAACGATTGCCGGAAACCAGGTCAGGAGACAAAAGTCAATTGGAAGGAGGCAATAGGGACTTGTGAGGGGAGGCGAAGAAGTGGCAAAAGTCATGGAGTGGAAAGGAGAACAGGTTACTATGCAGAGAGAGGAGCAGGCATTTGTGAAGGGTCTTCAGAAAATAGTTTTGCACTGCTAGAGAGGAAGAAGGTGGAGGAGGAAGTGATGAAATTAGAGGGTAATTGATAAATGCCTGGACCAAACTGGAGGCGGGGAAGTTCTGCTGGGAGAACTGCAACAGGGTAAAAGGGCATAATAATGTGCAGGAGGAAGAAGAGGAGCTGGAAATGAGGGAGGGAGATGAAAGGAAGCAAGCAGGGAGTAAGAGGTGGAATCTTAGTGCTGGGGACTCAATACTAAGAGGAGTTAGGTGGGAGTAGCAAGGGGAGAGGCATAGTCGCATTTGGGTGGAGGCCTTGCCAGGAATGACAGCGGAAAGGGTGGGACAGTCTGTTCTGAAATATGCTAGAAGGGGTAGGGACAAGCCTCATTTAATTATACATCTTGGGACAAAGCGACCTGGCTGACAAGACAGTGGATATAGTCAGAGGAGGTTTGAGGAACTAGCACAATTATGTGAGGGGCAGGAAGATCAGTAACTTTTCCGAGATACTTCCGGTGCCAAAGGCAAGCACAACAAGAAAGCTGAGAATAGAGGAATTTAACAGATGGCTAAGAACCTGGTGTTGTGCTAAAGGGTATGGGCTGTTGGGGGGGTGGGGAGGAACCTGGGAGGACAGTAGTCTCTATGCCAAGGACAGACTACACTTGAGTGAGGAAGGAAAGAAAGTGTTGAAGCAGAGGATGGAAGAATATATAGAGGAAGTTTGGAGTTTAAACTAGGAGTGGGGGGTGGCAGTTGGGGAAGAGATATGCAGGGACCACAGGTTGGGAAATCATATGAGCTTACCCCCCATAACAGTGACAAAGGACAAATGGCAAGTACTATTGGTGATGCTAGGAAAGGAGGGCAGGATGGGAGGAGGGAAAGGGTGGAAGGTGGTTACCCTTAATGCTAGGAGCCTTGGGAGAAAACTGCAGAGTTGCAGGTTCTCATGGCAGAGGGAGAGGTGGACATTGCAGCCATCAGGAAACATGGGCCACCCAATATAATGACTGGGACCTGTCTGTACCAGGGTACAGGTTATTTTGTAGGGACAGGGTGACTGGGAAAGGAGGGGTGGCACTATATGTGAAGGAAGGACTGAAGTGTGAAGGAGGAAGAGGAGAAGGGTAGTACAGAGTCACTTTGAGTCAAATCCAGGATTCCAGAATAGGAGTCTTAGAATGGAGTAGTGTACAGGCCACCATCTCAGATGGAGGAGTTAGACAGGAACTAGCGGGACAGATCAGGAGGACCTGCGAGGAAGGGTAGTGTGGTGATTGTGGGGACTTCAACTTGCCAGAAGTGGACTGGAGCACCCCAACAACCAGGAACAGAGGAGCAGGTACTGCTGGATGCCTTCAGGACAGCTTCCTGCTGCAAATGGTCAGTGAACCAACCAGGTTAGGAATACCTTGACCTTGTGCTGGCAAATGGGGACTTTGTGAGAGAACTTACAGTGGAGGAACGCTGTCAGGGTGACCACCACTCAGTATGGCTCACATTGGATATGGGCAAGGAAGGAGTGGAATCTGGCACAAGAGTGCTGGACTTCAGGAGGGCTGACTTTGGGAGGATGGGGAAGTGGTAAAGGGTACCTGGCCAGAATTCAATCTAGTATGGATACTAACCAGAGATGGGAGCTCATAAAGTTGGGGATAGTGGAGGCAACCAAACCTGCTGCAAAGCCTAGAGCAAGAAGGCTAGGGCTAAGAAACCGAGCTGGTTGAGCAAGGAGGTCATGGAAAGGTAAGGAGGAAAAGAGCTGCCTTTAGGAAATACAGAAAACAGGGAGGGGAGGACAGAGAGGGTACTTGACAGAATCGAAGGTTGGTGACAAGGGCAGTAAGGGAGCCAAAGCATCTACGGAACTCAGGCTGGCACAAGGCATTAAGAAGGGGAGAAGGACTTCTTTAAGTACATCAGGAGAAAAGAGGCTGTAAGGACCACATAGTAAGGATTAGGAAGGAGGGGGTTGGGTGGAACTAGGGGTATGATAAGGCGGAAGCACTAAGTAGTACTTCTGCTCAGTATTTACTAAAGAAGAGGGGTGACACCCAAGATGGGTGAAATGGCAGGCGAGAAGTGGTGACAGATGGGAAATCATGGAGGACAGAGTTTGAGAGAGGTTTGAAGGCACTGAGGGTGGACAAGGCACCAGGCCCAGATGGCATCCACCCCAGGGTACTGAAGGAGCTGGCAGAGGTCCTTAGGACCTTGCAGAACCTATTTAATGCCTCACTACATTCGAGGTGTGTACCTCAGGACTGGAGGATGGCTCATGTGGTGCCCTCCACAAGAGTGGCCCCAAGGATGAACTGGAAACTACAGACCAGTGAGCCTCACATCCATCGTGGGTAAGCTAATGGAGACTATCCTGAAGGAGGGCTGGTGGCCCTCTCAGAGGCCAAGGACTACAGGACAGCAGACAACATGGCTTCATACGTGGCGATCCTGCCAAACCAACCTGGTCGGGTTCTATGACTGGGTAACTAGGCAACTGGACAGGGGGACATGCAGTGGATGTCCTGTATCTGGACTTCAGTAAGGCATTCGACTCAGTGCCACATGGAAGGCTGGGAAGGAAGTTAGTAGGCACAGGGGCAGGTGCAATGCTGGTGAGATGGGTAGGAAACTGGCTGCAGGGAAGGCAACAGAGGGTGGTGGTGGGTGGGGAGCTCTCACACCAAGGGCAGTGACGCGGTGTCCCACAGGGCTCGGTGTTGGGACCAGTGTTGTCTGGGATATTCATTGCAGACATATCATGGGACATCAAGAGCAAGATCAGTCTGTTTGCTGATGATACCAAGGTTGGCGGTGGTGGATGACCTAGGGGATGGCAGGGGTTGCAGGATGATCTGCAAAGCTTGAAACCTGGTCAGACACCTGGCAACTGGGCTTTAATGCCAAAAAGTGCAAGGTGATGCATTTTGGGATGAAGAACCCAAGGAGGACTTACCAGCTGGGGGAGTGGAGCTAGCCCAGACAGAGGAGGAGAAGGATCTGGGTGTGCTCATCACAGGGTCAATGAACAACTCGGCACAGTGTAGGAAAGGCAGCTGCAAGGCCAACAAAATGCTGGGTTGTATTGCAAGGGTATATCCTCAAGGAGGAGGAGGTGATTCTGCCACTGTATAGGTCATTAGTTAGACCACACCTGGAGTACTGCGTGCAGTTCTGGCATCCGTATCTGAAAAGGGACATTAAGTTACTGGAGGAGTGCAGCGCTGAGGCGACAAAGATGATCAAGGGCTGGGGACTTATCATATGAGAGGAGGTTGAAGGAGTTGAACATGTACTCACTGGAGGAGAGGAGACAGGGGACATGATTGAAACCTTAAATACATGAAAGGAATAAACAAGACAGGTACAGAGGGCTGTTCAAAGTAAGGGAGGAGGGCCACCAGGGCCATGATATGAGACTGGGCGAGGAAGGTTCAGGAGGAGATGAGGAGACACTTTTTACAGAGAGGTGGTGGCTGGGTGGAATCGTTACCTGCAGAAGTGGTATGCAGTAGAACAGTGGACTGCTTCAAGCGAGGATGGGACGGACAAGGGGAGGGTTAATGAAGGGAAGGGTGGAAGGGAGGGCAGCTGCAGAATAAGGGTGCTAGCTGCACATTCAAGCAGACTGATAGACCTCTAGGCCTTTATCTGCTGGCAAATTTGTATGTTCGTGAAGCATAACATCTTATGCCCAGAGCAACATAGCTTCGTATGGGTCACAGTACCAGCACTGCCTTATGAATTCTCCAACTTCTACACTCCTCCTTGGATACCAGCTCCTAGCTGGTGCAGTGTTCATTGACCTCTCAAGGCTTTCGACACTGTCTCCCATCCACTGCTGCTGATGCACTCTGCCTCACTGGTCTCGGCTGGCCCCCTGGCATGGTATGCTAGCTATCTTGACTCTCGATCCCAGTGTGTCAAGATTAATAGCACACTCCTTCCAATCCATTCTCTCTGGGGTCCCCAAGGCTCCATCCTGGGCCCCTTCTCTTCTCGCTGTATCTGAACACCCTGCCCAGTGCATGCTCTGGCAAATTCTGCTATGCAGGCAGCGCTGTCCTTTGCCACCCACCGTAATCCCATCTCCTACAGGACTCCCTACAGCAGTCTTTCAACAGTGCTGAGGCTTGGTTTAAGGAGCACAGACTCGTCATCAATCTTAAGAAAACCAAAACTATGCTCTTTTCACACCCCAAAACAAAGCTAGCAATCACCCACTCTATATCCTTCCAAGCACCAACCAACCACTGGAACAAGTCTGCTCCTACAAATACCTTGGGGTTACCTTGATTCAGCCCTCAAATTTCACAACCACATCGGCCCTAACATCCGCCACCAACACACGGCTTGGCATCCTATTCAGCCATAAAACCTGCCTTCCACCAAATGCTCTCCGGCTAGCTGTTACATCGTCCGTTCTGTCCCTTGTAGACTATGGTCTACCAGTATACGGTGCTGCCGACACCACTGCACTCAACAAAATTCACCTAACCCTGAATAAAGCGTGCAGATTGATTACTGGTGCCCCCAGGCTCACACACACCTGTCAGCTATATGTCGATGCTAACCTGCTTACCCTGGATGAACGGCTCCGATACCAGACCTGTCTCCTCACCAAAAAAACCCTACTCGGGCTCTCCCCCCCTGGGGTAATGGCATCCATCCACCAGAGCCCTCCCACCATTGCAACATGGTCTTCCTACAAGACCACTCTAAAGGTCCCCAGAACGAGAACCAGCCGTGGCCAGAGGTCCTTCAGCTATAGAGCCCCAACCTGGTTTAACTCTCTCCCTGCCACCATCACCAATGCCATCACCATCTCCACATTCAAACCGCACTGAACCACATCTTCACACTCGTAACTGCTCCTGTCTCTGAACATAGCCTCCACCTCTTTCTCTTGACAATGCCCCAGGCAGCTCTCCACCTAACCATCCCTCCACCACTTTCCTGTACACCATGCCTAGGTTTAACCTGGCCAGTGCCAGCTGTTTTCAATGTTTATCTACCAGAATGCTCACTTGATACCGACTTGTGTAATACCTGTTATCAATTACATGATATGCCAATTGTATTTGTCTGCCACTATGTGCGTGGCACCTCTGGTGAATGCCTATTGATTTTTTGCAAATTTTTGCTATGTAACCGAAACGAAATGTATGTCTTTATGTGACGAAGTACCTTTGGAAACGAGCCTCTGGCTCAAAGGTTGTACACTGATTCGTAAATAAATAAATAAAATCGCTCCTTCTGTCTTCTGGAAGAAAGGCTTTCGCACAAGAGGTGTCCAGAAGAATTCCCATAAAAAGGAGCTTCTGGGAGGGCTGCAACTGTGATTTCTTGAGATTTAGCAGAACTCCCATGGACGTGAGAAAGTCTGAAGCCGTGGATAGGCATGGAGAGTTCCTTGCCTGGAAGGACTTGCTAGAAGCCAGTCATCCAGATACAGGAACACTTGTATTCCGATCTTTCTGAGGTGCGCTGCGAGAATTGCACAACACTTTATAAAAACTCGCGGCGCTGAGGATAGCCCAAAGGGCAGGACTCTGAAATGATAATGCTGGCCCAAAGCCACGAATCTTAGGTATTTGTGATGCCTTGGGTGAATATGAATATGTTGGTAAGCATCCTGCATGTCCAGGGAGGCTAACCAGTCGTGCTGATGAAGCAAAGGTAGCAGGGTTCCTACCGATATCATTCTGAATTTCTCCTTGGGAAGAAATTTGTTCAATTTTCTGAGGTCCAAAATGGGGCGCATGCCCCCGGTTTTCTTTGGAACTAGAAAGTAATGGGAGTAGAACCCTGTCTTCCGTTGATCCAGCGGAACTACTTCTACTGCCCTGTTGTCCAGAAGGCCTTATATCTCGGAAGCTAGAAGTTCTGACTGAAGTATTTCACAGTTTGGGCTGCCGTTTGGGGGGACAATCCGGAAGGTTTACTGAAAGATTGAGGGAATACCCCTCGAGGATTATCTGGAGGACCCATTTGTCCGATGTTATGGACTTCCACTGGTTGTAGAATTGAGTCAGATGACCTCCCACCGCTAAGAAGGAGTCCCCCTCAGGCAGCTGAGGTGGGACTTGGGCCAGAAACTCAGAAGGCGGCACTGGGCGCTTTGGGCCCTTCTGCTTTCTGTTGTGTTTTCTTTTGAGGCTGAGGGGCTTGGTTTTTATTAAAACCTCCCCTGCCTTTGCCTCGAAAGGACTGATGATTGTGAAACTGGCGTTTGTTAACACCCCCCCCCCCGAGAAGGGGCGAGAGCAGGTCGAGCCAATTTAATGGCTGACCTAGTCTTTTGTGTGGCCTCTAGAGCCTGCTCTACTTGAGGACCAAAGAGATACACACCGAAGGGCAACGCCATGACCTGTTGCTGGGCATCATTCGTGAACCCTGAAGTGCGCAGCCAGGAATGACGGTGGGTACAAATGCCCGCCGCCGCTCGTGAAGCAGTATCGAAAGCATCCATAGCTGCTTTAACCTGTTGGTTGTTGGACTCAATACCCCTGGTTATGGTTTGAAGAAGCTCTGAATTAGTGCCAGACTCCAGCAGAGCTTCAACCATTTGTTTGAGTGAATGCCAAAGAATATACTCATATTGAGAGAAATAGCCCTGGTAGCTGGTGATCACATACCTAGGGTGGATGCAGCAAAGACTCTCTTACTTAAAGTATCTTAGATTCTTTATTTATAGGTCGAGCTGTAGAAGTCTGAGGAAGGACGACCTTATCATTCTCTGCCAAGACTACAATAGGGTCCATAAAGGCTTGAGAGGCCAAAATAGGTTGATCCTTGGGAGCAGCATACTTCCTATCTATGGACTTAGCCACAGAAGGAATGACAACAGGATTATTCCATACCATTTGAGAAAGCATCTCAAAGGAGGGCTGTACCAGGGGAGTTAAATCCATAGGGATGTCCGGAACATGAAGGTACTGGAGACTTAAAAGCTTCCCAGGATCGATATCTATAGTCTGGAGAGAAAGAGTGGAATTCAGATTTTTCAGCAGAGATTTAAATGACAGGTCCTCGACCACAGGCTCTGCAGCAGGATTAGATCCTGTTCCTTCCACAACATCACCCAGCCTAAGGTCTAGATCAGGCTCACTATCATCTCCTGACAGTCCAGGAGGGACTGTATGGACAGGAAAGGAGTGAAAATCAGAAGGAAAATAGGAGGGAAAAGGGTTCAGAGTCGAGAAGCCCTGAAGACATCCCACCGATTCTCGGCACCGAAGAAGAGCATGGTGCCGCCTGGCTCAGCACAGTGCACAGCACCGAAAAACCGCACAGCGCAGAAAAGCCACATGGTGCCGACAAGCCTAATGGCACCGAGGGCGGCGCTGAAAAGCCACAGGGCGCCAACAATCCAAACGGCGCCAAGGACGGTGCCAACAGTCGCATCGTTGCCGAGGACGGCGCCGAACGACCCATCGATGCCGACGGTGCTGAAACCAACGGAGGGCCACGAAAACTAAGATTTGAGGAAAAAGAAGGAAAATTACCAAGAAATAAAGGCATCAGTGTGGCCCCCTTCGCCGCAGCCAAGTGAGGGGGGAGAACACCTGAGCGCGAAGTCGACAGCACCGAAGAAGGTGCCGCGTGACTAGGGAGGCCCAACCGCCCTACCCGATCTCCCGAAGGGTTCGAGGGCCCCTGAGTGACTGGGCCAGGCAGCTGGACCAACCTCCATGCCCACTGCTCCATCAGAGCGGCCCACTGATGAAACTGCTCATCTGAAGCCCTACAAGAAGACAGGGAAGGGCTCCGATGTCGAAGAGGTTGGAGACAGAAACCGATGGCTCCAGAGGAGACCAGCAACTGACCCCAATGACCGACTGTCGACGTGCAGACATACCAGAAGGCGACCTCGAGTGATGCCTTCTCTTTCTGGACCTACGGGTCGAAGAGCTCGAGGCCGAACAGTGCCGAGAATGCGACCATTTTCTCTTTTATAAGCTCAAGGGACCGCCTCCTCCCCGGGCATTGGACTGTCCATTGTCAGACCCCCTCCAGAGAGAGGCGTCAGACCAGACCCAGCCCGGCTGACTGAACAACTTTCATATGAAGTCTCCCTACCGTCACCTGACCTGGCCATGGTCGACTCAATAAAGTAGGCTGAAAACTTATTGTAATAAATTATAGTAAGCGGAACATTTATTCAGAAATACTACAAAATAAAAACTGAAAACTATGCTGCTGGTTTGAAGTTTAACTCCAATGATGACGGCAGTAACTCACTGAGCGCTTTCGACGGTGGGGAAAAGGGAACTGAAGCGGTTGGAGGGTCGACGCCAGGATAGTCATTGCTGCACAAGCCTAGGCTCAAGAAAAGTCGCCTCCTCGCCGCTACATCTCTGGCGCCGCACTTTCTGTAAAGCTTGCTCCTGCTGGGTCCTAGCGCCTCCGGCGTAGATCCCATCAGTGTGAATGAGTGGTGGACACTTTATGTCTGGAAGATCAGCTCTTAAAGGGAGATTGCCATGAGTGTGGATAACTGAACCATACACATGTCCCTAGAATGTTTTTTTTGTTTGTTTCAGAGTGATATGCGGAAATCACAGATATATGTACTTTCAGAGATGCTGGCTTTATGCCAAGTGATTTTAAGTGCACTACTACATAGTCCATGATTAATGGGATATCTGCCTGTAGGGCGTTTTCCTGCTCGTTTGCGCACCAAAGTAAAAATCTTTTCCACTTTGCTGTGTATGTCTTACTGGTAGAAGACTTTCTGACTACTTTAAGGGCATCTAGTACCTGTACTAACAGGTTCAGCTCAGCTCAGCTCTGAGAATTCTATGGTTTCAGGTAACAGGCTCTCAAGTGAAGAGATGTCAGATTCAGGTGCATCACCTGACCCTTGGGCTGTGTTAACAGGTCTCTGCACAGGGCCAGAGGATAGTTTTTTCCTGGACATCTGCAAGAGAAGAGAGTACCAAGGCTCTCTTGGCCAGTCTTGTGCTATCAGAATAATTGTTGCTCTGTCTGACATTGCCCTAAGGAGTACTCTCTATAGCAAAGGGAAGGGAGAAAAAGCATACAGACACTTGTTTCCCCAGGGGAAGTTCAGAGCATCTCGAGGGTTAAGTACCCCCGAGACGGGGCTCTGCAGCAAAACAATGGAAGCTTTCTGTTCCGCTATTAGGCAAACAGACCCACTTCTGGCAGTCTTCAATATTACTGAATATTCTGTGGCCTACTGACTGCTTCAGTGACCATTCATGGAACACAGTAGCTGAGTGAATCTGCTAGGGCATTGTCCTTTCCTGCTACATGGATTGCAGATATCTGCGCTTGAAGGTTGTAAGCCAGATCCCACATTTTAATGTTGTCTTGCGCGTGCACAAGCAACATCTTGTGGTAGTAGCACATTCAGAGGTGTGTCAGTGTTGGCAAATGCAGGGAACGCTTTAGTGGTGCTTCCCTCAGTCAATCGGTGAGCATGCTAGTGATGACAGCAGTTTCAAAGAGAGTCACGGAGTTGAAAGAAATCTGCCGCTCCAATAAGGTGCAGTTTCCTCACTGGAGCATCAGGTGACAAGACTCCATTACATGTCTCTCCTAGTGAAACATTCCAATAAATATGGCGGCTCCTGCGGCCTGCCACACAATCCCTACAAAACTGACATCAGGGATGCCCAATCCCGTGTCAGCCACCCCATTCAATTTGTTTGCGGCAGAGGTGCCCTATCCTAGTCGCATCATCTCCACACACACACACACACACACACACACATACACACCCCTTTGTTTGCAGACAAGGTGCCCGCCCCGCCGGCAACACGTTGCTTCCCCAAACTGTGGCACACTGAGAGCCCACCCGCAGTTTCACCCAAATCATTTTCTTTACCTGTAAATAAAAATAAACAAAAGTGCCTCTTTCCCCAACCCGCACCACCTCTGCGAACCCCCCACACCCTATACTTACCTCCAGAGGGCCAGCGCTCTGATCTTCTGTGGAGCGGGAACACGTCTGAACTCTTCAAAAGCCAACCAGGAACTGAACAAAATGCAGTAATCTTTATAATGGCAGGCAATGGGGGAGTTACAACTTAGGTGGATATCTCAACCATTTTGGGGAATTTTGGTACCAGATTGTCAACATGGGGTTCTTGGGACACCACTTCATGAACACATGCACTGTCATCTTGTTACTCCGTCCCAAAAGGTGATTTTGTGGTCACTGTGCGGAATCACCTTTCTGGACCGATTAACTAAACGGCAGTGCCACTGTTCATGAGGTGGGGTCCAAAAAAGCCCATGTTGCAAATTTGGTGAAAAAATTCCAAACAAATGACTGCGTTACAAGCGTGCGTTACGCAGTTTCCACGCACGCCGTAACTTCGACAATTTTTAATATTTTCACTCCAGATTTTCAACACTGCCATTTTTTCATGCCTCCTTATGACCAGTACAGCTGTCATTTTTCACATCCTGCCCGAAATGTGTTTTCGTACCTGTGTTGCACAATGGCGCGGTCGCTGTGGGAAATCCACTTTCGGGACAGATTAACGAAATCACAGTGTCACTGTTCATGAGAGGAGGTCCCAAAATGCCAATGCTGAAAATGTGCTTAAAAAAATACAAAAAATAATTGCGTTACAGGCGTGCGTTGCATAGTTTCTACACATGCTTGTGACTTCAATTTTTCAAATTTTCACTCCAGATTTTCAACATTGCCATTTTTTTACACCTCCTCATAAACAGTACAGCTGTCATTTTTCACATCCTGCCTGAAATGTGTTTTCGCACTTGTGGCACCAAACGGCGCAGTCGCTGTGCAAAATCACCTTTCGGCTAACGAACTGATAGTGCCACTGCTCATGAGGTGGGTCACAAAAAGCCTTTGTTGAAAATTAGGAGTGAAAATACCAACAAACACTCTGGGCATTAGGGTTTTCAACCGTAACGCCCCACCCTGTACAGACTGACAGGCGTCAGGGATGTGACTTGGGATCGTCAGCTGTATTGCTCATGCCATTCCACCCCCACCCTGCAGCCAGTTACAGGCATCAAGGTGTGTCTTGGAGTCTTCAGCCCCAAAGTTCACTCCATTCTCCTATGCTGCACCCATCTCAGCGTATTTCCTTATAGAATGGGGTGAGCGTAAGGCCTGAAGAACCCAAGGCACACCGCAACACTTGTCAGTGTCTGCAGGGTAGGGTGAGGTGAAATGTCGTGAGCAAGGCCCCTAGAATTCTGCGGCCACAGAATTTTGTGCAGAACTTGCAATCTACCGCAGAACTTCTGCAGTGCCGCAGAATTCACTCATCTTGGTGATTTTTTATTAATATTTCTGTTTATCCATAGAATCTGGTTCCCTTCCCCTCTTTTTATATCCAAAACCTCCTATATGCTCAGAATGTGATGTTATCATTGCTATAACATCATTCACTAGCTAATGAAATGGCTGCATTCTGCAACAGAAATGAAAAGTCACTTATCTACCACAGCTCCCACTGTCAGAGGCGGTGGCACAGCACATCAGGCACGGTGATATTTGCTCAACCTGTACTACAGCCTAATACTATTTTCAGTCTTACATTATTGTGCTAGGGCCAGCTTAAACAAAACCTTGTCAATAGCACAGACTTGTTAAAACCTATTTGTGTCTTTAAGGTATCAAGATGCCATCTGAAATGAATAACTGGTAAAATGAATTTAACTGTCATTTTTAAGAAAAATAATTATTCCCAGAAAAGTGGAATATAATAATGTGTAGACCTGTTGAAAGAACAGACCTGTTAAATAAATAATTGCACTGTAAGCATTTTGCCAGGGTTATTAATTACATATTGTCATTGGTTGATAGAATCACCTTAAAGTTATGGAGAAATGTTGTGTGCAGGGACAGCTGTTGGGCCAGAGGGTAGCATGCTGTGTTTCCGTGCCGGCAACTCAGGTTCAGAGATCAGCTCTGGGAGCTGGCTGGGCAGCACAAGGATTGATGGAACACATCACTGCTCAGTGCCTGGGAAGGTATGGTGCAGTGTTCTGTCACATGATGGACACATTGTGATGGGCTGGAGAGCTCTATCTCGCAATCGGTTCACATGCATGTCATGGCCTGATGGTATTAAGCAGTGTGTCAGGGTAAGCAGGTTGACATGAAAAATGAGTTTTGCAATAACTCCTCTATTCCATTTCCAATGGGACCTGTATGAATGAGGATGCAAGTTCATGGAAATTAAAACAATAAAAAAAAAAAAATATATATATATATACACACACACACACACACAGTATATTTGTCTCTCTCACCACACACACAAATTTGTATGTATGTTACAGATTGCATATAAATATATAAGTGATACACAGTGGGAACCTCATGAGTGGTGTAGAAAGCACATACAAATATATCCGTGATAGACAGTGAAAACCTCATTAGTTTGATAGATAGCATACATATAGAAATACCTTATTTATCACATAAGATGCCCTCTGCATATGTCATTTATGCAACAGGTTAGGACCTTAAAAGAGAGACATTTGTTTTGCCTTTTTAGGCATAAAATTATTTTTATAAGTCTTGTTATTTTTTGAACTAGTGTTACTGTGCTTTCCACCATCCTGATTGCTATAACCACTGCCATGAAAGTGAAGTCAGGATGACAAGCTGACACTGTGACGTGGTAGTTTGTTAGTGCCGCAGAACTTCCGCAGAAATTACAAACCGCCGCCGCAGAAGTTCTGCAGCAAATGGTAGTCTTGCCGCAGAACTTGGTCCCACTGTGCCGCAGAAAAGTAGGGGCCCTGGTCGTGAGCGTTACAGCAGACGACCCAAAGGCACAGCCCCAGTGCCTGTCAGTCTCTGCAGGGTGGGGGTGGGGTTGGCATCAGTTCAATACTTCACTGCTATTCCGATTATGCATTTCTCTAACTCCTGCACTACCAATGCCAATGCCAGCAAGACAACATCCGGCATTGACAAATACTTGTCAGAACTTCCTTTCACAGATTTGATGATCCGGCTCCTCTATTTGTTTATGCTGTACACTGTGGTGGTGTTTGTACTGATTTCTAGGACCTGACAACTTATGATTTTTTGAAAATATAGGAACACTGCTCTGATTTCTGACAGGTTTCTGTAATTCTAATCTATTCCAGGTACCTTGGACTATCAGATCTGAGATTCTTGAGATGTGCCCCCAACAACACCACCACCACCACTGTATGGGACTTTTTGTTGAAAGAGTTATTTCCCTTCTCAGATGTGCAACACTTTTCTATCATTATAGTGACTGTACCAAATCCTCCTTTACTGGGATCATGGTACTCAGAGTCTGTCCCAGCTGATACAAGTACATTTTCTAGGTACCACCGAATGTCCCTTATACTGTCTTGCCCATGGGACTACTGTTGTGATTGCTGATATGTAGTCCAGAAGTCTGAGAAATTCCTGTGCAAATCTTTCTGTTCCTATTCGGAAGATGTCTGCAAAGGTTACCAGCATATAAACCCGTCCAGTTCTGTGCCTATAAACTTTAAGGTCTGCACTGGCTCCACTGAACACTTTTCCAGGTTTAGCGGAAAGCCCAGACTGAATATCATGTTCATTACCTTTTGCAATGATGCTCACGTCTTCCTTTTTGTCTTTCCATATATCAGCCAATCGCCTAAGTACCGTATGGATAGACTGTGATGCCAGCTTTTCTTAAGGCTGCTGCCACTATAGCCATGCATCTTGTGAACACTATGTGAGGCCAAAGAGCAGTGCCCTGTGCTGGAACTGATGTGTTCCTACACTGAATCAGTTATTTTTCTGTGAGATTCCCTCACTGGAATATAGAAATAGGCATCTTTCTGGTCCAGTGATGACAACCAGTTTCCTTGCTGTACTGACTAGATCACCATTTGGAGGGATATCATTTTGAAATTTTCTTTCATTTATGTGCCTGCTGAGACACCTCAAGTCGAGTACAGGTAACCACTCCCACAATTCTTTTCATGTTAGGAAACACCTGGAGAAGAATCCCTTTGTTCTTTCTTTTGCTGGTACTTCCTCCTCTACTGTATTTTGACACAGCAGTTTTTGGCTAAGAGAGGTCAGTGGTAGTGGCTTGTCTTGTACATCTGTAGCCCCCTGATCTGCTGGAGCCTCTTTGAGCCTGGTAACACTATTAAGGGAAAGGATTGCGGAATATCTTATACTATACAATGGCAAGAGAAAATCCTGGTCCTTGATTGGTCAGACTGGGACTGGACCCGGGATGTTATCCCAGCATAACATCCCGGCTCTAGTCCCAGTACAGTCATGACCGCATGGAAAGTTTAAAAAAATCCATCCACAGCTGTCCATTGCTTCCTGTTCGCACTGAAAGTGAAAGCCGCATTTCCGATCGGCTTCACAGCAGGCACAGCTCTCACACGATCCCCAAACAAGCTTTGTTTATTTCTAAAAAGGAAAAAAAACTGAAATCAAAGCCATCTTCAGGATTAGCGTCACAGCAGTCTCCCGCTCCTTCTCCGGTGCCCCCCGAACCGACACCATCATCTGCTCGCACTGAAAGTGAAAGCCGCATTTCCGATTGGCTTCACAGTAGGCACAGCTCTCACACGTTCCCCAAATAAGCTTTGTTTATTTCTAAAAAAAGAAAGAAAAACCTGAAATCAAAGCCGTCTTCAGTATTAGTGTCACAGCAGTCTCCCACTCTTTCTCTGGTGCCGCCTCCTTAAGCCCGTTGTATACTTTCATTTCGTCATTCAACTCATCTTTCTTCTATGTCTTTTTTTCTTTAAATACATGGAAGCAATAGCAGGAGAAAACAGTAAAGAAAGGAACCCAGTATGAGAACACCTAGAGGAGCGGGTTGGGGGAGACACCTATTAGAGACCTGCAACAGACACACACAAAAACAGCTCCACCTGCTGTACAAATAGTATAAGGCACTATTTTTCAAATCCACATCCTTCACAATAAAAAAAATACAATTAAAACAGTATTTTTTAACCATTTCTAATGTAAATATAACAACCATTGTATAATCTGAATAATGCCCTCTAGGTGGGTGTTATGCTGAGATAACATCCCACCTGGAGTGTTGAGACACCCTCGGCCGGTGGCCTCGGGCCCAACCACCCGAGGTGGGATGTTATCCCAGCATAACACCCACCCTGTCAGGCATTATTCCTTTAGTATGTAGTGGAGTGTTGTTCTGTATAGAATTCCATCCTTTCAAAATGCTGTTGTACCACAGCTCAAACAAAGGTCATGGAATGTGATTCTACCCTACTATGGTAGAACAGCATTCTAGAACCTCTAGAGACTGCATGAGTCAGTTTCATTTTGAAAGCAAAAAAAACTCACGAATTCATAATTCACACAGTACTATACGCTTTAAAAAATACAGGATGAGCAACTCTGTGCACAACCAGTGTGTTTTGCCACATCGGGGTCCTGATTCCCATGAACCATCAGAGAAAATCAGAACCCCTCAATGACAGAACACACTGGTTGTGCATAGTTACCCATCCAGTGTTCTCTAGGTTTCCAATGTATTACAGGACCCAAGGGAGCATGGTTTCACAGGGGAAAGGTCATGCCAAACCAATATGATACATTTTTTTGACTGGGTGACCAAGAGGTTGGATCAGGGGGAGTGGTGGACATGGCCTACCTGGATTTCATCAAGGCTTTTAACACCATTCCACACAGGAGACTGGTAACAAGTTGGATAACTTGAGGGTGGGTGAGAAGGTGGTAACCTTGGTAAGAAACTGGTTAGCGGATAGGACACAGAGGTGGTAGTAAACAGAGTGCTCTCCGAGAAAGGGAGGGTGACCTGCAGGGTACCTCAGGGATCAATGCTGGGACTGTTACTCTTCAATGTCTATATAAATGACATAGCAGAGGAACTGGAAGGGAATGTATGCCTCTTTGTGGATGACACCAAGCTCTGCAATAGAGTGGACATTCAGGGGTGGTGAAAAGGATGACCAGGGATATGAAAATTACGTACCTACCGTAATTCTTGATCTTCTCTTGTATCTTCACCATTCATTACTGCTGGGTGTATGCGGGCGATAGCACCCCATGAGAGTTTTTTTTTTGGAGGGAGGAGTCAGCGCTGACAGCCCAACGACGAAATGACGATCACGGGTGCGAGGGCGCCATTAGCGCGCAGACCTCCTCCATCCCAGTTCTGTAAGCTCGGAGGCGAAATAAAAGAATTAGAAGGATAAGAGTGAGGCAAGAGAGCCAAGGGATAGATAAAGGAAAGGAAACAAACTGAAAAAGGAATAAGCCGGAAAGAGGACAGGAAAGAAGAGAACCCTACCCTAAGGGGTCACAGGACCTCATTCCTTGGGTGGCTCTGAGGGAGGAACAGATAAAGGGAAAAGAAGAGGAAGAAGAAAAAGGGGATAATGGAAGGAAGGGGAAATGCTGCCACGAATTTTGGGTGAAACTGGCTTGAAGCTTATCAGCTTGAAGCAAGGATCTCTTCAGACAACACTGGTTTAGATGGTTCAACCGAACCTTCTGCTCAGCTTGGTATGAGAGAGGCAGATTTCCCTACACATCCCGCTATCCCATGGCCCATCACTCAAGCCGAGAGCTCACAGATTGCCAGAGGCAAAAAATCTGTTCCAGAAAGGACAGAGACCCCAACTAGGTGTATGAGAAAGGACCCCACTAGTACACAGCCATCCAAGTACTGGGGAGCCCTAGGATAGGGCAACGCATTTTGGAAAGATGAACAGAGATAGAGAAGGAAACTCCTTCTGACTTCCTGGTAGAAGGCACGGGCCAAATGGTACCATACCACCAGTTCAAAGATGGTACTTTTTGAATCGGGCTATAAATGACATTGACTAGCCCTGACCCTCAGAAGGCAAGATTCAGGGACACCGGCTAGGTCCGAAGACCAAGTTAGAGGACTGTCAGAATTAGTCCTGTTGGCAGGTGATTGAACTAATCTGTCCTAAAGGTAAAGTCCCCAAGGGAACACCTTACAGGAAAATCAGAAAGAGTTCCCTCAGATGGAAAAGACAAAACTGTACTTGCTCTCCTCCTTCTTCAATCCCTCGCTGTTTTTAGAGAAGAACAGAAGTCCCGAGGACCAGGGGATGTAACCCCCAACGGCTTAGAGGAGGGCGAGCAGGGTGGGGGAAGACGCCCAAGAAATGAGGCCCATGAGGGGAAGGTGGACGTGATTCAGTAATGAATGGTGAAGATACAAGAGAAGATCAATAATACAGTAGGTACATAATTTTCATATCTTCCCTTGTCAATCTTCACCATTCATTACTGCTGGGTGAGTACCATGCCACCCCGGAGGGGACCTGATGTCCAGCCCTGAGGGAACAGATCCCTCAGCCTCTAACTGGTGGAATGTAGGAGGGGGAGACCCTAACCAATAGACTGAGGCAGTCTAAGGCTGCTGAGGACGAGGGGGTGTCCCCCGTGGTTGAGGGGACAGAGGATGCCCCTGAAGAATCCTCCTCGCCCTGCGGGGGAAAAAAAGACGGGTCCCCCAGAAAGCAGATGAAGTCACCCGACACCGGGCAATGGGTGACAGTCTGGGCAGACGAAGCCATGCTGCCCGCCTTATGCAGATCGCTGTCCCTGCCAGTCTGGAAGCCACCACACTGGCGTCGTAAGACGCCCTTGCCTGGTTCCTTGCAAGCTCCAGACCCTCCGCAGAAAGGGCAATGGCTTGTCTGGACTGCTCCGTATCAGGCACTGATGCCAGAACCGGTGCCAGCATCAACCACATATGACTGTTGTAGGCAGCGTGGTGTGCCTGATGTGAACCTATACACATCAAAACACGAGCCAAAGAGAAGACTCTTCGTCCCCACCGGTCAAATTCAGTGGAATCCGGATCTGGGGGTCGATCGTGTGCCAGGCGCCGAGGCCCGGAAGGACTGTCTAGGGACGTCAAGCCAGAGGGGTGGGTGAGATAGGGAACCTAGAGACTCGTGGGGGGCACAATACGGTCTCCTGCAGTTTGCCGGGGCTGGAAAAGGGGTGGCTGGAGACTGCCAGGTGCAGACAGAAGCCTCCTGGAAAGGGACTGGCCAGGAAGGCATCACAAGGTGGCGAGCGCTGAATTCACTAAAGAATGCATGCATTTGCCGCTCGGTATTGTCCATTCGAACTAAGGAAATACGAAGCTCCGAGACCAGCCTCGAAAGGAACCGCTGATATTCAATGAAATCAGCATCGGAGGACAGGTGGACAGGAGGTTCCTCTTCCTCAGAAGAGGAAGACGAGGAGGAAGTCGAGCTCGAATGATCAGAAGATTCCTGCGGGTGGTGGGACAGGCAGAAGACCTGTTCGTCCATGGCTCAGACATATGAAGGAAAGCCCGCAGTAGCTCTGAATGTTTCCCAAGTTAAGGGCCCTGTAGGACCCACATCGCCTGGGAGAGAGAGGTGGCTGCAGAGGGGATGGGCGAAGGGCACCTGAGAGTATGTGCCCAGTCTCCACCGGGGCTCTGAGATCCTGGGAACGATGCCACTGTGACTGGGGTCCCTGAGACCACACCGGGTTGCGAAGAGATAACTTGAGAAGGCAAACTCCAGAAGAGCCCAGAAGGGGAATCTCCCCTGTGACATGACTGAGGTTGCATGTGTCCAGAAGGGCAACACTCTGTGCCGCCACTAGAGGGCGCTCTTGAGACTTCAAAGAAAAGGCGGGGTTCAGCACTGCGACTCCTTCCCACACCCCGCAGGGCAGTGGGGATGCATCGCCACTCCTCACCCCGACCGCTCAACCCCTCCAACTCTGAAGCAGCCCTCTCCCCAGACACCAACGCAGGATTTCCACACTCTGCAGGCCCCCAGAGGGAGGCCACAGTAGCAGAGCTCTCCGCCCCTTCCCAAGGGGCCCCAGCAGTACCAGAAATGGCAGCTGCTTGGGCCCTCTCAGGAGTGGGTATCCTCTCCTGAATCACGGAGCTATCGCCCCTAGGGGATCCCAGGCCACCCCTAGCCGTGGGACCCCCACGGCGAACCTGTTCTGGGGACTCTGGAAGAGGAACACTGGGCTGCTTGACACCCCGGTTTATAGAGAGTTCCGATTTTGAAGAATCGGGCTGCCAGTCCGGGTCCACCTCTGAGTCATCCTCCTCCGAAGAGGAGTCGAGCAGAGTGACCTCCAGAGAGGCAACCCCTGAAACACTGACGACGGCACCAGGAATGGCACCAACGTAGTCCGCAACGTCGCCAATGGCGCCACTCAAGTCCTCGGCCCCTACGGACAGCGCCGGAACCCAAAGCAACACCGCCAACAGCACCGCCCGAGTGCCCGGTGCCGCGGGTAGCACCGGAATGCAAGGCGGCACCGCCAACGGCGCCACCAGAGTCCCCAGCACTTCAGACAGCACCGGAACCCAAAGCAGAGTTGTCAATGGTGTCGCCCAGAGTCTCCAGCACCGCGGACGGTGCTGGAACCCAAAGCAGCACTGCCAATGGCGCCAACACAGAGCGGCCACCGTCAGTGTCAGGGGTCCACTCAGCAACCCCGCAACTGTGAGCCACGACACTGGGGAGCCTGCACTTCCGTGGAGGTGACTTCCAGGACGGCGGAAGCGGTGCAACCCCAGGAAGAATCGCACCACTCCTCTGGCGCCGAATAAGAGACCTCCTCCTCGGCAAGGCTGGAAGTGGAGGCCGCCTCCTCCTCGCCAGGCCATATGGACCTGGAAGGGTCAAGAGAACTGGCCTTGGAGGCCCGCGGGCGACACTGTCCTCCAAAAGTCGGTGGAGCCCTGCCGATCTTAAATGCGCTGATTTCCAGTACGCGGTAGTCCGTGGAAAAACAGGCATCACAGTGATCCATATCATGGTTGGGTTCCAGGCACCAAAAGCAAACATCATGTCGATCTGTAACGGAGAACTGCTGGCCACAGGGGCACCGACGCATAGGGGCATGGCCCGCCTTGGATTTACGCTTGGCCCCCGAATTGGACATGACGTGAACAAATTTCACTAAAAACAGCAAAAGAACCCGGCACCGTCGAAAATATAAAAAAGAACGGTCTTACCAGGTCAACGGTGTCGGGATAAAGGATCGGCATCGAGAAACTTGGAGTGGAAACAAGGCCTAATGGTGTAGCGAACGTCTGAACTCGTGCAGCAGGTGCAGCGTTGATGGCAGGAGAAACAGAACTGGGATGGAGCAGGAGTCTGCGGCGCCCAATGGCTGCCCCTTGCACACCACGGAATGTGTCATTCTCATGGGCAGCGCTGTCAGCGCGGACTACTACCTCAAAAAAAAACTCCCATGGTGGGTGCGCACCTTCAGCTTACACCCAGTAGTAATGAATGGTGAAGACTGACAAGGGAAGATCTGAAAAGACTGCAGGAGTGGTCAAGGGTATGGCGGCTGGGTTTTAATGCTAAAAAGAGCTAAATAATGCACCTGGGGCATAGAAACCCAGGAGCAGAGTCTTACTGACAAAGATCAAGCAGAAAGAGATCTAGAGTTAATCATATTGGATGACCTAAAGGTGGACAGGCAGTATGACACGGCAACTGGAAGGACTAGTGGGATGCTGGGGTGCATGGGAAGGGGTTATCGCCAGCGGAAAGAGGGAGGTGGTGCTACCCCTATATAGATCACTGGCAAGACCCCATCTTGAGTACTGTATCGAGTTCTGGAGACCACTTCTTAGGAAAAACGTAGACAAAGTGGAGGTGGTACAGAGGAGGTTTACCAAAATGGTACAAGGCCTGCATCAAAAGCCCTGTGAGGAAAGGGTAAAGAAGCTAAATACGAACACCCTCAAGGAGAGGAGGGAAGGAGGGATTGATAGAAACCTCTAAATACTTCATTAGTGTTAATAAAGTACAGGAGGGGGTATTTTTCAATGAAAAAGGTGCTCTAGAACAAGGGGGCATGCTATGAAGCTGGAAGGGTGTAAGAAAGTACTTCTTCACACAAAGAGTGGTGGATACCTGAAACAGCCTTCCAGTGGAAGTAATGGGGGTAAAAACAGTGGTGGGGTTCAAAAACACCTGGGACAGGCACAAGGGAAACACGGGAAAGGAAGTGGGGGGAGGGGGTAGAGATTGCGTCGCAGATCACGTATGGTCTTTTTACTCATGTATTTAAAAGTTTTATAAATTACAGGATAAGTTCTATGAGAATCAAGTCTTGTTTACAAAACTTCACAGTGGTCTTCAGCAAAAAATGTAGGTTAAATATGGGCAGACTGAGTGAGCCCTTATCTGTCCTCACATTCAATGTTTCTATATATTCACACTAGCAGAAACCCCCTTCCCAAATCTCCCCTTCCATACGGTTTGTTACACCCTCTGGTTTTCTTTTATCTTTCCATTAGGTTTTTAAACATTGTCAACTTTATCCCTGTAACTGTCTGTCTGATCCCCAAACAGTGATTTTCCCTCAAATGGGAAATCAGCAGCTTTTTTCTTACATCAAGGGAAAGCCCAGTGTTTCTTAACCAGGCATACCTCATGGTAGCCACTGCATTTACTAAAGCCCTTGTGGCAGTGCCACTAACATCCACAGACATTTTGCATTGGTGCTCTGCACCAGCCAGACATTTCTGACTAACTGCAGTGCCTGTGACAGGTCATCAGAGGGCAGGCTACTACCACAGAATGTCAACATCTCCTTCCATAAGGCTCCCTTGCTCATGAGTAGTGTAATCTCATAATTAAAGAGGTTGCCGAGCAGGAATGCTCCCTTAGTAGATCAATGTTTCTAGAGTCTTAGGATGTTTTCACCTTTTCACAGGCAGCAGCTGGTACAAGCCCCACAGGGTTTGGCTGTCTGAAGAGAAGTCCAGTCCTGGTTACCAGATATATTTTTTACCTTTTTGCTGACTGCCATTTCTGAGAATGGCATTTCCAATGTTGCCACTCATTTCTTAAATGTTGCATGCGTGCATATACTGATCCTGGGGGCTTAACTGGGAAGGTGCCCAGCTCCACCACCTCTGTCCTCCTACTATAGGAGAGTTCTACCACCTAGAAATCTAGTTACAAGAGTTCCTCCACCTACATTTCCAGTTTAACCACTGACTGATCCTCTTTGTGGAGGTTAAACCTAGCATACGGAGAAATGCAGCTTCACCATCACCCTCCTGAGTCTCCTCAGTGGGGAGGTTTATGGTCTCAGTCACACCTCTTAAAGCAGAGTGGGATGAGAAATCATCCAGTTTTCTTTGTGGAAAGCCAATATTCTCATTAGCAGTCAGCAGGGGATACAAAGTAGGTTCCTCCTCTTCCTCCTCTGGAGTGTACACTACCAGAATGGGAGGTACAGGGGATAATATTTCTGCCTGGTGCTTCACTGTTTGGAAAAAGTCCCACATTTATTTAGCGACTGTGCTTAGCGAGTCACTCGATACAGGGATGGTCCCAGAGGACTGGAAGGGGCAAATGTAGTCCCTTTCCACAAGAGTGGTGGTAAGGAGGAAGCAGGAAACTATAGGCAGGTTAGCCTCACCTCAGCAGTGGGGAAGATTATGGAGGCACTGCTTAAGGAAAGTATTGTGGAACACTTGGTAGCCATGGAAGCACAGGATCCATGGCAGCATGGATTTACTGCAGGAAGGTCATGTCAAACAAATCTGACTTTTTTGACCGGGTAACGAAGGAGATGGATCAGGAAGGGATGGTGGATATCACTTACCTCGATTTCAGCAAGGCCTTCGACACTGTACCCCACAGAAGACTGGTGAACAACTTTGGCAACCTGGGGTTGAACACAAGGTGGAAAACTGGGTTAAAAACTGGTTGAGGGACAGGAAACAGAAGGAGGTAGTAAATGGGATCAAGTCTGAGGAAAGAAGGGTGACCAATGCGGTGCCTCAGGGGTCAGTCCTTTTTAATGTCATCAGTGACACTGCAGAAGGGCTGGAGGGGAAGGTTTGCCTATCTGTGGATGACATTCAGATCTACAATAGTGCAGACATGCCAGAAGAGGTGAAAAGAATGAGGAGGGATCTGGGAAAACTGGAAAAATGCTCACAAATGTGGCAACTAAAATTTAATGCAAAGAAGTGCAAAACCATGCACCTAGGGGGAAGAAACCCGGCGGGGAGCTACAGTATAGGGGATGGGAATTGTTGACAGTCACCAGGGAGGAGAGGGATTTGGGGTTAATAATCTCAGATGACCTTAAGGTGGCCAAACAGTTTAACAAGGCTGTTGGGATGGCCAGTGAACGTTGTGGTGCATAGGAAGGGGCATTACTAGCAGAAGAAGGGAGGTGGGGATGCTACTGTACAAAACACTGGCCAGGTCACATCTAGAGTACAGAGTTCAGTTTTGGAGACCGCACCTTCGCAAGGACATAGACAAGGTGGAGGCAGTCCAGAGAAGGACAACCAAGATGGTGCAGGGTTAACAACACAGAACGGATTAAAAGACCTTAATACGCATACACTGGAAGAGAGGAGGGAACGAGGGGATATGATAGAGACATTCAAGTATCTTAAAGGCTTAAACAAAGTGCAGGTGGGTAGCATCTTCCAGTACAAGAGTTGTACCAGGAGAAAGAGGCACAACATGAGATTGGAGGGGGGCAGGTTAAGGGGAAATGTGAGGAAATTCTTCTTAACAGAAGGGGTGGTGGATGCATGGAATAGACTTCCCCAGGAAGTGGTGGGTATAAACACAGTGGGGGATTCAAATATGCATGGGACAGAAATAATGGAACACTTGTGATGGGGACGAGGGAGAAAAGTCATTGACCACGTAGGGTCAGCGGCCACTAACGCAGGCAGGGAATACAGGCCAACTGGGTGGGCCTAGCGGTCCTTTTCTGCCGTCACCTATGTTAATATATATATTTTTTTTAAACTTTCTTTATTCACCGGCTCTGGGAACACTCTCAAGCAGAGCTCTCTCACCAATGACCGCTCTATCACCCACCTGAGGCTTGCTTACCAGGAAATCGGGGAAAGACACTCCCCACCTACCTTTTGGTCCAATGACACCCCTCCGGCTCTGAACCCCCTGAGGTGGAGCCACCATCCACTCCTGGTGCTCTATCTATAATTCAGAGTGCTGGAACCAAGGCAAGGTGAGGGATCAGGAGAGTTGGTAGGGCCAGCCTGGCCTTGGGTGTGTGGCAGCGGCAGGGGTGTCTGCAGGCATATGCACTGTACTTAGACGAGTACAGTAAAAAAAAAAAAAAAAAAAAAAAATCAGGCAAAGGCAACAAAAAGAGGAAAGCAAGAACACTGTGAGTCACATTGTGTCTGTGTCACGCTGAGCCCTTTTGTCTTTGTTGTTCACTATGGGGCACTGATACCACCAGTCAAATACACAAACAAGAACAACTTACCAGGCAGGCAGAAAAACAAAGGAAGGAGGATTACAGGAATAAATGGATTACTTGAATTCAGACATGGCAAAGGGGGTGGGGACTACTGCTGGTGTGGCATGGCAGCACATATTCTGGTTTATGTTTACGTAATGGTAGGGGGCAACAGTGCAACAGTTTTGGGTACAAGTTTAAAATTCCTGGCTACACCCCTGGGCAGTGGGGCACTGGAGGTTGCTGTCACCTATCCCAGGCACCAGGGATTTTCAAACTTAGTGTTTACCCTGTAGCACGGATGTGCAATGACGGCTGCGCACCAACATGCTGACGTCTGCTGCCGCTCCACCCTATTACAGCGTTGCTTCCATGTAGTGCCATCGATCTCCATTGAGGGCCACTATGGAGTGATGCAAAGCCCGCAACCCACCCCGGGAGAGGAGAGCAGTCCTCTGAATGCTCAATCCTCTCCCTACCCTGCTGACCCCTGGCAGCCCAAGTCCATTCCCGAACCCAGGTCGCCGCTCTGACGCAAGATGTGGCGTCCAGCGTCTCAATTCTCAGAGCCACCGCCCACCAGGCCAGCACTATGTTACTATTTTAATTCTTCCATGGATGGCACAGGGACTGGGCAGGGGACACCACTGTTTCTTCTGGTTCAGGTTCAATGTGGTTTTCCTTTCTCACCTTTTTGAGACTGGTAGAAGATGCTGGAGTATCAACATGTTGTTTTTTGTCTTTTTTTTTTTTATCTTTATTTGAATGTGCATCAGATGTGAATTTAGGGTCCCTTGGATGCTTCTTTGAGGATTCTGCCTTACACACTATATCCTTAGGTGAAGCAGACTCAGCTGACATGTTTGCCAAAGGGTTCACAGACTTTACAGGGCAACACTCTTTAGAGCTGGACAGACAAGCAGAAGCTGACGCAAAAAGCCTTTTTGCCCATCTTCTCTTCTGTCTTAGGACAGAACACTCTGCACAGCTGACAGTTTTTCCAGCTGTTGCAGTGCCCAAGCATTTGTAACACTGAAAGCCTATCTGCCTTAGGCAAACTGGTGCCACACTGTGTACACCTTTTGAAACCAGTGAGCCCAGTCTTTTTTCTTTGGCATTCTCGACTCAGACATGAGACCAGGAAGAGCATTACTTTAAACTGTCCAACCGCACTCCTTAAGAGCTGGTTTGAATATCGACCAGTCTTTGTGAGCAGACTTGTAAATTTCACTTCAACTGTGAAACAGAGTCCATTAAATATTGGAAGAGCACTCAGAAACCGACCACAGCCGCTTTGAGCCCATGACAGTTCCCACAGTAGGCGTCATGTAAAAAGGCTGAAAAACAGTGAGAAAGAACTGAATTTTTTTAAACTAGTATATCATAGAAACATAGAAGTTGACGGCAGATAAGGACCGCAAGGCCCATCCAGTCTGCCCATTTCTTTTTCTACCTTATAAATGTGCCATCGGCCTTTGCTCTGTCAGTGGCCTATCTATTCATAGTCATTTGTATTGCTCCCTTATGCCTATCCCATGCCTGTCTGAAGCCCTGCACTGTATTCATAGCCACCACTTCTTGTGGTAAGCCATTCCATGCATCCACCACCCTTTCTGTGAAAAGAATTTCCTCACATTCCCCTTAATCGGCCCCTCTAATCTCATGCTGTGTCCTCTTGTCCTGCTATTTTCTTATATTTAAACATGTTAGACTCTTTCACCTTGTTTATGCCTTAAGGTGTTTGAATGCCTCGATCATATCACCTCTCTCCTCCTTTGCTCAAGGGTATACATATTGAGCTCCGTTAATCTGTCCTCATATGTTTTCTGATGCAGTCCCTGCACCATCTTGGTTGCCCTTCTCTGGACTGCCTCAATTTGGTTAATGTCCTTGTGAAGGTGTGGCCTCCAATACTGCACGCAGTACTCCAGATGGGGCCTAACCAGTGTCTTGTACAGACGGATATTACACCTCCCTCTCATGCACTTGTGACATACCCCTACTAATACACCCTAACACTCCCTAGTGTTACCTACTGCTTTAGAGGTCTGCTTGGATGATTTTAGGTCATCAGTGATGATGATGCCCAAGTCTCTTTCTTCCTTTGTGACTGCTAGCAACTCCTCTCCCAGCCTATAGGTGGCTTCAGGTTTTCTTCCTATGTGCATGATTTTGCACTTTTGCATTAAATCCCAGTTGCCACTCTTCTGACCATTCTGCTAGTTTATCCAGATCTCTTCTCATTTTGCCCACCCCATCTGGATCATCTACTCTGTTGCAGATCTTGGTGTCATCTGCAAACAGACAAGCCTTACCCTCTAGTCCATCTGCAAGGTCACTAATGAAGATGTTGAAGAGGACTGGCCCCAGGACTGATCCCTGAGGTACCCCACTTGTGACTTGCATCTCTTCTGACTGTATACCATTTACCACCACTCTCTGTTTTCTGCCCGTCAACCAGTTTGCCACCCAGTTGACCAACTCTGACCCACCCAGGCCTACCCAGCTTATTTATCAATCTGTATTGGAACAGTGTCAAAAGCTTTGCTGAAGTCAAGGTAGGAGACATCAACTGCTCTCTTTGGGCCACCACTCTGTTACCCAGTCAAAGAAATCTATGAGATTAGTTTGACAGGACCTTCCTTTTGTAAACCCATGCTGTCTTGGATCCTGTGCCCCTATGGATTCCAGGTGTTGCACTATCCTTTCCTTAAGGAGTGCCTCCATAATCTTGCCCACTACTGAGGTAGTGCCTCCATAATCTTGCCCACTACTGAGGTAAAGGACACCAAAATATTTTCTAAGTTTTTGGGTTTTTTTACAGCTAAACTCTGGCATAGTCCTTGGAACAGAGTAAAATACAGTTATTTTCTAGGTTACCGGAAACCAGGAAGGAACTAAGAAAAAAGCGATTTTTAACAAAATAAACCACTAAAACACAGAAAAGAGAGAGAAATAAATGTAATTTAATAAAATTAAACAGAAACTGCAACTAATCAGTTAAACACTTAGTCTTCAAATAGTAGGAGCACCATCCAGGGTGACCACTCTCTTCAGTGGAAAACTAAGATCTGTTAGGGGAAGGCTGCTAGCACGAGACTAGTAGAGAGAGCAAATTCATTTAGAAAACATTCTAAGTTCTGGGGCACTATTCCAAGGGTGGAGATGATGCAAGAGATCCCAGGACTTGCAAAGAAATCCAGTTGGCAAGGAGACATGCTAGTGCTGTCTCTCCAAGCCTGCAAATTATCAGCCATTTTAAAAAAAGATGGAGAAATCCACACACACACACACACACACACACACACACACACACACACACACACACACACACACACACACTATCATGGACCCTACAGACTTACCAGGCTCAATCCTCAGATAAGATGCATGGGCATTGGGACCTAAAAGGAGCATCTCTTTAAAAAAAAATAATGCTGAAACATCAGGGACAAGCGTGGGGGGAAAAAAAGTAAAATAGTTCGGCTCACAAGTAGGCCATAAGGGACAGGCTTGTGGGGGAGAGGACTATGAAGATGGTAGCCCCCTTTGCCATAGACGTTTGGGCACGACACTGCATCAAGCAACTGGTGCAGTGCTACATGGTGCAGTGCCTCATCCTGCAACTAACACAATGCCATGCCCAAATATCTGAGAATGCCACAGTGTCAGTGTCTGTAGTTGAAAACCATGTTTACCACTACAGAAATCTGGTAGCCTATATTTGCATTGCGACTTAGTCGCAGGGGAGACTCTTCCCCTGGCGGCTAATTAGGAGGCTTTGTGTATGGTAGCTGAACCGCCAGGGACAACTTTCAAGGGACAAACAAATTTAAAAAGCATGGCCCATGAGCAGGCCATGAGGGACAGGGTGGGGGAAAGACGAATGAAGTGGGATCCTTCTTTCTACAAACATTTAGGCATGGCACTGCAACATGCAACTGCACAGGCCACGCCCAGCCACCGATGTAGTGCCCCACCCTGCCACTGACGCAGTGCCCAGCCCAAATATCTGTGAGTGGCACAGGGTCAGGGTTTATAGTTGAAAACCATGTTTGGTTGGTGTTGGTGACAAAGGCAGAGGACATTGCCGTGGGCGGGCCCCAGTGGCACTGCTGAAAATCTTCTGTGTGGATCCTGCGTCACCAATGGTGAAGTTCCTATGGTGTGACCTGATAACTGAGATACCCTCGAAGATCTAGAAAAACCCATGTGCATCAGTGCCCATTATTGATGGTGCCAGTACCCCCTGGTCCCTCCCCATGTCGATCCACGCTGCAGAGACAGCAAGGGAGACTGCCGGTTAGGCCTGGGGCTGCCAAAACAAGCCTGAAGCAGGGGTAAGGAGGCCACTGGTGGCCAGAAAGCTGCATAAAACAAAACAAAAAAAGAACCACCTGTATATCAACATTTATTCAAGAACAGTAAAACATGAATCATTTGGCAGAATTAATATATTTTCTGAAAACGGAACACATGTAAGCTGCACATTTTCACAAATTTTCTGTCCCCTTTAAATCCTGCTGGCATCCAACCCCACCAGTACTTCCACCTTCCGGTCAGTTAAAGACAGTAAAACCCACTCCACCCATCTGAGCCCCACCACACTGTCCTTATACGTCACATTTTAGCACCCAGTAACATTAAGATAACAGTTTGTTGCAGTGTAAAGGTGTGGATATCCTCATCTTACTACTAGACTGAATTGCCAGTATCTTGGTCCAGTACTGTTTTGCACAATCGTAACAGGATGAGATTACCATCATTTGGGCCCAGCACTCAGGCAGACAGGGTGCTCTTTGTACTGTGCTGAACTGATATTTTCACAGCACTAGGAGGTAAAAGGGGATATATAAGTAATGGGGGGGGGGCAGAATCTCAGGGGACCCACGCTGCATCCTGACAATTTGGCAGGAGATGTGAATGTTGCATTCATTTTATTCACCAGTCAGCAGGGCTGTGCAATTTTGGCGTGCCTTTCTCTGCTGGCTTGTTAGGCCTGAATCTGGAGAATAACAGAAAGGCTTATAATGAATGTGTTTACGGAATGTGGTGCAACCGTCCTCTGTGGATGCCAACAGCAATTTTTTGGGCTGGCTGCTAGACTCGCGCTTTAATTTGTCACCTCATCAACCCCAAAAGAGCCTACAGCCAAGGAAAGTCCAACCAGGTGAAGAAGTAATCAGCACTACTCACTCTCAAGTAAGCCCCTCAAGGGACAACCACAGAAATGGAACAAAAACAGAGGAAAATATATGCAGGGCACACCTAACAAATGAACCAGTTCATCGAGAAAATGATTGCCAGACACTTACAGGAGTAAAGGGATTCAGGTCTTTATTCAGTGTCTCTGATCTTTCGAAGACAAGTGTTACAGGCCCCGGGAGCAAATCTCGCAGTAACTGGTCTGGAACAGTCACATTACAGTACCTGAAATCAAATGGAGAGAGGTTTTACAATTTGACCGCAAAAGACTTGCACACTGTATTGCAGACTGAGCCACTCAAAGCACATACACACTATAGTATGGTGTATTAAATGTATTATTTTGGAATATGTACAGTACATCAGAAACTGCCATTACTGCAGCTTTTGCTGCCCCTTACTCTGGTCTCTTGCAAAACAGAGATTTAAATGATGCAAAATATATTTTAATCTCGATGGGATCACGTTCCTCTTTAACCCGCTCCAAACATTTGTGACAGGAAATGAAAATGTGTAAAATACACTTTCACACCATTCACATTTATTTTAATTGCCCTTTTATATTTGAGATAAAATATTGATTAATCACCCATAAGAATGCAGCTTTTTTCTCCAGGGAGACTGCAGTTGGGAGGAATCAACCAGTTCAGCTCATCCAGACTATGGACAGGTTACTTCACCTGAGTTGTCTGCAGCTGGGTAGAAGTGGTTCATCCACCAATGCAAAGAGGTTGCTCAGTTCTTCTCGGACAGAGTGTCCTCCATTCACGTGAGAATCTCACCAAATGGACTGCGGCAACCTGGCTGGGTTCAGCCTGCATGTCACAGACACACTCCTCTGTCTTGGGAAGAGTTTAGGCCATTTGCAATGGAAGAGATTAAGTGGGGTGATCTCTTGAGTTGTGGACCACTTCTGCGAACTGGACCTGGGCCCGACACGTCTACTAGTGAGCTACGTGGAGGCTTTTGGGTCCAGAGTTTGTTGGAATTGTCCACTACTCCATTCTGGTGGGTGGTTTTCTGGCTGCATTGAAAGATTGAAGGATGGAAGCTGTCCAGAGCAGGGCAACTAAAATGGTGCGGGGTCTGCACCGGAAGACATATGAAGAGAGACTTAAGGAGCTTAATATATAGCCTCGAGGAAAGGGGCGGGGGGGACATGATAAAACTTTCAAGTACCTCAAGGGAATCAACAAAGTCCAAGAGGGTAGCATCTTTCCAAAAAGAGTGTGCAAAACAAAAGGGCACAATTTTGAAGATGGAAACAGAGGTAATTTAAGAGTATTTTTCACAGAGAGGGTTGTGGATGTATGGAGCGGCCTTCCGGAGGACTGTTGAGTCAAAAACAGTGGTGGAATTCAAGCATGCATGGGACAGTCATAAGGCAATTCTAGGGGTGGGGGTAGGAAGAAGTAGGCCGCTGGTTAACTAGGATCTGCAGCTTATCCATCAGGTAGGGAAATGGGCAGACTGGGTGGGCCAAGCGGTCCTTATCTGCTGTCAAATTCTATGTTTCTATGTCTATGCACTGGTTAGGCCCCCTTTGAAGAAACCATCTTTGGACCCAGACTGCCCAGCAAATAATTGACCTCTCTCAAACCTACAGTTTTTGGGAAAGTACTGAGAAGACTGTGGCGCTGTAGCCTGAAGCACACCTGACAGCCTGTGACATCCACCAGCTTCTCCAATCCAGTTTTAGGTCCAGGCACAGCACCGAGACTGCACTGGTCAAGGTGCAAAATTACCTCCTCAGGGCAAGGGATAAAGTAAAACAGTCAACACTAATTTTCCTCTGTCTCTCTTCAGCGATTGGGACTACATACCATGGGTTGTTGTTGAACCAACTGAAGGAGTACGGTGAACTCCGGCACTGTCATCCTTAGAGATAGGACACAGAGAATAGTGATGGGGAATTTCTCGTCGCTCCCAATGCCCCTGCTCTGTGATGTACCCAGGGGTTGGTCCTTTTACCCATGTTGTTTATTTACAGTATACATATTACCCCTGGAGGGATTAGATGCTACAGGCTGGGTTTTCACCGCTATGCAGATGATTCCAGCTGTATTTGTCATCTGTACCCAGGACGACTGACATAAATACATAGATGTTGGCAGATAAGGGCCTTGTGGTCCATCCAGTCTGCCCTATCCCACTTTCTAATGCTTAAGGTACCCTAGATGCTACAAGTTCTCCCCCCTTCGCCCTAGCTTGATAATTTCCATGTGCCTATCCCACGCATTCTTGACTCCCTGAATCATGGACGCCCCCACCACTTCCTGGAGGAGACTGTTCCATCACTCCACCACCCTTTCAGTGAAGTAGAATTTCCTCAAGTTCCCCCTAAGTCTTCCCCTTTTTAGTCTCCTGCTGTGCCCCCTTGTTCTGCTATTTCCCTTCATGTGAAAAATGCTCCCCTCTGGTACCCTGTCGATCCCCTTTAGATACTTGAAGGTCTCTATCATGCCCCCTCTAGCTCTCCTTTCCTCCAGGGAGTATATATTGAGAGCTCAGAGACTCTCCTCATACGACTTATTCTGCATCCCGGGCACCATTTTTGTTGCCCTCCTCTGTACTGTCTCTATCCTGTCCATGTGTTTTTGCAGGTGGGGCCTCCAGAACCGAACACAGTACTCCAGATGAGGCCTTACTAGGGAGTTGTACAATGGTACCACCACTTCCCTCCTCCTACTTGTTATACCCTTCCCTATGCACCCTAGTATTCTGTTAGCCTTTCTGACTGCTTTGTTGCACTGTTTGGCCACTTTGAGGTTGTCTTTTATGACCACCCCTAGATCCCTTTCCTCTGCAGTGGCCTCCAGTGTTACCCCGTCTAGTTCACATTGGACTCTAGGATTCCCTCTCCCTAGTTGCATAATCTTGCACTTTTTTTGCGCTGAAACCCAACTGCCATTCCTTGGACCAGTTTTCCAGCCTCTTCAGATCTCTCCTCATTTTTTTCTATACCTTCCCAAGTATCTACCCTGTTACACAGCTTTGTATTGCCCATGAACAGGCTAACCCTCCCTTCTAGACCCTCTGCAATATTGCTTACGAAGACATTGAAGAGCGCTGGTCCCAGCACTGATCCTTGGGGAACGCCACTTGTCCCTCCTGTGAGCTAACCCCATTTACCACCACTCTGTGTTCTGTTACTCAACCAGTTTCTAACCCACGTGACCACCTCTGTCCCCACCCCCAGATTTGCCAGTTTGTGGATTAGTCTCCTGTGTGTACTGTGTCGAAGACCTTCCTGAAGTCCAGATACGCCACATCTACCACTCTGCCCTGATCTATCTCCTTTGTTACCCACTCGAAGAAATCAATCAAGTTGGTCAGGCATTACCTCCCTGCTGTGAACCCATGGTGCCTTGGGTCCAGCAGCCCCCTTGTCTCTACGTAGTCCACCAGCCTTTCCTTAAGCAGGATTTCTATCATTTTACCTATCAAGGTCAAACTGACCAGGTCGTAGTTTCCTGCCACCTCCTTGCTACCACTTTTATGCAGTGGTACCACTTGTGCCCTTCTCCACTCCTCCGGAACCATGCCTGTTTCCAGTAATCCACTGAACAGCTTAGCCAGAGGCTTAGCCAGTTCCTCCCAGGGCTCCTTTAGGATCCTCGGGTGTATCCCGTCGGGCCCCACAGCTTTATCCACCTGAAGTCGTTCTAATGCTCTTTTTACTCTGTCCTCTGAAAAAGGCCTAATGTCCACCCCTTTCCCCTGTTTGCACTTCTCCATTAATGGGGAACTGTCCCCATTAATACATAGTTAAAGTGTTAAATCTGTGTCTGTTCAAGATCCAGGATTAGATGGTATCTAGCTGGTGGAGACTCAACATAGACAAGACATACCACATATACTTGCATATAAGTTGACCTCGAATATAATTCGACCCCCCCTTCCAAGTGATTTTGCTAGATTTTATGTATACCTCGCAGACAAGTCGACTCCCCCCAGTACCACAGTTTACTATCCCCACACCCATCCACCCTCGCAGCACCAAGCTCCCTTCACTCCCCCAGGTGTCTGCTCAATAAAGGCATTTACAGTATCAGTATCTTCAAAGCAAAGGCAGTTGCAACTGTGATCTTTATACTGGTATGCTAGATAAGTGTAAAGCCCACACCCTGGCCCCATTCAAACTGTACCCCCACCCCACCCAACGGCACCCAGTCACCCTACTCCCTCCCCCCTCATCCCTCAAACAGCCACACCATTTCAACCCAGTCAGTATTTGTGAAAACGAAAACAGTACCCCCGTGAAGAATTACGCCTCTCAACCTCGGCGTTTGTCACAGGGAATGAGCACTGGAAGTTGTGACAGGCTGATCACCTAGCGGGGTCTGTTTTGTTTTACAAATATAATGTGGCTCTTTGGGGGAGTTGAGTAGGAGGGAGGAAGGTGGCTGGGTGCTAGTAGATGTGTCAGGTGGGGGGTACAGTTTGAAGTGGATCAGTGTGGGGGTTGTACACTTATTAAACATACTAGTATAAGATTGCAATCGTGACTGCCTTTAATGAAGGAGGAGCAGTTTTTCTGAAGATACAGATACTGTAAATTCCTTTTCTACAAAAACCCAAGGAGAAGTTGACTGCAGCCAAATATGGCAGCTCTGTACCTTCAGACAGGTCGCGCGTACGTATGCGTCCCCTTCTTCAGTACCGATTTCTGGCAAAAAAAGTTCAACTTATATGCAAAGATATACTGTATGTACAGGTGATCAGGCCAGGCCAAGGGATGAAGGGGGAGCAGCAGCTGGCAAAGAAGTGACAGGGCTTACACTCTGGTCCTCCAGGCTTGAAGCCTCTGTTAAGGTGAAACATCTGGGAGTCATTACGGATGAGAGGCGGACAACTGAGGCTCAGGCACTGGCTGTAGTCCATCATGGCTTTTCCCATTTTAGGAACATTGCCTGGAGTAAGGATAAAGTCCCTTCACCCCCCCCCCCGACCTGCCAACATCAGTGCATGTACTGTATTTGTCATGTTGAGGCGTACTACTGTAATGCTCTCTACCTTAGGTCAAGGGATGTATCCTACATCACCTGCAGCTAGCGCAGAACGCAGTGGCTAGGTAGCTGACTGGCTTTTCTAGGTCACGTCACATGACCTTGGTCCTGTGTGAGCTGCACTAACTGTTGGTGAAGAGGTGCATTACCTTCAAGGTTGGGTTACTATACAGGTTGGGCCATGGCTACCTATTTGAGCTTCTGTCTCCCCACCAATGCTTATGCCCTTTTTGCCACAACGATGTGGGCCTCCTAGCAGTTCCAAGGGCAAGGCTTAAATCCTCATGGGACCATGCATTTGAAGTGGCCAGTCCAATGCCACAGAATTCTTTACTGAGAGCCCTGAGGGAGGCCTCTCAGTGGAGACCTTTAAGAAGGGTCTCAAATACACTAGTTCGAGTAGGCCTTTGAACCTTCAACTACCTTACAGGTATTAACAGGGTGAGCACTGAGGGCTTCTTCAGTCTTAGTGGGAACAAGCCCACGGGGGGCATCACCTAAAGCTGGTTGGAGGGAAGGTTCAGGAGGGAGATGAAGAGCCACTTTTTCACTGAGAGGTAGTGACAAGGAGGAATGAGCTGCCAAAGGATGTGGTATCCCTAAAAACAGTGGATAGCTACAAGACGGGGTGGGACAAGGTGAAGACAAAAGTTGCCGGTAGGAGGAGGGAGAGTTGGGGGAGAGGGAAGTGAGGGAGGGCAGAAGGGAAATGAAGCGGAGGCAGTTCCACTGCAAATACATTGAGATTGGGAACCACGCACTTCAGCAAACTAGATAGGACATAAGACGTTTACGCGCCAGTGGCTCAACAGGTTGCACAATTGCCTCTGAGGCCGGAAGATCAGAAGGCTGTGGGTTCTATCCCCACACCAGGCACTTGGATCAGTCCTAATACTGACACTGTAGTGCAGCATGAGGGGGGGTGCTGCACTCCTGAGGAGCTGCCTTTCGGATGAGACATTAAACCGAGGTCCCGTTTGCCTGTTCTGGTGGTTGTTTAGGTGGACGTTAAAGATCCCACGGCACTTCTCGAAAAGAGTAGGGGAATTTTTTATTCAAAAACTTCAAAACAAAATATACAGAAATGTATTATATCATACAAAATCATAATGAAAAGGAATCAAAAAACAAAAATATTACATCATACATTAATGTCTAACATAAATAAGTCATATTAATATAACCCCCCCCCCCCAACTAAAAGAGTAGGGGGGAATTTTTTTATTCATAACTTAAAAAAAAAAAAAAACATACAATCAAATCAGTATTTCTTCATACGAAATCATAAAAGGAGAAAATATACACACAAAAGAGTATTACGTCATACTTAAACCTAAACATAAATACAATCACTGTAAGCATGCCCCCCCCTTCCTACCAAAAGACTAGGGAACATTTTTTTATTAGAAATGAAAAGCAAATTATATACATAACAGTGTGCCTGCACACAAATAGAACAATAACACGTACATGAGCACTACATCATGCTTTTTGATACCTAAATCCTTCCTGTTAGAAATCAAAGAAACATATTGCAAAACAGGGAAAGAAAAAATATCACAATGTGTATCGATACTTGTATCGGAACCGGGATACAAATCAGCACTACTGAAATGACCACCCTCTTCCCCCACCACGCTCTCCCTCTAAGGGATTCGGGGAAAGTTACGTACAGCAAGAAATACTTACACATCATGCCATTATGAGGTAAAAAACATTCTCATGAGTTAATTCAGTATTCAACACAAACTACCCCATATAGAAAACCCCACCACCTGACACTGCCATAGGTACCATGATCCCAGACAATACTAGTAATATCATCCTGCAGCTCAGAATCTCCCCCTCTAATTATAAGAAGGCAGAAGGGAATTGAAAAAAACAGTCCGTCTCAGGTACTTACAATGAATGACCCTTAAAACTGCTACAATACCCCCTTCAACCCGTATCCAACCAGGTCATATTTCGCCACCATAGTTTGTATAAATCAGGGGAAATCACATTTTTCTCAAACGTTCTCCATCTAATGCTATACCCTCATACAGCATATAACACCAATTCACTCGTTTTCAGTCTCTTCCCGAGTGTCAATTCACAGCGTGCTTGCCAAATTTGAAACTTTACATACTCTATGAGCAACTGCATTGTACATAGGTCATATTTCGCCCAAGACCCTGGAAAGATTCCACATACCCAGACATCCGGGGTCAAAACCCAAAAAGGGCTTAAAAGTCATACCCTATGAAACAATTCTCAAAATGTAACCACAAAGGGACATTCCATGAATAAATGCTGCACAGATTCAATCACCCCAGAGCAGGAAGTTCCCCTAGGGCATTCACGTTCCGAGACTTTGTGTTTCATATTCCCCGTAACCCCCAATTTCCTATGGGTGCATGACCATAAAAAATCCCACATTTAT
Source organism: Neoceratodus forsteri (assembly GCA_016271365.2). Taxonomy (NCBI): domain Eukaryota; kingdom Metazoa; phylum Chordata; order Ceratodontiformes; family Ceratodontidae; genus Neoceratodus; species Neoceratodus forsteri. The sequence goes on from CM057451.1 coordinate 1,098,230,361, forward strand.
GCGGGGACCCGTGTGCTAGTTAGAACTTGTGTAATAGATTTCTGCACTGTGGCTTCTTGCTCTGCAAACCAGGGATCCTCAATATAATGTGTATCTAAAATCCATTTATACATATCTTTTCTAGACCTTATAGTAAGGTGTCTATGTGTCACCTGCCAAGCTTTTAGTTCACTAACCACATCCCTCCAGTGAGAGGGTAACACAGAAAACATTGTTTGTTTCAGTACAGGGTCATAAGGTCCCATGCCTCTAATATGGGCTCGAACTCATCTATAACCCATGGACTCCATAGTTTCTGGATGTGAGTGAGAACAGGAACTATATTATGATAAAGGAAAATAACCAAAAAAAAAAAACAGGGTTAATCATACACAGGCCTTTCTGTTCCTTAGGCAAGTAAGTGACACGCACTTTTAACTGGATTCAATCTACTCCCCCACAGACACTGAAAAAAAAACACTATAAACCGACATCTCCAAAGCTTTGGGGAGGGAAACGCCAACAACAAAAAAAAAAATAAAACGGCAATAACTGTGATTTAATCATATAAATTATTTTTTGTTTGGACATGCACCATTTGTTCCATTTATCCACCAGTTGTTTTGCGGCATGTAATTTCAGATCCCAATTTTAATACTGTGGGTCTGGTCCACCGGAGTAAATACCCCAAATTTTCTTGTACCCATGCTCCACTGGGCTCTCCCAAATATCGGCCCACTCTGGCACCTCATATCCAATAGGCATAATACAACTTTCGCTTTGATTTATTTCAGACCCTATTATATCTGAAAAAAACTGAAGTTCCCTCTGAGCCATTCTGGCCAATGCACTATCAGCCAAAATCAGTTCTAATTCATCAGCATAAGCTATTGATTCTATCTGTGACTGCACTACCCACTGAAATACCTATTATGCCATCATTATTATTTAATCTGTGAGTACAGGATCCAAAGTCAGGAAATGTAAAATAGGGCTTAATGGGCAGCCCTGTCTCTCCCCGCCGGACTAACCTTCACATTTGTGCCAGCCCAGCCACTGATACTGGGCTTGACACGGATATCGTTATAACAGATTTTTAACCATGAAATCAACGTATCAGGAAAACAATAGGCCTGAAGAACTTCCCACATATAGTTATATTCAACCCGGTCAAATGCCTTCGATTGATCTAGGCTGACTAGATGCCCCACAAGTTCCAAGGTAATTCCTTTATTATTTCCTTGATAAGAATTAGTGCATCTTGCAATTTTCTAGCTGGAACACTGCTAAATTGTGTGGGGTGTATAATTAAGTCCAGGACTCCTAATACACAGTTTCCAAGGACCTTCATCAATATTTTACTGTCCGTGTTGAGGAGAGTTACAGGTCGCCAGTTCCTCAACTGCCCCGTCCTCATCTTTAAATAAAAGGACTAATACCCCTTCCGACATACTAACCGGTAACTTACCCCCACATAATGCCTCATTAAAACTGGCTACCATTTCTTCACCCAGTACTTCCCAGATGTTTTTATACAGTTCATGAGGTAGGCCATCAGAACCAGGTGTCATACCAGATGACAGGGACCATATAACATTACGTAATTCTGCCTGTGTAATACAGCCAGTTAGCAATACTCCTGTGGCCTCAGGAAGTTTGGGGAGACCGCAAGTTTGCAACCATGTCTCATTGCCTCGCCCGATAGTGATTGACTAGAGAAGGTTGCTGCAAAAAAACTCCTGTATTTCAGATAGAATAGCTGTATTCCCCATCACCGTTTCCCCACAAGCTGTCGTCAAATGTATCATATTTCTTTGTTCTCTAAACCTGGCACAGGTATCAAAGGGTATTGTTTCTTTCTTTTTTCCAGTCACCCCATATTTTTGCTGTCTTTCCATGCCTTTCATCATCTTCTTTTGCAGCAGTGCTAATCCCTCTTTAATTACCTTACGTTTTTGGGAACAATTCCTACCCCTCTCATACTGCAATTCAGTCAGAAATCTTAACTGGCATCTTAAAAACATTTGTCTATCCTGTTTAAGTTTCCCATTGATTTTTCCCATTTTTTGAAAGTAGCAGCATCTCTCTCGCTTTGTAGCTTCCCAACAGGCATTAGTGTCATCAAACAAGAAACACAGATTTTCTTGCTGACAGGACATAGCTAAAACCTTCCTGAATCTGGGGAACATCTAATAATGACAAATTTAATTTCCAGGTCCCCGGGCCTCGTCTCTGCTCCAGGTGACTGCCTACCACTATCGTCAACATTCTGTGGTTAGATGTAGCTATATCCGTAACTTGGGCATGCTGTAGTCTAAGGGTAGCTAAGACGAATAAATAATCAATTTGGGACGATCGGGGCCCACAAAAATATGTATTTGTAGCTACACGAAACAAAGTCCCAAAAACATCTATCAAACCAACGTCTTCAATTATATCCTGCAGACAATCAGTGTCACAATATAGTTTTCTGTTCCCTGGACTGGTAGGGTGCAGTTAAAATCTCCTCCTAAAATCACCTGTATGTTAGTAAATAAGAAGGGTTTTGGGACTTGAAATAGTCGAACCCTATCATGTTTTAACTGTGGGGCATAAATATTCAAGAGCTGCAGAAGCAAGCCTGTCTACTAGATATCCAATAACAGTGCTCTCCCCTCCAATATTTCTAGGTGCCGAAGCACTGTAACCTGTGAAAAAACATATCCCAACACCTGAACAAACATCCACTCCTTGTGACCAGAAGCTGTCACCCCATATCCAGCAGGCTTAGGCTGCCTCCAGTGCTCCTGGAGAATAGAGATGAACATCTTGCAAAAATAAACAGTCTAAATCAGTTCTTGTAAATTGAGCATACGTGCCTAATCGTTTAGATTCAGACTGAATACTATTTGCATTACAAGATACCAGTTTAAATTGTACATTAAAGAAGCCATTTACATCCCAAATCATCATTTAATTTTACTAGATGCTCTCGTCACCCTACCACTTTGTGCAGGTACAGGTCTACAGTCCTCCAACACTTCCGAATCCAATTGCGGACCCTTCTGCGATTATTGAACTGAAAGACCACCCGAAACCTCTTCTTTATCAGAAGCCACATCCCAGAGCACTTCATAGTGATTCAGATCTTCTAACTGTTCCACAGGTTGTTTTCTTATCTTGGGTTTATTGCCCTTCCCTCTCTTCCCCCGCACCATGGTAAACTCCTGCTCCTGTAGTATTGGTAGTGGGGGAAGGCCCATATCCATCTGTGATCCTCCTTGATCCTGACCCATTTCTTCCTGAACCAAGTCCTCTTCCATTTGTGCTGTAAAACTGGAGGTTGTGGGTTCAGTATCCCCTGACTCCAGTCTTCCACCCGGTTGCCCCGTACCAGGGGCAAAAGATTGTTTAGTCGCCACCTTGATATAATAATCCTGTGACCCCAAAATCGGCATTTTCCATATTTTAAGCTGCCCACGGGCAATCTGTGAAGTTATGCCCTAGGTCTTCACACAAGTTGCACCTAAGATCTTAAAAGCAATGGGCACTAGAATGACCTGTCTCCCCACAATGGGTACATTTAATGACCTTACAGTTCGTACTAATGTGTCTGTTCGACCCACATCTGAAACACATTCTGGGCTGGCCCAGGTAGAATAAAAAACCCTTATTTCGCCAGGTGAAAAAACTACTGGGGAGATGGACAATGTCTTTATCAGTATGTTGTAATTTCATTTTAATTTTCCATCCCCTGTTCCAAAACCCTTCCTTGTCCACTATGGGGGTCGGGTTGCCCTGGATGGAACACCTTTTCTCCAGCCAGTATACAATATCGGTTATGTTCACCCCCTTGTTCCAGAACAAAATTGTTATTACCCAGAAGGGTTGTTTTGTTAGGGGAATTACTAGGAAGTCTGTCCTTAAAGGGTTTGTTTTAAGGTTAGTGTACCTGCACCAGAATCTCTCCAGCAGGGTAGGTGTCCTAAAACTAATATCGTATGTGGTTTCTCCCTGCGCATGGATCAGTGCATACACCTCAGAAGGGGAGAAGCCCAGTGACTACTTTAAAAGTATTTTGTCAATGTAAAACCGATCAGGAATTGTATCTCTACTGCCTATGTATCGCAGTCTAATGGCGTTCCGCCTCTTGGCCAATTCCACAGGTTTACGGAAATGGCTAGCGTAAGTGGGTTGTTCGGGGCAGGCCTTCCCAGTGTCCTGAGCATGATTCCCCACATGCTGTCCCTCGTTCTCTGGCCTAGCCCCCTTTTGGAGCCCAAATCTGTAGAAACAAACGGAACCCCGAAAGGTTCCCCATTACCTGACCTTGCAGGCGGATCATCTGTTGGTAGTGAGTCACGAGCTGCTCCCAATACTGTATCAGACTGAGAGTCTGCCCTCACACCAGGCAAAGGAATGTCTGGGTCCAGTTGCCATTCTCCTTGTTGTGTGGAAATCCAGACTGCTGTCAGCAGGGCCTTTTCCGGTGACCATGCAACATTGTCCCTTGCACTCCAATCCCATTGAGGGGTCCTTTCTTCCTTCCCCGGATTCACTTCCGGCCTTTCCTCTGCCGCGAGCAGTTTTGTCGGACCAGACGAACCCTCGCTTGTGGGAGAGGTAACTGAACGTTTGTGCTTCGCTTTTCTTCCTGCCAATTTTTCTCGGTAGTAAGTTGTATGCCAATTTTCTTTTTTTTTTGTTAGTCATTTTTCTTACCTTGCCCCCGGTCTGCCGTCCACGTCTAGGCATCCCACATTCTCTGGCCGCCGTCAAGTGCCCGGCTCCTGGTTGGGCTCCCACTGCATACCCAGCGGCTTGCCCCCCACGGCGAAGGCCCCCCTTGTCTCCACAGGCACAGGATCCAGTAACTGCAGTGGCGCCCTCGGGCCAGGCGTCCCGCGCGGCCATCAAGCCCCACGACCGGTGCCATTTCCCTGTTCCTGGGTTGGCATGAACTGGGGCATACAATAGCGCCAATGGAGGAGTGCGCATGTGTCCCCACACACTCTCTCCCAGCACCGAGCCCCAAGTTCATCCCCTTCCGAGCAGGGCCAGCACACCGCCCCCAGCCTCCGCCGCTCAATCCCTCCCCACCCCTGCCGACCCGGGTCCGTTCCCTAACCCAGGTTGCCAGCAGGGGTGAGGTGTGGTGTCCAGCACCTCAACCCTCAGCGCCACCGGGCCGGATATGCCAATTTTCCTTAATTCTGCCTCTAGGCAAAGTTTCCTTTGTTCCAAACTTAATCTTTCATCCTCCTCCTCTGGTGTGGAACCGCCATCTCTGGCACTATGCTGGCCACCCTGCGGGTGCATCCCAGCCGCCTCCATAGCGGTTCCTGAAATGGTGTTCTCCTGCATCTCCATTTTGAGCTCCACAGCCATTCTCTCCTCCATCTGTTCACTACCAATGCTGGCAAAAGTGAATCTCCACACAGCGTCAGGGGCCCCCAAAAGGAAGAGTAGGGGAATTTCCCCTGGTGTCCTGGCCAAATTTCCCCCATTCACTAAAAATACCACCAACAGTTAATCTGGTTCAATTTCAGTTAGTTACCATCCGTATCCCCCCAACCCGGTCGCCCCTGAAAGAGAGACTTCTAGTTTCAATGGGCCTACTGGGTCAACAAAATTCAATAAACAAATAATGTGCTGGCTTATTCTTATGTTCATATCTATAAATGGCCTGTTTGCTGACGAACTGGGTGATGCCCTTACTTGTTTATTTAATAACAGATCCATTTCATATTTGTAACTGTTTAGCATCTCTATACTAGGCCAGTATTTACTGTAACTGCCACAGTATTGTTTTTATAAAACTTCCAGAGTCCCGGGGGAGGCTGCTGTATAAATAAACTTACTACTATTCCTCATCTCCTGATCTGGACTGGTCCCCCAGTCCCATCACCTGGCTTCCCTGGGAGCTATCTCATGCTCCACTGTCCTCTGCCACAGGACCTGAAGGTGCCCAGTCGCCAGTGTGGGGCCTGTGGGGGACTGGGCCTTCATACAGCCACAGCCTTGTTTTTTTTCCACTCCCCCCTCCCCAAACAGGCCCACAGCACGTGCTATGGCACATTGTGCAAGCTCCAGCTTTGTGGAGATGCCCCCTTGGCGTCAAGCGGATGGGATCCCTTTCCTTATGTCCCGCTGTGCTGCCAGACAAATTCCTCCAGATGGCAGCTGTCTAGCAGAATGCATTTAGCTCCCCCCTTCCCCAAAGGAGGGGAGCGATCCTAGAGACATTCGATTCTCCCTCCCCATATCACCCCTCGAGTGACCCACATCCATTCCCAAACCCACTTCATTTGGAAGGGATGTAGAAAGACCTTCAACATCATGGGTAACCACATGTCACTGCCCCCTCCCCTTTCAAACATCCAGCATAAGCATGGGCTGCTCCAAGCTATGGAGGTGGGAGGAACTAGCAGGGAATTACAAAAAAAAAAGCCTGGCTCCCAAAAATGATGATCATCAGTCCAGGTGGCCACAGCACTAGCCCCAATACTACCACTAAGTCATCCACCACTGATGCACAAACAGGTGCTCCTAGGAGTAGGCTGACCACAGCTGCTGAACCGGGAGTTGAGAGGGGATGTCTTCATAGGTGTGCAGAACGCAGGGATGCACAAGGTTGACCCCGAGTGGACCAGCACAATTAAAAGAAACTGAGCATACATAAAAGTTTGCCTTGACATGACTTCTTTGCATCCAACCCCAAAAGCGACAGTCTTGGTACAACCCTGGCAGAATGGCAGAGGAGGTCTGGGTTCAGAGGTCAGAGGACAGGGCTGGTGCCCCAAATGGCAAGATGCCAGACAGCCTAAAAGCAGAAGATGCAGGTGTGACAGGAAGAACACGGCAAATAAACACAGGTTATTCACCTGTAGCAGTAATTCTAGGAGTGGTATATGTTGTTCATTAAGACGTTCTGGCAGTGTCCTTTCTCCTTTAAGAGTTGCCGGAAAGTCTTCAAGCTAGCTCCTCCCACCCACCCAGGTGGTATAACCTTTAGCTCCGCCCCATGACGACACCAGATCTTGCCCACTGGAAACAGAGGTTGTGTGCCTGAGCCAAGGGAGATTGAGTGGGTCTGTGTGGATGAACAACATATACCGCTCCTAGAACTACTGTTACAGGTGAGTAACCTGTGTTTGTAAGGACGTGGATATGTTGTTCTATCCACATGTACTGGCAGACTCCTAGCAGTTCTCCGGGAGGAGAGAGGCAAGGCGCACACCCCCTACTTAGGGAACAGAGACTGGAGAGCTGAGGCCCTAAAACCAGCATCCTGGTATGACTCGCGGTTAATGTGGTAAGGGGAATTGAAGGCGTGTGCTGACTTCCAGGTAGCAGCCCTGCAGATTTCCTGGATAGGGACGTCTCTAGAAGCAGCCACTGACGCAGCGGTATGGCAGGTGGAATGAGCCCTCAACCCTCCAGGAGGCTCACTACCCGTCAGCCTATAGCAGAGATCGATGCAGGATGTGATCTACCTGCCAATCGTCTGCTTGGCTGCAGGTTTGCCAGGTGCAGCTTCAGCATAAGTGACAATCAGCTGGCGAACCTCTCCCCGAACACCTGCCATGCTCTCTTTGTATTAAGTGAGCGCTTGCCTCAGGTCCTAAGTATGGAGCCTGTGTTCAGCCTCCAAGGTGTGATTTGGGAAGAACATCGAAAATGATTCAGGTGAAACTGTGACACAACCTTTTAGAGGAACGTCGGATTGGGACACAGGACAACCATGTCCCTGTGGAAGACCTGGTAAAGAGACTCCACCGAGAGTGCCTGGAGCTTACTGATCCTTCTGGCTGATGTGATAGCCACCAAGAAGATGGTCTTCCATGACAGGTGAGACATGTCACACCTGTGCATTGGTTCGAATGGCTTGCCAAAACCAGCAGCAAGTCCCACGGTAGTGGTGGTTCATGCACTGGAGGGGAACTGTGATCTAAGCCTTTGAAAAAGCACCAGACCACCTTTTCCTGTGCCACCAACTGCTGATCATCCCGCACCCAGTAAGCAAAGATGGCTGCCAGGTGCACCTTAAGGGTAGTCGACCGAAGTCCCCCTTTTCAGAGAGACCACATATAATCCAAAATGCTGGTCACCGGACAGGCCAAAGGGTCCAGCCCCTTGCCCAGACACCAAATGTAGAATCTCTTCCATCTGAAGGCACAGCAATTTCTGGTCAATTCCTTTCTAGATGCCTCCACCACGGTGAGGACATCTTCGGAGAGACCTAAAGCCTGGAAATCTAGCTGCTCAGGAACTAGGCTGTCGGGTGCAGGGATTGAAGGTACGGGTGGAATACCTTCCCCTGACTGATGGAGAGCAGGCCCGGGTGGAGTGGTAGACGCTTCAGGAGCCTGTTGCCAAGGCTGAGGAGATCGGGGTATCAAAACTGGTGTGGCCAGTCCGGAGCCACCAGGATTACCTGTGCCTTGTCCCTCCTGACCTTGAGCAGTACCTTGTGGATCAAGGGAAGTGGAGGGAAGGCACAGAAGAGGCCTGGGGTCCAAGGCCCCCTGCAGCGAGCCTTGCTGAAGGGGGCGGGCACAAAACAGCCTCAGCTTTGCATTCTCCCTGGAGGTGAACAGATCTACCTGAGGGCTGCGCCACTGAGAGAACAGGCTGTGGACTACCTCTGGATGGAGGGACCACACATGAGATGCCTCGCCTACCCAGTTGAGGGCATCCACCAGCTGACTGGAGGTTCCTGCCACATGGATGGCTAGGAGATCCACCTCCAGGCTGCATACCAGAGTCCATACGAAGAAAGCTTCCTTGCACAAAGGCAGGGAGTGCATCCCGCCCTGCTTGTTGAGGAAGTACATGGTGTTGTGGTGTTGTCCATCTGGACTTGGACCACTTGACCCTGAACATACAGAGCGAATGCGGTCAGCACTAGCCAAACTGCTCGGAGCTCCAGTAGGCTGATGTGACATCGGGACTCCACAGCCCGTGGACTCTGTTCTCCCAGATAGGCACTCCAGCCTGTGAGAGAGGCATCGGTCGTCAGGATGACCATCTGCTTGGGGCAGACAAATGGGATCCCTTCCTGCAGATGCTCTGGGACTAGCCACCACTGGAGGGCATCCCAAATCTTATGGGTCAGTGACCAGCTGGTTGAAGTGACCTTTGTGCTGAGACAACTGGCTGGCCAGCTCTCACTACAGGAAGCACATATGCCAACAGGCCCATCGGACCACGCTGGTGCAGGCCACCATGTAACCACAAGGCGCAGGAAGTCCCGAGCAGGGCGCAAGCACCCAACCAGAAATGATCAGGCAAAGGAGGAGAGAATCTCTACACTGTCTGTCGGGAGCCGGGCTCTGGTTCGGCAAGAGTCGAGCTCTGCCCTGATGAAGCTGATCACCTGCAAGGGCACGAGTGCCGACTTGGCCTTGCTGACTAGGATGCCAAGTCTGACGCAGGTCTGGAGCACCAGGTTCCTGGACCGCCCCACCTCCTGCCTGGAGGGACCTGCAATCAGCCAGTCATCCAGGTAGGGGTACACCTGGACCCCTTGGCACCTCAGGCAAGCTGCACCACTGCTATGCATTTGGTGAAGATGCTGGGGGCCAAGGAGAGGTTAACTGGCATGGCCTGGAATGAATAGTGGGTTCCCTCAGCTCAAAAGCAGAGGAACCTTCAGTAGGACGGACAGACTGGGATGTGAAAGAACGCATCCTGGAGATCCAGAGAGCAAAACCACATGTCTTGCTTAAGAGATGGCATCATCTAGGACAGAGTTACCATGCTGAAGGTGCAGGACCTGAGGAACTGGATCAGGTCGTGCAGATCTAGAATGGGGCGCCAGCCCCCCATCCGCTTTGGCACCAGGAAGTACCCGGAGACAAACCCTGGGTGTTCCAGAGGATCCGCTACTCTGACCATGACTTCCTTTCAGAGGAGCTGGTCTATGCCATCTCAAAGAGCTGATCGAGTATCTGTGGATACCAAGTCCTCCCATGAGGTGCAGGCTCAGCTTGCAGGGTCCAGAGGCAGACCCTGACTGACCACTTCCAGAACCCACCTGTCCATGATGACAGTGGACCAGGCAGAAAGGAAGTGGCAAAGCCGGCCCCCACAGGAGGACCCAAGGAGATGCGGCGGGCATGAGGGTGGCACCCCCCATCCTGTTACTGAGCAGGCTTGGAGAACCACCTGGCTGAAGAGGCACCAGGTCCCTTCCCTCCAGGCTTATGGACCACCGGAGCCACGGACTTGGGCCTAGGTCGCTAGGACTGAGCCTGCTGGCCAGATTGATGCTGGGCTGGTTTTGCTGCAGGAGTGGAGGACCAAAAGGGCTTTCGCTTCTGCTGCTTGGAGCCTTTGCAATCCTCCTGGGTGAATGTCATGGAGTCCAAGGTGGCACTGGACTTCTCGATATGCTGGAAATGACCCTCCACACCGGACCCAAACAGGTCGATGCCTAAGAATGGAACATCTGGCAGCTTGTGCTGAGTGTCTGCCATGAAGGTAGAGATCCACAGCCAAGCTCTACGACTCATGGCAACTGCGGCCGCCACCAAGCGGGCACAGGAATCCCAGATATCCAGAGCCGTTTGAAGTTGCTGCTTAGCCACAGCCTGATCCTGGTCTCGGACCTGCTAGACCGTGGTCTGGAGGTCCGTTGGAAGATGAGGAATCACCTCATCCAAGGAGCCCATGAGGGCATGGGAGAAGTATGCCATCAGGACGTCCATGCTCTCCTGGTGGAGGCCTAGCGAGAAGGCAGTATAGACCTTTTTAGCTGCATGGTACAATTTTTCTTGGATTCCTTGTCCGGCAGCTTGTCAACGTCCCCAGTATTGCCCGAGTGCCGAAACACAGAGTCTGCCACCAACCCCTCGGCCGAGGCATGCTCTATGAACCCCAAGAGGGTACTGGTGGGCACTGCATACTTGTGGGCCATCCAGGCTGAAGGTGCAGGGCAGGAGGTGGGGCGCTGCCAAAGCTCCAGGGCAGGGCTGACAATAGCCTCAGCCACTGGGAAAGCCTCCGTCGGAGAGTCCCCTTTGTCCAGAATTTCTGTGATGGGATAGTGAGCCAGTTTCTGGAAGGGCTCCAGTTTCATCCCCCTGGACTCAGAGATGAGGCGGAGGATGCCCAAGAAGGAAGTGGGCCCTTCCTCCGTCGAGAGATTCCCCATGGGCTCCACGTTGACTGGATGGGAGTGTAGTGAGCAATCCTCAGATTCTGAAGTGTCTGCGTAAAGCAGCAGACTGCCCAAGTCACACTGAACCCACCACAGACGGTAGCGAGTGAGAGTGACTGACAGCCAACGGGGAAGCCTCTTTTCCAGCCAAGACTCCTTAGCTGAAGCGCCAGTCGGAGGCTGTTTGGTCGGCGGCTCCACCACGATCGGTTGTGAGGCCAGCTTCGACTGAATCGACTCAGGCTGGACCGGCTCTACTGCAGGAGGAACAGTCTCAATCAGCACCACTGGGGGTGAGTGTGTCGGCCTGTCAGACGACAGCTAAGTGATGGCCAGAGTGGTAGCTGGGATCAGCTTCAGACCAGCCAACACCAACTGTTGCCACATAAGGTCTTTATTGCGTCGACACAACTTGTTCCGAAGCCTCTCCTCACCAAAGGATGAAGACAAACAGCGGCGGCGCCACTTCCTATGGCATCAAGAGCAGGATCGCCAATGACGGCAGGATCTGCTCGATCCACTGGATGATGAAGACATAGACCTCAACCGCCAGGTGTGCCAACGGGGAATCTCAGAGGGAGCCAGGGAGAACTGCGGCTCCTCCTGGTCTGGGTCAGTGACCAAAGGGTTTGGTTCAGTGGACTAAGCCATCCCTTCAGTGGGACCGGAGTCCTGAACAGAGAGTTGTCTGCCTCTTCTGACGCCAGCCGGGCGACCGGGTTGAGAAAAGTCTCTGTCACATAGTCAGCCGGTGTCTCGACCAACTAGCCTGATGGGGTTTTGTGAAGCCAGCGGCCAACACCGTGGTTTCGACCATGGTCAAAACAGAGCTTCCTGAGACTGAGAATGTGCCCGGTCCTAAGAACGTTGATGGTAAGTCTTCTCCTTTTCTTTCTTCAACTCCTTCTTGTGAAAGCAGGAACTGTGAGACCCTGAAGGACTCTGCCCTTCAGTAGGAAGGGACTGGCACAGCTCCTTGAAGGAGCCCAAATAAGTACAGCCCAATTTGAGCGGAACAAATGCAGAAGCCAAGAAGGACTGTGAGGTAGCCCAAGCCACCTCCTCCTCGAAGGCCGTAAGTTGTTCTAACTGCTCAGTGGACCCCACAGCCACGGAAACCGCCACATGGGTGTCCTTGGATTTGACCGGATGTATTTTTCAGATGGCCCAACTGCTAGCGAGCGACGCAGTCCTGGAGGACTGTCATGCGATACTTACTGGCAAATGTTGCAGGCCGGGGTATAATGTTCATGGCCCAGGCAGTAGACACACGTAGCATGGGATTCGGTACACAACATCTTCTGCCCGCATAGGCAATGGCGAAATCCAGGTGAGACATTTTCCTCCATAGCGGTCGCGATCGATGATCGAGCTGAAGATGCAACTCAAGAAAGTTTAAGGATTTTGGAAGTAAATCCGAAGATTTTAGCGCTAGGGCCTACTCGATGCGGGAGTGGTAAGGAGGGGACCTGCTTCTTCCAGCGGAAAGGAAGATCTGGCATCATGGGGAGGAACCAAGGGTTATACCACCCGGATGGGTGGGAGGAACTAGCTTGAAGACTTTCTGGCAACTGTTACAGGGGAAAGAACACTGCCAGAACGTGTGGATAGAACAACATATCCACGTCCCTAGAAATGGTCAATTACACAGAAAACAACTCCATCAGAGTGGCAGTGTCTAAACCAAAAGATGATAAACTGCTTCACATTACAGAGAGAAGTATTAAAACTCACTTAGACCTTGGATGTACTTTTTGACTCAAACCACAAGTTACAGTGTAAAATACTATTCCCTCGTTCTCTACACCCCACTGAAACAGAAAAACTAAGCATAAGCGGCAGTGTAGGACTGTGGGTAGGTATAGATAAGTTCTTTTGAGTTTTTTCTAAGCAAGTCTTTAATTTTTAGCAGAATGCATGGGAGCCTAACAGCTCGTTATAGTATTACAACCAGCACCATCCCACTAGTGCGGCAGGCTGAGGTGCTGGTCACCTTGACGCCTGCAACACCAGCAATCCGGGTTTGTGAATAGACCAGGGTTGCTTGGGAACAGCCGGATGAGGAAGATTGCACATCCCAAAGACAGCTCTCCTCTCTTGGGAACTGCTGTAGCAACCATGGCAGGAACAGCCAGATGTGGGCAGGACATCTGTTGACGCTGCTCGTATGTGTGCCACTAAAACACAGACACGCGCACGCAACACTGCACAATGACATCCTGGGAAAGAAAACACAGCAGGAGGAAAATGACCCAGACTGATTGGCAAGTCAAGTCCATTGGATAGGTCGGTGACAGGTTTAGGGAGTGTCACTGGGATAGAGGACGGAGAAGCACCAAGTGCCGATAAAAAAAAAAAAGAATATTACAGCAGAGGTTGCCCACTGACCCATCATGCTGTTGTGCCAGTAACCTGATTTGATCCCTGGACTTGCATACTGAGTCAGTGGCCAGACTGGGAGATAGCACTGACACTGCTACACTTTCCAGCCTGAGAAGAGGATGGTGCCGTATCCAGCACTGCAGGGATCCCTGCGGAAAGTCAGGGAGCTTGATCACCCCACGCACTCTGCAGCAATGTCAGAGGCAATTCCACGTCATAATAGCATATTACAGCGAGTGTACATCACCGAAAAGCACAACAGCGATGTACACTCCAGGGCGAACCCAACAACGGCAACCATGGAACAACGAAGACATCAATCCCCTCCCCCCCCCGCACTCATTCTCAACTCCAGGGGGCTGCATGTCGGGAAGGGGGGAAAAACCAGGATCGCAAAAAATAACATAAGTCTCACACATGGAAAACAACATATCAACCCAGCCTTGAACTCTGGACCCCCCGCACTCTAGTCCGCCACCCTCACTACCATACCAGAATGCCAGCTCTGCAGCACACACCCAAACCACAGTCTTCAAACCTCTGCTTCTTACCTGGATCCTCCTCTTCCTGACCCTCACCGTACTAGTCCTTCGCCATTTTCTCCCCCTACCCTGTTGCTATAACGGTGCTCACTACCCTTTCAGGGTAGCTGAAATCACATGCACCCAAACCGAGTTGCTCAAAACAGAGTCGCTCAATTTGAGCCTCTCTTATGACGTGATACTGTCAGAGGCCACAATTAGGCTGGTAGCACCAGTTAGTGAGTGAAGGAACAACAGGAAGAAAACTGACGAAGGAAAAAAAAATGTGCTGTCCCAACGAAAGGACAAACAAACTGATTCTAGCGAATCTTCAGTTATAACGTGTTCCAATGCATGACTCCCACCCAATACAGAGCGATTCAGGAAGACCAGGTGGTCAAATGGTTAGAGCACTGGCTTGTAAGCCCAGAGATCAAAGGTTCAAAATCCCACAAGAGTCGATACTCACTGTGTGAACTCGAGCAAGTCACTTAAACCCCAGTGCCCCAGTCAACCAAGCTGCAGAAATGGGCAGAAGTAAGACCCCACTGAAAACGAGATATTGCATCTCAGTTGAGCTTCCCGTTAAATTGGAAAATAAAAAATAAAAGGACAGGGCAATGAACTCTGACCCAGTACACTACCTTAAGGAGAACTGCACTGCACCTGTAAGTCTTTTTTCCGCAGTAGAGGCAGATTTGAAAGTACTGGTTCAAATTCTGTTGTTCTATCTACACAGGCCATTTAGTAGCCTCAGTGTTTTTTTCTGCTTTGCAGTCTGATGGTAAGTACCATTTTAGAACTGTGTGATGTAGTTTATGTCCCAAACAACCATAGAGTTCTGAAATAAAACACAGGTGCATTGTGCCAAAAACAGAAGAATAGAATAGGGACATAATGTACATTATACAGTTCTAAAATGTTTCTCACCAGCAGCGTAGAAATCAGAAACAACCACTAAGACAACTAAAAAGCCTGTATAGCTAGAGAAATAACAGAATTTGAAATACAGTGAAGCCCACTTAAGTGCACACCCTCAGGGTATTGCAAAAGTGTGCATTTAAGCAATCAATTCAAAAAACACAACCGAGAACTTATTTTACCCACGCTTTATTCAACAATAGTGCATCAGTTTTAAAACGTAAATTAAGTAACTGCTGTCACACATACATCCCAATTCTGTATAAAATCAGTTATTTTCCTCTGCTTTGTCGACTTCAGTGCCAGCGGCTGCACATAGCTTTCAAAATTAAACAAAACGCTGAAGTCCTGCTTCTCCTTACTTAAAACAAATTCCCTTACTGTTTCCATGCTCTCTAGTGCCGCAGCAGTGGTAATCAGCTCCTCATACTGTGCTTTCTCCTCATCGTCCTCAGTTGCCTGTGACCCACGAACGTCCCTGCATATTTCCTCTTCCACATTACCGGCAGCAGCGACATCAGCGCCTGACCTAGGACAGAACCCTCCCTTCCGATAGCAATTTGCTACTGTCTTCTGGCGTACCCCGCGCCATGCTGCAACGAGCATCTGTATGGCATGCAATACAGAGATCTTCTTACTGATCTCGGACACTGCTACAGGGGACCGGAGTCAATGTAGACGATTAGCTTTTGGATGTTAGTCGTGGACACTGTTGTCAGTGTGCTGTTAAGGTGGACCAGCATTAAAGGTGGACCTAATAGATGTGCACTTAAGAATTATTTGTCTCACTATTTTAATAGTATTTCAGACAAACATATGCACACTTAACCAAAATGTGCACTTAACTGTGGTGCATTTAAGCGGTATACTTAACATTGAGTACACAGGAAAACAAATCGGGATATTGAAATACCATGCATTTAAGTGGGATGTGCACTTATCTAATGTGCACTTAAGTGGGCTCCACTGTAGTATTTAAAAAGCAGCATCTGCTGTGAAAAGTGACTTCTAGGTACAGTGCAGTTCTCCTTTAAGAAGCATTAAAAACTAACCTGGGGTGGCAATGAAGCCAAGACCCTTCCCATAAAGAGCACTGCATCTAGCTCCTGAAATTTCTTGCTGTAAACATCACTGCAACCTTATTTCTTCATGTCTTTCTGGGAGAACTTGGTATAGCCTAAAAGTTAGAGCGCCAAGCTGTAAACTAGGAGACCCAGCATACCTGGGTTTGGAGCCCACAACCACCACTTGCATATAATCGGATTCTAAGAAAAAGTGACAACCTCACCGTACTCACCAGTCACCCTTGGAAACAAGCTTTGGCTCAGTGTGATTTTCCAGGGCAAAAATTCTACAATAAGTAAAAAATGTCTTGCTGTATGTTTTTCTGGAGGAATGCATGAAATGGGAAAATTTCTGCAACCTTATGTGTACTCGACATCACGTCTTTCTTAAACATCTTTATTCAGAGTGAAGTCATTTTTCAAACTCCATATTTGTAACCACTTGATATGCAGATTACTCTGTTAATAACCAGGTCGAACCTTAGAGCAGACTATCAGGCATCTCTGAAGCAACAAGATTGCTTGCTGGTGTTCACTAGAGGTATGCAATTCAGAATAAACTAACCAGTTTCAATAAAAATGTTGTTCACTAATGCAAAGCGAGAAGCTGCTCTTCTCGCGGTGGGGCATAGGCTTGCTTGTTTTTCATACAGCTTTTTGCTTCCCCAGCTTGTAGCTCATCCCCAGAGCTATACACTGTTCATAGGGATATATCCTGGGTAGGCTAACCCCCGTATCATTTGGGTGGTTACTGGGTTTCCCCCTCTTGTTTTTTTCCTCCCAGCTCCCCTGGTGGGGGTGTTGCTTCCAGCACCCTCACAGCCACAATTCGCCCTGCAGCAGGAGCAAGCTCTCTGGGTCAACCACTGGGGTTGCAGTGGTGCCAACCCTCCCCAGCTGAGATGCACAGCCAAGCAGCAGCTGCCTTGGCCTGCCATGATATGACTTCCCTGCCTACTTCTGAACCCAGATCATCAGCACAGCAGCAGGCCAACGGGACAGCCTGGGCATGGTCTACTTCTATATACCAGGAGTCGAAATTAGGGGGCGCTGAGCACTAAATTGTGCCCACACCTGAGCAGCAAGTGCCTGCTTCCTTCAATCAGAAGGATTCAGAGGCACTAGATGTAGCGCAATTGCCATAGCAGTGCTATTGCGGTATTGCGCACTGCAGGTTCACTATGCGCTGCTGCGGTATTGCGCGTTGCAGGTAGTCTATATGCAGCTGCGCTACTGCAGTACAGCTGAACGTAACTACGTGATTAGGAAAAGCCTACATCCTTTAGTTCTCATTCTATAATCACGCTGTTTTGTAATCACTAACTTCAATGCAAAGGAGACCCCTGAAAATTAGTCTTAGCTCAATGAGGTACTCCCAGTCATTCTCATATAAAAAAAAAAACGTACTGCTACTACTGGTTTTCTTACCACGTTTCCACCAATAAACACATTTTTCATATTAGATGTGGACAAAACATTCCAACAGGCAATATATTTTAGACTGAGGTCAAATTCAAGTGCTTGAGAACACATTCCATGATAAATGAATACAAGTGAACAATACATTGAGAAACTGAATGGAAAGGACTATTTATAGACAAGTTGGACACCTGCTGCATTTCTATTCAACTTTTGTCAGGGATTGGTTTGTTTTGTGAATATAATTTAAACATCAGGTATTCACCAGAATACAGAATCCTGTAACACCCTCTATTGAGCTATTACCACATTATCTGAGTGCTTTATCTGTTGCAAATGCTTATGAATGTCTGTCTCTTCAAGTCACCATCTCGCACACTTCAACATTATGTATCCTAGGGTGCTACAGACCTCCTTCTGCCGATCTACAATTGTTACCTCATCTGAGTAATATCATTGAACAACAATCCTCAGAAATAATTATTCTTGGGGATCTTAATTTAGACTGGCTATCTAAAACCGATGCTCATCTCGTAGCTTTCTGTGACACCCATGGATTATTGCAACTCATTGTCGAACCAACACGAGTAAATAAAAAGAACGTGGATAACAGCTCCCTGCTAGATGTTATCCTAGTGAATAAACCACATCTCTTCTCCTTTGCCGGCACCTTCTTCAGTGATATCAGTGATCACTCATTTATTGCTTGCATAAGATCAAGCAACAAACCTACTACTTCGCCAAAGTTTGCTGCCAAGGGATCTAGACGGAACCTTGATCTCACTGCCTACATAAACGAACTGAAACACTCCTTGTATTGGCAAAAGTTCTATTTGGCAAAAAACATGCAATCAACATTCAACATATTCAGCAAAATTATCCTAGACACCCTAAATAAATATGTCCCTATAGTTAAGATGTGAATAGCAAAAAATGCATGTAGATGGTTCACACCATTATTAAAAATCTGCATTGACTGAAAGAGATAACCTATGGAAAAAAGCACGCAAAACCCAGTCTGCTGCGGACTGGTGCAAGTTCAAAAGGGCATGAAACTCGTGTACTAGAATGGTTAGAGATACAAAAGCTGCATATTATCATTCTGAATTTCTCTCTGCCTCCAAAAATCCTATAAAACTTTGGAAAACCGTCAAGGACTTGTCTGGTCACACGTCCGGTGGCTCACTACCTGATGAAATCTCCTTAAACAATAACACCATTAGTGACAGACTGGAAGTTCTGGATGCCTTCAATAATCACTTTGCGACTGCAGGCTCAGCCTTCGACAATTCCCCTGCGAATTGATACGCTCTCAGGTGGATTATCAAGGTGCAGATCCTAGCGTCACCGATTCAGTCTTCTCCTTGCGCCCTACTACTCTGAAAGAAGTTGAAGACCTATTGCTAAAACTGGATGTAAAAAAAAAAAGTGCTGGTGCGGATACCCTCGACCCATATTTTTTTAAGGTGGTCATCCATGTGTTAGCCGTGCCCATAACCCATTTATTTAACCTATCATTAACTCAAGGATCCATTCCTTCAATATGGAAAACAGCGCACATCATACCCCTGTTCAAGTCCGGAAATCCCTGTGATCTAAATAATTACAGGCCAATTTCGATTTACCCCGGTCTTGTCAAAATTACTGGAAAAAGTCGTAAGTAACCAGCTGAGGCAGTATCTAGAAGCTAATAACCTGCTTAATCCAGTCCAATCAGGGTTTAGAGCTAAACATAACACCATCACAGCACTTGTCAAAGTGACTAATGACTGGCAAAGAGAGCTAGACAACAGGAATTACATCTGCGCTGTATTCTTGGACCTGAGCAAGGCCTTCGACACTGTCTACCATTCTCTGCTACTCTCTTCCCTGACCTCACTAGGTGCTGTCCCATTATCTTTACAGTGTGGTTCAACAAATACCTCTCCGATAACTTCCAGCAGGTGAAAGAGGAAGGGGATCTCTCAACTCTCAAACCTCTCCTAAGAGGTGTTCCCTAGGGCTCTATCTTAGGACCGATCTTATTTGCAATATACATCAACAATATTGATGAAAGCATAACTAAGGCCAACATTCATCTGTTTGCAGATGACACAGTTCTTTACGTAAGCTGCCCGTCATTACAATCTGCATGTAATGACCTTCAATCTGAGTTCAACGCTGCAACACCAACTCTAAACAAAAAACTATTACTTAGCAAGAAAACAAAAAGCAATGCTCTTTCTCCCTCTGCCCAAATGGTAAATTCAGCCCTATCAGATCCTGTGCCGCAGATTACTACAATTCTTGGCGAGAAGTTGGAATTTGTCCCTAAATTCAAATACCTAGGAGTATGGCTGGACCATATGCTCTCCTTTATACAGCATGTTGAAGAATCACTCAAAAGATTACGACAGAGACTTGGCCTGTTCTTTAGGACAGCCCGCTTCTTAACTAGAGATGCCAAACTACAGCTGGTACAATCAACCTTTCTATCCTTGATAGATTATGCTGACAGCCTCTACAGTCACTGTCCCATTTCCTACCTCACCAAACTTGACAAATTATATCATAGAGCGTTGAGGTTCATCACAGGCCTGCCTTATTCCACTCACCACTGCTCCCTATATCAATCAGTGGAGAGGAGTTCTCTTCAATTCAGGTGTGATAAAAATGCAGCCTTATGGACCCCGAGAGCCATCTCCAAAACACTGCCCCAATACAGCACAGACTGTCTTCCTATAAACCAATAGGCAATTACGCCCTGAGAAGTTGCAAATCTCTTCTACTGATGGTTCCCAAAGTTAACTCTCGCTTTGGCAGGGCTGCTATAAGCTTTACACTGTCCTCCTTGTGGAATAAATTGCAAAAAAAATGAAACTGAGGTCACCCATCGGCACCTCATCTTTCAAGCTCTTATATTCACGTCTCAGAAATGATCAGTGCAATTGTTTCCCATGACCATGTATTGTCATCATGCTAACCTGTACCATTTAATCATGAATTAATTGCTTCTAGTGCTCGTCTCCTCCTCCTTGGCCCTGGTCTGTCATCATGCTTTCATGTAACACCTTGATGCCTCTGTCTTCCCTTTGATACTGGTCTATCTTCCCGCTTTCTCCAGCCTTCTTTTCACAACTCTATACTGCACTCATCCACAATCTACACGCAATCATACTATAAAAGTCCTAACTCCCCTTTCCCTCTCCCCATAGACCCCCATCGCCGCATCAGTTCTACCGACCTATCCTTGGGACTTCACTTCTCACAATGTTTATCCTTCGCTTACATATCACATACCCCTTCTGGTACCCCATCTGCCATTAGCTGGTGGTTCTCCAAGCCATTTTCATGGCTAGTACTAGTGACTGCCCCGGGTAAATGAACTGGTACTTCTATACAGAGAACATGGTTTATATACAGTTGCATGATTCAGTGGTGGACCTGCCCCCCTTTATTTGAATCCTCCTCTGTTATGGCTTGCCTCGTCTTCCTTTTATCATTTGACTCCCCTATTACTGCACCATTGTTTGTGTTTATATACTTATTTACATGTATTTATATATTTTTATGATGGATGTTATCCGACCCTGTTCTAACCAGGTTCATCTTGTAAAAGAGCTCTGCTCAATGATGTTCGCCTGGATAAATAAAGATTTTGATTGACTGACTGATTGCTTGATTGATACTATTACAACAAATTTGTTCTACACTCTGACACAACAGCAGCAGATCTATTTCAGTACTGCCAACTCTCAATGCCTCAGAAAAAAACTAGTTCATAAACAGCTGATAACATGTATGCCTCATCTCCTGGCTGGTCTGAGTAGCTCCTGGTCGGCAGAAAAATGCCAATCACCAGGAGCTATACAGGGGTTGAAACTGGCACTGGCCCACTAACCAAATGCTGGCAGATTTTTTTTTATCGGGCCAGTAAGATTTTTCCTTCTTCTAGCTCTGTGGGCTTGTAGTGGAGAAGATAACATTACAATAAGCACACCAGCTGGGCCAGTGGAAAAGTCTGAGGGGCTAGTGAATTTTTCCAGTCAGTAGCTTTGCTGGCTATGCTTGCAAAACATTATTTCGATGCCTGTACTGTTACTGGCTCCTCATTCACAAAACCTTATTTTGACCCCTGTAGACTGTGGAGGCCTGACTGTGTTCACCAGAGGTTCTCTAGCATTGGGTTACCTTCATGCTGTATGACAGACTCCATAAATGGCAGTCAATGGTATACATGCCTAATGTTTGGAAAACAAGGGGTTGATGCGACACAATTTGTATGCAAAGTTTTATCTTGCCATTGATAGGAGGACATCTAATTGTGAGCCAATTATTACCTTGGATCCTTCTACTATGAAAGTGTTATACAACACAGGGATCATGAAGCAGAGGCACTCGGAGTGGGTCATCCGGCATCTGCACACTTCCTGCCAGAGGGGCAGAGTTTAGGTTTTCCGGGGAGGTGTCTCAGGCTCAAAACTGTTGGCCCAAACAGGTAACCTATTGTTAACTACTCTATCCTGGGGGGGAGGTTAATCGAGCCAGGAACCCCCCCCCAACTCTATGCCTATGCTTCCTGCTGACCCACCTTAGCACAGCAGTTAAACTGGCTGTAAAGGCAACCGCTTGCATGACCTCTACTTAGCCTTGGAGTACAGCAGAACTGGCAACAACCAATACAAAGCTTTATAAAGCTCATAAGTGTGTTAAACATCATTGAATCCCCCTCAACTGCAACCCACAGATACCCTCTGCTGCCAGAGGATAGGTGAGGGGATGTAGCATGCTTCCAATAGTGGAACATAGGAAATGTCGGGTCCAGGATGGCAGCATCAACCTGAATACATTTAAAAGTCACTCAAGTCAATGCAGAACTCAATTAAGCAACTAATGTGCTAATCAGGGGCAGCGTTAATCTTAGAGGTGAGAATTACACAAAGAAAGCATTTTCCTTTAAATGCTGTCCTGGTTCAAGACAATTCTGTAACTGCAAGGACAGAAGCACAGAGGTCAACTGAGAACCAACATGCTAGGGTCATGAACTGAGCCAGTAGCTCTGGTGGGATTCGAACATGTGGCCTCCTGTTTCAAACTTTGATGCTCCAATCACACGCGCACTTTGCTGCGTGGGATTTGGGCCCGTTCTATAAAGTTGATGGCATAAACACATTCAGTGAATTACTGCGCACTGAATAATAGAGGTAAAATGCATTACAGCGCCTACTGTTACTATCAATAGACGCGGCCTGACACTAATTAACACTGTACTGTTAGAATTAGTCATTGTAACTAAAGCCTAAATCTCAAATGCACTTTTCAGAGGAGATAATATTTTCTTTAAAATATTTCAAGGGAGGCAGAAATCAACTTTTATTTCAAATGCCAGTAGTTAACCACAGTAATTAATTCAGCTGCATTCATAATGACATACTTTTGCATTATTTTTATTACCAAAGATCTTATATCTAATTAAATACAGCAAAATCACAGAAATGTTTCAACAGTTACATAGCTTTGCTTTCTGTACTTAATTCCCTATCATCTTTCCCCGGTTTATCCCCAACCCACCCCAACTCCTACCCTCCCCAATCTCTTCTTCCCATCAGCTCTCCTTTCCCCACCCCATGCACTCCCCTTCTGTGCAACCCACCAGTCACCCCTTCAAAATCAGACCCATCTTTTAAAGAGCAGCTTCACACTTCTTGCCCCCTCCAGCATAATCGAAAACTACTTCTGCCAGATTCACAAACTCCAGAAGATCCTAGTTGCTACTTCCTGAATTGCCAGACAAGCCCCCTCGCTCACACGTTTTGCAATGTCAAAAAAAGAACAGCACGGGTGCACACTCCATAGTGTTGAATAGGGATGATTTTTACATGCATTTTATTACGATTTACACTTCCAGTTATATCAAAGTTATCACTCATAGAAACATACAATTTGACAACAGATAAGGACCGCTTGGCCCACCTAGTCTGCCCATTTCCCTACCTGATGGATAAGCTGCAGATCCTAGTTAAACAGCTTACTTCCTCCTACCCCCCCCACTAGAATTGCCTTATGCTTGTCCCGCGCATTCTTGAATTCTCCCACTGTTCCTGACTCCACAACCTCCTCAGGAAGGCTGTTCCATGCATCTACAACCCTCTCTGTGAAAAAATACTTTCTAACATTACCTCTGAGCCGTCCCCCCTCTATCTTCAAATTGTGCCCCCTTGTTCTTGCACATCTCTTCTTCTTAAAGATACTACCCTCGTACTTTGTTAATTCCCTTGAGATACTTGAAAGTTTCTATCATGTCCCCCCCTCCCTCCTTTCCTCAAGGGTATACATGTTAAGATGATTTAGCCTCTCCTCGTATGTCTTCTGGTGCAGACCCTGCACCATTTTGTTTGCCCTCCTCTGAACAGCCTCCACTCAGTCCATGTCTTTGCAGAGAAGGGGTCTCCAGAACTGCACGCAGTACTCCAGATGGGGTCTCACTAACTGTCTGTACAGAGGGATAACTTCCTGCTTTCTACTGTTGATGCCTCTCCCTGTGCATCCCAGTATCCCCCCAGCCCTCCTTACTGCCTTCTCACATTACTTGCCCACCTTCAGGTCATCTGATATAATTACTCCTAGGTCTCTCTCAAGTTTTGTTGTCATTATTATCTCACCCCTAAATGTGTACACTTCCCCTGGGTTTTTGTTTCCCAGATGCATTACTTTGCACTTCTTTGCATTGAATCTGAGCTGGCACATATTTGACCATTCCTCCAACCTTGTCAAGTCCCTTTTCATTCTTACCACCCCACTCTTGTGTATCAACCCTGTTGCAGATCTTTGCGTCACCTGCAAAGACATACCTTTCCTTCCAGGTGCTCTCCAATGTCATTTATAAAGACATTAAAGAGGACCGGTCCCAGTACCGAACCCTGCGTTACCCCGCTAGTTACCCTCCTTTCTTCACTGTGGACTCCGCTTACTATTACCCTTTGCGTCCTGTTGTCCAGCCATTTTTTTTTTTATTCAGGCTACCACCTTGGGACCCACTCCAAGGCTAGCAAACTTGTATATTAATCTTTTGTGCGGGACTGTGTCAAATGCCTTGCTAAAATCTAGGTAGGCCATATCCACAGCCCCTCCTTAGTCTACTACTTTGGTCACCCAGTCAAAGAAATCTATTAGGTTCGTCTGACATGACCTTTCTGCTGTGAAACCATGCTGCCTTGGGTCCTGTGCCCCACTGGCCTCTAGGTACGCAACAATTCTTTCCTTCAGTAGTGATTCCATCATTTTCCTACCACTGAAGTCAAACTAACTGGTCTGTAGTTTCCTGCCTCTGCCCTACTCCCACTTTTGTGAAATGGAATCACATTTGCCCTCCTCCAGTCCTCAGGTACCACCCCATCCTCCCATGATTTGTTAAAGAGAGTAGTCAGTGGTGTTACTAGTTCTACCCTCATTGTTTTAGAATTCTTGGGTGAATCCCATCAGGCCCCATTGCTTTGTCCACTCTCAGTTTCAAGAGTTCTTTCAAAACCCTTTCTTCTGTGAATGGACTGGTATCAACCCCCAATTCAGAGTTTCTCCTTGTTTGGTTTAGGTACCTCCCCTCCTCTTCCGTTGTGAATACTGAGCAGAAATATTCGGTTCAGTATCCCCGTTATTACACTAGGGTTGTCACAGTATGAAATTTTGACGGTATGATAACCGTGGTGTGTGATACTGCGGTTATCGTGATACCGCGGTATAATGCATTCCAATGGGAAAACCTAAAATATTCAAAAATGCAATTTTAACCACATTTTACACGTAAAAACAGTTAAAATACTAGTAAATGACACATTATGAATTTAATGAGAGAAAATAAAGGTAATGAGTCAATGTAATGAATATGTGCAAAAGAAATATATTTTTTATTGACCAAGTCAGATTCCTCCTGACCTGATGATGAGCATGGAGCTTTGAGCACTACAAGTAGATTTATGTAAAAAAAAAAAAATTTCATTTCATTGCAGTCTGAAACGTGAGTGACATACCGTTATAAGTAAAGTGTTTTATTGTACTCTTAGCTTACAGCGAAAAATACTACCAATACCAAAAGTACTATACAAAAATAGCACAGTGAGAACGGGTAGTAAGTTGCTTGATTTACATTTTTGTTTTGTTAAATTGTCAATAACTTAAAGATGAGAGTTGATGAATACGAAAGGAATGGCCAGTCACTCCACTCCTGGTGGTGCAGACTAGAGTTGCAGATGCAGACAGAGTTGCACTTCACTGAAGTAGTGTGCTACTAGCTTTAGAAGCAGGCACAGCAAGAGCACTACTCATAATCAGAAAAGTTCTGATTGGAAAATCAAAGCTCACTGTCTCGCTGTGACTAGGCTGAGTGTCCCTCCTCCATCCTCACCTCACAGCCCGGGGCAGTACAGCCTAGAGGGCTGGCAGTATAGCCTAGAGGTTAGAGGAATGAAGTATGAACGAGCTTGGTACATCCAGCAGACCAGACCCCAGTTTGAGTCTCAAAACCTCCACTTGCATACTGTGAGAATCTGAGTAAGTCACTTAACCGTGCAGTGCTCCCAGGTCGCCCCTGAAAACAGGCATTTGTGCCTAGTGGGCCTTACCTGGTTACCAAAGACTAAAAAATAAAATAAATAAATATTTAAGGCTGGCCTTCAGGAAATATAAGGGAACACAGCGGGATGAAGATAGGGAGGCATACCAAACTGCTCTAAGGGAGGTAAAGAAGGCAGTAAGGCAGGCAAAGTCCCAAACTGAGGAAACACTAGCACAAACAGTAAAAGAAGGTGACAAGACTTTCTACAGATACAATAGTGAAAGGAGAAAGTCCAGAAAGGGTATTGCTAAGCTCAAATGAGAAAAGGGGGCATGTGAGGAGGAGGACCCTGTAAAAGCATATATCCTAAATAGATACGTTTGCTCAGTATTTACTGAAGAGAAGGTAGGGCAGGGCCCACAGCTCAGCACCATGGACACAGGGGGGAGGGAGGTGAGCACTACTCCCTTCACAAAAGAAAGGGTCCTACAAGAGCTCGCTAAGCTCAGGGTGGACAAGACAATGGGACCGGATGGCATACATCCCAGGGTACTTAAGGAGCTAAGGTGGAACTAGCAGAGCCATTAGCAGAACTGTTTAGTGAGTCTCTGAGCACAGAAGAGGTCCCAGAAGACTGGAGAAGGGCTCATGTGATCCCGCTCCACAAGAGTGGTAGCAGGGAGGAGGCAGGGAACTACAGACCAGTCAGTCTTACCTCAGTAGTGGGCAAGATTATGGAGGCACTCCTTAAGGAAAGGATAGTGCAACACCTGGAATCCATAGGGGCACAGGATCCAAGACAGCATGGGTTTACAAAAGGAAGGTCCTGTCAAACTAATCTCATAGACTTCTTTGACTGGGTAACCAGATTGGTGGACCAAGGGGGAGCAGTTGATGTCGCCTACCTAGACTTCAGCAAATCTTTCTACACTGTTCCACATAGAAGATTGATAAATAAGCTGGGTAGGCTTGGGTTGGGACAGAGGTTGGTCAACTGGGTGGCAAACTGGTTGACGGGCAGAAAACAGAGAATGGTGGTAAATGGTATACAGTCAGAAGAGATGCAAGTCACAAGAGGGGTACCTCAGGGATCAGTTCTGGGGCCAGTCCTCTTCAGTATCTTCATTAGTGATATTGCAGATGGACTAGAGGGTAAGGCTTGTTTGTTTGCAGATGACACCAAGATCTGCAACAGAGTAGATGATCCAGATGGCGTGGGCAGAATGAGAAGAGATCTGGATAAACTAGCAAAATGGTCAGAAGAGTGGCAACTGGGATTTAATGCAAAAAGTGCAAGATCATGCACATAGGAAAGAGAAACCCTGAAGCTACCTATAGGCTGGGAGGGAAGTTGCTGGCAGTCACAAAGGAAGAAAGAGATGTGGGCATCATCATCATCACCGATGACCTGAAATCATCCAAGCAGACCTCTAAAGCAGTAGGTAAGGCTAGGGGGATGTTGGGTGTATTAGCAGGGGTATCACAAATCGTAAGAGGGAGGTAATAATCCCTCTTTACAAGACACTGGTTAGGCCCCATCTGGAGTACTGCGTGCAGTACTGGAGGCCACACCTTCACAAGGACATTAACCAAACTGAGGCAGTCCAGAGAAGGGCAACCAAAATGGTGTAGGGACTGCATCAGAAGACATATGAGGACAGATTAACGGAGCTCAATATGTATACCCTTGAGCAAAGGAGGGAGGGAGGTGATATGATCGAATCAAACAAACACCTTGAGGGAATTAACAAGGTGAAAGAGTCTAACATGTTTAAATATAAGAAAAATAGCAGGACAAGAGGACACAGCGTGAGACTAGAGGGAGGCCGATTAAGGGGGAATGTGAGGAAATTCTTTTTCACAGAAAGGGTGGTGGATGCATGGAACGGCCTACCTCAGGAAGCAGTGGCTATGAATACAGTGCAGGGCTTCAAACAGGCATGGGATAGGCATAAGGGAGCAATACAGTTGAGTATGAATAGATAAGCCACTGACGGAGCAAAGGCCGATGGCACATTTATAAGGCAGAAAAAGAAACGGGCAGACTGGATGGGCCTTGCGGTCCTTATCTGCCGTCAACTTCTATGTTTCTGTCCCTCCAAGAACCAGTCCACTCGAGTTAAGTTAGTAAAAGTAATAGTAAGTAGTGCACATAAATTTGGAGAGATTTGTGTTCTTCACATTTACTTTCTCAATGTAGTACCCTACCACCACAACGACAACCACAACACAACTCCTGCCTGCAATCACCACTCACTGTGTCCAAGACTTTGAGTCCAAGCCAACAGCCAGAGCCAATCGGCTGAGCTAAGCCAACTGTGAGAGAAGGTGGCATTTAAAGGAATAAGCTTATATATCCCAAATGTCATGATGGCTGCCTGGCTGCGTTTTTCCTTTTTTAATATACTAGGTATTTAGCTACAGTAGCCTCCAGCTGATGTAGTGAGCCAATGTGAGTTGCTTGCTTGACTTTCTTAGGTTGAGTCAGTCGTGCAATACTGTGACTCAAGTCAAGTCGTGTGACTGTGACATGAGTCAAGTCTGATAGTAAAGGAATCAGCTTATATATCCTCAGTGCCGTGGCAGTAGCAGGCACTCACTGGCTGCTTTTTTCTTTTTAAGGTAGGTAATAGGTATTTAACTATAGTAGCCTCCAGCTGAGGCAGTGAGCTAATGCGAGTTGCTTGCTTGACTTGCTTTGGTTGAATGAGTTGTGCTATTGTGAATCAAGTCAAGTCGTGTGACTGTGACATGAGTGCAGTTTGGCATTAAAGGAATCCGCTTATATAGCCTCAATACCATGGCAGTGGTAGGCACTCTGCCTTTTATTTTTTTAAGCTACTAGTGTAATTAAGAAATTTATGAATTTAAATTACTTTTTCCATTGGGTTTTGTTTTAGGTAGCCCCCCCAAGTGACTCAAGTCATCTTGTCACCCACCACCTTGGCCTCGGGAGTCAAGTCTCGTGATATGATGAGTGATTCAGGAGGACTGGAGTCCTGCATAGCATTAAATGAATTAGCCTATATATATCCTCAGTGCCATGGTTGGTGGCTGCTGAGTCAAGTGCCTATAATTGTTAAGCTAGCAACTAGGCCAAGAATAATTAGGCAATTAAAGTAATTTCTCTTATTGGTTTTATGTTAGGTAGCCCCAGCTACAGTCAGCCAAGAGCTCAGCTGAGCCAGGCAACCAAAGTTTTGTGACACAGATGACATGAGTCAGTCAGAGAGGAGGAGTCAGGAGTAGGACTCACTCCGTCCTAAGGACCACTCTAGTGGGGGCATCAGGCGAGCAGATCAAGAGACATGAAGTGGTCCACAGTGGAACTGGACTGGAGGGACTCTGGGTGCATCAAGCATACAGATGAGACAAGACAGCAACTTCACTAAATGTGCTAGCTCAGCGGAATAGCCAATGCCAAGTATGAAATATCACAAATCACATCAGGAGGACAGGGAGGGAGGACTCTGACTCGGAGTCAGGAAACAACAGCAGCAGATGTCAGAGAGAATTTGGATTAGCGAGCAGAGTGCACTTTGGATATAGCATGTGTTGGTGGGTGTCAAAATTTGTTATCCACACTGCAGGTGTGCTGGGTAGCAGTGACTTTGTGCTGCAGAATCAGATAGAGGGATGGCCGGAACAACTGGGAATGAAAACTGAAGGAACATAAAGACTACTAGGGCTAATTCTGATCACTGAAACTGAAAAACACGGAGCGTAAGCATTACGCAAAAATGCAATTTGCAAATGCAAATGGTACTGGAATCATGGCAATTTTTGTGTCATTATTTAACAATAAAAAATGAACCTGAAAAAGTTCTCTGTGTGTATCTCATTCTCTGTCTGACTAACCTTGACAGTTCTGTGCCACTGACAGGACTGTCTACTCTCTATAGTTCAGACTTACAATGAATGAACATGAACAAACATGACCACTCGAGACAGAGCACCAGCAGTAGAACAGTTAACAGTAATGTGAATGAATGATCACTGCAGTCTCATCTGTCACTCACTGGCCCCGCCGATGAGGTGGCTGACCAGTCTGCAGTCTGAGTCTGTACCCACAGTGATAACCAACCACAGACAATTTGTTAAAACTGTTACCCATAAAGATAAGAAAACTTAACATGATGGTCATTACATGACATGACAGACATGATGTTTCACAGTGTTACTGTTAACAAAATAACATAACAGATTTTGATGCTGGGCCTGGTTACTGCTGCTGATCCCTCCCTCAACCCCATTCCATGTCTATTGCTCAAGCCCAATCAACAAACAGACTTAGGATGGCTGGTCGATACCGTATGCCCAACCCCGCCCCACCCCTGCTACTTAAATAACCAACTCCGAGTCTGCATGGTTTTGGGTAGGGGGAGCAATACCCCCAAATGCAGTGGTGGGATCCCGCGCCGACACTAGAGTGATCTGGTGCTGTTGTCGCTGTAGTGTTGGGTGCTGTGGAATTGTTGCAGAGGGGGATGTAACCCTCAACAAACGTTTTTTGTTGTTCAACTTTTCTAGAGGGATGTCACTCATTTTGAAACCAGTACATCATTTTCTGCTTCTGTTCCAAATGAACAGCAGAGGAGAGGACAATAATGATGCACATTGTCCATTTACAGTGTGGCTTTTTGTACAAGCAGTGTGCTGCACTTTGTGTGTACTATGAGTCAATGTGCATCTGTACGTAATACAGTTGCACTCACAGCACACTGACTTTTGTGTGCTGTTGCACATGGTCTGTTCTCACCATTTACCATTAAGGAAGCAGTTATTACTTCTATATCACTGGTGGCTTAATACTCACTTAGCCTCTGTGTGCCTTGTGTGGCACTCTGAGTGACATACACAAATTACGTGATGACTAAAAAAACTTTGTCCTGAAACTGAACATTGAAAATTAAAAAATGGAAGGAAGAAGTCAAAAGACTGACTTAAATTTTATTGAAGGTCTCTCAACTGACATCATCAGTCCACTTATGGATTGGACACGTGAGGACACCTAAACCTAACCTTACTAATCTGTATAGCACTGCAACAGACAGCGGACATCGCATCCACAAACCAATTTTTGCACGAAAAAGAAGCCTCCTCAAACTCTTGCATCAGGGAGAATTGGCGTGTAAGGGACAGTTGTCCCTAAAAATGCAAAAAAAACTAGTTGAAAGATCTCAATACCGCGGTATACCGTGAATCACGGTTATCGCAGTATCAGAAATTGTCTTCGGTATCCATCCCATGACTTCTGACACCGCGGTATACCATGACACCGTCATACCATGACAACCCTATATTACACTATCACCAAGGCCCCTGGAATTCTGCGGTTGCAGAATTTGCATGATGCCGCAGAATATATATAGTGCCGCAAATTCATTGTTTTTGGTGAATTTTCATATAACTTTACTGTTTTTCCATAGTGTCAGGCTTTCTTTCCCATCTTGTTTATCCTGAAGCCCCTCCTCTATGCCCAGCATATGATGTAGTCGATGACATCACATCATATTTAGCCAATGACAGGACTGCGTTCTACCAGAGAAGTCAATAACTCATGCTGCAGAAATCAGAAAATGCTGCCGCAGAAACCAAGGAGCCCTGCCGCAGAAATCAGAAAATGCTGCCGCAGAGCACCAGTGGCCCTGACTATCACCCTCTGCCCACATTCCCTCCCCTTTATTAAGCCTCTGTATCCCTCCCTTGGTCTTTCTTCACTCCCTAATATATCTATAAAAGGTTTTATCTCCCTTCTTAACAGAGTTGACTATCTTTTCCTTAGTTGCCTTTGCTATTCTGACTGCCTTCCCTGCCTCCTTCTGTTTTAACTGATAAAGTTATCTGTCCTGCTCCTTCTGTGTTTCTTTATATTTCCTGAATGCTATCCTTTTCTCTTTAGCCATCCCTGCCACCTCTTTTGAGAACCATAGTGTTTTTTTCCTTCATTTTGTTTTGTTGATTTGCTTCACACAAAGGCTTGCTGCCTCTGCGATGGCTGTTTTGATTATTCTCCATTGTTCCTCCACCCCTCCTTCTTGCCCGTTTGCTAGTGCTAACGTTAGTCGAGCGGTATCCTTAATTTGTTATAGTCGGAACTGTAAATTGTAATAAAATGCATGTAAAATCATCCCCATTAAACTCTATGAAGTGCGCCCCCGTGCTCTTCATTTTTTGACGTCACAAAACATGTTAGCGTTGGGGTGTTTCGCAATTCCAGAAGTGGCAGCATTTTGGTTCTCGGCTCCACAGAGCCAACTACGATCTTCTGGAGCTTGCAAACCCGGCAGAAATAAATGCAAATTTTAGTAGAAGACAACTTGGGGCTATCTAAACTTTGATTATGATTTTTTTTTTTGGGGAGAGTCGGAGGTATGGACCGCTCTTTAAAATACATACCTGAGGCTAAAAATGCCCTTATAATACTCTGGGGTTATTTCATCCCAGAATGTAGAAGCTGCGGGATATTCCCAGACAACTAAGCAATAATTATTGCTGGTGAGCATCTTTAATGCTCAGATAATGGGTTTCTAAAACTGCCCCGTTGTAATTATGTGTTACAACCAGGTGGTTGTAATTGGTCCCTGTCAACCAAGCTTGCGCAGTTTGTGGCCTCGCCACTCACTGGTGGAGCGAATCAGAAACTCCAGATTTATTGAGCCAGCCTGCCATCACAGCAGTAGCACTACTGTGTGCGATGTGGACGACTTGGGTTCAGGAGCGAATCCAGAGTTATCAGAGGGCTGGCCAGAGAGAGGAGAAGGCGGAGTGCCCGTCAAACTGCTTGCCTTCTCCAGGGAGGGGCAGGATCTACATGGCTTAAATGGTGTATGTATTCCTAAACCTCTGCTTGGAAGGGTATGTCCTGCGTGGAAGAATGTGGGTAAAGACATGGAGATGGCAAGCACAGATCTAGGAAGTCGCATACTGGAGGAAGGGCCACTGTGGATTAGCAAAGAGAGTAACCCCACCACACCCCACCCCTTCTGCCTCCCCCTCCCCCCGCCCACTCAGCTCTACACTGACAAGTCATGGAATGGCTCATTTACAATCCGCTGCCTCTCCTTTCTGCCCAGTAAGGCAAGGCAATTTTATTTGTAGGGCACCCAATCCCGGAGGCTCTGGGCACCTAACAGAGATTAAAACAAGAACACAGACTGCAATGACAAGTCATGGAGTGTCTGAATTCAAACCCACTGACTCTCCCTCCCACTTAGTCAGCACTGCAATGAGAAGCAATGAGGCAGCTGAATTCAAACCACTGCCTTTCGCTCTCTACCTCCCACTCAGCACTGCGTCAACAAGCCGCAAAGCAAATGAATTCTAATCCACTACCTGTCCCTACCGCACACCTAGCACTGCAGTGACAAACCGCTGAGCAGTTGACTTCAACCTCGCTGCCTGTCCCTCCTTTCTACTTGCTCAGCACTGCAATGACAAAACTGTGAAGCAGCCGAATTCAAATCCATAGGAACATATGTATGAACATACAAATCAGTCAGCAGACAAAGGCCGTACAGTCTACCAAGTCTGCTGTGAGTGCAGGGGCCCACCCCCTCACCTCTCCTCACTAACACTCTCCTTCCCCATGTAACATTCCCCTTTACTCTGTCCCATCCCCTCTTGAAGCCAGCCACTGTCTTCAGGGAAACCACTCCTCGAACCACTTGTTACACTTGGCCACCACCCTCTCAGTGAAAAAGTGCCACCTCACTGCTCTCCTGAATCTTCTGCTTGTTATCTCCCTGACTATGCAGTGTGCTGAGTGCTTTAGGTCCCTCTTGATAATTACTCCCAGGGCCTTCTCCTCCTCTGACCTGGTTACCTGTACACCACTTAGCCAATATTTGGTTTCAGGGTACTTTGCCCCCCAGTGCTTTACCTTGCACTTTTTAGTGCTGAACCCCAATTGCCAAATCATTTCTCTAGCTTAGCCAGGTTTTCTCAGAGATCCTGTTTCCTCTCCTCTGTGTCCACCCTCCTACAGAGCTTTCATCTGCAATGTCAAAGATGAAGATGTTAAACAACACTGGACTGAGCACTGAGCTGTGTGGGACCCCACTGGCCACTGGCATTCCCGCAGAGAACTCCCACCCACTATCATCAACCTCTGCAGGGCTCTCCGTACGATTTATTTGGGGGTTCTGGGCTTTCTGGAACAAATAAATGTGGGTCCTCAGCTAAAATTTGGGAGTACCCCTGAAATTTTTGGGGTCCCCATTAAAATTAAAACAATAAGTCTGACTGCAGTGTCCCACGGTTGCGGCTTTAAGAAACAGCGTGCCCTGATCATGACAGAAGACAATTTTTCTCGTACACAGAATCTACCAAGGCAACAGACAAATGCTCAGATGACATTTCATTCGCTTACAGTATCTGTGTTGCCACCCATAATAAATGCATTCAATTTTTTTTTTTTATAAAACAAAAAAACATTTTGAATAGGAAATGCAGAATATAAAATGGGCATGACACTGTCAAAAGAAAAATCCTGGTGATCAGGAATGTGTTCACAAGAGGCACAATAGAAACTTTTTTTATTTGAACATAACTCCACAAAATGGTGTGCTGCAGAACGTGGGCTCCTCCCAGTCTATAAAACAAAGCAGCAGCCAACAGCATCCACACCTATAGCTGCTGTATGTGAAGGGGTTGTAGGATAACAGATGGACCAGACACCGAACTTCAGATTCAACGCACAATCTCTGTGTGATGTTTATTCAAAATACAAGAAATAACCTTCTGCAATGGCATATTTCTTCTTCAGTACATCAGTTTGCAGCAACAGGCTACAAATGTCCTTTCGCTGCACTTAGCAAGCATCTACTGATCTCTGATCCCATTCACTAGTTGAGATGTAGCGACCACCCTTATGCAAGCCCTATTTGCTTACGTATTAGAGGCTCAAAAAGATAAAAACATAAATAAATAACCTCAATGTAGAATCACTGAAAGAAGGGTTACCCCAAAGGGCATTGGCAACAAATCAAGTTTCAAAGAAATACAACATCATACATACTTCCATAATGCAATGCATCATGGGATATATGCAAATCACTGTGCCATTTTTTACTTAAGTTTACAACAATATACATGCATTTTAAATAACACAACTAGCTTAATTGCTATAATAGTCACCTAGTACTTTTTACCATTATTAAAACACCAAGTGCCATGGTATTTTCAATATTTACAGGTTTCATAAACAGAAGGTATATACATTAAAGCATTTTATAACATAGTGCTATTACATACTAAATCCAACAACAATAAACACAATCTGTTTTACGTACACTTGGAGGTCACCCTAATAACCTCCCTATACAAGGACCTGAGAGGGAAAAGGAAAACTAAAGAGGACACTGTAGCATAGTCAAGGAAGGGAGAAGGGGTTGCCCACAGGTGGCCAACCTTATGGACTAGAAATAGTAAAGGATAGATTAGGCTTAGAAATAGAAGAACTGTTGCAACAGATTTAAGAAAAGGTCGGTCCTCAAGAGTGGCAGGAGCTCCCAGTCACGTATCCCCCACCTTAACAGGGAAACAGTTATTGCAGACTGCTTACCACCTTCCTGTCCCAGGAAGGGATGGAGCTTCTACCCATCCATCTTCAGAAGCTAGGCCTCAGGGTTCCTATTAACGATACACATTCTACCATAAACATAGCAGATACATTCATTCTTTACCCTGAGGCATTAATACATTTCTCAAAAGAGACGAAAGGTACCTTTCCTGTACTATCGCCTTTTAGGGAAAGTATGTCATATTTCTTAACCAAAAAATCTGGACGGCTGGAAAGTCCAGTACCATACAAAGATTTCCTCTGGGGTGAGTAATTACCTGCTCCAACCCCACCAGACATGTCAGTTTTAAGCAGGGGCCCATTCCTAGGTTCAACCCCTCTACATAAACCCACTATGACTCTTGATTCATTTCACTTATGAACATATGAAATTTGCCAGCAGATAAAGGCCTAGAGGGCTATCAAGTCTGCTCGAATGTGCAGCTAGCACCCCTTATTCTGCAGCTGCCCCTCCCCTTCCTTCCACCCTTCCCCTTCATTAACCCTCCCCCTTGTCCTGTCCCATCCTCGTTTGAAGCAGTCCACTGTTCTACTGCATACCACTTCAGCAGGTAACGCATTCCACCCAGTCACCACCCTTTCTGTAAAAAAGTGTCTCCTCATCTCCCTCCTGAACCTTTCTTGCTCCAGTCTCATATCAGGGCCCCTGGTGGCCCTCCCTCCTACTTTGAACAGCCCCTCTGTACCCATCTTGTTTATTCCTTTCATGTATTTAAGTTTCAATCACGTCCACCCCTGTCTCCTCTCCTCCAGTGAGTACATGTTCAACTCCTTCAACCTTCTCTCATGATGATAAGTCCCCAGCCCTTGATCATCTTTGTGGCTCTGCGCTGCACCCCCTCCAGTAACTTAATATCCCTCTTCAGATACGGATGCCAGTACTGCACGCAGTACTCCAGGTGTGGTCTAATGACCTATACAGTTGCAGAATCACCTCCTCCCTCCTCGAGGATATATCCCTTGCAATATTACCCAGCATTTTGTTGGCCTTTGCAGCTGCCTTCCTACATTGTGCCAAGTTGTTCATTGACCCTGTAATGAGCACACCCAGATCCTTCTCCTCCTCTGCTCGGGGCTAGCTGCACTCCCCTAGCTGGTAACTCCTCCTTGGGTTCTTCA
Organism: Neoceratodus forsteri; assembly: GCA_016271365.2. NCBI lineage: Eukaryota > Metazoa > Chordata > Ceratodontiformes > Ceratodontidae > Neoceratodus > Neoceratodus forsteri. The sequence continues at coordinate 1,098,267,022 of CM057451.1, forward strand.
TCCCAAAATGCAGCACCTTGCACTTTTGGCATTAAAGTCCAGTTGCCAGGTGTCTGATCAGGTTTCAAGCTTTGCCAGATCGTCCTGCAACCCTGCCATCCCCTAGGTCATCCACCACCGCGCCTACCTTGATATCATCAGTAAACAGACTGATCTTGCTCTTGATGTCCCAGATATGTCTGCAATGAATATCCCAAACAACACTGGTCCCAACACTGAGCCCTGTGGAACACCGCTCGTCACTGCCCTTGGGTGTGAGAGCTCCCCACCACCACCCTCTGTTGCCTTCCCTGCAGCCAGTTTCCTACCCATCTCACCAGCTTTGCACCCGCCCCTGTGCCTACTAATTTCCTTCCCAGCCTTCCATGTGGCACTGAGGCGAATGCCTTACTGAAGTCCAGATACAGGACATCCACTGCATGGCCCCTGTCCAGTTGCCTAGTTACCCAGTCATAGAACTCGACCAGGTTGGTTTGGCAGGATCTGCCACGTATGAAGCCATGCTGTCTGCTGTCCTGTAGTCTCTTGGCCTCTAGGAGGGCCACCAGCCTCTCCTTCAGGATAGTCTCCATTAGCTTACCCATGATGGATGTGAGGCTCAGTGGTCTGTAGTTTCCCAGTTCATTCTTGGGGCCACTCTTGTGGAGGGGCACCACATGAGCCATCCTCCAGTCCTGAGGTACACACCCCGAATGTAGTGAGGCATTAAATAGGTCTGCCAAAAGGTCCTGCAAGGACCTCTGCCAGCTCCTTCAGTACCCTGGGGTGGATGCCATCTGGGCCTGGTGCCTTGTCCACCTTCAGTGCCTTCAAACCCTCTCGAACTCTGCTCTCCATGATTTCCCCAGCTGTCATCACTTCCCACCCTGCTTCTGCCATTTCTCCCACCTTGGGTGTCACCCCCCCCTCTTCTCTTTAGTAAATACTGAGCAGAAGTACTCATTTAGTGCTTCTGCCTTATCGCACCCTGCTTCCACCCAACCCCCCTCCTTCCACCCAACCCCCCTCCTTCCTAATCCTTACTATGTGGTCTTTACAGCTCCTTTCTCCCTGATGTACTTGAAGTCCTTCTCCCCTTCTTAATGCCTTGTGCCAGCCTGAGTTCCATAGATGCTTTGGCTCCCCTTACCCTTTGTCACCTCCTTGATTCTGTCAAGTACTCCTCCCTGTCCTCCCCCCTCCGTTTTCTTGTACTTCCTAAAGGCAGCTCTTTTCCTCCTTACCTTTTCCATGACCTCCTTGCTCAACCAGATCGGTTTCTTAGCCCTAGCCTTCTTGCTCTGGGCTTTGCAGCAGGTTTTGGTTGCCTCCACTATCCCCAGCTTTATGAGCTCCCACCTCTGGTTAGTGTCCATACTAGATTGAATTCTGGCCAGGTACCCTTTTACCACTTCCCCCATCCTCCCAAAGTTGGCCCTCCTGAAGTCCAGCACTACTGCGCCAGATTCCACTCCTTCCTTGCCCATATCCAATGTGAGCCATACTGAGTGGTGGTCACTCCCTGACAGGGGTTCCTCCACTGTAAGTTCTCTCACAAAGTTACCATTTGCCAGCACAAGGTCAAGGGTATTCCCTAACCTGGTTGGTTCACTGACGATTTGCAGCAGGAAGCTGTCCTGGAAGGCATCCAGCAGTACCTGCTCCCTTCTGTTCCTGGTTGTTGGGGTGCTCCAGTCCACTCCTGGCATGTTGAAGTCCCCACAATCACCACACTACCCTCTTGCAGGTCCTCCTGATCTGTCCCTAGTTCCCTAACTCCTCTGTCTGAGATGGTGGCCTGTACACCACTCCCATTCTAAGAATCCTATTCTTGGAATCCTGGATTTGCATCCAAAGTGACTCCATACTACCCTCCTCCCTTCCTCCTTACACACTTCAGTCCTTCCTTCACATATAGTGCCACCCCCTTCCCAATCACCCTGTCCCTGAAATAACCTGTACCCTGGTACAGACAGGTCCCAGTCATTATATTGGGTGGCCCATCTTTCGTGATGGCTGCAATGTCCACCTCTCCCTCTGCCATGAGAACCTGTAACTCTGCAGGTTTTCCTCCCAAAGGCTCTAGCATTAGGGTAACCACCTTCCACCCTCCCCCATCCTGACCTCCTTTCCTAGCATCACCAACAGTACTTGCCATTTGTCCTTTGTCGCTGTTATGGGAGTAAGCTCATATGGTTTCCCAACCTGTGGTCTCTGCATATCTCTTCCCCAACTGCCACCCCACTCCTAGTTTAAATTCCCAACTTCCTCTATGTACTCTCCATCCTCTGTTTCAACACTTTCTTTCCCTCCTCACTCAAGTGTAGTCTGTCCTTGGCATAGCGACTACTGTCCTCCCAGGTCCCTCCCACCCCCCAACAGCCCATACCCTTTAGCACAACACCAGGTTCACAGCCATCCATTAAATTTCTCTATTCTCAGCTTTCTTGTTGTGCTTGCCTTTGGCACCGGAGTATCTCTGAAAAGTTACTGATCTTCGCCCCTCACATAATTGTGCTAGTTCCTCAAACCTCCTCTGGACTGTATCTACTGTCTTGTCAGCCAGGTCATTTGTCCCAAGATGTATAATTAAATGAGGCTTGTCCCTACCCCTTCTAGCATATTTCAGAACAGACTGTCCCACCCTTTCCGCTGTCATTCCTGGCATGGCCTCCACCCAAATGCGACTATGCCTCTCCCCCTTGCTACCCCACCTAACTCCTCTTAGTATTGAGTCCCCCAGCACTAAGATTCCACCCCTCTTAACTCCCTGCTTGCTTCCATTCATCTCCCTCTCTCATTTCTAGCTCCTCTTCTTCCTCCTGCACATTATTTCCCCCTTTTACCCCTGTTGCAATTCTCCCAGCAGAACTTCCCCCGCTCCAGTTTGGTCCAGGCATTTATCAATTACTCCTCTAATTTCATCATTTCCCTCCTCCACCTTCTTCCTCTCTAGCAGTACACAACTATTTCCTGAAGGCCCTTCACAAATGCCCGCTCCCTCTCTCTTCATAGTAACCTGTTCTCTCCTTTCCACTCCATGACTTCTGCCACTTCTTCGCCTCCCTCACAAGTCCCTATCTCCTCCTTCCATTTGTCTTTGTCTCCTGACCTGGTTTCCCGGCAATTGTTCTTCCTGGCCTGGGCCCTTTGTCTCTGCTTCCTTCTTCTGACCCTCTCCTCACCACTGTTGGCTTAAATCGCCTCCCTCATCTCCCCTTCTTCCTCCCTCCAGCATTGGGCTAAACCCACCCCCTATCTGCCTTGCCTTTCTTAGTTCCTCCTGCAGACCCTCAATCTCCTTTCTAAGTTTTTCTATGTGGCTGCACACTAAACATCCTCCCACACTCCAGGCAATTTTTAGAAAGATTCGTGCACCGCAACTGTTGCAGCCTACCACCCTACCCATTGCTGTCGTTGCCCACCAGCGACCCCCCACCCTTCCAGATGCAGGATACCAAACACTCCCCCAAGTCTCCCCTCTCCCTCCTCTATCAGTGCAAAACATTTTCTTTATTTCCCTTACCTCCTTTGTTGCACACGTTTAGATATATTGAGCAACTGCTTTTTATATTCCTATCCTTCCTATCCACACTCAAAAACAGACTAAGTAGCCATTGCACAACCTTCTTCAAACTCCCACTCCTCCTTTCCCCAATGCAATATCAATGCGAAGAAGTAATAATGAAAGCTCCTAGATCTGCACTTACTTCCCTTCCACTGAGAGAGCATTCACCTCTTCACTTGCTGCTGTTCCTTTCCTGGTATGCCCCTCCTACTCCACACCCCTTACTATACCCAGTGTTTAGCTCCTGTCAATCAGATTTAACAGGGCATATAATCAAGAGTTGAGGAAGGGGCAAAATTCAAGCAACCAAAGACAGAAAAGAATACACCACCACTCTTTAAATCCTCAACAGCCCAAAAACAATTCCAAGTAAAGACAACAAAGAAAGTATAGTGCCACCAAAGCCCACAATCCAAGTCTAAAAGAAAAACAGCAATTACCAGTTACTGTAAAGCATTGAATTGAATATGCTTCCTTCCCCTTCTGGCTTCTATAACATTCAAAAATACATACATTTCTATCTCAGCTCTTTACCCTTACCATCAAAAGGTAACTACAATCACAATAATCTACCTTCTACTAATACAGATTCTATCACAGAACCAGAGCACAATGCAAAAACATCTGCTGCTTAGCAACAACAAACAGATGACAACATACCAAGCTGATGTAGCTTTTTTTAAAATAGAAGAAAAAATGTAATCTTTTAAACCAGTAGAAATCAGCAGTCCCAAAAGCACCCTGAACTACAAGAAAGAACACAGTACCACACCTCTGCCACAATAACTAAACAGTTCTAAAACATTGGAGAAAGAAGAAAAGATCAGAGACTGCACAAAAAGATACAATGTACTATAAAGTATTAGGCAATAGTATATTCAGTTGTTTAACAGAGAAAATAAAGTACCTACCAAAACAGACAGAATACCCACAAATGACACTTAGGTTCTCAATATCAGACACCACCAAAGGCACACACAGAAAGGGTTTAAACTATAGTATTAAAATTAACCACATCAGAGTAGAAAGATCACACTAAATAAATGTGTTGATCCTTCTGACTTCCAACTAATATCTACCACACAAATTTTATATCTTCCTGGAGCCTACAGAGTTGTCTTTCACAATCACCTAAATTTACATAAAACAAAATAAATTTTAAACTGAAAATTATAGCAAAAAGCACTTAGCTTTGGGAGCTCTTCTCAAACACAGCCACTCAGCTCAGAGTCCTAGAATCAGAATCCAGAATGTAACTTGTTATAGATATAGACATCTGAAGGTATACACTCAATGTGTTACCCCAGCACAGGTTCCAATCCAATTTCCACCCACTTCTCCTTTGCAGGTTTTCACTCAGAAAAGAAAAAAACACACGTACCACCTCGGACTCCTGGTATATCCTTGGGTACCTCTTTCTTTGACATCAGGCCCATCCCCTGACCAAACATGCTACACTTTTGCCTACAGGAAGGGACCACTGCAGAGCCACATCTGGCCTTGCCTGCAACTAGCCTGACTCCTCTGTCTTACACAAAGTGTCTGCGGGAATATGGAAGGAGCAATAGTAGTTTCTACTCTCCTGTTTCAACTTTTTATAACCTATGACCCCAAATCCTTGGTCATCTTATCCCCAGGCAGGTCTCTGCAGAAACCTACAGGACCCCAAGGAACCTCCCATGCTGAATATCCTGCAATGTTAAACAGCAGGTTCCTAAACCTTTTAACTCTGGGGTGTCTTCATAAACATCCTTGTAATCACTGCGCTATTTTCAGCCATCTGTTGGGGGTGGACTGGAGCTCTCAGAGTGGCAGTAGCTCGGTGCACGTTGGTAAATGTGCCATTTCGCTACTCAGAGAGAGCGCATCTCATTTCTGTTCGAGCAACATTTGGCGACAGTTCCTCACTGTTCACAGTCAAACTGTGTATTTGGGGCCGGCGCTGCAAGTCACTAGCAAATCAGTACAGTAGCAGAACCTGGAGAGAGAAGTTAGAACACAACAGAAATGTATATTGGAGTTTTGGAGCGCCAAGCGAGCGGAAGAGTAGGAGGATCTGAAATCTGAGGGGAAGGGGATGTGAGAGAGAGAGCGAGATCGTTTTGTAAAAAAAAGAGCACAAAGGCATTTGCTTATTGTGGAGAGAGCAGAGTCTCTGTCTAATATAACAATCTGCTGATTATAAAAATATTTAAAAAAAAAGATTTAGAGAAAAAAAAGAAAGGAGAACTACGCAAAAACACTGCACACTGAATTCAGGAGGCTGTGTGTGTTGTGTCTGACTCTGTGGACCCATTTGAAGTGAAGAAAAATAGAAAAGGATACAGCTCTTTAATAAATAAAAAAAAAAAAAAACTTGAGACTCTAAGTGGGGGAAGCGATTCTGTGTTGAACTTAAGTTGTGGGACTACTAAGCATTTCAATAATAATCATGTGGTAAACGGTGGTGTGTGTGTGTGTGTGTGTGTGTGTGTGTGTGTGTGCGTGTGTGAGAGAGAGTTTGTGAGACCAAGCCTGCCCTCCCTGAGAGAGCAGAGATCAGGGACCTGACTGATAACAAGGGTGTGCCTTCTGTGGGTGCAAGACCACTAGATCGAGCCTGCCCAGAGTATAGAAAGTAACGTCTGTGATGTGAAGTACGCAACAACTGAACTAAAAACTATAAACCTCCTTAACCCAGCCCTCCTTACCTAACCTTATATACACCACACCTATTCCTAGCTAGCCTAGACCGGTCCCACTGTCTGTGAGATTATCCCAGTGGTGGAAGGGGGGCAGGGGGTGTCTTGGCTGTAGTGAGACCCTGTAGACTGGGTAGGGTAGAGGAACCTGGGGAACAACTGAAATTATAGGAATAAAAGGTAAACTAAAGGGAAAACACTAAAAGCATTTTTCTGAGCTACAGAAAAACCTGAATTAACCTAGCTGCTACTGCAGTCTGCTACATACATTGGTGGAGGAGGTGTGTGTGCAGTGTGTGGCTGGGGCCATCAGTGTGAGACCACCGAACCTGCCCTGAGAGCCTGAGGGTAGAGTAGAGGAACTTGTGGAAGGGAACAACTGAATACTTAATAAATAAGGTAAACTGTTGCAGTATAAAAACTGAAAAAGCATTTTCAGAGATTGATACCCCCAAAAAAAGATAGCTACCTTCAAATAAACCTATCTTTTAGCTAGTACTTTGTTTGTCCTACCAAGTACTTGGTGGAGGTGTGTGTGGCAGCGGGCTGTGAGACCTAACCTGCCCTGAGAGGAGAGGGTACAGGAACTTGGGAACAACTGTGGACGACTTAGAAATAAACTATAGGAAGGGGAAAAACATTTTTGTGTGACACTACACAGAAAAAAATAATAAACCCTAGCTACCCAGTACTTTGGTGGAGGGGTGTGCGTGTGTGTGTGTGCGGCTGTGAGGCCAAACCTGTCCTGAGAAGGGAAAAAGCATTTTCCTGTCGTACTACTGCTAGTACTCTGTCCAGCTCTGGACCCAGCCACCTCCCACATACCCACCTACTGTGTCCTGCCCTCTTGTAGTGCTGCACAAGCACAACAGCTTAAGGTAAAAAAAAATTACAATAACTCAACACACACAAAGATAACACAAAATAGAATTTTATTGTGTACAATAATACAATACAATACAATACAATACAACAACAATCTTTATTTCACAACTGCAGCATAGAAGACAGTTAAAAAAAATGCAATGAAATAAGCCAAAGCAAGCTACTCTATTTTTTCTTTGGACTGGGAAAAAATCCTCATCTTCTTCATCGGGAACAAAAAGTAAAGAGTCTAAACCTTCTTCACAGTCTGAAAGCCAGCCCCAACCAGCCCCCGGCCCTACTAGTAGTCAGGAAAAAAACCACCAAGATTCTCGGTCTGGGTCTGTGTTTGTAGACATAACAGGCGATCAATCTAACTTGACCATACCAGTTTCTGAAACGGGTGAGCATAACAGTAGCAGCAGTTCAGTGCCATCACATTCTGGTTCAGTACAGCTAAAGCGACCTTTCATTTTAGATGATGAGGAAATAAACACTGAGAAAAGAAGCAAAGATAAAAAATATGACGTAGGAAAAAAGGGCTCAAACATTTCAGCATCACTGGTTAAATCACTAAACCTGGTTAAGGTATGATGACAAAAAATGTGACATGTACTGCTCTGTCTGTAAGAAATATCCCACTCTTGCGACTTCTGCTTATTCAAAAAAACCTAACGTGTTTGCCACTGGTTCAAATAATTTCAGAACCGAGTCCATGAGAGCCCATGAGAAATCAAATCCACATATAATTTGTGCAAACCAGAATAGTCACGAAACTAGTCAACATGCAGTCAATTTTAACTTATCTGAAACTGCAATATATCACGCATTTTCCCATATGGAGGAAGTCACCAAAAATAAAATGAGGTGTTTATAACACCGCATATTCCTTGGCTAAAAATGTACGTCCTTTCTCATATATGGAGTGGCTTTGCACATTGCAAGAAAAAAATGGAGTTAAACTCGGCAGCAATTACGTAAATGGTAAACATGCCAGAGATTTCTGTAACACAATATCAGCTGTCATGTCTGAAACACAGATCCAGACTGTCAAAAATACAAAATTTGTTACCGTTCTTGCAGATGGCAGTACAGATGCAAGCATTACAGAGTGGGAAAATGTCTTCCTTCGGTTTGTTGATGTCGCAGAAAAAAAAGTTACAACTGTGTTAATTAAAGCTGTACCTCTTGAACATTCTCACGCGGATGGAGTTTTTAAAGCAATAAGCTCTGCACTTGAGTCTGTAGATCTTTCTTTTGCGGACCTTAACGATGTGAGCAGACCTGGACCAGTTCTCATATCTGCCAACTTTGATGGTGCCAGTGTGATGATGGGCCATACAGGTGGCACCATAGCAAAAATCCGAGAACATGTCCCCACTGTAATACCCATGCATTGCGTAGCCCACAAACTGGAGCTAGCAGTTCTCGACATCATGAAAATAAATCCCTTTGTTCAAAAAGTAGAAAACACCTTGAAAGGAATTTTTAAATTTTACCACTACAGCCCCAAGAAACTTAGGGAACTGCAGGAAATAACAGATGTCATACACACCGAGTTGGCTCATTTCAGTGCAATAAAGCAAGTTCGTTGGCTTGCAAGTAAGACGCGTTCAGTTCATGCTGTTCAAGTCAACCTGCCCACAGTAGTTCAACATCTTCAACATGTCTCAAACTCTGCTGGTGATGATGGGGCTAAAGCAAAGGCACTTCTAAGAGATGCACCCCAGTACAGTTTGTAAAATCACTGTTTATTCTTCAAGATTTTCTGCCAATATTGAAAAATCTATCACTTGAATTTCTAATGGATGACCTACTAATATTAGAAGTCCCCCAACTCGTCGAGACATGCTTACTCCAGTTGACTGAGCTAAAAACAAGACCTGGAAAGTTTATGACATCATTTTCTAAACCAATATAATCCTGCAGAGAAATGCATGAACTATCTTGTTTCAAAATGTGGCAGTGAGGACAAGACTGCTCCTTTTACTTTCAAAGGGAACTGTCCAGAAGTAAATTTTACGACTGATACACAGCTGCACAGTTTAATAGATGCAGCAGTATCCTACATTGATCAGCGTTTTCGGAATTTCTCTGAGGAACCTCTAAAATGGTTCAGTTGCTTAGATTTCAAAAATTTCGATCTATCACGAGAAGAACTTGCACAACTTGGCACAACCGATTTAAGTAATTTGTTAGACTACTTTCACAACTTTTTTTCTGAAGATCACGTAACCAGTATAAAAAGGGAGTATTCTGCATTAAAAGCAATGCTCAAGTCTGCATTTGATAAGCCATATCTGCAAGTGTATTCACGACTACTACGAGAGAAACCGGCCCAGCCTGCTCACATCCTTGACCTAACAGAAATGTTACTGGCTATGAGAGTGTCTACAGCTAAATATGAGAGAGTATTCTCCATTCAGAATCTTATAAAAACAAAAATAAGAACAAGTTTGGCTGATGACACACTCCAGTCACTTCTGCATATAGCAGTTGAAGGCCCTCCATTAGACAGCTTTGATCCAGATCAAGCTATCAACCACTGGCTACTATCTGGTCCTGGGATATGCCACGTTCATGGTCATCATCATGGCCATGCTAGTTCAACTACTAGTTCTGCTGATTCACGTGAAAATGTCCCTGAGGCTGTCACTAGTCTCGATGATGACAGAATATGATGCTCCGGTTGGAGCAAGCTCAGGCTTCCTGTAACTTTTCCTGATACTGTACTGTCTGCTACTCTGCTGTAATGGTGTTCTCACTGTGCTGCTGGCGCTCTGCACTAGTCTGCTGCTGCAAGTGCACTTGCTGCCAGTTCCTCGCTGCTGATACTGTACTGTCTGCTACCCTGCTGTAATGATGTTCTCACTGTGCTGCTGGCGCTCTGTCTGCACTAGTCTGCTGCTGCAAGTGCACTAGCTGCCAGTTCCTCGCTGCTGATGCTAATTCTGTCACAATCCTTATGCTCGCCATGCTGCTGACAAAAATAAAATCATATTATTCTCATTACTGACTATTTCAACACTAAATAACAAACTGCAACAAATCCGTTGAGTTTTCTGTAGTTTGATACTTTCCATTAAAAATATGCCATTTTATACCAGGACTACCAACTCAAGCACTGGGACAACTACTTCTGGACAAGCACCTCATTTTAAAATTTGCCAAGCCCTGACAGTAACAGAGTTCAGGACCTGATCCACTTTTTTTTTTTTTCACTTGGCCAAAGAACAGTTATGTAAGAACTTACTGTAACAGTAAATCTTTGAGAGAGGCTCTTGCAGTAGGTATTCACAAATAGGACTAAGCCGCCAGGTATCAGGACCCCATGGAAAAGTTTCTAGCTAGCAGCCTCTTAGGCGGGGAGGGCGCCCCGTCAATGACCAGCGTCAGCTTCGTCGAGTATAAAGGGCTGTCTCCATGCCCCAGTTCTTTCCCACCAGAGGCCAAAAGATATGACCAAGAGAGAAGAAATGCCCCCCAATATAAGAAAAGAGAAAACTCAAGGGGACGGTGGGAGGGAAGGCAATACCTACTGCAGGAGCCTCTCCCGAAGATCTGCTGTTATGGTAAGTTCTTACGTAACTGTTCTATCTTACTTCGAGAGGGCTCTTGCAGTAGGTATTCACAAATAGGACTGAGTCTCAAGCAGTCTGGAACAATGTAGAAAGGGGAGGAGAAGTCATCATTCACAGTATGTCTGAAAAGGCTGAATAGGGATTCATGAGAGAAGCCCCTGCAGCGAGAGACAACGTCCAAACTGTAATGTTTCATGAATGTATGGACATAAGTCCAAGTAACAGCTGCACAGATTTCTGCCGCTGGACACATTCCTGAAACAAGCAGCAGAGGCAGCAACCCCTCTTGTGGAGTGACCTCTGACTTGACCCGGAAGGGTCTTCTTGTACTTGTCATAACAGAAAGAGATGCAACTGGCTAACCACTTGGAGAGGCACTGCTTGGAAATAGCATTGCCTTCTCTTCTGTGAGCAAAGGAGATGAAAAGTTGATCCGTTTTTGTGAGATCCTTTGTTCTGCTAGTATAGTATCTCAGAATGTTATGTACATCCAGCGTATGCAGAAGGTATTCTCCGTGATATGAGAGTTCTGGGAAAAAGACCAGGAGCTCTAAGGATTGATTCAGTGTGGATTCAGCCACCACTTTTCAAAGAAACTTAGGGTTGGTACGCATGGCCACCCTTTCCCTGTGGAAAATCAAGTAAGGGATCTTACACATCAGGGCTTGAAGCTTAGACATCCTCCGAGGTGACAGCCACAAGAAAAAATGTCTTCCAGGAGAGGAATTTTAGGTCCGCCTCTGCCGCCGGTTCAAGGGAGGCAGCGTGAGCTTCTCTAAAATAAAATTCAGATCCCATGGAGGGGCAGGGTTGTGGACTGGGGGTCTTAAGTGAAAAAATCCATTTTAGGAAAGTCCTGGAGACTTCCAACTGAGCAACCATCCTGTCCCTAAAGGGGATGAGGTAGGCCGAAACTGCTGCCATATGTACCTTCAAAGAGGAGTAACTAAGGCCCAGATCAAAGAGGTGCCTCAGGTAATCCAGAACTTTTAGTTGCAGGGCAAGAAAAGGGTTCCAGATCCTTGGAGCCGGCCCTAATGGAAAATCGCTTCCACTTCATTATATAAGCAGACCGGGTAGAAGGCTTTTCTGGCCTCCACCAAAATGTCAGCCACTAGAGGTGAAATGCCAAAACGAGCAGTGGCTATGTCTGTAGAAGTCATGCATGAAGGTGGAGTGATCCGAGTCCAGGTTGGACAAGAGTCCCCTGATCCTGGATCAGCAATTCCTGCGACAAATGTAGAGGAAGCAGAGGTTCCTCTGAAAACTGCTGCAGAAGAGAGAACCAAACTTGCCTTGGCCAGAAGGGAGTGATGAGAATCGTGCGCACCCCCTCTGCTCGAAGTTTGTTCAGCACCCTCGGAATCAAAGGAATGGGAGGAGGGAGGCGTAGACTAATCTGTCCTTCCAGCACAGAGACAGTGCGTCCCACCAAAAAATGACTCGCCCTGGAGTGAGCAGGCAGAAGGCGGGAAGCTTGGCATTGTCGGGGGAGGCGAACAGGTCCACCTGAGGAGTCCCCCACTGCTTGAAGATGTCATTTATGACTTCTTGTTTGAGTTCCTACTCATGAGGCTTGAGTGACGAGCGACTGAGGGAGTCTGCCAGGGTGTTTTCCACTCCTGGTATGTGAATTGCTGTCAGATGCAGGTTGTGCTGAGATGCCCAATACCAGACTCTCCTTGCTTCCCAGCATGGGGATAGGAATGAGTTCCTCCCTATTTGTTGAGGTACCAGACAACACACATGTTGTCTGATTGGATCAGGAGGTGACCGGGAAGAATGAAGGGAAGGAGAGCCTGAAAAGCATACAGAACCAATCTCAGTTTGAGAACGTTGATGTGTAATCTCTTCTCGAAGCGAGACCAATTGCTCTAAGTCTTGTGAAGCCTGCACCTGACATGTCTGTGGTCAGAGTCTGGGTGGGATGATCAGTGCTGAAGGGAATCCCCTGACTGAGGTTCTCCTTACCGCCCACCACTGTAAGTCCTGGATCATCGGGTCCGACACCAAGATCTCGTGATCCAAGTCGTCCTGGGATTTGTCCCATTGAGATCGGAGGGTCCACTGGGAGACTCTCTTATGGAGCCGTGCCAGAGGGACAGTGGGGATGGCTGACCCATGAACCCGAGAAGTCGAAAGACCTTCCAAGCCCAACCCGTCTGAGGCAGGAAAGAAGATGACCTTGGTTTTGGGAGTGTCTCGATTCTGTCCGGGGGCAGAAAAGCCCTGCCTAGGGTTGTGTCCAGCACTGCCCCAATGAACTGCAGCCATTGACAAGGGACCAAGTGGGACTTGGCTAGGCTGATGGTGATACCTAGGCTGGAAAAAAACTCCAGGGTGAGGGAAAAGGAGCGCTGAAGGTCCCCTCGGATGGTGCTGTCAAGAGCCAGTCGTCCAGGTAGGGGAAAGACTTGTACTCCCTGGGTATGCAGGAAGGCTGCCACTACCACTAGGCATTTGGTGAACACTCGGCAGGCCGAGGAAAAGCCAAATGGGAGGGCTCTGAACTGGTAGTGTGCCACCTGGAAACAAAAACGGAGGTACTTGCGGTGGGGGAGGGCATATGGGGATATGTAGGTAAGCATCCTACATATCCAGGGTGCACAGCCACAGTCCCAACTGAAGCAGAGGAGGAAGAAGACTCTGCAGAGAGCATTCTGAATTTTTTTTTTTTTTACGCCACATAATGGTTTAGAGAGCCGAGATCCAGAACGGGTCTTAGGTCTCCTGTTTTCTTTAGTACTCGGAAGAAATGAGAATAGTAGCCTGTCCCCTGAAAGGGGGAAGGGATGGGTTCTATTGCTGCCTTTTGAAGAAGGGAGTTGATCTCTTCGAGTACCAAACGCATGTGAAGAGGGCAGTACGACGACAGAGGGGTGGTCTGTGGGGTGGATTCTCGAGGAACTCATATTGAGTGTCCCGCTGAAACCAACTTAAGAACCAATGCATCGGTAGTTATTCTATCCCAACCTGGCTGGTAAGAGGAAAATCTTCCCCTACTGGTTCCTCTGGAGGCTTCGGAGAAAAAGGGAGAGGCAGAGAGTCAGGAGGCTGAGGGCAAAGCGGCGGCCAGGGCTCCAGGAGTCTTGTGAGATTTACTTGGGGGAACTCTGGCCACTGACACGGCTCAGCGTTTATTGGGACGGTTAGCCTGCATCTGTTTCGGTCTTTGGCGGTTTCGGTGCTGAAAAGTACACTTCTGACCCTGAGAGGATTTATACATGATATGGACTGACTTCAATGATGACCCCTTCTCTTGCAACTCGGTGATAATGTCCTTGACATCACCTCCAAACAAAACTGATCCCCTTAAAGGGGCATCATGTATGGCCGTCTGTATTTCAGGCAGGTTGCTTCCAAATCATAGAAACAAGATCCTCATGAGGCTCAATCCAGGGAGGAATCAGTGTAGGAGAGGTTTCGGGAAGATCCAGTTTCTTCCGCTGAGGATCTGGCTCCACTGATTGCCATTCATAAGCAGCCTGAATTCATTTCAGCAATTCCAGAAATGAAGGATCCACCGGAGGAGACTTGGGAGAATCCTTTGGCTTAGGGGTCTCTGGGGTGTGGGGCTCGTCTCCTGGGTCGGAGGGTTCAGGGTCTGAATCAGTGTCTGACAGCTCCGAAGAGGAAGAAGAGGAGGCCTCCTGAAAAGGTGGGGGAATCGACCATTTTGGGTTACCCTGAGGATGCGTGCCCTCCCTAGGACAACAGCCAGAAGGTTCTGCCCTGGCATCTGATAGAGGAGGAAGAGTCACTTGTCTCTGACAAGCGGAATCTGGCATACGGTCCGGCGTCAGCAGATGATTTTCTGCCTCTTTAGTGAGCTGGGACTTGGCTCCAGCACACCAGGAAGCTAAAACCTCAAGGTCCATTTGAGGCTGTGGAGAGTGTGGGGGGGGGGGACTTGGATACGGGTAACTGGGAAACCCGTAAGAGGGGTACCCATAACCTGATGGCGGGAGGCCCGATATCGGGTAATGAGAGGTCGGATACTGCGGCAACGGGCAGTGCGGCGTTGAGTACTGAGGTGTCGGATATTGCGGCATCGGATATCCTGGCACCAGGGGCTCCAAAGGAGCTGAAGGACCTGGTGTCAGCCCAGCCAGAGGACCAGATGGGTCTGGCATCAGTCCAGAGGGCGTAGGGGCCGGAGGTCCCACAGGAGGATCTATTTGGGCCCTGCAGGCTCGGACGGCGAAGCGGTTCGGTCACCAGGCACTGGTATGCCAGAGGGTGACGGCAGGTTTACCGACGTCAAGTCCGGTGTCGGAGGCTCACGGCTGTGCAATCATCAGAGGAGCCGACGACCGGCTTAGCAGCCTTATCCAGGCAGGTGACGGCAGAGCAGGTACCAGACTTATCGGACCCACTCGCATCGTTAGGCCCAGTAGTAGAGGTGGCTGTAACGGGAATGGAGGCCTCCTTGCCCGGAGGCTCAGTGGGCCAGGCGCGAGCCCGATGGGGGCCGGCGCGCGGTAACCCCAAGGTGGCCGTCAGGCGATCCCCTGAGGGGAAGATACCTGTAAAGCCGCAACTCTAGCTGAAGTCATGGGGGCTGTGGATGACGAATCCCGATCCTGTGTTTTTCCTGGTCCCGTTTCTTCTTATGGTGGCCTTCGGGGGAAGACGGTGTCTGTTGGATTTTTTTCGGTTCTTTTTCCATGGAGGCCATATTTTTCTTTAAAATGTGGGCTTCCAGGAACTGCTGTTGTCTCCTGTGGGTGACCGAATTGAATATCTAGCAGTGATCGCACTCCTCCATGCGGTGTTCTGGGCCTAGGCAGAAGAGACACAAGGAGTGGCCGTCCTTGTGAGGGAGTTGGGATCCACATGACTCCCATTTGTTTTTATGTGATTCGGAGGGCATCGGGGACGACATACACATCCAGGTATAAGGAATGATTTAGAGAAAAAACTTTACATTTTTGTAGAGAAAATACTCATCAAAATGGCAGTAGAAGTAAGCTGCTCTTCATAAGGTACTTTGTAAACAACGGCAGGAAAGAACTGGAAGGCGGGTGTGAGGGACCGTCCCTTTATACTAACGTAAACTGATGCTGGTCAGTTGACGTGGGGGCGGTCCCCCGCCATAGACTGCTAGCTACAAATTTTTCCGTGGGGTCCTGACGCCTGGCGGCTTAGTCCTATTTGTGAATACCTACTGCAAGAGCCCCCTCGAAGTAAGATTTAATGGTTCCCAGACAGGAACCCTATGCATGTTATGTCATCTCATTCTCGATGCCCTACAGGGGGCATGCCTCAGGCAGCTAGTGTTGGAACATACTCTGGAGGGAGCCGTCTTAGACCTGGTACTCTCAAACGGGGACAGAGAGAGGATCTCAGATTTAGAAGCGGGTAGCCATCTGGGAACAAGCGACCACCAGACAGTGTGGTTCACAATAAACACAGCCATGGAGTCAAGCCATACAAAAGCAAGGGTACTGGACTTTCGGAGGGCTGGCTTTGGCAGAATGGGAGAGTACCTAAGGGCAGGGAGTAGGGGTGGAGGAACAATGGGGAAAAAAATCAAAACTGCCATCACAGAGGCAACAAGCTGTTGTGTTAAGTAATTAAACAAAACAAAGGAAAAAAAAAACACTACAGTTCTCAAAAGAGGTGGCAGGAAAGGTAAGGGAGAAAAAGATACCATTCAGAAAGTATAAAGAATCACAGAACGAGCAGGACAGAGAACTGTAACAGTTATAGCGGAAGGAAGAGGGAAGGCAGTCAAGGATTGCAAAGGCACAAATCGAGGAAAAGATAGCCAACACAGTTAAGAAGGGGGAATAAAACCTTTTATAGGTACATTAGTGAGCGAAGAAAGACCAAGGGAGGGATAGTGAGGCTTAATAAAGTGGAGGGGGGGTTTAGGCAGAGGGTGACAGTGAAAAGGCAGAGATACTAAACAAAATCACAAAAGAAGAGGAGAAGGACATACCTAAACTAAACAATAGAAGCACTCTGGATAGTGGGATCGATAACAGTCCATTCACAGAAGAAAGGGTCCTGAAAGAACTCCTAAAACTCAAGGTGGACAAGGCAATGAGACCTGATGGGATTCACCCCAGAATTCTAAAAGAAATGGAAATTGCGTACCTACTGTAATTCTGATCTTTCTGTGCATCTTCACCATTCATCACCTTTGGGTAGTTGGCTGGAGGTCATGACCCACTTAAGGTTGTTTTTGAATGGGGCGGAGTCGGCCTTTCACTCGGCACCGCCCCTCGAGGCCAACGTGCTGTGTGGCTCATGGGTTGGCTGTTAGGTGTTGTCGAGTCCGCCTCCCGCCAGTTCTGAGTTGCCGAGAGGTGAGAAAAGGGTTGGGAGGGTGGGACAAGGAAGTCCAAGGGACAGACAAGGAAAAGATATAAAAAACTAAAAGGAGAAATAAACGACTGCAAGGACAGAACAATTTTGAAAACTAAGGGGATTGGGTAGGGGCCCCAATCTCTGGAAGTAGGAGAGAGGGAGGTAAAGGATTTTTAGAAGGATAAGAGTGAGATGGAGGAAAAACAGAAGATACATACCCTGTAACCTTAAACTATATCCAGACTGCATAGGAACTGTGAAGGAGTAGCCAAGAGGCTAACAGCCAGAATTCAAGGCACAGAATCACTGGCAGTAACTCCCACAATGCAGAATCGGCTATTCTGGAAGAAAAGACAGGACACAGGGATATCTCCCCCCTCTCAAAGGGAGATTTTGGTGCAAGAAACCTAGATTCCTAAATTAATTGAGGTTATGTCCAAAGGACAAGGAAAGTAAAGGATTGACGGGGAGAAGGAAAGAAAGGAGAGCAACTGCCAACCCCCACCCCGCAGGGGTGGAGCCAGAGCACTGAAGGAGTGCCCCCCATCCTGACCACTCTACCCCTAAAGAAAATTATCCCCGTGTCCCAGTTTACCCCACTCCTGACTAACAGAAAGGAGGGGGGCGAGGATGGGTACAGAGAGGGAGGGGGATCCAGAGACTGAGGCCCCAGGGGGATGGAGGGTGGGACTGTGATGAATAGTGAAGATACGCAGAAAGATCAGAATTACGGTAGGTACATAATTTCCATATCTTATCTGTGTCAATCTTCACCATTTATCACCTTTGGGTGAGTGCCGAGCCCCCCCCCCGGAGGGGGCTTTTAACCCTAAGGGGCTGAGTCCCTTAGCTCTCAGTGGGTGACACACTAAGAGGAAGAACCTTCACGGGTCTGGAAAGGCCTGAGAGTGGGGAAAGTGAGACAGGGACCCCCCAGAGGGGGTAGGAAATTGCCCCGACAGACGCCGTCTCACCCTACGGGAGAAAAGACAGGTTCTCTGGTGAGCGGAGTTAATCACCCTACGCCGGGCCAAGGGTGACAACTGGGAGAGATGCAGCCATGCCGTCCGCCTAGTGCAGATCACTGTCCCTACGACCCTGGTAGCTACCTCACTGGCATCATATGGTGCCCTTGCTTGGTGCCTTGCTAGCTCCAGGCCACGTGCAGAGAGTGCAATGGCTTGTCTGGCTTGCTCCGTGTCAGGCATCGAAGCTAGGAGTTGACCTAGCCTGGACCACAACAACCGGTCATAGGATGCATAGTGAGCCTGATGTGCTGCAATAAAAAAGCAGCAACCATGCAAAGTAGAATGCCCTCCTCCCCCGGGAGTCAAAATCCAAGGAATCCTGATCCAGGGGCTGGTCACGGTGCAGGGCGCGAAACCCATCGGGGAGTATCCAAATGCGTCAATCCTGACTGGGGATGAGGCATGGAACCTGGAGACTCTGGGGGGGGGGCACAATACCGCTGGCAGAGATCCTTAGGGGCTGGGACTCCGGAAAAGGGTCTCTGCCAGGAGCGCAAAGACGCCTCCCAAAAGGGAGCAGGCCAGAGGGGGCACCACAAGGGTGTCTGCACTGAAATCGTCCAGAAAGGCGTGCACCAAGTGCTCCAGATTGTGTTAAGTGTGTGGGGTGATGCACAGGTCCTCCAACATCCTCACGAGGAATCGCTGATACTCGGCAAGATCAGCAGCTGGAGAGATGTGGACAGACAGCTCCTCTCCCCCAGAAGAGGGGGGATGAGGAGTTAGAGGACCTCAGAAGTTCAGTAGCTGACTGCTCAGGAAGAGGCTGAAAAATCTGTCTGTCCATAGCCCTGACATAAGTGGGAAATTGAGCAGCCACTGCTTTGAACTACTCCCAGGAGAGAGGACCGCTAGGACCAAGGATACCC
The DNA here is from genome assembly GCA_016271365.2 of Neoceratodus forsteri. Taxonomy (NCBI): domain Eukaryota; kingdom Metazoa; phylum Chordata; order Ceratodontiformes; family Ceratodontidae; genus Neoceratodus; species Neoceratodus forsteri. The sequence goes on from CM057451.1 coordinate 1,098,285,907, forward strand.
GGGAGCGCAGGAGAATGTGGCAGAGGAGTGGGGGCAGAGTAGACAACAGAAATCGGTTGACCTCAGCCTGGGCTAGGGAGCGCACCAGGAGCCCTAGGGAAAGGTGCTCTGGAAAACTCCACAGCCAACAGCTGATCAACCAAACTGGAACTGCCTAGGCTGCGCCCTGAACAATCCCCCCTGTGAGGTGACCGGGGCCGTGAAAGTCCAAAAGGACGGTCCCCTACCTCCAAAGAACGGGGCCCTCTCAAGGAAAATAGAGGAAGGGCGGAGGGTCACAATCGGATCCTCCCAGAGCCCGGGTGGGCCCCGGAAAAAGGCTGCTGCACAGACTCCATACCCCTCGACCCCTCGGAATCCAAGAGTGCCCTCCTCCTCGAGAAAGCCAGCCTAGGCAGTTGGCAGCCTTGGTCGGCCCCTGAAGAGCTATCCAGGGAGCAGCACCCTCCCCTCCCGTGGGTGCGCTGATCGGCCCCAAAGTCGGGCGATCGAGGCACACCACCTGTGGGGGTACCACCACTGAGGAGTCAGAGAACCCTCTGAGACCAGGCTGCACAGCAATGGAGGCCTGTACCACTGCCTGCTGGTCAGCACCCCTGACCCTGGTCCCGGAAGTCACTGTTCACTCCCCAGAGAGAGGCTGGCCCCGGCCTGTCGAGGACACTACCAAGGTGTTCACATAAGCAGCCAACTCCAAGGAGTCAGACTGCCTGTCTGACTCAGAGTCAGACTCCTCCTCCGAAGAGAAGGAGACCGAAGTTCTGTGCCAAACAGTGCGTGGACGCCTACTACCATCCCTGAGCAGCTCCAGAACTGGACACAGCACCGTGCTGAACCACAGTGCCACGGATGGTGCCGAGGCAAGAGACAGTCAGGGACAGCACCATAGAGCCTCCCACAGCGCCACTAGCACCATCAGTGCCGCGAACAGCGCCAATAGCAGCTACGGTGCCGAGCAACTGACCAGCGCCAACGACAGCACCATCAGGGCCCACAGCGCAAGGCCCAAGACAGCGCCGATGGACAGCGTCGAGGACGGCGCCGACCCAGGCCTTCCAAACCGCGGGTACGACACTGGGGGAGCCTTCGCCCCCAAAGGGGCGAATGCCAAGACGGTGCCTCCCGCCTGACCCCCGAAAGGGGCAGACTGGGCCTCCTGCACCGTGGAAGGGGCCTCTGCCATGGCCAGACTACAAGAGACAGAGGCCCCCTCCTCCTCGGTCCATATAGAACAGGGAGGGGACCCGGAGGAAAGGCCAAGAGAATGCGGCTTGGCCCGATGAGTGCGTGCCCATCCCCCGAAAGTCGGTGGAGCTTGTCCCACTTTCCACATGCATTGCTCGATGACCTGGCGGTCCGTGGAGAAACAGGCATCGCACTAATCCATGTCGTGAAGCGGGCCAAGACACGCGAGGCAACGGTCATGCTGGTTGGTGATGGAGTACTTACAGCCACAAGGGCACCGTCGCATGGGGGGGCCATTCCATCTTGGAAGTTTTTTTGCCCTACGACCGAGACACAATCTACGAAAAAAGAACACCAAACAAGACCAGACATCGCAAAAATAAAATAAGGAACAGTCTTACCAGGCAACATTGGGTAGGCGAACAGAACCGGCAAGAAACTCTGAGCTGACGGACTTCGACACTGGGTCAAAACAGAGTCGAAGGAAATTAGAAGGATTTCGAACTGTGCAACCGAAGTGCGTCAACTCCGCCCATATATAAAAAAAAAGCTCCCGCAGGGTCATGACCTCTGGCCAAGTACCCAAAGGTGATGAATGGTTAAGACTTACACAGATAAGGTCTAAGGGGAGAACTAATGACACTACTGACTACCCTTTTTAACAAATCATGGGAGGATGGTGTGGTACCCGAGGACTGGAAGAAGGCGGATGTGATCCCCCTTCACAAAAATGGGAGCAAGGTAGAGGCAGGAAACTACAGACCTGTTAGTTTGACCTCAGTGGTAGGGAAAACCACCTAGACTTTAGCAAGGCATTTAACACAGTCCCACACAAAAGATTAATAAACAAGTTAGTCAGCCTGGGAGTGGGTCCCAGGGTGGTAGCCTGGGTAAAAAAGTGGTTGGACAACAGGACGCAAAAGGTAATAGTAAATGGAGTCCAATCCTAAGAAAGGGAGGTTACTAGCGAGGTACTGCAGGGTTCAGTACTGGGACCGGTCGTTTTCAATGTCTTTATAAGTGACATTGCACAGGGACTGAAGAAAAGTATGCCTCTTTGCAGAGAACACAAAGATCTGCAACATGGTTGATACACAAGGGGGTTTGAAAGGATAAGAAGGGACATGGCAAGGTTGAAGAAATGGTCAAATGTATGGCAGCTTAGATTTAATGCAAAGAACTGCAAAATAATGCACCTGGGAAACAAAAACCCAAGGGAAGAGAACACAATTTGGGGGGGTACTAACAAAAAAAAAAAAAAAAAAAATGGAAAGGGACCCGGGGGTAGTCGTATCAGATGACCAAAAGGTAGGCAGGCAATGTGAGAAGGCAGTAAGGAGGACTGGGGGATAGCGGGATGTATAGGAAGAGGTATCACCAGTAGAAAACAGGAAGTTGTTATCCCTCTGTACAGACAGTTGGTTAAACCTCATCTGGAGTACTGCGTGCAGTTCTGGAGACCCCATCTCCGCAAGCACATAGATGGAATAGAGGCAGTCCAGAGGAAGGCAACTAAAATGGTGCAAGGTCTGCACCAGAAACCATACGAAGAGAGACTAAAAAAGCTTAAGATTTATACCCTCGAGGAAAAGAGGGAGAGGGGAGATATAATAGAAACTTTCAAGTACCTCAAGGGAATTAAAGTCCAAGAGGGTGGCATCTTTCAGAAAAAGAGGTGTGCAAGAACAAGGGGGCACAGTTTGAAGACAGAGAGGGAATGGATTGGGGCAATGTGAGGAAGTATTTTTTTCACAGAGAGGGTGGTGGATGCACGTAACGGCCTTCCTGAGGAGGTCGTGGGGTCAAGAACAGTGGGGGAATTCAAGAATGTATGGGACAGACATAAGGCAATTATAGCGGGGGGGTTAGCCGAAAGCAGGCTGTTGGTTAACTAGGATCTGCGCTTATCCAACTGGTAGGGAAATGGGCAGACCGGGTGGGCGAAGCGGTCTTTATCTGCCGTCAAAGTCTATGTTTCTATTTGTCTTCTAGGGACCTTTCCTTATGTTTGTAAGACAGGAAGGGTTCTTCTGAGAGTGCTTAGTGACCTAGATCATTCATAAGTATAGAAATCATAATTATTATAAACTGCTTTATTATTTAATTATTATATACTACAAGTCTCAATGGCTGAGAGGGACCTGGGGGTGGTGGTGGATGTCAAGATGAACAACTCTGAGACTTGTAGGAGGGCAGCAGCCAAGGCCAACAGCATGCTGGGATGCATCGCTAGGGGGATCACCTCCAGAAGGAGGGAAGTGATACTCCCTCTGTATAACTGCTTGGTGAGGCCGCACCTGGAGTACTGCGTGCAGTTTTGGAGGCCACACTTAAAGAGGGACATTAACCTCCTGGAGAGGATCCAGAGGAGGGCAACCAAAATGATTTGGGGCTTGGGGGACAGGACCTATGAGGAGAGGCTCGAAGAGCTAAATATGTACACACTGGAAGAGAGAAGGGACCGGGGGGACATGATAGAGGTCTTCAGGTACATGAAGAGGGTAAATAGGGGAGGAACAGTCAGGGTGCTTCGAAGGAAGGAGGAAGGGGCCACTAGAGGGCATGGGTGGAAGCTGGAGGGGGGAAGATTCAGGGGAGAAAGGAGGAGGTGCTACTTCACTGAGAGGGTGGTGGAGCATGGAATGCACTACCTAGGGGCTGGTGGAGGCAGAGACAGTGGAGGGGTTCAAGAGGGGGTGGGACAGGTACAGGGGAAGGGTTCTGGAAGCAAAATCCAATGCAGCAAAAATATCCGGAACTGGGAAGGGAGAAGCCAGAGAAGGCGAGGGGGACAGCAAGGTCAGCACCCAGGGTGGGGGCTGACCAAACGAGCAGACACGAAAGACCGTTAGGCCTATTCTGCTGGCATTTTAGTATGTTAGTATGCTTTGGTCCCAAGTCAGTTAAAGTACAGACCTGGTTACCTGGAGTACAGTTCGTGACAGTCTGTGTTGCCAAGGAAATGTACCACCTAACAATTCTGAAGGCTGTGGGTCCCAATCAATTTGCTGACTGATGTTTATAAGAACAGCCCCCAAAAGAAAAAGTGTAGATTGTGGTCAGACTCCCAGAAGACAGGACCGCAGATGTGAAATAGTCCAAATGCGCCTTTTTTTTCTTTTTTAACTAGGACGTGGACTTTGATAGCATCGTACCCATGCTAAAGATCTAAACAATCAGCAGGTCTTGTTTTCAAGTTGTGTCAGTCTGACATGCCAATAGCCAGACGGACCTTTGCAGAGTTAAAAACAATAATGTGGTCTGGATCCTGGGAGTTAAAAAGACTGCCAACAAGACACCTCTTTTTTTTTTGTTTGCTTAAGGAGATCTTTGGTCCCTAAGACTGAGGATCGAATGCCAATAAAGCAAGACTGCAGTGTAACAAAGGACAAAACCAGTCTTGGGGTGGGGGGGAGGAGAGAAAGTTTTATTTATTTGCTTTTGTTAACCGGGTGAGTGCACTAGGTATAGAGATGCCTATTTTCAGGCACGACCCAGGAGGGTACAGGTCAAATACAGAAAACAGCAGCAATGTGACGCAGCACACAGAATTAGGTTATACAATACAGAGATAAGTCGGAAAGGATAAGAGTTTACAACCAACTTGCAGGACAAATTATACATGGACAGACAAAGTTAAATAGATAAAATGATAAAAACACGGGTCATTCAAAAGGCAAGTGTGGTACAAGTACAGAGAAATGACAACAGACATTTTCATGGACAGTATACAATAAGTACCAATTTGCAAAAATAAGAATAGTAAGAGAAATGGAGGGGAGGAGGAGGGGATGGGGGTAGGTTAGAAAGTGTGCAACAGGGGGGGCGGGAGTACAGTAGGGTAGCAGAGTAGGAGAAAGAGTTTAAGGTGGATGGAAGCTAGTGCAGGGGCTTACTGCGAGTAGATGTTCACGGTGGAGCATTTTGAAGCGACCATGTGTAGGGGCAAGACTGATAGTTTGGGGGATAGAGTTCCAATATTTAGTGGCAGCATTGGAGAAAGCACGTGCACCCATTGTAGTCTTACACCGAGGGATGTAGACAGGAGTCTGTTCAGTTCAACGGAGCTTGTAGGAGGGAGGTTGAGAGTGTAATAGAGAGGCAAGAGATTGAGGGAGGCCTGATCTGATTATACAGTCTATCAAGGCACCACAGGATAGGAGGCGGTGGGCAGTAGGACTAGGCCATATCAGGTCAGCATAGAGCTGACAGCGGTGTTTGTAACAAGGACAGGCCGAAGCATAATGGCAGATGTTGTTATATGTAGTATCCCATGGATGGAGAGATTTTTCAGTTGCACCTAGATAGGTGACTGAGCTGTAGGCCAATGATTAGAGCAAAAAGCCTTGTGCCACAGCAAGCCTAGCAGATGGGGTGAGGGCAAAGCAAGTACGGTAGGCTGTTCCGATTTTCACATTTACAGCTTTGCAGGTGGTAGTGATGTGGGACTCGAACTCCAATGATTCATCAAGAAGAATACCCAGGTATTTGAAGGAACTGGTGCTAACTAATAGGGAATTGTCAGAACAGGATATTTTGAGGGAGTTCTGATTTGATTTTAGTCTTGCAGGAGAGCCAAAGAGCATAGACTGAGTTTTATTTACATTGAGAATGAGGTGATTTACAGTTAGCCAGGACTGCATGTTTAGGAAGTCTGAAGAGAGTGTGTTGTTTATGTCCGATACATTACCGGCACTGTAGTAGAGGACATGGTCATCTGCGTATAGCAAAGTGAAGCAGGTAGGTACCTGGGATGGAAGATCATTAATGAAAACAGTGAAAAGCAGGGGGCCAAGTATGGATCCCTGCGGGACACCAACATAAATGGATGACAGATCAGACATAGTGGAGCTAAGGGGATACACAGCCATAAAACCATTAGTCAAAATGCCAGTACTTCTCAGGTTCCCAGATCGCAAGGGAACCATAGAAACTATGAAAAAGCTTAACAAAAATTTAACAGAAATCACTACTAAGTAGGAATTAAAAGAAAATTAACAACAAATACTAAAACACCAAAAATTAAAGGAAGAAAACTGGGAGTAGCTGAGAGAGCTCTTTCGGCGCCACTTGCTTTGCAGCGGAGAAATAAATCTGTTGCTGTACAACAGAACGCAGTGCCACCACAGGGAGCAGGTTTGAAAATATTCTAAGTTCCATCATTTATGTACTTTCCACTCTCTCTCTGGGGCAGCTTCACCTGCAGGGCAAACTGCATTAGTTAAACATAATGAGGGATTACTGGGGTTTGAACTATGTTTTCTAGAGGTATCAGAGGTAGAGAGGTATCAGAGGTAAAGTATGCAATAAAGCAGGGGTAAAAATTAAGAAAATAATCTGGTGTGGGAGGCGGAATACCAAAAGCCCAAGTCTGGTATTCCATCTCAAACTCCGGTATTCCATCTATCCCAAACAGCATGCTATAGATGAAACTGCAAAGTGGAGGCCAGGAGGAGTGGTATCCCAGTCGGAAGACCAGCATGAACAAAATGATATTCCACCTTGAAAACTGGTATGCAAAACAAGGCAGAATACCAATAAAATACAGTCCTGTAAAGCACGACAGGGTGTGTGATTAGGGGTCAATAATCACATGCCTCTCAAGGGTGTTAGGCATGAGGTGCTTGCACCAAATGCATTTAAACACCAGAGAGAGAAGTGTGATTACTGACCGTAATGACACATCCATGAAGTGCTTTACTGCACTTATAACGTGTTAAACAATCTATCAATTAAAAAACCATAGGTAATGATTTATGCTTTGATGAAAAGGAACAAAGAAACACAAAAGCTGTCAGCAGGTAAGGACTTCTTGGCCCACCTAGTCTGCCCTAAATCCCCTACATACTGCACTACTCCAGCCTCCCCCCCCCCCGCAACAGCCTTATTACTATGATCCCCTTGTGTTTATTCCATGCATGTTTGAATCCTGCTACCATTTTAGAACCCACCACCTCCACTGGGAAGCCGTTTCAGGTGTCCACCACCCTTTCCGTGAAGAAGTATTTCCTCACATCACATTTCATTATTTAAGTGCCGAACATTATATAGTCCCTTCACTGTTAGGATTACGCTGTATGCCACAACGCTGAGGGAGTGGAGAGCAATGTCCCTTCTAGAAAGCAGCATGCTGCGGCCGCAAGTTGCTGATAGGAAAGGTGCCCTCATTCTGTAGTGGCTGCAGCAGTCCAGGAGGAGCCCGAGTGGTGTTGGGAGAGGGTTCTGTGAGCACAGCGTTGGCGATCAGTGTTTCCATTTTAAGTTTTTAACAGCATTAATCAGGGGGAGTAGTATGGCATGAATCTAATTATACAGCTCTGAGCTGCTTTCAGTGAATGAAATCACTGCAGTTTTTTGCATGCATGTTATACCAAAGGGTAGCAGATTTCCAGCCCATAAATGATAAAGGTAAACTCTGTATACTAGGGCAAGAAACAATGTAGCAGAAATAGCTATAAATTATATAGGCTCCTGCCAGCAGCTTCGAAATACAACACAGATGAAATAAAGGGGAATTGTCAATATTCCTCCACAAAAACAATGGACCTATAGGTCCCGATTAGGTAAACCGCACTGGCGGTAATTTTTTAGAATAACTTGCACAGCTGTTATATGTAGTAAGTTTATCTAGTTGATCCTGTGACCCTCCAACAGCCATTATTGTTCCAGAATCCCCCACAGCAAGTCCTTGGACGACGCGATCGATGGGCTAAGCCCCGGGGGACTCCTATTATGTGATGGTACAGTTGTCAGAAAATATTAACTCATTCCATCCTGGGTGGCTATGTTGGGTCAGGTTAAGCAATGGATGATTCGGAAGCCATATGGCATTATTGGCAGTTTTAGTTTTAAGATATACAGCACATGTTTGAGCTGCTAGTTCCAGTATTGATCAATTGAGGAAAGTACGTTCTTTGGTCGATCAATACAGGCGCTAGAAGCACAAACGTGCTGTAGATCTTTTAATGTTTTCTGATAACTGTGCTGGTACACAGGAGTCCCCCATGGTTTAGCTCGTCAATCATGTCATCAAAGGGCTTGCCAGAGGGGACTCTGGAACAGTAATGGTGAGCAGAGGGTCACAGGATCAACCAGATAAACTACAAATAACATCTATGTAAGTTATTTAAAAAAAAAAAAATCCAGTGTGTTTTACCTATTGGGACCTATAGGTCCCGAGTTTTTGCCTGGGGTGTAACCGACTATGTACATTGCAGTATGATTATGTCTTACGAATAGTTTGATGTATAAACTTTGTCAATACCAGTGTAACCCGTAATGCCAATAGAGTTATTTTTGAGCTGGAATTGAGAATGTGAGAGACAGACAGCGTTTCATTTATTTATATAGCACACTTTCATAGAATACATAAAAACAGTTACAGGGGTTGACTTCATGGGGAAATACCTTCTGCCATCGGGCTAGAGACTGACAAAAATCTGGTGGCCTGCAGTAAATTACTGTGGCCCACAACTGATTTTGAGAATTTACAGCTACAGTGAAGATGTTGACGTGGGTGTGATGAACTATTTAGCCCCCACATTCACCACAGACTGCTGCTTGCCTCTCAGACTGTGTGTTCACTTTTCAATGCAATTAAAAATTAGACTGTAGTGAAGGAAACTTTTTCTTGCATTTTTCTTCAACAGAAGTGATTAACTTTAAGAGTAGCAAACAGAATGATGGTCCCTGCCCCACCTTCACCACAGTCTGCTGCTTGACTCTCAAACTATTAAGAGTTTAAGAAAAGCTACGTTAAACAGAAAATTTTATTTTTTCAACCACAATCTGATTAGCTGCAAAAGTCCCTCCCTCACATTCACCACAGACTCTTGTTTGCCTCTCAGACTTAACTTGACTCGGACTGTTTTAAACGAAAGACTAATACTTTGTAGGAAACCAGTTTTTTTTGGTTGATTTTTTTTTTTGTTTTGTTTTATTTTTACAGCAAGAAATGAAGATTTTCTAGCTGCAAGAGCAGCATGCTGCGTGCCAGCCCCCGGCCCACACTACTTCTACCCGAGCTACATTTCAGTAATTATATGCAGTTCTTTAATAGTTTGTCATTCTTGCCCAACTGAAAGCACAGTTGGAAAAAAAGTTTTGTTTCTTTATTTTCTATTCAATCAGACCGACCCATCAGTACACCTCTGTCTCAGACTTCTCTCACACAGAAAGAACCCTCTCCCAAATAGCACTGCGACTGATCTGGTGGCAAAGATAAAAGGGGGTACATACTTACAGCTACATATGTGCCACCTTCATTGGCTCTCCCCCTCTGCCAATCACATATGTGCCTTTCCATTTAACTTCCTTTTCACGCCGTACTGTTCCGACGAATGGAGCACATTACCATCATGTGATGCAAGTGGGAGCCCTTAAACCATAATGTGGTTTACAGTGACACGTTGTGTAGGACTCCCATTTGCATGTAAGCGCACTGCCATACCCTAGTGTTCCATCTTCCTGAGCTGTGCACGAGCGGACACTTATTCGCACGCACCTAAGATTTCTTAAAGGTGCAGTACTGGTAAATAGGAAATGGGGAAATAAAGTGTTACTGGTCACTCGGGCCAGCAGCTGGTGTTCATACAGTGGCCCAAATCTGTTTCTGGAGACCTCGGGCCACCGTTAAAGTCGACCCCTGCAATTAAAAAATATAATATTTAACATCAGAAATAAAAAAAAAATAAGAGTTTAAATAGGTAACGTTCACTAATATTGACTCAGTTAATTCACTAAAGCAAAACTTTCTCTAAAAAGAAATGTCTTTAGCTTCCTCTTGAAGGCACTGATTGATGGGGCCTCTCTGATGGATCGAGGAAGTGAGTTCCACAGGGTTGGTGCCGTGAACAAAAATGCTCAGGCACCTGAAGATTTCAAACATACCCTGGGAATCGCAAGGAGGTCCTCATTAGTTGACCAGAGGGGACGGGAGGGGCAACAGGGCGACAGAAGGTCTTGCAGGTATCTGGGCCCCAGTCTGTGTAGGGCCTTGTAAGTCAGCAAATCAACCTTAAAGGTAATCCACCACCTAACCGGCAGCCAGTGTACAGAGTGGAGCACAGGTCTAATCTGACAAGACCTCGAGAGGCTCATCAACAACCTGGCCGCAGCATTTTGCAATAGCTGCATGCAGTGGAGCTCACCCCAGATAGCCCCAGGTAAAGGGCACTGCAGTAGTCAAACCAGGAGGTCACAAAGGCATGCACCAGTGATGGCAGATCACCTGAGGGAATCAGGTGTCTAATTTTAGTGATGTTGTGAAGATGGTAACACACACTTCTCTAGACTACAGTCAACACCTGAGATTCACACATCAAGCCGCAGTCCAGCAAAATGCCAATATTTTTCACCTTAACCGAGACAGGCAACTGGGAGTCCCCAATCCTAAAACCGGAGACCTGACCAGACTGCACCCCCACCATCGGGCGGCCAAGATCCACCACCAGTACCTCTGTCTTGTCCGGATTCAGCCTCAGCCAGTTGGCTCTCATCCAGTTCTGGATCTCAGTAAGGCGCTGACAAACTCGAGGCAGCATCTTGCTGTTCTCCTTACTACCCTCATCTGTTTCCTTCTACTATTCTGCCCACCTTCCATGTACTTTCACAACACCTATGCTGAGAACTCAAGGCTCTCCAACAAACACACTCTATCACACATGCCCATAGCCACCTCACCACTATCAGCCCACTATAAGTTCATCTATCACCTAGCTTTCACCCTGCAAAAATCTCCACTCCACCACATCTCCCTGTCTACCCTTTCATCCACTGCAAATTGTGGTACCTGCTACTCCTAGCCTTAATGTTAGCTGGGGACACTGAACTAAACCCAGGGCCCATAAGTAACTTACCTCACTCTGACACAACCTGGAGGGACACCAAGGGCATCTGCATAGTTCACCTGAATATAAGGAACTATCCTCGGAATTTCACTTAACTTGAGGCGTGGATTGTTCAATATAACCCAGATATCCTTTGCCTATTTGAAACATGGCTAAAACCCTCCAACCCCGATCACCTCTGCTCTATACGGAATTGCAACCTAATTAGGCAAGACAGGCCTTCATCAAAGCGTGGAGGTGGTGTTGCTATTGTCTACAAAGCTCATCTGCTACTGTCTCAATGTCTTACCCACCTTCACGCACTGTGAAGCAATTCACGCAACCTTGCAACTTGGCTCTAAGAAACTTCACATTGTTTGCGCCTACAACCCTCCTGGTGGTGGTATCACTGGTCTCGAGGAACTCCTCCCTCAAGTGGATAACACCACTGGCCGGAACAAAGTCTTCATACTGGGGGACTTTAACCTAAACTGGATCGGCAGATCTAACCAGTCCTCTTTCACAGTGGTACAAGGCCACAACCTGCACCAGTTAGTTACTGACACAACTAGGATCTTGCCTCCATCCTGGTTCAGCACACTTATCGACTGGGCCCTTACTAATTGAACGGATAGTACAGTCTGTGCAGGTACCCTTGCAGATGCAATAAATGATCACTCACCAATCTACTGTATCTGGCGCTCCACTAGTAGACCATCTCCTCCTCCAAAACTAATCAGCTTCCGTACCCTGGCTAACTTTAACCTTACTCAGTTCATGCAAGATCTCTCCATGATTGACTGGTCACCCATCTATACCTCTACTAATGACCAGACAGCCCTAGACTACTTCCTGGCCAGGTTTGGTCCTCTCCAAGACATCCATGCTCCCGACGTCACACGCTGCGTTTGCAAAACCCAAACAAGATGGTAAACTTTAGCAGTGTCAGTGGCTCAGTAGGTAGCGCACTCACCTCTGAAGCCAGAAGATCAGAGGGTTGTGGGTTCAGTTTCCACATCTGGCACTTGGGTTAATATCCCAGTACTGACACTGTAGTGCAGCATGAGAGGGGTGCTGCACTTCTGAGGTGCCGTCTTTCGGATGAGACGTTAAACCGAGGTCCCATCTGCCTGGACTGGTGGTAGTTCAGGTGGATGTTAAAGATCCCACGGCACTTATCGAAAAGAGTAGTGGAATTCCCCCGGTGTCCTGGCCAAATTTCCCTCATTCACTAAAAATACCAACAACAGCTTAATCTGGTTCAAGGTCAGTTGGCATTCATCTGTATCCCCCTCCTCCAGGTCGTGCCTGAAAATAGGCAGGATTTGTCTAGTGCACTTACCCGGTCAACAAAAACTAAATAAAATAAATAAAAAATAAAAACTAAAGACCTTCTCACCCAAATAAGAGCAAGGGACAAAACGTGGCAGCGTTTCAAAGCATCAGGGTGTCAGTCTGACTACGATGGCTACAGACAATTGAGAAATACGTGTAAAAGAAACATTCGACTAGCAAAAAGCTCCTTCTGCAAAGACTTCCTAACAAAAGCTGCCAGTGACTCCAAGAAATTCTGGTCAACCATAAAAATCCTCCTTCGAGCTAGTCATACGGCCACTGCTAGTAATATGCTGCTAAATGGCATACACTGCAATAACCCTGTCATCACTGCAAACTCCTTCAATCACCATTTCTCTGACCTCTCTACCTACCTGGTCTCTTTGCTGTCAATGCACATTGTTTCCCCCTGTACCGAACCTCTGCTCACACATCCTCCATTTAGACTTTGGACAATTACAAAAGCTGAAGTTCAAAAGCTGCTACTCTCCATCCCTGACAGTACCAGCTTGGGATCCGATGGCTTGGAGCCTAGGCTTCTGAAAGATGCTGCACCTCTCATAGCCTCCCACCTAACAAAAGTTTTTAACCTATCACTATGTCATGGCACAGTTCCTAACAACTGGAAAATAGCTAAAATTACTCCCATTCCTAAAAAAGGCGATCCTAAAGAAATCAATAATTACTGACCCATAGCTATCCTCTGTGTTCGGCAAAATCTTGGAAAAATTAGTGGCAACTCAATCCATAGATTATCTTCAGAAGCACAATCTTCTCTCTTGCTCCCAGCATGGTTTCTGCAAAGGCCACAGCACTTCCACCGCAATCCTAAAAATCACAAATGACATCTATGCTTCTATGGACTCTGGCCTCCTCACAGGCGTGATTTTCATCGATTTAACTAAGGCATTTGATCTGGTTAATCATCCCCTTCTCCTTGCAAAACTACATTCCCTAGACTTATCTTCCACTGTAGTGGCTTGGTTTAATAGCTATCTGTCCAATAGGAAACAGGCTGTAGTCTTCAACTCAGCCATATCTGACCTCTTGCCTATACACGTTGGTGTTCCACAGGGCTCTATACTTGGCCCCTTGCCTTTCTCAAGCTTCATAAACGTCCTCCTGCTGCTCGCACCAACCTGCTCATCTCTACTCCACGTGGACAACCTTGTCATCTACCACAGTGCAAGAAATATCTCGGATATAAACCACTCTCTTGCTTTGGATTTCTTAAGTATTCCGTCCTGGCTAACAGAAAACAACCTTGTTCTCAATACAGGCAAGTCACAGTCCATGCTCTTTGGCTCACCTGCCAGACTTAAAGCAAACAAAAGCTTCTTCAAATTATCATGTGCTGATGGTTCCCCACTGGTTAGCACTAGCTCCTTTAAATATCTGGGCATTCTTCTTGACGAATCTCTAGACTTAGATCTGCACATCACCACCACCTGTAAATCCCTCAATGCCAAGATAGGAGGTGCCTACCGTACTCGCTATGCCCTCACCCCATCGGCTAGACTAGCCGTGGCACAAGGCTTTCTGCTCCCTGCCCTGGCCTATGGTTCAGCCACCTAACTCTCTGCCACAAAGACCTCCCTCCACAAATGGGACACTACCTATAATTCAATCTGCCGATATGCCTCTGCATCTCCATGCTACAGGCACCATTGCCAGCTCTATGTTGACCTAAATTGGCCCAGCCCCTCTGACCATCAACTTCAGTCTTACGGCTCTCTAATTGATGGTATTGCTACATCAGGCCTTCTCCAATCTCTCGCCGCTCTGCTTCACTCACAACCCCTCTCCTATGGGCTTCGATCTACTGACCCAGCCCCTCTCCATATCCCCAGACGCAAAACCAATATGGGTGCATGCGCCTTCTCACACACGGCTCCAAAGTACTGGAACTCTATTCCTCAAACGATTCATCAAGCTTCTATCCATGCTAGTTTCAAGAAACTACACTGTGATCATCTGGGGGCTACTAGTCCCTGCACTTGCTTTCATCCTCTGTAGACTACCCTTCTCCTACTCTCTGCGACCCGAAGCAACAAATTCTCCGACACCTCTTTTCGCCTCTCTCATAACTATTCTAATCCTTCAATCATCCCTTACCCTCTTTCTCTGTTTCCCACCAGTCTCCCCTTCCCTCTCCTCCCAGTTTCTACTCTCCCTAAACCTAATGGTCACATAATGGCACTTACTGTATACTGCACATGCTTTTAAAATATCAATTTTCTCTCACATGCTTTTTGCATTTCTTGCTTTCTTTTGATTGTCAAAACTGTACTGACTGTATCATGCTGAAAATGTTTTCCAAATTTCCATTTGATTGTATGTGGTCCTCATCCTTACTATGTTACATTATCTCATGTGCTGCGTCACATGTATACTTATGTATGTCCTCTTGTATCCTCCCGGGTCGTGCCTGAAAATAGGCATTTCCTATGCCTAGTGCACCCACCCAGTTACCAAAAGTAAATAAAATAAAAATAAAGGACAGGTACAGCTGAGTATCATCTGCATGCATAACAGTGAAAACTTAGCCTGTACCACCTTATAATGTCTCCTAGTGGTAGCATATATGTCACGAACAACACGGGCGCCAAGATGGAGCCCTGTGGGACCCCACATGGCAGAGGCAGTGATGCAGATAAAAAAATACCAAGCACCACCCTTTGCATCCCGCCAGTGAGGAATGAATGGAACCAGTTGAGCACTGCCCCCCCCCCAGCCCACAACAAACCTGCAGGCACTCCAACAGCATTCCATAGTCCACGGTGTCAAACACTGCTGAGAAACTGAGAAATATAAGGATGGAATGCTTTCCTCAATCTCACCACCAGGAGATCATTAAGCACCTAAACAAGGGCAATCTTGGCACTCTGCCTTTTTCTGAAACCCGACCAGAGAGGATTGTAGATGTCATGAGTTGACAAATGGTCATCCAGTTGAAGCGCCACCACCTTCTCAATAACCTTTCCCACAAAGAGAAGGTTACAGACTGGTCTGTAATTGGCTAGGCAGTCCGGATCCAATGATAGTTTCTTTAAGAAGGGTCTCACCATTGCCTCCTTCACGGGCTCTGGGAACCCTCCCCCCCCCAGAGAACACCTACCTATCCCAGTCAGGACCCGGCCACTGGAATTAACATACCCAACAAGAAGGTGCATTGGACCCGGATCCAGATCACAATAAGTGGGTCTCAACTCCCGGATGACCTTCACATCTGCGTCCGTCACCTTACCGAAATTTGACCAGACAGAGAGAGTGCCCATGACCCCTGGCTCGCCACTGCAAGCCCCAAAAGAGGATGCTGAACTGAATCCCTGATCTGATGGAGGCAATCTTATCAGCAAAAAACAGAGCAAACTCATCACACTTTAATTGTGAAAAAGCTCCCACGGACTGAAGATAGGCAGGATTACACTGTTGACAGTCCGAAAGAGCAGAGCCAGTCTGTTTATTGCTGCAGCAATCTCCTTGGACAAGAACTCTGCCTTCTTACAGGAGACTGCCGATTGATAGTGCCCATAATAAGACATCAAAATAAGCTTATCCCCATCAGACCAGAACCTTTGCCAGCGCCGCTCCAACCTTCGACCCCTCATCTTCAACTCCCATCAAATCAGGGGGATCCCTGGTGTGAAGTGAGGGGTCGAACATGAACTGGTGCGATTCAGTCAAGAGCCTCGGTGACCACCCTGTTATAAGTCGACGCCAACTCCCCCGGCTTATCGCAAGCACTCACTACTCTTGATAGGTCCAGCACTGCCATCAGACCTTCCGGGGTCAAACCCTTTAAAGGGCGGTACTGGACCATCTCCGTAGGGGAAGGTCTATTTTGGGGGGGCTTCAAATGAGAGCCTCACGGTATGATGGTCCGACCAGACTACTGGCTCCACCATAAGGTCAGTGATCTCCATTCCCAGCGAGAAGACCAGGTGCATTGAATAGCTGCATATGTGAGTTGCAGAGGCAACCACCTGTGTCAGGCACAACAAATTCATTAGCTGGAGGAAGTTTTATCCAAATGGCGAGAGTACATAGAAGTTGACGACAGATAAGGACCGCAAGGCTCATCCAGTATGCCCATTTTTTTTCTACCTTATGAATGTGCCATATAACACAGTAATAATAATAATAATAAGCTTTATTTGTAAAGCGTAATTCGACAAACCAAAGCGCTGTACAATAATAAAATAGTAAGAATATTAAAACTGTAAATTAATAAGGAACCATAAAAATGCTGACAATACAGAGAACCAATGAGTTAAATACAGTACTCATTAAATGCTTGTTTGAACAAATACGTTTTTAAGGCTGCCTTGAAGCCATAGGCCTGTACTCTGTCAATGGCCTATCTAGTCATATTCATCTGTATCGCTCCCTTATGTCTATCCCATGCCTGTTTGAAACCTTGCACTGTATTCATATACACCACTTCCTGAGGTAGGCCATCCCATGAATCCACAACCCTTTCTGTGGAAAAGAACTTCCTCACGTTACCCCTTAATTGGCCTCCCTATAATCTCATGCTGTGTCCTCTTGTCCTGCTAGTTTTCTTATATTGAAACATGCTAGACTCTTTCACCTTGTTAAGGCCCTTAAGATGCTCGAATGTTTAGATATCACCTCTCTCTCCCTCCTTTGCTCTAGGGTATACATACTGAGCTCCGTTAATCTGTCTTCATATGATCTTACTTCGAGAAACAGCTCTTGCAGCAGGTTACACCATTAGGACTGAAGCCGGCAGGCGCCAGGACCCCACGGAAAAATTCTAGTTAGCAGTATCCAGCGGGGGACCACCCCCGACGTCGGCCCCTCCCCAACGTCAAGCATCACATAAAAGGGGCGGTCCCCCAGCATCCTCAGTTCTTTTTCCCCAATCCCCGCCAGCATCGCCTCACGGATGCCTTGTCCAGACTAACGACGCGCGAAATCTATCAAACGCATTTGTTTTTTCTCGCACAAACCCATGTCTACTTCTCCCACTCTTTCTATCGAAGGAC
This sequence comes from Neoceratodus forsteri, assembly GCA_016271365.2. Lineage (NCBI taxonomy): Eukaryota > Metazoa > Chordata > Ceratodontiformes > Ceratodontidae > Neoceratodus > Neoceratodus forsteri. The sequence goes on from CM057451.1 coordinate 1,098,303,266, forward strand.
ACCCCTCCAAGTGTGCCTGCGGCAAGCAGATCCCGTTTGCCAACCACCACACGGCCCGCATGAGGTGCCTGGGCCCGGAGCATGATATCCAGGCCTGTCCTATTTGCCAGCAATTCAACAGTAGGACCAGGATCCACCGCCAAAAGGCCCTTCAGGGGTTCCTTCTTGAGGAAAAACTGAAAGACCTACCTCCAAGGGGGAATCCTCCCATAAGTCAGGGATGCACCAGGACAAGCAGCGGGACTAGGGTAGGTTGAGATCCCCGAGTCGGGCCTTAGAGTCTAGGGCCAGCTCCAGCTCCATGCGGTCCGATCGATCGCCTTCCCGAGCTCGCTCTCAGCACCCCCCCGCCCCCGTCAAGGTAAGGTCTGCAGGGGGCTCCTCAGCTTCGCTGCACCCGCTTAAGGCTACTCGGCACCCGACTCCGCCGCCCGGCCTGGATCCTCAGAATGGCATAAAGCCAAGTCTTCCTCAAAATCTAGTGGGGCATCAGACCGACGCCGGGACACTAACCACCGGTCAGTCTCCCAACCTCCAAAAGCACCGGAAAGGAAGACGATGAAGCTGACGTTCCTTAAATGGACATCGGAGTAGAAGAGGGCATCCGACCCGTCACCTGCCAAACGGGTTAGAGAACCGACGTCGTCAGGGGGTCTTCCGGAGAAGAGGATACCGCGCTGCCTGACGACGAGACAGGCGACACGGAGGATGCCAGCTTGCCCAGGGAACCGTTGCCGGATCCGGTGGTTCCCTAGGACCCAACTCCCGACCCCGGCGACAGGCCTATACCAACGCCTGGCCCGTTGTCAGGTATGAACATAAAAGAGGTCAAAGATCTGTTTACTTTTGGTGGGATACCATTAAAAAGGATGTGGTGCCCACCAAGCCTCTTCCACCTCCACCTCCTCCTCGAGGCACTGAAGGTTCAAGACCCCCAACCCCGAAGGAGCCAACTCCGCCTCCCTGGGGCAGGTCCAGAGAGCGAAAGAGACGTCCATCACGGTCTCCCTCAGCGTCTCCTAGCCCTAAACGACCCAGAGGCAGACGACCCTCTCCGGGGGATGATTCCAGGCTAGATACGTCCAATACTTCGAGGTCTCCATCCCCCTTCAGTCCCCTATCACCAGACCCATGAGACCTTCCCAGGTCACCACCGGATGACCCTTCATTCTCAGAAATCAAGAGGCACATCCAGGAGAACAGGGGGTGGGAGACAGAGGACTTAGACCCAGAGAGACAACACCTTGCCCGTTATCTCAAGCAAAAGGACTCAAAGTCTGTGGTGGTCCAACCATTGGTGGACACCTTTACGGACGTCACCAAGGCTGCTTGGAAGCGTCCACATTTGACTCCGACAGTTCCGGAAAAGGCTGATCGCCTCTACAGGGCTCCACTGGAGGACCAGTATTTGATGCAACAACCCCTAGCCGATTCCCAGGTCATAACAGCATCTCATGATCGGTCTCAGTAGCCTCAACACCTGAGTACCCAGCCTCCGGACCAGGAATCTAAGCAAATAGATTCCATGGGAAGACACATGTACGCAGCTGCTATAAGGTCTTTGACCTACCTGACACACATGGTGCAGTTTCAGAATGCCCTTTGGGAACAGGGCCAAGACCTTATGAAAGATTTCCCGGATGGCGATAAGAAGGATGAATTGCTTAACCTCCTTCAAACTGGGTCAGACCTGGGGACCCAAGTTCTCCGAGCTGCTTACAATTCAGCAGACTTGGCGGCCAGGGGAGCAGCCACAGGCATTTGTCTCTGGAGACATTCTTGACTAAGAGTCTCCGGTTTCACCCCGGACGTCCAGAAGAACATCCTGGACATCTCTTACAATGGAGCAGTCCTGTTCGGTGAAGAATCCGAAAAGGTGATTACCAGGTTACAGGACGCCGGGAAGGCAGTCAGGACTGTACAGGCCATGTACAGACCCAAATCTGGTTCCTTTCGTAGGAACCAGAACCGTCTTTGTGGCCAGCAACAAAGGCAGCAGCCACGTTCCTGCCAGCAACCCAGGGGCAACTTCGGTCACAAAGGTCAAGCTAGGTTCCCGCAGGCCAGGGCCAAAAACATCCTAAATCTGCCCAGCCCACAGGGACAAATACCACCACAGCACGACTCCTTCCTGGCCCCTGCCCCTCCTCTGGATCTAAGGGAAGAGAAGGTCAGGGGTCGCATCTCTCATCACCTTTCGGGATGGCAGAGGATAACTTCTGACCGGTGGGTGTTGCAGCAAGTAAGTCGAGGGCACTCTATCGAGTTCCTCGATCACCCACAGTCAAGACCTCCCCTGCTCTCCCGCTATTCGGGTTAGCATGCCCTGCTCATCCAGCAGGAGATCTCTGCACTCCTGGACAAGGAGGCCATAGAATATGTTCCACGGAACCAGAGAGGAAAAGGTTACTATTCTCACTTCTTCCTGGTTCCATAGAAGACAGGGGACTTGCGCCCGATTTTAAACCTCAGCGATCTCAACACTTTTGTGTTGTACAAGCACTTCCGCATGGTGATCTTCCCGGGCCTCATTCCCATGCTCAAAGAGGGTGCATGGCTTGCGTCGCTGGACATGCAGGATGCTTACCTACATCTCCTGATCGCTCGAGCGCATCAAAAAAGTTTCTGCGCTTCAGTTTTCTGGGACGCCACTACCAGTTCCGAGTTCTCCCCTTCGGACTGTCCTCGGTGCCTCAGGTGTTCACGAAGTGTATGGCAGTCGTGGCAGCAGCTCTCAGGAGACAAGGCCACTACGTGTTTCCACACCTGGACGACTGGCTCCTTATGGCACCCTCACAGGAAGCCCTGATTTCCGCGATCCAGGATACCCGTTCCCTCTTCCAATTGCTGGGCATCACCATCAATCAGGAGAAGTCGTACCTTCTTCCATCTCAGAAATTGCAGATTATAGGGACAATTCTAGACACCACTCAAGAGAGGGCATTCCTTCCCCAGGACAGGGCGGAATGCATCAGATCCCTCATAACGGACATAATGGAAAAGAAAGCGGCACCCGCCAGGACCGTTCTTTGTCTGCTCGGACACATGGCAGCTGCCATTGCAACGGTTCCCCTAGCTCGACTCCATATGCGGGTTACCCAATGGATGTTGCAGGCCCAATGGGACCAAAAGCAAGATCATCTGCAGTATCCAGTCCGGATCACGAATGCCGCCATCCGGGACTGACATTGGTGGCTTGTCCTAGAGCACCTATCGACGGGAGTTCCCTTCATGGCGCCACCTCCATCAGTGACTCTTTCCACGGACGCCTTGGGGTCCGGATGGGGAGTTCATCTCAACGGGGTCAGGACTCAAGGCTCCTGGTCGTCTCTAGAGTCTCACCTTCACGTAAACATTCTGGAGATGAGAGCTGTCCTGTACGCCCTATAGGCCTTCCAGTCGGAGATTCCACCGGGTACTCTCCTGTTACAAACAGACAATACCACTGTGATGTACTATCTCAACAAGCGAGGAGGCACTCATTCCTACCCCCTTTGCTGGGCCAGAGGGTATGGGATTGGGTACTACAACACAACGAAGAAATCATTACAGTACATGTTCCCGGAGTGGACAACACTATCGCGGACAGTCTAAGCCGATCACAGGCCAGAGTCCACGAATGGGAACTGCTTCAGGAAGTCACAGAGACCCGTTTCGCAGTTGGGGGACACCAGAATTAGACCTCTTCACGTCCCCATCCAACGCAAAACTGCCCAATTTCTGCTCGCTAGATTCAGGGCCTGGTGTTTTCTGGCGAGACGCGTTGTCCCTCTCTTGGACGGGCAGGTTCCTCTACGCTTTCCCGCCCCTCCCTTTGATCCAGAGGGTTTTATTGAAGCTCGGACAAGAGCGGGCATCTCTCATTATAATAGTGCTCTTTTGGCCCAGGCAAATTTGGTTCCCTCTATTGCACCAACTGGCCCAGGAACCTCCAGTGCCTCTGCCATTCAGCTCACACCTGCTGTCCCAGGAGGCAGGCTCCTTGGTCCATCCGGATCTTTGGTCTCTGAACCTGCATGCCTGGCTCCTAAGAACATAGCAGTCCTGAGATACGGGGTCTCTCAGGATGCTGCAGACGTTTTGATGGCAGCCAGAAAGCCCTCCACCTACACCACCTACGCCATGAAGTGGCGTAGATTTTGCATTTGGGCTCAGGCTCATGAATTGACCCCACTGGATTGCTCGGAGAGGTCAGTTTTAGATTACCTCCTATCCCTCTATGAGGCAGGGCTTGCCTACTCCTCCATTAAGGTACACCTATGCGCCATTTCAGCGTACCATTCACCGATAGGTCACAGGTCTCTAGCTCAACTAGAGGCTTCCTGCGCTTTCTTGCACAGCATCCTACATTTGAGACCTCCCAAAGACCCGATTCCACCTTGGGATCTTCCCTTTGTCTTAGAGCAGCTTACACTGCCCCCTTTTGAACCAGCCGCGGATTAAGTAGCCACGCTTCCTCTGGAAGACGCTATTTTAGTTGTCACATTTCTGCCAGAAGAATTTCTGAGCTTCATGCACTGATGTGCAAGGATCCTTATTTGGTTTTTCACAAGGACAGGGCGTCCTTAAGGACAAATCCTAAGTTTCTTCCCAAAGTGGTCTCGGCTATCACGCTCAGCCAGGATACAGACCTTCCGGTGTACTATCCCAATCATTCTAACAAAGGAGAAGCCTTGCTACACACCCTGGATGTTCATAACAGCCTCAGATACTATCTGGCTAGAACCACATCCCATCGCAAGTCGGACCAGCTCTTTGTTTCCTTCGCGCACCGGATGCAAGGTGCACCTGTGTCTAAGCAGTCGCTCTCCAGATGGCTAGTGAAATGTATCTTGTTCTGTTACCAGAAGTGCAACAAACCTTTACTGGGACCGGTAAAAGGTCACTCTATGAGGGGAGTGGCTACCTCCTTCACTGCGCTCAAGAACGTCTCCACATCAGCCATCTGTGCAGCAGCAGCCTGGAGCACTGTACACACTTTCATCAGACATTACAGTCTGGACATTGCCTCTATGCGTAGATCAGGTTTCGGCTTGGTGGTCCTTCAGCGACTTTTGTCCTGAAATCTGACCAACATAGAAACATAGAATTTGACGGCAGATAAGGACCGCTTGGCCCACTTAGTCTGCCCATTTCCCTATCTCTCCTATCCTCCTCCCGATAAGGGAATAGTTCCCTAACTGCATGGGAATCAGTCCTAATGATGTAACCTGCTGCAAGAGCTGTTTCTCTAAATAAGATAGTACAGTTATGCAAGAACTTACCGTAACAGTAGATTTTCGAGAACAGCTCTTGCAGCAGGCAGTTTCCCTCCAACCTTCCCCTGTGGAGGTTGAGTCTTCTGACCTAGTTTCTAGGCTACAGCATCTTGGACTCCATCCTTTTACATACCTTCCTTTAGAAGCAGATTCTCAGTCTCCCCTTCAGATGTCACCTTTGGGCCGGAGTCTCCGGCGGGAGAACTGAGGATGCTGGGGGACCGCCCCCTTTTATGTGATGCCTGATGTCGGGGGAAGGGCCGAGGTCGGGGGCCCCCGCTGGATACTGCTAGCTAGAATTTTTCCGTGGGGTCCTGGCACCTGCCGGCTTCAGTCCTAATGGTGTAACCTGCTGCAAAAGCTATTCTCGAAGATCTACTGTTACAGTAAGTTCTTACGTAACTGTACTTTTTCTGATGCAGTCCCTGCACCATTTTGGTTGCCCTTCTCTGGACTGCCTCCATTTTGTTAATGTCCTTGTGCAGGTGCAGCCTCCAATACTGCACACAGTACTCCAGATGGGGCCTAACCAGTGTCTTGTAAAGAGGGATTATTACTTCCCTCTTACGACTTGCGATAGCCCCACTACTACACCCCAACATCCCTCTAGCCTTACCTACTGCTTTAGTGGTTTGCTTGGATGATTTCAGGTCATCTGTGATGATGATGCCCAAGTCTCTTTCTTCCCTTGTGATTGCCAGCAACTCCCCTCCCAACCTATAGGTGGCTTCAGGGTTTCTTTTCTCGATGTGCATGATCTTGCACTTCTTTGCGTTAAACCCCAGTTGCCACTCTTCAGACCATTTTGCCAGTTTATCCAGATCTCTTCTCATGCTGCCCACCCCATCTGGATCATCTACTCTGTTGCAGATCTTGGTGTCATCTGCAAACAGGCAAACCTTACCCTCCAGTCCATCTGCATTGTCACTGATGAAGATATTGAAGAGGACTGGCCCAGGACTGATCCCTGAGGTACCCCACTTGTGACTTACATACCGTTTAACCATCACTGTTTTCTGCCCGTCAACCAGTTTGCCACCCAGTTGATCAACGTCTGACCCACCCCGAGCCTACCCAGCTTATTAATCAATCTTCTATGTGGAACAGTATTGAAAGCTTTGCTGAAGTCAAGGTAGGCGACATCAACTGCTCCCCCTTGGTCCACCACTCTGGTTACCCAGTCAAAGAAATCTATGAGATTAGTTTGACAAGACCTTCCTGTTGTAAACTCATGCTGTCTTGGATCCTGTGCTCCTATGGATTCCAGGTGTTGCATTAGCCTTTCCTTAAGGAGTGCCTCCGTACTCTTGCCCACTACTGAGGTAAGACTGACTGGTCTGTAATTCCTTGCCTCCTCCCTGCTACCACTCTTGTGGAGTGGCATCACATGAGCCCTTCTCCAGTATTCTGGGACCTCTCTTGTGATCAGAGATTCACTAAACAGTTCTGATAATGGCTCTGCTAGTTCCATCCTTAGCTCCTTTAGTACCCTGGGATGTACGCCATCAGGTCCTATTGCATTGTCCACCTTGAGCTTAGCGAGCTCTTGTAGGACCTTTTCTTTTGTGAAGGGATTTGTGCACACCTCCCTCCCCACTGTGTCCATGGTGCTGAGCTGTGGGCCCTGCCCTACCTTCTCCTCAGTAAATACTGAGCAGAAGTATCTATTCAGGATAGATGCTTTTCCTTGGTCCTCCTCCACACACTCCTCCTTATCTCCTCTGATCTTAGCCATACCCCCTCTGGACTTTCTCCTTTCACTAATGTATCTATAGAATGCCTTGTCCACTTCTTTTACTGTTCATGCTAGTGTTTCCTCGGTTTGGGCCTTTGATTTGCCTTACTGCCTTCCCTGCTTCCTTTAGGGAAATTTGATATGCTTCCCTATCTTCATCCCGCTGTGTTCCCTTATATTTCCTGAAGGCCAGCCTTTTGGTTCATCGTCGATCCAGGCGTTGAAGTCGCCCAGAATAAGCCATCTGGGCGACTCCAACACCAGTTCAATAATGAAGTCCGCAACTTCCTGCAGGAATTCCCTCTTATTCCCCAGAGGATGGTAAATGAGAAGGAACCTGCAACCTACACATGCAAACCCCTTTACAGCCAGACATTCAAAGTATTTGGTCACTCCCACTGGGAGGGCCTTGAGGTGCAGATTCGATTTAAAACAAATTGCCACTCCCCCACCCCTATGATCCTTTCTCGGGCAGTGAATCAAACGAGAACCCAGCCAGAATTGGCGCGTCTAATATTGGACCGCTCTCATCCAGCCAGGTCTCAGTGATGCATGCCAAATCGACCGTAGAAACAAGATCAACAATAATCACTGCCTTGTTCTTAATCGATCTGGCATTATACAACAGAGAGACAGAGAGAGAGACACACACACACACACACACACATATATAACTAAGTGCCCTGTAGACAGACTGCATTTTGAGTCTCACAGAACTTCTAGACTCCATCTTTCTGTCCACTCCGGGAGTTAGTCTAACCAAATAAGATCTAAGTACAAAAGTTGCAGCACTGTTTACAAACTAGTGTCATCCCAAGAAATACTTCAATAAAAGCTAGTGTTGTAAGAGAAACAAAATGATGTGCCTCACAAATTTCAATGGCATTTTAAGAGGCAGAAAAGTTATCCATTAATCACTAAGCAGCTAAATTACTCCCACGTGAGTGTCTTACACTACAGGTAACATCCTCCTAGGATACGGATAGGATACCACTTACCTGTAAATCTGTTTGACACTCCCAACACATATAGCCAAAGGTTTATCGCCATTACGTCCTTTAATTTCATAAATTCTTGCAATGGCTTCCGAGTTCTGAGCCAAACAGGCAATGCCATACACAGTGTCCGTTGGAACAGCAATCACGTCACCTCGCTGTAGTACGCTCACCGCCGAGCTCAAGACCTCTCTCCATTCTAGAAACAAAAAGCATAGCCAGTTAGGGGGCGGTAGCAGTCATTTTATTTGCTTGGCACCATATCCCACAGGCTCTGGGCACCTTACAACAGCACCACAACAAACAGCACAGCAATATACACAGCGTGCTGTCACAGTAATAGATACATTATCTGAATCTTCCTCGATACTGTATAATGTATATTTATTATTTTACAATGGGCAACAAAAACGTCAGCTTCTGACTGGTCAGCTGACACATCTTGCCTGTTGTAAATCCTCACCAGTAACAACCAAAAGAGGTGCCAGCCTACCTAATCTCAAGCCCACATATCACGGCACCACACACACACACCGCAGAATGCCGCCATTGTTTTTTTCCATCGGAAACTTCAAAGCTACAGCAGAAAATTCAAAACATGGACTCCTCTTTTGAATTAATAGATATGGAGGAGCTTGAAAATATGTGTGCCATAACGAACAAGAATCTGACACTGAAACAAAACATAATTCAGCAGAGCAGCCAAATATTAACTTGCCTCACACTGCCCCGACCAGTCCAATCCCAGACCAAATGAACACCAGCGGCGCTCATGCAGAAACTGTCCGTGAAGCTCTCCTCACGTCTCCGGAGCCAGACCCCACAGGAGTTCATTAAGTCCAGGATTGGACTGGTCAGCACAGTGAGGTAAGCTCAGCTGTTGCTCTTGCTGAATATGCATCATTTCAGTGTTGGATTCTTTGTTCGTTATGGCAAATATATTTTCAAGCTCCTCTATAAAACTGCAACAAACCTTCAGAATTTGCTTCCTCACTAAAAATGAAAATATTAAGCTTGTTTAAATGTTTTTCAACCAACTGAAACATATCTGAACCTACTTCAGAAGTGAATTTCCTACTAAAGTTAAGAGCAACATCCTATTAAAATTATAAAAGGGGGCTATTTTTTGTGCGTAATTATATAAACACTATTTTTCCTTATTTTAACAAAAAATATACAAGCAAAATCAAAAACAAACAAACAAAACAATACTTCTCATACTAACATACTAAAAGCCAGCAGAATAGGCCAAATGGTCCGTCTTGTCTGCTCGAAAGCCAGCAACCTAATGGCTGCCCGCCTCACCTCCCCCCCAGCCCCCAAGAGTGTCTTCTCTAGATTCAGTTTCCCCTTGTACCTGTCCCACCCCTTCTTGGAGTCCTCCACTGTGCCCTCCTCCACCAGTCTCCCTGGAAGCGCATGCCACGGCTCTACCACACTCTCAGTGAAAAAATGCTTCCTACTTTCCCCCCTGTAGTTTCCCCCCTCCAACTTCCACTCATGGCCCCTGGTCACTCCCACTACTTCAGCCTAAACAACTCCCTGGTTCCACTCCTAATTAGTCCCTTGACATACTTGAAAACCTCTATCATGTCTCCCCATCCCTCCTCTCCTCCAGTGAGTAAAGTCCAAGCTCTTCCAGTCTCTCCTCATAAGGCCTCCCCCTCCATGCCCTGAATCATCCTGGTCACTCTCCTCTGGACCCTTTCCAGCAGCGCTATGTCCTTCTTCAGGTGAGGTCTCCAGAACGGCATACATACCACTCCAGAGTGTGGGTAATGCTAGGATTTACCAAGCCTGGTGTGTTTTGCTCACTCGGCCTGCGGCCCCATGACCAACCAACACACCAGGCGTGGTAAATCCTAACATAACCCACACCCTGTTTTGGTATATTGCTTAAGTACAATGAGAAGGCAAATGAGAAAAAGAGTGTTTCAATCCCCTTTTAAATCCAACAACAGAGATGGCCTCCCCGAGAATCTGTGGTAAATGATTCCAAACAATGAGCACCAGTACTGTGAACACTCAGTTCCCTGACAGTTTGATACAAGAACCTGGGGACCTTTAGGCGACCTGTCTCTGAAGAAGGCAGTCAGGAACGTAAGGGACAGAGGAGCTCTTTCAGATAGCCGGGGCCCAGGTCATGTCTTTGTATGCTAACAAACCTATCCTCAAGGAAACGCGCCATCTCACAGGCAGCCAGTGCAAACGTCTGCAGTACTGGTGTAATATGGTCAGAGCTAGATGTTCTCACAATCAATCTAGCTGCAGAATTTTGCACTAGCTGTAAGAGGCACGTCAAATCTCAAGAGAGCACGACGTAATGAACATTGTAATAGTTCGGTTTAGATGTCATGAAGGCATGCACTAGAGCCTTTAGGTCCTTAGGAATCAGATAAGGCTTGATTGCGGCAATATTTCTGAGATGAAAAAATCCACCAGAGACCACCGTAGACACTTGGGGCTCGATTCTCAAAGGGGGCTTAGATTGGTAAGCTGCGACGACAGCCAGCTACTTAATGCCCGGTGCGCCAGGGTCCCTGCGACAGATTCTCTGTCTAGCATTGTCCTGCTGCAAACTTCCCATGACTTCCAGCAACTGCGGGTCAGGCGCCAGACAGACTGGGTGCATTGGTAGGGTTGCCACAAGCCGCAGGGACAGCCATGTGCAGCTCTAGACCTTGGTGGTCTAGTGGTCCCCTTCCACGCATCCCCAATGTTGCCAGCATTAATAACTATCATCCACAATGTTGCCGGCATTAATAATTAAAATGTAGTCCCCTGATCTGGTGGTCTAGGGGTCCCCCCTCCCCAATCCCCGATGTTGCCAGCATTAATAATTAAAAATGTATTCCCCTGACCTGGTGGTACAGTGGCCCCCCTTCCCGATCCCCGATGTTGCCAGCATTAATTAAAATGTATTCCCCTGACCTGGTAGTGTAGCAGGACCCCCCCTCCCCAACCCCTATGTTGCCCATGCTATTACTAATTAATATTTCCCACTGACCTGGTGGTATAGTGTTCTCCCACCCCCTACCCCAGCAAGTACTGCGCACCACCCTGCCCTACCACATCCCGAATCAGACCCAACAACCAGCACAGCCCACCCTAACACTTCCAGCGGCTGGCCATCGACCTGAACTGTCAATCGTGTGTATTGTAAAGTGACTTTACAGTATGCTTGTATTGCCAGTTCAGTCAGCAGCCAGCCGTGGGCTGTGCTGGTCACCGGCTTTGATTCAGGATGGGGGGACCAGGTAGTGGGCACTACCTGCTGGAATTGGGGGGGGGGTTGAAGGCCACCATGTCACCAGGGCAGGGGGAAATATTAATTAGTAATAGCATGGGCAACATCAGGGTTCAGGGCAGGGATCGACAAATTGCAAAATAAAGTACTTGTCCAGGACAACTGGCCTTACCAAAAATGGTAGTCACATTGTTGGGAGTGGTAGTCCATGGTCGGAAGGCTATATTTTGAGGGAAATTACAAAGACTTAATGTAGCAATAAAAGACTTGGTGTGGGGATTGTATTATTAATACTAGGCAGATACAGAACATTAGGAAACAGGAAAAATAATTTATGAATGAAATGTTGTAATATATTCTCCCCCCCCCAGTTTCCTTCTCTCACTCACCATACTACACAACCCATCCCACACCCTTTTCCAGAGATAGAAGTAAATATTTTTTTATATCGTGTACATATATATATTTTTTCAATGATTTTTTCAATTTTCAAGTTTGCTGTATTCTATATGGTCGAACTGATCCAACATAACCCTACAGCCTGACCCCCCAAGATCTCCTCATCCCTCTCACTCTTCTTTTCCTTCTTAAATTAAATCTGTTTGTGCTCGCTTCTTTTTTTAAGTTCTGTTACTAGGTGTCACTGAGGACAGACTAAAATAAAGGTAGAGATCTGCTCCCTAAATGTACCTTTCTGGCTTCAAAATTTAATTAGTCACTTCAGTAGTGCAGTGCAAGACAAGTCCGCTCTCTACATTTTATTTATTTATTTATTTAGACAGCAGTTTGGAAAACCTTTGAGCCATAGGCTCATTTACAAAGGTACCTTGTCACAGTAAGACAAACGAAAATACACAGTATAACAGTATAACACAGTATAACAGTAACTTAACACATAGATACAAACAAGCTGGTACTGGTAGGATTGATGCAAACAATACCAGAGTTATGTTGTCCTTAGCAGCTTAGTAGTAAGCTTTGTCATAAGTATTGAGCACGGCTTTGACTAGTGGCAATTACAGCTTCCGGTGTTAACAAGGTGGTTCCGTAAGGAAGTTTTGAAGCACGATATAGTTGGAGCTTCGGAGATGGAGGGGGGTAGTGTGTTGAACCAGGAAGGGGCCCTAAAACTGAAGGCTCTTTGGCTGTGAGAGGTCCTAGCTCTAGGGATAACAAGAGAGGTTTTCCCAGAGGTCTGAGTATGAACTAGTGGGACAGAGCGGCGTATGGTGGTGGTCAATCCTGGCGGGGATAGCCCAAGGAGGGTCTTTTTTGTAAGGGTACAGGTCAGATATTTGAGGCGCTCGTCAAGATCAAGTACCAGCGCTTTAGCGCATAGTAGACAGGTGTGTTAGCCTAGGTGCCCCAGTGCACTAACCTGCAAGCCTTATTCAGAGTAGTGCTAATTTTATGGAGTGCAGTCTGATCAGCAGCACCATACACCGGCAGTCCATAGTCCACTAGGACAGGATAGAGGAGGTAACTGCGAGGTCAAGATACCCGGGAGGCTTATACTGGGATGTAAGATGCCCAATCGGATATTAGTGGCAGTGGCTAGGGCAGCGATGTGTCCGTGGAAGGAGAGAGAGGTCAAAATGGATCCCTAGGTATTTATAGAAGCAAACTTGTTCAGTGGGAAAGAGGACCCAGAGTGAATGAGGAGTTTGAAGTTGCAGGACTTGTTTTGAGGATGAGTGAAGAACATGGTTTTGTTTTTAAGATTTATCACCAATCTATGTTCCTTGAACCAGCCCTCGGCAATGAAGGACTTCTGCAGCGAGTCCTGGAGGGCAATAGGGTTATGACTTGAGGCAAAGATGACTGCATCATCCAGCGTACAATAGAATGTTCCCGAGCAAGAGCATGGAAGGGTGTTAAGGTAAAGGAGAATAGTAAGGGGCCCAGAATGGAGCCCTGGGAACCCCAGAAAAGATGGGACAGATGTCTGAGTAGGTCCTATTAATTTTACACGCGTGAGCAGTCAGACAGATAACTGGTGCACCAGGAGATAGGCCCAGCAGCAAAACCAGAGAGACTAAGGGCATCAAGAAGGAGGGGTGGGAGACAGTGTTGAAAGCTTTAGAGAGGTCAATGAAGACCGCACCAGCCAGAGAACCAGTGTCTAAGGAGGAGTGGAGAAAGTTGGAGAACTCTAGGAGGGCTGTGTTGGTACTGTGGCCCGCTCGGAAGCCATGCTGCTCAGGACATAGGACATAGTAGGTGGAGAGGTAGTCAGATTTGAGAGGCCACCACTTTTTCCAAGGCCTTCGAGAGAGGAGAGAGAATGGAGATTGGCCGGTAGTTTCCAGCCACAGTCCTATCACCACCTTTAAAGATAGGGGTGACAGTGGCGACTTTCCAGGCAGTTGGAACCTTCCCCAGGCAAAGAGAGTGGTTGATGAGGCACATGATCGGGGTAAGGACTGTGTCTAAGACCAGCCGTAGGATACACGGATCCAGGGTATCACTGCCCATACTATTACTCTTGAGGGCAGTGACAAGGTGCGGCCTAAGTTCTTGGGCTAAAACACGTAGGAGGAGAAAATAAGGGTGAGAAAGATTTACGGCAGGTGCTGGGGAGGAGGGTCAAAAAATTTGTAGGAGGATAGGGCTAAGGTCAGTGAATGAGGTGTTGAGGTGGTTGGCTATGAGGGCTGGGTCTGAGGAGATCACGCCATTAATGTTGATCTGGTGGGTGGGGGGAGTGTGCACTCCCATTTAACTGTATAATGTTGTCCCAGAAGGTTCTGGGGTTCCCCCATGAGGCAGTGAGTGAGGACCGATAGTGCTCAGACTTGGCCTTTCTGATGGCAGCATATAACTGCCTGTCACTGGGCCGGCCAGTCTCAATGGCACGATGCCACAGATTGTTCTTATGTTTGAGTTGGTGGATCAAAGCTGGGGTTACCCAGGGGGCATTCTTCCTTTTAGAACGGCGGGTCGACATTGAGGCAAAGATATCACAGGCATTATTAAAAGTTTGGGTAAAAAAGGAGAGAGCTGTGTCGATGTCAGGAGTTGCCTGTATAGGAGACCAGTCAATTAGGGACAGAAGTTCCTTAAATTTTATCAGTCCACCAGGTATTAGACGCCGCCGGCATGTGGACTGTGCTATGGGTTTGGGGACTGAGGATGACCAGTGGAATAGAATGGGGGAGTGATCGCTGAGAGAGTCTGGGAGGACTTGTACATTGGGGATCCAATTAGGGCTGTTGGTGAGTACCACATCGAGCAGGGTACTGGAGCCTCTCTTGGGGTTAGTCCTGGTAGGGTGGGTAACTAGTTGCGTTAGGTCTATTGCAGAAAAGGAGTCACGGGTAGAGGAGGAGGAGGGGCTGAACCAGTTGACATTTAAGTCACCCACCAGAATTTGATCAGCGGAAGGAGGTAGTGAGGAAAGGTATTCTGTAAGAGAGGCAATGGCCTGTGTTTGGTCCCTGGGGGCCACGTATGCAGCAGTCAGATAAAGGGGTCCCTTTAAAGGGTCAGGGGTTAGTTTCAGTGTAAGCGCCTGGGCCCTGGAGTCAAGGATTGCAGCAGGCAGGGCTAGTACGGGGAGAGATTCCTTGACATAAATAGCGCAGCCGCCACCCCGTCTCCCAACACGGTCGGACCTGAAGAGGGTGAAACCAGGAAGGGAGACTAGGGAGTCAGAGGAGGATTTTGACAGCCAAGTCTCAACCAGAGCGATGACATCAGGGTTAACTGATGTGACCAGGCATTGTAGTGAGTCACACTTTTTTAGGAGGCTACAGATATTCATGGAGACCATGCACAGGCCTGTGGTGCTAGTCGGGGAGCTCCTGGGAACCGGGCCAGGGTTTGGATGAATGTTCCCTGACAGGAGTAGTAGCATGACTAACACCCTGGCTGGAGATGGTGAGAATTTTCCCACGATTGACATGGGGGTGGGCAGGGTGGTAGCAGGAAGGAGAAGAAGAATAAGAAGACACCCAGATGTGCTTGAGGCGAGGAGGAAGCTAAGGGGAGGGCAGGGAGGACCGAGACACACAGAGGTCCCAAGGGGCAAGAGAGCAGGTTCAGGAGAATGGGGAGGGAAGGGTGCCAGGGCACAGTGCGGAGTAGCAGATGGGTAAGTGGGCAAGTGCACTGCTAGTGGAGATAGGCACAGGCAGAGCGTGAGGCAGGGCCAATACATTGTGGTAAGCAAGATCCAAGGGAAGTAGTACTGTACAGGTAGGAGTAGGAAGTAGCAAGGGAGCATAGGTCCCTCTAGTGGCCAGCAGGTATAACCTGCAAATGGGAAAGTGGGGGAGATAGGTTCTGGGCAACAGGACGTGATGTCACCGGATGTGATGTCACGGGGTGGATCACTAAATTAAGCCGCCTGGGTGGGTGGGTGGTTGGGGCGGGCGGGGCAGGCGGGGCGCGGCTGCTGCCAGCACCACCCTGCAGGCGCCCAGACGAAGAGAAGAGGCTCTCTTTACCTCGAAAGTTATCAGGCTGGAAATTCGGCTTCTTCAGCTCCTCAGGTGAGCTGCTTGTTTGTCCAGAGTGCCTGCCACGGTCGGCAGTGAGCTTGGGGGGGGGGGGCTGCCTATGTAGTGGAGAAAACAAAGCCTCTCATTACTATGCAGCGGTTAGAAAATGTTGTGACTTACACAAAGGGGCTCCACTCTAAGCAAACAGGGCTATTCCAAAATGAGGTCACACTAGGACCCAGCTATCCTAATACCTTCAGTTACAAGCACAATTAGATCCAATACCACAACATTAAACAAGTCTGCTCTATATTAGCTGCCTACCCATTGACAAGCTGTCTTCACATGTACCACTCCTACAGAGTGCAGTTCCACCCATGGACAGCTCACCACCGCGATCAACTGCCATGAAACTGGCGAAATACCTTTGAGTTACAGGCAGTCTAGTTTGCAATATGCAGACTGATCTGTCACTCCAAGTCGTGAGGCCACTGCGATGGCTGGGTGGGAGGTACTGGGAAGGCTGAGACCCTGTCTAAACCGTGCTCACTTCCAGTGCTGCTTCAGAATGCCAGCTCCCTGAAAAACATGTGGTGTATGTCTTGTACAGCTTGTTGCTCATGTGAACTCCATGGCAGCAAGCAACCCAACTCCCTACCTGACGACAGCTAGTGGCAACAACTGAACACTGCAGAACCTGTAGACAGAAACAAAACAAACAAAAACAAAACAGCCTAAATTAATTTGGTTGTCCGTGGGACAACCTCTGGCTCAGTTGATGCTTGTCCCTGTCAGTAGACTGGTAGCCCCGGATAAGGGACTACTGGATTTGTCGATCCGTGGTTCAGAGAGGGGGTGACCATTAGACCACCAGGTCAGGGGAATACATTTTAATTATGAATGCTGGCAACATCGGGGATCAGGAAGGGGGCCGCTAGACTACCAGGTCAGGGGAATACATTTTAATTATTAATGCTGGCAACATCGGGGAAGGAGGATACCGCAAGACCACCATGTCATGGTTTAATTTCTATTATGCTGTTACAAGCATGTCGGGGGTGTGGATGCGGCAAATTGCCACACACCAGTCAACTTTTCCAGAGTGGATTTTTCTAAGTACATTTAGATCAGCCCTGGCATGTCTAAAGGTACTTAGAATTTCTCCCTCTGGGAGTGTCCCGAGAATCCCATTTATGGGCATGTGGCAGCTTGTTTCTGCCACATGCCCCCTACCCTCATGTCGCAGCCCATTTCTGGGCACACTGGCGGTGCAAACCCCATTTGAGGCAGGCAACCTGTAGTTGACACAGGCTGCTTTTGTGAATAGCTCATGGGGTAGTTTTTGACACAAGGTACCACTTGCGCCATTTATGTTCGGTGCAGGTGCCTTGCGTCAATTTCAGGGCTTTGAGAATTGAGCCCTTGATGTTCCAGTGTCAGCTTACGGTCCGTCCATGACGACACCCAGATTTTTTACCCTCTCCTTGACTATGACAGAGCAGTGCCCGGTTGTAATCCTGATACCATCAATCCCGAAGGAACTAGAAGGGGACCAGAAGGGGACAGGATCAGATGTGTTTCACTACAGTAGCTGCTTCTTGTTGTTTTTACAGGGTTTCTTGTGGATTTTACTTGGTAAAAGGTTATTTCTTTTCTTTCTTACTACTTCTAAGGGGCTAGCAGGGTATTGTTTTTGGGGCTGTTGGTAGTTTGAAAACTGGTTTGGTGGATGTAAGTGGGCTCATTTGTTGGATGTTTCACTGTGTAACAGGCTGTGCTGGTGGAGGCCTAGTTCTTCTGATTTAAAACCTATTTGGTGGGATTTGCTTGGGGCTGGTTATTTGAATTGGAGACCTATATCTGTTAATTTCAAGCCTATTTTGATGTGTTGTTAGTGACGCTGAGTGAATTGGAGACCCGTTTCCTTTGGTAGCAAACATATCTTGGGGGCTTTGAGTTGAATTTTGATTCCTTTTTGCTGACTTCACTAGCTGCAAAGGTTAGTGCATAGTGGAGGAAGGGTGTTAATGGTCTGGCCAGGTCTCACTCAGCTAATTGACTGGAGGCAGAGCTGAATCAGGTTTGTGGTGTTAGTTGCTTTGGCTTCTCAGAAGGAACTAGAAGGGGACAGGATCAGATGTGATTCAGTACAGTAGCTGCTTCTTGTTGTTTTTACAGGGTTTCTTGTGGATTTTACTTGGTAGAAGGTTATTTCTTTTCTTTCTTACTACTTCTAAGGGGCTAGCAGGGTATTGTTTTTGGGGCTGTTGGAAGTTTGAAAACTGGTATGGTGGCTGTAAGTGGGCTCATTTGTTGGATGTTTCACTGTGTAACAGGCTGCCTGGTGGAGGTCTAGTTCTTCTGATTTAAAACCTATTTGATGGGATTTGCTTGGGGCTGTTTCTTTGGTTGCAGGGCCTGGAGGGGCAGACACAGGGCTGTATACACTCTCTCGAGAGTCGGTGTAGGCCTAATTCCACTCTCTCCACTCCCTCCCCAGAGTTCTGCTTATTTATAGGGGAACACCTGCCCTGCAACTGGAGGAAAAGGCTGCAGGTACAGCTCATGTAGTTCTAGCCACTGAGGGTTGGATTTAAAGGCTGGGAGAGAGGAGCTTAGGGAGTTGCTCACTTCCCTTATAAGTTTACTGTGTTGTACTGCACCTAGTAACAGGGTTACTGGTTTGCTGTGGGACTGTATCTAGGATTAGTGGGTGACCTGATTAGTCAGTAGGGGTGTATCTTGGACTAGTGGGGAACGGTGGCTCACCCAAGGAAACCTACTTGGAGGAGGATGGGACCACATGTCATTAGGGCTGGCATCTTTGGGAGGGTGGTGGGGTGCACAGGGTGTGGGGCAGCCATGATACTGGACTGGGCTTTGAAGTTCGGTGGTTGCCCAGTGTGCTACCAGCTGGCACAGCTTAGGGAGGAGGTTGCGGGGATTAGGAGACAGCTGGGGGAAGGGGGAGGTATGGTTGGGGAAGAGGGCAGGGGATCTCCCACGGGGTTGCACCAAGCACTAGGGGCAGGGGCATAGGGAAAGGAGTGCAGGAGAATACTCTGGGGTCACATAGGGACCCTGGCAGAGGGGGCCCAAAAGGAGGACACTACCAAGGAAGCAGGCAGGTAACTGGGGACCCTCACAAGGGGGGGCCAGAGGGACAACATTCTCAGGGAAGTAGGCAGATGGCTGGGGCTGGACAGAAGGAAGCAAGGTGGGGAGGTGCATCGGACCTTGCGCTCAGTAATCGCTTCAATTCTCTTCTTCTGCCTGAGGATGGGGGGTGATGTAGCCATGACAGGGGTGGTTAGAGATGGAAGAAGGGGGCAGAGGCGGGGCTGGATAGCAGGAGTAGCAGGGGGAACCTGGAATGCAGGAAAATGGGGGGAGCAGTGGATCAGAGCAGGAGGGGCAGGGGGAAGAGGGAGGAAAGCGCAAGTAGAAGGACCAGAAGTACAAGGAGGATACAGTAAAGGGAGCTGAGGGTTTAGGCCAGGGGAGCACGATATGCAAGGAGGGACTGAATGGAGACAAGAAGGAAGGGAGGACGAGCCAGGCTAGTTTAGCGGATGGGGGAGAAGGACCAGTCGCGAGCAGTGATGGGGGAGTTAGTGAGGCACAGAAGGATACTCGGGAGGAGGAGAGACATAGGATCGTAGAGGAGGGGGTGGCCAGGGTAAATGAGGGGGCTGCATGTAGCACCCAGATAGGGGGAGGAACAAGAAGCCGGCTGGGTGGAGGGGCCAGTAGAAAGGATGAAGGACATGGAAGGTGGGGAAATGGAGGAAAAGGAGCAGTCAGAGTGCTCCAGTTGGGGGATTCTATGATCAGGGGTATCAAATGGGATAGGGAGGGGGAAGCAAGGCCAGTTAGAACAAAATGCTTTCCTGGACTAACAGTGCACAGGGCCAAGCACGAGGTATATCAGCTGGCAAAGGATTGTGGGGGTTCCCCGGACATACTGGTCCACCTGGGTACAAATGACATTGAGGGAAATCGCGAGCTAGAGATACAGACAAGGTTGAGGAAGCTTGCCAGGGTCTGTCAAGACATAGGGTGCACGATTTCCTTCTCGGAAATCCTGCCGGTGCCAACGGCTAGTGGGGAACACAAAAGGAAGATTAGGGAGATAAACCAGTGGCTCAGGGAGTGGTGTGAGGCCAGAGGGTATGGGTTGATGGGGATTGGGGGGAGACCTGGGAGGATAAGGAGCTGTATGCGAGAGATAGGCTCCATCTCAATTTGGAGGGGAGGGGAATCCTTAAGTTGAAAATAGAGGAGTTAATTGGTGAAAAGTGGGGTTTAAACTTGTGAAGGGGGAGGGATGGGAGAAAAAGCTGTTGAGGGGGTCCGATAAAGGAGGGACTCTGTCTCCACCCCCCTGGGGAGCTGGAGGAATGCAGGAAAAGGCCGACTGGTAAAGTGCAGACCAGGGGAAAACAGAATCCCTATGGGAACGCGAGCAGGGGAAATGGAAGTATAGGGAAAGGGTGGAAGGTAGTCCTACTAAATGCCAGGAGCTTGGGCAATAAAATGCCTGAACTCCAGGCGATGCTAGCTGAGGGAGCAGTGGATGTGGCAGTGGTCACTGAGACCTGGGCCACCGCAGGACACGACTGGGACCTGAACCTGGAGGGTTACACTATGTTCAGGAAGGACAGGGGGGAGGGAAGGGAAGGGGAAGAGGGGTAGCAATAATAGTCAAAAACTGCATTGACATAGGGGGAGTAGAGGAGGCTGAGGGAACCGTGGAAGCGATTGGGTCACCTTGATAACAAGGGGGGGGGGGCAAGAGAGTAAAAATATGAGTGGTGTATAGACCCCCTGCACTGGCGGAGGAGCTGGAGGAGAGTCTGGAGGCAGATGTTGGGAGACACTGCAGACTGGGCAGGGGAAGGGTGGTGGTGTTGGGGGACTTAAACATGCCAGAAACAGACTGGGAGACTATGACATCCTGGTGGTCAGGGAACAGAGGTTGTTGGATGTCTTTCAAGATGCGTTCCTAACTCAGCAGGTGGGGGAACCGACCAGGGAGGAGTGGGTACTGGATGTGGTCCTGGCAGACAGTGACCAGATTGGGGGCCTGGAGATAAGGGACCCGTTGGCGGGGACTGACCATGCCACGGTCTGGTTCTGCCTGGACCTAGGAGGGGAAGTAGGCTTCACAAAGACAGAGGTAACTGACTTCAGGGGGGCGGATTTTAAGGAAATGGGAAGGATCCTTAAAGAGCATTTGGATGTGATTGCGTCAGACATGGACGCTGACAGTAGGTGGGAAATAATCAGGAGAGGGGTGCAGGATGCTACCAGCACCTGTGCCAGAGTAAGACGAAAATGCGGTAGGGCCCGAAAACCCTGCTGGTGGACCAAGGAGGTCCAGGAGGTGGTGCAGGGAAAGAAGGCAGCCTATAGGCAATTCAAGTGCTCAAGGAGTGAAAGGGATCGAGGGGAGTATGAACTGATGGCTAGAAGGACCACTAGGGTGTTGAGGGCGGCTAAGGAAAGGAAGGAGCAGAACCTGGCCAGGGAAATTAGGAGAGGGAACAAGGGGTTCTTTAGATACACTGGGGAAAAATGAAGGGTGAAGGGGCAGATTAGCAGGATTAAAACAGGGGAGAGATGGGCACAAGACCCGGGGGAGCAGGCTGAGGTACTAAATGAATACTTCACCTAAGTTTTCACCAAGGAAAACGGGGGTGCTGCGTCATACATGGGAGGAGACAGTGATACTGAGGAGGGGGGACCCTTACCGATCGGGCGGGTCTGGGGAGGGAGGCATCACTGGCAGGAGGGGGTAAGGCTAAGCAGGGAGAAGAGGTAGCGGAGGTGGAAATCACAGCAGAGAGAGCAAGGGAAGCCCTCAGGTCCCTTAAGACGGAGAAATCACCGGGGTCGGATAAATTACATCCCAGAGTGCTGAAGGAACTTGCGGATGTCCTGGCGAAACCCCATGGAGCTTTTCACCATCTCTGAGGACAGGGTGGTGCCCCAGGACTGGAAGGTGGTGACACAGTGCCTATCCACAAAGGGGGATCAAGGAGGTGGGGAACTACAGGCCTGTCAGCCTGACATCGGTGGTGGGCAAGGTGATGGAGGGCATTGTCAAGGAGAGGCTGGGGGGACCTGGAAAAGTCAGGGTGCCTGGACGATAGACAGTATGGATTCATCCCAGGGAAATCGTGGTCAGTCAAACCTTGTGGAGTTCTATGACTGGGTGACGAGTGCCTTGGACCTGGGTAGACCAGTGGATGTCCTTTCTAGACTTCAGCAAGGCATTCGACTCTGTTCCTCACAAGGGCCTGTTGGATAAGCTGGGAGAAATGGGGGTGGGGAACCAGATGATCAGATGGATACACAATTGGCTGCAGGACCGAACCAGAGGGGATCGAGTTGGCGGATAGTCTCATCCCCAAGTAGGGTCATTAGTGGGATCCCACAGGGATCAGTCCTTGGGTCCCTCCTGTTCAACGCCTACGTCTCTGACATAAGGACAGGTATCAGGAGTGAGATGAGTCTCTTTGCAGATGACTTAAAACTGGTGGATGGGAGGAGGAAGGGTGGCCTACAGAGGACCTGGAGGCTCTGGAAAGATGGTCTAGAAAGTGAAAGCTGAGGTTCAATGCAGGAAATGCAAGTGCTGCACCTGGGGCCAGAAATCCAGGCCAAGTGTACACCTGGGGGGATGTTACACGCCCCGATGGCTGAGAGGGACCTGGTGGTGGTGGTGGATGTCAAGATGAACAACTCGGAGACTTGTAGGAGGGCAGCAGCCAAGGCCAACAGGATGCTGGAATGCATCGCTAGGGGGATCACCTCCAGAAGGAGGGAAGTGATACTCCCTCTGTATAACTGCTTGGTGAGGCCACACCGAGTACTGCGTGCAGTTTTGGAGGCCACACTTAAAGAAGGACATTAAACTCCTGGAGAGGGTCCAGAGGAGGGCAACCAAAATGATTTGGGGCTTGGGGGACAAGACCTATGGGGAGAGGCTCGAAGAGCTAAATATGTACACACTGGAAGAGAGAAGGGACCGGGGGACATGATAGAGGTCTTCAGGTACATGAAGGGGTAAATGGGGAGGAGCAGTCAGGTGCTGACGAAGGAGGAGGGGCAACTAGAGGGCATGGGTGGAAGCTGGAGGGTAAGATTCAGGGAGAAAGGGGAGGTGCTACTTCACTGAGAGGGTGGTGGAGCCATGGAATGCGCTGCCCAGGGGCTGGTGGAGGCAGAGAGCGGTGAAGGGGTTCAAAGGGGTGGGACAGGCAGGGGAAGGGTTCTAGAAGCAAAATCCAGTGCAGCGTGAATATCCGGAACTGGGAAGGGAGAAGCCAGAGAAGGCGAGGGGGGCCGCAAGGTCAGCTCCCAGGGTGGGGGCTGACCAAATAAGCAGACACGAAAGACCGTTAGGCCTATTCTGCTGGCGTTTTAGTATGTTAATCCCAAACCTGCCACACTCTGAACACTTGCATCCACCAGTAGTACTTTCATCTTGTCTGGATTCAGCCTAAGACAACTAGAGGCAATTCAGTTACTGACATTAGCCAGGCATCTGTTTAGCACCTTTACGTTCTCTCTCTCCACAAGAGCAAAAAAACAAATATAGCAGAGTGAATTTTCAGTTCATTCTCATATAGGTACCACTGATTAAGGTACAAAACTAAGGTAAGATGACTTTTATGAATGATTTTACTAAACTAGGACACTGCAGTGGGTAGTTTGAACGTCAGAAAATTTACAGAGCTAGAGTGAATAGAACTAATGTGCAACAGGCACCTCATAGGAAGAAATTATTTACTGACGCATTGGGTTAAACATGTCATGCATTTTTGGCTGACATTACAGAGAGACATTTAGCACATAACATGATTTGCAATGCATGAATCAAAGTAATTAATACCTAAAAACATAAAAGTGGTAATGTATAGTTTGAGCAAGAAAAATCATTTAAGGTAGTCTGAAAATATAGCATAAAACACATTTATAGGTAAAACTGATGTCAACAGGTGGCTATAAATGTGGATATTCTCATGAATACTTTTCTTTTGTGTAGAATTTTAAATAAGAACAGAAGAACACTATTTAGATGATTCTGCAGCTGAAATATAAGTTTTTATTTAATTTCGATATAACAACATGCTGATGATTAGAAATATGCTAACATACTAAAATGCTAGCAGAATAGGCCTAACGGTCTCTCAAGTCTGCTCTATTTTCAGCACCCGCACTGAGGGCCGATTTTGGTGTCCCCCACCCTCCCCCTTGGGTTATACTGTCCCCAGTCCCAGAGATTCCACCTGTATTGGGCCTGGTCAGCTTTACCCTTCCCCTGTACCTGTCCCATCCACTCTTAAACCCGTCCAGTTCCCACCTCTACCAGCTCCCTGGGCAGTGCATTCCATGGCTCCACCACCCTTTCAGTGAAATAACATCTCCTCATCTCCCCTCTGAGCCTGCCCCCTTCCAGCTTACACCTGTGGCCTCTCGTTGCCCCACCCTCCTTCCTTTGGTGCACCCTGACTGGGCCTCCCTTACTGATCCCTTTCATGTACTTAAAGACCCCTATCATGTCCCCTTATCCCTCCTCTCCTCCTGGGTGCACATGTCGAGCTCATTGAGCCTCTCCTCATAGGTCCTCTCCCCCAGGCCCCAGATCATTTTGGTTGCCCTCCTTTTGGACCCTCTCTAGGAGTGTAATGTACCTCTTTAAATGAGGTCTCCAAAACTGCACACAATACTCAAGGTGTGGCCTAACCAAGCAGTTGTACAGTGGAAGGATCACTTATGCCTTTCTCGAGGTAATCCCCCTGGTGATGCATCCCAGCATCCTATTTGCCCTTGCCGCTGCCCTCCTACAGGTCTCTGAGTTGTTCATTTTCACATCCACCACTACCCCCAGGTCCCTCTCACCCTCCGTGACTTGAATCATGTCTCCTCCCAGGGTATATACCTGGCCTGGATTTCTGACTCCCAGGTGCAGAACCTTGCACTTCCCCACATTGAATTTTATTTTCCATTTTCTGACCACCTTTCCAGAGCCTCCAGGTCCTCCTGCAAGGCCACCCTTCCCTCCTCCTCATCCACCACTGCACCCAGCTTTGAGTCATCTGCAAAGAGACTTATCTCACTCCTGATCCCCTTCCTGATTTCTGAGACATAGGCATTGTACTGGAGTGGCCCCAGCACTGACCCCTGGGGAACCCCACTAGTAACCCACTTTGGGGATGAGGCTAACCCTCCAATCACCACCTTCTGAGTATGCTCAGAGAGCCAACTTCCTATCCATCTTAACAACTGCCTCCCTACCCCCATTTCCTTCAGCTTAGCCAGCAGGCTACTGTGGGGTACCGAATCAAATGCCTTGCTAAAGTCCAGAAAGAGGACGTCCACTGGCCTACCCTGGTCCAAGGCCCGCATCACCCAGTCATAGAATTCAAGGTTTATCTGGCACGATCTTCCCGTGACAAAGCCATGCTGCCTATCGTCCAAGTACCCAGTTTGCTCCAGTAACCGCTCTAGCCTTTCCTTGACAATACCCTCCATCACCTTGCCGACCACCGATGTCAGGCTAACGAGCCTGTAATTTCCCGCCTCCTCTCTTGATCCCCCCTTGTGGATCGGCACGACATGGGCCACCCTCCAGTCTTGGGGCACCCACCCAGTCCTCAGAGAGATGCTGAAAAGGTCCGCTAGAGGGAATGCCAGGACATCCGCCAGTTCCCTCAGCACCCTGGAATGTATCTCATCTGGCCCACGTGCTTTCTCCATCCAAAGGGACCAGAGGGCTTCCCTTACTCTCTCTACTGGAATTTTAGCCTCCACATCCTCCCCCTTTTCACCCTGCACTGCTGGCCCCCCACCTGTCTGTGGTGGCCACTCCCTTTCCCCAGACCCGTTAGGTCCCCTGGTCTCTACCAGTTCCACCCCTTCCTCCGGTTTGCCCCCACTCCCCTCACAAGACATAGCCTCTCCATCCCCCCCCCGGTAAAAACTGAGGCAAAGAATTCATTTAGGACTTCTGCCTGTTCCCCCGCCTCCTGGGCCCAACCATCCCCTATCTTTATATTGCTGATCTGCCCCTTACTTTCCTTTTTTCCCCTATGTATCTAAAGAACCACTTGTCCCAACTCCGGATCCCACTGGCCAAGGACTGCTCCTTTTTTGCCTTAGCTGCTCTCGCCACCCTGGTGACTCTCTTGGCTGTCCGCTCATACTCCTCCTGATCCCTTTTACTCCTTGAGCCCTTGAAGCGCCTATAGGCCGCCTTCTTTCCCCTCACCACCTCCTGTACCTCCTGGGTCCACCAGCAGGGTTTTCTGGCCTTACCGACCTTACGCCTTTCCCTTGCGCAGGATCTGGTAACCTCCTGTATTCTCCTCCTAATGATCCCCCACCTGCTGTCAGCATCCATATCCAGCCTTATCCTGTCCAAACAATCTTTAAGGATCCTTCCCATCTCCCTGAAGTCTGCACCCCTAAAGTCGGTTACTAACGTCCTTGTTCGGCTTTCCTCCCCATCATGGTGATTAACCACTAGGTGCCAAAAGAAGTAAAGGAGCAGACTTAAATTTCATGTACATAAATCTTAAGCGAGTATACAGAATTTTAGATGTGATCTCACCTATTTACCCAAATTTAGAATTAATATTAATCATACTGTATTTATGTATTTGAAATAGATGAAAAGCCATTGATCACTTAGGGTCAGTGACTGCATACAAGTTTAGAGCTTACGGGCAGACTTGATGGGCCTAGCAGTCCTTATCTGCCGACAATTTCTATGCATCCTGATGAAGCAGGATTTCTCGGAAACGTTAACATTAGTTAGCAGGTAGGAATGGGTCTGGTCTTAGGCTCACAAATTGTTTTGACCCCTTATGTCTGGTAGTAGAGGAGGGGAGTGTTGGGGGAGAGGATCAAGCTAGGACAGGTACGGATGGGATAAGGAAGGGAGAAGGGGGCAAGAGGCAGGGACAGTAAATTAGGAGTAACAGGAGGGGAGGCATGGTGGGCGAGAAAGTGGGGGACGGGGGCTCCGGACAGTTGAGAAAAGGAAGGTAAGGGGCAGGAAAGGAGGAGGAACAGGTGAGGGGAAGGCTGCAGAACTTGGCGGGGGCTAGGGGCACGGCAGGCAGAGGGGAGCTGAACGTGGATGAGATGGGAGCGAGTAGGAACCAAGCTAGGCCAACAGATAGGGCGGATGGCCCAGTCAAGGGCGGCGGTGGGGGAGATAGTGACACAAATAAGGATGCTGGGGTGGTGGGGGTGCCCAGGACCCAGGGAGTGGTCAGTGACAACAGGGAAAGGACTACATTTGACATCCGGATTGTGGCAGGTGTGAGGAGCCAGCTGGTAGGGGAGGCCGGAAGGAGGGGCATGGATGTGCAGGGAAGAAGGGGAATTCGGCAAGGTGAGCATGGAGGCAAGTGGGGGATTAGAGTGCTACTGCAGGGGGATTCCATTATCAGCGGGAGGAGCAGGGTGAGGGTAGAATCTGCCCCATAAAAACCAAATGTCACCCTGGCCTGACAGTGCACAAGGCCAAGCACGAGGTATATTCACTGGCAAGGGAATGTGGGAGGTCTCTGGACATACTGGTGCACCTGGGTACAAATGACATAAATGGAAATAGTGAATTAGCTGTATAGGCCAGGTTTAGGGAGCTAGCCAGGGTTTGCCAATACACATAATGCTCGATCTCCTTCTCGGAAATCCTGCCAGTGCAGAGGGCTAGTGGGGAGAACAAGCAGAAAATCAGGGTGATAAATCAGTGGCTATGAGAGTGGTGTGAGGCTAGGGGGTATGGCCTTGTGGGAGATTGGGGGGAAACCTGAGAGGATAAGGGGCTGTATGCTAGGGACAGGCTCCATCTCAATTTGGAGGGGAGGGAAATCCTGAAGCTGAAACTAGCAGGGTTCATCAGTGAGAGGTGGGGTTTAAACTTGTGAAGGGGGGGAGGGATAGAAATAGGGACTGTTGCAGGGGGCGCAATAAAGGAGGGCCTCAGTCTCCTCTCCCCTAAGGGGCTGGAGGACTATGGAAAAATGCCAACAGGTAGGGGGCAGGGGAGGGGGTGCACACAGCCAAAATAGAGCACATGGGTAGGAAATGGGAGATGGGGAAAGGGGTGGAGGGTGGTCCTGATAAATACCAGGAGCTTAGAAAATAAGATACCTGAGCTCCAGGCGATGCTAATGGAGGGGGCTGTGGATGTGGCAGCTGTCACTGAGACCTGGGCAACCCAAGGGCACAATTGGGACCTAAACCTGGAGGGCTACACTATGTTCAGGAAGGACAGGGGTGGGGGGGTAGCACTGATAGTCAAAAACGGCATCGGTATAGGAGGGGTGGAGGAAGCGGATAGGAATGTGGAGGCAATCTGGGTCACCATGCAAACACAGGGGGGGTAAGAGAGTAAAGTTAGGGGTGGTATACAGACCACCAGCATTGGCGGAGGCCCTGGAAGAGAGTTTGGTGGCAAATGTTGTGGGTCACTCTAGATTGGGCAAGGGAGGGGTAGTGGTGATGGGGGACCTAAACATGCCAGGAACGGACTGGGGGGCTATGACGTCCCCAGTGGCCAAGGAGCAGAGGTTGCTGGATGCCTTCCAGGACACATTCCTGACCCAGCAGGTGGGGGAACTGACTAGGGAGGCCAGGACATTGGACATAGTCCTGGTGGACAGTGACCAGATTGGGGGCCTGCAGGTGAGGGAACCATTGGCAGGGAGTGACCACACCACAATTTGTTTTTTCCTGGACACGAGGGGTTAGGCCACACAAAGACGGTGGTAACTGACTTCAGGAGTGTGGATTTCAGGGAGATGGGAAGGATCCTTAAGGGTCATTTGGACAGGATAAGGCCAGACATGGATGCTGACAGCAGGTCGGGGATCATTAGGAGTGGGGTACAGGAGGCTACCAGGTCCTGTGCAAGAGAGAGGTGTAAATCTGGTAAGGCCAGAAAACCCTGTTGGTGGACCTGGGAGATCCAGGAGGTGGTGAGAGATAAGAAGGCGACCTACAAGCGCTTCAAGCACTCAAGGAGCGAAAGGGATCGGGGGAGTATGAGCGGATGGCCGGGAGGGTCACCAGGGTGGTGAGAGCAGCTGAAGCAAGGAAGGATCAGATCTTGGCCAGGGAAATCAGAACAAAGGGTTCTTTAGATATATTGGGGGGGGGAGGAAGCGAGGGGCAGATCTGTAGGATTAGGTCAGGGGAGGGATGGGTACAGGACCCGGGGGAAACAGGCTGAGGTACTAAACGAGTACTTTGCCTCAGTTTTTTACCAGGGAGAGGGGGGAGCTACACCTGTCCAGGGGAGTGGGGGTAACCGGGGAGGGGTGGGACCCTTAGACATAGGGAGCCCTGACGTGTCTGGGGAGAGGGACGGGCCAGCACAGTCAGGTGGGGGGATGACAGTACAGGAAGCGGGGGGAAGGGGGATGTGGAGGTTGAAATCCCAGTAGAGAGTGTGAAGGAAGCCCTCAAGTCCCTTCCCAGTTTCCCTTTGCTTTAACTGATACAGTTCTCTGTCCTGCTCTTTCTGTGATTCCTTATACTTACCAAATGCTCTTTTGTTTCCCTAACCTTCCTTGCCACCTCTTTCGAGAACCACAGCGGTCTTTTACTTCATTTTGTTTTCTTTATTCGCATCACACAAAGGATTGTTTTATTTTATTTATTTATTTATCGCTCAACTCCCTCATCAAGGCGGTCACTGCAATATCCTCGGTCGCAACAAATGGTAAACTCATTTTACTAGGTGACTTCAACCTTGACTGGCTCTCCTTCACCACCAAAACCACCGCTCTGAGGATCGAAGCTCTAAACCTCTCCCAACTAATCCAGAAACCCACCCACCTAAACCATCGGTCTCAAAATCACTCCCTTCTGGACTGGATTTTAACCTACCATCCTCACAAGATCACTGCCTCAGGCACCCTGTCCAATGCCCTTAGTGACCACTGCATCACTTACTGCATTGCAAAATCCACTCACCACAATCTGGCCCCAAATTCATCTGGTCTTGCCCGCTACACCTCCTTGACAAATCCGCCTTACATTATGACCTATCCAACGCGGACTGGCTCCCAGTCTTTGCCTCCCAAGACGTTGACCTCGCCCTATCCCACTTCTGCAACATCCTCCTAAGCACCTAGGACCGCCACTCCCCCCCCCCTTAGGAAAGCCAGACTTAAGCGTTACCATCACCCCTGGATCACTTCGGACCTCACCACCTAATGTTGGGCCAGGGACAAGGCATGGAGGCTGTACAAAGCCTCCCTTGCCCCTTGCGACCTACAAACCTACAAACATCTCAGAAACAAATGCACCAACGCAATTCAGAAATCAAAAGCCTCATACTTCAAAGCACAACTTACCTGTAACCAAGCCTCCCCTGCATCTTTCTGGAAGGTCCT
This sequence comes from Neoceratodus forsteri, assembly GCA_016271365.2. NCBI lineage: Eukaryota > Metazoa > Chordata > Ceratodontiformes > Ceratodontidae > Neoceratodus > Neoceratodus forsteri. The sequence continues at coordinate 1,098,333,366 of CM057451.1, forward strand.
AAACTCCCTTATGGACCCACCTGCTAAGCAAGCCAGCCCAGTCCTCAGCTTAAATGGCAGAACCTTATCTGATCCTGCTTCTGTAGCTGAACTCGTTCTTCATCTCCTGTGCCCTGCCAGACTCAGTCCCTCCACCCTACTCCACAAATTCCTCCCCCTTCAACTCCGGCTTCCTCTTTCCCCCCTTCACACCCCTGGAGGTCTACTCTGCCCTCACCACTCTAAACCAGTCCAAAACCAGCCCTGATGGCTTGCACCCCAGAATGCTCCACATCTCTGCCTCTGCCATAGCCGCTCCCGTAACACACTTACTCAACCTCTCCCTCTCAACAGCTACGGTCCCCATCGCCTGGAAACTGGCCAAAATTCTTCCCCTGCATAAAGGTGGAGACCCCTCCCAACCAGAAAACTACAGACCCATCTCTCTCCTCCCCTCCCTTGCCAAACTCCAAGAATCCCTCATGCTATCCAAACTGTCAGCGTTTCTCTCCAAAAACAGTTCCCTCTCCCCATTTCAATCAGGTTTTAGAAAATATCACTCCACTATCATCAACCTGCTATGACTCTATTCTCACTGCCATGCACAAAGGCCAAACCACCTCCACCATTTTGATTGGCCTGGCGAAAGCCTCTGACTCAGTCTCCCACCCCCTGCTACTCTGCAAATTAAGCTCCTTCGGCCTTGCTCAACCTGCCATCAACTGGTTCCACTCTTATCTCCAGAACAGGCAGCAGTCGGTTCAAGTAGGGGACACTCTCTCCCCCCCGCAACCCATCCTCTCAGGCATCCCCCAAGGCTCTATCCTCGGCCCCATCCCTTTCTCCCTTTTCAAAAACTACCTCCCCTCCACCTGTCTCTCCTCTAATGTGCATCTACACTCCAACGACACCATCATCTTTGCCTCAGGCCTCTCCCACGATAGCATGCTTCCAGATCTTCAAAGTGACTTTAACAGGGTCCAAACCTGTTCCAAAAAAAACCCAGCTCAAACTAAATGGCAAAAAAACAGTTACCATGGAATTCGGTACAATACAAAAGCTCGCCTCCTTACCCACTCCCCCACCAATTTGCACCCTGGAAGGATCTCCACTCGAGACGGTGCCCGCCTTAAAGTACCTGGTAGTCTGGCTGGATAGTCACCTTAACTTTTCCACCCACATCGAGGCTATCTGCACCAAACTCCAGCCCAAGCTGGCCAGCCTTTAATCGCCACAAAGCCAGCCTTCCCTTCCCCACTTGTAGCGAACTCGTATGTAAATCCATCTTAACTGTCCTGGACTATGCGGACATCATCTACAGTACAGCCCCAGCCTCATCCCTCTCAAAACTCAACATCCTTCTCAACTCCTCCTGTCGTTTCACCACTGCCTCTCCCTCACTTACTCACCACTGCCTCCTCTACTCCTCTCTATCCTTGACCCCACTCTCGCACAGGACCATCCACAGTGCCTCCCTCTTAGCTAAATACTAGTTAGGCTCCCTACCTCTCCTCCCGCCTTTCACCAGCCAGTTACTCTGGCTACCCTCTCCGTCACAGAGAAGCACGCACTTTCCACCTCACACGCCCCCTCTCTGCCTCGGGACAGGTAGTCTTTTCCTATCATCTCCCCCTCCTTTGGAACAATCTCCCTCCCAACCTCCATCAGGCCACCTCCCGCGCAGCCATAAAACTACTTCTCAGGCTCCTCCCCCCTTTTGCCCCAGTTGCTCATCTGGTCCCACCCCAACTCGAGCCTAGCCTACCATGGCTGGCCTCTGATGGTAATATTCTGCTCCAGTCAGCCCCACCTTTCGTTTCACTGATAATTTTACTGTCCAATCCTGGTGCTAGTCCACTCTATCGTGATACCACTTGTGTAAGCTGTATATACAGACTCTGACGTATGCTGATTACACAATCATTAAACATGAAATGTCCCGGATACTGAAACCCACGTCCGAACAGAAATTAGCTGAGCTGTCCTGCATATCCCTGTATTTGGTCCCTGCTGTTGTACTTGATGTCTGTAACAAAAAATTGTTGCATTTCTCTGCTTAGTTTTCTGTGTACACCTTGTACCCGGATCGCACCTGGAAATGAGCCTCAGCTCAGCATGCCTTTCCTGGTCACCAATTTTAAATAAATAAATAAATGTATTATCTAGGAAAGCACATTTGAGCCAAAGGCTCTTTTACAGAGGTTCCACATCATAGCAATCACATATGTACAAATTCAAAATACAGAGGTTACATATACACAATCATCAAATGTTCAGTTTACAGTAAAGCAATGTTACAACCAGTAAAAGTATCAAACGAGGAGTACAAAATACAGAGCAGAAAATGCTACAACGGGTTCAGTTGGTAAAGTTATGCACTTTTGCAGATACAGACAGTTGCTTTGGGGTGAGGGTATCTCATAGTAGTATAACCAGGACAAGGTCACTTGGTCCAGTTAAAAAATAAGGCAGTTAGCAATATAGGATGTTTCAGGAAACATATAGTGTGCATCAGAACTAAAATTAGGTAAGCTTTGAAAATACTTATCTAGGTTGCCTCAGGGGCAATGTTGCTCAGTTCAGTGGAGAAAAAAAATTCTAAAGCCTTCAACAGCTCTCACTCAGCTCACTCCCCTTCCTGTCTTTGGATTGGCTTGGCCCTAAGCTCATTTAAATATTTCTTAAAGGCACACCTCCAGGGCAGCTGCACATAGCCAGTTAAGTGCAAAAAAGTTACTGATGCTAAAGGACTCCTGGGGTAAGAAAGAAACACTGATTTTCCCAGTTCACTTACTTTATTTTAATTTTCTAAAGACCACGATTGCCAAACATGATGGATGCTGTGCGGCCCCATTTCATCTACTGGTGTGGAGGGAGTCCAGGAGGCCAATCCAAATGGTGCAGGGGCTGAATCATACACCCTATGAGGACAAACGTACACCCTGGAGGGGAGGAAAGAGACAGGGGACATGACAAAGACCTGTAAGTATCTCACATGGCTGAATAAGGTACAGAAGGGGAGTATTTTTCAAAAGAGAAGGTGCACAAGAACAAGGAGTCATGCAATGAAGCTGAAAGAGGGGAAATATAGGAGGCTGTGAGGAAGTATTTCTTCACTGAAAGAGTGGTGAACAGTCTTCCAGCAACAGCGATGGGGTGAAAACAGTGGTAGGCTTCACGGATGCATTGGATAAAGACAAAGGAATGTTGGTAGCGAAGCGGGGTGGGGCGAGATCAGTTAGGGTCTGCGGTGACAGTACAGACAGGGACAAAATGCGCAGACTGAGTGTTCCAAGAGGTCCTTAACTACCGACAAATTCTATGTTTCTAAGGTGTTTTGACTGGTGTCTGAGTGTATGTAGATAGTAAAATGTGGGGAAAAAAATAAATTTCAGGTATCACATTTCATACTGAACTAAACACATAAACATTCCTTAATGCCTAGTTATAGCATTTAGGGTTCTCTCACATTTGGCCAGCTTCACTGCCCCTGCGGATTAGAGAAAACCACTAGTTGCTAACATAAGTAGCGCTCGGTTTCACTTCTTCCACTGGGCTGCTTACTCTGACTATTTTACCCACAATCTTCCTTTTCTCCTTCCTTCTCCCCATCTATTTCTAACTTAATCCTCTTATCCCCTTTTTCTCATCCCTTCTATCTTCCACTATCTCTATCACGTTGTACCTGATGTATGTACTATTATGCATCTGTTTCACAGCAACATTGCCTACTGTACCTAACGTAATGTAGCACTTTTATGTTATGTAACTCCAGGTCGCATCTGGAAACGAGTGGATTTCCCGCTCAGTATGCTTATCTGGTAAATCTCGTTAATAAGTAAATAAATCCCTTCCCATTCCCCTCCTATTCTTGCGCGCACTAGGCTCCTCCTTCTCCTCGCCACCCTCTCCCTCCTAATCACACTGACATCTTTCCCACCCACTTCCCTACCTGCCCTACCAACGTCTAACCACTGCCCTACCTCCTCCTCCTCCTCCTCCCCCACTTTTCCATCTTCTTGTCTCTCTACGCTTTTCTCCATTCACCCTGGCTCCCTTATTCATCCTTTCTTCTCTCTCCCGGCTTACACTTAGCATTACTTCATTCCTTCCATACCTCTTACAGCTCACTCTCCAAACAGATGCCCTCCTCTTAGCTTCGTAAGCCTACTCCTTGGAGGCGGATATGCATCTCCTCTAGAGTACTCATTACATTACTGCTCCTAACAGTAGGGGACATTGAATCTAACTCTGGGCCACCTCATTCTCTCCCTACCGACCTCCCAAAAGGACTGCAAATAGTTCACCTTAACATCAGAACCCTTCTCCCGAAGATCGATCTACTCAAGCCTTTATGACTAGCTTGAAACCTACTGTTTTGCTCATCGCTGAATCATAGTTCTCCTGTAAAATCCCTGACATGGCAGGGCCGGATTAAGGCACAGGCAAGTGCCTTGGGGCCCTACCTGCCAGAGGGCCTACAGCCATCTCCAACATATATTTACTATATATATATATATATATATATATATATATATATATATATATATATAGATATATAGATATATATAAATACAATTTTCTTCTACCTGAGATGAATGTTTGTAAAAGACTCAACTGCTAGGTAACCTGAGCAAGGCACAGACTGAAGTGTGACATGATTCTCACCTAAATGATTAGGTGTTAAGTGTAGCTGATTGCTTCAGGGTCCCATGGCCAGGCTGACCTGTAAGGTGTGAAGATGCCCATTTCCTTTGCTTTGTCTCTCCCTCCCACTTAGAATTTCCACTTATCAAGTTTTACTCAAGTGTAAAAGATTAACAGTGCAATTTAATATGTATGCTTTATATTCAAAGAGCCCCTGACAGCGTTAGGAAAACTTAAAAAAAAATTAGATTTATATTCAGCTCCATCCCATTTTCTTTATTACTTCATATATATTTAAGTACTTAATTCTCAATTTTCTTTATGACTGAAAACAGTTGCATGAAAACAAGATCCCTATCCAGTAGACTAGTTCACGTTTCAAGTTTATTGCAGGAATAACTCCACTGAGCAGGCTAATCCACAAAGAGGTCCCGAGAACATATATCAGGAACATATACAAATAAAAGGCAGGTAAAACGCACACAGTACTAGCACATAAATAAAATGGGGTAAATAATGTTCAATTAATTCATGATGAATACAACATTTACAGAGCAAAACTTTGAGAATATGTTACAGAATATAGAAACTGTCAGACTAGGGAATTATATAGTATTTACTCTGACTACTTATCTACATATTGCATCACAATTCCCTATTTATGATAACACAAATATCTTCACAGTAACATATTTTAATGTGACAATTATGTCAGGTGTAGACAGGCAGCCAGAGCTAAAAAGGGCAGATATACTGTATTCTTACAAATACCCTTAGTAATAAAATCAAAATATAAGCTACATCTATGCCCAAATGTTACATTTTTTCAAAGTTGTCTCAGCTGTGTCAGGAACTCTTTAATCTCACTGCTAAAATCATGAAACCTACAATGCATTTTAATTGTAATGTTAAGAATTGTACTTTTTTTTTTTTTATTCCCTCATCCTGCTCATTTTGAAGTTCTAGTACTGATGTACTGTAGTTCTATTTTCAGGGTGAACCACTGAGTATCGTTCCAGAGTCCCATCAATAAATCTTGGCTTATTATCAATAACGTAAATGTATGATCCCTGAAATTATTTCTTCCAACAGTCACTCACTTCGCAACATAATCTCTATAATTCATCATGACTCATTTAGTAAACCACCAGTTTAACTCCTATGCCACCCAGGACCTATGCTTTTTCAGTGATGGGCCCTACCCAATAAAACTCATAAATCCTGGTTCATACTACCTGACATAACAAAATAGTTTATTTTTTATTTTATTTAGTTTTTGTTGACCGAGTAAGTGCACTAGACAAATTCTGCCTATTTTTAGGCACGACCCGGGGGAAGGGGATACAGATGAATGCCAACTGACCTTGAACCAGATTAAGCGGTAGGTGGTATTTTTAGTAAATGAGGGGGACATTTGGCCAGGACAGTGGGGAAATTCCCCTACCCCTTTCGAGAAGTGCCATTGGATGTTTAACATCCACCGGAACTACCACCGGAACAGACAGATGGGACCTCGGTTTATTGTCTCATCTGAAACATGGCACCTCAGGAGTACAGCACTCCTCTTATGCTGCACTACAGTGTCAGTATTGGGATTTAACCCAAGTGCCTGATGTGGGGATAGAACCCACAGCCTTCTGATCTCCCAGCCTCAGAGGCGAGTGTTAACTCCCATACTGCAAGTCTACATGCGCCTGTTTTTTTTTTTTTTTTGGGGCAGGAAGTACAAATCAAGACATTTCATACCCAAAACAATATTTGTACCAGGCAAATCAGAAAATTATTTTCTCTAAATAATCAAAACTAGGACCAATGTTTTTTTTTCCAATATTGATATTATTAGTTCAATTCATTTTTAAGCATTTTAGTTAGATTTTTAAGTTATTATGTCACTTTTTACGGGCAGTAAAACATATGTTTTAAAAATTTCAGTAACTGATATGCAATGACCAAAGAGTGTGATCACAGTGAAGGGGACCTCAGATTTCTCGTGGGCCTAGGGCCCCAGGTTGCATTAATCTGGCCCTGTAACATGGTCATCTCCATCCCTGGTTACTCCCTTATTCGTCAGTACCGGTCTACCACGGGTGGAGGAGTGGCCATTTACATCTCATCATCTATTCAGTATACCATATATCGGTCTCTCTCTCTCTCTCTCTCTCTACTGCTTACCCCTCGGCCTATGAACTTCCCTTAATAAAAAACTCTCTCTTCCCTGCTCCATCCCGTTCTTTGTGGGAGGGGTCTACTGCTGCCCCAGTCTATCTTCTTCCTCTCCATCCTCTATCACGGACCTTCTTTCTACTCATTACCCACTCCTCAACTGGGGAACTCTACATCCTTGGTGATGTCAACATCAATTGGTTGTCCAGTATGGGTACCCAATCTATAATCTGTAACATCATCTTTTCCTTTAGTCTAAAACAACTAATCTCTGACCCAACCTGTTTAAACCATATGTCAGGTAAGCATACCCTATTAGACTGGGTTCTGGTGACTCACCCCCACCAGGCAGTTACCTAAGGAATCTTACTGGATGCACTCAGTGATCACCACATGATCTACTGCGTTTGTAAAATCCCTCACCCCCAAAGCCCTACCAATTATCATTCACCTCTGCTCCTTTAGATCCTTAGACAAAGGTATCACTCAAGCAGTGTTGACTCATTTGCTGATGATACTGTTATCTATGTTGCCAAGCCCATGCTCGAGCTGGCATGCAGCATGCCGCAACAAGAATTCACTTCCCTTCAGCACAACCTCCTGAGTCTTAAATGCTTGTTGAATGCTACGAAAACAAAAGCAATGTTTTTTTTTCTCCCAAACAAAATGTAGCCAGTCCCTTTTCACTGGGCAGCCAACAGCATATAACATCCCTCGTAGGGGAGCCTATTGAGACAGTGGACAAACTGAAATATCTAGGTTTCTGGATAGACCACAAACTCTCCTACTTGGTTCATATAGAGGAACTGAGTAAAAAGTTGAAACAACGTCTAGGACTGTTCTTCAGAGTCGGACACCTCCTCACACAGGAAGCAAAGCAAAGACTAGTGCAATCGACATGTCTTCCCCTACTGGATTATGCCGGCCTACTGTATAGCCATGGACTGCAGTAGTACTGCACTGGCCAAGCTCGACACCTTGTATAATAGGACTTTATGGTTCATTACTACCACCCCTTTTAGGACACATCATTGCTCTTCATACGGTATGCTAAGGTGGCAGTCTCTGAAAACTAGGAGGATGTTAAACGCAGCAATTTGGACCTACAGAGCTCTAAGTGGCATTCTGCTGCAATATATATCCAATCTCCTGACCAATACCCCATGAAGCTAATCACTCAGGAGTGATTCCTATCTTTCACTCGTCATCCCTAGATACAGAACACGTTTTGGCTCTTCAGCCCTTAGCCATGCCTTGCCAGTTCTTTGGAACTCCTAGCAGAAATCACTGAAGCTTACTTACCTTGTTAAAATGGTAACCTTCAAAACGTTACTAAAGAAACACATTAGAGACTCCTGCAATTGTTACGCCTGATGACTTCTCCTTTTAGTCAGCAAGCCTTATGGTTTGCACGCCTCGTCTCTTCCCACCCCCAAGAAACTATCCTCAGCCCTTCCCCAGATATCCACTCCTACTTTTCCCCATTCTTACTTCTATGTTCTCCCTCATACTTCTACTCTTCTCACTCCCCTTAACTAGCTGTAGCATCCTCCACCATCCAAGCGTATATCAGCTTGTCCTTAGCACTTGCAATATCACCATAATATACTTTTAAACTGCACTTACTGTATATCTGTCAAGGGCATACCCAAACTCTGTAAACAGATTGCCTCATGTCATTCTGTTATTGAACTTATATGTACATTGTTTACCTTCTCCTCCTGTATTCGCAATGTATTGTGTCATATCTTTTGCTATTAATTGACCCTGCATAATCATTGTTTTATTTTCTATTCCTGTACCTGCAATGTGTTGTGTGCCATGTTTTTATCATCTCTGTTTTGACTCTTTACAGGGATTTATTTAACGCCTAAAATTGATTAGCGTTTTGCTCATAAAAGTGCTAAAACATTGTGAAAATGCATAGCACTTGCCTCCCTGTGTTTAACAAACATAACACTTCTAGAAAACCTATATAAATACTTTCTGTACAGTTAGCATTGTCCCAAGAAAAAACTGCTAATCAATTATTTAAAACTCTGCTTTATAATCATTCACTGTAACTATCAGCTCTGTATGGATGACCAGGTCCACTTTGAAAATTAGTTTTTTATACAATGGTGTTTCACCTAGTTAAATAAAGATTTGACTTGACTTGTCCTCCCTTCGTGAGGATCTCACTGGATCCGACTGGTCTCCCATTGCCAATGCCTCCTCTGTTGACTCAGCCCTGTGTTACTTCAAAACACAGTTCCTTAATGCTTGGGACCGGCACACTCCTTTATGGAAGACCAAGGTCCGTGGATCTAACCTCCCTGGGTTTCAGCAGAGCTGCTGGCCTGTCAAGGTGTGCTCATGAACTGGCATGGATGACTTACAAAACCTCAGGTGCTCCTGAAGATTCGCTTAGATATCATTCTCTCCACAATGCCTGTACCAGGGCCACCCATCTCGCCAAAGCGGAATACTTCCCCTCCCCCTTTCAAGAAAATCTCAACAACCCCTCTAAATTCTGGAAGGTGGTCCATGCCCTCCCCCCCAAGTCCAACCTCCTTTCCAGTCCTAAAGGTACATGACATCACCATCTCTGATTCCCCACCCATTGTAGCCACTGAATTTAACATCTTCTTCACCACCTGTGCTTCTACCCTCCTAGCATCCCTTCCCCCTCATCTCCTCTTCCTCTTCTATCTGCTTTTTCTGCACCTAATCCTCCTCACCATGTTTTCCTTCAAACCAGTCTCCCCGGTAGATACCCTGCAAGCTCTTCTTGCCCGAAACCCTCACAAGGGCAAAAGCCCAGATGGGCACGACCCTAAGCTCCTGCACCTATTGCTCATGCTATAGCTATACTGCTCTCCGCTCTGCTGAACCTCTCCTTCACACCTGCCACGATTCCTGATACCCGGAGGTCAGTCACTGTCATCCCTCTTCCCAAGGGTGGTGACTCCTCTTATCCTGGAAATTTTCGCCCTGTATCTCTGCTCTCTATCCTTGCTAAACTCCAAGAGTACTTGGTTCTGACTCAACTATCTCCATTCCTTGACTCCTCCCTCCTTCTTCACCCCTTCCAATCTGGCTTCTGTAAGGCCCATTCCACCACAACCTCCCTTCTCTCTGCCATGGATCAGGGATGCATCACCTCCGTCATCTCTGTTGACCTGACCAAAGCTTTTGACACTGTTGCCCACTCCCTTCTTCTCAATAAGCTGGGAGTGGCTGATCTCTCTGTGACTGCCACTTGTTGGTTCCATTCCTATGTTATAGGAAGGTCCCAGGCAGTCAGGATTAATAACACCCCCCAAAAATGGAGTTCCTCAAGGTTCAGTACTAGGACGCTCTCCTCCTCAATTTTCCTCAATGACCTACCTGCTGCCTGCTCTACTTCAAATATCCACATGTACGCAGAAGATGCTGTTTTTTAGGCCTCCAGTGCTTCTGCCTCAGATGCGGCAACCAGCCTCCAACTGGCTTTCAACAATGTCCAACACTGGTTTCACGCAAATAAATTATCTCTAAATGCTAAAAAGACAGTCTCGACGACCTTTGGCACCAGGCAAAAGCTGGCTAGGGTAACTGCTACTCCTACTTTCCATACTCTTGATGGATCCATATTAGAAGATGTTGCCACTTTCAAATACCTTGCGCTCTGGCTCGACAGAAGCCATGATTTTGCTGGTCACGTGGATGCTATCCACAAAAAACTGCTTCCCAACCTGGGTGCTCTGTACAGACACTGCAGTTGCCTTCCCCCACATGCCCACCGTGAGATCCTCCAGAAAATTATCCTCCCAATTTTTGATGTTTGTGACAATCTATAGCATTGCCCCCAAATCCACCCTCACCAGGCTTGACACTCTTTTCAACTCCTTCTGCCGCTTTGTTCTTGCCTGTCCACCACATACTCACCACTGTGACTTCTACTCCTCTATCTCCTTCCCCTCTCTCTCAGGGACAGACACCTTGCCTATAGTGCCTCTCAAATTGGCAAGTTCTGGCTAGACTCCCCTGCCTCCTAACCTTCACTCCCTTCTCTCCATCCCTCCTACTCTTTCCTACTAACTCTGCAACTCCCCTCGTTAGGACCCTTGCATAGAAACATAGAAGTTGACAGCAGATAAGGACCGAAAGGCCCATCCAGTCTGCCCATTTATTTTTCTACCTTATAAATGTGCCATCGGCCTTTGCTCTGTCAATGACCTATCTATTCATACTCATCTGTATTGCTCCCTTATGCCTATCCCATGCCTGTTTGAAGCCCTGCACTGTATTTATATCCACCACTTCCTGAGGTAGGCCATTCCATGCATCCACCACCCTTTCTGTGAAAAAGAACTTCCTCACATTACCCCTTAATCGGCCTCCCTCTAATCTCATGCTGTGTCCTCTTGTCCTGCTATTTTTCTTATATTGAAACATGTTACACTCTTTCACCTTGTTAAATGCCCTTAAGGTGTTTGAATGTTTTGATCATATCACCTCTCTCCCTCCTTTGCTCTAGTGTATACATATTGAGCTCCGTTAATCTGTCCTCATATGTTTTCTGATGCAGTCCCTGTACCATTTTGGCTGCCCTTCTCTGGACTGCCTCAATTTGGTTAATGTCCTTGTGAAGGTGTGGCCTCCAGTACTGCATGCAGTACTCCAGATGGGGCCTAACCAGTGTCTTGTAAAGAGGGATTATTAAATCCTACTTCCGACTTGATACCCTACTAATACACTAACATCCCTAGCCTTACCTGCTTCAGTGGTCTGCTTGGATGATTTCAGGTCATCAGTGATGATGGCCGATGCCCAAGTCTCTTTCTTCCCTTATGACTGCCAGCAACTCCCCTCCCAGCCTATAGGTGGCATCAGGGTTTTTCTTCCCTATGAGCATGATCTTGCACTTCTCTGCATTAAACCCCAGCTGCGACTCTTCCGACCATTTTGCTAGTTTATACAGATTTCTTCTCATTCTGCCCACCCCATCTGGATCATCTACTCTGTTGCAGATCTTGGTGTCATCTGCAAACAGACAAACCTTACCCTCCAGTCCATCTGCAATGTCACTGATGAAAATACTGAAGAGGACTGGCCCCAGGACTGATCCCTGAGCTACCCCACTTGTGACTTGCATCTCTTCTGACTGTATACCATTTACCACCACTCTCTGTTTTCTGCCCGTCAACCAGTTTGCCACCCAGTTGACCAACTTCAATACCCCAAGCCTACCCAGCTCATTAATCAATCTTCTATGTGGAACAGTATTGAAAGCTTTGCTGAAGTCAAGGTAGGCAACATCAACTGCTCCCCCTTGGTCCACCACTCTGGTTACCCAGTCAAAGAAATCTATGACATTAGTTTGACAGTACCTTCCTTTTGTAAACCCATGCTGTCTTGGATCCTGTGCTCCTATGGATTCCAGGTGTTGCACTATCCTTTCCTTAAGGAGTGCCTCCATAATCTTGCCCACTCCTGAGGTAAGACTGACTGGTCTGTAGTTCCCTGCCTCCTCCCTGCTACCACTCTTGTATAGCGGGATCATGTAAGCCCTTCTCCAGTCTTCTGGGACCTCTCCTGTGCTCAGAGACTCACTAAACAGTTTTGATAATGGCTCTGCTAGTTCCACCCTTAGCTCCTTTAGTACCCTGGGATGTATGCCATCAGGTCCCATTGCCTTGTCCACTCTGAGCTTATCGAGCTCTTGTAGGACCCTTTCTTTTGTGAAGGGACTAGTGCTCACTCCCCCCCCCGACCCAATGTCCATGGTGCTGAGCTGTGGGCCTGCCTGCCTTCTCTTCAGTAAATACTGAGCAGAGTATCTACTCGGGCTCTCCCGGAGTAGCAGCATCCATCCACCAGAGCCCTCCCACTGTTGCAACACAGTCTTCCTACAAGACCACTCAAAGGTCCCAGATCAAGAACCAGCCATTGCCAGAGGTCCTTCTGCTATAGAGCCCCAACCTGGTTTAACTCTCTCCCTGCCCCCATCACCAATGCCACCACCATCTCCAAGTTCAAACCACCCTTGAACCACATCATCAGCACTCGTAACTGCTCCTGTCTCTGAACATAGCCTCCACCTCTGCTTCTCTTGACCACCCCGGGCAGCTCTCCACCCAGCCATCCCCACCACCACTTCCCTATAACGCGGTCTATGCTTTAACCTGGCCAGTGCCAGCTGTTTAGGTGTTACCAACTAGATTGCTCACTTGATACCAACTTGTGAACACCTGTTATCAATTACATGTACCCTGTAACCTAATTGTATTTGTCTGACCACAGTGTGACGTGGCGCCTCTGTTGAACACTATTGTTTTGCAGATCTATGCTATGTAACCAAAAACACAATGTATGTCTTTATGTGATGAAGTACCTTTGGAAACGAGCCTCTGGCTCAAAGGTTGTAAACTGATTCTTAGAAATAAATAAATAAATAAATAAATTTAGGATAGATGCTTTTACATGGTCCTCCTCCTCAAACACACCCTTATCTCCACTGATCTTAGCAATACCCAATCTGGACTTTCTCCTTTCACTAATGTATCTACAGAAAGTCGTGTCACCTTCTTTTACTGTCTGTGCTAGTGTTTCCTCGGTTTGGGCCTTTGCCTGCCTTACTGCCTTCCCTGCTTCCCTTAAGGAAGTTTGGTATGCCTCCCTATCTTCATCCCGCTGCGTTCCCTTATATTTCCTGAAGGCCAGCCTTTTGGCTCTGACCTTTTCTACTACTGTTTTTGAGAACCAAAGTGGTTTCCTTCTTCTTTTGCACTTCCTATTCTCTCTAACACAATAGGATGTTGCTTCAAGTACTGCATCCTTAATGCTTGCCCACTTTGCCTGTACCCCCTCACCTGTATTTCTTTTTGCCAGGGCTAGCTTAACTCTGTTGGCCATCTTATCAAAGTCAGTTCCTCTGAAGTCCCATATTTTTGCCTTGGAATGGGATGATTTAGTTGTAGTGGCCAAACTGAACCATACCATGTGATGGTCACTGGCCCCCAGGTGACCTTCTACCTGGAGATCTGTGACCCTTTCCCTGATAGTCAGTACTAGATCTAGGATAGCCCTGTCTCTTGTGGGTTGTTGTACCAGTTGTTTGAGGCCCTCCCCCTGCAGAGAATCCACCATGTATCTAGTTCTGGCAGATGTTCCTGCTGGTATTGACCAATCTGCATCTGGCATGTTGAAGTCTCCCATTATCAGAGCCTCCCCTTTAGCTGTCATGTTTTGTATATCTTCTAACAGTAATGTCTATGTCCTCCCCTGGTCTTGGGGCCTGTAGACAACCCCAGTTCTTATGGCTGTCCCATTTTCTGTTTCCAGGGTGACCCACAGTTCTTCTGGCTTCTTATGTGTATTCTGAATTTCTGTAGCTTTGATATTTTCACTGACATACAGGGCCACTCCACTCCCTCCTTTTTGCACCTCGGTCTCTTCTGAACAGTACATAGCCAGGTACTGAAGTCTCCCAAGAGTGGTTACTGATAAACAATGTCTAGCTAATTGCTACTATGTCCAGTTTAGCCTCTGTCATTGTGCCTGCAGGTCAGGATCTTGTTTTTCCAGACTACGGTGACTAATATTACATGATTTTACATTGTGAGATTTCTGTGTGTTAGTTGTTGGGTGAGGTCTAGCGTTTCCCCTATGCGTCGTAGGGGGCTGGACCTTTTCCTACCTGGTGATGCAAATGAACTGCAAACATGCTGAACTCCTGTTTGACCACTAGCTGAGGGAAGGGGTGTTCTTCCCATTTGACGTATGGGGTGCTGCACCCCTCTCCCCATTTGCTGGTTTAAATATTCTGCAAAGACATCAAACTTCTGCCCCAATGCACTGACTCCCTCCTTAGTCAGATGCAGTCCATCAAATTTAAAGAACTTTCGCTCCCCAAACTGTTGCCAGTTCCATACAAATTTGTGTCTTTTTTCCTCGCACCAGCCCTTGAGCTACATGTTTAGGTCCCCTGTCTCCCCTTCTCTGACCTTCCGTCCATCTGCCCCTCTCCCAGACTGGCTGGATCTCAGAGAAGGAGATGACGGACAAAATGGATAATAGTTTGTCACCCAGCCTGGTCAGGTGTTCCTTGGTCTCCACAACTGACCGGCTGGCGAGATCAGTAGTCCCTATGTGTACCAGGATGTCAATGTTTTCCCCTGCTTCCTGGACCTCCAAAGCAGGGACAGCAGCCTTCTCCTATTACTTTCCAAACATCTGGAATTCCCTCCTCTTAGAGATCTGTTCTGCCTCATCCTCTCGTTCATTATCCCATCTACTTCAGCACTTCATCTCCCCCTCCTGCAACTGCACCTGACCCCTATCCCCCTTTGCACTTTTCAGATGTAATTCCTCACTTTTCCACAAATGTTAACAGTTATAAGTAAAATGTTCCTGTTTTAAGATCTATGCGTATTTCCATGATTGTGTAACTAAGCACAAATGTATGCATGTGTAAATTGTAATTAATGTAAAATCTTACCTATAATAACTTGTGATATATATCATGGATACATCACGGATATATGTACATATTTATGTATGTGCATAAGCACTGTCTGATTTCTTACAAATTAAGCAATGTTACTCTATGTTAATGTTTTTGTACAGACTAGTTCTGTGTTAAAATCTGTTTTTATCTGTTCTGTACTCAAAGCAATATTATCCCCTGTTCCCTTTCTCCCAAGACACATCTGGAAACAAGCTATTACAGCTCAGTGTGCCTTTCCTGGTAAAACTTTTCAAAATAAATAAAGGACCCCATCTGGAGTCCTGCATGCAATTCTGGAGACCCCATCTCCGCATAGACAGAGTGGAGGCTGTTCAGAGGAGGGCAAACAAAATGGTGCAGGATCTGCACCAGAAGACATACGAGGAGAGACTAAAGCAGCTTAATATGTATAGCCTTGAGGAAAGGAGGGAGAGGGGGGACATGACAGAAACTTTCAAGTATCTCAAGGGAAATAATGTACAAGAGGGAGTATCTTTCAGAAGAGATGTGCAAGAACAAGGGGCACAATTGAAGATAATGGGGATGGCTCAGAGGTAATGTTAGAAGTATTTTTTCACAAGAGAGGGTTGTGGATGCATGGAACAGCCTTCCTGAGGAGGATGTGGAGTCAGGAACAGTGGGAGAATTCAGGAATGCATGGGACAGGCATAAGGCAATTCTAGTGGGGGGTAGGAGGAAGTAGGCTGTTGATTAATTAGAATCTGCAGCTTATCCATTAGGTAGGGAAATGGGCAGACTAGGTGGGCCAAAGAGTCCTTATCTGCTGTCAAATTCTATGTTTCTATGTTGATAAAGATCTAGCCTGAGCAAATCTGTCTTAAGGCAGCTTCATCGCAACTGCAGCTCGGGATGGCCAGATCTCTCAAATGCCCAAAATAAATGTCCCACATTTTACCACTCAGAACACCACTCTATACCTCTCAACTGTCCCATATGACAAAGGACATTCCTTGTACTGTATTACCAGTCCAAACTCGTCTTTACCTCTCAACTGTCCCTCATGAACATCCTCCAATTTACCATTCAACAGCATTACTCCATAGCTCCGAACTGTACCAAATGACAAAGGGCATCTCTTTTTTTTTTTACCATTCCAAACCCCTCGTTCTATACTACTTAACTGTCCCACACGAATGTTCTTCATTTTAACACTCAGAATCCCACTCCATACCTCTAGACTGCCCCTCATAACTAGGAATGTATTTTAACCCCTCAGAACCCTTCTATCCATAAGCAGTGTTGGAAATACAGGAGGGCTTGCCACAGCAAGGCTCTATAGCAGTATAGCGTAGTGGTTAAGGGCACTGAGTTACAAACCTTGCTACCTGGGTTTGAATCCCATCAGCCCCAACTTGCATACTGAATGACCCTGAGCAAGTAATTTAACCTCCTTGTGCTCCTAGGTTGCACCTGGAAACAAGCTCCAGCTTATTGTGCCTTTCTTTCCTGGTTAAACAATTTCCCCTTTCTCTATAGCTCTAAAGTGAACCCCTGCAGTGCTCACATCACTACCACTGACAACTGCCACTGACTCATACCTCTCAAAAATGTCCCAGTTCCTCCTAAATGTGGCATTTCTGATGCTAAAAAGGATTTGAAGCGCACATTATACACCTTAATGCTACAGTCCCGTTCTCCTTCAGAAAGTGCTTTATGCACAAAGTCCCATAATATTTTTTATTTATTTAATTTTTGTTGACCGGGTAAGTGCACTAGACAAATCCTGCCTATTTTCAGGCACGACCCGGGGGAGGGAGATACAGATGAAGCCAACTGACCTTGAACCAAATTAAGCTGTTAATATTACAAGCATCCTGAGCACATATTTGCTTTTTGTAAAATGTGTCCCTGATTTTTGTCACCTCGTTATTATTTTCAACACTGTCCCTGATCTGCAAGAAAGAAGGCTGAGAGGTATGCATGACTTACAACGCAAAGTGTGTGTGTTGGTTGGGGGGACCTCATTTGTCCCACACCACCGCAATTGTTCCACTCCACATGAAAACCCTACTGTCACTCATTTTAAACTCAGACTGTAATCTCTAATGATAAAATAATCAAAAGCAAACATGCACAATTGAAGCTTTGCACGATATTTTAGCTTTTATCACCACGATCGAGGTTTGTTTCCCCATTTCAGTGACAAAAGGTGAGACGTATATTGGGTACGTTATGCCTTCACCGCCTCCTTCTCCCTGACGACCTACCTCCGATTCCGTGGCGACGCTCCGCTGCTGGCCCATCCCCGACGCCGGCTCCCGGTAACCGCACCACCCGGCACTTCATCTCCTTACACATGGCGTTCCTGGTCACGGACGGGGCTCTGGAAAGAAGCACAGCGGCCACCGTGTGCGCACACCTGACTAAAAACACCATGAACCCCCCGCAAACACTGCCATCCCAACGCAGCACATGGGCGTCACGGGCGCTGCCACAGCATGCAGTTCTACGGGTACTGCCATTAGCTGCCGGTCTGACAAGAATAATGTTTCCGGGTCAAAGTGCACGACCTGCGTTAAAGCGGAAGTGATGTTCCCTTGGGGCGTTACCAGGTTAACCTCTCTAGCTCTGTACGGTTTGATTGACTTGTAAAAGGGAGCAGTGGACAGCAACAGTGCTGAATTCGTCAACCTCACCAGGAGGGAGAGTCTGAGAGACGAACCCTCTGAATGGGAATATTTTATTTCTCGTTAAGCGATTTTTTTTTCTAATTTCGATTAAAACATTCTCAGA
Source organism: Neoceratodus forsteri (assembly GCA_016271365.2). Classification (NCBI taxonomy): domain Eukaryota; kingdom Metazoa; phylum Chordata; order Ceratodontiformes; family Ceratodontidae; genus Neoceratodus; species Neoceratodus forsteri. Next base: position 1,098,351,382 of record CM057451.1, read on the forward strand.
TGCATACCTCTCAACTGTCCCTGATTTTGCCTCAAATTTTTCATCTGTCCCTCATAAAATTGTAGAAGAAGGGCTGGTTGGTCCGAAAGCTAGAGCACTTTGTTCTTACATCTATGTAGGTCCATTAAAAGGTATCAAATCATTTGCTTCTGGATCTGCTTATAAAATTAGTGTTTTTGTGACAGAACAGTGACGATTGTAAGCACAAAATGTGAAACATTAAAGTTGCAGACGTTCTTCTTTTGAAAATGCATTTACTAATCCCCTTATTCCGTCATCTTGCTGAGTGGATAGTACCAATTTTTAAGATGTGTTCCCTAATTTTGGGTCTTTGTCCCTGATTTATGAGGAAAGAGGTTAAGAGGGATGCTCAGATGCCATCATCTGAACTCAGTAGCTAAATATATGTAAGTATTATTCTCAACCTTTTTATTCTCAACCTTTTGTTGCTGAAATGGGGGACACGGACGCTCATAATTGGGGGGGACAAATTCTCAAACATGGAGATGTAAGCTTATAACACTGTACAACAAACTCTTGTGTTTACTTTTTTATTTAGTTTTTTTGTTGACTGGGAAAGGAGGAATAGACAATTTTGCTTATTTTCAGCCTCGTCCCGGGGAAGGGATACAGATGGATGCCAACTGAAAACCGAACCAGATTAAGCTGTTGGTATTTTTACAACCTTTATGTTTTATTTATACATAAGTACATGTATGAGAAGCAGGAGAGTGGCAAACTGTGATAGTTGTGAGGCAGTAGTCTTTCTGATAATGATGGGGAGTAAAGGGGGCTGCCCAGTGTGTAATAGCCTGGAGCAGCTAAGGGCTGAAATAAGGTTGCTTAGATGGGAGCTGGGGAGAATAGTGTGGGAAGTCAGAGGAGCAGAGCAGTAGAGGAAAAGGCAGATGGGTGGTGCCCAGGAAAGTGAGGGCATCAGGCAAGGGAAGGGAGTGGGGAGGACCACTCAGTATACAGGAGTATCTATTCCTTGAAGGACCACGGTGGAGGAACAGCAAGTGGTAAGGGTAAGGGGTGGGAATATGGGATTAGCATCAGGGGTGGGACTTTCTGAAGCGGCGTCTTTATTGAATAGATTTGCACCACTGACTGGAAGATGGGAGAGGGCAGCAGGAGGTGAGGTAGGTCAGGTTGAGCCAGGGCTGAGAGTAGGAGTACAGTGGAAGAGAGAGGAAACTTGTCATGGAGGCCAGGGAAGAGGAGGTAGGCAAAACGGAGTAAAGAGTGTGGAGGGGAGGAGAGGGGATGGAAAAGTGCAAGTAGACACATAGAAGGGGTGGGACAGACTGGGAGATGGAAAAACATCTGGGAGGTAAACAGTGAATGCAGAGATAAGTTCACCAGGGTGCAGGGGGAGCAGTTAGGTGGGGAAGCAGCTAGTACCAAAGGTAAGAAAGGGGAGCATGGGTCCAGGGGATGGAAGGGTGGCAATCGTTTAAAGTTATTTTGTTTAGGTATGTATAAAATTAAAATCATAACATACAAAGCATAGTTCACATATGTAAAATTACAGACACATCACATCATATATACTGCAATAAATTTAGAAGAATATAAAGCTCAGAAATTCATTTGATTTTCCAGGCATTTAAGTTATAGAGTACACATGTAGCAAAGTTAGCTATTGCATAAATATGAGTTGTTTTATTACAAAATAGCATACATTTAATCAAATTCCTTGAAGATCCAGTATTCTGGCAACCCCAAATTGGCTTCAATCACTCTTCCCTAGCTTTATTCAGGTGTGGACCATCAAAAATTAAATGGCAATCATTGGGGATTCCATAATTAAGGGTATTCACTGGGGAAGGAAAGTGGACCCAAATGCAAGCAGGAGGGTGGTTTGTATGCCAGGGATGACAGCAGGGAAGGTGGGCCCAAGAATAAGGGAAATAGTAAGGGAGGTGGAGGAAAACCTAATGTAGTTATACGCATGGTAACCAATGACATGGCCAGGGAGGAGGTTGAGGTAGAGTAAAGTAGGTTCAAATAAAGTAGGTTCAAGGAGTTAGGAAAGATCTGCAGGAAGAAAGCAAGTTTGCTGGCCTTCTCAGAGGTGATACCAATACCAAGGGCCAGCACAGCCAGGAAATGAAGAATAGAGGATTTTAATGATTGGCTGAGGAAATGGTGCAGGGAGGAGAGGTTTATCTATATTGGGAACTGGGATGAGACCTGTTCAAGCAAAGCACTCATCACCAGATGGGCTACACCTCAGTAGGGAGGGTTCGAGGGTACTCGGGGACAAACTGGGGGAATACATAACCACTACATTTAATTTAAACTACTGAGGGGGGAAGCAGGCCTGCAGGCCCAAATACTCCAAGAGGAGGAGGAGGTCAATGAACCCCTCCAGTGATGGAAGAGGTCTGGAGGGAGGAGGTGGAAGGGGTGAGAAAACAATTAGCAAAGGGTAGAGAGGGTGAGGAACACATAACAAGGGTAGGCGAGAGTGCACACCGGAGGGAGGAGGTGGATGGGGTGACAAAATTAGCAAAGGGTAGAGAGGGTGAGGAACACATAAGGGTGGGTTGGGTGCACACAGAGGAGAGAAATGCAAAGAGAAGAAGAAAGGGAGGGGAAGGAAGGTCAAATTCTATGTGGAGGGTGGTGTCTTTGAACATGCAGAGTCTTGAAAACAATATGGATGACCTGCAGCCACTATTAGCAGAGATGAGGGTGGACACAGCAGCAGTAAGCAAGACTTGGGCAACACCACACCATGACTGGGACCTTGCGATCCCTAGATATAAACTATATAGGAGGGACAGGGTAATCAGGAAGGGGGAGGGGTGGCAGTTTACACCAGAGAGGGAATAACTTGCACAAGGGAGGAGAGAAGGTGGAGGTATTATGGCTTCAGTTATGATCCAATAGAGGGAAACAGATGAGGGTGGGGTTGTTTACAGACCACCCACACAGGATGAAGATAGGAACAGGAAACTTAGCTCACAAATATTGGAAGCTGCAGGTAAAGGAGAGGTGATAATTGTGGGGGAATTTTTCAACCTGCCCAAGCTGGACTGCAGTGTACCATTCACATGTGCTAGGAGTCAGGTGATCTTGGAAGGACTGCAGAGTGGGTTCCTGACTCAGGGTGTCACAGAACCAACAAGAGTAGAGGCAGCTCTTGATCTGGTGGTCACAAATGGGGAGCATGTACAGGAAGTAACAGGGAGCCCCTGGGTGGGAGTGACCATTGCACAGTGTGGTTCCAGTTGGATGTGGGCAGGGAAAGCATCCCGACAAAGACCAAATTCTTGGATTTGATGAGGATGGACTTCAGGAGCCACCTGGCAGACATCAGAGCAAAAATGGGGGTGGAGCAAAGGTGGTTCATCATTAAGGAAAGAAATCTGGTTGCCACAGAGGAGTACGTTAGGCTCAGTGGGAAGAACACAAGGGCCAAAGCACCCAGCTGGTTCAAGTTCTGGGGTTGCCAAGGCAGAAAGGGAAAAGAGGTTAGCCTATAGGAAATTCAGGAAGACCAGGAGAGAGACAGGTGGATAGGGAAAATTACCTAAGGTTGGGTAAGATGCACAAAATAGGTGATTTGATACGTTTTATTGGACCAACAAAAATTTCCCCAAAAAACTTTAAGCTTTCGAACCTACAGGTCTTTCTTCAGAAAGAAAATGGCAGCTTACTTAGAAAAAAGCTAATTGTAAAAATACCAGAGCTTACACATTTTACCCATGAATGTGACAGATTATTGAGAAAGGTAATGTCAAACCTGGCAAAAAAAAAACAACTTAGTTTCATTCTACACATGAATGCTCCAGTTATAGAGAAGTCATTAGCTGGGATACACAACTCGAAATAAGGGGAGATGTAGCAGCAGCTGTACAAGGTTCATACAACATAATGTTGAAGGCTAAAGAAACTGAAGGTATTATGAGTGTGTGTGTGTCTGTCTCTGTTTGTGTCTGTGTGCAAGCCCTTGATGGAATAGAGACATGTTGCAATACATATCAAATGCTGGCACTGTTTAAATCTGTTATTGTCTGTAACTATGTGTATACACGTCAGTATTATTAGTGAATATACAAGCTAGCAGTGTTTAAACATGTTATCTCCAAAACTCTGTGTATATATATTTTTTTTTTTAGTGACTGTTTTCAGGGGCAACCTGGGAGCACTGGGTGGTTAAGTGACTTGTTCAGAGTCACATAGTATGCAAGTGGAGGTTGTGAGAATCAAACTCAGGTCTGGTCTGCTGTATGTATCAAGCTTGTTCACACCTCTTTCCGCTAACTTCTAGGCTATACTGACTTATTTAAAATATATGTGAACGTACAAACTGTTGCCTAATGCAAGACCATCCAGTAAACAGGACTCTGTAACCCTAATGGTATCACTGTGCCAACATATGCCTGTATACAAGGTTCATAAAAACATCCAGTGTTGAAGTAAAAAAAACAAAACTGAGAGATTCTTAATGTGCGTGTGTGTAGCATAGAAACATAGACTTTGACAGCAGATAAGGACCACTTGGCCCACCTAGTTTGCCCATTTCCCTACCTATTGGATAAACTGCAGATCCTAGTCAACCAGCAGCCTACTTCCTCCTTAACCCCCTCCTACCTCCCACTATAATTGCCTTATGCCGGTCCCATGCATTCTTTGATTCCCCCACTGTTTTTGACCCCATGACCTCCTCAGGAAGACCATTCCATGTGTCCACCACCCTCTCCATGAAAAATACTTCCTCACATTGCCCCTGAGCCATCCCCCATCTTCAAAATGTGCCCCCTTGTTCTTGCACATCTCTTTTTCTGAAAGATGCTACCCTCCTAGACTTTGTTGATTCCCTTGAGGTGCTTAAAAGTTTCTAACATGTTCCCCTCTCCCTCCTTTCCTCAAGGGTATACATATTAAGCTCCTTTAGTCTCTCTTCATATGGCTTCTGGTGCAGACCCTACACCATTTTAGTTGCCCTCTTCTGAACTGCCTCCATTCTGTCTATGTCTTTGCAGAGCTGGGGTCTCCAGAACTGCGTGCAGTACTCCAGATGGGGTCTCACCAACTGTCTGCACAGAGGGATAACAACTTCCTGCTTTCTACTGGTGATGCCTCTCCCCATGCATCCCAGAATCCACCCAGCCCTCCTTACTGCCTTCTCACATTGCTTGCCTACCTTAAGGTAATCTGATATGAGTACCCCCAGGTCCATTTCCATTTTTGTTGTTGTTAGTACCCCCATTGTGTACTCTTCCCCTGGGTTTTTGTTTTCCAGGTACATTACTTTGTACTTCTTTGCATTGAAACTAAGCTGCCATACTCTTGACCATTGCTCCAACCTTGCCAAGTCCCTTTTCATCCTTTCCACCCATCCTTGTGTATCAGCCCTGTTGAAGATCTTTGCGTCATCTGCAAATAGGCATACTTTTCCTTCCAGCCTCTCTGCAATGTCACCTATAAAGACATTAAAGAGTACTGGTCCCCATACTGAACCCTGTGGTACCCCACTGGTAACTCCCCTTTCTCCAGAGTGTGCTCTGTTTACTATTACCCTCTGCATCCTGTTGTCCAGCCAATTTGTTACCCAAGCTACTACCCTGGGACCCACTCACAGGCTGGCTAACTTGTTTATTAATCTTTTGTGTGGTACTGTGTCAGATGTCTTGCTAATGTCTAAGTAGGCCACATCTACAGCCCCTTCCTGGTCTACTACTTTGGTCACCCAGTCAAAGAAATCTATTAGATTCATCTGACATGACCTCCCCACTGTGAATCCATGCTGCCTTGGGTCCTGTGCTCTGCTGGCCTCTAGGTACTCGAAAGTTCTTTCTTTCAGAAGTGATTCCATCATTTTCCCTACCACTGAAGTCAAACTAACAGGTCTGTAGTTTCCGGCCTCTGCCTCGCTCTCACTTTTGTGAAGGGGGATCGCATCCACCTTCCTCCAGTCCTCAGGTACCACACCATCCTCCCATGATTTGTTAAAAAAGGTAGTCAGTGGTGTCACTAGTTCTCTCCTTAGTTCTTTTAGAATTCTGGGGGTGATCCTGTCAGGTCCCATTGCTTTGCCCACCTTAAGTTTTAAGAGTTCTTTCAGGACCCTTTCTTCTGTGAATGGACTGGTATCGACCCCCCGCCTAGAGTGCTTCTATTGTTTGGTTTAGGTAACTCCTCTTCTTCTTTTTCTTTTGTGAATAATGAGCAAATGTATTAATTTAGTATCTCTGCCTTTTCACTGTTACCCTCTGCCCCCACCATCCCTTTATTAAGCCTCGCTATCTCTCCCTTGGTCTTTCTGCACTCCCTAATGTATCTATAACAGGTTTTAGCCCCCTTCTTAACTGAGCTGGCTATCTTTTCCTCAGTCTGGGCCTTTGCTATCCTGACTGCCTTCCCCATTTCTCTTTGCTTTAACTGATACAGTTCTCTATCCTGCTCCTTCTGATGATTCCTTATACTTCCCGAATGCGCTTATGTCTCCCTAGCCTTCCTTGCCACCTTTTTTGAGAACCATAGTGTTTTTTTTTAGTTTGTTTTGTTTTCTTTATTCGCATCACACAAAGGCTTGTTTTGTTTATTTATTTATTATCTAGGAAAGTACCTTTGAGCCAAAGGCTCTTTTACAGAGGTTCCATGTCATAGCAATCACATATGCACAAATTCAAAATACAGAGGTTACATATACACAGTCATCAAATGTTCAGTTTACAGTAGGGCAATGTTACAACCAGTAAAAGTATCAAACAAGGAGTACAAAATACAGAGCAGAACATGCTAGAACAGGTTCAGTTGGTAAAGTTATGCACTTTTGCAGATATAGACAGTTGCTTTGGGGTGAGGGTATCTCATAGTAGTATAACCAGGACAAGGTCACTTGGTCCAGTTAAGAAAATAAAGCAGTTAGCTATATAGGATGTTTCGGCAAACAAAACACTTATTTAGGTTGCCAGAACATGTTAAAGCATCAGTTCTATTGTCAGAAGTGCTAATAAGAATAGACAGCACGGAGGCCCATGTTACCAGGGTAAGAAGTGACAAGGCAGAGACCATGAAGCCTATGGGGGGAGTGACTTACCAGGATGGGAGGGGAGGTGAACAAAAGTAAAATTAGGGAGATGGTGAACAAAGTAAAAAGGGAGATGGGGAGGGTCAGGAAATGAGAAAATGGGGAGGAAGAGAGAGGGTGGAGGAGGGGACAAAGGGATGACCATGGGCAGAGAGGGGTGGGGTGGGAGGATGGAAGAGCGTGGGGAAAGCCAGGGGCAGAGAGGGGGTGGAGGTGGGAGGAAGGGGGGGAAACAAAGTGAAGGAAATGGAGGAGGTACACTTGAGGGAGAGGAGAGGGGAGGAGATGAGAGAATAGGAGTGTCACTGGGACACAGGACAGCGGGTTGCCTCTGTGATGGCAGTTTTGATTTTTCCCCAGTGTTCTTCCAACCCTCCTTCCTGCCCATTTGCTAGTACATTCCTTAGGCACTCCCCCATTTTGCCAAAGTCAGCCCTTCTAAAGCCCAGTACCCTCACTTTTGTATGGCTTGACTCCATGGTTGTGTTTATCATGAACCACACTATGTGGTGGTTGCTTGTTTCCAGATTTATTTATTGAATTTTGTTGACCCGGTAAGCCCACTGGGCCTAGAAGTCCCTTTTTCAGGGGCAACCGGGGGGAGAGGGATACAGATGGTAAGCAACTGAAATTGAACCAGATTAAGCTGTTGGTGGTATTTTTAGTGAATGGGAGAAATTTGGCCAGGATACCAGAGAAATTCCCCTACTCTGTGTGGGGGCGCTGTTGGACCATGGATTCATTCATGGGACCCAGTCATTGTGCTGGTATACCTGCAGGAGAGCAGAGCTCCGCTCCTGCAGGTCCAGCTTTGGAGCCTGAAGTACTGAGGACATCTGACTATTTTGTTGATATGCTTGTGGATCTTGCTGTACCAGATGAATCTTTACCTGCTCAGTCTGCCTCTGCATCGTTAGATTTTTTGCCTGTGGATGAACTTTGGTTGAAGTCCCTCCTTGCTGCACATCGGGACCAGGTACTTGCTGTTGTTGATGCTGTTAGCCCTTTTGAGTCGGCCTCTCCTGGGACACGGACTCTGTCACCAGAACTAGGGGCTGTGGAAGATCTTCCTGCTTTCATTACGGATGCGGTATCTTCGGGCTCTTTGGCAGTGCAGAGTCGGCAACAATCTTCTGTAGCACCGGTCCTACCACTGTTGCACCATGCTCCATTGGAATTTTCGGTTCCTACAAATCTGGATCGAGCAGTGTCTTCTCCACCTTTGAACTCAGCAGCGACTTTGCCTGGTGAACTTGTGAGTACTATGCATCCTAGACCGTGTGTTTCACCTCCTAATGCGCAGACTGTCTCACCTATTTTGCCTCCTCCCACTCTGTTGCCTTATTCTAGCCCACTACCTGTCTCTTTAGAGGCCTCCCTACGGAGTACGGATTGGAAACCAGGCGGTTCGGGGCATTGGATACCTGACCCTGCCCATAGCCTGATACCTGCTTGTGGAGGGCAACATCTCCCCTTGATAGACATGCCTCCACCTTTACCTGGTAGCCCGGATTTGGATTTGCGTGCTGAGGATGTTCAGCATCCTGCATTGGATACTACTCTGCTGGCTAAAGTTCCTTCTTTGCCTCCCTCCTCTTCGGGTGATGAAGGCTCTAGCTCTCGGGGACCAGCGTGGGGTGATAGAATGGACATGGATGTCCCGCTCCCTGACCCTCCTCCGGACCCTTCTCCTGACCCTGGGGACAAGGCTAAATCTACTTGGGAAGAATTTTGTAGAAGGGATACGTTTCAGAACTCCCCCCCTCCTCTTCAACGACGGAATGCGGTCCGCCTTCAGTATATTGGGGGTCTTGATGTTGCTCCAGACCGTCTCTATGTGGGAAAGTCACTTTTGAAAGGATCTTTGGGTTTTTTTACAAACGAAATATTTGCATTGATTCATGTACCAGGTTCTTCCTTATATGACATTAGTTTTCAAAGCCCTAGAGGATTAGATCGATTCTGGACAAAGTATGATACTCTTAAATACACAGAGTTGTGGCTACCATTTCAGGCTATCCCACTTACTAGACCTTCTATTAAAACTGTCACCATTTTGTTTCGAAATGAGAATGTAGCAGCTAGTGATATTACGCATTGGTTAGCTAAACGCTGTGATGTCTTGGGGTTGCCACAGTCTATATTTGACTCTGAACACTTGTGGACTGGTGGTTGGCGTTATAGGGTGCGACTTAGAAATACAAATGTGGGTCCCATACACTTACCTAATAGTTTGTTTTTAAGTAGGGAACGGGGGCATTGCTTCTATGTGGGACAGCCTCGTACCTGTTTTAAATGTGGCTCCCCTTCCCATCTCAGTGCAGCCTGTGATAGACTACGATGTTGCCTTTGTTTATCTTTTGGCCATGCTAGTGCAGTTTGTAATTCTGAACTAAAGTGTAACCTGTGTGAAGAACTAGGTCATGGTTTTAAATCCTGTCCTTGGGCTTCCCATAACAGGGAAGATAGTCCGGATCAGGATGTGATCCTTCTTAATGCCCAGAAAAAGGATATTGCTACGGCGAAGTCCCTTTCTTCACATGTTAAGGTAGTCACTGGTCCCCCTTTTTGCCCTGATATTGCGGTGCCTGCTCCCCAGTCAGTAGTTTCTGTATCTGAACCTTCCTCTGAGCCTCCTTTACAGGAAGTTCCACTACCGGTTGTACAGGACCCTTCCTCTGCGCTCCTTCCTTTCTGTTGTTTCTCCAGTTCCTATTGAACCTGTGCCTGTTCCTGACAAACCTCTGGATATTATTATTATGCCCCCTCCTGAGCCTAGTGTTCAGACAAAGAAACGGGCTCAAAAACAGACTACAGGTAGGGCCAAATTGGCTAAAGCATCTTCTCCTGGTGGCTCTGTTCCCTTAAGTAATAAATTTGAGGTCCTGTCCTGTCACACTCAGTCTTCCGATGTGGAAGCTGATTCTGACACCTTCTCACAACCTATGGTATCCTCTGATTCTGAGAATGATAAATCAAAGGAGTTGCCTATGGATACTCGACCCTCCCGGTTGGGGGTGAGACCCCGGAGAAGTACTAGAAAGGGAAGGGTTACTTGATGTTGACTTATTTTTATTTTGACCCTTTATCTGATTCTCTTTCATGGCCATGGCATTTCATCTCGCTGTAGCCACCCTCAATGTGAACAGTGTGAAAAATGCTCGTTGGCGCCTGATTACTTTTCAACTTTTGAGTGATTTGCCGTGTGATATTTGTCTTATTCGGGATACCGTCTCAATACCCTTCCTTTGGTGAATATGGCCAAAAAGCTTTGGCGATGGGGTCCTTCTTTTTTTTCTTTAGGATTAGACACAGGTAGTGGTGTTGGGGGGTTGTTTAGGGGTGATGGATTTCATGTTACTAAGTTGGTTGAACTGCTTATGGGACAGGCCTTAATATTGGATTTTACTTATTCACATTACACTTGGAGATTAATTGTGATTTATGCAGCAGTTACGAAGAAAGGTCGAGTGGATCTCTTTCGTGAGGTGCAGCCTTTTTTGTTCACGTCACGCTTTCTCATATGGGGTGGTGACTTTAATTTTGTAGTGCATAAATCCGATAGGGGGGCCCGGACTGATAAGGATTTCTGTGATACACATTGTCTCAATCACACTATTGTCCAGGGTCATTTACAGGATGTTTATAGGGTTTGTCATCCTACTGGTGGACGTACTTTTTTTAAGGGCGTCTTATCCACTAGGATTGATTTTCTTTTTGTCTCTGCAGCTTTGAGGGTGATTAAAGCTCAAACCATTCCAGTGGAGATTTCAGACCATAATGTGGTAACTGCCACGTTAGGGTGAGCCCTCATGCTAAACTGGGGCGCGGATATTGGAAACTGAATTCTTTACTGCTACTTGATGACAGGTTTTTGGCCCAAGTTCATGATTTGTTGAAAGCTCGTATGTCACTATCTGGACTTTCCGAAGATTTGTTAGATTGGTGGCTACTCACTAAATCTGACATCTCTGCTTTGGCTAGGAGGACATCTAAATATGCTGCAGTGACTAAATATAAGAGATATTTGTCTTTATGTATGCAGTTGGAAACATTATATTCAGCTATACACTCATGCGACTTATCTTTGACAGCACAGGTACAGAGCGTAAAAAAAAATGGCGCACTACAGTATACTAGAGCTACTTCCCTGTTACATGAACATAGGGTTTGTTCTGCTAATAAATCTGCTTTGGGGATGTTTTGGATTGTAGTCATAGGCGTTCTGCGGATCGCCTTCTGACTGAGATTGTAGATACTGCTGGCACTAGTTACACTGCATTTCGGATATCTTGCTAGCAGTCTCCTCGCATTTTCAAACTTATATGCTGCATCTCCAGTGGATAGCACTGGTGTAGAACAATTCCTTTCTCTAGCCATATTTCCCTTGTTCTGATATACTATTATGGGCTTTAGTTGCTCGATTAGTGTTGATAAGGTTAAAAGGAAATTTCCGTTCTGAATAACACGAGCCTCGATTGATGGCTTGCCTGCAAATTTTATAAAACCTGTAGTCCTTTGGTTTGTGATGTGTTCACAGTAGTGTTTAACTGGATTTTGCAACGTCACACTCTTGATTTCCATTTTGTACTTCAATTCAGATTTTGTTATATAAAGAAGGTGATAGAACTTTACTTTCAATTGGAGGCCTTTAAGTCTCCTTAATCGGATTTTAAAATTTTAATGAAATATTGAATACCAGATTGTTGTCCATAGCTCCACACTTGATTTCCCTACACAATCCTGTTCAGTGCTGGGCGAATCTATCTATAATAATCTCCTTTTGCTTCGGGAACTAATAGAGCTTGGTAAAGTTGATGTTATAAAGGGTTTCTTATGTCCATGGATCAACAAAGGGCCTTTGATCAGGTCCCGCATAGTTATTTGTTTCAGGTTTTACGAACCTATGGAGTTCCTGATCGCTTTATAACCTAGATTGCTTTGCTTTGTAGTCATGCTTATGCTATGCCCTTGGTAAATGGTTACTTGGGTTCCTATATCCCTATTCGTCGGTGGGGGGGGCTGAGACAAGGCTGCCCTCTGAGTCCATTGCTTTATGTTTTTAGTTTGGATCTGTTTTTATGTACAATTGCCCAAGATGTGCGGATTCTTGGTATTGCTTCCCCTCACAGTACCCTTGAGGCCAAAATTTTGGCTTATGCTGATGATGTATGTGTCTTTGTTGCTGATTTGACCTCTGGAGATAAGGTGTTACATCATTTTTCTAATTTTTCGGATTTTGCAGGTTCCTCCCTTAATAAATCTAAGAGTTTTTTTTATCCTCTGCATACTGCCATTCCTGAGGTTACGGAGCTGCAAGGCGTTCCTGTTGTACTGGGCCTGGTCCGAATTTTACGTATTGATTTTGGTAAAGGTGATAATGCGTTACTTAATTGGTCAGCTAAAATTGATGCAGTTCAGTCCAGAATCAGGTGATGGAAGTCTTGGCAACAAACTAAACAGAAAAAGGTTATCATTACTAAATCTTTACTTCTCCCTCAGTTTTTATACCTTAGTGCGGTATACCCCATTCCTTCTGGTTTGGAAGTCACTTTATTGGGTCTTTTTTTTTCAAATTATTTGGGGGAGTCGCCTAAATCCCATTAAAAGAGATGTATTGTATCCTCTTATTGCACAGGGTGGTTTGAATTGTGTGAATCCAATTACTTTTTACTATAGTACTTTTTTTATTGGAATTTACTAGACTTTAGTCGTCCACACTCTGTGTTATGTGTGATTTATGCGTATGGTTGGTTACCTAAATTGTCCTCAGAGTGGCCAGGTTTGAACCAGAAAAATTGACACACTCCTAGTTACCCGATTTATGTCAGACCTGTGATATTGAAACTTAATAGATGGAAGTTACTTCCGGCCCATGTGTGTTGCAAATCGCGCAAATATACTTATGATGTCCTACAATCTAAAGCACATTCCATAGTCCCCATTTTTAAGGATGTACGGATGGTCATGTTGATAACCTCCTTAAAGTTTGGTAGATAAATGGATTCCACCTAGATTATGGGATGTTTTATGGCTTGAGATTGTCATGGGCGTCTCAATGTTAGGGAAATTAAAGCATAAAATGGTTACTGAACATACTTGTCCGAGGATACTTGCATTAATCAGGAGAAACAATGTCCCATTTTTGTTTCCTGCCCTTTGTGCAAGAATTCTGGATGACCCTTTCTGCCCGTTGGAGCCAGCCTTTCTGGCGGGGTGTTACATATCTGGAAGTTGTGGGAGGTTTTTTTACATTCTACTTTGTTGGATGCAGGTGTAATCACGGCTTCTGTTAGCTATGTTCAAGTTTCATTTATGGCATGCCAGATGTCCTTACTCTACAACAGTTATACCACTCACCACTTGAAGTTCTTTAACATGTTGAACATGATTTGTTGTTACAATGTGATTCTGAACGCAACTGTTTGCCCAAAAATGTATGGCTTATGAGGTGGAAAGAGGTTCCTTTTTTGAAAGACAAAATAGGTTGAATCATTATGCTGTCAGAATTGAGTATTGCTGATATTCTCTTTGTTATGTTTTTTTTCCTTATTTTCCATGAATTGTATTACTGGTTTTCTGATTTTATTTTTTTACCAATTATTTTACCAGGTGAGACACACTAAGCTGAAAGCTTGTTTGCAGGTGCAACCTGGGAGCACAGGGAAGTTAAGTGACTTGCTCAGGGTCACACAGTATGCAAGTGGAGACTGTGGGATTCAAACCCAGGTCTCCAGATTTGCAGCTCAGAGCATTAAACCACTGCGCCATACTGCCATTTATTGTTCTGTTTATTAATAAAAACCTTCCCCTACTCTTGCTTCCTGTAAGCAGGGGGGGGGTTCTTTTTCCTGTGGGACTAAGATGGCTGCTGTCCCGGACCCTGGAGGAGGCGGAGGTGATGCAGCTCTCTGTTTTGTGGTTTCTGCTCCAGATCTCCTGCCTATTATACCTGTTGGTTTGCCTAGTGCTTGCAGTAATAATCAATTGAACTCTGCGCCATAACTAGTTGTTCGTACCTCCTGATTCTCCTCCTGATTTTGGAACTCTCACCCAGATTTTGGACCAGCATTCTCCTACAGTTCTTGGGACCAGTACTAACACTATGTCTCCATCGCATTTGAGACTGTTATATGAACAAAACTGTTCTCTCTCTGTAGGCGCTTCGTTGCGGGAGACGACGCACTGCACTCCGCCGCCTACTACCTCTGACCAGGCTGAATTACACTGGGCTGATCGCACACATCAACAACAGACTTACTTACAGCTCCTACCAGTACAGCTTCAGCTACTGCAGGCAGGCTGTCCTCTATGACTACTCACGGAGGTACTTCATTCCAGACTCTGCATGGTCCCCTGCTTCCGCTCTGCGTGCTACTTGAGTTGGACTCAACCGCTTCTGGTGCACCCTGGTCTTCTCCCAAGCGGTAAGCACAGGACATTATGCGAGAAGCACGAGTCACTTGAACAGCCTGTGGATCACTTCCTTCCTCATTCATCCTCAGTGGCTTCGTTGCTCCTACATCTTTCTACTTGACCGCAATTTCTGCTGTTAGCCAACCAACTCCTGAAACTTGGGCCCTATACAACTAAAGATTCTGCTTCAGTACCGCATCCTCTCTACTGGCAGTACTCTCTTCTTGACAGCTGATTCTATTCTCCACTTGGATAATCTTCCTTTGCCTACTCTAAGTACAGGTGAGGCTTTGACTGGCACGTCCCTTCGCCTCAGTGACCTGTTTCAGAATTTGGGCGAACCAGCCCGGCGTGGAATGCAGTTCATCTGAAAATATTTTGGATACCTCTCTACTGCACCTGATAGGAAAACTGTTTTGCATTCCCTATTGCGTGACTCTATGGGTATTTCAGCAAGTGAATTGTTTGCTTTCATACATGTTAAAGGGGAATCAGTTTATGATTTAAGTGTTAAGACTGTTTCTACTCTAGAAACATTTTGGATCAAATATGATGTGGTGAAGTCACAGCCTTTATGGACCCCCTTTATGCTCATTCCTCTTACTAAACCTACAGTAAAATTGATTACTCTTCTTTTTTGTAATGAAGGAGTGAGCATAGCGGATGTTCAATACTGGCTTAAGCAGCGCTGCGACATTCTCGAGGCTTCTCGTCCTATTTTGGATGAGGACCTTGTCTGGACAGGGGGTTGGAAGGCTAAGGTGCAATTGAAGCAGGATGACAGGGGTATAGCTCATTTGCCAGGTAGTTTTTATATATGTAGGGATAGAGGTTTGTGTTTTTATCCTGGTCATCCCCACACCACCATAAATGCAGTTCTCGGATGCATTTGAGCCATTACCTACAACGAGCAAGGTACACTATTTGCTAGGCCTATGGTCATGTGGTCTCGGTTGCCCTAACCCCGGTGTAATCTCTGTGATGAGACTGGCCATACTTACCATCAGTGTCCATGGGCTGACCATAATCGGTTGGACCGTCCCCTCAGGATCAGGTAGCCCTTATCACGGACTCTCAGACTCAGGTTCTTCGTCAGCATGAAGAGGACAGCCAGGTCGTAGTGCCCACTCCCCCCAGTGAGGATCTTCCCTCTGCTTTTCCTGCTCTTCCAGTGGCAGATCCTGTGTTACAAGACGTGACCCCTCCTGGCACGGACCCGGTGCCTAGGGTTGTTGTCCCCTCTGACCCCATGCCACCCCCTCCGCCCTCCTGCTTTGGACCCCTTCACGGAGGTTTCTCAGGGAAAAAGGGTAGAATCCAGCAGTGGCGTAGGCTCCCAGCCCTTCCCGGACAATCCATTTTGACCAGGAATCGCTTGTCAAGCCCTGTCCAAACAGAAGCAGTGGAGTGATATAATGGACAGGAAAATGACTCTGAATCTTCACAGGCCTCTTCCTCCATTTAGACTACTCCTCTGATTCCCTAAGATCCTCCCTACTACATCCCGACACCAGGCAAATTGGCGGTTACTTGACACCTCTTGCCTAATTCTTCATGTTTTTCTGCTGGTTTTCGGTCTTTTTCTTTCTTCTTATGCCTGTGGGTTTGGGTCTTCGCTGCCTCACACTTAATGTGTGCAGCATGAAATCCCATAGAAAACGTCTTGCCTCGCTACAGTATCTTTTGGATCTCCTGCATGATCTTTACTTACTTCAGGATATTAGGCTGAAGACTCAATATGAGCTGACCCAGGCTTCTGCTGGCTGGACTGGAGGCCCTTCCTATTGGTCTTCTGGTAAGGATACATGTGATGGGTTGGGTATTTTGTTTTCTGGTTTTGACTGTACCGTTACGAGACTGGTTGATATTGTCCCTGGCCGCGCCTTGTTGTTTGATTGCAGTTTCCGTCACCTCCAGCTCAGGATTCTGAATGTTTATGCACCTCAGGGTATTGCTGCTTCGTTCTCACTTATTTGGTTGTTGCAGCCTTATTTACACACCTCTGAGACATCTTTATATGGGAGGAGACTTCAGTGTGGTCACTGTGGCTGACAGAGGCTCCACACAGAAGCTTTGAGGATTCTATTGCATTCGTACTATTCTCAAGTACGCCTCTCTGAGGGCAGTTATTGTGAGGTGCATCCCAAAGGAACAATGCCCTATCATAGAGGCCTTCTGGCCATCCGTATTGATTTTGTTTCTCTCCCAGAATGTTGTAATTGGTACAACAGGCGAAGGTCATTCCTTGCGAGACCTCGGATCACATGGCCATCTCATTGCTTTGTTTTCCTTCTACGGCTTCTCATCCTCTTCTTGTTTCTTCACACTGGAAGTTGAATAGCTCCCTATTGTCTGATGGCAGCATTATTCGAGACCGTCAGAATTTCTGTTAGCCCGAATTTCGGTTCTGGATGCTTACACCTCCCCTTTACATTGGTGGGACGATACCAAATCAGATCTTAAACACTTTTTTCTTAGGTATGCCAGGAGTAAATCTGTTTCCTCTTATCGTCAGTATTTGTTATTACAGCGACATTTACAGGATGTAATCTCTAGGGGTGCTGAGACGGCTCAAGACTGCTCCCCTCTTATTGCTTCCTTGAAGACCCAGATGGAAGAGTATCAATATAACAGGGCCTGCTCTTTGCGTCTTGAGGCTACTTGTGGCACCCACTCTTCAAAGGCCTCTTTTGATATATACAAGCGCTGTTCTGACAGGGTGGCAGCCACGAACATTGAACGTCTTATTGACCCTGACTCTTCTAAGGTTTATGATACTATAACCTCTCTCCAGCTCAAGGTCTCTTCCCATTTAGCCAGTGTTTTTGGGACTCCTTCAGTGGCTACATCCACTGCTGTTTCCTTTTTTGATTTCCTGACCCTTCTCCTCCTCCTGATCTTTGCACAAGTTGACAGCCCCAATTTCCTTGTTAGAGGTGCAGGCGGCTATTAGAAACAAAAGCGATGTACTTCTCCAGGGCAGGGAATGCCCTTACTGCTGAACTTTATCAAGCTTTTTGGATGTTTTCACTCATTCTTACCTTGCTCTTTAATACTATCATTGCTACTCATTTTGTTCTCTGAATTTTTCAGGCATAATCGTGTTCTGTTGTTCAAGAAAGGAGATAGGTCGGACATACGGAATTGGAGGCCTTTGAGTCTCTTGAATGTGGACTATAAGATTTTTACATCCATTCTGCTTCACCGTCTTCTTCCTGTCGCATCCCACGTTATTTCAGAAGTACAGACCTGTGCTATTCCTCAACGCACTATTGTTTCCAATCTTTCCCTGCTCAGAGATGTCTCTGCCTTTAGCTCTTCTTCTTCTCCTTCGCTTCTTTTTTCACTGGATCAGGAGAAGGCATTTGATAGAGTGAATCATGACTACCTCTTTCAAGTCTTGTCTCAGTACGGTATTCCACAGCGCTTTATTCAATGGATTAGATTACTCTATTCCACTGCCTGGATCCATCCTTACGTGAATGGCGCCACTTGCCCCTCTTTTTGAGTCATACGGGGATTCGGCAGGGCTGCCCTCTCAGTCCTCTTCTTTATGTTTTCATATAGATCCATTACTTCGTGAGACTCTTATGTAACCCATCGATCCCTCATTTGTCCTTTCCTTCCGGGTGCTCTGTCCCTACAGTATTGGCTTATTCGGACGATCTCTGCATTCTCACCACCCCGCACCTACAAGAGGCGGACTTAGTCCTCCTTTTAACAGATTTCGAATGTGAGTCTGGTTCTAAGCTTAATTATAATAAGAGTGCGGCATTGTACCTCCCAATTCCACCACCCCCACATTCACTTCGCTATGTTGCGGGAGTGCCTGTACAATTTTCCCCGGTTAAAGTTTTAGGATTGTCCTTTGGTTCCCCTGATGATGCCCACTCAAATTGGACTGTTGTTTTGGACAAGGCCATTCATTTGGTTGCATCCTAGAAGAGTCATACTATTGCAAAGAGAAAGCGGGTTTTGCTGTTGAAAACCCTTAGTTCTTCCTTTATTTCTTCATGTGGCTTCAGTTTTCCGGTCCTTTTCGCCTGAGGCTCGCTTGTATAATGTTTTTCTTTCAGGGATTCTGGAGCTGCCGTTTAAATCGGGTGAAATGTTCTTACACATATCTTGATTATTGTCACGGTGGGGTTCGGATGTTGAACCCCTTGGTGTTTTTTCACTGTTTGTTTCTTAAGACTGTTATCACCTACCTATTGAATACACCCCCGGTCTTTTGGATTTCTCTTCTTCATCATCATATTGCTCCATTGTGCGCCACCTGGTGTCTCCCCCCTTTCGAAATCCCTCGGAATTTTCGTAAGTTTAAGCTCCCCCATTTTATCATTCCCACCTTTTTAAAAATTTGTCAGTGGTCTCTGACCCCTACGGTGATTCTCTCTTCCTCAAGGAAGCACTTATATCAGTCTGTTTTGGGAACATCCTTTTGGACCTTCCGATTGCTACGAGATTCCTTGGCGTTCAACTGGACTCCTCTGGAGTTTTCGCCAACTGACTGATCCACAGATCTCCCAAAGGGTTTCGGTTGTGAGCCTGGCTTTCTTGTCATGGCAGACTAGGTGTTCGTGGTTATATGAAGCATAAGGCTCTTGAAGAAAGGACTTGTCCCTGGGATACATGCCTTTCCATTCCAGAAACCATGATGCATTTCTTTCTTGATTGCCCCTATTCACAACTGGTATGGACCCTTCTCCTCCATAAATGGAAGGAAAAGGCCCTTCCTTTTCTCACGTATAATATTTTGATTTATGGTATTTATCCCCCTACTTTGGTTCATTACCATCCTAGTACTTTACGTTTAATTTTTGCATTTTGTCACTTCTATTTGTGGCAGGCCAGATGTGCATTTTTACTACAACAGAAAGCGTGTAGTCCTACTCAGATTGTCACTCAGATTTTACAGGGCTTACAGGCTGTTTATAGCTCTGTGAAAACCTCCGTATCGCCTGAAGTTTTTCGGTGCTGTTGGGGCTTCTGTTCCTGGATTTTTTCCTAATGATGCAGTACTTTTCTGTGTTTTCTTTGCTTTTCTTCATTATAATTTTGTATGATGTACTACTGTTCTTGCAATGTTTGTATACCATACAATACTCCCCTCCTCTTTTTAGTGGGGATGAGATGGGGGTTATATACTACTACGGATTCTCACTGCTTGTTATTCATTTATGCTGTAATACTTACTTTTGTTTTTTTATTTCATTTATTATGGTTTTGTCTGATGCCATACACTTTTGTATTTTTTCTCTTAAGTTTTTAATGGAAGATTCCCCTACCTAGTGGAGATGGGATGGGGATTATGTACAGCCACGGGTTATTTATGTTTGTAGTTCAAGTTTGCTGTGGTGCTTATTTCTGTCTTCTGACCTCCTCCATTACGGTTTTGGATGAAGCAATACGTTTTAGTATAATTTGTTTTCACTGCAACTTCCCCTACTCTTTTATACATAGATACATAGATGCATAGACAGTGTCGGCAGATAAGGGCCTATGGCCCACCAGTCTGCCCATTTGAGCTTGTAAGTTCAGTTTGTTTTCCTAGAAGTCTGTTGCCCCTTACCCCTGACCTCCAGTATTCCTTTATGTCTATCCCATGCATTCTTAAATCCCGTGATTGTTTCAGCCCCACCACTTCCTCTGGCAGGGTGTTCCATTTGTCCACCACCGTTCTGTGAAGAAATTCTTTCTCATGTTTCCTCTGAATCGTCCTCCTCAACTTCATCCCATGCCCTCTAGTCCTGGAACATCTTTTCGCTTAAAAATAGTGTTTTCCTGCACCTGTTTCCTCCCTGTAAGATACTTGTATGTCTCTATCATATCCTCTCTCCCTCCTCTCCTCCAGGAGTACATGTTCAGTTCCTTCAACCTGTCTTCATAGGACTTGTGATGCAATGCATGCACCATCTTTGTTACCCTCCTCTGAACCTTCTCTACCCTGTCTATGTCCTTACATAGGTATGGTCTCCAGAACTGTACACTGTACTCAGGTGGGGCCTCACTAGTGTCTTGTATAGCGGAATTATGACCTCCCTTTTCCTGCTGGTAATGCCCCTGCCTATACAAGCCAGCATCCTATTTGCTTTACCTGCTGCCTTGTCACACTGTTTCCCTACCTGAGGTCATCAGAGATAACCCCAAGATCCCTTTTCCTGCTTGGTGCATGCTATATCCTCAACCCCCAACTGATATATTGTGCCAGGGTTTTGTGCTCATATGCATTATCTTGCACTTCTTTGCATTGAATTTCAACTGCCAAACCCTGACCATTCTTCAAGTTTCTGCAGGTCGCTTCTCATTCTGTCTACACCCTCTGGTGTGTCTACTCTGTTACAGAGCTTTGTGTCATCAGCGAACAGTGAAATTCTGCCTTCTAGGTCCTCGCCATGTCACTGATGAAGATGTTGAATAGAACCGGTCCCAGCACTGATCCCTGTGGTACCCCACTGGTCACTCTTCCCTCTGTGGAGTGACAGCCATTTACCACCACCCTCTGTGTACTGCCACCCAGCCAGTTACCAACCCACCACACTACTGTCCTGCCCACACCCATATTCCCCAGTTTATTGTAATAGTCTTCTATGTGGCACAGTGTCAAAGGCCTTGCTGAAGTCCAGATAGGCCATGTCCACTGCCCTCCCTGATCCACCTTCCTAGTCACCCAGTCAAAAAATTCAATGAGGTTGGCCTGACATGACCTCCCCCTGGTGAAACCATGCTGCCTTGGGTCCTGTAGTCCATTGACAACCAGATGTTCCACCAATCTCTCCTTCAGTAGTGCTGCCATGATCTTCCCCACTACCGAGGTGAGGCTGACTGGTCTGTAGTTCCTGCTTCCTCTTTGTTCCCACTTTTGTATAAGGGGACTACATCTGCTGTCCTCCAGTCTTTGGGTACCTCCCCTGTTTCCAGTGATCGGCTAAACAGGATAGCCAGAGGTTCAGCCACCACCCTCTTAGTTCTTAAGGACCCTGGGGTGCACCCCATCTGGCCCCATTGCTTTATCAACTCTTATTACTTCCAGTTCCTTCAGGACCCTTTCTCGTGTAAAGGGACTTGTGTCCATTTCTGCACCATTCTCACCCTTGTACTCCCTTCAGACCCATTACCCTCCTCTTCCTCAGTAAAGACTGAGCAGAAATACCTGTTCAGTATGTCAGCTTTACTGTTGTCATCCTCCACGTGGCCCCCATCCTCCCCCTTCAGTCTCACTATCCCTCCCTTTGTCTTTCTTTTTTCACTTATGTACCTGTAAAAGGTTTGTCCCTCTACCCACTGATTTTGCAATGTGTTCTTCTGTCTGAGCTTTGGCTTCCCTTACTGACCTCCCTGCCTCCTTTGCTTCTCCTGGTACTTCTCCCTATCCCTTCTGCCTGTGTCTTTTGTATTGCCTGAATGCAATCT
The DNA here is from genome assembly GCA_016271365.2 of Neoceratodus forsteri. Lineage (NCBI taxonomy): Eukaryota > Metazoa > Chordata > Ceratodontiformes > Ceratodontidae > Neoceratodus > Neoceratodus forsteri. The sequence continues at coordinate 1,098,373,259 of CM057451.1, forward strand.
TTTTGGCTTTAACTTTCTTTGCTACCTCTTTGGAAAACCATAATGGTCTCCTCTTCCTTTTCCTCTTGCTAACCTGCTTAATACATAATTCTGTTGTTCTTATAATCCCCATTTTAAATACTGGCCACTGTTCCTCAACCCCTGATTCCTGTCCCATTCCCCTTAATGCCTCTTTCAAGTATCTCCCCATTTTCCCAAAGTTTGCCCCCCTAAAATCCAGGATACGTGTTTTTGTGTGGTTTGGTTCTGCTCTTTCTGTGATTTCAAACCACAATGACTGGTGGTCACTGTTTCCCAGTTTAGTTTAGTTTTAGTTTAGTGGGAATGAGATGGGGGTTGTGTGCCCATATGGATTATTTTTGTTTGTACTCCATGTATGCAGTAATACTTATTTCTGTTTTTGAATTCTTTTCTTATGGTTTTGTATGAAGTCATATGATTTGTATATTTTGTTTTCAGTTTTCAATAAAAAATTCCCCTACTCTTTTTTTTGGGGGGGGAGGGGTTATGCTGGGGTGATTGTATGATGTCATACTTTTTTTCAGTTTTTGTTGATTTTCTTTATGAGTTGTATGATGTAATACCGTTTTGTATTATTATTTGTTTCAATAAAAAATTCCCCTACTCTTTTAGTGGGGGAGGGGGTCCTTTCTGTCTTGGGATTAGATTTGAGTTCTAGTTCTGTATTAGACAGCCTGTTTGGATATGTATGACTGTAATACTTATTTGCTTTTGTTATGATTTGTACTTTTCTGTGAGGCAACACTGTTGTGTAATGTTTTGATTTTGTTATTCTAACTAAAATTCCCCTACTCTTTTTCGATAAGTGCCATGGGATCTTTAACATTCACCTGAACTACCACCAATCCAGGCAGATGGGACCTCGGTTTAACGTCTCATCCGAAACACGGCACCTCAGAAGTACAGCACCCCCCTCATGCTGCACTTCAGTGTCAGTATTGGGATATTAACCCAAGTGCCAGATGGCTACCCACGTCTAAATCTGTGATCCTCTCTCCATCCCCATTTGAGAGTACCAGGTCCAAGACTGCTCCCTCCTGAGTGGATTCCAACACTAGCTGTCTGAGGCATGCCCCCTGTAGGGCATTGAGAATGACTCTACTCTTAGATGTGGCTGCAGTAAATGTGCTCCAGTTAACATCTGGCATATTTAGGTTCTCCATCAACAATAGTTCCCCTTTTTCTGCCATTCTGAGGATGCCTTCTATCATTTCCTTGTCCATTTCCTCCCCCTGAAATGAGGGTCAGTATACAACTCATTTACGGATTCTGGTGCCACTACCTGCCTCCAAGGTGACCCACAGTGCCTCCTCTCCTCCTGTTTACCCTTTAGTTCCATTGCTTTGATCCCTTCCATTACGTAGAGCGCTACTCCTCCTCCTCTTTTACCCTTCCTGTCCCTCCTGTAGATTGTATACCCTGGTATGTTGACATCCCAGTCATGGTTCTCCATGTACCATGTTTCTGTGACTGTCACAATATCCAGGTGTCCCTCTTCCATCAAGGCCACTGGCTTAGAAAGCTTGTTACCCAGAATGTGGGCATTGGTACTTATTGCCCTCCATGTTACGATGGCCTTACCCTTTTTGCCCCATCCCTGCCTTTGCTGCCTTTGCCTTTTACTCCAGTTACCCCTGTCCTGCTCCCTATTCACCTCTGTACCTTGGTGTTCACCTTGCTTTCTACCCTGTTTTGTGGGGGGGAGGCTTGTAATTTCCTGCTTCATATCAGCGCCTCCCCCCTAGTCTAGTTTAGAAGCTTGCCAGTGAAGCATTTAAACCTATCACCTAGGACCCTGGTTCTCTTCCTGGACAGATGCAGAGCATCGCACCAGTATAGGCCTGCATCCCTCCAGGTGGACCCCCAGTTGTCAGTGAAGCCAAAACCCTGTGCTCTGCACCAGTCTTGCAACCATTCACTGAACTGCATGGTATGGAGTACCCTAGCCACACCCATGCCATAGACAGGCAGCACCTCCGAGAAGGTTACCGTGCATGCTACCTATCTAAGGCCCCATCCCAACTCCACAAACTCCTCCTGCACTGCTTTGATCCCATGCCCAGCTAGGTCATTTGTCCCAAGGTGGACAATAATGTCTACCTCCCCTCTCCTGTGACACTGCTCCTGTGATCCTGAGCATTCGCTTCCTGTCCTTCAAAGCCAAGGCGCCAGGCAGGCACCTTACCTCCCTCTCCCCTCCCTCCCCCAGTTCTACCCCCTAACAATTGAGTCCCCACCAGGACCTGCTTCCTTACCCCTTGGTGTCTCTTGCTACCCTCCTGTGGGTCTCCCTTGTAGAGGTTCCCAGCATCCTCCTTGGTCTCCACTGCAGGTGCCTCCATAGAGGAACCACGCTCTGCCAGAATGGTATATGAATTGTGGAGAGGTACAAATGGAAGGAGGCACCTCTGTTCCACCACCCTCACCCTCCCTGAGCCCACTGTGGTCCAACCGCCCCTCTTTCTTGGCAACCTCTGAGGCAGCGGTGGTGGCACTGGTGTTCCTTGGCTGGGGGAGGCTTCCCTACTACTCTTTGCCATTTTGCCTGGAGACAGGCAGCCTCCTCCCTCAGAGCAGACAGTGTGTGTGTGTGTGTGTGTGTGTGTGTGTGTGTGTGTCTGTCTGTCTATGACTGTCTGTGTCTGTGTGCAAGCCCTTGATGATACAGAGACCCACTGCAATTCCATTTTAAATGCTGGCACTGTGTAAACATACTGCTGTCTGTAACTATATGTACATATGTTAATGAGGCAGTTCAAAGAAGGACAACAAAGATGGTGCAGGGCCTGCACCAAAAGTCGTATGAGGAGAGACTGGGAGACCTTAATATGTATACCCTGGAGGAGAGGAGAGACAGGGAAGGTATGATAGAAACCTACAGATAGCTAAAGGACATAGATAGGGTACCAGAGCGTAGCATCTTTCAGAAAAGGAGATGTTCGGGAACGAGGGGGCATGGCATGATGTTGGAAGGGGGTTGACTAAGGGGTAACATGAGGAAGTATTTCTTCATGGAAAGGGTGGTGGATTCATGGAATAGACTCCCAGAGGAGGTGGTAGGGTCAAACACAGTGGGGGAATTCAAAAATGCATGGGACAGGTACCGGGGAACCCTAGCAATAGGAACAAGAAGGTAAAACTGGAGATCAGATGGGGTCTGCGGCTTTTGCAGTAGGCAGGGAAAATGGACAGACTGGATGGGCCTACCGGTCCTTACCTGCTGTCAATTTCTATGTATTTATATTGTTAGTATACGAGCCTACACAGTTTAAACATGTTTAATCTAAAAATGTGTGAACGTATTGTATGTGAACATTCAAACTGTAATTTAAAGGAAGACCCCTCCTAGTAAATCAAACTCTGTGGCCCTAGTGGTGTCACTGTGTGCCAACGTATGCTTGTATAAAAAACAAAATGTGTTTATTACTACTAAATAACAGATCTGCATGTGTAAATAACAACAACAAATAAAAAACAGAATCCCCACCCACCAGTAAAAAACAAGCTATCAATACGCAGTCACATAGATTAGGTAGTACCATTTTCTATAAAAGCATATCGGAAACATGTAAAATAATCATCTGTCCATGTAGAGCACCTGGAATGAAAAAAAGGATTATTTCAAGTAGTGTAATGGCAATGGCGTAAGGTTGTAAAAAAAACCAAAACAAGGCGCTGCGTCAGCATGTGGTCTAAAAGCAAAACAAAATGGTTATATTAAATGCACACTGAAAATAGAAAATAGAGTTAAAAATCTACGTTTTGACCTTAGGTCTTCTTCAGGAAATATCTAAAAGAGAAAAAAAACAAGTTAGTGTGGCGTAAGGTTGGCTAGTGAGGCAAGTAAGGAAGTGTGGCGAGCTAAGGCAGAGAAGGAGCTACCGATAGCCGAAGGCATTAAGAAGGGGAGAAGGCCTTCTTTCACTGTATAAGTCAGAAACCGGACAAGAAGGACAAGATTGTTAGGTGAAAGAAAGGGGAGGAGTGGGTGGAGAATAATGGCGGGGGGCAGAGATACTAAATGATTGCTTCTGTTCCATCTTCACCAGGGAGAAGGACGGATTACTGCCTTCAGGAGGGAGAAGAGGAGCAGGGGGGAGGGGAGTGCAGATGTAGTGATGGAGGAGGATAGAGTGAGGGAGGGGCTGCTGGCACTGAAGGTGGACAAATCACCAGGCCCGGAGAGAGTACATCAAGGGTACTAAAGGAACTGGCTGAGGAGCTGGCAGAGCCACTGGCAGGCCTATTTAATAGTTCACTGGAGTCAGGTGTACTACTGCAGGACTGGAGAACAGCAAATGTAGTGCCCCTCCACAAAAGCGGTCCCAAGGATGACCCAGGGAATTACAGACCAGTCAGTCTGACCTCGATCATGTGCAAGCTCATGGAGACCATACTTAAGGAAAGGTTGGTAGAATATCTAAAGGAGCATGGTCTCCGGGATAAGAGGCGGCACAGGTTCATGGGGGTTGGGATCGCATCAAACAAATTTGATTGACTTCTTTGATAGGGTCATTAAGACAGTAGACAAGCACCAAGCAGTAGACATCCTCTATCTGATTTCAGCAAGGCCTTTGACTCTGTGCCCCACAAAAGGTTGATCAGGAAGTTGGTGGATCTCAGGGTTAGGGAGAGGATGACCAGATGGGTGTAAAACTATCTGAGGGACAGAACCCAGAGGGTGCTTGTGGGGGGAGAGTTATCTGGCACCAGAGAGGTCATGCAGAGCTTGGTGATTTTTTTTTTTTATTTATTAAAAAGTTTCACCAGGAAAGGTATACTGAGCTATTGCTTATTTCCAGATGCATACCGGGTGGAGGGGGCTGTGGATTACAGTAACAGTAATATCATGAGATGCGCAGCATAGCAAGGTGATGGGGCTGGTGTTGTTCAATGTCTTCATCAATGACATTAGGGATGGCCTTAAGGGCAAAATGTGCTAATTTGCGGATGACACCAAGCTCTGCGGCAGAGTGGACACAGCTGAAGGGATACAAGACCTAAAGGACGATCTGGAAAAGCTGGGGAGGTGGTCCAGGATCTGGCAGCTTGGCTTCAATGCCAAGAAATGCAAAGTTATGCACATTGGATCCAAGAATCCCAGGACAGAGTACTACCTGGGTGGAGTACAGGTATATGCATCAGAGGAGGAGAAGGACCTGGGAGTGAGGATCACTAGTGACTTGAAGCACTCCACGCAGTGCAAGAAAGCAGCAGCAAGGGCAAACAAGATGCTGGGATGTGCAGCTAGGGGGATCAGTAGTAGGAGAGAGGAGGTTTTACTGCCCTTGTACAGGTCACTGGTGAAGCCACATCTAGAGTATGGAGTTCAGTACAGGTGCCCACACCTCAAAAAGGACATTAACCTGCTGGAGAAGGTCCAGAAGTGGGCTACAAAGATGACAGTGAGTCAGCAGGGTAAGGCATAGAGGGAGAGGCTGAGGGCACTGAACATGTACTCCCTTGAGGACGGGAGGATTGAGACCTTCAGGTACTTGAAAGGGATAAATAAGGTGGATAATAAGGTGGATAAGGAGGGTCTCTTTAAGCTATGTGGCACCATAACCAGAAGGGGCACAGTCTTAAGCTGGACGGGTGGAGATTTAGGAGGGAGGGAGGTCAGGAAGCACTTCTTCATGGAGAGGGTGGTGAACACTTGGAATGCGGTACTGGAAAAGGTGGTCTTGTTGAAGACTGGGCAATTTCAAGAGATGCTGGGTTAGGCATAGGGAGAAGGTTAGAAAGGTTGGGGGGGAGGGTCAGTAGCTCAAGCTATGGACCCTGCAATACAAGTAGACTAGATAGACCAAATGGGCTTCTTCTGCTGGCTTCTTTGTATGTTCGTATTAAGAGTTGATCTTAGAATATTGTAAATTCCTGTTTAAAGTCTAAATTTACACCACATTCTCTGTGTGGGCAGCACCTTTTCCATGCAAGACAGATGAGGGGCACAGCAATTTTAAAGGATAAAATGAGGGACGTATCTCGTAAGCAGGGACAGTTGAGAGGTACGCCTCCCTGGTCTAGGGGTATAACTGATGGCACAACATTGCCAGGGAGGTGACTCATACCAAGAATAACTGCACTTACATGACCTCCAGAGCCTGAAATGACCTCTGGTGCTCCACTTGCACAGGGCAGGGCAGCTGGAGCTGCAAAGGAAAGGGGTTATGTGAACTCGATATAGAACAAAAGCAAATGTCCAAACAGGATTATAAAACAAACATAATCCTTTAGTCATCCTAAGTGAGCTCACAGAAAATGATGTTAAAATGCTTTTCACTCCCTTCTACACACTTCAGAGAACACAGTGTCTATTCATTTCATTGAAGGGTGAACATTCTTTTACTCCTAAGTTGGCTTCAACCCTTTTTAAGGCATAAAACGTTCCCTGATGGAGGCACCTAGATGATCTCAGAGTCCACCACCTCAGGCAGCACAGGTGGGGACTTCCCGGGCATTTCCTAGCCCATTTTTCCGATTTCACTTAAACTTGGCATATTTCACAGTTCCAGTGCTTAACCGTGTGCAGCACTACTGGATTCTGTCATTGGTCTTCTGAATAAACACTGACTTCTCACAGAGTCTATTCCTATACAGTTTCCTCACAAATCTGACTTTTTTGTCACGCTTTACCCACAAGGGAACTGTCTGGTGCTAACTGAAACTACCCAGACCTCTTAGGGTGATATTGGTCCACGTGTACACGTTGAGGTAAATTCCTGTTTCTGACAGAAATTCTGTAGCTTCACAGTCACTTCTCCTCACATTGGGAGAGAGGGCACCACTGGATGCCAGACTGAGCCACTTTACAATTGAAATAGAATGAACATCACCTCAGATCCTTTGCCCTCAGATCTTCCCTGGACTAACTTTCTTTTAAACAGATTTCAGTTTCTGTCTTCAATTCTTTTTCTACCGCTTGAGAGGGGTCACCCCATTTTTGAGGCTCTTGTTCAAAGAACCCATCACAAATGAGTACTTCCCGCGACGCCAGGCTCCATAGAGATACTTCATACCTGTGGGAGCTGGCAATGTGTGCCAGTCACACGTCTCCCACCTGATGACATTCACTCATCTGTGCCCTTCAGCTCAGATCACTTACTCCTCCTTTTTGGAATGCCAGGTCAGACCAGCTGACACAGTCCTCCAGGGGCATAGAAAGCTGGCACATCCTAGAGATTGATAGACACTCTTAGAGGTACCTAGCTCCTGAGGGGCACTACACTCACCCACCTCTCAAAGCTCAATGCCCTCGGTGAGTACTGAGGCATCAGTAAACAACCTTCCACCCAGAGGCCCATCGGCAGAGGGTTGGCCACCCCTCCACCAGTCAGCTCTGAAGGGAACTGTGTCTGGTCACTACACTGGTAGTGCATTGGACACCGATAAAAAAACAACACAGGACCTCCCTAAGCCTTGAGATCCTCATTCTCTTGCTCTTCTGAGAGCCCCAGTCCCTAAGCCCCCTGGGGCGGTGCCCAGGAAACCCAGAGTGGCACATCAAGTTCTGCACCATCCAGACAACATAAATCCTTACAACCCACCTAGCAACTATCTCAACACTATGCCTGTAATTGCTTGTGCCCCAACATACATGTACATTTAGCCCACCAATATGCAGTGACATTGTACAAAACGTGATGAATATTTACAATAGATTAATGCAGTGGAGGCTTGCACAAATCATATCATACACTAGCAGCTAGAATAATACATGCAATGTGAATTCTATTCTTTACATGCAACTGTGCTGTAAACATACTATATCTCTACTCTAAGGCCCTAGCTTATTCACAATGGTGCAGCTGTCTCTGGTACAGATTACTCAATTCTGTAGCGCTCCACATTGTCAATGGGTAATCAAAACAACTGGGTATAGTGCACCCCTACCAGGGGAATGGCACAGCCCAAGCTTTAGAATGTTGGGCATATGAGTATTCCAGGCAGCAGCAACTCCCCAGTTAAGCTGTGCCGTTCAAAGGGGACAGAGCTACTTTTGTTGTCTCTCAAGAATTTCAAGTTTCAAGATTTCAAGACTTCTATTGGGGCTGCAGTTCTGCTCTGCAGCTTGGGACTACCTGTTTCAAGGAGCACCTCTAAATTTAAATAGTGCATGTTAAGTCGTGTCTTTCAAATTTAATAACCTGCCTTTTTTCTCATTCCCTGTGTGGAGCGAGAGCCACTTTTGCCTTGCTAGAGTGTTTTTTAATGGTCTCATGTTAAAAACTAAAAAAGGAAGAAAAAAGGTGCCACAAGTAGGTTCACATTTATTTATTGTGAATGTAGGGTCTCTGAGGGGGTCACTTGACTTTGGCATTGGTTCCCTTGCCCCCACCCCCACCAGCTTGAGGTTTTGTGTTTCTCAGTGTTTTACAGCTATTCTGTGAATTTGATAAACCTCTTAGGTGTTTTGGTGATTTTCCACCTCAATCTCCATTTTAACCGTTTGCACAGCCATCATTAGGGTTGGGTGCGCACTCCTTCATCAGTTGGGCTTCTCACCAGTGTCATGAGCGCACACCCATGGTGCGTGCATATGGGCAGTGCAAATGGCTTTGTGCAGCGCTAATTCCCATTGAAATCTATAGTGCAAGTGCACGCACAAATTGCGCAAGTTCATGCACACCTAACCCTCCACGCCCCGCAGCGATGCACGCTCAATTTAGTAGTTTGGAGCATGGTGAATCACTTTGGCAGTTGGTTTGGCAGTTTAAGCAACAAACCCTAATACAGTTTAAAATCTGTTTTTTTTATTTCCTGTCACAGTTTTCTATTATTGGCACAGTGGCTTACAGGAAACCATTAATTATGAAACAGTATAAGATCTGCAGAAGGGTGATGAGACCCTCGCCCATGGGTACATATTGTCCTCATTGTGTTGCCCAGCATAATATTTCTCTCACGCTACCCCCAGCCGGTCCTCCGAGCTGGGGAGGGGGGCATCTGGTCCGTCTCTTGGCAGTGGCAAAACAGAATTGCGAAAATCTCTCGTATTGCTCCTCAGTGAACTTCTGAGCCCTGATGTCAGATACACCTGACTCCAGATTGGGCTTCTCAGGTCAGTGGGGCCAACATAGGCACAAGCAAGTGCAATGCAACAAGAGCATGCTGCGGAATCCGATGTGCAGCCAGACCCGGACCCTGACTTCATAGAAGGCCAGGATGAGGATTTCAGGGATCTTGGGAAAACGCCTGATCTTAAGAAGTTACTCTCAGATGAGGAGGATGTCCCCTCCCGAGGAGAAGGAGGTAGTGGAAGGAGAGTGGACAGAGCCCAAGACCAGGATTCGAATTCCACCCCTATTTTATAATAAGTCCTTGTCCTTTTTGATGGATGAGGCTTGTAGATCCTTACAGCTTAAGGAAGAGCAGTCCATGGCGATGGTGAATGTTAATCCAATTCTGTCTGCGTCCTCCTCTGCTCCAAAATGTTTCCCAGGTTTTATTCATTGTGACCAAATTATTGAGCAAGAGTGGGCAGGTGTGGATCAGAGAAAAAAATCTTCCGAAACCAAAAACTAGGAGTTATCCTTTTTTTAAGGGAAAGGTCTCACAGGTGGGAATCTCCCTCTCTGGCAGACAAGGTAGTTTATAATTCTATAAAACACACCACCATTCCAACTGAAGGTGCTCTGGAACTAGCTGATTTACATGACAAGCAGGTGGATACCGCATGCAGGAGGGCTGTCGCCTCTACTGGCACAAACATTTGTACCTCCTATGCTACATTTATTGTTGCCAGAGCCTTAAACCTTTTGGTCGCTACACTGACCAACTTCATTCCACCTGATTCAGAAGGTACGAGCATGTTGCAGTTGGTGGCCATGACATCCACTTTTCTTGGTGAGTCTGCAGTGGACAATTTATGCATGTCAGCCCGCTCAGCCTATCACATTGCATTAGCTATGAGGGCTGTGCGGCTCAGACACTGGTCCGCTGATCAGACTTCAAAGATGAAGCTGTTTAGCCTTCCATTTGAAGGAGGCTTATTGTTTGGTTCTGGTCTGGATTCTATCTTGCAAAATGTGCAGGATAAGAAGGGCCACCTCCCAGTGTCTCGGGGTCAAGCTCAGGCAGTCCCAAGGGGGGGGGGTTCATCCCTTGAGGAACCTTGGTAGCCAAAGAAACAGAGGTGCCTACTCAGGCAATAGGGGTTACGGCAATAGAGGGTCCTTTCCCGGGCACCACAGATGAGACCAGCACAAAGGCCTGGCACATTGTAATAAAGGTTTGTGGGCCCATCACTGCCTCCCTTCCCTTGGTGGAAGACTCCAGGAGTTTCTTGCAAGATGGACCCAAACAATGTCAGATGCCTGGGTTCTGGAAATCCTTCAACTGGGCTATACTAACATATTAAGAAGCCAGCAGATTAGGCCCTATGGTCTATCAAGTCTGCTCAATAATCAGTGCCTTCCCAGGCCATCGTTGTTTGCCCCTCCCTCCTTACAAGGTCCCCCACCCCCCCAGTACTGACCCCTGAGGGACCCCACTAATAACCCTCCTGGAGGATGAGACCTCCCCCCACCTTCACCTTCTGTACATGCCCCGCTAGCCGGTTTCCTATCCACCTGACCATCAGCCCCCATCCCCATATCCTCCAGCTTCCCCAGTAGCCTGGGATGTGGCACCAAGTCAGAAGCCTTGCTGAAGTCCAGAAAGAGGACATCCATCGGCCTGCCCTGATCCAGTGCACTAGACACCCCTTGGTAGAACTCCACCAGGTTGGTCTGACACTATCTACCCCTAACAAAGCCATGGTGGCGATCATCTAGGTGACTCCATGCCTTCAGAACCCCCTCCATCCTCTCCTTCAAGATGACCTCCATCACTTTGGCCACCACCAATGTCAGACTAACCAGCCTATATAGTTCCCCGGCTACTCTTGCGAGCTGCCCTTGTGTATAGGCACGATGTGGACCATCCTCCAGCGAGGCTCTGGGATGCACCCTCCCCTTATGCCTATCCCAGCCTTTCTTGAACCCCTCCACAGTTGTTGCAGCCACCAAGTCCCCGGGCAGTGCATTCCAGGGCTCCACCACCCTCTCAGTGAAGTAGCATCTCCTTGTTTCCCCCCTCAGCCTCCCCCCTTCTAGCTTCATTGAGTGACCCCTTGTGGTCCCCACCTCCCTCAGCTGAAGCACCCCCTCATCTTATCCTGTTTATTCCTTTGAGATATTTGAAGACCTCTGTCATATCCCCCCATTCCTTCTCTCCTTCAGGTTGAGCTCCTCCAGCCTTACCTCATAGGGCCTCCCCCCTAGTCCCAGTATCATACTGGTCACCCTCCTCTGGACCCTCTCCAGAAGAGCAATGCCCCTCTTTAAGTAGGGATGCCAAAACTGCACGCAGTATTCAAGGTGTGGTCTAACCAGGCAGTTGTACAGTGGAAGGAGCACCTCTCTTTTCCTTGAGGTTATCCCCCTGGCTGTGCAGCCCAGCATTTTATTTGCTTGGGCTGCAGCCCTTCTACACTGCTCTGAGTTATTCATTTTGGCATCCACCACCACCCCGAGGTCCTTCTCCCCCATAGCAACCTGCAGTGCCTCCTCCCAGGGTGTATTCATGAGCTGTGTTTTTGCCCCCAGGTGTAGAACCCTGCATTTCCCAGCATTGAACTTTATCTTCCATGCTCTTGACCACCTCCCCAAAGCTTCTAGGTCCTCCTGGAGACCCAGATTCCCCACCTTCCCTTCCACCACCGCCCACAGCTTCGAGTCATCGGCACTGAGGCTCATCCCAATCCTGATACCACTTCTGATGTCTGAGATATAGGCATTAAACAGGAGTAGGTCCAGTACTGACCCCTGAGGGACCCCACTAATGACCCTCCTAGAGTATGAGACCTCCCCCCACCTTCACCTTCTGCACATTCCCCGCTAGCCGGTTTCCTATCCACCTGACCATCAGCCCCCATCCCCATATCCTCCAGCTTCCCCAGTAGCCCGGGATGTGGCACCAAGTCAAATGCCTTGCCGAAGTCCAGAAAGAGGACATCTATCAGCCTGCCCTGATCCAGTGCACTAGACACCCCTTGGTAGAACTCCACCAGGTTGGTCTGACACTATCTGCCCCTAACAAAGCCATGGTGGCGATCATCTGGGTGACTCCATGCCTTCAGAAACCCCTCCATCCTCTCCTTCAAGATGACCTCCATCACTTTGGCCACCACTGATGTCAGACTAACCAGCCTATAGTTCCCCGGCTCCTCTTGCGAGCCGCCCTTGTGTATAGGCACAATGTGGGCCATCCTCCAGTCATGACGTACCCATCCTGATTGCAGGGAGGAATTAAATAGGTTAGGGGTGCAGCCAGGGTATCGGCCATCTCCTTAAGCACCCTGGGATGTATCCCATCTGGACCCGGTGCTTTATCTCCCCTTATGGCCTTGAGGGCTACCTTCACCCTCCCACTTGGGATTTCAACTTCCATTTCCCCCTCTTTATCTTCCAGTCTCCCCTCCCTCTCCCCTTGCAGTGCTGCCCCCCCCATCCTCCTTGGTAAAGACAGAGGCAAAAAAGTAATTTAGTACCGCCGCCTTCTTCCCTGCCTCCTCCATCCACCCACTCCCCATCCTCAATGTACTAATCTGCCCCTTCCCTTTTCTTCTTTCCCAGATATATCTGAAGAACCATTTCCCACCCTCTAATCCCCTGTGCCAATCTCAGGTCCACCACCACCTTGGCTGCCCTCATGACCCTGGTGACCATTCTGGCTACCTCATCATACTCCCCCTTGGATATAGCCCCCCAAGAACATTTGAATCAGCTATAAGCAGCCTTTTTTTCCCCTCACCACATCCTGGACCTCCCTTCTCCACCAGCTTGGCCTCTTTGCTTTGCCCCACTTGCGTCTCTCCCTCATGCAGGCCTTGGTAGCCTCCAGGAGCCCTTTTTAATAATTTCTCACTGGGCCTCCTCTCCATCCCCCTGAAGTCTACCCCTCTAAAATCAGCCAATGTCGTTTTAGTGTGTTCGACCTCATCCCCAATGTCAAGGGAGAGTCAGACTGTGGCAAGGTCACTCCCTGCCAGTGGGTCCCCAACAACTAGGTCCCTGATGAGCTCGCCGTCTGACAGGACCACATCCACATGCCATAGAATTTTTAATGGTTCCTTCAAGGGGACATTTTCTGCCGCCCCCGGTTTTGAAGCAAGTGACAAAATGCCAGGTGGTGTCAGACACTCTGGCCCACCTCATTCAAATCAGGGCCATTCTGCCAGTTCCTCCAAATGAGCAGGGTCAAGGGTTCTATTCCATTTATTTCATAGTTCCAAGAAGTCCAGAGGTTTCAGGCCCATTCTGGATCTGAAGCATCTGAACAAGTTTGTTCACCACAAGACTTTCAAGATGGAATCTCTGAGGTCGATAACCCGGGTTGTTCAGCCGGGGGACTTTTTACCTTTAATAGACCTTACATATTCTTATTTTCGCATCCCATCCATCAGTCCCACCAGAAGTACCTCAGATTTGTGATACTGGGACAACATTTCCAGTACAAGGCACTTCCATTTGACCTTACAACAGCGCCTCAAGTTTTTTCAAAGGTGTTGATAGTTCTGGTGGCTCAACTACAGCAGGAGGGACATCATGTCTACCCTTATCTGGATGACCTACTCATTCAGGCAACAATGTTGCCTCTAGCGAGGAGGTTGGTATCCAGGACCCTGGAGATCCTGGAATCACATGGCTGGATAGTGAACAGGGAGAAGAACTCCCTCAAACCATCTCAGTGCTTGGAGCACCTGGGGGCAGTCTTCGACACAAAAGTAGGGAGAGTGTTTCTGTCACCCTCCCGGGAGGAGACTTTGTTGTCAGAGATAAGGTGCTCAGGAATCAGTCCTCAGCATCGGCCCACAGTCTACTGCAGATTTATGGCCTCATGGCGGCAGCCATAGACTTAGTTCCGTGGGCCCACTTCCACATGCGGCCCCTTCAAACAGGGCTGTTGACGGCCTGGGACCCATCATCAGAGGACTATCAAGCCAGGATCCTCCTCACCCCTCAGCTTCATCACTCCCTGAGTTGGTGGCTGAATTTGCAGAATCTCAACAAGGGGGTTCCATTGGAACTACCACCAGATGTGAATCTCACAACAGATGCAAGTCTGCATGGGTGGGGAGGGGCAGTCCAGGACCAACTCCCACTCAAAGGATTTGGTCAGTACAGGAACAGCATCTCCACATAAATGTCCTGGAGATGCGAGCAGTTCACTTCACTCTGCTTCGATTTCAGTCTGTACTGAAGAACACCCCAGTAAAAGTGCAGTCATACAATGCCGTCACAGTGGCGTACATAAACAACCAAGGAGGCACAAAAAATCAGGGAAATGCTTCAGGAGGCTTCCGAACTCCTGAGCTGGGCACAGAAGAATCTTCTCTCTCTGTCAGCAGTACATCTTGAGGGGAATTGAACATTCAGGTGGACTGGCTAAGTCGCGAAAGTGTTCACCCCGGAGGGTGGCAGTTGAACCCGGAAATGTTCACAGTCATAAGTAATCGATTTGAGCAACCGCAGATAGATCTGTTCACTTCAAGCCACAATGCTCAGACCCACAGGTTCTTCAGTCGGTATCGGTGTCCACAGGCAGAGGCAGTGGACGCTCTGACTCAGGTGTGGTCCTTCCGTACAGCATATGCCTTTCCTCCACTACCTCTCCTTCAGATGGTCTTAAGAAAAATAAGACACTCAAGGGGAAACTTTCTTCTGATAGCCCTGAAGTGGCCAAGAAGACCATGGTTCTCCGATCTAGAGAATCTAGCACAGCAAATACCCTTATGCCTTCTGGTACGAAGGGATCTATTGCTGCAAGGCCCCATTCTTCACGCAAACCCAGGCGCAGTGCAACTCGCAGCCTGGCTCCTGAAAGGAGGAGGAGGCTCCTAAAATTAGGTTTTTCCCCAAAAGTAGTTGAAACCTTGAAGGTGACCAGGAAGACCTGCACTTCTGCAGCTTACGCTCGAGTCTGGAATATGTTTTCTTCTTGGTCCAGAGGGAAGAGGTTTAAACATTCATAAGCATTCCTCAAATCCTGGACTTCTTTCAGGAGGGCGTGGAAAATGGGCTGGCATTGAGCATGCTGAGAGGTCAGGTTTCTGCTCTCGGAGCTTCCTTGGGGTTCTCCCTATGAATGAATAGAGATGTTATTCATTTGTTGCACGCAGCTGACAGGAGCTGACCGCTGTTTTGATCCCTGGTACCTCCGTGGGATCTTAACTTAGTTCTGAATGCTCTGTGTTGAACTCTTCAAGCCACTATCATCCATGTTGCTGGATGTGTTGTCCTACAAGGTCTATTTCTTAGTGGCCATGTGTTCAGCCAGGAGAGTGGGCGAATTCCAGGCCTTGTCTCACAAGAAGCTATACCTTATTGTGCATAAGGACAAAGTGGTTCTGTCCTTCATCCCTCATGTGCCCAGGGCCTTTCATGTGAACCAGGATATTTGCCTTCCATCCTTTTACCCATATCCTTCTCACCCCAAGGAGAAAGAGTTGCACAAACTGAATCTGCGGTGGTCAGTTAGGATCTACCTTAAACATAAGGCTGAGTTTCGTAAGTCAGAATCTATTTGTGCTTTTTGGGGCAGTCAAACAAGGACAAAAGGCCTCTAAACCCATTCTAGCTAGGTGGGTGTGGGTCTGTGTTGCTAAGGTGTATGTTGCAAAAAAGAAGAGGCCTCCGGCTCTCATTAAGGCTCTCTCCACCAGGGTGATGGCAACTTCCTGGAAAGAGAGAGGTGAAGCCACAGTTTTAGAATTATGCAAGGCAGCTACGTGGTCTTCAGTCTACACTTTCACAAAACATTGTAGATTGGATGTGCAGAGTTCTGCTGGTGCAGCTTTTGGTCACGTGTTGCAGGCAGCAGTTCGCAAGTAATTCTGATGCATCTGGCGTATGGGATAATATTCTCCCCCCACCTGGTTGTTTGTCTGGATTCTGCTTCTTAGAACCCAGTTGTTTTGATTACGCATTGGCAATGTGGAGCGCTACAGAAAGAAAAAATTAACTTCATACTTACCATAATTTCCTTTTCTGTTAGCTCCAACATTGTCAATGACCCCACCCCACCCCCAGGAGCTTGGCTCCTGAGGAGAATCTTATCCGGTATGCTAGGGGAGAGGTCTATTTTTGTAAAATCCCTACTTGGCTCTTTCTCTATTCTGCTGCACTGTACTCTGATATGTATATTTATAGACTGATCTATCAGTTATATACGACCACAAGTTAACTGGTTTCATTAGTATATTAAGGTGTGTTTTCCTGTTGCAGGTTAGGTCTCTGCATTCAATAAAAAAACCAAAACAATGGCAGGATATGTCTTATGTGTTAGCTTCAGTTTCACGGATTGGTGACTCTTACAAAACCTGTTTGCTGTTACATGGTTTCTCTGCAAGAAGAACCAAATACTCCAGGCCTCTTTTGGATCCATAAAATACAATTCCTTCCCTGAATGTCGGATAGGAAGGTGAGAGTTTTATTATTACAAGCATGTGATTGTTTCTGTTATATATGATGTGTAGCTCTCATGGCACTGCGAGGTGAGTAGTAACTGGAGAGTTACTGCTGCATGGAATCCTCATGTGCCCAACATTCTAAAACTTGGGCTATGCCATTCCCTTGGTAGGGGTGCACTATACCCAGTTGTTTTGATTACCCATTGACAATGCTGGCACTAACAGAAAAGGAAATTATGGCAAGTATGAAGTTAATTTCTTCTATCTAACATCAAAACTATTGCTAACTATCTCTGACTCTGTGAATTTCACTTTTGACATACCATAATGGTTATTGCTAAATTATTTATACTACACACTCTAAGTGGCATCTATCCTAGTGGGCATCACCTTGGCATAAACTTCCCTTTTTCCTAAGACCTTTTACCTGAGGCTCCTCCTGGAGCTTCTTCATGGGCCCTGGAACCTGTGGGAGAGAAAAGAAACAACACACCCCATACCAAGAGAGCAAGTTGATATATCTTTACTGATGCCACCTGTACCACATGTACGTAGCTTATATATCTTTTTTTCCCAGATTATAACACTATTTTCAGAACATGGTAAATCAGTGGAGATGGCCCAATAGTCCTTCTAAGGAATCAATAAGCCCCACAAGGAAAATTCCATGTTTTACCAGTGGTTTAATATCAGTTTCATTGGGGTGTGCTCGTAACCCCCAAAGATTGCTGGGTGTTTGTCCAAACAGGAACCCCTAAAACCCTGTGTCCCACCATAATAAGACAAAGAAAGATAGTGCATCACCAGTCTGTATTAATCTTTTCAGACAGAATGTCCCCACTGGGTTGCTGTCTGACCTGTGAGGCTGGTGCAGCCTAATTGATGGGTTCTTTGTCCTGGTAGGGCTTAGTCTGCGGCGAGTCTTTGAATCTTTGAGTCTTTGTTAGGTGGCAGATCACCTATAAGGTTGGTTTACTAACCTTTAAAGCCCTACATGATCAGGGACCCGGCTACCTGAAAGATCTCCTGGTACCCTACTGCCCCCTCCGTCCTCTCCGCTCCGCCAACGAGGGATTGCTGGAGATTCCCAGGGTTCGATTAAAAACATCGGGATCTCGTGCCTTTGCTTTTTCAGCACCGACCCTGTGGAATTCTCTACCTTGTTGGTTGAGAGAATGTCCAACCGTCGAGAAATTCAAAAAGGAGTTAAAGACATATTTATTCAGTTTAGCATATCTGAGTTATGGCTCTTAATTTATGATTATTTTAATCTACATCTATATATGTATTTATTGTACAGCACCTTGGTTTTGAAAGGCGCTTTATAAATAAAGATGATTTGATTTGATTTGAAACATTTTCAGGGCCTGGGAACCCCTTTTATTTTTGAGGCTGTAGAACTCCAAATGGTTTCAACACTTTAACTGGTCAGCAACAGGCTGGCATAACTCTGGCACGTTGGCATCTACTGGAATCCTACTGGCTGGTCTTCTTCACCACTGAGCAACAACCTCTTCTGGGGTACTCAAAATTGTACTTTGGATCAGGCTTTGTGCATTTCTGGCCTAACACAGTGTTTTGCCTCCACTTTATATTTTACAACATTACCGCTGGGGTAATGCATCAGAGCATAATTTGTGAACAATGTCAGGCCCTGGAAAGCGCATCTCATAATGGGTTGTGCCACCCTCTGTTCTCCTTCTTTCATGGCATCATTGCTCTCGTAGGTTATTCCGTGCTTCTTCCAGACCTTGTCAGTTATGGCCCTTCCGGTCCAGTCACAACAATTTAGTTCAGTACATTCAGTCACTTAGGGGTAATTTTGCTCAGGATAATCTCTCTTGATTATGCTCCAAAAAAAGCCACTCGGCCTGGCTCCACATGAGAAGAATAGGCTACACAGCCACTAACATGGTGGATTATGATCACACAGCAGGGGTGGGAGTAGGGCATGGCACCAGGTGCATGGTGGCATAGCAGGATCCATGCAACAAGCACTTGGCGCTACTGCCATAGTCATCATCACAACCCCCAAAGACCTCTGTGCATGCTTCATGTGAATGTTGACTTTGAGAGTTAATGTTCCTCTATAGTCTTCCTGCTGGTTCTATTGTCCTGTATCCATTGATGGCAATTGTTTCCTTCCTGGTGTGCAGTTGATACTCCCTCTATAGCCCCATTCCTGAGTAGTCCAATGTTCAGCAGTGCTGTGCACCACATAACTGTTCTTCTTACGGAATGGATGTTCTGGGTCTCAAGGCAGCAAACCTTTTTGAAAGTACTTACAGTACTTATTGTATTTATGAGGTCGCTGTGCCTTGTGTATTGGGTGGTGAGGGTGTTGTGCAAACACTGTACAGCACATCATGACATTCCATGCTGGTGCCATGATTAACAGGGTCTTACCCTGTCCCTTTTCTTGTGTTTTTACACTGTCCTGTGCAACAGCGCAGGTAAAGAGTTACTATCACTTTGTGTTTAGACAAAAGGTGTGTAATGCATGGGTTATGTATAAAAGCATGATGGCCTCCATCAGTGTGGACCTTTGACGTGTGAGTTGGTGCATAATGCTTGTAAAAGCATTGCGTTTGAATGGGTAGATCAGGAGGAATTTAAAGATCTACTATCATACTAGAAGAATGTAATTTATGTTATTTTTCTAGGTATATACTTAAAAGTGAAGACGTTGAACATGAATGTGGCAAACCGATGGGTTCAGGTATGCTGCCTTTTTAGGTGCCGATAGCATAACTGTAAGCGCCTATTGTGGTCATTCATGCTCTTTTTTGCATTTAGTCAAGTTCAAAGGTACATCTATTGGGAGCGATTCAGTTACATGATGTCATAGAAGCATAGAATTTGACAGCAGATAGGATTCCTTGGCCCATCCAGTCTGCCCATTTTTCCCTACTTACAGTGTCACTGTAGACCCTACTTTTCTCTGGCTCTCCCCCGCCCCACACACACACACTTTCCACTAAGATTCCCTTATGCCTGGCCCATCCTTTCTTGTACCCCACGACTGTTTTTGCCCCCACCACTTCTGCTGAAAGAATGTTCCAGGCATCCACTACTTTTTTTGTGAAGAAGTACTTCCTCACATCTCTCCTGAATTTACCATCCTCCAGCTTCATTGCATGACTCCTTGTCCTTGAGGATCTTTTTAACAAAATACTCCCCTCCTACACCTTATTTACTCCCATGAGGTATTTAAAGATCTCTGTCATATCCTCCCTCCTGTCTTCCAGGGTGTACATATTGAAGTCCTTTAGTCTCTCCTTATAGGGCTTCTGATGCAGACCCTGCACTATTTTAGTTGTCCCCCTTTGGACAGCCTCCACTCTGTCTATGTCCTTCTGGAGACATGGCTTCCAGAACTGGACACAATACTTAGGGGGCTGTCACCAGTGATCTGTACAGAGGCAACACCACTTCCCTCCTTCTGCTGCTGATACCCCTCTCTATGCACCCCAGCATTCCTCTGATCCTCCCTACTGCCTTGTCACATGGCCTGGCCACCTTCAGATCATCAAATATGTTTACCCCCAGATCTGTTTCCTGGTTGTTGGTCATCACTACCTCTTCTCCCATTTGGTACTCTGCCTCTGGGTTTCTGTGCCCTAAGTGAATAATTTTGCACTTTTTCACACTGAAACCCAGTGCCATACCCTGGACCACTCCTTGAGTTTTCTGAGGTCTCTGCACATTCTTTCCACCCTGTGGAGTGTATACCCTATTGCAGATTTTGGTGTCACCTGGAGACAGGCAGACATTCCCTTCCAGCTCATCTGCAATGTCACTTATAAAGACATTAAAGAGACCAGTCCCAGTACTGAGCCCTGAGGTACCCTGCTGGTCACCCTCCCTTCTCTGGATTGAACTCTGTTTACCACCACCTTCTGTCACCTGTCCCTTAACCAATTTCTTACCCAGGTTACCACCTTTGGATGTACCCCTAAGTTGCCCAACTTCCTTCTGAGTCTCCTATGTGGAATGGTGTTGAAAGCCTTACTGAAATCTAGATAGGCCACATCTGTCGCTCCACCCTGGTCTATTTCCCTAGTCATCCAGTCAAAAATAATCTGTCAGATTTGTTTGACGTGACCTCCCCCCATGAACCCATGCTTCCTCAGGTCTTGTGAACTGTTGGATTCAAGATATTCCACAGTGCTTTCCTTCAACAGAGTCTCCATTAACTTCCCCACCCCAGTGTCAGGCTGACAGACCTGTGTTTGCCAGCCTCCTCCCTTCTACCACTTTTGTGAAGTGTGACTACATCTACCCTCCTCCAGTCCTCTGGAACCACTCCTCTTTCCAGTGAGTTGTTAAATAGGACAGAGAGTGCAGCCAGTGCCTCCCTTAACTCCCTCAGTACCCTTGGAGGCACCTTGTCTGGCCCATTACTTTGTCCACTTTCAGATTTGCCAGTTCTTTCAGGACTCTCTCCTTTGAAAAAGGAGTAGTGTATACCTACTCCCCCAAGTGCTCCTGTTGCTTTTGTGTGACCCCTCACCTTCTCCTTCCTCTGTGAATACTGAACAATTAATTGTTTAGAATATCTGCCTTTTCCTTGTCCTCTGCACAGTCCCTCCCTTCCCTTCTTAACCTTACAGTCCCTCCCCTGGTCTTCCTTTTTTCACATATATAACTATAAAATGTCTTGTCTCCTTTTGTTACCCCCTGGGCTAGTCTGTCCTCAGTTTTCACCTTTGAGCTCCTTAATGCTTTCCCTACTTTCCTTTGTTTCTCCTGATATACCTCCCTTTCCTCCTCCCTTAGCATCTCCTTATACCTTCTGAATGTTACCCTTTTAGTCTTTACCTTTTCAGGCACTTCTTTTGAGAACCATAACTGCCTCTTTTTCCTCTTGCTTTTGCTAAATTGCTTTGTGCAAAGGTCTGTTGCCTTCACTATGCCCTCTTACAGCTTCACCCACTGTTTCTGTACCACACCCAGGTCACCCCCCCACTAGATCATCCTAGGCATTCATCCATGTTTTAAAATCTGCCTTCTAGGAACTTTGCCTTTGTGTGGCTCAGTTATATTGCCGTCCTTATACTGAACCACATCATATGGTGATCACTGCATCCTACCTTGACATCTGCAACATGGTCCCTGTTAGTAAGTACCAGGTCCAGTACTGCCTCATCACAAGTGGGCTTCCTGATTAGTTGCACGAGGAACACCCCCTGTGGGGAGTCCAGGATGTCCCTGCTTCCAACAGAACCTGCAGCTGGAAGACTACAGTCTACACCAGACAGACTGACATCCCCTACCAGCAGCACCTCTCCCTTTCCTGCCATTTGCCAGTGGCTTCTACCAGTATTTTATCTAAATCCTTCCTCTGTGTTGGAGGTCTGTAGAGCATGCCAGTGTGACTGGTGGCTCCATTTCCCATCTTCAGCATGACCCACAATACCATTTTCCATCTCCAGGGTGACCCATGGTATCTCCACTCCCCCCTGTATTCCCCATATCTCCATCGTTTTTATGCCATCCTTTGCATATAGTACCACTCCTTCCTTTCTTCCCACCATGTCTTTCCTGAACTGAATATACAGGTATGGCCATATCCCAGTCATGTTGACCAGTGCACCCCAACTCGGTAATGGCCACAATATCCAGATTTGCCTCTGCCATGATGACTTCTAGGTCCAAAATTTTGTTTCCTAGACTTCTTGCATTTGCACACATGACCTTTCATATTTTGTTACCACTCTGCCTCCTACCCTCCTTATTTCATTTTTGCCCTCCCTCTTCCCCCCTCTCCATTTATTGCCTGTATCCCCATCCCTTTACATTTCTACCACTCTGCTTTTATTATTTTGTATCCTGGAGGATTTGTCTTCACTCAGTCCTTCCTACTCTTTACTTCGGCTTGGGGAGGCAGTCTGTGCCTCTCTGATTCTTTCCACCACCGATCTCAGCTAGTTTAAATGTTCATCAAGGTAACATTTAAATTGTCCACTGAAGATTGTGGTTCCCATCTCAGACGGATGCAGGTCATCACCCCTGTGTAGGCCCTTATCCTTTCAAGTTGGTTCCCAGTGAAGCTGAACCTCTTCTGTCTGCACCATTCCTTCAATCATGAGTTGAAGCTCCTTGTGCAGAGAACCCTATCCTCCCTCTGTCATAGATTGGCAGGACCTCAGCGAAAGTCACTAAGCATGCTACCTAAGATCTCTTCCCAGCTCCCTAAACTCCCCCTGCACTAACCAAGTGCTGTCCCTAGCCAGGTCATTAGTCCTTAGGTGGGCAATGATGTCCAGCTGTCCCTCCTGCCCTGCCACCCTAGTGATCCTTAGGATCTGGCTCCATCCCTCTGAGCTGCATTGCCATGTCAGCACCTCACCTCCCTGTCTCCCTCCCTTCCTGTTTCCAAATCTGCCCCATCACAGTTAAGTCCCCCAACAGAATTTGCTTCCTCCTCTGCTGGGGTCTACTACCAACCTTCTTGGGGTCTCCACTACAGAGGACCACCACATCCTTCCTGGCCACTACCATGGGTGCCTTCTTCCAGCAGTCCTGTCCTGCCAGAGAGTGAAAGAATTATGTAGTGGTAACTCACTTTTCAAAACTTTGTAGACTGGATAGGTTGGTAATAAATAAAAAAAAAAAATGGTAATTTTTGATAATAGAAATAAAAAAGTCCCTTCATTATTCATTGAGAACAACAAAGTTGAGCTGGCAGCTCATTATGATTATTTGGGACTCAGGTTCTCCTCTAATCTCTCTTGGACACCACACATCAAATTAATGACTCAACAATTAAAGACATCATTCAGTGCTTTTAAAAGATTCACTTGGAAAATGGGTCAAAGTTCAATTTTGGGTTTACTAAGGTTATAAATATTAAAATAAAAACAAATATATCATATGGGATAGAAATCTGGATTCTTGCAGATATAAAATCTTTAGTAACAGTAATTAACAAAATGAAATGTTTCGTTATATTTTAAAAGTACAACAATCAGTTCCTGCAAGAATATTAAGGAAAGAATTAGGGCAGTTTTCATTGACAACATTGGCGGGTGAGAGACGGATAACCTATCTTAAGGATACCCTTATGGGTCACATCATCCCATCCCCTAACCTGAGCAACTCCTCTCAGGTCCTCACAATCAAAATCCTCCTTGGTACACATAACAAGGAACTCACTGTCATCTCAGTTTACCTACCCCCAAGAGACCAGGCTGCTGGCTTCCATAGCATCATGGAATATCTAAGGGTCCAGCAACATAATTCTGAAACCATAATCATGGGTGATTTTAACATTAACTGGCTCTCTGCTGAGGCCGCTACCTATAAGGATGCAGCCACGGCGCATCACCTCACTCAACTGGTCAATGCCCCCACTAGGTGTAACTATAGGACAGGCTCCCTTACGCTTCTAGACTGGATTCTATCTAACCGCCCTGAGAGCATCTCCAATGTTTCTGTACTCCGGATACAATAAGTGACCACTCGCCTGTCATCTGCTCCTGGTCAAACAAATACACAAGCCCCTCCCAAGCTTATCTATGCCAGGGTTATCAAACAAGGGCACCTCCAGCTGTTAAAATCCCATCTAACCAGGCTGAACTGGGCAGTGCTTGACTCCCTCAATGACACCAACAAAGCTCTGGACCTATTAATCAAACGTTTCAATGAAGCCTGTGACATCTATGCACCAGTGAAAAAGATGAAAGTCAAAGGACAGACCAACCCCTGGGTTACTACTGACCTTTTAACTCTGCTCAAGCACAGAGACCACCTCTGGCATTGTGCTCGTGCAACTCCGACGCAAGTAAACATACAATTATACAAAGCAGCCAGAAATGATTGTACTCGAAGAATACGGAATGCTAAATGCAGCTATTACAAAGAGGCTCTGACCAACTCTTGGGGCCACGGAAACAAATTCTGGAACAACATGAAAGAACTCACAGGCAAGATCCTAAAGCACCACCCACTATGCTCAACCTTCATGGCATTCCTACACTTGACCTAGGTATCATCACCAGCACTTTTAATAATGCATTTACAAACCTGGACAGTGTCCTTCCACCAAATTTTTTCGACGACCTCCCCTCCAGCTCCTCCCAAGTTACCCCCGAACTAGAACATACAACACCAAAGTTTTTTAAGGAGGTCCCACCACAGGTAGCTAGAAAATACATTCAAAAGGCCATCGGCAAACAAGGGTACAGTGGTGACTCCCTTGACCTGAAACTGCTGGCACAAGTCCTCGATGAAATCTTAGAACCACTTACAAAGATCTTTAATCTCTCACTTAGATTGGGCCATTTCCCCTCTCTCTGGAAGAAAGCCACTGTCACACCAGTTCACAAAAGTGGAGATAGGACACTGCACACCAATTACAGACCTATCTCACTCCTCCCCCCACTATCCAAAGCGCTGGAGCGAATAGTGTCAGACCAACTAGTTGAATTCGTGGATAAGTACAATGTACAGTGCCCAGAGCAGCATGGCTTCAGAAAAGGGCACAGCACCACCACTGCACTACTGGAATTTACAACCTTCATCCATGCCACACTTGACAAAGGAATTGTGGAGGGCAGTATTTATAGACCTTACCAAGGCATTTAACACAGTTAACCACCCCCTACTGCTCAAGCAACTGTCCTCCATTGGGATCTCCAGTGATGCCCTTCCATGGTTCACCAGCTACGTTGATAATCGGATCCAGCGTGTAAGGATTGCAGGGATCTCTTCGGATGAGAAACTGGTCCGCTCCGGAGTCCCCCAGGGGTCTATTCTGGGCCCTCTACTCTTCTCCCTCTTCATCAACAATCTCCCCAGTGCCTGCCACCAAAAAATATTACTTTACGCAGACGATGCAGTCCTGTTTTCCAGCCACCATGACATTACAGTCCTTGAATCCCAGCTGCAGCTCGACTTCAATCGCATCGAAGACTGGTTCAATTCTCATAAACTTGTCCTGAACCACAGCAAGACTAAAGTCATGTCCTTCTGTAACCAACAGAGCAGGCACAACTCTCTATCCCTCACCATCAAGAACCATGCTGGGAACCCACTCGAACATGTCAAGGAGTTCAAGTACCTTGGTATTACCCTGGATAGTACCCTCTCCTACACTCGGCATATTAACACTGTTGCCAAGACCGCCAATATATGGATTGGACTACTACACAAACACAAGCACTGTATGCCTGCGGATGCCCTTAAACTAGCCATCTACAGCTCTGTCACCTCTATCATTGACTACGGCCTTGCCATCTATGGCTCTGCCTCAACAAGTGCCCTCCGCAGGATCTCAGTTGCTCTCAACAAAGCCTGTAGACTACTGATGGGTGCAGCCGACAAACTCACACCTGTGACCTCTATGCACAGGCCAGCTGGCTACCCTACGCAGCAGAAAACAATACGGACCTGCTTACTTGCCAAAAGATTCTCCTTGGTCTCTGCCACCTGGTGTTAGCTCACTCCTTACTACCTACAGTGGCACTCAACAAACACGTAGTGCCCAATCTCTAACCTTTCAGGTTCCCAGATGTCGTACCTCCATGGGTCAGCGGTCCTTTATCTATAGAGCCACTCAATGGTTCAATTCCTTCAATAAAAGCACTTTCTCTACTACACTTGGACCCTTCAAAGGAATCTCAAACTTTACCTCACCTCTACCACTCAATGTGACTGCTTCTCTGAACAGAGATCTCTAAACACCTCCCAGCTCACTCATGTCTCACAGCCCGCCTTTCCCAAGCTCATTCCCTCTGGCACTGGGCCTTCCTTGTGACTCCTTTCCTGCTTCACATCTCCACTGGTACAAGACATTTTCCACCACCATCGGACAGTGGCCCATTAACCTGCCCACTTCCTCTCCCGGTCGCATGCCTGCAATACTAACTGCCTATGGTGCCCTCTATCTCTTATTGTTACCGCAGCGATCTGCCTACTCAAGCTGCTCGTTTTATGAATATTATCTCAAAGTATGTTATAAGTGATTGTCTTTATTTTTTCTTTTAGTTGTTTTGGTTGTTTATTGTGCATTCTTTTACTACCTCTGTATGTATGTTGACCCTCATCCTTTGATGTGGAACCTTTGTAAACGAGCAGTTTCTGCTCAAAGGTATTTGTAATCCGATAATTTAATAAATAAATAAATAAAAACCTTTATATTGCAGTTATTTCTTTTACCTGACCACAAGCTTCTGAGGTTGTGCCTCAAGGAACAAATAAAATACCATAACGCTAACTTTACGTCAAGTACTATTACAACTTTGTAGAATTGGGGAGGGGCCTAAGACAAGTAGCGCACACAATATCCTTCTCTGAGGTGCTGCCTGTCAATGGCGAGGGTACTTTGCACCATGCAGTTTAATGAATGGTTGAAAAAATGGTCTGGAGCACAGGGGTTTGGCTTCATTGGGGACTGGGTTCCACCTGGAGGGACACCAGCCTATACTGGCAGGATGGTCTGCATCTGTCCAGGAAGGGAACAAGTCTTTTGAGCAATTGGTTTAAATGCTTCATTGGCAAGCTTTTAAACTAGTCAAGGGGGGAGGCACTGATAAGCAGCAGGAAAATCCCAGCCTCTCCCTACAAAACGGGGTACTAAATGAGAAAAAGATCGAGGTAGAAAGGTCAGTGGGGGATGCTGCAAAAGAAGGTAAAGCCATCAAAAAATGGAGAGCAATGAGTACCAATGCCCGTAGTCTGAGTAACAAGCTTCCTGAATTAGTGGCCTTAATGGAGGAGGAATATCTGGATATCGTGGCAGTCACAGAAACATGGTACACACAAAACCATGACTGGGACGTAAACATACCAGAATACACTATCTACAGGAGGGACAGGAAGGGTAAAAGAGGAGGAGGAGTAGCTCTTTACATAAGGGAAGGAATCAAAGCAACAGAACAAAAGGGAAAACAGGGAGGAGAAGAAGCAATGTGGGTAAAT
The DNA here is from genome assembly GCA_016271365.2 of Neoceratodus forsteri. Lineage (NCBI taxonomy): Eukaryota > Metazoa > Chordata > Ceratodontiformes > Ceratodontidae > Neoceratodus > Neoceratodus forsteri. Next base: position 1,098,400,656 of record CM057451.1, read on the forward strand.
TTGGAGACCGGCAATGGCACCACAATCTGCACAGGGGTTGTATACAGACCCCCTTCTCAGGGGGAGGAAATGGACAGGGAAATGATAGAAAGAATACTTAGAATGGCAGAAAAAGGGGAGATATTGCTGATGGGCGATCTGAATATGCCAGATGTTAACTGGAGTGCAGTTGCAGCAGCCACTTCGAAGAGTGGGATTATTCTAGATGCCCTACAGGGGGCATGCCTTAGACAACTAGTATTGGAGCCCACTCGAGAGGAGCAATCTTAGACCTGGTTCTCTCAAATGGAGATGAAGAGGATCACAGATGTAGAGTGGGTAGCCATCTGGGAACTAAAGCGACCATCGAACAGTATGGACTCACAATAAGCGCAGCAATGAAAGTCAAGCCATACAAAGGCAAAAGTACTGGACTTTAGGAGGGCTGACTTTTGCTAAATGGGTGAGTGCCTAAGGAATGCACTAGCAAATGGGCAGGAAGGAGGGTGGAAGAACAATGGAGAATAATAAAACTGCCATCACAGAGGTAACAAGCCTTTGTGTGAAGCAAATAAACAAACAAAATGATGTAAGAAACCACTATGGTTCTCAAAGGAAGTGGCAGTGAAGGTTCAAGAGAAAAAGAAAGCTTTCAGGAAGTACAAGGAATCACAGAAGGAGCAGGACAGAGAACTGTATCAGTTAAATCAAAAGGAAGCTGGGAAGGCAGTCAGAACAGTAAAGGCCCAAACCGAGGAAAAGATAGCCAACTCAGTTAAGAAGGGGGATAAAACCTTTTATAGGTACGTCAGGGAGCGAAGGAAGACCAAAGGAGGGTTAATGAGGCTTAATAAAGGGAGGGAGGGTGGGCAGAGGTGACTGTGAAAAGGCAGAGATACTAAACAAATATGTTTGCTCAGTATTTACAAAGGAAGAGGAGGTACCTAAAACAAACAGTAGAAACACTCTGGATACAGAAGTTGATACCAGCCCATTTACAGAAGAAAGGGTTCTGAAAGAACTCTTAAAACTGAAGGTGGACAAAGCAATGGGGCCTGATGGAGTCATCCCAGAATTCTAAAGAACTAAGGGTAGAACTAGTGACACCACTGACTACCCTCTTAACAAATCATGGGAGGATGGGGTGGTACCGAGGACTGGAGGAGGGCAGATGTGATTCCCTTCACAAAAGTGGGAGCAAGGCAGAAGCAGGAAACTACAGACCTGTTAGTTTAACCTCAGTGGTAGGGAAAATGATGGAATCACTTCTGAAGGAAAGAATTGTTGAGTATCTAGAGGCCAGAGGGCACAGGACCCAAGGCAGCATGGATTCACAGCAGGAAGGTCATGCCAGACAAATCTGATAGATTTCTTTGACTGGGTGACCAAAGTAGTAGATCAGGAGGGGCTGTGGACATGGCCTACCTAGACTTTGCAAGGCATTTGACACAGTCCCACACAAAGATTAATATACAAGTTAGCCAGCCTGGGAGTGGGTCCCAAGATGACAGCCTGGGTAAAGAATTGGCTGGAGAATAGGACACAGAGAGTAATAGTAAATGGAGTCCACTCTGAAGAAAGGGGGATTACTAGTGGGGTACAGCAGGGTTCAGTATTAGGACCGGTCCTCTTCAATGTCTTTATAAGCAACATTGCAGAGGGACTGGAAGGAAAAGTATGTCTCTTTGCAGATGACACAAAGATCTGCAACAGAGTTGATGCACAGGGTGGGGTGGAAAGGATGAGAAGGGACTTGGCAAGGTTAGAGGAATGGTCAAATGTATGGCAGCTTAGATTCAATGCTAAGAAGTGCAAGGTAATGTCCCTGGGAAACAAAAACCCAGGGGAAGAGTACACAATGGGGGGTGAGATACTAACAACAACAAAAATGGAAAGGGACCTGGGGGTAGTCATATCAGATGACCTAAAGGTGGGCAAGCAATGTGAGAGGGCAGCAAGGAGGGCTGGGGGGATACTGGGATGCATAGGGAGAGGCATCACCAGTAGAAAACAGGAAGTTATTATGCCTCTGTACAGACAGCTGGTGAGACCCCATCTGGAGTAATGCATGCAGTTCTGGAGACCCAATCTCTGCAGAGACATAGACAGGATGGAAGCTGTCCAGAGGAGGGCAACTAAAATGATGCAGGGTCTGCACTGGAAGACTTATGAAGAGAGACTTAAGGAGCTTAATATGTATAGCCTCGAGGAAAGGAGGGAGAGGGGGGGACATGATAGAAACTTTCAAGTACCTCAAGGGAATCAACAAAGTCCAAGAGGGTAGCATCTTTCAAAAAAAGAGGTGTGCAAGAACAAGGGGCACAATTTGAAGATAGAGGGGGTGGCTCAGAGGTAATTTAAGGAAGTATTTTTTCACAGAGAGGGTTGTGGATGCATGGAACGGCCTTCCGGAGGTTGTGGAGTCAGAAACAGTGGTTGAATTCAAGCATGCATGGGACAGTCATAAGGCAATTCTAGGGGGTTGGGGTAGGAAGAAGTAGGCTGCTGGTTAACTAGGATCTGCAGCTTATCCATTAGGTAGGGAAATGGGCAGACTGGGTGGGCCAAGCGGTCCTTATCTGCCGTCAAAATCTATCTTTCTATGTAACCATAAAAGAAAACATTCTTCAGTGGGGTTTGGGAACTTTGCATCATGAAATTTATGTTATCCCACTTTCCCAGATAGCTGAGCAGGTTAAGTGGTGAGTTAGGAATATTTCTATATCACAGGACCAGGAAAAAATTAACAAACTATGTCACTGCCGATGATTCAAAATTATTAAAACAAAACACAAACTGGAACCATACCTAATGATTATGACTAATCCTGAGGAGAGGAGAATATTTACAAGATACAGGCTAGAGTTATACTCCACAAATGATATTTTATATGACCAAAAAAGATCTGAAATTTTAAGCCTGGAATGCAGCTGTTTACACGGACATCAGGATGATCTTAGACATATTGTGTTGCATTGTCCACAGTATGAACTTGCAAGGAAAAAATGGTTGGCTTCCATACTGAGTACCCTTGGTCTCCCCTCTGAAGAACTTATAATTTTTATGTTCAACTCAAATGACAAAAATATTCTTAACTCTCTTTTAAAATTCTTACGTGCTGTCAAACGATGATACATAGATACATAGACAGTGTCGGCAGATAAGGGCCTATGGCCCACCCAGTCTGCCCATTTAAGTTTGTAAGTTCAGTTTATGTTTTCCAGGAAGTCTGTTGCCCCTTACCCCTGACCTCCAGAATTCCTTTATGTCTATCCCATGCATTCTTAAATCCCGTGATTGTTTCAGCCCCCACCACTTCCTCTGGCAGGGTGTTCCACTTGTCCACCACCCGTTCTATGAAGAAATTCTTCCTCACGTTTCCTCTGAATCGTCCTCCCTCCAACTTCATCCCATGCCCTCTAGTCCTGGAACATCTTTTTCGCTTAAAAATAGTGCATTCCTGCACCCTGTTCCTCCCTGTAAGATACTTGTATGTCTCTATCATATCCCTCTCCCCTCCTCTCCTCCAGGGAGTACATGTTCAGTGCCTTCAACCTGTCCTCATAGGACTTGTGATGCAATCCATGCACCATCTTTGTTGCCCTCCTCTGAACCTTCTCACCCTGTATGTCCTTACGTAGGTAAGGTCTCCAGAACTGCACAGTGTACCCAGGTGCGGCTCACTAGTGTCTTGTATAGTGGAATTATGACCTCCTTTTCCTGCTGGTGATGCCCCTGCCTATGCATCCCAGCATCCTATTTGCTTTACCTGCTGCCTTGTCACACTGTTTCCCTGCCTTGAGGTCATCAGAGATGATAACTCCAAGATCCCTTTCCTGCTTGGTGCATGCTATATCCTCACCCCCAACTGATATATTGTGCCAGGGTTTTGTGCCCCATATGCATTATCTTGCACTTCCTTGCATTGAATTTCAACTGCCAAACCCTGACCATTCTTCAAGTTTCTGCAGGTCCTTCTCATTCTGTCTACACCCTCTGGTGTGTCTACTCTGTTACAGAGCTTTGTGTCATCAGCGAACAGTGAAATTCTGCCTTCTAGGTCCTGCTAATGTCACTGATGAAGATATTGAATAGTACCGTCCCAGCACTGATCCCTGTGGTACCCCACTGGTCACTCTTCCTTCTGTGGAGTGACAGCCATTTACCACCACCCTCTGTGTCCTGCTGCCCAGCCAGTTACCTACCACTGCAATACTGTCCTGCCCACACCCATATTCCCCAGTTTGTGCAATAGTCTTCTATGTGGCACAGTGTCAAAGGCCTTGCTGAAGTCCAGATAGGCCATGTCCACTGCCCTCCCTGATCCACTTCCTAGTCACCCAGTCAAAAATTCAATGAGGTTGGTCTGACATGACCTTCCCTGGTGAAACCATGCTGCCTTGGGTCCTGTAGTCCATTGACAACCAGATGTTCCACCAATCTCTCCTTCAGTAGTGCTTCCATGATCTTCCCCACTACCGAGGTGAGGCTGACTGGTCTGTAGTTCCCCTTCCTCTTTGTTCCCACTTTTGTATAAGGGGACTACATCTGCTATCCTCCAGTCTTTGGGTACCTCCCTGTTTCTAGTGATCGGCTAAACAGGATAGCAAGAGGTTCAACCACCTCTCTTAGTTCTTTAAGGACCCTGGGTGCACCCCATCTGGCCCCTGCTTTATCAACTCTTATTACTTCCAGTTCCTTCAGGACCCTTTCTTGTGTAAAGGGACCTGTGTCCATTTCTGCACCATTCTCACCCCTTGTACTCCATCCAGACCCATTACCCTCCTCTTCCTTAGTAAAGACTGAGCAGAAATACCTGTTCAATATGTCAGCTTTACTGTTGTCATCCTCCATACAGCCCCCATCCTCCCCCTTCAGTCTCACTATCCCTCCCTTTGCCTTTCTTTTTTCACTTATGTACCTGTAAAAGGTTTTGTCCCCTCTACCCACTGATTTTGCAATGTGTTCTTCTGTCTGAGCTTAGGTTATAGGTTGGTTTGAACTAACCAATGAAAAATGTTTGTTTGTTTGTTTGTTTATTCGCTTAACGGGTAAGCACACTGGAAACAAGTTCCTTTTACAGGTGCGACCCACATATATTGCATACAGACAATACATAATCAAACATACATATACAATGCAGCAAATTGCAGACAAAAATGTCTTTGTTACGTATAAAATTCATTAAAAAAATTCATAAAAAACAGTTACAATTAAATTGAGATTCGAAATACATCCTTAATGCATCGGCAAACTTTTTGACAGAACACAACCACCTAATATCTTGAGGAATTTCATTCCAAATAAATGGAGCAATATAAGCAAAGGATCTTTGTCCACTTTTAGATTTCATAAAAGGAATCTAGAAACCTACTGTCTGACCTATGTCTAGAATAATGACCATCAATATATGGTCTCAAAAACTTTGAAATACTATGTGGAATTCCAGAGTCCATGACTTTATATATGAACTTGCCACACAGTATTGGAAATTTAATGAAACCAGTAACCAGCCCATTTCTTTCAAAATCACACAATGATGAGATGAGAACAATTTAAAGCAAACTTAGCTATCAAGTGAAGTAAAGTGGATTTCTTTGAAATCACTGTCGTGAGAAGCATGTCAGTAATCATAGCTGCATAGTTCACAATAGGAAGTAAGCAGCAATTTGAAATAACCAACCTAGACTCAGGAATAAGAAATGAACAGATTCTGTACAAAGAACCTAATCTACAATGTATTCTTGAGGTAACCCTCAAAAATGAGATTCATAACTTAGATGAGAATCTAGTAATACCCCAAGATATTGAAATGTATCAACATAGTCAAACAGTAATCCATCAAGAGATTTAACTTCCAAAGTACCAACCTCAGATCTCAGTCTAGGTGGGTGCAAAAACCATCATCTTTGTCTTAGATTTGTTTAAGAGTAATTTACAGGCCATAAGTGAAGACTGAAAATTGCACATTTCCTCTGTTAAAGAAACACCTAGATCTCCAAATGACAAACCCTGCGTATAAATTACTGCATCGTCAGCGTAAAGTGTTAGAGAAGCATTATTAATCACACTTACTAGTTGATCAAAAAACAAAGAAAACAAAAGTGGCCCCAAAATAGAACCTTGTGGAACCCCACACTTAACCATTACAGAGTCTGATACAGCACCCCTATATTTAACCCTTTGAAACCTATTTGTTAAATAATCCCTCGTCCAGTCCAAGAAAGACTCACCAACTCCCAATGACTCAAGTCTAGAAATCAACAATTGGTGATCAACTGGGTCAGTCTTAGTCAAGTCCACGAGAACACGGCGCCGTCAGACACCTTTATCCATGCCATTAAGTACGGCGTTCGTGAACTCGACCAAGGCAGTCTCAGTACTCCTTCCTTTCTAAAACCATGTTGGTTCTGAGACAATAATCCAAAGCGATCCACATACCCAATCAACTGATTATAAACTATTCTTTCCTGAACTTTAGCTAAAGCAGACAAGATAGAAATAGGTCTGTAGTTACAAAACTCATGTTGTGAACCAGATTTAAATATAGGAGTGACCAAAGTATGTTTCCATATATTAGGTATAGTACCTGTAACAAAAGACAAGTTGAAAATAATACTAACTGGAAGTGCTATAACCGAGGCAGCATCCGCCAATAAACTAGGACATAAGCCATGTTATACTGATGTGCAACGTTTTGTGTCTTTATGGTACGAAATCACCTTAATTATATTGTGTTTTAGATAATCTATTAATGTGCAATATTTTGCCCGTCTATTTGATCATTTGTGTATTTATCCTTTTGTAATAATTTGTAATGACTTTAAGTCGAACAATTAAAAAGAACCTACCTACCTACAGTTATGTAGTGGCACCAACTGCAGATTGATGATGTCAGTGATAGGGCTTTTAGATCTTGGCATAGTGTTTCACACCTACTCACGCCTGGGTTCGATCCCCAGCGCACAACTTTTTTTAAAAATGTTCACTATAATTTGTGTAGCATGAGAGAAATTGTTGCATGTCACTGCTGATGCTAGTGATAGAGTTTCAGCAAAGTTTGAAGTTCTGTATTGCTGGTAACTTGAAAAGTTTTGGTCAAGGCACTGAGGTTTGAATGCAACTAGGGAAACATTACTTCAAATTGACAGATTGTTCATTACTGAAATTCACTGCAGCTGCACTTACTGCTGGATGTCCCTTGCCACAGCATGCATTTCCTGTCAAGGAACTTTAGCACAGCTGTACTACACATCCATTCACATATCTGGAATGTGTAGTACAGTATGGGCTGCACGCCCATTGGCTAACGCTGTGGACCAATGGGTGTACAGCCCTACCGACGGTGTCAGTCAGCAGGCGGCAGGGCAGCAGGCGGGTGTGGGGTGCTGCCACCCGCTGCTGACCGGGGGGGGCAGTGGGGATCAGTGGGCATGGGGGTGGGCGTCACCACGGAGGTGCAGCGGGCTCGGGTAGCCACCCACAGGTGGCAGCTGCCGTGTTGTGCCCCTGCAACACGGCAGTCACCCGTGGTGGCCAGCCCTCGTCTTTTTTTGCTTAACTTCAGTTGCACAGGTAGGGGTTGTGCATGATGGCTCCGCATCCGGGCTGAATGTCGGGCTGTACAGGTATGCGTGACCGCGCCCCCTACCTCGCGGCCTGCATACATTACTGATGCGCTTGCGCATCGGGATTGGTGCCGCACACTTTACCTTTTGAATATTTCAAAGGCCGGGCAAGATCAGTGGTTGCGATGGCACACTGTTGCGCCTACGCGCAACCTTTTTGAATATCTGGGCCTCTGTGTATATTTATTGTTGGTATTTGTAAAATAGATAACATTATTGCTTATGGTATCCATTGTAAATGAGCCTTGTTGCTCAGTTGGGGTCTGACTATCTTCATGCTTTTCTTCTGATTAACATGAATAAAATTTTACTACTACCGAGTAAGCACCCACCATTTTCTAGCATATCGGCATCTAAGCGGAGAAGTGTGCAGGTATTGCAGAATGGGCTCCAGCCCCTGCTAGCAGGACAGGAATCCAAAGTATGCTCCCTCCCCTTTTCAGGCAGATGAACAGGGATCCAGAGCACCTTCCCACCCCATTTTACACACATGAACAGGGATCGAGCACCCCCAGAACAACAGTGATCCAGAACACACACACACACACACTTTTCATGCACACTAACTGGAAATGACACAAAAAACAATTATGCTTTGTTTTGTTTTTTGTAAATACTGTCTGAGCGATTTAGAGCCCCCCCCCAGCAACAATGAACTACAGAAAACTCTACCCCACTTCCGCAACAGCGACCCAGAGCACTTGGTCCTTCACCCCTCTCATTTAATGCACACTGACTGGAAATAAAACAATAGTCAAATTCTACTTTTTTTAATCAATACTGTCAATTACCTACCTATCTGGCATGCTGAAGATTCTGACATCCCGACTGGCTGAAGTGTAACTGAACCTAACTGAACCATCGTTGGCCCCTTTCCAGCATGTCAGTATCTTAGCAGAGCAGCATACTGGCATACCATAGCAGAACTGACCCCCCCCCCTCGTTTTCCAGCATGCCGGCATCTGCAAACACTGGTACGCTGGCATGACAGAATTGACTCCAGCCGCTAGTGTATTTTTAGCAGATGTCATCATCTGCAGTTCAGAATATGTGGTCGTGGGGGGTGAGCAGGACAGGGGAAGGTATAAAGTATTTAAGTTACTGCATGTCTATATTATATGTACTTCTTTAAATCTGAATAACATTTACTATTGAAAAAAGGAAAAATGGCAGCCTGAATTCTCTTCTTCACAAAAATGAAATAAAAATGTCACAATTTCTACCACTTACCTTTGAATTGTCCACAGATGCTATCTTGAAATAATTCTGAAACCAACTGAAAGAAATAACTGAGAAAGAAACTAGTAATTTCAAAACCATGACAGAGTATTCTGTATTACTGTTTTATTTACTATCCTAATCCCATGTTATAAATGCAATAAAACACTTCAGGTTGTTGGTTGTTGAGCCCTGAATGCACCTTCTGGGGCCGATGGCACGAGACCGCCAGGGTGTGCGTTCATGCCTCCAGTACTACTACCACTCTGTTGTGTCGTATGCTTACTTAACGGACAGAAAAAGAGCCTTGGCATTGGTCCATCTAGTCTGCCTGGTTGATACCTAGGCCCTCACCAGTCAAGCACTGGTTAGGCCACTAGCCAATGTGGATCAGTCATCCCTTAGTTTTGCTTGGGCTAACCCTCCCTCTGCATTAGCTCACTCACTGTCAGTCTCAACTGTCCTATATGTCTATTCCATGTCCTCTTGAAACTGGTCACTGACTTTACATTGACCAGCTCAGCTGGCAGACATTTCCACTTTTCCACTACCCTCTCTATGAAGAATTTTGCGTTCTTCTTAAATCCCACCCCCCCCATGCCAGCTTATAGTTGTTGCCCCATGTGATGGGCCCCTAACTAAGCTTAAAACAGTTGTTGACTGTCCACCCTGTTTATACTCTTCAGGTACTTAAAGGTTTTAATCCAGTCTCCTAGCCTCTAGTGAATACATATTGAGGTCTGCCAGTCTTTCCTCATAAGTTCTCCACTGATGACTGTCAATCATTTTAGTCTCCTTTCTAGTGACTTACCTCCTGGCAGTCCCCATCCTTGTAAAAGAGAGGGTTCCAGATCTATGTAAATTATTCCAGGTGCAACCTGACCAAGGCCCTCTAAAAGGGCAGGATTACCCCCTGCTGTCTCATTGAGAAGGCCCTACCTGTGCATCCCATCATCATTCTAGCTTTCCCGTGCACCCTGTTATGCTGAGCTGAGGTTTTGAGGCTGTTGCTATAATCTCAAGATCCTGCTCTTCTAATTTCTGTGCCAGTCATGCTTCCCCATCCAGTAGTTAGTTCCTGGACTCCCCCTCCCCAAGTGCAAAACCTTGCACTTTTTTTTGCACTGAATTTCAGTTGCCAAATCCTGGAGCATCTTTCCACGATCCCCAGGTCCCGTTTCAATTCCCTTCTACTTTCATCTTTATCCACCCTCTCCCATATATGTTTGTGTTACCTTTATGTAACACATGGTCCAGTTGTCCCCTCTCCTGAACCAACACCAAGCCCTACAGTGAAGAGGGTGTGTGGGCGATGATTTCAGGAGCCACTCCTGTGTCTAGGGTATAAGATGAAACATCTTGCTGGGAGCCATCCACTGTACATTTTGACACTTTTCCGGGCCAGGCATTTAGACTGCACTCCTGGAGGCATGGCCTGAGCTGTGCGAATATAAAGTCCCAATGCACCATCACAGCCCTGCCTGATCATCCTGACATACTAAAACCTTCTGGGGGAAATGCTTACTTTCTTTGTTCTGCAGTTGCCTCCTGGCTGCTGGGATGTGTCCATGGCTGCACTGCTGCCAGACTTGTCAGCAAAGCCTGGATACTATGAGTGGTTTTCATTTCTGTCCCTGCTAATAGAAACATAGAAAAATAGAATTTGTCAGCAGATAAGGAACAATTATCCCATCTAATCTGTCCATTTTTCCCTGCCTATACTGTCACTGTATACCCTACCTGATCAGTTACCCCCCCCATTTCCCTACCAAGATTCCTTTGTGCCTATCCCATGCTTGCTTGAAGCTCACCACTGTTTTTACCAGCACTAGGTTTAAAGAGCACCAACAAGAACAGCGCTGTCAATAACAGCTCAGTATAAACAGGGCTGTCAAGAACAGCGCCAAGTACAAACGCCGTAACACAAAACAGCATGCTTCATAGTATGTGCTCATATGGGTAAAATGAATGTAATTGTGTGATGCTTTTAATGTATATAGATATTTGGATTTTTGTAATTGAAATACATATTAGCCTAGCAACGTTTTTGAAATTGATGATGTCATTACGATGTCAGTAAGAGGAAACTATAAAAATTATGATCAAATTTTGAAGCGTCAGCCTTTGAGAAACGGTCTAGATGGGATCCGAAATGCATCAAGCGGATGCTATTTTGTGCTTTTTAATATGTAAATAAATCTTCCGTCACTTTTACTATGGAGCTGGCATTATATGTGGCGGTGGTGAGTGCCTGAGTTTTTCTGTTTGTGTGTGTGACTTTTTACTCGGGAGCACCATAGCCTTGTGCACACTTCCAGCATTTGAAATTATGGTGCCCCACCCAACGCTGCAAGCAGAATTTGGGGATCCAGCTGTGCCCGGCCTTGCATGACATGGAAGTACTGCTGCTGCCTGACAGAGGGACAGAAGAAGGGATAGACTGTAGCTTTCCAGTCATACCATCACACAGAACATAAGGTACTGATACCTCAGAGGCCTGCCCTGAGCCCCATGCTTCCATGGAGATTGGAGTCAGCACCTTTAATCCTGTCATAGCAAACTGTGATGTACCATACCAAAAAGGTCCTTCCCTTGCCCTTGGGGTTCCGAACTTTGGCACTAGCTGTCGTGATCTTCCACCAGTTGTGCAGAAAGATCTAAGTCTCTTGCCAGCCCAGACCAACAGCCATACTCTCCGATGTACAGGAAAACACAGGATAGATTGGTCAGATGATATGAAGAGGCCCTCCTTGAGGGCAAGTCCCCAAATGGCACCAGCTGTCCCCAGACCTGGGCCACTGCTAGGGCCTGAGCCTCCAGGGACCTGCACCTGAGAGGGGCAGTGCCACCCAGACCCAGGGAATCAGCCACCATCCCTGGGCCCACAGACCTTCTCTAGCTGGTTGCAGCTGTAGAAGCATACCCATAGGTGCTGAGATTGAAACTGCTACACTGTCATCCTGGGCTGGGGTGTACTAGGACAGATAGATTCTTTAGGTGGGTTGGAACCCTTATTTATATGCTTTTAGCAGGTGGAGCATTACTCTGGAACCCTCCAACCAATAAGCAATTGCAGGTGCAGTGTTGGCACCTAGACTTACTGTAGTAAGCAGACCACATTGCATAAACTGGAAACAGGATACATACAGTACCATTATTTATTTATTTTATTTATTTATTTCTAAGAATCAGTTTACAACCTTTGAGCCAGAGGCTCGTTTCCAAAGGTACTTCGTCACATAAAGACATACATTGTGTTTTTGGTTACATAGCATAGATTTGCAAAACAATAGGCGTTCAACAGAGGCGCCACATCACACTGTGGTCAGACAAATACAATTAGGTTACAGGGTACATGTAATTGACAACAGGTGTTACACAAGTTTGTATCAAGTGAGCAATCTAGTTGGTAAACACTGAAACAGCTGGCACTGGCCAGGTTAAACAGAGGCATGGTGTACAGGGAAGTGGTGGTGGGGATGGCTAGGTGGAGAGCTGCTAGGTGGAGAGCTGCCCGGGGGGCGTTGTCAAGAGTAGCAGAGGTGGAGGCTATGTTCAGAGACAGGAGCAGTTACGAGTGCTGATGATGTGGTTCCGAAGGGTGGTTTTGAACTTGGAGATGGTGGTGGCATTGGTGATGGGGGCAGGAGAGAGTTAAACCAGGTTGGGGCTCTATAGCAGAAGGACCTCTGGCAATGGCTGGTTCTTGATCTGGGGATCATTAAGAGTGGTCTTGTGAGAAGACCGTGTTGCAATAGTGGGAGGCTCCTGGTGGATGGATGCGTTACCCCAGAGAGGAGAGCCCGAGTAGGGTTTTGTGAGAGACAGGTTTGGTATCGAAGCCGTTCATCCAGGGTGGCAGGTTAGCCTCGACATACAGCTGACAGGTGTGTGAGCCTGGGGGCACCAGTAATCAATCTGCAGGCTTTATTCAGGGTTAAGTGAATTTTGTTGAGTGCAGTGGTGTCGGCAGCACCATATACTGGTAGACCATAGTCTACAAGGGACAGAACGGATGATGTAACAGTGAGTCGGAGAGCATTTGGGGAAGGTGGTTCTATGGCGGAAGAGGATGCCAAGCCGTGTGTTAGTGGCGGATGTTAGGGTGTCGATGTGGTTGTGAAATGTGAGGGCTGAGTCGAAGGTAACCCCAAGGTATTTGTAGGAGCAGACTTGTTCCAGTGGCTGATTGGTACATGGTAGGATATAGAGTGGGTGGTTGCTAGCTTTGTTTTGGGGGTGGGAAAAGAGCATAGCTTTGGTTTTATTAAGATTGATGACGAGTCTGCGCTCCTTAAACCAAGCCTCGGCACTGTTGAAAGACTGCTGTAGGGAGATGGGATTGCGGTGGGTGGCAAAAAGGACAGCGTCGTCTGCATACAGTAGAATTTTGCCAGGGCATGCACTGGGCAGTGTGTTCAGATAGAGCGAGAAGAGAAGGGGGCCCAGGATGGAGCCTTGGGGGACCCCAGAGAGAATGGGACGGGTATCGGAGAGTGTGCTATTAATTTTTACACACTGAGATCGAGTGTCAAGATAGCTAGTGCACCATGCTAGGGGGCCAGCTGAGAGACCAGTGTGGCAGAGTGCATTCAGCAGAAGTGGATGGGAGACGGTGTAGAAAGCCTTTGAGAGGTCGATGAACACTGCACCAGCTAGGGAGCTGGTATCCAAGGAGGAGTGTAGAAAGTTGGAGAATTCAATAAGGGCAGTGCTGGTACTGTGACCAGCACGGAAGCCATGTTGCTCTGGGCATAAAATGTTATGCTTAGCCAGATAATCAGTGATTTGAATGGCCACCACTTTCTCCAGGGCTTTAGAGAGGGGGGGAGAGGATGGAGATTGGCCGGTAGTTGTTGGCCAATGACCTGTTGCCCCCTTTATGAATAGGTGTGATAATGGCTGTTTTCCAAGCTGTGCCACTGCTAGGGCATGAGCTTAACCCTACATGGGCACCTGTACTAGCATCTTGTTTTATTTACTGGTCATATAGCATAGTCTCAAAACTGGCACCCATTGCATGGGTTTTCCAAGCAAGTTATTACATTATAATAACTGGTGCCCCACTTATTACACTGATTATAAGTTTGCTCAAATGCTGTAATAACCATGTAAGACATCATACCCAGTTATTATCGCATTTGGGGCACTTGGGCTTCAGTTTCACTTATGGTACAACACCAGGCAATATGCCACTCTGTAAGTTCCTGTACAAGTTATAAAAGTAAAACATAAACAACTGTATGGTTATGAAGCTGTTTTTGCACACCTTTAGTGTGTGATGACCACATAAACCTCTTGAGCTTTGCTCTCAAAGTTTATGGGTCATCACACACCTTGGGTGTGTAAAAAACTTCGTAACACACAGACACCTATGCATTATTCACTTTGTAGTGTGTGTAGCACTATCAATTGATGTGCTATTTTGGGTTTCCATTGTAAATGAGTGTTTTGCTCAATGGATTTTTCCCTGAATAACATTCAAACTGAAAATGGTTAGCATTGCTGAACACATTTCAGAACCCTGAAGCAGGTTAAGCTTAACCCTACATGGGCACCTGTACTAGCATCTTGTTTTATTTACTGGTCATATAGCATAGTCTCAAAACTGGCACCCATTGCATGGGTTTTCCAAGCAAGTTATTACATTATAATAACTGGTGCCCCACTTATTACACTGATTATAAGTTTGCTCAAATGCTGTAATAACCATGTAAGACATCATACCCAGTTATTATCGCATTTGGGGCACTTGGGCTTCAGTTTCACTTATGGTACAACACCAGGCAATATGCCACTCTGTAAGTTCCTGCACAAGTTATAAAAGTAAAACATAAACAACTGTATGGTTATGAAGCTGTTTTTGCACACCTTTAGTGTGTGATGACCACATAAACCTCTTGAGCTTTGCTCTCAAAGTTTATGGGTCATCACACACCTGGAAATAATGTAAAAACTTCTGTTTTATACAGACACCTATGCATTATTCACTTTGTGGTGTGTAGCACTATCAGTTGATGTGCTATTTTGGGTTTCCATTGTAAATGAGTGTTTTGCTCAATGGATTTTCCCTGAATAACATTCAAACTGAAAATGGTTAGCATTGCTGAACACATTTCAGAACCCTGAAGCAGGTTAAGCTTAACCCTACATGGGCACCTGTACTAGCATCTTGTTTTATTTACTGGTCATATAGCATAGTCTCAAAACTGGCACCCATTGCATGGG
Source organism: Neoceratodus forsteri (assembly GCA_016271365.2). Lineage (NCBI taxonomy): Eukaryota > Metazoa > Chordata > Ceratodontiformes > Ceratodontidae > Neoceratodus > Neoceratodus forsteri. Next base: position 1,098,415,709 of record CM057451.1, read on the forward strand.
TTTTGGTAACCTGCTGTGCCCACAGCTGGATTACCTGCAAGTAGACATAACGTGCCATGAATTCTTTTTCCAAGGTTGCAAATGGACACGAATGCATTGAAGAACATTGTGCCTAGGACCCACCCCGGTGGTTGCACAGAATTCAATAAAAATGTGTATTTCAAGACCTTTATTATTGAAAACACATTTAAACATGACTGCTCCCCCTTTTACTTCATCTGTTCATGTTGCTTTTACCTCCTATGAAGTAATAATCCTCACTTTATGACAACACAACCTATTGCCATGGAAATATTTCTGAGGTTACATACAGAGAATCATGGGATGGATCTAGGAATGTTATGGGGAGGAGGGTCTACACATTTTTAGTGTGATCCAGTGAGAAGAACCCTCTAAGTCAGCAAAAATGGAGCTTAAAAAGCAAGGGATGCTTACCACTGAATTCCACCTCTAAATCCGTCACTGAGATTATGACAGAGCAAGAAAGGCTGCAGGAACAGATGCATCTAAGAGACAAAGAGTAGTAATAAGGAATAGAATATATATATATATATTTTTTTTTTTTCTGTTTAACCAGGAGAGACACACTAAGCTGAAAGCTTGTTTACAGGTGCGACCTGGGAGCACAAGGAAGTTAAGTGACTTGCTCTGGGTCACACAGTATGCACCTAGGCGGCTGTGGGATTCAAACCCAGGTCTCCAGATCTGCAGCTCAGAGCCTTAACCCACTGCGCTATACTGCTTCCTCTATATACTAATATACTAAACATTAGTTGTTTTTGGAATGGTATGAGATTGGAGTCCTGCTGATGCCAGTTGTAATAACTGCACAGTAAAAAATGGAAAAATCTCAATAAACGAAAGCATCATTTGCCAAGCCAGCAATTACCAAACATGGTGGACTGCAGTAGATTCTCTTCTTTTCCCATGCAATGTTTTACTGGGGGCCAAGCAAGGGTGTTACAAGGCAACTGGCCAGTCATCACATACAGCACCTAATCCAACAACCCTGCCCATCCAACCCACCAGCTGTCCATGCCAATTAGACCATTCATATGAGTTCCCCTAATGAAACTGGTCTTAGACCAAGTGGGATGCAGTACCTGTGGTGCAGTTATCATCAGGGAGGTTCTTATACTATAATTCCCTTCCCACCATGTGTGCCCCGGTGGCACAGCTTCCTCATTAGGGCGCCACATGGCCAAATTCACTGCCCCCTCCCCGAGGTCCACTCCCCCAGAGTTGGATTATTTAGAAGGGGGGGTGCAGCCCTACCCAAAAAGAGGAGGCTACGACATTGGGACTTGGCACCCTAATGACTGGGCATGTCACGAACGGCGCCGTAATGCCTGGAACCACTATAATTTATTAGTTGTTATTTATTGTATTTATTTTATTTCAGTTTTGAACTGTTTTAGTGCTGTTTTAATTGTTGTAAGGTACCCTAAGCCATCTGGAAAGGGCACCAAACAAATAAAATTGTTTTATCTTGCCTTGCCTCTGGAGATCACATCACTGTCCGGTGTGCTGCAGTATTGCAGTACTCACTGCAGAACTAGCCGCAGTGAAGACTGAACTTAGCCTTATCTGATGCAGGGCAGAGTGGGGGCTGGTACAGGTGGACATTTCTCTATTTCCTCAAAGGACAACAAGGGCAGAGACTCTGGGTGGACTGTAGTTTTATTTATTTAGTTATTTATTTATTTCAAAGTTGGTAACTGGGGAAGGCACACTGAGCCAAGGCTCATTTCCAGGTGTGAGCCAGGAGAGAGGGGAAGGGGAATACAAAAGAATAACACTGCAAAACATCAGAGTGTGGTTACATAGAGATCATTACAGGTGCAAGAGCAGTGTGGTGAACAAGTAGGTAAACAGTAGCATGGTTCAACATACTAACATGAGGACAAGCATCCAAGAATACAATAAAGTGCTCAGTGCTTGTTGTGGAACGTGACAGTGCTATTGTGTGCAAACCAGAGGGGGAGTAAGGAGAGGGGAAAAAAGTCACGAGGGAGGTTGGTAAGGACAGGAGGGTACAGGAAGGTATCTTAGCTAGCATCTAAGGGCCAGGAGAGAAGGGAAAAGGTGGAAAGGGCAGGGAAGTAGGTTTCAGAGGGAAGGGAGGTGGTAGGAGATGGTGGCTTGCCCAACAGAGGAGTCAGAGTGGGGAATGGAGAAGGTGCAGGAATCCCTAAAGCGGAGAGAGTAAAAGAGGAGGGGACAGGGGAGGGGTGAGGAGAGGTGAGAGGGAAAGGAACCAAACCACTATTTAGCAATGAAGGAGGCACAGTGGGACTGGTGACTTAAAGGTAGTAGGAGGATGGAGAGGGAGGAATAGAGAGAGCAGTGATGAATATGTAGGGGAGAGTTGGTAGCTAAATGACAGAAGGCTTTGCAGAAGGCATCCAGTCTGGTAAGGGAATAGGAAGGGGTGGTGCTATAGACCACATCTGCGTAGTCGAAGACAGAGAGAACAATCTTGGTGACCAGCTCCTGGCAGATCTGAAGGGACATACAATCTTTGTTGAGGTACAGGGCACTGAGTTTTGGACAAAGTTTGGCATGGATGGCATCAATGTGGGCAGAGAAGTCAAGCCACACACCAAAGTAGTTGAATGCTGGGGCAACCTCCAGAGGGGTGCCATCCAGCATGGAGAAGACAGGTGAGGGCGAGAGCCTGGCCAGTTTCTGGCTGGTGTCGAATGTTATGTACACTGTCTTCTTGGTGTTGACCCTGAATTGATTGGCATGGAATCAGCTCAGTACATTGTGGAAGTCATGCTAGAGTAGACCTTCCAGAGCTGAAGCTGAAGAATCGGAGGTGTAAATGATTGTGTCATCCACATACATGTGGTTGTGCAAAGAGACACAAGCAGAGGGCAGGTTATATAGAAAAACTGAGAACAGGGTAGGCCCCAGGATGGAACCCTGAGGGGCCCTGTTATGATGCAGGGGGGCAGGACACCTTCCACCTGTACTGACTTTTGACGGCCTGAGAGGTGTTAACAGCAAGAGCTGAGAGGCCAGCAGAGCTTAACTTGTACAGGAGGAGCTGGTGGGACATCAAGTTAAAGGCTTTGGCCAGAATAATGAAAATAGCTGTGGTGATATGTCTCTGATCCACTCCATGGAAGATAGAGTCAGTTACTCACAGCAAGGAGGAAACGGTGGAATGGTGCTTTCTAAAACCAGAATGGAAGGAGGAGAAGAAATCTGAGGAGAGAAGGAAGTTAGCAACCCTGGAGTACATAATGGTCTCCTTCAGCCATGCAAAAGAGGGGAGGAGCGGCATCGGTCGGTAGTTGCCAGGGGAGGAGGGGTTGTCCACCCCCATTGTGCAGAGGCCGAACCTTTGCAACCTTTCAGGCCTAATGGACAGCACTGAGGGAGAAGGAGAGGTTCAGAAGGTGAGAGAATGGAGAGACAGTGAGAGTGGAGAGTCAATGGCCGTAGCTAAGATACTTAGAAGTTTGGGGTCCAGCCCATCAGGGCTAGACTTAGAGGGATTAAGTGAAGTAAGGGTGAGAAAGACTTCCTCTGGGAAAACAGGAGGGAATTGGAAGCCCACAAGTGAGAGAGATGGAGGAGAGGCAGCAGAGGACAGAGGGGGAGAGTGACCTGGAGAAGGAAGAAAGAGGAGTGAACAAGTGGTGAAGAATTCATTAAAGAGCTAGTGGAACCAAAACTGGCAGACAAGAAAAATATTCAAGTTTTAAGAAGTAGTCAGTTGTAACTTTTTATTTCTGAAGTATTTTTCTTTTTGCTCTACTCATTAGAACGTTTGTACGGAGTTGCTTAAATTCAACGCAAAGAAGTGCAAAGTGTCTTGCACCCTCCCAGGTAGTGCTTGAAAATAGGCAGGTTCTTGCCTAACGCACCCACCCAGTCAACAAAAACTAATAAATAGGTTATGCAGTTGGGGCACAAGAATCCTGGACAGGAATACACGATGGGGGGTTCTAACAACAACAAAACTGGAAAGGGACCCAGGGGGTAATCATAACAGATGATCTAAAGGTAGCTAAGCAGTGTGAAAAGGTGATGGGGAGGGCAGGAGGGATGCTGGGATGCATAGGGAGAGGCATCACCAGTAGAAAACAGGAGGTGGTGATGCCACTGTACAGGCAATTGGTAAGACCACATCTGGAATACTGTGTCCAGTTCTGGAGGCCACATCTCCAGAAGGACATGGACTGAATGGAGGTGATCCAGAGAAGGGCAATGAAAATGGTGATGGGAATGTACCATAAAACATATGAAGAAAGACTGAAAGACCTCAATATGTATACTCTGGAGGAAAGGAGAGAGAGGGAAATATGACAGAGACATTAAAATACCTCAAGGGGATAAATAATGTACTGGAGGGCAGCATCTTTCAAAAAATGTCACAGAATGAGGCTGGGGGGCTCAGGTAACATGAGGAAGTACTTTTTCGCAGAAAGGATAGTGGATGCATGGAATGGCCTCCCTGTGGAGGTCATGGGGGCAAAAACAATAGGTGAATTTAAGAATGCATACATGGGATAGACAGAAGGCAACCCTAGTGATAGGAAGGAGGAGAAGGCAAGCTGCAGATCAATTAGGATCTGCAGTTTAGATAGGTAGGGAAATGGACAGACTAGGTGGGCAAGGTGGTCCTTATCTGCCATCACATTCTATGTTTCTATATTTCTATGTTCAGCTGCCCCAGAGTGTGTGTAATCTGTAAGCAATAACACATTACAGGATGTGGGTTATGCTAGATAAAGGCACGCCTAGGGGCATAGTGAGGCACAGGCACAGCCAAATGCTTTACTGGCCCTAGAAGTACATTTATACAGAATAACCCACACTGGAGTGTGTTATTGCCCTTATAAAATGGGTATCTGTTGAGAAACTGTCATATTATTTAAAAAAAAAAATGTGTATAGATGTGAAATAGTCCCTCTGCTTTCTGAAGGTTGCTAGGGATGCTTTAATGTGAAGTGCTGTCACCAGGGGCGCTGAAGGCAGTCACCAAGTCAATGAGTCAGACCCCAGGCAAGACTGTGATTTTGTTTTCGGTCTTGCCTGCAGCAAGCTACCCTCTGCAGTAGCAACTTTTGTAAAAGTCCCGCTGGTCTGTCTGCTTGGGGCTTCGGAGGAACGGTGGAGCGTTTAGGCGAGGAGAACGAGGTAGCAGTTCGGCAGGGACAGTGATGCAGTTTTTATGTACAAACACTTTTTATGTGATAGTTACACAGTTTATGTTATTTTTTTAGTTGTTTTTTTTACTCTGTTTCACTGTGCCATTTACTGAGGAGTCGGCTGAGGAGTGCGAGCGAGAGCCAGCTGCTGAGTCGGCTGAGGAATGCAGGGAAGAAAAAGTAATGTATTTTTATTGCTTTGAACAGACAGAAAGATAGCAGAAATCAACTGCCCATGCTTTCTTCACTTTATACCTACACTTACTGCACTGTGTTTTTACTGTTTGGGCCACTGCCAGTTGAGGACTTCGGATCAGGATTCGGGATCCCCGAGATGGTAGGGCACAAGGATATCCTGGGTGACTGGGTCACTTGTTGTGGCACCTGTTTTTTGCAGTAGTATATTCAAAATAAAAGACATAGCTGGCAAGGGGTGCCAGCCAATCAGGCTCTTTTATTGTCTCTACCCATTTTATAAATGCAGATTATAGAAAATGGAACACACGTTCAAATTCTGTCTCTCAGTCACGCTGTGTTCCGCAGCCTAGCGTCAGATTTGTTTCCCCGCCTGTGGAAGCAAGTTGCCCCGAAGAGTGAGGAGTTCTCTTCAATAGATTCATTTTTGCTATTTTATTTCTGTATTTTAAGTACTCATTTACTGGATTTACTGGATTTTGTTGGACAAAAGAAGGCTCTGGGCCCATCATGATTTTGCCCCACAAATGTGGGACATTAGTTGAGGGGATAATATTGGCATAGCCATTTATCGAGGTTTAGTTTTTTTTTTTTTTTTTTAAACTTTAGTTTATTGAAGTATACTTTAAGTGGAATATTACAAATATATCTATTTGGTAAGTAGCCATAAAATACAAAGTTCCAACCATTAACCATTTTTCAATGAATATCCATTTAGAGCAAAATATTTATTTCTCTATGCTCTTGTTACCATGGTTCAACTACATCTGGCTCCAAACGTTTTGTTTTATTATTAAACATAGGATTTAAAAATAATAACAATGGTTCAAACAGAGACATCAATAACCAGGAAACAAATTAAAAGGCTGTATCCCTAAGGAATTGATTAATGATTCTAATATTAGTAAATTAATATATCAAATTGTTCTCTTATAGCTCCCCAACCCTCCCCATATTCAAAGGTTGGGATTTTGCCTATAGTATCTAATAGATATCGTAATGCCATTAAGTTTTCCCCTCCTTACCTTTTAATTATTTATATACCGAAAGGCAAATAACAACCATATCTGGTCTGTCTTCTCTTAGTACTAGTCTACAGTTTCCTTGGACCTACTCACTCCCCATTCTTTTTGGGCACCCAACCCTTATGTCTCCCCCTCATCTCAAAGAAAAATAAACTTTTTACCCTCACTGGATAACCAGAGAGTATACCTCTCACCTGGTGCCATGGTTGGTAAACTTCTCCTGTCTATGTTGTGTTGCAAATGTGATCCTCTCCATTTCCTGAATCTGGCCAACAATTTTAAGCCATTTGGAGACTGTGGGGGGATCCGTCTGCAGCCAAAGCCTGGTGAGGCCTTTTAGTGCAGCTGCAATTACGATTCTCCAAAGGTATTGTTTCCTTTTCACGTAAAGATTTTGGTTCTGTTCACAACACTAGGTGCTCCGAGCTCAGATCCCCTGATCCCTCGAATATAGCTCTCATATGCCCACTAATGGCCTGCCAGAAAGGCCGGATACACAGGCAGTGCCAAACAATATGGGCATGACCCACGTTCCCCTCTCCACATTTCCTCCAGTAGGCTGCAACACTGCCCATCATGAATTTGGTTTGTGCCCTAGGGACTATAAAGTATCAAATTCGGATTCTCCACAGGAATTCACGCCAAGTTGGGGATGAAGTGGTCCCCCAAACCCCTTTCCAAATCCTACTCCACTTCCCTGTCTCAATCCTTATACCTAGATCATCTTCCCTCCTGGCCCTAACCCAGTCTGTGCTATGCCCCTGATCTGCAAGATAATTTCTATAAAGGAGTGTGATTGCCCCTTCACCACTAGGGGAAGCCCATATCATTTCGAATGGGGGGGGAGGAAGGGAAAGGGCACTCAAAGCTATTTGACTGTTTAATTTGGCATTTACAAAATTCCTTATTTGATAGTATCTGAGACTGATCCACCTGGCTCAGGCCAAAGAGAGCGGCAGCCAACTCGAATGAAACAGATGTTCCCCCACTTAGTATTTGCCAAGGTGAGTGGAATCCCTTCCCTGCCTGATTTCTGAACCATGGATTCAGCCCTGCTGGCAAGAAGAAGTGATCCCAAGCCCACTACCCATATTTCCACATATATTTTGAGGTTCCTCCCCTGTGGGTACCTCACCTCCACCATTCTAATGCAGCAGTAACTGCCGGGGGGCAGTTGGGCCCTAAACTGAATTTGTAATCTAAAGTAAAGGGGAGAGCCTGAAGTGGTGGGTCATCAACCAAATGTAATTACATCGTCTTCCAATGCGATGTGTATTGGACGAGTGTATTAGGCCTCGCTGTGAGGCTTACGATCCATTGCCCCAGTTACTGACAACTGTTGTAAAACTGTCTTTCTGCTGTTTCACCTGACGCAGTACAACTTGTGTACCTATAATATGTATACTGTGTCCTAACTGTTGCTACCTTTGTGCCACCAGTGAATGTCTGTAACACTGGTTGCTCTTTAAGTCATTTTCTGTATGAACTGTACCGTTGTACTGTTTTTTGTATTTGTTGCTCATGACGAGTTGCTTTTGTAAATGAGTCCTTGACTCAAAGGTCTGTAAAACCGACACTCTAATAAATAAATAAATAAATATTGTGGGTGTTGCCACATCAACACTATTTTCATCTGCGAGGCAATCCAATAACCCAGCAAGTACGGGACTGCGATTCCTCCTTCCTCCTTTGGTAAGTACAAAATCTGCCTTGCCACCTGTGGCCTGCCCACTCCACAAATAAAGGACATCAATCGCCTTTGCCAAGATTCGAGGTCTCGGTGTCAGAGTTCACAGGGGACACTCTGAAATAGGCAGAGCAGACTTGGTAGTACATTCATCTTGGCTATCTGCACCGTGTAGCACAGGGGAAGCGGAAGCAGCGCCCATCTCTTATAGTTTAAAGATAGTTCTTTTAATAATTTTGGGTAATTATCCTTATAAAGGGCAGCCGTCCCCGTCCCCAGGTACATCCCAAGGTACTTTAATTTTCCCATCCCCCAGCACATAGGGAATTTTTTCTGCAACTCCTGGAGAGCCAAGAATGAGTATGTTAATACTTCTGTTTTCATTGTGTTTAAAGTGTATCCTGAGAGTTCCATCAACTGTTGTATTTGTTTGAATACCGCAGGTAAGAACAATTCAGGACTCCCCAGGAATAGCAGGATGTCATCCGTGTAGAGACCTAACTTATGTTCATATCCTCCTACCTTTACCCCCCTGTACATATGGGTTTAGGCGAATAGCCTGCGCCAGCGGTTCCACAAAGAAGGCAAATAACATTGGTGCTAGGGGGTAGCCCTGTCTTGTGCCCCTCTCTAAAAGAAACAACTCCCCAACATGTCTAGTCACTCTAACACAGCCACTTGGTGCCTTGCATAGCCTTGCCACCAGATGGCAGAATTCCTCCGGGAAGCCAAAGCCCACCAGGGATGCCTGCAAAAAGGGCCATAGGAACTTATCATAGGTAGTTACAGAGCAAAGAAGACTTTCGTCCATTGTGCTCGCTGATTTTTTTAATTTAGACACCCCTCTATTTTATTTTTCTATTTATCAAAGGCCTTCTCAGCGTCTAGACTTGGCACCAGTGCTGGCGACCCTCCCTTCTCCAACTGCTCAATGATATGCACAGCACAACAGATTTCATCCTGTGCCTGACGGCCAGGGACAAAACCTGTCTGATCCATGTGAACTAGGCATGGGAAGATTTTTTCCAGTCGCATAGTGATAATCTCGGCCAGAATCTTATAGTCCATGTTTAATATAGAAATTGGCCTATATGATGAGCAAAGAAGAGGATCCCTGGTGGACTTCAACAAAACAGCTATCACTGCATACATCCAGGAGGGAGTAGCAGATCCCCCTTCAGTCATAAAATGGTTGTAAGCCCTACATAGCAATGGAGAGACCTGTCCTCGGAAGAGCTTGTAAAACTCCACCGGATACCCATCCATTCCCGGGCACTTTCCTGATTTAATTCAGGATATTTCTGGTTGCACCTCTAACTCTCTTATTGGGGCAATTAATTTTTCTGCCTCCTCCCTCTGAACCCTAGGGAGTTGTAAGTCCCCCAAGAAGGTGTCAATCCTATCCCAATCAGGAGGGGGTCCAATACTGTATAAGTCTTTATAATATTTTGCAAATGCATCAGCTATATCCCCCATGTTTACCAGTTGTTGCCTAGTGTGGGGATGTGAGAGTTTGCACACTGTGGCATTTGCCTTTCTCTGCCTCATCTGAGTTAACTAATAAACGCAAAGATCGGGGACCCCCCTCATAGTACCTCTGTCTGAAGTATAACATTTTTAGCTCCACCCCATAATCCAGGATCGAATTGAGTTCTTTCTTAAGCACCTGCAATTATTTTTCCTTGGCTGCTGTGTATTTATTTTTTGAAGAACTTTCCAGTTCCTTAACCTGTGCTTGTACTGTATTTCTTTTAGTTTCCCTTTCCTTCTTTTGCTGTGCTGCCCGTGCTGTAAGTTTTCCCCTTATTTCGGCCTTTATTGTGTCCCTTAGTATTGTTGGTGAAACATCACCAGTATCATTCAGCTCCACTTCCTCCTTAAACATATCTTGTACTAACTCTTGCTCCTTCTTCCCCTGTAGGAGAGATAGGTTGAGACGCCAAAGTGTGTTTTTCTTAATCTGTCCCAATCTAATTTTAATTAGAAGTGGGGCATGATCCGATAGGTAACTTTCTTTTATTTCTGCTGCCTATAGTTTAGTCATATTTTCCTTTAGGATAAGAAAATAATCTATCCTTGAGTACACCTTATGCACGGCCGAGTAAAACGTATAGTCCCTTCTCTGCCCATGCACAGCCCTCCAGGCATCATTGATTCCCACTTCTGTTAAGAATTTAGATAGTTTCAGGGCAACCCTTCTGTCCGACTGTGGGGACTTAGATGTAGAGTCCAAATACTCATTTAGGGCTAAATTTAAATCTCCTCCTGTAATCAATGTACCCTCTGCCCATTCCAGTAACTTCAAGAACAATCTCCTATAAAAGTTATAGTCTGAATTTGGGGGATCATAACTAGATACCACTGTAACCAAGTGACTGTTGCAGGTTCTCTTTAAGCCTGCAAGGCACTCCTCTGCATCTGTAAGTGAGTCTTTAGATTCAAAGGCCACTCGCCTTGATATTAAAAATGCAATACCTCTACGCCGACCCCCTTTATATGCAGAGGCCACAACGGGGGAGAATCCAAATCTGCCCAGTTTTTCATGTTCAAATTTAGTGAGATGGGTTTCCTGTAGAGCACAAAAATCAGCTCCAGTTTTCTTAATATGGGAGAGAATTTTACTTCATTTGACAGGATTTGAGAGACCATTAACATTAGGCGATATTAAGGTGGTCTCTCCCTTATCCATACTGTACAAGTATAGAGTTTCTAATTACTGAACTCCCACTCAGGACCAGTGAGGGGCTCATGGGGGCGAATCTGGGGGGCAGAGAAGTGCCTCTTAAAGGTCTTGCAGCCGTAATTTGAGAATAACAAAAAACATTTGTACTAAGTTTACTGAACTTTAAAAATCCCATTTAGAGAATAACAGTGGAACAAAATTGCAGACTCGATCCTTCCGAGGTAGAAGGCCAAATACAATGAGGCCTTTTATCCCCTCCCTTTATCTCCTGGCACGGGGAACAGTCTTTAAGAAGGTGAGGGGTGAAGAGGGTTGTCACCCCGTGTCAAGAGGTTCCTTTTCAAGAGTCCTTGCAAGTTTAGCAGGGCTCTCTAAAAACTACGCTTGCCTATGGACCAGAGAGCTGCAGAGATAGGAAAGTCATAAAGAAGAGCAATTCAAACATCTCCCTCTCTGACTGGCCTTCCCCTCCATTCTCCAAAGCAGATGAGCACAAAGGCGAGGAGGAGAAACCCCCCACCCCACCCTGTCCCAAACACCCAATGATTTTCGGCTCTCCAGGTCCCTGTATCCAGCCAAGCACGATTAGGAGTAGCACCTTTATTTGTATCGCAAATTAAATTCAAATATGTAACCACTACCTCCCCTGACTTCCCAAAGGAGCATTACCACCTTTGCTTATTATAGGTATGCATATTATACCATCATTTATTCGCTGTCCCCCGCAGCCAACCCCACTCTCCCTCCAACATGGCTTCAATTACCATCAGAGCTGTAAAACTGTTAGACTAGCTTAAGCTCACAAACAAAATTGAAAAAGGACCAGAGTCGATGTAGCAGCTTGTTGCTCAGATCTTCGTGATTGCATCAATGATGCAGTGGTTTCAGAGGCACTGGGGGAGTTTCGGCTGGCCAGGTACTTGGGGAAAGTGCAAAGTCAAAACAAAACAACAAAAGAACTACCTCTGATGTCGAGGATGAGATCATTTAATCTGATATACTGCTAGGAAAGGTAGTCTTAAGTTTACAGGGTAGTGGCATTATTTAATTACAGTACAGTGGTGCACAGTACTCACTTAGCATTGTGTCCCAAATAGTTGTGCATCGAACCTCTGCGATCAGTGATCGTCTTCTTCCGCCCCAATTTCTGGCTGCTCGGTGCCTGGTAGCTTCTTAATTAGATCATGCAGGAAACAGATTGACTTGGAAGCAAAGGGGATCTGTGTAAGCCTGCTCCAGTGAATTTTAGGTACCTGCCAATCTCTGGTCACTTCTCTTTTCCGCTGAACACCTTACCCCAGTTGACTCGGAGGAGCTAAGCCTCTTTTCAGCAATGCCTCTCTTGCTTCTTGTGGTGACTCATATAGTTCTGGGCCTTCCTTCCAATGAACTTGAAGGTGAGCTGGGTAGGGAGTTTGTATACGAATCTGCTTCTCCCACAGAGTTTTGATGATGGGCCCGTTCTCCAAACGCTGGCGCTGAATTGCTGTGGGGTAATCCTGGTCGAAATAAAGGTGAGTCCAAATACTTGATTTCCTTTTTTTGCCACGCTCATCTCAAGATATCCTTCTTCATTCTGTAGTTATTGAATTTTACAATTACTGTTGTTGGACGTGCACCTGCCTCCTTAGGCTTTGGAATTATGGCTCTGTGCGCTCTTTCAGTTTGTAGTTCAAGATGTAGGGAACTCTAAAACATCTCGGAGCATGTCCATGATGAAATCAGACATCGATCCGACTTCTGACCCTTCCTTGAGTCCATATATTCTTAAATTGTCTCTACGGGAGTGACTTTCGAAGTCACTGCATTTTTGGTCTAGTTCCATATCATGCTGACAGGCCATCCTCAGTTTGTGAGATGCGGTCCTCTGCCTCCTGCACCCACCACTCCACCTGTGTTAAGCTCTGATTTAGCCAGGCAAATTCAGTTTTGTTTTCTGCACTCATTTCTTTCAATTCTTGTATTATTGTGTCGAACCTGTGGCATGTCACTCTATCGGCCTCTTCGTCAGTATCATAGGCAATGGATTTATCTGCTACGCGGCCTAAACCCACCACGCGGGTAGGTGAGCCTCCTTTGAATCCTGCATCATCTTTGTTCTCTGTAGGCTGGTGGGACCTGGATTGAGAGCCTTTATCCTTCTGCATCCCCCGTCCTGACATTTTATGTTTTATTTTTTGTTCTGCCTGCAAATTAGGGCTGGATTGAATTCAGGTCGATATCAGAGCTCTCAGCATAGTAGCTTCTCTGATCCGTGGTGGAACCGGAAGTCTGTCAAGGTTTAGCTTAAAGATATTTAGATTAGAAGAATTTACTAACTCTAGAGGTAGTAAACTCCATATTGTTATTTCTTTTATAGCTCTGTGTTTTAGCATTAGCTATTTTGGTTTTTGTGTTTGTCTTCACTTTTGGCAGATTTTTCTCCAGTTACTCAGTGGTCCCGGGAACCGGAGAATCTTCTATTTTATTCTTAGTGGTCTTTGCTAAACCTTAGCTTTTTATATTTATTTCCCCTTTCCACCTTATTTAGTTAATTTTATTAATTCTGAATATTTTGCAGCTTGATTCCCATTTTTATCAAAGCCAAGTCGGGGGAAGTTGTATTCTTGGAGCTCTAAAGCTTATTAAAAAAAAAAAGCATTTGAGCTCTTTTTACCTTAGTGGTTCATGCCATTTTGGTAGCAGGACCGCAATCTACGCTTTTCCATTTGGGACTGTGTTTTTAATTAGGGTCTGTCAGTTTGACAAGTCAGTCAGACCCAAAAAGGAGATGGGACCTACAGGCTTCAAAACTGTGAGTTGAGTCTTGCGGCGAGCAGATTAGCACCAGCTGTGTTCAAGATACCGTCCAAATCACCTTCCTTCTATTGTGAATTTTGCAGCAGGCTTACCCCCCAAAAGAACTATTAATTAGAAGTTGTTTTGGCTCCCCTGTCTGCTTCTAAGTCACCAAAGTACTCATATGAGGGCCCCTCCTCTCATAGCAAACATAAGGAGAGGTCCTCAACAGACACCACTGTTTTTTCCAGGGCTCCTGAAAAAGAGAGTCTTGAGCTGGCCAAGCATAAAAGATCTTTCAAGCATGTTCCTGACCCATTTCCTATTAAAAAAAAGTCACTGCCTCCTGCTAGAAGCAAAGGAGCTGTCAGTGGACAAAACAAAAAGCCCTCTATGGAGGACATGACTAAAGCTTGGCAGTTCTTTTCAGGCTATGGGTCACCTTATGAGCATGCCAGTTCCCCCTTAAGTTTCTGCCCTCCTCCCAGTTCCTCAGGACCAGGAAACTGATTTTTTATTGATGAGGAAGAGGAGGAGGGTATCCTATGGAACCCCACAGTTCCCCTGACCAGGAGTTCAATTTCCCTTCCCAGGGCCCTGAGGATTTTTCCTCTCACTATGCCTTTGTAGGGCAAATCATAGACAACTTTGACCTCCCCTCCCAAAAATCTGTGGAGGTTGAGGAGGAGGGTATGAATTTTTGGGCATGATGGGCTTAACCTCAGTCAGGAGGTTGCTTCTACCTGTCTACAAATCCTTTAAAAGGCAACCTGTAAGTTATTACAGGCCCCTACTTCTACTCCAGGGATTGACAAGAAAATCGAGAAAAGGTACCAGCCGGACAAACGTGATGCTGAGTACCTCTGCTTCCATACAGGTCATGAGGGAGTGGTCCAGATGGCAGTCTGTGGCAAGGCTAAGGTTCCCTCTCTACTCATCCCCAGATAAAGATTCCAGAAAGGTGGACAGTATGGGGAAGCAGGTGTACACCTCTGCCTCTTTAGTGTTGAGACAGGCCTATGCTGTCCTGTACCAGAAAGTCCTCTGGAACTCTGTGTTGGCCATGACAGAGCAAGTCTTTGGGGACCTGACTGACACATGATTTGGCAGACACTACCAAGAACACTTTTGATCCTGCCAAATTCCAGTTCCATATGGCAGTGGATGCAACCACACTGCCTGTAGGGTTATGGTCCATGCCATCTCCTTAAGAAGATTTGCTTGGAGGATGGCCCAGTGGCGTAGAGGGCTGAGGCACTGGCGGCCTTAGCTCGTGACACACCAGTGACCTGGGTTCAGGAGCAGACAGAATGGAAAGCCTTATGTGTTTGGCAAGCTCCTTCATCCTGGGCCAGCCTACACAGGCCTCACGGAAAGGGAGGTAGGGATAGGGGTTATTACCCTTGTGTTTTCTTTCCCATGCCCATGCCATATGACTACTCTAAGATGAGAGGTTATTTTAGGGGGGGCGGAAGAGCTTCCAAATGGGCTGACCCGACTCCAGCCCCTAGAGCTCATCCCAAACAAAACCCCCTAATGTGTCAGTCCAGGTCACCAATACATTGCCAGTGGGAGGAAGGCTTGCTCACTTTTTCCAGGAATGGGAGAACATTGCCGCAGACAAGCAGGTCCTGGAAGTAGTGAGCCAGGGGCTCACACTGTAGTTCATAAGATTCCCCAGGCTGCAGGTTCACAGAAACTTCAAGCCTTTCACCCCAACAGAAAGGATTCTGCTGGAGCGGGAGGTCAAAAAGTTGCTGCAGGCAAACGCAGCAGAAAGAGTTCATCCCTCCCAGTGGGGAAAAAGCCTGTACTCAGGGTATTTTCTCATTCACATGAAAAATGTGGAGTGGCAACTCATTTTAGACCACAGAATATTGAACACCACAGTGATACCATCCCTACAGCAGGGAGACTGAATGAGTTCTCTGGACCTGAAAGATGTGTTATTTCTACATTCCAGTCTGGCCCAGTCACAGGAATACTTAAGGTTCAGGCTCCCTTCTGGTCACTACCAGTTCACAGCCCTCCCCTTCGGTCTCTCATCTCCTCCCAGAGTGCTCACAAAGTGCTTAACCGTGGTGGCAGCACGTCTCAGGAGGCAAGGAGTGATGGGTTTTCCTTACCTGGACTACTTGCTAGTTGCTGGAAAATCCACCAGCAGGTCAAGGATTCTCTCCAGCTAACTCAGAGCACCTTGGAAACACTGTTTTTTCTCTTATATGTTAAACAATCCCAATCAGAGTCAGTACAGGTACTTTAATTAGTATTTCGGAAAGACCTTTGAGCATGAGCTCTTTTACAAAGGTTCCACGTCAGAGTGAACAATAAGACAATACACATGTTCAGTGGTTACAGAGGCCTGATCATTAGGCATTAAAGAGCGATTACATGAGAATTGGACAAATAGGAGAAAAACAGAGCAGTTCTAATAGAATGCTAAGCTATTTCTAATTGGTTGCCCTAAGTAGCACACCCCTGGAAACCTCCAAATCCGTTGATAGACTATGGCAGAGTAACTGCATAGGGTTTAATGCTATCCCAGAGGTGAGAGGCTGGGTGACAGTGAAACAAGGGGGTTGGGTTTGAACCTACCACAAGCGAAGGTGGGGATAGTGAAATGGGGGGCTGTGATGGGGAGCAGCTCCAGAGGGCTTTGTCGAGTAGGTGTGTGTGTGTGTGGAGGGGGTTAGGAGGGCAGTACCTAGAGCGTTTAAAAAGAGGACTGATAAGCTTACTTAAGTCCTTAGCTAGACTGGAATAGAGGCAGGGTTCTCTGGGTGGCCCTGCTGGGTGCTAACGGGGGTAGGCCTGTCTATCAAGTGGGGACTGAGAAGCAGGTGCATTTTGAGCTAGACATTAGATGCTGTTTGAGGCCTGTTTTGAATTGAGACAGGCTGTTGTTTGTTTGTAATTTCATCTGGAGTTCATTTATCCAGAGGGGGGCCTGATAGGAGAAATCGCGCTGCCCTAGTGAGATTCAGTGGAATGGTATGGACAGTGCTCCATTCTTCCTCCCTCTGGTGATGTGTGATGAGAGAGAAGCCTCGAGCAGGTTTCCTATACAGGGTGGGGTTTTTCTGAGGAGTGCCTTCTTTCCCAGGAGGCAAGTTTGGTATTTGATCCTGTCTTTTAGGTTAAGCCAGTTTGTACGCTCAACAGGGTGCAAGTATGAATGTAGTGATCTGCGCACAGGGTGAGGCAGCATGCCTTACTGAGTACAATTTGGACCCTTTTGAGCACTGTATCAGTAGCAGCTCCATAGATCACCAGCCCGTAGTCTATCGTGGAGAGTATGGAGCTGGAGACTGAGATTCGGAGTGCATCTGGGGTGAGGGATTTCTTATGCCTATAGAGGACCCCGATCTTTGTGTTTACTGCTCTGACAAGGGAGTCTACATGGTGTGTATAAGTGAGAGAGTCATCAATGGTGACTGGAGTTCATAAGAGCAGAGCTGGATGCCCTCCACGGCCTGGCAAACCTATCACAAGAGGGAATGGAAAGCCTTCTGTGTTTGGTAAGCTCCTTCATCCTGGGCCAGCCCAGGCCAACAAGGCACTTCCTTCAGCTCCTAGGTATGGTGGCCTCTACACAGTCATGATGCCAGGGGCCAGATTCCACATGAGGGACATCCAGTGTCACTTAAGGGCCCATCAGTCCCAAAAGCGATACCCTCTTTCAAGGTTGGTGTCTGTCTCAAAAACTCTGTTACAAGCCCTGGACTGGGGGAAAGAAAGGGACAACCTCAGAGAGGGACTGCCCTTTCAACAACAGATTCTCACATTTGTCCTGAAAACAGATGCCTCCCTTCTTAGCTAGGGAGCCCACCTGGGCAACCTAACCATAAGTAGTGTGTGGGTCCCCTCAGGAGTCCAGAGAGCACATAAACCTCCTGGAACTAAGGGCAGTCTTTTTTTACCCTCCAGTTGTTTCCTCCTCAGATAAAGGGCCATTCAGTCCAAGTCAGGATAGACAACACCACTACTATGTGGGAGGCACAAATCCTCAAAAATCTGCTTACTTACTAGAAGTGCAGCTATCAGCAATTCATCTCCCAGGAAGGGACAATGTCCTGGCGGATCCCCTTAGCAGGATCAGCCAAAGGTACCACAAATGGTCTCTGAACAAGCAGATGTTGGCCACAATCTTCAGGAGATGGGGCACACCAGGAATAAATCTGTTCACTTTCAAGGAGAATTCTCAGCTTCCTCTGTTTCGTTGCAGGCCTCCAGCAGTGGGTTCAGTTCTCATAGATGCCCTGGTCTTGGACTGGTCAGGGAGGTTCCTTATGCCTTCCCTCCATTTTCTGTACTGCTATGAGTTCTCCTGAAATTAAGGAGTCAGCCTGCAACCATGATATTAGTGGCCTCAGACTGGGACAAACAGCCTGGTATTCCTTGCTCCTGGCCCTCTCCACCAGTAGTAAGCTTTATTTGTTTGGTCATAGACCATTACAAAAGCGAACATAACAAGCAAAACATTATCAATACATATACAAATACATAGCATAAACAGTGTAAAATTTCAATAAAAAACTTTCCTTATTCCTATTACTAAAAAGAAACATTGGTCTATTTTCACAAGTTTCAATCGATGGCCAAAAGCTTGTCATAAACATAAGTACATATCGTCAAAAAATATAAACTCCTTGCTTCATATGCTTTTAGATTCCATTTCAATTTGTAATTACTCAAATACATTTCAAAATATAACTCCCTCATAATGCTGCTTACCACATTAATTGCACCGCCATTAACCATGTACTGCCTTACATGAATGCAGAAATTAGAGAAATTTGAAGCCTAGATTGAACGTGAAAATGTCCAGAAGGGATACTCAAAAATTAAACATCACAACCAAAACTGAGCTGCATACTTAGCTGACTGCTTTCTGTATAGGTCAAAAGCCAAATAACATACTTATGTGTCATATTTCTACTAACTATACTCGGCACCTTATAGCTCTTAGTATCTATGCTTGACAAACCTCACTTGGACAGAATTTGGTCTACATACTTAACATATTAGTATTTTCTGTATCGACAGCAAGCCATTAACATACTTATACTTTACATCATTTTCTGATTTGACCAGTCTGACACCTGGATACTTTAGTCATCATTTTAACAGAAAACTCTCAGCCGGAATTAAAGAGGACAGGAAATCATTTCTAGCTGGCAACTATTTATAAATGTCTTTTTCTCAGAAATGATATACATTCCCTAAACTATCCATATTTCAGTGTACCTGAATAAATAGTGATATGAAAAACTGTATTTTACATTGTTTTATTTTTATGGACAGCATTCTGTTACAGTTCTCGTCATGGAACCAATAGTTTGGAGTTTTAGCTATGTCGCAATTTGTGCACAGAACTCTAAACAGGGTTCTAATAGGCCAACAGCTCATAATAAGCATTCTGTACACAAACCGTGACATAGGAAAAACTCCAAATTACTGGTTCCATGATGAGAACTGTAACAGAATACTGCCCATAAAAAGAAAACAATGTAAAATACAGTTTTTCACATCACTTTTTATTCCCATATAGTTAAATATGGATAATTTAGGGAATCCATATAATTTCTGAGAATAAGAACCTTATAAACAGCTGCCAGTTAGAAATGATTTCCTGTCCTCTTTAAGTCTGTATACTTAATGTCCATTTTCTGTATCACCTAAACACCCAGTGTCATACTTGCAGCAGTTTTTGTAGCATAACCCATTTCAGTAACTAGAAGTTTTTAAAGAAAACTCTGCCATAAGATCTTCATTTCAGACACTAGCCCCCAAAGCAATTCCATCTCCTGTTAATGCAGGCAGACACAGAAACCTAGGGAAGCACCAAATGGTATCAAGCAGCATCATCATAAGGGATTCCCTGATGGTCTAGAAAGTGTTTAAACATAGTATTAAACAATAATTATTCATCCTACTTAACCTGGAGCATATCTACCTCGTATTGTATTGTTCTATTTGACTATCAAGTAATTATTGATTAACAGCAAGAAAACATTAAAACACTCTTGACCAAATTGCTAAAACAATTACTTACAAGGAGCACATTTAAATTACAGTAGACCAATATACATTGCAATACCTTGTTTTATTCTGTACGGAAAAGAAAGGAAAATTACACTGGTCAGACATACAAGGCTCCAAAAGGGAGTCCATTGACTAAACACTGAAACACACAGACTTAACTTCAATAGAGGGCAGTAAAAATTAATAAGTAAATAAACAGATTCAGGCTCCTCAGACAGAGTCCCCATCAGACATAATAAAGTTATATAACAGGCTATTAGAATTCTCTGGAAATAATTGCTGACATTTTAATAATAATTAGATAGGTCTGCTTCACAGCAGTCACTACAAATCTAGAGTTTCCATATAGTCTTCAAACAGACTCTTGAATTAACCAGAAGTTCAGTGTCCATATATTTTAGCACTCAAAATACATTCCATTCCCCTCTGTGTTTAAATTACAATGACTCCTGCCACAAGCCAAAAATCAGGTGTTCTCACTTGCGTCTCGATATGCTACAAACGTTCCTTTCTCTCCTACTTTGGAGTCCCCAGTAGCATACAGGCAAGAAACAAGGATTAACCCTCCATTTATCAGCAGCTTTACCCTCACACGTTGTTCTGGGCACCGTTCACCAAAAAGTGCATCACACATCCACTGTTTCAGGCATTTCCAGCTCGTTTTTCCAGAGTTCAACTCCTCCAACCTTCTTTTCACTCCAGCTCTGGGGACATACTCATGTGCACACCACAGAGTGCCCGAGATGCTGTTATCGGACAGCGGTCCACAGTTCAGTTGTTCAGCCTTTCGTAATTTTGCAGATAACTATGGCTTTGTACATCTCACAAGCAGTCCAACATATCACCATTTCCAAGTAGACCCTCATAGTCCTCTGATTTCTCCTGCGGATGCTTGCTGCTTCCAGATACCTGTTCTTTTCCTTCATTTACCCACTGCTGAGTTGCAGAGTGTCTCACTGCTGGCTGCTGGCTGTCGGCTGCCAGTTGCCTCAGCGGGCTGACTCTGGTGAGCAGACTCTACTGTGATGTCCTCGTCTTGTGGCTCCTTAGCGTGGGTGGCCGCTTGATGGCCTACTCCTTATGTAAAAGCAGAAGCAAAATGGATCTGAGGCACACCTAACTGCTTTCACATGTCATAGGCCCCTCGCCCTCTCCACCAAACATCCCATTTGTCTCCCACTGAGACACAACTTGCTGACCGTGTCTCAGGGCAAAGCAACCTTTCTAAATCTCAAGTCACTGTGCCTCAAGGCTTCATTCTTGAGGAGCTAGAGTACTCTGATTTTCAATTTTCAGAGGAAGTCCTCAAAGTCATCGGGGTTTCCAGGAAGCCTGCTACCAAAAAGACATATGCTTCCAGATGGAAAAGTTTTTTTTCTGTGATGTGCTCCTAAGCAGCTCAACCATCTAGAGGCAGAGCGGCCTATACTTTTGGACTACTTGATGCACTAACAGGCCCTGGGCTTCAATCCTTCAACCCTTAAGGTTCAGGTGGCAGCTATTTCTGCCTGTGTCTCAGCAGGT
This sequence comes from Neoceratodus forsteri, assembly GCA_016271365.2. Classification (NCBI taxonomy): domain Eukaryota; kingdom Metazoa; phylum Chordata; order Ceratodontiformes; family Ceratodontidae; genus Neoceratodus; species Neoceratodus forsteri. The sequence goes on from CM057451.1 coordinate 1,098,436,811, forward strand.
AATGAAACAATGGAGGCTTCACACTCCATTTTCAAAAGAATTCTTTAAGGGCCTGGTGCACCTGTATTCTCTGTTAGGCAACCAGTCCCTGTCTGGGATTTGAATGTGTGCATTGCCAAGCTCACGGATCCTCACTTTGAGCCTAGGACCACGGCAGACTTGAAGTGTGTCGCATACTGTCCCTAACTACATTACATTTCACAGAGACAATACATAGAAACATAGAAGTTGACGGCAGATAAGGACCGCAAGGCCCATCCAGTCTGCCCATTTCTTTTTCTACCTTATAAATGTGCCATCGGCCTTTGCTCTGTCAGTGGCCTATCTATTCATAGTCATTTGTATTGCTCCCTCATGCCTATCCATGCCTGTTTGAGCCCTGCACTGTATTCATAGCCACCACTTCTTGTGGTGTCATTCCATGCATCCACCACCTTTCTGTGAAAAAGAATTTCCCACATTCCCCTTAATCGGCCTCCCTCTAATCTCATGCTGTGTCCTCTTGTCCTGCTATTTTTCTTATATTTAAACATGTTAGACTCTTTCACCTTGTTTATGCCCTCAAGGTGTTTGAATGCCTCGATCATATCACCTCTCCCCCTCCTTTGCTCAAGGGTATACATATTGAGTCTGTTAATCTGTCCTCATATGTTCTCTGATGCAGTCCCTGCACCATTTGCTGCCTTCTCTGGACTGCCTCAATTTGGTTAATGTCCTTGTGAAGGTGTGGCGTTCAATACTGCAGACTCAGCTCAGATGGGGCCTAACCAGTGTCTTGTACAGAGGGATTATTACCTTCCTCTAATTTCAGATACCCCTACTACTACACCCTAACACCCCCCTAACCTACCTACTGCTTTAGAGGTCTGTTTGATGATTTTAGGTCATCAGTGATGATAATGCCCAAGTCTCTTTCTTCCTTTGTGACTGCTAGCAACTCACCTCCCAGCCTATAGGTGGCTTCAGAGTTTCTCTTCCCTATGTGCATGATTTTGCACTTTTGCATTAAATCCCAGTTGCCACTCTTCTGACCATTCTGCTAGTTTATCCAGATCTCTTCTCATTCTGCCCACCCCATCTGGATCATCTACTCTGTTGCAGATCTTGGTGTCATCTGCAAACAGACAAGCCTTACCCTCTAGTCCATCTGCAAGGTCACTAATGAAGATGTTGAAGAGGACTGGCCTCAGAGACTGATCCCTGAAATTACCCACTTGTGACTTGCATCTCTTCTGACTGTATACCATTTACCACCACTCTCTGTTTCTGCCCGTCAACCAGTTTGCCACCCAGTTGACCAACTTCTGATTCCACGCAGCCTACCCAGCTTGTTTATCAATCTTCTATGTGGAACAGTGTCAAAGCTTTGCTGAAGTCAAGGTAGGCGACATCAACTGCTCCCCTTGGTCCACCACTCTGGTTACCCAGTCAAAGAAATCTATGAGATTAGTTTGACAGGACCTTCCTTTGTAAACCCATGCTGTCTTGGATCCTGTGCCCTATGGATTCCAGGAGTTGCACTATCCTTTCCTTAAGGGTACCTCCATAATCTTGCCCACTACTGAGGTAAGACTGACCGGTCTGTAGTTCCCGCCTCCTCCCTGCTACCACTCTTGTGGAGCGGGATCACTGAGCCCTTCTCCAGTCTTCTGGGACCTCTCCTGTGCTCAAAGACTCACTAAACAATTCTGCTAATGGCTCTGCTAGTTCCTCCTTTAGCTCCTTAAGTACCTGGGATGTATGCCATCAGGTCCCATTGCCTTCTCCACCCTGAGCTTAGCAAGCTCTTGTAGGACCTTTCTTTTGTGAGGGGAGTAGTGCTCACCTCCCTCCCCCCTGTGTCCATGATGCTGAGCTGTGGGCCCTGCCCTACCTTCTCTTCAGTAAATACTGAGCAAAAGTATCTGTTTAGGATAGATGCCTTTACAGGGTCCTCCTCCTCACATGCTCCTTTTTCTCCATTAAGCTTAGCAATACCCCCTCTGGACTTTCTCCTTTCACTAATGTATCTATAGAAAGTCTTGTCACCTTCTTTTACTGTTCGTGCTAGTGTTTCTCAGTTTGGGACTTTGCCTGCCTTACTGCCTTACCTGCTTCCCTTAGGGCAGTTTGGTATGCCTCCTATCTTCATCCTGCTGTGTTCCTTATATTTCCTGAAGGCCAGCCTTTTGGCTCTGACCTTTTCTGCTACTGTATTTGAGAACCAAAGGGTTTCCTTCTTCTTGCACTTCCTTTTCTGTCTAACACAATGGGATGTTGCTTCAAGTATTGCATCTTAATGCTTGCCCACCTTGCCTGTACCCCTCACCTGTGTTTCTTTTTGCCAGGGCTAGCTTAACTCTGTTGGCCATCTTATCAAAGTCAGCTCCTCTGAAGTCCCATATTTTGCCTTGGAATGGGATGATTTAGATGTAGTAGCCAAATTGAACCATACCATGTGATGGTCACTGCCCCTAGGTGACCTTCTACCTGGAGATCTGTGATCCCTTCTTTGTTAGTCAGTATGATCTAGGATAGCCCTGTCTCTTGAGGGTTGCTGTACCAGTTGTTTGAGGCCCTCCCCCTGCAGGGAATCCACTATGAGTCTAGTTCTGGCAGATGTTCCTGCTGGTATTGACCAATCTGTATCCGGCATGTTGAAGTCTCCCATTATCAGAACCTCCCCTTTAGCTGTCATGTTTTGTATATCTTCTAACAGTAATGTGTCTATGTCCTCCTCTGGTCTGGGCCTGTAGACAACCCCAGTTCTTATGGCTGTACCATTTCCCTGTTTCAGGGTGACCCACAGTTCTTCTGGCTCCTTATGTGTATTCTGAATTTCTGTAGCTTTGATATTTTCATTAACATAGAGGCCTCCTCCCCCCTTTTTGCCTCGGTCTCTTCTGAGCAATACATAGCCAGGTACTGAAGTCTCCCATCTTGGTTACTGGTAAACCACGTCTCACTAATTCATACTATGTCCAGTTTAGCCTCTGACATTATTGCCTGCAGGTCTGGGATCTTATTTCCCAGGCTGTGAGCATTTGTGTACATGATTTTCCATTGGCCAGATTTTGGTGTGTTAGTTGTTGGGTGAAGTTTGGCATTACCCTGTGCGTTGTATGGGGAGACAAACCTTTTTCTTACCTGGTGATGCAAATGAACGGCAAACATGCTGAATTCCTGTTTGACCACTAGCTGAGGGGAGGGTGTTCTTCCCATTCGGCGTATGGGTGCTGCACCCCTCCCCATTTGCTAGTTTAAATATTCTGCAAAGACGCTAAACTTCTGTCTCCAATGCACTGACTCTCTCTTTAGTCAGATGCAGTCCATCAAATTTAAAGAACTTTCGCCTCCCAGAACTGTTGCCAGTTCCCTACAAATCTGTGTCCTTTCCTGGCACCAGCCCTGAGCCACGTGTTTAGCTCCTCTATGTCCCTTCTCTGACCTTCCGTCCATCTGCTCCACTCTCCCAGGCTGGCAGGATCTCCAGAGAAGGAGATGCAGACAGAAATAGATGATAGTTTGTCACCCAGCCTAGTCAGGTGTTCCTTGGTCACCACAACTGACCGGCTGGCGAGATCGTAGTCCTATTGTGTACTAGGACATCAATGTTTCTCCTGCTTTGTGAACAATTTAGCAATGCGGTCAGTGTCTCTCCATGCTGATGTACCTGGGAGACATCTGACCATCACCCCTGGCTGGAGATGGGTATCAACTCCCGAATCATGGGAGTCTCCTATGATCAGAAGTTTTTGATTTCCTTTGTGCTTGTTTTGTTTTGGTTCCTGATTTGGGTGAGTTTTGTTGCTAGCTCCTGTGCCTCAGTGTCCTGCTCTGCAGTGTCTTCTGCCTCTTTATTTGATTTCAGAGATAGAGGCAGATACCTGTTTGTAGTGTTTATATGGTTTTGGAGGTAATGTGTTGGAGAGCAGAGAGTGATGGGCACCTGATTTGCTCCTCCTAACCACCTGCCAACCTCCTGGACCAACTACCTCTGCGGTCGAGGTTTTTCTGTTGGATGCTGGGGAAATAGTGGGTGGTTCTTATAATGTATTTCCTCTTCAATATGAAATTTGAGGCGTGCAATCTCTGCCCATGCTGCCCGGAGCTGAGCCCTAAGATCTCAAAGGCCCAGCATGTAGGACAGTGTCCTAAATCCTGTAAGACTGTCCTTCTGAAAATTGTTCCACAGTACCTGCAGTTAATGAAATCCATTCCAAATAAGTTGCTGGGTTTGTAACCTAGTCAGAGTAATTAGAAGGAGAAAAAAAAGAAAAAAAAAATGCAAGTAATGGTTTAATTGTGCTTTGTTTAACTTGTTATAACAAGTTAAATTACTAGTGTCCCTGTAAATTAGATCACCTTGTGGAGGCCCCACTGATCCACAAAGTAGTCCTGAGGACTAACAGGAAATTCCTTCCCAAGGTGGTGTCTGAGTTTCACTTAAACCAGTCCATCACTCTTTCAGTGTTCTTCACAGCTAAGTCTATTTCTGTTGAGCAGAGGCTGTACAGTCTGGTCATTAAGAGGTCACTTAGTTACTATCTGGAACATACTAAGGACCTCAGATCTTCCTATTCTAGGCTGTTCCTTGCATATGGTGAAGTGGGCAAGAGCAAGTCAGCTTCTAAAAGGACCATTGTTTGTTGAATAGCCTCCTGGATACAGTTCTCTGCTACCCCCAAAGCTGGCATGTTGCTACCATAGGGCCTCAGGGCACATTCCATTCATGACAATGCTGCCCCCGTGGCAGCTGCAAGGGATATTCTCTTGCTAGAAATCTGTAAAGCAGCTACCTGGAAAACAGTACATGCCTTAGAAAGCACTATTGCTGGATGTGCAATCCAGAAGAGATGCCAGGTTTGGCATTGCTGTCTTGCAGAACCTTTTCCCTAAGTAGGTTCTGTACCAAGCCTTTCAAGGTATTGCTTTGTAATCTGCATTAGTTAAGCACAGTGAGGGATTCCTGGGGTTTGAAGAAAAAAAATTACATACCATAGTAATATTGTTTCTTCCAAGGAATCCCTCATTATGCTTAAATTTCCCATCCTGCCTCCCCTCCAGAACCTACGTACATGCATACATACAATTGCCGGCAGATAAGTACCAATATAGCCCACCTAGTCTGCCCCATGATACTGTTATCTATTGAGTATCCCCTTGCCCCTCTCTGATTGTTGCCTGCTTTCCCCTTGCCCCCCCAAGTTATGACCACCTCACCTTCCTGCCTCCTCAGGATCTCATTGTCTCTATCCCATGCATGCTTAAAACCAGAGACAGTTTCAGCCCTTACTACCTCATCTGGCAGCCCATTCCAGGCATCCACCACCCTCTCTATGAAAAAGTACTTTCTTATAGTCCCCTAAATTTCCCTCCCTCCAACTTCATGCTATGACCCCTAGTTGTTGAGCCCTCTTTCCTCTGAAATAAGCTTCCCTCCTGTACCCTGTTAAACCTCTTTAGACATTTAACAGTCTCAATCATGTTCTCCCTCTCTCTCTCTCCTCTCCTCCAGGGAGTACATATTTAGATCCCTTGGTCTGTCCTCATATGCCTGCCCCTGAATCCCCTTGAATCATTCTCGTACCCTCCTTTGGACAGCCTTCACCTTTCAATGTCCTGTTTCAGAAGTGGTCTCCAGAACTGGACGCAGTACTCAAGGTGGGGCCTGAACAATGTCTTGTACAGGGGCATAATGACCTCCCTCCTTCTAGCTATACCCCGCCCTATCCATCCCAACATTCTGTTTGCCTTCCCTACCACATTTTGGCATTGACTTGTCACCTTGAAGTCAGCTGTGATGATGACGCTGAGGTCCCCCTCCTGTTGTGTAACTGCTATTTCTCCCCCCCAGCTCATATTTTGCCCTAGGGTTCCTATGCTCCAAGTGCATAATTGTACACTGCCCCTCGTTGAATCCCAGTCTCCACACCTTGGACCATTGCTACAGCTTTTTAAGGTCCTCTCTCATCCTGCTAACATTCTGTGATGTATCCACCCTATTACAACTCTTCATGCCATCTGTGAATAAACTTACCTTCCCCTCCAGCCCTACTGCAATGTCTCCAGTGAAGACATTAAATAGGAATGGGTCCAAGACTGACCCCTGAGGTACCCCACTTGTCACCCTCTCCTCACTAGAGAGTACCTCGTTAACCATCACCTTCAGAAAAAGCTTCTACGAGAATCAGTACTTGTTTATTGTTCATTTGCTTGAGCATTACTTGTCATTCACAATCAGTTTTCTGTGGGTTTTACTTTAGCCTGCCATGGCTTGCCCTGAATGGCCAATCCTTTATTGTTTTTTGGGTAAGTTTCCATTTTAGGTATAGTTTAGAGTGTTCAGGAAAGTGGTTCTGTTTATCTTCTGTTTTATTTATTTTATTTAGCTTTTGATTACCGGATAAGTGCACTAGACAAGAGTATTGCCTATATTCTGGCACGACCCGGGAGAGTTACACAACAGAGAATCAGGTACAAGCATGAGTAACATTGTACATGGCATAGCATGAGGGAGCACAAAAAACATAACAATGCTTACAAACTAAGAGCAAGTCAAATTTTACAGAGCCAAATAAACAGACTAAGTTAACTAACTGCCTGCACTAGACATAATGAAGAATAATAACAGTAATCAGGTAGGCATATAAAAAACAATAAACATTTTCTAACAATAGGGTAAGTAAGAAAAGTAGGACAGGTGAGAGTCAGAAGCGAGGAGACAGTAAGTGCCATAATGCTGAGGAACACCTAGGCGAAATCTCAAGATTCAGAGCAGGAGCAGACCTTAGAATCCAGTAGGTGGGCACGAATGCCCAGTTTGAAGACCTGGTTGGATTTGGAGAGTTTGACCTGCAGTGGGAGAGAGAGTTCCAAAGGAGAGGGGCAGATGTTGCAAAGGAGAGTTCATCCTTTTTGATGAGACACCTAGGAATTTCCAAAGGTGTTTGTTCTGATGACCTAAGGGGATAGGTACAAGTAGAGTGGTTAACTAGCCTAGAGAGGTAAACAGGGGTCCCAGTTCTGATTAAGTTATCAATCAGGCAGCCAGTAGAGCAGAGTCTGTATGACTGAGGGGAGAGCCAGCCCAATCTGGAGTAGAGTTGACAACAATGAGTTAGCCTGTGGGCAGAGAGGGCAAATCTGTATATGCTGTTATAGCATGTGTTCCACTTCTGAATTGCCCTTGCCGGCATCAAGGTAGGCTGGGGAACAATATGTAAGACTGGGGAGGAGAAAACCTTGCGCAATAGCAAGTCTAGCAGCGTCATTTAGGGAGGACCTGATTTTATAAGTGTTACCCCTAGATGGCGCTATCCCAGGGGCTACTACCCCTGCCTGATTTGCCACTAACAGGTTGAGGGGCCTGGATCCAATGGCGGGTGCCTCCACCCAGAGGTCAGGGTTTGCAATAGTTAAACTAACTTGGTCACAGCCCTCTGGGACACTGCAACCCCTTTCTTCCACTAGTGGCCCACACAATATATCAGAATTACCTTCACAGTATACACTTACCCCCCAGGTCTGGTTCCGGCACTGGGACCTCCTGAGAAATGAGATACAGTGCAACAATCACAGTACAGTACTTTAACATAGACAAATACCTCAGGCAGTATAACTTTGCTGAAACAAGCAGCTCTGATTTATTTAGGGGATATAACAGGACAGGGAAATAAGGTTAATTAGCTTATCACTCTAATAATCTACCTATGGCTCTGTGCACAGGCCTATCCCTATCAGTTACTGTCCCTGGGTACCCAAGCCCTAGTGGCTAGTCCAAACCGTGGCAGCTGGTAGGGGCCTTTCACACAGAGAAAAGGAGAATTAAACAGTCAGCAGTACAGTAATTCCATTTGGATTTAATGTGGCAATTCAACAGGGAGCGACCCTGAATTAGTACTCACGACCTCCAAATAAGATAGGGTCCTTCAATGTCAGCAGGGCTCACTTGAGGTACACAAACCTCTTCACACATTTATATAAAAGAAAGCACTATACCAGGCAGGCTGCATCTGTATCCCGATCGCAATTACTGCACAATACCCGGGAGAACACACAGCAGATTCAGTTCCTGACAGACAGAGTGCAATTTTCAGCAATTCCTCCAGTCTTCTACAGGGTGAGCCTGGTTTCTACTCTTCAGATATCCTTTGATTCTCTTCACAGGACGGATTCAGTCCTAACAAGCTGTTACACAAGCTGCAGACCGGAACTCTGGGCCTTACACACGTTTTTTAACTAAAACTGCACACTGAAAAAGCACAGGGCTCTTCCTTCTTCACTGCCAAAGCGCAACTGAACTCCAACCGACAAAACCGGGCACTTCCTTTGAGTTCCTCCCAGTTCTTGACTGGATTGGCTGTCACTCACAATAGACTGCTGCTGTTGGTCCAAAAGGCATTGAAGTCTAAACTACATCTCCCAGAGTCACTGCCCATACAATCCTCTTGTGGCTGGCTCAGATTATGAGTCCAAGTTCTGATTCGTCCAAGGCACCATTTTAGAGCTAGCTTACCCCACACTGATTGGTCCAGTTCAGCAGTTCAAAACTAGAATGGGAACTAGCAGACACAGTTCTGACTGCAAAGAAAGCAGGTTAGACAAACTGTAATTTCATTATTACTCTAAATAATTTCTGGCAAACAGTTACATCTTTCAGATAGGTTCCCTTGCACTCCTAGTGACTGCAAAATGAAGTGAATTGCAGCAGCTCGAGTGGTACTCAGAGAAGCACACAGTCCCCCATACAAACTAATTATGTCTGCAAGCAGACAGCTCTTAAAGAGACAGTACCAGAGGCTCTAAAACAGCTCACTGATAAATGGTTAAATGCCAAACACCATTCAGGCTTGGAGCATTCAAGCAAGCTCCTGAAGTCTTTGGGAACCCCATTGCAGGGGGTTACACCTTCCTGGTTTGGGAAAGCTTGACGTCCGCGACAAGCAAGTACCCCAGTTTTCAACTGCAACCATATACATTTGCATTAGGCTCGCACATGTAATCATCAGTCAATATATCATTTTACCAAGAACACATTTCTGAAACATTGCAGTCGTCACTTTTACAGTATTACATACACATTGTACCATAACTCAAGTTATTACCTCTCTGTACATGAAACCTGAAGAGAGGGGCCCTTCCTATCAGTTACCTTGGGGCTGGACGGGCAAGGGCACCATACTTAGAGGGCAACACAAGTAACTTGAGTTAGCACTGACGCTCAGTTTGGGCAATGAGCTCGGGGACACATACACTCCTTTATGGACAACATTGAGAGGCAAATCCACAGGCCTCCCAAGGGAATCATAACTGAGGTGCACCAGGCTTTACAGCTCGACCAGTCTTTCTAGGGGGAACTGTTACGATCTTGCACTCTGAGCCTCATTTTCAGCATTGTCCTCACTTGTCAGGGGAGTCTCCTGGGGTAGAGGCGGGAACTTGGGGCACTTTCAGCTCCAGGAGTTACAGTTTCTGAGTCCACAACATTTGGCCTGCATGGAGAGCTTGGACACTGGCAGTGGACTGTCAGGGCACTATAATACTCTTCTTGTTCAGGTGTATCACCAGTCTGCCCCAATCTATCATTTTCTCCCTGAAAGCTCAAACAGTTCAACCATGCACAATGATTCCATTTCATCTGATCTGATGCTTTGCACTTCACTTTCTGGGAGCATTGGCTCCACGGATGAAGCTGGGGCTTAGACAGTCCAGAAGGCCCAGCTTGCCTCCAGTATTGACTAGGGATTGCCTCAAATAATTGACTCAGTTCGTAAGAAGGAGTGTATTCAAAGTCACTCTCACTTTCTTCCGATATGGACTGACAGTCATGCTCAACTGGGACTTGTGGAGGGGAACACTTTAACTTGCTTCTGTAGGTGCAGACTTTCTTGATCTTTTCTTAGCAGCAGCTCTAGTCACTGGTCCAGAGGGGCATCTTCTAGGGCTCAGACTCAATTAAGATTTGTCCAATGGGCAGTAAATGATTTCTATGCATTGTTTTACATCTTTGAATTATTCTCAGGCCTTACTTTGTACACTGGCAGATCATCTAGTTTGCCCACTACAATGTGAGGGAGATGGTGCCATCTGTCAGCAATCTTGTGCTTGCCATGCAGTCCCAGATTTCTTAGCATACCGATCTCCCTCCTGGAGTTCCTGTGCTTTCACCTTTTATCATACCTTTCTTTGTTGGCCAGATTTCTTTTGGCAGCCATGGTTTGAGCCAGTTGGTACGTCATGAGTTAGCTGGGCCTTTAACTTTTGCACATACTGTAAATAGTTGTCAGCTTGAACCCCATCAGGAGAACCCCAAACACACATCTACTGGTAGTCGAGCTTTCTTCCAAACATCAGGCCGGTGGGGAGAATCCAGTGACATCACTTTTGGTGCAGTTATAAGCATGTACCAGGGTGCTAATTTGTTGGCTCCATCTAGGCTTGTCCTTTGGGTGCAGGGTGCCTAGCATATCTAGCAAAGTGCGGTTGAAACGTTCAGGCTGTGGGTCCCCCTGGGGGTGGTAAGGAGTGGTTCTGGACTTTCGCACTCCCCACAGAGAAAGCATCTCTTTGATCAGACAACTCTCAAAGTCTCTCCCTTGATCAGAATGGATTCTTTGTGGAGCCCCATAGTGAACAAAAAAGTTTTCTACAAGTACTTTGGCTACAGTGGATGCTTTCTGGTCTTTGGTGGGGAAAGCTTGGGCATATCTCGTGAAATGGTCAGTGACCACCAGCACATTACTGATATTTCTTTGATCTGACTCCAAACTTAGAAAATCAATACAGACCAGCTCCATGGGTGCACTGGTGGTGATGTTAACAAGGGGGGCAGCCCTCTGGGGCATTTCCACTCTGTAAGCAGCGACTACAAGTTTGAATGTGTTGCTCCACATCAGCCCCCATCTTAGGCCAATAGAATCTGGATCTCACCAAGTCAAGTGTTCTGTCTATACCAAGGTGCCCCATGTGGTTGTGCAAGGACCTCAGTACTGAGTCTCGGAAAGGCAGTGGGCAGCACTAGTTGTTGTTTGTCTACTTGTCCCCTCTGTCTACTGTTCTCTGTATAACAGTTTATTGATCAGTTTCAACTTAGGACCTTCTTTGTATAACAGTGCAGTTCTCAAATCAGTGGGTAATTGGACACATCTTTTCCTGCATAGAGGGCTTCTAAAGCTGCTTTGATCATGGGATCGCGGATTGAGCCCGCCGAATACTGTCATTGTCCAGCTGAGGCAGTGCACCAATGTCTATTACAGAAAAGTGGCAATAAGCAGCAGGTATGCAATTCTCAGAGGGTCCCAAGCAATCCACCATGCAGTCCACTGCGTCCGTGGACATTTGTTCCTCCCTGTCAAACTTCCGGCAGAGTGCTCGAATGTCAGGTTCTGCCAATCGGACCCAATCATTCTGGGGAACAGGCCTCCGGGAGAGAGCATCAGCATCTATGTGGTTCAGACCTGCTCGGTATTCGAGAGCATAGTCATATGTAGATAATGCAGAAAGCCACCTATGGCCAGTGGCATCCAACATCAGCTGAGGTCTGCACATAGGTCAAAGGGTTATTGTCATTTTTACTAGTATTTAGCCCCATACAAGTACTCATGGAATTGGTCAACAATAGCCCACTTCAAGCTAGGAACTCTAACTTATGTACAGGATAGTTCTTTTAGGATGGGGTCAGGCTTCTACTGGCAAAGGCCACTGGTCTCAGGCCATTCTGCGTGCTCTTGGTACAACACAGCCCCCAACCCTTGCAAGCTAGCATCGTGTGCAGGGCGTAAGTTTTTACGTGGATCGGCATAGGCCAGCACTGGAGCATGGGTAAGTTGATATATGATCTCATGAAAAGCAGTCTCACAATCCAGGAGTCCAGCGGCCCCAAATACTTCACTCGGATGAAAATACACTCTTTCAGTCTTGAGGACGCTGACTTTTGGTATTTTTTGTGGGTTGGGGATACCCTTGAGTAAGGTTAAGTAAAGGCGGATCACTCTTGAATAGTCCTTGATGAAGCGCCGATAAACCACAGAATCCCAGGAATCTTTGCAGTTCTTTTAGATTTTTGGGCTGTGGCCAGGTGGTCAAGGCCTCAACTTTACTTGGGTCGGTCTCTATTCCTCTGTGGATACTATGTGTCCCACATACTTTACTGATGTTTGAAAGAATTGACACTTATCAATGGACAGTTTAAGGCCAAAGTCCTCCAGTCGGTCCAATACCTTAATAATCTGCTCTCATGTTCCTCCAGTGAGCTGCCAAACACAATGACATCATCTAGGTATACCAGGCACTCTAGTAAGTTCATGTCCCCACTGCACGCTCCATCAATCGTTGAAAAGTGGCTGGGGCACCTGAAATCCCTTGAGGCATCCTCATGAATTCATAGAAGCCAAGCGGACAGATAAAGGCCGTCTTCTCACGGTCCTCTCAGGCCATCGGGATCTGGTAGTACCCACTGCGGAGATCCAGCACAGAGAACCACTTGCCCGCTTAGGCAGTCCAAAGCATCCTGAATGCGGGCATTGTGTACTGATCAGGGATAGTCCGCCGGTTTAAGGTGCGATAATCCACACACATCCTTACTGTTCCATTCTTTTCCTCACTACCACAATGGGGAAGCATAAGGGCTTCTGGATTCTTGTATTACACCAGCAGCTAACATCTCTTGCAGATGCCGCTCACATCATCTATGTCAGCAGGTGCCAGGCGCCGAGACCTCTCACGAAAATGGTCTTTCGTCATGCAGCCGGATATTGTGCTCAGCTCCTTGCACGCATCCTACATCCCATTCCTTTAAAGAAAACACCTGGTCTCTCTGGGCAAGCTTCTCACTGATCCTCACTTTCCATTCAGCTGCAGCGGCGGAGTCGCCGAAATCAAACAAGTCAGGCGTTACTCTGTCATTCTTCCTTGAACTCTTGCTGCTGGGTAGCACTGCAGTGTCTGCACAATGCACATTAGCCAGGATGCAACCTCTGTTTACTCGAATGTCTCTTTCAGACACATTATGAACTTGACCATTACCCTTCTGGCATAAGCATGGGCTCTAGCGGCAAAATACTAGGCTTGACCAGCAGTCCCTCTGGCAATTTTCCATCACTAGATGCATCCAACATTAATATTTTATTCTAACATCCTTTCTGATACGGACGTCTCTCCTGTAAGGTACACTGGGCATTTGGCGCCAGGATCAGAGACTCAGGATCCTTCTTCCAGCCAATTCCGACCGGTTCCTCTGGTTCTGTTTTTCAGCATCTCTCTGTGCCTCATAGGCCTTCTTAATTAAAGCCGGAACTCTTAAAGCTCTACTAGTCTTTGACCCTGTTTTTCATAACACAACTGTTGCCAGCCTTCCGAACATATGAGCATTTGTTCCAATCAACAAAGGAACACCATCATACAGTCAGTGGGGGACACACTAAGGCTAGGGTCTCTACTTGTTCGCCACCCAGCCACGGAGGTGGGGAAAGACAGCCAAATCGGATATACCCGAATAAGGGTAGGCCTCTCACTTAACCCCATACATGCAGTCCTTCTAATGGTTGTAAGGTCGCCTGACAAATGCTTCTGATACCAATCCTGGAACATAATTGTCACTTGGGAGCCACTGTCTAATACAGCTCTTGTAGACACTCCATCCACCTTTACAGTGGTCTCCATGGAGGGACCCACTATTCTGGACCAGTCTGAGAGGCGATAGTGGGGGCCTGGGCAACTGACCTTGCCACAAAAGGACGTGAATTAGCATTTTGGTGCCCTCACTGGGATCATGTCGCGGCACCCTTAACCACTGATTTCTTCTCCGAAGCTCTCCTTGTAGCCTATATGCAACTTTATCTGCGTCTTTTGGGGACTGGCATTCCCTTTCATGTGCCCATCTTTCCCACAATTATAGCAAAACATACTTTCTGGAGTTTGAGCTGGCCGAGGCGCCACACTGGGAGCCAGGGCGGGTATTACTAACTGAAACCTTGGTCATCTCTGTCTGCGGGCGTGATAAGCATTTGGAGACATCTCGTCAGTTTCTCCACCTCCATGGTCAAGGAATCGAAGTTCGAGCTGTTATCAGCAGGAGATACATGGGTGGGTACCCAACCCCCATAGCAGATGCAGTCGGATATAGGTCAGGCCGTGATACTTGCAGGCGTGGCCTTCATAAAGGACTGTTTTGAATTCCCGGATCTCTCTCAACAGTTCGCCCCCATTGTGACATATCTTTTTTCCTTGTCAGAGCACTCATTGACTGCCCAACCTCTGCCCCTGAACTTCACTTGATGGGTCACCCTCAGTCACTCAGTGGTAGCCGCAGCTATTGGTGCAGGTCCCTCCAGGTCGTCTTTCTCAACTCCTCGAATTTCTCTCATTTAACTCATCATAGGAGGGTGGGGATTCCAGTCGATCTGCCAGGCGTAACTGAAGCAACAGCAGTTCTGAGAAGGGGCAGACTTAAGGATCCTGTCCAGCCTGGTTCGGTCCAGTTCAATCGCTGGCAAACTACCTTTTCTGAGGCATTCTTGCAACAATTTTTCCAGCAGATACATACACAGACAACAACTCCCTTGGTACTGTTGTGCATCTCTTACTCTCCACCATAGGTCCTCATCAGAATCTGGGCTCCCATACATTCTCCAAGGCCTCAAGATAGGCCTGTGCAGTCGCTTCAGGGTTACTGGCCCGTTTAGCACCGGATGGTAGCCAGGGCGGGACCTCGGGCTCTCACTAACCTCTTCGCATTTTCGCCTTCCGGGCATTGCCATTCTAGCACTTGGGGGCAACATAGTCTATCCAGGTCTCCCAGTCATCTCCTCCCCTTGGGGGGGTGGGGAGGTGCCAGAGAAGATCCTCAACCTTCGTAAGAGTCGTGACTAATGGCAGGTGCAGAAATAGGAGTCTGCATTGGTTCAGCCACCATTCAGGGCACTGGAGCAGGAGAGGGTGTTGGGAGGACACCCCAGGTGGCAAGAATAGTTTCTTCAAGTCCTCCACAGTTTTCCTCTCCCAGCAACCATTCAGCAAATTTCTCCTCAAAAGTTTCAGATAGTGGTGGGGCTGATTCCCCGGTCTTTACTGTCCTTAGTTATCACTCTCCAAGCAGTGAGGGCTCCTCTGGGGTAATGGTCTGTGGCACTTTGGAGCTATCTATGGGATCCTTAAACTCTACTAGGGCCAGGAAAGTGTGGGTGAGCAGATTAGCATGCCGACCCACCACCACAGGGTTTTGTAAACCTTCCACCTTGAAAGTACTCCCTGCACAGTGTCGTGTTGATACCCAGGGGGATGTCCAGGATAGCATAGCATTTTGGGGGTCGATCTCCCCCGAGTACACCACTCCCACCAGCCGGTGCACAGCCACTCTGTTGGGGTACCCATTTTTTCTTAACAGTGGTTCGTAAATATGGCCACTAGAGGACACACAATCCCAGCGGTGAGCCTCCAAGATGTTACCCTAGATGGCCTATCCCAGGGGCTACTACCCTGCCTGATTTGCCTACTAACAGGTTGAGGGGCCTGGATCCAATGGCGGGTGCCTCCACCCAGAGGTCAGGGTTTGCAATAGTTAAACTAACTTGGTCACAGCCCTCTGGGACACTGCAACCCCCTTTCTTCCCACTAGTGGCCCACACAATATATCAGAATTACCTTCAAAGTATACACTTACCCCAGGTCTGGTTCCGGCACTGGGACCTCCTGTGAAATGAGATACAGTAGCAACAATCACAGTACAGTACTTTAACATAAACAAATACCTCAGGCAGTATAACTTTGCTGAAACAAGCAGCTCTAGATTTATTTAGGGGATATATCAAGGACAGGGAAATCAGGTTAATTAGCTTATCACTCTAATAATCTACCTATGGCTCTGTGCACAGGCCTATCCCTATCAGTTACTGTCCTGGGTACCCAAGCCCTAGTGGCTAGTCCAAACCATGGCAGCTGGTAGGGGCCCTTTCACACAGAGAAAAGGAGAATTAAACAGTCAGCAGTACAGTAATTCCATTTGGATTTAATGTGGCAATTCAACAGGGAGCGACCTGAATTAGTACTCACGACCTCCAAATAGATAGGGTCCTTCAATGTCAGCAGGGCTCACTTGAGGTACACAAACCTCTTCACACATTTATATAAAAAGAAAGCACTATACTCAGGCAGGCTGCATCTGTATCCCGATCGCAATTACTGCACAATACCGGAGAACACACAGCAGATTCAGTTCTGACAGACAGAGTGCAATTTCAGCAATTCCTCCAGTCTTCTACAGGGTGAGCCTGGTTTCTACTCTTCAGATATCCTTTGATTCTCTTCACGGGACAGTTCAGTCCTAACAAGCTGTTACACAAGCTGCAGACCGGAACTCTGGGCCCTTACACACGTTTTTAACTAAAACTGCACACTGAAAAGCACAGGGCTCCTTCCCTTCTTCACTGCCAAAGCTCAACTGAACTCCAACCCACAAAACCGGCACTTCCTTTGAGTTCCTCCCAGTTCTTGACTGGATTGGCTGTCCTCACAATAGACTGCTGCTGTTGGTCCAAAAGGCATTGAAGTCTAAACTACATCTCCCAGAGTCACTGCCCATACAATCCTCTTGTGGCTGGCTCAGATTATGAGTCCAAGTTCTGATTCGTCCAAGGCACCATTTTAGAGCTAGCTTACCCACACTGATTGGTCCAGTTCAGCAGTTCAAAACTAGAATGGGGAACTAGCGACACAGTTCTGACTGCAAAGAAAGCAGGTTAGACAAACTGTAATTTCATTATTACTCTAAATAATTTCTGGCAAACAGTTACATCTTTCAGATAGGTTCCCTTTGCACTCCTAGTGACTGCAAAATGAAGTGAATTGGCAGCAGCTCGAGTGGTACTAGAGAAGCACACAGTCCCCCATACAAACTAATTATGTCTGCAAGCAGACAGCTCTTAAAGAGACAGTACCAGAGGCTCTAAAAACACTCACTGATAAATGGCTTAAATGCCAAACACCATTCAGGCTTGGAGCATTCAAGCAAGCTCCTGGAAGTCTTTTGGGAACCCCCATTTGCAGGGGGGTTACATAAGCAAGTCCTAGTTTGGTGTTTACAGCCTTACAGGTGGCAGCAATGTGCAGGTTAAAATCCAGCGATGGGTCTAGCGTAACTCCTAGATACTTAAAAGATTCAACATGTTCCAGAGGGGTGCTGTCAAGACATAAGACTGAAAGGGCCATGTCACAGGATTTGATTTTCTGGTGGGAGCCGAAAAGCATTGCTACGGTTTTCTGGGAGTTCAGTAGGAGCTTGTTTTGTAGAAGCCAGTCTTGTAAACAGTCAAAATCAGTTTGAAGATTTGTTTGTATAGCTGAGAGGTTTTTACCACTGGAGAGAAGCACCATATCATCAGCGTACAGGATAATGGAGGAGGAACTGGGCAGAGAGGGCAGGTTGTTTATAAAAAGAGAGAAAAGAAGGGGACCAAGAATTGATCCCTGGGGAACTCCAACACAGGAAGGGGCAATGTCCGAGACAGCAGTATCAATTTGAACAAATTGCCTTCTCCCAGTGAGGTAGCTATCAAACCAGGAGATGGCAGTCTGGGAAAAGCCCCTGGAGATTAGACAGGAAAGGAGTAGAGGGTGATCCACAAGATCAAACGCCTTAGTAAGGTCAATAAAAGTGGCTCCCATGAGCAAGTCCTTATCCATGGTCGTAAGTACATCGTTTGATAGTTGAAGTAGCGCAGTTGCAGTGCTGTGACCCATTTGGAATCCACATTGAGCAGGAGAGAGGAGATTATGAAGTTGCAGATATTCCAAGACTCGGGAGGCAACAATCTTCTCCGGTATTTTGTTGAGGGCAGTAGAGAATGGCAATCGGTTGGTAGTTTGCCAGGTTTTTGGTATCTCCTTTTTTGTGCACAGGAACCACTTGAGCTGTTTTTTATAGAGTCAGCACAGTCTTGCTGGCAATAGATAGATTGAGAATTCTTGCAAGTGGGGCAGCAAGAGCAGGTGCAGCCAATTTAATAAACTTAGGCAGTAACCCATCGGATCCAGGAGATCCATGGGAGGGTGTCATTTTAAGGAGATGCAGCACCTCAGCAGTGGAGACAGGTCTAAAGTTCAAAGGAGGTCTATGAGATAGCTGCTTCTCGAGCGTAGGAGTAGGGGACTGATTAAACTTTTCTAGGTGTTCTAAGAGGTCGGAGAAATGAACGTTCAGAGCATTAGCAATAGTGGGTAAATTATTGCAGTTTTTACCATTTAGTGTCATTTCAGTTATGGATGGCTTGCACCTTTGGCCCATAAAATTTTTGATGTGGTTCCAAAAACCCCGGGTATCACCAGCAGAGACTTGAAGTAGTCTGTGACAGTAGTCCCTTTTAGCCTCTCGTATATCCTTCTTGCAGACATTCCTCAGGTTTCTATATTTATACCAGTCCTCAGTCCGTTGGGACTTTTTTTGCAGTGGCCCAGGCCTTGTCCCTTCTTCTCATAGTGCTAAGGAGATCCTTGTGTAACCATCTGTTTGCTGAGCCCCTGATTCGACTCCTTTTCAGAGGAACATGCAGATCCTGGAGTAAGAGTAGCTTAGAATTTAGGTAGGCTAGGGCTTTATTTACATCCTCAGCGATATAGATGGGAGACCAGTCAATATTCTTTATGTCATCAAGAAGTGCATTTGGTATGAGCTTTGTGAAGTCTCGAAAATGTATTATTTTGGGAGGAGGATTTGGACCGTGACCATTCCTGATGCAGTACGTTGGTAGGTGATCACTAATAGAATCGGGAAAAGTGCCTGCCACCATAATCTTATGTGCTCTGTTTGTGCCAATTCAATCCAGCAGGGACTGGTGGGTGCCATTTGCAGAGAAACGAGTAGGGCTAGTTATAACTTGGGATAGGTGGAGTCTTCCCCAGAGCATCAATGTATGATCCCGAGTGGGTACCGGATAGGTCGAGGTTAAAATCACCCATAAGAATTCCTTCATATTTACCCTTTAGAGTGGAAAGATAGTCCATGAGGCCAATTAAACTGGGGAGAGCCCCCTTTGGAGGATTGTAAGCACATATCAAGTTTAATCTTTTCGCGCCTCCAAGGAGCAAAACAGCATGCAGGGTTTCACAGTACCCTGATAACCCAGAATATTGAAAATAAATATTAAGGTGTTCTTTATAGTGGAGCGCAACCCCCCTCCACCCCTTTGTTTTGAGGGGCGGTCAAATCTTATAAGTTTGTTGCCATTTATATTATACATAGCATCAGGTATGTCAGGCCTAAGCCACATTTCTGTTACTCCTAGAATGTCAGGGCTATAGAGGACAACCCAGACTTCCAGTTCGAGGAAATTTGTGGGGAGACTTCTAATATTCATATGGGCAACTATTATCCCTTTGGAGGAGAACTACGAGGAGCAATTTGTATGCCTTTCATTGGAGGAGGGGCCAGGATTTAGCTCAACATCTTCAGATAGGGATAAATGTAACAGAGGCACCCAAGGTTCACTGGAGTAACGAAAGAGGAGCAGGAGGCATTTTGGCACCACAGGAGGGTGAGTGAGAAGGAAATAACTTAGCTTGGTGGGGTGAATGACAAAGAAATAAGTTGTGTACTAGATTTAATTTTCTGTTTGACAGAAGATTAGAGTAGACAAAGGAGGATTCCTCATATTAAGAATATATATAATTATACTTATGAGGATAGATTGAAGTCCTTGGGTCTTTACTCACTTGAATATAGAGCCTTAAGGGGTGACCTTTGCCTAATGTATAGGGCCACTAGAAACCCAGCATTGCTTGAAACATTATGTTTAAAATTTGCCAACAATATTAAGAATACTAGATCACATAACTTAAAATTACAGCTAAAAGAAATAATTTCATAACTCAACGATCCCCACATCTCTGGAATTCTTTACCAGTTACTGTTGTTAATAGCATAGACATGGACCAGTTCAAATGTAATCTAGATTTGTATATGAGAAATAGAAAATTTCAATTTCTGCCATCAGATTGATGGCAGCGAGTTCATAAATGGGCTTACACCCCTAGAACTTGTAACCATCCTATGAACCTATCATGTGCATGATGCACCCAGTCACATGCTGTGTGAATCAGTGAGAGGTGGGAGAGGGGTCATAAGAGAAAGTATGAGTCCACCCATGACCAGAATTTTCCCTGGTTGAGTAGGAGAAACCATGATGGCCGGAGAAAAACAGCAGACAGGAGACAAGCAGATGGAGGAAAAAACAGAAAAAGAAAATATGAAAGATTTAAGCAGTCAATGCTTAAGTAATTGAAAAATGTATTAGTTTATATTTATTTATGTTGGCGGGGTAGGGTTATTTGCTGCACAGTAAGATACAAGGCAGGGCAGGTACCATAGAAAGAAACATAGAAACATAGACTTTGACGGCAGATAAGGACCACTTGGCCCACCCAGTCTGCCCATTTCCATATCTACTGGATAAGCTGCAGGTTCTAGTTAACCAAAAGCCTACTTCCTGCCACCCCACTACAATTGCCTTATGTTTGTCCCATGCATGTTTGAATTCCCCCACTGTTTTAGACCCAACAACCTCCCCAGGAAGGCGGTTCCATGCATCCACCACTCTCTCCGTGAAAAAAATTTCCTCACATTACCCCATAGCTGTCCCCCTCTATCTTTAAATTGTGCCCCCTTGTTCTTACACATCTCTTTTTCTGAAAGATGCTACCCTCCTGGACTTTGTTGATTCCCTTGAGGTACTTGAACATTTCTATCATGCCCCCCATCCCTCCTTTCATCAAGGGTATACATATTAAGCTCTCTCAGTCTCTCTTCATATGGTTTCTGATGCAGAACCTGCACCATTTTAGTTGCCCTCCTCTGGACTGCTTCCATCCTGTCTACGTCCGTGTGTAGATGAGGTCTCCAAAACTGCACACAGTACCCCAGATAGGGTCTCACCAACTGTCTGTACAGAGGGATAACCACTTCCCTTTTTCTACTTGTGATGCCCCTTCCTATGCATCCCAGTATCCTCCTGGCTCTCCTTACTGACTTCTCACATTGCTTACCAAGCTTTAGATCATCTGATATGACTACCCCCAGGTCCCTTTCCATTTTTGTTGTTGTTAGTACCTCCCCTGCTATTGTGTACTCTTCTCCTGGGTTTTTGTTTCCCAGGTGCATTACTTTGCACTTCTTTGCACTGAATCTAAGTTGCCATATGTCTGACCATTCCTCCAACCTTGCCAAGTCCCTTCTCATCCTTTCTACCCCCTTGTGTATCAACTCTGTTACAGATCTTTGTGTCATCTGCAAAGAGGCATACCTTTCTCTCCAGACCCTCTGCAATGTCACCTATAAAGATGTTAAAGAGGACTGGACCCAGTACTGAGCCCTGAGGTACTCCACTAGTGACCCCCCTTTCTTCGGAATGTGTTCCATTCACTATTACCTTCTGTGTCCTGTTGTGCAGCCAGTTTGCTACCCAGGCTACCACCCTGGAACCCACTCCCAGGCTGGCTAACTTGATTATTAATCTTTTGTGCGGGACTGTGTCAAATGCCTTGCTAAAGTCTAGGTAGGCCATATCCACAGCCCCTCCCTGGTCTATTACTTTGGTCGCCTAGTCAAAGAAATCTATAGATTAGGTCTGACATGACCTTCCTGCTGTAAATCCATGCTGCTTTGGGTCCTGTGCCCCTGGCCTCTAGGTACTCAACAATTCTTTCTTTCAGAAGTGATTCCTCATTTCCCTAACACTGAGGTCAAACTTACAGGTCTGTGGTTTCCTGCTTCTGCCTTGCTCCACTTTTGTGAAGGGGAATCACATCTGCCCTCCTCCAGTCCTCAGGTACCACCCCATCCTCCCATGATTTGTTAAAAAGTGTGGTCAGTGGTGTCACTAGGTCCTCCTTAGTTTCTTTAGGATTCTGGGGTGAATCCCATCAGGCCCCATTGCTTTGTCCACCTTGAGTTTTAGGAGTTCTTTCAGGATTCTTTCTTCTGTAAATGGACTGGTGTCAACCCCCCTACCCAGAGTGCTTCTATTGTCTGGTTTAAGTAACTTCTCCTCATCTTCTTTTGTGAATACTGAGCAAAAGTATTCATTCAGTATTTTCACTGTCTCCCTCTGCCCACCTCCCCTCTCCCTTATTAATCTTCACTATTCCTCCCTTAACCTTTCTATGCTCCCTAATGTACCTATAAAAGGTTTTATCCCCCTTCTTAACTGAAGTGGCTGATTTTTCCGTGGTTTGGGCTTTTGCTATTCTGACTGCCTTCCCCACTTCTTTCTGCTTTAATTGATACAGTTCCCTGTCATGCTCCTTCTGTGATTCCTTATACTTTTTGAATGCAGTCTTTTTCTCCTTAACCTTCACTGCCACCTCTTTTGAGAACCATAGTGGTTTTTTACTCCACTTTGTTTTCTTTATCTGTTTCACACAAAGGTTTGTTGCCTCTATGATGGTAGTTTTGATTTTTCTCCATTGTTCTTCCACCCCTCCTTTTTGGCCATTTGCTAGTGTATTCCTCAGGTATTCACCCATTTTGCCAAAGTCAGCCCTTCTAAAGTCCAGTATGCTTGTTTTTGTATGGCTAGTCTCCATGGTTGTGCTTATTGTAAAGCACACTGTGCAGTAGTCGCTTGTTCCCAGATGTCTACTGACTTCTAAATTTGTGATCCTTTCTCCATTTGAGAGTACCTTATTTATTTTTATTTAGCTTTTGTTGACCGGGTAAGTGCACTAGACAAATCCTGCCTATTTTCAGGCACGACCCGGGGGAGGGGGATACAGATGAATGCCAACTGACCATGAACCAGATTAAGCTGTTGGTGGTATTTTTAGTGAATGAGGGAAATTTGGCTAGGACACCGGGAAATTCTCTACTCTTTTCGACAAGTGTCATGGGATCTTTAACATCCACCTGAACTACCACCAATCCAGGCAGATGGGACCTCGGTTTAACGTCTCATCCGAAAGACAGCACCTCAGAAATGCAGCACCCCTCTCATGCTGCATTACAGTGTCAGTACTGGGATATTAACCCAAGTGCCAGATGTGGGAACTGAACCCACAGCCCTCTGATCTCCCGGCCTCAGAGGCAAGTGTGCTACCTACTGAGCCACTGACACTGACACTGCCTGGTCTAGTATTGCTCCCTCCCGAGTGGGTTCCAACACTAGCTGTCTAAGGCCTGCCCCCTGCAGGGCATCGAGAATGACCCTGCTCTTGGATGTGGCTGCAGTATATATCATCCAGTCAACATCTGGCATATTCAGGTCTCCCATCAACAGTATCTCCCCTTTTTCAGCCATTTTGAGGATGTCCTCTATCATTTTCTTGTCCATTTCCTTCCCTTGAGATGGGGGTCTGATACAACCCCTGTGCGGATTGTGATGCCATTCCCTGTCTCCAAGGTGACCCAGAGTGCCTCTGTCCTCCCCTTTACTTTTGGTTCTGTAGCTTTGATCCTTCCCTTATGTATAGAGCTGCTCCACCTCCTCTTTTCCCTCCCTGTCCCTTCTGTAGACTGTGTACCCGGTATGTTGACATCCCAGTCATGGTTCTCCGTGTACCATGTTTCCGTGATCGCTACAATATCCAATTGTTCATCTTCCATCAAGGCTACTAGCTCAGGAAGCTTGTTTCCCAGACTACGGGCATTGGTACTCATTGCCTCCATTTAATGTTGGCTTTATCCTTTTTTCCCCCATGCCTGGTCTTTTGCCCTTGTCTAGTTTTCCATTTACCCCTGTCCTGCCCTCTGTTGAGCACTGTACCTCAGTGTTTACCTTACTACCTGGCATGTTTTGTGGGGGTAGGCTTGAAATTTCCTGCCTCTTATTAGCACCTCCCCCCATGGCTAGTTTAAAAGCTTGCCAAGGAAGCATTTAAACCTGTCAATTAGGATCTTGGTTCCCTTCATGGACACATGCAGACCATCATGCCAGTATAGATCTTCATCTCTCCAGGTGTACCCCCAGTCCCCAATGAAGCCAAAGCCCTGTGCTCTGCACCAGTTTTGCAACCATTCATTAAACTGCATGGTGTGTAGTACCCTAGCCTCACCCCTGCCATGGACTGGCAGCACCTCTGAGAAGGTAACCGTGCTTGCTACCTGTCTGAGGCCCCTCCCCAACTCCACAATTTCATCCTGCACTGCACTGATCCCATGCCTAGCTAGGTCATTTGTCCCAAGGTGGACAATCATATCTAGTTCCCTCTCCTGTGATGCTGCTTCTGCAATCCTGAGGATTCGCTTCTTGTCCCTCCAAGCCATGGCACCAGGCAGGCACCTTACTTCCCTCTCCTCTCTCTTCCCCAGGTCTACCCCTCTAACAATTGAGTCCCCTATCAGAAACTGTTTCCTTCCCCTGTGGTGTCCCTTGCCACCCTTCTGTGGGTCTCCCTTGTGGATGTCCTCTGCGAGTGCAGCTGGAGACAGGAGAAAACAATATATTAGAACAACCAGTAGGGGCAAAGGTTGTAAGACTACATTTCAAATAGATATTCACAAAGTAAGGAGAGTGGGTGGAGCAGGAGGAGTATTTAATACTGAGAGGAGGGGTGGGGAGGATTTTGCAATCAGGCAGCAGCTCAGAATGGCACAGCTGCCAAAAGGAGCTAGCGGGCATACACAGAAGGATTTGCAAGTTTTGGCTCAAGAAACTGCACCAGAGAAAAAAGGCACCAAGAATTTGAATCTTGAGCTATCTGTACTTTCCTGAAGCCAGCTGGCGACTACCTTCGGGTTTGTGCAGCGAGGGGGGGGGAGAAGCTAGGGAGGGCTTTTATTTCTTTTGCCCTCATGACCCTAGAAAGAGAAGGAGAGAGAGAGGAATTAAGTATAGTTCAGACAGGGGAGGGAGATTTGAGAACAAAATTAGCTTACAGAGAAACAGTGGGAGGGGACTGAGGAAAAAAGAAATTCAGGGAAGGGGACAGTAAGATTATGGCTAAGCCTTATTTTTAACTGTGATATTTGAATAGTTTGTACTTTAAATTAGTGCTTTGAGTTACAACTGTTTAAATTAGTGCTGTGAGTTACAACTGTTTAAATTAGTACTTTGAGTTACAACTGTTTAAATTAGTGCTGTGAGTTACAACTGTTTAAATTCGTACTTTGAGTTACAACTGTTTAAATTAGTGCTGTGAGTTACAACTGTTTAAATTAGTACTTTGAGTTACAACTGTTTAAATTACTGCTGTGAGTTACAACTGTTTAAATTCGTACTTTGAGTTACAACTGTTTAAATTAGTGCTGTGAGTTACAACTGTTTAAATTAGTACTTTGAGTTACAACTGTTTAAATTACTGCTGTGAGTTACAACTGTTTAAATTCGTACTTTGAGTTACAACTGTTTAAATTAGTGCTGTGAGTTACAACTGTTTAAATTAGTACTTTGAGTTACAACTGTTTAAATTACTGCTGTGAGTTACAACTGTTTAAATTAGTACTTTGAGTTACAACTGTTACTTGGGCTGTGATATTGTAACTGTTGGTGGTTTGTGTGCTGGTTGTGAGAACAGTTGTTAGCAGTGGTAAAGCCCTCCCACCCATAGTGTGTTGTAGGCGTTCTTAAATACTGAAAAGCCACTGGGGTTGTGCTTGAAGACTGTGAGGGAGGAGCTTGTGGAAATACAAACTGCCTGTATGAACTACCTCTTAAAGCTAATAGTCAGGTGGTTAAAATTCAGACACGGGGGCCGGGTGTAGGTGGGTGGAGATAAAAAAGGTTTACCAAGCCCACTGGGTCTCTTGCAATGATTGTTACGATATGAAAGCTAGCCTTGTTATGTGTTGTCATATTTGGATTTGATATATACTAAGGTGGTAATATATTACTGTACTAAGCTACAGATCTCGCATACTCGGGGCTGTGATAAGTATTTAAGGTTCATAAGAGCTGTAATACACTCAGGGGATTGTACTAATGTGTTACTCTATTAATGTAGTACACTGAGGGGGTATAGTATTAATGTGTTACTGAGCAAAGGCCATCAAGTGAGGATCAAGGGGTTAAAGGACTGATAGCGAACTAGTAATAGAGCATATAAGTACGAGAGTAAGGACTGGGGGACAGGTGTGGGGATACACTCAAGCCGAACGCAAATAATGGGGAGTAGGTGTGAAGGGCTGCATGAGGGGGAATGCGAGCGGTGGTGGAAGTGGACAGACATGGATAAGGGTGGGTGGGTGGTGGCTGCAGAATAGAGGGTGGAATGATGGGGCCGTGGAGGGAGGGCGACAGGAACAGGGAGGATAGTGAGTTGCAAATGGATGTGGGACAGCTGTTTGGATGACTTTATTATGGAAACTGGGAGGCTGTCCAGTTTGCTACAGGCTAAGGAAATTGGAGGATGAAATAATGGGGTTATGGTGGGAACTAAGGAGAGTGAGGGAAGGGGGAGCTGAGGCAGGAGTGACCCCCGCTAAGGAGGAGCGGGGAGATGCAGAGAGGGAACTGCAGAGCTAAAGGTGGGGATATAAGGAGGATGGGGGGGAGGTGAGCAGAGGGGCAGTAGGAAGAGGGAGGGATCAGGGAAGGAGGAAGGAGGTGATGGGCACCATTGGGGGGTTATCAAGCAATATGTTTGCAGTGTTGGAAGAGGAAAGGGAGGTATTGGAGCTGCGAGAGAGGGGAGAGAGGGGTATAGAAGGTCCAAGAGGCAGGATTTACAATGGGGAGCAGAGATGGGAGAGGAAAGGTAGGGTAAAGGAGGGAGAGGCAATAACAGGAGGGGAGGCAGCAGAGGGGGAATGATGCAAAGAGCACAAAAGGTGCAAATGAAGGATGTAAGGAGGGAGGCAGTGGGGTTCCGGGGGGAGTGGACAGGGATCACAGTGGAAGGTGGGGTCAGGATCAGAATGATGGGCGGGTGTTGGTGCTGGGTACTCCATATTGAAGGGGATAAGATGGGGAGGTAGGGGTGAAAGGCACAGTCGTAGCTGGGCAGAGGCAATTTCCGGGGTTGACCATAGACAGGGCAGGGCAGGCATTTCTCAAGTGCAAAAGCAGAGGGAGGATGAAACCACACATGGTGGCGCATGTGGGAACAAATGACTTGGGCGGGAAAACAGCGGAAATGGTAAAGGGGAGGTTCGAGGAATTGGGTAGGCAGTGTGAGGAGATGGGAGTATCAGTGGCATTCTTTGAGGTGCTACCGGTACCATGTGCAAGTACAGGGAGAAAAAAAAGGATAGAGGAGTTGAATGGGTGGCTGAGGGACTGGTGCCAAACCAGGAAATATGGACTGGTGTCAGACTGGGGCAGGACCTGGGATGGCAGTGACCTATAAACAGGGGACAGGTTACATTTGAGCAAAGAGGGCAAGAGCGTACTCAAACAGGGAATGGAGCGGTATACTGTATTTCAACAAGGGTGGATTTAAACTAGGAAGGGGGGTGGTGAGGGGACCATTATTAGAAACAATGCCCTGAAAGGGGAGCATAGGGTGCTCACCCCCCTAATTAGAGGTGAAAGCAGTGAGGAGGTGGCACAGAGAGGATCAAAGGAGGGGAAGAGGAATGGTAAGGTTGGGTAGGCAACAGGCTGGAAGGTGGTCTCACTGAATGCAAGAAGCCTAAGGTACAGAACTACGGAGTTACAGCCTCTCTTGGTGGTAGAATTGGTGGACATAGCAGCCATTACAGAAACATAGGCCACCCAGTACCAGGATTGGGATAGGAGGTTCCCAGGGTACAGTACATGCTATTCAGCAAGGATAGAGCCAAGGGGAATGTGGGAGGAGTAGCGATCTATGTGAGGAAGGTGATTAAGTGCGTAAGGGAGGAAGGGGAGGAGGGGGGGACAGAAGCCCCTTGGATGCAGTTCCAGGATGTGAGGAATAGGATACTTAGGATCGGGGTAGTGCATAGGCCACCATCACAGGGTTGTGACCCGGACCAGGAACTGGCAGATCAAATTCAAAGGGTAAGCAGGAAGGGAAGCATGGTGGTGGTGAGGGGATTTCACCCTACCGGGGGTGGATTGGAGCACACCTGCCACCATGAGTGCAAGAGAGGGGGTCCTGTTGGAAGTTTTTCAGGACAGCTTCTTGACACAGCTAGTACAGGGGCCAACTCAGCTGGAAAGGACTTTGGACCTTGTACTGGATAATGGGGAAGCTGTAAGGAACTTAGAAGTGGGGGAACCGCTCACTGGGAGTGACCACTACTTGGTGTGGCTAACGCTAAACATGGGGAGGGACACAGGGGGCACAGGTACAAGGGTGGTTGAGTTTAGGGGGCAGACTTTAGGATAATGGGGGAAAGTCTGAGCAAGCACCTAGCAGACATCCAACAACACATAGATGCAGATCAGAAATGGAATATAATAAGGGGAGGGCTGGCGGAGGCAATAGAGACCTGTGTCACAAACTTTCTCCGCAGGTAAGGCCCTCTGCTCCCACAGTGCCATCCTCAGAGTGCAATAGTGTGAACAGGTAACAGACAGGGTAACCTTCCTGTCTGCTTTTGGGTCCAAATCACCTGTTAGCCTCAAGTTCTGGAGGGATTCAAACAGTGAACCTTATGCTAGCATACTCAGGCTCAGGTACAGGCTCAGATAATATTCTCTTAGGGGGAAGCAATACATCTCCTGCCTAAGGGTACCTAACCAGGTATCCAAAATGAACCCTTGAAACTCTATAAGAGACCTTAGGTATATTCTTACCTTTCTCCAAGCTCAGTAACACCATCAAGCCTTTTTAAACAGTTATCAGACTTAAAAATACAGGCACTCCACATGCAAAAAGAAAACTGGGAAGACACAGGCAGTATCTTAAGAAAATGGTATTTTACTAAAAATATGAAAATAAGTAAGATAAAATACAGAACAAATATCAAGAGCATACAATCTCAAAAGAAAATGGGAAAAGTTACAGAACAAAACTCCTACCACAATACATTTAGATCTTTTCTATCTAATGTATTACCTCTATAAGTGCGTTTAAAGTTAGATGTTTCTGCTTTCAGAACCCAAGGTGATATCACTCATTTCAGATACACTGATACATTTTCAACTCTATTTCTACACCCAGTTGATGAGTCATCTAGCTCCTCTTTTTTAGAATTTATTCCTCCAAACATAATTTCCTACCAGAAGATATATTTAATTAATGAAACATCAGAAGAAGAAAAAAAACATTTCCTAAATATGATATCCTTTAATTAAACATTTCACTTTGATCTTAGCAATCCCATCATTTGTCATTTAGGTGTTAAACTTGACAGAAACAGACAAAAAACTTCAGATTTAGTTTCACTTCAAAAGCCTAGGCAGGTCATAAAAAGGTAAAATGCCATTTTCTTTAAGGAAGTCTTAAATTTCAGGGATCTCCTTGTCAGTGTAATATATCCTGTGATTTTCAGCTGTTGACCTTGTAATTTAAAGACCAAATCTCTCTCACACTGACATTTCATACACAGACCATTTATTTATAATAATAATAATATCATACAGGTAACCAGAAGCAGCAGCAGAGCGTCGCACTCCTCCCCACCTAGACTAAATTTGGGGGCTCCATCCCCTGCATGGAATGAGCTCCACAAGTTAGTTCATTCCTCATATAGATGTGACAAGCCATCTGTGTTCTGATTGGTCGCTTCAGCCCTATGTAAGTTCATGTCATACCCTTGCAAGGCAAGATTCCATCTTAATAGTCTACCATTAGTTTTTCTCATTTGTGTCAGCCAAACCAGGGGGTTGTGGTCAGTTTGTACCTCAAAATGCTGCCCATATAAGTATGGCTCTAACTCCTTTAGGGCCCACACTATGGCAAGACACTCTTTTTCCACAGTAGAGTATGCCTGCTCCCTGGGAAGAAACTTTTTACTCAGGTACACTACAGGGTGATCTTTACATTGGTTGGATGTCTGACTTAGTACTGCCCCAATACCCATATCTGAGGTGTCAGTCTGGACTATAAAGGGTCTGCTATAGTTAGGACTTGTCAATACAGGAGCACTGCACAGTGCCTCCTTCAGTCTGGTAAAGGCGTTTTCACAGGCTGGTTCCCAGGGTAATTTTTTTAGGCATCCTTTTCTTTACCAGGTCAGATAGGGGAGCAGCCAGGGCACTGTGATTGGGTACAAATTTCCTATAGTACCCTGCTGTCCCCAGAAAACTCCTGACCTGCTTCTGCGTTTCTGGTCTGGGGATGCCTTGATCACCTCTATTGTCACTTGGCTAGGACGGAGCTGCCCCCAGCCTACAACATGCCTGAGGTATGCCACTTCAGCCATGGCCACCTGGCACTTCTCAGCTTTGACAGTGAGCCCGGCCCTCTGTATCCTGCCCAGCACTTCCCTAATGTGGGACAGGTCTTCCTCCCACCTGGCACTAAAGATGGCAATGTCATCCAGGTATGCCATGGCTTACTCCTCAGCACCATTTAACACCTGGTTCTCCAACCTTTGGAAAGTGGCTGGGGCGTTCTTCATTCTGAAAGGCATTACTTTAAATTCAAATAACCCTATCAGAGTGATAAAGGTCAACCTCTCCCTAGCTCTGTCAATTAACTCTACCTGCCAATACCCCTTTGTCAGGTCAATAGTCGTAAGGTAGGTCGCCCCTCCCAACTTGTCCAGGAGTTCATCCATCCAGGGTATCGGGTGGGCATCGAAATTAGTGACTGCAATCGGTCCATGATAGTCCACACAAAAACAAGTAGAGTGATCTGGCTTGGGCACAAGGACTACAGGTGAGGCCCAGGGGCTGTGAGATCTCTGGATTACCCCTAAATCCAGCATTTCCTCCACCTCCCTCCTTATGTCCTTTTGGACAGCCTCTGACACCTGATATGCTGTCCGCCATATGGGCGCCTGTGTCTCTGTCTCCACATTGTGCATCGCTAAGGGAGTTAGTCCAGGCTTAACATAGAAACATAGAATATGATGGCAGATAAGGACCGCTTGACCCACCCAGTCTGCCCATTTCCCTACCTACTGGATAAGCTGCAGATCCTAGTTAACCAGCAGCCTACTTCTTCCTACCCCCAACCCCTAGAATTGCCTTATGACTGTCCCATGCATGCTTGAATTCCACCACTGATTTTGACTCACAACCTTCCTCCGAAGGCCGCTCCATGCATCCATAACCTCTCTGTGAAAAATACTTCCTTAAATTACCTCTGAGCTGCCCCTCTATCTTCAAATTGTGCCCTCTTGTTCTTGCACACCTCTTTTTGAAAGATGCTACCCTCTTGGACTTTTTGATTCCCTTGAGGTACTTGAACATTTCTATCATGTCCCCCCTCTCCCTCCTTTCCTTGAGGCTATACATATTAAGCTCCTTTCGTCTCTCTTCATATGTCTTCCGGTGCAGACCCTGTACCATTTTAGTTGCCCTCCTCTGGACAGCTTCCATCCTGTCTATGTCTTTGTGGAGATTGGGTCTCCAGAACTGCACACAGTACTCCAGATGGGGTCTCACCAGCTGTCTGTACAGAGGATAATAACTTCCTGTTTTCTACTGGTGATGCCTCTCTATGCATCCCAGTATCCCCCAGCCCTCCTTGCTGCCCTCTCACATTGCTTGCCCACCTTTAGGTCATCTGATATGACTACCCCCAGGTCCCTTTCCATTTTGTTGTTGTTAGTATCTCACCCCCATTGTGTACTCTTCCCTGGGTTTTGTTTCCCAGGTGCATTACCTTGCACTTCTTAGCATTGAATCTAAGCTGCCATACATTTGACCATTCCTCTAACCTTGCCAAGTCCCTTCTCATCCTTTCCACCCCACCCTGTGCATCAACTCTGTTGCAGATCTTTGTGTCATCTGCAAAGAGACATATTTTCCTTCCAGTCCTTCTGCAATGTCGATTATAAAGACATTGAAGAGGACCGATCTACTTACTGAACCCTGCGGTGCACCCACTAGTAATCCTCCTTTCTTCTGAGTGGACTCCATTTACTATTACTCTCTGTGTCCTATTCTCCAGCCAATTCTTTACCCAGGCTGTCATCTTGGGACCCACTCCCAGGCTGGCTAACTGTATATTAATCTTTGTGTGGGACTGTGTCAAATGCCTTGCTAAAGTCTAGGTAGGCCATGTCCACAGCCCCTCCCTGATCTACTACTTTGGTCACCCAGTCAAAGAAATCTATCAGATTCGTCTGGCATGACCTTCCCGCTGTGAATCCATGCTGCCTAGGGTCCTGTGCCCCTCTGGCCTCGAGATACTCGACAGTTCTTTCCTTCAGAAGTGATTCCCTCATTTTCCCTATCACTGAGGTTAAACTAACAGGTCTGTAGTTTCCTGCTTCTGCCTTGCTCCCACTTTTGTGAAGGGGAATCACATCTGCCCTCCTCCAGTCCTCGGGTACCACCCCATCCTCCCATGATTTGTTAAAAAGGGTAGTCAGTGGTGTCACTAGTTCTACCCTTAGTTCTTTTAGAATTCTGGGATGAATCCCATCAGGCCCCATTGCTTTGTCCACCTTCAGTTTTAAGAGTTCTTTCAGAACCCTTTCTTCTGTAAATGGGCTGGTATCAACTTCTGTATCCTGAGTGTTTCTACTGTTTGTTTTATGTACCTCCCCCTCTTCATTTGTAAATATTGAGCAAAAATATTTGTTTAGTATCTCTGCCTTTTCACAGTCTCACTCTGCCCACCCTCCTCCCTTTATTAAGCCTCACTATCCTCCCTTGGTCTTCCTTCGCTCCTGATGTACCTATAAAAGGTTTATCCCCTTCTTAACCGAGGTTGGCTATCTTTTCCTCAGTTTGGGCCTTTGCTGTTCTGACTGCCATATCCAGCCTCCTTTTGTTTTAACTGATACAGTTCTCTGTCCTGCTCCTTCTGCGATTCCTTGTACTTCCTGAATGCTTTCTTTTTCTCTTGAACCTTCACTGCCACTTCCTTTGAGAACCATAGTGGTTTCTTACATCGTTTTGTTTTGTTTATTTGCTTCACACAAAGGCTCATTACCTCTGTGATGGCAGTTTTTATTATTCCCCATTGTTCTTCCACCCCTCCTTCCTGCCCATTTGCTAGTGCATTCCTTAGACACTCACCCATTTTGGCAAAGTCAGCCCTCCTAAAGTCCAGTACTTTTGTCTTTGTATGGCTTGACTCTATTGCTGTGTTTATTGTGAACCATACTGTTCGATGGTCGCTAGTTCCCAGATGGCTACCCACTTCTACATCTGTGATCCTCTCTCCATCTCCATTTGAGAGAATCAAGTCTAATATTGCTCCCTCTCGAGTGGGCTCCAGTACTAGTTGTCTAAGGCATGCTCCTGTAGGGCATCTAGAATAACTCCACTCTTCGAAGTGGCAGCTGCAACTGCACTCCAGTTAACATCTGGCATATTCAGATCACCCATCAGCAGTATCTCCTCTTTTTCTGCCATTCTAAGTATACTTTCTATTATTTCCTTGTCAATTTCCTCCCCCTGAGAAGGGGGTCTGTATACAACCCCTGTGCGGATTGTGGTGCCATTGCCTGTCTCCAAATTTACCCACAGTGCTTCTTCTCCTCCCTGTTTACCCTTTTGTTCTGTTGCTTTTATTCCTTCCCTTATGTAAAGAGCTCTCTCCTCCTCTTTACCCTCCCTGTCCCTCCTGTAGATAGTGTATCCTGGTATGTTGACGTCCCAGTCATGATTTTGTGTGTACCATGTTTCTGTGACTGCCACGATATCCAGATGTTCCTCCTCCATCAAGGCCACTAATTCAGGAAGCTTGTTACCCAGACTACGGGCATTGGTACTATTGCTCTCCATTTTGATGGCTTTACTTTCTGTTGCAGCATCCCCACTGACCGTTCTACCTTGGTCTTTTCTCATTTAGTACCCTGTTTTGAAGGGAGAGGCTGGGATTTTCCTGCTGCTTGTCAGTGCCTCCCTTGGCTAGTTTAAAAGCTTGCCAATGAAGCATTTAAACCAATTGCTCAAAAGACTTGTTCCCTTCCTGGACAGATGCAGACCATCTTGCCAGTATAGGCTGGTGTCCCTCCAGGTGGAACCCCAGTCCCCAATGAAGCCAAACCCCTGTGCTCCACACCATTTTTTCAACCATTCATTAAACTGCATGGTGCTAATTACCCTCACCTCCCCTATGCCTTTGACAGGCAGTACCTCTGAGAAGGATACTGTGTGTGCTACTTGTCTTAGGCCCCTCCCCAACTCTGCAATGTTATCCTGCACTGCTCTAATCTCATGATGAGCCAAGTCATTTGTCCCTAGGTGGACAATTACATCCAGCTCAGACTCCCTTGCAGCTGTTCTCGTGATCCTGAGGATGCGCTTCCTGTCCCTCCAAGCCATGGCACCAGGCAGGCACCTTACTTCAGTTTTCCCAGCTCCCCCCAGTTCTATACCCCTAATAATTGAGTCCCCCACCAGGAGCTGCTTCCTTTCCCTTTGGTGTCCTCTGCCTCCTTCCTGTGGCCTCCCTTGTGACAGTTGTCATCAGTCTTCTCTGCGGGTGCATCCATAGGAGCTATGCTCCCCAGAATGGTGTATGGATTGTGGAAGTGGAACAATTGACTGGGTGTGCCTCTGTTCCACCATCCTCACCCTCTCTGAGCCCACTGTGGTCCAACTGTTGTGCTTTCTTCGCAACCTCTGAGGTGGTGGTGGTGGCGCTAGTGCTCCCTGGATGGGGGAGGTTCCCTTCCTACTGTCCAGTGTGGCCTGGGGGAAGGTTTCCTTACTACTGTCCAGTGCGGCCTGAAGACGGGCAACTTCCTCCTTGGCTTGGCGCTAAACGGTGGGGCAAAGTCTGCTAAAACCTCCCTTACTTCCTGGATCTTGTCCAGGGCCAGCTGGGGTGACAACTTAACTGCCTCCACAGAGGACTCCCGCTTGCTTTCTTCCAGCAAGTCCAGAAGGGGGTCTTCTTCATCCTTCCCCTCCCCAAACTCTACACACTACAAACACCATGTCAGCCCTATTAGCATATGGCTTCATCATGTTGACATGGTACATTTTTTTTGTATGTCTTCTGTCAGGTAATGCTATGATATAGTTCACATCATTTACCTTTCTAACTACTCTGTACGGTCCTGCCCACTCAGGCCTGCAGCTTGTCTTTCCGGACTGGGATAGGGACCATGACTTCCTGACCCACCATGTACGAGTGAGCTCTGGCTCTGCAGTTGTACCACACTTTTTGTTTTTGTTGGGCAGCTGCCAGGTTGCTCTGGGCTGTCCCCTTAAGCTCCTTCAGCCTTTCCCAAACCTAAGGACATAATCCACTATGGGAGTTCCCTGGGTGGCATGCTTGCCTTCCCAGTCCTCCCAGATCAAGTCTAGGGGCCCACATACCCGGCGTCCGTATAAAAGCACGAAGGGGGAAAACCCTGTTGACTCTTGGGCTTCCTCCTTGTATGCAAACAACAGGTGGGGAAGGTATTTCTCCTAGTCCCTCCCATGCTGTTCAGCAAACGTTTGTAGCTGACTGGGGTGCCGTTAAATCTCCCACAAGGCGCATTGGCTTGCAGGTGATAAGGTGTCATGCATCTCTGCACCACCCCACACTTCTCCCAGAAACATTTCATCAGGTCCGACATGAAGGAACCCTTGATCAGTGATAACCTCCTGCAGAAACCAAACACGGGAGAAAATCCCAAGTAAGGCATCTGCCACTTTGTCTGTCCTCAGTGAGGATAGGCGAGTGCCTCTGGGTACCCGTGGCATAATCCACCACAGTCAGGATGAACCTCTTCCTGGAGGAGCTGGGGGATTTAAAGACCCCACAATATCCATTCCCACCCTCTAGAATGGCTCCTCCACTATGGGCAATGGAATTAGGGTGGCTTGGGTTTTCTAACCAGCCTTCCCTATTTCTTGGCACCAGTGACAAGACCTGCAATACTCCTTCACCTGCTGGGTAAATTCTGGGCCAATCGCTGCATAGTGCGTGCGATTCCCAGGTGACCAGACATGGGAACATCTTGTGCAATCTTGAGCAACTGCTCACGGTACCCCTGGGAAATGACAAGCTGTCTGCCTATCACCCCTCCCTCTGTCTTTTCAGCCTGAGTACACATCAGTCCATTTTCCCAATAAACCTTATGTTTACCGTTACCTCCTTGTACTCTATCAGAGTCTGCCCAAGCCCTCAGCTTCTCTAGACTAGGGTCACTTTTCTGAGCAGCTGCAAACTCCTGACACATTTCCACAGCATGGGACAGGTCTCCTTCAATATCTAAACGGTTATGCGTGAAAACGGCGACTACAAATGAGCGACGGCAAATTAGCGACTGAATAATCGTGACTGCTGTATCAGCGACCAGCACAATTGAGCGAATATACAATTTTGGCGACCGCGCATTGCAAGTTAATTGTCATAATAGCGATTACCCAAATTCAGCGACCCTGCTGACAGTTTAAAGTTCGGGAGATCATGGTTACCCCCCAGTGCATGCAAGCAGACACACACACACACTTTCATTTCTAAATTAATCACTCTCTCTTGGACTGTTTTAGTTAAATGGGTTTTTAATTCATGTGGCATCTGGTTAAGTGTGCTCGGACGCAGTTTCTACAACATGATAGAGAGCAAGCTCATAGCTGTCCCTCCCGGTTACGAGTCCAATTTATAAAAAATACAGTGCTCCCTATCCTCCCTTGTTTAGTACTTGTGAGAGGGACAAGAGGGTGGGCCCGAACCAGATCACACAGCATGTCTCGCCTTTTCAATTGGAGCCTGGAGGAAATCATAGCTGTTGGTTGTCAGTTACATCGCAGATATAAAAAAAGAATGAAAAGAATTTCAGTTGGGACACCTCTCATGCTCTTGGTGAGTTAATTATTTAGAAATTGAGGTGCTCGACATTGTATTAAAAAGGAAAAGTGAGTGGCGGGGGGTGGGCAGGATGTGATGAGAACCATAGTTTCAAAATAACTGGCATGTTTTCACTGTCTATCAGCGGCTCTGTAAGGGGTGATTGAGGTTCCTCAATGAGCTTGCAGTTTATATCGAGATGTAATGTATGCACTGCATGAAAAAATTATTGTGAGGCTGACAGGCTTTGGGTAACTTCGTGACTAGTGGGAAAAAAATGGATTCATGTGGGCATATTGGGTATTGGTACCTTTAAGAGTTAGGCTAATGCATTGTGGGATCCACGAAACAGGAAGTAATACTAATCATAATATATCAAAAGATATCAAAACTATCAAGAGCAGCTTACTACCCACAGACTCCATAAATAGTAAGTAAACCATGACTGAATGCAGAGTGCTATTATTACATGGTAGCTGAGATTGTGGGGCTAAATTATTCGCGCTTATTAATGCAGTCGCTGGAAAAGGAGGTGCTCAAATTGTAGTCGCGATTTTATAATCGCGATTTTCACATGGAACCTATCTAAACTAGGGTCTCTAGCTCTAGCATCAGGGCACTCAGGATCACTGCCATCCCTAACCCTCTGACAATGGGTCATCTCTCCTTCCTCGGAGTAACCCTTCATAGCTGTTTGGTTAACTGCTACTGGGGAAATTTCTACCCCACTTTCATTAGTCTCCATAGCAGGAGACACAGGCTGGGGAACCAGCCTCCCAGTGGTTTCCACAGTGGCTTCTATGAGGTCCAGGGAATTACAATTTTCCCTTGCCACTTGGCTATGGGTAACTGCACACACATCCCATTTGAGATTGTTACTGAGGATTACATCAACTGCTAAAGTTTCTGCTATGGCGACCTGTTGCACAGTTCTCCCGGTCTCACCCCAGTCTAGGAGAACACTAGTGAGTGGCAATGTTTTTTCCTCCCCAGTGAACCCTTGGTTACTGATTTATTGGGTATAAGCTGACCAGGCTCTACCAGATCCCCTTTTACTAACATCAGGGATGCCCCTGTGTCTCTTAAACCTTGTGTCTGTACACCATTCACGGTGATTGGGTGCATGTGTTCCCTCATGTTTACCATCATGCTTTCAGGGACACATAAACAACCCACTTCTTTTCTAGCACCACTTTGTGCACCATTGGTCCTTTTGCACACTACCTGGCAATATGACCAGTTTTCTTGCAAACCCAAAATTTGTTTCTTTTCTCAGAAAAATATTTTCTTTGAAACCTGGGGCTAACTGGTTTCGGTGGAGGCAGTGAGGATTTTAGCTGCCCTGAAGGCATGCTTTTCCCTTTCTGCGCTGCCACGCCCACCCCATTCGCTCTCAGAGCAGGTCTGCTCTTGGCATAGTGGTCCAAGATTTCAGCAGCCTCTTGCACTGTTTGGAGATCTTGCTCCTGCCAGGTTTTCAGCTATGTTGGGCATGCCCCAAAACACTGTTCTAACAATATAGCATTTTCAATTTTATCTACAGAGTTTGCTTCAATTCCCTCCCACCAGCGTTTTAAACATTGACGTTGTTTTGTGGCTAGCTCCTTGTAGCTCATGTCAGGGCTTCTCCTGAGCTTACAGAATTTAGCTCTGTATGCTTCTGCAGTTAAATCAAACTTTTTTAAAAGGGCAGCTTAAAGTTTGTTGTAATCATTACTGCCCTCATTGTCCATTTGACTCAATGCATCCTGAGCTTTCCCGGTAAGTAGCGGGGATAGCTGGAAGTTCCGGAACCCTCTAGGAATATTTGCCTGAATACAAACTTTTTCAAAGGAATTTAAAAAGGTATCTATATCCTCCCCCTCTTTAAATTCAGCTATCAATTTGGAATTTAATTTGTAACCTAGTCCTGTAGTTCCAGTTAAACCCAAGCCACTTACCTGCTCTGGTGCTGGTGGTTGGAGTCGTAGCTTCTCCAGTTCATGTTGCCTCTGACACTCATGCTCTTTACAGTCAGCCTCTCATTGTTCTCACTCCCTCTTCTCCTCTGTGGCTTACTGGTGCTCACGCTCTTCATGGTCAGCTTCTCGCTGTTCTTGCTCCCTCTTCTGCTCTGCAGATCACTGTTCTCACTCCCTCTTCTCCTCTGCAGCACACTGCTCTCGCTTCTGTTCCCTCTGGAACTCCAGCTCCATCCTGCACAACTCGGTCTGCAGCTTGATCGCTTCTGGCTCCAGAATACTGGTAACCTTCCCCTGCTGCTGTGGCCCTTGGCTTGCACTGAACCTGCAGTCTTCCTCACTGGATCTGGACACTGCAATGGACACTGGCCCCTCCATGCCCAAGGTTTGGTCCTTTACAGTCACAGACTGTGACTCGATGCTCTGGGCATCTGCTGCCATCAGGGCATCTATGAGGTACTGTTTGTTGGCTTTCCCCTCATACTGGACTCCTCTATCCTGGCACAACTGCCTCAAGTAGTCTGCAGTGTACCCGCTGTAGTTGGAAGCCATCTTCTTCCCTAACTATGGCTACTCTAACTTGCACTTTAGAAAACAAATAAAACAGGTAGGAACTTTGACTGTAAGCAAAATGATATAGTTCTGTTTTCTTTTTAAAAATAATCACTGCCTTCTTTTGTAAGTGAGCTGAACAGTATTAAGCTGACACACTGAACATTTAAAGCTTGTGTTACCAAAATTATATCACACTGCTGTGAACCAAATCTGTCACAAACACACTCCGAAGGTCAGGCTCTCTGCTCCCACAGTGCCAACCTCAGAGCACAACAGTGTGAACAGGTAACAGACAGGGTAACCCTCCTGTCTGCTTTTTGGTCCGAATCACCTGTTAGCCTCAAGTTCTGGAGGGACTCAAACTGTGAACCTTATGCTAGCATACCCAAATGTACAGACTCAGATAATATTCTCTTGGGGATGCAATATATCTTCCGCCTAAGGGCACCTAACCAGGTATCCAAAATGAACCCTTAAAACTCTATAAGAGACCTTAGGTATATTCTTACCTTTCTCCAAGCTCAGTAACACCATCAAGCCTTTATAACAGTTGTCAGACTTAAAAATACAGGCACTCCACATGCAAAAAGAAAACTGGGAAGACACAGGCAGTATCTCAAGAAAATGGTATTTTACTAAAAATATGAAAATAAGTAAAATAAAATACAAAATAAATATCAAGAGCTTACAATCTCAAAAGAAAATGGGAAAAGTTACAGAACAAAACTCCTATCACAATACATTTAGATCTTTTCTATCTAATGTATTACCTTTATAAGTGCATTTAAAGTTAGATGTTTCTGCTTTCAGAGCCCAAGATAATATCACTCATTTCAGATACTCTGATTCATTTCCAACTCTATTTCCACACCCACTTGATGAGTCATCTAGCTCCTCCTTTTAGAATGTATTCCTCCAAACATAATTCCCTACCAGGAGGTATCTTTAATTAATGGAACATCAGAAGAAAAAAACATTTCCTAAATATGACATCCTTTAATTAAACATTTCACTTTGATTTTAGCAATCCCAGCATTTGCCATTTAGGTGTAAACTTCATAGGAACGGCCAAATTAACCTTTCTTTCCTGTCGTCATAAATTTTAGATTTAGTTTCACTTCAAAAGCCTAGGCAGGTCATAAATAGGTACTAAAATGCCATTTCTTTAAGGAAGTCTTTAATTACAGGGATCTCCTGGTCATTGTAATACATCATGTGATTTATAGCTGCTGACCTTGTAATTTAAAGATCAAATCCCTCTCCCACTGACATTTCATACACAGACCGCTTATTTAAAATAATAATATCATACTGGTAACCAGAAGCAGGGGCAGAGCATCACAACCTGCACTAGGAAAAAAGACAAGAAGAGCAGGGCAAAGAAACCCAGTTGACTGTCACCGGAGGTCAGGGAAGGGTGAGAGCCAAGAGGGTGGCATTTTTGAAGTACAGGAAAACAGGAAGGGGAGAAGATAAAGATGTATACAGGGAAAAGTCTAGGGAGGTCACCAGACTGGTCGGGGGGCCAAAGCATCTAGAGAGCTGAGACTGGCATAGGTGATCAAACGCGGGGAAAAATACTTCCTCCGTTACATAGGCGAGAAAAGGAGAAGCAAAGAGCAGCATGTGAGGATCAAGAAAGATGGGGGGTGGGAAGAGAAGGGGGCAGAGCAGGCAGAGGCACTGAATGAGTACTTCTGTTCTGTGTTCACGCACGCAGGAGAAAGGGGGCAAATACCTCAGGTAAGTGGGGGAGTGGGTAAGGGGGGAGAGGACAACAGATGCAGGGATTACAGAGGGGAAGGTGCTAGAAGGGTTGAGGGTATTAAGAGTGGACAAAGCACCTGGGCTGGATTGCATTCACCCTAGAGTACTGAGGGAACTGGCAGAGTTCCTTGCGGGGCTGCTGGCAGACCTGTTCAGTAACTCCCTGGACACAGGATGTGTACCACAGGACTGGAGGGTGGCCCATGAGGTGCCCATCCATAAAAGTGGGCCAAAGGATGAACCAGGGAACTACAGGCCAGTGAGCCTCACCTCAATCATGGGCAAACTCATGGAGACCATCCTAAAGGAGAGGCTTGTGAGCTTCCTGGAGGCAAATGGTATCCAGAACAACCAGTAGCATGGGTTTGTCATGGACAAATTGTGCCAGACAAACCTGGTAGAGTTCTATGACTGGGTGACATGGGAACTGGACAAGGGCCATGCTGTGGACATCCTGTACTTGGACTTCAGTAAGGCCTTTGATTCAGTGCTGCATGGGAGATTGGGGGGAAGCTGGAGCATGTGGGCAGGACCAAAAATGGTGACCTGGCTCAGAAACTGGCTGA
Organism: Neoceratodus forsteri; assembly: GCA_016271365.2. NCBI lineage: Eukaryota > Metazoa > Chordata > Ceratodontiformes > Ceratodontidae > Neoceratodus > Neoceratodus forsteri. Next base: position 1,098,478,344 of record CM057451.1, read on the forward strand.
AAGGGAGACAGCAAAGGGTGGTGGTGGGGGGGGGGACTCTCATCACCGAGAGCCGTGATGAGTGGGGTACCACAGGGATCTGTGCTGGAACCAGTACTGTTTGGAATTTTCATTACTGTACATATATCTCAAATGGGATCCAGAGTAAAATCAGTCTGCTCGCAGATGATACCAAGATGGGAGCTGTGGTAGATGACACGGAGAGGTGGGGAAGGGGTTGCAGGAGGACCTGAATAAGCTACAGGAGTGTGCAGATAAATGGAAGCTGGGGTTCATCACCAAGAAGTGCAAGGTTCTGCACTTCAGAGCCCGGAACCAGGGGAGGGATTATCACTCAAATAGGGTTAAGTTGGGTTGCTCCACAGAAGAGAAGGACCTAGGGGTGATCATAACAGGGAGCATTAACAACTCTGTTCAATGCAGAAGGGTGGCAGCAAACGCCAACAAAATGCTGGGATGTATAGCTAGAGGGATCTTCTCCAGAAGTAAGGAGGTCATCCTGCCCTTCTATAGGTTGCTGGTCAGGACCCACCTGGAGTACTGCGTGCAATACTGGCACCCATTCCTGAAGAAGGATATAAATTTGTTGGAGGGGGTACAGCGTAAAGCTACAAAGATAATCCAGGGATTGAAGGACAAGCCATACGAGGAAAGGCTGGGGGAGTTGAATATGTACTCTCTGGAAGAGAGGAGGGACAGGAAGATATAACTGAGACCTTTAAGTACCTGAAGGGAATAAACAAGATTAATAGATAGAGGATTTTCCAGAGGAGAAAGGGGAGGGACACGAGAGGATGCCAACTGAGACTGGAGGGAGGTAGATTCAGGAGAGAGATGAGGAGATATTTTTTCACAGAAATTCACAGAAAGAGTGGCAGACAAGTGGAACTCCTTGCCGAGTGAGGTAGTGGCCTGTGAGATGGTAGACAGCTTCCAGAGGGTTTGGGATAGGGGAAGGGGAAGGGGTAATAGGATGGGAAGAAGAGAGGGGCAGCAGCATTATAAGGTGCTAGCTGTGCCCTTGAGCAGACCCGATAGACCATGAGACCTGTTTCTGCTGGCATTTTTGTATGTTCATAGGATAGGTTAGTAAGGTTCAAGGCTACTGGCCAATTGGCTTCAAAATAAATCTGATGATAGGCTGTGGAACACAGTGCCACCACGAAGCAGAATTTGAAAGTGTGTTTCATGTTCTATAAGTTTGTTTTTGTTTTATTTATAATTTTTGCCCCTTGGACGCTCGCACATCAGCCACACTGCCCTGTTCCTGCCTCGCTCCCCAATGACTGCCAACTGCCAGTGATACTCCCTGGCTTATCCCCCAGGGTGGGACCACCTACTCTACAACCCACCCATCTACGACAGGTAAGGTGTCGGTTTTCCCAACATTGCCTCCCTGGCTTCCCCCTCAGGGCAGGGTACAGTGACGGGAGTGGAGCCAGGTGGAATCGGGATTAAATCTCTGGCAATGCAGCAAGGAGCTATGGAGGCTAGGCACAGGGGCGACATCATCCAAAGCATCCTAGAGAGTTTTTTTTCCTGTTTTCTGGGAGGCGGGGATGTGCAATGACATCCTGCATCCGCCCCACCTCCTGAATCTAACTGACACCCGTTATGTGGGGATTCCAAGCCTCTGCAAGGAGTCCCTCGCATGCCGGGTGTTCCCCTCACCCTTCCTCTGGAGAAGGAGAGCTGTCCACAGGATGATCCATCCTTCTCCTCCCGGACGGGCCTCTGACGACCTGGGTCCATTCCCGAACCCGGATCACTGGCATCACAAGCGGAAATCCAACTGCTGTGCTGATGGACCGGTGAAGTTCTATAAGTTGTATACATTCCACACTCTCCGGGGCAGCTGAACATACCAGACTTGCTGCTTTAGTTAAGCATAATGAGGGATCCCTTGGAAGAAACAATATAACTATAGTAAGTAATTTTTTCTTATTTTCCTCATGCCTACTGCAGTTTACATTCTGGCTTGGGTTTGTATTTCACACTGTACTGTCTAGAGGACATCTAGCATGCTGGCATCATTTGGTATTCAAGCAGGACGGGGGGGATTGATAGTACTGTTTACTGTTTACAACAAATGACAGGACACAACGTGGAAAGTTATTTTTTATTGACTTCTGAAGTTTGAAAGAAAAAACAAAGTGTTGTACATGACCTTTAAGTTACATATCAAAAGGTACTAGTGGTATTTGGTCAAGCAGCACTACAACCTTGTTTTCTAATGATTGAGGACATTTGCTTGAAAATCAGGGGCCATATTTTTGGCCATTCTGGGACTAAGTCCCACGCTGCAGCCACCGCCACATTACTACTTCTCAGCACCTGTGGACATTTGTATGTCCAACTCATGTTCTGTATGGGTGGCAGGCACAGCTGTGAGGGGATGTTACGCCTGGTCCAACTAGGTGTAACATTTTGGCATAGCTGCACCAAAAAACTGCTGCAAGCTACTGTAAATTGTGGAACTAGTCATAAACTGGCTCCGACTTTGAAAATCCGCTGCCTGTGGAAAAACTGCAGCTCCACGAGTGAAGACTAACTTGCACCCATTTTTCCCACACCTGCACCAATTTCTGGGGGTGTTGAAAATTCAGCCCCCGATTTCTATGTCTTGGACTTCATCTCATCATCCGGGTTTTATCCCCACTGAAGTTATGCTCTTCTTTCTGTGAGACTGTAGTTATTTCACAACACCATTGAGATGTCACAAATAATTATTATTATCCCTTTATTCCCGATGTTGTACTTAATGCCTGCCTACTACTCTTTGTGAACTCTTTACCTTGGGCCCTCATTATGGTATTGCCTCCACTATCTAGTGTGTATTTATTCCCTGTATCGCAATTATCCTTTTATTGTATTGTACTGCTGTGTTTGACCACTTCTGTAACCTCCCAGGTCATGCCTGAAAATAGTCATTTTTTTGGCTAGTGCACCCACCTGGTACCAAAACTAAATGAATAAATGACTTCAGCAGAAAGATAAGCAGACAGATGAGAAGAGTTCTGATACGCAAACATCCTGTTTTCATGTTCTCATTCCAGTAATAATGCATAAGGGTAGCTAAGTACGGAAATTAATTAAATATGCTGAATTCTGCCTGAATATAAAATTTAAAAAAATATTCCTGGATATTGTAAGTTCAGTTAAGGTTGCTTTTGAACCAGAACAACTTTTTTAAATACACAGTAATATTCAGACACGATTCAGTGTATATCTCATTGTCTGTATTTATGCTTCTATATTCTTTATTTCTGAGGATATTTGCAGGAGAAAAGGATCCATTTGTCACAGACTTCATCTAATCTTCCTTCTGTTCCCTCCGTCGAAGTCATTATCCCTTTTTTTGTGATTGCTGCAGGCTGGTTGGGCACAGCAGATCCCGCTCACCACGTCACAATATTTTAGCCAAATTGACGGACGTTTGCCATGATGACTTAGGTTTCATCTGAAGCTGACTCCACCGGTGGGGGTGAGTGAGCACACTTCAGTTTGGTGCGAACCACGGTGAGTCAAAGGCATCATAGGAGGGAGGGGGAATAGTGCACTGTTTTTCACACAGTAGCACACAGTCCCACAGAAGGATTCTGGTTTGCAGAAGCATTGCAAAAAAGTTAAACAAACACTGGGGGCTCAAAAAGTAATTCCTGACCCCTGGCTATGAAAGTGAGGGGTTGGGTGAACGCCCTACCCTGTGTCTTGGTTACCAATCCCCACACAAAAGTTCATTGTTGGGGTCATAGGAGAGCAGAGAAGTAATTGGTTCAGATGAGCGTGGGTTCCTTGAGAGGGGGTGGAAAGCATGCTGCCGACAAGCGCAGCTCCATTGCGGGGGTGGTGGAAGGAGTGTCACCAATGAGTGTGGCTCCATTGCTATGGTGGGGGATGCATGTGCATAAGGGAGTGCTGCCAAGCACAGCCCCACTGCAGGGTGGGGAGAGTGGTAACTGGCAGTGTTGCTGTTCAGGGGTGGGGGAAGAGAGATCAGAAAGTGCTGAGCAGGGAAAAAAAAGGTCTTATATATTATAGTACATATTAACCAAAGTATTAGTCTTTGGGGGGGTGCAGTAGGAAAGTTAATGAGGCTGCAGGGATTTCATACATATACATAATGTGATGAGATTCTGCAGCATCCCATGATTTGGGTGAAGGAAAAACAGCGAGCCCAAAATGAGCAACGGCCAAACAGCGCGACCAGAAAGGGCAAGGGGTACAAGTCAGCGATAGCTGAAAATGGCAACCTACAGCTTTTCCCCTTCCCTGAGTTGCTTCTCCTTCGGAGTTATTTACTTTAGTAAGGGGTGACAGAAAAGCCCGTTTAGATTTTTGCCACTGTTTCAGCAATCGCTGGCTTCAATCCCTTACCCTTTCTGGACATGCTATTTTGCAATTGCTCATTTATTTTGGGTTTGCTGTTTTTGCTTCGCCCAAATCACACAGTACCGATTCTACTGCAGAAGCACGTAATTAGTGGCAGATCTGGTGATGTACTTTCAGACTCTGCTGTCTCTCCTCTGTTGGCAAGTCAGCATAGCTCTCTCGCTGTGTAGCCATAACAAAATAAATGAATCAGTTCTGCCCCAGGCTGTCAGCAAAGCATTACTGGTGCAACAAATGAAGTGATAGCAGCTGATTGGTCACTCCACTGCTGCACATTTTCATGCTATTGACCTCCCTACCTTCAATACCTGACTTGACCCACTTTCTCACCGCCCCTTTTTAAAGCAGTCCCACCCACAGGATCACACATTTGCTCTCAACCTTTTATCCAGCCACTCCATCTAACTCCTCTGAATTACTGCTTTACCTGCCCTATTGTTAGGGACCTCACCCTAATTCGACTATATACCCTTTCAACTATAAACCAGCAAGCAGTTAAGCAGGCCAGCAACACCAAACAAACTACCATGGGGTGCAACCACCTACTACTACTCCTCAGTACCTCTTTTGGCATTGCTGGTACCATACACATTCTTTTGTTTTGTTGTTGGAATAGATAAAGCATTTTTTCTTTTTTTCCTTTTTTCCTTCCCCTCCAGCAAACGAGGCAGTAGCCATCCCCTGGTGAAAAACTCATCTAAAAACTGCTGGCTAAATCTATCCTTAAGCCAGGGACTGCTCTGCAACTGGCAACCTAAGCTGTCAGCGAGTGCTGACCCCCTGATAGATCTAAGGGCAGCTAGACTTAGAACACCCTATTCCAACTGATCCATATAGAGATCATTCAACCATGCCTTACAAGGCACATGCTTTCCCCCCTGCACCCCGATGTGCTCGAAACCAAAGCGTCCCTCTCCCTAACAGGGGGGCACTTCTTGCCATAATCTACTCACCGACCCTCCTCTGGGTGGATAGGCTCATTGACCCATGCCACCTCGAACCAGGGGGCCATCTGCATAATGACCCTCCCCACGATTTCCACAGCGGTAACCCTATCTTAAGCATGCTTGCTCTCTCAATGGCGCACGAGATGGAAAAAATGGGTATATGCTATGACCTGTTCTACTTTATGAGCAGGATGCGTCGAAGGAACCTCGTCACCATACCCAGTACTAAACTACTCAGCTTACTGGTAGTGCTACTACTCCTGGCAGGAGATATTCAACCCAACCCCGGCCCCAATACCACCAATATTTTGGTGGCATCCCCTCAGGATCCTCGCTGGGTGTCTACCAAGGGTCTGAAGATAGCACATATGAATGTAAGTAGCCTCAAACCTAAAATACATGAAGTCCTAGCCTGGCTGGACCTCTACAAGCCTTATGTCCTAGCCATCTCTGAAACCTGGTTAAAAGCCCACATCCTTGATCACGAGATGCAAGCACTGGGCTATAGCACCTACCACAAGGACAGGGAATCCAAAAAAGGGGGTGGGGTGCTAATCTATACAAAGACTGATCTCACCGTGTCACCTCTAACCCTGCAGGGAAGTCTTCCTGCTGAGGGTGAAGGTATATTGATCCATAACCCTAGGACACACCAAGCAACTAACAATAGGTTGTGTCTACCACCCACCAAAGTCTGCCCTCCAATCACTCGAAGCTATCACAGTGGACTGGCCCAAGAGGTAGCTACGGAGCTACTCATTTTGGGCGACTTCAAACTCAACTGGGCCCAGGACCCTGGCCATGCCTCGATGTCTCTGACCCATGAAGCAGGTCTGATGCAGGTCATCTCTGAACTGACCAGACTGAATTACAAAACTGGGAATCACACCACCCTGGACTGGGCTCTGGTGTCAAACCCTGCAAACATCCAGAGTGCGGGCACAATGGCAGACCCCTTGAGTGACCATTCCCCAATTTTCTGTATATGGAAGAACAGAGCACCCAAGGTCCAGCCAAGAATCCTTACTGCACAAGACTACACCAAATTCTCAGAAGTACAATTCAATCACTACCTAAGTAGCCGGTACTGGAGCCCCATAACACTCCTCCCAACTCTGGCTGAGGCCTTGGAATACTTTCAGGACTTACTAAGTACAGCTGCCAACCTCTTCGCTCCTATGAAGAGACTGAGGGCGAAAGGCAGCTGTTACAAGTGGATCTCTCCATCCCTCAAAGCTCTAATGACTACTCGGGACAAAGCCTGGAAGAAGTTCAGGCTCTCCACCCTCCCGGCAGATCTTGTGGAATACAAAGCCCTAAGAAACAAAGCCCTAAGAAACAAAGCCAAGAGAGCCATTAAACTTGCTAAAATAGAGTACATCACACACCTCCAGAAAACTAGCTTAGACAACCCTAAGCAATTCTGGAATCATGTCAATGACCTGATTAAGGGCAGCAAAAAGACTGAATCCAGCCCCGTGGAGATCAACGGTCAGCTCACTACCGACTCTTCTCTAATATCGGCTTCCCTTAACAACCACTTCACAGATCTGGAGGCCTACAAGACCGGCCAATCTTCCCTGACTTTGGCCCCAAGCTCAGCTGAAGCAACACACTTTGAATGACCCTCTTTCCACCTGAGACTGGCAAAGCGCACCAAGGGGCTAACCCTCCTAAAGACGCTGAAACCTAAAGGATCAGGGGCACCAGATGGGATCAACTCTCAGCTATTAAAGGCGGGAGCCACCTCCTTATCCAGGCCCTTAACCATCCTCCTTAACAGATCACTGAGGGAAGGAGCAGTCCCTGACCAGTGGAAACATGCCAATGTAGTCCCTATCCATAAAGGTGGACTTAGGGAAAAACTAACCAACTATAGGCTGATCTCCCTTCTCTGCACACTTGCCAAGTTGCAAGAAAAGCTAATCTACAACCAACTCCAGGACTACTTGGAAGCTCATCAGCTCCTTGCTCCCTCTCAACATGGATTCAGACCAAACCATGGTACTGACGCTGCCCTCATTAACTTCTCGGACGAAGTGCTCAGGGCAATGGACAAAGGGATACCCACAGGTGCAGTCTTTATAGACCTGTCCAAGGCATTTGACCTTGTGGACCACAATCTTCTGCTACAGAAGCTGCACAATGTGGGCCTAGACCCCCATGCCCTCAAGTGATTTGGGAGTTATTTATCAGGCCGGACACTGAGGGTCACATGGAAGGGGGCCATGTCAGAGCCACTAACTCTAAAACAGGGAGTACCTCAGGGTTCAATACTAGGCCCCCTCCTATTCTCCCTATTTACCAACGAATTAAGTACCTACTGTGGGGAGAGCTCGGTTGTACAGTACGCTGACGACACTGTCATCTACCGACCCTTGGGCGATGTGGCCGCTCTTGGTCTGCTCCTCCAAAAGGACCTCACATCCCTAGAGACATGGCTGTGTGAGAACAGAATGGTACTTAATGCAGACAAACCAAGGCAATGCTATTCGGGCCAAGATCACTGGGACTTGACAGGTCCTCATCCGACTAACCACACTCTCTGACAAAAACATTAATGTAGTTCCCTCCCTTAAAAACTTAGGCCTAACTCTGGATCAGTCTGTCACCTACAAGGACCACGTGGACCAGGTCACCAGGACCCTACATCGTAAACTCGATACCTTGTACCGACTCAGGGACCAGCTCATCCCTGAGGCCAGGCTCTCCATTGCAACAAGTGTCCTGCTCCCTACCCTGACCTATGCGGCCCCAATTATACAGGGCATGGCAAAGCAAGAGGTATCCAGGATGCAAATCCTATACAACAAAATAGCTCGGTTCGCTACCCAAGACCACCCACGACGTCACCACTGTGACACTCTGGCCCAGCTCCGGTGGCCCACATTGGCCGCTCGCCTCCAATACCCATTGCTTGTCCAGGCCTACAAGCTACTCAAACCCTCTGCTCCACCGAGCATAGCCGGAACCATAGCCATTAAACACAACCCTAGGAATTTAAGGACATCAGAATGAACACTACTAGAAGTCCCCAGAGTAAGGACCAATGCTGGTGGCAGATCCTTTTCTTGCCAAGCCCCCAGCCTATGGAACAAGCTCCCCCCCAGTCCAGGACACCTCCTCACTCACGAACTTCTGCACCAGGCTCAAGTCCCGTATACTGGCCACAAGTGCATGCCACTGCCATGGCTCTTAAGGTATCCCCTTTTTCTGCATCAAACCTTCCCAAAGGTGAGCCGACCATGTACCTTCCTCCAGTATCTGGACACCTAGGGACCAATGCTACCTCATGTATATCACTATGCCAAGTAGTACCAAGGCAAAACTGTGTCATGATGATAACCATGTCTGTAACCACTGTCTGTAACCACCTTATGCTTAACAACCTATGTAATCAAAAATTTTTTCTCCACTGTATTTTATCTTGTATTGTTATCCCGGGTCACCTCTGAAAAAGGGACCTTCGGGGCTCAGTCGGCCTACCCGGTCACCAAAATTTAATAAATAAATAAATAAACTTATTGAACTCAAGCTTTGCCATTCCCTGAACTATCGGGGCAGCATAGGTGATTGTTGGCAGGAGGACACTAGAGGCAATGGCAGTCGTAGCTTCTGGAATCAGCTGATCCTTGAGGTGACAGAGGGTACCAAGTTTCCCATGAATGACTTTGGTAACTTGGTCAACATGTTGTTTTAGAGTGAATCCTGGGTCCAGAGTAAGGCCTAGGTATTTATGGAGGCCACTACTTCTAAGCTGTTCCCCATCCTGGAAGTAAGTTGCAGGTGTTGTGTTCTGTCTTGGCCAAGGGATCTAGGACCGAACAGCATGGCCTTGGTTTTGGTGGTATTAAGAGCCATTTTGTTCTTAATTAACCAGTCCTCCATTGTGAGCAGGTCCTCTTGGAGGGATGGGCCGAGGTTCCCCAGGTTGTCAGAGGATCTGTAGATGACGGCGTCATCAGCGTACTGAATAACAGCACTGCTCCCGCAATGGCCCTGCAAATCATCTGTAAACAGGGAGAAGAGGAGGGGACCAAGGATGGACCCTTGTGGTACCCCCTCCTTTAGGGGCAGTGGGTCAGAGATCTTATCCTTCCACTTGACTCTCTCAGAACGACCAGTTAGATAGTTTTCAAACCACTTGAGAGCATGGGGGTCCAGGTCTATGTTACACAGCTTGAGAAGTAGAAGTCTGTGGTCGACCAAGTCAAAAGCCTTGGAGAGGTCGATGAAAACCGCACCTGTGTTGGACCCTACATCAAGTTCTCTGAGCACATCCACAGAGATCTTTGTTAGAGCAGTGTCTGTCCCATGTTTGGCTCTGAAGCCATGCTGGGATGGGGAAAGGAGCCAGTGAGCCTCTATGTAGTCTCGGAGTAGTCCATACACCAGTTTTTCCTGAATTTTTGCCAGGATACAGAGCAGGGAGATAGGCCTGTAGTTGTCAGTGGGTTCCGTAGGTCCGCCTTTTGAATAGGAACCACGTGAGCCTGTTTCCACTGTTCTGGGACAGTACCTATTAGAAGGGACCGGTTTATGAGCCAGGTGAGGGGCCTTGTGAGGGCTGGGGCACCGTCCTTGAGCAGTCTGGCTTGGATACAGTCAAGCCCTCATGATCCTCTTGTTTTCAGGGACTTTAGGAGGGTGAGGACTTCTTTTACCTTTACCAACCTCAGATGAAAGGTTGGACGGTCTAGGTTAGGGGGTTCCAGTGTGTTGGGCCCTTTGTTAGGTGCTGGAAGCCCAACCTTGTAAGACTCTAGGTTTGTGAAGTGATGACTGAGGGCCACGGCAGTCAGGGTCCCATCATTCAGTATCTGCCCATTGGCCTCAATGGGGCCTGGGGCAGCCTTGCTTTTTCCCTTTATCAGCTCGTTGATGTGAGACCAGAATAACCTCAGATTGCCTAGGTTAGTTTTCTGGAGGTGATAAACGTATGCCCTTTTTGCAAGCTTGACAGCACGCTTACTTTGGTTTCTAAGAGCTTTGTAGGTCTCTAGGTCAGCTGGGAGTGAGGAGCACTTGAACTTTTTTCAGGCTTTGTCACAGCAGATCAACAGGGCCTTTAGTGGTGGAGTGATCCACTTGTAACATCTACCTTTAACTTGAAGGGTCTTCATTGGAGCAAAAAGGTCAGCGTTCCTCATGAGAGATTGTTGGAAGAAGGCGACAGCGCCATCCAAGGTAGGGAGGCGTCTTAACGGATTCCAGTCAGTGTTACTGAGGAAGGTATTGTATTGCTCGGATGAGAATTTAGAGTAGTCATGCGCTGTGAGGATTCTGGGTTGGATCCTAACTGCCCTGTTCTTCCAGACACAGAAGATTGGTGAGTGGTCACTCAGGGCATCGGCCATAATGCCTGCTGTCTGAATATTAATAGGGTTTGACACCAGAGCCCATTCGAGAGTTCAGTGGTGGGTTCAGTGATAACCTGAGCAAGATTCACTTCTTGTATCAGGCCATCGATAGTCGTCTTTGATTCCTGGGCCCAGTTTAGGTTAAAGTCTCCCAGTATGAGGAGTTCAGATGAGACATCTTTGGCTAGGGCTTTAGTGAGTATCTCCAGTGATTGGAGCGCATTCTTAGGGGGGCTATATACGCACCCGATGGTAAGGTGCTTAGCATGGCCAAGGGTGATGCGTATAAAGATCAATTCATTCTCAGAGCATGTGCTGTACTGCATGCTGATCTGAGAGGAGTTTAGGGTGTCCTTCACATAAATGAGCACCTCACCCCCCTCTCTTAGTTAGCCTGTTGTTTCTGTAGTGATCATACCCTATGGCAGCTACCTCATGTCCGAGGACATGGAGTTTCAGCCAGGTCTCCGAGACAGTGAGGACATCTGATTTATAGAATGCAAGCCATGCTTGGACTTCTTGGATCTTCGGTCGAAGGCTGCAGATATTCATGTGAGTGATCCGCAGCCTCTTCGAGGACAGCCAGGACTGATCCTGGGGGTAGGATATGGAGAGATTTGTAATTACAGGGCCCGAGTTCGGTTGGTATCACCTGCTAGGAGCAATAATGCAGTTAACAGGAGATGTATAGATAGGTTGAGAGAGGGAAGCATCACTTTTCTGGATATCCTCCTGGACTGGAGAAGTGTCCTGTAGCAGATCCCTTTTCTTGTGAATTCGTATGCAATTTGGAGGGAGTTTGTGCTAGAGGGGGTGGGAGAGTAGTAGTGGCTGGTGGAATGGGTAGCAAGTTCCCGTGGTCCAAAGGTGGCTGGGTCTTGTAGGCTAGCGAGCCAGTCCACCCAAAATATGGCAAGAATGTAAGTGGTAGCAAGAAGTAAACCTCTGTTAGGTTTACATGAGCACAACTTGCCTGGCCTAGTAGGCAGCTGGCTAGGCATTCTTACGTCAGGGTACGGACGTTGTGGTGTCATGCTTTTAACTGGTGCCTGGAGTACTTAGCCAGGCAGTCCTTTTTACCGCTTCCACGGTGAGTCAGTCACCCGGAAAATAATCACCAAAGGGAGGGCAATCAGAGCGAGGTTCAAAAGTCAAGATAGCTTTTGTGCCAGTAGAGCTCACAGATAAACCACACTTAACTACCTGACATCGACTACTAGCAATTGAGCTCCTCACTAACCCTATAGTATCACGATGTCACAGTACTCTAGGGTAGATCACATATCAACAGACTATGCTTTTAAATCACATTTGTCAGACTAGCATCTATATGGGACAGCACAATTGCAAAAATCAGTTACTGTCTGGTGGGATACAATATTACTCACGTTCAGTGTAAGAGAGAAGAAATGGGCTAAAGTACTAGTAAACAGATTCATACACTTATGATTCAGGTATGCCAGCTCGTAAGGCAGTGTATTTTAAGTTAAGAGTCAATATGTTGGTATGTGATTTGGCAATTGGTCTGCTGAAGCTTAGCCTAATTGTTGTCCAAGACCCCACGCTATTGGCCACTTGGAAGTTGTGGGTGGGCCAACGGCGCATTTAACGGGAGAAGGGAACAGGGCGGGTGGGCAAGACAAATTAAGGCACAGGAGCAGCAGTTCTATCATCGAGGAGGATCCGCCTGGCACGGAGCAGCTAGTTGGCGCCTCAACCCCGAGGTACAGGTCGTCGATTAAGTTACAGTTGGGGGGGGCCCAGTTCAGGAAGTCATCCTCACCACCTCTGATGATCTGGTTGCGGAGTCCCCCAGGAATCAAGCCGCTGATTTGGGTTGCAGCTTTATGTGCAAGGCTGCCCAGCATCACGGCTTGTTCCTAGCCAATAGGCATTTGTGCCCTTTTCAAAATAGATTTGGTGCCCAACAGAACAAAGGCACCAGCAGGGAGATACTAGCCCTACTAGTAACAGTCCAGGTTCACGTCGCAAGTCCCCGGGCACTTCGAGCTCCAGCCCTAGTGCAGGAAAAGCACTGCCAAGCACCTCTTCGGATAAGCAAGTATTTTTTTCCTTTTTACTTGTCCCCGGAGCAGCAGTTTAATTTCCTGGACAGGAGCAGCAGTTCTATCATTGGGGGAGGTCTTCCCGGCACGGAGCAGCTAGCCGGCGCCTCAACCCCGAGGTACAGGTCATTGATTAAGTTACAGTTGGGGGGGGACCCAGTTCAGGAGGTCACCCTCACCACCCCTGGCGATCCGGTTGCGGAGTCCCCCCAGGAATCAAAGTAGAGAGGATAACTGTTGTACTACATAGGATTTCTCCTTATTTTCTTTGTGGAATGGAAAATCCAAGATTGATTCTGCCTTCTCCCACATTGCTGCCAACTTTAACCATGTTGGGCTGGGAGAGGAGATTCTTTGCTAGTTGGTGGAACAGGAAATCCAGGACCCCTTCTGCAATCTTTCGTAGTGCCACCGAGTTTAAATGTGTTGGACTGAAAGAGGAGATCTTCTGCTCATTGTTGGGGGTCCGTAGCAGAGAGTGAGGGTTCTGATAAGGCTGAATGACTAGAGGCCAGCAGCAAAGCATGAGGGCCATCACATCAGAGGGTGGGAGATCCAAATGCTAGTGGCTAGCAGTACTAGTATTTGTGAAGGGGGTGCTGGAGAGAGTTCAATGGAGTTGGCACTGGGGAAGCAATTGGGAGGTGGGTGGGCTGTACACCACTGAGAACCAGGAAAGGAAAGTTGGCAGGTGGGATAACTGCAGAGCACTGGGAAATGAGGGTTCACTGGTGGCAGAGCTAGTGGAAGAAAAATAGTGCCAGGGAGGGTGTGGGGAACACAGAAACAGCAGTACAGATGCCCAGGGATCTCATGTATAGCAATGATGTGATGGAATTCCACTGCACAATTTTCAGATGTCTCTCTCTCGCTCTCTCTCTCCTCTCTCTCTCTCTCTTAGCAATATGTCAACATAACCCTGCTATGCAGCCATAAAAATTACTTTCAGGTTCAGCCTCGTTCTTCATTAAGAGAACTTTAAGTGCTTGTCAGACAGCTGCACATAGAAACATAGAATTTGATGGCAGATAAGGACCACTTGGCCCACCTAGTCTGCCCATTTTCCTACCTAACAGATAAGCTGCAGATCCTAGTTAACCAACAGCTTACTTCCTCCTGCCCCCCACTAGGACTGCCTTATGTCTGTCCCATGCATTCTTGAATTCCTCCACTGTTCTTGACTCCACGACCTCCTCAGGGAGGCTGTTCCATGCATCCACAACCCTCTCCATGAAAAAATACTTCCTCACATTACCTCTGAGCCATCCCCCCTCTATCGTCAAACTGTGCCCCCTTGTTCTTGCACATCTCTTTTTCTGAAAGATGCTACCCTCTGTAGCAAACCATGGTCTGACTTTTTTATAAGAAAATATTTAATTAAAGTCTTTCTCTCTTTCCTCCAGGATGGAAAAAGATTCAAAATGCTTACAATTAAGTTAGGAAATTAGCTAGTCATTTCAAGTGAGTGGAAGCTGGTAAAAAAACATTTCCGTCAGCAACAGAATGACACAAAACCTTCGGAGCAGCTGAACTAGATTTACAGGGTGAATTAACTGCAGTGTTTGCTTTAATTAGAAAAGTCAGGTTCTCAAGAAATTGGCTACAGAATTTCTTACTCCTAGTTGGGGGTGGTGGTGGAGTCTCAGTCTACTACTGTAGATGTAAGGGCAGACACTGAAACTGCTGTGAGTTCATATATCATTCTAGTGAGGTGTCATTGATAAATTCTGGTGGAGATAAAGGGTGTGGAGGGGAGGACCCAAGGAAAAACTTGACTCTTGTGAGGCCTTAATTAGTCACTGATAATACTCCTATAATTGGCCGCACCGATGGCCTTGGGATTAAGGCACTCACCTTCCACTCAGGGAGCATAAGTTTGATCCTGTCAGGAACATTGGGAGTAGGAGGAGTAATCTGGTGGATGCTCACTCCTCTATGGGGAGGGCTTGGTGGCCTAGGGAATGGGGAGCTTTCCCATGCAGAGTGGTGCTCAGTTTTGCCTCCATCCGGACACTGGGGCACAGCAGGGTATCTGTTGGTCAGATGTGATGGAGCTGTCAACACCAGACACGGCCCAACTGTGTAACAGTTACGGTGGTCCGTGGGTGGTCTTGTAAGAGTATCCGTTGGCTCCTGCTGACCATATTTTGATGACCCTGTCCCTGGGTCCTCGCCCACTGATGTTAAATACCATTGACAGTAATGAGCTACTTGAGGAGGGAATTGTTTGGCTGTTCAGTGCAACAAGATTCATTGTTTGTGGTCTGGGAGACACCTTGTGTGTGATACTGGGGAGCACTCAGAAAGGAGGGTCTGGCTTTGGATAGGGGGTTCCCTTAGTAGCACATAAGCCCTTCAGGACTGGTGTGGTATTGAGGGTGAATAGTTGAAATACTGTTAAATAGATACCTGATACCTTTTTAGCCACAATGGATGCAACGTCCCTCTACACTAGTATACCGTATACAGATGGCATTTCAGCCTGCCTTAATTACATGTATGAGAGAGGATTGGACCATGGCATTGACCCCAACATTGTGGGGGAACATGCTAAATTAATTCTGACACATAACAACTTCAGCTTTGATGGTAAACATTATGTTCAAACTATGGGAACAGCAATGGGCACCAGGATGGCTCCACAGTATGCCAATCTCTTTATGGCCAATTTGGAGGAGGACTTTTTAAGGCACTGTACACACAAACCACTTGCTTACTTCCGTTACATTGATGATTCTTACACAAGAAAAGTAATCACCCCGAGTCACACTAAGAAGTTTGTCATATATAGTCAAGCACTTCGGTACCACCGTCTCTGCTCAAATGAGGAAGACAGAGCTAAACATTTAATTATGTTGAAAAACATTTTTATTGAACAGGGACACTCTCTCAGAGAAATTGACAGAGCAGTGGAACGTACTACAAAAGTACCAAGAGAACACCTACTGCAATATAATGAAAGGACCACTACTAACAGAGTACCCTTAGTAGTCACGTATCATCCTGACCTTGAACTTCTACGTAAGATTATTAAGGACCTACACCCCATAATCAGTGAGGATGAAACCCTTAGTTGTATTTTTTTAAGAACTGCCAGTACTATCTTTTAATCAACCACCCAGTTTAGCCAACCAGATTATTAAGAGTAAACTTGAACCTGAACAGAGTGCCATGACATCATATGGCACACAACCCTGTAATAAACGTAGAAGTAAACCTTGTAAGCACATTTCCACTTCAGACTGTGTGATTACCTCACAAAACAGACAATTCAGGATATTGGGTAATTGTACATGTACATCAAGCAGTGTTGTTTATTTTATTCAATACAGAAAATGTCCTTGAACAGTGTATGTGGGAGAGATGAAACGGCAGCTCTGCAAAAGAATAAATTCACACAGGTATATTTATAGGAAGATGACTGACAGACAAGTGGCACAACACTTCTCTCAGGATAACCTCTCAATCTCAGATATGTCTGTGATGGTCTTGAAAGGACATTTCAACATTACACAACAGAGACGTGCTTGTGAGATCAGACTAATGTTACTTCTTAATACGGTGCAAGATGGCTTGAACATTGATGTTGGATTTATGACACATTACATGTAAACTTACATGGACCTTTACTTCAAAGGATGGACATATATGTTTTAGGTTTTCAGTAAGCCTTGGACTTTGACTCTCATGCAATACCTCTTAATTGGTTATCTACAGGTTGGCCTTTCACATTAGTATTGTGTGGATGTGTGCATGGGTGTGTGGGTATGTCTATGTGTGTGGGTTTGTGAATATATGTATGTGTGTGTTGTGAGGATAGAAGAAGTGTGGTACATTGAATTTTTAATATAGGTGTAACCCCTCACCCCTGCCTTTTTACTAAAATGACAGGTGGCATGCTGTTGGCGTTGGCAGCAATACCTGGTGGGGACCTGGGTTTGGGGAGGATGAGGTTACCTGGCACAAGGGACCTAGGTTTGGCTACTCTGCACAGGGGCACCCAAGTAAATCTAACTACAGGAAGCAATAACTGTAATGTCCAGAACCAGGATTGGGATTTTTCAGTGTGGCTTTATTCAAAACTAGCTGACACATGACAAAGCATTGATGGTCCCCCAAGGGGCTACGTTCACTGTATATGCAGATAGAGACTAAAGGCGGTCCACTTGAAGAATGAACCCATTTTTACTATTGTCTGGCTCTGGACCCACCAGGCATTCAGCCTGGACTTGCAGGCGCTTTGGATACACAGCCCGACTGGCCCGGCTCCCCTGCCGGCCACTTGACTGACTGTCCATTTAAAGAATGAACCCAAACTTTACTTGGAGAGACTCCCATCACACAAGGAGTATATTTTCCCAAGCTGTGGCTCCCCACACCACTTAGAGTCTGCGACTCCTAGAGAGATTTTCCAAAGTTGCGACCCACGTCTGGGTACCCACCTCATCACTGGCCAGGCGCATGAGGCAAGTAGCAAATCACAGAAGAAATCCGTAGAGGTGGACCTGGTCACTAAAGATGGGGGGTGTTCCCACCTCCAGCTCCCACAGCCCATACCCGGCCATTTCTCTGGACAAACATAAACTTAAACTGTGAAAATGTAGATTAAACGGTGGATGACCTGAAGCACCCCCTCTACAGCATTACTTGAAATCCATTAAAACTTTAGACTTTTTGACTGCTCCATTTGTTTGTCCTAGTAAAATAGTCCTCCCAAATAGCAGTCCACATTCCAACTTCCTTTATATTTCCAAACTGATGAAACAATTGGTTTGCCCCTTCAAATGGAGCAAAACACTCACCCATTCGTTGCAGGTGCCCCACAGGCGAAGTATTACATCCTTCACTGTTATACAAGAACAGAAACTGTAAACAGGCAGCTTTCTTCTATAGTGGAAATAGGGGATTGCCCCTGGAATTCACAGAGGGACTTTTCTTCAACCCCCCCCCCAGAGGGAAGGGGCACTGAGACCTGGACAGCGGTCTCCACCACTTTCAAAAGGTAAACAGGATCACACCTCCTTCTTGCTTTAAAACAAACCGAAGACTGACTTTGAAAACTCCCAAAGTTCTAAACTCACTCCCTGAGCTGCAGATTCCAATGTGGCTTATGCAGCTGCGACAGTTCTATGGTGATGTCATCTCTCAAGTCTCAGCTGTGACTGAGAACAGAGTGAGACAGTGTGAAACCCATTTAACTGGAGTTTCACAAGCTGCCTTCCCTGCCTACCACTAGGTCTTACTGGGATTCTAGTAACCCCGGGTAACAAGGGGGTTACATAGGTATTTGAGATGAGTGGTTATGTGGGTATAGTGGATGTGAATATTGTGAGGATATTGAGGTAAACTTATGCTCAGGTACATGACATTATGTTGTCATTGTGGTTAGGACTCTGGACTCATATTAGAGTGGATATTTATTTCCTTATGCTATTTCTGTATGTAACCCCCCTGCCAATGCAGGGAGGTACTAACTGGTGCCTTTAAGACACCCAGGGCATGTGCATGTCAGTGTGCGTGCATGCGCACGTGGGTTTGAGTTTTTGAGCCTATCAGGTGTGAGGGGCGTAGTCAAAGTGAGTTGGAGAGAGTTGAAGAGAGGAGGAGGTTCGAAGAGGAGTGAGTGCAAGAGGGAGCAGCTCAGCGGTTCAAGTGTGATGTCGGACAGCCCAGCATGTCGAGGCCTGTGGAAGGAGGGGATAGCTGCCCCCTTTCCTGAAGTATGGCAGAGAGAGCGAGTATCCCACCACCCATTGGTGGGACAGGAGCAGAGTGATGGGCAGAAATTTGGGGAAGAGTCGGGAGGAGAGAGAATTCTCTTCAAGATGACACTCGTGGTTGCCAGAAGGAGCCTAAAAGTTCAGGTGGCAGCTGGACCGAAGGAGGGGTACGAGATGGCAATTTATATCCTTTTCACTCTCTTATGTCCACCAGGTAAAGACTGTCCAATTTGTTCGTTCCTCCTGTTATGTTGCTGTTTGGAAGGCAGGCCCCCCTTCCCGATGTCCTCTTGTTTGGGCCAGGCGCATTGGAGCCTTATGGACTATGCATGTTATTGGGGCTTATTTAAGAACTGTTTGCAACTGTCCCACAACTTAGAGATATGCCACAAAGGGAAAGATAATTTCCACCCACCCCCATGGCTGGGAGTTTGAGTAAGACTGCGTAAAAGTCTCAGTCAGTGGGAGTAAGATTTAAGCGCTGTTCCAAGATAAGGGAACCTTTTGAGAAATCAGAAAGTAAGGAAGGAAAGTACTATGGAAACCAGTAGCAACTAAGCCCAGCTATGGGTTAAGAGTAGAGAAGTAAACGGAATGTGAAATGTAAAAAGTAACCACAGGTTGGCGGTTCAAATCCCCCTTCCATCCTTAGGAAATGTGCCACAACACAAGTTGTAGTCTGTTCACCTGAGCTCACAAAAAGTGCACTTGTATATATGTTACCTTGAGAAAAAGACGGCTTGAGCCTTTTTACAGAAAATAAATGGTTTGCTACTTGCACCCAGCAGTTGGTGGAAATTAAATCTTTTGAAAGAACAGCATGTGTCTTTTGCCTCCTAACCCTATGCGTTTCAGGACGGTGAGATCCAACTGGAGGGATGGGTCTGAGGTACTGTGAGTAGCTTGTCTCTGTGTTGGCAGTCTCCAACTGCCAAAAGTCAAACCCAAAGCAAAACTTACAAGGTCAGTAACCACTTAAAGGTATTGTTGAAGTATTAAATGTGATCCAGAGGTCAGATCCCCTCCCTCCCTCCCTCTCTTGAGACTGTACAGAATCAAACCCCTAGACACGAGGGGGTGAGGGTCTGCCTTGTTTTCCATTCAGGTTAGTGTGCAATGATGGTGTCAGGGAACAAACCTCCCCAGTTGCCCCATGGATATGTTGTTTTAAAACCAATTTCTAAGACTGTCTGGAGCATTGAAAGTATTAGTGTGCAAAACAGTGGAGTAGGAGGTTACATGTAATTTGAGTATATATTGTAATGTTTTTACACTCTGTACTTATTAGGATGGTGTATTAGGATTCATGTACATATACTTCATTTTAAGTAGTTACTTTCCCCGAGGGGGGGTAATTCCTAAGAATTTTGGTTTGGATTCCTTAGACTGTTTCTATGTATGTATTATTTTGATTATACACTGACATTTTCTTGAAATCTGTACATATCAGGCCACGTAGTCTAAGTTTCTTGGGGGTACCTGACTAGCACTCTTTTTATCTGGCACTTACACTGACAATTGATATTAGCTAAGGGAGGCAGTATAGCACAGTGGTTTAAGGCTCTGAACTGCAAATCTCAAGACCTGGGTTTGAATGCCACTGCCCCCACTTGCATACTGTATGACCCTGAGCAAGTCACTTAACTTCCCTGTGCTCCTAGGTCGCAACTGTAAACAAGCTTTCAGCTTAGTGTGCCACTCCTGCTTAAACAATTGAAGAAGAAAAAAAATCTTGTTACAACACGGTTTTAACATAATAGTTTGTTAAGATTATGTTGAGAATATATCTCCAGCTGGTTGTACTTTCATCAGTGTGATACACTTACCTTGGATATACATCATTTTCAACATTCTATATGCCATGTTAAGATAATTTCTGATGCTGTAATTTTGGGGCTCATCATTTTTTAATTTTTTAGTTGGTTATATGTTACATTTTAGCTTGCAGTTGTTTCTTGAGGGTCATCTCATTATGAACGGTTCTATTCTCAGCAGAGTGATGTACTGTGGCCTCACTTGTGAAATGTGTGTCTTAGGGAGGTTATCTTCACTTGACATGTAATTTAGTGAGCAGAAAATCTTAAGGTTCTTTTGGGGTTTTTATCCATTAGACTGATACATGGTACCTCTCTGCCTGCTGTTATTTTTAAACAACCTTTGACCTTTAAGTTTAGTTCAGCTGAAATCACTCTTTAAATATTCAAGCTCTCCAATGTCACTTTAATTATATCTGAAGGCCTATTTTAAACCAATGAAAATTATTTCTGTTTTTTTCTGCATGTTCTAAGTGTTAATAATATGGAATTTTCTAAATAACTCTCATTAAGCTTCTGAAGAAGGACTTGTTGGTCTGAAAGCTAAAGTTCTTTGTTCTTTTTGTAACATCCCTGTTGGTCCAATAAAAGGTATCAAACAATATGTTCTGGATTTTTTTATAAATAGAATGACATGAAAAATACTCTAGCAATAAGCTACTTTAAACATATATGCAATTTCATAAAGAGCACTCAGTATGTTGATTTCTCTATTAAATAATTAAATTTGAAAAGTGCTTATTACATTGATTCTGTACCAACTTCCTCCCTGATATATTACTATTAATTTTTGTAATCCTCATTAAAAGTGTTGGTCTTATAAAGAACAACAAGCTGATAAGCTCTACCCCCCATACTCAATAAGTTTGTGCTTAGTGCAACCTGCTTCAAGTTCAAGTTTATTGCAGGAAACTCTGTTGAGCAAGCTCATTGACAAGGAGGTCCTAAATCATGTAAACAGTCAGGATACATTTCATAAAAAGGCAATATATAAAAAGTAAAATGAAACAATATACAAATAAGATTAATATGCACCAATTCATATAAGTACATCTTAGTAAAATGAGGTACAGTTAAGGTTCATATAGTACCTAATTCTCAATTACGACAAGACAAGGTAGGGATTATTAGCATAGGGAGGGGAGGAGCTATAAATGTGAGGAGTGTACTGTGACAGGAGAGAGAGTTAAGTAAAAGGGAGGGGTTGGAAATGACAGGAGAGAGTAGTTGAATAAGAAGGAGGGGTTGAAAATGAGTGGTGAGTGGAGGAGAAGGGCTAAAAAGAGTAGGAGGAGAAGGATATAGATAAAGAAGGCAAAGGTAGGAGGAGGAGGTTTTGAGAATAACTGGATAGTTTCATGTCCTGACAAGCACTGGTTCCAGGTGGGTGGTCATTAGGATATAAAGGCAGGGATGAGGCTTAAAAGCAGCTACAAATATCTGTTATTTTGGAAGAGGATAACTCTTTGAAGAAATTTACCAAAACCATTCTGCATAGTTTCAGGGTGGATTGGAGTCAGTTCCAGATTGTAGGAAGAGCATATGAGATAGAAGAACATTTGCCAAAGGTGGTGCGAGTCCTAGGCACGTCCAGGAAGATGAAGTCAGATTTACTGAGGGAGTATGCACAGTGGGAAATGCAGATGAGAGATGTTAGGTAGCTCAGAAGTTTGTTCAGGAGTAACTTGAACGTCCAGATACCAGCATGGAGCAAACGTCTAGTGGTAAGTGAAGTCCAGCCAACAGCTGCATAAAGGTCACAGTGGTGGGTTCGGTATGGGGATTTGGTGATGAACCGCAGGGCATGGTGGTAAAGTACGTCCAACTTATTTAGGTTTGAGATGGCAGAGGAACTGTAAATTAGGTCCCCATAGTCAAGCAATGGAAGGAATGTGGCCTGCACCAGCCTGGTTCTAGTTTCAATCGGGAAGAGAGACTTATTTCTGAAAAAGAAACCTAACCTGGTTTTTAGCCTTCTGGAGAGGTCCTCAAAATGGTCATTGAAAGAGAGTTTGTTATCTAACCAGATGCCAAGATATTTAAATTTGGGGACAACTTCCAATGATTCGCCTAGCGAAGTGGTAACAAAGTCCGTCGGTATACCATGGGGGCGGTAGATGAGTTGCTAAGAGTCAGAATCATAGCCTTAGTTTTCTTAGCATTAAGAAGAAGCTTGGCATTAATGAGATTAATTTCAGCTGAGCAAAGTCAGCTTGCAGCACGTCCCTTACTTCAGACAACGTAGAGCCAGAGGTGTACAGTACTATGTCATCTGCAAAGAAGTGTAGGTTGGGTTTGGTAATATAAGAGTCAAGATCATTGATGTACAAGGAAAAGAGAATAGGGCCTAGGATGGAGCCTTGTGGGACTCCCCTGGCATTTGGCAAGGAGGCTGAGAATAGGCCATCGGCTTTAACTTCTGGGTCCTCTCCGCTAGGTAACTGGTGAACTACTGAGCGGTGGAGGGAGTGGCTCCTAGTTTAGTAAGGCTGGTGACTAGTAGACTGTGGTCAATGGTGTCAAATGCTTTACTTAAATCTAAGAAGACTGCACCAGTGATCTTTTGGTATCCATAGAAGAGATCCAGTCATTAGTGACTTTAGCCAGTGCTGTGATAGTGCTGTACTTAGGCTGGAAGCCAGATTGAGCTGAGTTCAAAAGTGAGAAGGTTTCGATATGAAGTTTTAATTGATTGTAGATCAATTTTTCAAAAACTTTTAGAGAGAATAGGCAAGATTAAGATAGGCCTGTAATTATTTAGATCACATGGGTCCCCTGATTTGAATAAGGGAAGGATGTGGGCGGGTTTCCAACAAGATGGAACTGTGGCAGAAGAGATGGAGAGGTTGAGAATATGAAGAATGGGGGCCGTGAGAATGAGATGAGCATAGCCTAGTTTTAGGAAAAATGGTTCAAGACCATCATCCCCAGCACTTTTCTTGATGTCAAGATTAAGTAGTAAGTCTTCTACTTCTTTGTAGTTAAGTGTACGCAGCTGGAAAGGACAAGTCGAGGTACGGGGAATAGGACTAGAACTGGCTTTAATAATCCCTCGGCCTGCATAAGGTGAGGAGTCATAGGCTAAGCCAGCAGTGACAAAATGGGAGTTGAGTTCTTCCAGGATTTGGGAATTACTTTCAATAATCCTGCCATTGGTAAGGACCTTGGCTGGAATGGAGGGGGGCACTAGGCCGTCCTTCAATGGATTTAAATGTCCTCCAAATGTTATGTGAATTTCCTTTGGCCTGTTCTAGGGTGGAATCGTAGTTTGTTTTGGCAGAGTGAATGCTTTTTACACACGCATTCCTAGCTGCTCTAAAAGCCTGCCAATCTGCAGGGTGCTTAGTGCGCCTAGCCAGAGCTCAGGACTTGTCCCTGTTAGTGAGTGCAGCCTTGAGACTTGGAGTAAACCAGGGGTGAGAGGTGTGGCGCATCATGACCTTAATAAATGGGGCACGCTTATTTGCCAGTGTGACAAGGTTGTTGTTGAGGACAGAGACAGCCTCATCAGCTGTTTTGGCAAGATAGAGATCTTGCCATTTAACCTTGCCTAAGTCAGACAGGTAATTTACTGCCTGAAATTTACGAAAAGACCATTTAGTTATGAACTTGGGCTGGTGTTGATTCTTGGCATGCGATCTTATGCATACAACAACCCTATGGTCGCTCATGTCATTGTGGAACACCGTGGAGCATAGAATTTTATGTGGATGAGTGGTTAATACAACATCTAGGAGTGAACTGTTGGCACGGTTCAATGTGTTATTCCTTGTTGGTTCACTAACAAGCCGTACTAGGCCAAACTCATCACAGAGCGATTTCAGGCTGTGTGATTTTGAGGACAGCCAGTCCATGTTGAAATCCCAAAGGATTATTGTCTCGGAATTGGGAGCCGTGATTAGAGATTTAAGTACATTGAGGATATCGGTTCCACCAGCTGGGGGCTTGCACCAGGAAAAATAGCCCATTGCACCAGAATGTCATATTCAGCCACTTGTGCTGTGCAAGTTAGACAAGCTAGCACCTGAGCACAAACATAAAGTATTCAGCACGTAAAAAGGGGACGCTGATGCAAATATTTGGCTCAGCTGGATAGTCAATGGATTAGCACTGCACTAGTGGCAGTTAGCACACTTTAGTGCAGCACAAATTAAAGCCTATAAAAAGCAGGTCTTAACCCAGGGCAAACCCCAGAGGCAGAGAGAGGCACTACATCACACAAAATGGCACACATTGCGTACCTAATGCAGGCAGTCATGGAGAATGAGGAGTGGGCTAATGCCCCCCGTGTCCCTGCAGAGATCCCAGAGGCACTATGCTGCAGGCTGACCGTACCATCCATGAGTCACATTCAAAGTCCTCAGTAACAACTAGTTCATGGGTTAGTATCGGCTCAACAGACCCATGCTGATGCAGTTGTGTGAGCTGCTACATAAGCACCTACAGAAAGACACCCACCGTAGCCATACAGTGTCCATAGAGCTCAAGGTGAAAGTAGCGCTGTGCATTCTGGCCGCTGGAACCTTCTAGATACCAGTGGGTGACACCACTGGTATCACACAGTCTGCCTCCTTGCATCTGTTGGATCATTTCCTAGATGCCCTCATGGCCCACGCCGGGGAGTTCACCCCATTTCCACCACACCCAAGAGTGAACAACAGCCATGCAGCAGTTCTATCAGACTGCACATCTATTAGGCTGCCCACCTACCAGCCATACTGGGTGCCATTGACTGCACCCATGTTGCTGTTCATGCACCCCAGGGGATGGGGTGGAGGCCTATGTGAATAGAAAGGGCTTCTACTCCATCAACCATCAGGTGTGTGCGATGCAACAGGGGACATCATCAATGTCCTGGCATGGTACCCTGACATTGCCCATGATGCCTTCATATGGTACAATTCCACTCTGTGTTAAAAGGTTTGAAGGTGGAGATATACTTAGTGGACACCTCACCAGTGAGTATATGCCCCAGGCCCCACCTAGCAGCCATTGATGTCACTAATGAATACTCTTATTCTACACAGGGAACAGTGAGTATCCCTTGCATCCTTAGCTACTAACACCTGTTCTACGACCCTTATCTGTTGTATAGAACAGGTACAGTGTGGCGCACATCGCTACACACTGTGACATTGTGCAGGTCTTTGGCACGCTGAAAATGTCTTGACCATTCTGGTGGTGCCCTACAAAACACCCCTCAGAAGGCATGTACAGTAGAAGTCACTTAATTGTAATGCAGATACTGTAATCGGAACGTCTGCTTTATGGGGATGTCCCACTGGGAACTGAATAGGTGGCCATGTATTCCTATGAGCAATGTTGATGCTTAATGGGGATGGGGAGCTCATTAAATTGGAATGATTCTTTCCCATCCAGTCTCGTTAATCCCCACTAATCCTATGAGCTCTGCTGCCATTCCCACTAATCCCTTTTAGCACCTGTTTATCACCTCTCATGCCTCCTTCCTGTCTTCTGTCCAGCATGAGTGAGTGAGCTCTGTTGCTGCTGTTTCCACTAATCCCCATTAATCCCTTTTAGACCCCACTTATCCCCTCTAATGCCTTCCTCTTGTCCTGTCTCCACCGGGAATGAGTGAGCCAAATAAGACATGAAATGGTGCCGACATCTCTCCCTAAGCCCTTTTATAGTCTCTCTCTCTCGATGAATGGCACTGAACCAAAAGCAGATATAGTGGAAGACTGATGCAGCCTGAGGGAATTTCACAGTATTCCTGTTATTTTCCCCTGGCCTGCTGGCTCTGCATCCACTGCAGTTTCCTTCTGTGGCTGGTAAGCATATCCCATGGTTGAGTGCCATGTTGTGTAGTAAGCAACAAGCAAGGAATGTGGTACAACAGAAGCCACTTAATTGAGACAACCTGGAACTGGGCTTTTCGTCCCAAGTAAGCAGCTCTCCCATTTAACAGAAAGCAATAGAAACTGATTGTTTTGCCTCTGTTTAGCATGTTTTGTTTTTCCCAACCCTCCCTCTATCAGTAGTGATGCCTGTGATCTGTAGTGCTCCTACTGGTTCCGGGATTCTGTTGTGAAGTTCAATTCCTCTGAGACAATGTTGTGCTGGACACAGCAGGTGATTGAGGTGACCATAAAATTTTCTCAGGCTGTGTCTCCCTTCCACTACAGACGCTGGAGTTCAGTTCTGAGAGACAGTGTCACATTGTACGGAGAAGGTGACTGAGGTGACCGTGAAATTCTCTCTGGCTACATGTGCCTCTCTTCTCTCTTCCAGCTGTGGTGTTTATGATGTGGGAAAATCACAGGAATACTGTGAAATTCCCTCAGGCTGCATCAGTCTTCCACTACAACTGCTTTAAGGAGTCTGGGGGCTAGCCGGGCACCATCTCCTGGCAACTGGTGCAGCTTTTTTCCTGTTTTCGGTCCTCCCCAAGGGCGTCGGCACTCAAGAGGATCCAAGGAGGTTGGGCATGTTGAGATGCCAGCAACCTGGGATTAGGAGCAATCTTGGGTTGCTGAAGGGCTAGCTGGGGGGAGGAGGATCAAGCACCCAAGGGGCTGCTCTCCTCCTTGAGGGATGGTGGGCTGCAAGTCCCGCTGTATTACTGCCACCTGGGTGACCACAGGTGGAGGTGCAGCAGGATCACAGAAACTCAGGAGGGTAGGACATCAGCCGGGATCTGGAGCGGTGGCACGTCTCAATGTGCCCCACCTCCTTCTATCCCCTTGTGTGCCAACGCCCTTGGGGAGGACCGAAAACAAAAACCCTGCACCAGTTGTCAGGAGATTGGATCCAGCTGCCCCCAGACTCCTTAACCAGGCTACTTCAGGGCCAGCTGGACCACCAGCACCACACACTTAGGACTGTAGAGGATGACCCAGGATCCCCTCCCTCCCTGGGGGGGGGCAAGGCAGGATGGGGGTGGGTCCGCCAGTTCCCGAGGAGTTATCTGGGGCGGAGCTAGAGGAGCACACAGCATAGGGCTCCCTAATGAGTGATGACTGGTGGGGAGAGAAAGGGGGCATAAAGTGCAAATTAACAAAAAAAATATATATGTTATAAATGAATTGCAAGACAGTGCAGAGCTTACAATAAATAGAAAACCATCCAGGCAAGGGGGTGGGTACAAAGGGGAACTGGAATAAAAAGAAAGCCATGCAGTCATGCAGGCAGGAAGTGGGGTACAAAGGCAGATTAAAAGTACAACAAAGCCATCCAGGTGAGTGGATGGGTGGGGGGCAAAGGGGAATTAAATGAAATACAAGGGGATAAAAAGAAAAACAAAGCCATCCAGGCAGGGAGGGTAAAAGGAGATAAAAATTAAAACAAATCCATCCAGGCAGGAGGAACAATGGGGGATGGAAAGAATTACAAAGCCATCCAGGCGGGGGGGGGGGTACCATGGTTATTGTGAAGGGGGGCATGAGGTGGCATATCTGGCATAGGGCTCAGGTAACATAACCACCTTAAGTGTGACCTATACCACCACCACAGATACAGGGCTGTCACGTGGGATGTTTCTGGAAGGCTAGCAGGGTGGACATTGTGCATGTAATGGGGACAGGTGTGTGGACACTGTCAGCCACCCATGGCCATGGCCCCAGGAGGTAGTGACCCCTCTAAGGAGCAGGTCAGGGGTAGGCGGCATCAGTCTGCCATATGCCAGTGTGCAGTGTGTGTGCTTGGTATCCTGGGCATCAATCTGCCCTCACTGTGATGGGCAGCCTGACGCCAAGGTGTCTGCTGTGGGGTGACACTTCTCCAACTGGAATGGGTCAGTTCTGTGGCCAGCACCTGCAGTGCCAGAGACCACGGTTGCAGCCTCCAGCACGGCAGTGGCCACCAAACCCAAGTCAGTCACAAGTGACTGTTCCAGTCTCCTGAGGCTAGCATCGATACCAGCAGACAGGGATGGCTGCAGCCTATCCAAGGACACCATGTGCTCCATATGGTAAACCTCTGTATGCTTCTCATGGTCGTGTAAGATGTGGTCAAGTGGCCCATCATGGCCTGCAGGCCCTAATATGCCCCTACAGTGTCGTGTCATCCATGTGTTTTATACACAGCCCACAGGTCTGCAAATCATTTTATCATAAGTAAAAATGAAAAGGGACCCGTTTTGTACCCCAGGGTACACCTCCTATCACATGACCTGCCTCAGATTTTTGCTCTTCAGTTTCAATCCATTGTGTTCTTCCCTCTAAAAAATTTTCAATCCATTGTGTTCTTCCCTCTAAAAAATTTTAAACCCACCTTACAATATCAAAAGTAAATAAATAAATAAATAATAAACTTGGAATTCAAAATGCTTCCTGTTTGCCAGTTAGTGTCTCATGGTCTATTAAGTCAAATGGTTTCTGTAATCCTCCAAGACTGCTCTAACAAATTGTTCATTGTCCCACACTGTCATAGTCAATTCAAGATATTTCAGACTAACATCTGTGGTGGAGGTGCCCCTCAGGGGCCCAAACTGATCTACGTCAATCTTATCATGGACCCATTCCATAATCTATTTAGTAATAAAAGTTTTAGTCATTGTAGATATAACATAAGGAGGCAGTGTAGTGCAGTGGTTTAAGGCTCTGAGCTGCAAACCTAGAGACCTGGGTTTGAATCCCACAGCCCCCACTTGCATACTGTGTGACCCTGAGCAAGTCACTTAACTTCCTTGTGCTCCCAGGTTGCACCTGCAAACAAGCTTTCAGCTTAGTGTGTCTCTCCTGGTTTAAAAAAAAAAAACTTAAGTGAGTGAGACTGGCCTAAAATCTTTGGTTACGTCTTCAGGAGTAGTTGCCTTTGGAATGGGGGTTACCCTAGTCTGTTTCCACTGCTGTGGAATTTTCCCCCAAATCACTGATTTATTAAAGATGTTACAAAGCCATGAATAAAGATTCTGAGCTGCAGCCCCTAATGCCCGCCCCTAGTGACGCCCCTCACAGTGGTGGCTGGGTTGGGGGCATTAGAAACATGCAAACACATAATTTGTTGGCAGAAAAGGGCCAGTTAGCCCAGCCAGTCTGCCCAGATGGTCCCTGCCTAGTCTTATCTCCACTGATCCTAACTGGTTTCTCCCTGCCTATTTACTGATATTCCCCATGTCTATCCCACACATGCTTGAAGCCTCCTACTGTTTTTGCCTCCACCACTTTCACTGGTAGTCTGTTCCAGGCATCCACCACTCTTTCAGTGAAGTAGCACTTCCTCACATCCCTCTTAAACTCCCCCCTCCAGCTTAAGAACATAAGAATTTGCCGGGAGACGAGGATCTCTTGATCCATCTAGTCTGCCCAGAATACCTACCCCTCCCTTAGACTATTTCCTTTTTTGCACGTAGTGTTTATCCCATGCAAGTTTGAATTCCCTTACATTTTTTGAGTCTACTACCTCTTGCAGTAGGCTATTCCAAGGGTTGACCACCCTCTCAGAAAAAAAGTACTTCATCGCATGCTCTCTGACCCTTGTGCTCTTTCTCATTTGTAAGAGACTCAACTCCTGCACACTGTTTGCCCTTCGTGAGGTACTTATAACTCTATAATTTTCCCTCTCACTCTCCTCTATTCCAGAGTGTACATGCAGAGATCCATCAGTATCACTTCATAGGGCTTTTGAAGCAACTGCTGCAACATTTTAGTTGCCCTCCTCAGAACTGCCTCCACCCTGTTTATGTCCTTTCTGAGGTGTGGCCTACAGAACTGGACATATTACTCCAGGTGGGGTCTCACAAGTGGGAGATCCAGTGGCAATACCACCTCCCTGCTCCTGCTTGAGATATCTCTCCCTAAGCATTCTAGCATCCCACGTGCCCTACCCACTGCTTTGTCATACTGCCCTGCCACTTTGAGATCATCAGATTTGATAACCCCAATGTTCTTTTTCTGCTTAGTGACTGTCAGTACTTTCCCCCCCATCCTATAGTCAGCCTCTGAGTTCCTATGGCCTAGGTGCATGATTTTGCACTTTTGGGGATTGAACCCCAACTGCCATTATCTTGACCCCTCCTCTAATTTCCCAAGGCCTCTATGCATGCTTTCCACCCCCTCCTGAGTGTCCACGCTATTACAGATTTTGATGTTCTCTGCAAAAAGACATACCTTCCCTTCCAGTTCTTCCGCAGTGTCACTTATGAAGACATTAAAGAGGACCAGTCCCAGTCCTAGGTGTCAGTGTGGCTCAGTTGGTAGCACATCCTCTTCTGGGCTGGAAGGTCATGAGTTCTCATCGCACTCTGGGATTGGGCTTATAACGTAAATGCTGGCACCCGAGTGCAGTACTGGGGGGTGTTGTACTGTTTGGGTCTGCCGTCCTTAGGAGGAGATGTTAAACCAAGGTCCCTCTCTGGTGCTGTCCTGGTAGGTGTCCAGGTGAAGTAAAAGAACCCAGGACACTGTTTGTAAGAGTAGAGGATTTTCCCCAGTATTTTGCCAGCATTTCCCTTTCCAAAGAACTAGTTCATGCAGTTGTCCAAGGTTGTGTGTGAGTGATGATGAGTGAAATGACCACCACTACATATTCAGTCATTTCACTACAGTCTCACATTGCTTGTAAAGCACTTTGGGATACAATGTGTATGAAAAGCATTATATAAATGCTGATTCTTCTTTTTTAGTACAGTGCAAAGTCATGCGGTACCACACTGGTCACCCAACGCTCATTAGAGTGAGTGCCATTAACCACCACCCTCTGTTGCTTATGCATTAACTAGTTCATTAGCCATGTTACCACTTTGGGTCACATCCCTAGGCTGCTTCATTTTTTTATCAGTCTCCTGTACAGCACAGCGTTGAAGGCCTTGCTAAAGTCCAGACAGACAACATCCATACCCTCCACTGATCTAGTTTCCTGGTCTTCCAGTTGAAAAAATTTATCAGACTTATCTGGCATGACCTCCCTCCATGAATCCATGCTGCCTCTGGTCTTGTAGCCCACTAGATTCAAGATACTTTTCCAACTTTTCCTTTAACAGGGTTTCCATTAATTCCCCATCACTGATGTGAGACTGACTGGCCTGTAGTTGCTAGCTTCCTTTCTGCTGCTGCTCTTATGGACAGGGACCACACCTGCACTCCTCCAATCCTCCAGCACCATGCCTGTTTCCAGTGAACTGTGGAATAAGGCCATCAAAGGGGCAGCTAGCACCTCTCTGAGTGCCTTTAATACCCTTGGGTGTATCCATAGAAACATAGAAAGTGATGGCAGATGGAGACCATGTGATCCAGACAACCCCCTGCCTAGTCTGCTTCTTTCCTGAAGTTCCCATACTGTTTGTCCCATGCTAGCTTAAAAGCCCCAACCGTCTTTGCTTTCACCACCCCCAGGGCCAGGGCATTTCAAGGTTCAGTCATCCTTTCGGTGAAGAAAAACTTCCCAAAGTTGCTCCTGAATATACCTCCCCTTAGACGCATGTTGTGACCTCTAGTCTGGGTACAGTTGTTTATCTGTAGAAGGCTTTGTGCTTGCACCCTATTGATTCCCTTAAGGAACTGGAAAGTCTTTATTATGTCTTCCCTGTCTCTTCTCTGTTCTAGGGAATACATATTGAGCTCTAGGGAATACTTGATGCAGTAACTGCTCATTGCTGCATTTATTGTTTCTTTTACTGCTTATTATTGATTTCTCTTGGTAGCAGGTTGATTTTTTTATTTCTTATAAGGGGCTAACAGGGAATTGTTTTGGCGCTGTTGAAAATTTGAAACCTATTTTGGTGTGATTTAAGTGAGGCTGTTATTTCTTTGAATTAGAAACCTATTTTTGGTGTGCTTTTAGTGGGGCTGTTATTTCTTGGCTGTGTGTACTTGCTGTTGAAAATTTGAGATCTATTCTGGTGTGATTTAAGTG
Organism: Neoceratodus forsteri; assembly: GCA_016271365.2. Taxonomy (NCBI): domain Eukaryota; kingdom Metazoa; phylum Chordata; order Ceratodontiformes; family Ceratodontidae; genus Neoceratodus; species Neoceratodus forsteri. Next base: position 1,098,510,457 of record CM057451.1, read on the forward strand.
GGGCTGTTATTTCCTTGCTGTTGAAAATTTGAAGCACATTTTGGTGTGCTTTTAGTGGGGCTGTTATTTCCTTGCTGTTTTTTCTTGCTGTTGAAAATGTGAAACCTATTTTGGTGTGATTTAAGTAGGTCTGTTATTTCCTTGCTGTTGATGCTGAAAATGTGAAACCTATTTCGATGTGATGTACATGGGGCTGTTATTTCCTTGCTGTTTTTACTTGCTGTTGAAAATTTGCATAATGTAAATTACAAACAAATTACAAAAACAAAAAAACTGACATCAAGTAAAAATACCTCCAAAACACCAAGCATATGGACCTAGAAGGAAAGCTATACATCTAGAGGAAACTGGAAGGAGGGCTTCAGAAACAGACAACTAGTGTAATAGCTAATAGACAAATAGTGTAATAGTGTAATTACACAAATAGTGTAATAGCTGTGTACATGCAGAATAATGTGGGGAATGGTGCAATGCAGTGGATGCGGGGCAGCCATATTCAGGCAGACCGTCTGGATGCTGAGGTACTGCCCTATCTGCAGGCATCTCCCTAGACTGTGGCACGAGGTAGCCAGCCTCAGAGCGGAGGTAAACTGGGTCAGGTGTACCTTCACCCCATCCAGAGACCACCCAGTCCAATGCCACTGCCTCAAAGGATGCCAAGAATGAGGAACACTTGCACAACAGTGGGCTTGGGGAGGGTTAGGACAGTCAGGCAGAGGCACATCCCAAATTCTATTCCACTCCAGAACTCATATGCCGCACTGGCAAATGGGGACAACCAGACAGAGGCACCCAGAGAAGTGGAAGGGAAGGATGTGGAGGTCAACCTAGGAGGTGACCTCAGTGGGGGGAGCAGTGGACCCCAGAGGAGGAGGAAACGAATCCTGGTGGGGGACTCTATCATATGGGGGATCAAGCTAGGAACATGCGAAGGGGAGGACTGGGAGGTGAGATGCCTACCAGGTGCCATGGCATGGAGGGATGGGAGGAAGATCCTGGGAATTGCCAGGAAGACAAGATGAGAGGGGGAGCTGGATGTCATTATCCACCTAGGAACTAATGACCTGGCAAATGGGAAGCCTAAGGAAGTTCAAGAAGAGTTTAGAAAATTGGGGAAGGGTCTCAAGCAAGTAGCTACATCTGTCACCTTCTCAGAAATACTACCTGTGAGAGGAATGGGAGAGAGTAGGGGCGCATGCACCAACAACCTTAACACATGGTTGAAGAACTCGTGCTGCAAGGAAGGGTTTAGATTAATTGGTGACTGGGGACCCTCCTGGAGGGATGGGGGCTGGTTCAAGCCTGATGGCCTGCATCAATCCTGGAGGGGAAATCCAAGCACTAAATGAAAAGTTTAAATGCTACATAGACAATTATTTAAACTAGTCAAGGGGGTGGTCAGCAAGGAGGGTAACTCATTGTCCACCCCCCATAGCTAGCAGTGGAGCCAGAGAACAGGAGGATGAGGAGATAGCACTACAAAGCAGCATACAAAAGATGGAGGTAGGCACCCAATGGGTAGACAGGCAGAAAAAGGACAAAATACAAAGGAAGGGCAGACTGCAGGGAGAACCAGGGATAAAGGACAATCAGGAGGGGACTGGAATAGAACAGCAAAACAGACCAGGGAGGTCACATCATAGAAAGCCATGTGTGCCAATGCCAGAAGCTTTAGCAACAAGATAGAGGATCTGGAGGCTTCCATGGCGCAGTCAGACCTAGACATTGTGGCCATCACAAAGACCTGGTGTAATGATAACTACGACTGGGAGATGGCCATACCCGGCTACAGCATATTCAGAAGAAACAGGGCAGGCAGGAAGGGAGGAGGAGTGGCACTTTGTGAAAGATGGCATAAAGGCCACAGAGATCAGGGAGGAACAAAACTGGGAGGGGGAGATACTGTGGGTTAAGCTGGAAAGGAAAACGGGGTCAGCCATCTGCACAGGGGTGGTCTACAGACCACCAGCCCAGGAGGAAGAGACAAATAGGGAGTTAATGCTAGCCATCCAAAGGATGGCGGACAAGGGGGAGGTGGTGCTGGTTGGAGATTTCAGTATTCCAGATGTGGACTGGAGCCTCCCAGCAGCAGCATGAAGTAGGAGCAGATTTATCCTGGACTCCCTTCAGGGTGCCTTCCTTATGCAACTGCTCATGGAACAAACTTGGCAGATGGCAATACTGGACCTCATGCTCACAAATGGGGATAGTGTGATAGGGGTAACAGTGGGGGAGCACCTGGGGAACAGTGACCACCGGTCACTGTGGTTTGAAATCACAGAAGGAGCGAACCAAACTGCAAAAAAACATGTATCCTGGATTTTAGGAGGGCAGATTTTGGGAAAATGGTGATATGTTTGAAAGAGGCACTAATAGGAATGGGAAGGGAATTGGGTGGAGGAACAGTGGGCAATATTTAAAACAGGGATTACAAGAGCAATACAATTATGCGTTAAGCAGGTTAGCAATGGGAAAAGGAAGAGGAGGCCATTATGGTTTTCCAAGGAGGTAGCGGAGAAAGTGAAAGACAAAAGATCACATTCAGGCAATACAAAAAGACACAGATGGAAGGGGGTAGGGAGAAGTACTAGGAGAAGCAAAGGGAGGCAGGGAGGTCAGTAAGGGAAGCCAAAGCTCAGACAGAAGAGCGCATCACAAAATCAGTGATTAGAGGGGACAAAACCTTTTACAGGTACATAAGTGAAAAAAGAAGGGTGAAGGGAAGGATAGTGAGACTGAAGGGGGGATGGGGGCAGCGTGGAGGATGACAACAGTAAAGCTGACATACTGAAGAGATATTTCTGCTCAGCCTTTACTGAGGAAGGGGAAGGTAACAAGCCTGAAGGGAGTACAAGGGGTGAGAAGGGCACGGAAATGGACACAAGTCCCTTTACACAGGAAAGGGTCCTAAAGGAATTGGATGGAATAAGAGTCGATAAAGCAATGGAGCTAGATGGGGTGCACCCCAGGGTCCTAAAGGAACAGAGAGTTGGAGGCTGAACCTCTGGCAATCCTGTTTAGCCAATCACTGGAAACAGTGGAGGTACCCAAAGACTGGAGGACAGCAGATGTAGTCCCCTTATACAAAAGCGAGAACAAAGAGGAAGCTGGGAACTACAGACCAGTCAGCCTGACCTCGGTAGTGGGGAAGATCATGTAAGCACTACTGAAGGAGAGATTGGTGGAACATCTGGTTGCCAATGGACTACAGGTCCCAAGGCAGCATGGGTTTCGCCGGGGGGAGGTCATGCCAGACCAACCTCATTGAATTTTTTGACTGGGTGACAAGGGAGGTGGATCAGGGGAGGGCAGTGGACATGGCCTATCTGGGCTTCAGCAAGGCCTTTTTTTGTATTCTATTTCTGGCACCTCACCTCGGAGAACTCTCTCCGGCATCCTCCACCACCGGTCTCTACCTCCCACCCGAGATGCCTTTCCTTCATTTCTTTCGCCTCGCCCAGCACATTCCCTGGATCTGAGCCCCCCAGAAGGGGCTGCCCTATCCACCCAGGGCACTCTGTCTATAGTGTAGAGTGCCAGGCTAAGCGAGAGGGGTTAAGAGAGAGGAGAGCGCCTGGTATAGGGAGTGAGGTCCGGGGCGGAGGTGCCTTTGCCTATTCCTGAGGGAGGGGATTTTTCACTTAGTGCCCTCCCCCATGCATGGGATGTGCAATGCCATCCAGCCCACTACATGAGCGCTCCTGCACATGTCCGGAAGATGGCTGCCCAGCATTCCCCTTCCAGCATGGTCTCTGTGGCTGCAATGCACCCGGTCTCCACCAGGTGTCGCTGTCTGCATGAGACAGCCCCCCTTCCCAGGAGAGGAGAGCAGTCCAACGTACATGCCATCCTCTCCTCCCTGGCTGACCCCTGGCATCCCAAGCCTGGTTCCCGAACCTGGGTCACCAGCGTGGCGCAAGGTGTAGGGTCCAGCGCCTCAACCCTCAGCACAGGCCGGTGTTCAGCAAGGCCTTTGACACTGTGCTGCGTAGAAGGCTGTTAAACAAACTGGGGAATATGGGAGTGGGTAGGACAGTAGTGTGGTGGGTGGGTAATTGGCTGGGTGGCAGGACACAGAGGGTGGTGGTAAATGGCTGTCACTCCACAGAGGGAAGAGTGACCAGTGGGGTGCCACAGAGATCAGTGCTGTGACCGGTCCTATTCAGCATCTTCATCAGTGACATTGCGCAGGACCTAGAAGGCAGAATTTCCCTGTTCGCTAATGACACAAAGCTCTGTGAGTGGACACGCTAGAGGGTGTAGACAGAATGAGGAGGGACCTGCAGAAGCTTGAAGAACGGTCAAGGGTTTGGCAGTTGAAACTGAACACAAAAAAGTGCAAGATAATGCATATGGAGCACAAAAACCCTGAAACAACATATCAGTTGCAGGGTGAGGATACAGCATGCACCAAGCAGGAAAGTGACCTTGGGGTTATCATCTCTGATGACCTCTAGGTAGGGAAACAGTGCAACAAGGCAGCAGGTGAAGCAGATAGGATGCTGGGATGAACAGGCAGGGGCATCACCAGCAGGAAAAGGGAGGTCATAATTCACTATACAAGACACTAGTGAGGCCTCACCTGGAGTACAGTGTCCAGTTCTGGAGACTTTACCCATGTAAGGAAATAGACAGGGTGGAGAAGGTTCAGAGGAGGGCAACAAAGATGGTACAGCGTTTGCATGACAAGTCCTATGAGGACAGGCTGAAGGATTTGAATATGTGCTCCCTGGAGGAGAGAAGGGAGAGCAGGGATATGATAGAAACGTACAAGTACCTTACGGGGAGGAACAGGGTGCAAGAAAACACTATTTTCCAGTGAAAAAGATGTTCCAGGACTAGAGGGCATGGGATGAAGGTGGAAGAAGGGCGATTCAGAGGAAATATAAGGAAGAATTTCTTCACAGAAACAATAGTGGACAAGTGGAACACCCTGCCTAAGGAAGTGGTGGGGGCTGAAACAATCACGGGATTTAAGAATGCATGGGATAGACATAAGGGAATCCTGGAGGTCAGGGGTAAGGGGCAACAGACTTCTAGGAAAACTTAAAGTGATCTTACAAGCTCAAATGGGAAGATTGGGTGGGCCATAGGCCCTTATCTGCCGACAGTATCTATGTGTTTATGTAGCTGACACAGTCTTGTTTCATATGGTTCATGATCCATGCCCTGCACCATCTTTGTCGCCCTCCTCTGTATAGTTTCCAGTCTGGCTATTTCCTTCTTGAGGCATGGCCTCCAGAATTGGATGCAGTACTCCAGGTGCAGCCTCACCAGGGACCTGTATAACAGCATGGATCACCTCACATTTCCTACTTGTGATGCCCCTTCCTATACATCCCAAGATGCTGCTAGCCTTTAGCGCTGCCTTCTTACATTGCTTGCTTACCTTCAGGTCATCTGAGATAATTACCCCAAGATCACGCTCATGCTTTGTTGTAGCCAGCTGCTCACCTCCTAGAAAGTATCTGCATGTTGAGTTGCTTCTTCCCAAGTGCACAATCTTACATTTTTTGCCGTTGAATTTCAACTGCCAGTTTCTCGACAATTCCTCCAATTTCCTTAGGTCCATCTTCTGAACTCCTTCGAGTATGTTGACCCTGTTGCAGAGTTTAGTATCATCTGCAAACAGGCATATCTTTCCATCCAGTCCGTCAGTTATGTCATTGATAAATACATTGAAAAGGATCGGTCCCAGCACTGAACCCTGCGGAACCCCGCTAGTCACCTCACCCTCTCTAGACAGTGTACCATTTACCAATACCCTCTGGGTCCTTCCTTCTAGTGGAGCAGCTAGTTCTTCCCTAAGCTCTTTCAGAATTCATGGGTGAATTCCTTCTGACCCCATTGCTTTGTCCACTTTTAACATACTGAGTTCCTCTAGGACTCTTTCCTCCGTGAAGGGGCTCATGTCCGCCCCCCCCCCAATATAGAGATCCTTTTTACACAGTGCTGATCCTTTGCCGCATTCTTCCTGTGTGAACACTAAGCAGAAATACCCATTCAGGATCTCTGCTTTTTCCCAGTCATCTTCCATATGCTTGCCCTCCTCCCTTGCTAATCTGACAATTCCCCCTTGCTCTTTCTTTTTTCCTTTATATACCTAAAGGAGGTTTTGTCACCCTTTTTTGCTCCCTTCGCTATCCTCTCCTCTGTTTGGGCCTTCGCAGTTCTAATTGCCATTCCTGCCTCTTTCAGCTTAGCTTTGTATATCTCCTTGTCACGCTCCATTTGGATTCTTTATACCTCCTGAAGGCTTTCCTCTTCTCTCTTATTTTGGCTGCTACTTCTTTGGTAAACCAGAGTGAGTTTCTTCTCCTTTTAGCTTTCCTAACTTGCTTGGTACAATCTGAAGTAACTAAGATTATTGCTTCTTTTAATATCCTCCAACTTTCTTCTACTCCCCCTTCCACCCTGCAGCCTAAAATATCTTTCATGTGTGCTCTCATTTTGTGGAAGTCCACTTCTCTAAAGACAAGTTTCAGTTTAGCGTGACTTGTGTCCTCAGTTTTGCTCACAATGAACCATACAGTCCTGTGATCACTAGAGCCCAGATGGCTCCCTACTTCTACTCCCGAGACCCAGCTACTATTTGTGAGTATGAGGTCTAGGATGGCCTCTTCTCTAGTTGGTGTTTTTACCAATTAACTGAGACCCGCTCCCTTTAAAGCTATTAGGAATTCCTTACTCCTTTCTGAAGAAGCCTTGTAGGAATCCCAATCCACACCTACCAGTATTATTTCCCCCTTATCAGCCATCATTTGTATGGTTTCTAGAATCTCCTTGTCTCTTTCCTCCTCCTGGGATGAAATCTCCTCTGTAGATCCAATCTAGTCCCATGGCCTTGTCTACTTTTACAGCTGCAAGTCCCTTTAGGACTCTTTTCTCTTAAAATGGACTTGCGTCCACCTCCTCCCCCCTTTGTTCCCCTTGTTCCTGGTGGTCTGTACCACCCACTCCACTGTGAAGACTCAGCAGAAGTACCTGTTCAGGATGTCTGCTTTGTCTTGATCCTTTTCTGCACAGTCTCCCTCTACCGCCCTTCTTATCCTCACTATCCTGCCACGTGCTTTTCTCTTCTCGTTTATGTACCTGAAGAAAGACTTATCCTGTTTAGCTACCCCTTTGGATATCCTTTCCTCTGTCTGCACCTTTGCTCCCCTTACTGCCTTTCCTGCTTCCCTCTGTTTAACTTGATATACCTCCCTGTCTTCCTCCCTTTGCATTTCCGTATATCTCCTGAATGCCATCTTTTTTTCCCTCACCACTTTGGCCACTTATCTAGAGATCAATAACAGTCTCTTTTTCCCTCTGCTTTTACTTACTTCAAACACGCAGAAGTCGGTTACCTTAATCATGCACTCCATTGTTTTTCCCCACTGTATCTCTACCTCTCCCTGGCAGTCCTCGCCCTGTGAGGCTGTTTCTTAGGCAGTCTCCCATTTCTTTGAAATCTGCCCTCCTAAAGTTCCGGACCCTTATCCTCTTGTGGTTTTCCACTGTTCCCATCTTAATGGTAAATCACACTGCACAGTGATCACCGGTACGTAGGGGACTGCCCACTGTAACATTTGCAATCCACTGGGCAGCAGTAGCATGGTGATGTCTGGTCCAGGGGGGTAGCTGGACCCCATTGGCAAGGGGGCCATCAGGGGCAGCCAACTGTTCTTGGTCCAAGCCAGACACCACTCTCCTCCACTACTCCATGTAGATCTCCTCATCATTGTCTGATTCCAGGTGGGCCCCAGCATGGGTCGGCATCACCTGTCTTGATGGGCCTGGGGCATCCTCTACAACTGTATCCACCATCATGGACTTGGATGGTGAGAGAAGAGAAGGGACGGGAAAGGAAGGGAAGGGTGGGGGAGGGGAGGGAGGAGGGACATAGAAACATAGAAATTGTCAGCAGGTAAGGACTGCTAGGCCCATCCAGTCTGCCCATAAGTCCTGTACTTGATTACAGCTTTTGACCCTCCCCCGTTTAACCTCTATGGTTCCCCTATGCCTGTCCCATGCATGTTTAAATCCAACCACAGTGCTCGCTCCCACCACCTCCTATGGCAGACCATTCCATGCGTCCACCACTCTCTCCATGAAGAAAAACTTCCTCACATTCCCTCTTAACCTGCCACCTTTCAATTTCATGTCATGCCCCCTAGTTTTTGTACTCCTCCTGTATTGGAGGATCCCCCCCCCCGCACCCTGTTAATGCCCCTGAGGTACATGAATGTTTCTATCATGTTCCAGCTCTCCCTCCACTCCTCCAGTGAGTACATATTGAGGTCCCTTAATCTCTCCTCGTAAGTCTTGTGGTGCAAGCCCTGTACCATCTTAGTCACCCTTCTCTGGACCGCCTCCAGCCAGTTAATGTCCTTTCAAAGGTGCGGCTTCCAGAACTGCACACAGTACTCCATGTGAGGCCTGACCAAGGTTTTGTATAACGGCATCACTACCTCACGTGTTCTGCTGGTGGTACCCCTTGCTATGCACCCCAGCATGCCACTGGCCCTCCCTGCTGTCTTTTTACTCTGCTTTGACATTCTCAGGTCATCTGAAATAGTAATCCCAGGTCTTTTCCTCTTTGGTGACTGTTAGCAACTCCCCACCTAATCCTGTAGCTCTCCCCAGGGTTACTGTGTCCCAGGTGCATAATTTTGCACTTTTTTGAACTAAACCTCAGTTGCCACTCTACAGACCATTTCTCAAGCTTATTGTCCACTCGTTCCCCCCTCCACATTACCAGTCCCAGTCAGCGGTAATGAAATGGTTAACAATAAATGATGGCATTTAGATAGGGAACAAGAGGTGCAATTACCACGCTATTTCACATTATCCTACTGCCCTCAGGCAAGCAAGAATACTTTTAAGCAATTGCAGGAAGTGCTTAGTCATACAATGAAAATGTTCTGCACTGCCCATATAAATGATTTGCTGTAAACTCAGAATCTAAAGCAGAAAATCTTAACATTCCTTGACAGGAAAGAAAAAATAAAGTTTGCCAAAATTAAAGCAAGTATTTTTATTTCTGCAGTGTTCTGAACTTGATGCCTTGTTTGACATGCCCCACCTTATTCTGAAGGCCATAGCACTTTGCCCCTCATTTTACTGACAAAAGGTTTAGAGGTATGTCCATCCATGCAACTAAAAATCTAGGGGAAGGACTGCTTCAGTGCAAAATAAAATGCACCCTCATGCCAAAAAAGTATGTGTGTGTGGGTGTGTGCATGCATGCATGCATGTGAGAGATCATTTTAGAAGGCAGCCTGTGTTGGGAGGTTACATGAGCATTGCTTCTGTCACTTCCAGACAAAAAAAAAACATTAACCTGTCATCGATATGAAGAACTGTGCTGTTTTATGTCATTTTTCATGATGTTATCAAAATAGCACTTCTGTTCATGTAGTTAATGACGATATGCAATTGTCTATTTTAGGAGTAGGGGTGATTTAAATGATCAATTACGATGGAATTATCCACTCGGCTAGGCTGTCTATGCTGTTTCTGAAAATTCTGTGTTGGCAGATACCATACTTAACTTGAAGCATTTTTCAGTTTGTCCAAGAAAAGAAAACACAGACCCCAGCTGTAGCAGTAAAACGTAAGATGTAAACTTTTTCATGAACAGTGTGTGTGTATTTATCTGTGCTTCTCCTTTCACTCTTTCTTGGTTGAGTGTGACTGAGAAAATGTTGTACATGTATTTACATGGAATTTGATTTTATAGGATGTGTGTTCTCACTGACATTGATGGGTATATGATTTTCTGATGTGCGACAATTAAATAATTTGTTTTCTTTTTTTCATCTGTATTGACTGATTAACTGTTTAAATAATTTAACTTAATTTATCACAATCCTAATGCTGCTTTTTTGTGTCTGATGATTAATCTGACTGGAGAACTGAACTGAACTCTATAATATCAGGGTATTGTACAATTACTGTGAATTATGAAAACCAGTACTAATTCATTTGATGTTAGTGTAGCCCACCCAACTGAAAATAAATGCACCCTCCCCCCGAGGTGCTGTGTGTCAGGTGGTCTACTACCAAGGGCAACAATTATAGTTGTGAAAACTGAACTGTGCAGTAGCAGGGAGTTAGATCTGTCCAGTTTCATTGTTTAGAGGCATGCCAGTTTGTATGGAATGCACTTTTTTATTACTCTCCTACTAATGTGAAACAAAAAATACTGTTTAAAAAGGGAAACAGCCTGTTGCATAACAACCCTAGTAGCGCTGTATAAAATCAGCTGCCTTTTGTTGAGGCACAGGTCAGGAAGCATAGGAAAAACCAGGAGCAGTTGTAAAATTCACAACAAGAGTATTTATTTCTATTAGCAGTAACATAAAAAAGAAAATTGTTCTGTGTAACTATTTACAAAAGCCAAATAAACAAAAAAAGTCCATCTGAGTTTTCCTTCAATCTCTGTGTCTCTCGTTTCAAGCAATTACAGCTCAGCTCTTTTATAAGTCCCCCCATTCTTAACAAGCATCCTGTTCTTGTATGTTTCAGGCAGGTGCTGCAAGAACACAGTGTGCCTGAGCTGAGGCCCCATCTCCACAGCTCTTCTGCAAACGGCTTAAAATTGAACTCAGGTAATCTCTTGAGCTTCTAATAACTTTTTGCAATAATCTCAAACCACAATTATATACATTTCAACAGTAATGCTATATATTTTCTAAACAAAGGGATCCCAATATAAGTTTCATTTCCACGTAATGATTTGCATATATTTTTATATCAGCAGATATGCAAGGGAGAAAAAGACAGACAGACAGCAAGGGAGACTGAGGGACAGTGAGAGCAAAGTAGTGCAAGACTGTCAGGGTGATCAAATCCTAGGTCTTACAGGAAAACTTGGTTGCGTAATCAGACAGACAAGAGACTGGAAAGGAATAGAACAGAACATATCCTTGCATTTAAACTCTTTCCATAACAACTGGGACAAGGTCCTATTCCACTCTGTCACACTGCCCTACTAACAGCTACATAACAGGCGCAAGCTTGAGTGGGGCCAAATACAGTAGCAACCAACTGTTATTCTACTTGCTCAGTGCATCCAGTTCTCATGTGTTGATACATGTCTCTACATGTTGTTGTATTGTGTTACTAAAAAATGACAGGATTACAACATATTTTTAATCATATTATGTATGTTTTTATGTATTGATAGTATGGAATATGTACCAACATCATAGAATAGCAAAGAGTAAAATAAAACAAACCCAATAAAAATACGTAGTATCCTGATATGCCTTTAGCAGTGATGAACTGAAACAATAGGATAGCCTGGCATGCATTATTCTGAATTATAAAAAGGATCTGAGAAATGGAACTTTCTGATTGGCTTCAAACATTCTAACAGCCTTATGTTAATCTTTTATTAACATACATGTAGAGCTTAGCCATATGCTGAACAAGATTTAACACTGTTTAAAAACATTTTTTATTATAATAGCAATAAGGCATTCCCAGGGATGATGTTAATGGTCAGTTAATCTCCCTCTAGGGGCATGTGGCACTCGGCTTCACCTCGTGCCACAGTACACCCCTAGAAGGTGATTAACAGATCATTAACGTAACCCTTGGTCATACCTTATTGCTGAAGTGTACTGCACATGTGAAAGACTGTGCTCACATTTCCATTTACATGAGGCTGCTCACCTGACAATTACCTTGGAATTTATATGTCAGGAATTGCTCTGCAGCAGTTCTCTGTGTTTACTTAAGGGAAATTTTTTTTCATATCAATAAAGAACAGATCAACAACAAAACAATTCAGAATACCAAAATCAAAAAAACAGAAAAATCCAACAAAGAGTAAGACTGCATACAGGAAAACCAAAATCAGAATCGCTTAGGGGGCTGGTGGAGGCAGAGACGGTGGAGGGGTTCAAGAGGGGCTGGGCCTTGTACAGGGGAAGGGTTCTGGAAGCAAAATCCAATGCAGCAAGAATATCCAGAACTGGGAAGGGAGAAGCCAGAGAAGGCGAGGGGGGGCAGCAAGGTCAGCACCCAGGGTGGGGGCTGACCAATCGAGCAGACTCGAAAGACCATTAGGCCTATTCTGCTGGCATTTTAGTATGTTAGTATGTTAGTATGAAATGTAGCAAATTGTACATCAAAAAAATGAAAAAACAGAAAAAAGGAGAAAACAAAAGCAGACAAGTCAGTGAGGCCTAACACAAAATCAAAAATCATGCTAGTAACATTTCCAAATTCCCCTTTTCAATGAGAGAAACTCTGATTCTCTTTTCCGAGATATAAGGAGAGTACCATATGATATAAGGCATCGGGAGTCATCTGCTTTTGTTGAAAAAGAAAGCCACACTGAACCTGCCAAACAAAAAATAAAATTGCTGCTGCAAACACATTCAAGGTACTCATACTGTATCAGTGCCAAGTGACTGGGTAAAGACCCTGAAATAATTGTGAAGCTGTCCAAACAGAAAAAGCATGCCCCCCTCCAACCCTTAAACCATAAATCCCAAAAACCTGAACAAAGGGACATTCAAAAAATAAATGTTCTTGAGTTTTGACCTTCTGGTTGCAAGAGCCCCTGAGACAAAATTTATCCACTAGAGCTTTATGTTTATGATTTTCCCTAGTACCAATCTTGCCATGGACCTCTAACCATACCAAATCCCACGTGGAAGGAGGAATACGGTGATCAATTAATCTAAGACCAACTGCATGCTGTTCCTGATCAGTAAAAGAGGAAAACGGATTAGCCAGAAAAAAGTCCAAAAGCAAAGAGGCATAGAAAGCCTTCCGGGGTAAGTGGACTACATCGGAAATTTGGACATTCCATTTACAGACATAATCAAAAATAATTACCCAATCCAGAGCCAAAGAATATCGCCTTTTATTTTTATGAAGAAAGGAAGATGGGCACCATTCCATTAAAATCTCTCGTAAACCCATCTCAACCCATGGCACCCAAACTTTTTCAAGACCGAAAAGCAGAAGCCGAAAATTAGTAAATAAAAAATAGAAAAAAAGAACAGAATAGGATTAATCATCCGAAGACCCCCGAATTTAAAGTCCAAATATAAAATATTACATTTTATCAGGTTCAATCTACTGTCCCAGGTACCAGTAAAAAAACAAGTCATCAGTGCGGTTTCATATTTCTTGGGGAGTGGGAAAATATGACTAAGAAAAAGAAATATAGGTAACAAAAAGGACTTTACAAGGTAGACACAGTTCCTCTTTCCCATCTTCCAAGCCACCCATTTACTAACAGTAGCCCTCCCAGTATTCAAACATAATTCCCAATTATAGTCAGCCATAGCAGGACCACCAAAATAAATACCCAAAATTTTACGCGGAGAATCAGCAATAACAATACCCCCAATATGAACATCCGAAAGCAAAAAAAAACAAATAGATTCAAACAAAAACTTTTATTTCAATTTATACTAGAACCCACAATAGAGAGAAGAGACACCAGAACTTGTAGAAACAAAAACCCTACAATTGGCGTAGGAAATAAAAGACAGAGATCATCAGCAAAACAAATCAAGCGAAACTTCCCATAATCAGGAAAGGAAACACAGGACAATAAAGGCGATCTATTCAAAATTCTCAAAATGGGATCCAATGCTAAAACAAACAGAATTGGGCTGAGGAGACAGCCCTGTCTGACACCCCTATGAATAAAACATCTCGAACCAACCTTCCCATGCACATAGGGCAAAACATACGCTAAGGAATAACACATTTGAATCCAATTACGGAATTCAACTGGAAAATCATAAACCAACAAAAGTTGCCAAAGAAAATCATGGGAAAGCTGATCAAATGCTTTAGTTTGATCGATATTAAGTAAATACCCACGATGCAAACCATTAAACCCTCCCGGAAAAAATTCCCTCAACAAGATCAATGCACCTTGAATAGAATGTTGGGGCACTGAACAATATTGTGAACCATGAAGTAAATCAGGTAGAACACCCAAAAGCCTATCACATAAAAGTTTAGGAAACAACTTAAAATCCGCATTCAGAAGAGTAATAGGTCTCCAATTATCAAACACCATTCTATCCCTTTCTTAAATAAAAAAAAATCATCAATCCCTCATACATAGCAGTAGAAAGTCTGTCTTTCAAAATAAAGGCATTAAACACCCACAAAAGAGCTTCAGGAAAAAAAGCCCACAGGACCTTATATAACTCAGCAGGAAGACCACCAGCCCCAGGGGCAGAGCCGCCCCGCAGGCCACAAACAACTGTATCCAACTCCACATGAGTAAAATTAGCACTAAGAACAGCCTTCTGAACACAAGTCAAGGATGGAGGGGACGCAGCTTGCAAAATAGGTAACAAACAATCAGGAAAGGGAAAAGGGGTACCAAACTGAGCCTCAAGATGACGGTCCAAAACACCTAAAATACCAGACCCCGTCACCAATGCTCCATCCACATCTCGTAAAGCACTCATGTGTTTAAGTTGCATATGAGCTTTACAAGCCTCAAATGGGTTAATCTGAGCCTTCCTACCCTGAGTCCCAAAACATTGTTCCCATTCCAAAGAAAGCTGGCGATCGTACTGCAGCTGTGTCAACTTTTGTTTCAAAACAGCAATCTTACTATGATCAAAATTGCTATCAGAGTGTGCCAGAGCAAATAGAGCAAAAAGATACTTTCGAACCTGCAAACATTCTTGATATTTAGAAATAGCCAAAGCTCTTGAATATTGTCTAAAAAATCACACAAACATCGCTTTATATCCTCCCACCATTCGATGGGGGAATCATACAAAATAATACAGACTCTCGATCCACTAAAATGTCTGAAAGTAAAGAAACGACTTCAGGATTATCCAATAAAGCAACATTTAAATGCCAATTCCCAGGCCCAGGCAAATTAGAAGGGTGAGGAGAAATTTGCATATGTAATAAACAATGGTCAGAAGACTAAAACGGCAATCCTTCAGCAGCAACAGAGACTGGCAGAGCAGGGGACACAAAAAATAATCAATCCTAGAATGAAGAGAACCTTTGTAAAAAGTAGACACAGAGTGGTGTGCAAAAGCATCTTGCAAAGTAGTTAACTGTAAAACGTTGCATAAAGCATGTGTATCACAATATTTTTTGTTTGCGCCAACCCCATGCAAATTTGTATTAAAGTCACCCCCAAATCAGGGGATGGTTGGTAAACAAAAAAGGTCGAATTTTATGAAAAAGGGACGCCCAAAGTGCCTTTTGTTGGGGAGCATAGACATTGATTAAATGGCAAAAAAAAAACATGAAAAACAATATCCAATAAAAAAACCCTCCCTGGTTCAATATCAGCCAACTTTTGTACTTGAAAATCTGAACCCTGAAAACAAAAACCCAAACCCGAACAAACATCTTGCCCAACAGACCATAGTGAAGTCCCCAAAAACCACTCTGCTGAAGCCTTGTGCAACTCCGAAGCAGAAGAGAGTCTAGTATCTTGTAAAAAATAAATGTCATTAGGAAGTAACTGTAAAGCCGCAAAGGTAGCGTACACTTGAAATCCGATTTAATACTGTTCACATTTAAGCTAGCAACAGTAATAATAAAAAAGGACATCAAACACCAGAAATGAAAGCACCAGATAACTGCGAAGGACATCATCTAAGTTTCTTAATCGCCCTGGTGGACCGCTTCTTAACGGTGGAAGGAACCTTATCAGCAACAGGAGGCAAATCTTCCAAAGGGGTATCCGATTGCAGACCAAAATTTTGGAATCTTCACTATCCATAATGTCACCCCAAGATTGCAAAGGTTCATAATGATTATTCGTGGGCATAGGGCCAGGGGCCTGAGCCTTCAACTGCAACCGCTTTGAGGATCTCTTAACGGGAACTGGTTGAAAAACCTCAGCCTCAGCCTGGAGACAGTCTTCCTTCTCAACCCCATCCTTTCCAGTAGGTGCAGGAGGTGGGGGAAGGACAATTTCAACAACAGTGGGCAAAGATGTTGGAGGGCTAGACATAAGAACAGAAGGAGTTTTCAAGGGTATAGGGGATCTAGGCAAGGAATCAGTGGGCAAATGCTGGGAACGATGCACAGCAGCATGTTCTTTAGTGGCTGTATTAACATAGAAGTCATGTTCCATAAAATCGGCAGAATTATGCGCTGCCCAAGGGCAGGAAGAAAAAACATGATCTTCCAAACCACAGAGATTACAAGAAGGAGGAACATCACATATAGTAACAGAATGACCAAAAGTACCACCGTTGGAGCACTTCAACTGGTCACAATCGGAATTGAGATGGGCGGGAGAGCCACACCGATAAAAGGATCGAGGTTGACCTGGATAAAACAAAATACTCCGATCCCTGCCCAAATAAAAACAATTTGGCAAATGCTGAATCCCATCCTCCGTGAGTGCAAGCTGAACCGTAAACTTCCAGCCCCCTGTCCAAAAACCATTATCGTCAATCAGAGCTCGTGGGAGACCATTTACAGTACAATGCTTTTCCAACCAGTACACTATATCCAAAACATTAACCCCTTCATTCCTAAAGAGGACAGTAATCACTTTGGCTGTGGGTTTAGTAATGTACGCTTTGAAAGGCTTCTAAAGAGGAATGTTTTCGACTTCATAATACGCAGCCCAAAATTTGTCCAACAAACTTGCAGATCTAAAACTGGTGTCAAAATTATGATCACCAGAGGCATGGATGAAGACATAAACTTTGGCTGGAGTAAAATGGAGAGAGTCAATAATCAAGTGTTTCCCCACATAATTCCGGTCAGGGGGAAGGTCTAAACCCCCCCCCCCGATAGTACAACCGGACCACAAAACGGCGTCTAGCCACATCCACCGGTTCACAAAACAAACCAGCAAAGCTAGGGGGTATTGCCTGAGGCCTAGACATACCAGGAACAGGAGTAGGAACAGGCATTGCAGGTAGCAATGGAACAATCACTATAGGAGCAGGCATACCTGGGTGCTGGTAGCGAGAATCCGAAGGCTGAGGAGATGGGAGGAGAAATATGTCCAGGACGTATAGGAGAGACAACAGTAGGAGGTTGAGTCTCCATTCGTCCGACCAGCACACTCACCGCGTCTGACGCAGAAGGAACCACAGGGCGTGCCTCTCCATGGAGAACTTCCAGCACAGAGGAAGCAGAAAATTGCAGTCCATCCACACTCGCAAGGGAAACCACTCGTTGACGAGGTGGAGATAAGGATGTAGCAGCAACGTCAGCAACACCAGGCAGAGGAATACAGGGATCAGGAATCCAAATGCCATCACGAAGCAACCAGCCTGCTTTAGCCAATGCCTGTTCTGTACACCACTCCGACGTTGTTCCTGAAAATGGTAGTAAAACTGAATCTTGGGACGAACCGAGAGAATTTGATGGCAAGGAAGGCAATGCCGTAACAGTTTGGTCTGAGTTCTGAAGTAAACTTTTTTTAAAGGCAGAACAGTAGGACTTTGTTCCGTTCGCTTACGTTTCTTGTCATCATCAACCAGCACAGGGTGCACCGGATCTAAGTCTGATGAATAAATCTCGTAGTTTAAATTTTTGTTGCTCCATTCGCCGATTAAGTAGGTCAGTAGCTGGTAAAGGAACCGACTGAGGAACCAAAGACGAAATAGGGTCTGAAACAATAGGGACATCCCTGGTAGGAGAGTTCTGAGAGACACAACCTTCTTGCAGACCGGCCTCCGAAGGACTGGAATGATCCATGGTAGACACGGACAGAGGTTTCCCTACTGGAGAGGAGGGGAATTTACCCGGTGTCCTGGCCAAATTTCCCCATTCACTAAAAATACCACTGACAGCTTAATCTGGTTCAGCGTCAGTTGGCATTCATCTGTATCCCCCTCCCCCGGGAAGAGGCTGAAAATAAGCAGAATTGTCTAGTCCTCCTTTCCCAATCAAAAAGACAAACAAAAACTTAAACTGGGTGTCTGGGTATCTTAAAATGTAACCTGATCTCACATAGTGATATTTATAGCAATGGGAAGATGCGGAAAAATGTAATACATGGACAGTATACATTTTATCTCGGCTCAGTAGATCAGAATAAAATGAAGTAGCTTGAAAACTCCTGGGAGGTCAACAAGGTCACGGTGGGTAATATGTTCACAGTTGTCATACAAACATATTATAAGTACTTAGACATGTGAGGAGATTGTGCCTTGAAATAGTATTTGCTATTTGAGAGGGCAATGCTGTTAGTAAATGTTCTTGTTTTGTTACACTGATGTACTTTGAAGTACTAAAATGTGAAAATATACTTCCTGTGCATGCCCCCCTCAAAATGCATTTGACAGATATAAGGATTGATGGGGCTTGCATGATTTGTACTTGACAGCGTTCAGGGCAGTGACTCATTTTCAGCTATGGAGCTTCAATGGGCAAATTAGTTTACTGTTGTGGGCCATCAGTTGAATTGTGCTGCCTGAGATGCCCTAAACTGAAAACTATAATGCTGTTTGGTAATTTGACACCTTTGGAACACTGCCCTATTTAGATGCACTGTGTTGTGAAAATACACCTTTTACTCAATGTGATGAAAACTGTGGGCATATCACCCACTGTGACCTTGGTGACCTACCATGATTTGTCAGGCTACTTCATTGCATTCTGATTTAATGTCCCCAGATATTTATATGTAGTATAGGTATCCTTTGGTTCTGAATATATTAGAAAGTGATCATGATTGAGAAATAATCGAGATCTTGTATAGTATTGCGCTGTTGGGGATTGTTGTCAATAAAAGGGTTGAAGCCGGCTTACTCCGCAAGCCTATATATAACATCCTTTTCCTACAAGAATTGTGCTGTATTATAAAAAGGTTCTCAGAAATGCTGCAATCTTATTGGCTGTTAGGATTCCAGCAGCCTTACATTAATCCACGTTACACTGTCATGTACAGCCTGATCACAATGGCACATGGATTCTTCCAGTCAGCATTCTATCCTCTAGCACTGCTGAATGACTGGAATGATGCATTCTGATTTTGAAACAGCATTCTTAAACTGTTGGTGGAAGAACTATTTTATTAAAAATCTCTCTCTAAATGAGGAAAGCATTCAAAAAGTATTCTTTTAACACACTTCTTTTGGAACAATTTTTTATAATAGCAATAAGGCACTCCCAGGAGTTAGATTAACAGTCAGTTAATCATCACCCATAGGGGCAATATGGCACTCTGCTGTACCTTGTGCCACATTACACCCCTAGGGGGTGATTAACAGACTGTTAATCTAATCCCTGGTCATGCCTTATTGCTTAAAGGGAAACAATGGAAAAGACAAAGCTTTCCTCAGACACTACAGAAACTCTCAATGGTGCTTTCAGACGGTGACAACTTTGTTACTTGATTTAGAACAGCTACACCACAACTTCACTTCCTGTTGGTGGCGGCAGCCATTTCATGAGTAGCAGTGAGCTTCCTGAGCTCACTGTATGCTATATACCTGTTTGACCTCAGCTATTGGTTGGCAGGACATGTGGCATAAAGTGAGCTCCAGGAAGCTCTCTGCTACTCATGAAATAGTGGCTGCTAGCAATAGAAAGTGAAAGTTGAAGGCCATTGTTTAAATCACTAACAAATCAATCAGATGAATTTAAAAAAATGTTACTGTCTGAAAGCACTAATCAGGAATTTTTGTAGTGCCTGGATAAAGCCGTGCCTTTTCCATTGTTTCCTTTAAGTATTACAAGACATGCCAGTGGTCATCCTTGAACCAACATAAAGTGAAAATAAAGGAAGTCTGCTTACTCTATTGAAGGAAGGTGAGTACCTTTCTTTTGCATGTCATAGAAAAGTTTCTCATTCTGAACTTGGCACCACTGTGACAGGGAGCTCTCTATTCTTTCAAACAGTGCTTTGTGTAAACCTTACTTCATACATTCAGGCAGTATCACACCTTATAATGTATGGAGAGCCCTTGTTACAGATCGTCATATATCTCTTTTTTTATCTTGTAATCCCATCGTTCTGACGTATTGTGTTTATAAACCTTGCTTGTGTACATCAGACCAGTGGGTTTACAAGACAGAACACAAGCAGGTTACAGAAATCTAAGCACTGAACAGTGCTCGTGCATGCATGCGCTAATTTTGAACAGTCACTCCACTATGGCAGTTTTCTGGGCAGAGTAACGTAAGCGCACAAAAAAATATTTTTTTAAAATAGTTGCTGCCTTGTATTTTGTGTAAAACTTGTTCTTTTAATGTCCCACCTCCAGGTCTGTGTAGCTCCACATGATTTGCCTGCTACCACCTCGAATCTTGTTACCCACAACCCCTCAAGTTGACATAGAGGATGTGACCCTAACTTCAGGAAGCACATGATTGCAATTGGTCAACCACATTTTATGCTGGACTTTTACAGCGTTTATTTAACAGAACAATTTCCTTAACCTTGTGGCATAGTTTTATTAAGTAATAGTTAGATGTTTCTTGTTTTAATTGCAACTTTTTGGTTGTTGCTCTCCAGAAATAAAGTTTCAAATCATCAATATTGTGTCATAAGTGGCTCTGCGAGGTAAGAAGCAAACAGTTGTATACTGTTGAAAGGGAAACATATCTGCGTCAGCCGGACACCACTTTTTTATAGGCTGCATATCCCATACACTATAAAAGACAATACATGTAGGTGGGTTGTTAACCATGGTGCAGTCACTTCTCGAGGTTGCCATACCAACTGCAAACCTCTCGAGCTGCGCTCTCAAGGTTTACATGATGGGCATGGCAACCACTTGAGGTGATTACACCGTGGTTAACAACTGATCTTCATACATTATCCTCTATGTTAAAGGAGGACGTGCTCATTGTTACACTTTATACAGATGTCTTGCTATTTTTTTTTTGTTAGCTTGAAAGAATAGACAGCTTCCTGTCATGGTGGTGCCAAGTTCAAAAATGAGAAACTTTTCTATGACAGTCAAAAGCACAGCATATACTGTACCTCCCATCAATGGAGTAAGCAGGCCTTCTGTATTTTCCCTTTATGGGGGTTCAGTGATTCCACTGGCACGTCTTGTGATACTGGTGCTAAGACAGATCTGTATTGAAAATGTAGGTGCCTCAACACTAGGGGTTAAAGAGCAGCTAGAAAAAATAACATTCATTTAGAATCCCAGCATATTAGTTCAAGACACCAGCTCGGCATCCAGCCGTTCAGTCCCAACTGATGTTTTACACTTTGCGCATTCTCAAACTACTGCTCAACAATTGGTTAGCTATAGTTTAAGTTCTGCCAGTGTGTATAGTAACCTGGCAATGGCCTTCCATTGATCAAATTCTTAACTACATGCCTACAGTGAGTTGGTGTATGGTTGCTAGGTATCTGTAATGTCACCTGTTATGCATTCATTCTCTGGCTCCTAAATGGAAAAGCAGTGCTTTACTCACACATACAAACATACAAGCATACAAAAAAGCCAGCAGATACAGGCCTTACAGTCCCTCATGTCTGCTTGAATGTGCAGCTTTCAGTGATTGTCACTGATGCTGCCCCCCTTGTTTCCTTCCTAAGACTAATTCTACCCTTAACCTTGTCCCACCCTCTCTTAAATCTGTCCACTACTCCCAGTGAAATCAGATCCTCAGGCAATGCATTCCACTCCACCACCCTCTCCATGAAGAAATGCCCCCTCATCTCCCTTCTGAACCCCACCCCTCCAGCTTCTGACCATGCCCTCTGGTGATCCCCTCCTTCCAGAATTTGAACAGACCTTCAGAGCCAACCCTATTTATGCCCTTTAACTACTTAAAGGTCTCAATCATGTCACCTCTGTCCCTTCGATCTTCCAATGAGTACGTCAAGCTCTGCCAGCCTATCCTCATAGGGCTTTTCCCTCCTCCCATTTAGCATCTTGGTCACCCTTCCCTGTACCCCTTCCAATAGCCTGATGTCCCTTTTTAGGTAGGGGCACCAGAAATGCATACAGTACTCCAGGTGCTGCCTCACCAGTGACCTGTACAGTGGCAGGATTACCTCATCACTCCTTGAGGTGATGCCCCTTGCTATGCCCCCCAGCATCCTGTTGGCATTTGACACCACTTTCCTACACTGTGCTGAGTGATTTATCTGACCAGTGACCATCACACCCAGATCTTTTTCCTCAGTAGAGATAATAGCTGTTCCAACCTACTGTGATGCTCTTTTTTGTACCCTATGTATTGATGTCCTTGTCTGTATACATGTACCAGGACCCCCTTGTGAATGAGCTTGTTCAATGGAGTTTTCCTGTAATAAACTTGAACTTGAACTAACTGGTATCTGTGCCCTGGATTCTTGATTCTGAAATACGTCCCTGTCTTCCTGGCATTGAACCCCAGTTGCCAAGTGTCAGACCACTTGTGCAATGTGTCTAGATCACTCAGGAGTACCCTCCCACCTTCCACTTCATCCACCACTGCTCCCAGTTTAGCGTCATCGGCAAACAGGCTCATCCTACTCTGTATCCCTCTGCCATAGCTAATATGAAGATATCGAATAACACTGGCCCCAACACTGAGCCCTGCAGGACGCCACTGATGACATAAAACTGATAGGTGCAAATGTTATTTTTATGCTATAACAGGAGGCAAATTCATCCTGAAAATAATTCCATTTCCAGAACTGAAGCTGCAATTAGTAACAACTGCTCCCCCCCAAGTGTTGTACCTCTTAGGATTTGGAAAATTGAGTCAGCAATACTGTACGTTAGTGTGTCTATCGCAGATGATCTTTTCAATGTTATTGTTCAATGTCTTCATTTTTTATTTTCTGCAGACAGACGTTTTTCCAGATTGCAGCTTCATTTTGTAAATGGAATACATTTCAATCTGATTTTGCCTTCTGTTCTAGCATAAGTATTTTACCTGCCTGTTTTACAGTGTGTGTGTGTATAATGAGCTGCTTTGCAGTTTAGGAGCCAGAGAATGATTACAGAATGGGTGATGTTTTGGTTACCTAACTACTGTACTCCAAAGCACAGGCATGTAATTTGGAACTGGATTAGTGTCAGCCATTGCCAGGCTACTATACGCACTAGCAGAAATTCAATTACAGCTAATCACTTCATGAGCACTACCCTGAGGATGTACAAAGTACAAAACTTCATCTGGGACTGAACAGCTGAATTCCGAGATGATGTCTTGAAGGAACATGTCAGACTTCTAAATGGATTTTATTTTTATGGCTGCATGGGCGGAGCCCAGCAGTCATGTTGCTCTCACTGTAGGAGAGAGAAGGGACCATTACTGGATTCGGTCCCAGTTCTCTTCTACAGTGATGTACCCTTTGTCTTCAGTGCAGAGATCATTGGTAGTGTGTAGTTTTTCCCCCGCCTCTCCCCTCCATGGCTTCAATTCCTCTCTGCGGTTCAGTAGCCTCCCCCCATACAGGTGCACTACTTTAATGTGATACTTCCACATTTTCCCATGTCATGCATGTGCAAGCGGCTCATGGCAGAAATGCTCACTGTGCCCAAGATGGCCACTGTATCTCAGTGCACATGTGCAAACTCCAGTGGCCATCTTGGACACAGCAGACATTTGCACCCTGAACTCCATAACATGGAGAACCTTTCCACCATCACCTCCATGCTATCCTAACAGAACTATGCAGCCATGTTGGCTCTGGCCAGAGTTTGTTTCTTTTGTTCCCTGCCTCCTTTTCGCCTCTCTTTTTACAGCACATGTCCCCATCCCCTTTAATTTCTACCACTCTGCTTTTTACTTTGTTTTGCACTCTGAGGTATTTACCTCCCCCTGAGTCCTCCCTTCTCTCTGCTTCGGTCTGTGGGGGAAGGGTGTAGTTAATGCCTCCCTGATTTCTTCTGCCTCTCACCTCAGCTAGTTTAAATGCTCATCAAAGTAACATTTAAACCATCCACCGAGGACTGTGATTCCATTCCCAAACAGATGTAGGCCATCTCCCCTGTATAGAGCTTAATCCCTCCAGGTTGGTCTCCAGTCCTCAATGTAGCCAAATCCTCCTTTCTACACCATTCCTTCAACCATCAGTTGTAACTCCTGGTGTGGAGAACCCTAGACTCCCGCCATTGTAGGCATGCAGCACCTCAGCAAAAGCCACTGAGCGTGCTACCTGCCTAAGATCCCTTCCCAGTTCCCTAAAATCTCCTTGCAATACCAGCCCTGTCCCTAACCAGGTAATTAGTCCCTAGGAGGGCAATGAAATTTAGCTCTTCCACCTGCCCCACTGACCAAACAATCCTAAGGATCCAATTTCCATCTCCCTGAGCTGAGGCGCCAGGTAAGCACCTCACCTCCCTCTTTCCCTCTCTTTCTGTCCCCAAATCTCCCCCCTAATGATCGAGTCCCCATGAGAAGTTGCTACCTCTTTTGTTGGGATCCACTACCTACCACCTTGGGGCCTTCCCTACAGAGAATACCCACTACTACGGGTGCCTCCTTCTGGCTGTACCGTCCCACCAGTGTGGTGAATGAGTGTTGTAGTGGCACTGGCTGAGGAACGTGCCCTCAAACCACAGCCCCACCCTCCCGGAACCCACTGCAATCCATCTGGATGGGGCATCCCCCTTCACAAGTATGCTACTCCCAACAGCACTGGTGCATGTGCACACACCAGTTTGATGGGGTTAACATGGTCACCACATGGCTGTGGTGGTATAACCTGGCTTGCATAACCACCTCCTGGGACAACAGCCACTTCTATCAGCTGCATGGCTCCGTCCATTACAGTCCCAAAATGCTAGCACTCTCAGGCAAACAGGCATAGAAACACAGGAATTCCACTGAATAAGTGCAGATGCCAAATTTATTGAACTGTGCTATGCTTGAGCTGTTTTGGCTACAGCTTGAGCTTTGCACAGTTCAATACGTTTTGGCAGTTGCACTTATTCAGCTGAATTCCTGTGTTTCTGTGCCTGTTTGCCTGAGAGTGCTGGCATTTTTGGACTGCATTTGCATTTGGGGCTGGCTGCCCTATTTCCAGCACCTACCCTGCACCATGAGTTCATGGCAATGCTTTGGAAACTAACTCCAGCCATTACCTGTTCTGCAGGGGATAAGGGCTCTGTAGTCCTGAGGCCACCGCCTATAAGCTGGAGGTTTGTCTGGGCCCTGACTATCAAATCCATGGTCCTCCTCTTGAGATCAGTTGCCCTTTTTTCACCTACTCTCATGTTTGCCTCTTCCACCCATGACATTTACCACCTCTGTAATTTGGTCCCATGCCTGGCACATTTCGGACTTGGTCCCCCTCCTTTTTTTTTTTTTTCCCTAGGTCCCTCCTGGCCACATAGACATGGGCCAGGGCCAACAACTCTTCCTCCAAAATGTGCTATTTACACTGCCTGTCTTCCATCATGCTACCTGTTGGAAATAGGGAGGATGGACAGCACTGAGCAATGTATACACACAGCAGAGCACAGAACAAAGGCACAGTGGTATACAGGGCCCAGTGCCCCGACTGGACACATACATGTTCCTGCATGGCCGAGTCCAACACACAGCTAGGTACCTGCCTATCACTGCCCTTGGCCATGTGCAGGTACAGCAGTAGTAAAGTCCTGATACAGCATAAACACAGTGCTATGATCACTCTTGTTCCTTTTGTAGATCATTTCACAATACACGTACCTC
This sequence comes from Neoceratodus forsteri, assembly GCA_016271365.2. Taxonomy (NCBI): domain Eukaryota; kingdom Metazoa; phylum Chordata; order Ceratodontiformes; family Ceratodontidae; genus Neoceratodus; species Neoceratodus forsteri. The sequence goes on from CM057451.1 coordinate 1,098,536,014, forward strand.
TAATTGCATGCAGTACCTCTGTGGAATCTGTATGGTGCCCTGTGCTCATTTTATATGCTCCAGGTGCAATAATTAGGCATGCAAATGACTGAATACATTCCAGAAATGACATTCAAATGTGGATTTAGTGTACTGACTGCTAAATGAGCTCAATTGCATACACTGTTTGAATATTGCACGTTTGCCTCAAGCACTGTCATCTTTGCACTAGCGTTAGCGCTACATCTCGTGTGGTGCTGACACGATATCACATGTCACTGGCAAGGCCATAATGCTGGCATGCATGCTATGGTGCTGTGCTATGGCATTGCGAAAGTGCACCATGTGTGGGTGCATCTCAGTTCCTTCCTGCCGCATGCTGTCATCCCTCCCCCACTTGGAAACATGCATAGCACTGCGCTGTTTGATGTTATTGTGGCACAAATGCCACAGTGTGCTGCACTAACTGTTGGCCTGATCCATAGAGCCACTGTAGACCTGTCAACAGCTGGGTGTGAGGGTTAGTGCAAGGGCTACAATAAACCACTAACACCATCCGACAGGAGATTTATGGGCAGAGGGGTGAGGCAGTGGGACACCAGATGGATGACAGTCAAACTAGCCAACCTGCTTAACCTGGTGGTTGTCAGGCAGGTGCAGGTGCTTGGTGAAGGGTGGAGACAGTGGAAAGGCCCAGGTGTGAGGTCTGTGCAACAGTGGGGCAGCGTCTGGCATGCAGGACAGGCATTGCCTGGACAGGGGATCAGTGTCACTACCAGTACAACAACCTATCCTGGAGGGAGCTAAGGTGACTCCAGTAGCTGAGGCCCATGGTCAATAGGGGCAGTGTGCCAAGGGCAGGTGAGTACAGCCAGCTGTATGTATGGTTGCTGGGGTGACTAGTGTGCAGTACGGTTTCTATTATACTGGACTGCTTTGTTACTTTCTCTGAGGAAATGTGCAATGTACTTATGTATACCTGTTCAGTTCAGTCTGTCCTATGGGACCTGATTCACTATATTGTCCTCTATTTCTACATAACCAGTGCAAGTGTACGGGACCAATGCAAGGCCTCTGTAGATGCCCCCATTGCCCTGTACAATACAGGAATTGCTGTGGATCTTGGAGCCATGCTCTTTGCATAGCGCCAAGGGTGTGTGATACCAGATTCACATGTGATCACTATATGTCTGTAGGTGCTGTGTCAAGTTGGACAAATATGTCATGTGACTTGGGAGTTACTTTTAGGCAGGATGTTAGGTGTACTGAACAGTATGTTGCCGAAGTTAATGTCTGTTCCGTGTATACTGTTCATGTTATGTACCATGTGGCTTGTATGCATATGCCATGTAATGCATGGCACACTATTGTGTTGGAGTGGACGTTGCACTCTAGGGCCTGCCACTGTGTTTGGTTACACCTACAGCATGATGCCCATCCCTACTGTTGTACTGGTATGATTCCTGAGTGCCTGTTGTATGCAGTCTGAGGCTACCTTCATCCTATTTTGTAATATGAGGTGTACATGACATGTAGCTGACATGTATGGGTATGTGCATGTTAGACAGTTGTAGCAAGGAAAGCTGACAGGGACGCCACACAGGCCTTGTGTACACAGTGCTAGGCCACTTCTACAACACTGGTATGTAGCATGGAGGCTGTGCCCAGTCCATTGTCACACCTGTCTATGTGTCACACCACAGCTGTGCACAACAGTAAGACGTGTCCCTGCACAGTCCTGTCCATCTCCACCATGCACACATGGCTGCAGTTGTACAGTACTGGTATATAGGCATGTGTACTGTTTAGGATTCATGGTAATGTATCATGTGTTCCGTTGCAAGCTGTTGATCACATGTCAGCTTTGTCTCCCTCCACAAACAACAGGACCCTGCCAGGGCAGCCCAGGTCCAATCAGGGTGACAGATGGTGGGAGGTGGTGCCCAGCCATGATGGTGGATGGCAGGAGAGTAGAAAGGCTGAGCATGCTTCGGTCTCATGTTCATTGTGTGTTTCACATTCTGTGTTGCATGTATACACTATGCCACATGTTTCTGCTGTAGGAGAGGGATGTCCATGTGTATTTCAATAGGTCGCATGCATGTCTGTGGGGGCAGCACTTGTGCACTTGTGATTGGGGACACTCACCTGACCCTTGGAGTACTGTCCCACCTCTGACACAGTGGTTTGTCAGGGCTGTAGTGTCTACTGGTTTGATTGTCACTGTGACAGGCATACTGTTCTGTGTCGTACTGTGCCTTCACATGCATTACACCGTGTGGTGGCATGTCCCCTCTGCAACAGCCTTGGTACAACAGGCCGGTGATAGTGATGCACACTGCCCCATGCGTACGCCTGTCATTGTTTGTCAGCTCTGTTGTGCCCCATGGTTGGACCTAGGTATGTGTATCTGTATGGCAGTGGTAGGCACTGGCCACTCTTGTACCAGTTGGTATACACCATTGGCATGTCAAGTGTGGCTACAGCACCTGTAGCAGCCTGCCCATGTTGGTGCTATCTCAAGTGCCATCTGCACTGGGTGTCACGCCTAGTATATCACAGCAGAGCTGGTCTTCTGTGGCATGGGGTTGATGGCAGGGGTGGTTATTAGTGGGCCTTTAATGTCCCTTACCATGTATTTGTTTGAAGTTCTGATACATAGTTGGTAGTGTCTGCCCAAAACAGTGATGTCTGTAGTGTGAGCATTCTACGGTACATAGGTGCGATCATACATAAATGTCAACACAACTGTGCCATCGCAGGGGCCAATGACCTGTACAGGCTCTGCATGAGTGTAACCCTTCTACCTAGGGTAGGACTGGTGTCTACTGTGACAGAGGGTGCCCCTAGGCTGCTGTGCCTCTCACACCAATGTTATGGCGACAACGGTACAGAGTGCCAGGTGCTCAACCACATACAACACCACTGCACTCACATGTTACCTGCTTGCTGCACATAGTCCTGCATGATAGTACTATCTGTATACAGCAGTGCTGCGTGTACCACTGGTGTGTGTGCCTTGGCCCCGACCCTGCTGCTGACTAAGGTGTCTGATGGATGTCTGTTGTCCCGCACACCTGTGTGGACCTGTATACTGTATGCCTGATCTGCAGGGAACAGGGAGTTGGGTGCAGCTCATAGCCACTTGGGCCACTACACTGCCTGTTGGAGCTGGTATTGCATGTGCTGTGTTTTCACATCTCGCATGCCTGCCGGTGTCATGTGTCCCTTGAACGGCTCAGTCATGCTCTGTTCCATCATGGCACACTCATTCTGTGTGCAGTCTCTACTATTCAGGTCCACACTGCTGTCTCTGGTATGCCACGCACATTCCATTGCAGATATATGACTCTGTCAACCTGTGTGTGGCATGTTGGCCCATGTGTCATCTGGTTGTACATCTGTTATTCACATTCTGCCACTTCTGTGTCCCTCATCCTGGATGCACAGCAGTCTGAGTTCAGTGTATGTCTTTCCATAGGTACCTGGAGGGATGCAGGAGTCAGGAGGGGTCACCAGGATGCCATGCTTGGAGAGTTCAGGGCTGACCTTCTCCGGCGACAGGTCTGCCTGCTGTAGCTGCTGATACAAAGGGTGGGGGACTGTACCTGAGCCATTGCGGGCCTGTCAGCAGCAGTAAGTCATCAGCTTTGGCAGCCACCACTACCTCCACTGCCTGGAACCCCCCTTTTTTTTGCCATATAGGTTTTTTCCCTCCTGTGTCTCGGGACTGGGTACATCAGACCCAATTCCCTAGCTTCCTCAAGCCAACTCTCCACCTCCCTCAGCATGTGTCTGGTCTGAGAGCTTCTCCATTAGTTTCCCCTCTCATGGCAGGGCTCAGGAGGAGGGAGGCCATCCTCACCCCCAAGTACATTAAGTCTAAATTGGACTGGGTCACATGCCGAGTGACAGCATGGGCATGGAAGCAGATAGGTCAGGCTTCATGAATCCCCCCCAACACACCACTTTCCACATTTCTGGTTCCCCTACCCCTTCTCCATCAGACTTGTGTGTGGCAGTGCACCCATCTGACATTCCCCACAGATCCCTCCCGGAATGTTTGTAATGTTTACCTCCCAGATCTGCTGTATCCCCTGGTCTCCACCTTGGAGGCAGCCGTGACTGGACTGACAATCCTCCCCATCCTGGTAGAGGAGAACAGTCCCTCAGACATTCAATCCTCTCCCTCCTGACCCCGATGACCTGAATCCATTCTCAAACCCAGGTTGCTGGCATGAGAAAAGGTAAGGCATGCAAGGTGCCTCAGCCTCCTTCACCACCAGACTGGCTTTCGCCTGGAGCCCCTGAATGGGATTCAAAGACTGAACAGTGAACTGGTCATGGGTATGGTGCCCGTTTTTCATTACTCTGTTCTGGGCAGGTGCTCTTATTTTATTTTTATGTACTGAATGGGTGCCCTTTTTATGTTGGCTCATGCTTGCGCAGCCAACATCTTGCGCTAGTAGCAGATTTGGAGGTGCGGTCACTGTTGGGCGAATGCAAGGCATGTATCAGTAGGTGCATCCCTCATTCCTCAATCAGCCAGCAGCAGGTGCTGACCTTACGCATCTCTAATGTGGCCACCAGAACAAAGAAAAGGTCCACTGCAATGAGAGCGAAGCTCTCATGCAGCAGGACCACAACACGCCTCCCGACGTGCAGGCAACATGGCAGCAGTAGTTGCCACTGCAGCTTGTCACAATGCCGACGGGAGAGCCCACTCCCCATCGGCAGACACCCTCCCATTCAGCAGACCCCCCCTCCCATTTAAAATGTATGCCGAGGGGGTGCCCAATCCTCTTCGGCATAATGCGTGTCCCCAACAGTCTTTCTTTGCCAACGGGGGGCCCAATCTCCGTCGGCATAATGTCCCCCCACTTTTGTTGTGTGCCGACGGGGGTGCCCAATCCCCCATCAGCTACAGCATCCCCCGCAAAAAAACACTTAGATGGCACACTGGGAGCCCACCCCAGTGTGCCAAATTCCCTGAAAAAGGAAAACTGTCCCACAATGTTGTTTTTTTTATTTTTAACCCTGTAAAAGAAGAAAACGGTCCCTCGCGGTCTCCCTGCCCCCTCCTGCAACCCATACCCACCAACTGCGCACCCTGCCTCACCACACCCCTCACCCCATACTTAGCTCTGGAGTCTGGCATGATGATCTTCGGTGGACCGGGAACATGTCTGCACTCTTCAAAGCTGACCGCGAGCTGAACAAATGCCAGTAAGCTATATAAAGGCATAAATAGGTTTTTTTCAACTTTGGTGCATATCTTGGCCATTTTTTGGAATTTTTGCACCACATTTTCAACATGGGGTTTTTGGGACCCGTCCTCATGAATTCAGTCACTGTCACGGCATTATTAGGTCCCGAAAGGTGATTTTGCGGTCACTGCATGGAATCATCTTTCGGGACCGCATAATGAAACAACAATGCCACTGTTCATGAGGGGAGCTCTCAGAAAGCTTATTTTGCAAATTTGGTGAAAAAATCAAAAAAATGGCTGTTTTCAAGTTCAAGTTCATTGCAGGAAAACTCCATTGAGCAAGCTCATTCACAAGGAGGTCCTGAGACACGTACACTGATAAAGAACATTACATAAAATGAAAATACTTGAATAGAACAATAGTATAACATGTATTCATGTGTACACTTAGAACAAGCAGGATATTACATAAAAGGATACGACATCGGATGACAATAGAGAGTGAGGAGACATATGGTGCACAGTGTGGATCCACTTCAGGGTAGCATGCCAGCAGTACAAGGCAGGGTAGCTGGTGTCTGCAATAAATCATTTTAGTATATTGAGCAGCAACGGGGAATAAGGACAAACAAAGTAACGAGGCTTGGAAGAGTGAGAGAAGTAATATGTACATAGAGATAGCCAGGAATGGGACGGGGAAGGGGAGCAGATGTAGATGCTTGCAGTAGTGGTCACAGCTTGGAAGTCAGAAGCTAAGAGAGTGTAGTTGTGTCTTGGTTAAATAATAGTGCAAATAGAAAGTAAGCAGCATGCATAATGGTGATGAAGATCTTACACATAAATGTATAAGGCACACATGAGGATGGGAAAGGGCTTAATAACAGTTACAGATATCTTTTATCTTAGCTGCACTTAGCACTTTGTAGACGTTAATTGAAACTATGCCAGTTAGTTTCAGCTTGGTTTGGAGTTGGTTCCAAATAGAGGGAAGAGCATGTGCAATAACACGCTTACCAAAGGAGGTCCGGGTCCTAGGTATGTCCAGCAGAATGAAGTCAGATTTCCTGAGAGAGAATGCACTGTGAGAAATACAGATGAGAGATGAGAGGTAACTCTGTAGTTTGTGCAGGAGCAACTTAAGGGTCCAGAGACCAGTATGGAGCAAGCATTTGGTGGTGAGAGATGTCCAGCCAACAGATGCGTACAGGTCACAGTGGTGCAAACGGTAAGGGGAGTTGGTAATAAACCGTAGCGCACGGTGGTAGAGGATGTCAGTTTGTTTAGGTTTGCGAGAGAAGTGGAAGAGTAAATTACATCGCCATAGTCGAGAAGGGGAAGAAAAGCAGCCTGAACGAGCCTATTTCGAGTCTCAAGGGGGAAGAGGGGCCTATTTCTAAAGAAGAAGAAACCTAACCTGGCTTTGAGCCTCCTGGATAAGTCCTTGATATGGTCATTAAAAGAGAGCTTGTTGTCAATCCAGATACCCAGATATTTAAATTTGAAACGACTTCCAATGGTTCGCTTAACGTGGTAACAATAAAGTCTTTAGGCGGGGTATGGGAGGTGCCTGTGGAGGTACTACGAGAGAATATCATAGCTTTGTTTTTTCTTTGCATTAAGCAGAAGCTTTGCCTTTATTAGATTATTTTTGAGTTGGGCAAAGTCCGCTTGAAGCACCCCCTTAACTTCGGATAACGTTGAACCAGAGGTACTGTATACAGCACAGTGTCATCCGCAAAGAAATGCAGATTAGATGTAGATATGCTGAATCAAGGTCATTAATGTACAATGAAAATGAGATAGGTCCTAGAATGGAGCCTTGGGGGACTCCTCTGACAACTGGCAAAGAGGCAGAGAAAGAGCCATCGACTTTTACTTTCTGGGATCTCCCTGTTAGATAACTGGAGAACCACTGGGTAGTGGAGGACGTGGCACCCAGAATAGTGAGGCAATTGACTAGCAGGTTATGGCCAACAGTATCAAAAGCTTTACTAAGATCCAAGAAGACTGCTCCAGTTATCTTCTTATCATCTATAGCAGAGATCCAGGCATTGGTTACTTTCGCTAAGGCAGAGATTGTGCTGTGATTTGCCCGGAAACCAGATTGAGCTGGGTTAATGAGAGAAAGTTTCCAGGTGTGTTTTTAGTTGGTTATGGATATGTTTTTCAAAAACTTTAGAGAGGATAGGCAAGATGGAGATAGGCCTGTAATTACTCACATATGAGGTCAACAGATTTAAACAGGGAGAGGATATGCGGATTTCCAACAGGACGGCACAGTAGCAGGTGTAATGGTGAGATTGAAGATATGAAGAATGGGGGCAGAGAGTGAGGCATATCTAATCTTAGGAAGAAGGGTTCTAGGTCATCGTCCCTGCACTTTTCTGATGTCCAAATTAAGTAGAGAATCTTCTACTCTTTATAGTGTAGCTCACACAGTTGAAATGGGCAAAATGAGGTACTAGATATTGTGGAAGGACTTGGTTGGCTCATCTGAATGCTAGCATAAGGTGAGGAGTCAAAAGCTAGTCCAGCTGTGACAAAATGGGAGTTAAGTTCTTCGAGGATTAAGGACTTATTTCCACCACCCTACCATTTGAGAATATCTTAGTTGGAATGGAGGGGGCAGTAGGCCGCCCATCTATAGATTTAAGTGTCCTCCATATTTTATGTGGGTTCCCTTGTGTTTGTTCAAGGGTAGAGATGTAGAAGTTAGCTTTGGCAGAATGAATGCGCTTCACAGGTATTCCTAGCTGTTCTGAAAGCCTGCCAGTCCGATGGTTTCTTGGTATGTCTTGCTTTCGCCCAGAGCTTATCCGGGGTTGTAAGAGCTGCCTTAAGATCTGGGGTAAACCAGGGGTGAGAGTTGTTTCGTACCCTAACTTTAATGAGCGGGGCATGCTTATTTACCAGCCTAGTAAGGTTGACATTAAGGATGGAGACTACCTCGTTGACATCTTTGGCTAGGTACAGATCTTGCCATCTGACCCTGTCTAGGTCAGAAAGGAAGTTTGCTGCAACGAACTTGCGAGAGGACCATTTTGTTATAAACAGAGGCTGTGTTCGGACCTTAATATGAGATCTTATGCAAACAACAACCCTGTGATCGTTCATGTCATTATGGAACACAGACGAATGTGAAATTTTATGTGGGTGGGTGGTTAATATCACATCTAGAATGGAGCTATTGGCAGTGTTTAGGACAGTGTTCCTTGTAGGTTCACTGACTAATTGCACTAGGCCAAGCTCATCGCAGAGGGATTTAAGGCAGCGAGATTTAGGGGTTAGCCAATCCATATTGAGATCCCCAAGGAATATTGTTTCTGTTTTTGCATCCGAGATTAGGGATTTCAGTATATTAAGGACTTCATCACCTCCAGACAGAGGCCTATAGCCACCTATGATGGTGATGCATTCTGAAGAAGGAAGATTGAGCTTCATTGAAACAATATCAAATTCCTTGGGTGTAGATTTACAGCTGATATTAGTGATTGAGTACTTGGTTTTGGCATAGATGACCACACCCCCCCCCAGACGCCCTGTCCGCCCTAAATTGTTTGTATCCCTGGAGGGAGAGTTGTTGGTCGGTATTAGCCTTTTTTAGCCAAGACTCCATAATAATGATAAGGTCCGGGTTGGTATGCGCTGCCCATGCTTGTAAGTGGACACATTTTTTGATCAGGCTTAGAATATTGACCAGCATTATCTTAAGTCCTGGGGCCTCTGCAAATTCTGAAGGAGAGGTGAGTTGCAGAGGGAGCCAGGTTTAGCTCACATTACCAAACAGAGAGGAGCAATAACAGCATTTTCTTTATGGAACTTTTAAGGATGGAGATGGCTTTTTTCCTTGTGACCGCCCATGATGTGTGGTACAGGAGAGAGTACTGCTGTGAGTGCCCGTATAGTCATAGGTGAAGGTAGTAGTAAGGGGAGGGGGCATAACGGGGGGTATAGGCCAGATTGGGGGGATTGAGGAAACAAAGGAGGTACAGTGGGCCTTGGCAACATAGGATGTTGAGACAGTGTATTCCAGGGCTGGATTAAATTGTAATACTTCATGGTGTACTGTATCGTAGGGCACATTATATACTAGGAACAATAATATAGCAATGAGGCAAGCCATGATGCCAAGGAGGGAGGTCTGTAGGTTAGTAATGGTCTGGTGCTTTTTCTGTGTGTGAAACAGACCCACCTACAGACACTCACTGTGCCCAAGATGGAATTGTGATCAGAAGGGGAAAAAAGGAAAAGAACAAACTGAGATTGGTGGCTAGAAGCTGTGATGGTGCTTCCACAAGGATCAGGCTTATTGGCTACATTCAGCTACCAATGTCTGAGAGGCAGCAGACAAGAATAAGCCAATGATGCGACAAAAGAGCTAGGGAAGGCGGAGTACAACTGTATTTAAAGGAGGCCTGGGAGGGGGTGGTGGTCGTGGGAGAAAAACTCAGTTCAGAACTTAGCAGCACAGAGTCAGTGCAGGGAATGTGATGAAAGTCTATGGGGAAGGGCACACTAATCGGAACGAAGATGGCGAGCGGGCGGACCAATCACTGTCCCCCTGTGTCAGCGCCGCACCAATCGTGATCGCCCTAGCGTACTGGCTCCCAGAAAAAGCTTGGCGGTAATACCTGCTGAAAGGATTTGTGTCCCAAGGCCCTTGATCCGGCAAGGGTTGCTGAATGGGGTCGGGCGGCGGCCGTAGGAACGGCTGCTGCTGGCTGCCTTTTCTTCCAACGCGCCGCTCAGGCGCAAGACCCTAGGAGAAGAATGAAAGAGCTGATTAAGTATGCAGGCAGGACAGGAATTCAGGGGTGGGGAAGCTGGTGGCAGATCGTCAGCGGGGGATGATGGTATGGACAAAGAAAGCGATTAGAGGCAGGGTAGGAAACACAAAAGGTAAAGGGCAGAATAGGGTAGGACAAATGGAAGCCAGATATGGGGGGTGGGCTGTCTGAGGAAGAGAGGAAAGCAACAGCCGAAAGCACGGCAAGTAAATTAGTACAGAAGGGTGGAGGTGTATATGGTGAGCGCCAGTAGGAAGAGGGAGAAAACATAAAAAATAGAGTGAGCAGTTAGAATAGCAGCAGTTCAATAATTCAAGTAGTGGAAACACAGTCTGTGTTCACACTTCCAGCACTATATACAGCAATCAGACTAAAGCTATGCAAAGAGCTATACTATGGATAACAGTACATAACTTTTTAAGCCTTACATAGTCAGCACTGGCCATTTTACGAGCATGCGTTGTGCTGTTTCCACGCACACTCGTAACTTCATGAATTTGTAATATTTTCACTCCAGGTTTTCAAAATTGGCATTTTGCCACACCTCCTCATGAACAGTACAGCTGTCATTTTATATATCCTGGCCAAAATGTGTTTTTGCACGTCTGGCACAGAATAGCATGGTCGCTGTGCGAAATCAGCTTTCGAGACAGTTTGAGGAAATGACAGTGACACTGCTCATGAGCAGAGGTCCTAAAATGCCTATGTTGAAAATTTGGTGCCGAAACTTCATAAAATCGCTACAAGTGTGCATTGCGCAGTTTCCATGCACCCTTGTAACTTCGCAAATTTGCAATATTTTCATGCCAGATTTTCAACACTGGCATTTTTCCACACCTCCTTATCAACAGTACAGCTGTCATTTTTCACAGCCTGTCCAAAATATGTTTCCGAACCTGTGGCGTACAATGTCGTGGCCGCTGTGGGACATCAACTTTTGGGACTGATTAACAAAATCACAGTGCCACTGTTCATGAGGGGAGGTCCCAAAATGCCTATGTTGAAAATGTGGCTAAAAACTCCAAAATAATTGGGTTACAGACATGTGTTGTGCAGTTTCTATGCATGCTCATGACTTCACCAATTTTCATATTTTCCTCAAATTTTCAAGCGTTGCCATTTTTCGCCTCCTCATGAACAATACAGACGTCATTTCCACATCCTGCCCAAAATGTGTTTTCGTCCCTGTGGTCGCCAAATGGCATAGCTGCTGTGCAAAACCACCTTTCACCTAGCAAACTGACAGTGCCGCGTTTCACGAGGTGGGCTCACAAACAGCCCATGTTGAAAATTTGGAGTGAAAATACCAGCACATGCCTATGGTGTTAGGGTTTCCAACTGTAGCACCCCACCCTGTAGAGACTGACAGGTGTCAGGGGTGTGACTTGGCATCATCGGCTGTGATGCTCATGCCATTCCACCCCCACCACCCTGCAGCCAGTGACAGGCATCGTGGTGTGCCTTGCACTGTTCAGCTACAAAGTTCACCCCTTTCTCCTATACTGCACCCACCTCAGCGTATTTCCTTATGGAATGGGGTAAGTATAATGCCCAAAGACCCCAAAGCACACCATGACACTTGTCAGTGTCTACAGGGTAAGGTGAGGTACAATGGCATGAGCGTTATAGCTGACAACCCAAAGCACACCCCAATGCCTGTCAGTCTCTACAGGGTGGGGTGGGGTGGCGTCACTTCAGTGCTTCATCGCTATTCCTATTATGCCTCTCTAACTCCAGCACTATCAATGCCAATGCCAGCGAGACAACATTCAGCATTGACAAATGCTTGTTTTTATTGCTATGTTCAGGAAGGTGCCCTTATTTATTGTTTGTGTACCGGTGGGTGTCCTTTTTTTATTGATATATTCTAGACAGGTGCCTTTTTATGTTGGCTTGCACATGTGCAAGCAACATCTTGCAGTAGTAGCACTTTCAGAGGTATGTCAGTGTTGTGGCCAATGCAGGGAGCACTTTAGTGGGTGCGTCCGTCTGCTGCTAATCAGTGAGCACGCTGGTGATGACAGCAGTTTCAAAGACAGCCATGGAGTTTAAAGAAATCTGCCGCTCCAATGAGGTGCAGTTTCCTCACTGGAGCATCAGATGACAAGGCTCTATTTTGTGCCTTTCCTGGTGAAACATTCCAATAAATATGGCAGCTCCTGCCGCCTACCACACAATCCCCACAAAGCTGACATCGGGGATGCCCAATCCCCATGTCAGCATGTCCCCCCAGTTCAACTTATTTGCTGATGGGGGGTGCCCATCCCCATCGGCATCACGCCCCCGCACACACACTTTCTTTGCCGACAGGGTGCTCAGTCCTCATCAGCATCATGTCCCCCAACACGCATTTTCTTTGCGAAAGGGATGCCCAATCCCTGTTGGCATCATGTCCCCACACACACATACTTTCTTTGCGACAGAGGTGCTCAATACCTGTCAGCATCATATCCCAAAACTCATAGCACACTGGGCCCACCCATTGTGCCCCAAATAATGATTTTTTACCTGTAAATAAGAAAAACCTCCCCTAATGTCTGTTTTTTTCCTGCAAAAAAAAGGTCCCTAAATCATCTCGCTGTGCCCCTCTCCCAACCCGCACCCACCCTCTGGGCACCTCACCTCCCCACCTTCCCCCTCACCCTATACTTACCTCTGGAGGGTCAGCACTGCGATCTTCTGTGGGCGGGGAACACGTCTGAACCCTTCAAAGCTGACGAGAACCAGACAAATAAAGTGAAACTTTATAATGGCAGTCAGTGGGGGGTTCAACTAGTGGATATTTCAGCTATTTTGGGGAACTCTGATACCAGATTTTCAACATGGGGTTCTTCCATATACACCTCCACCCTTCTGTACAAATTTACTTGCCGTGCTTTCGGCTGTTGCTTTCCGATCTTCCTCAGACAGCCCACCCCCCAGAGGTTCAGAACTTAGCAGCACAGAGTCAGTGCAGGGAATGCGATGAAAGTCTATGGGGAAGGGCACACCAATCGGAATGAAGATGGCGAGCGGGTGGACCAATCACTGTCCCCCTGTGTCAGCGCCGCACCAATCGTGATCGCCCTAGCGTACTGGCTCCCAGAAAAAGCTTGGCGGTAATACCTGCTGAAAGGATTTGTGTCCCGAGGCCCTTGATCCGGCAAGGGCTGTTGAATGGGGTCGGGCGGCGGCTGTAGGAACGGCTGCTGCTGGCGCCTTTTCTTCCAACACGCCGCTCAGGTGCAAGACCCTAGGAGAAGAATGAAAGAGCTGATTAAGTATGCAGGCAGGACAGAATTCAGGGGCGGGGAAGCTGGCGGCAGATCGTCAGCTGGGGGTGGGGGTGATGGTGGTATGGACAAAGAAAACGATTAGAGAGGCAGGGTAGGTAACACAAAGGTAAAGGGCAGAATAGGGTAGGACAAATGGAAGCTAGATATGGGGGGGTGGGCTGTCTGAGGAAGAGAGGAAAGCAATAGCCGAAAGCACGGCAAGTAAATTAGTACAGAAGGGTGGAGGTGTATATGGTGAGCGCCAGTAGGAAGAGGGAAAAAACATAAAAAATAGAGGGAGCAGTTAGAATAGCACCAATTCAATAATTCAAGTAGTGGAAACACAGTCTGTGTTCACACTTCTAGCACTATATACAGCAATAAGGCTAAAGCTATGCAAAGAGCTGTACTATGGATAACAGTACATAACATTTTAAGCCTTACATAGTCAGCACTGGCCGTTTTACGAGCATGCGTTGTGCTGTTTCCATGCACGCTTGTAACTTCATGAATTTGTAATATTTTCACTCCAGGTTTTCAAAATTGGCATTTTGCCACCTCCTCATAAACAGTACAGCTGTCATTTTACATATCCTGGCCAGAATGTGTTTCGCACGTCTGGCTTTAAATATAACGGTCGCAAGTGCGAAATCAGTTTTCGGGACAGTTTGAGGAAATGATGGTGACACTGTTCATGAGCAGAAGTCCTAAAATGCCTATGTTGAAAATTTGGTGCTGAAAGTTCATAAAATGACTACGCTACAAGCGTGCATTGCGCAGTTTCCATGCATAGATACATAGATACATAGACAGTGTAGGCAGATAAGGGCCTACGGCCCACCCAGTCTGCCCATTTGAACTTGTAAGTTCAGTTTATGTTTTCCTAGAAGTCTGTTGCCCCTTACCCCGACCTCCAGAATTCCTTTATGTCTATCCCATGCATTCTTAAATCCCGTGATTGTTTCAGCCCCCACCACTTCCTCTGGCAGGGTGTTCCACTTGTCCACCACCTGTTCTGTGAAGAAATTCTTCCTCATGTTTCCTCTGAATCGTCCCTCCCTCCAACTTCATCCCATGCCCTCTAGTCCTGGAACATCTTTCGCTTGAAAATAGTGTATTCCTGCACCCTGTTCCTCCCTGTGAGATATTTGAATGTCTCTATCATATCCCTCTCTCCTCCTCTCCTCCAGGAGTACATGTTCAGTTCCTTCAACCTGTCTTCATAGGACTTGTGATGCAATCCATGCACCATCTTTGTTGCCCTCCTCTGAACCTTCTCTACCCTGTCTATGTCTTACGTAGGTATGGTCTCCAGAACTGTACACTGTACTCCAGGTGGGGCCTCACTAGAGTCTTGTATAGCGGAATTATGACCTCCCTTTTCCTGCTGGTGATGCCCTGCCTATGCATCCCAGCATCCTATTTGCTTTACCTGCTGCCTTGTCACACTGTTTCCCTACCTTGAGGTCATCAGAGATGATAACCCCAAGATCCCTTTCCTGCTTGGTGCATGCTATATCCTCACCCCCCAACTGATTTGTTGTGCCAGGGTTTTTGTGCCCCATATGCATTATCTTGCACTTCTTTGCATTGAATTTCAACTGCCAAACCCCTGACCATTCTTCAAGTTTCTGCAGGTCCCTTCTTATTCTGTCTACACCCTCTGGTGTGTCTGCTCTGTTACAGAGCTTTGTGTCATCAGCGAACAGTGAAATTCTGCCTTCTAGGTCCTGTGCAATGTCACTGATGAAGATGTTGAATAGGACTGGTCCCAGCACTGATCCCTGTGGTACCCCACTGGTCACTCTTCCCTCTGTGGAGTGACAGCCATTTACTACCACCCTCTGTGTTCTGCCACCCAGCCAATTACATGCACCCTTGAAACTTATGCAATTGCTATTTTCACACCAGATTTTCAACACTGGCATTTTCCACACCTCCTTATCAACAGTACAGCTGTCATTTTCACGCATGCCAAAATATGTTTCCGAACATGGCACACAATGTCGTGGCAGCTGTGGGAAATCAACTTTTGGGACTGATTAACAAAATCACAGTGCCACTGTTCATGAGGGAGGTCCCAAATGCCTATGTTGAAAATGTGGCTAAAACTCCAAAATAATTGGGTTACGGACATGTGTTGTGCAGTTTCTATGCAGGCTCATGACTTCACCAATTTTTCATATTTTCACTCCAAATTGTCAGCGTTGCCATTTTTTTACGCCTCCCCATGAACAATACAGATGTCATTTTCCACATCCTGTCCAAAATATGTTTTCGTCCCTGTGGCCAAATGGCATAGCTGCTGTGCAAAACCATCTTTCAGCTAACAAACTGACAGTGCCGCGTTTCACGAGTGGGCTCACAAACAGCCCATGTTGAAAATTTGAGTGAAAATACCAGCACATGCCTATGGTGTTAGGGGTTTCAACTGTAGCACCCCACCCTGTAGAGACTGACAGGTGTCAGGGGTGTGACTTGGCATCATCGGCTGTGATGCTCATGCCATTCCACCCCCCCCACCCTGCAGCCAGTGACAGGCATCGTGGTGTGCCTTGCACTGTTCAGCTACAAAGTTCACCCCCTTTCTCCTATACTGCACCCACCTCAGCGTATTTCCTTATAGAATGGGGTAAGTATAACGCCCAAAGACCCCAAAGCACACCATGACACTTGTCAGTGTCTACAGGGTAAGGTGAGGTACAATGGCACGAGCGTTATAGCTGACAACCCAAAGGCACACCCCAATGCCTGTCAGTCTCTACAGGGTGGGGGTGGGGTGGTGTCACTTCAGTGCTTCACTGCTATTCCTATTATGCGTCTCTAACTCCGGCACTACCAATGCCAATGCCAGCGAGACAACATTCAGCATTGACAAATGCTTGTTTTTTATTGCTATGTTCAGGGAAGGTGCCCTTATTTTATTGTTTGTGTACCGAGTGGGTGCCCTTTTTTTATTGATATATTCTAGACAGGTGCCTTTTTATGTTGGCTTGCACATGTGCAAGCAACATCTTGCAGTAGTAGCACTTTCAGAGGTGTGTCAGTGTTGTGGCCAATGCAGGGAGTGCTTTAGTGGGTGCGTCCCTCAGCCGCTAATCAGTGAGCATGCTGGTGATGACAGCAGTTCCAAAGACAGCCATGGAGTTGAAAGAAATCTGCCGCTCCAACGAGGTGCAGTTTCCTCACTGGAGCGTCAGATGACAAGGCTCTGTTATGTGCCTTTGCTGGTGAAACATTCCAATAAATATGGCAGCTCCTGGCGCCCACCAGACAATCCCACAAAGCTGACATCGGGGATGCCCAATCCCCATGTCGGCATGTCCCCCCAGTTCAACTTGTTTGCTGATGGGTGGTGCCCAATCCCCATTGGCATCATGTTCCCCCCACACACTTTCTTTGCCGACGGGGTGCCTAGTCCCCATCAGCATCATGTCCCCACACACACACATTTTCTTGCCGACAGGGATGCCCAATCCCTGTTAGCATCATGTCCCCACACACACATACTTTCTTTGCGACAGAGGTGCTCAATACCTGTCAGCATCATATCCCCAAAACTCATAGCACACTGGGGCCCACCCATTGTACCCCAAATATGATTATTTACCTGTAAATAAGAAAACCTTCCCTAAAATCTTTTTTTTCCTGTAAAAAAAAAAAAGGTCCCTAATCATCCATGTGCCCCTCCCCAACCCGCACCCACCCTCTGGGCACCTCACCTCCCACATTTACCCCTCACCCCATACTTACCTCTGGAGGTCAGCACTGCGATCTTCTGTGGGCGGGGAACACGTCTGAACCCTTCAAAGCTGACCGAGAACTGAACAAAATCACGGTAAACTTTATAATGGCAGTCAATGGGGGGTTTCAACTTAGGTGGATATTTCAGCCATTTTGGGGAACTTTGATACCAGATTTTCAACATGGGGTTCTTGGAACCCCATCTCATGAACACATGCACTGTCATCTCGTTACTCAGTCACGAAAGGGTATTTCACAGTCACTGTGCAGAATCACCTTTTGGGACTGATGAACAAAACAACAGTGCCACTTTTCATGAGGTGCGATCTCAAAAAGCCCAAATTGCAAATTTGGTGAACAAATTCCAAAAAATGACTGCGTTACGGGCATGCGTTGCACAGTTTCCACATGTGCTCATAACTTTGACAATTTTTAAAATTTTCACTCCAGATTTTCAACATTGCCATTTTTCCATGCCTCCTTAAGAACAGTATAGCTCTCATTTTTCATGTCCTGTCCTAAATGTGTTTTTCATATCTGTGGCGCACAATGGCATGGTCACCTTGGGAAATCAACTTTCGGGACAGATTAACAAAATCAAGTGCCACTGTTCATGGGGGGGGGGGCCAAAGGCTTATGTTGAAAATGTGGTTAACAAAATCCAAAACATAATTGCATTAGAGGTGTGCGTTGTGCAGTTTCTATGCACGCTCGTGATTTCACCAATTTTTCGTATTTTCACTCCAGATTTTCAACGTTGTAATTTTTTTACAACTCCTCATGAACAGTACAGTTGTCATTTTTCACATCCTGCCCGAAATGTGTTTTCACACCTGTGACACTAAATGGCGCAGTCGCTGTGCAAAATCATCTTTCAGCTAATGAACCGATAGTGCCACTGTTCATGAGGTGGGATCACAAAAAGCCCACGTTGAAAATTTGGAGTGAAAATATCAACAAATGCCTGGGGCGTTAGGGTTTCCAACCATAACACCCCACCCTGTAGAACTGACAGGTGTCAGGGTGTGACTTAGGATTGTCGCCTGTAATGCTCACGCCATTCCACTCCCACCCCCACCCTGCAGCCAGTGACAGGCATTGAGGTGTGCCTTGGAGTCGTTGGCCCCAAAGTTCACACCATTCTCCTATACTGCACTCATCTCAGCATATTTCCTTATGGAATGGGGTGAGTGTAAGGCCCGAAGACCCCAAGGCGCACCGCTACACTTGTCAGTGTCCACAGGGTAGGGTGAGGTGAAATGGCATGAGCGTTATGGCTGATGACCCAAAGGCATGCCCCAACACCTGTCAGTCTCTGCAGGGTGGGGTTGGGGTTGGCGTCAGTACAATACGTCACTGCCATTCCTATTATGCATCTCTCTGACTCCTGCACTACCAATGCCAATGCCAGCAAGACAGCATTCAATATTGACAAATGCTTTTTCTGTTTGTCTGTGTAGCAGGCAGGTGCCTTTTAAAAACTTTCTGTGTCCCGGTGGGTGCCATTTTATTTATTTATTTATTTTATTTTTATATAGTTTATGGGCCATTGCCTACTTATTATTTATTAAATATATTTGATACATTTGCTGCTGTGTTGTGTGTCTTTCATTGGTGCCCTTCTCTCCCACCCCACCACCTTACTGCACCTGTGAACAGTGCTATATTTAGTGCTACATTCAGTGTTGCTCGTATGTCGTGCAGTGCGCTTGCGCTATGCTGTTGCACTGCGGGTGTACACTGCTCTGAGGCCCAATATTTGGAGGTGTTAGTGCCAGTGTCCTACTTCTGAATATCTTGGTTTCTGTGTACTGGTGCTAACACAAGTGCAGTCGCGGTGCAAGCGCAGCTGGTTAAATATGGGGGAAGGGGGTTCCATGTGTTCTTTGAAAGTGTCATTCAGGTCAGTTTCTTTGTAGCAATGTTTTCAGAATAAGCATAAGTGGATTGCAGTTAGACATTGGTGTTCTGCTTTGCAGCCTCAGCAGTGAGATGGTCAAGTACGGCGAGTTAACTAGTCAGCCTTTCTTATTTAATAAGATGCCAGTCACTTATTGCTCACTCAATTAGTTAAGAGAAAACCAATTATTTACAAAATGAGTGCAGGTGCAAGTAATCCCAGCTGCTTTAGAGATTACTAGAGTTTATAAAAGCAGCCCATCAGCAAATGAAAGCAGTTGTCTGCGTTAGGAGGAAGAAATAGTACTGTCCTCACATTAGAAAAAGCTAAATTTGTCTTCTATTGGTAAGTGCTCAGATTTAAAATGTTGGCAAAAAACATTGTTGTTAAGAACATATATACGTTGAGTCCTCCAAACTGAACAAACAATATTTTAAGGGGAGACTTTGATGGAACTTCCTTCTTCTGCTGTCAAGTTCAAGGTTTCTGCCTTGTTAAATCGCAGCTCTATGTATTTAGGAGCATCTAGTGTACAAGTCCCAACACATTGCAGTGACTGGGTCCTTTTCTTGCTTGGTGCAACTCTTAATAACCATGGAATGTGGTTTAAAGAAATGTAGCTTTAAGGAAAATTAATGCAGGCTATATGATATTACAGAAAGGAACTTCACTTGTACCTTTCAAAAACTGTTCTTCCAAGGACAGATGCTATATTTACAAATTATTCTTATTTTAGCCTAACCATGGATACTGCAGACACTGAACTGGATGAAGAGCAACAGCCTACCTGCAAACAGTCAGGTTGTACAGTGGAGGTATGTCCTACAAACAGTGTCTCTCCCCCACCCTTGAAGAATTTGGGGGAGGGGGCATAATCTATAATGTAAGCAATAAGCCATGATGGTGTGCTTTAGGCTAAGATAACCCCCTGCCTATTCTTTCGGATGAGACGTTAAACTGAGGTCCCATCTGCCTGGATTAGTGGTAGTTCAGGTGGATGTTAAAGATCCCATGGCACTTATCGAAAGAGTAGGGAATTTCCCTAGTGTCCTGGCCAAATTTCCGTCATTCACAAAAAAAAAAATTACCACCAACAGCTTAATCTGATTTGAGGTCAGTTGGCATTCATCTGTATCCCCCTCCCCGGGGTCGTGCCTGCAAATAGGCAGGATTTGTCTAGTGCACTTACCTGGTCAACAAAAACTAACTAAATAAAAAATAAATAAATAAAGAAGCCCAGCGCCACAGGTTGACAGCCTTGCATCTCCTGGAAGGGAGGTTATCGCGGCCTAAACCTTACATGGTTTTATTGGTCTTAAAAAAAAAAAAAAAAATGGTTTAATAAAATATAGTAACAAGATAAAGAAATGTAAATAAAAGGTAATATTGGATACAGTTGCACATATTAGGCCTTCCGATGGAGGACTTGGGCATTGTCACTAGAGGGTGGTGTACAACTGACCGAAGCTGTAGTACCTAGCTAGAGCTAGTGCTATTGTGTTTTGTTTTTGCTTTCAGTATCTGCCCCACCCCTTCCATACACTTGTGGTGATTTACTTATTCGTCCTTTTTTTCTTCCTGTCTTTTTAGAGTAATTCTGTTTTAATGTTGTGGATTAAGGGGAGAGGGCTGATAGTGGGCAGGGAAGATGGCTGGAGAGTTGCCACACTGTGTCCACGAACATCACTCAACCTATAAGTATTAAAGGGACACTCTTAAGCCTTTTTGCATCATATTAACAATCAGTTGGAAACTAGGGGTGTGCAACTAATGAACAGTATTTCCCAAATACTGTGAATAATGCACTATAATGAATAGTGTCACTATTCGTCCCCTGCCTATTTGAGAAATATTTTTTTTTTTAATCACTAAATACAAGCCCCATCCCTTCCCCAGCCCCTTCCCGCACCTCCACAGATGGGCCAGTACCTTAAGTGCTCATTTGCACTTAAAGAAGACTAATCTCTGTGCCCCCCTTTGATGGCAGCATCCAGCACCCAATTCTTGCCATGCATCAAGGTGACTGGCACAAAGCTGCCCTCCGTGGCTGTGAACCTGCGGAAAGAAAACCATCCTGTGCTTGCTCTGATTCTGTAGTTAAACGATCGGTTGATCATTTCACTATACAAAGTGAGCAAGTGAGGGAAACTTTCATTCTGTAGGAGGCAGCATGCTGTGGAGGAGAGCGGCTTTGTGCTGGTTGCTTTGGTGTATGGCAAGAATTGGGTGCTGAAAGCAAAGAGGGGTTTTATGCAAACAAGTGCTTAAATGGCGGACAACTGTGGAGACAAGTGGATTTTGACAGTTGCCAATCATGGGAGTTTTTTTCCAACTAAAATATCAAATTGTGGGCATTTGGTGGGGGGAGGAGGGCAGGAATGGGTTACTAACAAAGTGCGGGCTTGGATCTAATAATCTCAGTTGGGAAGGAGGCAGGGGGACTTTCTTTCATAGATGGATTATTTATAAAGCGCCCCTTCCTGGGGCTCAGGGCATTGTACACTACATAAAATCTAATGCAAGTAAAATATCTTAACCACATTAGACATAAACATAATTCAGAGTTCACAATATTAAAAATTAGACAGTTTGTAACACATTTTATATTTCATGGTATAACAAATGCTTGTTCAAATAGAAAGGACTTAGGCCCTCTTTTTTTCCCTCCCATGTGTAGTTTGTGCTTTTTTTTTTCTCCCCAGTTCTCTTCCCCACCTGGGACCCCAGCAGACATCACGTGGGCATGGAGGTGCACATGAATGCTGGGTACCAGCTCTGCCCTTCCACCCACACCTGGCAATCGCCTGCCACTTCCTCTGCTTCCATCTGGACCTGCAACCAATGGAGCGAACCACTGGGCAATCATATCCCTCCCAGAGAGGAGAGCCTTGCAGCAGCTCAGTCCCACTCCTCACCCCCCCCTCCCCACCAGCCACCAACAAACCGGGCTCATTCCTGAACCTGGGTTGCTGGCATGGTGTGAGGTGTGGCGTCCAGCGCCTCAACCCTCTGTGCCACTGGGCCAGCTCTTGAGCCCCCTCTTAAAGGCTTCCACTGAGGGAGCCTTTCTAAGATACCCCAAGAGCTAGTTCCACAGAGCAGGCATGGCCACGGAGAAAACACCATCTCCTGAAAGCCGCAGCCTTGCCCTGGAACCCACCAAGAGGTCATGAAGGAACGAAAAGGGCAAGCCGGGTATTGCAGAACCAGGAGGTCTTGCATATAGTCAAGTCCCTGGCTGTATCGGGCATTATATGTCAATAATCCAACCTTGAAGGTGATCCTCCACCTTATTGGCAGTCAGTGCAGCCCGTGAAGAACCAGCGTAATATGATTAGATCTAGCTACACCTGTCAACAGCCTGGCCACTGTGTTCTGCACCAGCTGCAGATGGTGAAGTTTGCCTCCTGAAAGCCCCAGGTATAAGGCTCTACAGTAGTACAATCTCGACGTAACAAAGGCATGTATCATCCGGCTGGCAAGGTCATCAGGCGGTACCAGTGAGCGGATACGGGCAATGTTTCTTAGATGGTAAAAAGCACTTTTGGATGACAGCTGATACCTGAGCATCCAGTGTCAGGCTGTTGTCAAATACCACACCCAGATCCCTAACCATGTGGATGGGGTCAGCGATGAGCCACCCAGTCTTAGATCCAAATAACACCCCAGCACTCCTCCACCTTGCCAACAACTCAGCTCCACCACCAATACCTCCATTTTGTCTGGGTTGAGTTGTAGTCCGTTTTGAGTCATTCAGTCCTGGATCTCAGCAAGGTAGGTGTCTGAGACCACCATCTGGCTCCCAGGTGCACAGGATGGGTATAGCTGGGTATCATCAACATAGCAATAAAAATCCAAACCGTACCACCTGAAAACATCTCCCAAGGTCAGCATATACATCGTGAACAAAAAGATGTGAGGACCAAACCCTGCAGAACTCCACAACACAGGGGCATCTGGCCCTTATAAATTACATCCATAAATACGAATAATGAATATTGGGCCTAAATGTTTGGGATAAGATATGCACACTACTATTGAAAATCCACATTTTGATTGCTCATCTTCTCTAAAATGTATTGATGTTACTGGTCTGATTCTTTTCTTAGCGGAACTAAAATGAATGCTAATGATGTAATTATACCCTAACTTGTTCTGTTTCATATCCTTGATCTACTCTTATTGCATACATCCTGAGCATTAGGTGCACCCCCAAACTGTGCATCCACTCAAGACAGAATGGTTTACTCTCCTTCCACTGTAGTATGAGTGGCTAGACTGTTGGGTGTGTTCCTACGTTCAGGGAAGATATCGTGGGAGCTAATCAAGGAATGTAAAACACCAGTAGGGTGGACATTCTGAATCGCTTCTAAAAATAAACAAAAAAAATTCCTCACGTTGCCACTGAGCCATCCCCCTCTATCTTCAAATTGTGCTCCCTCGTTCTTGCACATCATTCTGAAAAATGCTACCCTCTTGGACTTTGTTTGAACTAATGCCTTAGCTGGGATTTGGACCCAGGCTGTTCATAGTACCATTATGTTATGCTACCAGCTATGCCACAAAGGAACCTAAGGGGAATTGTTTAACTAGGAATGGCACACTAAGCTGGAGTTTGTTTCCAGGCATAACCTTGGGAGCACATGGAAGTTAAGTGACTTGCTTAGGGTCACACAGTATGCAAGTGGGGGTGATGGGATTCAAACCCATGTCTCTAGATTTGCAGCTCAGTGCCCTTAACCACTGCACTATATTGCTTCCAAGAGTTTCGTAGTTGACAGGATTCAGACCTATGCAGGGAAATCCCAATGGATTTCAAGTCCATCGCCTTAACCTCTTGGCCGCAGTTGCTTTTTTTTTTTTCTTTCTTCCTATGAAATCCATTGGGGTTTCCCTGCACAGGTTTGAATACACCACTAGCATGGCTATGCACAACAGGAGAGTATACCCAGGGTGTATTACCAAACTTGTGCTGCAGTGCTGTGCAGTGTACTTCAGTGGTGTACATAGGACACAACAATGTGCAGGGCAGGGCCCTGCTGGGCCAAAGTGGCACCCCTGGCAAACCTGCCCATATGGGGTACACTGTCCATAGTGTCACCCAGGAGAGGCACTGTACAGGGAGGACACCACAGCTGTACCCTATGTCTAGCAGCCAACAGCGTGTCACAATCACATAGGGAACACCAGTCATAGTAGAACACTAATAGCAGTGAATACTAGCCACTTGGGGCACACTTGTTTAATGGACAGAGCCCAGGCAGGGTAACATGTATGCCACTGCATACCCGACATACAGTCACACATGCAGCACAGTGTGATGCATGTATTTTAGCGCTTTGGAGACTGCTCTTCTTCTCTTCTGGCACTAACTGCAATCCTGCCTGGCCTCCCCAGACCGTGGTTGCTCTGCCACTCCATATGGGCCTGGCTGTCCTTGTCTGCCCCTGCCTGGGCCTGATGGCTGTAAAAGGAACAATACCAGGCAGCGGACAGCATGTCACCATACAGAACAAATGCAGATGCAGGTACTGTCCGCTGTGTAGAGTGGGCAGATGCATGCAGTTACCAGGTGTCACAGGCATTGCCCTACACAGTGACCTTATGGCGCACATACCAGTGCAGTGCACCACCCACAGTGCAGGGTACTGCAGTGACGAGCAGTCATGGTGTGTGCAGCCATATGTACATGGAGGGCAACAGGCCAAACAGGGTTGGAGGCATGACACAAAACAGCATGATATGGTATCATGCATCCCCCCATCCTAGGCATACCTGTGCAGATGCATCGCTGCCATACATACACCTCCATGGTGCCAGTGCAGCCACACATGCAGCGCAGTGATGGCCATGTAATGTTGGGTGGCTGGTAGGGAGCAGACATCGGTCACTGGGAGGCTGGTAGGGAGCAGACATGGTCTCATCCTTACGCAAATGACCCAGCCACTGTGCCATGTCCAGGTGTTCTATGGCAGACCTATACCATGCACTGTATCCAGGGGGTGAATGCAGGTCCAATAGGGACACAAGGCCACCACTGCCTGGTGACCTGTCTGGTCAGTCCAAAACCACTATCTGCAGTCACCAGGCGCATAGAGTAGGGTTGGTCTCCCATTGTGACATGAGTCACACCACTGCAGGGTCAGACCTGGGTACAGGGCCCATCTGGAACATAGATACAGAAGCCCACCTACGGAGGTGTCTCTCTCTCACACACACACACACACACACACACACACACACACACACACACACACACACCAGTATTTCATTCAACTGTGATATCCTAGCACTGTGTTTGCATCTTACTGTTGCATACAGTGTGCAAAATACCCACTATACACAGCAACTAGTTGCGGACTACACGGGGTGTAGTGGGTGACCAGAAACCCAACAGAGGGGCCAACCTGAACATGGCCAGGTATTCTGGAGTGCCAGACTGACACTGCAGCACCACCATAGCTAAATGGTGTCATCCCTCCACGTATACCTGCCCTTCCCCCGGATACCCACTACCAGGTTCCCACATACCCCCTTCATTTTTTTGTTCAACCACCTCTACCCTGAGCCCCCTTCCTTACCCCCCATCACACCCCAACCAGCTTACTAGTTATCCAGTCATGCCTTACTCCCTTAACCCTCCTCCACCTTCATGCTCTATGGGTCTCATGGCTTTCACTACTTGCACTACAAATGGATAACCTGCACCAATGTGCAGTGTACGATCCTAATACAGCTACCTCCCACTGTGCTATGCATATGTTGCCTTAGTCCTCAATTAATATGCTGTACAGTCCCACACACAAGATTAATAAACCAGTTAGCCAGGCTGGGAGTGGGTCCCAGGATGGTAGCCTGGGTAACAAATTGGCTGGACAACAGGATGCAGAGGGTAATAGTAAATGGAGTGCACTCTGATGAAAGGGTGGTTACTAGTGGGGTACCACAGGGTTCAGTACTGGGGCCGGTCCTCTTTAATGTCTGACATTGTGGAAGGAAAAGTGTGCCCTTTGCAGATGACACAAAGATCTGTAACAGGGTTGATACACAGGGGGAGTGTGGAAAGGATGAGAAGGGACTTGGCAGGTTGGAGGAATGATCAAAAGTATGGCAGCTTAGATTCAATGCAAAGAAGTGCAAACTAATGCACCTGGGAAACAAAAACCCAGGGAAGGAGTACACAATTGGTGGGTGGGGGCTATGAACAACAATAAAAATGGAAAGAGACCCAGGAGTAATCGTATCAGATGACCCTATGGTAGGCAAGCAATGTGAGAAGGCAGTAAGGAGGGCAGAGGATACTAGGATGCATAGGGAGAGGCATCACCAGTAGAAAACAGGAAGTTATCCCTCTGTACAGACAGTTGGCAAGACCCCATCTGGAGTACTGCGTGCAGCTCTGGAGACCCCATCTCCACAAGGACATACAGGATAGAGGCAATACAGAGGAAGGCAACTAAAATGGTACAGGATCTGCAACAGAAGCCATATGAAGAGAGACTAAGCTTAATATGTATACCTTTGAGGAAAGGAAGGAGAGGGGGGACATGTTTCTGTCTGCACTTAACTTTCTTGCACTAGCTTTGCACTACTGATGTTGGCACTAACATGTTGTGTGTCTTGCTTGTAAATCTACTGTATATGGCTCTGGACTGTTGCTTGTTGAATTTATCTGGTTTCTTGTTGTTCCTTGATCCTAACTGTCATTAATGTGATGCTATTGCCTTATAATTACTACATGTATTATGATGTTGTTGCCTTGTAATTCCTGCCTGTATACAATGTTTGTTTTATTGCCTGTCCACCAGGACCTCCTTGTAAATGAGTTTGCTCAATGGAGTTTTTCTGTAATGAACTTAAACTTAAAACATGGGGTTTCCCTACAGACAGTCCTGCCTTGACACTACTGTTGTGTGACACTGGCGCACACTTTACATGCGTGGCACCCATGGGGGGTGGCAGAAGGAATCAGGGAGTCAGAAACTTCCTCCCCAACAGGCTGAAGCAAAGCAAGGAGAACCCGAAGGGAGAGGAATGCCCCAAGGTGCAAATTAAGAAAGGGAGCAGGGTGGTAGAGATGAATGCAGGGAAAGGAATGGGAGCATTAAAACGAGAGGTGGGAAGGATGGAGGGCAAAAAGGGGAGGGGAAGAGGAGTCAGCCTGACACTGGGTGGTGAGAAAGTTAATGGAATCACTTCTGAAAGAATGGATTGTGGAATTATCTTGAATCCAGTGGGTTACAAGACTCAAGGCAATCAGAGGGGAGGTCATGTCCAATGAAGCTGATGGATTTCTTTGACATGATGACCAGGGTGAAACAGTGGATGTGGCCTACCTAGATTTCAGTAAGGCATTCAACACTGTTCCACATAGGAGACTAGCAAGCAAGCTGGGCAGCTTAGAGTGGGTCCAAAATTGTAAACTGGATAAGAAATTGGTTGGGGATAGTTGACCGAGGATGGTGGTAAAGAGTTCACCCCAAGGAAGGAGGGGACCAGCAGGGTGCCACAGGAACTAGTGCTGGAACAGTCCCTTTAATGTCTTTGTGACATTGCAGCGGAGCTGGAAGGAAGGTCTGCCTCTTTGTGGATGACACCAAATTCTGCAATAGGGTGGACACTCGGGGGCACGAGAGTGGAAAGGATGAGCAGAGATCTGAGAACTAGAGTAGTAGTCAAGGGTATAGCGGCTGGGTTTCAATATGAAAGTGCAAAATAATGCACTTGGGGCTCAGAAACCCAGGAGTGGAGTACAAAATGGGTGGAGTGGTATTGATGACTACCAAGCAAGGAGAGAGATCTGGGGTAATCGTATCCGATGACCTGAAGGTGGGCAGGTAGTGTAACAAGGCATTAGAGGGGGCAAGTAGGATGTTGAGGTGTATAGGGAGGAGTATCCACAGCAGAAAGAGGAAGGTGGTGTTACTCTGTATAGATCACTGGCAAGACCCCATCTAGGTATTGTGTCCAGTTCTGGAGACTGCATCTCTAGAAGGACATGGGCAGAGTGTAGGTGGTCTAGAGGAGGGCAAAAAAAAGGTTCTGGGTCTGCATCAAAAGCCCTATGAGGACAGACTAAAGGACCTCAATATGTACACCCTAGAACAGAGGAGGGAGATTGGGGATATGGTAGACCTTAAAATACCTCACAGGGGTAAATAAGGTACAGGTCAGGAGGAGAATTTTTCAGAAGAAAAGGTGCTCAAGAACAAGGGGACATACTGTGAAGCTAGAGGGGGGCAGATTCAGGAGAGATGTGAGAAAGTACTTCACAGAAAGAGTGGTGGATTCCTGGAACAGCCTTCCAACAGAGGTGGTGGGGCAAAAACAGTGGTGGAGGAATGCATGGAATAAGCGCAAAGGAATTGTAGTGGAAAGGAAGAGGGAGGGAGGCGATTGTAACTCAGGCACGGGTCTGATGTAAGAGAAATAGGCAGACTGTATGGGCCAAGCTGTCCTTATCTGCCATCCAGTTCTGTTTCTCTGGCCTATACTATACATGGACATGTCACCACTGCTGCTGTGATACCCGTGCACACTTCACATGCATGGTATCCATAGCCTATGTATGGACCTGTCAGCCAGGTAAGCAAATTTAAGCTGAGGGCCCATCGTTGGGTGTGACCCAGGACTGAATAAATACAAAACCCTATATACAATGTACAGTAAATATGTCACAGATGCATGGAATACAGCTACATAATGTGATGCACAGCAAAACCTACCTTAAGCCTCATAACAAGCACTGAACACGTGCCTATGTAGCATCGCCTCTGGTGGGTACAGTGAACAGTACTGTAAAGTTTTTTACTGTTCTGTGAGTTTTATCTGTTATGTCTATGTATCATGTCTCTCCTCCTGCAATTTTTGTATGGCATCCTGGGTCTCTGGGAAGGACACTAATAGAAATAAAATTACTACTACACTGGCATACACAGAATCCATCGGTGCTATGGCTGCACTCACGTGGTCTGGGCATAGTAATGCCCTCTACCGAAGGCCCTTGTAGGTACCTTGAAGTTACATAAAAACACAAACTGACTTTGACGGCAGATTAGGACTGCTTAGCCCACCCAGTCTGCCTGTTTCCCTACCTATTGGATAAGCTGCAGATCCTTTAACCAGTAGCCTACTTCCTCCTGAGGCTGAATAGAATGAACGGTGGGTGGGCAGAGGGGGACAGTGAAAAAGCAGGAATACTGAACGAATATTTCTGCTCAGTATTCACAAAAGAGGAGGGGGAACTGCCTAATCCAATTAACAGAAGCACTCTTGATAGAGGGGTCGATCCCAGTCCTTTCACAGAAGAAAGGGTTCTGCAAGAACTCCTAAAACTGAAGGTGGACAAAGCAATGGGTCCTGATGGAATTCACCCAGAATTCTAAAAGAATTAAAGGGAACTAGTGAAACCACGGACTACTCTTTTAGTAAATCATGGGAGGATGGTGTGGTACCTGAGGGACTGGAGGAAGGTGGATGTGATTCCCTTTACAAAAGTGGGACCAAGACAGAGGCAGGAAACTACAGACCTGTCAGTCTGACCTCTGTGGTAGGGAAAGTGATGGAGTCACTTCTGAAGGAAAGAATAGTTTAGTACCTAGAGGCCAGTGGGGCACAGGACCCAAGGCAGCATGAGTTCACAGCGGGAAGTTCATGTCAGACGAATCTAATAGATTTCTTTGGGTAACCAAAGTAGTGGACCAGGGAGGGGCTGTGGACATGGCCTACCTAGACTTTAGCAAGGCATTTGACACAGTCCCACACAAAAGATTAATAGTCAAATTAACCAGCCTGGGAGTGGGTCCCAGGGTGGCAGCCTGGGTAAAACATTGGCTGCACAACAGGACACAGAAGGTAATTATAAATGGAGTCCACTCTGAAGAAAGAGGGGTTACTAGTGGGGTACCGCAGGGTTCAGTATTGGGTCCAGTCCTTTTTAATGTCTTCATCAGTGACATTGCAGAGGGACTGGAAGGAAAAGTATGCCTTTTGCAGATGACACAAAGATCTGCAACAGGGTTGATACACAAGGAGGCATGGAAAGGATGAAAAGGGACTTGGCAAGGTTGGAGGAATGGTCAGAAGTATGGCAGCTAGTTCAATGCAAAGAAGTGCAAATAATGCACCTGGGAAACAAGAACCCAGAGAATACACAATAGGTGGGGAGGTAGTAACAACAAAAAGGAAAGGGACCTGAGGGTAATCATATCAGATGACTTTAAGGTTAGCAAGCAATGTGAGAAGGCAGTAGGGAGGGCTGGGGTATACTGGGATGTATAGGGAGAGGCATCAGCAGCAGAAAACAGGAGTTGTTATCCTCTGTACAGACAGTTGATGAGACCTCATCTGGAGTACTGTGTCAGTTCTGGAGACCCCATCTCCACAAGGACATAAACAGGATAGAGCAGTCCAGAGGAGGGCAACTAAAATGGTGCAGGGTCTGCAAGAGAAGCCGTATGAGGAGAGACTAAAGGAGCTTAATATGTATAGCCTTGAGGAAAGAAGGGGTGGATATGATAGAAACTTTTAAGTACCTCAGTGGAATCAACAAAGTCCAAGAGGTAGCATCTTTCAGAAAAAGAGACATGCAAGAACAAGGGGACACAAGTTAAAGATGGAAGGAGGGCGGTTCAGGGGCAATGTGAGAAATATTATTTCAGAGGGTAATGGATGCATGGAACAACCTTCCTGAGGAGGTTGTGGGGTCTAAAACTATGGGAGAATTCAAGAATGCATGGGACAGGAATAAGGCAATTCTTGTGAGGGGGTAGGAAGAAATAGGCTGGTTAACTAGGATCTGCAGCCTATCCTGTAGGTAGGAAATGGGCAGACTAGATGGGCCAAGTGGTCCTTATCTGCCGTCAAAGTCTGTTTCTATGTTTCCCACAATAATTGCCTTGTCTGTCCCATGCATTCTTAATTCCCCCACTGTTTTTGACCCCACGACCTCCTCAGGAAGGCTCTTCCCATGCATCTACCACCCTTTCCATGAAAATACTTCCTCACGTTGCCCCTGAGCCCGTCCCCCTTTTTCTGAAATATGCTATCCTCTTGGACTTTGATTCCTTTGAGGTACTTGAAAGTTTCTATCATGTCCCTCTTCCTCTCGGTGAGGTCATTAAAACAATGGTGGCACTTGTTAGACTAGGAGATCTCACACAAGGGCCTGGTTGATCCTCTTCCCCTCCCCGGCATCTACTTCACCCTCCTCACCACCACCTGTTTCACAATGATGGCCAGCTGCACAGCTGACCAGTGTGTCCCTCTGTTGGGGCCCCTCACCTCCTGTGCCCATCTGCCATGGTATAGCTAGTATTGCAATCACACCCTCACAGGCCGAATGCTGCCTTCAGGGCTGCCTGGGTAGGATGGGCGTAATGCAGTACAAGTGTGGCTTATGCTGCATTAATGCTATATCTGTTTCTGAGGGGGGATGTGCAGCTGCATGCAGATGGAAAATTTGTTTCCCAGGCAGTAGCACATGCATGGCATGCAGCTGCAAGTGTGCAAATGCGTAGCGCAGTGTCTTGGTACTGTTGTCTGTGCAGCACTATGACATCGGGCGATGTAATGCAGTATCATAGTACTACTGCTTAGGCGGTGCTGTGATGGCCTTTGGTGCTACGTTAACACTCTGTGCTAACCTATAACATTTAAACCAGTGGATGCAAATGACCTTCTTACCCAGCCAGTGTCCTGAAGGCTCACTTTACATGTCATTAAGTATTCATTCACTTGCATACCCAGTGACTGCAGGTGCATATATTAGGAGGAGGCAGCACCACACCACCACAAGGGTGAAAATGAAACACTGCAGGTGGCTGTTGGTGAGTCTATTTACTATGGCCTGACAACATGGGATTATTGGTCTGATTTGTTTTTTGTATACAATGGGGTATGCAAATACCATATTTTGAATATTCGGCCCCCAAATATTCCGGTTTCTAGGGACATGGATATGTTGTTCATCCACACTCATTGGCAGGTATCCTTGCCGCTTTAAATCTTGCCGGAAGGTCTTCAAGCTTGCTCCTCCCACCCACCCGGGTGGTATAACTCTCGGCTCCGCCCCATGAAGCCAGATCTTCCTTACCGCTTGGAAGCTCAGGTTCCCTCCTTAACGCTCTGCGTTTGAGACTAGTTCCTATTTCTCCCGTTTGGATTTAAAAATAAATTTTGCAAAAAGGAACTTGGTCTTCTGTCCCTCATGACTGCGATGGACCGTCGACTCCCAGTTCGGAGATGCCCATGCGAACAAGAAGATGTCTCGAGACGGATCCACACTCCCGTGTCTGTAGGCCTTGAGCACGACCCGCGAGCTTGCGACCTGTGCTCATCTTTCTCGGCCTCGTCCTCGAAACGTGCTGCCCGATTGCAACTGGGCGTCGAGAAGCGTTTCCTCGGTGAAGTCCAGAGAGGCCGGTTGGCGGTGTCCTTGACGGGCTCGTGAGATCAGCTCAGTGGATGAGTACGCCCCTCGAGAGGAAGCAGCCGCGGGCGTGTCTTCCTCGGCGCGGCATTTATCCGCTCTCTCTAGGTTCTTCCTACCGGCTTCTTTTAAGGAGCTTTGTCTGTCCTCTCCACTAAAGGAGAAGGGCCTGCGTCTGCTGGACCTTATTCTCGGTCCAAAAGAGGACAGGGTAAGTCCCTCCGTCGGCGCTCTTGGGGCGGGAAAGGTCCCTCTCCCGGGCCGTCTACCGTCGGCCTGATCGACCGCTCGGCCGACCACTGGCCTCAGCGGTGTCCCGTCAGGTCAGTTGGCCGAGACTCCCACCGATGAAGTCGAGATTTTTCTCGACCCATTGAACAGGCTGTCCCTTAGCAGCAGAGATTCCCTCTCCCGGTTCCCCGGAGGTTGAGGATCCGATGGGCTCGCCTGTGCCTCCGGTTCCGGAGCCCTCGGATGGACCATCCGAGCGGAAGGAGTGCGGTTCGGCCGACACCTCCCGCACCGACCTCGGAAATTCCGGGACTCGGTCTCGGTCTCGGACCTCTTCGCGGTCCAGCCGATCCCACCGTCATAAAGGTCTCGGTCTGACACCGCCAGTAGGCGCGTCGCCGCTAGTCCTCGTCCTCCTCCTCGGATGAGGAGGCTTCGGCGTAAAGTGCGTCGGCAGTGCGAGACCTTATGTTTAACAGCTCCTCCTGGCGGGAATAAGCTGACCCCGTCGCCTTCCCGGCCATTAAGTAACTGTCACGGGCAGCCGACACAACCTCGACTTATCCGAGGCCTATACAGGCCGGTTGTTCGGCCAAAACCAACTTCTCCGATTCCGGTGGAACCTCCGCCTCCACAGCCACCAATTGGGGCTCCGACCAAGATTCTCGGTCAGCTGAGGTCTACCATGGCTGTCAGTTACCCTCACTCCCGACCGACCTCGGCGGGTGAAGGTAGCTCAGGCAGAAGCAGCTCTTCGAGGACTCTTCCGAGTCGAAGATGATTCCTCCTTTTTCTCCAGCGACTGGACTTGGGTCTTCAGGAGGTCAGTCAATGGGCGATAGCCCGTCGTCCTTCCTAGGACTGCTTGACTCATCTCGGAGTCTACCGGGATGGAGCTGAACCCGTTCCAAGCAGGCCGGTATCCCCTCACGGAATTCTGGACACGAGATTCTCGGCGGAGGCCTTCGGTGGCGAGGCCATAGTGGGTCGGCACTGGAGCTTTGGCAGCGCTCTGCTTCCTGCCCTGCGCCTTGGCCAGGATGTGCAGGAAGTATCTGATCCCCTACCGGTTCCTTGTCCGGTTTTGAGACACCCTCTGCTGAGGGTTGGTTACCGACAGCGTTTTCGGTAGCGCCCGGCTGCGCGCCGAGGATGTGGGACAAACCTCCCGACGGAGTCAAGAAATTGGACTATGTCGGAGGCGAAAGTCTAGCTGCGTCCTCTCTCGGCCCCGTCAGGCCAGTTCGGCCGTCCTCATGGCACATTTTCTCATGCCCTGTTGGGCTCCCTGGATGGTCATCCTCATCTTCCGCCCGATCTGCAGACTACGGTTAAGCAGGTGCGGGACCAGGGCAGAGCAGTGGCCAAACAGCAGCTCAGACTGCTTTGGATATGAGGGACTCATGTGCCAGATCGGTGGCGGCCGCGGTGGCTATCTCGTCGTGAGCTTGGCTGAGGATATCCACCTTTCGCCCGGATACCCAGCACAAGTTGGCGGATGTTCCCTTTTCAGGACTGACCTCTTGGCCCTGGGTTGGAAGGTCACCTGCAGAGGATCGAAGTCAATGCCACCTTGGACTCGGTCTCTTCCGCTCAGAAGGACAAAGGCCGCAAACCACAGCCTAAGCCCTTTGGTCCTTCTGTGCCTTTGGCCCTGACCCAACAACGTCAGGGCCAGCAGGCTTAGCCTTGGCATCCCAAACCCAACCGCCAGCTTCCTCTAACAGGAGGCAGGGAGGAAAGGCCCAGGAGGTCCTAGAGGTCCTCCTCAAGCCTGCCCAGTGACAGGCTGAGGGGTGTCGCCCCCATTCCCGTCTTACCCCTGGGTCCCCATTGGAGGCAGGCTCACACTTCCGTTCCGCCTGGTCGCTGTTACCACGGACAGGTGGGTCTTGAGAGGTGGTGGGAAGAGGCCTGCCTCTGGAATTCGACAGGCACCACCCTTCAGGCCATCGCCCCTCGGGAAGACTTCGGGATCCCAGCCTCACTGGCGGCTCGATCGAGGCCGACGCCGCTCCTCCTCCTCAGAAGGAGGTGGTAAGAGAGGTGGTGGACCTCCTTCAGACCCAGGGTTTGTGTCCAGGTACTTCCTGGTTCCGAAGCAGACGGGGGCTGGCGCCCCATTCTAAACCTACGACCTAAACAAGTTCCTAAGGTCTAGAACCTTCAAGGATGGTCACTCTGGCTCGATGAATACCATCCTGGAGCGTGTGGTTCTGCTCTCTGGACTTGCAGGACAGCGTTTTCCGTCCTATCCGTCCATTCTCACCAGAGATTCCCTTCGCTTCCAGCGGAAGGATCCCCTCTTGAGTTCAAGCCATGCCCTTGACTTGTCTCCACAGCTCCCAGGGTCTTCACCAAATGCATGGCAGTGGTGACAGCATTCCTCTTGGCGCCGAGGGTCCGGGTGTACCCTTACCTGGACGACTGGCTGATAGCAGCTCCCTCAGGAAGGAGGCGGAGTGGTCCAGAGATCTGGCCCTCCAGGTCTGCTCTCAACTGGGCCTCCTTATCAAGAGGCCAAGTCGGAACTTGAGCGAAGCAGGTGATTCTATTCATCAGGCGCAGCTCGACTCTCTTGAGCCAGGCGCGGCTCCGGCGGACAGGGGCGAGGTTCTTTCCTCCTTTGCCCGATCATTTCTGGTTGGGCAATTCGCTCCTGCCGGGACTCCTGCGCCTCCTGGGTCTCATGGCGGCCTGCACCAGCGTGGTCCGTTGGGCCCGCTGGAACATCGTCCTTCAGTGGGGACTGGCCAGCCAGTGGTCCTGGCGCTGCGATCCCTTGGACCAGCTTGTGTCGGTGACACAGGGGATGTGGAAACGCTCTCAGTGGTGGACCGTTCCAGATCATTTGCAGGAGGCGCATCCCGTTAAATCGTCGAGCCAGCGGTCTCTCTGTCAACCCGATGCCTCTCTGATGGGTTGGGGTGCCCATCTGGGGAACACAGGCTCATGGCCTCTGGTCCCAGCAGGAGTCCCGATGCCACATCAACCTGCTGGAGCTCCGGCGGTCCGCCTAGCTCTCACGCCTCTGCTCCGTTCCTCCGGGGTCAAGTGGTCCGAGTCAGATGGACAATACCACGACCATGTACTATCTAAACCGCAAGGCGGGGCGCGCTCCATGCTTCTATGCAAGGAAGCTCTCCGCATTTGGTCACTCGTGCGCAGCCTGGGAGGATCTCTAGCCATTCACGTGGCAGGGCCTCCAACACCCTGGCCGATGCCCTGAGGCGGATAGGGCTGCATCCCACAGTGGTCTCTCCTGCCGGAGTAGTACAGCATCTGTTCTCCCTTTGGGGCACACCTCAGGTGGACCTGTTTGCCTCCAGGAGGCAGCGAGGCTGAGTCTGTTCCATCACGCGCCCCTCAGCAGGGCTGGCTGCAGGGGATGCCTTCTCGAGCAATGGACCCGGGGCCTCTTTCGCCTTTCCCCATTTCCCTTGATCCACAGGTGCTTCTCAAAGGCGAGGAGGGACAAAGGCGCAGGTGATTCTGATAGCCCCAGACTGGCCTCGCCAGTTCTGGTACCCAGATCTCCTCAGTCTCAGCTCCAGGACTCAAGGCAGCTTCCAGCTCGCCCGGACCTGCTCTCAGTCAATCAGGGAAGGTGTTCCATCCGGACCTTCAATCCCTACCACCGGCCTGGTTCCTGGCGGCTAGAGTTCCAGGCCTTGGGTCTTTCGACGAGGTCCTCAATGTAGTTGAGGCGTCCCGAAAGAGTCGACCAGAAAATGCTATGCCTTCAAATGGAAAGGTTTTCCATTTGGTGTCAGAAACAAGAGCTTGGATCCTTCTCCTGTTCCTTGGCAAAATCTTGGACTATTTGGTCCCTTTCTAGTCAAGGGCTTGGTCGGCGACCTAAGGGTGCACCTGGCAGCCATCTCTTACCGAGGCGCGGGCAGGAAGCAGTCGATGGCGCAGGAGAGGTGGTCTGGCGCTTTTTCAAAGGCCTTGATCACATTTCCCTCAGTGCGGGAACCCCCACCTCCGTGGGATCTACTGCTGGTACTGGCAAAGCTCATGGGCAAGCCATTCGAACCTATGCACAGGTGTGCTCTCTCTCACCTGTCGTGGAGGACCGCCTTCTTGGTGGCTATCCGTCAGCCAGAAGGATGGGGAGAGCTCAGGCGCTTTCCACGAGTCTCCTTACCTGGTCTTCCCACAGGGACAGGTTGTCCCTGCTTCACCGAAATTCCTTCCGAAGGTGGTGTCGGAGTTTCACCTTAACCAGGTGTTGACTCTGCCGGTGTTCTACCCCAATCACACCTCGGAGGCCGAATATAGGCTCCATACTCTGGACCCTAGAAGGGCGCTCGCTTATTATTATAAGGGAGGCGCCACGGCTGAAATCGGGAGAGGTTGCGCCAGCTGTTTGTCACCTACGCTGAAGCCACATCTGGCAGACCTGCAGCCAAGCGGACGATAAGCAGGTGGGTAACCTCCTGCATAGATCTCTACTATAAGTTGGCGACATGGAGCCTCCCAGAGGATAAGAGCTCATTCTACCCGCCATACTGCTGCAATGTGGCTGCTTCCAGGGATGTCCCTATCCAGGAAATCTGCAGGGCTGCTACCTGGAAGTCAGCAAACACCTTCATTACCCACTACCACACGACCTTGAGTCACGCGGGATGCTGGTTTTGGGGCCTCGGGTTCTCCAGTCTCTCTTTCCCAAGTAAGTATTGGGGTGTCCGTCTTGCCTCCTCCTCCCGGAGAACTGCTAGGAGTCTGCCAATGAGTGTGGATGAACAACATATCCATGTCCTAGAATACAGGTTACACACCTGTAACAGGAGTTCTAGGAATGGTATATGTTGTTCATCCTACATTCCCTCGGCTCTCCGGCTTTGGCCGCTAACCTGAGCTTCCAGCGGGCCAGATCCTGGCGTCATGGGGGCGAACAGGAGTTATACCACCCGGTGGGTGGGAGGAGCAAGCTTGAAGACCTTCCGCAAGATTTAAAGCGGCAAGGATACCTGCCAATGAGTGTGGATGAACAACATATACCATTCCTAGAACTCCTGTTACAGGTGATAACCTGTATATTGTGTTGGGGAGGGTGATATGATGAAGGAAAAAAGAATCCTCTTCATCTCAAATCCTTAAATTCAAGCCCCTATCCCTACCATTCTGTTAGAAGCCAGTCACACTCATAATTTAATATTTAAGCAATAATGCCCGACAGGGTGTGTGTAATGTAAGGATAACGTCCAGCCTCGGGTGGTTGAGCGCGAGCGCGAGGCTGATCGGTCCAACAACAGGCGTGACGTATCTAACATTTACACCCTGAAGAACATATTGCTATAATAAATGGCTCGTTGTTATACAGAATAAAACAAATCATTTTAAAGATATTTTTGTGTGGAAAAATATTTTTGTTTTTTAAGAGGAGATGAAACAATCAATGGAAGGATCCATAAAACAATCAATGGAAGGATCCATACAATGGGCATCTGCAGGTTCACAGTGAGGCTGAGACTAGACCCGTGATGTTGTACTGA
Source organism: Neoceratodus forsteri (assembly GCA_016271365.2). Classification (NCBI taxonomy): domain Eukaryota; kingdom Metazoa; phylum Chordata; order Ceratodontiformes; family Ceratodontidae; genus Neoceratodus; species Neoceratodus forsteri. Next base: position 1,098,574,048 of record CM057451.1, read on the forward strand.
TTAACATCACGGGTCCAGCCTCATACTGACCAATCAGAGTCCAGGATTTTTTCTTGCCATTGTATAATTAAGTCCAACGCCCATGATATGCGTCCGGCACAACCCGCCAGCCACCACAGCTGGCTGCCATCTTTACCGCTCATCTGCGGCAGAGAAAAGTAATTTCCCCCAACTCTTGCAGCACCCTCCAACCACCCTTCTCCTCTACAACACCCACTTCTTGAAGTAAGTGGCCAGCAAGTGGCCAGCAACTGGCCATGGCATCTCGCAATCGAAGAAGGCATCCGGCACCAACTCACTCTCCTCTATGGCCAGCCGGCTTCTGCAGAATGAAAGTGCTCCCATACTTGCTTGCTCTGTGTAGTGAAACCAGCTGATCATGTGATCAGCTGGTTCCATTATACAGTGGTAGCTTGCATGGTGGCACTTTCATTTTGCAGAAGATTGGCTGTGGACGAGGGTGGATTTGTGCTGGTCACCTTCACATAATTCAAGAACTGGGTGGGTGGAACGGAGGGCAGTTGAAAGGTGTGGGGAAATTACTTTTCTTTTAGTGCAGATTGGTGCTTAGCCATCTGCCTGATGTCAAGGTGGGTAGGCTGTGCTGGTCACCCATTGTGGGAGTTGTAACTACTTAATATAAAACATTGTGAGTGGTGGGGGTGAGGGTGGGATTGGGAGTGTGGGACTGCGCTTGTAACGGAGGGTGAGGGGGACAGAGCAGCTTGACATTAAGGCTTTGGGCTGGGGAGGAGGGTGGGGGCTGTTTCCAGAATAGGAATAGGCATGAATGGTGACACTATTTGTATCCAAATAATGAATAGTGAATTATTCATGTTATGTGGAAAATTCTGTTACTCACAACCCCCCAATAAACTATCAATGCTTCCAATCAAGATACAATGACTAATGCAGACCATATCAGAGGCAAAAGTTCAGTGAAGAGGTGATGGACCTGGCCCAGGCCTGCCCTGGAGGAGACCTGTTGGTCTGTTACAGGGGCATATCAGCCCAAATTAAACAGGGCTGACAAGAGGTGGCTGATATAGTGAATGCTGGGGGTGGCGGGGGCAGGACAAGTGGGTAAGTGGACTGCAGACCTACATGAGGGAGCTGTTGAGAAAGGTGTGGACAGACCTGAGGACCACAGGTGCTGGCCCACCCATGGCACCTGCTCTGAACACATCAGCAGAGATTATTGCAGCCACAGTGCAGGTCATGATGGGAGTCCCAGGCAGGGGGAGGGCTAAGAGTGCCGGGTTGGCTCATCTTGTACCCATATATGTGACAGCAGCAGCAGCCCCTGCACCTTGCAGTGCTCTGCAAATGGAGGGGGGGGGAGAGTGTGTGCATGTCTAATGCAGGGTAGAACAAGTCCTGGGAGGGGCCCACTTGGCATGCTGATAGAGGGCACAGGTGGACAATCACTGGGAGTGGGCACAGGATGTCCTGCGTGCATTGATATACCACAATCATACACTATAGTAGCCCAGGGCTTGCATCCTGCTGGTCTCTGCAAGGCCCACACTACCCCACATTCCTAGGCTCTCAGTCATACATGAACTGATCATCATGTTATACTAAGTAACCAGATTAAACACAGTGGAGGGCCTGCTTGGTGATTCCCTGGTATTCTGGTGGACCGGCCATCCATGGAATGATCCTGTGTATGTGTGTATTGCATGGGCACAGCACACTGGGCCTGCATGCTGGCATTCTTACCAATGGTACATGCATTAGTTGGCAATATCCATCTCTTTCAACAGCCCAGTCCCTGTCTGTCATTGAGAACACTGAGTATCCAGACGTGAGGAGACCAGTACTGTGCACAGTGGTGATGTGTGCAGCAGAGGGAGGAGCTAGGGCTGCTGCTGTACCAGAGTAGGAAGAATGAGGACAATAATCAGACACTCAAGGGTGTGGGTGCAGGAGATGTCCAGGGAGTTGGATGACGGTGAGAGGCATGCTAGCAGCAGTGCACGGCTCCAAGTCCAACAAACTGTTGTCAAAAGGGCATTCTCCTATCGTGACACAACCACCACAGCTGCAGGCCCAGTCACGTTGTGCTGCCAATGCCACCTCCCCCAACAGGTGTAGCAGCTGCTTCTGTGCCACCACCTTCCTACTCACAGGCCCAGCTACTGCTGTGCCACCGCAGCCCCCACTCCTGTGTGTATAGCCTGACCCTGTCCCCAGTGCCTAGTACAGTCTCTGGCAGCAGGCAGCTTCTGCAGGTTGCTGTGGGGGCCCTGGAGGGCCTGCATGCCTAGGTGGGTGGCATGAGAATCCTGCTTCCTGCCCAGGAAGAGCAGGCAGAAAGGCACCATGAGGAGCATATGGCAGCCTTTGCCAGCCTGGAGTGGAATATAGCAGCTTTCTTTAATCTCCCTCAGCTCACTGTCACACAGCAGTCCGACTTGAAACCAGCGGGTGTACAAGGGCTGGTATCAAGAGTGTGAAGGCCGCACCGACAGCCCTACTACAGGCTGACACAGCTTCCTCCAATCCCAAAATTAAACTGGCAAAAGCAGGGGGCTTGAAGCAATAGTTATATCTGGCTGTCTGACTTATCTAAATTAGCACAGCTTCTAGCTGTGGTGTTATAACTGGCAAACCTGTATTTAATAACTTCTGGAATATTGGCGGTATAGCAAAAAGCAGCAGTACTAATTAACAATCTTTAATCTGGCAGTTAGGACAAACCAACAAATTAATTTAACTGATTTTTCTTTTTGCTTTTTCATTTCTGTGGCAAGACGGAGGATTTTAAAGTTGACAAGAATGACTGGTCATTTGTCAAGTCCACCGCCATGGATGTAAGCAGATCTGGGCACTGCTGATCTGTTGGTCATCAGAAACATTTGCTGGCAACACCCTGACGTGTGTGTGTGTGTGTGTGTGTGTGTGTGTGTGTGTGTGTGTGTGTGTGTGTGTGTATATATACATTATAAATACTGTACAGTGGGTGCAGCTAGTGTGTGATTTCTAGGAATAAGATTTTTTAAAATTGCTGGAGGCTGCCATCTTTATTCTACATCTACACAAATTATAAAGTTTGTAATTAAATATGGTCTTAAAATTGTTGATTGAATTTAAAAATACTCTGAATGAAGAATCTGATCGGAGTATCAGGAATACAATACTGGTAAAAATGACAAGAAAAAAGGTAGGATGACATTTTTTGCTAGCTAACTAGTACTGCTGCTTGAAAAACTTCTGCAATATATAAGCTTCTGCCGTGAATGCACTATGAAATTTTAAGTCTTTACAACTTTTACAGCAGTATCTGATCACAGAAGGAAAAAAATTGCTTGCAGCTAATCTCTGGAATTTTCAGTTTACAATACTTAGGCCACACTCTGGCCTATGATCGTACAACACTAGCAAAAGCATTGTATACATATATATTTAAGTGCACATTATAAAATGAGCTGACTGTTTTAAGCTCTAAGCATGTACAGAGTTAAAGCAGATGTGTTGTGTTTTGTTTGTTTTTTAAGTTTTATGGAGCCAGCCCATAGGAAGATGAGCACTAGGGCTACTGCTCGCTATGCAGAGGATCAGGGTTTGGGAACAGAACCAGGTCATCGGTGGCTGGATGAGAGGAGAGGAACTGAGTGTTCCAGCTGATGCTGTTCTCCTCCAGGGAGGGAGGCTGTGTAGCCACTTATCACCCCACCTGGGTGACCACAAGTAACAAGCTCACCATTGGGAATGGAAGAAAGCTGGCCTACACCACACACTCTGTGCATGTGCATAGTGGCACCGTGGACCCCAATGCATCCAGATCTCACTCCTCCCCACTACCCTTACCTCCTGATGCACAGATGCTGTTGGGGGTATATCCCTCCACACAGAGCCCACCTGGGTGAGGATATCTAGGACATGATGGAGGGAGGGAGGTACTGCTTCAATAAATGCCAGATATTCATATTTTTTTTTTTTGCAAATTCATGCTGTGTGTGCTGTTTTTGAGTGCCTTCAATATGTTTGGATTGTTTGGGAAAATGTCATGGGGAGAAAGGAATACAGAGGGCAAAATTATAGGGACAAAAATTACAGGAAAAAAAATTACAGAAAAAAAAAAAGTAGGTTATCTCGGTGGCATGGCAATAGCATTACAGCCTGCCACACTACTGACCTGGGTTCAGGAATAGATTCTGGCTGCTTATGGTTTGGCTGAGGGAAAGGACTGTGCCTTCCATGGACTGTTCTCCTCCTTTGGGGGATGTGCAGTACTTATCACATCACTACTACACAGCAGAGGCTAGGTGGTATGACAGCGAGCCTCAAGGGGCACCGACACGGATGCCTGAGAATGTGCGCATATCAGCAGGCACACGGGTGTCACTGCAACCCCCTGCAGGCAACATATGACTGACTTGGCAGGCTACCCACAAAAGATAGTTTTGGGTAAGTGGTGAACCAGTAAGTCTGCAAGAAGGTTGTTGATGGGGGTGTACCCCGGTACCTGGGGACATAGAAGGATATGGAGAGGAAACAATGTTTCATATCACATCATTAGGTACTCCTTTCTAATTCTCTGTGTTCTCCCTTCCTTTTATTTTTGTTTTCAGATTCATTGACACAGTGCAACCCTTCATTTCACGTTTATCATGTTTGTGTCCTGGAGCTGGTCTTTTGTGTTGTTTTTTTTTTTTTTTGGGGGGGGTCTTTATTTTTCAATTTCATAACAGTACAACACTGAATACAGAACCATAAAGGAATGACTAGGACATTTACACAGTTAAAATACATTTACTGTACATCTAGTTAAAGTGGTCAGCTACTGCCAGGATTATACAATCAAAACCACAATACACTCTAGAATTACACAGGACAACTTGTTGGGGATTATATTTCTAATATCCGGGGAGGGAGGGAGAGGGGTGGAGGATAGAGGTCCAGCAGGTACCCTTGCCAGCTATGTGAGTTCTTGTTCATATATAATGGAGTGTTGGTCTTTGCAAGAGTTGGTCAAAGGCTTGCTGCTTATTTCGTAAAGGTGTTTGTCTTTACACACACACACACTATCCGGTTGTACCACAGTGTTACAGTAGTTATTTTAGAACTTGACCACAATCTGGTTTACTTTTTCGCAAGTGTTAACAAAATCTGCTGTAATTTGTGTTGCAATTAGGTGCTTTTTTGGGTGGTAGTATAGATAACAGTACTAATGAGGGTGACACCAGTTTTGTTGCTCCAAATATTTCTGCCAGTTCCTGCTGGATGGCATGCCAGAAAGGGTCGAGCCCAAAATATATGTATTTAACATTTACCACAACCCTCTCAGCAGAGTACCTGTGTTGGCATATAAATTTTGCCTGGATTGCAGGTGTTCTCTTCTTCTCTCTTCTTCTCCCCCCCCCCTCCAAAAAAAAATCTTACTCTATACTTCCAGGGAAACTCCCAGAGATAGGATGCTGAGGAAGGCTTAAATGGTGATAAGGCATACTTGAGTCAGATACCCAATGTGATCTGTGCCCAGTCCCTTGTTCCAACGATCAAGAATTGGGCAAGAGTTGATACCAGTGAGGTCTGTCCATCCTCGTATAGGTGCCCTATGATAAGCTGCCAAGTTCCCTTTCTGTGCTCCAGTTGTAATATTATACAAAGTTCCTGGCTTCTGTGATAGTTTTAGCCTGTCACAGAAATGTCGTAATTACAGGTAACAAATGATCCCGGGAGGAGGAGAATGTCTGTTGCAGTGTCAGAAATGGAACCACTCCAGTGCTGTCCTCCATCTGATGTATAATAAATACAGTAGGTCAAGCCCATTCTATTTCATATCCTGAGAGAAGTATCCAGTTGATTCAGGGGGGAGTTTTGTAGATATGGGATCACTAGAGTCAGTAAGGGAATTGGGGCCAGACTGGATCTTTACATCTCCCTATGCCAAATGTTAGAGCAAGTGCTTATTAAGGGTGTATATTTTAAAGAATGAAAGTTTGAGGCCTTTAGATGCCTCTGTAATAATTTTATTTGTTTCCGTAATCATTTTCATTTTATTTGTTTTGCAAGCTACTAGTAAAAAAGAATCCAGTGTAATTCTTGTATTTATTTATTTATTTATTTGAATTTTGTTGACCAGATAAGCCCGCTGAGACCAATGGTCCCTTTTGCAGGGGCGACCTGGAATTGGTTACATAAAATAAATCGTATAGCATAGACCACCATACAGTACATTAGGCCATCATGCAAAAAAAGGTTGATATACATTTAGGTATGTTGAAAGTCTTACTGGCATGGCTGGCAGATTTCAATGGAAAACTGCAAACCTGTTCTCAGATTTTTATAGAGAAACATTTTCTATCAGCAAAATGTTGTTTATTTGAAATGTGTGATTTTTTGATAACCTGTGATCTTTTGTTATAACTTAGCAGGTGACAATTCTTCATATCCAGATCTTGCTTGGAAAGAAAAGAGAAGCTGATTATTATTTTAAAAATTGTAAAATAGTACAGATGGACTACAATAGTGCAAATACAATACAAAGTTTGTTACTGAAAGAAGTATCTATTTCTTTTGAGAAAGCTAGAAAAAATTATATTTAGTTTCTCACTGAAAAACATTGGGCTCATAAGTAATTGGCAATTTCTGACATCACAATACCAGAATTCTACTGAATTCTTTTTTACTAGCAGTGAGAATAGCAAAAGTGAAACTTACTTGTTTTCACTGCACTAACAAATACTTTTACTATAAATGTGAAAGTATTACCAACACATCAAAATATATACATGAAACAGTTGTCTATTTCTAGGAGTAAACACCTGCAAGTAAGCACCTGCTCTTAGAGTCCCCATCATGAAGGCCATGAAATTAGAAAAAGGGAAATGGCCCAGGTGGATGTATGGAGATACTTTTCCAGGGGAGAGAGTCCACTCAGGTGGAGCAATACACTTTTCCAACATGTATTAAGTGGAGTGAAGAAATTCTCAGTAATACTGTATCCCTAGCTGGAGGAAAATACTATTTTGCCGAGAGACTAACCTAAATTGTGGGGGGTAAAACATTCAAATCCCTTGACCTCATTGTTCAGAAATTCCATGTACACCAGCTCATCCCATATACATACTATTGACTAGATACTAAAAAACAGACCTGATAGGATCTTGAAGGAAGGTACCTTGGCTGACACCATCACTGATCACGCCAGTTTTTTGGTGTATGGTTGGACCAAGCCCCATCTCATCCTCCTAAAGTCATCTCCATGCGTGACTTCTCCAGATTTAATCCCTTTGCTTTCCTAGCTGATCTGTCTTCAATAGATTGGAGTCCGCTCTACTCCTCTAACAATGTAATCGAGACCTTGGACTACTTAATTGCTCACCATTGTACTCTACAGGACTTGCATATGCCTGTAGTAACACTGAGAATTTGAGGCTCTTCAGGTGGCTCCACAAAGATCTTCTAGCCCTACTTAAAGACAGAGATAAAAGCTGGTTAAAATTGAAGGTCTCTGGCTTGCACACAGATTTCACAGAGTATAGAGCCAAAAGAAATGTTCGCGAAAAAGTGATATGCCATGCCAAATGTTCCTACTGCAGATCCCTACTAAATGATGTATCCGGCGACTCCAAAAAGTTCTGGCACCATATAAAAAAAACCTTATTGGTACTAAACTGACTTCCTCTACAAATGACCTGGTGATTAATGGCTCAAATTATAATAATCCTGCCACTACTGCAAATACTTTCAACTCCTACTTCACAGACCTCTCCAAATACTCCCAGGAAGCTGCCTCACAATTAAACTCTAATTCCTTTCTCTTTTAGAAGCCCCTCCTCCTCTTTTCCACATCCACTAGTACTCTGTCTCTACAAGTGAGGTACATAGGCTTCTAAACTCTGCTCAGTATGTAGTAGTGTTGGCTCTGATGGTCTTAAACCATGGTTACCAAAACTAGCTGCCCCTTACCAGAATTTACAACATATCCCTATGCTCTGGTATAGTCCCAGATATATGGAAAATTGCCTGGGTTGTTCCTGTTTTAAGAAAGGTGACATTTTCTAACTACCACCCTATTGCTATCCTTCCACTTCTTGGTAAGCTCCTGGAAAAAATAGTATCTGTCCAGTCGATTATCACCAAGCTGTGGCCTCCTCTCAGACTCCCAGCATGGTTTCAGAAGTGGCCATAGTACCACAACTGCTCTACTAAAGTTTACTGATGACACCAAGGTTGCTATGGATAATGGTCCATTTACAGGTGCTGTTTTATCAACCTTACAAAGGCATTTGATCTTGCTTGATCATTCTCTCCTCCTAGCAAAATACCCCCCTCCCCTTGGTTTTCCTCCACTGCAGTTAGATGGTATCAGAACTACCTTACCTACAGCAAACAATGTGTTAAATCTAACTCTGCTGTATCTTTTCTCTCAATTACTAATGTAGATGTGCCCCAAGGATCTACACTGTCCGCTCCTCTTTACTACCTTTAATGACCTGTGTCTAAATGCCTCTTCCTGTTCTTCACTACTCTATGCTGATGACTTGTTACTTCAGTTCTGACAACCTTGCTTACTGCAACTCCACCGTTAATGCTGACTTCCATTACATTCACTCCTGGCTGTCTCATAATAAACTACTACTCAATTTTTAACAAAACTTGTTCTATGCTATTTGGCTCTGCCCCTCAGCTAAGAACATGCACCGGGCAACTATCCATCTCCAACCTTGATGACAGTTACTGATAATGTTCCCAACTTTAAATATTTTGGTGTCACCCTTGATCCCTCACTTGACTTTACCCAAAACATTGCAAATGTGTGTAGGACTGCAACCTACAAACTAGGTCTTGCCTTCAAAGCTAGCCATTCCCTTACATCCTCTGCAAGAAAGGCTGTTGCTCAGGTGTACTTCTTCCTACCCTAATCTACTATGCTGTTGTTTATGCCTGTGTAGCCAAAACTCATCTTCTAGATGGGACACTGCTACAACATCTGTCACTTTGGCTGTCATCACAGTTGTATCAATCGCTGTTGACTTTAGAGACTTAAACTGGCTATCCCTGATGCCTACCTCTTTGCACTGGCACTATAACGGATAAAATAGTGTGCACTGGAGTACTGTCCTCCCTTGCTTCACTATTGTCTCCTTTCCTCCCCTACCCCTTCACTCCAGGGATCTGTCCCTAGGTGCCTCACAACCATGGGCTCCAAGCCTTCTCACACTCTGCCCCAACACTATGGAACACTTTGCCAGCCTGTCAGACTGTCCTTCTCTAGAGATGCAGCGAATTTAAATTCTGCCAGCGAAGTGGGCACTTCGCTACATGGAGTGGGCAATGCAAAGTGCTCACTTTGCCTTGTCATTACTACTTCACGTTGAGGCGAAATGGCAATGCGAAGTAAGGCAAAGTCATTGTTTTTAATGAACTTCGCGTACCTCATTATGATTCTAAGTGATCCACTTGGTGTTTCAGATTTGGCAGCCCCCCGACACATCACATGGCTTACAGTACTGTAAATCACATGCCTTTAGCTAGGCAGGAAGAAAGTGAATCATACAAGCAGACACTTTAACTTTTTCCTGTGCATACAGAGAGAGGAGTGTGTTTTGTGACTGCTGATACTTTGAGATCAGAATGAAGAGGAGATTTAAACTTTGATTTAGACCCAACAGCTTTTTTAAAAGCTACATTTTTTGTCTTTTCTGTTTGTACTCTTTTACTTAATTTGTTCTTTCTGTAAATTTTATTTTTCTTACCTAGAGGGACATCAGTTGCAAATTATGTCCGTGCTGGAACTGCTAATGGATCACCATGGGATCCCACATTAGTTTTTTTTTTTTCTCCTCACACCATGTGCCACCCCGCACCTTCCTTCCTGTGTTATAAAATGTATTCCTCCACCATCCCTGACCCTTGTATGTAATTATGCCCTTTTTTTGTTGTCTTCCGTATGTATTCTGAGCAGTGGAAGTATACTGTGCTAAAACTGCATGGGTGCAGTTTTCTTTCCAGTCTGTGTATGTACTGCAGACACTGTCCAAATCCTTGACTTAAACACTTAATGAGTACAATGCTGGGGTGGTGAAGCCTGGAGAGATGCTACAAAACAGGCTTACAATACATCCAAGTAACTAGTAAAAAAAAAAAAAAAATACTGTTGTGATTCGTGCCGTGATCGTAAATCGTAATTTGTGATCGTGATGAAGAACGTGATTTGTATCACAAGTGACTCCTGATTATGGTCCTGACTTAAAAATGCATATTGATGAGTACAGTGTTCATGCTGAATTATGCACTACACCTCTCCAGTACTCTGAAGGGAAGCCAAAGAAACAACTGTGACTTGAGTTAGAGATGGAAATTGGCCCTAAAGAGATGCAAATGTACAGACAGATTAAGATTGCGCTGTGCACTGAAGAGATGTAAATGCAAAGGCATAACACCTAACCAGTGCTCACCATCAGAAATTCAAATCTGGAAAATTATATCTTTGCGGTTGGGGCAGGCCATGGGGAGGAGGGGGCAGTGTAATGCACTGCTGCAGTAAGAGTCACTAGTACGAGTACCAGTAAAGATACCACAAAGTACAAAAAAATTACACAGCTGCAGTGGATAACAGGTTCACATTGCTGAAATTATGTTGCACAATAAAAGGTGTCTGATTTGATGACATACGTCACATACATACTCACTAAGTAATGCGTAGCAAATTGAAAACTTCAGTAATATAACCACATATTTTAAACTAAAATTATGCACTGCTGCACCACAACCAGCAAAAAATGGCAAGAATTATTGAAAATATTACTGTGTGTATATTAACAGTTATACAAGAAAAATATCACCAAAACAGAAAGCACTCTTTTCTCCAAGTTAATCTACCTACACCACAGAAACGCCCCTTCCCCAAAGCACACTGCCACTGTCTCGTAGTACACAGACTGAGTGTTGTACATTAACATTCAAAATACACACAAACACTCAATGGTATGAGCATAGGAGGGTTTCCTATAATCGAAGAACTAAAATTTCAGCAAAAAAAGACTCAAAGGCTTTTAGAAGGTTTTAGAGCTCTCAGAGCAGATTGTCTCCTACAGTTTCCTACAAATACTACCCCAAACTGAGGCTGTGCAGAACAATCTAGAGCCCCTGTGACCTGAAATCCCATGAATCACTGCAAATTCGCCTTTGGAGCTTAAAACAAAGGCCGAAGTACATTGTTTTCAATGTACTTGATCTTAAGGATTAGTGGAGTAGTGGTTTTGGGAAGGCGGGGTAACGCCTAAGCCATTGTTTTCAATGGACTTCGCCATCCATAAACGCAAAGTACTTGCTTCGCATTGCGGAGCACCGACCTGCTCACTCCAGTGTTCCACTTTGTAATGGTGCGAACCAGGGCCGCCCATCTCTACTCTTCTCTTCATCACTTAAATAGGGAGTTTCACCACTATCTTCTGCTCTTTCATCCTTGTAACTGCTCTCTTCCTACATAAGCTTCCTGCTATATCCTGACTACTCTTGTTTCTACACCATGCATTTCACACTGCATTTATGTTTTGTCCTCCCCCTCTCTAGTTTCCCCCCCCTTACCCTTTCTGCTCTTTCTGTTTTGGTGCACTTACTGTATGTCTGTCTCCTCATTCCCTGCAAATGCCTTAACCCATTCTGCTATTCACTCTTTAATTCTACCTTCTCATGTCTTTACCTAATACATGAATTTTCCTCCTAGTATATGTATCGATGCAGTATTGTTTGCTCATTGTGATAGCCTACTGGTACACTTTGTACCCTTGTTCATTATGCTGCTTTTTACTATGTCTAATATTTATCTCTCAGTAACTCTATACCTGAAATGGCTTGCTAATGGTGCTAATAGTGTAAATACTGTATAGCTCTGTTCTGGTCCTTGTATGGCATTGACAAAGCACTGTTGTATGGCAATGACTTGCAGTTGTTGTAAACTCTGTACATATTTCCCTGCTTCTCCTATTTGATAGTTTGAATCGCTTCAGTTTCCCTGCTATGCTTTGATGACTGCACAATTTCTGTTTACATGGAACCTTTGCAAACGAGCATGTATCCTAAAGGTGTACTCTGAAATAACCTATGAACTTCAACTGCTTTGTTCACAGCACTTCGTACAGTATACATTTTACTAGTCTATTGGTCTCATTGTACTTTTATGTACTATATATTTTTTTCCTTTCATTTTGTACTCTTCCCGGGTCATGCCTGAAAATAGGCACAGATCATGTCCAGTGTACTTACCGATTAACAAAAACAGTACTCCCAGTAAAGCACAGATATGGAGGTTTGAAGCTATGGCATAATTATAGAGATGGGGTAAATAAACCCCTTCCCCATTGGTAGGGAGCTGAAACACTGTATATTATTTGTTGATGTGCCTCATCCCAGATAAAGATACTTATTTATTAGTTTTTGTTGACCGGGTAAGTGGACTAGACAAAGCCTGCCTATTTTCAGGCACAACCCGGGGGAGGGGGATACAGATGAATGCCAACCGACCTTGAACCAGATTAAGCTGTATGTGGTATTTTTAGTGAATGAGGGAAACTTGGCCAGGACATCGGGAAATTCCCCTACTCTTTTCGATAAGTGCCATGGGATCTTTAACATCTACCTGAACTACCAACAATCCAGGCAGATGGGACCTCTGTTTAACGTCTTCTCCAAAAGACGGAATCTTATCCCAAGACTGAACATACATTTTAGTTGGAAATTAGAGGAGTTTGCAAAAAAAAGAGATCACGGGTAATATATTCTGCCTAATTACTTCTGTGTGATTAAAGAAGCTGTAGGGGTACCTGTGACATAGAAACATAGAATTTGATGGCAGATAAAGACCGGTTGGCCCACCCAGTCTGCCCATTTCCCTACCTAATGGATAAGCTGCAGATCCTAGTTAACCAGCAGCCTACTTCTTTCTACCCCCCCCCTAGAATTGCCTTATGGCTGTCCCATGCATGCTTGAATTCAGTCACTGTTTTTGACTCCACAACCTCCTCCAGAAGGCCGTTCCATGCATCCACAACCCTCTCTGTGAAAAAATACTTCCTTACATTACCTCTGAGCCGCCCCTCTATCTTCAAATTGTGCCCCCTTGTTCTTGCACACCTCTTTTTTTGAAAGATGCTACCCTCTTGGACTTTGTTGATTCCCTTGAGGTACTTGAAAGTTTCTATCATGTCCCCCCCCTCCCTCCTTTCCTCGAGGCTATACATATTAAGCTCCTTTAGTCTCTCTTCATATGTCTTCCGGTGCAGACCCTGCACCATTTTAGGTGCCCTCCTCTGGACAGCTTCCATCTTGTCTATGTCCTTGCGGAGATTGGGTCTCCAGAACTGCACACAGTACTCCAGATGGGGTCTCACCAGCTGTCTGTACAGAGGGATAACAACTTCCTGTTTTCTACTGGTGATGCCTCTCCCTATGCATCCCAGTATCCCCCCAGCCCTCCTTACTGCCCTCTCACATTGCTTGCCCACCTTTAAGTCATCTGAAATGACTACCCCAGGTCCCTTTCCATTTTTGTTGTTAGTATCTCACCCCCCATTTGTACTCTTCCCTGGGTTTTGTTTCCCAGGTGCATTACCTGCACTTCTTAGCATTAAATCTAAGCTGCCATACATTTGACCATTCCTCTAACCTTGACAAGTCCTTCTCATCCTTTCCACCCCACCTTGTGCATCAACTCTGTTGCAGATCTTTGTCATCTGCAAAGAGACATACTTTTCCTTCCAGTCCGTCTGCAATGTCACTTACAAAGACATTGAAGAGGACCGGTCCTAATACTGGACCCTGCAGCACCCCACTAGTAACACCCCTTTCTTCAGAGTGGACTCAATTTACTATTACCCTCTGTGTCCTATTCTCCAGCCAATTCTTACCCAGGCTATCATCTTGGGACCCACTCCCAGGCTGGCTAACTTGTATATTAATCTTTTGTGTGGGACTGAGTCAAACGCCTTGCTAAAGTCTAGGTAGGCCATGTCCACAGCCCCTCCCTGCTCTACTACTTTGGTCACCCAGTCAAAGAAATCTATTAGATTTGTCTGGCATGACCGTCCCGCTGTGAATCCATGCTGCCTTGGGTTCTGTGCCCCTCTGGCCTCTAGGTACTCGACAATTCTTTCCTTCAGAAGTGATTCCATCATTTTCCCTATCACTGAGGTTAAACTAACTGGACTGTAGTTTCCCACTTCTGCCCTGCTCCCACTTTTGTGAAGGGGAATCACATCGGCCCTCCTCCAGTCCTCAGGTGCCACCCCATCCTCCCATGATTTGTTAAAGAGGGTAGTCAGTGGTGTCACTAGTTCTGTCCTTAGTTCTTTTAGAATTCTGGGATGAATCCCATCAGGCCCCATGGCTTTGTCCACCTTCAGTTTTAAGAGTTCTTTCAAGACCCTTTCTTCTGTAAATGGGTGGTATCAACTTCTGTATCCAGAGTGTTTCTATTGTTTGTTTTAGGTACTCCCCTCTTCATTTGTAAATACTGAGCAAAAATATTTGTTTAGTATCTCTGCCTTTCACAGTCACCCTCTGCCCACCTCCCTTTATTAAGCCTCACTATCCCTCCTTAGTCTTCCTTCGCTCCTGATGTACCTAAAAAGGTTTTATCCCTTCTTAACTGAGTTAGCTATCTTTTCCTCAGTCTGGGCCTTTGCTGTTCTGACTGCCTTCCCAGCTTCCTTTTGCTTTAACTGATACACTTCTCTGTCCTGTTCCTTCTGTGATTCTTTGTATTTTCTGAATGCTTTCTTTTTCTCTTGAACCTTCACTGCCACCTCCTTTGAGAACCATAGTGGTTTCTTACATCGTTTTTGTTTTGTTTATTTGCTTCACACAAAGGCTCGTTACCTCTGTGATGGCAGTTTTTATTATTCCCCATTGTTCTTCCACCCCTCCTTCCTGCCCATTTGCTAGTGCATTCCTTAGGCACTCACCCATTTTGGCAAAGTCAGCCCTCCTGAAGTCCAGTACTTTTGCCTTTGTATGGCTTGACTCTATTGCTGTCTTTATTGTGAACCATACTGTTCGATGGTCGCTAGTTCCCAGATGGCTACCCACTTCTACATCTGTGATCCTCTCTCCATCTCCATTTGAGAGGACCCGGTCTAAGATTGCTCCCTCTCGAGTGGGTTCCAATACTAGTTGTCTAAGGCATGCCCCCTGTAGGGCATCTAGAATAACCCCACTCTTAGAAGTGGCTGCTGCAACTGCATTCCAGTTAACATCTGGCATATTCAGATCACCCATCAGCAATATCTCCCCTTTATCTGCCATTCTAAGTATACTTTCTATCATTTCCTTGTCCATTTCCTCCCCCTGAGAGGGGTCTGTATACAACCCTGTGCGGATTGTGGTGCCATTGTTCTGCCTCAAATTAACCCACAGTGCTTCTTCTCCTCCTGTTTACCCTTTTGTTCTGTTGCTTTGATTCCTTCTCTTATGTAGATAGCTGCTACTCCTCCTCTTTACCCTCCCTGTCCCTCCTGTAGATAGTGTATCCTAGTATGTTTACGCCCCAGTCATGGTTTTTTGTGTACCATGTTTCTGTGACTGCCACGATATCCAGATCTTCCTCCTCCATCAAGGCCACTAATTCAGGAAGCTTGTTACCCAGACTACGGGCATTGGTACTCATTGCTCTCCATTTTTGATGGCTTTACCTTCTGTAGCAGCATCCCCCACTGACCTTTCTACCTTGGTCTTTTTCTCATTTAGTACCCTGTTTTGTAGGGGGATGCTGGGATTTTCCTGCTGCTTATCAGTGCCTTCCCTTGACTAGTTTAAAGACTTGCCAATGAAGCATTTAAACAGATTGCCCAAAAGACTTGTTCCCTTCCTGGACAGATGCAGACCATCCTGCCAGTATAGGCTGGTGTCCCTCCAGGTGGAACCCCAGTCCCCAATGAAGCCAAACCCCTGTGCTCCACACCATTTTCTTCAACCATTTGTTAAACTGCATGGTGCAAAGTACCCTCGCCTCACCCATGCCACTGACAGGCAGCACCTCTGAGAAGGATACTGTGTGTGCTACTTGTCTTAAGCCCCTCCCCAACTCTACAAAGTCCTTCTGCACTGCTCTAATCTCATGATGAGCCAAGTCATTTGTCCCTAGGTGGACAATGACGTCCAGCTCAGACTCCCGTGCAACTGTTCTCATGATCCTAAGGATGCGATTCCTGTCCCTCCAAGCCATGGCACCAGGCAGGCACCTTACTTCAGTTTTCCTGCTCCCCCAGTTCTATCCTCTAATAGAGTCCCCACCAGGAGCTGCTTTCTTCCTGTGGTGCACTCTGCCTCCTTCCTGAGGGCCTCCCTGTGACAGTTGTCTGCACCTCCTTGGTCTCCTCTGGGTGCATCCATAGGGGAACTATGCTCCCCAGAATGGTGTATGGATTGTGGAGTGAACAACTGACTGGGTGTGCCTCTGTTCCACCACCCTTACTCTTCCTGAGCCCACTGTAGTCCAACTGCTGTGCTTTCTTCGCAACCTCTGAGGTAGTGGTGGTGGCTCTGGTGCTCCCTGGATGGGGGAGGTTCCCTTGCCACTGTCCAGTGCGGCCTGAAGATGAGCAACTTCCTCCTTCAGGGCAGATAGTTGTCTGCAAACAGGGCAGCATCTCAGCCTGCAGAAAGACTCCCAGAAGACTGCTGCCCCACAGCCATTACATTGTACTACTCCCCACATAACTGTCTACCTTGTTTAGTTGTGTGTTGTGTGTGTGTGTGTGTGTGTGTGTGTGTGTCATTATATAGAAATATATGTATTTATATAATGTGTATGCTTATATTGTCAGTGCAGTGCTAGAGATGATATGACAGTGATATGTACCTTGCCCTCTTGAGGAAATGATGTCAGAACCCCAGGTATAAATGAACTATTTCAGGGTGGGTGAGGGGGGAATGGGTCGGCCTAAACTGTGCCCCTCACGAAACAATCAGCTAAACGCCTGACCTACCGATGAGATGAGTGCCTTCCTGTCAGCAAGATGCCTACACGACAATTTGTAATACTGCTTCAAACCAATTTGACAGAGAAAATACCCTGCTAATCACGAGAAAAATCCAAACATCCAAGTCAGACACAGGTAAACCTCCCCAACCCCAAAAGAGCCTGGTGACTTGTGTCTGAAAGTCAGCCAAAACAGTCAGCAGGTGCAGAAGGGCAGACACAGAAAACAGTATTCAGCCTACGTGGGTTTAAACTCTTCCTGCACTGAAAACCTTAACAATTGTAACAAAAGTAAAGCAAACTCCACCTCCCTCTGTTGATTGAAAGACTGCCTTTTCTGATAATTCTAAGTTCCTTATTTCACTCTTCAGTTAGAAGTATCCTCCACCTGAAGAATATTAACTTTCCTAAGGAATCTGCTTCAAACCAAAGACAATTGTAAATTGTAAGGTTCACCTCCCTCTGTTGTGAGCACTACTCGCTTTCTTGCAAATCTTAAGTCCAGTGTTGCAGCTTGCAGCCAGAGGTAGCTTCACCTGAAGACTATAAGGTTATCTGATGAGCCTGCTAAAATTAGTACTTTTATCAAGGTCTGTAAGATTCTTCCAGAGCTATTGGCTGTTAAGTAGCTGTGATGTAAGCACTTCCTGACACAGTCTGGCCTGGCCTTATAAGGCACACGGAGGTAAACAAAAAAAGTTTCCACCCCCTAGGCACTGTCTGGGTCCAATACACAGCCTGTAACCTGCTCTCAATTCAGGGCTTATGACAAATTCTTAGCCTAGTGAATACTCACAGTATTACAAATATTGCAATGCAAACAGTTAATCACTAACTCCAATCAAGTCAGAAGGGCAGAAACACAGAAAACAGTAAAATCTTAACAATTGTAACAAGTAAAGCAAACTCCACCTCCCTCTGTGACCAGTGCAGTAAATATTCCTGTATGGCATTGATAATCTGTTCAGTTATGTAATTCAAGCAGATTTAGCAGTTTTAAGGGCACTCCCAAGTATTTGGTGACATTGCAACTCATTGAAAAAGAGGAAACTGCGTTTTCGCAATAGCCTGTGATGGGGTACTTGATTAAGCAGGAGCACCTCAGTTGTTAATGCATTCAAGCTAAAGTCTGTAGTACTGTACATATCAAAAGCACATGTAACTAATCCTGGGACGCCCCTGAAAAAGGGACTGCAAGGTTCCAATGGGCCTACCCGGTTACAAAAATTTTTAAATAAAAACTAAAGTATTAGCCATACCTTAGTTATGGAAGATTCTGGGGAGAATAGTGCGAGCAAGATATTATCAGCAAACAATGCAATTTTGTACTCTTGGCTACAGAGTGAGATACGTTCAGTTATTTCTTTCTTGATCACTGTTGCCAGTGGTTCTACGTACAAGGCAAAGAGGAGAGGGGGATAGGGGACAGCCTTGCCTTGTACCCCTTTCCTGTGAGATAGGTTCTGTTAAGGAGCCATTCACTTTGATAAAGGCTTGATGGGCCTGGTAAATGCTTTGCATTAGTGCAACCCATTCTGTCAATTCCTTCATACCCAAAAACTAGCAGTGTCTGCCACAAAAAGAACCAGAACACACGATCGAGGGCCTTCTCCAGCCATCGAAGCTGGTGAGAATCAGGAGCATTGAAAGAATTTACATATTCTAGAAGTAACAGTATGCAACACACATCGTCATGCATCTGCCATCAGCGCACAAATCCCGCCTGGCCCTGTCTAGCAATGATGGGAAGGGGGTCCAGTTTAGCTGCCCATAAATTTTTTGTAATCATATTATAAGATGAAGATGGTTCAGGACGGTCCTTCCCTGGTTTTGGGAGTGTGGAAATAGTTGCATATTTCCAGGAGAGTGGTGGAGGGCCGTGTTGTGGGGTGCAGTGGTGGTTGTAGCAATTGGTAGGCTCATAATGGGGGAGGGGCAAGGGTGTCCAAAATGTTTAGAAATTAGCAGGGTACCCATTGAGGCCCTGGGCATTTCCTTGTATGTGTTAAGTCCCAAAGCACCAATTCCACCTCCTCCTCCTGAGTGAGAGAACAGAGCTGTCTTTGGGACTGTTCTTAAACATTTCTGACCTATTTCAATACTTTTCCCTCTAGCAAAAATACAAGAGTGGATAATCTGTGACCACCTACAGGATTACATTGACCTCCACCATCTGCTCTCCATCTCTCTGCATGGGTTTAGGAAAAACCACAGTACACTTACAGTTCTGATTAGTCACCTCTGACATATTCCGTGAGATGGACCGTGGATGAGCCACTGGAGCAACTCTGGTAGACTTGACCAAGGCTTTTGACTTGGTTAACCAGGGCCTTCTATTACAACAACTGCATGTCCTTGGCCTTGACACTGTCCTGGATCCAAAGTTACCTTTACAGCTGTACCAAAAAGTAGAATGGACAGGCTCCTATCTGACCTGAGGTCCATTACCCATGGTGTCCTCCAGGGCTCCATATTGGGCCCATCACTTTTTCTCTGTATATTAATGACCTCCTAATAATTGTGGTGAGGCTCTGTTCACCTGTATCCAGATGATGCTATCATATACCGTTCTCTCCTGGTATCTGGTGGCTCAATTCAGTGCTAGCCTCTGATTTCCACACCCTTGAGGATTGGTTCCTTCAGAAGCAGCTTGTCCTTAATACTAAAAAAAAAACAAAGAACATGTTCTTCTCCAACTCATCCACACTAACCCTCCCGGCTATCCTCGTGTATGGGGGATGCACTTGAATCGATCAGGTCCTTCAAATACTTGGAGTCACCTTAGATCCTCACTTACCATGGATGTGCATGTTAGTCATCACTTAAAACTAAACTAAAAATTTGTGTCCTCTTCCACATCCGTCGTCTGCCTTACATTGACCTCATGCCACAAGATTGTGGATGTCGACACCTGCCCCTCCTTATGTATGGTGCACCATTACTACTCTGCTTCCACATCCATATTATCACCCTATCACAGGCTTACCATAGAGCTGGCAGGTTTGCTCTCGAAGCCAATGCTCTGCACCATCACTGCAATGTTCTGTCTGCCCTAGGATGGCTACCCTATGAATTTAAATTACGCTCACGCCACACTAAGCTTTACACATAAGCTTGTACATCGCTCTCCTCCTTTCCTTGCTGATATTATTCAACATAGTCTCCCTCGACGTACCCTCTAATCTGCCTCCTTGCCTCTTCTCTCCATGGCTGGAGATCGTTTGCATTTTCTGCTGTCCCACTGGAAGTCTGCACCTCCTCTCTCAATTTCAAAGGTCGCTGTTAACTCACCTAACCACTTCACATTGTTCCTTCTGCTGACTTCTAACCCCTGTTCACTTCTTGCATGATTCTCCTGGCAAAATTCTCTCTCTTGCTCTAAGAAAAAAAAAATTATAAATTATGTCAATGTATAAAGTTTTGACTGTGCTTTAAATTGCTTATTTTGCATAACTGAATAACTGATGTACTCTTACTGTATGACTGACTGTGCTTTAGATTGCTTATTTTAAATAACTGAATGTAATTGATGTACTCTTTTACTATATAATTGTCCAAGTTCTACGTCAAAAAGAATGCATTATCAATGTACCGCACTCCTGGGTCACCCTTGAAAAAGGGACTGTTGTCTCGGAGGGCTTACCTGGTTACCAAAATTAGATAAATACATAGGGAGCAAGAAATCTGTTTGTGCTGTGGGAGCCTCTGTGCCTGCTGGATAAAGGCATTGATGAAGCTCCTTCATGAGTAGGTGGGTGGGTGAGTTGGTAGGTGGGTGAGTTATTTGAAACTTGGTGATGAGAAAGGGACCTGAACCAAGACTCATTTCCTGGTGTGTGACCCGGAGGAAGGGAAAATAAGACTTTGGGGGGCAGTTTCAGCTGGTGCCTGAGGGAGGCAGGGAGGTAGTGAAGTGGGAGAGGAGGAGGAGTATTTCAGATTGAAGGGAGATTATTGGAGGGTTGGGGGATGAGCCTGATTATTAGCATGGTGATGTTTTAGGGCATGGGTGGGGGTCCCTCGGCTGTGTGACACATCCAAGTTTTCCTGGCCCTCTGGTTCTGAGCCACTATCATGTTCTCCTAGCTCCCTCCTTGTAATATTTGCACTTAAGATAAAATAAGACCTGTTCCATGCAGATAACTAGAATCCTCTTCATATGTGGTTTAACTTTCTGGATCTGTGGAATTACTGTATAGTCTCAAGAGCCTGAAGACATTCCTTTAACTGATTAATTTTGCCTCCATTGTTTATACTGATGGGAAGCATAAGCCTCTAATTTTCACTGTAGGACAGCCTAAGTGTCTAATATAGCCAAATCGACTCCTTGAGTGGCATTATCCTGGAGAATTTGTAGTATCCGCTTGTGTGCAGAAGGCATCACAAAGGAAGGCCAGATTGAACCTCTAGTGCTGCTGCTTTTGTAGCTTCCTGAGATGCAACCCTGCTAGAACTGGAGCATGATCAATGATCTGAAAGATGGGTGTTGCCCTGGTGAACTGCATGGACTGTGTGGACAGCATCCACTTGTTCAGCAAGCATAAACATAGTCCAGTCTGGAGGTATGGTACCTGCAGGAATAGTGGTTAAAAGATGCCTTTGGAGTGGTGGTGGTGAAGGTGATGTCCTATGTCCACCAAGCCTTGTTGCTACAGCGTAGCCTTAAGGTACTTGTGCAGCTGTGTTTGTCTACAGGTGAGGGTAACATACACCAGTTTCTAAGGGTGGCATTTATATCCCCACCTAAAATGAGGTGCTCTTTCAAGTTAGCAAGCAAGGCATTAAAGGAAGTTCTAGCTAAACCTTTGGTGGCACCAGGAGGTAAAGGTTAACTAATGTCCAAGGGTTGCCATACAGTGTTGCATTTACTATAACATAACAACCATCTTTATTCTGGCATACCTGATCAACCTGCAAGGACTGGCCACTATGTGAAAACCTGACCCTGTGACCTGAGCTGTGAGATGAGGATCCAAGCACGTTGCACCCACATTTATTAAATTTGAGGTGCTCAGTCAGTGGGAGGTGAGTCTCTTGTAGAAATATAAGCTTCACCTTCTCCTGCTGTAGCATTTGGAGCAGTCTTGTCCTTTTTTAATAGGACTATGTATCCCACTGTCTTGTATCAAGTAAACTTGGTTATCAGCACCATGTGTTACATAATGAGGAAAACCCTGTACCACCCTGGCGCTGGTTCTGATGTCCACAGTGTCCTGCATGGTCCTGGAGCACTTTCTATTACATACTTGTTCATCATCACAGTCTCAGGAAAAGGGATGGGCATTCAAAGGTCTCTAAGATTATGTATGAAAACCTGGGCTGCCATATTTAATGGAGCTCTTTAATTCAACCCTTGGCAAATGCTAAAGCAGACTTAGAGGTGGGAACATCTTGCAAGACAAGTGCAATGAAAAATGGGCCATGTGATGTTTTAGTGGGTGTGTATCATGCTTCCACAGATGACCCAGGAGCTACGTTGGGTGGGAGGCACTGCCATATGGCAGCATTCCCAGCCATGGAGGATGGTAGTGTGGATTTTCTTTAGTGTCTCATCAGGTTTACACCATAGGAACTTTCACAATCTGAGACAGGGAATCCACACTGAAGATTTTCAGCAGTACAACTGGGGCTGCCCACACTGCTGACATCACCAGCCCTATTTAGGTGCCAGCAGCCCCACTCCCTCTTCTGTTCTTTCCTGCTGTCGACTTGCAAGCAGTCTTGGCGGAGGAGCCATTGCAGTGTTTCACACCTTTTTCAGCTTACAGCCATTTTATTTCTTAAATCTCTCCACTAAATCTCTTTTAGAGATTTGTTTCTTTTTTGTGTACAGTTAATCCGTCCTCTTCTGTTTTCCAGCGCTGCTGCTGCTGCATGAAGATTGCCTCTACAGGTGAACACTCCATTTGTCTTCTGTCTTTGGCCAAACCATGACATCACTGATGTGAGCTCTCTCAAACCACCCTTGGGTGATGCAAGAAGGCTCTCCAAATTCCTGATGGAGCAGCAGGTAGCCAACTCTAGGCAGGGGTCCTCAGGGCCCCAGCTGTTTATCACCCACCAGGTCCATGAGCTCCCAGGCCTCAAGGCCTGAGACACGTTCTCGGGGGAGAAGTAGGGGAAGAGTCACAAAACAGGCTGGGATTGCAGCCACTCCCCCAAAAGGCCATCCCATTCCCCACTGGCCTCTCTTTAGGGAGCCTCTTTGACTGCCGCTGCCTCGATGAAGAGACAAGCTGTCCAGGTCTCTGTTCCTACCAGACCTATACAGACAGCTTCTCTGCCTGAATCTCTGGGCGTCCTGCCATTGACCTCAGGTTGTTGGCCCTTTGGGCCTAGCCGTTGACTGCCACCCCATTGATGCTTGCCCCTCTTCTCTGAGGGCTATGGGCTCACTAGGCGCTCTCACGGTCGCGGTGTCTGTGTCATCAACCCCCCCCCCCCAAACGACTGTGGACCTGTACGAGGTCTTAGTTAAATTTACCAATGTTCTGGGCCAGCAGTTTAGTGCCTTCAATAGGCCTTTGCTGGCACCATCAATGGCAGCTTCGTCCATTCCCATTCGTCACCCAAGGTAACCTCCCTGTGGGACTCCAACTGTTCCAACACCAGATCCAGATGGAGTCGACGTCAAGGAGTACCAGCCTGACCTCATCCTCCTGGTGACATAGGATGAGGAGGAGGAAATCCTCCTTCCTGACAAATCCACTGCCTCTTTGGTTAGTGAGGACGCAGTTAAGCATACTCGGTCTCCCCCTGAAGATGCTGCTTTCTATAATGTTATGACAGCTGTCTGCCACTGAGAGCTTCCATAGTGAGGAGGAGAGATGTCACTAGGAAGGACCTGGCTGACTACTTGGAGATCCCAGATTCTCCACCTAAAATTATCCTTCCTATGCTGCCAGCCCTGAAAATGACACTACAGAAGCATGGCACAGGCCAGACATGGTGCCAGCTATACCATGCAGGGCAGACAGATTGTATAATGCCCCCAGGGCCTTCCCTACTGGCCCAGGCTGACACTGACTGTCGTTGAGGCAGCCCATGGCAGGTCTAAGGCACTCAAGCACCTTGGCTCCCTTCCCCTAGACAAGAAATCCCGCAGGATTGACCTTTGGGGTAAGTGGGTTTACACCTCCTCTGCCTTGGGTCTGAGGTTCTTTCACATATGGTCAAGTTCCAAAATGCCAGCTGAAGGAAGGACAAGGCAGCTGTCCAAGCCCTCTCTGATGGCACACAGAAACAAGAAATGCTACAGTGCCTTCAAACTGCAGAAGATGTCGGCAAACACCTTCTTCAGGCCCTCTACGATTTGGCCAACATGGTGGCCAGGGCTGCTGCCACAGCCATTTGCCTTCATAGGCATTCATGGCCCAGGGTCTCTGGCTTTGCAGCTGATGTGCAGAAACATGTACTCAATGTCCCATTTAATGGCACCAAGCTGTTAGGCCCTGATGTCCAGGACCTCATTAATGATCTGCAGGTCTCTGGCTTGGCCCTTAGGTCAGTCCACTTTCTCTACCACATGCAACCCTGTGGTAGGCATCATGTTACTTTTCATAGACAGACTATTAGACCAGGCTGTGGCCCCCACACCATGGTAAATGCAGAGCCCAGTCATCCTTGCCTGCCCCCTCTACCTCTGGAGAGGTGGCCAAGCATCCCAGAAATGCCAGACCAGCTTCCACAGCTGGTTCCACTTCAGTTTGACTCCTTGCCAGACCCCCCTCCTCTGCCCCAGACCCAGGAGGTGGTAATCAGAGATCCAGTTCTCCCTCCATCTGAATCAATGGAGAACCATCATTTCAGATGCATGGATCTTACAGATAGAGCGGTCATACCCTGGAGCTCATTCAGCAGCCTCCAGATACCCCTCCTCCCCCCTCCACCTATCCCCCGGCCCACTTGTCTCTTCTCCGGGAGGAAGTGCAGTCTCTGCTGCACAATCAGGCAATCGAGCTGGTGCCAAGCATCGAGATGGGGATTTTACTGCAGGTGCTTCCTGGTCCCCCAAAAAGACCAGAGATCTGGGGCCCATTTTGGATCTCAAAGACCTCAATCTTTGTCCAGTACAAAAAGTTCTGGATGGTAACTTTGCCAGGCCTCTTGCCCCTCCTCAAGACCAGGGACTGGCTCTGCTCACTGGACATGCATGACACTTGCCTGCACATTGCGGTCTTTCCTCCTCATGGGTTTCTTCACGTTGCCTTTTAGGGTGAGCATTATCAATTCAAAGTGCTGACTTTTGGCTTATCCTCTGTGCTGTGTGTCTTTACCAAATGCTTAGCAGCAATCGCAGAAGCTCTCAAAAGAGAGGGACTGTATGTCTTCCCTTACATGGATGATTAGCTTCTCAGTGCCCCATCCAGAGATGAGCTGTGGCTGACTCTGGAGCATATTCTACAGCTTTTGTACTCTTTGGGCATTACAGTCAACCTGCCCAAATCTGTTAGAGTACCGTTCCAAAGACTGCAGTACACAGGGGCAGTTCTGAACTCGGAGCAGGGGAAGGCCTTCTTACCCCAGAACAGGGCAGAATCCCTTACAGCTCAGGCTCAGGAAGTAGCTCAGTCAGTACATTCCTGCCAGACTGTATCTCAGGTTCTTGGGTCTAATGGCTGCGGCCATTCCCACTGTTTCACTGGCCAGACTTCACATGTGCACCCTTCAGTGGACCTTCAGAGTGCAGTGGGATCAGTGCACAGATGAGCTGGACCACCTAGTCCTGGTCTCCTCCCCAGTCTGCATGTTTTACAGTGGTGGATGGACTACTCGAATTTTCTTCAGGGAGTCCCTTTCCAGGTTTTTTCTCCCCAACAGATCCTCACCACGGATGTCAGATGTGGGCTGGGGAGCTCACCTGGGTCCCTTTCAAACCCAGGGCTCCAGGTCCCTGTGGGAAGCCGCCCTCTATATTAATGTCCTGGAGATGAGTGGTGCTCTCTGCCTTGCATGCTTTTCAGGAACATCTGACTCCAGGCCAGCTGCTGGTGTAGTCAGACAACCAGAGTGTCATCTACTGCATCAACAAGCAGGGTGGGACTCGCTCATACCCCCTTTGCAGAGGATACGAATGTGTGATTGGGCACTGGAGCACAATCTGACACACTCGGTGATCCACATGCCAGGCATCCTAAACACCCTGGTGGACAATCTCAGCAGGACTCTGTCAAGCATGCACGAATGGGAGCTCCTCTCATCCATAGCATGAGATCTGTTCAACCTTTTTGCGTCCTCACTCAGTGTAAAACTGCACAGTTTCTGCTCTCTAGATCCAGGGCCTTTTTTTTTTTTTTTTTTTTTTGGTGAGACACATTGTCCCTCTCTTGGAACAGGAGATTTCTGTATGCATTCCTTACATTTCCACTAATTCAGAGGGTGCTGATAAAACTGCAAATGGAAGGGGCCACCATGATTCTGGTAGCTCCATTCTGGCCTCGCCAGATATGGTTGGTTTCCTCTGCTTCAGCAGCTGGTTGAGGAACCTCCGGTCCCTCTGCCCCTTTGCAGGAATCTGCTGACCCAGGATCAGGGGACCCTGGTAAATCCCAACCTCAGGTCCCTCCATCTGCATGCATGACTCCTGAGGACATGGCCATGCCAGTTCAGGGGTCTCTAACAGGGTGCTGGACATCCTGGTGGCTGCCCACAAGCCTTCCATCTGTGCCACTTATGCCATGAAGTAGAAGCGGTTTGCCATCTGGGCTGCCAAGTATTCCCTTGACTGTGAAGCATTTCCTGGACTACCTGATTTTTTTGTCTAACTCGGGACTCCAGGATTCCTCCATCAAGGTCTCCCTTTTGGCTATTTCTGCTTTTCATGTGCCCATGGGTGATGGCACGACTGCTCAGCTAGATGTTTCCCATAACTTCCTTAGGAGCATCCTGCATCTGAAACCTCCAATTTGTTCCCCTGTCCCAGCTTAGAGACTTGAATTTTATTTTGGAAAAATTGACCCCGTCTCCTTTTGGGCCACTCGTGACTTGGGATTTGTGCTTTCTCTCTTGGAAAGCGCCATTTTTATTTGCAATTACTTCTGCTTGAAGAATTTCAGAGCTTCAGGCCCTCTGTGAGGAGCCTTATTTGATTTTCCACAGATCCTAAGTTTTTGCTTAAGGTGGTTTCAAAGTTTACACTCAAGTCCATCTATCTTCCTGTTTATTTTCCTGAGCGTGTTAATCCAGGGGAAGCACTGCTTCATATTCAAGATGCCATAGAACTTAAAGTATTATCTGTTTGGACTAGGAGTCCATAAAGTCTAAGCAGTTTACTTTTGTCCCAGATAGAGAGGACACTTCAATTTCTTTGAATGTGTTTATCCAAATGGTTAGGAAATTGCATTGTTCTGTTACAAGTATGTCTAATTGCCTAGTGCTGTCATATCTCATTCCACCAGAGGCATGGCTACCTCTGTGGCTTGTTTCAAGGGGTCTCAGCTGCTGATATTTGCGCTGCTGCCTCGGAGTGCAGTCCATACTTCTAACAAGCATTACAGTCTGGACATTGCTTCAAGAGCCTGTGCAGGATTTGGCATGGTGTGCTTTAAGGACACCTGTCTTAAGTTTTGTGGAGTTCTAGCCTCCCAGACTCTGTTTTTGCACTTGTCACTGCTTGGTACTTGTTCCTATGGTGTAATCTGATGACTGAGATACCCCTGAGATAGAACAGTTATGTAAGAATTTACCATAACAGTAGATCTTTGAGGAACCTCTGTCATTGAGGTATGATTTCCTCCCACCATCCCCTTCCTAGGGCTCCCATTCAGGACCTGGATATCTGCTGTATTTAATTTCTATCTAGAGCTGGGTCCTTCTGTCTCCCCTAGGTTCCTCAAAGTGTTGGCCTTGCTCCCTTCATCTTTAGAGGAAAGAAATGAGGAGAAGTGGGGCCACCAGCGTCCTATATAGGGTTGGTGATGGCGGATGTCAATGGCATGGGCGGTTCCAGTTTTACTGCTGAAAATCTTTCTTGTGGATTCCCCATCTCCAGCAGTGAAGGTTCCTATAGTGTAACCTGATGACGGGATCCCCTCAAAGATATGGAAATTACGTACCCAGCCTAATTCTTGATCTTCTTGGATGAAGTCTCCACCACTCATTCACATTGATAGGACTATGCCGGAGGCGCTAGGACCCAGCGGGAGCTAAAATTTTTCGGGAGGATCTGCGCAGAGGTAGGGCCATGAGGAAGTAGCACCATGACCCGGGCTCGCGCCATATAAACTACCTCGGTATCAACCCTCCAACCGCCTCAGTACCCTTTTTTCCAAGGAGTTGCAGCATGACTAACCTAATAACGGACATAAGATAGTCCGAATGACCCGTGTAAGAAGGGTCAACAAAATGGTCTTCACAGCCCAGCCATTGAGGGAGTGAATACCACAAACAAAGTGAGCTCGGGGGATGGCGGGTGGACATGTGAATGAGTGGTGGAGACTTCATCCAAGAAGATCCAGAATTATGGTAGGTAAGTAATTTCCATATCTTCCTGGACATAGTCTCCACTACTCATTCACACTGATGGGAGAGTACCGAACTAAAATAATCCCCAGAGAGGAGCTCACCTAGGACAGAAATCTACTAAGGATTGTCCTGCCAAAGGACTGATGCTGTCTGGCATGGCCATCCAAGGCAAAGTGCTTTATGAAAGTGCACAGAGCTCCAAATGGCTGCATTTCACATGTCAGCAATGGGCACATGTAGATTTCAGCGAGATGCCTTGACTGCTCTGGTAGAATGAGCGTATGCTCTGCCTACTAACTTGACCTGTGCCATAGTGTAGAAGTGGCGGAGGCATGCTACTATCCACGCCAAAATACACCTGATGGCAACAGGTGGACCCAGCCGGGTCAGGCTGAAGGAGATACAGTTGTTTAGACATGTGGATTTCCTTAATCCTGTTTAAGTAGAACCGCAAGGCTCTCTTCACATCCAAGGAATGAAGGTTACGCTCTCCCTCATTCTGGAAGTTCGAAGTCGGTAGGAAGGACCAAAGGCTGATTCAAATTTGAGACAACCTTGGGAAGAAACTTGGGGTGAGTCCTAAGAACTACCTTGTCTTTGTGAAATACAGTATACTGGGGACTGTGACCAAAGCATGTATTTCTGATACTCTGCAGGCGGAAGTGATGGCCACCAGGAAGGCTGTCTTCCAAGTCAGAAATTTCAAGTCACAAGTAGCTAGAGGCTCAAAAGGTTTGAGTGAGCATGTCTAGCAAAGGTTAATGTCCCAGGCTGCTACAGGTCATCTAATTGGTGGCCTGGTATGCAGATTGCCCTTAAGGAACCTCTTAACCACAGGTAGCTGAGCCAGAGACATGGAGAGTATAGGATCATGATATGTGGAGATTGTGCAAAGATGAACTTTGATGGTGGAGTATTGCAGACCTGTGTTAGAGGTCCAGAATATACTCTAGGACTTTGCTCAGTGGGCAAGAAAAGGGATTCCAGGAGGATTTCACACACTAGATAAAGAAACTCTTCCATTTAGCTGTGTAAGTCTTTCGAGTAGCTGGCTTGTGCGCAGCTAATAGAATATCTGAAACTCTATGTGAAACGTTAAACCTGTTCACCTCCATCTCCTCAGAAGTCAGGTGTGGAGGTGAAGAGACCTCGGGTTGGAATGGACTACAGGGCCCTGGGTCAGTAGGTTCGTCTGAAGTGGAAGAGGTTTCAGGGAGGTTTCCGATAATCTGATTTAATGGGAACCAGATCTGATGAGGCCAGACTGGGGCGATGAGAATCAGTCTGCCACCTGTGCCTCCACTTTGAGCAGCACCCTCTGGATTAAGGGGAGAGGAGGAAATGTGTATAGAAAGCATTTTGTCCACCGCAGTCTGAATTGCATCCTGACAAAAAATGTCAGGTCCTGGATTTCTGGAGCAGAAGAGGCAGTTTTGCGTTTAGTGGGGATGCAAAAAGGTCCAGGTTTGGAGTTCCCCATTCTTCAGAGTGATTGCACGACAGTTGTGTCAAGACCACTCTTGAGGTTCTGCCTCCATTCTGCTGAGACTGTCCACTAGATCGTTCTGTACTCGTGGTAGGTAGACCGCTTGGATTAAAGCTTTGTGCTCCAGAAACCATTCTCGCACTCATCGCTTCCTTGCATAAGGAGTAAGAGCATGCTGTTCCCTGCTTGTGATTTAGTACATCACTGCCTTGTTGTTCATTTGAAGGCAAATGGTCTTGTGACACAGTGTGTCCTTCAAGGTCTGGACTGCGTAAAGAGCAGCTCTCATTTCCAGGACATTAATGTGAAGTTGGAACTCATCCTGACTCCATCGGCCCTGGGTGTGGAGATCCTGGCAGTGAGCTCCCCATCCCAGCAGAGACACATCCATGGTGATGGAGATCTGGGGTTCTAGAGGGGCCAAGGGATAACCCTCCTGAAGGTTGTCCTCCTGAGACCACCAGGTGAGTGACCATTTCAACGGTTCTGTCACCTTGATGTGAAAGGACTGAGGGTGTGTGGTTTGCGACCACTTGAGTGCTGAGCATCCACTGAGTAGTCCTCATGTGAAGGTGAGCCAGAGGCACAGTGAAAACTGAGGAAGCCATGAGATCCAGCATCTGCTACATCGAGAGAGCTTTAACTGGGCTGTTTTCTCTGAAGTAGGCCATCTGGAGGACATCGCTCCTTCTGTCCTCCGGAAGGAAGGCTTTCATGCAGGAGGTGTCCAGAAGGGTTCCTATAAAGAGGAGCTTCTGGGAGAGCTGTAGCTGTGACCTTAAGTTTAGCAGAACTCCCATGGACATGAGGAAGTTTGAGGCCGTGGCCACGGCTTCTAGAGTCTCATCTAGAGGGGCTTGCAAGAAGCCAATTGTCCAGATATGGGAACATCTGAATTCTGTGTTTTTTTTTTTTTTTTTTCCACAGATGCACCGTGAGAACTGCACAGCACTTTGTGAAAACTTGAGGCGCAGAGGATGGCCCAAAGGGCAGGACGCTGAATTGGTAGTGTTGACTCAATGCCACGAATCTTGGTATTTGTGGTGGTTTGGGTGTTTGAGAATGTGTTGATGGGCGTCCTGCATGTCCAGGGAAGCTAGCCAATCATGTTAATGAAACAGGGTAAAAGAGTACCAAGTGATATCATCATGAATTTTTCCTGGTAAAGGAACTTGTTTGACTTTCTGAGGTCGAGAATGGGACACATACCACCTGTCTTCTTTGGAACTAGAAAGTAATGTGAGTAGAAACCTGTGTTCCACTGCTCCAGTGGAACTACTTCTACTGCCGTATTATTCGGAAGTCCTTGGATCTCTGAAGCAAGAAGGTCTGACTGAGACTGACGGCTTGGGCTGTCGGTTGGGTGGATGATCCAGAGGGGTTTCTGACAGATTGAGAGTACCCCTTGCTGATTATCCTGAATCTGTCATAGACTTCCATCGGTTGTAAAACTGAATCGGATGCCCTCCTAGTGCCAAGGAAGTGTCCCCTCAGACAGCTGAGGTGGGACCTGGGCCAGAAACTGAGGGTAGCACTGGGTGCTTTGGGACCTGTGCCTTCTGCTGTGCTTTCTTTTGCAGCTGAGGAGTTTGGTTTTGTTAAAGCCTCCTCTGCCTTTACCACAAGAGGACTGACTGTTATGAAACTGATGCCTGTTCCTGCCCTTTGAGGGACTGCAGAAGGGTCTAGCTGTCTTGATGGCTGACCTAGTTTTCAGAGTGGCCTCCAGTGCCTGCTTTACCGAGATCCAAACAGATGCATACTGTCAAAAGGTAAGGCCATAACACTTTGCTGGGCATCATTCATGAAGCCTGAGGTACTCAATCAAGAGTGGCAATGGGTGCAAATACCAGCTGCCGCCACTCTGGAGGCAGTGTTGAAAGCATCCATAGCAGCTTTAAGCTATTGACTGACTCGGTACCTCTAGTAATGGTCTGTAGGAGCTCTGAGTTGACCTCCGAATTGGGAAGAGCTGCTACCGTAGCTTTCAGCAAATGCCAGTGTACACTTATACTGAGAGAAGTAACAACTCCCACGATGCGATATAGGTCGGGGGCAGGGCAGCAAGATGGCTGCAGGGCTGCTCCTGTCCTCGCTGTCTGCTTGTGCTCCATTTTTGGCTCTAGAACTCATTCAATGAGCTATTTATATCTGTTTACATGAATGAAACTCCGCTTAGTTCTTTTAATAATTGAGCTTTCAAGATATTTTATATTTTTGAGGTTAATAAGCTAAGCGTTGAGTGACCATGTAGCTACAGCGTCATGGTATTCAGCATTTTGAGTTACTTAGAGAACATAAGGGGAAACAGACTGAGCATTCGTTTTGCTCGGAAAAGTGTTCTTGTGCCACAGTTGTATGAAGAGATTACTGAATTGCCATTACTCTGTAGAATAAGAAGTTTTTAACTTCGCCCGCCACAAGTTACTCGAGTAGTTTTGGTCGGGAAGGTGCTGAGAGATGAAATTAAACAGACGTCGAAATAAAACAAGCAGTAATGCGGCATTAATGTTTGAATTTTACAGTACTTTTGTGAAAATGTGGCTTCTTTCTATAGAACGAACATTGGGGAAGCATACTAGAAGAGGAAAATTGGAAGCACTTCATGTGCTGATAGGCTTGTTAAAGCCTATAACAGATATGCTAATGTTGCCTGAGGGTCGTGGGGGCTATCATAAGAGTGACTTATTGCATTTAGAGGAGCACTTTCTTTTGATTTGTTTTACAGCTACCTTGTCATCAAGTGAATGGAGATGGCCTAGGCTGTTGAAGAGGTTTTGTGAGCAGCTCTGGTAGAACAAGGGAGTTTGACTGACTTCTGAATTTTGGCCTCCCTCTCCTTGTCTCAGGCAAAAGGAAAGTGAGTTTTTCCTTCACAAAAGTCCCTCTGGCTAAAGCTGCCTGATACAGATACAAGGAGCCTAGGTTGGTGGGGCGTTCTTTTCTTACCAGATAAGTTATTGGCGCTTTTATCAATGCCCAGGTAAGCAATTAGTTAAATGGAAATAGGACGTAAGGTTGTAATGAAGCCTACACAAGAATGCTATTTGAGCGCTAGTGATTTTTAACATTTAGAAAGACGGCTTCAGTGAGCGCTAAGAAAAAGCGCATTAACTTCTACATTTTTTTTCCTGACAAACTGCAGCTAACCTTATTTTTAGTGTCCTGATATCTATGGTTTTCTGGAGTACTTAATTAGTGGACTGTCTTACTGAGGAATGCTGTATTACTTTTACTTTGGGCTTGTTGTATGATGGCTCCTAACCAGGAGGAATTTTCAGATTGATTGCTCCTCTGTTTGCATCCTGTTATGGTACCTGTCTCTATAGAAGTGACACCTCCACTAAGAATTAAATTAGTCAGTCTGGAGAATTTTGGAGTTTTGATTTGTATTAATGGGATCACTGATTGCAATGTCCTGAAGAGTAAAACTTTAAATCTTTATCTCCTGCTATTTTATTGTGGTATATTATGGGATACTGTATGCTATAGGTCAAATGCAGTTTATTATTGTACTCCCTTATGTGTTATGTGTGCTTATGAGCACCACTTTAAAAAATCATGTGTATAAAGGTTTAATTTAATTCCGTGCTGCTTTTTTAGTTTATAGTGATTTTTAACAGAATTGTTAGTGTTATAGAAGTAATGACAGCAGTTAGCCACGGGAATTAGTTGGTAGATTTTCTACCTAGTTCCTGGATTTGTGTATATACCCAGAGGGCCAACTTGGCCTGCAATATCGGGAAATAGTTTCAAAGTTTAGGACCTAGAAGTGGGAGGAACTGTGAGAATCTTTCTGGGGTAAACCCTTAAATTCCTATGACCCAGAGTTGGTTAAAGTAGCAGCTGGCATATAATTCCCATTATACCGGGGTGTAGATAGAGCGTGGGATGCATTGCATTAACACCTCAATTGGATGGGTGTTACCTGGCAGCCTTTTACCTAACCTGGATCTGGCAGGTGGGTATCTTTGGATAATTTTTCTACATGGTTCCTCCAAGAGTATAGGTTGACATTGACAGCTCCAGATATGTTGACTAAATGTTTAGGCCTTACTAGGGTTGAGAATACTCTCAAGAGCTCAGTGTGGCTATGTTGCATTATGATATATTAAGCTGATATACATGCGATCTGTATGAAATATTAGCTGATACTGTTATCTTTTATCACAGCATGTAAGTTGCAAAATGTTTTGTGATTAATACTGTAATTGTTTACTGAAACAATAAGCTATGGGAACTCTGTTAGTGGATTTTCCATTTAGTTCTCAGGAGAGCTTCTGTACCTTCAGTTGATCAGAACTGGCTGGCATTGGTAAGTGTTGGCCTCAAATTATTGGACCTGAAAATGGAAGGAACTGTAATTTTGTCTGGGGAAAGCCCAAGTCATTTAAGACCCAGAATTGGTCATGGAATTAGCTGGTATATAATTCCCGTCATACGGTGTGCAACTGGAACATGGGACCATATGCGGTGGGATGTTCTGTAATAGCACCCCAATTGGATGGGTGTTACTGACATTTTCTTTCCTAACCTGGGTCTGGAGAGCTGGCACCTCTGGATAATTCCCTTACATAGTACCTCAAGGAGTAGAGTTCTGTTTGTGACTGGCCTATATATATGCCAGGTAAGTGGCAGATCTGACTGGGGTAAGGAGATCATTCCTTATTAGGGAGCATGGGTGGAGTTTGACACAGTATTGTTCCGAACCAGACATTATGGCCTGTCCACACTGCAGTCTGAAAACCCTTCTGTAACATTACAGAGGGTGTAAGCTGCATCCATAACGCATACGTCACGCTGGTAACGTTATACAGGTGTTTTCATAACTGTTATAGAAACCTGTCAGGAGGTGGTTTCTACAACGGTTACAGAAATGGTCTAGGCTATAACGTTACAGCCAGCCATCTAAACGCATGACCATGTAGCCCCCAGTCGGCTGCTAGACTGGAATGCAGTGCACCACAGAGGGGCACATGGGAGGCAAATGAACAAGGAAGCACCCGGAAGGCAGAGAGGCACGTGAGGTCTGGAATCACTGCAGTGAGGTGAAAATGGTGCAGGGCAGCGCCGGCACAGAGGCCAGATCCGCTGGGTGCCACACCTGAGAGAGGTGCAGCCTGGAGGTATAGTGTGCCAATAGGGGGTGCTGCCTGCATCAGCAGTACATGAACTGTGAGGAGGGAAGAGTGCTGGTGCCCAGGGCAAACAGTGAGCACATGCCATAGAGAGGCAGCAACAGATGCCAGCACTGTGTGCCAGAGGTGTGAAGTGGGCCCCAACAGCTGCCACAACACACGACCAGCCCCCAGAGGACAGCAGTGCACAGCACACCACCCCAGCACCACTGCAGAGTGACCCCATCCGCCAAGCACCGCCTGTGACTGGTGGAGAGTAGACAGGCCTGTGCCAAGCAGTGACCATAGCCACACGCAACCCTGACCACCAGCAGGACCATGTCAGACTGCGGCGCCACCTGGTCAGATGAGGCCACAAAACTCCTGGTGGAGTTCTGGACCCAGGAGAAGGTGCAGGCAGAGCTAACCAGTGCAAGGCGCAACACGAGGGTCTATCAAAAGGTATCGGACTACCTGTTCGGAATGGTGGAGTGAACGGCAAGTTAACGCCGACAAGATCAAGCAACTGAAGGTGCGAACAAAATCAGGGACAGTAACAGATGCTCGGTGGGGTGCCCTTCTATGACGCATTGGATACCATACTTGGAACACTGCCTACCACCGAACCAGCATTCATCCTGGAGAGCTCACAGGTGGCCAGCCCTGAACTGGACACGAGGAGGATGATGGGGACGCCACCAGGGATGCATACCTGCACCTGGGGAATGAGGACAATGGTGTGCAGCGGGAGTGCCCCGACACAGGTACGTGCATTGTGTATGCTGGGATATGGCATGCTGGTGGAGGTGTATCCTGGGCACATGGTGATAGGCATGGTATGGGTGGTGGCACAGGTGCACTCAAGAGAGTTTGCATGTGGCACCTGTGGTGTGTGTGAGGCATACAGGTGCATGGAGGACAGGGGCATGGGGCTGGGGTTGGCCGTGGAGGGTGGGGTATCCACATGTGTGTAATGGTGACAGGTGTGTTCTGCCATTCCAGGGCAAGACCCCGGTGAGGGGACATCAGTGGACACAGACACAGCGGAGGCCTCCCCAGTGTCCTAGGCCCTGCAGAACATGATGCCAGGAACCTCCAGTGACTGCTCCACTGTGGGAGGAGGCAGCCATGCAAAGCGGCAGGGTGACCAGTTATCCCTGGTGAACCTCATGAAGAGAAAGTCAAGACGGCACAGATGGCAGATGTACTTGGGGTGGTGCTGGAACCAATGTGTAGAACGATGCAGGAGCATCACAGGGTGCTGATGGAACTGGAGAGGAGCAGGCATGGAAGGAGGGCATTGGAGGGAGCAGTTACAGAGACAGGAGGCAGAACAGACACAGCAGATCTTCACACAGATGGTCCAGTTACTGGCCATGCAATGCCAGCAGCCACCCTGCAGCCGCTACAATGGCTGGTGCCACCCCATGGCACACACCATGAGCCCCAACCCCTGTGCCTGTTCCGCATGGGTGTGCCACCATGCCAATGGCCACTGAGACCTTCAGTGGCATGGCCGACCCTGCCATTGTCCACCCATCCACTGCTGATGGACAGACAGGCTGCATGGCACAGCCAGCCGCCACCAGGATGCATCCCTCAGCTATGCCAGCACCCCGCAGGTGTGACACCCCACTACAGGGTGCTGTGTACATGGGTGGTGTCACTGCCCCCACCACCCTGCCGCCCACATCCCAGGCAACACTGGCTGGTGCCAGCATGGCACAGCAGTACCCCACAGGTGTCACGCCAGCCACCGCTGACCTGGACACAGCATCCCAACATCGATGCATGGTGTCCACTGCTCTGCACAGTGCAGCCCCCATGGATCCTGCAGCAGGCATGCCCAGCTTCACACAGGACCTGTTCAGTGATGGGTTCTAGAAGACTACCCTGTGATTACCCATGCAGCATGCAGGGGTTTGCTGACCGGTGCGTCCCGACGGTTGCCACCCAGGACTCCCTGTTTGATTTCCCTCCTACATTGGGGATGCTGCTGGGTCCGCCCAGTGACAACAGTGCCTAGATCATGTTGGCACAAAGGTATGTGCTGACTGTGGCACTCAGTTGCACAGTGCAATTCCTGGGTTGCACGCACTGTTGCATGGCATCTCTGCAACATGCTGTGTCGGGGGGGTTCGATACAGTATGACCACACAGGTGCCTGGGTTAGGGCACCACCTGTGCATGGTTGTTTTCCTTTGGTTCGGGTAACAATACAGTGACCCATACGTAGGTTCCTTTATATGTTGGTGTACACCGCCACCCATATGGTGGCCCAGCATTATGTACTGCATTGTTCGTTCACATGAATCAGTCTCACTTGGGGATATGTGGTGTTACGCAGCAATGCACATGGTCCACTGCATGACCATGCTGCCGCTGCACATTGTTTACTTGTGTTATTGCCACCAGAAGCCATGGCGATGTTGTATTAAAGGCTGTCTTCTGTCACCATACTGTGTTGCTGGTTTGCTTGGGCAGTGTGCATGCAAATGGACAGGATATGACACATTGGATACCATACTTGGAACACTGCAAGAAGTGGGGAAGGCAGTCAGAATAGCAAAGGCCTAAACTGAAGAAAAAATAGCAAACTCGGTTAAATAGGGGGATAAAACCTTTTATAGATACATTAGGGAGCATAGAAAGGTTAAGGGAGGGATAGTGAAGATTAATAAAGGAGAAGGGATGTGGGCAGAGGGAGACAGTGAAAAGGCAGAGATACTGAATGAATGCTTTTGCTCAGTATTCACAGAAGATGAGGAGGAGTTACCTAAACCAGAAAATAGAAGCACTCTGGGTAGGGAGGTTGACATCAGTCCATTCACAGAAGAGTCCTGACAGAACTCCTAAAACTCAAGGTGGAGAAAGCAATGGGGCCTGACAGGATTCACCCCAGAATCCTAAAAGAACTAAGGGAGGACCTAGTGACACTATTGACCATGCTTTTTAACAAATCATGGGAGGATAGGGTGGTACCTGAGGATTGGAGGAGGGCAGATGTGATTCCTCTTCACAAGTGGGAGCAAGGCAGAAGCAGGAAACTACAGACCTATGTTTGACCTCAGTGGTAGGGAAAATGATGGAATCACTTCTGAAAGAATTGAGTACCTAGAGGCCAGCAGGGCACAGGACCCAAAGCAGCATGGATTTACAGCAGGAAGGTCATGGCAGACTAATTGATTTATTTGACTGGATGACCAAAGTAATAGACCAGGGAGGGCCTGTGGATATGGCCTACCTAGACTTTAG
Source organism: Neoceratodus forsteri (assembly GCA_016271365.2). Taxonomy (NCBI): domain Eukaryota; kingdom Metazoa; phylum Chordata; order Ceratodontiformes; family Ceratodontidae; genus Neoceratodus; species Neoceratodus forsteri. The sequence goes on from CM057451.1 coordinate 1,098,612,302, forward strand.
CAAGGCATTTGACACAGTCTCGCACAAAAGATTAATAATCAAGTTAGCCAGCCTGGGAATGGGTCCCAGGGTGGTAGCTTAGGTAGCAAACTGGCTGCACAACAGGACACAGAAGGTAATAGTGAATGGAACACATTCCGAAGAAAGAGGGGTTACTAGTGGAGTACCTCAGGGTTCAGTACTGGGTCCAGTCCTCTTTAACATCTTTATAGGTGACATTGCAGAGGGTCTGGAGGGAAAGGTATGCCTCTTTGTAGATGACACAAAGATCTGTAACAGAGTTGATACACAAGAGGGGTAGAAAAGATGAGAAGGGACTTGGCAAGGTTGGAGGAATGGTCAGACATATGGCAACTTAGATTCAGTGCAAAGAAGTGCAAAGTAATGCACCTGGGAAACAAAAACCCAGGAGAAAAGTACACAATAGCAGGGGAGGTACTAACAACAACAAAAATGGAAAGGGACCTGGGGATAGTCATATCAGATGACCTAAAGGTGGTACGCAGTTTGTAAGGAGAGTCGGGGGAGATACTGGGATGCATAGGAAGGGCATCACAAGTAGAAAAAGGAAGTGGTTATCCCTCTATACATACAGTTGATGAGACCCCGTCTGAGTACTGTGTGCAGTTCTTGGAGACCTAATCTACGCAAGGACATAGACAGGATGGAAGCAGTCCAGAGGGAGCAACTAAAATGGTGCAGGGTCTGCAGCAGAAACCATATGAGAGACTGAGACTTAACATGTATAGTCTTGATGAAAGGAGGATGGGGCACATGATAGAAACTTTCAAGTACCTCAAGGGAATCAACAAAGTCCAGGAGGGTAGCATCTTTCAGAAAGATGGAGGGGGGGACAGCTCAGGGGTAATGTGAGGAATTTCTTTTCACGGAGAGAGTGGTGGATACATGGAACCACCTTCCTGAGGAGGCCGTTGGGTCTAAAACAGTGGGGGAATTAAAACATGCATGGGACAGACATAAGGCAATTATAGTGAGGGGGTTGCAGGAAGTAGGCTGGTTAACTAGAATCTGCAGCTTATCCAGTAGGTAGGGAAATGGGCAGACTGGGTGGGCCAAGTGGTCCTTATCTGCCATCAGTCTGTTTCTATGTTTCTATGTGCACATTGCTTTCTGGGGCACAGTGGGGCTTCCAATTCCGTGGGTTGCTGGTGTGGAGGTTCTGGATGTGTGACCTGGCTGCACAGTGTATGCTAGGGCACGCAGCTTGCATCCGGTGGCAGCGGGGCATGGTATGCTAGTTCCTGGTGGTGCACCGCATGCCTACCTGTGGGACGCAGTGGGGTCCCTGGACCCGGCATGTGTTGGTGCGTCACTGCATGCCTTCGTGCCATGTGTAGGGTCCTCCCCTCATTTTGGTTCCACATCTCCACCTGCTGCACACCCTTGGTTCCCCATGGGTGCCACTGGGCACACATTGCTGTAGGACACCATGGCATGTTCTGCCGCACTAGTGTGCCCTGTGTGCACTGGCAGCCGGGTGTTCATTCAGGTGGGTTTCTGTCTTCGCAGCTTTCTTCCCCAGGTGCACCATGGGATGCACTCCACATTACAGGGGTTGGGTGCACACACTGTTCACATCTCAATGTGGACAGGCTGTGCTGGTTCCAGACAGTTTTCACACCTGTTCCCTGGCAGTGTGGACATGCTGTTACGTTTGCATCCTGTAATGGTTTGGAACCATTTCAGCCTTGTTGGGTATAGTGTGGACAGGGCCTTAATATCTAAGTATTTCATGATCCATTAGGGGTCGTAGATTAATCTACCCACGTTGATATTTAAGTGATTGTATATTTCAAGTGTAGTTCTATATGTACCTGCATTTTAATGTGATATTAATATTGTTTTGTGTAGTATTATAGTACAAATTGTTTAATATTGTTATGGCTTTTAGCCGAACAATAAAACTTTGATAGAAGTAACCCTGGTAGCAAGCAACGTGCATGCCCAAGGTTGAAGCAGCAAAGACTCTTTCCCAAGGTGTCGATCTTGAGATTCTTTGTTTATAGGATGTGCTGTAGATTTCTGTGGAAGAACAGCCTTGTCATTCTCTGCAGAACGATGGCATCAGCAAAGGCTTGAGAGGCCAGTCTAGGATGATCCTTTGGAGGGCATATTTCTATCTATGGATTTAGCCACAGAGGAATAAGAGCCAGGTTATCCCACACCATCTGAGAGACTCACGAAAGACTGCTGCACCAGTGGGGTTAAAATCTATAAGGATATCCAGAATGTGCAGATACTGCAGACACAGCAGCTTCCCCGGATCAATATCGGAAGTCGGGAGGGAGAGAAGGATGTACAGTGGCATACAGTTTTTACGCCCATGGAAAGTTCTTTTAATGGAGGTATTGGGCATACCTGTAGCTGGAAGCAGTCCAAAGATATAGATGAAGTCTGTGCAATATAAATACATTAGTCCTCCTTAGAACCTTGTGATGTCAGTGACTATCAAGCAGTGCCTAACTGCATTGAGTTAAGCATTGCCTGATTATCGCTGACATCACAAGGTTCTAAGAATGGCTCTAATGTAGTAATTTTGCACAGACCTCTGTCATCTATTCTCTGGACTGCTTCCAGCTAAGCTATGTAATACATCAATTAAAGGAACTTTTATAGGCTTTCAAACTATGTATGAATGTGTCCCTTTAAAGGAAAGGTCCTCAACCAAAAGCTCTATAGAAAGTTTATTCCCCGCCCTTATGGCGGAATCATCATTGACGTAGTCTCCCAATTGAAGATCAGGATCAGGTTCAATGTCATCCCCTACCAGTCCAGAAGGGACTGTATAGATAGGAAAGGGATGAAAAGAGAAAGGAGGAGGAGCAGAGAGAATCTGTCAGAAACCACTGAAACCCATGCGGCACCACCAGCACTCCCAGTGCCGCCGCAGGAAGCAGTGCCAAGAACACAGGCAGTGCTAGCAAGGATTGCGGCATGGCACCAGCAAGGACTGCAACACAGAGCACAGCACCAACACAGCATATGGCGCTGCATGCAGCACTGGCACCAGGGAAGCTGTTACTGATGCCAGGGAGGCCGGTGCTTCAAACTACAATTTGAAGAAGTGAAACAAAGAAATTCAGCAGGAGATATAGGCACTGGTGTGGACCCCTGTGCCGCAGCCATGTGAGGGGGATAGACACCAGGGTGTGGAGTCACCCACACTGGAGAGTGTGCTGCATGACTCGAAAGTACTGAAAGTCCCAACTGCCCCACCTGCAGGTCCGAAACCAACAGGCTCAAAGGCTCTGGCAATGGACTAGCCAGAACAGGCAAGTTGGGACAACCTCCGCACCCACTGCTCCATAAGAGCAGCCCAATGGTGAAACTGCTCGCTGGAGGACCCCCCAATGGGTGGGGAGGGACTCTGGCATCGAGGATGTCTGTCCCCAGGAACAGAAACTGGAGAGGACTCCAGAAGAGGTGGAGACTGGCCCCTGCCTCTGGCAACCAATAGTCTATGTGCAGGCGTACCAGAAGGCGACCTTGGCGGTGCTGCTGCTTTTTGACCGGGAGGCCAAAGACCTCTGAGCAGTGTCTCATGAGACATCTTCTTTTGTGTTTTGGAGACCAGCCATCCGAGCACCAGACCATCTGCAGTCTGGCCCCCCGCCCTGTGGAGGCAGTGGACCAGACCCAGCCCAGCTGACTTCACAGCTTTCGTGAAGTCTCCCTACAATCACCTGCCCCAGTCATGGTAGACTCCGTCAATGGAGGGCTGAAGACTTCTTCTGACGAAATATAAGTAACATTTAATAATTTACATTATTTCTCTATAAAAAAAAAAAAAAAAAAAAAAAAACTACTAAAACAAATAAAACTGAAGACTATAGCTGCTGTAATGAGCGAAGTTTTGACTCCCAACTTGGCGGCGTCTTCGTCACTGAAGCGCACTAAACTGTAGAAAAGGAACAGAGGCAGTTGGAGGATCGATGCCAAGGTAGTCTATAGGGCACAAGCCTGGCTCACAGTGCTGCTTCTCGTGGCCCTGCCTTGACACCAACCCTCCTGAAAAGTTTTGGCTCCCACTAGGTCCTAGCACCTCCAGCATAGTCTCATCAGTGTGCATGAGTGGTGGAGTCTTTATGTCCAGGAAAATCTACTGTTGTGGTGAATTCTTGAGTAACTGTTTCTGCCATTGCAGTGACCCTTGTGGTGTGCCAGGGAGCATGGCTTCTCCACTGGACATCCCTGCATGTGTATGAGACCTGATGGGGCACCACCCAGCATCTGGGGAGGTGGGAGGGCAAAGCGGAATGGGAGGTGGTTTCCCCATCTGCTTGTGACAGTGACTTGTACTCTCTGACCACCACAGTCTCCAACAATATTGGGGGGGCAGCAGATAAGGCTGGGAGGCCGCTGGCACAAGTGCCAGATGGCAGGAGAAGGTGGTGGTCGTACAGGAGCAAAGAATTTGATAGGGGGGCAATGCAATGTAATGTAACCATATGTATAAATGTTTTTCTATGACATGCATAGCTGCTTTAGCAAACTCTATAATACTGATAAGATCAGCAGATTACTTTGTCATTATACTGCGATACCAGGAGGCAGTTAATGTAACACCCTTGGTGACATGGGTGACCACTGGGCTTCTCTGGCCCAGGGCTATTGTGTGTGAGCACCCGTATGAGATGGAGATGGGAGGGCTCAGGGCAAAATGGGGGGGTGGAGGGTCCCCCCTCCTTTACTGGCTGAAGCATGATGGGAATGGCCTATGGCTGCCCTCTCGGCATGTGACTGGGCGGTTTCTTCCCCAGACATTGGACCAACCATTGTGATTTTGTATTGACCTCAACGTATGCTGATCCCTGCCCAGTTGGCATAAAGGGGCCTTACGGGGGGTAAAGCTGAGGTGGTATGACTATGGCTGGGGTGAGCCTGTATTGAAGGAGGCTCCAGTCCCAGTAGTAGAGTCTTGGGTGAGACGAAAGCTGAGGACTCTACCTGAAGTGTGCACAGTAAGGAGGAATAAACAGAATAACAATGTACATATGAAATATGAATTGTGTAAATACTACATATTTCAAAGTTTTCAGAATGGTGTTGGAGCGCCATGGTACAAAGTGATGAATACCTAATCTGTCATTGTAGGCAGCTGAGAAGATACATTTTTAATGAGTAATGAAGTTACCAGAACACATTTCTGTAGATATGATTATAATAGAGATCACCAGCCTTTAGAACCGGGACATTTTTAGGCCTTGTCTGAACTGGGTGGTGGGGTTTGATCCCAGCTGAAAAACACTTGTTTGCTTGTTTCTTCAGGAAGTGAAGGAGTTGGATGATGAAACCGAAGAGCTCTCAGGAAGTAATTGAGGACAGACAGCGGCTCTTGTTGACGAATATTACCCTCTGCGATGATATGCTACAACAATTTCACAAACTACTGGCAGTCTTTAGGGTAAAGGAACCGCCAGTAATCAGCACTGCTAATGTGTTTCAAATTTTGTCATGTACCTTCACAATTACAATTTGATTTCCAAGTTTTGTTCCCTATTCTCTCTCCTGTCCCTCACCAGTTAGTTGGCAAAGTGAAGTAATTTCCAATTTTTTTTTTTTTTTGTACCAGGCCTGAACCCTTTTGGAGAGGGGACGAGAGCATTTGACGAGTCTTATGTAAGCCTCTGATTGGTTGAGCAGTAGCGTAGCAGGTTCTTATTTTTTCTTCATCTCCTTAACACACTAACCTGCATCTTAACCTTCTAACATGGACCCATCACCCCAAGCAACCACCCAGCCTCTCATCACCCCAACCAGCAACTTAAACTCCATACTAAACACCCTCTGACTGGGAAGAGGGTGAGAAATGGACCCTTTCAAGAACATTGATGGCATGGGAGGCAACAGGAGTCTGTAGGGGCCTTGAGTGTACCAGGATTTAAAAAAGCACAAAACTAGTGTTCACTGGACAGGCCAGAGAAGTGCTGCAAAATGAGTGTTTTTTCATACTCTGTATGAAGGTGCACAAGGCGCAGATCCCATAGTTGACAGAACTGGAAAGCAGTAAGAGCACTCTCATTCCTGTGTATTGTACTGGGCTTGGCCAGGGCATTTGCCTTGGCATTCTCCTTAAGATGCACACATGGAAGTACATCGACATAGAGCTGGGCTAGTGTCTGCCCTTCCATGATGCCTCCAGTACACTGCCAGTCATCATCCAGGTGGCAGTATAGCAGTGTCCATTCCTCCCTAAAGGAGTAGCATGCCCTCAGAAATGCTCAGTCCTGCTTTCCCCACCCCACCCTGCCAGTCTTTCAGTGTCCTGGGCTACGTCTTGAACCCAGGTCACCAGCACTGCAAGCAACAAAGGCTATAGCTGCTTTAACATAGAAACAGAATTTGACGGCAGATAAGGACTACTTGGCCCACCCAGTCTGCCAATTTCCCTACCTGATGGATAAGCTGCAGATCCTAGTTAACCAGCAGCCTACTTCTTCCTACCCCACCCCCTAGAATTGCCTTATGACTGTCCCATGCATGCTTGAATTCCACCACTGTTTTTGACTCCACAACCTCCTCCGGGAGCGTTCCATACATCCACAACCCTCTCTGTGAAAAAAACTAACTTCCTTAAATTACCTCCCTGAGCCAGTACTTCCCATCTTAAATTGTGCCCCCTTGTTCTTGCACACCTCTTTTTTTGAAAGATGCTACCCTCTTGGACTTTGATTCCCTTGAGGTACTTGAAAGTTTCTATTGTGTCCCTCCTCTCCCTCCTTTCCTCGAGGCTATACATATAAGCTCCTTAAGTCTCTCTTCATATGTCTTCTGGTGCAGACCCTGCACCATTTTAGTTGCCGTCCTCTGGACAGCTTCCATCCTGTCTGTCTTTGCATTGGGTCTCCAGAACTGCACAAAGTACTCCAGGTGGGGTCTCACCAGCTGTCTGTACAGAGGGATAATAACTTCCTGTTTTCTACTGGTGATGCCTCTTCCTATGCATCCCAGTATCCCCCCAGCCCTCCTTGCTGCCCTCTCATGTTGCTTGCCCACCTTTAGGTCATCTGATATGACTACCCCAGGTCCCATTCCATTTTTGTTGTTAGTATCTCACCCCCCATTGTGTACTCTTCCCCTGGGTTTTTGTTTCCCAGGTACATTACCTTGCACTTCTTAGCATTGAATCTAAGCTGCCATACATTTGACCATTCCTCTAACCTTGCCAAGTCCCTTCTCATCCTTTCCACCCCACCTTGTGCATCAAATCTGTTGCAGATCTTTGTGTCATCTGCAGAGAGACATACTTTTCCTTCCAGTCCCTCTGCAATGTCAAGCATAAAGATATGGAAGAGGACTGGTCCTAATACTGAACCCTCGGTACCCACTAGTAACCCCCTTTCTTCAGAGTGGACTCCATTTACTATTGCTCTGTGTCCTATTCTCCAGCCAATTCTTTACCCAGGCTGTCATCTTGGGACCCACTCCCAGGCTGGCTAACTTGTATATTAATCTTTTGTGTGGGACTGTCAAATGCCTTACTAAAGTCTAGGTAGGCCATGTCCACAGCCCCTCCCTGATCTACTACTACTTTGGTCACCCAGTCCAAGAAATCTTAGATTTGTCTGGCATGACCTTCCTGCTGTGAATCCATGCTGCCTCGGGTCCTGTGCCCCTCTGGCCTCTAGATACGACAACTCTTTCCTTCAGAAGTGATTCCATTATTTTCCCTACCACTGAGGTTAAACTAACAGGTCTGTAGTTTCCTGCTTCTGCCTTGCTCCCACTTTTGTGAAGGGGAATCACATGTGCCCTCCTCCAGTCCTCAGGTGCCACCCCATCCTCCCATGATTTGTTAGAAGGTAGTCAGTGGTGTCACTAGTTCTACCCTTAGTTCTTTTAGAATTCTGGGATGAATCCCGTCAGGCCCCATTGCTTTGTCCACCTTCAGTTTTAAGAGTTCTTTCAGAACCCTTTCTTCTGTAAATGGGCTGGTATCAACTTCTGTATCCAGAGTGTTTCTACTGTTTGTTTTAGGTACCTCCCCCTCTTCCTTTGTAAATACTGAGCAAAAATATTTGTTTAGTATCTCTGCCTTTTCACAGTCACCCTCTGCCCACCCTCCCTCCCCTTTATTAAGCCTCACTATCCCTCCATTGATCTTCCTTCGGCTCCTGATGTACCTATAAAGGTTTAATCCCCCTTCTTAACTGAGTTGGCTATCTTTTCCTCGGTTTGGGCCTTTGCTGTTCTGACTGCCTTCCCAGCTTCCTTTTGCTTTAACTGATACAGTTCTCTGTCCTGCTCCTTCTGTGATTCCTTGTACTTCCTGAATGCTTTCTTTTTCTCTTGAACCTCCACTGCCACTTCCTTTGAGAACCATAGTGGTTTCTTATATCGTTTTGTTTTGTTTGTTTGCTTCACACAAAGGCTTGTTACCTCTGTGATGGCAGTTTTTATTATTCCCCATTGTTCTTCCACCCCTCCTTCCTGCCCATTTGCTAGTGCATTCCTTAGGCACTCACCCATTTTGGCAAAGTCAGCCCTCCTAAAGTCCAGTACTTTTGCCTTTGTATGGCTTGACTCTATTGCTGTTTGTGTGAACCATACTGTTCGATGGTCAGCTAGTTCCCAGATGGCTACTCACTTCTACATCTGTGATCCTCTCCATCTCCATTTGAGAGAACCAGGTTTAAGATTGCTCCCTCTCAGTGGGCTCCAATACTAGTTGTCTAAGGCATGCCCCTGTAGGGCATCTAGAATAACCCACTCTTTGAAGTGGCTGCTGCAATGCACTCCAGTTAACATCTGGCATATTCAGATCACCCATCAGCAATATCTCCCTTTTTCTGCCATTCTAAGTATACTTTCTATCATTTCCTTGTCCATTTCCTCCCCCTGAGAAGGGGGTCTGTTCTAACCCTGTGCAGATTGTGGTGCCATTGCCGGTCTCCAAATTTACCCACAGTGCTTCTTCTCCTCCCTGTTTACCCTTTTGTTCTTTTGCTTTGATTCCTTCCCTTATGTAAAGAGCTACTCCTCCTCCTCTTTTACCCTCCCTGTCCCTCCTGTAGGTAGTGTATCCTGGTATGTTTATGTCCCAGTCATGATTTTGTGTGTACCATGTTTCTGTGACTGCCACGATATCCAGATGTTCCTCCTCCATCAAGGCCACTAATTCAGGAAGCTTGTTACTCAGACTACGGGCATTGGTACTCATTGCTCTCCATTTTTTGATGGCTTTACCTTCTGTTGCAGCATCCCCCACTGACCTTTCTACCTCGGTCTTTTTCTCATTTAGTACCCTGTTTTGTAGGGAGAGGCTAGGATTTTCCTGCTGCTTATCAGTGCCTCCCCCTTGACTAGTTTAAAAGCTTGCCAATGAAGCATTTAAACTGATTGCTCAAAAGACTTGTTCCCTTCCTGGACAGATGCAGACCATCCTGCCAGTATAGGCTGGTGTCCCTCCAGGTGGAACCCCAGTCCCCAATGAAGCCAAACCCTGTGCTCCACACCATTTTTCAACCATTCATTAAACTGCATGGTGCAAAGTACCCTCGCCTCACTCATGCCATTGACAGGTAGCACCTCATGAGGGATACTGTGTGTTCTACTTGTCTTAGGCCCTCCCCAATTCTACAAAGTCCTTCTGCAGCTCTGATCTCATGATGAGCCAAGTCATTTGTCCCTAGGTGGACAATGACATCCAGGTCAGACTCCTGTGCAGCTGATCTCGTGATCCTGAGGATGGGCTTCTTGTCCCTCAAGCCATGGCACCAGGCAGGCACCCTTCAGTTTTCCCTGATTCCCCAGTTCTATCCCTAATAACTGGAGTCCCCACCAGGAGCTGCTTCCTTTCCTTGTGGTGTCCATCTGCCTCCTTCCTGTGGGCCTCCCTTGTGACAGTTGTCCTCAGCCCTCCTTAGTCTCCTCTGCAGGTGCATCCATAGGGGAGCTAAGCTCCCCAGAATGGTGTATGGATTGTGAGTGGAACAGCTGACTGGGTGTGCCTCTGTTCCACCATCCTCACCCTCTCTGAGCCCACTGTGGTCCAACTGCTGTGCTTTCTCATAACCTCTGAGGTAGTGGTGGTGGCTCTGGTGCGCCCTGGATGGAGGAGGTTCCATGCATTTTGCTTCATATTGCCAGATGCTTGGTTCTACCTCCTTTGGTGTATCTCGTTGCAGCCATGCAACTATCTCCCTTACTGCAGCTCTGCCCCCCCCCGGCGAGCCTCCCCGTTGGGAGGGGTACTGCCTTTTTCAGTGCCTCAGCAAGCAAAATCCACCATCTGGCCAGCAGTCATACTAACAGGGATGTTCAGAAGCAGAATCGGGGACCCATAGGAATCATTGCTTCACTTTGTTTTTGTTTCCTCCCTGAAAGTGTCATGACAGTCAGGTGCCAGCAAGTCTGAAACACTGTCCATGTTTTCCTCTCACAAATGCACTTATGTCCTAACTGCCCCTCCACCATTGTCATCCAGGTGGTGGTAGAGCAGCAGGAGGTATGACCATCCCCAGAGGAGGAGAGCTTCCTATGGGATAGTCTTCCTCCTGCTGGCCCTCTGGGCTTGGGATAAGAGTTGGTCACCAGTGTCTTAATTGTTGGCATGATATTATCATCCCATTATGGAAGTTGCTGCCCAGCTCTGCGATAACATAGTAGTTGATGGCAGATAAGGACCGCTAGCCCACCTAGTCTGCCTGTATTCCCTGTTTGCACCAGCAGCTGCTGATCCTACTTGGTCAATGGCTTGTGCCTCTTTCCCACATCTAGGGTTCCCTTATGTCCATCCCAAGCATGTTTGAATCCCTGTACTGTTGGCATCCTCAGTGAGCAGTGATGCTTCTTGTGTGCTATTCCAATTGAGTAGAAAAATATTAAAATACGTGGACCACACCTGTGTGCCAACAGCACGTTTGCACTGCTGTACAAATCTACAGAATTTGGGAGAAGACTCCAGCAGCCACGTCAGGAGGCAGGTCAGGCTGCAGGCAGCTGCCAGAAGGCAGTGTGCCTCAACCAGGGACAGTTGGCATTTGGTTCTGGTGTGCAGTGAGCCAGTAAGAGGCCAGGGAGCTTGCTCCTTCAACAGAGGTCAGGCTGCATTGTTGAGGCTCCAGAGCGTGGCGCATACGAAGGGTAGAGGAAGGGTACGTAGAGAGAACCAAAGGGTAAGAATAATCCCCTGCTGTCTGTATTGTGGTATAATCACTTGAACAGGATATATCCCTGATGTACAGGATATATTTCTGGGGTTATGGCAGGGAGAGGATAAAAATCTGAGGGGAAAAAAAAATAAATTGCTTAGTGATTTTTTTTTTTTCCAGTTCCTGCAAAGCTGGGATCAACAGGACTCTGTTTTCCTAACATAAAAAAAATGGAATTCCAGTACATTCCAGTAAAGAAATCTGCATGAATATCATCCCTTTCCCCATTAGAATCCATCTGTCCCAGATTGGTTTCCTGCCCTGAAGTCGTAGTCCTTTGCATGTGACATGAGAATGTTCTGTGTCAACTGATTGTGATGTGGCAATCTAATGAAGTGTTTTCAAGGGGAAAAGCTCCTGGGCTGTATTTTCAAAGCCCCATGTTCACTATACTCCCAAAGGACATATTTTCAAAATGCCTGTGCCACTCCCAATGCACCTGGGATTCATTTCATAAGCTGTATGGAGGGCAAGATCAATCGCTGTCTACCAAAGAAATTAAGTAAGCATGTTGTACAGGGACCATGTGTGGCTAGCCCTCCATTAACTCTTTGCTCCACAGAAGGAACACACACGTGTGTGTGTGTGTGTGTGTGTGTGTGTGTGTGTGTGTGTGTGTTTTTAATCCCTTCTTTCCAGCCACCCCAGGCCTGCAATCCCAGCTTCTCCTGGGACTTGCTGGAGACATTTGCCCCTGTGACTTACTCCCCCACCATTGAAAGTGATCCGGTTCTGCGTCGATTGGTCCAGGTCATTAGGTGCAGGTCTTGCAGGAGGCAGTATAGCACAATGGGTTAAGGCTCTGAGCTGCAGATCTGGAGACCTGGATTTGAATCCCACAGCAGCCTAGGTGCATACTGTGTGATCCTGAGCAAGTCACTTAACTTCCTTGGGCTACCAGGTCGCATCTGGAAACAAGCTTTGGGCTTAGTGTTTTACTGCTGGTTAAACAATGTTCCCTTTCCCTGTGAGTGACCAGAGTTTTCCTGCCAGCTGGGATTTCTTGTTTGTATCTTATTTTGTGGATGTGCAATGATGTCTTGCATGTCCTGTGCAACATGTATTGATGTCCATTGACTCCCATCATGCTGGCAGCCTAAATGTCTGTAGTGGCTCTGCTAGGGGCCAGGTGTATGCTGGGTTCCATGACCTTCCTTCCTTGGAGGAGAGCAGTCCTATGGACACTCCATCCTCCTCATCCCCAGCTGCCCCTCGGCCCCGAGTTTGCTCTCAAACTTAGATCAGCACCACAGGCAGTAGCACTACTGCTACACTAGTGGGCTAGCCCAAAGGAACGTGCTCTGTAGTAGCTAATTGTGGTTATACAATGGCAAGGAAAAATGTAAGAATCCGATTGGCTGCTGTCCCATTGAGACAGTGATGTTCTTACACAATACCACCACTGCACTTAAGACAGCTTGATGTTTTGCAACTAAAGTAGCATGAGCTTGGTTTCACATAAAAACCTTATTTACTAATATTGTGGGGCCGGAAATATTATCCTGGCTAAACATTTCATATTTGGGCAACAGAACAAGTGTCGGAACATCTTTTATAGTATCAGTTTACAGTTTTATTTTTATGAGGAAACACACCACCTCTGAATGCACTGCATCATGGGTATGCAAATACCTAATTGCCTGGTATTGCATAACACCGACCAGTGATGCCAGACAATTATATGAAATACCCATAATGCAGTACTTTCACATGGGAGTGTTTCTCAAAAAATTAAAACTGTAGAAGTAATATAAAGGGATGCTCCAATACTTTTCTCTGCTAACTATGAAATGTTTTAGCCATCTATGTGCTCATTTTATCCCAACATTAATAGACCACTGTATAATAGCAATAAGGCACTCCAGAATGTTGTGTAATAATGTCACTCCTTGGGTGGTGGAAGCACTCTGCTTCACCTTGTGCATCAACTCACCTGAGGGTGACATTATTACACAACACACCCTATTGTGCTTATTGCAAATAATTGCTACACTTTATATATAAAAAAAAAAAAAAATCAATTAAACTTTTATTATTCTCCCAAAAGAACTCCCGTTTATTTGCATCTGTTTCATTAGCACATTTCTAAAATACATATTTTCTTAAAGTGCTATGGCAAAAGGTCAAGTACTAAAAGTGCATCAAGATACAGCCCTAAAACAGTTATCTCAGCAAAAAAAACACTATGCTTCACATGGCAGGGCTGCAAGGTTTGTAGCTGGCATTCCGAACCCCGGTATGGTCCCATTACCTCATTGTACATATGAGCTCGAAGAAGCCAGCAGAAGACCATTTGGTCCATCAAGTCTGTTGGTATTGCAGGGTCCACAACTTGAGCTACTGTCCATGCCCTCCCTGCCCACTCCTCCTATTCTCCCTATCCATGATCCTTACTTCCCCCTATGCCTAGCCCAGCCTCTCTTAAAGCTGCCCACTGTCTTCAACGAGATTACCTTTTCTGGCAGAGCATTCCATATAAGAACTCCTACTCATGAAGGAGCAGCACTCTGACCAGATAATCCCAACTGTGCCTAAGACATTTCAACACATTGGCCTGGATATTCAAAAGAGTTGAGCCAAGCGCAATAGGGTTGCACTCGCGCAAGTCTGAAATTGCGCCATTCTGCGATATTCAGCGGGAGGCAATTGCGCCACCAAAAACATGCTGAGTAACAGCACAATGATAATGAAGGCATGCGCAACTGAAGGGGGAGGAACCATGCATAAAGGGCGCAGTGTGATGTTTAAAGACTTGCGCAATGCGCAACAGTGGAGCAAGCGGAAGTTGCGCCATAGCGGAAATGAGCCAAAATAAAAAGGAGCAAGGAAGAGGTGCAAGAACGCTACAGGGAAGCCACATGAGGGAGAGGCAGGGACAGGGAAAGTGTCAGAAAGAGGGGAGGCCAGGGAAAACTAACAGCAGAAGAGAGGCACAGGGAAGGTGTGTGGAGCTACACATTCCAGAGGCCAGCACAGACAGGTGTACCCGGTGCAGGGGAGGTAGCAGTCAGTAGCAGCAGGTAGCGGGGGGAACAAAGCAACAGCTGCTACGGGGGGCGTAAGCCAGGGACATGGCCAGTGCCACCTGCCACATGGAGGCTGTAATGAGGGGTGAGAAGGCAGGCTGCAGGGGACGTGGCCGTGGAAGGGCCCGTCGGCGGTATGTCCCCAAAAGGCAGTACCGAGCCGCACCAACTTTGAGCTGATACAGATACCGAGATTGTGGGCCGGTACTGCCTGAACAGGGCAATACTGAGGCGGCTCTGTGAGCTGTACAGTGATGTGATGCAGGCACCCACACGACTGAGTCATGCCCTGTCAGTGGAGACAAAGGTAACAGCCTGCATGTGCTTGCTCACCACGGGTACCTTCCAGAGACCAACTGGGGACACCACAGGCATAACCCAGTCGACCACATCACGCAACCTCACCCAGTTCCTCAGCGCACTGCTGCCACATGCTGAGGAGTACATCCATTTCCCCAGCACTATGGTGGAGCGCACAGCAAACATTCAGGAATTCTATAGGGTAGCACATATGCCTGGCGTGCTAGGGGCAATAGACTGCACCCGTGACCGCCACACTCCACCTGGTGAGGAGGGGGCCGCATACATGAACCGCAAGGGCTATTCCAGCATCAACTGCCAGGTGGTGTGCGATGCCAGTGGGCGCATCATCAATGTCTATGCCACGCACCCTGGGGGAGCACAGGATTCATACATCTGGCACCAGTCGGCACTGTGCCACCGATTTGAGACTGGGGACATCCCCACAGGACACCTAGTGGGTGAGTATGCAAACCAAATGGACATATCGCGGGCCTGGGGGGGCATGGCCAGAGGTCCCATGGGTGTGGCCTACAGGGCTTGGGGCAGGCCAAAGCTGAACATGAAACTAACCTCCACCCTCTGTACACAGGTGACAGTGGATACCCACTCCGTCCCTGGCTGCTGACACCCTACCGGCGGCCCACGACCCCATCGCAGCAACGCTACAATGAGGCACATGCCACCACATACAATGTCATTGAGTGGGTGTTCGGGATGCTGAAGGCACGTTTCCATTTCCTGGACACCTCTGGTGGTGCCCTACAGTACAGCCCCTCAGAGGCCTGTGGAATATTCCTGGCCTGTTGCATCCTGCACAACATGGCCAAAGAATGTGGGATAGCTGTACAGGTCGAAGAGGGGGACAGTGATGGGGACGCCGGTGACGATGGTGTTGGGCAGCTCCCCTTGGCCGACGAGACCCCCAACTGATCCGGCTGGCACAGCTGCACCAGGACACCATCACAGAGGAGCACTTCAGCCAACCCAGGTAAGTCATGGTGCCATGCGCAACCACCAGTGGCTAAGGCACAACACACAAACACGCATGGAAACACAGCAGGGGTGCATGCTGGCAAGGGATGTGGCAGGGCACAGAAGCACACACGCGAGCACACACACACACACACACACACAACCAGGGATTGGTGAACATCAACACGCCACATGGACGGACACACATGCGCACACACAATGCACCAAACATGCACAGAGGGCAGGAGGAACGCTGACCCAGAATGCCAACCTTAGCAACACACATGTTCACAGGCCACCACATCCACTGTCTGTCCATGTCGTGTGTCAGATGCTGGACACCATTGCACTTTGGTGTACAGCGCAATGCAGGCATCATCATGCACACGTACCTGCGGACAGCAGCCGGGAGGGTGTGCAGGTGGACCGTGTGTCCGTGTGCAGGGCTGGGCACCTACCCGTGCACTGCCCACTGAAACACACAATGCACACAGGGCAGCACCAGACAGTGCCCATGCTGGGAGATGGGTCAGTCTCATAGCACAGTGCCACAGCTGCCTCGGATGCATGGGCGGCCCCGCCGAGACCCGCCAGCACTGGCAGGCTGACCACAGGCCTCATGGGGTGGCACCGATGGCCCCCCCAAGGGTTCCACTGCACGAACACGACCGTGCCCGCGTTGGGGTCTGCAGCACACTGAATATGCCTGCACCAGGAGTGCTCAGGATGCCCACAGCTGAACCCGGCATCAACAGGGTGGGTGTCTCACGATGCCAGGAACAGGGAGTGGATAGCACACTGCTTGGTGTGAGCGACACATGGGCACCTGACTGTGTGCCCATTGTGGCCATGACAGCAATGAACGCTTGTGCATGCCTGTCAATGGCAGCGGTCACATCCTCCCGCAAATGATCCATCCGTGACAGGATCCTATCGGTGTCCCTGCTGCGACGCTCCTCTGCCTGCTCCAGAGCCACACACAGTGCCTCCACGGATGTTGCAAGCCGCATCTGCTGCTGGACCGATGCTTGCAGTAGGCAAGTGTGCTCGTCCAAGAGGTTGTCTGCCTCCTCGGCATCCTGTCCCTCGGGGTGTGCACGGGCCTGATGTTCAGCACCCCTTGAGGGTGGGTGCTGCACACCAGGACCAGGTATGGGCAAGTCCACAGGTGGTGCACAGATGCTGCCGCTGAACCCTGAACCCCCAGTCCCAGTGGGTGACTGCTGCACCCAAGGGCTCAGTAGTGCCACCGCAGTGGCCGCAACAGTCCCACTGTCCTGACCAGACACCGGTGCTGCTCCACTGGTGCTGACAGGCACAGCCTGGGACTGTGCTGACACGCTGGCCCACGTGGCAGCACCAGCCACAGCCATGGGCGCGAGCTGACCTGCTGTGTGTCCATTCTGTGGCACACACATGTCACTACCCATGACGGTCGTGTCTTCATCACTGGTGCAGGTCTGTGCCCCAGCCACAGCATGCTGGCATCCTTGGACGCCAGAACGCTGAGACACAGGAAGGGCTTCCCCCACACCTGTCTCAACGACAGTGTGGACAGCCAGGCGGCCCCACTGTTGTGCCGATCCACAGAAACCTGTGGAGGTGGATGGTCCAAACTCTGATTCTGGCTGACTGTCCTCAGTGGACAGGCCCACCAACATTGACCCATGCAGACGCTCAGGATC
The DNA here is from genome assembly GCA_016271365.2 of Neoceratodus forsteri. Classification (NCBI taxonomy): domain Eukaryota; kingdom Metazoa; phylum Chordata; order Ceratodontiformes; family Ceratodontidae; genus Neoceratodus; species Neoceratodus forsteri. The sequence continues at coordinate 1,098,629,462 of CM057451.1, forward strand.
TGTAAGGGAAAGCAAAGTCACGTTACTGCATGTTACCTACCCAGCCCCCCCCCCAAGGCAGACCATGTCTTACCGTGCAGAGATGGGCCACCACCCGTCTGAAAGCCACTGCCTGGAACTCCCTCTATGGCACTGCGGCGCATGCTTGCAGCAAGCCTGTCCTCTGCTGGTGTGAGCTGCACCACCTCCGGCTGTCCCCCGCCTGTTGCAGCACATGCTGCCCTGAGGGCAGCCACCTTCTCCTTCACCCTCCTGTCAGTACCCATCTTCTTCTTACACTCCTGCATGGAGCACCGGTGGCTGCCATGCAGGTTCACGGCACATGCCACCTCCTCCCATGCAGCAGCACAGGCCAGAGGGGTGCCCGCGTCCACTGAGCAGTGGCTCCTGATCCAGGTAGGCCTCAAAGTGCCTCGGTCTTGGCCATCATGAAATTGGGCCTCCTCCTCCACCACCACTGTTGTCCTCCTCACCCAGAACTTGCTCGGTCATTATTCAGCCTGTAAGGATGGCAGTGGCTACCTGTGACTGTGCAGTCCAAAGCATGTCCCTGAATCCACAGTCCACACTCCCACACAGCATGCAACTCACCAATAAGCTGCAGTATCCGACTATGGCCACTGCAGCACTTTGTCGCACTTTTATAGCGCAATGCATGCAAATTAGGTGAGGAGCAACTTTAATTAGATGCAAATCGTGGTGCTGCGCCATTGAATGGCTGATCGGATGATTTGCATATGACTGCCGAATATCGCGCTTTTGCGCTTTGTGCAATTTTGTTGAACATGCTGAGCCAATGGCGCAGTTCAGTGGCATGCGTAGTACACCTCACTGTGCATGCCCAAGCTGCTGACATGTTGTGCGCGATGGTCAATGCAGGGCACGGCCACCATTGTGCCAGTGGCGCTATAGTGAAGGTCACTACATAGCGCTGTGACAGTGGGCCTTCATAGGTGCAATGGCACAACTGCTCGATAGTCCGCTGTGGCGCTGGCACACAGGCAACCAATCGCGCTATATGCATAGTCATCTGGTGCTGTGCGTGGCCTTGCGCCAGAGACCCTTGACCCTGTGCCCAACCTTTGCCCCCTTGGCGCCATGCATCAGGCATGGGTGCACCTCTATCACGCTGTTCAGTAACAGTGTGATAGGGAATGGCAGCGCTATACCGCGCAGCATTTGCACGTGGGGTACCGCGCTGCATTGCCTACTATAGCAGTTGTGATGGCACGCAGAAGAGCCCCACAGTGGACTGCCATAGAGTTGGCCAACCTTGTGGCTGTTGTCGAGCCACACCATGGGCCTCTGTTTGGGGAGGTGCCACTGGACAGGGTCAGGACCCAGGTGTGGCAGGAGGTGGCCACTGCCCTGGAGAGGGCCACCAGACAGAGGAGGACCATGGAACAGTGCAGGCACCGCTATGGGGACCTCAGGAGGAGGGAACTGGACCTATTAGCCTGTCTGCAGTCGCGTGCCAGGAACGGCACGGTGCCACATCAGGTAGGGGATCCGTCAACGCACTTGTATTGTCCATATGGGTAACAGTGTTGTCGTGTCCAGCACATAGGGAGGGATAGTCTAGGGTTGGCTGTGGCGGTGTTTACAGGGTGTGGGTGGGTGGGTCTGGCTGGGTGGTGGGCACACACATTGGGCAGGGGGACTTTGCTTCATGATTGTACTGATGTTCTTCACTCTTTGTTTCCCCCACAGGCATGGATGAGTGTCGCCGGCTGAGGGAGGAGTGGCGGAGGGAGGAAGACAAAGCATCCAGGTGGGACGAGGGCCATCACTGCCGACCTGACCGGCCTGATGAGGGTGAGTGCCATAACTCCATGATTACTATTGCATGCTGTGTAACAGGGTGGGCAGCGGGGCATGGCCACCATCCATGGACACCACTGCCATGCATGCGACTTGTGACAGTCAGCACTGTCCAGTGGCACTGCATGTCTGGGAGTGCGTCAGTGGTCCATGTGTGTACCGGGCACATGGCTGTGGCACTGCCTTCACACCGCATAGCCACATTACTGTATGGAAATGATGGTGCAGTGCAGGACATGGGCGGTGGGTGTGTGCAGTGGTCCACATGGCTGTGACTGCCTGGGTGGGCAGGTCTTGTGGACACGGTCACTGTGGGTGGTCACACACCATCACAGAGGCGTGGCACATGGCTGTATGCCATGCACAATGGGTGGGCTGCAGGGGGATGGACAGTCACACCTATTGACTCTGCTCCCTCATCCTAGGTGACCGGAGACTCCTGCAAATTCAGCAGGGAATTACTGAGCTGCTCCAGGTGGCAAGGGAGACTTTGCAGCTCCTTCAGCGGATACACGCCATGGGGTCAGGAGGAGATGGAGGAGCACACATCAGCACAGGAGGAGGAGGACGGTGGCCGTTGATGTACCCATGCCAGACTAGCACCTTCCCCTTTGACCCACCTCACACCCTTCTTCCCTCTCCTATATGTTCACTCCTGTCCCTTACCCACCCCAACCTTGTTTGTGTCCCTCCCCCACGTTTGTACATAGTTGTGTAAATAGTTATTTTTGATATTTTGAATACAAATATTTTGATATGAGTACTGTGGTGGTCTCTGATTTGCAGCAGGCTATAGGTGCTCAGCTGCAGTGGGGTGCATGGCATCAGGGGTGGTGCAGTCATGGGTATGTGTGTGTCCATAGGGAAGTGACTATGGTGTGGGGGTAGCAATCAGTCGGGGTGTGTGTGTGTGTGTGTGTGTGTGTGTTGTTCCCTGTGCAATGGATGACTGTGTGCAGTGGTCCATGGTGCATGCTCTGTGTCCATGGTGCCCCTGTCAACCTGTCCATGGCCTGTGCAGCTGACACCCTTGCATCAATCAAATAATCAAGTCTTTATTTAACCAGGCGTTTATCGTTGAGCAGAAGCTCATTTGCAAGGTGGAGCATGAACAATTGTATATACAGGTCAACACAGGTATTTACAAGGAAATATAGATAATACTCTTTACAGAGAGGAAGAAAAAGTTCATATGTACATAGAATTATACAGATATTGTACAGATTACACGGTATTTACATACATAGAAGTGTCTATAGGAAGATAAAGCAGGTTATCTAAGGTTGCAGGAGGAAGTAACGGAAGAAAAAATAAAAATATACACCAGGTAGAGGTGAAGGTGGGGGGAGGGAGGTAGGGGGAGAAAGGCTAGGAGGGCACGGTGCACAGAGAGGAGTTGGTAAAACGGGATGTAGAGAAGGTGGATGGAGAAAAGGAGTATGTGTGAGCCCCGGGATTGAATGCTATAAAGTACGGGGCATGGTAGGATGTCACAACCCAGGGTAGTGAGCTCCTATCTGAGGTTGGAAAAGGAAGAATAAGGGGATGGATGGGCTAGTGTTGATAAGAGAAGGAACAGTTAGGCTGGTGAAGAGCAAGCTGGGAGTCAATGCCAAAATTGGGTCTAGGTGTGTATACCAGTGCAGACACCAGTACTGGGTCTGAGTGGGTGAAAGCAGTTACATACTTCTCTGATTGTACGGAAATAAAGCATCTTGGGGTATGTGTGGGGTTCCACAGACATACTGGTCCACCTGGGTACAAATGACATTGAGGAAATAGCTTAGCTAGAGATACAGGTAAGATTCAGGGAGCTCTCACAGGGTCTGCTTCATGACATAGGATGTACAGTTTCCTTCTCAGAAATCCTGCCCAGTGCCAAGAGGCTAGTGAGAACACAAAAGGAAAAATTAGGGAGATAAACCAGTGGCTCAGGGTGGTGTGAGGCCAGAGGGGTATGGGGGAGACCTGGGAGGATAAGAGCTGTATGCTAGAGATGAGACTACATCTCAATTTGGAGGGAAGGAATCTAAGTTGAAAATAGAGGAGTTCATTGGTGAAAAGTGGGGTTTAAATTTGTGAGCAGGGGGTGGGATGGGAGAAAAAGGCTATCAAGGGGTGCCGATAAAGGAGGACTCTGTCTCCACCCCTAGGGACCAGGAGGATTGCAGGAAAAGGCCAGCTGGCAAAGTGCAGACCAGGAGAAAACAGAATCCCCATGGGAACATGAGCAGGGAAATGGAACTATGGGAAAGGTGGAAGGTAGTCCTGCTAAATGCCAGGAGCTTGGGCAATAAATGCCTGAGCTCCAGGCGATGTTAACTGAGGAGCAGTGGATGGGCAGCGGTCACTGAGACTTGGGCCACTGCAAGACATGACTGGGACCTGAACCTGGAGGGTTACTATGTTCAGGAAGGACAGGGGAGGAAGGGAGGAGGGTAGCAATGATGAGTCAAAACTGCATTGGCATAGGGGGAGAGGAGGCGGAGGGAACCGTGGAGCGATTTGGGTCACCTTGATAACAAGGGGGGCAAGAGGTAAAATAAGGGTGGTGTATAGACCCCCTGCCTGGCGGAGGAGCTGGAGGACAGTCTGGTGGCAGATGTTAGGAGACACTGCAGACTGGGCAGAGGACAGTGGTGGTGTGGGGGACTTAAACATGCCAGGAACAGACTGGGAGACTATGACATCCTCTGTGACCAGGGAACAGAGGTTGTTGGATGTCTTTCAAGAGCGTTCCTAACTCAGCAGGTGAGGGAACAGCCAGGGGCCGCAGGTACTGGATGTGGTCCTGTCAGACAGTGACCAGATTGGGGGCCTGGAGGTGAGGACCCATTGGCGGGGAGGTGACCATGCCACGGTCTGGTTCTGCCTGGACCTAGGAGGTAGAAGGCTGCACAAAGACGGAAGTAACAGACTTCAGAGGCGGATTTTAAGAAATGGGAAGGATCCTTAAGGAGCATTTGGATGGGATTGGGTCAGACATGGACGCTGGTAGTAGGTGGGAAATCAGGAGAGGGGTGCAGGATGCTACCAGCACCTGTGCAAGAGTAAGATGAAAATCGGTAGGGCCCAAAACCCTGTTGGTGGACCAGGGAGGTCCAGGAGGTGGTGCAGGGAAAGAAAGCAGCCTATAAGCAATTCCAAGTGCTCAAGGAGTGAAAGGTTGAGGGGAATGCGAGCTGATGGCTAGAAGGGCCACTAGGTGGTGAGGCGGCTAGGGCAAGAAGGAGCAGAACCTGGCCAGGGAAATTAGGAGAGGAAAAGGGTTCTTTAGATACATTGGGGAAAACGAAGGCTGAAGGGCAGATCAGCAGGATTAAATCAGGGAGAGATGGGCACAAGACCCAGGGAGCAGGCTGAGGTACTAAATGAGTACTTCACCTCAGTTTTCACCAGGGAAAATGGGGTGCTGCATCATACATGGGAGGAGACAGAGATAATGAGGAGGGGGGGACCCTTACCGATCGGCAGGTCTGGGGAGAGGGGGAGGCATCACTGGCAGGTGGGGGGAGGGCTAAGCAGGGAGAAGAGGTACCAGAAGTGGAAATCACAGCAGAGAGAGTGAGGGAAGCCCTCAGCTCCCTTAAGACGGAGAAAGCACCGGGGCCGGATAAATTACATCCTAGAGTGCTGAAGGAACTTGCAGATGTCCTGGCAAAACCCTGGCAGAGCTTTTCACCATCTCTCTGAGGACAGGGGAGCCCCAAGACTGGAAGGTGGCGCATGTAGTGCCTATCCACAAGGGGATCAAGGAGGTGGCAGGGAACTACAGGCCTGTCAGCCTGACATCGGTGGTGGCAAGGTGATGGAGGGCATTGTCAAGGAGAGGCTGGGGGACCTGGATAAGTCAGGTGCCTGGACGATAGACAGCATGGATTCATCCCGGGAAATCGTGTCAGACAAACCTGGTGGAGTTCTATGACTGGGTGACAAAGTGCCTTGGACCTGGGTAGACCAGTGGATGTCCTCTTTCTAGACTTCAGCAAGGCATTTGACTCTGTTCCTCATGTGGGCCTGTTGGATAAGCTAGGAGAAATGGGGTGGGAAACCAGATGATCAGATGGATAGGCAATTGGCTCCAGGACCGGACCCAGAGGGTCGTGGTTGAGTGGGATAGTCTCATCCCCAAGGAGGGTCATTAGTGGGGTCCCACAGGATCAGTCCTTGGGCCCTTCTGTTCAACACCTACGTATCTGACATAAGGACAGGAATCAGGGTGAGATGAGTCTCTTTGCAGATGACTCGAAACTGGGGGCGGTGGTGGATGGGGAGGAGGAGGGTGGCCTGCAGGGGACCTGGGGCTCTGGAAGATGGTCTAGAAAGTGGAAGCTGAGGTTCAATGCAGGAATGCAAGGTACTCCACCTGGGGCAGAAACCCAGGCCAAGTGTACACCCTGGGGAAATACTACAAGTCTCGATGGCTGTGAGGGACCTGGGGTGGTGGTGGATGTCAAGATGAACAACTCTGAGACTTGTAGGAGGGCAGCAGCCAAGGCCAACAGGATGCTGGGATGCATCGCTAGGGGATCACCTCCAGAAGGAGGAAGTGATACTCCCTCTGTATAACTGCTTGGTGAGGCCGCACCTGGAGTACTGCATGCAGTTTGGAGGCCACACTTAGAGGGACATTAACCTCCTGGAGAGGGTCAGAGGAGGCAACCAAAATGATTTGGGGCTTGGGGACAGGACCTATGAGGAGAGGCTCGAAGAGCTAAATATGTACACATTGGAAGAGAGAAGGGACGGGGGACATGATAGAGGTCTTCAGGTACATGAAGAGGGTAAATAGGGAGGAACAGTGAGGGTGCTTCAAGGAAGGGAGGAAGGGGCCACTAGAGGGCATGGGTGGAAGCTGGAGGGGGAAGATTCAGGGAGAAAGGAGGAGGTGCTACTTCACTGAGAGGGTGGTGGAGCCATGGAATGCACTACCTAGGGGCTGGTGGAGGCAGAGACAGTGGAGGGGTTCAAGAGGGGGTGGGACAGGTACAGGGGAAGGGTTCTGGAAGCAAAATCCAATGCAGCAAGAATATCCAGAACTGGGAAGGGAGAAGCCAGAGAAGGCGAGGGGGACAGCAAGGTCAGCACCCAGGGTGGGGGCTGACCAAACGAGCAGACACGAAAGACCGTTAGGCCTATTCTGCTGGCATTTTAGTATGTTAGTAGTATGTAGTATGTTAGTATCTTGAAGGCATTTATACCGATTAGAGGGCTTAATTTGAGGTTTTTTGTAGATCGTTCCATAAGGTAGGTAGTACGAAGCTTATGGCTGCCTGAGCGGGATTTTGCTTTGGGTACTTTAAGTGTAATAGCTGAGTAACTTAACACGTATTTCCCAATTATACTCGGGGGAAGACAGCAGGAGATATAGTAAGGCAGCTTATTAGAGATGGCTCTATAGGTCCAGAGAGCGGCATTTCTGTGGCGCCTGAACTTTAGTGATGTCCACCCCACTGCCGCATGTAGGGTGCAGTGATGCGTGTCGAAGGGGAGTCCTGTTATAAACCTCAGTGCTCGATGGTAGAGTGTGTACAGTTTAGCCATGTAAGAGTTGGGGCATTGGCTGTAGAGGAAATCAGCGTAATCAACCAATGATGGGAAAATGGATTGGACCAGTTGTTTCTTGGCATCTCTGGTGAGAAATTGGTTGATTCTAAAAAACAGTCCAAGCCTTTGCCGAAGTCATTTTAGCAAGTCCTCGATATGTTCAATGAAGAAGAGTCTTTGGTCTATCCAAACTCCCAGATACTTGAATTTTGTAACAAATTCTAGTTTTTCATGAACTGTGGTAATTTGGGAACTGTCCCTGCACACAGGGTTAGCTATACGGATAAAAAGGGAAAGGACCATCGCTTTACGTTTTTGGCATTAAGGAGTAGCTTTTTTTTTTTTTTTTGGAGGAGTTGGCTTTGCAAAAGGTTGAATTCTGACTGTAGGTCATTGCAGGTAGCTTCAGGTGTTGGGCGACTCACGTAGAGAACTGTATCTGCAAACGGGTGGATGTTGGCTTCTTTTATACAGTAGTCGATGTTATTAATGTAGATTGCAAAAAGTAAGGGCTCTAATATAGAACCTTGACCTGCAAGGTCTGCTGCCATGTCAGTGGTGGCTGTCCATGCAGGGCAGCCACTGTACCCGTCACAATGCTGAGTTGCCTCCTGTCACTGGTGTGGTGCATGTTTGCCTCAGGTGACACTGTGGCCTCTGCGGCAGTTGTCCCACCTCCATGCTGTGGCTTGTGTGTGTTGCAGGGGATGTGCACCACTGTCTGTGACTTGTGCTCCAGGCATATGATGGTGGCGTATGGGTCCACAGTGCCTGCACAGGGTGGCTGGCACTCCTGTGCCATGGAGGACTGCAGGCTGTGTACACGGTTGCCGTGGGCCCACACTGGGGGCTTGGTTGCCCCGCTACTGCATCCCTGTGATGGTGTTCCCTTGGATATGGGTGGGTGTTTGTCCCTGCACTGTGTTGCATCCGGTGTGGTGCAGGCTTCCATGCACCACTGTGGGTGTCTGTGCTGGCTGTTGTGGCCAGTGGTGGGTCGGGGTGCATCACTGGACTACTGTGCAGGGTGCTGTATCATTGGTGGTGGTGTCAGGGGCACGCCCTGTCCCATATGGGGTACCTCTTGTGCAGACGCATGGTCAGTCTCTCAGCTGTGCCTCGGGGTTGTGCATGGTGGCACTGTTGCCATTGTTGCATTGCCGTGTGCTGCCACCCACTGCTGGGTGCTCCACGGTGGGCTGGCTTGTATGGTTCTCTGGTGCACAAGGTTGCAGTGTCAGTGGGGATGGTGGTATGCATGGGGTTTCCTGCAGTGGTGGTCGCTGCTCATGGGAGGTGTCTGGGGTCACAATGCAGGGTGTGCTGTGCACTTGGGGGGATGGTGTGGCACAGAGGTGGTCCGCCCTCTTTGTGTGGCAGTCTCAGCTTGCCGTGTGGTGTGATGGGGCACCATGGCCCGGCTGTGGGTTGTTTGCTTGTATCCATGGGCGGTGGTTTTCCAGCCCTCCCCATTTGTGCTGTGCTTGGGGTGTGGGGGACGATGTCAGTTCTGCTGTGTGTTCCTGTGCCCATCTGTGGCATGGGTGGTGGGCCTCTACCTCCCTGGTTGTACAGTTACATTGTTCTGCAGCTGGGGGGGCTCCCTGCTTGTGCTATGGCACCTCTGGGCTGCTCAGCTGGACATCCCTTGTTGTGCCATAGCGCATCATATCTGCTCAGCTTCCCCTCCCTAGTTGTGCTATGGTGCAGGTTGTGCGATATTCAGACATTGGCTGTAGGCGCAATTTGGCTTGCTCCTTTTTTGAATATCGTGTCTGTTGCACATGGGCGCAATAGACTTGTGCTTGCTCCTGCTATTGCGCAGTTTGAATATCCAGGCCATTGTATATTTTTTCTCTGTTAATTTATACAATTTTACTCCCGCACATAAACACCCATCTTCACACAGCCTTTTTTTAGTGCCTCACTGTAATGCTGAAATGTATATCTTTGTATTTATGACGGTTTTGTTCAGATTTTCTGGCTTTCAATCCACAGTGATTTAAACCAGGCTTGAAAAAAAAAAAAAAAATCAGTAACCGCATGTGTGAACTATGAATCTTCTATCTTCAGATGCTTTTGCAGGCAAAGCAAGAAGAATTTGGTACTGCTGGAGGGGGGAAGAGACTGAAATGTCTGCCATGTGATTAAGGTCATAAAATGAATTAATTTTATTTATTTAAGCATTTAACCAGGAAGGCATGCTGAGCAGGTTACTGCTCTATTCCAGATACATCCTGGGGGAAGGGGGAACATATACATAGGTAAATGACAAACCATACAATTGAGATTCAGGAAGGGCAATCGCTGCACAATGGGCCAAAAATAGGACATAATGGATCTGGGGAACAAGCAGAAATACAGGAATAGTTTACATACATTGGCATAAATATAGATCGATGGGTATAACAATTTGTTGATATTTGCACAGAATGGTTTAACAAAACTGCCTAGGCACATGTGCAGGTAGTGGAGAAATAAGCTTGGAGCATGGAGCTAAGATGCCAGGGGAGGAGAAGTGCCGATGTGTACGGAGAGGAATTCCATAACTTAGGAATGTGGTAGCTGAATGCTCCCTGCCCAACAGCAGTGGCCCTGTGTGGGACAGTTAAAGACCGGGAGTCAAGTTTTCTGAGTCGAATTGTGTAGTAATATCAATTTAGAAGAAGCTTAAAAAAAATTTATGAAAATGTAATGATTTTTAAAACTGTCCTGTAATTGTGTATCAATAGAAAAATATCAAAATGTAGCTGGCCATTTTTTTGCTGTTACAACTAAAACACATTTATCGATTAATATTCTGAAAGCAAGGTCAAATAGTATAAATTCATATAGAACAGTACTGACACAAACAATGTGCAAATGTTAGTTATTAAAATGTAATTTCAAGCTTTTTATAAAATATCATAAGATTATTTTTTGGAAATGGTTGGAAAATACCAGTGTGTGTTCTGTCCAAGAATAAACATTCTTTTCTAGATGGCTCGTAATGGTTTGTAAGTGTAACCGCCCGTTCTCCCCAAAATGGTGGGCTTTCCTGGAGTAGTCTTCCTGGGCACTGCAGTGCTCCCTGCCTGAAAGGGTCCCAGCTGTTGCTCTGCCTTTTGAGAGCCTGGCCCATATTCAGTGATGTAAATAGTGCATTCATATGAGAAGTATTACTGTGTCCCATGCCTCTGTGCGAACGTGCAAATTAATGCCATTGCACTGTGATTTTAAGAGGCTTACCCTGTGTACGTAGTATAGCCTGTGCTGGGTCCAGGTGGCACAAGGCTCACGACCTGCCAGGCAGCATTCCTATAAATCCCATTGTACAGTTGCTTGTGTACAGATGCAGCCCTATTGAATGCTGCAGACCATTATTTCTGAAGTTGAACTGTTACATTTTAAAATGAACTTTAAAGTTGGGACTGTTTACATACTGGTTAGCCAGTGGCCATATTGATACTTCAACCCTGCTGTTGAGCCAATCAGAGCTCAGGGGTCCTTTACTATGACCACTGGGAAGAAACTGAACTATATGCATGGCACTCATTTTAACCAATTGGAATGCTTAAACTGTGACTGACAGCCTGGGCAGTCAACCGGATTACTGGATTCTCTTCCAGTCAGTTGAAAAGCAGCTGAAGAAGTCAGTCTGTCTCAAGCTTCTAACCTGAGAGGAGGCTCTGTACTCGGCTCAGGGAATTCAGGGAGAGGTCTCTCTCTCGCCTGAAATCCTACGAGGATTATTTGGAACTGCCAAATCTGCAGAACTCCTCAGCCTCCAAGCGGAGAAAAGAAATTATTTCCTCTGAGCTAAAATCCCAGACTGAAGGGTATCTGAAAATCACCCAGCTGTGTTTCGGTGAGAGACCCGTTTGCCTCAGGGACTGCTGTCTAAAACTTAAGTCTGGGGCCATTGGGATAGTCTCCTGTCAGTCTGCCAGAGGGAGTCTGGAATCTTCTCATCTGCCACTTTACACTCCAGAGACATCAGATTGCAAGTGGGCAAGCTGTGAGGCCTAGACAGAACTGTGCCAGAATTTAAAGCTGTGATGCTAAATCCTCTTCCAAAAGACTGTTGCTGCCTTTTGAAACCGCGCTGCTTGGAAAACTAGATTGGGGAGTCACTCTTGCAGAGAAGTTAGTCATGGGTTGTGGCCATCTCTGGGGGAAAAGGTCTTGATGTGGCGGTGTTGTTAGCCCTGGTCCCCACATTTCAGTCCTGGCCAAGAAGGACAACAGCCTGCAGCAACCAAGAACCAAATCTGGTTTCGAAGGAAGTCAGCCTGGCAACCATTCCAGTTCCCGAGGTCCTGGTTCAGTGAGTAACAGGGCTTGTCCCTGCAACTTAAAAGTATATTTGCCATCTGGTTTGCTTCTAAGTTCATTTTTGGTGTTTAGACTGTTTGTAAGCCATTGGGCCTGAGGATTACAATTTTAAGTTTTGTTTATGCTGTTGCAGCGAAGAGTGTTAAAAAATAAATAAATAAAATTGACCGTTTAACGGCCCCAACCAGCTGCAACGCCGCCACCCAGCTGCAGTGCTTCAGTCCTGCACCCATCTACATCCTGGGTACCCAGATAGCAGTGACTGGATTGTTCATGGGGTTGTCTGTGATATTTGAATGTGTTTCAGAAGTCAAGAATTGCCTTAAATTTAACTCTGATCTGCATCCTCCCTTGTTCAAATCCTCAAGGAAGGGGAAAGGGAACATTGTTTAACCAGGAGTAGCACACTAAGCCAAAGCTTGTTTCCAGATGCAACCTGGGAGCACAAGGAAGTTAAGTGACTTGCTCAGGATCACACAGGATGCACCTACACAGCTGTGGGATTCAAACCCCGGTCTCCAGATCTGCAGCTCAGAGCATTAACCCACTGCACTATACTGCCTCCTAAATAAATTTGGTTTATTTATTGAATGTTCTATGGACCCTGAGCATATTAGAGTGCTGTGGGAGCTAAAAGGTATATTGTTACTAAAGATCATTCTTGATAGGTACACAGGGCGTATTCAATAGGTCCAAACCCTGTTGGTAAGTGTGGTTGCTGTGAGCATATTAGCGCTCACCAGTAATTGTAACCATGAATGCCAAGTACAGTGTTGAAAATCTGAAAGGTGCTTTAGAAATAATTTATTATACCAATCCATGTGTGGGACCACTGGTTGGGGCAGTGGATAGGTACAACATCCCAGAGGGTTGTGCCAGCTTAACATCAAACCCACTTGAACATCACACTGGGTGGAGGCACCGCACACATAGTTTTATTGTTGGTATTGAGCCCCTTTATCCATCCAAGCCAGAACCCAGGCCCCTCAGCCTGCATCCTGGGCAGCAGGCAGCAGTAGTATCCCATTGGGAGCTGGCGCCCAAGTTACATACTCTAGCTCATCATTCAAACCCAATGACTTCAGACTGTTTAGTCTGAAGATCCACTGGTTTCCAGTCTGTAGCAGACTCTTAAAACAACCTGCTCCCCTAGCATACACATGTTCCAGTCCCATTCAGATTTGGTACATGTCTGCTGAGGATGAATCATGGAGGCTATTAAAATGAGCCTTTAGTGGACTGTCCATTCTGCCTGCTGTGAATATCTTGTATAGGGGCTGTGGGGGAGCAGTGTCCACAGCCGTTGCCACTATTGGGTGCAGTGGAGAAGCGGGCCACCAAGGGAGGAGATCAGGTGAGCTGCAGGAGCGATCGGGAGCGCAGGAAGTGGGCTGCCAGGGGAGAGATCAGGTAAGCTGCAGGAGCCGGTGTGATTTTGTCCCATCCCAGCCTCCATTAAATACTCCTGCTTGGTGGAGCTTATACAGAAGAGATCAGCACCAGACTGAGAGGAGCAGAGGAGGATACATCCCTCTAGTGGCATGGGCTGAGTGCAGAGCTGAAGATACTCAAGAAGGAGATGTCGCCAAGAGGATCAGGGTTCAGGGACAAGGAGGCAGAAGCAGCTGTCCAGGGAAGGAACAGCAGCGAATGAGGAGGTGGCAACATCTTCTGGGCAGGGAAGTAACTGCAGCACAAAGTGCGCTCTATTTTACCTGTCTGCATTGGTGTTTGGGAGCCTTGGGAGGAAAACTGCAGAGTTGCAGGTTCTCATGGCAGAGGGAGAGGTGGACATTGCAGCCATCACGGAAACATGGGCCACCCAATATAATGACTGGGACCTGTCTGTACCAGGGCACAGGTTATTTCTAGAGGGACAGGGTGACTGGGAAAGGAGGGGTGGCACTATAGTGAAGGAAGGACTGAAGTGTGTAAGGGAGGAAGGGAGGAGGTAGTACAGAGTCACTTTGGGTGCAAATCCAGGATTCCAAGAATAGGAGTCTTAGAATGGGAGTGGTGTACAGGCCACCATCTCAGATGGAGGAGTTAGACAGGAACTAGCGGGACAGATCAGGAGGACCTGCGAGAAGGGTAGTGTGGTGATTGTGGGGACTTCAACATGCCAGGAGTGGACTGGAGCACCCAACAACCAGGAATAGAAGGAGCAGGTACTGCTGGATGCCTTCCAGGACAGCTTCCTGCTGCAAATGGTCAGTGAGCTAACCAGGTTAGGGAATACCCCTTGACCTTGTGCTGGCAAATGGGGACTTTGTGGAGAGAACTTACAGTGGAGGAACTGCTGTCAGGGAGTGACCACCACTCAGTATGGCTCACATTGGATATGGGCAAGGAAGGAGGGAATCTGGCACAAGAGTGCTGGACTTCAGGAGGGCTGACTTGGGAGGATGGGGAAAGTGGTAAAAGGCACTGGCCAGAATTCAATCTAGTATGGATACTAACCAGAGATGGAGCTCTAAAGTTGGGGATAGTGGAGGCAACCAAACTCTGCTGCAAAGCCCAGAGCAAGAAGGCTAGGGCTAAGAAACTGAGCTGGTTGAGCAAGGAGGTCATGGAAAAGGTAAGGAGGAAAAGAGCTGCCTTTAGGAAGTACAAGAAAACAGTGAGGGGGAGGACAGAGAGGAGTACTTGACAGAATCGAAGGAGGTGACAAGGGCAGTAAGGGGAGCCAAAGCATCTACGGAACTCAGGCTGGCACAAGGCATTAAGAAGGGGGAGAAGGACTTCTTTAAGTACATCAGGGAGAAAAGGAGCTGTAAGGACCACATAGTAAGGATTAGGAAGGAGGGGGGTTGGGTGGAAGCAGGGTACGATAAAGCGGAAGCACTAAATGAGTACTTCTGCTCAGTATTTACTAAAGAGAAGAGGGGGGTGACACCCAAGATGGGTGAAATGGCAGACGCGGGGGGAAGTGGTGACAGATGGGGAAATCATGGAGGGCAGAGTTTGAGAGGGTTTGAAGGCACTGAGGGTGGACAAGGCACCAGGCCCAGATGGCATCCACCCCAGGGTACTGAAGGAGCTGGCAGAGATCCTTGCAGGACCTTTGGCAGACCTATTTAATGCCTCACTACATTCGGGGTGTGTACCTCAAACTGGAGGATGGCTCATGTGGTGCCCCTCCACAAGAGTGGCCCCAAGGATGAACCAGGAAACTACAGACCAGTGAGCCTCACATCCATCGTGGGTAAGCTAATGGAGACGATCCTGAAGGAGAGGCTGGTGGCCTCTTAGAGGCCAAAGGACTACAGGACAGCAGACAGCATGGCTTCATCACGTGGCCGATCCTGCCAAACCAACCTGGTCTGGATTCTATGACTGGGTAACTAGGCAACTGGACAGGGGACATGCAGTGGATGTCCTGTATCTGGACTTCAGTAAGGCATCTGACCTAGTGCCCATGGAAGGCTGGGAAGGAAGTTAGTAGGCACAGGGGCAGGTGCAGTGCTGGTGAGATGGGTAGGAAACTGGCTGCAGGAAGGCAACAGAGGGTGGTGGGTGGGTGGGGCCTCTCACACCCAAGGGCAGTGACGAGCGGTGTCCCACAGGGCTCGTGTTGGGACCAGTGTTGTTTGGGATATTCATTGCAGACATATCATGGGACATCAAGAGCAAGATCAGTCTGTTTGCTGATGATACCAAGGTTGGCGGGTGGTGGATGACCTAGGGGATGGCAGAGGTTGCAGGATGATCTGGCAAAGCTTGAAACCTGGTCAGACACCTGGCAACTGGGTTTAATGCCAAAAAGTGCAAGGTGATGCATTTTGGGATGAAGAACCCAAGGAGGACTTACCAGCTAGGGGAGTGCAGCTAGCCCAGACAGAGGAGAAGGATCTGGGTGTGCTCATCACAGGGTCAATGAACAACTCGGCACAGTGTAGGAAGGCAGCTGCAAAGGCCAACAAAATGCTGGGTTGTATTGCAAGGGGTATATCCTCAAGGAGGAGGAGGTGATTCTGCCACTGTATAGGTCATTAGTTAGACCACACCTGGAGTACTGCGACAGTCCCATGTCCGTATCTGAAGAGGGACATTAAGTTACTGGAGGGAGTGCAGAAGCGAGGGCTTACAAAGATGATCAAGGGTCTGGGGGACTTATCATATGAGAGGAGGTTGAAGGAGTTGAACATGTACTCACTGGAGGAGAGGAGAGACAGGGGGACATGATTATTCCTTTCATGTATTTAAAGGTTTCAAACAAGACAGGTACAGAGGGGCTGTTCAAAGTAAGGGAGGGGAGGGCCACCAGGGGCCATGATATGAGACTGGAGCGAGGAAGGTTCAGGAGGGAGATGAGGAGACACTTTTTTACAGAGAGGGTGGTGGCTGGGTGGAATGCATTACCTGCAGAAGTGGTATGCAGTAGAACAGTGGACTGCTTCAAACGAGGATGGGACAGGACAAGGGGGAGGGTTAATGAAGGGGAAGGGTGGAAGGGAGGGGCAGCTGCAGAATAAGGGGTGCTAGCTGCACATTCGAGCAGACTTGATAGACCTCTAGGCCTTTATCTGCTGGCAAATTTCGTATGTTCATATAAGTATGTTGGTTTGTGTTCTGGGGGGGTGGTGTATATAGACGGAATTATACTTGGGTTGTCTGTTTTTTGGTACTGTTTTGGGCTTCATGCAAGTACAGCTTTGTTGCATGCGCAGTTGGTATTACATTTTAGTTGGGGTCTGGGCTTTTAAGTAACCTAGATAGGGCTGTATTTTCTAGTTAGAACTGTATTTTCTAGATCCTATTGTAATATGGGTAGGATAGTGGGCTGCAACGGATGTGGGGCAGTGGTTTGGATGAACATTTTGTGGAAGCTAGGAGGGTGACCAGTCTGTCACAGGCTGAAGAGCCTCAAGGAAGAGGTGCTGTGGCTTGGGAGGGAGCTGGAGATGGTAGGGGGGGAGAAAATTTAGGGCAGGAGGTCCACCTCCAGGAGTATCATGAGGACACAACATGGGAGGCACATTGGATCAAGGGGAGGGGTTGAGCGGGGTGTGGGAGCATAACTCACAAGGGGCCTAGTACTGGAGGGAAGGCTCAATTTGGAGGGAGGAATGAAGGCACAGCAGTGCAGAGGGGCAGGCAATAGGCTTACAGTGCTAGAGACCATGGTGGAGGAGGGTGTGTGGGATACCCAAGAGAGGACAGGAAGGAAAGGGAGGGGAGTGCACAAGGGAAGGTAGCCGGTCTAAGGGGGTGGCAGGGGAGAAAGGGTGAGGGGCCCAGCAGGAGGGATGGTCGAATGGAGCAGGGATGCAGGGGAGTGCAGCAGGGCAGATAGGGAAGACGTCGGAGGGGGGGGAATAGCAGCAGTGGAAGTGGAAAATAATGATGGGGGAATGGCAACAGGAAAGACTGGGGGAAGGGTGTGCAGGAGAAGTCGAGCAGGAGAGGAGCAGGGACAGAGGGAAACTTGCAGGAGTCGGGCAGAAAAATGGTGACAGGGACAGGTGGGGGCAATTGTGTGCTAGAGGAGGGACAGGCAGGAAAACTTTGGCAACAAACAGATGGGGGAATTATGTGCAGGAGGAGCACGTGGAGTCCAACAGGAGAGGAGCATGGGAGGAGAAGCTGTGGATGGAAATATGGAGGGATACTGGTACTGGGGACATCACTATGGGGGGTAAAGTGGTAGCAAGGTGAAAGGCATAGTCTTATAATGGTAGAGGCCATGCCAGGATGATGGCTGAAAGAGTGGGACAATCCATCCCAAAGTATGCTGGAAGGAGAGACCTCACATCCTACATCTGGGAACAAACTATCTGGCAGATAGTGCATTAGGTGTAGTCCAAAAGAGGTTTGAGGAGCTGGGAACTTTACGTGGGGGAGGGTAAATCGGTAACTTTTTCTTAGGGTACTACCAGTGCCCAAGGTGAGCACAGCCAGAAAACAAAGGATCAAGGAATTTAATGAATGGTTAAGAATGATGTCACACCAAAGGGTGTGGATTAGTAAGAGGGTGGGTACAGACCTGGGAGAACAGCAGTCTATACGCAAAGGATAGACTTCACCTAAATGAGGAGGGCAAGAAGGTGCTGAAATGGAAGCTTGGGGAGTACACTGAGGTAGCAGGACATTTAATCTAGAAGAGGGGGGTGGTAGGTGAAGGGAGGGCACACAGTGGCCACGAGATGGAAAGCAACGCAAGCTTGCCCCCCAGAACAAGGGCGACGATGTAGGCAGAGGGATGGGATAGGAAGGGTAAGGCGATGAAAGGTGGTCACCATGAATGCTGGGAGCCTGGGGATAAAATGAGTGACTTACAGGCCCTCATGGTGGTGAGGGAGGTGGACATGGCAGCCATCACGGAAACACGGGCCACCCACTAACATGACTGGGACACGACGGTCCCAGAGTACAGAATATTCCGCAAGGATAGGGAAAACAGGAGTGAGGGGTGACAGTATATGTGAAGAAGGGGCTAAGGTGCATTAGGGAGGAGGGAGAAACGGGGGCGGCATAATTTCTAATCCAGGATTCCAAGAATAGGGCTCTCCGGATGGAGGTGGTGTACAGGCCACCCTCCCAGACTGAGGAGTTGGACAGAGAACTTGGGAGGCAGATTAGGAAGGCATTCAGGAAGGGGAATGTGGTGGTGGTGGAGGGGGGGACTTCAACCTGCCGGGGGTACACTGGGGAAACCCCAGCCACCAGTAGTAAAAGGGAGCAGGTACTGCTGGATTTATTTATTTTATTTAGCTTTTGTTTACCGGGTAGGTACACTAGACAAGTAACATGCCTATTTTCAGGAACGACCCGGGAGAGTACAAAACATACAAGATACATACAAGGCAACTTAGAAGGAACAACTTATTACAGGAGGTACTAACAATTGTAGAAAAACAAATGCACAAGCAGCAATACACCCCATAACAGGAATTACATAGGTTGACATTAGTGACAGCAGGATGCGCTAGAAAACATTTCTATCTCACTAAGGAGGTTTGAAGCAGTCACACACTGATGATAATTTTAAGTGCGACCACAGTGAGGAGTGAAAGATCCCATGGGAAGGGGCCATGCGGACAGGTTCAGGAAGAGAGTTCCAGAGTCTGGGCACATAAGCAGCAAAGTCTCGGTCCCCCATAAGAGTCCGGGTGGAAGGGACTTTGAGCAGTCCAGCAGACTGGGACCTAAGCTTGTAGGGCATGGTGTCCATTTTTGGGAGGAGATTCACCAGACCCTGAGGGGAGCCAGAAGCAAGCACCTTCTTGGAGAAGCTTCCAACACCGAAATCCAGGTATTCAGCCGGAGGCAACCAGCGGAGTTTATCACAGAGATCACAGCGATGGGTGAGTTTGGGGACAGCAAGTGCAAACCGACAAATATTGTTATATGCTGTGTTCCACCGGGCAAGGTGAATATGGGGGGACCGGGCAAACGGGAGGGATCCATAGCTGAGGGAGGGAAGCAGCACTCCTCTTGCAAGTGCAAGTCTCGCCTGGTCAGAGTTGTATTTGGCCTATAGGCCTGCCAACTTGCAATGTGTGTTTACAGATGTTGAGGATATGACTCCCATGTCAAGTTGGGTCAAGAGTAACCCAAGATATTTGATTGAGTTCACCGCTGGCAACGAGGGTCCACCGTCACAGGTTATGTTTAGCAAGGATGATGAGGCTTTATCTTGGCTGTGAGCCAAAAAGCATGGCCTGTGTTTTATTAAGGTTCAACACCAGCCTATGGTGAGTAACCCAGGCCAGGACTCTGCTGAAATAATCAGTCAGGCTCTGGTTTAGTGCTGCGACATTGGGGAATGGGCCACTAGCACCAGATCATCTGCATATAGAGTGGCTTGGCAATGAGAGGTCACCAGTGGCAGTTGATTGATAAAGAGCGAGAAAGGAGAGGCCCAGTACTGATCCCTGGGGCACTCCTATAGTCACCGCCCTGGGCCCGAGAGGACCTTGTTGAAGCAGGTACGCTGCTTACCCTTCAGATAGCCCATGAACCAGTTCAAGGCATGGGAGGAGAGACCAACGGCCCTTAGTTGCTCTCCGAGAAGGTCATGGTTAACGAGGTCAAAAGCTTTTGATAAGTCTATAAATAAAGCACTAGACAGTTTACCTTGGTCCATGGCAGATCTTATGCTGGAAGTCACAGTAATCAGAGCAGTAGTGGTACTGTCCCTTTCGAAGCCGTGCTGTAGCCCTGGATAGCAAGTCATGAGAGTGCAAATATTCCGAGTTGCTCGCCACCACTTTTCAAGAAGTTTGCCAGGGATGGAGGATTGCAATAGGCGATAGTTGTCAGGGAGTTTGGGATTGCCCTGCTTCAGAACTGGTACTATCCTTGCTTCCTTCCATATATCAGGGATTTTCCCTGAGCTAAGGGATAGATTAAAGATGTGGGCAACCGAGGAGGCAATGTAGGCTGCTCCTAGCTTGAGAAGTCGTGGTTCCAGGAAATTAAGACCAGGGCTGGAGTACTGGGTGAGGGCAGCAAGATGCTTCTGGACGTTGAAGACTGATACTGCCCTGAGATTAAACTCACTCCGGATGATGTTGATCCGCCTGACCCGAGTGGGTTGGAAGAGTGAGCGGGCTCCCCCCCATCAGTCATAAGTCGGGAGGTGAGGGCCGAGAGGTCAGAAGTGGCAATTAAGGGAGTCAGCTATGGTTTGAGGATTATTGCAAGAGACACCATCTATGACCATATCCGTGACACCTGCGCTGGAGGATCCACTAACTAGGGATTTAATGTTCCTCCAGAACCTCCTGGGGTCTCTGGCAGAGTTAAGTAGCGCAGACTTGCAGAAGTCACTTTTTGCTACCCTAATAGCTTTTTTACACTGGTTCCTGAGGTGCCGATATCTCTGGAGTTTAGAGGGATCACTGGATCCTTTGGCATGAGCCCAGCATCGGTCTCTTTCGCGCATCTTGGCTAGAAGATTTCCATTCAGCCAGTAGGTAGCCACTCCCCTCACCCTCCGAGTGATCATGGGAGCATGCCTGTCCTGGATATCTCCAAAGGTATCAATAAAGCAGGAGGTTGCCACTGAGGGGTCAGTGGCTTCCAATACCCTAGTCCAGTCAGTAGACCTTAAGTCATCCAGGAACCTCACTGAGTCAAACCTGGAATAGTTCCTGACTCGAATAATTTTGTGTGGGATTTTTGAGGAGGGAATTTTCCAGACACAGAACACTGGGGAGTGATCGGAGATAGTCAGATAGTGTGCCTGAAGTTGATATTCTTTCGGGGCGGTTTGTTAGGATCCAATCCAGCAGGGTACTCGAGGAACCACTACCAGACTGTCTAGTCGGGTCACTAATTAGTTTGGTAAGGGATAGGGTGGCAAGAAGGGGTTCACATTTCTTAATGTTCCCACTCTCCCAATTTAGGTTGGTATCACCCATGATAATAAGTTCATTGTCTCCTATACTGGACCTGACCGTATCCAGGAGATAAGTTAGTCCTTCTAGGCCTCCCCTGGGAGGGATATAGGCACATACCAGATGCAGCTTCTTTGTGTCCCCTAGCAGCAGGAGCCCGTGCAGAAGCTCACAGGGGGATGATCAGTGGGGCAATGAGTCACAAGGAGATTTTCAGATGGACTCTATAGTAAATAAGGATGCCACCCCCGCCCCTGGCCTGTCAAGGCGGATGAGCTGTAACCTGTTAAGGAACAGGCGGGTCAGGGATAGAGGATTTGAGCCAGGTCTCTGTTATCCCTAGAATGTCAGGTTTGTAAAGTTCAACCCACGCTCTCAGCTCATCATGATTGGGTAGCAGGCTTCTGATGTTCAGATGAGATGATTCATAGATGAGCTATTTTTAGCCCCTTACTCATACTCCAGGTAGCAGGAGAGTTAGTGGGCAGATTAGGGGGTCCAGGGTTAAGCTGTATATCCCCTGCCCTAAGTAAAGCAAGGAGAAAAAGCCAGGGGAGATACCGCCTAAAGAGCGGGTGCCCACCAGGACCGTTTGCTGGTCGGATTTTCTTGACCCTGGCCGAGTACATAACGCATCTAATGTCAAGACTAAGGGAGGTACTGTAGTGCATTACGTAGGTGGAAAGCAGGTTTGAAAAGAAGTCAGTGTCATCATAGGGGGAGGACAACTTCCAAGTCACTTCCAGGGATATTGGGGGAGAGGTAACACATTGTAGGAGGACCAGCCCTAGGGCCAACACTACAAGTGGGGTGGCCATTCGGACAACCGACAGCCAACCCCTGAGCACTACACAGGGAGCTTCCCTCCCATCCATATTGAAGGGAAAGGGGAACAACCCCCCTGTCGTAGATGGAGGCACAAGGAGGCCTGCATAGGAGGACATGTCAGGACACTCAGCCAAGGATGACCCAGAGGGGAGGAGGTCCACACACCCCTGTGCTATACCAGGCAGCGAGGCTACCAGCAGGCCAAAGGGAGACTGGTTGACCTATACTGCATCCCGCCAGGAACAAGAGGACCAGTCCAGGCACGGCAGACAGGTAGTCCACACAACCAGTGGGGCGGGGGGATGGAGTGATCCTGGTCACTAGAAGGCAACCCCAGGGACTACAGTCAACGCAGCCAGGGCAACCAGAGTTGCTGACATGACCCTATGTCAACCCTCCTCTCTAGGAGCAGTAGTCAAGGGACATCAACAAACATTGACTACCGCAATTTCGTTAGTATAAGAAATGTGGACAGCTCCTAAGCTCAAAATATCAGTAGTTCAAAAAGTGCAGGACATCCCCAAGATAGAACTATGCAGCATAGTCACTGGTTACTGGTAATAGCATGAACATTAGTATAGGGGTGTCAGTATCCACAGCAGTTTCGGAAGCACAAGAAGAAGTGGGACAACTCAGTAGCACAGTATTTCAGACATACAAGTTGCAGGACAATTCCTGGACAGAGCTTGAGCAAACATAAACATAAGGGGTAGGTATCAGCATAAACATATGAAATTCAGGTACAGGTATCAACAGGGAGATGATCACATGGAGGCCCTACAGATAAAACAAAAGCTAATGACAGGCTGGAAATAATAGAAAAGAAAACCATCCAGAGCACAAATAGTGCACAGGAAATTGTCTATTCCTAGCCCATTGATCAGGTACAACAGCTGAAATTGCTCAGAGGGAAATAGAATACCCAACATGCACACAGACCCAGTTGAAGGGAGAAGTACGCCCATGAGTCACATACCAAGCCCAGTCCAGATCACAGGGAGGAGATTTGTGCAAGAGTATTACCCTTCTTTAAACAGGGAAGTACCTCCCCTTATCATTGATAGGGTAGAGTGACGGTAGGTAAGGCCAGCAACACACATAAAAGTTTCCCCTCACCAAAGGGAGGGCAGGTGGGCCAACAAAAAAATTGTCTGTGTGCCTTTCTCTACTGCACTTGGGCAGGGGTCACGCGCTTCTTTAGTCTGTTGGTTTTTAGCCGAGGAGGCCCGCCGGAGCTCTCCGTAGCCCACGGCACCTCCACTCGGCGAAGCGGTGACCTTCTTGACGGCGCTGGGGGGGGCCCTCAGAGTAGGTCGCCCTCACCTCCCCTTTCTCTCAGCGATGCGATTCAGAGTCCAGGTGTTTCAGCAGAGCTCCTACTCAAGGAGCCGAGGGAGAATGTCACCGCTGGCAGGGACCAATAGAAAGCCGCATGTTTCGGTGGCAAGGAAGAACCAGGGACAAAGGACAAGTAGGAGGAAACAGTAGGATTCCGAATTATGCAGCAGAAGAAAATAAAAAGCAGGAGTCCACCTCTGCGCCTAGCCTTCTTGGTGAGCAACGATCATGCAGCCCTTCGGGTACGCTGCGGTGCGAGAGGAAAAAATATTGTCTGTGTGCTTTTCTCTCCTGCACTTGGGCAGGGGCCACGCGCTTCTTTAGTCTGTTGGTTTTTAGCCGAGGAGGCCCGCCGAGCTCTCCGTAGCCCACGGCACCTCCACTTCAGCTAAGCGGCGACCTTCTGACGGGCGCTTGGGGGCCTTCAGAGTAGGTCACCTCACCTCCCCTTTCTCTCAGCAATGCGATTCAGAGTCCAGGTGTTTCCAGCAGAACCCTACTTAAGGAGCCGAGGGAGAACGCTGTCAGCTGGCGGGGACCAATAGAAAGCCACAAGTTTCAGGCAAGGAAGAACCAGGGACAAAGGACAGGTAGGAGGAAACAGTAGGATTCTGAATTATGCAGCAGAAGAAAATAAAAAGCAGGAGTCTCATTATCAAGACAGAGAACTTTGAGTCCACCTTCCTCATTTATCCAAGTCCATATTGTACCTAGCATCCAGGTCCTCAGAGTCCATGCGCCTGTATCATAACCCGTCTTTTTGTCTGGAATTAGGATATATCCTTGATCTCATACATGACAGACGTATGGGTCAATGGCTTTGCCACATTTGAATCTAGCACTATTCCCTTGTCAATGGCAAAGAACCTTGGATATGTCACCACACACACCAGTATTGCTACATGTTTTGAAAAATATTCCTGCACAATCCAGGAAGCCATATTTGTGACTCTCGGTGTCACTGCTGCATTTTCATCCAGCAACATCCATCTCTGGATTTCAGGAATGTTTCCTCACACAGGTGGTCAGCAAACGAACGGGGGGGGGGGGAGAGACACCCTAGACCTAGTGCTCACAAATGGGGAGTTTGTGAGGAATATCAAGGTGGATGAACAATTAATGGGGAGTGACCATCACTCTGTATGGTTCAAGTTGATTATGAGCAAAGAGGGGGTGGCATCCAACAAGAAGTTGCTGGATTTCAGGCAGGCAAATTTTGCAGAGATGGGGGAGGTAGTGAGTGGGTTCTGGCCAGAATCCAGCCTAGTATGGACATGGACCAGAGATGGGATCTCATAAAGAGGGATACTAGAGGCTACTAATTCCTGTAGCAGGACTCTGAGTAAAAAGGCCAGGGCAAAAAAGCCAAGCTGGATGTGTAGGGCTGTCATGGAAAAGGTGAGGAGAAAGGGGTGGCCTTTAGGAGATGCAGGAAATCGGTGAGGGGGGAAGACTGGGAGGAGTCCCTGCAGGTGGTGAGGGAGGTGACAAGGGCAGTAAGAAAAGAAAAGGCTGCCAAAGAGCTCAGGCTGGCGCAAGGCGTAAGGGAAGCAGAGAAGAGCTTCTTCGGGTACATCGGGGGCGGGGGAACTGTAAAGATCAGATAGAAAGTATTAAGAAGGAAAGGGGATGGGTTGAAAAGGGGGAAGAAAAGACAGAGGTGCTCAATGACTACTACTGCTCTGTATTTACAAAAGAGAGGGAGTGGGGAGGCTGTAGAGGCTGGGGGGAGTGACTGATGGAGTGATCACAGAAGGTAGAGTGCTGGAGGGCTTGAGAGTACTGAGTGGATAAGGCACCGGGGGCAGATGGCATTCACCTCAGGGTGCTCAGGGAACTGGCGGAGATGCTGGTCGGGCCCTTGACAGGCCTATTCAATGCCTCACTGAATCTGTGGATGTGCACCCAGGGATTGGAAGTTGGCTCACATGGCTCCCCACATGGCAGCGGCCCAGAGATGAACCAGGGAACTATAGACTGGAGAGCATCAGGCCCATTGTGGGGAAGCTAATGGAAACAATCCTGAAGGAGAGGCTGGTGGTCCTACTGAGTCCAGTGGGTTGCAGGACAGTAGACAGCATGGCTTTGTCATGGGAAAATCCTGCCAAACCAACCTGGTAGAGTACTATGATTGTGTAACTAGGCAGAAGGCTTAGGCCCATGCAGTGGATGTCCTGCACCTGGATTTCAGCAAGGCATTCAATTTAGTGCGACATGGAAGACTTGGAACAAAACTTGAAGGCACAAGGGCAGGACCACAAATGGTGGAATGTATGGGGAAACTGGCTACAGGGGAAGACAGCAGAGGGTGGTGGTGGAAGGGGAACTCTCATCCCCAAGGGTGGTGATGAGTTGGGTCCCACAGGGCTCTGTGCGGAGACCAGTGTTATTTGGGGTATTTAGTGCAGACATTTCCATGGGCATCAAGGGCAGGATCAGCCTGTTTGCCGATGACACCAAGATAAGGATGGTCATAAATGACATAGAAGGGTGGAGGGGTCTGCAGGAAGATCTGAATAAGCTGAGGACTTGGTCAGACACTTGGCAGCTGGGGTTCAATGCCAGAAAGTGTAAGGTCCTGCATTTTGGAGTAACAAATCTAAGAAGAAACTATCCGGGGGTTGTGCAGCTGGCAGTGAACTGAGAAGGACCTGTGGGTGGTCATGTGATCAATGAACAACTCTCATAGTGTAGGAAGGTGGCAGCAAGGGCCAGCAAAATGCTGGGTTGTATCACAAGGGGAGTAATGTCAAGGAGAGGGGAGGTGATTCTGCCACTGTATGGATCACTGGTTAGACCTCATCTTGAATACTGCATGCAGTACTAGCACCCGTACCTGAAAAGGGACATTAAATTAATGGAAGGGGTGCAATGTAGAGCAACAAAGATGATCCAGGGGTTGTGGGACTTACCATATGAGAGTAGGCTAAGGGAGCTGAACATGTACTTGCTGGAAGAGAGGAGAGACAGAGGGAATATGATCGAGAGAGACATTCAAGTACATGAGGGGGATAAACAAGACTGGTACGGAAGGGTAAGGGTGCGGAGGGACACTAGAGGCTATAACTTGAGACTGGAGTGGGGAAGATATAGGAGGGAAATGAGACACTTTTTTATGGAGAGGGTGGTGGCAAGGTGGAGCACATTACCAGCAGAGGTGGTAGGCTGTACAACAGTGGGCAGCTTCAAAAGGGACTGGGACAAAGCAAGAGGGAGAATAAGGGGAGGGTGTGTATGGAGGGAGGGACAGCTGCAGAATAGGGCTGCTAGCTCCAAAATCAAGCAGACTCGATAGACCAAATGGCCTTTTTATGCTGACAAAGTTCGTATGTTCGTATCCTTTGAGTTAATGGATGAATTGTCCTCCCAACATAGAACACACATCACATACCTGGCATCACAGGTTATGAATTCTCACTGTATGTCGTACTTCTCTTATGGGATGTTAAGATACTTGCAATGTTTGCAGCATATGTTGAACAGCATATTTTGCAAATATGAAAGCCAGTGTGTTTGTCCTGTGTCCAGTTCCTAAAATTCTTCTGTTTCTGTTGCCTGTACTGGCAACTAACCTGTTTATCCCTAGACTCTGAAGGCCTTTTCTAATGCTTAGTCTGTTCTCTTGCTTATCAAATCAGCTAAACTACTGCAATTTATCCTAATGCAGTGATATTGCCCATGAGGGATCTATCTTTTAAAGTTGCAGGACAATTACTTGCTAAAGGCAAGTAATTTGTGGCCATTTGGCTTTTGGTATCCTTGTGTCTGGACTGTTTCTGCAGGAACCCCAGTCAGTAATGTCCAGAAAATCAACACTTCTTGATGTTTGTAAATTTAATTTCATTCCTGATCCATTGAATAAGTTCTACTGCTCCATTTTAACCCCCTTCCATGATCTGATAGTATTCAATCATTCTTTTGTCTCCCCACCAAAATCATCACCACCACCTGTCATTCACTTCCTGCGAAACACCTTGTTGCTGAAAAGGACTTTGTCAGCAGAAAAGGAGCATTTGGCCCACCCAGTCTGTCCAGATGTTCCCTGTCTCGATGGACCTTAACTGGTCTCTGGCAACCTTCCCTCATTATTTTTCTTATACACCCCTGTGTCTTTCCAATTCATGCATGAAGCCCTCCACTGTTTGCCTCCACCACTTCGTCTGAGAGTCTGTTCCAGGCATCTTTCACTCTTTCAGTGAAGAAATGTTCTCATCTCGCACCCCCCCCCAGCTTCATTGCATGCCCACTAGTCCTGGTGCTCCTCATTTAAAAGACGTTCCTGCTGTACCCTGTTAACCACTGTGAGGTACTTGTAGGTTTCTTATGTCCCTCTCGTGATCCTTTTTCCAGGGAGTCATGTTAAGATCCCTCAGTCTCTTCTCATAGGGCTTTTCGTGCAACCCCAGCACCATTTTAGTTGCCTCCTCCAGACTACTTCCACCCTGTCTATGTCCTTTCTGAGGTGAAGCCTCCAACTCTGGACACAAGGTGGACTCCATGGCACCAAACAGTGAAGCGTGCACTCTGCACGCTTGCGATCTGGGTTCACACGCTGCACGTGGAATGACTGGAGTGGAATCTGGCAGGGATAGTAAGGAGCATATGCTTTCCTCCCTGGGAGAGAGGAAGTGACTTGCACCACTCCTTGAGTGGCTCCTGGTGGTAGGCCAGAGGAGGCCCACTCGGCAGTTTGAGTGACCATCTGGCTGCTGTGCATCCTTCCCAGGATGCTGTGACATGTGCTCATGATATTTGGGGAGGGGGGGGCAGAGGGAAGGAGAAACTGAGAAATGACCAGCCCTGAAACACCAGATGATGGCTGTGTGTGTGTGTGTGTGTGTGTGTGTGTGTGTGTGTGTGTATATACGTGGACAGTCCCCATACCACCCACTTTACCCTCCTTCCCCACCTGACCATCACCCCAATGTTGGAGGTGCTTCCTTCCTGGTGGCAGTGGGGGGGGGGGAGGCTGGCAGGGATCAGCTGGAACTTGGTGGCGTTGGAGGATCACGGGGAGCTTGGAAAGTAAGTGACAGCAGTGTTGGATTGAGTCCGGGCATGGGGGAAATGCGTGTGGAGCCTGAAGGAGAGCGGCTCCAGGGGACTTGGGAGGGGAGAGAAACTGAACACTGTACTTCAGATGGGATCTCCTAGTGAGCGATACAGTAGCAACATCATCTCCATCCTCTTACAGGATATACCACTCCCTATGCACCCTAGCATCCCACTAGCCACAGAAACAAGTAAACTGACGCTACTCACCCATGCAGGAATCGAGATGTTGCACTCAAGCTGTTAGTGCATCAGATTTTATTTCAGTGGGTAACACGGCAAACGCTGGTAACCAGGTATGGGAGAGGTGTACAGTGATGTCTTGACATTTTGCATGCTTGTACTTTGTCAGTAGACTTATGTTTATTGAAATGTTTCACCAGGAAGGCACACTGAGCGACAAGTCGCTAGTCTCCTGGTGCGATCTGGGGGGAAAGGGTACAATAGGAGTGAAACATTAAACATTCAGGTTAAAAGATCAACATTAACGTACAGTTGTAAGGCAGGTGTTTACAAACAGTGTTTAAACAGTTATGCATAATATGTAGAAAAAGTGAACAATAAGAAGTGCTGGGTTAATAAGTAAACAAGTGCTTGTGTGAAAGAAAAGTGGGAAAGGAGCGGGAGGTGTAGGTGGAGGGATATAGGGGGAAGGGAGTAGATGAGGGATACAAGCCCCTGGGAGTGGGTAGGAGACTTTATACTGCATTCTCACATTGCCCTGCCAGCTTGGGGTAATCAGGTATGATAACTTCAGGGTTCATTTCCTGTTTAGTGACTGTCAGTACCTCCCAACCCCTATCCTATACCTTGGTTCCTATGCCCTAGGTGCATGATCATGCACGTTTTGTCATTGAACACCACTGTCTTGCTTGAGACCATTCCTCGAGTTTCAGTCTTTATTTAACCAGGCGAACACTGTTGAGCAAAGCTCATTTTCAAGGTGGACCTGACACAGATACATAGTCAAGCACAGAAGGGTTACATACACAACATAATCATAATACAAGTCATAATACAATATAAACTGAACATAGAACAATGTACAGAATTAAGATGGATACAGTACTAATTCTTGGTAACGATATACAGTATATACAAAAATATGAGTCTCTGGACTGTATGAAGGGAATAATATAAGTTACAAAGAATATACAGGGTGCACGAGAGAGGGCTCTTAGATTAGGTATGAAGTAGGATAGATCCATAAAGTGAGGGGAAGGGGCAGATGACTTAAATGGAGGAGGTAGAGGGGAAGAAGACTAAATGGGCAATGGCAGCCATATGATGGCCACTGATCGCAGAGTGCTGCTGAGACCATCAATAGAATAAAGATGGGCCCCAGGGTGCTGGTCAAAGCGAGGGATAGGGAACAGAAGGAATAGGGGTCAGGAGAGGATGGGGAGTGAGAGGCTCAATTAAAGTAATAGGCAGGGTCTGGTAAAACAATTACCAGACTCCTTGAAAGAATGAGCTAAAGAATTTTGAATGTTGATAGTTTGATAGGGTAGACCAATTTCAATGTGTGTTTGCAGCTTGTTCCAGAGTGAGGGTAACTCATAACTTAAGGATGTCCTACCAAAGCAGATCTGACCTCAGGTATAATAAAGGAGATGTAGGAGGCACTCCTCAAAGCATATTTGCCTACAGAGTTTAGGGGCAGGCAATCCAAGACCTATTGAGGCAACATCCTAGTAATACTGTAGCTCTGAAGGTCCAAAAGGCAGCATTCCTCTATCTTCTATATTTGAGGGATGACCATCCCACTGCAGCATATAGGGAGCAGTGATGCATGGCGAAAGGGAGGCCAGTAATGAACCTTAAGGCTTTATGATGGAGCGTGTCCAGTTTGACCAGTGCAGGGGCCTTGACTATAAAGGAAGTCCACATAGTCCAACAATGTTAGGAAGGTGGATTGGACCAATCACTGCCTGGCCTCCTGAGTAAGCAGGTGATTAATCCTATAGAAGAGACCAAGCCTCTGTCTAAGCTTTTTTATAAGTTCTTCAATATGGTTATTATAAGAAAGTTTCCCAGGATCACTGTTCATTCTCTCCACCCCATCCTGAGTGTCTGCCCTATTGCAGATTTTGGTATCCTCTGCAAAAAAGGCATACCTTCCTTTCCAGTTTCTCAGCAGTGTCACTTATCAAGACATTGACAAGGACCAGTCTCAGTACTGAGCATTTGAGTGTGCCATTTACCAACATCCTGTCTCCTACCAGTTAATCAGTTTCTAACCCAGTTCACCACTTTGGATCCCACCACCAGGCCACTCTGTTTCTTTTTCAGCTTCCTGTTCAGGTCAGTGTCCAAGGCCTTGCTGAAGTCCAGATAGGCCACATCCATGTCCTTACCCTGATCTATTTCTCTGTTCTCCCAGTTAAAAGAAATCCATCAGATTTGTTTGGCATGACACCTCTCCCTCCCAGTATGAATCCACACTGCCTATGGTCTTGCAGCTCATTGGATTCAAGATACTCAACCAGCCTTTCCTTTAACAGGGTTTCCATTAATTTCCCCACCACTGATGTAAGACTGACCAGCCCATAGTTTGTAGCCTCCTCCATGCTGCTGCCCCTCTGAGGGACCACATTAAATCTTCTCCACTCCTCCAGCACCACGCCTGTTTCCAGTGAGCTGTTGAACATGCTGTCTGAGGGGCAGCTATCGTAGAAAGTACTGAGCTTGAATTGTGGACCTGCTTATCTGTTGCAGGTGGTTCTAACACTTGTAGGGTGCAAGGGGGTAGGGTGCGAAGTGGGGGGCACAATTAACTGTCTTCCTCCCCAATGATTGAGCCTTTGTTTGCAATCTTAGTCAGCCTAGGTCATTCATTTGATGGCCTGGCTCTCTTTAGTCCCAGGATGGCATATGTATCCATAGCTGGATGCATCCTACAGTAAACCAGTTCTGACTGTTGGAATCTGACCTGGTTTTGAAAATTGTGCCCACTGCAGCCAAGTGGATGATGGACACAATGGGGGCAAGACAGATGCAGCTGTGTCCATCCTGCCCCATGTTTTAAGGAAAGTTTTCAGTAATGGAAGTGCCTGAAATGCAGGCAGCATGAGGGATGGAGGGGTGCGTGAATGTTTCGCAACTAACAGCTTCTGTACAGCGTCAAGGCCATGCTACATGCTTACAAGCGGTTACCCATGAAACCTTCACAGTTCACTTGTATTTGAGTTAGGGGCACCACTCTCTTCCATCATTCTCACCCTGTCCATTTCATGTTGCATGTCAAGCATTCCCCAGTGTCCAGTGGCAACATCTTCCCTCACCACATCCCGATTTTGTTATTTATAAAACATTCTGTAACCCCCAGGTGGTGCTATCCCAAGGGCTACTACCCCTGCCTGCTTGACTACTGACAGGTTGAGGGGCCTAGGTACTATGGCGGGTGCCTCCACCCAGAGGTCATGGTTTGTAGTGGTTATACTAGCTTGGTCACAGCCCTCTGGGACACTGAGACCCCCTTTTTATTCCCTCTAGTGGCTCACACAATGCACAGAAGTTACAGTCCCAATACCCCACATGTACACACTGTTCATTCATAAAGTACCACTTACCCTCAAGACTGATTCTGAGGTTCGTCTCTGGGGACCCTCTGTAAAACAAGGTTAATCAACATACACAAACCAATACAATGCTTGATGTGCAGGTACTGACACGTCAGACAGTTTAAAGTTTAACATCATCAAATCTGGTTTATTTAGGGGGAATAAAACACGGGAGGAGGAGATCAGGTTAACTGGCAGAATTAAATCGTAGTACTGTGCACACATACAGCGTCTGAAAAGTCACACTCTGTGTACCCAGGTGTTGGGGGGCCAGCTAGGTCCATTGCCTGGGGTTGGCTGGCAGGTAGATGGACAGGGCCCTGTAAAAGGAAATATATGCACAACACCCAATTGTAATCCGAAGCCGGATGGCTCAGTCCATGGAGTAAGTGAAACAATAATTAGATGACACACTTGTAATTGAAAAACAGGCTGCAGGGGAATACCCTGATTTGTACTCTCAATACCCAAGCTGAGAACCAGATGGTGGATGTTCTTCTGGGTTGCCAGAACAGGGCATGGAGACAAGGTCCTTGTGACTGGACCCACTGCAGTTGATGGCAAATGGATTTTGTCGGAGACAAGCTGGGGTTTGCTTCCAGCTTCAGCACATAGCACAGGGATTGGAAATAGTGATTCCCACAAGCACTACACACATTCATATATAAAAGGAAAGTACTATACCAGGCAGGCTGCTCTTAGATCCTGACCGCAATTACTGCAAAATACCCGGGAGCACACAGAGCAGCTTCAGTTCCTGACAGACTGAGTGCGATTCAGCAATTTCTCCAGTCTTCTACAGGGTGAGCCTGGTTTCTACCTTTCAGACTTCCTTCTTTCTCCTCACAAGTTGGATTCAGTCTGAACTAGCACTTACAGTGGCTGCAGGTCGAACCTCAGGGCCTCACACGTGCTTCCTGCATGAAACTATACATCGCAGAAGCACAGAGCTCCTTCTCTCTTCACTGTCACAACTGATCTGAGCTTTCCAGTCACACAGCAGGGCATTTCCTTTAGCTCCACACCATTCTGTTGGTTGGTTCGGCTGTCACTCACAATAGGTCCCTCTGTTGGTGGAAAAAGGTGCCAAGGTCAAAACTACGTTTCCCAGAGTCACTGCCCATACAATCCCTTGTGGCTGGCTCAAATTAAGAGTCCAGTTCTGATTTGTCCACAGGCTCCATTTTAGGCCCCTTAACCCAATTGGCCCAGCACAGCAGTTCAGGACAAAATGAAAGAGCTACACTGAAACTGTTTGTGCTAAAACAGACAGGTTAGACAAACTACATTTTCTCAGTCACTCTAAATGATTTCTGGCAAACAGTTGTATCTTCCACAAGGCTCCCTCTGCACATGTAGCGATGGCAGAAACTGAGGAATTGGCAGCAGCTCGGGCGGGATTCAAGCATTAAATACAGTCTCTCTTCTCCCCCCCCCCCCATACAAACTAAGTCTGCAAGCAGACAGCTCTTAAAGAGACAGTATATGGAGGCTCAAATAACACTCGCTTGGAACCACATTTAAACAGCTCAGATGCCGAACACTGCCCAGACTTGGAGCATTCAGGCAAGCTCCTGGAAGACTTTTGGGAACCCCCTTTGTGGGGGGGGGGGCTACAATTCTATTTTTGTTCCTACACCCATCAACCCCTGGACCCCCTCATCTGGCCCCTGCAGTATCCCATCCCCATCAAATCAACTTCTTCAGGGCTTACCTTCCTCCATTCTCCCCACCCCACCCCCATGTACACCTTCTAGGATTCCACACTGACATCCTGACGTGCACCCACACACATGCATGTATGGTGTCAGAGGTGTCCTCCCCTTCCAGTCAAGAGCTCTGCTGCATCTCTCCTGTGGTCAGCTTGGGGAAAGGATCTTACACAGCAGGAGGTCTCACCTTCCCTCCCTGGAGGAAGTGAACATTCTTCTGGATGCTCAGCCCTCATCAGGCTCATTCCCAAACCTATGTCACTGGTGGTGTGAGCAGTGGCCCAACTGCTGTGCTGACGGGCCAGCCTTCACATCCTGTTTCAAGCATGCCCTGGTTCCCACTGGCAGCCCCCCTTGCCCTCTTTGCCTCTCATCTCAAACATCCCCTGGATTCCAGTGACACACAGACTGCCCTTGTCCAGTCCCCTTTAAAGCACTCTGGTGTCCACTGGCACCTCAATCTCCTCTCAGGCCCTCCATTGTGTCCAATGATTCACCCCCTGCCTTCACCTGTCCCATTTCAAGTATTGCCTGTGTCCAGTGGCACCCTTATCCCATCTTAGGCATGTCATGTGGTACGTATCCCTCGCACATTCTGTTTGAAGCACTCTCTGGTTTCCTGTGACCCCTCCTGTGCCCTGTAAGCACTCCATCCCATTTTAGACACTTCCTGCTGTATATTGTCTTCCTCCCCACATCCCATCCTGTCATTTTAATTTTCAAATCTCCATTTCTGGCACTCTGTCAGGAGCTGGCCCCATGTTGCTCAGCTGAACTCCCCCTCCCTAGCCTGATCCCTGCAAGAGTCTCTCATACCTGTGTTTTTAGAGAGTGCCCTGCTGAACCCTGAAGTTTCTTATATTTTTTTTTGGGTGGGGGATAGTGCAACAGCCCACTATCATTTGTCCCTTCACTAACCTGTGGTGCGCACTAGAGTATGATTGACAAGTGAGTAAGTGCACAGAGGGAATAAGGGGCAGGACTACATAAGTGACCTGATAGAGTGGGGGTTGTTGGGGATGCCCTCTTGCCCAGGACATAGGGAGGGTCTTACAGCTTTGGAAGAGTGGGTATCCCTCCAGCAGCCTACAGCCTTGGAAAGGTGGGTATCCCCCCAGCAACATACACCCGAAAGTGTCTTATTGTGCTTAGAAAATGGCCTGTCGTGGCCCCACACAACCCATATTCTCCCCAGATAGGATTGGTTGTAACATGCTGCAGGCAGCCTTAAGTGGAACAGGGTAGTGGCAGAGCGGGGTTTGGGTCAGCATAAACTGCAGCACGAAAATGTGAGTTGCATTCTGGCTATTTATTTTATTTTAACTGGGCAGTGTTGCTTGATACACTCACGCCTTGTGACTGCCATTAGGTTTCAGGATTTTTCAACCTATTTTCTAAGAACCGATTGTTCAGTCTGTGTACCTTTATTAATAGTCAGGAGCCCTGCCACTTAGTGCCTCTCTCCTGGGCACATGCTTACTCACTTGTCAGTTGGACTGCAGTACATGAGATAAGTTGTGGGGCAACTGGGGGGCTCTCCAAATTAAGAATGTCTGTTGTGGGGATCAGGCTAGAAAGTGGGGATTTAATGGAGCAAGATGGAGACCCACTCGGACTGTGGTGGGATGTTGGGGCAGCCTAGGGAGGTTTGCATGTGTGTGTTAGGTTTTTAGTTTGCATTCGAGTTTGACCCACAAGGCCTCCATGGACAGACTCACGCAAACATAAGCTAATATTGTATCGGTATCTATAGTTATCGCATCTCTCGTAGTTGGTTATAATGGTGCCTTCCTTGAAGGAGAAACTGCAGCACCCAAGTGACTTCAGAAGGCACTCTTACAACCATTAGACAATGTAGGAACATGTTGTAAATCCTGCTGCAACAGGTCATGTGGGGGATAACACCCTAGATTGGTAGGAGAGCATGCGGGGACACTGTCCCGAGGGATGAAGGCAGGGGGAAAGGATGGACCCTGTGGAATTCTAGGCCGGAGCAGGCTGGGCCACAGACTCTGGATAAAGGCAGAGGACAGGATGGACCCTGTGGAATTCTAGGCTGGGCCTCAGACTTGGGGAGACTGCAGGGCCCTGGAGCCATGCTCAAGAATAACTTGGTGAAGAGCATGCACCCCTGCTGTAGTAGCTTAAAGAAAAGTAGTCTCACACTTAGTGGTTTCACAACTTTATTTCTTCCATGTGCATCAAAGACTGTGTGAAACAGGAAAGCAGGGGTGACTGCTCTTCATGAACAGTTTTTTATGCTTTGCATTTGTATGGAAGAGGTACCACCACCACCTTTTGTTCACCATGCTCGAAGCCTGTTTCCTTCCTCCCCAGGAAAAAAGGTCCTTGCATAGCAAGTCCCATCTGAGAACTATCTCTTGAGTTTGTTACAAGAGGTCTCTGGTTCAATAGTATGCAGCCCTGTGTTTACATAGAAACACCTGCCAACAACTTATACGTTTGTATAAGTACCACTTGGCCCACCTAATCTGCCTTAAATTCCCACCTATAGTGGGTGTACAGGAGGCAAGTATAGTGCTGTGGTTTAGGGCACTGAGCTGCAAACCTGGAGACCTGGATCTGAATCCCACAGCCCCCACTTATAATACTGTGTGACCCTGCACAAGTCACTTAACTTCCTTGTGCTCTCAAGTCACACCTGGAAATGAGATTTGGCTTAGTGTGCCTTTCCTGGTTAAACCTTTTCCTAGGGCCACTGGAGACCCTACTTGGATTCTGGCTTACACCCCCTCTTGCCTCTAAGATTCCCTTGTCTATCCCATGCATTCTTAAATCATGTGACCATTCTATCCCCCACCACTTCCTCTGGGAGGCTGTTCCAAGCATCCACCCTTTATCTGTGAAGAAGTGCTTCTTCACATTTCCTCTGAACCCCCACCCCCACCACAACTTCATATTGTGTACCCTTTTCCTTGAGCATCTTTTCTTTTGGAAAATGTTCCCTTCCTGTGCCTTGTTTATTCCTGTGATGTACTTGAATGTGTCTCTCTCATATTCCTCACTCCTTCTTGTCATCTTGGGAGTACATATTTAAATGCTTAAGCCTTTCTTCGTACGGCTTCTGATGCAGGCCCTGCACCTTTTTGGTTGCCCTCCTTTGCACTGCCTCCACCCTATCTACAGTAGCAGATCCAGGGGGTTTTAAAGGGTGCAGGAGCACCCCCTCATTGTATTTACATGCTTGCTACTGCTGCATTTCACCTTGCTGGAGAAGTATAATATATTAATTGTAAGAAAATCTACAATCAAAATAACTGATTACATTTATATTTTCAGTCAAAAATTTAATGGAAAAGATAACATAAAGGATTAAGTCAGTTGCATATCAAATACGCACACCACCCACCATTGTAAAATCCTGGATCCACTACTGCCTATCTATGCCCTTTCAGAGATGGGGCATCCAGAACTGTACACAGTACTCGAGGTGGGGTCTTACCTGCAGTCCATACATGGGTATTATTACCTCCCTCTCTCTGCTGGTGATACCCCTCCCTATACCCTGGGCAAGTCACCTAACTTTCTTGTGCTCCCAGGTCACACCTGGAAACGAGCTTTAGCTTAGTGTGCCTTTCCTGGTTAAATACTTTCTATATATATATATATATATATATATATATATATATATATATATATATATATATATATATATATACACAAGCATTCTACTAGCTTTTCCCACTACCTTGTCACACCATTTAGTTACCTTCAGGGCAGCAGAAATGAGTTTGACCCAGAATGTTTCCCAAACCAGATATTGGGTGGCCAGAAAGGCACGCTGACAGGACTTGTATTAGTAAACTATTAATGCCCGACTTAAGGAGGCTTTACTGGGGAATTAATGCATGGTTGGGGGTGTTGTGGCACAGGCCTTGGCAAAGTGCCTACAACCACCCAACCATACAGTAATTTCTCAGTAGAAACAGACTCCAGAGGGCATTAATGCATTTGTACATGGTAATACTTGCGTGTTTCTGTTTTACAGTTCTGTTCACTGGAACTGTTCAGCTTTGTGTCGGCGAGATGGTGAGATCCTGCATTTTCGCCATGATGTGTGTTCTGTTTGCTGCTGTAATAGGTAGTGGTGCCAGAGCCTGACCCGGTGACCCTGTGATTAATAGTTGGAGCGGGCATTACCAGTGATTAATCACCTCTCCAACTTTGATCATGTGGTGCATTTTGTCCAATGACATTGCCTTATTTCGGGTTTCTCTTTTTTGTCGTGTTACAAGTACTAGTAATGTGGGGGGCAGTTTCACTCTTTGCTTTAAATGCTGGAGGGTCAGCCCAGAAAATCTCTGGGTCAGAAATTTACTGGAGTGCTTTGTACTGGTATAACCCAGCACTTTTTCTGCCAATGACAGTGGTGCAAACTGTTCAATATACAGGGTATTTTGTGCTTCAAAATCCTCAAATTCCATTCAGGGACTCAAGTAAGGGGATAACACAGGCCCTTCACACTGAACTGTGAAACCAGTTCTTGTCAAAGGCGGAGGGGATGGGTCAGGAAAAGTACTTCTTGGGATGCCTGATATTAGCAAAGGGAGTTTTATGGTCCTGGTGGCATCATCCAGCATTTTGAGAAACAAAGATGAGAAACTAAGGCTGCAGTTATTGGGGAACTGCCCAAGCGTACACAAATTGCTGCATCCTCCCTAAAATATTATTTCATAGGATGCATACAGAACAATAGTTATAGTACAGCCCTAGTTGTTATTGCTGTTTAATCTGCCTGCCCTTATCTGCAATTACCCTTGCAACCTGATTTGTTTTATGCAATGAGTTACCCAGGGCTGGGCTTATCAATGTATTACTTTGTACAGCGTTATTGTTACAGCTCAATGTAACATTACCTCGCAACTACCTCGATATAGTATTTAGCTTTGCTAACTCTGCTTTTGTTCCCATTTGACTCTAACTGCTTCCCAAATATTCACAATAGGGTTTGTTACAACTGCCTGCAAACGCATTTGCCTAGTGTTACTAAAGTGGTGGTTACACTCCTATTTTGCTCTCAAGTTACCTACTAGCTAAAGTTATTGACTGTTATTAGGGTCACCACTTTTGGATGAGGTAAAAACCAGATGCTAAGCCACACCCAAACTCTGCCTCTGGCTCCACCCCTTTTTTATGGTTGGCGAGTACATCGCTCCTCCCCTAAAGTCATTTGTAATGTTGGAATAGATATTACTAGTGATAGGAAATCATGTTTATACTGTTATTTGACTTATTTATTTTTGTTCTTTGGCAACCAGGTTAACTCCCATCGGCCACACAGCCCATTTAACAGGTGTGACCCAGGAGCTCAGTAAGGTTAAGTGACTGCTCAGGGTCACACAGTATGTAAGTGGAAGCTGTGGGAATCAAACTGATCTCCTGGATGTGCCAAGCTCATCCACAGCTTATTGCTCAGCCCTCTGTTAAGCACTTTCCCATTTTTCTTTCCATGTCAGTCATGTATTCTGATGCTTTGACCAATTTTTGATAACTTAATTATTGGTGCTTGTGGTACCCTTAATACTGCACTCATCACCTCCTTTACCTCAGCAGCTACTGCTGTTTCTTTTCATATTTCTAAGACATTCCAATACTTCAGACACACCATTCCATGCTGTTTATTTGACTGACCTGTAAAAGTGTAGCTAATATCATAGAATGTTCAGATAATACAAAAATGAGAGCAAATGTAGTGATAAAGGCAAAAGTAAGCATATTACTTTAACAAAAATTGGTCTAAAACATACCAGAATATGGGACAGACAAACATATGAGAGCACATAAAAAGTGTGAAAGCTGTTTCCTGTCATAGCAGTAAAAGCCCAAGCATCACAGGAGAGGAAACTAGATATCATTGTCCCCCGGGACAAATGACCTAGCTAGGCATGAGATCAGTGCAGTGCAGGATGAATTTGTGGAGTTGGGGAGGGGCCTCAGACAGGTAGCAAGCACGGTAACCTTCTCAGAGGTGCTGCCAGTCTATGGCAGGGGTGAGGCTAGGGTACTGCACACCATGCAGTTTAATGAATGGTTACAAAACTGGTGCAGAGCACAGGGCTTTGGCTTCATTGGTGACTGGGGTCCACCTGGAGAGATGGTCTATACTGGCATGATGGTCTGCATCTGTCCAGGACGGGAAACACGCCTCCTAGGTGACAGGTTTAAAGGCTTCCTTGGCAAGCTTTAAACTAGCCAAGGGGAGGTGCTGATAGGAAACAGGAACGCTCAAGCCTCCCCACAAAACATGGCAGGTAGTAGGGTAAACACTGAGGTACAGAGCTTGACAGAGGGGCAGACAGGGGTAAATGGAAAATGGACAAGGGCAATAAGAGCAGGGATTGGAGTAAAAGGATAAAGCCAACATTAAATGGAGGGCAAAGAGTACCCAATGCCCGTCGTCTGGGAAACAAGCTTCCAGAGCTAGTAGCCCTGATGGAAGAGGAACACTTGGATATTGTGGTAGTCACAGAAACATGGTACATGGAGAACCATGACTGAGATGTCAACATACCAGGGTACACAATCTACAGAAGGGACAAGGAGGGTAAAAGAGGTGGAGTAGCTCTCTACATAAGGGAAGGGATCAAAGCTACAGAACTAAAAAGTAAAGGGGGAGGATAAGAGGAACTCTGGGTCACCTTGGAGACAGGGAATGGCATCACAATCCGCACAGGGGTTGTATACAGACCCCTGTCTCAAGGGGAGGAAATGGACAAGAAAATGAGAGGACATTCTCAAAATGGCTGAAAAAGGGAAGATACTGCTGATGGGGGACCTGAATATGCCAGGTGTTAACTGGGCGACATGGACTGCAGCCACATCCAAGAGCAGGGTCATTCTCGATGCCCTACATGTGGCATGCCTTAGACAGCTAGTGGTGGAACCCACTCGGGAGGGAGCAATATTAGACCTGGTACTCTCAAATGGAGAGAGGATCACAAATTTAGAAGTCAGTAGACATCTGGGAACAAGCAACCACTGCACAGTGTGCTTCACAATAAACACAACCATGGAGACAAGCCATACAAAGACAAGGATACTGGACTTTAGAAGGGCTGACTTTGGCATAATGGGTGAATACCTGAGGAATGCTTTAGCAAATGGCCAGAAAGGAGGGGTGGAAGAACAATGGAGAAAAATCAAAACTACCATCATGGAGGCAACAAGCCTTTGTGTGAAACAAAGAAAACAAAGCGGAATAAAAACTATGGTTCTCAAGAGGTGTCAGGAAGGTTAAGGAGAAAAGGCTGCATTCAAAAGTATAAGGAATCACAGACAGAGCACAACAGGAACTGTATCAATTAAAGCAGAAAGAAGTGGGGAAGGCAGTCAGAAAAGCAAAGGCCCAAACCGAGGAAAAGATAGCCAACTCAGTTAAGGGGGATAAAACCTTTTATAGGTACATTAGAGAGCATAGAAAGGTTAAGGGAGGGATAGTGAAGATTAATAAAGGAGAGGGGAGGTGGGCAGAGGGAGACAGTGAAAAGGCAAAGATACTGAATGAATACTTCTGCTCTGTATTCACAAAAGAAGAGGAGTTAACTAAACCAAACAGTAGAAGCACTCTGGATTGTGGGGTTGACGCCAGTCCATTTACAGAAGAGTACTGAAAGAACTCCTAAAACTCAAGGTGGACAAAGCAATGGGATCTGACGGGATTCACCCTAGAATCCTAAAAGAGCTAAGGGAGGACCTAGTGACACTAATAGCTTGGCAGAAGACACCAGGAGAAAGGACTGCTGTGTGACTGAACTTCTCTGCTGGGACTAAAGTAGAAGAACTTTTGTATTTGACTTTTAATTTAGGGTAAAAAACTAACAAAAAAAAAAGTGTGTGTTTGGGTTAACTGAACTGAATGGGTATCTGAAGAGTTATCTAGGTGTAAATCTCAGGTGACTGAAAGGACTTAACTGCTGTGAGGTTTAAATTACTTGTAGAAAGATCTGTAAGTAGGGGAGTGGCTTAGCTAGAAGGAAGCTACATTTAAAGACTGCCTTAGAAAGTTTCTGCTAATAGCTTGGCAGAAGACACCAGGAGAAAGGACTGCTGTGTGACTGAACTTCTCTGCTGGGACTATATTGCCCTCCTTCCCTCCCTCCACCCCAAGCTAGTTCTATTTTTATAGGCACAGAATTTGACTGACAACAGGAACTTCCTGTTTAGTTGCAGGAAGTGAGTGATCACAGAACCACCAAGGACCCACCATCCTAGAAGGGCAAGAGTAGCTCTCCGGGCCCCTCTAGCTGCTGGAGGTCTGCCTCTGAGCAGGTAAGTGGTCTACTGCGAAATATAGGATATTCTTGTCTCAGAACAGGACAATCAGGATCTTAAAGGGCACACAGGCTTAAAGTAAGGAGAGAGAGAGAGAGAGAGAGAAAAAAAACAGAGGAAAGAGTAAGGATTGCAAACAGTTAAGGGGCCAGAAATAGGACATGATTGGAGTGGTACAGTGCAGTGGCTGTGAGCAGCAGTCTTAGGGAGATGTTCTGGAGGATGCAGTGTTGTCCCATCTGCAGGCACTTTCTGGGCTGAGGAGGAGGTTGCTCATCTCCAGGCTGAGTTGGCCAGGATTTGTGGGACCTCCTCTCCATCCAGGGACCACCAGTGCCACTGCCGTTGCCTCAGAGATTGCCAAGAAAGAGGAGGGTTGGACCACAGTGGGCTCAGGGAGGGTGAGGGTGGTGGAACAGAGGGCATCCTCCCATTGTACCTCCACAATTCCCATACCATTCTGGCAAAGTGTGTTCCTCCATGGAGGCACCCACAGTGGAGACCAAGAGGATGCTGGGAACCTCCACAAAGGAGACCCACAGGAGGGTGGCAGGGGACCCCTGCAGGAAGGAAACAACTCCTGGTGGGGACTCCATTGTTAGGAAGGTAGAGCTGGGGAGGAAGGGAGAGGAGGAGGTGCCTGCCTGGTGCCATGGCTTGCAGGGACAGGAAGCGAATCCTCAGGATTGCGGAGCAGCTGCACAGGAGGGGAGCTGGATGTCATTGTCTCACCTAGGAACAAATGACCTGGCTAAGAAAGGATTAGAGAAGTGCAGCAAGAGTTTGTGGAATTGGGGAGGGCCTTTAGTCAAGTAGCACATGGTAACCTTCTGAGGTGCTACCCATCTATGGCATAGGAGAGGCTAGGGTGTTCCGCACCATGGGATTCAATCAGTGGTTGAAAACTGGTGTGGAGCTCGAGATTGTGGCTTCATTGGGGACTGGGGTCCACCTGAGTGATGCAAGCCTATACTGGCATGATGGGCTGCATCTGTCTGGGAGGGAACCAGGATCTAGGTGAAAGCTTTTAAACTAGCCAAGGGGAGGCACTGGAAAGGAGAAGGAAATCTCAGCCCCCCAAAAATAATCACGGTAGTAAGTGCGGCAAACACCAAATATAGAGGCGCTCGATGGGGAGAAGGGCAGGGGTAAATGAAAGTGACAAAGACAGGGACAGGGATGGGGCAAAGGAGTAAGGCCATCAGGAAATGGAGGTAATGAGTACCAATGCCCGTAGTCTGGGCAACAAGCTCCTGAGCTGATGGCCTTAATGGAAGAGGGATGCCTGGATATCGTAGCAGTCACAGAAACATGGTACACAGAGAACCATGACTGGGATGTTAACATACCAGGTACATAACCTACAGGAGACAGGCAGAGGAGAAGAGGGGAGGAGTAGCTCTCTAT
The DNA here is from genome assembly GCA_016271365.2 of Neoceratodus forsteri. Lineage (NCBI taxonomy): Eukaryota > Metazoa > Chordata > Ceratodontiformes > Ceratodontidae > Neoceratodus > Neoceratodus forsteri. Next base: position 1,098,672,680 of record CM057451.1, read on the forward strand.
GTAAAGGAAGGGATAAAAGCACTGAACAAAAGAGTAAACAGGGAGGAGAGGAGGCACTGTGGGTCACCTTGGGGACTGGAAAGGGCACCACAATCCGCACAGGGTTGTACAGACCCCATGTCAGGGAAGGAATGGACAAGGATATGATAGAAGGCATTCTTAGAATGGCAGAAGGAGATACTGTTGATGGGAGACCTGAATATGCCAGATGTTAACTGGAGCACATTTGCTGCAGCCACATCCAAGAGCAGGGCCATTCTTGATGCCCTGCAGGTGGCAGGCATTAGACAGCTAGTTTCGGAACCCACTGTGAGGAGCAATCTTAGACCTCATACTCTCAAACAGGGGCAGTGAGAGGATCTCAGATCTAGAAGTGGGTTGCCATCTGTGGACAAGTGACCATCAAACAGTGGTGTCATGTTAAACTCAGCTATAGAGTCAAGCCATACAAAAGTGAGGGTACTGGACTTTAGGAGGGCTGACTTTGGCAAGATGGGAGAGTGCCTCAGAAAAGCACTAGCAAACAGGCTAGAAGAAGGTGTGGAGCAACAATGGGGAATTATCAAAACTGCCATCACAGAGGCAACAAGCCTTTGTGTGAAGCAAATGAACAAATCAAAACGAAGAAAAAGCCACTATGGTTCTTAAGAGGTGGCTGGAAAGTCAGGAAGAAAAGATGGCATACGGAAGTATAAGGAAACACAGAAGGAGCAGGACAGAGAGCTGTACCAGTTAAGGCAGAAGGAAGCAGGAGGGAAGTCAGAATAGCAAAGGCCCAAACTGAGGAAAAGATGGCCAACTCAGTTAAGAAGGAATAAAACCTTTATAGGTACATCAGCGAAGTGAAAGACAAAGGGAGGGATAGTGAGGCTGAATAGAATGAACAGTGGGTGGGCAGAGGGGACAGTGAAAAAGTAGAATACTGAAAGAATATTTCTGCCAGTATTCACAAAGGAGGGGGAAGTGCCTAATCCAATTAACAGAAGCACTCTTGATAGGGGGGTCGATCCAGTTCTTTCACAGAAGAAAGGGTTCTGCAAGAACTCCTAAAACTGAAGGTGGACAAAGCAATGGGTCCTGATGGAATTCACCCAGAATTCTAAAAAATTAAGGAGGAAATAGTGAAACCACTGGCTACTCTTTTAATAAATCATGGGAGGATGGTGTGGTACCGAGGACTGGAGGAAGGCGGATGTGATTCCTTCACAAAAGTGGGTCAAGACAGAGGCAGGAAACCACAGACCTGTCAGTCTGACCTCTGTGTAGGGAAAGTGATGGAGTCACTTCTGGAAGGAAAGAATAGTAGAATACCTAGAGGCCAGTGGAGCACAGGACCCAAGGCAGCATGGGTTCACAGCGGAAGGTCATGTCAGACGAGATCTAATAGATTTCTTTGACTGGGTGACCAAAGTAGTAGACCAGGGAGGGCTGTGGACATGGCCTACCTAGACTTTAGCAAGGCATTTGACACAGTCCCACACAAAAGATTAATAGTCAAATTAACCAGCCTGGGAGTGGGACCCAGGGTGGTAGCCTGGGTAAAACATTGGCTGGACAACAGGACACAGAAGGTAATTGTAAATGGAGTCCATTCTGAAGAAAGGGGGGTTACTAGTGGGGTACCACAGGGTTCAGTATTGGGTCCAGTCCTTTTTAATGTCTTCATCAGTGACATTGCAGAGGGACTGGAAGGAAAAGTATGCCTTTTTGCAGATGACACAAAAATCTGCAACAGGGTTGATACACAAGGAGGCGTGGAAAGGATGAAAAGGGACTTGGCAAGGTTGGAGGAATGGTCAGAAGTATGGCAGCTAGGATTCAATGCAAAGAAGTGCAAATACTGCACCTGGGAAACAAGAACCAGGGAAGAATACACAATGGTGGGAGGTAGTAACAACAAAAAGAAAGGGACCGGGGGTAATCATATCAGATGACCTTCAGATTAGCAAGCAAATGTGAGAAGGCAGTAGGAGGGCTGGGGTATACTGGGATGTATGGGAGAGGCATCAGCAGCAGAAAACAGGAAGTTGTTATCCCTCTGTACAGACAGTTGGTGAGACCCCATCTGGATACTGTGTCCAGTTCTGGAGACCCCATCTCCGCAAGGACATAGACAGGATAGAGGCAATCCAGAGGAGGGCTACTAAAATGGTGCAGGGTCTGCAAGAGAAGCCGTATGAGGAGAGACTAAAGGAGCTATATATATACCCTTGAGGAAAGAAGGGAGAGGGGACATGATAGAAACTTTTAGCACTCAGTGGAATCAACAAAGTCCAAGAAGGTAGCATTTTTCAGAAAAGAGACTTGCAAGAACAAGGGGACACAATTTAAAGATAGGAGGACGCTTCAGGGCAATGTGAGGAAGTATTATTTCACAGAGAGGGTAGTGGATGCATGGAACAGCCTTCCTGAGGAGGTTGTCGGGTCTAAAACTGTGGGAGAATTCAAGAATGCATGGAACAGACATAAGGCAATTCTTGTGGGGGGTAGGAAGAAATAGGCTGTTGGTTAACTAGGATCTGAGGCCTATCCTGTAGGTTGGGAAATGGGCAGACTAGATGGGCCTAGCGGTCCTTATCTGCCGTCAGTCTGTTTCTATATGTTTCTATGACACCACTAACCACACTTTTTAACAAATCATGGGGGTGCTGCTTCATACATGGGAGGAGACAGTGATACTGGGGGGACCCTTACCGATCGGGCGGGTCTGGGGAGAGGAGGAGGCATCACTGGCGGGAGGGGGCAGGCTAAGCAGGGAGAAGAGGTAGCGGAAGTGGAAATCACAGCAGAGTGTGAGGGAAGCCCTCAGGTCCCTTAAGACGGAGAAAGCACCGGGGCTGGATAAATTACATCCCAGAGTGCTGAAGGAACTTGCGGATGTCCTGTCGAAACCCCTGGCAGAGCTTTTCACCATCTCTGAGGACAGTGGGTGCCCCAGGACTGGAAGGTGGTGCATACAGTGCCTATCCATGAGGTGGCAGGGAACTACAGACCTGTCAGCCTGACATCGGTGGTGGGTAAGGTGATGGAGGGCATTGTCAAGGAGGAGCTAGGGGGGACCTAGAAAAGTCAGGTGCCTGGACGATAGACAGCATGGATTCATCCCAAGGAAATCATGTCGGACAAACCTTGTGGAGTTCTATGACTGGATGAGTGCCTTGGACCTGGGTAGACCAGTGGACGTCCTCTTTCTAGACTTTAGCAAGGCATTTGACTCTATTCCTCACGTGGGCCTGTTGGATAAGCTGGGAGAAATGGGGGTGGGGAACCAGATAATCCGATGGATAGGCAATTGGCTCCAGGACAGGACCCAGAGGGTCGTAGTTGGCGGGATAGTCTCCTCCCCAAGGAGGGTCATTAGTGGGGTCCCACAGGGATCAGTCTTGGCCCCTCCTGTTCAAGCCCACGCCTCTGACATAAGGACAGGTATCAGGAGTGAGATGAGTCTCTTGTGGATGACTCAAACTGGGAGGCGGTGGTGGATGGGGAGGAGGGAGGGTGACCCTACAGGGGACCTGGAGGCTCTGGAAAGATGGTCGGAGAAAGTGGAAGCTGAGGTTCAATGCAGGAAATGCAAGGTACTCCACCTGGGACCAGAAACCCGGCCACCGCCACAATCGGGGATGCTGCAAGACCCAATGGCTGAGAGGACCCATGGGGTGGTGGTGGTGGATGTTGAGATGAAAACTCTGACTTGTAGGAGGGCAGCAGCCAAGGCCAACTGGATGCTGGGATGCATCGCTAGGGGATCACCTCAGAAGGAGGGAAGTGATACCCTCTGTATAACTGCTTGGTGAGGCCGCACCTAGAGTACTGCATGCAGTTTTGGAGGCCACACTTAAAGAGGGACATTAAACTCCTGGAGAGGGTCCAGAGGATGGCAACCAAAATGATTTGGGGCTTGGGGACAGGACCTCATGAGGGAGGCTCAAGAGCTAAATATGTACACATTGGAAGAGAGAAGGGACCAGGGAGACATGATAGAGGTGTTCAGGTACATGAAGGGGGTAAACAGGGGAGGAACAGTCGGGGTGCTTCGAAGGAAGGAGGAGGGGCCACTAAAGGGCATGGGTGGAAGCTGGAGGGGGGAAGATTCAGGGGAGAAAGGAGGAGGTGCTACTTCACTGAGAGGGTGGTGGAGCCATGGAATGCGCTGCCTAGGGGGCTGGTGGAGGCAGACACGGTGGAGGGGTTCAAGAGGGGGTGGGACAGGTACAGGGGAAGGGTTCTGGAAGCAAAATCCAATGCAACGAGAATATCCAGAACTGGGAAGGGAGAAGCCAGAGAAGGCGAGGGGGGCAGCAAGGTCAGCTGCCAGGGTGGGGGCTGACCAAACGAGCAGATGCAAAAGACCGTTAGGCCTATTCTGCTGGCATTTTAGTTTGGGAAGATGGGGATTGTACCCGAGGACTGGAGGAAGGCAGATGTGAATCCACTTCACAAAAGTGGGAGCAAGGCAGAAGCAGGAAACTACAGACCTGTTAGTTTGACCTCAGTGGTGGGGGAAATGATGGAATCACTTCTGAAAGAAAGAAGTTGAGTACTCTAGAGGCCAGCAGGGCACAGGACCCAAAGCAGCATGGATTCACAACAGGAAGGTCATGTCAGACAAATCTAATAGATTTCTTTGACTGGGTGACCAAAGTAATAGACCAGGAGGGCTGTGGATATGGCCTACCTAGACTTTAGCAAGGCATTTGACACAGTCCCGCACAAAAGATTAATAATCGGTTAGCCAGCCTGGGAGTGGGTCTGGGGTGTAGCCTGGGTAACAAACTGGCTGCACAACAGGACTGACAGAGGTAATAGTGAATGGAACACATTCTGAAGAAAGGGGGTTACTAGTGAGTACCTCAGGTCTCAGTACTGGGTCCAGTCCCTTTAACGCCTTTATAGGTGACATTGCAGAGGGTCTGAAGGAAAGGTATGCCTCTTTGCAGATGACACAAAGATCTGTAACAGAATTGTTGCACAAGGGGGGTAGAAAGGATGAGAAGGGACTTGGCAAGGTTGGAGGAATGGTCAGACATATGGCAACTTAGATTCAATGCAAAGAAGTGCAAAGTAATGCACCTGGGAAATAAAAATCCAGGATAAGAGTACACAATAGCAGGGGAGGTACTAATGACCAGGGCCACTGGAAAATTGCGGAAAATTTTACCCAAAAATGTGGGGATTTTCTTGCAAAAATTGTGGGAAAATTGCGGGGGTTCACTATACATCCCCATTGCCCCCTAATAAATATTTTATTGTTTGCTGCAGCATGTATTGATCACATAAATTGTTAAATGAATGTATTGCCACTTGTAAATGCTTTTAATATGAAGAAAGATGTGTGTTTTTGAAATGCACTGTAAACTAATCATTATGTAGCATATCTTCTAAAAATCAAGACATCTAAGTCATGCAGTGCTAACTAGATTTTATTCAATAATTTACAGTTAGTCTGTACTGAATACATCCTGAAATAACATATTTTGCCAGTTTATAGATGTTAAATAATGAAGCCTGTTTAAACTACTTGCTTTGGTGCAAGAAAAAAATAAACGGATAACCAGGGTGCCTAATAAAGCTCTAGTAAGAACAATATTTATTTTGTTAAAATTATTACTGTTCTTAATCAGCACTGTAAATACATTTTAAAATCACAAGATAAAAGTATCAAATCATACCAATAGCTTTTCATTACATCATACAATAGTTTTTAATGCATTGTACTTTTGTTCTACTCGGTTTGCAGTGATTTTACTTGGGTTGCAATTATTTTGCCTATTTGAAGGTAACTGTTTAACTATACTTAACCTTTTCGGCATGTTTTCAGAAATGTTTGCTTTTTGTAGGCTTGTATGTGAGTATACGGTTGTGGCAGACTGACATGTAAGAATCCCTGTCACCAACCCCATCAGAAGCACATTCAAGTTTGTAATCAGCAGGGCCATCCAAACTCTTGACACATTTGAATCAAAGGAAAATCTACCCTACCATTCAAAAACAAGCATTGTGATCAAGGCTTCATTTAGGTGAATGGGGCACTTTGCACCCCTTCTCACACCTATTGTTTCAGTTTCTGTGTCAGCAAAAAGTTCTCTGATACTCTGCTTTAACACAGATTTTAAGTGTTCAAGTCTACATATGCATGACCAGAGGATTCTGAAACCAAAGCAGGGAAGTAATCACATGAAAGCAGTCACGTTTGACCCCTTCTCACCTCACACTGTACTGTTTTGGTCAAATCCAAGTCTGTGTACCATATCTGAGTAGATTTCCTTGAGAATTTAAATATTTTTATACAATTTCAGTCAAAATTCCATAAATGTAAGAAATTGCAAAATTATGGATTTTGTCTTAGGAGAAGAATTGAAATTGCAGTGTGGGGAGGAAAATTAGCACATAATTTTTCAGTAGCCCTACTAATGACAACAGTAATGGAAAGGATCTGGGTGTAGTCATATCAGATGACATAAAGGTGAGGCAATGTGGAGAAGTCAGTAAGGAGAGCCGGGGATACTGGGATGCACAGGAGGGCATCACAAGTAGAAAAGGGAAGTGGTTATCCCTCTATACAGACAGTTGGTGAGACCCCATCTGGAGTACTGCATGCAGTTTTGGAGACCTCATCTACGCAAGGACATAGGATGGAAGCAGTCCAGAGGAGGGCAACTAAAATGGTGCAGGATCTATATCAGAAACCATATGAAGAGAGACAGAGAGAGCTTAATATGTATACCCTTGATGAAAGGGGGGACATGATAGAAACTTTTAAGTACCTCAAGGGAATCAACAAAGTCCAGGAGGGTAGCATCTTTCAGAAAAAGATGTGTAAGAACAAGGGGGGACGGTTCAGGGGTAATGTGAGGAAATTCTTTTTCATGGAGAGAGTGGTGGACACATGAAACCGCCTTCCTGGAGAGGTTGTGGGGTCTAAAACAGTGGGGGAATTCAAACATGCATGGAAACATAGAATTTGACAGCAGATAAGGGCTGCTTGGCCCACCCAGTTTGCCCATTCCCTACCTACTGGATAAGCTGAGATCCTAGTTAACCAGCAGCCTACTTCTTCTTACCCCCACCCCCCAGAATTGCCTTATGACTGTCCCATGCATGCCTTGAATTCCACCACTGGTTTTGACTCCACAACCTCCTCTGGAAGGGTTGCAGGAAGTAGGCTGTTGGCTAACTAGAATCTGCAGCTTATCCAATAGGTAGGGAAATGGGCAGACTGGGTGGGCCAAGTGGTCCTTATCTGCTGTCAAAGTCTGTTTCTATGTTTCTAAATTCAGAGTGGAAAAGATTAGGTTAATTTACTGCTAATGATCTTAATGGCCATACTTCACACCTCTCAAACAGACTGGTTTTACAAACAAAGGCAGGTCTGAATGACTGACATCAGAACATCTTTGTAACCTGGACATGGCAATGCAGCCAAAACAGTGAATGATTTGATAAATCAGTTAAGAGTATATGAGCACTCAAAATGGCCCAAAAACCGAACTGCATTTAATCAAAACCAGATGAGGACCCTAAAAACCGGAGTATCCAGTCAAAAACTGGATAGGTGGCAACCCTAACTGTTATGTTTGTTCCCAATTACTTTTTGATGTGTCTAAGTTACTCAGTGATTTCTTGCATAAGTTGTTTAATGATTACCTGTTTAGCTGCTGCTTAATCATTTGCCTAATCTAGTTTACTGATTATTTGCTTAAAGCAGGGGTTCTGAAATGGTGAGGCCAGCCTACCTGGGAAGGCCCCAACCTGTTCCAGGGGAGGCTCAAGCAAGTCTGAAAAAGTAGTGTATTTGAATTTTGAGTTTGATATTTTGTGTGATAGGATGAGGCAAACTGAAAGAGGATAACAGGGCAATTTATGTATTTATTTACATTTGGTGACCAGGAAAGGTACACTGAGCCAAGGCTTATTACAGGTGAACCCGGGGAAGAGTGGCAAGTGAATACAGTTTCAAAGGTAACTGCAAAGCAGTCAAGCAACACACAATGATCAACAGTGCAAACAAATAGGAACCATAAACAAATGGTGAGAGGTAACAACTGACCAATTAGGCTTGTGGCAGAACTGCCCAGTATAACAGCCGATATACAAGACTTTAGCAGAGAGTTACTAGGACCAAGAGCAGGAGAAAGCAAAAGGATCACTGAGGAATTAAGAGCAGAATAAGAGGGGGGAGAGGCAGAGGTGGGTAGGAAGGTTATTCCAGATGGAAGGTAAACAGAATGAGAAAGCAGTCTGACCATGAAGGTATTGCAACAAGGGGTAACAATAGTTTGAGAATCAAAATAGCAGAGCAAGTAGGTTGAACGGTGGGGGTGGGGGGGTCAATAAGCTGAATAAAGTAAGAACAAACTACTCAAAGGAGTTTCCCTTTATTACTGATGAACTGAGTAAAGTATGCTATTTTTCTATGGGGAGGCCCAAGATTATTTCAATATTTGGGGGAGGCTCAGGATCTTTTCCATGGCTTGGGGGAGGCTCACTATGACAAAGACTGAGAACTATTGACTTAAAGGGAATCTGTACCATGCAGCCTCACATTGTAAATATGTGAGCCTTGCATGTTCAGCTGTTAACACATGGTGAAGAGCAGTTATGTTAGTGCCCCACAAAATGTTTTTTAACAATTAACATACCCTGAAGCACAGTGCCATTTTAACTCAGTTCGGGCATTCTGTGCAGCAAACATGGCTCCCATGATGACATCCATGCCTCACCACCTAGTGAGAGCAACGTCTATGTGGCAGTCCCCTTACAGTGCAGTACACATTGAGCTCTTTACTCTAGTCCCCAGTAACAGTGTACATACCCCAATGCTAGTGCCCCTGGTCCTCCATTAGGTCTGGGAAACGGGTGAGAAAACATCCTTCTGTGCTTAAAAATTTATTTTGTGTTCAGAGCCCTGCATCTCCATTGATACACACAGCTTCTTCCCATGATGATCCGGCCCCAGCATGCGCTGCAGTGAGCATGCACATCTATGCCTACTGTATGCTTTATAATGGAGAAGGTTTGAGAAAATGTAAACAGTACCTTATTAATTTGTGGTGCAGGACAACTATATGAGCCTCTATAATGGTGTCTCCTGTTAAACAGAGCGCTGGAATTTGCAGTATAACAATTGTATCTTCCTTGTCAATCTTCACCATTCATTACTGCTTGGGTGTATGGCTGGGCGCACCGTCCGCAGACTTTTTTTTAAAAAAGCTAGTACTAACAATGGCCGCCCTCGAGAGTGACGTCATGCGTGAGGGGCGGCGTTAGTAGCGACCGACTCCTCCTCCAACTCAGTTCTGTTTCTCCCACCGTCGAGGGCAGCACCTGTCACGAAGTGCTCTCTGCTAACTCGCGCACGACTCCTGATTTTTCCCACACACTCTATGCCAACCGGTAAGACTGTTCCTTTTCTTTCTAAAGCGGCCACGGGTGTGTTTCTACTGTTTTCTCTCAATAGTTTGCGTTATGTGTCGGTTCCGAACCAAGCTGTTTCCAAGACGGGCCGCCCCTATGCGTCGTGCTCCTGTGGCGGCATTTCTCCGTCTCTGACCGCATGACGTCTGTCTTCATTGCCTGGGACCCAACCATGATATGGATTCGTGCAACACCTGTTTCTCCATGGACCGCCGTGTCCTCAGTCCAGCGATGTTCCAAGCTCGGCAAGGCCCATGGACGCCGAGGGCGAAGCGTCGCTCGAGGACTCTCAGATAAGGTCTCTAGGCCCCTCCCCGGGTCCCCTCCGGGCCTCTCTGATCGAGGAGGAGGGTCTCTCATCTCTTTCTTGCCGAGGAGGAGGCCCTTCTGCGTGTGTCGGGGAGTCGTAGTCCCTTCCGGGGCGCGACGCCCGACTACCGCCTCGGCAGTCACCTCTCGGAGGTGCAGGCTCCCCCGTGTCGAGGCCCTCGACTTCTGGGCCTGGCACGGTGGACCCTCGGCCCGCACCTTCGGCGCCATTTGGATCCAGGCGCCATTCGGCAGTGCTGGTGATCGGCGCCCTGGCGGCCGCTGCTTTGGATCGAGCACAGTTCGCTGCACTGGTGATCATGGCGGCACCACCTAGCGGCGCGCTGTTCGCGGCGCCCGATGATCATGGCGCCAGTCGGTGGCGCCCTCGCCTCCAGCACCGTTGGCCTGATCTTGCCTCCTTCCGGCGTCCGGCTCGGGTTTCGGCCGCGAGCGGTGCCTTTGTCCTGCCCGGCCGTGGGTGGTTGAGAGTCGGCCTGGCTGTTGCCAGCGTTAGGAGGCGAGCGGTGCCACCATTAGCACGGTGCTGTTACCGGCGCGTTGCCTCTAGGGACCCTGGGTGGCCAGCATCGAGGTCCAGCTGGTCTCGTCTTCCTCGGAGGGCGATGGTTCAGACATGGACCCATCCCAGCACCCCCACTCTTGAGTCTGGGTCCCTGTGGCTAGAGGTACCAGGCGCGCGGGCCCTCCTCTGTCCCCCCTTCCGTCCTCTCCTGAGGGCTCCCTGGCTGGGGGTGGCCGGGGGTCCCGGGAGGGAGACGTGGGGGTGACGGAGGGGGAGGCTCCCCTCTCCGGAGGGCCGGTGACAGCTACCCCCTGGGGTGCTGTTGCCCCCTCTGGGGATAGGGGGATGCTGCTGTCGAGGAGGAGGGCCCTCTCGGAGTCCGAGGGGTTGAGGGGCAGAGGATCGGGCCCTCTGTCTTCTTTGGCCACCTCGGGGGGGGTGGCCAGGAGCCGTAGCGCCGAACCCCGCCCCTCCCTCCGGGGCTCTAGGGTGCCCTCTGGCGGCGTTGTTGCGGGCTGCCCTTCTGGATCCATGCAGTCCCGACGTCATCACAGGGGAGGTTCTCTCCCTGGGCTCTTCCAGGCTCCACTTCCCCAGAGTTCCGTTTTGCGGCCTGGTCTGCTGTCCGGGACCCCTCCAGCTAGGGCTCCGTTCCCCGGATTCCAGAGCCCTGGCAGAGATCTGTTGCCTCCTTGTAGGTGCCTCTCTCCCATCTCTCTGCCTCCTCCAACCCCGCTCCCAGGCCATGTCGGTCCTACGGGTCCGTTATCTTGGGAGCAGTTCAGAGGTTCTGCTGCGGCCTTCCCCTCATATGTTAGATACATGCATGAGCGGGTTTTTCGACTCTCCCCACCACGCCAAGAGTCTTCTGGGCATTCCAGCTCCCCATCATCCTCGTCTCCCTCCTCTGAGGGAGAGGAACCCCCTGCTCATCTCTCCTCCGATGCTGATTTCACGGAATATCAGCATTTCCTTTCGAGGATGGTGAGGGATCTTAGGATTTCCTGTGTTCGGAGAGACAATACCGAATGGGAGACGCGTGAGTTCCTCGGTGAATTCAGTGCCCAGCATTTGGTGGTACCTTCCTGGCCTATCCCCTTCCAGGAGGCGTCTATCCGGTCCTGGCAGTCCCCAGCCGCTTCTTCTCCAGCCCCGGCTGACTGTCAGCGAAGGCATTGTGCACCCTCGGAGTCTCTAGGTATCCTTCCCAACCCCCTCTCTGGTTTGGTCTACCTGGACACTCCTTCCAGGCGCTGCTGCCTGGCGCACGACCGCCCACCGGATCTGGACTCTCTGCAGTTCAACCGTTGGGGCGAAAAGAGTGTTCTCTTCTTCTATCGCAGGTTGCCTGTATTGCATCACATCAGGCTTCGCCACACTGCCTACAACCGGCATTTGTGGTCGAGTGATGTCCCAACTTTTGGCATCAATGCCTGATATGGAGCAAACCAGACAAGCCGTTGCCCTCTCGCGATAGGCCTGGAGCTGGCAAGACACCAAGCAAGGGCATCTTATGGCGCCAATGAGGTGGCTTCCAGGCTTCCGAGGACAGCGATCTGCATTAGAGTGAGGGCGGACGGCTGGTCCTCTAAAGGTTGTCACCCCTGGCCCGGCGTGGGGTGATTTGCTCCGCCTTCGGGGACCCGTCTCTTCTCCTCTAGAGCTAGGAGGCTTTTGCAGGGGCTCTCTCCGTCTCCTCATCCTTGGGAGGCACCTCAGCTCTTCTCCCACCAGAGCTCTGTAAATAAGCCAGGGTCTTCCTTCGGTTTCTCACCAACAGGAGGCTGGGGGTCTTGTTCCCTCAGGGTCTTTTACCCCTTCCCCTTCGGGAAGAGGAGCTAATACTCACCCAAGCAGTAATGAATGGTGAAGATTGACAAGGAAGATATGAAAATTACGTACCTACCGTAATTCTTGATCTTCTCTTGTATCTTCACCATTCATTACTGACCCCGCCCACCATTCCCTCAGTGGCCTCCTCCTGTGGCTTCTCCCCCTCCCGTCTCCTTCCTCTCTCTGCAAATATAATAAAAATAAAAAAAAAAAAAGGGAAAATTACTTTCCAATTTTCCAAAAAAAAAAAAAAATTTTTAAAGGGGGGCCTTAATTCTAATCCAGAAAATTATTTACTATAAGATTCTTGGGCGTTTGCTAGAATTGCGGTGTGGTGATCAGGCTGCACAACTATCTCTTTGCCATACCTTCTGGCGAGATACTGCTGGGGCTCCTGCCTGACTCTGTCTATACAGTTTTAGTCCAGCATTCCCTGCTACCAGCTGTTAAGCCCTAGAATCACAACCCCTTTATTCTTGCCTTGCAGAGCAGAGGCAGGTACGATTATTTTCCCTTTCTAAAAAAAAAAAAAAAAAAAACTGAGGAACTCTCTCCGACTGCTGAAAGACAATCCCTGGCTTATAGGGTCATGCTCCTAAACCTGCAAGTTATGCTCTGTCAAAAAAAGGAAAAGAAAGGGAAGAAAAATTCTTTTCTTTTAATAATGTAGATAATTATTTTCCTTCAAGTGTCCTTCTTGGACAGTTTTGCAGAAAAGCAGTGCTAACCATGACCAGTTCTCCAGTCTAAGCCTCTGGCCTGCCTTAGCAAGTCGATTGAGTTCCATTTCAATACCTATAAACCGCCGAAAGGCCTAGATTTTCTATTTCTCAACCCTTGAGCAGCTCTTACATGCTGCCTAGGATTTATCCTTTCCTACTCGGGTGTCCTCCAGTTAAAGGCCTTTTCTCGGCCAGGAGCCCGAGGTTAGGATCAAGGACCATGGCATGTTGAGGTCAAGGACTATGCTCTTCTGAGTCTGTCTAGCGGGTTTGGTGAACCTTCTGTTCAGCTCTATCACCGGGGATTCTTGCTCCCCTGCTAATCGAGCCTTAAGCTTTTCAGCTAACTATGTTCGTTGGGCATTCTGGTCTCCAACATCCCATCTTTCTCTTCTTCTTCTTCTTCTTCTTCTCCTTCTTCTCCTTCTTCTCCTTCTTCTCCTTCTTCTCCTTCTTCTCCTTCTCCTTCTCCTCTCCTTCTCCTTCTCCTTCTCCTCCTTCTCCTCCTTCTCCTCCTTCCCAGTAAGGAGGCCCTCACGATCCTAGGTTAGGAATGTTCTTATCTCCTCTGTCCTTTCTCCATCGGCTTATTCCTTTTTTAGTTCATTCTTCCTTACTTTGCTATCCCTTGGCTACCTTGCCTCGCTGTCTCTCTTTTCTATGCTTTGCTTTTTGCCTCTCCGGCTCACAGAACTGAGTTGGAGGAGGGTGAGTCGCTACTAACGGCCCCTCGCGTATTTGATGCGTCACTCTCGGCGCCATTAATACAAGCTTTTAAAAAAAAAAAAAAAAAAAAAAAGCTCCCGTGGCAGATTGCCTCGGCTTACACCCAAGCAGTAATGATGGTGAAGATACAAGAGAAGATCAAGAATTACGGTAGGTACATAATTTTCATTTATCTCAGTGCGGGGAGGCGCATCATGGAGGCGTCTATGATCGCTCTCCCGTTCTGAGATAAACAATTGTTATATTGCAAATTCCAGCGCTCTGTTTAACAGGAGACACCATTATAGAGGCTCATATAGCTGTCCTGCACCACAAATTAATAAGGTACTGTTTACATTTTCTCAAACCTTCTCCATTATAAAGCATACAGTAGGCATAGATGTGCACGCTCACTGTAGAGCGTGCTGGATCCGGCGCATCATGTGAAGAAGCTGCATATGTCAATGGAGATGCAGGGCTCTGAACACAAAATAAATTTTAAGCACAGAAGGATGTTTTCTCACCCATTTTCCACACAAGCTAATAGAAGACCAAGGGCACTAGCATTGGGGTATGTACACTGTTACTGGGGACTAGAGTAAAGAGCTCAATGTGCGATGCACTGTAAGGGGACTGCCACATAGACGTCCGTGCTCTCACTAGGTGGTGAGGCATGGACATCATCACAGGAGCCATGTTTACTGCACAGAATGCCCGAACCAAGTGAAAATGGCTCTGGGTGGCGCTGTGCTTTGGGGGTGTTCATGGTTGTAAAACCTATATTTAAGGGCTCTAGCACCTCTAGTTTTTAGCATGTGTTAACAGATGACCATGTAAGGCTCACATATTTACAAGGTGAGCCCGCATGGTACAGATTCCCTTTAAGTCTGTTGCTGATTACTTGCCCTGGTATCTCAGTGAGCAATTGTTTAACACACACATGCTTCTCCTGACTACAGTGTTAACCCTCCTACCTCATCCCACCTCAAACCTCCTTGTACAGACCCCCCTCCACCTACACACACCCCTTCCTCCTCCCTCCCTCTGTCATCCCTATTCACCCTGGCCTTTTATACTCCTCTCTAAACTTGGAATTCCTCCATTGGTGCTGTCTCTTCCCCATCTCTCCCCCGCTCCACCTCTCCTCTCGACAAAATGGTGGAGGTGGTTAATGCCCATCTTTCCCCTTCTCCACCTTCTATCTGGTGATTGACTTAATTCTGCCCTCCCCAACCCCTTTACCCTCCCTATCTAAAAGCCTCCAACTCGTCCATCTGAATGCAAGGAGTCTACCTCCAAAGCTAGACATACTCAAAGTATAGACCTCCATGTACTCTCCTGACTTCCTCTGTATTACAGAAACCTGACTCTCCTCCAGAATCCTTAACTCCCACTTAGCATTGCAAGATTACCATTTCTCTCCTCCTCCATAACTCATAAGGAGATTCTCCCCTCCTCCCATGAACTATTCCTATTAAAACTCTTCCTCCCCTCTACCACCCCAGTTTTTGTAGGAATCGCTGAACCCACCAGGCTCAACCCTTGTACTGCTAATAATTCCCTCCGGGACTGGGTGCTGTCCTTCCACTGCCACTGGATCACAGTGGCTGAAATACTACCAGACTCATTCAGTGACCATAGCCTAACATACTGCATTAGGAAAGTTCACCCTCCTCAAACCTCACCCAAATACATCTGTTACAGGTCCCTCACGTCACTTGACACTGAGGCCCTTAATGAGGATCATGACTCTTCTGACTGATCCCCTGTTTACTCTGCACTCAACATCGACAAGGCCCTGTCCTCCTTTATAACCATCAACAGGGTTTGGGACACACATGCTCCTCTCCAAAAAAGCAAAAAAAGTCAAGCGCCTCCACCACCCATGGATCACCCCCAAACTCATCGAGATGTTAGTCTCGTGACCTTGTGTGGGTGATTTTTCAAATCCACCCATGCTGCAGCTGATTTACAGGTCACTCAGGAACTCCTGTACCAAGGCAGTTCGAACAGACAAGGCTCTACTACAAGACCAACCTTCAGTCCAACCTAAGCTCCCTGGCCAACTTCTGTAAAGTGCTGCACTCCTTCGACCCACCAGCCCAGTCTCTTCTCCTCCCCCCCCCCCTTCTAGCAGATGGCTTGCTAGTCTCTGACCCACTAACTATTGCCTCTTTCTTCAACCAGTTTTTCACCACCTGTGCCCTATCCAGCCAGTCCTCTCCTGATCTCCCTCCAGATGCTTCACCCTCTCTTTCTGATGCGTTTGGCTTCCATCAGTCACCCCACAGGAAGTTCTCCAAGCTCCGATGTCCCTAAACTGATCAAAACACAGCCTTGATGGGTTAGATCCTAAACTCCTCCAACTATCCACCCTGGACATAACCCTCCCTCTCACGTACCTCCTAAACCTATCCTTTCTCTCTGTGTGTGGTGTCCCCCAAGCCTGGAAAATGGGCAAGTCCTACCACTCCACAAATGGGGTGATCTCTCCTCCCCTGGAAACTACAGGCCAATCTCGCTACCCCCTTCCTAGTGAACCCCAGGAATCCCTTGTGCTCTCCAGGCTTACCACCTTTCTTGTGTCTGTCTCTCTTTCTCCCCCCTTTCCCTCACAATCTGGCCTTAGAAAGAACCACTCCACCATCTCCTCTTTCCTCCACATGACTCCATCCTCACAGGAATGGACAAAGGACACATCACAGCAGCCACTTTCATTGATCTGGCCAAAGCATTCAACTTGGTACACACCACCACCTCCTAAACAAGCTGACCTCACCCCCACTGTAAATTGGTTCTGCTCCTACCTAGCGGGCTGCCTGCATTCAGTACAGGTGGGTGACATTCTGCGCCCCCCCCATATCCAGGATGGTGTTCCCCAAGGTTCCATCCTAGGTCCAATACTATTTGCAGTTTTTCTCAATGACCTTCCCTCTGCCTGTCTCCTCGCACATACACATGTATGCCAATGACATTGTAATTTACACATCTGCTCCCTCAACCATCACAATCTGAGTCCTACTCTGCAAGACTTCATGAATGTGCTGCACTTGTTCCAGGCAAACCAACTCAAATTAACACCAACAAACTGTGTCCAAGACCTTTGGCACTGGGCAGAAACTAGCTAGGCTCTCATCTCCCCCTGTCTTCTCTACCCTTGATGGTACCCAACTTGAGGTAGTCCCAGCCTTCAAATATTTGGGAGTCTGGTTGGACAGCAAACTAGACTTCTCCTCATACATTGACACCATCCACTTCAAGCTTGGTGCTTTATACCACAACAAGGACAGCCTTTCCCCACCAATCCGACAGGAGCTGGTCACCAAAATGATTCTCCCCATTTTTGATTGTCAATGTGGTCTACAGCTCTGCCTCCCCTTCATTACTCACCTGACTGATTACCCTCTGCAATGCTTTCTGTCATTTTGCCACTAACATGCCCCCCTGCACCCATCACCATTCACTGTACTCTATGCTTTCCTTACTTCCCCTATGCCACCAGACACACTGTTCTATCTTCATTGCTAAATACTGGTTTGACTCACTACCCCCCTACCTATCCTCTGCTTATGAGCTATGTTCCAGAGACTTGCGAACCCTCTCCATCCCTCTCCCACACGTATATGCTGGGCAACTGGCTTTTTTGCAGTGGCTCCCCAACTTCTGGAACCAGCTTCCCTCTTGCCTCCATGCTTCCCCATCCCTTCTTTCATTAAAGCACCTACTAAGGCTCTCTACTCAGCCTTCATGCAATTGTAACCCTCCCCCTGAAATAATGTGAAAACTTACTCAAGTTTGTATTTGTATTTTGCAACCGCCTTGTGGCACTCTTGCATTTGTCTCACGAGTACAGAACTCTTCTGTGTAAATAATGTACCTTACTCATTTTGCACCTACCCATGCTATACCCTTTTCCCTGAGTTGTACCTGAAAATGAGCCTCATCTCAGTGTGCCTATTCTGGTAACCAAATTTTAAATAAGCTAGGCTTCAGTTTTGTAAAAATAATATAGAAACTGAACTTAAATTAGAAGCTCAGGCCCCACACCCCCATCTGAAACATTTTCAACTAACTTGGAACTTTAGAACTGTTTGCATAACGGACCTTCTTATGGTTGTAAGGGTATCTAGAATATTTAGAAACGTCACAATTTGAGGCTTATAGCAGAAGTAAACATAGCTTGTGCAGTTACTTGTGATGTGTTCTGTTGGTCATAATGCATCTAATGTGGATATGACCTCTGGCTCCCCGTTTACATCTCCCACCAGGGATCAGACACCATAATCCAAGGACTGGCAAATGAAAAGAAAATATCTGTAGTGCATAATGGAATTGCCACTGTAATTTCAGATAGTTCACTACAAATGCAAACTGCAGTGGCATTTTATGTTTAGTGGTTTGAAGTTTGTTTGCTTTTTCAGGACACTCCAGGCAAAATGACTGGCTGTGAAGGTGTGGAACAGGAATTGGTTCCTAAGATGGAAGAGGCTCATGAAGGCTGTCGGAGTCTGTCAGATCTAGAAATGAATAAAGATGATGACCTTCATAAACCAGACTGACCACCTCCGTGAGATGGTGTGGGACAGCCTTTTCTAAATCTTGTTGTTTTTAGATTTTTATAAAAATGTGTCCCCATTGAGCATAGCTGTTGTGTCATGGGGGCAAGTCTGCAACTAGAATTCATGTTACAAACCTAATTTGCAAAGATGTAGTAATTGTCTAAAATAGCAAAACACTATTCTTTTAGAATAAGAACAGGTGTAGACGCTTATGGGCATGAGCTCTTCTTAGATAACTGGAGTTTAAACATGTTATCTTCTGTGCACTTCAGCCTAATAATTATATGTGTGTATTTAATTTTACAAATCTCAGAATAAAATTTGAAATGCATAACCTGTCAAACGACAAAAATGCAGCAGGACAATCGGTTGACTTGTCACTTTTTTCAGGGGTTCCTTTACCCTATTCCTTGTCTTCACTGCTTCCCCTGCCTGCTGGCACAGAACCCAATCCCTCTAGCTCAAGTGTATCCTCAGTATGGGCTTCCCCTGCTGCCACCAGGGGAAGGGAAATGGATCTAAGCCCTGGAATAGCAACTAGGGATGAAGGGGTGGTGATCTGTTATGCTGAGGGGTTGAGCGAGTATGGGACTTCTCATGCAATGTACGCAGGTCAGGTGTTTTGTAAATTCCCATTTTGCCTCCTCCCTCCACCAGGTGCATGTACACCATAGTACACCATAGGGGGCAGTATAGCGCAGTGGTCTAAGGCTCTGAGCTGCAAATCTGGTGACATCCAGCAGACCAGACCTGGATTTGAATCCCAAAGCTTCCACTTGCATACTGTGTGACCCTGAGCAAGTCACTTAACCTCCTTGTGCTCCCAGGTCA
Organism: Neoceratodus forsteri; assembly: GCA_016271365.2. Classification (NCBI taxonomy): domain Eukaryota; kingdom Metazoa; phylum Chordata; order Ceratodontiformes; family Ceratodontidae; genus Neoceratodus; species Neoceratodus forsteri. Next base: position 1,098,691,582 of record CM057451.1, read on the forward strand.
CTCCTGTAAAAAAGCTTTCAGCTTAGCGTGCTATACCTGGTTAAACAACTAAATAAATAAAGTATCTGGTGGGGGAAGGTACATGGAAGGTGCACCACCACTGCCAGGAGGTGCTTCTAGTGCTGTATGTGGTGCACAGTGCTTCTGTGGGAGGAGAGTGCCAGGGTAGATGCTTGTGTCATCCTGGGTTCTGGGCATGCACCAAGGTTGCCACCATGCCAGTGCAGTCTTTCACCACTCTGTGCAATGGAGTGACTTCTGTACATCACCTTTTGAGCTATGCAGTAGTGACTTGACATTATTTGTCTCTGTTAGTGCGGTACTAATCAGCTGTCCCACCAGTTGTGCACGTCTGACACAAGATTAGAAACACCTTATTGTGGTTGGAAAAGGAAAACAAGAAAACTATATTGCAGAGAAGAGGACTCTCTTAAAACAGCAAACTGAACAAATGTGTATGCTAATAGTGCTACTTTAGCTGGCAAGTGGCATGGGGGGGGTTTATACTATTGCTTTATCCAGAATAATCTGGTATGTGTGTAGTGTAGCAGAGTTGAGATCCTGTAGACCCTGGTTTGAATCTAGTGACCCCACCAACCTCCAATTTGGTTCCTCCCCATGGGTGTCTAATTGCAGCTGTTCATTGGCATGTAAAGCACTGTGAGATGCAGCATATGAATTTTACCAGCAGAAGGCCTTACAGTCCATCTGGTCTGCCTAATTTGGAGTCCATGTATCTAACATGATGCTGCACATCCCCTTCCCTGACACTCTTAACCTCCCCTTAACTTTAACCCACTCCCTCTAGAAGCCATCCACTGATCTTCTTTGAGGCTATCTCTCATCAGGTCACACCTTTGGAGCTATGCCTGCATCAGCGCTAGGACCACACAAAACTTTTGCAAACAAGGGGCCACCTATGACTACATTATGTGTCAGCGTCTACATAAATGTGGACAGCCCCATCTCTCCTTAGTTCTTCTCCCGCTGTCTATCATACTTGTCAAACCTACACATGGACATGTCGACAGTTTACCTTTATTGTTAAATAGTTACAGTAAGTATCACTACTTTAGTGATTTTTCTGGTCTCCTGTATGCTGCCAAAGGAGCCCACAAAATTATTTCGGTATTGCAACTGCAGAGAGATGATTTATAAGGATGATAAAACAGTGTCCGAACGTTGTGAGAGCGACTCAAACAGAAAATGTGAGATCGGTCTGGGCTTAAACTCTGCTACTATGCAATGCAGAAACTGGGCACTGGAAACTTTGGCAGCAATGCAAAAACAGATGCAGGAGAAATCCTTGTCTCCTGCCCTGTTCACTAAATCCTGGTCATCAAAAATCCAAGGAAAAAAATCATCATTGGGCAGTCACAAGTATAAACATTGAGACGAGAATCAAGATAAGGGGATCCATTTACCAATGTGTCAAATGCGCCGGGCCCATCAGCACAGTGGTTGGATTCCCACTTGTGACACCAGCGACCCAGGTTCAGGAATGGACCTGGGGATGTGGAGGGCCAGCTGAGGGAGAAGGATTGAGTGTCCCATGGACTGCTCCCCTTCTCCAGTGGGAGGGAAGGGTAGAGTGTCTGGCACTCGAGGGACCCCTGGCAGAGGCCAGGGGAACCACGAGTGACTGGTGCCTGCACGTTGAGGGGCAGGGAAGATGCTGGACATCATTGCAAGTCCCTGACCCTGAGGTAGCTTAAGAAAATGACCACCTACCTGCCTAGATGATGCTCAACCTTGGCTGCAATCTGCTCCCAGGCCAACTCCCTGACCTATACCGTCACAGTTGTACCTATGAGGAGTCAGGTGCTGCAAACCCACCCTAGAGGACAAGCTAGGGGGTATCGGGTGGAGTCTCGGCTAATGTGGGAGTGGCAATCAAAGGGGTTCATGACCGAGCCGAGGTATCGGTGGTAGGTGGCCCCAAAAAAGTGTAAATAAAAAAATTAATGTCACATGGCACAAGTGCTGAGTGCACCAAACATATGGCACATGGGGTTGCAGCATTCCCCAGCCAGCAGTCTGGATTCTCGATTCCAGGTGCCAATTCCTGCAAACTAGACCAGCTTTTTGCTGGTCTAATATGTGGCAATCTTGGGACACCTTTTACAGGGCTTTTGCCAAATATTTGGCACAAGCTGATGTAAAGTGGAAAAGTGTTGCAAATGTGCTCAATCTTCTTGAATTGGGCGCAAGTTGCTCCAAAAAATGGGTTTGATGCAGGGCTTGATGCTAGCCCTGTGTCGAGCTTTGGGAATCTGACCCAAGGCCTCTCCAACATGTTCTAGGTCACTGCTGCAGACAGCAGGTACACCTCTAATCTTGTCATTGTCCGTTACAGCGGTGATGCAACTGCCTTCCTGACTGTCAACCAAACACCAAGGCTGGGGTTTGGCAGTAGGCATTACTGGGCCTAGAATGAGTGGTATGCCGCCATCATCACCAGGTCGCCACCCGCCATTGACCATTACAGCCCATACACCTATGGGTGTCATCGACCCACACAGTGCTGGTATCAATCTCTGAAATGATACAGTGCCTGTTGCCAGGCTTTCCTGAACAGCCTGTACTCGCTCAATGAGTCCTTCCTTGTCCCAGGTCCTGTTGATGCAGCCTCTCAGCACTGTACTCAAGGGACCTACTCAGCCGCTGCCAGCATTGCTGGTGAGGTCCTTGATTCCCATTGTCAAGGGGACGAGGATGAGGTGGAATATAACCTAGACCTCATAATGGAAGATTATGAGGAAGAGGAGGGTAGGTAGGAGGGCAAGTAGTTTATTGAGCGATATGTCATTTCAATTTAAAACAAGATAAAAATGTGGTTAAGATGCCAATGGTCAGTATACAAGAGCACATAAAAACTAATTATTTGTTAGACAAAATCCTTGCATATAAATTAGGATGTTTTTGTTTAGAAGGATTTAAACTTTTACAAATTTAATGACTTCAGGAATCTACATAGACAGCTCAGTAAATCATCAATGTTGTTGGTAGGAAAAAAGGTACAGAATCAACATATCTAAGGGCAGCCAATACTGGGTCTACAAAATTATTTTCTTTTCCTTTTGTATATAGGGCAATGTAAAATTATATGTTTTGAGATCATCTTCTGTGCCCAGATTGCAGTTGTAAAAATATTTGGACTCTACACCAGGTCTTTTTTTGTGAGAAAAAATATAATTTGCAGTATACAGTTCCAGGCGGTGCCTTGACAGTCTCCGGTCCTCTGGATTTGATAATATTAAATATGGTTCAAGTGAATGTCTAGTGTTCAAGATTTTTATACCAACAATTATTTAAGCAGATTGATCTTCTTTTGGATTGAAGAAATTTCAGAATCCCTGAGCTTTATCTGCCAAACTATATGTTAAATTGGTTTAAAATAAATTTTGTAAATGCCCCAAACCATGTGGAAATAAAAGTTTTAATCTGAGCCATTGAAGAGGATTTTAAACCTTTATTATGATAATCTATCTCCTCCAAGCACTGTCTCAGAAGGTGAGTTTCAGATAAGAGAGTTTAAGAGTGAATATTAAACATCTTTCTTGGACCAAAGTGGTCAGTGAAAACTGGCCAAGTGTTGCCCTTAAGACTTCAGAGGGAACTGATTGATGTACACTTAATATATCTATACACTTTGGTTATTTTCTTCAATGGAGCCAAGTTACCATGAGCTCAAACCCCTACAGTGTATAAAATACGAGACGTAATTTTAGCATTTACTACTTTAATGAGGCCAATAACCAGGGCCACTGGAAAATTGCACCTGCAATTTATTTGTGGAATCCACAATTTTCACCATTCTCTGCAAAAACTGACATGTTCCGCAATTTCTTGCAATTTTTGAATTTTTATATTGAACTGTGTAAAGTATTGACATTTTTAATAACATACACTCAATATATTGACAATGTTGCATGCAGACTTGGGTTTGGCCGAAACAATGCAGTGCAAGGTAGAGCAAGGGTTTTATGTGACACAGATTTCTTTTGAATCTTTGTCTTGTTTCAAAATCCACTGGTCAAGCATAAGTACACTTAAACACTTAACATTTGTTTTGTGTTGAAGCAGTCCATCAGAAAACTTTTTGTTGACACACATACTGAAGCAAAAGATGGGAGAAAAGGTGCAAATTATCCCATTCACTTAAATGGGGTGCTAACTATGAAGCCTTTATGTAAGTGGCAGGGCAAGTTATTCCTTGTGAGCATACTTTCATTCAGACAAGTTTTGATTCAAACAGCTGAAGATTTTTGGATGACCCTGATGATTTTAAACTTGAATAAACTAGTTGGTAACAGTGATCTCACTTCGTCACAAGGGAGGCCTCAGGAAGGAGGCAGAGGCACCACAGGAAAGAAAGCAGCTCCTGGTGGGGGACTCAATTATTAGGGGGATAGAACTGGGGGGGAGCAGGAAAACTGAAGCATAATGCATATGGGGCACAAAAACCCTGGCACAATATATCAGTTGGGGGGTGAGGATATAGCATGCACCAAGCAGGAAAGGGATCTTGGGGTTGTCATCTCTGATGACCTCAAGGTAGGGAAACAGTGTGACAAGGCAGCAGGTAAAGCAAATAGGATGCTGGGATGTAGAGGCAGGGGCATCACCAGCAGGAAAAGGGAGGTCATAATTCCGCTATACAAGACACTAGTGAGGCCACCTGGAGTGCAGTGTACAGTTCTGGAGACCATACCTACATAAGGACATAGACAGGGTAGAGAAGGTTCAGAGGAGGGCAACAAAGATGGTGCATGGATTGCATCACAAGTCCTATGAAGACAGGTTGAAGAAACTGAACATGTACTCCCTGGAGGAGAGGAGGAGAGAGGGATATGATAGAGACATGAAGTATCTTACAGGGAGGAACAGGTGCAGGAAAAACACTATTTTTAAGCAAAAAGATGTTCCAGGACTAGAGGCATGGGATGAAGTTGGAGGGAGGACGATTCAGAGGAAACATGAGAAAGAATTTCTTCACAGAACGGTGGTGGATAAGTGGAACACCCTGCCAGAGGAAGTGGTGGGGGGCTGAAACAATCACGGGATTTAAGAATGCATGGGATAGACATAAAGGAATTCTGGAGGTCAGGGGTAAGGGGCAACAGACTTCTAGGAAAACAAACTGAACTTACAAGCTCAAATGGGCAGACTGGGTGGGCCATAGGCCCTTATCTGCCAACACTGTCTATGTATCTAAGGTGCCTGCCTGGTGCCATGGCTTGGAGGGACAGGAAGCGCATCCTTAGGATCCTGAGAACAGTTGCATGGGAGTCTGAGCTGGACATCATTGTCCACCTAGGGACAAATGACTTGGCTTGTCATGAGATTAGAGCAGTGCAGAAGGACTTTGTAGAGTTGGGGAGGGGCTTAAGACAAGTAGCACACACAGTATCCTTCTCAGAGGTGCTGCCTGTCAGTGGCATGAGTGAGGCGAGGGTACTTTGCACCATGCAGTTTAACAAATGGTTGAAAAAATGGTGTGGAGCACAGGGGTTTGGCTTCATTGGGGACTGGGGTTCCACCTGTAGGGACACCAGCCTATGTTGGCAGGATGGTCTGCATCTGTCCAGGAAGGAAACAAGTCTTTTGGGCAATCTGTTTAAATGCTTCATTGGCAAGCCTTTAAACTAGTCAAGGGGGGAGGCACTGATAAGCAGCAGGAAAATCCCAGCCTTCCCTACAAAATAGGGTACTAAATGAGAAAAAGACAAGGGTAGAAAGGTCAGTGGGGGATGCTGCTACAGAAGGTAAAGCCATCAAAAAATGGAGAGCAATGAGTACCAATGCCCATAGTCTGGGTAACAAGCTTCCTGAATTAGTGGCCTTGATGGAGGAGGAAGATCTGTATATCGTGGCAGTCACAGAAACATGGTACACACAGAACCATGACTGGGACATAAACATACCAGGATACACTATCTACAGGAGGGACAGGGAGGGTAAAAGAGGAGGAGTAGCTCTCTACATAAGAGAAGAAATCAAAGCAACAGAACAAAAGGGTAAACAGGGAGGAGAAGAAGCACTGTGGGTCAATTTAGAGGCAGGCAATGGCACCACAATCTGCACAGGGGTTGTATACAGACCCCCCTCTCAGGGGGAGGAAATGGACAAGGAAATGATAGAAAGTATACTTAGAATGGCAGATAAAGGGGAGATATTGCTGATGGGTGATCTGAATATGCCAGATGTTAACTGGAGTGCAGTTGCAGCAGCCACTTCTAAGAGTGGGGTTATTCTAGATGCCCTACAGGGGCCATGCCTTAGACAACTAGCATTGGAACCCATTCGAGAGGGAGCAATCTTAGACCTGGTCCTCTCAAATGGTGATGGAGAGAGAATCACAGATGTAGAAGTGGGTAGCCATCTGGGAACTAGTGACCACCGAACAGTATGGTTCACAATAACCACAGCAATAGAGTCAAGCCATACAAAGGCAAAAGTACTGGATTTCAGGAGGGCTGACTTTGCCAAAATGGGTGAGTGCCTAAGGAATGCACTAGCAAATGGGCAGGAAGGAGGGGTGGAAGAACAATGGGGAATAATAAAAAACTGCTATCACAGAGGTAACAAGCCTTTGTGTGAAGCAAATAAACAAAACAAAATGATGTAAGAAACCACTATGGTTCTCAAGGGGGCAGTGAAGGTTCAAGAGAAAAAGAAAGCATTCAGAAAGTACAAGCAATCACAGAAGAAACAGGACAGAGAAGTGTATCAGTTAAAGCAAAAGGAAGCTGGGAAGGCAGTCAGAACAGCAAAGACCCAAACTGAGGAAAAGATAACTAACTCAGTTAAGGGGGATAAAACCTTTTTTAGGTACATCAGGAGCGAAGGAAGACTAAGGAGGGATAGTGAGGCTTAATAAAGGGAGGTGGGCAGAGGGTGACTGTAAAAAGGCAGAGATACTAAACAGATATTTTTGCTCAGTATTTACAAACGAAGAGGGGTGGTACCTAAAACAAGCAATAGAAACACTCTGGATACAGAAGTTGATACCAGCCCATTTACAGAAGAAAGGGTCTTGAAAGAACTCTTAAAATTGAAGGTGGACAAAGCCATGGGGCCTGATGGGATTCATCCCAGAATTCTAAAAGAACTAAGGGTAGAACTAATGACGCCACTGACTACCCTCTTTAACAAATCATGGGAGGATGGGGTGGTACCTGAGGACTGGAGGAGGGCGATGTGATTCCTCTTCACAAAAGTGGGAGCAGGGCAGAAGCAGGAAACTACAGACCTGTTAGTTTAACCTCAGTGATAGGGAAACTGATGGAATCACTTCTGAAGGAAAGAATTGTCGAGTACCTAGAGGCCAGAGGGGCAAGGCAGCATGGATTCACAGCGGGAAGGTCATGCCAGACAAATCTAATAGATTTCTTTGACTGGGTGACCAAAGTAGTAGATCAGGGAGGGGCTGTGGACATGGCCTACCTGGACTTTAGCAAGGCATTTGACTCAGTCCCACACAAAAGATTAATATACAAGTTAGCCAGCCTGGGAGTGGGTCCCAAGATGACAGCCTGGGTAAAGAATTGGCTGGAGAATAGGACACCGAGGGTAATAGTAAATGGAGTCCACTCTGAAGAAAGGGGGGGTTACTAGTAGGGTGCCGCAGGGTTCAAATGGACGGTCCTCTTCAATGTCTTTATAGCGACATTGCAGGCGGACTGGAAGGAAAAGTATGTCTCTTGCAGATGACACAAAGATCTGCAACAGAGTTGATGCACAAGATGGGGTAGAAAGGATGAGAGGGTCTTGTCAAGGTTAGAGGAATGGTCAAATGTATGGCAGCTTAGATTTAATGCTAAGAAGTGCAAGGTAATGCACCTGGGAAACAAAAACCCAGGGGAAGAGTACACAATGGGGGGGTGAGATACCAATAACAACAAAAATGAAAAGGGACCTGGGGGTAGTCATATCAGATGACCTAAAGGTGGGCAAGCAATGTGAGAGGGCAGTAAGGAGGGCTGGGGGGATACTGGGATGCATAAGGAGAGGAATCACCAGTAGAAAACAGGAAGTTGTTATCCCTCTGTACAGACAGCTGGTGAGACCCCATCTGGAGTACTGTGTGCAGTTCTGGAGACCCAATCTCCGCAAGGACATAGACAAGATGGAAGCTGTCCAGAGGAGGCAACTAAAATGGTGCTGGGTCTGCACGGAAGACATCCATATGAAGAGAGACTAAAGGAGCTTAATATGTATAGCCTCGAGGAAAGGAGGGAGAGGGGACATGATAGAAACTTTAAAGTACCTTAAGGGAATCAACGAAGTCCAAGAGGGTAGCATCTTTCAAAAAAAGAGGTGTGCAAGAACAAGGGGGCACAATTTGAAGATGGGGGGGTGGCTCAGAGGTAATGTAAGGAAGTATTTTTTCACAGAGAGGGTTGTGGATGCATGGAACGGCCTTCCGGAGGAGGTTGTGGAGTCAAAAACAGTGACTGAATTCAAGCATGCATGGGATAGCCATAAGGCAATTCTAGGGGGTTGGGGTAGAAAGAAGTAGGCTGCTGGTTAACTAGGATCTGCAGCTTATCCATTAGGTAGGGAAATGGGCAGACTGGGTGGGCCAAGCGGTCCTTATCTGCCATCAAATTCTATGTTTGCAACTACCCCTAGATGCTCACATGCAAAGACTACAATAAAAACCTGAATAAAGTCTAAAATCAAGCTTATAAAACACAAAATGTATCTGAACATTTCTTGAACTAAACAAAATCATTGCAGCCAGAGTAAAACAAAGGTAAATTACAGGGTACCCTGACTACTGTATGATGCAGTAAAAATATTTTGGTGTTTTTTTTTTACCCACGTAAGGCCCACTAGGCACAAGTGTCTGTTTTCAGGGTACAACCCAGGAGCACTGAGGAGGTTAAGTGACTTGCTCAGAATCACATGGTAGGCAAGTGGAGATTATGGGAATCAAACCCAGGTCTGCTAGATGTCAGCTCATTCACAGTTTGTTACGCTTACCTCTAGATTATACTGCCAGCCCCAAATTACCCTCAGATTTAGTTTAAATATGTGATTTCAAAAATAGTGCACAGTAAGGCAAAGGCAAATTTATTTAAGACGCCCAATTCCGGAGGCTCTGGGCACTGTACAAATTTTGTAACATTCGGTACCACATAAATATTAAAGTTAAAATAAAACATCCAATAAATAATCAACATTAAACACCAAATGCTTGCAGAAATAGGAATGTCTTCAGGCAGACTTTAAAGGCGGCTATAGTGGGGGCCTCCCTGACTACAGTTAGCAAAGAGTTCCAAAGAGCGGGAACGTCAACACTAAAAGCTCGGTCGCCTGCAGATTTTAACCTCGCTCTAGGAACAGTCAGAAAGCCACCACTAGAGGAGTGGAGATGGTGGGTAGAGGAAGAAGGTACCAGGAGTACTGACAGGTAACCAGTGCCCTGCCTGTGTAGGGCCTTATAGGTGAGAAAACTCACCTTAAAGAGTATTCTCCACCTGACAGGCAGCCAGTGCAATTCACGTAATACAGGTGTAATATGACAAAATTTGTTTTGCCCAGTCAAAAGCCGGGCAGCAGCATTTTGCACTAGCTGCAGTCTATGAAGAGAACCTCCAGAGACCCCGAGATAGAGGGCATTACAGTAGTCAAGCCTAGATGTGACTAAGACATGTATCAAGGTAGGGAGGTCCAGAGGCGGAACAAGGGGCTTAATCCTGGCAATGTTTCTAAAATGGAAAAAACAGATACAAACTATGGAAGATATTTGAGCTTCCATGGACAGGTTCCTGTCAAGAATCACACCAAGATTTCGCACCCAAGAGGAGGCCATCAATGACGGCTCCCAGCACAAGTCCAGTTGCAGAGTCAGAAGCCATCCCATCACGAACTCTGTTCGACTCCACTACCAGTACCTCAGTCTTGTCAGGGTTCAGTCACAGCCAACTGGAGGCCATCCAGTGCTAATCTCAGCCAGACAGATATTTAACACATCCACTGTGTTAGATATTCCTGGGGCAAAGGACAAGTATAGCAGAGTATCATCAGCATAGCAATGAAAACTCAGACCATACTTCCTAATGATCCCCCCCCAGGGGCAGCATATACACTGTGAACAACATTGGGGCCAATACCAAACCCTGAGGGACTCCGCACAAAAGGAGGCAGGGTGTGGATGAGAAATTTCCCCTCACAACCCGTTGCCTCCTGTTGGTAAGAAAGGACTCAAACCAGTTGATGACAGTACCGGTGAGTCCGCACAGCTCCCTCAGGCGGAGAAGCAACACACAATGGTCCGCAGTGTCAAATGCTGAAAAGAGATCGAGGAGAACAAGAATTGTCCTGTCCCCTCTGTCTCTAGCCCTGAGGAGATAATTCTGCACCTGAACTAGTGCAGTTTCAATGCTATGTCTGGCCCGAAAAGCCGACTGGAAGGGATCATACAACTCATCAGTTATGAGGTGTTCTTCCAACTGAAGCGATACCACCTTCTCGACAATCTTTCCCAAAAATGGGAGATTGGAGATAGGACGGTAATTTGCCTTGATCCCCGGGTCCAAAGATGATTTCTTTAAAAGGGGTCTCACCAGAGCCTCCTTCAAGGCATCTGGAAAGACACCCCGATGCAAGGAACAGCGAACAATCGAGGCAAACACCAGGCCAACAGAGTCAATGCATCTCATTAAGAAATGCGTTGGCACTGGGTCCAGCTCACAGAAGGTATGCTTCAAATTGGCTGACCTCAATAACCTCACGAAACTCCACTGGCTAAACTCTCCCCAACTAGACGGATTGCACTTGGAACATCGGCGACCACTGTCAGCATGTATCGCTGGCTGAAGAAACTTCCCACCGATCAAAGACACCTGTCTGAGAAAAAACGAGCAAAATCCTCACAATCTTCATTTGAAGAAACCCTCCCGGGCTGCAGACAGACGGAGAAGTCTATCAACAGTCCGGCAGAGTGAGGCTGGTCGGTTTCTCCCGGCAGCAATCTCCCTAGACAGAAACACTGCCTTCTTACAGTTGTTTGCCTCCTGATATGCACAATAATGCGCACGCAAGACCAATTTGTCTGTCTCCAGATGGGACTTTCTCCAGCAGTGCTCTAATCTCCGACCCATCTTCTTCATTTCCCTAAGGTCACCATCATACCATGGAGACCTCGGGTACAAAGTTCTGGGTCGTACACGGATAGGTGCGAGGGAGTTGATGGTGTCAGATAGCATTCTAGTATAGGTGTCCACCCTGACATCAACACCTCCAACGCATGCACCACCCACACTAGATATTTCAGCTGCCACCAAAAAACCCTCAGGGTTAAGATCCCGTAAAGGGCGGCAGCGAATCATCTCAGCAGGGGAAGAACTTATGGAGGGAGCCCCAAGCGTGAACTTCACTGTGCAATGATCAGACCAAAACACCTGATCAATCCTGAGAGCAATAATCTCGAGCCCCAGTGAGAACACCAAGTCCAGTATGTGGCCGTCCCGATGAGTTGGTGCATCAACGACCTGCGTCAGGCCCAACAAGGACATACTCTGCAGAAGTTCGCCAATGTACCTTTGATCTTTATCATTGGCCCAAACATTGAAGTCCCCCAGAAAAACACATCTGGGGGAACCCAATGTTCACCGGCAACAAACTTGGCAAATTACTGCAGAAACCCCCCCCATCGGGCCAGGAGGGCGATAGATGAGGAGGATCCTGCAGCCCGCGCTGAGTCCTCCACGAATGGCCACACACTCGAATGAACTTGGAGTTCCCACTGGGTGCACGGTGATGGTCAGGCTAGACCTAAAACAAATAGCTACACCGCCACCCCTGTGGTTTTCTCTGGGGCAGTGCACCACGGTATACCCTGGAGGGACTGCAGCCTCAAAAAATAGGGCCAGCATCATCTCACCCAGGTCTCCTCAGACAGAAGCTTGCAGGTCGACTGATGAAATCAAGGCGCGGCATAATTGCCGCCTTGTTTCTGATCGACCTGGTATTGCACAGCACTGCCATCAAAGAAATAAAGGGTGGTGCAGCCCCTCGGGTTACCTTACCACTCGGTCTGGTGGTCTCCCTGGAAATGGGCACCAACCTCGTCTGGCCTCTCCCAGATGCCCTACATCATCCAGGGCATCTCCTGGACTTAACAACCTCTGTCCTTCCATCAACCAGCTCCTGGTCATCCCACTGCCAACAAGTGACACGACCCTTTACAATCCCCACCTCCCTACAGAGTCTAACAATAGTACCAGACACTGGGAGATGGATAAAGGGACATAACGCATGTAGCTGTGAGCTCCCATAGATGATCCTAGCCCCCACAAGTCCTCCCGTATACCCCCTACACATTTCCAGTACTAACCCAAACTATTACTAACAGACATTAAATAAAATAAAAATTAAGTAAGCTAATAAACAACTAAATCATTAATACAAACCCAAAAACAATAACAATAAACAAACATTCCTAACACAAACTATTTTATTTTAACAAAGTTAAAACTGCACCTACAGTACAAATTATGACCATTAAACTTGTACTAAAACTCAATTATTCACCACTCTGATTATTTTTTTCTTGTACCAATGTGGGTGAATAGCTGGCAGAGCACTGTAAACAGCTGTTTAGGCTTCATTATTCTACAGCCAGAAACAAAAAAATATTTCTTCTGGCTTTATTTAATATTTATTTGCTGCAGCTCACTTAATAGACTCTAATTAGCACTGTATGAGGCAGATGCTTTTAAATTTTGGAAGATGGGCAACGCTTATGATAGCTTATCAGTTTAGTATTCTTGTTAGGAACATTAACTTTTCTTTATGTTTTAAACATTCAGGTGTTGGTGTATTCATTTAGCAATTAATACTGACTAATATATGCTGCAGAAAACATTAAAAGATTTATTGTGAAGCACTCAGAGTCTATAGTAGAACCCCTGCAATTTTTGCAAAATGCTCTGCAATTTTGGGTAACCTTTTCCGCAATTTTCCAGTGGCCCTGCCAATAACTAAACAGTGTCCTAGTTTAGCACTTTAACATTTAAAAGCATTAAATGCTGTTGTAAGTTTCTGGGACATTAGATTCAGTTGGGAAAGGAAGAGGGTTAGTGAGGACTAGTAATTACCTGGCATGAGCTCCCCTTTATCCTTGTGCAGTGAGGAATCATTGGTGAATACCATAAGATCACCACCAGAGGACCCTTCTCATCAGGCAATGATGCAGAAAATGGAGGCAGCCATGGGGTTCACTCTGCAGAAGGAAGACTCCACAAAGAAAAATTTGGAGTTTTCAGTTGTGCCAGACTCTCCACCTACAGTCACAACTCACTATGCTCAGCCTTGGAGGATGCCACCTATTCAGCCTGGCATAGACCTAATGCCATACCAGCTGTTCCCAGAAAGGCTGGCAAGATGTACCCTGCACCATCTAACAAGCCTTATTATGCCAACTAGCCTGAAATGGATTCAGTGGTGATCACAGTTGTATTGTAATTGTGCACTGTCCTACAGGCTATGCCTCTATCTATTGCATTGCATCATGAGGACTGGATAGCAAGTGCCCTCCCCCACACCCGAGACCACCATCGGCTCTCATCAGGATCCAGAGAGGGTCCGAGGTTATGAGGCGGATGCCAGCATCCTCCCGAGACCACCATCAGCTCTCATCTGGATCCAGAGAGGCCAAGCAGTCTAGGTCCAGATAGCAAGTGCCTCCCCACCTGAGACCACTATCGGCTCTCATTGGGATCCAGAGAGGGTCCAACGAGGTCACGGGCGGAGACAGCAGTGCCCTCCCACCCGAGACCACCATCAGGTATGGCACTGAGTGCAGGCAGGCCACGCTGTGGTGCTCCATTCCTTTGGCGCAATTAGGACTTCTGTCTTATGTTGATGATTGGCACCATTTTTAGTTTGAATATTTCTGTCAGTCCATCTATGAAGATAGTTTTTAAAACTAGGAGTGTCTTCATTTGTAGCACTAAATGCAAGCCATAACCAACTGTGCCTTAAGGATCTCTTGTTAGGAATTACCCTTTAATTTATATTGCATTGGGTGCTTCTGTATCTAAATTACTATCCCGATAGGAAACTGTAGTGTGTAAGCTAGGAGTTTCTTTGTTTGTAGCACTAACTGCAAGCCATAATGAACTGTACCTTAAAGATCTCCTGTTTAGGAATTACCCTTTATTTAATTTATTTTACATCGGATGCTCCTGTACCTAAATTAATCCCAGTAAGAAACTGTAGTGTGTGCACTGTGCACAGTACTTTGTGGTAGCAGTAGTGCTGGCTCTACTGAATTACCCGAGTCTAGCTTAAAATAAGGTGCTCCTGAATATTGCTTAAAAAAAAAAAAAAAAAAACACTGCAGCGTGTGCACAGGCTGAAGTTCAGCTGAGTAAATGGAAGAGTGTGCCTGTGCCCTAAATTGGTAGACAACTCCTCCCCTGTAGCAACTCATACTGTATAAAATTCTTACCTGCTCTACTTCCTCAACAGCTCTCATCAGGAGCCAGAGTGGGTCCAACCAGGTTGCGAGGGCCGGATAGCAAGTGCCTTCCCCCACCCCCAAGACCCCCATCAGATACGGCACTGAGTGCAGGCAGGCCATGCTGTGGAGCTCAATTCCTGTGGTGCAATCAGGACTTCTGTCTTGTGTTGGCCCCACTGCTGCTCTGTGTTGGCTCCCCACTGCCCCCGCCACCACCCTTGATCTGCTCACCCTTGTATAGGGCTGTGGCTGAGTGCTGAACCAATAAGCCCGCTTCTCCACTAGCAGCTTATATCCTTTTGCCACTTGAGGCAGTGCTGTCCTTGCATCTCCAATTACTGGTCCCTTTGTCCTATGTATACCATTTTATCTCTGCTAGCAGCTTCTATCCTGTGCCACTAGAGGCTGCTTCATTTCTGCTTCTCTAATCTCTGGCATTTCTCCTTGTCCTCAACACACCATTTTTGCTCTAGAATGCTTACTTTAATCCTCACTACTGTCATCCTTCTACAGGGACTGCCCAGCCTTTCACCCGTGGCTCATCTTTGTGGCACCCCCACACATCGGCTCCCACCCACTTTCCCATTCGCTATAGCTCGCCTGTACTCCCCCCCCACACTCATCTCCCAGCTGTCATATTCCACCACCACCCTCCATGCCAAATTACATTCCTCTCCTTCCTTACCCTCATCTCTCTGACCATCCCTTGCACAGGTTGCCCCTCCATTAAGAAGCATCATGCCAATCCCAACAAGCAATGAGTTCTGGCCCTCATCAGAATCTTTGCTCTACTGCTTCTACTTTCAGGCAATGTGTGTCCCAATCCAGGTCCCATCTTGCACAACCCTAGCACATCACACCATGGGCTAAGAATGGCTGCAATGAATATCTGCAGCTTGCCCAAAAAGATGGTGCCCCTACAATGCTGGATGCTGCAGCATCAGCCAGATGGTCTAGCCCACACAGAAACCTGGCTGTCAAAGACTCCAGACTTCTTTGTCACACTCCCAGGTCTCATCCTTTATAGAGCCAACAAAATAGGCAAACGAGGAGGGGGAATGTGCATTTTACATCCGAGACACCCTGTTATGACAAGACCTACCGGCACCCTCCCTGGATCACAGAGCACAAGCCTTGACAATAAAACTCACACCAGAGCCCCTGTAACTATTACTGTGGCTTACATCCCACCAAGAAACCAAGTTGCAGCTATATCTCCGGCCCCCCCAAAAAAACTGAGTACATCATATTAGAGGACTTTAATGTGAACTGGCTATCCAGCTCAGCTTCCCCTGTAAAATACACCCTTTCTGCTCTAGACCTGATCTGGTTAATTAATCAGCCAACCAGGGTGAATCCCAGTAATGGATCAAGCACCCTGCTTGACCTGCTACTCACCAATCATCCAAACAGAATTTCAAACCTTGCTGTACTTCCAGATTCATTAAGCGATCACTCCCCCATCCTCTTCACCAGGTCATGTCAGTGGCAAATACCCCAACCAAACAGTTTCACCTGATGCCGATTTCAACCTGGAGGCCTCACTAAGCTAAGGCAGCATCTAGCCCAGTGTGACTGGTCCTCCATCAGCTACACCCCTACCATAGATGAAGCTCTTGACTACTTTACCGCCACGTTCAACAAAGCGTGTGATAGCTTTGCCCCTCCCACTAAGGTTCAATCCAAAAAATGTAATACCTCCTGGATCTTACCAGCACTGCTTCAGCAACTAAAGAATCAAGATGATCTCTGGTGCAAAGCAGTTGCCTCTGGCAAGCAGGCAGAGAGGCTTGCCTACAAGGTGGCATGCAACAGGTGTACCTGGGCCATTACGATGGCCAAATCTGACTACTATAAAACTACCCTCACATCATCCTGGGGGAATGCAAGGTTGTTCTGGGTCAACCTAAAGGAGCTGAACAGAAAAACCCGGAGGCCACCCCCCTCCCAGCTAACTATCAACAGTGATACTACCTTGGACCCACTTGCCATCACCAGTTAACTAAATGCTGCATTTTCTGACTTAAGTGCAATTCTTCCAAACAACTTCCTCGATCCCACCCCTGAGCCAAACAGTGCATACCCCCCCTTCCACCTCAAGGTCTTTACAATGAGTGAAGTGAGGGCATACCTTGCAAATGCTCCTGGGGACTTAAGCAACTGCTAAGAATCTTTTAATATGAAAATCCTTAATTTGGTACTAGACTCTGTGCTCTTCCCCCTGACTGCTCTTCTCAACCACTCTCTATGTCTAGGGCAGTTTCCAACTGCCTGGAAGATGGCCACTATCACCCCAATACTGAAGAGTGGGGACATCACCTCCCCCAATAATTACTAGCCCATCTCCATTCTTTCCCCTCTCAAAAGCCTTGGAAAAAATAGTTGCCACGCAACTCACTGACCACCTGCTTGCACACAACATACTATGTAGGGAACAACATGGCTCTAGAGCTGGACACAGTACAACCACCCTCACAGAGTTCTCTTAACTCCTTGCACAATGCCCTAGATAAGAAACACCAAGCAGGAGCTGTACTCATAGACCTGTCAAAAGTTTTCAACAGTCTCCCAACCCCTGCTCCTATGTACTCTCTGCCTCACCGGTCTGTCCCCTGGACCCACTGCTTGGTTTACAGGTTATCTCTTGGATAAGTCCCAATGTGTCAAGATAAACAGCTCTCTCTCATCTACTCTGCCAGTCCATTCTGGGGTCCTCCCAGGGCTCCATCCTTGGTCCTTTATTATTCAGCATCTTCCTGAACACCCTGCCTAAATCCTTCCTAAGTAATCTGCTGCTCTACACAGATGACGCGGTACTATTTGCCTCTCACTCTGATCCCACAATCCTACAGTCCTCCCTATAACTTGCCGTCAACCAAATTGAAAACTGGTTCACTGACCACAGACTGGTGGTGAATGTAAAAAAGACTAAGTCAATGCTCTTTGCCCTCTGACAGAGCAAGGACTGTGATGCCCAATTAACAATCTTTTCCAAAGCTCTCCTCCCACTGGAACAGGTCCATACCTATAAATACCTGGGCCTAACATTTGATCCCAGCCTCTCATTCAACTTCCATATCAGTAATCTTTCTTCAGCCATAAATATTTGCATAGGACTACTGTATCGGCATAGAGCCTGCCTACAGTCAGAGGCCCTTAACCTTGCTGTTACCTCCTCTGTTCTCTCTCTAATATATTATGGTCTAATTGTATACTTGGATGCTGACCACACAGCTCTCAATAAAATCCACTTGGCTATCAATAAAGCATGTAGACTCCTCGCTGGAGTAGATGGGCATACCCACAGCTGCACCCTGTATGCCCTAACAAATATCCTCACTCTAGATGAAAGTATATTATCAAACATGTCTCCTCACCAAAAAAAATTCAACTAGGGCTTACTCCCTTTAGGGTTTCTGCCTCCCTCCGTACTGCTCATGCCTCAGCAAATGCCCACTTGGCAAATAAACTGATGTAAGCTGTCCCCAGGGTCAGGACCTCCCTAGCCCAAAGGTCTTTTACCTACAGAGTGCCGTTATGGTACAATGAACTCCCCCCTGCTGTTACCTCTGTCTCCAGACTAGGCCCCTTCAAAATAGCCATGAAAGACCACATACTCTCCACCCACTGCTGCCGGTGCACCGGCTAGGTATGGGCTGCTGTTTAGCCCCACCAATACACGGCTACCTGGCCCTGACCAGGCCTAACCAGGCCTTGCCTCAGTGATGGAGCAGGGATGGAGATGCCAGCTGGTGCATATAAACATTCAGTACGATGTAGAGAGAGAGTGTGGGCTAAAGTTTTATTCTACTGTTGTTAATGTATACTTTTTGCACAATATTGACTGTGTTAATGACAATGTTGGAATCTCGACTGCTTGCACCTTGACAATTACAAGCTCCTTAGTTGGACCTGTATAGTAACCTAATTGTATAGGCCTCATCCTCCTTATTGATTTTACTGTTCAGACCCTGTTTTCCTCTTTTCGTCATTGTATACTGCTTTTGCTTATTGATCTGTATCATACTCAGACGTGGGGCTTTTGTAAATGAGTCTATGACTCAAAGATTGTATATCTGATATCTTCAATATATAAATAAATTAAAATCAATAAATATAAGTTTAAAAAAATGCACAATGCATCAAGTTGCAGCTCTGCAAATTTCTGCAATTGGCGCAGTGAATTTCTGCAAGTATGTGGCTACCATTCTGGTGGAGTGGGCAAGCATCTTGACCTTTAGCTTAGCCATGCCATGGGACAGCAGTGGCAAAGGCAGTTCACAATCTTGGTTGAAATGCACTTGATTGTTACATGTAGTCATTTTCAATTTCAGTTGAGGGGGATACTTTTGCCTGGCTGTAGTCCTGTCCAGGTAAAACCTAGAACCCATTCTACATCCAGGGAGATATATGATGATATCACTGATGACATCACATGCCAAGCATAAATTTATTTTTTATTTTATTTTAGCCTTTGGTAATTGGGTAAGGCTCACTAGGCACAAGTCCCTGTTTTCAGGGGTGACCTGGGAGCACTGGGTGGTTAAATGACTTGCTCAGAGTCACACAGTATGCAAGTGGAGGTTGTGAGAATCAAAATACAGCAGCAGTAACTCTATTAAAAAAAAAAAATAAAAATAAGGTTCTATAAAATTTAGTTGCAACAGGTGACATGGTAACATACATAATAGGATTACATATCAGCTAAGGAATACATGAAGCTACTACTGTTAAGGAGGATGAAAGAAAATAAGCAGTCTGAGGGGAAGGACTGAAATTACATGGGTGGTATGCACAAAATAAATTACATTCTAGAACCATATTTACTTTTTTATTTTGACAAAAAGGATAGAGCTATTTTTACAAAGTTTTGTTTTGAGCTTTATCCATCTAAATTTTTACAATACATCTTCAAATATAAAAGCTACTTTTAAGATCTACATTGTGATTGTGGCCAAAATAAGCTGAAAACTCTTAGTCATATCCTTCTTTATTGTCCAAGATGTGAACATATGAGAAATGCTTCCATTGGCCATTATTTTTCATCTAAGGTGTTCACAAATGAAGATACTTTAAGAATGCTAATGAATCCTCCTTTGGAATATGTCACAAAGACACATTAAGATAATTAAAATGGATTTATTCAGAAATGTGTAATAACCATCAAGTTCACTCTCAAGACAGATATGAACAAAACTAGAGCTGATATTTTTTGCTGGAGTTGCAGCTTTTTATGGTTTCTTAAAATGAGAAACCTCTTGTGATATTAAATTATAGTATATTTTTGGAGATTTATTTGTTTAGTGTGACAGGGTTGAACAGTACCCTGTCCCAGTTGTTAAGGAGCATTTGAATGCAGGGATCTGTTCTGTCCTTTCCTTTCCTGTCTCGTGTCTGTCTGGTTGAGCAACCAAATTTTCCCATGAGATCTAGGATTTGATCACCCCGACAGTCTCGCAATTCTTTGCCTCTCACTGTCTCTCAACCCTCACTTGCTGCTCTGTCTTTTTTCCTCCCTTGCATATAGCTATATGGTATAAAAATATATGCAAATCATTATGTGGAAATGTAACTGATAAAGGGATCCCAATATTTGGAAATTATATAGTGTTACTGTTGAAATGTATATAATTATAGTTTGAGATGATTGCAAAAAAACTATTGAAAACTCAAGCTGTTAACCTAAAATGCAGTTTTTAAGTATTTTACAGAAGCTGTGAAGAAGGGGCCTCAGTTCTGGGACATAGTGTTCTAGCTACACCTGCCTGACAATTACAAGAACAGTTTAGAAAAAAAAAACATGATGCTTGTTAAGAAGGGGGTTGCAAGGACTTATAAAAACAAAGCTGCAATTTCTTGCAAGATGCACAGAGATTGATGGAAAACTTAGATGGTTTTTCTCTGTTTATTCTGCCTTTGTAAATGGCTATACTGAACAAGTTTATTTTTTATGGTACTGCTAGTACTAAAACACTTTTTTGCAAAATTCTACAACTGCTCCTGGTTTTTCCTATGCTTCCTGACCTGTGCCTCAATGACAGATGGTGTCAGCCTAAGTGGGATTTACACTGTGTATACTCTAAGCCAGGAGTTTTGTGCGTGGGTACTGGACCTAGTACCAGGCCGAGCAAAAGTGGTCAAGCATGTAATAGTGCCAAGGAATGCTCGCCCTATTAGGCAAAAGATGTACAGGTTACCAGAGCAGTTAAGAGCTGATGTGGTTAAGAAAATAAAAAATGAAAGAATTGGGTATCATAGAAGAGTCTGAGTGCTTGGTCATCTCTAATAGTAATTGTAAGCAAAAAAGGGGGTGTTAGAATCAGCCTTTTTTTTTTTTTAGGAAACAATCAAGTAACAGAATCTGACAGTTATCCTATGCCCAGAAAAGATGATTTGGTTGGCAGACTGGGGGAGTGCAAAGTATATCAGTACCTTCTAGCTCACCAAGGGTTACTGGCAAATCCCATTAGCTAAAGAATCCAGAGACAAAACTGCATTTACCACTCCTATTGGGATTCTATCAGTTCACCACCATGCCATTTGGTTTACTTGGTGTGCCAGCTACATTCTAGTGGTACATGGATGTAATTTTATACCTTCACACTGGTTATTGTGCAGCATAACTGGATGATGTCATGGTGTACACTCCAGACTACAAAAGTCACCTGGAATACCTATGAGCAGTTGTCCAAGCTATCAAAAATGCAGGTCTGACTATTATTCCTACCAAATGTGCATTGGGCATGCAAGAAACCAGATATTTGGGCTGTGTGTTGGGAAATGGAGAAGTTGAGCTAGAAATTTCTAAAACAGAAGCTGTAGCTAACAGCCCTGTTCCTAAAACAAAGAAACATGTCAGGCCATTTTTAGGGCTGACTGGTTATCGGGAGATTTGTTCCCAACTTTGTTGAGTTAATTACTCACCTCACTGAACTCATGAAAAAAACAGTACCCAAATAATGTGAAATGGACCCCAGAGTGTGATGGAGCTTTTCAAGCCAGTAAGGCTGCATTATGTTCAGCCCGTTTCCAGACTTTGAGAAACCACTTTTGTTACAAACAGATCTATCAGAGGTAGGCCTAGGTGCAGTCCTGAGTCAAAATGTAGATAGGACAGAACATCCTATTCTGTAAATAAGTAGGAAGTTGCATGACAGAGAAAAGGTACTCAACCACTGAAAAGGAATGTTTAGCAGCAAGTGGGCCATGGAGTCCCTTAAGTTTTATTTGCTAGGAACTGACTTTGTACTTATAATGGATCACAATCCTCTCTGTTGGCTTAACCAAATGAAAGACAAAAATTCCAGAATCACAAGGTGGTACCTGGCACTACAGCCATTTAAATTCAAGGTGATGCACAAATCTGGTAAAGAGAATAGCAATGCTGATTTTCTGTCAAGCTATGGATCAGGAATTGAGGGTTCTGAAGGTTGAAAACCAAATGTAGGAGTTTAAGCTTTACTGTTTGCTGTACTTACATAGAATTTGACGGCAGATAAGGACCACTTGGCCCACTAGTCTGCCTTTTTCTACCTAACAGATAAGCTGCAGATCCTAGTTAACCAACAGCTTACTACTTCCTACCCCCCACTAGGACTGCCTTATGCCTGTCCCATGCATTCTTGAAGTTCCCCACTGTTCTTGACTCCATGACCTCCTCAAGGAGGCTGTTCCATGCATCCACAACCCTCTCAGTGAAAAAATACTTCCTCACATAACCTCTGAGCCATCCCCCCTCTATCTTCAAATTGTGCCCCCTTGTTCTTGCACATCTCTTTTTCTGGAAAATGCTACCCTCTTGGACTTTAATTCCCTTGAGGTACTTGAAAGTTTCTATCATGTCCCCTCTCTCCCTTCTTTCCTCAAGGGTATACATATTAAGCTCCTTTAGTCTTTCTTCGTATGTCTTCTGGTGCAGAATAGGAAGATTGTTAAGAAGGGGGGTACTGTTATAGAAAAAGAAGGGGGTGCTGTTATAGAAAAAAGGATACTGCACATGTGCTTAATTTCTGAAAGTTAGAAGCTAATGTTAAAGAATTAATAGAAAGTTTTGGAAACCTGTTTGACAAAATGGGTTTCCTCTTAAGGAGGGGTGTGTATGTGATAGGGTCGAATAGGACCCTGTTCCAGTTGTTATGGAGAGTTGTAATGCAGGAATCTGTTCTGTTATTTCCTTTCTTTTGTCTGTCTGGTTGCACAACTAGATTTTCCTGTGAGACCTAGGATTTGATCACCCTGACAGTCTCACAATTCTTTGCCCCTCACAATCTCTCAACCCTCACTTGCTGTTCTGTTTTTTTTTCCTCCCTTGCATATCTGCTGATATAAAAATATATGCAAATGATTATGTGGAAATGTAACTGATATTGGGATCCCTTTATTTAGAAATTATGTAGTGTTACTGTTGAAATGTATATAATTATAGTTTGAGATGATTGCAAAAAGCTATTGGAAACTCAAGGGGTTAACCTGAAATGCAGTTTTTAAGCCTTTTGCAGAAGCTGTGAAGAAGGGGCCTCAGTTCTGGGACACTGTGTTCTAGCTGCATCTGCCTGATGATTACAAGAACATTTTAGAACAAAATAGGAAGATTGTTAAGAAGGGGGTTGCAAGGACTTATAAAAACAAAGCTGCAATTTCTTGCAAGATGCACAGAGATTGAAAGAAAACTCAGATGGATCTTCTGTTTATTCTGCCTTTGCAAATAGTTCTACTGAACATGTTTGTTTATTTTTTTGTTACTGCTAGTACAAATAAACACTTTTTGCAAATTCTATATCTGCTCCTGGTTTTTCCTATACTTCCTGACCAGGGACACTGGTTTACAGGGATTGAGAAAGGGCATATTCCATTTTGCACATTGTAAAAAATGGTACTGTCACCGGTGTCTGCTAAGCCCAAATCCGGTTTTACTGGTGTTTGGTTTTGTGTACTTTATTTAACAATTTTTAACTCTGCTAACATGCATTTTAGCAGTTTTGACCTCCACTATTGCACATCCTTCCATCCTTGTACCAATTTAAAGTTATTTAGGTACAAGATGAGATGGCAGCAGCAACACTACAGCCTCCGTCCCTAAGGTGTGATGAAAGCAGCACTACGGCCCCCCTCCATCTGATGTGACAGAAGCAGCAGCAGTATGACCCCCATCCCTTGGGTGTGATGGCAGCAGTACTACAGTCATCATTCCTCATGTGTGATGGCAGTATCAGCACTATGGCCCCCATCCCTCATGTGGAACAGCAGCAGGCCTACATTCCCAATCCACCAGTGGTGATGGCAGAAGCACTACCGACCCCACCCCTTCGGTGTGATGGCAGTAGCAACAATGCAGTACACATCCCTCTGGGGTGATGGCAGTAGCGACAGCACCTGATCCCCTTCAACACTCCACCACATGCCCAAGTTACAAATGACTTGGTCTCTTTGCTTATTAGAACTCAGATGTGAATTAATCTGAACCATCACTGCTAAGGTGGACTACCTTTGTTTTTTCCTATCTATAATTGAACTGCCTGAACTGGATATCTGCCTGTGACACCGCTGACCAAGGTTAGGGAAAAGACTTGGGTGTTGGAGGGCCAGCTGGTGGGTGAAGGCTTGAGTGTCCAATGATCACTCCCCTTCTCCTGAGAGGGAGGGTGGGTTCATGGCTCAGCATTTGCTGGTCCATGGTGGAGGCCAGAGGCACAACAACACACCAGTCCTCACTGTGGGAGGAGTGTGACAGATGTCGGCTTGTGCCTTGACATCATGTAGCCTGTCACACCCCAAGAAATGGCAAAACACCCGCTGGCCAACTGAAGGATGGCTGCTGGTCCCACCATACACCACAAGTCCCAGACATGTGTCCATTCTGACCCCCAACATGCCCAGGATACACAGGAAGCTCTTTGGGGCAATTATCCTCTCCTGGTAGCATCCCACAGGGGTTGGGGCCCACTCAGTGAAGGGTTACTTTGGGTTACCTGGTAGCACAGCAGTAAGGGGCAGTGGATGGTGGTCAGGATGCAGCAGTGGTGGTAGGGGGCCTTGGCAGGCCTGAAGGAGTGGATGGCCAGGGGGTAGGAGGAGCAAAAAAAACTGCTTGAATTTGCTTCTTTGAAATAAAATGTTTTCACCTAAAAAATCCACAAGTAATTAGTGGAGGACCTTCAAATGGATTCATGCATCTCCCAGACATGTGGATGCTTTTTTTTTCCTACTTGGTGTCCATGAAAAGTGTGTCTCCCAGTTTTCATGTATTTGTTCAGATGTGAATTGATCACCACTCTGCCCACCAGCATCATACAGCCCCTGGGGTCTTACCTTCTGTGTGTCATTGACTGTGCTTTCAAAATCCACTGGCCAAACATAAGTGCTCTTAAATACTTAACATTTGCTTTTTGTTGAAGCAGTCTATCAGAAAACATATTGTTGTCACAGAGACAGTACCAGCAGGTGGAAGAAAAGGTGCAAATGATCCAATTCACCTAAATGGGGTGCTAACTGTCAAGTCTTTTCATAAGTAGTTAGGCAGTTTCTTCTTTGTGAACATACTTTCATTCAGACTAGTTTTCATTCAAACAACTGAGGATTTTGGATGGCCCTACTGATTATAAACTTGAACAAGTTAGTTGATAACAGTGATCCTGCATTTAACAATCTACAACCTAGATGCTTATATGCAAAGATACAATAAAAACCTGAATAAAATCTAAAAACAAGCTTATAAAATGTATCTGAATATATATCTTTACCTATACAAAATCATTGCAGCCCAAGTAAAACTCAAGTAAATTACATGTTACGCTGGCTACTATCTTATGTGTAGTAAACATATATTGCTATTTTTATTACATTCTTTGTAAAGCAGGTAAGGCCCTCTAGACAGGGCTATCTGTTTTAAGAAGTGACCTAGAAGCACTTGGGATGTTAAGTGACTTGCTTGGATGCAAGTGGAGGTTGTGGTACTCAAACCCAAGTCTGCTGGATGTAGCCAGTTCAATCACCATTTGTTACTCTAACCACTAGGCATGGGTGGTTAAACTGAATGGCTGATTACACAAAGCAGTCGGGGTGATTTCCTTACTGTTTCTATATGCAGCAAAGCAGAAATAATGCAAAGCACAGCATCATTAATTTTAAGATGCTGAAATCTGGGTTGGCCCACTGGTGCTGCAGTAGCACTATTGCTTGCAATGCCAGTGACCCAGGGTCAGAAGCAAACTCGGCTTGCTGGAGGTCTGGCCAGGGCAGTAGGATCGAGCAACTGGGGGACTGCTCTCCTCCTCCGGGGAGGGTGGGCTGCAGGTCCTGCTTCTTTACCACCACCGGTGTGACCAAGGGTGGTGGTGGTGGTGGTGCAATGGTGCTGCAGAATGATCAGGAGGGGAGGATGCTAGCCAGGATCTGGAGCAGTGGCATGTCTCTATGTGACCTACCTCCTTGGATCTCTAGTGCTGGTGCCCTCAGGGACAGAGACCAGAAAACCAGGAACAATCACCCCACATCGGCCACTGGCAGAAGGGACCCAGGTGCCCCAGACTTCATAACCAGGCTCCATGAGAGACCCACTGGGCTGCCCCACACACACTAAGGGAGTGTGGAGGGGTGGCCTAGGGTCCCCTCCCTTCCCACCTTGGGGGGGTACAACCCAGGCAGGATAGGGGCAGGCCCACAGGAGCTCCTGAGCATTACCTGGGGGTGAAGCTAGGGGATACCGATGCTGTGAGAAGGGGACACAGAAAGAGAAAATAAAACATTTTTAAAAAGATACTGAAATCTTAGAGATTCTGTGCAGTGATATGCAATTTCCGTGAGGCACCGGTACAAGAATTCAAATTCCGTAAACCAAGCAGGATTCCGTGATTGTTACTGGTGTTACCGGTTAAAATGGAAAACCAGGGTCCCTGTTCCTGACCTGTGCCTCGGTGACATTTAGCAGTGAAGCAAGTGGGTTAGATCTATGGGCAGACTAGATGGACCATATGGTCTCCTACTGCCATCACTTTCTATGTTTATTTGTTGTACTCTCCCAGGTCATGCCAGAAAATAGGCATATCCTTTGTCTAGTGTACTTACCCAGTTGCCAAACAGTAGTCATAATACAGAAGAGAACATGTAATTACAAAATACATTGCAAAGTTGAGTGTACAAAGCAATTAGTGTCATAGTATTCATCTTGAGAGAAATGGAGAATAACAATAGTATGGCCTGTGTAAAGTATAATTGACAACCTACATATTACAATTCAGTGCAACATGTCACATGGTGTAAACAAAAAAATTAAAACATCAAGAGAAGAGGTAAAATGCTGTGCTACATTGCATCAAAGCTAAAGGAGGAAAAATATGCAAGCAACCAGTGTAGGGTTGCATGATGAATAGGAGAATTGCAGAATACAAGTACAAAGAGGGGTATAGGCAGTAGCGGGGGGTGGGGTAGGAGATGGTATAAGTGCAGCTAGAGGAGTAAAAGGTAAAGGACAAGAGTTGTCCTGGCAGGGCAAGTATTGCATAGTAAGGAAGCAGGTACAAGAATGGGGGAGAGAGGTGTGTGTATATATATGTGTGTGTGTGTGTGTGTATATAATATAGATATATAGATATAGATGGATGGATGTGTGTATGTATATATATATATATGAGTGGTTAAAGGATTGTGAGCCCCTATTGGTAAGGCATTTGGGGATTGAAAGTAGGAACTGGTCCCCAGAGTGAAAAGGGCAAGGGGGAGACAGCAGAGAGGCAAGGGAGGAGGGAACAATAGTACAAGCAATTTTATCACTGATAGTACCAAGGGCACATAAGCGGTATGCATCAGGGTACAGCCAGTTTAATTTACTATAAATCCAACAGTGATGGGCAAGTCGGTGTGATGATGGTGCAAAGCGACAAATATTGTTGTAGTGTCCCACCTCTGAAGATGAGGTTTGGTAGTGTCACAAAGTGCTCAGCAGGTCAGGCCCTCTGATCTCACAGTGCCAACCTCCAAGGGCAGTATTGTGAACAAGTAACAGACAGGGTAACCCTCCTGTCTGCTTGTGGGTCCAAATCAACTTTAGTCTTGAGTTCTGGGGGGATTAAAACTGTAAACCTTATGTAAGCATACCCAAATGTACAGGCTCAGATTATTTGCTCTTTGGGGGGGATGCCAGATATCTTTTGCCTAAAGGCATCTAACCAGGTATCCAAAATGAACCCTTAACTCTATAAAAGACCCTAGGTATATTTTTACCTTTTCCCAGTCTGGTAACACCATCAAGCTTTGAACAGTTGTCAGATTTAACCATCTATACATCACATGCAAAAAGGAACTTTGAAGACACACCCAGGCAGTCTTTTTAAATGAAAGGTTTAATTAAAAATGGATAAAAATATGTAAAATGTAAACACAGAACACTATATATCACAAAGATTACAATCACTTAACAGAAAACAAGGAAAAGTACAAACATAAACTCCTACCACGATACAATTAGACTTTATCTAATGTATACCTCTACAAGTGCCTTTAGTTAGATCTGAGATCTTGTTTCTACAGAGTCCAAAAAGAAAATGTTTCAGTTGAAACACAGAATATAGGTTAAAAACTCTGTTTCCACCCCTTCTAAGATGTCATCTAGCTCCTCCTTTTAGATATAACAAATTATACAAACAATGATCTTCCTGTCAGGAGATATTTCAAAAAAGGTGACATCAGCAAAAACTAATTTCCCAATATGACTCCTTAATTAACTTCCTCTATTTGATCTCAAACAGTTCCTATTCCCAGGCATTTCAAAGGATTGCATGACTTTTAGCACCATAGTGATATAACAATGTTTTTCCTCTAAAACGTCATAAAAGTTTACAATCCCTATATCCTGTTAGCTGGCTCAGTTCTAATTAAGTCAGATAAACAGGAAACCCTTAATTAAGGCTCTCTAGTTTTAATTACCTCCTGGTTTTAGGTTAATATATCCTGTTATTGCCACTAAAACCTGACCTATGGCATAGCTACCTTATGGAGACTAATCACATGCTACATTTTTATATTACAAATATCAAAGAACAATCATAACCAGCTGGCTAAGGGTCACAATCCTCCCCACCTAGACTGAATTTGGGGGCTCTATCCCCTGCATGGTATGGGTTTCCCAAATTGGTTCACTCTTCATAAAGATGCAAAAGGTAATCGCTGTTCTGATTGGTCACTCCAGCCCTATGTAAGACTGTCATGTCATACCCTTGCAAGGCAATATTCCATCGTAATAGTCTACCATTAGTTTTTCCCCTTTGTGTCAGCCAAACCAGGGGGTTGTGGTCTGTTTGTACCACAAAATGCTGCCCATATAAGTATGGCTGTAACTTCTTTATGGCCCATACTATGGCAAGAAACTCTTTTTCCACAGTAGAGTATGCCTGCTCCCTGGGAAGTAACTCTTTACTCGGGTACACTACAGGGTGTTCTTTCCCTTGGTTGGATGTCTGACTCAGTACTGCCCCAATGCCTACATCTGAGGCATCAGTCTGAACTCTAAAGGGTCTGCTATAGTCAGGTTGTCAACACAGGAGCACTGCACAGTGCCTCCTTCAGTCTGGTAAAGGCTTTTTCACAGGCTAGTTCCCAGGTAATTTTCTGAGGCATCCTTTTCTTAACCAGGTCAGATAGGGGAGCAGCCAGGGCACTGTAATTGGGTACACATTTCCTATAGTACTCTGCTGTCCCTAGAAAACTCCTGACCTGCTTCTATGTCTCTGGTCTGGGCCATGCCTTGATCACCTCTATTTTTACTTGGTTAGGATGGAGCTGTCCCCGGCCTACAACATGCCTGAGGTATGCCACTTCAGCCATGGCCACCTGGCACTTCTCAGCTTTGACAGTGAGCCCGGCCCTCTGTATCCTGCCCAGTACTTCTATAAGGTGGGACAGGTGTTCCTCCCAGCTAGCACTAAAGATGACAATGTCATCCAGGTACACCACAGCATACTCCTCAGCACCATTTAACACCTGGTTCACCAACCTTTGGAAAGTAGCCGGGGCGTTCTTCATTCCAAAAGACATTACTTTAAATTCAAATAAGCCTATCAGTGTGATGAAGGCTGACCTCTCCCTAGCTCTGTCTGTTAATTCTACCTGCCAATACCCCTGTGTCAGGTCAATAGTCGTAAGGTAGGTCGCCCCTCTCAACTTGTCCAGTTTGTTCGTCTGTCCAGGGCATCGGGTGGGCGTCTGACTTCGTGACTGCATTCAGTCCATGATAGTCCACACAGAAATGAGTAGCACCATCTGGCTTGGGCACAGGGACTACAGGTGAGGCCCAGGGGCTATGGGATCTCTGGATTACCCCTAAATCTAGCATTTCCTCCACCTCCCTCCTGAAGTCCTTTTGGACAGCCTCTGACACCCGATATGCTGTCCACTGTATGGGCGTCTGTGTCCCTGTCTCCACATTGTGCACCACTAAGGTGGTTAGTCCAGGTTTGGCGCTCAACAGTGGAGCACAGTCTGCTAAAATCTCCCTTACTTTCTGGATCTTGTCTGGGGCCAGCTTGGGAGACAATTGTACTGCCTCCTCAGAGGACTCCCACTTGCTTTCTTCCAGCAAGTCCATAAGGGAGTCTCCTTTGTCCGTCCCCTTCCCAGGACTACATACTGCAAACATCATGTCAGCCCTATTAGCATATGGCTTCATCATGTTGACATGGTACATCCTTTCTGTCTGTCTTCTGTTGGAGCAACTCTGATATAGTTCATGTCATTTACCTTCCTAACTACTTTGTATGGTCCTGCCTGCTCAGCCTGCAGCTTGTCTTTCTGGACCGAAATAAGGACCATGACTTCCTGACTCACCGTGTACAAGCGAGCTGTGGCTCTGCAGTCATAACACACTTTTTGTTTCTGTTGGGCAGCTACCAGGTTGTTCTGGGCTGTCCCCATAAGCTCCTTCAGCCTTTCCCTAAAGCTAAGGATGGAATCCACTATGGGAGTTCCCTGAGTGGCGTGCTTGACTTCCCAGTCCTCCCGGATCAAGTCTAGGGGCCCATGTACCTAGCGTCCATATAAGAGTTCAAAGGGAGAAAATCCTGTCTACTCTTGTGGCACCTCCCTGTATGCAAACAGGTGGGGAAGGTATTTCTCCCAGTCCCTCCCATGCTGTTCAGCAAATGCTTGGAGCATTGACTTCAGGGTACCATTAAATCTTTCCACAAGCCCATTGGCATGCAGGTGATAAGATGTTGTGCATCTCTGCACCACCCCACTCTTCTCCCACAAACATTTCATCAGATCTGACATGAAGGAACCCCCTCGATCAGTGATAACCTCTTGCGAAAACCCAACACAGAAGAAAATCCAAAGTAAGGCATCTGCCACTTTCTGTCCTCTGAGGACAGGGCAACTGCCTCTGGGTACCAGATGGCATAATCCACCACAGTCAGGATGAACCTCTTCCTGGAGGAGCTGGGGGTATTTAAAGTCCCCACAATATCCATTCCCACCCTCTGCAATGGCTCCTCCATTATGGGCAATGGAATCAGGGTGGCTTGGGTTTTCTTACCTGCCTTCCCTTTTCTTGGCACCGGTGACAAAACCAGCAGGTGAAGGAGTATTGCAGGGTGAAGTTGGGCCAATAGAAGTTCTGGGCCAACCGCTGCGCAGTGCACACGATTCCCAGATGACCAGACAAGGGAATATAATGTGCAATCTTGAGCAACTGCTCACGATACCCCTGGAGAATGACAAGCTGTCTGCCTATCACCCCTCTCTCTGTCTGCACAGCCTGAGTATACATCAGTCCATTTTCCCAATAAACTTTATGTTTACCATCACCTCCTTGTGTTCTGTCAGAGTCTGCCCAAGCCCTCAGCTTTTCTAGACTAGGGTCACTTTTCTAAGCGGCTGCAAACTCCTTACACATTCCCAAGAATGGGACATGTCCCCTTCAGTATCCAAACTAGGGTCCCTAGCACTAATGTCAGGGCACTTGGTATCACTGTCCTCCCTAACCCTCTCACCATGGGTCACCTCTCCCTCTTTGGAGTAACCCTCAGTAACTGTAGCATTAACTGCTACTGGGGAAATATCTACCCCCTTTTCATTAGTCTCCCCATCAGGGGAGACAGGCTAAGGAATCAGCCTTCCAGCGGTTTCCACAATGGCTTCTGTGGGGTCCAAGGAACTACATTTTTTCCTTGCCGCGTGGCTATGGGTAACTGCACACACCATCCCCTGTTTGAGATTGTTGCCAAGGATGACGTCCACTGCTAATGTTTTGGCTACAGCCATCTGTTGCACATTTCCCTGTTTCACAGTCTAGGAGAACACTAGCGAATGGCAATGTTTTCTCCCCCCAGTGAAGTCTTGTACAGTGACATATTTATTGGGTGTAAGCTGACCAGGCTCTACCAGATCCCCTTTACCAATGTCAGGGATGCCCCTGTGTCCCTTAACCCTTGTGTCTGTACACCATTCACTGTGACTGGGTGCATGTGTTCCCTCATGTTCACAGGCATGCTTCCAGGGACAGACAAACAACTCACTTCTTTCCTAGCCCTATTCTGTGTATTGCTCCTCCTTTTGGGACACTGTCTGGCAATATGCCCAGTTTCTTTACGAACCCAACATTCATTTCTTTTTTCAGAGAAATCTTTTCTTTGAAATCTGGGACTAACTGGTTTCAATGGAGGCAGTGAGGGTTTTAGCTGCTCTGAAGGTGTGCTTTTCCCTTTCTGTGCTGCCACGCCCACCCCATTCACTCTCAGAGCAGGTCTGCTCTTGGCATAGTGGTCCGAGAGTTCAGCAGTCTCTTGCACTGTTTTGAGATCTGGGTCCTTCAGCCAGGTTTTCAGCTCTGCTGGGCATGCCCCCCCAAAAAACTGTTCTAACAAAATAGCATTTTCAATTTTATCTACAGAGTTTGCTTCAATTCCTTCCCACCAACGTTGTAAAAACTGGCGTCGTTTCATGGCTAGCTCCTCGTAGCTCATATCAGGGCTTCTCCTGAGCTTACAGAATTTAGCTCTGTATACTTCAGCAGTTAAATCACATTTTTTTTAACAGTGCAGCTTTAAGTTTGCTGTAATCATTACTGTCCTCATTGTCCATTTGACCCAGTGCATCCCAAGCTTTCCCAGTAAGTAGCGGGGATAGCTGGACGCTCCAGGACCCTCTAGGAATTTTAGCCAGAATACAAATTTTTCAAAGGAATTTAAAAAGGCATCTATATCTTACCCCTCTTTAATTTCAGCTATCAATTTGTAACCCAGTCCTGTAGTTCCAGTTAAGCCCAAGCCACTTACCTGCTCTGGTGCTGGTGGTTGGAGTCGTAGCTTCTCCAGTTCATGTCACCTCTGGCACTCACACTCCTCACGGTCCGCCTCTCGCCGTTCTCACTCCCTCTTCTCCTCTGCAGCTCGTTGTTCTTGCTTCTCTCTCTGGAACTCCAGCTCCATTCTACACAACTCAATCTGTAACCTGATTGCTTCTGGCTCCAGAATGCTGGTGACCTTCTCCTGCTGCTGTGGCCCTTCACTGGCACTGACCCTGCTGTCATCCTCATCAGATCTGGACACTGCACTGGCTGCTAGCCCTTGCACGCTCAAGGTTTGGTCCTTTACAGTCAATCTGTGACTCGATGCTCTGGTATCTGCTGCTATCAGGGCATCCATGAGGTTCTGCTTGGTGGCTCTCACCTAGTATAGAATTCCTCTGTCCTCGCACAACTGCCTCAAGTAGTCTACAGTGTGCCCGCTGTAGTTGGAAGCCATCTCATTCCCTAACTATGGCTACTGTAACTTGCACTTTAGAAAAAAAATAAAACGGGTAGGAACTTGACTGTAAGCAAAATGATATAGTTATGTTTCCTTTTTAAAAATAAATCACTGCCTTTTTTCTTTGCAAGTGAGCTGTACAGTATTAAGCTGACACACTGAACAGTTAAAGCTTGTTACCAATTTTATGCACACTGTTGCCAACCAATCTGTCACAAACCGCTCAGCAGGTCAGGCCCTCTGCTCCCACAGTGCCAACCTCAGAGCGCAGTATTGTGAACAAGTAACAGACAGGGTAACCCTCCTGTCTGTTTGTGGGTCTGAATCACCTTTAGTCTCAAGTTCTGGAGGGATTCAAAATATGAACTTTATGCTAGCATACCCAAATGTACAGGCTCAGATAATCTGCTCTTCGGGGGGATGCCAGATATCTTTTGCCTAAGGGCACCTAACCAGGTATCCAAAATGAACCCTTAAAACTCTATAAAAGACTTTAGGTATATTCTTACCTTTTCCCAGTCTGGTAACACCATCGAGCTTTGAGCTGTTTTCAAATTTAACCATCTATACATCACATGCAAAAAGGAACTTCAAAGACACACCCAAGCAGTCTTTTTAAATGAAAGGTTTACTTAAAAATAGATAAAAATATGTAAAATGTAAACACAGAACACTATACAACAAAGCATACAATCTCTTAAAAGAAAACAAGGAAAAGTACAAACAAACTCCTACCACAATACAATTAGACTTTTTTTATCTAATGTATACCTCTACAAGTGCCTTTAGTTAGATCTGAGATCTTGTTTCTACAGAGTCCAAAAAGAAAATGTCTCAGTTGAAACACAGAATACAGGTTAAAAATTCTGTTTCCACCCCTTCTAAGATGTCATCTAGCTCTTCCATTTAGATATAACAAATTATACAAACAATGATCTTCCTGTCAGGAGATATTTCAAATAA
This sequence comes from Neoceratodus forsteri, assembly GCA_016271365.2. Lineage (NCBI taxonomy): Eukaryota > Metazoa > Chordata > Ceratodontiformes > Ceratodontidae > Neoceratodus > Neoceratodus forsteri. The sequence continues at coordinate 1,098,725,758 of CM057451.1, forward strand.
GGTGACATCAGCAAAAACTCATTTCCCAATATGACTCCTTAATTAACTTCCCCTATTTGATCTCAAACAGTTCCTATTCCCAGGCATTTCAAAGGAGTTTGACTCTTAGCACCATAGTGATATAACAATGTTTTTTTTTCTCTAAAATGTCATAACAGTTTATGATCCCTATATCCAGTTAGCTGGGTCAGTTCTAATTAAGTCAGATAAACAGGACACCCTTCATTAAGGCTCTCTAGTCTTAATTACCTCCTGGTTTTAGGTTAACGTATCCTGTTATTTCCACTAAAACCTGATGCATGGCACAGCTGCCTTATGGAGACAAATAACACACTACATTTTTATATTACAAATATCAAAGAACAACTGTAACCAGCTGGCCAAGTGTCACAGGTAGTACTAGTGTAAACTGCAGTGCCATAAGTAAGGGTAGGAAGAAGTACACCCTGAGCAATGGCCTTTCAGGCAGAGGGTGTAAGGGCATGGCTAGTTCTAAAGGCAAGGCCAAGTTTGAGGTTAACTGACCTGCACACATTGACAATGTGTTGGGCAAAGTCAAGTGAGAGATCCAGAGTGAGTCCAAGGTATTTAAAGTGGGAAACATTATCAAGAACAGTGCAGTCAAGATTACAGATGGATAGTTGGCTAGAGTACATTCTTAGCCTAGGGGCAGAGCCAAGTAACACATGGAGTGGGTTTTGCTGGAGTTAAGTAGTAGTTTATTGTGAGATAGCCAGGAGTGAATTTTTTGGAAAACAGAAGTAAGGGTGGAGTTGAGGTCAGAGTGGTTGTCTAAGCTAGAGTAAAGAATGAAATCATCTGCATAGAGCACTTAAGAACATGAGGCATTTAGTGACATTGATTAAGATTGTAAAGAGGAGAGGGCCGAGAATAGATCCTTAGGGCACACCTACATTAGTAGTGGAGAGAAAAGATATTGCAGTGTTTATATTTAACTAATTGCTACCTGCCAGTAGGGTAGTTTTGGTACCAGTGGACTACAGTAGCAGAGAAACCAGGGCGAGCATCTTATTTAGGAGAACAGTGTGGTTGACAAGATTAAATGCCTTTGTGAAGTCAATAACAAGTGCTGTATTTAACTGGCCTTTTTTCCATTGCAACTTTTGTATCAGTAAATTTTAGTAGGGTGGTAGTGGTACTATGGCCTTTACGGAAACCATGCTGGGAGTCTAAGAGAAGGCCATGGTCATGTAGGTAACATAGTTTGGATTGATACTGTCTTTTCAAGGAGCTTACTTAATACCAGTAGGATGGCAATAGGGTGGTAGTTTGACATAGTTTTAGTGCCCCTTTTCTTGAAAACAGGAACAACTTTGACCTTCTTCCATATATCGAGGATTGTACCAGAGCATAGGGATAGGTTGAAAATACAAGTAAGAGGGCAGCAAATTTAAAGTAGCCGAGGTTCAAGACCATCGGTGCCAATACTGCTACAGACATAGAGTTGAGAAGTTTACATAATTCAAGTCCCCCTAAAACCATCAGCAGTAGAGTTCTACCCTGTGGTCAGTTAACTCATCTCAAATCCTCCAACAGGACTGGTCACCAATCTTCATAGCAACTAATGTGAACACTGCCCTGGACCACTTTATCAAAATCTTTACCGAGGCCTGCAACAAATTTTCCCATTGAAAAGGTGAAAAATCAAAGCCCACTGTAACCCCTGGCTCTCAGGTGACCTCTTAAGGCAACTAAAAGCAAGGGACCACCTCTGGGAGCTGGCTAGAACTGCTGGGAAGCAAAACGACATCACAAACTACAACTGTGCACAGAATGACTGCACCAAATCTATTTGGCAAAAGAAATCAGCCTACCATATTTCAAAAATGCTTATTAATTCCTGGGGCAATGGAAGAGACTTCTGGAACAACATAAAAGAAGTCACTGGGAAGCGGTCAAAATTCCCTCCCAATCTGTGCTCAATATTAATGGAGAAACTACACTTGACCCAAAAATCATCACGGACACTTTCAACACTGCCTTCACTGACCTGAGCACTGTTCATCCTCTGATTTTTTTTTTCTCAGAGAAGAGGATGTCCCCAATTTCTTCTGCCTCCACTAGGCACCCTCCCTTCTACTTTAAAGCAGTCAAGATGTACTAGGTTCACAATTATGTTAGCAAATCCAGATCCAGCAATGACTCACTCGACCTCAAACTTCTGTCCCTCACCCTTGAAGAAGTACTCAGGTCGTTGACCAGGATTTTTAACCTCTCTCTCAGCCTTAGCCAGTTCCATGACAAGTGGAAATCTGCCACTGTAACCCCAATACACACAAGTTGTGTCAAAACTGCCCATGAGAATTTCTGTCCAATCTCCATCCTACCTCCCCTCTCCAAGGCCCTGGAATGTATTGTTGCAGACCAGCTTACTGACTTCCTGGGCAAACAGAACATCCTGTGCAGGCAGCAACACAGTTTTAGAAAGGGTCATAGCACCTCCACTGCACTACTTGAATTCACCAGTGCCATCCACCACTCACCGGATTATGGTCAGCTAACTGGTTTCATCTTCATCGATTTAACAAAGGCCTTTGACACTGTCCCCTGCTTGTCCAGCTCCATAATGCAGGGCTCTCACCCAACTCTGTAAAGTGGTTACAAAGCTACCTAGACAACTGGACTCAAAGACTGAAAATTGCTGATACGCTCTCAGATGCCAGACCTGTCTGCTCTGGTGTTCCCCAGGGTTCTATTCTGGGCCCCGTCCTCTTTAGCCTGTTCCTGAACTCACCACCAGATTCCTGTCCAGAACAAATCATACTCTACACAGATGATGCAGTAATCCTAGCCTCCCACCTATGATCCAAAACAACTGCAAGAAAACCTCCAGCTGGGTTTCACATAAGTTGAAAATTGTTTTTTAAAGCACAAACTGATCCTAAACCAGAAAAAAAAAACAAAGGCCATGATTTTCAGCAGCTCTCACAACAAAAATAAGTAGTATCACCTCTCCATTAAAACCAAGCAAGGAGTCACTCTTGAACAAGTACAAACCTTCAAATACCTTGGCATCACCCTTGACTCCCATCTTTCCTATGCTGCCCACATTGATACTGTGGTGAAAGCTGCAAACACCAGGCTGGGCCTACTGTTCTGTCACAGGAATCATCTAGCCTCTGAAGCCTTGTCAGTCGCCGTCCAGAGCTCCATTGTTAGCATTATAGACTATGGACTCATCATTTATGGCTCTGCCACTGCCACCTCTCTCAAATGTGTTTCTACCCCCCTCAATAAGGCCTGTTGACTCATCACTGGATCCCACCGTCTCACTCATACTTGTGACCTCTACTCTCAAACTGGGTGGCTGCAACTCAACAGCCAAATACAATATCAAACCTGCATCACAGCTAAGAAAATAATGATGGGCATTGCTCCTCCTGGAGTTCGCTCTCTCCTTAAACCCAGAAACAACAACTGCAGCACCAGGAGGTCTAAACCTCAATTCCTGCAAATCCCCCACTGTCGCACAACCCAAGGCCAAATGTCCTTTGCATATAGGGCACCCAGCTCACTAAATAGTCCCAGTAGAGACATCTTTGCCTCACCCACGCTGGGTGCTTTGAAGTCCAAGCTTTGCCTCTCTCTTCTTGCCTCCAGCTCCTGTCCCACCTAGCTGCCCCTTGCTTCTGCTGCCTGTTGTGCCCCTCCTCCAAGCACTTTACTATCACCTCTGCCCCTCTGTTGCACTTACATCTGTCTGTCCTTGACAATGTCCCTGAGCTGCCATACCCCCACCACTGTACCCCCCACCCTCTCTTTCCCCAGGCTCCTTCTTACTCCTCTCCCTCTTGCTTCTCCCTTCTTCTCTCTCACCTCCTCACACCCTGTGATCTTCTTTCCCCTACCCCTCCTTCTGTCCTATCTCTGTCATTCCCCCCTTTTTTCCCCCCTTGTGTCTCATGTATTTACCTTGTAATAGCATGTTATGACCTTCAGTGTACTGATTGTTAATACTGTGTTTGATGCTGTATCTGTTAAAACTGTATTTGATGCTGTATGCCTGTACTCACTGATGTGGAACCTTTGTAAAAGAGCCTCGGCTCAAAGGTACTTTGTAATCCTAGACTCAAATAAATAAATAAAAGTGTAGAGATTGTACGTAAGTAGAAATGGGGAAGAGTGGGAGGAGCTTCATGAGAGAGAAAAGAGGAAGTGTTGGTATGTGATTTAGCTAGGCTGGTATATTTGGAGAGATCAGCGAAGTAGGAAGTGAAAGCATTCGCAATAGTGGCAGGATTGTTGCAGTAGGAGCCATCAGTCACAATGTCATTAGAGGGGGCATTCTGATTAGCACCAATAAAGTTCTTTATATAGTCCCAGAGCCTTGTGAAGTCACCAGATGCACTTAGTTTATTTTTAACCAGGGAGTGATCTGGACACAGTTCTTTTTCAGCCATGCCTGACTAGCTATTGTTGGTGTTAACTGTACAGTCTGTCTATATGCTGCTAAGCTAATTCCTGATGTATGTATCCTGTTGTACCACTTATTGTTCCCACTCCCCTTCCAGCAGGACATACCGTAAGATGAGCATTGTTGCTCAGTGTAACCTTTCTGGTGAAACATTTCAGTAAATAAATAAATAAAATGGATATCCAGTACAAGACTTACAACAAGCAGTAATTACAATTCAAATACAAACACTTAAGATGTCCTACATTGTTTGCCCAATTTACACAATCTGAAAACTTATTTAAAATTAATGGTGCAAACCATTGCTTACTTATTTCTAACTTAATTGTAGTAGGTTTTTACAGTAAGGACCTTTTGCATGGCTAATTGCTTTCTTGCAAGCATTTCTCTTGGTCTTGTAGTCTACCAGATCCATGTGTAGACTAGATACCTTGGCCAGGATTCACAAAGAGAGACAACATTTACGTAGCTGCAGAAAAATGGCTTGTAACACTGTGGAAATCTAGTTGCACCATATTCACAAAGAAACTCCGCAGTTGCATAAATCCATAAAACAGACAAGTTGCGGAAGTCCACAAGTGCTGAAATCTCCCTAACATTCTTCCCTTAGCTGAGGAAAAAGCTCAGCAGGCACAGCATGTGATCCATATTAACTGGAGCAGCAGACTTTGACAGTCTTGCCATAGATGCAACAGTAAGTACTCGAAAAGAGACTAGCAGCCAGTCCCTCAACTGAGACCACTCCAGCACCACTAGTACAAGCAGGGCCATGCACCACAGCGGCTGTCTATAGGTAGACTGCCTGGATCAGGACTTCATGTTCCAGGCACCATTCCCACACTCTCATCGGTTCCCTGCATAGAGGGTAAGAGTGTGCTCCACCCTGCTTGTTGATGTAGTACATCACTGCTTTGTTGTCCATTTGAAGGAGAATTGCTTTGTGACAGAGGATGTCCTTTAGGGCTCTGAGAGCATACAGGACAACATTCATTTCCAGGACATTTATGCATAGCTGAAGCTCATCCTGATTCCACAGACCCTGGGTGTGGAGATCCTGACAGTGAGCTCCCCAGCTGATTAGAGATGCATCTGTGGTGAAGGTGATCTGTGTCTCCACAGGGGCAAAGGGAAAGCCTTGAAGAAGGCTGTCCTCTTGAGTCCACCAGGTGAGCAACCTCCATAGAGGTGTCGTCACCTTGATGTGAAAGGACTGTGGATGTGTGGTTGGGGACCACTGAGTACTGAGCATCCACTGAGTGGTTCTCATGTGAAGACAAGCCAGAGGCACCACAAACAGTGATGACACCACGAGACCCAGCATCTGCTGCACCGAGCGAGCTCGAACTGAGTTGTTCTCTGGAGGATATCATTTCTCCTCTCCCCCTGAAAGGAAGACCCTTCCTTTGGAAGTGTCCAGGAGGGCTCCTATGAAAAGGAGTTGTTGGGAGGGCTGCAGCTGTGATTTTTCAAGATGCAACAGGACTCCCAAGGATGTGAGAAACTTGGAAGCCATGAATACCACTTCCTGTGTCCCTTGTCTGGAGGGGCTTGCTAGGAGCCAGTCATCCAGATACGGAAATACTTGAATTCTGAGTTTTCTGAGATGTGCCGCGAGTACTGCAAAGTACGTTGTAAAAACTCATGGCGCCGAGGACAGCCCAAAGGGCAGGACTCTAAACTGGCAGTGCTGACCCAGGGCCACAAATTGGAGATACATGTGGTGGCTTGGGTTCATGGGAACATGTTGGTAGGCATCCTGCAGGTCCAGGGAGGCCAGCCAATCATTTTGATCAATCAGAGGTAGACACGTACCGAGCGATATCATCTTGAATTTCTCCCTGAAGAGGAATTTAACTTCCTCAGGTCTAGAATAGGGAGCATACTGCCCGTTTTCCAGTTTAGGTAGGACCTGGGCCAGAATTTCAGAGGGTGGTACTAAGCGTCTTCAGGTCCTGTGCCTTCTGCTGCGATTTCTTTTGCAGCTGGGGGGCTTGATTCTTGTTGAAGCCCCCTCTGCCTTTATCACAACAGGACTGATGGTTATTTATTTATTTTTATTTATTTAGTTTTTGTTGACCGGGTAAGTGCACTAGACAAGTCCTGCCTATTTTCAGGCATGACCCGGGGAGGGGGATACAGATGAATGCCAACTGACCTTGAACCAGATTAGGCTGTTGGTGGTATTTTTAGTGAATGAGGGAAATTTGGCCAGGACACCAGGGAAATTCCCTTACTCTTTTCGATAAGTGCCATGGGATCTTTAACATCCACCTGAACTACCACCACTCCAGGCATATGGGACCTCGGTTTAATGGCTCATCCGAAAGACGGCACCTCAGAAGTGCAGCACCCCTCTCATGCTGCACTACAGTGTCAGTACTGGGATAGTAACTCAAGTGCCAGTTGTGAGAACTGAACCCACAGCCCTCTGATCTCCTGGTCTCAGAGGCGAGTGTGCTACCTACTGAGCCACTGACACTGCAGAACACTGTTATGAAACTGCCGATGGTTTCCGCCCCATTGAGGGGCAGAAGGGGCTGGTCTGGCCATCTTAATGGCACTTCTAGTTTTCTGCATGGCCTTTAGTGCCTGCTCCACCCATGGGCCAAACAGATAAACTCCATCAAATGGCAAATTCATGACTCTCTGCTGAGCATCATTTGTAAACACTGAAGTCCATAACCATGAGTGGCGTCGGGTGCATATCCCAGCTGCCGTTGCCCTTGAGGCAGTGTCAAAGGTGTCCATAGCAGCCTTAAGTTGCTGATTATTGGTTTCAGTGCCTCTAGTAATAGTCTGAAGAAGCTCTGAATTAACGTCTTACTCCTGAAGAGCTTCCACCTAGGCTTTTAGCAAATGCCAGAGGATATACTCATATTGCGAGAAATAGCCCTGGTAGCTAGCAATACGCATTCCTAGGGTAGCAGTGGTGAAGACGTGCTTCCCCAAGGTGTCAGTCTTATGGGATTCTCTATTTACTGGATGAGCCGTAGACTCCTGAGGGAGAACGACTTTGTTGTTTTCTGCCAAGACAACTATGGAATCTGCAAAGGCTTGAGAGGCCAAGGTTGGTCAGTCCTTAGGGGGAACATACTTCCTGTCTATGGACTTGGCCATGGAAGGAATAAGTGCTGGATTGTCCCACACCATCTGTGAAAGTGTCTCGAAAGAGGGCTGTACCGGAGGTGTCAATTCCACAGGGATTTCTGGGACATGCAGATATAGAAGACACAACAGCTTCCACGGATCAGCCTCCAAAGTCTGGAGAGAGTGGGTGGAATTCATATTCTTCAGTAAAAATTTAAAGGATAGGTCCTCGACCAAAGGCTCTGCTGAAGAAAGAGGGCTTACTTTCCACTCCGAAGGATGAATCTTCATTGAAGATTCAAGATTCATAGTCTCCTAATCGCAGATCAGGCTCAATATCATCTCCTACTAGCCCAGGAGGGATAGTATATAAAGGAAAGGGAGGAAAGAGAGCAGGAGGAGGTGCTCCTCAAATTAGAGTCGAAAATGCCAGCACCTGTGGTGGCACTGGATGCAGCACCACTAAGACTGGAGTCTAAGGCAGCACTGCAACCGCTGCCATGCAAGCGCCTGGAGACCCCAACCCAAACTCCAGGGCACCAAATGATGAAGATCTGAAACATGAGTAGGAGAAGGTAGTACCTGTTCTGACCCCTGCACCACAGCCATGTGAGGGGGAAAGCACAAGAGCGCAATGGCACTGAATAAGGTGCTGTGAGACTAGACCAACCCAACTGTGGGTTCTAAGTCCCTAGGCCCTGGGGTAGACTCTGCAGGCTCAGTAAGTCGGGACAACTGCCGAACCCACTGCTGCATAAGAGCGGCCCAATGATGAAACTGCTCACCAGAGGACCCCCCCAGGGGGCCGGGAGGGACTATGGAGTAGAGGCCGCAGGTGACCCCGATGGAGTTAGAGTCAACCTCCTTTCCCCTGCTATCGACGACTGTCGTGTAGACATACCAGTGGGTGACCTCAAGCGGTACTGCTTCTTCAACTGGTGGGACAAAGAAGAACTCGAGTGGTACTGGGTTCCCGATGAAGATCGAGAACGTGCTCACTTCTTTTTGTACTTTCGGGAGGACTGCCCTTCCTCCCAAGCACCAGACTGCCCGTAGTCAGACCTCCCGCCCATAGAAGGTGGTGGACCAGACCCAGCCCTGCTGCTAAAACAGCTTTCATGCGAAGTCTCCCTACTATCACTGGCCCCATTCATGGTTGACTCCATCGAAGACGGACTGAAGAAGACTTCTCTGTTCTTTCGTTGGAAAAAAAAATTCTTTTTTTTAAAAGAATAAATAAATAATAAATATACTTAAACTTAATCAAATACTGAATGACTTATCTGCTGTTGTATAGATGTGAAGATTTGACTCCCGGCAGGTGAGCAATGTCATCACTGAAGCGCACTCGATAGTGGGAAAAGAGGAACTGAGGCAGTTGTAGGGTCGATGCCAAGGTAGCCTATATGATGCGAGCTAGTCTTGCAGTGCCACACATGTGTGGTCCTACCCTGGCGCCAGCCCTCCTGAAGATTTTTGGCTCCCACTCGGTCCTAGCACCTCCAATGTAGTCCCATTAGTGTGAATGAGTGGTGGAGACTTTATGTCAAGGAAGATCTGCACACTTCTCCAATATATTTATATGGAGATGTGTTTTTATCGAGTCCCAGATCCCTTGTGTCTGAAGAATTTGACAGTGGGCTCCCCAGCCCAGCAAGGAAGAATCCATTTTGTGAGTCACCTCTGGCTCTATCTGGGGAGATGGGGAAGCCCTGAAAGAAGTTGTCCCTCAGCAGACCTCCACAGCAGAGACCTCACCAGAGCTTTGCTCACCTGAATGGGGTAGATCTTTATCAAGGATATCTCCTCCATTGGGCCACACATTTGGAACTATAAGCCGTCAGCACCAGGACCAAGCAGAAATGTTGGCCAGCCAGGGACTGTCAATGATGATGCACATTGTCAGTGATTTAATCACATATTCAGGAACTCACCACCTTCAATAGATGGATGCCACACAGTTTAAAACTTGAATATTGAAAAGTCATTTTATTGACAAACCAGGAGAGTACCAACCACCCCCGCACATGTCCTGCCTGACACGTTTCAAACAGTACAGTCCTTTATCAAAGGCTAGGGAACAAGTGTTACACATACAAATAAATAGTCACACGCTGATGTCATGTCATAAACAAGTATCTGTAGCCTTACTGGTTAAATATTAAATAGGAGAAGCCACTTTGTGCTGGAGTTGGTGAGACAGTATAACCCCATAGTGAACATTCACATACTAAAACAAGGGTGTGGACAAGTGCAGTAAAATGGAAAGAATGGAAGGACTATAACATAGAACAGATAGGAAAAGGGGGGACTGAAACACTGACAAGCCTGATAAACCCCATATGTCCATTTACAATGTACACAATTTATTGACTTCATAAAATAGTGTAAACAAATATGTAATCATAGTGACATCGATCAGTAAGAGTCCTAAAAAGAGGAAATGTATTACAAAAGTCCCAATGACATAATAAATACAGAAATGTAAAAAGTATAACATTTTACTGTAGAGCTAAAATTCATTGTTGTTCCAAATACGGGTCCAGGTCAAAGCCTGTGTTCAGATTTGGTTTCTTATTTGCCTTAAGTCTAAAATCCAGAAAGTTTCCCATTGTAGAATTAAATTGTTAAAACTACCTCCTTTCGGACTCTGGTTTACTTAATGTACTGCCATAAAAGTAAAGGTATGATTAATGCCACCTTTTCCCTCCATAACCTTTGCAGTTGTAGCATACGTCTGGTCTTTTCTGTTGACTGCTCTTATATGGCTCCCCCATACAAATTTTAAAGCAGCTAGTCATTTTACCGACATAATAAGCATTGCAAGAACATGTGGCCAAATAAATAATCCCAGCTGTATTACAAGTGGTACATTAGCAAATCATCTTTTCTGCATTAATAGTATTGACTTCTTTGTTGACTTTGACATATTTACAATATATGCAATTCCTACATTGGTAATGGTCTTTATTATTAAACAGCCATGTCGTTGGTTGTTTTTCTATAAAGTGGCTGTGAACTGAGTTGGAGCCCTTCTATATGACATTCTGCATGGTTCTAACGAAATGCTCCAAGCTCTGGATCTGCTGACTGCACCCGACAATGTTTTTTTAATATTATTACTTCTAGGTGGCCTCCTTTCATCGAATGGGAAGTATCCGAATTAAATATATCATTTGTATTATCCCTCCTCTGCTTGTCTTTCATGAGTTCAGTTCTTTCCCGATTTTTTGCAAAATCTCTAGCATCTGCTACTCTTTTGGAACTGTAGCCCTTTTCTTGGAGTCTTTTAAACAGATCGTCTGCTCCCGTTTCAAATTTGTCTTCCCTACTGCAGTTCCGTCTAACTCTTAGAAAATGACCCTTGGGTATATTAGTAGCAACATGATGTGGATGGCAATTGGAGGCCAGAAGTAATGTGCTGCCATCCATGTCCCTCCTAAAGATCTTCATGTCTATCTTTCAAAGTGGGTTTTTGGAATGGCACAAATCGAAATAAGATTCTTTGTTACAGCTGTATGTAAACCTTAAGTGTGGAGTGGAGTCAGGCAAAAATTGAATAAAATCCTCCAATTCTTGTTGCTCACCCCTCCAAATCAATAATACATCATCAATATATCGCTTCCATACAATAACATTTTGCAAGTATGGATTTTTAATAATGTTAAAAACAACATCCTCCTCCTATTTTCCTACATAAATGTTGTGCACAGAGGGGGCAAAAGTGGTCCCCATCACTGTCCCTTTTACTTGTAGGTACAAATCCTTATCAACCGTGAAAACATTACACTTTAAAACATATTCAAGTAACTTAATAAGAAAGTCTGTTGGGGGATTTGTTTCTGGGCTTCTTTGATTCAGGTAAAATGCCACAGCATCAAGAGTGCCTTCGTGAGGGACATTAGTGTATAAAACCTCAATATCCATAGTAACGAGAAGACTATTTTCATCAAGTTTCACATTGTCTATAAGGTGCAAAACATCTTTCGTGTCTCTGGGGTACGATGGTAATTTCTCAACATAAGGTCTAAAAAAAGGAATCACTGTACTGAGATAAAGCACAGTGACAGACCCTGTTCTGCTAATGATAGGGCGCTGGGGGGGGTGTCAAGTGTCTTGTGGACTTTAGGCAGAGCATAGAAAGTTGCCCACACTAGACTTTTAGTGGTAAAAAAATCCTTAATTTTTATGTCAATGTAACCATTGTTGAATGCAGCATTAATAGTCTCATCAATGCTATATTTAATATCCACAGTTGGGTCTTGATTGGGTTTTTGGTAAAAATCTTGATTTTTAAGTTGTTTCTTTGTCTCTGCCACATAGTCCTGTTTATTTTGAAGGATGACTACCCCTTCCTCATCTGCTTGTTTAATAATCAAATTGCTATCCAATTGCAGTTTCTTGATGGCTTCTTATTCACTATTGGAAAGATTATAAAAAAAGGGCCCCTGTTACTGTTTTATTTTTTGGATTCATTTCCATACTGAAATCAAATGAGACATTGTTATTTCTCTTTGGTATGCTTCTCAGATTCTTTTTCTTCCAACTGAAAAACTATACCCCTCTTGTAGTCACCCTTATCTCTAATACATATGGTCTGTTTTAGGGTTTTCAATTTGTTATCCAGTTTCTGTATGGATTCTTTTAATTTTTTTATTCAGTCTATTAAAGTGCATATGGTTTTGAAACTTCAGAACCTCTTTCCTCTTGTCCTTAAGGCCTTCTGTCAGTTTTGCTTCCCTTTCTTTGCTGAATTTAATTATCAATTTTATTAGTTTAAAACTGGCATCAGTTAAAATCGCTTCCCATTCTTTCATAAAAGCTACATTTTCCATACCACATGTGGGGTTCTAAATGAGTCATAGGTCTCCTTAGGATCCTTGAAACCTGTTCATATCCTTCCAAATTAGTGACATTCCAATAAATCTGTCATAACTGGTGGGTAAGTTTTTCTAATCCTCTAAACACTTCCATTAAAGATTGTGCTTTTGGTAGAGATTGTTCTGTTCCATTGTCTTCTATTAAAAATGAATTTGCTGTGGCTGCTGTAGTAAGGAGTTGATTTACATACTCCAGTGGGTTTTCCATCATTGTTTCATTTGAAGCTGTGATGCATACATTTGGTGTTGCTTCTAAAGACATCGTAAAGATGTCTTTTAGCTCAACAGTAAATGTTATACTTTTTACATTTCTATATTTATTGTATTATTGGGACTTTTATAATACATTTCCTCTTTTTATGACTCTTGTTGATTGATGTCACTATGATTACATATTTCTTTATACTATTTTATTAAGCCAATAGATCGTGTACATTGTAAATAGACACATGTTTTATTATGATTGTCAGTGTATTGCACCCCCCTTTCCTATTTGACCTATGTTATAGTCCTTCCATTCTTTCCATTTTATTGCATTTGTCCACACCCTTGTTTTCATATGTGAAGGTTCACTATGGGGTTATGCTGTCTCATCAATTCTAGCGCTAAGTGGCTTCTCCTATTTAGTCTCTAACCAATAAGGATAGAAATATTTGTTTGACATCAGTGCATGACTATTTATTTCTATGTGTAACAATTGTTCCCTAGCTTTTGATAAAGAAATGTACTGTCCAAAATGTATCGGGCGGGATGTGTGCAGGGGTGGTTGGTACACTCCTGGTTTGTGACAATAAAATGACTTTTTAATATAAATTTCCTAGTAACCCCTCGGGGGACGACCGTGGTGAGAACTTCTTTCAGTTGGGTAGCTCTCATTTGTTGGAAACCTGAATAAGGCTGAAGAACTGAAGTGATTTTTTTTACGGCTGCAGCGAAGGACCAATTATGTTATTGTGAAACTGATGGAATAGAGAGAGTGTCTTCCTCCATAAGAGAACAACCCAGGTCAGACTGTTCCTTTTCTTTCTCTATGTGCTTTGGTGAAGCAGTGAGAGTGCTTCGCATTCTCTTTCAAGAACAATTTTGTGACTGATTGAATATTTACCCTGCCTATGTGAGAGATAGGTTTGGGATTAAATCCTCAGAGGTGAGAGCTCTGAGGGTCCTTATTGTTTCAAGATTCCAGTGGCATACAGGTGGAAAAGTGACTGGGGCTTTGTGCCCAGATCTTTTGAACTCTTTCTGAGGATCTAAAGATCTGTCTGAAGGGGAAGAGTAGTTGTTTTATTTGGCTTTTTGTTAAGGGCTCTCCCTCGCTATATGAGAGGTGGGGAGGTTGGTTTAATTTAGTTTTAAAATAGTTTAACTATTGTTTTCTTTTAGAAATTTGTTGTATAAGCTATTTTAAATAAGCAAGTGGCGTTGATGGTGTAATTAAATCTGTTGATTAACAGTAGTCTTTAACACTGGCAGCATATGTTGGGACTGAGTCTCGGTGGGTAGGGGCTACTCCCCCTCTAGTCTGAGGGACCTGCGCCCCTTTGACAGCCCCCGTTGCAACCTGAGGTATATAGGGGTTATCATGCCTTGGGGATTGCACAGAGGAGGGGGATGGGGTTCTTCAGCTGGGAGGGAGGAGCGGAGTGGGCGGATAAGGGTGGTGAGGTCAGGGAGAAGTCTTGGAGTGAAATGGGTCTAGAATAGGGGCTTGAGATGCCTGGTTCCCATACCCAAGGGTTCCACTGATAGTAGGTAAGTGACCCGCTCCTCCAAGGCCTCTCATCCAACTTGGGTGGTGTTATGCAATGCCAGGTCTATAAAGAACAAGACAGCAATTATTGCTGATCTTGTTGAGTCATCTGACCTGGCTTGCATCACCGAGATCTGGCTGGATGAGAATGCTGGTCCCATATTGGAGTCAGCTGTTCCAGCTGGGTACTCGGTGATACATCGCCCGAGATTGCATCGAAGGCGGGGGGGGTCTCTATTTGTTTTAAATCAGAACTGGACCTTGTAGAGGTTCCAGTGGTGACCCCTAGATCCTTCGAGTGTATCATGGGAGCAGGTGTGGGCAGCAGAATCTTACTCATTTACCATCCACCCGGTGATGAGAAAGTTTTTCTGCAGAAAGTTGCAGACTTCATTGTCGACCTGGTGTTGGAACCCTACAGGTGGTTAATCCTGGGGGACTTCAATGCCTGGATCGATGATGAACTCTCGCATTTTGGTCAAAACTTTCACCAACTGATGATTTTGTTGGGCTTTACACAGGTTGTTACCACTGCAACCCATATTCAGGGTCACTCTATGGATCTGGTGTTCACCCTGGGGATGGAGATCACGGAACTGTTGGTGGAACCAGTTGGGTGGTCTAACCATCTCTCTATAAGGATCAATTTTGCAGCCCCCCCATGAGACCAACCCCATTGGAGATGGTCCAGTACCGCCCTTTGAGGGGTGTTACCCCTGAGGGTCTGATGGCAGTGCTGGACCTATCGAGTTGGCCTATGGAATGCATGGAACCAGATGTCTTAGTAGCGCGCTATAATAATATGGTGCTGAAGGCTCTGGATTCCATAGCACCCATCCACATTTGCCCCCTCTCCCTCCACCCTCGGTCCTCTTGGTTTGATGGGACACTGAGGGAGTTGAGGAGAGTTGGGTGAAGATTGGAACACTGCTGGTAGAAATCTGGCCTGGAAGGTGACAGGCTTAGATTGATTGCCCATTATACGGACTATCAATCAGAAATCTCCCATAAGAAGGCAGAGTTCCTGTCCAGGGAGATAACTGCATCAAGGAATCGACCAGCTCAGCTCTTCTGGACCATGGGCAGGCTGTGCAATTCAGCTTGTCTGCAGGGTCAGAGAGCTTTTTCACAAATAAAGTGTGATGAGTTTGTTCGGTTCTTTGATAATAAGGTATCATTGATCAAGCCGGAGATCTGCAAAATGCATTCAAATGAGCATGGCAGTGATCGATGTGAGGTTACAGGCCCTCGGTCTGCCTGGACAGATTTTGACCAGCCAGCAATCATGGATATCATGAAGATTGTCCCGGGCTTGTGGCCGACTTGCTGTAGTTTGGATCCTGGTCCTACGTGCCTCCTTGTGGGGTGCATGGATGTGACTGGACCAGTCCTTGCTGAGATAGTCTGGTACTCACTGGACCAAAGGGTGTTTCTGGAGTCTCTGAAAGAGGCTGTCATGACATCCCTTTTGAAGAAACCTTCCCTTGACCCAGACTGTCTCGCTAACTACAGACCAATCTCTAACCTGCCCTTTTTGGGCAAGGTTATTGAGAAAGTAGTCACATTGCAGCTCAATGACTTTCTTACCACCCATGAAGTCTATGATCCTCTCCAGTCCAGTTTCAGGAAGTGGCACAGTACCAAGACGGCATTGGTTTGAGTACTGAATGATCTCCTAATAGTGAGAGATCAGAGGAGCCATTCAATCTTGGTTCTCCTTGATCTCTCTGCAGCGTTTTACACCATGGACCATGGGATGCTGCTAGAACACCTGTGGCTGCTCTGTGGACTGTCGGTTCCATTCTTTCCTCACAGGCAGAACTCAGAGGATAGTATCAGGAATCTTTTCCTCTGCTCCCTTTGCTCTACCTTGTGGGGTGCTGCAGGGCTCTGTGCTTTCCCCCATGTTGTTCACGGTGTATATGCTGCCATTGGGAGACATTATAAGGCATTATGGGCTGAGTTTTCACTGCTATGCAGATGACACTCAGCTCTATATGTCCTTTGTACCCGAATAGAATGATGCATTATTGGTCTTTAACAACTGCCTCGCTGAGATTCAGGACTGGATGAGTGCTTACTGGTTGAGACTGAATCTGGACAAGACTGAGGTGTTGGTGGTGGACCCGGGTCACCATGCAGAGAAGTTGAATCCTGGGTCTCTCTCTGGCCTTGTGTTAGGGGGTAACCAGTTGAGACCTTTTGAACAGGTGCGGAATCTGGGCGTAATACTTGACAACAAGCTGATGCTTAAGACACAGGTGTCAGCCGTTGTCAAGTCTTCCTTTTACCATCTGAGGAATATAGCCCGGATAAAACACCTTGTTCCACACGATGACCTTCCTGTGTTGGTTCACGTCTTTGTTTCTTCGTGTCTTGATTACTGTAATGCTCTGTATCTAGGGTTGCCGGGAGTGGATCTCCGTCGCCTGCAGCTGGGTTACCAAGAACTTGCCACATCACACCTGTGCTGCGTGAACTGCACTGGCTGCCAGTGCGATGGAGGATTACCTTCAAGGTCGCATTGGTGACCTATAAGACCCAACACAGACTGGGACCGGGCTACTTGCAAGATCTCCTTCAGCCCTACCGCCCTCTCTGCCCACTCTGTTCCGCCGACGAGGGATTGCTAGAGATTCCCAGGGTTCATCTTCAGTCATCCGGGGCCAGAGCCTTTTCTTTTGTGGCCCCAAACCTGTGGAATTCTCTACCTCGTTGGATTAGAGTGCCTGTCCACAGAGTCATTTAAAGCCTCATTGAAGAGCTACTTATTCGAATTAGCTTTTGAATAAGTTTATCCTGTTGCCTTTTCATTTGTTTTTATATTTGTATTTATTGTTGATGTATGTTAATTTTGTTATGTATTGGTGCTTTGGTATTTTGAAATGTGCATTACAAATAAACATTAATTTGATTTTTGATTTGAATGTTCAAGTATTAAGTTGTGTGGCATCCAACTATTGGAGGTGGTGAGTGCTTGAATGTATTTTTAACTGACATACTTCTTTCATGAGCACCACTGACCCTTATGTGCACTTTTTCCAGTTTTTATTTGCTCTACTTTGAAGTGACTTGCACAGGTTATGGGTATACCTTTGTACCGTGTAAAACCTCATACTTTGGCATGATTGGGACTACAGCCATCTTTAAGATGTCTTTAGAAGCAACCCTAAATTTATACTTCACAGCTTCAAATGAAACAATGATGGAAAACCCACTGGAGTATGTATTATAGTAATGTGTCAGCAGAAAATGACCATCCTCGCCCATCCAGTCTGCCCTTCTCGCCCCTCCGCTGCTTGTCACTGGTGCACAAGGAGCCAATCCTCTGTCTTCTAACCAACCCCATATGTCTATCCCACTCTCTTGAATCCCTCCATCATTTTGACACCTACTACCTCCTCAGGTAATCTGTTCCAGGGTTCAATCACCCTCTCAGTGAAATACCCCTTTACATACATTTAAACCTTCCTCATTCCAATCTCAAAGTATGACCTCTTGTTTTAAACCTGACTTTCCTTTTAAATAGCTTATCATCCAGTCCTCCAGGCTTGGGTTGCCCCACATACAAACTGTTGTGCCAAGAAAGGATATTACTTCTTGTGCCTATGTGACGTTTTTGACATTGTCAAACCAGTATGTGGCTATGAGCCTGCACTCCTCAACTGGGCACTGTTGCTGGGTGAAGATCTGCCATCCAATTTTACTGATGTTTATCCAGACGATGACGTCCTTCCTGTTGCATCTTCAGTGCAAGACGCCGAAACAGCACCATCTTGAAGCTACCTTGAAGAGATACATCGCTTCACTACATGGCTCACCAATCAAACATGCTCATGTCCAGTACATCTACATTGATGGTGGGTACCCTCTGTCAGAGTCACTTATACATCTGACAGACAATATTGTACAGTCATGAATTATTAAACATTCCCCTATGGGACCAAGGCCTGTCAAGTTACTAAACCTAGCTTTTGTTTACTCCACAGCAGAGAACTGTTATTGGTCACACTGTGATCATGCCTGTTCCTCTCTCTGAACCAGAAGGTTGATGCATGAGCTAGATAAAGAGCTTAGGGAAAACGTTGAATCGGGCACTGCATACCGACTACTGCAGCATGAGGTTGAGAAGGGTATTGAGCAGGGCACTGCTAAAGTTTGTCACAAGAAATGTAGAGACAAGATGGCAAGAATGCGCCATCAGCAAGATATTCTCACTGACCATGTAAAAGCCATGAATGGTTTTCAGTACACACCCACTGACAATACGTCATCAGGTGATGACGACTCTGATTATGAGGACATAGGACACCTCATCACATTTAAGTCCCTGCCCCACAGGGTGGTGGCCTTTACCAGCCATCCCCAAGGTGGTGGCTGTTATAGCTCACCCCTTTGTCATGTTGGCAAGCCTTCTACGCTGCCACATCAAAACAAACATGGCAGTCCCCATGATACAGAGGGCTGACCACCTCCAAGGAGGAGCCCACTTCCACTGGCTCCCCCTTTCCAGGGAAGATGGCATGGAAGTTGCGAGGCATTGTACAGGACGTCTTGATTTGATTAGCAACACCTGAGGGACACGCCTCCATGCAGGAGCAGATCGGACGCATGTTCGAAAATGCTGTAACCCAGGAAAATTCATTCAAAGCAGTCACTGATGCAGTGAGAACATCGCTCCCCACTTGCCTACCTCCAATCCCCTACAGGTCACTCATTCTGTTCAGCAAATTGCCCGAGGCATTGGACAGATGAGCCCAACTGATAACCTCAGCTGTCATCTGGAGAAGGTGCACTCCCTTTGTGAGAAGCTTTCTGTCCAATCCAAGTACCAGGTCCAAGTCCTGAGACAAACCATTGCACCAATCCTCTAGACCAAACTCCCAGAGGCCGTCTGCAATTGTGAGACAACAGACTAAAATGATATCGCACAGGTACTCCTTGCTGCCAACTCCCCAGGTATCGTTGGAGCCCATTTGGCCTATAAGATCAAGCAATATGTGAAAGAAAGCCCAGTGGCTGGCCTACAAGGCTGGCAAAGGCCTAGCGGGTGAGATCGCCAACAAAAACAAAATTGAGTACAAGGATTTTTACATCCGGAACATGAGTCTGGCTCTCGGGGAGAAGGTTGAACTCAACGTCTACCCGCAGACCGATACCTTTACCGACATCCTCACCAAGACAGATTGTGCCTTCCAGGTCTACCTCTGTAACCTAGCTTCAGGTAAAAACACCAACAAGGCCGCTGCCATCCAAACTCTAATGGCCCAGGCCATCCCGGCCCAAGTCTCCGCAGTAGGCCGTGCCCCAATCCACTATACAGTGGAAGGCAACCACGATAAACAAGTAGCTCCTTCTGATGACCAACAGTCGCACGGGCGGGGGGACCAGAACTACAAGAATAATTGGAACAATAACAACTATAACAGAAAAGGGAAATACTCAAATTCTGATGGCAAGTACCATAATGGGCCTAGCTATCGAGACCTAAAGGATGAGAACGAGACCCTCCGTAAACAGCTGGAGGAGGCCAGTGCTGCAAAGAAGGCCACATCCACACATTCCATGGCATCCCTGGCCCAGCTAGTAATGGTACCAACCTTTTCTGGCCTTCAGCTACTGAACAATCGAGCAGCCGAGAAAAAACCTTTCACAGCATCAAGCACTGGCCAGGCAGATGTGATGATTTGGGAACCATCAACTGAACAGTTTGAGATTGTGACCCTGACATCAGAGGCACAGTAGTCAGTGTCCTGTAAAATGCAATAGGGAGGCCCAACCAGCTACCCTAGGCCTCAGGTCGCAGAAACGAGAAGATGAAGAAGAAGCCAGGAACGGCACTGATTGACAATTACAGGCCCCAGTCTGGATTGTGAGTGACCTGCTTGTTGACACAAATGAACAGCCCTGTGTAAGTGCCATGGTCGGGGGCCTCCAACTGGACATGCTTCTGGATACAGAAGCAGCTATGTCTGTTCTCCATGATAAGAACCCAGCTATGTCTGACTGGTTTACTGATGGGAAAACTAGTGCATAAGGGGTAGATGTCACCCAACTACAAACTTATCGATCTGTGTCTCTCCCTGTGCAGGTAGGCCACCTTAAGACTGATTTTGTCTTTGATGTCATGGTATTACATGATCACCCCAGCATACTGGGAATTGATTTTATTGCACAGCATGGCTGTGTGGTGGACCTAGCTAACAGGTTATTGTTACAGATCAAGGGACAGTGTCATGCTGTCACCATACCAGACTCCCATGTGGTGGCAGACATCTCCCATAACAGCAAGGAGTATGACGTCATGGCTCTGTTTGCAAGTCATGATTTGTTCCCTGAACTTGAACCCGTGCTACAGGAACATATTGATGTGTTTGCTACCAACAAGCATGATTGTGGTAGGATGCATACCACCATTGAGATCCTAGGACCTAATCCTGTGAGGCAGAAGCAGTACCCATTTCTTGCTGAAGCCTTACCCTCATTAAGGGAGACCATCCAATCACTGCTACAACAATGAGTGATTAGAACTTGTGTTTCCACTGTGAATTCACCCATTTGGCCTGTGAAAAAGCTGAATGGAGCTTGGAGACTTACAACAGACTACAGGAAACTTAACCAAGTTACCCCCAGCTGTGCCCCAACTGTAGCATCAGCTCCTGATGTGCTCAAGCTGCTGACACCTGACAAAAAGTGGTTCTCAGCTCCTGGCATCTCTAATGGGTTTTGGTCACTCCCATTAGCACAGGAAAGCCAATACAAATGTGCCTTCACCTTTGATGGTGCCAGTACACCTGGACCTGTCTGCTCCAGGGCTTCCATAACAGCCCTTCTCTCTTCCATCTACACATGATGGATGCCCTGCAGTAGTTTTCCACATGCCAGTGTCTCCTGCAATACGTGGATGACTTGCTCTTAGCAACCACCACCAAAGAAGAACATCTGGCCCTGCTAGATGAACTACTGACTCTCCTCAGGAGAGCAAGCCTCTAGCGCAACCCTTCTAAAGCACAACTGTGTGAGAAAGAGGTCATTTTCCTTGGCCTATGCATCATAGACCAAGGGAGAAGCCCAGCTGTCAAAAAGATCCAGGGCTTGCAAAAGCTGCCAATTCCCACTAGCGTGGCAACACTTAGACGCTTCTTGGGAATGGTAAACTACTCCAGGAATTTTATTCCTGACTTTGCCTTGAAGGCCACTCCCCTGTATGAACATCTGAAAAAGGATGTCCCATGGTCATGGGGCCCTACACACACTGAAGCTGTGGCACAGCTTAAACAAGTCTTAGGCTCAGCTCCAGCACTGGTCAACCCTAATCCAAGACTACCTTTCCGTTTGGAAACTGCCACCTATGATGTGGCCATGTCTGCAGTACCAGCACAAAAGTACAATGGGTACTACAGGCCCACTGCTTATGCATCTCAGATGTTATCCCCAGTAGAGAGAAAATACAGTCTCTGAGAAAGGACACTCTGGGCAACCTTCTGGGCTGTCAAACACTTTCTCTACATCATTGGGTATGCTCCCATCATTTTGCATACCTGCCACACCACAACAAATTTTTTGCTTTCAGACAAAGTGAAGGATGGATCAGTCTCTAACACCAGACTGACCCATTGGTCTCTGCTTTTGCAAGACAGAAATATCAAAGTACTACCTGAGCTTGCCCAGTGGCGCTGAGGGTTGAGGTGCTGGACCACACCTCGCGCCATGCTGGTGACCCGGGTTCAGGAATGAGCCTGGGTTGCTTAGTGTCAGTGGGGGGGAGAGATTGAGTGTCTGTTGGACTGCTCTCTCTTCCCGGGAAGGTTGGGGAGTTATGATCGCTCCTGAAGTGACCTCTGGTGGTGATCGGAGGTGCCCAGTGTGGCGACGTAGTGGATACATGGGGCAGAGTTGCGGCAGCTGTGCTCCTAGGGGAAACAGAAAAGGGGAAAATGCCCAACCTTGGTAGGTGATGATGGGGTACAGGAGCTACCCCCATGCCCAGCAGTCATGTACACCGGCTGACCTCGGAAGCACTCACAGTCCAGTGGTTGTCCTCATGAAGGGTGGCGATAGTGAGGTGTGGATGCCTGGAACTAGTGGGAGTTGTCCCTGACCAAGTGTCAGGACTGAGTCTCAGATGTGGTGGAATGGAGGTAAGCTGTGTGCCCCCATCAGAGAGAGAGTCCCAGGCTGAGAGGTGGATAAAGAAAGTTTAAATAAAAAAAGTATTACCTGTGAAAATGGCTTCAATTTTGGCCCATGGCCTACTCTACACAGGCACACCTCATGATTGTGCCCTTCAACCACCTGACCTACCTGACCCAGCGCCATTCTTACCAGCCACACCTGAGGTCCTGGAAGATAACACCATGTTTTGCATCTTTACAGATGGCTCTGCCTCCTATGTAGATGGCGAGCAGGTAGCAGGACTTGGAGTGCTCATTCTGGATCATGAGGGTGATTTCAGGCACATTGCTAGGAAATGCACTGTTATCTCTTCACAGTACACCAAACTGGTGGCTGTGGCCTGTGCATTGAAGATCATACCACATGGTGACAAGGATGCCATCATCTTCACTGACTCTAATTAGGTGTGTTCATCACTCACTGAGTTTTTTCCATTCTGGCAAAAGAACAACTTTAGCTCATCAGATGGAACTCTTGTCAAATATAGGGAACTGTTTGTGTATATACACACCCTGACACAAATGTTCACTCACAAGTTGTATATTCATAAGGAAAAGGCTAACTGCAAATCTGACCCTCACCATGAATTCAATGAATAGCAGACTCACTTGCCAAAGCAGGTGCTCGAGGGGAGGAGACATGGACAATGACTCACCCACAATATATAGCAGCTATTGTGACATCTGTCATCGCTGCCAGCAAGAAAACAGTACCAGAACCTCCACTAGACCTCTCTGCTGCACAAAAAGCAGATCCAGAGATCAGAGATGTGTTCAAATTCCTAGATAAAGGAACTAAACAGCCACTGCTGGTTGGCAGGCCATATAAGAGGCACTTGGACAATATACATTTGTCTAGTGATCAGAAGCTCATCTGGTATCACAAACAAGATACAGGTGACAAATTGTGGGTTGCACCACAATCTCTGTGAACTGAATTTATTTATATGGTTCATGACGCTCCCACTGGTGGACACCAGGGGACAGAAAATACCCTCCGGAAACTCAAGACAGTCATCTGGTGGCCTGGTATACCCAAAGATGTAGAAAATTGTGTAGACAACTGCATAGTGTGTGCTCAAAGTAACACAATTTCAGTAAAAAGAAATGCCAAGTTGCTGCCCCAAAGGCGATCTGGATGATGGAATGTGATACAGATCAATTTCATTGGTCTTCTCACTAACTCCAGTAGAAACAATAAGTATGCACTTGTTGTTACAGATTTGTTCTCCAAGTGGGTATAAGCATTTCCCACTAAGAACACCATGGTGAAGACAACTGCCAAGATCCTGGTAGATCAATTGTTCTCCAGGTGGGGTCTGCCTTTAAAAGTAGACTCAAACAAGGCACTAGATTTACAGCTGAGCTAATGCAACAGACACTCCAACTTCTTGGAGTTGATCAAACATTTCACATCCCTTATTACCCTCAATCCTCAGGCCAGGTAGAAAGAGCTAATAGACACATAAAACAAATGTTATGCCCGGTGGCACTGAGGGTTGAGGCGCTGGATGCCACAACTCACACCACACCGGTGAACCGGGGTTCTGGAACAGACTCGAGTCACCAGGGGTCGGAGGAGGAAGAAGGACTGAGCATCCCAATGGATGCTCTTCCCCTCCAAGGGAGAGATCCTGGGGTGTCTCCCACACCCGATGCACCTCTGCCAGTGGAAGCACGGGCCCTCGGTACCCAGGTGGCTCTTCAAAAGTTGGGGAAGGGAGGACACTGTGGGTATTTGTCAGTGGCGTGTGCCAGCAAGCTGTATGACTGGGCATCAGTCCTACGTGCCAACGCCCTCAAGGGCAGGAGGGGACTAAGGGAGAAAACAGACCCCCCCGGGCCAAGATGATGACCGATCCACCTCAGATTGCCTACCAGCAGGACAGACCCTGTTGAGCAGGCACTCCAAGGAGGAGGAGTAAGGTAGGAAGGGATAAAGGAGTAAGCTTGGCACTCTAGGGGCAGATTCTGTGGGAAGGGTCTGCAGGGATGATAAGAGGTCTGAAGGAGTGGAACAAGGGGGCAGTAAGGTGGGATAAAAAGGAAAGTGAAAAAAACAAACAGATGTTATGCAAACTCATTGATGACAATCCCAAGGACTGGTATTCCTTCTTGCCACTTCTACTAATGGCAATTAGGGAGTACTCCTGCAGCTACTACTCAGTGCACACCCTATGAGGTTATGACTGGTAGAGCAATGAGACTACCTGAACACCTGTTGGTTGATTTCCACACCCCCAATGCAGGTAGAGTATCTGTAGGCAAGTTTGTAGAAAAGCTTCAGGATGACATCATGAAAACACACCTGTTCACTGCCAAGCAAATGGGCAAAGCTCAACAACAAGTTAAAGCTCATTTTGACAAGCATGTCAAAGAAGTCGACTGGCAAGTTGGAGACCAAGTTATGCTTCTCCAATACAAACAACCAACTCATTTTTGCCAGCAAATGGGAAGGTCCCTATCCCATTGTCAACAAGCTCAACCCTGCTGTGTATCAGGTCAGAGTACAACAGCAGAAAAAGACTGCTGACAGGTGGTTCCATGCTAACCAACTTAAATTGTATAAAGGTGACTAAATTTAATTTTCCTAACCCCTTTGGGCAGAATGGTACCCATACTTAACCAGTCCTTTTTGTTTTCTTACAGATATCGGCAAGATGGTTAACTTGCACCCCTTTCTCCTACTGGTGGGACTACTATCACTATGACTGCACCCCCATATTCAGCCCCACAGAGACACAAAGAATGCTTGCAACACTTCCTTGATAAACTTGAACATTCAGCCCCTACTGGTGTATGGATTAATGTTCCCAACAAAATGATTAAAGTAACCCAGGGCTCAGACACCTTTCTTGATGCTGTAGTGGTTGCCCCAGATAAATTTTCACTCTCCATACAATGGCAAATTGATGCTATGAGCTACACAATCCCTGTAGCTCACCTGACCAAAGGTGGATTCTATGGCTGGCCTAATACTGACATTTCTAAAAATGGTATGCTTTCTATCAGACAGACTTACTAGTTAGTACACTCTAACTGCTCTCATAGATCCTGTCTATTGTGACCACCTCTCCCCGGTGGCACGTGATTTCTGTCTTCAAAACTATCTAGCTTCTGAAGCTCTTTTTCATTCTGTAGTCCCACCCAGTCAAGAAGACCTGACTGCCTACTCTCCTCAAGAGGATGACCCTCCTAGTGGTTTGACAGCCACATCACTAACTGGAGCCCTAATTAACAATGTACAATTTATGCATGTCCCTGTTATTTTCAATCTTACACATTGAAACATGGCTGAATTTGGTTTTTGTTCTACAACCAACTCCTCCAAATGTTACAATATGCTGCTTACTGATCTTGTTGCTGCTTATCAAACACTCACAAATTACCCTATAGGTGGACCTCACACCACCGATCATGTTGGAGTCTTTAGACCAGCCCCTAATAACTATGTTAAACCAAAATCATGTGTACGCACCATGCGGGATGCAACTGACATAGATGGTGTGGCTGGTTCTGTTTCTGGCATAACTAGAGCAACCGGCACCATTACTGGCCTATTTGGCTCAGGAATGTCCATTTGGAATAGAGCAGACATTGCTTTTATTAAGGCTCAAACCATTAAATTTCAACAAACTATTAACAATGATGCAATGCCCCCTATTTTATAAGGTGTCAATTTGCTCAGTAACGAAGAACGTTATACTGTGTACAACATGCAGGAGTTTGCTCAAGGATTCAATACCAAACGTAAACTTAATGGTTTTATGTTTCAGAATAACCACAAGGTGGACAAGCAATAATTTTATATTCTGCATATGGTTCTTATGTTATATCTACTGTTAATGCTGTCTTCAGGGATTTGGAATGAGGTAAAATTCCAGATTTGATACATGATCTCAGATTGGGTAAATGGTATTGCCCACATTGCAAATCTACAGGTTGCATAACTATGTGTTTAAAGACTACTTTAAATATTTCCATGGCCACTGTTAGAAATATTGGTTATGTTTCTAGGTTTCCTAACCAAGCACCTTGTTATTTCCCTAAATCCTGCTGGATTAAGGAGAATCTGTTTGTTACCTTTACTGTGTCTTTACCACGTTTTGATCTTGCTACATCTGTCTTTGACAAATTAACTAGAATTCATTCCACAGGTCATCTTGAAAACAACATCTTCCGTGAAAGAACTGAATTACCTTCAATGCTGGTTTATCATCCAGTCCTACAGGCTTGGGTTGCCCCACTTACGAACTGTTATGCCAAGAAAGGATATTACTTCTTGTGCCAATGTGACGTTTTTGACATTCTCAAACCAGTATGTGGCTCCGCACCTGAACACCTCGACTGGGCACTGATGTTGGGGGAAGATCTACCGTCCAGTTTTACTGATGTTGATCCAGATGATGACACCCTTCCTGCTGCATCTTCAGTGCAGATGCCGAAACAGCACCATCTAGAAGCTACCTTGAAGAAGTACATCACTTCACTACACGGCTCACCAATCAAACATTCTCATGTCCAGTACATCTACATCAATGGTGGGTACACTCTGTCAGAGTCACTTATATACATCTGATGGACAACACTGTATAGTCACGAATTATCCCACATTCTCCTATGGGAACAAGACCTGTCAAGTTACTAAACCTAACTTTTGTTTTACTCCACAGCAGAAAACTGTTATTGGTCACACTGTGATCATGCCTGCTCCTCTCCCTGAACCAGACATTATTGATACTGATCCCCAATACTTGCTTGCCCTGTCTCAATATTTGCCTGTTTTTAATGTGCACGTTGATCCCTTGACACTCTCTTTGCAGTCTCTTTTAGCCAGAAAAGATGCTCATTTGATTTATATTAGTAATAATATATCTAAAGCTTCTAATGCACTCAATGATCTTATGCATGATGGTGATTTGATTGTGGGTAGAACTCACTTTTAAAGTTTTCGTTGTGATAAAATCATTTTTGATTATCTTTCTGATATTCACTCTGTGCTATCTATGACATACCCTCAAACAACATTGAGAACAACTCGAATTCCTTTACAAGGCTCATGAATCAGGCCTGTAAATGACTTGTTAGCTCCATCCCTACCAACTGACTGGGATTGTTGCCGCTTCTGAGGCAACAAGGGGGGGAATGTTATCCATGGACCAGCACCTCTGATTGGCCCCCTACCTCGCAGACAGCAATACTTCTAAGTATATGTACTAATCTTAGGGTATAGGCACTTATCATGTAAGTGTCAGGATCTGAGTTCTACTATATTTTTAGTAAGACTCATAATGCTTTTGCTATTATTCTAATTATAACACTTGGGTGATGCTTCTATTTATACTATTGTATAATGATTAGTTAGGCATTACTGCCATCCCAAGTGCTAGTGCAGAATTGCAATTATGTATCTGTCCTTCAAGATATACAAGACCATTGTTTTAGCTATCTGTTATTTTTGCTACCTCAGCATGCTTTCCCAGGCTAGTAAGCAGTCAGGCTATTTGCCACTGACCAATTGTAAGGTTTTTATATACCTTTATACCTGTTGTCTTGACAATTATCAGGGGTATAAGACCCTTTGTATTACACCTTTTGCTCTGAGAAGAAGACACATATTGCTGCCTTTAGGTAGGATAGAGAGATTGGAAGTGTTCTCCCAGTGATCACACTGTTTTGGTTGTAAGCCTGCTTAATATACTAGAAATAAATCACTTAATGTGCTGGACACCACTTGTTTGTCGTTTCTTCACTTTTGTGCAGTTCCAACAAGAACCTGAGAAAGGTAATTTTATTACCCAGTTACAAGCAGATAGAGATTTAATTCTCAGTCATGTCTCATATGGTTTCCCTTGCAAACATTGCTCCATCTTTGTTGCCCTTCTCTGAACCTTTTCTATTACATCTATGTCTTTTCTTAAATGAGGCCTCCTGAACAGTACCACATACTCCAGGTGCGGTGTAACCATGGTCATATATAATGGTATCAGCACCTCCCTCTTCCTACTAGTTCTGTCCCTTCCTATGTATACCATCATTTTATTAACTTTGCCAACTGCCTTACTACATTGGTCACTTACCCTAAGGTTGTTTGATATTATAATCTCCAGATCCCTTTCCTGTTCTGTTTGCTTTAGCTGCTCTCCCCCTCTCCCCCCCAGTGAGTACTTGGCCAATCAATTTTTATGCCTTATATGCATCACCGCACACTTCTTTGTATTGAGCTTTAGCTGCCATATTTCTGACCATTTCTCTAGTATACTCAAATCACTTCTCATGGCCTCAACCTCTCCTTCAGTGTCGACCCTATTCCATAACTTTGCATCATCTGCAGAGAGACACATTTTCTCTTCAATTACCTCTGATATATCACTAATATATATGTTAAAAAGGATTGGTCCTGGTACAGACCCTTGAGGAACTCCACTCATAACCTTCTTTTCCCCAGAACGTACACCATTTACCACTGCCCTCTGCCTTCTATCCTTCAGCCAGTTTTCCACCCATCTAGTTATTTTCTGTCCCACCCTCAGGCTCTCTGTTTTATTTACCAGCCTGCGGTGAAGGACAGAGTCAAAGGCCTTACTGAAGTCCAGGTAGGCAACATCAACTGCCCCTCCTTCATTACTCCATCAAAAAATTCTGTCAGATTTGTTTGGTACAATCTCCCACTAGTGAATCTATGTTGCTTTTCACCTAATAGTTTGTTGTCCATTAAGTATTTTACCACTCTTTCCTTTATTAGCACCTCCATTACCTTGACCACCACTGAAGTGAGGCTGACAGGTCTGTAATTCCCTGCCACCTCCCTTGTGCAGTGGTACTACATCTACTGTCCTCCAGTCTCTCAGAACACAGCCTGTATCTAGGGACAAGTTAAATAACTTTGTTAAATGTGTTGTCAATGCATCCCTCAACTCCCTAAGAACCCTTGGATGCAAACCATCTGGTCTCATTGCTTTGTCTACCTTGAACTTTCCAAGTTCTTCCTTAACTCTTTCCTCACTTAATGGACCTTGATCAACCCCACATTCATCTCCTCCCTTCTCCGTTAACTAAGGTCCCTTTCCATTCCCTTCCACTGTGAATACTGAACAAAAATAACTATTTAAAACCTCAGCTTTCTCAAAGTCCCCCTTGACCTTAGTTCCCCCTTCCCCCTCAAACTCACAATCCCATCTTGACCTCCTCTTTTCCACCACATATCTAAAAAAAAGTTGTATCTCCTCATTTGACATGTTTATCAATTCTCTCTTCTGTTTATGCTTTTGCTCTCCTAATCAATTTCCCTGCCTGTCTCAGTTTCTCCTTATAATTTACTCTAGTACACTCTGAGTTTTCTTATATCTTCTGAAACTGAAGTAAGATCTTAAGGCATAAGAGAAAGATAAAAAGTGAAATGTAAATCAACTCCTTACTACAGAAGCCATGAAAAATTCATGTTTAATAGAAGACAACAGAACTGAACAATCTCTACCAGAAGCACAATCTTTAATGGAAGTGTTTAGAGGATTAGAGAAACTCACACACCAATTACGATGGATTTATTAGAACGTTATTAATTTGGAAGCACATGAACAGGTTTAAAGGATCCCAGGGGATTTTGACTCATTAGGAACCTCGCTTATGGTATGGAAAACATAGCTTTTATGAAAGAATGGGAAGAGATTTTAACTGATGCCAGTTTCAAATTAATAACATTTTGATAATTAAATTCGGCAAAGAAAGGGAAGTGAAATTGAAGTACGATCTTAAGGCACAAGAGAAAGAGGCTCTGAAGTTTAAAAAACATATGGGCTTTGATAGGCTGAATAAAAAATTACAAGAATCCATACAGAAACTTGCAGATGAATTTAAAATCCTGAAACAGACCAAATTTATTAGCAATAAGGGTGACTATGAGAGGGGCATGGTCTTCAGTTGGAACAAAAAGAATCTGAGAAGCATACTGAAGAGAAATAAAAATGTCTCATTTGATTTCAACATGAGTATAGGTGAATCCAAAAATGAAGACACTAACAGGAGCCCTTTTTTTTAATACAGGGACCAGATGGGAATCAAGCCTCCATTGCAACACCAACACACACACACACACACACACACACACACACACACACACACACACACACACACACACGAGTCTCCACAACTCAACACAGGAGTTTTTTTTCCAGGAAGAGGACGAGAAGGGGGAGACAAAGGAGAACATCACAGCCAGGGAATGTATAATACTTACAATAGAGGGAGGATTTAGTCAGAGACCATATCGGAGTCACAGGAGGTGAGTGATGATGATGATGATGATGATGATAATGATGATCATGAAGATAATTCACAACTCATCAATCTGTCATCTCATACTGCTACAAACTCGGAAGTCAGCCTTTTAAAGAATGACCTCAGTTTCGCACCTTCCACACCCTTAGACAGGGTGCAGACTCTTGTTGAGTTAAGTCTGAGTTATAGAAAATTAAACCTAAAATTGTTTTTCGACATTCACAGAGTGATGCTATGGACTCTGTTAACCCTCAATCTACCTTCCCTCCCTGTATTGTGCAGCAGTCACTACTTTAAGGAATGAGTTGAACAGGGCTTGGATAATATATTTAAAGACCCACCTGGACATTCTTTTAACAATTTTTCCAATAATGAATGAGAAGCCATCAAGAAATTGCAATTGGATAGCAATTTGATTATTAAACAAGCAGATAAGGGAGGGACAGTTGTCCTTCAAAATAAACAAGACTGTGGCAGAGGCAATGAATTAACTTAATAATTAAAATTTTTACAAAAAAATCAAGACCCAACTGTAGATTTTAAATATAGCATAGCTGAGACTACTAATGCTGCATTCAACAATGGTTACATTGATATCAAAACTAAGGAATTTTTTACCGCTAAAAGTCTAGTGTGGGCAACTTTCTCTACCCTGCCTAAAGTCCACAAGACACTTGACAAC
Organism: Neoceratodus forsteri; assembly: GCA_016271365.2. NCBI lineage: Eukaryota > Metazoa > Chordata > Ceratodontiformes > Ceratodontidae > Neoceratodus > Neoceratodus forsteri. The sequence continues at coordinate 1,098,757,043 of CM057451.1, forward strand.
ACCCCCCCCGGGTGCCCTATTATTAGTGGAATAGGGTCTTTGACTGAGCCTTTATCTTCAGTACAGTGATTCTTTTCTTAGATCTTATGTTGAGAAATTACCACCTTACCTCAATGACATGAGATGTTTTGAACCTTATAGACACTGTGAAACTTAATGAAAATATGCTTCTCGTCACTATGGCTATTGAGGCTTTATACACTAATGTGCCTCACGAAGGCACTCTTGATGCTGTGGCATTTTACCTGAATCAAAGAAGCTCAGAAACAAATATCCCAACAGACTTTCTTATTAAGTTACTTGAATATGTTTTGAAGCATAATGTTTTCATGTTTGATAAAGATTTGCACCTACAAGTAAAAGGGACAGTGATGGGGACCACTCGTGCTCCCTCTGGGGCCAGCATCTACATAGGAAAATGGGATGAGGATGTTTTTAACATTAGTAAAAAATCCATACTTGCAAAAAATTATTGTATGGAAGCGATATAGTGACAATGTATTATTGACTTGAAGGGGTGAACAACAAGAATAAGATGATTTTATTCAATTTTTACATGATTCCAACCTACACTTAAAAGTTTACATACAGCTGTAATGAAAAATTTAGATTTGTGCCTTTCCAAAGATCCACTGAGAAAGATAGGTAAAGAGATCTTTAGGAAGGATGTGGATGGCAAACACATAACATCTGGCTTCCAGTTGCCATCCACATCATGGTAGGGGAGATATCAGTAGGAGAGAACCTAGGCACAAGTGATCATAGCATTGCTTGGTTCACTGTTAAAAGGTTTGCTGCTGAAGTCCAGCTGCCAAGAGTGAAGGTGCTAGACTTTAGGCATGCAGACTCTCAGAAAATGGGGGAAAGTGTTCATCAAGCACTAGCTGGGGTGAGAAAACTAAGGGGGGTGGTGGAAATGTGGAGTAAAATCAAGGGGCAATAGTGGAGGCCACTAGCCTCTGGGTCATGCCTGAAAATAGTCATTGCTATGGCTAGTGCACCTACCCAGTAAACAAAAACTAAATAAATAAATAAATATGTAAGGAGGGTAGCTAAAAATAGGAAAAGAAGAGAGCCCCTTTGGCTCAATAAAGAAGTGTCAGGGAGGGTCAGGGAAAAGAGAAAGGCATTTAGGAGACATAAGGGGTCACATAGGGAGGAGGATAGGGCTATACACCAGGAGAAGCAGAGGAAAACAGGAAGGGAGGTCAGGAGGGCAAAGGCAAGAACGGAAGAGAAAATAGCCAACTCGGTCAAGGTGGGAGATAAATAAAACCTTCTTCTGGTATGTGAGTGAAAGGAGAAAGTCAAAGGCAGAGATAATCAGGCTGAAAAATTGGGAAGGTGGAAATACTCAATAGCTACTTTTGCTTGGTGTTCACAGTTGAAAAGGAGGGGGACATCAAGAAAATTCGGGGAACACAAGGTGATGGGGGTGTTGACACAAGCTCATTCCAGGTTGAGGAGATCCTGAGGGAGCTTGAGAGTCTGAAGGTGGATAAGGCAATGGGGGTGGTTGGGGTGCCCCAGGGTCCTGAGGGAGCTCAGCAAAGTGCTAGTGGAACCTCTGGCCCCCCTCTTCAACAGATCTTAGGAGACGGGGGAGATCCCCAAGGACTGGAGGAGGGCAGATGTGGTCCCCCTTCATGGGGGGCAAGGAGGAGCCAGGCAGTTATAGGCCAGTGAGCTTAAAATCAGTGGTGGGCAAGCTCATGGAACAACTGCCCAAGAAGAGAATCTCAAGCTACCTGGAGACCAATGGTCTTCTGGACAGGCGACAGCATGGTTTCACTGAGGGAAGGTTGAGCCAAATTAATTTAAGAGTTCTTTGACTGGGTTACCAGGGTATTGGACCAGGAGGGAGCTATAGATGTTGTGTATCTCTACTTCAATAAGGCATTTGATTCTGTGCCACACAGGAGACTACTGCACAAAATGAGATGCCTTGGGTGGGGGCCACTAGTGGTTAAGTGGGTGCAAAACTGTCTGGGGGTAGGAAGCAGAGGATAATTGTTAATGGGGTACAAAGGATGGTATGGTCACCAGTGGGGGTGCCTCAGGGGTCAGTGCTGGGGCCACTCCTTTTCAATATATTTATAAGGGGCTAGAGGGAAAAGTGTGTCTATTTGCAGATGACACAAAATTCTGCAATAGAGTAGATATGCTTAAAGGGGTTGAGAGCATGCACAGGGGTCTGAAGAACCGGAGGAATGGTCCAAGGAATGGCAATTGATCTTCAACACCAAAAACTGCAAAATCATGCATTTAGGCAGGAATAATAAGGGCACAGAATACAGTATAGGAGGACAAGCCCTAGAGGTTACCAAGCTGGAAAGAGACCTTGGCATATACATTTCATGTGATCTGAAAGTGGCGAAGCAATGTGAGAAGGCGGTGGCAAGGGCCAATAAGATGTTGGGTTGTATCTGGAGGGCAATAACTGGCAGGAGGAGGGCAGTCATAATGCCCTTGTACAGGCAGCTTGTCAGGCCACACCTTGAGTATGGAGTCCAGTTCTGGAGACCACACCTTAGGAAGGATGTGGAAAGAGTGGAGCGCATCCAGAGAAGGGTGACAAAAATGGTAGGGGGGACTCAGGCATCTGTCATATGAGGAACTACTGAAGGACCTCAACATGTACTCCCTCAAACAGAGAAGGGAAAGGGGGTACATGATTGAGATCTTCAAGTATATCAAGGGTATCAACGAGGTACCAGCAAGGGATATCTTCCTGCTAAAGGAAAAATCAAAAACAAGGGGACATGATCTGCAGATAGTAGGGGAGGAGATTCGGGGGAACATCAGACAATTCTACTTTACAGAGGGTAGTGGACAGCTGGAACAGACTCCCAGGGGGTAGAGGCAGGAACTGTGGGGAGTTTCAAGACAGCATGGGACAGACACAAGGGACTGGTAGTTCCAGGGTGAGGGGGAGCGGAATGGAACTCCTAGTGACTTGCTAGGCATACTGGGCAGACTGGGTGGGCCTGACGGGCCTTTTCTGCCAACAAGTTCTATGTTTCTATGTTGCCACTAATACACCTTTTTTAATTTTATGTTTTTGCCCTGCTACTGGCTACTGTACATCTGCCTGATCACGGAGCCCCCGTGATTCCACCTCCAGGTTCTGTCTACCCTCTCCCAGCACTCCTGGCTTACCCCCCAAGGGGCAGAGACGTGGCACCTGGATGCTGCATTACCAGTATCTATTTGGGGAGAGCCGGCCCTGGAGGCTAATTGAAGCTGGGGGCAGGCTTCACCAACGTGGCCAGCAGGGAGGAATTTTCTTGTTTTTCAGTGACGGGGATGTGCAATGATGTCCAGCGTCTGCCCTGCCCCTCTTGTTGCTGGTGCTAGCAGCTACATGACCCCCAGCCTCCGCCAGGGGTTTGTCAAGCACCGGGCACACTCCCCACCCTCCCCCTGGAGAAGGAGAGCAGTTGTCGGGATGCACCATCCTACTCCCCCCAGCCGGCCCTCCAGCAACCTAGGTCCATTCCCGAACCCAGTCGCCAGCATTGCAAGCAGAAATCCAACCGCTGCACAGACAGGCTGGCAAGCTACCATTAATATACCTAAGGGTCAGTTTCTATGAGACAGAACTGCAGTAGGGAAGACAAATTTGAAAAGGGAGCAGACAATCTAAGAAAGGGGCTACAAGCCAAAGTAGCAGATGCTAGAGATTTTGTGAAAAATCAGAAAAGAACTGAGCTCATGAAAGACAAGCAGAGGCAGGATAATGAAGATGATGGGCCGGATATTCAAAAGGGTTGAGCAATGCGCAATAGGGTTGCGCCAGCGCAAGTCAGAAAATGCGCCATTCTGTGATATTCAGCAGGAGGCAGTTGCGCCACTGAAAACATGCTGAGCAACAGCGCAATGATAATGAAGGCATGCACAACCAAAGGGGGTGGAACCATGCATAAAGTGCGCAGGGTGATGTTCAAAGACTTGCGCAATGCGCAACAGTGGAGCAGGCGAAGTTATGCCTACAAATAAGAAATGGTTTCAAAATAAAAAGAAGTAAGGAAGAGGCGCAAGAACGCTACAGGAAGCCACATGAGGCAGGAGAGACAGAGAAATAGGGAGAAAGAGGGCAGGCCAGGGAAACAAAAACACAGAATAGGGGCAAGGGAAGGTGTGTGGGGCCACAGAGTGCAAAGGCCAGCAGGTGTACCCGGTGCAGTGGAGGTAGCAGTCAGGACAGCGGGGGAAACAAAGCAACAACAGCTGGGGGGGTCACAAGCCAGGGACATGGACAGTGCCACCTTCCACATGGAAGCTGTAATGAGGGGGGTGAGAAGGCATGCTGCAGGGGGACATGGCCATGGAAGGGCCCGTCGGCGGTATGCCCCCAACAAGCAGTACCGAGCCTGCACCAGCTTTGAGCTGTACACAGATGTCGAGATTGTGGGCCGGTACCACCTGAACAGGGCAATACTGAGGCGGCTCTGTGAGCTGTGCAGTGATGTGATGCAGGCACCCACACGATGGAGTCATGCTCTGTCAGTGGAGACAAAGGTAACAGCCTGCATGTGCTTGCTCACCATGGGTACCTTCCAGAGACCAACAGGGGACACCACAGGCATAACACAGTCGGCCACGTCATGCATCCTCACCCAATTCCTCAGTACACTGCTGCCACATGCTGCGGAGTACATCCATTTCCCCAGCACCGCGGCGGAGCACACAGCAAACATACAGGAGTTCCACAGGGTAGCACGTATGCCTGGCATGCTAGGGGTGATAGACTGCACCCATGTGGCCATTTGCATGCCACCTGGCCCCGATGGAGCCACCTACATGAATCAGAAGGGATATGCCAGTGTCAACTGCCTGGTGGTGTGTGATGCCAGTGGGCGCATCATCAATGTCTGTGCCACGCACCCTTGGGGAGCACATGATTCCTTCATCTGGTACCAGTCAGCACTGTGCCATCGATTCAGAGTGGGGACATCCCCACAGGTCATCTAGTGGGTGAGGCATGTAGAACTGACAAATGGTAGCAGCGGGGGTAAGCCAGGGGTGCCATGGGTGTAGCCCACAGGGTTTGGGGCAGTCTGAGCCTGAACAAGACACTAACCTCTGCTATCTCACACAGGTGACAGTGGATACCCACTCCGTTGGCTGCTCACACCCTACGGCGGCCCACGACCCATCGCATAGCGCTTCAATGAAGCACATGCCACCACACACAACATCACTGAGTCGGGTGTTTGGGATGCTGAGGTGCGTTCCATTGCCCTGGACACCTCTGTGCGTGCCCTACAGTATAGCCTCAAGGCCTGTGGATATTCCTGGCCTGTTGTATCCTGCACAATATGGCCAAAGACTGTGGGATAGCCATACAGGTCAAAGAGGGGGACAGCGATGGGGACGACGGTGACACCGGTGACGATGGGGATGGGCAGCCCCACCTTGGCCTACAGGACCCCCGACTGATCTGGCTGGCCCAGCTGCACAGAGGAGCACTTCAGCCAACACAGGTAAGTCATAGGGCCATGTGCAACCACCAGTAGCTAGGGCACAACCCACGTACACACATGGAAACACACCAGGGGTGCATGCTGGCAAGGGATGTGGCAGGGCACAGAAGCACACACATATAACTAGGGAGGGGTGAACAGTAACACACCACATGGACGGACACACACACACGCACACACAATAGGCACAAAGTGCACAGGGGTCAGGTGCAAAACAGAGCCAGAACACAAATGCTAGCAACACACATGTCCACAGGCCACCACGTCCACTGACTGTCTATGTGCATGTGTCAGATGCTGGGCACCATCGCACTTTGGTGTACAGCGCAATGCAGGCATCATCATGCACACGTACCTGTGGACAGCAGTTGGGAGGGTGTGCAGGTGGACCGTGTGTCTGCGTGTAGGGCTGGGCACCCACCGTGCACTGCCCACCAAAACACACAATGCACACAGGGCAGCACAAGACAGTGCCCGCACTGGGAGACAGGTCAGTCTTGCAGCACAGTGCCACATCCACCTCAGATGCATGGGCGGCCCCACTGAGACCCAGCAGCACTGGCAGGCTGACCACGGGCCTCATGGGGTGGCACCGATGGTCCACCAGGGATTCCACTGTGCGAACGTAACCGTGCCCGCACAGGGGTCTGCAGCACACCGAACATACCTACACCAGGAGTGCTCGGGATGCCCACAGCTGAAGCCAGCATCAAAAGGGTGGGTGTCGCATGACGCCGAGAATGGGGAGTGGATAGCGAACTGCACGGTGTGAGCGACACATGGGCACCTGACTGTGTGCCCATTGTGGCCATGACAGCGACCAGCGCCTGTGTTTGCCTGTCAATGGCAGCGGTCACATCCTCCTGCAACTGGACAATCTGTGACAGGATCCTATCGGTGTCCCTGCTGTGTTGCTCCTCGATCCACTCCAGAGCCACACACAGTGCCTCCACGGACGTTGCAAGCTGCATCTGCTGCTGCACTGATGCCTGCAGTAGGCGGGTGTGCTCGTCAAAGAGGTCATCTGCCACCTCGGCAACCTATCCCTCAGGGTATGGAAGGGCCTGATGTTCAGCACCCCTTTGATGGTGGGCGCTGCTCACCAGGACCTGGTATGGGCAAGTCCAGAGGTGGTGCACAGACGCCACCGCTGAACCCTAAACCCCCAGTCCCGGTGGGTGACTGCTGCTGCTGCCCCTCTGCCTGCTGTGCCCAAGGGATTGGTTCTTCTGCCACTGTGGCCACAACAGTGCCACTGACCTGACCAGCCACTGGTGCTGCCCCACCAGTGCTGACAGGCACAGCCTGGGACTGTGCTGACATGCTGGCACACATGTCTGAACCAGCCAGGTCCATGGGTGTGAGCTATCCTGCTGTGTGTACATTCCATGACACATACATGTCACTGCCCATAATGGTCGATTGCATCATCAATGGTGCAGGTCTGTGCCACAGCCACAGCCACGCATGCTGGCATCCTTGGACGCCAGACCGCTGAGACACAGGAAGGGCCTCCCCCACACCTGTCTCAACGACATCAGTGTTGACAGCCAGGCGGACCCACTGTTGCAATGCTCGCTGGCTACCTGCAGAGGTGGATGATCCCTCCTCCAACTCCAGATGACTGTCCGCAGTGGACAGACCCTCCACCGCTGACCCATGCAGATGCGCAGGATCTGTAACAGAAAGTAAGGACACGTTAGTGCATGTGATCTACCCTTCTCCCCGACAGACCATGACGTACCATGCAGTGACGGGCTACCACCTGTCTGGAAGCCACCTCCTGGAACGCCCTCAATGGCACTGCGTTGCATGCTTGCAGCGAGCCTGTCCTCTGCTGGAGTCAGCTGCACCACCTCCGGCTAGCTCCCGCCTGTTGCAGCACGTGCTGCCCTGATGGCAGCCACCTTCTCTCTCACCTTCCTCCTGTCAGTACCCATCTTCTTCTTACACTCCTGCACAGAGCGCTGGTGGCTGCCATGCAGGTTGATGGCATGTGCCACCCCCTCCCATGCAGCAGCACGAGCCTGAGGGGTGCCCCGCCGTCCACTGAGCAGTGGCTCCTGATCGATGTAGGCCTCGAAGAGTGCCTCCGTCTTGGCCTTGGTGAAATTGGGCCTTCTCTTCTGCCCACCATCGTTGTCCTCCTCACCCAGTCCTTGCTCAGTCATTATTCAGCCTGTATGGGTGACAGTGGTAACCTGTGACTGTGCAGTACAAAGCAAGTCCCTTATACCACAGTCCAGAACACCACACAGCATGCAACTCACCAATAAACTGCAGTAACCGAATATGGCCACTGCAGAACAGTGTCACATTTTTATAGTGCAATCCATGCAAATTAGGTGTGGAGCAACTTTAATGAGATGCAAATCTCGCTGCTGCACCATTGCATGGCTGATCGGATGATTTGCATATGACGGCTGAATATCGCGCTTTTGTGCTTTGTGCAATTGTGTTGAACGTGTTGAGCCAATGGCGCAGTTCTGTGGCCGGCGTAGTACACTGCACTGCGCATGTCCAGGTAGCTTACGCAGGTGTCTGCCGCGCTGATGACGTGCTGTGCGCGGTAGGCAATTCAGGGCATGGCCATCATTGTGCCAGTGGCGCTATGGCGAGGGTCACTACATGGTGCTGTGGCACAACTGCGCAATAGTTCGCGTGGCGATGGCACACAGGCAACCAATTGCACTAGATGCATAGACGTCCGATGGCGCTGTGCGTGGCCTTGAGCTAGAGACCCATGACCCTGTGCCCGACCTTTGCCCCCTTGGCACTATACGTCTGGCATGGCTGCACCTCTATTGTGCTGTTCGGTGACAGCATGATAGGGAATGGCGGCGCTGTACCAACAGCGTGATAGGGAATGGCGGCGATGTACCGCGCAGCACTTCCATGTGGGGGTGCCGCGCTGCAGAGTGCCATACTGCCTACTATAGCATTAGAGATGGCACGCAGGAGAGCCCCTCAGTAGAGTGCCCTTGAGCTGGTCAACCTTGTGGCCATTGTGGAGCCACACTATGGCCCACTGTTTGGTGAGGAGCCACTGGACAGGGCCAGGACCCAGGTCTGGCAAGAGGTGGCCACTAACCTGGAGGCAGCCACTGGCCGCAGGAGAACAGCTGAACAGTGCAGGCACCGGTATGGGGACCTTAGACAGAGGGAGCCGGAGCTACTTGCACGTCTGCAGTCGCGTGCCAGGAGGGGCGTGGTGCCTTGTCCAGGTGGGTGATATGTTTACACAGTTGTATGGTCCATATGGGTAACACTGTCTTATGTGTCCAGCACATAGAGGAGGGATAGTCTAGGGTTGGCTGTGACGATGTTTACAGGGTATGGGGTGGGTGGGTCTGGCTGGGTGGGTGGGCACACACGTTGGGGCAGGGGAATATGCTTTGGGTTTGTACTGATGTGTTTTCTCCTTTGTCTCCCACAGGCATGGCCGAGTGGAGGAGGATGTTGGAGCGGCAGCAGAGGGTGGAGGACGCTGCACAGGGGCATGTCGGGGACCACCCCAACGCCATCAACATCCCGATGAGGGTGAGTGCCATGACACCATGATTGCTATTGCATGCTGTGTGACAGGGTGGGAAGCAGGGCATGGCCACCATCCATGGACACCACTGCCATGCACGCGACATGTGACAGTCAGCACTGTCAGTGGCACTGCATGTCTGGGAGTGCATCAATGGTGGTCCATCACGTGCATGGGGCACATACTGTCTTTTCTGCTCACCCGCATAGCCATGTTACTGTACGGCCTTGGTTGTACTGTGCTGGACATGGGCGTGTGTGCAGTGGTACACATGGCTGTTGGTGCCTGGTTGGGCATGTCTTGTGGACATGGTCACTGTGGGTGGGTGCACATCATCACAGGAGCGTGACACATGGCTGTATGCCATGCATAATGGGTGGGCTGCAGGGGGATGGACAGTCACACCCATTGACTCTGATCCCTTGTCCTAGGTGTGAGGATACTCCTGTGAATACAGCAGGCCATCCAGGAGCTTCTGCGGGTGGCGAAAGAGTCCCTCACCATCCTAAGGGATCTACAGCAGCATGGGGTGAGGAGGAGGAGGCGGCCCAGGCAACAGCCCCAGGCAGCAGAGGACCAGACTGGCCACTAGTGACTGCAAGACCTGCATACAACTTCCCCCCCTTTGACCAACCCTCACACCCCGCCTTCCCTCTCCCATATGTTCACCCCTGCCTCTTACCCACCCCACCTTGTTCCTGTCCTCCACCCCATGTTTGTACATAGTTGTATATAGTTGATGTTGTTATGTTTTGAATACAGATATTTTGATATGAATACTGTGGTGGTCTCTGATTTGCAGCTGGCTATAGGTGCTCAGTTGCAGTGGTGTGCATGGCATCTGGGGTGGTTCAGTCATGGGTATGTGTGTGTGTGTGCATGGGGAAGTGTCTCTGGTGTGGGAGTGGCTATCAGTCGGTATCTGTGGTGTGTGTGTTGTTCCCTGTGCATTGCATTACTGTGTGCAGTGGTACATGGTGCCTGCTCTGTGTCCATTGTGCCCCTGTTAACCCATCCTTGGCCTGTGCAGCTGACACCCTTGCACGTCTGTGGCCTGCGAGGTCTGCTGCCTTGTCAGTGGTGGCTGTCCCTGCAGGTCATCCACTGTGACCGTCACAATGGTGGGATGCCTCCTGTCAATGGTGCATGTTTGCCTCAGGTGACACTGTGGCCTCCGCAGTTGCTGTCCCACCTCCATGCTGTGGCTTGTGTGTGTTGCAGGGGCTGTGTACCACTGTCTGTGGCTTATGCTCCAGGCATATGCTGGTGGCGTACAGGGCCACAGTTCATGCACAGGGTGGGTGTCACCCCTGTGCCATGGAGGACTGCAGGCTGTGTGTGCACAGTTTTCATGGGCCCACACTGGGGGCTTGGTTGCCACACTACTGCGTCCCTGTGTTAGTGTCCCCGTGGGTATGGGTGTGTGTTTGCCCCTGCAATGTGTTTCATCCGTGTGCTGCATGCTTCCATGCACCACTGTGTGTGTCTGTGCCGGCTGCTGTGGCTCGTGGTGGGTCGGACTGTGACACTTGTCTACTGTGCAGGGTGCTGTATCAATGGCAGTGGTGGCAGGGGCACGCCCTTTCCCGTGTGGGGTACCTCTTGTGCCGACACATGTTCGGTCTCTCAGATGTGCCTCAGGGGGATTGTGCATGTTGGCACTGTGTCTGCCGTTGTTGCACTGCCTTGTGCTGCCACCCACTGCTGGGTGCTCATGGTGGGTCTGGCTTGTATGGTTCTGTAGTACACGAGATTGCAGTGTGACAGTGGGGGTGGTGGTATGCATGGGGATTCCTGCAGTGGTGGTCACCGCTCATGGGGGGTGTCTTGGGGTCATGGTGCAGGGTGTGCTGTGCACGGGGGGGCTGCTGTGCCATGGGGTGGTCCGCCCTCCTTGTGTGGCAGTCTCAGCTTTCCGGTTGGTGTGATGGGGCACCATGGCCCAGCTGTGCTTTGTTTGCTTGTCCCCATGGGCCGGTGGATATTCCAGCCCTCCCCCAGTTGTGCTGTGCTTGGGGTGTGGGGGCGCATTGTCAGTTCTGCAGTGTGTTCCTGTGCCCATCTGTGGCATGGGTGGTGGGCCCCTACCTACCTCCCTGGTTGTGCAGTTACATTGCTCTGCTGCAGGAGGGCTCCCTGCTTGCACTATGGCACCTCTGGGCTGCTCAGCTGGGCAGCCCTTGTTGCACCATAGCGCATCATATCTGCTCAGCTTCCCCTTCCTAGTTAAGCTATGGGCGAGGGTTGTGTGATATTCAGACGTTGGCTGTTGACGCAGTTTGGCTTGCTCCTTTTTTGAATATCGCGTCTATTGCACATGGGTGCAATGGACTTGTGCTTGCTGCTGCTATTTCGCACTTTTTTGGTGCAGTTTGAATATCCAGCCCGATATATTTAATTCTGTTACTTCCTATTCAATCCAAGTGGGCCACCTAGAAGTAATAATAAAAAAACACTGTCAGGTCCTGTCAGTGGATCCAGAGCTTAGGAGCATTATGTTAGAGCCACCCAGAATGTTGTATAGAAGGACTCCAACTCTAAAAGATATGTTCACAGCCACTTTATAGATACACAACCAACTACATGGCTGCATAATAATAAAGGCTGTTATGAATGTAGGAATTGCATGTATTGTAAATATATCAAAGTCAGCAAAAATTCAGTATGGGCAGACTAGATGGGCCAAGCAATCCTTATCTGCCGTCAAAGTCTATGTATTATTAATGTGGAAAATATGTTTGAGATTTGCCAATATGCCAGTTGTAATACAGCTGGGATTATTTATTTAGCCACATGTTCCTACAATGCTTATTATATCGGTAAAATGACTAGATACTTGAGATTCGTATGGGGGAGCAGATAAGAGCGATCAACATAAAAGACCAGATGTATGCTACAACTGCACACGTTATGGAAGCAATCATACCTTTACTTTTATGATAACAGATAAAGTAAGCCAGAGTCCAAGAGGAGGTAAATCAATTCTAAAACGGGAAACTTTCTGGATTTTATGGCTCAAGGCAAATAAGAAGCCAAGTCTGAACACAGACTTTGACCTGCACCCGTATTTGGAACAACAATGAATTTTAGCTCTACAGAAAAATGTTATACTTTTTACATTTCTTTATTTATTGTGTCATTGGGACTTTTATAATACGTTTCCCTTTTTTATGGTGCTTATTGATTGGGGTTATTTCCTGATGAATCTTGCAAAACTGGTAGAATTCTAGTGGGGTTCTGCCTGTTTGTGCACTTGCATTTTGGAGGTTTGCACTCTATTTTCTGCCTTAATAAACTGTTTTGATTATCAGCATTTCTGCTTTTGGTCTGGTTTGTGGTGGTTAGTGCTAGAAATGGAAATTACATACCTACCGTAATTCTTCTTGATCTTCTTGGACGAAGTCTCCACCACTCATTCACACAGATGGGATCTACACCGGAGGTGCTAGGACCCAGCAGGAGCAAACTTTTTGCAAGAGGGCCAGCATCACAGATGGAGCCATGAGGAGCGGCGCTGTGAGCCTTGGCTCGTGTGGCAAAGACTATCTCGGTGTCAACCCTCCAACCGCCTCAGTATTTTTTTTTCCGAGGAAGTGCAACGTAACTAACCAAGAAGGATTAGCCTAACAAAAACCAGACATAAGATAGTCTGAACGACCCATATAAGAAGGATCAACAAAGAAGTCTTCACAGCCTAATCATTGCGGGAGTGAAGACCAATAACAGAGAGTTGAGCTCGGGGGATGGTGGGTGGGTGTGTGAATGAGTGGTGGAGACTTCGTCCAAGAAGATCAAGAATTACAGTAGGTACGTAATTTCCATATCTTCCAGGACATAAAGTCTCCGACACTCATTCACACTAATGGGAGAGTACCAAGCTAATGATCCCCCGAGAGGGTGGCAGGAGAAACCAAGAGCTCACGAATTTAGGACAGAAGTCTGTTAAGGATAGTCCTGCCAAATGAAAGATGTCGCCTGGCATGGACATCCAGGGCATAGTGCTTGATGAAAGTATGCACTGAGCTCCAGGTAGCCGCATTGCAAATGTCTGTAATGGGCACGTTGCGGATTTCCACCAGGGATGCCAGGACTGCTCTAGTAGACTGAGCGTACACTCTGCCTTCCAGCTTAACTTGTACCATGGAATAACAGTGGCGAAGGCATGTCACTAGCCATGCTGAAATGCATCTGATAGCAACAGGTTGACCCAGCTGGGTCACTGAAGGAGACAAACAGTTGTGGGGCTTTGTGAATTTCTTTTGTTCTATCCAAATAGAAATGCAGAGCTCTTATGACATCTAAAGAATGAAGGGTATGCTCTCCTTTATTTTGGAAGTTTGCAAAGTAAGTAGGTAGGATCAAAGGTTGACTTAAATGGAATTCTGAAACAACCTTAGGGAGAAACTTAGGATGGGTCCTAAGAACTACTTTGTCCTTATGAAATACAGTGTATAGAGGGTCTGTGACCAAAGCATGTATTTCAGAAACCCTGCGGGCCGAGGTAATGGCTACCAGGAAGGCAGTTTTCCAAGTGAGAAATTTCAGCTCATAGGTAGCTAGAGGCTTGAAAGGCTTTCAAGTGAGCATATCTAGCACAAGATTAATGTCCCAGGCTGTGACTGGATGTCTGATAGGAGGTTTGGTATGCAGAATACCCTTAAGAAACCTCTTAACTACAGGTAACTGAGCCAGTGATAAGGAAAGTACTGGCTCATGATAAGCTGAAATGACAGAAAGGTGACCTTTGGCTGTAGAGTATTGAAGACCTGAATTTGAGAGGTCTAAGAGGTACTCTAGAACTTTATTAGGTGGGCAGGAAAAAGGATTCAAAGAGGATTTTGCACACCAGAGAGGAAAATGCTTTCATTTGGCTGTGTAAGTTTTTCTGGTGGCTGGCTTGAGCGCAGCCAAAAGAATATCTGAAACTCTCGGAGAGACATTGAACTTGTTCACCTCTATTTCTTCAGGAGCCAAGCATGAAGGTGAAGCAACCTCAGATTGGGATAGACCACCGGACCCTGGGTCAGAACGTTCGACTGAAGGGTAAGTGCCTTCAGAGGGGTTTCTGACATACTGTTGAGTAACAGAAACCATATCTGTTGAGGCCAGAAGGGAGCAATGAGGATCATTTTGTCCCCCTGGGACTCAAATTTGAGAAGTACAGTCTGAATTAGAGGAAGAGGAGGAAAGGCGTATAGAAAGCGTTTTGTCCACTGCAGCCTGAATGCGTCCTGACAGAAAATGCCAGGCCCTCGATTTCTGGAGCAGAAGAGAGGCTGTTCTGTGTTGAGTGGGGATGCAAAAAGGTCCATGTCTGGAGTTCCCCACTCTGAGAATAGTGACTGAACTACGGTTAAGTCGAGAGACCACTCATGAGGATCTGTCTCCGTTCTGCTGAGACGGTCTTCCAGTTGTTTTGTACTCCCGGTGGTAGACCACCTGAATTAGAGCCTTGTGCTCTAGGCACCATTCCCACACTCTCATCGCTTCCCTGCATAAAGGGTAAGAGTGTGCACTGCCCTGCTTGTTGATGTAATACATCACTGCTTTGTTGTCCGTTTGAAGGAGAATGTTCTTGTGACAGAGAATGTCCTTCAAAGGCCAGACTGCATAGAGGATGGCTCTCATTTCTAGGACATTTATGTGAAGCTGGGACTTGTCCTGAGTCCACGTACCTTGGGTGTGGAGATCCTGACAGTGAGCTCTTCACCCCATCAGGGATGCGTCTGTGGTGATGGAAATCTGATGATCCAGAGGAGCAATGGGATACCCTTCCCAGAAGATTGTCCTCTTGCGACCACCAGATGAGTGACCTCTGCAGAGGTTCTGTCACCTGGATGAGAAAGGACTGAGGGTGAGTGGTTGGGGACCATTGAGTACTGAGCATCCACTGAGAGGTTCTCATGAGGAGATGTGCTAGGGGTACAGTGAACACTGAGGATGCCATGAGACCCAGCATCCATTGCATTGAGATAGCTCGAACTGAGCTGTTCTCTCTGATGTATTGGGTCATCTGTAGGATATTGCTCCTTCTGTCCTCAGGAAGAAAAGCTTTCGGACAGGAGGTGTCCAGAAGAGTTTCTATAAAAAGGAGCTTCTGGGAGGGCTGCAACTGTGATTTCTTGAGATTTAGCAGGATTCTCATGGACGTGAGAAAGTCTGAAGCCATGACTATGGGATCGAGAGTTCCCTGCCTGGAAGAACTTACTAGAAGCCTGTCGTTCAGATATGGGAACATTTGTATTCCGATTTTTCTGAGACGCGCTGCAAGAATTGCACAACACTTTGTAAAAACTCATGGTGCCGAGGACAGCCCAAAGGGCAGGACTCTGAACTGATAATGTTGGCTCAGTGCCACAAACCTTAGGTATTTGTGGTGCTTTGGGTGAATAGGATTATGTTGGTAAGCATCCTGCATGTCCAGGGAAGCTAGCCAATCGTGTTGATGAAGCAAGGGTAACAGGGTCCCTAGTGATATCATCTTGAACTTTTCCTTGAGAGGAAAGTTGTTTAACTTTCTGAGGTCCAGAATGGGGTGCATGCCACGGCTCTTTTTCCGGACCAGGAAGTAATGAGAGTAGAAACCTGTGTTTCATTGGTCCAGCGGAACTATTCTACTGCCCTGTTGTTCAGAAGGCCTTGTATCTCGGAGGCAAGAAGGTCTGACTGTATTGTTGACAGCCTGTGCTGTCATTTGGGGTGGCGATCCGGAGGGGTTTCTGAAAGGTTGAGGGAGTTCCATCATGGATTATCCAGAGGACTCATTTGTCTGATGTTATGGACTTCCACTGGTTGTAGAACTGAGTCATACATCCTCCCACCGCTGAGTAAGAGTCCTCCTTGGGCAGTTAAGGTGGGACCTGAGCCAGAACTCAGAAGGTGGCACTGGGCACTTTGGGCCCTTGTGCCTTCTGTTGTATTTTCTTTTGAGGCTGGGGGGCTGGGTTTTTGTTAAACCCCCTACCCCTTGCCCTGAAAGGACTGACGGTTGTGAAATTGACGCTTGTTAACACTCCCCCCCGAGGAGGGGTGGGAGTAGGCCGAGCCGTTTTAATGGCTGACCTAGTCTTCTGTGTGACTTCTAGAGCTTGCTCTACTTGAGGTCCAAACAGATACATACCATCAAAGGGTAACACCATGACCTGCTGTTGGGCATCGTTCATGAAGCCCGAAGTGCACAGCCAGGAGTGACGATGGGTACAAATGCCCGCTGCCGCCACTCAGGAAGCAGTATCAAAAGCATCCATAGCTGCTTTAACCTGCTAGTTGTTGGACTCAATATCCCTGGTTATGGTCTGAAGTAGCTCTGAACTAGTGTCCGACTCGGGCAGAGCTTCCACCATCTGTTTGAGCGAATGCCAAATAACATACTCATACTGAGAGAAATAGCCCTAGTAGCTGGCAATACGCATACCCAGGATGTAGGCAGCAAAGATTCTCTTACCTAAGGCGCCTATCTTGTGAGATTCTTTGTTAATAGGCTGGGCTGTAGATGCCTGAGGAATAACGGCCTTATCATTCTCTGCCAAGACTACAATAGGGTCCGCAAAGGCCTTGGAGGCCAAAATGGGTCGATCCTTGGGAGCAGCATACTTCCCGTCTATGGACTTAGCCACAGAAGGAATGAGAGCGGGATTATTCTATACCATCTGAGAGAGTATCTCAAAGGATGGTTGTACCGGGGGAGTTAAATCCATATGGATCTCCGAAACATGAAGGTATTGGAGTCTTAAGAGCTTCCCAGGATCGATATCTGTAGTCTGGAAAGAAACAGTAGAATTAAAATTTTTCAGCAGAGACTTAAATGACAGGTCTTCGACCACAGGCTCTGCAACAGGATTAATTCCTTTTCCTTCAACATCATCACCCAGCCGAAGGTCTGGATCAGGCTCAATATCATCTCCTGACAGCCCAGGAGGGATTGTATGGACAGGAAAGGTGTGAAAGTCAGTAGGAAAAGAAGAAGAGAAAGAATCAGAGTCAAGAAGCCCTGAAGGCTGGATGACGCTGCACCAAGCCTCGGTGCCGAAGAGGAACACAGTGCCGAAGGCAAGGAAGTTAGCGCCATCTGAAACAGCCCAGCACATGGCGCCGACAGAGGCCATGGTGCTGAAGAAGCCCGCAGCGCCGCAAGCAGTGGTGACAGGGCCTGCAGCACCGAGGACAGCACCGAAAGCCACCCAGCACTGAGGATGGCGCCACAGCCTCAATGGTGTCGAGGACGTAGCCGAAGACGATCGCGCCAAGATGCATGGCTGAGACACCCACGACACCGATGGTGCGAAAGCAATCCAGGGCTCAAAAACTGTGATTTGAGGAAAAAGGAGGAGGAATACTATGAGATAGAGGCATCGGTGTGGCCCCCTGCGCCACAGCTGTGTGAGGGGGAAAACACCTGAGCGTGGAGTCGACAGCACCGAAGAAGGTGCTGCATGACTAGGGAGGTTCAACTGCTCTACCCAACCCCTCCAAAGGCCCGAGGGCCCCAGACAGACCGGGCCAGGCAGCTGGATCAACCTTGAGCCCATTGCTCCATCAGAGCAGCCCGCTGATGAAACTGCTCATCGGAAGCCTTTCCAAAAGGTGGGGAAGGGCTTCAATGCCAAAGAGGTCATTCACTGGAGATAGAAACCAGCGACTTCAGAGGAGGAGACCAACACCTGACCCCAATAACTGACTGTCAACATGCAGACATGCCAGAAGTCGACCTCGAGTGATGCCTTCTCTTTTTTGACCTGTGGGCCGAAGAACAGTTTGAGACAGAACAGTGCTGAGAGTGTGACCGTTTTCTTTTATGCTTTCAGGGGGACCATCCATTCCCTCGAGCACTGGACTGTCAGTTGTCGGACCCCCCCCCGGAGAGGGCGGCGGACCAGATTTGGCCCAGCTGACTGAACAACTTTCATACGAAGTCTCCCTACCATCACCTGACCCGCTCATAGTCGACTCCATCAATGTAGGCTGAAGACTTCTTTTCTTTAATAGGTATAGTTAAAAGTAAGCTGTACATACGAGATATATTACAAAATAATAAACTGAAAACTATGCTGCTAGTTTGACTCCTGGCGGGCGAGCGATGTCGTCACTGAAGCGCACTTGGTGGGGAAAAAAGGAACTGAGGCAGTTGGAGGGTCGATGCCGAGATAGTCTTTGCCACACGAGCGGAGGCTTGCGGCTCCATCTCTGGCGCCAGCCCTCTCGCAAAAAGTTTGCTTCCGCTGGGTCCTAGCACCTCTGGCGTAGATCCATCAGTGTGAATGAGTAGTGGAGACTTTATGTCCAGGAAGATTTCTGTGAACCGGTATCTGTTTCTTTCCTATAGCACACCCAGCTGGTGGGTGGCTTTTTCATGAGCTGTGAATAGATAAAGTAAGCTAGAGTCAGAGGGAAGGTAATTTTAACAATTTTTTTTTTTTTTTTACTTTATTTATCTCCACTCCTGCAGAACTCCTTCCAGCATCCTCAGGGCACCCAGCCTCTACCTTCCTCCATGACTAGTCCTTCTCCCTCGTGCCACCAAGCACCACCTCTGGGTCTGAACCCTCTGGAGGTAAGGCAGCCCTATCTGACCAGGGCACTCTATCTATAGGGCAAAGTGCCCAGCACACGAGTGGCCCTGCAGAGAGAAGATAGCCCAGAGATGGAAGTGTGGGCTTTGGGCAGTCGAGGTGCCTTCATCTATCCCCAGGAATGATGTTTTTATCCTTTTTCTGTGTTTCCTGACCCCTGCAGAGTGTGGCTTATCAAGGCAATGTAATGCCACAACTCCACCCCCAGCGTTCACAGCATCGGGCGCCCCTGATGGCCATCAGAGGCCACTACAAAAGCGATCACATCCCAAACCCTCCCCGGGAAGAGAGAGCAGTCTTACAGACACTCATTGTCTTCTCCTCTGCCAACTCCCAGTGGCCCGGGCTCGTTCCTGAATCTGGGTCGCTGGCGTGGCACAAGGTGTGGTGTCCGTGATGGCAATTTTAACAATTTAATTCTAAAACAGTAAACTTTCTGGATTTTATGGCTTCAAAGAAGAAGTCAGGTCTTAACACAGGCTTTGAACTGCACCCATATTTAGAATAATGATGAATTTTAGCTTGGCTTGAGGAAGGGTGAACATGGTCAGGACCCCTTAGCCAACATGTCGTCTCTCTACTCTCAGTAGCTTTTTTCTAACAAAGGCCAGCAAAGTGAATAAAAACAGAGTGCAAATGTCTTATTTTAAATGTCTCTGAGGTAGTCAATGTAATGTCTTGTTAGCGCTTGGTCATGCTGAAAGTGTAGGACATCAGAAATTAAACACTTTTGGTGAGACAAGGATAAAACAGCAGGATCAACTAGATAAGTGTTTTTTTTAATTACCGATTGTGTGAAACTGATAGCAAATGTAAGAGTCGTGGTGGGGGAGTTAAGGCGATTGAGAGGCAGCACTTTAGAACAGCTGAATTTTATGAGGGGCCAATAGGATTTACTGGAGATGACTACAGAACAGGATGACATATAGGAGTGTTAAAGATATCATGATGACATATAGGAACATGAAGATATCAATGTTATCTTCACTGGCTCTTATATATATATATATATATATATATATATATATATATAGAATATGGTAAACAAATATTGTTAATCCCAAAAACTGAACTTTATGTTTTTAGTATATAAATGTTTAAGAAAAAACTGTGGCCCTTGGGAGCTGGAGTTTCAGACACTTCTTACTCTTTCCTTTTGACACCAGGTGTCTCTGATAATCATTTGTTCCAAAGATTTTTAAACCAGTTTGAAGGCATTAAGTATCTTCTGTTCTTCTAGTCCTTAATAAAATGCAGGGACTCCACAGACTTGTTCTGTTTCTTGGTCCGGATCCCAAACTGTCTTGTTTCATCATGCTAGATCCACCTCATGCCCTTCCCACGTGAATAAAAAAAAAAAGGTGGGGGTGGATCTTTAGGAGCTTCTTGGGTAGAGGTGGGGGTGGATCTTACTCCCCCCCCAAAAACAATGCTGCCTCACACTACTCAGGTTCCAGTTCTTGTACCGCCCATTTAAGAAAGAAAATAGTATGCTGCAACCATTGAGTAACATGAAAGCATATTTATTTGAGGGTGGAAAACATTTCTTGGAGGAGGGTAAGGCGGAGGAGACTATTTACACCTTCAGTCAGTTCCATGGACAGAAAACGTGACATCACTCCTTTTGTAGATGCAAAACGTCTGCAGGCTCCACCTACTGCAGCCGTAAAAAGGACTCCAAAGCTTTAAAGATGCAAAAAAAACTAACTGCTTTTGATAAGGGGTTATTTAATCTGAAACACCATCAAGCATGCACTTTATGTATGCTGGGTTTATAAGAATAAAGTTAGTTTTTTTTGCATCTTTAATGCCTTGGAGTCCTTTTTGGAAAAAGCTGATGTGCCCATCATTGTGAGTTTATTATTAAAGTGAACAGTGAATAGTCATATGTAAATACAAATACAGGAAACATATGTGATGGTACTTGGGGAATTAGCAGCAGAACTGGCTGAACCACTAACTGGGCTGTTCAATAGCTCACTTAGGTCTGAGGAAGTTCCGAGGGATTGAAGACTGGCAGATGTTGTACCACTTCACACGGAGATGGGGGGGGGAGTGCATAGGGAGCAACCAGGAACTACAGCCTGTCAGTCTGACCTCCATTTTTGGGAAGCTGATGGATTCACTAATCAAAGAGGATCTCGTGGCCTACCTAGACAGCAGCTGGCTCCTCATGGCCCACGTAGAAAGCAACTGGCTCCAGGATAGTAAACAACATGATTTTGTGGCAGGAAGGTCTTGTCAGACTAACCTGAATTTTTTTTTTTGACTGTGTGACCAAGGAAGTAGACATGAGCCACACTGTGGATCTGCTGTACCTTGACTTCAGCAAGGCTTTTGATTCAATACTGCACAAATGTTTGCTCAAAAAGATGGAAGATTTGGGTGCAGCTAACACTGTAGTGAACTGGGTGGATAGTTGGCTAGAAGGGAGGCAGCAGAGGGTGGTGGTCAATGGGGTTAAATCAGAGGAAAAAGAGGTTATGAGCGGGGTTCCATAGGTATCGGTCCTGGTTCTGGTTCTCTTTAACATGTTCGATAGTGACATCGGTGAGAGAATCCAGGGCAGATTGTCTGTTCGCAGATGACACAAAACTAGGTAGGGTGGATAGTGATGAGGGAATAAAGGTTATGCAGAGGGACCTACATAAACTAGAGGGGAGGGAGTCAAAGGTCTGGCAGTTAAAATTCAACTCCAGAAAGTGCAAGGTAATTCACCTAGGGAAAAGGAGTACTGGATGGGTGGGATGAGACTTAGCACTATAAAAGAGGAACAGAATCTAGGAGTTATCATCAGTAACTCATACATAGTAACATAGTAGTTGGTGGCAGATCAGGCTTGCCTACTCTGCCCGTATTCCCTGCCTGCATCAGTGGCCACTGATCCTACTTTACCATTGGATATTGCCTCTCTTCTCCCCCATCTAGGGTTCCCTTATGTCTATCCAATGCATGTTTGAATCACTCCACTGTGTTAACACCCACAACTTCCTGGGGTAGGCAATTCCAAGCATCTACCACCCTCTCCATGAAGAAAGACTTCCTCACATTTCCTCTTATCCTGCCCCCCCAATCTCATATTGTGTCCCCTCCTCCTTGTACAACTGTTGTATTTAAAGATGTCACCCCTCTGCACTTTGTTCAAGCCTTTAAGATACTTGAATGTCCCTATCACATCTTCCCTCATTCCTGCCTCTCTTCAAGTGTGTACATATTAATAATACACTTTATTTATAAAGCACAATTCTATAACCAAAGTACTGTACAATAATAAAATACTAAAATCAATAAAATAAAAACCTACAGATTCCAACATTACATAAAAGGATAGACAGAATTATTCTGCATAGTCACCATATGCCAGATGAAACAGATGTGTTTTTATGGCCATCTTGAAGCTCTCCACGGTTCTGCACTCTTAAATCTGATGAGGTAGAAAATTTCACAGGGTGGGGGCTGCATACATAAAAGCACGGGCACCAGATGTTTTCAGCCGTGCCTGGGAATCTCTAACAACCCCTAGTCAGCTGAGCGGAGAGGTTGGCCAGGACAGTAGGGGGTTCAGGAGTCCTTGCATATATCTCAGACCCTCTCCTTGCAGGGCCTTATAGGTCAGAAGCCCAACCTTAAAGGTGATCCACCACTGTATAGGCAGCCAGTGCAGTTCGCGCAGCACGTGAGTGATGTGACACAAATGAGGAGTCCCTGTCAACAACAGTGCCTCAGCGTTCTGCACCAGCTGCAAGCGGTAGATATCAAACCCCAGAAGCCATAGGTACAGGGAGTTGCAGTAGTCCAGGCGCGAAGTCACGAAGTCATGGATCAATGTCGGCAGGTCACCGGATGGAACAAGGTGCTTAATCCTGGCGATGTTCCTCAGATGGTAAAATGAGGACTTGATGACTGCTGACACCTGCAAATGCAGTGTCAGTCCATCATCAAGAACCACCCCCAGGTTTTGCACCCATTTAGAGGAAGGCAGCTGGGCACCTCTGAGCCACAGTCCAGAGGGCAGTCCTGCTACCGACCTCTCTATCCAGCGACTGATATCCACCACCAACACCTTAGGCGTCTCAGAATTCAATTTCAATTAGCTGTATTTCATCCAGTCCTGGATTTCTACAAGGCAGCTGTTAAAGACTGAGATTGCACTATCCTGATCAGGCACAAAAGACAGACAGAGCTGGGTATCATCTGCATAGCAGTGAAACCTCAGCCCGTATAGTCTTACAATGTCTCCAAGGGGCAGCATATACACTGTGAACAACATAGGGGACAGCACCGAGCCTTGGGGAACCCCACATGGCAGAGAGAATGGGTCAGAGGAAAACATCCCTACACTATCCTCTGAGATCTGCCAGTGAGGAAAGATTGAAACCATCTGAGGAGTGAACCTGCCAGGTGGATCTATGATGGGTCATTGACAAAAAATTTTTCAAATGACCCGACAGCGAAACTGGCAGGTCAATCACATTTTGCAGTCAGCTGCCGGTTACGGAGAACAACAAGTGCTTTCTTCAGGGGGCTTCTTCCCGCACCCCCTCCACTTAGGATTCTCAACTCCAAGTTGGAGCTGATTTGGGGGGGGTGCAGGAACCCCAACAGACAGTGCCGGGTTTCAGAGGGTTTCCTACAGTGATGTGGCACTGTAGTCACTGTAGGGGACCTTGTGGTCAAAATGTCGCTGTCGGGGGTGTATACCCTGCCAGGCCACAGATGACCCTCAGGCGCTCGAGCAGCACCCCATGGTCCACGATGTCAAAGGCTGAAGAAATATCAAGAAGCACCAAGATGGAATGGCGCTTCTGATCTCTCGACATCAGATGATCATTGAGCACCCGAACCAGAGCAGTCTCGGTACTGTGCCTTTTCTGGAAACTGGACTGGAAAGGATAGTAGATATTGTGGATGGTAAGATGGTTCTCCAGCTACAGTGCAACTAGTTTGTTAATCACCTTCCCTACAAACGGAAGATTAGAGATAGGTCTGTAGTTGGCAAATCGGTTTGAGGTCTTTTAATCTGTCCTAATATGTTTTCTGATGCAAACCCTGTGCCATCTTGGTTGCTCTTCTCTGCACCGCCTCCACTCTGACTTTGCGAAGATGTGGCCTCCAGAACTGTACACCATATTCCAGATAAGGCCTCACCAGTATTTTGTATAATGGCATCAGCACCTCCCTTCATCTGCTAGTATTACCCCTTCCTATACACCCCCAACATCCCACTGGCCCTCCCTACAGCCTTGTTACACTGCTTGGCCACCTTTAGGTCATCCAAAATGATTATCTCTAAATACCTCTCTTCCCTGGTGACTGTCAGTAATTCCCCTCCCATCCTGTAGCTCTCCACAGGGTGTCTTTTCCCCAGGGTCATGGTTCTGCACTTCTTTGCATTACATTTTAATTGCCATACTTCTGACCATTTTTCCAACTTTCCCAGATTCCATCCTCATTCTTTTGACCCCTCTGGAGTGTCTACTCTGTTGCAGATATTGGTATCATCCGCAAACAGGCAAACCTTCCACTCCAACCCTTTAGCGATGTCACTGATTAAGACATTAAAAAGGACTGGCCCCAGTACCAATCCCTGAGGCACCCCACTAGTCACCCTCCTTTCCTTTAATTTGATCCCATTTACTACCACCCTCTGCTTCCTGTCCCTCAACCAGTAGCTAACCTAGTTTTCCATTTTGTGACCCACCCTCAGGCTACCTAGCTTGTTCACCAGTATTCTGTGGGGTATGGTGTCGAAGGCCTTGCTGAAATACAGGTGATGTCCACTTCTCCCTGATCCACCTCCTTTGTCACCCAGTCAAAAAAGTCAATCAGGTTTGTTTGACATGACCTTCCTGCTGTGACTCCATGCTGCCTTGGATCCTGTATTCCCATGGTTTCCAAGTGTTCCACAATCCTTTCCTTAAGCAGTGCCTCCATAATCTTACCCACTACCGAAGTGAGACTGACTGGCCTGTAGTTTCCTGCCTCCTTCCTGCTACCACTCTTGTGGAAAGGGACTACATTTGTCCCCTTCCAGTCCTCTGGAACAACCCCTGAATTGAGTGACTCATTAAACAGGGTTGCCAGTGGTGTTGCTAGCACTGTCTGTACTTCCTTCAATATTTTGGGGTGTATATCATCTGGTCCCATCGCTTTGTCTACCCTCAGTTTAGTGAGTTCCTCCGGGACACTCTCTCTGTCTCTCTCTCCCCTGTAAAACAACTGGTGTTTACCTCTCTCACCCCATTGTTTCTGCTGCCTAGCTATGGTCCCTATCCCTCAACCTCTATTGTGAATACTGAACAGAAGTATTTGTTCCGTATCGATGCTTTTCCTACGTCCCCCTCTACACACACACCTCCGAGCCTTACAGTCCCTTCCCTGGCCTTCCTTTTATCACTAATGTATCTATAAATGTTCTGTCACCCCTGTTTACCGTCTGTGCTAGTCTCTCCTCTGTCTGCGCCTTTGTGTTCCTGCGTTCCCTGCCTCCTCGGTCTCTCTAGGTACATTGCCCCTATCCTCATACTTCTAAGTTTCCTATTTTCTGAAAGCCCCCTTTTTGTCCCTCACTTTCTCTGACACCTCCTTTGTGAACTGTAGTAGAAACATAGAAACGTAGAATTTGATGGCAGATAAGGACCGCTTGGCCCACCCAGTCTGCCCATTTCCCTACCTAATGGATAAGATGCAGATCCTAGTTAACCAGCAGCCTACTTCTTTCTACCCCCACCCCTAGAATTGCCTTATAACTGTCCCATGCATGCTTGAATTCAACCAC
This sequence comes from Neoceratodus forsteri, assembly GCA_016271365.2. Lineage (NCBI taxonomy): Eukaryota > Metazoa > Chordata > Ceratodontiformes > Ceratodontidae > Neoceratodus > Neoceratodus forsteri. Next base: position 1,098,782,411 of record CM057451.1, read on the forward strand.
TGTTTTTGACTCCACAACCTCCTCTGGAAGGCCGTTCCATGCATCCACAACCCTCTCTGTGAAAATATACTTCCTTACATTACCTCTGAGCCACCCCCATCTTCAAATTGTGCCCCCTTGTTCTTGCACACCTTTTTTTCTGAATGATGCTACCCTCTTGGACTTTGTTGATTCCCTTGAGGTACTTGAAAGTTTTTATCGTGTCCCCCCTCTCCCTCCTTTCCTTGAGGCTATACATATTAAGCTCCTTTAGTCTCTCTTCATATGTCTTCTGGTGCAGATCCTGCACCATTTTAGTTGCCCTCCTATGGACAGCTTCCATCTTGTCTATGTCCTTGCGGAGATTGGGTCTCCAGAACTGCACACAGTACTCCAGATGGGGTCTCACCAGCTGTCTGTACAGAGGGATAACAACTTCCTGTTTTCTACTGGTGGGCCAAGCGGTCCCAATATCCTCCCAGCCCTCCTTACTGCCCTCTCACATTGCTTGCCCACCTTTAAGTCATCTGATATGACTACCCCCAGGTCCCTTTCCATTTTTGTTGTTGTTAGTATCTCACCCCCCATTGTGTACTCTTCCCCTGGGTTTTTGTTTCCCAGGTGCATTACCTTGCACTTCTTAGCATTGAATCTAAGCTGCCACACATTTGACCATTCCTTTAACCTTGCCATGTCCCTTCTCATCCTTTCCACCCCACCTTGAGCATCAACTCTGTTGCAGATCTTTGTGTCATCTGCAAAGAGACATACTTTTCCTTCCAGTCCCTCTGCAATGTCGCTTATAAAGACATTGAAGAGGACCGGTCCTAATACTGAACCCTGCGGTACCCTACTAGTAACCCCCCTTTCTTCAGAGTGGACTCCATTTACTATTACCCTCTGTGTCCTATTCTCCAGCCAATTCTTTACCCAGGCTATCTAACTTGTATATTAATCTTTTGTGTGGGACTGCGACAAATGCCTTGCTAAGGTCTAGGTATGCTGCCTTGGGTCCTGTGCCCCTCTTGCCTCTAGGTACTCGACAATTCTTTCCTTCAGAAGTGATTTCATCATTTTCCCTATCACTGAGGTTAAACTAACAGGTCTGTAGTTTCCTGCTTCTGCCCTTCTCCCACTTTTGTGAAGGGGAATCACATCTGCCCACCTCCAGTCCTCAGGTACCACCCCATCCTCCCATGATTTGTTAAAGAGGGTAGTCAGTGGTGTCACTAGTTCTACCCTTAGTTCTTTAGAATTCTGGGATGAATCCCATCAGGCCCACTGCTTTGTCCACCTTTCAGTTTTAAGAGTTCTTTCAGAACTTTTCTTCTGTAAATCGGCTGGTATCAACTTCTGTATCCAGAGTGTTTCTATTGTTTATTTTAGGTACCTCCCCCTCTTCATTTGTAAATACTGAGCAAAAATATTTGTTTAGTGTCTCTGCCTTTTCACCATCACCCTCTGCCCACCCCTCCCTTTATTAAGCCTTACTATCCCTTCCTTAGTGGTTTGTTCTTTCTTTTTCCCTTGTTACTCAGCCTGATGCACTGATTTGTCGCCTACACTATGGCTTCTTTTAGGTGTGCCCACTGCTCCTCTACCACTTTCCACCTGCATCCCTTCTTGCCAAGGCTTCATTGATCCCTCTCCCTATCCTGGCAAAGTCCACCCTCCTGAAATCCATGACCCTTGTTTTTGTGGGGCTCTCCTGTGACACTGTACTGATGCTGAACCACACTATATGGTGGTCACGGGACTCTAGGTGTCCATCCACCCTGACTTCCTTGATCCTGTCTGCATTGGTCAGCACAAGATCTAAGACTGCCTTGTCCCTGCTGGGCTCCTGAACCAACTGCATGAGGCCTGTCCCCTGCAAGGATTCCACAATGTCTTGGCTCCTGGCTGAGGCTGCTGCTAGGATGGTCCAATTCATGTCTGGCATGTAAAAACATCGCCCAGCAGCAGTGCATACCCCTTTGCTGCCATTCTGTGTATTACTTCCACTATTTCCCCTATTATGTCCCCTCTCTGTGTTGGAGTCCTGTACATCACTCCTGTGTGAATTGTGTCATTTCCTGTCACAACTGTGACTCACAGTGCCTCAGCCTCCCAGTTTACGCTGCACTGATGTCAGTTTAATACCGTCTCCTTTAACCAAATGAGCCACTGCAACAAGGCCTATAGCAAGGCTAACAGGATGCTGGGATTTATCGGGAGAGGTATTGATAGCAGAAAAAAAGAGGTACTACTTCTCCTACACAGATCCCTGGTGAGGCCTCATCTATAGTACTGCATCCAGTTCTGGATTGGGGAGTGAGGGCTCAGGTGAAGGGTGACACTGTGGGAGTCAAGGACCGGGAGGAGTGTGGCAGGAGCCACTTGAGTAGAGACAGCACGGAGCACAGTACATCAGGAGCCACTTGAGTAGTGTTGAGGGGCCAGTTCTGCCTAAAAGAGGAGCAGAGGCAGCACAGAAGCCGGTGTGGGAGCAAAGGGATTGCTCTGAATGGGGGGGGATTTTTTGGAAGCAGAGCCAGAAGGTTTCCCAGTGTGTGCCAATCGGGCAGCACTTGGGAGGCCAATCAGGACGCATGCTCAGGAGCCAATCGGGCAGATCAGCATCTGATTTGAGTCAGCGGCTGGGCTATAAAGAGCTGGGCCCAGCCACTATACCGTGGGTTGGGGAGTGAGCAGGTGGAGAGTGACGCTGTGGGAGTCAGGGACTGGAAGAAGTATGGCAGGAACCGCTTGAGTTGAGGCAGTGCAAAGCAGAGTGTCAGAGAGCCACTCGAGTAGTCAGGGGCCAGCACTGCCTCAACAGAGGAGCAGAGGCAGCGCAGAAGCTGTTGTAGGAGCAGAGGGATCACTCTGAACAGAAGGGGATTTTTGTTGTCCCACCCATGCTCCCCGGCCCTGACCTCTATTAAAAGGTTGAGTTGGGAGGAGCCAGAGTCACAGAATAGCAAGGAGCCAAAGGCTGGAGAGCAACAGAAGGTGCCGCCTTCTAGGGGATGGAGCTGAATGCTACCTGGACTTGAGGATGCTGGCGGAATGCAGATGCTGAGTCAGACTGTTACTATTTTGTTTAATGGGGGTGGAGGAGAGACTGTGGCATTTTGAGGTGTATCTTAAAGTAGGACTGCATTCTTAACTTTGTCACTGTCCTGTAAGTTTATTTTTTTTGTGGGGCAAGGATAGTACGATAGCACATCTAGTACTGGTAAGTTTATTTTCATTAATAATACTGTATCCATTCACATTGCCCTTTCCTGTTAGTTAAGATTGCTAAAGCATGGGTAGAATAGTGGGCTGTAATAGATGTGGGGGAGTGGTTTGGATGAACATTTTGTGGAAGCTTGGAGGATGTCCAATCTGTCACAGGCTGAGAAGGCTCGAGGAGGATGTGAGGTGGCTTGGGAGGTAGTTGGAGAGGATGGGGGGCTCCTGGAGTAAGTGGCCAACCCCAGAGGGTAACATGAGGGCACCACAGGGGAGGAGCTTTGGGTCAAGGGAGAAGATGGGGAGGGGGTGCAGGAGCAAACTGGGCAGGAGTCCAGACTCTGTAGGGAGGGCCATGATAGGGAGGAAAGAGCTGATGCACAGTAAAGCAGTGGGGGCAGGTAATAGGTTTGTGGTCCTGGCATCATTAGTGGGGGAGAAGGGGGGGAAGGACCACCAGAAGGGGGCAGGAGAGGGATTGGGGAGAAGGAACAAGGGACAGAACTAAGTCAGAGCAGGGAGACAAGAGTAATGGGATGAGGGGAACACCTGGAAGGAAGGAAGGACAAAGGGAGTCAAGAAGAAGGAGAAAGGAACAGAGAAGGGAGGGAGGATGGCCTAGGCAGGAGGGTCCAGGAAGGTTGGAGGGTTGGGGAGGATGGGGATGGGGTGGGGTGGATAGATTGGGGTGGAGAGCAACGGGGAAGTGTAGAGAAACAAAAGTGGCAGACTCCAGAGATAGGTACCATGGCAGTAAGGTGGGGTGGGAACAAGGAAGGATGGGGGGATACTAGTGCTGGGGATTCTATACTAAAAGGGATAAGATGGGGCAGTAAGGGGGGAAGGCACAGTCATATATGGGTGGAGTGCATACCTGGGTTAACAGCAGGCAGGGTAGGGCAGTCAATTCTGAAGTGTGCAAGAAGGGGTAGGAGGAAACCACATTTTGTGGTGCACATGGGTACGAATGACTTGGTGGAGAAAATGGTGGAAGTGGTGATGGAGAGGTTCGAGGAACTGGGTAGGGTGTGTGAGGAACTGGGGAAAATCCGTGGCCTTCTTTGAGGTGCTCCCAGTGCTGTACATGAGTATGGTGAGAAAAGGGAGGATTGGAGAGTTTAACACATGGCTGGGGGAATGGTGTCACTCCAAGGGTACAGGTTAGTGGGGGGCTGGGGACGAACCTGGGAAAACTATTTATACGCAGGAGATAGGCTGCACTTGAGTGAGGAGGAGACTATTAAAACAGGGGCTAGAGGGGTACACAGCAGCAAAGGTGAATTTAAACCATGTTGAGGGGGTGGCAATTGGACAGCTGGTAGGCAGGGTACCCAGAGATGGGAAGCTGATGAGCTTACCCCCAAGGACAACAGGGGAGGAGTCAAGGTAGAGGCACGGGGGGATAGAAATTACATACTTACCGTAATTATTGATCTTCTTGGACAGTCTCCATCACCCATTCACACTGGAGGTGCTAGGACCAAGTGGGAGCCAAATATTTTCAGAAGAGTCGGCACCGAGACAGGACCACGCATGCGCGGCACCACGAGACTAGCTCGCACCTCTGTAGGCTACCTCGACATCGACTCTCCAACTGCCTCAGTACCTTTTCAACCAAGGAGGTGCAACGTAACTAATGAGAATAACTCATCCTGAGTTTCTGGGCCTGAGAAGGCCCAGACGGCCTTTGCAAGAAAGGTCAAAGAACAATGTCTTCACAGTCTGAACCATAGGATCATAAAGACCAGGAAAGAAAACGAGTGAACCCAGGGGATGGTGGGTGGGCATGTGAATGAGTGATGGAGACTGTCCAAGAAGATAAATAATTACGGTAAGTACATAATTTCCATATCTTCCTGGACTAAGTCTCCATCACTCATTCACACTAGTGGGAGAGTACCGAGCTAAAACCAACAACCTTGAGTGGGTGGTAGGAGATAGGGTTCACTCAGAAAGGATGGCCAAGGACTGTCCTGCTAATAAAAAGAGCTGTCTTGTAAGAGCATCCAGAACATAGTGCTTACAAATTAAGCGCTTGAGTTGTAACTCACCACTTTGCTGACGACTGTAATGGGCACAAAATGAAAGTCTGTCAGGAAGCCGCAACCACTCTAGGAGAGCGGCGAGAACCTGGCCTCACAATTTGGGCTAGGACCAAAATTAATAGTGTCAAAGATATGTACTAATGTAACGTAAAGGGACCTCAGGAACTGAAAGAGTCAGAGGTAAAGTCTACTGGTTCAGGGTAGACCGAAAGTGCAGATGGAAACCCCCATTATCAAGTATGGCTGACCTGTGAACAACAGGTCCAGGAGCACTTGAACCCCTTACTTGGTGAGCAAAGGGGGTCCAGGTGGGGTTAGCCCATCAAGGAGAACGGTCTCCACTTAGTCACTGGAACCTTCCTGATGGAAGGCCAAGCATGACTTAGAAGCCTCTTGTGTTGGTCTAGTAGAACCAGATCCTGCCCATTGCATATTCCAAACTGGAATCATCCTACCTCTGTGTGTACAACTGTAGTAGCAGTCTCTGAACTCAGGGAAGAAAGGAAAAGGGTACAGGAGGATGTGTCCACTGTGGAAAAAACATTCTGAGAGAAAAAAACAGGGGCTGGATTTCTAAGGCAAATAGAGGCAGATGTGCGTCGAGGAGGGACACAGCAGGACCAAGTTAGAGCTAACCCATTCATTGAAGTGACTGAATAGCGGCTGAAGTGACTCAGTGCGGTGAGGCACTACTCACTCCAGCCTCCCTGAAGGGAGTAGGAAGGACTCTAGTTTGCTTTGCTGGAAAACAAACATCACAGCTCTGTCACGCACTCAGAGAGGATAGCTTTGTGTGCGACTGGCATGGAACCAGTGCACAGGAACCGGAGGCATGAATATTTGAGAAGCCCTCTCAGAAAAAGACCTACTTGACCTTCGGTCAAGAAGGAGCATGTCATCTGTTAAGTTGAAGAAAGCAAGAAAATAGGAACCTAAGTTCCGACTCGCTGAAGAGTCACTTTTGTTGCTGCGAGGCTCTGATCAAGGGAAGAAAGCCTGATAAAAAAAGGGGGACCAACTGCCTCGGCAGTCGCCTAGGTCTAGGAAATATCTCTGAATAAAATAAATTTCTCTTGGAGAAAAGAGATTACCCATACCTCCGCTGGATTGGACTCCCCCCAAGGGTAGAAGAAGTCAGGTACTCGTTACCGTAGTTTAGAGATGACTACCTCAGGGGCTGAGGCGGAACCTGAGCAGATCCAAAAGTGTGGTATCGGGTAATTTTGGCTAGGTCCTGTGCTGAGATAAGTTTAACTTTTTTTTTTTTTACCATTAGTCCGAGCCTGACAAGGTTTTAGGCTGCTATCTTGCAAGGATTGCCTGAAACAAAAATGACGAAGATGTCATCCCTCTGAGGGGCAGGAGGAGCCTAAGCATCCATAAGCAAAATTGTGACCGGACTAATAATCACAGCTGAAGTGATGTTAACCCTCTGTGCCAAAGAAGCCGCCAAAGGGGCAGTATCAGAAGGAGGCTATATACCCCTATCAAAGTAGCGTAAGAGTCTGTGCGGCTCCCGACCATTGTATTAGAATGTTCCACAGAGTGTAATTGTCTTAATAGCTGAAAGAGTCTAAATGCAAAGGTGTAGGGTCCATGGATGCAGTCTGAATACTATGGTGGACCCCATCACTGAGGGACTACTGAAAAGATCTTACATCACCGGCTCTGATGATAGAGAGGGCGTGCCCTTCAGTATATAAAATGAGTCATCCGCTGTATGACTGACCAGAAGGACAGGGAGAGACTCATCTAGATGCACTTCTACCCCAGAAGGACCCATAAGGGAGTTCCAGGTCAGAGCCACTAGAGACTCCGCCACCAGGAAGGATATCGAGGAGCTTGGCATCACGTAGGGAGCCCAGAAAGTGCTGAGCAGAATGAAGATTCTGCTGGCAAAGCAGAACAGAAGAGTTCCATCAGAGTAAAAATGCTAGATGTCACAGGATTCCATGCAGACCACCACTTCCTAAGATGTGAGGAAAATACTCCGCAGAACAGGACTTCATTCTGGGGAAAACATCCTGCCACAAGTTCCACAGAAGAAGAGGTCTGCAGAAGGAAATCCGAAACTAATTCTGTCAGACAGCATCAACTGGCACCCCTGCGGCACCAGACTCACTCAAGACACAAGAGGGCACCAAGCAAAACCTATGCCAACCTGGGCAACACCTGAGGGCACCCACGGTGGTACCCACAGGCACCTCTGGCACCATAGCAGCAATGGCATCTGAGGGCACCCTGACACCCATGGTACCATGGCACCCATGATATCCATGTTACCCATGGCAGCAATGGTACCCGTGGGTGCCCATGGCACCCATGAAACTCATGGCACCCACAGCACCTATGGCACCATGGCACTCATGGCATCCATGGGAACCCGCGGGTGCTAGGTGTCACCTGCAGCATGCTCGGTGCTACCCACGGCACCCGTGGGTGCTCGGCACCAACTATGGTGCCACGAGACACCCGCAGCACTGCAAGCAGCACCAGCAACCAATGGCACCAACAAGAGCACCTGTGGCACTGCACAGAGCGATGGTGCCAAGCCATGGTGCTGATCACAGCACCGAGCCATGGCACAGACAATGGCGCCCATCCATGGCACTGACCACAGCACCGAGTCATGGCACCGGCCACGGCGCCAAGCATGGTGCTGAGCCATGGCACCAAGCACGGTGCCAACACTGACCCAAACACCAGCGGTGCTGCCTACGGAACCGACACCAAAACCAGCACCCAACACAGTGCCAGACCTGTGGTGTCACCCAAGGCATCGGGCACGGCGCCAGGACAAACACCACCATGGAAAATGCCAATGGAGAATCCTGAGGAGAAGGGGAGAAGGAAAAAAGGTGGTGCCCATGCTGGCCCCTACAAGGAAAGAGAGAGGGGGGTAGGCACGAGGGGTCGACATGATGGCAAAGGCACCAAGAGGACACCCCACTCATCTTGAACCAATAGACCCAGCTCCGGTCCAATGTCTCCAAGGCACAGAGGCCTCAAAATCAGGACACTGGCCAGGAAAACTGGACAGAAGTTGAACCCCCTACTCCAAAGGAGTGGCCCAGAGGTGAAATTGCTCACCGGAGCTCCCTCGATGATGGAGGAGGAGTCCGGAGTTAAAGAAGTGGCTGTTAGGAGCGGGGCCAAGGGGAACCCACCAAAGTTCATTCAGGCCTATTGCCCCTCCCAATGAACAATCCTCGTGCAGACGTAACAGAGGGCAACCTCGAGAGGCACTGATTCTTCTTCCCCCAACAAGGAAGAAGAGCTTGAGGTCAAGCAGAGCCAGATCCCCAGAACCACTAGATTCATGCTTCAGTGGACTGTCCCCCCCCCCGAGCACAGGACTGTCCGTAGTCGGACCCCCCCCGATTATCAAAGGGTGGTGGACTGGACACAGCCCCTCTGCCATAAAAACTTTCAAACGATGTCTTCCTACCGTCACTGCTACCGTCTAAGGATGAATCCGTTGATGGCAGGTGAGAATTTCTTCTTCTTCTTCTTCATAATCTTCTTTTCTTGTTTGTAAAATAAGAAATTACTACTAAAATGTTAAATTTTAAATGCTAAAAGCTGCTGTCGTATAGACGAAAACTTTGACTCCGGCAGAAGAGCGACGTCAACATCCAAGCGCACTCGACGGTGGCAGAAAAGGAACTGAGGCAGTTGGAGGTCGACACCAAGATAGCCTACATAGGTGCGAGCTAGTCTCGCTGTGCCGTGCATGCGTGGTCCTGTCTCAGCGCCGACCCTTCTGAAAATATTGGCTCCCACTTGGTCCTAGTGCCTCTGGCGCTATCCCACTAGTGTGAATGAGTGATGGAGACTTAGTCCAGGAAGATCAGGGGATACCGAGGGCAAGGCAAAGAAGGATATGGGCTGGCAGGTGGTCACTTTGAATGCTAGGAGCCTAGGTAATAAATTAGCTGAGTTGCAGGCTCTCTTGGCAGTGAGGAGGGTGGACATTGTGGCCATCACAGAAACATGGGCTACCCAGTACCCGGACTGGGATATGATAATCCCAGGATACAAAATATTCAGGAAGGATAGGGCAGAAAGGGGGAGGGGCATGGCAGTCTATGTACGGGAAGGGCTAAGGTTTACATGGGAGGAGAGGGAGGAAGGTAGAACAGAGGCACTATAGATGCAGCTTCAGGACTCGAGAGGTTAGGACACTGAGGATGGGGATGGTATACAGACCTCCAGCACAAGAGGAGGACCTGGACAGAGAGCTAGCTCAGCAAATCAGAAAGGTCTGTAGGAAGGGGAGCACTGTGGTGGTGGGAGACTTCAACCTACCTGGTGTGAAGGGAGTACTCCAGCCACCATGAGTGCGAGGGAGCAGGTCTTGCTAGAGTCATTTCAGGACAGTTTCCTGGAGCAGTTGGTACATGAGCCTACTAGATTGGATAGGACCGTGGACCTGGTACTTTCAAATGTGGAGGCTGTAAGGTATCTGGGGATGGAGGACCCTCTGGCTGGCAGTGACTACCACCGTGTGGCTCAAGCTTAATATGAGTAGCGAAACAGGGGTTATGGAAACCAGAGCGATTGGTTTTAAAGGGGAAGACTTTAGCAGGATGGGGAGATTCTGAGTCAGCATCTGGCAGGCATTTGTCAGAACATGGATGCTAGTCAAAAGTGGGAGATTATTAAAAGGGGTCTGAGAGGTCACTGGGGTGGGTACAAAGGCACGGAGTAAGAAGGGAAGGGCAAAGAAGCCCAATTGGTTTACTCGGGAGGCTGTGGAGGCGATAAGGGCCAAGAGAAGAGGTATTTGGAAGCTCAAGAAATCGGGGGTGGGGGTTGAGAAGGAAGAGTATTCGAAGAAGTCCAGAGAAGTCATCATGCTAGTCAGAGTGGCCAAGGCCTCATAAGAACTGAGACTGGCACAGGGTATTAGGATGGGGAAAAGGACTTCTTCAGATACATTATAGAAAGAATGAAGAACAAAGACCAGATTGTGAGGATTAGGAAGGATGGCGGTGGGTGGGGAGGGGGACAGCAGGCATTAAATGACTACTTCTGTTCTGTGTTTACAGAGGAGAAAGGGGCAGATACCCCAAGGGAGGGAAGGGTGGGTAGTGGGGGGTGACTGACATAGGGATTATGGAGGAAAGGTTTCTGGGAGGATTGAGAGCATTAAGGGTGGACAAGGCACCAGGACTAGATGGCATCCACTCTAGAGTACTCAGAGCTGGTAGAGACCCTGGCGGGGCTGCTGACTGACCTGTTCAGTACTCCCCTAGACAAGGGATGCATGCCACAGGACTGGAGGAAGGCCATGTGGTGCCCATCCACAAAAGTGGCCCCAGGGATGAGTCGGGCAACTACAGGCCAGTTAGCCTCACATCAACTGTGGGGAAGCTCATGGAGACAATTCTAAAGGAGCGGCTGGTGACCTTCTTGGAGGTCAGTGCTCTTCAGGATGGTCATCAACATGGGTTTGTCTCCGGCAGATCCTTCCAGACAAATCTAATTGAGTATTATGACTGGGTGACCAGGGAACTGGACAAGGGCCACGCGGTGGATGTCCTGTACCTGGACATCAGCAAGACCTTTGATTCTGTGCCACATGGGAGGCTGGGAGGGAAGATGGATTACATAGGGTGGGAACAAAGATAGTAAATTGGATCACCAACTGGCTGAATGGATGGCAGTAGAGGGTGGTGGTGGGGGAGCTCTCATCTCCAAAGGAAGAGACAAGTGGGGTGCCACAGGGATCTGTCTTGGGAGCAGTGCTGTTTGGGATATTCATAGCTGATATCTCACAAGGGGTCTGGAGTAGGATCAGTCTGCTCACGGACGATATGAAGATGGGAGCTGTGGTAGATGACACCGGAGGCTGAAGGAGGCTGCAGGAGGACCTGAACAAACTACAGGCATGGTCAGTAACTTGGCAGCTGGGGTTCAATGCCAAGAAATGCAAGGTACAGCACTTCGTAGCTAGGAACCAGGGGAGGAACAATCAGCTGGGAGGGGTACAGGTGGAAAGTAGTGTAAAAGAAAAGAATCTGAGGGTGATTATAATTGGCAGCATGAACAACTCGGCTAAGTTTAGGAAGGCGGCAGCAAAGACCAATAGGATGCTAGGGTGTATAGCGAGGGGAATCTCTTCCAGGAATAGGGAGGTGATCCTTACACTGTACAGGTCTCTGGTCAGGCCTTACCTAGAGTACTGCATGAAATACTGTCACCCATTCATGAAGAAGGACATCAAGTTGCTGAAGGGGGTGCAGTGTAGGGTGACAAAGATGACCCAGGGATTTGAGGGGGAAGTCCTATGAGGAGAGATTAGCAGAGCTGAACATATACTCCCAGGAGGAAAGGAGGAATAGGGGGGATATGATCGAAATATTTAAATACCTTAAGGGGATAGATAAGGTTAACATGGAAGGGACTTTTCAGCTTAGAAGAGGGAGGGATACAAGAGGGCATCAGTTGAGGATGGAGAATTCAGGAGGGAAATCGGGAGGTATTTCTTTACGGAAAGGGTGGTGGACAGGTGGAATGCTTTGCCTGAGGGGTGGTGTCCTGTAGAATGGTGGGTGGCTTTAGGAGGGGTTGGGATAGGGTGAGGGGGGCATTATGATGAAGAGGGATGGGGAAGGTGGGGCAGCTGCAAGCTGAGGGGCTAGCTGCACAATTGAGCAAACTCAATAGACTGTAAGGCCTGCTTCTGCTGGTGTTTTCATATATTCGTATGGAGCCCTCGCCTCAGAAAGGACAGGGATAGATTGGAAGCAGTGCAGCACAGAGTAACAAAAATTATCAGGGTCTGCAGGGCAGATGCGATCAGGAGCGCCTCAAGGCATTAAATATTTACTTACTATAAACCGGGAGAGGGGAGATAGGATAGAGATCTTCAAGTTCCTTAAATTAATTAACAAGGCAAACTGTGGGGAATTATTTACCCTAGATACCAACTCGAGGTTACGTGGTCATGAGTGGAAATTAACAGGAGGGACGTTCAGGAGGGACAAGAGGAAGCACTTTTTTATGGAAAGGGTGGTGGCCAGTTAAACTGTGCTGCTGGTAGAAGTGATCTCAATGAGGATGGTGGGCAGCTTCAAGACAGGCTGGGATAGGCATAAAGGGAAAGTAAGGGTCATGGGAGGGGCAGATGGAAATGATGGTGGGACTGGAAGGGGGCAGGGTCAGTAGCGCAAGCTGAGGACCCTGCAATACGAGCAGACTGAATAGACCAAATGGACTTATTCTGCTGGTTTCTTCATATGCTCATATGAATCCCACCAAGCATTGCATTGAGTGAGCTGGCACAGTTTTATGCTCAATGATGAAGCATGCCATCTGCAAGATTACATGCACTCTGCTATCTGGACGAAAGGCCTGAGGCTGGATCATGTCCAGGAAAGCTCCTATGAACAGAAGTTCCTGGAGGGCTCCAGCTGAGACTTGGGAGAGGTACAGCAGGACTCCCATGGATATCAGAAATTCTGAGGCAGTGACCATTGCCTGCTCTGTCTCCTGCCCAGGTACCGGAAGACCTGTAGTCCTTGTTTTCTGAGGTGTGGTGCAAGTACTGCAAAACACTTTGTAAGACTCGCAGCACTGAGTAAAGCCCAAAGGGTATGACTCTGAACTATGTAAAAAGAATAGCTACTTACCTTAACAGTAGATCTTTAAAAGAATCTTTTTCCATTGAGCCACTTCATGGAACTGTAAACCATCGTCATAACACCACTGGGAAAATTTGCTAGCTGGGGCTCCCCACCTCGATGTGCACCATCGCTGCCTATATAACATGGGCGGCCCCATTATGCCTCAGTTCCTCACCAGACACCATCTCAGAGGATCACTGGACTGTCAGGGCTGAAACAATCAGGACCAGAGGAGAGGATGTGGAAACCTGAGTAAATACACAAAATTCAGGCATAATTCAGGCATAAGAGGAGAACCAGCATGCAAAAGCAGGCAGGATAAGCACCCATCACCCAAAAGGAGGGGGAAGAAGGGAGGGAGCTGTGGCTCAATGGAGGAAATTCTCTCAAAGACCTACTGTTCTATAACTTTTGCCCTCTTGGCTAAGTTAAATTATTTCAAGTCCCACCTTAAATCCAGTTTTAACTTACCCTCAGAATTTTGGAACATTATCCACTCCCTTCTCGACCCCTCTCAAAGTCTGCCCCCCCCCAGTCCTAACTGTTGATGGTTTGCCAGTCTCGGACCCCACCTCTGTTGTTGCGATTTTCAACTAATTCTTTACAACTTATGTTCTTTCTGACCATCCTCCTCCTTCCTCCCAACCTTCCTCCTTTTCCCCCTTCTGGTAGTTATTGTTTCCCCCGGTTTCTCCACTGGAATTTTTCCGCTTACTAATGTCACTAAATCTGGCCAAATCCAGCCCTGACGGGCTGCACCCCATGCTCCTTCAGATCTCTGCCCCAGCTATTGTCACTGCACTTGCTTATCTTCTAAACCTCTCCTTCTCCAGCACCGCCTTTCCTGGAAAGTTGCAAAGGTTCTGCCCCTCCACAAGAGTGGTGCCCCATCCTTCTTCTGGCAATTACCGGCCTATATATACAGGTTACTCATCTGTGACAGGAGTTCTAGGAGTGGTATATGTTATTCATCCACACTGTCTGGCGGGTTCCTTGCCACTTTAAATCTTGCTGGAAGGTCTTCAAGCTGACTCCTCCCACCCACCCAGGTGGTAAAACTCTCGACTTCGCCCCATGACGCCAGATCTAGCCTGCTGGAAGCCGGGTTGCGCGTCGAAGCTGGGGAGGTCGGGTGGGTCGTGTGGATGAACAACATATACCATTCCTAGAACTCCTGTTACAGGTGAGTAACCTGCATTTCTAGGGACGTGGATATGTTGTTCAATCCACACTGTCTGGCGACTCCTAGCAGTTCTCCGGGAGGAGGGAGGCAAGGCGCGCACCCCCTACTTAGGGAATAAGGACTGGAGAACTGAGGTCCCAAAACCAGCATCCCAGCGTTACTCAAGGTCAATGTGGTAATGGGAAATGAAGGTGTGTTCTAACTTCCAGGTAGCAGCCCTGCAGATTTCCCAGATAGGGACGTCCCTAGAAGCAGCCACCGAAGCAGCGGTATGGCGGGTAGAATGAGCTGTTATCCCTTTGAGATGCTCTATGCCCACCAACCTACAGCAGAGATCTATGCAGGAGGTGACCCACCTGCTTATCGTCTGCTTGGCTGCAGGTCTGCCAGGTGCAGCTTCAGCGTAGGTGACAAACAGCTGGTGAACCTCTTCATGAACTTCAGCCGTTCACTCCTTATAATAAGAGAGCACTCTTCTAGGGTCCAAAGCATGGAGCCTATATTCGACCTCCGAGGTATGATTGGGGTAGAACACTGGCAGCGTCAACTTCTGATTCAGGTGAAATTACGACACCACCTTCGGAAGGAATTTCGGGTTGGGGCGAAAGACAACCTTGTCCCTGTGGAAGACCAGATAAGGAGACTCGATGGAAAGCGCCTGGAGCTCACCCATCCTTCTGGCTGACATGATAGCCACCAAGAAGGCGGTCTTCCATGACAGGTGGGAGATATCGCACCTGTGCATCGGTTCGAATGGCTTGCTCATGAGCTTAGCTAATACCAGCAGTAGATCTCACGGAGGTGGAGGTTCTCGCACCGGAAGGGATATGTGATCAAGGCCTTTGAAAAAGAGTCCGACCAACTTCTCCTGCACCACCGACTGCTTGCCGGCCCACGCCCGGTAAGCAGAGATGGCTGCCAGGTGCACCTTGAGGGTCGTCGACCAAAGCCCTAGCTAAGAAAGGGACCACAAGTAGCCCAGAATACTAGCCAAGGAACAGGAAGAGGGGTCCAACCCCTAGTCCTGACACCAAATGGAGAATCTCTTCTATTTGAAGGCAGAGCATTTTCTGGTTGACTCCTTACAGGACGCCTCAACGACGTTGAGGACCTCATCGGGAAGACCCAAGGCCTGGAACTCTAGCCGCTCAGAAACCAGGCCATCAGGTTCAGGGATTGAAGGTCCGAATGGAGAACCTTCCCCTTGTCGACTGAGATCAGGTTCGGGAGGGCTGGAAGCCGCCTCGGGAGCCTGGAGCTGAGGCTGAGGAGATCTGGGTACCAGAACTGGTGAGGCCAGTTTGGGGCTACCAGAATCACCTGAGCCTTGTCCCTCTTTGCCTTGAGAAGCACTTTGTGGATCAAGGGAAATGGAGGGAAGGCATAGAAGAGGCCCAGGGTCCACGGCCTCGAGAAGGCATCCCCCTGCAGCGAGCCCTGCTGAGGGGGGTGGGCGTGAAAGAGCCTCAGCTTTGCATTCTCCCTTGAAGTGAACAAGTTCACCTGAGGGGTGCCCCAATGGGAGAAGAGATCTTGTACTACCTCCGGCAGGAGGGACCACTCATGGGATGCAGTGCCTATCTGGCTGAGGGAATTGGCCAGACTGTTGGAGGCTCCTGCCACATGAATGTCTAGGAGATCCGCCTCCAGGCTGATCACGCAAGACCAGATGCAGAGAGCCTCCTTGCACAGAGGCAAGGAATGCGTCCCGCCCTGATGGTTGAGGTAGTACATGGTCATGGTGTTGTCTGTCTGGACCTGAACCACCTGACCCCTAACAAATGGAGCGAAGGCGGTGAGGGCTAGTTGAGCCACTCGAAGCTCCAGCAGGTTGATGTGACATCGAGACTCCTGTGGGGACCAGAGGCCATGGGACAGGAGATCCTCCAGATGGGCACCCCCATCCCATCAGAGAGGCATCGGCTGTTAGAGTGACCATCGGCTCAGGGCGGACAAACGGGATACCATCCTGCAGATGAGCTGGGATGAGCCACCACTGCAGGCCGTCCCACATATTCTGGGTCACAGCCACCGGCTGGTCCAAGGGACCGGAGCACTGTGACCACTGGCGGGCCAGCCCCCATTGCAGGGGGCACATATGCCAGCGGGCCCAATGGACCACGCTGGTGCAGGCTGCCTTGAGGCCCAGAAGGCACAGGAAGTCCTGAGCAGGGCACAATTGCCAAACCAGAAATGATTGGGCAAAGGAGAAAAGGACCTTGGCCCTGTCCACCGGGAGCCGGGCTCTGGCTCAAAGAGAGTCGAGCTCTGCCCCAATGAACTAAATCACCTGCGATGGCACAAGTTCTGATTTGGCCTTGTTGATGAGGAGGCCAATCTGAGAGCAGACCTGGAGGGCCAGATCCCTAGACCGCTCCACCTCCAACCTGGAGGGGGCTGCAATCAGCCAGTCATCCAGGCAAGGGTACACCTGGACCCCTCAGCACTGCAGGAATGCTGTCACCACTGCCATGCATTTGGTGAAGACCCTGGGAGCTGGAGAGAGGCCGAAGAGCATGGCCTGGAACTTGTAAAGAGATCCCTCTGCCCTGAAGTGGCAGAATCGCTGATGAGACTGACGGATTGGGACATGAAAGAATGTGTCCTGAAGGTCCAGAGAACAGAACCACATGCCTAGTTCCAAGGATGGAATGATCTGAGCCAGAGTGACCATCCTGAAGGTGTGCGGCTTAGGAACTTGTTCAGGTCGTGCAGGTTGAGAATGGGGCGCCAGCCCCCCATCCGTTTTGGGACCAGGAAGTACCTGGACACAAACCCTGGGTCTGGAGGGGGGCCCCCACCTTGCTGATCACCTCCTTCTGGAGGAGCAAGGCAATGTAGGCTCGACAAGCCAACAGAGAGGCTGTGGAACCCATTGCCCCCCATGAAGCGATGGCTCGATTGGGAGGGAACTGCTCAAATTCCAGAGGCAGACCCCTGCTGACCACTTCTAGCACCCAGCGGTCTGTGGTGATAGCAGACCAGGTGGAAAAGAAGTGGCAGAGCCATCCCCCCATGTGGGGGAACAAGGGGAGGAGTGATGAGGCTGGGGACGACACCCCTCAACCCGTCACTGGGCAGGCTTGGAGGAAGGGCCCGCTGTGGGACCTCCTGAACCCTTACCTCCAGGCTTCCTACTGGAAGAAGCAGCAGACTTGGCCTTAGGGCACCAAGTGTGAGCCTGCTGGCCCTGATGCTGATGTTGCTGGGCCAGACGTGCCGCAGAAGGGGAAGGGCAAAAGGGCTTAAGCTGCTGCTGGCGGCCTTTGTCCTTCTGGGCAGACGTGACCGAGTCCAAGGTGGCACTGGACTTCTCAATCCTCTGGAGATGGCCTTCCACTCTGGGCCCAAACAAGTCAGTGCCCAGGAAGGGAACATCTGCCAGCTTGTGCTGGGTGTCCACCGTAAAGGTGGAGATCCGCAGCAAAGCTCTGCAGCGCATGGCCACTGTTGCTGCTACTGACCAGGCACAAGAGTCACCAATGTCCAATGAAGTTTGGAGCTGTTGTTTAGCCACCGCCCTTCCCTGATCCTGCACCTGCTTGACCGTCGTCTGAAGGTCAGCCAGGAGAAGAGGAATCACCTCATCCAGGGAACCCATAAGGGTGTGTGAGAAATGTGCCATCAGTTCGGCCGAGCTAGCCTGTCGAAGACCTAGGGAGGAAGCAGTGTAAACCTTCCGCCCCAACTAATCCAGCTTTTTGGATTCCTTATTGGGTGGTTTGTCCAAGTCCCTAGCATTCCTGGAACACCGGAAAACGCTATCGGTCACTAACCCCTCTGCAGAGGGGTGCTCCGAGAAACCGGAGAGTGAACCGATGGGGACAAGATGCTGGCTGCTGCCATAACTCCATGGCCGGGCTGACAATGGCCTCAGCCACCGGAAAGGCCTCCATAGGGGAATCCTTTCGGTCCAGTATCTCTGTAAGGGGATACTTGGCCCGTTTCTGAACAGGTTCGAGCTGCATCCCATTAGACTCTGAGATTAGTCGAAGCATACCCAAAAACGAGTATGGGCTGTCATCCACCAACTGGCCCCCTGCAGATTCCAGGTCAAGTGGCTTAGAGAACAGGGAGAAGTCGTCGTCAGACTCCGAGGAGTCTGCGAACAGCTGCCAAGTGCCTGAGCCACCCTCCACCTGCCAAGGTTGATCGCGAGTGAGGATGACCGACAATCTAAGAGGCAAGCCCTGACCCGACCGAGAATCCTTGGTCGGGGCCCCAGTCTTCGGTTGTGGAGGCGGAGGTTCCACCACAATGGGTGGAGTAGCTGGTTTTGGCTGAACAACCGGCGCCGGGGTTGGCTTCTCAACTACAACAAGGGGTTGTTTCGGCCGCTCCGGTGACAGCCACTTAATGGTCGGAGAAGGCAACGGAGTCGGCTTGTTACCGGTCAACAAGAGTTGCTGCCACATCAAGTCCTCATAGCGCTGACGTAACTTATGCCGGAGCCTATCCTCCGAAGAGGACGAAAAGGATGAGCGGTGACGCCGCTTTCCATGGTGCTGAGACCGAGACCGCCAACGTCGGTGGGACCGGCTGGACCTAGAAGAGGACCAAGACCGAGACTTTTGGGGTTGCCTAGGGTGGGTCAGGGAGGAGACCATGAAAAATGGCCCTTCCCTCGGTTCAGGGTCCTTAACCGGGGACTCCAGCACAGGAGGCATAGGCAAGTCCTCAGTAACCACTGGGGGAACCGGTGAAGAAGGGTTGTTAGCTTCTCCAGTAGACAGACCATCCAACGGGTCGAGAAAAATCTAGACCGCGTCGATGGGTGTCTCAGCCAGCTGACCTGACGGGGACACAGTGAAGCCAGTGGCCGCAGCCACAACCTTGACCAAAGTCGAGAGTCAGCGGTCCGGTGAAGGCGATCTCTCCCGCTCCCACGAACGTCGAGGGTGGGACTTACCTTTTGGATCTTTCTTCTTGGACCGACTGGTATGTCCCGATGGCCCTTCTCCCTTAGTGGAGAGGAACCAACAGAGTTCTTTAAAAGAAGCAGTGTAGGAGGAGCCCAAGAAGAGCGGGATAAATGCCGCGGGCTGATGAGGAAGAAGATGCGGCCTGGACCGCCTCCTCCTCCAGGGCGATCAACTGCTCCTACTGCACCATGGACACCACCCAACAGGCCTCCTTAGACTTCACTGGCAGATACCATTTTTCGGGGTGCCCGAGTTGTAATCTGGCAGCACGTTCGTCTAAGAGAGGTCGGGGTGACTTGCACAAGTCGCAGGCCTGCAAATCGTGGCCAAGCCCCAGGCAGTAAATGCACGTAGAGTGTGGATTGGTCCGGGACATCTTCTGCCCACAAGGGCATTGACAGAAGCCGAGAGTCTATTTGCCCATCACAGCCGCGAGGGAAGATGAAGACCTCAGTCTTGTAAATTTTAAAATTAGTTTCAGAAAACCCGAAGAGTTTGGATCTGGATCTAAAACGCAGAGCACTAAGGAGGGAACCTGAGCTTCCAAGCGGTAAGGAAGATCTGGCATCATGGGGCAGAGCCGAGGGTTTTACCACCCGGGTGGGTGGGAGGAGCCAGCTTGAAGACCTTCTGGCAAGATTTAAAGTGGCAAGGAACCTGCCAGACAGTGTGGATTGAACAACATATCCACGTCCCTAGAACTCTCCTTCCCTCCCTCACAAAACTTCAACAGTCTGTTGTCCTTTCCAGGACAGCAGAATTCCTATCCTCTACAGATACTCTCTCCCCTTTCCAGTCTGGTTTTAGGAAGAATCATTCAACCATCTCTTCTCTGCTGCAGGTCACAGATTCCATCTTCTCAGGGATGCACCAGGGCCACATCACTGCTGCTATCTTTACTGACTTAGCTAAGGCTTTCAATTCCATATCCCACCCTCTCCTTCTGAACAAGTTACACTCTGTTGGCCTGGCTGCACCTACCGTTCACTGGATCAGCTCCTACCTCAATGACAGGCAGCAGTCCATCCAGGTGGGTAATACTATATCATCCCCACTCCCAATCCTTGCTAGGGTTCCTCAAGGGTGCATCCTTGGCTCCATCCTCTTCTCCCTCTTCATTAACAACCTCCACTCTGTTTGCTCTTTCTCTCACATCCACATGTATGCAAATGGTACGGTAATCTTCCCATCTGGTCCATCTACCACAGATGTCCAAGCTCCTCTCCAATGTGATTTTAACAAAGTCCTAAGCTGGTTCAATGCCAGTCAACTCAGAGTAAACATACAGAAGAAAGAAAAAGTTTGTGACCTTCGAGAACAGGGAAAAGTTGGCAAGGCTTCAATCTCTCCCAGCATTCTCTCACCCCCCCAAGATGGCTTTCCTCTAGAGGTGGTCCCCACTTTTAAATACCTAGGGGTCTGGTTGGATTCCAATCTCAATTTCTCCACCCACATAGATGCCATCTACATTAAGCTCCGCCACAAACTGGGTATTTTATCTTGCAATAAAGACTGCCTTTCCCTCCCTATCTAGTGTGAGTTAGTACAGAGAATTATACTCCTGATATTCGACTATGCCAGCTCAGTCTATGGTACTGCTCCTGCCGTAGCCCATGCCAGGCTCAACACCCTCCTAAATTCCTTTTGTCACTTTGCTACCAATTTCGTTTTTTGCACTCATTGTTCTCTCTGCTCCTCCCTGTCTATCACATCCCTACTTCAATGAAGACTGTTCCATTGTTTGACTTTCATTGCCAAGTACTGGTTTGGGACACTTCCTTCCTATCGCCCTCCAAACCTTCATCCTACCCTCTGTGCTTCAGGGAATCCCACTCCTTCTCCCTTCCTCATCCCCACTCAACTTCTAGTCAGGCTGCTTTCTCCCATCGCTTCCCTCTCCTCTGGAATCAGCTCTCCCCTGATACTCTCCAATCCTCCTCACTCCCTGTCCTTAAACACCTGCTTCAATTCACTTCTCTGCCCACTGCTCCTGCCCCTCTTCCTCCCTTACCCCCCTGCCTCATCTCCCTTAGCCCCTTACCTGGTCCTCCATGCAATTCCTCCTGACTCCTGAACCTGTGTGCATGACTTACTTTATTACTTATAATCTTTGTACTTGTTCTTTTGTTAAAATTGAATGTATTAATGGCTTAGTCTTCATTGTAGCACTGCATTATTCATTGTCACTTATGATCTAGTCCTTCTACTAAACTAAGATCTTGTCGTCTCTCCCTTTGTTTGTATTGTCTTCTCCGGTATTCCCCCAGTCACATCTGGAAACGAGCTTCGGCTCAGTGTGCCTTTCCCAGTTACCAACAATTTAAATAAATACATAAATAAATGAAGGGCAGAATTCAAACTTCAAAATATTTCCTGACCCTGGCCCAAAAGGATAGCAGTAGCGTTACCTCTTGCAACCCCAGTTCGAGAACGAGCCTGAATCACCAAAGCGCCAGGAGGGGGAGGAGGTCTAAACATCCCATATGATGTTCACCTCCTTGGGGTGGGTGGTTGACTGTCTCCTGCTGCTACAGCACCTTCTGGGGAGCGCAAGGGTGAAAACATGCATTGTGGCAATTTAGGAAGGGTAGATGTCCCAGCCTAGCTAGCTGTGTGCACACAAACACACCATGATTATGCCAGCATCCCAGGGGTGGGAGAAAGCAGGAAACAGCCAGCCCTGACTGGATGACGAGTGCTGTCCAGTGGTAAGCTCAGGCCCTGCAGCCACCATCCACTCAGCATGAAGACCAGCACCTTCAATTAATTTAGATTCTGGAGGTGGGTAGTTGCCCCCAAAAGCACTTACTGTAAATGGTCATAAACGGTGGCATGAGGTAAGCTGGATTCTGGGGTTAGGGTTGACAGACAGGGTGAGATGTGGCCATGGAGAAAATTACATAGACAGGGGCTGGCAGGAAGAAAATCTTTAATTTAAAAAAATACTTCCTTACATTGTAAGGCAGCAAGCTATACTCCTACAGAAGAGGCCTGACTAAAAAGAAGAGGCTACAGAAATGCCTGGAAGGCGTCTGCAGTTGAGGGAGTAAGAAGGCATAAAGGGACTCGACAAACTCTCATCAGGGCATTAATATCCTCTGATTTTGTGTGGATGTTCTCAGATGGGGAGTGCAATCCAGCAATGTACCTCATGAGCTGCTGCTTATGGAGCCCTCCCCCAAAAAAAAAAATATCTATAACAGAGCTTCTGGATAGCCAGTTCTGTCGTCCTGGTAAGCAAACTGTTAATCTGTATTTTTTATATTTAAATTATATTGAAAATTTTGTCATACACAATAAATCAGCAAAACATTGTACAGAAATACTTTATATCCAAATCTATTTTTACTATGAACATAAAAAAAAATTAGATAGAAATGGGGTGTTAAGCTCTAATGTCTGTAGTGTGCGCAGTAAGAAGCTAGTTCCAGCCGCTATCAGTGCCCCTTTGCAGCCCCATTTGTCCATGTAATTAATAATCATGAGGTTTGTTCATTGACTCCAGGATCAGGGTCCCTTCCACACACTCTAAGTATACTGGGAAGAGAAGCTGCTCAGCTTTGTGCTCTTCCCTTAGCTACCTCAAGAGGGAAGTTATGTGTTCCATAGAGCTAACCCCTTTCAGATATGTTACCAATCCAGCTCTGTGGAGGCCTAGCTTTCATGGCCATTGCACTGACCACACTGAACATATACCACTTCTGTTTCGTCTTTATTTCAATAGGTAAAAAGCCCAGTAGGATATGAAGCTCCCATACTTCTCCAGTATGTCCCTTATGGCAATCTGAACCCTATTCGAGTAAGGGCACAGTTTAACACACTGCCAAAGAATGTGCATGTGGTTCCGCCTCTCGCCATACTCCTTCCAACAATAATCCTTATAAGTGGTCTCGAAGTGATAGACAGGTCCCTAAAGTAATTAGACAAGATCTTCCAATGTGGCTCCAGCCAATCATTGGAGGACTTAGTATGGAGTGTCATGTCTAAGGCTTGTTGCCACATTGCTGGAGAAATGGTATTGGCCGGAAACCTGTATTTCAAGGCTAGTGATAGCCCCCAGAGTAGCACCTGAGGGAACATAGAAACATAGAATTTGATGGCAGATAAGGACCACTTGGCCCACCCAGTCTGCCCATTTCCCTACCTGATGGATAAGCTGCAGATTCTAGTTAATCAACAGCTTACTTCCTCCTGCCCCCCACTAGAATTGCCTTATGCCTGTCCCATGCATTCTTGAATTCTCCCACTGTTCCTGACTCCACAGCCTCCTCAGGAAGGCTGTTCCATGCATCCACGACTCTCTCTGTGAAAAAATATTCTAACATTACCTCTGAGCCGTCCCCCTCTATCTTCAAATGGTGCCCCCTTGTTCTTGCACATCTCTTCTTCTGAAAGATACTACCCTCTTGTACCTTGTTAATTCCCTTGAGATACTTGAAAGTTTCTATCATGTCCCCCCTCTCCCTCCTTTCCTCAAGGGTATACATATTAAGCTGCTTTAGTCTCTCCTCGTATGTCTTCTGGTGCAGATCTTGCACCATTTTGGTTGCCCTCCTCTGAACAGCCTCCACTCTATGTCTTTGCGGAGATGGGGTCTCCAGAGTTGCACGCGGGTATTCTTGCCTAGTTGGAAATTTTCCTCTTTGAGGGTGTTAAGCTTCCAGGTTGCAGAGCTCTGCCTCTCTCACATTGACAATGGACCATGTCACCAATATTTTTACCTCAAGAGAAGGCCTTAAAAGGGGACAGAAAACTTCAATTATGATGCCTGGAGGTATTGATGGAGCCTTTTTAAAGTCACAATCCCCTGCTTGTGATATCAGTCCCTCATGATAATAACATACTATTTGTATGGCTTTTCAACGCACTTTACACTCAACATACAATTCATCACTGACCAATCACTGAATAGCAACCATTCAGTGTCAGCACCCTACACAATAGCTCTACTATCTAGGCCAGATGAAAACTGACTGATATAAAAGCAGTTTTCTGGTTTCCAACAAAATATTCACTGTTGGCTTAAGAAGAGCTTGGTTACACAAAGTTCCCTTCCTCCAACTTGGAATTTCTGAACATTCCATAACTTGACACCTGACAGAGACTTATCAGACTTGCATCTCTCCCTTTATTTCTCACCCTTGATGGTGCTATGATTGAGGATGTAGCCTTTTTTTTTAAATTTGTAATTTACAGCTCCTCTGCTGAGTCAACAGGTGGCTCTGGCCTTCCCTTAGAGGGGTTCTTTTCCTCTGGCTCTGGTTGGCCCGACTTGCCAACCTCCGTGGCGGGGCCAGGGTGAGGAGTGCCAGTTTACTCCCCTTCCCAGAGCACAAATCCAGAAGTCACAGGCGGCATCTTGGAAGAATGCTCCGGGCCATCATGGGTCCCATCGGCTTCTGGCCATTTTCCTCCAGTTTTCACCCCAAGCCCACATACGTGCAATGGGCAGAGTGGCTGTCTCCACCTCTGAGGTGGCAGCCTAGCGCCCTGTACGTGGGCCCACCCCATGCTTGGTTGTGTGCCTGTGTCTGTGTCTACAGAGCGCAGCGCTAGTCCCCCGTCCCCGGGGAAGGAGAGCTGTCTATGGATGCTCAATCCTTCCTCACCCCGGTTGACCCCCGAGCAACCGGAGTCCATTCCCGAACACGGGTCACTGGTGTGAGGTGTGGCATCCAGTGCAACCCACAGTGCCACCATGCTGACTTAGGATGTATCCTCCTTTAAAGTACCTTGGGGTATGGCTGGGCAGACATCTTGATATGAGGATAGAGAGATAAAACCTTAATTTTTTAACAAGAGATAACTTTTAGGACTAAGGCCCTGTTTTACAAAGTTGTCCTGTTGAAAGCATACAGTTACATTAAGAGAGTTTCATACTTAGATGTCATGGTTCCACACTAACAAGTAAACAACTGAAGCATTACAATTACATTAGGAAGGTGTCAGATTTAAATTTGTTGTATATCCATGATTGGCAAATAGACAGTTGAAGCATAAACATTAAAATACATATGGTAAGCCTAAATTTCTACAAATTCTAAAAAGAACATGCAGGTGTAGTTTAAGACATACATCTAAGTTACAAAAAGGGAAAATCTGTTTATTGCAATCATCCCTTACCTCACTTACCCCCCCAAAAAAAAAAAAAACATATAAAACAAACTTTAAACTAAAAAGGGAAATGGTTTATGGCAATCAAACCTTAACTCACCTCCCCTCCCCTCCCCTCAAACATGTGGAGCAGACTTAAGGTGGCACAGAGGTAAAACATTTGAGGAGCAGCTCTCTCCGTTGCTCTTGCAGGTGTTCAACTTTTTTTGAGTGTCTTGGATAACTGACCCAACCCTGCTGGAAGCCCTTATTATTGTGATACCAAAGCCGGGTAGAGATCAAACCAGGGTAAATAATTACTGGCCTATATCTTTAATGATCTATATCATCAAGTTGTTCTCTAAAATTCTAGCAACAAGATTAGCACAGGTATGGAAACCCCTGCTCAGTTCGGAACAGGTGGGATTTGTGGCAGGGAAGACGTCTGCAGACCACCTAAGGAAACTCTTTCATATCTTCTCTGCGTCCAGGCTAAACCCATCCCCTATGGTTCTGGTATCCCTGGATGCAGAGAAGGCTTTTGACCGGGTCAGTTGGCCCTTTTTGTTTTCAGTTTTAGAGAAACTGAGTATCCCAGAGGAATTTATTCAATGGATTAAAACTCTGTACACAAACCCTACGGCAAAAATCGTTTGTAATGGGGTCTGCTCCAATTCGTTTCCACTGTATAAAGGCACCTGTCAGGGATGCCCGTTGTCGCCAATGTTATTTAATTTATATATTGAGCCGTTACTGTATTTCCTGCAGCATTCTCCCTCGGTGCAAGGTATTCAGGTAGGTCATCTGCATCTTTGTTTGTCAGCCTATGCGGATGACATTCTGTTACACTTGGCGAACCCTGAGCCTTCGATCCCAGCAGCTTTGAGCATCATAGAAGCTTTTGGGAATCTAGCAAACTACAAATTAAACATTGAGAAATCCACGGTGATGCCGCTCAATAGTCATACCTATCATGCACATATAAATAATACTAATTTGAGTTGGGCTCCCCAAATTAAATACCTAGGACTCACTATCTCCAGGGATATGAGGCAGATTAAGAAACATAACCTAGACTCTTTACTTGGAACTATTAAGCTAGACCTAGATAGGTGGGCCCCTTTACATCTCTCGATACAGGGGAGAGTGAATGTGATAAAGATGAATATTCTCCCAAGATTATTTTACCCCTTAAACATGCTCAACTTTTATCTTCTATATTCATGGTTTCAGAAAACACATTGTTATTTCACGATTTTTGTGGAAAGGAAAACCACCAAGAAGATCGTATATGAAGTTAGGGGCAGCGAAGTTATGTGGTGGCCTTAAACTTCCTAACTTTTACCATTATTATTTAGCTAGCCATATGGCGAAATACCTACGGTGGATCCACCCAGCTTTCCAGCTCCAGGGAAATGCCCAGGACCCAGCGTGACTACAATTAGAGCGGCACTGGATCAAGCAGAGTGGTATAGACCCCTTGGCCCTATTACATACCACGATCAAAGAATGCCGCCCCTTCCTCAAGGATGAACTAATCTTAATGTCCATCAAGGTCCACAAGCAGGTATGTAAGGCTATCAAATATAACAATCTTAAAGATATTTCCCAGCCTCTATATTCAAATCCCAATTTTAAAATTAGTGGTCAGTGCCTAAAGCTGCATATATCATCTCAAAACTCCAAGGTAATAATATCGGCCGTTTTGGAAGATGGCAAACTCAAAGCTACTAAGGATCTTATGTATATCTTGAATATTCCTGAGAGGCAGGTTTTCTATGGATACCAGGTCAGGCACCTATTAATTACTAAACTTGGAAACGATAAGTGGGAGGAGGATCAATCAGGGCTCTTAGAAACATTACGAACCTTGGCCTGGCAACCGCATGCTGTCTCTAAAATTAATTCAATTCTATACCCCCCTTACTTGTCCTGGGGGGACTGGCAGGTCCAGATACTGGACAGAGCAATTTCCCACTAAGGATCTAAATTGGGAAAGGATTTGGCAGGCAGTGGTCTCTTATACTTGCAATGATAATCTTCGGATAATGCAATTTTATACATTGCACAATATGTATCTAACTCCCTCCAAGTTAGCAGCCATGGGTAAACTAACCGACAATATATGTGTTAGATGTGGTAAGGCAGAGGGTACTCTGCTCCACATACTATGGGACTGTCCAAGGTGAAAGGCTTATGGAAAGAGATACAAGAGAAAATAGACCCCCTATTAGGTTTGGAAGAGGGCTTCACACTGGAGATTTGTATAGTAGGGGATTACGTCACTATTCCTGTTAAAGAGAGATGGTACTACTTAGCCCTTATATCCTATACGGTTAAAAAACTGGTGCTTAAGCATTGGAAGGATTCCTCAGCAATTACTTACACGGAATGGCTGAACAACTTACTTTACAATTTGAGAGTAGAAAAAACGATTGTGTCTTTAAGATATAATCTTAGAGGTTTTGATAAGAAATGGGGGAGGCTCTACACGCTGTTTGTACCTAATAGGGATACAATTACTTAGGTTTTTTTTTTTCCCCCTCCTTTTTCAATAAGTTACCGGTGCTTGTAACCCGATCATGCAGTCCTTTCCCTGGCCCTGTCTGGCTGCAGCCTGTATGTTAGGTTAGTTTCAGTGGTGGACATTGGGAGGTGGAAGAGGGAGGGAGGGTTAGCCTAGTTGAACCGATGTAACCTCTACATATTTGTATATTGGTATATGTTATATGCATAATTGGATGATCAGTGTATTTCCTATTGTATAGGGTTATTCCAAGTTGGTTGGTTTGATGTCTTTAATTGTTTGTTGATTCCCTTTGTTACTCAAAACTTCAATAAAGCATATTAAATTATGAAAAAAAAAGGTGGCACAGAAGTAAAACCTCAGTGTCTACAATTTCTAAATGAGGATGCAGATATTTGTTCAAAAGTTATATCTAAGTTGCAGAGGAGCAATAGTTTATTGCAGTCTTAACAAAGATTACAAAGAAATCCTTTTTATACTACACTAGGCAGAGGCATTTATCTTTCCACATTATTATTTATGGCTGCTTTAAACTGTCCTACATTTTTTGCTTTACGAATTTCAGGATCTATCTCATTCCAGGTCTTTCAAAGATACTGCTTTCTTTGCATCTTACTGTATGTATTATTCTCAAAGGGAATCGTAAAACATCTGTTTTAGATCTCTCAGATTGTATTTATATCTTTGTACATACTGATGCCATACACTATTAACTCCACCCAAAGCGTGGTGCATTATACAGAAACAAAGGGAGTATCCCACTTCCTGCCTGCTGATGGTGACTTACTGTAGCTTACAGTGCAGCTACCAGTCCCAAATTCTCCCTTGCCAAACTGGACCCCCTCTTTCACTCTTTGTTGTTTTGCCTTAGACTGCCTCCCTTGTACTCACCACTGCTCACTCTACTCTGCCCTTTTACTCCCCTCTCTCGATGCCAGGCGCCTTTCCCATTGTGCCTCCTTCATATACAAATTCTGGTTTGGTTCCCTTCCATCATACCTTGTATCACTAATATGCTTTCCTCTTCTTCCTCCTAACTTCACCGCAGTAATATTTCCCATTCCATTCCCTATCCGCTTGCCTGACTTGGAAGAAGGTGAACTGCCCTCTCAGGGCTTCCCGTGGCTCAGCACCCCGGCTTGGTCTGAAGCCAGCCGAGCACTTTCCCTTACTGACCGCTCACCTGACTTGGAAGAAGGTATGGCTCCCTAGCTTGAAAGCCAAAGGTTTCATTGGCTTTCGGGAATTGCATTTCGCTCCCTATTGGTTGCTACTCACTGCAGTCACCTATGGACTTTCAATGGCTTCTCTGGTGCCAGATTTAAATCCTTTACCCTTAAACTTATTTTGACTTTTACCTCCAAGAGATCGCAAATGCAAACTTGTTTGCTGAATTCATTTTTTTTTTAGCAATATTAATGCAAGCTCAGCTGATGTTTTGACTGCACATTTGCTGAAGAACATTGCTTGCAATGGCCTTAAGCCGAATTAGTTGCCAGCCCCGCACTGGCACCAAGATCCGTTTTTGGGCCCTAAGCTATGATCTCGGGAACTTGGAGCGGTAATCAGCCAGCAAGAATGTTCTCCCTCCTGCTCCCTATCTTAATTAAATACACTAGTGCTCTGCCCCTAAACCCTAACAGCCCTGTCATTGGCTTCTGCCCTCAGTTTCCCTCCAGCCAATCAGGAGTAAACTGTCCCCTATACCTTGTTCTTCCTTGTTTGCCCATAACACCACTATTTTTCAGTCTGTACAATTCTTCTTTCATTATCCTGCTAGCTACATTTGTCCTAAGAGGATAATAAATGGACAGTGCTGTGATCTAAACCTGCAAGACAGCATACCATGGCCAAGTTGCAGCTCTGTACATTCTGTCCTGCCTATTAACATTATATTTGGCTATTTCATAGCCATGTCCCTAACTCACCTCCCCACTGCACAGAGATGGTCCATCCAAACTGCCTTGTCCCTGAACCCTTGTCTGTGTTTCTCACTGTCCCTTGCCTCCCAAAATGCGGAGTGGTATACCTTGGTAGTTGGTTAAGAAAAAATTACTCACCATAGTAATGTTGTTTCTTCTAATGGAGTATTGCTGTATTCTGACTATATGCAGTTAGCCCCAGCACTTGAACTGCTCTGGAGAGGAAAAGGTTAACTCTTTGCCAAGACATAGAACATTGAGCTTGAGCTCGGTTTTCAAACCTCTGTCCCAGGTACTCCTCAGTGTAACTGTCAGATTCTTACAAGCACTATGCTAACTAATTATTAAATAGAAATTGTTTTTTAGAAATGTTTTTGCCAAAAGGCAATAAACAGATTGTTAGGGTCGAAAAGACTAAAGTTGAGAACCCCAAAAAGAATCCAAGCAAGCAGTAAAACTTAATAAAATAAATTTGAAATCATAACAACAAAAAACCCATCCTAAAAGAAGAGGTGACCCAGGTACACCTCTGGGGTGCAGTACTGCACCTGCCAACCCACATCCCAAAACAACTAGGTTCTAGGAGGGGAGGCAGGGAGGGAGGTCAGAATACAGCAAGACTCCATTAGAAGAAACATTACTATGGTGAGTAATTTTTTCCTCTCAGGCACAACGGGGGGATTTAGTGTATATTGATGAAATTAATAAAGTTACACATAATCGTAGGATTAGACTATTCGCCTCCTAAAGTAAGGACTCAACATTTTGATGCCTTAATACAAATATTACAGCAGTATACTATGGGGACTGATTTAATTTTATTGGGAGATTTCAATTCTGCTTGGAATAAACCAAGGGGAGTGGCATTACAAAGAAGTTTGAGCCCTTTGGGACTGAAACAAATAATTTTGACTCCAACAAGGAAAACAAACCTCTACAGTGGTGGGAATATCTTGGATCTTATATTTATAACTGATAAAATTAAAGCTACTTCTGTACAAGTGAAAAATCCAACATTGGGGGACCATTGCTCTATCTCATGTACTCTTGAACTAAATTCAAATGAAGTAGAAGTACTAGAAGAATCGCAACAAATTGAAAGATGCTTTAAAAACTACAGTAAAGAGAAATTTAATAATATATTGAAAAATATAAAATGGGAAAGACTTTTTTTGATTCCTGATCTGGATTTAGCAGTAAATTCATTTATAGAAGTTTTTCTGAAAGCATGTGACAAAGTAGCTCTTCTAAACATCTCTGCTCTCAGAAAAAACATCTTCCATGGACTACTGAAAAATTAAAAAAGGATATTAGAATAAAAAAATCGGATTTGGAAAAAAAAAACTTTAGATATAAAAGATTGGGAAATGTACAAGGAGGCTCAAAATAAACTACAGGCTAAGATCAGGAAATCAAAGTCATCATGATATACTAAAAAAGTGGAGGAAAGTAAAGATCCACGGAAATATTGGTTACTGTTAAAAACACTGGAGAGACCAGTGGATAATAAAGCCCCCATCCAGATAGGAAATAATGGGATACTTCTGTCACTAAAAGAATCAGCAGACAGATTAAATGAATACTTTACTTCTCTTCCGGATATTGAATTCCCAAAAGATGGTCCCGGTTGGGGGGAGCTGATGAATAAATCAATCAAAAAAGGAAAATAAAAGTAAATGGAAATTTAGATTTAAGTATATTTCCTGCAAGGAAGTTAAAAGGGAATTAAGAAGATTCAAAATTCACAAAGCATACGGCTTAGACAGGATACAAAATAGATTTTTGAATGATTCAGTAGACGTAATTGCACCAGTTCTAACAAGAATATTTAATTGGAGTCTTGTTGATAAAACATTCCCCACACTTTGGAAAAAGGCCAAGATTATCCCAATCTACAAAGGGGTATAATATCAGAACCCACAAATTATAGACCAATTGCCTTGTTGTCCACGGTGTTGAAGAGGCTGGTGCAGGGGCAGTTAAGCGAGTTTCTAGAGAAGGGCTTGCTGCTGACCTGCTAGAAGTCTGGTTTCCGTAAGGGCCGTTCCACGGATGCCACACTCACCGACCTGGTAGATAATATAGCTACACAAATGAATGATGGTGGATCGGTGGGTGTGGTATTCGTGGATCTCTCCAAAGCCTTCGACACCATGGACCACAATATACAGTTGGATAGGTTAAAAAGTATTGGCCTTGACGAAGAAACACTCCCATGATTTCAGTCCTATTTAACTCATAGGACTCAACAGGTACAATTAGGAAAACATTTATCAAATTCTGCGCTGGTACAAAGAGGAGTCCCACAGGGCTCAATATTAAGGCCAGTATTGTTTCTGATATACATAAATGACTTAGTTGAAACAGCAGTATATACCAAAGTAAGGCTATATGCCGATAATACGGTATTAATAGCCCAGGGGAATACACCACAAGAAATGGAACATAGATTACAAAGAGATTTTACAAGCATGGAAAAGTGGTTACAAAACTCTAACTTAGTACTTAATAGGAAGAAAAGAAAAACAATGATTTTTAAAACTGGTAGGGAGAAGAAAGAGAGTACACAGACTATAGTACAAATAAAAACTTTAAAGGGTGAATTACTGGGCCAAGAAACCTGTTATAAGTACTTAGGAGTGTGGATAGTTGAAGGACTCAAATTTGATTTCCATGTAGATGAACTGGCAAGGAAAATAAACAAATTGGTGCTTTTCCAAGATCAGGTTTTTGCTTAGATCAAAAGATAAGATTAAGTTTAGTAAACCAATGAATTATTCCGTGTTTGGATTACAGGAGCCATATTTATGGTATGACAACTAAAATAAATTTTAAAAAACTGGATATTGTTTATAACAACCTTGCCAGGTTCATTTTGGAGTGTGATTATCACAAATACCACTGTGAAATGTTGAACTCCATAAATTAGTTAACGTTAGACCAGAAGAGAAATCTGAAGTGGTTGAGACAGATCCACTCAGTGATACAGAGTGGAAAGCCCCAATACTTACTAGAGAAATTGAAAATAAAAGAATTAAATTATAACTTGAGAGGACTAAATAGTAAATATGTCCAAACAAAAATAAATAACAGGTACGGTAATATGACCTTTGTTGCAAAAGTGAAACAACTGTGGGAACCTAAAAATCATGAACAAAAACAGAATCAAAGTACTAAACTGTGTGTAAAATCATTGAAACAGACTCTGGATCTTAGATGTAGATGTTAACATGAACAACTGAAATAATACTTCAGTACCAGTCCCAATGGAGTTAGTTTGAATGTTTTGTATAAGAAAAAATTACTCACCTTAGTAATGTTGTTTCTTCTAATGGAGTTTTGCTATATTATGACAATTGCAGTATGACCGCAGGTTAGAACTGCTCCGGAGGTGAAATAGTTAACTTTCCATGCAGGCATGGAACTTAGAGCATGAGCTCGGTTGAAAACTCTGTCTGTTGTGCTTCAAACGCAAACTGTCAGGTCTTTACGAGCTAAAACTCATTAAGGTTCTGTGTGGAAGCTGTAAACCTACACTAGCCAACTGGCTACTAACATAAACACTCATTTTTTGGCCTAAAACAAAGACTCAAGTCAGGAGACCCAAAAATGCAAAAACACAACACCAATTCACCCAAAAAGGTAGGTGAAAACAACAAGGTGGGCATCAAAAAAGTGCCAACCCTGTACTGCCCACCCACATCCCCAAAACAGAGGTTCTGAGAGGGGCAGGCAGGGAAGGAGGTCATAATATAGCAAGACTCCATTAGAAGAAACAACATTACTAAGGTGAGTAATTTTTTCTTCAAACAACATGAAGTCTTGCTATATTATGACAATTGCAGACTACACAGCAGTACCCCCATGGAGGAGGGACAGAACCTACTTAGGAAATAGGCTCTGAAGCACGGCTGTGCCAAACCGAGCATCACTCCTAGCCTGGATGTCCAGGGAGTAATGCTTGGTAAAAGTGTGAACTGTTTTCCAGGTAGCTGCTTGACATATTTCTAGAACAGGAATGTCTCTGGCAGCAGCCAGAGAAGCAGCTGTACCTCTGGTAGAGTGAGCCCTCAGGCCTGAGGGGGGAACTTTACCCAACTTCTCGTAGCAGAATTGGATACAAGAGACAATCCACCTGGCAATGGATCTTTTAGTGGCTGGCTTCCCTTTACCAACTTCGCCATAGGTGAGGAACAGTTGGAGGGAGTCAAACCTATGACCCTTGGTACGCTCTATGTAGTAACTAAGGGCTCTCTTCACATCTAGGCTGTGCAGCCTCCTCTCCCCAGAGGAGGAGTGGTCAGTGAAGTACACTGGAAGTGAAATAGATTGATTAAGGTGGAAATCTGAAACCACCTTAGGCAGGAACTTTCTGTTAGTCCGAAGGACCACCTTATCTCTGTGAAAAGAGATAAACTCCTGCTCCACTGACAATGCTCGTAATTCACTTATGTGTCTGGCAGAGGTGATGGCTACCAAAAACACAGTTTTCCAAGTCAAGTACTTGAGCTCAGCTGAAGACAAGGGCTCGAAGGGGGGTTGCATAAGCTGAGCAATGCAAACATTAAGATCCCAGGCAGGGGCAGGATCCCTGAATGGAGGGTTGGTGTGAAACAACCCCTTAAAAAACTTGGAAAATACAGGATGAGCTGAAAGAGAAGAGGATTTACCTGCTGAAATAAAAGCAGACACAGCTGCCAAGTGCACCTTCAGGGTAGCTGGTCTCAGCCCCAAAGAATTCAGGTGGACCATATAATCCAGGACTGTGGGTAGATCAGCAGAGACTGGGGAAATATGCCTTTCCGAGCACCATATGGAAAACCTTTTCCATTTGGAATTGTAAGTAGCCCTGGTGGAAGGCTTCCTTGAGGCCTTCAATATATCCATTACACCTTGGGAAAGGTGTAAATCAGCAAACTCTAACTCTTCAAGAACCAAGCCTTGAGATTGAAAGATTTGAGATTCGGGTACCAGACCCTTCCCTGGGCACAGGTTAACAGATTATGATTCCTGGGAAGGCACAGGAGGATGGACTGCTAAGGACAGCAGGAGTGGATACCAGGGCTGTCTGGCTTACTCTGGAGCTATCAGAATGACTTTGCAGGATTGGGATCTGATTTGACTAGCACTTTGAACAAGAGAGGAAAGGAGGGAAGGCATGAGAAACTTCCTCCCAACTGAGGCTAAGGCATCCAGGGGGAGTGAGCCCAACACTGGGGACCTGCAGCAAAAAAGAGAAAGTTGGTGATTGTCTGGGGCTGCATAAATATCTATCTGCGGGGTGCCCCATCTGACAAATACTACTCCCAAGACCAGGGGATCGAGTGACCATTCGTGGTGGCCCTGGGAAATCCTGCTGAGAGCATCTGCCAGGACATTGTCCTTGCCTGGGAGGTGAACTGCAGTAAGGGAGGTGTTCAGGGAGTAAGCCAGAGACCACAACTTCATCGCTTCGGTGCACAAGGCCGTAGACCGAGTGCCCCCTTGCTTGTTGATGTACCACATTGTAGTGGTGTTGTCTGTTCTGACCTGAATACTGTTGTTCTGAACAGATTTGGAAAAAGCTTGAAGTGCTAGAAAAACTGCTCTGAGCTCCAACAGGTTGATGTGGAGCAGAGATTGCTGGGGAGACCACAGACTCTGGGTGGTGAGGTCGCCCATGTGAGCTCCCCAGCCCAAGAGGGACGCATCTGTAGTAAGGATGAGAGAATGAGACTGAGTGGCAAAAGGAACCCCTTGTCTCAGGTTGCTCTGATCCTGCCACCACTGTAGGGCTTGGATCAGGGTTCGAGTTACTGGGATCAACTTGGTAAGAGGATCCTTTCTTTGAGACCAAAAGCTCTCAAATGGAACTGGATGTCCCTCATCTGAAATCTTGCTCCTTGCACAACTGCTGTGGAAGCAGCCATGTGTCCTAGGAGCTGCAGAAAATGCCTTGCTGGCCGGAGACCTGCAGGGTAAAGAGGAGGCCAGGGAGACTAGGGTCTTGCCCTGTCCAGGAGAGGAAGGCCCTGGCTTCTGTGTGTTCAGTTCTGCGCCTATGAAGGTAAGAAGCTGGACAGGCTCTAGAACTGACTTTGAGAGATTCAGAAGGAAACCTAGAGAGGTAAGCAGTTGCTGCGTTATCTGAAGGTATAAATTGACCTGGTCTGGGGACTGGCCTACTATGAGTCAATCGTCCAGGTAAGGAAAGATGGCAATCTTTTGCCTTCTTAGGTAGGCAACTGCTACTGCCAGGCATTTGGTGAATACCCTTGGGGCAGAAGTGAGGCCGAAGGGCATTGCTCTGAACTGGTAGTGGCCTGAGGGCAGCACGAACCTGAGGTACTTTCGATGGGAGCTTCTGATGGGAATAAGGAAGTAGGCATCCTTGAGGTCCAGGGAAGCTAGCCAGTCCCCTGGCCTTAGAGAGGGTAGGATAATTCCCAGAGTCACCATTTTGAACTTTGGCTTTAAAAGGTGCTTGTTTAAATATCTGAGATCCAGAATGGGCCGCCATTCTCCTGTCTTTTTTGGGGTAAGGAAGTACCTGGAGTACAAACCTTTGCCCTGGTTTAGGGGAAGAACCCTTTCCACAGCTCTGAGAGCCAGGAGGGTAGAGACCTCTGCCTCCAAGGTGAGTGCCTCTGATGGAGTTGCAGGTGGAAAAGATCTGGTTCTCAGCTTTGGAAATTTTTTGAAGCTGAGAACCAGCCCCTGGCTTACTACTTCTAGGACCCACTTGTCTGATGTTAAAGACTTCAGTCCTGGACAAAGTAAGCCAGCCTGCCTCTATAGGTAGAGGAGAATCGGCCCTGGCAATCCCATCAGGTGCCTGCTTGGCAGGGCTTTGGGCTGAGGGGTGGAAGCAGACCTGCTTGTACCCCGTCTGCCTCTCCCTCTAAAGAACCCCCTCTGAGCATAGGCGGAGGAGGAAGCTTGGGCTTGGTAAAAAGGCCTATGAAAAGGCCTGCCCCTGCCTCTAGGAAGCTGCTTTTGAGGAGTGGCCTGCCTTTCCTTGGCCTGTGCACTCCTATAGGTGGTCCTATATTCATCCATTTTCTTCATGTAATTCTGTTTGCTCCCCAAACAGAGAATTTCCCACAACAGGAAAATCCATGGCCTTAGACTGGGTATCCTAAGACAGGGTAGTACATCTGAGCCAAGCCATCCTGCAAAGTGCCACAGATGTAGCCATGACTCTTGATGAAACATCATTAGAGTCCACTGCAGCATGAAATTGCACCTTGGATGCCTCAATACCATCCATAGCCACCTGTTCCAGCTCCCTGGCAAGCTGGTCAGGGACTTGTTTTGCTAGGGCCAGCACAGTATCCCATCTGGATTTCTGGTACCTAGCAGCATAAGCCGTATAATTTGCTTGTCTGAGTCCCAAAGATGCTGCCATGTACTGTTTCCTTGCCATAGCATCAATCTTCCTGGAGTCCTTCTCAGGGGGATGTGAAGCTAGGGGGATATTAGCCTTGTCACAGGCTGCAGCCTGCACTACCCCCACATGGCTGCATTGTTGAGCGAGGAAATCAGTGTCAGAGCCTGATAAGGTATACATCTTGTCCATCCTTTTATCCACAGGAGGTATAGTGTGAGGAGTTTTTAAAACTTTTACTGTCTGTTTCTGAAAAGATTTATGCAAAGGAATAGACAGTCTCTAGACTCTGGAATATCCATCATTTCTACACAGTCTGGCTCCTCTTGGTCATCAACAGCTTCCTCAACAGGGAGCTGGAGAGTTTCAGCAACTTTTTATAAAACATGAAATGAGAAGGGGACTCAGAAAGCCTTGGAGGAGAAACCCCTAGGGGTCTATCTGGAGAGATGTCCGGATCAATGGGCACATCCAGATCTTCAAAACCATATTCACTCTCCTCACATTCCTCTTCCCCCTTCCCCAGTTCATAAAAATCCTCAAAATCATAATCTTGAACCGGTGGAACTGGCCGAACCGAACGCTTACCTGAAGGTGTCGGTTCGGTCGGAACCAGAGAGAGAGACTGGACAATTTGATTTGCTTTAGCTATTTCCTCAGCAGTTGGGGAGAGAACTTTTGGCTCTACACTAGCTGACTTTCTAGTCCTTTTGCTGGAACCGCTCCTCAGAACCGGCTCTTCGCTTGTCTGAGGAAGTATCGCCTCTGGTCAGAGGGCACTCTCTCTGTCTGGTTGGTACCAAACCGGCTGGCCATCTGGGTCAGCGGATTTTTGGCCTCCCTTTCCTGAGCCTGCCAACTCTCTTATCTATGGTGGCAGGGAAATTGTGACAAATCTGGCAGTCTGAATTGAGGTGGTCAAACCCAGACAATAGACACATGTGGTGTGTGGGTCAGCCTTAGCAAAGCTTCCCACAAACACTACAGTGTTGAAACCCAGTGGGTCCGGTTTTTCTTTTGGGTTTCTCAGACATAATGCCAGCCTAACCAACTTGCCCGTTTATGGCAATCCACCAAGCAAGACACCCTTATCGGTTCCCAACCGTGTCACAGGTCGTGGAAAAAAACGTAATGAAATCCGTTTTTTTTAGAACCGATAAGAACCGGAAACCGCACTCTAAAAAAGGACTAGTAGATTTAAATACAACCTGATCGGTTCAAACCGAAGCGATAAAGAATTACAAGTTTCACACAGAAAAACTAAATGTAAAACCTACCTATTACTTACATTACCACAGACAGAGCTTGAACTGACCGGTTGAGGTTTAATTTCAGCTAAAAACCGAAAAATAATACTTTTAAACCGACAAAATGAACCGAGCAGAAGGAGAAATCTCTGGAGCGACTGTTCAGTGAGGCAGAGTAAAGAATCTGACAGTTTGCGTTTGAAGCACAACAGACAGAGTTTTCAACCGAGCTCGTGCTCTAAGTTCCATGCCTGCATGGAAAGTTAACTATTTCACCTCCGGAGCAGTTCTAACCTGCGGTCAT
Source organism: Neoceratodus forsteri (assembly GCA_016271365.2). Classification (NCBI taxonomy): domain Eukaryota; kingdom Metazoa; phylum Chordata; order Ceratodontiformes; family Ceratodontidae; genus Neoceratodus; species Neoceratodus forsteri. Next base: position 1,098,820,849 of record CM057451.1, read on the forward strand.
ACTGCAATTGTCATAATATAGCAAGACTTCATGTTGTTTGAAACTGTGTTTTCTTGTTAAATAAACTGTTTTTTCTTTTTTTTGTGTGTGAAACGATTACTCAAACCACTCAGATCTAATTTTTTATTCTTCTGTGTATTTTGCTGAATATAGACTCTTGTAATTCTACTAGAACAGTGTTTTTAAATATATGATAGAAGTAAATACCAGTATTGGACCAAGGTTATTATGTAAAGAAATTAATTGTTTCAAAACGTTTTTGTATGTAAATGTATTGTGTCTTTATATTTAAGATAACATGTCATAAACAGGACCATTCTGAAAATGGGTTATTACGACCCAATGATGTGTAACTTGTGACCTTTCCTGTATAAAAATAAACATTTTACTACTACTAACATGACGTCTTGCTGTATTCTGACTATATCCAGACTACCAAGCAGTATCCCCTTGGAGGAGGGAATTATAGAACCTATTTTGGGAACAGACTTTGCAGTACTGCTGTGCCAAACCTAGCATCACTTCTTGACTGGATGTCAAGAGAATAATGTTTGGTAAATGTGTGAACAGTTTTCCAGGTGGCTGCTTTACAGATTTCCACTAAGGGTATGTCTCTAGCTGCTGCGACCGAAGCAGCTGTATCTCTGGTGGAGTGAGCCCTCAGGCCTGAGGGTGGCTCTTTCCCCAATTTTGAATAGCAGAACTGGATACAGGACACAATCCACCTGGCAATAGTTCTCTTAGTGGCAGGTTTGCCTTTTCCCACTTCTCCATAAGTGAGAAACAGCTGTGAACTGTCATTTCTATGGGCCTTAGAGTGTTATATATATAACTAAGGGCCCTCTTTACATCAAGACTGCGTAGTCTTCTCTCCCCAGAGGAAGACTGGTCAGTGAAAAATACAGGCAACGACACAGACTGGTTCAAATGAAAGTCTGATACCACCTTGGGGAGGAACTTTATGTTTGTTTGAAGGACCACCTTATCCCTGTGAAATGAAAAGGAATCAAGTTCCACTGATAAAGCCTGTAATTCACTGATTCTCCTAGATGAGGTAATGGCTACCAGGAACACAGTTTTTCAAGTCAAGTATTTCAGCTCAGCTGAAGATAATGGTTCAAAAGGGGGCTACATAAGCTGTGCAATACAGATATTCAGATCCCAAACAGGAGTAGGGTCCCTAAAGGGAGGATTGATATGAACCAGACCTTTGAAAAATGTCTTGAAAACTGGATGGGAGGCTAGGGAAGAGCCCTTCCCAGCTGAAAGGAAGGCAGAGATAGCTGCCAAATGTACTTTGAGAGTGGTAGTCCAAAGCAGTGGCAATGTCAGCTGAATATACCTCTGAGAACACCAGAAACCAAATCTCTTCCATTTGGAATTGTACGTTTTTCTAGTAGAAGGTTTTCTACTAACCTTAAGAATGTACAAGACTGATTGGGAAAGATGTAGGCTTGCATATTCTAGCTCCTCAAGAGCCAAGCTTTGAGTCTGAGTCTGAAGGTTGGGATACAGTATCCTCCCCTGCGAGGAGGTGAGGAGATTGTACTGTCTGGGAAGACGAAGTGGAATTGTCACTGACATTGACAATAGTACGGGGTACCAAGGCTGCCTGGACCAGTTTGGAGCCACTAGAATCACTGTGCAAGGCTGAGATCTGATCTGATCTTGACCAGAACTCTGAATATCAGAAGAAAAGCATACAGAAACCTGCTTGTCCAATCCAACAGGACAGCATCTTGAGGAACAGACCCCAAAAGAGGGGTCTTTAGCAGAATAAGGGAAGCTGGTGTTTGCCCAGGGCTGCAAAGAGGTCCATCTCTGGAGTGTCCCACCTCTTGAAAATGACCAGAAGAATTAGAGGATTCAGGGACCATTCGTGGTGACCTTGAGAAATCCTGCTAAGAGCTTCTGCCAGTACATTGTCCTTCCCTGGGAGATGCACAGCTATCAGGGAAGCCTGAAGGGAATAAGCTAGTGACCAGTGGGTCTGCTGAGACTGAGACAGAGAGAGAGAGAGTGAGAAAGCAGCCACAGCTTCCTTGAATCAAGGAGATTATTTTCTAGACTACACTGAATTATTACTCTTTGGACCTGTGTAAGTAACTAGTATTGATTCTGTATTTAGGGTGGACTTTTCTTAGTTTTAACTTTAATTTTCCAGGGAGGAACTGTAGCTGGGAGATATTTGCAGTCAGTTGTGACTAGTCATGTTACTTAGCCTTTGTGAAATAGGTGTCTGAAAGGAAGGAAGGCACTCCCCGGGGTGGAGGGTAAGAGTTGTAGGTGATTGTTTCTGGATGGCATAGGTTTACTTCCATCCACCCTACCCGCCCCAAGTGCATAACTTCCTTTATAGCAGGGGCTCTGACTTCACTTCCCCAAAACTGCTAACAACATACACCTGTTCATATCCTTAAAGGCACAGCACACTGAATAGGGGGTAGAGACACTCACAAGCTTGCACACACTAAAACAAGAACAAAAAACAAAAAAGCATCTGTAACTGGAAGGGACACAGACATGTGGGGAGTGGTGCAATGCACTGGTTGTGGAGCAGCAGTCTTCCGGGAGACATTCTGGAGATTGCGTTGCTGCCCTATTTGCAGGCACCTCTCTGGTCTGAGGGAGGAGGTTGTTTGTCTCAATGCTGACCTGGCAAGGATTCAGGAAACCTACTCTCCCACCCAGGCCAACACCACTACCTCAGAGGTTACTAAGAAAGAGGGGTGATTGGACCATGGTGGGCTCAGGGAGGGTGAGGGTGGTGGAACAGAGGTGCATCCCTCCAGTTGTGCCTCTCCACAATTCATTCGCCACTCTGGTGAAGCATGGTAACTCTATGGAGGCACCTGCAGTGGAGACCAAGGAGGATGCTGGGAACCTCCACAATGGAGATCCACAGGAGGGTGACCCAGGACCCCACAGGGGAAGGAAACAACTCCTGGTGGGGGACTCAATTGTTAGGGAGGTAGAACTGGGAGAGGGAGGGGAAAGGGAGGTAAGGTGCCTGCCTGGCACCAAGGCTTGGAGGAACAGGAAACTAATCCTCAGGATCGAGCAGCGGCAAGGGGGAGGGAGCTGGATGTCATTATCCACCTAGGGATGAATGACCTGGCTGAGAATGGGATCAGAGCAGTGCAACAGGAGTTTGTGGAGTTGGGGAAGGGCCTTAGAAAAGTAGCACACACGGTAACTTTCTCCGAAGTGCAACCTGTCTATGGCATGGATGAGGATAGGGTACTCCACACCATGGGATTCAATGACTGGTTGAAAAGCTGGTGCAGAGCTCAGGGATTTGGCTTCATTCGGGACTGGGGCTCCACCTGGAGGGATGCAGGCCTATACAGGTATGATGGTCTGCATCTATCCTGGGGGGAACCAGGATCCTAGGTGATAGGTTTAAATGCTTCAGTGGCAAGCATTTAAACTAGCCAAGAGGGGAGGCACTGAAGAGGAGAAGAGAAATCCTAGCCCCCCAAAATCAGGGTAATTAGTGAGGTAAGCACCAAGATAGAGCAGTCAACAGGGAGAAGGGCAGGGGTAAATGGAGAAAAAGACAAAGGCAGTAGGGACAGGGATGGGGCAGAAAGAAATAAAGCCAGAAAAAAATGGAGGGTAATGAGGACCAATGCCCATAGCCTAGGTAAAAAGCACCCTGAAATGGTGGCCTTGATGGAAGAGGAATGCCTGGATATTGTGGCAGTCACAGAAACATGGTACACAGAGAACCATGACTGGGATGTCAACATACCAGGGTACACAATCTACAGGAGGGACAGGGAGGGAAGAAGAAGAAGAAGAGGAGGAGGAGTAGCTCTCTATGTAAGGGAAGGGATCAAAGCAACAGAACTAAAGGGTAAACAGGGAGGAGAGGAGGCACTGTGGGTCACCCTGGAGACTGGAAATTGCTTCACAATCCGCATAGGGGTTGTATACAGACCCCCATCTCAGGGGGATGAAATGGACAAGGAAATGATAGAAGGCATCCTTGGGATGGCAGAGAAAGGGGAGATACTGCTGATGGGGGACCTGAATATGCCAGATGTTGACTGGAGCACCTTTTCTGCAGCCACATCTAAGAGCAGGGCCATTCTCGATGCCCTACAGGAGGCATGCCTCAGACAGCTAGTTTTGGAACCCACTTGGGAGAGAGCAATCTTAGACCTGGTACTCTCAAATGGGGACGGAGAGAGGATCTCTGATCTTGAAGTGGGTAGCCATCTGGGAACAAGCAACCACCAAACAGTGTGGCTCACGATAAACTTAGCAATAGAGTCAAGCCACATAAAAGTGAAGGTACTGGACTTCAGGAGGGCTGATTTTGTCAAAATGGGAGAGTGCCTCAGAAAAGCACCAGCAAACAGGCAAGAAGGTGGGGTGCAGCAACAATGGGGAAACATCAAAACTGCCATCACAGAGGCAACAAGCCTTTGTGTGAAGCAAATAAATCAAAACGAAAGAAAAAAACACTATGGTTTTCAAAAGAAGTGGCAGGGAAGGTAAGGGAGAAAAAGATAGCATTCAAGAAGTATAAGGAAACACAGAAGGAGCAGGACAGAGAAGTGTACCAGTTAAAGCAGAAGGAAGTGGGTAAGGCAGTCAGAATAGCAAAGGCCCAAACCGAGGAAAAGATAGCCAACTTGGTTAAGAAGTGGGGATAAAACCTTTTGTAGGTACATTAGGGAGCAAAGAAAAACTAAGGCAGTGATACTGAGGCTGAACAAAGAGGAAGATGGTTGGGCAGAGAGCGACAGTGAAAAAGCAGGGATACTGAACGAATACTTCTGCTCAGTATTCCCAATGGAAAAGCAGTGGGAAATACCTATTCCGGTCAATAGAAGCACTCTGGATAGGGGGGTTGATATTAGTCCTTTCACAGAAGAAAGGGTTCTGAAAGAACTCTTAAAACTGAAGGAGAATAAAGCAATGGGGCCTGATGGGATTCCCCCAGATTTCTAAAAGAACTATGGGAATGTTGTCCCATTTTTGTACTATGTATGAAAAAAAAAAAATTTTTTCTTGTAAATCGACAAGTTTGTAAATTGGGTCTCGGTCCCCAGGTCGCATCTGAAATCGAGCATGTTGCTCAGTATGCCAACCTAGTAAAACTCATAAATAAATAAAATAAATAAATAAATAAGAACTAGTAACACCACTGACTACCCTTTTTAATAAATCATGGGAGGATGGTGTGGTACCTGAGGACTGGAGGAGGGCGGATGTGATTCCCCTTCATAAAAGTGGGAGCAAGACTGAGGCAGGGTCAGTTTGACCTCAGTGGTAGGGAAAATGATGGAATCACTTCTGAAGGAAAGAATTGTTGTGTACCTAGAGGCCAGTGGGATGCAGGACCCAAGGCAGCATGGATTCACAGTGGGAAGGTCATGTCCGACAAATATAATTGATTTATTTGACTGGGTGACCAAAGCAGTAGACCAGGGAGGGGCTGTGGACATGGCCTACCTAGACTTTAGCAAGGCATTTGACACAGTCCCACACAAAAGATTAATAAACAAATTAGCCAGCCTGGGAGTGGGTCCCAGGGTGGTAGCCTGGGTAAAACACTGGTTGGACAACAGGACACAGTGGGTAATAGTAAATGGAGTCCACAGTGAAGAAAGGAGGGTCACTAGTGGAGTACCACAGGGTTCAGTACTGGGGCCGGTCCTTTTCAATATCTTTATAAGTGACATTGCAGAGGGACTGGAAGGGAAAGTATGTCTCTTTGGAGATGACACAAAGATCTGCAACAGGGTTGATACACAAGATGGGGTGGAAAGGATGAAAAGGGACTTGGCAAGGTTGGAGGAATGGTCAAATGTATGGCAGCTTAGATTCAATGCAAGAAGTGCAAAGTAATGCACCTGGGAAACAAAAACACAGGGGAAGAGTACACAATGGGTGGGTGTGTGTGGGGGGGGTGAGATACTGACAACAACAAAAATGGAAAGGGACCTGGGGGTAGTCATATCAGACAACCTAAAGGTGGGCCAGCAATGTGAGAAGACAGTAAGGAGGGCTGGGGGGATAATGGGATGCATAGGGAGAGGCATCACTAGTAGAAAACAGGAAGTTGTTGGCACTCTGTACAGACAGTTGGTAAGACCACATCTGGAGTACTGTGTACAGTTCTGGAGAACCCATCTCCGCAAAGACATAGACAGGGTGGAGGCTATCCAGATGAGGGCAACCAAAATGATGCAGAGTCTGCATCAGAAGACATATAAAGAAAGACTAAAGGAACTAAAGATGTATAGCCTTGAGGAAAGGAGGAGAGGGAGACATGACAGAAACTCTCAAATACCTCAAGGAATCAACAAAGTCCAAGAGGGTAGCATCTTTCAGAAAAAGAGATGTGCAAAAGCAAGGGGCACAATTTGAAGATAGAGGGGGGACGGCTCAGAGGTAATGTGAGGAAGTATTTCTTCACAGAGAGGGTTGTGGGCGCATGGAACAGCCTTCCTGAGGAGGTCGTAGAGTCAAAAACAGTGGAGGAATTCAAGAATGCATGGGACAGACATAAGGCAATTCTAGTGGGGGGTAGGAGGGAGTAGGCTGTTGGTTAACTAGAATCTGCAGCTTATCCGTTAGGTAGGGAAATGGGCAGACTAGGTGGGCCAAGCGGTTCTTATCTGCCGTCAAATTCTATGTTTCTATGACCATATTTTCATGGCTTCAGCGCACAAGGCCGAGGACCGAGTGCCCCCTTGCTTGTTGATGTACCACATGGTTGTGGTGTTGTCTGTCCTGATCTGCACCACTTTCCCCTGAATTGTGTTTGAGAATGTCTGAAGTGTTAGAAAGACAGCCCTGAGTTCAAGAAGATGTATATGCAGGAGAGACTCCTGATGAGACCATGTTCCCTGGGCAGTAAAGCTGGTCCAGATGGGCTCCCCATCCCAGTAGGGAAGCATCCATAGTGAGAATCACTGTTGGAGCCTGACTGAGGAAGGGGAAACCTTGTCTTAGATTGTCCTCCTCCAGCCACCACTGGAGAGCCTGAACTAGAGTTTGAGACACTGGAACTAACTTGGAAAGGGGGTCTTTTTTCTGAGACCAAAAAGATTTTAGATGAAACTGAATCTCTCTTATTTGAAATCTTGCTCCTTGCACTACTGCAGTGGAAGCTCCCATGTGGCCTAGCAACTGTAAGAAGTGCCTGGCTGGCCGAGACACCAGTGGATGAAAAGAGGAAGCCAGGGTGATGAGGGACTGTACCCTTGAAAGAGGAAGAAAGGCCTTTGCCTGGACAGTGTCCAGTTCCACCCCTACAAATGTGGGAAGCTGGGCTGGTTCCAGAACAGACTTTTCTAGATTTAGGATGAATCCCAAGGAATCCAGAAGCTTTTGAGCGACCTCTAGAGCTGACTTGACTTGGTCTGAGGACTGACCCACTATGAGCCAGTCATCCAGGTAAGGGAACAGTAAGATGCCTTGTCTCCTGAGAAAGGCCACCACTACTGCCAGACACAGGGTGAACACCCTTGGAGCAGATGTTAGGCCGAAAGGCATTGCTCTGAACTGGTAGTGACCTGAGGGCAACTCGAACCCGAGGTACTTTCTGTGGGAATGTCTGGTAGGTATGTGGAAACAGGCATCCTTGAGATCCAGGGAGGCTAGCCAGTCTCCTGGTCTCAGAGAGCGAAGAATTATTCCCCGAGTCACCATTTTGAACTTTGGCTTCAGTATATGTTTGTTTAGGTATTTTAGATCTAGGATGGGTCGCCACTCCGCTGTCTTTTTTGGAGAAGGAAGTATCTGGAATACAGTCCTTTTCCCCTGTGATAAAGAGGTACCTTCTCTACTGCTTGCAGAAGTAGCAGAGAGGAGACTTCTGCCTCTAAAGCCTTTGTCTCTAAAGGAGAGGGAGGGAGGACTGACAGACTTTGCTCTCATTTTTGGGAACCTTTTGAAACTGAGAGCAAGTTCCTGGCTCACTACTTCCAGGACCCATTTGTCTGAAGTAATAGACTTCCAGGCCTGGAAATAGTGAGCCAGCCTGCCCCCTCAGGGTGTCTGTTTGGCAGGGGGCTTAGACTGAGTGGGGATGGAGTGCTGGTCATCCCCCTTCTGCCTCTTCCCCTAAAGAACCCTCTCTGCTGGAAAGAAGAGGAGGCCTGGGCTTGGTAAAAAGGCCTATGAAAAGGCCTGCTCCTGCCAGCACTAGATTGCTGCTTCTGAGGAGTGACCTGCTTTTCCTTGGCTGCAGCACTCCTGTAGGTGGTCCTGCATTCATCCATCTTTTTCATGTAAGCCTCTGTTTGCTCCCCGAACAGAGAATTACCCATGAAAGAAAAATCCATGGCCTTGGTCTAGGTATCCTGTGATAGATTGGTACACCTGAGCCAAACAAATCTCCTCAGGGAGACATATGTAGCCATAACATTAGAATGTACATCATTCAAGTCAACAGCAGCATGAAACTGGACCTTTGATGCCTCAACACAATCCGCAGCCACCTGCTCCAGCTCCTTGGCCAGCTGGGGAGGGGCATTCTTAGCCAGCTCCAGAACCGTATCCCACATAGATTCCAGGTATCTGGCTGTATATGCCATGTAAGTAGCTTGCCTGGGCCTCAAAGAGGATGCCAAGTACTGTTTCTTTGCCATGGCATCCACTTTCCTAGAATCTTTATCTGGGGGTGAGATGCCAGGGGGATGTCAGCCTTGTCACAGGCTGCAGCTTGCACTACCCCAACATGGCTGCAATGATCTGTAAGGAATTCCATCCCAGGACCTGCAGAGGTATACTTCCTGTCCATCTTTTATCCACAGGGGGTATGATGTTGGAAACTGAAGAATCTTTTGTGTCCGTTTCCCCAGGGATTTATGCCGAGGGACAGACACCCTTTTGGACTCTGGGACATCCATCATCTCAAAATAGTCAGGTTCCTCCTGATCCTGTTCAGCCTTTTCCACAGGAAGCTGAAGAGTATCAGCCACTTTCTTGTAGAACAAGAAATGGGGGGGGGGGACTCAAAGTCTGGGAGGAGACACATTAGAAGGCCTGTCTGGGGAGATGTCAGGCTCTACTGGCTCATCTAGGCCTTCATAATCTTCTTTTCCTTCCCAATCACCCTCATAAAAACTTCAGAATCATATTCAGAAGCAGAAACTTCTGATCGAACCGATCGTCTTTGAGTTGGTGTTGTTTCGGTCGGAACCGGGCAAAGCGACTGTACAACAGTAATTGCTTTAGCCATTTCTTCAGCGGTCGGAACATGGGAACCGGAATCCGAACTGGCTGACCTGCGCTTTCTCTTAGATGGAACTGATTCAGAAGAATTGGCTCTCCTTTTGCCCAAGGAGGTATCGCCCAGGTCAGTGGGCACCCCATCAGGTTCGGTCGGAACTGAACCGGGTTGGCCATCCGGATCAGCGGATTTCTCTGCCTCCCTTTCCTTCAGTCTACTTAAATGTTTATCTAAAGTGGCTTTGGGAAAGTTTCTGCAAATCTGGCAGTCTTCTTTGAGGTGGTCAAACCCCAGACAATAAACACAGATGAAGTGGGGATCAGCCTTAGCAAAGGCCTCCCCACACTCGGTGCAGTTCTGAAACCCAGTGGGACCGGTTTTCTTTTTGGGTTTCTCAGACATGCCTGTATAATAATAAGTTACCCTTACCAGCGTTTAAGCCAGGCAGCTACAAACCTATCGGTTCCAACAGTGTCACGGGTCGGTTAAAAAAAACCCGAAGAAAATTTTTTTTTTGTTGTTTTTTTTAAGATCCAATAGGTACCGGGAACCACAGTACAAAAGGTAGAAAAAATACAAAGAAAACCCAATACAGAATTTGCTTTGGTTCCCAACCGGAAAGAAATCGAATAAAAAACAATTTCTACCTACAAAGCTCTAAACTACCTACTAAATACACTTACTGTACCGTAGACAGAGATCTGAATACCGAAAAATAAACGGTTGATAAAACCGACGAGTTTTACTTGAACCGAAATGAAGCAAAGGAGAGGATCTCCGGAGCAACTTCACAGTTAGGTGGAGTAAAGAATCTGACAGTTACACTGAGGAGTACCTGGGACAGAGGTTTGAAAACTGAGCTTGAGCTCAATGTTCTATGCCTTGGCACAGAGTTAACCCTTTCCTCTCTGGAGCAGTTAAAGTGCTGGGGCTAACTGCATATAGTCAGAATACAGCAAGACTTCATGTTGTTTGAAGCAGAAGGCTGCGTATGTCCTCACTCATTTAAAAAAATATGAAGCAGTTACTTCCTTCGTCAATCAGGCCATTCCTGATACTTCTGCTACTAACCCTTGCAGGTGATGTTGCACCAAATCCTGGACCTGCCATGCCCTCTTCTGTCCCCAACCCGTTGGTGTCATCTCATCTGTTGCAGAAAGGGCTACAAATTGTTCACTTAAACATACAGTCTTAGCCTCAAGCTGCCTGAACTAGAAGCCTGGATTAATCAATACTCACCAGATATCCTGGGCATCTCTGAGACTTGGCTGAAACCTTGCATCAAACAACATGAGGTTGCTCTCTCTGGCTATAAATGCTTCAGGAAGGACCGTATAGGGAAAAGGGTGGTGGTGTCCTAAAATATGCCAGGGATCACCTAGACACGATTGAAATCCCTGTGCCTGAATCTGGACCCTCGACTGCCGAATCAATCTTCCTTGCACTCACCCTTGGCAAAGTAAAACAACTCATAGTTGGTTGTGTGTACATGCCGCCTAAAGTGGCAGTTTCTGGCCTCCCTTGTTTTATATCCTGCCTTGCTAATCTTCTATGGCATGACCTCATTCTTGGAGGTGATTTTTTTTTCCCCCTCGTAGTTTTTCCACCCCAGGCACAATGGAGGCAGACTTTGTCCTCGTTCAACACCGCCCGGCCACCTGCCTGGCCATCCCCAAGACCCCCCATGGATTACCCCCCTGTGGCTGGGCCAGGAAGGAGACCACCCCCTTCCCGGAGCACAATCCAAATCAGGGGAGGCTGATGGCAGCATGCCAGCAGAGCGGGGTAGGGGATCTCAGAGCCCTCCATCCACCATTTTCCTCTTTTCTTTGCCCCCTTCCGGCTTGCAAGGCATCGCGTGCGCACGTGGGGATACAAGCATGCCATGCCAGCCGACTTCTTGCCTCCCTAACTTGCATCGCCCCCCAGCCCCCACTAGAGGGTGAGCGACATGCGGGATGACGTGCACTGCCTCCCAGAGAGAGGAGAGCAGTCCTCTGGATGCTCCATTCTTTCTTGTCCCTGCCAACCCCAATGGCCCTGGTTCGTTCCTGAACCCGGATCGGCGGTGTGGCGTTTCAGCACCTCAACCTTCAGCGCCACTGGGTTGGCTTCTTAGAGATGATTTTAATGTTGATTGGCTGCATACTAACTCTTCCAAACTAACTACTGTCCTGGCTGATTTAAATCTGGTTCAATTGAGATGTGATTCTACTCATTCTAACACAAAGATGGGAAACCACACCTTATTGGAGTGGGTGGTAAATACAGGTTACTCACCTGTAACAGGAGTTCTAGGAGTGGTATATGTTGTTCATCCACACTTATTAGCAAGTTCCTTGCCACTTTAAATGTTGCCGGAAGGTCTTCAAGTTGGCTCCTCCCACCCACCTGGGTGGTAAATCTCTCGGCTCCGCCCCATGATGCCAGATCTAGCCCGCTGGAAGCCAGGTTCTGTGAAGCCGGGGAGGTCAGGTGGGTTGTGTGGATGAACAACATATACCACTCCTAGAACTCCTGTTACAGGTGAGTAACCTGTATTTCTAGGGATGTGGATATGTTGTTCAATCCACACTTATTGGCAGACTCCTAGCAGTTCTCCGGGAGGAGGGAGGCAAGGTGCGCACCCCCTACTTAGGGAATAAGGACTGGAGAACTGAGGTCCCAAAACCAGCATCCCGGCGTAACTCTAGGTCGATGTGGTAGTTGGTAATGAAGGTGTGTGCTGACTTCCAGGTAGCAGCCCTGCAGATTTCCTGGATAGGGACATCCCTGGAAGCAGCCACCGAAGCAGCGGTATGGTGGGTAGAATGAGCTCTTATCCCTTTGGGAGGCTCCATGCCCACCAACCTATAGCAGAGATCTATGCAGGAGGTGACCCACCTGCCTATTGTCTGCTTGGCTGCAGGTCTGCCAGGTGTGGCTTCAGCGTAGGTGACAAACAGTTGGCGAACCTCTCCCCGAACTTCAGCCATCCGCTCCTTATAATAAGAGAGCACTCTTCTGGGGTCCAAGGTATGGAGACTATATTCGGCCTCCGAGGTGTGATTGGGGTAGAACACCAGCAGAGTCAACAGCTGGTTAAGGTGAAACTCCGACACCACCTTCGGAAGGAATTTTGGGTTGGGGCGCAGGACAACCTTGTCCCTGTGGAAGACCAGATAAGGAGACTCGATGGAAAGCACCTGGAGCTCTCCCATGCTCCTGGCTGACGTTATAGCCACCAAGAAGGTGGTCTTCCACGACAGATGAGAGATGTCACACCTGTGCATCAGTTCGAATGACTTGCCCATGAGCTTAGCCAATACCAGCAGTAGATCCCACGGAGGTGGAGGTTCTCGCACTGGAGGGGATATGTGATCAAGGCCTTTGAAAAAGCACCCAACCACCTTCTCCTGCACCACTGACTGCTTCCCGGCCCGTGCCTGGTAAGCAGAGATGGCTGCCAGGTGCACCTTAAGGGTCGTTGACCGAAGCCCTAGTTGAGAAAGGGACCATAGGTAGTCCAGAATGCTGACCAAGGAACAGGAGGAAGGGTCCAACCCCTTATCCTGACATCAAATGGAGAATCTCCTCCATTTGAAGGCATAGCATTTTCTGGTCGACTCCTTACGGGATGCCTCAACAACGTTAAGGACCTTGTCGGAAAGACCCAAGGCCTGGAACTCTAGCCGCTCAGAAACCAGGCCATCAGGTGCAGGGATTGAAGGTCCGGGTTGAATACCTTCCCCTGGTTGACTGAGATCAGGTCCGGGTGGGCTGGAAGCCATCTCGGAAGCCTGGAGCTGAGGCTGAGGAGATCTGGATACCAGAACTGATGGGGCCAGTCTGGGGCTACCAAAATCACCTGCGCCTTTTCCCTCCTCGCCTTGAGAAGCACCTTGTGGATCAAGGGGAAATGGGGGAAAGGTGTAGAAGAGGCCCGGGGTCCACGGCCTCGAGAAGGCATCCCTCTGTAGTGAGCCCTGCTGAGGGAGGCGGGCATGAAACAGCCTCAGCTTCGCATTCTCCCTGGAGGCAAACAGGTCCACCTGAGGTGTGCCCCAGTGGGAGAACAGATTGTGTACTACCTCCGGTTGGAGAGACCACTCGTGAGATGCAGCACCTATCCGGCTTAGGGCATCGGCCAGAGTGCTGGAGGCTCCCACCACATGAATGGCTAGGAGATCCACCTCCAGTCTGCCCATGAGAGACCAAGTGCAGAGAGCTTCCTTGCACAGAGGCAAGGAGTGCATCCCGCCCTGGTGGTTTAGGTAGTACATGGTCGTGGTGTTGTCCGTCTGGACCTGGACCACTTGACCCCGTACAAAAGGAGCAAAGGCGGTGAGGGCTAGATGAACCGCTCGAAGCTCCAGCAGGTTGATGTGGCATCAGGACTCCTGAGGGGACCAGAGGCCGTGCGCTCTGTGCTCCCCCAGATGGGCACCCCAACCCATCAGAGAGGCATCGGTCGATAGAGAGACCATCGGCTCTGGGTGGGCAAATGGGATACCCTCCTGCAGATGAGCAGGAATGATCCACCACTGGAGAGCGTTCCCCATCTCCTGGGTCACTGTCACTGGCTGGTCCAGAGGACTGGAGCGCTGTGACCATTGGCGGGCCAGTCCCCAGTGAAGGGGACGCATGTGCCAGCGGGCCTAATGGACCACGCTGGTGCAGGCCACCATGAGGCCCAGGAGGCGCAGGAAGTCCCGGGCAAGGCGCAACTGCCCAACCAGAAATGATTGGGCAAAGGAGGAAAGAACCTCGGCCCTGTCTGCCGGGAGCCATGCTCTGGCTCGAAGAGAGTCGAGCTCTGCCCCAATTAATTGAAACACCTGCGTTGGCACGAGTTCTGATTTGGCCTTGTTGATGAGGAGGCCAATCTGAGAGCAGACCTGGAGGGCCAGATCCCTGGACCGCTCCACCTCTGATTTGGAGGAGGCTGCAATCAGCCAGTCATCCAGGTAAGGGTACACCCAGACTCTTTGGTGCCGCAGGAATGCTGTCACCACTGCCATGCATTTGGTGAAGACCCTGGGAGCTGGAGAGAGGCCGAAGGGCATGGCCCGGAACTTGTTAAGGGATCCCTCCGCTCTGAAGTGGAGGAATCGCTGGTGGGACGGATGGATTGGGACATGAAAGAACGCATCCTAAAGGTCCAGAGAACAGAACCACACGCCTCGTTCCAAGGATTGGATGATCTGAGCCAGAGTGACCATCCTGAAGGTTCGAGACCTTAGGAACTTGTTCAGGTCAGGGAGGTTTAAAATGGGGCGCCAACCCAACGTCCGTTTTGGGACCAGGAAGTACCTGGACACAAACTCTGGGTCTGGTGGAGGATCTGCCACCTCCCTGATCACCTCCTTCTGGAGGAGCAGGGCAATGTTGGCTCGACGGGCTGAGAGAGAGGCTGCAGACCCCGTAGCCCCCCATGGGGTGGCAGCTTGATAGGGTGGGGACTGCTCGAATTCCAGCGGCAGACACTTTCCCACCACTTCCAACACCCAGTGGTCCGTGGTGATATCGGACCAGGCGGAAATGAAGTGGCGGAGCTGTCCCCTCATGGGGGGAATACGGGGAGGAGTGGCAAGGTTGGGGGCGACACCCCTCAACCCGTTACTGGGCAGGCTTGGAAGAAGGACCAGCCGAGGAGCCTCCCGGACCTTTCCCTCCCGGCTTCCTGTTGGAGGAAGCAGCAGGCTTGGCTTTGGGGTGCCAAGTGCGAGCCTGCTGGCCCTGATGCTGGTGTTGCTGGGCTGGACGTGCTGCAGAGGCTGAAGGACAAAAGGGCTTACACTGCTGCTGGGGGCCTTTGTCCTTCTGGGCAGACGTGACTGAGTCCAAGGTGCCACTGGACTTCTCGGTCCGTTGAAGATGCCCCTCCATCCCGGGACCGAACAAGTCAGTACCCAGGAAGGGAACGTCTGCCAGTTTGTGCTGGGTATCTGCCGTGAAAGTGAAGATCCGCAGCCAAGCTCTGCGGCGCATGACCACTGCGGCCGCTACTGACCGGGCACATGAACCAGCGATGTCCAGGGAGGTCTGGAGCTGCTGTTTGGCCACCGCCCTTCCCTGATCCCGCACCTGCTTGACCGTAGTTTGGAGGCCAGCTGGGAGATGAGGAATCACCTCAACCAGGGAGCCCAAAAGGGCGTGTGAAAAGTGTGCCATCAGGACAGCCGAGCTGGCCTGACAAAGGCCTAGGAAGGAGGGGGCGTAAACTTTCCGCCCAGAGTAGTCCAGCTTCTTGGACTCCTTGTTGGGAGGCTTGTCCAAGTCCCTAGCATTCCCGGAATGCCGGAAAACGCTATCAGTCACAAGCCCCTCCGCAGAGGGGTGCTCCGAGAAACCAGAGAGTGAACCGGTGGGGACAGCATACTTCCGAGCCATCCTGGCTGAAGGTGCTGGACAAGAAGCTGGCCGCTGCCATAGCTCTAGGGCCAGGCCAACAATGGCCTCCGTAGGGGAATCCCCTCAGTCCAGTATCTCCATGAGGGGATACTTGGCTCATTTAGAAACCGGTTCGAGCTTCATCCCAGTGGACTCTGAGATGAGCCGAAGCATTCCCAAAAACAAGGATGTTCTCTCGTCCACTGACTGACCTCTGGTGGACTCCAAGTCAAGCGGCCTGGAGAATAAGGAGTCATCATCATCAGACTCCGAGGAGTCTGCGAACAGCTGACGAGCGCCTGAGCCACCCTCCACCTGCCGAGGTTGATCGGGAGTGAGGGTGACTGACAACCGATGGGGCAAGCCCTGACCTGACTGAGAATCCTTGGTCAGGGCCCCAAATTTTGGTTGTGGAGGCGGGGGTTCCACCCAACAGGTGGCGCAGTCGGTTTCGGCCAAACAACCGGTGCCGGCTTTGGCTCCTCAACCACTGCGAGGGGTTGTTTTGGTCACTCCAGTAACAGCCACTTAATGGCTGGGGAACACAACAAAGTCAGCCTATTCCAGGTCAAAAGGAGCTGCTGCCACATTAGCTCCTTGTAGCACCGATGCAATTTGCACCGGAGCCTATCCTCCGAAGAGGATGAAGACAAGGATGAGCGGCACCGCCACTTTCCACGATGCTGAGACCGAGACCGCTGATGTCGGTGGGATCGGCTGGACCGAGAAGAGGTCCGAGACCTAGACCTTCAGTATTTTCAAGGGTGGGTCTGAGAAGGGGCCGGGGAAACCCGCTCCTCCCTCAGTTCAGAGACCTTAACCAGGGACTCCGGCACAGGAGGCACAGGCAAGTCCTCGGTTTCCACTGGGGGAACCGGTGAAGAAGGGTTGTCAGCTTCTCCAGTTGACAGACTGTCCGATGGGTCAAAAAAAATCTCGACCGCGTCGCCGGGTATCTCGGACTGCTGACCTGACGGGGACACCGTGAAACCAGCGGCCTTAGCCACAACCTCGACCGAAGTAGAGTATCGACTCTCTGGGGAAGGGGACCTCTCCCGCTCCCACGAACGTCGACGGTGGGACTTACCCTTGGGGTCTTTCTTTTTGGACCGAGAGGAATGTCCTGAAGGGCCTTCTCTCTTGGTGGAGAGGGATTAGCAAAGCTCTTTGAAAGAAGCTGTGTAGGAGGATTCCAAGGAGAGTGGGATAAATGCTGCGACCGAGGATGATGATGATGACGATGCGGCCTGGGCCGCCTCCTCCTCAAGGGTGATCATCTGCTCCAGCTGTTACACCCCAGACACCACCCAATGGGCCTCCTTAGACTTCACCAGAGGATAACATTTCTCGGGTCGCCCGAAGAGTAACCGGGCAGCGCGGTCCTTCAAGACCGAAGCCGAAAAGGATTTGCACAACTCACAAGCCTGTGAGTCATGGCTGAGTCCAAGGTAATAAACGCACGTGGCGTACGGATCGGTCCGGGACATCTTCTGCCCACAGGGGCACCGACGAAATCTAGGAGTCAATTTGTCCATCGCAGCCGTGAGGGAAGATACAGACCGAAGTCTTGTAAATCTCAAAATAAGTTTCAGAAAAACCGAAGAGTGTGAATCCAGCCTAAAACACAGAGCGCTAAGGAGGGAACCTGAGCTTCCAAGCGGTAAGGAAGATCTGGCATCATGGGGCAGAGCCAAGAGTTCTACCACCCGGGTGGGTGGGAGGAGCCAGCTTGAAGACCTTCCGGCAACATTTAAAGTGGCAAGGAACCTGTCAATAAGTGTAGATTGAACAACATATCCACGTCCCTAGAACAAACTGTGCCCCGAAGAAAAAATCAGTAAGGGTACTCTCTGACAGAATAAGTGACCACTCGCTAACTCTCTGTGTGTGGCGTAATAATTGCCCCAACCCCTCAGCTAAAATCATCACTGCACAGGATACGGCCAGATTTGACATTAACAGCTTTGTGAATATCATCAGGGAAACTGATTGGGATCCAATAAACACCCTACCTGGTGTACACTCAGCACTGGACTATTTCATGCTGAAATTCACTAATATTGTTGACCAACATGCCCCATTAAACAGATGTCGGGCAAAAGGTGTAAAAGCTCTGTGACTTACCAAGGAATCAGGGCAGCTCATGTCCTCTTGTGATAAGTCATTGAAGACCTATAAGGATAGCGGGTCTGCTACTGATTAGCAGACTTACAGGCAGCTAAGGAACAACTGAAAGAACTCTATCCAAAAAGCAAAATGGCACCACTTCTAAAGCCTCCAGACTGAGCATCTCACTAACCCAAAAGAATTCTGGAGGCAGGGTAACTCCCTTTTAAAGAGTAACACATCAAAGACTCCCAGTTCTCTTAATGCCCATGGGGTCACTCTCACTGACCCCACCCCCCCCTCCATCGCCTCTGGCTTTAAAGAGTTCTTCACCATTCAGGACAGGTACATATTGTTATTCTCTAGCTCGAATGTTCAAAAAAATGTCTTACTCAACCCCAGAAAAATATTACAATGTGTTTTATTTCATATTGTTCATTTGTATCTACTTCATTTAAATTTGAATTCATAAGTCCAGGATCTTAGTATTCTTGCTCCTGAAAATTTCACATGCTTCTGAAATATTTTTCTTTAATAAGTCATAAAGATTCACTTGCTTCTGAAATATATTTCCTCAATAAGTCATATGCTCCTGAAATATATTTCCTCAATAAGGCAAAAGATTCACAAGCTCCAGAAATATATTCCTTCAAATAAGAAACGTTTCAGAACTAATATATATTCCTTCATCAGACTTGAAGCTTAATGACATTCACTATTAAAAATAAAAGACAATTCTTGGTTATTTGAATGTTAATGAAATTGTATCTTATTCATATGTGTTTAAAATGTATTAAGTTATTTTAAGTACAGGTGGAACAAACCTGAATTAGGACCTATTAGTGTTCAAAAAACATTCGTGCTATGGAATTGGGACACTGCGTTCTCATAGATTCAAACACCTTTATGGTCTATATCTAAAAATCAAAAGAAAGGATCTTTTTTTAAAAATGTCATTCTTTTCTTTTTATAATTTGTGTATGTAAAGATTCTTTTATAAACTTTTATGTTACATTGCGACTTACAAACATATTTTGTAGTCCAAATCTTGTTTAAAGATCCTCAGCGTTTCATATATGTACTGGTAAAACGCTGTGACCGAAAAAAGAAAAAAGCATTATAATTTTAAGATACTTGAAGTCCAAACTTCCCAAATATTCAAAAGCCTGCTTTATCTTTTACCTTATCTTGAATTTGCAGGACAATTCCTTCAGTTTGGACTGCTAAATCCTAACTCCATACACGCAAGTGTTCCCGACACCATTACATGCTAACTTCTCGTGTGGCTGAATGTGCACACCTCTCAGGTGAACAAGAAGGGCAGGGCCATGCAAAGCACACACCTGTTGGCATGCTGACGTCATGGATGACGTCACCTATGTGGCCCGGTCAAAATAATGAAACTCGGCGAATAAATGAAACTCCGCCATGTCCCCCTCTCCTTATATTCAAACGTTGCAACAAATGCCTAAGAAAGATTAACATATGTGTATTGTGGCCATGTAAACAGTCAAATATACCGCAGACTTTAAAGTCTAATGCTATGTGTTTTATAAACACTAAAAACTGAGACATTTAAACATAAAGATACATGAATACAACTATTTATATTTATGGACTATGAATGGAGTTATTTTTGTATCACCATATATGACTGTAAATATTGTAATAATGATGTTAACGGACCTGTAGGGTGGCAGAAAAGGTGGGAAGAGGTAAAGAAAAAAGTCGAAGGAAGAAATTGAAGGAAAAAGCTGTGAAAATAAAACGGGGATGGAGGAATAGGTAGAGTGGAAGGGGTGGGGGGAATAGGGTGTGTGTGAAGAGGAGGTGGTGGTGAGTGAGGGGGAAATAAGGAAAAAGGGGGGAAGGGGAATGGAATAAAATGGGGGGACAGGAAAAGGGAAGGGAGAGTATGTGATTGGTACAAAAGAAATCTGAGATTAAAAGTAGACCAAATCATATTTTCATTGAGTCCATATCTCGATATATAAGTCCTCAATGTGTAGATCCACCATGCTTCTCTCCATAATAGAACCATTTCTCTGTTTCCTCCCCTTGGATGTGCAGTAATTTGTTCGAGCCCGAAGAATCATAAACTAGATATTGAATGATGGTACTCAGAAAAATGTCTAGCTAATGGTGACCTGATGTCTCCTCGTCTAATGTTGCTTTTATGTTTAGATATCCGTTGTTTTAATGCTCTTGTGGTTTCACCAATATAGTACAATGAACTGGGGCAAATAATGCAATAAACCACATATTCTGATTTGCAAGTAATGAAGTCTCTTATAACATATTCCTTATCATCCCACATACTTTTGATGTATTTCATTTTTTGTCCATTATTGCAATGAACACAGTTACCACATGGAAAAAAGCCTTTGATGTCACTTTACAACCAAGTCGTAGATTTGTTCTCTGGTGTCCAATGTTGAGTTTTACTGATTTTGTTTCCTATGGTGGTAGTTTTTTTAGCTGTTACCCAAGGTTCATGTTGAAAAATCCATTGTCCCAATTCGTTTTCTTATAATATATTCCAGTTGGACAGAATAACATGTTTGATTTTACCAACATTTTTTGAATACTGTGTAGACATGGTGATGTGTGTTTCTTTCTTTGTTTCAACTTCCATTTTATTTTGTAAAAGAGATGTTCTATCTCTGGAGTCAATTTTTCTTTGGATAATTTCAAAACTGAATCTGTGTAACCTCTTTGTTTAAACCTTTGGGTTAAGTCTGCTATATTATTATCATATTTTTCTTTAGTACCACTGTTCCTTTTTATTCTCAACATTTGACTGTATGGAATACTGTCTTTAAGATTCTTTGGATGAAAACTTTTGGCATGTAGAATAGTATTAGTTGATATTTCTTTTCTATAGAGATCTGTTGTAATTTTTCCATTTTCTTTTATTATTTTAAATCCAAAAAACTGATCACATCTAAATTAAATTCCACAGTAAAAGACAAATTATGTCTAGTTGATTCTATATATGCATGAAATTCCTTTGCTTCTTGTATGGTTCCATTCCAAACTATTAAGATGTCATCAATAAATCGTTTGTAAAAAATCAGTTTTGATTTAAATCTGTTCACTTCTGATTGTATGAATTCTTTCTCAAAATGTGCCATGTATAAGTTGGCATAGGTCGGTGCTAATGTAGCTCCCATGGCTGTACACATTTTTTGTAAATATGTTTGATTTTCAAATGCAAAATAGTTATTTTCTAATACTATCCTAGTAAGTTTCAAAAGGAAATCTTTGTTCGGTTGGTTTTGTGATCTTATTGAGAAAAAAAAATCCAATGCTTTGATGCCATCTTCGTGTGGAATACTAGTGCATAAACTTTTAACACCCAAAGTGATGAACAAAAAATCTGTTAAATCTAGATTTTGTTGATTTATTTCATTTAATACTTGGATGCAATGTTTACTGTCCTTGATGTATGACCATGTGCTGCTGACTAATTCCTTGCAACAATATTCCACATAATTAGATAAGGGTTCTGTAATTGATCCAATGCCTGAAATGATTGGTATTCCTGGAGGATTAATTTGATCTTTGTGTATTTTAGGTAGACAATAGAATAATGGTATTCTTGGTGTTTTATTGATGAGTTGTTCCAACAACCATTGCTCTATTATTCCCCTGTCATTAGCTTCTGTGACTGTTTCTGTGATTAAAGTTTTAAGTGGTTCAAATGGGATATTTCTCACTCTGTCATATGTTCTAAGGTCATTTAACTGTTTGAGACATTCCTTTCTGTAATTTTCTATATCTTGGATCACAATTCCCCCTCCTTTGTCCGCTGGTTTTATTATAATAGTTTTATCTTGGCTTAGATTATTTAATGCTTCATTTTCTTGTTTGGTTAAATTGTAGTGAGGTGGTGTATTTGTATTTTGTGCTAATATTTTTTCAATGTCTTGATTCACTTTGTCTCTGTAACAAGTGATATTGGGTAGAGTAAGTCCTATTGGATCAAATTTGGATCTGGTTCCCAGTGCTTATTTTAATTCATAGCATTCTTTGATCCATGCCGATTCAATTTCATTATGTTGTGGTTGTTCTTTCGAACCAAAAAATTGTTTTAATCTAATTTTGTGATAAAATTGTTGCAAATCTACCTTTAATTGAAAAGGATTAAGTTTCTGAGTCAAACTAAATGATAAGCCAAGATTAAGTACTTTTTCTTCAATGGGGGTCAAGGTTCTTTTGGAGAGATTATATATGTTCAGTTTTGTTGGTTCCGTGACCTTAGTGAATTTTGTCTCTTTCTATTTCTCCTCCACCTGGTTCTTTTTCTTTTCTTTTTGTACCTGAGGTGCCCGCCCTTTCTGCTCCCTTCTGAAAATCATTTTCCGTATCTCTATTAGTGGAATGCCACTGATTTGTTCTATAAAAATCTTTGTCATAGTAATTCCCACGTTGATTTTGAGACTTTCCAAATGGTCTTTGTTGATATTGTGTAAATCTGTTTCTACGATTGTAAGGTCTATAATATGGGGAACCACGATAGTTCATGGATTTAGATATTGCTCCATCTGAATTATCCGAAGATGTGGAAGTTTCATCTAGATTGTAAAAATTCGTATTTGATTCAGATTTTTTCTAATTGTATATTGTTCCATTCTTGTAATCATTGATATCCCTTTTGAATGTATTTATTTTTATATTTTTGATATGATTATCATATTCTGTTAGTGATTTTTCAAGTATTTATTTAAATCTTTCTATTTCCACTGTGTTTTTTAACTTTATTTCTAATGTTTGTATTTCATTTAATACATTTGTTTGTTCTGTTGTTAACGTTTCAATTAATAACAGCATGAAATCAAAAGAGCACTTAGATCTGATTCCATCCCATTTCATTTGAAAGTCTTCAGGGGTAAAACCAAGTTGTGATTCCACCAATTCTCTTAACCCTCTAGGGATCCTTTTTTGTTTAATATATTCCAAAAGTGTAACTGCATGCCAGTCAAGTCTCACTTCTCTTTGTTTTAATGTTTCCAGTTTATTAATTGAAGCTTTTGGTAATTCAGTTGTATCCATGCTGTCCATATGTCTTTTGCTTTTTACTAGGGCCATAATTCTTGTGGCTTCCTCTGTATTGATACTTAAAGCTGTTGATCTATTATCTGTAATTTTACCTAATTCTGAAAAAGTGGCCATTGTTGTTGAAAAAGAAAGGTCCAAATAATTTAAAAATTTAAAGAAATGTAATATTTAGAGAGACTTGAATCCTAAATCCGTTTAGGAAACTTAGAAAGAAATCCACTAGTGAAGTCTCTCAGGGTTCCTTTTTATATAAATAAGGGGAGTGAGACACAAAACGGATAATAACAAATGTTCAAAAAAATGTCTTACTCAACCCCAGAAAAATATTACAATGTGTTTTATTTCATATTGTTCATTTGTATCTACTTCGTTTAAATTTGAATTCGTAAGTCCAGGCTCTTAGTTTTCTTGCTTCTGAAAATTTCACATGCTTCTGAAATATATTTCTTTAATAAGTCATAAAGATTCACTTGCTTCTGAAATATATTTCCTCAATAAGTCATATGCTCCTGAAATATATTTCCTCAATAAGGCAAAAGATTCACAAGCTCCAGAAATATATTCCTTCAAATAAGTAACGTTTCAGACCTAGTATATGTTCCTTCATCAGACTTGGAGCTTAATGACATTCACTATTAAAAATAAAAGACAAATAATTCTTGATTATTTGAATGTTAATGAAACTGTATCTTATTCATATGAATTTAAAATGTATTAAGTTATTTTAAGTTAATTTAAGTACAGGTGGAACAAACCTGAATTAGGACCTATTAGTGTTCAAAAAAATATTCGTGCTATGGAATTGGGACACTGCGTTCTCATAGATTCAAACACCTTCATGGTCTATATCTAAAAATCAAAAGAAAGGATCTTTTTTTAAAATGTCATTCTTTACTTTTTATAATTTGTGTATGAAAAGATTCTTTTATAAATTTTTATGTTACATTGCGACTTACAAACATATTTTGTAGTCCAAACCTCGTTTAAAGATCCTCAGCATTTCATATATGTACTGGTAAAACGCTGTGACCGAAAAAAGAAAAAAGCATTATAATTTTAAGATATTTAAAGTTCAAACTTCCCAAATATTCAAAAGCCTGCTTTATCGTTTACCTTATCTTGAATTTGCAGGACAATTCCTTCAGTTTGGACCGCTAAATCTAACTCCATACACGCAAGTGTTCCCGACGCCATTACAAGCTAACTTCTCATGTAGCTGAATGTGCACACCTGTACTTAAAATAACTTAATACATTTTAATACATATGAATAAGATACAATTTCATTAACATTCAAATAACCAAGAATTATTTTTTTAATTTTAATAGTGAATGTCATTAAGCTTCAAGTCTGATGAAGGAACATATATTAGTTCTGAAACGTTTCTTATTTGAAGGAATATATTTCTGGAGCTTGTGAATCTTTTGCCTTATTGAGGAAATATATTTCAGGAGCATATGACTTATTGAGGAAATATATTTCAGAAGCAAGTGAATCTTTATGACTTATTAAAGAAATGTATTTCAGAAGCATGTGAAATTTTCAGGAGCAAGAATACTAAGATTCTGGACTTATGAATTCAAATTTAAATGAAGTAGATACAAATGAACAATGTGAAATAAAACACATTGTAATATTTTTCTGGGGTTGAGTAAGACATTTTTTTGAACATTTGTTGTTATCCGTTTTGTGTCTCACTCCCCTTATTTATATAAAAAGGAACCCTGAGAGACTTCACTAGTGGATTTCTATTCTCTAGCTCGACCACCACCCCCAACCTGACCTTTGGCCATCAGATGACACTATGGACGGCCCTGCCTTCCACCTAAAGCTTGCAACCCTCAAGGAGGTCTGCCATCTCCTCAAGAATCTGAAGGCTGACAGCTCTCCTGGCCATGACACTCTTGAACCTAAATTCTTAAAGATGAGGACTGACGCTCTTGCTCACTCCGATCATGATTTATTTAATTGATCATTCCTCACTGGCACCATCCCTGAAATATGAAAAGTTGCGGTAGTGGTACCTGTCCATAAGGGAGGTCCCTACTCAATAATGGAAAACGTCCAGCCTATCTATACTTTGCCCCCTAGCTAAAATACAAGACAGGATAATTTATGACCACTTGCAGGACTATCTGGACCTTCACTATCTGCTCTCAACCACAGTACACTAACAGCTCTGATTAAAGTCACCTCTGACATTTTCAGTGAAATGGACCATGGCCGTGCCTCTGGAGCAATTTTTGTAGACCTAACCAAGACTTTTGACTTGGTCAACCATGGTCTTCTGTTGCAACAGCTGCAAGCCCTTGGTCTAGATGTCTGCCAGCCTGGACCAAAGCTACCTTTACGGCCACACCCAAAAATTAAAATGGGCTGGCCCCCTATCTGTCCCGAGGACCATTATCTGTGGTGTCCCCCAGGGCTCCATATTAGGCCCACTACTTTTTTCTTTGGTTATAAATGACCTCCTCAATAATTGTGTGTGTGTGGGGGGGGCTCTGTTCACCTACATGCAGATGATGCCATCATCTACTGTTCTTCTCCTGACATGGGGTGGCTTAATTCCATGCTATCCTCTGACTTCCACACCCTTGAGGCCTGGTTCATTCAGAGGCAGCTTGTCCTCAATACTGAAAAAAACAAAGAGCATGTTTTCTTCCACTCGTCCACACAAACGCTCCCCCCCCCCGGCTGCATTCTCACACACTGGGGAAGCACTCAAAACTGTCAGGTTATTTAAATACCCTGGAGTTACCTTAGATCAGCATGTTACTGCCCTCATCAAAACTACAAACCAAAAAATAGGTGTCCTCTACAGTATCTTTTCCTTCCTTACATTGACCTCCTGCCGCAAGATTGC
This sequence comes from Neoceratodus forsteri, assembly GCA_016271365.2. NCBI lineage: Eukaryota > Metazoa > Chordata > Ceratodontiformes > Ceratodontidae > Neoceratodus > Neoceratodus forsteri. The sequence continues at coordinate 1,098,846,447 of CM057451.1, forward strand.
TGATGCCATGCTCCTGCCCCTCATGTATGGGGCACCGTTACTCCTCTCTTCTACCGCATCCGTACTCTCTCACCTATCTCAGGCTTACCATAGAATTAGTAGGTTTGCTCTAGGTACCAATTCTCGGCATCATCACTGTGATGTCCTATCAGCCTTGGGTTGGCCACCCTATGAATCAAAAGAAAAAATTACTCATCATAGTAATGTTGTTTCTTCTAATGGAGTCTTGCTGTATTCTGACAATATGCAGTTAGCCCCAGCACTTGAACAGCCCCAGAGAGGAAAGAGTTAACTTTATGCAGTAGCACAGAACGTTGAGCTCAAGCTCAGTTTTCAAACCTCTGTCTCTGGTACTTAGTGTAATCGTCAGATTCCTATGAGCAAACTAAGTACTAAATATGGAAATTGTTAACCTTTATAGCCAAAAGGCAACAACCTGGGTCCAAAAGACTCAAGTCGAGAACCCAAGAAAAAAGGTAGTGACAGCATATATTAAACATAAAAGCAACAGCAATAAAACAACTACCCCATCCTTAAGAGGGAGTGTACAAGGTACACCTCTAAGGTGCAACACTGTACTTGCCAGCCCACTTCCCAAAAACTAGGTTCTGAGAGAGGAGGCGGGGAAGGAAGTCAGAATACAGCAAGACTCCATTAGAAGAGACAACATTATTATGGTAATTTTTTCTTCAAACAACATGAAGTCTTGCTGTATTTTGACAATATGCAGACTACCAAGCAGTTCCCCCAGGAGGAGGGAACTGCTTGATAGTCTTGTGGAGACCAAACCCCTTGAGCCGTGAGGGCTCCCAAATGGGCTCCCTAGCCTAGGAGAAAAGCATCTGTGGTTAGGACTACTTTGAGAACAAGCTCTGCAGTACTGCTGTACCAAACCTAGCATCACTCCTAGCCTGGATGTCCAGAGAGTAATGCTTGGTGAATGTACAGACCCTTTTCCAGGTGGCTGCTTTACAGATTTCTACCAAGGGTATGTATCTCTGGCAGCAGCCAGAGAAGCAGTTGTACCCCTAGTCGAGTGAGCCCTCAGGCCTGAAGGGGGTGCTTTGCCTAATTTGTACTAGCAGAATTGTATACAAGAGACAATCTACCTGGCAATAGTTCTTTTAGTAGCAGGCTTACCTTTCCCCACTTCACCATAAGTGAGAAATAATTGAAGACAGTCATTTCTGTGTGCCTTAGTATGCTCTAAGTAGTAGCTAAGTGCCCTTTTAACATCCAAACTGTGTAGAAACATAGACTTTGACGGCAGATAAGGACCGCTTGGCCCACCTAGTCTGCCCATTTCCCTACCTACAGGATAAGCCGCAGATCCTAGTAAACCAACAGCCTACTTCTTCCTACCCCCCCCACAAGAATTGCCTTATGTCTGTCCCATGTATTCTTGAATTCTCCCACAGTTTTAGACCCAGCAACCTCCTCAGGAAGGCTGTTCCATGCATCCACTACCCTATCTGTGAAAAAATACTTCCTCACATTGCCCCTGAACCCCCCATCTTTAAATTGTGTTCCCTTGTTCTTGCATGTCTCTTTTTCTGAAAGATGCTACCCTCTTGGACTTTGTTGATTCCACTGAGGTACTTAAAAGTTTCTATCATGTCCTCCCCCCTCTCCCTCCTTTCCTCAAGGGTATACATATTAAGCTCTTTTAGTCTCTCCTCGTATGGTTTCTCTTGCAGACCCTGCACCATTCTAGTTGCCCTCCTCTGGACTGCCTCTATCCTGCCTTTGTCCTTGCGGAGATGGGGTCTCCAGAACTGGATGCAGTACTCCAGATGGGGTCTCATCAACTGTCTGTACAGAGGGATAACAACTTCCTGTTTTCTGCTGGTGATGCCTCTCCCTATGCGTCCCAGTATACCCCCAGCCCTCCCTACTGCCTTCTCACATTGCTTGCTAACCTCAATGTCATCTGATATGATTACCCCAGGTCCCTTTCCTTTTTTGTTTTTGTTACTACCCCCCCATTGCGTAATCTTCCCCTGGGTTTTTGTTTCCCAGGTGCATTATTTTGCACTTCTTTGCACTGAATCCTAGCTGCCATACTTCTGACCATTCCTCCAACCTTGCCAAGTCCCTTCTCATCCTTTTCATGCCTCCTTGTGTATCAACCCTGTTGCAGATATTTGTGTCATCTGCAAAGAGGCATGCTTTTCCTTCCAGTCCCTCTGCAATGTCACTTATAAAGACATTAAAAAGGACTGGACCCAGTACTGAACCCTGCGGTACCCCACTAGTAATCCCTCTTTCTTCAGAGTGGACTCCATTTACAATTACCTTCTGTGTCCTGTTGTCCAGCCAATGTTTTACCCGGGCTACCACCCTGGGACCCACTCCCAGGCTGGTTAATCTATTAATCTTTTGTGTGGGACTGTGTCAAATGCCTTGTTAAAATCTAGGTAGGCCATGTCCACAGCCCCTCCCTGGTCTACTTTGGTCACCCAGTCAAAGAAATCAATTAGATTTGTCTGACATGACCTTCCCACTGTGAACCCATGTTGCCTTGGGTCCTGTGCCCCACTGGCCTCTAGGTACTCAACAATTCTTTCCTTCAGAAGTGATTCCATCACTTTCCCTCCCACAGAGGTCAAACTGACAGGTCTGTAGTTTCCTACCTCTGTCTTGGTCCCACTTTTGTGAAGGGGAGTCACATCCACCTTCCTCCAGTCCTCGGGTACCATACATCCTCCCATGATTTGTTAAAAAGGGTAGTCAATGGTTTCACTAGTTCTCCACTTAATTCTTTTAGAATTCTGGGGTGAATTCCATCAGGCCCCATTGCTTTGTCCACCTTCAGTTTTAGGAGTTCTTTCAGAACCCTTTCTTCTGTGAAAGGACTGGGATCGAACCCCCTATCCAGAGTGCTTCTGTTAATTGGATTAGGCATTTCCCCCTCCTCTTTTGTGAATACTGAGCAGAAATATTTGTTCAGTATCCCTGCTTTTTCACTATCCCCTCTGCCCACCACTGTTCATTCTATTCAGCCTTACTATCTCTCCCTTTGTCTTTCTACACTCCCTGATGTACCTGTAAAAGGTTTTATCCTCCTTCTTAACTGAGTTGGCTATCCTTTCCTCAGTTTGGGCCTTTGCTATTCTGACTTCCCTCCCTGCTTCCTTCTGCCTTAACTGGTACAGCTCTCTGTCCTGCTCCTTCTGTGTTTCCTTATACTTCCTGAATGCTATCTTTTTCTCCCTGACTTTCTCCGCCACCTCTTTTGAGAACCATAGTGGCTTTTTCTTTTGTTTTGATTTGTTTATTTGCTTCACACAAAGGCTTGTTGCCTCTGTGATGGCAGTTTTGATGATTCCGCATTGTTGCTCCACCCCTCCTTCTAGCCTGTTTGCTAGTGCTTTTCTGAGGCACTCTCCCATCTTGCCAAAATCAGCCCTCCTGAAGTCCAGTACCCTCACTTTTGTATGGCTTGACTCTGTAGCTGAGTTTAACATGAACCACACTGTTTGATGGTCACTTGTTCCCAGATGGCAACCCACTTCTAGATTTGAGATCCTCTCACTGTCCCCATTTGAGAGTATGAGGTCTAAGATTGCTCCTTCACGAGTGGGTCCAAAACTCGCTGTCTGAGGCATGCCACCTGTAGGGCATCGAGAATGGCCCTGCTCTTGGATGTGGTTGCAGCAAGTGTGCTCCAGTTAACATATGGCATACTCAAGTCTCCCATCAACAGTATCTCCCCTTTCTCTGCCATCCTAAGAATGCCTTCTATCATATCTTTGTCCATTTCCTCCCCCTGACCTGGGGGTCTGTATACAGCCCCTGTGCAGACTGTGGTGCCACTTCTAGTCTCCAAGGTGACCCACAGTGCCTCCTCTCCTCCCTGTTTACTCTTTTGTTCAGTTGCTTTTATACCTTCCTTTACATAGAGAGCTACTCCTCCCCTTCTTCTCCCCTCCCTGTCTCTCCTGTAGGTTATGTACCCTGGTATGTTAACATCCCAGTCATGGTTCTCTGTGTACCATGTATCTCGTGACTGCTACGATATCCAGGCATCCCTCTTCCATCAAGGCCATCAGTTCAGGGAGCTTGTTGCCCAGGCTATGGGCATTGGTACTCATTATCCTCCATTTTCTGATGGCTTTACTCCTTTTTGCCCCATCTCTGTCCTTCTTGCTTTTGTCACTTTCTCCATTTACCCCTGCCCTTCTCCCTATCAACATCTCTATGTTGGTGTTTACTGCACTTACTACTGTGACTTTTTTTTGGGGACTAGGATTTCCCTGCTCCTTTCCAGTGCCTCCCCCCTTGTAGTTTAAATACTTGCCAATGAAGCATTTAAACCTATCACCTAGTATCCTGGTTCCCCTCCTGGACAGATGCAGCCCATCATGTCAGTATAGGCTTGCATCACTCCAGGTGGACCCCCAGTCCCCAATGAAGCCAAATCCCTGAGCTCTGCACCAGTTTTTCAACCACTGATTGAATCCCCTGGTGTGGAGCACCCTAGCCTCGTACGCCATAGACAGGCAGCACCTGCGAGAAGGTTACCGTGCATGCTACTTGTCTAAGGCCCCTCCCCAATTCCACAAACTCTTCTTGCACTGCTCTGCTCTGATCCCTTTCTTAACCAGGTCATTTGTCCCTAGGTGGACAATGACATCCAGCTCCCTCCCCTGTGCAGCTGCTCCGGGGTAATCTTCTTTCTCCTGAAGAACAGTGGTCAGTGGAAAACACAGGTAGAGACATAGACTGGTTCAGGTGAAAATCTGACACCACTTTGGGTAAGAACATCCTATTGGTTCTCAGGACCACCTTATTCCTAAGGAAGGAGATAAAGTCAGATTCAACTGATAGGGCCTGTAATTCACTAATCAGCCTGGCAGAAGTAATAGCTACCAGGAACATAGTTTTCCAGGTCAAGTACTTAAGCTCGGCTGAAGCCAGAGGTTCAAAGGGTGGCTGCGCAAGCTGAGCAATGCAGACATTCAGATCCCAAGCCGGAACAGGCTCTAAAGGGAGGGTTGATATGAACCAGACCTTTGATGAACTTACTGAAAACAGGATGAGATACCAGGGAACAGCCCTTCCCTGCTGAAATGAATGCATACACATCTGCTAGGTGAACCTTCAGAGTTACAGGCCTAAGGCCTAGACCATTAAGGTGAACCAGATAATCTAAGGCTGTAGCAATGCCTGCAGTATCAGGCAGAATGCCCTTCTGAGAACACCAAATGGTGAATCTTTTCCATTTGGAATTATAAGTTTTTCTGGTGGAAAGTTTCCTGGAGACCTTCAGAATATCCAGAACTCCCTAAGAAAGATGGAGGCCTGCGTATTCTAACTCCTCAAGAGCCAGGCCTTGAGATTGCAAGACTGGAGATTGGGGTACCAAATTCTCCCCTGAGAGGGGGTTGGGAGATTGTGTCTCTTGGGAAGAGACAGGGGGAGTGACACTGCCAGGGACAACAGCAGAGGATACCAAGGCTGTCTGGCCCAGTCTGGAGCCCCCAGTATCTCTGTACAGCGTTGAGACCTGATTTTAACTAGAACTCTGAACAACGGGGAAGGTTGGGAAGGCATAGAGGAACCTGCCCTTCCAATCCAATATGAGAGCATCCAGAGAAACAGTCCCTAGAACTGGAGGTTTGCAGCTGAACAGAGGAAGTTGGTGATTGTCTGGGGCTGCAAAGAGATCTATCTCTGGACTGCCCAATCTGTTGATGATTACTTTCAGGATGAGAGGATGCAGGGACCATTTGTGATGTCCCTGGGAGATTCTGCTCAAAGCATCTGCCAGTACATTGTCCTTCCCTTGAGAGATGAACTGCTGTCAGAGAAGCCTGAAGGGAATAGACTAGAGACCACAGTTTCATGGCCTCTGTGCACAAGGCCGCAGACAGAGTGCCCCCTTGCTTGTTGATGTACCACAGTGTGGTGGTGGTGTCTGTCTTGACCTGCACCATCTTGCCTCTGACAGAGTCCGAGAAAGCCTTAAGGGCCAGGAATACTGCCCTGAGTTCCAGCAGATTGATATGAAGGACAGACTCTTGTGGAGAGCAAACCCCTTGAGCAGAGAGGGCTCCCAAATGGGCTCCCTAGCCTAGAAGAAAAGCATCTGTGGTTAGGACTACTGCAGGGGCTGGACTGAGGAATGGGACACCTTGTCTGAGATTGTTCTGACCCAGCCACCACTGGAGAGCTTGGACCAGAGTCTGAGTTACTGGAACCAATTTGGTGAGAGAGTCTTTTTTCTGTGACCAAAAGGACCTCTGGTGGAACTGAATGTCCTCATCTGAAACCTGGCTCCTTGTACCACTGCAGTGGAAGCTGCCATGTGGCCTAGGAGTTGAAGAAAATGTCTTGCTGGGTGACAGACCAGAGACTGAAAAGAGAAAGCGAGATCTGTAAGGGCTTTTACCCTTGCTAATGGGAGGAAGGCCTTTGCCTCAACAGTATCTAACTCTATTCCTATGAAAGTAAGAATTTGTACTGGTTCGAGAACTGACTTTGGAAGATTGAGGAGAAACCCTAGAGAACAGCAGGTTCTGAGTGATTTGTAGAGCTGACTTGACCTGGTCGGACGACTGACCTACAATGAGCCAGTTGTCCAGGTAGGGGAAGATGGATACACCCTGCCTTCTGAGGAAGGCAACTACTACTGCAAGGCACTTTGTAAACACCCTTGGAGCTGATGTTAGGCCGAAGGGCATGGCCCTGAGCCAATAATGGCCTGAAGGCAACTTAAACCTGAGGTACTTTCTGTGGGAGCACCTGATAGGAATACGGAAATAGGCATCCTTGAGGTCTAGGGATGCTAGCCAATCCCCTGGCCTTAGAGAGGGAAGACTTATCCCCCGAGTCACCATTTTGAATTTTGGTTTTATGAAGTGTTTGTTCAAATACCTTAAGTCTAGGATTGGTCGCCACTCCTCTGTCTTTTTCGGGGTAAGGAAATATCTGGAGTCCAGACCTTTGGCCCTGTGCTGAATAGGAACTTTCCCTACAGCTCTGACAGCCAGTAGAGAAGAAGCCTCTGCCTCTAGAGCAATGGTTTCTGAGATGGTTGCAGTTGGAAAGGACCTGACCCTCATTTTTGGGAACCTTTTGAAACTGAGGGCCATCCCTGGCTTACTACCTCCAGGACCCACTTGTCTGAGGTAACAGACTTCCAGGCCTGGAAGTAGTAAGCCAGCCTGCCTCCTACTGGAATAGGGGAGTCGACGTAGGCTGATACATCAGGGTGTCTGTTTGGCAGAAGCCTTGGACTGGGAAGAGGATGCAGCCCTGCTCATCCCCCTCCTGCCTCTCCCTTGAAGGAACCTCCTCTGTGGGAAAGAGGAGGAAGCCTGGGCTTGGTAAAAAAGGCCTGTGAAAATGCCAGCCCCTAGACTGCTGCTTCTGAGGAGTGGCTTGCCTTTCTTTGGCTTGTGCACTCCTGTTGGTGGTCCTATACTCATCCATTTTCTTCATGTAAGCCTCTGTCTGCTCCCCAAAAAGAGAGTTACCCACTACAATGAAATCCATGGCCTTAGCCTGGGTATCCTGGGAAAGGCTAGTACATCTGTGCCAAGCATGTCTCCTGAGAGACACAGATGTAGCCATGATTCTTGATACCATATCATTGGAGTCTACAGAAGCGTGGAATTGTACTTTGGATGCCTCAATTCCATCAGCAGCCACCTCCTCCAGCTCTTTGACTAGCTGGGGGGAAGCCTGTTTAGCCAGTTCCAGAACCGTATACCACCTGGACCTCTGGCACTTGGCTGTGTAGGCCATACAGTTAGCCTGCCTGAGTCCCAAAGAGGATGCCAAATATTTTTTGCCCATGGCATCTGCCTTCCTGGAGTCTTTGTCTGGGGGATGTGAAGCCAAAGGAATATTAGCCCTGTCACAGGCTGTAGCCTCCACTACCCCAACATGGCTGCAATGACTATATAAAAACTCCGTAACTGAGCCTGATAACATGTGCCTCCTGTCCATTCTCTTATCTATAGGAGGTAAGGAGTTAGGTGTTTACAATATCTTTTTTGTCTGTTTCCCCCAAAGATTTATAAAGAGGGATAGCCAATCTTTTGGACGCTGGGATGTTCATCATCTCAACAAAATCAGGCTCTTCCTCCACCTCAGCAGCTTCTACCATTGGGAGCTGGAGGGTTTCAGCCACCTTCTTGTAGAATAAGTGGGAAGGGGACTCAGAAAGCCTGGGGGGGAAGAGAGACACATTAGAGGGCCTGTCTGGGGAGATGTCCGGTTCAATGGGTACATCCAGACCTTCAAAATCATTATCATCGTCCTCAGGATACTCTTCATCTCCCTCCCACTCCACATCATAATAAGCATCCGGATCATAATCCGATTATGTCGGATCCAACTGAACCGACCACCTAACCTGCGGTGCTGGTTCATACAGAACCGGGTGAAGTGACTGGACTATACTGATCGCTTTGGCTATTTCATCAGTGGTGGAGTATGCGGTGCTGGATCCGAACCGGCTGACTTTCTTCTCCTTTTTGCCAGAATCAACCCCTCTGAGTAGGATTTCCTTTTGCCCGAGTAGATATCGCCCATGTCAGTGGACACCTCCTCAGGTTCGGCCGCAACCAAACCTGGCTGGCCATTCGGATCCACGGACTTCTCAGCCTCCCTTTCCTTCAACCTACTCAACATTTTTTTCTAGAGTGGCTTTAGGAAAATTCTTGCAGATTTGGCAGTCTGTTTTGAGGTGGTCAAACCCCAGACAATAAGCACAGATGAGGTGGGGGTCAGCATTGGCAAAGGCCTCCCCAACCTCAGTACAGTGTTGAAACCCAGTGGGACCGTCTTTTTTCTTGGGTTTCTCAGATATGGCCAGACTAACAAATTACCCTTTATAGCTTTCAAGCCAGGTAATAATCCCATTACCAACCGTGTTACGGACTGTGGGAAAAAAAACAGAAAAAGTCTGTTTTTTTTTTTTAAACTGATAGGAACCGGAACACCACTACTAAATCCCAGAAAACACAAATATAAACAAAAGGTCAGTTTTCAACTGGACCGATCGATCAGAAACTGAAGAAAAAAAAATTTCCACAGAAAATAAGTCACTACCTATCTACAACATTACCTGTACCATAGACAGAGACCTGCAATCCGAAAAATAATATACTGGTTGAAAAAAACACATTTTTTTTAAACTTTATTGAACCAAGCAGAGGAAAAATCTCCGGAGCAACTTCACTGTTAGGCGGAGTAAAGAATCTGACGGTTACACTGATTAGTACCAGAGACAGAGGTTTGAAAACAGAGCTTGAGCTCAACGTTCTATGCTGCTGCATAGAGTTAACTCTTTCCTCTCCGGGGCAGTTCAAGTGCTGGGGCTAACTGTATATTGTCAGAAGACAGCAAGACTTCCTTGTTGTTTGAATTACATTATGTCATTCTAAGCTTCATTCACAAGCTTGTCCATCACTTCACTCCACATGCCTTGCTGGTATTGTTCAATGTCATCTCCCTCAACGTGCCCTCAGACCCACCTCCTTTCCCCTATTAGTGCCAAACTTACAACTCTCTGTGGTGCCACAATCATTTGCTTTCTCAGCTGTATCCTGCTTGAATTCCTTGCCTCCTCCTATGCTGGCCTGCACCTCCTTCTCCCAATTTCAAAGCTCGCTGTCATCACACCTAACTGCCCCACCATGCTCCTGCTTCTGCTGACTCCCGACCCTTCTTCCTGTCTACTCCTAATGTTTATTTTATTTAGTTTTTGTTGACCGGGTAAGTGCACTAGACAAATCCTGCCTATTTTCAGGCACGACCCGGGGGAAGGAAATACAGATGAATGCCAACTGACCTTGAACCAGATTAAGCTGTTGGTGGTATTTTTAGTGAATGAGGGAAATTTGGCCAGGACACCGGGGAAAATTCCCCTACTCTTTTTCGATAAGTGCCATGGGATCTTTAACATCCACCTGGACTACCACCAATCCAGGCAGATGGGACCTCGGTTTAACATCTCATCCGAAAGATGGCACCTCAGAAGTGCAACACCCCTCTCATGCTTCACTACAGTGTCAGTACTGGGATATTAACCCAAGTGCCAGATGTGGGAACTGAACCCACAGCCCTCTGATCTCCCGGACTCAGAGGCGAGTGTGCTACCTACTGAGCCACTTACACTGACAATGTACCTCTACCAATCTAAACTTTCTACTTTCTTTATGTTCCAGTCTCTGACAAAAAAACAAAACTGCAAATGATGTCTGTTTGCTTAGGTTTCGAAACTGTTATTTACACTGCTTGTTTTTGCGCCACTGAATGGAAATATTGTACTCTTCTATTGTTTAACCTCTGATTGTCCATTTTCCTTGTACGAATGTCTGCACTATCAATGTAATGCACTTACTGGGTTGTCCCTGAAAAAGGGACTGTCTTGTCTCAGAGGGCCTACCCAGTTGCCAAAATTCAATAAATCAATATTTCTTCTAGAAAATCTATTGTTGATCAGCCTGCTTTCTCATATAACTTTCCTTAACTCTGGTTCTCCCTTCCCATCAATTCGCTTGGCCTCTTCTGTTTTTTTCCTTAAGTCTCTTCTTTGTGACGTTTCTTCCCAGTCTGACAATGTCCATGACCCTTTACCTCTTGTCTTCCTTCTTCGCCACTGGTTTAATCTTGGCCATTTTGCTCCCCTCATCCCTTCTGCATACCAGTATGAATAGATTCACCCTGCCCATCATAAATTGCAGTTACGTAAGAACTTAACCGTAACAGTAGATCTTCGAGAGAGGTTCCTGCAGTAGGTCTTCACATATATGACTGTGCTCCTGGTGTCAGGTCCGAATGGCAAACTTGTAGATAGCAATCATCAGCAGGGCCTCCCCCGATGTTGTGATGTCAGCCCGGCTATAAAGGAGGCGGTCCTGCACCCGCTCTCCAGTTCTTTTCTACCGGAGACCTAAAGAAAGGTAAACAACAGCTAGGAGTGGAAAAACTCCTAGGACCCCGCTTCCTCTCTAGACCCAAGGACTAGGCAGGATGGAAAATAAAGGTAATAACATCCAGGAACTGGTGGGAAACTAGACCTACTGCATAAACCTCTCTTGAAGATCTGCTGTTACGGTAAGTTCTTACGTAACTGCAATATCCTACTTCAAGAGGGTTCCTGCAGTAGGTCTTCACATATAGGACTGAATACCAAGCAGTCCCCAAAATAATAATGCAGAGATGCATCTGGGAGAAGTCACCATAGGGAATCATGACAGGAGGCCTTGCAGAACTGTGAGACCAAAACCTGTTTTGCACCTAGAGGCAATGTCCAGACTGTAATGCTTAGTGAAAGTGTGAACAGACGACCAAGTGGCTGCTGTACAAATCTCTGCCGTGGACACATTCCTAAAGAAGGCAGTAGAGGCAGCCACGCTGCTGGTGAAGTGACCTTTAACTGCCCCCGGAAGGGACTTTCCATATTTCGTGTAAGAAAAATGGATGCAGTTGGCTATCCATCTAGAGATGGTTTGCTTGGAAATAGCCTTGTCCTGGCACTGTGGAGCAAAGGCAACAAAGAGCTGGTTTGATTTACAAACCTCTTTAGTCCGGTTCGTGTAGTATCTCAGAATCCCATGCACATCTAGGGTGTGCAGAAGGTATTTTCCCCGTTGGAATGCTGGGGACAGTAAACTGGTAATTCCATGCTCTGATTCAGAGTGGTTTCTGATACCACTTTGAGGAGAAAAGGAGGGTTAGTCCACAGGACTACTCTGTCTCTGTGAAAAATTAAATAGGGTTCTTTACAAACAAAAGCCTGGAGCTCAGAGACCCTTCTGGCAGAAGTGACTGCTACTAACAATAAAGTCTTCCAGGAAAGGAAGTGTAAGTTGCAAGTAGAAGCAGGTTCAAATGGGGGTAAAGTCAGCTTCTCGAGCATGAAATTCAGGTCCCAGGAGGGACAGGGATTCTGGATAGGAGGTTTCAAGTGAAGGATGCCTTTCAGAAAGGTTTTGACAACCTCCAACTGAGCCAAAGTTTTGCCCTCCACCGGGAGGAGGTAGGCTGACACCGCAGAGAGATGGACCTTGATGGAGGAGTAGCTAAGGCCAGTCTCAGAAAGATGTGCGAGGTACTCTAACACCTGGGCCATCAAGCATGAAAATGGATCCCAGCACCTTGCTAGGACCCAGATCGAAAATCTTTTCCACTTCATGGCGTAAGTGGATCTAGTGGAGGGTTTTCTGGCCTCCACTAAGATATGAGCAACCTGCGAGGAGACACCATAGTGGGAAGCCGCTATGTCCACAGGTGCTATGCATGAAGGTGGAGAGACTGAAGGCTCAGGTGCACCAGGGTGCCCTGTTCCTGTGTCAGAAGGTCATGGGAAAAAGGCAAAGGAACCAGAGGTTCCAGTGCCAGTTGCTGCAGAAGAGGGAACCAAATCCGGCGTGGCCAGAGAGGAGCGATAAGGATCATATGAGCTCCCTCCTACTGAAGTTTCACCACAACCTTCTGAATGAGAGGAAAGGAAGGAAATGCGTAAAGAAACCTCCCTGTCCAAGAGAGAGAGAGTGTGTCTCACCAAAAAGCATCATGCCCGGGAACGGGCAAGCAAAAGTTGGGTAGTTTTGCGTTACATGGAGAGGCGAACAGATCTAAGTCTGGATGACCCCATCGAAGAAAGAGTTCTTCAACCACCTTTGACTTTAGCTTCCACTCGTGGGCCCTGGCCACTGATCGACTGAGACTGTCCGCCAGGACGTTGCTTTTTCCTGGTACGTGGACTGCTGTCAAATAAAGGCTGTGCTGGATCGCCCAATACCAGACCCTCATTGCTTCCCTGCAAACAGGGTACGACCAGTTTCCTCCCTGTTTGTTGATGTACCAGACTGTGGACATATTGTCTGTCTGGACCAGAAGAGATCCCGGTACTAGAAGGGACTGAAACACCTGGAGAGCGTAAAGAACCACTCTGGTCTCCAGAACGTTGATGTGGAGCTTGCTCTCCTGTTCAGACCAAAACCCCTGTGTCTTGTGTTCCCCAGGTGGGCTTCCCAGCCCAAGTCTGAGGTGTCTATGGTGAGGGCTTGGGTAGGCACAGGGGGACGAAAAGGGGTTCCCCTCGATAGGTTGGAGAGATCCTGCCACCAGCAAAGATATCTCTGAAGGTTGATGATCATGACTTTTTGGTTCGTGTCATCCGTCCTCTAATCCCATTGGACTCAGAGAGACCACTGGGTGACCCTCATGTGAAGTCTGGCCAGGGGAACTGTAGAAATGGCCACCGTCATCAGTCCCAAAAGACGGAGTACAGCATGTGCTGGGATCCATTAAGCCTGGGCCACAAGAGTGGCCTGAGCAACCAAAGTCTCAGCCCGATCTGATGGCAGAAAAGAAAAAATTACTCACCTTAGTAATTATGTTTCTTCTAATGGAGTCTTGCTGTATTCTGACAATTGCAGTTAGCTTCAGCACTTGAACTGCCCCAGAGAGTGAAGGGTTAAAATTCTATGCCAGGCATAGAATGTTGGGCTCGGGCTCGGTTGTGAAACCAAACTGTCAGATTCTTACGAGTTAAAACTCACTGACGGTGGGGGTAGGAAGAAGTAGGCTGCTGGTTAACTAGGATCTGCAGCTTATCCATTAGGTAGGGAAATGGGCAGACTGGGTGGGCCAAGCGGTCCTTATCTGCCGTCAAATTCTATGTTTCTATGTTTCTATGACTAGATAATGTGGAAATTGTAAAATTCCTACTAGCCAACTGGCAACAAATGCTTTAGATTCCTAAAAGACTCAAATCAGGAAACCCAAAGACCAAAAACCAAGCAATAAAGCATAAAAACTCTTAACTAATCAAACACAAAGCACCCAACACAACAGAAAGTGGTCTGAAGACACCTCTGGGGTGTAACACTGCACCTGCCCACCCACTTCCCAAAACAGGTTCTGAGAGGGGAGGGAGGGAGGTCAGAATACAGCAAGACTCCATTAGAAGAAACATACAGTAATTACTAAGGTAATTTTTTTCTTCAAACAACATGAAGTCTTGCTGTATTCTGACAATTGCAGACTACCAAGCAGTACTTCCAAGGAGGAGGGACAGAACCTACTTTGGGAATAGGCTCTGAAGTACTGCTGTACCAAACCTAGCATCACTCCTAGCCTGGATATCCAGAGAGTAATGCTTGGTAAAGGTATGAACTGTTTAACAGGTGGCTGCTTGGCAAATTTCTAACAAAGGAATATCCCTGGCCGCAGCTGTACCTCTAGTGGAATGAGGCCTCAGGCCTGAGGGTGAAATTTTTCCCAGTTTCTCATAGCAGAATTGGATACAGGACACAATCCACCTGGCAATGGTTCTCTTGGTGGCAGGTTTTCCCTTACCTACTTCCCCATAAGTGAGGAACAACTGGAGGGAGTCAAATCTATGACCCTTTTGTACATTCTATGTAGTAACTAAGGGCCCTTTTAACATCTAAACTGTGTAGCCTCCGCTCTCCTGGGGAGGTATGATCAGTGAAGAACACAAGAAGAGACATAGATTGGTTTAAGTGGAAATCAGAAACCACTTCGGGTAAGAACCTTCTATTGGTTCTAAGGACCACCTTATCTCTATGGAATGAAATGAAGTCAGGCTCAACTGACAGGGCTTAATAATTCACTGATACGTCTGGCAGAGGTAACAGCAACCAAAAACACACCAAGTCAAGTACTTGAGCTCTGCTGAGGACATAGGCTTAAAGGGGGGTTGCATAAACTAAGCAATGCAAATATTCAAATCCCAGGCAGGAGCAGGATCCCTAAAAGGGGGATTGGTATAAAGCAATCCTTTGAAAAAATTTACAGAATACAGGGTGAGATGACAGAGAGGAAGACTGCCCCACTGACAGGAAAGCAGAAACAGCTGACAAATGAACTTTGAGAGTAGCTGGTTTGAGGCCTAGGCCATTAAGGAGAACCATATAATCCAGAACTGCAGACAACTCAACAGTGTCTAGGGATATATGCTTCTTGGAACACCAAATGCTGTACTTTTTATTTGGAGTTGTAAGTTTTTCTGGCGGCAGTCTTTCGAGAATATCCAGAACCCCTTGGGACAGATGTAAGTCTGCATACTCTAATTCTTCAAGAGCCATGCCTTGAGATTGAGTGACCGAAGATTGGGGTACCAAATCCTCCCGAGAGGAGGTTAACAGGTTGTAATTCCTGGGAAGAGACAGGGGAAGATGGACTGCTGGGGACAGCAACAGGGGGCACAAAGGCTGCCTGGCCCAGTCTGGAGCAATCAGAATCACTTTGCAAGGTTGTGACCTTACCTTGACTACAACCCTGAACAGTAGAGGGAAGGCATAAAGAAATTTCCCTTCCCAGTTCAAAATCAGAGCATCCAGAGGGACTGAGCCTGATACTGGGGGTCTGCAACAAAACAGAGGAAGTTGGTGATTGTCTGGGGCTGCAAAGAGATCTAACACCAAAGGATCCAGAGACCATTCGTGATGGTCCTGGGAAATCCTGCTCAATGCATCTGCTAGCACAGTCCTTTCCTGTGAGGTAGACTACTACCAGAGAGGTCTGTAGGGAATAAGCCAGGAAGAAAAAATTACTCATCTTAGTAATGTTGTTTCTTCTAATGGAGTCTTGCTATATTATGACAATTGCAGTTTGTCCCACCATTAGGACTGCTCCGGAGGTGAAAGAGTTAACTCCCATTCTAAGAATGGAACTTAGAGCACGAGCTCGGTTAGAGAAGCTCTGTCTGGGTTATTTCAAACCCAAACTGTCAGATCTTTAAGAGCAAAAACTCACTAAGGTCTGTGTGGAAGCTGTAACCTACACTAGCCAACTGGCTACCTAAATATTAACACCTATTGCTGGTCCCAACACAAAGACTCAAGTCAGGGAACCAGAAGTAATAATATAATATAAAATAAAAACACCACACCCCAAAAAACCCCAAGAAGGGGTGGAAAACATATAATGGGCATAACTAGTGCCACACTAGGCTGCCCACCCCATACCCAAGTAGAAGTTCTGAGAGGGCAGGTTGGTATCATAATCATAGCAAGACTCCATTACAAGAAACAACATTACTAAGGTGAGTAATTTTTCTTCAAACAACATGAAGTCTTGCTATATTATGACAATTACAGACTACACGCAGTACCTCCATGGAGGAGGGACAGAACCTACTATGAATAGGCTCTGAAGCACAGCTGTGCCAAACCGAGCATCTCTCCTGGCCTGGACATCCAGGGAGTAATGCTTGGTGAAAGTGTGCACCGTTTTCCAGGTAGCAGCTTGACATATCTCTAAGATAGGGATGTCTCTGGCAGCAGCTAGAGACATGGCTGTACCTCTGGTAGAATGAGCCCTCAGGCCAGAGGGGGGAACTCTCCCCAGTTTCTGATAACAAAATTGGATACAAGAGACAATCCACCTGGCAACTGATCTCTTAGTGGCAGGTCTCCCTTTCCGACCTCACCGTGAGAAAAGTTGGAGGATTCGAACCTGTGACCCTTGGTACGTTCTGTATAGTAACTTAGGCCCTCTTAACATCTAAACTGTGCAATCTCCTCTCACCAGAGGAAGAATGTTCAGTGAAAAACACTGAAGGAGATAGATTGGTTAAGATGAAATCTGAAACCACCTTTAGGCAAAAACTTCCTGTTAGTCCTGAGGACTACCTTGTCCCTGTGGAAAGAAATAAAGTCAGTTTTACTGACAAGGCTTGCAACTCACTTATGCACCTGGCAGAAGTGATAGCCACTAGGAAAAGCAGTTTTCCAAGTTAAGTACTTAAGCTCTGCAGAAGACAGAGGTTCAAAAGGGGTTGCAGTGAATGGGCAATGCAAACATTAAGGTCCAGGCAGGGCCGGATCCTCAAAAGGTGGATTAGTATGAAGTAATCCTTAAAAACTTGGAAAATACAGGGTGAGTGGAAAGAGAGGAGGGCTTTCCTGCTGAAACAAAAGCAGAGACAGCTACCAAATGTACTTTCAGGGTAGCTGGTCTCAGGCCCAAAGAATTAAGATGGACCATATAGTCCAAAACAATGGGCAAATCAGCAGATTCCGGGGAAATATGTTTCCCAGTACACCAAGTGGAAAACCTTTTCCACTTAGAATTATAAGTAGCCCTAGTGGAAGGCTTCCTAGAAGCCTTTAGGATTTCAAGAACACCCTGAGAAAGGTGTAGGTCAGCAAATTCTAACTCCTCAAGAGCCAGGCTTTGAGGTTGAGGGATTTGAGGTTCGGATACCAAACTCTCCCATGGGCACAGGTTAACAGGTTGTGATTCCTGGGGAGACACAGGGGAAGATGGACTGTTAGGGACAGAAGGAGTGGGTACCAGGGCTGCCTGGCCCAATCTGGGGCAATCAGAATCACCCTGCAAGGCTGGGATCTGATTTTGACTAGCACCTTGAATAGAGAGGGAAGGGGAAGGCAAGAAACTTCCTTCCCAATCTAGGAGAAAGGCATCCAGGGACTGAGCCCAACACTGGGGCCTGCAACAGAAAAGTGGAAGTTGGTGATTGTCTGGGGCTGCAAAAGATCTATCTGAGGGTGCCCCATCTGGCAAAAACTATCCCAGTACTTGAGGATCCAGAGACCATCGTGATGGCCCTGGGAAATCCTGCTGAGAGCATCTGCTAGGACATTGTCCTTTCCTGGAAGATGAACTGCTATGAGGGAAGTGTTCAGGGAATAGGCCAGAGACCACAACTTCATTGCCTCGTTGCACAAGGCCGAAGACCGAGTGCCCCCCCCCGCTTGTTGATGTACCACATTGTTGTGGTGTTGTCTGTTCTGACTTGTACCACTTTGTTCTGAACAGGACGAGAAAACACTGAAGTGCTAAAAGACAGCTCTGAGTTCCAGCAAATTGATGTGGAGCAGAGATTCCTGGGGAGACCACACTCCCTGAGTGGAGAGGTCACCCATGTGGGCTCCCACCCCAGGAGGAAGCATCTGTAGTGAGGGTCAAGGGTGAGACAGAGGAATGAAGGGACCCCCAGTCTTAAATTGCTCTGATCCTGCCACCACTGGAGGGCCTGGATCAGGGTTCGGTCACTGGGACCAACTTGGAAAGGGGCTCTTTTCTGAGACCAAAAGGCTCTCAAGTGAAACTGAATGTCCCTCATCTGAAATCTTGCTCCTTGCACTACGGCTGTGGGCGCAGCCATGTGCCCCAGGAGCTGCAAAGTGTCTTGCTGGTCGAGAGCCTGCAGAGTGAAGAGGAGGCCAGAGCCACCAAGTTCCTTACCCTCTCTAAGGGTAGGAAGGCTCTGGCCTGCTTTGTGTCCAATTCTGCACCTATGAAGGTGAGCACCTGAACTGGTTCCGAACTGACTTTGGAAGATTTAGCAAGAAGCCCAGGGAGGTGAGCAGCTGCTGGGTAACTTGCAGGTGAGATTTTACCTGCTCTGAGGACTGAGCCTACAATGAGCCAGTCGTCCAGATAAGGAAAGACAACAATCCTTTGCCTCCTTAAATGAGCAACTGCTACTGCCAGACATTTTGTGAATACCCTTGGGGCAGAGGTGAGGCTGAAGGGCATTGCTCTGAACTGGTAGTGACCTGAGGGAAGTTGAATCTGAGGTACTTTCGGTGGGAGCTTCTGATTAGGACGTGAAAATAGGCATCCTTGAGGTCCAGGGAGGCTAGCCAGTCCCTGGCCTTAGAGAGGTAAAATCATTGCCAGAGTTACCATTCTGAACTTTGGTTTCAAAAGGTGTTTGTTCAGATATCTGAGTCTAAAATGAGCCGCCATTCTCCTGTCTTTTTGGGGTAAGAAATATCTAGAGTACAGACCCTTGCCCTGGTGTGGGGAGAAACCCTTTCTACAGCTCTGAGAGCCAGGAGGGTTGAGACTTCTGTTTCTAGAGTAAAGGTCTCTAAAGAGTTTGCAGGTGGGAAAGATCTGATTCTCATCTTTGGGAACTTTTTGAAGCTGAGAACCAGACCCTGGCTTACTACTTCCAGGACCCACTTGTCTGAAGTTAGAGACACCCAGTTCTGAATGAAATAAGCCAACCTGCCCCCTACGGGTAAAGGAGAATCGGCCCTCGGCACCCCATCAGGGTGTCTGTTTGGCAGGTGCTTTAGGCTGAGAGGTGGGAGCAGGCCTGCCCACACCCCATCTGCCTCTGCCTCTGAAGAAGCCCCTCTGAGCATAAGCAGAGGAGGCCTGGGTTTGGTTAAAAGGCCTGTGAAAAGGCCTACCCCTACCCCTGGGGGTCTGCCTCTGAGGAGTAGCTTGCTGCTGCTTGGCTTCAGCACTCTTATAAGTAGTCCTATATTCATCCATTTTCTTCATATAATTCTCTGTCTGCTCCCCAAACAGAGAATTTCCCACCACAGGAAAATCCATAGCCTTAGTCTGGGTATCCTGTAACAAGCTAGTACACCTGAGCCAGGCCAACCTACGTAAAGCTACAGATGTAGCCATGACTCTAGAGGATACATCATTAAAATCCACAGCAGCATGAAACTGCACCTTGGATGCCTCAATGCCATCAGCAGCCACCTGTTCCAGCTCATTAGCAAGCTGGCCAGAGGCCTGTTTGGCCAAAGCCATGACAGTGTCCCATCTAGATTTTTGATACCTTGCTACATAAGCCATGTAATTTGCTTGCCTGAGTCCCAAGGACGCTGCCATGTATTGTTTTTAGCCATGGCATCAATCTTCCTGGAATCCTTGTCAGGAGGATGTGAAGCCAGGGAATATTATTTATCACAGGCTGCAGCCTGAACCACTCCACATGACTGCATTGCTGTGAAAGGAATTCTGTGTCAGGACCTGACAGTGTGTACCTCCTGTCCATCTTTTTATCCACAGGAGGCACAGAATTAGGAGTTTTTAAAATTTTTATTGTTTGTTTTCTAAATGATTTATGCAAAAGAATAGACAATCTCCTAGACTCTGGTATAGCCATCATTTCTACAAAATCAGGTTCCTCTTGCTCATCCACAGCTTCCTCCAATGGGAGCTGGAGGGTTTCAGCAACTTTTTTGTAAAACATGAAAGTGAGAGGGGGACTCAGAAAGCATAGGGGGAGATTCTAAAGGTCTGTCTGGGGAGATGTCCTGTTCAATGGGCACACCCAGACCCTCCAAGTCACATTCATACTGTTCATAATCATCCTCCCCCTCCTCTGGTTCATAAAACTCCTCAACATCATATTCCTGAACCGGTGGGACCGACCGAACCGACCTTTTACCAGACAGTGGCGGTTCGGACGGAACTGGAGAAAGTGACTGGACAATCTGAATAGCTCTTGCTATCTCTGCAGCAGTTGGAGAAGGAATTTTGGGCTCCACACCTGCTGATTTTCTTGTTTTCTTTACTGGAACTGGCTCATCCGAGCCAGCTTTGTGTTTACCTGAGGAAGTCTCGCCCTGGTCAGAGGGCACTCCCTCCGGTTCAGTTGGCACCGAACCGGGCTGGCCATCTGGGTCAGTGGACTTTTTGGCCTCTCGTTCCCTGAGCCTGCCAACTCTCTTATCCAGGGTGGCTGCAGGAAAATTTTTACAAATCTGGTAGTCTGAATTGAGGTGGTCAAACCCCAGACAATATACACATGTGGTGTGTGGGTCAGCCTTGGCAAAGACTTCCCCACAAGCATCACAGTGTTGAAACCCAGTGGGCCCGGGTTTTCTTTTGGGTTTCACAGACATAATGCCAGACTAACCAAAAACTTGCCCTTTTAACGGCAGTGCCAGGCAAGACACCCTTATCGGTTCCTAACCGTGTCACTGGTCTTGGAAAAAAACGTAATGAATTCCGTTTTTTTTTTTAGAACCGATAAGAACTGGGAACCGCACTCTAAAACCTCTAATTTTTGTAACTTCAAGTTTTAAAGCAAGCTGATCGGTTCAAAACTGAACCGATAACATTTACAAGTTCCACACAGAAATTAAACTGAAATTACTTTCGATACCACAGACAGTGCTTGAACCGATCGGTTTTGCGGTTAAAATAATAATATTCTCGGTTGATTTGAACCGAGAAAACACTGTTTAAACCGAGAAATGAACTGAGCAGTAGGAGAAATCTCCGGAGCGACTGTTCAGTGAGGCGGAGTAAAGAATCTGACAGTTTGGGTTTGAAATAACCCAGACAGAGCTTTTCTAACCGAGCTCGTGCTCTAAGTTCCATTCTTAGAATGGGAGTTAACTCTTTCACCTCCGGAGCAGTCCTAATGGTGGGACAAACTGCAATTGTCATAATATAGCAAGACTTCATGTTGTTTGAACCATACTTTCATGGCCTGCGTGCACAAGGCCTTGGACAGAGTGCCTCCCTGCTTGTTGATGTACCACATGGTGGTAGTGTTGTCCGTCCTGACCTGAACCACCTTGTTCTGTACTGACTTGAGAGAAAGCTTGTAGGGCAAGAAGTACTGCACTGAGCTCCAGCAGATTGATATGAAGAAGGGATTCCTGAGGGGATCACAGTTCCTGGGCTGTGAGAGCCCGCAGATTGGCTCCCCACCCCAAAAGGGAAGTATCTGTGGTAAGAACCACAGAGTGAATCTAAGTGACAAATTGAACACCTTGCCTCAGATTGTCCAGGTCCTGCCACCACTGAAGGGCTTGAATTAAGGTCTGAGTAACAGGAAATGTGTTTGATTTATAGGGCTTTGACCAATACTAACTTGTGGGATCTTTTAGGACTGGTAAAGAAGGATCATACATACGATACTAGAGCTCATTGTTACCAATTGTTAAAAGATAGATATAATACAAATAGAAGGAAACATTGGTTAAGCAATAGAGTGACAGAAATTTGGAATATGTTACCACGGGAGGTCGTAGAAAGCATTACAATGCAGGAATTTAACACACAGATAAATTTCTAGTAAGTAAAAATATAAAAGGGTATAAGTAAAGTGTTGCTTGCGAGCTCACGGACAAATGTATTTATGCTCTGTAATGTCTATGTAATCTATGTAACTAGTTTCGTAAGAGGATCTTTCCTTTGGGACCAAAAGGTCCTCAGATGGAACTGAATGTCCCTCATCTGAAACCTGTCCCCTTGGACCACTGCCATGGAAGCTGCCATGTTGCCCAAAAGCTGAAGAAAATGCCTTGCTGGTCAAGAAACCAGAGGGAGGAAGGAAGAGGCCAGCTGAGAGATGGCTGTTGCCCTTTCCAGAGGAAGGAAAGCTCTTGCCTTGAGTGTGTCCAGCTCTGCTCCTATAAAAGTGAGGAGCTCTACTGGCTTGAGAACCGACTTGGGAAGATTGAGAAGGAACCCCAGGGAAGTGAGAACTTGCTGGGTAACCTGCAGATCTGACTTGACTTGGTCTGGGGACTGGCCCACAAGGAGCCAATCGTCCAGGTATGGAAAGATAGAAATCCTTTTCCTTCTTAAAAAGGCCACCACTACTGCTAGGCACTTTGTGAACACCCTTGGAGCTGAAGTTAGGCCAAAGGGCATTGCTCTGAACTGGTAATGGCCTGAGGGCAATTCGAACCTGAGGTACTTTCTGTGGGAGCACTTGATGAGAATGTGAAAATTAGCATCCTTGAGGTACAGGGAGGCTAGCCAGTCTCCTGACCTCAGAGAGGGAAGAATTGTTCCCAGAGTCACCATCTTGAATTTTGGCTTTAGTAGGTGCTTGTTCAGATATCTTAGATCTAGGATGGGTCGCCACTCCCCTGTCTTTTTTGGGGTAAGAAAGTACCTGGAGTACAGACCTTTGCCCCTGTATGGGGTAGGAACTCTCTCTATGGCTCTTAAGGACAGTAGAGAGGCAACCTCTGCCTCTAGAGCAAGGGTTTCTGATGTATTTGCAGGTGGAAAAGATCTGGGTTTCAGTTTCGGAAAATTTTTGAAACTGAGAACCAGCCCCTGGCTTACAACCTCCAGAACCCACTTGTCTGAGGTAACAGACATCCAGTCCTGGACAAAGTAAGCCAACCTGCCGCCTAACGGAATGGGGGAGTCAACTTGGGCTGACACATCAGGGTGCCTGCTTGGCAGGAGCCTTAGGCTGAGGGATGGATGCAGCCCTCTTTCATCCCCCCTCTGCCTCTCCCTCTGAAGAACCCCCTCTGAGAAAAGGAAGAAGAGGCCTGCGCCTGGTAGAAAGGCCTGCTCCTGCCCCTAGCTTGCTGCCTTTGAGGAGTTGCCTGTCTCTCCTTGGCCTGGGCACTCCTATAAATGGTCCTGTACTCAACCATTTTCTTTATGTAATTCTCTGCTCCCCAAACAGAGAATTACCCACCACAGGGAAACCCATGGCCTTAGCCTGGGTGTCCTGCGAAAGGCTAGTACATCTGAGCCAAGCCATTCTCTGAAGAGCCACAGATGTAGCCATTACTCTTGAAGACACATCATTGGAGTCCACAGCAGCATGAAATTGCACCTTTGATGCCTCGATCCCATCAGCAGCCACCCCCTTCAGCTCCTTGGCTAGCTGGGGGGGAAGCCTGTTTAGCCAGGGCCAGTACAGTGTCCCACCTGGACTTCTGGTACCTGGCTGTATAGGCCATATAGTTAGCCTGCCTAAGTCCCAAAGATGATGCCATGTACTGCTTCTTTGCCATGGCATCTATCTTCCTGGAGTCTTTGTCTGGGGGTGTGAAGCCAAGGGAATATTTGCCTTGTCACAGGCTCCAGCTTGCGCTACCCCAACATCGCTGCACTGCTGACAGAAAAACTCCGTATCTGAGCCTGATAAGGTGCACCTCTTGTCCATTCTCCTGTCAACAGGAGGTACAGAATTAGGAGACCTTAGAATTTTTTGTGTCCGTTTCCCAAAGGACTTATGGAAGGGGAATAGACAGT
Source organism: Neoceratodus forsteri (assembly GCA_016271365.2). Classification (NCBI taxonomy): domain Eukaryota; kingdom Metazoa; phylum Chordata; order Ceratodontiformes; family Ceratodontidae; genus Neoceratodus; species Neoceratodus forsteri. The sequence goes on from CM057451.1 coordinate 1,098,870,183, forward strand.
CTCTTAGACTCTGGGATGTCCATCATCTCAACAAAATCAGACTCCTCCTGATCCTCCACAGCCTCCTCTATAGGAAGCTGGAGGGTTTGAGCCACTTTTTTGTAAAACATAAAGTGAGGAGGGGACTCAGAAAGCCTAGAAGGGGAAAACACCAGAAGGTCTCTCTGGGGAGATGTCCGGTTCCACAGGCACATCCAGACTTTCACCGTCATAATCCTCCTCTTCAAAATCCCCCTCATCAAACTCCGATTCGTAAAAATCTTCTGGGGAATAATCCTGAACCGGGAGAACTAACCGTACCAAATCTCTGCCAGAAGGCCCCGGATCGGTCGGAACCAGATGAAGCGATTCAACAATCTGAATCGCTCTGGCTATCTCTTCGGCAGTCGGAACATGAAGGTCTGGATCCGAACCGGCTGATTAATCCTTGCGCTTTCTTTTAGTAGGAAGCAATCCTTCAGGATCAGCTTTCCTCTTGCCCGAAGAAGTATCGCCCTGGTCGGAGGGCACTCCTTCTGGTTAGGTAGGAACCGAACTGGGCTGGCCTTCCGGGTCAGTGGATTTCTCGGCCTCCTTATCCCTATGTCTACCTAACCTTTCATCCAAAGCAGACTTAGGGAAATTCTTGCAAATTTGGCAGTCTGAATCCAGGGGGTCAAACCCCAGACAGTAAAGACAAGTGGTATGGGGATCGGCCTTAGCAAAGACCTCCCCACACACACTGCAGTGTTGAAACCCAGTGGGCCCGTTTTTTTTCTTGGGTTTCTCAGACATGGCCAACCTAACAAAACTTACCCTTTATACGGCAACCGACAGGCAAGACTCCCCTATCGGTTTCTCACCATGTTACGGGTGTTGGAAAAAAACGTTCAGTTCACCTTTTTTTTTTAAAACTGATATAGACCGGTAACCACATACTAAACTTTTTCAGAAAAGATTTTTCTAAAGGATCGGTTCAGCTGAACCGACCGAAAAAATACAGTTTTACAATTTCCAAACAATAACTATCCTAAGTACTTACAGTACCACAGACAGAGTCCTGAACCGACAAACAGAACTTATTGCGGACTAAAATCGACAACTTTAACTGACTTTGAACCGAGCAAAAGGAGAAATCTCCGGAGCGACTGTTCAGTGAGGCGGAGTAAAGAATCTGACGGTTTAGTTTCAAAGTATTACAGACAGAGTTTTCAACCGAGCTCGAGCCCAATGTTCTGTGCCTGGCATATCATTTTAACCCTTCACTCTCCGGGGCAGTTCATGTGATGGAGCTAACTGCAATTGTCAGAATACAGCAAGACTTCATGTTGTTTGAAGCTTTGCTCTGAACTGTATCTAGTACAGCTCCAATGACTTGGAGCTGTTGAAATGGTACTATCTGGGACTTGGGGAAGCTGACCGTGATCCCCAGAAGGAAGAACAAGTTCAGAGTGAAAGAGAGAGACACTTTCAGGCTGGTAGGAGAGGGTGCTGCGAAGAGCCAGTCGTCCAGGTATGGAAAGACAAATGCCCTGGTGGCGTAAGAATGCCACCACCACTGCTAGGTACTTCGTGAACACCCGGGAGGCCGAAGAAAGGCCAAAAGGGAGTGCCCAAAACTGGAAGTGATCCTCCATAAAAGTGAAATGGAGGAAGTGGCGGTGGGCCGGGAGGATAGGGATGTGCAGGTAGGCATCCTGCATATCCAAGGAGCACAGCCAAGAGTTGGGATGAAGCAAGGGAAGGAGCCCCTGAAGGGTCAACATATGAAACTTCTTGTACTCGACGAAGGTGTTTAGTGTGCAGAGGTCCAGGATCGGTCTCAGGTCACCCATTTTCTTTGGGACTAGGAAGAAGTGGGAATAAAATCCCCTTCCTGTCTGGTTTTGAGGGACAGGTTCTATGGCCCCCTTTAGGTGGACAGCCCGAATCTCTTGTGAGATGAGGGGGACTGGATCCACAGGATAGAAAAACTGTCCCGGAGGTAGAGGGGCGGAAATCTCGAACTTGATCGAGTGACCTCGCCGGATGAGCTGAAGCACCCAAGACTCTGCGGTGACGAACCTCAAACCTTACAGGTGGAGGTCGAACCTCCCTCCGACCGATTCCTCCTGAGGTAAGAGAGGGAGCAGAAGGAGGGGAAAGGAGTCAGGATGCTGAGGGAAGGGGAGCTTTGGCCCCTGAGGCTGGTTTGGAGAATTTAGCCAGTGGGGTTTGGGCTGCGGAGCCAGGGGCATGTCTTTTTCCCCTGACGCTTGGCCTGGTTCTTGTTCCACCTTCTTTGGCAGCAAAAGGGCTGCTTTTTCTGACCTGTGTTGTACACAGAGCGTACGTCTCTCAAGGAGCGTCCACTTTCTTGCAGTCCTGTGATGGTATCTTTTACATCGTCGCCAAAGAGGATGGAACCCCTAAAAGGGGTGTCCAAGAGGGAATTCTGTACATCCTGTGCCAAACCAGCTATCCGAAGCCAGTGGAGACAGATTCTGGTGGCTGCTGCCCTAGCCACCAAGTCGTACGTCGCTCGCAGAGCGTGATGACATAAGGACTTCCCCATCCTGACCTTGTCCAGGAGCTTCTTCCTAAGGGTTTCATCTTGAATCTCAAGTAGATCCCTTTCCAGCACCGAAAAAGTAGCTTTTTGGAAAGCAACCATGTGCAAGACATAGTTGAGAGATCTAATGCCACAGGAGGGGGAAGAAGAAGAACAGGTTACTCACCTGTAACAGTAGTTCTAGGAGTGGTATATGTTGTTCATCCACCCTCTCTGGCATGTCAATTTCCCCTTTAAATCTGGCTGGAAGTCTTCAAGCTGGCTCCTCCCACCCACATGGGTGGTAAATACCTCGGCTCTACCCCATGACGCCAGATCTTAGTCCACTGGAAGCAAGGTTGTGCGTCTAAAGCCAGGGAGGTCGGGTGGGTGCATGTGGATGAACATATACCACTCCTAGAAAGTACAGTTATGTAAGAACTTACCATAACAGTAGATCTTCGAGAGAGGCTCTTGCAGTAGGTAATTACATATAGGACTGATGCTGGCCGGCGGCAGGACCCCACGGAAAAATTTCTAGCTAGCAGTCCCTGGCGGTCACTTCCCGTCAGGTGACCGGCGTCATCGATGTCGGTATAAAGGGGCGGTCCTACGGCTGCCTTCCAGTTCTTTCCCGCCACAGGCCTGGAAGGCCCAGACGAGAGAGAAGCAGACATTTCCCTCAATGGAAAAGGAGCTGAAAAAGCCTAGGGGGATGGAGAGCGGGAAGGTATTACCTACTGCAAGAGCCTCTCTCGAAGATCTACTGTTACGGTAAGTTCTTACGTAACTGTACTATCTTACTTCGAGAGGGCTCTTGCAGTAGGTAATTACATATAGGACAGAATCCCAAGCAGTCTGGAACAAATGAAAGGCACCGGGAGGAGGAACTACTCCAAAAAGTAGCCAATAATCTAGCAGGTCTCAAGAAAGGAGGCCTTGCAAGACAGCTAACCCGAAGCCTGCTCTACGACGAGAGGCAATGTCCAAACTGTAATGTTTAGTAAAGGTATGGACTGAAGTCCAAGTGGCAGCAGCACAGATGTCTGCCGCAGACACGTTCTTGAAACAAGCCGCAGAGGCTGCTACTCCACGAGTGGAGTGGCCTCTGACTTGACCCGGTAGGGTCTTGTTGTACTTGTCATAACAGAAAGTGATGCAATGGGCCAACCATTTTGATAGGCATTGCTTAGAGACAGCATTGCCTTCTCTTTTGTGAGCAAAAGAGACAAACAACTGATCAGTCTTTCTGAGATCCTTCGTCCTATCGGTGTAGTATCTCAGGATCCTGTGAACATCCATGGTATGGAGCAGGTATTCTCCTTGATTGGAGTACTGCGTGAAGAAGGCAGGTAATTCAATAGACTGATTCAAGGTAGATTCCGCTACCACTTCGGGAGAAAGTTAGGATTCGTGCGAAGAGCTACTCGTTCTTTGTGAAAAATCAGATAGGGGATTTTGCACATCAGGGCCTGGAGCTCAGAAATTCTGCGGGCAGAAGTAATGGCCACCAAGAAGAGCGTCTTCCATGATAAAAACTTCAAGTCTGCAGAAGCCGCAGGCTCAAAAGGAGGAAGGGTAAGTTTCTCGAGGACAAAGTTCAAGTTCCATGGGGGAACTGGAATCCGGACAGGGGGCCTGAGATGAAGGACGCCTCTGAGGAAAGTTTTGGATACCTCCAGCTGGGCAAATGCCTTGTCAGTGAAAGGGACATGGCAGGCTGAAATAGCCACCATATGGACTTTCAAAGAGGAGTGACTGAGACCCAGGTCAAAAAGATGACGCATGTACTCAAGCAGAATGGTCACAGGGCAGGAAAAGGGTTCCACGTTCCTGGCCGCAGCCCAGATAGAAAATCTTTTCCATTTCATGGCGTAGGTGGACCTAGTGGAGGGTTTTCTAGCCTCCACCAGAATCTCGGCCACCTTAGGAGAAACGCCAAAATGAGATTGAGCTAGGTCTGCAGGAGCCATGCATGAAGTTGAAGGGACTTGAGTCCCGGATGGACCAGGGTCCCCTGATCCTGGGTCAGCAATCCTGGAGATAAAGGAAGAGGAGGAACCTCTGAGTATTGTTGTAGAAGAGAGAACCAGATTTGCCTGGGCCAGAAAGGAGCAATCAGAATCATTCTCACTCCTTCTAAAGCCAGCTTCTGTAACACATGAGGGACCAGAGGTTGGGAAAAGCACAGACAAATCTGTCCTTCCAGCTTAGAGATAGAGCATCGTTCCAGAAAGCGTCTCGCTCTGGAACGAGCGAGCAAAAGATTGGAAGCTTTGCATTTTGGGAAGAAGTGAACAGGTCTATCTGAGGAGTTCCCCAAATCTGGAAGATGCTTTTTAGAACTTTTTCGTCCAATTCCCACTCGTGTGGTAGAGCCGACGAGTGACTTAGTCTGTCTGCCAGGACATTGTCGACTCCCGAAACTGGATGCCGTGAGGTGAAGGTTGTGAAGCGTTGCCCAATCCCAAACCCTCATCGCTTCCCTGCACAGCGGGTAGGACAGAGTCCCTCCCTGCTTGTTGATATGCCACACCACACACATGTTGTCCGTTTGGACAGTTAGGTGACCGGGAAGGATGAATTGGTGAAGGGCCTGGAGAGCATACAGCACTGCTCGAAGCTCGAGCACATTGATACGGAGAACTATCTCCGTCTTTGACCATAGTCCCTGGGTTCGGTGAGGACCCAGATGGGCTCCCCAATCTTCGCCTGAAGCGTCCGTGGTCGGAGTCTGATCGGGGGGAGGATGAAAAAAGGGGACCCCCCAGAATAGGTTCTCTCGAACCATCCACCATTGCAAGTCTCTTACCATCGGCGAGGAGATCAGAACTAGATGATCTAGATCGTCTACCCATTGATCCCACTGAGATCGGAGAGTCCACTGAGAGATTCTCATGTGGAGGCGCGCGCATGGAACCGTCGGGATGGTCGCCACCATAAGCCCCAGTAGACAAAGCACTGACCTCGGCGGGATCCTCCTGCATTCCGACAGGAGGGAAATCTGTGACTGGAGGGAGACCCTCCTGTCCAGAGGCAGAAAGACCTTGCACAGTGATGTGTCGAGAATTGCCCCGATGAACTGAAGCCTCTGTGAAGGCTCCAGGTGAGACTTGGAATGGTTGATGGTAATACCCAGGCCAGTGAAAACCTGCTGGGTGAGGGAGAGAAAATGCAGGAGTTCCTCCCTGGATGAGGCCGCCAGGAGCCAGTCGTCCAGGTAGGGAGAGCCTGGAGTACTGCGTGCAGTTCTGGAGACCCAATCTCCGCAAGAATATAGACAGGATGGAGGCTGTCCAGAGGAGGGCAACTAAAATGGTGCAGGATCTGCACCGGAAGACATATGAAGAGAGACTTAAGGAGCTGAATATGTATAGCCTCGAGGAAAGGAGGGGGGGGGGACATGATAGAAACTTTCAAGTATCTCAAGGGAATCAACAAAGTCCAAGAGGGTAGCATCTTTCAAAAAAAGAGGTGTGCAAGAACAAGGGGGCACAATGTGAAGATAGAAGGGGGGGCTCAGAGGTAATTTAAGGAAGTATTTTTCCACAGAGAGGGTTGTGCATGCATGGAATGGCCTTCCGGAGGAGGTTGTGGAGTCAAAACAGTGGTGGAATTCAAGCATGCATGGGACAGTCATAAGGCAATTCTAGGGGGTTGGGGTAGGAAGAAGTAGGCTGCTGGTTAACTAGGATCTGCAGCTTATCCAATAGGTAGGGAAATGGGCAGACTGGGTGGGCCAAGCGGTCCTTATCTGCTGTCAAAATCTATGTTTCTATGTTTCTAGGGAAAAACCTGAGCTCCCAACGAACGCAGGTGGGCCGCAACCACCGCCAGGCATTTGGTAAAGACTCGGGGGGCCGAGGAAAGACCAAACGGGAGCGCGCAGAATTGGTAATGGACCCCCTGGAATGCAAACCTGAGGTACTTTTGGTGCGAAGGGCGAATGGAGATGTGCAGGTACGCATCCTGCATATCTAGTGCACAAAGCCATTGGCCCGGCTGAAGCAGGGGCCAAAGGGTTTGAAGGGAAAGCATCCTGAACCTCTTGTATTCCACATACAGGTTCAGAGAGCTGAGATCGAGAATAGGTTTGAGATCTCCTGTCTTCTTTGGTACAAGGAAGAAGTGGGAATAGTAACCCGTCCCGTAGAGGTGAGGGGGACGGGTTCTATAGCCTGTTTTGCAAGGAGCGCCGAGATTTCGTCCCTGACCAAAGGAAGATGGTCTCTTGAGTAAGCGGAGTTCAGAGGGGGGTGACGTGGAGGTTTCTGTAGAAACTCTATGGAGTGCCCCTCTGCTATGATCTGAAGCACCCATGAATCCGATGTTATCCTCTCCCAACCCAGAAGGTGGAGGGAGAACCTCCCTCCTACCAGTTCCTCCGGGGCTGCCGGAGGCGGTGGGAGAGGGAAGGAGTCAGGTGGTGTGAGGCAGCACCGCAGCTGGAGCACCCGTAGCTTTTTTGGGTGGCGGGGCCTGGCAGCTCTGGGGGGCCGACATTTAGTGGCCGCGCCTTCCCTGAGTTTAGCCCTGGGGCGGCTGCGTCTGCGAAGGGACGGCGCCTGTGGGGATGGGTACGGTACATTGAATCAACAGATGTGGGGCCGTCCCTTCCTGCAAATCAGTGATGATGTCCTGACATCACCACAGCACAGAACCCCTGAAAGGTGCTTCTTGGGTCACTGACTGCACCTCCGGGACCAGACCTGACACACGGAGCCATGCAAGACACCGAAGACTGACGGCAAAGGCAGAACTCCATCCTGCGGTGTCCACTGCGTCGTAGGTCGTCCTCAAAATATGATGACTGGCCGAATGAGCAGAACGGACCAGGTCGGCCAACTCCTGCTTGACTTGGGAGTCAGGCAAAGAGTCGATCTTAGATTCCGCCTGGGTAAGGACGGCCTTCTGGTAATCCCCCATATGTGCTACATAGTTCAGGGCCCTAATCCCCAGTGTGGAAGAAGCGTAGATCTTCCTTCCATACTGATCCAGAAGGTGAGATTCCTTATCCGGGGGAGACGAGCTCAAGTGTTTTGGGCGTGCTGACCGGCCGTGAGCGGCGCTAATCACAACCGAGTCTGCACGGGGGTGAGAGTCTAAAAAGTCTACACCCTCCGGAGCCTGGTATAGCCTGTTCGTCTTCCTGGGAAGTGGGGCTAAAGCTGACGGTTGCTTCCAAATCGTGGAAAAAAGGTGGGCGTGAGGCTCGATCCAGGGTGGCACAAAGGTAGGAGCCGTAAGAGGTAAGTCCAGATGTTCGGCCAGTTTAACCCGTTGAGGATCGGGCTCTAAGGAGTGCCACTGATGGACCTCCTGGATCTTCCTGAGCAACTCCGTGAAGGAAGGATCCTCCGAAGGAGACTTCGGAGCAGTCCTCGGCTGGGGCTTGGACGGAGAGCGTGGTTCGTCGTCTTTCTCGGAACATCCATCGGAAGCCTCCGAGGAGTCCGAGAGAGAAGAGGAAGAATCTGAAGCAGAGTAAGACTCCCTAACTCGACTAGGGGAGGAGCGGGTTCATGGGGGAATCCCAGAGCAGCGTGTCCTGCCCCTCTCTGGATCCCGAGGGTAAAGCCCGGGAATCCGGAGGAGGAGAGGGAGTGTGCCGTCTGGGGCGTACGGGAGCCGGGGGTGGCACCATCACCGTAAGACGGCTCTCGACTTCCTTGGTGAGCTGAGCCTTGGCCTCAGCCCACCAGGAGGCAAGAGTCTCCTGAAGATCCACGGCGGCCTAGGGGGCGGTGGAGGAGGAGGAGGGGGATAGGTGTACGGAGGAAATCCGTAGGGGGAGTATCTGTAACCCGGCTGCGGGTATACTGGAGCCGGGTACTGCGGCGTCGGGTACTGCGGCGTCGAAGGAGTCGGCACAGAGTACTGCAGCGCAGGATACTGCAGACCTGGGAAAACCAGCGTTGGATGTGACGGCGGATGCCCAGGCACTGGAGGAGCTGCCGGAGCAGACGGCCCAGCCGGGTACTCCACGGGTGGATCATTCGGGATAGGCCCGTGGGGTGGAGGGACCGATGGAAGAGGAATATCCCCCGCCGGCGTCGGAGGGGCCGGCGCCGGGGCCAGCGTCAGATCCAGCTCTTCATGAAGAGGATCGGACGGTAGCCCAGGGTCCCGAGCCTCGTCCAGGGATGGAGGAAAAATCCGGGGGTCGGGCAGGGGGGACTGGGGCTCCCCTGGCCAGTGAGCTGCGCGCAGGCCTGGTACGACAGATCGGCAGGGGTCTGCCGTGAAGCTCCGAGGCCGGAGGAGCCGGCCGTGTGGCTTATGGGCGAACCCGGTGGGCGCCAGAGGCCGGCGTCCGACTTGAGACCCTTGGAGGTGAGGCTGAGTATGGGAGGCCGGTCTGGGGACACTGCCGTCGCCACCCGAAGGATCGGCGTCTTAGCGGCCTTCTCCGGCGTCGTCAGAGGGCGGCGTCCGGCAAGGAGGTGCCGCATCAGTGGGCGCGGGCCTGCGGCGAATACTGGGGGCTAGAGTCTCCTTTGCCGGAGACACGCGGTGGGCTCGACGCGAACCCGACAGGCGGGCGGCGTCTCCTCAAAGCCTTGGAGGTTGCCGTTGGGTGATCCCCCGGAGGGGATGTTACCTTGCCCGCGACTCCGGCCGGAGTCGCAGAGGAGGAGACCTTCTCCCGGTGCCTTTCCTTGTCCCGCTTCTTATGCCCTTCAGGGGAGGTCGATGCCTGCCGAAGTTTCTTCAACTCCTTCTCCATTGCGGACATCTTCTTTTGAGGAGATGGGCTTGAGGACTGCTGGTGTCGTCCTGCGCGTGGCGTGTGTTGAATCCAGCCGGTGCAGACACTTGTCAACAGCGTGGTGGGGCCTAAGCAGAAAAGGCAGAGGGAGTGACCGTCTTTGTGAGGCAGTTGGGCGCCGCCGCGAGTCACACTTATTCTTTGAAGGGGACGACATAAACCGGCGTTCACCTGGACGAAAGAAGAATAAAATTCTATACTGAAAACTTGTTGGAAAAACCGGCAGTGATGGGACTGAGCGAGAAGAACTTAACATGAGCGCTGCTACAAGCTGGCGGGAAAAGAACTGAAGGCGGGCATCTGGGACGCCCTTTATACACCGTCCGTATGGCGCGGTCACCCTGGCGAAGCGGTCCCCGCCGAGGGACTGCTAGCTAGAAATTTTCTGTGGGGTCCTGCCGCCGGCCGGCGTCAGTCCTATATGTAATTACCTACTGCAAGAGCCCTCTCGAAGTAAGATCTATTGTTATAGCTGAGTAACCTGTTCTTCTAGAAGCGTGGATATGTTGTTCATCCACTCTCTCTGGCAGACTCCAAGCAGTTCTCCGGGAGGAGGGAGGCAAGGCACACACCCCTTACTTGGGAAATAGAGACTGGAGAATCGAGGCCCCAAAACCAGCATCCCGGCATGACTCAAGGTCGATGTGGTAGTGTGTAAAGAAGGTGTTTGCTGACTTCCAGGTAGCAGCCAGACAGATTTCCTGGATAGGGATGTCCCTGGAAGCAGCCACCGATGCAGCAGTAGGGCGGGTAGAATGAGCTCTTATCCCTCTGGGAAGCTCCTTGCCCGCCATCTCATAGCACAGACCTATGCATGATGTAATCCACCTTGCAATGGTCTGTTCGGCTGCAGGTCTGCCAGAAGCGGCTTCAGCGTAGGTGACAAACAGCTGGCGAACCTCTCCACAAATTTCTGTTGTTTTCTCCTTATAATAGGAGTATGGAGCCTGTACCTGTACTCAGTGTCCAAGGTGTAATTAGGGTAGTACACTGGCAGAGTTAGCATCTGGTTAAGATGAAACTCTGACACCACCTTCGGAAGGAATTTTGGGTTGGGGCACAGGACAACTTTGTTCCTGTGGAAGACCAGATAAGGGGAGTCCACCGAAAGTGCCTGGAGCTCCCCTGTCCTTCTGGCTGACGTGATAGCCACCAGGAAGGCAGTCTTCCACGACAAGTGTGAAAGCTCACACTTGTGCATGGGTTTGAATGGCTTGCCCATGAGCTTTGCCAAAACCAGCAAGAGATCCCACGGAGGTAGACGTTCATGCACCGGAGGGGATATGTAATCCAGGCCTTTGAAGAAGTGCCTGACCAATGTCTCCTGCGCCAATGTTGGCTGACCGGCCCACGCCCAGTAAGCAGAAATAGCTGCCAGGTGCACCCTAAGGGTCGATGACCATAGACCCCCTTTGGAGGGAGACCAAAGGTAGTTGAGAATGTTAGCCACAGAGCAGGATAAGGGGTCCAGACTCTTAGCCTGACACCAAATAGAAAATCTCTTCCATTTGAAGGTATAACATTTCCTGGTCAATTTCTTACAAGATGCCTCCACTACGTTGTAGACATCCTTGGAAAGACCCAGAGCCTGGAAATCTAGCCACCCAGGTACCAGGCTGTGAGGTGCAGGGATTGAAGGTCTGGATGGAATACCTTTCCCTGGTTCAGAGATATCAGGTCCGGGCATGTACAGAGTCACTCCAGGGGCCTGTAGCTGAGGCTGAGGAGATCTGGGTACCAGAACTGGCGCGGGCAGTCTGGGGCTACCAGAATCACCTTCGCCTTGTCCCTCCTCAAATTGAGTAACACCTTGTGGATCAAGGGAAATGGAGGGAAAGCGTACAGGAGGCCTGGGGTCCATGGCCTCTAAAAGGCATCCCCCTGCAGTGAGCCCTGCCGAAGGGGGCAGGCATGGAACAGCCTCAGCTTGGTGTTTTCCCTGGAGGTAAACAGGTTCACCAATGCTTTGCCGAAGCGGGAGAACAAGCTGTGAGCTACCTCTGGATGGAGAGACTACTCGTGGGATGTCTGGTCTAGACGGCTGAGAGCATCCGCCAGCTGGTTCGAGACTCCTGCCACATGAACACTTAGGAGATCCGCCTCCAACCAGCGGATGAGGGTCCAGATGCGGAGCGCCTCCTTGCAAAGCAGACAGAAGTGCATGCTGCCCTGTTTGTTGAGGTAGTACATGGTCGTGGTATTGTACGTCTGGACTTGAACCACTTGACCCCGGAGCTGAGGAGTGAAAGCTGACAGTGCCAGTCTGACTGCTCTGAGCTCCAACAGGTTGATGTGGCGTCGGGACTCCTTGGGGGTCCAGAACCCGTAGGCTCTGTTGTCCCCCATGTGGGCTCCCCAGCCCATGAGAGCGGTATCGGTCGTGAGAACGACTGTAGGCTTGAGGCGGACAAACGGCATCCCTTCCTGCAACTGGTCTGGGGCGGTCCACCATTGGAGAGCATCCCACGTCTTCTGGGTCACAGTGATCAGCTGGTCGAAATGACCAAGGCGCTGAGTCCACTGAGCAGCCAGCTCCCATTGGAGGGGGCGCATGTGCCATCTGGCCCAATGGACCACAGAGGTGCACACCACCATGTAACCCAGAAGGCACAGGAAGTCCCGGGTAGGGCACAAGTGCCTAACCAGAAATGATTGGGCAAAGGAGGAAAGAACCTGTGCCCTGTCCGCTGGGAGCCGAGCTCTGGCTTGATGAGAGCCAAGCTCTGCCCTGATGAATCCCATCACCTGAGAAGGCACGAGTTGCGACTTGGCCTTGTTGATCAGGAGACCTAGATGGGAGCAGGTTCGGAGAGCCAGATCCCTGGATCTCTCCACCTCCTGGAGAGAAGAACCTGCCAAGAGCCAGTCATCGAGATAAGGGTAAATTCGAACTCCTCGAAGCTGGAGATGGGCTGCCACCACTGCGATGCACTTGAAGACCCTCGGGGCCGGTGACAGGCCGAAAGGCATGGCTCGGAACTCTTACAAGGTCCCCCTAGACCCTGAAGTGGAGGAACTGCTCATGGGATGGACGGATTGGGACGTGGAAGAACGCGTCCTGCAGATCCAGTGAACAGAACAACGTTTTGCTCCAGGAATGGTATGATCTGGTTCAGAGTTACCATCCGGAAGGTGCGAGACCTGAGATATTGATTCAGGTCATGAAGATCTAGGATGGGGCACCAGCCCCTCGCCTGCTTGGGCACCAGGAAATACCTGGACATGAAGCCTGGGTCTGTAGGAGGATCTGGCACTGGAGCTACTGCCTCCTTGTGGAGGAGCTGAACAATGTCGTCTCAAAGAGCTGACCAAGTGCAAGCTGAGATCCTTTCCTCCAGAGAGGCATGGGCTCGGCTGGGAGGGTACAGCTCAAATTCCAGAGGCAGTCCCTGGCCGACCACTTCTAGAACCCACCTGTCCAAAGTGATATCGGATCAGGCGGAAAGAAAGTGGCAGAGCCGGCCCCCCACGGGAGGACCCAGAGCTGGCGTGATGGGTGTAGGGGTGGCAACCCCCAACCCGTCACTGAGCAGGCTTAGAGGAGGAGGAAGCTGCTGGACTGGAACCTCAGTCTCCTTTACGGGGTTGTTGAGGACCCTGTTTGGGTCGGGGCACCAAACTTGAGGCTGCTGCTGTTACTGCAGGCCTCCTTGATAGGAGGGCTGCCTAACCGCAGGGGGAAGAGTGCCGAAAAGGCTACTTCTTGCGCGTCTGCTGGTTCTTGCCTGAAGAACCCTTCGCAGAGGTAGCATCCAAGGTGGCATTGGACTGCTCTATGCGCTGGAGGTGACCAGCCACTCCTGGAACGAAGAGGTCGGTGCCTAGGAAGGGCACGTTAGCTAACTTGTGCTGGGTATCCACCAGGAAGGAAGATAACCTCAGCCAAGCCCTGTGGTGAGTGGCCACTACGGCTGCCAAAGAGCGGGCACAGGAATCTCCAATGTCCAGGGCCATCTGAAGCTGCTGTTTTGCAACAGCACGGCCCTGACCACGGACCTGCTTCACTGTGGTTTGCATGTCCGCTGGGAGATGAGGGAGGACTTCATCCAATGACCCGAGGAGGGCATGAGAGAAGTGTGCCATAACAGTCGAGCTGGCCTGACGAAGGCCTAAGGAGGAGGCTGCATAGACCTTACGGGCAGAATGGTCCATATTCTTGTCCGGGGCTCAGTCAGTGTTGGCCGAGTTACCAGTACGTCTGAACACAGAAGCAGTCACTAGGCTTTCGGTCGAAGGATGCTCTGTGAACCCTGCCAGGGACCCTATGGCCACTGTATCTTTGCGAACCATGCGGGCAGATGGAGTTGGGCAGGAAGCAGGACGCTGCCAAAGCTCAAGAGCCGGGCCAACAATGGCTTCGGCCACTGGAAAGACCTGCGTCGGGGTATCCCTCCTTTTGAGGATATCCGTAAGGGGGTATTCTGCCTTTTTCTGGATAGGCAGCAGGGGCATTCCGGTGGATTTGGAGATCAGGTGGAGAATGACCTGAAAGGAGGAAGGGCCTTCCTCCAGTCCTGCCATGGATGACTCATCATCCCCCAGATGAGAGTGTAATCCAGTGTCATCAGAGTCCGAAGAGTCTGGGTACAAAGGTCTCCCGCCTAGGTCACCCTCAATGCGCGGAGGCGATCGGGGATGACTGTGATTGACAGATGTCAGGGAAGCCTGGTGTCTGGTCAGTTCGCTTTCGAGGGAGCCCCTCCCTGAGGCTGCTTAGACGATGGCTCCACCAAAATCGGTGGAGAGATCGGAATAGGCCGAGCTGGGATACAGGCTGGCCCCACAGGAAGTGGAACCGACGCCTTCGGTTCCGAAGGGTCAGTGTTGGCCTAGGAGGCGGAAGCCAAGTGATGGTCAGGGCGGCCGGCTTCTGCCCGGTCAGAATCAGCTGTTGCAAAATCAAATCCTCATAGCATCGACGGAGTTTTCGTTCAAAGCCTCTCCTCATCCGAGGAGGATGAGGACCGGTGGCAGTGCCTCTTTATTGAATGTTTATGACCTTTTTTCAGCCGTTCGACTGAAGGGGTCCTGGTCCTCCATCGAGACTGACGGGGTCGGTTCCGTCGATCGGGAGACACCAGAGTCAGTGAGAAGCGAGGTTCCGGCACCTTTTCCCCGGTCGGAACATCCAAGGGCAGTGTCTCCTAATCGGGAAAGGAAAGGACAGGAGTCTTTTCTAAGGAATCGTCGACCGGAGTGGGGTGATAAAGGCTTCGATCGGGTGGGAGAGTAATCTCGGCCGATTCAGCTGTTTCCTCGGTCTCGGTCTCTTGGCCAGACGGAAGGTCCGTAAAGCCGGCAGCCGAGGAAGCGATTTTGACTGAAGTAGAGACCACATGTTCCTGGGACTTGGACCTCTCCTGGTCCCAGGAGTGTCTCCTTTTAGAAGGAGACAACTTTGGGTCCTTATCCCTCTTCCGAAGGCGGGAGGAGTGCAAGCCCGAGGGTGCCTCACCCCTGGTGGGGAGAGACTGGCACAACTCCCTAAAGGAGCCCGTAAAAGTAGAGCCAAGGTTGAGAGGTACGAAAAAGCTTCGACTGGTCAAAGCTTGAGCAGCCTCCTCCTCGAAAGCCTTCATCTGCTCCAGCTGCTCGGCGGATCCCGCGGCCGCGGAAACCGCCCACCTTGCCTCTTTCAATTTCACTGGTGGGTTTCTAAGCTCTGGTCTCCCAAATTTTAGGGGCGCCTTGCGGTTGTCCAGAACGTTGGGATGGAAGACCAAACAAAAGGTACAAGACATGGTGTCATGTACGACACCTACGCAATAGACACACGAGAGGTATGGATCGGTGCATGACATCTTCTGGCCGCAGGTACACTGGCGAAATCTGGGGGACGATTTGTCCTCCATGTGCGATGCCCTGTAATCGGAGGCGTTAACTCTGACGAGTTTAAGAGTAATTTGCAGTGAAAACTGACGTTGCGAATCCAGGGCCTACGAATTGCTAAAGTAGCATGAGGGAACCTGAATCTTCCAGCGGAAAGGAAGATCTAGCATCATGGGGCGGAGCTGAGGTATTTACCACCCGAGTGGGTGGGAGGAGCCAGCTTGAAGACTTTCCGCCAAATTTAAAGGGGAAAGGGACATGCCAGAGAGTGTGGATGAACAACATATCCACATTCCTAGAATAAATTTGTTGCCCGAACTGGTCTAACTGGCGAGAGTCCTTATCTGGAGGTGAGAAACTCAGGTGTTTCAGTTGGGCTGACCGGTCATGGGCAGCAGTAATGACCATGGAATCAGCCTTACGATGGGAGTTAAGGTGTAGAATCCCTTCTGGGGGATAATAGGTCCAGTCTGCTTTCCTGGAGACCGCTGGTATGGAGGATGATTGCTGCCATATAGTGGTGACCAAGTCCTCGTGGGGTCCCATCCACGGGAGTATGGGGATGGGATCTGAAGTAGTAATGTCCAGGTGCTCCGCAAGCCTTTTGCATTGTGGATCAACTTCTTTTGTGGGTCAGCCTCTGGCTGCCTGTATGGAGCGCAAGTGGTCTCCAAAAGATGGGTCCTCTGGAGGGGACTTAGGAGACTCCTTTGGTGGAGCCTCAACCAGAGATCTGAGGGATCGGTGTCAGAGGGTTCTGAGCCACTAAGGATGGAAGGGTCCATACCCGCGGTACCTGCAGTATTAGAACCCGAGGTTTCACCCACAGGAGGCGGTGGAGGGGGGGCCCTGGGTTGGGGGCTTTCCCCTACCAATTGCCTGAGCTCTGACAGCAACTGGGTTCTGGCCTCCTGCCACCAGTGGGGTGCTTTTTCTGGCGCCGGTGGAGAAGGAGGCTTGTAGGACGGATAACCTGGGTACTGAAGCCAAGAGGGGTAATGATAACCCATCTGCAGATAGCAGGAATACCCAGGGTATCCAGGCGTCAGGGACGCATAGCCCGGTGTTGAAAAATGTGGGGTCAATGGCGGAACGGGATCCGAGCCTGGAAACCCGCCCGGAGGATCTGGCCCTGCTGGGGGCAGCGCATGGTGCCTCGGGGAGGTGCAGGATCTGGAAGGGACCCCGAAGGTCCTGAGGGAGAGACTCCATAGAGAGAACCCCAGCCGGGGTTGGAAAAAAGTCCGGGGATGGCGGAAGACCTGGTGAGGGGAGTAGGTCCGGAAGGAGCCCCAACAGCAGGTCTGACTGAGATTTTGCTGGAAGAATCAGCGGATCAGGTGGCAAGTCCTTGGGGTGCAACACCCTACAGGATGAAGGGTCACTGTGCCCCTCACTCTATCTGATGTCAGGGGCCTGATGGGAGAGTGGAAGGATTTGGGAGGGCAATGGAGGAGCAGTCGTCCAACTGATCGGACTGGGCCGGGCTGGAGGCAGTCCGAAGACCGCTGCTAGACCTATCAGCAGAGGCCATGCGCCCTTTGACGGAGTCGATGGGTGTCTTATCGGCAGGGCAGGTAGACAAAACATAGACCTCTAAAGAGGCGACCCGCGGCTGCCCGCTCACCTCAGCAGGAGGGGGAGAAGGTGCCCGGCCTAAAGAAGAGGACGGGGCCCCGGCAGAAGTACTCACAGTTTCGGAGGGCCTCCTGCGTGGTGACGGACTCCTCTCCCGGTGCCTTTCTTCTTTTTTGGGCCCAGTGACGACGACCTATACCGCAGTTCCTGGAGCTCCTTTTCCATTGACGCCAGTCATCAGGTCAGGAGATGGGCCTCAAGGGTCCGCTTGCGCCTGGTTCGGGTCACCTGGTTGAAGGCCTGGCAGATGGAGCACTCCTGGGAGTTGTGCTTAAAACCGAGGCAGAGGAGGCAGCGGGAATGGTCGTCCCCGTGCGGGATTTGGGCGCCGCACTTCGAGCACTTCTGTCTAGAAGACATCAAGTACAGTAAAACAAATTATTTGAAAACTAGTTATGAGGCGAAGAAAACTGACAAAATGGTGGACATCTGATCGCTGTTCTATCGCGTGCTGAATGTTACTAAGGCGACAGCGGGAAAGAACTGGAGAACGGGTGCAGGACCGCCTCCTTTATAGCCGGGCTGACATCACGACGCCCGACGTCGGGGGCAGTCCCCGCTGATTGCTATTTACAAGTTTGCCGTTCGGAACCGACGCCAGAGGGCGCAGTCCTATGTGTGAAGACCTACTACATGAACCCTCTCGAAGTAAGATCTCAGTTGTATCTACTACATGTATTTGAAGTACTGATTTGCCTTTAATATTTATAATTATGCTCTTGTGATATACTGCACTGCTGTACTGTATATGACTTCTGTTTTTGTAATGCAGTCTTATTACAGTATAGTTTTTCCCCACCTGTTGATATATCTTCACTTCCCCATATCTGTTAGCAGCTCAGTATGTCTTCCCAGGTGAAACTTTTTAAATAACTTACTGAAGAAATTCTGCATGACTATAGACTCTGCCTTTCAAACTTTGTGTTCCTGCTGGTTTTCCTGCCTAGAAGTTACAATTCTCTGCTTTTGAAATCAGAGTAATTTCTGTCGCAACAGCTTGTGATATCACAGCAGAGGACTGTGACTTCAAGGCAGGACAAGAAGCATATGAAGACTAAGGGGCAAACAGCCTGCTTTCCTGACAATGCCTTCAGCAATAAAGCATGAAATGTCCAGAAATTTAGCTGTAGGGGGGATGCTGCGATTGAGTCTTGCTGATGCCATCTGTCAGTGTTTCGCAGAAAACTGGAAAAATCAATTAAAACCAGAATAATCTATTGGTGGGTTAAAGAGCAAGGGAAACTTCCAAATGTAGACCAGTGCCATAAGATCTTGCCATCTGTCATCCCACCAGCAAGGTGTTTTTCTTCCAGTTTTCTTCCCCTGGGACGTCCGACATGTGTTGTGCCATTCCATGTCAGTCAACATCCCAACTTCCATGACACTCCAACGCTGTTGGGTGGCAGGTGTACTGTGGGAAATGCACCCCCATCCCCACCTGTGGAAGAGCAGTCCCTTGGACGATCAATCCTCCCATGACCCCTGAAAACTCAAGTTTGCTCCTGAACCTGGGTGACCAGCATAACGCTACCACTGGGTTGGCCTTTGAGATTTTTTTGACATTCACCTAAGAAGAAGATACCTCAGTTTAATAGGTCATCAGAAAGATGTGACTGTGATGTCATAAACATGGCATCATAACTTCAGCTCCTGAATCAACCTTAGTTGTAGGTGAAATGTAAGGGACAAAGACCTAGTTTTCCTGTAACGTCACCAATGAAGAATGGACTGCCTTGAAATTTACGTTTTTCTGTAATGTAGTATAACTGTGTTCGGCAGTGGCCAGCTGTTGATATATTCATATATTTTTGTTTGCTGGTGGTGGGGCCCCCTTCTTAGAGAGCAGCTGACACGACTGAGGCAGATGTATCACACCAGGGTGCCACCAGTCTCACAAAGAGCAGCTGACATGACTGGGGCAGCCACATCTCACCAGGATGCCACTGGTCTCATGGAGAGCAGCTGATAATACTAGGGCAGACACATCTCACCAAGGTGCCACTGGTACCATGGAGAGCAGCTGATTGACTGGGGCAGGCACATCTCACCAGAATGTCATCAATCTCACGGAGAGCAGCTGACAGGACTGGGGCAGGCACATCTCACCAGGATGTCATCAATCTCACGGAGAGCAGCTGACATGACTGGGGCAGCCACATCTCACCAGGATGCCACTGGTCTTATGGAGAGCAGCTGACATGACTGGAGCAGGCACATCTCGCCAGGATGCCACTGATCTCATGGAGGGCAGCTGATAATACCAGGGCAGGCACATCTCACCAAGGTGCCACTGGTACCATGGAGAGCAGCTGACTGACTGGGGCTGGCACATCTCACCAGAATGTCATCAATCTCACGGAGAGCAGCTGACATGACTGGGGCAGGCACATCTCGCCAGGATGCCACTGATCTCATGGAGGGCAGCTGATAATACTAGGGCAGGCACATCTCACCAAGGTGCCACTGGTACCATGGAGAGCAGCTGATTGACTGGGGCTGGCACATCTCACCAGAATGTCATCAATCTCATGGAGAGCAGCTGACATGACTGGGGCAGGCACATCTCGCCAGGATGCCACTGATCTCATGGAAGGCAGCTGATAATACTAGGGCAGGCACATCTCACCAAGGTGCCACTGGTACCATGGAGAGCAGCTGATTGACTGGGGCTGGCACATCTCACCAGAATGTCATCAATCTCACGGAGAGCAGCTGACATGACTGGGGCAGGCACATCTCGCCAGGATGCCACTGATCTCATGGAGGGCAGCTGATAATACTAGGGCAGGCACATCTCACCAAGGTGCCACTGGTACCATGGAGAGCAGCTGATTGACTGGGGCTGGCACATCTCACCAGAATGTCATCAATCTCACGGAGAGCAGCTGACAGGACTGGGGCAGGCACATCTCACCAGGATGCCACCAGCCTCATGGTATAAATTAGCAGTTTTCAAAAATTCATAGAGTAAGTGTGCAGATAAAAGCCTTTGTGGGACCAGCTTGTACTCAGTAAGTTACAGAGTCTCAGGCTGTAGCTCCAGCCGTAACAAAATTTGGTAGGACACAAACGTGATGAATTCATCTAGCATTTCCTGTGTTTCACTGGGTATAGCATCTTCATTTCTTTCTTATTATCTTCGAGTGTGAAAATTTTAGACTATATAACATGTCTCAGAAATAACGGAACACAAGTTAGGAGAAACAGAAGCCACAGTACACAAATCAGAAGAAACAGTGTTACATAATAAGCATTTAATTAGGATTCATTAGTATTATATTGCTCTTAATTTTCAAAACTGGTAAATTTCCACTCTGTAGCAGTTTTTTTATTAAATCCAAGGACAATATTAACTTTATATAAATTAAGCAACAGGCATTATTTTACATTTTACATTCTTCAAAAATACAAATTCATTTTTAACTCTCTTTGGGTTCTGGAGACATTCACTTCCTTTGGAAGCAACTGTAACATCACATCAGTTTGGGGGAGTAAATACATTCCCACGTGTACATGTTTGAATCGGAAGCAATCCTTTAGTACAGTCTTAAGCTGTAAAAATACTGATGTGTTTTCATCTCCTACACGAATGCCCAGCTGCTGGAAATTTCCTACAGTAAGGCTTAAACAAACAAACAATGAGGAATATTATAAACCCTACAAAAATTATTTTTTTACATGTACTGTACCCTATGAAAATGAAGATCAGGGTGTGCAGAGATCCAAGTTAGAGTACCTGGTGTCCTACATAAAGTGTCATAGCATTTTAAATAAGAAATATTTGACATGAATATTCAGACAAAAAGATGCATTTTTGTGATACATTTTATCTACCACTGGTCTGGTGCATCTGGGACTTGTACTGGCTAACAAAATAATAAGGAATGCAAGTGTTAGACTGTATTCTTCAAGCAGATGCGCAAGATAACGTTACCAAGATCTAGGAAACTATTTACAACTATGCATTTGTATAGTGTAGGTATCAGCAATCCAAATAATTTAGTTTCAAAAATAACTTTTAAACTATCATTTTATTAAAAAGTTCTTGCAAGAAAAAAAGTGGAAACATTATCTTAGTAATTACACATTTTTATATAATAAACCAAATTTTGGCCACCCTGCACACACCCACATTTAAGGATGCCATTATTTGTATTACAC
This sequence comes from Neoceratodus forsteri, assembly GCA_016271365.2. NCBI lineage: Eukaryota > Metazoa > Chordata > Ceratodontiformes > Ceratodontidae > Neoceratodus > Neoceratodus forsteri. Next base: position 1,098,891,089 of record CM057451.1, read on the forward strand.
TCTTAAGATTAACGTTAGCCTATGTACACAGTCATATAAAGGTCCAGTTATATTTGCATTTCTCAGTGCAGAAATGAAATACAGAATTATTACATTTTAGAATCCTATAATATTTAAATAATGAAGGTAATCTGGAAGTTCAAAGTTCAGACTGCAACTAGGCACTGGGCTATGGGTTACATTAGTCGTTATAGCAATTTTCACAATGACTAATTTGTTAATGAATATATATAAAAGTATCAAATTTTAAAGTGCCCATCTCCTATAACTTTGCAGGTATGCCATATACCTTTCTTCACATTACAGTAACCTCTTGTGAGGAGTGGACTGCTGAAAAGGAGCAGAAGGCCACAGCTAAATACTTATTTTCAACCAGCCATTTTGGGTGAGATACCACTTTAATCAAGAAAAGATAGGCAACATATCATACCTATGAAGTCATCAATTGTAAATAAAACATTTTTAAGAGATTAAAAAAAAAAAATTGTGCTCTTTTTTTTCCATTCTGGATCAACTTGATTTGATCCAGGAGAGGGACATTTCACTGCACAATGGATCCCCCTTCCCCACTTAAGGATGGGGTCAATAAAGGCAGCCCTTTCTTGCCTTCCAATTGTCCCTAAGGAATCCTTTGAAGTTATAATGGGTTCTTGTGGAGCTAAACACTTAACCCAATATAAGTTAACTTCCTCATAGCCAAGCTCCCTGGAATTCTGAGAGCCTGTGCACACAGAGCTGGCTGTAGAATGTGCACCTTGCTGCAGAATCCAAGTACAGCCACATAACTCATTATGTTTGGTGGCTTTTCTGTAAAGTTGACTATTTTACCATAGTACCAGGCTCCCTTCCACTCTCCAGTTGGCCTAAAGCCTCTCCTCCATGCTGTGCTCTGATGTCATTGATAACATCACATGATACTGGAGCCAATGGCCAAACTGCATCATGCCACAGCAATGAACAATCGATGACACAGAAACAAGCAAGAGATGCTGCAGAAGCCCAGGTGCCCTGTCACAGAAATTAGGGCTGAAGGGCTACGGAGAACTAGCAGCCCTCCTCATAGCTGACAGAAGACTGCTACTTTTGTGGACACTTCCTGCTTTGATTAAAAAAAAAAAATGATGTGAATTCATAAAGGAAATGATAGCAACTGCAGCTGGAGAACCTCTGTTTTAATTCAAGGTTGCCAAAAAACCTCTTTATTTTATAGCCCCCCCCCAAAAAAAAAGCAGGTATGTTTTCAATTTTAAGATTACAAAGCACCTTTAATACATATAGTACGTAAGTAAGGAATAATACATGCTATGGTGTCCAGTTGCGCTAAGATATATAGACACTTCCAGTGTGTGGTGAAGCGCGTGGCGCAGCCAACTGCCAGATGTGTCCGTATATCTAGCACAATGGGACACCCTGATGCGTTTTTCCTGTCAGTGGGGCTCAGTTGGTAGCACATCCAACTCTGGGCCAGAAAATCCTGGGTTCTAGTTCCACACCCTGACTGAGCACCTACTATCAACGCTGGCACCCAAGTATAGTATTAGGGGGATGCTGTACTGTCAAGGTGTGCCATCCCTTGGATGAGACATTAAACTAAGCTCCCTTCTGCCATCTCCGGTGCTGTCCAGGTGGGAGTAAAAAAAAAAAAAAAAAAAAAAGCACTTTCCCAAGAGTTGGGGATTTGTGCAATTGTCCAAATGTGTGTGGGTGTTAATGTATAAAATGGCTGCCACTAACATTCACAGTCACTTCGCTGCCAGTTTCTCATTGTCTGTAAAGCGCTTTGCGATACTAATTATGAAAAGTGCAATATAAATGCTAATTCTTTTTCTTCTTATAAAACAAACAGTCTTAAAGGAAACTACAGCCTTATATTTGTTTCTTGTCAACAGACAGCTATTTTTGAATAGCTGATGGGGATACACTTGTTTCTTTTAGTTTGTTTTTACTGTTCATGCTAGTCCCCTGTAACTATCCCGGGGGTTTCCATTTTATGGTTGTTGAAATCTCATTGCTCATGAGAGCTTCATTAGCATATGAGAACATGATGTCACATCACCCATTTAAACCATGTAACTTTATGCTGAAATTAAAAATATCTGAAAAAAAACCCTCTGGGAAACACACATTGAAAGCAATTCAAAGGAAAACTGCATGTTAAAATCTGGAAAATATATGTGTTACTACCAGTTCTGAGTTCTCACTTCATCCCAGTGTTTTGTTTCTGCCTAGGCTGTGAGAGGAGTTTTTTCTAATTTTCCCTGGGTGTTTTATTATCTCTGGGGCTGCCATTCAGGTCTGTTTTATTGCATCTTCTCCAAGTTAGTCTTCCCAAAGTGCCCTTTGGTTTGATGTCTAATAGCCCCTACAGCAGGCCAGTGTCTTGCTTAGCCACAGCAGAGAAAGAACACTACAGCCAGGATTCACACTGCTAGTCTCTGTGTAAGTATGATACATTTCCGAAATATTGGTACCTTATCCAGCTGTGTTCTGCTTAGGGAACAGAGAGAGAGAGTGTGTGTGTGTGTGTGTGTCACAGTGGATCTCGAAGTACTATTAGCCCAGCTTTTGACAGATCTAAATGTATGCAGTATAGTAAATTGAGTGGTGTGCATGCAAGCATTGTAGTTCACACACAAATGCAACAAAATGGTTTTGCTGTAAAGTTTTAGTTGGGTGGAAAATAGGGGTTTCATTGGTGGTGTGTGTAGAATCCGTAATTTTTGGGAGGTTGGTAACCCAAACTGACATCTCAGCCTGTCTCGTTAAATTCCAGTCCCCACTAGTAACATCTGGATCCTATACAATGTAAAATGAAATTGCACAATATATTACAGAAAGTTACATGTTTAAACACACACACACACACCTAAACAGAACACAGCTGGATAAGGTACCAATATTTAGGAAATGTATCATACTTATCCAGAGTCTAGCAATGTTTATCCTGGCTGCAGTGTTCTTTCTCTGCTGTGGCTATAAGACACTGTAATAAGACACTGGCCTGCTGTAGGGGCTATTAGACATCAAACCGAAGAGCACTCTGGGAAGACTATCCTGGACAAGATGCAATAAAACAAACTTGAATGGCAGCCCCCAGAAGTAAAAAAAAAAACAGGGAAAGTTGGAAAAAACTCCTCTCACAACCTAGGCAGAAACAAAACACTGGGATGAAGTAAGAACTCAAAACTGGTAGTAATACATATATTTTCCTGTTTTTAACATGCAGTTTTCCTTTAAAGGGAAAAACCCTGTATTCTAACTCAAGACAGTCTGCAAAGCTAACTGAAGGTAAATGTGGTATTTCACAGCTTGCTGCAACTTGTTTTGCTTAAATCTAATTAAGCACACGGGCATACTATGGAGTCTAAAGGGTGCTGACACATCATGTTCTCATATGCTAATGTAGCTCTCAGGGACAATGATATTTCAACAACCAGAACATGGAGACCCCCAAAACAGCTACAGAGACAAGTACCCAATAGCTACAGGAAAGCTGTCTGTTGACGTGGAAACAAATACAATTTACAGATATGAGGGTATAGTTTTCCTTTAAAAATAAAAAAAATAAACACATTAATGAAAATTCCACCATCCATTCTGAGGCGGCTGGTTGTGCTGTAATAAGTGAGACAGTCAAATGATGCTAAGATAGTGTACTGAATGGAATTAACAGTAACTTTCAGAAGTAGTCATCTATAACTTTTTATACCTTAAGTATTTTTTTCCTTTCTGTTTTACTAATTAGAAGATTTTGTTTTAGCTCAAGTACTAGGTATGATGTGTGGAACAGCACGCTACCTAGAAGCTGACATAATTCTATTCCTCCCTATACATCATCAGCATTGTGACCTCACTGACTGACTGTGACATCACTAGAAACCAAGAAGAGCCAATATCCAGCTGCTTGACTGGTAAACTAGGACATGTTACCAATGGGGCAGCAGGGTTTGTGCTGTAACGAGTAAGGTCACATGCTGATGATGTAGTGGGAGGAACCAAACTAGATACGTCTGCTTCCAGGTAAAGCACCACTTCTAAAATCACACTCAATACTATTACATAGAAAACTATCTAATGAGCAAAAAGAAAAACAAAAACAAAAACACTTCAGAAACAAAAAATAAGGGACTACCTTCTAAAAATTACTAAAATGTTTTGCCTTTTTTTTGTGGTGCTACTAGCTCTAAATTCATTTGGTTTAACCCTTGGTATGAAGTATTAGACTAATGTGGCAGTAGAGTGGGTACAGAATCCCTAGACATTGGTATGTTTACACAGCATACTTCTTTCATCTCTGCATTCATACCTTAAATTACTTTGTTAACGTGAATTAATATTGATTCATCACTTTTATTTAGGTGTGGCTTAAAAATGCCCCACTTAGCTGCTAAAGAGATCAACACACTTAATCTGGCCTAAAATGATTTAATTATATAGTCCCCCAACCATGAACTTAAATGCTCCACAGGTTAAGGGTAAACTAACTGTCTGTTCATTTCACTGTGCTCAACAGAAGTGAACCTTTAAAAGAGGATTTTTTTTGTTGTTGGTATTTATGCTCCTGCTCCACGGCCTTTGCATTCTAGTCCCAGTCCCGTCACCCCAACGTCTACCATCCGGCACCGGCTGTATACACCCAGGGCTTACCCCAACGAGAACAGATTCAATGTGCTGGCGCTGTCGCTAGGCGGGGGTGGAGCCTGCGAACTCCCCCCTCATCTGCCATGAGCAATTTTTCTTTCTCTTCTCCCATTTTTCAACAGTGGAGTGTGCAATGACGCTGGTGACGCACACGCGCCAATGCGCGCCCTGTCAAGTGTCTCCCTTGCTCCCGACCCATGTGTCTGCAGCTTTGGTGCGCCAGCCCCATCCACCGCTAGGGGCCAGGCAAGCACCAACCACTGATCACCCCCCCCCCGGCGAAGGACAGCTGTCCAAAGACGCTCAATCTTTCTCCTCCCCTACCAATCTCCGGCGGCTCGTGCTCGTTCCCGAACATGGGTCGCCGGCGTGAGGTGTGGCACCCAGCGCCTCAACCCTCAGTGCCACCGGGCCTTTAAAAGAGATTTTGATAACCTTCATCAGTGTGATTTGTCCCTTCATTTTTCTATCAGAAAATGTCAAAAAGTTAATGTTGGATCAATGTTTTATTATTTTTTAATACAGGCTTTTTCAGAAACAAACTGATTTTAAGTCAGATTTTGACTCCTTATCTACTGAAATTCTGTGGGGAAAATCTTGCTAAATATGGCTATGGATTTCGAGCTTTTATTTATTTATTTAAAATTGGTGACCAGGAAAGGCACGCTGAGCCGAGGCTCGTTTCCAGGTGCGACCCGGGTACATGTAGTACAATGTGGTAGGGAAATACAAATACGGCGATTTTCAAGTAACAGGCGAGAGATACATTGTTGGTACATTTACATGGGGTTAGGTGGAGAGGTTACACTTTAGACAAAACAGCAGGAATGAAAAGAGGATTACTTCATTTCATTTCTAGACCATTTATACCCTTGAATTTCAGGTGCGTGTATTTACATATTTACAGTAGTTGAATTATCGAAAAATTGAGTTTTCTGGGAGAGGGTGCTGGGGGGAGGGGGGTGAATTAGCAGTAAGAGATTGCGTTAGGAGTTTATTTTTATTTCCTGGTGAGTCTATTTAGGGTAGCGCTAGGACCGTATGAGGAGGGCTTGGGTGTACAGCTGTGGCAGGGAGGGGGAGGAAGAAGCCTAAGGAGCTGTTTGAAGGCTGATATGGAGTTGGAGATAGTAATACTATTGTATATGGACACATGGACTAAAGTCCAGTTTAGTCCCACTGGTGATTTGGCAGAAAAGTTCTCCAGTAATAAGGGGGTGAAACAGGAGTGCCTTTTGGGGCCCATGCTTTTTAAACCTTTTAATCAATTACATTCTTTTAAGTTTACCAATTGTGGATTCCATCCCCTATTAATTTGAGGGGCTATGGTATCACTGTTGGCATATGCCGAGGATCCTGCCTTGGTGTCGTTATCCTCAATTGGCCTGTAAAGACTACTGAATAAATTTTCAAAATTGTGTAATAAATCAAAGTTATTAGTCAGGGGTCGAAATAACCACCTGTCTGCCTGTCCCAGACACCCAGTTTTTTCCAGGGACAGCTGGTTTCATTTATCTGCCTGTCCCTGGGACAGGCACTAAATGAAAAAGCATTAGCAGATACTAGGACCTAGGAAATGTTGCCACATGTAAGGTTGGGCTATGGACGTCCCAACATCCCTTTGCCACATGTTGAGAGATGTTCATTCAACTCAACGGCCAGTGGTAAGCTCTACTGTGTGGTTGGCAGTTTCGTCAAGTAGCAGAAATGAAAACAGTGCCACAGTAGGACTAGACTGTGCACATGTTCCATGTCCTCATGCAGTACTTTTGCTTTCTGCACAGCATACCTCATTTAACTGTGTGCTGCACCTGCAGTACCAGCCCAGATCTAGCTTTTGTTCACAGGCAGTAGAGTTTTGGGGAAGCAAATTAAAACCCCTTTTCAGAGCTGTCTACTAACTAAGGGGAGCCTGGGTCAAGGTAATTAAAAGCCTTTGTAAGGGCCAGAAAACCATATCTGAAAAACTTTTCAGGGCAGACCATCACAGCAGAAAGGGGGAGACTCTGTACTTCTAGATTAGGAGAAGAACATAAAGGGCTGAGACAGCCTCTTAAAAAACCCTGTCAGGGTAGGAAGGGCTTCACAGACAGGAGAGGAGGCAACTGGTCAAAAGCCCTTGTCTGGGACAAGTTACTAAATAGGAAGAGACATTTAGTGTCTGTGTTATACACAGGAGCAGATGAAGCTAATCCATGTGTCAGGTCAGAACAGAAGGGGGTTAATTAAGGTTCCTTGGCCCCTATCAGGGCCATGAACTGGGTGCACACTTGTTAGCTCCTTTTCAGAGCCACTTAGCAGCCAGTGGGTAATATTTAGTAGCCCTTTTTAGGGCACCTCACAATGGGCACCGTTAGTAATTATGCCCCTTTCAGGATACTTTACCAGCCAGGGAGCACACTAGTTACCACTAGCTCGTATTTGGAAACAGAAAAGTAAATGAAGTACACAAAAATTAACAGGACAGGTACAAATTCTGTGGGACAGTCAAAATGAATATTGCACTTGTCCCTTGGACAGCCATCCAAGGAAATTATTTCTAGCCCTGTTATTAGTTAATATTAACAGAGGTAAACTCTTCCATTTCAATCTGGGAACATCAAATAAAAATGGACAAATGCTGACCATTGTCTGGAGGTGGTATGTTCTAGTCAACATTTGGTCACTGTGTATGATAATGAGGTAGACAAAACCTATTGAGAACCAGGCAGCAAAAATGTCAAGTATTATCTGGACAAGTAAGCTTTAGCATTACATATGGAGGATGGACTATATCGGCTCCTCTAACAGCAGGGAAGGCCAAGTTAAGTGCCCTTTATGAAGTGGATATTTGGGGAGATGTTAACTTGATAAAATCTAGATGGTTCTTACAAAATTATACAAATCTCTCTTAGGAGTCTCACAAGGCATTCTAGCCTCTGCAGGTGAAGCAGAGGAAGTGACAGTTGATCTTAAAACACTAGCAAGGCAATGTATATGTTCTCTTAGATAAATATTGTTAACTTTGATACATGCTACATGAAAAGCAATAATTTCTGGAAAAGGATATACAAGACATTTAGTCGACCTTCCCTAAGGAAAATTATGCTGGATTATGGCCTTTTACATATATAGAATTTTCCATCTCTTAAAGGGAACAGGAGATGTGTGCTAATTAGCAGCTGTTGGTAATGTCACTACTAACAGAAATGTAAGACTTGCCTTCAAATGAGCCATATTGAACTGTACCTGAATAAACACTGACATGAAACACTGTTTTCAATTGTTTCCTTTTTATGGACAACATTCTGCACAGTACCCTTCATGGAACCAGTAATCTGGAGTTTTTACTATGGCATGTTTTGAGTACAGAATGCTAAACATGAGCTATTGTCCTATCAGAACCATGTTTAGAGTTCTGTGAACAAATTGAGACACAGTTAAAATTCCAGATCATTGGTTCTATGAAGGGAACTGTAACAGAATGCTGCCCACAAAAACAAGACAATGCAAAATGTAGTTTTTCACATCACATCTGATTCAGGTACAGTTACATATGGATCATTTAGGCTTACAGATATCATTTCTACAAGTGGGAACATGATAAACAGCTGCTGATTAGAAATCACTTCCTGTCCTCTTTAATATCAGCTCAAGTCCACTACATAAAAAGTAGGGGCAGGTTGATGAACATAAGACAGAAAGGCGCGGCTCTAGTAAGAGGCTACAGATTTAGTCTTTGGCTTTCAGTACATAAAATGACTCATACCTTGGAACCATAGCAGAGAGTTTTTAAACGATCAAAGACTAAGACTCTTTTTTTTTTTTTTTACCAACTGTTTAACCAGGAGTGGCACACTAAGCTGAAAGCTTGTTTACAGGTGCGACCTGGGAGCACAGGGAAGTTAAGTGACTTGCTCAGGGTCACAAAGTATATGCAAGTGGGGGCTGTGGGATTCAAACCCAGGTCTCCAGATTTGCAGCTCAGAGCCTTAAACCACTGCGACACACTGCATAATATTCTCAGTTCCAAATTTATGAATCCAATGTGTTGGTGGTTCAATATAATAAACAATCTACAAAGAACTTGTCCACATTGTGTTGTCGTAGGTTAGGGCACAAAGAGAGTATGGTTCAAGTAGTTTTGCTCTGTCCTTGGTAAGGATCCATACGGATAAATAGTTAGGGATTGCTGTAGAATAGGAAATATTCACTGTACATAAATTTTCACTATACTCACTGAAGTGCTCAGAAGCATGAAAATAAAATTACGCTAATTAGCATTTTTTTCCATTAAGGTGAATGGAAGACTTTTAGTTTAGAGTGAAAATAAATTTATACAGCACTAAATATAACTGATGCATTATTTTCCTATTCTACAGTATCATGTACATATGCCCCCTTCAGAATATATTATACAATTCTGCTGAAGAGGCTACTCCTAGCCTTGGATGAATTTTACTGCCTCTTGATAAGTAGATTTACAATTGTAGATTACATATATCTGTATATAATATATATATTAATGTAAGCCATCAGAAATACCTTCTTGACTTGTATGTGACCTCTAACCTCACGAGTGGCAAAGGCCAGAGGTCAAGTACAATGAAAGAAGATATTTTTTGATATAGTATACTAGCTCATCTCATATTTGATGTATAAAACAGGACCGGAAAGTTTCAAAAATAAAGCTGTTATCAAATAATTTTCTTCTTCATTCACTGTTTTTATGTTTGTTTCTATGAACAGAATGTCTCTGAAGAATGTGTGAAGTAATGATTGTCAAAGTAGCACTGTATCTTGAAACTTAGCTCAAAGCTATCACTAGTTATCTTTATAAATTTATACCCACACCTGTTGTATACAATGTACACACACACACACACACACACACATATATATGTATTTATAGGCTATACCATGACCCTAATGAAAATATTCATTGATATTCTTCCTGAGTATAGTTTGCCCTTACGTCATCACAAGTGATATCAAAAAGTCAAACTGTACAAAAGAAATTATTAGTGATATCTTCATTAGGGCCATGGCATATTGGATATATGCGATGCCCCATTATATAATGGCAAGAAAAAATCAATCCTGTATCCTGACTGTTAAGAAGCCACTTTTGGCAGTGATGTTAGCCCACCACACGCTCACTGTATGAAAGTGCCACTCGATGCATAGCTCAATCTGGACTTCCACTGCCACTATGGGATAAATGGGCCTAGAGTGAGAATAACATGGATATATACACTCAAGGTCCATAGGGGCAAAAATATCACTGTTATTTGCCACTTTTTATACTCACAGGTATAGCATATATAAAAAACACACACACCCCTTTAGACAAGTCACCCAGTAGACTGTCTGATTTCCTTTGTTTAAAGTGATTTTTCAGTTTTCTGTAAAACACTGATAGGTGGCATCAGCAGGACTCAAATCTCATAAAATGCTAAAACTTTTGAATTTCAGGACATTCCTGGAAAAAAAAAAAGGAATGTTCAGAAATTGACCGGGGGATATTTTGTAACATCATTCTACTGATACCAGCTGTGAATTGTTTGCTGGAAATCAGAAGATCTCTACGTATTGCATTGTAAAATTATTTTTGATGTGTGATTTCCTTCTTATCACTCTGTTTTTAAAACTGCATGACAAAACAAATTTTAGTTTTTGTAACAGACTGTAATGACACATGGTCAAACAGCATACTGGATTTTTTCCCAACTGGGGTGTGGCAGGGACTGGGTCAAAATGTCCAGGTGCCTCAACTGTGTAGTAAGAATATGGTGGTAGTTATCATCCACTGAAGTGCCACTGATGTTGTCATCCATTTTTCTTTTCTTCCATGTCTCACCCCTATCACACTGGGACGAGTCCCGCGATGGGAGACCTATCTGACCAGTCAGATCTACCCACCACATGCTTAACAGCAGACTGGATGTATGACAACAGTGTTAAATACCCAGTAGAATTCCCCCTTCTCTGAAACCACATATTCTTGCCTGCGATTCCCTCCCTCCTGCAACATCATAAAACGTCAGGAGTCACATACTCTCTGACATGGATGCTCCGCACTAGGTCTGCAGTTTGATTCATAACAAAACATCAGACATCAGCAAAATAAGCTGCACTACTTGGGATTAGACCACTGAGCTGCCAAGAGAGTCTATTTTTCATTCATTCTTAACTCCGAGATCTGATACAGTTAAGCTGATAGCAAACTGAACTCTTCAAAACAGCTGCTTAATGCCCATGTTGTGAAATCCCTCCCAGAATGGCAAAGGATCATTTAAATACAATTTTGTGGTGGATGGAGAATCAGTTTGCCATTCCAATCAAACAAGTACAAAGTATGTCTGTTGAAGGTTGATGGTATCAAAAAACAGCTCAATTGGTGCAGCTCCCATACAGAATTGCAGGCGGCCAGGGATCAGTGACTACATACAAAACTAATTACCAAAGTTGTGTGGGGAGCCAACCGAAAGCATGACACTCTCTACTGGGTTGGGAACATCTTGTCACTGAACATCAGAAAGGTAATACTTTTACAATCTCTGCTTCCAGCATTATAGTATGGAAGCAACATCTATAGGATGGCCCCAGTCACAATGTTCTAGAAGATTACTGTGGCATTCAACAGCACGTGTAGAGTTTCACTGGGATGTGACAAAAGCATTCACCACTGGATGCAATACAGTGGCCTTGGCATCCTCTCCCTGGAAAAGAGACATGACCTTAACTCATTCTATCTTGTGCAGCCATTTTGGGTCGGGTTACACAATGGATGGTTCCAACACCATATGGCGCAACTGGTAAGAATGGGCTTTAAAGGAGAACTGTACTGAACTTGAAAATACATTTTCCCAGTAGAGGATGCTTTTCAAATGCTGGTTGCCATTCTGTTATTGTTCCATCCATACTGCCAATTATTCCTTTAAAAAACGGTAACCGGGAAAGGCTCACTGAGCAGAAGCTCGTTTCCAGGCATGACTCTGGGAGTGGAAACAGAAGAAATACATGTTACAGGCAGGACTCTAGATAAGATTTTTTTCGGATGAGTACCTGTACTCCTCATTTTGAAAATGAGGTGAGTAAAACAAAAGTCAGATATAGTATATGGTTAGGGCTTATTGCACATTGAAATCAGTGGCTTTTCAAATCTTGTAGGACAGTTAAAAGGTCAGAAAAGTTGTTGTTCAGCCTTGTCCTACCTCCTGATTGGCTGACTCGACCGGCTGCTTCAGAGAAAAAAAAAGTAAAAACATGATGGCGCAATTAAGCGGGCGCGGAGCGGCAGAACCGTGGATCCTCCTGCTTCTGACACAAATAGCCTTAGACGGCTTTGTGTCATGAAAAATTTTTTTTACGCTTATTTTTAAAATTAAACGGTGCCACTGTCAGAAAGAGTGAGGAGGGAGAGAAGCCCAGCCAGCGGGGCGCAGTGAAGCTGAAACCAGTGGCAGGCAGTGGCAAGACATAGAGTGGGAGCAGGAACACCAAATAAAAAATACATGAGGTAACCAGCAATGTAAAAAAAATAAGCCCTAACCATACTATAAAACAGTGGATAAGCGACAATCCACAACTAAAAGCTATGTTTTCCTCTAGGGAGTGATGACATCAGTGAGACCTCTCCAGCTTCGCTCTCGAGGTCTCAATGATGTCATCAACTCCCTCGAGGTAAACATAGCCTTGTTGTGGATGGTCGCACATCCACTATTCTATATGTGTACAAATGTCTTACTAGAGTGGACTGACGAGTACATTTATTTAAAAAAATTTAGGTTTTTTTTTTTCCTAGATAAGAATTTCAGATGCCAACAATGCTCCAAATAATGTTGGCAGGTAGGAATTTATTCACCAGTTTTAAAACATAGTGAGTAAAACAAAAGTGGGATGAATACAAGAGCTGTAAATCTGGCAAAAAACTGTTCCTTTTGAATCACCAGTTACATTATGAATCACTATTCTTTGGCGTGTGGAGTTATTTACAAATGTTGAGTGAGTACTGGTACGCATTAAAAACATTTCTGAAGAGTATTTCTTAAAATGAGGTGAGTAAAATAGGCCGGTACACACCTTATCTGGAGCCCTGGTTACAAGTAGTTGAGATAAATCAGCAGGTGGTATATACAATCAAACATGGTAAAGAGAGAGCAGCTAATGACAACATTAGTGGGGCAACAATTTCAACAAAGGGTACTGGCTAAGTGAGGACAAGCACATGCAGGAGAGAAGTGGTCATGTGGAAGCATTTTAAAGGGAGGAGGAGGAGGGGCTAGTCTAAGAAAGGAGGGAAGAGAGTTCTAGACAGAGGACAGATGAGCAGAGGAGGAGGCCTGGCAAAAGAATGTGAAGCAGTGGGGAATAGTGAAAGAAGGAGAGGAGGAGGAAGAGTGATGACACTAGTTGGCAGGCACTTCAGGAGAGCTCAGATCAGAGAGGTAGGAAGGTAAGCATGAAAAATGGAATTTGGAGCCAAAGGAAGCACAATGACAGCTTACAGGAGATACAGAAAATCAGGGAGGGAGGACGATAGGGAGGAATACCTGAAAGAAGCGAAAGAAGTGACCGGGTGGGGGTAAGGGCAGCTAAGGCAGCAAGGGAACTCAGGCTGGCGCAGGGCATAAAAAAAGGGGAGAAACACTTATTTAGGTACATCAGGGAGAAAATAAGCTGCAAGGACCAAATTGTAAGAATTAAGGAGGGGATGTGTGGAAGAAGGGAGTGAAAAGGCAGACGTGCTCAACGACTACTTCTGTTCAGTCCCTATGAAAGAAAAGGAAGGGGTGCTACCTATACTAGGAGGGAGGATAGAAACAGATTTGGGGGGGGTGATGGATGGTGAAATCACAGTGGGGAAGGTGCTGGAGGTGTTAAGGGCATTGAGGGTAGACAAGGCTCCAAGACCAGATGGAGTACATCTGAGAGTGCTGAAGGAGCTGGCAGAGGTTCTGGCAGGACCCTTGGCAGACTTATTTAATTCATCTCTAGACACAGGATGCATACCGCAGGACTGGAGACTGGATCACTTGGTTCCCCTCCACAAGAGTGGACCCAAGGACAAACTGGGGAACTATAGGCCAGTAAGTCTAACGTCCATAGTGGGGAAGCTAATGGAGACCATCCTAAAGAAGAGGCTAGTGGCACTACTGGAGGTGACCGGGGTGCGGGACAGGAGGCAGCATGGCTTCGTCAAGGGCATGTCATGCCAGACCTGGTGGAATACCATGACTGGGTGACTAGCTAAACTGACAGGGGCCATGCGGTGGATGTCCTGTACCTAGACTTCAGTAAGGTCTTTGATTCAGTACCACATGGGAGACTTGGAATCAAGCTACAGGGTACAGGGGCGGGAGCAAAACTGGTCGGGTGAGTTGAGAACTGGCCAAAAGATAGACAGCAGAGGGTGGTGGTAAGTGAGGAATACTCATCCCCTAAGCCTGTGACAACTGGTGCTCCACAGGGTTCAGTTTTGGGCCCAGTGCTGTTTAGCATATTTACTGCAGGCATTTCGGAGGGCATCAGCAACAAAATCAGTCTATTTGCAGATGACACCAAGATGGGAGCGGTGGAGGACAACTGGGGGGTGGAATGGCAGGGGCTACAGGAGGATCTGGCAAGGCTGGAGGCATGGTCTGACAGATGGCAGCTTGGGTTCAACGAAAAAAAATGCAAGATGCTGCACTTCGGAACATGAAATCCAAGGAGAAGCTACCATCTGGGGGGGGGGGGGAGTGCAGCTGGAGGTAACAGAAGAGGAGAAGGATCTGGGAGTGCTCATCACGGGAGCAATGAACAATTCCGCACAATGCAGAAAGGCCAACATAATGCTGGGGTGCACTGCAAGGGGAATTACCTCGAGAAGGGAAATTATTCTACTGTTGTACAGATCGTTGATTAGACCCCACCTGGAATACTGCATGCAGTACTGGCAGGAGGGGCAGGAGGATACGATTGGGACCTTCAAATACATGAAAGGGATAATCAAAACAGACACAGAGGGTCTATTCAGGAGGAGGAGGATGGGGACAGACACTAGGGGCCATGAGTTTGGAGTGGGGTAGATTCAGGAGGGAGGTGAGGGAGGCATTTCTTTACGGAGAGGGTAGAGACAAAGTGGAACACTACCAGCTGAAGTAGTGGCATGTACCACAGTGGAATGCTTCAAGAATGGGTGGGACAGGGCAAAGGGGAGTAAAGGGAGGGTAGGTGGGGCAGCTGCTGAATAGGGAGCTAGCTGCATTCATGAGCAGCCTAGACAGACCATGATGGCCCTTTGCTGCTGGCAATTTTCGTATGTTCGATGGGATAGGTGTCATGAAGGAAAGTAGAGAAGAGAGAGCAGAGCTGGTACAGGGAACAGTGATGAGTTGGGGGGGACTAGGAGCAAAATGGCAGGAGGAGCGAAAGCTAGGATCCATTCTGGCTAATACAGACTTGGGAGCACCCCCATACACCACACCTGTGTAGTCAAACTGCGGGAGAATCACTTTGACAGCAATCTTGAGACAGTCAGGATTTATTTGTGTTTTAGTTTGGAGTGTAATTTTTAATGATGGCATCAATGCGGACTGAGAAGTCCAGAAGACTGTCTAGCCACACCCCAAGGTATTTGGAACAGAGGATTTTCTCTAGAGGAGTGCCATCGAGGGTTTTGAATATAGGGGTCCAGCAAAGTCTAGTAAGCTGTTGGTGGGTTCCAAACAGTACAGTGACCTTTTTTTGCTGGCATTAAGGGAAAGCTGGCTGACACGGAAACAGTGTTGAACATTGTCAAAGTCACGCTGCAGGGACTGTTCCAGCAGAGTAAACAAACCAAATTGCGCTCCAAAATTGCAAGAACCACAAAACTTCAAGATTCAAACTTGAAAATTAATTTTAATCCACCGTGTGAGAGCCCAGCAGAGAGATGGAGGTTCTGGTGGCAAAAAGGACTGCGTCATCAGCATACATATGTAGGTCGGCTGAGACACAGGCTGAAGGGAAGTTGCTTAAGAAAACTGAGGAGGAGGATCAGGCCCTTTATAGAGCCTTCTGGCACACTGGAGGCAATGAGGAGGAGTCCCCCACCTACACTGACTGGGCTCCAATCAGAAAGGTAGAAGCGGAACCACTCAAGGGCAGTGACAGAGACCAGCAGCCTTTAACTTGTCAAGAAGTAAGGGATGAGTAACAGAATCAAACGCCTCTGCCAAGTCAATAAAGACTGCAGTCCATACTTGACCCATCCCTTTTCTGCCTTTTGAGGAGGCAGTACAGCACGTTGGTTTAGGGCTCTGAGCTGTAAACCTGGAAACCTGGGTTTGAATCCCACAGCCCCCACCTGCATACTGTGTAACCCTGAGCAAGTCACTTAACTTCCCTGTTCTCCCAGGTTGCACCTGGAAACAAGCTTCGGCTTAGTGTGCCTTTTCTGGTTAAACAATCTGGAGTCAGTGACGTACAGTATAACAGGGAGGAAAATGAGGAATGGGTTTTATGGAAGCAAGAATGAAAGGGGAAGAGAGAAAGGAAGAGTCAAGAAAGTTGGGGAGCTGGACGAAAACCAGCTTTTCCTGCAAATCAGCCAGACTGGAAAGCAGGAAAATAGGTTGATAGTTCCCAGGAGTGCAGGTGTCATCCCCTTTGTGGAGGGGGAGGACTTTATCAAATTTCCAGCATGCAGGAACTGAAGAAACCATTTATTTATTTAAATTTTAGTAACTGGGTAAGCCCACTGAGACCGTGACAGTCCCTTTTTCAGGGGCGACCCGGGATTAGTTACATGTATCTAGAGGGAAAAATAAGGCTTCAACACATACGACTGAAAATTATACAAAGCTGACAAGTATATGACAAAGTTTTAACACATACGATTGAGAATTATACAAAGCTGACAAGTACATAACAAAGTATGTTAGCAAATACAAAATATCAAAAATAGTAGTTCAGAAGTTGGGAGAGAGGGGCAGTAATGGCAGGAACAGAAAAGTACAAGAGTTTAGGGTCAAAACCATCAAAACTATGGCCCTGAAAGGGATTGAGAGAAAGAAGGGTAGATATGACATCCGAGGTATTGACTGCAGGGAAAGCAAGTGTAGTAACCTCAGTGATTGTTTCTCATTCAAGCTCAGGTGTTAAGTACCATTTTAGTACTGCTTTGTACCAACAATGAAAGAGATGAGCAAGGGACATATACCACATCATACAGTTCTAAAACGGTACTTACTACATACACGTGAATTAGAAACACCCATTAGAATAACTAACAAGCCTAGAGATGGAACAGTAATAGACTTGGAACCAGAATTTAAAAATAAGTATCTACAGGAAAATAAATTATTTACAGGTTCAGTACAGTTCTCCTTTAAGTGGTCTACCTAACATATAAATGTACAGAGGGCCATCCTTTACACAGCATATCTCAAGCAATTTGCCAAGTAAGCACTCTCAGCCCTATTCCTTTAGGTAGTAATACACTAGCCTGCTCCACATACCAAGACCTTGCAAATCCATAGCAGACAAAGTCTTTACTGTGGATGCACCCACCACCTGGAATACACTCCCTAACAACATCAAGAATTCCACAACCATTCATGCCTTGAAGCGGGCAGTATACACTCATTTACAAACTCTTTGCACTTGCCTCTAATACTCTGGCACTAATCAACCCAGCACTTCTGCTGCTTGCTAACGTCCAAATCCCCTGCTTCCATCTTTTTACACGGTCTACCTACTTACACAAATGGCTCTGAAGCAGACCTGGGTTTTGTAA
Source organism: Neoceratodus forsteri (assembly GCA_016271365.2). Lineage (NCBI taxonomy): Eukaryota > Metazoa > Chordata > Ceratodontiformes > Ceratodontidae > Neoceratodus > Neoceratodus forsteri. The sequence goes on from CM057451.1 coordinate 1,098,908,472, forward strand.
ATTTGTATTCATAATGATCTGTGTTGTATTGTATGTGTATACCACTCATGCTTAGTTATGAACTGTTAGTTTCTTCTGCCCTGCTGCTGAACTGTCCCCGGGACTCACTTGGAAATGAGGCACCAACCCAAATATGGAACCTCTCAGAGTGCAAAAAAATTCACAATAAATTCTCAGTTCCCTATTAAATCACATTACTTCGTTCTTACTACAATGTGTGTATTAAGTAAAACAAAAGAGGTTTCAGACAACCATGGATTAAAAGAAGCAATTCATTGCCTGATTTGCTATGAATTGTATCAGTTGCTGGTGATATCAGGCAGCTAGAGATGTTCCCTCAGAATTAGGATCATTTTGCATTTGTACATTTAATTGTGATACACGGAATTATGTTAGTTGCCATATTGGTCCTTGGAAGAACAGATCCAGAAACAAACGATTTGATGCCTTTTATTGGACCAACATAGATGTAACAAAAGAAAACAGTGCCTAAGCGTTCGGACTAACCAAGTCCTTCCTCAGAAGCGAAAGACTAGGTTGGTCCGAAAGCTTAGGCACGGTTTTCTTTTGTTACATCTATGTTGGTCCAATAAAAGGTATCAAATCATTTGTTTCTGGATCTACATTTAATTGTAAAACACTGCACGACTACTATACTGAAATAAGAGCCATGGGAAGCAAAGACTGTATCTGAAAATAATTTTTGGTGAGAGAAGCACTTTAAATTTGAACAACAGTTACCATTTAGATGTACAACTGGAGAGGATGCATCCAAATGGTTACATGCAACTAAAATGGATTATAAAGGGACACTAGCCAACATTTTAGCATCATATCATTTCTAGTTGAAACCCAGCACTTTATGATTGCTCACCTTCTGGTTGTTTTATATGCTTCCTTTCTTAGCAGAAAAGAAATGCATGCTAATGATGTAATCATACCCAATCTTGGTTCTGTTTCAACTCATCGATCTACTCTTACTGGATACTTCCCGAACATTAGCAACACTCCCAAACAGTGCAGACACTCATGATGCACTTGTCTCCTCTCCTCCCACTGCATCATAAGTAGTTAGACTGTGCTGGTGGTGTTCCACAGTCCAGGAAAGACGCAGTGGGGTTTGACAGAGGACTGTAAACAAACATGTTTTTGTGTGGTAACACCAGTATGGTGGGCAGTCTTTTTTTTTTTTTTACTTCTAGAAAGAAACAAGGAATCACAATCAAACTACCAGCTACATCAGCAGTCTCTACAAAATGCGAGCAATCATAAAATGTGTGCGTTTTTTTTTAGCTACAGATACTTTGATGCCTAGAGGGTTGACAGCGTCCCTATAAATGGCAGAATAGTTGCTAAGACTACAGTAAATAGTCAATGCCAGTTACGTCTGGAGCCTATCATGTCAGTTTTGTCCAGCACATATTGTGCCTTGATGACCATCTGATTATTAAAGGTGATGCCAATATGTGATATTCTGACAATCATTTCCAACTGGTGCCTGCTGGACACAGCAAGTATTCCTGCTTGTAAATTCGACAGTGCAATATTAAAAAAATAATAGTTATGTTATCTGTACATCAGACAACACTGAAAAATGCTGAAGGCATTACCCAAATGAAAATATTCATGTAACACTAAACACAGCAACATAAAGCTGCAAGGGTATAAACCCAAGACTTGTCACTTTTATTTACCAAGTATTAATTTGATACTGTCTGCTAGTTTGAACATAACCTTTCTCAGATTAACTTAAACATATGAAAATAGATGCTACTATATATGAAACAATATAACTAAAATGACAAGTAGTTCTTTAAAACACAAAAGATTACAGCTTTAAAGCAGAGCAGTTTCGCTAGAAGGTTGCATAGATCTAACTTTGAAGCAACATCACACTTCTGCCATAAGTGTTCATACAGTTAGTTCCTGTACAGACAATAAAATAAGTCAAATCACATATGAAATGACGATCAAACTGCAAATATGGTAATGGGATAAAATCTTATCTTTGCACACCTATAAACTTATAGTTTACTCAAAACAAAAGCAAAATATATCAGTGAAAGCTATTACTTACATATACAAGTTTGCAGCAATTTCCCTTCAAAGGGAGCAACAGCATACAGGTTAAAGGTACAGTAACCTAAAGTGCTTTTTCTTAATTTTTTTTTTTTTTTTTTACTAGTTGCAATGACGCAAATGATTTCCTGACCACATTCACCATTAGATATATTGTCTTAATGTATGCAACATCATACAAGACAAAAAACAGTACCAGAAACTCCAGCAGAGAATGTGACTTTTCCTCTATCAGTGCTAAAGTATACAGACATTAGATTTCACTCTTGTACCACATACATTGCCCAGGAAATACACCGTAGTTATGTAGCTGCAGAGGTTATTCACCCAGCTAAATTAATTACTGAATGGATTGCTCAAGAACAGTTTCGAAATAAAACCTGGTGACTGTTTGTTACAGAAAACAATACTATAAATGTAGCTTGGAGAAATGTCTGTGATTAAAGGAGCAAGTAAAACAATATTACATATTTTTAAAACTCATTTAAAAAGACAGCAATTCAAACTTTCTCTGCTAAGTTCAAAGAGCAGGGGTCCAGCTGTTTCAAGGACATGGGATTCTTAACTGGAACAGCCTGTGAAATGGATGCCACCCCCATGCATGAAGAAATCGAAACCCAAGCTCTGCCCAACATTATGTATAGTGCGAGTTCAGTGTTCATTTTTTTAATCATACAATGGATAGATGAGCAATGCCCAGTTCTCCCTACACTTCCAACTGTAGTCACAGTTCCTTGCCTGTCAGCTAGTTTTCCATGGGGTTCAATGGCCAACTTTAAATCGCAAGGCTATGCATTTCCAAGCATGTTTCGCAAGGACCTGGTAATCTTTTCTCAAAACGGAAGTGTACTGCAGTTCATACTGAGGTTTCCCACCCAAAAATTATAATTAAAAAAAATCTAAAATAAAAGGACAATAATGTAAAGAGAAGTAAAATACAGGTTGAGATCCAATACATTTTAACCCTGTATTTTCCTCTTTTGAATATGACACCAGGTTGTTCTGCTTACCTGGGTTTGTCATCTGTGCACACTCTTCTAATTTGAAAAAGAAGAAAAAAATGCAGATCCGCTTCTAACTTTATGTGCAACAAAACGGGTAAGCAGCACTGACTGCCCGACTTGATCTTCCCTGCTCAAGCAGGCAGTAAATTTAAAGCATCCAGAACCATGAAGCCCCAAGTTGGAGTAAAAAAAACAAATAAACAACCCAAAAAACTATAAATTAATAAATAAATTCTGTGGCAACAAGTGACATGATCAAGGTAATTCATTCTTGTTTCTTTGATGATGTCTCATTGACATCATCAAAGCAACCCGAATGCCACGTTCTGCATGTTGCCACAAGTCATCAACCAAATATGTATTAATATTACTATTTCCAAAATAGTGAAGATAAGTTTCATTTTGACAAAAAGAAGAAAGATGTTTTGCCATGTAAGATCCAACTCTCCTCCCAAGGATGGATACAAATTCTGCATTACATAAATGAAACATCAGAAAGATGCTAAGTCTGTGTTGTTTCCTATGAATCTTACCTATACAGGAAGTTCTTGTTTTCTTCAATGTTAATCTACAACAACGTGATGGCTACAGTATCTCCTGAGGATCTCAGAAACTTGTAGTATGCTTGCAATTTTTGAGGTAAATTTTATCAATATGGTTAATAAGGGGAGCACAGTCTATGTTACAGTACAATACATTCATCCTGCAGCAGGCACAGAATTTTTTTCCCCTAATGGATTGTTTAAAATATGTTCTTTGCTATGTGGAGACCTCATGTTATCACAAGGACCTCAAGTTCAAATCCCAACATTGGGTTGAACACACATGATCTATGATACTACAGTACACATTCTGGGTGTGGCACTGCAGACGTAGGAGTCACTGCTTCCTGAGTGATTCTTTCATAGAGACAGGGAGGGAAGAAAAAGAACAAATGATTTTGCAAAGTTTTACCGAAGACCAACTGGCACCAGCTGGCATTTCCTTGGTGATGGGAACTATTCTGAGGTAGGGGTGAGCCAGGGACAAAGAAATGCCTTGATCTTTTTCCTATTGCATACAGGGTATGTATTACAATGCTCGGGTGACAGGCAAATTAATAACTTATGTCCTGTTACAATGCAGATCAGAGCTTTTAACTGTGTCTTAAAGAAAGATATGCTATGCCTAGTGGTAGAGAAAGAGATGAACTGAAACACCCTGGGAATGAAGGCGGCCCTACAGAAGACAGCTGCAGTGTATCTCGGTCTCCTCTTGCATTGGGAAGGAGTCTCACTCTTCAGTTCAGTCTGCTATGGGAGATGGGAGACACAGAAGCCTTTTTGGATGCTGATCATTCCAGTTTTATTCTGTACTGCAGGAGGACTTTAAAACTGGGTAATGACCATACACAACTATACAGTCCAACCATAAACTCACAAGTGAGAGCCAGTCCTAACCCCTCACAACTAAGGACAAACTGTTTTAAGTCGGGTCTCTGCATTTTCAATTTATGAAACAGTTTGACTTTTAAATCTGCTGTGCGTGTGCAAGAAAATACATCTGTTTCTCTCAGATTTATCTGCTAATTACAGTCCTGCACAGTGGTATTCTCTTTTTTTCATGGGTATTATTGTGATATTTTGCACTTTTATAACTTAATAATCTTTATTATTGACTTAATTATATAACATTTTTATTTATGCTTATTGTTTTATGTTGTAAGGCGCTCTGAGCCCCAGCAAATGGACGCTTGAGAAATAAATTCTACTACTACTACTATTGTAATGTCATCAGCACTGTGAAGGTGGCTTCTGACTGGGTCAGTATTCCAATAATGTACCCAACCTTCAAGATATCAACTGCAATCCACCAAACAGCAATGATAAAGTTCTCTTGGAGGCTGAATGTCATCAATTTATCGCCACCTCTGCAGTATAAATATATTTACAAAACAAACAGGAAAAAAGCAGAGAACTGTCATATGGTGTCAGTTTTGCAGCAGATTATTCATTATTTTTAATCTTTTATGACTATTTTGTAAGTGCATATACCCACCAATGCATTTGGTCATGCAAAAATACAGAGATTTTTCTGGGGGGGTTAAAGGCACTTGCTTGGCCTTATACATTTATTTAGTTTTTGTTGACCGGGTAAGTGCACTAGACACATTCTGCCTATTTTCAGGCACGACCCGGGGGAGGGGGATACAGATGAATGCCAACTGACTTTGAACCAGATTAAGCTGTTGGTGGTATTTTAATGAATGGGGGGAAATTTGGCCAGGGCACTGGGGAAATGCTCCTACTCTTTTCAAGAAGTGCCATGGGATCTTTAACATCCACCTGAACTACCACCAGAACAGGCAGATGGTACCTCGGTTTAACATCTCATCCGAAAGACAACATCACAACATACACCAAGGGCATCCATATATTTAGCCACATCTGGATGTGTTATTGCTTACCTATACAATGTCTAACAATATAAATTCCCTGCTGAATGCATTCATTTCCACTGGAGAAGCTTCTTGAGTGGAAATACATCCATTTCTACTTCAGAAGCATCATCAGTGGATATTTCCACACCAGGAGTATGAACCAATTCCAGAACACTAGGCAGAATTCCTGAATGATATAAGTCCTTACCAGGACTGTTCTGGAATGCTTAAAATGCCTCATTCATTTCAATGTGCTTGGTAATGGAACTAATCAGAAGCATGGAAAAAAGTTTTGAATCAAATTTTATAAAATATTAGGATTTGAGAGCTAGGATCTACCTTAGCAGGAAGTTGCCATCACAGTATAATTTGAATATGCAATAGGCTAACTGAAAGTATCAAATGTATTTTTATTTGATTGGTTTGCCCTATATGGAGCTCAGTCAGTAGAGGTCAAAATCTGCAGATAAAAATAAATGTAATATTTTTAGCCAGCTCACAGCTTATCCTGTATTTATGCAACACCAATGGAGATACAAATGGCAAGAAAACTAGTGATATCTTTGCAGATGAGAACACTAACACAGATATCATATCTTGTTGTTAGTGCAGTCATAACTGATATCCGTAAGGGAGCGTGCAGGCTGTTGCAGCCATGCTAGGCACTCAAATCTCTGTGTGGCAGAAAAGAGATACAGTCAACTGGACACCTCTAACATCCCTGATACTATGCGCAGCACGCGTTCTAGCTACAGAGTTGAGAATCTTCGCCACCAAGGCAGACAAAAAAGAAGTATAATTCTAAGGAGGGAGCGGTCTACTTACCAGCTATAGGACAGACTGAAAAGACAGAGGGTGATAGGATAGGGGGTGCTTACACACTCAGACTTTTTACTCTGTCCCAGTTGAGAGGGAAGACAGCCAATTCTATCTACTGACTGCCTACTGGCACCAACACACAATACAATATCATGATAGCTTTGTTAGTGTTGACATAATTGGCATCTTGAAGGTTAGGTACATCACAATGGAATACCAAACAAATCGAAGAGCGGCTTTCACAGTACTGATAACATCATAACAGCCCTGTGCATGACTACAGCCAGCAGTTGAAATCAAAGGGAAACATGGAACACAGTGGGCAGAAGATGGCCAACTGGTCTAGCCAGTCTGCATGTGGAAAGTAACAGCAAAATCTTCATACAAATGGCAGACCTGAAAGTTATTGCTAAAAAACTGACACTGTATAAACCAAATACACAATAAAATGATTCAAAACCAGTAGTTCATCAACTGTTGTGAGGGGGCTGGACTTTCACAGCCCACTTGTGTCTCTGCAACACACAAGTTATTATGGTCTTGCAAACACAGCTCAAGATAAACTGCATATTGTGGGTCAGGTTACTGCATGCAGACACGCATGAAAAAGAAGAACAGAATTGCTCAGGTGACTCTTTCTTTGTGTGCGGACCATTCCCATGTTTGCTAAACTGGCAGACACACCTTTTTTTGACAGAGTATAACTATATATGAACCACAAATGCTTTCTGTCTGATTTACAGAGCTTTTAAAAAGTAGTTTAAACTCCACCCCCCCCAGAAAAAAATTATTTAAAAATTAATTTCCATTCATGTTTTGTTTAATGTGCTGGGTAACTTTATACCCAGATACATTAGTGCAAATATTGTTTCTTAAATGTCTTAAGTAAATAGATAAAATATTTTTTTTTTTTTAAATTTTCTTTATAATTAAACTACATTCTGTTCCTGACTATAATGTGGGTTTCACTTTCTCCTGCTGGTCCCAGGGTCTTAAAGTGCCAAGGCTTTTTATTGTCATTTAAAACCTGAAAATGCTGCTTCTGAAGGACAGACAGTACTGCAGAACAGATTCAAACATGTCAACTACAAAGCTACAGTAATCCACTTCACTTTCCCATAAATGGAAGCAGCATACAAAATTAGAACTGGTGAGAACACATTGAGGTTCCTGCTGTTTTGCCAGTTTGTAATTGCTTCAGGGTGGGATCAATTTTAAAATCAGTGCCGTTCACACTTATTTACTCTCCCTGTGGACAGATCCTATGCATATCTGAAGCACCGGACTGCTTAAAAAAAGTTATATACTCATGGTAGCAATGGTACCAATGCATTAAAAACATCTGGTGAGTAACTGGGAGTGCCTAGTGACATCTCCAAATGGCGTATGTGTGAGGAGCAAGCACAAGAAGACTTTGTATCAGTTAACATTACTTTATATTTGATCAAAAGAGCAAGGTAAGGCTCGCCAGGTGGAAGAATCGGTGTACAGATTTCTACTGCCCTGGGTAATGGTCCTGACAACCCTGTTCATCATTGGTTTCCCAGTGAATTCCCTACAATATGATTCCCAGTAGGATGAGACTTTAATATATATATATTTTTTTTAACTGTGATCCTGTTCTTTCAACCAGCCCCTATCTGGACTGTTCTCCCCCAGCTCAGTCACCAGGCATGCTCACCTCACTCTCAATGTGCTCTGCCCCAGGACCTGGTAGAGGTTGCCGGTGCGGGGCCTGCGGGGGACCGGGCCATCATTCTGCTGTGATCTGGGGGAGTTTCCTCCATTTTTCTCCCACAGGGCCCGAAACATGCAATAACATGTCATGTGTACTTCGCCTCTGCAGAAACACCTGGAGTCCGGCGTGGGAACCCTTCACCATATGGTCCCGCTTTATGCCACCCAGATTCCTCTTGGTGGCAATCACTGGGATATGTACTGTAGACCCTCCCCTCCCCTACAGAGGAGAGCTGTCTATGGGACGCTCAATCCTCCATCCCTCCACCCCCCGGCAGCTCCCAAGTGACTGGAGTCCGTTTCCAAACCTTGGGACACTGCGTAGCAGACAGTTCTACTGCCGTGCAACTGGGCTGGTTGCTATGTTTAATTTTATGAGCTATTCTCCACACTGCCAGAGTCTGAACAGAAAGCAAAAAGTTGCTTCCTTTTTAGTGAGTTTCAGCTGAACAGAATGAATAGTCAAGCTAACTGGTGAACCTGTAACTACTGATCACCTACCCTGTGGATCACGGAAATGCTGATTCTATTTCACTCTCTGCAAACAGATGTTATAGCAAAACTGCAAAAGGACACAACTAACCAACGGGCAAAGGGCCTCCCCCCCTTTAAGAGAACTCAGCACACATTACTCAAGGTATTAATGTACAAAAATACAGGAACCTAGTTAGTATTTCATCACCAGTAATTGAGAAACTTCTTCCTCAAGTTACCATGAATGGATCTGACTTTGCTGGTTAGATTTCCCCCCTCAAAACACCCTAATTAATTTAGGATTAGAAAGAAAATAATTTCATCTTCAAAAAAGTTCATAAACCCTTCAATATCCACCACAGGAAATTAAATGGGAGAAGATTTTGACTACAGCAATGTAACACATGGGGGCATCTTCACTTGGAGAAGCCCTCGTCAATCTTTACATCCTCCTCTCCTGCAGTAATGCTTCCATGGCATTAAGGTATGAAGAAGTCGCTGGCATTTGAACAGACAGGAAGCCAGACACATCCACGTTAATCTGTCCGAAGGTCTTGTGGCATCATTACCAGACTGCTTCCTTTCAGGAGGCGGGGAATGTCTGAGAATACAGCTGAATTTTCAGCTGCACAGAGGCATGGTGATCAAGAACTGCTTCCAGTGAAGGATGTCCCTTCTTTTTCCACACTTTCTTTAGGGCTAGAGTCACGGCAGGCACAATGACACTGGCAGGACTCTTCCTGCTTTATAATAATTACTGGGACACTTAGGCCGATTTGCTGAACTGAATTTCCTGAAAAGACATATAAATAAAAAAACAAACATATTTGTACATGTCAACTGAGATGAAACTGTAAAACTGATGTTCATATAACACAAAAGAAATCAGGTTTTAAGCTCTCATATAATCACTGGAAATTTGGTTGCACAAAAAAGTGATACGGTTATTATCTAAATCCTGAGTCTCCAATTGTAACTAGAAGAAATGGAAATTACGTACCTTCTGTAATTCTTGATCTTGTTGGACGAGTCTGCACCACTCATTCACACTAATGGGATCTGCGCCGGAGGCACTAGGACCCAGTGGGAGCAAACTTTTTTGCTAGAGGGTCAGCGCAGGAGATGGCGCTACGAGGAGTGGCACCGCGAGCCTCCGCTCGTGCGGTAATGACTATCACGACGTCGACCCTCCAGCTGCTTCAGTACCTTTTTTTCTGAGGAGGTGCAGCATAACTAACCTAGAAGGATAGCCTAACAAAAAACAGACATAAGATAGTACAGATGACCCATATAAGAAGGGTCAACAAAGAAGTCTTCACAGCCTAAAGATTGAGGGAATGAAGACCAATAACAGAGGTGAGCTCGGGGGATGGTGGGTGGGTGTGTGAATGAGTGGTGGAGACTCGTCCAAGATCATCAAGAATTACGGTAGGTACGTAATTTCCATATCTTCCTGGACACAAGTCTCCACCACTCATTCACACTAATGGGAAAGTACCAAGCTAATAATCCTGAGAGGGCGGCAGGAGAGACCAAGAGCTCACAATTTTAGGACAGAAGTCTGTTAAGGATGGTCCTACCAAATGAAAGATGTCATCTGGTGTGGACATCCAGGGCACAGTGTTTGATGAAAGTATGCACTGAGCTTCAGGTGGCTGCACTGCAAATATCTGCGATGGGCACGTTGTAGATTTCTGCTAGTATAGTGAGCGTACACTCTGCCCTCCAGCTTAACCTGCGCCATGGAATAACAGTGGCGAAAACATGTAACCAGCCATGCAGAAATACACCTGATAGCGAGAGGTTGACCCAGCCGGGTCTCACTGAAGGAAACAAACAATTGTTGAGCTTTACAAAAGTCTTTTGTTCTGTCTAGATAGATAAGTAAAGCTCTTCTGACATCCAAGGAATGAAGAGAATGCTCTCCTCCATTTTGGAAGTTCACGAAGTAAGATGGAAGGACCAGAGGTTGGTTTAGATGGAATTCTGAAACAACCTTAGGGAGAAACTTAGGATGGGTCTTAAGAACTACTTTGTCTTTATGAAACACAGTATATGGAGGGTCTGTGACCAAGGCATGTATCTCAGAGACCCTGCGGGCTGAGGTAATGGCCACTAGGAAGGCCGTCTTCCAAGTGAGAAATTCTAATTCACAGGTAGCTGCTAGAGGCTCGAAGGGTTTTCAAGTGAGCATGTCTAGCACCAGATTAATGTCCCAGGCTGCGACTGGATGTCTTATAGGAGGTCTGGTATGCAGAATTCCCTTAAGAAACCTCTTCACCACAGGTAACTGAGCCAGTGACAAGGAAAGTACTGGCTCATGATAAGCTGAAATGGCACAAAGGTGAACATTAACTGTAGAGTACTGCAGACTTGAATTTGAGAGGTCTAAAAGGTACTCTAGAACTTTATCTGGTGGGCAGGAAAAAGGATTCAAAGAGAATTTTGCACACCAGAGCGAGAAACGCTTCCATTTGGCTGTGTAAGTTTTCCTAGTGGCTGGCTTGAGCGCAGCCAGAAGAATATCTGAAACCCTGTGAGAGACACCAAACCTGTTCACTTCTATCTCTTCAGGAGCCAAGCGTGAAGGTGAAACGACCTCAGATTGGGATGGACCACAGGCCCGAGTCAGAAGGTTCGTCTGAAGGGGAAGCGGTTTCGGAGGAGTTTCTGACATACTGTTGAGTAGTGGAAACCATATCTGTCGAGGCCAGAAGGGAGCAATGAGGATCATTCTGTCCCCCTGGGACTCGAATTTGAGAAGTACTCTCTGAATTAGAGGAAGAGGCGTAAAGGCGTAAAGAAAGAGTTTTGTCCACCGCAGCCTGAACGCATCCTGACAGAAAATACCAGGCCCTGGATTTCTGGAGCAGAAGAGAAGCAGTTTTGCGTTGAGTGGGGATGCAAAAAGGTCCAAGTCTGGAGTTACCCACTCTGTGAACAGTGACTGAGCTATGGCTGAGTCAAGAGACCATTCGTGAGGATTTGACTCTGTTCTGCTGAGACGGTGTACCAGCTCGTTCTGCACCCCCCGGCAGGTAGACCGCATGAATCAGAGCTTTGTGCTCTAAGCACCATTCCCACACCCTCATTGCTTCCCTGCATAAGGAGTAAAACTGAGCACTGCCTTGCTTGTTGATGTAATACATCACAGCTTTGTTGTCCGTTTGAAGGAGAATGTTCTTATGACAGGGAATGTCCTTCAAAGCCCGGACTGCATAAAGGACGGCTCTCATTTCTAAGCATTTATGTGAAGCTGGGACTCATCCTGAGTCCACGTACCTTGAATGTGGAGAGTCTGGCAGTGAGCTCCCACCCCATTAGGGACGTGTCCATGGTAATGGAAATCTGATGGTCCAGAGCAGCAAAGGGGGTATCCTTCCAGAAGGTTGTCCTCTTGCGACCACCAGGTGAGTGATCTCTTCAGAGGTTCTGTCACCTTGATGAGAAAGGACTGAGGGTGAGTGGTTGGGGACCACTGAGTACTGAGCATCCACTGAGAGGTTCTCATGTGGAGGCATGCTAGGGGTACAGTGAACACCAGGGATGCCATGAGACCTAACATCTGTTGCATCGAGAGAGCGGTCACTGAGCTGCTTTCTCCGATGTATCGGGCTATCTGAAGGATATTGCTCCTCCTGTCCTCTGGAAGTAATGCTTTCGCACAGCTGGTGTTCAGGAGAGTTCCTATGAAAAGGAGCCTCTGGGAGGGCTGCAGTTGCAATTTTTTTTAGGTTTAGCGGACTCCCATGGACGCAAGAAAGTGTGAAGCCATGGCTATGGCATCTAGAGTTCCCTGCCTAGAAGGACTTGCTAGAAGCCAATCGTCCAGATATGGGAACACTTGTATTCTGATTTTTCTGAGATGCGCTCCGAGAATTGCACAACACTTTGTAAAAACTCACGGCGCCGAGAATAGCCCAAAGGGCAGGACTCTGAACTGATAATGCTGTCCCAAAGCCATGAACCTCAGGTATTTGTGATGCTTTGGGTGTATAAGAAAGTACAGTTACGTAAGAACTTACCGTAACAGTAGATCTTCGAGAACAGCTCTTGAAGCAGGTTACACCACTAGGACTGAAGCCGGCAGGCGTCAGGACCCCACGGAAAAATTTTAGCTAACTATCTTCAGCGGGGACCGTCCCCTGACGTCGGTCCTGCCTCCGACGTCAGACGTAGTACATAAGGGGGCGGTCCCGCCCGATTCCCCAGTTCTCCCGCCGGAGACTTCCGGCCGCAGGCTGACACTCGAAATGGGAGACCGAGGATCCACCGTCAGAAGTCAAAGGGAACAAACCCTGATAGTACAGGCGAAAGCCATGCCTCCTCCAAGGGGGAAGGTGGGCGAGAAGGTACCTGCTGCAAGAGCTGTTCTCGAAGATCTACTGTTACGGTAAGTTCTTACGTAACTGTACTATCTTACTTAGAACACAGCTCTTGCAGCAGGTTACACCATTAGGACTGATTCCCAAGCAGTACACGCTGCCAAAATTCTGGGAGGAGAAACTAGGAAAAATATTCCAGGTCCTGAATCTAGGACAGGAGACCCTGTAGTACACCAGCGGCCGAAGCCGGCTCTACGAGAGCGATGTCCAGGCTATAATGCCTGATAAATGTATGCACAGAACTCCAAGTAGCTGCAGCACATATGGCAGAAGTGGAGCGTTCCGGAGTGCTGCAAAGGAGGTGGCCACACCCCTAGTAGAATGACCCCGGACTGTACCCGGGAGGGGCTTTTGTTTGATATCATAACAGAATGAAATACACTGGACAAGCCAGCGAGACAGGGACTGTTTGGATACAGGTTGGCCCATCATCCTTTCAGAAAAGGAAACGAAAAGTTGCTCAGAACTATGAAGTAGTCTAGTTCTGTTGAGGTAATACCTCAAGCTGCGGTGAACATCCAGGGTGTGGAGCAGGGCCTCTCCTCTATTAGCGTAGTTCGGGAAGTAGACCAGCAGGTCAATATCCTGATTGAGAGTGAGTGTAGAGACCACCTTAGGCAAAAATTTTGGATTCGTCCTCAGGGGTACTCTGTCCCGGTGGAAAACTAAATAAGGCTCTTTGCACATGAGAGCGTGAAGCTCAGAAATTCTTCTCGCTGAGTAACAGCAACCAAAATATAGCGTTCCATCGACAGAAAACGAGCTCGCATATCCGCTGCAGGTTCGGGAGGGGCGGAGTTGTTCCAGGACAAAGAGCAAATCCCATGGAGGCACTGGGTCTTAATGGGTGGCCTAGGTGGTAACACCCTCTCAAAAATTCCTGAGAGGCATCTAATTGTGCCACTGTGCGATGTCCCACGGAAGGTGGTAGGCAGAGATGGCAAAGAGGTGCAGCTTGATAGAGGAGTAGGCTAGACCCGAACGGAAAAGGGAGAGCAGGTAGTCCAACACCACTCCCACCGGGCAACCTAAAGGGGAAAAATCGCATGCTCACGACCATAAACAAAAGCGGTGCCATTTCATGGCATACGTGCTATCGTTACCCGGCTTTCTGGCTGCAGAAGAACTCGCAACCACTTGCGAGACCCGTGACGCAAGATGGCTATGTCTCTAGGAGCCATGCATGCAGGTTCAGTGGCGTAAGTCCGGGTGGACCAGTGAACCTTCCTCCTGAGACAGAGATGGGAGCTGAACGGCAACGGAGAGCGGAGGTTCCCGGGATAGCTGAATTAGCAAGGGGAACCAGATCTGTCTGGGCCAGAAAGGGGCCACCAGGATCATAGTTGCATGCTCCCTGCACAATTTGAGAAGAACTCTCTGGATCAACGGGAAGGGAGGGAAAGCGTAGAGGAATCTGTCCGCCCAGGAGAGGGACAACGCGTCTCACCAGAAAACACCAGGCCCTGGATCTAGCGAGCAGAAATTGGGCAGTTTTGCGTTGGATGGGGATACGAACAAGTCTAACTCTGGAGTTCCCCATCGAAGAAACAGATCCTCTGCTACCTCTTGAAGAAGCTCCCACTCGTGGACTCTGGCCTGGGAGCGACTCAGGCCATCTGCAATCGTGTTGTCCACCCCGGGAACATGTACAGTGATCAGATTCACGCCGTGTCGGATTACGCAATCCCATACTCTCATGGCCTCCCTTTGCAGGAGGCCATGCTCCTCATGGCCTCCCTGCAAAGGGGAAGTGAGTGTCTGCCTCCTTGTTTGTTGAGGTAATAGATCACCGCGTGTTGTCTGTCTGAAGCAGGAGAGTACTCGGCGGGATTTCGGACTGAAAGGCCTGCAGGGCATAAAGGACCGCCCTCATCTCTAGGACACTGATATGGAGATGAGCCTCCAGAGGGGTCCAAGTACCCTGGGACTTCACCCCGTCCAGGTGTGCCCCCCACCCTACACCTGAGGCGTCTGTGGTGAGGATTACCTCCGGGGACGGCGCTACAAACGGGACGCCCGTGGAGAGCGACCCTGGGTCTAGCCACCACTGCCAGTCTCGAATCACGGTGTTCATGATTCTGACCGGATGCTGCATGTGGTCTTGCCTTTGATCCCATTGCACCTTGAGCATCCACAGGGTTACCATGTGTGAACCTTGCGAAAGGGGCGGTAGGGAATGGCCGCAAGCCATGTGTCCGAGAGCAAGCCCGAAGCCGACCTAGCAGAGACGGTCTTGTTCGTGACGATAGCTCCTGATGAGGGATCTGATGCGTTCCGCTCTGTCGTCTGGAAGCAAAGCTCTTCCCTGAACGGTGTCCAGTACTGCGCCTATAAATTGCAGCTTCTGCGACGGAACCAGGAGAGACTTCTCATGGTTGATTAAGATGCCCAGAGATCGGAACAGGACCTGGGTGCTCTGGATCGCCCGTACTAGCGCCTCTGGGCCGGCCATGAGAAGCCAATCGTCCAGGTGCGGGAACACATAATGGCCCTGTCTCCTTAGAGATGCTGCCACGACTGCCATGCATTTGGTAAAGACCCTGGGTGCGGATGACAGTCCGAATGGAAGGGCTCGGAATTGAAGGTGGTGGTCGAAAACTCGAAGCACAGGAACCTCTTGTGCGCCTGAGCTATAGGGATGTGCAGGTATGCATCCTGCATGTCTAGAGACGCTAAGAAGGCGTCTTGCTTCAGCATGGGAATAAGACCTGGAAGAGTCACCATGTGGAATCTCTTGTAGGCGACCGACACATTGAGGTCGCTGAGGTCAAATCGGATGGAGGTCCCTGTTTTCTTTGGAACCAGGAAGAAGTGGAATAGTATCCTTGTCTCTCTGGTTCTCCGGGGCGTACTCTATCGCTCCCTTTTGCAAGAGCGCGAGTACTTCTTGCCAGATCAGAGACTTGTGCTGACCCGGATACCGGGAGAGCAAAGGAGGCCTCGAGGGTGGCTTCTCTGCAAATTCTACATAGTGGCCTCTTCCGACCAACTGAAGAACCCACCTGTCGGTGGTTATAGCCTGCCATCCTGGCAGAAAGTTATAATCGACCCCGACCATGATTTCCCATTGATCCTGAGGCGGGGGCGGAAAGGAGTCAGGCTGTGGCGGCTGAGGGTCCCGTGGCTGGGCCAGCTTGGAAATACGGCTGGCTTGGCCTGCGGCTGTTTCCCTGGGCTCTCAGACCGAGCCCCTCTGTTGTGGAGCGGGGCGGGACTGTTGCCTCTGCATCCGTCCACGAAATCGGCTTTGGTTCCTGCGAAAGGAACTAAGCTTGGGTCAGTACATGGCCTGAACCGACCTCACCGCCTTCCCGGCCTCTTGAAGTTTGGTAATAATCTTCTCCGAGGGCTTACCAAACAAGACTTCTCCCTCGAATGGGGCGTCCATGATATTCTTCTGGATGTCGGGTAAAACCACAGACGCGCAACCAAGAGTGTCTCCGGATGCATATGCCTGAAGCTGCTGCTCGGGCCGAGGAGTCCGCAGAGTCATACAGCGGCTCGTAGCATCGGTTCCCATCCGAACCCGTGCGGAGGGGCTGAAGCATCTCCTCCTTCTGCTCACCTTCCGGCAGTTTTCAGCCGCATCAGACCCTGTTCCACAAGGCATTTGGAGACTGCACCATGTGGGTCAAGTAATTCAGGGATCTGATGACGCAGGTAGCGGAAGCATACGTGCGCCTACCCATAGCGTCCAACTGTTTGGACTCTGGGTCCAGTGGCAGGGTGCTCAGATGTTGCGGTCTCTGGGACTGGTCATGTGAGGCTGTTATGACCAGAGAGTCGGCCTGAGGCTGCTGAGTCAAGTACTAGTCTTCTCTAGGAGCCTTGTACAAGCGATCAGCTTTCTTCGGCATCGCCGGGAGTGATTGTGGACGCTTCCACGATGCCTTGGTGACGTCCACGAAAGTGTCTACCAAGGGTGGCACCACCACAGGCTTGGGGTCCTTCTGCCGAAGATACTTGGCAAGGCGTAGCCTTTCGGGGTCTAGTTCTTCCGCATCCCATCCCGTGTTCTCTTGGATGTGTCTCATAATATCCGAGAATGAAGGGTCATCCGGAGGAGACTTTGGTATCTCGCGTGGATCCAGAGAAGGGATGGAGAGGGGAGATGGGGATCTGGATGTTGAGAACTCTGATCCCATGTCCTCCGTCGAAGGCGATCGTCGGCGTCTTCTGGGTCTCTTGGGGCTGGGTGACCTAGAAGAGGATTTGGACGGAGGTCTCCGTTTGTCTGGTCTCCCCTGGGAGAGTGTTCTGTGCTCAGGGAGGAGGTGTCGGCCTGCCGACCCGATGGCGAGGGGTGCAGGAACCGGAGGTAATGGTAGGAGGAAGAGGAGGAGGGTGGAACCATGTCCTTCTTTATGGTGTCCCACCAGTCGTGAACAGCTCCACATCTACCATGGAAAGGCCCGGCGGCCGGGCGCCGGTGGACGGTCGTCGGGTCCTAACGTCGGCTCCTGGGGGGCTCGGGTAATGGCGAGGTTCCTGGGCGTCTCGACAGGACCGGGGTCGCCCGTCTGGTCCTCGGGCTGAGTCAATTCCTCCTCGGTTATGGTCTCCTGACCGATGTCGGTCGGAGGCATCGGGGTTCTCTTCTTGATAGGAGCGGGTGCCAGTCCCCCTACCGGCGTCCGATGAGGTGTTGGCCTGGCCGGCGATGGTCATCTGGCCGACGGCGGCTCCGGGGATCTATGGCGAGAGGACGACGACGGACGCACCGGCATCGGGTCCTGCGGTCTCTTCAGAGAGGTAAGCTCCAAAGTCTTGCGAGGAGGCAAGGAAGCTGACCTGACGTTGGGTTCAGAAGGGCGGGAACCCGACTTACGATGATGGTGGCGATCCCCAGACTTGACCAAGGCCCTGGAGGACGAGGACGGCCTGGCAGTCTTGGCCTGAGAAGAGGAAGACTTCTTAACTGCAGCAGGGGGAGGCTGAGAGCTGGCCCTGGAGTGGGAGCAGTCGGACCTGGAATCGGAGCTGCGTGAGTCTGAGGCCCTGGAAGGGGCCTTCTCCCTTCATTCTTCAGCATGCTTGTGGGTCTTTTTTGAAGAGTCCCCCTTGGAAGACATGGTCTTTAGCTTTTCTTCCAGCAAAAAAGCCTGAAGGGCCTTCTGGCGACGGATCCGGGTTCTGCTATTAAACCCCTGGCAGAAGGAGCAGGCCCGGGTATCGTGGTCTGGAGCTAGGCACGGATGCAGACGTGAGGGTCTTTGAAGGGGATCCGTTTCCCATAAGCATACTTGGAGGAGTGACCGAGGTCGGAGAGGACATCAGTAGAAAAACTTGCTTGAAGAAATCAGATTTCCAGGAAGAACTTAACCATAAAGTCATGCTGAGCAGCCGAAGGGTAGAGACATGCAAGTCGACGGCGGAAAGAACTGGAGAATGGTGAGGACCGCCCCTTATGTACTACGCCTGACATCGAGGCGGACCAACATCGGGGTCCTCGCTGAAGATAGCTAGCTAGAATTTTCCATGGGTCCTGACGCCTGCCGCTTCAGTCTAATGGTGTAACCTGCTGCAAGAGCTGTGTCTAAGTAAGATTGTGCTGGTAAGCATCCTGCATATCTAGGGAGGCTAATCAGTTGTGTTGATGAAGCAAAGGTAACAGGGTTCCTAGTGATATCATTTTGAATTTTTCTTTGGGAAGGAATTTGTTTAATCTTCTGAGGTCCAAAATGGGGCGCACGCCTCCGGTTTTCTTTGGAGCCAGAATGTAATGTGAGTAGAACCCTGTGTTCTGTTGATCCAGCGGAACTACTTCCTCTGCCCTGTTGTTCTGAAGGCACTGTATCTTGGAGGCGAAGTTCTGACTGAAGAACTGACAGCCTGGGCTGTCGTCTGGGGGGACGACCAGGAGGGGTTTCTTAAAGATTGAGGGAATACCCCTTGCGGATTATCCGGAGGACCCATTTGTCCGATGTTATGGACTTCCATTGATTGTAGAAGTGAGTCAGACGACCTCCCACCGCTGAGGAAGAGTCCCCCTCGGGCAGCTGAGGTGGGACTTGGGCCAACAACTCAGAAGGCGGCATTAGGCGCTTTGGGTCCTTGCGCCTTCTGCTGCGTTTTCTTCTGAGGCTGGGGGGCTTGGTTTTTATTAAAACTTCCCCTGCCTTTGCCTCAAAAGGACTGACGGTTATGAAACTGGTGTTTGTTAACACCCCCTCAAGGGGGGGATGGGAGGTCATCGAGCCAATTTAATGGCTGACCTAGTCTTTTGTGTGGCCTCTAGAGCCTGTTCTACTTGAGGGCTGAAGAGATACATACCATCGAAAGGCAACGCCATTACCTGTTGCTGGGCATCATTCGTGAAACCTGAAGTGCGCAGCCAGGAATGACGGCGGATACAAATGCCTGCCGCCGCTGCTCGGGAGGCAGTATCGAAGGCGTCCATAGCTGCTTTAACCTGCTGGTTGTTGGACTCGATATCCCTGGTTATGGTCTGAAGAAGCTCTGAATTAGTGTCCGATTCCAGAAGAGCTTCAACCAGTTGTTTGAGCAAATGCCACAGGATATACTCATATTGTTTAGGAAATTGGGGAAGGGTCTCAAGCAAGTAGCTACTTCTGTCACTTTCTAAGAAGTACTTCCTGCGCGAGGCAAGGGAGAGCATAGGAGTGCATGCACCAGGAACTTTAACTCATGGTTGAAGAACTGGTGCTGTGAGGAAGGGTTTGGATTCATTGGTGACTGGGGACCCACCTGGAGGGATGGAGGTTTGTTCAAGCCTGACGGCCTGCATCCATCCTGGGGAATCAAGCACTCAATGATAAGTTTAAATACTACATTGACAAGCATTTGAAACTAGAAGGGGGTGGCAGGCCAGCAAGGAGGTACTCATTTGCTCACCCCACAGCTGAAGAAAGGAAACCAGTGAACCAGAGGAGTGGCTATCTCTGCAAAGCAGTGTGCAAAAGATGGAGATTAGTGCCCAAGAGGTGGACAGGCAGAAAACGGGCAAAATTCAGCAGAACAGCAGACAGCAAGGAGAACCAGGGATAAAGGACAACCAAGGAAGGGGCTGGAGTAGAACAGCGAAACAGTCTAGGGAGGTCAAATCATGGAAAACAATGTGTGCAAATGCCAGGAGCCTTAGCAACAAGATGGAAGATCTGGAGGCTGTCATGGTGCAGTCAGACCTGGACATTGTGGCCATCACTGAAACCTGGTGTAATGATAACCATGACTGGGAGATGGCCATACCTGGCTACAACATATTCAGAAGAGACAGAGCAGGCAGGAAGGGAGGAGGAGGAGTGGCACTGTATGTGAAAAATGACATAAGGGCCACAGAGATCCAGGAGGAACAAAATGGGGAGAGATACTGTGGGTTAAGCTGGAAGAAATGGGGACGCCATCCGCACAGGTGTGGTCTATAGACCACCAGCCCAGGAGGAAGAAGCAGATAGGAGTTGATGCTGGCCATCCAAAGGATGGCAGACAAGGGTGAGTAGTACTGGTTGGAGACTTCAATATTCCAGGCGTGGATTGGAGCATCCCAAGCAGCAGCATCAACTAGAAGCAGATTTATCCTGGACTCCTTCCGAGTGCCTTCCTCAAGCAACTGGTCATGGAACCAACTTCGGCAGAAGGCAATACCAGACCTTGAGCTCACAAACAGGGACAGTGTGATGGGGTAACAGTGGGGAGCACCTGGGAACAGTGACCACCAGTCATTGTGGTTTGAAATCACAGAAAAGAGCAGAACCAAACCACACAAAAACACGTATCCTGGATTTTAGGGGGGCTTTGGAAAATGGGAGATACTTGAAAGAGGCATTAAGGGAATGGGACAGGAATCAGGGGTTGAGGAACAGTGGGCAGTATTTAAAATGGGATTACAAGAACAACAGAATTATGCATTAAGCAGGTTAGCAAGAGGAAAAGGAAGAGGAGACCATTATGGTTTTCCAAAGAGGTAGCAAAGAAAATGAAAGCCAAAAGACTGCATTCAGGCAATATAAAAGACACAGGCAGAAGGGATAGGGAGAAGTACCAGGAGAATCAAAGGGGCAGGGAGGTCAGTAAGGAAGCCAAAGCTCAGACAGAAGAACACACTGCAAAATCAGTGGTAGAGAGGACAAAACCTTTACAGGTGCATAAGTGAAAAAAGAAAGACAAAGGGAGGATAGTGAGACTGAAGGGGAGGATGGGGCCAGTGGAGGATGACAACAGTAAAGCTGACATATTGAACAGGTATTTCTGCTCAGTCTTTACTGAAGAAGAGGAGGAGGGTAATGGGTCTGAAGGGAGTACAAGGGTGAGAATGGTGGGAAATGGACACAAGTCCCTTTACACGAGAAAGGGTCCTGAAGGAACTGGAAGTAATAAGAGTTGATAAAGCAATGGGACCAGATGGGTGCACCCAGGGTCCTAAAGAACAAGAAGGTGGTGGCTGAACCTCTGGCTATCCTGTTTAGCCGATCACTGGAAACAGGGAGAGTACCCAAAGACTGGAGGACAGCAGGCGTAGTCCCCTTATACAAAAGTGGGAACAAAGAGGAAGCAGGAACTACAGACCAGTCAGCCTCACCTCGGTAGTGGGGAAGATCATAGAAGCACTACTGAAGGAGAGATTGGTGGAACATCTGGTTGTCAATGGACTACAGGACCCAAGGCAGCATGGTTTCACCGGGAAAGTCATGTCAGACCAACCTTGTTGAATTTTGACTGGGTGACTAGGGAGGTGGATCAGGGAGGCAGTGGACATGGCCTATCTGGACTTCAGCAAGGCCTTGACACTGTGCCACATAGAAGACTATTACACAAACTGGGGAATATGGGTGTGGGCAGGACAGTAGTGTGGTGGGTAGGTAACTGGCTGGGTGGCAGGACACAGAGGGTGGTGGTAAATGGCTGTCACTCCACAGAGGAAGAGTGACCAGTGGGGTATCACAGGGATCAGTGCTGGGACCAGTCCTATTCAACATCTTCATCAGTGACATTGCACAAGACCTAGAAGGCAGAATTTCACTGTTCGCTGATGACACAAAGCTCTGTAACAGAGTAGACACACCAGAGGGTGTGAACAAGAATGAGAAGGACCTGCAGAAACTTGAAGAATGGTCAGGGGTTTGGCAGTTGAAATTCAATGCGAGGAAGTGCAAGATAATGTATATGAGGCACAAAACCCTGGCACAATATATCAGTTGGGGGGTGAGGATATAGCATGCACCAAGCAGGAAAGGATCTTGGGGTTATCATCTCTGATGACCTCAAGGTAGGAAACAGTGTGACAAGGCAGCAGGTAAAAGCAAATAGGATGCTGGGATGTATAGGCAGGGGCATCACCAGCAGGAAAAGGAGGTCATAATTCCGCTCACGAGACACTAGTGAGGCCCCACCTGAGTACAGTGTACAGTTCTGGAGACCACACCTACGTAAGGGACATAGACAGGGTAGAGAAGGTTCAGAGGAGGGCAACAAAGATGGTGCATGGATTGCATCACAAGTCCTATGAAGACAGGTTGAAGGAACTGAACATGTACTCCCTGGAGGAGAGGAGGAAGAGGGGATATGATAGAGACACACAAGTATCTTACCGGGAGGAACAGGGTGCAGAAATACACTATTTTAAGCGAAAAAGATGTTCCAGGACTAGAGGGCATGGGATGAAGTTGGAGGAGGACAATTCAGAGGGAAACATGAGGAAGAATTTCTTCACAGAACGGGTGGTGGACAAGTGGAACACCCTGCCAGAGGAAGTGGTGGGGGCTGAAACAATCACGGGATTTAAGAATGCATGGGATAGACATAAAGGAATTCTGGAGGTCAGGGGTAAGGGGCAACAGACTTCTAGGAAAACATAAACTGAACTTATAAGCTCAAATGGGCAGACTGGGTGAGCCATAGGCCTTTATCTGCCGACACTGTCTATGTATCTATGTACTGAGAGAAACAGCCTTGGTAGCTGGCAATACGCATACTTAGGGTGGAAGCAGCAAAGACTCTCTTACCTAAAGTGTCTATCTTACGAGATTCTTTGTTAATAGGTCGAGCTGTAGTAGTCTGGGGAAGGACGACTTTATCATTCTCTGCCAAGACTACAATAGGATCTGCAAAGTCTTGGGATGCCAAAATGGGTTGATCCTTGGGGGCAGCATATTCCCCATTTATGGACTTAGCCACAGAAGGAACAGAGTGGGACTATTCCATACCAATTGAGAAAGTGTCTCAAGGAGGGCTGTACCGGAGGAGTCAAATCCATAGGGATCTCCGGAACATGGAGGTACTAGAGTCTTAATAGCTTCCCAGGATCGATATCTGTAGTTTGGAGAGAAAGAGTGGAATTCAAGTTTTTCAGCAGAGACTTAAATGACAGGTCCTCGACCACAGGCTCTGCAGCAGGTATAGTTCCTGTTCCTTCCACATCATCACCCAGCCTAAGGTCTGAGTCAGGCTCAATGTCATCTCCTGACAGCCCAGATGGGACTTTATGAACAGGAAAGGAATGAAAACCAGAAGGAAATGAGGAAGGAAAAGGTCTCAAAGAAGAGGAGCTCTGAAGACTGGATGATGCCCTAACAGGTCCTGGCGCCGAAGAGCATGGCACCGAAAACGCGCACAGCACTGAGGATGGTGCCGATGAGGCCGAGAAACTCAACGGCGCCGAGGATGGCGCTGACAGACGCATTGGCGCTAAAGACGGCACCGAGCGTGCCATCGACGCCGAGGGCATCGAAAACATCCCAAGACTCCGGAAAAAAAGATTTGAGGAAAAAGAAGGATGAATACCAGGAGATAGAGGCATTGGTGTGGCCCTCTGCGCCGCAGCCGTGTGAGTGGGGGAAACACCTAAGTGTGGAGTCAACGGCACTGAAGATGGCGCTGCATGACTAGGGAGGCTCAACCGCCCTACCTGATCTCCCAGAAAACCCGAAGGAACCTGAGAGACTGGGACAGGTAGCTGGACCAACCTCCGAGCCCATTGCTCCATGAGAGCAGCCCACTGATGAAACTGTTCATCTGAAGACCTACCAGAGGGCGGGGTAGGGCTCCGATGTCGAAGACGTCGGCTACCAGAAACAGAAATCGGAGACTCCAAAGGAGGAGACCGACAACTAGCCCCAATAACTGACCGTCTATGCGCAGACATATCAGAGGGCGACCTCGAGTGATGCCTTCTCTTTTTTGACCTGTGGGCCGAAGAAGAGCTCGAGGCTGAACGGTGCCGGGAGTGTGACCGTTTACTTTTATGCTTTCGAGGGGACCGCCCACCCACTCGAGCATTGGACTGTCCGTTGTCAGACCCCCCCCCTTCCGGAGAAGGCGGCGGACCAGACCCAGCCCGGTTGACTGAACAGCTTTCATACGAAGTCTCCCTACTGTCACCTGACCCGCTCATGGTCGACTCCGTCATTGTAGGCTGAGGCTTCTTCCTTAAATAAGAATAAATAAACTAAGCGATACTTTATTCAAGATATTACTACAAAACAATAAAACTGAAAAACTATGCTGCTAGTTTGAAGTTTGACTCCCGACGGGCGAGTGGCGTCGTCACCGAAGTGCACTCAATGGCGGGAAAAAAGGAACTGAGGCGGTTGGAGGGTCGACGCTGGGATAGTCATTACTGCACGAGCGGAGGCTCGCAGTGCCGCTCCTCGCAGCGCTGACCCTCTAGCAAAACAGTTTGCTCCCGCTGGGTCCTAGTGCCTCTGGCGCAGATCCCATTAGTGTGAATGAGTGGTGGAGACTTATGTCCAGGAAGATCTTGGTCTTGGTAGGCAAAAATCGAAAAACATAATTTTCTTACAAAGTAACTAATTAATACTGAATTATCTACCTAGAGCAACTGATTTAGTGAAAACAACACACAGTCCAAGGATAGGAAACTTACTTACCTGTGTCTCTTGATACTCTATAGTATCCCTCCACAGAGCAACACTCTTTGGTCTTACTGCTGGAGACAAAATATCTCCGGGGAACCAGAACTTTATTCTTACTTATAGTTTCTGACTAGGAAAGGCACACTAAGTTATGATAGCTTATTTCTAGATGCATCCTGGGTAGTGTGAACCTGTTTTAATGACAGAGGGTATAGGAGCCAGCTTTCTAGAATTTTGGTGGGGCCCAGGGGTCTCAAGGTCACCTAGCCCCGGTGCATGCACGTCTACAGGCTGAGCCCCTGTGCCATAAAATGGTTGTCTAGGGGGTTAAGTCCCTGGCCTCAGATTTGAAAATACTCATTAAAAGCCCAATTTACAGTGGATGTGAGGTGCAACGGATCAGAACAGTTATCGGCACTATAGCAGTCAAATGAAAACACAAAATATAGGGCTGAACAATCCTCTCCGATAAACTGAAAGAACCAGTGGAGACAAAACAGGCAGACAGGCAAATACACATTTTTAAGTAGTTAGCAGTAACTTTTTAAATAACAGTTTTACAGGGTCTGGTGAAACTGTGTACATCTGCTGTGCAAATCAGTGAACTCTACTGCAGTGGGCCACAACCCCAAATAAAATACCACTGTATTCAGAAACGTGCGAGACTACCCATAACTGGCAAATGTGTGGATTATCAGACCCCCCTTGAAGTCTGCTATTAGCGTAGCACTGAAGTTATACTACTTTGGCCCATTACAGAACTGCACGCTCTATGTCATGTCAGGCTGCCAGTTATTTTTGTTGTACTTTGAGTTGCTGGGGGGGTGGGGGTGCAGGCTTCACTCCCCCACACCCCCAGAGTGTTGGGGTCAGAGCATCCCCAGTGCAAATAAACTGACAAAACCTCACTTACAGTACGCTGTACACTATGTCAGACTGTCAGTTGTTTTTTTATTCATTTATTTGAGTAGGGGCTTCCCCCACACTCCCGTGTTAAAAACAAAACAAGGAATGGGGGGTGGGAACAGAGTCCCCAAACTCACATAAACAGACGAAACCTAAATCAGAAGCCAGCATGCAATAAAAGTAGCCTAGTGCCGCTATGGTACAGCACAGCAAGCATGCAATGAAAAGGTCACTGTGTTCTCTGTAGCTTTGTGTTATACCAATAGCAGTGATCTGATAACCCACGCAATCACCCCCACAACTTGCAATATGCAGAAAAGCTTCCTTCATCATGCCTCTTAACACCTCAGAATTAAAATGTGCAGTGGCCTTTAAAATATGGAGCCAATGGCCAGAAATCCAGGCAGTACCACACAGTAGTTTCATTCATTTGGCAATTCACCAATAAAAAGTGAAAACTAGCAAGATCCTTGTGATTGATGGTGACTGACAAAGTCAAACTGCCCAACTTGCTGGTCACTATAGTGACTGGCAGCACTACTGTCCAAGGAGAAATGCAGTTCACAGAGACCCCCGCCAGTGTGTGAGAGCTTGCAAGTCAATATCCCCAAGTCATAGCTAATAGCACTGGTTCAGACTGACATACAAGAGGCGAGGGCCAGTTAGTACTGGAGGCCCACCTGGAAACATACCGCTCAACCTTTTGTCTTTGGAATAAGGAACACGGACACTCACAGTGAGGGGCAATGAGGAATACTGACCACCAGAATGAGGGACACATCCTCAAAATAGAGACAGACGCTCAGAACACTTTAGAAACCATGCTTTTACATGTAGCATGTTTATTTTTGAATTAGCATCTAAAAAATGATGAATGCATGCTGTAAATGAGAAATGCAATGAATCTGCAAGTCATTTTTCAGAATATAAGCAGAGATTTAAATACTGGTTAAAAGTCTGTTACTTTGTTCCATTACTACAATATGTTTAGTTATCCCAGCCAGTGTCTCTCTCTCTCTGATTTACACACAGCTGGACAGGACCATTTTAGAAGTGTATGATGTGTAGGATGCACATTATGTCCCTTGTTCTGCTCTTCCACTGTTTAAACAATGCATTTCAGTTCTACTATAGCACTCTGTGGCTAGAAGGAACATAAATCAACTACACCATACCGTCCCAAATGGCCAATTACCACCAGAGTGTAAATCAGAAATTACCACTATGCTTACTGACAAGCTTGTAAAGAGAAAACAATAACACAATTGGAATTAGTTCTACCAGGAAAATTACGTGCAGGTCCAGTGGAGGTCTCCTTTAATGCCTCAATTTACAGCACATTCTCTGATTCTATGTGATGGCAACACTTTTTGTATGACAGGTGGATGAGGGGCAAGCAATTTTGAGGGATATAAGGAGGACTGCCCCTTGTTAGCACACACAGTTGAGAGGTACGCCTGAAATTTCATAGGGTCCGAGTGAGACACAGGGTGGGGGTGCAAGGCCCAAATGATCCTAGGAGCCTACCTGGAAAGTTAGTGTAGTCCCTGGGGAGCACAGCACAGTCACATCAGCATTAAACTGGCATACTGGTACCACTGTATTACAATTTCTTCCCGAAACCCCTTTAAATTAGACAACAGATGATTTAGGTACATCTTTTCATAGTTTTTTTTTTTTTTGCATTCTTTCTTTATCCCCTCCTGTGTGCCCCAGATATGCCATTCCTTTCAGGCCGCCATGATCCCCGACATCCACCTACTGTCCTCCACTGGAACCCTCTACCTCAAATCAAAGCCGACCCTGGAGTAGCTCGATGTAACCCTTCGCCGAGGAGGAAGGCACCGGTGGGGCAGCCAGCACACACTTTCTCTCAGCCCCAGGGTGCTGCTGAGGCAGTCAAGCTCGAGAGTTCTTCAGTGTTGTCGGCAGATCGTCTGCCGTCATCCTGGCCAATCTGGGATGTTTTTCTGGCACCCCTGACATCACGCCACATCCTGTAGTGCTCCCGGTCTCCACCGGGGGCCATTACATAGCAAGGCATCACCCTAACCCACTCCAGTAGAGGAAAGCAATCCTTCGGAAGCTCAATCCTCTCCCACCCCCGCCGACCCCCAGCGACCCAAGTCCATTCCCGAACCTCGGTCGCCGGTGTCGTCTGAGGTAAGGTGCCAGTGCCTCAGCCCTCTGTGCCACCGGGCCGGCTCTTTTCATAGTTTTAAGGTGGCAGGTACCCAACTGAGGGGACTCACAGTGTCTATAGTGCTGACATGAGCTCATGGCATCAGTGCCAGTGACATATAATGGAAGAGAGTGGGTGTGGGAAGCAAAGCTTAAAAGTAAGACCCTCTGCCTCCCCACCACACCCCAGATCAGCAAAACTAACACCAAGTAAATGGTACTCTTCCACAGAGGTGGACCTCCACTAACAGACATGCCTAGCTCTCTGTTCAGCTAGTCCCCTGCCCCATCCCTTAGTTTTTTGCCATCAGCTGAGCAGTCACATTAATGGCCAGCTAACCCACCAAGTACCCCCCAATGCCATGCACACACATTGCAAGCTCTCATTTTATATGACATGACCAGTGATGAGCTACACACAAACACAGCCAGCACCCCAACACACACACACACACACACCACAGTCTCCCTCTCCATCCACTTGACTGCACCCACGTGCAATATGGCACAAATCACTAGCATTCTACTTGCTGTTGACGCCGTTTCTTTTCTGGGTTCATTCAGAATTCTAGAAATGAAACACAACTGGGGCCACTCATTTGATTGTACCACAACACTGATGGTTGGTGGTGGATGCTTGTACAAACCCTGAGAGCACATACCTTTAAATTTATTTCAATCACTACATACAGGGATCCTGCAATTATATAGAGGATAATGCCTGATGTACAGGTGATAACCATGGTGTACTCACCTCGAGTGGTTGCTAGGGCATCAGTAAACCTCAAGAGCACAGCTCGTGAGGTTTACGATTGCCCTAGCAACCACAAGAGGTGACTGCACCATGGTTATCACCTGTACATCAGGCTTTGTCATTTATAGTATATGGCACTCGACATGAGAAGTTACACCCCCTCCCCCAAAACACAGGTCATTTAGCCTTACCTTATCAATGAATCTACACTACGGTCACATGATTGTGTGTATGTGGGTGTTCCACACAAGCAAGTTAGTGAGCAAAGTACAGTTACGTAAGAACTTACCGTAACAGTAGATCTTCGAGAACAGTTCTTGCAGCAGGTTACACCATTAGGACTGAAGCCAGCAGGCGTCAGGACCCCACGGAAATTTTCTAGCTAGCAGTATTCAGCGGGGACCGCCTCCGACATCGGTCCCGCCCCCAACGTCAGGAACAGTATATAAGGAGGCAGTCCCCCAAAATCCCCAGTTCTCCCAACGGAGACTCCCGGCTGCTGGATGACATCAGAAGAGGAGACTGAGGATCCGCCATCAAGTAACAATCAGAGTGGTGTTGAGAACACCTGATCCTAGGAGAAGGATATTGGAACAAAAATCTACCTCCAGCGGGGATGTTGGTGGGTGTGGTGGAATTTTTATATATCCTAAAGTATAATACCTTTATGTTCTAAAGCTTATTGTACCAGAGCTTATAACTGTTATATGTGATTATAGCCATATAGATATGTTGCTTCTCATATGCTCTAAAACTATCTGTTTTGTTATAGCCATATAGCCATGTTGCCTTTCATATGCTTTAAAACTATCTGCTTTGTAAAACAGCCATAATGAATGTGCAGTTCTGTGCTAACTAAAACAAAGGAGGTTGTTTGACAAAGATAAGAAAACCTTGAAAAATTAAATGAAGTGAAATACAGCTGGTTGTAACTAAGATAAAGGAGACACATAGTAAGTATAAAAAAACAACTCTTATACGGAAAGTGCTGAATTTAAGGTTTTTGCTAAAGATAAGGAAAAGCTGTTGTTAAGCATGAGATCACTGTTAGACTGTGAAACTAAAAAAGGTATATAAGCCTCTGTGAACAATAATCGAGGAGCTCTTGCCTTTAGCCGAGGCTCCCACACATGTGTGTACAGACAATAAACTGAGTTTATTGGAATAACCATTGGGTGTGGTTATTGAGTATATAGAATTTAAGGTAAAGTATAGACAGTAAAGAGAATCTGCGACCACAGTTTTTTGGCGTAGTCGGCAGGATGGCTTCGCCTCTCCGTGTTGCGCCGTGATCGGACTACCTAGTCCCGGGCACAGGGGAAGGGTGCCCCTGTGTTTTAGTCCCATCACTTGTGTGACGCCTAGGGATTGGTGACAGCCATCATTTACTGTCTTAGGTGCTAGGGTGGCACCGAAAGTGCTAGGTTGGTACTTGACGCCAGGGGACGCCCAAATAAGAGAAAGTGTTAGGTGGGCACTTCGTGATAAGAGATAGGCGCCAGTAAACGGACCAAAATGGGAAATATGGGGACCTCTACCAGATGGATCTCAAGCTAGTACTGTTAAGAGATTTTTTTGTTTTGTTTTTAAACTGCAACCTAGAGCTCTGAAAAAGACTTGGTTTGGCAGGTTACTAAAATGGCCAAAAGAAAACATTTGAAAGAGTTAATAGCTGCAGTGTTTGGAAATTATCATGAAGGTCCTGCAGTCAGTTTTCTTACTCAGACTTGTGTATCTGAAAAAAAAAAAAAAATACCTTGGCATCGGGTAAGTCTAAACTTTTTATTCAAAGTTGTTTGATGTCTGTCTGTTTTATTTCTGTAATACGTATACTAAACAAGGTAATGCTCAGTCTTTCTTGTACATATTTTCTAGCTTATATCTGTGTTGCGAGATAGGATTGACTGCCTTCAGTGCAAAACATGTTACTGTAAAAAAAAAAAAAAAAGATGAAAAGAAGCTTCCTTGCCTCATAGCTGACTGTTTTAATTGGCTTTATTTTTAATGGAACATTTGTGCTGCCTAGATAGGGTCAGTGAAGAACTTTTGTATGTAGTTGTTGGGTGAAGCAGGTAGTGTTGAAGGTGAAGAGATATGACGTCATAGATTGCAATGTGCAGAAAGATTTGTAGTTTGCAAGCAACGTGCCAAGCCACTGCTAGGTGAAAATGTAATGTGTTAACAGCTATAAATGGCTTTATCATACTTCTAGTTAAAACCAGAAACTTTTGCAAAATGGCAGAGTGCCATATTTTGGCTATCATGAGAAGGTGTAACCATGTTATACTAGATGTGTTCACTTACAGATAGTATGTTGTGCTGTGTTTTAAAGGTGTTGAAAGGAGTTATTAGAATGTGTTTAAAAAGTGTTTTGTTCTGGAAAGATTTGGCATGGCGATATGTATAAATGTGTTGGTTTAAAATTGTCAGTGTTACAAGACAGGGGAGGTAGCACATATATCTAAAACACGAAGGGTTTCTAATGAAACTATGGGCATTACCTCAACAAATTGGTGTGAAACAATGTCAGTCTTATTTTGTGTTAAGTGTTTCTTTTGTGTATGTGTATGTGTGTGTACTGTCTTGGCCAGCAGTTTTATTGTAAAGATATTTAATATCAGTAGTGTTCAAGGACACTACAAAAATAACTAGGTTTGAACGACCCTTGCATGCACACTGTGACCTTTTGCATGTTATTTGACCTTCTTGTGTTTCAACATTTTTGTTACTACCAGTTCAAACTTGATGTGTATTCCATGCCTAAAGTACAACTTTTCACACAAAATGTATGTTTTCATGAAAGCACACAAGAGTGAACCATGTAATTTGACTTTTATTGCAAAACTAGTATTCTAAGTAAAGAGGAACAAACTTTTCTTCTCCTCTCATGGCTTCTGACTTGCAGCCAACACAGGCAATACTCCAGCTGGAAGGGGAGAATTATTCATCATCTCCCCATATTTTTATTATATATATACAGTACGCTTTTAAAAAAAAGGACTATTACAGCTGTTTTTGAGAGTCTACCATCTACAGTTAAAAAACAATGGTTTTGGTTTTTATGTGTGACCATGGTGTAATCATTTTTTTGTCTTTTTGAAATGCATTCTAAGAGATACGTACGTACGGTATTACCATCAATCTGGATTTTTTATAAACTCAGCTGACATTTTGTCATGCTTAGGATAAGGGAACCCAGGGACGCTTGGCTTCTTTTATCCTATGAAAATAATCTTGTTT
Organism: Neoceratodus forsteri; assembly: GCA_016271365.2. NCBI lineage: Eukaryota > Metazoa > Chordata > Ceratodontiformes > Ceratodontidae > Neoceratodus > Neoceratodus forsteri. The sequence goes on from CM057451.1 coordinate 1,098,940,301, forward strand.
TATTTTTAAACTGGTGTGTGTTTGTTTTGATGTTTGTCTGTGTTTCTTCTCTTTCTTCAGAGAAAAAGTTCTCCATCTTTATAGTAAGGTATCAAACTTACTAAACTAATTGTAATATTATCTTGTTATAATTTAAAGTGTAGTAGGTGGGGATCATGTCACCATCCACAGCTAACCTTTTTATTGCTACAGTATTCGAGCTGTCTCTTTCACTTCGAGCGTCTCTTCCACCAGTAGGAGCTTGGGGGGAGGGGGTAAGCTACCCTTCCTCTATCCCTTCCAGTGTAATGCCCACAAAGGTTGCAAGGTACATCACTGTTCCCCTAGAGGGGTAAATAAGGAAAATATGTATTTGCCAATAATTGTTGGGTTTCTGCCCTCAACAAATAATCAGTTACACTGGAGAGTGAAGTTGTGTATGTATTCCACATATTCATTCTTTTGATTGTCTTTTCAGCTTTCTTATCCTGTTAAAACAAATGCAAAGCAACTTTTGTCATTGCCTTACAGCAATTAATGAATGCATTTTTTCAACCAGTAAATTCACAGTACTCTAACATTTCTGGACTCTAAGCTAAGTTTACAGCCTACATGTGTTGTTTAAAATGTATTTTATGCATTATGCTCAATACTGAAATTGTTTATTACAAACATGCTTATGTTATAATGTTTTAATATACATCTTGCTACACTGTATCATGTGTGTATTCAGAAAAGTGCTCCACATGTATAATGTTTTTAATGCTCATAACAAACCTAAATACTGGGGCCAGCATTGCTGACCCACCATAATATGTTCCAGAGCAAAACCAAAAGTAAAATTAATGCTCCGTTTGTCTTATTACTCACAGGTACCCTAAAAATTTGTGTACTCTATGTAGGTTTTGTCATTTTAAATGTTAACAATTATAATATACACAATTTACATTGTACTCCAAACCTATGCTTCAAGCCTTATCTCACTCAGTACTTTAAAGTATGTCACTATACAGGGTAAAAAAAAAAGTAGACCTTTTCACGTGTCACAGGTGCAATAGGCACTGTTATTAAATTGGCATAGACCAACAACATATGTATTTGTCCCACTGATTGCATTGTGTAAAGGCATATTATTATGAACAATATGTTTAAGCGTGTAACTACATTAAGCAGGTTAGCAAGAGAAAGAAGAGAGAACCATTATGGTTTTCCAAAGGGTAGCAAAAAAAAAAAAGACAAAGGAAAGGGATAGTGAGACTGAAGGGGGAGGATGGGAGTCGCGTGGAGGATGACAACAGTAAAGCTGACATATTGAACAGGTATTTCTGCTCAGTCTTTACTGAGAAAGAGGGGGGTAATGGGTCTAAAGGGAGTACAAGGGGTGAGAATGGTGCAGAAATGGATTGCATCACAAGTCCTATAAAGACAAGTTGAAGGAACTAAACATGTACTCCCTGGAGGAGAGGAGGAGAGAATATCATAAGAGACATACAAGTATCTTACAGGGAGAAACAGAGTGCAGGAAAACACTATTTTAAGTGAAAAAGATGTTCTAGGACTAGAGATCATGGGATGAAGTTGGAGGGAGGACGATTCAGAGGAAACATGAGAAAGAATTACTTCACAGAACAGGTGGTGGACAAGTGGAACACCCTGCCAGAGGAAGTGGTGGGGGCTGAAACAATCACGGGACTTAAGAATGCATGGGATAGACATAAAGGAATTCTAGAGGTCAGGGGTAAGGGAAAACAGACTTGTAAAAAAGCAGACTAAACTTACAAGCTCAAATGGGTAGACTGGGTGGGCCATAGGCCCTTATCTGCCGACACTGTCTATGTATCTATGTATTGTAACATTACAGGATTTTATAACTCAGGTCTCCGTCAGGCCTGCTTGCAACAGACAGGGAAATAATGTTCATCACTATCATAATTGCTTCTGTGATTTAAAAGCAGGAGGTAACCATAACATTGTCATGATTTACAGATGGTCAAATGGTATAACTGAACCTTGGCCTGCACCCCCAGGTGTGCGGCTAATGTCCCATTTTTTAATTTTTCTATTTCTAATTGCCAGAATTTAGGCTCTGTCACACCACTCTTTACAAAACAAAAAGTAAATGGTTTAAAAGATTGTTATTTATGTGTTTTTAACTCAGTGTCTAACACACTTTGCAAGTTTGCAGGTTTCCAAGGTGTGGCACACATAAGATCTCCACGTTCAACAGCAGTAATACTTTCATCTAAGTTGCCAAGACCTTTATCTTTTTCCATAAAAAAAGAAAAACAACTGCCACAGTTTTGACGTTATCAGCATCTTTGTGCCTGACTGGTTTCTTATAAGGACTATTGCATAAATCAGTTATTACTAACTCTGCAAGTGTAATGTTTTCAGCAAAATGACACCTATTTGTAAAACTTTAAATCAACTGAAAAAGGTCCAGTCAGTTCAGATTCTGCAATCAAGCTTATTGTTTCTGCTTACTATAAAGTTAAGTCTGGAAAGGGCACTCCCCAACTCCAGCGAGAAGATTCTGCTTCAATTGACCTTCAAACAATACATCCATTTTCTTCACTGCGCTTGTTCCAAACATGGCTGGTACTTTCTACACCCTATTGCTCTGTTATGGACTGTGTTCTTAATGGTTTATTGTCAATTGTTACCTTTTATGGACTGTTAATCTTTATGCAGGGGTGTAATCAACTACGACAAAACAAATGCCATGCCAGTGTGTGTGTGACTACTCCATTAAAGGACTTAATACCCCTGGCCAGTGTGTCTACTAATCAGCCAGCCAGCAAAATGAACACTGACTTTTCTACTATGCTGGTGTTTTGTTTTTAAATTACTGTCTGCATTGCCCCATATGCCTTGTGGGGTTACCAACATTCTGCAAATGACATTTCATCTGTACTGTAACTACATCAACCTGTGAATACTTATTTGAACTTATGAACTGTTAATTTCATGGACTGTTATGTTTTATAAGGACTTATCTGTCAAGAGACATTATCAACACATTCTTCAATCAAGCTCCAAGGGTGTGTCACACCTCAACACAAGGTAGCATCTACCTTATTCACTCTCAAAGTGCATTCTATGAACTCTTTTTCATCAACAAAATTGTTATGTTATATTGTGTTATATGTGGTGTCACATATTAGCATTTTTTCACATATTTCAATTGTGGTGTTGACATCCCTCAATTCTGTATTATGTTTTACAAACTCACGATTTGTGTTCGTCTGTAACCACCCTGTGCCAACTCCAAAACAGGATGCTTTTATAATGCCTTGACTATCTGTATGCTGGCAACCAGTTTTAAATCATATAAATAAAAAAGGGGTGGTTAGTTGATACAGAGTATCAAAGGGAGAGTGTGGTGGAATTTTATATATCCTAAAGTATAATACCTTTATGTTCTAAAACTTATTGTACCAGAGCTTATAACTGTTATATGTGATTATAGCCATATAGATATGTTGCTTCTCATATGCTCTAAAACTATCTGTTTTGTTATAGCCATATAGCCATGTTGCCTTTCATATGCTTTAAAACTATCTGCTTTGTAAAACAGCCATAATGAATGTGCAGTTCTGTGCTAACTAAAACAAAGGAGGTTGTTTGACAAAGATAAAAAACCTTGAAAAATTAAATGAAGTGAAATACAGCTGGTTGTAACTAAGATAAAGGAGACACATAGTAAGTATAAAAAAACAACTCCTTATACGGAAAGTGCTGAATCTAAGGTTTTGCTAAAGATAAGGAAAAGCTGTTGTTAAGCATGAGATCACTGTTAGACTGTGAAACTAAAAAAGGTATATAAGCCTCTGTGAACAATAATCGAGGAGCTCTTGCCTTTAGCCGAGGCTCCCACACATGTGTGTACAGACAATAAACTGAGTTTATTGGAATAACCATTGGGTGTGGTTATTGAGTATATAGAATTTAAGGTAAAGTATAGACAGTAAAGAGAATCTGCGACCACATGGGTGGGGGTACCTGCTGCAAGAGCCGTTCTCGAAGATCTACTGTTACGGTAAGTTCTTACGTAACTGTACTATCTTACTTCGAGAAACAGCTCTTGTAGCAGGTTACACCATTAGGACCGATTCCCAAGCAATACTGGAAATCCTCACCATTGGGAGGAGGGAAGTTAGAAATCACTAGTAGAACCGAAGCCTAGGACAGAAGTCCTTGAAGGACTGCTAGACCAAAACCTGCTCTTCGCCTTGATGCAACGTCCAGGCTATAATGCCTGATGAAGGTGTGCACAGTGCTCCAAGTGGCTGCTGCACAGTTTGCTGAGGTGGACATGTTTTTTAAGGCCGAAAAGGAGGTAGCCACCCCCCTTGTGGAATGACCCTTAACTGCGCTCGGTAAGGGTTTGTTACGCTTCTGGTGACAGAACGTGATACAATGAATGAGCCACCGGGACAGCGACTGTTTGGAAACGGGAGCTCCCATCATCCTGTGGGCGAAGGAGACAAAAGGCTGATCAGATTTTTGGTGGTGCTTGGTTCTGGTCAGGTAGTATCGAAGACACCTATGCACATCTAAAGTGTGCAACAGGGTCTCTCCTCAATTAGAATATTTGGAGAAGTACACTGGTAGATCGATATCCTGATTAAGAGTGAGAGCTGAGCCCACCTTAGGCAGAAACTTCGGATTAGTCCGCAGGGATACCCTGTCCTGGTGGAAAACCAAATAAAGTTCTTTGCACATCAGTGCGTGAAGTTCAGAAATTCTTCTGGCCGAAGTAACGGCAAGTAAAAACAACGTCTTCTATGTAAGGAGACGCAACTCGCAATCCACGGCTGGCTCAAAAAGTGGTAGCGTAAGCTGCTCCAGGACAAAGGGTAAATCCCAAGGCAGAATAGGATCCTTAATTGGAGGTCTAAGGTGGAGGACACCTCTCAGGAAGGCTCATGCCGTGTCCAACTGAGATATGGGACGTTGGCCAATAGGAGTGTGATAGGTTGAGATGGTACAAAGGTGTACTTTTATCGAGTAGGCGGACAAGCCTGTCTGAAAAAGAGACAGGAAGTAGTCCAAGACCGACCTTTCAGGACAATCCATTGGCAAAAACCTCCGAGCTTGAGCCCAGAGGCAAAACCTGCACTATTTCATGGCATAAACAGCATGAGTGGCCGGTTTTCTAGCAGGCGCTAGAACATCTGCTACCTCTTGTGAGACCCCGTATCGCATAATGGCTATGTCTCTAGGAGCCAAGCATGCAGGTTCAGTGAACGAAGGTCCAGATGGACCAAGGAGCCCACCTCTTGAGACAGCAAGTGAGTGCTGATTGGCAGGGGCACTGGAGGTTCCCGGGACAGCTGATGTAGTAGAGGGAACCAGATCTGCCTGGGCCAAAACGGCACGATAAGTATCAGCGTCGCTTGCTCTCTGCGAAGTTTCAAAAGGACCCTCAGGATCAACGGAAAGGGAGAGAAGGCATAGAGGAATCTGACCGCACAGGAGAGGGACAACGCGTCTCGCCAGAAAACACCAGGCCCTGGATCTAGCAAGCAGAAATTGGGCAGTTTTGCGTCGCATTGGAACGCGAAAAGGTCCAACTCTGGTGTACCCCATCTGCGAAACAGATCCTCTACTACCTCCTGGAATAATTCCCACTCGTGGGCTCTGGCCTGAGAGCGACTCAGGCTGTCTGCGATGACACTGTCCACCCCTGGGACATGAACAGCAATGAGGTTTGCGCCGTGTTGTAGAATCCAATCCCTCACCCTCATGGCCTCCCTGCAAAGCGGGTAGGAATGGGTGCCTCTTTGTTTGTTGAGGTAATACATCACCGCAGAATTGTCTGTTTGTAACAGAAGAGTACCCAGCGGAATCTCCAACTGGAAAGCCTGCAGGGCGTAAAGAACTGCTCTCATTTCCAGGATATTTATGTGGAGATGAGTCTCTTGGGCTGTCCACAGGCCCTGAGACCGGACACCGTCGAGATGTGCTCCCCACCTAAGCCCTGAGGCATCTGTGGAGAGCGTCATAATCGGAGACAGCACAATGAAGGGAACCCCCACCAATAGGTTCTTTGACTCTAGCCACCATTGCCAGTCCCGGATTGCGGCCTTTGTGATCCGAATTGGGAGCTGCAGATGGTCTTGCTTTTGATCCCATTGGACCTGTGACATCCACTGGGTCACCCGCATGTGGAGATGGGCTAGCGGGACTGTTGCAATGGCCGCAGCCATATGTCCGAGCAGGCAAAGGACCAGTCTGGCTGGGACAGTCTTCTTTGCCAAGATGTCCCTGATGAGGGATCTGATGTGTTCTGCTCAGTTCCGGGGCAGAAAAGCTTTCCCCTGGACAGTGTCTAGAACTGCGCCTATGAACTGCAGAATCTGTGACGGAACCAGGCGTGACTTCTCTTGATTGATAATGATGCCCAACGTCTCGAATAGAGACTGAGTACAATGAATGGCGGACACCAGGGCCTTCCGAGAGGGCACCATGAGAAGCCAGTCGTCCAGGTAGGGGAACACGTAGTGGGGTCCTGTCTCCTCAGAGTTGCCGCTATGACCACCATGCACTTCGTGAATACCTGAGGTGCCGATGACAGTCCGAAGGGGAGGGCTCAGAACTGATAATGGTGACCCTGAAACTCGAAGCACAAAAACTTCCTGTGCGCTTGAGCAATGGGTATATGCAGATAAGCATCCTGCATGTCCAAGGATGCTAGAAAGGCGCCCTGCTTGAGCATGGGTATCAGACCTGGAAGGGTCACCATGCGGAAGTGTTTGTATAGGACCGAAGCGTTGAGGTCGCTGAGATCCAGTATCGCATGGAGGTACCCCCGTCTTCTTGGGAACCAGAAAGAAGTGAGAATAATAACCTGCACCTCTTTGGTTCCACGGTACAAGCTCTATAGCTTCTTTTCTGAGAAGCGCGAGCACCTCCTGCTGTATGAGCAGGGCGTGCTGACCCGAAATACGGGAAAGCAGGGGAGGTCTTGACGGTGGGTGGTCGAGAAATTCCATGAAGTGACCTTTCTTTACCATTTGGAGAACCCACCTGTCGGCAGTAATCGACTGCCACCCTGAAAAGTGGCGAGCGATGCGACCCCCGACCTTTTGTGTCCATTGATCCAGAGGAGGGGCGGGGGCCGGGAAGAAGTCATGCTGTGGCAGCACTGGTTCCTGCAAGCTGGGCCAGTTTGGTGTAACGCTGGCCTCTGCCTGGGGAAGACTTAGCCTGGCTTTATGATGAAAGGTGCCCCTTTGCTGCTGGCCGGAACGTGGCTGCTGCTGTTGTTGCCGGCTACAAAAACGGTTCTGGTTCCTTCGAAAGGAACCAGGCCTTGATCTGTACATGGCTTGTATGGATCTGACTGCCTTCCCGTCGTCCTGGGGTTTGGTGATAACCTTCTCCGAGTGTTCACCAAATAGGACTTCACCATTGTATGGGACATCAAGAATGTTCCTCTGTACGTCCGGGGTAAAGCCGGATACACGGAGCCAAGAGTGTCTCCGGAGACAGATGCCCGAAGCTGCAGCTCTGGCAGATGAGTCCGCAGAATTGTATGCGTCTCATAGCACTTGAGTTCCCACATCAGACCCTGTGCAGAGAAGGTTTAGGAGCTCCGCCTTCTGATCGCCATCCGGTAATTTGTCGACAATGTCCTGGCCGTTCCCACAGGGCGTTCTGAAACTCTACCTTGTGAGATAGGTAGTTCAGGGACCTGATGGAGCATGTAGCAGCTGCATACATGCACCTCCTCAGGGCATCCAGCTGTTTGGATTCCTGGTCCGGTGGCTGTGTGTTCATATGCTGCGGTCATTGGGACCGGTCATGAGAGGCTGTAATGACCAGAGAGTCAGCCAAAGGTTGTTGTGCCAAGTACTGGTTCTCTTTCGGGGCTTTGTACAGGCGGTCAGCTTTCTTCGGCACAGCGGGGGTGGAGTGCGGATGCTTCCACGCAGCTTTGGTGACGTCCGCAAAGGTGTGCACCAAGGGTGGCACTACCACAGGCTTTGGATCTTTCTGCCAAAGATAACAGGCAAGCCGCTGTCTCTCGGGGTCGAGGTCTTCAGCATTCTATCCCATGTTGTTCTGGATGTGCCTCATGATCTCAGAGAAGGAGGGATCATCCGGAGGTGACCTGGGTAGGTCTTGTGGGTCAGGCGATGGGATGCTGAGTGGAGGAGGAGATCTGGAGATTTCAGAGGTATCCGACCTGGAGTCCTCCCCTGACGAGTGTACCGATGACGTCTGGGTCACTTGGGGCTGGGAGATCTTGAGGGAGGCCTTCTCCGATCCTTAGATCTACTCCTAGGAGGTGGAGTATGCTCCTTAAGGGTTGGTGGTCATCCCACTGGCCCATGTGGTGGAGGAGGAGGGGGCGTAGGATGTGAAGAAGTAGGAGCAGGAGGAGGAGGAGGTTTTACAGGGATCACATCTTTCCAGATAGTGTCCCACCAGAAAGTGAAGAGATCCTTGACCTCTTGAATGTTCATGCCCAACGACGGGCCTGATGCCGGTGGTCTGTTGCCAGGGTCAGGCATCGGGTCCGCAGGGGTCTCCGGGGTGGGTGAAGGTTCCCTTGGAATCCCGGTGTCCTCTGTGTTGCCCGCCTGGTCCTCAGGCAATGTCGTGTCCTCCTCCGTGGAGTCCCTGTGACCGGTGTCCACCGGTGACTGGGGGGTGGTCTTTGGCTCCGGTGAGTGTGAGGCCGACGTCTTCAGCTCCAGCGAATGCCTGGCCGATGTCTGGTGTTTGGCTGATGTCCTCGGCTCTGGCAAACACCCGGCCGACGTCGGGTGCTTGGCCAACGTCGGGTCCGTCGTCCCCTTTAGGGACGTCAGGTCTTTTTGTCTTTCTGGGTGGAGGATCCGGACCCCTGGGAGGCTGGGAGATCGAGCTATAGTCAGGGTCCCGACGTCAGACAGAAGAGGAAGACTTGTGATGGTCAGAAGACCTGGAAGAGGCCGAGAGGGAGTGAAGGAAGCCGAAGACATGGAAGTCTTTATGGGTTGAAGCGAAGCCGAAGAACCACCTGTAGCCTTGACCTTAACTGGAGGGGGCTGAGAACGAGCCATTGGAGGGAGAGCGGTCGGATCGGGTGGAGCCTGAGCTACACGAGTCGAGGAACGGTTTGGGGATCTGGACCTTGCCTTCTCCCAGTGTTTGTGGGCCTTCGAGGAAGATTCACCTCTGCAGGAAGGTTCTTTAACCATCCTGCTAAGTTTTTCTTCTAAAAGGTACCCCTGAAGTGCCTTCTGACGGCGGATCCTGGTGCGGCTGTTGAACCCCTGACAGAAGGAGCAGGCCTTGGTGTCGTGGTCCGGGCCTAAGCACCGCAGGCAGGATGAATGAGGATCCTTGAAGGGGATCGGTCTTCCGCAGGCACACTTGGAAGGGTGTCCCTCAGAAGAAGGAGCTGGAGATGACATTAGTTTAGTAAAACTAATATGAGAAGTTCTTAGTTGTTGTGTGCTTGAGTAAGGCCAAGAGGCTGATGCTGGCAAGTCGACAGCGGGAAAAGAACTGGGGATTCTGGGGGACCGCCTCCTTATGTACTATGCCTGACATCGGGGGCGGGAACGACATCGGAGGTGGTCCCCACTGAATACTGCTAGCTAGAAAATTTCCGTTGGGTTCTGGCGCCTGCCAGCTTCAGTCCTAATGGTGCAACCTGCTGCAAGAGCTGTTTCTCGAAGTAAGATTAACCCATTTCACAGCCACTAACATCTTGTGACCATATTTGTATTGCGACTCTCATTCAGTTGCTAGCTTACAGGTCTTTACATGCCAGTTTTTGGTGGTGATGGGAGTGAGAGAAAGAACAAAAGATGGATGTGCGCACTCACCAGGTAAAATGTTGGAGACAGTCACCACCAAAAACTGGCATGTAAAGACCTGTAAGTTAGCAGCTGAAGGAGACTCACAATACAAATACGGTCACAAGATTTTATGGAAACACACAAATATGAAAGGGAAAGGGGAAATTGTTTAACCCGGAGAGGCACACTACGCCAAAGCTTGTTTCCAGGAGCGACCTGGGAGCACAAGGAAGTTAAGTAACTTGCTCAGGGTCATACAGTATGACAGTGGGGCTGTGGAATTCAAACGCAGGTCTCCAAGTTTGGAGCTAGGAGCCTTATACCACTGTGCTATACTGCCTCCACCAAGGATTTCAAAAGTAGGAAATTTATTGCTGTGTAAAAACTGCAGGTGCAAATATATAAAACCTTCAAAGCTAATCCAAGGCAGTAGTATACACAGATGCTACTGGGATGTGGATCAGGAAGTGGCCAGGCCAACTAGTCTTTGTCATTTACACTACATGTATTTAAACTCTGAAAAGCTGAACACTTGAAATCACCCTGTATCTGCAATATTTTAGTTTTTTTTCTAAAATGAAACTCTCCCCACACTGCTAAAGTACAGTTACGTAAGAACTTACCGTAACAGTAGATCTTCGAGAGAGGCTCTTGCAGTAGGTAATTACATATAGGACTGATGCCGGCCGGTGTCAGCACCAAACGGAAAAATTTCTAGTTACCAGTCTCTGGCGGGGGACCGCATCCACATCAGGTGACCGATGTCATGCGGCGTCAGTATAAAGGGGCAATCTCCCACGCCCGCCTTCCAGTTCTTTCCTGCCAAAGGCCAAAGACAAGATGAGAGAAAGTGGATATTTCCTTCTTGGAAAGGAGCTGAAAAAGCTTAGGGATGGAGGCAGGAAGGTATTACCTCTGCAGAGCCTCTCTTGAAGATCTACTGTTCAAGTTCTTACGTAACTGTACTATCTTACTTCAGAGGGCTCTTGCAGTAGTAATCACTATAGGACTGAGTCCCAAACAGTCTGGAACAAGGAGAAGCAAGACGGGGAGGAAGCTACTCAGAAGTAGACCCTCTGGTTGTGAAGGCCTTAGGAAAGGAGGCCTTGCAAAACAGCCAGCCGAAGCCTGCTCTGGCGAGGCAATGTCAAACTGTAATGTTTTCGTAAAGGTATGGACAGAAGTCAAGTGGCGGCTGCAAAAAATCAACCGCTGACACGTTCTTGAAACAAGCCGCAGAGAGCAGGGTCTTCTTGTATTTGTCATAACAGAAAGTGATACAATGAGCCAACCATTTCGATAGGCATTGCTTAGAAACTGCATTGCCTTCTCTTTTATGGGCAAAAGAGATGAACAGTTGATCAGACTTTCTGAGATCCTTCGTCCTGTTGGTGTAGTATCTCAGAATTCGGTGAACATCCAAAGTATGCAGGAGGTACTCTCCTTGGTTGGAGTGCTGCGTAAAAAAGGCAGGCAACTCTATGGATTGATTCAGTGTCGATTCCGCTACCACCTTAGGGAGAAACATAGGGTTGGTACACAGAGCCATACGTTCCTTGTGAAAAATCAAATACGGGATTTTACACATCAAGGCCTGAAGCTCGGAAATCCGTCGAGCAGAAGTAATGGCCACTAGGAAGAGAGTCTTCCAAGAAAGTAACTTTAGGTCCACTGAGGCTGCCGGCTCGAAAGGAGGCAGAGTAAGTTTCTCTAAAATGAAATTCAGATCCCAAGGAGGGGCAGGAACCTGGATAGGGGGTCGTAAATGAAGGACCCCTCTCAAAAAGGTCTTAGAGACCTCCAGCTGAGCAAACGTTCTGTCTGCAAAGGGAACATGATAGGCCGAAATGGCCGCCATGTGAACCTTTAAGGATGAATGGCTGAGACCCAGATTGAAGAGGTGTCGCAGGTAATCCAGAAGTCGGCTGACAGAGCATGAGAAGGGCTCAACATCATTGGAGGCAGCTCAAATAGAGAACCGCTTCCATTTCATGGCATAAGTAGATCTGGTTGAGGGTTTCCTGGCCTCCACCACAATCTCAGCTACTCGGGTTGGGGGGGGGGACCCTGAATTGGGCCTGAGCTACATCTGCAGGAGCCACGCGTGCAACTGAAGGGACTTGAGGCCTGGATGGACCAGGGTCCCCTGATCCTGGGTCAGCAAAAATAGCGACGGAGGAAGAGGTTCCTCTGAGTACTGTTGCTGAAGAGAGAACCAAACTTGCCTGGGCCAGAAAGGAACGATCAGAATCATTCGACCTCCTTCCAAACCAAGTTTCTGCAAGATCCTCGTAATCAGTGGAATCGGTGGGGAAGGCATAGATGAATCTGCCCTTCCAATTGTGTTTTGGGGGGAAGCGAACAGGTCTACCTGTGGAGTTCCCCAGTGTAGAAAGATGTTGTCTATGATCCCCTGATCCAGTTCCCATTCGTGAGCTAGAGCAGATGACCAGCTTAGCCTGTCTGCCAGTGTGTTCTCAATCCCCGGGACATGAGATGCCGTGAGGTGAAGGTTGTGCTGTACTGCCCAATCCCAGACTCGCATCGCCTCTCGGCAAAGAGGGTAGGAACAAGTTCCTCCCTGTTTGTTGATGTATCAGACCACACACATGTTGTCCGTCTGACCGCTAGGTGACCTGGAGACAGATACAGATGCAGAGCCTGAAGAGCATACAGTACTGCCTTTAGTTCCAGCACACTGATGTGGAGCGACTTCTCGAGCTTGGACCATGAGCCCTGGATCCTGTGAGGACCGAGATAGGCTCCCCAACCCTCGCCGGAGGCGTCCGTAGTCAACGCCTGTGAGGGGGGAAGGAGACTGAAGGGAACTCCATGGCAGAGGTTCTCCTGAACCATCCACCACTGCAAGTCCCGAGCCACAGGAGTGGAGACCAGGACAAGTTGATCTAGGTCGTCCACCAGCTGATCCCATTGAGGCCAAAGTGTCCACTGAGAGATTCTCATGTGGAGCCGAGCACGAGGGACTGTCGGAATTGCAGCAGCCATTAGCCCAAGGAGGCGAAGAACTGACCTGCCGCTGACCTGCCTGCGGCTGGACAACAGGCTGACCTGGGCCTGAAGAGTGGCCGCCCTGTCCGGTGGCTGGAAGGCCCTGCCAGAGGTCGTGTCCAGGATCGCTCCGATAAACTGGAGCCTCTGGGACGGGATCAGATGGGACTTGGCTTAGTTGATGGTAATACCCAGACAGGCAACGACCTGCTGGGTAAGGGAAAGGAAGAACAGGAGGTCCTCCCTGGATGGGGCTGTCAGGAGCCAATCATCCAGGTACGGGAAAACCTGCACCCCCTTGGTACGCAGGTAGGCCGCTACCACCGAAAGGCATTTGGTGAACACTCGGGGCACTGAGGAAAGACCAAATGGGAGGGCCTTGAACTGGTAGTGATCCCCCTGGAATGCAAAACGAAGGTATTTGTGATGGGAAGGGCGGATAGGGATATGCAGGTAGGCATCCTGCATATCCAAAGTGCACAGCCACAGTCCTGGCCGAAGTAGGGGCAGGAGGCTCTGCAGCGAGAGCATCCTGAACCTCTTGTACTCCATGAACAAGTACAGGGAGCTGAGGTCAAGAATCGGCTTCACGCCCCCTGTTTTTTTCGGGACCAGGAAGAAATGGGAATAGTATCCCGTTCCCTGAAGAGGAAAGGGGATGGGTTCTATCGCCTCCTTCAGCAAAAGTGCTGAAATCTCTTCCTGGACCAGAAGATGATGCTCTAGAGAGTACAACGACCTTGGAGGAGGGTGTCGACGGGGTTTCTGAAGAAACTCTATTGAGTGTTCTTCTGCGATCAGCAGGAACACCCAGGAATCTGAAGTTATTCTCTCCCAACCTGGGAGGTGGAGGGAAAAACCTCCCTCCTACTGGTTCCTCCGGAAGACCCAGAGGCTGTGGGACAGGAAAGGAGTCAGGTGGTGTGGGGCGGCGTCGCGGCTGAAGCACCCGCTGCTTTTTTGGGTGGAGGGGGCTTGGCGTTTAGCGACCTGCTTTCCCTGGGGTTTCGCCTTTTGCCGATTCCACCTGCGAAAGGGACAGCGCTGCGTTTAATGGGGACATGCTGTCCACAGACTTCAGTGCAGTCCTCTTCTCCTGCAGATCGGTGATAATGTCCTTGACATCACCACCGAACAGCACCGATCCCTGGAAGGGCACTTCCTGAATAGCAGACTGCACATTTCCGGGACCAACCCTGACACACGGAGCCAGGCATGACGCCGTAAGCCTACGGCGAAAGCGGAGCTCCTACCAGCAGTGTCCACTGCATCGTCAGTAGCACGAAGCATGTGCTGACTGGCCGAACGTGCAGAGCGGACGAGGTCAGCCACTTCCTGTTTGACTTGAGAGTCCAGAAGGGAGTGCATTTGGATTCCACCTTCAGCAATCGCCTCTGGTAATCCCCCATGTGACCGATAATTTAGGGCCTAATACCCAGAGTGGAAGAAGCATAGATCTTCTTCCTGTACTGAGTCCAGAAGGCGGGATTCTTTGTCAGGTGGAGAGCAATCAGATGTTTCGGTTTAGCTGTCCGGCCATGAGCAGCGCTAATCACGACCGAATCAGCTCAAGGGTGAGAATCTAAAAAGTCAATACCGTCGGGAGCCTGATATAGCCTGTTCAACTTCTGAGGAAGCGGGACTAAAGCCGACAGTTGCTTCCAAATAGTGGAAACAAGGTCGGCATGAGGCTCAATCCAGGGTGGCACCAATGTAGGAGCTGTCTCGGGCAGGTCCAGATGTTCAGCGAGTTTCTTACGCTGTGGATCCGGCTCCAAGGAATGCCACTTGTGAACCTCCTGGATTTTGCGTAGCAACTCCGTAAAGGAAGGATCCTCCGGAGGAGACTTCGGAGGAGTCCTAGGCCTGGGCTTAGACGGAGAGCGTGGCTCGTCGCCCAGCTCGGAGCAACCGTCTGAGTTGTCCGAGGAGGAAGAGGATGAAGAGGAAGACTCCCTCTCCTGGCGAGGGGGAGGAACGGACCCCTTGGAAGGTCCTTGGGGAAGCATATCCTGCCCTGCCCTGGAACCAGAGGGCTTGTCCCTGGTGTCCGGAGGTAGGGAGGGAGTCTGTCATCGCGGATGTAGGGGAGCCTGAATCGGCACCGTTGTTGTGAGACGACTCTCCACACCTCTGGTGAGTTGAGCCTTGGCCTCAGCCCACCAGGAGGCCAGAGTCTCCAAGTCCATCGCCGGCTGAGGGGGCAGTGGAGGAGGAGGGGGACATGGGTATTGATTGTACCCGTAAGGCGCCTATCCATAACCCGACGGCGGGAAACCCAGTGTCTGGTATTGAGGCACTGGGTACTGTGGCATCGGATAGGCCGGCGTCGGGTACTGGGGCGTCGGATACTGCGGAGCCGGGTAAGACAGCGTCGGATACCCGGGACCCCGGGGGGTCTGCTGGAGACGGTCCGGCCGGAGGACCCACGGGCGGGCCTGGAGCAGGAGGCCTGGTAGGCAGAAGGCCCGGCGTTGGAGCGGCATCCGGGAGTGGATGTCGCCTGGCCGGGTAAGATCGCGCGGAGCCGGGCGCCCGGGAACCTGGCCAGGTCAGCCGGACCAGCGGCTGGACGGGCCTGACGGGGTGCAGGAACTCGGCATTGCCCGGGATGGAGGAGAAAAGTCCCGGGTCAGGCTGAGGAGACCCAGGGTTCTGGAGGCAGCGAAGGCTGCAGGGAGGCGGGAACGGTGGACGTGGAAGTGTCCGGCGTCGACTCAGCTGCCATGCAAACGTCGGACAGGCCGACGTATCAGCGGAATCCGGGCGGATGCCGGAGGAGCCGACATCTGACTTATCAGACCCATCGCCTGAGGCAGGTCGCGAAGGAGGAGCTGCCTGTCGGGCGAAAGAGGGCGCACGCCCCGAAGGGTTGGGTGATTTATTGACCATCTCCGTGCGGGCATCAGAGGAGCTGACGTCCGGCTTACCGGAGCCGCTCGAACCAGTAGGCCGCACGGTGGCGACTTTACTGGGATTGGAGGCCTCCAATAGCCCGGAGGCGCCCGAAGGGCCCGAGCCAGACGGGCGGGCCGACACCACCTTGGAAGCCTCCAAGGTAGCCGATGCGGAGCGGTCCCCCAGAGGGGACGTTACCTGTAGCACGGCAACTCCCGAAGAAGACGCGGTGGATGAGGAGCCCTTATCCCAGTGCTTCTCCTTGTCTTTCTTCTTACAAGGGCCTTCGGGGGAAGTGGACGCCTGCCGGAGATTTTTTAACTCCTTCTCCATGGAGGAAATTTTCTTCTTTAGTATGTGGGCCTCCAGGGACTGCTGCCTCTGTCTGTGGGTGGCGGCGTTGAATTTTAGGCAGTGCTGGCACTTCTTCACCTGATGATCCGGGCCTAGACAGAAGAGGCACTGGGAATGGCCATCCCTGTGCGGGAGTTGGGCACCGCACGAGTCGCACTTATTTTTGTGCTCGGAAGGTGTAGGGGACGACATACACCGATGAATGCCTGACGATTTTAATCAAAGAATCGAAAAATAAACAGAGTAAAAACTACCACAAGAGAGCAAACGAAAGTGTTGAACTTTTCCGCGAGGTGCTGACACGAGCTAACAGAGGAAAGAACTGAATGTGGGCGTGGGGACCACCCTTTATACTGACGCCGATGACATCGGTCATCTGACGCGGGGCGGTCCCACCAGAGAATGCTAGCTAGAAATTTTTCTGTTGGGTTCTGACGTCGGCCGGCATCAGTCCTATATGTAATTACCTACTGCAAGAGCTCTCTCGAAGTAAGATCCTTCCTTTTCATGCTCTTCTGTTGTAACATCCAATACCAGAGAAATGTGGTTTCAAGTCAAGACTAGCTCTAACCTGACCTCTGAAGCAAAATCAGACTCTGAAGCCTAACCATTTAACCACAGCAGCCTAATTAGCAAAGACTGGCTTGTTAACTGAATTCAAAGGTCTATGATCAATTCAGATTGAAAAGCCTTTGTATTTTGTGAAGAACTACTATCACTTTAAGTTCCCTCTAGTTAACTAAACTTTTTTCTTCCTTTTTATTATGTAATCCCTTCCCATCCCCTCCAACAACCATGCTGGTTCGCCAGCCATGATGAAAGCCCCAAGTTCACATCACCGACCGACCAACCGACTTCCCCCCCCGACGGGCCCCAGGCCCCCGACTCTCCACCAGACAGTCACTCCCACCAACTGCGTGCCTCCTGCCAGGCTGCTACACCACTCGGCGGCACCTGAACTGTGGCTCTTGATGCTGCCTGTACTGGCAGCTGCCAGCTGAGCCTGAGCCAGCACCTGCTCACTCGCCAGTCACCTCAGGTGGGCCCTCTCCCTCTAGGACCGGACTGGACTCTGTCTTCACCGGCTTCCCCCTTGACCACCACACACTGTCCCGACCTGCCAACCAGACACCCCGACCTGCCAACCAGACACCTCACACCACCACCACCACCACCTCACCTCTTGTCTGCTGCCGCGTGCTGCTCTTCTCTCTTCCTGGACCCGGACTTCTGACCATCACCGACACACCATGACCTGACTCCAGACTACAAAACTGGCCCCTAGAAACTGAAAGGTTGCTGTTGCTTTGCTGACCGTCCGTCGCTCCTCACTTCTCGTGGTCTCTCTTTCCCCCGGCTCACCTTGCCACACGCCACCTCACACAACACCAAAATGCACGAGTATGGCACCTAATAAACCCCCCCCCGACCAATCACAGGTAGGGCAATGCTGGCAAATTGAAACATGCCACCTGCCAACCAACTAGTTACCACAATGATTTTGGGGTTGACAAACAAAACTAAAGGCACAAATTTTAAATAATGCCAGTAGCACCGTGCCTGCTGCCAGCAAATTAAATGGCGAGGGCGGCAAATCATGATGGCAGCCGGCACTGCTAGCAGGGCATGCGCACACAAAGCCACAATCAGCGGCAAAAATCAAAGCAGGCAGCAGCATTGAAAAATATTGCTGGGGCTCAGCCCAGCTCAATAATACTGATGGGGCCAATGCCCCACGGGCCCATGCAACCTGGCGCCTATGACAGAGGGAATGTTGGCCACTACACCGGGGGAACTTACTCATGTTTGGTAAGTGGAATGGGCTTTTTATCTTCCACCTGGCCAGTGACCAGATTTGGGCAGAAGGGATCTCAGTTTAACAGCTCATTCAAGGATGGCACCTCATCAGTGCAACACCCCCGCAATACTGCACTGTCAGTTGATTGGATCCTACCTCAACTATCTGATGTGGGGCTAGAGCGCACAACCTTCTGATCTTCCGGCCCCAGAGGTGAGCATGACAAGTGGAACACCCTGCCAGAGGAAGTGGTGGGGGCTGAAACAATCACGGGATTTAAGAATGCATGGGATAGACATAAAGGAATTCTGGAGGTCGGGTAAGGAGCAACAGACTTCCTGGAAAACATAAACTGAACTTACAAACTTAAATGGGCAGACTGGGTGGGCCATAGGCCCTTATCTGCCGACACTGTCTATGTATCTATGTATGTTGCACTATTCAGCCACTGACACTGGCTGGTGACATCAGCTGATGGCACCAATGTACAGTGCCATAAAAGTGCTGTCAGCATATAAAGCAGTGCTGGCTCAAACAGCCCCACTGCATGTTTTACAGGGAGATGAGAAAAAAACCTTCCAATCAACAAACTACTTAAAAACACGAAACACAACATGACAAAATGAATCAATCAATCATTTTATTTCTACAAAGGCTCATCCCAGGGGCTTAAAACACTGTGCATAAATACTCAGATCAAACACATACGTTAAACATCATAAAAAGCCCCTGACAGCATTAGGAAAACACTGAAAAAAGTACGATTCGTATTTACAATCCATCCCATTTTTGTTATTACTTCATATATTTTCAGTAATTAATTCCCAGTTTTCTTTATTACTGAAAACAGTTGCATAAAAACAAGATCACTATCCCCTAGACTATATCAATTTGGCTGCTTCTCTACACAGGACATCACAATCCCTTGTTTATGACATCATATTTATCTTCACAGCAACATATTTTGATGTCATAAACAGAATTACGGTGTCAGGTGTAGGCAGGCATCCAGGGCTAAATGGCAGAGATGCTGTATTCATGCAAATACCCTTACTAATAAGGAAAGAAGGTAAGAATTACAGAATAAAATACAAATTATAAGCCATATTTATGCCTGAATGTTACCTTTTTCCAAAGTTGTTTCAACTGTGTCAGGAGCTCTTTAAAGAAAAATAAATCAGGCAAAAATCCCAAAGCAATTGTAACTGTGTCATCAAAGGCCAGGTGTTTTAAGGCCACTTTTAAAGACCTCCCACTAGGGAGATATGACATAGCTGCAGTAGCAGCAGGCAATTCCACAGCTGCAGGGCAGCCACAGAAAAAGCTCTAACCCATACCTCTCAACCTCCTGCCTCATAAATCAGGGACAAGGCTTAAAAAAATCAGGGACAAAGGCCCAAAATCAGGGACACATTTTTAAAATTGTTGCTATCCACTCAGGAAGCTGGCAGAATAAGGGACTAATTTTCTGAAGAATAAGAAGTCTGCAACTGTATTGTTTGACATAATTTTATTCTTACAATCATCACTGTTTAGTCAGGGGAACACAGATTTTAGGAGGGGCAGAGTAAAATTTTGAGGTGAAATCAGGGACATCCCTGAAAATCAGGGACACTTGAGAGGTATGCTCTAACCCCCGCCCCCTAAGGATTTTGGGCAGGCACATGGAACCTCTAAAAGATTCTCCAAGGTGTAGCAGAGAAGGCAACCGGAGAATACTTGTATAGGAGGTATTTCATGTAACCAGAACACCTCCGTGAAGGACCTTGAAAATAATTATGTAAATCTAGACAGTGGTTTGCCATCTAAGTGGCAGGCAGTGCAGATCACATAGCAAAGATGTGATCAAAAATGTTTGTGCCACATACCAGCCTTGCAGCGCTGGCATTCCGCACCAGCTGCAGACAGCGCACTAGATCTTCCAAAAGCCCTAGATATATAAAGCATTACAGTAATCAAGCATAGAGGTCACAAAGGCATGTACACACCTACCACCAGGTCATCATACTGACAAAAAGGCCTCAGCCAGGAGATATTTCATAGAGGGGAACAAAACACACAGCAGACAACGGCTGCCACACAATGTTTCAGTGAGTTTGTAGCCCACCATGACACCCGGAACCTGAGGAGAATTTCCCTAGAGTCACTCACTGATGCCTGTTAGAATGTAATGACATAAACCATCACAGCACTGTTCCACCGAGTCCTCCATATTTCCTCAAGCAATTAGACAAAACCCAATGGCCCATGGTGTCAAACGTCAAAGAGCGATCAAGAAAAATAACCAAGTATTTCCCTTGATCTCCCATGAGGAAAAGATTACACAGAAACATAGAAATTGATGCCAAATAAGGACAGCAAGGCACATCCAGTCTGCCAATTTCTTTTTCTACCTTATGAATGTGCCATAGGCCTTTACTCTGTCAATGGCCTTTCTATTCATACTTATCTGTATTGCTCCCTTATGCCTATCCCATGCCTGTTTGAAGCCCTGCATTGTATTCATATCCACCACTTCCTGAGGTTGGCTGTTCCATGCATCCACCACCCTTTCTGTGAAAAATAACTTCCTCACAGTACCCCTTAATCAGCCTCCCTCTAATCTCATGCTGTGTCCTCTTATCCTGCTATTTTTCTTATATTGAAACATATTAGCCTCTTTCACTTTGTTAATGACCTTAAACTTAATCTGGTTCAATGTCAGTTGGCATTCATCTGTATCCCCCTCCCCCGGGTCATGCCTGAAATAGGCAGAATTTGTCTAGTGCACTTACTGGTCAACAAAAACTAAATAAATAAGGTGTTTGAATGTTTCGATTATATCACCTCTCTCCCTCCTTTGCTCTAGAGTATACATATTGAGCTCCGTTAATCTGTCCCCATGCTTTCTGATGCAGTCCCTGCACCATTTTGGTTGCCTTTCTCTGGACTGCCTTCATTTTGTTAATGTCCTTGTGAAGGTGCGGCCTCCAGTACTACTCAAGATGGGGCCTAACCAGTGTCTTGTACAGAGGGATTATTACTGCCCTCTTATGACTTGTGATAACCCTACTAATACACTCCAACATCCCCCCTAGCCTTACCTACTGCTTTAGTGGTCTGCTTGGATGATTTCAGGTAATCTGTGATGATGATACCCAAGTCTCTTTCTTCCATTGTGATTGCCAGCAACTCCCCTCCCAACCTATAGGTGGCTTCAGGGTTTCTCTTCCCTAGGTGCATGATCTTGCACTTCTTTGTGCTAAAAGGAGGCAGTATAGCGCAGTGGTCGAAGGCTCTGAGCTGCAAATCTGGTGACATCCAGCAGACCAGACCTGGGTTTTAATCCCACAGCTTCCACTTGCATACTGTGTGACCCTGAGCAAGTCACTTAACCTCTTTGTGCTCCCAGGTCGCTCCTGTAAAAAAGCTTTCAGCTTAGCGTGCTATACCTGGTTAAACAACTAAATTAAAAAAAAAAAAAAACTCAAGTTGCCACTCTTCCGACCATTTTTGCCTGTTTATCCAGATGTCTTGTCATTCTGCCCACCCCATCTGGATCATTTACTCTGTTGCAGATCTTGGTGTCATCTGCAAACAGACAAACCTTACCCTCCAGTCCATCTGCAATGTCACTGATGAAGATATTGAAGAGGACTGGCCCCAGGACAGATCCCTGAGGTACTCCACTTGTGAACTGCATCTCTTCTGACTATATACTGTTTACCACCACTCTCTGTTTTCTGCCTGCCAACCAGTTTGCCACCCAGTTGACCAACTTCTGACCCACCCCAAGCCTACCCTTCTTATTAATCAATCTATGTTGAACAGTATCAGAAGCTTTGCTAAAATCAAGGTAGGCGACATCAACTGCACTCCCTTGGTCCACCACTCTGGTTACCCAGTTAAAGAAATCTATTAGATTAGTCTGACAGGACCTTCCTGTTGTAAACCCATGCTGTCTTGGATCCTATGCTCCTATGGATTCCAGGTGTTGCACTATCCTTTCCTTAAGGAGTGTCTCCATAATCATGCCCACTACTGAGGTAAGACTGACTGGTCTGCAGTTCTCTGCAAACTCCCAGCTACCACTCTTGTGGAGCTGTATCACATGAGCCCTTCTCCAGTCTTCTGGGACCTCTCCTGTGCTCAGAGACTCACTAAACAGTTCTTTTTTTTTTTTTTACTTTCTTTTTATTGTTTTCACAATAAGCAGTATCATTTGGTACAATCATTTGTCAGGTATCAATATTAAGTTACCAGATACATCCAATGTACAATAAGGATATTTAGAGCCTAGACAGTTTGGATTCAGGATGAGGGGGTAGAACTATATAAGGTAATTATACAAATATGGCAACTAAAATAAGCTACAGCAAACTAAGGCTTTTGGGGGCAAGTACTTAATGTTTAAAGTCCCAAAAATGTTAACTCAACATCCCGTGTTGATATGTCCCCCACTCCTTAAACATGATGCTTCTAAAATAGTAAGCACTATTAGTACAATCTCCAGCAATATTTTAACAAACGTTTTCAGCCACCAGGAAAACATTTAAATCATATTTTCCAGCTTAGAAGAAACGATAGCAAGAACTCAAGTTCTGGTATAGTGGGGGGGGGGACAAGTTTATATTGATCAGTCAAGTCCCAACATCTGAGTCTGAGTCACTGTTATTTTGGTCTTCGGATGATTTAAACTCCCGAGTCATTAATTCAACTTTTTTACCTGCTTCCAATGGATCTGTATATTGAAAAGTCTTTCCACCATAGTAGATGCATAGTCGGGCCGGCATCAAAAGGGAATTAGAAACTCCTAGGCCTCGGAGTCGAGCTCGTACTGCATCAAATTTCTTCCTCCGGTGATGCTGCCATGGAAGGAGAGATCTGGAAAAAGATGAATCGCGGGTCCCATTGTAAGTCCGGTCCACCCGATAATCTCACCGCTTGCAGGAGATGATCCCTGACTAGGGAACTAGCTGTGACCAACAGGACCACTCTTGGTGCCTCGCCCCGTGGCCCTGCAGCCCGGGTTGTAATCCGAAAGGCCTTGAGGAACTGCCCCTCCATGGTATCCTGAGGAATGTGAAGCACTGCAGATAACCAACCTTGTAAAAACGAGATAAGATCCTCCTCTTCGCTACCCTCTGGAAGCCCAATTATTCGAACATGCGATGCCCTGTTGGAGTTCTCCAACGCCTCTAGCCTGTAACGGAGTTGGGCGTTTTCTTGTACGAGTTTGGAGGTTGCTGTTAGGACTTGAGCCGGCGTTTTTTCTGCAGTTTCAGCTTTTTGATTTACCGCCTCTAATTTCGAATCTTGCTCTGCAAATCTCTGGATGATCGATTCTATCTTAGAGTCGATCGCTTGCATAGAGGCCTGTAGTGCTCTCCAAGGGGGCTCTCCATTAGCGATGGGCGTTATAGAGTTTGCTGCTTGCTCGACCACTACGACTGCATTTTTAGATCCGCCTCCAGTAGCTTTCTGGTTACGTCCCATAGTAGTGTTTGGTGTCTCAAGACTCCGGTTTACTTGAGCTATCCACTGCTGCACTTAGATTTAATGTTAATCCTCAGCAAATTTTGGTTTTTAAGAAATAACACTTAGTGCTACGCAGAGCTGCACTAAACAGTGTCTTGCCAGTTTGCTGCTCCACAGCACACCCCGCCTCACTGAACAGTTCTGATAATGGCTGGCGCTGCTAGTTACACCCTTAGCTCCTTTAGTACCCTGGGATGTATACCATCCAGTCCCATTGCCTTGTCCACCCTGAGTTTAGCGAGCTCTTGTAGGACCCTTTCTTTTGTGAAGGGACTTGTGCACACCTCCCTCCCCCCTGTGTCCATGTTGCTGAGCTGTGGGCCCTGCTCTACCTTATCCTCAGGAAATACTGAGCAGAAGTATCTATTTAGGATAGATGCTTTTCCTTGGTCCTCCACACTCTCCCCCTTATCCCCTTTGATCTTAGCAATACCCCCTCTGGACTTTCTCCTTTCAATAATGTATCTATAGAAAGTCTTGTCCCCTTCTTTTACTGTTCGTGTTAGTGTTTCCTTGGTTTGGGCCTCTGCCTGCCTTAATGCCTTCCCTTAGGGAAGTTTGGTACGAGTCCCTATCTTCATCCCGCTGTGTTCCCTTATATTTCCTGAAGGCCAGCCTTTTGGCTCTGACCTTTTCTGCTACTGTTTTTGAGAACCAAAGTGGCTTCCTCCTTCTGTTGCTCTTGCCTTTCTCTCCAACACAATGGGATGTTGCTTCAAGTATTGCATCCTTAATGCCTGTCCACTTTGCCTGTAGCCCCTCAACTGCATTTCTTCTTGCCAGGGCTAGCTTAACTCTGTTGGCCATCTTATCAAAGTTGGCTTCTCTGAAGTCCCATATTTTTGCCTTGGAATGGGATGATTTAGTTCTAGTGACCAGATTGAACCATACCATGTGATGGTCACTGGCCCCCAGGTGACCTTCTACTTAGGATCCTTTCCCCATTAATCAGTACTAGATCTAGGGTAGTCCCGTCTCTTGTGGGTTGTTGTACCAGTTGTTTGAGGCCCTCCACCAGCAGGGAATCCACTATGTGTCTAGTTCTGGCAGATGTTCCTACTTGTATTGACCAATATTTATCTGGCATGTTGAAGTCTCCCATTATCAAAACCTCCCCTTTAGCTGGTATGTTCTGTATATCTTCTAACAGTAATGTGTCTATGTTCTCTCTCTGGTCTGGAGGCCTGTAGACAACCCCAGTGCGTATGGCTGTCCCATTTCCTGTCTCCACAGTTCTTCTGGCCCCCTATGTGTATTCTGAATTTCTGTAGCTTTGATATTTTCGCTGACATAAAAGGCTACTCCCTCTCACTTTTGGCACCTCGGTCTCTTCTGAACAGTACATAGACGGGTACTAAAGTCTCCCAAGTGTGATTACTGGTGAACCATGTCTTGCTAATAGCTACTATGTCCAGTTTAGCCTCTGCCATTGTTGCTTGCAGGTCTGGGATCTTGTTTCCCTGACTGTGGGTATTCGTGTACATGATTTTCCATTGGCCAGGTTTCGGTGCATTAGTTGCTGGGTGAGGTCCGATGTTTCTCCTGAGTGTTGTATGGGGAACCGGACCTTTTTCCTTACCTGGTGATGCACATGAACTACAAACATGCTGAACTCCTGTTTGATCACTAGCTGAGGGGGGAAGGGTGTTCTTCCCGTTTGATGTATCAGGTGCTGCACCCCTCTCCCCATTGGCTAGTTTAAATAGTCTGCAAAGACGGCAAACTTCTGCCCCAATGAACTGACTCCCTCCTTAGTCAGATGTAGTCTCTCAAATTTAAAGAACTTTCGTCCCAAAACTGCTGCCAGTTACCTACATATTTGTGCCCTTTTTCCTGGCACCAGCCTTTCAGCTACATATTCAGCTCCCCTATCGTGCCTTCTCTGACCTTCCATCCGTCTGCCCCCCAGATTGGCAGGATCTCAGAGAAAGAGATGCCGGACGAAATGGATGGCAATTTGTCTCCCCGCCTGGTCAGGTGTTCCTTGGTCTCCACAACTGACCAGCTGGAGAGATAGTCCCTTTGTGTACCAGGGCATTGATGTTTTCTCCTGCTTCCTGCACAAGTTTAGCAATGCGGTCAGTGTCTCTCCATGCTGATGTACCTAGGAGACATCTGACTATTATCCCCGGCTGGAGGTAGGCTTCAACTCCCCGAATCATCGAGTCTCCTATGATCAGAAGTGTATTTTGTGTTGCTTTTTTTTTTTTGTTTTGGTCCCTGTTTTGGGTGAGTTTTGTTGTGCTAACTCCTCTGCTGCAGTGCTCTGCTCTGCAGTGTCCTCTGCCCCTTTGTTTGATTTTGGAGATAGAGGCAGATATCAGTTTTTAGTTTTTATATGGTCTGTGAAGGCGATACGTTGGACAGCACTGAGTGATGGGGCACCTGATTTGCCCCTCCTAACCACCTGCGAACATCCCGGACCAACTACACTCTGCGGTCAAGGTGCTTCAGTTGGATGTTGGGGAAATGGCAGGCGGTTCTCATAATATATTTCCTCCTAAATATACAATTTGAGGCACGCAATCTCTGCCCATGCTGCCTGGGAGCTGAGCCCTTAGATCTTCAATGGTCCAGCATATAGGACAGTGTCCTAAATCCTGTATAACTGACCTTTTAAAAAGTGTCCTGCAGTGCCTGCAGTTAATAATATCCATTCCACTTGAGCTGCTGAGTTTATAACCTGGTCTGAATAATCAGAAGGAGGAAAATTAAAGCAAAAGTTGTATTTTTTGTTCTGTTGTATAACTTGCTATAACAAGTTAAATTCCTTGTGCCCCTGTAAGTGAGGCCACTGTGTGGATACCCCTCTGATCCTCCCCTTCCTGCTGTGCTACTTTATAAAAGGAGTGTGGCATGGGGTGGTTGGGGATAGCAGTGAGCCCTTCCCCTGCCAAAAAAGAACCACGGATGAAAAAATAAGATAAGAGCAGAAACAATCAAACAACAACAAATGCAGTAGCCCTGAAAGCTTAGCCTAATGATAGATCAAAATGTAAATCCTGTAAGCACCAGCTGCAACAATTTCACATAAGATATATCCTGCAAAAAACACTTTGCTACAGAGAAAAATAAATCAGTAACAGAAGATATACCTTACAAAAAAAAATTTGAAACAGAGAAGATTACAGCAGTAATCTGTAGGCACACCCTGTAATAATGTAGCAGAAGGTATACCCTGCAACAGCAATTTAAGGTATACCCTGCAACAGCAATCTTAATCAGAGAAGATTACAGCAGTAAATGTAAGCACAAATCAGTATCAAATCTTGTGAGAGCAAAAGAAAATAACACACAGTAAATTTGCCTAGCAAAAAGAAGCCTTAATATGTTTCCTTTCTCTCTAATGTTCCTTGCTCTGTCCTTACAAGTAAACCTAGAAGAGAAAAGCTCAGTGAAGCTAGGTGCCTTTGCCAGTAAACCTAGTCTTCCACAGCACAGCGACTTTCACTAAGGCAGTCGCTGTGCTGTCAGGATTTGAAACCTGATTGGAAAGGCTCATAGATATTGTACTGCAACAGATGGGTCTCCAACTGCGATGCTACCATCTTCTCAATTATCTTAAAGGGGATGTTTTGAGACAGATCTGTGTAAGCCAGGACTTCTGGGTCTAGCAATGGTTTCTTAAAGGGAAGGTACCCTTAGCCTTTTAGTCTACCTGTGTAGTTTGCAGGCATGAACAATAATTACCTTTATTGCACCCTCCTAATTTAATCAAAGTTTAAATGTAAATGAAGCTACTTAAGTTTGGTGTTAAGACCTGCTCGACTCCACTGCAAAGGTTATGACCCCACTCCTGTAAGGCATCTTGGAATTTGATGTTGTTTTAGAGGTAAAGCCTGCAATAGTTATACTGCATCAGTCAGTTTAAAGGGTATCAGAGTTAGAAAAAAATGCTTTCACAGAATACATGGACTACACAAAACATGTTAACAGAACTGAGGGTATAACTTGTGCTGGCTTGTGCAGATATGCATCAACTCCCATAACAGAAACATAGAAGATGACGGCAGATAAGGACCGCAAGGCCCATCCAGTCTGCCCACTGTTTCTGTCTTATGAATGTGCCATAGGCCTTTACTCTGTCAATGGCCTATCAATTCATACTCATGCCTTGCATGAGTGGGGTCACAATGGAGTCAAACAGGTTTTTCACATCAGAACAGAGTGAAGCAACCTCATTTATATTTAAATTAGCAAGAAATTAGGGGGATGCAAGAGAGGGGAATCATTGTTCATTCCTGCAAACTACACAAGTCTACAGAAAATAGGTTGAGGGGACATTCCTTTTAAGGAGAGGAAGCACTGCTGCATTCTTCAGTGTGGAGGGGAAAAAGACCCTCTCCCCAGGGAACCACAGATATTTTCAGCTACCACAGGAGACAGGGTTTCCCAGCAATTCACCACCTGATTGGTAGGACCGGAATTCAAAATACAGTAGGTAGGCAAAAATATAGGCATCACCCGAGATACTGTATACCCTGAACCAGTACTGGGGGAAACCCAGTCCAAATATGAGTGCATTTGAGCAAAAAGCACTCTTCCCCCCTACACACACACACACACACACACACACTCACACACACTCACACACACACTCACACACTACTCACACACAGAGGTACCACCACCCCAGTGGAGGAGTCAGGTCTGGGAGCCAGGAGGGCCATTCAGTCACTCACGGGCTCCACAATGGGCACTAAACAGTGAATAAAGACGGTGGTGGTGTGCCACTACTCACACTGGGGCTGCCAGGAGGGACGACCACCCTCCTAGACTCCTCTAGCTCTGCCACTGCATCACCCTCCATGGCAGAGTACTGCTTTAGCTGAGAAAACTCTAAGGAAGAAAGACCCGAACTTCTCGCACTTAACTGTGGAAACAGCTCCTTTGGAATGGAGACAGACAGGATGTAAAAGTCAGTCTGCCATGCGAAAGAGCTGAGCTGGTCTATTCATCCATTCCACAAAACCCTATCTTTTTGGCTGATTGCCTTCTGACACACCTCATAATGGGTCCTTAAGAGCCAGCCTGTCCTCCACGGAACACAATCTCAATCAGGAACGCTGCAATCTCCATCCCAGCACCTTTATGCGCCTCAGTTTGTCACTGTATCATGGTCAGATTCAGCAGGAAACCACTGGGTATACATGGAGAGGTGCTAGGGTGTGAACTGCAATCCCAGCAGTCTCATTATAGCCCTTCAAAGCTGCGTCTACACACAACCAAATAACTGGCCAACGTGCTTGAGATGTATAGTACTTCCAGGAACCTATCGGGAACCAGGTTTCATTTTGAGCTGTAGTGAATCATCTGCAGGGAAAATAACCTGACCAAGCTACTGAATCAGCCTCTACATTCTCAATGTTGAGTCCCAGTGCAACGATCAGGTCCAAAATGTGAACACGGTCATAGGTTGCAGAGGAAACAACCTGCTTGAGATCCAGAATGGACACTGTCTGAAGAAATCTGGCAACCAACTGTGAGGTTCCATTTTTGATTAAAGCACTGACGTCACCAAGAACCAAAACTCTGGAGGACTCCAAAGTCAGGCTGACAATGAAGTCCTCAAACTGCTGCAGATATTCACACTCATCCTATGGGGATCGACAGCTGAAAAGAATTCTGTACCTTGAGACTGGTTTACCTTGAACAGCCAACACTGTGAAATGACCTGGCCTCCATCACTGGGAAAGCAGTGAACCACAGCTCGGATATAAAGCAAATGACCCCCCCCGGCAGTGCACCACAGAATACCCCCTGGACTGGCAGATTTCTGCACTGGGCCAGAATCGTCCCTAAGCCAGGTTTCCATGATGCACATTAGATCAACAGAGAAATCAGTGAAAGAAATCCCTCACCACTGATGCTTTGTTTCTAAAAGCATAAGCTAGCCTAATTGCCCCTAAAAGGGCCTATACTATGTGATGACTAAAAGGGGCAGACAGACAATAAGTGTCTGAGAGGCCTGGGGACAGTGGGTGGGTGAGTACTGCTCTATGGAGAATATATTCCAGAAGATCAAGTGTTACAGGAAAGTAAAGCTCGCTCTTGTAAATGCCAATTTCCTCCATAGAGCACCACTCTTTGGTTGAGTGGCAAGCAGTACAGATCCCACAGATAAGAGTGGCTGGAAAGACAGCAGGACTCATGAGGACACCAAACCACTGTAGTAACGCCAACCAAGAACCTACACGTTTTCTGGATTGAAATCCGCAGAGCAGTGCTCAGTGGAAGTGAACAGCACTCCATGTTGTTGCTCTGCAGACATCGCCAATGGAAATCACTCTTAGTAAAGCAACAGATATAACTACAGCTCATGTGGAACAGGATCTTATGGAGCTTTTCTGATGCTTCCCTGAGAGTGAGTAGCAATGCTGACTGCAGCTAGCAATCCAGATGAGCAGAAATGGTTTGGAGATGTGACTGTCTTACACCATTAAGATCACAGGACATAAATGTCTGAGATGATTGCTTGCAACACTTTGATACAATGTAGAAACTAAGGCTGCATTGTCATATCGACTAAATTTAGTATAATGCAGCTCTGACATCCATCAGGCTCAGGTGATGGCCACTAGGAATAAAGTTGGGTGAAGAGCTACAGTTCACTTGTGGCTGTCCATTCGAATGGGGGATGGGTCACCTAATAAGGAACAGGTTTAAGAACTCAGCTTGTCATCATGTGTAACCAATGAACGTCTCATGGTAAAAAGATGTGAACATCTAACGGTAAACAGGAAAGCTGGATTAATGAACTTTCTCTGATGAGAACGGCAGTTTGGATTCTGACAAATCCAACAAGTGCACATGAAATGTTCACAAGGACAGGTGAAAAAATGTGCTGTCACATTACAAAGGAAACCACTTCGAAGCATGCCAGCAGGCTCTTTCTGGTGGAAGGGGTTTGTGTTGCTAACAAGATCTGGATTACCTGATACAATACACGGAACCTGGGGACTCCTTTTTCTATTTCCTTTCTGAGCTTATCTTCCTTGCAGTGACCTGCCCCCCATCTATCCAACAACCCCAGCCCCATCACCTGCCTGCTGCAAGCACTTCACTCATCCTCCAATATACCATGGCAAGCCCTCCAAGGCAGGGCCTTTGGGGTTGCCCTTCCCCTCTGGAGTCCATATACTTGGTCGGCAGTGTGGAGCCTGCAGGAGTCTGGCCTTCATCCTGTGCTGGTCAAAGGTCTTTCTTCTGCTTTTCACCCTTCCTGTAGAATGTCACCGCCATGAACGTCCGGGCAAGCATGCACATGCTTGCTTGCCACTGTCAGGCACCCCCCAATCTGCACCACAACCCGAGAACATTTAGGTGGCAGTAGTGGTGTGGAGTTCACTGTGTCCCGTCCCCAGATGAGGAAAGCTTCCTCTCGGATGCTTAATCCTTCTCTTTCTGGCCAGCACCCAGTGTCTCGGGCTCTTTTCCAAACCCGAGTCACTGGCATTTTAGGTGGTAACCCTACTGCACTAAGATGGCAGCAGTATTGTGGAGGTCATTGCCCTCCCTCCCCAGAGAAGGACAACATCCTTTGGGACATGTAATCCTTCTCTCCCTGGCTGGCTCCCTGTGTTCTGGGCTTCTGCATCGTGGGTGGTAATCCTATGTGGGTGGCTGTAGTGGGGTGAATCCACTGCCCTCCCTTCCCAGAGGAGGAGTGTGTCCTCTGGGATGCTCTATCCTTATCTCTCTGGCTGGATCCCTGTGCCCAAGGCTCCTTTCCAAACCCAGTGTGGCAGCTTTGTGGGCAGTAATCCTACTGCAGCTCCTACAGGCCTAATCTGACAATTTATGTGTCTTCTAGAATCTGAACTGCAGATGCAAATCCAGGGCCTAAAGGCGCTGATGCAACAGTTGGCCTTGGAACTAGTGCAGCAAACAAGGCCTCAAGGGAAAGCTACTGGGCCATGAGCTGCCCTCTGCTGAAGAAGTGGTTATTAGATCTGCTTCTACCAGCATGAGGTTGTAAGGAATCTGGAAGGATGCAACACTGGTCTATTTCCTGTCTGACCACTATCTAATATGGACTGGATGATGATGATGTCTACTAGAGACCACTCATGAAGATCTACTGCTGTGCAGCTGACACTATCGACTAGCACATAGTTCAGTCCCAGATGCAGGTGACTGGGACCTAAACATTGTTGTCCAGCTAACGTAGGGCAAACTATACTCAAATCCTATCCTCTAGAACCTGAAAGGTGAAAAGGGCTGCTCACATTACCGGCAGGTTTATGTGGGGACTGTGCTCTCAGGAAGGCCAACCTCCTTGGGTTTGAACCCCTGGCAGGGGGCTCCACACCCTATGAAGAACAATCCATTGTCACAAGCACTTGACGTAGAAAGGGAAAAACCTCTGAAGAGATGCTGCTTCTATCACAACAGCGACCAACCAGCTGTCACCCGTATGGGGTGGTCCAGAAAATGTGATGCTTGTGAGCAGTTATCACTGAGTATGCACCAGGAGTCCTCCTCTGAAGCCTGACATGAAGAACTGGGAAGTTGCTCTGAAGTTCTCCAGAACTGCAGTTTTTGAATTGAGGCTAGCTGAGACTTGACAGGCTCAGATGTAGTTTTCTCATTTTCAAGAAGGAATAACCACCTGAACTGCTCCCTCCACCAGAACTCTGAACAGGATTAGTATTAGCTCACCATGTAGATAAGAAAATACTTGGGTCTATAGTTCTCAGAGATGCATTGCCAGAATGGTGAAGCACGCCGAAGAGATGTGGTTAGCAGGCATCTTGACTGAGATGGAGTGGTATATGCAGGTACTCATCCCACATGCTCTTAGAGACTAAGCAGTCCTGATCCTCAGGCACATAAGGATAAAAACCTCTGCTTGCTGAGGACCACTGGTGTAAATTCCCCCCATCAAGCCTGGCTGATGGTGTGCACAGTATCCATTCTTGTGAGCCAAGTGACCGGATATAAAAAAACATAGCCCTGTGTTGCTAACCACAGGAAACTATTGTCTGTGACACAAAATGGGGTCTGTCCTCTGTGGGCCTCAACAAGACCTGGACTGAGTCTTTATCTCTTCGTGCATGGTCCTATAAAGGCCCCATCCTAGACCTGTTCTATCCCATCCTCCAGCCACTGCCTGACAGTGAGAGCCATGGCAGATGTCGAGACAGGCCCCAAATATGCACAACTAGAATTTTATGGCACAGGTTACTGCATAACATTTTAATGGCACCAAAGAAATGTTAAAAACAGCAACGACAGTGACCGCTCAATGGTTCAGAAAGTGGCGAGTTACATTCTCATGACAATGACGTGGTTCAGGAGTGAACTCAGGGGCTGGGTTGGGCAGCTGGAGGGCCAGGGTGGTGCTGCCATGTAGCAGTCCTTCCAGCTGAGGAGGACCGATGCTGGGGTACTGCAGCTGCAGCAACCCCTGCAGTGGGCCAGGGAGCCAGCCTCCTCTGCAGGGACACTGCTCGGTGCATGGCTCGCTAGAGCATATGCCCAATGCCAGGGAGGTGTGAGGGGCTTCAGGGACAAGGAAGGAAACCAAGAAAATCCCTCCATCTCCCCACTATCAGAATGACAGCTACTGGGACTTCTGAGTCCCATACCATGTGGATTCGAACTAGCCTCAATGGTAGAGGGAGCGGCACATGGGGCTAGGAGGTCCCCAGCAAGTGGTAGTGAGGTGCAAAAAAGCTAGACAAATGCAAATATATAGAAACAACATTGAGGAAAAGGAAAAACTACAACATATCAGTTGCAGCAACAGAACAACATCCACCTGAAAAGTAAACAGAGTTAAATTCCGTGGTGTCCATGACGTCCGTGGTGAGGAAGCTGCTGAAAACCATCTTAAAGGAATGGATGGTGGAGTTCCTGGAGGTCCATGGTCTCCAAGATGAATGCCAGCATGGGTTCGTCTGGGGAAGACTGTGTCAAACGAACCTAGTTGAATTCTACGACTGGGTCACTAGGTCTCTTAACTAGTGGAAGCCGGTGGATGTCCTGTACCTGGACTTCAGTAAGGCTTTTGACTCTGTGCTGCATTGTAGACTGCTGAAGAAGCTGAGGAGCTTGAGGTTGGTGGAGAGGATGCTGGGGTGAATTAGGAATTGGTTAACGGATAGGTATCAGAGGGTGGTGGTTGGGGGTGAGGTCTCGTTTCCCAGAAGAGTTGTTAGTGGGGTCCCCCAGGGATCGGTGTTGGGGCCGGTCCTATTCAACGCGCTAATCTCAGACATCGGAGTTGGAGTTAAGAATAGGCTGAGTTTATTCATGGATGACTCCAAATTGGGAGCAGCGGTAGACAAGGAGCAGGGGAGTAGAACGCTGGAGGAGGACTAGGAGACACTTGAAAGGTGGTCACACACTTGGCGGCTGAGGTTCTATGCCAAGAAGTGCAGTGTACTCCACTTGGGGGACAAGAACCACGGGTACAACTACAGTCTCGGAAGGGTAAAGCTGGAGGTCTCCAGGGAAGAAAAGGATCTCGGGATGGCAACAGACACAAAAATGAATAACTTTGAGCAGTGTAGGAGAACAGCTGCGAAGGCAAATAGGATGCTGGGGTGCATAGCCAGAGGGATAACATCAAGGAGGAGAGGGGTCCTACTGCCCCTGTACAACTGCCTAGTCAGGCCACACCTGGAGTACTGTGTGCAGTTTTGGTGCTCATACTTGAGGAGGGATGTTGCCCTTCTTGAGAGGGTCCAAAGGAAATCATCAAGGATGATTCATGGCCTGCAGGACCTGTCCTATACAGAGAGACTACGGGATTTGAACATGTACTCCCTGGAGGAGAGGAGGGATGGGGATATGATAGAGGTGTCAAAATATTTGAAGGGGATTAACCGGACTTCCGGTGACGTCACGGAGCAGCTAGGAGCCTAGGGTTAGAAGCTCCCTACAGAGTCTGCCAATCCTACCTCCAAAAACCAATAAAAATCACTCAAAGATGTAAAGAAATACGGGAGGGAAGCAGTTTGAAAATGACAGAGGCAGAAATCGAGCAAGAGGCAAAGAAAAAAATATGGATGGCACCCGACTGCAGAAGGAGCCCCGACTGTGGTACGGATGGGGAATCAGAGCAGCTCTCCTGAACGAGATTTGAAACCTTGCTAAATGAAATTCGGGAATCAAGAACAGAAAACAAGCAGGAGTTTAAAGCAGTCCGAATGCAATTATCCACTCTCGAGTCACGCATAGGTACAACAGAAGAGCGGGTATCTCAAAGTGAAG
The DNA here is from genome assembly GCA_016271365.2 of Neoceratodus forsteri. Classification (NCBI taxonomy): domain Eukaryota; kingdom Metazoa; phylum Chordata; order Ceratodontiformes; family Ceratodontidae; genus Neoceratodus; species Neoceratodus forsteri. Next base: position 1,098,974,876 of record CM057451.1, read on the forward strand.
AATCCACTACTCAACTTGCCGAGATCATGCAGGCCCTGGTACAACAGTCAGAGAAGCTGAGGTCTAAATGCTTGGATCTGGAAGGGCGCTCCCAGCAGGATAACCTTCATTTGTATGGCCTGCCTGAGGGCATGGAAACTACCCCCTATGTCACTGTTCATTGAGAATTTATTCAAGAATGTGTTAGACCTGCCTAACACCTTCACCTTCCACATAGAGAGAGCTCATAGATCGCTCCAAACCAAGCCTACAGATCCCGCGGCTAGACCGCAATCTATTGTGTTTAAACTAAGTTCCTTCAGCGATAAAGAGGAGATCCTGAGACGTGCGTGGGCTAAAAAAGAGATAAAATACTTAACCCACAGATTATTTACGGACCATGACTAATCACAAGAAGTACAGCAACAAAGACTTAAATATCTCCCAATTCTTAAGTCCTTGCAAGAGAAAGCGATTCATTTCCATACGCCTTACCCAGCCAGACTTCGGATCTTTTGGGAAGATGGCACGAAGCTGTACTCCACTGTGGAGGAAGCAAAGGAGGACTTGAGGGAAAAGAAAATTCAGATAACGGAAAACAGGAACCAGAACAACGGGAGGAGTGACTCTAGTTGTCAGCGCACTCAAAACAGGAAGAAGATGGGGACCAAAATATGGTTACATGGAGAAGCGCTACGCAGATTGCAGGCCATGGTGGAAAAGCGTGGGGACAGGGTAGACAAGCCTACATGTACTATTTGAAACATCCCTGGTATCACATTCAAATGCTGGATGGCCATGGCATAATTCCCTTTGAGCCTCTCATCTCGTGGCAGTGGTCTCGCAAGAGATAAGTGCAGCATTAATTGTTTGGCTCCACGAACTTGTGAGGGAAGGAAGGGGGAGCATGGAAGTGAAATGATGCCATGCCTGGACCGATTTAGAGACTGTTAAAAATACAGTTAGGTGGAAACTTGAGCAAAAACATTTGGAACTATAGATGCCAACAGAACTTTATTTTGGGGGACTGTTTTCATCAAGTGGTCAAGGAGCAGCTAGATCTATAAGGGGTCTTAATCTGCCTACGAGTCCCTCACTGCTTCTAGTGGGTCCCCCTCGCACTTCTCTATCGCTTTGCTTGCTTTTCTCACTAATTGGAAAGTATGCACAGGGCCAAACAGAGTGAGTTCATGTCCTGCTCGAAGACTGGGTTGTTCCCTGCTCTCATAGTCTGAAAACAGGAATCCACCTGGCGTGGTGTTCCTCCGGGAGCGCAATGTAGGGACAGGATATGCAGTTAAAAAGGGTTAACCACACTCATTAGGAAGTAAGAAGCTGCACTATGGAGGGGTGGGGGTTACGCTTTGGGTGGGGGGGTCTCCTCATCAGCCAAAATAATTTCAGGGTGACATCATAGAGTTCAATCATTAAATCGGAACTACTCTGTAATTTCAGTAGTGAAGCTACTAACAAGCTCGGTTTGGGGGACTGGGTTTGAGTATAACAGGATTGTGCGATGTTTTTTGTCCTAGGAATCCCTGTATCTCACCGTGCTCCCATTGAGAGGAGATATATATATCTCCGTAAGTAATTTAAGAGCACATTACCATCTGTTGCTCGGCAGGAGGCCTTCTGGCGACGGAAGCACTAGAAATCCTCCGCGTTCTTCTCACGTGAGAGATAGAACAAAAGGGCTAGTTTGGGTAATAGCCCCTACCTAGGAAGTACCAGTTTAGGTTAAATAAGTTGTTACTAATTGTGTTAAGCCATGTTGGCTGATGTAAACAGTTTCTTCTTTTTTGGGTATAAGAAGCAGACAGAAAGACATATGGGTGCACAAAACTGGGTGAATGGCGCTTTGGGGGGGGGGGGCACGATGTTACAGAAATCAAACCGGATAATTGGATAGCAGGAGGGCAATCTAGATACAGTCAGGAATAATGGGATGTCATATACTATATGCACTTACTTATGTGCATGGCATCACTAACCCCATAAAAAGAAGTAAAATTATCCAGAGTATGAAGCGGGCAGGGGCAAATGTTGTTTTACTACAAGAAACACACCTCTCTCAGTCCGAACATAAAAAGATTTTGAAAGGTTGGATTTCTCTCATGTCGTGGCCTCTTCCTATAAGGGAGGAAGGAGAATTGGAACAGCTGTACTGGTTAAACGAGGAACACAGTTTGAAATTAAAGATAAACTAACTGACAAAGAGGGGAGATACGTCATGGTTAAGGGTCACTGGACGGCCGATTGGTAACCTTTGCATCCATATATACACACACACCCCCGGCCTCTGAATATGAGGCATATAGATCTTTTTTTTTTTTTTAATTAACGGAATGGGCAGAAGGGCAAATGATATGCGGGGGTGATTTGAATTTAAATATAGCAGAGAACTACACTACTCCAGGTACTCAGGGTGAAAGGAAAAAGATTACAAGTCAGGTGAGGAAACTACTTCAAGAACTAGGCTACCAAGATATCTGGAGATATTTACACGGCACAGTCCCCAGACATGCATACTATTCCCAGGCCCATGATGTTTACTCCTGCATAGACTTCCTTCTAACCCCTAAAGAACAAATGGGAGATATTACAAAGATTTGGTCGGGTGACTTTGTACTATCGGATCATGCCCCGATTTTTTGCCACTTTCACCCCCAAGCAATCAGGAAAGCCACCTTCTGGAGATTAACTCGCTCTCTGTTAAGGGATGACCAGGTTCTGAATTCTATTGAGGACACAACAGCTCAGGCACTGAAACAAAATGACATGCCAGACACATCAGTGTCTATTCTATGGGACATGGTCAAAGCAATTATAAGAGGTAAATTGATTAGTATATCAGCGAATAAGAAAAAACTTAGGGAGGCACAGCGAAAATCCCTAGAAAGCAAAATAAAAGAGTTGGAGGATTTACAGGCTGTCAAAACAATAAAGACTAGAACTAAAGAACTCGCTTCTCTAAAGAGTGAACTCAATAAAATATTGGAGTACTCAATAGAACAGAAGTTAATGTTCTTAAGACACAAGTACTACGACGGGGGTCCCGCTCTCTTAAATTAATAGTGCGGCAGTTAAGAATACAGAGGGCCAAATCAAATATATTGAAAATCAGACACCCACAAACAGGTAAAATTCATAATACGATCAAAGGAATAGCTGAGGCATTCCTCAACTATTATTCGCAGCTTTATACATCCACAGACTCCGCTTCAAAACAAGAAATTAAAATTTTTTTTAGATTTATTAAACCTCCCAACTCTCTCTATACAGCAGAGTTCCCAATTGACCGCCCAGATAACATCAAAAGAAATCATGATAGCAATAGGCAACCTAAAAATGGGGAAATGCCCGGGGTCCGATGGACTCCCAAGGGAATTTTACAAATCATTTTCCAAAACTCTAACCCCCATACTTAGTAGAGTATATGCATATGTTACCTCAAAAGAGGGTATTGTCCCCCCCTCGTGGAATGATGCTATAATTTCGGTTATTCCGAAGCCGGGCAAGGACCACACCTTCTGTGCATCTTATAGACCCACATCCATATTAAATACGGATTACAAAATCTTAACGTCTATTTTAGCCAGGAGGCCTATACAATTTTCCCCCAGTAAAATTCATATGGACCAATGTGGATTTATCCCGGGGCGCCAGGCCCAAGATAATGTAAGACGTACGGTATATCTATTAGAACACTCAATCCCAGAACGTACTAGCCCTCCTTTTGGGACTAGATGCCGAAAAAGCGTTTGATATGGTATCATGGAGATTTCTAAGGGAGGTCCTTCACCGCTTTGGATTCCCAGACCAGTTTATAGAAACCATATTTCGATTTTACAGAAGCCCCATTGGTTATATTCGTTCAAATAGTCATCTAACTGAACGTTTTTCCCTTCATAGGGGAACCAGGCAAGGCTGCCCCCTAACCCCACTGCTATTTGCATATTATATAGAGCCCCAGGCCCAATATTTACGGCAATCCCCTGATATCCAAGGAATTACCTTCTCTAAGACGGAGCATAAGTTGGCGTTGTTTGCAGATGATCTTCTACTATATCTAACTAATCCGGAAAGTTCAATGCCAGCGGTTATGCAGAAAATTCAAATTTTTTCTCAGCTATCTGGTTACGATTTGAATATAAATAAGACTGAGGCTCTTAAGGTAAACTACGAGCCCTCACCTGCACTCCGGGACAAATTCCCTACTAGATAGGATGGCTCTTCCCTGAGGCACTTGGGAATACAAATCCCCAGAGATCTGTCCCAACTGTACAAATTAAATTATAGTCCCCTGATTGAAACTTTACGAAGTGACATGAGAAGATGGGATCTTCTCCCAACCTCGTTTTACACCCGTACTATATCTCTTAAGATGAATGCACTGCCCCGCCTTTTATACCTGTTTCAATGTGTTCCCTGCGTTATTCATCCAAAAGAAATACTATCATGGCAGAAATCTTTTGTCGCCTTTCAATGGAATCATAAGAAACCTTGACTTAACTTCAGGAAACTTTCGCTTCCCAAAACAATGGGAGGAATAGCATTCCCTTCCCCAGCCGATTACTGGGCCGCGCTGCCCAAATGCATTTGGCATTGTTAAGGGAAACCCGTACGTACCAAGCAGCCTGGAAACAAATAGACCTGTCCAGAGAAACATCGCCCCCTTTACCAGCGGTTCTCCCCCCCCCCCATTAAAACGAACCCTATGTACCATATCCAAAACTACCTCCACTATACTGGAGGCCTGGAGGAGAGGAACTAAGAATAAACAGATATTAAACCATTTTTGGAAATACCAATGGTTCATAGTCAATAAGTTAATCGGCTCATCAGTGGCAGGATCTTGGTATAACTCTCAATTAAAAATGGTGTGGTAGCCCCCTGGCAAATTATGAAAGAAGACACAGTCTTAACCTTTGAGGAGGCCCAGGAGAGATTCGCCTGGACTGAGAAAGACAGATTGTATTTTTATCACATGAGAAACTTTATAGTAACACAACTCAGAGCAAGGGAGAGAGAATCTCAATCATAGGAGGATCAATCCCCATTTTTTACAGATATGGTCCTCATCTTCTGGTGAAAAGGCCATCTCAATAATTTATAAATTTTTGATTTGGTTAAACAGACACTGCATGAATCCAGTCAAAGCAAACTGGGAAAAAGAACTTAAACAAGCAATTAGTCCTATAGATTGGCCTAAAGTATGGAAAAACACGTGGTCGGCCACCTCCTCCCCATTGTGGAGAGAATTCATATGGAAGGTTAGGGCAAGATTTTTTTCTAGTGCCCACAACTTTGGCTCGGGGAAATCCGGGGGTACCGGAAAACTGTTGGAGGCTATGTGGGGAAAGTAAGGCTGCATACAAACATATATTCTATGATTGCCCGAAGATAGTTACCTTTTGGACTGTGACTTCGGGCCATATAGTAAATATATTAGGTTGTCATAACCCCATGTCTGAGATTAACCTAATGTTAGGCATATCTCCAGAAGGAATGACTGACAAACATACCTTATACATGTGGGCTATATTACTAGGGGCAGCATACAAGGCAATCACTAAAAAATGGCTCCAAAATGTCTCACCCACTGTAGGGGAATGGAAGTCTATAGTCCAAAATATACAACACAATGAACAAATGTCACACGCTCTAAACAACAGAATGGAAACTTTTATTACACGTTGGACCAGATGGGAAATAAGCCAGGAACAGATTTAATACACGTAACTGAGGGGTTGTTACTTTCCTATAAAATAAGGGAACACCCATTCCAGACAAGTTACTTGGATCCATGGGACCGTCCCCCCAAGAGCCCTATCCTACTAAGATTAGGAAAGGAAATACAAATAATATTACTTTTTAACATCATTATATAAATACTGCACCTAATTAAGTCTTTCATTGTGCCGAGTGTCTGTCTTCAACCCGAAATTTATCTTTGTTTTTATATAGAAGTATGCTTTATGTATACAAGGTTTGGTTTTATTGTATGGCAATATTGACAAGAACAGTCTGATATGAGCAACAAAGAACAGGTATATCTCACAAGTTATATTATAGAATAGCTATGTTCTGTGAAATTTGAAAGCATGAAAGAGGCAATTGTATGTTATATAAGAAAGTGAAAGCATGAACTAAATAAAAGATTAAAAAAAAAAAAAGAAAAAAAAAAGGGGATTAACCGGATCAGCTCTAATGGATTGTTCCAGTTTACTGGAGAATGGAGCCATGAGGGGGCGTAGCCTGAGATTTGGGGGGGAGGTGTCACTACATCACGGAGAGGGTGGTGACGCCCTGGAACTTGCTGCCATTTGAGTTGGTGGGGATGGAGATAGTGGGAGGATTCAAAAGAGGGTGGGACAGACACAGGAGTAAAGTTCAGGTTGGGGGAGCAGGGTATGGAAAGGGTCCGCGCAGGGGGTCACAAAGGGGGAGGGGGACAGCCACAGTGAGTAGACTGTAGGGCTGCTACTTGAGCAGACTCGATACACCACTAGCTCTAATCTGCTGACAATTCAGTATGTTAATAAATTAATGAGAAATAATGCAGGACACAGCAAAATACAAGCACTGAACAATGAGAACTACAACGAACTGGACAGGAGAGATATTTGGAGCAACAAAAAGTTCTGGTCCTTGACATGATTTTAGCTCTATAATGATCAGAAATAAGGAACAGAGGTAGCTGGAGGAATGGGACCTGGACTACTTTATATGCAAACAGTACGACGTGGTGCTGTGCACTAATTTCCTGGGCCTGAAGAAAAAATTGCTTACCATAGTAATGCTGCTTCTTCCAAGAGATTCCTCACTATGCATAACTACTGCAAATCACCCCGCTGGTTTGAGCAGCTCAAACCAGCAGGCTGATTTGCAGTAATTAGGCACAAGGTTTGAAGTTCTGGTTCTCATGAGGTCCTAGTGCCTGTGGCTCTAAGACCAATGAGAAGTGCTCTATGGAGGAGACTGACTCTTAGAGATACTAAGCTAACTAGTGGTACATGAACACAATGCTGCCTGGAGCTGCTGAATTTAAGGCCATAGCTAAATCCCAATGTAGGCAAAGTAAACAATGCTGACAGAGGCTGCAACCGTATCTCTCAACTTTTTTGTCACTAAAATGTGGGACAGTGATACCCAAGTGTAGGAAAATGTATTTATTTATTCTTGTTGACCACATAGGTGCACTAGACAAGAAAATGCCCGTTTTCTGGCACGATCCGGGAGGCTACAATGACATCAGAATTACAAACAGATTTATTAACGTGGTAAGGACTGTGAGCAATACTGCCCTTTTTCACGTGCTGCTAGGCACAAAATATGAGTCACTGGCTGTCATTATATGAGACACATCATTGAACACAAAGATTAAGCTCAAAACACTGTGGAAGTTAGAGTTTGCAGCATTTTCTCTGTTTGGGCAGCACCTTTTGCACGGAACAGATGTGAAATAGGGCAATTCTCTGGGGTAAAATGATGGGCGTTCCTCATAACGGAGACAGCTGAGAGGCAGGGCAGCAACTATGAGTACTCTGAACCTGGATTATATGTTTGGTTGGATCATTGCACTGTCCAGTTCAGCTTCGGAGCCAGCACCCCCCCCCCAAAATGTCCCTTCCCCTGTGGAAATGGTTACTTCGCCTTTAAAAGGGCTACTGCCGGAGGGTCTGTTGGCTGAGCTGGACATTTCGTCTGTGCTGGAGGGTCCGGGGGAGGCCGTGACAACCTATAATAGGGCTGTCACGGTGGCTTTGGACCATCTGGCGTTGTCTGTGTATGCCCACTGGTTTTGCGCCTTGGCTTGCCTTGGTTTGATGGTGAACTAAGGGCACGGAAAACCAGGGGCCAAGCTTAGAGAGGCACTGGAGGAAGACCAGGGACCCAGGAGAATAGGCTGGTTCTGATGTCTCATTACGATGAGTATCAGAATGCAATCACCCATAAAAAGGTAGCTTTTATGTCTGGGATGACTGCAGCTGGGAAGAATCAATCAGCTCAGCTCTTTCGGGTTGTAAACAGGCTGTTACATCCGACCTGTCTGGAACCCGACAAGAGCTTTTTCAGTTCACAATTATGAGGAGTTTGCTCAGTTCTTCTCAGACAGAATATCCTCTGTTAGGGCTGGGATTTCTCCAGGTGGAATACCATCATCCGACAGAGTTGGGCCTCGAGTGGGCGGGCGTGTTTGGCCCCCCCTGGGGACAGTTCTGACTGGTGACGACGGTGTAGGTCTGTGGGGCTATCTCTGGACTGAAACCAACTTTCTGCGACTTGGACCCAGGCCTGACGCGATTACTTGTTGATTGCATTGGAGTCCTGGGTCTGGTTTTTGCTGAGATTGTCGGGTGTTCCTTAGTGACGGGGGTCTTCATGCAGTCTCTTAAATAGGCTCTGGTGAAGCCTCTGTTGGATCATCCTTGGACCCTGACATCTTGGCAAATTACTGGCCTATCTCGATTCTTCCCTTTCTAAGGAAGGTTCTTGAGAAGGTGGTTACAGAGCAGCTTGAGAGTTACCTCACGGACTTCCAGACCTGTGAACCATTCCAGTCTGGGTTTAGGGCTATGCACAGCATGGAGACTGCTTTAGCATAGGTGCCGAATGATCTGCTCTGGGCGAGGGACAGAGGAGAACGATCGATTCTCATCCTCCTTGATCTCTCATCAGCACTTGACACTGTGGATCATGGGGTGTTATTGGACAGGCTGAGGAAATATGCTGGACTCACTGGCAAGGCCATCAGATGGTTCGAGTCCTTTCTCCAGGACACGTCCCAGAGGGTGGTGTTGGGGAATTAGTCCTCAAGTCCAACGGCCCTGTTCTGTGGAGTGCCCCAAGGTTCTGTTCTCTTCCCCATGTTATTCGCAGTGTACATGTTGCCCCTGGGTGAGGTCACAAGACGGTATGGGCTGGATTTTCATTGCTACGCTGATGATACCCAGCTCTACTGGTCATTCACACTAGGAAGATCTGATGTGGTCGATGTGTTGAATAAGTGCTTGTCTGAGATCCGAACAGGACATCGTCGAACTGGTTGGGACTCAAACCGGAAAGACCGAAACACTGGTGGCTGAGCCAGGTCAAAGAGGAGGAGTGGAGGCCTCGGGAGTAGGTTTAGGCTCTTTATTGGTCCAATCGACTTTGAGGCCTCCCCGAAGGTGAGGAATTTGGATATTTTTCTGGACAGTGAGCTGAAACTTGATGCTCAGGTGTCGCCGGCTGCTGGCCAGATTGTTTTTTACCATCTCCATAACATCTCCAAATTAGATCCCTTATACCCCTGGTGATCTGGCCACATTAGTACATGCATTTGTCATCTGAAGGCTCGACTACTGTAACGCACTCCACCTCAGGGTCAGGGGAGGTGCGATGCTATGCCTGCAGCTGTTGCAGAATGCTGTGGCCCGGCTATTGATGGGCCTTATGAGGTCAAGTCATATTACGCTGGTGCGCAAACTGCACTGCTTGCCGGTGCGTCCCCTTTAAAATAGGTCTTTTGACCTATATGGCCCTGCACGGGCTGGGTCCGGGTTACCTGAAGGAGGCTGTTGGCTAACTAGGATCTGCAGCTTATCAAATAGGTAGGGAAACAGGGTGGGAGAGTTACCTCAGGGGTTTCACATAAGGAGGGATTGGATAATGGGGGGGAGGGACCGACGATACTATCCCTATTGGCCGGGTGTGGAAAGCCCTAAAAAACGAAAAATCTCCTGCGCCGGATGGCATACATCCTAGAGTTCTATGGGAGATGGCGGATGTACTGGCTGCACCTCTGGCGGATCTCTTCAACATGTCGCTTGAGACAGGGTGGGCGCCTAGGGATTGGAGGGTGGCACATGTGGTGCTCATCCATAAAGGGGGAATCAAGGGAAGTGCCGGGTAGCTATAGACCTGTCAGTTTGATGTCGGTGGTGGGTAAAATAATGGAGAGTATACGTAAGGAACGCTGGGGGGGTTTCTTGGAGGACATGGGATACCTGGATAGTCGTCAACATGGGTTTGTACCAGGTAGAGCGTGTCAAACTAATCTTGTGGAGTTCTATAAATGGGTAACATTGGAACTCGAAGGGGAAGGTCTGTGGATGTACTGTACTTGGACTTCAGCAAGGCGTTTGACTCAGTCCCTCACAATGGCCTACTGGAGAAACTGAGGGGGATGGGGCAGGCCCATTGATGGTCAGATGGCTAGGAAACTGGCTGGCTGGGCACACTCAAAGAGTAGTGGTCGGCGGGGAGATCTCGACTCCTAGAGGGGTCATTAGTGGGTTACCACAGGACTCGGTTCTAGAGCTGATCCTGTTTAATGCCCACATCTCCAATATCAGGGAGGGTATCTGGTTCGAAATGAGTCTCTTTGCGGATTATTCCAAGCTGGGTGCAGTGGCTGAGGGGCAGGAGGGGAGGCTGGCCCTGCAAAGGGACTTGGAGTGACTGGATAGGTGGGCTCGCACCTGTAAATTACATTTTAACTCCTCTAAGTGCAAGGTGTTACATCTTGGGCGGGGGAACCCCAAACAGGAGTACACCCTGGGCAGGGAGGAGTTGGAGGCCACGGCAGGGGAAAAAGACCTGGGGGTCCTGGTGGATGTCAACATGAATAACTCTGAGCAGTGCAGGAGGACGGCAGTTAAGGCAAACAGGATGTTGGGCTGCATCGCATGGGGGATCACCTCAAGGAGCAGGGAAATGATTCTGCCGCTGTACAATGGCTTGGTTAGACCACACCTTGAGTACTGTGTGCAGTACTGGAGACCTCACTTGAGGAGGGACATCCAGCTCCTGGAAAGGGTTCAGAGGAGAGCACCCAAAATGATCCGGGGGCTAGGGGAGTATGAGGAGAGGCTAGAGGAGCTCGGCCTGTTCTCACTGGAGGAGAGGAGGGACTTGGGGGGACATGATTGAGGTCTTCAAGTACCTCAAGGGAATCAACAGGGTAAATCAGGAGGCGATCTTTAGGCTAAAGGAGGGTGGTATCACCAGAGGGCATAGTTTGAAGCTTGAAGGAAGGAGGATGAGGGCGTAAAGGAGAAGGAGGTATTTCACTGAGAGGGTGGTGGAACCATGGAATGTGCTGCCTGGTGAGCTGGTCCTGGCTTCTACAGTGGAGGGGTTCAAGAGAGGGTGGGACAGGTACAGAAAGGGGATGAAGCAGAGGTTGGCTTGCCCCGGGGCTGGGATGGAGGTCAGGAGAAACAGGAATGCGATAAAGGGGGATGGCTTCGGTACCACCCAGGGTTCTGAGGCACGAGCAGACTCGATAGACCGTAAGGCCTAATCTGCTGGCGACTAGTATGTCAGTATGTTAATATGGAAATGGGTAGACTGGGTGGGCCTAGCGGTCCTTATCTGCTGTCAAAGTCTATGTTTCTATGTTTCTGAATCCCTACATCCCAAGTCGCTCTCTCCCATATGCAGGGGAAGCCCTCTTGGAAGTCCCCAGAGCAAGGCTAAAATCTTCTGGGGATTGGGCATCTGAAGTGGCCACTCTGATCCTATGGAACTCTTTGGCGGGGTACCTCCAGGAGGTGCCCTCCGTGGAGATACATAAAAGGAATCTAAAATCCTTCCTCTTCCAACAGGCCTTTGAGGTATGAGAAATATATTTAATGTGAGGTTTGATTGACAGAAATTTTAATGAGTGTTATTTATTGTTATATTTTATTTGTTTAAAAGTTTTTTTTGTACACATTTATGCTGTTTGTTTTCTTTTGTATTCTGTAAGGGCACCCTGAGCCTACATGGAAGGGCACCCAAAAGAAATAAAATCTACTATTATTACTGCTTTGGATATAAGAAGCAGCACTTAAATTAGAATGGAATCTTCTACAGCTACACAAAGCATTTTAATTTTGGTGGGGGTTAGCACAAAGTTACAAAACAGCAGAAGGCTGGCCCGGTGCTGCTGAGGGTTGAGGCGCTGGACACCACACCTCATGCCACGACGGCGACCTGGGTTTGGTGATGGACTCGGGTTGCCAGGGGTCACCGGGGGGGGGGGAGATTGGGCACCCATCGGCGGCTCTCCCTCCCTCTCTGGGGAGGGTTGCATACATGCCCCGCTGCTCTACTGCCATCTCCCAGGTGAATCTGGGTATTGGCAGTGCGGTCGGAGCAGCAGTGAGAATGAGGGGCTGACGTTGTCCGAGGGCCCTGGGTGGAGCTGCGTTCCAGCGCGCTCTTGTCCCATTGGCCCTCCTTGAGCACCGGCATCAGCAAAGGGAGGACACAAGAACAACAGAAAATGGCACCCACAGCTGGCCAGGTGACGAGCAACTACACCGCACACCCACGATCACAGCCAAGGGCAGTCTCCACTGTACTTCCATTCTCCTAAGGATCAGAGGAGGTAAGGGGGTCTCCTCCTTCACCCCACCCAGGGGGTTAACTGGGCCTCTAGAGTGAATCGGAGTGGTGTACTCTAGGAGCAGACACCTTGGCCTGAACCTAGTGGAGTGTGGGTGCTTGGGGCACCGAGAGAATGATCAGTTGTGAGAATAGGATGGAAGGAGCAAAAAAGAATAAGTTGAGGAAACAGCAGAAGGCACTTAAAATAGGCATGAACTGAATCTATACAAACAACTGTGTTTAAAATACAAACAGAGGCTTCACTGCTACAAGATACTGGTTAAAAAAAGGGTCACAGAAGCCAGCCCAATGGAGAAGCAGTTGAGCTTAGGCCCCCCCATGCTGGTGACCTGAGTTTGGGAATGGACAGAGTTGCCTAGTGGACCAGCAGGATGAGGAAAGATAGACCACCCGATGATAGCTCTCCTCCCTTGGAGAGAGGGGACCACAGTTCCCAATGCAGAGACTGCCACCTGTGTAGAGGCCGGGCAGCAGTGCAGCATGCAGAAGGAAGAGCTGGAGTGTGATGTGCTGGCATACATGGCCCTGCATTTCAGCTCAGGGAGAAAAATGAAGGAAAATGGGACAGGCTGCTACATGCCAGCACTCCCTGCGGGCTGTCGCATGACCGACGTGGCAAGCCTCCTGCCCCACCGCGGTCCTGTGCAAGTGCTGCATACTCAGTAAGTCCGCAAGAAGGTTGGCAATGGGGCTGGGAGGGTTCCTCCAGGCAGACCCGGGGGATAGAAGCATAAAATACTAATAAAAAAAAAAAAATGTTTCACAGAAAAGAAAACTCCAAGAATCTAATGGGGACAGCACATCTCCCTTTACTGAAAATTTTCCACAAATGTCACTTGGACTCCTAAGGAAGGCAGAATCCAGGATGATGTCATGGTTTTATAAGTAGCCCTTCCTACAGTACATAAGAATGACATTACTACCCCTCTTGTCAGCATGGTTCCAGTGACAAAGTGGAACAAATGCAGAAAATACAGATGATGCCAAGTATACACAGCATCTAAAGTCTCAAAGGCTCGAATATTTCAGTGCAATAGATGTAAACACGAAGGAACAGAACAACACTAAGGCCCTGTTCACACTATAACACGGTAAGGTGAAACGTTTTTTTAAACGAATTAAGCATTACCATGCTGCTGCACTCACACTGTCTAATCCGTTTTTAAAAGCGTTTCATCCTAAGTGTGCTTCTCCAGTCACACTGGTGCTTGTATTTGTGCTATCTATAGCACAGGTTTGGTAGCGTGTTTCTGGGTATTAGGGAGTCAAAACAGGGGTCAGGACAGTGGGAACACAGATCCACTACAACACGGATACAGGGAAAAGAGTGTTTGCATTGTAAGTAAAAATGATTTACTAACTGAAGCGTCTTCATGAACCGTGCTATAACCTAGGTCCGATCAGGGTTTTGGCATGGTTCGTGAAAACGTGTCCCAAAGCAGAACAGGTGTGAATGCAAAGGGTGCTGGCACGGATCTGAAATGGTTTAACCCCCCCCTCCCGAGAACCGTTTCAGATCGTGCAGTGTGAATAGGGCCTAACAGTATGTCTTTTCTAGGTAAAACCACAAATGTCTTCAGTAGGACTGTGAGCCATAACTTTAAATCTCAGCTTCTGTATTCCAAAATATTTCCAGGGAAACTGGCCCTTCAATGGTCAGCTGATAGGAGGGTACTGAATGGGATGAATATACATACCTGTGCTGCCAGTCACAGGTATTGCCGTGGTGAAGAACAACTTCTCTACCTTAGAACCTTGTTGCTGTAACAGAAGACAGTACCGTTTAATGAAAAATCATCATTGTGCGGAAAATAAACAAAAGGAAACAACTCAGACTGAACTCATGCTTCCTACATGAAATATAGGCTGGCAATACTGCCTCCAGGATATCCTACTGAAATCCAATATTTTAGTTTTTTGTCGGGTCTATCTATTACAGCTGGATGGAATGAAGCACTGTGGTTAAGTAACTTGCTCAAGATTACATAGCATGCATGAGACTCTGGTGGAATTTGAACCTGGGTCCCCCGATACCCACACCTGTGCTCTGGCTAGTACACCTTGCTGTCTTTAACACTTTTATATTTTATGCCCCCAAAAAAAAAATCCAAGTATGAATCTAGCAAGATCAACTAGATTCATTCAAGAGCCCAGGTTTCTTAGGAAAACTATGGGAAAATATTGCTAAGACACAGTTCTGCTTATATTTCATATATATTTTCATTATGCTTCCAGTTGCTAATTATAACTAAACACATTAACATGAAGCCAGGATCACAGTCCATTAGATTGGCTGCTTGTCTACATCAGACTTCACGATACTCTGCTTGTGACATCACAATCTGGTGCTTCAGGAATTATTATATATATATTTATTAATTTATTCTTTTGGTAACCAGGTAAGGCCTACTAGGCACAAGTGCCTGTTTTCAAGAGCGACCTGGGAGCACTAGGGAGGTTAAGCTCAGGGTCACACAGAATACCAGTGGAGGTTGTGGGAATCCAACCCAGGTCTGTTGCATGAGCCAAGCTCATTCGCAGCTTGTTACTCTAACCTCTAGGCTATACTGCCAGCCCCCACAAACAAAACGATTATGATGCTAGGTGAAGACAGCGGCCACAACATATGAAGTCCAATGGACAGTGATCTTGTTTTCCTTTAATGAGTGACAACAAAATAATAAAGAGCTCCCGATGCTGTTGTAACAACTTTGAAAATAATGGAATATACAGACTCAATTTAGCTTACATTTAATAATTTTTCTGTAATTCTCACCCTTGCTTTTTTATTACTAAGTGTAACCCCCCTGCAAATGGGGTTCCCAAAAGACTTCCAGGAGCTTGCTTGAATGCTCCAAGCCTGAATGGTGTTTGGCGTTTAAGCCATTTATCAGTGAGTGTTTTAGAACCTCTGGTACTGTCTTTAAGAGCTGTCTGCTTGCAGACATAATTAGTTTATATGGGGGACTGTGTGTTCTCTGTTTGAGTACCACTCAAGCTGCTGTCAATTCACTCCATTTTGCAGTCACTAGGAGTGCAAAGGGAACCTATCTGAAAGATGTAACTGTTTGCCAGAAACCATTTAGAGTGATAATGAAATTACAGTTTGTCTAACCTGCTTTCTTTGCAGTCAGAACAGTGTCTGCCTAGTTCCCCATTCTGGTTTTGAACTGCTGAACTGGACCAATCAGTGTGGGGTAAGCTAGCTCTAAAATGGTGCCTTGGACGAATCAGAACTTGGACTCATAATCTGAGCCAGCCACAAGAGGATTGTATGGGCAGTGACTCTGGGAGATGTAGTTTAGACTTCAGTGCCTTTTTGGACCAACAGCAGCAGTCTATTGTGAGTGACAGCCAATCCAGTCAAGAACTGGGAGGAACTCAAAGGAAGTGCCCGGTTTTGTCGGTTGGAGTTTCAGTTGAGCTTTGGCAGTGAAGAAGGAAGGAGCCCTGTGCTTTTTCAGTGTGCAGTTTTAGTCAAAAACGTGTGTAAGGCCCAGAGTTCGGTCTGCAGCTTGTGTAACTGCTTGTTAGGACTGAATCCGCCCTGTGAAAAGAATCAAAGGATCTCTGAAGAGTAGAAACCAGGCTCACCCTGTAGAAGACTGGAGAAATTATTGAATTGCACTCGGTCTGTCAGGAACTGAATCTGCTGTGTTCTCCGGTATTGTGCAGTAATTGCGATCGGGATAGAGAAGCAGCCTGCCTGGTATAGTACTTTTTTTTTTTTTTTACCATATAAATGTGTGAAGAGTCTCTTGAGCTCAAGAGTAGCCCTGCTGATATTGAAGGACCCTATCTTATTTGGAGGTCGTGAGTACTAATTCAGGGTTGCTCCTGTTGAATTGCCACATTAAATCCAAATGGAATTACTGTACTGCTGACTGTTTAATTTTCCTTTTCTCTGTGTGAAAGGGCCCCTCCAGCTGCTACGGTTTGGACTAGCACTAGGGCTTGGGTACCCAGGGACAGTAACTGATAGGGATAGGCCTGTGCACAGAGCCATAGGTAGATTATTAGAGTGATAAGCTAATTAACCTGATTTCCCCTGTCCTTGTTATATCCCCTAAATAAATCAGAGCTGCTTGTTTCAGCAAAGTTATACTGCCTGAGGTATTTGTCTATGTTAAAGTACTGTACTGTGATTGTTGCACTGTATCTCATTTCACAGGAGGTCCCAGTGCCGGAACCAGTCCTGGGGTAAGTGTATACTGTGAAGGTAATTCTGATATATTGTGTGGGCCACTAGTGGGAAGAAAGGGGGGTTGCAGTGTCCCAGAGGGCTGTGACCAAGTTAGTTTAACTATTGCAAACCCTGACCTCTGGGTGGAGGCACCCGCCATTGGATCCAGGCCCCTCAACCTGTTAGTGGCAAATCAGGCAGGGGTAGTAGCCCCTGGGATAGCGCCATTTAGGGATTACATAAGGATATTTGCATGTAATCAGGATTGCTGCCCTATCCGTTCTGGCTGCCTGCCTACACCTGACATCACTGTTCTGTTATAGCATCACAATCTGTTGCTGTGGAAATAATTATGATGCCATACACAGGGGATTATGATGTCAGGTGTAGGCAAGCAGAAAGAACACATATGGCCAACAGACAGTAATCCTCTTTCATACTGCTTAAATCAGAAATAAAGATGTAAGGGATAGATTTATATATTAATATGTCCCACGGAGCCACTCGTTGAGGTATAAGAGTGGTTTCACGCGTGTTCTGCCCGAGAGAGAACAGCGAAGCTGAGCTATTCTGACTGGTGCAGTCGCAAGTGAAACCATTCTGATACAGCAAAGAGTGATGATGGGGGACATATTAATATATTATTGATCGAGAGATCAGTAATATATATATATTTTTTTAAAAGCGTTCCCTGAAGGTGCCCATTTCTAAGGTACCTGCATGTGAGACGCTCTTCACAGAATAAGAGTGTCTCACGCATGGGGAAAGGAGCACTCTGATTGGTCGGGAGCACTCTCTCGATGTATAATATAGAAAATACTGTATATGAAATATAAACTTGTGTCTAAATCTCACATTTTCTCAAGTTTTTATAATGGTGTCAGGTGCTCTTCAAAGGTCAGAACAGACTCTAGGTACATCTGATTCCCCTTCCTCCCCCACTGCTGCTTCACAAGCAGGGATAAGTATGCTGAGCAAATCTACTAAATGATTGGAATTCCTTACCCACACTACAACCCAGGATATCCAGTGATCCCACTGTCACATATAAAGTTTCCTGGCTTACCTAGAATGCCACCACTGTCTTCATATTCACTGCTACTACTGGTAGACTGTACCACAGGTTCACCATGTTCTGGGAGATAAGCCTCCAAACATTATTCTGAAATTACCCCTCTAAGCATCAGGATCTGTCCCCGTGTGCTGCTGCAGGGCAGCAGATCAAGCATTTCCATTTGTTTGATCCTGTCGATACCCTTGAGGATGCAGAAGACTGAGAACATGTCCCCTTTCAATCTCCTTTTCTCTAAAGTGAACATGTTAAGATCCACCAGCCTCTCCTAGTAGCTTCTGACCCCCCAACCCCCATTATTTAGGTAGTCTTGTGCTGCACCCCCTTGACTGCCTCAATATCCTTTTTGTACAGAGGAGTCCAGAAGAAAAAAATGACACTGTAGTAATGTTTCTTCTAGAGGGTACAGGAGTGTGATGGGAGGCAAGGGGTTAAGATCCTTGCTGAGGCAATGCAAGGAATGCAATATGAACAGGTGGTGGCTTGGGGGGGGGGGTCCTTCCTCAGGTGTTGCTGATTAGGGGGACTGCTGAAAGGCAGACTGAATCCTGCAAGCAGTGAGTTGGAAGCTGGAAAACTGCTGTAGAGAGAAGGGGCTCCCAGGCAGAGAGCTCTGCAAGACAGAGGTTGAAATTTAACAAAGGAAACAGAGCAGAACGCCCGAAGAAAAGGGTTAGTTGCTGGAGACAGTGGTAGCGGTGGCGGTGGGGGTGGGGGTTGGGGAGCTTAAACCTACCGCTGAGGGAGAGACTGTTTCTGGAGCAGGGAACCCTGAGGCAAAGAAGCAGCCCAGTCAGCTAGAGCCACGAATAGTGAGTGGAATGTACTGATATTATCGGCCAGCAAGTAAGGCTAAAAGGAAAAGAAAGTTTCTGTTTTATTTGAGACTGTGCATTCAGAAGCTGCTGGCCCACATAAGTGGTTAAAAGACTCCTTTGGTCAAGTCAGCCTGTGAGAAGCGGTTTTGTGTTAAGCATTTATGTCTCCTGACCAGGCTGGAAAAGTTGAACTGATTGTTTATGATTTTTCTTGAGCAATAAACTACATTGTCATCTGAGAACCTTAAACACAGTGTGTTGCCTCTCCATCTACAGTGGGCCAGCTTGTCACAAGGAGTCATACAAACTGCATCATCTCGCTGGTCCACTGGCATGGAAGGTTGAGACACTGAACGCCACACCTCCCACAACGCTGATGATCCAGGTTTGAGACCAGACTCGGGATGCTGAGGGTCAGCTAGGGAGGGAGGGGATTGAGCGTCTGTTTGACTGCTCTCCTCTCATGGGGAGGGATCAGCTGCACCCCTCAAACACTACCACCACGTGAAGGTGTGGTAGTAGGGAAGTGGGAGTGACTCATCTGGGGATGGCCGAAAGTGGACACTGTAGTGCACATGTGCCTCCACACACATGCATGCCTAGCGTCACTGCACACTGATGGCTGGTGAGGGACCAGAACATGGGGGGGGTGGGAGTGGAAACAGGCATATGAAGCAATGCTCACCCACTCCTGCATGCTCCACCACTCGTGACCCCAGTAGAACATTTGGATACGCGTCTCCAAGGTGGGGAGGAGGGCCCTCCTTCCCCGGTCCAATCACAAGGGAAATCCATGGGGAAGTCTCTCAAAAATGAGTCCCAAGGGAGGTGGTAGACTGCCAGAGAGGCAATCGGTGGCTGGACAGCCACCTACAATCTGATGGAGAAAAAGCTTAATGGCATCATCTCAGCCCTGAGGTGTTGCCCTTGTGAACTTTAGAATGTTTTTTTTTCTCTCCAATAGAAGTTTTTCTGCCCTGGGCATGCCACAGGTGGCTGCTCCGTCCTGTCCCTGCCTCCCCCGCTCAGCAACTACCCTACCAACTCACCAAGCCCCCATATCCCACACGGATTTCCCCCCATGGCGAGGCCAGGAAGGGGAGGGCCAGCCTCCCCCCACCTGGAGACCCAGTGTCCAGATTTGTGAGGTTGGCGAACCGGTGGCAGTGTGGAGTGAGGGCAGGCAGCACTTCATGGAGCCTGCAACCGCTATTTTTCCATTTTCTCCCCTGGTCCCCTGCCACGGCATCAAGTAAGAGTGTGTGTGTGTGTGTGTGTGTGTGTGTGTGTGTGTGTAGGCGTGCATGCACCACGGAACCTGGACCCTCCCTTCCTTGCCGCTGGCACTGCCTCTAGCCAGGGCAGCCAAGGGCCCATCCGACAACCCACCCCTCCCTGGGAGAGGACAGTAGTCCTCCGTATGCTCAACCCCCCTTCCCTGGGCTCGCTCCCGACACAGAGTTGCCGGCGTGGTAAGAGGTAAGGTGCTAGGTGCCTCAGCCGTCTACACCACTGGGCTGGCCTGAACTTTAGAATGTTCTAATGTTCAAACTCTGCAGTGTGGTCACACTCCCCCTGGTGTTTTAACAACAGATTTATAGCTAAAGACTAGAAGACAGTGACCAGTTAACTAACCTATGCTATGTAGTCTACAAAATGCAGTAAGACATTAAAATCATAGCGTTAAATTGTAAAAATTGCAAAGTCTGAAACCATAAAATGCTCAAGCAATAAAAATTGTTTAAAACATTAGATTTGCTTTATATTCAGGATCTAGAAGGGGAGGTTGGGAGGGCTTGTATGACACACTAATACACACTTCAGAAGAAACATCATTATTATGGTAAGTAATGTTTTCTAGCAACAAAAGTGTTATCAGTGATGTCATACAAATTGAAGATTCAGAGTAGCACCTACGGAGGCAGGGTTTAAACTATTTAGGGTAAGGGTTCCGAAGTACAGAAGTACCAAATCTGGCATCCCTGCTAGTTTGGATCGGATGTCCAGAGAGGAGTAAGACGTAAAGGTGTAGCCGGCACACCGGTAGCACTACTGTTTATGGTGCCGATGATCCAGATTTGGGAGCAAACTCGAGCCATCAAAGGGTCAGCTGGGGGGGGGGGGTTGAAGAGGGGTTGGAGAATGAGCATCCACAGTACTACTCGCCTTCTTTGGGGATGGGCTGGCGCATGGCTGTTCCCTAGTGATGGTTGGGGGGGCAGGATGTGGGTGAGGAACGGTGGGCATCGGGTATGTCACATGCGGAACCCTGATGTCATTGCACACACACTTCTTAAGGGCAGGACAGAAACTGGAGACATACCTTGGCTAGCAGGATGAGCACCAACCCTCCGCAGGTCCCGCACAGGTGACCCTGGTACCTACCAAAGCTGGATCTGTGACAGAGCGGGTCGAGGGACTCCCCAACACCCCACCATGGGGGACTTGGGAAGCGAAGTCTGGGAGAAGCCAGGTGATGGGGCTGGAGGGGCGTCCGTGTGAAACGGGCCAGCCAGGGCTGAAGGGGGCATAAACAGACAAAAAAAAAAAAAAAAAAGAGAAGTGAAGGTATGTACAGCAGACAAAGTGCCTGCTTTACACATGATAGCAGGGGTATGCCCTTTAATGCTGCCACAGTGGAAAATGCAGCTTTAGTAAAACGTGCCCTTCCACCTTTGGTGGCTCTTTGCCAGTCTTGTCATAGAACTTGATACAAGAGGCAATCTAGTAAGAAATTGTCTTTTTAGCTACGGGTTTACCTTCACCTACCTTGCCATAAGTGACAAGCAAGTGTTTGTCCACAGTTCTGGACATTTCTGTCCTTTGCATAGGGAAGTTCAAAGCCCTTTTCATATCTATGCTGTGAAGTTTCTTTTCCACACTTTTGGCAAAAAAAAAAACAGTGTTCTATTTTTGCCATCTGTGAATGGTCAGCAACTCCGAGCTGTGGATGTGGTGAAGAATCTAGGCACTGTTGTGGACTTCAAGCTGACATCAGAAAAACAGATATCAGTGGTAATCAGGAACTTTTTTTTACTATCTTCGCAATTTTTTTGCACCAGCCAATTTGGAAATGACAGTCCATGTCTTTGTCACTTCCAGACTGGATTACTGCAACGCTCTTTACTTACGGTTATCTGGAGGTTTCATGCCATGCATGCAGTTGGTCCAGAGCACTGCGGCCTGACTGGTGCTGTTTGGTCTGCATTGGCTGCCTATGCAGTGGTGCATCACCTGCAAAATTGTTAACATTCAAGGCCCTACATGGTTTGGACCCCTTAATGTCTTGCACTCCTTCTCACTCTCTCTCACCCACCAGTGTGGACCTGTGCAATATTCCCCCGACAGAGCTTTTGGAGTTGCTGCCCTATTGATTTTGAATGCTTTACCAGAAGAAATCAGATCAGCCCATAAGGTGGAGACCTTTAAATAAAAACTGAAGACCTATTTATTTGCACAGGCCTTCCTTGACTGAATTACTACTTTTTATTTATATTTTAAGTTTTGTTGCAATTGTTTATGCTGTTTTAATACTGTAAGGTGCCACGAACCTTTGGATAGGGCACCAGATAGGGCTGGCATTATAGCCTAGAGATTAAGAGTACTGAACTGTGAATGAGTTTGGTATGTCCAGCAGACCTGGGTTCAATTCCCCATGGCCATCACTTGTATACTATGTTACTCTGAGCAAGTCACTTAACCTCCCCAGTACTCCATGGTTGTCCCTGAGAACAGGCACTTGTACCTAGTGGCCTTACCCAGCTGAAGAATAAACAAACAGACAAAAACAACTGCCGTGCCTTATGTCATTGTGCATTCGATGACAAGTAGCTATTCTCAGCACCCTGTATGTCGCCACTCTGCTCCACCTCTGCTTCAACATAGAAGTGTTACTTTCGTTTGGCCTGCTCGCTAATGTCTGCATGTGAACTAGCAAACTAAAGCTGCTCCGGTCCAGGGTTCCACTGCTGACTATGTATTTTTCTGCATCAAATACAAAACAAGTATGAATAAGCACTACCAGTGTTTGCCTGGGACTGTCCCAGCTGGGGGTCACAAAAATAGCAGGGGTCAGCAAAAAATAGCATGAAATGCTCCACTCCACCGCACCCTCCTGAATTTTAAGCCCTGTGTCATCTATCTCCAATCTGTACAAAACTGGCTCTTTTCTGAGAGGCTTCTCCTTAACACCACCAAGTCATAGGCCATGCTTTTCCACTCATCCTACAGGTTAAAGAACAGTAACTCCACTGTCAATGGCTTGTGATAATGGAACGTTTGACCTCAGCTTTCTCATTTAACTACCTGGGTGTCACTCTACCCCTCACTGGACTTCTCAATCCATGAGACCTCTGCCTGTAAAGCAGTTATTTCTAGTTTGGGTCTCTCATTCAAAGTCAGTCACAGTCTCACCCCCAAATCCTGGACTGCCATAGCCCGAGGCATCTTGCTCCCTAAACGTCTGTGTGGGATGTCCATTTTCTTTTTAGCCTCTAAAACTATCTTGTAAAAAATGGGATGTGGACCATCGGGTAAAGCGTGTACCTTGCTGAAACCTTCTATGCAGAACTGAACAAGCTACTGGCAGACATACAACAGATAAGCTCTTTTTACACTGTGAATTTAATGCTTTAGTGGGAAATGCCCACATTGCTTGGAAAGGCGTGATCAGCAATCACGGCATCGGAAAACACAACAGCAATGGCTTGCTCTTCCTGATTTGTGCAGTCTAACTCATTATCATGAACATGTTGTTCAGTCTCAGAGACTAGCATAAAGCATCTTGAATGCATTCACAATCAAGTCACTGGCACCTGCTTGACTACGTGATCACATTAAGGTGAGACCAGCATGGTGTCTGAATTACAAGAGCCATGGGAGGTAAATGCTGGACTGACCACAGACTTATTAAAACCGAGCTGTCTATCGTCATTAAGCCAGACGTCATCACAACTAAATTGAGCCCTCCAAAGTGTTTCAACATCAGAAGACTCCAGGGAAATCGATCTCTACAAAATGTACTGAATCTGGAGCTCACACAGTCGCTTCCGGATGTCAATCATACATTTCAAGACACTGAATCTCACTGGCAAGCACTCAAAGACGGTATGCTGCATTCTGCTGAAAAGATACTTGGGTGATCTGCTGGCCAAGAAAAATACTGCATACACTGCACGGCTGGCAGACCCGGAATCAGATGCTAAACATGCCGCTTTCGTCAAGTTATGTTGAACAGCTCAGGTCCAGCTAAGAAGGATTCAGAACAACTGGTGGATCAAGAAAGCTGATGAGCGCCAGCAGTTTGCTGACAAACATTATAGCACAAGCTTTTATGATACATTAAAAGTTGTTTATGGCCTTAAATATTTCAACTATGGCACCACTAAGGAGTGCAGATGGAAACCAGCAGTTGACAGACGCTGACTCCATTCTCGTGGGATGGTGTGAACATTTTAACACACTGCTTAATCGACCATCAACTGTACAGCCCAGTGTCATTGATGGTCTGCCACATGCAAGTGTTGTCAATGAAATGGACAATCCTCCAGATCCGTCAGCGATCAGCAAAGCCATTCGTCACACAAAATCTTGGAAGGCACCTGGCCCAGATAGAATTTACAAAATCACTGAACCGGTCCTGGTAAGCAGGCTTTGCTCACTATTCAAGTGTATATGGGGACACCAAAACCCTGCCACAGGGTTTTATGGATGCTCAGATCACCTGCATCTACAAGAAGATAGGAGATTGGTGTGACTGCAACAATTGTCATGACATCTCACTCCTGGCAATTGCAGGGAAAATTCTGGCTAGAATTCATCTTAACAGATTGGTCAACAACATCACTGATGTCAATCTTTCAGTTGCAGGCAGGATTTAGGACTAGTCGAGGAACAACTGAGTGCACTTTCACAGCAAGGCTAATCCAAGAACAGTGTCGAGAGCAAAACACACACATCTGTATGTTGTTTATTTCGAACTTACTGAAGTATTTGATTCCATGAACAGACCTGCACTCTGGGCTATGCTGAAAAAAACAGGATGTCCAACCAAATTTGTCAACATAGTGCAAGCATTCCACGATAGCATGTACTGAAGAGTGTCAGGGGCTGGCCGACTTTTAGACTCTTCTGCGACAGCAAGTGACTTAACGCAAGGTTCCATTCTGGTGCCTCTCCTGTTCATCCTTTTCTATGCTGCTATGCTTAAGGAAGCCATGTCAAAGACTCAGGATAGAATCTATATTCATTTCCACGCATCAAGAAAACTACTGAATTTGTGCCGGCTACAAGTGAGTATTCTGGTACTGGAAGCACTAATTCAAGAACTTCTTTATGCCAAAGACTGTTCTATGCTTGTGCACACAGATAGTGACCACCAGAAAATGGCTGATCACTTTTCTGCAGCAGCAACAGTATTTGGCCTGTCGACCAACCTCAGCAAGACAGAGGTTATGCACCAAAGACCAATAAATGATACGACTTTGAGACCCATCAGTGGTGTCAAATTAAAGGAAGTACCATGTTTCACATACCTCTGCAGCATCTTGTCTAATGATGCACTCATGGATAAGGAGACAGTTGCTCGCATTCGTCAGGCCAGCAGTATCTTTGGCCATTCATATGAGAGTCTGGAATGAGCACGGTCTTAAACAGTCAACAAAACTCAATGTATACTAGGCTGTCATACTGACATTGCTTCTATATGGCTGAGAGATCTGGACACTCTATAGACCTCATTTAAAAGAGCTTGAGTCTTTCCACATGCAACACTTAAGAAAAATTCTCCAAATTAAATAGCAGGACAAAATCTCCAACACCGAAGTCCTGTAGCGAACTCATACAATCGGTCTTTAAGAGCAGCTTATCAAGGCTCAACTTAGATGGACAGATCATGTGCTCTATTGGATGACACAAGGCTGCCAAAACTTGTACTTTATTACACAGAAACATAGAAATTGTCGGCAGATCCAGTCTGTCCGAAAGCCCTATACTAGTTTGTGGCCTCTGACCCTAACTAGTCAATGGCTTTTCAATCTGCCTTCCCACATCTAAGGTACCCTTATGCCTGTATACACATTTTGCCTTAGTAAATTGCTTGCATTTGATGAGCTTGTGGTCTGCCTTTGTGGTGGGTGGTGCTGGAATTGTGAGTGGTTTTGAAATTTATTTCATGTGGACACCCAGCTGGAGGGGTGGCTTTTTTAAGAGTTTTGACCCTTATGCCTGTCCCATGTATGTTTAAAACCCTCCACTGTGCTCTCTCCTCCACCTCCTGTGGCAGGCTATACTATGAGGCAGCTGCTTAGAGAGAAACTCTCAGCTCCCGTGCAGTAAAGCTGCAGGACAGAAGTCCCAATTAGGCAAAACACCTAAAAGATAATTTTGTTACTCACTTATTTGTTCGTACTATTATGGTTTATCTGGTTGATACGATGCCCCCTTCCCTCCATGTCATCAAGCTAGGACTCGCAGTGCTCACCGCAGCCAGACCTCTGATGACATGAATGACAGGCCAAGCCATGGGGACGTCTATGTGGTTGGATTTAAACTGTAATGTTAAAAGGGTGAAACAGTGCATTTTTGCACTTCATTCTACTGTTACCAACTGTGCAGACTCAGACCATTTCAACAAGATGGCAAGTTCAAGAGGGGGTTGGATAGGACACATGGGGCTGTTGAGGATGATGGGGGTATCTTAAGGGGAACCACAAAATGATTAATCTGCTAGAGACCTAACCAATGCTAGACAGGTGAGTGCCTAGGCAGGAACCAGGCAGTCTGGATGGGCCAGGAGTCTTTTTCTGTCATAAAGCATCTATATAGCTAAATTAAAATGCTTGAGAGACTGCTATATAATGTTATAGAGAATGTTTTTTGATATAAAAACAGTGACAGCTGATTTAGTTTGTTAAACATTTTTTTTTTTAGTAAAGTACAGTTACGTAAGAACTTACCGTAACAGTAGATCTTCGAGAGGAGCTCTTCCAGCAGGCTATCACAATTAGGACTATGCCGCAGGCACTAGGACCACACGGAAAAACTTCTACCAGCAATCCCAGCTGGGGATCCCCCCGACGCCGCCCCGCCCGACGCCGGTCAGGGTACAAGAGGGGCAGACCCAGCTCCACCCTCGGTTCTCCGCCAGTACCCAGCAGATGGCCTGACAAGAGAAGGAGACAAGCCCATCCTAGAGGAGAGAAGAGAAGACACCTGCACACCCGAGGGGAAGGTGGAGGGATTCAGCCTGCTGTAAGAGTTCCTCCTCAAGATCTACTGTTACGTAAGTTCTTACGTAACTGTACTATCTTACTTCGAGATAGAGCTCTTGCAGCAGGCTATCACAATTAGGACTGAGTCCCAAGCAGTTACCAAGCGAAGAGGCAGGCAGCCCTGGGAGGAGGGATATACGGACTCCAGAGACCATCAGGACAAGAGTCCTTGTAGAACCGCTAGGCCAAAGCCAGCACGGCGTCTGGAGACGATATCTAAGCTGTAATGCTTGATAAAGGTATGCACCGAATTCCAGGTCGCAGCCGCACAGATGTCCTGAATGGCGACATTCCACATCGAGGCAAAAGAAGTAGAAACACCCCTAGTGGAGTGACCCCGCACCGGACCCGGTAGGGGCTTGTGATAATGTTCATAACAGAATGAAACGCAGGACTATCCATTTGAAATAGTCTGCTTGGACACCGCTGACTCAAGCCGATGTGGCAAGGCCACAAAGAGTTGCTCCGATTTACGGTGTTGAACCGTTCTACTGAGGTAATACCTCAGGGACCTGTGAACATCCAACGTGTGGAGGAGAACCTCCCTCCTATTGGAGGGAGAAGGAAAATAAACAGGAAGGTCAACCGACTGGTTGAGGGTCAACTCCAAGACCACTTTCGGAAGAAACTTAGGATTAGTCCTGAGGGAAACTCGTTGCCCATGAAAAACCAAATAGGGCTCTTTACACATCAGAGCCTGCAGCTCGGAAACTCTGTGAGCAGAAGTAATAGCAACCAAAAAACAAACCTTCCAAGATAAATACCGCAGCTCACACGTTGCTGCAGGTTCAAAAGGGGGGAGGGTGAGTTTCACCAACACGAAAAGGAGGTCCCAGGGTGGGATAGGGTCCCTGACGGGAGGCCGCATGTGTAGGACCCCCCGAAGAAAGGTGCGAGCCACATCCAACTGGGCTAAGGTCCTGTCGCCCACCAGAGCATGGTAGGCGGAGATCGCCCAGAGGTGCACCTTGATGGATGAATGGCTGAGGCCGTTTTCATACAAGGAGAGGAGGTATTGCAAAGCGGAGTTCACAGAGCACGTGACTGGATCCAAATGTAGAGGCAAGGCCCAAAGGCAAAACCTCTTTCACTTCATGGTGTAAGCCAAGCGAGTAGAGGGCTTGCGTGCAGATGCTAAGACCTCAGCTACTTCCGGGGAAACCCCATATCGAGTCAGTGCCACGTCCGAGGGAGCCAAGCATGAAGGTGCAGGGATCGAAGATCCGGGTGGACCAGAGAACCCTGGTCCTGGGACAGCAGTTGCAAGCATAGGGGCAGCGGGAGAGGAGGTTCTAGGGACAACCGCTGCAGAAGTGGGAACCAAATTTGTCGGGGCCAGTAGGGAGCTACAAGGATCATGCGTGCCCCCTCTGTCTGCAACTTGAGCAGGACTCTCTGGATGAGAGGGAAGGGCGGGAAGGCATAAAGAAATCTCCTGGCCCAACAAAGGGACAATGCGTCTGGCCAGAAAGCGCCAGGCACGGGTTCGCGTGAGCAAAAGCGTGGCAGCTTGGCGTAGCGTGGTGATGCAAAGAGATCCAGCTCGGGCACGCCCCACCTATCGAAGAGGCAATCTGCCACGGACTGCAGTAACTCCCACTCGTGCGCTCTGGCCCATGACCTGCTGAGATCGTCGGCCAGACTGTTGAGGGCTCCTGGAACGTGAACCGCTGATAGCCAGATGCCCTGTTCCAGTGCCCAGTACCAGACTCTCATCGCCTCCCGCAAAGAGGATAGGAATGAGTGCCTCCTGCTTGTTGAGATAGAAGACGACCGCCATGTTGTCCGGCCTGAATGAGAAGAGAGCCGCACCAGGTCCTTTGAACGCCTCAAGGGCGAGAGGATCGCCGCATTTCCAGGACATTGATATGGAGAGACTCTTCGGTCGACTCAGACCCCTGCGTGGTGACTACAGAGATGAGCCCCCAACCCAGGTGTGAGGCATCCGTTGTCAGCGTCTGACCTGGAGGCTCGGATGAAAAGGGACCCCTGTCCAGACTGTCGGGGTCCATCCACCAAAGCAGCGTTCTCCTGACTGGCTCCGAGATCAGGACTAAGGCGTCCAGGTCGTCGAAGTATTGATCCCACTGCACCCTGAGCATCCATTGTGGGATTCTCATGTGGAGGCGGGCCAGGGATATCACTGGGATGGCCGCCGCCATGTGCCCCAGTAGACTGAGGAAGTTCTGAGCTGGAACTCGAGGTGCTACGGAAATCCGTTCTGCCAAGCTTCGCAGGCGAAGACCCCTGTCCTGAGGAAGGAAAGCTCTGCCCTGGACGGAGTCCAGAGTCACTCCAATGAAGGCGAGGCGTCGGCTGGGCTCCGGGGACGACTTCTTTAAGTTCAGGGTGATCCCCAGGTCTCGGAAGAGAGTATAGGCATCTCTGAGAGAGCGCAGAAGGCCGTCCCGTGACGGGGCTGTCAGCAGCCAGTCGTCGAGGTAAGGGAAGACATAATGGCCAGAGCATCTGAGAGCCGCAGCCACCACTGCTAGGCACTTGGTGAAGACTCGCGGAGCGGAAGAGAGGCCGACCGGGAGCACCCTGAATTGGTAATGCTCCCCCAGAAAGTAGAACCTCAGATACTTCCTGTGGGGAGGAAAGACCCCGATATGCATGTACGCATCCTGCATGTCGAGTGAACAGAGCCAATCCCCTTGTTGCAGCAGAGCGAGGAGACTTTGGAGAGTCACCATCCTGAACTTCTTGTACTCTATGAAGAGATTTAAGGGACGGAGGTCCAGAATGGGGCGAAGGTCCCCCGTCTTTTTTGGGATCAGAAAGAAATGGGAATAAAACCCGTGACCCCACTGCTCCATGGGAACTCGCTCTATCGCTCCCTTGTGCAGGAGGGCCTGAATTTCTCCTTCTAAAAGAGGGACGTGTGAAGGAGGATAACAGGAGAGCTTTGGTGGAGCATTGGGAGGGAACTCCATGAACTCCAACGTGTGTCCTCTCCGAATGACGTCCAAGACCCATTGATCTGTGGTAATAGAGCTCCACCCTTCGAGGTGAAGGGAGAAGTGGCCCCGACCGGGCCCCTGGACGCCCAACCACGGGGGTGGGGGGGAGGGAGCATACGGAATTGGGGTGGGAAGAGAGGCCTGGGAGGACTTGCGCCCACGGCCAGAGGGTCCACCAGACTGCTGGTTTCTGGATCTCCGGCGGAAGCCACGCCTCTGTCCCTGCTGAGAACCACGGGCTGAAGCTTGAGTGCCTGAGGACTTTCAAAAAAGCCGACAGCGACAGGGGCATCGCTGGTCGCCACGGTACAACTGGCGGACCGACCAGATAGACTTGCCCGATTCCTGAAGACGTGAGATCAGATTCTCAGTCTCCTGCCCAAATAAGACGGTACCCTGAAACGGTAGGTCTCGGATACCGGACTGCAGATCTTGGTGGAAGCCCGAACGCCTCAACCAGGCATGGCGCCGGAGACAAACCCCAGAAGAGCAGCTCTGGCCAGTATCTGCGGTATCTAGGAGGCCCTCAAGACGTGAGTGCCAATGTCCGAGCCCGACTGCAAGAGGGCCAGGAGCTCTGTCCAGTTTCTGGAGTCTGGCATGGCCTGTACCAGCTCAGGACCCCGCTCCCACAACGCGTTCTGGAACTGCACCATGTGCGTGAGGAAGTTCAAGGATCTAATGGAGCAGGTGGAGGCAGAGTAAACCTTCTTGCCCACCTGATCCAAATAACGGGACTCCAAGTCAGGAGGCTGAGAGCTGAGGTGACGCGGCTGTCGAGACTTGTCGTGAGCAGCCGTGATCATGGAGGAGTCTGCCTGAGGGTGTTCAGCCAGGAAAGGCTCTGCCCTCGGCACTTTGTAAAGCCTGTCCGACTTCTTAGGGACCGCTGGGATGGAGGCTGGGTGCAGCCAGGTGGATCTAGTCAGGTCCTGAAAGGTATCCACCAGAGGAGGAATGACCAAAGACTTTGGCTCCTTCTGCCTCAGGTACTTGGCCAATCTCCGGCGTCCCAGGTCCAGGTCTTCTGTGTCCCACTGATTAAAATCCTGGATATGCCTCATGACATCCAGAAATGTGGGATCGTCTGGAGGCGAGCGAGGCAAGTCCTTCTCCTCAGGGGAGCGTTTAAGGCTGAGGGAGGAGGAAGAGGATGAAGATGCAGAGGAGGACCGACTATCCGATTTAGAATGGTCGGGATCTGCCTCATGGCCATGCCTACGCTGAGGTCAGTACGCAGGGGACCGACGACGGTCCGAAGACCGACTGTGGTCCCTGGACCGACTATGGAGTGAAGACCGATGATGGTCAGGGGACCGACGTCGGGAACCGTCCCATCGAGTGCGGGAAGGGCTCCGAGAAGGAGACCGCAACTGACGTCGGTCAGTGGGAACCAAGGAGCAACGTTGGTGGTCCTGAGATCGAGCGCGGGAACAAGCCCTGGAAGGAGGCGAAAAATGGCGCTCCAGGGACCTCAAGAGGGAGGCCTCGCCCTCCGGCTGTGGTTCGCCCGCGGGATCAGGTACCGGTGTCTGGGCTGGCGACGGGGTGGTACGCTGGTGAACCTGCCCCCACCAGAACGAAAAAAGTTGCTTCAGCTCGTCCTTGGAGAATATGTCAGCCGCCCGCTGCGGGAAGGAAGATTCAGGCGCGGCGGGACGTGAGGGCGAGCTATCATGGAGGCCCAGGGGAGGAGGACTTGGGTGACAGGGACCTCGGCAGAAACGACTGACCCGGGTCCTTGGCCGCGTCTGACGAGCGTCGTACGGAACCGGCGAAGGGGTGGCGATGGGGACGAAGAGTCTTATGCTCGGGCGCACCTTCAGCAGGCGGCGCCGGTGCCGTAGACGGTAGGGCCGAAGCAGGTACCGCTACAGACTTAGAGGTGATCTTAAGCGGGGTCACCTTAGGCTTGGCTGGCGGCTCCCCCAACGGGCCGGCCTTAGCCTGGGCAGAGCGCTGCGACTCACCTGAGCCCGAAAGACTGGCCTTTTTCGGGGAAGGTCACGACCGCGATCAGGACCGAGACCGGGACCGGTGCTGGGACTGACTGTGCTCTTTGCTGTGGCGCTTCTTCTCCTTCTTCCCCTCGGAGGAGTGCAGGTCCATCTTTTTCTCCAAGAGATAGGCCTTCAGGGCCTTCAGGCATCGGATGCGGGTCCGGCTCGTGAATGCTTGGCAGTCGGCACAGGAGGCTGTGTCGTGGTCCGGGCCCAAGCAGAAAACGCACCGCCGGTGACCGTCTTTGGCGGGAATTTGCCGGCCGCACTCGCACTTATTGACGTGTTCGGGGGAGAGAGACGCCCGGGAAGACATGGAACACCCGTAGGACTTGGCAGCAACGCCAACGTCGGATCCGGCTGCCGACAGCAGGCCGAGAAAAAGGCGGTGAAAAGCCGAAAACCAAGCCGCAAACGGCAGACATACAGGCGTCGGTAACAGCAACTCGGTAGGAAGAACGAAAAAAATAGTTGAAAACGAAGAGAGAATCTTGATTGAAGATAAATTTTCGCTGGTGAATCACAAGCAGTAGCTCTTCACGTGCGTGGTACGCGGCGGGAAAGAACTGGGGTGGAGCTGGGTCCATCCCCTCTTGTACCCTGACCGACGTTGGGAGCGGTCCCCAGCTGGGATTGCTGGTAGAAGTTTTTCCGTGTGGTCCTAGTGCCTGCGGCATAGTCCTAATTGTGATAGCCTGCTGCAAGAGCTCCATCTCGAAGTAAGATCTTTCATTACTCATGAAAGGTGCCAACATGACAGAAATGTACTGAAACCCTCCATTTTTCCATAGGGCAAGTACAGCCCAGCTGGTCACAGCCAGAGCTTCCTCAAATTACCCAGTCAATGTACCTCAATTTTGCCCATAGTGAACTATCTCTAGTATGTCAGAGGGGAGTTCTGACTCTATTCCCATTAAATAATTGGCCTCCTACAAAAGAATGTCGAAGTGGATTCCAATTAGCATCTTTTGGTACTAGACGGAGACTGATGTCATATAGGCTATGACAAATCAATTGTGGTTCACGGCCAACAAATGTCAATCACTTTTGGCCATTACTGACTTGGCCCGGATTTTAAACCTTTGACCTAGAGGTAAACGACTCAGAAGTTCAATGCCAATCCACTGAATAAAACACTCATTCCTTTTTTCAACTGAACAGCAATATATATACTGTAAAATACAGGCCCTTAAACATGAAAGAAACTTTTCCTGTGCTTTTAAACTTTTTTGATGATAATGGCCTATACATTACCTTTCAGCACGTGCAGGTGCATTTTCAGGGCACAGGTCAGTGCCATCAAACTTAAAAGATCTCATTATGCCTCTGGGAAAACTTTTAAAACACACACACAACTTGGTTTATACTTCATATATTTTCTGTATTTCTCTGTCTCTCGTTCTTTCTTACTAAGGATTATTTGCATGCAAACAGGACTTTCGTCCCTTAGACTTCATCTGTTCTGGCTGCTTGTTCTCCACCTGAAGTCATAATCCTCTGCTTGTGACATCACTAGAGAGAGGGACATCCAGGATGTGGTCCTGTTCAGCTGTGCACGTGTTCAGAAGGTGAAGGTGGATGCGCCACTTGCAGCATGTGACCACGACCACCACATGGTGTGGTTTCACCTGGACATGGGCAGAAGGATGGTGAGGATCAATACAAGGGTCTTGGACTTTCGGAGGGCTGACTTTATTAAGATGGGAGAAGTTCTGCAAGGACACCTTGCTGGGATTAGAGTAGGGATGGATGTGGAACAGAAATGGGCCATAATAAAGGAGAGACTGATCGGCCACTAGTAAGTGTGTCAACATCAAAAGAAAGTAAGTTAAAGACAAAATATCCAGCTGGTTTGGCAAGGAGGTAGTACAAGTGGTGGAGGACAAAAGGGCAGCCTTTAGAAAGTATGTGTACTCAGAAGGAGAGGAGAGGAGAGGATAGAGTGGACTATGCTGCTAAGTCAAGAGAAGCAAGCAGGGCCGCAAAGCAGCAATGCATGTTACAGTGAAAACTGCGACCTATACTTTTTATTCCATTTTTTTTATTAAACTCTGTCACTGTGCTGCAGGTGGGCATACACCCTGACTCAGTCCTCTGCAACCCTCAACAGCTGCCTGAGGCGGAAGTCCGTAGCTTATCCCTCCGGTGGGGCTCCTAAGGGAGAGACCAAGATTTATCATATTTACCCAACCTGAGATTTACTCTGTAGCATCATTCAGCGTGGGGGCAGGGGTCATCATGCTGCTGCTGCTGCTGCACAGGATTTTCCCTTGTGTCATTTCCCCCTAAGGTGTGGACGTTCAATGACATCAGCACGCTTACATGCGTACTTCCACGCATGCTCCACAGATGTCCACTAGTGCTTTCCCCTCTGTAGCGTGGTCTATGGCTTTGGGGGGGGGGGGGGTGTATAGTCACATTCATGTGAACAGCCTAAGCAGTCTTTCTAACTTCAGCCATTGATTTACTGGCATTACATCACTGGCTCACAGGCAAGCGCTTGAGGTCACAGTCTGTGTGCAGTTATCAGTTTTCAATAAATGGAAAAAAAAAGGCAGCTCCAAACCCGTCACAACCTGAGTGAAATGTCTTGCGTTCAATTTCAGAGATGGAGCAAGTGGCAGACACCCAGCGCTTCATCGATAAACTGTATGCAAGTACTGGTCAGAAATATCTGGACAGGTTTACATCACTAGATCTTATACTTGATAAATCATATTTGCCATTGATCATTAAGCACTTATTTTTACATTTGATCTGATAAACAGTACAGCTTCCACAAAACAGCACTAATACCGCCCTGACTTCACTGGCTACGTGCTCGAGGCACTTGACCAGGGCCACTTAGCCGCGCAATCTTTATACATCTAACCATGGTTTTCGACCTGGTGGACCACCAGCTGCTGCTGCTCCATAGGTTACGTTGCCTAGGGCTGTCCCCCCGTCACGGTTGGGGTTTTTTCCAGTGATCTGTTTGGGCGATCTCAGAAAGTAAAAATCAGCGGTGCCATCTCCGACACCTGCGATGTCACAGTAGGGGTCCCCCAAGGGTCTATACCGGGCCCGTTCTTGTTCAGCCTCTTTGTGAACAACCTCCCTGACGCATGCCCCACTTCTAAGACCCTGCTCTATGCAGACGACAAGGTAGTATTCTCTCAAAACTCCTACCAAGAAGCACTCTCTAGGAGTTTGCAGTACAACTTTAACCTCCTACAGGACTAGTTCAAAGACAGCACGCTAGTGCTTAACAGCAAAAAAACAAGACCATGCTCTTTGCCGGACATCAAGAGAGGAGATCTACTGCACCCCTCTCAATTGCCTGTAACTCTAACTCCACATTGGAGCAGATGTTTTCGTTCTACTGTAGTGTATTGTACTGTATTCTATTATATCTAGGAATCATTGTACTGTATTCTATTATATCTAGGAATCACAATAGACGAGTCCATTTTGTTTGATGAGCACATATGCAATATTACCACTTCAGTCAACTGGGGGCCCTTTATAGGCTCAGGTTCTGCCTCACACCCGAGGCTGGGCTCCTGACGGTCAAAAGAGGTGGTGGGGAAGGTTAGGGAGAAAGACAGCATTTAGGAAGTATAAGAAAACACAGAAGGAGCAGGACAGAAGGCAGAAGGAAGCAGGAAAGGTAGTCAGAATAGCAAAGGCCCAAACTAAGGAACAGATAGCCAACTAGGTTAAGAAGGGGGATAAAACCTTTTATATGTACATTAGAGAGCACAGAAAGACAAAGGGAAGGATGGTGAGGCTGAATAGAATGGATTGTGGGTGGGCAGAGAGGGACATTGAAAAAGCAGGGATACCGAACAAATACTTCTGCTCAGTATTCACAAAAGAGGGGAGGGGAGGTACCTAATCCAATTAACAGAAGCACTCTGGATTGGGGGTCTATCCAGTCCTTTCTCAGAAGAAAGGGTTCTGAAACAACTCCTAAAACTGAAGGTGGACAAAGCAATGGGGCCTGACTGGGTTCACCCCAGAAGTCTAAAAGAATTAAGGGAGAAATGAAAATTACGTACCTACCGTAATTCTTGATCTTCTCTTGTATCTTCACCATTCATTACTGCTTGAGTTAAGCGGAGGCGCTTCCCGCTATGGGAGTTTTTTTTGAGTCGGTTCCATGGCGCGCCTGCCTAGCGCACGTCATCATGTGCGCGAGGGGCGGCCGTTAGGTGCCGCAGACTCCTCCTCTATCTCAGTTCTGTTAGCCGGAGAGGCGAAAATAAAGAGTAAGAAAAAAGGAAAGTGAGGCAAGAGAGCCGAGGGATAGAAAAAGGAAAGGATATAAACTGAAAAAGGGATAAGCCGGTAGAGAATAGACAGAGGAGAGAGAATTCCTACCCTAAGGGACTGCAGGGCCTCCTTTCCGGGGCGGCTCTAAGGGAGGAACAGAGAGAAGGAAGAGAAAGTAGAAGAAAGAGGAGAAGAAGAAAAGAGGCATGTTGAGAGGGAGAACAGTGCCCATCGAGCATTGGTTGAGAGGCTTATAGGCTCGAGACTAACAAGGGAGCAAGAATTCCAGTTGCTTAGGACTGAGGGAGGTTCAACCGAACCACCTGAAGAGATCCAATGAGGGCAGATTCTCTGGACTCTCAACATGCCCAGTCCCTTCATCCCAGTTGAGGGCTCCTAGACTGTCCGGCAGAACCTGTTCCGGGTTGAGCGCCCAGCCAGGAAGGGGACTAAGTCCCTTCGCACCTTGTTAGGTGCTAACACAGCAGTGTATGGAAAAGACTATGCCTTCTCGAAGGCAATTTGTATGAAAAATAGAGTGGAACTCAATCAGACTCCCTAGGGCAAGACAGGCAGATGCTCAGAGCTGACAAGTTCAGTCAGTAGCTAGAAGAGCTAGAAAGGAAAATTACGTACCTACCGTAATTCTTGATCTTCTCTTGTATCTTCACCATTCATTACTTACTGGGTGTAAGCCGGAGGCGCGCACACGTCACGGAGCTTTTTTTTTTCTAAAATGCCCACCGCCCGCCTCGAGAGCGACGCTACGCGCTGGCGCGCGAGGGGCCAGCCAAGCAGGCGATCAATTCCTCCTCCAAATCAGTTCCTGTGAGCCGGAGAGGCAAAAGAGAAAGCAGAAAATATAGATAGCGAGGCAAGATAGCCGAGGGATAGCAAAGCAAGGAAGAATGAACTGAAAAGGAATAAGCCGATGGAGGAAGGACAGAGGAGATAAGAACATCCCTAGTCTAGGGACTGCAGGGCCTCCTTACCTGGGCGACTCTAGGAGGAGAGAGGAGTAAGGAAATGAGAAAATAGAAGAAGAAGAAGAAAGAGAAGAGAGAGATGGGATGTTGAAGGGACCAGAATGCCCCACGAGCATAGTTAGCTTGTAGCTGAAGGCTCGACTAAAGGGGAAGCAAGAATCACCGTAGATAGAGCTGAAGAGAAGGTTCACCGAACCCGCTAGACAGACTCAGGAGGGCATAGTCCTCATCTTCAACATGCCATTGTTCATGACACCCGCCTCGGCTCCTGGGCATGGAAGGCCTTTAACTGGAGGACACCGAGGAGGGAAGAATAAAACCCCAGCAGCATGAGAGTGCTGCTCAGGGTTTAGAAATGGAAAATGCAAGCCTTTCAGGCATTTCAAGACAGAAATGGGACTCAGACTGACTGGCTAAGGCAGGCCAAGGCTTAGGCTGGTTAGGATTGGATATGGTCAGCAGAGCTCTATTGTAAAATTGCCCAGGAGGACACTTAAAGGAGAAACCAATAAAAACAGCGAGAAGGAAAGCCTACCTTCTCATTTGCCTTCTTGTTTGATTTCTCCTTTTGACTAGATGCATGACCCAGATACCAAGATGCCTATAGCAGTCGGAGAGAGTTCCTCAGCATTTTTTTTTTTTTTTTAAAAGAAGAAAGGAACAGACGTAATCGTTCCTCTGCTCTGCAAGGCAAGAATAGAGGGGGGGAAAGATTTCAGGGCAACTATCTGAACACGGGATTGCAGGATCAAAACTGAATAGCCTGAGCCAGACCAAAAAACCCCAGAGGTATCTTGCCAGAAGAATAGCAAGAGAAGTAGTGCAGTCTGATCGCCAATGCAATCCACGAGATGGCCCATGAATCTTAGAGTAAGTAATTTTTCTGGGTGTAGGACCCCCCCCTTAAGAAAGAACTTTTTTTTTTTTTATATTTATATATTTTTTTTTTTTTTTGGAAAAATTAAGGAATTTTCCCCTATATTTTATAAACAAAAGAGAAATGCAGAGAGAGGAAGGAGACGGGAGGTGGAGAAGCCACAGGAGGAGGCCACTGAGGGATGGTGAGTGTAAGTAATGAATGGTGAAGATACAGAGAAGATCAAGAATTACGGTAGTACTGTAATTTTCCATCTTCCTTGTCAATCTCACCATTCATTACTTCCTGGGTGAGTACTAAGCTCCTCTTCCCCAGGAGGGGAAGAGGCCATACCCTGAGGGAACAAGACCCCCAGCCTTCTGCTGGTGAGAAACAGAAGGAGAAGACCCTGGCTTATTCAGAAAGCCTAAGTGGGAGAAGAGCTAGGAGGTGCCTCCCGAGGACGAGGAGACGGATGGAGCCCCTGTAAAAGTCTCCTAGCTCTGGATGAGAAAAGACGGGTCCCCCGGAAGGCGGAGCGCATCACCCTACGCCGGGCCAGGGGTGACAACCTGGAGAGACGAGGCCATGCCGTCCGCCTGATGCAGATCGCTGTCCCCGCAAGCCTGGAAGCCACCTCATTGGCGTCATAAGATGCCCTTGCTTGGTGTCCTGCCAGCTCCAGGCCTACCGCGGAGAGGGCAACGGCTTGTCTGGTTTGCTCCGTGTCAGGCATAGATGCCAGCAGCTGGGACATCATCGACCACAGATGCCGGTTGTAGGCAGCGTGGTGAGCCTGAGTGATGCAATACATGCACTCGCACGAGAAGAAGAGAACACTCTTACGCTCCAACGGTCGAACTGGAGAGAGTCCGAACTGTGGGCGGTCGTGGCGCAGGCAACGGGCGCCCAGAAGGAGTATCCAGGTATACCAAACCTGAGGACGGGTTGGAAGGAACCTAGAGACTCAGAGGGGCACAATACCACGCTGGCAGTCCGCCGGGCTGGGAAGAAAACGGCAGGAACTGCCAGGACCGGATAGATGCCTCCTGGAAGGGATAGGCCAGGAAGGTACCACCAGATGCTGGGCACTGAATTCACCAGGAATTCACGCGTCACTGCTCGGTATTGTTCTCCGAACGTAGGAAATCAAGATCCCTCACCATCCTCGAGGAAACGCTGATATTCTGTGAAATCAGCATCGGAGGACAGATGAGCAGGGGTTCCTCTCAGAGGAGGGAGACGAGGATGATGGGGAACTGGAATGTCCAGAGGATTCCCGCGGCGGTGGGGAGAGTCGAAGACCCGCTCATGCATGTAACTAACATATGAGGGAAGGCGCCGCAGAACCTCGAACTGCTCCCCAGGATAACGGACCCGTAGGGACCGACATGGCCTGGGAGCGGGGTGGTGAAGGCAGAGAGATGGGAGAGGGCACCTAGGAGGCAACTGCTCTCAGGGCTCTGGAATCCAGGGAAGGGAGCTCTAGTAGGAGGATCCCGGATATCAAACCAGGCCGCAGAACGGAACTCTGGGGAAGCGGTACCTGGAAGAGCCCTGGGGAGAAACTCCCAGTGACGACGCCGGGACTGCATGGATCCAGAAGGGCAGTCCGCACAAACGCCGCCAGAGGACACCCTAGAACCCTGGGGGAGGGGCGGGTCGCGCCACGGCTCCTGGCCACCCCCTGAGGTGGCCAAAGAAGACCGAGCAGCAGGACGCCTGCCCTCAACCCCTCGGATTCCGAGAGGGCCTCCTCCCGACTGCAACGCTCCCTAACCCCAGAGGAGGTAACAGCACCCGGGGGAGCTGTCACCGGGCTCCAGAGAGGGAGCCTCCGCCACCCCCACGCCTGCCCCCGGGACCTCGGCCACCCCAGCCGAGGAACCCTCAGGAGACGACGCAAGGGGACAGAGGAGGCCCGCTGGCGCGCCTGGTACCCCTAGCCACTGAGGACCCAGATTCAAGAATGGGGTGCCAGGATGGGTCCACATCTGAGTCATCGCCCTCCGAGGAGGACGAGACCAGCAGGACCTCGATGCTGGCCACCCCAGGGGTCCCTCGAGGCCACGGGCCGCCGAACGATCCGGCAACGTGCGACGCCGCCGCCCCCACCATGCCGGCAGCATGAAGACCCAACCCTCACACTCCCAGCTGCCCGCAGACCCGGCACCGCCTCGGGAGGAGGTGGGGGCAGCGCCGGGCGGCGTGAGGCGGCGGCACTGCTGGCGGCGCCGCCAGGCTCATCGGCACCGCGAATGGCGCCGAGGTTAAAACGGCACCGCCAACGGCGCCGCCCGATCACCGGGCGCTGCGATCCAAAGCGGGCGCCGATTGATCACCGGCTACCGCAAGCGGCGCTGATCTGAACGGCGTTGAACGGCGCTGCTGATCACCGGCACCGCGAACGGGCGCTGGATCCAAACGGGCGCTCATGAGGCGACACGCCAGGGTCCACCCGAGCCGGCCCAGCTAAGGGCCTCGGCTACCGGGGAGCTCTGCACCGAAGAGGTGACTGCCGAGGCGGTGTTGAAGGCCATGGCCTCGTGGGGCTACGACGCCTCCACACCGCGGGAAGGGCCTCCTCGGCAAGAAGGGGGAAGAGGAGACCCCTCCTCGACGTATAGGCCCGGAGGGACCCGGGAAAGGCTCATGATTCACCGAGATTCTCGCGAGCGACGCCGTCTCGAAAGTCGGCGGGCCTTGCCGAGCTTGTAGCCAGCGATTTCGAGGACGCCACGGTCCATCAAGAAACAAGCGCCGCATCTAATCCATATTATGGTTGGTCCCAGGCAACGAAGACAGACGCCATGCTGGTCCAAGACGGAGAAATGCCAGCCGCAGGAGCACTGACGATAGGGCATGGCCCGCCTTAGAAGAACGCCGCCCCAGAACCGGACATAACGCTAAATAAACAAGATTAAACATGTCGGAAATACACCCGCGACCGCATAAAGGAAAGAAAAAGGAACAGTCTTACCGTGAGGCGCCGAGTGTAGAAAAGGAGTCGGATACGCACTTTCGTTAGCTACCGCGGAACAGGTGCTGCCTCGACGGCGGAGAAACAGAACAGAGCTGGAGGAGGAGTCGGTCACATTAACGGCTACCGCGCATGGACGATGACGCGCTGCCTCGAGGGGCGGGCCGTTAGGCATTTAAAAAAAAAAAAAGTTTCGCGGATGGCGCGCCGGGCCTCGCCAACCCAGGAAGTAATGAATGGTGAAGATTGACAAGGGAAGATATAATACCTGCCAGGAGGATTCTTGACTTTGCCGGGGCCAGGACAGGCATGGCCACTTGGGCCGTGAAACTGCATGACCTGAAGAAGGTAAGGAATCGCATCCAAAGGGTGGTCAGAAAGAGTTCCCTCAGAAGTAGAGAAAATTATAACCGTGCTCGTTCCTCTTTACCTTGAGGAAAAAAGGGAGATCCATTCACTAAGAATGGAAAAACAGAAAAGTGTTTTTTTTTTTTTTTTTGGCATAAAGGCCAAGGAAAGTAAGAGGAACGAGACGGGAGGGGGAGACGCCACAGAAGGAGGCCACTGAGGGGAAGGTGGAGGGTCATTAATGAATGGTGAAGATACAAGAGAAGATCAAGAATTACGGTAGGTACGTAATTTTCATATCTTCCCTTGTCAATCTTCACCATTCATTACTGCTTGGGTGAGTACCAAGCCCCTCCCCTTTAAAAGGGGGGGTAGAACCCTGAGGGAACAAGACCCCCAGCCTCCTGTTGGTGAGAAACAGAAGGGGAAGACCCTGGCTAATGCAGAGAGAAGCCTATGTGGGAGAAGAGCTAGGAGGTGCCCCCCGAGGACGGGGAGACGGAGGAAGCCCCTGCAGAAGTCTCCTAGCTCTGGAGGAAAAGAGACGGTCCCCGAAAGCGGAGCGAATCACCCTAATACGGGCTAGGGTGACAACCTCGATAGATCGAAGCCATGCCATCTGCCCACGCAGATCGCTGTCCCCGCAAGCCTGGAAGCCACCCTCATTAGAGCCATAAGATGCCCTTGCTTGGTGTCTGCCAGCTCCAGGCCTATAGCGAGAGGGCAATAGCCTGTCTGGTGTCCGTATCAGGCATTGATGCTAAGAGCTGGGAGAAATCGACCACAGATGCCGATGTCAGGCAGCGCAGTGAGCCTGATGTGATGCAATGCAGGCCACCGCACGAGAGGAAGAGAACACTCTTCGCCCCCACCAGTCGAACTGTAGGGAATCCGAATCTGGTGGACGGTCGTGCGCCAAGCGGCGACGCCCGGAAGGAGTCTCTAGGTATACCAAACCCGAGGACGGGTTGGGAAGGGTACCCAGGGATTCCGAGGGGGCACAATACCTTCATCGGCAGTCTACCGGAGCTGGAGAAGGGGCCGCTGGTGACTGCCAGGAACGGATAGACGCCTCCTGGAAGGGGATAGGCCAGGAAGGTACCACCAGGTGCTGGGCACTGAATTCTCCAAGGAATTCACGTGTCTCCCGTTCAGTATTGTCTCGCCTAACGTAAGAAATTCCAAGATCCCTCACCATCCTCGAAAGGAATCGCTGATATTCAGTGAAATCAGCGTTGGAGGAAAGATGATCCAGGGGTTCCTCTCCTTCAGAAGAGGAAGACAAAGATGATGGGGAGCTCGAACGTCCAGAAGATTCCTGCGGTGGTGGGGAGAGTCGAAAGACCCGCTCATGCATATATCCAACGTATGAGAGGAAGGCCGCCGGAGAACCTCTGAACTGCTCCCAGGATAATGGACCCGTAGGACTGACATGGCCTGGAAGAGCGGGGGGTGGTTGCAGAGGTACTGGAGAAGGGAACCTGCGAAGAGGCAACTGACCTCTGCTAGGGCTCTGAAATCCGGGGAAAGGAGCCCCAGCTGGCGGGATCCCGGACAACAAACCAGGTCGCAAAATGGAACCCTGGGGATGCGATGCCTGGAAGAGCCCAGAAGGGTATCCTCCCCTGTGACGAACCTGGGACTGCATGGATCCAGAAGGGCAGTCCACAGCAACGCCACCAGAGGAAGCCCTGGGCCCAAGAGGGAAAGGCGGATCTGCACTGTTCCTAGCTACCCCACCTAGGTACGGCCGAGAACGCTGATGACCGTCTCTCACCGGACTCGAGAGCCCTCCTGACTCCAGCTGCCCCCACCCCGAGAGGTGGCAACAGCACCCGGAAGGGTAGCTGTCACAGACCCCTAGAGGAGAGCCCCCTCAGTC
Source organism: Neoceratodus forsteri (assembly GCA_016271365.2). Taxonomy (NCBI): domain Eukaryota; kingdom Metazoa; phylum Chordata; order Ceratodontiformes; family Ceratodontidae; genus Neoceratodus; species Neoceratodus forsteri. The sequence goes on from CM057451.1 coordinate 1,099,017,848, forward strand.
CCCACCACATCACCCCTCCGGGACCCGGGCCATCCCTAGCCCGAGGGTCCTCAGGGGAGGACGGGAGCGGAGACAGCGGGAAGGGCCCGCTGTGCCGCCTAGCACCACGTGTTAGTGGGGACCCCGAACCCGGAGAGTCAGGGTGCCAGGATGGGTCCACGTCTGAGTCATCAACCTCCGAAGAGGACAAGACCAGCAGAACCGCCACGCTGGCAACCCCGGGGGTCCCCGGAGGAATGGCGCCGGTGCTAGGGACAGCGCCGGATGACCCTAGCCCACTCGCGACTGCTAGGCCCGGTCCCGGCTCCCCTGCTGCGCCAGTTAGGCCCATGGCGCTGCCCCTGGTGCTGGAACCCAACCTGGTGTCGCCGAGAGTGCAAACCGGGCCTTGCGGCACGGAGGTTGCAACAGCGCCCGCCCTACAGGCGCCCGTCTCGATCACCGGGCCGGAGGGCAGCGTCGAGGTCCACTGTGCCAGGCCCAGCAGACGGGCCTCGACACTGGGGGAGCCTGCACCTCCGAGAAGGTGACTGCCGAGGCGGTGTCCCCGTCGCGGTCCCGGGAGGGACCACGACGTTCCCCTGACACCGCGAGAGAAGCTTCCTCTTCGGCAAGAGAAGAGGAGGAAGCCTCCTCCTCGGACCGTATAGGCCCAGGAGGGGACCTGGGGAAAGGGCCTAGAGACCTTACCTGGGAATCCCTGGAGTCGACGCCGTCCCCCGAAGGTCGGCGGGGCCTTGCCGAGCTTGAACGAGCGGACTTCGAGGACACGACGGTCCATGGAGAAACAGGCATCGCACGTGTCCATGTTGTGGTTGGGTCCCAGGCAACGGAGACAGACATCATGCCGGTCCGAGACGGAAAAATGCCGGCCACAGGAGCACTGACGCATAGGGGCGCGGCCCGCCTTCGACTTACGCCTTGCTCCCGAACCTGACATGATGCAAACTAAACAAGGAAAAGCAATAAAGCACTCGGCGCCGTATCATAGAAAAACAGGAACGGTCTTACCGGTATATGGCGTCGAGAGAGTCGTCTGAGAGAAAACGAGGAGTCTTGAGGTATTAGAAACCGAGAACACTATTCGCTACCGTGTAGCAGGTGTAGCCTCGACGGCGGGAGAAACAGAACTGAGATAGAGGAGGAGTCTGCGGCACCTAACGGCCGGCCCTCGCGCATGACGCAGTACGTCGCGCTCGAGGGTGGCGCCGTTGGAGCCAACTCCCAAAAAAAAAACTCCCGTAGCGGGTGCGTGCCTCAGGCTTAACGCAAGCAGTAATGAATGGTGAAGATTGACAAGGGAAGATCTAGTGACACCACTGACTACCCTTTTTAACAAATCATGGGAGGATGGTGTGGTACCCAAGGACTGAAGGAGGGCGGATGTCATTCCCCTTCACAAAAGTGGGAGCAAGACAGAGGCAGGAAACTACAGGCCTGTCAGTTTGACCTCTGTGGTAAGGACATACCTCTCAAATGTCCCTGATTTTGCCTCAAAATGTTACTCTGTCCCTCCTAAAAATTGTTTCTGTCACCAAACAGCTGGGGGTATAAGCACAAAATAATGTCAAACATTAAAGTTACAAACTTGTTCTTCCTTAGAAAATGCATTTTATACTAAGCCCTTTATTCTACCAGCTTCCTGAGTGAATATCTCCAATTTTGAACAAGTGTCCCTGATTCTCGTCCTTTGTCCCCAACTTTTTTAAGCCTTGTCCCTGATTTGAGGCAAGAGGTTGAGAGGTATGGGTAGGGAAAATGATGGAATCACTTCTGAAAGAAAGAACTGTTGAGTACCTAGAGGCCAGTGGGGCACAGGACCCAAGGCAGCATGGATTCACAGTGGGAAGGTTATGTCAGACGAATCTAATCGATTTCTTTGACTGGGTGACCAAAGTAGTAGACCAGGGAGGGGCTATGGATATGGTTTACCTAGACTTTAGCATTAGACATAGACTTAGACATTTGACACAGTCCCACATAAAAGATTAGTAAACAAATTAGCCAGCCTGGGAGTGGGTCCCAGGGAGGTAGCCTGGGTAAAACACTGGCTGGACAACAGGACACAGAAGGTAATAGTAAACAGAGTCCACGCTGAAGAAAGGGGGGTTACTAGTGGGCACCGCAGGGTTCAGTATTGGGTCCAGTCCTTTTTAATGTCTTTATAAGTGACATTGCAGAGGGACTGGAAGGAAAAGTATGCCTCTCTGCAGATGACACAAAGATCTGCATCAGGGTTGATACACAAGGGGGAGCTGAAAGGATGAGAAGGGACTTGGCAAAGTTGGAGGAATGGTCAGAAGTATGGCAGCTTGGATTCAGTGCAAAATAATGCACCTGGGAAACAAAAACCCAGGGGTAGAGTACACAATGGGGGGGGGGGGGTAGTAACAACAACAAAAATGGAAAGGGACCTGGTGATAATCATATCAGATGACCTTAAGGTTGGCAAGCAATGTGAGAAGGCAGTAGGGAGGGCTGGGGGATACTGGGATGTATAGGGAGAGGCATCTCCAGCAGAAAACAGGAAATTGTTATCCCTCTGTACAGACAGTTGGTGAGACGACATCTGGAGTACTGTGTCCAGTTCTGGAGACCCCATCTCCGCAAGGACATAGACAGGATGGAGGCAGTCCAGAGGAGGGCAACTAAAATGGTGCAGGGTCTGCAAGAGAAGCCATACAAGGAGAGACTAAAGGAGCTTAATATGTATACCCTTGAGGAAAGGAGGGACGTGATAGATACTTTTAAGTACTTCATGGGAATCAACAAAGTCCAAGAAGGTACCATCTTTCAGAAATAGAGATGTGCAAGAACAAGGGGACACAATTTGAAGATAAGAGGGGGGACGGCTCAGGGGCAATGTAAGGAAGTATTTTTTTCAGAGAGGGTGGTGGACGCATGGAACCACCTTCCTGAGGAGGTTGTGGGGTCTAAAACTGGGAAAATTCAAGAATGCATGGGACAGACATAAGGCAATTCTTGTAGAGGGTAGGAAGAAATAGGCTTTTGTTTAACTAGGATCTGCAGTTTATACAGTAGGTAGGGAAATGAGCAGACTAAGTGGGCCAAGTGGTCCTAATCTGCCGTCAAAGTCTACGTTTCTATGTAGAGGTAAAGTCCTACCTATTTTGGATTACAGAAACATGGTTTATGGCGCAGTCTCTGATACAAGCCTGCTCAGAGTTCACACAACCCTCAATAAAGCCTGTAGATGTGTTTTAGGAGCCGACCGCCTAACACATACATGCGTCCTACACATTAGGACAAAATGGCTTCCTCTTATGGATCGCACTAAGCTCCACTCCTGCCTTCTAGGGAAGAAGGCCCTCCTAGGACTTGCACCTCCCTCCCTACAAGCTTTATTCCACCCTGCCCCAACCGAACATGCCATAAAAAGTGTCTCTAAGCAAGCCATAGCAGGGTCGTTCAGAACGGCCCTGGGGAAGGGAACCTTTGCAGTAAGGGCTCCCACCTGGATAAATGAGCTCCCACACACCACCACGAGCCTTACATGCCTCAGTCTCTAAGTCCGAGCTCAGGAAGCATATCTTCCATCCTGAACGCTGCTACTGTCACACTTAATCCAAGGCAGTATAATGCAGTTGTTCAAGGCTCTGGGCTGCAAACCTGGAGACCTGGGTTTGAATCTTACAGCTCCCACTTGCATACTGTATGACCATGAGCAAGTCACTTAACTTCCTTGTGCTCCCAGGCTGCACATATAAAAAAGCTTCAGCTTAGTGCGTCTCTCCTGGTGTGTTTAAAAAAAAAAAAAAAAAAAAGTAACTAGCCTCCTTGTACCCTGGGCCATGCTCAGGATCACCTTGTACTATTCAATTGGTCCTCGAAGTTCACTACTCCCCACTTGCCCCTGCCTACCTACCTTGTTCCTCTCTCCGCTCCCAACTCATCCCCCTGATGAGCCCTCACCTGCCTACCATTTACCCTTCCCCATCTCACCCCACTTTCCCTGATGCCCCCCACTTGCTTATCTCTCTTGATTCTAGTTCTGTCTCCTAATCTGATTCTTCTCCCTCGCCCCCTTAGCCTGTAGCTTACTTCCCCCAACGGCTGTACTGACTCTTCTGGATGATACTACATTTGTACCCATTAGGTTATTGACAATGCTGTATAGCTAATACTTTGATCATTCAAGCTTGTTCATATGTGGACTGGTGCACTTTATCATCTAGGCTGCTGAGGGAACTGCCTTCCCATGTACTCTGTACCCACGCCATGTATTATGTTATGCTTTTGCCTTATATTATCCTATTTTGATTACTCTATGTTCTTAAATGATGACTACAGACAATGTCTAATGGCTGCTACTGTCTCCCCCTACTCATGTATTTGGCTCCCCTCCCTTGTCCAATGAGAATCCTTTGTAAAAGAGCTTTTAGCTCAAAGGTTATACTTCTGATTATTCAATAAATACATAAATAAATATAAATAAAAGGGGTGCTCCTTTTAATACGACTCAGACCCTGTTTTCAACAGCATTCTCAGCTGTTTTATTATACCTGCTATCCTGTAAAAATCACAGAGTAGTGCCCACTGTATTGTTAGTTCACTACTGCCACAAGAAGTGTTTTTTTTTTTTTTTAACCAGGTGAGACACACTAAGCTGAAAGCTTGTTTACAGGTGCAACCTGGGAGCACAGGGATGTTAAGTGACTTGCTCAGGGTCACACAGTATGCAAGTGGGGGGTTGCTGGATTCAAACCCAGGTCCCAAGATTTGGAGCTCAGAGCCTTAAACCACTGTGCTAAACAATGGGTGTTCAAGAACAACAGAGGATAGTAATAAAAACCTAGATTAAGCAATATTTTTTTTTTGTCAGGCTCCCCCACTCCCCGAAGGGAGCTCAGTCCCCGACCGCTCGCCACCCCTCCATGCCCAGCCTTACCCCCTGGGCGGGGCCGCCAGGTGGGTGCCCCCTCCCCATGGTCCATGGTAATGTGCCCTGCCTTACCCGCAGGGTGGAGCCACAGGAGCAGGACCCCACCCGGTGGACACTGTTGACAGCGGGGGCAGCAGCAGTGCGGGGGGCTTCATGCTTGGGGCCAGGATTTTGTGTGTGGCTGTATCTGGGGGCAGGGACGGCAATGACGGCCTGCATCCACCCCGCAGGTAATGGCGCCAGCACAATGGATCCCCCCAGCCTCCGGACATGCCAGACACAGCCCCCGAGAAGGAGAGCAGTTCCTAGGATGCTCAGTCCATCTCCAACTGGCTGTCCCTCTGACATCCCGAGTCCGTTTCCGAAACTGGGTCGTCGGCGTCACAGACGGACGCACTGCCTCTTTGCTGGCAGGCCGGCCAGACTAAGAAACATTAAAAGAAGCACTCCTATTATTTCTAATGTTAAAGGGGCTAAAGAAGACTCAGAATGGTGGTGGTGGGACCTTCACACAAGACAGGAGTTGAGATCTAAGAACAAAAAAAGCATAGGTCAAAATTTTGACTACCACCATGCATGGCTGCTTTACGTGATGGAGCAAACACCAAAAGCAGCTGACCTCTAAAGTTCAAGGACTAGTTTTTATGCCAATATTCTTAAAAATAAAGAACAAAGAAGGCTAATTCTGAAAATATTTCAAATAAAAGTAATCTTTTCTCCAGATATTCTGTTTCTCTAAGGTTTTTGAGAGGTGGCGGCTACTTTTCAAATTCTACAGCTTCCATGTCTGCTTATGCAATTATGTTTTACTGGATTATTACCCCTTCAAGATCAAAAATTATATAACCTAACATACACAAAATTTAAGAAGTAGATTATGTACTAACCGTCTGGTCTGGAGTTTGCTGGGAAGTACTAGCACCATTCAGAATCCACTGCAGGTTTTGGTCTGACATGACAATGCTAGGTTGCAGGATGGCAGTACTCTGGGTCGGTATAATTGTAATACCGGGGTTACTCGTCAAAACCGAGTTAGCAGCTAAAGGCACAGTCTGCGCCATGGCTGGTAGTGGCTCAGTACTTGTCGGGACTGCTGGAATATTAGTCCCAGTTACCACTGGAAGTCCTTGCATGACAGGCTGTTGCGGTTGGGTGTGCTGAAGAAATTCCGTCTGACTGGATACAAACTGGGAAGTCGAAGGAACAGGCACTTCTGGAGTCTGTAAAATACCAGGGGAGGTTTCAAATGCTGCAGGCTGGGAGCTGGCTTCAACAGAACTAGCAGCAGGTGGAGAGGAGGAAGGAGCCGAGACAGGTGTAACTTGCAGAGAAGGATCTGGTATGCTGGGCTGTAGTACGACTGGGAGAGGTAAGAGCGGGTTTGAATCTCCAAGAGACTGGGAAACTGTTGCAGACTGTGGATCACTGCTGAAGCTTTCAATTATAGCATCTGCAAATGAAAAAAAAATTACAAACCTTAACAGTGCGTTAACTTGTAAGTTTCCAAGTGCACACACATTTGCTGCTAGGTTATTTATTTATATTTATTTGACATTTTGGAGAAACACCTTTGAGCAAATGTACTCATTTGCAAAGGTTCTACATCAAGTTAAGTTACAAAGAACAATACAGCTACAACTGGAGCCTAGTCATACACTCTCGCCCTTGCAGAAAGAATGCTTAGATTATTATAATTACAGTGATTAAAAGAAATAAAATTATATTTTCAATACAAACATGCACAGTAAACACTGAATTTTCACTTCTTCAGATTGTCCACAAATGCAATGGTTTCTGTTAGTACTCCAGTACTGAACTGTTTTACTTAAAAAGTACAGCACTGACCAATAACGGACAGTATATTCCCACAATGAGAAAGGCTTAGTTATTCACATGCAGCTGTAGTTTTAACACACTCACACTAGTGCAGCTCTACTGAGAGTGTGCAATGTTGCAGAAAGACCACTCGCTAAAGCTTTGTCACCTCTCTTTCTAATGTTCTCATTCCTCCACCATGACCTTGATCTTTGACTGAACCAGAGGAAAAGGGAGGAGCTGCCCAACTGGCACAAAGCCTAAGGATCACTAGTCAAGAAAGTCAGCTGGGCCGTGTAACTGTAAAAGGAACACCATTAGTAAAACTATAGTTACAAGTAAGTAAATACAGGTGGCTCACCTGTAACAGTAGTTCTAGGAGTGGTATATGATGTTCATCCACATTTTCTGCCAGTGTCCTTTCCCTTTAAGATGTGCCAGAAAGTCTTCAAGCTGGCTCCTCCTACCCACTTGGGTGGTAACTCCCTTGGCTCTGCTCCATAACACAGGATGTTGCCCAGTGGAAGCAGTGTGTGTGCGCCTAAGCTGGGGAGGTTGGGTAGGTCCGTGAGGATGAACATCATATACCACTCCTAGAAAGTACTGTTGCGCAAGACCTTACCGGAACAGTAGATCTTCCGAGGACTGTCTCTTGCAGTAAGTCATTACTTCAGGGAGGTTCCATCAGGTGTCGCTGTTGCATGACAGCTTCTTCTAGCAGTCTTCCATGGGGGCCGTCCACACAACATTACTTCCTGTGGATGTGTATAAGAGTGGGCGGCCCCCAGTACCCTCTGTTCACCGCTGGCTTCGGTGAGCACGGCCTGGGCCAAGATAAATAAGGGCCAGAAAAATAGAGAATAGCGATCCCACCCAACGTCCTGAGTTGCAGATTTGATGCAAGAAGGCAGGGGGACAGAGGGCGGGGTACTTACTGCAAGAGACAGTCCTCGGAAGATCTACTGTTACGGTAAGCTCTTGCGTAACCGTACCATCATCTATGGACTGGTTTTTTAAAGTAAGTCATTACTTCTGGGAGATTCCCAAGAAGTAAAATCCAAATCTGAGGAAAGGCAAAGCCACATAAGCAAAGGCACACGAAAGGTCAACTTGAACCGCACCCCCAGCGGCAGACAGGCTGAGGTGGGTAAGGACCAAAGTAATCACCATGTCCTGACTCAAACCCACAGGTGAAGACATGTGGCATGACATACACAGAACTGAAGACGGCCAGGCACAGTGATGCATCCCGATGAGACAGCGGTCGATATGCTCTGGCATAGAGACAAATCCAGAAACATACAAGTAGAGCGGATCAGACAGCAGAAAAGGAGCACCAGGGAAAACACATCCCGGATGGCCAGAGGAAGGAACAACTGAAGGGCTCCAGGAGGGAGAGAAGCAGGAGTTCCAAACAGATCTGCAGGGAGGAACGAAGCATCCAGTCCGGAAGCAAGCCTCCAAGAAATTAAGAGAGATCCCCGGGCACCTGCAAGAGGAGGCAGGGGACACCATGAAAGCAGCTTAGGGTGCAGAGGATCCCGCCCCGTGCGAGGGATGCGAACGCCGCAGAGGGGCAGACTGAGCCACACCCCTGAATGCCCTACCGCGGTCCCAAGAGACACCATGGGAGGGGGGCTGGGAACGAGACTGCTCACCTACAGGGGCGTAGGAATGGTACCTGGGGGCGGGACAGAGGTCCTGAAGAGACCAAAGAGCATGCCCCGGAGCCAGAAGGGAATCAAGGATGACCTGAGCACCAGGGCCAAACAACAGATTCCCAGAAAAGGGGGGTTGGTGACCAACAGCTGGACGTTAGATGGCAAACTCGAAACCCGCAGCCAGGTGAAGCGCAGAAGGGGGATGCCGGTGGCCGAAAGGTGGGCCGACGCGTCAATTGCATTGAAGCACACACGGAGCAGGTGACATGCAAGAGAGGTCATGGCAGAGAGCGGCTATCATTGGCTGCCACCCTGACGACCGAGTCTGCCACAGGGGTGGAGGACAAGTAGGAGTGGTCAGGAGGGGCACGACAGAGCCGAGCAGTGCCACCAGGGGCAGGCTGGGCAGAGGCAGGACAAAACCAAACACAAGAGTGCGTTAAAATATGCAGGAATCAAGGGCGGGGCCACCAAGGCAGGCTCCTCGGGAACGTCGAGGTAGGCAGCCAGGTCCCGGTGAAAGTCCTGATCTGCAGCAGAGAAGGCAAAAGCGTGCTGGATCTGCAGCATGAGCTCCATGAAGGATGGATCCCTGGGGGGGACTCTGGAGGGTCAAGCGGGGTGACATTCAGATGGGAGGATGCGGACCAAGGGGAAGCAAGGTCCTCAGGATCTCCGCCAGGAATAACCTCCAGGAAGGGATCCTCCCTCCTGGAATCACCATAAAGGGAGTCTGCAGAAACAGGAGGAGGGGTTTACCAGGCGGAAAGCGCCGGGTCCGGGCGCAAGTGCTCAGGCGATAGGGAGAGGGAACGGGACGAGGCTGGACCTTGACCCAGGCTCCACAGGACCTCCAGCACAACACAGGCGATGCCTGGGGCATGTGGCGGGTCCAGGGATGGAGGATGTCCAAGGTCAGTTTGAGGAGGAGGGCGGATCAGCCCGGGAAGCACTGACCCTGAGCAGCAGGGAAAGGCACCCCTACCCATGTGTACCAGGACTGGGAAAGGAGCAAGGGCCATTCAGTGGGCCGAAGGCCCGGAAAAGTACAGTTATGTAAGAACTTACCGTAACAGTAGATCTTCGAGAGGAGCTCTTGCAGCAGGCTATAACATTAGGGACTACGCTCAGAGGCACTAGGACCAATGAAAACTTCTGCCAGCAAAATAGCTAGGGACCGCTCCCACGCTGGTCAGGGTACAGCAAGGATCTAGCTCCACCTCCGTTCTCCCGCCAGTACCCAGCAGAAGGCCTGACAAGAGAAGGAGGCGAAGCCTACCATCGATAAGAGAAGAAAAATGTACCTGCACACTCTGAGGGGGAAGGTGGGAAGGAAAACAGCGCCTGCTGCAAGAGCTCCTCTCGAAGATCTACTGTTACGGTAAGTTCTTACGTAACTGTACTATCTTACTTCAAGATAGAGCTCTTGCAGTAGGCTATAACAATTAGGACTGAGTCCCCTAGCAAAGAGGTAGCCGACCCCGGGAGGAGGAATATGCTGACTCCAGAGACCGTCAGGACAAGAGTCCTTGCAAAACCGCTAGGCCGAAGCCAGCACGGCGTCTGGAGACGATATCCAAGCTGTAATGCTTGACAAAGGTATGCACCGAATTCCAGGTAAAGGCCGCACAGATGTCCTGAATGGTGGCATTCCGCATCGCGGGAAAAGAAGTTGACATTCCCCTGGTGGAGTGACCCCTAACCGGACCCGCAGGGGTTTATTGTGATGCTCGTAGCAAAACGAGACGCAATGGACTATCCATTTGGAGATAGTCTGCTTGGACACCGGTTGACCTAGCGCCAGGCGCAAAGGCCACAAAGAGTTGCTCCGATTTACGGTGTTGAACCGTTCTATTGAGGTAATACCTCAGGGACCTGTGGACATCCAATGTGTGGAGGAGGAACCACCCTCTATTGGAAGGGGAAGGAAAATAAACTGGAAGATCAACCGACTGGTTGAGGGTCAACTCCGAGACCACTTTGGGAAGAAACTTAGGATTAGTCCTGAGGGAAACCCTTTCCCTGTGAAAAACCAAATAGGGCTCTTTACACATCAGAGCCTGCAGCTTGGAAACTCTTCGAGTGGAAGTAACAGCAACCAGAAAACAAACTTTCCAGGACAAGTATCGCAGCTCACAACTCGCTGCAGGTTCAAAAGGGAGAAGGATGAGCTTCTCCAACACAAAAAGGAGGTCCCAGGGTGGGACAGGGTCCCTGATGGGAGGTCTCATGTGAAGAATCCCCCTAAGGAAGGTGCGAGCCACATCTAACTGGGCCAACGTTCTCTCCCCCATGAGAGCATGATAGGCCGAAATCACCCATATGTGCACCTTGATAGAGGAATAGCTCAGGCCTTTCTCGTACAAGGAGAGGAGATACTGCAGAGCGGAGTTCACAGAGCAGGTGACCGGGTCTAACTGTTGTGGCAAGGCCCAAAGACAGAAACGCTTCCACTTCATCGAGTAAGCGGAGCGAGTAGAGGGCTTTTTTGCTGACGCTAAGACCTCAGCCACTTCCGGGAAACCCCGTATAGGTTCCTACCTACATCTGGAGGAGCCAAGCATGAAGGTGCAGGGATCTGAGATCCGGGTGGACCAGAGAACCCTGGTCCTGGGACAGCAGTTGCGAGCATATGGGCAGCGTGATTGGAGGTTCCTGGGACAACTGCTGCAGGAATGGGAACCAAATCTGTCGGGCCAATTGGGGGCCACAAGGATCATGCGTGCCCCCTCTGCCTGTAGTTTGAGCTGAACCCTCTGGATGAGAGGGAAGGGCGGAAAGGCATAAAGAAACCTCCCTGCCCAAAAAACGCCAGGCACGTGCTCTCGCGAGCAAAATCGTGGCAGTTTGGCATTGCGTGGTGACGCAAAGAGATCTAGCTCGGGAAGGCCCCACCTTCCGAAGAGCTGATCCGCTATGGATTGAAGCAATTCCCACTCGTGCGCTCTGGCCCACGAACTGCTGAGGTTGTCAGCCAGCGTGTTTAGGACTCCTGGAACATGCGTAGCCGACAGATGAATGCCCCGTTCCAGCGCCCAGTACCAGACTCTCATCGCCTCCTGGCAAAGAGGATATGAATGGGTGCCTCCTTGCTTGTTGGTGTAAAAGACGACCACCATGTTGTCCGTCTGAACTAGAAGAGAGCCGGGTACCAGGTCCTCTTGAAACGCCTGAAGAGCGTAGAGGACCGCTCGCATTTCCCGGACATTGATGTGGAGGGACTGTTCCTCGGGTGACCAAACCCCTTGCGTTCGGCGAACACCGAGATGAGCCCCCACCCCAGGTCTGAGGCATCTGTCATTAGAGTCTGACCTGGAGGCTCCGGACAAAAGCTGACCCCTTCCTCCAGATTGCTGGGGTCCAGCCACCAAAGCAACGTTCTCCTGACTGGCTCCGAGATCCTGACTAAAGCATCCAGGTCGTCAGAGTATTGATCCCACTGCACCCTGAGCATCCATTGTGGGATTCTCATGTGGAGGCAGGCCAAGGGTGTTACTGGGATGGCCGCCGCCATATGCCCCAGTAGACTGAGGAAGTTCCGGGCAGGAACCCGAGGTGCTATGGAGATCCGTTCTGCCAAACTTCGCAGGTGAATTCCCCTGTCCTTTGAGAGAAAAGCCATGCCCTGGATGGAGTCCAGAGTCACTCCAATGAAGGCGAGGTTTGGCTGGGCTCTGGGGACGACTTTCTCAAGTTCAGGGTGATCCCCAGCTCTCGGAATAGAGTATAGGCATCTCCGAGAGAGCGTAGAGGCCGTCCCTTGACGGGGCTGTGAGAAGCCAGTCGTCGAGGTAAGGGAAAACATAATGGCCTGATCACCTTAGAGCTGCAGCCACCACTGCCAGGCATTTGGTAAAGACTCGCGGAGCGGAAGAAAGGCCGAACGGGAGCACCCAGAATTGATAATGCTCCCTAGGAAGTGGAACCTCAGAAACTTCCTGAGGGGAGGAAAGACCCCGATATGCATGTACGCATCCTGCATGTCGAGAGAACAGAGCCAATCCCCTTGGTGCAGTAGAGGGAGGAGACCCTGAAGAGTCACCATCCTGAACTTTTTGTACTCTATAAAGAGATTTAAAGGACAGAGATCCAGAATGGGACGAAGGTCCCCTGTCTTTTTTGGGATCAGAAAAAAGTGGGAGTAGAACCCCTGACCCCACTGCTCCATGGGAACTCTTTCTATTGCTCTCTTTTGCAGGAGGGCCTGAATTTCTCCTTCCAAGAGTGGAATGTGAGAAGGAGGATAACTGGAGAGCTTTGGCGGAGTCCGTGGAGGGAACTCTGTGAACTCCGTGTGTCCTCTCCGAATGACGTCCAAGACCCATTGATCTGTGGTAATAGAGCCCCACCCTTTGAGATGAAGGGAGAAGCGGCCCCACCTGCCCCCCGGATGTCTGATCACGGGGGGCGGGGAAGGAAGGGAGTCACTGGAACGGAATCGGGGAGAGGCCTGGGAGGACTTGGACCCACGACCGGAAGGTCCACCAGACTGCTGGTTTCCGGATCTCCAGCGGAAGCCACCTCTCTGCCCCTGCTGAGAACCTCGGGCTGAAGTCTGATTGCCTGAGGACTTGCGAAAAAGCCGACGGCGATGGGAGCGTCGCTGGTTGCCACGGTACATCTGGTGGACCGACCAGATCAACTTACCCGATTCCTGGAGACGGGAGATCAAGGCCTCCGTCTCCTGCCCAAACAAGACGGCACCCTGAAACGGTAGGTTCCGGATACCGGACTGCAGATCCTGGTGGAAACCCGGAAGCCTCAACCAGGCATGGTGCCTGAGACAAACCCCAGAGGCGGCTGCCCTGGCTGCCGTATCCGCAGTATCGTACGAGGCCCTCAGAACATGAGTGCCTACGTCCGAGCCCGACTGTAAGAGGACCAGGAGCTCAGTCTTCTTATCGGAGTCTGGCATGGCCTGTGCCAGCTCAAGACCCAGTTCCCACAACGCATTCTGGAACTGCACCATATGCGTGAGGAAGTTCAGGGATCGAATGGAGCAGGTGGAAGCAGCGTAGACTTTCTTGCCCACCTGATCCAGGTAACGGGACTCCAAGTCGGGAGGCTGGGAGCTAAGGTGTTGTGGCTGTCAAGACTTGTCATGAGCAGCCGTGATCACAGTGGAGTCTGCCTGAGGGTGTTCCGCCAAGAAGGGTTCCACCCTCGGAGCCTTGTAAAGCCTGTCCGACTTCTTGGGAACCGCTGGGATGGAGGCTGGGCGCAGCCAGGTGGATCTAGTCAGGTCCTGAAAAGTATCCACCAGAGGAGGAATGACCAAAGACTTTGGCTCCTTCTGCCTCAGGTATCTGGCCAATCTCCAGCGTTCCGGGTCCAGGTCTTCCGTGTCCTGCTCATTGGAAGCCTGGATATGCCTCGTGACGTCCATGAACGTGGGATCGTCCGGAGGCGAGCGAGGCATGTCCTTCTCCTCAGGGGAGCGCATGAGGCTGAGGGAAGATGAAGAGGATGACGAGGAAGAGGAGAACCGACTATCCGACTTAGAGTAGTCTGGTTCTGCCTCATGTCCATGCCTACTCTGACGTCGGTATGCAGGGGACAGACGACGGTCCGAAGACCGACTCCGGTCCCTGGACCGACGTCGGTCAGGAGACCGATGCCGGGAACCGCCCGCTGAGCGCAGAAGGGCTCGAATGAGACTGGGACCGACGCCGGGTCAGTCGAAACCATAGAGCGACGTCTGTGGTCCTCAGATTGGGAGCGGGAACGAGCCCTAGACGGGGGCCAAAAACAGCGCTCCGGGGACCTCAACGGAGAGGTCTCACCCTCTGGCTGTGGTTCACCTGCAGGATCCGGCACTGGTGTCTGGGCCGGCGACGGGGTGATACGCTTGTGAACCTGCCCCCACCAAAACGAAAAAAGCTGTTTAAGCTTGTCCAGGGAGAATATTTCAGCTGCCTGCTGTGGAAAAGAAGTCTCCGGAGCGGCGGGTAGCGACGGCAAGCTCTCCTGATGGCCCAGGGGGGAGGAGGACTTGGGCGACGAGGACGTCGGCTGGACAACGACCGACCCCGGGTCCTTGGCCCCTTCCACCGGTGTCGGTACCGCAACAGACGACGGGGTGACGACAGGGGGCGCCGGAGAGTCCTTAAGCTCCGGAGGTGCACCTTCAGCAGGCGGCGCCGGTGCCATGGACGGTAGGGCCGAAGCAGGTACCGCCACGGACTTTGCGATGACTTTGATCGGAGTCACCTTAGGCTTGGCCGGCTGCTCCCCCAATGGGCCGGCCTTAGCCTGGGACGAACACAGCGACTCACCCGATCCGGCGATCGGCCTCTTCGAAGAAGGCATCGTGAGCGCGACCGGGACTGACATGCCTCTTTACTATGGCGCTTTTTCCTTCTTCTTCCTCGGACGAAGTGCAGGTCCATTTTCTTCTCCAACAGGTAGGCCTTCAGTCGTTGGATGCGAGTACCGCTTGTAAAAGCTTGGCAGTCGGCGCAGTAAGCGGTGTCGTGGTCTGGGCCCAAACAGAAAACGCACCGCCGATGACCGTCTTTGGCGGGAATCTGCCGGCCGCACTCGCACTTGTTTGAGTGATCTGGGGAAACAGACGCCCGGGAAGACATCGAACCTGCGGGAAGAAACTTCGGTAATGACGGTGGCACCCACGGCGGAAAAACACCAAGGCAAAGTGCGACAATTAACCGGAAAAACCGAGCCACTAGCGGTAACTGTGCAGGTGTCGGTCGCAGTAATGAAGAAAAATGGTAAAACCGTAGAAAAAAACTTGATTGAAGACCCTTTTCTCGCTTGGTGAATCGCAGGCAGCAGCTATTCACGTGCGTGGTACGCGTGGCGGGAAAGAACTTGAGGTGGAGCAGGATCCGCCCCCTCTTGTACCCTGACCAACGTCGGGGCGGGGCCGGCGTCGGGGGCGGTCCCTCGCTGGTATTGCTGGCAGAAGTTTTTCCGTGTGGTCCTAGCGCCTGCGGCATAGTCCTAATTGTTATAGCCTGCTGCAAGAGCTCTATCTCGAAGTAAGATCAGAAGTGTAAGAAGGGCAAGGGGGGGGGACCCCCGAGGATGCCACCGGTGCCGGGAAAAGCAGGGGGAGGGGGGGCACAGAACAGGGGGAGTCCCGGGGTGGGAAGCCCCCATCGTCAACAAGGGAGGCAGCCCTGTTGATGAGGGAATGAGGAGAGGGCCCTCCGTTGACAGTGGAATCAGCACGGTCAACGAAGGAGCAAAACAAAGCCTCTCCGTTGATGGGAGAAGCTGGCCCATCGACGAGGAGTGCTCCATCGATGGAGAAAAGGGCTCCGTTGACGACAGAACAGGAGAAACTTGTTCCATCGATGAGGGAGATGAAAGAACATGTGCCGTTGACGGGGGAAGCATCCCCATTGACAAGGAACATGCCGTCGACAGGGCAACACTTCTTGTCGAAGGAAAACGTTCAGAAACAAGCCCCGTCGATGATACAAAAAGCCCATCATGCTCCCTCGACGGGGGGGGGGGAGACAGCCCCTGTCGATGAGGAAGGTACTGTCAACGACGGAGGAGCCATTGTCGACAGATCAAGAGGGAGTGAGTGTGAGGAATGTGAATCACTCTCCCTCCTATGCGTGGAATGAGAGCCCTTGGCTGAGGAGCCTTGAAGGCGACCCCCCCGAGGTCTGTTCCGGCCTGGCTGAGCTGTGGCAATCAGCCATGAGGAAAACCCAGGCCCAGCAAGAAGAGCCAGGGCTGGGGGACAGCACGTGTACCATGAGCACTAATGGAACACCGGGCCTGCTGCAGAATAAATGTGCTTTGCTAAGAAAAGCTCCAGACCCAGCCAGAAGGCCAGCGTCTGGGAGCAGCAGGGGTACTGTGAGTGGGTCACAGGCCTGCTATGGAAGTCTGGGGGTGCTGAGAGCAAGTCCCAGGTCCAGGATCCAAAGGAGGAAAATCGGTTCAAGTTCAAGTCGAAGACTGCAAGCCAGGAGGTCAGGAGAGCAGACTGTGCGAGCAGAAGCCGGCAAGAAAATGAACAGAGGGTACTGGGGGCCACCCACTCTTATACACATCCACAGGAAGTGATGTCGTGTGGACGGCCCCCATGGAAGACTGCTAGAAGAAGCTGCCATGCGACAGCAACACCTGGTGGAACCTCCCAGAAGTAACGAATTACTGCAAGAGACCAGTCCGTAGAAGATCTACTGTTACAAGCGACACTTTCCCGGACAAAAAGCATAACTCACAGGAGCTTGCCGGCTCAAAGGGAGGCAAGGTCAGTTTCTCTAACAGAAAATTAAGGTCCCACAGTGGAGCAGGGTTATACACCGGAGGTTTCAGATGCAGGGTACCTTGAAAAAAAGTTTTGGAGACCTCTAACTGAGCCTTTGTCCTGTCACCAACCGGATCATGGTAGGCAGAGACGGCTGCTAAATGCACCTTCATGGATGAATAACTCAGGCCCAGGTCTAAGAGATGAAGAAGGTATTCCATGACCTGGGGAGCAGGACACGTGAAAGGGTCCAGATCTTTTGCAGTGGCCCAAATGGAGAAATGCTTCCACTTAGAGACGTAGGTAGTTCTGGTGGACTGTTTTCATGTTTCCACCAGAATTTGTGCTACCCTGGGGGAAACCCCATACCTAGTAGCAGATATGTCCAGAGGCGCCATGCATGAAGATGAAGGGACTTCAGCCCTGGGCGTACCAATGTGCCCTGTTCCTGAGTGAGACAATCATAGCACAGAGGAAGAGGGACTGGAAGTTCCACTGGCAACCGCTGAAGTAGAGGGAACCAGATTTGTTGAGGCCAAAATGGAGTTATCAAAATCATTTGTGCTCCTTCCACTTGGAGCTTGGTCAACACCCTCTGTAGGATTGGAAAGGGAGGGAACGCATACAGAAATCTCCCTGTTCAAGAAAGCAACAGTGCGTCTAAGCCACAAAACATCATGCCCGGGAACGAGTGAGCAAAACTTGGGAAGTTTTGCGTTTGCTGGGGCTGCGAACAGATCCAGCTCTGGATGACCCCACAGGTCGAAGATGTGATCTATTACTTCTTGCTTTAGCTCCCATTTGTGGGCCCTTACCCTGGTGCGGCTGAGACCATCGGTGAGAACGTTCTGCACTCCTGGGATGTGAATCGCTCTTAGACATAATCTGTGCTGAATTGCCGAGTTCCAGATCTGCATCGCTTCTCTGCAAAAGGATACGAGCAGGTGCCCCCTTGCTTGTTGATGTACCACACCACACACACGTTATCTGTCTGAATCAGGAGTACTTCATGAAGAAGTATGTGCTGAAAGGCCTGAAGAGCATAAAGCACTGCTCTCATCTCCAACACGTTTATGTGTAAGTGCGATTCCACAGGGGACCACAGACCCTGGGTTCTGTGCGATCCCAGATGGGCACCCCAACCTTGTCCCGACGCATCTGTAGTCAGTACTTGGGAGTGAGGAGGGGTCTGCAAAGGGGCTCCCAGCAAATGATTGCTGGGATCCTGCCACCACAACAGGTCCTGTTGCAGTGGGGTAGAAATGAGGATCGGGCAATCTAAATTGTCTTCCCTCTGATCCCATTGAGAGCTCACAGTCCACTGTGAAATCCGCATGTGGAGTCTGACCAAAGGGACCATGGGGATAGCTGCTGCCATGAGGCCAAAAAGACGGAGGACTGCCCTGGCCGAGATATGATGGTTGGAAGAAACCATCTTGACTTGACCCATCATCAGGGTGTCTACCCCGTCCAAGGGGAGAAAGGCCATGCCCTGCACTGTGTCCAGAACTGCCCCAATAAACTGGAGGCATTGGGACGTACTAAGCTGTGACTTGGGGTAACTGACTGTGATATCCAAGTGCTCAACTAGGTGCAGAGTAGCAGATTGGGAAGCTTCCAATTCCTCCCTCGACGGGGCTGCTATGAGCCAATCGTCGAGGTAGGGGGAAAATGGCGTGCCCCTGGCACCACAAGGTCCCTGCCACAACCACCAAGCATTTGTTAAAAACCAGTGAGGAGGAGGAGGACAAACCAAAAGGGAGAGCCCTGAACTGGTGATGCTCTCCTTGGAAACAAAATCTGAGGAATCTGCAGCAAGGACAGAAGATTGAGATGTGAAGATACGCATCCTTCATGTCCAGAGCATAGAGCCACTGGCCTTTGGATAGGAGAGGCAGAAGGCTTTGCAATGACAGCATCCGAAACCTCTTGTATTCTATGAAGAGGTTCAGGTCACTTAGATCCAATATTGGGCAGAAATCCCCTATATTTTGGGGTATCAGAAAGAAGTGTGAATAGAATCCCTTCCCTAACTGGTTTGCCGGCACTGGCTCTATTGCTTCCTTAAGAAGAAGAGCCGTGATTTCCTCCCTTAAGAGGAGCATATGCACCTTTGGATAATGAGAAACCCTCGGTGGATTGTCTGGAGGTTTTTCTTGAAACTCTTAGGATATGACCAAGCTTTATGAGCTGAAGCACCCAAGTGTCTGACGTGATGGACTCCCAGCCTCCCAGATACCTTGTTAATCTTACGCCCACTTACTCTTCCAATGGAAGGGGGGCGGTCACAAGAGTCAGGAGTGGGAGGGAGGATTAGGGAGTGCTGCTCTTTGGGTTATGGCTTGGGGGCCAGTGGCAGAGTTGGGAGCCTTATGCTTGAAAGTACAGTTAAGTAAGAACTTACCGTAACAGTAGATCTTCGAGAGAGGCTCTTGCAGTAGGTAATCACATATAGGACTGATCCGCCAGACGTCAGGACCCCATGGAAAAATTTCTAGCTAGCAGTCTCTGGCGGGGGACTGCCCCCACGTCAGGAGACCAGCGTCATACGACGTCGGTATAAAGGGGCGGTCCCCCACGCCCGCCTTCCAGTTCTTTCCCGCCAAAGGCCAAAAGAGGCAAGATGAGAGAGAGAAGAGGAAATTTCATCCCATGGAAATGGAGCAAATAAGCTTAAGGGGGACGGAGGGTGGGAAGGCAATACCTACTGCAACAGCCTCCCTCGAAGATCTACTGTTATGGTAAGTTCTTACGGAACTGTATTATCTTACTTCGAGAGGGCTCTTGCAGTAGGTATTCACATATAGGACTGAGTCCCAAGCAGTCTGGAACAAGGAAAAGTACTCGGGAAGAGGACTGTCATCCATAGCATGGAACCTCAGGCTGAACGGGGTCTCACGAAAGTCAACCTTGTAGAACAGCCAACCCAAAGCCTGCTCTATGGCGAGGGGCAATATCCAAACTGTAGTTTTCATAAAGGTATGGACAGAAGTCCAAATTGCAGCTGCACAGATTTCTGCCGCTGACACATTCTTGTAACAAGTCGCCGAGGCAGCTACTCCTCTGGTGGCGTGACCTCTGACTTGACCCGGAAGGGTCTTGTTGTATTTGTCGTAACAGAAAGTGATACAATGAGCCAACCATTTAGATAGGCATTGCTTAGAAACAGCATTGCCTTCTCTTTTGTAAGCAAAGGAGACAAAAAGCTGATCAGTTTTCCTGAGATCCTTAGTCCGCGTGGTGTAGTAACTCAGTATGCTGTGAACATACAAAGTATGCAAGAGGCACTCCCCTTGATTGAAGTGTTGCGTAAAGAAAGTGGGTAGCTCAATGGATTGATTCAGCGTAGCTTCAGCCACCACCTTAGGGAGAAACTTAGGGTTGGTGCGTAGAGCCACGTTCCCTAAGAAAAAATCAAGTACAGGATTTTGCACATCAGGGCCTGAAGCTCGGAAATGCGGCGAGCAGACGTAATGGCCACTAGGAAGAGTGTCTTCCAAGAAAGGAACTTTAAATCAGTTGTAGCTGCTGGCTTGAAGGGAGGCAGGGTAAGCTTCTCCAGAATAAAGTTCAAGTCCCAAGAAGGGGCAGGAATGCGAATGGGGGGGGTCTCAAATGGAGAACCCCTCTGAGGAAGGTCTTAAAGACTTCCAACTGAGCAAAAGTCCTGCCTCCAAAGGGAATATGGTAGGCTGAAATAGCGGTCATGTGGACTTTTAACGAGGAATGGCTGAGACCCAGATCGAAGAGGTGATGCATGTAGTCCAGGACTTTATTGGCTGGGCACGAGAAAGGTTCGAAGTCCTTTGAATTGGTCCAAACAGAAAATCGTTTCCACTTCATGGCGCAGGTGGCCCTAGTGGAAGGCTTCCTGGCCTCTACCAAGATGTCCATCATGAGAGAAGAAACTCCAAAGCAGGCTTTAGCTATGTCTGCAGGAGCCACACATGTAAATGTAGGGATCTGAGACCTGGATGAACAAGGGTCCCCTGATCTTGGGTCAACAATTGTTGCGACAGAGGAAGAGGAAGTGGAGGTTCCTCTGAAAACTGTTGCAGAAGAGAGAATCAAACTTGCCTGGGCCAGAAGGGAGAGATGAGGATCATTCGAGCTCCCTCTGATCTGAGTTAGTTCAGGACCCTCGGAATTAAAGGAATGGGAGGGAATGCATAAACAAACCTGTCCCTCCAAGCGAGAGACAGAGCGTCCCACCAAAAAATGTCTCGCCCTGGAACGAGCGAGCAGAAGGTGGTAAATTTTGCGTTTTTAGGGGAGGCGAAGAGGTCTATCTGAGGCATCCCCCATCACTGAAAGTTATCATTTACGACTTGTTGATCTAACTGCCATTTGTGGGATCTGGCTGAGGACCGACTGAGTTAGTATGCCAGTGTGTTTTCCACTCCCGGAACGTGAACCACAGTCAAGTGAAGGTGATGTTGGGTTACCCAATGCCAGACTCTCATCGCTTCCCAGCACAGAGGGTAGGAATGTGTTCCTCCCTGCTTGTTGAGATACCAGACTACACACATGTTGTCTGATTGTATGAGGAAATAACCGGGGAGGATGAAGGAGAGTAGAGCCTGAAGGGCATAAAGGACTGCTCTCAGTTCGAGAACATTTATGTGCAGATTTTGTTCGAACTTGGACCAGCTGCCCTGGGTCCTGTGAGACTCTAGATGGGCACCCCAGCCTTCTCCTGACGCATCTGTTGTCAATGTCTGGGAGGGAGGTTCGATGCAGAAGTGAACTCCCAGGCACAGGTTCTCCTGAACCATCCACCACTGCAAGTCCCTGATCATGGGATCGGAAACTAGAACCTTTTGA
Organism: Neoceratodus forsteri; assembly: GCA_016271365.2. Lineage (NCBI taxonomy): Eukaryota > Metazoa > Chordata > Ceratodontiformes > Ceratodontidae > Neoceratodus > Neoceratodus forsteri. Next base: position 1,099,039,281 of record CM057451.1, read on the forward strand.
GTCTAGATTGTCCATGGTCTGGTCCCATTGCGACCGGCGCGTCCATTGAGAGATCCTCATATGTAGCTGAGCGAGTGGGACTGTCGGAATTGCAGCAGCCATTAGCCCGAGGAGATGGAGGACTGACCTGGCTCTGACCCTCCTGCGACTGGACAGAAGACGGGCTTGAGTCTGAAGGGTGTCTACCCTGTCCTGAGGCAAGAAGGCTTTGCCGGTGGTCGTGTCCAGAATCGCCCCTATAAATTGGAGGTGTTGGCAAGGGACCATATGGGATTTGACTTGATTGATGGTGATACCCAGGCTGATGAAAACCTGCAGGGTAAGGGAAAGGGAGTGCAGGAGTTCTTCCTTGGATGGGGCTGCCAGGACCCTGTCCAGGTATGGGAATACCTGTACTCCCTGGGTACTCAGGTGGGCTGCTACCACAGACAGGCATTTGGTAAACACTCAGGGGGCCGAGGAAAGACCAAATGGGAGGGCCTTGAATTGGTAGAGGTCCCACTGAAAGCAAAAACGAAGACATTTGCGGTGGGAAGGGCATATGGGGATATGCAGGTAAACATCTTGCACGTCCAGAGTGCATAGCCACTGTCCTTGCCAAAGATGTGGTAGAAGGCTCTGCAAAGAGAGTATTCTGAAGTGTTTGTACTCCACAAACATGTTCAGGGAGCTGAGGTCTAGGATAGGCCTCAGATCTCCCGTCTTCTTTGGAACTAAGAAGAAATGGGAATAGTAAACTGTTCCCCAAAGATGGGCGGGAACTGGCTCTATCGCTGCCTTCGAGAGAAGGGAGATGATTTCCTCTAGGACCAGAGGAAGATGTTGTGGGGAGTAAGACGACTGGGATGGTGGTCTTCAGGGTGGTTTCTGCAGAAACTCTATTGAGTGTCCTGCCGATATCAATTGGAGCACCCAAGCGTCTGAAGTTATCCTCTCCCAACCCAGGAAATGGGAGAAGAATCTCCTACCAACCGGTTCATCTGGAACCTCCAGAGACAATGGGAAAAGAAGGGAGTCAGAAGGTGTGGGGCCATGCAGCAGCCAAGGGTCCCGCGGCTCTTTTGCTGGGGGGAGTCTCGGGCAGATCCAGAGATGGCCAGCGAGTTTCTTACGCTGTGGGTCTGACTGCACTGATTGCCACTGATGTACCTCCTGGATTTTTCTCAATAACTCCAGAAAGGAAGGGTCCTCTGGAGGAGACCTCGGCCTGGAGTGTTCTGGAGTATGGGGCTCATCTTCGGGGTCAGAGTGGCAGGACTCTGAGTCCGAGTCAGAAGTATCTGATGAAGTGGAGGAAGAATCCTCCCTGCGTGGGGAGGGACGGCCCCTGTAGGGAGTACCCTGGGGCGCGTATCCTCCCATCCTCGGACGCCAGAGGGCTCTCCTCTGGTGTCGGGAAGGGGAGAGGGAGCCTCCCATCTCCGATTTAGGGGATCCTGTACAGGGTCCGGTGTTGGTAGATGACTTTCTACCTCCCTAGTGAGGCGAGCCTTGGCCTCAGCCCATCAGGAGGCCAAGGTCTCCTTCAAATCCGCTGGCGGCTGGGGAGTGAGCGGCGGAGGTGGAGGGGGATACGGATACTGAGGGTATCCGTAAGGGTAGTATCTGTAACCTGACGGCGGGTAGCCCAGCATCGGGTACTGGGGCACCGGATACTGCGGTGTCAGGTACCCGGGTGCCAGGGGCTCTGACGGAGCAGAGCGACCTGACAGAGGCCCTGCTGGCGGGCCAGACAGTGGTAACGCTGGCCCCGTGGGTGGCGGGCCCGGCGTGGGTATACCTTCGAAAGGGTCTGAAGGACCTGACGGAAGGATGGGCCTATCGCAAGGTAAGGGGACCCCAGATGGTGTCGGGACCAGCATCTGAGGGTCTGGATCAGGTGGTCCTGCCCAGAAGGAGTGTTCCCTGATGGCAGCATCCCAGTATCCTCGGTGACGACCAGAGAAGGAGGATCATAATCCCATGGGGTCAGTCAAGGAGACGCGGGGACCTCAGAGGGCAACATGGTGAGACGTTGCAGAGAGCTTGGAGCGTCAGACTGTTCTATGGGGTCCGCGCAGGCTTCTTGGATGGAGCAGGCGTCAGTAGAGCCGACTATCGGGTGTGCATCTGGGCAGACATTGGAGAAGCTGGCATCCAACTTATCGGACTACCTGCTCAAGGAAAGCTGCGCAGGAGGTGAGGCCTTGTCGAGGGGAGTTTTGGCTGGGCGCTCTCCCAAAGGGGTAATTAACTTAGCAGCCTTGTCCGGGCAAGCGTCGGTGGGACTGACGTCCGACTTCCCGGACCCGCTCTGACCTGAAGGCCGCATGGAAGAAGCGGCCTTCACGGGAACGGAGGTCTCCTTTGCCCCAGAGGCTCCTGAAGGGCCTGAGAGCACGAGCAAGACTGGAGGGGCAACGCCTTCTTGGTAACCACCAAGACGACCGTCGTGGAGCAATCCCCCGGAAGGGTCGTTACCTTAAGTGCCGCGACACCAGCCGGAATCGTGGCTGCAGTGGAAGCCAGTTCCCGCTCCCAGTGCTTCTCCTTGTCATGCTTTTACTTGTGACCTTCGGAGGAAGTAGAAGCCTGCCTAAGTTTCTTTAACTCTTTTTCCATAGAGGCCATTTTCTTCTTTAGGATATGGGCTTCCAGGGACAGCTGTCTTCTTTTGCGGGTAGCGGAGCTGAACTTCTGACAGTGCTGGCACTTCTCCACGGGGTGGTCTGGGCCCAGACACAAGAGGCACAAGGAGTAGCCGTCCTTGTGTGGAAGTTGGGAACCACACGAGTTGCACTTGTTCTTATGCGATTCGGAGGGCGTCGGGGGCGACATACACAGCGAATTGTTGAAAAAAAATCAAGAGATAAGAGAAAATAGGTTGAAAAGTTTGAAAACTTAGGGACCGACGAAAGATTGACAAGCGCTGTTCTACCATGAGGAACTTTCACAAGTCAATGGGAAAGAATTGGAAGGCAGGCGTGGGGTTCCCCGTCAGAAACTGCAAGCTAGAAATGTTTCCATGGGGTTCTGACGCCTCGCAGATCAGTCCTAAAATTGAATACCTACTGCAAGAGCCCTCTCGAAGTAAGATCTGGCATTTGGGCGCTTGCTGATTCTTTGTCTGGCGTTTATTTTGCCGACGAAAAGGATGCTTTTTTGTGTCTTTGGACAGTACATGGTATGGACCGAACAAAGTGCTGTGCCCTTATCCTGCAGGCTAGTTATGATGTCCTGGGTGTCTCCGCTGAACAGGACGGATCCCATAAAGGGGGCATCCTGGATAGCCAACTGAACATCAGGGGCTAGTCCAGATACTTTAAGCAAGAGTACCTTCGAAGGCTCACAACAGTGGCCACACCCTGAGCGGAGGAGTCCACTGCATTGTAGGTGGCCAGTAAAGAATGGCAACCAGCCACCGTGACCATTTTTAAAGTGGTTGCCAAAGAAGACTTTGACTCAGAGTCTCGTAAGGTCTTGATGACAGGTTCGAGCTGGCGGAACAAGGTTTTCTAGATCTCTAGCATGTGCAAGACATAGTTCAAAGCATGAATTGCTAGAGTACAGGATGCATAAAATTTCCTCCCAAACTAGTCCATTTGTCTGGACTCCTTATCGGGGGGTGAAGTGCTGAGGTGCTGTGGTTTGGTAGATCTATCATGGGCTGCTGTTATGACCACTGAGTCTGCTTTAGGATGTGTGCTCAGGTGGTCTTTCCTCTCAGGTGTCCTGTCGACCCGGTCGGCTTTTTTGGCCTTGGCCAGGATAGAGGAAGGTCTCTGCCAGATAGCTGAGGCTAAGTCCTCGTGTGGTTCCAGCCAGGGTGGGGTACCGGACTTGTATCAAGGAAGTCCAGGTACTCTGCCAACCTTTGTCTTTTGGGGTCCAGAGCCTCTGACTTCCACCCTTGGGCCTCCGCCATCTGTTTGGGGAGGTCCACAAAGGAGGGATTTTCTTGTGGGGACTTGGGGGATTCCCGAGAGACCAGGTCCTAATGGGGAGGGGTTACCAATCACGAGCTGTCCGCGCATGAGGAGTCCGAATCCGGCTCTGAATCCCCAGAATCCTCCGGAATTTCTGAAATAGGAGGACCTGGTGACACTCTCCATTAGATGAGTCGTAGGCACAGACAGACAATCTGACGTCGAAGGACGAGTGCCCACTGGTGAAGGCACACTAGGCAGAGGATCTAGGTGGCCGACACCCTGTGGAGCAGGATGCCTGTTATCGAGTTCAGAGACCAACTGACTGTTGGTCGCTGTCCACCAAGAATTGAGAATTTCCTTAAAATACTCCTGAGGCTGTTGAGGAGGTGGTGGTTGCATAAACCCAGATCCAGGCCCATATCCCCCAGAACTGTGTGGGAGGGTAATGGTGAGGGTAGCCCGGTGAAGGGTAAGAACCAGGGTAGCTCGGATAGAAACAGGCTGACGAAAAAGGGTCCTGCATCAGGGCTGACAAAGGGTACCCCGACGGAGGATAAGCTGACATCTGAAAACCCGACGTCAGACCATACTGTGGGTAAGACGAAAGGCCTAATGAAGGGTAACCAGATGGCTGCCCTGACAGAGGGAGAGCAGAAGGTCCTGATGGAAGGTAGCCAGAAGGAGGCCTCGCCGGGGGATAACCCAGTGGTGGTCCTGATGGGGTATAGCCTGATGGCGGTCCTGATGGGGGATAGCCTGACGGCAGCCCCGATGGAGGGAAGCCTGACGGACCAGCTGGGGTTCCCGAAGGAACAGCAATCTCTGATGGAAGAGATCCTGAGGGGTGCCCTAATGGAGGAACGCTAGGAGGTGCACCCAATGCATTAGAGCTCGATGGTGGTTCTGGTGGAGGCAAGGGAACCTGGGGACATTGGGGGGAAAAGGGTCTGGCGTCACTGGAGGTGGTGTAGGAGCCACTGTAAAGCCTAGCAGTCCTCTGTCGTCGGGAAGCTCCAGCGACGAATGGTCGTCCGTCAGAGCTTGCGCCCCAACGATAGCGGGGGAAGCTCCTGACGGGTCAGGTGATGGGAGTTCGTGAAGAGAACCTCATGGAGACCCCAGTCCTCTAGCTTGGACAGCTGTGACGTCCAGCAGCATCACGTCGGAGCCTGACTGATGCAAAGCGGTCAGGCGATCGGAGGGGCCGACGACTAGCTGATCGACCTGACTTACCAACCCCAGCCGGGCACTCCTCAGAGAGTCCAACGAGTGACTTATCGGCCATGCCTGCCATCTTATAGCCTGGAGGAGATGGGCCTAAGAGCAGAGGCGGTCTTGGACGAATCCGAGGGCCCCGCCGCCACAGTGACCAGTGGAGGTGGGGGGACCAAGGCCTGCCCAGAAGGTGGGAGCGCAGGCTTAGTCGCGGCACTTACTTTCTTGGAGGAAGAGGGCTGATCCTCCAATGAAGGACCCGTGGGCGTCTTCGCTGGAGGGAGGGAATGCTCCTCTTTCCTGTGTTTCTCCTTGTCCCTTTTCTTTCTCTTGTGGGAATCCCCGGGTGAGGACGACACGCTCTTCAGTTTCTTCAATTCTTGCTCCATTGAAGCCATTTTTTCCTTCAGGATATGGGTCTTGAGAGCCTGCTGGCGTTGTTTCCTCTTGGCCTGGTTAAAGTGGGTGCAGACCTCGCACTCCTCGACCTGGTGGCTAAGCTTGAGACAGAAGAGACAAAGAGAATGTTGGTCTTTGTGTGACAGTTGGACTCCGCACGAACCGTGCTTGTTTTTATGCTGGTCCGGAGAGAATGACATACAAACAACTCTTAGAAAAAATAAGAAAACGAATACTCATTGGATGGGAGTTTAAACTATGGTGACAAGCTTGAGTAGGTCCGACGTGCACAGGTTGACGGTGGGAAAGAACTGGAGGGCGGACGTGGGGACCGCCCACTATACAGGGTCATGTGACATCAGTCACATGACGTATGGTGGGCAGTCCCCCCGTCAGACAATGCTAGCAAAAGTTTCCATGCGGTCCTGATGTCAGGGGGCGCCAGTCCTTCAAGTAATTACCTACTGCAAGAGCCCTCTCGAAGTAAGAGCTACTGTTACAGGTGAGTAACCTGTGTTTCTAGGGACATGGATATGATGTTCTATTCACACTTTCTGGCAGAGTCCTAGCAGCTGTGTGGGAGGAGGGAGGCAAGGCACACACAACCTACTTACGGAACGGAGACTGGAGAACCGAGGCCTCATAACCAACATCCCGGCATGACTCTAAGTCAATGTGGTAATGAGAAATGAAGGTGTGTGCAGACCTCCAGGTCGCAGCCCTGCAGATTTCCTGGATAGGGACGTCCCTGGAAGCAGCCACTTGACACAGCGGTATGGCAGGTGGAATGAGCCCTTAGCCCTCCGGGATGCTCCCTACCCACCAACCTATAGTAGAGAATAATGCAGGATGTGATCCACCTGCCAATCATCCGCTTGGCTGCAGGTCTGCCAAGAAAGCTTCAGTGCAGGTGACAAACAGCTGGCGAACCTCTCCCCGAACTCTAGCCATGCGCTCTCTGTAATAAGCATGCACTTGCCTCAGGTCCAGAGTATGGAGCCTGTGCTTGGTCTCCGAGGTGTGACTGGTGACGTATACTGGGAGATTAATCACCTGGTTAAGGTGAAACTCCTACACAACCTTTGGGAGAAACTTCGGGTTGGGCGCAAGACAACCTTGTCCCTGTGGAAGACCAGGTAAGGAGACTCCACCGAAAGCTCCTGGAGCTCACTGATCCTGATGGCTGATGTGACAGCCACCAAGAAGGTGGTCTTCCACGACAGGCGAGAGATCACACCTGTGCATTGGTTCGAATGGCTTGCCCATGAGCTTTGCCAAAACCAGCAACAAGTCCCATGGTGGTGGTGGTTCACGCACCGCAGAGAGGATATGTGGTCAAGGCCCATGAAGAAGCACCAGACAAACTTCTGTGCCAACTGCTGACCGGCCCACACCTGGTAAGCTGAGATGGCTGCCAGGTGCACCTTACAGGCTGTTGACTGGAGGCCCGACAGAGAGGGACCAAATGTAATCAAGGATACTAGCCACTGAACAGGATAAAGGATCCAACCCCTTGCCCCGACACTGAATGGAGAATCTCTTCCAATTCAAGGTGTAGCACTTCCTGGTCAGCTCCTTCCGAGATGCCTGCACAACGGTGAAGACATCTTCGGACAGACCCAAAGCCTGGAACTCTAGCTGCTCAGGAACCAAGCCGTCAGGTGCAGGGACTGAAGGTCCGGGTGGAGCACCTCCCCCGATTGATGGAAAGCAAGTCTGGGCATAAGGGAAGATGCCTCGGGAGCCTGCTGCTGAGGCTGAGGAGATCAGGGTACCAGAACTGGCGTGGCCAGTCCGGAGCCACCAGGATCACCTGTGCCTTGTCCCTCCTGGCCTTGAGGAGCACCTTGTGGATCAAGGGAATCGGAAGGAAGGCACAGAAGAGGCATGGTGTCCAGGGCCTCAAGAAGGCCCCCCCCCGGCAGCAGTTCCTTGCTGAGGGGAGTAGCCACAAAACAGCCTCAGCTTTGTGTTCTTGCTGGAGGCGAACAGGTCCACCTGAGGGTTGCCCCACTGGGAGAACAGACTGTGAACTACCTCTGGGTGGAGAGACCACTCGTGAGATGCCTCACCCACCTAGCTGAGGGCATCTGCCAGCTGACTGGAGGCTCCTGCCACATGGATGGCTAGGAGATCTGCCTCCAGGCTGCGCACGAGGGTCCAAACATGGAGAGCTTCCCTGCACTAGCGCAGGGAGTGCATCTCACCCTGCTTGCTCAGGTAGTACATGGTTGTGGTGTTGTCTGTCTGGACTTGGACCACATGACTCTGAATGTGCACAGCGAATGCAGTCAGCGCTAGCTGAACTGCCCGGAGCTCCAGCAGGTTGATGTGGCATCAGGACTCTTCGGGGTCCAGAGCCCATGGACTCTGTGTTCCCCCAGGTAGGCACACCAGCCCATGAGAGAGGCATCGGTCGTCAGGATGACAGTTGGCTCTGGGCGGAAAACAGGATCCTTTCCTGCAGGTGTGCTGGGACCAACCACCACTGAATGGTGTCCCACATTCGCTGGGTCACAGTGACCAGCTGGTTGAAGTAACCTTTGCACTGAGACCACTGGCTGGCCAGCACCCACTGCAGGGAGCGAATTCTCCAGTGAGCCCAATGGACCACGGTGGTATAGGCTGCCATGTAGCCCAGCAGGCACAGGAAGTCCCAGGCAGGGTGCAATTGCCCAACCCAAAATGATCGGGCAAAGGAGGAGACAGTCTCCGTCCTGTCCGCTGGGAGCCGGGCTCTGGCTCTGCAAGAGTCGAGCTCCGCCCCGATGAAATTAATCACTCGCAAGGGTATGAGTTCCGATTTGGCATTGTTGACCAGGAGGCCAAGTCTGATGCAGGTCCTGAGGGCCAGGTCCCTGGACCGCTGCACCTCCTACCAGGAGGGACCTGCTATCAGCCAGTCATCCAGGCAGAGGTAAACCTGGACCCCTCGGTGTCTCAGGTAAGCTGCCATCACTGTGATGCACTTGGTGAAGCCCCTTGGGGATGAGGAGAGGATGAAGGGCATAGCCTGGAACTTATAGAGGGTTCCTTTAGCCCGAAAGCAGACGAACCTTCAGTGAAACGGACGGATCGGGATGTGAAAGAATGCGTCCTGAAGATTCAGGGAGCAAAATCACATGTTTTGCTTGAGATCATCTCAGATCATACTAAGTTACCATCCTGAAGGTGCATGACTTGAGAAACTTGTTAAGGTCGTGCAGATCTAGAATGGGGCTCCAGCCCCCCATCTGTTTTGGCACCAGGAAGTACCTGGAGACAAACCCTAGGTGTTCCGGAGGATCCGCGACAGGAACCATGACCTCCTTGTGGAAGAGTTGGGCCATGCTGTGTCTGACAGCTTCTGAGGATACCAAGTCCTCTGGTGGGGCGCAGGCTCGGCAAGGAGGGTACTGCTTGAATTCCTGAGGCAGACCCTGACCCACCACCTTGAGAACCCACCTGTCCATGGTGACAGCGGACCAGGCGGAAAGGAAGTGGCAGAGCCGACCCCCCCACAGGAGGACCCAGGGGAAGCGTGACAGGCATGAAGGAGGCACCCCTAATCCCATCACTGTGTAGGCTTGGAGGAGAGCCTCTGAGGGGCCACCAGAGCCTCTCCCTCCTGGCTTACAGACAACTGAGGCCACTGACTTGGGCTGAGGTTGCCAAGCCTGAGCCTGCTGGCCAGCTGGTTGCTGGGCTGGCTTGGCTGCAGGAGTGGAGGTGGACCAAAAGGGCTTCCATTTCTGATACTGCTTGGAGCCCTTGGGGTTCTTCTGGGAAGATGTCACGGAGTCCACGGTGGCACTGGACATCTCAATGTGTGAGGTGACCCTTGACCCTGGGCCCAAACAGGTCAATGCCCAGGAAAGGGACATCTTCCAGCTTGTGCCGAGTGTCCGCCGTGAAAGTCGAGCTCTTCAGCCAAGTCCTGCGGCACATGGCCACTGTGCCCACCACGGAGTGGGCACAGGAGTCCCCAGTGTCCATGGCAGTCTGGAGCTGCTGCTTGGCTACAGCCTGGCCCTGGTCTCGGACCTGTTTGACCGTGGTCTGCAGGCAGATGAGGAAGCACCCCATCTAAGGTGCCCAGCAGGGCATGAGAGAAGTGGGCCACGAGGAGGGTTGAGCTTGCCTGGTGGAGGCCAAGCGAGGAGGCAGCACAGACCTTTTTAGCTGCATAGTTCAGCTTCTTGGCCTCATCAGACAGCTTGTCAACATCCCCAGTGTTGCTGGAGCACCAGAACACAGAGTCAGCCACCAACCCCTCGGCTGAGGGGTACTCTGTGAATCCCGAAAGGGATCCGGTGGGTACCACATAGTTGCAGGTCATCTGGGCTGAAGGCGTATGGTAGGAAGTGGGGCATTGCCAGAGCTCCAGGGCAGGGCCAAATATGGCCTCTGCCACTGGGAAAGCCTCTGTTGGAAAGTTCCCCTGGATCTCGGTCAAAGGGTAACAAGTCCGTTTCTGGACGGGCTCCATCTTCATACCTATCGACTCAGAGATCAGATGGAGAAGTCCCATGAAAGAGGATGGACCTTCGTCTGTCAAGAGATCCTCCACGGACTCCATATCGACCTCACGGGAGTGCACGGAGGAACCCTTGGACTCCGAAGAGTCATCAAAGAACGGTCTACTGTCAGAGTCTCCAGAGACCCTTCGCGGACGATCAGGGTGACGGTGACCGACAGCCAATGGAGAAGCCCCTTGGCCAGCAGAGACTCCTTAGTTGGAGCACCGTCCATCGGCTGTTTAGGCGGCGGTTCCACCATGATCGGTGGAGAAGCTGGAATCGGTCGAGTCGGGACTGTTTTAATCAGTTCCGTCAGCGGAGTTGGTGTCGTCCATTCGGGCAACAGCCAGGTGATGGCCGGTGTAGAAACCAGGGTCGGTTTGGTGCCAGTGATCACCAATTGTTGCCACATCAAGTTCTCGTAGCACTGATGCAACTTGCACCAAAGCCTCTCCTCGCCCGAGGAGGAGGAGGATGAAGAACAGTGGTGGCGCCGCTTCCTGTGGTGCCGACAGCAGGAGCACTGATGACGACAGGACCGGCTCGACCCATGGGAAGAAGAATGGGAGGTCTCAACCTTGGCCGCCGGGGAGACCGGCAGTGAGGCTCGGTGTGAGTCAGTGATTGCTGAGGCTCCTCTTGGTCAGGGACCAGAGGCAGCTGGTCAGCGGACTGATCCATCCCTCCAACGGTCTGCATCAGGAACGGGGTTCTAGACAAGGAAATACTGGCCTCTTCAGTAGACAACTGGTCAGACGGCTTGAGAAAAATCTTGACTGGGACTTCGACCAGCGTCTCGGCCAGCAAGCCCAATGGGTTACCGTGCAGCCAGAGGCCAAGTCCGAGGATTCGACTGAAGTCAAATTTGGTGAAGCGTGGGAATCAGAAGCCCTCGACCGAGAGTGCTCCTGATCCCACGATCGGCGACAAGTCTTTTCTTTCTTAGACTCTTTTTTTAGATTTAAATTTGCCAGTAGGTCCCTGACCGAAAGTCGGCAGAGACTGGCATAATCCTTTGAAGGAGCCCATAAAGATTGAGTCCAGCTGAAGCGGCACAAAGGCAGAAGTCGAGGAGGAATTGACTGCAGCCTGGGCCGCCTCCTCTTCAAAGGTCACAAGCTGCTCAGTGGACCCTGCAGTCGTGGAGACCACCAAACTGGCATCCTTGGATTTGACTGGCGGGTTCCATTATGCTGGGCAGCCCAGTTTCAGGCAGGCGAGACAATCCTCCAGAATGGTCAGTGAAACAAGCGACAAAGTCGCAAACCTGGGGATCATGGTCGTGCCCCAGGCAGTAGATGCATGTGGCGTGCGGGTCGGTCCTGGACATCTTCTGCCTGCAAGGGCACCAGTGGAATCCGGGAGCGAACTTATCGTCCATTGTGGACGCAATCGAAGATCAAGCTGAAGACAAAAACTCATAAGAGTTGGTTTGGAAGGAATTCTGAAGAATGTAAGCGCTACAGCCTACTCAACGCGGGAGCGGTTATGAGGGTACCTGCTTCTTCCAATGGAAAGGAAGCTCTAGGGTCATGGGGCGGAGCCGAGGCAGCTACCACCTGGGTGGGTGGGAGGAGTTAGCTTGAAGACTTTCCAGAACATCTTAAAGGGAAAGGACACTGCCAGAAAGTGTGGATAGATCATCATATCCAAGTCCCTAGAACTTAGTCTTCTAACACCCTTCAGGGCCCCTCTATGGATTTCTTCCACAGAGTCACACTAGTGTAGACTGCCAGCAGAGCCCAAGCTTGAGGGGTCTAAGCTCTCAGCTCCACTGAAGAGAGATTTTAGGCCGGAGGACCCAAAAGTAGCATCCCTACATGCCTGCAGGTTCCAACTGCAATGTTTCATGAAAGAGTGCAGATGACCAGGTAGCAGCTCGGCAACTGTCCCTGATCAGGATGGCCCAAGCAGCAGCCTTGTATGCCTGGTCGAAGTGGCTAAGATACCCACAGATGGTACACATGAGGCTAGAGTGTAGCAGCGCAGAATGCATGACATGATCCATATAAGAGATAGTCTGCAGGATGACTCTGGGAGAATTCGGTGGTCCCTCAGAAAGCCTCTGTTCATAGACAGTGGAACAGGAGCAATCACCTGACAGCCATCAATGCAGTTTTTACAGCTTTCACGAGGCCCGGAAGGACACCAGCTGCTTCAAGGTTAATTAATACAGAACTCGTAAACAATCTTGAAAAGAACGGACAGGGTGGTGTATAGCACACCCTGTCCTTACGGAAGACCATGTAAGAAAGGTTAGTCAAGAGACCTTGAAGCTCACTGGCCCACTGGGCCAATGTGATGATAAGGCAACACATTTTGCAGAACAAGAAATTAAGTTCACGTATCAAAATCCGTTGAAAAAGAGACTGACAGCCCTTCCAAGGCCATCAGATATCCAGTTTTAGTTTGACAGGCTGAGAAAGTGGCCAAGTGTACCTTCAGAGAAATGGACCCAAGAATGGTCAACACCAATGACCAGAGAAAGCAAAGGATTGGAAAGATCTCACAATCCATCAGCGACAGGCCAAGCCCTTGACACCAGAGCAAAAATTGTTTCTATCTGACATATAGGTTTGCTGAATGGAAACTACCTTAATCTTCCAGCACAGAATCCAAGAGGTGCAACCTCTAGCATCTCAGGAACCTCGCCATCTGATGCAGGGAGACTAGGTTCAGGTGCTACATCATCCACATAAACTAAGTTAGTAGGTTCAAGAGCACTATCAGAGGCTAAATGATGAGTCAAAGCTGGTCTTCTTTCTATCAATACTAACACAGCTAAAACGGCGCAATCAGTATCAGCTGAGCATGCTCAAGACACGTCTTCAGCAGGACCTTGGGCACCAGAGGAAGGGATGGGAATGAACCCACTGATCCAGTTTAAGGCAAAGTCCCTGTACTTAACTGTGCCTCTCACTGGAGGTTGAATGCAAAAGACTGACAGGCTGAGATTTTCCCAGGATGCAAATAAACTGAAATGTGGGGTTCCACACTGATGAACAATAATGCACACAGAAAGTACAGTTACGTAAGAACTTACCGTAACAGTAGATCTTCGAGAGAGGCTCTTGCAGTAGGTAATTACATATAGGACTGACGCCGGCAGGCAGCAGGACCCCACGGAAAAATTTCTAGCTAGCAGTCCCTGGCGAGGGACCGCCCCCACGTCAGGTGACCGATGTCGGTATAAAGGGGTGGTTCCTTACGCCCACCTTCCAGTTCTTTCCCGCCAAGGGCCAACAAAGGCTTGACGAGACAGAAGTAGATATTTTCTTAAATGGAAAAGGAGCTAAAAAAGCTTAGGGGGATGGAGGGCGGGAAGATATTACCTACTGCAAGAGCCTCTCTCGAAGATCTACTGTTACGGTAAGTTCTTACGTAACTGTACTATCTTACTTCGAGAGGGCTCTTGCAGTAGGTAATTACATATAGGACTGAGTCCCAAGCAGTCTGGAACAAGGAGAAGCACACGGGAGGAGGAAAGCTACTGAAAGTAGATCCTCTAGCTGTGAAGACCTTAAGAAAGGAGGCCTTGCAGAACAGCCAGCCCGAAGCCCGCTCTACGACGAGAGGCAATATCCAAACTGTAATGTTTCGTAAAGGTATGGACGGAGGTCCAGGTGGCGGCAGCACAGATGTCTGCCGCCGACACATTCTTGAAACAAGCCGCTGAGGCAGCGACTCCTCTGGTGGAGTGGCCTCTGACTTGACCCGGGAGGGTCTTGTTGTACTTGTCATAACAGAAAGTGATGCAATGAGCCAACCATTTGGATAGGCATTGCTTAGAAACAGCATTGCCTTCTCGTTTAGGAGCAAAAGAGACAAAGAGTTGATCTGTCTTTCTGAGATCCTTCGTCCTGTTAGTGTAGTATCTCAGAATCCGGTGAACATCCATAGTATGTAAAAACAGGTTACTCACCTGTAACAGTAGTTCTAGGAGTGGTATATGTTGTTCATCACCCTTTAAATCTGGCTGGAAGTCTTCAAGCTGGCTCCTCCCACCCACCCGGGTGGTAAATACCTCGGCTCCGCCCCATGATGCCAGATCTAGCCCACTGGAAGCCAGGTTATGCGCCTTAAGCCAGGGAGGTCGGGTGGGTGCGTGTGGATGAACAACATATACCATTCCTAGAACTACTGTTACAGGTGAGTAACCTGTTTTTCTAGGAGCGTGGATATGTTGTTCATCCACACTGTCTGGCATACTCCTAGCAGTTCTCTGGGAGGAGGGAGGCAAGGCGCACACCCCCTACTTAGGAAAAAAGATTGGAGAACCGAGGCCCCAAAACCAGCATCATGTCGTGACTCAAGGTCGATGTGGTAATGGGTAATAAAGGTGTTTGCTGACTTCCAGGTAGCAGCCCGACAGATTTCCTGGATAGGGATGTCCCTGGAAGCAGCCACCGAAGCAGCAGTATGGAGGGTAGAATGAGCTCTTATCCCTCTGGGAGGCTCCTTGCCTGCCAATTCATAACACAGACTTATGCATGATGTGATCCATCTTGCAATAGTCCGCTTAGCTGCAGGTCTGCTGCTGGAAGCGGCTTCAGTGCAGGTTACAAACAGCTGGCAATCCCTCCTGAATTTCCACTGGCCCTTCCTTATAGTAGGAGAGAGCAATGCCTGAGGTCCAGAGTATGAGCCTGTACTGCAATGAGGTGTAGTTAGGGTAATATACCGCAGAGTCAACACCTGGTTAAGGTGAAACTCTGACACCACCTTCGGACGGAATTTCGGTGGGGGAGCAGGACAACTTTGTCCCTGTGAAAGACCAGATAGGGAGTCCACCGAAAGTGCCTGAGCTCCCTGTCCTTCTGGCTGACGTGATAGCCACCAGGAAGGCAGTCTTCCACAACAGACGAGCTTGCACTTGTGCATGGGTTGAATGACGCCCATGAGCTTTGCCAAACCAGCAAGAGATCCACGGAGGTGGAGGTTCACGCACCGAGAGGATATGTGATCCAGGCCTTTGAAAAGAGCCCGACCACTGTCTCCTGTGCCAATGTCAGCTGACCGCCCGCGCCCGGTAAGCAGAGATGGCTGCCAGGTGCACCCTAAGGGTCGATGATCAAGACCCCTTTGGAGAGAGACCAAAGGTAGTCTAGAATGTTAGCCACAGAGCAGGATAAGGGTCCAGGCTCTTTCCTGACACCAAATGGAAAACCTTTTCCATTTGAAGGCATACATTTCCTGGTCGATTCTTTTCGAGATGCTTCCACCACAGTGTAGACATCCTCGGAAAGACCCAGAGCCTGGAACTCTAGCCGCTCAGAAACCAGGCTGTGGGTGCAGGGATTGAAGGTCCGAGTGGAAGACCTCCCTGGTTCAACGATATCAGGTCCGGGTGTACAGTCAGCCCGGGGCCCTGCAGCTGAGGCTGAGGAGATCTGGATACCAGAACTGGCGTGGGCCAATCTGGGGCTACCAGGATCACCTTCGCCTTGTCCTCCTCACCTTGAGTAACACCTTGTGGATCAAGGGAAATGGAGGGAAGGCGTAGAGGAGGCCTGGGGTCCACGGCCTCGAGAAGGCATCCCCCTGCAGCGAGCCCTGCTGAGGGGGGCGGGCATGGAACAGCCTTAGCTTGGTGTTCTCCCTGGAGGCGAACAGGTCCACCAATGGTTTGCCCCAACGGGAGAACAGATGTAAGCTACCTCTGGATGGAGAGACCACTCGTGGGATGTCTGGCCTATGCGGCTGAGAGCATCCTCCAGCTGGTTCGAGACTCCTGCCACATGGATGGCTAGGAGATCCGCCTCCAGCCGGCTGACGAAGGTCCAGATCTGGAGCGCCTCCTTGCATAGCAGACGGGAGTGCATGCCGCCCTGTTTGTTGAGGTAGTACATGGTCGTGGTATTGTCCGTCTGGACTTGAACCACTTGACCCCGGAGCTGAGGAGCGACAGCTGACAGTGCCAGTCTGACTGCTCTGAGCTCCAACAGGTTGATGTGGCCTCGGGAGTCCAGAACCCGTGGGCTCTGTTGTCCCCCCATGTGGGCTTCCCAGCCCATGAGAGAGGCATCGGTCATAAGGACGACCGTCGGCTCGGGGCGGACAAATGGGATTCCTTCCCGCAAATGACTCGGGGACGGTCCACCATTGGAAAGCATCCCACATCCTCTGGGTGACCGTGACCAGCTGGTCGAAGAGACCCTAATGCTGAGAACACTGGGCGGCCAGCTCCCATTGAAGGAGGCGCATGTGTAATCTGGCCCAATGGACCACTGAGGTGCACACCACCATGTAACCCAGGAGGCACAGGAAGCCCCGGGCAGGGCGCAAGTGCCCAACCAGAAATGATTGGGCAAAGGAGGAAAGAACCTCTGCCCTGTCCGACAGGAGCCAAGCTCTGGCTTGTCGAGAGTCGAGCTCTGCCCCGATAAAGCCCATCACCTGAGAGGGCACGAGTTCTGACTTGGCCTCGTTGATTAGGAGGCCCAGGTGGGAGCAGGTTCGGATGGTCAGGTCCCTGAACCTCTCCACCTCCTGTAGGGAGGAACCCGCCAGGAGCCAATCATCTAGATAGGGGTAAATGTGAACCCCTTGACACCGTAGATGGGCTGCCACCACTGCAATGCATTTGGTGAAGACCCTTGGGGCCGATGACAGGCCGAACGGCATGGCTCTGAACTCATACAGGGTCCCTTCGACCCTGAAGCGGAGGAACCGCTGATGGGATGGACGGATTGGGACGAGTAGAAAGGGTCCTGAAGATCCAGTGTACAGAACCACATGTTTCGCTCCAGAGATGGTATGATCTGGTTCAGAGTTACCATCTGGAAGGTGCGAGACCTGAGATACCGATTCAGGTCGTGGAGATCTAGGATGGGGAGCCAACCCCCCGTCCGCTTGGGCACCAGGAAATACCTGGAGATGAAGCCTGGGTCTGAAGGAGGATCCGGCACTGGAGCTATCGCCTCCTTGAGGAGGAGCTGAGCAATGTGCGCCAACTGAGATCCTTTCCTCCCGTGGGGCATGGGCCCGGCTGGGGAGGTACTGCTCGAACTCTAGAGGCAGTCCCTGCCCGACCACTTCCAGAACCCACCTGTCCGAAGTGATACCGGACCAGGCGGAAAGAAAGTGGCAGAGCCGGCCCCCCACGGGAGGACCCAGAACTGGCGTGACGGATGCAGGGGAGGCCACCCCTGACTCGTCACTGTGCAGGCTTGGAGGAGGAGGAGGAGGCACCTGGACCAGCACCTCGGCCTCTTTTGCGGGGCTGTTGGGGACCATGCTTGGGCCTAGGGAGCCAAGCTTGAGCCTGCTGCTGTTGCTGACCTCCCTGGAAGGAGGGCTGTCTAACCACAGGGGAAGAATGCCGAAAGGATTTCTTCTTGCACTTCTGCTGGTTCTTGCCCGAAGAACCTTTAGCAGAGGTGGCATCTAAGGTGGCATTAGACTGCTCAATGCGCTGTAGATGACCTGCCACTCCCGGACCGAAGAGGTCGGTGCCAAGGAAGGGCACGTCAGCTAGCTTGTGCTGAGTATCTGCGGGAAAGGAGGATAACCTCAGCCAAGCCCTGCGGCGAGTGGCTACCGCGGCAGCTAGTGAGTGGGCACAGGAATCACCAATGTCCAGGTTCGTCTGGAGCTGTTGTTTAGCAACAGCACGGCCCTGGTCCCGGACCTGCTTGACCGTGGTCTGCATGTCTGCTGGGAGATGAGGGAGGACTTCATCAAGCGACCCCAAAAGGGCGTGAGAGAAGTGTGCCATGATCACTGCTGAGCTAGCCTGACGAAGGCCCAGGGATGATGCCGCGTAAACCTTCCAGGCCGAGTGGTCCATATTTTTGGACTCCTTGTCCGGAGGGCGGTCAGTATCGAGAGCTGCCCGTTCACCTAAACACTGAGGCAGTCACAAGGCTTTCTGCCGAGGGATGCTCAGTGAAGCCTGCCAGGGACCCCATTGGCACCGCGTACTTGCGGGCCATGCAGGCAGATGGAGCCGGGCAAAAGGCTGGATGCTGCCAAAGTTCCAGTGCTGGGCCAACTATGGCTTCGGCCACTGGGAAGGCCTCCGTCGGGGTATCCCCCCTCTTGAGAATATCCGTGAGAGGATATTATGCCTTCTTTTGAATGGGCTGCAAAGGCATACCTGTTGACTCCGAAATGAGTCGAAGGATGCCCTGGAAGGAAGAAGGCCCTTCCTCCAGGCCCGTCACTGACAGCTCATCATGTGAGTGAAGGCTGGTAGTATCCAAATCTGAGGAATCCAGATACAAGGGTCTCCCACCTAAGTCCCCTCAATGCGCCTAGGGTGATCAGGAGTGACCGTAATGGACAACCTATGGGGCAGGCCCGTAGTTGTCGGTCCTCCTTAGAGGGGAGCCCCTCCCTGAGGCTGTTTTGGTGGTGGTTCCACCAAAATTGGTGGGAGCCCGTAACAGGCCGAGCTGAATCGCGTACGTCCCCGGAGGAGACCAGAGTCCTCGGAACCGAGGGAGTCTGTGTCGGCCGAAGAGGTTGGGGCCAAGTAATGGCGGTACAGCGGAGCAGGCGGCTTGACCCGTCAAAGAAGTTACTACCACATGAGGTCCTCATAACGTCCGCGGACTTCGGCTCAAGTCTCCTTGTCCGAGGAGGATGAGGAGCGGTGGCGCCTCTTCCGAGAGTGTTTGTGACCCTTCTTCGGTTTTCCGACCGATGGGGTCCTACTCCTCGATCAAGACTGACGCAGTCAGTTCTGTCGGTCGGGAGAAGCCAGATTCGATGAGAACAGAGGTTCCGGCTCTTGTCCCTCGATCGGGATACCCGAAGGACGAGTCTCCTAAATGGGAAGGGAGAGAATAGAGTCCTCCCAAGGGTGGTCGACAATGGCTCGATCTGGTCGAGAAATCTTAGCCCGGTTCTGCCGTATCCTTGACTCGGTGCCTGGCCTGATGGAAGGTCCGAAAAGCCGGCAGCCAAGGAGGCAATCTCGACCGTGGTCGAGACCCCCTGCTCCTGAGTGTCGGACCGCTCTCAGTCCCAGGAGCATCTTCTTCGGGTAGAAGCAGAGGATTTTGGATCCTTATCCTTCTTCTTGGAGTGCGAGCCCGAAGGCACCTCACCCTTAGTAGGGAGAGACTGGCACAACTCTCGGAAGGATCCCGTGAAGGTGGAGCCCAAGTTGAGCGGCACAAAGAAGCTTCGGTTGGCCGAAGCTTGGGCAGCTTCCTCTTTGAAGGCCGCCATCTGCTCGAGCTGCTCGGTGGATCCCGCAGCTGCGGAAACCGCCCACCTGGCTTCCTTCGATTTCACCGGTGGATTGCAAAGCTCCGGTCTCCCCAACTTAAGGCACGCCTTGTGGTCCTCCAGAACGGTGGGATGGAAGGCCGAACAGATGGTGCAAGCCGAAGTATCATGCACAGCGCCTAGGCAGTAGACACACGAGAGGTGGGATCGGTGTGAAACATTTTTTGTTCACAAGGACACTGGCGAAACCCGGGGGACGACTTGTTCTCCATATCCAAAGCGTTCTGATCTGAATCGTAAACTCTGATGAGTTTTAAGGTGAGTAAGTGCGGCGAAAACCGTCGATTTGACTCCAGGGCCTATGGTACTGCAAAGTAGCACGAGGGAACCTGTATCTTCCACCGGAAAGGAAGATCTGGCATCATGGGGCGGAGCCAAGGTATTTACCACCTGGGTGGGTGGGAGAAGCCAGCTTGAAGACTTCCGGCAAGATTTAAAGGAGAATGGGACAATGCCAGACAGTGTGGATGAACAACATATCCACGCTCCTAGAACAAATACTCCCCTTGATTGGAGTACTGCGTAAAAAAGGCGGGTAACTCTATGGACTGGTTCAGAGTAGATTCCGCTATCACCTTGGGGAGAAACTTGGGATTGATGCGCAGAGCCACACGTTCCTTGTGGAAAATTAAGTATAAATTTTACACATCAGAATATAGAGCTCGGAAAATCCTTCGAGCAGAGGTAATGGCTACAAGAAAAAGTGTCTTCCAGGAAAGGAGCTCTCAAGTCTCATGAAGCTGCTGTCAAAGGAGGCAGAGTTAGTTTCTCAAGAACAAAATTCAAATTCCAAGGAGAGGCGGGGAACTCGGATAGGAGGTCTCAGGTGAGAACCCCTCTGAGGAAAGTCTTAGAGACTTCCAGCTGAGCAAACGTTCTGTCTGCCAAAGACATGATGAGGCCGAAATGGCCGCCATGTAACTTTCAGGGAGGAATGACTAAGACCCAGATCGAACAGATGGGCCAAGGTACTCCAGCAGGCGACCAACAGGGCAGAAGAAAAGGCTCAACGTCTTTGAAGCAGCCCAAATTGTGAATCTTTCCACTTCATGGCATAGGTAGACCTGGTAGAGGTTTCCTAGCCTCACCAGAATCTCTGCCACCTGGGAGAAACTCCAAAGCGGGCCTGAGCTATGTCTGCAGGAGCCATGCATGAAGCTGAAGGACTTGAGACCTGGATGGACCAGGGTCCCCTGATCCTGGGTCAGCAAACCTTGCGACAGAGGAAGAGGAAGCGGCGGTTCCTCTGAGGAATTGCTACTGAAGAGAGAACCAAACTTGCCTGGGACAAAAAGTAGCGATCAGAATCATTCGTGCTCCTTCTGACCTTAGTTTCTGCAAGACCACTTGGGATCAAAGGAATTGGGGAAGGCACAGATGAATCTGTCCTTCCAATCTAGAACACAGCGTCTCTCCAGAAAAATGCCTACATGCAGGCAGGCGAGCAGAAGACTGGGCGTTGCGTTTTGAGGGAAGTGAACAGGTCTGCATGTTGTTCCCAGTGTAGGAAGATATCGTCTAGGACCCCTGATCCAGTTCCCACTCAAATGCGCCCGGGCAGATGGGCGACTCTGCTTGTCTGCCAAGGTGTGTCGACTCCCAGAGGCATGAATTGCCGTGAAAGTGTGAAGGTCGTGCTTGCACTGCCCAGTCCCCACTCTCATTGCTTCCTGCAAAGAGGTAGGATCGAGTCCCTCCTGTTTGTTGATGTACCATACCACATATATTGTCTGTCTGGATGGCTAGGTGGCCTGGAAGGAGATACAGGTGGAGGGCTTGGAGGGCATACAGTACTGCCCGAAGCTCTAGCACGTTGATGTGAAGGGTTTGTTCAAGCTTGGACCAAGAGCCCTGGGTCCGATGAAGACCGAGATGGGCTCCCCAACCTTTGCCCGAGGCATCTGTAGTCAGAGTCTGGGAGGAGGGGGGAGGAATGAAGAATGAAACCCCCTGAAACAGGTTCTCTCTGACCATCCACCACTGCAAGTCTCGAACCATGGGAGAGGAGACCAGAACTAGCCGATCCAAGTCGTCACTCAATTGATCCCATTGGTAGGCGGGCGACACTGGGAAACCCTCATGTGGGAGCTGAGCGCGAGGAACTTTGGGATAGCAGCTGCCATGAGCCGAGAAGGCAAAGAACCGACCTTGCAGTGACTCACCTGTGGCTGGACAACAGGCTTACCTGAGTCTGAATAGGGGCTGCCCTGTCCGGCGGCAGGAAGACCCTGCCTAGGGTCGTGTCCAGTATCACCCCGATAAACTGCAGTCTCTGGGATGGGATCAAATGAGACTTGGAATGGTTGATGGTAATACCTAGGCAGACAAAGACCTGTTGGGTAAGGAAAGGCAGACAGGGTTCCTCCTGGACAGAGGCTGCCAGGGAGCCAGGCGTCCAGGTGGGGAAAACCTGCACTTCCAGGAGTACGCATGGGAGGCCGCCGCCACCACTGCCAGGCATTTGGTAAATACTCTGGGAGCCGAGGAGAGGCCAAATGGAAGTGCCTTGAACTGGTAGTGGTCCCCCTGAAAAGCAAAACGGAGATATTTGCAGTGGGATGGGCGAATGGAGATATGCAGGTAGGCATCCTGCATATCCACAGCGCACATCCACTGGCTGGAGCGGAGGAGGGCAGAAGGCTCTGCAGTGAGAGCATTCTGAACCTCTTGTATTCCACGAATAGGTTCAGGGAACTGAGATCTAGGATGGATCTTACATCTGCTGTCTTCTTCAGGACCAGGAAGAAATGGGAATAGTAATCCATGCCCTGGAGAGAAGGGGGGACAGGTTCTAGCGCCTCTTTCAGCAACAAAGCTGAAATCTCTTCCTGGACCAGAAGATGATGTTCCCAAGAGTATGACGACCTTTGGGGAGGGTGATGAAGTGGTTTCTGAAGAAACTCTACTGAGTGTCCTTCTGCAACTAGTTGGAGCACCCATGAATCTCTTGTTATCCTCTCCCAGCCCGGAAGGTGGAGGGAGAACCTCCCTCCTACTGGTTCCTCTGGGAAGCCCGAAGGCTGTGGGAGAGGGAAGGAGTCAGGTGGTGTGGGGCAGCGCTGCAGCTTGCTGAAGCCCACTGCTTTTGGGTGGAGGAGGCTTGGCAGCTGAGGGGCCCGTTTAGTGGCCCGCTTTCCGGAGGTTTCGCCTTTGGCCAATTCCGTCTAGAAAGGGCGAGCGCTGCGGTTGATGGGGATGGTACATAAAGTCAGACGGCTTTAGGTGCCGTCCCTTCTCCCATAGATCGGTGATGATGTCCTTGACATCACCTCCAAAGAGCACCGACCCCCGGAAGGGTGCTTCCTGGATAGCGGACTACACTTCCGGGACCAACCCTGACACAGCGGAGCCAAGCATGACGTCGTAAGCCTATGGCAAAAGCTGAGCTCCGTCCAGCAGTGTCCACTGCATCGTAAGTCGCACGAAGCATGTGTCGACTGGCCGAACGTGCACAGCGGACAAGGTCAGACAGTTCCTGCTTGACTTGAGAGTCCGGTAGGGAGTCTAACTTGGTTCCCACCTCAGAAAGAATTTCCTTCTGGTAGTCCCCCATGTGACCAACATAGTTCAGGGCCCTGATCCCCAGCATGGAAGAAGCAAAAAATCTTCTTTCCATACTGGTCCAGAAGGCGAATTCTTTATCAGGTGGCGACGAGCTAAGGTGTTTTGGATTAGCTGACCGGCCGTGGCCGGCGCTAATCACGACTGAGTCAACTCAGGGTGGAAATCTAAAGTGGAAACACCCTCTGGAGCCTGGTATAGCCTGTTTGACTTCCGAGGAAGAGGGCTAATGCCGACTGTTGTTTACAAATAGTGGTAACAAGGTGGGCATGAGGCTCAATCCAGGGTGGCACCAAGGTGGGAGCTGTGACGGGCAGATCCAGATGCTCAGCGAGTTTCAACCACTGTGGGTCTGGCTCCAATGATTGCCACTTATGTACTGCCTGGATCTGATGTAGGAGCTCTGTGAAAGAAGGATCCTCTGGAGGAGACTTCGGAGGAGTCCTTGGCCTGGGCTTTGACTGAGAGCGAGGCTCATCGTCCTTCTTGGAGCAGCCGTCGGAGACGTCTGAGGAGGAGGAAGAAACTGAAGAAGATGACTCCCTTTCCCATCTAGGGGGAGGAACATAGAAACATAGAAGTTGACGGCAGATAAGGACCGCAAGGCCCATCTAGTCTGCCCATTTCTTTTTCTACCTTATAAATGTGCCATCGGCCTTTGCTCTGTCAGTGGCCTATCTATTCATAGTCATTTGTATTGCTCCCTTATGCCTATCCATGCCTGTTTGAAGCCCTGCACTGTATTCATAGCCACCACTTCTTGTGGTAAGCCATTCCATGCATCCACCACCCTTTCTGTGAAAAAGAATTTCCTCACATTCCCCTTAATAGCCTCCCTCTAATCTCATGCTGTGTCCTCTTGTCCTGCTATTTTTCTTATATTTAAACATGTTAGACTCTTTCACCTTGTTTATGCCCTTAAGGTGTTTAATGTCTCGATCATATCACCTCTCTCCTCCTTTGCTCAAGGGTATACATATTGAGCTCCGTTAATCTGTCCTCATATGTCTTCTGATGCAGTCCCTGCACCATTTTGGTTGCCCTTCTCTGGACTGCCTCAATTTGGTTAATGTCCTTGTGAAGGTGTGGCCTCCAATACTGCCGCAGTACTCCAGATGAGGCCTAACCAATGTCTTGTACAGAGGATTATTACCTCCCTCTTACGACTTGTGATACCCTACTAATACACCCTAACACCCCTAGCCTTACCTACTGCTTTAGAGGTCTGCTTGGATGATTTTAGGTCATCAGTGATGATGATGCCCAAGTCTCTTTCTTCCTTTGTGACTGCTAGCAACTCCCTCCCAGCCTATAGAGTGGCTTCAGGGTTTCTCTTCCCTATGTGCATGATTTTGCACTTCTTTGCATTAAATCCCAGTTGCCACTCTTCTGACCATTCTGCTAGTTTATCCAGATCTCTTCTCATTCTGCCCACCCCATCTGGATCATCTACTCTGTTGCAGATCTTGGTGTCATCTGCAAACAGACAAGCCTTACCCTCTAGTCCATCTGCAAGGTCACTAATGAAGATGTTGAATAGGACTGGCCCCAGGACTGATCCTGAGTACCCACTTGTGACTTGCATCTCTTCTGACTGTATACCATTTACCACCACTCTCTGTTTTCTGCCAGTCAACCAGTTTGCCACCCAGTTGACCAACTTCTGACCCACCCGAGCCTACCCAGCTTATTTATCAATCTTCTATGTGGAACAGTGTCAAAAGCTTTGCTGAAGTCAAGGTGGCGACATCAACTGCTCCCCTTGGTCCACCACTCTGGTTACCCAGTCAAAGAAATCTATGAGATTAGTTTGACAGGACCTTCCTTTGTAAACCCATGCTGTCTTGGATCCTGGCCCCTATGGATTCCAGGTGTTGCACTATCCTTTCCTTAAGAAGTGCCTCCATAATCTTGCCCACTACTGAGGGTAAGACTGACTGGTCTGTAGTTCCCGCCTCCTCCTGCTACCACTCTTGTGGAGCGGGATCACATAAACCCTTCTCCAGTCTTCTGGGACCTCTCCTGTGCTCAGAGACTCACTAAACAATTCTGCTAATGGCTCTGCTAGTTCCTCCTTTAGCTCATTAAGTACCCTGGGATGTATGCCATCAGGTCCCATTGCCTTATCCACCTGAGCTTGCAAGCTCTTGTAGGACCCTTTCTTTTGTGAAGGGAGTAGTGCTCACCTCCCTCCCCTGTGTCCATGATGCTGAGCTGTGGGCCCTGCCCTACCTTCTCTTCAGTAAATACTGAGCAAAGTATCTATTTAGGATAGATGCCTTTACAGGGTCCTCCTCCTCACATGCTCCTTTTCTCCATTAAGCTTAGCAATACCCCCTCTGGACTTTCTCCTTTCACTAATGTATCTATAGAAAGTCTTGTCACCTTCTTTTACTGTTCGTGCTAGTGTTTCCTCAGTTTGGGACTTTGCCTGCCTTACTGCCTTACCTGCTTCCCTTAGGGCAGTTTGGTATGCCTCCCTATCTTCATCCCGCTGTGTTCCCTTATATTTCCTGAAGGCCAGCCTTTTGGCTCTGACCTTTTCTGCTACTGTATTTGAGAACCAAAGTGGTTTCCTTCTTCTTTTGCACTTCCTTTTCTGTCTAACACAATGGGATGTTGCTTCAAGTATTGCATCCTTAATGCTTGCCCACTTTGCCTGTACCCCCTCACCTGTGTTTCTTTTGCCAGGGCTAGCTTAACTCTGTTGGCCATCTTATCAAAGTCAGCTCCTCTGAAGTCCCATATTTTGCCTTGGAATGGGATGATTTAGATGTAGTAGCCAAATTGAACCATACCATGTGATGGTCACTGGCCCCCAGGTGACCTTCTACCTGGAGATCTGTGATCCCTTCTTTGTTAGTCAGTACTAGATCTAGGATAGCCCTGTCTCTTGTGGGTTGCTGTACCAGTTGTTTGAGGCCCTCCCCCTGCAGGGAATCCACTATGAGTCTAGTTCTGGCAGATGTTCCTGCTGGTATTGACCAATCTGTATCCGGCATGTTGAAGTCTCCATTATCAGAACCTCCCCTTTAGCTGTCATGTTTTGTATATCTTCTAACAGTAATGTGTCTATGTCCTCCCTCTGGTCTGGGGCCTGTAGACAACCCCAGTTCTTATGGCTGTCCCATTTCCTGTTTCAGGGTGACCCACAGTTCTTCTGGCTCCTTATGTGTATTCTGAATTTCTGTAGCTTTGATATTTTCATTAACATACAGGGCCCTCCTCCCCCCTTTTGCACCTCGGTCTCTTCTGAACAATACATAGCCAGGTACTGAAGTCTCCCAAGTGTGGTTACTGGTAAACCACGTCTCACTAATTGCTACTATGTCCAGTTTAGCCTCTGACATTGTGCCTGCAGGTCTGGGATCTTATTTCCCAGGCTGTGAGCATTGTGTACATGATTTTCCATTGGCCAGATTTTGGTGTGTTAGTTGTTGGGTGAAGTTTGGCATTACCCTGTGCATCGTATGGGGAGACAAACCTTTTTTCTTACCTGGTGATGCAAATGAACGGCAAACATGCTGAATTCCTGTTTGACCACTAGCTGAGGGGAGGGTGTTCTTCCCATTCGACGTATGGGGTGCTGCACCCCTCTCCCCATTTGCTAGTTTAAATATTCTGCAAAGCGTCAAACTTCTGCCCCAATGCACTGACTCCCTCTTTAGTCAGATGCAGTCCATCAAATTTAAAGAACTTTCGCTCCCAGAACTGTTGCCAGTTCCCTACAAATCTGTGTCCTTTTTCCTGGCACCAGCCCTTGAGCCACGTGTTTAGCTCCCCTATCTCCCCTTCTCTGACCTTCCGTCCATCTGCTCCCTTCTCCCAGACTGGCAGGATCTCAGAGAAGGAGATGCCGGACGAAATAGATGATAGTTTGTCACCCAGCCTAGTCAGGTGTTCCTTGGTCTCCACAACTGACCCGGCTGGCGAGATCTGATAGTCCTATGTGTACTAGGACATCAATGTTTTCTCCTGCTTTGTGAACAATTTTAGCAATGCGGTCAGTGTCTCTCCATGCTGATGTACCTGGGAGACATCTGACCATCACCCTGGCTGGAGATGGGTATCAACTCCCGAATCATGGAGTCTCCTATGATCAGAAGTTTTTGGATTTCCTTTGTGCTTGTTTAGTTTTGGTTCCTGATTTGGGTGAGTATTGTTGTGCTAGCTCCTGTGCCGCAGTGTCCTGCTCTGCAGTGTCTTCTGCCTCTTTATTTGATTTCAGAGATAGAGGCAGATACCTGTTTATAGTGTTTATATGGTTTTTGGAGGTAATGTGTTGGAGAGCAGAGAGTGATGGGGCACCTGATTTGCTCCTCCTAACCACCTGCCAACCTCCTGGACCAACTACCCTCTGCGGTCGAGGTTTTTCTGTTGGATGCTGGGGAAATGGCGGGTGGTTCTTATAATGTATTTCCTCTTCAATATGAAATTTGAGCGTGCAATCTCTGCCCATGCTGCCCGGAGCTGAGCCCTAAGATCTCCAAAGGCCCAGCATGTAGGACAGTGTCCTAAATCCTGTAAGACTGTCCTTCTGAAAATTGTTCCACAGTACCTGCAGTTAATGAAATCGGACCCTTTGGGAAGCGTGTCCTGCCCCTCTCTGGACCCAGAGGGATTATCCCTGGTGTCTGGAGGAGGAGAGGGAGTTTGTCGCTGTGGACATACGGGAACCTGAACCGGCACAGTCGTCGGAAGGACTCTCTATCTCTTTGGTGAGCTGAGCCTTGGTCTCAGCCCACCAGGAGGCTAGCGTCCTGCAAATCTACCGGCGGCTGGGGGTGGTGGAGGAGGAGGGGATAAGGGTATGGGTTATACCCATAAGGCGAGATTCATAACCCGCCGGGCGGAAGCCCAGCCGCCGGGTATTGTACGTCAGGTAGGCCGGTGCCGGGTACTGCGAAGGCCGGATACTGCGGTCCCGGTACGACGGTGTCGCATATGACGAGGCCGGCACCTCGGATCCGAGGGAGCTGCCAGAGCAGACGGCCCCGTGGATGGAACTGGAGCAGAAGACCCGGGGTGGAGGGCCCGCGGCCGGGCGGCATCCGGAAGCAGGATGTCATCCGGGTCGGGCACTACTGGAGTGCTGGGGCCGGGCGCCGAGGTGCCGGATGCTGGAACCTGTGTCAGATCAGCAGGAGGTTGATCCGACGGAGGTGGGAACCAGGACCTCAGCCTCGCCCAGGGAAGGAGGGGAAAAGTCCCCGGGGTCAGGCTGAGGAGACTTAAGGGTCCCCGGAGGGCAGCGAAGGCTGCGGGGAGCCAGGAACGATGGACGTGGGAGGGTCCGGCGGCGGCTCATCCGCTGTGCGGACGTCGGGCGGCCCGACGTGCGTTTTGTCAGCGGGATCCAGGCGGACGTCGGAGGAGCCGGCGTACGACTTAACGGATCCTTCGCTAGAGGCAAGCCGTGAAGGAGGGGCGGTCTGGTCTGGCAGAAGAGGGGTCGTGCGCAGCCCCGGAAGGTCGGTCGACTTACCGACCATCTCTGTGCGAATGTCGGAGGAGCAGACGTCCGGCTTATCGGAGCCGCCCATGCCGGTAGGCCGGGAAACCACGGCTTTACCAGGGACAGAAGCCTCCAAGAGCCCGGAGGCGCCCGAATGGCCAGAGCGCGAGCCAGACGGGCGGGCTGGATGCCGCTTCGAAACTTCTAAGGCGGCCGCCGAGAAGCGTCTCTTCGGGAGATATCACTCAATACGGCGACTCTTTAGGAGTCGCGGTGGGAGAGAAGCCCTTGTCCCGCTGCTTTTCTTTGTCCTTTCTCTTGCATGGCCTTAAGGGAAGTTGGCGCTGCCGAAGTTTTTTGAGTTCCTTTTCCATGGAGCTCATCTTCGTTTTGAGAATGTGGGCTTCCAGGGACTGCTGCCGCCTTCTCCAGGTGGCCGCGTTGAAACTCACGCAGTGCTGGCACTTCTCAACTTGATGGTCGG
Organism: Neoceratodus forsteri; assembly: GCA_016271365.2. Lineage (NCBI taxonomy): Eukaryota > Metazoa > Chordata > Ceratodontiformes > Ceratodontidae > Neoceratodus > Neoceratodus forsteri. The sequence continues at coordinate 1,099,068,039 of CM057451.1, forward strand.
GGCCTAGACAAAAAAGGCACAGGGAATGGCCATCCTTGTGCGGGAGTTGGGAGCCGCACGAGTCGCACTTATTTTTGTGCTCGGAGGGTGTAGGGGACGACATACACCAATGGATGACTGACGATTATAGTAGAAAAAGCGAAAAAACTTGGTAAAATAACCGACGAAAGGGCCTGACGAGCAGGGAACTTTTCCACGAGGTGCTGGCATAAGCTAACAGTGGGAAAGAATTGGAAGGCGGGCGTGAGGGACCGCCCCTTTATACCGACTTCTCCTGACGCCGGTCACCTGACGTGGGGGTGGTCCCTCACCAGGGACTGCTAGCTAGAAATCTTTCCATGGGGTCCTGCCGCCTGCCGGTGTCAGTCCTATATGTAACTACCTACTGCAAGAGCCCTCTCGAAGTAAGATCTATGGGCGCACATTTGTCAGACAGTTTTAAAAATAATGCTTTTCAGTGTTCTTTTCCCAGGCTTAGGACACAGAAAAAGGGATGACTGAACTTCTCAGTAAATCAATCTTTTAATATTTATTGCTATATTAGTGGAATCCAATGTTTTGTAAACACTGCTACTATGTCAAGGAAAGGTGGTCACTGGTTTTACTGCACCAGTTCAAACAAACTAGGAAAATCCAAATCTCCTGGCTAACTCCTTACAGTTTATACAGCATCATCCAAGCCTCCCAATTCTAATTATTTTCAGATTCAAGTTGACTCCTCTACATGTCCAGGCACAAAGGAAGTAGTCAACTCCTTTGCTGTTAAAGTTGAACCTTCCTTTTTCCATGTACTGAAGTTGCATCTGCAGTGGAAGTGTGTTCCTTCAAAAATTACTTGTTCTATGACTGTCAGGTCAACAAGCAGTCAGGAACAGTGCCATGTACAGTATTCCTTTCTCAATATCCCTTTTCTGTGTGTACTTAATGGCTGCCAAATATTCTTTTTTTAAAATACTCAGGGATACAGTCTGTGTGAAAGGTGCTATATTAACCAGATTTGTTGCCTTCCTGACTCCCGTTTCCCCCTTGCTGTCACTGTGTCCCAGCACCCAACCTTGGTGGTAAAGAGTGCCAGTGATGGTTTTCTGAGACCCAAATCCTGCTTGTAAGTTGGTTGTAGAGGGTGCTCATGAGCAACATGAAAAAATTATTCACCATAGTAATGTTGTTTCTTCTAATGGAGTCCTGCTGTATTCTGACTACACGTAGTTAGCCCCAGCACTTGAAATTCTCCAGAGAGGAAAGAGGTAACTCTATGCAAAAGCATAGAATGTTAAGCTCGAGCTTGGTTTTCAAACCTCTGTCCCTGGTACATTCTAATGTAACAGTCAGATTCTTACGTGCACTATATTAACTAACTAATAGCTATAGAAATTGTTTTGAATTTCAGCCATAGGCAACAAAAAACCTTGGGTGCAGAAGACAAGTCGAGAACCCAAAAAGATCCCTATGTAGATAATGATAATATTAAGACAATTAAGAACAAATCAAAAATACCCAGGCTGGACAGGAGGGTAAGAGAGGTGCACCCCTAGAGTGCACCACTGTACCTGTCAACCCACATCCCAAAAAACACAGAGATTCTGAGAGGGGAGGCAGGGAAGGAGGTTAGAATACAGCAAGACTCCATTAGAAAAAATAACATTACTATGGTGAGTAACTGTTTCTTCAAACAACATGAAGTCTTGCTGTATTCTGACTATATGCAGACTACCAGGCAGTTCCCCACTGGAGGAGGGGATACAGAACCTACTGTGGGATTAAGCTTTGCAGTACTGCTGTGCCAAACCTAGCATCACTTCTAGACTGAGTGTCCAATGAGTAATGCTTGGTGAATGTGTGAACTGTTTTCCAGGTGGCTGCCTTACAGATTTCCAACAGAGGAATATCCCTAGCAGCTGCCAAGAAGGCAGCTATACCCTTGGTCGAGTGTGCCCTCAGGCCTGAGAAAGGCTCCTTCCCCAGTTTTGTGTAACAAAATTAGAATACAAGAAACAATCCACCTGACAATAGATCTTTTAGTGGCACTTCACCAAAAGTGAGAAATAACTGGGTACAGTCCTTCCTGTGGGCCTTAGTATGCTCTATGTAATAGCTAAGTGCCCTTTTCACATCCAGACTGTGCAATCTTCGCTCACCTGTAGAAGAATGGTCAGTGAAAAACACAGGCAGTCATAGATTGGTTGAAATGAAAATCTGAAACCACTTTAGGGAGACATTTTCTATTTGTTCTGAGGACCACCTTATCCTTGTGAACGGAAATTAAATCAGATTCCACTGACAAGACCTGCAATTCACTGATCCACCTGGCAGAAGTAATGACTACCAGGAAGACGGTCTAAGTTCCAAGTCAAGTGCTTTAGCACAGCTGAAGATAAGGGTTCTAAAGGGGGCTGCATAAGCTATGCAATACAGATACTCAGATCCCAGGCTCCCTGAAAGGAGGGTTGATATGAACCAGACCCTTCAAGAATTTACTGAACACAGGATAAGAAGCCAGGGAAGGCACCTTCCCTGCTGAGAGAAAAGCAGACACAGCTGCCAAATGAACTTTAAGGGTAGCAGGCCTGAGGCCCACGCTATTTAAATGAACCAGATAGTCCAAGGCTGTAGCAATACAAGCTGTATCTGGTTGAATATCCTTCTGAAACACCAACTAGTAAATCTTTTCCATTTGGAGTTACAAGTCTTTCTCGTGGAAGGCTTTCTGGAAACTCTGAGAATATCCAGAACACCTTGAGAAAGGTGTAAACCTGCATATTCTAACTCTTCAAGAGCCAAACTTTGAGTCTAGGAGACTGGAGATTGGGGTACCAAATCCTCCAGAGAGCAGGTCAAGAGGTCGTGCCTCCTGGGAAGAAACAGAGGAAGTGTTACTGAAAGAGGCAACAGTAGTGGATACCATGGTTGTCTGGCCCAGTCTGGTGCCACCAGAATCACTGTACAGGGCTGAGACCTGATTTTGATCGCACTCTGAAAATTAGAGGAAAGGCATAAAGGAACCTGCCTGTCCAGTTTAACAGGAGAGCATCTAAAGGCACAGACCCTAGGACTGGGGGCCTGCAACAGAACAGAGGAACTTGATGATTGTCTGGGGCTGCAAAGAGATCCATCTCTGGAGTGCCCCACCTCCTGAAAATGATCTGAAGAACATGCTGATTCAGAGCCCATTCACGTTGACCCTGTGAAGTCTTGCTCAGGGCATCTGCCAGCACATTGTCCTTCCCTGGAAGATGCAAAGCTACCAGGGAAGTTTGAAGGGAGTAGGCCAATGACCTTACCTTCATGGCTTCTGTGCGCAAGATCGTGAACAGAGTGCCCCCTTGCTTGTTAATGTACCACATGGTGGTGGTGGTGTCTGTCCTGACTTGCACCACCTTCCCCCTGAACTGATACTGAAAATGCTTGAAGAGCTAGGAACACAGCTCTGAGCTCCAGAAGATTGATATGAAGAAGAGACTCCTGTTGAGACCAAGTGCCATGTGCAGTGAGGTCTCCCAGATGGGCTCCCCAACCTAGGAAAGAAGCAGCTGTGGTGAGAACAACTGAGGGTGTCTGATGCAGAAAGGGGACACCCTGCCTGAGATTGTCCTCCTCCAGCCACCATTGGAGAGCCTGGACAAGGGTCTGAGACACTGGAACTAACTTGGTGAGAGGATCCTTCCTCTGAGACCAGAAGGATCTGAGGTGAAACTGAATGTCCCTCATCTGGAACCTGGCCCATTGAACCACTGCAGTGGAAGCTGCCATGTGGCCTAGAAGTTGAAGAAAGCGCCTGGCTGGATGAGAAACCAAAGGTTTGAAGGAAGAAGCCAGATCTGTGAGAGCTTTTACCCTCGAGGGAGGTAGAAAGGCCCTTGCCTGAATGGTATCCAGTTCTACCCCTATAAAGGTGAGAAGCTGAACAGGTTCCAGAATTGATTTTGGCCAGATTGAGAAGACATCCTAGAGAACCCAGAAGCCTCTGGGTAACAGCCAGAGCTGACCTGACTTGGTCTGATGTCTGGCCTACAATGAGCCAATCATCTAGGTAAGGAAACACCGAAATGCCCTGCCCTCTGAGGAAGGCTTCCACTACTGCCAGACATTTTGTGAACTCCCTTGGTGCAGATGTCAGGCCAAAGGGCACTGCTCTGAACTGGTAGTGCCCTGAGGGCAACTCGAACCTGAGGTACTTTCTGTGGGAGCACCTGATGGGGATGGGAAACTAGGCATCCTTGAGGTCCTGGGAGGCTAGCCAGTCTCCTGGCCTCAGAGAGGGAAGAATGATTTCCAGAGTCACCATTTTGAATTTTGGTTTTATGATATGTTTGTTCAGATATCTTAGGCCTAGGATGGGTCACCACTCCCCTGTCTTTTTCCTGGGGTAAGGAAGTATCTTACATACAAGCCTTTTCCTCTGTGAGGCTGAGGTACCTGCTCCACAGCCTTTAAGGAGCAGCAACTGAGACACCTCTGCCTCTAGAGCAATTGTTTCCAATGGGGAGGCAGGTTTGAAAGACTTTGCCCTGATTTGGGAAAATCTTTTGAAACAGAGAGCAAGTCCCTGGCTTATTACTTCAGAACCCACTTGTCCGAAGTGACAGACTTCCAAGCCTGCCCCCCACTGAAAGAGAGGAGGCGACCCAGTTTGACACATCAGGGTGTCTGTTTGGCAGGAGCCCTAGGCTGAGAAGAGGATGCAGCCCTGCTCGTCCCCCTTCTCCCTCTCCCTCTGAAAAAACCCTCTGCTGAAAAGAAGAGGAAGCCTGGGCTTGGTAAAAAGACCTCTGAAAAGGCTTGCCCCTGTCAGCCCTAGACTGCTGCTTTTGAGGAGTGGCCTGCTTCTCCTTGGCCACTGCACTCCTGTACGTGGTCCTGTATTCATCCATCTTCTTCATATAAGACTCTATTTGCTCCCCAAACAGGAAGGAACTGGAAGGGGGACAGGATCAGATCTACAGTACAGTAGCTTCTTGCTTTACATTGTTTTTCATGGATTCTACTTGGTAGAATGTTTATTTTCTTTCTTACTACTAAGGGGCTAGCAAGGTATTGTTTGGGGCTGTTGGAATTTTGAAACCTGTTTTGGTAGCTAAAAGTGGGCTCATTTGTTTGGTTTACGGTGTGGCAGGCTGCATTTGTAGAGGCCTATTTCTTCTCTTTTAAACATAATTGGTGTAATTTAACTAGTCTGTTTCTTTGAATTGGAGACCTATATCTTATAATTCCAAACCTATTTTGATGTATTGTTGGTGAAGCTGTTTGAATTGGTGTCCTGTTTCTTTGGGTAGCAAACCTATGTTGGGGCTTTGAGTAGAATTGATTCATTGTTGCTGGCTTCACTAGCTGCAAAGTTTTGAGTGGGGGAAGGGTGCTAATTGTCTTACTAGAGGCCTCAGCTACCTGATTGTTTCGGTGGACTTGGGCTGGTCCCACCCACCCAAACCCTCACCCCACCCACCCCTGGTCAATTATTCCCTTTGTACTAGGGGTTCTGACATCACTTCCTCAAACAGGCAAAGGATTTGCACCTGTCATAACAGAAGCAGACATCCAGGAAAGGAACTGCAGCAAGTGAAGAGGTGACTGCTCTCTCAGTGGAAGGGAAGTAAATGCAAATCTAGGCGCTTTCATTATTAGTACTTCACATAGTTATTGCATTGGGTAAAGGAGGAGTAGGAGTTGAAGAAGGTTGTGCAATGGCTACTTAAAGTATTTTTGAGTGTGGATAGGAATATAAAAAGCAGTTGCTCAGCATATCTAAACATGTGCAACAAAGGAGGTAAGGGACATAAAGAATGTTTTGCACTGATAGAGGGGGGAGAGAGGGGACTTGGGGGAGTGTTTGGTATCCTGCATCTGGAAGGGTGGGGGGGCGCTGGTGGGCAACGACAGCAATGGGTAGGGTGGTAGGCTGCAACAACTGCGGTGCACCAATCTTTCTAAACATTGCCTGGAGAGTGGGAGGATGTTTAGTGTGCAACCACATAGAAAACTTAGAAAGGAGATTGAGGGTCTGCAGGAGGAACTAAGACAGGCAAGGCAGATTGGGGTGGGTTTAGCCCAATACTGGAGGGAGGAAGAAGGGAGATGAGGGAGGGCGATTTAAGCCAACAGTGGTGAGGAGAGGGTCAGAAGAAGGAAGCAGAGACAAGGGGCCCAGGCCAGGAAGAACGATTGCCGGGAAACCAGGTCAGGAGACAAAAGTCAAATGGAAGGAGGCAATAGGGACTTGTGGAGGAGGCGAAGAAGTGGCAAAAGTCATGGAGTGGAAAGGAGAGAACAGGTTACTATGAGAGAGAGGAGCAGGCATTTGTGAAGGGTCTTCAGAAAATAGTTTTGCACTGCTAGAGAGGAAGAAGGTGGAGGAGGAAGTGATGAAATTAGAGGAGTAATTGATAAATGCCTGGACCGAACTGGAGCGGGGAAGTTCTGCTGGGAGAACTGCAACAGGGGTAAAAGGGCATAATAATGTGCAGGAGGAAGAAGAGGAGCTGGAAATGAGGGAGGAGATGAAAGGAAGCAAGCAGGGAGTAAGAGGGTGGAATCTTGTGCTGGGGACTCAATACTAAGAGGAGTTAGGTGGGGTAGCAAGGGAGAGGCATAGTCGCATTTGGGTGGAGGCCATGCCAGGAATGACAGCGGAAAGGGTGGGACAGTCTGTTCTGAAATATGCTAGAAGGGGTAGGGACAAGCCTCATTTAATTATACATCTTGGGACAAACGACCTGGCTGACAAGACAGTGGATATAGTCAGAGGAGGTTTGAGGAACTAGCACAATTATGTGAGGGGCAGGAAGATCAGTAACTTTTTCAGAGATACTTCGGTGCCAAAAGGCAAGCACAACAAGAAAGCTGAGAATAGAGAATTTAACAGATGGCTAAGAACCTGGTGTTGTGCTAAAGGGTATGGGCTGTTGGGGGTGGGGAGGACCTGGGAGGACAGTAATCTCTATGCCAAGGACAGACTACACTTGAGTGAGGAAGGAAAGAAAGTGCTGAAGCAGAGGATGGAAGAATATATAGAGGAAGTTGGGAGTTTAAACTAGGAGTGGGGGGTGGCAGTTGGGGAAGAGATATGCAGAGACCACAGGTTGGGAAATCATATGAGCTTACCCCCCATAACAGTGACAAAGGACAAATGGCAAGTACTATTGGTGATGCTAGGAAAGGAGGGCAGGATGGGAGGAGGGGGGAAAGGGTGGAAGGTGGTTACCCTTAATGCTAGGAGCCTTGGGAGGAAAACTGCAGAGTTGCAGGTTCTCATGGCAGAGGGAGAGGTGGACATTGCAGCCATCACGGAAACATGGGCCACCAATATAATGACTGGGACCTGTCTGTACCAGGGTACAGGTTATTTCGTAGGGACAGGGTGACTGGGAAAGGAGGGGTGGCACTATATGTGAAGGAAGGACTGAAGTGTGTAAGGGAGGAAGGGGAGGAGGGTAGTACAGAGTCACTTTGGGTGCAAATCCAGGATTCCAAGAATAGGATTCTTAGAATGGGAGTGGTGTACAGGCCACCATCTCAGATGGAGGAGTTAGACAGGGAACTAGCGGGACAGATCAGGAGGACCTGCGAGAAGGGTAGTGTGGTGATTGTGGGGGACTTCAACATGCCAGGAGTGGACTGGAGCACCCAACAACCAGGAACAGAAGGGAGCAGGTACTGCTGGATGCCTTCCAGGACAGCTTCCTGCTGCAAATGGTCAGTGAACCAACCAGGTTAGGGAATACCCTTGACCTTGTGCTGGCAAATGGGGACTTTGTGAGAGAACTTACAGTGGAGGAACCGCTGTCAGGGAGTGACCACCACTCAGTATGGCTCACATTGGATATGGGCAAGGAAGGAGTGGAATCTGGCACAAAAGTGCTGGACTTCAGGAGGGCTGACTTTGGGAGGATGGGGAAGTGGTAAAGGGTACCTGGCCAGAATTCAATCTAGTATGGATACTAACCAGAGATGGGAGCTCATAAAGTTGGGGATAGTGGAGCAAGCAAAACCTGCTGCAAGGCCCAGAGCAAGAAGGCTAGGGGCTAGAAACTGAGCTGGTTGAGCAAGGAGGTCATGGAAAAGGTAAGGAGGAAAAGAGCTGCCTTTAGGAAATACAAGAAAACAGGGAGGGGAGGACAGAGGAGTACTTGACAGAATCGAAGGAGGTGACAAGGGCAGTAGGGGCCAAAGCATCTCTGAACTCAGGCTGGCACAAGGCATTAAGAAGGGGAGAAGGACTTCTTTAAGTACATCAGGAGAAAAGGGCTGTAAGGACCACATAGTAAGGATTAGGAAGGAGGGGTTGGGTGGAAGCAAGAGAGTGCGATAAGTGGAAGCACTAAATGGTCTTCTGCTCAGTATTTACTAAAGAGAAGAGGGTGACACCCAAGATGGGTGAAATGGCAGCAAGGCGGGGAAGTGGTGACAGATGGGAAATCATGGAGGGCAGAGTTCGAGAGGGTTTGAAGGCACTGAGGGTGGACAAGGCACCAGGCCCAGATGGCATCCACCCAGGGTACTGAAGGAGCTGGCAGAGGTCCTTGCAGGACCTTTGGCAGACCTATTTAATGCCTCACTACATTAGGGTGTGTACCTCAGGACTGGAGGATGGCTCATGTGGTGCCCTCACAAGAGTGCCCCAAGGATGAACCGGGAAACTACAGACCAGTGAGCCTCACATCCATCGTGGGTAAGCTAATGGAGACTATCCTGAAGGAGAGGCTGGTGGCCCTCTTAGAGGCCAAAGGACTACAGGACAGCAGACAGCATGGCTTCATACGTGGCCGATCCTGCCAAACCAACCTGGTCGGGTTCTATGACTGGGTAACTAGGCAACTGGACAGGGGACATGCAGTGGATGTCCTGTATCTGGACTTCAGTAAGGCATTCAACTCAGTGCCACATGGAAGGCTGGGAAGGAAGTTAGTAGGCACAGGGGCAGGTGCAATGCTGGTGAGATGGGTAGGAAACTGGCTGCAGGAAGGCAACAGAGGGTGGTGGTGGGTGGGGAGCTCTCACACCCAAGGGCAGTGTGACGGTGTCCCACAGGGCTCGGTGTTGGGACCAGTGTTGTTTGGGATATTCATTGCAGACATATCATGGGACATCAAGAGCAAGATCAGTCTGTTTGCTGATGATACCAAGGTTGGCGGTGGTGGATGACCTAGGGGATGGCAGGGGTTGCAGGATGATCTGGCAAAGCTTGAAACCTGGTCAGACACCTGGCAACTGGGCTTTAATGCCAAAAGTGCAAGGTGCTGCATTTTGGGATGAAGAACCCAAGGAGGACTTACCAGCTAGGGGAGTGCAGCTAGCCCAGACAGAGGAGGAGAAGGATCTGGGTGTGCTCATCACAGGGTCAATGAACAACTCGGCACAGTGTAGGAAGGCAGCTGCAAGGCCAACAAAATGCTGGGTTGTATTGCAAGGGTATATCCTCAAGGAGGGAGGAGGTGATTCTGCCACTGTATAGGTCATTAGTTAGACCACACCTGGGTACTGCGTGTAGTTCTGGCGTCCATATCTGAAGAGGACATTAAGTTACTGGAGGGAGTGCAGCGCAGGGCGACAAAGATGATCAAGGGTCTGGGGGACTTATCATATGAGAGGAGGTTGAAGGAGTTGAACATGTACTCACCGGAGGAGAGGAGAGGAGAGACAGGGGGGACATGATTGAAACCTTTAAATACATGAAAGGAATAAACAAGACAGGTACAGAGGGGCTGTTCAAAGTAAGGGAAGGGAGGGCCACCAGGGGCCATGATATGAGACTGGAGCGAGGAAGGTTCAGGAGGGAGATGAGGAGACACTTTTTTACAGAGAGGGTGGTGGCTGGGTGGAATGCGTTGCCTGCAGAAGTGGTATGCAGTAGAACAGTGGACTGCTTCAAACGAGGATGGGACAGGACAAGGGGGAGGGTTAATGAAGGGGAAGGGTGGAAGGGAGGGGCAGCTGCAGAATAAGGGGTGCTAGCTGCACATTCGAGCAGACTTGATAGACCTCTAGGCCTTTATCTGCTGGCAAATTTTGTATGTTCGTATTTAACTATGACAGGAAAATCCATGGCCTTAGCCTGGGTATCCTGTGATAGGCTAGTACATCTGAGCCAAGCAAACCTCCGCAAGGAGACAAATGTAGCCATGACTCTTGATGCCACATCACTGGAGTCCACAGCAGCATGAAATTGTACTTTAGATGCCTCTATGCCATCTGCAGCCACCTCCTCCAGCTCCTTGGACAGCTGGGGGCATTTTTAACTAGCTCCAGAATTGTATCCCACCTAGATTTCTGGTACCTAGCAGCATAAGCCATATAAGAGGCCTGTCTGAGTCCCAAAGAAGATGCCAAGTACTGTTTCTTTGTCATGGCATCCACCTTCCTGGAATCCTTATCTGGGGGTGTGAAGCCAAGGGGACGTTAGCCTTGTCACATGCTGCAGCCTGCACTACCCCAACATGGCTGCAATGAGAATACAGAAATTCCGTCCCAGAACCTGACAACATATACCTCCTGTCCATTTTCTTATCCACAGGCGGTATTGAGAATGGCAACTTTAACAATTTTTTAGTCTGTTTCCCCAAAGATTTATGTAGGGGAATAGACAGCCTATTTGACTCTGGGACATCCATCATCTCCACAAAGTCAGGTTCTTCTGCCTCTTCCACAGCTTCCACTGCTGGTAGCTGGAGAGTTTCTGCCACCTTTTTATAAAATAAAAAGTGTGAAGGGGACTCAAAGTCTGGGAGGAGAAACAATGGTAGGCCTGTCTGGGGAGATGTCAGCCTCTACTGGATCATTTAGGCCTTCATAATCACCATCACCATCGCCACCACCACCACCACAACCTTCGTAGTCAGGATCCCCCTCCCAATCCATCTCATAATACTCCTCCGGTTCATAGTTTGACGGAGCTGGAACTGACTGAACAGACTGTCTGCCAGGCGGTGTCGGTTCGGTCGGAACAGGGCGGAATGACTGCACTATGTTTATCGTTCTCACAATCTCTTCTGCGGTTGGGATCTGAGGAGAAAGATCCGAACTGGCCAATTTATTTTTTCTTGTCGCTGGAACCGATCCCTCTGAATCTGATTTCCTTTTGCCTGAGGAGGTATTGCTCAGGTCAGCAAGCACCTCCTCAGGTTTGGTGAGAACCGAACCAGGGCTGGCCATCCTGGTCAGCGGATATTTCGGCCTGCTTTTCCTTTAGCCTAGCTAATCTTTTTTCTAAAGTGGCTTTAGGAAAATTTTCACATATTTGGCAGTCTGATCTGAGGTGGTCAAACCCCAGACAATAAACACAAATGGTGTGGGGATCAGCTTTAGCAAAAGCCTCCCCACACTCAGTACAGAGTTGAAACCCAGTGGGTCCGGTTTTCCTTTTGGGTTTCTCAGACATGGCCTTTACTACAAAATTACCCTTTACAGCTTTCATGCCAGGTAATACAAAACTTTCAGTTCCAACCATGTCACGGGTTATTTAAAAAAAAAAAAAAAACTGAATAAATTGTCGCTTTTTTAAACTGAAAAGTTACCAGCCCACACTTTACCAGAACAATTTTAAAGATTTCAAACAAAAACACCAAATGTTTCGGTTCCCAACCGGACCAACCAGTGAAGAACCGAAGAAAAAACATTTCTACCACTATCTACCTAAATTACACTACCTGTACCGTAGACAGAGATTTGATGACCGAAAACAATAATGAAACGGTTGAAAAAACGATCGATTTTACTGTAACCGAATCGAAACAGCAAGGAGAAAACCTCCTGAGCATCTTCACAGCTAGGCAGATTAAAGAATCTGACTGTTACATTAGAATGTACCAGGGACAGAGATTTGAAAACTGAGCTCAAGCTCAACGTTCTATGCTTTTGCATTGAGTTAACTCTTTCCTCTTCGGAGCAGTTCAAGTGCAGGAGCTAACTGCGTATAGTCATAATATAGCAAGACTTCATATTATTTGAAGCAGTATTTAGCCCTCTCCTGGGCCAAAGCAAACTACCCTCATGATGTATCCACCCTTCACTTGCCCAAACACTTGAAGTTGCTCCTAAATCTCAATCTCCAGTGTGGCAGGACAGCACACTCCAGTCAAATCACTGGGCCAGCCATTCAGTGTTATTTTGATCGAAATAACATCAGATGGAGCAGCATAACAGCAATATCTTTTATTCTGGCTAACAATAGATAGTTAATCCGTACTAGCAAAAGATAAAAGTGCATCTTTTGTCTGGGAGGAACAGGTTTGAGGGCCCCTTAGTAGATGGGTAATGCCTGGGGGGTATTCATGGGCAGACTAGGTGGGCCTCGCGGTCCTTATCTGCCGACTACTTCTATGAATCTTTAAACTGAAAATTCAGGATGTACTGTACATCCACTCTGTCCAGGCTCCTTATCATTCCCCACTGAGGGCATCTAGTTTTTTTTGTCCCCTGTAGAGCTTTTTCTAACCAGCCATGCTCCTCAGGGATATACCCTATTCACAGGAATGGAACCTGTTCCCAAAGATATATTGTGTGCAGGCCAGTTAACTTGCATCCTCCCTGGGTCCTTGTCCCCTCTGATATCTCTCACAGTTTTCCCCACCATGGCAGGGGCTCCAGCGGGAGGGCCATCCTCCCCACTGAGGCAGTTCACTGTGTGGACTAGGGTACAGTGCAGGGTGGCACTAGGACTTAGGAGAGTCCTTGGAGCTCAGGCCACCATAAAGGAGGTCATGGGTATCTTCCCCCATTTCACCCTCGTTCCTCCCTCCTCCCCTGGCATGGGCATAGCCCACTGGGTGACCTCGGTTGCATGCAACAGAAAGCTTCCTTGGCCAACCTTGGGGGTCATTGCGTAACCAAAGGCCAACTCCATGCCTCTTTGACTGCAGCACACTGCCGTGCAGCAGTTATTGTGATCTGCCCTGCCTCTCGGCATGGCATCCCAAGCTGCACAGTGCATCATGTTGCTGCTGTGCCACTGGGGTGGTCTAGATTTCGTTTTTCTTTCAACTACAGGAGTGCTCCATGCAAGGGCTGGGCAGGTCTATTTTCAGAAGTCTAGGTACTATCAATGGTGCTGATGCATCATCAGCTACCCTTCCTTAAAGGAAGCCACAAGGCTTGGACTTTACAACCAGAAGCAGTCTAAGTTTGGTCTTCCAGAACTTTCAGTTTAGGCTCTGAAATTTCAACATTCAAGATTTCATATCAGAAGCAGGCTGCATTAACATGAACCATTTGTTATTTATTTATGTGTTTTTGGTAACCGGGTGAGTGCACTAGACATAGACATTTTAGTGCTAGTGAACAGCTGCTGGTACTGGCACAGCCAAAACCCGCACCTTTGGTGACCCTGGCATGGGCACTTGGGGCAAAGGGTTCTGGGGGAGGCATGAGGCCACTGGAAGCCACGGCCGTGACCCCGGGAGTAGCTCCTAACGGGGCGGGTATAGGGCCTGTGAAACAAACCTTGGCCCCCAGCCACAGGCTTAGGATTCAGAGTATGCAGGGATCACAGGGCCATTTCAGATGACTGGAGGTCCCGGAAGGCATACTCTGCATCCGTGCCATAAAAGTTGCTTACTTTTAAAGGAAGCATTAAGGACCAGCTGTTGGACAACAGAGACAAAGCCAACAACCCTTAACCAGGAATGGCAGTACAGGCAAATCCCAGAAGCAGCAGCATCTACAGCATCACAAGAGGATCTTAACAGGTGCTTATCAGCCTCCAGCCCTTGGCAATGGTCAGCTGGACCACAGTTTTTTCTGAGCCATCAGGCAGTTTGTCAGCCACTACAGCTGGAGAGTTCCACAGGCTGTTCTGATACTTGATCACATAAGCCTGGTAGCTGTCAATTCTGAGGCCAAGGGATGCCGAAGCATATGTGCTTTTACCCGTGATATCAAGCCTCCTAGGGTTTATATCAAAGAGCAGGAGGTTGGTGTATCATGTTAACACTGGATACCTATTCTATAATTCACTGCTTACCAAATTAATATGCAAATTAAGAGTTTCAGTTTTATCACTTGAGGTGACTTCAGAAGGAGCATTAGCTAATAACTGTTGGTATTTTGGGTGAGCTGGGCCTGCTTTGAAGGGTCTAACACTCTAGGGCTTACACTGTGTTAGGAGCATTGGGCTATGAGGTTACTATATTCTTTCAGTTTCCTCCATTTTGTTTTTGACAGTCTATAAAAGTTCAGCTGTACGTTTGCCTGACCCCAGTTTGAATTCCTCTCATGCATTCTCATCACGAGACCACTCTCTACAGTGTATGTCTTAAAGCCGAATCACCGGACGTCATACACATGTACAGAGTGGATGCGATCTCTCAGGCAGCAATTGGTACAGAATTTTAGTTGTTTTTCATAGTAAATGCTGACTAATTCAAAATACAATACTTTTATGGTCATGCCTATCACAGTATGAATAACAGTTCTGTGGCCCTCACTATTTTAATATTAACAGTTTTTGTTCTGTGATTTGATCAAGACGTCCACCAACTAACTTGATTTTCCCTCTCATTCTCTCTGTCAACGGGCAGTTCATTGTCATGACTGAACAACAGAGCCTATTCGCCGTTGCAGCATCTACCTTCACCAGACAGACACCATCCTAGGTGTCAGCATGGAAGTAGGTGTTTCCTTTTTTTTTTTGCTCTCAGTCGTTGTTCGCTCAGTGCCCTTAACCACTATGCTATACTGCCTTGCTTTTGATGCACACTTGTTTTACTATGTTGATATCCTTGCCAAATAGGGGGTTAAAAGTATTCTAACAGCCTTTTTTTATTCTAAAAATTCAAAAAAAAAATGTTTTAAAATGTTTTAAGGTCACTAAGATTTTTAATGCTATTAAGCAAAGGGGGCCGGGGTGCTCAGCTTGTTCAGTTGCATTGGGTTTATCCATTTGAGTAACGTACAAAAAGGAGTTGGTGGGATTGTTCAAAGTACAGTACATTTTTTTACTCATTTAAGAGTGTTCAGAAATCATTTAATTGTTTGCAAATATGCAGGAGTGGGTCTTATGATACGTCTTTTGAAACTTTATGCTGTTTCTTCTATTTTTACCTTTACGTCTTGTGTTCTTTCCTTCTTTCTACTTTTTTTTACCTTCTGTTGGTTATTTCCACTCAAAACTAATCTCAGCAGCATCAGTCAGATGTCAGGTACTTGTTTTGGTGACCTTTGACATCTAATAAAACATTTCTTGAAATTTTACGTCTAATACAAAAGGACTGGTACGTATCACTTGGAATATTAGAGGGCTTAATCACAAAATAAAAAGATATGTTGTGCTTAGGCATCTCAAAAAAATAAATCCAGCTATAGTGTTTTTTCAAGAAACGTATCACAAAAAGGAACATTATGAGCTGATGCACAGGGAATGGGTGGGGCAAGTTTACGGGGCAGGGAATAGCTTTAAAAAGGCAGGGGTCCTTATCTTACTCAAAAGAGGGTTTATCCTTTCAAGTTTATCCTGTAGTTCCGTAGAAGATCAATGAGGACATATTCTGATAATCGACGGTAAGCTGGGAGAGGAATATGTTACCCTGGTAAATATTTACAGTCTGAATTCCTCCTCACATAACACTCAACACAGTGTTTACCCACCTAACTCCCTACCTGTATAGCACCATAATCTTAACTGGTGATACTAAGTCCATACTGGACCCTACTGTGACAGGTCTAAACTTTGTCCGGCTCTTTCAAAGGCCGACAAAGTCTTGTCTCACTTAGCTGACAACCTTGGTTCGGTATGCAAAAGATTATACCTTTTGATCCAGTTGTCACCACTCAGGGTCCCGGATAGACCACATTTTTATTCCAAAAGAGGCAGTAACTAGGATTAATTCAGTAGAGATAATGCAACAAGTCATCTCTGACCATACTCTGGTTCGGCTGGCTATTAAATAATCTCTTAATCCTAGCAGGGACAAGAGATGGAAGTTTAACAATTTTCTACTACAAAACTTTGATTTCACACTTAAAACTAAAGAGCTAATGAAATAATTAATAATATGTCAGAGGATACTTCCTGCAGCACAAACTGGGAGTGAATGAAGTCCTGGCTTCAGGGGCATATTATCAGTGCATCCTTGACATATAAAAAAGAAAAGGACAAAAAGAAGACTGATTTACTAAATAAGATTAAGGAGAAAGAGGGGCCTAACTGGAGATGCTGCCGTCGATAAGTGGAAGGAATGGTCCAGGATGAAACTGGAATATGATGAGCTAACAAGAGGAGACGCTGAATTTTATATTCGAAAGGCTAAACTTAACTACAAAGATCAAGTCCCAGAGCATCTAAAATTTTAGCAATCCATCTGAAACAAATGAGCTCTGCAACCAGCGTTCCAATGATCAGAGACATAAAAGACAACTCCATTGTCTCAGGCCATAAAAAAATAAATGAACAATTGTATGCTTTTTACAAAGAGCTGCATTGTACTCAGACATCTGGTAACAGATATACACTACAGGATTTCTGTGAGGGTGTGCTGCTTCCAGATCTACTGGAAAACTTCTTAGGAGAATTGGATGCAGCAATGACAGATCAAGAAATACTAATGACAGTTAATAGCTTATAAAGAGAACAAAACACCTGGACCAGATGTTTTTTCCATTAATTTCTTCCAATCTTTCTCTAAAGAATTGTTGTTACCTTCCATTAAAGGTGTCTTTAGTGAAGCATTTGTTAGAGGTGTCATACCCACCAGTGCGACACAAGGGCTAATCACATTAATACATAAACAAGTGAAAACCCCCTACTGTGTTGTAACTATACGCTAATTTCCCTGATAAACTCAGATATTAAAATACTGGCCAAGGTTTCAGATTCTAGGGTTAGGAGAAAGTAATTCACTACATGATAGGCCCCCAACAGATGGGTTTTATGAAGGGTAGACTAGCAGCAGACAATACTAGAAAACTGTTCCACATCATTTCTCATGTTAATTGGGTCTACTTTCCCTAGACACTGAAAAGGCGTCTGACCGCGTATTATGGCCTCATATCATTAGCACTCTAGAGCTGTACAAATTCCCACAAAATTTTATTAATTGGATTCAACTTTTATATAGCAATACCAAATTGGTGGTGATTACTAATGGTCTCACACCTCCTTTCTTCTCTACAGAGAGGGGGCACCAGGCAAGGTTGCTTACTATCCCCTCTTTTATTTAAAAATTGATCCACTGGCCGGCCCGGTGACGTAGAGGGCTGAGATGCTGGTGCCTTACCTCAACCCACACCGGCGACCGAGTTTGGGAAAGGACTCGGGACGCAGAGGACTGGCAGGGGAAGGAGAGGATTGCACATCTGTAGGACTGCTTTCCTCTCCTGGGGTGGGTAGTGGGTTGATGCTGTGCTGTAGCGGCCTCTGGTGAAAACCAGGAGCACTACAGACACACGCAGGAGGGAACGCATTAGAAAACGTGGAAATACCGCTCCACGTCAGCTGGATGACTACTGCCCGGCTCTCTGGTGCCATTCATGTCCCTGCCAAGTCCTCCATCCCAGCAGAAGCCCGGGGCCAAGTGTAGCGCTGGCCTGCGCCCTCTGGAGCTGGCGCATTCCCTCTCGGAGGAGGGGGACCCATCCGGTGAAGGGTTACGCTGGATTACCCTGGAGGTGGCTGCCAAGTAGGACCGGAGGATCGGAGGGCAGATGGACCAGGGTAGCATTGGCGAGGCTGAAGGGGAGCACGTAGGAGGTAAAAAGATCATACAAAATAAAAAAAGATCCTCGATTTAGAAAAATAACCTCATCCTGTGGCGTTTGAAGGAGTTAAGATATCCCTCCATGCAGATGATATACTACTCTCCTTGACTAATCCTAAAATGTCAATACCAGAGATTTTGCAGATTATAGAAAGCTTTGGGCAAGTATCTGGGTATAAACTAAATGTTTCTAAAACTAATTCTTTACCAATAAATCAGGGGTGTAAGAAGGAAGACTTGGACGGTACTGGTGTATCCTGGTCGGAAGACTACACAGAATATCTGTGTATAAAAGTGCATAGAACAGTCTCAAAATGATTCACCAAAATTTCAAACTTTTTAAAAACAAAGCCCAGGATGACCTGCTTAGATGGAACAAGCTACCGTTGGGTCTCTGGGGTCGGGTACATACTATAAAGATGTACCTTCTACCTAAAAGCTATCTTTCTATTTTTAATGCTTCTTTGCTGTGTAACTAAAGAGTGGCTTTTAGGCTTAAATGGTTTGGCCGCAAAGTTCATATGAGCATTTAAGAACAACAGAATGTCACATGACAGGTTGTCAAGGGCTAAAAATAGTTGAAGACTGAAAGTGCCAGACTTTTACTTTTATTATTTTGCATATAGAGCATTGCAATTTACAAAGTGGTCACTTTGTGACTCGACTGAGCAGAATGTTCCAGAATGGTTACAAATGGAAACTAAGCTTTTGTCTAGTCAATGTATCAACATCAGAGCTCTCCTGTTTGCTAAATCTGAATTGTCCAAACCAAACAAGGTAATGACAGACAATATGAGGCAGATTAGACAATGTCTGTCCTAATTAAATCTAAATCAATCCAGGTCGCAATCTCTACGGGGTAATCCCAATTTCTCTAGCATCAATAAAACATTACAGAGGCCGGAGTGGGAGATGAAGGGTATAAAATGTCTAAAGGACATATTAAAACACAAATGTTTTAAACCTTTTAACTCCTTAGTATAACATAACATACCAGATACAGATCTTACTTTTTATGAGGATGTCAAACAAATAACTATTAAAACAGTTTCTCCTACGGAATATTTAAACACCACCACTAGCGACTTTCTTGGATGTATTCGCACTTCACCCAAGATTTTCAACTTTTATACACTACTATTAGAAAATGTCTTGGACCACCAACTTGAGCATTCAGCTGCACTCCCCCTAACATTAAACATAGAAACATAGAATTTGATGGCAGATAAGGACCGCTTGGCCCACCCAGTCTGCCCATTTCCCTACCTAATGGATAAGCTGCAGATCCTAGTTAACCAGCAGCGGGGTAGAAAGAAGTAGGCTGCTGGTTAACTAGGATCTGCAGCTTATCCATTAGGTAGAGAAATGGGCAGACTGGGTGGGCCAAGCGGTCCTTATCTGCCATCAAATTCTATGTTTCTATGTTTAATGTTAGGGGGAGTGCAGCTGAATGCTCAAGTTGGTGGTCCAAGACTTTGAACACACCCACTCAGGACTGGAAATGGAGCAAACTATGGAACTTTTGTACTAAGGCCTTTAGCGTAGTCAATCTAAAGTTGATACAATTCAAAACTGCATAATTTATATTATATCACTAGTTTAATGTATCAGATGGGCCTACACACATCCCCAGTTTGTTCAAAGTGTAAACTGACCAAGGGATCCTTAATACATATGTTCTGGGATTGCCCCTCAGTACAAGGCTTATGGGACGAAATCAAAAAATATCTTATGGGAATTCCGGCTTTGGCAAGTCTCATCAGTAAAAAGACTTGTATAATAGGACATTTAACAGTGAATTTCAGAAATGGACCCTAGAACAGAAATAATCTGATACTAACTGTGGTATCAGTCAGGGATGTAATCCTACGTGCTTGGTTGTCTGATACTACTCCATCCCTGTTAGAGTGGAAACATTGCATTTTGGAAATCCTGTGCACAGAAAAGCTGGCCCTTTGTATGTGAGCTCCGAGTCATCAGTTTTACAACAGATAGGGGCACACTGTACAGACTGGTCTGCGGTAGTGAAGCTACAACTTTAGACCAAACGCAAATACAACAGGCCCCCTCCTTTTGAACACTTTTGCCTCTAATGTGTCATTTCACTATGTGACGGTCTTCTCTATTTATCATACTTTCACCACTTTTCTAATCGTGCTGTGTTTTTCTCTTTCTTTTCTCTGCTACTTCACTTGTTTATACTGATCTGTTATGTACTTAGCATTGCATGCATTAGGGGAAAGAAGGCATCTGTTTACCCGTGAGCATCAGATTTATAGTTAAATTCGCCTCCATAATTTATAATTACTGTGGGCATTTTTAATTTTTCGCAGCATCTCTCTCAAATGCACTGTATTATTCTATTCACAATATTGCACCATTCATCATTATGAGCAGTTGACAGTTAGAGTATCTGTGTTGTTTTTATTTTGTTTTTAAGAGGTTACTTGTTGAACATTCACTAATTGATGCTTCCTCTTTTTTCCCCAAAAATGTATGTAACTGATGTTTCCTACTGTTATAAAGTTATTTCAAAAGAAATTTAATTGACAAAAAAAAAAAAAAAAAATCAAGCTTGCTGGAATCCTTATCAGGCGGGAGAGAGCTCCTACGTTTAGAAGCCTTAGACCTGTCATGTGCAACCATGATACCCACAGAATCTATCCCTAGTTGGGAGGAATAAAATGGCTAATCAGAAGGCAGGATACTGTTTATCTACCTTACGTGGCATAGCCAGTAAAACATAGGTCATGTGTCAAGCAGCGAGTGTGGTATCCTCCAAAGCTGCGTGGATAAGAGGAACAATCACAATGGGTGAGGCAGACACCTCCAAGAACGTATAAAGATTTCTTTTGCAGAAATCCTCCCCTTGGGCAGCAAATCACAGTTGAGACTAGATCTGCTGGAGGTAAGCTTGGAAAGGGGCCTCCTCAGGAGGTGTGTGATGCACACTGTCCTTACTACAGGAATATAAACTGGAGCTGCAGCTCGCCACATGGGGCAGAAAGTACAGTTATGTAAGAACTTACTGTAACAGTAAATCTTCGCGAGAGGCTCTTGCAGTAGGTATTCACATATAGGACTAAGCCACCAGGCATCAGGACCCCACAGAAAAATTTCTAGCTAGCCATCTCTGGCGGGGACCCACCCCCCGTCAGGTGACTGGAGTCATACGACATCGGTATAAAGGGGCGGTCCCCCATGCCCGCCTTCCAGTTCTTTCCTGCCAAAAGAGGCAAGACAAGAGAGAAGATGATATTTCCCCCCATGGAAATGAAGCAAAGAAAACTCAGGGGGACAGAGGTAGGAAGGCAATACCTACTGCAAGAGCCTCTCTCGAAGATCTGCTGTTACGGTAAGTTCTTATGTAACTATACTATCTTACTTCGAGAGGACTCTTGCAGTAGGTATTCACATATAGTACTGAGTCCCAAGCAGTCTGGAACAAGGAAAGGCACTCGGGAGGAGGACTGTCATCCATAGCATGGAACCTCAGGGCTGAACTGGACTCATGAAAGGAGACCCTGTAGGACAGCCAACCCGAAGCCTGCTCTACGGTGAGGGGCAATGTCCAAACTGTAGTGTTTCGTGAAGGTATGGACAGAAGTCCAAATTACGGCTGCACAGATGTCTGCCGCTGACACATTCTTGAAATAAGCCGCAGAGGCAGCTACTCCTCTGGTGGAGTGACCTCTGATGTGACCCGGAAGGATCTTGTTGTACTTGTAACAGAAAGTGATACAATGTGCCAACCATTTCGATAGGCATTCCTTAGAAACAGCATTGCTTTCTCCTGAGTGAACAAAAGAGATAAAAAACTGATCAGTCTTCCTGAGACTGGTGTAGTATCTCAGGATTCTGTGAACATCAAAAGTGTGCAAGAGGTACTCCCCTTGATTGGAGTGTTGAGTAAGAAAGCGCGGAAGCTCAATAGATTGATTCAGCCATCACCTTAGGGAGAAATTTAGGATTGGTGCGTACAGCCACACAGTCCTTGTGGAAAATCAAGTACGGGATTTTACACATCAAGGCCTGAAGCTCGGAAATGCGCTGAGCAGAAGTGATGGCCCTTAGGAAGAGTGTCTTCCAAGAAAGGAATTTCAAATTAGCTGTTGCTGCTGGCTCGAAGGGAGGCAATGTAAGTCTATCCAGGATGAAATTCAGGTCCCATAAAGGGGCAGGAATGCGGATGGGGGGGGTCTCAAATGGAGAACCCCTCTGAGGAAAGTCTTAGAGACTTCTAACTGAGCAAAAGTCCTGTCTCCAAAGGGAATATGGTAGGCTGAGATAGCTGCCATGTGGACTTTCAACAAGGAATGGCTAAGACCCAGATCGAAGAGGTGACGCATGTAGTCCAGGACTTTACTGACTGGGCACGAGAAAGGCTTGAAGTCTTTCGAGTTTTCTCAAATAGAAAACTGTTTCCACTTCATGGCGTAGGTGGACCTGGTGGAATGCTTCCTGACCTCCACCAAAATGTCCGCTACTAAAGGAGAGACTCCAAAGCGGGCTTTAGCTACGTCTGCAGGAGCCACGCATGGAGATGAAGGGATCTGAGACCTGGGTGAACAAGGGTCCCTGGATCCTGGGTCAACAACTGCTGCGACAGAGGAAGAGGAGGTTCCTCTGAAACCTGTTGCAGGAGAGAGGACCAAACTTGCCTGGGCCAGAAGAAAAAATTACTCATTAAGGAGTTAAACTCTATGAAGGAGCATAGAACGTTGAGCTCGAGCTCAATTTTCAAACCTCTGTCTGTGGTACTTCCCAGTGTAACCATCAGATTCTTACGAGCAACTAACTAGCTGAGTCTAATATCTAATATATATAAAATATAAGTGCGTGTGGAATTTGTTTTAGTATGAGCCAAAAGGCAACAATTTGGGCCCAGAAGACTCAAATCGAGATCCCAAGAAGAAAAAGGTAGTGACAACACCAAACAGATTCATAACACAAACATAACTAACAATAACCCACCCAAGATGGGGGGTGAAGGTACACCTCTGAGGTGCAACACTGCACCTGCCAGCCCACTTCTCAAAAACTAGGTTCTGAGAGGGGAGGCAGGGGGGAGGTCAGAATGCAGCAAGACTCCGTTAGAAGAAACAACATTACTATGGTAATTTTTTCTTCAAACAACATGAAGTCTTGCTGTATTCTGACTTAATGCAGACTAGTAGCAGTTCCCTGTGGAGGAGGAAATGCAGAACCTACTTTGGGAAGAGGCTCTGCAGTACTGCTGTGCCAAACCTAGCATCGCTCCTAGCCTGGATGTCCAGGGAGTATGCTAGTGAATGTATACGGTTTTCAGGTTGTGACTGCACACGGATCTCTAACAGGGTATATCTCTGGCGCAGCCAGAGTAGCAGCTGTACCCCTAGTCTAGTGAGCCCTCAGGCCAGAAGAAAAAATTACTCACCTTAGTAATTGCTTTTCTTCTCATGGAGTCTTGCTATATTAGGACCATTGCAGTCATTCCCCCAGTCTTGAACTGCCCCGGAGAGAAACAGTTAACTCCAGAGTGATCTGAGTTCCACAGCGAGGGCTGTTCAAAGTTTCTATCTGGCCAGTTTCAAATGAAACTGCCAGGTTCTTTACTGGAGCTAAACTAACATAGCAAGTCTGTGTGGAAAGCTCTACACTAGCCATTGGCTACCTATCATTAGAAGAATAAGAACAATCACAGAATAACAACAACAATATTTATTGTTAGGAACACTCCTTACAAGCACTAATAGGACCCCTCTCCCAAAAACTCAAGTCTAGAGAGGGACCCTCTACCACTTAACAAAACAGAAATACCTAGTTCCCTAACCCAACTAGAGAGACTAAAATGGCATGACACAGTGCTTGCACTAATTTGCCAACCCCATACCCAAGTAGGAGTTCTGAGAGGGGTAGGAGGATGGTTGTTACTAATATAGCAAGACTCCATGAGAAGAAAAGCAATTACTAAGGTGAGTAATTTTTCTTCAAACACCATGAAGTCTTGCTATATTAGGACCATTGCAGATTACACAGCAGTACCTCCATGGAGGAGGGTCAGAACCTACTTAGGAAATAGGCTCTGAAGAACAGCTGTGTCTAAAACGTAGCATCTCTCCTGGACTGGACTCCAGGGAATAATGCTTGTAAAGGTGTGAACTGTTTTCCAGGTAGCAGCTTGACAAATTTCCAAATGGGAATATCTCTAGCAGCCGCTAGAGATGCAGCTGTACCCCTGGTGGAGTGGGCCTCAGTCCTGAGGGGGCTCCACCTAGTTTTTGTAACAGAATGGATACAGACAATCCACCTTGCAATTGTCCTCTTAGTGGCAGGTCTCCCTTGCCAACCTCTCCATAGGTAAGGAAGAGTTGAGGATTCAACCTGTGACCCTTGGTACGCTCCACATAGTAGCTTAGGGCTCTTTTAACGTCCAGGTGTGTGTAGTTTCCTCTCACCCGAGGGAAGAATGCTCAGTGAAAACACTGGGAGAGAAATGGACTGTTCAGATGAAAATCTGAAACCACTTTGGAAAAACTTTCTGTTAGTCCTGAGGACTACCTTATCCCTGTGAAAAGAAATAAAATCCTTTTCCACGAAGGCTTGCAATTCAATTATCGTCTGGCAGAAGTGATAGCCACTAGAAAACAGTTTTCCAAGTTAAATACTTGAGATCTGCAGAAGAAAGGGCTCAAAGGGAGGTTGCATTAACTGAGCAATGCAAACATTCAGGTCCCAGGCAGGGGCTGGTTCCCGAAAGGGAGGGTTAGTATGAAGTAACCCTTAAAAACTTGGAAAACACAGGGTGAGAGGAAAGAGAAACAGGCTTCCCTCAGGGAAACAAAGGCAGAAACAGCTGCCATATGAACCTTCAAGGTAGCTGGTCTAAGGCCTAGGGAATTTAGATGGGCCAAATAGTCCAGTAAAGTGGCCAGGTCAGCAGATTCTGGCACAATTTGTTTCTCCGAACACCAGAAGGAAAACCTCTTCCACTTAGAATTGTAAGTAGCTCTTGGTGGAAGGCTTCCTGTAGTTTTTAAAATATCCATGACCCTTGAGAAAGTGTAAATCAGCTAAATTCTAATTCCTCAAGAACCAAGCCTTGAGGTGGAGGGATTTGAGGTCCGGTACCACACCTCCCTGTGCACAGGTCAGCAAGTCGTGGGTCCTGGGCAAGGTTAGGGGAGGGTGGATTGTCAGGGACAGGAGAAGAGGATACCAGGCTGTCTGGCCCAGTCTGGAGCGATCAGAACCACTTTGCAGGGCTGAGTTCTGATTTTCACCAATACCCTGAAGAGGAGAGGAAGGGGGAAAGCATATAGGAATTTCCCTTCCAATCCAGCAGGAAGGGCCCAGGGGACTGAGCCCAACACTGGAGGCCTGCAACAAAAATAGAGGAAGTTGATGGTTGTCTGGGGCTGCGAAGAGATCTATCTGAGGGTACCCCATCTGGCAAAGACCGACCCCAATACCTGAGGATTCAGAGACCATTCGTGATGGCCCTGGGAAATCCTGCTGAGAGCATCCGCCAGGACATTGTCCTTTCCTGAAGGTGAACTAGCATCAGGAGGTGTTTAGGAGTAAGCCAGAGACCAACTTTATTGCTTCGGTGCACAAGGCTGATGACCGAGTGCCCCTTGCTTGTTGATGTACCACATTGTTGTGGTGTTGTCTGTCCTGATTTGAACTACTTTGTTCTGGACAACAGCTGAAAAGCCTGAAGAGCTAAAAGAACAGCTCTGAGTTCCAAAAGATTGATGTGGAGCAGAGATTCCTGGGGACCACACCCTTGAGTGGAAAGGTCGCCTAGTGAGCCCCCACCCTAACAGGGAGGCATCCGTGGTGAGGGTGAGGGAGTGGAACGGGTAGAAAGGGAACCCCTTGAGACAGATTGCCTTGATCCTGCCACCACTGAAGGGCCAGGATCAGGGTTTTGGTCACTGAACTAATTTGTCAGGGGTCCCTCCTTTGGGACCAATAGGACCTCAAGTGGAACTGAATGTCCCTCATCTGAAATCTTGCTCCCCTGCACGACAGCTGTGGAAGCAGCCATGTGCCCTAGGAGTTGCAGAAAATGCCTTGCTGGTCGAGAGACCCAGGGTAGGAGGATGCCAGGGCAATGAGCCTGTCCGCTTTTTCCGAGGGGAGAAATGCCCTGGCTAACTTTGTGTTCAACTCTGCACCTATGAAAGTTAGAACTGAACAGGTTCCAGAACTGACTTTGGTAAGTTCAGCAGGAACCCCAGGGAAGTGAGAAGCTGCTGGGTGACCTGCAAGTGAGATTTTACCTGGTCTGGAGACTGACCCACTAGTAGCCAGTCGTCCAGGTAGGGAAACACAGCAATCCCTTGCCTTCTTAAATGAGCCACTACCACAGCTAGACATTTTGTGAATACCCTTGGCGCCGAGGTTAGGCCAAAGGGCATTGCTCTGAACTGGTAGTGGCCCGAGAGCAGTTCGAACCTGAGGTACTTTCGGTGAGAAGGCCTGATCATGACATTAGAATAGGGCGCCCTGAGGTCCAGGGAAGCTAACCAGTCCCTGGCCTCAGGAGGGCAAAATCATTGCTAGAGTTAACATTTTGAACTTTGGCTTTAATAGATGTCTGTTCAGGTACCTTAAGTCTAAGATGGGCCGCCATTCTCCTGTCTTTTTGGGGTAAGAAAATATCTTGAGTACAGTCCCTGCCCTGATGGCAAGGGGAACCCTTTCCACTGCTTTGCAATTCAGGAGGGAAGAAACTTCTGCTTCCAAAGCAAGGGCTTCTGAAGAGTTTATGGGTGGAAATTGCCTGGCTCTCATCTTTGGGAACTGTTTGAAGTTGAGAACTCAGGCCTTGGCTTACTACTTCCAGAACCCACCTGTCCGAGTTAAGGACAGCCAGTTCTGGCTGAAATAAGCCAACCTGCCCCCACTGGTACAGGAGAATCGGCCCTGGCACCCCATCAGGGTGCCTGCTTGGCAGGAGCTTTAGGCTGAGGGAGGGCGACTGTCTCCTGTGCCCCGCCTACCTCTGCCTCTGAAAAACCCTCTGTGAAAAAGCAGAGGAGGCTTGAGCTTGCAAAAGGCTCAGAAAGGCCTCACCTGTCTCCTGGGGCATGCCTTGTGGAGTGGCATGCCTTCTTTAGCTTGGGCACTTTTGTAGGTAGTTCTATATTCATCCATCTTTTTCATATAATTTTCTGTTTGATCACCAAACAGAGAATTTCCCGATACAGGAAAATCCATAGCCTTTGACTGAGTATCTTGGGACAGATTAGTGCATCTGAGCCATGCCAACCTACGGAAAGCTACAGAAGTGGCCATGACCCTAGAGGAAACATCATTAACATCAACAGCAGTATGAAATTGAACTTTAGAGGCTTCAATGCCATCAGCAGCCACTTGTTCCAACTCACTAGCCAGCTGGCCCTGGGCCTGCTTAGCTAACTGCAATATAGTGTCCCATCTAGATTTCTGATATCTAGCAACATAAGCCATATAATTAGCCTGCCTGAGTCCCAAAGAAGCTGCCATATATTGCTTTTTCGCCATGGCATCAATCTTCCTGGAATCCTTGTCAGGAGGATGTGAGGCCAGGGGAATATTAGCTCTTGTCACAGGCTGCAGCTTGTACCACACCTACATGACTACACTGCTCCAGTGAGGAAGTCTGTATCCGAGCCTGACAAAGTATACCTTCTGTCCATTTTTTATCTACAGGAGGACAGAATGAGGATTTTTAAAATCTTTGTTGTTTGCTTCCTAAATGACTTATGCAAAGGAATAGACAACCTCCTAGTCTCTGGAATATCCATCATTTCCACATAATCAGGCTCCTCTTGCTCATCCACAGCCTCTTCTAAGGAAGCTGGAGGTTTCTGCCACCTTTTGTAAAACATAAACAGAGAAGGGGACTCCAGACAGCATAGGGGGAGATTCTAAAGGTCTATCTGGAGAGATGTCCGGTTCAATGGGCACGTCCCAGACCTTCCCAATCACAAACATACTGATCAAAATCCTCCTCCCCCTCATGTGGTTCATAAAAATCCTCAACATCATAATCCTGAACCACTGAGACTGAACGAGCCACCCTTTTCCCAGATGCAGGGGGCTCGACAGCCTGAGACAAAGACTGGACAATCTGAATGGCTTTAGCTATCTCTGCAGCAGTTGGAGAGACAATTTTGTACCCAGACCTGCTGATTTCTTTGTCTTTTGCTGGGACTGGTTCCTCCTGAACCAGCCTTCCTTTGCCCGAGGAGTCTCGCCCTGGTCAGAGGGCACTCCCTCTGGTCCAGTGGGTACTGGACCGGCAGGCCATCCGGGTCAGCAGACTTTTGCCTCGTTCCCTGAGCCGGCCCAATCTCTTTCCAGGGTGGCTGCAGGGAAATTTTACACACCTGGCAGTCTGACAGGAGGTGGTCAGCCCCAGACAATAAACACAGTGGTGTGTGGGCAGCCTTGGCAAAGGCTTCCCACAGACATCACAGTGTTGAAACCCAGTGGGCCCGGTTTTTTTTTGGGTTTCTCAGGCATAATGCCAGCCTAACCAAAAACTTGCCCCTTTGATGGCAGTGCCAGGCAAGACACCTTCTTATCGTTCCTAACCGTGTCACGGTATTTGAAAACCCCAATAAAGTTAGGTTTTTAGAACCGAGTAAGAACTGGAACCGCACTCTAAAAGCCAACTAAACAGTTTAAAACATGTATTTGAATCAACCGATCGGTTCAAAACCGAACCGATAACGACTTTCCACACAGACTTAATTTCTGTACTTACGGTTACCAGATAGAGCTTTTTAATCGAAATGCGTAAAATAATACTTATTGCCGGTTCAATGAACTGAAAATACTCGCTGAACCGCTAAATGAACCGAGCTGAAGGAGCTGATATCCGGAGCGACTGTTCAGTGAAGCGGAGAAGAATCTGGCAGTTTCATTTGAAACTGGCCAGATGAGTTTTGAACAGCGCCCTCGTGCTGTGGAACTCCAGATCACTCTGGAGTTAACTGTTTCCTCTCCGGGGCAGTTCAAGACTGGGGGAATGACTGCAATGGTCCTAATATAGCAAGACTTCATGGTGTTTGAAGGAGGTGTTCTACCCAATTTGTCATAGCAGAATTGTAAGCAAGAAACAATCCACCTGGCAATGGTTCTTTTTGTGGCAGGCTTACCTTTCCCTACCTCGCCACAGGGGAGAAACAACTGAAGACAGTCATTCCTGTGAGTCTTAATGTGCTCTATGTAAAAGCTAAGAGCTCTCTTAATATCCAAGCTGTGTAGCCTTCTTTCACCTGAAGAGGAGTGGTCAGTGAAAAACACAGGAAGAGATATAAGACTGGTTCAGATGAAAATCTGACACCACTTTGGGTAAGAACCTTCTATTGGTTCTTAGGACCACTTTATCCCTATGGAAGGATATGAAGTCAGGTTCCATTGACAAGGCCTGCAATTCACTAATCCTCCTGGCCAAAGTAATGACTACCAGGAATACAGTTTTCCAAGTCAAGTATTTCAGCTCAGCCGAATCCATGGGTTCAAAGGGGGGCTGCATGAGCTGTGCAATGCAGACATTAAGATCCCAAGCTGGGGTCGGTTCTCTAAATGGAGGGTTTGTATAAACCAGACCGTTGAAGAACTTTTTAAACACATGATGAGAAGCCAGGGAAGAGCCCTTCCCTGCTGAAAGGAAAGCAGAAACTGCTGCTACATAAACCTTTAGAGTTGCAGGCCTAAGGCCTAGGCCACTGAGGTGAACCAGATAATCTAAGGCTGTGGAGATGCCTGCAGAATCAGAGACAATGCCTTTCTGAGAACACTACATGGTAAACCTCTTCTATTTGGAATCATAAGTCTTTCTAGTAGATGGTTTCCTGGAAACCTTCAGGATATCCATGACTGCCTGAGAAAGATGCAGGTCTGCATATTCTAGCTCTTCAAGAGCCAGGTCTTGAGATTGAGAGACTGTAGAACGGAATACCAGATCCTCCCCTGGGAAGAGGACAGAAGATTTTGTCTCTTGGGAAGGGACAGAGGACGAGACACTGTCAGGGACAGGAGCAGAGGGTACCAAGGCTGCCTAGCCCAGTCTGGAGCCACTAGGATCACTGTGCAAGGCTAAGTTCTGATCTTGATCAGAACTCTGAACAGCAGATGGAATGGAGGGAAGGCATAGAGGAACCTGCTCTTCCAATCCAAAATCAGGACATCCTGGGCACAGTCCCCAGGAGTGGAGGTCTGCAACAGAACAGAGGGAGTTGATGATTGTCCGGGGCTGCAAAGAGTTCCATCTCTGGAGTGCCCCATCTGGAGAAGATGATCTGCAGTATGAGGGGATTCTGGGACCATTCGTGATGTCCCTGAGATATTCTGCTCAGAGCATCTGCCAGTACATTTTCCTTCCCTGGAAGGTGAACTGCTACTCGGGAAGTCTGAAGAGAATAGGCCAGAGACCACAGTTTCACGGCTTCTGTGCACAAGGCCGAGGACTGAGTGTCTCCTTGTTTGTTGATATACCACAATGTGGTCATGTTGTCTGTTCTGACTTGGACCACCTTGCCCTTGACCAAGCCTGAGAAGCACTGAAGGGCCAGGAACACTGCCCTGAGTTCTAGAAGGTTGATGTGAAGGAGAGATTCCTGTGGAGACCAGACCCCTTGGGCTGTCAGGGCCCCCAGATGGGCTCCCCAACCTAGGAGAGAAGCATCCGTAGTCAGAACTACTGAAGGAATTTGCGGGAGAAATGGGACTCCTTCTCTGAGATTGTCCTGATCCAGCCACCACTGGAGAGCTTGGACCAGAGTCTGAGTCACTGGAATCAGTTTGGTAAGAGAATTCCTTTTCTGAGACCAGAAGGACCTTAGGTGAAACTGAATGTCCCTCATCTGGAATCTTGCTCCCTGCACCACTGCAGTGGAAGCTGCCATGTGGCCCAGAAGCTGGAGGAAGTGTCTTGCTGGGCGAGAGACCTGAGGTCGAAAAAGATGAAGCAAGATCCACTATGGCCTTCACCCTTGCCAAGGGAAGGAAAGCTTTTGCTTGTACAGTGTAAAAATATATGCCTATAAAGGTGAGACAGTGAACTGGTTTGAGGACAGACTTTGGCAGATTTAGAAGAAAACCCAGGGAACTGAGTAGTTTGCAGAGCTGACTTGACCTGTAGAGATGACTGATCCACAATGAGCCAGTCGTCCAGATATGAGAAGATGGTGATACCCCTGTCTTCGGAGGTAAGCCACCACTACTGCAAGGCACCTTGTGAACACCCCTGGAGCTGATGTTAGGCCGAATGGCATGGCTCTGAATTGGTAATGGCCTGATGGCAACACGAACCTGAGGTATTTTCTGTGGGAGCACCTGATAGGGATATGGAAGTAGGCATCCTTGAGGTCTAGAGATGCTAACCAATCTCCTGGCCTTAGAGAGGGAAGGATTATTCCCAGAGTTACCATTTTGAATTTGGGCTTTGAAATGTGTTTGTTCAAATACCTTGGGTCTAGGATGGGTCACCACTCCCCTGTTTTCTTTGGGGTAAAGAAGTACCTGGAGTACAGTCCTTTTCCCTTGTGCTGAGTAGGAACCTTCTCTATAGCTCTGAGAGCTAGAAGAGAGGAAACCTCTGCCTCTAGGGCCAGGGTTTCTGAGATTGGTGCAGGTGGAAAAGACTTGGCCCTTTTGGAAACTTTTTGAAGCTGAGGGCCAGTCACTGACTTACCTCTTCCAGGACCCACTTGTCTGAGGTCACAGACTTCCAGGCCTGGAAGTAGTAAGCCAGCCTGCCTCCTACTGGAAATGGGGAGTCGACCCGGGCTGACACATCAGGGTGTCTGCTTGGCAGGAGCCTTAGACTGGAAGCAGCCCTGTTCATCCCCATCCTGCCCCTCCCTCTGAAGAACCCCCTCTGTGGAAAGGGACAGGAGGCCTGGGCTTGGTAAAAAGGCCTGTGAAAAGGCCTACCCCTGCCCCTAGACTGCTGCTTTTGTGGAGTGGCTTGCCTTTCCTGTGCACTCCTGCGTGTGGTCCTGTATTCATCCATTTTCTTCATGTAAGCCTCTGTTTGCTCCCCAGAGAGTTACCCACTAAAGGAAAATCCATAACCTTAGTCTGGGTATCCTGTGAAAGGCTAGTACATCTGAGCCAAGCATGTCTTCTGAGAGACACAGATGTAGCCATGACTCTAGATGCCATGTCACTGGAGTCCACAGCAGCATGAAATTGCATTTTCGATGCCTCAATTCCATCAGCAGCCACCTCCTCCAGCTCTTTGGCTAGCTGGGGGGAGGCCTGTTTAGCCAGTTCCAGAACCGTATCCCATCTGGATTTCTGGTACCTGGCTGTGTAGGCCATATAATTAGCCTGCCTGAGTCCCAAAGAGGATGCCAAATACTGTTTTTTAGCCATTGCATCCACTTTCCTGGAGTCCTTATCTGGGGGGTATGAAGCCAAAGGAATGTTAGCCCTGTCACAGGCTGCAATGATTATAAAGGAACTCTGCAGCTCAGCCTGATAACATATACCTCCTGTCCATTCTCTTGTCCGCAGGAGGTACTGAATTAGGAGTTTGCAAAATTTTGTGTGTCTGTTTCCCAAAGGACTTATGAAGAGGGATAGACGGCCTTTTGGACTCTGGGATGTCCATCATTTCCTCCTCCTCCTCTGCAGCATTAACCAAGGGAAGCTGAAGAGTTTTGGCCACCTTTTTGTAAAACAAAAAGTGTGAAGGGGACTCAGAGAGCCTAGAAGGAGAGACACCCGAGGGCCTGTCTGGGGAGATGTCTGGTTCAATGGGCACATCCAGACCCCCCTGGTCATCATCATCACTGGGATAATCTTCGTCTCCCTCCCACTTCTCATAATAAGCATCCGGATCATAATCCGAAGGAGACGGATCCGACCGAACTGACTGCCTAACCGGCGGTACCGGTTCGGACGGAACCGGTCTAAGTGACTGAACAACACTAATCGCTTTGGCTATTTCGTCCGCGGGTGGAGAATGCGGTACAGGATCCGAACCGGTGGACTCACATTTTCATTTTGACGGAACCAGCCCCTCAGGGTCGGCCCTCCTTTTGGCTGAGGAGGTATCGCCTAGGTCAGTAGGCACCTCCTCAGGTTCGGCCGCAACCAAACAGGGCTGGCCATCCGGATCTACAGACTTCTCGGCCTCCCTTTCCTTCAGCCTTCTCAGTCTCTTATCTAGAGTGGATTTAAGAAAGCTTTTACAAATTTGGCAGTCCGACTTGAGGTGGTCAAACCCCAGACAATAACAGATGAGGTGGGGGTCGGCCTTGGCAAAGGCCTCCCCCCACTCGGTACAGTGCTGAAACCCAGTGGGACCGGTTTTCTCTTTGGGTTTGTCAGACATGGCCAACCTACTAAATTACCCTATAGAAGCTTTCAAACCAGGTAATGAAATAATCGATTGGTTACAAACCGTGTCACGGGTTTTGAAAAAGAACCAGAAAAGGCCCGGTTCTTTTGAAACTGAGTGATACTAGAACACCACTCTAATCCCAGAAAATTTTTATATAGAAATAATACAAGGTCGGTTCCTAACTGGACCGACCGGAAAGAAATCGAGGAAAACAGTAATTTCCACAAACAGTAGGAAAATAAACACAATCACTACCCATCTACAACACTATCTGTACCATACACAGAGGCTGGATATCTGAAAAAATAACAAATAGAACGGTTTAAACCGAACGCTTTTTAAACTTTACCGAACCGAGCAGCGGAATCTCCGGAGCGACTTCACTGTTAGGTGGAGTAAAGAATCTGACGGTTATACTGGGAAGTACCACAGACAGAGATTTGAAAACCGAGCTCGAGCTCAACGTTCTATGCTCCTGCATACAGTTTAACTCCTTACTCTCCTGGGCAGTTCTAGTGCTGGGGCTAACTGCATTAAGTCAGAATACAGCAAGACTTCATGTTGTTTGAAGGAAGCAATGAGAATCATTCAAGCTCCCTCCGATCTGAGTTTGTTCAGGACCCTCGGAAGTAAAGGTATGGGAGGGAAGGCATAAACAATTCTATCCCTTCAACTGAGAGACAGAACGTCCCACCAAAAAAATGTCTCGCCCTGGACCAAGCGAGCAGAAGGCGGGAAGTTTTGCGTTTTGGGGGAGAGGCGAAGAGGTCTATTGGAGGTGTTCCCCATCACTGAAAGACGTTGTTTACGACTTGCTGATCTAACCCCCATTCATGGGACCTGGCTGAGGACCAACTGAGTTCGTCTGCCAGTGTGTTTTCCACTCCCGGAACGTGAACCGCGGTCAGGTGAAGGAGATGTTGGGCTGCCCAATGCCAGACTCTCATCGCTTCCTGGCACAGAGGGTAGGAACGTGTTCCTCCCTATTTGTTGATGTACCAGACTACGCACATGTTGTCTGATTGTATGAGGAGATGACCAGGGAGGATGAAGGAGAATAGAGCCTGAAGGGCAAAAAAGACTGCTCTCAGTTCGAGCACATTTATGTGCAGATTTTGTTCGAACTTGACCAGCTGCCCTAAGTCCTGTGAGACCCTAGATGGGCACCCCAGCCTTCTCTCCTGACACATCTGTCATCAGCGTCTGGGAGGGGGGAATCGATGCAGAAGTGAACTCCGAGACACAGGTTCTCTTGAACCATCCACCACTGCAAGTCCCTGATCATGGGATCCGATACTAGTACCTCCTGGTCTAGACTGTCCCAGGTCTAGTCTCATTGCGACCGAAGCGTCCACTGACAGATTCTCATATGGAGCCGAGCGAACAGGACAGTCGGAATGGCAGCCGCCATTAGCCCAAGGAGGTGGAGGACTGACCTGGCTCCAACCCTCCTGCGGCCGGACAGAAGACAGGCCTGATTCTGAAGGGTGTCTACCCTGTCCGGAGGCAAGAAGGCTTTGCCGGTGGTCGTTGTCCAGAATCGCCCCTATAAATTGGAGGCGTTGGCAAGGGTCCAGGTGAGACTTGGCCTGGTTGATGGTGATACCAAGGCTGGTAAAAACCTGCAGGGTGAGGAAAAGGGAGCGCAGGAGTTCCTCCCTGAACGAGGCTGCCAGGAGCAAATTGTCCAACTACGGGAATACCTGCACTCCCTGGGTATGCAGGTGGGCCGCTACCACTGACAGGCATTTGGTAAACATTCGAGGGGGGCCAAGGCAAGACCAAATGGGAGGGCCTTGAATTGGAAGTGGTCCCCCTGAAAACAAAACCGAAGGAATTTGCGGTGGGAAGGGGATATGCAGGTAGGCATCCTGCATGTCCAGAGTGCATAGCCACTGTCCCAGCCGGAGTAGTGGTAGAAGGCTCTGTAAAGAGAGCATTCTGAAGCATTTGTACTCCAAGAACATGTTCAGGGAGCTGAGGTCTACGATAGGCCTGCGATCTCCCATCTTCTTTGGAACTAGGAAGAAATTGGAATAGTAACCTGTCCCCCAAAGATGAGTGGGGACTGGCTCTATTGCCACTTTCAAGAGAAGGGAGATGATTTACTCTAGAACCAGAGGAAAATGTTGCAGGGAGTAGGACGACTGATGGGGTGGTTTCAGCAGAAACTCTATTGTGTGTCCTGCCAGTATCAACTGGAGCACCCAAACGTCTGATGTTGTCCTCTCCCAACCCGGCAGATGGGAGGAGAATCTCCCCCCTACCAGTTCCTCTGGAACCTCCAAAAGCAGTGGAAGAGGCAGGGAGTCAGAAGGTGTGGGGCAGCGCAGCAGCTGAGGCTCCCGCAGCTTTTTTGCTTGGGGGGGGGTCTTGGTTGCTGGAGGGACCAGACGTTTGTTGGCACTTTTTCCTTGCGGCTTTTGTCTGTGTCGGTTTTGGTGATGAAAAGGACGCCGATGCCCCCGAGGGGGCCTGTACATAGTCTGGACAGAATTCAGTGCAGTACCCTTCTCTTGCAGTTTGGTAATGATGTCCTTGACATCACCCCTGAAGAG
Source organism: Neoceratodus forsteri (assembly GCA_016271365.2). Taxonomy (NCBI): domain Eukaryota; kingdom Metazoa; phylum Chordata; order Ceratodontiformes; family Ceratodontidae; genus Neoceratodus; species Neoceratodus forsteri. The sequence continues at coordinate 1,099,103,612 of CM057451.1, forward strand.
CACCGAACCCCTGAAGGGAGCATCCTGTATAGCTGATTGTACCTCAAGGACCAAATCCTGACACACGGAGCCAGGAATGACGCTGTAGGCCTACGGCGAAGGCAGAGTTCCTTCCAGCTGTGTCCACTGCATCGTAAGTGGCATGTAGCATGTGCCGACAGGCCGAGAAAGTGGAATGGACATGGTCACCCACTTCCTGCTTAGTCTGTGACTTGGGAAGGGAGTCCAATTTAGATTCCACCTGGCTAAGGATAGCCTTCTGGAAATCCCCCATACGTTCAACATAGTTAAGGGTCCTGATGCCTAGGGTAGAAAAGGAATAGATCTTCCCGTACTGGTCCAGAAGCCGGGATTCCTTATTCGGCGGAGACGAGCTGGGGTATTTAGGATTGGTAGAGCGGCCGTGAGCGGCACTGATGACAACCGAATCTGCCTTGGGGTGAAGGATAAGAAAGTCTACACCCTCAGAAGCCTGGTATAGCCTGTCCACCTTCCTCGGAAGGGGAGCTAACGCAGACAGCTGTTTCCAAATGGTGGAAACAAGATCTGCGTGAGGCTCTATCCAGGGTGGGATCAGCGTAGGCACGGTTTTGGGCAGATCCAGATAGGCCGCGAGTTTTTTTTTTTTTACACTGTGGGTTCCGCTCCACTGATTGCCACTGATGTATTTCCTGGATTTTCCTCAATAGCTCCAGAAAAGAAGGGTCCTCCAGAGGGGACTTCGGGGGATTCCTCGGCCTTGGGCGTTCCGGAGTGTGGGGCTTGCCTTCAGGATCAGAGTGGCCAGACTCTGAGTCCGAGTCAGAAGTTTCTGACAAAGAGAAAGAAGACTCCTCCCTAGGAGGGGGAGGGACGACCTCTGGGAGTTCCCTCGAGCACGTATCCTCCCCGCCCTGGGCACCGGAGGGCTCTCCTATGGTGTCAGGCAGGGGGAAGAAAGTCTCCCATCTCTGACATAGGGGATCAGGTATCGGGTCTGACGTCGGGAGATGACTCTCGACCTCCCAGGTGAGCGGAGCCTTGGCCTCAGCCCACCAGGAGGCCAAGGTCTCCTTCAGATCTGCTGGTGGCTGAGGAGTGGGCGGCAGAGGTGGAGGGGATACGGGTATTGAGGGTACCCATAAAAGGAATATCTGTAACACGACGGCGGGTAGCTCGGCGTCAGGTATTGCAGCATCGGGTACTGTGGTGCCAGATACTGAGGGGCCGGGTATTGTGGTGTCTGGTACCCAGGTGCCAGGGGCTCTAACGGAGCAGAGGGACCTGGCAGAGGCCCTGCTGGTGGGCCAGACGATGGAAGCATGGGCTCCGCGGCATCGGACCCAGCGTGGGTATACTGTCAAGCGGGTCCTGATGGAGGAATAGGTCTTCCGTCAGGCAAAGGAACGCCGAATGGCATCGGGTCGGCCGGTGTCGGGAATGGCGTCCGAGGATCTGGCGTCAGGGGGTCCAGCACAGGAGGAGGAAGCCCTGATGGCAGCATCTCGAGGTCCTTGGCGATGACTGGGGAAGGAGGGTTAAAATCCCCAGGTGTCAATCAAGGGGACATCAGTGGGCAACGTGGTGAGATGCTGTGGAGAGCCTGGGGCATCAGACTGGTCGACAGGGTCTGGCGCAGGCTTCTCGGCTGGGCGGTCACCGGTGGAGCCGAGCGCCCGGCTGTAGCAGTGTCCGGGCGGGCCGGGCGGAGGTCGGCGCCTGACTTATCAGACTCCCTACTCCAGGAAGGCCGTGAAGGAGTGGTGGCCTTGTCGAAAGGGGTTTTGGCTGGCTCTCACCCGAGGAAGTGAGCGGCTTAGCAGTCTTGTCCGGGCGTGTGTCGGTGGAACCGACATCCGACTTACCCGGACCCACTCTTGAGTGGAAGACCATGAGGGAGGAGCGGTTTTAATGGAAGCGGAGACCCCTTTGCCCGGAGGTTTCTCAAGGGCCCGAGCACCCAGCCTCGAAGGAAGGGCTTACTGACTCTTTTGGTGCCACCAAGATGGCAGTCGAGAGCCGATCCTCCAAGGGGATGTTACCTTGAGGGCCATGACTCCAGCAGAAGTCGCAGCTGCTGTGGAAGATGACTCTTGCTCCCGGTGCTTCTCCTTGTCATGATTTTTCTTATGACCTTCGGGGGAAGTAGACGCCTGCCTAAGCTTTTTTAACTCTTTTTCCATGGAGACCATTTTCTTCTTGAGGATACTGGCTTCCAGGGACTGCTGCCTTCTCTTGTGGGTAGTGGAGCTGAACTTCTGGCAGTGCTGGCACTTCCCATGGGGTGGTCTGGGCCCAGACAGAAGAGGCACAGGGAGTGGCCGTCCTTGTGTAGAAGCTGGGAACCACATGAGTCGCACTTTTTTTTTATGCGATTCGGAGGGCATCGAGGACGACATACACAGCAGCTGTTGAAGAAAAAGTAAAAAAAATAAGAGAAATAGGTTGAAAAAGTTCGAAAACTTGAATACCGATGAATGACTGACGAGCGCTGTTCTACCACGAGGAACTTTCACAAGCTGATGGGGAAAAAGAACTGGAAGACTGGCGTGGGGGAATGCCCCTTTATACCGATGTCATATGACGCAGGTCACCTGACGTGGGGGTGGTCCCCCGCCAGAGACTGCTAGCTAGACATTTTTCCATGGGGTCCTGACGCCGGGGCGGCTTAGTCCTATATGTGAATACCTACTGCAAGAGCCCACTTGAAGTAAAATCTTCGTACTCTTCCTCAAATGCCTCCTCCATGAATTCAGGATTATATTACAGTGCCTCCTCTTCAGTGACTGTCATAAGCAATAGGTCGATGGCAGGAGGGGGATGTGATGAAGGAACAGTTGACTGACTAGGCATCCACAGAGAAAGCCCCCCGCTAGGTACCGTGAGTAGCAGAGGTAACTTCTGCAATTCTGACAGTGATGCTTCGTGTTGATGGTGGATTCACGGGCACCTGGGGCTGCCGCTTTGTGGATGACACCAAAATCTGCAATAGGGTGGACATTCCAGGGGATGTGGAAAGGATGAGCAGAGATCTGAGAAAACTCAGGGAGTGGCCAAGAGTATGGTAGCTGGGTTTCAATGCGAATAAGTGCAAAGTAATGCACTTGGGGCACAGAAGCCCAGAGGTGGAGTACAAAATGGGAGGAGCGGTACTGATGACCACCATGCAGGAAAAAGACCTGGGGTAATCATACTGGATGACCTAAAGATGGCCAGGCAGTGCGACAAGGCAGTAGGGAGGGCTAGTGGGATATTGGGGTGCATAGGGAGGGGCATCACAAGCAGGAAAAGGGAGGTGGTGTTGCCTCTGTGTAGACTGTTAGTAAGACCACACCCTGGAGTACTGTGTCCAGTTTTGGAGAACACATTTCCAGAAGGACACAGACAGAGTGGAGGTGGTCCAGAGGAGGGCAACTAAAATGGTGCAGGGGCTGCATCAAAAGCCTTACAAGGACAGAATAAAGGACCTGAATGTGTACACCCTGGAATAAGAAAAAATTACTCATCTTAGTAATTATGTTTCTTCTATTGGAGTCTTGCTGTATTCTGACTAATGCAGTAAGCCCCAGCTTTTAAACTGCCCCAGAGAACAAAGGGTTAAACTTTCTATGCAGAGCATGGAATGCTGAGCTCGAGTTCGGTTGATGTCTCTGTCTGTTTCCCTTTGAAATTTAACAGTCAGATTCTAATGAGCAAAAACTCACAAGCTATCCTATGTGGAAATTGTAAAATTTTTACTAGCCAACTGGCAACAAAAAGTTTTGGATTCCCAAAGGAAGACTCAAGTCAGGAAAAACAAAACCAATTCAAATAAGAACAACAACAAAATAAACACAGAAACAAAAAAGCAGAGGGTGTAAAGGAGCACGCCTGAGGTGCAACACTGCGCCTGCCCACCCACTTCCCAAAAAACAGGTTCTGAAAGGGGAAGCGGGGGAGAGGTCAGAAGAAAAAATTACTCGCTTTAGTAATTATGTTTCTTCTATTGGAGTCTTGCTGTATTCTGACCAGTGCAGTTAGCCCTAGTCTTTAAACTGCCCCGGAGAACAAAGGCTTAACCTTTCTATGCAAAGCATAGAATGCTGAGCTCGAGCTCAGTTGATGTCTCTGTTTGTTTCCCTTTGAAGGCTGTCAGATTCTTAAGAGCAACACTCTAATAGTATTCTATGTGGAAATTGTAAAACAACATTTTTAATAGCCAATGCATAAACAAAATGTTTTGACTACCAAAAGAAGACTCAAGTCAGGAAACCCAAAACTCAAAACCCAAACCAAACAGGAATATAACAAAATAAACACCCATACAAAAAGAGGGTAAAAAAGCACCCTGAGCTGCACACTGCACCTGCCCACCCACTCTCCCAAAAACAGGTTCTGAGGGAGGCAGGGGGAGGTCAGAATACAGCAAGACTCCAACAGAAGAAATATAATTACTAACGTGAGTAATTTTTTCTTCAAACAACTTGAAGTCTTGCTGTATTCTGACAAGTGCAGACTACCAAGCAGTACCTTCACGGAGGAGGGACAGAACCTACTTTGGGAATAGGCTCTGAAGTACTGCTGTGCTAAACCGAGCATCACTCCTAGCCTGGATATCCAGAGAGTAATGCTTGGTAAAGGTATGGACTGTTTTCCAGGTGGCTGCTTGACAAATTTCTAAGAGAGGGATATCCCTGGCAGCAGCCAGGGAAGCAGCTGTACCTCTTGTGGAATGAGCCCTCAGTTTTTCATAACAGAATTGTATACAAGACACAATCCACCTGGCAACAGATCTCTTGGTGGCAGGTTTGCCCTTTCCCACTTCTCCATAAGTGAGGAACAACTGGAGAGAGTCAAACCTGTGACCCTTGGTACGCTCTATGTAGTAACTAAGGGCTCTTTTAACATCTAAACTGTGTAGCCTCCTTTCTCCTGAGGAAGAATGATCAGTGAAGAAGACAGGAAGAGACACAGACTGGTTTAAATGGAAGTCTGATACCACTTTGGGCAAGAACCTTCTATTGGTTCTAAGGACCACTTTATCCCTGTGAAAGGAGATAAAAATCAGGTTCCACCGACAGGGCTTGCAATTCACTGATACGCCTGGCAGGGGTAATGGCTACCAAGAACACAGTTTTCAAAGTCAAGTACTTAAGCTCTGCTGAAGACATAGGCTCAGAAGGGGGTTGCATAAGTTGAGCAATACAAACATTCAAATCCCAGTCAGGGGCAGGGTCTCTAAAAGGAGGACTGGTGTGAAGCAATCCCTTAAAAAAATTTACAGAACACAGGATGAGAAGATAGTGAGGAAGACTTCCCCACAGACAAAAACGCAGAAACAGCTGACAAGTGTACCTTAAGAGTAGCTGGTCTGAGGCCCAGGCCATTAAGATGGACCATATAATCCAGAACTGTAGGCAATTCAGCAGTATCTGGAGAAATATGCTTCTTGAAACGCCAAATGCTGAATCTCTTCCATTAGGAGTTATAAATCTTTCTGGTGGAGGGCTTTCTAGAAGCTTTGAGATATCCAGAACCCCCTGAGACAGATGCAAATCTCCATACTCTAACTCTTCAAGAGCCATGCCTTGAGAATGAGAGACTGAAGATTGGGGTACCAAATCCTCCCTTGAGAGGATGTTAACAGGTTGTAATTCCTGGGAAGAGACAGGGGAAGATGGACGGCTAGGGACAGCAACAGGGGGTACTAGGGCTGTCTGGCCCAGTCTGGAGCAATCAGAATCACTTTGCAAGGTTGTGACCTTATCTTGACTAAAACTTTGAACAGAAGAGGGAAGGGAGGGAAGGCATACAGAAATTTCCCTTCCCAGTTCAGAATCACAGCATCCAGGGGGACTAAGCCCAAGACTGGGGGTCCGCAAAAAAAAACAGGAAGTTGGTGATTGTCTGGGGCTGCAAAAAGATCCATCTCTGGAGTGCCCCACCTTGAAAAAAAACACCTTCAATACCAGAGGGTCTAGGGACCATTCGTGATGGCCCTGTGAGATCCTGCTCAGTGCATCTGCTACCACATTGTCCTTCCTTGGAAGGTGAACTGCTATCAGAAAGGTTTGCAGGGAATAAGCCAGGGACCATAACTTCATAGCTTCTGTGCACAAGGCCGTAGACCGAGTGCCTCCCTGCTTGTTGAAGTACCACATGGTGGTGGTGTTGTCTGTTCTGACCTGAACCACCTTGTTCTGTACTGACTGAGAGAAAGCTTGCAGGGCCAGAAAAACTGCCCTGAGTTCTAGGAGATTGATATGGAGAAGGGATTCCTGAGGGGACCACAGTCCCTGGGCAGTGAGGGCCCCCAGATGGGCTCCCGAGCCCAGAAGGGAAGCATCCGTGGTAAGGACCACTAAATGAGACAGAGTGGCAAATGGGACCCTTGCCTTAAATTGTCGTGATCCTGCCACCACTGAAGGGCTTGGATCAAGGTCAGAGTCACTGAGTCAGTTTGGTAAGGGAATCCTTCCTCTGAGACCAAAAAGCCCTCAGATGGAACTGAATGTCCCTCATCTGGAACCTTGCCTCTTGGACCACTGCCGTAGAAGCTGCCATATGGCCCAAGAGCTGGAGGAAATGCCTTGCTGGTCAAGATACCTGAAGGCTGAAGGAAGAGGCTAGTTCTATAAGAGCCCTTGCTCATTCCAGGGGAAGAAAGGCTCTTGCTTTGACTGTATCCAGCTCTGCCCCTATAAAGGTAAGAAGCTGGGAAGGTTGAGAAGAAATCCTAGAGAAGTGAGCACTTGCTGGGTCACTTGCAGGTCTGACTTGGCTTGGTCTGGAGACTGGCCCACTATCAGCCAGTCGTCCAGATATGGAAAAATGGAAATCTTTAGTCTCCTTAGAAAGGCAACTACTACTGCCAGGCATTTTGTGAAGACCCTTGGGGCTGAAGTTAGGCCAAAGGGCATTGCTCTGAACTGATAGTGGCCTGAGGGCAACTCGAACCTGAGGTACTTTCTGTGGGAGCACCTGATGGGAATGTGAAAATAGGTATCTTTGAGGTCCAGGGAGGCTAGCCAGTCCTCTAGCCTTAGAGGGGGAAGGATTATTCCCAGAGTTACCATCTTGAACTTTGGTTTTAAAAGATGTTTAATTAGTTATCTTAGGTCTAGGATGGGTTGCCACTCCCCTGTCTTTTTTGGCGTAAGGAAGTACCTGGAGTACAGACTTTTGCCTCAGTGTAGGGTAGGTACTCTCTCTATGGCTCTTAAAGCCAGCAGAGATGAAACCTCTGCCTCTAGGGCAAGGGTTTCTGAGAGACCTGCAGGTGGAAAAGATCTGCCTCTCCTCTTCGGAAATTTTTTGAAGCTGAGAACCAGTCCCTGGCTTACTACTTCCAGGACCCACTTGTCTGATGTAACAGACATCCAATCCTGGACAAAGTAAGTCAGCCTGCCCCCTACTGGAATAGGAGAGTTGACTCGGCAGGCCCATCAGGGTGTCTGCTTGGCAGGGCCTTAGGCTGAGGAGTGGATGCAGCCCTGCTCATCCCCTTCTGCCTCTCCCTCTGAAGAACCCCTCTGTGAAAAGGAGAAGAGGCTCATGCTTGTAAAAAGGCCTGCCCCTGCCCCTAGACTGCTGCCTTTGAGGAGTTGCCTGCCTTTCTTTGGCCTGAGCACTCCTGTAAGTGGTCCTGTACTCATCCATTTTTTCATGTAATTCTCTGTCTGCCCCAAACAGAGAATTACCCACTACAGGAAAATCCATGGCCTTAGCCTGGGTATCCTGCGAGACTAGTACATCTGAGCCAAGCCATTCTTCAAGAGCCACAGATGTAGCCATGACTCTTGATGACTCATCACTGGAGTCCACAGCAGCATGAAACTGAACTTTTGATGCCTCAATCCCATCTGCAGCCACCTCCACAAGCTCCTTGGCTAGCTGGGGGCGGGGGGGGGCTGTTTAGCCAGTGCCAGCACAGTGTCCCACCTAGACGTCTGGTACCTGTCTGTATAGGCCTTATAATTTGCCTGCCTGAGTCCCAAGGAAGATGCCATGTACTGTTTTTTTGCCATGGCATCAATCTTCCTGGAGTCTTTGTCTGGGGGGGTGTGAAGCCAAGGGAATGTCTGCCTTATCACAGGCAGCAGCCTGCACAACCCCAACATGGCTGCACTGCTGATATAAAAACTCCATATCTGAGCCTGGAAGTGTATACCTTTTGTCCATTCTTCTATCAACAGTAGGTATAGAACTGGGAAACTTCAGGATTTTTTGTGTCTGCTTCCCAAAAGATTTGTGGAGGGGAATAGACAGTCTCATGGACTCTGGGATGTCCATTATTTCCACAAAATCAGGCTCCTCTTGATCCTCCATAGGAAGCTGGAGGGTCTGAGCCACCTTTCTGTTGAACATAAAGTGGGAAGGGGACTCAGAAAGCCTAGGAAGGGATACACCTGAAGGTCTGTCTGGGGAGATGTCAGGTTCCACAGGCACATCCAGACTTTCATCATCATCATCTTCAAACTCCCCCTCCTCCTCAAACTCCGGTTCATAAAATTCTTCAGGGGTATAATTGTGAACTGGGGAAACCAACCGAACCAAGCCCCTGCCAAAAGGTGCCAGATCGGTCGGAACCGGGTGAAGCGATTCTACAATTCTAATCACTCTGGCTATTTCCTCGGGTGGTCGGAACATGGGCTTCTGGATCCGAACCGGACGATTTCTCTTGTGTTTTCTTTTTGTCGGAACCGAACCCTCAGGATCGGCTCTCCTTTTGCCCGAAGTATCGCCTTGGTCAGAGGGCACTCCTTCTGGTTCGGTCGGAACCGAACCGGGCTGGCCATCTGGGTCAGCGGACTTCTCTGCCTCCTTTTCCCTCAGTCTACCTAATCTCTTTTCAAGGGTAGATTTGGGAAAGTTTTTACAAATTTGGCAGTCTGAATCGAGGTGTTCAAACCGCAGACAATAAACACAGGTGGTGTGGGGATCGGCCTTAGCAAAGACCTCCCCACACTCACTGCAGTGTTGAAACCCAGTGGGCCCGGTTTTTTTCTTGGGTTTCTCAGACATGGCCACCCTAACCAACTTACCCTTTTTTTGGCAACCGCCACGCAAGACTCCCTTATTGGTTCCTAACCATGTCACGGGTCTTGGAAAAAACCGTACCAAACACTTTTTTTTTTAGAACCGATAAGGACCAGTAACCACACACTAAAGAAAGATACAAGATCAACAAATAATCGGTTCAGTCGAACCGATCCACACTTTTACAATTTCCACACAGAAAAACAGTACAAAACCTATCTAGTACTCACGGTACCACAGACAGAGACTGACCCGAGTATGCGGAAATAAATTTCTGTTAAAAACCGACAGTAAACAGACACTTCAACCGACTTCCGAACAGAGCTACAGGAGAAATCGCCAGAGCGACTGTTCAGTGAGGTGGAGTAAAGAATCTGAGGGTTAGATTTCAAAGGGAAACAGACAGAGACATCAACCGAGCTCGAGCTCAGCATTCTATGCTCTGCACAGAAAGCTTAACCCTTTTTTCTGCGGGGCAGTTTAAAGGCTGGGACTAACTGCATTAGTCAGAATACAGCAAGACTTCATGTTGTTTGAAAGGAGGGAGGGAGGAATATGATACCTCACAGTGGGGGAGAGACTGTTTAACCAGGAAAGGCACACTAAGCCGGAGCAGGGGTAAATAAGGTACAGGAAGGAAGTATTTTTCAGGAAAAGGTGCTCAAGGACAAGTGGGCAAGACAAGGTGGAGGGGAGTAGATTCAGGAGAGATGTAAGGAAGTACTTCTTCACAGAAAGAGTGGTGGATTCCTGGAAATTTTTCCAGTGAAGGTGGTAGGGGTGAAAATAGTGGTGGGGTTCAAGAATGCATGAGATAGGCATAAGGAAATCTTAGGTAAGTGGGGGGTGAGGAAATGGGCCGGAGATGAAGTAGGATCTGCGGTGATACTACAGGCAGGGAAAAATGGGCAGATAAGATGGGCCAAGCATTTCTTATCTACCAGACAGTTCTGTTTCTGTGTTTCAGGATCTCCTGGAAAAGTTCAGACATTGTCTGAAAAAGCATCTGCGCTTTGACAGATTCCAATGGGGTCACCGACCACAGAACCATTGATGAGACAATGCCCGATTGTGGAACTGGCCGAGAATCATCCAGAGGGGGATTACGCCTGTGCCAGACTAACTTTGGTGTCTGAGAGACAGCCAGGGGCAGCAGAACCCACAGACTTATCTTGGAATCTGTCTTTGTCCAAGGACGTACAGTTAATGCCACTTATAGTGCCCGCGGTTAATGTGGGCGGTTGGTTTCAGTGGTCAATTTCTCAAAACAATCTGCCACTCTAATAGACTCTAATGTTAACAAAAAGCTTTAAAATGGATGTTGTAAGCCTTGTATTTAGTCCGCTTTTTAGTAATTTTTCAGTTGATTTGGTATTGGTTTAGCAGTGTTTCAATCTGGAAAATATATATTAGATTTTTCAGGACACTGGCAATACAGGCCAAATACCAGGGGTTTACCACTGCTACATGCTGGAGGGTGTGTGGTTTTGCTCCGGCTGCCCTACATCATATAATGTGGGAATGCCCGAAGTTGGCGTTATACATTTGGGAGTTGGAACTTGCCTTACAATCTATATTTGACCCAGATATTAAATTGACCGTGTTTCTGTACTTTCTATTTAATGTTCCGAGAGGCTATAGAGACCCAAATACTGGGAGACTACTTAAATATGCCCTTTTGGCTGGGAAGAAGGTGGCAACCAAGCTGTGGCTTACCAATAAAGAACCTACCATAGCACAATGGCACAAAGTAATGATCTCTATATATCGGACAGAGGCCTTGACAGCAATTCTTAATAAGAGACAAACCCAGTTTGAGTTAATTTGGAGAAGATGGGTTTTATACATGGGCTTGGATAAACCTGAGTTTGTACCTTAGAATGGTGCAGGCCAATGAGTGTGTAGGTAGTGGTTTCTCCCTCCTCCCTCTTGCCCCTCACGGCCTCCTCCTACCCTCTGAGGGAATCCTCCTTCTCCCCAAACATATCTGGGTAGTATAGCCTCTCGGTGATCTTACTTACTCTCCCTCCTTTTTGATCTACCCTTGGGAAACAGATTCAAGCTGCATTAATTTTTAAAGTGCCATTTGTCTAGGAGTGTGTCTGTATTAGTATTTGTATTTCCATATTGTGTCTGTTTGAATATGGCCTGTCTGCGAATTGTTAAATTTATGAGAAAATTCAATAAAGATTGAGAGTTTAAAAAAAAAAAGGATAGTGTTTCGATGTCTGAACAAAGGTTTTATCAGTTTTAAAGCAGCAATTGATTCATTTGATTAAGTGCTAAGTGATTAACGTTTAGTAAATTCTGTAATTGCTTTCAGCTTATCCACACGCATTTAAGTGCCACCTGTTGTCATCCTGCTCAGCTTGTACATTTGTTTCATCGCAGCAATGGCCACCGGAGGATCCAAGTGTAACCAAGAAGATGTGGAGGCCCTATTGTGAAGCTACCAGTATGCAAAGTAAAATAACAGACTTCTTCTAACAGCACAGAACAGCACTTCAAAGCAAGCAAAGCACTTTGTGGTGTGGTTTATTTTATTTTTACTTTACTTCTCACTGTGTCTAAATAAAGTTTCAAGTATGAAACAGTAAATGTTGCTGCTATCTTGTTTTTATGAGCACTAGGCAGCATTTATGTAGCGGCTTTAGAGTGTTTAGCACCAAGATTAGTTAGCGTAAAAAAGCTGCACTCTAAATGCATTTTCGTTTAGTCCATCCGTTCTGTATAACAGGCAGAATGGAAGAACACGAACATGCCACCCTAAGCGGTTTCAACTGTATTGTTTTCTAGAAGAGAGCGGGACCTTTCAGGAAAGGCATCCTTTTGCTTGTGCCTCTGCTTGTCCTTGTCTGCATGGCAGCATTTGGCCACCAATTTAACAGAGTTGTCCTTTTTTTTGAGGAGTCAGAAGCCGGCGCCATTGACCATAAAGAATGGTGAGTCTATGGGGAGCTGTGGAGAGGAGTAGGTAACTATGACAAAGTCATCTGCAATGCATGCTGTTTGTCTTCCACTGCCTTGAGTTTCAGGTGGGCTTCCAAGGCCTTCCTGCAACATTTCCAAATGACTTGGTTAAAGCCTGGCAAATGCTACAGGCTTACACATCATGTGAAAGGCCTAAGGAGTGAATGCACAAGGAGTGGTTGGTGGCCTTTGTAGATTTTCACTTTACAACAATGGCAATAATGGAACAGCAGTTCCTTGTCTTTTGTTGGTGGCATAAACAACTACATTTAAAATAAACTGAGAAGTAGACGGCTTAGTGATACTTTGCAAAGTTCTACAGCATTCTTCAGCAGCGGTTGACTGACAAGCAGTTGACAGCAGTCGAAAGAACTGAGGCATGATGGGGCAGCCCACATTACAGAGATGGTGATGATGCACATCTACACAGGCAGCCTCAGCTAGCAAAATTTTCCAGGTGGTCCTGATGCTGACGGCTTAACTTCATGATGTGGCTCAATAAAGGGCAGTATCTTCAAAGAAGATCACCTATACCAAAGCTACCAGACTTGCAGAGTCCAAATACTTTGCATGCACACTGCAGAACAACCTTTACCACCCTTCCACGTTCTGGAAGGTTATCCATGCCCTTTCCTCCCCAGGTACCCTAGCCCCTCCCCGGTCCTCAAGGTGGGCAACACTCCTATTTCTGACTCTTCTGCTGCTGCCTCAGCTTTCAACTCTTTGCTCACCTCCTGTGCTTGCTCCTTCCTCCCCTTTCCATCTCCTATCATCTCCCCCCACCTATTCCCCTTTTCTTCAGTCAATCCTACTGCTTCCCTTAAGGCTCTCTTGTCTCTAAACCCCCATAAAGTTGTAAGTCCCGTTAGTCTTGACCCCAAACTCCTGTATCTTTCTGCACCTGCTACTGCTCTCCCTATCCCCTACCCCCTCTACCTCTCCTTCTCCTTCTCCTTAAAGGAGAAAACTCCTATATATTTATGATTTGGATATGTCTGATGTATTTTTTTATACATTACATCAATTACTATACATATGTCAATAAGGGATCAGTCATTTCTTCTGTTGCAACACACATCTAGAGTTTGAGGCTCTGACACAAGGTAGTAAAGTGTCAAGCAAGCCTCCACTTACATGCAGATGAGTCACTTGTAATACAGCCCCTCCCATTTCTTGATGTCACTGCAGCAACAGTGCAGAAGAAAACATAAGAGTATCAATGCTGTCTATCCTGATTTTAGTTTAAGTTTGCAATGGCTTAAGACAGTTCTGTCATGTAGCTCACACAGGGAGTAGTACTTGTAGCCTTAATACTGTATGTGTAGAGCAAATAATACATCTAATAGTATTTCATTCACAGGAAACAAAATCTGTTTCTTTGTACTGCTCATTTCTCTCTGTGAAACAGTTGTAACATGTTGTAGAGGGCAGCAGACTGAATCAATCAATCAAGCAGTCAATCAATATTGAACCAGGTGAACACCCTTGAGAAGATTCATTTACAAGGTGGGCTTGAGCAGTTTCCCAAAAGATCACACAAGATTGAATTCCTCCTTTGCACAAATGATACAGATACCCTTTCAGCTGCCTGAAAGTAGAGAGCTAGATCACTTACTTTATAAAGTGTATTGTTTTACACTTCAAATGCTCCTTAAATCTGAGTTTCTGACTGGAAATACCACGACATAGAATGCATATGACATGGGAGGAATGAACTAAGCAAATACACAGCACTACAAACACTGAGACTGATTAGTTTATTTATCTACAACAGCTTAAGTGTAGCATCTGATTTGTGAGGGACATCCTACTTTAAATGCTGCCATTACAAAGCGGGGGGGGGGGCGGCGGCTGCTGCCACAGCCTGTCCTCAGTACCTTCAAAGTGAAGTGCTATAGCTCACATATCACTGCTAATGATTTATAATGGGAATGGGGTCACTTTTAAAGTCATGGACATGAGGGGCCATCACAGTTCCCAAGGAGGTTAGGGGAATTTGTTGAGGGTTAGAGAGTAAGGGACTCTAGTAGGATTTGAACCAGTCTCTACCAGTTCTTGTGCCTGTGCTTTATCCACTAGATTACCCTTCTTCCATATGTTGCAGCTGATACTTTCCTGGTAACCTATTCCTTGTTATAGCTGAACTCTTTATTGCCTCCTACAGCAGCCATCCAATCACTGACTGCCTAGTTACAAAGGGAAAGGGGCATATTTGCAAGACTGTTTCTTACTGCTGGTGTCAATCAAAACAGAGAATGCTAACACACACACACAACATAATACAACTGGTATAATACCAGTTAAACTCTTGTTGTACCCAGAGTCATTTATTGGGTAAACTGTTTTTGATAACATATATAGTAGCACAACACATACTGGCACTTACTTATATGAATACTGTATATACCTCAAACTAGTGCTGCATCACACTCACATGGTCCTAGTCCCTATTAGACCTACACTTCAGGTTGTGCACAACACTTAAAGGGTTTCTCCATTACTCAAGTGGGGAACCAAACATTGTGGGTTTGGTTTACTGGTGGAACCACATTTAGTGCAGCACCATTATCTGTTGCTCTGATGGCATCATCCTCCAGCAACACTGATAGTAAAATGGAGGTCAAACACATTGATAACTTCTGGGGGCTGTATATTTTTATTTACAATCTAGCTTTGGACATCAATAGGACTGCTGGCAACTGGAAGAGGCACATAACAATTATACATAAGGAGTTGGGAATATATTGGTGTGAAACTATGGGAGACTCCCCCTTTAACTTCCGTCCCTGACAACGGGAAACCAGCTAAAGCCATCCCACTCCCCCCGAGGGGGTGACTCTTCTGCTCCAGGCAACTACCAATCTATCTCCTTCCTCCTCACCCTGGCCAATCTCTAGGAACATCATGTTCTCTCCCTGCTCTCCCTCTTCCTTGATTCTTCCTCTTTTTTTTTTTTTGCTCCTTCCCAGTCTGACTTCTGGAAGCCCCACTCCACATCTACCTTCCTCACTTGACTCCATTCTATCTGGCATGGACCAGAGGCTGGTAACCACTGCCATCTTTGTCAACTTGTCCAAAGCCTTCGACACTATTGCCCACTCCCTCCTCTTGGATAAGCTTATGGCAGCAGGGCTTTCTGACCACTTGGTTGGGTAGTTCCGCACCTACCTTGAGGGAAAGTTTCAAGCTATCAGGATTGGTTACTCACCTCCCTATCTTCTCAGGCATGCCCCAAGAGTCTGTCCTTGGCCCCATACTCTTAACCATTTTCTTGAATGTCCTACTACCTGCTCCTCTGTGTCCATTCTTATGTATGCAGATGAAATTGTACTCTCTGCCTCTGACCTCATGGACAGGACTTTACTAACATCCAGCATTGGCTCCTGGCTAATCGTCCACCCCGCAAAACCAAGAAAACAGTCTATGACCTTTGGCACCGGGCAGAGGCTCACTAGGCTCACTCCTCTCCCCACCATCCACACCCTTGATAGCGCAGCAATTGAGGATGTCCCCTAATTTAAGTACCTCAGGGAC
This sequence comes from Neoceratodus forsteri, assembly GCA_016271365.2. Classification (NCBI taxonomy): domain Eukaryota; kingdom Metazoa; phylum Chordata; order Ceratodontiformes; family Ceratodontidae; genus Neoceratodus; species Neoceratodus forsteri. Next base: position 1,099,119,113 of record CM057451.1, read on the forward strand.
TTGCTGGACTGTCTCCTCAATTTATTGGTTCATGTGGATGCCATCCCCCAGAAGTTCCACCCTAAACTTGGTGCACTTTACAGGAATAAAAGGAGCAGCCCATTTCCTGCTCGAATCAACTATGGTGACATTGTTTACAGTGCCACTCCGAAGCCCACCCTGGCCAGACTGGATTCTTTTTTCACTCCTTCTTGCTGCTTTCCCGGACAGTGCCCCCCCCCCCACACTGTACTGCTCCCTTTCCCTCCAGTCTCTAGAAGCCAGACCCCTTGCCTATTGTGTCTCTTTCCAAAGTCTGGTTTGGCTCCCTTCTACCTCACTTCTCTCCTCACCCCCTCCCCACCTCTTACTCCCTTCATAACTCTGGCTCTTTTGCACTTCCCCCTATGAAATCCTTTGCTGGTCAAGCTGCCTTCTGGTTCCCTAAATTATGGGTCTCTCTCTCTCTCCCCTCACTATTTGATCCGCCTACTCCCCTCATGCTCTCAAATCACTCTTCCATGACTTCTCCACTCATTCCTACAGCTGTCTCTCATACTGTGCACCAGGTTGTGACCACCACCTTTTACCTCAGGCTGGGCTCCATGTCAGCTGGCCCATCAGTCCAATCATGCTCCACATCATGCCCCCCCACCCGGGACTGACCCCACTTCCAAACACCTCCAGCTTACTCCCCAGGGGCGGGCTGCGAGGGGTCCTCCGCCCCAATGGAGATTGGTCAGTAGCACGGCAGTGAGAGCCTGGGCTGCGGTGCTGGTTCTGCTATGTGGGACAGTCGTCATCTTGCGGAGATGGAACGTCCAGTTTTCGTGCGTTACTCCCTGGGAGGTGTGTCTTGCAATGACGTTGGGGTGGCATGCCGAATGTCTTGACATGCCTCCCCTGCAGATACAGTCTCAGCTGATGAACTCCAAGGTGCCGCATGGGTTCAGCCAAACATTGGTGACCCCCCTCTCCAGAGGAGAACAGTCCGTAGGATGTTTGATCCTCCTCCTCATCCCAGCCAGCCCTCCGACTGCCCAAGCTCGTTCCCGAACCTAGGTCACTAGCGTCACCAGTGGTAGCACTACTGCTGCGCTGGCAGGCTGACTGCTACCCTACTTATGGGCAACCCCCTTCGCTCCCTACCTACGCTGGTGCAACTCTCTCACTCACCCTCATTTGCAGTTTTTGTACCAAACCCATTTTGCTTTTTGCACACTGCTGTTTGCCTGCAGTACTTTTGCATCGCTGTACCTACTTGCACATTATCTTCTGTCTTTGCACACTGTTCATTACTTTCAATGCCTATCACCATATATTTGTATTAGTTGTATTTTTGTACTTCTGTACCTTGTTCTGCTCAGATTTCATGTTTTGTCCTCTCCCCCTTCCCTTGATGCATCTGGAAACAAGCTCTTACCAGCTCAGCATATCTTTCTTGGTTAAACTTTTGAAATAAACAAATAAAACTGAACTTCGGTATTTCAGCTTTAACCGAAGGGCCCTGGTAACTGTGTAGCTCTGCAGCCACAGAATTCACAGCAGAACCTGTGTGCCACCACAATTTAAAAAATACTAGTTTTCAGCAGTTCCAAACTGATTTCTCCTTGTGGTTAGCCCTGAAGTGCATCCCCCGATGTTCAATGGCTGAAGTTAACAGCGCGGTCACATAGTTTGCTACATAATGGCTGGACAGAAAAGTGCACACAGAGCAAATAATTTCTGCCACATGGAACAAATGTACCACAATAGTTCTGGACCCCGGCCATGGGCGTACTGCAGAGAACTAGAGTCCCTGTTTTTACCATACCTGTCTGCTGAGAGTCTTCTTGAGTTGCAGTGTTATCTGGGCTCTGGAACATGGACGCGAAGATGCTCACTGGAGAAATTGTGCTTAGTTCCTGTCCATGCAACTGAAACAGAAGAAAGTGTCGGGGGGAAAATACATTAGCCTGCATTCTACTGACAAACATACAGAACATAACGCATTCCTCTGGCATTTTTGCTGCTTCCTCTAGAAGTGTCACTGAGGCAGTGGATTTTTTTTTTTTATTATTATAAAAACATCCTGTCTACTGCTGATGCCCTGGTGCCAGTCCCCCTTGCCATCCTTTGCCTAGGAGAAGGAGTGCACCGTGATACAACGATGAGCTCAGTTCTCTTAGAGCAGAGGGTTGGAGGTTAGAGCACAAATGAAGGAAATCTGGCTTGGAGTCAGATTATCTTGTACTGGTTGTTCATTATCGAGAATACCAGGAGGCGATGACTGCCATGAGGAGTTTTCTTCTCAGGAATCACCGCAGACGAGAGAAACAGACCTGCTGCCCTCGTCAGAGTAGTGGATGGAACTCTCCACCATGAGTTTCTCTCCCAAAATTTGGGGATGATTTCTCAAGAGAGGTGTGATGGGTTTGCTAATTTCTTCTTGGCTAAGACTGGACATACAGGACAAGATTTCCTCCACAGTTAGGCTTCACAACTGTGATGGTCGAGAGTGGGAGTGGACGGAAACTCAAGTAATCTAGCATGAGTTTCAGCCGACTGATTTGTTGACGGTTCACCAGGTGCTCTCTGAGCTACGTTGTAGCCACTGTGTGCTGGATTCTATTCCCGCTTCTCTAATGAAGGCTGGACAGTCAGTGATTGGTCCAGTCCTTGATGAAGTTGTCAAAGCCTGCCTGAGGTAGGGTGCATTTCCTACCATCTTGAAAGAGGTGATGGTTCTTAAAGAATGCAATTTTAAATTCTGATGACTTCACAAGTTTTAGACCAATCTCTAACTTACCCTTTTTGGGTAAGTTATTGAGAAAGTGATGGTGGCGTGGCTTAGGGAGCACCTGGAGGAATTCTCCATCTACGAGTCATTCCAATCTGGTTTTCATAGTCTGCATAATACTGAGATGACCTTGGTAAGGGTTTTAAATGATCTGCTCCTTGCGAGGGACTGTGGAGAGGTTTCTTTCCTGGTCCTTCTTGATGAGCAGGATGACTCCTCTGATGAGGAGGAGTGGACGGAGCAGATGAGGGATAACTAAGAAAAATAAAAAACCTAGTTAACAGACCCTTTACAAATCCACCCAAAAAATCACTTACCTAAGGCACCATAAAAACCAAAAACAGGTTACTCACCTGTAACAGTAGTTCTAGGAGTGGTATATGTTGTTCATCCACACTTCTTGGCAGGTACCTTGCCGCTTTAGGATGTGCCGGGAAGTCTTCAAGCTGGCTCCTCCCACCCACATGGGTGGTATAACCCTCAGCTCCGACCCATGACACTAGGTCTTAGCCCACTGGAAGCCAGGTTTGTGCATCGAAGCTGGGGTGGTCGGGTGGGTCAGTGTGGATGAACAACATATACCACTCCTAGAACTACTGTTGCAGGTGAGTAACCTGTTTTTCTAGGATTGTGGATATGTTGTTCTATCCACACTTCTTGGCTGACTCCTAGCAGTTCTCTGGGAGGAAGGAGGCAAGACACACACCACCTACTTAGGAAAGAGGGACTGGAGAACTAAGGCTCCAAAACCAGTATCCCGGCGTGACTCAAGGTCGATGTGGTAATGGGAAATGAAGGTGTGCGCTGACTTCCAGGTAGCAGGCCTGCAGATTTCCTGGATAGGGATGTTCCCTAGAAGCAGCCACCGATGCAGCAGTATGGCAGGTGGAATGAGCCTTAAGCCCTATGGGAGGCTCCCTACCCGCCAACCTATAGCAGAGGTCAATGCAAGATGTAATCCATTGAGCTACTGTCCACTTGGCTGCAGGTCTGTCAAGTGTGGCTTCAGCGTAGGTGACAAACAGATGGCAAACCTCTCCCCGAACTTCCGCCGTTCGCTCTTTGTAGTAGGCGAGCATTCTTCTCGGGTCCAAAGTATGCAGCCCGTACTCGGCCTCCGAGGTGTGATTGGTGTAGAACACCAGCAGAGTAATCACCTGGTTAAGGTGAAACTCCGACACCACCTTTGGAAGGAATTTTGGGTGGGGGCACAGGACAACCTTGTCCCTGTGGAAGACCAGGTAAGGAGACTCGACAGAGTGCCTGTAACTCCCCATTCCTTCTGGCTGACGTGATAACCACCAAGAAGGTGGTCTTCCACAACAAATGTGAGATGTCACATTTGTGCATCAGTTCGAATGGCTTGCCCATGAGCTTTGCCAAAACCAGCAGTAGATCCACAGAGGTGGAGGTTCACAAACCGGAGAGGATATGTGATCTAGGCCTTTGAAGAAGCGCTAGACCACCTTCTCCTGCGCCACTGACTGCTGACTGGCCCGCACCCGGTAAGCAGAGATGGCTGCCACATGCACCTTTAGGGTCATCGACCGAAGTCCCTGCTGGGAGAGGGATCAAAGATAGTCCAAAATGCTAGCCACTGGACGGGACGATAGGTCCAACCCTTTGCCCTGACACTAGATGGAGAATCTCTTCCATTTAAAGGCATAGCATTTTCTGGTTGATTCCTTACGGGAAGCCTCAACAATGTTGAGGACCTTGTCAGAGAGACCTAAGGCCTGGAGCTGTAGCTGCTCAGGAACCAGGCTATCAGGTGCAGGGACTGAAGGGCCGGGGGGAGTACCTTCCCCTGACTGATGGAGAGCAGGTCCAGGAATGCTGGAAGCTGCCTTGGGAGCCTGGAGCTGAGGAGATCTGGATACCAGAACTGGCTTGGCCAGTCTGGGGCTACCAGGATCACCTGTGCCCTTTCCCTCCTGACCTTGATGAGCACTTTGTGAATCAAGGGAAGGGGACGGAAGGCGTAGAAGAGGTCTGGGATCCACAGCCTTGAGAAGGCATCCCCTGCAGTGAACCCTGCTAAGGGGGGCGGGCATGATACAGCCTCAGCTTCACATTCTCCCTGGAGATGAACAGGTCCACCTGAGGGGATCCCCAGTGGGAGAACAGATCTTGTACTACCTCCTGGTGGAGAGACCACTCATGAGATGCCCCGCCCATCTGGCTGAGGGCACTGGCCAGCTGATTCGAGGCTCCTGCCACGTGAATGGCTAGGAGATCTGCCTCCAGGCTGAGCACGAGGGACCAAATGTGGAGAGCTTCCTTGCAGAGGGGCAAGGAGCACATCCCGCCCTGCCTGTTGAAACAGTACATGGTCATGGTGTTGTTCCTCTGGACCTGGACCACTTGACCTTGAACAAACGGAGCGAATCGAAGCTCCAGCAGGCTGATGTGGTATCGGGACTCCTGGGGTACCAGAGCCCGTGGGCTGTGTGCTCCCCCAAATGGGCACCCCAGCCCATCAGAGAGGTGTCGGTCGTCAGGATGACCGTCGGCTCGGGTGGACAAACGGGATCCCTTCCTGCAGGTGGGGATGGGACGAGCCACCACTGGAGGCCTTCCCACATCCTCTGGGTCACAGAGACCAGCTGGTTGAGATGACCTGAGCGTGAGACCACTGGCTAGCCAGTTCCCACTGGAGGGAACGCATATGCCAGCGGGCCCATCGGACCACACTGGTGCAGGCTGCCATGTAGCCCAGAAGACGCAGGAAGTCCTGGGCAGGGTGCAACTGCCCAACCAGCAATGACTGGGCAAAGGAGGAGAGAACCTCCGCCCTTTCCGCCGGGAGCCGAACTCTGGCTTGGCAGCAGTCGAGCTCTGCCCCGATGAACTGAATCACCTGCGAATGCACGAGTTCAGACTTAGTCTCATTGCTCAGGAGGCCAAAGTCGAGGCAAGTCTGGAGGAACAGATCCCTGGACCGCTCCACCTACCATCTGGAGGGACCTGCTATTAGCCAGTCATTCAGGTAAGGTTACACCCGGACCCCTTGGTGCCTCAGGCAAGCCGCCACCACTGCCATGCATTTGGTGAAGTCCCTGGGGGCTGAAGACAGGCCAAAAGGCAAGGCTTGGAACTCATAAAGGGTTCCCTCAGCTTGGAAGCGGAGGAACCGCCAATGGGATGGACGGATCAGGACGTGAAAGAACGCATCCTGAAGATCTAGGGAGCAGAACCACATGCCTTGCTCCAGGGATGGTATAATCTGAGCCAGCGTTACCATCTGGAAGGTGCAAAACCTGAGGAACTTGTTCAGGTCATGTAGATTTAGAATGGGGCACCAGCTCCCCATCCGTTTTGGTACCAGGAAGTACCCGGAAACGAACCCTGGGTCTGAAGGCGGGTCCGCTACTCTGCGCATCACCTAGAGGAGGAGCTGAGCTAAGTTATCTCGGAGAGCCACGGAGAGGCTGCGGACACCAAAGCCCCCTGTGGGGCATGGGCATGATATGGAGGGCCTGTTTGAATTCCAGAGGCAGGCCTCGACCGACCACTTCCAGAACCCAATGGTCCATGGTAATAGTGGACCAGGCGGAAAGGAAGTGGCTGAGCTGGCCCCCCACAGGAGGTCCCAGGGAAGGTGTGACAGGATTGAGGGAGGTGCCTCCCCAACCTGTCATTGGGAAGACTTGGAGGAGGGTCCAGCAGAGGAGCCACCGGGACCTTTCCCTCCGGGCTTCCTAAACGAGGAGGCCACGGACTTGGCACAGGGATGCCAAGTTTGAGCCTGCTGCTGGGCTGGTCTGGCCGCAGAAGTGGATGAGCAAAAGGGCCTGTGGTTCTGATGCCTTGGGGCCCTTCTCCTTCTGGGCAAATGTGGAGAAGTCCATGGTGGCTTTGCACTTCTCTATATGTTGGAGGTAGCCCTCCATGCCAGGTCTGAACAGGTCGGTGCCTAAGAAGGGGACATCTGCCAGCTTGTGCTGCATATCAGCCGTAAAGGTCGAGATGTGCAGCCAAGCCTTGCGGCGCATGGCCACTGCGGCCGCTACACAACAGGCACGGGAGTCACCAATGTCCAGAGCCATCTGGAGTTGTTGTTTCACCACTGCCCTACCCTGGTCCCGGACCTGCTTCATCATGGTCTGGAGGTCCGCCAGGAGATGAGGGATCACCTTGTCCAGGGAGCCCAAGAGGTCATGGGAGAAATGTGCCATGATAACAGCTGAACTGGCCTGACGAAAGGTCAAGGGAGGAAGCTGCATAGATCTTCTTCCCAGAATGGTCCAGTTGTTTGGATTCCTTGTCCGGGGGTCTGTCCATATCCCTTTTGTTGCCTGAGCGCAAAAGACAGAGTCGGCCACCAACCCCACCACAGAGGGGTGCTCCGCAAAACCCGAAAGGGACCCCATGGGGACCGCATGAAAAAATGACTCACCTTAGTAATGTTGTTTCTTCTAATGGAGTCTTACTGTATTCTGACTATATGCAGTTAGCCCCAGCACTTGAACTGATCTGGAGAGTAAAGGGTTAACTCTATGCCAAAGCATAGACTGTTGAGCTCGAGCTCGGTTTTCAAACCTCTGTCTGTGGTACTCTGAAGTCTGTCAGATTCTTATGAGCACTAAACTAACTCTATAGTCAGAAATGGTCTCTAAAGCTTTTTGCCAACGGGCATAAACAGATTTTTAGGGTCAAAAGACTCAAGTTGAGAACCCCAAAAAGAAAAATAAGTAGGTAGTGAACAACCAAAATATTAAAGATAAACCCTTAAAAAATAAGGCATGCCAAGTACACCTCTGGGGTGCAGCACTGAGCCTGTCATGCCACATCCCAAAACACTAGGTTCCGGGAAGGGAGGCAGTGAGGGAAGTCAGAATACAGCAAGACTTCATTAGAAGAAACAACATTATTAAGGTGAGTAATTTTTTCTTCAAACAACATTAAGTCTTGCTGTATTCTGACTATATCCAGACTACCAAGCAGTGCCCCCTTGGAGGAGGGAGTCACAGAACCTATTTTGGGAACAAGCTCTGCAACACAGCTGTGCCAAACCTAGCATCACTTCTTGAGTGAATGTCAAGAGGGTAATGTTTGGTAAACGTGTGAGCAGTTTTCTAGGTGGCTGCCTTACAGATTTCCACTTATGGTATGTCTCTAACTGCTGTGACCGAAGCGAAGCGGCTGTACCTCTGGTGGAGTGAGCCGTCAGGCCTGAGGGAGGCTCCTTCCCCAACTTTGAGTAGTAGTACTGGATACAGGAGACAATCCACCTGGCAACAGTTCGCTTGATGGCAGGTTTGCCCTTTCCCACTTCTCCATAGGTGAGAAACAACTGAGAACGGCCATTCCTATGGGCCTTAGTATGCTCTACATAGTAACTAAGAGCCCTTTTAACATCAAGACTGTGTAATCTTCTCTCCCCAGAGGAAGAATGGTCGGTGAAAAATACAGGCAATGACAGACTGATTCAAATGAAAGTCTGATACCACCTTGGGAAGAAACTTTCTGTTGGTTCGAAGGACTACCTTATCCTTGTGAAATGAAATGAAGTCAGGTTCCACTGCCAAGGCCTGTAATTCACTGATTCTCCTGGCAGAGGTAATGGCTACCATGAATACAGTTTTCCAAGTCAAGTACTTTAACGCAGCTGAGGATATTGGTTCAAAAGAGGGGTGCATAAGCTGTGCAATACAGATATTCAGGTCCCAAGAAGGAGTAGGCTCCCGAAAGGCAGGGTCAATATGTATTAAACCCTTGAAAAATTTCTTGAAAACTGGATGAGATGCTAGGAAAGAGCCATTGCCAGCAGAAAGAAAAGCAGACACAGCTGCCAAATGTACCTTGAGAGTGGTAGACCGGAGGCCTAAACTGTTAAGATGCACCAAATAGTCCAATACAGTGGCAATATCAGCCGGCTCTGGCTTGACCTGCTTTTGGGAACACCAAAAACCAAATATTTTCCATTTGGAGTTGCAAGTCTTTTTAGTAGCAGGTTTTCTACTAACCTTTAAAATATCCAAGCCTGATTGAGAAAGATGCAAGTTTGCATATTCTAGCTCCTCAAGAGCCAGGCTTTGAGCCTGAGAGTTTGAAGGTTGGGATACAGAATCCTCCCCTGGGAGAAGGTGAGGAAATTGTACTGTCTGGGAAGACACAAAGGCATTGTTACTGACAGTGACAGCAGAGGATACCAAGGTTGTCTGGCCAAATCTGGAGCCACCAGAATCACCTTGCAAGGTTAAGACCTGACCTTGATCAGGACCCTGAATATCAGAGGAAAGGGAGGAAATGCATACAGAAACCTGCTTATCCAGTTCAGTAAGAGAGTATCCTGAGGGACAGGGCCCAGAAAAGGTGGTCTGCAACAATAAAGAGGAAGCTGATGATTGTCCAGGGATGCAAAGAGATCTCTCTCTCTGGAATGCCCCATCTCTTGAAAATGACTTGAAGAAAGTACAGTTACGTAAGAACTTACCGTAACAGTAGATCTTCGAGAACAGCTCTTGCAGCAGGTTACACCATTAGGACTGAAGCCGGCAGGCGTCAGGACCCCACAGAAAAATTCTAGCTAGCTATCTTCAGCGGGGACCGCCCCCGACGTCGGTCCCGCCTCCGACGTCAGACGTAGTACATAAGGGGGCGGTCCTGCCCGATTCCCCAGTTCTCCCGCCGGAGACTTCCGCCACAGGCTGACATCGAAATGGGAGACCGAGGATCCACCGTCAGAAGTCAAAGGGAACAAATCCTGATAATAAAGGCGAAAGCCATGCCTCCTCCAAGGGGGAAGGTGGGCGGGAAGGTACTTGCTGCAAGAGCTGTTCTCGAAGATCTACTGTTACGGTAAGTTCTCACGTAACTGTACTATCTTACTTAGAGACACAGCTCTTGCAGCAGGTTACACCATTAGGACTGATTCCCAAGCAGTAACGCTGCCAAAATTTTGGGAGGAGGAAACTAGGAAATACATTCCAGGCCCTGAATCTAGGACAGGAGACCCTGTAGTACCGCCAGGCCGAAGCCGGCTCTTCGACGAGAGGCGATGTCCAGGCTATAATGCCTGATAAATGTATGCACAGAGCTCCAAGTAGCTGCAGCACATATGGCAGAAGTGGAGACGTTTCGGAGTGCTGCAAAGGAGGTGGCCACACCCCTAGTAGAATGACCCCGGACTGTACCCGGGAGGGGCTTTTGTTTGATATCATAACAGAATGAAATACACTGGACAAGCCAGCGAGACAGGGACTGTTTGGATACAGGTTGGCCCATCATCCTTTCAGAAAAGGAAACGAAAAGTTGCTCAGAACTACGGAGTAGATTAGTTCTGTTGAGGTAATACCTCAAGCTGCGGTGAACATCCAGGGTGTGGAGCAGAGCCTCTCCTCTATTAGAGTAGTTCGGGAAGTAGACCGGCAGGTCAATATCCTGATTGAGAGTGAGTGTGAGACCACCTTAGGGCAAAAATTTTGGATCTGCTCTCAGGGATACTCTGTCCCGGTGGAAAACTAAATAAGGCTCTTTGCACATGAGAGCGTGAAGCTCAGAAATTCTTCTCGCTGAAGTAACAGCAACCAAAAATAGCGTTTTCCACGACAGAAAATGCAACTCGCAATCCGCAGCAGGTTTGAAGGGGGGAAGCGTGAGTTGCTCCAGGACAAAGAGCAAATCCCATGGAGGCACTGGGTCCTTAATGGGTGGCCTAAGGTGTAACACCCCTCTCAAAAATTCCCAAGAGGCGTCTAATTGTGCCACTGTGCGATGTCCCACCGGAAGGTGGTAGGCAGAGATGGCACAGAGGTGCACCTTGATAGAGGAGTAGGCTAGACCCGAACGGAAAAGGAGAGCAGGTAGTCCAACACCCTCCCACCGGCAACCTAAAGGGGAAAATCGCGTGCTCGCACCATAAACAGAAACGGTGCCATTTCATGGCGTGACGTCGCACGCGTTGCCAGCTTCTGCTGCAGAAAGAACTTCCAAGAACCTCTTCATAGACCCCGTGACGCAGAAGATGGCTATATCTCTAGGAGCCATGCATGCAGGTTCAGTGAGCGTAAGTCCGGGTGGACCAGTGAACCTTCCTCCTGAGACAAGAGATGGGAGCTGAACGGCAACGGGAGCGGAGGTTCCTGGATAGCTGAATTAGCAAGGGGAACCAGATCTGTCTGGGCCAGAAAGGGGCCACCAGGATCATTGTTGCATGCTCCCCGCAGTTTGAGAAGAACTCTGGATCAACGGGAAGGAGGGAAAGCGAGAGGAATCTGTCCGCCCAGGAGAGGGACAACGCCCTTGCCAGAAAACACCAGGCCCTGGATCTAGCGAGCAGAAATTGGGCAGTTTTATGCTGGATGGGATGCTAACAAGTCTAACTCTGAGTTCCCATCAAGAAACAGATCCTCTGCTACCTCTTGAAGAAGTTCCCACCGTGGACTTGGCCTGGGAGCGACTCAGGACGCCTGCAATCGTGTTGTCCACCCCGGAACATGTACAGTGATCAGATTCGCCACCAGGTCGGATTACCCAATCCCACACCTCATGGCCTCCCTGCAAAGGGGTAAGAGTGTGCCTCCTTGTTTGTTGAGGTAATACATCACCGCCGTGTTGTCTGTCTGAAGCAGGAGAGTACTCGGCGGGATTTCTGACTGAAAGGCCTGCAGGGCATAAAGGACCGCCCTCATCTCTAGGACACTGATATGGAGATGAGCCTCCAGAGGGGTCCACGTACCCTGGGACTTCACCCCGTCCAGGTGTGCCCCTCACCCTACACCTGAGGCATCTGTGGTGAGGATTACCTCCGGGGACGGCGCTACAAACAGGACGCCCGCGGAAAACGACCCTGGGTCTAGCCACCACTGCCAGTCTCGAATCACGGTGTTCGTGATTCTGACCGGATGCTGCATGTGGTCTTGCCTTTGATCCCATTGCACCTTGAGCATCCACTGAGTTACCCGCATGTGAAGTCTTGCGAAAGGGACGGTAGGAATGGGCGCAGCCATGTGTCCGAGCAAGCGAAGGACCGACCTGGCAGGGACGGTCTTGTTCGACGATATCTTTGAAGGGGATCTGTTTCCCACAAGCACACTTGGAGGAGTGACCGGAGGTCGGAGAGGACATCAGAGAAAAACTTGCTTGAAGAAATCCGAATTTCCCGTAGGAAAGAACTTAACCACGCGTCGCGCGCTAGAGCTGAACCGAAGGGTCGAGATATGCAAGTCGATGGCGGGAAAGAACTGGGGAATCGGGCGGGACCGCCCCCTTATGTACTACGTCTGACGTCAGAGGCGGGACCGATGTCGGGGGCGGTCCCCGCTGAAGATAGCTAGCTAGAATTTTTCCGTGAGGTCCTGACGCCTGCCGGCTTCAGTCCTAATGGTGTAACCTGCTGCAAGAGCTGTGTCTCGAAGTAAGATCTAGAGGATTCAAAGTCCATTCGTGGTGGCCCTGGGAAATCCTGCTAAAAACATCTGCTAGAATGTTGTCCTTCCCTGGAAGATGTACAGCCATCAGGGAAGTCTGAAAGGAATAAGCTAGAGACCATACTTTCATGGCCTCTGTGCACAAGGCCAAAGACAGAGTGCCTCCCTGCTTGTTGATGTACTACATGGTTGTGGTATTGTCTGTCCTGATCTGCACCACTTTCCCTTGAACAGCAGTTGAGAATGTGCAGTTTTAAAATGGCGCCGTAAGCACTCGGGGAATCGCAGCTCCTACTCCACCACCATTATCAAGAGGCATTTCCTCCCCACAAATCCGACCATCTGATAAAAAATAAATCATTTATTGGCATCGGAGTGTATCGGGAGGAACTTTGGGGTAGAGATATTCCCCTCGGGGCATGGCACATCAAGATTGCGGTCGCAATCGCTTCCAAACCCTACGCGATCTACTGGACGACAAGGACTCTGGCCTACTGCATCCGGACACCGCATCCTGCTCCACCCCCCACTCAGAAACCAGAAGGGGCAAACCGTACAAGCAGCAACAACAAAAAATAAAAACAAAAATGCCAACTGACTCACATTCTGAGGCTATCCTCTTGGCTATTGCCGAATTTCGGTCAGAGATGAGGGACGCGCTTAAAGAGATACGCTCGGACTTGGAGGATCTACAGACAAGGGCCGTGGAGGCGGATGCCCAGATCTTGGAAAATACGGACAGAATTCCTACCCCAGAGAGAACAGTAAGAGCCCTAGCTGAAGAACAGTTACACACCTCTAAAAGACAGGAAGACGTAGAGAACCAAGGAAGGGGGAAAACCATAAGGGTGTATGGGATCCTAGAGGGAGAGGAGAGGAAAGACCCTACAGCTTTTGCAGACTATTTGTTACGTCTGGTGCTTGAATTAGGCCCTGATTTTCAAATTGATATTGAAAGGGCACATAGGGTGTTGGACCCCCGCCCCTTGAAACCAGGTGCCAGACCAAGATCCTTTGTGATGTGATTTGCAAACTTTAACCAAAAAAATCAGCTTTTAATTAAAGCTTGGTGCAAACAAACAGTTATGCTAGGAAACACCCGCATTATTTTCGATAATGACTATGCGCCTGCAACTCAGCGCATGCGACGAGAGCACTCTCCCTTGTTTCCCCTCCTCCGGGCCAAAGAGTTGAAGTTTCGTACCCCATACCCTGCCAGATTGGTGGTAATATTTCCAGCTGGGCCCATCACCTATAATACGATGACAGAAGCCAAGACAGATCCGCTCCAGCGGGGGTTTCCTTTCAAAGAATGACCCTACATTTACACTGCGGGACTTGCCCATGCCTTCTAGGTCAGATACCCAAGAGTAATCTTTAATCGAGATTGGAGATCCCCATCTTCAGAAGCTGATGGACAGGGTTCATCAGCTGAGGAATCCAACACTACAGACAAATGAGAACCTAGTATTAGAACAAAAAAAAAAAAAAAGCATTTTAAGGTACTACTTAGGGGAGATTCGAGAGGGGTGAGACACTGGGCCAGCCGGGGCTAGGGGGGCAGAGGGCGGGTTATTGCTCCTTCTTAGGGCTCATAGCTATTAAAATAGTAAAACATAGCCACTATAATACAAATGGCTACATTATGGGGCCGGAGGAGTGCCATGCTCTCCCTCCCCTTCCTGCACACAGCCGGGTTTTAAGCTGCTCCCCCTTCTCTTCTCCCTGCTAGCGACAGGGAAAACTCTTGTCTTTCTCAGATATTTTACCAGCTTGCTTTTACCAAGATGGACGCTGGGAGCTTCTGTTTGCAGATTTCGAGACCCGAGACTTTAAAAAGACAGGAAGCCCCAAATGTGTGGTGGTTCTGAATTTCAAGATTGGTGACCCACAACAAACACTGTGAACAGGACTGTGGGACTCGGTACCCTCTCAGAGTAGCATATGTTGTTTTAGTTTAAAGTTAAACATTAATGGCTGGGGCGGAGGGATGGGAAGGGGAAGAGGGTTTCATAAAATGTGGAGACTCGGGCAGTAAACATGCTAAGTTGATTACGGGGGGGGGGGGTTTCTTCAACTCTCTAGGGTCCGACAATAATAGCGGGTTTTCTCCAGCTCTCCTACAGGGGCCTGAGGATAAACTGCAAAGGTAACGATATAAGACATATCTATTATGGGAAGAAGTTTCTTAGCAGTGTCTCTGATTCCTGATCAAAGAGCCTTGCTCACTAAGACCCCTTATTCATTACTTCTTAATTTTCTTCCCCTTGTACTGGGGTTTTATGGGGAGGGAAGGAGGGAATGCTGTGGGATGGCAACGATGGAAAAGTTTGATTTTTTATTATTTAGCCAACGTATGGTCACATGAAGGAGTACAGCAAGACGACCTTCGGGTTGTCCATCTATAAATTAGAACAGCAATATATTATAATGGAAGAACAAACCCATAAGAGACCATATTCCCCACATTTCACTTTAACCACATATATCCCAGCTTAACTCCACATTTGAAAGCTGCCCAGAGGGGAGTTGCTTTTGTTCCCATTGGGATGTAGAGAGCTTTTTTTTTTCCTCCATACAATGTTATAAATACTTAAAACTTTATTTTCCATATCAAAACCACTCCAGGATTGGTTCTTACTCTTAGGGTAGGGCCAGCTCCTAGAGGGGGTGCCTCCCCTCAGGTGGGTCTTCATCCACATTAGGTGGGTGGATGCCCCACTTTCCAAGGTTGACACATTTCGATTACCTTGGGACTTGAGTGAGACAGCTAAGTCTCCACCAACTGTGGAAGATCATTTGTATATAGTTATCTCATTTAGGGGATCGGTTTATGTACATAGGTTCTGGTTGCAATACTTGGTTAAATTTCTACTGTTATTTTTAAAAACGGATGGATTTCTGTCCACCCTGCATTGTGGATTTCTCCACATTTGGACACTGCAAATCCGACAAGAATCCAATTCATGATTCAAACTTGTGCATAGGAAGGCTTTCCTTGCACAACTAGTAGACTGTTTTTAGTCTAACAATTATGGCACTTTCTTTTTCACATATTGCCTTACTGACTGCTTGGACGAAGTCACCTTTCATGCCCTCCGCGACAACCACTGTCTTGTGATCTCCTGAATCAGCATGCCTTTGCAATGTGCTGGTTCGGAAAAGTACAGTTACATAAGAACTTACCGTAACAGTAGATCTTTAAGAACAGCTCTTGCAGCAGGTTACACCACCATTGGGACTGAAGCCGGCAGGCGCCAGGACCCCACGGAAAAATTCTAGCTAGCTATCTTCAGCGGGGACTGCCCCCGATGCCGGTCCCGCCTCCGACGTCAGGCGTGGTACATAAGGGGGCGGTCCCGCCAGATTCCCCAGTTCTCCCGCCAGAGACTCCCGGCCGCAGGATGACATCAGAAGGGGAGACCGAGGATCCACCGTCAGAAGACAATAAGGGAGGAGATCCCAACAA
Organism: Neoceratodus forsteri; assembly: GCA_016271365.2. NCBI lineage: Eukaryota > Metazoa > Chordata > Ceratodontiformes > Ceratodontidae > Neoceratodus > Neoceratodus forsteri. Next base: position 1,099,134,714 of record CM057451.1, read on the forward strand.
GAAAAGGCAGAGCCCTGCCTCCCTCCAAGGGGAAGGTGGAGGAGAGGATTGCTGCAAGAGCTGTTCTCGAAGATCTACTGTTACGGTAAGTTCTTACGTAACTGTACTATCTTACTTCGAGATACAGCTCTTGCAGCAGGTTACACCATTAGGACTGATTCCCAAGCAGTAACGCTGCCAGAAATTCCGGGAGGAGGTAAATAGAAAGAACATTCCAGGTCCTAAACCTAGGACAGGAGACCCTGTAGCACCGCTAGGCCGAAACCGGCTCTTCGCCGAGAGGCGATGTCCAGACTATAATGCCTGATAAAGGTATGCACAGAACTCCAAGTGGCTGCAGCACAAATAGCAGAGATGGAAACGTTCTTGAGTGCTGCAAAGGATGTGGCCACACCCCTAGTAGAATGACCCCGGATAGGACCTGGGAGGGCTGTTTTATATCATAACAGTAGGAAATACACTGGACAAGCCAGCGAGACAAAGTCTGTTTGGATACTGATTGGCCCATCATTCTCTCAGAGAAGGAAACAAAAAGCTGATCAGAACTATGAGAGGACTTGGTTCTGTTGAGGTAATATCTCAGGCTGCGGTGAACATCCAGGGTGTGGAGCAAAGCCTCTCCTCTATTAGAATAACTTCGGGCAATAGACCGGAAGGTCAATATCCTGGTTTAGAGTGAGTGCAGAGACCACCTTAGGTAAAAACTTAGGGCTCGTCCTCAGGGATACTCTGTCTCAGTGGAAAACTAAATAAGGCTCTTTGCACATGAGAGTGTGAAGCTCAGAAATTCTTCTCGCTGAAGTAACAGCAACTAAAAATAATGTCTTCCACGACAGAAAACGTAGCTCGCAATCCGCTGCAGGTTCGAAGGGAAGAAGCGTGAGCTGTTCCAGGACAAAGAGCAGATCCCATGGAGGCACAGGGTCCCTAATGGGAGGCCTAAAGTGTAACACTCCCCTAAGAAATTCCCGAGAGGTGTCCAATTGAACTATTGTACGGTGTCCCACCGGGAGGTGATAGGCAGAAATGGCACAAAGGTGCACCTTAACAGAGGAGTAGGCTAGGCCTGAATGAAAAAGGGAGAGGAGGTAATCCAAAATTACTCCCACAGGACAACCTAAAGGGGAAAGATCACGAGCTCGTGACCATAAACAAAAACGGCGCCATTTCATGGCGTACGTCGCATGCGTTGCCGAGTTTTCTGGCTGCAGAAAGAACCTCTGCAACCTCTTGCGAGACCCCGTGATGCAAGATGGCTATGTCTCTAGGAGCCAAGCATGCAGGTTCAGAGAACGAGATCCGGATGGAGCAATGAACCTTTCTCCTGAGACAGTAGGTGGGAGCTGAGCTGCACGGAGCGGGGTTCCCAAATAGTTGCATCAACAAGGGGAACCAGATCTGTCTGGGCCAGAATGGGGCCACCAGAATCATTTGTGCATGCTCCCCGCAGCTTGAGAGAAGAACTCTCTGGATCAACGGGAAGGGAGGGAAAGCGAGGAATCTGTTCGCCAGGAGAGGGATAACGGTTCCGCCAGAAAACACCAGGCCCTGGATCTAGCGAGCAAAAATTGGGCAGTTTTGTGCTGGATGGGGATGCTAACAGGTCTAGCTCTGGAATTCCCCATCAAGAAACAGATCCTCTGCTACCTCCTGAAGAAGTTCCCACTGTGGACTCTGGCCTGGGAGCGACTCAGGCCGCCTGCAATCGTGTTGTCCACCCTGGGAACGTGCACAGTGATCAGATTTGTGCCGGTCCAACTACCCAATCCCACACCCTCATGGCCTCCTGCAAAGGGGTAAGAGTGTGCTCCTTGTTTGTTGAGGTATCATCACCGCCGTTGTCTGTCTGAAGCAGGAGGGTACACGGTGGGATTACTGACTGAAAAGCCTGCAGGGCGAGAGGACCGCCCCTCATCTCTAGGACATTGATATGGAGATGAGCTCCAACGGGTCCACGAACCCTGGGACTTTACCCCATCCAGGTGTGCCCCACCCAAGACCTGAGGCGCCCATGGTGAGGGTTACCTCGGACGGCGCTACAAATGGGACGCCTTGAAAGCGACCCGGGGGCTAGCCACCACTGCCAGTCGCGGATCACTGAGTTCGTGATCCTGACCGGATGCTGCAAGTGGTCTTGCCTTTGGTCCCACTGCACCTTGAGCATCCACTGGGTTACCCGCATGTGGAGCCTTGCAAAAGGGACAGTAGGAATGGCGCAGCCATGTGTCCGAAAGCAGTCGAAGGACCGACCTGACAGGCACGATCTTGTTCGGTGACAAACTCCTATGAGGGACCTGATGCTCCGCTCTGTCGTCCGGAAGAAAAGCTCTTCCCTGAACGGTGTCCAGTACTGCGCCTATAAATTGCAGTTTCTGCGACGGTACCAAGAGAGACTTCTCGTAATTTATGAGAATGCCCAGAGATTGAACAAGTCTTGGGTGCTCTGGACCACGAGCAACAACGCCTCTCTGGAGGCGGCCATGAGAAGCCAGTCGTCGAGGTACGGGAACACATAGTGGCCCTGTCTCCTTAGAGATGCTGCCACGACTGCCATGCACTTGGTAAAGACCCTTGGTGCGGATGACAGTCCGAACGGAAGAGCCCGGAACTGAAAGTGGTGGTCGAGGAACTCGAAGCGCAGGAACCCCTGGTGCGCATGAGCTATGGGGGATGCAGGCACCTGGCCTGTATGTCTAGGGACGCCAAAGGCGCCTTGTTTCAGCATGGGAATAAGGCCCGGAAAAGTCACCATGCAGAATCTTTTGTAGGCGACACGTCTGAGGTCGCTGAGGTCCAGAATTGGACGGAGGTCCCCTGATTTCTTGGGAACCAGGAAGAAGTGAGAATAATATCCTGTCCTCTGGTTCTCCGGGACGATTTCATCGCCTCCTTTCTTAGGAGCGAGTACCTCTTTGCCAAATCAAGCTTTTGTGCTGACCCGGATACCGGGAGAGCAAAGGAGGCCTCGAGGGTGGCTTTTCTGCGAACTCTATAAAGTGGCCAAGACTGACCAACTGCAGAACCCACCTGTCGGTGGTGATAGCCTGCCATCCCGGCAGGAAGTCCGCGATGCGACCCCCGACCATGATTTCCCGTTGATCCTGAGGGGCGGGGGCCCGAAAGGAGTCAGGCTGTGGCGGCAGATGGGCCCGCTGGCTGGGTTGGTTTAGGGAACGCCGACCGCCAGCTGGCTGTTTACCCTGGGTTCTACGGAAACCAGAGCTCCTCTGATGTGAGCGGAGCGAGGCTGCTGCCTCTGTGTCTCTACTAATTGAAACGGCTTTGGTTCCTACGAAGGAACCAAGCCTAGGTCGGTACATGGCCTGACCGACCTCATCGCCTTCCCGCCTCTTGAAGTTTGGTAATGATCTTTCAGAAGGATTACCAAATAAAACTTCTCCTCGAAAGGAGCCGCCCATAATGTTTTTCTGACGTCCGGGTGAAGCCGGAGACGCTGGAGCCAGGAGTGTCTCCGGAGGCAAACGCCAGAAGCTGCTGCTCGGGCCGATGAGTCCGCTGAACCATACGCTCGAAGCACTTGGGTCCCCACGCCTGAACCCGCGCGGAGGAGCTGGAGCATCTCTCCTTCTGCTCACCTTCGGTAGCTTTTCAGCTGCCTCCAGACCCTGTTCCCACAAAGCGCTCTGAAACTGAACCATGGGTTAGGTAGTTTATATCTGATGGCGAGGTAGCGGAAGCATACGCGGCGCCTGCCCAGAGAGTCCAATTGTTTGATTCTGGGTCCGTGGCAGGGTGCTCAGATGTTGCGCCTCTGTGACCGGGTCATGTGAGGCTGTGATGACCAGAGAGTCGGCCTGAGGCTGCTGCGTCAGATATTGGTCCTCCTTAGGGCCTTGTACAGACGGTCAGCTTTTGGCACCGCCTTGAGCGAACGTGGACGCCCACGCAGCCTTGGTGACGCTCCACGAAGTGTCCACCAAGGGTGGTACCACCACAGGCTTGGGGTCCTTTGCCAAGATACTTGGCAAGGCGAACCTTTCGGGTTCAATTCTTCCGCGATCCCACCCCATGTTCTCCTGGATATGACGACAATATCCATGAACGAGGGGTCATCCGGAGATCTCAGGCCTCACGGGGTCCGAGAAGGGATGGAGAATGGAGATGGGGATCTAGAGGAGGTGTAAACTGATCCTGTCCTCTGTCGACGGCGAACGCCGGTGTCTCCTGGACCTCTTGGGGCTGGGTGATCCAGAAGAAGATCTTGACGGAGGTCTCCTGCTTTTTCCGACCTGGCCCCTCTGGGAGAGGATCTGGCCCCGGGAGTTGAGCGCCCTGCCACTTCAAGGTGAAGGGGGGGCCGGCGCCGGTGGTGGAGGAGGAGGAGGAGGAAGAGAAGTGGGGACCACATCCCTCTTAATGGTGTCCCACCAATAAGTGAAGAGATCCTTCACTTCCACTAAAGAAAGTCCCGACGACGGCCCAGGCGCCGGAGGGCGGTCGTCGGGTCCCGGCGACGGCTCCACAGGGGCCTCGGGCGGAGGCGAGGGGGCCCTGGGAGACTGCATGAGGCCAGGGTCACCCGTCTGGTCCTCGGGCTGCGTCAGATCTTCCTCTGTCTGCGACTCCTGCCCGACGACGGTCGGAGGCGCAGGAGCCCTCTTCTCAGGCAGGGCGGACGTCGGTCCCCCAACCGGCGTCCACTGGGAAGGCTTAGCCGACGACAGTCTCCCGGCCGACGATGGCTCCAGGGAGGAGTGACGGATGGCCGACAAAGGTCGAAAGCCAGCCGGGTCTACCGCCTTCAGGGAGTAAGCTCAACGCCTTCGGGGTGGCACAGAAGACGACCGGACGTCGGGTGCCAAAGGGTGGGAACCCGACCTATGGTGGTGGTGGTGGCGCTCCCCGGACTTCGCCGAGGCCTTGGAGGCAGAGGACGACGACGGCCTGGCCGAATGGGCCTGAGAAGAGCGAGGTGCAGAAACCGCAGCCGGGGGAGGCAGAGAACAGGCCCTGGATGGAGAGCAGTCGGACTTTGACCCGGAGCTGCAGGACTCGGAGGACCTGGTCGGGGACCTGGAAGGGGCCTTCTCCTTTCTTTTCTTTTCCGTGTGCTTGTGGGATTTAGCGGACGAATTCCCTTGGAGGACATAGCTCTTAATTTCTCCTCCAGCAAGAACGCTTGAAGAGCCTTCTGGCGCCGGATCCTGGTTCGCTATTGAACCCTTGGCAGAAAGAGCAGGCCCGGTATCGTGGTTCTGGGGCCCAGGCACCTGACGAGGCCGTGGGGGGTCCTTGAAGGATCTGCTTCCCGAAGCACACTTTGATGGATGACCGAGGTCGGAGAGGACATCAGCGTAATATATTTCAAGAAAACGAAATTCTCTGTAGGAAAGCTCTGTAACCACGCATCACGCCGCTAGACTAAGACCGAGGGTCGAGGTTGCAAGTCGACGGCGGAAAGAACTGGGGAATCTGGGCGACCGCCTCATGTACCACGCCTGACGCCGGAGGCGGACTGCGCCAGGCGTCCTCGCTGAAGATAGCTAGCTAGAATTTTTCCGTGGTCCTGGCGCCTGCCGGCTTCAGTCCAAATGGTGGTGTAACCTGCTGCAAGAGCTGTATCTCGAAGTAAGATCTGTCTGTGCCATTGTCAGTTAATGAATTATTTTTACCATGCTTAGTACACAATGAACAGGTCATTTTATTTTCCTGTGCACGGTACTGAAGGCAGCCATTGTCTCCTGAAATTTCTTTTAATGACAGTTTTCCCTTCTTCATCCTGCATGGTACTACTAGAAGGTTGCTCACTGTCACATGTCAGGACCTCAATTTCTGATACGCTACAACTAGTGCTAGGTTGATCAGTGGTGGTTGTTACTTCTTCACTGACATGTTTCTCAGTAGTGGTAATACTGGGCTCTACAGTTTTTTTGGCCCATGGCAGCCGTACCTGTCCAGGTAACAAAATGGCCTGCCATTTTTTTTTTTTTACCAGCAGCAGACATTGTATGTTTGTGTAGTTCTTACCAGAAAACAGAACAAATGTGATTACTTGAAGCAACACTAACAGGGGTCACAGTAGGTGCTGACAGGCCTTTTTACTGTCAGTAGCAGGCAGGGTATGCCAAAGAACTGGTCGGACAAGGCTTGTGACACACAGTGAGTTTAAAACATTCAGGTAACTTTTTCCCCTGGCTGCTGAGACGTCAGAAAAATTTGCATTGACTGGAGAGAGACTGACTGGTTTATTTTTTTAAGCTCAAACTTAATAAATAGGCTTAAGAGTGTAACATACACCACCAGAACGCAGAACAGCACAATAAGTTACACACAGTACTAAGTAGAGTGACCACGTCCGTGACCATAGTAGACCAGTTAGGCACAATAAATTTGTTGTCGCTTGAGTACTCATTTCACAGATCAGCAGGAAGGGCAAATTAGCCCATTAGGGAATGTATTTTTATTTTCTTTCCCCAAGACGTCACAAAATATGCAGAGAGCAAGCCCAAACTTGATAGGAAAGAACTGGAAGGGGGCAGGATCAGTTGTGTTCCAGGACAGTAGCTGCTGCGGTTTTCACAGGGTTCTTGTGGATATTACTTGGTAGGTTAGTTCTTTTCTTTCTTGCTTCTAAGGGGCTAGCAGGGTATTGTTCTGGGGGATCCTGGATGTTTGTAAACTGATTTAGTGGCTGTAAGTGGGGCTCTTTTGTGGATGTTTCACTTTGTAACAGACTGCACTGGTAGAGGCCTATTTCTTCTGAGTTAAAACCTGTTTGGTGGGATTTGCTTGGAGATGGTTCTTTAGCTGCAGGGCTTGGAGGGAGACACAGGGCTGATACACTCTCTCTGTCAGGTGTCTGCCCAAACCCACCCTCCCCACCCCTCCTCCCAGAAGTCTGCAAATTTATAGGGGAAGACCTGCCCTGCAATTGGAGGAAAACGCTGCTGGTGCAGCTAATGTAGTTCTAGCCACTGGGGGTTGGATTTAAAGGCCGGGAGAGAGGAGCTTAGGGAGTTGTTCATTTTCCTTACATGTATAATGTGTTGTACTGCACCTAGTAACAGAGTTACTGGTGTACAGTGGGACTGTCTCTAGGACTAGTGGGTGACCTGATTAGGCAGTAGGGGTATCTTGGAATAGGGGGAACCTGGTGGCTCACCCAAGGAAAACTATTTGAAAGGGGATGGAACCACACATCATTAGGGCCGCATCTTTGGGAGGGTGGTGGGGTACAGGTGTGGAGCAGCCATGATACTGGACTGGGCTTGGAAGTTTGGTGGTTGCCCAGTGTGCTACCAGCTGGCACAGCTTAAGGAGGAGGTTGCGGGATGAGGAGAAAGCTGGGGAAGGGGGTGGTATGGTTAGAAGGGGGCTGGAAATCTCCAGTGGGTTGCACCAAGCACTGGGGTATAGGAAAGGAGTGCAGGAGAATACTCAGGTCACATAGGGACCCCTGGCAGAGGGGGCCCAAAAGGACACTACCAAGGAAGCAGGCAGGTAACTGGGGACCCTCACAAAGGGGGACGGAGGGACAACATCTCTCAGGAAGTAGGCGGATAGCCAGTGCTGGACAGAAGGAAGCAAGGCAAGGAGGTGGATCAGACCTCATACTTAGTAACCGCTCCACCCTCTTTCTCTGCTCAAGGATATGGGGGGGATGTAGCCACGCAGAGGTGGTTAGAGACGGAAAGGGTGTGGGAGTGGGGGGCAGGAGGCAGGGGCCAGATAGCAGGAAGAACAGGGGGGGACCTGGAATGCAGGAGAATAGGGGGAGCAGTAAATCGGAGCAGGGGGAAGAGGGAGGAAAGCGCAAGGAGAAGGACCAGTTGGGAGGAAAGGTAAAGAAGGACCAGAAGTACAAGGATGATTCAGTAAAGAGAGCTGAAGGGTTAGGCCAGGGGAGCATGATGAGCAAGGAGGAACTAAATGGAGACAGGAAGGAAGGGAGGATGAGCCAGGCTAGTTTAGCAGATGGGGGAGAAGGACCAGTTGCGAGCAGTGAGGGGGGGAATTAACAAGGTACAGAAGGATACTCAGGAGGAGGAGGAGAGGCATAGGATTGGAGGGGAAGGAGTGGCCATGGTAAATAAGGAACGGGTGGCATGTGGCACCCAGATAGGGGGAGGAACAAGGAGCCAGCTGGGTGGAGGGGCCGGTAGAAAGGATGAGGGACATGGAAGGGGGGAAATGGAGGAAAAGGAGTGGTCAGAGTGTTCCTGCTGGGGGATTCTATGATCAGGGGTATCAAATGGGATAGGGAGGGAGAAGCCTGGCCAGTTAGAACAAGATGCTTCCTGGACTAACGGTGCACAGGGCTAAGCACGAGGTATATCAGCTGGCAAAGGACTGTGGGGTTCCCAGACATACTGGTCCACCTGGGCACAAATGACATTGAGGGAAATAGCGAGCTAGAGATACAGGCAAGATTCAGGGAGCTCGCCAGGGTCTGTCATGACATAGGATGCACAGTTTCCTTCTCAGAAATCCTGCCAGTGCCAAGGGCTAGTGGGGAACACAAAAGAAAAATTAGGAGATAAACCAGTGGCTCAGGGAGTGGTGTGAGGCCAGAGGGTATGGGGTTGATGGGGATTGGGGGAGACCTGGGAGGATAAGGAGCTGTATGCTAGAGATAGACTACATCTCAATTTGGAGGAGGGAATCCTAAGTTGAAAATGGAGGAGTTCATTGGTGAAAAGTGGGGTTTAAACTTGTGAAGGGGGTGGATGGGAGAAAGGCAGTCAAGGGATGCCGATAAAGGAGGGACTTGTCTCCACTCCCTGGGGACCAGGAGGATTGCAGGAAAAGACCAACTGGCAAAGTGCAGACCAGGAGAAAACAGAATCCCAAGGAACACGAGCAGGGGAAATGAAACTAGGAAAGGGTGGAAGGTAGTCCTTAAATGCCAGGAGCTTGGGCAATAAAATGCCTGAGCTCCAGGCGATGTTAACTGAGGGAGCAGTGGATGTGCAGCGGTCACTGAGACTTGGGCCACTGCAAGACATGACTGGGACCTGAACCTGGAGGGTTACACTATGTTCAGGGAGGGAAGGGAGGAGGGTAGCAATGATAGTCAAAAACTGCATTGGCATAGGGGAGTTGAGGAGGCGGAGGGAACCGTGGAGGCGATTTGGGTCACCTTGATAACAAGGGGGGGCAAGAGAGTAAAAATAGGAGTGGTGTATAGACCCCCTGCCCTGGCGGAGGAGCTGGAGGACAGTCTGGTGGCAGATGTTAGGAGACACTGCAGACTGGGCAGAGGAAAGGTGGTGGTGTTAGGGGACTTAAACATGCCAGGAACAGACTGGGAGACTATGACATCCTCTGTGACCAGGGAACAGAGGTTGTTGGATGTCTTTCAAGACGCTGCTCTAACTCAGCAGGTGAGGGAACTGACCAGGAGGCACGGTACTGGATGGGTCCTGGCAGACAGTGACCAGATTGGGGGCCTGGAGGTAAGTGGACCCATTGGCGGGAGTGACCATGCCACGGTCTGGTTCTGCCTGGACCTAGGAGGGGTAGAAGGCTGCACAAAGACGGAAGTAACCGACTTCAGGGGGTAGATTTAAGGAAATGGGAAGGATCCTTATGAGCATTTGATGGGATTACCAGACATGGACGCTGATAGTAGGTGGGAAATCATCAGGAGAGGGGTGCAGGATGCTACCAGCACCTGTGCAAGAGTAAGACGAAAATGCGGTAGGGCCCAAAAACCCTGTTGGTGGACCAGGGAGGTCCAGGAGGTGGTGCGGAGAAAGAAAGCAGCCTATAAGAGATTCAAGTGCTCAAGGAGTGAAAGGGATCGAGGGGAGTATGAGCTGTTGGCTAGAAGGGCCACTAGAGTGGTGAGGGTGGCTAAGGCAAGGAAGGAGCAGAACCTGGCCAGGGAAATTAGGAGAGGGAAAAAGGGGTTCTTTAGATACATTGGGGAAAGACAAAGGGTGAAGGGGCAGATTAGCAGGATTAAATCAGGGGAGAGATGGGCACAAGACCCAGAGGAGCAGGCTGAGGTACTAAATGAGTACTTCACCTCAGTTTTCACCAGGGAAAATGGGGATGCTGCATCATACATGGGAGGAGACAGAGATAATGAGGAGGGGGGCCCTACCAATCGGCAGGTCTGGGGAGAGGGGGGCATCACTGGCAGGTGGGGGGAGGGCTAAGCAGGGAGAAGAGGTACTGGAAGTGGAAATCACAGCAGAGAGAGTGAGGGAAGCCCTCAGCTCCCTTAAGACGGAGAAAGCACCGGGGCCGGATAAATTACATCCTAGAGTGCTGAAGGAACTTGCAGATGTCCTGGTGAAACCCCTGGCAGAGCTTTTCACCATCTCTCTGAGGACAGGGTGGGTGCCCCAAGACTGGAAGGTGGCGCATGTAGTGCCTATCCACAAGGGGGGATCAAGGGAGCTGGCAGGGAACTACAGGCCTGTCAGCCTGACATCAGTGGTGGGCAAGGTGATGGAGGGCATTGTCAAGGAGAGGCTAGGGGGGGCCCTGGATAAGTCAGGGTGCCTGGACGATAGACAGCATGGATTCATCCCGGGGAAATCGTGTCAGACAAACCTGGTGGAGTTCTATGACTGGGTGACAAGTGCCTTGGACCTGGGTAGACCAGTGGATGTCTCTTCTGGACTTCAGCAAGGCATTTGACTCTGTTCCTCACGGGGGCCTGTTGGATAAACTAGAGAAATGGGGTGGGAAACCAGATGATCCGATGGATAGGCAATTGGCTCCAGGACCGGACCCAGAGGGTCGAGTTGGTGGGATAATCTTTCCCAAGGAGGGTCATAGTGGGTCCCACAGGATCAGTCCTTGGGCCCTTCTGTTCAACGCCACATATCTGACATAAGGACAGGAATCAGGAGTGAGATGAGTCTCTTTGCAGATGACTCAAACTGGGGCAGTGGTGGATGGGGAGGAGGGGAGGGTGGCCCTGCAGGGGGACCTGGAGGCTCTGGAAAGATGGTCTAGAAAGTCGAAGCTGAGGTTTAATGCAGGGAAATGCAAGGTACTCCACCTGGGGGCCAGAAACCCAGGCCAAGTGTACACCCTGGGGAATACTACAAGTCTCAATGGCTGAGAGGGACCTGGGGGTGGTGGTGGATGTCAAGATGAACAACTCTGAGACCTGTAGGAGGGCAGCAGCCAAGGCCAACAGGATGCTGGGATGCATCGCTAGGGGGATCACCTCCAGAAGGAGGGAAGTGATACTCTCTGTATAACTGCTTGGTGAGGTCAGACTGAGCACTCGCGGCAGTTTTGGAGGCCACACTTAAAGAGGGACATTAACCTCCTGGAGAGGGTCCAGAGGAGGGCAACCAAAATGATTTGGGGCTTGGGGGACAGGACCTATGAGGAGAGGCTCAAGAGCTAAATATGTACACTTTGGAAGAGAGAAGGACCGGGGACATGATAGAGGTCTTCAGGTACATGAAGAGGGTAAATAGGGAGGAACAGTGAGGGTGCTTCAAGGAAGGAGGAAGGGGCCACTAGAGGGCATGGGTGGAAGCTGGAGGGGGAAGATCAGGGAGAAAGGAGGAGGTGCTACTTCACTGAGAGGGTGGTACAGCCATGGAATGCACTACCTAGGGGCTGGTGGAGGCAGAGACAGTGGAGGAGTTCAAGAGGGGTGGGACAGGTACAGGGGAAGGGTTCAGGAAGCAAAATCCAATGCAGCAAGAATATCCGGAACTGGGAAGAGAGAAGCCAGAGAAGGCGAGGGGGACAGCAAGGTCAGCACCCAGGGTGGGGGCTGACCAAACGAGCAGACACGAAAGACCATTAGGCCTATTCTGCTGGCATTTTAGTATGTTAGTAGGTTTAAGAGTGCAAAATACACCAGAATGTAGAACAGCAGAATAACATGCAGTACTAAGTAGAGTGACCATGTCCGTGACCACAGTAGACCAGCTAGGCACGACAAATGTGTTGTCGCTTGCCTTGTGTAATTATTTCACAGATCAGCAGAAAGGGCAAATTAGCCCGTCAGGGAATGTATCCCCCCCAAGACGTCACAAAATATGCAGAGAGAATTTCTGGTTTTTAGAGGTTTTGTAGAGATATGGAACTCCACACAAGGCAGAGGCAAGCAACACTTGATGTGACAGTTTATTTTATAGATAGTGAACTGGCTGCAGAAGCTTGTGTTTTTCACTTGACTTCTCAGTCTGTGACCAAGTCACTTGCAAAGTTGAGACCAGAAATATATATTTTTTCCCGTGTATTAACTAGGGTTACCACCTGTCCCTATTTTCGCAGGACAGTCCTGATTTGGGCAGCTGCGTCCTGCAGAAAAACATGAAAAATGCTAAATGTCCTGACATTATAGTAGAGAAAATATTTTCTGATTTTCCTCTAAATGTTGCAAAAAACTATAATACCTTAACTAAAATACCTTAAAATAATACAAAACACAAGAAACAACTGAAAAACTACAACATATAGTCTCAATTCTGATTATTTAGTGAAAACATGTCTGTTGCATTGGTCGAGATAACATATTGTCCTGCGAAAAATCCAGTTTCAGTCCCACTTTGGACTTCTTAAAAGGTGGTAACCCTAGTATTAACACCCACTTGTTGTGAGACTTGCTACAACACCCACCACCCCTTTTTACCACTGAAACATGACCCAGTCTCTGGTAATGTTACAGCTCCCCCACTGCTCTGCCATTCGCAGCTGAACAGAATTCTACTGTGTAAATTCTGGAATGCGCTTCTATGATCAGCCCTTCTGAAGATCCTCTCTGTCCTGGCTGGGACAATCACAAAAATTCTCTTTTCTGTAATAGTCTGCTCATTTGAAGAGTACACTGAAGTTTCATATTCATTTAGGCTTACTCTACAAAAAAAAATCAATAAATAACCTTGCAGTTAACTGCCATGCCTGTATGTAATAAAACAACCTGTCCAACATTTTTACTCAAAACAAAATGATGCTGCATCACAGAACATGTTCTAAATCTAAATCATGCCAGCAGCCACCCAAGAAAAGGTCCAAGCACTGCAGTAACATTTTTTCACTTTTTTAGCTAAATTCTGGGGCACTGTGAGCAAGTGCCACGATGTGACAGTCTCCTCAGAAATCTAAATCTAAACTGCGTAGTCTCCTTGCACATGCGCTTTCTCCCTTCTTAGTGTACCACGTGAATCACAGAAGGCACAACATGTGGTACACTGTTAGTGTAGGTGGAGACTGTGACGCTTGTACAGCTGGTTCTGATTAATCTATGCTTTTTGTAATATGAAAATGTGTTACTGAGTGTCTCTCATGAGACATGCTATTTCAGCTAAAAGATAAAAACCAGGAGATAATTAAAGGCTAGAAGAGACCTAAATTAAGGATCTCATGTTTATCTAGCTTAATTGTAGCTGCCAGCTGCTAGGCTGGAAAATCATAAACTTTTATGACGTTTAGAGAAAGAATACAGGTTATGTCACTGTGGTGCGAAGTCATAAAATGTCCTTTGATGTCCTTGAGAGAGGAAACTGCTCATGGATAAAAGATTCAAGGAGGCAGTATAGCGCAGTGGTCTAAGGCTCTGAGCTGCAAATCTGGTGATATCCAGCAGACCAGACCTGGGTTTGAATCCCACAGCTTCCACTTGCATACTGTGTGACCCTGAGCAAGTCACTTAACCTCCTTGTGCTCCCAGGTCGCTCCTGTAAAAAAGCTTTCTGCTTAGTGTGCTATACCTGGTTAAACAACTAAATAAAAAAAAAAGATGATACTGGAAAAGACACACTAGATCAAAGGGGTCATGAGGAAACGAGTTCTTGCTGATGTCACCTTCTGAATGATAAGACATCCTGTTTGCATAATTTTTAAAAAACAGAGGAAGAGCTGGGTGACATCATGGAGAAGGCAGGCTCAGGACAGTTGTTTTAATTATGCTGTGACTGTCCTTTTGACACACACGTTTGGACTCTGATATTACAATATCTTTCAGCATTGCAAGTATATAAGAATACATTAGCTAGACAAGTCTAACTGTATTATTGGTAGGAATTTGCACTTTTAACCTTATTCTTTTAAAAGATTGTATGGTTTTGTTATATATTGTTCTGTATTTAGATTTTACATTTTTATCTATTTTTAAGTAAACATCTCATTTTAGAGACTACTTGGTGTGCCTTTGAAATTCTTTCTTTGACAAATGAAGCATATATAGTTACAGTGACACTGTGCATAGCTTAATGGTAATACCAAACTGGGAAAAGATAAGAGTTTATTCGAAGGTCTTTAATGGAGTGCTTAAGGGTTCATTTTGTACACCTGGTTAGGTGCCTGCAGGCGAAAGATATCTGGCCCCCCCGAAGAGCAGAGTTATCTGCGCCTGTACATTGGGTATGCCAGCAAGAGGTTCACAGTTTGAATCCCTCCAGGATTTGAGACCAAAGGTTGATTTGAACCCACAAAACAGACAGGAGGGTTACCCTCTTCTGTTCCTGTTCACAATACTGCGCTCGGAGGTTGGCACTGTGGGAGCAGAGGGCCTGACCTGCTGAGTGGGGTTCAGACACAGACTACACAGCTCGGTGCCTGACCCGCTCCCATACCCTCTCCCTTAGCCATACAGACTCAGCCCATTGCTCCCACCACACCCACCTCAACAAAACGCCATCTGTCATTCGCGCTGGCAACTCTTGGGGGTGTGATAGCTTCTGGATACATTTTGCCCCAGTGGTGTTCTCTCTGCCCCCATGGCCGGCAACGGAGCTCCGTCCTGATCTTTCTCCACGCACAGCTGCACGTAATCCCAGGGGCACAGCTTAAGGAACTGGGTGTGCGCAGAAGTCCTGCACATGCATGGAAGTATTCTGTCTCGGCGAAATTAGCCAAAATGTTCCCAAGTTGGCCACATTTCCCGGAATTGCCAATGCCTGCTAATAGTGCCATTCAACATGTCAGTGTCCCACTGCTGCATAAAAAATGGGGACATTTAAAGAAACAGCACAGCAAATGTGCGATGCTGCGGCCAAAAATGAACCCTGGGATCGGCCTTGGCAAAGGCCTCCCTACACTTGGAACAGTGCTGAAACCCAGTGGGCCCGGTTTTCTTCTTGGGTTTCTCAGACATATCTAAAATCAAAAAGTCACCCTTTGCAGCTTTTAAGCCAGGTAAGTAAAACCTATTGGTTCCAACCATGTCACGGGTCGGTTAAAAGAATCCCAGAAAAAACAGATTTTTTTTAGGAAGTGATAAGTACCAGTAAAACCACAATTTTTGTTAATAATCAGAAAAATCCAATAAGTTTTGGTTCTAAACCGGACCGACGGAGAAGAACATAAGAGAAAAAACAATTTCTGACAGTATAAAAAACACTACCCACTACCATCACTTACTGTACCGGGACAGAGGTAAGAATACTGAATAATAAATGAACTACAGTGAAATAACCGACTGATTCAAACTCTGCCACACCGAAGTGCAGGAGAGATTGCCGGAGCGACTTCACAGTTAGGCAGAGTAAGAAATCTGACAGACTTCAGAGTACCACAGATAGAGGTTTGAAAACCAAGCTCAAGCTCAACGTTCTATGCTTTGGCATAGAGTTAACCTTTTACTCTCTAGAGCAGTTCAAGTGCTGGGGCTAACTGCCTATAGTCAGAATACAGCAAGACTTCATGTTGTTTGAAACTTGTGGGCCATGCGGGCAGAAGGCGCAGGGCAAGATGTAGGATGCTGCCACAGCTCCAAGGCCAGGCCCACAATGGCTTCAGCTACCGGAAAGGCCTCCATCAGAGTATCCCCTTTGTCCAGAATCTCTGTGAGGGAGATACTTGGCCCATTTCTGCACAGGCTTGAGCTCCATCCCCATGGACTCGGAAATGAGCCGATAAACACCCATCAGCGAGATAAGGCCCTCGTCGACAGAGAGACCCTCCAAGAGACTCGGCGTCAACAGGATGGGAGACCATGGAGGAATCTTCGGACTCTGAGGCATCCCAGTAAAGCAGGCAACCACCCGTGTCACTCTCAACCTGCCTTGGGCAATCAGGAGTAAGAGTGTCTGACAAACGATGGGGCAGGCCTAGGGCCGACCGAGATTCCTTGGTCGGAGCCCCGGACTTCGGTTGCTCGGGCGGTCGCTCCACCTGGATCGGTTTAGTAGCCGGGCGGGGCCTTAACCGGCACCTCGGTGACGATGGCTGTGGCTGACGTCAGTCGCTTGGGCAAAAAGCACTTAATGGCCAGGGTAGAAATTGGAATCAGTTTAGACCCGGACAGAACCAACTGCTGCCACACTAGGTCTTTGTAGTGCTGACGTACCTTGCGCTGGAGCCTTTCCTCACCCGAGGACGACGAAAACAAGGAGTGGCGCTGCCGCTTACCATGGCGTCGGGAGCGAGAACGCCGATGAGGGCAAGTCTTGTCTGATGTCAAAGTCAAGGAACGAGACTGAGACCTCGAACACTGGCGGAGCCAACGGGGGACCTCAGAAGGAGTTGGGGAAACCTGCAGCTCCTCCTGGTCAGACTCCTTGGCGGGCGGGTCCTGCCTAGCGGGTTGAGCCGACCCATCCGAGGACACTGGAAGCACCGGAGTCCGAAATAGAGTCGTCGGCTGGATCAGGTGAAAATGGCCGATCGGCTTGAGAAAAATCTTGTCCGCATTGACAGGTGTCTCAGCCGACTGGTCTGACGGGTTACCATGAAACCAGCGGCCTCGGCTGTGACTTCAACCGAAGTCAAAACAGGAGTTTCCTGTGAGCGGGACCACTCCTGGTCCCAAGAGCGTAGATGTTGCGACTTGTCCATTTTTGACTCCTCCTTCCGAGAGTGCGAAACATGCAACCTCGAAGGGCCCTCTCCCTTGGTAGAGAGAGACTGGCACAACTCCTTGAAGGAAGCCAAATAGGAGAATCCCAGTTGTAGCGGAATGAAGGCCGAAGCTGAAGAGGAGCCCGCCGCGGCCTGAGCCGCCTCCTCCTTGAAGGTCTTGAGCTGTTCCAGCTGCTCGGTGGACCCCACAGCCACGGAGACCACCCAACAGGCATCCTTGGATTAAACTAGCGGGTAATGCTTTTCCGGTCGCCCTAGCTGAATTCGGGCAGCGCGTCCTTCCAGAACCCAAGGTGAAAAGGACCGAGAGTGATTGCAAGCCTGCAGATCGTGATCATGTACCAGGCAGTAAACACACGCGGCATGTGGATCTGTGTGAGACATCTTCTGCCCACAGGGGCACCGGCGAAACCCAGGAACTGGTTTTGTTTTCATCGCTGTAGCGAGAGAAGAAGGTGAAGACTAAACTTGAGACAGAGTTTTAAAATACGTCTTGGAAGTGAATCTGAAGATTCTAGATCCAGGGTCTACTACACGCGGGAGTGCTAAGGTGGGAACCTGAATCTTCCAGCGGAAAGGAAGATCTGGCATCATGGGGCAGAGCCAAGGGTTAAACCACCAGGGTGGGTGGGAGGAGCCAACTTGAAGACTTTCCGGCACATCTTAAAGCGGCAAGGTACCTGCCATGAAGTGTGGATACAGCAACATATCCATGATCCTAGAAGTACAGTTACATAAGAACTTATCGTAACAGTGGATCTTCGAGAGGAGCTTTTGCAGCAGGCAAAGCCAGAAGGACTGAAGCCACCAGGCGCCAGGACCACATGGAAAACTTCTAGCTAGCAGTCTATCATAGGGGACCACCCCCGCCGACATCAGCATGCTGGTGTCCACTTATCCTATAAAGGAAGTGGTCTCCCACACCTACCACAAACAGGTGGTAAAACAGAGAACCAAGGCGGGTCCTCAGAGCTGAGGAGAAGGTAAAAGCAGAAGTAGTGCAAGTGAGAAGAAACTAATGGGGGAAGGAAAGCAGCGCCTGCTGCAACAGCTCCTCTCGAAGATCTACTGTTACGGTAAGTTCTTATGTAACTGTACTATCTTACTTCGAGGGGGCTCTTGCAGCAGGCAACATCTGAAGTTCTGAGTTCCAAGCAATACCGGAACTGGGCAGAAGGGCAGACAGGAGGAGGCAGTAGATATCAGCACAGGGTTCAAAAAAGAAGGCCCTTAAGGATTGCAAGGCCAAAACTGGCCCTGCATTGAAAAGTAATCTTCAGACAGTAGTGCCGAATGAAGATGTGGACAGAGCTCCAGGGGCAGCTGCACAGATGTCCGCAGAAGACACATTCTTCAAGCAAGCAGCAGAGGCAGCCATACCCCTGATAGAGTGGCCTTTTACAGCCCCAGATGAAATGTTTCACCAGGAAGGCACACTGAGCAACAAGTTGCTGGTCTCCCGGTGCGACCTGGGGGGGGTGGGGTACAATGAGGATAGAACAGTAATGCATACTTGTTGTACTTATGGTAGCAGTAAACAATGCAATTAGCCAACCACTTCGACAAACATCGTTTTGAAACAGGTGCTCCCTCTCTTGGGAGCAAACAAACAACTCGTCAGTTTTTCGAACAGACTGGGTGGGATGGGTATAAAACCGAAGCACCCGATGAACACCCAAAGTATGGAGTAAGGCCTCCCAATGATTAAAATACTCTGGGAAATAAACAGGTAGGTGGATGGATTGATTGATTTAAAGTAAACTCAGACACTACCTTAGGTTAAAAACTTAGGATTCATACGTAAAGACGCTCTGTCTTTGTGAAAAACCAAATAAGGCTCTTTACACATCACAGCCTGAAGCCCGGAAATCCTCCGAGCAGAAGTAATGGCAACCAAAAATAGCACTTTCCAGACAGAAAGCACAGCTTGCAACTTGTGGCTGGCTCAAAGGGAGGCAGAGTGAGCTTTTCCAGAATGAAACTAAGGTCCCATGGAGGGACAAGGTCCCAAATGGGAGGCTTCAAATGAAGGATACCCCATAAGAATGTGCGGGACACCTTCAGCTGGACAACAGATTTGCCCTCAATAGGTGCACGGTACGCAGAGATGGCAGAAAGGTGCACCTTAAGGAAAGAGTACTCCAAGCCTGTGTCCGAAAGGGAGAGCAAGTACTCCAAAATCAGGTTCCAGGCAGATGAAGGTATCCAGGTGACGAGCAGTGGCCCACAAGTAGAACTGCTTCCACTTTAAGGCGTAGGCGGCTCTAGTGGAAGGATTTCTAGCAGCGGCCAGGACATCAGCAACCCTAGAGGAAACCCCAAAGCTGGTGACAGCTAGGTCTGCAGGAGCCATGCATGTAGATGGAGGGACTTGAGGTCTGGGTGGACCAGGGTGTCCTGTTCTTAGGACAGCAAGCTGGTGCACAGGGGTAAGGATACTGGAGGTTCGACTGCCAGCTGCTGCAGCAGGGGAAGCCAACTCTGACGTGGCTATGAGGATCACCTCTGCCCCCTCCAACTGAAGCTTGAGTAGGACCCTCTGTAGGAGTGGAACGGGAGGGAAGGCATACATGAACCTCCTCTTCCACGAGAGGGACACCACGTTGCATTAGAAAACTCAAGGCCCTGGATCAAGTGAGCAGAAAAGCGGCAGTTCTGCGTTGAGTAGGGACGCAAAAAAGGTCCAACTCTGGACAGCCCTGCCTGTCTAATAAATCTTCGACCGCTGAGGGCAGAAATTCCCACTCATGAGCTCTCGACCTGAATCGTCCGAAATTGTCGACCAGGACATTTTGGACGCCTGGAACATGAACAGCCGAGAGCTCCAGGCTGTGCTTGATGGCCCAGTACTAGACTCTCACTGCCTACCAACAAAGGGGGTGAGTGAGTGCCCCCCTGCTTGTTTATGTAGTACACTACTGACATGTTGTCCATTTGCACCAGCAGCGGACTAGGAAGAATGTGGGTCTAGAAGGCCTGTAAGGCGTAAAGAACCACTCGCATCTCCAGCAAATTGCTATGGAGACCCTGCTCTGCCTCGGATCAGGTGCCCTGTGTCTGGTGGTCACTGAGGTGGGCACCCCAGCCGAGACATCCATCGTGAGAGTCTGTTGAAGGGTTGCAGCCCAGAAAGGGCCCCCCCCCCGTAGGAGATTGGCAGGGTTCTACAACCACTTCAAGGTCCTCCTCACCAGATCCGAGACCATGACTGGTTGATCCAGGTCATCCATACGTTGGTCCCACTGGACTCGAAGGGTCCACTGTGGAACCCACCTATGCAGCTGGACAAGGGGGACCATAGCTGTGGCTGCCACCATGTACCCCAACAAGCACAAAACTGCCCGGGCCGGGATCCGGTGACTGGGGAAGACAAGATGGGCCTGCTCTATCAAGCGATTCGCCCTTTCCGCTGGCAGGAAAGGTTTGCCCTGGGAAGAGTCCAGAATCACCCCAATATACAGGAGGCACTAGCATGGAGAAAGAAAAGACTTTGGCAGACGTACCGTGATCCCCAAGGCCTGGAAGAGCCAAAAGGTGCATTCCAAGGTCTGTAGCCGGAGATCCCCCTAGAGAGGGCTGTTAGCAGCCTGTCGTCCAGGTATGGGAACACATAAAAGCCCCATCTCCTCAAAGGTGTGGTCCACCACCACTAGGCACTTGGTAAAAACCTGAGGTGCCAAAGAAAGGACAAAAGGGAGGGCCTAGATCTGAAAGTGGTCCTCCTGGAAGCTGAAATGGAGATGGGCCAGGAAAACCTGGATATGTAGGTAGGCGTTCTGCACGTCCAGGGAGCAGAGCCAGTCCACCTGGTGAAGGAGGGGAAGCAATCCCTGGAGGGTTACCATCCTGAAACGTTTGTACTCCATGTACAGAGTCAGGTGTCTGAGGTCCAGGATCAGCCTCAGGTCCCCCTGTCTTCTTGGGGATGAAGAAAAAGTGGAAGTAAAACCCCCTTCCTCTTTGTGCCCGAAGGATGGGCTCTATGGCCCCTCTTGTGCAGGAGAGCCTAAATCTCTTCCTGAATGAGGGAGAGGTGGGCCAAAGGATAATAGGAGAGTTTTCCGGAGGAGGTTCCAGGAATTTTAAGGTGTGCCCGTGTTCTATGAGCTGGAGTACCCACTGATCTGTGGTCACTGCTCACCACCTGTTGAGGTAAAGAGAGAACCCCCCCCCCCGACTACCTCCTCCAAGGCCTCTGTTGGGGTCGGGGGGTCAGGCAAGGAGTCAGGCAGTGCACCCGGGGGTGGACAGAGCAGCTGTGGGTGCCTGTGGGGTTCTAGGAGCAGCTGCTGCAGCTGGGGGGGTTGGGCCTTGCGCTTGAAGGAGGCCTTTGCCTGTTGACCCCTGTCCGTCTGGTGAGAGGATTGCCGGAAGGGCTGACGCTTGGCAGTCAGAGGTTGAGAGCGGTAAAAGGAATGAACCAACTTAAGAGCCTTACTGGACTCCTGGAGATGCGAGATGATATCCTGAGCATCACCCCCGAACAGAACGAAGCCTCTAAAAGGAGCATCTAAGATGCTGGCTTGAACACCAGGAGCAAAGACAGATATCCTAAGCCATGCATGGCAACGAAGACAGATCCCCATCGCTGCCCCACACCCGGAGGCATCAACAGCATAGTATGCCGCCTGCAGGACATATGTGCCCACATCTGAACCTGACTAAGAGATGGGCCAGTTGAGTTTTGGTAGAATCCTCAGAAAGAGTCTGTATCAGATCCCTCGCCTGGTCCCAGAGGGCGTTCTGGTACTGCACCATATGGGCTAAATAGTTCATGGCTCAAATGGCCAGGGATGCAGACGCATACAATTGCTTGCCCCACTGATCAAGCTTTCTAGACTCATTGTCAGAAGGGTGGGCACTAAGGTGTCAGTCTTTTAGTGCGGTCGTGGGCCACATTCATGACCACTGAGTCTGCCGTGGGGTGTTCCCAAAGAGGGCTTACCTACTGTTGCATGGTATAGGCGGTCATCCTTCTTAGGCAAGGGCAGAGTGGTAGAGGGATGGTTCCACGTCGCCTTGGTGACGTCGTCATACGAGTCGATTAAAGGAGGAACCACCAAGGGGAGGGCGTCCTTCCTCAGATAGATGGCTAAGCAGAGACGCTCCAGATGCAGCTCCTCTGTCTCCCATCCATTGAAGGACTGGATATGATGCATAATGTCAAGGAACGTAGGGTCATCAGGAGGGGACTTAGGAGCCACCTTTGTCTGCTCCTGCCCCTCACAGGAGTCCCCAGAGCCCTCAGAGGACTCTGAAGAAGAAGAGTCATCCTCAAAAGGGTCACTGTCAGGGACCGGCATCGGGGGACGGCCCTCCAATCACAGGCTGGAGCCACGTCAGGGCATCCTCTGGGTCCTGCATGGTCTGGGTCCTAAGGGGAGGGTCCCGGGAGTGAAGAGGGGAAGACGGTTTCCTATAAGTGAACCTTATTCTGGATAAAAGATCACCAAGCAGAGCAACGCACATTATAATCCACCGGCAGGGGTGGATTGTAGACCGGAGGATATGGATACTGTGGCTGTGGGTACGGGTACATTGGTGGGGGAGCCAGTGTTGGGTACCCTGGCGTAGGCTCAACCAGCGCTGGCTGTGGATCTCATGGAGGACCAGCAGGCATCAGTCGTGGTGATCACTGCGGCTGAGGTGACGATGGCTGTGGAGTAGTCAGCTGAGCAGAAGCTGGCTTGACTGGCAACAGTCCGAGGATGAAGCTGACATAGACCCCACTGACAAGGGTGGTGCCTGAGGGGAAGAAGACTCCTGAGGCAAGGGTGATGCCTGAGTGAAGGAAGAGGTGAGAGCTTGCGTTGTGTGATGCCCAACAGGACTAGCAATGGCCCCGGAGTTGGGTACTGATGATGGCAATGCCTTGGCCAGGGAAGGGGGCAACGGTCAGGGAACTGCCACCAGAAGTTCCAACCCTGGCCAAGCCATCTGGCTGAGTGCCTGTGGGTGCTAAGGGCCTGAGTGTCAGGGGCTGATGTTCGCTATCCAGAAGAACCGCCACCCGAGACAGAGATTAGGGTGGACAGCGGAGCCACCAGTAGCCCGGAGGGAGAGGGCTGACGGGGCTGGAGGAACCGACCCACCATGGGAGGAAGACCCAGAGATGGTGGCTGGTCTGAGCGGCGACCTCAAGTGAGAGGCTGAGCAAGGATGGTCCCAGAGCTTTTCCCAGTGCTCATGCTTCCCGTCCGATTTCTTCTCCTTCTGAGAAGAAGAAACCCCAAAAGATTGAGCCAGGGAATCTGAAGAACCTATGGCCTGCAGCTCCTCCTCCATTGCGGCCAACATCTGCTTGAGAAGGTAACTCTCCAAAGTCTTCAAACGATGTCTCCATGTGGCCTGGTTAAAGTCTTGGCAGGACTGGCAGGCTTCAGTGCTGTGGCTGGAGCCTAGGCAGAGTGTCCGTCTTTAGCAGGAATTTGCTTGCCGCAGGCACACTTAGTCGGTCAATCGGAAGTCCAGGCTGGAGGAAAAGACAAAAACCTTGGCCAGAAAACACCCAAAACTCAATGTTTTAAATACGTAAGAAAGAAAAATAAAAGCGCAATTAAACGCAAGAAAATGGCAGTCAGCTGTAGCTGGCATCTGTGAAGGTCCGAGGTGCAGGGGTCAACGGCAGGAAAGGAACTAGGGTAGGTGTGGGGGATCGCCTCTTTTATAGAATAGGCGGACGTCAGCGTGCTGACGTCAGTGGAAGTGATCCCCGTGATAGACTACTAGCTAGAAGTTTTCTGTGTGGTCCTGAAGCCTGGTGGCTTCAGTTCTACTGGTGTTGCCTTCTGCAAGAGCCCCCTAGAACTGAGATCATAAGAAGTTGTAAACCTGGCAAAAACGCCCTTAAAAGTAGTGTGGCAGATGGTCCCCAATCCAAGCACAAATCTGGAAATGAGATAAAGAATGCAGGTTAGCCAAGTTGAAAGCTGCAGCTTAACAGGCACTATTTCTAAATGTTGGGTATTCCCTGTCACCAGGTAGCCCCAACCTGCTCTGCAGAATTGCAGCCCTAAATAATAAAGCAGCGACATTTTCTTCAGAGGAATCTTCTATGCTGCTTCCCCTTTAATGGCACAGCAAAGACTGGAGAGTCTCTGTTATTCGGAATGTTCATGTGCCAGGATTCTATGCTGGTTTGCAGCCTTGGGCTGTGCTATTACCCCTAGTAGGGGTGTACCTCACTCATAGGTACTAGCTACCCACTGACAATGTAGAGTGCTACAGAAAGAAGGCAGATTGCCCAGAAGAAGTTTTGAGCGGGTGACAGCAAAGGAGCTGGGAGGGTTTATAAATTTTTTGGGGGGGCCTAGGAGGGTCTATAATGTCTCTCTAAATTGCACCATCTATAGACAGGAGGGCACCGTAAGCAGGTTCTGTATCACAGTTAGAAAAGAAATATTAGCATAAAAGTAAAAAAGCACATCAGAACATTTTCCCAGTCTCTAATAAGGAATTCAAGCTGATGTGCGCTTCATAATTTTCTAATAAAATCTAGTTCTAATAAAATCTATATACTGTTGAAAAGTATCATTAAAACAGATGCAAATGGCTTAGAGAACTGTTTTTTAAGTAACTTACTGTGCTGCAATTTTCTCTCAGTTCAGAATCTACGGACATTAAACTTAGATCACTTAAACAGAGCGAGTGGTTTGTATCCTGCAAATAAAAAGGACAGAAAGATATTAATTCATTAGAACTTACAGCAAAGCCCTGGTGCATCACACAGAAATTTCCACCTCTGACTCAGGACGAGTGAGCTGGTAAGAGGGAGAAACTTGATGGATCGTGTGTGTTTATGTAAGTGCAGTCTACCTATGCCAACTTCTGAAATGAAAATAAAAACAGAATTTGTCAGCAAAGAAGGACCAGTATGCCCCATTCCAATCTGTCCTATTTTTTCCTGCCCATTCAGACTCCCCTAAAAAAGCTATGCCATCCATAAAAACAAATGTTCAGAACATTCTCTCACAATCCTTCATTTCTCTTTCACACCAGAAAAATGCTACCTCAACAAACACAGGTTTAATAAATTTGACATTCATTGTGATCTTCAATCTGATTGTTTTGTGTTCAGTCAGCATGGGTCCTACAAAAATGAGTGCTAGAAGTCTAGGAGTGTGTGCACGTGCACACACCTATCATAGCTCCTCTGTGTTCTTGTTGTATACTATGTTTCTGATGAGGAGCTTTTGCTAAAGAGTCTATTAGACTCGAAGGGTGTAATTCCGATTTCTCAATAAATAACTAAAATGGCATAGCTGGGGCAGACAGGCATGATAGAAACCATGTGCGCCAATACAAGAAGCCTAGGTAACAAAATTCCTGACCTTGAGGCTACCACTGCGGAGGCGGACCTCGATCTGGTAGCCATTACAGAATCATGGTGCACAGACAGCCACAGCTCGGAGGTGGCTATACCAGGTTACAACATGTTTTGTAAGGATCTGTGGGTGTGTGTGTGATCTATTTTATATGTAAGGGAAGGTATAAAGGAAGCAGAAATAGAAGAACACAGTGGGGAAAGGGAGGGGCTGGAATTTCTTTGGGTTAGCTCAGAAACAAGATCCGGGGCCTTTATACGTGTGGGGGTGGAGTACAGGCCACCAACAAAGGAGGAGAAACTGGGCAGAGTTTTGGAGGAGGCCATAGGCAAAATGGCAAGCAAAGGGAAAGCAGGAATTATGGGTGACTTTAATCTGCCGGATGTGGACTGGGACACTCAGGCTGCAGCTATGACTAAGAACTCCCTGCAAGGGGTATTTCTCAGGCAGATTGTTCCAGAAACCAACAGAGAAGGGGCAGTGCTGGATCTGGTACTTACAAACAGTAACAGCATAGTAGACATCACAATGGTTACCCCTTGGGTTCAAGCAGTCATTGTACAGTGTGGTTTAGCATACAGATTAGGTTAGGCAGGGAAAAACAACAGAACTAGGTTGATGGTCCTGGACTTCAAGAGAGCAGATTTTAGAGAAATGGGAGAATGCCTTAGGAAAAGGAAATGCCCTGAAGGGGGGAAAGCTGGAGATGGGGTGGAGGCACAATGGAACAGAATAAAGACGGGAATAACTGAGGCAACGACAAGCAGTTTAAAGGTAATAAGCAAGGGTAAGAGGAGAAAGTGGCCACCGTGATTCTCAAAGTAGGTGGCTAAGGAGAAAAAAACAGCTTTCAGAAAGTACAATGAGATCCAAACAGAGGTGGACAGGGAGGTATATCTAGAGAAACAAAGGGAGACAGGAAGAAGTGTAGGTACAGCAAAGGCTAAACCTGAGGTAAAGACTGCTGAGGAGGTCAAGAATGGAGAGAAGACTTTTTCAGGTGTGTGAGCGAGTAGAGGAAGACAAGAGGTGGTACAATGAAGATAAGGGGGGGTCAGGACTGCAGAGGAGTACCGAGAAAAAGCAAACATTTTAAACAAATGCTTCTACTTAGTATTTACAGTGGAAGGGGGCGGTATGGGCCGAAATGAAGCAACAGGCACTGAGAGTGGAAGGGAGGTGGGCACAAGTCTATTTACAGAAGAGAGTCCGCTGTGGGTTGGGAGCCCTAAAGAAAAACACGGTGATGCGGCTGGCGGGGATCCACCCAATGGTACTTTAGGAGCTGAGAACAGTGCTAACCACCCCTCTGGAAATGCTATTTAGCACCTCCTTGTAGATGGGATGGTTCCAAATGAATGGAGAAAGGCCAATGTGATCCCTCTGCACAACAGCGGCAGCCGGGAGAAGGCCAGCAATTACGTCAGTCTCACATCAGCAGTTAGAAAGTTAATGGAGAGATTGATGGGAGTACCTGGATACATATGGGCTGCAGGATCACCAGCAGCTAGCTTCACAGGGTGAAGATCATGTTAAACAAATAGATTTCTTTGACAGGGTAACTAGGGATGTGGGTCAGGGAGGGCAGTGAATGTGGCCTCTCTGGACTTCAGTAAGGTTTTTGACACTGTACCATATAGAAGGCTGAAAAAAGAAACTTGGCAGCCTGGGAGTTGGGGATTAGAAAAAATTACTCACCTTAGTAACTGTGTTTCTTCTAATGGAGTCTTGCTGTATTCTGACATATGCAGTTAGCCCCAGCACCTGAATTGCCCTGGAGAGGAAAGAGTTAACTCTATGCGGGGAGCATAGAATGTTGAGCTCGAGCTCGGTTTCAAACCTCTGTCTGCAGCACTTCAAAGTGTAACCGTCAGATTCTTATGAGCTATTACTAACTGACTAACTATACTTCTATAGTGGAAACTGCAAAGGAACATAAGCCAACAGGCAACAAATTGGGTTCCCCAAAGACTCAAGTCGTGAACCCAAGATAAATAAACAGGTAGTGAACCAACATATAACTATAAAAGACAACATAACAATACCCCCCCTTCTAGAAAGGAGGAGTGCCAAGTACACCCCTGAGGTGCAACACCGTATCTACCAGCCCACTTCCCAAAAACAGGTTCTGAGAGGGGAGGCAGGGAGGGAGGTCAGAATACAGCAAGACTCCATTAGAAAAAACACAGTTACTAAGGTGAGTAGTTTTTTCTTCAAACAACATGAAGTCTTGCTGTATTCTGGCATATGCAGACTACCAAGCAGTACTGCCATGGAGGGGGGTACCGAACCTATTTTGGGAATAGGGTCTGCAGTACTGCTGTTCCAAACCGAGCATCACTCCTAGCCTGGATATCCAGAGAGTAATGCTTGGTGAAAGTATGGACAGTTTTCCAGGTGGCTGCTTTGCATATCTCTAGTAAAGGTATATCCCTGGCAGCAGCCAGGGAAGCAGCTGTACCCCTAGTCGAATGAGCCCTCAGGCCTGAGGGAGGTGTTTTGCCTAGCTTGTCATAGCAGAATTATATACAAGAGACAATCCACCTGGCAACAGTTCTCTTGGTAGCAGGCCTACCTTTCCCCACTTCACTATAAGTGAGAAACAATTGGAGATATTAATTCCTATGTGCCTTAGTATGCTCAATGTAGTAGCCAAGTGCCCTCTTAACATCAAAACTATGTAATCTTCATTCTCCTGAAGAATAATGATCAGTGAAAAAACACAGGAAGAGACATGGACTGGTTCAGATGAAAATCTGAGACCACTTTGGGTGAGAACCTCCTATTGGTTCTAAGGACCACCTTATCTCTATGGAATGAGAAAATCTGGCTCCACTGACAGGGCTTGCAATTCACTAATACGCCTGGCAGAAGTGATAGCTACCAGGAACACAGTTTTCCAAGTCAAATACTTGAGTTCGGCTGAAGCTAGAGGCTCGAAAGGGGGTTGCATGAGCTGAGCAATGCAAACGTTAAGATCCCAAGCAGGGGTAGGTTCCCTAAAGGGAGGGTTGGTATGAACCAAACCTTTAAAGAACTTACAGAAGACAGGGTGAGATGCCAGGGAAGAAGGCTTCCCTGCTGACAGGAATGCAGATACAGCTGTTAAAAAGAACTGGCTGGCCTGAGGCCTAGGTCATTAAGATAAGCCACGTAATCCAGAACTGTAGCCAGATCAGCAGTATCTGGTAAAATATCCTTATTGGAACACCAAATGCTGAATCTCTTCCATTTCAAATTATAAGTTTTTCTGGTGGCAGGTTTTTGAGAGGCATTGAGAATATCCAGCACCCCCTGAGACAGGTGCAGACCTGCATACTCTAATTCTTCAAGAACCAAGCCTTGAGGTTGAGAGACTGAAGGTTGGGGTACCAGATTCTTCCCTGAGAGGAGGTTAGAAGATTGTGCCTCTTGGGGAGAGAGAGTGGAAGATGAACTGCTAGGGACAACAACAGAGGATACCAAGGCTGTCTGGCCCAGTCTGCAGCAATCATGACCACCCTGCATGGCTGCGATCTGATCTTGACCAGGACCCTGAATAACAGGGGAAAGGGAGGGAAGGCATAAAGGAATTTGCCCCCCAATCCAGAACCAGAACATCCAGGGGAACTGTGCCCAGGACTGGAGGCCTGCAACAGAAGAGAGGAAGCTGATGATTGTCTGGGGCTGCAAAAAAATCTATCTCTGGAGTGCCCCACCTAGAAAAGATTACTTTCAGTATGAAGGGGTCTGGGCTCATTCGTGGTGGCCCTGAGATATTCTGCTCAGGGGATCTGCTAGCACATTGTCCTTTCCTGGTAGATGGACTGCAACCAGTGATGCTTGTAGGGCATAAGCCAGAGACCATATCTTCATGGCTTCCGTGCATAAGGCCATAGACAGAGTGCCTCCCTGCTTGCTGATCTACCACATGGTGGTGGTGGTGTCTGTCCTGACCTGAACCACTTTGTTCCTCAGTGAGTCAGAGAAGGCTTAGAGGGCCAGGAATACTGCCCTGAAGGTTGTTCCAGAAGGTTGATATGGAGTAGAGACTCCTGAGGAGACCAAACACCTTGTGCTGTAAGGGCTCCCAGGTGGGCTCCCCAACCCAGGAGGGAGGCATCTGTGGTTAGCACCACTGAATGAGTCTGACTGATGAATGGGACTCCTTGTCTAAGATTGTCCTGATCCAACCACCACTGGAGAGCTTGGACCAGAGTCTGAGTCACTGGAATCAATTTGGTTAAAGGATCTTTTTTCTGGGACCAAAAGGACCTTAGGTGGAACTGAATGTCCCTCATTTGAAATCTGGCTCCCTATACCACCGCAGTGGAAGCTGCCATGTGGCCCAGGAGCTGAAGAAAATGTCTTGCTGGTTGAGACACCAGAAGGCGAAAAGAAGAAGCAAGGTCTGTAAGGGTCTTCATCCTTGCCAAGGGGAGAAACGCCTTTGCCTGCACAGTATCCAACTCTACCCCTATGAAGGTGAGGAGTTGCACTGATTCGAGAACCAACTTTGGCAGACTGAGAAGAAAACCTAGGGAAGTGAGCAGCTGTTGAGCAACTTGTAGGCCTGACCTGACTTGGTCTGGAGACTGCCCCACGATGAGCCAGTCGTCCAGTTATGGGAATATGGAGATCCCCTGTCTCCTGAGGAAGGCCACTACTACTGCTAGGCACTTTGTGAACACCCTTGGAGCTGATGTTAGGCCGAAGAGCATTGCTCTAACTGATAATGGCCTGAAGGCAACTCAAACCTGTGGTACTTTCTGTGGGGAGCACCTGATTGGGATGTGAAAGTAGGCATCCTTGAGGTCCAGGGATGCTAGCCAATCCCCTGGCCTTAGAGAGGGAAGAATTACTCCCAGAGTCCCCATTTTGAATTTTGGTTTTAAGATGTGCTTGTTCAGATATCTTAGGTCTAGGATGGGCCGTCACTCCTCTGTCTTTTTTGGGGTAAGGAAATATCTGGAATACAGACCTCTGCCCCTGTGCTGAGTAGGAACTCTATCTACAGCCCTGAGGGTTAGCAGAAAGGAAACCTCTGCTTCTAAAGCAGTGGTCTCGGAAAGGTTTGCAGATGGAAAGAATCTGGCCCTCAATTTTGGGAACTTTGCAAAACTGAGGGCCAATCCCTGATTTACTACCTCCAAGACCCACTTGTCTGAGGTAACAGACCTCCAGGCCTTAAGGTGTAAGCCAGCCTGCCTCCTTCTGGGATTGGGGAGTCGACCTGGGCTGACACATCAGGGTGAATGCTTGGCAGGAGCCTTGGACTGAGAGGAGCATGTAACCCTGCTCATCCCCCTCCTACTTCTCCCTCTGAAGAACCCCCTCTGTGGAAAGGAAGAGGAGGCCTGCACTTGGTAGAAAGGCCTGTGAAAGGGCCTGCCCCTGCCCCTAGATTGCTGCCTCTGAGGAGTTGTCTGCCTTTCCTTGGCCTGTGCACTCCTGTAGGTGGTCCGATACTCGACCATTTTCTTCATGTAATTCTCCGTCTGCTCCCTAAACAGAGAATTACCCACCACAGGGAAATCCATGGCCTTAGCCTGGGTGTCCTGTGAGAGGCTAGCACATCTGAGCCAAACAAACCTCCTAAGAGACACAGATGTAGCCATGACTCATGATGCCACATCATTCGAGTCCACAGCAGCATGGAACTGCATCTTGGATGTCTCAATCCCATCAGCAGCCACCTCCTCCAGCTCCTTGGCTAGCTGAGGGGAGGCCTGTTTAGCAAGCTCCAGAACAGTATCCCATCTTGACTTCTGCTATCTGGCTGTGTAGGCCATATAATTAGCCTGCCTGAGTCCCAAGGAGGATGCCAAGTACTGTTTTTTGGTCATAGCATCCACATTCCTAGAGTCTTTATCAGTGGGGTGTGAAGCCAAGGGTATGTTAGCCTTGTCACAGGCTGCAGCCTGCACTACCCCAACATGGCTGCACTGGTGGAACAAGAACTCTGTACTCGAGTCTGAAAGCATATACCTCCTGTCCATTCTTTTATCTACAGGAGGTAAAGAATTTGGAGTTTGAAGAATTTCCTGTGTCTGTTTCCCAAAGGATTTATGGAGGGGAATAGACAATCTCTTGGACTCTGGGATGTCCATCATCTCCACAAAGTCAGGCTCCTCTTGTTCCTTAACAGCTTCAACTAAGGGAAGCTGGAGGGTCACCTTCTTGTAGAACAAATAGTGGGATGGGGACTCAGCCTGGGAGGGGAAACATTAGAAGGCCTGTCTAGGGAGATGTCCGGTTCAATGGGCTCATCCAGACCTTAGTCACCATTATCATCATCACCATCATCTTGTCTTCATCCCCCTCCCACTCCGGTTCATAAAACTCATCCGGAACATATTCCGGAATCGGGGGGAACCGACCGAACCGAGCGCCTACTGAAAGGTGCCAGATCGGATGGAACCGGACAGAGCGATTCCTCTATTCCTATCGCCCTGGCTATTTCTTCGGCTGTTAGTATGCGGTTCTGGATCCGAACCGGCCAATTTCCTTTTTCGTTTTGACGGAACCGATCCCTCTGTGTCGGATCTCCTCTTACCCGAGGAGGTACTGCCCAGGTCACTGGGCACCCCCTCAGGTTCGGTAGGAACTGAACCTGGCTGGCCATCCGGATTAGTGGACTTCTCGGCCTCCTTTTCCCTGAGCTTACCCAACCTTTTTTCTAGGGTGGCTTTCGGGAAATTCTTACAGATTTGGCAGTCTGAATCGAGGTGGTCTAACCCCAGACAATAAACACAAATGGTGTGAGGGTCTGCCTTAGCAAAAGAATCCCTACACTCACCGCAGTGCTGAAACCCAGTGGGCCCGTCTTTTTTCTTGGGTTTCTCAGACATGCTCAGGCTACAAAACTTACCCTTTACAGCTTATTAGCCAGGTAAGACCCTCCTATCGGTTACCAACCGTGTTACGGGTCATGTAAAATCACGTTCTTTTTTAAACTGCTAGGAACCGGTACCTCACACTAACCAGAAAGAAATAAGAAACCCTAAAAGAATCAGTTCTGAATCGGACCGATCCACAGATTTTTACAATTTCCACAGAATATAACAATTCTAACCATACAGTCCACTACCTGCAACACTTACTGTACCGCAGACAGGGATCTGAAGTAGAAGAATAACGACAAATCGGTGATTAAACCGACAGATTTGTAACCAAACCAACCGTAGCAAAGGAGCAATCTCCAGAGCGACTGAACAGTTAGGCGGAGTAAAGAATCTGACGGTTACACTTTGAAATGCCGCAGACAGGTTTGAAACCGAGCTCGAGCTCAACATTCTATGCTTCCTGCATAGAGTTAACTCTTTCCTCTCCGAGGCAGTTCAAGTGCTGGGGCTAACTGAATGTGTCAGAATACAGCAAGACTTCATGTTGTTTGAAAGTGGTAAACTAGGTATCAAACTGGTTGAGAGATAGGAGGCAAAGGGTGGTGGTAAACAGCAGCCACTTGGAGGATGGGAGCGTGACCAGTGGAGCACCACAGGAATCGGTACTGCGCCTTGTCCTCTTCAATGTCTTCATAAGTGACATTGCTGAGGAACTGTAGTAGAAGGTGTCTCTCTTTGCTGATGACACAAAAATCTGCAACACAGTAGACACCCAGGAGGGGGTGGAGGGAATACAAAGGGATCTGGGAGTGGCAGCTGGGTTTCAATGCCAAAAAGTGCAGTCATGCACCTGAGGCGGGGTAATCTGGAGACTGTGTATAAGATACGGGGAGGGCCTTAAGTTACCAAAGAAGAGAGGGACCTCAGGATGATCATATCTGATGATCCCAAGGTGGTAGGGCAGTATGACAGGACAGGAGGTGAGCTGTATGCTGGGATACATAGGGAGGGGGATCTCTAGCAACAGAATGGAGATGTGTTGCCTCTGTATCACTTACTGGTGAGACCCCATCTGGAGTACTGTGTCCAGTTCTGGAGGTCGCACCTCCGCAAGGACATCGACAGGGTGGAGGCAGTTCAGAGGCGGGCTACTAAAATAATGCAGAGTTTTTATTAGAAGCCATACAAGGAAAGACTGCGGGAGCTGGGCATGTACTCCTTGGAAGAGAAGAGAGGGAGAGGGGACATGACAGTCCTGTAGGTACCTCATGGGGGTGAACAAAGTGCAGGGGGAGCCTCTTTCAAAGGAGGAGGAAAGTACAGCTACGTAAGAACTTACTGTAACAGTAGATCTTCGAGAACCGCTCTTGCAGCAGGTTACACCATCAGGACTGAAGTCGGCAGGCGCCAGGACCCCACGGAAATTTTCTAGCTAGCAGTATTCAGCGGGGACCGCTCCCGTCAGGCATCCTACAAAAGGGAGCGGTTCCCCAGAATCACCAGTTCTACCGCCAGAGACTCCCGGCCACTAGATGACATCAGAAGTGGAGACTGAGGATCCGCCATCAAAAAGTAATCAAAGCGGTGTTAGAAACACCTAATCCTAGGAGAAGGATATCGGAACAACTCTACCTCCAGAGGGGATGGTTGGAGGGAAACTACCTGCTGCAAGAGCTGTTCTCGAAGATCTACTATTACGGTAAGTTCTTACATAACTGTACTATCTTACATCGAGAAACAGCTCTTGTAGCAGTTTACACCATTAGGACAGATTCCCAAGCAATACTGGAAAATCCTCGCAGGTGGGAGGAGGCTAGGTAGAGATGGCGAATTGGACCGAAGCCTAGGATAGGAGTCCCTGAAGGACTGCTAGACCAAAACCAGCTCTTCGCCTTGATGCAACGTCCAGGCTATAATAAAGGAATAAAGCACGACAGGGTGTGTATCGTGCTGGGATAACGCCACGCCTGGGGGGGGATGGGCACGAGGCAGCAGGCCGAGTGCGTCCAATGCCCCAGGCGTGGCGTTATCCCAAACGACACACACCCTGGAGTGCATTATTCCTATTATACAATGGCTCGTTGTTATATATAAAATAAAAATACAGGTTACTCACCTGTAGCAGGAGTTCTAGGAATGGTATATGTTGTTCATCCACACTATCTGGCAGGTTCCTTGCCGCTTTAAATCTTGCCGGAAGGTCTTCAAGCTGGCTCCTCCCACCCACCCGGGTGGTAAACTCTCGGCTCCGCCCCATGATGCCAGATCTAGCCCGCTGGAAGCTAGATTAGCGCCGGAAGCCGGGAGGTCGGTGATCAGATGGATGAACAACATATACCATTCCTAGAACTCCTGTTACAGGTGAGTAACCTGTATTTCTAGGACATGGATATGTTGTTCATCCACCATCTGGCAGACTCAGCAGTTCTCCAGGAGGAGGAGGCAAGGCGCACACCCCCTACTTAGGGAATAAAGACTGGAGAACCGAGGCCCCAGCCAGCATCCCAGCGTGACCCAAGGTCGATGTGGTAGGGGGTAAAACGGTATGTGCCAACTTCCAGGTAGGAGCCCTGCAGATATCCTGGATAGGGGCATCCCTGGAAGCAGCCACCGATGCAGCGGAAGGGCGGGTAAAATGAGCACTTATCCCTCTGGGAGGCTCCATGCCCGCCCACCTATAGCGGAGATCTGTGCAGGAGGTGACCCACCCGCTCATATTCCGCTTGGCTGCAGGTCTGCCAGGTGCTGCTTCAGCGTAGATGACAAACAGCTGGCGAACCTCTCCCGAACTTCAGCCCTATGCTCCCTGAGAAGGCGAGCGCTCAATTAGGGTCCCAATGGAGCCTATATGCGACCTCCGAGGTGTGAATGGGACTGAACCCCGGCAGAGACAAAACCAGTTAGGGAAACGCTCCGCCACCACCTATGGAAGGAACTTCGGGTGGGGCGCAGGACAACCTTGTCCCTGTGGAAGACCAGATAGGGAGACTCGAAGGAGCGCCTGGAGCTCTCCCAGCCTTCTGGTTGGCGTGGTAGCCCCCGAGAAGGTGTTCTTCCATAACAGGTGGGAGAATCGCACCTGTGCATAGGTTCAAATGGCCTGCCCGTGAGCTAAGCCCATACCAGCATAAGATCCCACGGAGGTGGAGATACTCTCCCCGGAGGGGAAGCGTGATCAAGGCCTTGGAAAAGCGCCAGACCACCTTTCCTGTGCCACCGACTACCTTCCGGTCCGCGCCCGGAGGAGAGGGGTGGCTGCCAGGAGCCCCTTAAGGGTCGTCGACCAAGCCCTTGCTAAAGAAGAACGGACCACAGGTAGTCCGAAATGCTCGCCGAGGAACAGGAGAGGTGACCAGGCCCTATTCTAACACCAAATGGAGAACTCTTCCATTTGAAGGCGTAGCATGTCTGGTCGACTCCTGGCAGGACACCTCAACAACGTCGAGGACCTCGCCGGAAGACCCAAGGCCTGGCCACTAACCGCACAGGGACCAGGCCGCCAGGTGCAGGGACTGAAGGTCCGGATGGAATACCTTCCCCTGACAACAGAGATCAGGACTGGGTGGGCTGGAAGCCGCCTCGGGAGCCTGGGGCTGAGACTGAGGAGAGCTGGATACCAGAGCTGGCAGAACCAGTCTGGGACTACCAGAATCACCTGCGCCTAGTCCCTCCTCGCCTTGCCTGTGGGTCAAGGGAAATGGGGAGAGGCGAGCAGAGGCCCAGGTCCCTT
Source organism: Neoceratodus forsteri (assembly GCA_016271365.2). Classification (NCBI taxonomy): domain Eukaryota; kingdom Metazoa; phylum Chordata; order Ceratodontiformes; family Ceratodontidae; genus Neoceratodus; species Neoceratodus forsteri. The sequence goes on from CM057451.1 coordinate 1,099,170,338, forward strand.
GCCTCAAAGGCATCCCCTACAGCGAACCCTGCTGAGGGGGCGGCATGAGACAGTCTCGGCCTCGCATTCTCCCTGAGGGGAAAAAGTCCGCCGAGGCATGACCTAGAGGAGAAAGATCTTGTGCTACCTCCGCAGGGAAGACCACTCGTGAGGCGCAGCCCTTATCCGGCTTAGGGCATCAGCCAGGGTGCTGGAGGCTCCTGCCATCGAAATGGCTAGGAAAACCGCCTCCAGGCTGCGCACGAGACCAAATGTGGAGAACCTCCTTACGCAATGGCAAGGGGCTCGTCCGGCCCTGGCGGGTTAGATAGCACATGGTTGTGGTATTGTCCACCTGGACCTAAACCACTAGACGCCGCACAAACGGAGCGAAACGGTGCGAGCTAAGTGGACCGCATGAAGCTCCAGCAGGTTGAAATGGCATCGGGACTCCCAAGGGGACCAGAGGCAGTGCACTCTGTGCTCCCCTTGATGGGCACCCCAACCCATCAGAGATGCATTGGTCGCAGAAGACCGTCGACTCAGGGCGGATGAACGGGATGCCCTCCTGCACATAAGCTGGAACGGTCCGCCATAGGAGAGCGTTCCCCAACCCCTGGGCTACTGTCATGGGCTGGTCCAAAGGATTGCAGCGTTGTGACCACTGGCTGGCCAGCCCCCATTAAGGGGACGCATGAACCGGCGGGTCCAATCGGACCACACTGGTGCAGGCCACCACGAGGCCCAGGAGGTGCAGGAAGTCCCGAGCAGGGCGCAACTGCCCAATCAGACATGACCAGGTAAAGAAGGAAGAACCTTGGCCCTGTTCGCCGGGAGCCGAGCTCTGGCTCGAAGAGTCAAGCTCTGTCCCGATGAAAAGATCACGCGCTTTGACACAAGTTCCGACTTGGCTCCGTTAGAGAGGAGACCAGTCTGAGAGCAACCTAGAGGGCCAGAACTCTGGACCGCCCCACCTCCGCTCTGGAGGAGTTGCAGTCAGCCCGCCATCTGGGTAGGGGTACGCCCGGACCCTTTGGCGCCGCAGGAATGCTGCTGAGAAGAGGCCGAAGGGTATGGCCTGGAACTCGAAAAGAGATCCCCCCACCTTGAAGCGGAGGAGTCTCCCAAGAAACGGACGGATTGAAGTGTGAAGAATATGTCCTGGAGGTCCAGGAAATAGAGCCACATGCCTCGTTCCGAGGATGGGATATCTGAGTCAGAGTGACCATCCCGAAGGTTCGAGACCTTAAGAAGCTGTTCAGGTCGCGCGGGTCAAGGATGGGGCGCAAGCCCCCCTGTCCGTTTGGGGACCAGGAAATACCTGGACACAAACCCCGGGTCTGGAGGAAGATCCGCCACCTTCCTGATCATCACCTCTATCTCGAGGGGCAGGGCAAAATCGGCTCGGCGGGCCAACAGCGAGGCTGCGGACCCCGTGACCCCCCGAGGGGCGACAGCTCGAAAGGGTGGGGCCTGCTCGAAATCCAGAGGCAGGCCCCTCCCCTAGCACCTCCAACACCCAGCGGTCCGTGGTGATAGCGGACCAGGCGGAGGAGGGGCGGAGCCGTCTCCCCATGGGGGGACCCGGGTAGGGGTGACGAGGTCGGGCGGCACCCCTCAGCCCGTCACTGAGCAGGCTTGGAGGAGGGACTGGCCGAGGGAGCTCCTGAGCCTTTACCTCCTTGCTTCCCTTTAGAGGAAGCCGCTGGCTTGGGGTCAGGATGCCAAGCGGAAGCCTGCCGGCCCTCAGGCTGCTGTTGATGGGCCGGTCGTGCCGCAGGGGCCGAAGGACGAAGGGGCTTATGCAAAGGTTGCCGGCAGCCTTTGTCCCTCTGGGCGGAGGTGACCGAGTCCAGAGTGGCATTGGACTGCTCGGTCCCCTGGAGGTGTCCCTCCACTCCAGAGCCGAATAGGTCAGTCCCCAAGAAGGGGATGTCTGCCAACTTGTGCTGGGTATCCGTCGAGAAGGTGGCTATCCTCAGCCACGCCCTTCAGTGCATTGCCACCACGGCCGCTACTGACCTGGCACAGGAATCACCTATGTCCAAAGCAGTCTGAAGCTGCTGCTTTGCCACCGCCCTACCCTGGTCCCGCACCCGCCGTACCGTGGTCCACAGGTCGGCCGGGAGATGAGGGAGCACCTCATCCAGGGAGCCCAAAAGGGCGTGGGAAAAACGTGCCATCAGTGCGGCCAAGCTGGCCTGTCGGAGGCCTAAGGAGGACGCGGCGTAAACCTTGCGCCCGACATAGTCCATCCTTTTGGACTCTTTGTCGGGGGACCTATCCACATCCCGAGCGTTCACCGAACGCTGGAAGACATAATCTGTAACTAACCCCTCAGCGGAGGGGTGCTCCGAAAAACCGGACAAAAAACCGATAGGCACAGAATACTTCCTGGCCATCCTGGCCGAGGGCACAGAACAGGAAGTAGGCCGCTGCCAAAGCTCCAAGGCTGGGCCGATGATGGCCTCAGCCACTGGGAAGGCCTCCGAGGGTGAACCCCCTTGGTCTAGGATCTCAGTCAGGGGATAAGAGACCCGTTTGGACAAGGGTTCGAGCTGCATCCCCGGTGGACTCCGAGATGAGCCTAAGCAGACCCAGAAAGGACGATGGGCTGTCATCCACAGACCAGTCCAGGGAGGACCCCGGACCCTCCCATCTGGGGAACACGGAGGAGTCGTCGTCGTCAGACTCCGAAGGGTCTGCAAACAGCTGCCTCAGACCTGAGCCACTCTTCACCCGCCGAGGGCGGGCGGGAGTGAGGGTGACCGACAACCTGCGGGACAGGTCGTGACCCGACCAAGGTTCCTCCCTAACCGGTGGGGCAGCAAGATTTGGTCAAACAACTGGCCCAGAAGTGGGCACCTCGACTGCAGCGAGCGGTTGCGTCGGCCGTTCAGGCGGCAGCTGCTTGATAGACGGGGAATGAATCGGAGTAGATTGATTCCCAGAAAACAGCAACTGCTGCCACATGAACTCCTCGTAACGTCGACGCCATCTGCATCGAAGCCTCTCCTCATCCGAGGAGGGAGACGAGGAGGAACGGTATTGCCACTTAACTCGGTGCCCCGACCGAGACCGCCGAGGTCGGCAGGAGCGGCTTGACCGAGAAGAAGACCGAGACCGAGACCCAGATCCTCGGCAAAACCGAGGGTGGGTCCGGGAAGGAGCGGGGAATGCCCGCTCTTCCCTCGGCTCGGACGGAATGACAGAGGACTGCTGCCCCGAAGGTGCAGGCAGAACCTTGGCCTCCACCGGGGAAACCGGCGAAGGGTTGACGGCTTTTGCAGTCGACCGCCCGGGTGACAGGTCGAGATAAGATTCAACAACATCGACGGGAGTCATGGCCGGCTGGCCTGATGGGGACACCGTGAAGCCAACGGCCTGAGCCGCAACCTCGACCGAAGTCGAAGGTCGGCAGACAGGGGAAGGGGACCTCTCCCGCTCCCACAAACGCTGACGATGGGACTTACCCTGCAGACTCCCTTGACCTGGGGCGAGGCAGGTCCCGATGGCCCCTCTCCCTTCGTGGAAAGGGACTGGCGAAGCTCCTTGAACGAAGGCGAATGAGAGGAACTCAAAGAGAGCAGGATAAAAGCCGCGACTGAGGAGGAGGGGGATGCAGCCTTGGCTGCCGCCTCCTCCAGGGAGGAAGAGAGATCGAGCTGCTCAGCCGAGTCAGCCGACGCGGACACCGCCTGACGAGCCTCCAAAGATTTTTCTGGCACGGAAAAAACCTCGGGTCGCCCGAGCCCCAAACGGGCCGCACGATCCTCCAGGACGTTGGTCGCAAGGGCGCAGCACAATTCGCAAACTTGCGGATCATAGTCCAAGTCGAGGCAGTAAACGCACATGGAGTGCGGATCCGTCCTGGAGGTGTTCCGCCCACCCGGGCCCTCCGAGAGCCGGGAAACTAATTGTCCATCGCAGCCATGAGGGAAAGACAACCGAAGTTTTAGAAAACTTCAAAACTAAATTCGGACGAACCGAATAATCAGGAACCAGTCGAAAATGCAGAGGGCTAAGGAGGGAACCTGAGCTTCCAAGCGGTAAGGAAGATCTGGCGTCATGGGGCGGAGCAGAGAGTTTTACCACCCGGGTGGGTGGGAGGAGCCAGCTTGAAGACCTTCCGGCAAGATTTAAAGCGGCAAGGAACCTGCCAGATAGTGTGGATGAACAACATATCCATGTCCCTAGAAAAATAATTTTAAAGAATGTTTTTATTAGTGTGGAAAAATATTTTTGTTTCTTAAGAGGAGATGCAAAAAAAGAGCTCTGGCTCCAAAAATCATCAAGCTCATCCAGCTACAAAAAAATCATCATCCAAAAAATCATCTGCATTGGTTCACAGTAAGGCTGAGGCTAGACCTGTGGCGTCGTGCTGGGAAAACGCCATGGGTCCAGCCCCAAACTGTCAATCACAGTCCAAGATTCTTTCTCACCATTGTATAATGCCTGATAAAGGTATGCACAGTGCTCCAAGTAGCTGCTGCACATATGGCTGAAGTGGACACGTTCTTCATGGCCGCCAAAGAGGTAGCCACCCCCCTTGTGGAATGACCCTTAACCGAGCCCAGTAAGGATTTGTTACGCTTCTGATAACAGAACGTGATACAATGGATGAGCCACCTGGACAGCGATTGTTTAGAAACGGGAGCTCCCATCATCCTGTGGGCGAAGGAGACGAAAAGCTGGTCAGATTTTCGGTGGTGTCTGGTTCTGGTCAGGTAGTATCTTAGTCACCTATGCACATTCAAAGTGTGCAACAGGGCCTCTCCTCTATTAGAGTACTTAGGAAAGTACACTGGTAAGTCTATGTCCTGATTAAGGGTGAGAGCTGAGACCACCTTGGGTAGAAACTTTGGATTTGTCCGTAGGTACACCGTCTTGGTAAAAAAATCAAATAAGGTTCTTTGCACATCAGTGCATGAAGTTCAGAAATTCTTCTGGCCGAAGTAACGGCAACTAAAATAACGTCTTCCATGTAAGGAGACGTAGCTCGCAATCTGCGGTTGGTTCAAAAGGTGGCAGCGTAAGCTGCTCCAGGACAAAGGGTAAATCCCATGGAGGAATAAGGTCCTTAATCAGAGGTCTAAGGTGGAGAACACCTCTCAGGAAGGCTCATGCTGTGTCCAACTGAGTTATGGGATGCTGGCCTATAGGTGTGTGATAGGCTGAGATGGCACAAAGGTGTACTTTAATAGAGGAGTAGGCCAAGCCTGCCTGAAAGAGAGACAGGAGGTAGTCCAGGACTGACCTTTCCGGACAATCCATCATGGAAAAACCCCGTGCCTGAGCCCAGAGGCAAAATTTGCACTATTTCATGGCGTATGTAGCGTGAGTGGACGGTTTTCTAGCAGCCGCTAGAATATCTGCTACCTCTTGCGAGACCCCGTACCGCATGATGGCTATGTCTCTAGGAGGCAGGCATGCAAGTTCAGACAGCGAAGGTCCGGATGGACCAAAGAGCCTGCCTCCTGAGACAATAAGTGAGAGCTGATTGGCAGAGGCACTGGAGGTTCCTGGGACAGCTGGTGCAGCAGAGGGAACCAAATCTGTCTGGGCCAAAATGGCGCGATAAATATCAGTGTCGCTTGCTCTCTGCGGAGTTTCAAAAAAACCCTCTGGATCAATGGGAAGGGAGGAAACGCGTCGAGAAATCTGCCTGTCCAAGAGAGGGACAACGCGTCTCACCAGAAAACACCAGGCCCTGGATCTAGCGAGCAGAAATTGGGCAGTTTTGCGTTGTATGGGGATGCGAAAAGGTCTAACTCTGGTGTGCCCCATCTGTGAAACAGATCCTCTACTACCTCCTGGAGTAGTTCCCACTCGTGGACTCTGGCCTGAGAGCGGCTCAGGCTGTCTGCGATGACGTTGTCCACTCCTGGGACATGAACAGCAATGAGGTTTGCGCCGTGTTGTAGGACCCAATCCCACACCCTCATAGCATCCCTGCAAAGCGGGTAGGAATGGGCGCCTCCTTGTTTGTTGAGGTAATACATCACAGCAGTATTGTCTGTCTGTAACAGAAGAGTACCCAGTGGGATCTCCGACTGGAAAGCCTGCAGGGCGTAAAGAACTGCTCTAATTTCCAAGATATTTATGTGTCGATGAGCTTCCTGGGGTGTCCATGAACCCTGAGACCTGACCCCGTCGAGGTGTGCTCCCCAACCAAACCCTGAGGCGTCCGTGGAGAGCGTCACAATCAGAGACGGCACAATGAAGGGGACCCCGGCCGATAGGTTCTTTGAATCTAGCCACCATTGCCAATTCTGGATTACGGCCTTCGTGATCCTCCGAATTGGGAGCTGCAAATGGTCTTGCTTCTGATCCCATTGAACCCGTAACATCCACTGGGTCACCCGCATGTGGAGACGGGCTAGCGGGACTGTTGCAATGGCCGCAGCCATATGTCCGAGCAGGCAAAGGACCAGTCTGGCTGGGACGGTCTTCTTTGCCAAGATGTCTCTGATGAGGGATCTGATGTGTTCCGCTCGGTCCTGAGGCAGAAAAGCTTTCCCTTGGGCCGTGTCCAGAACTGTACCTATGAACTGCAGATTCTGTGACGGAACCAGGCGTGACTTCTCCTGATTGACACCGATGCCTAACGTCTTGAACAGAGACTGAGTACAGTGAATGGCGGACATCAGGGCCTCCCGAGAGGGTGCCATGAGAAGCCAGTCATCCAGGTAGGGGAACACGTAGTGGCCTTGTCTCCTTAGAGCTGCTGCTAAGACTGCCATGCACTTCGTGAACACCCAAGGTGCCGATGACAGTGCAAAAGGGAGTGCTAGGAACTGATAATGGAGGCCTAGAAATTTGAAGCGCAAGAACTTCCTGTGCGCTCGAGCAATGGGTATATGCAGGTAAGCATCCTGCATGTCCAGGGACGCTAGGAAAGCGCCCTGCTTAACATAGACTTTGACAGCAGATAAGGACCACTTGGCCCACCCATTCTGCCCATTTCCCTACCTACTGGATAAGCTGCAGATTCTAGTTAACCAACAGCCTATTTCCTGCAACCCCTTGAGCATGGGAATCACACCAGGAAGGGTCACCATGCGGAAGCATTTGTAGAGGACCACAGCGTTGCGATCCAGTATCGGACAGAGGTCCCCTGTCTTTCTGGGAACCAGAAAGAAGTGGGAATAGTAACCTGCACCACTCTGGTTCCTCGGTACATGCTCTATAGCTTCCTTTCCTAGAAGTGCGAGCACCTCCTGCTGTATGAGCAGTGCGTGCTGACCCGAATAACGTGAAAGCAGGTGAGGTCTTGACGGTGGGTGGTCGAGGAATTCTATAAAGTGGCCTCTCTTGACCATTTGAAGTACCCACCGGTCGGCTGTAATCGACTGCCACCCTGAAAAGTGGCGAGTGATGCGACCCCCGACCTTTTCTGCCCGTTGATCCAGAGGAGGGGCGGGGGCCGGGAAGGAGTCATGCTGTGGCAGCTTTGGTTCCTGCAGGCTGGGCCGGTATTGTATACCGCTGACCTCTGCCTGGGGAAGATTTGGACTGGGCTTTATAATGGAAAATGGCCCTTTGTTGCTGGCTGGAACATGGCTGCTGTTGCTGGCTTCGAAAACGGTTCTGGTTCCTAAGAAAGGAACCAGATCTGGATCTGTACATGGCCTGCACAGACCTTACTGCCTTCCCGGCATCCTGAAGCTTGGTGATAACCTTCTCAAGAGTGTTCACCAAACAGGACTTCTCCATTGTACGGGACGGCAAGAATACTTTTCTGTATGTCCGGGGTAAAACTGGAGATACGGAGCCAGGAGTGTCTCCAGTGACAGACGCCCGAAGCTGCACCTCTGGCAGACGAGTCCGCAGAATCGTATGCGGCTCTCAACACTTGGGTCCCCACATCTGACCCTGTGAGGAGGAGGTTCAAGAGCTCCGCCTTCTGTTCGCCATCCGGTAGCTTATCAACAAGGTCCTGACCCTGTTCCCACAGGGCATTCTAAAACTGAACCATATGAGACAGATAGTTCAGGGACCTGATGGAGCATGTAGCAGCCGAATACATGCGCCTCCCCAGGGAATCCAACTGCTTGGATTCCTGGTCCGGTGGCTGTGTGCTCAGATGCTGTGGTCGTTGCGACCTGTCATGAGAGGCCGTAATGACCAGGGAGTCAGTCAGAGGTTGTTGCGCCAAGTACTGGTCTTCTTTCGGGGCCTTGTACAGACGGTCAGCTTTCTTCGGTACAGCTGGGGTGGAGTGCGGACGCGTCCATGCAGCCTTGGTGACATCCGCAAAAGTGTCCACCAAGGGTGGCACTACCACAGGCTTAGGATCTTTCTGCCAAACGTAACGAGCGAGGCGCTGTCTCTCGGGGTTGAGATCTTCCAAATCCCATCCCATGTTGTCCTGGATGTGCCTCAATCTCGGAAAAGGAGGGATCATCCAGAGGTGACCTGGGCAGGTCTTGTGGGTCAGGTGATGGGATGCTGAGTGGAGAAGGAGACCTGGAGGTGTCTGAAGTGTCCAGTCTAGAATCCTCCCCCTGGCGAAGTGGACCGTCGGCGTCTGAGTCGCTTAGGGCTGGGAGACCCAGAGGGAGATCTTGAAGGAGGCCTTCTCCGTTCCTTGGATCTTCCCCTAGGAGGTGGAGTGTGCTCCTTGGGGGTTGCTGGTCATTCTGCTGGCCCCTGTGGTGAAAGAGGGGGAGGGGGAGTAGGAGGTGCAGGAGGAGGAGGTTTAACTGGGATTACATCTTTCTTTATTGTGTCCCACCAGAAAGTGAAGAGATCTTTGACCTCTTGGATGTTCATACCCGACGACGGACCTGGCGCCGGGTGGTCAGTCACCAGTGTCGGGCGTCGGGTCCGAAGGCATCTCCACGATTGGGTGAAGGCTCCTGTGGAAGCCCGGCATCCTCACTGTCGCTTGCCTGGTCCTCAGGCAATGTCAGATCCTCCTCTGTGGAGTCCTGGTGACCGGTGTCCACCGGTGATGGGGGCAGTAGTCTTCAGCTCCGGCGAACGTGTCACCGACGTCGGGTGCTCGGCCGACATCTTTGGCTCTGGTGAACGCCTGACTGACGTCTGGTGTTTGGCAGAAGTCTTCGGCTCCGGTGAACGTCTGACCGACTTCAGGTGTTTGGCCGACGTCGGGTCCGTTGTCCGCTTCAGGGACGTCAGGTCCTTAGTCTTCCTAGGCGGGGAATCCGGACACCTGGGAGGCTGGGAGACTGATCTAGAGTCAGGGTCCCGGCGTCGGTCTGAGGAAGAAGACTTGGCCTGGTGACGGTCTGGAGACTTCAAGGAGGACCGGGAGGGAGTGGAGGAAGCCAAAGGCCTGGAAGTCTTGATAGGGTGCAGAGAAGCCGAAGAGCTGCCTGAAGCCTTAATCTTTACCAGAGGGGGCTGAGAGCGAGCCCTGGAGGGAGAGCAGTCTGAGCGCGTGGAGCCTGAGCTGGTGCGCGAGTCTGAGGCCTGGTTAGGGGATCTGGACCTGGCCCTCTCCTGATGCTTGTCCCGGTATTTGTGGGCCTTTGAGGTAGATTCACCTCTGGAGGAAGGTTCCTTATCCATACTGTGTAATTTTTCTTCCAAGAGGAACCCCTGAAGTGCCTTCTGGCGGCGGAGCCTGGTGCGACTATTAAACCCCTGACAGAAGGAGCAGGCCTTGGTGCCGTTGTCCAGACCTAAGCACCGCAGGCAGGACGAATGAGGATCCTCTAAAGGGATCTGCTTGCCGTAGGTACACTTGGAAGGATGTCCTTCTGAAGAAGGAGTTGGAGATGCCGACATTTAGTGTTGGTAAAACTGTAACGTTCTTAGTCATCGTGCGCTAGAGCGGGACCGTGAGGCCGATGTTGGCGAGTCGACAGCGGGAAAAGAACTGGGGATTCTGAGGGGGACCGCACCCTTTTGTAGGATGCCTGACGTCGGGGTGGGACCGACGTCGGGGGCGGTCACCGCTGAATACTGCTAGCTAGAAAATTTCCACGGTGTCCAGGCGCCTGCCGGCTTCAGTCCTAATGGTGTAACCTGCTGCAAGAGCTGTTTCTCGAAGTAAGATCACCAGTACATGGAGGGATGCTATGAAACTTGGGGGGGGGAGGAGATGCAGAGTTTTTATTAGAAGCCATACAAGGAAAGACTGCGGGAGCTGGGCATGTACTCCCTGGAGGAGAGGAGAGGACAGTGAGAGGGGACATGACTGAGTCCTGTAAGTACCTCATGGGGGTGACCAAAATGCGTGGGGAGCCTCTTTCAAAGGAGAAGGAACACCAGTACATGGAGGTATGCTATAAAACTGGGGGGGTTAAGAGGATGTGAGGAACTAGAAGTGGTGGCAGGAGCAAAGACAGTGGGGATCTTCAAGCGTGCATGGTACAGGCAGATCAGTATTACAAATAGAGGTAATGGACAGAGCTGAGCAAGCCAAAGCAGGCTCGAGCCTAGTTCGAGCTTACTGCCTGGTCCGGCTCAACTTTACCTCTATTAGCAACCTGACTGCCACGCCAAGCCAGTTATGATCAAAGAAAGCATTTTTGTCAGCCAGAGCAGTCAGCATAGTGCCTGAGACATTTAACTCCTATGCAAAAAACAGCACGCAGCAGCCAGGGCTTGGCTTGTGTTTTAGTTCGTAGTCAAGCCAGACAGCTGGCTTGACTCTAGCTTGCCCGCCTCTAGTAACTTAAGGGAGGGACACCTGTGACCAAGTAGGGTTCAGGGCATGGTGTTTGGAAAAACAGGGGTGACTAGATTTTTTATTTTAAACATTTGATAACCGGGAAAGGCACACTGAGCTGAGGCTCATTTCCAGGTGCGACCCGGAGAGGAGGTGAAAGGGAATATAAACAACAGAAATACATAATAGATACATGAGATCATATAAACAGGTTTTACTCACCTGTAACAGGAGTTCTAGGAATGGTATATGTTGTTCATCCACACTTACTGGCAGGTTCCTTGCTGCTTTAAATCTTGCCGGAAGGTCTTCAAGCTGGCTCCTCCCACCCACCCGGGTGATAAAACTCTCAGCTCCGCCCCACGATGCCAGATCTAGCCCGCTAGAAGCCAGGCTGTGCGTCGAAGGCCGGGAGGTCGGGTGGGTTGTGTGGATGAACAACATATACCATTCCAAGAACTCCTGTTACAGGTGAGTAACCTGTATTTCTAGGGACATGGATATGTTGTTCAATCCACACTTACTGGCAGACTCCTAGCAGTTCTCTGGGAGGAGGGAAGCAAGGCGTACACCCCCTACTTGGGAAATAAGGACTGGAGAACCGAGGTCCCGGAACCAGCATCCCGGCGTGACTCAAGGTCGATGTGGTAGTGGGTAATGAAGGTGTGTGCTGACTTCCAGGTAGCAGCCCTGCAGATTTCCTGGATAGGGACGTCCCTGGAAGCAGCCACCGATGCAGCGGTACGGCGGGCAGAATGAGCTCTTATCCCTTTGGGAGACTCCATGCCCGCCAAACTATAGCAGAGATCTATGCAGGAGGTGATCCACCTGCCTATCGTCCACTTGGCTGCAGGTCTGCCAGGTGCGGCTTCAGCACAGGTGACAAACAGCTGGCGGACCTCTCCCTGAACTTCAGCCATCCGCTCCTTGTAATAAGAGAGCGCTCTTCTAGGGTCCGGAGTATGGAGCCTATATTCGGCCTCTGAGGTGTGACTGGGGTAGAACACCGGCAGAGTCAACACCTGGTTAAGGTGAAACTCCGACACCACCTTCGGAAGGAATTTCGGGTGGGGGCGCAGGACAACCTTGTCCCTGTGGAAAACCAGACAGGAAGACTCGATGGAAAGCGCCTGGAGCTCTCCCATCCTTCTGGCTGACATGATAGCCACCAAGAAGGCAGTCTTCCACGACAGGTGAGAGATGTCACACCTGTGCATCGGTTCGAATGGCTTGCCCATGAGCTTAGTCAATACCAGCAGTAAATCCCATGGAGGTGGAGGTTCTCGCACCGGAGGGGATATATGATCAAGGCTTTTGAAAAAGCGCCCGACCACCTTCTCCTTTGCCACCGACTGCTTCTCAGCCCGCGCCTGGTAAGCAGAGATGGCTTCCAGGTGCACCTTAAGGATCGTCGACTGAAGCCCTAGCTGAGAAAGGGACCACAGGTAGTCCAGGATGCTAGCCAAGGAACAGGAAGAAGGGTCCAACCCCTTGTCCTGACACCAAATGGAGAATCTTTTCCATTTGAAGGCGTAGCATTTTCTGGTCGACTCCTTACAGGATGCCTCAACAACGTTGAGGACCTTGTCGGAAAGACCCAAGGCCTGGAACTCTAGCCGCTCAGGAACCAGGCTGTCAGGTGCAGGGATTGAAGGTCCAGATGGAGAACCTTCCCCTGGTTGACGGAGACCAGGTCCGGGTGGGCTGGAAGCCGCCTCGGGGAGCCTGGAGCTAAGGCTGAGGAGATCTGGATACCAGAATTGGCTGGGCTAGTCTGGGGCTACCAGAATCACCTGCGCCTTGTCCCTCCTCGCCTTGAGAAGCACCTTTTGGATCAAGGGAAATGGGGGAAAGGCGCAGAAGAGGCCCGGGGTCCATGGCCTCGAGAAGGCATCCCCCTGCAGCGAGCCCCGCTGAGGGGGGGCCGGCATGAAACAGCCTCAGCTTCGCATTCTCCCTGGAGGCAAACATGTCCACCTGAGGTGTGCCCCAGTGGGATAACAGATCGTGTACGACCTCCGGCAGGAGAGACCACTCGTGAGATGCAGCACCTATCCGGTTTAGGGCATTGGCCAGAGTGTTCGAGGCTCCTGCCACATGGATGGCTAGGAGATCCGCCTCCAGTCTGCTCACGAGAGACCAAGCGCGGAGAGCTTCCTTGCACAGAGGCAAGGAGTGCGTCTCGCCCTGGCGGTTTAGGTAGTACATGATCGTGGTATTGTCCATCTGGACCTGGACCACTTGACCCCGTACAAACGGAGTGAAAGCAGTGAAGGCTAGTCGGACTACTTGAAGCTCCAGCAGGTTGATGTGGCATCGAGACTCCTGAGGGGACCAGAGGCCATGTGCTCTGAGCTCCCCTAGATGGGCACCCCAACCCATCAGAGAAGCATCAGTCGTTAGAGTGACCATCGGCTCTGGGCGGACAAATGGGATACCCTCCTGCACATGAGCTGGAATGATCCACCACTGGAGAGTGTTTCCCATCTCCTGGGTCACTATCTGGCTGGTCCAGAGGACCGGAGCGCTGTGACCCCTGGTGGGCCAGCCCCCATTGAAGGGGATGCATGTGCCAGTGGGCCCAACAGACCTTGCTGGTGCAGGCCGCCATGAGGCCCAGGAGGCGCAGGAAGTCCCGGGCAGGGCACAACTGCCCAACCAAAAATGACTGGGCAAAGGAGGAAAGAACCTCGGCCCTGTCCGCCGGAAGCCATGCTCTGGCTCGAAGAGAGTTGAGCTCTGCCCCAATAAATTGAATCGCCTGCATTGGCACGAGTTCCGATTTGGCCTCATTGATGAGGAGGCCAATCTGAGAGCAGACCTGGAGGGCCAGATCCCTGGACTGCTTCACCTCCATCCTGGAGGGGGCTGCAATCAGCCAGTCGTCCAGGTAAGGGTACACCCAGACCCTTCTGCGCCGCAGGAATGCTGTCACCACTGCCATGCATTTGGTGAAGACCCTGGGAGCTGGAGAGAGGCCGAAGGGCATGGCACGGAACTCGTAATGGGACCCTCTGCCCTGAAGCGGAGGAACTCGCAGGATTTGATGGATTGGGACGTGAAAGAACGCGTCCTGGAGGTCCAGAGAACAGAACCACATGCCTCGTTCCAAGGATGGAATGATCTGAGCCAGAGTGACCATCCTGAAGGTTCTAGACCTTAGGAACCTGTTCAGGTCGTGTAAGTCTAGAATGGGGCGCCAGCCCCCCATCCGTTTTGGGACCAGGAAATACCTGGACACAAACCCTGGGTCTGGTGGAGGATCCGCCACCTCTCTGATCACCTCCATCTGGAGGAGCAGGGCAATGTCGGCTCGACGAGCCGACAAAGAGGCTGCGGACCCCGTAGCCCCCCCGTGGGTGGGGCCTGCTCGAATTCCAGAGGCAGACCTTTCCTACCACTTCCAGCACCCAGCGGTCCATGGTGATATTGGACCAAGCAGAAAGGAAGTGACGGAGCTGCCCTCCACGGGGACCAGGAGGAGGACGAGGTTGGGGTGACACCTCAACCTGTCACTGGACAGGCTTGGAGAAAGGACTGGCGAGGGGCCTCCTGGACCTTTCCCTCCCGGCTTCCTGCTGGAGGAAGCTGCAGGCTTGGCTTTAGGGTGCCAAGTGCGAGCTCACTGGCCCTGATGCTGGTGTTGCTGGGCCGGATGTGCCGCAGGGCAGAAGGCCGAAAGGACTTAAGCTGCTGCTGGCAGCATTTGTCCTTCTGGGCAGACGTGACAGAGTCCAAGGTGGCACTGGACTTCTCGATCCTCTGCAGATGACCCTCCACCCCGGGACCGAACAGGTCGGTACCCAGGAAGGGAACGTCTGCCAGCTTGTGCTGGGTATCCGTCGTGAAAGTGGAGATCCGCAGCCAAGCTCTGCGGTGCATGGCCACTGCGGCAGCTACTGACCGGGCACAAGAGTCTCCAATGTCTAAGGCAGTTTGGAGCTGTTGCTTAGCTACCGCCCTTCCCTGATCCCACACCTGCTTGACCGTAGCCTGGAGGTCAGCTGGGAGATGAGGAATCACCTCATCCAGGGAGCCCAAAAGGGCACTGTAAAAGTGTACCATCAGAACGGCTGAACTGGCCTGACGAAGGCCTAAGGAGGATGCAGCATAGACTTTACGCCCAGAGTAGTCCAGTTTCTTGGACTCTTTATCGGGTGGCTTGTCCACGTCCCGAACGTTTCCGGAGCGCCGGAAAACACTGTCGGTCACAAGCCCCTCTGCGGAGGGGTGCTCCGAGAATCCGGAGAGTGAACCAGTGGGAACGGCATACTTTCGGGCCATTCTGGCCAAAGGTGCTGGACAAGAAGCTGGCCGCTGCACAGCTCCAGAGCCGGGCCAACAATGACTTCGTCCAATGGAAAGGCCTCCATGGGGGAATCCCCTCAGTCCAGTATCTCCGTGAGGGGATACTTGGCCCGCTTGGAAAAGGGTTTGAGCTTCATCCCAGTAGACTCTGAGATGAGCCAAAGCATTCCCAGGAACGAGGATGGGCTCTCGTCCACCAACTGACCCCCAGTGGACTCCAGGTCGAGGGGCCTGGAGAACAGCGAGGAATCATCGTCAGACTCCGAGGAGTCTGTAAACAGCTGCTGAGGGCCCGAGCCACCCTCCACTTGCCGAGGTCGATCGGGAGTGAGGGTGACCGACAACCGATGGGGCAAACCCTGACCTGACCGAGAATCCTTGGTCGGTGCCCCAGTTTTAGGTTGTGGAGGCGGGGGTTCCACCACAATGGGTGGCGCAGCTGGTTTCGGCCAAACAACCGGTGCCGGCTTCCGCTCCTCGATTACGAGGGTTGTTTGCGCTCTGGTGACAGCCACTTAATGGCCGGGAAGGCAACGAGTTGGCTTGTTTCGGTCAAAAGCAGCTGCTGCTACATCAGATCCTCGTGAGCGACGACGCATCTGCGCCGAGCCTATCCTCTGAAGAGGATCTAAGACGAGGACGAGCAGCGGCTGCCGCCTCGGTAAGCCAGGACCGCCTGTGTCGCCGGGATCAGCTAGACCGAAGAGGTCCGAGACCAAGACCTTCAGTGTTTCCGAGGGTGGGTCTGAGAGGGAGCGGGGGAAACCCGCTCATCCCTCGGTTCGGGGACCTTAACCGGGGACTCTGGCACAGTAGGCACAAGCAAGTCCTCGGTTTCCACCAGGGGAACTGGTTAAGAAGGGTTGTCGGCTTCTCCAGTCGACAGCCCGTCCTACAGGTCGAGAAAAATCTCGACTGCGTCGACGGGTGTCTCGGCCAGCTGACCTGATGGGGACACCGTGAAGCCAGCGGCCTTAGCCACAACCTTGACCTAAGTCGAGTGTCGACTATCCGGGGAAGGGGACCTCTCCCGCTCCCACGAACGTCAATGGTGGGACTTACCACTGGAGTCCTTCTTCTTGGACCGAGAGGAATGTCCCGAAGGCCCCTCTCCCTTGGTGGAGAGGAACTGACAAAGCTCCTTGAACGCAGCCGTGTGGGAGGAGCCCAAAGAGAGCAGGATAAATGCCATGACCGAAGAAGCTGATGCGGCCTGGGCCGGCTTCTCCTCGAGGGTGATCATTTGTTCGAGCTGTTCAGCTAAGCCCGCTGCCACGGACACCGCCCAACGGGCCTCCTTCGACTTTACTGGAGGATAACGTTTCTCGGGGCGCCCAAGTTGCAATCTGGCAGCGCGATCTCAAGAACCGGGCCAAGAAGGACTTGCAGGGCTGCGACTGTGCTCGAGCCTGGCAGTAAACGCACGTGGAGTGCGGATCGGTCCGGGACATCATCTGCCTACAGGGGCACCGCCAAAATCCGGAAGTCGACTTGTCCATCGCAGCCACGAAGGAAGAAAAAGACCGAAGTCTTGTAAACTTTAAGATAAGTTTCGGTTTAACCGAAGAGTTAGGATCCAGGCCTAAAACGCAGAGCGCAAAGGAGGGAACCTGAGCTGCCAAGCAGTAAGGAAGATCTGGCGTCATGGGGCAGAGCAGAGAGTTTTATCATACGGGTGGGTTGGAGGAGCCAGCTTGAAGACCAAGCGGCAAGATTTAAAGCGGCAAGGAACCTGCCAGTAAGTGTGGATTGAACAACATATCCATGTCCCTAGAAATACAGTTACATAAGTTTTACAAAGGAGTTATTTACATTCAGCTGAATAGATACAATTTATAATACACAATTCTGAGAATTAGATATCAATCCACAATATATCTGGTGAAAGGCAGGACCTGGGGACGGCTAGGAGCAGGTACAGGTGGGAAGAGGAAGTTGACAAATTTGATATTTGATGGAGTTGTGAGAGGGTGAGTTTCTCAAGAGAGGAGGATGTTGGTTCCATAAAGAGAGAAGTCTGTAGGTTAAGGTGGATTTGCCAGTGGATAAGGAAGGTTTGGGGAGGGAGAAAAATGGGAGTCCTTTGAGCACAGCCAGTATGGAGAAACGGCTGTTGGTGTTAGCCTCTTTGCCAGATTGGGGCAGCAGGCTGAACCAAAATTTGGATGTAAAGGAAATGGAGTGGCTGAACGACGATGGGACAGGTGTGGTACACCATGGGAAGAAAGGAGAGTGCAATGGTGGGTTCTGAGAGGGGAGTTTGTGGCAAAGCGGCAAAAGTGTAAAGCAGGAGTCGAGCCCAGATAACGAGAAGGAGGGGGAAGTGCCGTACACTATGTCAGCGTAGTCGAAGATGGGAGTGATCATTTTTGTTAGTAATATGCGTCTAACTGGTAATGGGAGGGAGTCTCGGTTTCTGTATAGTAGGTCAAGCTTAGGGCGCAGCTTCGACGTGATGGCATCGATGTGGTTCGAAAAGTCTAACTGGGGTCAAGCCACACACCTAGATATCTGTAGGAAGAGTAGGGTTTTAAATAAGTTGAAAAAACTGATTAGCAGTTTGATGCATGAAAGTGCCAATCAGTTTTCATAAAGCATAGCACTTGGCACAGATTGATTTGCAAAATAAAAAAAAATTTGTTTTATTAATGTTGTGTACTGTGTCATGGATTCACTCAAAAATGATTAGCAGTCTACTGTTAAGCATTTCTGAAAATGGTTAGTATTACCCCCTATTTTGCTTAGCATTTTGCTATGCTACACCAGCTATTTAAAACCCTGAAGAGACAGTGTTTAATGTGGTTCCGTCTAGGGAGGTGACAGCAAGAGGACTGGGTATTCTTGCAAGTTTTTGGGGAGACCTAAAAGTCATGGAAACAGTTTTGGATGTGTTTCTTTTGAGATGATTGGCACCCATTAGGGGGAATAAACTGTGAAAATTGATCCCTGGAAGATCTACAAGAGGGGAAAACCTGCCAGGCACCATCTGAATGATGGACACAGCTGGCATGCTTGGGCCTCACCCTATGAAGCCCACTACCTGCCCTACAGCCTGCCTGAACTGTTTTTTTTTTTTTTTTGGGGGATAGCCCTCCTGAAGACCCCAGCGGTAGAGTGCATAATCGTGGTAGCTGGCAAAAGCAGTGTGGTTAGTGTGGATGTCAGGATACAACATTTTCAGTATCACGGTATTTGTGTAAAATAATATCAGGGTAATATATAAGATTACTGATTTTTTTAAGTAGTACTGTGTTGTAGAACAGTGCAGTAATGTCATTTTAACTTAAGCGTCTAGTATTTGATAAAGCACATTGTAGAAACAGTGAAATGGGCCTGGAAGTGATTTTCTGGTTAAATGTACAGCCCGCTTAAGTGCACAAAAAAGTTTTATCCCAAGGTGTGCACTTAAGAAGGTTCCATTGTATTAATAAAAGCAGTGTCAGTAGGTAGCACACTCGCCTCTGAGGCCGGGAGATCAGAGGGCTGTGGGTTCAGTTCCCACATCTGGCACTTGGGTTAATATCCCAGTACTGACACTGTAGTACAGCATGAGAGGGGTGCTGCACTTCTGAGGTGCCGTCTTTCGGATGAGACGTTAAACCGAGGTCCCATCTGCCTGGATTGGTGGTAGTTCAGGTGGATGTTAAAGATCCCATGGCACTTATCGAAAGAGTAGGGAATTTCCCGTGTCCTGGCCAAATTTCCTCACTCACTATAAAAAAAAAAAAAAAAAAACCACCAACAGTTTAATCTGGTTCAAGGTCAGTTGGCATTCACCTGTATCCCCCTCCCCCGGGTCGTGCCTAAAAATAGGCAGGATTTGTCTAGTGCACTTACCCGGTCAACAAAAAATAAATAAATAAGGTACAGGAAGGTAGCATTTTCCATAGAAAATGCTCCAGGACAAAGGGCCATGATATGAAGTTGGAGGGGGGAGGCTCAGAGGAGATGTGAGGAAATACTTCTTCTCGGAGAGGGTGATGGACACCTGGAACAGCCTCACAGCAGAGGTGGTGGGTGCTAAAATGGTACCAGGGTTCAAGCATGCATGGGACAGACAAAAGGGGACCTTAGAAGTAAGGCAAGGTGGGGAGAAGACTGGAGATAGAGTAGGGTTTGAGGTAGCACAACAGGTAGGGAATATAGGGCAGACCGGGTGGGCCAAGAGGTCTTTATCTGCCGACAACTTCTATGTTTCTATGTACCTATGATTTTTTTTTTTTTTTTTTTTTAAGGGGCGGGGGGGAGCACTTGAAAAGGAACCAATCCTTTGTTTAGGCGCGGGGGTAGAGAGGGGGCTCAGGAGGAGATGGGGGTAAGGGATAGGGTAGGGAGGGACGAGTCATACCTGGAACTGGCCCCTTCAGAGTGTGCAGAGTACCTGGAAAAATACAACCTACAATATGTCCAACAACATGGTTTTCGGAAAGGGCACAGCACATCTACGGCCCTACTGGAATTCACAGGTTTCATTCACCATACTCTTGATCAGGGTCAACTTGTTGACGCAATCTTTATTGACCTATCTAAAGCATTTGACACGGTCAATTATCATTTGCTGACACATCAGCTTGCTGGGCTTGGTATATCTTCAAACACCCTAAAGTGGTTCACCAGCTATCTAGCAAACCACACTCAACAGGTGAGAAAAGGGTCTACCCTTTCTGCTAAACTGCTTGTCTGCTCTGGGGTTCCTCAAGGATCGATATTGGGACCCCTTCTATTTAGCACCTTCCTCAATAAACTTCCGGCATCCTGTTCCAAACCAGTACTCCTCTACGCGAATGATGCGGTCATTTTCTCAGAGACTACTGACCCTACCCAACTTCAGAAAAGTTTTACTGAGTTGAGTCCTGGTTCACCTCTCATTACGTTGGTACTTAATTGTAAAAAAAACAAAGGGCTTGCTCTTCCATGGTACCCACTGCAAGCATAAAGCCAAACATTTGGTGATTAAAAACAGTGCGGGTGTAGTCCTTGATCAGACTCAATCTTTTAAATACCTAGGAGTTACTCTGGATAGTATGCTCTCCTACTCCCACCATGTTGAGAATGTTGCCAAGGCAGTTAACATTCGCCTAGGCCTTCTACACAGACACAAACACTGCCTTACTACTGAAGTCCTCTGACTGGTGATCCAAAGTTCAATTGTGTCTATTACTGACTACGGTTTGGTCATTTATGGTACCGCCACGGACACAACCCTATAGTGGCTCGCCACAGCTCTGAATCAGGCATGCCGTCTACTAACTGGTGCAGCGTATCATACTCACACTTGTGACCTTTACAGACAAGCAAACTGGCTTCAATTTCCAGGCTTGCACTGAATAGCAAGCCTGCCTTCTGGCTAAGAAGGCAGCTCTTGGTCTCCTACCACTAGGTTCCCTTCAGCTTTTCAGTCCCTTCCAGGGCACTCGTCACACACAAAGTTCTGTGAACCTACCTTTTACTGTCCCTTGCTGTCGAACCTTGCTCCGACAGCGATCCACTGCAGTTCGAGCGACTGATTTATTTAATTCCCTTCCTCCTGAGACTGCAACGACTGCAACCTTGGGACCATTTAAGTGGAAGCTGTGTCAATTCCTAGTTTCCAGAGCATCTTGTGACTACTATACCTAATCTTTGCAGACAGCTACAAGCACTGGGAGCTCCCTCTTTTATCAGTCGCCCCTGTAGAGCCCTACCCTGTTGCTGCGCTATTCCACATAGAGCACTTCCTTCCTTCATCCCTTTCCCATCCCTGCCCTCTTTTCATCCTACCTCATTCCCCCTTCCTCTACCCCTCCACTCCCCCCTCCCGTTTCCTCACCTTGTTCTCTCCCTCTACCCCCCCCGTGGGTCTTTTCCTACATAAGCTACATTGTGGCAGCTCCCTCCTTGCTCTTAATTTGCTCCTTCCACACACCCCCAATTCACCCCTATCCTTCTCTCCTTGTAATCCCTTCCATCCCTCTTCAGACAAGGCCACTGGCTGCACTTGACACAACATTTATCTTGCCATATTATTCTTTTGTTTATGTAATTACTTTCCTCATATTGTACTACTTACTGAAACCATTGTAATTTATTATTCTTGTGACTTGACGTGAAACCTTTGTATAAGAACCCTTGGCTCAAAAGGTCTCTCAGATTTGTTAAATAAATAAAAATAAAAATATTTTGACTTTGCGCTTTGAATTACATTTTTTAAAAAAAAAATGCACATATTTTCTGAAATGCGACTTCAGAAGCCAATGTGCACAGAGGTCAAAAACTGAAAATAAATCAGAATATTCTGTCACTTAAATTTTGGTTACTTTCCAGAAATATCAGATCCCTCAAAAATAAAGAATGAACTTACTGTAACGGAAGATGCACTAGAAACCTTAGGTAATGGTGCACAACAGTTTTCACTAACCGTATTAATGAGTCCCCAAAGAGGTTATACTTCAGAAAACCAGCAACTTAAAGTTAGATAAAGCAGAAATTGCATGCAAAAGAGGACATGCAGTTAGCTAGACAATTCTGCCTAAACAAATGACACGTTTTTAGTCCAGTTATCTTACATCATTAACAGACAAAAGATATTTAATAAACTAACCTCATATACTGCATTATTTAGCAGTAAGCTGTAGGATGGGTCCTTATCGTGACCCTTCATGTGACTCTTGAGACTGTACTGGGTGCTGAAAGTCTTCTCACAGCCATTACTGGGACAGAAGAACGGTTTCTCTCCTACAACATGCATATGGCACACTAATTACAATTCATAATTCATCATCCTGAGCATGCATTTTAATGAGCTGAAAGTTACATTTTAAGGGGAATGAAGAAAGGAATTGTTAATAACACTTACCTGTGTGTGTTCTAACATGGGTTTTAAGGTGATGACTTGCAGCAAAGGCCTTCCCACAGCCATCATGGTCACACCTGAAAATCAGTGAACGGTGACGTGTTAAGACAGTAAACAGAACCAATAAAATAATTAGCAGAGATTATACATTTATTAGGGTAACCAATAATTTGAGTACACGTTTTCACTTGAAAATTAATTACAAAAATTATTATTCAGCTTGTTACACTGTATGTTGCATCCCTTTCCTTCCTTCACTGCCGAAGAAACGTCTCTATGTATTCACCCATTATTTGGTTGCCCTTCTGCTGCACCTGGCGGGAGACATCGAACTTAACCCTGGCCCTTCCTCCCTCCCAACTACCCCATGGTCTAAAAATTGTCCACCTTAACATCAGGAACCTCCTACCCAAAACTGACCAAATTCAACCCCTAGCCCTCTCGCTCCAGCTGGACATACTCATTCTATCTGAATCGCTCAGCCCCAAGATTCCAAACGAGTGGGTCTCCATCCTGGCTTCACCCTCATTCGTCAGGACTTTGCCAGGAGTGGAGGTGGTGTTGTCATGTATCTTAAGTCCTTGTCCAATTCACCACTGCCCTGGCTTCCTCAATCCCTTCTATGTACGAACAATTTTTAAAGATATCTCCGCCCTCCTTCCTTCAGAGCTTCACTGCAGGTGTTTACTGCTGCCTGTGCTACCCCCTACCTCCATCACAGACCTATTGGCATCCCTCTCATCCCTCGCTAACTTGGGTGAACTACTGATTGTGGGGCATTTTAACTTGAACTGGCTCACCACCCACTCCCTAGCCTGCTCTGAAATCAATGTGCTACATCTATCGCAGCTCATTACTAAACCTACATGACTCAACACTTAAAACCCTTAACCATTCATTCACTGACTGGGTCCTAACTTCACACCCACACCACATTATTAATGCAGGTGTCTAAGTGACCATCATATCACATATTGTGTATGAAAAATTTGGCTCCCACGAGCCCAGCCCAAATTCCTTCAAATACACTCCTTCAAATCACTGAACCTCATTCCTCTGCTCAATTACCTATCCAACACAAACTGGGCCCTTATAGACTCTGCTACTTCATTCGACTCGGCTCTCGAATATTTCAAAACATCATTCCTCAGAATTTGGAATCAGCATGTCCCTCTACGGCGCATGAGAGTCCATGGCTCCCACCTCCCCTGGATCACACTGGATCTCCAGGATTGTCTAGGGACCCAGGACCAAGCATGGAAAGCCCACAAATGTTCACCCTCCGTAACAGCCTACCAAACTTATCGTCACCTCAGAAACATCTGTACAAGGTTAGTTAGGCAAGCTAAAGCAGACCACTTTTCAAACACCTTCCAAGCAAACTTTAACCACTCTACCAAATTCTGGAAGGTGGTCAACACACTATTCTCCACCCCAAACAGCCCCTGCCCCATCCTAAGGGTATCTGACACCACTCTGTCTGACCCCGCCTGTAGTCAAGGAGTTTAACACCTTCTTCACTTCCTGGACCTCCTCCCTCCTCTCTACCACACACACTCCCGTCCCGCCTTTCTGCTTCTCCCCTATCTCCCCCTCTGCAGCACTCAAGGCACTACTCGCTCTAAACGCATCCAAAGGCAAGAGCCCAGATGGCCCTGATGCAAAATTACTCTTCTGTCTGCCCATGCCATTGCTTACCCTATTGCTGTTCTGTTAAATCTCTCATTTAAACTTTCCTATGTCCCAGATGCCTGGAAAAAGGTCACAGTCATTCCTCTCCATAAAGGCGGAAGACTAGGTTTGCCGGCCAAGGCAGCTAGCTTCACCTGAGCTCTTTCCTTCTAGGTTGCTTGAAAGGACAGAGCAAAAAATCTTACCAGAGCAAGGGAAAGGATTAAGACTTCTTTTGGCTAGCAGATTTATTGTGTGTTGTTATTTTTATTTTGTACTCACAGGGATTGTTACTGTTTGTTGCTAACATTTTATTGCTTTATTTTTCTCTGATTCAAAGTGTTGTTGCTGGGTATACCTTCTGCTGCATTATTACAAGGTGTGCCAACAGATTACTGCTGTAATCTTCTGATTCAAATTGTATTTTGCAAGGTATATCTTCTGTTACTGCTTTATTTTTCTCTGTACCAAAGTGTTTCTTACAGAGCATATAATCTGTGAAATTATTACAGGTGGTGCTTTACAGGTTTTGCAGTTTTATCTATCATTAAGATAAGCTTTCAGGGTTACTACATTTGTTTCTAACTGATTGTTTCTGCTCTTACCTCGTTTCTTTCGTCCGTGGTTGTTCTTTTTCAGCAGGGGAAGGGCCCAGCCACCCACCCCCATCCCCAACCACACTACACTCCTTTTATAGGGTACCACAGTCGTGACATTTCCTGTGGCAAAGCAAGAAGGGGCAGATCAGTGGGGTATCCACACGGTGACCTCATTTACAGGGGCACTAGTAATTTAAGTTGT
This sequence comes from Neoceratodus forsteri, assembly GCA_016271365.2. Lineage (NCBI taxonomy): Eukaryota > Metazoa > Chordata > Ceratodontiformes > Ceratodontidae > Neoceratodus > Neoceratodus forsteri. The sequence goes on from CM057451.1 coordinate 1,099,194,571, forward strand.
TATAACAAGTTATACAAAAACAAACAAAACAGAAAATCAAACTTTTGCTTTCATTTTCTTCCTTCTAATTACTCTGACCAGGTTATAAACCCAGCAAATTATCTGGAATGGATATCATTAACTGCAGGCACTGCGGAACACTTTTCAAAAGGGCAGTTTTACAGGATTTAGGACACTGTCCTACATGCTGGGCCATTGGAGATCTTAGGGCTCAGTTCCAAGCAGCATGGGCAGAGACTGCACACCTCAAATTTCATATTCAAGAGGAAATATAAGAACCACCCGCCATTTCCCCAACATCCAACAGAAGCACCTCGACCGCAGAGGGTAGCTGGTCCGGGAGGTTGGCAGATGGTTAGGAGGGGCAAACCGGATGCCCCATCACTCGGTGCTTTCCAACATATTACCTCCACAAACCATATAAAAACTACAAACAGGGATCTGCCTCTATCTCCAAAATCAAAGGGGCAGAAAACACTGCAGGGCAGGACACTGCAGCACAGGAGCTAGCACAACAAAACTCATCCAAAACAGGAACTAAAACTAAAAAAGCAAAAAGGAAATTCAAAAAACGTCTGACCATAGGAGACTCCATGATTCAGGGAGTTGATACCCATCTCCAGCCAGGGGTAATGGTCAGATGTCTCCCAGGTACATCAGTGTGGAGAGACACTGACTGCATTGCTAAAACTGTTCAGGAAACAGGGGAAAACATTGACGTCCTGGTACACACAGAGACTAATGATCTCGCCAGCCAGTCAGTTGTGAAGACCAAGGAACACCTGACCAGGCTGGGTGACAAACTATCATTCATTTCATCCGGCATCTCCTTCTCTGAGATCCTGCCAGTCTGGGAGAGGGGGGCAGATGGACGGAAGGTCAGGGAAGAGGAGAGAGAGGGGAGCTAAACATGTGGCTCAAGGGCTGGTGCCAGGAAAAAGGACACAAATTTGTAGGGAACTGGCAACAGTTTTGAGAGCGAAAGTTCTTTAAACTTGATGGACTGCATCTGACTAAGGAGGGAGTCAGTGCATTGGGTAGAAATTTGATGTCTTTGCAGAATATTTAAACTAGCAAATGGGGAGAGGGGTGCAGCACCCCCCATACGTCGAATGGGAAGAACACCCCTCCCCCGTCAGCTAGTGGTCAAACAGGAGTTCAGCATGTTTGCAGTTCATTTGCATCACCAGGTAAGGAAAAAGGTCAGTTTCTCAAACGACGTGATAGGGGAAACGCCAGACTCACCCAAAAACTAACACACTGAAATCTGGCCAATAGAAAATCATGTATTAATGCCTTAGTCTGGGAAACAAGATCCCAGACCTGCAGGCAACAATGACAGAGCTAAACTGGACATAGTAGCAACTAGTGAGTTGTGGTTTACCAGTAACCACACTTGGGAGACTTCAGTACCCGGCTATGTACTGTTCAGAAGAGACCGAGGTGCAAAAAGGCGGGGGTGGAGTGGCCCTGTATGTCAATGAAAATATCAAAGCTACAGAAATTCAGAATACACTAAAGAGCCAGAAGAACTGTGGGTCACCCTGGAAACAGAAAATGGGACAGCCATGAGAACTGGGGTTGTCTACAGGCCCCCAGACCAGGGGGAATACACAGACACATCACTGTTAGAAGATATACAAAACATGACAGCTAAAGGGGAGGTTCTGATAATGGGAGACTTCAACATGCCAGATACAGATTGGTCAATACCAGCAGGAACATCTGCCAGAACTAGACACATGGTGGATTCCCTGCAGGGAGAGGGCCTCAAACAACTGGTACAACAACCCACAAGAGACAGGGTTATCCTAGATCTAGTACTGACTAACAGGGAAAGGATCACAAATCTCCAAGTAGAAGGTCACCTGGGGGCCAGTGACCATCACATGGTATGGTTCAGCTTGGCCACTACAACTAAATCATCCCATTCCAAGGCAAAAATATGGGACTTCAGAGGAGCTGACTTTGATAAAATGGCCAACAGAGTTAAGCTAGCCCTGGCAAAAAGAAATACAGATGAGGGGGTACAGGCAAAGTGGGCAAGCATTAAGGATGTAATACTTGAAGCAATGTCCCATTGTGTTAGAGAAAAATGGAGGTGCAAAAGAAGGGAAACCACTTTGGTTCTCAAAAACAGTAGCAGAAAATGTCAGAGCCAAAAGGCTGGCCTTCAGGAAATATGAGGGAACGCAGCGGGATGAAGACAGGGAGGCATACCAAACTTCCCTAAGGGAAGCAGGGAAGGCAGTAAGGCAGGCAAAGACCGAAACCGAGGAAACACTAGCACAAACAGTAAAAGAAGGTGACAAGACTTTCTATAGATACATTAGTGAAAGGAGAAAGTCCAGACGGGTATTGCTAAGATCAAAGGAGATAAGGGGCGGTGAGGAGGAGGACCAATGTAAAAGCATCCATCCTAAATAGATACTTCTGCTCAGTATTTACTGAAGAGAAGGTAGGGCAGGGCCCACAGCTAAGCACCATGGACACAGGGGGGAAGGAGGTGAGCACTAGTCCCTTCACAAAAGAAAGGGTCCTACAAGAGCTCGAGAAGCTCAGGGTGGACAAGGCAATGGGACCTGATGGCATACATCCCAGGGTACTAAAGGAGCTAAGGGTAGAACTAGCAGAGCCATTATCAGAACTGTTTAGTGAGTCTCTGAGCATAGGAGAGGTCCCAGAAGACTGGAGAAGGGTTCATGTGATCCCGCTCCACAAGAGTGGTAGCACGGAGGAGGCAAGGAACTACAGACCAGTCAGTCTTACCTCAGTAGTGGGCAAGATTATGGAGGCACTCCTTAAGGAAAGGATAGTGCAACATCTGGAATCCATAGGAGCACAGGATCCAAGACAGCATGGGTTTACGAAAGGAAGGTCCTGTCAAACTAATCTCATAGATTTCTTTGACTGGGTAACCAGAGTGGTGGACCAAGGGGGAGCAATTGATGTCGCCTACCTTGACTTCAGCAAAGCTTTCAATACTGTTCCACATATAAGATTGATTAATAAGCTGGGTAGGCTCAGGGTGGGTCAGAAGTTGGTCAACTGGGTGGCAAACTGGTTGATGGTCAGAAAACAGAGAGTGGTGGTAAACGGTATACAGTCAGAAGAGATGCAAGTCACAAGTGGGGTACCTCAAGGATCAGTCCTGGGGCCAGTCCTCTTCAATATCTTTATCAGTGACATTGCAGATGGACTGGAGGGTAAGGTTTGTCTGTTTGCAGATGACACCAAGATCTGCAACAGAGTAGATGATCCAGATGGGGTGGGCAGAATGAGAAGAGATCTGGATAAACTAGCAAAATGGTCGGAAGAGTGGCAACTGGGGTTTAATGCAAAGAAGTGCAAGATCATGCACATAGGGAAAAGAAACCCTGAAGCCACCTATAGGCTGGGAGGGGAGTTACTGGCAGTCACAAGGGAAGAAAGAGACTTGGGCATCATCATCACAGATGACCTGAAATCATCCAAGCAGACCTCTAAAGCAGTAGGTAAGGCTACGGGGATGTTAGGGTGTATCAGTAGGAGCATCACAAGTCGGAAGAGGGAGGTAATAATCCCTCTTTACAAAACACTGGTTAGGCCCCATCTGGAGTACTGTGTGCAGTACTGGAGGCCACACCTTCACAAGGACATTAACCAAATTGAGGCAGTCCAGAGAAGGGCAACCAAAATGGTATTGGGACTGCATCAGAAAACATATGAGGACAGACTAACGGAGCTCAATATGTATACACTAGAGCAAAGGAGGGAGAGAGGTGATATGATCGAAACATTCAAACACCTTAAGGGCATTAACAAGGTGAAAGAGACTAACATGTTTCAATATAAGAAAAATAGCAGGACAAGAGGACAGCATGAGATTAGAGGGAGGGCTATTAGGGATAATGTGAGGAAGTTCTTTTTCACAGAAAGGGTGGTGGATGCATGGAACGGCCTACCTCAGGAAGTGGTGGATATGAATACAGTGCAGGGCTTCAAACAGGCATGGCATACGCATAACGGACCAATACAGATGAGTATGAATAGAGAGGCCATTGACAGAGCAAAGACCGATGGCACATTTATAAGGTAGAAAAGAAAAAAATTACTCACCTTAGTAATGTTGTTTCTTCTAATGGAGTCTTGCTATATTCTGACTATTGCAGTTAGGTCCTGCCTTTCGACTGCCCCGGAGAACAAAGAGTTAACTTTCCATGGCCAGCATGGAACGTTCAGCGCGAGCTCGGTTGAAGCCCCTATCTGCTGTTGTTTAAACTCCAACCGTCTGATCTTTACAAGCAAAACTCGCTATAAGTTCTCTGTGGAAACTGTAAAACTCACACTAGCCAACTGGCAACTAAATTTATTAAAAAAGGGTTTTTTGGTTTCAAAGCAAAGACTAAAGTCAGGAAACCCAAAAAACAAAACACAACACACACCCAAAATAAAGGAGGGTGAAAAAGGGGCACCTCTAGGGTGCCAACACTGCCCCTGCCCACCCACATCCCAAAAACAGGTTCTGAGAGGGGAGGCGGAGGTCAGAATACAGCAAGACTCCATTAGAAGAAACAACATTACTAAGGTGAGTAATTTTTTCTTCAAACAACATGGACTCTTGCTGTATTCAGACTACTGCAGACTACCAAGCAGTACCTCAATGGAGGAGGGACAGAACCTACTTTGGGAATAGGCTCTGAAGTACTGCTGTGCCAAACCGAGTATCACTCCTAGCCTGGATATCCAGAGAGTAATGCTTGGTGAATGTAGGGACTGTTTTCCAGGTGGCTGCTTGACAAATTTCTAAGATAGGACTATCCCTGGCAGCAGCTGTACCTCTAGTACAGCGAGCCCTCAGACCTGAGGGTGGGGTTCTACCCAGTTTTTCATAGCAGAATTGTATACAACAGACAATCCACCTGACAACAGATCTTTTAGTGGCAGGTTTGCCCTTACCGACCTCTCCATATGTGAGGAACAACTGGAGGGACTCAAACCTGTGACCCTTGGTGCGCTCTATGTAGTAGCTGAGGGTTCTTTTAACATCCAAGGTGTGTAGCCTCCTCTCTCCAGAGGAGGAATGGTCAGTGAAGAAAACAGGGAGAGACATAGACTGATTAAGGTGGAAATCTGAAACATAGAAACATAGAGTTTGACGGCAGATAAGGACCACTTGGCCCACCCAGTCTGCCCATTTCCCTACCTATTGGATAAGCTGCAGATTCTAGTTAAACAGCAGCCTACTTCCCATGAATTTCACTATAACTGCCTTATGTCTGTCCCATGCATGTTTGAATTCCCCACTGTTTTAGACCCCACAACTCTCCAGGAAGGCGGTTCCATGCGCCCATCACTCTCCATGAAAAAGAATTTCCTCACATTATCCCTGAGCCCCCCAACTTTAAATTGTGTCCCTTGTTCTTACACATCTCTTTTTCTGAAAGATGCTACCCTCCTGGACTTTGCTGATTCCTTTGAGGTACTTAAAAGTTTCTATCATGTCTCCCCATCCCTCCTATCATCAAGTGTATACATATTAAGTTCTCTCAGTCTCTCTTCATATGGTTTCTGATGTAGACCCTGCACCATTTTAGCTGCCCTCCTCTGGACTGCTTCCATCCTGTCTATGTCCTTGCGTAGATTAGGTCTCCAAAACTGCACGCAGTACTCCACCTTAGGCAAAAACTTCCTGTTAGTTCTTAGGACCACTTTATCTCTATGGAGAGAGATGAAATCAGGCTCCACTGACAGGGCTTGCAATTCACTGATATGCCTGGCAGAGGTAATGGCTACCAAAAACACAGTTTTCCAAGTCAAGTACTTAAGCTCTGTAGAGGACAAAGGCTCAAAGGGTGGTTGCATAAGCTGAGCAATGCAAACATTAAGGTCCCAAGCAGGAGCAGGGTCCCTAAAGGGGGGATTGGTGTGCAGAAATCCCTTGAAGAACTTACAAAACACAGGATGGGCTGACAGAGGAGAGGACTTGCCTACTGACAAGAAGGCAGAAACAGCTGCCAGATGCACTTTAATTGTAGCTGGCCTAAGTCCCAAGCCATAAGATGAACCATATAGTCCAGGACTGTAGGCAACCCAGAAGATTCTGGAGAAATGTGTTTATTAGAGCACCAAATAGTGAAACTTTTCCATTTGGAGTTGTAAGTCTTTCTGGTGGAAGGCTTTCGAGAAGCCTTAAGGATATCCAGAACCCCCTGAGAAAGGTGTAGATCAGCAAACTCTAACTCTTCAAGAGCCATGCCTTGAGATTGAGAGATTTGAGGTTCGGATACCAAATCCTCCCGAGAGGATGTCAACAGGTTGTAATTCCTGGGAAGAGACAGGGGAAGGTGGACTGCTAAGGACAGCAACAGTGGGTACCAGGGCTGTCTGGCCCAGTCTGGAGCAATCAGAATCACTTTGCATGGTTGAGACCTGATCTTGACTAACACTTTGAACAGGAGAGGGAAGGGGGAAAAGCATACAGGAATTTCCTTCCCAATTCAGAATCAGAGCATCCAGGGGGACTGAGCCCAAGACTGGGGGTCTGCAACAAAAGAGAGGAAGTTGGTGATTGTCTGGGGCTGCAAAAAGATCCATCTGTGGAGTGCCCCATCTCAAGAAAATCACTTTCAAAACTAGGGGATCTAGGGTCCATTCGTGATGGCCCTGGGATATCCTGCTGAGAAAATCTGCTAGGACATTGTCCTTCCCTGGGAGGTGAACTGCTATCAGAGAGGTTTGAAGGGAATAGGCCAGAGACCACAACTTCATTGCTTCTGTGCACAAGGCCGTAGACCGAGTGCCTCCTTGCTTGTTCATGTACCACATTGTTGTGGTATTGTCTGTTCTGATCTGGACCACCTTGTTCTGTACAGATTTGGAAAAGGCTTGCAGTGCCAGAAACACTGCTCTGAGTTCCAAGAGATTGATGTGAAGTAGAGATTCTTGAGGTGACCACAGCCCTTGGGGGGTAAGATCCCCCAAGTGTGCTCCCCAGCCCATCAGGGAGGCATCTGTGGTGAGTATCACTGAATGAGACCTACTGACAAAAGGAACTCCCTGTCTCAAATTGTCCTGATCCTGCCACCATTGCAAAGCCTGGATCAGGGTTTGAGTCACTGGGACTAGTTTGGTAAGGGAATCCTTTCTTTGGGACCAGAAGGCTCTTAAGTGGAACTCAATGTCCCTCATCTGAAATCTTGCCCCCTGGACCACTGCTGTGGAGGCTGCCATGTGGCCCAGGAGCTGCAGGAAATGCCTTGCTGGTCGAGACACCTGAAGGGTGAATGAAGAGGCCAGTTCTATAAGGTTCCTTGCCCTGTCCAGGGGAAGGAAGGCTCTTGCCCTTATTGTATCCAGCTCTGCCCCTATAAAGGTGAGGAGTTGTACTGGCTCGAGAACTGACTTTGGAAGTTGAGGAGGAATCTTAAGGAATTGAGCACTTGCTGAGCTATTTGCAGATGTGACTTGACTTGGTCTGGGGACTGACCCACTATGAGCCATTTGTCCAAGTATGGAAAGATGGAGATCTTTTTTCTCCCTAGGAAAGCAACCACTACTGCCAGGCACTTTGTGAACACCCTTGGGGCTGATGTTAGGCCAAAGGGCATTGCTCTGAATTGATAGTGGCCTGAGGGCAACTCTGAGCCTGAGGTACTTTCTGTGGGAGCACCTGATGGGAATGTGAAAATAGGCATCTTTGAGGTCCAGGGAGGCTAGCCAGTCCCCTGGCCTTAGAGAGGGCAGAATTATTCCCAGAGTCACCATTTTGAATTTTGGTTTTAAAAGGTGCTTGTTCAGATATCTTAGATCCAGGATGGACCGCCATTCTCCTGTTTTTTGGGGGGTTAGGAAGTACAGTACCTGGAGTACAATCCTTTGCCCCTGTGTAGGGTAGGAACCCTTTCTATGGCTCTGAGAGCCAGGAGGGAAGAAACCTCTGCCTCTAGGGCAAGGGTCTCTGATGGATTTGCAGGTGGAAAGGATCTGGTTTTCATCTTGGGAAGTTTTTTGAAGCTGAGAACCAGTCCCCGGCTTACTACTTCCAGGACCCACTTGTCTGATGTCAAAGACTTCCAGTCCTGGACAAAGTAAGCCAGCCTGCCCCTACAGGTATTGGAGAATCGGCCCCGGCAGACCCATCAGGGTGTCTGCTTGGCAGGAGCTTTAGGCTGAGGGGTGGAAGCAGGCCTGCTCATTCCGCATCTGCCTCTCCCTCTGAAGAACACCCTCTGAGCATAAGCAGAAGAGGAGGCCTGGGCTTGGTAAAAATGCCTTTGAAAGGGCCTGCCCCTGCCCCTGGAATGCTGTCTCTGAGGAGTGGCTTGCCTTTCTTTGGCCTGAGCACTCCTGTAGGTGGTCCTATACTCGTCCATCCTTTTCATGTAGTTCTCTGTCTGCTCCCCAAACAGAGAATTACCAATGACAGGGAAATCTATGGCCTTATCCTGGGTATCCTGTGATAGGCTAGTACATCTGAGCCAAGCCATCCTCCGAAGGGCCACATATGTAGCCATAACTCTAGATGAAACATCATTGGAGTCCACAGCATGAAATTGCACCTTGGATGCCTCAATCCCATCCGCAGCCACCTGCTCCAGCTCCTTGGCAAGCTGGCCAGGGGCCTGTTTAGCCAGAGCCAGCACAGTGTCCCACCTGGACTTCTGGTATCTAGCTGTGTAGGCCATATAGTTAGCCTGCCTGAGTCCCAAAGATGCTGCCATGTACTGTTTCTTTGCCATGGCATCAATCCTCCTGGAGTCCTTATCTGGGGGGTGTGATGCCAAGGGAATATTTGCCTTATCACTGGCAGCAGCCTGCACTACCCCAACATGGCTGCATTGCTGGGAAAGGAACTCTGTGTCCGAGTCTGAAAGGGTATACCTCTTGTCTATTCGTCTGTCCACAGGACGTATGGAACTAGGAATCTTTAGAATTTTAAATGTCTGTTTCCCAAAAGATTTATGGAGGGGAATAGACAATCTCCTGGACTCTGGGATGTCCATCATCTCAACAAAATCAGGCTCCTCCTGATCCTCTACTGCTTCTTCCATTGGAAGCTGGAGGGTTTCAGCTACTTTCTTGTAAAACAAAGTGGGAAGGGGACTCAGAAAGCCTAGGAGGAGAAACACCTGAAGGTTTGTCTGAGGAGATGTCCGGGTCAATAGGCACATCCAGACTTTCATAATCACCATCATCATCATTATCCTCATACTCTCCATCCTCCTCCTCAGGTTCATAAAATTTTTCTAAGGTATAATCCGGAACTGGGGGAACTGACCGAACCGAGCCCCCTGCCAGATGGTGCCGGTTCGGCTGGAACTGAAGTTAGCGATTGAACTATCCTTATCGCTTTGGCTATTTCATCAGCGGTCGGAGAAAGAATTTGTGGATCCGAACAGGATGATTTTTCTCTCTTTCTTTTAACCGGAACAGACTCCTCAGAATCGGCTCTCCTTTGGCCGAAGAAGTTTCGCCCTGGTCAGAGGGCACTCCTCCTGGTTCGGTCAGAACCGAACCGGGCTGGCCATCCGAGTCAGTGGACTTCTCAGCCTCCCTTTCCCTCAGTCTACCTACTCTCTTATCCAGGGTAGCTTTGGGAAAACTTTTACAAATTTGGCAGTCTGAATTAAGGTGGTCAAACCCCAGACAATCAACACAGGTGGTGTGGGGATCAGCCTTAGCAAAGGCTTCCCCACACACACTACAGTGTTAAAACCCAGTGAGCCCCTTTTTTTTTCTTGGGTTTCTCAGACATTGCCAATCCTATTCAAAACTTACCCTTTTTTCAGCAATCCACCAGGCAAGACACCCCTATCGGTTCTTGACCGTGTTACGGGTCTTGGAAAAAAACGTAATTAAATCCGTTTTTTTTAGAACCGATACGGACCGGTTACCACACTAATAAATTCAAAAACTTTTTTAAGACCAATCTGATCGGTTCAAACCGAACCGATCCAATATTTACAAGTTCCACACAGAAACTAAATGCAAAACCTATGTAGTACTCACGGTACCACAGACAGAGACTTAAACCGACAGGTTCAGTAGCAGAAATTTGGTAGAAACCGAGCGTAAAAACAACACTTTAACCGACTTCTTTTGAACCGAGCAAAGGAGAAATCTCTGGAGCGACTGTTCAGTGAGGTGGAGTAAAGAATCTGATGGTTGGAGTTTAAACAACAGCAGACAGGGGCTTCAACCGAGCTCGCGATGAACGTTCCATGCTGGCCATGGAAAGTTAACTCTTTGTTCTCCGGGGCAGTTGAAAGGCAGGACCTAACTGCAATAGTCAGAATACAGCAAGACTTCATGTTGTTTGAAAGAAATGGGCAGACTGGATGGGCCTTGCGGTCCTTATCTGCCGTCAGCTTCTATGTTTCTATGACCCCACCTCACCGGGCAACTATCGTCCCATCTCCCTCCTTCCTATCCTTGCCAAACTACAAGAACGTCTAGTACTTGCCCAACTCACTCCTCATCTTGATTTCTCCTCCTCTTTCACCCCTTTCCAGTTTGGCTTCTGAAAAAAACACTCCACCTCCACACTCCGGTTCACCGATTCCATCCTCTCAGGTATGGATCAGGGGCATATAACACCCGATGTCTGTCAACCTAGCCAAAGCGTTCAACACCGTCTCACACTCCCTCCTTCTGGACAAACGTTTCTCTTCCACTGGTATGTCCACTACTGCCACCAACTGGTTCAAAACCTACCCAATGGGCAGATCACAATCAGTAAGAATTGGGGACTCTCTTTCCCCACCCCTTCCCATCCACACAGGAGTCCTGCAAGGCTCAGTCCTTGGCCTGATTCTCTTCTCTATTTTCCTAAATGATCTCCCCTCAGTCTGTACATCTGCATCCATTTACATGCAAGCAGATATTCAGAAGTAGTGTAGTTGCTGTATTGGTCCTTGTAAGAACAGTTCCAGAAACAAATGGTTTGATATCTTTTATTGGACTAACACAGATGTAACAAAAGAAAATACTGCCTAAGCTTTCGGACCAACCAAGTCGTTCCTCGGAGGCTCATGCCAGTAGTTTGGAAAATAACACCAGAACATACAAGGGGGAGAATTCTCTGGTTTAAAATACCTTTTAAAAAACTAACTGAGGTTTAAAGAGCGGGTGACACGTCTCAGGACAACTTTAACAAAACCTAATATTTAGACAGAGTCCAGCTTGCATTTCTCATTAGTGCTGTATTCCTCCTCCCCAGCATTTATTACTGAAGTCATTTGTATGAAAACAGGATCTTGCTTCTGAAGAGTTTGTCTATTTCAGCTTTCTCCCACCTGAAGTCATAGAGCACTGCTTGTGACATCACAGTTTCTCTGATGGCAACAGACTGTGATGTCACAAGAGGATTATGACTTGAAGTAGGGAGTAAGCTATAGAGGCAGATGGACTGTAAGGGAACTATAAAGATCACATATTCATATAAATTTTCTTAGTAGTAAATAATGGGGAAGAGAAATATATAAAATATAAATGTAATCTAGGCAGAATTGTACTTAATTATTGTGTTTTTTTTTTTTTTTTTAACTTTTCTTTAAGGCATCAGTAGCTCTTTAAATGGAAGAACCAGTTTATGCCTGCTGCTAGGTGCTAAATTATTCCAAGGTCTAAAGTCAACAGAGGCAGATAAGAGAAATGTATGCGGATGACACTGTCCTGTATGTATCCAGTCCTTCCGCCCCCATGGTGATGTCCACCTTGCAGCAGGATTTCAATACTGTCTAGCAGTGGTTATGCGCCAACCAGTTGTTTCTAAATGCCAAGAAGACAGTCTCCATGACCTCTGGCACTAGAGACTCCCCTCCACTCCCTCCTTCCGAAGACTCTACCTCCTTTAGGTACCTTGGGGTCTAGCTTGACAAACACCTTCACTTCTCAGGTCACATAGATGCTATTCACAAGAAATTGTTACCCAAACTTGGTACATTGTACTGGAACCGTGAATGCATCCCCCTTGCCGGCCTGTAGAGAAATTCTACTGACAATGATCTTTCCAACTTTGGACTACGGTGATGTAGTCTACAGTGCTGCCCCTTAAAAGACTCCTTTCAGACTGGACACTCTCATCCACTCCTTCTGTCACTTTACCCTAAACTGCCCTTCCCGCACTCACCCCTGCACATTATATCAATCTCTTGCTGTCCCGTCCCTCACTGACCATCGCTTTGCTTCACTGTATAATCTTCACTGCCAAGTTCTGGTTTGTTGTACTACTTTCCTACCTACTGTCCCTTCTTTCTTCCTCTCACCCCTCCTCCTGCTCCCTCAGGAGCAACTAAGTGCACTCTCTCGTCATCCCCTACAGGTCCACTTCAGCTGGTCAGGTTTCTTTCCTCCACCGCTTCCCCAAACTCTGGTACTCACTCTCTACAAATATTCATAATGCATTTTCGTCCCACGCCCTTTCCTCCCTCATGCACCGATATGCAATTGTCCTGAACTTCTCAGACAGCCAACACGCTATTGTATCAAATACCCCACCTCCACAAGCTACTAGGTGGTATAGTCCTGTTTAGCACTTTCCGTGTTCCTCTGTATACTGAGTATTTAATGTCTATGATGTCATTCCAATCATTGTATTACTGCTATATGTCCTCAAGTTATCTCCTACATAACGAACGCTACTGTATATTATTCCTTGTAATCATTGTTACATGTTTATGGTACTTATTGTTTGTAGTAATACCCTTGTTGTTGCACTATATCCTCTGTACCCTTCGCCCAGGACACATTTAACTTGTAAATAAATAAATACATGTTAAAACTACAACAATAAGCGCAATTTTCAGTCTGAATCCTGGTAAAATGTAAAAATATGGTTAATGAACTCGTGAAAAAAGAAGTAACTTGTGCTGGCCTGATGACATGGAACCTGAATGATAAGCTGTTATTAGGGAGACTCGTGCTTCAGAGTAGAAACAGACTTTCAAGACTTGTGCTGTATTTTAAAACGACCATGAAGAAAACTCTGGCTTCATAGAAACATAATAGAGAGACACAGACCCATCTTCTGAAGATGACTAAGAATGGCAGGGTTCAGGGTCCATTCGTGGTGACCCTGGGAAATCCTGCTGAGGGCGTCTGCTAGAATGTTGTCCTTCCCTGGGAGATGCACAGCTGTCAGAGAAGCCTGAAGGGAATAAACTAGACACCACATTTTCATGGCTTCTGTGCACAGTGCCGAGGACAGAGTGCCGCCCTGCTTGTTGATATACCACATGGTTGTGGTATTGTCTTTTCTGATCTGCCCCACTTTCCCTCAGACAACCGATGAGAATGTCTGAAGAGCCAGGAAGACAGCTCTTAATTCGCTAAGATTTATGTGCAGAAGGGACTCCTGGTGTGACCAAGTTCCCTGAGCTGTGAGATGATCTATGTGGGCCCCCAACCCAACACAGAGGCATCTGTGGTGAGAATCACAGAGGGGACCTGACTGATGAAGGGAACCCCTTGTCAAAGATTGTCTTCCTCCAACCACCATTGAAGGGCCTGGACCAGGGTGTTGGAGACTGGAACCAGTTTGGAGAGAGGGCCCTTTTTCTGAGATCAGAAAGATATGAGATGAAACTGAATATCTCTCATCTGAAATCTTGCTCCCTGAACTACTGCTCCGGAAGCTGCCATGTGGCCCAGCAGCTGTAGAAAGTGCCTGGCTGGCCGAGACACTAGAGGATGAAAGGAGGAGGCCACAATGACCAGTGACTGAACCCTTGAGAGAGGAAGAAATGCTCTTGCCTGGACTGTATCTATTTCCACCCTTATGAGAGTGAGATGCTGGGATGGCTCTAGAACAGACTTCTCTAAATTTAGAATGAAGCCCAAGGATTCTATAAGTCTTTGGGTGACCTCTAAAGCTGACTTGACTTGGTCTGAGGACTGGCCCACTAGAAGCCAGTCATCCAGGTATGGGAACAAAAGGATGGCCTGCCCTCTGAGGAATGCCACCACCACTGCAAGACACTTGGTGAACACCCTTGGGGCAGATGTTAGGCCGAAGGGCATGGCCCTGATTTGGTAATGGCCTGAGGGCAACTCGAACCTGAGGTACTTTCTGTGGGAATGTCTGATAGGTATGTGGAAGTAGGCATCCTTGAGATCCAGGGAGGCTAGCCAGTTTCCTGGTCTCAGAGAGGAAAGAATTACTCCCAGAGTCACCATTTTGAACTTTGGTTTTGTCAAATGTTTGTTCAGGTACCTTAAATCCAATATGGGTCACCACTCCCCTGTCTTCTGCCTATAAGACCTTTGTCTCCAAGGGAGAGGGAGGACTGAAAGACTTTGCTCTCATTCTTGGGAACCTTTTGAAACTGAGAGCAAGTCCCTGGCTCACCACTTCCAAGACCCATTTGTCTGAAGTAATAGACTCCCAGGCCTGGGAGTAGTGAGACAGTCTGCCCTTGACTGGGATTGGGGAGGCGACCTTGACTGACACTTCAAGGTGTCTGCTTGGCAGGTGGATTGGACAGAGTAGCTGATGGGGTCCTAGTTACCCCACATCTACCTCTTCCCCTAAAGAACCCCCTCTGCTGAAAAGAGGAGGAGGAGGAGGTCTGAGCTTGGTAAAAAGGCCTATAAAAAGGCCTGCCCCTAAACTGCTGCCTCTGAGGAGTGGTCTGCTTCTCTTTTGCTACAGCACACCTATAGGTGGTCCTATACTTGTCCATTTTTTTCATGTAATTCTCTGTCTGGTCCCCAAAGAGAGAATTACCAGTAACAGGAACATCCATGGCCTTAGCCTGGGTATCCTGTGAGAGGTTGGTACACCTAAGCCAAGCAAATCTCCTCATGGAGACGGATGTAGCCATGACCCTGGAATGCACATCACTGGAATCAACAGCAGTGTGGAATTGCACCTTGGATGCCTCTATACCATTTGCAGCCACCTGCTCCAGCTCCTTGGCTAGCTGGGGAGGAGCATCCTTAGCCAGTGCCAGAACCACTTTCCACATAGATTTCTGGTACCTGGCTGTGTATGTCATGTAATTAGATTCTCTGAGCCCCAAAGAGGATGCCAAGTACTGTACTTTCCTTGAATCCTTATCTGGGGGGTGAGATGCCACGGGAATATTAGCCTTGTCACAGGCTGCAGCTTGTACTACCCCAACATGGCTGCTATGATTTGAAAGGAATTCCGTCCCTGTACCTGACAAAGCACACCTCCTGTCCATTCTTTTTTCCACAGGAGGAATGGATGTAGGAAACTGTAAAATGTTTTGTGTCTGCTTCCCCAAGGATTTGTGTAATGGGATAGACACCCTCTTTGACTCTGGGACATCCTCATTTCAAGGTAGTCAGGTTCTTCCTGATCCTGTTCAGCCTCTTCCATAGGAAGTGGAAGACCAGATAAGGAGACTCAATGGAAAGCACCTGGAGCTCTCCCATCCTTCTGGCTGACATTACAGCCACTAAAAAGGCGGTCTTCCACGACAGGCGGGAGATATCGCACCTGTGCATCGGTTCGAATGGCTTGCCCATGAGCTTAGCCAATACCAGCAGTAGATCCCACGGAGGTGGAGGTTCTCGCACCGGAGGGGATATGTGATCGAGGCCTTTGAAAAAGCGTCCAACCACCTTCTCCTGCACCACCGACTGCTTGCCTGCCCACGCCCGGTAAGCAGAGATGGCTGCCAGGTGCACCTTAAGGGTCGGGAATGAAGCCCTAGCTAAGAAAGGGACCACAGGTAGTCCAGAATGCTAGCCAATGGACAGGCAGAGGGGTCCAATCCCCCTCGTCCTGACACCAAATGAAGAATCTCTTCCATTTAAAGGCATAGCATTTTCTGGTCGACTCCTTACGGGACACCTCAACGATGCTGAGGACCTCGTTGGAAAGACCCGAGGCCTGGAACTCTAGCCGCTCAGGAACCAGACCGTCAGGTGCAGTGACTGAAGGTCCAGATGGAGAACCTTCCCCTTGTTGACTGAGATCAGGTCCGGGTGGGCTGGAAGCCGCCGAAGGAGCCTGGAGCTGAGGCTGAAGAGATATGGATACCAGAACTGGCAAGGCCAATCTGGAGCTACCAGAATCACCTGTGCCTTGTCCCTCTTTACCTTGAGAAGCACCTTGTGGATCAAGGGAAATGGAGGGAAGGTGTAGAAGAGGCCCGGGTACACGGCCTCGAGAAGGCATCCCCCTGTAGCAAGTCCTGTTGAGTGGGGCGGGCATGAAACAGCCTCAGCTTCGCATTCTCCCTGGAGGCAAACAGGTCCACCTGAGTGGTGCCCCAATGGGAGAACAGGTCTTGAACTACCTCCGGCAGAAGAGACCACTCGTGAGGAGCAGCGCTTATCCAACTGAGGGCATCGGCCAGACTGTTCGAGGCTCCTGCCACATGGATGGCTAGGAGATCCGCCTCCAGGCCGATCACGAGAGACCAAATGCAGAGAGCTTCCTTGCACAGAGGCAAGGAGTGTGTCCTGCCCTGCCGGTTGAGACAGTACATGGTCGTGTGGTGTTGACTGTCTGGACCTGAACCACCTGACCCCGAGCAATGGAGCGAAGGCGGTGAGGGCTAGTCGAATCGCTCGAAGCTCCAGCAGGTTGATGTGGCATTGAGACTCCTGAGGGGACCAGAGGCCGTGGGCCCGGAGCTCCTCCAGATGGGCACCCCAACCCATCAAAGAGGCGTCGGTCGTAAGAATGACTGTTGGCTCGGGGCAGACAAACGGGATACCCTCCTGCAGATGAGCTGGGATGAGGCATCACTGCAGGCCGTCCCACATCTTCTGGGTCACAGTTACTGGCTGGTCCAAAGAACCAGAGCGTTGTGACCACTGGTGGGCCAGCCCCCATTGCAGGGGACGCATATGTCAGCTGGTGCAAGCCGCCATGAGACCCAGAAGGCACAGGAAGTCCCGGGCAGAGCGCAACTGCCCAACCAGAAATGATTGGGCAAAGGAGGACAGGACCTTGGCCCTATCGGCCGGGAGCTGGGCTCTGGCTCAAAGAGAGTCGAGCTCTGCCCCGATGAACTGAATCACCTGCAATGGCATGAGTTCCAATTTGGTCTCGTTGATTAGGAGACCAATTTGAGACCAGACCTGGAGGGCCAGATCTCTGGACTGCTCCACCTCCAACCTGGAGGGGGCTGCCATCAGCCAGTCGTCCAGGTAAGGGTACATCCGGACCCCTCGGTGCCGCAGGAATGCTGTTACTGCTACCATGCATTTACTGAAGACCCTGGGAGCTGGAGAAAGGCTTACGGGCATGGCCCGGAACTCGAAAAGGGATCCCTCTGCGCTGAAGCAGAGGAATCACTGATGTGACGGACGGATTGGGATGTGACAGAACGCGTCCTGTAGATCCAGAGAGCAAAACCACATGCCTAGTTCCAAGGATAGTATGATCTGAGCCAGAGTGACCATCCTGAAGGCGCGCGGCCTTAGGAACTTGTTCAGGTCGTGCAGATCGAGAATGGGGCGCCAGCCCCCCATCTGTTTTGGGACCAGGAAGTACCTGGACACAAACCCTGGGTTTGGAGGAGGATCCGCCACCTTGCTGATCACCTCCTTTTGGAGAAGGAGAGCTATGTCGGCTTGACGAGCTGACAGAGAGGCTGCAGAACTGGTAGCCCCCCCGAGGGGCGATGGCTTGATAGGGAGGGGTCCACTCGAATTCTAGAGCCAGACTCCTGCCGACCACTTCCAGCACCCAATGGTCTGTGATAATAGCAGACCAGGTGGAAAAGAAGTGGCTGAGCCGTCCCCCACAGGGGGACCCAGGGGAGAGCGACGAGGTTGAGGGTGGCACCACTCAACCCATCACTGGGCAGGCTTGGAGGAAGGAGCAGGCTTGGCCTTGGGCCACCAAGCGTTAGCCTGCTGGCCCTGTTGCTGGTGCTGCTGGGCCGGACATGCCACAGGGGTGGAAGAGAGAAAGGGCTTACGCTGCTGCTGGCGGCATTTGTCCTTCTGGGCAGACGTGACCGAGTCCAAGGTGGCGTTGGACTTCTCGATCCTCTGGAGATGGCCCTCCACCCCAGGCCTGAACAAGTCGGTGCCCAAGAAGGGGACGTCTGCCAGCATGTGCTGGGTATCCCCCGTGAAGGTGGAGATCCGCAGCCAAGCTCTGCGCGGCGCATGGCTACTGCAGCCGCTACTGACCGGGCACAAGAGTCTCCAATGTCCAAGGCAGTTTGAAGCTGTTGCTTGGCCACTGCCCTTCCTTGATCCCGCACCTGCTTGACCGTTGTTTGAAGGTCAGCCGGGAGATGAGGAAGCACTTCATTCAGGGAACCCATAAGGGCGTGTGAAAAGTGTGCCATTAGTAAAGCCGAGCTAGCCTGTCGAAGGCCTAGGGGAGAAGCAGCGTAAACTTTGCGCTCGGAGTAGTCCAGCTTTTTGGACTCCTTGTCTGGGGGCTTTTCTACATCCCTAGCATTTCCGGAGCGCCGGAAGACGCTATCGTTACCAGCCCTTCAGCCGAAGGGTGCTCTGAAAACCGGAGAGGGAACCGTGGGACTGCATCATGGCTTATCCGGCCGGGCGGTGCAGGACAAGATGCAGGCCGCCACAACTCCAGGGCCGGATCAATGATGGCCTTGGCCACTGGGAAGGCCTCCGTGGGGGAATTGCCTCGGTCCGAAATCTCCGTAAGGGGATATTTGGCCTGTTTCTGCATGGGTTCGAGCTGCATCCCAGCAGACTGAGATGAGCCGAAGAATTCCCAGGAACGAGGATGGGCTCTCGTCCACAGACAGAGCCCCAGAGAATTCCAGGTCAAGGGGCCTGGAATACAGGGAGGAGTCCGTGAACAGCTGCCAAACGCCTGAGCCATCTTCCACTCACCGAGGCCTATCAGGGGTGAGGGTGACCGACAACCTGTGGGGCAAGCCCTGCCTCAACCGGGAATCCATGGCCGGGGCCCCAATCTTCGGTTGCGGGGGCGGAGGTTCCACCACAATGGGTGGAGCAGCCGGTTTCCGCCAACCAATCGGTGCCGGGGTTGACTCCTCGACTAAGGAGCAGATGGCAAGAGGTTGCTTCAGCCATTCAGGCGACAGCCACTTAATGGCCGGGGAAGGCGACGGAGCCGGCTTGTTGCCGGCCAATAAGAGCTGCCTCATAGTGCCAATGCAACATGTGCCGGAGCCTATCCTCCGAAGAAGACGATAAGGACGAGCAGTGACGCCGCTTTCCGTGATGCCGGGACCGAGACCGCCGATGTCAGTGGGACATACCCGACACGGAGGAGGACAGAGACAGTCAGGTCGCTGCTATGGGCGTAAGAGAGGGCGCGGGAAACCCGCTCATCCCCTGGTTCAGGGTCCTTGACCGAGGACTTCGGCACAGGAGGCCAAGGCAAGTCCTCAGAAACCACCGAGGGTACCGGTGAAGAAAGGTTATCAACTTCTCCAGTCAACAAACCATCCAACGGGTCAAGAAAAATCTTGACCGCATTGACGGGAGTCTCAGCCAGCTGACCTGATGGGGACACAGTGAAGGCAGCGGCCTTAACCGCAACCTTGATTGAAGTCGAATGTAGACGCTCCAGGGAACGAGATCTCTTCCACTCCCACGAATGGCAATGGTGGTACTGACCTTTCAGTTCCTTTCTCTTTGACCTACTCATGTGAGTCCCTGAGAGCCCTTCTCCCTTGGTGGAGAGGGACTGACAAAGCTCCTTAAAGGAAGCAGTGTAGCAGGAGCCCAAGGAGAACGGGATAAATGCCGATGCCGAGGAAGTAAAAGAAGCGGCCTGGGCCGCTTCCTCAAGTTCAATTAACTGCTGCAGCTGCTCTGCGGAGTCGGCAGCCGCAGACACCGCTCAATGGGCCTCCTTCGACTTCACCAGCGGAAACCGTTTCTCGTGGTGTCCCAGCTGGAGTCGGGCAGTGCGGTCTTCCAGAACCGAAGCCGAAAAAGACTTGCAGAGATGGCAGGCCTGCGGACCATGGGCAAGCCCCAGACAGTAAACGCACGAGGCGTGCGGGTAGGTCTGAAACATCTTCTGCCCACAAGGGCACCGACGGAAGCCAGGAGTAGATTTCAAATCCATCGTAGCCACGAGGGAAGTAGAAGACTCAAGTCTTGTAAATTTTAAAACAATTTTCGGAACAACCAAAGGATTAGGATCCAGGCCTAAAGACACAAGAGCGCTAAGGAGGGAACCTGAGCTTCCAAGTGGTAAGGAAGATCTGGCGTCATGGGGCGGAGCCGAGGGTTTTATCACCCGGGTGGGCGGGAGGAGCCAGCTTGAAGACTTTCCGGACCAACTTAAAGCGGCAAGGAACCTGCCAGACAGTGTGAACTGAACAACGTATTCACGTCCCTAGAAACCTTTGCTGTCATGTGACTGGCTCAGAACTAATCAGAGACCAGGATTTTGTTTTTATTTTAAAACATTTTTTGAAATGTGGTCTTCTTTCAGGCAATTTAACCAATATGTAGAACAGTTTCATCAATGTACACTACCATCTTGTACATATAATCACCCAACAAACATTTTATCACCACCACCCTCCAACCAACCCTAAATCTTTCTTGTTTTTGCAGGCTTTGCCTGTAAAAACCTTAGAAGATGCCGGTGACTCGGGTTCAGAAGTGAAACAGGGCTGTCAGGGGTCGGCTGGAGGGGGAGGGCAAGGAGTGAGATCGAGCTGCTGCAAGGCAGCGCTCTCCTCCTTTGAGGGACTTGGGCCTCCCCGGCCATTGGACTCCACCCGGTGGAGAATGTATGGTGGCACCAACCAGAGGGAGCTCTGTTGCTAGCCACGGGGAGGGTGGAAGGGATTGAGCTGGCATCACGGGGCATGTGTGCGCCTCCATGCATGCACAACACCCATGTGCTGCGGTCCCGGAAACAGGGGAGGAAATGGGAAACTAATTTAAAAAAACTTAGAAGATAATATTACTGATAAAAATAATACTGTTTGAAAGGTCTTGTAGTTTTGCTAATTATTATGCCCCATCAGTCAGAGTGATGAATTCTGCACTTCGGACAGAGACATTTCATGCAACCAGGCATATGCAAACATCATCATAATCTAAAAACATTACCAGATCTGTTTACATGAGCCAGTTACCAGATTCAAATAAGAAAAATCCAGGTATTTGAATCGGGTTTCCAAAAGTTTACATAATCTGATTATAATAAGAATTTTCCGGTTTACAGGACTGAATAATCTGATTCAGTTCTCATATAATTCAATAATCCAGTTTGAATCAGATATCTACCTGCATGTAAACATGGTGATAGAAAATCCCCTTTCTAATCTTTACCTGCTCATCAGGGAACTCTCTTCTTCTTACCCTGAAAGTGAGATAACAGAGTCCCTGGCTGTAACAAATGCCTTTGTTGTCTGTGTGTACAGTGTGTTAGGACAGAAACATTCTACCACTGGAACTGAGCAGAATTTTGAATCCATATATTCCATGGTAAACATTACATGATACACATTCCATATCTATTTTTTTTTTTTAACTTCATAGTCTTTTATTCAATGTCTCCACAAATCAGATTACATTTTATATTTTGCTGTAAATCCTTGTTACAATTACACTGTTTAGTCATTGTTTTGTTCATACAATCTCACAGCAACCAATGTTAGTGTCCAGTAACGTCACTTCTGTGAGGTTATTAAATCTTTAAGTATAAGTAAATTCTCTGTGTCTTATTTCACAAATAATACAAATAGGAAAAATAAAAACCATAAACCTTAAGAGTGTGCAGTTCCATTTCATTTTCTCCATGTTAATACCTGAGTGATCCTGTTATTTTTAAGGTGTGGAGTTAATTTGAAGTTGGTGCCATGGGCACCAGATCTCCAGAAATTTTTCCTGAAGTAATCTGAGCTTTCTTGTAATGCTCTCCATCCTCTCTAGCTCTGTCACCCTTACTTGCCAGTCTTGTACTGTGGGTGGGTGGGGGAGAAAGCCAATTATAGGTTATGCACTTCAGTGCTGCTAGCCTTAGTATCTGACCTAAGGCCCCCTTTTGTTTATTTCCTGTAAGTAGGGTGGGGAATTCCAGCACCAACTCGAGACCAGAGTAGGGAATACAAAAGCCTGTTATATTCGGGACTTGTGTGTGTATTACTTTCCAAAAACCCTGGAGTTTAGGACAGGCCCAAAAAATATGTGCAAGTGTCCCTTTGTCCCCACAATTCCTCCAACACCAGTCAGAGTAGATGTTTCCATAATGTTCTGTAATGTTTGGAGTTAAGAAAAAGCATACTACTATCTTCCAGTTATACTCTCTTCAAGTGGGTGAGGCAGTCACCTGCCAGCCTCTTACAAGCCTTTTGTTCCACTGGGCCAGGTCTATTTGAGCGGCGAATTCTGTCTCCCACTTATCTTTTACTTTGTGCAGTGGTGGGATCTCTTGTTGGTTTAATATGGAATATAACTATGAAAGGTAGTGTGTGTTATATTTAAGGGTGATAGTGTAGTAGAAAAATGATTCCAGACTTGTGCAATCTCTTAGAATTTGGGGACAAATCCCTAGGGTCGACAGAAAATGACGCATCTGAAGAAATCTAAAGTGGTCCTCTTTTCGGAGGGAATATTTTGTTCTAAGTTGTGCAAATGTTAAACAACCGTCTACGGTTAAACATTGTAAGAATGATGACAGCTTGTTTGCTGACCAGAAACTATAGCCTTGATCCAGTCTTGGGGGTGCAAAGGTAGCCTCATGTCTAATTAGGGACGCAGGGCCTAGTCCCTCTGGAGTGTGAGTAAGTTTACGTAGTTTGAGGAGTATCTGGAGGGAGTGTCTAATGAATAATCTGTAGCCGTCCATATATTCGGTGGGATAATAGGGATACTATTGGTGGGTAGTGTCCACAATGCCCAATTTTTCACTGTCTCCTCCTCTAGGAGGTGCCATCCTGAGTCTTCTGCATTTCGCCCAGGTGCACAGCTGTGCTCCTCTGATTGCCAGAAAGTAGTAGGAGAAACTGGGGAGAGCTAACCAACCCTCCTTCAGCCCTGGTTGCCCAAAGTAATGTTTTGGATAGCCGTGGATGACGTCCAGACCAGATAAACCTCTGGGTGTCCCTCTGCAATTGATTCCAGAAGAAACCCGGTATGTGAACTGGCAAGATCTGAAACAGGAACAGAAGATGTGGCAAGGCATTCATTTTAAGGGTTTGGATTCTGCCATACAGTGTGGGTGGTAACAGGTTCCACATATCAGCTTGCAGTTCTTGGAGAAGCAAGAGGTAATTGTTCCTAAATAATTGGGAAATGCTTGCAAAGACCCTGATACCTAGATATTTAAAGGTACTTTTAGGGGCCCATGCAAAGGGAAATGATCTTTTAAACTCTGTTGTTGGGTTGCCACTCAGCATCATGTTTTCTGACTTCTGTAGGTTCAGTTTATAGCCTGCCAATCAGCCATATTCCGAGACAGCCTGGAGGAGGGGGGCACCAACCTTCCTGGGTCTGCCAAAAAGAAAAGTGAATCGTCTGCATGAAGAGCAAGTTTCTGCTCCTGTCCTCTCACCTCCACTCCCTGAATGTTTTTATTTTCTCTAACTGCAA
Source organism: Neoceratodus forsteri (assembly GCA_016271365.2). Taxonomy (NCBI): domain Eukaryota; kingdom Metazoa; phylum Chordata; order Ceratodontiformes; family Ceratodontidae; genus Neoceratodus; species Neoceratodus forsteri. The sequence goes on from CM057451.1 coordinate 1,099,218,052, forward strand.
TTGCTAGGGGTTCTAGCGAGAGAGCAAAAAGTAAGGGGGACAGTGGGCAGCCCTGCCCTGTGACTCTGTACACTGGAAATCTAGCAGATAAAAATTTATTGACTTTTACTCTGGCTTCAGGTTTGTCGTATAATGTTTCTATTACCTTGGTAAATTTGTCCCCTAGGCCAAATTTATGTAAAACTAGGGATAAAAATGATCAGACTACCCTGTTGAACGCTTTTTCCGCATCCATACTTATGGCCATTTGAAAGGACTTGTTACCCTTTTGGGCTGAAATAATGTTAAGAAATCTTCTAATGTTGTCTTGCAGGTATCTGCCAGAGATGAAGCCCATGTAGTCTCTATGTACTAGGGGTGATATAATTTGTTGGAGCCTGTATGCCAGAATCCCTGTAAATATCTTAAGGTCCACTGGGAGGAGAGAGATAGGACGGTATGATTTACACTCCTCTGGGTCTTTCCCCAGTTTAGGTATGACCGAAATCAGTGCCTGGTTCCACAAAAATGGGGCCACACCCCTTCCCCTCCACCAGTTCGTTAAATGCGGCTAGGAGAGGAGTTTTAACCAAAGCAACAAAACGTTTGTAAAATTCTGATGAGCAGCTGTCAGTGCCTGAGGATTTCCCATTTTTTAATTGTTTCATCTTGTGACAAAGTTCCTGTTCTGCGATATGAGCATCTAATAATTGTCTATTGTTCTCCCCTAATTTCAGGAGTTTTAGTGTGTTTAGATATTCGAGGGTTTGTTCTGCGTACTCTGGCCCCCTCTCAGCCTCATACAGCGACTTATAATATTGCTGAAAAGTGTCAGTAATCATTTTGGGAGTAAAGGGCTGCCCCCTGCCAGCTTTCTTGTTCTCAGTACTGCCCTATTAGATTTGGTTTAATTTCTGTCTAACTTGGTCTAAATGAAGTTTTATTTCTTCATCCAGGGTTGATCTGTACTGCTCTTCTAGTTGTGTTATTTGTTTTTCTAGCTCTATCCGCTGTTTCAGGCATTTTTGTTTAGTGTGGGAGGCATATTTAATGATCTCCCTCTTAAGTAGCATTTCAGAGTGTCCCATCTTACCCCTGAACTCATGTCTTCTGGTGGATTTTGTTGTAAAAAAGTTTTGGTGGAATGTTGTATAAGTTCCTTAAAATCTGTATTTGTTAAATGGCTGACATTAGGCGTCGTAAGTTTCAGCAGGTCATGGTGCCAAGTTAAGTTGTATATCTGTCAGGACATGGACTGAGAGTGTGATGTTCCCTATATTTGCTGAGGTTAAGTTCGAAATCCAATTTGCTGAAATAAGAATGAAATCTATTGTACAGTACATTCTGTATCTTGGAGAGTAGTATGTATAGTCTCAGTCTCCTGGGTGTAGAAATCTCCACTCCTTCACCAGGCCCAATTCCATACATAATCTGACCAATGTCTTTCCTGATCTAGTGGGGCCAGTCATTTTGTAACCCACCCTGTCCAAGTTTAAATCTAAAACTGAACTGAAATCCCCACCTATTATTATGAGGCTGTTTGCATTTACTACAGTGTCTTTAATTACCTGAGACAGAAAGGGTATTCTTTCGGACTCCTCGTTTGGGGCATACAAATTGAGCAAAGTGCACCTCCGATCCTTGTACTCCCCGTGGTTTCTTATAAACCTGCCCTCCAGGTCATCTTCCATTTGTGAGATCCTGAGTGGGATGTTTCTATGGATTAGTACAGCTACCCCTCTTGTGTGTGGGTGTGCCACATAATGTGAGGCATAAACTTCCCCCACCCAACTCCGTCAAAGTTTTTGGAGTTCTTGTGGGCCCAAATGGGTTTCTCGAAGGAAGGCTACCCCTACCTGTTGTCTCTGTAACTCTTGAAGGATGCGTGCCCTCTTAATCGGGCTAGTAATACCCCTGACATTCAGGGATGAGATTTTTAGATCACCCATTAGGTCTACAGGGGTTCCAAGGCTAGTCTTTCTGGGTGAAAAGGAATGCGTAGTAAAATGTGATAATTAGTCTGTCACATGGTATTTAAACTTAACAACCTGTAAACTACATACATATAATAGCTGTTCAGCTAACATTTGATACGACTGGTACTTCAAGATAAGAGAAGGCCCTTAGTCTCCATCCCCTTTTGAGTCTTCCGCAGGGCGAAGATGAAAGTCGGTCCGTAACCGCTTCCATTCCAGAGAACTCTAACCCTATGAGGGTCAGCCTCCAGAAGGGGTAAAAATTGGAGGTTACCTAGACCAAGCAGGAGTGAATACAAAAGTGTCAAAAGCTCCTACTTTGTCCACCTCGGCCTTAGGGAAAAAAGGGTTACATCATTCAGAGGTGACCTCTCAGGCCGCCACTTGGCAAGGCCAACCAGTAGTTGGGAAACCTGCCCCAGGGGTGGGCCCCCAGGACACAGAGGTGCCGACCTTCCAGCTAGGACATTCTTGTTTTCTGTGGGTTGTGAGTCCCAAGATAGCTCCAGGGAGCGGAGGCAGGGAACCCCACCACCCACGCAGCGGCCGAGTTCCCCACAGCCACCCTGGCGCAGATCCCCCCCAAGACAGCCCCTATCCATCCCCATGCACCTCACCATATAATTTTATTGTTTCTAATAAGGGTCAGGCTGCATAGCGTCAGAGAAAACCTAAAAATGGCCCTCCTCCATGGCGAGACCTTTTATGTTCCCTACATCTGGGCATGAAGTAATTGCTTCAGGCGTGGCGAGGGAGGCCCCTTCAGGGTCCCCCTTCCCTCACCTACTTACTAAACTTGGAGGAAGTTAAGTCTCAATTGCTAGAAAGTGAAAGGAGCCACCTTTGTCTAGATTGCCCTTTCTGGGACGGTATGTCTCATAGGTTAAATTTCTCCCTCAGCAATTGCTGCCTGCCATAAGACTTTATATGAAGTAACACAAAGCCGGCTCCTTTGGTCTGAATCCAGGGGGCTTCCCCACACCAGGCAGCAGGGATCCCCCCCCCCATATCCGATAACTCTGTCTTTGGTGACACCTCAGTGTGTTCCCAGGGACCCCCCCCGGTCCACCGCTCGGAGAAAAAAGGAAAAAAAAAAAAGAGTAAGTAATCCAGTTAGCTTCATCTTGTTGTTACTTATCAGTAATCACAAGTAAATTTCTAAATTAGCCATTGCGGCATTAGTCTGGTAGGAGCAACCAATTAATCCAAGCTCAAACACACAGTTTTCTGTGTGTGGTCTAGTACCTCCTGCTAGGATTGCAGGACTACCCTCCTATTAATTAAGAAGGGGTTCGGGAGTATAACAAAATCTTACTGTAGCCCCACAGTTCATATTCAGGCGTCCATGTTCGGGTCTGTCTCTGTTGTGCTTCCTGCTGGTTCTTCTCGTGTTCGGACTGAAGCTGTTTCTGTGCTCCAGGGGAATGTTTTGGTCGAGACACTGTCCCAAATATTGGAAGTCCCCGATGCTATTCACTTCTGGGTTCCTTCTGTTCCCACTGTCGTCCATTCTTTGGATTGTAGGGTCCTTCTTCGGGATGTTCGTCCCTCCTCTGGAACTGTCTGTAACCCCTAGCTCCACTAGAAATTCCTTAGCATCTTTTAGTTCTGGGAATCGCCTCCAGCCCTCCTTGGTGAGCACCTTTAATTTAGCTAGGTATTTAATTTGTGCCTAGTGGCTGGCTTGTCTGAGTGCTTTAATCAGCTGGAATGTCTTCCGGCGACGTGTGATTGTTTGTGGGGCACAGTCCTGGACAAAGCAGAGGCGCACATCGCCAAAGTGTATTTGCTTTCTGGCCCAGGCTATATGTAAAATCTCCTCTTTGACTCGAAAGTCCATGAATGCCATCACTATGGATCGCGGTCGAGCCTTTGAGTCTTGAGGGCACGGTATTAATGAGCGGTGTGCATGGATGATGCCCAGGTCTTTATCCGTTGATAGGTTTAGAATCTCCTTCAAGAAGCTCTCTGTAAAGTTCAGCATATTCCCAGACTCTGTCCCCTCTTGCACCCCGTGAAGCTGAATATTGTTCCGGCAATTTCTGTTTTCTAGTTCCCCTAATTGTTGTTCAAGGGCCTTTTCTCTGTGGTGGAGGTCTAGAAGAGCCGTGTTGTGGAGGTCTGAGGTGCTGGTGTATTCTGTTAGGGTGGTTTCCATCACCGCCGTATGAGTTTCTAGTTGTGCCAGTGTCTGGCGATCCTCCGGGACTCTAGTCTCTGGGTGGTTTAGTGTTTCGTTTGTTTGTTTCAGCATACTGCACAGTGTTTTGGAGGTGATGGTACATTCCTCTACTTCCCAATCGCTGGTTTGGGTTGAGTCTGCCGCCAAGGTGATTTCTCGTGGTGCGGCCTGCATGTTGGCTCCTGTTTTGTTATATTGTTGTTTTATGGTGGCTCCCGACATTCCCTCTTTATTCCGCTGCTTTGTAGGTAAGGTGAACTCTTATCCGGCGATTCTGCGACAGGATGGTGATTTTAGATGTTTAATGCTGCTGGATAAGATTTAGGCCAAGATGGAGCTCTGAGGTTTAAGCTGCCACCAGAAACGAAGTCTTTTTCTACACTGGAAAAGGTCCCCCACCTGCACCTTGTTTATGCCCTTGAGGTACTTGAAAGTTTCAGTCATGTTCCCCCACTGTCTCCTGTCCTCCACTGAGTACACATTGAGGTCACTTAGTCTCTCCTCATCTGTTTTGTGGTGCAAACCCTGCACCATCTTTGTTGCCCTTCTCTGGACAGTCTCCACCTTATCTATGTCCTTGCACAGGTATGGCCTTCAGAACTGCATGTAGTACTCCAGGTGAGGCTTTACCAATGTTTTATATAATGGCATCACTACCTCCCGCCTCCAGCTAGTGATACCCCTGCCTATGCACCCCAGCATTCCACTGGCCCTCCCTGCCGCCTCTGTGCACTGCTTTCTTCTTTGGTGACAGTTAGCTCCCTCCCCAACCTGTAGCTCCCCCCAGGGTTCCCTCTACCCAGGTGCATTATTTTGCACTTCTTTATATTGAACCTAACTTGCCACATTTCCGACCATCCTTCAAGATTCTCCAGGTCCCTCTTCATTTTCTGCACCCCATCTGGAGTATCCACCCTGTTGCAGATCTTGGTGTCATCTGCAAACAGGCAGACACTGAACAGGACTGGTCCTAGTACTGATCCCTGTGGTACCTCGCTGGTCACCCCCTCTCCTCATATTGTACCCCATTTACCACCACCCTCTGTCTCCTGTCTGTTAACCAGTTCCTAACCCAGTTTACCACCTTGTCTCCCATGCCCAGACTACCCATCTTGTGAATCAGCCTTCTATGTGGGACTAAAGCAGTGCAATGGTATAAACACACATCCAACTGTGAGATTTTACAGCATCACTTGGGTAATAAACCTCTAGGATTTCTGATGAATTAAGTTACATAAATTACGTAGCTCCCAGATTGAGCTTCATAAAAAGAAAATGACTCATAAGATACATTGGAGCCAATGACATATAGGTATACACACAAAGATATCAATTACCTGAATGGCTTTTCTCCTGTGTGAGTTCGGATGTGCTTCCTTAGATCACTGAGCGTAGTAAAGTACTTACTGCAGCCTTCAGAATCACAGTTAAAGGTTTTCCCCGTGTGCAGCCTCTGATGTGCTTTTAATCTGCAAAATGACAAATTAATTTTCTTCTAATACCGTACTGTTACATTCTCCTAAGCCAGCTTTCACTGTTGACTCAAAAGAATAAAGATAATGATTCAAGTAATTGTGGCAAATACCGCATATGGACTCAGTGGATTAGACAGCTTTATTTACAAGGAAATAAAAGGCTCTGCTGCATTTTATTCAGCACAATCAAACTGAGGGTAGTCTGGGGGTCTGAAATCTACTAGAGTGTCTGTACTATATCATCTGATATTTAATTAATGTTGAGGATACAGGTGCAAATGTTGTAATATATAGCGTCAGGCTTGATGTTTTTTTTTTTTTTTCAAAGACCACAAGCATGACCAACCTTAGAAAAAAATGCCCCAAATGTATAAACAGGAGCCTTCACTTTTAATAAGGACATCAGGGTCAGAAAAAAGTAATGTTAAAATCCACAGTTTTTGAAAGGGGGAAGGGAAATTGTTTAACCAGAAAAGGCATACTATGCAGGAGCTTGTTTGCAGGTGTGACCTAAGAGCACAAGGAAGTTAAGTGACTTGCTCAGGGTCACACAGTATGTAAGTGAAAGCTGAAGGGGTTCAAACCCAGGACTCTAGGTTTGCAGTTTCAGTGCCTTGACCACTTTGCTATACTGCCTCCCAAGGGAAGGGTTTATATTTGGTTTCCATGTTGTTAGCTGCCTGATTTCTTCCCTTCCCCTTCCTAAACCCTGGCTCCCCCCACTTAGACCATTTATGATGAATCAGCTGGTAAAGTGCAACAGCATGTTCCATGGAATTTAAAGGGAGCACATGTTAATTCATATGTTTTTTACGTTAAGATATGTTAAAACAATCAAAGCAACTGCTCAACTGAGAAGTTAATTGAGGGGTAGCTTTGATCTGTAACACATGGAACTCTGAAGTGTAAAAAAAAAGTGAGCACATTTATTTATTTATGTTAACTGGTGACTGGGAGAAGCACACTGAGTAGTGAGTTGGTTCCAGGTGGGGCACAGAGGAGGGGTTACTGGAGAAATGAGACAAAAATTCAAACACTGCAGCCAAAACACATTGGCAAAACTGCAAAAAGTAAAGAACAGTTACGTAAGAATTTACCATAACAGTAGATTTTCAAAAGAAACTTTTGCAACAGGTCACACACTAGGAACCTCTGCCGTCAGGCATCAGGATCACACAGAAGCTTTTCACTAGCAGTCTGCCTGGGGCCACCCATGACTTCGACATCACCACACCAGTGCTGCCTTATATCAATCAATCACTTTATTTAACAGGCATAAACACCATTGAGCAAGCTCATTTTCAAGGTGGTCCTGGGCATATATAGTAGTGGGCGGCTCCATACACTCCTCAGTTCCCCACCGAAGACCATCTAGTGAGGACGAGCTCCTGAGAGAATGGAGGAGAGCCAGAGAAACTGCTGAGATGAGCTCAGAAACGGAAGGTTGAGCATCCTGAAGAGAGGACGAGACTAGGGGAGACGAAGGAGGAAGGAGGAGAAGCCTGACCTGCTGCAAGTAAGAAAGGGGAGATTGTTTAACCAGGAGAGGCACACTAAGCCGAAGCTTGTTTCCAGGTGCGACTTGGGAGCACAAGGAAGTTAAGTGACTTGCTCAGGGTCACACAGTATATGCAAGTGGGGGCTGTGGGACTCAGACCCAGGTCTCCAGGTTTGCAGCTCAGAGCCTTAAACCACTGCGCTATACTGCCTCCTTTCGCGATTCTCTCAAAGATCTAATGTTATGATAAGATCTTACGTAGCTGTTCTATCTTCTTCGAGGATATCTCTCGCAGCAGGTAACACACTAGGAACGAGTTCCAAGCAGTGATGCACTGAACTCTAAACAGGGGAGATGGAAAACCGGGACCTAAGAAAGGAGGCACTGAAGCACTGCAAAGCCAAAGTTTGCTCACCTCCTAGAGGCAATCCAGTACTCCAAGTGGCTGCAGCACAAATCTCAGCCGTGGATACCCCCTTAAACAGGCAACCGAAGCAGCCATGCCTCTGGTAGAGTGGCCCTGGACAGCTCCCGGAAGGGCTTTGTCGTACTTCTTGTAACAGAAGACAATGCAGTTAGCCAATCATCTGCACAGGCACTGCTTAGAAAAAGTACAGTTACGTAAGAACTTACTGTAACAGTAGATCTTCGAGAGAGGCCCCTTCAGTAGGTCATCATATATAGGACTGGCGCCACCTGGCGTCGGGCCGCATGGCAGACTTTTCTAGCAATCCCTGACAGGGGACTGCCCATCCGACGTCATGTGACCGACATCAGCGTGACCGTATATAATGAACGGTCCCCACGCCCGCCCTCCAGTTCTCCCGCCGGAGCCAGGAAGAGGCTGACAGCAGGAGCGAACAGGATTTGGAGACCCTGTAAAACATAAAATGAGGGGAAGGAGGGAGGGAAAAATATGACCTACTGAAGGAACCTCTCTCGAAGATCTACTGTTATGGTAAGTTCTTACGTAACTGTACTATCTTACTTCGAGAGGGTTCCTTCAGTAGGTCATCACATATAGGACCGAGTGCCAAGCAGTCCCTCGAAGGAGAGACCAAGAGAAACTAGGAAGGAGGGAACAACCAACTCCAACGGAAAAGAACTAGCACAGTAGGCTCTGCAGGATGGCTAGGCCAAAGCCAGCCCTCCGCCTAGAAGCAATGTATAGACTATAATGCTTGGTAAAAGTATGGACACAACTCCAAGTAGCGCCAGCACAAATGTCAGCCACGAAAACGTTCCGTAGGAAGGCCGTGGAAGCAGCCTGCCCCTAGTAGAATGACCTCCGATGGTACCTGGCAGAGGTTTATCATACTTCTGGTAACAGAATCGAATGCAGTTGCCTAACCATTTGGAAAGGCCCTGCTTAGAAACCGGTTTGCCTTTCAATCTCTGGGCAAAAGAGAAAACAACTGGTCACAAGAGCTAAACTCCTTAGTCCGGCTGACATTAAGAAAGCTAAGGCTCAATATTTGAGGGAGCAGCAGACTGCTGGACTGACAGTGCAACATTTTGGAAAACTATTAATAACATGATTGATCCTCGATTTGAATCAAAATTTCATATAAATAAGGGTGGTGAAAACTAACAGATCCTTTGACAGTGACAAATGAATTTAACGTTTTGTTCACCGATCTGGATCACTACAGAGCTCAAAATAGACCGGGTTTAATTAACAACGATACAGGGGGTTGTGAGGATAGTCCAAAATTTTATTTAAAGGCAGTCACACACTTAGAAGTGTTTAAACTTCTAAAACAACTTAAGAAAGACAAATCCTTGGATGTTGATTTGTCTCCTAAATTGTTACAATTAGCCTCAGCAGAGTTAGCATACCCTGTTAGCCTGATTTTTAATGTGTCTTTTTGTTTGGGAGAAGTACCTGACCAGTGGAAACATTGTTATGTATTTCCAATTCACAAGGCAGGTTCAACCAGTGAATTTATAAATTATAGACCAATCTCCATTCTGTCGGCTTTATCTAAACTACAGGAAAATATAGTTTTGGGGCAGCTGTCTGACTATGTGGAAACACATGGTCTATTATCACAATGTCAGCATGGTTTTAGGAAGGGGAAGGGTGTTGAGAGTGCCTTGGTCGAGTTCACGAGCGCAGTCCATGAGGGCATGGAGGGAGGATGCCTGACTGGGGCCGCGTTCGTGGACTTGACCAAGGCATTCGACCTAGTGGATCATTCCCTCCTAGTTGAGAGACTTAGATGTATAGGGGTGGGTACTCCAGTACTATCATGGGTATCTAACTATCTTTCTAATAGGTTCCAAATGGTAAAGATTGGAAGTAGTTTATCTGATAAGGCTTTGGTTAAGTGTGGAGTCCCACAAGGCTCCATACTGGGGCCACTTTTATTTTCTATCTTTTTTGATTTAGTTAGTACATCTATCAAGGATACACGTTATGTATGCAGACGATGCTGTTGTTTTTAGTCAAGCGAGTACATTGTCAGAGCTTAATGTAACTCTGACTATGGAACTTAAATCAACGAAAAACTGGTTGAAAATTAATAATTTACTACTCAATAAGCAAAAAACTAAAACCATGGTATTTGGTACCCCAGTTAAGTTAACAGCTATTGGTTCTAGTTTACCAGTAGAGTCGTTGGATGGGGTTTTACAGTATATGAAAATGTAAACAGTTTCAAGTACTTGGGGGTTGTCTTAAATTCAACATTGACATATGAGTCACACATACATGCTATTACATCTAAAATACATTCCAAGATTGCTCTATTATATAGATTGTGTAGCTTTATGACAGATGAGACACGTTTGGCAATAGCTAATCAATGCCTGTTGCCTATTTTTAATTAAGCCTCAATAGCGGTGGATAATGCTCCCTGTAGTACTTTAAGGCGGAAATCGGTACTGCTGCACAAAATAGGAAGATTTGCATTATTAACATCCAATAATGTACATCATTGTAACATACTGGAGAATCTTGGATGGTTAGCAGTTGAATACCATCATAAACTCATACTGTCTAACTTTGTTTATAAAATACAGCAACAGGGGTACCTTTAATACTGAAAAATCAGCTCATAATTTTTAATCTTAAATCTTATACTAGATCATCTGAGATCCCACTATGTTAAAAATTCCTTTTCTGTATACTACTAGAGGACAGCGTTCGTTTGCTTACTGTGCACCTGAAGTATGGAATGATATTCCAGTACATATTAGAGGTATGGGTAGCTACGGGTTATTTACCACAGCCTTGAAATTATATTTTAATAATCTGTCTCAGTGTAGATGTCATTCAGATTGATATCTTTTCTGATCAAATTATTAGATGTAGAATTATAGTCTCTGTGACATGGATTTTGCATAACAGACAGAACTGTATTATAGTTTTTTTTTAAATTAACACTAATATGTGGACGTGAAATTTATATTCCTATTTAAATACAGTATGTTTTTGTACTATGTGTCTTTTGTTTCATGATGTTTTTGTAAGTATTTTTGATTGACCATGGGTCGTACCTGTAAAAGGGATTATATCCCAGTTGTACTTACCCGTACACAAATAAAAATCAAATCAAATAACACCGGAGAATCCGGTGAACATCCATCGTGTGAAGGAGTGCCTCACCTCTGTTAGAGGGGGACAGGTAATACACCGGAAGCTCCACAGATTGGTTCAGCGTGGCTTCCGACACTACCTTTGGGAGGAACCTTGGACGGGTTCTAAGGACCGCCCGGTCCCGATGAAAAATCAATTAAGGCTCCTTACAGACTAGAGCATGAAGCTCCGAAATCCTTCAGGCTGATGTGATGGCCACCAGAAAAAGCGCCTTCCAAGACAGGAAGCGCAGATCACAGCTCATAGCCGGCTCGAAAGGAGGAAGGGTGAGCTTTTCCAGGATGAAGTTAAGGTCCCAAGTGGAGTTGGACTGTGGATGGGGGGGTTTCAGATGGAGAATGCCTTTCAGAAAGGTTTTAGAGACATCCAACTGAGCCATGGGTTTACCATCCACTAGCTCATGGTATGCTGAGATAGCTGAGATATGCACCTTTAAGGAAGAGTAGGACAGACTGAAGTCGGACAAGTGAAGGAGGTATTCCATGACTTGCAGGGCTGAGCAAGAGAAGGGGTTCCAGCCCTTAGTGGTCGCCCATATGGAAAACTGCTTCCACTTCATGGCGTAAGTGGAACAGGTAGAAGGTTTTCTGGCCTCTATGAGGACCTGTGCAACCCGAGAGGAAACCCCGAAACGGGAGATTGCTATGTCTGCAGGAAACATGCATGCAGATGCATGGTCCTGAGCCCCGGGTGAACCAGACAGCCTTGATCCTGAGTAAGGAGGTCATGAGTCACTGGAAGTGGAACTGGTGGTTCCATGGAAAGCTGCTGTAGCAGCGGGAAACAGATCTGTCTCGGCCAGAGAAGCGATGATGATCATCTTTGCCCTCTCTGCCTGAAGCTTGAGAAGAACCCTCTGGAGAATGGGAAATGGAGGGAAAGCGTACGAAAATTTCCCTGTCCAAGATAGAGACAATGCGTCGTTCCAAAAAGCACCTTGCTCTGGAACGAGTGAGCAAAACTTGAAAAGTTTTGCATTATATTGGGAGGCGAAGCGGTCGCTCTCCGGACGCCCCCAACTTCGGAAGATGGATTCCGCTACTTCCTGATGCAGTTTCCCACTTGTGAGCTAGGGTCCGGGATCTGCTGAGACTGTCCGCTAGGACGTTTTAAAAGCCCGGAATGTGCACGGCCACCAGGGCCAAATGGTGCTGGACTGCCCAGTTCCACACCCTGGTCGCCTCCCTGCAAAGAGGGTACAACCGGGTTCCTCCTTTTTTGTTGATATACCAAACCACCGACACATTGTCCGTTTGGACCTGCAGTGTTCCCTTCGGAAGGAGGGTCTGAAAGGCCTGCAACGTGTACAGGACTGCCCTGAGCTCCAGAACACTGATGTGGAGAGAAATCTCTGAACCAGACCAAAGTCTCTGAGCTTGATGTTCCCCCAGGTGAGCATCCCACCCCATATTCGAGGCATCCGTGGTGAGGGTAGCTGCTGGTGCAGGGTTCCGAAATGGAAGTCCCAAGGAAAGATTGCGAGAATCCCTCTACCATTGCAAATCCTTCTGAACCATTGAGGAGAGCAGGACCGGATGGTCCAGGTCGTCCAGAAGCTGATCCCACTGCACCCACAAGGACCACTGAGTGATCCTCATGTGGATCTATGCTAGGGGAATGGTAGTGATGGAGGTCGCCATCAGGCCCAAAAGGCGAAGGACTTCCCGGGCCAGGATGGTCCTGAGGGAGGCTACTTTGGAGGCCTGATGGATGAGGTTCTCCACCCTGTCAGGAGGGAGGAAGGCTCTGCACCGGACCGTATCCAGAACTGCCCCAATTAACTGGAGTTTGTGGGCAGGGATAACGGATGACTTGGGCACGCTGACCGTGATCCCTAATCGACTGAACAAGTCCAGAGTAAAGGAAAGAGCCTCCAGCAAAGAATCCCTGGACGGAGCTGCAATCAACCAGTCGTCCAGGTAAGGGAAGACCGCAATACCCTGGCGGCACAGGAACTCCGCAACCACTGCCAGGCACCTGGTAAAAACCCGTGGTGCCGAGGATAGACCAAAGGGGAGTGCCCGGAACTGGAAGTGTTCCCCTTGTAAACGGAAAAGCAGTAATCGGCTGCGGCCTGGGAAAACAGGGATGTGCAAGTAGGCATCCTGCATATCCAGGGCGCAGAGCCAGTGATTCTCCATGAGGAGAGGTAGGAGGCTCTGGAGTGTCAGCATTCGAAATTTTTTGTACTCGACAAACTGACTGAACTGACTTAGGTCAAGTATGGGTCTGAAGTCCCCGGTCTTTTTTGGAACCAAGAAAAAATGGGAGTAAAATCCCTTTCCCCTTTGCCCTGAGGGGACATGCTCGATCGCTTCTTTGAGCAAGAGCGAATTTACCTCCTCGCGAACGAGAAGGGCTTGGTCCCCAGAGTAAGAGGACTTCTACGGAGGATTTTCCGGGGGAAACTTCAGGAGTCTAGGGTGTGTCCGATGGACACTAGTTGCAGGACCCATTCATTGGAGGTAACCGCCCACCACTCCTGCGCGTGGCGGGCGACCTCCCCCCCCACCTTCTCCCAGTTGCATGACTGAGGAGGCACTGGGGCCAGATAGTCAAGAAGTGGCAGGACGTTCGGGGGAGGACCTCCTGAACATCTCTGATTCTTGGAGGCAGGAGGGGTGGCTTTACCCGTGGCCTTACGTTTCCCTTGGCGGCGCGCCTGAGCATTCTTCCTCTGCCTCCATGTCTTTTTCCAAAAGGGCTGCTGCCGCTGTTGCTGAGAGCCCGATCGGTACATAGACCTAACAGACCTAAGTGCAACTCCTTTGTCCTGTAGGTCTGTTATGATATCTTTGGTGTCCACACCAAAAAGGACAGAGCCCCTTAAAGGGGCATCTTGAATCACTGACTGGACCTCACTGGCAAGGCCCGAAAGGTGAAGCCGCAGTTGTACAGCCAGGGTACGGGCCACAGAATCGTAAGTGGCCCGCAGAGCATGCCTGCAAGAGATCTTGGAGAGGCGGAGATCCTTGGCAAGTTCCTCCTTTAGAGGTGAAGCGTCCATGGACTGGACCTTCGCCTTCAACCTGGCCAGTCGCTCTTTGGTGGGAAACCATATGGGCCACGTAACTAAGGGACCGAAGGGCGCACATGGCCGAAGAGTAGACCTTTTTCCCGAACTGGTCCATCTGCCTCGACTCCTTGTCCAGAGGAGTAGTGCTCATGTGCTTTGGAGCAGAGAAGCGATCATGAGACGCTGAAATGACTACAGTCAGCCTTAGGATGAGACTTTAAGAAAGGGGCATCCTTTGGCGTATGGTAGAGTCTGTCTGCCCATTTGGGGACCACCGGGATAGACTGAGGCACCTGCCAGATGGTTGTGGTGAAGTCTTAATGGGGGCCCATCCATGCATCCATGGGGGAACTGGGATGGGAGACAGAGACTCCAAGTCTAGGTGTACCGCGAGCCTCTGTCTCATCAGGTCCTGTTCCTCAGACTCCCAGTCGAAGTAGTCTCTCAAGGCCTTCAAGAGGTCCAAGAAGGAAGGATCCTCCAGCGGGGATTTTAGCGAGGCCTTGCCTTTCAGTTCCTTGGGGTCCTCCAGGACCTCCTCCTCTGAGGAATCTTCTCTCCCGTCGGAGCTGTCATCATCCGCCTCCTCGATAGGACGACATCCAAGATCCGGAAGGGAAACGTCCTGTCAAGTCTTCCCCAAGATGTGGACAGTTGGAATCGACCTGCTCGGGGAAGGGGACCTAGGAAGCTGCGGCTGTGGGAGTCTAGTTTCCAGGTCCGAAACCAGCTCCAACCTAGCCCCTTGCCACCAAGACTGTATTAAGGTCTTGAAATCCGGAACAACCGGAGGAGGAGGTGGGGCCGGCTGAGGCTGGGGAGGATGAGAGACCGGAAGGGGATAATAACCCTGGGGTCCCATGTAGTGGGAATAAGGGTTAAATCCTGGGTAGAACTGTCCCAAATGACTCCAATCAGGAGTGGAACCCCCCAGGTAAGTATCCCCAGCATACCCATATGGGTAATGGGTGACAGTTCAGGGTCAGGTATAAAGTCTCATTGTCAGACCTGACGTCGGGGGAACCCACATCAGACCCGCCATAGTATAAATCAGAGGAGGGTCTGGCATCGGCACCGGCGCTACCCGATCTGGCGCCGGAAAGGGATCCGGTGTTGATGGGGCCGGCGTCAGGAATGGACGAAGGGGCTCTGATGTCGGAGCCGGGTCTGGCATCAGGGCCAAAGGTATAGGCCGGACAGCCGGTCCAGGCTGAGGGACTATCATTGGGACTGCCGGCATCCCGCTGGCAGGCTGAGGAGGGGCCCCCAGAGAAAGGTCAGCCAGCCGAGTAGGAACCTCCTGCACCTGGACGCCAGCAGGGGAGCACGGAGAGGAACCCACCTCGTCGACAGGGTCAATGGGGTCTCCGTTGCCATCCACGGACATGTCTGCTGGAGAATGTGAGGACACGGGCGAGGAAGGAGAAGGACAGAGAGGGGCTTTCTCCCTCTGGTCCCGCCGGACGTCAGGTGAAGCGCCGTTAGGCCCCAACGAGGGAACCAAGTCCGTGTGGTCGTCGGAGACGGCCGACTTAGCGGGCGGGTGGTCAGGGGTGGGACCACCAGCCGACTTATAGACCGGTGCTGGGCGGCTGCCCCCAGCCGGGGGAGCTGACTTACCGGCTGCCGCACGGTCTCCAGAGGAGCCGGGGACCGACTTATCGGCTGAGGCGGTGCGGTCGCCGGAGGAGCCGACGATCGACTTATTCGCTGAAGTTTTGTCCGTCTAACTGTCAAGTTTCCTGGGCGGCAGCTGGGCTTTACTCGTCGAGGGCCTAACGTCGTCCATGGAGCGAACCCACTCCCTAGACTTCTCCTTGTGTTTTTTAGAAGGGGAAGATTTTTCAGACGAGTCCCTAAGCCGATCCATCTTTTTCTCCAGGGAAGCTAGGTGGGCTTTGAGCAAGTGGGCCTCCAAAGTCTGCTGTCTCCCCTTTTTCGTGGCCTGGTTGAAGGACTGGCACTCAGGGCAAGAGGAGACTGGATGGTCTGGGCCTAGACAAATGAAGCACTTCGGACGACCATCTTTGTGTGGGATCTGGGTGCCACAGGATGAGCACTTCATCTTAGGAGAAGACATCAATGAAGAACAGAATTCTGTAGAAATAAAGCAACGAGAGATATACCGACGCGATGAATTTTCATGACAATCGCAAATGGAAGTCTGCTGAACAACTGACATGAGGCGATGGCGGGAAAGAACTGAAGGGCGGGCGTGGTGACCGCCCATTACATACGGTCACGCTGACGTCAGGTGGGAGGTCCTCCGTCAAGGACTGCTAGAAAAGTCTGCCGTGCGGCCCAATGCCAGGTGGCGCCAGTCCTATATGTGATGACCTACTGAAGGAACCCTCTCGAAGTAAGATCACAGGTTACTCACCTGTCCCTGTAGTTCTAGAAGTGGTATATATTGTTCATCCACGCTTTCTGGCAGTGGCCTTTCCCCTTTAAGAGATGCTGGAAAATTTCAAGCTGGCTCCTCCCACCCACCTGGGTGGTATATCCCTGCTCTGCCCCATGATGCTAGATGCCTTGCTAGGCCAGTGTTTCGCCTGCCAAGGGAGGTCAGGTGACAGGTGAAGCAACGTCTAAGTTGCAGTGCTTCATGAAAGTATGAATTGTGGACCATGTAGCTGCATTGCAGGTAGCTGTGATAGAGGCCCCTTTGAAGCAGGCCGCTGTGGTGGCCATAGCTCTGGTAGAATGGGCTTGGACAGGCCCTGGTAATGGTTTGTTGTATTTTGTGTAACAAAATGTGATACAGTGTGCTAGCCAGTTGGAAAAGGTCTGTTTAGTGACTGGGCGACCTTCCCTGCTTGAGGCGAAGGTTAACAAACAGTTGAGAGGTCTTGATATTCAATTTAGTATGATGAAGCTCGGAAATATGTTGAGCCGATATGACAGCCACTAAGAATAGTGTTTTCCAAGAAAGAAAACGGAGGCCACAAGTGGCTGCCGGTTCAAATGTTAATTTCTCCATCAGAAAATTGAGATCTCATGGAGGGGTGGGTCATCTGATAGGTGGCTTAATATGTAACATTCCTCTAAAAAACATTTTGGCTAGATGATGTTGATACAGTAATCTGACATCAAGGGGTTCATAGAAGGCCGAAAATGGAGGCCAAATGGACTTTGACAGAGGAATAGCTCAATCCTGTCTTGGCAATCGAGGCCAGGTAATCCAATTCTCTCGTCAGTGGACAAAAGGAAAAAGTTACTTACCATAGTAACCTTGCTTCTCCCAGGGGATACTCCAATATTCATAACTCTTTGCAGTGTGCCTTTAAGGTCAGAATGTCCGGAGATGGAATGCTATGCAAATGATGGAATCATTGGCATGAGCCACTTTTCAAATTCTGCCACCTATCAACTGCCTACATTCTAACCCTCAGATTTCGTGGATGCCTGCAAGACAGGGCCCAAAAGAAAAAATACTCAGCTTAGTAATGTTGTTTCTTCTAATGGAGTCTTGCTGTATTCTGACTATTGCAGTTAGGTCCTGTCTTTCAACTGCCCCGGAGAACAAAGAGTTAACTTTCCATGGCCAGCATGGAACGTTCAGCGTGAGCTCGGTTGAAGCCCCTATCTGCTGTTGTTTAAAGTCCAACCGTCAGATTTTTACGAGCAATACTCACTAGAAGTTCTGTGTGGAAACTGTAAAACTCACACTAGCCAACTGGCAACTAAATTTATTAAAAAAGGGGTTTTGGTTTCAAAGCAAAGACTAAAGTCAGGAAACCCAAAAAACAAAACACAACACACACCCAAAATAAAGGAGGGTGAAAAAGGGGCACCTCTAGGGTGCCAACACTGCTCCTGCCCACCCACATCCAAAAAACAGGTTCTGAGAGGGAAGGCGGGGTGGGGAGGTCAGAATACAGCAAGACTCCATTAGAAGAAACAACATTACTAAGGTGAGTAATTTTTCTTCAAACAACATGAAGTCTGCTGTGTTCTGACTACTTTCTACAAGCAGTACCTCCATAGAGGAGGGACAGAACCTACTTTGGGAATAGGCCTGAAGTACTGCTGTGTTGAAACCGAGCATCACTCCTAGCTTGGATATCCAGAGAGTAATGCTTGGTGAATGTAGGACTATTTTCCAGGTGGCTGCTTGACAAATTTCTAAGATAGGAATATCCCTGGCAGCAGCCAGGAGCCAGCTGTACCTCTTAGTAGAGTGAGCCCTCAGGCCTGAGGGCGGGTTCTACCTAGCTTTTCATACAACTGTATACAAGAGACAATCCACCTGGCAATAGATCTCTTAGTAGCAGGTTTGCCCACCGACTCTCCATATGTGAGGAACAACTGGGAGAACTCAAACCTGTGACCCTTGTCGCTCTATGTAGTAGCCGAGGGCCCTCTTAACACCAAACTGTGCAACCCTCCTCTCCAGAGGAGGAATGGTCAGTGAAGAAAACAGGAGAGACATAGACTGATTAAGGTGGAAATCTGAAACCACCTTAGGCAAAAACTTCCTGTTAGTTCTTAGGACCACTTTATCTCTATGGAAAGAGATGAAATCAGGCTCCACTGACAGGGCTTGCAATTCACTGATACGCCTGGCAGAGGTAATGGCTACCAAAAGCACAGTTTTCCAAGTCAAGTACTTAAGCTCTGCAGAGGACAACGGCTCAAAGGGTGGTTGCATAAGCTGGGCAATGCAAACATTAAGGTCCCAAGCAGGAGCAGGGTCCCTAAAGCGGGGATTGGTGTGCAGCAATCCCTTGAAGAACTTACAAAACACAGGATGGGCTGACAGAGGAGAGGGCTTGCCTACTGACAAGAAGGCAGAAACAGCTGCCAGATGCACTTTAAATGCAGCCGGCCTAAGTCCTAAGCCATTAAGATGAACCATATAGTCCAGGACTGTAGGCAACCCAGCAGATTCTGGAGAAATATGCTTATTAGAGCACCAAATAGTGAACCTTTTCCATTTGGAGTTGTAAGTCTTCCTGGTGGAAGGCTTTCGAGAAGCCTTAAGGATATCCAGAACCCCTTGAGAAAGGTGCAGATCAGCAAACTCTAACTCTTCAAGAGCCATGCCTTGAGATTGAGAGATTTGAGGTTCGGATACCAAATCCTCCCCGAGAGGATGTCAACAGGTTGTAATTCCTGGGAAGAGACAGGGGAAGGTGGACTGCTAAGGATAGCAACAGTGGGTACCAGGGCTGTCTGGCTCAGTCTGGAGCAATCAGAATCACTTTGCATGGTTGAGACCTGATCTTGACTAACACTTTGAACAGGAGAGGGAAGGGGGGAAAAGCATACAGAAATCTCCCTTCCCAATTCAGAATCAGAGCATCCAGGGTGGACTGAGCCCAAGACTGGGGGTCTGCACAAAAGAGAGGAAATTGGTGATTGTCTGGGGCTGCAAGAAGACCTATCTGTGGAGTGCCCCATCTCGAGAAAATCACTTTCAAAACTAGGGGATCTAGGGTCCATTCGTGATAGCCCTGGGATATCCTGCTAAGAGCATCTGCTAGGACATTGTCCTTCCCTGGGAGGTGAACTGCTATCAGAGAGGTTTGCAGGGGAATAGGCCAAGGACCACAACTTCATTGCTTCTGTCCACAAGGCCATAGACCGAGTGCCTCCTTGCTTGTTGATGTACCACATTGTGGTAGTACTGTCTGTTCTGATCTGGACCACCTTGTTCTGTACAGATTTGGAAAAGGCCTGCAGTACCAGAAACACTGCTCTGAGTTCCAAGAGACTGATGTGAAGCAGAGATTCTTGAGGTGACCATAGCCCTTGGGTGGTAAGATCCCCCAGCCCAGCAGGGAGGCACCTGTGGTGAGTATCACTGAATGAGACTGAGTGACAAAAGGAACTCCTTGTCTCAAATTGTCCTGATCCTGCCACCATTGCAAAGCCTGGATCAGGGTTTGAGTCACTGTGACTAGTTTGGTAAGGGGATCCTTTATTTGGGACCAGAAGGCTCTTAAGTGGAACTGAATGTCCCTCATCTGAAATCTTGCTCCCTGGACCACTGCTGTATAGGCTGCCATGTGGCCTAGGAGCTGCAGGAAGTGCCATGCTGGTCGAGACACCTGAAGGGTGAATGAAGAGGCCAGTTCCATAAGGGTCCTTGCCCTGTCCAGGGGAAGGAAGGCTCTTGCCCTTATTGTATCCAGCTCCACCCCTATGAAGGTGAGGAGCTGTACTGGCTCGAGAACTGACTTTGGAAGGTTGAGGAGGAATCCTAAGGAAGTGAGCACTTGCTAAGTTATTTGCAGATGTGACTTGACTTGATCTGGAGACTGACCCACTATGAGCCAGTCGTCCAAGTATGGAAAGATGCAGATCTTTTTTCTCCTTAGGAAAGCAACCACTACTGCCAGGCACTTTGTGAACACTCTTGGTGCTAATGTTAGGCCAAAGGGCATTGCTCTGAATTGATAGTGGCCTGAGGGCAACTCGAACCCGAGGTACTTTCTGTGGGAGCACCTGGTGGGAATGTGAAAATAGGCATCTTTGAGGTCCAGGGAGGCTAGTCAGTCCCCCTGGCCTTAGAGAGGGCAGAATTATTCCCAGAGTCACCATTTTGAACTTTGGTGCTTGTTCAGATATCTTAGATCCAGGATGGGCCGCCATTCTCCTGTTTTTTGGGGGGGTTAGGAAGTACCTGGAGTACAATCCTTTGCCCTTCTGTCGGGTTGGAACCCTTTCTATGGCTCAGAGCCAGGAGGGAAGAAACCTCTGCCTCCAGGGCAAGGGTCTCTGATGGATTTGCAGGTGGAAAGGATCTGGTTCTCATCTTGGGAAATTTTTTGAAGCTGAAAACCAGTCCCTGGCTTACTACTTCTAGGACCTACTTGTCTGATGTCAGAGACTTCCAGTCCTGGACAAAGTAAGCCAGCCTGCCCCCTACAGGTAGTGGAGAATCGGCCCGGGCAGACCCATCAGGGTGTCTGCTTGGCAGGGGCTTTAGGCTGAAGGGTGGAAGCAGGCCTGCCTCTCCCTCTGAAGAACCCCCTCTAAGCATAAGCAGAAGAGGAGGCCTGGGCTTAGTAAAAAGGCCTTTGAAAGGGCCTGCCCCTGCCCCTGGAGTGCTGTCTCTGAGGAGTGGCTTGCCTTTCTTTGGCCTGAGCACTCCTGTAGGTGGTCCTGTACTCGTCCATCTTTTTCATGTAATTCTCTGTCTGCTCCCCAAACAGAGAATTACCAATGACAGAGAAATCCATGGCCTTAGCCTGGGTATCCTGTGATAGGCTAGTACATCTGAGCCAAGCCATCTTACGAAGGGCCACAGATGTAGCCATGACTCTAGATGAAACATCACTAGAGTCCACAGCAGCATGAAATTGCACCTTGGATGCCTCAATCCCATCCGCAGCCATCTGCTCCAGCTCCTTGGCAAGCTGGTCAGGGGCCTGTTTAGCCAGAGCCAGCACAGTGTCCCACCTGGACTTCTGGTATCTAGCTGTGCAGGCCATATAGTTAGCCTGCCTGAGTCCCAAAGATGCTGCCATGTACTGTTTCTTTGCCATGGCTTCAATCCTCCTTGAGTCCTTATCTGGGGGGTGTGATGCCAAAGGAATATTTGCCTTATCACAGGCAGCAGCCTGCACTACCCCAATATGGCTGCATTGCTAACATACTAACATACTAAAATGCCAGCAGAATAGGCCTAACGGTCTTTCGTGTCTGCTCGTTTGGTCAGCCCCCACCCTGGGTGCTGACCTTGCTGTCCCCCTCGCCTTCTCTGGCTTCTCCCTTCCCAGTTCCGGATATTCTTGCTGCATTGGATTTTGCTTCCAGAACCCTTCCCCTGTACCTGTCCCACCCCCTCTTGAACCCCTCCACTGTCTCTGCCTCCACCAGCCCCCTAGGTAGTGCATTCCATGGCTCCACCACCCTCTCAGTGAAGTAGCACCTCCTCCTTCTCCCTGAATCTTCCTCCAGCTTCCACCCATGCCCTCTAGTGGCCCTTCCTCCTTCCTTCACACCCTGACTGTTCCTCCCCATTTACCCTCTTCATGTACCTGAAGACCTCTATCATGTCCCCCCGGTCCCTTCTCTCTTCCAATGTGTACATATTTAGCTCTTCGAGCCTCTCCTCATAGGTCCTGTCCCCCAAGCCCCAACTGCTGAGAAAGGAACTCCGTGTCCGAGCCTGAAAGGGTATACCTCTTGTCTACTCGTCTGTCCACAGGAGGTATGGAGTTAGGAGTCTTTAGAATTTTAAATGTCTGTTTCCCAAAAGATTTATTGAGGGGAATAGACAGTCTCCTGGACTCTGGGATGTCCATCATTTTGACAAAAATCAGGCTCCTCCTGATCCTCCACTGCTTCTTCCATTGGAAGCTGGAGGGTTTCAGCCACTTTCTTGTAAAACAAAGTGGGAAAGGGACTCAGAAAGCCTAGGAGGAGAAACACCTGAAGGTCTGTCTGGAGAGATGTCCGGGTCAATAGGCACATCCAGACTTTCATAATCACCATCATCATCATCATCATCCTCATACTCTCCCTCCTCCTCCTCAGGTTCATAAAATTCTTCTAAAGTATAATCTGGAACCGGGGGAACCGACCGAACCGAGCCCCTGCCAGATGGTGCCAGTTCGGCCGGAACCGAGGTTAGAGATTGAACTATCCTTATCGCTTTGGCTATTTCATCAGCGGTCGGAGAAAGAATTTGTGGATCCGAACCGAATGATTTTTCTCTTCTCTTTCTTTTAACCGGAACCGACTCCTCAGAATCGGCTCTCCTTTTGCCCGAAGAAGTTTCGCCCTGGTCAGAGGGCACTCCTTCTGGTTCGGTCGGAACTGAACCGGGTTGGCCACCCGGGTCAGCGGACTTCTCGGCCTCCCTTTCCCTCAGTCTACCTACTCTCTTATCCAGGGTAGCTTTGGGAATACTTTTACAAATTTTGCAGTCTGAATTGAGGTAGTCAAACCCCAGACAATAAACACAGGTGGTGTGAGAATCAGCTTTAGCAAAGGCTTCCCCACACACACTGCAGTGTTGAAACCCAGTGGGCCCGGTTTTTTTCTTGGGCTTCTCAGACATGGCCAATCCTATCCCAAAACTTACCCTTTTTTCGGCAATCCGCCAGGCAAGACACCCCTATCGGTTCCTGACCGTGTTACGGGTCTTGGGGAAAAAAACGTAATTAAATCAGTTTTTTTTTTAGAACCGATACGGACCGGTTACCACACTCTAATAAATTCAAAACTTTTTTAAGCCCAATGTGATCGGTTCAAACCGAACCGATCCCAAATTTACAAGTTCCACACAGAAACTAAATGTAAAACCTATCTAGTACTCACGGTACCACAGACAGAGACTTAAACCGACAGATTCGGTAGCAGAAATTCAGTAGAAATCGAGTGAAAAAATGACACTTTAACCGACTTTTTCGAACCGAGCAAAGGAGAAATCTCCGGAGCGACTGTTCAGTGAGACAGAGTAAAGAATCTGACGGTTGGAGTTTAAACAACAACAGACAGGGGCTTCAACTGAGCTCGCGATGAACGTTCCATGCTGGCCATGGAAAGTTAACTCTTTGTTCTCCGGGGCAGTTGAAAGGCAGGACCTAACTGCAATAGTCAGAATACAGCAAGTCTTCATGTTGTTTGAATTTAACTATAGCAAATTTTAACCTAAAAATTTCCTACCTAAAAAACCTCCAACTGGAGGAAGACATAAAAAGTAGAAAGTTATCATTAAGAAAAGATTCCCCACACACTCCTTACGTCAGAATCACCTGAAAAAGGAAAAAAAGGCAAAGAAGTTTTAATAAAAGTAGAAGTGTGGCATGCAAACACTATGGTACAGCATGTAATACAGAGGCCACTGGTTCTTAAAACCGGGAGGAGGGAAAGTTATGAATACTGAAGTATCCCCTGGGAGAAACAAGGTTACTATGGTAAGTAACTTTCTTTTCACCCGAGGAATACTCCAATATTTCTAACTCTTTGCAGACTAAAAAGCAGTACCTTTGGAGATGGGAAGAACCTATTTTGGAAATAGGCTCTGCAGTACAGCTGTACCAAACCTGGCATCAGCCCTTGCCTGCATATCCAAGCTGTAATGCTTGACAAATGTGTGTACTGTTCGCCAAGTTGATGCTTTACAAATATCCACCAAGGGTACTTCCCTTGCAGCTGCCAATGCTGCAGCTGTACCCCTTGTGGAATGGGCTCTAAGGCCTGCTGGGGCTTCCCTGCCCACCTTAGAATAAAAACTGGATTCACTGAACAATCCAGCAAGAAATGGACCTTTTAGATGCTGGGTTACCTTTTCCCACATCCCCATAAGTAAGGAAAAGCTGAGTTCTATCCAGCCTATGGGGCTTAATGGCTGTCATGTAGTACCTCAATGCTCTCTTGATATCCAGGCTATGTAGCCTACGCTCACCAGAAGAAGAGTGGTCAGTGAAAAACACTGGCAAAGTAAGAGACTGGTTCAAATGGAAGTCTGACACCACTTTGGGAAGGAATTTCCTATTTGTTTGAAGTACTACCTTATCCCTGTGGAAGGCAATGTAGTTCTTTTCAATACACAAGGCCTGAAGCTCACTACTTCTTCTAGCCGAAGTGATGGCCACTAGAAGAAAAAAATTACTCACCTCAGTAATTGTGTTTCTTCTAATGGAGTCTTGCTGTATTCTGACTATCTGCAGTTAGCTCCAGCCTTTAAACTGCCCCGGAGAACAAAGAGTTAACTTTCTATGCAGTGCATAGAATGCTGAGCTCGAGCTCGGTTGAGGTCTCTGTCTGCAGCCCTTTGAAGCTCAATCATCAGATTCTTACGAGCAAAAACTCACCAACTATACTATGTGGAAATTGTAAAATTTTTAACAAGCCAACTGGCAACAAAGAGCTTTGGATTCCCCAGGAAGACTCGTCTGGACACCCAAAACTAAAAACCAATCCAAAGAGGATAACAATACAACAAAACACCCAAATAAAAGGGAGGGTGTGCCAGAAGCACCTCTGGGGTGCAACACTGCACCTGCCCACCCACTTCCCAAAAACAGGTTCAGAGAGGGGAGGCAGGGAGGGACGTCAGAATACAGCAAGACTCCATTAGAAGAAACACAATTACTAAGGTGAGTAATTTTTTCTTCAAACAACATGAAGTCTTGCTGTAGTCTGACTATCTGTAGACTACCATGCAGTACCTCCATGGAGGAGGGAGAGAACCTACTTTGGGAATAGGCTCTGAAGTACTGCTGTGCCAAACCGAGCATCACTCCTAGCCTGGATATCCAGAGAGTAATGCTTGGTAAAGGTATGGACTGTTTTCCAGGAGGCTGCTTGACAAATTTCTAACAGAGGGATATCCCTGGCAGCAGCCAGGGAAGCAGCTGTACCTCTTGTAGAGTGAGCCCTCAGGCGTGAGGGTGGAATCTTTCCCAGTTTCTCATAGCAGAATTGTATACAAGACACAATCCATCTGGCAACAGTTCTTTTGGTGGCAGGTTTGCCCCTTCCCACTTCTCCATAAGTGAGGAATAACTGGAGGGAATCAAACATGTGACCCTTGGTACGCTCTATGTAGTAGCTAAGGGCTCTTTTAACATCCAGACTGTGTAGCCTCCTCTCTCCTGAGAAAGAATGATCAGTGAAGAAGACTGGGAGAGACATGGACTGATTCAAGTGGAAGTCTGAAACCACTTTGGGCAAGAACCTCCTACTGGTTCTAAGGACCACCTTATCTCTATGGAAAGAGATAAAATCAGGTTCCACTGACAGGGCTTGCAGTTCACCGATAAGTCTGGCAGAGGTAATGGCTACCCAAAACACTGTTTTCCAAGTCAAATACTTAAGCTCTGCTGAGGTCATAGGCTCAAAGGGAGGTTGCATCAGTTGAGCAATGCAAACATTCAAGTCCCAGGCAGGAGCAGGATCCCTAAAGGGAGGATTGGTATGAAGCAATCCCTTGAAAAATTTACAGAACAGTGGATGAGATGATAGTGAGGAAGACTTCCCCACTGACAGAAGAGCAGAAACCGCTGACAAGTGTACCTTGAGAGTAGCTGGTCTGAGGCCTAGGCCATTAAGATGGACCATATAATCCAGAACTGTAGGCAATTCAGCAGTGTCTGGGGAAATATGCTTCTTGGAACACCAAATGCTGAATCTTTTCCACTCTTTCTGGTGGAGGGTTTTCGAGAAGCTTTGAGAATATCCAGAACCTCCTGAGACAGATGCAAATCTGCATACTCTAATTCTTCAAGAGCCATGCCTTGAGATTGAGAGATCGAAGATTGGGGTACCAAATCCTCCCCTGAGAGGAGGTTAACAGGTTGTAATTCCTGGGAAGAGACAGGGGAAGATGGACTGCTAGAGACAGCAACAGGGGGTACCAAGGCTGTCTGGCCCAGTCTGGAGCAATCAGAATCACCTTGCAAGGTTGTGACCTTATTTTGACTAGAACTTTGAACAGAAGAGGAAAGGGAAGGAAGGCATACAGAAATGTCCCTTCCCAGTTCAGAATCAGAGCATTCAGAGGGACCGAACCCAAGATTGGGGGTCTGCAACAAAACAGAGGAAGTTGGTGATTGTCTGGGGCTGCAAAGAGATCTATCCCTGGAGTGCCCCACTTTGAAAAAATCACTTTCAACACCAGGGGGTCCAGGGACCATTCGTGATGGCCCTGGGAGATCCTGCTCAGTGCATCTGCCAGCACACTGTCCTTTCCTGGAAGGTGGACTGCTATCAGAGAGGTCTGCAAGAAATAAGCCAGGGACCACAATTTCATGGCTTCCGTGAACAAGGCCATGGACCGAGTGTCTCCCTGCTTGTTGATGTACCACATGGTTGTGGTATTGTCTGTTCTGACCTGAACCACCTTATTCTGTACAGTCTGAGAAAAGGCTTGCAGGGCCAGAAAAACTGCCCTGAGTTCCAGAAGATTGATATGAAGAAGGTACTCCTGAGGGGACCACAGTCCCTGGGCTGCGAGAGCTCCCAGATGAGCTCCCCACCCCAATAGGGAAGCATCCATGGTAAGGACCACCGAATGAGACTGGGTGACAAATGGGACCGCTTGCCTTAAACTGTCCTGATCCTGCCACCATTGGAGGGCTTGGATCAGTGTCCGAGTCACTGGAATCAGTTTGGCAAGAGGGTCCTTCTTTTGGGACCAAAAAGCCCTCAGATGGAACTGAATGTCCCTCATCTGAAATCTTGCCCCTTGGACCACTGCAGTAGAAGCTGCCATGTGGCCCAAGAGCTGAATGAAGTGCCTTGCTGGTCGAGACACCTGAAGGCTGAAGGAAGAAGTCAGTTTTACAAGAACTCTTGCCCTTTCCAGGGGAAGAAAGGCTCTTGCTTTGACATTATCTAGCTCTGCCCCTATAAAGGTAAGGAGTTGCACTGGTTCGAGGACTGACTTGGGAAGGCTGAGAAGAAATCCCAGGGAAGATGGCACTTGCTGGGTCACTTGAAGGTCTGACTTGACTTGGTCTGGAGACTGACCCACTATGAGCCAGTCGTCCAGATATGGAAAGATGGAAATCTTCTGTCTTCTTAAAAAGACCACTACTACTGCCAGGCACTTTGTAAAAACCCTCGGAGCTGATGTTAGGCCGAAGGGCATTGCTTTGAACTGATAATGGCCTGAGGGCAACTTGAACCTGAGGTACTTTCTGTGGGAGCACCTGATGGGAATGTGAACGTAGGCATCTTTGAGGTCCAGGGATTCTAGCCAGTCCCATGGCCTTAGAGAGGGGAGAATTATTCCCAGAGTCATCATCTTGAACCTTGGTTTTAAAAGATGTTTGTTCAGGTATCTTAGATCTAGGATGGGTCGCCACTCCCCTGTCTTTTTTGGGGTAAGGAAGTACCTGGAGTACAGACCTTTGCCTCAGTGTAGGGTAGGAACTCTCTCAATGGCTCCTAGGGCCAGAAGAGATGGAACCTCTGCCTCCAGCGTAGGGTTCGGAGAACTTGCAGGTGGAAGATCTGGCTCTCATCTTCGAAATTTTGAAGCTGAGAATAGTCCTGGCTTACCTCTTCCAGGACCCACTTGTCTGAAGTAACAGACACCCAGTCCTGGACGGCAAGCCAGCCTGCCCCCACAGAGACAGAAGAGTTTGACCAGGCAGACCCATCAGGGTGTCTGCTTGGCAGGGCCTTAGGCTGAGGAGTGGACGCAGCCCTGCTCATCCCCTTCTACCTCTCCTCTGAAGAACCCTCTGTGAAAGGGAGAAGAGGCCTGTGCTTAGTAGAAAGGCCTCATGAAAAGGCCTGCCCCTGCCCTCAGAATGCTGCCCTTGAGGAGTTGCCTGCCTCCTTGGCCTGTGCACTCCTATAAGTGGTCCATATTCCTCCATTTTCTTCATGTACTTCTCTGTCTGCCCCCAGAGAATTACCTTCCACAGGAAAACCATGGCCTTAGCCTGGGTGTCCTGTGAGAGACTAGTACATCTGAGCCAAGCCATTCTCTGAAGAGCAACAGATGTAGCCATGACTCTTGATGACACATCACTGGAGTCCACAGCAGCATGGAACTGTACTTTAGATGCCTCAA
Organism: Neoceratodus forsteri; assembly: GCA_016271365.2. Lineage (NCBI taxonomy): Eukaryota > Metazoa > Chordata > Ceratodontiformes > Ceratodontidae > Neoceratodus > Neoceratodus forsteri. The sequence goes on from CM057451.1 coordinate 1,099,246,264, forward strand.
TCCTATCCGCAGCCACCTCCTCCAGCTCCTTGACCAGCTGGGGGGAGGCCTGTTTAACCAGTGCAAGTACAGTGTCCCACCTGGACTGCTGGTACCTGGCTGTATAGGCCATATAATTAGCCTGTCTGAGTCCCAAAGAGGATGGCATGTACTGCTTCTTTGCCATGGCATCCATTCTCCTGGAGTCTTTATCTGGGGGGTGTGAAGCCAAGGGGACATTAGCTCTGTCACAGGCTGCAGCCTGCATGACCCCAACATGGCTGCATTGTTGGTAGAAAAACTCTGTGTCTGAGCCTGATAAGGTGTACCTCTTATCCATCCTTCTATCAACAGGAGGTACAGAATTAGGAGACTAAAATTTTTTGAGTCTGTTTCCCAAACGATTTGTGCAAGGGAACAGACAGCCTCCTGGACTCTGAGATGTCCATCATCTCTACAAAATTAAGCTCCTCTTGATCCTCTGTAGCTTCCTCCATAGGAAGCTGAAGAGTTTCAGCCACTTTCCTTTAAAATAAATAGTGGGGAGAGGACTCAGAGAGCCTAGGAGGAGAACACCATAAGGTCTGTCTGAGGAGATGTCCAGTTCAATGGGCACATCCAGACTTTCTGCTCCATCATAATCATCACTTTGTTCAAAATCCCCCTCCTCCTCAAATTCGGTTCATAAAAATCTTCAGGGCATACCCCTGAACTGTGGAACCGCCTAACCGAAATTTCTAACTTAACGGAGTCAGCTTCGGACAGAACTGAAAGAAAGCGATTCAACTGAATCACTTGGGCAATCTCATCAGCGGTCGGAACATGAACCTCTGGATCCGAACTGGTTGACTTGTCTTTTTCTTTTTGTTGGAACCGATTCCTCAGGATCGGCTCTCCTCTTGCCTGAAGAAGTATTGTCCTGGTCAGAGGGCATGCCTTCTGGTTCGGTCGGAACCGAACCGGGCTGGCCATCCGGATCAGCAGACTTCTCGGCCTCCTTTTCCCTAAGTCTACCTAATCTCCTTTCTAAGGTAGTTTTAGGACATTTTTTACAAATTTAGCAGTCTGTATCGAGGTGTTCAAACCCCAGACAATAAACACAGGTGGTGTGGGAGTCGGCCTTGGCAAAGACTTCCCCACACTCACTGCAGTGTTAAAACCCAGTGGGCCCGTTTTTTCTTGGGTTTCTCAGACATGGCTAACCTACTCAAACTTACTCTTTTTTTCGGCAACCGCCAGGAAAGACTCCCTTATCGGTTCCCAACCGTGTCACGGCTGGTGGAAAAAAACATCTAAAATATGTTTTTTTTAGAACCGATAAGGACTGGTAACCACACACTTAAGTAAAGTACAGAAATCATTATATGGATCGGTTCTGCTGAACCGATCCAAACAAAACTTACAATTTCCACACAATAATCAGAAACTACTATCTAGTACTCACGGTAATCAAGTAGACAGAGCCTGAACCGACTATGCGACACCAGACTAATTTCGGCTTAAAACCGACATTTTAACCGACTTTTGAACCGAATCATGGAGAAATTCGGGCGACTGTTCAGTGAGGCGAGTAAAAATCTGACAGTTGGGTTTCAAAGGGCTGCAGACAGAGACCTCAACCAAGCTCGAGCTCAGCATTCTATGCACTGCATAGAAACTGAACCCTTTGTTCTCTGGGGCAGTTTAAAGGCTGGAGCTAACGGCAGATAGTCAGAATACAGCAAGACTTCATGTTGTTTGAAACACTGTTTACCAAGTGACATACTTCAAGGGTGCTGAGAACATAAGCTCAAAAGGGGGAGCCATGAGTTGAGCAATACAAATATGAAGGTCCCAAGCTGGCACTGGTTCTCTCACCAGTGGGTACATATGTGAGAGGCCTTTGAAAAACTTTTTTAAAAATTGGATTTGATGCTAAGGGAACAGGCTTACCTGCCGAAGCATAAGCAGAACCTGATGCTAAATGAACCTTCAGTGTAGCAGACTGTAAACCTAATGAGTGTAGATAGACTAAGTAGTCCAACAACCCTGGCACTCCTACCTGGGTTGGTACTACACTCCTGTCAGAGCACCAAATGGGAAACCTCTTCCATTTTGCAGCATAGGTTTTCTTAGTAGAGAACTTTCTATATCCTCTTAAAACATCCAAAACTGACTCAGAAAGATGTAAACCAGCATACTCTAGGTCCTCAAGAGCCAAGCTTTGAGACTGAGTGACCTGAGGTTCAGATACAGGAGTCTGCCGTGATTTGAGGTCAGAAGATTGTGCCTATTGGGAAGGTGTATTGGTTGTTCCACTGACATGGACAGCAACAGGGAGTACCATGGCTGCCTGGCCCAGTCTGGGGCTATCAGGATCATTGTTGCTGGCTGAGACCCGAGTTTCAACAGCACCCTGTATACCAGGGGAAATGGGGGGAATGCATACAGGAATTTCCCTGACCAATCCAGGGCAAGGGCATCTAGAGGAATCATGCCCACTACTGGAGGTCTGCAACAGAACTGAGGCAAGTGATGGCTCAATGAGAGGCAAAGAGATTCTATTTCTGGAGTGTCCCACCTCCGAATAAAGTCTGTACCACTTGCCTGTTCAGGTACCTATCTATGATGGTCCTGAATGATCCGACTCAGAGTATCTGCCAAAACACCGTCTTTGCCTGGCAGATGAATGGCCTGCAGGGAGGAGCCCAGTGAGTAGGCCAGAGTCCAGATTTTCATAGCCTCCATGCAAAGGAGGCTTGATCTTGTTCCTCCTTGCTTGTTTATGTAGTACATAGTAGTAGTGTTGTCTGTTCTGATTTGCACTACCTTTCCTTGTACCGGTGGTTTTAAAGCATGCATTGCCAAAAACAATGCTCTGAGCTCCAACAGGTTTATGTGCAGAAGAGTTTCTGCACTTGACCAAGTGCCCTGGGCAGTGTGCTCTGCTAGATGAGCTTCCCAGCCCAGAAGGGATGCATCTCCTGTGAGAATCAATGAAGGAAGCTCTTTTTCAAAAGGAACCCCTTCTCTGAGGTTGGTTTCCTCTTTCCACCATTGAAGAGCCTGAATAAATGTTTTTGTTACTGGAACAAGCTTTGACCGGGAATCATTTCATTGGCACCAATGAATTCTTAGGTGAAACTGGATGTCCCTCAACTGAAACCTGGATCCCAGCACTGTACCAGTTGCAGCAACCATGTGGCCCAGGAGTTGCAGGAACTGCCTTGCTGGCCTTGGGACACTGAGCCTGAAAGAGGCTGCCAACTGCAGGATGCTTATTGCCCTGTCCCTGGGCAAGAACGCCCTGCCCAGCTTTAATTCAATTCTGCTCCTATAAACTGCAGAATTTGAGAAGGAATCAGAACGGATTTTTCCAGGTTTAAAATGATCCCCAGAGACTCCAGTAAATGTTGAGTGAGTTGGAGGTGCTCTGTTAGCTGTTGTGGTGAATCCCCCACCACTAGCCAGTCGTCTAAGTAGGGGAATACTGAGACACCTTGTTTTCGTAAGTGTGCCACTACCACAGCCAGACACTTTGTGAACACCCTTGGTGCTGAAGTGAGACCGAAAGGAAGAGCTGAGAACTGATAATGTCCTGACTGGAGTCTGAACCTGAGAAACTTTCTGTGAGACTCCCTTGTGGGAATGTGGAAATAGGCATCTTTTAGGTCCAATGATGCTAACCAATCCCCTTTTCGGACTGCTGGCAGAATCAGGGCCAAAGTTACCATTTTGAACTTTGGTTTTGTTAGGAATTTGTTGAGGACCCCGAGATCCAGGATAGGCTGTAGCTCTCCATTTTTCTTTGGCGTAAGAAAGTACCTTGAGTAAAGTCCTTTCCCCCTTTTGATTCAGTGGTATTGGTTCCACTGCCTTCAGAGAAAGAAGGTGTTTCACCTCTTCTTCCAGCCTTCTGCTTTCTAGGTGGGACGCTGGTTTGAAAGCTCTGTTTCTCTGAACAGGGGAGGACTTGAAGTTTAGGGACAGGTCATGACCCACTATCTCCAGAACCCACTTGTCTGTGTTGACGGTTTTCCAGTTGTGGAGAAAATGAGTCAGCCTGCCCCTTACTGGTAAGGGAGAGGCAGCCTGAATGGAGTCAGGGATCCTGCTTAGCCTGGGGCTGAGACTGGGTACCACACCTGGCACCTCTTCTGCCCCTACCCCTAAAGTACCCTTGCTGCGGGTATTGGGGTGCTTGAGGAAGTAGCATGGCCTGGTATGAAACTGTCTGCCCCTACCTCCCCTACTGAATGGCCTAGAGAAAGTGGAGGGTCTTTCTTTTGTAGAATTACTACGAAAGGTGGCTTTATACTCATCCACCTTCTTCATGTAACCTTGTATGACTGCCAAATAAAGAACTGCCCTCCATAGGAAAATCCAGAGTCTTATTCTGGGTATCCTGTGTTAGGTTTGTGGCTCTGACCCAAGCAAACCTTCTCTGTGTGATAGTATTTGCCATCCACCTTGCAGCAGTCTCATTGCTGTCTGCTGCTATCTGAAACTGATATTTGACAGCTTCCAGGCCAAATCTAGCTGTTTCAGCCAGGTCTGCCGAAAGAGGAGGAGTTGCTTTTTCAGACATGTCCAGGACAGACTGCCAAAGAGCCTTCTGGTACTGTGCTGCGTAGGCCTGATAATTTGCTTGCCTAATGGCCAGAGAGGCTGACAAATAACCCTTCTTGGCCATGCTTTCAATTTTCCTGGAGTCCTTCTCTGGAGGGTGAGAGACCAGAGGGACCTTTACCTTATCACAAACTGCATCTTGCACCACCCCCTGGTGGTCAGGGTATGAAAATAAAATTCAGCCCCTGTTCTGTCAAGCTGATGCTTTTTGTCCACCCTCTTGTCTAGAGGACGGACAGACCCAGTAGCTTGGAGGAGTTTAAAAATATCCCTTTTGAAGAATTTATTGATGGGAAGTGAAAGCTTCTTTGTAAGAGTCAATCCCATCATGTCCAAATATTCAGCCTCCTCCTCATCCTCTACAGTTTCAGTAGTAGGGATGTCTAAGGCATCAGCAATTTTCCTAATAAAGGAAATATGTGAAAAATAATCTTCAGTGGTCCTGGGAGGAGAGCCAAACTCCTGTTCAGGGGAGACCTCAGGCTCTATAGGCTCACCTTCATCTTCTTCCTCCTCCTCCTCCTCTCCCTCACGCTGTTCAGGAAGACAGAGTGGGATGGAGGGTGTGGCAGTCTGGACTGGGGATTGTGAAACCACAGGCATCAGACCCTGCAGTGTTTGCATAATTTTTATTGCTTGTGCAATCTCAGCCGGAGAAGACACAGTGGCAGGCACCACAGAAGTCCCCTTTTCCACAGGGGGTTCAGTGTGCTTTATCTTTTTCTGTTTTTTTTTTTTTAACAGGAACCGGGGAGCTAGCTGGTTCAGAGGGTCTCTTTTTACCAGTATCAGGGCAGAAATAGTAGAAATTGTGGTGTCACCTATAGACCCTGAGGGTTTCGGCTGATCAGAGCCAGTGGGACCCTTTAATCTTTTATTTAATCTGTCCAGACATTTTTCTAAAGTCTTGTCTGGAAAAGATTTACAGATAGCACAGTCAGACTTTAAATGGTCAAAACCCAAGCAGAAAACACAATCAGAATGTTTATCTGCTTTGGCAGACTTCACCACACTCAGAACAGTTTTTAAACCCGGGTTCACTGGTTCTCTTTTTAGGTTTTTCTGACATAATGAAGAAAAAAACGCAACCGCAGTAGTAAAAACTTTTAAAACTTAAATTTAAACACTTTTTTATCGGTTGCGGTCGGTTCAGGAACCGATCGGAGGAACCGAGTGGAACCGGGAACCGACAAAATATGAACCGAGATTAGCGGTTCAGAACCGAAGTTAGTGGTTCTAAAAAACAAAGTTTAAACAGTCAAATTACACCAAAATGAATAGAAAAAGACTAAAATTAACGTAAAATAACTTGGTTCCTCAGCGGTTAACCCGAACCGAGAGGAACCGAGAAAACTATACAAAACTAGCTAAATAAACTAATGGTTATAGAAAAACACAAAGATAAGAGGCTGCAAATGAAAATAATCAATAAATAATTAAGTATTTATGAAATTCAAGGCTTCTAGAGACTAGATGTTGAGGAGGAAATCTCCAGACATCTAGTCTTGCCAGGCGGAGAGAGAAATCTGAGGGTTAGAATGTAGGCAGTTGATAGGTGGCAGCATTTGAAAAGTGGCTCATGCCAATGATTCCATCATTTGCATAGCATTCCATCTCCAGGCATTCTGACCTTAAAGGCACACTGCAAAGAGTTAAGAATACTGGAGTATTCCTGGGGTGAGAATAAGGATCCAACGACCAGGAGGCAGCCTAAATGGAAAAGTGTTTCCATTTGGCATTATAAGTTTTTCTGGTCGCTGGTTTACGTGAGGCCAGTACAATACTGGCCACAGGGGAGGAAACTTGGAGACATGTTATGAAAGTGTCCTCAGGAGCCAAGCGTAAAGGTGTAGTGACCTCAGGTTGGGATATAGAAGGGTCCCTTGATTCTGAGTCAACAGATCTGGTCTTACTGGTAATGGGAAGGGGTCCTCCACTGAGAACTGCTGAAGCAGGGGGAACCACACCTGCTGAGGCCACAGAGGGGCTATGAGAATCATGGTGGCAGGTTCGAATTTTAATTTCAGTAGAGTCCGTTGCAGGAGAGGGATGGGGGAAAGCATGTAATAATAATAACTTTATTTTTATGGCACCTTTCAAGGCATCAAGGCGCCTAACAAATTTTAAAATAACATATCACAATCAAAATCATAAAAATGTGGAACCAATAATCCCTTCTCACAGTTATTCATTCACCAAAAATTTGGATCCACAAATAAGTTTTCAAAGCTTGTTTTGAATCCTTCCACAATCGTGCACTCCCGTACCCGATGGGGTAGAGAATTCCAAAGGGTTGGGGCCGCGTGCATAAATGCACGGGCTCCAAATGATTTCAAACACACCCTCGGAATCTCTAGCAACCCCTCGTCAGCTGAGCGGAGCAATCGTCCGGGGCCGTAGGGAACCAGAAGCTCTTTCAGGGCTTTAAAAGTCAGCAAACCGACTTTAAAGGTGATCCGCCACTGTACCGGCAGCCAATGCAGTCTGCGCAGCACCGGCGGAATATGACAGGATCTAGAAGTTCCTGTCAAAAGCCAGGCCGCAGTGTTCTGCACTAGCTGCAAGTGACAGATTTCTACCCCAGGTAGTCCTAGATAAAGGGAGTTGCAGTAGTCCAGGCGCAAGGACACAAAGGCGTGGACCAGCGTAGGAAGATCACCGGGACGGAACGAGGTGCTTAATCCTGGAGATGTTCCTCAGATGGTAAAGAGAGGATTTGATGATGGCTGACACCTGCGAATGCAGTCAGTCCCTCGTCAAAAGGTACCCCCAGGTTCCGCACCCGTTCAGAGGTCGGGAGTGAGACGCCCCCAAGGAAAAGCCCGAGGGCAAGCCCGGCCCCATTATCCAGTGCGCTGGATCCACAACCAACACCTCAGTCTTTTCCGAGTTCAACTTTAGCCAACTGGAATCCATCCACTCCTGGATTTCAGTGAGACAGCTATTAAAAGCTGAGAGAGCTTCATCCTGGTCAGGTGCAAAAGAAAGGTAGAGTTGGGTATCATCAGCATAGCAGTGAAACCTCAGCCCATACCCTCTTACAATGTTTCCGAAGGGGAGCATATACACTGCAAACAACATGGGGGACAATACTGAGCCCAGAGGAACCCCACAAGACAGAGAAACTGGGTCCAAGGAATAAAACCCAGACACCGCTCTCTGAGTTCTTCCAGTGAGGAAAGATGTAAACCACTTGAGGACTGTGTCTGACAGTCCACAGATGAACCTCAGACGGCCAAGTAGAACCCCATGGTCCACAGTGTCAAACGCTGATGAGAGATGGAATGGTTTTTCCGATCCCTCACCATCAGGAGATCACTGAGCACCTGAACCAGCACTGTCTCAGTACTACGTCTCTTTCGAAATCCGGACTGATGGGGTCCATAGATGTCATGGATGGTCAAATGGTTCTCCAGCTGCACAGCCACTACTTTCTCAATAACCTTCCCTAAAAAGGTTAGAGATTGGTCTGTAGTTTGTATGGCAGTCTGGGTCCAGGGAAGCTTTCTTCAAGAGGGGTGTTACCACAGCCTCCTTCAGGGAGCAAGGAAACTCACCTGTTTCCAAGGAGCACCAGACTATCCGTGATAGGACCGGACCAAAGGAATCAATACAACCCAAAATCAAGGAGGCTGGTCCAGGATCCAAACTACAGCACAAAAGGTGAGCACCTTGGACAATCCACATAACATCCATGAACTCCGGTCGTTCAAAGGTACTCCAGGAAAGCTGAGAAGCAGTGGCCTTGAGCCGATCCACTGCAGCACGCATAGAGTGTGCTGGCCGAAGTACCACCCTGATGTCGGCCACCTTAGATGCAAAGAATCGAGCAAGCTCATCGCATTCTATTTGTGAAAACATTTTTTGAACTTGTAGGCAGGCTGGGTTGCACAGTCTGTCCACAGTTCGAAAAACAGGGTTGTAAATAATTGATTAGCAGTTTTTTTCTTGGAACAATGCTAATTGTACAGAAAGTATTTATATAGGTTTTCTAGAAATGTTATGTTTGTTAAACACAATGAGGCAAGTACTATGCATTTTCACAATGTTTTAGCACTTTTATGAGCAAAACACTAATCAATTTTGGGAGTTAAATAAAACCCTGAAAAAGCTGAGCTGGTCAATTCTGAGCGACCGCAATCTCCCCGGACAGGAACTCTGCCTTCTTACAGGTGACTGCAGATTGATACACTTGATAATGATCCATCAATCTAAGGCGGTCGGCATCAAGGACGGACCTTCACCAGCAATGCTCTAACCTTTGTCCTATCACCGCATCTCCCTCAAAGTCCTATTAACCATGGGGACCGAGGGCGAAGGGCGAGAGGATGAACACGAACGGGAGCAATGACATCCAAGGCCATCACAAGGGCCTCCAGATCACTGCTTGCCACTGGGAGGGACGATAGATCAAGCACCGCCATCAGGCCTTCAGAGCTTACATCTCGTAAAGGGCGGTACCTGACCATCTCCACAGAGGCAGGCCTATGAAAGGGGGCACTAAAACTAAACCCCACGGTGTAATGATCGGACCATCCGACTGGTTCCACCACCAAATCGGAGGCTTCGATCCCAAGGAGGAAGACTAAGTCAAGAGAGTGACCGTGTTTATGGGTAGCAGTGGTAACTATCTGTGTAAGGCCCAGAGATGTCATTAACTGGAGGAAGTCTTGTCCAAACTGCGAGAGTTCGTCATTGACCCAGGCGTTACAGGTCGCCTAGAACCACCAGCCTGGGCAACTCAAACGCCATGTCGATGACGAAATCCGCGACTTCCTGAAGGAAGAAAGAATTACTCACCTTAGTAATTATATTTCTTCTAATGGAGTCTTGCTGTATTCTGACAATTGCAGTGATTCCCAACCTTTGAACGGCCCTGCAGAACTAAGAGTTAACTTTCCATGCAGGGCATGGAACGCTGAACTCGAGCTCGGTTGAAGTCTCTGTCTGGACTGTTTTGAACTTAAACCGTCAGATTCTTATGAGCCCAACTAAACTAAAAATTCTATGTGGAAATTGTAAAAATTCTACTAGTCAACTGGCTGAAGAAAGTTTTGGATTCCCAAAGAAGACAAGTCAGGAAACCCAAAAACAAAACCCAATGTACTAAAAATAACAATAATAAATAAGCACCCAAACAAAAAGGGAGGAGGGTGCAAGCAAAAAACACCCCTTGGGTGCAACACTGCACCTGCCCACCCACTTCCCAAAAACAGGTTCTGAGAGGGGAGGCAGGGAGGGAGGTCAGAATACAGCAGGACTCCATTAGAAGAAACACAATTACTAAGATGAGTAATTTTTTCTTCAAACAACATGAAGTCTTGCTGTATTTCTGACACTGCAGACTACTAACAGTACCTCCAAGGAGGAGGGACAGAACCTACTTTGGGAATAGGCTCTGAAGTACTGTTAGAAACCAAGCATCACTCCTAGCCTGGATATCCAGAGAGTAATGCTTGCAAAGGTATGGACTGTTTTCCAGGTGGCTACATGACAAATTTCTAAGAGACGGATATCCCTGGCCACAGCCAGGGAAGCAGCTGTACCTCTTGTGGAATGAGCCCTCAGGCCTGAGGGTGGAGTTTTTCCCAGTTTCTCATAGCAGAACTATATACAAGACACAATCCACCTGGCAATAGATCTTTGGTGGCAGGTTTGCCCTTTCCCACTTCTCCATAAGTGAGGAACAACTGAGAAGGAACTAGAAGGGGACAGGATCAGTTGTGTTCCAGTACAGTAGCTGCTTCTTGTTGCTTTTACAGGGTTTCTTGTGGATGTTACTTGGTAGAAGTTATTTCTTTTCTTTCTTACTTCTAAGGGGCTAGCAGAGTATTGTTTTTGGGGCTGTTGGAAGTTTGAAAACTGGCTTGGTGACTGTAAGTGGGCTCATTTGTTGGATGTTTCACTGTGTAACAGGCTGCGCTGGTGGAGGCCTATTTCTTCTGATTTAAAACCTATTTGGTGGGATTTGCTTGGAGCTGGTTATTTGAATTGGAGACCGGTCCTCTTCAATGTCTTTATAAGCGACATTGCAGAGGGACTGGAAGGAAAAGTATGTCTCTTTGCAGATGAGACAAAGATCTGCAACAGAGTTGATGCACAAGGTGGGGTGGAAAGGATGAGAAGGGACTTGGCAAAGTTAGAGAAATGGTCAAATATATGGCAGTTTAGATTCGATGCTAAGAAGTGCAAGGTAATGCACCTGGGATACAGAAACCCAGGGGAAGAGTACACAATGGGGGTGAGATACTAACAACAACAAAAATGGAAAGGGACCTGGGGGTAGTCATATCAGATGACCTAAAGATGGACAAGCAATGTGAGAGGGCAGTAAGGAGGGCTGGGGGTGATACTGGGATGCATAGGGAGAGGCATCACCAGGAGAAAACAAGAAGTTGTTATCCCTCTGTACAGTCAGCTGATGAGACCCCATCTGGAGTACAGTGTGCAGTTCTGGAGACCCAATCTCCGCAAGGACATAGACAAGATGGAAGCTGTCTAGAGGAGGGCAACTAAAATGGTGCAGGGTCTACATCAGAAGACATATGGAGAGAGAGACTAAAGGAGCTTAATATGTATAGCCTCGAGGAAAGTGGGGACATGATAGAAACTTTCAAGTACCTCAAGGGAATCAACAAAGTCCAAGAGGGTAGCATCTTTCAAAAACAGAGGTGTGCAAGAACAAGGGGGCACAATTTGAAGATGGGGCTGGCTCAGAGGTAATGATGGAAGTATTTTTCACAGAGAGGGTTGTGGATGCATGGAACGGCCTCCGGAGGAGGCTGTGGAGTCAAAACAATGGTGGAATTCAAGCATGCATGGGACAGTCACAAGGCAATTCTGGGGGGGGGAAGGTAGAAAGAAGTAGGCTGCTGGTTAACTAGGATCTGCAGCTTATCCATTAGGTAGGGAAATGGGCAGACTGGGTGGGCCAAGCAGTCCTTATCTGCCATCAAATTCTATGTTTCTATATCTGTTAATTTCAAGCCTATTTTGATGTGTTAGTGAAGCTGATTGAATTGGAGACCTGTTTCCTTTGGCAGCAAACATATTTTGGGGACTGTGAGTTGAATTTTGACTCCTTTTTGCTAACTTCACTAGCTGCAAAGGTTAGTGCATATAGGGTTACCACCTGTCCTGATTTTCGAAGGACAGTCCTGATTTGGGCAACTATGTCCTGCAAAAAATGCATGAAAAATACTACATGTCCTGACTTTGGAGAAAAAAATATTTTCTAATTTTCCACTACATGTTGCAGAAAACTATAATTCCTTAATTAAAATACCTTAAAATGATAAGAAACAATAGAAGCAACTAAGAAACTACACTACTTAGTCTTTATTCTGATTGTATAGTGCAAACAAGCCTGTTGCATTAGTCGAGGTTACGTACTGTCCTGCGAAAACTCATGTTTCAGTAAGGAATGTCCCACTTTAGGCTTCTTAAAAGGTGGTAACCCTAAGTGCATAGTGGGGGAAGGGTGTTAATGGTCTGGCCATGTCTCACTCAGCTAACTGACTGGAGGCAGAGCTGAATCAGGTTTGTGGTATTAGTTGCTTTGGCTTCTCAGAAGGAACTAGAAGGGGACAGGATCGGTTGTGTTCCAGTACAGTAGCGGTTTCTTGTTGTTTTTACAGGGTTTCTTGTGGATTTTACTTGGTAGAAGGTTATTTCTTTTCTTTCTTACTTCTAAGGGGCTAGCAGGGTATTGTTTTTGGGGCTGTTGGAAGTCTGAAAACTGGTTTGGTGGCTGTAAGTGGGCTCATTTGTTGGATGTTTCACTATGTAACAGGCTGCGCTGGTGGAGGCCTATTTCTTCTGATTTAAAACCTATCTGGTGGGATTTGCTTGGGGCTGGTTCTTTGGCTGCAGGGCTTGGAGGGGCAGACACAGGGCTGATACACTCTCTCAGAGTCGGGTGTAGGCCCAAATCCCACCCTCCCCACCCTCCTCCCCAGTGCTCTGATTATTTATAGGTGAACACCTGCCCTGCAATTGGAGGAAAAGGCTGCAGGTGCAGCTCATGTAGTTCTAGCCACTGGGGGTTGGATTTAAAGGCTGGGAGATAGGAGCTTAGGGAGTTGTTCACTTCCCTTACAAGTTTACTGTGTTGTACTGCACCTAGTAAAAGGGTTACCAGTTTACTGTGGGACTGTATCTAGGATTAGTGGGTGACCTGATTAGGCAGTAGGGGTGTATCTTGGACTAGTGGGGAACCTGGTGGCTCACCCAAGGAAACCTACTTGGAGGGGGATGGGACCACACATCATTAGGGCAGGCATCTTTGGGAGGGTGGTGGGGTGCACAGAGTGTGGGGCAGCCATGATACTGGACTGGGCTTGGAAGTTCAGTGGTTACCCAGTGTGCTACCAGCTGGCACAGCTTAGGGAGGAGGTCATGGGGATTAGGAGACAGCTGGGGGAAGGGAGGAGGTATGGTTGGGGAAGAGGGCAGGGGATCTCCCACGGGGTTGCACCAAACACTAGGGGCGGGGACACAGGGAAAGGAGTGCAGGAGAATACTCTGGGGTCACACACGGACCCTGGCAGAGAGGGCCCAAAAGGAGGACACTACCAAGGAAGCAGGCAGGTAACTGGGGACGCTCACAAGGGGGGCCAGAGGGACAACATTCTCAGGGAAGTAGGCAGATGGCCGGGGCTGGACAGAAGGAAGCAAGGCGGGGAGGTGGATCGGACCTTATGCTCAGTAACCTCTTCACTTCTCTTCTTCTGCTTGAGGATAAGGTGGGTGATGTAGCCATGACGGTGTGGTTAGAGATGGAAAGGGAGTGGAGGCAGAAGGTGGGGGCCGGATAGCAGGAGGAACAGGGGGGAACCTGGAATGCAGGAAAATGGGGGGAGCAGTGAATCAGAGCAGGAGGAGCAGGGGGAAGAGGGAGGAAAGCGCAAGGAGAAGGACCAGCTGGGAGGAAAGGGCAAGGAGAAGGACCAGAAGTACAAGGAAGATACAGTAAAGGGAGCTGAGGGTTTAGGCCAGTGGAGCACGACAAGCAAGGAGGGATTAAACGGAGACAGGAAGGAAGGGAGGGAGGACGAGCTAGGCTAGTTTAGCGGATGGGGGAGAAGAACCAGTCGCGAGCAGTGAGGGGGGAGTTAGCTAGGTACAGAAGGATACTCGGGAGGAGGAGAGGCATAGGATCGGAGGGGAGGGGGTAGCCAGGGTAAATAAGGAGGGGGCGGCATGTGGCACCCAGATAGGGGTAGGAACAAGGAGCCAGCTGGGTGGAGGGGCCGGTAGAAAGGATGAGGGACATGGAAGGAGGGGGAATGGAGGAAAAGGAGCAGTCAGAGTGCTCCTGTTGGGGGATTCTATGATCAGGGGTATCAAATGGGATAGGGAGGGAGAAGCCTGGCCAGTTAGAACAAAATGCTTCCCTGGACTAATGGTGCACAGGTCCAAACACGAGGTATATAAGCTGGCAAGGGATTGTGGGGGTTCCCCGGACAAACTGGTCCACCTGGGTACAAATGACATTGAGGGAAATAGCAAGCTAGAGATACAGGCAAGATTCAGGGAGCTTGCCAGGGTCTGTCATGACACAGGATGCACAACTTCCTTCTTAGAAATCCTGCCGGTGCCAAGGGCTAGTGGGGAACACAAAAGGAAGATTAGGGAGATAAACCAGTGGCTCAGGGAGTAGTGTGAGGCCAGAGGGTATGGGTTGATGGGGGACTGGGGGAGACCTGGGAGGATAAGGAGCTGTATGCTACAAAAGGCTCCATCTCAATTTGGAGGGGAGGAGAATCCTTAAGTTGAAAATAGAGGGGTTCATTGGAGAAAAGTGGGGTTTAAACTTGTAAAGGGGGGAGGGATGGGAGAAAAGGCTGTTGAGGGGGGCCGATAAAGGAGGGACTCTGTCTCCACCCCCCTGGGGAGCTGGAGGAAACAGGGAAAAGGCCGACTGGTAAAGTGCAGACCAGGGGAAAACGGAATCCCCATGGGAACATGAGTAGGGGAAATGGAAGTATAGGGAAAGGGTGGAAGGTAGTCCTGCTAAATGCCAGGAGCTTGGGCAATAAAATGCCTGAGCTCCAAGTGATGCTAACTGAGGGAGCGGTGGATGTGGCAGCGGTCACTGAGACCTGGGCCACCACAGGATACGACTGGGACCCGAACCTGGAGGGTTACACTATGTTCAGGAAGGACAGGGGGGAGGGAAGGGGAGAAGTGGTAGCAATGATAGTCAAAAACTGCATTGGCATAGGGGGAGTAGAGGAGGTGGAGGGAACCGTGGAGGCGATTTGGGTCACCTTGATAACAGGGAGGGGGACAAGACAGTAAAAATAGGAGTGGTGTATGGACCCTCTGCACTGGCAGAGGAGCTGCAGAAGAGTCTGGTGGCAGATTTTGGGAGACACTGCAGATTGGGCAGGGGAAGGGTGGTGGTGTTGGGGACTTAAACATGCCAGGAACAGACTGGGAGACATGACATCCCTCGGTGGCCAGGAACAGAGGTTGTTGGATGTCTTCAAGACGCTGCTCAACTCAGCAGGTGGGGAACCGCACCAGGGGCGAGGTACTGTATGTGGTCCTGGCAGACAGTGACCGATCAGCCTAGAGGTATGGGACCCGACATGGGAGTGACCACAGTCTGGTTCTGCCTGGACCTAGGAGGGTAGAAGGCTGCACAAAGATCGGAGGTGACTGACTTTCAGGAGGGCAGATTTAAGGTAATGGGAAGGATCCTTATGAGCATTTGGATGTGATTGGGTCAGACATGGACGCTGATAGTAGGTGGGAAATCATCAGAGAGGGGTGCAGGATGCTACCAGCACCCAGCAAGAGTAAGACTAAAATGCGGTAGGGCCCGAAAACTCTGCTGGTGACCAGGAGTTCCAGGAGGTGGTGCGGGGAAGAAGGCAGCCTATAGGCAATTCAAGTGCTCAAGGAGTAAGGGATCGGGAATATGAGCTGATGGCTAGAAGGGCCACTAGGGTGGTGAGGGCGGCTAAGGCAAGGAAGGTGCAGAACCTGGCCAGGGTAATTAGGAGAGGGAACAAGGGGTTCTTTAGATACATTGGGGAAAAACGAAGGGTAGATTAGCAGGATTAAAACAGGGGAGAGATCGGCACAAGACCCGGGAGAGCGGGCTGAGGTACTAAATGAGAACTTCACCTCAGTTGTCACCAAGGAAACTGGGGGTGCTGCATCATACATGGGAGGAGACAATGATACTGAGGAGGGGGGGACCCTTACCGATCGGCGGGTCTGGGGAGAGGGTGAGGCATCACTGGCAGGAGGGGAGAAGGCTAAGCAGGGAGAAGAGGTAGCAGAAGTGGAAATCACAGCAGAGAGAGTGAGGGAAGCCCTCAGGTCCTTAAGACAGAGAAAGCACCGGGGCCGGATAAATTACATCCCAGAGTGCTGAAAGAACTTGCAGATGTCCTGCTAAACCCCTGGCGGAGCTTTTCACCATCTCTGAGGACAGGGTGGGCTCTTAGACTGGAAGGTGGTATATAGTGCCTATCCACAAGGGGGGACCAAGGGAGGTGGCAGGGAACTACAGGCCTGTCTGCCTGACATCAGTGGTGGGCAAGGTTGATGGAGAGCATTGTCAAGGAGAGGCTAGGGGGACCTGGAAAGTCAGGGTGCTCTGGACGATAGACAGCATGGATTCATCCTGGGAAATCGTGTCAGACAAACCTTGTGGAGTTCTATGACTGGATGACGAGTGCCTTGGACCTGGGTAGACCAGTGGACGTCCTCTTTCTAGACTTCAGCAAGGCATTTGACTCTGTTCCTCACGAGGGCCTGTTGGATAAGCTGGAAGAAATGGGGGTGGGGAACCAGATGATCAGATGGATAGGCAACTGTCTCCAGGACCAGTCACAGAGGGTCGTAGTTGGCTGGATACTCATCCCCAAGGAGGGTCATTAGTGGGGTCCCACAGGGATAAGTCCTTGGGCCCCTCCTGTTCAACGCCTACGTCTCTGACATAAGGACAGGTATCAGGAGTGAGATGAGTCTCTTTGAGGATGACTCAAAACTGGGGGCGGTGGTGGATCGGGAGGAGGGGAGGGTGGCTCTACAGGGGGACCTGGAGACTCTGGTACGATGGTCTAGAAAGTGGAAGCTGAGGTTAAATGCAGGGAAATGCAAGGTACTGCACCTGGGGGCCAGAAACCCGGGCCAAGTGTACACCCTGGGGGGGAATGCTACAAGTCTCGATGGCTGAGAGGGACCTGGGGCTGGTGGTGGATGTCAAGATGAACAACTCGGAGACTTGTAGGAGGGCAGCAGTCAAGGCCAACAGGATGCTGGGATGCATCGCTAGGGGGATCACCTCCAGAAGGAGGGAAGTGATACTCCCTCTGTATAACTGCTTGGTGAGGCCACACCTTGAGTACTGCATGCAGTTTTGGAGGGCACACTTAAAGAGGGACATTAAACTCCTGGAGAGGGTCCAGAGGAGGGCTACCAAAATGATTTGGGGCTTGGGGGACAGGACCTATGAGGAGAGGCTCAAAGAGCTATATATGTACACACTGGAAGACAGAAGGGACCGGGGGGGACATGATAGAGGTCTTCAGGTACATGAAAGGGGTAAATAGGGGAGGAGCAGTCAGGGTGCTTCAAAGGAAGGAGGAGGGGGCCACTAGAGGGCATGGGTGGAAGCTGGAGGGAAAGATTCAGGGAGAAAGGAGGAGGTCTACTTCACTGAGAGGGTGGTGGAGCCATGGAATGCGCTGCCTAGGGTGGAGGCAGAGACGGTGGAGGGGTTCAAGAGGGGGTGGGACAGGTACAGGGGAAGGGTTCTGGAAGCAAAATCCAATGCAGCAAGAGTATCCGGAACTCGGAAGGGAGAAGCCAGAGAAGGCGAGGGGGGGCAGCAAGGTCAGCTCCCAGGGTGGGGGCTGACCAAACGAGCAGATGCAAAAGACCGTTAGGCCTATTCTGCATGCATTTTAGTATGTTAGTAACTGGAAGGAGTCAAACCTGTGACCCTCTGTATGCTCTATGTAGTAACTAAGGGCTCTTTTGACATCTAAACTGTGTACCCTCCTCTCTCCTGAAGAAGAATGATCAGTGAAGAAAACAGGGAGAGACAAAGACTGGTTTAAATGGAAGTATGAAACCACTTTGGGCAAGAACCTTCTATTGGTTCTAAGGACCACTTTATCCCTGTGAAAGGAGATAAAATCGGGTTCCACTGAGAGGGCTTGCAATTCACTGATAAGCCTGGCAGAGGTAATGGCTACCAGGAACACAGTTTTCAAGTCAAGTACTTAAGCTCTACTGAAGACATAGGCTCAAAGGGGGGTTGCATAAGTTGAGCAATGCAAACATTCAAATCCCAGGCAGGGGCAGGGTCTCTAAAAGGGGGACTGGTGTGAAGCAATCTTTAAAAATTTACAGAACACAGGAAGGGAAGATAGTGAGGAAGGCTTCCCCACAGACAAAAACGCAAAAACAGGTGACAGGTGTACCTTGAGAGTAGCTAGTCTGAGGCCTACGCCATTAAGAGGGACCATATAATCCAGAACCATAGGCAAGTCAGAAGTGTCTGGAGAAATATGCTTCCTAGAACACCAAATGCTGAATCTTTTCCATTTGGAGTTGTAAGTCTTTCTGGTGGAGGGCTTTCGAGAAGTCTTGAGGATATCCAGAACCCTTGGGAAAGATGCAGATCTGCAAACTCTAACTCTTCAAGAGCCATGCTTTGAGATTGAGAGACTGAAGACTGGGGTACCAAATCTTTCCTGAGAGGATGTTAACAGGTTGTAATTCCTGGGAAGACATAGGGAAGATGGACTGCTAGGGACAGTAACAGGGGGTACCAGGCTGTCTGGACCCAATCAGAATCACTCATGGTTGAGACCTTATTTTACCAAAACTTTGAACAGGAGAGGGAAAGTGGAAAGGCGCAGAAACTTCCTCCCAATTGAGGATCAGGGCCCAGAGGAGTAAGCCCAGGACTGGAGGTCTGCAACAAGAGAGAGGGGTTGGTGATTGTCTGGGGCTGCAAAGAGATCTATTTCTGGAGTGTCCCACCTTGAAAAAAAAAAACTTTCAAAACCTGGGGGTCCAAGGACCATTCGTGGTGGCTCTGAGAAATCCTGCTCTGTGCATCTGCTAGCACATTGTCCTTGCCTGGAAGGTGAACTGCTAGAAGAGAGGTTTGCAGGGAATAAGCCAGGGACCACAACTTCATGGCTTCTGTGCACAAAGCCGTGGACCAAGTGCCTCCCTGCTTGTTGATGTACCACATGGTGGTATTGGTGTCTGTTCTGACTTCAACCACCTTGTTCTGAACTGACTGTGAGAACGTTCTTAGAGCCAGAAAAACTGCCCTGAGCTCTAGAAGATTGATGTGAGAAGGGATTTTGGGGACTACAGGCTTGGGCAGCACGGGACCCCAGGTGGGCTCCCAGCCCAGGAGAGAAGCATCCGTGGTAAGGACCACTGAACAAGGCTAAGCAAACAAAGGAACACCTTGCCTTAAATTGTCCTGATCCTGCCACCACTGGAGGGCTTGGACTCAAGGTCAGAGTCACTGGAATCAGTTTGGAAGGGAGTCCTTTCTCTGAGACCAGAAAGCTCTCAGGTGGAACTGAATATCCCTCATCTGGAATCTTGCCCCTTGGACCACTGCTGCTGAAGCTGCCATGTGGCCCAAGAGCTGGAGGAAATGCCTTGCTGGTAGAGATACCTGAAGGCTGAAGGAAGAAGCTAGTTCCATAAGAGCCCTTGCCCTTTCTAGAGGAAGAAAGGCTCTTGCTCTGAGTGTGTCCAGTTCTGCCCCTTTAAAGGTAAGAAGCTGGACTGGTTCGAGAACTGACTTGGGAAGGTTGAGAAGAAATCCTAGAGAAGTGAGCACTTGCTGGGTCACTTGCAGGTGAGACTTGACTTGGTGTGGAGACTGACCCACTATTAGCCAATTGTCCAGATATGGAAAAATCGAAATATTTTACCTTCTTAGAAAGGCAACTACTACTGCCAGGCACTTTGTGAAAACCCTTGGGGCTGAGGTTAGGCCAAAGGGCATTGCTCTGAACTGATAATGGCCTGAGGGCAACTCAAACCTGAGGTACTTTCTGTGGGAGCACCTGATGGGAATGTGAAAGTAGGCATCTTTGAGGTCCAGAGTTATCACCTTGAACTTTGGTTTTAAAAGATGTTTGTTTAGGTATCTTAGGTCTAGGATGGGTCGCCACTCCCCTGTCTTTCTGGGGTCAGGAAGTACCTGGAGTACAGTCCTTTGCCCCACTGTAGGGTAGGTACTCTCTCTATAGCTCTTAAAGCTAGGAGAGAAGAAACCTCTGCCTCTAGGGCAAGGGTTTCTGAAAGATTTGCAGGTGGAAAAGATCTGGCTCTCATCTTTGGAAATTTTTTGGAGCTGAGAACCAGTCCCTGGCTTACCTCTTCCAGGACCCACTTGTCTGAAGTAACAAGAAGAACAGGAAGGGTGAGAGTTGTGAGGAGAGAGTAAGCATCCGGAGAAACAGTAGAGGGGACACAAAATAAGACATGTTAGGAGTGGTGTAGTGCAATGGCTGTGGGGCGGCAGTGTTCCGGGAGACATTCTGGAGGCTGCGATGCTGCCCTATTTGCAGGCACCTCTCTGGTCTGAGAGAGGAGGTTGCCGCCTCAGGCTGACCTGGCTAGATTCTGGAACCTCCTCCCCCACCCAGGGACCACCAGGCCAATGCCACTACCTCAGAGGTTGCCAAGAAAGAGGAGAGACTGGACCAGGGTGGGCTCAGGGAGGAGAGGGTGGTGGAACAGAGTTGCATCCTCCAGCTTTACCTCTCCACACTTCATTACGCTCTTCTGGTGGATAGTGGTTCCTCTGGAGGCACCTGCAGTGCAGACCAGGAGGATGCTGGGAACCTTCTGAAGACCCCACAGGAGGTGGCATGGGACCCCACAGGGAAGGAAACAACTCCTGGTGGGGACTCAATCATTGGGGAGTAGAAATGGGGAGGAAGGGAGAGGAGGTAAGGTGCCTCCTGGCCCACGGCTTGAGGGACAGGAAGCGAACCTCAGGATCGTGGGAGGAGCTGCACGAGGAGGAGCTGGATGTCACTGTCCACCTAGGGACAAATGACCTGGCTAGGAATGGGATCACAGCAGTGCAAGAGGAGTTTGTAGAGTTGGGAAGGGGCCTTAGACAAGTAGCGCATACGGTAACCTTCTCGGAGGTGCTGCCTGTCTATGGCAAGGAGATGCTAGGGCACTCCTCACCAGGAAATTCAATGAGTGGTTGAAAACTGTGTGGAGCCCAGGGTTTTGGCTTCACTGGGGACTGGGGAGCCACCTGGAGGGATGCAGACCTATACTGGTGTGATGGTCTGCATCTGTCCACGGGGGGATCCAGGATCCTAGGTGAGAGGTTTAAATGCTTCATTGGCAAACATTTAAACTAGCCAAGGGGGGAGGCACTGAAAAGGAGCAGGGAAATCCGAGCCTCCCCCGACAAAACATGGTGATTAGTGAGGTAAACACCAAGGTACAGAAGTTATTAGGGAGCAGAACAGATTTAAATGTGAAAAAAGGCAACGCAGTAAGGACAGAAATGGGGCTAAAAGGGTAAGGCTATCAAAAGTGGAGGGTGATGAGTACCAATGCCCGTAGTCTGTGTAACAAGCCCCTGAACTAGTGGCCTTGATGGAAGAGGGCTGCCTGGATATTGTGGCAGTCACAGAAAAATGGTACACAGAGAACCATGACTGGGATGTCAACATACCAGGATACACAATCTGCAGGAGGGACAGGAGGTAAAGGAGGAGGAGGAGAGTAGCTCTCTATGTAAAGGAAGGTATCAAAGCAACAGAACTAAAGAGTAAACAGGGAGCAGATGAGGCACTTTGGGTCACCCTGGAGACAGGAAATGGCACTACAATCCACATGGGGTTTATACAGACCCCCATCTCAGGGGAGGGAATGGACAAGGAAATGATAGAAGGCTTTCTTAGAATGGAAGAAAAGGAGATATTGTTAATGGGGACCTGAATATGCCAGATGTTAACTGGAGCACCTTGCTGCAGGCACATCCAAGAGCAGGGTCATTCTTGATGCCCTACAGGGGCATGCCTCAGACAGCTAGTATTGGAACCCACTGGAGGGAGCAATCTTAGACCTGGTACTCTCAAATGGGGACGGAGAAAGAATCTCAGATTTAGAAGTGGGTAGCCATCTGGGAACAAGCGACCACCAAATAGTGTGGTTCACGATAAACACAGCCATACAATCAAGCCATACAAAACAAGGGTACTGGACTTTAGGAAGGCTGACTTTGGGAAAATGAGAGAGTGCCTCAGAAAAGCACTAGCAAATAGGCAAGAAGGAGGGGTGGAGGAACAATGGGGAGTGATCAAAACAGCCATCACAGGGGCAACAAGCCTTTGTGTAAAGCAAATCAATAAAACACAACAAAGGAAAAAACTACTATGGTTCTCAAAAGAGGTGGCAGGGAAGGTTAAGGAGAAAAGGACAGCATTCAGGAAATATAAGGAAACACAGAAGGAGCAAGACAGAGAACTTTATCAGTTAAAGCAGAAAGAGGCTGGGAAAGCAGTCAGAATAGCAAAGGTCCAAACCAAGGAAAGGATAGCCAATTCTGTTAAGAAAGGGTATAAGACCTTTTATAGGTACATTAGAGAGCGAAGAAAGACCAAAGGAGGGATACTGAAGCTTAATAAAGGGGAAGGAATGTGGGCAGAGGGTGACAGTGAAAAAGCAGGGGATACTGAACGAATATTTCTGCTCAGTATTCACAAAGGAAGAGGAGGGGGAGTTACCTAAACCAAACAAGAGAAACACTCTGAAGACGGGGTCGATACCGTCCATTTACAGAAGAAAGGGTTCTGAAAGAACTAATAAAATTGAAGGTGGACAAAGCAATGGGGCATGATGGGATTCACCCAAGAATTCCAAAAGAACTAAGGGTAGAACTAGTGACACCGCTGACTACTTTAACAAATCATGGGAGGATGGGGTGGTACCTGAGGACTGGAGGAGGGCAGATGTGATTCCTCTTCACAAAAGTGGGAGCAGGACAGAGGCAGGAAACTACAGACCAGTTAGTTTGACCTCAGTGGTAGGGAAAATGATGGAATCACTTCTGAAGGAAAGAACTGTTGAGTACCTAGAGGCCAGTGGGGCACAGGACCCAAGGCAGCATAGATTCACGATGGGAAGGTCGTGTCAGACGAATCTAATAGATTTCTTTGACTGGGTGACCAAAGTAGTAGACCAGGGAGGGGCTGTGGACATGGCCTACCTAGATTTTAGCAAGGCATCTGATACAGTCCCACACAAAAGATTAATACACAAGATAGCCAGCCTTGGAGTGGGTCCCAAGGTGGTAGCCTGGATAAAAAATTGGCTAGACAACAGGACGCAAAGAATAGTAGTAAATGAAGTACACAGTGAAGAAAGGAGGGTTACTAGCGGGGTACCGCAGGGTTCAGTACTGGGACCGTCCTTTTTAATTTCTTTATAAGTGACATTGCAGAGGAACTGGAAGGAAAAGTATGTCTCTTTGCAGATGACACAAAGATCTGCAACAGGGTTGATACACAAGATGGAGTGGAAAGGATGAGAAGGGACTTGGCAAGGTTGGAGGAATGGTCAAATGTATGGCAGCTCAGATTCAATCCAAAGAAGTGCAAGGTAATGCACATGGGAAACAAAAACCCAGGGGAAGCGTACACAATGGGGGGTGAGATACTGACAACAGTAAAAATAGAAAGGGACCTGGGGGTAATTATATCAGATGACCTAAAGGTGGGCAAGCAATGTGAGAAGGCAGTAAGGAAGGCTGGGGGAATACTGCAATGCATAGGAAGAGGCATCAAAAGTAGAAAACAGGAAGTTGTTATCCCTCTGTACAGACAGTTGGTGAGACCCCATCTGGAGTACTGTGTGCAGTTCTGGAGACCCCATCTCCGCAAAGACATAGACAGAGTGGAGGCTGTCCAGAACAGGGCGACATACGAAGAAAGACTAAAGGAGTTTAATATGTATACCCTTGAGGAAAGAAGGGAGAGAGGGGACATGATAGAAATTTCAAGTACCTCAAGGGAATCAACAAAGTCCAAGATGGTAGCATCTTCTAAAAAAAGAGATGTGCAAGAACAAGGGGGCACAATTTGAAGATAGAGGGGGGACAGCTCAAAGGTAATGTGAAGGAGTGTTTTTTCACAGAGAGGGTTGTGGATGCATGGAGCAGCCTCCCTGAGGAGGTCGTGGAGTCAAGAACAGTGGGGGAATTCAAGAATGCATGGGACAGGCATAAGGCAGTCCTAGTTGGGGGTAGGAGGAAGTAAGCTGTTGGTTAACTAGGATCTGCAGCTTATCTGTTAGGTAGGAAAATGGGCAGACTGGGTGGGCCAAGCGGTCCTAGTCTGCCGTCAAATTCTGTTTCTGTGTAACAGACACCCAGTCCTGGACAAAGTAAGCCAGCCTGCCCCCTACTAGAATAGGAGAGTCAACCCGGGTAGACCCATCAGGGTGTCTGCTTGGCAGGGGCCTTAGGCTAAGGAGTGGATGCAGCCCTGCTCATCCCCCTTCTGCCTCTCCCTCTGAAGAACCCCCTCTGAGAAAAGGAAAAAGAGGCCTGTGCTTGATAAAAAGGCCTTTGAAAAGTCCTGCCCCTGCCCCTAGACTGCTGCCTTTGAGGAGCTGCCTGCCCTTCCTTGGCCTGATCTCTCTTGTAAGTGGTCCTGTACTCATCCATTTTCTTCATGTAATTCTCTGTCTGGTCCCCAAACAGAGAATTACCCACCACAGTGAAATACACGGCCTTAGCCTGGGTATCCTGCGAGAGGCTAGTACATCTGAGCCAAGACATCCTCCGAAGAGTCACAGATGTAGCCATGACTCTTGATGACATCACTGGAGTCCACAGCAGCATGAAACTGAACCTTAGATGCCTCAATCCCATCTGCAGCCACCGCCTCCAGTTCCTTGGCTAGCTGGGGGAGGCCTGTTTAGCCAGTGCCAGTACAGTGTCCCACCTGGACTTCTGGTACCTGGCTGTATAGGCCATGTAATTCGCCTGCCTGAGTCCCAAAGATGATGCCATGTACTGCTTCTTTGCCATGGCATCAATCTTCCTGGAGTCCTTGTCAGGGGGGTGTGAAGCCAAGGGAATATTTGCCTTGTCATAGGCAGCAGCTTGCACTACCCCAACATGGCTGCATTGTTGATATAAGAACTCTGTGTCTGAGCCTGAAAGTGTATACGTCTTGTCCATTCTTCTATCCACAGGAGGTATAGTGTTAGGAGACTAAGATTTTTAGTGTCCGTTTCCCAAAAGATTTATGGAGGGGAACAGTCAGTCTCCTGGACTCTGGGATATCCATCATCTCTACATAATCAGGCTCATCTTGGTCTTCCACAGTCTCCTCCATAGGTAGCTGGAGGGTTCTAGCCACCTTTCTGTAAAACATAAAGTGAGAAGGGGACTCAGAAAGTCTAGGCGGGGAAACACCTGAAGGTCTGTCTGGGGAGATATCCGGTTCCACAGGCACATCCAGACCTTCACTTATATCACAATCCTCAAATTCCGGTTCATAAAAATCTTCAAGGGTATACTCTTGAACCGGGGGAACCAACCGAACCAAACCCCTGCCAGAAGGAGCCGGATCGGTCGGAACCGGACGGAGCGATTCCACAATCTGAATCGACCTGGCTATCTCTTCAGCGGTCGGAACATGAACCTCTGGATCCAAACTGGTCGATTTATCTTTGTGCTTTCTTTTTGTCGGAACCGATCCCTCGGAATCGACTCTCCTTTTGCCCGAAGAAGTATCGCCCTAGTCAGAGGGCACTCCTTCTGGTTCGGTCGAAACCGAACCGGGCTGGCCATCCAGGTCAGCGGACTTCTCTGCCTCCTTTTCCCTCAGTCTACCTAATCTCTTCTCAAGGGTATATTTGGGAAAGTTTTTACATATTTGGCAGACTGAATCAAGGTGGTCAAACCCCAGACAATAAACACAGGTGGTGTGGGGATCGACCTTAGCAAAGACCTCCCCACACTCATTGCAGTGTTGAAACCCAGTGGGCCGGTTTTTTTCTTGGGTTTCTCAGACATGGCCAACCTAACCAAACTTACCCTTTTTTCGGCAACCACCAGGCAAGACTCCCTTATCGGTCCTAACCGTGTCACTTGGTATTGGAAAACGTTAAAACACGCTTTTAGAACCGATAAGAACCGTAACCACACACTAAGTATACAAACAAAATTCATAATCAAATGGCCGGTTCAGCCGAACTGACCGCACTTTTACAAGTTCCACACAGAAAAACAGAACAATTCCTATCTAGTACTCACGGCACCACAGATAGAGACTGAACCGACTATGCGGATACTTTTTTTGGTTTAAAAACCGACGAAAACTGAAAACTTTAACCGACTTTCGAACCGAGCTGAAGGAGAAATCTCCACAGCGACCGTTCAGTGAGGCGGAGTAAAGAATCTGACTGTTTAAGTTCAAAACACTCCAGACAAAGACTTCAACCGAGCTCAGCGTTCCATGCCCTGCATGGAAAGTTAACTCTTACTTCTCCGGGGCAGTTCAAAGGTTGGGAATCATTGCAATTGTCAGAATACAGCAAGACTTCATGTTGTTTGAATAGCTTCTCATCTCCGGGTGGACGGTAGACGAGAGCGATCCTACACACTACACCTGCTACCATGGTACATTCAAATGACTCAGCCTCCTCAACTGGTAAATTTGTGAGGATAAGTTCGGTCTTAAAACAGACCGCCCCCCGATCCAATCTCGGGTGGTGAATCACAGAGTACCCAGGTGGAGTTAAAACCTCCAAAATGGGGCCAGAGTTCTCATCCAGCCAGGTCTCAGTGATGCAAGCCAGGTCCACCGTTCCAACAAGATCTGCAATTATTGCAGTCTTGTTCTTAGTGGACCTGGCACTGCTTAACACCGCTCAAGCTGAATGAATCTCCCAGGCCGTCCGGACCACCTGCAATCCAAAACTGGTAGTGTCCTTGGGTATGGAAACCAGACAAGGTGGACCCCTATCTTGGTTCCATTTCGCCCCAGGGCGTCTTCTGGACCCTACAACCCCAATACGATGGCTCCGCTCATTCACCCTCTACTGTTCATGCCCCCAACCCCCCTCATGGGCAATACCCAATGCCCTACAGCGCTGATAGATTGTAAATTGCAAGGGGGGAGGGGCGGAGGGCACGGACAGCAGAGGGTGAATAACACACAACTGTGGGGACAGGCCTCCAACGCATTCTGGTGACTAATGTGACAATACAACGCTCCCGTTAACTAAATCACTAATATACAAAACAGCATACTAAATACCATAAAAGAAAATAAAATTACACAACTACTTATTTAAAAGAAAATATCCTGCAGCCCTCCCACAGCTTCCGGAAATAAAGCTATATTAAACTAAAAACAAAATAAAATAAAACATCAAATCATAAAATCCAAAACAACAATTTAAATAAAACATAAATAAATAAATATAAGAAGATTCCTGTCCTTGATTGGGACAGGGCATCTATAGACTGTCCCTTTTTGCTCGAGATAATGAAATAGTATCTGGTGAGACAGTGATTGACTGGGGAGGCAAACAGATCCAGTTGCGGGGTCCCCCACAAATGAAAGATTTTCTGAAGAACTTCGTGATGAAGTGTCCATTCGTGTGAGGATGACTGGCAACTGAGAAGGTTGGCCAGGAGACTGTGGCATCCTGGCAGGTGGACGGCTGTCAGTATAAGGTGTTACCATATGGCTTCCTGCTAGACTGCAATCGTCTCTCTGCACAGAGAATGGGATTTCGTAACTCCTTGTTTATTGAGGTAGAACACTACTGAGGTGTTGTCTGACTGAATCAGCAATGGTCCCGGGGACAAGTGAGGTTGAAAAGCCTAGAGGCCTAAGCAGACTGCCCTCATCTCCAGAAGATATATGTGGGGAGGAGGGATAGAAGTGGTCCACTTGCCTTGTGTCCTGTAAGGACCCAGGTGTGCACCCCATGCTTTTAGAGATGCATCCGTGGTCAATGTCTGCTGGGGTGGGGGGGATTGGAAGGGCATGCCTTGACATACATTGGCTCGGAGGGTCCACCATAATAGGGCAGACAACAACCTAAAAGCGACTCTGATTTTATCTTCAGAATTTCCTGTTCTTTGAGATCATTGGTTCTGGAGAGTCCACTGGACTGGTCTCATGTGAAGACGGGCAAATGCTACAATAGGGATGGTAGCAGCCATGTGCCCCAGGAGGCATAATATACACTTTGCTGCGACTACTTTTTGCGCTTGTATCTGAGAAGCCAAAGATAGTAGTCTGTCTTTTCTGTCAGCCGGGAGGTACGCCCTGGTGGAGACAGTGTCTAGGACTGCTCCTATATATTGGAGCGACTGTGTAGGGGCCAGACTGGACTTCGGCCAATTGACTGTAATCCCTAGGAAGTAGAACAGAGTTAGGGTTGCATATAGGGAGGAAAGAAAAAATTACTCACTCTAGTAATGTTGTTTCTTTTAATGGTGTCATGCTGTATTCTGACAATATGCAGTTAGCCCCAGCACTTGAACTGCCCCGGAAAGGAAAGAGTTAACTCTATGTAGAAGCATAGAATGTTGAGCTCGAGCTCAGTTTTCAAACCTCTGTCTCTGGTATTTATCAGTGTAACCGTCAGATTCTTATGAGCAAACTAAGTACTACATATGGAAATTGTTTAACAGTATAGCCAAAAGGCAACAACCTGGGTCCAAAAGACAAGTCGAGAACCCAAGAAAAAAGGTAGTGACAACATTTTTTTATAAAAGATAAAAGCAACAACAATAAAACAACTACCTCACCCTTAAGAGGGAGGATACAAGGTACACCCCTGAGGTACAACACTGTACCTGCCAGCCTACTTCCCAAACGCTAGGTTCTGGGAGGGGAGGCAGGGAGGGAGGTCAGAACACAGAAAGACTCCATTAGACAAAACATTACTATGGTGAGTAATTTTTTCTTCAAACAACATGAAGTCTTGCTGTATTCTGACAATATGCAGACTATCAAGCAGTTCCCCCAGGAGGAGGGAATGTAGAACCTACTTTGGGAACAGGCTCTGCAGTACTGCTGTACCACTCCTAGCCTGGATGTCCAGAGACTAATGCTTGGTGAATGTATGGACTGTTTTCCAGGTGGCTGCCTTAAAGATTTCTGGCAAGGGTATATCTCTGGCAGCAGCCAGGGAAGCAGCTGTACCCCTAGTCGAGTGAGCCCTCAGGCCTGAAAGGGGTGCTTTGCTTAATTTGTCATAGCAGAATTGTATACAAGAGACAATCCACCTGGCAATAGTTATTTTAGTAGCAGGCTTACCTTTCCCCACTTCACCATAAGTGCGAAATAATTGAAGATGGTCATTTCTGTGTGCCTCAGTATGCTCTATATTGTAGCTAAGTGCCCTTTTAACATCCAAACTGTGTAACCTTCTTTCCCCTGAAGAAGAGTGGTCAGTAAAAAACACTGGTAGAGACATACTGGTTCAGATGAAAATCTGACACCACTTTGGGTAAGAACCTCCTACTGGTTCTCAGTACCACCTTATCCCTATGGAAGGAGATAAAGTCAGGTTCAACTGACGGGGCCTGTAATTCACTAATCTGCCTGGAAGAAGTAATAGCTACCAGAAACACAGTTTTCCAGGTCAAGTACTTAAGCTCGGCCGAAACCAGAGGTTCAAAGGGTGTCTGCATAAGCTGAGCAATGCAGACATTCAGATCCCAAGCCAGAGTAGGTTCTCTAAAGGAAGGGTTGATATGAACCAGACTTTGAAGAACTTACTGAAAACAGAATGAGATGCCAGGGGCTATACACCGTAATCAAAAGAGCAGAAGAGCCCGTACAGCTCTCGACCATTGAATTAGAATGTTCCACAGAGTGTAATTGTCCTGATGACTTAAAGAGTCTACACGAAGAAGCATTCGGTCCACGGATGCAGTCCAAAATACTACAGTGGACCCCATCACTGAGGAACAACTGAAAAGAAGATCTTCCATCACGGACACTGGTGATAGAGAAGGCTTGCCCTCCAGTCTATAAAATGAGTCATCCGCTGTATGACTGACAAGCGGGACAGGGAGCGACTCATCCAGATGCACTTCTACCCCAGAAAGACCCCTAGGAGGTCTAGGTCAGAGTCACTAGACACTCTGCCACCAGGAAGGGTGTCGAGCAGCTCGACACCATGTGAGGAGCCGACAAAGCGCTGAGCGGAATGAGGAATTCCACTGGCAGAATAGCACAGAAGTGTTCCAGCAGCGGAAAACCGCTGGATGTCACAAGATCCCATGCAGACCACCACTCACTAAGATCTGCAGAAAATTAATCCACAGAACAGAACTTCATTCCGTGGAAAACATCTCGCCACAACTTCCGCGGAACAAGAGATCTGCAGAAGGAAAAGTCTGCCACCAGTTCTGCTGGACAGCACCAACTGGCATCCCCGTGGCACTGGCATCACCCGTGGCACAGGATGGCACCAAGCAGCACCGATGCCATCCTGGGCGACACCTGAGGGCACCTGCAGGCATCCGCGCCACCTAAGGGTGCCCGCAACGCCACCTGTGGGTGCCCCGCATGACAACTACAGCAGCACAGGGCACCAACAGCACCCGCAGTGCCACACGGCAGCAACGGTGTCGCACAGCACCAATACCAACACCAGCAGTGCTGCCCATGGCACTGATGCCAATTCCAGTGGCGCCACCATGGTGCGGCACCACCCATAGCGTTGTCCACGGCGCCAGGACCAACAGCACTGTGGGGGAAATGCAACGGTGAAAATCCTGAGAAGAAAGGGGAGAAGGAAAAAGTGGTGCCCGTGCCAGCCCATGCATGGAAATAGGGAGGGGGGGTAGGCACGAGGGGTCGACGCGATGGAGAAGGCATCAAGAGGGCACCGGGCACATTCTGATCCGACTGACCCGGCCCAGGTCCAGCAGCTCAGAGGCCTGGAGGCCCCGAAATCAGGAAAACTGGACAGAAGTCGAACCCCCTGCTCCACAGGAGTGGCCCAGAGGTGAAGCTGTTCACCGGAACTCCATCTAGGACAGAGATGGAGTCCGGAGTCGAAGAACGTGGCTGTTAAGAGCGGGGCCAAGGGGAACCCACCAAAGTCAGTTCAGGTCTATCGCCCCTCCCTCCCATCCCCTGTGCAGATGTACCAGAAGGCAATCTTGAGCGGCATCAGTTCTTCTTCCCCAGTGAGGAGGAAGAGCTCGGGGTTAAGTGGAGCCAGATCCTGGAACTGCCAGATTAGGTGCCTTGATGAACTGTTCTCCCCAAAGCACAGGACTGCCGTGATCGGACCCCCACTTAGCAAAGTGTGGCGGACCGAAACAGTCCCCTGCCATAACAACTTTCAAACAAAGTCTCCCACTCACCACTCACCGCTTACTCCGTTGATGGCAGGTGAGAATTTTTTTCTTCATAATCTTTTTTTTTCAGAAATAAGAAAATACTACTAAAAATTTTAAAATAAACGAATACTAAATGGCTAAAAGCTGCTGTCAGTATAGACGAAAGCTTTGACTCCAACAGACGAGCGACGTTGACATCCAAGCACACTCGACGGCAGAAGAAAAGAAACTGAGGCGGTTGGAGGGTCAACGGCTAGACAGCCTGCACAGGGGCGAGCTAGTCTCCTTCAGAAAAATTTTGGCTCCCACTTGTTCCTAGCGCCTCCAGCGCTATCCCACTAGTGGGAATGAGCAATGGAGACTTGAGTCCAGGAAGATCTGCGGCCTATCATTTCAATGCTGCTTGAGTGCCAGCACAACCCCTAGGCCTCCATCTGGTCGCAGCCAAGGGCTGAGTCAATATGCTGCCCCTTCCCGGGAGAGGTGAGCTATCTGACAGATGCTCGATCCTCTACCTCTCCCAGCCGCACCCTGCCAACCTGAGCTCATTCCTGAACTCAGGTTGTTGGCGTGGCAGGAAGTGAGGCACACAGGGTCTCAATCCTCTGTACCAATGGGACGGCTGTGCTCCATGCTCTCTTGCTGGCCCACTTCTGGATAGCCCCCCAGCCCATTCATCCACCATCCTTGGGAGACCCCATCTCCGTAAAGACTTAGACAGAGTGGAGGCTGTCCAGAGGAGGGCAACCAAAATGGTACAGGGTCTGCACCAGAAGACATACAAAGAGAGACTATAAGAGCTTAATATGTATACCCTTGGGGAAAGAAGGGAGAGGGGGGACATGATAGAAACTTCCAAGTACCTGAAGGGAATCAACAAAGTCCAAGAGGGTAGCATCTTTCAGAAAAGAGATGTGCAAGAACGAGGGGGCACAAATTGAAGACAGGGGGATGGCTCAGAGGTAATGTGAGGAAGTATTTTTTCATGGAGAGGGTTGTGGATGCATGGAACAGCCTTCCTGAGGAGGTCGTAGAGTCAAGAATAGTGGGGGAATTCAAGAATGCATGGGGCAGACGTAAGGCAGTCCTAGTGGGTGGTAGGAGGAAGTAGGCTGTTGGTTAACAAGGATCTGCAGCTTATCCATTAGGTAGGAAAATGGGCAGACTAGGTGGGCCAAGCAGTCTATATCTGCCTTAAATTCTATGTTTCTCTGTAAAATATCCTCACGACTCATCCCTGAAGCAGGATCCAGTCTGGGCTGCCAAGACTACAAGGAGACATCCATCATCTCACCCAGCAAAATGCTTTCCTCTCTGCCCCCCCCCCCCGGGACATCTGACATGCAATGACGCAGCATGCACCTGTCAGCGTCCCACACTCTTCTGGGCCTCCCAACTGCCAGGACACCCAGCCGCATGTAAGCGTCAGGAGTATGTGGGAGATGTATCCCTCACCACTCATGACAGGAAAGCAGTCCATCACATACTCAATCCTCCCACTCCCCAACTCGAGTCTGCACCAAAACCTGGGTTGCTGATGTAGTGAGCAGTAGTCCTACTGCTATGCTAGTTTGCAAACTATAAAATATAGAATGTGTGGGGTTGTGTGCTTAACAAGAATTTTACATATCCTCCAAGGTGATGGAGAAGACTTGGTTTGCTGGCCAAAGCACCTCGCTTCACCTCAGCTCTTTCCTTCTAGATTGATTGAAAGGACAGAGCAGATAACCTTACCAGAGCAAGGGAAAGGATTAAGACTTCTTTTGGCTAAGCAGATTTATTGTGTGTTGTTATTTTTATTTTTTACTCACAGGGATTGCTACTGTTTATTGCTAACATTTCATTGCTTTATTTTTCTCTGATTCAAATTGTTGTTGCTGGTATACCTTCTTCTGCATTATTACAAGATGTGCCTACAGGCGTGTGCTAACAGATTATTGCTGTAATCTTTTTAACCTTG
The DNA here is from genome assembly GCA_016271365.2 of Neoceratodus forsteri. NCBI lineage: Eukaryota > Metazoa > Chordata > Ceratodontiformes > Ceratodontidae > Neoceratodus > Neoceratodus forsteri. Next base: position 1,099,279,179 of record CM057451.1, read on the forward strand.
CATATAATGATTTTTAAATGTTTTAGGATTGGATTCATTTTAATGTTTTTTTAGTTATATCGTTTTTATGTCATGTACAGGCACCTTGGTTTTGGAAAGGCGCCTTTCATAAATAAAGTTTGACTTGATTAAAATAGTCTTTTGCAAGGTATATCTTCTGTTACTGCTTTATTTTTCTCTGTAGCAAAGTGTTTCTTACAGGGTATATCTTCTTTGAAATTATTACAGGTGATGCTTTACAGGTTTTACAGTTTTATCTAACATTAGGATAAGCTTTCAGGGTTACTGCATTTGTTGTTGACTGATTGTTTCTGCTCTTACCTCCTTGTTCTTTTGTCCGTGGTTCATCTTTTTCGGTAGGGGAAGGGCCCAGCCACCCACCCCCAACCCCAACCACCCCACACTACACTCCTTTTATAGGGTACCATAGTCGTGACATTTCCTGTAGCAAAGCAGGAAGGGTCGGATCAGTGGTGCATCCACAAGGTGAGCTCATTTACAGGGGCAGTAGTAATTTAACTTGTTATAACAAGTTACAGTATACGAAAACAAAACACAAAATCAAACCATTACTTGCATTTTTTTCTTCTAATTACTATGACCAGGTTATAAACCCAGCAACTTATCTGGAATGGATATCATTAACTGCAGGTACTGTGGAACACTTTTCAGAAGGACAGTCTTACAGGATTTAGGACACTGTCCAAGATGCTGGACCATTGGAGATCTTTGGGCTCAGCTCCAGGCAGCACGGGCAGAGATTGCGCACCTCAAATTTCATATTCAAGAGGAAATACATTATAAGAACCACCCACCATTTCCCAAACATCCAACAGAAGAACCTTGACCGCAGAGAGTAGTTGGCCTGGAAGGTTAGCAGGTGGTTAGGAGGGGCAAATCGGGTGCCCCATCACTCAGTGCTCTCCAACATATTACCTCCAAAAACCATATAAACACTACAAACAGGTATCTGCCTCTATCTCCAAAATCTAACAAAGGGGCAGAGGACACTGTGGAGCAGGACAATGCAGCACAGGAGCTAGCACAACAAAACTCACCCAAATCAGGAAACAAAACAAAAAAAAGCAAAAAAGAAATCCAAAAAACTTCTGATCACAGGAGACTCCATGATTCAGGGAGTTGATACCTATCTCCAGCCAGCGGTAATGGTCAGATGTCTCCCAGGTACATCAGCATGGAGAGACACTGACTGCATTGCTAAAACTGTTCAGGAAGCAGGAGAAAACACAGATGTCCTATCACACATAGGGACTAATGATCTCGTCAGCCGGTCAGTTGTGGAGACCAAGGAACAGCTGACCAGGCTGGGTGACAAACTATCATCCATTTTGTCCAGCATCTCCTTCTCTGAGATCCCTGCTAGTCTGGGCGGGGGCAGATGGACGGAAGGTCAGAGAAGGGGAGATGGGGAGCTAAACATGTGGCTCAAGGGCTGGCACCAGGAAAAAGGACACAGATTTGTAGGGAACTGGCAACAGTTTTGGGAGCGAAAGTTCTTACATTTGATGGACTGCATCTGACTAAGGAGGGAGTCAGTGCATTGGGGCAGAAGTTTGACGTCTTTGCAGAATATTTAAACTAGCAAATGGGGAGGGGGTGCAGCACTCCATAAGTCAAATAGGAAGAACACCCCTCCCCCCTCAGCTAGTGGTCAAACAGGGATTCAGCATGTTTGCAGTTCATTTGCATCACCAGGAAAGAAAAAAGGTCCGTCTCCCCATACGATGCACAAGGGAAATGCCAGACCTCACCCAACAATTAACACACCGAAATCTGACAAATGGAAAATCATGTACACAAATGCTCACAGCCTGGGAAATAAGATACCAGACCTGCAGGCAATAATATCAGAGGCTAAACTGGACATAGTAGTAATTAGTGATAAGTGGTTTACCAGTAACCACACTTGGGAGACTTCAGTACCTGGCTATGTATTGTTCAGAAGAGACCGAGGTGCAAAAAGGGGGGGGTGGAGTGGCCCTGTATGTCAATGAAAATATCAAAGCTACAGAAGCTCAGAATACACATAAGGAGCCAGAAAAACTGTGGGTCACCCTGGAAACAGGAAATGGGACAGCCTTAAGAACTGGGGTTGTCTACAGGCCCCCAGATCAGGGGGAGGACACAGACACATTACTGTTAGAAGATACTGTATACAAAACATGACAGCTAAAGGGGAGGTTCTGATAATGGGAGACTTCAACATGCCGGATACAGACTGGTCAATACCAGCAGGAACATCTACCAGAACTAGACACATGGTGGATTCCCTGTAGGGGGAGGGCCTCAAACAACTGGTACGACAACCCACAAGAGACAGGGCTACCCTAGATCTAGTACTGACTAACAGGGAAGGGATCAAAGATCTCCAGGTAGAAGGTCACCTGGGGGCCAGTGACCATCACATGGCATGGTTCAATTTGGCCACTACAAATAAATCATCCCATTCCAAGGCAAAAATATGGGACTTCAGAGGAGCTGACTTTGATAAGATGGCCAACAGAGTTAAGCTAGCCCTGGCAAAAAGAAACACAGGTGAGGGGGTACAGGCAAAGTGGGCAAGCATTAAGGACGCAATACTTGAAGCAACATTCCATTGTGTTAGACAGAAAAGGAAGTGCAAAAGAAGAAGGAAACCACTTTGGTTCTCAAATACAGTAGCAGGAAAGGTCAGAGCCAAAAGGCTGGCCTTCAGGAAACATAAGGGAACACAGCAGGATGAAGATAGGGAGGCATACCAAACTGCCCTAAGGGAAGCAGGGAAGGCAGTAAGGCAGGCAAAGTCCCAAACTAAGGAAACACTAGCACAAACAGTAAAAGAAGGTAACAAGACTTTATATAGATAGAAACATAGAATTTGACGGCAGATAAGGACCGCTTGGCCCACCCAGTCTGCCCATTTCCCTACCTAATGGATAAGCTGCAGATCCTAGTTAACCAGCAGCCTACTTCTTCCTTCCCCCAACCCCTAGAATTGCCTTATGACTGTCCCATGCATGCTTGAATTCCACCACTGTTTCTGACTCCACAACCTCCTCCGTGGAGAAAGTCCAGAGGGGTTATTGTTAAGCTCAAAGGAGAAAAGGGGGCGTGTGAGGAGGAGGACCCTGTAAAAGCATCTATCCTAAATAGATACTTTTGCTCAGTATTTACTGAAGAGAAGGTAGGGCAGGGCCCACAGCAAAGCACCATGGACACAGGGGGGAGGGAAGTGAGCACTACTCAGGGTCCTACAAGAGCTCGCTAAGCTCAGGGTGGACAAGGCAATGGGACCTGATGGCATATATCCCAGGGTACTAAAGGAGCTAAGGGTGGAACTAGCAGAGCCATTAGCAGAACTGTTTAGTGAGTCTCTGAGCACAGGAGAGGTCCCAGAAGACTGGAGAAGAGATCCCGCTCCACAAGAGTGGTAGCAGGGAGGAGGCAGGGAACTACAGACCAGTCAGTCTTACCTTAGTAGTGGGCAAGATTATGGAGGCACTCCTTAAGGAAAGGATAGTGTAACACCTGGAATCCATAGTGGCACAGGATCAAAGACAGCATGGGTTTACAAAAGGAAGGTCCTGTCAAACTAATCTCATAGATTTCTCTGACTGGGTAACCAGAGTGGTGGGCCAAGGGGGAGCAGTTGATATCGCCTACCTTGACTTCAGCAAAGTTTTACACTGTTCCACATAGAAGATTGATAAACAAGCTGGGTAGGCTCGGTGGGTCGATGTTGGTCAACTGGATGGCAAACTGGTTGACGGGCAGAAAACAGAGAGTGGTGGTAAATGGTATGCAGTCAGAAGAGATGCAAGTCACAAGTGGGGTACCTCAGGGATCAGTCCTGGGGCCAGTCCTCTTCAATATCTTCATCAGTGACATTGTAGATGGACTAGAGAGTAAGGCTTGTCTGTTTGCAGATGACACCAAGATCTGCAACAGAGTAGATGATCCAGATGGGGTGGGCAGAATGAGAAGAAATCTGGATAAACTAGCAAAATGGTCGGAAGAGTCGCAACTGGGATTTAATACAAAGAAGTAAAAGATCATGCACATAGGGAAGAGAAACCCTGAAGCCACCTATAGGCTGGGAGGGGAGTTGCTGGAAGTCACAAAGGAAAAAATGAGACTTGAGCATCATCATCACCGATGACCTGAAATCACCCAAGCAGACCTCTAAAGCAGTAGGTAAGGCTAGGGGGATGTTAGGGTGTATTAGTAGGGGTATCACAAGTCGTAAGAGGGAGGTAATAATCCCTCTTTACAAGACACTGGTTTGACCCCATCTGGAGTACGGTGTGCAGTATTGGAGGCCACACCTTCACAAGGACATTAACCAAATTGAGGGAGTCCAGAGAAGGGCAACCAAAATGGTGCAGAGACTGCATCAGAAGACATATGAGAACAGACTAACGGAGCTCAATATGTATATCCTAGAGCAAAGAAGGGAGAGAGGTGATATGATCGAAACATTCAAACACCTTAAGGGTATTAACAAGGTGAAAGTCTAACATGTTTCAATATAAGAAAAATAGCAGGACAAGAGGACACAGCATGAGATTAGAGGGAGGCCGTTTAAGGGGTAATGTGAGGAAGTTCTTTTTCACAGAAAGGGTGGTGGATGCATGGAACGGCCTACCTCAGGCAGTGGTGGATATGAATACAGTGCAGGGCTTCAAACAGACATGCGATAGGCATAAGGGAGCAATACAGATGAGTATGAATAGATAGGCCACTGACAGCAAAGAACGATGGCACATTTATAAGGTAGAAAAAGAAATGGGCAGACTGGATGGGCCTTGAGGTCCTTATCTGCCGTCAACTTCTATGTTTCTATGCTACATAAACCACCAGATCGAAGCTCGAGGGGTTGATTAAAGCATCCAACACTGAGGGTGTGTGTAGAATTCGAGTTTTACACAGAACCCCATGTTTTATTTTATATAATTGCTGAGTATTCTTTTTTCACCCCAACAATTATATAAAATAAAAGCAGTTCCCCTGCGACCATGGACCGGACAGGATACAGCACAGTCCGCGGTCACTAGCACAAACAGAAAAAACATTAACTTTTTTCTTTTTCTTCTATTTAAATTAGCTCCCCTTGAAGGACGATAGGCCAGTGAATGTGTTTTGGAAAACTTACTGCCAAGTCAGAGTGGCAGTGAAGTCTCTCTTGGAGGCTGGCGCTAAAGCAGAGAAGAGAGGGCGGCACAGAGAAGAGGAAGCTCGCAGTTTGCGCATGCACAGAGTTAGGGAAACTGGGCACGTGTTCACCATTATAACCAGCTGGTTATAACAGTGAAATTATAACCCGGTTTCTCAATGGGGAAAAAAGGAGACCCAGTAATTATATCTCTATAAACAGATGACCATGTAGTAAGGCAGGTCTGAGCTAACAACTATTTGCCAGCCTATTTAAAAAAAGAACATTTATTGCCAAATTGATCAAAGGTAAACATGTCCTTGGATAGTGAGATAACTTTTAATGGACCAGGACACATACTGTAGTACACAAGCTTTCCTGGCCACACAGGTCCCTTCATCAGGCTTAAACTGCACTATCAATGGAGTCATGCTACTTAAAATACAGCATACATGATATTTACCTATACAGTGTATTGAATGCCTTTTCACAGCCAGTGACATCACACTCAAAGGGCTTCTCCTTTGTGTGAACTCGGACATGTATTTTAAGACTATATGAAGTAAGGAAGGCCTTTCCGCATCCCTCCTGGTTGCAAACGAATGTGTACTCCCCACGGTGTGTCTTCTGGTGAGTGCGCAGATTACCAGCTGTGCTGTACGTACGAGGGCAGCCTTCAAATGTGCACTGATACCGTTTCACCTACAACATGAATAAAAAAAAACATTATGAAAAACGGCAGGACAAACTAGCATAAATACTGCACCACAGAGCACTCAAAAACAAAGCTCAAATTACGCCTTCCAAATCGGCAAACAAAAATGAAATACATTACTTTATTCTTGCCATAAACCTCCAAGTAATACTCTTTCCCCGTTTTATACATTATAAAATGGGCATGTAAAATCCAGCCTACTGACTGGCCAAGAGGTACCCTGAGCTGTGTCTTGATCTGGCAGTAACCTGGCAGCTGGTAATAGTATTCATCTGTCATCCACTGGGGATGCAACACTTAAAATATTACAGTGCCAATCCTTAAACATTTCAGGTGTCATCTGGCAGCCATTTTTCCAGTACTGCTGCAGCATTTTGCCACCACTTGCTTGCTCACTCCTCCCACCTCGTCTGAAACTACTGCTTTCAACTCCTTCTCACAAAGTTATGCAACACTTGCAGCAATAATTGTGCTTTTCTGACACAACCTAAAAGGGCAATTTAAATGTATGACTATCAAAATCTCAAGTTGGACTGGAGGTGTTGAATGCAAAGGCAGCACAGAGGCTCAACCAATGAAACAAATGGAAGAAAGCAGAAAAACACTGCTCCCTTGATTAGGAGCGCTTGTATACAACTCCTCTGCTAGTCTGCTTCCGCAGCTGGCACATAAGAGAACTATGGGAGAGGGAGTGGAGAAGGAATCTCTGAGGGAGTGGACTCTAACTGCGGAAAAGTACAGCAAAAGTCCTCAGGTGCCAACCCAGTACATCCACACAGCCAAACTGCGCTGTACACAGGATGGCAGAACTACCTTCACTACAAACCATCTTTTATAAATCTTCTGAGTAATTTTTTTTAAAATGTATTTTGTAACTTTTTTAAATGGTTGGTGTTTTCTACCCCTTTTATAGGTTCAATAAGATACTCCAGGGTGTGGGTTTTTGTATGCTAAATGCACTTCCCAAATGCTGAAGGCACTCAGCCCAAGCATCTCATGCCTCACTATGCACCTGAGATGTGCATTTATTACGTAATGCCCCACAACCCGTTGAGTCTTATTGCTTACGTATAAAAGGCAATTACAAGTCCATCCCCCATCTCCCAAAGAGCATCCTGGCAGAAGCAAATCAAAAACAAAGAACGGCTTCCAAGTACTAAGCCTCTCCTTCCCTCCAGTTGCTCCACCATGTGTAACAAAGAGAGGTTCAGGGTGCAATCCTTCTGTCTAACATGTTACAGAGGTTCAAGTTTGATTGTTATGTACAAAATTAAACATAATGGGCATGATATTTGAAAGTTTGCCCGGGTGCAGATCCTAGTTTGCCCATGCTAACTGGGGTTTAGTGTAGATGTCCTATATTCAAAATTTCAGTTAGCGTGGGCAAACAGGGTTTGCAACCGGGCAAACTGTGGAGGGGGCACAATGCAAATGGATGGCCGGGGTCCTGCATATCGATGCAGTCAGATATTCAGGGTATTTGTGCCACGCAAGGGTGTTTTGCGTGGTCTCGATGCAGCGCAAATACTGCCTATCTAAACCACAACTCATTCCCGTGCAACACTAGCTACTGACGGAGGAAGTGCAGCTCCCCCCCACAACCGAAACACAGTAGTCCCTGGTGTTTAGTGGTCCCTTCCTAAATCAGCACCCATGCCCTATGTTTAGAATCATATACCCTGGTGACTAGTGGTCCCAAACCCTCCCGGCCGACGTACTTCCCAATAGTAAATAACTACATCCCTGGTGTCTAGTGGTCCCTCCCCCAATTCCCTTCCCAATGGTAAACAGCCACATCCCTGGTGTCCAGTGGTCCCTCCCCCACCCGATGCTCTTCCAATAGTAAATAATCATATCCCTGGTGTCTATGGTCCTCCTCCCTGATACCCTTCCTGATAGTAAAGAACCACATCCCTGGTGTCCAGTGGTCCCTCCCCACCCCATGCCCTTCCTGATCGTAAAGAACCATCCCCTTCCCAATGTCCTTCCTGACAGTAAAGAACCACATCCCTGGTGTCCAGTGGTCCCTCCACACCCGATGCCCTTCCCGACAGTAAAGAACCACATCCCTGGTGTCCAGTGGCCCCATCCCGGCACTGATGAAAGCCTCCCCGGTTTGTCAATACTACCCCAGCCCCACCCCAGCGATAGCCAGTGCAGCAGGCCATATGCAAGTAACTCTCCTCCCCCCCCCCACAACAAAGCCCCGGCCCCATACACAAACACTGATTTGCGCCCTCCCAGCATGGCTGGTGCCCCCCCCAAACTGTGGCACCGATAACCCACCACCACAGTCCTCACCTGCCTGTCGGTGCTGCAGTGAATCAATGCGAGTGACATAGCCCTCCACACACCACCTTGGCCACCCATCGCCTGACAGAAGTAGGGAGTGCGCTGCTTTACTATCCGGAAGGGCGTCGGGGTGTGTGTTTGGGGGGGGGGACCGCTAGACACCAGAGAATCAGATTCTGAACAACAGATATGGGTGTGGGTGGGCGAGACCGCTGGACGCCAGGGAATAAGGTTCTTAAAAAAGGGGGGGGCATGGGTGGGGAGAAGGCCCACTATACCAAGGATAGCTCCTCTGGGGCCGGGCAGTTGGAGGGGGCTGCGCCTTGCAAATTAGCATTGCTCCCCATGTAAATAAGCCCAAATGGGGCATGCAAATGGTCCCTTTGCATCTTGCATGCCCAATGGGCTCAATTGCATGGGTCCATTTGAATATTGGAAATTTAATGTGGGCACAAGCCACTGTGGTGCCCTATTTCAAGAACCATATCAGTACAGTGCTAAGTGGCTTAGCACTGGGCTGACACAGCCCTATGTTCAGCTGAATGGTGCCAGTGCGCTATTCAACAGACTACAGAATTTGTGGGCACTCGGGCTATCGCAAAGCGCAATGGTAAGAAACCACTATGGTTCTCAAAGGAAGTGGCAGTAAAGGTTCAAGAGAAAAAGAAAGCATTCAGGAAGTACAAGGAATCACAGAAGGAACAGGACAGAGAACTGTATCAGTTAAAGCAAAAGGAAGCTGGGAAGGCAGTCAGAACAGCAAAGGCCCAAACCGAGGAAAAGATAGCCAACTCAGTTAAGAAGGGGGATAAAACCTTTTATAGGTACATCAGGGAGTGAAGTAAGACCAAGGGAGGGATAGTGAGGCTTAATAAAGGGAGGGAGGGTGGGCAGAGGGTGACTGTGAAAAGGCAGAGATACTAAACAAATATTTTTGCTCAGTATTTACAAAGGAAGAGGGGGAAGTACCTAAAACAAACAGTAGAAACACTCTGGATACAGAAGTTGATACCAGCCCATTTACAGAAGAAAGGGTTCTGAAATTTCCATTCTTACTGTGCTGTCTAAACTACTTGAAAAAATTGTGAGCACCCAGCTAAGAGAATATCTAGAAGCCAACAATCTTCTAAACCCAGCACAATCTGGTTTCAGAGCAAACCACAGCACCATAACAGCTCTTGCAAAAGTCACCAATGATTGGCAACTTGAATTGGATAAAAAAAATTGTGTATGTGCTGTCTTCTTAGACCTAAGTAAGGCCTTTGACACGGTTGACCATGACCTGCTCCTCTCCTCACTAAGGTCTATTGGACTTGACACCAATTCCATTAGATGGTTTAACAACTATCTTACAGGAAGAACCCAACAGGTAAAGGCCGAAGGAGATATATCCCCACTCAGACCACTACAAAGAGGAGTACCACAAGGATCTATTCTTGGCCCTATCCTCTTCGCCATATATATCAATAGCATTGACACAAATCTTACCAAAGCCACTGTACACCTGTTTGCTGATGATACAGTACTGTATGTCAGTCACCCTTCTCCTACAACAGCCTGCAAAGAACTACAAGCAGAATTCGACCTACTGCAACTCCAGCTGCTGGAAAAAAAACTACTATTGAATGCAAAAAAAACTAAGGCAATGTTCTTTTCCCCACAGGTGCAGGCAACATACTCAATCCCAATCGATCTCCTTAAACTATCCACTGCACTTGGTGAAATCTTGAATATGTCACAAAATTCAAATACCTGGAGGTATGGCTAGATAGTAGATTAGACTATCTAGAACATCTGGAAGAGCTACTAAAAAAGCTTAGACAAAGACTTGGACTTTACTATAGAATAAGGCACTTCCTTTCAAGTGATTCAAAAAAGAAGATGGTCCAGGCCACATTCCTCTCAGTTTTAGACTACGCTGACTTCCTATACAATCACTGCCCTACGGTATGCTTGAACAAATTAGATACACTATACCATAGAGCTCTGAGGTTTATCACAGACTTACCATACAGTACTCACCACTGCTTGCTATACTCCGCAGTTGGTTGGCCCTCACTTCAATATAGAAGGGATAGGAATGCATTACTATGGACTTACAGAGCAATATCACAGCAGCTTCCAAAATATATCTCAGACTGTTTTCCACAAGCCTCATCAAGTAATTATGCATTAAGAAGCCTGAACTTCATTACTCTTAAAGTGCCTAAGTTCCACTCTCGACATGCTGTTAGTTATGTATTATCCACCCTATGGAACACAATGCAAAAGACACTGAAAGTGAACAAGCTCATATCTATTACAGCCTTTAAATATCTATACAACAAAATATTCAAAGAAAAATGTAACTGCTTCCGTCAACATTAGACTAACTCTCCATCTTTCCTACCAGCTGGACGACTATTCAAGGTAGCTCCTCAGCACCCTCTGAGCAGTTGCTTCACATCTCATTAACCTTTACTACAATCCTTCCTTCTTAAGCATTATATACTTAGTCTCCTTATACTTTCAGTTTTTTACTTCCCCAGTCCATCCCCCTCCCCCCTTGACCTACTATTGATCCCTCTTTGACACGGCCCTTTCCACTCCTTCCTTTTCACCACCCCTGGCCACAACACTCTGTATACACTCCTTTCGTCCCCCCTGTCACTGCTTCAGCCGGTATTTGCCTCCTACAAATCACTTCCTGTAGATATATTTTCCAGATGTCCATACAGCTCATCACCCGAGCTCAAAAACTTTCTAATAATTCCCCTGACACATTTAACCTTCACCAAAAAGTGCAAGTTTCTAAAGTATCCTCCACTAACAAGCTGGCTACTTAATGAATCATGTATATATCTTGGAGTTGTTGTTTTGTATTCATTTGCTATCCTTTCAAAGTTGTGTATTCTTTGTATGTTATATGTCATACAAATTGTATCTTGACCCTACCAGGTCCATCTTGCAAATGAGCATTGCTCAATGATGTTCGCCTGGATAAATAAAGATTTGATTGATTGATTGATTGAAAGAACTCTTAAAACTGAAGGTGGACAAAGCAATGGGGCCTGATGGGATTCATCCCAGACTTCTAAAAGAACTAAGGGTAGAACTAGTAACACCACTGACTACCCTCTTTAACAAATCATGGGAGTATGGGGTGGTACCCGAGGACTGGAGGAGGGCAGATGTGATTCCCCTTCACAAAAGTGGGAGCAAGGCAGAAGCAGGAAACTACAGACCTGTTAGTTTAACCTCAGTGGTAGGAAAATGATGGAATCACTTCTGAAGGAAAGAATTGTTGGTATCTAGAGGCCAGAGGGCACAGGACCCAAGGCAGCATGGATTCACAGGCGGAAGGTCATGCCAGACAAATCTGATAGATTTCTTTGACTGGGTGACCAAACTAGTTGATCAGGGAGGGGCTGTGGACATGGCCTACCTAGACTTTAGCAAGGCATTTGACACAGTCCACACAAAGATTAATATACAAGTTAGCCAGCCTGGTAGTGGGTTCCCAAGATGACAGCCTGGGTAAAATTGACTGGAGAATAGGACACAGAAGTAATAGTAAATGGAGTCCACTCTGAAAAAAGGGGGGTTAGTAGTGGGTACCGCAGGGTTCAGTATTAGGACCGGTCCTCTTCAATGTCTTTATAAGCGACACTGCAGAGGGACTGGAAGGAAAAGTATGTCTCTTTGCACATGACACAAAGATCTGCAACAGAGTTGATGCACAAGGTGGAGTGGAAAGGATGAGAAGGGACTTGGCAAGAGTTAAGGAATGGTCAAATGTGTGGCAGCTTAGATTCAATGCTAAGAAGTGCAAGGTAATGCACCTGGGAAACAAAAACCCAGGGGAAGAGTACACAATGGGGGTGAGATACTAACAACAACAAAATGGAAAGGGACCTGGGGGTAGTCATATCAGATGACCTAAAGGTGGGAAAGCAATGTGAGAGGGCAGCAAGGAGGGCTGGGGGATACTGGGATGCATAGGAGAGGCATCACCAGTAGAAAACAGGAAGTTATTATCCTTCTGTACAGACAGCTGGTCAGACCCCATCTGGAGTACTGCGTGCAGTTCTGGAGACCCAGTCTTCGCAAGACAGACAGGATGGAAGCTGTCAGGAGGGCAAATAAAATGGTGCAGGGTCTGCACGGAGAGACATATGAAGAGAGACTTAGGAGCTTAATATGTATAGCCTCGAGGAAAGGAGGAGAGGGGGGACATGATAGAAACTTTCCAAGTACCTCTAGGGAATCAACAAAGTCCAAGAGGGTAGCATCTTTCAAAAAGAGGTGTGCAAGAACAAGGGGCACAATTTGAAGATAGAGGAGGGCTGACTCAGAGGTAATTTAGGAAGTATTTTTCACAGAGAGGTTGTGGATGTATGGAAGGGCCTTCCAGGAGGTTGTGGAGTCAAAAACAGTGGTGGAATTCAAGCATGCATGGGACAGTCATAAGGCAATTCTAGGGGGTGGGGGTAGGAAGAAGTAGGCTGCTGGTTAACTAGGACCTGCAGCTTATCCATCAGGTAGAGAAATGGGCAGACTGGGTGGGCCAAGCGGTCCTTATCTGCCGTCAAATTCTATGTTTCTATGTATATTTTGGCACTCCGTTTTCCGCATTTTTGAATATCGGGCCCAATGTGTTTCATCTCAACAAAAGGCAGCCAAGGGCATCCTTTCACTTTTTTTTTTTAAATGTATTTATTTCACTGTCTTGCTGGAGCAGCCCACATCCCTGGTCCAGCTCGGCTCATCCTCCTGCATCTGTAACCCCCGACCCCATAGCTTACATCTTGTCACATGCCCTCTTCAGAGTGTCAGGAACAAAAGGATGGCCAGTAGCAGTAGGCAGGTCTCAAAAGTGCAAGGATCATTCTGCATGCACCAGGGTTTCCCCTCAGGTTTCAGTCCCCCTTCCCCCAACCCGGCTCCATTCACTTACACACACACATGCTGTGTGCAGGTCAGCTCAGCAGTACCTGTTCTGCACTGCCACCTGCGGTTACCTAGGTGGCAGCAGAGTGGAGAAGGCAGCGACCCTCCCTCCCGGAAAAAGAGCGTCCTCTGTGCAATATTTTTTAAGTCAAACTACCCCTGGCTGGGAGCTGCAATACTGAACATAGGATTCGCAAGAAAGCGAGTTGTGCTCACAACAGAGGGAGGTGAACCTTACAATTGTCTTTGGTTTGTAGCAGATAGTCTGCAGGTGGAGGCTACTTCTAACTGAATGGTGAAATAAGGAACCTAGAATTATCAAGAAAAGACAGTCTTGTTACAATTCTTAAGATTTTCAGTGCAGGAGGAGTTTAAAGGACAGCTGACTTATTTTGGGGCTGACTGCTTTCAGAGCAGAAACCACCAGGCTGTTTTGGGGCTGGGGAGGTTTACCTGTGTCTGACTTTGATGTCTGGATTTTTCTCTGTTTGATTAGCAGGGGATTTTCTCCGTCAAATTGTTGTGTATGGCATCTTGCTGACAGGAAGGCACTCATCGCAGTGGTGGGTCAGAGCTCTTAGCTGATTGTTTTGTGAGGGCACAGTTTAGTCCCAACCCTTCCCACCCACCCCTCGAAACAGTTCCTTTATACCTGGGGTTCCGACATCATTTCCTCAAAAGTTGCAAGCGCATATCAAGGTCATATCCTCTACTACACAGCACTGAAAATACAAGCATACACATTGTATAATATATATATTTCTATATAACAAACCAATCACACACACACCAAAAAAAAAAAAAAAAAAAGTACATAATCATGTGGGGAGTAGTGCAATGTAATGGCTGTGGGGCAGCAGTCTTCCAGGAGTCTTTCTGGAGGCTGAGATGCTGCCCTATTTGCAGACAAGTCTCTGCCCTGAGGGAGGAATTTGCCCATCTTCAGGCCACACTTGACAGCAGTAAGGGAACCTTCCCCCAGGTCAGACTGGATGGTAGGAAGGGAACCTCCCCCATCCAGGGAGCACCAGAGCCACCACCACTACCTCAGAGGTTGCAAAGAAAGCACAGCAGTTGGACCACAGTGGGCTCAGGAGGTGAGGATGGTGGAACAGAGGCACACCAGTCAGTTGTTCCACTCCACAATCATACACCATTCTGGGGAGCACAGCTCCCCTATGGATGCACCCACAGAGGAGATTAAGGGCTGAGGACACCTGTCTCAGGGAGGCCCACAGGAAGGGACAGAGGACACCACAAAGAAGGGAAGCAGCTCCTGGTGGGGACTCCATTATGGGGGATAGAACTGGGGGAGTAGGAAAACAGAAAAGGTGCCTGCCTGGTGCCATGGCTTGGAGGGACAGAGCGCATCCTCAGGATCACGAGAACAGCTGTCGGAGTCTGAGCTGGACGTCATTGTCCACCTAGGGACAAATGACTTGGCTCAACATGAGATTAGAGCAGTGCAGAAGGACTTTGTAGAACTGGGAGGGGCCTAAGACAAGTAGCACACACAGTATCCTTCTCAGAGGCTGCCTCAATGGCATGAGTGAGGCAAAGGTACTTTGCACCATGCAGTTTAATGAATGGTTGAAAAAATGGTGTGAGCACAGGGGTTGTAGCTTCATTGGGGACTAGGGTTCCACCTGGAGGACACCAGCCTATACTGGCAGGATGGTCTGCATCTGTCCAGGAAGGGAACAAGTCTTTTGAGCAATCGGTTTAAATGCTTCATTGGCAAGCTTTTAAACTAGTCAAGGGAGGCACTGATAAGCAGCAGGAAAATCCCAGCCTCTCCCTACAAAACAGGGTACTAAATGAGAAAAAGACCGAGGTAGAAAGGTCAGTGGGGGATGCTGCAACAGAAGGTAAAGCGATCAAAAAATGGAAAGCAATGAGTACCAATGCCCGTAGTCTGAGTAACAAGCTTTCTGAATTAGTGGCCTTGATGGAGGAGGAACATCTGGATATCGTGGCAGTCACAGAAACATGGTTCACACAAAACCATGACTGCGACGTAAACATGCCAGGATACACTATCTACAGGAGGGACAGCGAGGGTAAAAGAGGAGGAGGAGTAGCTCTTTACATAAGGAAAGGAATCAAAGCAACAGAACAAAAGGGAAAACAGGGAGGAGAAGAAGCACTGTGGGTAAATTTGGAGACCGGCAATGGCACCACAATCCGCACGGGGGTTGTATACAGACCCCCTTCTCAGGGGAGAAATGGACAAGGAAATGAGAAGTATACCTAGTATGGCAGAAAAGGAGATATTGCTGATGGGTGATCTGAATATGCCAGATGTTAACTGGAGTGCAGTTGCAGCAGCCACTTGAAGAGTGGGGTTATTCTAGATGCCTACAGGAGCATACCTTAGACAACTAGTATTGGAGCCCACTCGAGGAGGAAGCAATCTTAGACTTGGTTCTCTCAAATGGAGATGAGAGAGGATCACAGATGTAGAAGTGGGTAGCCATCTGGGAACTAGCGACCATCTAACAGTATGGTTCACAATAAACTCAGCAATAGAGTCCAAGCCATACAAAAGGCAAAGGTACTGGACTTTAGGAGGCTGACTTTGCCAAAATGGGTGAGTGCCTAAGGAATGCACTAGCAAATGGGCAGGAAGGAGAATTGGGAAGAACAATGGGGAATAATAAAACTGCCATCACAGAGGTAATAAGCCTTTGTGTGAAGCAAATAAACAAAACTAAGCGATGTAGAAACCACTATGGTTCTCAAAGGAAGTGGCAGTGAAGGTTCAAGAGAAAAAGAAAGCATTCAGGAAGTACAAGGAATCACAGAAGGAGCAGGACAGAGAACTGTATCAGTTAAAGCAAAAGGAAGCTGGAAAGGCAGTCAGACCGGCATAGGCCCAAACCAAGGAAAGATAGCCAACTCAGTTAAGAAGGGATAAAACCTTTACAGGTACATCAGGGAGGCGAAGGAAGACCAAGGGAGGGATAGTGAGGCTAAATAAAGGGGGCAGAGGGTGACTGTGAAAAGGCAGAGATACTAAGCAAATATTTTGCTCAATATTTACAAAGGAAGAAGGGAGGTACCTAAAACAAACAGTAGAAACACTCTGGATACAGAAATTGATAGCAGCCATTTACAGAAGAAGGGTTCTGAAAGAACTCTTAAAACTGAAGGTGGACAAAGCAATGGGGCCTGATGGATTCATCCCAGAATTCTAAAGAACTAAGGGTAGAATTAGTGACACCACTGACTACCCTGTTTAACAAATCATGGGAGGATGGGGTGGTACCCGAGGACTGGAAGGAGGGCAGATGTGATTCCCTTCACAAAAGTGGGAGCAAGGCAGAAGGAAACTACAGACCTGTTAGTTTAACCTCAGTGGTAGGGAAAATGATGGAATCACTTCTGAAGGAAAGAACTGTCGGTATCTAGAGGCCAGAGAGGCACAGGACCCAAGGCAGCATGGATTCACAGCAGGAAGGTCATGCCAGACAAATCTGATAGATTTCTTTGACTGGGTGACCAAAGTAGTAGATCAGGGAAGGGCTGTGGACATGGCCTACCTAGACTTTAGCAAGGCATTTGACACAGTCCCACACAAAAGATTAATATATAAGATAGCTAGCCTGGGAGAGGGTCCCAAGATGACAGCCTGGGTAAAAAATTGGCTGGAGAATAGGACACAGAGAGTAATAGTAAATGGAGTCCACTCTGAAGAAAGGGGGGTTACTAATGGGGTACCGCAGGGTTCAGTATTAGGACCGGTCCTCTTCAATGTCTTTATAAGCGACATTGCAGAGGGACTGGAAGGAAAAGTATGTCTCTTTGCACATGACACAAAGATCTGCAACAGAGTTGATGCACAAGGTGGGGTGGAAAGGATGAAGGACTTGGCAAGGTTAAAGGAATGGTCAGATGCATGGCAGCTTAGATTCAATGCTAAGAAGTGCAGGTAATGCACCTGGGAAACAAAAACCCAGGGAAGAGTACACAATGGGGGTGAGATACTAACAACAACAAAATGGAAAGGGACCTGGGGTAATCATATCAGATGACCTAAAGGTGGGCAAGCAATGTGAGAGGGCAGCAAGGAGGGCTGGGGATACTGGGATGCATAGGGAGGCATCACCAGTAGAAAACAGAATTATTATCCCTCTGTACAGACAGCTGGTCAGACCTCATCTGGAGTACTGCGTGCAGTTCTGGAGACCCAGTCTTATGCAAAGACATAGACAGGATGGAAGCTGTCAGAGGAGGGCAACTAAAATGGTGCAGGGTCTGCACCAGAAGACATATGAAGAGAGACTTAGGAGCTTAATATGTATAGCCTCGGGAAAGGAGGGAGAGGGGACATGATAGAAACTTTCAAGTACCTCAAGGGAATCAACAAAGTCCAAGAGGGTAGCATCTTTCAAAAGAAGGGTGTGCAAGAACAAGGGTGCACAATTTGAAGATGGGGCGGCTCAGAGGTAATTTAAGGAAGTATTTTTCACAGAGAGGGTTGTGGATGCATGGAGCGGCCTTCTGGAGGAGGTCGATGGAGTCAAAAACAGTGGTGGAATTCAAGCATGCATGGGATAGTCATAAGGCAATTCTAGGGGGTGGGGGTAGGAAGAAGTAGGCTGCTGGTTAACTAGGATCTGCAGCTTATCCAGTAGGCAGGGAAATGGGCAGACTGGGTGGGCCAAGCGGTCCTTATCTGCCGTCAAATTCTATGTTTCTATGTTGTGAAGAGTCCTGGTTTCACTTTTCAAACAGAGATTTCAAATGGAAATAACTCTCGTTTTTTTAAAAAAAGGAGCATACTGATGAAGGTAGCTTAATTCACGGACTATAACAGTACATTTAGTTGTTACGACTCTAAAACTGTCGAACTCATTTATGCACAACTTTGGCATGGTCAGCGCCACAGCACCGTGAAGAACATGCAGGAAGGAGCAGACCACTCAGGATAAGGCTGGGACTTTAATGTTATCATTTTGGGTCACAGAAACAAAGAAGTTGATAGCAGATAAGGACCGCAAGGCCCAACCAGTCTGCCCATTATTTCTACCTTATGAATGTGTCATAGGCCTTTACTCTGTCAATGGCCTATCTAGTCATACTCATCTGTATTGCTTCCTTATGCCTAGCCCATGCCTGTTTGAAGCCCTGCACTGTATTCATATCCACCACTTCCTGAGGTAGGCCGTTCCATGCATCCACCACCCCTTCTATGAAAAAGAACTTCCTCACATTACCCCTTATCGGCATCCCTCTAATCTCATGCTGTGTCCTCTTGTCCTGCTATTTTTCTTATATTGAAGAATGTTAGACTCTTTCACCTTGTTAATGCCCTTAAGGCGTTTGAATGTTTCGATCATATCACCTCTCTTCCCTCCTTTGTTCTAGGGTATACATATTGAGCTCTGTTAATCGGTCCTCATATGTCTTCTGATGCAGTCCCTGCACCATTTTGGTTGCCCTTCTCTGGACTGCCTCCATTTTCTTAATGTCCTTGTGCAGGTGCGGTCTCCGGTACTGTACGCAGTACTCCAGATGGGGCCTAACCAGTGTCTTGTAAAGAGGGATTATTACCTCCCTCTTATGACTTGCGATACCCCTACTAAGACACCCCAACATCCCTCTAGCGTTACTTACTGCTTCAGTGGTCTGCTTGGATGATTTCAGGTCATCTGTGATGATGATGCCCAAGTCTCTTTCTTCCCTTGTGATTGCCAGCAAACCCCCTCCCAACCTATAGGTGGCTTCAGGGTTTCTCTTCCCTATGTGAATGATCTTGTACTTCTTTGCGTTAAACCCCCATTGCAACTCTTTTGACCATTTTGCCAGTTTATCCAGATCTCTTCTCATTCTGCCCACACAATCTGGGTCATCTACTCTGTTGCAGATCTTGGTGCCATCTGCAAACAGACACACCTTACCCTCTAGTCCACCTGCAATGTCACTGATGAAGATATTGAAGAGGATTGGCCCCAGGACTGATCCCTGAGGTATCCCACTTGTGACTTGCATTTCTTCTGACAGTATACTGTTTACCATCACTCTCTGTTTTCTGCCCGTCAACCAGCTTGCCACCCAGTTGACCAACTTCTGACCCACCTCGAACCTACCCAGCTAATTAATCAATCTTCTATGTGGAACAGTATTGAAAGCTTTCCTGAAGTCAAGGTAGGTGACATCAACTGCACCCCCCTTGGTCCACCACTCTGGTTACCCAGTCAAAGAAATCTATGACATTAGTTTGACAGGACCCTCCTGCTGTAAACCCATGCTGTCTTTGATCCTGTGCTCCTAAGGATTCCACGTGTGCACTGTCCTTTCCTTAAGGAGTGGCTCCATAATCTAGCGCACTACTGAGGTAAGGCTAACTGGTCTGTAGCTCCCTGCCTCCTCCCTGCTACCACTCTTGTGGAGCAGAGTCACATGAGCCCATCTCCAGTCTTGTGGGACCTGTCCTTTGCTCTGACAATGGCTCTGTTAGTTCCACCCTTAGCTCCTTTAGTACCCTGGGATGTATGCCATCAGGTCCCATTGCCTTGTCCACCCTGAGATTAGCAAGCTCTTGGAGGACCCTTTCTTTTGTGAAGGGGCTAGTGCACGCCTCCCTCCCCCGTCTCCATGGTGCTGAGCTGTGGGCCCTGCCCTACCTTCTCCTCAGTGAATACTGAGCAGAAGTATCTATTTAGGATAGATGCTTTTTCTTGGTCCTCCTCCACACACTTCCCCTTATCCCCTTTGATCTTAGCAATACCCCCTCTGGACTTTCTCCTTTCACTAATGTATCTATAGAAAGTCTTGTCACCTTCATTTACTGTTTGTGCTAGTGTTTCTTCGGTTTGGGCCTTTGCCTGCCTTACTGCCTTCCCTGCTTCCCTTAGGGAAGTTTGGTATGCCTCCCTATCTTCGTCCCGTTGCGTTCCCTTATATTTCCTAAGCATGACCTTTTAGCTTGGACTTTTCTGCTACTGTTTTGAGAACAAAGTGGTTTCCTCCATCTTTTGTTCTTGCTTTTCTCTTTAACACAGTAGGATGTTGCTTCAAGTACTGCATCCTCAATGCCTGCCCCCTCTGCCCGTACCCCCTCATCTGTATTTCTTCTTGCCAAGGCTAGCTTAACTCTGTTGGCCATCTTATCAAAGTCAGCTCCTCTGAAGCCCCATATTTCTGCCTTGGAATGGGATGATTTAGTTCTAGTGGCCAAACTGAACCATACCATGTGATGGTCACTGGCCCCCAGGTGACCGTCTGCCTGGAGATATGTGATCCTTTCCCTGTTAGTCAGTACTAGATATAGGATAGCTCTGTCTCTTGTGGGTTGTTGTACCAGTTGTTTTAGGACCTCCCCCTGCAGTGAATCCACCATGTGTCTAGTTCTGGTGGATGTTCCTACTGGCATTGACCAATCTGTATCTGGCATGTTGAAGTCTCCCATTATCAGAACCTCCCCTTTAGCTGTCATGTTTTGTATATTTTCTAACAGTAATGTGTCTATGTCCTCCCCCTGGTCTGGAGGCCTTTAGACAACCCCAGTTTGTATGGCTATCCCACTTCCTATTTCCAGGGTGACCCACAGTTCTTCTGGCTCCTTACATGTATTCTGAATTTCTGTAGCTTTGATATTTCATTGCTATCAAGGGCAACTCCACCCCACCCCCCTTTTTTTGTACCTCGGTCTCTTCTGAACAGCACATAGCCGGGTACTGAAGTCTCCCAAGTGTGGTTACTGATAAACCATGTCGCACTAATTGATACTATGTCCAGTTTAGCCTCTGTCATTGTTGCCTGCAGATCTGGAATCTTGTTTCCCAGACTGCAGGCATTTGTGTACATGATTTTCCATTGGCCAGATTTCAGGTCAGATATTAAGCTTCACAAAAAAAGCGTGCACACAGCCAATAATAGCATTAATAGGGAGTCTAGATTTGTGGCAGACACGATTAATAAAGGGACAAGGAAAATGTATCAAAACAGCTGTCACTGTCCCTTTAAAGGAAAACACCATAAAAAGCACAGCTTTCCACAGTCGCTACAAAAATGCCCAATTAGTGCATTCAGACAGTATCAATTTTTTTTTTAATTACCTCTAAATGCTTTTTTAATGATTTAAACAGCAGCCCTCAACTTCCACTTTCTATTGCTGGCAGCCACTATATCACGAGCAGCAGTATGCTCCACTTTATGCTAATATGTCCTGCCGACCAATAGTAGAGGTCGGCTGGACATATTCGAATAAAGTGAGCTTGGAAAGCTCACTGCAGCTCATGAGATGGTGGCTGCCAGCAATAGAAAGTGGAAGTTGTGGGCAGCTGTTTAAATCATTCAAACAAAAAGTTGTCACTGTCTGAAAGCACTAATTAAGAGTGTTTTCCCAGTGTCTGTGGAAAGCTGTGTCTTTTCCACTGTTTTCCTTTAAATACTGGTTGAATTCTGTTATGTTCCATCTCTACAGGCTTTTTAGTTATCTTGGTGGGTACTGAAGGAATAATGCCTGACAGGGTGGGTGTTATGCTGGGATAACATCCCACCTTGGGTGGTTGGGCCAGAGGCCACTGGCCAAGGGCGTCCAACACCCGAGAAGGGATGTTATCCCAGCATAACACCCACCCTGGAGAGCATTATTCCTATTATACAATGGCTTGTTGTTTTATAATAAAAAAATAATTTTAAAGAATGTTTTTGTTAGTGTGTAAAAATATTTTTCTTTCTTAAGATGCTAATAAAGCAAATGCTCCGTGATGGAGTATGAGCAGGGATGTTATGCCAGGATAACATCCCTGCTGTGATGGCCAACTGACCAATCAGAAGCCAGGATTCTTTCTTGCAATTGTATAATTCTGATTTAAACACAGGTTATAAATGCCAATTTAGAATGGTATGATATAGTTTTTTTACTGAATTTATTGAATTGTGTTGACCCAGTAAGCCCACTGGGCCTAGAAGTCCCTTTTTCAGGGGCAACTGGGGGGTTGGGGATACAGATGGTAAGCAACTGAAATTGAACCAGATTAAGCTGTTGGTGGTATTTTTTAGTGATGCCCTTTGCTCAACCCTTCCATTGCTGGCACAATGCATCCGTATTCTATTCTAGAAGTCTGTTGCTGAGAGGGCTTAAGTATATCATACAGTTCCAAAATGGTACTTAACTTCAGAGTGTAAATCAGAAGCACTCCATATGTTTACTAAAAGATCTCCATAGAAGGAACGATAGCAGAACTGGAACCAGTATGTAAAAACAGCTGCTACTGGGGAAAATGTCTTACAGGTTCAGCACTGCTCTCCTTTACCATGATTTATAACTGTGTTTCCTCCAGCTAGCCAGCACCTGGGGTCATGAGGGTACTCTGTCTGCTGTAATCACCCACCACCGATTGTTCCCTGACGGAGCTGCAGCAAAAAAGGAAAGCCACCCGACAGCCTTGGAATCTGGCCTTCAGCCTCCTCAAGCAGCCAACTGGGGTCCCAGGACTGTGACATTGGGGCAGGCGCAGCAAAACCACACCAATTTTCAAATTTAAAATACTGTACTTTGTCCTCCTGGACCACTGTGCTTCTTCCATACAGCCTGCTCCATGGGTCATGAAGGTACTTTGTCTGCTGTAATCGCCCTCCACTGATCATTCCTCGGAGCCACAGCAAAAAAAGAAAGTTGTCCAAGAGCCCTTGGAATCCTGCCTCCAGGCTCCTTCAGCAGCCAGCCGGGTCCCTGGATCCAAACCAACAACCACTACTTTAAGGCTTCACATTCTAGCAGTCCTCCACATGAAGGATTGAGCACGAAGGATCAAGGTCTGCCTTGAGTCTGCCAGAGTCAGCTGGTAGGCAGCCAGTCTGCCGGCAACTATTTCACTCTCCCTTGCCAGTCCTCATTTACACCACTTATTCTTATTACTATCTATGTTATTATAATGTAACCTCCCCCCACTACTTTACACAGTTAGCCACCCATAACTGGGCACAGCCTTCAGAAACATTTACACAATTGGTACCACTCTTAGCTTTGGGAATGTATACCAGGCTTATTCTTCTAGATATCAAAGGGGGTGGGGGTGTACAAAAGCAACAACCTATTTGGTATTTACAAAACTAGGTCCTGGGGAGAGAACTTTTTGCTAGGGCTATGCTAAACCTATCTTCTGGAGGGGTACCCAGTAACTCCACACAGGAAGCAATATTGTAAATGTCCAAACCAAAGTCGGGGTTCTAGAGTGTGACTATTCCAAAAGATGTTCTCTAAAGCAAGGGTGGACCCCCAAGGTTTACACATCGTGGCACTAGGAACTTGCAGAACAACAAATCAACTGGATCTGACAGAAAACTCTTTGTATTCCCGCCTTTGTAGGACATAGGACATTTCTTTCAGTGGCAATGGCCACAACTGAAAACACATATGATAACAGGGCACTTGCACTTTGTTTCCTACATATCGTAGGACATTGAACATTGCTTCCAGTGGCACTGGCTACAAATGAACACACATTTTGCTAAGAACTAGCACCATTCCTCATAACCAGAGAAGAAACTGTAACCCACTTCAGGGGTAAAATTCTCTTTAGAAATTGTCCCTTTGTCTAAAGTAATCAGGTGCCCTTACTGAACCTGTGGTCCTGAACTGGTAACTCCAGATGGGGGTCTGCTCACCCTTTGCTCCCAAATCCATACTCAGCCATTCTTTCAGTTACACCTTAAAAATTCGGAAATACACTTTGGAAAATGCTTATTGAATGAAACTTTGGCATCCAGCATTGCCTTTCCCTTTTAGCCAGAGAACACAACAGCACAGGTACAGTACTCGCTTTCTGCAGCAAAAAGTCAGATCCTACTCACTGTTAAGACATTTCAAGCAGCTTCAAACATCCTGGATCAAAAAGGGAGTTGCCCCTTGGATCCATCCACTAGCAGTCCTTTTCACCCCTTCAGGGATGAAAATCAGGAGATCCTGCTGCAGACACCGGTTTCCACCACTTCGCTTAGCAAACTGGAGAATACCAGGACTAGGGTGAGAAAGCAGTGCCTCAACTCAGAGCCCTCAGCTGAGCAGTTCTCACTCCTCCAACTTCCAGCTACTCACACACACACTGACTCTTGTCTCAACATTCTAAACTCCATTCTCACAGCTGTCAAAGGCTTAAGCTGCTGTGAAAGTTCCAAATGAGCTCCATCACCTTCCTCTCAGCTGAAGCCAAGTAAACAAAAGAGTGAGTAGGTGAAAACCTCATTTAACTAGTTAATCACCAGCTGCCTCTCCCTGCCTAGCACTGTAACTTAGGGGATTCTAGTAACCCCAGGGGACTGGTTGGTTACAATAACATGGGTGGTCCAGATCGCATCTTGTGATTGGTGTACAGTCCCAGCGTAGCCGTGCATTAAATTCCCTTCTGAATGCACGATTCTGCAGAGGGACTCTGGGAAACTTAAGTGCCATCAGCACTCATTCCCTGCTTAAGGAAGGAAAAACGGAACGGCAGCTATTCAAAAATGTGGGGACGTGAGAGAGACCCAGCACCTGCTCCTAACAGCAGCAGTTCAGTAGTTAGACACCTTGTTTGCACCTGTATTGTGATATAGAGAGCGAAAGAGACAGAGCGGGACAGACAGCAGCACATATGTAGACACAGACAGAGTGAGAGAGAAAAATGGACAGGGAACACAATGGCATGCGACAATTAGCAGCACAGACATCATCCTCGGAGCACAGTTAGCCTGTCAGTGTCAACAGCAAGCTGCAACTGAACAGTTGTGCTGTGTTGTCTCCCTCTGTCTTTGATGGTGTTCCACTGCACAGCAACCACATATTCTATTTACTGTGATGTTCAGAGTGGCTGGCTGCTTCAAGTAGCTTGTGTGCTCTTTTAGTCTGGCTGCCTGGGTAGAAAGAGACAGCAGCGCGCGAAGAGAGAGAGCGCGCGCACCTCGAGCAGCACCTGGTAGTGTTCAGAATAGCTATCTGCGTCAATTAGCTTGTGTGCTTGCTTCGTTTGGCTGCCTGGGAGGACAGCGAGAGAGCGAGACAGCAGCATGCGGAGAGAAAGCGTATCTGGAGTAGCTGCTGGGGAAGGCATCCGTTCATGAGCAGTGCAAGGGAGGGGGGGATGTCAGAGACGGGCAACGAGAAAGAGAAAGACCACAGGTATTTGAGATAGTGGCTGATGCTGGCCGCTTCAATTAGGTTGTCTTGTCATGTAGTTTGTCTGCCTGGGTGGAAAGAGAGCGAAAGAGAGAGACAGTACCGTGCGGACACAGAGAGAGAGAGAGCACACCTCGGGCAACCAGTAAGTACTCATCAATGCTCCATTCCCGTCCCCCCCGCAAACCTCCCAGCAAATCAATGGATGGCCAGGCAGCAAGTTTCTCTGCTGCAATGTTGAGTGTGACATAGAAGGAGAACTGGAGACATGATGCTCATTGGCGGTAGTTTCCTGTGTCAGTCAGTGGATAGACATGGTGTGTACCCAGTACAGTGGAAGCAGCAGACGTCTCGCAATGTCTGTGTGAGTCTCTGAGTAGTACTCCTTGCAGGTGGTGGGACTGGTGGCAAGGTGCGAGTGAGCCACAGACAAGACAGAGACAGAGCAGAGCGACATGGAGAGCAAGTTGTGTCATCGGGTTTCTGTTTTGTCCTTTGCTTCCGTGACTGTGTGTCTCTGTATGTTGGCAGCTACTGAGGATTTTAAAATGGCATAGGTTATTCTGTGTCCTGACTGGTTAAAAGCTGTGTCCTTACAGAGCAGCAAACTGGAAGGTGGCACTACTTCCCTACTACCTTTACCTCCATAGGTGAAATGGCAGTACTGTCACTGGGCAACTGACATTTTTTGAATTCTAAGCCTAAACTCGTCAGCCATTTTTTTTCTCACCACACACCTGCTAAAGATCCAACTGAAAGTGAAACTGTCAGATATTCCAGCATCTCAGTTTGAAATGTCTTTAGAAGAACTCAGAGAAAAATGAGATGACAGCACAAATAAACCATAGATTGCTGAAGGGCCAGCCAAAAAGAAGGAAGGAAACAAAAAAATGTAAGTAACTTGCCCAGCTGTCATCTGAACAATTAGATGCATGGGCTGTGAACATTTTCAAGGCATGGTCTACAGCCAGAAACATAACCACAGGTTTTAAAAATGACACAGCAGAAGAAATATGTGCTGCATTGAGGAGATTTTATGTTGAAGTAAGTCAGGGGATGGGAAAGACTACAGCCTCTGTAGTTTACTCAGTTACAAGCTGACCTAAATAGATACCTAAGTACTCCACAGACAGGTTGCTACATAACTATAATTAGCTCACCCAATTTCAAGCCTGCAAACAATATGTTAACTGCCCTTTGCAAACGCTACAGAAAAGAAAAAAAAAAGATACAAGTCAACACCACCCCATTTCACAGGCTGATCTGCAGATGTTGAAACCCTCAACAGTTCTGTTAAAGCAGCAGTACAATGTAAAAAAAAAAAGCGCTTTTTCGACCGTATATTCCCTGTGCTCTGCTGAGCATGTACCTGGTACTCTTTCCTGCTGGTAATATACTATCACCCCGTACTTTGCTCAGTTATCCTTTGTGTTTGTTTACATTTCTGCCGCCCACTGCATTGACAGCAGCAGTACTAGACAGCAGCCGCCATATGTTCTGTGGTGCTACAACTGTTATAATGGCTCACTTCCTGGTTAGGTAGTACTGCTGCTTTAACATCAACTGCCGTGGGACTTTAAACAAGGTGTGATTGGACATACAACTATGTATGGCCAGATGGGGACGAGAGGATTTAAGACAGTTAAAACCAGAATTTCACAGTAAAGCAGGATGAACAAGGGCTCCGTTACACAGCCTTAAATTTCAGTGAATGTACTAAAAACCACAACCAAATAAACAAGCCCCACAAAGAGCAGTACAGAGGCCACATTTCTGAACTACCTTGCAATCCTCTGTGCCCCGTAGCCTTCTTTGAAAAATACATCTCTAAGTTACCTACAAACCCTCTAGCCTTCTACCTCCATCCCAGACGTTTTAAGGAGCCCCTCGACATCTGACCCTGACATCTAGTATTCGAGAGAGAGCCATTAGGTGTTAATTATCTTGCAAATATGATGCCCAAATTGAGTGAAAAAGCTAACTTAAGTACCCATTACACAAGTCACAGTGTACGGGCCACTGCTGTACATTTGTTGTCATCAGCAGGACTTCAATCCCGTGAAATCATGTCTGTTACTGGGCACCGGGTGGAAACCAGTCTACAAAACTACTGGGCCGCATCCTCTGAGGAACGCAAGTGCTGGAACAATATACTGACCTTGGACAGAAGACCGGAGGAAGAAGAGCCCGGAGACACACCATCACGACCGTCGAGGCAAGAGGGAGAGGGTTTCGAACCCATGGCATCTATGTCGGTGATAAGACAGACTTCAGGAATTACCTGCGCTGTGCTGTCAGTAGGCAGAGCCATCAAATTAATTAACCTTTGAAAAGCTGTAGAGTCTTGCGTTTCGGCTGAGACTTTCGGGTTATAGCCATGAGTGGGTTCAATTTTCTGCTCTGTCCTGCAGTGCAGATTGGCTGCTTCCTCTCTTGGACTGTGTATAGTATTGAGTTACTTAGTAGGCAGAAGCTGCATCCTAAGGTCGATTTCTGGGGATTTCTTCCGGTTGCTCCTGAGTGGAGATCGATGTCGTCGTCCTGTTATTAGTGCTCGGCTTTTCACATTTTTTAGTTGACGGAGAGCAATGAACTTCACAGCACTCACTCTGAGTAACAGAGTTTGTCCAACCACTCCATCAGCCCTTCGTTTCAAACAACTGTTCTTTCCCTGGACATGTACAATTCATTAACTTCTGCAAATAAAAGAGCACCACATTTTGATTCTTGCTCTGCAGAAGCTGATTTTAACACTGAGCTTCGTTGTTCTGCACCACATTTCGATCGTTATACAGGGAGTGCATGTATATTACAAATTGACATTTAACTAAGTACAACCAGAGTTTCATTTTCTTGGCAAAATCAATCAATTCCAAGAAAAGGCTCCCTCTAAAACAAGCTGATTCTTGATCTGTTGATGCTGATTCTAACATAGAAACACAGAAACACAGAGTTTGATGGTAGATAAGGCCCACTTGGCCCACCCAGTCTGCCCATTACCCTACCTATCGGATAAACTGCAGATCCTAGTGGACCAACAGGCTACTTCTCCCTACCCCCCACTATAATTGCCTTATGTCTGTCTCATGCATTCTTGAATTCCCACATTGTTTTTGACCCCACTTGCACTTTTTTGTTCTGCACTATGTTTTAACTGCAATACAGGAAGTGCATGTACAGTATTACAAAATAACATTTCACAAAGCATAACCAGTTTCATTTTGCAATCAATTCCAAGAAAAGGCATCCTCTAAATAAGTTGATTCTTGATCTGTTGAAGCAGATTCTAACACTGAACTTTATTGTTCTGGATTCAAATGTAATTAAAAATTACAGTAAGATTTCAATGTATTTTCTTGGTTTTCCAATCCCGACCCCCAAGTTTTGGGACTATTTTTTCCATTTATTTAAATATTATTTGTGAATTATTAATCTTGTGTCGAGTTTTCATTAAATGTAACAGACAGGTCTGTAGCCCATTTTATAAGAGCAATAAGACACAACGGTGTAGGTTGGTGATTGATAACAGCACACCCCAGTTGCTGAAGTCATTCTGCGTAAGTGCCTCGTGCCTCACCATGCACCTAGGGCATGCTCTTATCAATCAACAACCTACACCCTATTGTGTCTTATTGCTTTCGCACAGCGCTGCTGAGAGAAAAAGAGAGAGAGAGAGCGAGACAGACACACACACACACACGAATCTGGAGAGGGAGTGCAGAATTCCAACACAGGCACAGAAGAAAAACTTACTTATCATAGTAATCTTGTTTCTTCCAAGGGAATCTTTACTGTATTCAGACATATGCAGACCACCAAGCAGTACCTTTGGAGGTGAGGCATAGAACCTATTTATTTATTTTATTTTATTTTATTTAGTTAAACATCAGTTTAGAAACCTTTGAGCCAGAGGCTCATTTACAAAGGTACCAGTAGTTGCCACTAAAAAGACTGTTTTCCAAGTGATGTACTTGAGATCTCCTGAGGACATGGGCTCAAAAGGGGGTTGCATTAGCTGTGCAATGCATACATTCAGGACCCAAGAAGGGACTGGTTCCCTGTGTGGGGGATGCAAGTGAAGTAATTCTTTGAATGACTTTTTGAAAACTGGATTAGAAGCAAAAGAGGAGCCTTTACCTGCTGAGAGGTAGGCAGAGACAGCTGCCAAGTATACCTTGAGGATAGATGGCTTAAGGCCTAGGGAATGGAGATGGGCTAAGTAGTCCAGCAGGAGTGTGAGTCCAGCCTGACTGGGATCTATGACCTTCTGTTGGCACCAAATAAAGAAACTTTTCCATTTAAGAAGTGTAAGTTTTCCTGGTAGAGGGCTTCCAAGAAACCCTTAGGACCTCAAGTACCCCTTCACCTGGGAGGATATCAGCAGGCTGTGCCTCCTGGAGAGGCAAAATCGATCTGGAGACTGACAGGAACAAGAGCAGTGGGTACCAAGGCTGCCTGGCCCAATCTGGAGCTATGAGGATCACTGTTGCTGGCTGGGACCTGAGCTTGATCAGCACCCTGAGCAGCAGAGGAAATGGAAGAAGGCATACAGGAACTTCCCTGTCCAGTCCAGTTTTAGAGCATCCACTGGCACTGTGCCCACTGCTGGAGGCCTGCAACAAAACTGTGGCAACTGGTGATTGTCTGGGACTGCAAAGAGATCTATCTCTGGAGTGCCTCATCTTCTGAAGACAGTTTGCAGGATCTGTCTGTTCAGAGACCACGTGTGGTGGTTTTGATTGATCCTGCTTAGTGTATCTGCTAGGAAGTTGTCCTTCCCTGGAAGATGGACTGCTGAGAGAGAGACCCTAAGGGAATATGCAGACCCCATATTTTCAGCCCCCAATTAATCTGAATGGCAACTATACCACCGACACCAAACTTATTGCTGACTCCCTCAACTCCTTCTCGAACCTCAGCAATATACTCCCTTCCCACTTCTTTGATCCTCTCGCTGCCCCACCCCCTATTCCTCACTCCCTTTTCGTTTAAAGACCCTTGTCTCTTGAGAAGCCAAACCCCATCTACAAAAAGCCTTTAGTGGTTCCCATTACAACAGTGACACTTTGGACCTAAAACTCCTCTGCCTGACCCTTCATGAAGTCCTCACCCCCCTGACCAGCATACTTAATTGTTCCTTATGCCTAGGCAAATTCCAATCTCACTGGAAAGCGGCCATCATTACCCCCATCCACAAAAGTGGTGACCGGACTAGCACTGGGAACTATCGTCCCATCTCAATCCTCCCCTCCCTTTCCAAAGCACTGGAACGCATTGTCTCGGCTCAACTCACCGATTAGAACACAAAATCTCTCCTCTGTAAAGAACAACATGGTTTCCGAAAAGGCCACAGCACCACCTCTGCACTGCTGGAGTTCTCCTCCTCTAGTCACTCAGCAGTTGACAGAGGTCACCTGACCGGTGCTGTCTTTGTGGATCTGTTGAAAGCATTCGACATTGTTAACCATGCCCTCCTCCTATCAACCTCTCTCTCTCTCTCTCTCTCACTGGTCTCTCCCAGGATGCCACAAATTGGTTTTCCGACTATCTAACTGGCAGAATCCAGCAGGTCAAGATAGGTAACTCACTCTCCACCAGTCTCCCAGTAAGGTCCGGGGTGCCCCAGGGGTCTATTCTGGGCCCCCTTCTGTTCAGCCTATTTCTAAACACCCTCCCTGCTGCTTGCCCTGGAAACATACTCCTATACGCAGACTATGCGGTCCTCTTTTCCTCCCACCCTGATCCCCACATGCTCCAGCAATCTCTCCAAACCTCCTTCACTGAGGCTGAACTCTGGTTCACCATCACCGGCTAGTATTAAATTATAAAAAGACCGAAGTTATAACATTTGCGCATCACCAGAGCAATCACAAAAACCTCTGCCTGCAAATCCTAAACTCCCAACTGACCATCCCTTGACCAAGTGGACTCTCATGTACCTTGGCATCACTCTAGACTCCTCTCTCAACTACCACCAACATTAGCATCTCCTCTGTACTGCTGGCAACTCCAGAATTGGACTTCTTCACCGGTACAAACACTGCCTCACCCGAGATCCTCCGACTAGCCGTCTCTTCTTCAGTCCTCATTAATAGACCACGGGATCCTGGTCTAAGGGGCTGCAGACAACTCCTCCCTCAGTAGACTCAGGCTGTCACTCAACAAAGCCTGCCGACTAGTCCTAGGCTGCGACTGTACCATGCACACTTGCTCCCTCTACAGTTTATCAAACTGGCTTAATTTCAACTGTAGACTCAAGTTTCATACCTGCCTCTTGGCCAAAAAGATATCACTTGCACGCCCCCTCCCCCCAGGCCTTTCTGCCCCATTAAAACTGGCTCCTGCGCTAAGAAACACATGCAGCTAGCTCCTCCAAATCCTAGCTCCTTGTTTGCAGATGCCGGACCTCCCTATGCCAGAGAACATTCAGCTACAGGGCCCAGAACTGGATGAACGCACTTCCCAGTTACATTTCCACTGAAAGTAAGCTTGGCCGTTTCAAATCCTTCTTTAGGGATCATCTCCACTCTGCCAGTACCTGTGCCTGTTGTTGACTCTGGCCCTGCCAGCCTCTCTCATCAATCCTTCCCCTGCATCCTCTACCCCCTAACCTCCTCTTCCTCTGACAAAGGACTCTCATCCTGCCTCCATTCCCATTGACAAAGGATTTCCTTCCTGCCTCTCCCAAACCAGTTTGCTATCTTGCCTCTGCTTCTCAAATCTATTGTCTCCTATGTATTATGATGTACATAAACTATTATCTGTCATGTAATTAAACTATTGTCTCTTATGTATTATGATGTATTATAAAATGGCAAGAAAAACTATAGAAATCTCATTGGCCAAGAGACATCAGCTGACTGTACATTAAATCTCTTCATACCATTGTTTAAGTATCCTTATGTATTAAACTCTGCTCAATTGCGCTGCCTAGCACACCCAATGTACAACACACCCATTACTCAGTTTTTATGCTACCTCCTCTATATGTCTACCTGTTGTATTTTGTCAATCATTGCTTGTACTCTGACATGGAGCCTTTGTAAATTAGTCTCTGACTCAAAGGTTTTAATTTCAAAATTCTCAATAAATAAATAAGAACAGCAAGTTGGACCTTGTACCCCCTTGCTTGTTTATGTGATACATGGTTGTGGTGTTGTCTGTTCTGACTTGCACTACCTTGTCCTGGACCAGTGAGGCGAAAATTTTGACCATGTACCGTGCACAGTGTGCACTCTCAGATGGGTGCCCCATCCTAGGAGAAAGGCATATGTCATCAACACTACTGTTGGGGACTCCTACTGGAATGGTACCCCTTCCCTGAGCTTGTCCCTTTCCTGCCACCACTGCAGTACCTGAGTGAGAGTCCCTGTGACTGGTATTAGCTCTGACAGGGAATCCTTTTTCTGGGACCATTGGGACTTGAGGTGAAACTGGATGTCTCTCATCTGGAACCTGGCTCCTGGTACTGTTGCGGCTGCAGCTGCCATGTGGCCCAGCAGTTGCAGGAAAGGTCTTGCTGGTCTTTTGGGGGGGGGGGTGAAGCTAGAAGGAGCTTGCCAACTGAACCAGGCTGTCCACCCTTTCCTGAGAAAGGGATGCCTTCCCTCTGAGTGTCCAACTCTGCTCCTATGAAATCCAAGAGCTGGACCGGCTGCAGGACTAACCTTTTCAGGTTCACCAGGAACCCTAGAGACTGCAGGGTAGCCTGTGTGAGGACTAGAGCATCCCTAACCAGTTGAGAGGACTGCCCCACGACTAGCCAGTCATCTAGGTAAGGGAATACTATTACCCCCTGCCTTCTCAAATGTTCCACTAGCACAGCAGGCACTACCCTTGGGGCAGAGGTGAGACCAAAATGCAGAGCTCTGAACTGATAATGGCCCCATGGCAATCTAAACCTGAGGTACTTTCTGTGAGACTGTCTGATGGGGATGTGGAAAAAGGCATCCTTGAGGTCTAAGGATGCCAGCCAGTCTCCCTGCCTGAGAGTGGGGGGAATCATTGCCAAGGTGACCATCTTGAACTTTGACTTTGTCAGATATCTGTTTAGGGTTCTGAGATCCAATCTGGATCACCACTCCCCATTCTTCTTCAGTGTTAGGAAATACTTTGAGTAAAACCCTTTTCCCCTCTTGGAGATTGGGACAGGTTCCACTGCTTTTGCCAGTAGAAGGCTGGCTACCTCCGATTCCAGCAAGGCTTTTTCTACTGGGGTTGCAGATCTGAATTTTGGGATGTCTTTGAAGCTGAGAGCAAGACCCTGGCCCACCTAGGAGGGAGGCATCTGTCGTTAACTCTACTGTTGGGGACTCACTACTTCCAGGACCCATTTGTCTGTGGTAATGGCTTGCCATACTTTGAAATAGTGAGCCAGTCTGCCACTTACCGGTACCGGGGAGGCAACCCTGACAAGCACGTCAGGGGTTCTGCTTTGCTTGTGTCCTGGGCTGAGGGCTGGGGTCAGAGTGCCTGTTACACCATCTATTCCTGCCTTGAAAGTAGTCACTTTGCTGCTGGTAGTCTGGAAGAGCCTGAGCCTGATAAAAAGGCTTGGAACAGGGTATCCCCCTACCTCTCCTATTTTGGTGCTTCTGGGGGAGTGAATGACTTCTCTTTGGCAGAAGCACTTTTGTAAGCAGACTTGTACTCATCTATTTTTTCATGTAAGCTTCTGTTTGCTCACCAAACAGAGAAGTCTGCTCACAAGGGAAATCCAGTGCCTTAGTTTGGGTGTCCTGAGAAAGGTTAGCAGCCCAGAGCCAAGCAAACCTTCTCAGCGACATTGTAGTTGCCATAAGCCTGGCAGCAGTGTCGTTGGCATCCATTGCAATGCGGAATTGGTATTTGGAAGCTTCGATGCCACATCTGGCAGTCTCTTCTAGATCAGCTGCTAGTGTAGAAGGAGCTTTGCTGGTCAGCTCCAACACAGAGTTCCAGAGACTCTTTTGGTATCTGGACATACGAGCCATGTAAGTGGCCTGTTTGATGGCCAGAGAAGCCCCCAAGTAGCCGTTTTTGGCCATAGATTCAATTTTCTGAGAGTCCTTGTGGAGGAAGAGGGAATTGTTTAACCAGGAAAGGCACACTGAGCCAGAGCTTGCTTCCAGATGCAACCAGGGAGCACAAGAAAGTTAAGTGACTTGCTCAGGGTCACACAGTATGCAAGTGGGGGCTGATGGGAGTTAAACCCAGATGTCCAGGTTTGCAGCTCAGTGCCCTTAACCACTGCGCTATTCTGCTTCCTACAGAGGGGTGAGAGGACAATGGCACATTTGCTCTGTCACAGGCAGCTGCCTTTACCACCCCCTCATGGCTGGGGTGACTGCAGGGTGAATTCAGCCCCACCCTAGCCAAATTATATTTTCTTTCCATTTTCTTGTTCACTGGAGGGACAGAAGTGGAGTTCTGTAAGATTTTCAAGACTTGCCTTTTTAATGAGTTGTGGATGGGAAGCAGCAAATGTTTAGTGACAGCCAAGTCCATCATTTCCATATAACCCAGTTCCTCCTCCTCCTCATCCTCAGTGGTCTCCGGAGTGGGAAGGTCCAGAATCTCTGCCACCTGCTTCATAAAAGAAAAGTGGGAAGAGAAATCTTCAGGATGTCGAGTGGGGGACCCGGATTCCTGCTACTCTGGTGAGACCTTGGGCTCAAATGGCTCCCCCAAGGTCGTTGTCTTCCTCTTCTTCATCCTCTTCATAGCAGGGACTCAGTTCAGCTGAACTGGGAACCGAGGAAGCAACCGCTGGAAGAAACGATGGTTGAACCAATGGTTGCTGAGAAACCAGTGAGCTCTGCAGCAACTGTATAATCTTAATAGCATTTGCTATTTCTTCAGCAGCTGGAACTGCAACAACCTTCAGTTGCGGTTCCTTCCCTGTGTATTTCTCCTTTTACTCTTTTTGGCACAGGTCGGTTCAGCGGCCGTCTCGGCACTTCTCTTAGACTTTGAGGAGGTTTCGCCCTTGTCAGAGGGTTTTCCCGCCGGTTCCTTAGTTTTTTCTTTGCTAGAGGAAGGAACTGGTTTGTTCAAGAGCTGGGTGAGCAGCTTTTTCTAACGTTTTTTTCTCTCAGTCTGTTAAGGCACCTATCAAGCACAGACTGAGGAAAAGCTTTACAAATTTCACAGTCTGCTTTCAGGTGGTCAAACCCTAAGTAGACAATGCAAGTTGTGTGAGTATCCGCCTTAGCGAACGGTTCACCACAAACGGTGCAGTGCTGAAAAGGGATGATTTTCTTTTGGGGCTTGACATAACCTTTTACTCGAGAAAATGCAGATTCTATGCCAACTAGTAAATAACAACAACACTAGTAAGAAAAAACATTTTTTTTTGTCGGCTCAGCGACCGTGGAAAAAAAAAACAAGAAACCCCAGTCCAAGACACAGATAAATAAGGCAAAACAGTAGGAAAAAGTGTTGGTTCCTTACCTGTTCAGAGAACCGATGAAAAAGTGCAAACTTACCAAACTAAAGCTAAATCTAACCTAGTCCCAGCCCATATAGTGCATTGTAGGTGAGCAAGCCCACCTTGAAGAGGATCCTCCACCTGACAGGCAGCCAATGCAGAACCTGCAGGACCAGGGTCACATGACTGGACCTTGCCAGGACCGTCAGCAACCTAGCCGCTGCATTCTGCACCAGCTGCAGTCGGTGGAGAGTCCCTCCAGTGACCCCGAAGTATAGAGCATTACAGTAATCCAGCCTCAAAGACACAAAGGTGTGCACCAGTGATGGCAGGTCTTCGGACAGAACTAGAGGCTTAATCCTGGCGATGTTCCTCAAGTGGTAAAAAACACTTTTGACCACAGATGACACCTGAGCTTCAAGTGTCAATCTTGCTGTCCAGAACACCACCAACATCCTGCACCCTAGGGGAGGCCATCAATGGGGTGGATCCCAGAAACAATCCTGTACCTACTCCA
The DNA here is from genome assembly GCA_016271365.2 of Neoceratodus forsteri. Classification (NCBI taxonomy): domain Eukaryota; kingdom Metazoa; phylum Chordata; order Ceratodontiformes; family Ceratodontidae; genus Neoceratodus; species Neoceratodus forsteri. The sequence goes on from CM057451.1 coordinate 1,099,315,298, forward strand.
GAGGGACTCCCATCATGCCCGCGACCCGGCTCAATCACCAGTACCTCCGTCTTTCCGAGTTCAGTCACAACCAGCTAGAGGACACCCAGTCGTTGATCTTGGCCAGGCGGTCGTTAATCACTTCCACGGCATCGTGCGTTTCTGGGGCAAAAGACAAATACAGCTGGGTATCATCTGCATAGCAATGAACACCCACACTGTATTGTCTAATGAGCTCTCCCAGGGATAGCATGTATACCACGAATAACACTGGCAACAAGATCGAACCCTGAGGTACTCCACATGACAGGACCTCAGGAAGGAGGAGAAATTCCCAATCACCATCCGCTGCTTCCTGCCAGAGAGATATGACTCAAACCAGTTGATGACAGTACCAGCGAGTAAACAGTACTCTCAAAGGCCAGGGTTTTAAATAATTGATTAGCAGTTTTTTTCTTGGGACAATACTAACTATACAGAAAGTATTTATACAGGTTTTCTAGAAGTGTTATGTTTGTTAAACACAGTGAGGCAAGTGCTATGCATTTTCACAATGTTTTATAATTTTTATGAGCAAAACGCTAATCAATTTTTAGAGTTAAATAAAACCCTGAAAGGCAATCAAGAAGCACAATGTGATCAACAGTACCAAAGCTGACAAGAGATCAAGGAGAACAAGAACTGACCTGTCTCATCTATCTCTGACCCTGAGGAGGTCATTATGCACCTTGACTAACGCTGTTTCAGTGCTACGCTTGGCCCTGAAACCCAACTGGAATGGCTAATATATGTCAAAGGATAAGAGGTGTTCTTCGAGCTGTTGCACCACTAACTTCTCAACAACCTTGCCCAAGAATGGCAGGTTGGAGATTGGACAGTAGTTTGCCAGGATGTCCGGGTCGAGAGATGGCTTTTTCAGGAGGGGGTCTCACCAGAGCCTCTTTCAAGGCATCCGGATAGATTCCCTCGAACACTGGACAATCCTAGCGAATACTGGGCCTATGGTCCCGACACATCTCATCAAGAAACGAGTCGTGGCTGGGCCCAGTTCACAACAAGTGTGCTTTAGCTTCGAGATCATCTCGATGACCTTGGCCACCTCCACCAGTTTAAAACCATCCCAGACTGATGGAGTGCCTCTAGTCCTTCTTGGCCGATCACTGCGAGACAAAGCTTGTCTCATTGATAGAATCCCCGCCCGGATGGAGGACAGCCTGTCAGAGAAAAACAGAGCAAACTCCTCACACAATGTGGTTGAAAAAGCTTTTTTCGGCTATAGACAGATGGGATGTAGCAATCTGTCCACAGTCTGAAGAGCTGAAATGGTCTATTTTTCCCTGCAGCAATCTCCCTGGAAAGAATAGATACCTGAAAAAATCTTGTGAGCTCAGAACAAACTGTACATAATCGCTGAAAATGTTTACGTGTTTCCCCCACAAATAACTGTCCTATAGTTACAAGACCCTTATTTTTATTGTTTAAACCCTGTATCCAGAGCCGTGGGGGTAAAATCTAAACAGGAGCAGATAGGTTTGCTGATCCCACCGTGCAATCGATATATCTGCAGACCTCCTCCCAGACTTTAACCATCACTGATGCCCATGGATTGAGTATTCCTAATTTTTGCAAATGGCCCATATCCATATAAATCACATCTGCCATAGTTACCTGGATTGTACAGTGAAGCTCCAGAGAGGCTCAAATTGGTTTATTTGAGTCTACCATGTACATTAGGAAGTGCTGCAGCTGTGCAGCCCAATAATATGTACTAAGGTCAGATACACCCATAACCCCCTTTAGACTTCGCCACTGTGATAATGGACCATTTAATTCAGGGTCTCCACCCCCATATGAACCTAGACAATGTTAAATGCATGGATTTCCAAAATGTCCAGGGTATTTTCAATGGAAGAGATGAGAATAAAAAGTGGAACCTCAGCAAGATGTTCATTTGTATCGCTTCTGCCCTCCCCCACAGAGATGGGCAACTCCCTCCATCAATTGCAATCCGCCTGAATATCAGCTAAGAGTTTTAAATAATTAGTTTTGAACAAATTATGAATGCCAGAGGGTATCCAAATGCCTAGATATCGGAAGCCCGAGACGACTCGTTTTAAATTACAAAAAATCCTATCCGAGCATTCCGACCCACCATTCAAGAACATAACTTCTGTTTTATTGGGACTGAATTTTCATTATTCTTTAATACATTATGACGGTGAACGGAGATTAACAAAGGCCAGTCACTATCATCATGTATTGAAGAGTAACAAAAATTTAGTCCTATTCATTTCAATGAGATGAATCAGGAAGTGGAAGGGATCAGTTGGCCACCTTATCTGGTCAAAACTATGATCCCTTACCAATAAAGGCTCATAATAAAATATTCAAAGTAACACAGAAGGACTATCATGGGTCTATGATACCATATCTCGAAACTGGTACTTTAGGCCCACAAGTGTACAAAATCACTTTAAGAAACGTTTTTTTACAAAGTTATTGACACAATCACCACATCTTTTAAAATGTAAAACTATGTTATTTTGCTTAAAATTATAGTGCACTTTCATTTTAAATCGGAACAGCTGTCTAAGGGACTAATGAGACAAAGATCTGTTAGCCCAGTTTAATACATTAAAAATTTTAAGGGGGGGGGTGTTGTAGACAGCAATATGGCTGGACGCATTTTTTTCTAGAGCTCCACTGTAACAAACTCTAAACTGCTTCAGTTTTCCGCTTTTTTGGTTTATTTCATGAGACCGAATGGCCACCCAGAGAGGTCTGAGGTTAAAGAAAGGAGCAGATTTTAGATTCAACAAATGGATAGCCCCACCCCCTAAGACTGGAACCGGAAGGCACATCCACAGCGGGGTAGCGGACTGCTGCCTCCGACTGTAGACCTAACCTCCCGTTATGCTGCACCCTGATCCAGGAGCTAAGGCGAGGAACCCACAGAAACCGATTCTGGTGTCTTTATAGTCGGTTCTTTTGGAATTACAAACGGACATGAAAGAAGCGTCTGGTAAAGTCCAAACATCGCTCTTTGAGATTTCTCAGCATTCTGACGGAATTGAAGCCAAGATAACATCGATCAAGGACCAAATTGGTGCAGCTGAGAAAAGTACCGGAAGTTTATCTGCAAGGGTTTTGACTGTGGAGGGAGCAGTTAATGCTTCCCTCCATGGACAGCTTAACACCATGGCAAAGCTGGAAAAAAATCGAAAATACTCTGCTACTGAAAAACTTGCTATTGATTGGTTTCCAGCTAGTATTCCTAACCAAGAACTGAAAGCTGCAGTGCAAAGAGTCTTAACAATGGCTTTTTCACCTGACCACCCGGTTCTTCTGGATTCTGTATTTAGGCCGCAAGCGAGACAGAAACAAGATTTGACGGCTTCATTAGAACCTAGAGCAAGATATGCGATATGCTCATTTGCTTTAATCGACCAGAGAAATAAAGTTCTCTATGAGGCAAGACTAAAAAAGGGTTTCATGTACGAGGGGAATAAATTGCATTTTTACCTGGACTTTTGTATTGCTACACAGAGAAAGAGGAAACGCTTGCCGGGGTAACTGCAGTTTTACAAGCCCTGGCAAAATTAAAAGTTAGTTTTCAGTTTAAGGATTACTTCTTTGAGGATGTCGATGCAGCAACAGTCTTTTTTGAGAAAAATGTGACGTTGCCAACTGATTTGGGATCCGACCAGGAGGAGTCAGATGAAGAGGTGGAAACTATAGAAAAAAAACAGTATATTCCTATTTGACTTTATTTGATGGTACTTTTCTTAGTTGAATAATAACTGAATTATAGACTGTTTTGTTTACTTATTCCAAAGAATAAAAAAAGGAAAGATGAATGAATGTGTTTTTTTACCCCCTTGCTTTAAATGATGAACTTATTGTTTAAATTCTTTAGATAGGAAGAAATAGCTTGGAGTATGGGAACAAGTTAAGAAAAAGTTAAGGTAGAAGTATTTAGAGCTCTTAGTTTAATCGCTGTATATAAGTAACTGTTTACCCCCTCAAAAAGTATTATTTTTATACTTTTTAGGATTATTTTTCATGTTATGTTAATTTCGAGAAGAGTTCTCTATGTGCATTTTTGGAAAATATGCTTCTTTTTCTCTCTGAAAAAATAAAAAAAATTAGCACAGAACATGTCCCCCCCCGGAGGACGTGGGAAAACAAACAGACTTCACACCAAGATGTCATGTTCAACACGCAAGCAGCGTGGTTTTATTTATAACCCTCCCAAAATAATAATAATAAACAAACAAAAATATTTCTGAAATAGTGTAGTCTGTCAGTATGGGATCACATCACTCTTAGGACTCCAAATTACTGTTTCCCATGGAATTCTTCCATCAGTCAGGATTGTGGACATGAAAGCTGTGCATGTCCTCTTCCATACAGGTCAGAGTCCATTTGAACTACAGAGAAAACCTAAATGGAGACTTTATATACCTACCCCTTAGACCATGTGATCCACCCTTTTTTTTAATAAACAGTAATAAGAGGTTTCTAACATCATGTAGGGTTCATTTCAGATATTTATCTATGTGGGACACCGACCCACTGGGTAAAAAAAAGTAAGGGTCAAATGAAAAAAAATTATTGGTCACACTGTTCAGCCGAGCCCAGATTCATAAAAAAAACGCAGTTTACAACCTCTTTAACAATGAGCAGGTTGTCCCCAAGGCAGAAGAAAAGGTGGGTCAAAATTAAAAACTGTGGCAATTGTCCCAATCCCTCACCCAAAAATTTACTTGTATTGTTCTATAAAAGCTCAGGCATGAAATCTCCAACAAAGACAGTAGAGAAATTGATTTGAAAAACTTTTAATCTGTTGTCTCCAGTTTATAAACACACATAATACCAACATAGTCTTAATAAGGTGTAGCTAAGCGCCACCTACATCCTCACTGCCATAGCTAAACTCAAGATTGTATAAAAAAACATGTCACGTGGGCCGGCGGACTCCTATAAGGAGGAGTGCATAGAGAAATGTCCTGGCTCAGGTAAACTTCCTCTTTGTTCCACTTTTTTGGGGGGGTTTTATATAAAAGAAAATGAAATTTAAATACCTGTAAATTTTCTTTCTCTGACGGCTGGTCTCTGGGCTTCCATACAGATGGGCTGTACCTCCTGATGCAGTTATGCAGGCAGAAATTAAGCTCTGCAGCTAGGAATATCCAGCCCTCCATTTCCTGTTTCCGACAGTTCTTCCAAAAGCAGTCCAAATGTGGCAATACTATCTGAACTTGGAAACAAAAACAAGAAAATTAAGCCATACATGGCCGATTGGCCAACTTTGTACATTTTAGGAGGGAAGCAGAAGCCCAGAGACCAGCCATCGGAGAAAGAAAATTTACAGGTATTTACATTTTGTTTTCTCTTTCCTAAGCTGGTCTCCAGGACTTCCATACAGATGGGATATATAAAAGCAGCAGATCCTCAGATATTCCAGGTGGGAAGAATGTAATTGTCCTTAAGGGTCCACCACCACCTAAAGAACTCGGGGGCCAAATGACACCTCCGTCGAGGTTGTAAACATCCAGTTTGTAAAATTTTGTGATCATGTGAATGGATGTTCACGTGACCACCCTGCATAGGTCTGCTGAAGATGCTTCTCTGAAGTCTGCCCACGAGATGGTCATAGCCCGGGTAGAATGGGCCCTCACTGGGCCAGGCAAGGTTACGCCAGCCTGATCATAAGCAGTGGTGATGACATAACAGATCCATCTGGCTATTGAGTCCTTCGAAGCTTTTTTTTTTTTTTAACACATATTTTGACCTGTAGTTAGAATGAACAAACTGGAAGTTTTTTGAATAGAATCCGTTCTTTTGATATACATTTTCACCGCTCATCTTGAATCTAGCATGTAATTTTTTTTTTTAATTTAGTTGTTTAACCAGGAGTAGCACACTAAGCTGAAAGGTTTTTTTGGGAGCAACCTGAGCACAGGAAGTTAAGGAGGACTTGCTCAAGGTCACAGTATTCAAGTGGAAGCCGTGGGATTCAAACCCAGGTCTGGTCTGCTGGACGTCACCAGATTTGCAGCTCAGAGCCTTAAACCACTGCACTATATGCAAAATTCCCTTTCCTTTTCATTTTTTGGGTGTGGGCAGAAGGAAGGCAAAATCAGCTCCTGGTTGCAATGGAAAGGAGACATAACTTTTGGTAAAAAACCTGGATCTGTTCAGAGCACCATAAAGTCCTGATGAAACACAGTATACAGCACTTTGGTGCTCCTAGCTCGTTGATTCTCCTGGCTGAAGTAATAGCTATGAGAAAAGCGACCTTCATTGAGAGATGCATGAGGAATGTCTCCTTGAGAGGCTCAAAAGAAGCCTTGGTCAAAGCTTTGAGGATCAGATTAAGCCTCCAAGGTGGTACCGTTGGCTTGATTGGAGGGCATTTTAATGTTGCTCCTGACATGGGGATGTGAACCCAATGATTCGCCTGAATCCACCAACTTGAGCACCCCCAGCGCTGAAACCTGAACCCTTAAGGTGGCTGTCTGCAGACCTTTGTCAAACCCATCTTGAAGGAACTGCAGTAGTACAGACAATGATATTGGCTGGTTCTGTATGTGTTTGGATTGAAGCCAGAACAAGAATTTCCTCCAGATTCTGTAAAATACTTTAGTGGGGGAAGGGCGACAAGAGTTCACCATCATTTCAATAACAGGAGCTGTGTAGCCTAGCTCTTTGAAAGTTTCCCGCTTAATCTCCAGGCCGAGAGGGAGAGGTTGCTCAGACTGGGGTGCAGTATCAGAACCTGATGGAGAAGGTCCGGGCTAATCTGGAAGGTTAGAGGTGGTCAACTTGAAAGATGAATGAGAAGTGGGAATCATGGGCGATGAGGCCATCGGGGAAAAGCTAGAATCAGTTCTGCCTGGTCCAGAGTCACTTTGTGGAGGACTCTGGATAAAAGTGGTATTGGAGGAAAAGGCATACAGGAGACCGAACTGAACTCAGTCTAGGGAAAAGGCATCCTGAGCCACCACTCGTTCATCCTTGGCCAGGGAGCAGAATTGTTTTACCTTAGAGTTTTGCCGGCAGGTGAAAAGATCCAGAGGATTGCCCCACCATTCTGTTAGGATGTGGAAGGCAAGGGACTGTCCTTCAGCTCCCATTCCCCTGGTAGAACATTTTTGTAACTGAGCCAGTCTGCTTGACATTTTCCTGCCTGGAATGTACACTGCCCTTATTCTTGCCAGGTGGTGCTCGGCACACTGAAAGAGAAGCAGGGAATCCCTTAGCATTTTTGAACTTCTTGTTCTGCCCTGATGGTTGATGTATGCCAAAGTTGTCTGATTGTCTGTTATAATCAGAACGTCCTGATTGAGGACTTGCTGTTCGAAGTGTATCAGTGCTAGGCATACTGCTCTCATCTCGAGCACGTTTATACTGTACCTTGTTTCTAACAGCAACCGCTTGCCCTGAGCTGACAGCAGATGCAGGTGAGCTCCCTCAGCCCCGAGGCTGGCATCAGTCGCAATTCGGATTTGGTGTGCATGGCCCAACTTGCGATCCCTCATTACATCTGTCCTCTGAGTCCGCCACTGGAGGGAAGTTTTTATCTAATAAGAAACTGGGATCAGTTGGTGCTGGCTGTGTCTGGACTGGGACCACAGCCTGAGCAAGTGTGCCTGAATGGGCCTTATGTGGACTAAAGCCCAAGGGACTGAATCCACCAGTGATACTAGAGTCCCAATTAGCTGCACGAAGGAGCGAGCTGGCAGCTGAGAAGCTGTGTGAAACTTCTTGAGCTTCAGCAGCAGGTCCCTGAATTTTGCTTCTGGGGGAAAGACCTTGCTGGCTTGTGTCATGAAGTCGGCCCTGAGGTGGTTCAAGGTCTGGCTTGGAGTTTTAGGGAACTTTTCCCCAGTTGATGACAAAACCGTGGTCCGACAGGCACCGGACTACCTCCGACACTGCTTGTACTGCTTGGTCCAGCTGTCGGGCCTTGATGAGAATATCGTCCAAGTAAGGGAAAAGTTGTATCCCTCGTTTCTGAAGGTAAGCTATGACTACTACTAGTACCTTGGAGAATGTCGTTGGGGCTGAAGAAAGCCTGAATGACAGTGTTTTGAATTGGAAGTGCGGCTCCCCGACCTTGATCCTGAGATACTGCCTGTGTAGTTCCTGAATGGGAATATACAAATAGGTATCTTGCAGACTGATGGACGCTAGAAAATCCCCTTGTTGCAACTCCATGATGATTGATGACAAGGTTTCCATCTTGAAGGGTCTGCTGCGGACAAAGCAATTCAGGAATTTGAGGTCTAGGACTGGGATGAATCCCCCTATGCGTTTTGGCACGATGAAGAATAGAGAGTAGCCCCCCACCCCAGCTGATCTCTGTGGGGGGGGGGAAACATGCTCTATAGCTCCTGCTTGAAGAAGTTCTGTAATGGCCCATAACATCACCTGTCTCTTGGATGGGTTGCCCAAGATAGGGGAGGGCACCATATGAGGTAGCGAGGACTTGGATTTGAATTATTTTAGGTAACCTTTGCTGATAATGTCTAGGACCCATCTGTCCGACGTGGTCTGGATCCATTCCTCAAGAAATTTTGAAAGTCTGCCCCCTACTTGAGGATGGGCCCAGATAGCTTCATTGAGTCTGGGGCCAGAGGACCATGATTTGCCCCTGCCTCTTGACTAGGGCATATACACTTTAGCTGTCCCCCTGGATTCCTTCACTGCCTCCTTCAGAGCTGAGCCAAACAAAAGATTACCTTCGAGGGGGGGGGTTTACTAAATGGCTCTTTGAAGAGGCATCTGCTTGCCAGGCACGAAGCCTGAGGCTGTGGCGAGCTGAAGTTTGATAAAACATGGTCAGAGTGGCGCATCTGACTGCCTTCTCTGATATGTCTGCTGCATAAGCCAGTGCCAAACCCATTAACTGCACTGCTGAAAAATATCCTTGTTCTTCTCTGGGTCCTCAGCGAATTGAAAAGCTAATTCTGAGGCCCGAGACAGAGTGTCTCTGGCCGGAAAAAGATTGACAGTTGCCACCTTGAGAGACATTGCTGATGCTTGGAAGGCCTTCTTGAGTGAGGCATCCACTTTCCTGTCCACTGGGTCCCTGAGTGATGCTCCTCCCTCAGCTGCGATGACGGTCTTCTTGGTGAGGTTCGAAATCAGAGACAGAGTTTAATTCTGGGGCAGTCTAGACACTTTTCAGATTGTTTCTTGTCAAACTTGAGCTTAGAGATCCACCAGTGCACTGGATAGGTGTGTTCTGGACCTTGCCATTCCTCTTTTAGCAAATCCTCTATGGCTGGAGGAATAGGGAAGGCTGTGGCCAGTTTGACGGCAGATGCCAGAAAAAAAAAAAAGCCCATTTCAGCTGTGCTGGAGCCACTGGAGAAGAATCGAAATGAATTTCAGCTATGACCTTCTTGATGAAAAATTCTAGGTCCTCCAGGTCAAAGTTTCTGGACAGGAAGTCATCCGAGTCTGAGGATGAGTCCCCTAGCTCCCCCTCTTCTAGAGAAGAGGCACTGTCTGAGGAGTCCAGGAAACACTCTCTACGACGCTGCCCCTTATGGGTGCCCCTAGATCTAGTCTGAGAACGAGAAGAACAGGTTACTCACCTGTAACAGTAGTTCTAGGAGTGGTATATGTTGTTCATCCACACTGTCTGGCATTGTCCCTTTCCCCTTTAAATCTTGCCGGAAGTCTTCAAGCTGGCTCCTCCCACCCACCCGGGTGGTAAATACCTCAGCTCCGCCTCATGACGCCAGATCTAGCCCGCTGGAAGCCAGGCTGTGCACCTTAAGAGGTCGAGTGGGTGCGTGTGGATGAACAACATATACCACTCCTAGAACTACTGTTACAGGTAAGTAACCTGTTCCTCTAGGAGCATGGATATGTTGTTCATCCACACTGTCTGGCAGACTCCTAGCAGTTTTCCGTGAGGAGGGAGGCAAGGCGCACACCCCCTACTTAGGAAAAAGAGATTGGAGAACCGAGGCCCCAAAACCAGCATCACATCGTGACTCAAGGTCGATGTGGTAATGGGTAATAAAAGTGTTCGCTGACTTCCACGTAGCAGCCCGACAGATTTCCTGGATAGGGATGTCCCTGGAAAGCAACCACCAAAGCAACAGTATGGCGGGTAGAATGAGCTCTTATCCCTCTGGGGCTCCTTGCCGCAACTCATAACACAGACCTATGCATGATGTAATCCAACATGCAATGGTCTGTTTGGCTGCAAGTCTGGCAGAAGCGGCTTCAGCATAGGTGACAAACAGCTGGCGAACCTCTCCCCGAATTTCCACCGTCCTCTCCTTATAGTAGGAGAGAGCATGCCTGAGGTCCAGAGTATGGAGCCTGTACTCGGTATCCGAGGTGTAGTTAGGGTAATATACCGGCACAGTCAACACCTGGTTGAGGTGAAACTCTGACACCACCTTCGGAAGGAATTTCGGGTGGGGGCGCAGGACAACTTTGTCCCTGTGAAAGACCAGATAAGGGGAGTCCACCAAAAGTGCCTGGAGCTCCCCTGTCCTTCTGGCTGACGTGATAGCCACCAGGAAGGCAGTCTTCCATGACAAGTGCGAGAGCTCACACTTGTGCATGGGTTCGAATGGCTTGCCCATGAGCTTTGCCAAAACCAGCAAGAGATCCCACGGAGGTGGAGGTTCATGCACCGGAGGGGATATGTGATCCAGGCCCTTGAAAAAGCGCCCGATCGCCGTCTCCTGTGCCAACGCGGCTGACCGGCCACGCCTGCAAGCAGAGATGGCTGCCACGCACCCTAGGTCGATGATCAAGACCCCTTTGAGAGGGACCAAAGGTAGTCTAGAATGTTAGCCACAGAGCAGGATAGGGTCCAGGCTTTTTCTCTGACACCAAATGGAAAATCTTTCCATTTGAAGGCATAACATTTCCTGGTCGATTCTTTTTCGAGATGCTTCCACCACGGTGTAGACATCTTCAGAAAGACCCAAAGCCTGGAACTCTAGCCGCTCAGGAACCAGGCTGTGAGGTGCAGGGATTGAAGGTCCAAGTGGAAGACCTTCCCCTGGTTCAACGATATCAGGTCTGGGCATGTACAAAGCCGCTCCGGGGCCCTGCAGCTGAGGCTGAGGAGATCTGGATATCAGAACTGGCGTGGCCAATCTGGGGCTACCAGAATCACGTTCGCCTTGTCCCTCCTCACCTTGAGTAACACCTTGTGGATCAAGGGAAATGGAGGGAAGGCGTAGAAGAGCCTGGGGTCCACGGCCCGAAGGCATCCCCTGCAGCTGAACCCTCACTGAGGGGCGGGCATGGTACAGCTCAGCTTGGTGTTCTCCTGGAGGCAAACAGGTCCACCAACAGTTTGCCCCAACAGGAGAACAGGTCGTGAAGCTACCTCTGGATGGAGAGACCACTGTGGGATGTCTGGCCTATGCGGCTGAGAGCATCCGCCAGTTGGTTCGCGACTCCTGCCACATGGATGGCTAGAGATCCGCCTCCAGCCGGTTGGACGAAGGTCCAGATCTGAGCACCTGCACAGCAGATGGAAGTGCAGCCCCTGTTTATTGAGGTAGTACATGGTCGTGGTATTGTCCGTCTGGACTTGAACCACTTGACCCCGGAGCTGAGGAGCGCAAGCTGACAGGGCCAGTCTGACTGCTCTGAGCTCCAACAGGTTGATGTGGCATCAGGACTCCTCGAGGGTCCAGAACCCGTGGGCTTTGTTGTCCCCCATATGGGCTCCCCAGCCCATGAGAGAGGTGTCGGTCGTAAGGACAACCGTCGGCTCAGGGCGGACAAATGGGACTCCTTCCTGCAAATGACTTGGAACGGTCCACCATTGGAGAGCATCCCACATCCTCTGGGTGACTGTGATCAGCTAGTCGATTTGACTCCAGGGCCTCTATTGCTGCAAAGTAGCACAAGGGAACCTGTATCTTCCAGCGGAAAGGAAGATCTGGCGTCATGGGGCGGAGCATAGGTATTTACCACCTGGGTGGGTGGGAGGAGCCAGCTTGAAGACTTCCGGCAAGATTTAAAGGGGAAAGGGACAATGCCAGACAGTGTGGATGAACAACATATCCATGCTCCTAGAACTTCTCTTTCTCGTTTGGCATGAGGAATGCTCATCCTCCTCGTCCGAGGATCTGCTCCTGTAACGTGATTTTTTCTTTTTATCGTAGTGCTGTGAGGACACCTGCTCCTCTTCAGGTGAGAATGGGGACGGGGTCTCTTTCATTTTGCCTTCTTGTGAGGCCTCACATCTGGTGATCCTGGAGGTTGCTAGTCAAAGCATGCAGGGTCTAGGGCAAAGGCCCTATTTAGCTTGTCTATGAGGTCTGGGGCCAAAGAGGGGACTGTGGACTGCTGGATCTCCCTGGTCGCCGCTGCTCTCTCAGACCCGATGGCTGCTGCTCACTCAGACCTGTCTGTCTGTTGGCTATCTGTCTGAGACAAGGAAAGGGAGTCCTCTGTCATGTCCTCCCTATTTGCAGACGCTGCCTTCTCACATTTTAGGCAAAGCAAACCTGCAAAGATGATTAGAAGGGATTTGCAACGCTGGCATTTTCTACGCCTGCCTGAGGCCATGACTGAAAATGACTCTAATCCCCTTGATTCCGCGTACTCCACCCCGGAGGACTCCTGATAATATGGGGGCTGTCTGGAAGAATGCTGAATCCCCGATGGAACACTGCTGCTGCTGGCCCTTTAAGGGCAAAAAGTTGAGCTGTTTAAACTGTTGGTTGATTAGTTAATATTTTCTTGCTCCCTTAGTGCGGGAGTGGGGGGGAATCTGGTTATTCCTAAGCAGCACTCCTTGTAAAATGCAGCGCTCGTTGACGAGGTAGCACTGGAATGTCAACGAGCGACTGAATTACAGATGCAGGCCCACCATCGACGAGTGGCTGAAAGAGTTGGGAAGCCAGCCATCGGAGGGAGAAAAACAGCTCTGCCACTGACAAGGAGAGAATCCTCTCAGAGCACTGAGGTGCTAATACTGTCCGATCGACGTAAAAACCACATCCATCGATGAAATCCATTAGTAGATAAACTCTAAGGCTCCAACGAATACTGGGTTGGGCCCATAATCACGGGAAAAACCTCTGCAGTAAAGTGGGGTCAGTCTGTGCAGTTTGCAAGGCTGAGACTGGGGCCCACGAAGGAGTGCTCTAAAGTGCTGGGATTCTTCAGCAAATCCAATAAAATTTTGTGACTTACAGTCTTGATGTCTTCAGTGCTCTAAAGTGCTGAGATTCTTCAGCAAATCCAATAAGAATTTAATTGTGTGACTTACAGTCTGATATGTTCAGCCCTGCCACATGGTGACAGAGCTCTGCTGCAGAGTACCTGCTAGTTGGAAGGCAGGAAGTAAACTGGTGGAAACAGGAGATGGAGGGCTGGATATCCACAGCTGCAGAGCTTAGTTCCTGCCTGCATATCTGCATCAGGAGGTACAGCCCATCTGTATGGAAGCCCGTAGACCAGCCTAGGAGAGAGAAATATGTAATGTTGATTTTGGGAGCTAGCATTCTCTCTTACAAGAAGAAGGTGAAAAAATTAATTTATTTCGTTTTATGAGAATGCTTTTTAGGGCGTAAATACAAAATTGAAAACAAATGCTTATGTGCTTACTGTTTGCTTTTCCTCCTTAAAGTAGACACAAACGATATCTAATAAATTCGGAAACTTTGTAATAAAATAACTTTCTTTATCCTGTGTAAGACATTTAAAGGTTATAGAACTGTGCCACAGCATGCTATGAAGTCGGGAGCGAGGGAGAGAGAGCGCTTTTCAATAGTGTTAACTTGCTGTCCCTCTCTAGTTTCGTCGGTGCGAATACATTGAAAGAAACATCTTTCATAAAACTTCAACATCTTCAGTGGGACTATTAACGACACGAAGAAGGAGTAAAACAAGGATACAAGGATCCATAATCTTCCCCAGAACAGAACCCACAGCGCAGTTTCTGAATGCTCTCTTTAGCTCTAAAGCGCTATGATAAACACGCTGCCATTGGGGAGTAAGGGGTTAGCTCCTTTTAGAGATAAAAATAAAATGCTACCAGTGTTTTTCTTTATTTTGGATATTTTTAAACACAGGGCAGTCTACCAGAAGCGGAGAGGATTTAACTACAAAGCATGTCAATTTCAAGCCACTCTGCTTCAGCAGCCATGCTCGTAACAGAGCCGGACGGCTTACTGACGACTGACACACACACACAGGTTTTCTTTTTCTCTAAAACTAAGCAAAAGCACAATAAATGCCTCCTTTCTCGTGGCTTTATGCTTACTTAAACTAGAAGTCTGTAGGGAACAGCCCTGCCAGCACAAGTGACAGATGGCTATATGATATTTGCTAATGTATTCGACACTTTCTCTTAGGAACTGTATCAATTCTTTTACACAGTATCAAATGTTTCCAACAATGCTTTACTATTTTAGCAGTATTAGCACTTTCTAAGCACTGGCACTCTAAAGGTTTGTCTCCTTAGATTTGGCACTTTGGAAGGACTAAAAAGGAAATTATAGAGAGAAATAGAGATTTGGGAGTTGGAGCCAACCTGAGAGAACTGAGAGAAAAATACATGATAGTAAAGGATAGTGAGATTTTACAGTGCTGTTGCAATAGTCTTTTTGAAGAAAAGAGGGTAGTATAGAGTCCTTCCAAGTCAGATGGGGCATAACCCTATCACCCCCCCACACACACACATATCAACAAACAAAAGCCAGAGCCAAAGTGGCCCTTCAGATTCCAACATCAGGATTTCGCTGTTGGCCTCAGTCCAGTAGTTCACTGCAGTGCAATCAGATGAAACCGAAAACAGCAAAAATGATTGCTTGTGGCCATGTCATGTCCCGAGGAATGAAAGCAATGGTGAATTACTGCAAGGCTACCAATCACTGAAAAAACCTGGAACTGGAGGTGGGCATTAAATTGTACCAAGGTGACAGCCAAAGTGGACTTGACACAAAAACAAAACGTTGAGAAATCATAGCGAATTACACCCCCACACAGCAAGCCAACAGGGGTATGGGGTAAAACAATACAGTTGTACTTCAGAGTGCTTTATCACAAGGGGTTGGGAAATGCACTACGTTCTGACTGGCTAGCACCAGTGCGTTAAATCATCTCAACCAACAGAAGACAAAATGCTGGCAATCAGGATGCAGTACTCGAAGGAAATCAATATGCCAGCCCTTAGAACTGTACAAATGAAACACTGGCCATTCTTCTTTTCTCATAGGCACTTCAATTAAAACTAAAATGTTTTCAAACCAACCTGCAGAGCTGTTGAGTATCTTACCCGAGTTAATCATACTTCCTCCCATTTTATTATACTGCTTGTAATCAATAAATCATTTCACAATCAGCCAGTTTCCTTGCCTGCCTGACCAGCCACTCACTACCAGACACTCACTTGGCTCCCAGAACTTCTATAATCAGCTTTATATTGTGACAGGGAGCTCCTGTCACTCTTGAGGACCGACACTGTCTTAAATCTGTTGCAAATGTTCTTCTATTTCTTAGCCTAATCTATCCTTCACGATTTCTAGTCCATAAGGTTGGCCACCTATGGGCACCCGCTTCCCTTTCTTGATTATGCTATAGTGTTCTCTTTAATTTTCCTTTTCCCTCTCAGGTCCTCCTACAGGGAGGTTACTGTTGTGACTTCAGAGCTGATATAAAACAGGCTGTGTTCCTTGTTGCTGGATTTAGTATGTAATAGCATTATGCCATAAAATACTTTAATGTATACATCTTATGTGTATGAAACCTATAAATGTTGAAAATACAATGGCACTAGGTGTTTTTGATAATGGTAAAAAGTACTAGGTGACTGTTTTAGAAATTAAGTTAGTTGTGCTATTTAAAATGCATGTAAATTGCTGTAAACTGAACAAGTCTGAAATTTCATGGTGGTTCGCATATATCCCATGGTGCTCTGCATTATGGAAGTATGTATGATGTATTTCTTTGAAACTTGATTTGTTGCCAATGCCCTTTGGGGTAACCCTTTTCAGTGTTTCTGCACTGAGGTTCTTTGTTTTTAGCTTTTTTTTTCTTTTCTTTTTGAGCCCCCACTACCCAAGCAAACAGGGCCCACATAGGGATGAAGGGTTTTCACTTGAAAAGTGGTTCGATTGGAGATCAGTGTCAGTTAAGTGCTGGCTAAGTGCAGAGAAAGGACATTCATAGTCTGTTACTACAAACTGATGTACTGCAGAAGAAATATGCTAATATGCTATTGCTGAACCTTATTTCCTGTATTCTGAATAAACATCACACAGAGATTGTGTGTTGAACCTGAAGTTCAGTGGCTGGTCCATCTGTTATCCCCCAAACCCTCCACACATATGAACACGTACTGTGAAGGGGGAGAGGTGGAGAGGTCAGTGGACTACACAGCGGAGAGGAGAGGATTAACAGAAAGCTAAGAGAGAATGCCATTAAAGCACTGAAATCAATATAAACGGTGCCAGCTCCTCCCAGTGACACCCACTAAAGAAGGAACTATTGTATCTTTTTTTTTTAACTACATTTAGTTTTGCATATTTTTTTTATGTATTTTGTTTTACATACAACCAGTATTCTACAAGTGCAATAAGACACTTCGGCCACTGGTTGTGGTGATTTTACTGCACTTCCAGAGGCTGAATGCACTTGGCTTGTGGCCTAGTGCCTTACTACGCCCCTGGGTGTGCAGTGAAAACACCACAACCAAAGCTCCATCTTGTCTTGTTGCATAGTTCATTTATTTTTATAGTGGACCCATTTTATAAGCATAATAAGATGCTTCAGTATATGGGTTAACATTCTCGAACCGGACTGCCAGTTCGCTGAAGGCACTCAAGCACAATCTCCTCATGCCCCACAATGTACCTGGGTGTGTGGTTCAGAAATAGTGACCCACACCCTGTTATGTCTTACTGTTTACTTAATTCATTTTGACTCCTGGTTGTATTGCTGGCAAATATCACCTACCAAACATCACAGAACTATGGAACAGAATTTCCAACTTACTCTCGCCACTTCTTAGTATTGCCAAGAATCTAAACATTGAGACTTATGTTTTATGCCATTTTCTTGCAGGTCTCAAGCTTTCTTCTAGCGATATCAATTCCATTAGCCTCTCAGCCATGGTAACAAAGAACCTTGTGCTCAAATTAAGGAATAATGCATGACATAAAGCGTGTTGTGCTGGGATTACATCACACCTCAGGTGGTTGGGCATGAGCTGCAAGCTAAGTGCATCCAACACCCAAGAAGTGACATTATCCCTGCTTGACACACGCCCTAAAGTGCATTATTCCAACTATATAATGGCTCATTTGTTAAAAAAAAACAAACACAAAAACATTTAAAATGATATGATTTTGACTAATGTTTTTGAATGGGTAGGTATAGTTACACAAAAAGTAGTGCCTTTTTATTTTGGCCACCAGGTAGAGCTGCTGTGGTGTAAGGGCGTCTCTGTCCCACCCCATACCTCTCAACTGTCTCTGATTTTCAGGGATGTCCCTGATTTTGCCTCAGAAACTTCTTCTGTCCCTCCAAAACTTGGCATTTCTATCACTAAAGAGTAGGGATTTGAATCACAAAATAATGCCACCTATTGGTGTTATTCTAGTTCTCATTAAAAGAAACTGCTGTACATACGAAGAAGCATGTTGTACACAGCTTCTGGAAAGTACAGTTATGTAAGGACCTACCTTAACAGTAGATCTCCGAGAGAGGCTCTTGCAGTAAGTAATCACCTTGAGGACTGCGCCTCCTACGTCAGGACCACACAGAAACTTTAGCTAGCAGTGTCTGACAGCGGACCACCCACCCGACGTCACGTGATGCACGTCAGTGTGACACTATACAGTGAGTGTTCCCCACGCCGCCTTCCAGTTCACCCATCGGAGACCTCCAATGGGGCGCGACAGGAGAATGGAAAAGAGTCTCCTGGAGCCCATAAAGACCTAATGGAAAAAGAGCAACAAATAAACTCGAGGGAAGGAGGGAGGAAAAAGGTTACCTACTGCAAGAGCCTCTCTCGAAGATATACTGTTACAGTAAGTTCTTACATAAGTGTACCATCTTACTTCGAAAGGGCTCTTGCAGTAGGTAATCACCTTGAAGACTGAGTCGCAAGCAGTGTGAATCAAAAGGAACTGAAACACAGGAGGCAGGAAAAGCTACAGAAAAAAGGCAGGAATCTCAGGACAGAAAACCCTGAAGTACAGCTAGGCCAAAACCTGCCCTTGGCCTACAGGCAATGTCCAGACTGTAATGCTTCAATCAATCAATCAAATTTCATTTAACCAGGTGTAAACACCACTGAGCAAGCTCATTTTCAAGGTGATCCTGGACAAAGACCGATTACTGTCAGGGGTAACCAAAGCACAAAAAATAAATGTGGGTTATCACAATAGATAACAGTATTGCAGCAGTTTGGAAGAGACAGCAAATCAGTAACATGTGTACCAAAAAATACATGTGGAATATCAGACAGATCGTAACTCCAGGCCCACTGCACTTACTCTCCTGGTCACTGGTCTAGAAATTGGCTAAATATAATGCTACTGTTAACGCCTGCAATATCACTGTATGTAAATCTGACTCACTCACTGTATATGTACTATCTC
Source organism: Neoceratodus forsteri (assembly GCA_016271365.2). Taxonomy (NCBI): domain Eukaryota; kingdom Metazoa; phylum Chordata; order Ceratodontiformes; family Ceratodontidae; genus Neoceratodus; species Neoceratodus forsteri. The sequence continues at coordinate 1,099,333,888 of CM057451.1, forward strand.
TTAACTCTCCCGGGCCGTCTGTAACCTCCCCCGGGTGGGTGTCTTCTTACTGGTTGCCTTTTTACCTTTATTTCTCTATATGACATGTAATACTCTTTGTGTATAATACCAATTTGTCACTGTACCTGTTATCCAAGCTTGTAACTCTCCCGGGTCGCACTTGAAAATTGGAACTTGGCTGTCTAGTGTGACTTACCCGGTCAACAAAAGCAAATAAATAAATAAATATACCAGTTGACAGTATTACAGGCAGATTGGGAGATCATTTTTGCTTGGTAAAAGTGTGGACAGAACTCCAAGTAGCAGCGGCACCAATATCAGCAGCTGACACATTCCTGAAACAAACAACAGAGGCAGCCATGCTTCTGGTGGAATATCCCTTAGCATCCCCCGGGAAAGTTTTCTTACGTTTTTGGTAACCGAAAACAATGCAGTTTGCCAACCGCTTAGATAGAGAGTTTGGAAACTGCTGCGCCTTCTCTCTTTGGCACGAAAGAAATGAAAAGTTGGTCCAATTTCTGGACAGATTTGGTTCTATTAGTGTAATAACGCAGAATTCTGTGAACATCTTAAGTATGCAGAAGTGCCTCCCCTTCCCGATTTGAATGCTCGGGGCAACAGACTGACAGCTGAATTGACTGGTTCAACGTAAATTTAGAGATCACCTTTAGTAGAAACTGAGGGTTTGTAAGCAAACCCACCCTGTCCCTATAAAAAAATCAAATAAGGCTCCTTGCCGGCCCATGGCACCGAGGGTCGAGGCGCTGGATGCCACACCTCGCGCTACGCCGGCAACGCGGATTTGGGAACAAGCCCAGGCTGTCAGGGGTTGGCTGGAGAGGGAGTGGATTGAGCGTCGGTAGACTGCTCTCCTCTCCCTGGGGTGTGTTCCGGGCTTGCACCGCACTGTAGTGACCCCTGATGGAGATCGGGATTTCACAGTTGTGGTGTATTTAGAGGAGGAGTAATGGCGACGCCGCACGCGTGCATGGACGCTATTGCACATCCGCATTCTAAGAGGAGAAAAACACAGTGGAAAATGGTGATTGGTCATGGCGACTTGAAGGCCGTGCCTCTGCACACCCTCAGACTTGTGTGGAATAGCATCTGAGTATTAGATCCGGGCCCGGTGGCCAGGATTGGGGGTCCCCACTGCGGGTGCAGAGGGCGGCGGACGGATGACGGCAGACTGAGCCGCGGGGAGAAACAATGACATGATAAAAAAAAAAATAATAATAATAATAAGGCTCCTTACACATCAGGGCCTGAAGCTCGAAAATCCTCCGAGCGGAAGTGACAGCAACTAAAAATAGTCCTTTCCACGACAAATAGCGCATATCACAAGAACCACCTGGCACAAAGGGAGGCAGGGTCAGCTTTTCTGCACACTGGGGGTTTCAGGTGAAGGATCCTGTTCAGGAAGGTTTTGGACATTGAGCTACAGTTTTGCCTTCCAGCAGGGTGTGATAAGCAGAAACAGCAGACAGGTGGACCTTCAGAGGACAGCAGCTCAGGCCCAAGTCAAACAGGTGCAGGAGACACTCCAAGATTTGTGGTACTGGCCAAAAAAAAAAAATAAGTCCCAATTCTTCGTGGTGGCCCATATGGAGAACCACTTCCACTTCATTGCATATGTAGTCCTCGTAGAAGGCTTCCTGGAATCTACCAGGACCTGTGCCACTCTGGAGGAAACTCTGAAATGAGAAGCAGCTATGTACTGAGGTGCCACATGTGAAGGTGAAGGAACTGCAGCCCCAGATGGACCAGTGTGCCCCTCTCCTGAGTCAAGACTGTGGCAGAGGGGCAGGGGAACTGGAGATTCCACTGCCAGCTGCTGAAGAAGTGGAAACCAAACTTGGCGAGGCCAAAAAGGGGCTCTCAGAACCATGTGTGCCCCTTCCACCTGAAGCTTGAGCAGCATCCTCTGCAGAACTGCAAAGGGAGGGAAGGCGTTCAAAATCCTCCCTGTCCAGCAAAGAGAAAGCACATCATGCCAAAAAACACCAGGCCCAGGAGCAAGTGAGCAAAACTTGGTAAGTTTTGTGTTGTATGGGGAAGCGAACAGATCTAGGTCTGGATGACCCCATAAGTCAAAAATGTGTTCAACCACATCCTGCTTGAGCTCCCACTCGTGCTCTGTCTCTGGTGCAGCTGAGACTGTCCGCTAGGACATTTTGCACGCCGGGAAGATGAACCGCAGTGAGGCAAATTCAATGCAGAACTGCCCAATTCCACACCCGCATCGCCTCCCTGCAAAGGGGGTACAAGCGAGTGCCTCCTTGCTTGTCGAGATACCACACAACACACATATTGTCCGACTGGACTAACAGGGTGCCCTGGCAAAGCAGGTACTGAAAAGCTTGACGTGCATACAGCACCGCTCTCATCTCCAATACATTTATGTGTAGATGAGATTCTGCTGGAGACCAGAGACCCTGCATTCTGTGGCTCCCCAGATGAGCGTCCCACCCATCCCTGACACATCTGTGGTCAGGGTATGGGAGGGAGGAGAGGACTGGAAAGGAACTCATTTGGTGAGGTTGGCTAGATCCTGCCACCATAGGAGATCCTGCTGTATCAAACTGAGACCAAGACCATATGGTCCAGGTCATACAGCCTCTGACCCCACTGCACCATGAACGTCCACTGTGAGATATCCATGTGGAGCCTGGCTAAAGGAACAGTGGGAATGGCCGCCGCCATGAGGTCAAGCAGTCAAAGGATCGACCTGGCCAGAACCCACCAGCTGAAGGCTATCATATGAGCCTGTCCATGTAATGTTTCCACCCTGTCCAGAGGGAGGAAAGCCATACCCTGGGCTGTATCCAACACTGTTCCAATAAACTTAAGGTGTTGGAAGGGGCAAGTTGTAACTTCGAGAGATTTACAGTGATCCTCACTTGTGCAAAGAGGTCCAGGGTAGCGAACAGGAATAGTTCCAGTTGTTCCCTCGACGGGGCTGACAGTAGCCAGTCGTCAAGGTATGGGAACACACAGTGGCCCTGACATTTCAGAGCCACTGCCACTACCACCAGGCACTTGGTAAATACCCGTGGTGTTGAGGATAGGCAAAAAGGGAGGGCCATGAACTGATAATCCTCCGAAAGGTGAACTGGAGGTACTGTCAATGGGCCTGAAAAATCGGAATATGCAGGCAGGCATCCAGCATATCCAGAGCACAAAGCCACTGTCCCTTGCACAGCAGGGGTAGCAGGCCTGGGAGAGTCAACATCCAGAATCGTTTGTACTCTATGTACAGGTTCAAGGCACTGAGGGCCAAAATGGGACGCAGGTTTCCCGTTTTCTGGGGGACCAGGAAGAAGTGGGAGTAGTATCCCTTCTGTACCTGGTCGTACAGAACCAGCTCTATTGCCCTCTTCTGCAAGAGAGCCTGGATCTCCTCTTTTAAGAGAGGAATGTGCGCCTTTGGATAGTGGGACACTACTGGGGCCCTGTGTGGAGGTTTTTCTCGAAACTCCAGAGTATGGCCCTGTCCGACTAACTGAAGGACAGAAAAGTCAGTAGTTATCGCCCGCCAGCCTGGCAGATGACTGGCGAACATTCTGCCCACCGACTCCTCCAAAGAAATGGCTGGAGGGGAGGCATACTGCGAGTCAGGTGAGGGGGGGGGGCTGGGGAGAGCCGCACCTGAAGCTCTTTGAGCTTCTGCTGGAGCGGCGGTTGAAGCTGACTGAGCCAGATGTTTTGGCTGACACCTGGCTGTCTGCTGTTGCTTCAGCTGCTGCTTTACCTGGCGCTGAAAGGGCTTTCTGTCCTGAAACTTGGGACGGTACATAGTATGTACTGACCTAAGGGCCTTGCCCTTGTCTTGCAAGCTAGTGATGATGTCTTGAGCATCATCACCAAAGAGGACTGAACCCCTGAATGGCGTGTCCTGGACAGCCGCCTCAACATCTTATGCTAGGTCAGAGACCCCTAAGCCAGGAAAATCTCCGAAGGCCTACTGCCGTGGAGACTCCCCTAGCAGAGGAATCCACAGCGTCATAGGTGGCATGTAAAGAATGCCTACAGGCAAATTTAGCAGATCTGATGGAGTCCACCAGGATGGACTTGGACTTAAGAGTCTGGAACTGCTTCCATCGCTGGCTCTATCTAGCTAAAGAGGGATTTCTGGTAGACCAGTATGTGGGCTACATTAATTAAAAGCGCGAATGGTCAGTGTGGAGGAGGAGTAAAAACTTCCTCCCGAACTGGTCGAGCTGCCTCGACTCCTCGTCAGGAGGGGAGGTACTCATATGCCTCAGCTTGGACGACCTGTCATGGGCCGCAACAATGACAACTGAGTTTGTCTTGGGGTGGACACTGAGACAGTCCTTCCCTTCTGGCATCCGATATGTATGATCAGCCTTCTTGGCTACCACTGGTATTGAGGATGACGTCATCCAAATAGTGGGTGTGACATTTTCATGTGTCTCAAGCCAGGGAGGCGTGAGGACAGGAGACGCCTCCTGGATGTCCAGATGCTCAGCCAGCCTCTGACATTTTGGGTCTTGAGCATCTGATTTCCAGTCATAGACCTCTGCAATTTTCTTGAGGAGGTCGGTGAAAGAGGGATCCGCAGGTGGAGGTTTCGGTGACTCCTTGGGCTGTGGTTCTTCCGGGAAAGGAGTCTTGAACCCCAAAACGTAAGAAGAGCCATCTGAATTTGAGTACAGATCCGAATCAGAGGACCGGGCTTCAGGCCAGGACGGCTCTCCAACGTCAGGGGGTGCTCCACCCTGACGAAGGTACCCTCTGAGGGCCCAACAACGGGAGGCATGGACCCGGTGCAGGAGAGGCTTAGGAGGCAAATCCGTGGGGCATCTCCTGAAGGGGATGGCAGCTATCCAACTTGAACATGAGCTGGGCATTAGTCTCGAACCACCACTACTGCAAAGTCCCCTGAGGCCGAGGAGGTGGAGGAGGCTAATAAGCCAGCGGGCATCCTGCATGGAACCCCGGGTAACCCGGCGACGGATAAGGTGGCGCTGGGTATCCCAGAGGAGGATAAGGGGCTCCATAACCCGGCATGTGGAAGCCTGACGACAAGCACCCTGGGTACACCAGGACAGTAGGCGTCTGGTAGCCAGACGGAAGCCTCAGCAGCAATGACGGAGGGCCTGAAGGACAACTGTGAGGGACTCCTGCACCAGAGCCCAAGGGACCCGGAAGAACCAGGACAGACTTCGGTCCAGGAGGCAGCAGACGCGGAGACGGAGTCAAGGCCCCCGCCAGGAAACCTGACAGAGGAGGACCCTGAACTCTGACAGTAACTCCCAATGTGAGATCCTGAGGCGATGCAGGAGAAGGCCGCCTAACAGATGAACTTAATGCCTACTCCCCGTTGTCCGGTAAAGGCAGCAGGAGACCCCCACTTAGGAAAGGGGGGGGGTAAACCAGTGGGGAGACCCAAACGGAGAGAGCTGTGGAAGGTCCGGCATTAAAGAGGCAGAGCCCTCGCCAACCCCCAACACGAGATTGGTAGGGCAGACACTGAGTAAACGGATGCCTGACTTATCGACTGGACTAGTCGGGCGGACGTCGGAGGACCAGACACTTGACTTATCGACTGCAGCCGGGTGGGTTCCGGAATCCCCAGAGCCCGACAACACAGCATGGGCCAGCTGCTCGTCGGAAAGCCCGATGAGCAACTTATCAGCCCCGCCAGGCAACTTAGACCCGCTGATGAAAAGGGGCCTAAGTGCAAAGGAGGCCTCGGATGACACCAAGACACCCATGGCCACTGTGACCAATGGCAGTGGGAGGTCAGAGGACTGTCGCTGGGGAGGGGCAGGCTTGACTGCAGCGGCCGACTTCCCTGAGGAAGAGGGCCATTGCTCACCGGTGGGGCCCGAAGGTGTCTGCAGGAGAGAAGGAGACCTATCCTGGTCCCGATGTCTCTCTTTCTCCTGCTTCCTCTTGTGCCTGGACGACTTAGTAGAGGAAGAGGAAGCGTTGCTGAGTTTTGTAGCTCCTTTTCCATCGTGGCCATCTTTTGTTTAAACAAATGGGCCTTGAGGGCCTACTGATGATGCTTCTGTGTGGCCTGGTTGAAACTGGAACAGGCCTTGCAATCCTCAACCTTCTGCTCCAGGCCTAGACAGAAGAGGCAGAGGGTGTGAGAGTCTTAGTGCGGGAGCCACACGCCGCACGAAGTGCACTTATTTTTATGCAACTCAACAGAAGACTGTGACAACATGCACAAAAACTAAGAAAATACAATTTCAAAAAAAGAAAAATGGATACTTATCCGTGAAAGCGGTCAAACTGCAACGTGTGATCTCCGCGAGGTCCGACGTGATCAGGTCGACAGTGGAAAAGAACTGGAAGGTGGGCGTGGGGACTGCCCGCTATATATGTCACGCCGATGTCCGTCACATGACGTCAGGTGGGCAGTCCCCTATCAGGCACTGCTAGCTAAAGTTTCTGTGTGGTCCTAACGCCAGGGGTGCAGTCCTCAAAGTGATTACCTACTGCAAGAGCCTTCTCGAAGTAAGATCTAATATTACTATTTTTTCCAGATGTGTCCCTGATTTTGGTCATTTGTCCCTGATCATTTTAAGCCTTGTCCCCAACAGGTGATGAGGGAGGTTGAGAGTTATGCCACACCCCCAACCACCCTCTCGCTTTCAGCATTGCATTTCTGCGTCCTGTCCCCCTCTTAGAAACATAGAAGATGACGGCAGATAAGGACCGCAAGGCCCATCCAGTCTGCCCATTTTTTGTACCTTATGAATGTGCCACAGACCTTTACTGTGTCAATGGCCTAACTACTCATATTCATCAGTATTGCTCCCTTATGCCTATCCCATGCTTGTTTGAAGCCCTGCACTCTACTCATATCCACCACTTTCTGAGGTAGGCCATTCCATGCATCCACCACCCCTTCTGAGAAAAAGAACTTCCTCACATTACCCCTTAACTGGCCTCCCTCTAACCTCATGCTGTGTCCTCTTGTTCAGCTATTTTGTTTATGCTGAAACATGTTAAGACTCCTTCACCATGTTAATTCCCTTAAGATGTTTGAATGCTTCGATCATATCACCTCTCTCTTCTTTGCTCTAGGGTATACATATTGAGCTCCATTAATCTGTCCTCATATGTTTTCTGATGCAGTTCCTGCACCATTTTGGTTGCCCTTCTCTGGACTGCCTCCGTTTTGTTAATGTGCTTGTGCAGGTGTGGCCTCCAGTACTGCACGCAGTACTCCAGATAAGGCCTAACCAGTGTCTTGTAAAGAGGGATTATTACATCCCTCTTACGACCTGTGATACCCCTACTAATACACCCCAACATCCCTCTAGCCTTACCTATTGCTTTAGTGGTTTGCTTGGGTGATTTCAGGTCATCTGTGATGATAATGCCCAAGTCTCTCTCTTCCCTTGTGATTGCCAACTCCCCTCCTAACCTATAGGTAACTTCAGGATTTCTCTTCCCTACGTGCATAATCTTGCACTTCCTCGCACTAAACCCCAGTTGCCACTCTTCCGATCATTTTGCCAGTTTTTCTAGACCTCTTCTCATTCTGCCCATCCCATCTGGATCATCTACTCTGTTGCAGATCTTGGTGTCATCTGCAAACAGACAAACCTTACCCTTCAGTCCATCTACAATGCCACTGATGAAGATACTTAAGAGGACTGGCCCCAGGACTGATCCCTGAGGTACCCCACTTGTGACTTGCATCTCTTCTGACTGTATACCATTTACCACAACTCTCTGTTTTCTGCCCGCCAACCAGTTTGCCACCCAGTTGATCAACCTCCGACCCACCGCGAGCCTACCAAGTTTATTAATCAATCTCCTGTGTGAAACAGTATTGAAAGCTTTGCTGAAGTCAACGTAGGCAACATCAACTGCAGCCCCCCTTGGTCCACCACTCTGGTTACCCAGTCAAAGAAATCTATGAGATTAGTTTGACAGGACCTTCCTGTTAACCCATGCTGTCTTTGATCCTGTACTCCTATGGATTTCAGGTGTTGCACTATCCTTTCCTTAAGGAGTGCCTCCATAATCTTGCCCACTACTGAGGTAAGACTGACTGATCTGTAGTTCCCTGCCTCCTCCCTGCTGCCACTCTTGTGGAGCGGGATCACATGAGCTCTTCTCCAGTCTTCTGGGACCTCTCCTGTGCTCAGAGACTCACTAAACAGTTCTGATAATGGTTCTGCTAGTTCCATCCTTAGCTCCTTTAGTACCCTGGGATGTATGCCATCTGGTCCTATTGGCTTGTCCACCCTGAGCTTAGCAAGCTCTTGTAGGACCCTTTCTTTTGTGAAGGGACTTGTGCATACCTTCCTCCCCTGTGCCCATGGTGCCGAGCTGTGAGCCCTGCCCTACCTTCTCCTCAGTAAATACTGAGCAGAAGTATCTATTTAGGATAGATGCTTTTCCTTGGTCCTCCTTCAAACACTCCCCCTTATCCCCTCTGATCTTAGCAATACCCCCTCAGGACTTTCTCCTTTCACTAATATATCTATAGAAAGTCTTGTCCATTTCTTTTACTGTTCGAGCTAGTGTTTCCTCAGTTTGGGCCTTTGCCTTCCTTACTGCCATCCCTGCTTCCCTTAGAGAAGTTTGTTTTGCCTCCCTATCTTCGTCATGCTGCATTCCCTTACAATTCCTGAAGGCCAACCTTTTGGCTCTGATCTTTTCTGCTGTTTTTGAGAACCAAAGTGGTTTCTTCCTTCTTTTGCTCTTGCTTTTCTCCGTAACACAATGGGATGTTGCTTCAAGTATCAAGTATTGCATCCTTATTGCTTGCCTACTTTGCCTATACCCCCCACACCTGTATTTCTTCTTGTCAGGGCTAGCTTAACTCTGTTGGCCATCTTATCAAAGTCAGCTCCTTTGAAGTTCCATATTTTTGCCTTGGAATGGGATGATTTAGTTCTGGTGGCCAAATTGAACCATACCATGTGATGGTCACTGACCCCCAGGTGACCTTACACCTGGAGATCTGTGATCCTTTCCCCGTTAGTCAGTACTAGATTCAGGATAGCTCGGTCTCTTGTGGGTTGTTGTACCAACTGTTTGAGGTCCCCCCCCTTCAGGGAATCCACTATGTATCTAGTTCTGGTGTATGTTCCTGCTGGTATTGACCAATCTGTATCTGGCATGTTGAAGTCTCCCATTATCAGAATATCCCCTTTAGCTGTCATGTTTTGTACATCTTCTAACAGTAATGTGTCTATGTCCTCCCCATGGTCTGGAGGCCTGTGGACAACCCCACTTCATATGGCAGTCCCATTTTCTGTTTCTAGGGTGACCCACAGTTCTTCTGGCTCCTTATGTGTATTCTGAATTCATGTAGCTTTGATATTTTCATTGGCATAAAGGGCCACCCCCCCCCTTTGCAACTCTGTCTCTTCTGAACAGTACGTAGCCAGGTACTGAAGTCTCCCAAGTACGGTGACTCATGTCTCGCTAATGGCTACTATGTCCATTGCTCTCCTGTTTGATCAATAGCTGAGGAGGGAGGGGTGATCTTCCCGTTCAAAGTATCGGGTGCTGCACCCCTCTCCCCATTTGCTAGTTTAAATATTCTGCAAAGACAACAAACTTCTGCCCCAATGCACTGCTTAGTCAGATGCAATCCATCGAATTTAAAGAACTTTCACTCACAAAACTGTTGCCAGTTACCTACAAATTTGTGTCCTTTTTCCTGGCACCAGCCCTTGAGCCACATGTTTAGCTCCCCTATCTCCCCTTCTCTGACCTTCTGTCTTGTAATCCTGTTTTCTCTCCACGCTGTCTGGAAGCTGTTAACTGTTTTTATCCATCTCAAGTAGAGATCCACTAAACTTTTTTTTTCTTTTTGATTGTGTCTGAAGCAGCCCAATAAGGAGCGAAAATGTTCCCCTCTTTTAGTTCTCAGTTTGCACCCCCTCCCCACATGCACTCTCTCTCTAAGTCTCCGCTTCTTCTGTTACAGTCGGCGTGTTTACAGTTTATATCAAGAAAAGATGCCAGAAAACAGATCGAAACTGCCGCTACCAATTGGTGAGTACAGCGTGCTGTGCTGTTTTAAAGCACTCACGCTCCTAGTGCAGAGCAGGGACTATGCTGTCAGTGAAGCCGACTGCAGTGACGGCATCATTTCAGAATGATTTTTTGTTTGTTTGTGAACTCAGACATGATGGTATTATTAGTCTGGCAGTACTTGCTCAATATATCTCATAAGCCACTGTTGAGAAGCTTATGAACTGCCGAGAGGGAGACAGTGAAACCGATCATGTTAACGGCTTCACTTTCACTTTTTAATCTGGGTTTAAATCAGGGAAATATGCACAAGGATTGGGTGGAACTGCTCTAAGGGGTATTTAGTTGTCTAACACTGTTGGGGGAAGGGATTTAAATTGTTTTAACTGAAAAGTACTTAAAAACTCCATGGCAGACATGTTAAGTGTGGGCAATCTGGACATGACCTGTGGAGGAATTTTTTTTTTTTTTTTTTTAATGTAATGTATTCATGTGTTTCCAGGACAAGATCCAAGATGCTGTATTGGGATAATATCACTGGTCTAGCCCCAGACTGACCAATCAGAGCCCAGGATTTCTTCCTGCCATTGTATAATACTGAATACACCTAATCACTCTTTCCTGGGTAGAGACAAAGGGCCCAGATTTTAGAAGGTCTGCCAATGTGATGGCTAAACCTATCAAAGAAAACTCCCTTCTAGGGCAACACTTAGAGTAGAAAACCAAGCCAGAGAAAAGAACATTCGGATTGTGAGGCTTATCAAGGCTGTGGAGGTGCAAGGCTGTCTCCACTTCACTAGATCACTGCTGCCTGCTACCTGGGCTTCTCCACGGAGGACCCCTACTGTCAGCAGAAAAAAACCTACCGCATCACTCCAAAGCAGGCAGCAGCAGACACCACCACATTACGCACATTTATGGTGGTATGCACAGGAATTGGCAACCGGGACCGGGCACTTGCCACTACACAAAGATGCAGGACTGTCAAGTGTGGAAAAGCTACCTTCCAGCTTTCCCAGATTGATCATACAGCACCCGACAGAGGCACAAGGCACTTGAAGGATGCGGAGCAGTCTTCACTGACTGAAGGTACAGCACCAGCTTTTGCTACCGGCTGAACTCCGGTAGTCATGGACTGGATATCAATATTTATATAATGATCCTAAAGAAGCAGACAAAATGGTCTGCTGAGTTGAAGCTGAGATGGCTGAGGGAGCAGAGGGTGAGGACTCCTTGGATGAAGAGTAAGGAGCATAGTCATTGCAATGCACTGTGAGTCTGGACTTGGGACTGGGAGAGTTTTTTTTGTTCTTCTTCTTTGTTCGATTTTACTTTTGGAATGAGTTTACTGGGGTTATTTACTGGAGTTTTGGGCACTCTTCTTTGTACTTACAGGTGAACTGTATGAAGAATCCCTGAACCAGAAACTGCATTATGACGACAGTTCCTGCCTCCTCCTTCTCTATGGTTCCCTGAACAGTCGCACAATCACATGTTCATGCTGCCTACCCACATGGCGCCAAAACCGTGAACATTAACGATGAGGCTCCATTACCTTCCAGCACTGGATGCAACTTACAGACTGCTTTACAAAGAGGTACATCCTCACATCTGTCCTGCACCTCCAGCTTCACAGCATGTCTCCTTGTTCTTGAGCATCTATTCTTCTGAAAAATGCTTCCCTCTTGAAATAGCAGTTATGTAAGAACTTACCGTAACAGCAGAGCTTCGAGAGAGGTTCTCGCAGTAAGTCTTCACAGATTGAACTGCACCCTCTGGCATCAGGACAGCACAGCAAACTTCTAGCTAGCAATACATGCAGGGCACCAACCACAGCGTCACATGAAGAGATGGCAGTATATAGGGGGCGGGCCCCACACCCGCCCTCCAGTTCTCCCACCAGAAGATCCCTGTAAGGATGATGGGAGAAAGGAGCATAACTCCTAGAGCCTGGAGCTGCTGATAGTACCCCTGAAAAGGGATAGGAAAGACAGGAGCTGGGGGAAGGTGGGAAGGAAAATGGGACCTACTGAAGGAACCTCCCTCGAAGATCTAATGTTACGGTAAGTTCTTACATAACTGCTATATCTTACTTCGAGAGGGTTCCTGCAGTAGGTCTTCACAGATAGGACTGAATACCAAGCAGTCAAGAAAAACAAGTCAGAGACTAGCATCCGGGAGGTGGAATATCTACCCACTAGAGAGCCTGTTAAGATTAAAGGCCTTGCAGGACAGCAAGTCTAAAACCAGCTCTACGCCTAGAGGTAATGTCCAGACTGTAATGCTTCGTGAAAGTGTGGACTGAAGATCAAGTGGCTGCAGCACAAATGTACGAAGTGGACACGTTTCATAGGAAGGCCGTGGAAGCAGCCATGCCACAGGTTGAGTGACTTTTAACTTCCCCCGGAAGGGGTTTCTCGTACTTCTGATAGATGAATGAGATGTAATTAGGCAACCATTTGGACAGGTCCTGTTCAGAGATGGCCGTACACTTATTTCTGGGTGCAAAAGCCACGAACAACTGGTCAGATCTGCGCACTTCCTCAGTCCGAGAGATACAGTATCTTAACATCCTGTGCACATCCAACATGTGCAAAAGGTATTCCCCCCATTGGAATACTAGAGATAATAAACCGGCAGTTGAACATCTTAGTTCAATGTAAATTCTGAAACCACTTTCGGTAGAAAGGAAGGATTAGTCCGAAGAGCCACCTGGTCTCTGTAGAAAATTAAATAAGGCTCCTTGCAAACGAGGGCTTGAAGCTCTGAAATTCTTCGAGCTGAGGTAACAGCGACCAAAAAGAGCGCTATTCAGGACAAATAACACATTACAACTTGATGTCATCTCAAAAGGGGGCAAAGTAAGTTTCTCCAAAATAAAATGTAAGTCCCGGGGGGGAACCAGACTATGGACGGGATGTTTTAAGTGTAGGATCCCTTTCAGAAAGGTTTTTGAGACCTCCAATTGCGCTAGGGTTTTGCCTTCTACCGGAAGGTGGTAGGCAGAAACCATTGCAAGATGGACCTTCAGGGAAGAGTAACTGAGGCCCAAATCAGACACGTGCAAGAGGTACTCAAGGATCTGGGATGCTGAACATGAGAAGGGGTCCAGGCCCTTGGCCGTGGCCCAAATAGTGAATCTCTTCCACTTCATAGCATACGTAGCTCTAGTGAACAGTTTTCTGGCCTCTACTAGGACCTGGGCGACTCATGCTGAAACTCCAAAACGTGAGAGTGTTACGTCCAAAGATGGCACACATGCAAGTGGAGAGAACTGAGGCTCGGATGCACCAGGCTGCCCTGAGAAGGTCGTGAAGGAGAGGAAGAGGTACTGGGGGTTCCACTGCCAGTTGCTGTAGCAGGGGGAACCAGATCTGCCGAGGCCAGAGAGGAGCTATAAGAATCATGCGAGCGCCCTCTGCTTGGAGCTTCAGCAGAACCTTCTGCAGAATTGGAAAGGGAGGGAAAGTGTACAGAAACCTCCCTATCCAACAAAGAGACAGTGTGTTTCGCCAAAAAACACCATGCCCGGGAACGAGCGAGCAGAAGTTGGGTAGTTTTGCATTCACTAGGGAGGCAAACAGGTCTATTTCTGGCCGACCCCACTGATCAAAGAGATCTTCCACTACCTCCTGCTTTAGTTCCCATTCATGTACCCGCGCGATGGTGCGGCCGAGACTGTACGCCAGGATGTTGTGAATTCCCAGGACATGGACTGTTGTCAGAGACAGGCCGTGCTGGACTGTCCAGTACCACACCCGCATTGCCACCCTGCAGAGGGGGCATGATCAGGTGCCTCCCTGCTCGTTTATGTACCAGAATGTGGCAGTGTTGTCGGTCTGGATAAGGAGTGTTCCCGGTTGCAAGAGGGGCTGGAACGCCTGGAGAGCACAGAGCACTGCTCTCATCTCTAGGATGTTTATGTGCAAGTGTTCTTCTTGTGGAGACCATCTCCCTTGAGTTCGATGGTCTCCCAGCTGGACTCTCCAACCTTGACCCGAAGAGTCGGCTGTAAGGAACATGGAAGGAGATGGGGGATGAAAACACCCCCCCCCCCCGGGGAGAGGCTGGACAGCCCCTACCACCAGAGAAGATCCCTCTTCATACTGGTGGAGATCAGAACTCTGTGGTCTATGTCATCCAAGCATTGGTCCCACTGGACTCTGAGGGTCACCCTCATATGCAGTCTGGCCAATAGAACTGTGGGGATGGCAGCCACCATTAGACCCAACAGGTGGAGGACGGAGTGTGCTGTGGTCCAATGAGAGTTGGACACAGACAAAGCTTGCTGAATCAGAGTATCCGCCCTGTCCGAAAGTAAGAAGACCCTGCCCTGGACTGTACCAGCACTGTTCCAATGAATTGGAGGCACTGAGAGGGTGAGAGCCGAGACTTGGGACAGTTCACAGTGATTCCAAACCATGTAAAGAGGTCCAGGGTGGTGGAGAGTCCCTCCATCAGACTGTCCTGTGACGGGGTCGACTACAGCCAGTCATCCAGGTATGGGAACACATAAATTCCCTTGCGGCGCAGGGCTGTGGCCACCACCACCACCAGGCACTTGGTAAAAACCCAGGGTGCCGAAGAGAGGCCAAAAGGAAGGGCCTTGATTTGATAGTGGCTCTACTGAAAGGTGAACCGAAGGAAACTGCGGTTGGCCTGGAGGATGGGGATGTGCAGGTAAGCATCCTGCACGTCCAGTGAGCACAGCCATTGATTCTGTTGGAGCGGGGTTAAAGTCCCTGGAGGATAAGCATGCAAAACCTCTTGTATGCCACAAAGAGGTTGAGCAGGCTGAGGTCAGGATGGGCCTCAGATCGCCCATCCTTTTGGGCACCAGGAAGAAATGGGAGTAATACCCCCTTCCTGTCTGCCAGAGAGAAACAGACTCTATGGCTGATTTGTCTAATAGAGCCTGAATTTCCTGCTGAATGAGAAGGAGATGACCTGACAGGTAGTGAGAACTGCCCAGAGGATTGTTTGGGGGTCTGTCCAGGAACTCAATTGAGTACCCTCTTGCGATGAGTAGAAGGACCCAAGCATCGGTGGTTATTGCCTCCTACCTGTCCAGGTGGAGGGCAAACCTTCCCTCTACCGGCTCCTCTGAGAAGACAGGAGGAGGTGGAGGGGGTTCCCTTGAGTCAGGAGGCGGAGGGGAGGGCCGCTTTGCTGCCTCCAGGGCTTTTGCCGGAGAGGTCTGAGTGCCAGAACCAGTGGCATGGCACTTATCCTGGCGTCTGGTTCTGTCTGTTACATCTCTCTTGTGGGTGATGAAAAGGCTGCTTGGGTTTTTGGCCTGAGCAATAGATGGAGCAGACATCCTGCAGGGATTTTCTGCTCTCCTGTAGCTCTGTTATAATATCTTTTGCGTCGCCGCCAAACAGGATGGAACCCCTGAAGGGGGCGTCCAGTAGAGTGGTCTGAACATCTTGCGCCAGTCCCGCAAGACTGAGCCATGCCAGATGTCTCAGGCAAACTCCCGAAGCAGTGCATCGGGCCACCGAGTCGTAGGTGGCATGCAATGCATGGCGGCAAGAAGACTTAAGTTTCACCTTGTCCAGCAGCTTATTCCTAAGTTTCTCATCCGGGATAGACTGAAGCTCTTTCTCTAAGTTGGTCAGAGCCGACTTCTGGAAAGAGATCATGTGGGCCACATACAGTAATAAAGAGACCAGATAGCGCAGATGGAGGAAGTGTAGTCCTTGCGGCCATACTGGTCCACCTACTTGGACTCTTTGTCCAGAGGTGAGGCACTCAGATGCTTTGGTTGAACCAACCTATCGTGGGCCGCTGTGATGACTATCGAGTCAGCCTTGGGTTGACTCGTAAGGTGGCTTGCCCTTTCAGGGGATTATAGATCCTGCCGGCCTTTCTAAGGACCGCAGCAATAGAGGATGGTTGTTGCCATATTGTGGATGTTAGGTTCTCATGCAGCCCTGTCCAAGGTGGGATGGGTAGGGGGTCTGCACTGGTTAAATCCAGGTGCTCCACTAGCCTCTTCCTTTTTGGATCCATCTCTTGGGGTACCCAACCACAAGCCTGTTGGATGGATGTAAGGAGTTCCGAAAAAGATGGGTCCTCCGGCAGAGATTTGGGAGACTCCTTGGGTTGTGATTCCACTGGGGAATGAGGTTCTGAATGAGCTTCAGAGTTGGAGTCATTGTCTGAGTCTGAAGACTCCAGTCTGCTAGGCAAAGAAATATCTAGAACCTCCTCCATAACCCTGACGCCCGAGACGGCCCCAGCTGGGCACCTGCCAGAGTCCCTATCCGACGACCAATCGTCGACCGGGGATGGGCTCCTAGGAATTACCCTATGGGTTGGGGTGGAGACCACAACCAGATGGGGGTGGCCTGGCTCCTGCAGGAGCTGCAATTTGGCGTCCTTCTACCAGGCCGGAACTGACCCCTGTGGTTCCAGCTGCGGAGGCGGTGAAGGCTGGAAGCCTGGGAACCCGGAGGGAGAATATGGGGGTTAACCAGGAGCCTGGTACCAATAAGGGTAGTGATGATGGTTTCCCTGGTACATATGGCCCGGTGTCGGGTACCCAGGCGTCGGCACATGTGATGGATAACCCGACGACAGCCCACCTGGCGTTGGGTAGCCTGGCGCCGGCCCTCCTGGCACCAGGTAATAGGGGAACTGTGGCGGCAGATAGCCGGGGTTTGAGCCTATAGGGCCAGATGGTGGAGGGGCCGAAGGCCTAGGAGGCGGTAAGGCAGAGGGACCGCTGGGAGCATGAGGGTCCGTCGGCAAGCCTGGGGTCCCAGTTGGAATCCCTGAAGGCAGGCGAGCGTGCCGGCGTCGGAACGAGAAACCCAGAGGCCATTCCTGAGTCTGGAGGGATGTAGGCAAGAGAATGGCCTGGCATCGGGAGTCTAAGAGGCCCCGGCATCTGATCCAAGACCAGAGAGGGGGATAGAGGAATAGAGACCCTCGTCGAAGGGTCCGCTGGAGAAGCAGGAAGCTTGGACAAAAATGCTCGACATAGTGGAAGGAATCCCCTGGCTAGAAGTGCTTGTGTCATGGAGGTCCAGGGAAAATGAGAGGCCAGGCTGAGTAAGTGAATCCCGAGAGGGATAACCCTCACGGGACAAGGAGGTACCTGGAAGCTGGCTCTGTGCGATGTCAGGTATTACAGACAGGCCTGACGGGAGAGCTTCGGCAGAGCGGTCATCAGACAGGCCAGCTACAGACTAATAAGCCTCGACCGAGTGGACGTCGGAGGAGCAGGCGTCAAGACTTATCAGTCACAGTCGGGCAGACAGCAGAGGAGCTGGAGTCCGGCCTACCAACTGAGGCTGTGCACCCGGCGGCAGAGCCGTAGGGTGACTGATCGGCCTGAGAGCTATCGACAGACCCAAAAGAAGAATCTTCCTGGAAGAAACACCCCTGTCGCATACTGACCAAGGTGGGAGGGGGAGTCAATGACCTATCTGCCCGAATGGACAGCGACCATGGAGGAGGAGTACTTACTGAGGACAATGCCCCCCCCCCCCAAGAAGTAGCGTCGACTGCCAGGCAACACTGGGTAGAAGGGGGCCGGTCCCAACGCTTTTTTCTTGCGCTCTAAGGTGGGTGAGGATGAACATTCCCGCAGCTCCTGAAGCTCCTTTTCCATCGATGCAAGGCTTTCTGGTGCCTGACACGTGTGGCCTGGTTGAAGGACTGGCAGAAGTCACAGTTGTCAGCCCGGTGTTTCGGGCCTAAGCAGATGACGCAGCGGGAGTGACTGTCCCTGTGCAAAATCTAAGCACCGCACTGTGAGCACTTCTTCTTAGGTTTATGCAATGACATGCATTAAGTATTGGAAAACAACTAGGAAAAAGAATGAGAAATACTTGGAAAATGGCGGTCGACTGTAGCTGAGCTCACTGCGAGGTCTGACGTACACAGGTCGACGGTGGGAGAGAACTAGAGGGCGGGAATGGGGACCACCCCTGTATACTGTCACACTGACGTCCCGTCATGTAACGCCGCGGGTAGTCCCCTGCTATGTGTTGCTAGCTAGAAGTTTGCCGTGCAGTCCTGACACCAGGGGGCGCAGTCCAACCTACTGCAGGAACCCTCTTGAAGTAAGATCTTTATTTATATGCGTGAGTTATTTGAAAGTTTCTATCATAGCCCCTCCTCCCTACTTTCCTCCAAGGTATACATATTGAGGTCCATCAGTCTCTCCTCACAGGGCCTGTGATGCAGACCCTGCACCATTTGGTACCTGGTTAGATGAGCATTACCAGAATAGAACCAGTCAATGGAGTAATAGTCTGGATAGCGCTACCATGCACAGCAAGAGGGGGTTTACAGCGCTTGCAGTAAGTGTTCCCCTGGTCGCTGTCCATGGTGCTGACAGCAGACAAAAGCACCAGGATCCAGGAGGCTGGCTGAGCTGCTCCTGTGGCATGGAAGGCTTGGGTATCGAGCAGCTTGGCCAGCGCCAGTGGAGACCAGGGTTCTAATCCTGATCTCCCAACCTTTTTTATGTACTCTGGACTTAGAATAATTTATGTGTGGGCCATGGAAACAGTATTCCACGACCCCACGATTTTCAACTTTCTCCATTATCTGCTCCACCTGGAGTGAGAATCCTTTAGTTCGGGGGGTGCGAGGGGCAGAGCCCCCAGAAAAAAAAAAAGACACCATTATCGCTGTGTGATTCTTGACCGCGCTATTCTTGTAGGCACTCACCTGACCCAGTGCTACACCATTTTGGCAGAACCCCCTCTGGACCGCCTCTACCTTGTCCTTCCACAGATGTAGTCTCCACAACTGGACATAGTACTCTCAGTAAGGTCTCACCAGTGATCTATGCAGCAGTAACACCACCACTCTCTTTCTGCTGGTGATACCCCCTCCTTATGCAGCATAGCATCCCACTAGCTCTCCCCACTGTCTGGCAACCTTTAGGTCATCAGATGTGATTATTCCAGGTCCCTTTCCTGTTTGGTGATGGCTAATACCACTCCCCCCATTCTGTACTCTGTCCCTGAGTTTCTGTGCTACAAGTGCATTATTTTGCATTTCTTCTCACTGAAAACGTAGTTACCACACCCAGACCACTCCTCTAGCGGTCTTAGATCTCTATTTACACTCACCCCGAGTGTCTACCCTGTTGCAGATTTTAGTGTCATCTACTAAGAGGCATTCTTTTCCTTCTAGCCCCTCTGCAATGTCGCTAATAGAGACATTAAAACGGACAGGTCCCAGTACTGATTATTGTGGCACCCCACAGGTCACCCTCCCCTCCTCGGAGTGAACTCCATTAATCACCACCCTCTGTCTCCTGTCCTCTAACTAATTTCTCACCCAGTTTACCATCGTTGGACCCACTCCCAGGCTTCCTAGCTTGTTTATGAGTCTCCTATGTGGAACACTGTCGAAGACCTTACTGAAATCTAGGTAGGCCACACCCACTGCTCCACCCTTCTCTAATTCTATGGTCATCCAGTCAAAGAAATTTATCAGATTTGTTTGACATGATCTCCCTCCAAGTGAATCCGTGCTGCCTCGGATCTTATAGGCCATTGATTCAAGATATTCCACAATCCTCTCCTTTAATAGTGATTCCATTAATGTCCCCACCATTGAAGTCAGGCTGACTGGCCTGTAATTTCCACCCTCCTCTTTGCTCCCACTTATGTGTAGCTGGACTACATCGACCCTCCTCCAGTCTTCCAAAACCACTCCCATCTCCAGTGAGTGGTTGAACAGAGTTGTCAGAGGTGCAGCCAGCATCTCCCTGAATATCCTAGGATGCACCCACCCTATGTGGCTATGTGGCCCCAATGCCTTGTTGAATTTCAGATTTGCAAGTTCCTTCAGGACCCTCTCCTCTGCAAATGGACTAGTGTCTACCTCCCCTTCCTTTGATTCTCTTGGTCCCTTATCTGTGGTCCCTCACCTTCCCCATGCCTACCCTTCCTCTGTGAACACTGAACAAAAGTATCTGTTTAAGCTGTCTGTTTTTTCCTTGTCCTCCCACTAGAGCATCATGGTCAACTAACAGAAGCTGTTAAAGAGTTTAAATATCTGGGACTGACTTTGGATTGCTCGCTTACTTATATTAATCACATTGATAACTTGGTTAAATCAGCCTATTCGATACTGGGATTATTAGATCGAATAAAAAACTGTCTCGTCGCTGAATCGCGATTGTGTCATTTATTGATTGTGCCCTTTTAATTTACTGTGCGGCTACAGCATCTTGTTTGCAGAGAGTCTCCATGCTTCTGAACAGTGTGTGTTACTTTGTCCTGGGGGCAGGCAGGATAATGCATCACCATTCACTGTACACTGACCTTCAGTGGTTACCCTTGCAACACTGTGCTAAATATATGGGTCTATCCATCCATCACCTGGAAAATACTCGGGTTCAGGGTTTACATCTCATGCTAATTTTTTTGGTCTCCTCAAAATCTGCTTATGGAACACATAGCTTAGACTCTAGAGCAATGCTGGCTAGTTATAGCATTATGCAAAACTCAGCAAGATCAAAGAGTATTCTCAAACAGTATGGCCAAAAAAAAAAGGAAATCTCAGCATCTAATCTTACTGATGCCAATAATGTTGCTACATTTTAAACATCTAAATAAGAAACATTTGTTAACCGTCAGTGTAAATGCTTCTTGTAATTGTTACCGTTTTGTTTTTGTCATCTCTCCCAATTTGTTTTATTCCTGTTTTGTTTTTTCCAGCCCCCGATAATGGACAGTTTTGTCCTTGGTTCTTACCCAATTACCAAAATCTGAAATAAAGAATAACTCGGATATCACAGGCAAGGGACTGGCACGATTCTGGGACAGTCCCACAGGACTGAGAGCCTGGCCCCCAGTGGTTTTTCCTTCACAAGTAAACGGAATCCTTGCCTGTACAAGAGTTTTGTTCACACCAACTTGCTACACTTTGTTAGGGCTGGTGAATCTATATGACAACACTCATTAAAATATAGAATCTGACAGCAGGCAAGGACCCCTTGGCCTATCCAGTCTATCCATTTCTCCCTACCTTACTATTACCACAGACAGCACCCAATCTAGAGCCCACTCCCTTTCCTTCATTTCCCTGGTGATTCCCTTGTGCTCATCCCATGCATTCTTGAAAACCCAACACCTCCGCTTGACAGACGTCCAGGAATTCACCACTCTTTCTGTGAAGAAGTATTTCCTCACATATCTCCACAACCTACCATCCCTTCCAACTTCATAGCATGTCCCCTTGTGCTTTAGCACATTTTCTTCTGAAAAATACTTTCCTCCTGTACCTTGTTTACTCCTGTGAGGTATCTAAAGGTTTCTGTCATATCCCCCCCTCCCTCCTCTGTTCTAGGGCACACATATTGAGGTCCTTTAGTCTCTCCTCATAGGGCTTTTGATGCAGACCCTGCACCATTTTAGCTGCCCTCCTCGGGACCGCATCCACTCTGTCTATGTCCTCCTGGAGCTGTGGTCTCCAGAACTGGACACAGTACTCTAGGTGGGGTCTTACCAGCAATCCATACATAGGCAACATCACCTCCCTCTTTCTGCTGGTGATACCCCTTCCTATGCACCTCAGCATCGCACTAGCCCTTCCGACTGCCTTGTCGCATTGCCTGGCCACCTTTAGGTCATCTGATATGATTACCCCGGGGTCTCTCTCCTACTTGGTGGTGGTCAATACCACTCACTCCACCCATTCTGTACTCTGCCTCTGAGTTTCTGTGTCCTAAGTCCATTATTTTGCACTTTTTCGCACTGAAACCCTGCTGCCATACCCTTGATCACTTCTCTAGTTCTCAGGTCTTTGCTCATCCTTTCCACCCCTGCCTGGAACGTCCACCCTACTGCAGATGTTGGTGTCATCCACAAAGGGGCAGATCTTCCCTTCCAGCTCCTCTGCAAGGTCACTTATAAAGCTATTAAAGAGGACCGGTCCCAGCACTGATCCCTGAGGTGCCCCACTGGTCACCTTCCCTTCCTCAGAGTGAGCTTCATTTACCACTACCCTCTGCCGCCTATCCCCTAAAAAATTTCTTAGCCAGTTTACCACCTTTGGACCCAAAACTAAGCCACCCAGCCAGCTTACTAGTCTCCCATGTGGAATGGTGATGAAAGCCTTACTAAAAATCTAGGTAGGCCACGTCCACTGCACCACCCTGATCTAAATCCTTTGTCACCCATTTAAAGAAATCTATCAGATTCATCTGACATGGCCTCCCTGTGAAACCATGCTGCCTCAGGTCTTGTAACCCACTGGATTCAAGACATTTCACAATCCCTCCCCTTCTCCTTCCTCTGGGAACACATTGAACAAAAGTTCAAGTACAGAATGGCAACCAAGATTTAAAAAATTGGTGCTTAAGCAAAAGAAGAAAGCACTTTACTTATGGATACAGTAGCTTGGCTCTTGGTCTAGGAGTCCAAAGAAATGCTTGCTAGCATTATAGAATAATCAAATATTTATTCCATAAAAATCACAGCAGCAACAACTTAAAACTTCCCTTCCAGGTAGATCAAACGTTTTCATGCCACACTCGCGTGCTTCCTCAGAACCATGCAGTGTTCCACACTGTGTGAAAATATAGAGTGGTGGTAATGGGGAGGAGCCACAGGGGGCAGCGTCACCAGGAGCAGAGCTACTGGTGGGTGGAGTCAGTCGGGATGCAATAAATGCATAAGAAACAAGAAATAAGAGTAATATGACGATCTGGAGGCCTCCGTAGTGTGCAATAGCAATAGAAAAGTGTGGTAAAACATACTGGAGAACCTTTGCATTCTATTTGCAGGCCAGGCAACAGTTTGTGAGAGTCCTGACATTTTGGTGTGGCCATACTACATCTCTTTACTAGTGCCTGCAAGGCCAAGATCTAATCTTCAGTTTCGCAGACCTGCCCAATGAGTTGCAGCTTCCAAATAAGGGAAACTGTCAACATCAGGGCCCTCAACTAAGATAAGCATAAGTGCATTTAGCACACTGGCACCTAATCTATTTCAATCCTAAGTTTTTATTCGATTCAGTGCAGAAAACCCCCTCTCACAATCTGCAGTCGACATTGGTATTATCATTGCCAGTTCAGCTAAAGTAGATATGTTTAGATATAGGTCTACATACTTAGTAGTTAGAGCGTGCAGCACATCAGAAATAGTCTTAAAGGCCATCTTTTCCATGAACATGAGACTACGCAAGGAAGCCCATTCCAGTGCAGAAGCATCTACATCCACAACAGTAGCATACTGACCAAGAATAATGTCAAGGCTATCACTACCATACCCTTCCAACTCTTCAATATCACCTTCCGATATCATGTTGGGGTCAAAGATACTGAACGCATCTAAAAGTTCTGTGCTTGGAAACCTTTGCTCAGTTTGAGCAATTAGGGCCCTAATAAAGTTGTCATGCACAGAGGTTTGGAAACTATTTAATTGTGGTTCGCTAAATGGTAAGTTCAGGCCATTATCATTCAGGAGTACTAGTTCAGGTGAAATGGAGGAGAAGTACTGATCAGGTACCAGTAGGCGTGCCCTAAGAAGCTCTAAAGTGGAATGTAAATGTCGTTTTATATCAGTAAAATTCAGAGCTGATGTTTGAAAGCATTTAGATAAGATGCTAAGGTGTGGAAGTAGATCACACATCATGCATAAAATAGAGAAAAACTCCCAGTTTTCCACCATTTGTACTAGGCCCACAGCTTGGGGATCATGCCTTTCAGAGGCCTCTCTATGCAAGGACGTAACAACGGATGGGAAAATCTTCCTTAGTGTGTCACATGCTGCATCATGGGACAACCACCTAACTGCTTTTGCCTGTTTAGGCTTTAAAACAGGGTACTCCATTGCCTGCTGAATTTCTTTCAGGGCAGCCATGCAAACAGCAGAATTTTCATAATATCTGTATAAGCGATCTAGTGTTTGATTAAATGTTTTAATGGTATTCACTTCATTTACTGCTGCCTTTACAGCCAAGGCCTCCCAATGAGCCATACAGTGATTTTCAACAAGAATTGGGCTGACTTCTTTCAGCTTTTTAGCCACCCCGTTTTTCCTGCCCAGCATAATGGCTGCTCCATCACTGCCTAACCCTGCAAGGTGATCAACCGAGATTTGATTGTTATCAGAGAACTCCAGCATTTTTTTTTTACAATTGTGTCTGCCTTTCCATCAATTAGTTCCTCAACTCCCAGGAAAGAAAATACAGGTTACTCACCTGTAACAGGAGTTCTAGGAATGGTATATGTTGTTCATCCACACTTATTGGCAGGCTCCTTGCCGCTTTAAATCTTGCGGAAGGTCTTCAAGCTGGCTCCTCCCACCCACCCGGTGGTAAAACTCTCGGCTCCGTATGGCGCCAGATCTGGCCCGCTGGCTCAGGCTAGCGTCAAGCCAGGAGGAGTCAGGTGGGTCAGTAGGGACAACAACATATACTATTCCTAGAACTCCTGTTACAGGTGAGTAACCTGTATTTAGGACATGGATATGTTGTTCATCCACACTTATTGGCAGACTCTAGCAGTTCTCCGGGAGGAGGAGGCAAGGCGCACACCCCTATACTTACTTGGGAAATAAGGACTGAGAACCGAGGCCCCAAAACCAGCATCCCGCGTGACTCAAGGTCGATGTGGTAATGGGTAATAAAGGTGTGTGCGACTTCCAGGAAGCAGCCTGCAGATTTCTTGGATAGGGCCGTCCCTGGAAGCAGCCACCGATGCAGCAGTATGATCGGGAGAATGAGCTCTTATCCCTCTGGGAGGCTCCATGCCCGCCAACTCACAGCAGCGATCTATGCAGGAGGTGACCCACCTGCCTATCGTCCACTTGGCTGCAGGTCTGCCAGATGCGGCTTCAGCGTAGGTGACAAACAGCTGGCGAACCTCTCCCCGGATTTCAGCCGTGCGCTCCTTATAATAAGAGAGCGCTCTTCTAGGGTCCAGAGTATGGAGCCTATATTCGGCCTCCGAGGTGTGATTGGGTAGAACACCGCAGAGTCAGCACCTGGTTAAGGTGAAACTCCGACACCACCTTTGGAAGGAATTTCGGTGGGGCGCAGGGACAACCTTGTCCCTGTGGAAGACCAGGTAAGGAGACCTCGATGGAAAGCGCCTGGAGCTCTCCCATCCTTCTGGCTGACGTGATAGCCACCAAGAAGGCGTCTTCCACGACAGGTGAGAGAGTTCACACCTGTGCATTGGTTTGAATGGCTTGCCCATGAGCTTTGCCAGTACCAGCGTAGATCCCACGGAGGTGGAGGTTCTCGCACCGGAGGGAAATGTGATCAAGGCCTTGAAAAGCGCCCGACCACCTTTCCATACCACCGACTGCTCCCCGCCCGCTCGGTAAGCAGAGATGGCTGCCAGTGCACCTTTAGGGTCGCCGACCTAAGCCCTTGACTAGAAAGGGACTATAAATAGTCCAAAATGCTTGCCACAGAACAGGAGGAAGGGTCCAAGCCCTTGCCCTGACACCAAATGGAGAATCTCTTCCATTTGAAGGCGTAGTATTTTCTGGTCGACTCCTTACGGGATGCCTCGACTACATTGAGGACCTCGTCGGAAAGACCCAAGGCCTGGAACTCTAGCCGCTCAGGAACCAGGCCGTCAGGTGCAGGGATTGAAGGTCCGGATGGAACACCTTCCCCTGACTGACTGAGAGCAGGTCCGGGCGAGCTGGAAGCTGCCTCGGGAGCCTGGAGCTGAGGCTGAGGAGATCTGGGTACCAGAACTGGCGGGGCCAGTCTGGGGCTATCAGAATCACCTGCGCCTTGTCCCTCCTTGCTTTGAGAAGCACCTTGTGAATCAAGGGAAATGGGGGAAAGGCGTAGAAGAGGCCCGGGGTCCACAGCCTCGAGAAGGCATCCCTCTGCAGCGAGCCCTGCTGAGGGGGGCGGGCATGAAACAGCCTCAGCTTTGCGCTCTCCCTGGAGGCAAACAGGTCCACCTGAGGTGTGCCCCAGTGGGAGAACAGATCTTGTACTACCTCGCAGAGAGACCACTGTGAGATGCAGCCCCTATCCGCTCAGGGCATCGGCCAGGGTGTTGGAGGCTCCTGCCACATGAATGGCTAGGAGATCCGCCCCAGGCTGCGCAACGAGTGACCAAATGCGGAGAGCTTCCTTGCATAGAAGCATGAGCGCCCCCGCCTGGCGGTTCAGGTAGTACATGGTCGTGGTATTGTCCGCCTGGACCGGACCACTTGACCCCGGAGAAACAGAGCAAAGGCGGTGAGAGCTAGGCGGACCGCCGAGCTCCAGCAGGTTGATTGGCATCGACTCCGCGGGACCAGAGGCCGTGGCACTCGTGTTCCCCAGATGGGCACCCCAACCCATCAGAGAGGCATCAGTCGATAGAGAGACCGTCGGCTCGGGGCGGACAAACGGGATGCCCTCCTGCAGATGAGATGGAACGGTCCACCACTGGAGAGCATTCCACATCTCCTGGGTCACTATCACTAGCTGGTCCAATGGATCGCAGCATTGTGACCACTGGCTGGCCAGTCCCCACTGAAGGGGGCGCATGTGCCAGCGTGCCCAACGGACCATGCTGGTACAGGCCGCCATGAGACCCAGGATGCGCAGGAAGTCCCGGGCAGGGCGCGATTGCCCAACCAGAAATGATTGGGCAAAGGAGGTAAGAACCTCGGCCCTGTCCGCCAGGAGCCGTGCTCTGGCTCGAAGTGAGTCGAGCTCTGCCCCAATGAACAGGATCACCTGCTTCGGCTCGAGTTCCGACTTCGCCTCGTTGATGAGAAGGCCGACTAGAGAGCAAACCTGGAGGGCCAGATCTCTGGACCGCTCCACCTCCTGTCTGGAGGGGGCTGCTATCAGCCAATCGCCCAGGTAAGGGTACACCCGACCCTCTCGTCAAGGGAATGCTGTCACCACTGCCATGCATTTGGTGAAGACCCTGGGAGCTGGAGATAAGTCAAGGGCTGGCTTGAACTGATTAGGGATCCTCCGCCGAAAGCAAAGGAATCTCCGATGTGACGGACGGATAGGGACGGAAAGAACGCTGGCCCTGTAGGTCCAGAGAGCAGAACCACACACCTGTTCCAGAGATGGTATTATCTGTGCCAGAGTGACCATTCTGAAGGTTCGAGACCTAGAACTTGTTCAGGTCCTGAGGTCGAGAATGGGGCGCCAGCCCCCGTCCGCTTCGAACCAGGAAATACCTGGACACGAACCCCAGGTCTGAGGGGGTCCTCCACTCCTTTATCACCTCCTTTGAGGAGGAGAGCGGTGTCGCTCGACGAGCCGCCAGTGAGGCTGCGGACCCTGAGGCCCCGAGGTGCGACGGCTCTGAAGGGGGGCTCGAATTCTAGAGGCAGGCCTTTTCCCACCACCTCCAATACCCACCTGTCCGTGGTAACAGCGGACCAGGCGGAAAGGAAGTGTCGGAGCCGTCCCCCCACGGGGGGAACCAGGGGTAAGGTGACGGGGATGGGGGCGACACCCCTCAGCCCGTCACTGGGCAGGCCTGGAGGAGGGACCGGCCGAGGAACCTCCTGGGCCTTTTCCTCCCTGCTTCCTGTTGGAGGAAGCCGACGGCTTGGGTTTGGGATGCCAGGCGAGCCTGCTGGCCCTGACATTGTTGGGCGGGGGCTGCGGCTGAAAGGACCGAAAGGGCTTAGGCTGTGGCTTATGCGCCTTTGTCCTTCTGAGCAGAAGAGACCGAGTCCAAGGTAGCACTGGACTTCTCGATCCTCTGCAGGTGACCTTCCACCCCAGGGTCAAGAGGTCAGTCCCCAAAGGGAACATCCGCCAACTTGTGCTGGGTATCCGAGGTAAAGGTGGATATCCTCAGCCAAGCCCGATGACGCATGTATACTGCGGCCGCCACCGACTTGCACATGAGTCCTCGATGTCTAAAGCAGTCTGGAGCTGCTTGTTTGGCCACTGCCCTGCTCTGGTCCCGCACCTGCCTGACCGTAGTCTGCAGATCCGCGGGAAGATGAGGGACACCATCCAGGAAGCCCAACAGGGCATGAGAAAATGTGCCATGAGGAAGGCCGAAACTGGCCTGACAAGGCCGAGAGGACGAGACAGACTTTTCACCCGCATAATCCAATTCCTTGGACCTTTGTCGGGAGGTTTGTCCACATCCTGGTGCCCTTGGCACTGTGAAAACGCTGTCGGTAACCAACCCCTCAGCAGAGGGGTGTCCCGAAAACCAGACAGGGAACGGTAGGGACCACATACTTCCTAGCCATTCTGGTCGAGCGCAAGGCAGGAAAGGGCAGTCCAAAGCTCCAAGGCCGGACTCACTATGGCCTCGCCACCGGAAAGGCTCTCAGGGAGAATCCTCAGTCCAGAATCTCCCTGAGGGATACCTGGCCCGCTTAGAAACGGGTTCGAGCTTCATCCCAGTGGACTCGAGATGAGCCGGACAATCCTAAGAAGGACGTAAGGGCTATGACCACTGACTGTCCTCCCGAGGACTCCAAGTCCATGCGCTTGGAGAAAGGGAGGAATCATCCTCGACCCGGAAGAGTCCTTAAAGAGCTGCCTCGAGCCTGAGCCACACCTCCACCTGCCGAGGTTTATCGGGAGTGAGGGTGACAGACAGCCTATGGGGCAAACCCACAGCCGACCGAGAATTTTTGGTCGGAGCCCCAACTAACGGCTGTGGAGGTGGAGGTTCCACCAGAATCGGTTGGGCAGCTGGAATTGGCCGAACAACCGGCCTGGGAACAGGCTCCTCGGCTACAATGAGGGGTTGTTTCGGCCTCTCCGGTGACAGCCACTTTATGGCCGGGGAAGACGACTGGGTTGGCTTATTCCCGGTCAAAAGGAGCAGTTGCCACATGAGCTCCTCATACCTCCGACGCAACTTGCGCTGAAGCCTCCCCTCGTCCGAGGAGGAGGAAGAGTGGCGGCGCCGCTTGCCACAGTGCCGAGTCCGAGACTGCCTATGACGGCGGGATCGGCTGGACCGCGAGGATGTCCGAGACCGAGACCGAGAGTCTCGACTAGGCCGAGGAAGGCGAGGAGAAGTGTCAGAAATCGGCACTCCCCTCGGCTCGGACGATCCCACCGAAGGCTCCGGAACCGGAGGCACAGTCGAGCCAATGGGATCCTCAACTCCCACCGGGGGAACCGGGGAGAGGGGATTCTCAGCTTCTCCAGCCGACAACTTGTCTAACGGATCGAGAAAAATCTCGACCGCGTCGACGGGAGTCTCGGTCAACTGGCCTGACGGGGACACCATGAGACCAGTGGCCGAAGCTGAGGGGTCGACCGAAGTCGACTGTCGACAAGAAGGGGAGGGGGATCTTTCCCGCTCCCAGGAGCGTCGACGGTGAGACTTACTCTTGCTCTTTTTGGACCTGAAAAAGGGTCCAGAAGAAGTTGGACCCTCACCTTTTGTCGAGAGGGTCAGACAAAGCTCCTTGAAAGAAGCCGAGTACGAGGCACCGAGAGAGAGCGGGACAAATGCCGCAGCCGAGGTAGAAGCGGCCCGCGCCGCCTCCTCTAGGGCGATCATCTGCTTGAGCTGATCCGCCGAGCCTCGCCGCTGACACCGCTAACCGGCCTCTTTAGATTTCACTGGTGGAATCTCTTCGGGCGCCTAATTGTAATCGGGCAGCACGGTTCGCGACGAAATGGTGCGCGACAAGCACAAGTCGCAGGCCTGCGGGTCGTGCTCAAGGCCCAAGCAGTAGACGCACGTGGAGTGCGGATCCGTCCTAGACATCTTCTGCCCGCAAGGGCACCTCCGGAAACCGGGAGTCGATTTGTCCATCGCAGCCGCGAGGAAAAGAAGACCGAAGTCTTTTTAGCAAAAACTTTTGATTTCGAACTTTTGAAGAATTAGGAACCAGTCTTATACGCAGAGCGTTAAGGAGGGAACCTGAGCTTCCAAGCGGTAAGGAAGATCTGGCGTCATGGGGCGGAGCCGAGAGTTTTACCACCCGGGTTGGTGGGAGCAGCCAGCTTGAAGACCTTCCAGCAAGATTTAAAGCGGCAAGGAGCCTGCCAATAAGTGTGGATGAACAACATATCCATGTCCCTAGAACTCTGGGTTTCCCTTCTTTGCAGTACATACCATACAAAATGAGCTGCTTCATAACAGCAATATCAGTTGTTTCGTCTGCCAGATACGAAAAAAATTCGGCAGCCTTCAAATCTATAAGAACTGATCTCCTGACCACCTCACCAAGAGAGAGAACCATTTCTCTGACAGTTCGATCGGAACGATATTTAACAGCATCAGCAATATGTATATTGTCTAGGTATTTGCATCCCAATGATTTGGCGAGATCCAGCAGTGAGCCATATTTTGTTGTGTGAGGCAGCTCATTTTTTTATTAGCCAGTACATCCAAAGAAGGGATGCCACAAAAGCTTCTTGTTCCAGGGTCAGGGCCTGCTGCATTGCTTGCTCTATTCCACCTTTTGAAGCTGAAATTCTGCAGTTAGCTTCCCGTTCAGAAGCAACGACGTGAACTGAGTGCCTTTTTATAGCATCTTCTCTGAATGTCTTGCACCTACTGATTATCCAAGCTGTTCCTGATTTGGGCATCTGTTTATGTTTTATGCAAAATGCACAAAACATGCCATCATTTTCTTTGTATTGTAACCAACAGTATTTGCTAAGCCAGCCAGTGCAAAAACCTGTTGCTCTATGTTCAGAGGTGTTTTTTTCTGTATTACAGGAGGAGGTGCAGGGAGTCTCTTGGACATCGGCGGCGATATAAACTGGACCAACTGGCACTGTCCCAATCAACGACTCACGAGACTCATCTTGATCAGGGTGTTTCCGTTTTTGAGTTCGTTTGAAACCAAAGTTAGTTTCTGCATTGTGTACAATAAAGCTTTTTTTTCGTAAGTGTTGTCGTGTTTATTTGTCAATACAGAACGAGAGTTTGGTAATGCTGGTTGAGCCACAAATTTTTTTTTCTCACACACAAATTTTTTTGCTCCCTGAATCAGGGTTCAGAACAAGTGACCACTGACGAAGTAAGGCTGCACAACCTGACTGGTGGGACAGACACTGTTGACCCCCTGGTGGCACAGTTAAGGATCCCTGATCCCCCCCCCCACAAATATTTTTTTTTCTCTACTACTCTGATGCTGGCTTAGAAACAAGTGACCGCTCACACTAACAAAGCAAGGAATGCACAAGACTGGTAGGACAGGGACTGGCAGACCCACGGGTGGCACCGTTTGCAGCCCTGATCTTTTTTTCTTCACACAGATATTTTTTTCCTTTACTGCTGACTTAGAAATAAGTGACCATACACACTGACAAAACAAGGATCGCACAAGACTGGCAGGACGGGTCGGGCAGACCCACTGGAGGCACCGTTTGGAGCCCTGATTTTTTTTCTCACATAAATACTTTTTTTTTCTTTACTACTGACTTAGAAACAAGTGACCGCTCACACTGATGAAGCAAGGAATGCACAAGACTGGTACGACAGGGACTGGCAGACCCACTGGTGGCCTCACATACAAATTATTTCCTAAAAATGTTTATCAGAGTATTTGGGAAGCAAACACCCACACAAAAGTTAGGAAATTCACACGTTTAAAGATCAGGGACAAGTCGGAGTCAGTATGACAACAGATCAAGCCCACAATCACTTTAATTTTGTAAAACTGTAAGACAGATCAATTTTGTCTTGAAAAGTGTTGGGGGCCAAAAATACTAAATTGACCACTGTTCACATAGAAAAGGTAGTGCACACCGAAATCATGGGCCAATACATCAGATATCAGGGAGTCAAGAATAAATCTGTGGGAGTAGTGCTGTGGCCACAAAACTACCCAAGAAACCTGTGGGTCACAGTGGCCACAAAACTTTACTAGACCCTGGTCTTGATATATATATACATTTTTTTTTTGAAGGGAGGAATCAATACTGGCTCCTATTCCAAGTGTCTCCACAACTCTCCACTGTGCACCTTGTATTTTTTCCCAACAAGAACTTTTTTTTTTTTCTTAATTCAGCAATTCAACAGAGAACAAAATCAGAGCTGCATGGTGGTCGTTTGTTGAACAGACCACGCAATCTCTCCCTCCCCCTCACACACAGCACCCACTTCAAGTTATTGCAGCCTGTTAGATAAACAGAAAAGTTTTATTGGAGTGATTCAGTTAAAATAAGTCTGAAAGTAAGCTGGCTGCTTGACACTATTTGAACAACTGCAAAGTCTCTAATCTCAACGGAACAAACGATCAATCCTTACGCTTGCAAGGACACAAATGCATTGACTAATACTCTTCCAAGTGGCAGCAGACTACCGAAATGGGACTTACCCCAGTGGTGTAGCTGCTCCACTGATAGGACGTCTGGGACATAGCTCCTCGATCAGACTTCCTCATTGGATCCTTCATTTGGCGCCCTCCATTCTTCCGAGGGTCATCTGACCCACCATAAGATCCCCATGTGATCGCCAAGAGCCCCGACCGCCTCCTACATTACTGTGGTTCTGCACCAGTGTTCCCATTTACCCCCATCTGTACTTGATTCAAGTACAAATTATGAAATTCAAGTACATTTTTGTGTGAAGAAATTTTACCTTCATAATTCTGTTTGAAGTACATGTACCCCACAAAAATGTTGTACAAATGGTAGAATGAACCCGCATAATTTATTTCGTAACCCTGAACATTTTTGGAGAGGGTGCAGTGTACCCCAGATCTGCAGCCTCAATGGGAACACTGCTCTGCACAGACACACAGCTCGCGCCAGACTCCGTTTTGATCTTTCTCCTCGTTCTTGTGCATGCGAGACTTGTTCAATGCATGAGCACACTGCTCCACAGTGCGCGAACTCCCAAGCACAAGTATGAGGAGATTTAAAGAGATAGGCAGCATTGTTGTGAAGAGTGGCGGTCACGCAATATGACAGGCGGCCGTTTAAAACAGTGTGGCGGCCCGGCTCTCACTTTTAATGAATAGCGGACACTGCCATTTTATGGAATAAATATTTGATTATCCTACAGTGCTAGCAAGCATTTTTCTTTGGAATCCTAGACCAAGAACTGAGCTTCCATGAGTAAAAAAAAAAAAAACCTGAGCAAAAGTATTTGTTCAGGATGTCTGTCTTTTCCTGGTCCCCATCTGCACAGTCTCCCCGTTCTGATTTTAATCTTACAATCCTACCCCCTGCTCTTCCTCTTTTCACTTATACCCAAGAAATTCTTGTCCCCTTTCGTTACCTCCTGGGCTATTCCCTCTTCAGTTCACACATTTGCGCTCCTTATTGCTTTATCTGCTTCCCTGTGTTTCCCCTTATACAACTCCCTATCCTCCTCTCTCTGCATCTCCTTTTACCTTCTAAATGCTACTCATTTACCCTTTACCCTTTCAGCCACCTCTTTCGAGAACCACTGCAGTCTCTTTTTCTTCTTCTTTTTGCTCACTTGTTTGACGCAAAGGTTTGTTTCCTTTACAACGGGCACTTGGGTTGAATCCCAGTACTGACAGGGACCTGGGGGTAGTCATATCAGATGACCTAAAGGTGGGCAAGCAATGTGAGAGGGCAGCAAGGAGGGCTAGGGGATACTGGGGTATAGGAGAGGTATCACCAGTAGAAAACAGGAAGTTATTATCCCTCTGTACAGACAGCTGGTCAGACCCCATCTGGAGTACTGTGTGCAGTTCTGGAGACCCAATCTCATAAGACACAGACAGGATGGAAGCTGTCCAGAGGAGGGCAACTAAAATGGTGCAGAGTCTGCACTGGAAGACATATGAAGAGAGACAAAGGAGCTTAATATGTATAGCCTCGAGGAAAGGAGGAGAGGGGACATGATAGAAACATTCAAGTACCTCAAGGAATCAACAAAGTCCAAGAGGGTAGCATCTTTCAAAAAAAGAGTGTGCAAGAACAAGGGGCACAATTTGAAGATGGGAGGCTGCCAGAGGTAATTTAAGGAAGTATTTTTTCACAGAGAGGTTGTGGATGCATGGAACGGCCTTCCGGAGGAGGTGTGGAGTCAAAATCAGTGGTGGAATTCAAGCATGCATGGGACAGTCATAAGGCCATTCTAGGGGGTGGGGGTAGGAAGAAGTAGGCTGCTGGTTAACTAGGATCTGCAGCTTATCCAGTAGGTAGGGAAGTGGGCAGACTGGGTGGGCCAAGCGGTCCTTATCTGCCGACAAATTCTATGTTTCTATGACACACTGTAGTGCAGCATGAGTGGGGTGCTGCACTCCTGAAGTGCTGTCTTTCGGATGAGACATTAAACTGAGGTCCATCTGCCTGTTCTGGTGGTAGTTCAGGTGGATGTTAAAGATCCCATGGCACTTATCGAAAAGAGTAG
Organism: Neoceratodus forsteri; assembly: GCA_016271365.2. Taxonomy (NCBI): domain Eukaryota; kingdom Metazoa; phylum Chordata; order Ceratodontiformes; family Ceratodontidae; genus Neoceratodus; species Neoceratodus forsteri. The sequence continues at coordinate 1,099,368,107 of CM057451.1, forward strand.
GGGAATTTCCCTGGTGCCCTGGCCAAATTTCCTCCATTCACTAAAAATACTACCAACAGCTTAATCTGGTTCAAAGTGAGTTGGCATTCATATGTATCCCCATCCTGGGCCATGCCTGAAAATAGGCAGAATCTGTCTAGTGCACTTACCCGTCAACAAAATCTAAATAAAACTAAGCTACCTTTTAGCTTCACCCACTGTTCTTCCACCCCACCAGGCCATTTCCCCCGTCATCTTTGGCGCGGTTACGGTCTTTATAAAATATGCCCTCCTTAAGTATAGCACCCTCGCCCTTGTGTGGTTCAATTCCGCAGCCATCCTTATACGGAACCATACAGTACAGTGATCGCTGGTCCTCAGGTGACCTCCTACCATGACATCTGAAATACTGTCGGTCATTGAGGCACAGGTCAGGAAACATAGGAAAACCAGGCGCAATTCCAAAATTCGCAAATAGCATTTTATTTTTCTCAATGACAGCAAAATAAAAAAAAAAGAAAAATTATCAGTATAACTATTTACAAAGGCAGTACAAACAGAGAAAACTAAGTCCTTCTTCTGCAGGTATCTCATAATTCCAAGTTTCAGTCTATCACTCTCCTTGTCTCTCTAGCAAACACATTGCTGCTCTTTTTATAAGTCTGTCTGGGAACTCATTAAGAGAGCCTGCTTCTCACAGAATGTTCTTGTCAGTTTCGTTCCTTGCAGGTGCAGCAAAACAGTACATGGTGTCCCAGAACTGACCTCTCATAGACAACTCTGCAAAGGGCTTAAAAACTGCATCTCAGGTTTACCCCTTGAGTTCAAAATAGCTTTTTGCAATCATTTCAACAGTATAACTATATACAGTTTTGAACAAAGGATCCCAGTATCACATACAGTTTTACACAGAGATTCACATATATTTTTTATAACTGCAAATATGCAAGGGGGAAGAAAAGAAAAAAATAGCAAGGGAAGGCAGAGAGATAGTGAGAGGCAGAGAACAGCAAAACCATCAGAGAGATCAGTTCCTAAGTCTCACAAGAAATTTGGCTGCGCAACCAGACAGAGAAGAGACGGAAAAGGAGAGGAGAGGAAAGAACAGACCCTTGCTTTTAAACTCTTTCTGCATAACAAATGGGGCAGGGCCTTATTCAACCCTGTCACACTGTCCCTGTTAGAGAGTACCAACCAGGTCCAGAACTGTCCCATCATGAGTGGGTCCACTGACTAGTTGCCTGAGGAATGCCCCCTGCAGAGAGTCCAGAATAATCATTCTCCTAGCTGAAGGTGCTGCTGGGAGGGCCAATCTATACCTGGCAGGCTGAAGTCCCCCACCAGCAGCACCTGCCCGGTTTCTGACATCTTGCCACTGGCTTTCACCAGTACTTTAAGTCTTCCCTTGTGCTGTAGATCACTCCAGTGTGAATAGTGCCTCCATTCCTCATCTCCAGGGTGACTCACAGTAACTCTGCCTTCCCCTGTATCTCTGTTGTGTTTATGCTTTCCCTCACATAAAGAAGCTCCCCTTTTCCTTCCCACCTGGTCCTTCCTGAAAGGAGTATAGCCTGCTATGGCCATGTCCCAGTCATGGTTTTCAGTGCACCATGACTCGGTGATGGCCATAATATCAAGGCTGGCCTCTGACACGATGACCTCTGGGTTCAGAATCTTATTTTTTAGATTGCTAGCATTCGCACACAAGACCTTCCAGATTTTGTTTCCACACTGCATTTTGCCCCCCTTTTTTTCCTTTTTGCCCTCTCTCCTTTCCCCCTCTCTTTTTAATGCCCCTGTTCCCTTCCCCTTTATGTATACCACCCTGCTTCCTTTATTAATTTGCTCCCTGGGGGTTCTTCGTACTCTATAGGTCATTCTATGTGTGGGGTGGGCAGTTTCTGCCTCCCCAATTCCTTCTACCACTCCCCTCGACTAGTCTAAAATGTTCATTAAAGTAACATTTAAATCATCTACTGAGGACTGCCAATTCCCCTTCCGGATGGAAGCAGGCCTTCACCCCTGTACAGGCCCTTATTCTCCCAGGTGGGTCCCCAGTTTCCAATGTAGCTGGACCCTTCCTCTCTGCACTATTCATTCAGCTATGAGTTGAAGCTCCTGGTGCAGAGATCCCTCTCCTTTCCCTTGTCACAGACAGGAAGCACCCTCAGCAAAAGCCACTGAGTGAGCTACCTGTCTAACAGCATTCCAAAACTCCCTAAACTCACCCTGCACTATTCCAGCCTCGTCCCTAGCCAGATCAGTAGTCCCTAGGTGGACAATGACACCTAGATCTCCCTCCCTTCCTGTTACCCTAGCGATCCTCAGGATCTGCCTCCCATCCCTCCAGGCCATGGCACCGGGTAGGCACCTAACCAATCCCCCCCTTACTATTCCCAAATCTATCCCCCTCCCACTCCCATCAACCTAATGGATGCCTCAAGTCTTCCACATCCCAGCTGCAAAGGTAGTTCCCTCTGTCTGACTGAAGAGTACTGTTAATCAAAGCAATCTGTCTGGTTATCAGACTATTATTACAACAATTTTTGTTCTAGGGATTTGGATATGTTGTTCTATACACACTCATTGGCAGATCGCCTTTTCCCTTTAAGAGTCGCTGGAACATCTTCAAGCTGGCTCCTCTCACCCACCCAGGTGGTAAAACCCTTGGCTCTACCCCATGACGCCAGATCTTCCTTTCCGCTGGAAGGTTCAGGTTCCCTCCTTAGCGCTCCCGCATGTGGTAGGCTATGGCTCTCGAATTTTCAGATTTGCTTCCAAAATTTACCTTAAAACTCGTTCGAGTTTTGTCTACTGCTTCTTCTCTCGCTTCCGCGATGGAAGAAAAAAACATTCCTGGGTTCCACCGGACCCTGCCGGCAGAAGATGTTTAGCACCAACCCTAATGCCACATGCGTGTACTGCCCAAGACATGACCACGATCTGCAGGTTTGCGATCTGTCAGTCCTTTCACCCGTCAGTTCTGGAAGACCGCGCTGCCCAACTCCAGCTGGGGTGACCGGAGAAGCGTTACCCGCCGGTTAAATCCAAGGATGCCCACTGGGTGGTCTCTGTGGCTGTGGGGTCCACTGAGCAGCTTGAACAGCTCAAGGCCTTTGAAGAGGAGGCAGCCCAGGCCGTACCTAGTTCCTCTACAGCTTCGGCCTTCATTCCGCTCCAACTGGGCTCCACTTATCCGGCTTCCTTCAAAGAGCTGTGCCAGTCTCTCTCGACAAAGGGAGAAAGCCCTTCTGGGTCGCATGTTTCGCACTTTTGCAAGGAGTCGAAGGAGGAAATGACTCAACATCAACACTCTTGGGATCGGGAGCAGTCCCGCTCCCAGGAGACTCCTGTTTCGACTTAGGTAGAAATCGCAGCCGATCCCACTGGTTTCACGGAGCTCCCATCAGACCAGTTGGCTGAGACACCCACTGATGCAGCCAAGATTTTTCTCAAACCAATCAACAGGTTGTCGCCAGATGAGGCCGAGAACTCTCTCTTTCGGACTCCGGTGCTTCCAGTGTCTTCGGATGGGTCAGCTCAGCCTGCTGGGGCGAACCCGACCACTCAGGAACCTGACCTGGAGGAACCGCGGGATTCCCCAGCTCCTTCTGATGTCCCCCGTTGGCCCTGCCCAAGGTCGAGGTCTCATTCCGCCTCTAAAGGGTCAGACAGATCTTGCAGTCACCAGCGATCTCGTTCCCGACATCACAGTAAGCGGCGGTGCCGCTACTTTTCTTCGTCCTCCTTGGATGAGAAGAGGCTTCAGCGCAAGTTGCGTCAGTGCGATGAAGATCTGATGTGGCAACAGTCTTGACTGGTACAAAGCTGACCCCGGTTTCTACCCCAGCTATCAAGTGGTTGTCACCCGAACAGCCGATGTAGCTCCTGCCACTGTCACCCCTGCAGAGGTGCCAGCTCAGACCCGGCCAAAGCAGGCTTCTCTGCTGATTGTGGTGGAGCCGCAACCCGAACAGCCGAAGTCTGGGGAACCGACCAAGGATTCTCGGTCGGCAAAAGGGTTGCCCCATCGGCTGTCAGTCACTCTCACCCCCGATCGCCCAAGGCAGGTCGAGGGTGACTCATATGGATGCCTGCTTTACGCGGACTCCTCAAAGTCTGAGGACGCCTCGTTGCACTCACATCCCATTCACGTGGAGTCCTCTGGGGACCTTTCCATGGACAAGGGACCCACCTCGTTCATGAGTATTCTTCGGCTCATTTCCAAGTCCACGGGGATGGAGCGCGAACCACTGCAGAAATGGGCCAGATATCCTCTTACAGAGATTCTGGACAAAGGGGACTCTCCTACAGACTCCTTCCCTGTGGCTGAGGCCACTGTGGCCCCGGCTCTGGATCTGTGGCAGTGTCCTGCATCTTGCCCTGTGCCCTCGGCCCGGATGGCCCGCAAATACACAGTCTGAACCAGCTCCCTCTCAGGATTTTCGGAGCATCCCTCGGCTAAGGGTCTGGTAGCTGACTCTGTCTTTCGGTGCTCAGGCAATACAGGAGACGTGGACAGACCGCCAGACAAAGAATTGAAGAAATCAGATCATTCTGCGAAGGTCTACGCTGCTTCCTCACTCGGCCTTCATCAGGCTAGCTCGGCCGTCCTGATGGCACACTTTTCCCATGCCCTTTTGGGCTCCCTGGACAAGGTTATTCCTCACCTTCCAGTGGACCTCAAGACCATGGTCAAGCAGGTCCGGGACCAGGGAAGGGCAGTGATGAAGCAACAACCCCAGATGGCTCTGGACATTGGTGACTCTTGTGCCACTCAGTAGCGGCCGCAATAGCCATGCACCGTAGGGCTTGGTTGAGGATCTTGACCTTCACGGCTGACACTCAACACAAGCTGGCAGATGTTCCCTTTTTGGGCACCGACTTGTTCAGGCCCAGTGTGGAGGGCCACCTCCAATGTATTGAGAAGTCCAATGCCACCCTGGACTCTGTGACATCTGCCCAGAAGGACAAGGGCCCCAAGCACCAGAAGCGCAATCCCATTCGCTCTTCTACTCCTGCAGCCAGACCAGACCAGACCAGCAACACCAGCAGCATGGCCAGCAGGCACAAACCTGGCGACCGCAGGCCAAATCAGTGGCCTCATCGGTCAGAAAGCCTGTAGCGAAGGGTCCCAGCGGTCCCTCGGCCAGATCCTCCTCCTCCTAGCTTGTCCAGTGATGGGTTGAGGGGTGCCACCCTCAACCCTGTCACGCCTCCTCGGGTCCTCCCGTGGGGGTCCGGCTCCTATGATTCCTTTCCACCTAGTCTGTAATCACCATGGATAGGTGGGTGCTGGAAGTGGTCGGCTGAGGCCCGTCTCTGGAATTCGAGCAGGTCCCCCCAAACCGAGCTCACGCCCCCCCGGGAGGATCTGGTGTCCACTGTCACTCAGTCGGCTCTCCGAGACGACACTGCTCAGCTCCTCCACAAGGAGGTGGTGCACAGAGTTGCAGACCCTCCTTCAGACTCAAGGGTTCGTTTCCAGGTACTTCCTGGTACCAAAACGGATGGTGGGCTGGTGCCCCCATTCTCGATCTGCATGACCTGAACAGGTTCCTCAGGTCCTGCATCTTCCGGATGGTAACTCTGGCTCAGATCATACCATTCCTGGAGCACGGCATGTGGTTTTGATCCCTGGATCTTCAAGATGCGTTCTTTCATGTCCCAATCTGTCCGTCCCACCGACGGTTCCTTCGCTTCCAAGCTGAGGGAACCCTCTACAAGTTCCAGGCCATTCCCCTTCAGCCTTTCATCAGCCCCCAGGATCTTCACCAAATGCATGGCAGTGGTTGCAGCTTTCCTGAGTCGCTGAGGGATCCGGGTCTATCCCTACCTGGACGACTGGCTCATAGTAGGTCCCTCCAGGCAGGAGGTGCAGCGGTCCAGGGATCTGGACCTCCAGACTTGCTCTGATCTTGGCCTCCTGATCAACGAGGCCTAGTCGGAACTCATGCCCTCGCAGGTGATTCAATTCATAGGGGCAGAGATCGACTCTTGCCGAGCCAGAGCTTGGTTCCCGGCGGACAGGGCAGAGGTTCTCTCCTCCTCCTTTGCCCAATAATTTCTGGTTGGGCAATCGCACCCTGCCCGGGACTTCCTGCATCGTCTGGGCTACATGGCGGACTGCACCAGTGTGGTCCATTGGATCCGCCAGCATATGTGTTCCCTTCAATGGGAACTGGCCAGCCAGTGGTTTCAGAGCCCAGATCACCTCGACCAGCTGATCACTGTGACTCAGAGGATGTGGGATGGCCTCTAATGGTGGCTGGTCCTAGCTCACTTGCAGGAAGGCATCCCATTTGTCTGCCCCGAGCCAACAGTCATCCTGACAACCGACGCCTCGCTGATGGGTTGGGATCTGGGGGAGCACAGAACCCATGGGTTCTGGTCTCCTCGGGGGTCCCGAAGCCACACAACCTGCTGGAGTACCATGTGGTTTGGCTAGCCCTGACCACCTTCGCTCCGTTCATTCGGGGTCAAGTGGTCCAGGTCCAGATGGACAATACCACGACCATGTACTATCTCAACAAACAGGGTGGGATGCACTCCTTGCCTCTGTGCAAGGCAGCTCTCCACACGTGGACCCTCGTGCTCAGCCTGGAGGCGGATCTCCTAGCCATTCATGTGGCAGGAGCCTCGAATCAGCTGGCCGATGGTCTCAGCCGGATAGGCGAGGCATCTCACAAGTGGTCACTCCACCAGGAGGTAGTACAAGATTTGTTCTCCCACTGGGGCACCCCTCAGGAGGACCTGTTCGCCTCCAGGGAGAATGCGAAGCTGACGCTGTTTCATGCCCGCCCGTCGGCAGGGATCGCTGCAGGGGGATGCCTTCTCGAGGCCGTGGACCCAGGCCTCTTCTATGCCTTCCCTCCACTTCCCTTAATACACAAGGTACTCATCAAGGCCAGGAGGGACAAGGCGCAGGTGATCCTGGAAGCCGCAGACTGGACACGCCAGTTCTGGTACCCAGATCTCCTCAGCCTTAGCTCCTGGCTCTTTCCAGCACACCCGGATCTGCTCTCTATCAATCGGGGGAAGGCACTCCATCTGGACCTTCAATCCCTGCACCTGACAGCCTGGTTCCTGAGTGGCTAGAGTTCCAGGCTTTGGGTCTCTCCAATGAGGACCTCACCATTGTTGAGGCATCCCATAAGAAAAATCGACCAGAAAATGCTATGCATTCAAATGGAAGAGATTTTCCATTTGATGTCAGGGCAAGGGGTTGGACCCTTCGTCCTGGCCAGTGGCTAGCATTTTGGACCATCTATCTGTGGTCCCTCTCCCAGCTGGGGCTTCTGTCGATGACCGCTAAGGTGCACCTAGCAGCCATCTCTGCCTACCGGGCATGGGCTGGTATGCAGTCAGTGACACAGGAGAAAGTGGTCTGGCGTTTGTTCAAGGGCCTAGATCACTTATCCCCTCCATTGCGTAAACCTCCATCTCCATAGGATTTACTGCTGGTTTTGGCAAAGCTCATGGGCAAGCCATTCGAACCTATGCACAAGTGTGACATGTCACATTTGTCATGGAAGACCGCCTTGTTGGTGGCTGTCACATCAGCCAAAAGGCCTGGGGAGCTCCAGGGGCTCTCAGTGGAGTCTCCTTACTTGGTCTTCCACAGGGACAAGGTTGTCCTGCGCCCCCACCTGAAATTCCTTCTGAAGGTGGTGTTGGAATTTCACCTTAACCAGGTGTTGACTCTGCCGATGTTTTATCCCAATTACACCTTGGAGGCAGAGTACAGGCTCCATACACTGGACCTGAGACGAGCGCTCACCTACTACAAAGAGCGTATGGCGGAAGTTCGGGGAGAGGTTCACCAGCTGTTCGCCACCTACGCTGAAGCCGCACCTGACAGACCTGCAGCCAAATGGACTGGCAGGTGGATCACTTCCTGCATTGATCTCTGCTATAGGTTGTCAGGTAGGGAGCCTCCCGTAGGGCTAAGGGCTCATTCCACCCTCCATACTGCTGCGTCGGTGGCTGCTTCTGGGGATGTCCCTATCTAGGAAATCTGCATGGCTGCTACCTGGAAGTCAGCACACATCTTCATTTCCCATTACCACATCGACCTCAAGTCACGCTGTGATGCTGGTTTTGGGGCCTCAGTTCTTCAGTCCCTGGTTCCCTAAGTAAGGGGTGTGAGCCTTGCCTCCCTCCTACCGTAGAACTGCTAGGAGTCTGCCAACAAGTGTGGATAGAACAACATAGCCACATCCCTAGAAACACAGGTTACTCACCTGTAACAGTAGTTCTAGGAGTGGTATGTGTTGTTCATCCACCCTGACCCAACCAACTTCTCCCAGCTTCGACACACACCTCTGCTTCCAGCGGGCTAGATCTGGCGTCATGGGGCAGAGCCAAGGGTTTTACCACCTGGGTAGGTGGGAGGAGCCAGCTTGAAGACATTCCGGCAACCCTTAAAGGGAAAGGCGATCTGCCAACAAGTGTGGATGAACAACATATACCACTCCTAGAACTACTGTTACAGGTGAGTAACCCGTTTTTTGTTTTTTATCCACCTTCCTTAATGGGCAACCAGGATCTCCTACAGCCATCCCTGCATCTGAAACCCCTGCATCAGAGGTGGAGCAGGGGACTGGGGACTATCAGCATCTACCCCTTCAAACTCTGCAGGGAGCTTGTCCACTCTTGGTGGGGCCTAAAACTCCCAGTATTCAATTCACAGAGAGAAGAGGCAGCATCCTTGCCGGAACTCAGCTACACTGTATACTTCCTGATTTCTTCCTTTCCTTTTTTTCTTAAAGGCCAGTGTCAAGCCCCTTCAAGTCACTGAACCTTTACTCCCCTCCAATATACAGCAACAGTGCCGCTTCCTGTTGTGTCCAAAAAGTCGCCAAGCAATGGTAAACTCAGTCTTCTCAAATTCATGATCCAAGAAGGTGAATGCTAGCCACATCACCGTCAGTCCATTTGCCCAACTGTATCACAAAGTACCAGCCATTTCATTTCCCACGTTACACATACACACACACAGGACTTACCTCCCTTCACCTTAGTTTCTGGGCACTCTGAGTGTAATGTCAATGTTGCTCCTTCAATGTTCCTTGGCATTGGAGTTGAACCCGGATGTATAATTAACTGAATCTGATTTGGAGAGATGGTGTGCTGCACATAACCCTGGGGCACTCCTTCATGATCACCTGTTAAAGGAAACCCTTCTTCGGAACCATCTGTTAAAAATATATTATTTCCACAGTGTCCTTCGTCGTCGTCATCATCATCTAGTGTCACAGGGTCCTGCTCAATTAGAACAGTTGTCCTATCATAAATGGTCCCAGCAGAAGGCACTAGTCCATTTCTACCGAAATATCCAACCATCTTGACTTCACTTCTTAGTCCGTCTTCATCTTCCTCGGGCTCAAAGTACAGAATGTTGTTATTGTCAGGGTCATTCTCTCCCATGGTTTAATGGCTTTCAGTGTAATGTACTGGAAGTAAGTGCTTCAAAATTTCTGAAACCAAAAACAGAAACAGGTTTCAACAGTTCAGAAATATCTTAGCCATTTCCCTTAAATGAGAAAAGTTCCTCTGCAAACAAGCCAACATTTATTCCTACTCATCTACAAAGCCAGATAAGTCAAGGACTGTTCAGCACAGAGTTGTTTGCTGACTGTGAAGTACTTTGAGATACCCACATGAAAGGAACTATGTAAAAGGGATGGCATGGTCACACATCCCTAGCTGTCTTCCATTAAAAAAAAAAAAGGCTGTGCCAGCCATCCCCATGGCCCAGCTGTGCTGCCGTGCAGGTAAAGAACAGTTACATACTTACCGTAACAGTAGCTCTTCAAGAGAATCTCTTTCATCACGCCACACCTATGGAACTATAGCTGCCAGGCACTAGGACCACATGAAAACTTTTTGTAAACAGTCCACTAGGGGCCGCCAATGACGACGTGATATTTTATGTCGACACCTCCCTGCACCACCTGCATTGGCCACTATCTAGCCACAACTAATACAGTTTTTTTATTTTATTTATTTTTTAACACCAGTGGGTCCCGTCTTTTTCTCAGGTTTTGGAAGCTCTGACATTGAATAAGATTTTAAACCACTTAGTTTTACACCAAGCGATCTGTTCCCTGAACCGATAAATACAACTTTAAATAAAAAACAATTGGTTCCCCAAAACGAAAAAGGAATCGAGTGCTATCGGTTCCTTGATAGGAAAAAGGAACCGCAAACTAGTTAAAATAAAATAAAAACCACAAACTATACGGAACCTGAAAGGAACAGTAAATAAACAGTAAAATAAAACAAAATATGAGGTAAAAAAGACCTCTGAAAAGTGGTTCCACGGAACTGATGAACGAAAAACAAACACATTTAACCCAAATAACAATACTAAACTATAAGGGCAGCAATTTAAAAATAAGTAAAAACGGTACTTGCCAACCAAAACAAGTAACTTAAGAAAGCTGAGGAGAGCTCTCCGAGGCATCTTAACTGTCAGGCAGAGTAAAGAATCTGAGCACTCAGAGTGCAGAAGTTACTAAGGGCGGCAGTTTGAAATTGGCACGTGCCAATCAGAGTTCCATCATTTGAATACATTCCATCTCTCCGTGGCAGTTCAACATTGAAGGCGGGCTGTATTAGTTTAATCACATTGTGTGATTCCTGGGGTTAAAACAGCTTGTTCCTTTGTTCCCAAGGAACTGGTTCTATAGCCTTTTTCTGTATTAGGGTCTGTAGTTCCTCTAGCAGCACCAGTATGTGTGCTGGAGGATAAGCTGAAGAAATTGGTGGATCGTTGGGAGATAACTCCAGAAACTCTAGAGCATGGCCCTGTTTTGCTATCTGCAGGAACTAAGCATCTGATGTGACCTTCCTCCACTCAGCACTTAGGTTTGTAACTGGTGCCCCGTATTCAACACACCACTGTACCCTTTACAAGAGCGTGGGATGGTGCACACTTAGCTTCAGGAGGCACAAGAATGCTGTGCTCTGGACCTATAGGGCCATTACTAATAAGCTATGTCAATACAATTAGTCTCCAAACCCACTAGACTCAACCCCACCAGAGTAACCAGCACCCTCCTGGATGTCATAGTCTCCAATCACCCCAAAAAAGTCCAGGATATTAAAATCCTCTCTGACTCCTTAAGTGACCACTCCCCAATACTCTTCCTCTGGTCCTCCACCACCCCTAAACCAGTTATTCGAACCATGTTTCACAGGCACCTCCGCCCAGGTGGCCTTGCAAAACTCAAGCACTACCTTGCCCAGGCTGACTGGTCCCCCATCAGCTATGCCCCAAGCATCGACGCACTGCTCAACCTTTTCACACAGACTTTCAACAAGGCCTGTGATCTCTATGCACCACTCACGAGACATCGCTCAAAAAAACAAAATGCGCCTTGGGTCACCTCTTCCCTAATCCAAAAATTCCAGGAGAGGGATAACCTCTGGCATATTGCTGTGGAGTCAGGCAAGCCTACAATGCTGTGCACAATCAGTGCACATGGACCATCTGTAAGGCCAAAGCTGAGCACTACCAGGCCACCCTTACCTCCTGCTTGGGCTCAGCCCGGACCTTCTGGGACAATATAAAGGAGCTGAATGGGAAAACACGCTGCCCCCCATCCCAGCTCTCTACTGATGGCTCTACCACCACCGACCCCCTTGACATAGCCAACTGCCTTAATACCACATTCACTGATCTAAGTGCAGTCCTTTCCAGTAGTTTCTTCAACCCCATGCCAGAATCTCACCCACCTGTCCTGCAATGCCCTCACTTCCTCCTATGCATGATTTCCACCCAAGAAGCCAAACGGTACCTGCAAAAAGCCCTGGGCAGTAATAGCCCTAGCAACGACACTCTGGATACCAGGATCTTGCGCCTAGTACTTGATGATGTCCTTGTTCCACTGACTGACCTACTGAACTGATCCCTTTGTCTCGGCCTATTCCCCAGTGTCTGGAAAACAGCCATCGTCACACCCATGTACAAAAGTGGTGATAGGTCCTCCCCAAACAACTACAGGCCAATATCCATACTCCCCCTCTTTCCAAAGCTATCGAAAAAGTGGTGGCCACTCAGCTCATCGAGTACCTGACCAAATACAACATACTATGCCCTGAGCAGCACGAGTTCCGAGCAGGACATAGCACCACCACAGTCCTCCTTAAATTCTCCAACTATCTGCACTCCTCCCTAGACTCTGGCAATCTTGCCTTCTCTACCAGCACAAGGACTGCCTCCCCCCATGCACTATGGCTGGCCATCACTTCCTCCGTCCTGTCCCTTGTAGATTATGGACTACCTATTTATGGTTCTGCTGATAACACAGCTATCAGTAAAATCCAAATTTCTATAAACAAAGCCTGCAGGCTCCTGACCGGGGCACCCAGACTCACCCATACCTGCCTACTATATGCCACAGCAAACCTCCTCTTACCCCCAGGGGTGGCTGCATCCCTTCAACTCACCACCCCAACTGTGGCCACTCGCAGCTTGAATAAAACCACACTACTGGTGCACAGGACCAGGACCTCCCAAGCCCAGCGATCTTTCAGCTATACAGCTCCCTCATGGTTCAACTCCCTCCAAGTCGACATCACCAACATGCTCAAAACTGCTCCCTTTAAAATCGCCCTCCATGCCCACCTGTTCAACGCACGTTGATATAAATGTAATTAACTAAATCCATGTGCCCTCCGTGGGCCTCTGAAGACTCATGCCACTTTGCTCACTCCAAAACATCGACAAAGTCCTCTGGACTGCTCACCCACCCCCCTTTTCTTTCCCTCAATCTGCTCATATCTAAAATATTTCACTACCCTCCTTGATTCTGCACTGCAGGGTTTTATATACCTTTTATATACCTATAAAATTGACTGTACATAATGAACTGTATTTCTGTAATAATGCCTCATCATCACTGTAATCTTTGTATTTTATGCATCACTGCCTGTATTAAGTATGTTGTATTATTCTTTTGTCGTTACCTTGACGAGGTGCCTCTGTAAATGAGTCTCTGACTCAAAGGTTGCAAATACGAGTTACTAATAAATAAAATACACCACGGAATGTTTACCTAACTTCAACCCCGGTACCTATCTGCTAAGAAGTCTCTCCTACATTTCCCTTTCCATCCCCAAAGTTAGGACGCGCTTTGGCAGAGCAGCAATAAGCCACGCCCTTCCTGTTCTCTGGAACAGTGCACAAAAAATGCTGCAGTTCGCTTCCCTGGTGCCGTTGTCCTCTTTCAAAAACCTGTTTCTGCAGTCCTTCCAGGAGACCTGCAATTGCCCATAAGTAAACTGATCTAGCTCCCCAACTTATTTGTCTAACCATCCTGCTCGGTGTTTCCCTACCTCATGGTATGTAGCTGTTCTCACCTCTCCCCTGCCCTTGCCCCTGTTGTCCACGCCTACATTTTTAAACCTCGTTTTACTCCCTCTGTTGATTTAGCTTTTTCTGGGTATAGTCTGTGCATACCTACATAAGTGTTGTGTTACATTAGTTTTGACAACATGTTAGTATAGCAGCCGATCTTTGCTGGAAGTGTATTTACCATGTATAGAAATTGCATTTATGCAATAGGAGTGGGCTCACAACTCACTGAATAAATCCATTTATCTTCACAGCCGTTGAATAAATAAGGGATATACAATGGTGAGAAGTGCTGTTTGACCTTGGGTAACCTCACAAGTGGCATAAGCCACGAGTGAGATGTCCGAGGTCAAATAGCACAAGTGTAGATAAATATTTTATCTGACAGCTCACCATTGTATATTTCATTTATGCAACAGGGATGCTTTCTGTCAGTGCAGGGCCATTTGCTTTTGATTGTCTTTTTTTGCATAAGTTTGTCAAAAAAGTAAACAAAAAAATTGCACCTTCTGCTCTTTTTTTGCTAATTATAAAAAAATCTATAAGGTATCAATAAATGAAATACCACACATTTTGTAGATAATTTTGTGCTGCACAACCTTCATGCACTCAGCACTATGCCATCTTTTTTCGTTCTAAAGTTATTTGCATTTGAATATAGTTAGTGCTGGTACTGAGGCTGAACATTTTAAATGAGTTCCGGAGTGATTGTGACACATCTACTAAGTGTATAAATCTGTGATGAGTCTACTACGTGTATGAATGTAAAATTTTGAATTTATCTCACAGCAGCTCAGATTTATCACATAGGATTTACGTCTACGCCTAATGCATAAATAAAATTTATCCATATAGTAGCTATGTCACAGTCACTCCAGAACGCATTTTGAATGTTCAGCCTCAGTAGCAGTACTACCCATATTCAAATGCAAATAACTTTAAAACAAAAAAGATAGCATGGTACTGTGAGCATGAACGATGATGAGCACAAAATTTTTCTACAAAATGAGTGGTGTTTCATTTATAGACAGCTTATAGATTTTTTTATAATTAGCAAATAAGAGCAGAAAATGCAATTTTTCATTCACTTTTTGGACAAACATATGCAAAAAAGAATCAAAAGCAAATGTTCCTGCACCGACAAAAAGCATCCCTATTGCATAAATGAACTATTCAATGGTGAGCTTTGAGATAAATGATGTATCTACACTTATGCCGTCTGACCTCTGACACCTCACTCGTGGCATACGCCACTCGTGAGGTTACCTGAGGTCAAACAGCACTTGCGTAGATAAATCATTTATCTGACAGCTCTCCATGTCTTTCCTCCTATCCAGCCCTTAAATGCCTATTTACAAAGGCAGTACAAACAGAGAAAACTAAGTCCTTCTTCTGCAGGTATCTCATAATTCCAAGTTTCAGTCTATCACTCTCCTTGTCTCTCTAACAAACACACTGCTGCTCTTTGCTCAGCCCTCCTGCACTTGCCATCCTACCCGGACCTCCTAGTGATATCCTCTCCCACGTGATTCTCAATTCAGCTGGCTGAATTCTCTCACAAAGAAACATAGAAGTTGTCAGCAGATAAGGACGGCAAGGCCCATCCAGTCTGCCCATTTCTTTTTCTACTTTATGAATGTGCCATTGGCTTTTGCTCTGTCAATGGCCTATCTATTCATACTCATCTGTATTGCTTCTTTATGCCCATCCCATGCCTGTTTGAAGCCCTGTACTGTATTCATAGCCACCACTTCCTGAGGTAGGCCATTCCATGCATCCACCGCCCTTTCTGTGAAAAAGAACTTCATCACATTACTCCTTAATCGGCCTCCCTCTAATCTCATGCTGTGACCTCTTGTCCTGCTTTTTTTCTTATACTGAAACATGTTACACTCTTTCACCTTGTTAATGCCCTGAACGTTTTGAATGTTTCAATGATATCACCTCTCTCCCTTCTTTGCTCTATAGTATGCATACTGAGCTCCGGTAATCTGTCCTCATGTTTTCGGATGCAGTCCCTGCACCATTTTGGTTGCCCTTCTCTGGACTGCCTCAATTTGGTTAATGTCCTAGTGACGGTATACTGCACGCAATACTCCAGATGGGGCCTAACCAGTGTCTTGTAAAGAGGGATTATTACCTACCTCTTATGACTTGTGATACCACTACTAATACACCTCAACATCCCTCTAGCCTTACCTACTGCTTTAGTGGTTTGCTTGGATGATTTCAGGTCATCGGTGATAACGCCCAAGTCTCTTTCTTCCCTTGTGACTGCCAGCAACTCCACTCCCAGCCTATAGGTGGCTTCAGGGTTTCTCTTCCCTATGTGCATGATCTTGCACTTCTTTGCATTAAACCCCAGTTGCCAATCTTCCGACCATTTTGCGAGTTTATCCAGATTTCTTCTCATTCTACCCACCCCATCTGGATCATCTACTCTGTTGCAGATCTTGGTGTCATCTACAAACAGACAAACCTTACCCTCCAGTCCATCTGCAATGTCACAGATGAAGATATTGAAGAGGACTGGCCCCAGGACTGATCCCTGAGGTACCCCACTTGTGACTTGCATCTCTTCTGACTGTATACCGTTTACCACCAGTCTCTGTTTTCTGCCCGTCAACCAGTTTGCCACCCAGTTGACCAACTTCTGACCCACTCCGAGCCTACCCAGCTTATTAATCAATCTTCTATGTGAAACAGTATTGAAAGCTTTGTTGGAAGTCAAGGAAGGCAACATCAACTGCACCCCCTTGGTCCACCACTCTGGTTACCCAGTCAAAGAAATCGATGAGATTAGTTTGACAGGACCTTCCTTTTGTAAACCCATGCTGTCTTGGATCCTGTGCTCTTATGGATTCCAGGTGTTGCACTATCCTTTCCTTAAGGAGTGCCTCCATTATCTTGCCCACTACTGAGGTAAGACTGACTGGTCTGTAGTCCCCTGCCTCCTCCCTGCTACCACTCTTGTGGAGCGGGATCACATGAGCCTCTCCAGTCTTCTGGGATCTGTCCTGTGCTCAGAGACTCACTAAACAGTTCTGATAATGGCTCTGCTAGTTCCACCCTCAGCTCCTTTAGTACCCTGGGATGAATGCCATCAGGTCCCATTGCCTTATCCACCCTGAGCTTATCAAGCTCTTGTAGGACACTTTCTTTGTGAAGGGACTAGTACACACCTCCCCCGCCTCGTGTCCATGGTGCTCAGCTTTGTGCCCTGCCCGGCCCTACCTTCTCTTTAGTAAATACTGAGCAGAAGTATCTATGTATGATAGATGCTTTTACATGGTCCTCCTCCTCACACGGCCCCTTATCCCCTTTGATCTTAGCAATACCCCCTCTGGACTTTCTCCTTTCACTAATGTATCTATAGAAAGTCATCACCTTCTTTTACTGTTCGTGCTAGTGTTTCCTCGGTTTGGGCCTTTGCTTGCCTTACTGCCTTCCCTGCTTCCCTTAGGGAAGTTTGGTATGCCTCCCCATCTTCATCCCACTGCGTTCCCTTATATTTCCTGAAGGCCAGCCTTTTGCTCTAACCTTTTCTGCTACTGTTTTTGAGAACCAAAGTGGTTTCCTTCTTCTTCTTTTGTGCTTCATTTTCTCTCTAACACAATGGGATGTTGCTTCAAGTATTGCATTCTTAATGCTTGCCCACTTTGCCTGTACCCCCTCACCTGTATTTCTTTTTGCCAGGGCTAGCTTAACTCTGTTGGCCACCTTATCAAAGTCAGCTCCTCTGAAGTCCTATATTTTTGCCTTGGAATGAGGATTTCGTTCTAGTGGCCAAACTGAACCATACCATGTGATGGTCATTGGCCCCCAGGTGACCTTGTACCTGGAGATCTGTGATCCTTTTCCTGTTAGTCAGTACTAGATCTAGGATAGCCCTGTCTCTTGTGGGTTGTTGTACCAGTTGTTTGAGGCCCTCCCCTGCATGGGCATCCACTATGTATCTAGTTCTGGCAGATGTTCCTGCTGGTATTGACCAATCTGTATCTGGCATGTTGAAGTCTCCAATTATCAGAACCTCCCCTTTAGCTGTCATGTTTTGTATATCTTGTAACAGTAACGTGTCTATGTCCTTTCCCTGGTCTGGAGGCCTGTAGACAACCCCAGTTCGTATGGCTGTCCCATTTCATGTTTCCAGGGTGACCCACAGTTCTTCTGGCTCCTTACGTGTATTCTGAATTTCTGTAGCTCTGATATTTTCATTGACATAAAGGGCCTCTCCTTGCTGCCTTTTGACCCACCTTCTCCTACCGTCTCCCCCCGAAATCAGCTCTCCTCTAAACCATCTACATTTTGCCTTCACCCCATGCCCTAATTTCACCTCCTCCCCCCTCCTCCCACCCTTTACTTAAGCCCTCCTCCCCCCATCCTCTCCACACACCCCATCAGACTCCTGCTCCCTCTCCAAATTTTAAATTTACAGATAACTGACCCTATGTATGGTTATTTCTCTACCTCACTTTTGTACTCACGGATTGTAAATGTTTGCATTTTAACGTATGTTTGCTTTGACTGTATCAAGTGTGCTTTGTTTCACTGTTTTAATTTTTGTACCCTCTATCTGTGTTGTCTCCCTCTTTCCCCAGGTCGCAACTGGAAACAAGGCTTGGCTCAGTGTTCCTTTCCCGGTTACCAAAATTTTAAAATAAATAAAATATCCCTGAAAGACAAACATGGCTGGACAGAAAAACGCAATATAGAAAAAAAAATAACTGTGCTATATACTTTAAAATTCTGCACACAAAAATTTAAACATTTGCAGCACTCATTTTTGATTTTTATAGCTCAATTTTACATTTTTCGCTTCAATTATGCTATTGTCATGTCGGTTGTTTACAAAATAAAACTAGAAAAAAAGGGTTGTGGTTCTTCCTGATGGACTACCACTAGAATCTTCTGATGTGTAACACATAAACACACTTTCTTTATACAGGATTAAACTGCTATTTGTATGTCAATATGCCTATATACAGCAATTTGAAAAAGTATTTGATACTAGTAATAAGCATAACAAAATCTCAAGTTTTAAAAATTGTCAATCTAAAAAGTCTTTCTGATAATAACCCAAGTATATTATCAGCATAGTGATATCATATTAAGAATATTTTAACTAGATCGGTATACTAAAACTTCTTCTTACTGTTAATGTAATGGTAATAGATTATTAGTGTATCTACACAGAAAAAGTGCATTTCCAGTTTATCGATAAATAGACAGTGTATTGATATGACGTAACTGCACTGTATTGGGATTACAAGCTTTTATGTAAAATAAGCTACTGTAACTATTCAAATAGAAGGCCTTTTTTAAGAAATTGTCTTTAAAAAGGTCCAACTCTGGGTTGATTTGGTAGCGTAGAGGTAGCACTTACTCGTTATCCCGATGACCCAAGTTTGGAAGCAGACTTGAGTTGCCATGGGTTGGCCGGGGCGAAGAAGATCAAGCATTCAAGGAACTGCTCTCCTCTCATGGGGTGGGTGGGTCACACCTCCCACAATACGCCTGACAGTGAAGGCTGGATGTCACTGCAGTCAGAAAGCCCAGAAGGGCATGGGACAGTGACAGACGCACTGTGTCATTGCATGTTGGTCGTCCTGAGGAAGGAAACCCAGTGAAAATTCCCTCATCAGGCAAGATGACAGATGGCTTCTCTCAGGCCTGACGCCACGGGCTGGGAACCCAACTGGACCCTGTTTCAGAGCGGCAGGCCCTCCTACACACTGCAAGGAGGATCATGGGAGTTTCTGGGGCATGCCCTGGGATTGTAGATGAATGGGCCTGGGGAGGGGGGCCAGAGGGATGAGGGACGTCAAGGCAGCAAGGAAATAATATAAAAAAAAAAAAGCTCTATAGAAAATACAAGTGTTACTTTGGAGCTGCTAAGACTTGAGACTTAATGTTACATCATATCGATAGGTACTGCAAATGCTCTTTTACAACAGAAGTATTTTTTTTATTTAAAAAAAGGAAAAAATTACCCACCTTAGTAATGTTGTTTCTTCTAATGGAGTCTGGCTGTATTCTGACAAATTGCAGTGAGGTCCAACCTTCGAACTGCCCCGGAGATGAAAGAGTTAACTTTCCATGCCAGGCATGGAACGCTGAGCTCGAGCTCGGTTGAGACTCTGTCTGTTGCTGTTTGAACTCAAACCGTCAGATCTTTACGAACTAAACTCATCGAGTGTCCTGTGTAAACCTATACTAGCCAACTGGCTACTAAATATAATAAACAGATTTTTTGGTCCCAAAACAAAGACTCAAGTCAGGAAACCCAAAAAATGAAACAAACACAACACCCACTCACCCAAAGAAAAAAAGGGGCTGATAAAAGGTGGGGCACCACTTGAGTGCCAACACTGCTACTGCCCACCCACATCCCAAAACAAAGGTTCTGAGAGGGGAAGGCAGGGGGGAGGTCAGAATACAGCAAGACTCCATTAGAAGAAACAACATTACTAAGGTGAGTAATTTTTTCTTCAAACAACATGAAGTCTTGCTGTATTCTGACAAATTGCAGACTACCAAGCAGTACCTCCATGGAGGAAGGACAGAACCTACCTAGGAAATAGGCTCTGAAGCACTGCTGTGCCAAACTGAGCATCACTCCTAGCCTGGATGTCCAGAGAGTAATGCTTGGTAAAAGTGTGAACTGTTTTCCAGGTAGCTGCTTGACATATCTCTAAAATAGGAATATCCCTGGCAGCAGCCAGGGAAGCAGCTGTACCTCTGGTAGAGTGAGCCCTCAGGCCTGGGGGTGGAGTCCTGCCTAGTTTTTTCATAGCAAAACTGAATGCAAGAGACAATCCACCTGGCAATGGATCTCTTAGTAGCAGGTTTTCCCTTACCAACCTCACCATAAGTGAGGAACAGTTGGAGGGAGTCGAACCTGTGACCCTTGGTGCGCTCTATGTAGTAGCTAAGGCCCTTTTCACATCCAAGCTGTGCAGCCTCCTCTCACCAGAGGAGGAATGGTCAGTGAAGAAAACAGGAAGAGACATAGACTGGTTAAGGTGGAAGTCTGAAACCACCTTAGGTAAAAACTTCCTATTAGTCCTGAGGACCACCTTATCTCTATGGAAAGAGATAAAATCAGGCTCCACTGACAGGGCTTGTAACTCGCTTATGCACCTGTCAGAAATGATGGCCACCAAGAAAACAGTTTTCCAAGTCAAGTACTTAAGCTCTGCTGAAGACAAAGGCTCAAAAGGGGGTTGCATAAGCTGAGCAATGCAAACATTAAGGTCCCAAACAGGGGCAGGGTCCCTGAATGGCAGACTGGTATGAAGCAATCCCTTGAAAAACTTAGAGAATACAGGATGAGCTGAAAGGGAAGAAGGCTTACCTGCTGAAAGGAAAGCAGAGACAGCTGCCAGGTGCACTCTTAGTGTAGCTGGTCTGAGTCCCAAGCTATTAAGATAAACCATATAGTCAAGGACTGTGGGCAGGCCAGCAGACTATGGAGAAACATGCTCCAGAGCACCATATGGAGAATCTTTTCCATTTGGAGTTGTGGGTGCTTGTGGAAGGCTTCCGAGAAGCCTTTAGGATATCCATAACACCTTGAGAGAGGTGTAAATCAGCAAACTCTAACTCTTCAAGAGCCAGGCCTTGAGATTGAGAGATTTGAGATTCGGGTACCAACCCCTTCCCTGAGCACAGGTTAACAGGTTGCAATCTTGGGAAGAAACAGGGGAAGGTGGACTGCTAAGGACAACAGGAGAGGGTACCAGGGTTGTCTGGCCCAGTCTGGAGCAATCAGAATCACTTTGCAGGGCTGAGACCTGATTTTGACTAACGCCTTGAACAGGAGAGGGAAGGGGGGAAAAGCATACAGGAACTTCCCTTCCCAATTGAAAACTAGGGCATTCAGGGGGACTGAGCCTAACACTGGGGGCCTGCAGCAAAAGAGGGGAAGTTGGTGATTGTCTGGGGCTGCAAAAGATCTATCTGTGGGTGCCCCATCTGGAGAAGATCACCTTCAAACCAGGATCCAGGGACCATTCTGTGATGGTCCCAGATATCCTGCTGAGAGCATCTGCCAGGACGCTGTCCTTGCCTGGGAGGTGTACTGCTGTAAGAGAGGTGTTCAGGAATAGGCCAGAGACCATAACTCATTGCTTCTGTGCACAAGGCCATAGACCGAGTGCCCCCTTGCTTGTTGATATACCACATTGTGGTGGTATTGTCTGTCCTGATCTGAACTAGTTTGTTCTGAACAGACTTGGAAAAAACCTTAAGTGCTAGAAACACTGCTCTGAGTTCTAATAGATTGATGTGAACCAGAGATTCCTGAGGAGACCACAACCCTTGGGTGGTCAGGTCTCCCAAGTGAGCTCCCCAACCCAAGAGGGAGGCATCTGTAGTAAGGATTAGAGAGTGAGACTGAGTGACAAAAGGAACTCCCTGTCTTAGACTGTCCTGATCCTGCCACCACTGCAAAGCCTGGATCAGGGTTCGAGTCACTGGGATCAGTTTGGTCAGAGGATCCTTTTTCTGAGACCAAAAGGCTCTCAAGTGGAACTGAATGTCCCTCATCTGAAATCTTGCTCCCTGCACCACTGCTGTAGAAGCAGCCATGTGCCCCAGGAGCTGTAGAAAATGCCTTGCTGGTCGAGACACCTGGAGGGTGAACGAAGAGGCCAGTGAAATAAGGGTCCTTGCCCTGTCCAGGGGAAGGAAGGCTCTTGGCTTTACTGTATCTAGCTCTGCGTCTATGAAGGTGAGGAGCTGTACAGGCTCTAGAACTGACTTTGAAAGATTCAGAAGGAAACCTAGAGAAGTAAGCAGCTGCTGAGTTATCGTAGGTGTAACTTGACTTGGTCTGGGGACTGGCCTACTATGAGCCAGTCATCCAGGTATGGGAAGATGGAAATCCTTTTCCTTCTTAGGAAGGCAACTACTACTGCCAGGCATTTTGTGAACACCCTTGGAGCAGAGGTTAGGCCGAAGGGCATTGCTCTGAATTGGTAGTGGCCTGAGGGCAGCTCGAACCTGAGGTATTTTCGATGGGAGCTTCTGATGAGAATATGGAAATAGGCATCCTTGAGGTCCAGGAAGACTAGCCAGTCCCCTGGCCTTAAAGAGGGTAGAATTAGTCCCAGAGTCACCATTTTGAACTTTGGCTTTAAAAGGTGCTTGTTTAAATATCTGAGATCCAGGATGGGCCGCCATTCTCCTGTCTTTTTGGGGGTGAGTAAGTACCTGGAGTACAATCCTTTCCCTTGTGTAGGGTGGAACCTTTCTATAGCTCTGAGAGCCAAGAGGGAAGAGACTCCTGCCTCAGGGCAAGTGCCTCTGAAGGATTTGGTGGAAAGGATCTGGTTCCTCATCTTTGGAAATTTTTGAGCTGAGAATCAGTCCCTGGCTTACTACTTCCAGGACCCATTTGTCTGATGTTAAAGACATCCAGTCCTGGACAAAGTAAGCCAGCCTGCCCCTCACCGGGTAGTGGAGAATCGCCCTGGCAACCCCATCAGGGTGCCTGTTTGGCAGGGGCTTTAGGCTGAGGGGTGGAAACAGGAATGCTTGTACCCCGTCTGCCTCTCCCTCTAAAGAACCCCCTATGAGCATAAGCAGAAGAGGAGGCCTGGGCTGGGTAGAAAGGCCTATGAAAAGGCCTGCCCCTGCTCCTGGGATGCTGCCTCTGAGGAGTGGCTTGCCTTTCCTTGGCCTGAGCACTCCTATAGGTGGTTCTGTACTCATCTATTTTCTTCGTGTAGTTCTCTGTTTGCTCCCCAAACAGAGAATTACCCACAACAGGAAAATCCATGGCCTTAGTCTGGGTATCCTGAGACAGGCTAGTACATCTGAGCCAAGCCATCCTATGAAGGGCCACAGATGTAGCCATGACTCTAGATGAAACATCATTGGAGTCCACAGCAGCATGGAATTGCACCTTGGATGCCTCAATACCATCCGCAGCTACCTGCTCCAGTTCCTTGGCAAGCTGGCCAGGGACCTGTTTTGCTAACGCCATTACAGTGTCCCATCTAGATTTCTGATATCTAGCTGTATAGGCCATATAATTGGCCTGCCTGAGTCCCAAGGATGCTGCCATGTACTGTTTCTTTGCCATGGCATCAATCCTCCTGGAGTCCTTATCTGGGGTGCTGGGCTGGGTATATTTGCTCTTATCACAGGCTGCAGCCTGCACTACCTCCAACATGGCTGCATTGCTGTGCAAGGAACCCGTATCTAAGCCTGAAAGGGTATACCTCT
Source organism: Neoceratodus forsteri (assembly GCA_016271365.2). Lineage (NCBI taxonomy): Eukaryota > Metazoa > Chordata > Ceratodontiformes > Ceratodontidae > Neoceratodus > Neoceratodus forsteri. The sequence continues at coordinate 1,099,391,679 of CM057451.1, forward strand.
TGTCCATTCTCTTATCCACAGGAGGTATAGAATTAGGAGTCTTTAAAATTTTATTGTCTGTTTCCAAATGACTTATGAAGGGGAATAGACAGCCTCCTGGACTCTGGGATATCCATCATTTCAACATAGTCAGGCTCTCCTGGTCATCCACAGCTTCTTCCATAGGAAGCTGAAGAGTTTCAGCCACTTTCTTGTAAAACATGAAATGGGAGGGGACTCAGAAAGCCTAGGAGGAGACACTCTGAAGGTCTGTCTGGGGAGATGTCCGGTCAATGGGCACATCCAGACTTTCATAATCACACTCACTTTCCTCATACTTCCTTCCTCCTCCACCCGTTCTTAAAATTCCTCTAAATCATAATCCGAATCAGTGGAACCGACCGAACTGAGCGCTTTCTCATGGTGCCAGTTCGGTCGGAACCGGGATAGCGACTGAACAATTTTTATCGCTTTGGCTATTTCATCAGCGGTCGGAGAAAGAACTTTGGATCTGCACCGCTGATTTATCCTTCTTGATCTTCTACCCGAACCGACTGAATCGGTTCTCCTTGCTCAAGAAGTTTCGCCTGGTCAGAGGGCACTCCTCTGGTTCGGTTCGAACCGAACCGGCTGGCCATCCGGTCAGCGGATCTTGGCCTCCTTCCCTGAGCCTACCAACTCTTTTTCCAGGGTAGCTGCAGGAAAACTTTTACAAATCTGGCAGTCTGAATCGAGGAGGTCAAACCCCAGACAATCAACACAGGTGGTGTGGGGATCAGCCTTAGCAAAGACTTCCCCACACACACTACAGTGTTGAAACCTAGTGGGCCCGGTTTTTCTTTTGGGTTTCTCAGACATGGCCACTCCTAACAAAAACTTACCCTTTTTTCGGCAATCCGCCAAGCAAGACACCCTTATCGGTTCCTGACTGTGTTGATGGGTCGTGGAAAAAAACATATAAAATCCGTTTTTTTCAGACCGATAAGAACCGTAACCACACTCTAAAAGTAGAAATAAAGATTTTAAACAACCTGATCGGTTCAAACCGAACCAATCCCACGCTACAAGTTCCACACAGAATAATAACAAAATAAACCTATCTAGTACTCATGGAATACCACAGACAGAGACTGAACCGATAGGTTACGTTTAAATTGCCAAAAATCAGAAAATTGAGCCTTGAACGAGTTACACGTACTTAAAATCATTATTAAAGTTGCAGCTCCGAAGTTCATGCGTAGTAGCACCTAGTGCTTGTGTTGGGCATGCAGGCTAGCGTAGGTGCGTCACATGACCCAACTCGGAGCTGCAACTTTAATAATAATTTTAAGTACATTACATGGCTCCGCTTTCACCAGGAATTGGTTGTAGAGGTTCAGTTAACATACCTCTACATGCCACAATGTTTCTTTTTCTCCCATGTAGATACGCCTCGCTCATCATTTTTACGAGCCTTCCAGCACAGGACATGATGCCAAGGGCGCACTCCGTCTTCCGGTGTGGCGGCACTTTTGACATGGCGCATCCAGGAGCAACATTAAAAAGCTAAATAACTCGAGAAAGGTTAGCTGCATTTATTTTAAACCATATAGGTTGTTTTAATTGGGCGTTTTTGCAGCCCTGGTGATGGCCCCCACTGTTTTGGACACTTTTCCTTTAAGGGGGGGACCACATTTACAATAAAATAAGTGTAGTAATATAGTACAAAATTGATTAAAAGTATCATGAAGGTTACTGTGAGACTATTTTTTGCAGGCATTTTATCATTTAATTTAGCTCACTCACTCTAACAATAAGACACAATGTAACAATCAGTAACTCACAAGTGCTGACAAAACAGTTCTGAGACTATATTTACAGAAATTGAGTAATCTGCAGGTCTTCACTCAAACCAAGACCCTCATGAGCCTTCAGTTTAAACTGCCAGAAGGCTTCCTCTTGAGGAGGAGACTGAGGAGATCAAGTTTGCTCTATTTTTTCCCCACTTTTACTAACTTCATACCATCGAAACTAAAAGCATGATGACCTCCCATATCAGCAACAATGCGTGCTGCTAATGCATTTTCCTTATCTTTCCTCTCAACAGATCGCTGAGGTTATTCTATACGTTCTTTTTTAATTCCAAATTGTTTTCCTTATATAAAACGGATCACACGTACAAGCAGCAATATATATCATACTGGTTCTGTTGCAATCTACAGATGAATGCGTTTCAAATGGTTTTCCAGTGTTGGGGCTTGGAAACGTTTTGCTGACTGTGAAACAGTTACAGTATTTTACAAGCTGGTGGAGGGGTGGTGCTGATTGTATCCACAGTAGGTAGAAAATGCAGACTATAAAGTAAAAAAAAAAAAAAAATTAGATATGTTCTCCCCCACCCCCCAAAAAAAATATGTCAAACAGGGAGGATGATTTGTGGATCTATTTATTTACAAAATTTTGATTACCGGGTAGGCCCACTGAGCCCTGAAGGTCCCTTTTTCAGGGGCAACCCGGAATACAGTAAAGATGACAGGTGTAAGGTACAACTTGTAACAGGAGAGTACAATTGCTAACCAGGTTACAGTAAAAGCAGTTAAACAGTCAAATAGTGAGTCAGGATCTTTTGAGCTTTGGTTCCAACTGCAGGGCATGCCAACTGTTCTGAATAACCTTCTGCAAAACACAGAATTGCGGGAATAATTAGTTACAAAGTTTAAACAACATTGTGTCATGGCACTGGTTGCACCACAAGAAAAAATTACTCACCACAGTAGTGTTTCTTTAAATGGAGTCTTGCTGTATTCAGACATAATGCAGTTAGCCCCAGCACTTGAACTGCCCCAGACAGGAAAGAGTTAACTCCATGCAGAAGCATGGAACGTTGAGCTCAAGCTCTGTTTTCAAACCTCTTTCTGTGGTACTTACCAGTGCAACCGTCAGATTCTTACGAGCAACTAACTTACTTGACACTAAAATGTGGAAATTGTTTGAACACATAGCCAAAAGGCAAAATACTTTTTTGAGGTCCAAAAAAGAATCAAGTCGAGAATCCAAGAAGAAATAAGGCAGTGACAATTCAAACTATGCAACACAAGAAGGAAAAACATAACAGTTACCCCACCAAGAGGGAGGGTACAAGGTACACCCCTGAGGTGCAACACTGTGCCTGCCAACCCACTTCCCAAAAACAGGTTCTGAGAGGAGAGGCGGGGGCGGGGGAGGTCTGAATACAGCAAGACTCCATTAGAAGAAACAACATTACCATGGGGAGTAATTTTTTCCTCAAAACAACATGAAGTCTTGCTGTATTCAGACATAATGCAGACTACCAAGCAGTTCCCCCATGGAGGAGGGAATGCAGAACCTACTTTAGGAACAAGCTCTGCAGTACTGCTGTGCCAAACCTAGCATCACTCCTAGACTGGATGTCCAGAGAGTAGTGCTTGGTGAATGTATGTACTGTTTTCCAGGTGGCTGCTTTACAGATCTCTAACAAGGGTATATCTCTGGCTGCAGCTAGAGTAGCAGCTGTACCCCTAGTCGAGTGAGCCCTCAGGCCTGAAGGGGGTGTTCTATCCAATTTGTCACAGCAAAATTGTATACAGGCAACAATCCACCTGGCAATAGTTCTCTTAGTGGCAGGCTTACCTTTCCCCACTTCACCATAAGTGAGGAACAATTGAAGACAGTCATTTCTGTGTGCCTTTGTATGCTCTATGTAGTAGCTAAGTGCCTTTTTAACATCCAAACTGTGTACTCTTCTTTCCCCTGGGAAAGAATGGTCAGTGAAAAATACAGGAAGAGACATACACTGGTTTAGGTGAAAATCCGATACCACTTTAGGCAAGAACCTCCTATTAGTTCTTAGGACCACTTTATCCCTGTGGAAGGATATGAAGCCAGGTTCAACTGACAGGGCCTGTAATTTGCTAATCCACCTGGCAGAAGTAATAGCTACCAGGAACACAGTTTTCCAGGTCAAGCATTTCAATTCAGCCGAAGCCACAGGCTCAAAGGGTGGATGCATAAGCTGAGCAATGCAGACATTAAGATCCCAAAGCGGAGTAGGCTCCCTAAAGGGAGGGTTAATGTGAACCAGGCCTTTGAAAAACTTCCTGAAAACAGGATGAGATGCCAGGGAAGAGCCCTTCCCTGCTGAAAGGAATGCAGAGACAGCTGCTACATGAACCTTCAGGGTGGCAGGCCTAAGGCCTAGACTATTCAGATGAGCTAGATAATCTAAGGTTGAGGAAATGCCTGCAGAATCAGGTACAATATCTTTCTGAGAGCACCAAATACTGAACCTCTTCCATTTGGAATTATAAGTTTTTCGAGTGGAAGGTTTCCTGGAGACCTTCAGAATATCCAGAACTCTCTAAGAGAGATGTAGAGCTGCATATTCTAACTCTTCAAGAGCCAGGCTTTAAGGTTGAGAGACTGGAGATTGGGGTACCAGATCTGCCCCTGGGAGGAGGAGAGAAGACTGTATCTCCTGGGAAGAGACAGGGGACGTGAGACAGCCAAGGACAGCAGTAGAGGATACCAGGGGTTGTCTGGCCCAATCTGGAGCCACCAATACCACTGTGCAGAGTTGAGTTCTTATCTTGATCAGAACTCTGAACAGGAGAGGGAAAGGAGAGAAGACAGAGAAACCTGCCCTTCCAGTTCAGAATGAGAGCATCCTGGCGAACTGTCCCCAGGACTGGAGGTCTGCAGCAAAACAGAGGAAGTTGATGATTGTCTGGTGCTGCAAATAGATCTATTTCTGGAATGGCCCACTTGGAGAAAATGATCCTCAGAATGTGAGGATTCAAGGACCATTCGTGATGCCCCTCTGAAATCCTGCTCAGGGCATCTGCCAGCACACTGTCCTCCCCTGGAAGATGAACTGCTACCAGGGAAGTCTGAAGGGAATAGGCCAGAGACCAAATTTTCATGGCCTCTGTGTACAAGGCCATGGACTGAGTGCCTCCCTGCTTGTTGATGTACCACACTGTGGTAGTGCTGTCCGTCCTGACTTGGACCACCTTGCCTTTGACTGAATCCGGAAAGGTCTGAAGGGCTAGAAAAACTGCCCTGAGTTCCAGGAGGTTGATATGAAGAAGAAACTCCTGCGCGGACCAGATCCCCTCAGCTGTTAGGGCTCCCAGGTGGGCTCCCCAGCCTAGGAGAGAAACATCCATAGTCAGTACTACTGATGGAAGTTGAGGGAGAAACGGAACCCCTTGTCTGAGGTTGTCCTGGTCCAGCCACCACCGGAAAGCCTGGAACAGAGTTCGGGTCACTGGAATCAGTTTGGTGAGAGAATCTGTTCTGTGACCAAAAGGACCTTAGATGGAATTGAATGTCCCGCATCTGAAATCTGGCTCCCTGAACCACTGCAGTGGAGGCGGCCATGTGGCCCAGGAGTTGGAGGAACTGTCTCGCTGGAAGAGAAACCTGAGGCCGAAAGGAGGAAGCAAGGTCTACTAAGGCCTTCACCCTTGCCAGAGGAAGGCAAGCTTTTGCTTGGGTAGTATCCAATTCCACCCCTATGAAGATGAGAAGTTGTACTGGTTTGAGGACAGATTTTGGCAGATTGAGAAGAAACCCCAAGGAACTGAGCAAGTCCTGAGTGGTTTGCAGAGCTGACCTGACCTAGTCTGAAGACTGCCCTACTAGGAGCCAGTCGTCCAGATATGGAAAAATGGTGATACCCTGTCTTCTGAGGTAAGTCACCACTACTGCAAGGCACTTTGTGAACACCCTTGGAGCTGATGTTAGGCCAAAAGGCATGGCCTTGAACTGATAATGGCCTGAAGGCAACTCGAACTTATAAGGATATGGAAGTAGGCATCCTTGAGGTCCAGTGATGCTAGCCAATCTCCTGGCCTTAAAAAGAGAAGGATTATTCCCAGAGTTACCATTTTGAACTTGGGTTTTGAAATGTGTTTATTCAGATACCTTAGATCCAGAATGGATCGCCACTCCCGTTTTCTTTGGGGTGAGGGAGTACCTGGGGTACAGATCTTTTCCCCTGTGTTGAGTAGGAACCGTCTCTACGGCTCTGAGAGCCAGGAGAGAGAGAAACCTCTGCCTCTAGGGCAAGAGTTTCTGAAACTGATGCAGGTGGAAAAGACTTGGCCCTCCTTTTTGGATACCTTTTGAAGCTGAGGGCTAGTCCCTGGCTTACTACTTCCAGGACCCACTTGTCTGAGGTAACAGATTTCCAGGCCTGAAAGTAGTAAGCCAGCCTACCTCCTACTGGGATTGGAGAGAGTCGACCCGGGCTGACACCTCAGGGTGTCTGCCTGGCAGGAGCGTTAGATTGGGAGGAAGAAGCAGCCCTGCTCATCCCCTTCTACCCCTCCCTCAGAAAAACCCTTTGTGGGTAAGACGAGGAGGCGGGGTTGTGAAAAGGCCTGCCCCTGCCCCTGGACTGCTGCTTCAGAGGAGTGGCTTGCCTTTCCTTGGCCTGTGCACTTCTGTAAGTGGTTCTATATTCGCCCATTTTCTTCATGTAAGCCTCTGTCTGCTCCCCAAACAGAGAGTTACCAACTACAGGAAAATCCATAGCCTTAGACTGGGTGTCCTGTGATAGGCTACTACATCTGAGCCAAGCATCCCTTCTGAGAGACACAGATGTAGCTATAACTCTAGATGCCACATCGCTGGAGTCGACAGCAGTGTGAAATTGTACTTTGGATGCCTCAATTCCATCCGTAGCCACCTCCTCCAGCTCTTTGGCTAGCTGGGGGGAGGCCTTTTTAGCCAGTTCCAGAACCGTATCCCACCTGGACTTCTGGTACCTGGCTGTGTAGACCATATAATTTGCCTGCCTGAGTCCCAAAGAGGATGCCAAGTATAGTTTCTTGGCCATGGCTTCGACTTTCCTGGAGTCCTTGTCTGGGGGTGTGTGACGCCAAAGGAATGTTTGCCCTGTCACAGGCTGCAGCCTGCACTACCCAAACATGGCTGCTATGTGAATAAAGGAACTCCGCAGCTGAGCCTGATAACATGCATCTCCTGTCCATTCTTTTATCTACAGGAGGTAAAGAGTTAGAGTCTGTAGAATCTTTTGTCTGTTTCCCAGGACCTGTGAAGGAATAGACAACCTTTGACTCTGGGATGTTCATCATCTCCACAAAATCAGGCTCTTCTTCCTCCTCAGCAGCTTCAACCAAAGGGAGCTGGAGGGTTTCAGCCACCTTCTTGTAAAACAAGAAGTGAGAAGGGGACTCAGAAAGCCTGGGAGGGGAGACATCAGAGGGTCTGTCTGGGGAGATGTCCAGTTCAATGGGCACATCCAGACCCCCACCGTCATAGCCATTGTCATCATCGTCGGGATAGTCTTCATCTCCCTTCCACTATTCATAGAAAGCATCCGGATCGTAATCCGAAGGAGCCGGTTCCAACCGAACCGACCGCCTAACCGGCGGCACCGGTTTGGACAGAACCGGACGAAGCGATTGGACAATACTAATCACTTTGGTTATCTCGTCCACGGTTGGAGTAAGTGGTACTTGAACCGAACCGGCAGACTTTTCTTTCTTTTTTGACGGAACTGACCCCTCAGAGTAGGCTCTCCTTTTGCCCGATGAGGTATCGCCTAGGTCAGTAGGCACCTCCCCAGGTTCTGCCGTAACCGAACCGGGCTGATCATCCGGGTCTACGGACTTCTCAGCCTCCCTTTCCTTCAACCTACTCCGCCTTTTTTCTAGAGCGGTTTTAGGAAAGTTTTTGCAAATTTGGCAGTCTGACTGGAGGTGGTCAAACCCTAGACAATGAACACAGATGAGGTGGAGGTCAGCCTTGGCAAAGGCCTCCCCACACTCAGTACAGTGTTGAAACCCAGTGGGACTAGTTTTCGTTTTGGGTTTCTCAGACATGGCCAACCTACCAAAATTACCCTATAGAAGCATTCAAGCCAGGTAATACCAACCGATCGGTAACAACCGTGTCACGGGTTTGGAAAAGAACCGAGAAAAAAGGCCGGTTCTTCTGAAACCGATCGGTACCAGAACACCACTCTAAAATAATAAATTTAAAATTAGAAGAAAAAACAAGGTTGGTTCCTAACCGGACCAACCGGGAAGAAACCGAAGAAACCAACAATTTCCACAAGTTATTTAAAATAAAATACAGTCACTACCTATCTACCACACTACCTGGACCGTAGACAGAGGCTGGAAATCTGAAAAAACAATGAAGAATAAGTTTTAAACCGAACGCTTTACGTTTACCGAACCGAGCAGAGGAATCTCCGGAGCGACTTCACCGTTAGGCGGGGTAAAGAATCTGACGGTTGCACTGGTAAGTACCACAGACAGAGGTTTGAAAACCGAGTTCAACGTTCCATGCTTCTGCATGAAGTTAACTCTTTCCTCTCCGCGGCAGTTCAAGTGCTGGGGCTAACTGCATTATGTCTGAATACAGCAAGCCTTCATGTTGTTTGAATAGCGATTTCCTCTATGTCTATTGCCCAACTGTCCATTCTGTAAATCTTCCCGATCGAGTTCTCTAACATATTGCTCAGATCTTTCTCTGCATTCAGTGCTATAGCCTCTGCTAGCAAATCAATCTCTCAACATACAGCACAAGCACATATCCCTAGAGAAGAGTGCCCCATAGCCGCCACAACTGACTGCCTCCCCAATGAACCCCATCCCAACAGAGGCCTATGAATGAGGCTATAAGTTCAACAAGATGATTAACTTGGATTGCTTACCCAGATTGTGTGTAGCTGCAGCCTGCAGGACTCAGCTATAGCACAAAAACAAGAATAAAAATTAACTTGTAGTGCTCACCCACATAGGGTGTAGCTGTGAGATTTAACTATAGCACAGAAAACAGCTTAGTAAATTAAACCTACCCTAGCTATAACACAGGAAACAGGTGTGAAATTTGCTTTGCAGTGCTCACCCAGTTAGGGTGTTGGCTGTGGTATTTAACTATAGCACAGAAACAGTCTAGCAAATTAAACCTACACTAGCTATAGCACAAAAAACAGGTATGTAATGTAACACAGAAGGAGCAGACTACTCGATTACCCTGCACTGCACACCCAGAAAGGTTGCAGCTACTGTAGGACTTGGTAGTAGTATGCTCAAACAACAGAGCAGTTACTGTTCATATACACTTCTACCCTTAATGAAATAGACAGAGTTCCTAGGTGCTGGCTGCCTCACAGCTGATTGCACTTCTTTATTGTCCTTTACGCTGTGGTCCTTAGCATGGAGGGTCGCAGTGCAGAGGGCCACTAACAGAGATGGGCTTAAAATGGATCTAGGGCAAACCTGACTCTGCTTTTATAGGCTGCAGATCCCTCCCATTTAACCGTCTCAACTAGCTGCTAAGTGAAAGGGGAGGGGGGGGGCTTTAGCTATTCTACTCCTTTTCTCTCCCTTGTGTGCTGCTCCTAACAGCAGAATCAAAATGGTTCTGTGGAAAAACCTGACTCTGCTTTCACAGGTCACAGATCCCTCGCATTTAGGTCTCAGCCAGTTGCTAACTGAAAGGGGGAGGGGGGCTTTAGCTGCTCTACCACTTTGCTAGAACTGCTAAGGGTCTAAAAAACATTTGACAGAATAGTGGAAACTTTAATATACCCTTACCGACAATTAAACATACGAAAAGCAAAAATAATGCAATTGTGAAAACAAAGTTACAAGCACTTAAGCCGGGCATATCAAAGAACAAAAACTAAGGAGGTGGACAACTTCAAGTATCTTGGGGTAACTTAAGCAAATGACAGGAACTGGTAATTTCTTGGTGAAATGAAAAGGAAGGAAGCAAGGCAAGCAACACTTGGATTTAGAAAATGACTTGCCAACAACACTCTTGCAGGAATGTCACAACATTTACAGGCTAAAATGTCTTAAAAGTATTTTGCACGCCGTAGAAGTGTAGGGTGTCAAAAATAAAATTAAGGTGACTTCCGGTGACATCAGCAGCTCTACGGGAGCTTAGCCTACTTCTCTCCCAAGCCTGAAAAAAAATCCACAGCTCTAAAAGAATGCAATCACCAGCCAAAGCAAAGCATTCTAAAGCTGTTCTAGCTAGGAACACACAGACCCCGGCCCAGAAGCTACAGCTGATGCTACATGGAGAAAAAACGGGTCGAATAATAATGGGGGCTCCCGACGACAACTTCAACATGGCAACTACAAGTGATTCGGAGGAAGACTGCTCTCAGTTAGTCTCATCGATCTTACAAACTGCTAAAACCGTCACTAAAATAGACACAACTTTGACGGAGCTGAGAACAGACATTGGAAAAATAGAACGTAGAGCACATAAATTTGAAATGGGGCTCACCAAAGTTATATATCAGGCCGGCAAGCATGACCGCTTGCTGCTTTTCCTAATGGCAAGAGAGAGAGAGAGAGAGAGAGATATGATGACCAAAGTTGATCTTGAAAGAAGAATCAGACGCCAGAACCTAAGAGTGTATGGAATCCCCGAGGGAGCAGAAAAAGAAGCATCGGACCCCATTACTTTTCTTCAGCAGGTCCTGAGGGAGTCTCTTAAGCTGCCCCCGGATTTTGACGTCTCGATGGACAGGGCCCACCGCTCTCTGGCCCAGAAGCCTTCCAACCCTGAAGCATGTCCAAGATTAATCGTAGCCAAACTGACTAGCTACGGTGCAAAGGAAGAAATTCTTAAGAGAGTGTGGCGGATGAGATTGATTTCCTACAAAGAGCAGTAGATAACGATTATACTACCGCCGTTCAGAGGCAAGAAGAACCATGTGGCCCATCCTAAAGCAACTACAGGTGAAAAATTTTAAAGCCCAGATGCTGTACCCTGCACGACTTAAGAGTGGAGACCAGCCAGGGCACCAAGAATTTTGAGGACCTGGTCGCAGCATCGAGATTCCTCGAAGACCAAGGGATAGTGGTACCTCAACTAGAGAAGGAGCTACTGAAGAATGAGTTACGAAGATCGGCCTGGAACACGGCCCGAAAGGGGACTGCTAAATCACACCAAGCCCGTCCGTCGCAACTCATGACCCTGAGAGCAGACATCTCAGCCTTATTGAAGCCATCACACGTCGGCAATACAACTGACCAACATCGTGGCTTGAAATGCACAGGAATCGAAAGCCAAGATGAGCTTATGCTCCTTGATCCAGGACAGTGAAGCTGGGACTGCACCATTGATTCATTCTTGAGGACTGTCTTTGCTGAATTGAAGTCCTGCCCACCACCCCCTTTGCAAATCGTGAAGGAGGTATATTTTTTTTTCAACTAGACTTGCAGGACTCGTGGTCCGGGAGGGGGGTCTGATCCGCATGACAGGAGCGCTCAGTAGTTTATTGGGGCAAGGACACCCCTGCAGAGAAATCTGTTGAATTTCTGCCCAGTAGCTGGCCTCCACGTCTTATTTAGAAATCCTCTGGATAGCGTTCCATTCCCTCTTTCCTTCCCCCTATACCTGTGCGGGGGAGCAGTTGCCGGAGGAAACAGAGACATTTTTGAAACCTGGAATCTAGTATCACGGTTCCTACAAAAGGTGACTGATATTTACATCCCCAGGCAGGCCTTCTGATGGGCCTCAAAGCAAGACAAAGCTTGATATAATATGAAAAGAGACATGGCCTGGTTGGAGACCTGGGGGACCGGAATGGGCAAAAACAGAAGGCAGAAAACAGTCATAACTGAAAATTGCATATACAGTTTTCTTTTTCTTTACAGCCAGTTGGAATGGGAAGGGAGCATTATGCACCTTCCAATTTGCAGGGGTTGGATGCTTTACTGTCAGAAGGATTTGGGGGGGGGCCTCATAAAATTTTTTTTAAAAGGAGGGCTGGGATGGGGAGTGTGGAGGGGAAACCAGAGATGTTTTTATCTTTTCTGCTGTTGCTGCTGATGTTGGTCACGCCTTCTGAGAAATGGGCAGAGACCCAAACACTAGATCTCGAAAGAGGCTTAGCCCACACCACAAGAAAGGGCAGTGTGCCCCAAATTGGACACAAACCAGTCCATATCCTAGAAATTGGACTAATCTAGGAAGCTTGAATACCCAAAGGGTGCTCTCCAAAACTTCCGTGATGTATTCCTAACAGAAAGAGTTAATCTACACGAAACGGGCCCCCTTGGGAAGATGATCAGACTCTAATTTGAGGGTCCAAAGGGACACAGAAGGGGAAACACCCTTAAAAAGTTTTTTTGTTATTAGTTACAGTTTTGACAGTTCATGTCTTTTTAATGAATGTCCTTCAGTTATATGTTGAGAACAAGGTTATACTCCCACCTAGTGGGGTAATACTGAAACAGGTTATTTCTAGTGTTCAAGCTGGCTCATGGTTAGGAGCCAGCAGTTACCTTATATTTACTGCATAATGAGAGGCACAGATTTGAATTTAGATAATCAAACTTTTGTATTAGGCACTGGTTCGATGGACACGAGCAGTTTACAAGGCTATGGGAAAGGGACATAAAGAATATAAAGGGGATGAAGGGAGTTTCCCTTAACAGAATCAGTCAGAGTAATCCAGTAATTGAACATGCAAAACCCAAAAATGGCCCAAGTTAGATCCAGAATACTATCTTACAATGTAAACAGTATAAACCCCCATATTAAAAGAAAACAGCTGCATAAATTTCTGAGAAATCAAAAATGTGAGATAAAAACTATTTACAGGAGACTCATCTATCGCCAAAAGAAGCCTGCAAGCTGGGAAATAAGGGATTCCCGAGAATCTGTCATGCATCGCTAGCAAACGGGAGAAAGAGGGGAGTGGCCATTCTTTTATCAGCCTTCCTTCCCTTTGAAGGGGAGGAAGTGGTTACAGTCAAGGGTGCACCCTGCGTGCTGGTGGTGGGTCGGATACAAGACATGCAGTTTACCCTCTTGAATGTTTCCGCTCCCCCAGGCTCACCCGTCACCTTTTTTTCAGAATTGTTTAAACTACTAACAGAGAAGGCGAGGGGAGGTGGCCATAGCGGGGGAGGGGGACTGAACGTGACCCTAAATAGATTATTGGAGATTAGGAGGGTAACAAAGCAAACTGTACAACCGAATGAGAACCCAGATACTACTCCACAAATCTTGTGGGATACAGTAAAAACCATGATTGGGGTAAACTGATATCCATAGCCACTTATAAGAAGAGGGAAAGGGGTAAGCAATTAGAGAGTTTAATATGGCAACTTAGATTCCTAGAGGGACAACAAAAAATACAGGTTACTCACCTGTAACAGGAGTTCTAGGAATGGTATATGTTGTTCATCCACACTCATTGGCAGGTATCCTTGCCGCTTTAAATCTTGCCGGAAGGTCTTCAAGCTTGCTCCTCCCACCCACCCGGGTGGTATAACTCTCGGCTCCGCCCCATAACGCCAGATCTGCCCGCTGGAAGCTCAGGTTGTGCGCCGGGCCGGGAATGGGGTAGTGGTGGATGAACAACATATACCCATTCCTAGAACTCCTGTTACAGGTGAGTAACCTGTATTTCTAGGACATGGATATGTTGTTCATCCACACTCATTGGCAGACTCCTAGCAGTTCTCCGGGAGGAGGGAGGCAAGACGCACACCCCAATACTTACTTGGGAAAGAGAGACTGGAGAACTGAGGCCCCAAACCAGCATCCCGGCGTGACTCAAGGTCGATGTGGTAATGGGTAATGAAGGTGTTTGCTGACTTCCAGGTAGCAACCCTGCAGATTTCCTGGATAGGGACGTCCCTGAAGGCTGCCACCGATGCAGCAGTATGGCAGGTAGAATGAGCTCTTATCCCTCTGGGAGGCTCCATGCCCGCAACTTATAGCAGAGATCTATGCAGGAAGTGACCCACCTGCTTATCGTCCGCTTGGCTGCAGGTCTGCCAGATGCGGCTTCAGCGGTGACAAACAGCGCAGAACCTCTCCCTCGAATTTCAGCTGGCGCTTGTAATAGCGCAGCGCCTCTTCTAGGGTCCAAAGTGGCATGGAGCCTATATTCGCCTCCGAGGTGTGATTGGGGTAGAACACCGCAGAGTCAACACTGGTTAAGGTGAAACTCCGACACCACCTTCGGAAGGAATTTCGGTGGGGCGCAGGACAACCTTGTCCCTGTGGAAGACCAGGTAAGGAGACTCGATGGAGCGCCTGGAGCTCTCCCATCCTTCTGGCTGACGTGATAGCCACCAAGAAGGCGGTCTTCCACGACAGGTGAGAGAGCACACCTGTGCATAGGTTGAATAAGCTGCCCATGAGCTTTGCCAGTACCAGCAGTAGATCACGGAGGTGGGGGTTCCCGCACTGGAGGAAATGTGATCAAGGCCTTTGAAAAAGCGCCAGACCACCTTCTCCTCACGCCTGACTGCTTCCCGGCCCGCGCTGTAAGCAGAGATGGCTGCCAGGTGCACCCTTAGGTCGTCACGACCTAAGCCCTGATTAGAAAGGGACCATAAATAGTCCAAGATGCTTGCCAAGAACAGGAGGAAGGGTCCAAGCCCTTGCTCTGACACCAAATGGAAAACCTTTTCCATTTGAAGGCATAGCATTTTCTGGTCGACTCTACGGGACGCCCAACTACATTGAGGACCTCGTTGGAAAGACCCAAGGCCTGGAACTCTAGCCCAGGAACCAGGCCGTCAGGTGCAGGGATTGAAGGTCCGGATGGAACACCTTCCCTGATTGACTGAGAGCAGGTCCGCGAGCTGGAAGCTGCCGGAGTCCTGGAGCTGAGACTGAGGAGATCTGGTACCAGAACTGGCGAGGCCAGTCTGGGGCTATCAGATCACCTGCGCCTGTCCCTCCTCGCCTGTGAGAAGCACCTTGTGGATCAAGGGAAATGGGGAAAGGTGCAAAAGAGGCCCGGGTCCACGGCCTCGAGAAGGCATCCCCCTGCAGCGAGCCCCTGCTGAGGGGGCGGGCATGGAACAGTCTCAGCTTCAATGCTCTCCCTGAAGGCGAACAGGTCCACCTGAGGTGTGCCCCAATGGGAGAACAGATGCTGTACTACCTCGCAGGAGAGACCACCATGGGATGCAGCCCTATCCGCTCAGGGCATCGCCAGGGTGTTGGAGGCCCTGCCACATGAATGGCTAGGAGATCCGCCTCCAGGCTGCGCACGAGTGACCAAAATGCGGAGGAGCTCTTGCACAGAAGCATGGAGCGCGCCCCGCTCTGGCGGTTTAGATAGAACATGGTCGTGGTATTGTCCGCCTGACTCTGACCACTTGACCCCGGAGGAACGGAGCAAAGGCGGTGAGAGCTAGGCGGACCGCCTGGAGCTCCAGCAGGTTGATGTGGCATCGGGACTCCCGCGGGGACCAGAAGCCATGAGCCTGGTGTTCCCCCAGATGGGCACCCCAACCCATCAGAGATGCATCGGTCGATAGAGAGACCGTCGGCTCGGCGGACGAACGGGATGCCCTCCTGCAAATGATCTGGAACGGTCCAC
The DNA here is from genome assembly GCA_016271365.2 of Neoceratodus forsteri. Lineage (NCBI taxonomy): Eukaryota > Metazoa > Chordata > Ceratodontiformes > Ceratodontidae > Neoceratodus > Neoceratodus forsteri. Next base: position 1,099,407,010 of record CM057451.1, read on the forward strand.
CACTGGAGAGCGCTCCACATCCCTGAGTCACCGGCCAAGCTGGTCCAAAGGATCGCAGCGCTAGACCACTGGCTGGCCAGTCCTCATTGAAGGGGACGATGTTCCAGCGGGCCCAACGGACCACGCTGGTGCAGGCCGCCATGAGACCCAGGAGGCGAGGAAGTCCCGGCAGATGCAATTGCCCAACCAGAAATGATCGGGCAAAGAGGAAAGAACCCCGGCCCTGTCCGCCGGGCCCTGGCTCGAAGAGAGTCGAGCTGCGCCCATGAATAGAATCACCTGCTTTGGCTCGAGTTCCACTTGGCCTCGCTTGATAAGGAGGCCCAGTTGAGAGCAGACCTGGAGGGCCAGATCTCTGACCACCCGCCTCCCTTCCTGAGGGAGCTGCTATCAGCCAGTCGCCCAGGTAAGGGTACACCCGACCCCTCGGCGCCGAGGGAATGCTGTCACCACTGCCATGCATTTGGTGAAGACCCTGGAGCTGGAGACAAGCCAAAGGGCATGGCTTGAACTCGAAAGGGATCCTTCCGCTGAAGCGAAGGAATCTCTGGTGAGACGGACGGATAGGGACGTGAAAAACGCTGCCCTGCAAGTCCAGAGAGACTGGAACCACACGCTGCTCCAAGGATGGTATTATCTGAGCCAGAGTGACCATCCTGAAGGTTCGAGACCTTAGGAACTTGTTTAGGTCGTAGGTCGAGAATGGGCGCCAGCTCCCCGTCTGCTTCGAACCAGGAAGTACCTGGACACAAACCCTGGGTCTGAAGGAGGGTCCGCCACCTCTCTTATCACCTCCTTCTGAGGAGGGAGAGCTGCATCGGCTCGACGAGCCGCCAGTGAGGCTGGGGACTCGGTTTCCCCGAGGGCGACGGCTCTGAAGGGTGGTGCCTGCTCGGATCCCAGAGGCAGGCCTCTTCCCACCACCTCCAAGACCCACCTGTCCGTGGTAACAGCGGACCAGGCGGAACGGAAGTGCCGGAGCCGTCCCCCCACGGGGGGACCCAGGGGTAAGGTGACGGGAATGGGGGCGACACCCCTCAGCCCGTCACTGGGCAGGCTTGGAGGAGGGACCGGCCGAGGGACCTCCTGGGCCTTTTCCTCCCTGCCTCCTGTTAGAGGAAGCCGGCGGCTTGGGTTTGGGATGCCAAGGCCGAGCCTGCTGGCCCTGACATTGCTGGGCCGGGCGCGCCGGGGGCACAGAAGGACGAAAGGGCTTAGGCTGTGGTTTGCGGCCTTTGTCCTTCTGAGCGGAAGAGACCGAGTCCAAGGTAGCATTGGACTTCTCGATCCTCTGCAGGTGACCTTCCACCCCAGGGCCGAAGAGGTCAGTCCCCAAAAAGGGAACATCCGCCAACTTGTGCTGGGTATCTGAAGTAAAGGTGGATATCCTCAGCCAAGCCCGCCGACGATAGCCACTCGCGGCCGCCACCGATCTGGCACATGAGTCCCTATATCCAAAGCAGTCTGGAGCTGTTGTTTGGCCACTGCTCCTGCCCTGGTCCCGACTCCGCTTAACCGTAGTCTGCAGATCGGGCGGGAAGATGAGGGATGACCTCATCCAGGGAGCCCAACAGGGCATGAGAAAATGTGCCATGAGGACGGCCAACTGGCCTGACGAAGGTCGAGAGAGGCCGCAGTAGACTTTTCGCCTCCCGATATAGTCCAGTTTCTGGACCCTTGTCAGAGGTTTGTCCACATCCCTGGCATTGCCGGGCTGCCGGAAAACGCTGTCGGTAACCAACCCCCAGCAGAGGGTGTTCCAAAACCGGACAAGGAACCGGTAGGGACCGATACTTCCTGGCCATCCTGGCCAAAGGCGCAGGGCAGGAAGCAGGGCGCTGCAAAGCTCCAGTGCCGACCCGCTATGGCCTCGCCACCGGAAAGGCCTCCGGCCGGAGAATCCCTCGGTCCAGAATCTCCGTGAGGGGATACACTGGCCCTCTTGGAAACTGGTTCGAGCTCCATCCCGTGGACTCGAGATGAGCCAAGCAGTCCTAGGAAGGACGACAGGCTATCGCCCATTGACTGACCTCCTGAAGACCCAAGTCCAGTCGCTTGGAGAAAAGGAGGAATCATCTCGGACTGGAAGAGTCCTCGAAGAGCTGCCTCTGGCCTGAGCCACCCTTCACCTGCCGAGGTCGGTCGCGAGTGAGGGTAACTGACAGCCGATGGGTAGACCTTAGCCGACCGAGAATCCTTGGTCGGAGCCCCAATTGGTGGCTGTGGAGGCGGAGGTTCCACCGAATCGTGGAGCAGTTGGTTTTGGTCAACAACCGCCTGGGTATAGGCCCTCGGATAAGTCGAGGGTTGTGTCGGCCGCCCGTGACAGTTACTTAATGGCCGGGAAGGCGACGGGGTCGGGTTTACTTCCCGCCAGGAGGAGCTGTTGCAACATAAGGTCCTCGCATTGGCCGACGCACTCCACGCCGAAGCCTCCTCGTCCGGGAGGAGGATCGGACGAGCGGCGACCGCTACCGCGTGCCGACCGCCTATGACGGTGGGATCGGCTGGACCGCTAAGAGGTCCGAGACAGAGACCGAGAGTCCCGGAATTTCCGAGGTCGGTGCGGGAGGTGTCGGCGGAACCGGCACTTTGGCTCGGATGGTCCATCCGAGGGCTCCGAACCGAGGCACAGGCGAGCCCACGGGATCTCAACTCTCCCGGGGAACCGGGAGAGGGAATCTCGGCTGCTAAAGGCGACAGCCCGTCCAACGGGTCGAGAAAAATCTCGACTTCGTCGGTGGGAGTCTCGGTCAACTGACCTGACGGGGACACCATGAGGCCAGTGGCCGAAGCCGAGCGGTCGACCGAAGCAGACGGTCGACGACTCGGGGAGAGGGACCTTTCCCGCTCCCAAGAGCGTCGACGGAGGGACTTACCCCTGTCCTTCTTTTTGGACCGAGAATAAGGTCCAGCAGACGTAGGCCCTTCTCCCTTAGTGGAGAGGGACAGACAAAGCTCCTTAAAAGAAGCCGTGTAGGAAGAACCCAGAGAGAGCGGGATAAATGCCGCGGCCGAGGAAGATACGGCTCGCGCCCTCTTCGAGGGGGCGATCATCCGCCGGAGCTGATCCGCCGAGCCTCCTCCGCGCTGACACCGCTAACCGGGCCTCCTTGGACTTCACCGGAGGGAACGCTCGGGACGGCCCAGTTGCAATCGGGCAGCACGGTCTTCGAGGACGAGGCCAAGAAAGATGAGCACAGGTCGCAAGCCCGCGGTCGTGCTCAAGGCCTAAGCAGTAGACACGTGGGAGTGGATCCGCCCGAGACATCTTCGTCTGCATGGGCATCTCCGAAACTGGAGTCGATGGTCCATCGCAGTCATGAGGGATCAAGACTGAAGTCTTTTTGCAAAATTTATTTTTAAATCCGCAAATGGAGAAATAGGAACCAGTCTCAAACGCAGAGCGTTAAGGAGGAAACCTGAGCTTCAAGCGGTAAGGAAGATTCATGCCATGGGCGGAGCTTAGAGTTATACCACCCGGGTGGGTGGGAGGAGCAAGCTTGAAGACCTTCCGGCAAGATTTAAAGCAGCAAGGATACCTGCCAATGAGTGTGGATGAACAACATATCCATGTCCCTAGAAATTAAATTTTGCAGAACCAGAGAGAGGGAGATAAAGGAAGTTAAGTCCAGGCTTCAAAAATTACAGGTAACTGAAGCAGAAAAAGCCCTGCACTACATAAAAAAGTCCTAATATGAAGGAGGCCCGAAGGCCACCCATTTGTTGGCTTATCGCCTGAAACAGCAAGCAGCTCAAGCCCATGTCACAGGCCTCCGCCAACCAGTCACTGGGCACCCTTCACATAGATGGGAACAGATAGCAGACTCACTGGTCACCTATTATAAGCAGCTCTACCACCCACAAGAAGATCTCCACCCTGAGGAGGCCAGAAAATTCTTAAATACCCTAAACCTGCCCAGGCTCACGGAGACCCAGAGACAGACTCTTATGGCACCAATCTCTCATTAAGAGATTTTGCACACTGTTAAGAATCTCAAAGTGGGTAAATGCCTGGGGCCCGATGGGTTTGGCAGTGAACTATATATAAAACTTTCATAGCTGAAACAGCCCCTCTGTTAAAGAACACTTATAATCAGGTCTGGATGGAGGGTGAAGTGGCCCCCCTCCTGGAACTATACCACTATAACGGTAATCCCAAAAGAAGGGAAAGAGCTAAAAGACTGTGGTTCATACGGACTGATATCCCTGCTGAATGTGAACTATAAAATCTTTACGGCTATAACAGTCGCTAGTCTTAACCCACTCTTAATAAATGTAATACACCCAGATCAAACAGGATTCATAGAAGGTATGCAAGCACCAGAAGTAGTTAGATGGACAATAGACATAACTGACATTATTAATAAACATCATATGCCCACCTGCATAATGAGTCTCGATGCCGAAAAGGCGTTCGATAGGGTCACCTGGAGCTTTCTATTTATGGTACTCCAAAGTATGGGTTTCCCCACAGCCTTCTTAGAAGCTATTAAAGCCCTCTATGCCTCATCACAGGCCTTCGTGAGGGTGAATGGGGGGATTTCACAGAGATTTTATCTGGGCAGGGGGCACCAGGCAAGGCTGCTCCCTGTCGCCACTCCTTTTCGCCATTTATATAGAACTCCTGGCGCAAGCCATAAGGGAAGAAAGAGAGGTAGGAGGGGGATATAAAATTTCTTCATATGCAGACGATGTCTTTCTGTATATAACCAATCCAGATAAATCCATCTCTAAATTATGGTCCATCTTAGATAAATTCGGCCAATACTCTGGATACTCCCTCAATAAACATAAAACGGAACTACTTAAATTCTACTATAATCCACCCCCAAATATAAAACATTTGGTGCCACTGAACTGGAACAGTCCTAAAATAAAATGCTTAGGTACTCAAATCCCTAAAAACCTCACAATGGGCCTCTGGTGACTCAGATTAGACAAGATATTAAGAGATGGGAAGTACTGAATCTACCCCTATATTCAAGAATTCAGTCAGTAATAATGAATATCCTCCCCAAATACCTCTATCTGTTTCAATGTCTTCCGCTGAAAATTAACCATAATCAATTCCAGATTTGGCAAAGAATGGTCACAAACTTCATTTGGAGTCATAAAGGCCCAGAGTCAAGAGTGTAATAATGCAGTCTAGTAAAAAATGTGGAGGGAGGACTGTCCCTAACTTGGAGGACTACTTCTTAGCTACTCAATAAGATGGGCCCTGTTGTGGTCTACAAGAGAATATAAAGCTTAATGGAAATCAATTGAGGTGGTCTCCATAGAAGGGGCCCCTCTTGGTTCTAGGGCAATGTCACCAGGAACATTGAATAATGACAATAACACCCTACTGCTAGCGGTGAGAAACACATTGGGGGCGCTGCGTCGGCTATGGAACAAACTCACTCTTGTGTGAGGCATGGCCCCAAAGGTGGCTCGCCTACAACCCCGAGATCCCCACAACCAAACGAGATCCCACTTTTAGAAGATGAGAAGATTGGGCTTGTACTCTTTAAAACAATTCCTAGACAGGAACACAGTCCTGGAGTTTGGGCAGATCAAAGAAAGATTCTCCCTCAGACAGGCAGACCACTTTAGGTATCTGCAGGTAAGAACTTATATTCAAACTCTGCAGACCCACTTTGGTCAGAATCAATCCCCACGAGGGCTAATAGGTATCATGGAGGAATCACTGAGCCAGCAGAGACCCAGAGGACATGTCTCAGCCATATAAGGGGCTCTACAGGATAATGGAGGGGGCAGGGCCACGCACATTCAAAGTAGATGGGCGCTCAAGATGGGAGAGCAACTGTCTGAAAGGGAATGGGAGGCTAGCTTTGCACAAATTTTCAAAACCACATATTCCCCCATGTGGAGAGAGTTTGAATGGAAAGTTAGAATGAGTTTTGTTATTACAGTAGTTAAATGTAAATGGGATAAGAATAGCCCCAAGAAAAGCTGGAGGGGATGGGATGAGGCTAGAATGGACCACCTGCATATATTCTGGTCATGCCCAGGCCTAGCACAATTTTGGTCTGATGTTATACAGAGGCTTAAGGAGATTTTCTCCATTGTGGTCACCCTTGGCCCCAAGAACTTGATACTGGGAGTGATACCCAAGAAAGTCAAAGGGAAGGTTAAGACCTATTTGTGGAACATCCTCCTGACATCAGCTCACAAAGCTATAACGAGGAAATGGGTTTCCCCAGCCCCCCCCCATCAAAACTGGCTGTCCATTATCCGAGAGATTCAGGACATGGAGGAAATTACATACAAAATTAATCTATGGACGCACAAATTTGTGGGCAGGTGGACACCACTGATGATGGGATGGGACATTGGGATGGAGACACCAGAGGTGGGGGAAAAGGGCCATAATGGAAGAAACATCCTGAACGGAAGGGCAACTGGGAAGAGTAAAGGGAAATACCCAAAACATAGAAGGTTTCTGGACCACACCTCAGGACTTAGAGACATAAGATTTAGAGGTGGGGAAGATCTGTCTGTCAAAGGGTAGTCCGGTGCTACCGGATTAATATTGTGTACCTGACAGATATAGTTTTATTAGCCAGACTTCTCCCCCCCCCTTCATGTGTGTAATCCTTGTCTTTATGGTCTGTGTTAATGGTGTTTGTCATTGTTTGTGCATAGACTGGCCACCTATGCGATTATTTTTATTTTGTCTTTGTCCGATTTGTATATTGTCCTTTAGTCCCCCCCCCACACACACACACATTTCTGGCTAGTTACTTCATGACAGATCTGTTAAACTACAAAGCATGACTGTAAAAAACATGCCTACAATTCGTATGGCCCCTTTAAATTGCCAGAATGTTGAAAGCCACATCAAAATGTTTTGCCTTCCTAAATGTGGCTTCAAAACACTAATTTCTTCCCAAAACAGCCTTTTTTTGAGTTTTGAATCCAGGAATTAGTGTTCGATTTAATGTTCTTCGATTTTCTACGAGCTGCACGAATGTGCGCACTATCATGCAGCTCACAAACGCCGCGAACACTAAAGTCATTCCCCTTCTGAAAAGGACCTGAGAAGCTGCAGTACTGTCCTTTGTAGCGCTAAAGCGCTTCCTTACTGACCTAGTGAAATACTGAGCTTCCTTTCTAGTGAAAACAGCTGAGAAAGCTGTACTTATACATGCAGCATGGAGTGTTGCCTTTTTTCCTTTGTTAAAGGATTCCTGTGTTAGTCTGCCCTCTAAGTTTACACTAAAATAAGTCTTCAAAAGCATGTAAAACAAAATACACAAATAAGATAGAAATACCAAAGAACTGCTGTATCACCCGAAATAATATGTGATGCAAGAGCATTAAGAATCCTTTTTGGTATGCCCTCTCCCTAGGAGTCAGCCGGCCATAGTGTTGTTGCTTTTATACCAAAAGGGAATACAAAGGGGAGGGACCTACTTCACAAACATCAAAATGGAAAGTTTAAAACAATATTAATAATTCCACAGCTCTTACATGAGTATGAGGTTCTCAAAGTGAAATGCTTATATGTTTTAAAAGTTGTAAATAATTTGTTTGTACAAAAAGCTACTGGTTTAATTGATTGATGGATGGTTCATCCAATGAGAGGATGTTTTAGGCTATATATTGCCAGCATCTCCAAGTAAGAGATCAGTAGCAGCAGGGGATGATGAAGCATATGCATCCAGAACTAGTGCTCTAGTTATTATGTCAATGAAGACTGCTATTCTTGGTTTGTGCCTACGCGTTTATTTTGATTGTTTTGTAGAGATAAGTTCGCCTTTATTCTGTTTTATATACTTTGTTTGGAGCTCTTCAAATAAAGCTGCCGGGAATTCAGCTGAAGAATACAGCCTGTGTCAGAGTCCTTCTGTATCCCACCTTGTTTCCTTCTACACTGCCCTGTACTGTATATCTATGTCTGTATCAACTCTATGTAACTGTAAACAGGATTAATTGAGGAATGTTGAATTTTTAACTAGATCTCCTTCTTATAGAAATATAATTGACTATCTCAGTTGAGATGTGATATAAACTGTATACCTGTGCTTGAATATGCAATAAACTTGAACTAAAAAAATAAAATAAGGTGATGGCGCTCATAAAATCTGTGTATTAGATTATCACTAGGACTCCCTTACACGGAAACATGTTTTAAAAAAAAAAAAAAAAAACACAGCAAAAATGCCAAACATATAAAACTATTGACCAGGTTATGTTTTGATTGTAATTTTGGAACGAGTACTGTGTACCTAAAGTGGAATGAGTTAATAGCAGGGAGACCAACGTATACTGTGTACCTAAAGTGGAATAAGCTAATGGCAGGGGAGCCAACTAATACTGTGTACCTAAAGTGGAGTGAGCTAATGGCAGGGAGACCAACCAATATTGTGTACCTAAAGTGGAATGAGTTAATGGCAGGGAGACCAACGAATACTGTGTACCTAAAGGGGAATGAACTAATGGCAGGGACACCAACGAATACTGTGTACCTAAAGTGGAATGAGTTAATGGCAGGAAGACCAACGAATACTGTGTACCTAAAGTGGAGTGAGTCAATGGCAGAGAGACCAACGAATACTAACATACTAAAAGCCAGCAGAATAGGCCAAATGGTCTGTCTTGTCTGCTCAAAAGCCAGCAAACTAATGGCTGCTCTCCTTACCAGCCCCCAAGAGGATATTTATGTGTTTCAATTTCTCCTTATATCTATCCCACCCCTTCTTGAAGCCCTCCACTGTACCCTCTTCCGCCAGCCTCCCAGGCAGTGCACTCCATGGCTCCACCACCCTCTCAGTGAAAAAATGCTTCCTACGCTCCTCCCTATAATTTCCCTCCTCCAGCTTCCACCTCATGGCCCTGGTTGTCTCCCTTAACCAAAACAGCTCCTTGGTTCCACTCCTGATTATTCCCTTTACATACTTGAAAACCTCTATCATGTCTCCCCTATCCCTCCCCTCCTCCAGTGAGTAAAGCCCAAGCTCTTCCAATCTCTCCTCATAAGGCCTCCCCTTCATGCCCTGAATCATCCTGGTTGCTCTCTTCTGAACCCTCTCCAGCAGTACTATATCCTTCTTCAGATGAGGTCTCCAGAACTATACACAGTACTCAAGCTGCGGCCTGACCAAGGCATTATACAGAGGGAGGATCACCTCCCTTTTTCTGGATGTAGTACCCCTGGCTATGCAGTCCAGTATCCTATTTGCTTTGACTGCTGTTCTACAATTTTCAGAGTTATTCATTTTGACGTCTACCACCACCCCTAAATCCCTTTCTCCCAATGTAGCTTGCAGTGTAACCTCCCCAGGGTGTATACATGACCTGGGTTTTTAACCCCCAAATGAAGTATCTTACATTTCCCGGCATTAAATTTCAGACCCCACCTCCTTGTCCACCCCTCCAAGGTATCCAGATCCTCTGGACTGTCACCCTCGCTTTTACACAATCCACCACTGCTCCCCGTTTTGAATCATCCGCAAAGAGACTCGACCTATTTTTGACCCCCCTCCCTATATCCAGGACGTGGGCATTGAACAAGAGTGGCCCCAATACTGAACCTTGAGGAACCCCACTGATTACCTTCCTGGGGGTGGATAGTATCCCACCCACCATTACCATCTGTAAACGTCCCTAAAGCCAATTTTCAATCCAAACGAGCACCTGTACTTCCACCCCCATCTCCCCCAATTTTACTATCAAACCATTATGAGACACTGAATCAAACGCCTTGCTAAAATCTAGGCATAGAACATCCACTGGCCTATGCTTATCCAAAGCCCCGTCACCCAAACATAAAACTCTACAAGGTTGGTCTGACACGATCTCCCCGGGACGAAGCCATATTGTTTATCATCCTGGTGTCCTAACCTTTCCAACTGCCTCCCAAGTCTCTCCGGCTGGTGTCCTAACCTCTCCACTGCACCCCAAGTCTCTCCTTGACAAAGCCCTCCATTACTTTACCTACCACAGACATCAGACTGATGGGCCTATAATTTCCCATCTCCTCCCGAGACCCCCCTTTATATACAGGCACTACATAAGCCACCCTCCAATCCTGTGACACTCACCCGGTCTGCAGAGAAGTATTAAAGAGTGGAGCAGCCAATACCTCTGCCAATTCCTTCATAAGCCTTGGATGTAATCCATCCAGCTCCGGCGCCATATCAGTTTTCTGTTTCCGAAGGGTAATTCATCACCCTGTCCACTATGATTCCCCCCCCCCCATGCAACCGTTCTACTCCATCTTGGTCTGGGCCAGCCTGTACACTAGCCTCTTTCCATCCTCTGGTCTTAGACAGAGACTGACCTCTCAATTTTGCTATCACATCTTCTCTCCCATCAGGCTGTAAGGATCCCTTATCACCCTCTACAAAGATTATTTGCCTCAATCATTTAGCACCTCTGCCTGATCCCCCGCATCCTGAGCCCATCCCCCCACAATCTTAAGCCTATTGATCTGTGTCCTCACTTTTCTCTTATGTATCTATAGAATCCCAACTAATACTGTGTACCTAAAGTGGAATAAGCTAATGGCAGGGAGACCAATCAATACTGTGTACCTAAAGTGAAATGAGTTAATGGCAGGGAGACCAGCCAATACTGTGTACATAAAGTGGAATGAGCTGATGGCAAGTAGACCATGTCCAGGTGGTTATGACTGACAACAGTTCATATGCTAATGGTATGTCCACTGCTGACAAAATACAGAATAAAACGGATAAATCCTATGCTGGTAGAAAGGGAGCTCATGGATTCATCCCAGAAAATCTTGTTTGTTTCAAACACTAAGGAGGTTAACACAAGGCACAAGTTTCTTTGTATTGTCATAAATCCTTGCTGTAACTTGCAATGTGTATTTTTTTTTTTTTGCATAATGTTATGCCAATTATCATGCATCTTGTAAATGTTTTCTTTGTATTCCTGTTCATTTGTATCTGTACTTTTAATTTATTTATTTATTCGTTTTACCAGAAAGAGCTCCACTGAGCAAAGCTCATTTGCAAGGAGGTCCTGGGTAGGACAGTAAAAACAGGTTACTCACCTGTAACAGCATTTCTAAGAGTGGTATGTGTTGTTCATCCACACTGTTTGGCGTGTCCTTTCCCTTTAAGACTCTTGCTGGTGCAGGCCCGTTGGCGCAGAGGGTTGAGGCACTGGACGCTACACCTCGAACCACGCATGGCGTCCCGGGTTCGGGAACGGACTCAGGCACTGGGGGTCGGCAGGGGAAGGGGTAGGATGGAGCGTCTATAGGACTGCTCTCCTCCTCTGGGTGGTTAGATGACGGGTCCTTTCAGCGGCCTCCTCGTGGAGACCGGGAGCACAGCAGAGGTATCAGACAGGGGGGAACACCAGGAAAAACAGAAATACCGCTCTGGGGACTGGCCGGATGATGGCTGCCGGCCCCAGACACCTCTGAAGACTCCCAGGAAGCCACAGAAAGCCTCAGCAGCACCCGGGACAGAGGAAAAATAGTGTGCCGGTCTCCTCCCCGCCGGTGCCTTCCCCCTCGGAAGAGAGGGACCCACCGGTACAGGGTTACACCGGGCTATCCCGAGGATGGCTGCAGATCTGAGGTAAGGTGGCTTGGGGGAGACAGTAGGGGGATGTCTGAGGGTCATGGCAGCCCGAAGGAGAGGCAGCTCCAGAGCACGATGGGGGTATAAATAGAATATACAAAAAAAAAAAACTCTTGCTGGAAGGTCTTGAAGCTGGCTCCTCCCACCAACCTGGGTGGCATAACCCTCGGCTCCACCCCATGACGCCAGATCTTTGCCCGCCGGAAGCTCAGGTTGTGCCTCGAAGCTGGGGAGGTCGGCTGGGTTCATGTGGATGAACAACATATACCACTCCTAGAACTACTGTTACAGGTGAGTAACCTGTTTTTCTAGGATCGTGGATATGTTGTTCCAGCCACACTGTTTGGCAGACTCCAAGCAGTTCTCCAGGAGGAGAAAGGCAAGGCGCACACCCCCCCCCCCGATATACTTATTTGGGGAACAGAGGCCCCAAACCAGCATCCCGGCGTGACTCTAGGTCTATGTGGTAGTGGGTGATGAAGGTGTTTTCTGACTTCCAGGTAGCAGCCCTGCAGATTTCCTGGATAGAGATGTCCCTGGAAGCAGCCACTGACGCAGCAGTATGGTGGGTGGAATGAGCTCTTATCCCTCTGGGAGGCTCCTTGCCCGCCAACCTGTAGCAGAGATCAATGCAGGATGTAATCCATCTGCCAATCGTCCACTTTGCTGCAGGTCTGCCAGGTGCGGCTTCAGCGTAGGTGACAAACAGCTGGCGAATCTCTCCCCAAACTTCAGCTGTCCGTTCCTTATAGTAAGAGAGCACTTGTTTCAGGTCCAAGGTATGGAGCCTGTACTCGGCCTCCGAGGTGTAACTGTGGTAGTACACCGGCAGAGTCAACATCTGGTTAAGGTGAAACTCCAACACCACCTTCAGAAGAAATTTCGGGTGTTAGCACAGGACAACCTTGTCCCTGTGGAAGACCAGGTAAGGAGACTCCACCGAGAGAGCTTGGAGCTCCCCAGTCCTTCTGGCTGACGTAATAGCCACCAGGAAGGCAGTCTTCCACGACAAATGTGACATCTCACACTTGTGCATCAGTTCGAATGGCTTGCCCATGAGCTTCGCCAGTACCAGCAGTAGATCCCACAGAGGTGGAGGTTCACGCCCTGGAGGGGATATGTGGTCGAGACCATTAATAAAATGCCAGACCACCTTCTCCTGTGCCACTATCTGCTGACCGGCCCATGCCCCGAAGGCAGACAGGGCTGCCGGGTGCACCTTAAGGGTCTTAGACCGAAGACCCCCTTTGGACAGAGAGCAACGGTAGTCTAGGATGTTAGCCACTGGACAGGACAAAGGGTCCAGGCCCTTACTCTGACACCAAATGGAAAACCTTTTCCATTTGAAGGCATAGCACCTCCTGGTCAATTCCTTTCTGGATGCTTCCACTACTGTGTACATCCTCAGAGAGACCCAGAGCCTGGAACTCTAGCCACTCAGGAACCAGGCTGTCAGGTGCAGGGATTGAAGGTCTGGATGGAATACCTTCCCCTGACTGACATATAACAGATCTGGGCGTACTGGAAGACACCACACAGGCCTGGAGCTGAGGCTGAGGAGATCTGGATACGAGAACTGGAGAGGCCAGTCTGGGGCTACTAGGATCACCTGTGCCTTGAGGATCACCTTGTGAACCAGGGGGAGTGGAGGGAAGGCATAGCAGAGGCCTGGGGTCCACGGCCTCGAGAAGGCATCACCCTGCAGCAAGCCCTCCTGAGGGGGCTGGCATGAAACAGCTTCAACTTGGTGTTCTCCCTTGAGGTGAACAGATCTACCTGAGGTCTGCCCCAGTGGTAGAACAGGCTGTGTACTATCTCTGGATGGAGCGACCACTCGTGGGACGTCTCGCCCACATGGCTGAGAGCGTTTGCCAGTTGATTTAAGGCCCCTGCCATAAGGATGGCTAGAAGATCTGCCTCCAGGCAGCTCATGAGGGTCCAGATGCGGAGTGCTTCCCTGCACAGCAGCTGGGAGTGCATGTCACCCCATTTGTTTTTTTTTTACATCTCTTTTTCCCTCCGGTCAAGGTCTGGGGGGCCTCTCTCAGGCATCCTGCCTGTTCGTGCCCTGCCTGAAGTTCACCTACCTGTGCCTCATCTCTTCCTCCTCCTCTGTCCAAGAACGGCACCACCAGCTTAACCCCTCCGGGGTGGGGTCGCCCCCTCCTCTTTGGGCGCTCTTTTCAGACAGACTCAGACATGGGAGAGGGCCCGGGTGGAGGAACCTGGAAGGCCAGGCAGAATGGACTCTGCCTTGGGCATGGGGGCTGGTGCCATCGCCTACCCCACAGACCGGGTATTTCCTTGTTCTGGAGATCCTCCCATGCGTGTGCACGTTCCTGATGCAAGGCATACATGGCAACCCTTCCCTGCATCAGGGCATGCAGACTGTGTGCTGCTGAGCATGCTGCAGCACCCCCGGTCTCCACCAGGAGCCACTGGCACACCAGGCTATACCCGACCTCCCCCCCAGGGAGGAGAGCAGCCCAACAGGCGCTCAATCCTCACCTGCTCCCCAGCGCCCGAGCTCGCTCCCGAACCCGGGTCACCAGCACAGTGCGAGGTGTGGCATCCAGTGCCTCAACCCTCAGCGCCACCAGGCCGGCCACCCCATTTGTTGAAGTAGTACACGTTCATACAAACACAGAAACATAGACTTTGACGGCAGATAAGGACCGCTAGGCCCATCTAGTCTGCCCATTTCCCTACCTACAGGATAGGCCGCAGATCCTAGTTAACCAACAGCCTATTTCTTCCTACCCCCCACAAGAATTGCCTTATGTCTGTCCCATGCTTTCTTGAATTCTCCCACAGTTTTAGACCCCACAACCTCCTCAGGAAGGCTGTTCCATTCATCCACTACCCTCTCTGTGAAATAATACTTCCTCACATTGCCCCTGAACCCTCCTTCTATCTTTAAATTGTGTCCCCTTGTTCTTGCAAGTGTCTTTTTCTGAAAAATGCTACCTTCTTGGACTTTGTTGATTCCACTGAGGTACTTAAAAGTTTCTATCATGTCCCCCTTCTCCCTTCTTTCCTCAAGGGTATACATATTAAGCTCCTTTAGTCTCTCCTCATACGGCTTCTCTTGCAGACCCTGCACCATTTTAGTTGCCCTCCTCTGGACTGCCTCTATCCTGTCTATGTCCTTGCAAAGATGGGGTCTCCAGAACCGGACACAGTACTCCAGATGGGGTCTCACCAACTGTCTGTACAGAGGGATAACAACTTCCTGTTTTCTGCTGCTGATGCCTCTCCCGATACATCCCAGTATACCCCCAGCCCTCCCTACTGCCTTCTCACATTGCTTGCTAACCTTAAGGTCATCTGATATGATTACCCACCAGGTCCCTTTCCCTTTTTGTTGTTGTTACTACCTCCCCACCCATTGTGTATTCTTCCCCTGGGTTCTTATTTCCCAGGTGCATTATTTTCCACTTCTTTGCATTGAATCCTAGCTGCCATACTTCTGACCATTCCTCCAACCTTGCCAAGTCCCTTTTCATCCTTTCCACGCCTCCTTGTGTATCAACCCTGTTGCAGATTTTTGTGTCATCTGCAAAAAGGCATACTTTTCCTTCCAGTCCCTCTGCAATGTCACTGATGAAGACATTAAAAAGGACTGGACCCAATACTGAACCCTGCGGTACCCCACTAGTAACACCCCTTTCTTCAGAATGGACTCCATTTACAATTACCTTCTGTGTCCTGTTGTCCAGCCAATGTTTTACCCAGGCTACCACCCTGGGTCCCACTCCCAGGCTGGTTAATTTGACTATTAATCTTTTGTGTGGGACTGCGTTCGTGGTATTGTCCATCTGGACCTGCACCACTTGACCCCGAAGGAGTGTCGAGAATGCTGACAGTGCCAGTTTGACTGCTCTGAGATCCAGCAGGTTTATACGATATCGTGATTCCTTGGGGGTACAGAACTCCTGGGTTCTGTGGTTCCCCATGTGGACTCCCCATCCCATGAGAGAGGCACTGGTCGTAAGAACGGCCGTCGGCTCAGGATGGACAAACAGGATCCCTTCCTGCAAAGTGATCCAGGACGGTCCACCATTGGAGAACGTCCCACATCTTCTGGGTCCCAGTGACCAGCTGGTCGAAGTGACCTTGACGCTGGGTCCACTGGCTGGCCAGCTCCTATTGAAGGTGGCGCATATGCAACCCGGGCCCATCAGACCACGGTGGTGCTGACTGCCATGTATCCCCTGCAGGCACAGAAAGTCCCGGGCAGGGCACAAGTGCCCAACCAGAAATGATTGGGCAAAGGAAGAAAGAACCTCCACCCTGTCCGTCGGCAGCCGGGCTCTGGCTCAGTAGGAGTCGAGCTCTGCCCCGATGAAACATATCACTTGTGAAGGTACGAGTTCTGACTTGGCCTCGTTGATCAGGAGACCAAGGTCAGTGCAGGTTTGGAAAGCCAGGTCCTTGGACCTCTCCATCTTTTGCTTGGTGGGACCCACCAAGAGCCAATACTCGAGATATGGGTAAACTCTGACCCCTCAACGCCGAAGATGGGCCGCCACCACTAAAATGCATTTGGTATAGCCCCGTGGGGCCGATGAAAGGCCGAACGGCATGGCTCGGAACTCGAATAGGGCTCCTTCAGCTCGGAGGCGAAGGAACCTCTGGTGAGACGGACGGATTGGGACGTGAAAGATTGTGTCCTGGAGATCCAGAGAGCAAAACTACATGTTCTATTCGAGGGATGATATGATCTGGGAGACAGTTACCATTCTGAAGGTGCGAGACCTGAGGAACTGGTTCAGGGCATGCAGATCTAGAATGGAGTGCCAGCCCCCCGTCCGCGTAGGAACCAGGAAGTTCCTGGATACGAACCCTGGGTTGACCGGGGGGTCCGTGACTCTTGCCACCACCTCTTTGTGGAGGAGATGGGGAAATGTCATCTCAAAAAGCAGACCGAGTGTGTACAGACACCATATCCTCCTGTGGGGAGCAGGCTCAGCTTGGAGGGTACTGCTCGAATTCCAGAGGCAGTCCTTGGCCCACCACTTCTAGAACCCACCTGTCCATGGTAACAGCAGACCAGGCGGAATGGAAGTGGCAGGACCAGCCCCCCATGGGAGGACCTAGAGTTTGCGCGACAGGTATGGGGTGGCCACACTCATCCCATCACTGGGCAGGCTTGGAGGAAGAGGGTCCAGACTGGGAACTACCGGAACTCCAGGCTTACGGGCCGCCAGTGGCCCAGACTTGGGCCGAGGGTGACAAGATTGTGCCTGCTGTTGCTGCCCACATGAAAGTGGGGCTGCTTGCCCGCAGGGGCAGAGTGCCAAAATGTTTTTTTCTTCTGCTTTTTGGAACCCTGGGATTCCTTCTGTGCAGAAGTTACAGAGTCCAAGGTGGCACTGGACTTCTCAATGCGTTAGAGGTGACTGTCCACACCTGGGCCAAAGAGGTCGGTACCCAGGAAAGGGACATCCGTTAGCTTGTGTTGGGTGTCCGCCGTGAAGGTGGAGAACCTTAACCGAGCCCTGCGGCACACGGCAACCACGGCTGCCACCAAATGGGCGCATGAATTCCCGAGGTCCAGAGCTGTCTCGAGTTGCTGCTTCGCAACAGTGTGACTCTGGTCCCAGATCTGCATGACCGTGGGCTGAAGGTCTGCGGGGAGGTGAGGAAGGACCTCATCAAGGAAGCCCAGAAGGGTGTGAGAGAAAAGCGCCATGATGACGGCCAAGCTTGCCTGACGGAGGCCCAGCATAGAGGCGGCACAGACTTTACGCGCAGAATGGTCCAGTTTTCTGGACTCCTTGTCTGGAGGTCTATCTGTATCTGCCGAACTACCCGAGCATCTGAACACAGATTCGGTCACCAGACCCTCCACAGAGGGGTGCTCTGTGAACCCCGAAAGGGACCTAATGGGCACCGCATATCTGCAGGCCATAAGGGCAGAAGGCACAGGGCAGGAGGTAGGATGCTGCCATAACTCCAAAGTTGGACCAACAATGGCCTCGTCCACTGGAAAGGCTTCCGTTAGTGAATCCCCCCCGTTTGAGGATATCCATGAGGGGATATCCAGCCCATTTCTGGACAGGTTTGAAAGGCATTTTCGTGGATTCGGAGATAAGATGAAGAATGCCCATAAAGGAAGAGGGGCCTTCCTCTGTTGAGAGACTACCGACCGATTCCTCGTCCAAGGGACGAGAGTGAAGGTCTGAGTCCTCGGACTCTGGATAGATTAGCCAGCCACCTGAGTCTTCCTCCACCCGCCTAGGACAGTCAGGAGTGAGGGTAACAGACAGCCTATGCAAGAGGCCCGGAACAGGCCAAGACTCTTTGGCAGCCACCCCCCACCGGGGGTTGTTTAGGTGGTGGCTCCACCAAGATCGGTGGAGAGGTCGATTCTGGCCAAATGGAACAGTTTTGACAGGCTCCGTGGGAGGAGGAACAGTGCGGGCCAGCTCCAGAGGAGTCAGCTTCGGCCCGGGAGGCGAAAGCCAAATAGTGGCTGGGGTGGAAGCCGGAATTGGCTTTTGACCAAACAAGATCGGCTGTTGCCACATTAGATCTTCACAGTGTTAACGGAGTCTCCAACGAAGCCTCTCCTCATCCGAGGAGAATGAAGAAGAAAGTTGAAGACGCCTCTTCCTAGAGTGCTTGTGCGTCTTCTTCGGCCTGTTGGTTGAAGGGGTCCGAGACCTCGACCTCAATCGTCAGGGTGACCGACGGGATGGATCAGAAGGCAACGTGGAGGCCGGTTGTTCTTCTTGGTCGGGGACCAGTTCTCCAATGGGGTTCACAGCGGGCTGGATCTCCTCATCGGTAAGAGGCAGGACTGGGGTCCTGAATAAGAAGCTGTCGGCCTCATAGGACAACAACGGGTAAACTGGGTCAAGAATGATCTCGACCGGATCATCTTCCAGTGTCTGGGCCGGCCGGCCTGATGGTGGAACCGTGAAACCAGCGGCCGAGGCCGCAACCTCGAATGAAGTCAAGAGAGGTGATTCCTAGGACTGAGATCTTTCACAATCCCAGGAACATCATCGGCGAGATGAAGATTCTCTCGGTTCCTTGTCCTTTTTAAGGAACCGAGAGACATGCGTACACGAAGGCCCCCTCGCCTTTGGTGGGAAGGGATTGGCACATCTCCAGAAAGGATCCGGAGAAAGTGGAGCCCAAGTTGAGCGGTACAAAAAAGGACTTCGAGGACTGATCCATGGCATGAGCCGCCTCTTCCTCGAAGGCCTTAATTTGTTCGAGCTGCAGCTGCGGAGACCACTCATCGGGTTTCCTTAGATTTGACCAGCGGATTCCGTTTCTCTGGTCTGCCCAATTTTAGCCATGTAAGAGGATCATCCAAGACGTTTGGGTGAAATGCGCAACATCTCACAGGCCTGGGTGTCATGGCCGACACCCAGGTAATACATGCACGTGGCATGCGGGTCTGTGTGAGGCATCTTTTGCCTGCACAGGCAGCAGCGGAAACCAGGAAAAGATTTGTCTTCCATAGCGGTTCAGATCACGAAGCAATTTTTATCAACTCTGACGAGATTAAGTTTAAGCAAATCCAAGGATTCTGAAGCCTGGGTCTACTGAACGCGAGAGCGGTAAAGAGGGAACCTGTATCCTCCAGTGGAAAGGAAGATCTGGTGTCATGGGGCGGAGCCAAGGGTTATACCACTCGAGTGGGTGGGAAGAGCCATCTTCAAGACCTTCTGGCAAGATTATTAAAGGGAAAGGACATGACAAACAGTGTGGATAGAACAACATATCCACGATCCTAGAAAAACAATACATACAGCATGGAATTACAATTTCAGAATACAATAACAACTGATAGTGCAAAACATAGAGAAGGCAGTACACAAAAACAGAAAACAAAAAATAAATATTGGGAAAGGGATAAAGTTTTAGTCATAGTAACGTCTTGTAGTACAAAATGCCTAAGAAAAGGGGCCTAGGGTTAATGTACAGTAATAATGCTTAATGTGAGAGGAGAAAGACTGCCTCGGAGAAAACTAATCCTAATACAGTAAAGCAAGTTCAGTGCTAATGGCAGGCGTATTTATCTATAGTGTCAGTTAGGAAGAATGGAGGACAGACCAGAGTAGACAGCTTAAATAATTTCTGCAGGGCATTCCACGCTGTAGGGGCAGTCAAGCTGAAGGCTATCTTCCCATATTCTGAGAAGTGCCTAGGAACGTCAAGCAAAATGACACTGTTTAATGTAAGTGTATATGGGCCTTGGGACATAGACAGAAGCGAGGAACTATATATGGGTATATTATGTAGTATGTCAAACTGATTCAGTTATGCATACTTTCATGTTAATAAAATGAACTGAACTAAACCTTAAATTACTATCTTGCTATGTATGTTCTGAGAACAAACTATTAGATTTGTCATACAGCTCTCTGGCTCAGGTCAGCACTAGTTGCATAAAAAATGCATTTCCTGAAAAACTCAAACTCCTACAATGTTTAGACCAAAGGACAACATTACTCACCTTAGTAATTCTGTTTCTTCTGATGGAGTATTGCTGTATTCTGACAAACTGCAGTTAGCTCCAGCCTTTAAACTGTCCCAGAGAACATAAGGTTAAATTTCTATGCAGTGCGTAGAACACTGAGCTTGAGCTCGGTTGAGGTCTCTGTCTGCAGCCCTTTGAAACCCAACCGTCAGATTCTTACGAGCAAAAACTCACCAACTATACTATGTGGAAATTGTAAAATTTTAAACTAGCCAACTGGCAACAGAGAGTTTTGGATTCCCAAGGAAGACTCAAGTCAGGAAACCCAAAACCAATCCAAAATAAGGATAACAATACAACAAAACACCCAAATAAAAAGGAGGGTGTGCAAGAAGCACCTCTGGGGTGCAGCACTGCACCTGCCCACCCACTTCCCAAAAACCAGGTTCTGAGAAGGGGAGGCAGGGAGAGAGGTCAGAATACAGCAAGACCGCATTAGAAGAAGCACAATTACTAAGGTGAGCAATTTTTTCTTCAAACATGAAGTCTTGCTGTATTCTGACAAACTGCAAACTACCAAGCAGTACCTCCATGGAGGAGGGAGAGAACCTACTTTGGGAATAGGCTCTGAAGTATTGCTGTGCCAAACCGAGCATCACTCCTAGCCTGGATATCCAGAGAGTAATGCTTGGTAAAGGTATGGACTGTTTTCCAGGTGGCTGCTTGACAAATTTCTAACAGAGGGATATCCCTGGCTGCAGCCAGGGAAGCTGCTGTACCTCTTGTAGAGTGAGCCCTCAGGCCTGAGGCTGGAATCTTTCCCAGTTTCTCATAGCAGAATTGTATACAAGACACAATCCACCTAGCAATAGTTCTTTTGGTGGCAGGTTTGCCCTTCCCACTTCCCCATAAATGAGGAACAACTGGAGGGAATCAAACCTGTGACCCTCGGTACGCTCTATGTAGTAGCTAAGGGCTCTTTTAACATCTACACTGTGTAGCCTCCTCTCTCCTGAGGAGGAATGATCAGTGAAGAAGACAGGAAGAGACAGACTGATTCAAGTGGAAGTCTGAGACCACTTTGGGCAAGAACCTCCTATTGGTTCTAAGGACCACTTTATCCCTTTGGAAGGAGATAAAATCAGGTTTCACTGATAGGGCTTGCAGTTCACTGATACGTCTGGCAGAGGTAATGGCTACCAAAAACACAGTTTTCCAAGTCAAGTACTTAAGCTCTGCTGAGGACATAGGCTCAAAAGGAGGTTGCATAAGTTGAGCAATGCAAACATTTAAGTCCCAGGATCCCTAAAGGGTGGGTTGGTATGAAGCAATCCCTTGAAAAATTTACAGAACACAGGATGAGAAGATAGTGAGGAAGACTTCCCCACTGACAGAAAGGCAGAAACAGCTGACAAGTGTACCTTGAGAGTAGCTGGTCTGAGGCCTAGGCCATTAAAATGGACCATATAATCCAAAACTGTAGGCAATTCAGCAGTGTGTGGAAAAATATGCTTCTTGGTACACCAAATGCTGAATCTTTTCCATTTGGAGTTATAAGTCTTTCTGGTGGAGGGCTTTCGAGAAGCTTTGAGAATATCCAGAACCCGCTAAGAGAGATGCAAATCTGCATAATCTAACTCTTCAAGAGCCATGCCTTGAGATCGAGAGATCGAAGATTGGGGTACCAAATCCTCCCCTGATAGGAGGTTAACAGGCTGTAATTCCTGGGAAGAGACAGGGGAAGATGGACTGCTAGAGACAGCAACAGAGGGTACCAAGGCTGTCTGGCCAAGTCTGGAGCAATCAGAATCACTTTGCATGGTTGTGACCTTATCTTGACTAGAACTTTGAACAGTAGAGGAAAGGGAGGGAAGGCACACAGAAATTTCCCTTCCCAGTTCAAAATCAAAGCATCCAGAGGGACTGAACCCAAGACTGGGGGTCTGCAACAAAACAGAGGAAGTTGATGATTGTCTGAGGCTGCAAAGAGATCCATCTCTGGAGTGCCCCAACTTGAGAAAATTACTTTCAACACTAAGGGGTCCAGGGACCATTCGTGATGGCTCTGGGAGATCCTGCTCAGTGCATCTGCTAGCACACTGTCCTTCCCTGGCTGGTGGACTGCTATCAGAGAGGTCTGTAGGGAATAAGCCAGGGACCACAATTTCATGCGTCTCTGTGCACAAGGCCATAGACCGAGTGACTCCCTGCTTGTTGATGTACCACATGGTGGTGGTGTTGTCTGTTCTGACCTGAACTACCTTGTTCTGCACAGACTGAGAGAAAGCTTGCAGGGCCAAAAAAAGTGCCCCAAGTTCCAAGAGATTGATATGAAGAAGGAACTCCTGAGAGGACCACAGCCACTGGGCTGTGAGAGCTCCCAGATGAGCTCCCCACCCTAAAAGGAAAGCATCCGTGGTAAGGACCACCAAATGAGACTGAGTGACAAATGGGACCCCTTGCCTTAAATAGTCCTGATCCTGCCACCGTTGAAGGGCTTGGATCAGTGTCCGAGTCACTGGAATCAGTTTGGTAAGAGGGTCCTTCTTTTGGGACCAAAAGGCCCTCAGATGGAACTGAATGTCCCTTATCTGAAATCCTGCCCATTAGACCACTGCTGTAGAAGCTGCCATGTGACCCAAGAGCTGAAGGAAGTGCCTTGCTGGTTGGGACACCTGAAGGTGAAGGAAGAAGCCAGCTCCACAAGAACGCTTGGCCTTTCCAGGGGAAGAAAGATTCTTGCTTTGACAGTATCTCTCTCTGCCCCTATAAAGGTAAGAAACTGCACTGGTTCGAGGACTGACTTGGGGAGGTTGAGAAGGAACCCTAGGGAAGACAGCACTTGCTGGGTCACTTGCAGGTCTGACTTGACTTGGTCTGGAGACTGACCCACTATGAGCCAGTCATCCAGATATGTAATGATGGAAAACTGCCAACTTGAACCTGAGGTACTTTCTGTGGGAGCACCTGATGGGAATGTGAAAGTAGGCATCTTTGAGGTCCAGGGAGACTAGCAAGTCCCCTGGCCTTAGAGAGGGAAGAATTATTCCCAGAGTCGCCATCTTGAACCTTGGTTTTAAAAGATGTTTGTTCAGGTATCTTTGATCTAGGATGGGTCGCCACTTCCCTGTCTATTTTGGGATAAGGAAGTACCTGGAGTACAGACCTTTTCGCCCCAGTGTAGGGTAGTAACTCTCTCTATGGTTCCTAGGGCCAGAAGACATGAAACCTCTGCCTCTACGGCAAGGGTTTCGGAGAGACTTGCAGGTGGAAAAGATCTGGCCCTCAACTTCGGAAATTTTTTGAAGCTAAGAACCAGTCCCTGGCTAACTACTTCCAGGACCCACTTGTCTGAAGTAACAGACACCCAGTCCTGGAGCCGAAATGCGCCCAGCTTGCCCCAGGGATAGGAGAGTGACCCGGGCAGACCCATCAGGGTGTCTGCTTGGCAGGGCCTTAGGCTGAGGAGTGGATGCAGCTCTGCTCATCCCTCTTCTGCCTCTTCCTCTGAAGAACCCCCTCTGAGAAAAGGGAGAAGAGGCCTGTGCTTGGTAGAAAGGCCTATGAAAAGGCCTGCCCCTGCTCCTAGAATGCCGCCTTTGAGGAGTTGCCTGCCTCTCCTTGGCCTGTGCACTCCTATAAGTGGTCCTATACTTCTTCATATAATTCTCTGTCTGCTCCCCAAACAGAGAATTACCTTCCACAGGAAATCCATGGCCTTAGCCTGGGTGTCCTGTGACAGGCTAGTACATCTGAGCCAAGCCTTCTCCGAAGAGCCACAGATGTAGCCATGACTCTTGATAACACATCACTGGAGTCCACAGCAGCATAGAACTGTACCTTAGATGCCTCAATCCCATCCACAGCCACCTCCTCCAGCTCCTTGGCCAGCTGGGGGGGAAGCCTGTTTAGCCAGTGCCAGTACAGTGTCCCACCTGGACTTCTGGTACCTGGCTGTATAAAACATATAATTAGCCTGCCTGAGTCCCAAAGAGAATGCCATGTATTGCTTTTTTGCCAAGGCGTCCATCCTCCTGGAGTCTTTATCTGGGGGGTGTGAAACCAAGGGGACATTATCCCTGTCACAGGCTGCAGCCTGCACGACCCCAACATGGCTGCACTGTTGGTAGAAAAACTCTGTGTCCGAGCCTGATAAGGTGTACCTCTTATCCATTCTTCTATCAACAGGAGGTACAGAATTAGGAGGCTTTAAAATTTTTTGAGTCCGTTTCCCAACAGATTTGTGCAAGGGAATAGACAGCCTCCTGGACTCTGGGATGTCCATCATCTCTACAAAATCAGGCTCCTCTTGATCCTCTGTAGCTTCCTCCATAGGAAGCTGAAGAGTTTCAGCCACTTTCCTGTAAAACAAATAGTGGGGAGGGGACTCAGAGAGCCTAGGAGGGGAAACACCAGAAGGTCTGTCTGGGGAGATGTCCGGTTCAATGGGCACATCCCGACTTTCTGCTCCATCATAGTCATCATCCAGTTCAAAATCCTCCTCCTCCTCATATTCCGATTCATAAAAATCTTCAGGGGCATATTCCTGAACCGGTGGAACCAACCAAACCGAGCTCCTAGCCAACTGAGCCGGATCGGAAGGAATCGGGGCGAAGCGATTCAACAATCCGAATCGCTCGGGCAATCTCATCAGCGGTCGGAACATGAACCTCTGGATCTGAACCGGATGATTTGTCTTTCCTTTACTTCTTTGTAGGAACCGATCCCTCAGGATCGGCTCTCCTCTTGCCTGAAGAAGTATCGCCTGGTCAGAGGGCACTCTTTCTGGTTCAGTCAGAACCGAACCAGGCTGGCCATCCGGGTCAGTGGACTTCTCAGCCTCCTCTTCCCTAAGTCTACCTAATCTCTTTTCCAGGGTAGACTTAGGAAAATGTTTACAAATTTGGCAGTCTGTATCGAGGTGTTCAAACCCCAGACAATAAACACAGGTGGTGTGGGGATCGGCCTTAGCAAAGACCTCCCCACACTCACTGCAGTGTTGAAACCCAGTGGGCCTGTTTTATTTCTTGGGTTTCTCAGACACGGCCAACCTACCCAAACTTACCCTTTTTTCGGCAACTGCCAGGCAAGACTCCCTTATCGGTTCCTAACCATGTCACGGGTATTGGAAAAAACATTTAAAATACATTTTTTTTTAGAACCGATAAGGACCGGTAACCACACACTAAAGTAAAGTATAAAAAAATCAATATAAAGGATCGGTTCAGCCAAACTGATCAAACAAACTTACAATTTCCACACAATAATCAGAAACAACTATCTAGCACTCACGGTATCGCAGACAGAGCCTGAACAGACGATGCAGAATAAATTCTGAATCATTTTGGTTTAAAACCGACACTTTAACCAACTTTTGAATCGAGCTGAAGGAGAAATCTCCGGAGCGACTGTTCAGTGAGGCGGAATAAAGAATCTGACGGTTGGGTTTCAAAGGGCTGCAGACAGAGACCTCAACCGAGCTCGAGCTCAATGTTCTATGCATTGCACAGAAAGTTAACCCTTTGTTCTCCGGGAGAGTTTAAAGGCTGGAGCTAACTGCAGTTTGTCAGAATACAGCAAGATTTCATGTTGTTTGAAGAAAGAATTCTCAAACTGTACCCACATTAGCAAACTAAAAACCAATAACAAGCTTGTGAGAATTAGAGTCTATTCTGGGATACGACTGCAACTACCTGTATGTAGTTGGTAGTAATAAATTAGAAGTTTTGGTTCCAGAGAAGAGATGGACTTTGAACCAGATGTGATGAGGAATTTTTCCGCAGTGTCTTAATGTCACACTTTGTGCTCAATTTTCCAGCACAGCGTAACTAAAATTAAACTGCTGATCAAAGTGGAATCTTGACTCAGCTATAAAATTACAATTTCTAAGACCATATCCTCTTCCTCAAAAATCAAATAATGCCCTGGGTTGATCTGTCTGTCTGTGTCTCTCTCTCTGTCTCAGTGGCTTCTTTCAAGCTCTGAGACTTTTATACCCTTTTCTCTCCCAGAATCCCCACATGCACTTCTTATTCTCCCCCCCCTGCTAAATTTCCCTACCTTTACACTCTCCACCATTTCTGACTACTCTTCAGCCAGCTTTACATAAAAACATAGACTTTGACGGCAGATGAGGACCACTTGGCCCACCTAGTCTGCCGTTTCTTTTTCCTACCCTTCCAGAATTTGCCAGCAACTGTGGTGGTAACACAGACTAAAGTAGTAGTCTGTGATGGCCAGAACAATTTGTATTCAAACCAGCAATGATACTGAGAGATGACAATCTGTTCTCGGCAGACGCAGGATCCCACTGGAAATGAGATGGGGCATCTAAGCCATGCCATCCTGTATAAAGTAATAGCTTGTGAAACACTTCAGTATGCAATACATGAGCAGTACTACATACATGTCAGTAATGTACTATTTTTTCAGTCCAGGCACTACCAGCGGTTAATCAAAGTAACAATGATACTGGGATGTCAATAGCACTGAGATATACAAAAGACCATGTCACTATGCAGACTACATCATAGCCAGGCCAAGCACATTGAAAGGTAACATTAATTTTCTTAAAACATTTCTGCTTCTAAAATCCATGAGCATGCACAGCTTCCAAAAAACTCTGGTTAGAGCCAATATGGCTGCTAATGCATTAGCCTGATAAGCAATATCAAACAATGTGCGGCTTAGTTGTAATTTACTTGTTGTATTATTGTGATGTAAAAATTCCTCATTTACCGGACAACACGGAAAATGTTTATGGAGCATGGATTCAGCCACCTTTCAGGAACTACTTGAAATGTGGATGAGGGTCAAGCAGCCGGTACGCACTAGTATAGCGACCCATGCAATCAACAGCACTTCATTACAGTTGTGCTATGGTAGGCACCTTGCTAGCTTTTCCCCTCTGAAGGGTTAAAATAGCAAAGTTTAGTTTTTTCTGTTTCGGCAACACCCAGCAAATCCGAGGGCCTACGGTCAGTCTTCAATATTCTCCAACTGAATCTATGCACTTCCAAGCTCCTCCTTAATGCTGCAAAAAAACAAAACAAAAAAAGTTATCTAATTTCTACCCCCAACAATAAGCGGTTAACTGACCACTCCATCCCTGGTGTTCTTACACTACTAGGTGATAGACCGGAACTGGTAGGACTTTTAAATACTTATTTATTTATTTAGACAGCAGTTTGGAAAACCTTTGAGCCATAGGCTCATTTACAAAGGTACCTTGTCACAGTAAGACAAACGAAAATACACAGTATAACAGTATAACACAGTATAACAGTAACTTAAGACATAAATACAAACAAGCAGGTACAGGTAGGATTGATGCAAACAATACCAGAGTTATGTTGTCCTTAGCAGCTTAGTAGTAAGCTTTGTCATTAGTATTGAGTACGGCTTTGACTAGTGGCAATTACAGCTTTGGGTGTTAACAAGGTGGTTCCGTAAGGACGTTTTGAAGCACGATATAGTTGGAGCTTCGGAGATGGAGGAGGGCAGTGTGTTGAACCAGGAGGGGGCCCTAAAGCGGAAGGCTCTTTGGCCGTGAGAGGTCCTAGCTCTAGGGATAACAAGAGATGTTTTCCCAGAGGTCCTAGTGGGACAGAGCGGCGGATGGTGGTGGTCAATCCAGGCCGGGATAGCCCAAGGAGGGTCTTTTTTGTAAGGGTACAGGTCAGATATTTGAGGTGCTCGTCAAGATCAAGTACCAAGCGCTTTGGCGTACAGTGAACAGGTGTGTTAGCCTAGGTGCCCCAGTAATTAACCTGCAGGCCTTATTCACAGTAGTGCGAATTTTACGGAGGTG
The DNA here is from genome assembly GCA_016271365.2 of Neoceratodus forsteri. Classification (NCBI taxonomy): domain Eukaryota; kingdom Metazoa; phylum Chordata; order Ceratodontiformes; family Ceratodontidae; genus Neoceratodus; species Neoceratodus forsteri. The sequence goes on from CM057451.1 coordinate 1,099,434,821, forward strand.
GTCTGATCAGCAGCACCATACACCGCAGTCCATAGTCCACTAGGGACAGGATAGAGGAGGTGATCATGAGTCAAGAGGCTCCGGGGAGGCAGTGTTTATACTGATGTAAGATGCCCAATCGGATATTAGTGGCAGTGGCTAGGGCAGCGATGTGTCCATGGAAGGAGAGGGAAGAGGTCAAATGGATCCCTAGGTATTTATAGGAGCAAACTTGTTCGAGTGGGAAGAGGACCGCAGTGAATGAGGAGTTTGAAGTTGCAGGACTTGTTTTGAGGATGAGTGAAGAACATGTTTTTGTTTTTTAGATTATCGCTAATCTATGTTCCTTGAACCAGCCCTCGGCTTCAGCAGAGACTGCAGCAGGTCCCTGGAGGGCAATAAGGGTTTGACTTGAGGCAAAGATGACTGCATCATCAGCGTATAATAGAATGTTCCCCGAGCAAGAGCGTGAAGGGTGTTAAGGTAAAGGAGAATAGTAAGGGCCCAGAATGGAGCCCTGGGGAACCCAGAAAGATGGGACAGATGTCTGAGTAGGTCCCATTAATTTTACACGCTGTGAGCGGTCAGACAGATAACTGGTGCACCAGGAGATAGGCCCAGCAGCAAAACCAGAGAGACTAAGGGCATCAAGAAGGAGGGGTGGGAGACAGTGTTGAAAGCTTTAGAGAGGTTAATGAAGCACCGCACCAGCCAGAGAGAACCAGTGTCTAAGGAGGAGGGAGAAAGTTGGAGAACTCTAGGAGGGCTGTGTTGGTACTGTGGCCCGCTCGGAAGCCATGCTGCTCAGGACATAGGACACTGTAGGTGGAGAGGTAGTCAGAGATTTGAGAGGCTACCACTTTTTCCAAGGCCTTGGAGAGAGGAGAGAGAATGGAGATTGGACGATAGTTTTCAGCCACAGTCCTATCACCACCTTTAAAGATAGGGGTGACAGTGGCGACTTTCCAGGCAGTTGGAACCTTCCCCAGGCAAAGAGAGTGGTTGATGAGGCATGTGATCGGGGTAAGGACTGTGTCTAAGACCAGCCGAGGGATACACGGATTCAGGGTGTCACTGCCCGTATTATTACTCTTGAGGGCAGTGACAAGGTGCAGCCTAAGTTCTTGGGCAGAAACACGGCGGAGGAGAAAATAAGGGCGTAGAAAGATTTACGGCAGGTAGCTGGGGAGAGGGTCAAAAAAGTGTAGGGAGGATAGGCTAAGGTCAGTGAATGAGGTGTTGAGGTGGTTGGCTATGAGGGCTGGGTCTGAAGAGATCACGCCATTAATGTTGATCTGGGTGGGGGGGTGGAGTGCACTCCCATTTAACTGTTTAATGTTATCCCAGAAGGTTATGGCTGATAATAAACTTTCTTTTAGCAACCATACTGATAATTTACGTAAGAAACCAAGGCCAAGCCAGCCCGGTGGCGCTGAGGGCTGAGGCGCTGGATGCCTTACTTTACATTACACCGGCAACCCCGGTTCGGGGATGAGCCCGGGCAGTCGGGGGTCAGCAGGGGCGAGAGAGGATCGAGAGTCTCTCGAGGAGGGAGGGATTGTCATCCCACCTGTCAATCGCCCTCTGGGGGGGGCTGGAGACAGGCAGCCGGCGGGCGTGTGTGTTCCCCCACTTGCGCATGCCTACATCTTATGCTGGGAGGGACACCAAGAAAAATGGAAAAAATGACAGTCAGTGGCTTCATCAAGTCCCGACCCCTTTCCGCCGGTCCACCGTTCGGCTTCCTCGGATTTGGATTGTGCTCCGGGAGGGGACATAGCTCCCTTCCCAGCCCCACCACGTAGGGTAGTCCGTGGGGAGTCTTGATGATGGTCATGGCGGTCTGGCTGACGGATAGGTGGTGTGGGACAGAGTTCACAGAGTTCCTGCCTCCAACGCACCCAGGAGGATAAACACTTAAATGAAAAAAAAAAAAAAGAAACTCAGGCCAAGTTAGGGTTTTTACTATAGAAATAGAAATAAATTCACTTTACCCCTGGATGCCCACAGAACCCTAGTCAGAGCTACATTCTTACCCTGCTCGACTATGGAGATTTTATATATAGAGGTGCTGCTGCTAGACAACTTGCCAAACTGGCGGCACTTAGATTCATTATTGGCCTGCCTACAAGAACCCATCACTGTGCCCTCTATGCATCTGTTGGCTGGCCTTCCCTCATCACTAGGCACCTCCAAAACCTCTAAGTGTGGCCCTTTAAGTCTCTTGGGCATGACATACTCCAATATATCTGATCTGCTCTGTAAATCCTCTAGTCTATATAACCTGAGAGCATGTAACTATATTTTGCTCAGAACTGCATCCAAATATGGGAAAATGGCCTTCAGATTGCTTGTCCCACATACTGGAACAAACTTCAGTTCTGCCTCAAACTTAACTCTAGTGTGAACTAAGTACCTTCAAATTTCGGATTGACCCCTACTGCTTTGACAACTGTACTTGCTCCTACTATTTGCTACCGTTATTGATTGCCTTTTAGAGTGCTGCTCTTAAATTGTTCTAAATTTATTCAGCCCTGCTCTGCTACCATGTTATGCCTTATAGTATATGTTTTTGCTCTATTCTGTACCTTTTATTTTTTATTATGGCCTATCAGACTGTACACTGTTATAACTGTGTGCTATTCCTCACTCTGTATACTTGCCACCACTGTGATGTTTCTGTACTGGACTGTCCTAACTAGGACCGCCTAGCAATGAGCTTTGCTCAGTGGAGCTTTTCCTGGTAAAACAAATAAAATTAACTGAAAATGAAATTAAACACGATGTCTGCTTTCAGATTTGTAAATGGAAAGACTTTACTAAGGGAACCTATCAGCTCTAATTTAGTGCCAAACATATCAGACAGGAACCCTGCCTTTTGGAATTTGTTTCTTCATTATATAGCATGTTGCATTTTGACACGTTAATTTAGTAAGTTTTATGTCTTTAGAAGGGTGCAGTTTACAAAGAAGCAGTCCTGGAGGGGGCATGTCACAGAGTCAGCTTCTGGACCGGACGTTTCCCGCAGGTGCGACACACTGCTGCACAACAAAAGTTAACATTTTGTTTGACTACTGGGCAGCTTTATTTCCTCAACATCCAAAGATTCTGGACTATCTGAGCTGTTGAACGAAGCCACATTTGAGTATGGGGAGGCAAAAGAATCAATCTGCGGGACCTCCAAAAACGAACTACGCAGCAACCTACTATAGCAGGAGGCTCAGATGATCTGGGAGGGACCAGGCAATACAGACCCATAGTCGGCAACTCCCTGGCAAACAATGTTGGACTCAATTAAAGCCATGGACTATAATATAGAGAAAATTCTCAAGAAACTCAAGTCCCACAATGCAGCAATAAAGGATCTGTTTTCCACAGCGGCTGCTGCATACAAGAGAAGTACACATGCAAACCAAAAACTGGAGCACTCTCACCCATCTTCAAATACCACCAAGGCGCTTCAAGTAAATTATAAACTTTTATTAAGTGAAAAAACAACACATATTGCCTGACACGTTTCAGATAAAATATCCTCTCTCAAATATCCGAAAAGCGTCTGGCAATATGTGTCGTCTTTTTCACTTAATAAAAGTTTATAATTTATCGGAAGCTCTGGTATCTACAATGGGGAGAGGCTCCAGTTTTTGGTTTGCATGCTGATTTGTTTTAACTGTAGAGCACCACGTTTCCTTGTGCACACTTTTTGAGAAGCAATACAAGAGAAGTACTGCAACGCAGGCTATGGTGGCCATCCCGACTAAAAAAAAAACAAACAAAAAAAAAAATCACCACTCCAGGGCAGTTAGAAGCACTCGAAAGCAAATCAAGAGACGACAACCTACGGGTGGTGGGGCTCCCAGAGGGAGTCAAAGGCTCTAATTTATTGACTTTCTTAAAGGTCTGGCTCAAAGATATTGTTTCTGTATCAGAGGATTTCGATTGGTCCTTACTCAGGCAGGCTTCCGTGTGAATCCTCGGGTTCGGCCTGTGTCTCCCAGCCAGACGCGTACTGTCCTGCTCCATACAACAGGTCCAGAGGTCCAGGGTTTTTTGCTGTCTGCTGCAAGGGCAGCCTAGCCATTATTGGTCCAAGAGCCGGACGTGAAACCTTTTCCAGACTTTTCCTTACAGCCCAAGGTCAGAAGAAAAAATTACTCACCTTAGTAATTATATTTCTTCTAAAGGAGTCTTGCTGTATTCTGACAACTGCAGTGATTCCCAACCTTTGAACTGCCCCGGAGAACTAAGGGTCAACTTTCCTTGCAGGGCATGGAACGCTGAGCTCGAGCTCGGTTGAAGCCTCTGTCTGCTGTTGTTTAAACTCCAACCGTCAGATTCTTACGAGCCCAACTAAACTAAAACCTCTATGAGGAAATTTTAAAAATTCTACTAGCCAACTGGCTGAAAAGTTTTGGACTCTCAAGAAAGACTCAAGTCAGGAAACCCAAAAACTAAACCCAATGTACTCAAAAAACAACAATAAAAAATCAGCACCCAAACAAAAAGGGAGGAGGGTGCCAGCCAATACACCCCTGGGGTGCAACACTGCATCTGCCCACCCACTTCCCAAAAACAGGTTCTGAGAGAGGAGGCAGGGAGGGAGGTCAGAATACAGCAAGACTCCATTAGAAGAAATATAATTACTAAGGTGAGTAATTTTTTCTTCAAACAACATGAAGTCTTGCTGTATTCTGACAACTGCAGACTATCAAGCAGTACCTCCAAGGAGGAGGGACAGACCCTACTTTGGGAATAGGCTCTGAAGTCCTGTTGTGCCAAAGCAAGCATCACTCCTAGCCTGGATATCCAGAGAGTAATGCTTGGTAAAGGTATGAACTGTTTTCCAGGTGGCTGCTTGACAAATTTCTAGGAGAGGGATATCCCTGGCCGCAGCCAGGGAAGCGGCTGTACCTCTTACGGAATGAGTCCTCAGGCCTGAGGGTGGAGTTTTTCCCAGTTTTTCGCAGCAGAATTGTATACAAGACACAATCCACCTGGCAATAGATCTTTTGGTGGCAGGTTTGCCCTTTCCCACTTCTCCATAAGTGAGGAACAACTGGAGGGAGTCAAACCTGTGACCCTTGGTACGCTCTATGTAGTAACTAAGGGCTCTTTTGACAACTAAACTGTGTAGCCTCCTCTCTCCTGAGGAAGAATGATCAGTGAAGAAAACAGGGAGAGACACAGACTGGTTTAAATGGAAGTCTGAAACCACTTTGGGCAAGAACCTTCTATTGGTTCCAAGGACCACTTTATCCCTATGAAAGGAGATAAAATCAGGTTCCACTTACAGGGCTTGCAATTCACTGATACGCCTGGCAGAGGTAATGGCTACCAAGAGCACAGCTTTCCAAGTCAAGTACTTAAGCTCTGCTGAAGACATAGGCTCAAAGGGGGGTTGCATAAGTTGAGCAGTGCAAACATTCAAATCCCAGGCAGGAGCAGGGTCTCTAAAAGGGGGATTGGTGTGAAACAATCCTTTAAAAAATTTCCAGAACACAGGATGGGAAGATAGTGAGGAAGGCTTCCCACAGACAAAAATGCAGAAACAGCTGACAAGTGTACCTTGAGAGTAGCTGGTCTGAGGCCTAGGCCATTAAGATGGACCATATAATCCAGAACCGTAGGTAATTCAGCAGTGTCTGGAGAAGTATTCTTCTTAGAACACCAAATGCTGAATCTTTTCCATTTGGAGTTGTAAGTCTTTCCGGTGGAGGGCTTTCGAGAAGCCTTGAGGATGTCCAGAACCCCTTGGGAAAGATGCAGATCTGCAAACTCTAACTCTTCAAGAGCCATGCTTTGAGATTGAGAGACCGAAGATTGGGATACCAAATCCTCCCCTGAGAGGATGTTAACAGGTTGTAATTCCTGGGAAGAGACAGGGGAAGATGGACTGCTAGGGACAGCAGCAGGGGGTACCAGGGCTGTCTGACCCAATCTGAAGCAACCAGGATCACCTTGCAGGTTGATACCTTATTTTGACTAAAACTTTGAACAGGAGTGGGAAAGGGGGGAAGGCATACAGAAAATACAGGTTACTCACCTGTAACAGGAGTTCTAGGAATGGTATATGTTGTTCATCCACACTTATTGGCAGGTTCCTTGCCGCTTTAAATCTTGCCAGAAGGTCTTCTAGCTGGCTCCTCCCACCCACCCGGGTGGTAAAACTCTCGGCTCCGCCCCATGACACCAGATCTAGCCCGCTGGAAGCCAGGTTGTGCGTCGAAGCCGGGGAGGTCGGGGTGTGTGGATGAACAACATATACCATTCCTAGAACTCCTGTTACAGGTGAGTAACCTGTATTTCTAGGGACATGGATATGTTGTTCATCCACGCTGTCTGGCAGACTCCTAGCAGTTCTCTGGGAGGAGGGAGGCAAGGCGCACACCCCCTGCTTAGGGAATAAAGACTGGAGAACCGAGGCCCCAAAACCAGCATCCCGGCGTGACTCAAGGTCGATGTGGTAGTGGGTAATGAAGGTATGTGCCAACTTTCAGGTAGCAGCCCTGCAGATATCCTGGATAGGGACATCCCTGGAAGCAGCCACCGATGCAGCGGTATGGCAGGTAGAATGAGCTCTTATCCCTCTGGGAGGCTCCATGCCCGCCAACCTATAGCAGAGATCTATGCAGGAGGTGACCCACCTGCTTATCGTCCGCTTGGCTGCAGGTCTTCCAGGTGCGGCTTCAGCGTAGGTGACAAACAGCTGGCGAACCACTCCCCGAACTTCAGCCGTCCGCTCCTTATAATAAGCGAGCACTCTTCTAGGGTTCAAAGTATGGAGCCTATATTCGGCCTCCGAGGTGTGATTGGGGTAGAACACCGGCAGAGTCAACACCTGGTTAAGGTGAAACTCCGACACCACCTTCGGAAGGAACTTCGGGTGGGGGCGCAGGACAACCTTGTCCCTGTGGAAGACCAGATAAGGAGACTCAATGGAAAGCACCTGGAGCTCTCCCATCCTTCTGGCTGACGTGATAGCCACCAAGAAGGCGGTTTTCCACGACAGGTGAGAGATATCGCACCTGTGCACTGGTTCGAATGGCTTGCCCATGAGCTTGGCCAATACCAGCAGTAGATCCCATGGAGGTGGAGGTTCTCGCACCAGAGGGGAAATGTGATCAAGGCCTTTGAAAAAGCGTCCGACCACCTTCTCCTGCGCCACCGACTGCTTCCCGGCCCGCGCCCGGTAAGCAGGGATGGCTGCAGGTGCACCTTAAGGGTCGTCGACCGACGCCCTTGCTGAGAAAGGGACCACAGGTAGTCCAGAATGCTTGCCAAGGGACAGGCGGAAGGTCCAAGCCTTGCCTGACACCAAATGGAGAATCTCTTCCATTTGAAGGCATAGCATTTCCTGAGTCGACTCCTTACGGGGCCGCCTCACGACGTTGAGGACCTCGTCGGAAAAGACCCAGGCCTGGAACTCTGCAGCTCAGGAACCAGGCCGTCAGGTGCAGGGATTGAAGGTCCGGATGGAATACCTTCCCCTGAGTGACTGAGATCAGGTCCGAGCGGGCTGGAAGCCGCCTCGGGAGCCTGGAGCTGAGACTGAGGAGATCTGGATACCAGAACTGGCGGGGCCAGTCTGGGGCTACCAGAATCACCTGCACCTCGTCCCTCCTCGCCTTGAGAAGCACCTTGTGGATCAAGGGAAATGGGGGAAAGGCGCAGAAGAAGCCCGGGGTCCACGGCCTCGAGAAGGCATCCCCCTGCAGCGAGCCCTGCTGAGGGGGGCGGGCATGGAACTGTCTCAGCTTCGCATTCTCCCTGGAGGCAAACAGGTCTACCTGAGGCGTGCCCCAATGGGAGAAGAGATCTTGTACTACCTCCGGCAGGAGAGACCACTCATGGGAAGCAGCCCCTATCCGGCTTAGGGCATCGGCCAGGGTGTTGGAGGCTCCTGCCACGTGAATGGCTAGGAGATCCGCCTCCAGGCTGCGTACGAGGGACCATATGCAGAGAGCTTCCTTGCATAACAGCATGGAGCGCGTCCCGCCCTGGCGGTTTAGGTAGTACATGGTCGTGGTATTGTCCGTCTGGACCTGAACCACTTGACCCCGTAGAAACGGAGTGAAGGCGGTGAGAGCTAGGCGGACCGCTCGGAGCTCCAGCAGGTTGATATGGCATTGGGACTCCTGAGGGGACCAGAGGCCGTGCGCTCTGTGCTCCCCCAGATGGGCACCCCAACCCATCAGAGATGCATCGGTCGATAGAGAGACCGTCGGCTCGGGGCGGATGAGCGGGATGCCCTCCTGCAGATGTGCCGGAATGGTCCACCACAGGAGAGCGTTCCACATCTCCTGGGGCACTGTCACGGGCTGGTCCAACGGATCGCAGCGTTATGACCACTGGCTGGCCAGTCCCCACTGAAGGGGACGCATGTACCATCGGGCCCAACGGACCATGCTGGTGCAGGCCGCCATGAGGCCCAGGAGGTGCAGGAAGTCCCGGGCAGGGCGTGATTGCCCAACCAGAAATGACTGGGCAAAGGAGGAAAGAACCTCGGCCCTGTCCGCCGGGAGCCGAGCTCTGGCTCGAAGACAGTCGAGCTCTGCCCCGATGAAGAGTATCACCTGCTTCGGCACGAGTTCTGACTTGGCCTCGTTAATGAGGAGGCCAATCTGACAGCAAACCTGGAGAGCCAGATCTCTGGAACACTCCACCTCTGCTCTGGAGGGGGCTGCAATCAGCCAGTCGTCCAGGTAGGGGTACACCCGGACCCTTCCGCACCGCAGGAATGCTGTCACCACTGCCATGCATTTGGTGAAGACCCTGGGAGCTAGAGAGAGGCCGAAGGACATGGCCCGGAACTTGTAAAGGGATCCCTCTGCTCTGAAGCGGAGAAATCTCTGCTGAGACGGACGGATCGGGACGTGAAAGAACGCGTCCTGGAGGTCCAGGGAACAGAACCACATGCCTCGTTCCAAGGATGGTATTATCTGAGCCAAAGTGACCATCCTGAAGGTCCAAGACCTTAGAAACCTGTTCAGGTCGTGCAGGTCGAGGATGGGGCGCCAGCCCCCCATCCGATTTGGGACCAGGAAATACCTGGACACAAACCCCGGGTCTGGAGGAGGATCTGCCACCTTCCTGATCACCTCTTGTTCAGGCAGGCAATATCGGCTCGTGGGCGGCCGAGGCCTCACGGACCCGTGGCCCCGGCGATGGCTCGAAAGGGTGGGCTGCTCGAACTCCAGAGGCAGGCCCTTTCCTACCACCTCCAACACCCAGCGGTCCATGGTGATAGCGGACCAGGCGGAAAGGAAGTGGTGGAGCCGTCCCCCCATGGGGGGAACCCAGGGGGGAGTGACGAGGCTGGGGGCAGCACCCCTCAACCCGTCACTGGGCAGGCTTGGAGGAGGACCCGGCCGAGGGACATCCTGGGCCTTTACCTCCTTGCTTCCTGTTGGAGGAAGCCGCCGGCTTGGGTTTGGGACGCCAAGCGCAAGCCTGCTGGCCATGTTGCTGGTGCTGTTGGGTCAGTCGTGCTGCAGGGGCTGAAGGACTAAAGGACTTATGCTGTTGTTGACGGCGGCATTTGTCCCTCTGGGCGGAGGTGACCGAGTCCAGAGTGGCATTGGACTTTTCGATCCGCTGGAGGTGTCCCTCCACTCCAGGGCCAAAGAGGTCAGTCCCCAAGAAGGGGACGTCCGCCAACTTGTGTTGGGTATCCGCCGTGAAGGTGGATATCCTCAGCCACGCCCTGCGGTACATGGCCACCGCGGCCGCTACTGACCTGGCACAGGAATCACCTATGTCCAGAGCAGTCTGAAGCTGCTGCTTCGCCACCGCCCTACCCTGGTCCCGCACCTGACGGACCGTGGTCTGCAGGTCGGCCGGAGATGAGGACAACCTCATCCAGGAGCCCATGAGGGCATGGGAGAAGTGTGCCATCAGCACGGCCGAGCTGGCCTGTCGGAGGCCAAGTGAGGATGCAGCGTACACCTTGAGCCCGGCAAAGTCCAGCTTTTTGGACTCTTTGTCGGGGCTTATCAACGTCCCGAGCATTTCCGGAACGCCGGAAGACGCTGTCGGTGACTAACCCCTCAGCAGAGGGGTGCTCCGAGAAACCGGGCAAAGAGCCGGTAGGGACCGCACACTTCCTGGCCATCCTGGCCAAGGGCGCAGGACAGGAAGCAGGCTGCGGCCAAAGCTCCAAGGCTGGGCCGACACTGGCCTCAGCCACCAGAAAGGCCTCCATGGGGGAATCCCCTCGGTCCAGTATCTCCGTCAGGGGATACCTGGCCCGTTTGGACACGGGCTCCAGCTGCATCCCAGTGGACTCCGAGATGAGTCAAAGCAGACCCAAGAAGGACGATGGGCTATCGTCCAATGACTGGCCCCCGGAGGACTCCAGGTCGACCTGCCTAGAGAACAGGGAGGAGTCGTCATCGAACTCCGAAGAGTCTGCAAAGAGCTGCCTCGGCCCTAAGCCACCCTCCACCTGCCGAGGACGGTCGGGAGTGAGGGTGACCGACAACCTGTGGGGCAGGCCGTGACCCGACCGAGAATCCTTGGTCGGTGCCCCAGCCTTTGGTTGTGGAGGTGTAGGTTCCGCCACAATCGGTGGAGCAGCTGGTTTCGGCCGAACAACCGGCCCAGGAATGGGCATCTCGACTGCGGCGAGCGGTTGCTTCGGTCGTTCGGGTGCCAGCCACTTGATGGTCGGGGGCTGAATCGGAGTCGATTTACTCCCGGACAACAGTAACTGCTGCCACATAAGCTCCTCGTAACGTCGACACAATTTACGTCAAAGCCTCTCCTCATCCGAGGAGGAGGACGAGGAGGAACGGTGTCGCCGCTTACTTCAGTACCGAGACCGCCGATGTCGGCGGGAACGGCTTGACCAAGATGAAGTCCAAGACCAAGACCCTCGGGGTGACCGAGGGCGGGTCTGGGAAGGGGCGGGGGACACCCGCTTCTCGGCTCGGGCACTTTAGCCGGGGACTGCTGCCCCAAAGGCGCAGGCAGATCCTCAGTCTCCACCAGGGAACCGGCGAAGGTGGGTTGTCGGCTTCACCAGTCGACAACCCGTCCGACGGGTCGAGGAATATCTCGACTGCGTCGACGGGAGTCTCGGCAGGTTGGCCTGACGGGGACACCGTGAAGCCAGCGGCCTGAGCAGCAACTTTGACCGAAGTCGACGGTTGGCTGTCCAGGGAAGGAGACCTCTCCCGCTCCCACGAACGCCGATGGTGGGACTTACCCTTCGACTCCTTCTTCTTGGGCAGAGAGGAATGTCCCAATGGCCCCTCTCCCTTCGGGGAAAGGGACTGACAAAGCCCCTTGAACGAAGCCGAGTACGAGGAACTCAAGAGAGAGTGGATAAATGCCGCGGCCGAGGAGGAGGAAGATATGGCCTGGGCCGCCTCCTACTCCTCGAGGGCGATAATATGCTCGAGCTGCTCAGCCGAGCCAGCCGCCGCAGACACCGCCCAAATAGCCTCTTTGGATTTTACAGGCGGGTAAGGCTTCTCGAGGCGCCCGAGCTTCCAATCGAGACGGCGTGATCCCCAGGATGGTGGCGAAAAAAGAGCAGCGCACAACTCGCAGGCCTAAGGTTACGTGATCTAGGCCTAGGCAGTAGCGCATTTGGAGTCGGATCCGTCCTGGACATTTTCTGCCGCAAGGGCACCTCCAGCAGGAATCGATTGTCCATCGCGAGCTGCGGGGGATGATGAACCGAAGTTTAGAAACTTCAAAACTAGTTTCGGACCAGACTTCGAAGAGTTAGAGATCCAGTCTAAGCGCGGAGCGCTAAGGAGGAACCTGAGCTTCCAAGCGTAAGGAAGATCTGGCGTCATGGGGTGGAGCCGAGAGTTTTACCACCGGGTGGGTGGGTGGGAGGAGCCAGCTTGAAGACCTTCCGGCAAGATTTAAAGCGGCAAGGAACCTGCCAATAAGTGTGGATGAACAACATATCCATGTCCCCAGAACTTCCCTTCCTAATTTAGAACCAGGGCGTCCAGGGGGACTGAGCCCAAGACTGAAGGTCTGCAGCAAAAAAGAGGGAGTTGGTGATTGTCTGGGGCTGCAAAGAGATCTATCTCTGGAGTGCCCCACCTTGAAAAAAATCACTTTCAACACCAGAGGGTCCAGGGGCCATTCGTGATGGCCCTGAGAAATCCTGCTCAGTGCATCTGCTAGCACATTGTCCTTGCCTGGAAGGTGAACTGCTACAAGACAGGCTTGCATGGAATAAGCCAGGGACCACAACTTCATGGCTTCTGTGCACAAGGCCGTGGACCAAGTGCCTCCCTGCTTGCTGATGTACCACATGGTGGTAGTGTTGTCTGTTCTGTCTTGAACCACCTTGTTCTGAACTGACTGTGAGAACGCTTTTAGAGCTAGAAAAACCTGCCCTGAGCTCTAGAAGATTGATGTGGAGAAGGGATTCTTGGGGGGGACCACAGGCCCTGGGCAGTGAGGGACCCCAGGTGGACTCCCCAGCCCAGAAGAGAAGCATCTGTGGTAAGGACCACTGAACAAGACTCAGCAACAAAAGGAACACCTTGCCTTAAACTTTCCCGATTCTGCCACCACTGGAGGGCCTGGATCAAGGTCAGAGGCACTGGAATCAGTTTGGTAAGGGAGTCCTTTCTCCAAGACAAGTAAGCTCTCAGGTGGAACTGAATATCCCTCATCTGGAATCTTGCGCCTTGGACCACTGCTGTTGAAGCTGCCATGTGGCCCAAGAGCTGGAAGAAATGCCTTGCTGGTTGAGTTACCTGAAGGCTGAAGGAAGAAGCTAGTTCCATAAGAGCCCTTGCCCTTTCTAGAGGAAGAAAGGCTCTTGCTCAGAGTGTGTCTAGTTCCACCCCATAAAGGTAAGGAGATGGACTGGTTCAAGAACTGACTTGGGAAGGTTGAGAAGAAATCCTAGGGAAGTGAGCACTTGCTGGGTCACTTGCAGGTGAGACTTGACTTGGTCTGGAGATTGACCCACTAATAGCCAATCGTCCAGATAAGGAAATATGGAAATCTTTTGCCTTATTAGAAAGGCAACTACTACTGCCAGGCACTTTGTGAAAACCCTTGGAGCTGAGGTTAGGCAAAAGGGCATTGCTCTGAACTGATAGTGGCCTGAGGGCAACTCGAACCTGAGGTACTTTCTGTGGGAGCACCTGATAGGAATGTGAAAGTAGGCATCTTTGAGGTCCAAGGAGGCTAGCCAGTCCCCTGGCCTTAGAGAGGGAAGGATTATTTCCAGACTTATCTTGAACTTTGGTTTTAAAAGATGTTTGTTCAGATATCATAGGTCTAGGATGGGTCGCCACTCTCCTGTCTTTTTGAGGGTCAGGAAGTACCTGGAGTACAGATCTTTGCCCCAGTGTAGGGTAGGAACTCTCTCAATGGCTCCTAGGGTCAGAAGAGATGAAACCTCTGCCTCTAGGGCAAGGGTTTACGAAAGATTTGCAGGTGGAAAAGATCTGGCTCTCATCTTTGGAAATTTTTTGAAGCTGAGAACCAATCCCTGGCTTACTACTTCCAGGACCCACTTGTCTGATGTAACAGACATCCAGTCCTGGACAAAGTAAGCCAGCCTGTCCCCTACTAGAATAGGAGAGTCGACCCGGGCAGACCCATCAGGGTGTCTGCTGGGCAGGGGCTTTAGGCTGAGGGGTGGATGCAGGCCTGCTCATCCCCCTTCTGCCTCTCCCTCTGAAGAACCCCCTCTGCGAAAAGGAAGAAGAGGCCTGTGCTTGGTAAAAAGGCCTTTAAAAAGGCCTGCCCTGCCCCTAGACTGCTGCCTTTGAGGAGTTGCCGGCCTTTCCTTGGCCTGAGCACTCCTGTACGTGGTCCTATACTGGTCCATTTTCTTCATGTAATTCTCTGTCTGCTCCCCAAACAGAGAATTATCTACTACAGGAAAATCCATAGCTTTAGCCAGGGTGTCCTGCGAGAGGCTAGTACATCTGAGCCAAGACATCCTCCGAAGATCCACAGATGTAGCCATGACTCTTGATGAGACAATCATTAGAGTCCACAGCAGCATGAAATTGTACCTTAGATGCCTCAATCTCATCTGCAGCCACCACCTCCAGCTCCTTGGCTAGCTGGGCGGAGGCCTGTTTAGCCAGTGCCAGAACAGCGTCCCACCTGGACTTCTGGTACCTGGCTGTATAGGCCATATAATTCGCCTGCCTGAGTCCCAAACAAGATGCCATGTACTGTTTCTTTGCCATGGCATCAATCTTCCCAGAGTCCTTGTCAGGCGGGTGTGAAGCCAAGGGAATATTTGCCTTGTCACAGGCAGCAGCCTGCACTACCCCAACATGGCTGCATTGCTGATACTCCATGTCTGAGCCTGAGAGTGTATACCTCTTGTCCATTCTTCTATCCACAGGAGGTATGGTGTTAGGAGACTAAGATTTTTTGTGTCTGTTTCCCAAAAGATTTATGGAGGGGAATAGACAGTCTCCTGGACTCTGGGATGTCCATCATCTCTACATAATCAGACTCTTCTTGATCTTCCACAGCCTCTTCCATAGGAAGCTGAAGGGTTTCAGCCACTTTCCTGTAAAACATAAAATGGGAAGGGGACTCAGAAAGCCTAAGAGGGGAAACACCTGATGGTCTGTCTGGGGAGATGTCCGGTCCCACAGGCACATCCAGACCTTATGTCATAATCCTCAAATTCCCCTTCCTCTTCAAACTCCGGTTCATAAAAATCTTCAAGGGCATACTTTTAAACGGGGGAACCAACCGAACTGAACCCCTGCCAGAAGACGCCGGATCGGTCGGAATCAGACGGAGCGATTCCACAATCTGAATCGCCCTGGCTATCTCTTCGGCGGTCGGAACATGAACCTCTGGATCCGAACCGGTCGATTTATCTTTGCGCTTTCTTTTTGTCGGAACCAATCCCCCAGAATCGGCTCTCCTTTTGCCCGAAGTATCGCCCTGGTCAGAGGGCACTCCTTCTGGTTCGGTCGAAACCGAACCAGGCTGGCCATCCGGGTCAGCAGACTTCTCGGCCTCCTTTTCCCTCAGTCTACCTAATCTCTTCTCAAGGGTAGATTTGGGAAAATTTTTACATATATGGCAGTCTGAATCGAGGTGGTCAACCCCAGACAAACACAGGTGGTGTGGGGATCGGCCTTGGCAAAGACCTCCCCACACTCACTGCAGTGTTGAAACCCAGTGGGCCCGGTTTTTTTCTTGGGTTTCTCAGACATGGGCAACCTAACCAAACTTACCCTTTTTTCGGCAACCGCCAGGCAAGACTCCTTTATTGGTTCCTAACCGTGTCATTGGTATTGAAAAAAGGTTATAACATGTTTTTTTTGTTTGTTTTAAGAACCGATAAGAACAGGTAACCACACACTAAATATAGCAAAATCACAATCAAAGAATTAGGTTCAAGCCGAACCACCCTTACAAGTTCCACACAGAAATAAAAGAATTCCTATCTAGTACTCACGGCACCACAGACAGAGACTGAACAGACTATGCGGATACTTTTTTTCAGTTTAAACAGACGAAAAACTGAAAACTTTAACAGACTTCGAACCGAGCTGAAGGAGAAATCTACGGAGCGACCGTTCAGTGAGGCGGAGTAAAGAATCTGATGGTTTGAGTTCAAAACACTCCAGACACCGAGACTTTAACCGAGCTCGAGCTCAGCGTTCCATGCCCTGCATGGAAAGGTAACCCTTAGTTCTCCGGGGCAGTTCAAAGGTTGGGAATCACTGCAATTGTCAGAATACAGCAAGACTTCATGTTGTTTGAAGGAAACAATTTGATGCCGTTCATCAGCACCTCCGCGCATTAGGACTGGTCCATTCTTTCCTATTGTTAGCTAGACTCTGGATCTTTTATGGTGGTAAATCGTGGCAATTTTCAGACCCGAAGGATGTTGGCCGGTGGCTTGAAAGAACTGAAGCAGAGTTTGCAGCACGGTCACCAGTGGATTGATTTTTCTCCCCATTTTTTGTTCTTCAAGCCCTTCTACTTTTCTTTTTCTTTCCACAGGTTTCCTTGTAGATATAGATAATATTTTCTCTACTGTTTTCCTCTTCAAGTTCTCCCAAATCCAATCATTTTAACAAGGTTGGTACCAATGGCTCTGCTTTAAACATGGAGGAAGCATGGGGGTATTGCAAAAAGATGAGGGCTCAAAATGAAAAGATAGGGGCACCATCATACATGAATGCTTTAAGGGAAACACTGTAATAGTCTGGATGAAGGCACTAATTGTTTTCTCCCTGCCTCACCAGTGCTCAAACACTTTATATACAAATGTCATGTATGGGGGGGTATGGAGAGACCCCTTCCCCGTGTACTCTTGCTTTAATTGTCTGAGTAATGTGAATGCAATAAAGGCAAGTCTTTAAAAAAAAAAAAAAAAGGCGTAATAAGTGTCAGTTCTTGTTCCTACCTGCCCTTCTCCCTCTTCTTTCGTTAGCAATATATAGAGCATGGTTGAACATCGTTGTGTATGGTTATCCATACACTGTAAAAAGTTGTTCTGCTGCACTAGTAGCGTTCATAGTACCGCAGAATGACTTTTTGTTCTGCGTTAGTACGAACGTCACAATGCAAGTGACCCCATCAGAGCAGATGATTGGGTTTATGGTGGTTGGAGTGTTCTGTACATGAATTTGCCGGCGGGCGGATGGCCAAGAAGTGAGAGTCAGAGATGGGGGGCCAAGGCAAGACCAAATAGGAGGGCTTTGAATTGGTAGTGGTCTCTCTGAAAGCAAAAACGAAGGAATTTGCGGTGGGAAGGGCATATGGGAATATGCAGGTAGCCATCCTGCATGTCCAGAGCGCATAGCCACTGTCCCTGCCGAAGAAGTGGTAGACGGCTCTGCAAAGAGAGCATTCTGAAGCATTTGTACTCCACGAACATGTTCAGGGAGCTGAGGTCTAGGACAGGCCTCAGATCTCCAGTCCTCTTTGGAACTAGGAAGAAATGGGAATAGTAACCTGTCCCCCAATGATGGTTGGGAACTGGTTCTATCGCGCCTTTGGGAGAAGGGAGATGATTTCCTCTAGGACCAAAGGAAGATGCTGCAGGGAGTAAGATGACTGGGGGGGGGGGGTCTTCAGGGTGGTTTCTGCAGAAACTCTACTGACTGTCCTGCTGATATCAACTGGAGCACCCAAGCGTCTGACGTTATCCTCTCCCAACCAGGAAGATGGGAGGAAACTCTCCCCCACACCGGTTCCTCTGGAACCTCCAGAAGCAGTGGGAGAGGCAAGGAGTCAGGAGGTCTGGGGCAGCGCAGCAGCCGAGGCTCCCGCAGCTTTTTTGCTGGGAGCAGTCTTGGTTGCTGGAGGGGCCTGACGTTTGTTGGCCGGTTTGTCCTGTGGTTTCTGTCTTGGTCGGTTTTGTCTACGAAAAGGACGCCGCTGCCTTTGAGGCGACCTGTACATAGAGTTGACAGACTTGAGTACAGTACCCTTCTCCTGCAGTTCAGTATTGATGTCCTTGACAACACTCCCGAACAGCACCAAACCCCTGAAGGGAGCATCCTGGATAGCGGATTGCACATCAAGGACCAAACCTGACACGTGGAGCCAGGCGTGATGCCATAAGCCTATGGCGAAGGCCGAGCTCCTTCCAGCTGTATCCACTGCATTGTAAGTGGCACAAAGCATGTGCCGACTGGCCGAATGAGCAGAACGGACACGATTCACCACTTCCTGCTTAGTCTGTGACTCAGGAAGGGAGTCCAATTTAGATTCCACCAGACTAAGGATGGTCTTCTGAAAATCCCCCATATGTGCCACATAGTTCAGGGCCCTAATACCAAGGGTAGAAGATGAATAGATCTTCTTCCCGTATTGGTCCAGAAGCCAGGATTCCTGATCAGGCGGAGATGAGATGTTTGGGATTTGCAGAGTGGCCGTGAGTGGCGCTGATGACGACTAAGTCTGCCTTGTGTGGAGGCTAAGGAAGTCTACACCCTCAGGAGCCTGATATAGCCTGTCCGCCTTCCTCAGAAGGGGGGCTAGCGCAGAAGATTGTTTCCAAATGATGGAAACAAGATCCATGTGAGGCTCTATCCAGGGTGGAATCAGCGTAGGAGCAGTCTCGGGCAGATCCAGATGAGGAGCGAGTTTCTTACGCTGTGAGTCTGGCTCCAATGATTGCCACTGATGGACTTCCTGGATTTTTCTCATTAACTCCAGAAAGAAGGGGTCCTCTGGAGGAGACTTCGAAGGAGTCCTCGGCCTAGGGCATTCCAGAGTACATGGCTCTTCTTCAGGGTCGGAGCACCCCATCTCAGAGTCAGAGTCAGACGTATCTGATGAAGAGGAGGAAGACTCCTCTCTACGAGGGGGAGGGACGGCCCATTTGGGGAGTTCCCTGGGGTGCGTATCCTCCCCTCCTCGAGTGCCAGAGGGTTCTCCTCTGGTGTCGGAAAGGGGGGAGGAAGTCTCCCGTCTCCGACGTAGGGGATTCTGTACAGGGTCCGGCGTCTGTAGATGACTCTCAACCTCACGAGTGAGCTGAGCCTTGGCCTCAGCCCACCAGAAGGCCAAAGTCTCCTTCAGATCTGCTGGGGAATGGGCGGCAGAGGTGGAGGAAGGAGATATGAATATTGAGGATATCCGTAGAAGGAGTATCCATAACCTGACTTCGGGTAGCCCGGCGTTGGGTACTGGGGCGTCGGGTACTGTGGTGCCAGATATTGCGGCATTGGGTATGGGGGCACCAGATACTGCGCAGTCTGGTATTGTGGCAGCGGATAGCGCGGTGTCGGGTGCCAGGGGCTCTGACGGAGCAGAGGGACCTGGCAGAGGCCCTGCTGATGGGCCAGGCAGTGGTAACGCTGGGCCCGGCGTGGGTATACCTTCAATAGGGTCCGAAGGACCTGATGGAAGGATAGGCCTATCGCCAGGTAAGGGAACGCCGGATGGCGTCTGGTAGGCCAGTGTCAGGGGCCGGCGCCTGAGGGGCCGGCATCAGGGGATCTGGTCCAGAAGGAGGGTTCCCCGATGGCAGCATCTCAGTATCCTCCGTGACGGCCAGGGAAGGAGGGTTATAATCCCCAGGGGTCGGGGAGGAGACGCGGGGACCTCAGAAGGCAACTTGGAACACTGCGGAGAGCCTGGGGTATCGGACTGTTTCGTAGGGTCCGGCACAGGCTTCCTGGTCGGACGGGCATCAGTGGAACTGGCGTCCGACTTATCGGCGGAATCTGGGCGGGTGTCGGAGGAGCCAACATCCGACTTGTCAGACTCCCTTCCTGAGGAAGGCCGTGCAGAAGATGCTGCCTAGTAGGGCGTAGTTTTGGCTGGGCACCCCCCGAAGGGGCAAGCGGCTTAGCAGTCTCGTCCGGGTGTGCGTCGGTGGGACAGATGTCAGACTTACCAGACCCGCTCTGACCCGAAGACCGCGTGAAAGAAGTAGCCTTCATGGGAGCGGAGGCCTCCTTTGCCCTGGAGGCTCCCGAATGGCCCGAGCGTGAGCCAGATGGGAGGGGCAACGCCTTCTTGGTAACCACCAAGACGGCCATCGTGGAGCGATCCCTCGGAGCGGACGTTACACCTTTAGTGCCGCAACTCCAGCCGGAGTTGCAGCTGCTGTGGAAACCGGTTCCCGCTCCCAGTGCTTCTCCTTGTCGCATTTTTTTCTTGTGACCTTCAGGGGACGTGGATGCCTGCCTGAGTTTCTTTAGCTCTTTTTCTATGGAGGCCATTTTCTTCTTTAAGGTATGGGCTTCCAGGTACTGCTGCCTTCTTTTGCTGGTAGTGGAGTTAAACTTCTGGCAGTGCTGGCACTTCTCCATGGGGTGGTCTGGGCCCAGACAGAAGAGGTACAAGGAGTGACTGTCCTTGTGTGGAAGCTGGGAACCACATGAGTTGCACTTATTCTTATGTGATTCAGAGGGCATCAGGGACAACATACACAGTGAATCGTAAAATAAAATCTAAAGATTTTTTTTATTTTAGTTGTTTAACCAGGTATAGCACAGGTATAGCAAAATCTAAAGATAGAGAATAGGAGTTGAAAAGTTCTAAGACTTAAGGACTGATGAAGCATTATTCTGCCACAAGGAACTTTCACAAGCCGACGGCAGGAAAGAACTGTAAGGCGGGTGCGGGGGACTGCCCCTTTATACTGGCGTATGACACCGGTCACCTGACGTGGGGGCTGTCTCCCGCCAGAGACTGCTAGCTAGAAATTTTTCCGTGGGGTCCTGATGCCTGGCGGGTCAGTCCTATATGTGAATACCTACAGTAAAAGCCCTCTTGAAGTAAGATCCCCTGGCTCCGCCACGCCGACCGAAGCCACCCCGATGAGGCTGGTTCTGAAAGCAGTGTTGCTGAGGCTGATGACCCCCTCGGCCACAAAAATTGGATCTACGAAACTGTCCCTGCTTCAGGCGGTACTTCGACTGCATGGTATGGACAGCCTTACCGGAGTCTTGCAGCTTGGAAATAATCTTCTCCGACTCTTCACCAAAGTGGACGGAGCCTTTAAAGGGCGAATCCAGAAGGTTAGATTGCACATCTGGCACAAACCCGGAGATCTGGAGCCAGGAGCAGCGCCTGAGGCACATGCCCGTAGCAGTCGCCCTTGCTGATGTGTCCACAGAGTCGTATGCAGAGCGGAGCATGTGCATGCCCATATCTGATCCGATCTGGAGTAATTTAGCAAGCTCTGCCTTCTTAGGGCAGTCGGGGAACAGCCTGCAGTATGTCCAGTCCCTGTTCCCAAAGGGCAATCTGAAATTGGACCATGAGTCAAGAAGTTCAGGCTCCTGATGCTGCAAATGGTAGATACGTACACCTTTCTGCCCAATGAATCCAGCTGCTTGGACTCCCTGTCTGAAGGCTGGGTGCTCAGGTGTTTGGGCCACTGCGAACGATCGTGAGCCGCTAAGATGACCATCAAATCCGTGGCGGGTTGCTTAGCAAGAAATACAGGTTACTCACCTGTAACAGGAGTTCTAGGAACGGTATATGTTGTTCATCCATACTGTCTGGCAGGTTCCTTGTCGCTTTAAATCTTGCCGGAAGGTCTTCAAGCTAATTCCTCCCACCCACCCGAGTGGCAAAACTCTTGGCTCCACCCCATGACGCCAAATCTAGCCCGCTGGAAGCCAGGTTGTGCGTCGACGCCAGGGAGGCCGGGTGGGTCGTGTGGATGAACAACATATACCATTCCAAGAAAGTACAGTTACGTAAGAACTTACCATAACAGTAGATCTTCGAGAGAGGCTCTTGCAGTAGGTAATTACATATAGGACTGGCGCGGCTGGCGGCAGGACTATGAAAAAAATTTCTAGCTAGCAGTCCCTGACGAGGGACCGCCTCCACGTCAGGTGACCAGCGTCATACGACGTCAGTATAAAGGGGCGGTCCCAGACGCCTGCCTTCCAGTTCTTTCCCGCCACAGGCGCAGAAAGCCCAGACGAGAGAGAAGCGGATGATTCCATTCCTGGAAAAGGAGCTGAAAAAGCCTAGGGGGATGGAGGGTGGGAAGGTATTACCTACTGCAAGAGCCTCTCTCGAAGATCTACTGTTACGGTAAGTTCTTACGTAACTATACTATCTTACTTCGAGAGGGCTCTTGCAGTAGGTAATTACATATAGGACTGAATCCCAAGCAGTCTGGAACAAAGGAAAGGCACCGGGAGGAAGGAACTACTCTAAAAAGTAGCCCTAGCCATGCAAGCCTCAAGACAGGAGGCCTTGCAAAATGGCCAATCCGAAGCCTGCTCTACAGAAGAGGCAATATCAAACTATAATGTTTTGTAAAGGTATGGACGGAAAGTCCAGGATGCAGCATATGTCTGCCGAGACACATTCTTGAAACAAGCCGCAGAGGCCGCTACTCCTCTTGTGGAGTGACTCTAACCTGACCCGGATGGGTCTTGTTGTACTTGTCATAACAGAAAGTGATGCAATGAGCCAACCACTTCGACAGGCATTGCTTGGAAACAGCACTGCCTTCCCTTTTGTGAGCAAAAGAGACGAACAACTGATCAGTCTTTCTGAGATCCTTCGTCCTGTTGGAGTAGTATCTCAGAATCAGGTGAACATCCATGGTATGGAGTAAATATTCCCCTTGATTAGAGTACTGCGTAAAAAAAGCAGGTAGCTCTATGGACTGATTTAAGGTAGACGCTGCTACTACTTTAGGTAGAAACTTAGGATTCGTGCGAAGAGCAACTCGTTCTTTGTGAAAAATCAAATAGGGGATTTTACACATAAGGGCCTGGAGCTCGGAAATTCTTCGAGCCGAAGTAATGGCCACCAAGAACAGCGTCTTCCATGAAACAAACTTCAGATCTGCAGAACCTGCAGGTTCGAAGGGAGGGAAGGAGAGTAAGTTTCTCGAGAACAAAATTCAAGTCCCAAGGGGGAGCAGGAGTACGGATGGGGGGCCCTTAGATGAAGGACCCCTCTGAGAAAGGTCTTAGAGACCTCCAGTTGAGCGAAAGCTTTATCTGCGAAGGGAACAGGGTAGGCTGAGATAGCTGCCATGTGAACCTTCAAGGAGGAATGGCTGAGACCCAGGTCGAAGAGTTGACGTAAGTACTCCAGCAGACAAGCCACTTAACAGGAGAAAGGCTCCACGTTCTTGGAGGCTGCCCAAACAGAGAATCTCTTCCACTTCATGGCATAAGTGGACCTGGTGGAGGGTTTTCTAGCCTCCACTAAAATTTCCGCCACTTTTGGAGACACCCCAAAACGGGATTGGGCTAGGTCTGCAGGAGCCATGCATGTAGTTGAAGGGATCTGAGGCCTGGGTGGACCAGGGTCCCCTGATCCTGGGTCAGCAAACCTCGAGATAGAGGAAGAGGAAGAGGAGGATCCTCTGAATATTGTTGTAGAAGAGAGAACCAGATTTGCCTGGGCCAGAAAGGAGCGATCAGAATCATTCTCGCTCCTTCTGTGGCTAGTTTCTCCAATACTCATGGGATAAGAGGAATTGGGGGAAAAGCATAGACGAATCTGTCCTTCCAGTCTAGAGACAGAGCGTCGCTCCAGAAAGCGCCTCGCTTTGGAACGAGCGAGCAAAAGGTGGGAAGTTTTGCGTTTTGGGGAGAGGTGAACAGGTCTACCTGCGGAGTCCCCCAAAGCTGAAAGATATCGTCTAGTACCCCTTGGTCCAGTTCCCACTCATGTGCCACAGCAGAGGAGCGGCTTAGCTTGTCTGCCAGAGTGTTGTCGACTCCTGGAACATGAATCGCCGTTAGGTGAAGGTCGTGTTGTGTTGCCCAATCCCAAACCTTCATTGCCTCCCTGCATAGAGGGTAGGACCAAGTTCCTCCCTGTTTGTTGATGTACCACACTACGCACATGTTATCCATCTGGACGGCTAGGTAGCAGAGGAAGGATGTGAGTGAAGGGCTTGGAGGCGTACAGCACAGCTGGCTTCGAGCACGTTGATGTGAAGCTTGTTCCAGTCTGAACCATGAGCCCTGGGTCCGATGAGGACCTAGATGGGCTCCCCAACCTTCGCCTGATGTGTCTGTAGTCAGAGTCTGGGAGGAGGGAGGATGAAAGAAGGGGACCCCCCGAAACAGGTTCTCTCGAACCATCCACCATTGCAAGTCTTGCACCATCATCGATGAGATCAGAATTAATTGATCTAGATCGTCCACAAGTTGATCTCACTGGGAGCGAAGAGTCCACTGAGAGATCCTCATGTGGAGTCAAGCTCGGGGGACCGTTGGAATAGCGGCCGCCATGAGCCCCAGAAGACGAAGGACCGATCTCGCCGAGACCCTCCTGCATTCTGATAGCAGGGAAATCTGGGTTTGGAGAGAGGCCACCCTGTCCGGAGGCAGGAAGGCCTTGCTCATGGTCGTATCGAGGATAGCCCCAATGAACTGTAGCCTCTGGGAAGGATCCAGATGAGACTTGGAATGGTTGATAGTAATACCCAGGCAGGTGAAAACCTGCTGGGTGAGGGAAGAAAATGCAGGAGTTCCTCCTGGGCCGAGGCCGCCCAGGAGCCAGTCGTCCAGGTAAAGGGCCTGTACTCCCATTAATGCAGGTGGGCCGCTACCACAGCCAGGCATTTGGTAAATACTCGGGGGGCCGAGGAGAGACCAAAGGGGAGCGCCTTGAATTAGTAGTGGTCCCCCTGAAATGCAAAACGAAGATACTTGCGGT
This sequence comes from Neoceratodus forsteri, assembly GCA_016271365.2. NCBI lineage: Eukaryota > Metazoa > Chordata > Ceratodontiformes > Ceratodontidae > Neoceratodus > Neoceratodus forsteri. Next base: position 1,099,458,887 of record CM057451.1, read on the forward strand.
AAGAAAGGCAAATGGGAATGTGCAGATAGGCATCCTGCATATCCAGTGCACAAAGCCACTGACCCGGCCGAAGGAGGGGCAGAAGGCTCTGCAGAGAGAGCATCCTGAACCTTTTGTATTCCACATAAAGATTCAAGGAACTGAGATCACCCGTCTTCTTTGGGACCAGGAAGAAATGAGAATAGTAACCCGTCCCTTGAAGATGAAGGGGGACGGGTTCTATCGCCTGCTTCGCCAGAAGGGCCGAAATTTCTTCCCGGACCAAAGGAAGATGTTCCTTTGAATAGGACGACTTCAGGGGTGGATGGCGGGGTGGTTTCTGAAGAAACTCTATGGAATGCCCTTCCGCTATAAGCTGGAGCATCCAAGAATCCGTGGTTATCCACTCCCATCCCGGAAGGTGGAGGGAAAACCTCTGGGAAGTCCAGAGGCGGTGGGAGAGGAAAGGAGTCAGGTGGTGTGGGGCAGCGCCGCAGCTGAAGCACCCACTGCTTTTTTGGGCGCGGGGGGGGGTTTAACAGCTATGGGGGCCCGGCGTTTGGTGGCCCGCCTTCCCTGTGGTTTCGCCTTTGGCTGAATCTGTCTGCGAAAGGGACGGCGCTGCTGTTGTTGGGGATGGTACATGGAATTCACGGATTTCAGAGCCCTCCCCTTCTCCTGCAAATCAGTGATGATGTCCTTGACATCACCCCCGAAAAGGTGCTTCCTGAATAGCGGATTGCACCTCCGGAACCAAACCTGACACGCGGAGCCAGGCATGATGCCGTAGACCCACGGCAAAAGCGGAGCTCCGCCCGGCAGTGTCCACTGCATTGTATGTCGCCCGCAAAATGTGGCGACTGGCCGAACGAGCAGAACGGACGAGGTCAGCTAACTCCTGTTTGACCTGGGAGTCAGGTAAGGAGTCCAGCTTGGATTCCACCTGGGTAAGGACAGCCTTCTGGTAATCCCCCATGTCGGCGACGTAATACAGGGCCCGAATTCCCAGTGTGGATAAGGCGTAAATCTTTCTTCCATACTGGTCCAGAAGGCGAGATTCCTTATCAGGAGGAGACGAGCTCAGATGTTTTGGATGTGCCAACCGGCCGTGAGTGGCGCTAATCACGACCGAGTCGGCCCGAGGGTGAGAGTCTAGGTAGTCCACACCCTCAGGAGCCTGGTATAGCCTGTTTGACTTCCTGGGAAGTGGGGCTAACGCCGACAGTTGTTTCCAAATCGTGGTAACAAGGTCGGCGTGAGGCTCAATCCAGGGTGGCACTAATGTTGGAACTGTCACGGGCAGATCCAGATGTTCAGCGAGTTTAAGTCGTTGAGGATCTGGTTCCAAAGAGTGTCACTGGTGTACTTCCTGGATTTTTCTAAGCAACTCCGTGAAAAATGGATCCTCCGGAGGAGACTTAGGAGGGGTCCTCGGCCGGGGCTTTGACGGAGAGCGGGGCTCGTCGTCTCTCTCGGAGCATCCCTCGGTAGAGTCCGAGGAATCCGAGAGGGAAGAAGAATAAGACTCCCTTACGCGACTCGGGGGAGGAACGGGTTCCTTGGGTGGTACCCATAAACGCGTGTCCTGCCTCTCTGGACCCAGAGGGAAGAGCTCTGGAGTCAGAGGTAGGAGGAGTGCCGCCTCGGACGTACGGGAGCCGGTGGTGGCACCGACGTCGTAAGGCAGCTCTCTACCTCCCTGGTGAGTTGAGCTTTGGCCTCGGCTCACCAGGAGTCCAAAGTCTCCTGCAGATCAACCGGCGGCCGTGGGGGCGGTGGAGGAGGAGGGGGAAAAGTGTACGGGTTGTACCCGTAAGGCGAGTATCCAAAACCCGGCTGCGGGAATCCCGGCATCGGGTACTGCGGCGTCGGAAAGACCGGCGTCGGGCTGCTGCGCTGGATACTGTGGTCGAGTGCAGCCGGATAAAGCGGCAGGTACCCAGGGCGGGGCTGCGGAGGAGGCCGGCCGGTCGGGCGGCCTACGGGCGGGTCCACATTAGGGGAACATCCAGAAGCGGGATGTTCCTGGAGCCGATAGAACCCGGCGAGGTGCCAGCGCCAGAGGTACCGCGCTGGGCCGGCGCGTCCAGGGCCGGCGCTCAGATCCAGTTCCGACGGAAGAGGATCCCCGCATCATCCGAGGATGGAGAAGAAATCCCTGGGTCAGGCTGGGGTGACTCAGGCTCCCCAGATGGCAGCAAAGGCTGCGGGGAACCAGGCTACGAACGTGGCAGGGTCCGTCATCGGTTCTATAGCCGGCGCTGCGTCGGAGGAGCCAGCGTCGCGGCAAGGGCAAGTTCGGCGGGCGCTGGAGGAGCAGCATCCGGTTTATGGGAGCCCTCACCCAGGCGGGCCGAGGGAAGGATCGCCCGGTCTTGGGGGTAGAGGTCGTGCACCGTCCCGAAGGTCGGCGTCTTATCGACACTCTCCATGCGGACGTCGGAGGACCAGCGTCCGACTTAGAAATCGCCCTATGCCAGTCGGCGCAGACCCTGCGGCGAAACGAGGCAGAGGCCTCCAATACATGGGCGCCTGCAAGAGCCAGTCTCGACCCAGATAGGCAGGCGGCGCCTCCTCCAAAACCTTGGAGGCGGCCGTCGAGTGGTCCCCCGGGAGGGATGTTACCTTGGTCCCGGCGTCTCCAGCGGGAGATGCGGTAGAGGAGGACTTCTCCCGGTGCCCCTCCTTGTCCTTCTTTTTCCGATGTCCTTCGGGGGAAGTAGACGCCTGCCTCAACTTTTTCAACTCCTCTTCCATAGAAGACATCTTTTTCTTCAGGAGATGGGCTTCCAGGGACTGTTGGCGGCGTTTACGGGTAGGCGCGTTGAAGTTGAGGCAATGCTGGCACTTCGACGGGGTGACCCGGGACCTAGGCAGAAAGGCACAGGGGACTTGCCGTCCTTGTGTGGCAGTTGGGCGCCGCATGAGTACTTGTTTTTGTGCTTTCGGAGGGGTGTGAGGGGCGACATACACCCGGCGATGTACCTGACGCGACTGACTGAAGAATAACTATTTTCGGTAAAAACCGACAAAGGTAGGGCTGACGAAGCGCGAACTTTACTGCGAGGCGCTGCTGAGCTAACGGCAGGAAAGAACTGGAAGGCGGGCGTCCGGGACCACCCCTTTATACCGGCGTCGTATGACACTGGTCACCTGATGTGGGGGCGGTCCCTCGCCAGGGACTGCTAGCTAGAAATTTTTCCGTGGGGTCCTGCCGCCGGCCGGCGTCAGTCCTATATGTAATTACCTACAAGAGCCCTCTTGAAGTAAGATCTCCTGTTACAGGTGAGTAACCTGTATTTCTAGGGACATGGATATGTTATTCATCCACACTGTCTGGCAGACTCTTAGCAGTTCTCCGGGAGGAGGGAGGCAAGGCGCACACCCCCTATTTAGGGAATAATGACTGGAGAACCGAGGCCCCAAAACCAGCATCCCGGCGTGACTCAAGGTCAATGTAGTAGTGGGTAACGAAGGTGTGTGCTGACTTCCAGGTGGCAGCCCTGCAGATTTCCTGGATAGGGACGTCCCTGGAAGCAGCCACCGATGCAGCGGTATAATGAGCTCTTATCCCTCTGGGAGGATCAATGCCCGCCAACCTATAGCAGAGATCTATGCAGGAGGTGACCCACCTGCTTATCGTCCGCTTGGTTGCAGGTCTGCCAGGTGCGGCTTCAGAGTAGGTGACAAACAGCTGGCGAACCTCTCCCCGAACTTCAGCGTCTGCTCCTTGTAATAAGCGAGCGCTCTTCTAGGGTCCAAAGTATGAAGCCTATATTCGGCCTCGGAGGTGTGATAGAGGTAGAACACCGGCAGAGTCAACACCTGGTTAAGGTGAAACCCCGACACCACCTTCAGAAGGAATTTCGGGTTGGGGCGCAAGACAACCTTTTCCCTGTGGAAGACCAGGTAAGAAGACTCGATGGAAAGCACCTGGAGCTCCCCCATCCTTCTGGCTGACATGACAGCCACCAAGAAGACGGTCTTCCACGATAGGTGAGAGATGTCACACCTGTGCATCAGTTCGAATGGCTTGCCCATGAGCTTAGCCAATACCAGCAGTAGATCCCACAGAGGTGGGGCTCTCGCACCGGAGGGGATATGTGATCAAGGCCTCTGAAAAAGCACCGACCACCTTCTCCTGCACCACCGACTGCTTCCCGGCCCGCGCCTGGCAAGCAGAGATGGCTGCCAAGTGCACCTTAAGGGTCATCGACCGGAGCCCTTGCTGAGAAAGGGACCACAGGTAGTCCAGAATGCTTGCCAAGGACCAGGAGGAAGGGTCCAGGCCCTTGCCCTGACACCAAATGGAGAATCTCTTCCATTTGAAGGCGTAGCATTTTCTGGTCGACTCCTTACGGGATGCCTCAACGACGTTGAGGACCTCGTCGGAAAGACCCAAGGCCTGGAACTCTAGCCGCTCAGGATCCAGGCCGTTAGGTGCAGGGATTGAAGGTCCGGATGGAATACCTTCCCCTGACTGACTGAGATCAGGTCCAGGCGAGCTGGAAGCCGTCTCAGGAGCCTGGAGCCGAGACTGAGGAGATCTGGATACCAGAACTGGCGGGGCCAGTCTAGGGCTACCAGAATCACCTGCGCCTTGTCTCTCCCCGCCTTGAGAAGCACCTTGTGGATCAAGGGAAGTGGGGGAAAGGCGTAGGAGAGGCCTGGGGTCCACAGCCTTGAGAAGGCATCCCCCTGCAGTGAGCCCTGCTGAGGGGGGCAGGCATGAAACAGTCTCAGCTTTGCATTCTCCCTGGAGGCAAACAGGTCCACCTGAGGCATGCCCCAGTGGGAGAACAGATCTGTACTACCTCCGGCAGGAGAGACCACTCATGGGACGCAGCCACTATCCGGCTTAGGGCATCGGCCAGAATGTTGGAGGCTCCTGCCACATGGATGGCAAGGAGATCCGCCTCCAGGCTGCGTACGAGGGACCAAATGCGTAGAGCTTCCCTGCACAGGGGCATGGAGCGCGTCCTGCCCTGGCGGTTTAGGTAGTACATGGTTGTGGTATTGTCCGTCTGGACCTGGACCACTTGACCCCGTACAAATGGAGCGAAGGCAGTGAGGGCTAGATGGACCACTCGAAGCTCCAGCAGGTTGATGTGGCATTGGGACTCCTGAGAGGACCAGAGGCCGTGCGCTCTGTGCTCCCCCAGATGGGCACCCCAACCCATCAGAGAGGCATTGGTCGATAGAGAGACCGTCGGCTTGGGGCGGACAAACGGGATGCTCTCCTGCAGATGAGCTGAATGGTCCACCACTGGAGAGCGTTCCACATCTCCTGGGTCACTGTCACTAGCTGATCCAAAGGATCTGAGCGCTGTGACTACTGGTCGACCAGTCCCCATTGTAGGGGCGCGATGTACCACGGCCCACGGACCAAGCTGGTGCAGGCTGCCATGAGCCCAAGAGGCACAAGAAGTCCTGGGCAGGCGCAATTGCCCAACCAGAAATGATTGGGCAAAGGAGGAAAGAACCTCGGCCCTGTCCACGGGGCCGTGCTCTGGCTCACAGAAAGTCCTTGGTCAGCGCCCCAATTTGGTTGTGGGCATGGTTTCACCACAATCGGTGGGGCAGCTGGTTTCAGTAAAACAACTGGCCCAGGCTTGGGCACCTCGACTACCAGAGGGTTGTTTCAGCCTTTTGGTGACAGCCACTTAACGGCCAGGGAAGGCGACGGCGTCAGCTTGTTCCCGGACAAAAGGAGCTGCTGCCACATAAAGTCCTCGTATTGTCGACGCAATTTGCGCCAAAGCCTCTCCTCTTCCGAGGAGGAAGACGAGGACGAGCGGCGCCGCCACTTACCTCGGTGCCGAGACCGCCAATGTCGGTGGAATCGGCTGGACCGAGACAAGGTCCGAGACTGAGACCGAGATCCTCGGTGTTTCTGAGGGTGGATCTGGGAGGGAGCAGGGGACACCCACTCCTCCCTCAGCTCGGGAACCTTGACCGGGGACTCTGGCACAGGAGGCACAGGCAAATTCTCGATTTCCACCGAGGGAACCGGTGATGAAGGGTTGTAGGCTTCACCAGTCGACAGCCCGTCCGACGGGTCGAGAAAAATCTCGACCGCGTCGACGGGTGTCTCGGCCGGCTGACCTGACAGGGACACCGTGAAGCCAGCAGCCTTAGTCGCAACCTCGACCGAAGTAGAGTGTCGACTGTCCGGGGAAGGGGACCTCTCCCGCTCCCACAAACATCGACGGTGGGACTTACCCTTCGAGTCCTTCTTTCTTGACCGAGAACAGTGTCCTGATGGCCCCTCTCCCTTTGTGGAAAGGGACTGGCAAAGCTCCTTAAGAGAAGCTGTGTAGGAGGATCCCAGAGAGTGGGATAAATGCTGCGACCGAGGAATATGAGGATGCGGCCCGGGCCGCCTCCTCCTCGAAGCGATCATCTGCTCGAGTTGCTCAGCTGAGCCAGCCGCCGCGGACACCGCCCAATGGGCCTCCTTAGACTTCACCGGCGGATAATGCTTCTCGGGGTGCCCAAGTTGTAACCAGGCAGCGCGGTCTTCAAGGACGTTGGCCGAGAAAGATCTCCACAACTCGCAGGCCTGCGGGTCATGATCAAGGCCGAGGCAGTAGATGCACATGGAGTGCGGATCCGTCCTGGACATCTTCTGCCCGCATGGGCACCGCCAAAAACCAGGAGTCGATTTGTCCATCGCAGCCACGAGGGAAGAATTTGACCAAAGTCTTGAGAATTTTAAAACTGTTTTCGGGTGAACAGAAGAGTTAGGATCCAGTCTATACGCAGAACGTTAAGGAGGGAACCTGAGCTTCCAAGCGGTAAGGAAGATCTGGCGTCATGGGGCGCAGCCGAAAGTTTTACCACCCGGGTGGGTGGGAGGAGCCAGCTTGAAGACCTTCCAGCAAGATTTAAAGTGGCAAGGAACCTGCCAGACAGTGTGGATGAACAACATATCCATGTCCCTAGAAAGGGATGTTACTTAGGAGCTCGGTATAAGCAATTAGCCTTTTTGGGGACCGACGAGGAAGTGTGAGGGTGCCGCCAGGTGGCTTGAGTCACGTCAACGAAAGTGTCCACTAAAGGTGGGATAACCATGGGCTTGGGATTCTTTTGCCGGAGATACACGGCAAGCCTTGAGCGCTCCGGATCGAGGGCCTCCTTGCCCATGTTTGATTGGATGTGCGGCATGACTTCCTTAAACGAAGGATCTTCAGGAGATGATTTCGGCTGGTCTTCAGGCTCTCCCAACGGTGGATCCTCTACCAAGGAGGAAGAAGAGGAATCCGTCGGGATATAGGAGTCTGATGAAAAAGGACAGGGAGAATGATGTCACCTCCTCTTGCACTGGTGCCTGTCCGGAGAGGCTGAGCTGGGAGACCTGCGGTACCTCCTTTTTTCCAGCTTCTTTCTGGGAGGTGAATGGTGCCTGCCTCAACCTTAAATCGGAAGGGGGTGGTGGGATCTCACTCCTGCAAGTGAGGTTCGGCACCTCTCATCCAGATGAGGTAGGCTCGGGCTGAGAAGCAGCGGAGTAGGTTTAGCAAGCAATAGCTCAGGCTTTGTTGCTCCACCAATGGGAAAAAGATCCTTCACCTGGCTCATATTGAGCTTCAGCAAGCCTGGGTCGGTGCGGGCCAGATCTGGCATCGAGGTAAGGCATACGGGCAACAGAGTGCCCTGGAGGCCACTGTTGAGCTCAGAAGGCCCCACAGGCGGCATCAGTTCCACCAGCGGCGGGTTGTCCATCGTGTCGCCAGGTCTGTCGGCAGCGGCGAGTCCCTCGCGGAGGCGGCACTGTAGCCCCGGAGGGAGGGCCGGGCGGACTTATTACGGTCCAATGGAAGCTTGTGAACCTTCTCTTCAGGCGCAGTCAGATGCAGGCATCTGACTGTGTTTATCTTTTCAGAAGACTTGGTCTGTGTAGGTGGGAGTGCGAGGCCCTACCCGACAAGCTAGAAGACTCAGATCTCTCCGGAGTCAGCACGGAGACAGAAGCGAACCAGAAGGAAGACTGGGCCTCTACCTGGATCCTAGGATCTCTTGGAGGCACCGGGAGGCCTAATCTTTAGTGGCTGGAGGGTCTGAGATTGCCCAGAGGACTTCTGGTGAGAGGCCGTCCACGGAGGCTGTTGTGGGCATCAGGGCCATAAAGCGGGAGTCCTGGCAAGAGGAACCCAACCTGAAGGCCATGTGGGACCCAGAGTGGGATCTGTCCCTTTCTCTGTGTCTCCCTCTCTCTGCTTCTCCTTCAATTTGGAGGAATGGTGTTTCTTGGAAGAACAATCAGGAGATTCCCCCCAAAGACTATTCCCTCTGCATGGCAGCAAGTTGTTTCTGGGCAAGGAAGGCCTGAAGAGACTTTTAGTACCGAATTCTGGTCCTGCTATTAAAGGCCTCACAGTGGGGAGCAGGCGGCAGTGTCGTGGTCCTGGCCCAGGCAGAATATACAGGCCGCGTGTCCGTCCTTCGAGGGGATCTGATATCCGCAGGTGCATTTGTTAGTGTGCCCCAAAGGTGTAGTAAACATTGTGATTAATAACGGAGAAAAAAATAACAGTTATAGCGGTCAGTGCTGATGACAGAAGTTGCCAAAGAGCCAACAATCGCATGCGAAGGTGGGAAATGAACTGTAGCACGCTGGGACCGCCTCCTCTTATATACTGGTTGGGACGTCGGGGGCTGAGCCAAAGTCAGCGAGGGGTGGTCCCCACTAGGTACCGCCCACTCGGTAAACAAATACATGAATAAATTATCTGAAGGTAGTCAAGCAGAGTGAAAAAGCAGTGGGAAAAGCTACTAGAATGCTATGGTGCAGTAGGAAGAAGGAGGTGGTGTTGCCCCATACAGGTTACTGGTAAGACCACACCTCGAATACTGTGTCCAGTACTGGAGGCTCCACCTCCAGAAGGACAGGGATAGAGTGGTAGCAGTATAGAGGCAGGCAACCAAAATGGTGCAGAGACAGCATCAAAACCCCTACAAGGAGCGCTAAGAGAACTGAATTATGTACTTGCTGAAGGAAAGAAGAGAAGTAGGATATGACAGAAAAAAATTACTCACCTTAGTAATTGTGTTTCTTCCAATGGAGTCATGCTGTATTCTGACAATTGCAGTTAGCTCCAGCACTTGAACTGCCCGAGAATTAAGGGTTAAAATTCTCGTCAGGCATAGAACGTTGGCTCGAGCTCGGTTGAAAACTCTGTCTGTGACACTTTGAAACCAAACCGTCAGATTCTTACGAGCTAAAACTCACTAACTATATAATGTGGAAATTGTAAAATTCCTACTAGCTAACTGGCAACAAAGTCTTTAGATTCCCAAAAGACTCAAGTCAGGAAACCCAAAGACCAAAAACCAAGCAATAAGAAATATAAAACTCTTGACTAATCAAACACAAAGGCACCCAACACAACAGAAAGTGGGCTAAAGACACCCCTGGGGTGCCAACACTGCACCTACCCACCCAATTCCCAAAACAGGTTCTGAGAGGGGAGGCAGGGAGGGAGGTCAGAATACAGCAAGACTCCACTAGAAGAAACACAATTACTAAGGTGAGTAATTATCTTCAAACAACATGAAGTCTTGTTGTATTCTGACAATTGCAGACTACCAAGCAGTACCTCCAAGGAGGAGGGACAGAACCTACTTTGGGAATAGGCTCTGAAGTACTGCAATGCCAAACCTAGCATTACTCCTAGCCTGGATATCCAGGAAGTAATGCTTGGTGAAGGTATGAACTGTGTTCAGGTGGCTGCTTGGCAGAATTTCTAACAAAGGAATATCCCTGGCTGCAGCCAGAGATGCAGTTACCTCTAGTGGAATGAGCCCTCAGGCCTGAGGGTGAAGTTATTCCCAGTTTCTCATAGCAGAATTGGATACAGGACACAATCCACCTGGCAATGGTTCTCTTGGTGGCAGGTTTTCCCTTACCTACTTCCCCATAAATGAGGAACAACTGGAGGGAGTCAAACCTGTGACCCTTTATATGTTCTATGTAGTAACTAAGGGCCCTTTTAACATCTAAACTGTGTAGCCTCCGCTCTCCTGAGGAGGTGTGATCAGTGAAGAACACAGGAAGAGACACAGATTGGTTTAAGTGGAAATCAGAAACCACCTTAGGTTTCAGTTCCTTATTGCTAACTAGATCTGCAGAACCTGCAGGTTCAAGGAGGAGGAGTAAGTTTCGAGAACAAAATTCAAGTCCCAAGGGGAGCAGGAGTATGGATGGGGGCTAGATGAAGGGGCCCTCTGAGAAAGGTTTAGAGACTCCAGTTGAGCTTAAAGCTTTATCTGCGAAGGGAACAGGGAGGTGAGATAGCGCCATGAACCTTTCAAGAGGAATGGTTGAATCCAGGTCAAGAGTTGACGTGGACTCCAGCAGACAAGCTTACCGGAGAAAGTGCTCTTGAGGCTGCCCAAATAGAGAATCTTCCACTCATGGCAAGTGGACCTGGTGGAGGGTTTTACCCACTAAAATTTTTCTTACTTTGGAGACACCCCAAGCGGGATTGGGCTGGTCTGTGAGCCATGCATGTAGTTGAAGGATCTGGGCCTGTGACCAGTCCGATCCTGGGTCAGCAAACCTAGATGAGGAAGGGGAGGAGGTCCTCTGAATATTGTTGCAGAAGAGAACCAGGTTGCCTTGGCCAGAAGGAGCTATCAGAATCTTCTGGTCCTTCTGGGTTATTTCTCAATACTCATGGATAAGAGGAATTGGGGAAAAGCATAGCTTGTCTGTCTCCAGTCTAGAGACAGAGCGTCTTCCAGAAAGCGCTCGCTTTGGAGCGAGCAAAGGTGGGAAGTTTTGTGCTTTGGGAGAGGGACAGGTCACCATGGAGTCCCCAAAGCTGAAAGATATCACTATACCTCTTTAATCCAGTTCCACTCATGTGCCACAGCAGAGAGCGGCTAGTTTGTCTGCCTGAGTGTTGACTCTGGAACATGAATCGCCGTTAGTGAAGGTCGTGGTGTTGCCCAATCCCAAACCTTCATTGCCTCCCGCATAGAGGGTAACGTTCTCCTGTTTGTTGATGTACCACACTATTACGTTATCCATCTGGACTGCTAGGTAGCCGAAGGTGTGTTGGTGAAGGCTGAGAGCGACAGCATGCTCAAGTCGAGCACGTTGATGTGGAGAGCTTGTTCCTGTCTGAACCATGAGCCCTGGGTCCGAGGGAGGACCTAGATGGGCTCCCCAACCTTCGCCTGATGTGTGTAGTCAGAGTCTGGGAGGAGGAGGATGGTTGGGACCTTTCAAACAGGTTCTCTTTAACCATCCACCACAAGTTTGTACCATCATCATGAGATCAGAATTAATTGATCGATCGTTCACAAGTTGATCTCACTGGAGCGATATTCCACTGAGAGATCTCATGGGAGTCAAGCTGGGGACCGTTGGAATATTGTCGCCATGAGCCCCTGGGGCGGAGGACCGACACTTGAGACCCTGCATTCTGATAGCAGAAATCTGTTTGGAGAGGCCACCCTGTCCGAGGCAGGGCTCTTGCTCATGGTCGACGAGATACCTCAATGAACTGTAGCTCTGGGAAGGATCCAGATGAGACTGAATGGTTAGTATACCCAGGCAGGTGAAAACCTGGGTGAGGGAAGAAAATGTAGGGTTCCTCCTGGCCGAGGTCCCGAGGAGTGATCGTCAGGAGGGGCCTGTACTCCCATTGTACGAGGTGGGTCGTACTACGCGTGGCATTTGGTAAATACTGGGGCCGAGGAGAGGGAGCGCTGAATTAGTAGTGGTCCTGAATGCAAAACGAAGATACTTTGTAAGAAAGGCAATGGAATGTGCAGAGGTATCCTATATCCAGTGCACAAAGCCACTGACCCGTCAAGGAGGGGCAGGCTCTGTAGAGAGGATCCTGAACTTTGTATTCCGCATAAGATTCAAGGAACTGAGATACTTGCCTCTTGGGACCAGGAAGAAATGATTATAGCCCGTCCCTTGAAGATGAAGGGGACGGTTTTATCGCTTGTTTTCACAGAAGGGCCGAGATTTCTTCCCGACCAAAGGAAGATGTTCTTTGAATAGACGACTTCAGGGTGGATGGGTGGTTTCTGAAGAAACTTGGACTGCCTTCCGCTATGTTACATCCAAGAACTGGGTTATCTACCCTATCCCGGAAGGTGAGGGAAAACTCTGGGAAGTCAGGCGGTGGGAGAGGAAAGGAGTCCAGGTGGTGTGGGGCAGCGCCCGCAGCTGAAGCACCCACCCGCTTGGGGTTTAATAGCTATGGGGGTCTGGTTGTGCCCGCCTCCCTGTGGTTTCTTTGGCGAATCTGTCTGCGGTGGACGGCCAAGCGGTTGGGGATGGTACATGGAATTCACGGATTTCAGAGCCTCCTTCCTGGAATCAGTGATGATGTCCTTGACATCAAAAGGTGCTTCCTGAATAGCTGATTGCACCTCCGGAACCAAACTGACACGCGAGTCAGGGCAGATGCCAGAGACCCATCGGCAAAAGCGAGCTCCGCCTGCAGTGTCCACTGTGATTGCATGTCATTTGAAAATGTGGGCGACGGGCCAACGGTAGCAGAACGGACGTGGTGGGCTAACTCCTGTTTGACCTGGAGTCAGGTAAGGAGTCCAGTTTGGATTCCACTGGGTAAGGACAGTTTTCTGGTAATCCCCATGTGGTGACGAATTCAGGCCCGAATTCAGTGTGATGAGGCGTGAAATCTTCCATACTGGTCCAGAAGTCGATCTTTATCAGGAGGAGACGAGCTCAGATGTTTTGATGTCAATGGCCGTGAGTGGCGCTAATCATTCGAGCGGGCCGAGGTGAGAGTTCAGTCCACACCTTGGAGCCTGGTATGCCTGTTTGACTTCCTGGGGCTAACGTCGGCAGTTGTTTCAAATCGGTAACAAGGTCGTGCGGCTCAATCCAGGGGGTACTATGTTGAACTGTCACGGCAGATCCAGATGTTCAGCGAGTTTGTTGGAGGATCTGTCCAAAGATGTCACTGGTATCGGATTTTCTAAGCAACCCGTGTAAAATGGATCCGGAGGAGACTTAGGAGGGTCCGCCGGGGTTTGACGAGAGCGGGTTGTTGCCCTCCGACATCCTCAGATCCGGTGAACCTGAGGGAAGAAGAACAAGACCCTTACGCGACTGGGGAGAACGGGTCTTTGGGTGGTACCTATGAACGCGTGTCCTGTCTCTCTCTGACCCAGAGGGAAGAGCCTGAGTCCGGAGGTGGGAGGAGTGTGTACCGATGTAGAGGGCTGTGGCGCCGTCGTCAAGGCAGCCTCTACCCCGGTGAGTTGAGCTGGCCTGGCTCACCAGGAGTCCAGAGTCTCCTGCATCAACCGCGCCGGGGGTGGTGGAGGAGGAGGGGAAAAGTGCCGGGTTGCACTTGTAATGAGTATCAAAACCTGCTGCGGAATCCCGTGTCGGGTATTGCGCCGGGTACGGCGGCGCTGGTACTGTATGCCGGTACGACGGGCGCCCGGATAAGACGGCAGGTACCTCGGGAGCTGGGGTTGCCGGAGCAGACGGCCCGTCACGGGCGTGCTCTTACGACGGCGCGGTCCACATTAGGGGAACATCCAGAAGCTGGATGTTCCTGGAGCCGTAGAACCGGGCGAGGTGCCAGCGCCAGAGGTACCGCGCTGGGCCGGGGCGTCCAGGGGCCGGACGCCAGATCCAGTTCCGACGGAAGAGGGAGATCTCGCATCATCCGAGATGGAGGAGAGAAATCCTGGGTCAGGCTGGGTGACTTCAGGTTTCAGATGGCAGCAAAGGCTGCGGGAACCAGGTACAACGGACGTGGCAGGGTCCGTCATCGGTTCTGTCGCCCGGCGCCGTCGGGAGGAGCCAACGTGCGGCTTAGGGGGTGTTCTGGCGGGCGCTGGAGGAGCTGCATCCGGTTTATGGGAGCCTCACAGGAGGCGGGCCAGGGGAAGGATCGGCCTGGCCTTGGGGGTAGAGGTCGTGCACCGTCCAGAAGGGTCGGGCGTCTTATCGACACTCTCCATGCGGACGTCGGAGGGGCCAGCGTCCGACTTAGAGGAGTAGCCATGCCAGTAGGCCGCAAGCCTGCGGCGACACGAGGGCGAGGCCTCCAATCGCCTGGAGGCGCCTGCAAGGCGCAAAGTCGAGCCAGATGGCAGGGCGACGCTCCTCCAAAACCTTGGAGGCGGCCGTCGAGTGGTCCCCGGGATGTTACTCTTGGTCCCCAGCGCTCGTGCGGGAGATGCGGTAGAGGAGGACTTCTCCCGGTGCCTCCTTGTCCTTCTTTTCCGATGTCCTTCGGAGTAGACGCCTGCCTCAACTTTTCAACTCCTCTTCCATAGAAGACATCTTTTCTTCAGGAGATGGGCTTCCAGGGACTGTTGGCGGCGTTCTCGGTAGCCGCGTTGAAGTTGAGGCAATGCTGGCACTTCGACGGGGTGATCGGGACCTAGGCAGAAAAGGCACAGGGACTTGCCGTCCTTGTGTGGCAGTTGGGCGCCGCATGAGTCGACTTGTTTTTGTGCTTTCGGAGGGTGTGAGGGGCGACATACACCCGGCGATGTACCTGACGCGACTGACTGAAGAATAACTATTTTCGGTAAAAACCGACAAAGGTAGGGCTGACGAAGCTGCGAACTTTTACTACGGCGCTGCTGCGAATAGGACGAGAAAGAACTGGGCGGGCGTCGGGACCACCCCTTTATACCGGCGTCGGATGACACTGGTCACCTGATGTGGAAGCGGTCCTCGCCAGGGACTGCTAGCTAGAAATTTCCGTGGGGTCCTGCTACCGGGCCGCGCCAGTCCTATATGTAATTACCTACTAAGAGCCCTCTTGAAGTAAGATCTCCTGTTACAGGTGAGTAACCTGTATTTCTAGGGACATGGATATGTTATTCATCCACACTGTCTGGCAGACTCTTAGCAGTTCTCCGGGAGGAGGAGGCAAGGCATACCCCTATTTAGGGAATAATGACTGGAGAACCGAGGCCCCAAAACCAGCATCCGGGTGACTCAAGGTCAATGTAGTAGTGGGTAACGAAGGTGTGTGCTGACTTCCAGGTGGCAGCCCTGCAGATTTCCTGGATAGGGACGTCCTGGAAGCAGCCACCGATGCAGCGGTATAATGAGCTCTTATCCCTCTGGGAGGATCAATGCCCGCCACCTATAGCAGAGATCTATGCAGGAGGTGACCCACCTGCTTATCGTCCGCTTGGTTGCAGGTCTGCCAGGTGCGGCTTCAGAGTAGGTGACAAACAGCTGGCGAACCTCTCCCGAACTTCAGCGTCTGCTCCTTGTAATAGCGAGCCCTTCTAGGGTCCAAAGTATGAAGCCTATATTCGGCCCTCGAGGTGTGATAGGAGGTAGAACACCGGCAGAGTCAACACCTGGTTAAGGTGAAACCCCGACACCACCTTCAGAAGGAATTTCGGTGGGGCGCAAGACAACCTTTTCCTGTGGAAGACCAGGTAAGAAGACTCGATGGAAAGCACCTGGAGCTCCCCATCCTTCTGGCTGACATGACAGCCACCAAGAAGACGGTCTTCCACGATAGGTGAGAGATGTCACACCTGTGCATCAGTTCGAATGGCTTGCCCATGAGCTTAGCTAATACCAGCAGTAGATCCCACAGAGGTGGGGCTCTCGCACCGGAGGGATATGTGATCAAGGCCTCTGAAAAAGCACCGACCACCTTCTCCTGAACCACCGACTGCTTCCCGGCCCGCCTGGCAAGCAGAGATGGCTGCCAAGTGCACCTTAAGGGTCATCGACCGGAGCCCTTGCTGAGAAAGGGACCACAGGTAGTCCAGAATGCTTGCCAAGGACCAGGAGGAAGGGTCCAGGCCCTTGCCCTGACACCAAATGGAGAATCTCTTCCATTTAAAGGCGTAGCATTTTCGGTCGACTCCTTACGGGACGCCTCAACGGACGTTGAGGACCTCGTCGGAAAGACCCAAGGCCTGGAACTCTAGCCGCTCAGGATCCAGGCCATTAGGTGCAGGGATTGAAGGTCCGGATGGAATACCTTCCCTGACTGACTGAGATCAGGTCCAGGCGAGCTGGAAGCCGCCTCAGGAGCCTGGAGCCGAGACTGAGGAGATCTGGATACCAGAACTGGCGGGCCAGTCTAGGGCTACCAGAATCACCCGCGCCTTGTCTCTCCCTCGCCTTGAGAAGCACCTTGTGGATCAAGGGAAGTGGGGAAAGGCGAGGAGAGGCCTGGGGTCCACAGCCTTGAGAAGGCATCCCCTGCAGTGAGCCCTGCTGAGGGGCAGGCATGAAACAGTCTCAGCTTTGCATTCTCCCTGGAGGCAAACAGGTCCACCTGAGGCATGCCCCAGTGGGAGAACAGATCTTGTACTACCTCCGCAGGAGAGACCACTCATGGGACGCAGCCACTATCCGGCTTAGGGCATCGGCCAGAATGTTGGAGGCTCCTGCCACATGGATGGCAAGGAGATCGCCTCCAGGCTGCTTACGAGGGACCAAATGCGTGAAACTTCCCTGCACAGGGCATGGGCGCGTCCTGCCCTGGCGGTTTAGGTAGTACATGGTTGTGTATTGTCCGTCTGGACCTGGACCCTTGACCCCGTACAAATGGGCCGAGGCAGTGAGGGCTAGATGGACCACTCAGCTCCAGCAGGTTGATGTGGCATTGGGACTCCTGAGAGGACCAGAGGCCGTCGCTCTGTCTCCCCAGATGGGCACCCCAACCCATCAGAGAGGCATTGGATGAGAGAGAGACCGTCGGCTTGGGGCGGACAAACGGGATGCTCTCCTGCAGATGAGCTGAATGGTCCACCACTGGAGCGCTCCACATCTCCTGGGTCACTGTCACTAGCTGATCCAAAGGATCTGAGCGCTGTGACTACTGGTCGGCCAGTCCCCATTGTAGGGGGACGATGTACCAACGGGCCCAACGGACCACGCTGGTGCAGGCTGCCATGAGGCCCAAGAGGCACAAGAAGTCCCGGGCAGGTGCATTGCCCAACCAGAAATGATTGGGCAAGGAGGAAAGAACCTCGGCCCTGTCCACGGGAGCCGTGCTCTGGCTCACAGAAAGTCCTTGGTCAGCGCCCCCAATTTCGGTTGTGGAGGCATGGTTTCACCACAATCGGTGGGGCAGCTGGTTTCAGAAACAACTGGCCCAGGCTTGGGCACCTCGACTACCCAGGGGTTGTTTCAGCCTTTGGGTGACAGCCACTTAGCGCCCAGGAAGGCGGCGGTCAGCTTGTTCCCGGACAAAAGGAGCTGCTGCCACATAAACTCTCGTATTGTCGACGCGAATTGGCGCTAAAGCCTCTCCTCTTCCGGGAGGAGGAAGACGAGGACGAAGCGAAGCGCCACTTACCTCGTGTGCCGACCGCCAATGTCGGTGGAATCGGCTGGACCAGACAAGGTCCGAGACTGAGACCGAGATCCTCGGTGTTCTGAGGGTGGATCTGGGAGGAGCGGGGACACCCACCCTCCCTCAGCTCGGAACCTTGACCGGGACTCTGGCACAGGAGGCACAGGCAATTCCCGATTTCCACCGAGGGAACCGTGATGAAGGGTTGTAGGCTTCACTGTCGACAGCTCGTCCGACGGGTCGAGAAAATCTACTCGCTACCGACGGGTGTCTCGCGCCGGCTGACCTGACAGGGACACCGCGGAAGCCAGCAGCCTTAGTCGCAACCTCGGATCAAGTAGAGTGTCGACTGTCCGGGAAGGGGACCTCCCCGCTCCCACAAACATCGACGGTGGGACTTACCTTTCGAGTCCTTCTTTCTTTGACCGAGAACAGTGTCCTGATGGCCCCTCTCCTTTGTGGAAAGGGACTGGCAAAGCTCCTTAAGAGAAGCTGTGTAGGAGGATCCCAGAGAGGTGGGATAAATGCTGCGACCGAGGAATATGAGGATGCGGCCGGGCCGCCTCCCTCGAGAGCGATCATCTGCTCGAGTTGCTCAGCTGAGCCTGCCGCCGCGGACACCGCCCAATGGGCCTCCTTAGACTTCACCCGTGGATAATGCTTCTCGGGTGCCCAAGTTGTAACCAGGCAGCCGCGGTCTTCAAGGGCGTTGGCGCGAGAAAGATCTCCACAACCGCAGGCTCCGCGGGTCATGATCAAGGCCGAGGCAGTAGATGCACATGGAGTGCGGATCCGTCCTGGACATCTTTCACCCGCATGGGCACCGCTAAAACCAGGAGTCGATTTGTCCATCGCGAGCCACGAGGGAAGAATTTGACCAAAGTCTTGAGAATTTTAAACTGTTTTCGGGTGAACAGAAGAGTTAGGATCCAGTCTATACGCAAGAACGTTAAGGAGGGAACCTGAGCTTCCAAGCGGTAAGGAAGATCTGGCGTCATGGGGCTGACGAAAGTTTTACCACCTCGGTGGGTGGGAGGAGCCAGCTTGAAGACCTTCCAGCAAGATTTAAAGTGGCAAGGAACCTGCCAGACAGTGTGGATGAACAACATATCCATGTCCTAGAAGGATGTTACTTAGGAGCTCGGTATAAGCAATTAGCCTTTTGACCGGACGAGAAGTGTGGTGCCGCCAGGTGGCTTGAGTCACGCCAACGAAAGTGTCCACTAAAGGTGGATAACCATGGGCTTGGGATTCTTTTGCGAGATACACGGCAAGCCTTGAGCGCCCGGATCGAGGCCTCCTTGCCCATGTTTGATTGGATGTGGTATGACTTCCTTAAACGAAGGATCTTCAGGAGATGATTTCGGCTGGTTCGTGTCTCTCCTAACGGTGGATCCTCTACCAAGGAGGAAGAAGAGGAACTGGCGGATATAGGAGTCTGATGAAAAGGACAGGAGAATGATGTCACCTCCTCTTGCACTGGTGCCTGTCCGGAGAGGCTGAGCTGGGAGACCTGCGGTACCTCCTTTTTCCAGCTTCTTTCTGGGAGGTGAATGGTGCCTGCCTCAACCTTAAATCGGAAGGGGTGGTGGGATCTCACTCCTGCAAGTGAGGTTCGGCACCTCTCATCCAGATTCGGTAGGCTCGGGCTGAGAAGCAGCGGAGTAGGTTTGGCAAGCAATAGCTCAGGCTTTATTGTCTCCCACCAATGGGAAAAGAGATCCTTCACCTGGCTCATATTGAGCTTCAGCAAGCCTGGGTCGGCGGAGCCAGATCTGGCATCGAGGTAAGGCATACGGGCAACAGAGTGCCCTGGAGGCCACTGTTGAGCTCAGAAGGCCTACAGGCGGCATCAGTTCCACCAGCGGCGGGTTGTCCATCGTGTCATCAGGGTCTGTCGGCAACGGCAGGAGTCTCGCCGGAGGCGGCACTGTAGCCCCGGAGGGAGGGCCGGGCGGACTTATTACGGTCCAATGGAAGCTTGTGAACCTTCTCTTCATGCCAGTCAGATGCAGGCATCTGACTGTGTTTGTTCTTTTCAGAAGACTTGGTCTGTGTAGGTGGAGTGACGAGGCCCTACCCGACAAGCTAGAAGACTCAGATCTCTCCCGAGTCAGCACCGGAGACAGAAGCTAACCAGAAGGAAGACTGGGCCTCTACCTGGATCCTAGGATCTCTTGGAGGCACCGGAGGAGGCCTAATCTTTAGTGGCTGGAGGGTCTGAGATTGCCCAGAGGACTTCTGGTGAGAGGCCGTCCCACGGAGGCTGTTGTGGGCATCAGGGCCATAAAGCGGGAGTCCTGGCAAGAGGAACCCAACCTGAAGGCCATGTGGGACCCAGAGTGGGATCTGTCCTTTCTGTGTCTCCCTCTCTCTGCTTCTCCTTCAATTTGGAGGAATGGTGTTTCTTGAAGAACAATCAGGAATTCCCCAAAGACTATTCCCTCTGCATGGCAGCAAGTTGTTTCTGGGCAAGGAAGGCCTGAAGAGACTTTAATACCAATTCTGGTCCTGCTATTAAAGGCCTCACAGTGGGGAGCAGGCGGCAGTGTCGTGGTCCTGGCCCAGGCAGAATATACAGGCGCGTGTCCGTCCTTCGAGGGATCTGATATCCGTGGGTGCATTTGTTAGTGTGCCCCAAGGTGTAGTAAACATTGTGATTAATAACGGAGAAAAAAATAACAGTTATAGCGGTCAGTGCTGATGACAGAAGTTGCCAAAGAGCCAACAATCGCATGCAAGGTGGGAAATGAACTGTAGACGCTGGGACCGCCTCCTCTTATATACTGGTTGGGACGTCGGAGCGGAGCCAAAGTCAGCGGTGGTCCCCACTAGGTACCGCCCACTCGGTAAACAAATACATGAATAAATTATCTGAAGGTAGTCAAGCAGAGTGAAAAGCAGTGGGAAAAGCTACTAGAATGCTATGGTGCAGTAGGAAGAAGGATGGTGTTGCCCCATACAGGTTACTGGTAAGACCACACCTCAGAATACTGTGTCCAGTACTGGAGGCTCCACCTCCAGAAGGACAGGGATAGAGTGGTAGCAGTATAGAGGCAGGCAACCAAAATGGTGCAGAGACAGCATCAAAACCCCTACAAGGAGACGCTAAGAGAACTGAATTATGTACTTGCTGAAGGAAAGAAGAGAAAGTAGGATATGACAGAAAAAAATTACTCACCTTAGTAATTGTGTTTCTTCCAATGGAGTCATGCTGTATTCTGACAATTGCAGTTAGCTCCAGCACTTGAACTGCCCGGAGAATTAAGGGTTAAAATTCTCGTCAGGCATAGAACGTTGGGCTCGAGCTCGGTTGAAAACTCTGTCTGTGACACTTTGAAACCAAACCGTCAGATTCTTACGAGCTAAAACTCACTAACTATATAATGTGGAAATTGTAAAATTTACTAGCTAACTGGCAACAAAGTCTTTAGATTCCCAAAGACTCAAGTCAGGAAACCCAAAGACCAAAAACCAAGCAATAGAAATATAAAACTCTTGACTAATCAAACACAAAGGCACCCAACACAACAGAAAGTGGGCTAAAGACACCCTGGGGTGCCAACACTGCACCTACCCACCCAATTCCCAAAACAGGTTCTGAGAGGAGGCAGGGAGGAGGTCAGAATACAGCAAGACTCCACTAGAAGAAACACAATTACTAAGGTGAGTAATTATCTTCAAACAACATGAAGTCTTGTTGTATTCTGACAATTACGAACTACTAAGCAGTACCTCCAAGGAGGAGGACAGAACCTACTTTTGGGAATAGGCTCTGAAGTACTGCAATGCCAAACCTAGCATTACTCCTAGCCTGGATATCCAGAGAGTAATGCTTGGTGAAGTATGAACTGTGTTCCAGGTGGCTGCTTGGCAAATTTCTAACAAAGGAATATCCCTGGCTGCAGCCAGAGATGCAGTTGTACCTCTAGTGGAATGAGCCCTCAGGCCTGAGGGTGAAGTTATTCCAGTTCTCATAGCAGAATTGGATACAGGACACAATCCACCTGGCAATGGTTCTCTTGGTGGCAGGTTTTCCTTACCTACTTCCCCATAAATGAGGAACAACTGGAGGGAGTCAAACCTGTGACCCTTTATATGTTCTATGTAGTAACTAAGGGCCCTTTTAACATCTAAACTGTGTAGCCTCCGCTCTCCTGAGGAGGTGTGATCAGTGAAGAACACAGGAAGAGACACAGATTGGTTTAAGTGGAAATCAGAAACCACCTTAGGTGAGAACCTTCTATTGGTTCTAAGGACCACCTTATCTCTATGGAATGAAATGAAGTCAGGCTCCACTGACAGGGTTTGCAATTCACTGATACGTCTGGCAGAAGTAACAGCAACCAAAAACACAATTTTTCAAGTCAAGTACTTCAGCTCTGCTGAGGACATAGGCTCGGGGTTGCATAAGCTGAGCAATGCAAATATTCAAATCCCAGGCAGGAGCAGGATCCCTAAAAGGGCATTGGTATGAAGCAATACTTTGAAAATTTACAGAATACAGGGTGAGATGACAGAGAGGAAGACTTCCCACTGACAAGAAAGCAGAAACAGCTGACAAATGAACTTTGAGAGTAGCTGGTTTGAGGCCTAGCCATTAAGGTGAACCACATAATCCAGAACTGCAGACAACTCAGCAGTATCTGGGATATATGCTTCTTGGAACACCAAATACTGAACCTTTCCCATTTGGAGTTGTAAGTTTTTCTGGTGGCAGGCTTTAGAAGCTTTGAGAATATCCAGAACCCCTTGGGACACATGTAAGTCTGCATACTCTAACTCTTCAAGAGCCATGCCTTGAGATTGAGTGACCGGAGACTGGGGTATCAAATCCTCCCTTAGAGGAGGTTAACAGGTTGTGATTCCTGGGAAGAGAAAGGGAAGATGGACTGCTAGGGACAGCAACGGGGTACCAAGGCTGCCTTGCCCTGTCTGTAGCAATCAGAATCGCTTTGCATGGTCGTGACCTTATCTTGACTAGAACCTTGAACAGTAGAGGGAAAGGAGGAAGGCATACAGAAATTTCCCTTCCCAGTTCAAAATCAGAGCATCCAGAGGACTGAGCCCAAGACTGGGGTCTGCAACAAAACAGAGGAAGTTGGTTATTGTCTGGGGCTGCAAGTGATCTATCTCTGGAGTGCACCACCTCGAGAAAATCACTTTCAACACTAAAGGATCCAGAGACCATTCGTGATGGCCCTGGGAAATCCTGCTCAATGCATCTGCTATCACATTGTCTTTTCCTGGAAGGTGGACTGCTACCAGAGAGGTCTGTAGGAATAAGCCAGGGACCATATTTTCATGGCTTCCATGCACAAGTCCATGGACTGAGTGCTCCCTGCTTGTTGATGTACCACATGGTGGTAGTGTTGTCCGTCCTGACCTGGGCCACCTTGTTCTGTACTGACAGAGAAAGTTTGTAGGACAAGAGGTACTGCCCTGAGCTCCAGGAGGTTGAGGATTCCTGAGGGGACCACAGTCCCTGGGTTGTGAGAGCCCCAGATGGGCTCCCACCCCAAAGGAAGCATCTGTGGTAAGAACCACAGAGTGAGTCTGAGTGACAATGGAACACCCTGCCTCAGATTGTCCAGGTCCTGCCACCACTGAAGGGCCTGAATTAAGATCTGAGTAACAGGAACTAGCTTGGTAAGAGGATCTTTCCTTTGGGACCAAAAGTCCTCAGATGGAACTGAATGTCCCTCATCTGAAACCTGGCCCCTTGGACCACTGCTGTGGAAGCTGCCATGTGGCCCAAAACAGTCAAGAACAGTGGGGAATTCAAGAATGCTTGGGACAGACATAAGGCAGTCCTAGTGGAGGGTAGGAGGCAGTAAGCTGTTGGTTAACTAGGATCTGCAGCTTATCTGTTAGGTAGGAAAATGGGCAGACTAGGTGGGCCAAGCTGTCCTTATCTGCCATCAAATTCTATGTTTCTATGTTTCTAAAAGCTGAAGAAAATGCCTTGCTGGTAGAAACCAGAGGGAGGAAGGAAGAGGCCAGCTGAGAGATGGCTTGTGCCCTTTCAAAAGAAGGAAACTCTTGCCTTGAGCATGTCCAGCTCTGATCCTATAAAAGTGAGGGAGCTGTACTGGCTCGAGAACTGACTTGGGAAGATTGAGAAGGAACCCCAGGAAGTGAGAACTTGCTGGGTGACCTGCAGATCTGACTTGACTTGGTCTGGGACTGGCCCACAAGGAGCCAGTCGTCCAGGTATGGAAAGACAGAAATACTTTTCCTTCTTAAAAAGCCACCACTACTGCTAGGCACTTTGTAAAACACTCTTGGAGCTGAAGTTAGCCAAAGGGCATTGTTCTGAACTGGTAATGGCCTGAGGGCAATTCGAACTGAGGTACTTTCTGTGGGAGCACCTGATGGAAATGTGGAAACAGGCATCCTTGAGGTCCAGGGAGGCTAGCCAGTCTCCTGGCCTCAGAGAGGGAAGAATTGTTCCCAGAGTCACCATTTTTAATTCTGGCTTTAGCAGGTGCTTGTTTAGTATCTTAAATCTAGGATGGGTCACCACTCCCTGTCTTTTGGGGGTAAGGAAGTACCTGGAGTACAGACCTTTGCCCTGTATAGGGTAGGAACTCTCGCTATGGCTCTTAAGGCCAGTAGAGCGGCAACCTCTGCCTCTAGGGCAAGGGCTTCTGATGTATTTCAGGTGGAAGGATCTGGGTCTCAGTTTCTGAAAATTTTTGAAACAGAGAACCAGCCCTGGCTACTACTTCCAGGACCCACTTGTCTGAGGTAACAGGCGTCCAGTCCTGAACAAAGTAAGCCAGCCTGACTCTACGGAATGGGGGAGTCGGCACGGGCTGACACAGCAGGGTGTCTTGCTTGGCAGTAGCCTTAGGCAGAGGGTGGATGCAGCCACTCATCCCCTCCTGCCTCTCCCCTGAAGAACCTCCTCTGGGAAAGGAAGAAGAGATCTGTGCTTGGTAGAAAGGCCTGTGAAAAGGCCTGCCTAGCTTGCTGCCTTTGAGGAGCTGCCTGCCTCTCCTTGGCCTGGGCACTCCTGTAAGTGGTCCTGTATTCATCCATTTTCTTCATGTAATTCTCCGTCCTGCTCCCAGAGAATTACCCACCACAGGAAATCCATGGCCTTAGCCTGGGTATCTTGGGAAAGGCTAGTACATCTGAGCCAAGCCGTTGTCTGAAGAGCCACAAATGTAGCCATGACTCTTGATGACACATCATTGGAGTCCACAGCAGCATGAAATTGCACCTTGATGCCTCGATCCCATCAGCAGACACCCCTCCAGCTCCTTGGCTAGCTGGGAGGAAGCCAGTGCCAGTACAGTGTCCCACCTGGACTTCTGGTACCTAGCTGTATAGGCCATACAGTTAGCCTGCCTGAGTCCCAAAGATAACGCCATGTACTGCTTCTTTGCCATGGCATCTATCTTCCTGAGTCGTTGTCTGGGGTGTGAAGCCAAGGGGATATTTGCCTTGTCACAGGCAGCAGCCTGCACTACCCCAACATGGCTGCATTGCTGATAAAGAAACTCCGTATCTGTGCATGACAAGGTGTACCTCTTGTCCATTCTCGCCAACAGGAGGTACAGAGTTAGAGACCTAAGAATTTTTGTGTCCATTTCCAAAGGACTTACGGAGGGACTAGACAGTCTCTTAGACTCTGGGATGTCCATCATCTCTACAAAATCAGGCTCCTCCTGATCCTCCACAGCCTCCTCAAAAGGAAGCTGGAGAGTTTGAGCCACTTTTCTGTAAAACAGAAAGTGGGAGGGACTCAGAAAGCCTAGGACGGAAACACCAGAAGGTCTGTCTGGGGAGATGTCCGGTTCCACAGGCACATCCAGACTTTCACCGTCATAATCATCCTCTTTAAAATCCCTCCTCATCAAACTCCGTTTGTAAAAATCTTCAGGGAATAATCCTGAACCGGGGAACCGACCGACCCAAACCCCTGCCAGAATGCGCCGGATCGGTCGGAACCAGACAAAGCAATTCACAATCGAATCGCTCTGGCTATGAAGTTCTGGATCCGAACCGGCCGATTTATCCTTACGTTTTCTCTTTGAAAGACGATCCTCAGGATCGGCTCTCCTCTTGGCTGAAGAAGTATCGCCCTGGTCAGAGGGACTCCTTCTGGTTCGTAGGAACCGAACCGGGATGGCCTTCCGGTCAGTGGATTTTCGGCCTCCTTATCCCTAAGTCTACCTAACCTTTTTATCCAACGTAGACTTAGGGAAATTCTTGCAAATTTAGAAGTCTGAATCAAGGTGGTCAAACCGACAGTAACACAAGTGGTGTGGGGATCGGCCTTAGCAAAGACCTCCCACACACACTGCAGTGTTGAAACCCAGTGGGCCCAGATTTTTTCTTGGGTTTCTCAGACATGGCCAGCCTAACAAAACTTACCCTTTAAAAGGCAACCACTAGGCAAGACTCCCCTACCGGTTTCTCACGTGTTACGGGAGTTGGAAAAAACATTAAATTCACTTGTTTGTTTGTTTTTTTAAACCCATACGGACCAGTAACCACACACACAACTTTTTCACAAGATTTTTGTCTACAGGATCAGTTCAGCGAACCGATCGAAAAAGCTTTACAATTTCCATACAAATACTATCCTACGTACTTACGGTACCACAGACAGAGTCTCGAACCGATAAACCGAATTAAATGCGGACTAAACAGACAACTTTAACAGACTTTGAACCGAGCAGAAGGAGAAAATCTCTGGAGCGGTTGTTCAGTGAGGCGGAGTAAAGAATCTGACGGTTTGGTTTCAAAGTGTCACAGACAGAGTTTTCAACCGAGCTCGAGACCAACGTTCTATGCCTGGCATAGAATTTTAACCCTTCACCTCTGGGGCAGTTCAAGTGCTGGAGCTAACTGCAATTGTCAGAATACAGCAAGACTTCAAGTTGTCTGAAACATTAAAATACATAAGTTAATAAGGTACAGGAAGGTAGCATTTTCCACAGAAAGACAGACTCAAGGACAAGGGTCATGCTATGAAGCTGAAAGGAGGGGGGATGTGAGGAAATATTCCTTTATAGAGAAGGTGGAAGCCTGGACAGCCTCCCAGCGGAGGTGGTAGGTGCAAAACAGGATTCAAGCATGCATGGTACCGATACAAGGGAATCTTGGAAGGAAAACAAGGGACAAGGGTGGGACAACCGGAGATCATACAAGGGCTGTGGTGGCACAACAGGAAGGAAAATGGGCAGACTGGATGGGCCAAAGAGGTCTATCTGCCAACAATGTCTATGTTTCTACAGAATTCCTGGGATCTGTTTTTTGCCCCATAAGTCCCTCACCCTGATTTATGTTAACCCCTCAGGGTCTAACCAACAGCAGTGGTAAAAATTTAACAAATCCTCTCCTTTGTGAACCAACTATGCCCCCAGACTTGCCTTCTGTTTATTTATGTAAAGTACACTTTATTCTGTCGGGCACCTTTGCAGCACAGCCACAGTATGGGTTCAAGACTGTAGTTCCCATTGCACTTGCTCTGCTGCCCGCAAAACAAACCCCTCAGGGCACTAAACATAGCTGTGGGAATGGTGGACTGAGTTGTGCAGGGAGGCACTCTATCCACAGCCTCCTCCACCACCCGACACTCGCCTGTGCCTCCTCTCCTACCCACAGGGCAGGCCGCAGACTGTGCTCCCATATGGGTCGGTAGTTGAAAGTGAGGCTGGCATTTTCATAACAGTAAACTGCACCAGCGTGCATGTGCTCTTTGAGGGAAGCTGGCGACTAATGCTGCTATAAGCCAGCTGGTTATAAAGGCAAATTATAGCCAGCTTCCCTATGGGAGAAAAAAGACCAGTTATAATGAAGTCATATACAAATCAGTCCTTCCTTTCTTTCTCACATACATTTTAAAATTTAATTTTAAATTTGGTTTAAGTTGTTGAACTTACACTTTCTGCTGGAACTCTGAATAGACCCACGCTAGGTGCACCATCTTCACTTTCCTGGAAAAGGGACGGGCCCTAGTAAGGAGGGCTGCAGAGACTTCCTGAACACTTTACTCGATACCTGTAGCAAAAGGGCAGAAGGTTAGACTGCAGCAGGGATGAAAAAATTCAAGAGCAGAGTTCTGGTACAGTTATGACACAGTGTCTTAAAATGTCCAAAATACAGAAATACCAGTATCTATTTTCTACTTTGGTCACTACAGCAAAGAAATAAAAGTCACCACAATGTGATTGAAAAGTTGCCTTTTCTTGGCCTTGTAGCAGTTTCGGGAACAGACTGGGGTTGCTTGGTGCTGCCTAACGGAGGGAGGGAGGGAGAGCTCTCCTCCCTGAGGGAGAGGGACACATCGTTCGGCTCTTCATCTGCCTCCCGACAGAGGCCAGGGGCAGCACAGTGGGACCATGAGGGGACTGGGTACCACCGGCATTTCTAAATGTTTATATGTTTTTAAATAACAAAGTACCAAGACTCATATGTATACGTGTGTGTGTGTGTATGTGTGTGTGTGTGTGTGTGTGTGTGTGTGTATATATATTTATTTATTTTTTTATTATTGATTGCAAGGTGTGGTACAGACAAGCACTGATGAAGGAGTCTGATCCAAACGCCTGCATTATTTGACTGTATCACCTATTCATGTATACAATATATTTTTGAAAAAGAAAGATTCATATTATACACATACATTTGGCGAGTGGGCTGCTTATTTACCAATGTGTGCATACTTTTTCTTAGCAAGCTTACAGTTAGACTTAACCTGTGGTACTAACTGATCCCAGACCAGTTCAGCTGGGAAAGACAGAAACTGGTCTCAAACCAGGTCTCGGGAGACAATCTTCTTAAACCCGCGGGCCCGTGCATCACCAACATGGTAGGGAACCCACCACTAGCGCAGTCCTGGGCAAGTGGTGGAAAACTGGTAAATCCACAAGAAGTTTGATGATGGGGCTGAGGGGCACAATCGGGTGAGTCGGAAAAGAGTAAAGGCTTCATTTCAAAACATTGCCCCCAACCAGGAGGAACAGTAGGGGGTGGATCTGGATATCAGCGGAGATGCGGACACAGATGGTGAGATTGCTGAGGGAGACTTGGGCAATAAATCAATATTTAAAACAAAAGAGTTAATCAGCTAGTAGGTGAAACAGTGGGTGCTGTGAACTCTTTTACCTTTAAGTAATACTGGAGCTGTAAAACGGTTTATGTTTTGTAAATCTCTTTCTAGGCATGTAAGGTGCCAAGCAGAGAAGTAGCGCAAGCAACTTAAGCAAAAAGTGGATGTAACCAGTTCCTTAAGGTAGAAAACATTTAAAATAAAGCATTCTGTGTGTTGTAGGGTAAACATGAGAGATTTAATAACAAACAAAACGCACAGTTTTAAAAAGGTTGTTTTCCTATTATAGTTAGCTGGGAGAAAAACAAACGAAAACTCCAGCAAGCGGAACTGATCAACTAAAGCAACAGAAACAAAACTAAGGAGATAACCCATGTAAGTGAATGTATATTAACACCTAGATACAAAAGAAAGCTGAAACTATTACAATATTATAGGCTGACCAGACTGTAAAAAAAGTGGTTTATGCCCTGTTAAGAGTCCAGTAGACACCATATGGTGTCGGAACCTCCATTACAGAACCTGACCCAAAATGGCCACCAGGACTCAATGAGTTAAGTAACAGGGCTAATTGTAAGCAGGCAACACAGACAGTGATGTGTAGAAGTATGAAAATGAAAAATAATAGAAAATAAGGCAACACATTTGTTTAATAAGTGTCATAAAATGGTGAAGATGTTTATGGCTCCTTATTTTTTCAAAAATAACTACTTTGCATTGATTGCTGTTAAAGCTTTACTAGAATGTGAATTATTTTTAAACTAATATATGCATTTATGATTTATTAGAATGCTTTTGAAAAAGCACTTTTAGTGCAAATGGTCAGGGCTTATAAAATTATTGAATAAAAAGAAGATTTAAATGAATATTTGGATTCCTTCGTTTTCTCATCTGAGGACCACCAATAAAATCAATAATACCTAATTATCACTAATGTAAAATCATTGTATTCCTTTAAAAATACTCTCATTACGGAAGA
This sequence comes from Neoceratodus forsteri, assembly GCA_016271365.2. Classification (NCBI taxonomy): domain Eukaryota; kingdom Metazoa; phylum Chordata; order Ceratodontiformes; family Ceratodontidae; genus Neoceratodus; species Neoceratodus forsteri. The sequence goes on from CM057451.1 coordinate 1,099,488,207, forward strand.
ACTGTAAGGAGATACAAGGAGCTGGAACTAGGTTTTTTTTATTTTATTTTATAATTTATTTACCCAGGACAGCCCAGCTGAGATGCAACATCTCATTTCCTGTGGGGTCCTTTTATTCATTTCTGCAGCTGGGTGGATTGGATCACAGAGAGGTTAAGTGACTTCCCACAGTCAAACAATGAGTATTTAAGCTCTAGCGGAGCTTTAAACCTGCAATCTCTTGGTTCCCAAGGCAACAAACTAATAGTATTGCACTCACAGGAACAATCATTCATTCACCATGAAGACCATTCAAATGAGGCAGATCCAGAACTACTTCTGCTGCAACTCCCTGAAGAAGCTCTAGCAAGCTTAAGCGCCGGATAGTGATCCACTGTTGGGACTGTGGTGTCACCTGTCTTCACCTGCTTGCATCAAATAAAATCTGCAATCAGCAAGAAGTTCTGGATATGCCTTATTATCTGAATGGTCGGCATGGTGAATGACTGATGTTCCTCTAGAGTACAGTACTACTAGTTTGTTGCTTTGTGTCTAAAGTGGGTTTGGTTACATCCAGTCCTTGCACCTGGTTCAGCACCAAAGAGTATGCATATGCTCTCTATTGCCTCATGGTTCCCAAGCTGGTACTCTAACTGCTAGACCACACTACCTCCAAGAGTACAAAAGAATTAGTATAACACCTAGTGAATAGGGCGAGGGCAGAAAATTGTTTCCCTTTGAAATGGACATGTAAAAATAGAAACCAATTTAAAAGTCAGAGCACACAAATATTTTATCAGATTGCTATGGCTAGGACATGGTTCCAAAACAGGACTATTCTCCTCAATCACCAACTATCTACAACATTTCTAAAGAAACATTTTTCTTAAAGGGAAATGTAGGTAATGTGGTGACATCCCTAAATATCTGAAAGACAATGAAAAGGACTTCCGAGTGAGGTACTGGGCTTACCCGTAGTTGTCAGCAATCCAGAGGTATCCTATCTAAATCTAACTTACCTAGGCAACAGACATTCTATTGAAACTTGAAACAGGGATGTCCCTGCTCAGCAGGCTATATGCTGTTAAGTGTGGTTTGCCCAACAGTGACATCACTTTCTGGTTGCGAAGTTCCACAGAATGGTTGCCACCTTGATTTAAGAAAGGGTCATCTTTGGCTTTTGACACCTACAGGTAAGCCTCTAACCATGATCACACACAGTCCCCTTTAGGCAAACAAAGGAACCAAAGAGGTTTAACAGTGCTATTAACTGTCTCAAACGTTCTTGACCATTTTTTTTAATACAATGTTAAGAGTGCTCATGGCACCGCTAACGTGGTAAAAGCCTTAGACTAGGACTCTGCTGTTGTACCACTGTTCTGTAACCTCCTGAGTCGTGCTTTGAAAATAGGCAGCGTCTTGTCTAGTGCACTTACCCTTAGCTAGTGTACTGTCCAAAATAAATACTAACTTTTAAAGTAGTGAACTATTGCTTCTTATAGCTGAAGTATTTTTCCTTTCCCATTTTTCTAATTCAGAAGATTTTTTTAACCTGACAATACTTGGCACGATGTGTGGAACACTGCTCTACCTGGAGGTTGACACTGCTAGTTCTATTCCTTCTTATACATCATCGCCATATGACCTCATGGTCTGTGACATCACAACCGACCAAGAGAAGTCTATAACCTACTCCAAGATCAATCTCTTGTGATGTTATAATAAGTGAGGTTCCAATGCTGACTAGGTATGAAGAGGAAAGAACTAGGTACATCAAAGTCTCCAGGTGAAGTACTCCTTCACATTCCTCCTTATACTACAAGGTAGAAAACATTCTAATGAGCAAATGGAAAAGAAAATACTGCAGAAATAAAAAGTAACAAAACTGGCTACTTTATACTACACATGGGCCCTCTCAGCTAATCACAAGCCAGAGTTACAAACAGTTTATTCCACAGCAAACTCACAACTGACATTTTGTTCTGTCGAAGTGCCCAGAACAGTCATATCTTTGTCAATAAAATAATACTAGTGACATCATCATCCTAATTTACATTCTGATTAATCTGCACTAACAGCAGCAACTGTAAACAAGTGAAGGGAGGTGAGTGGAAGTTACGTACATTAATCTGATGCAACAGCATGTTTACTGTAGATAATCCCTGCAGGGTGGATGAGGCAGCAGACCGAAGTGCCTCCAACCACCCAGGCACGGATTAATTCTACAGTAGAACCATGATGTGGAGTGAATTAATGTGCTCATAACATGGCAAGTGCAGAAACACAGAAGTTGACGCAGATAAGGACCACAAGACCCATCCAATCTGCCCACTTCTTCTACCTTATGAATGTGCCATAGGCCTATACTCTGTCAATGGCCTATCTATTCATACTCATCTGTATTGCTCCCTTATGCCTAGCCCATGCCTGTTTGAAGCCCCACTGTATTCATATCCACCACTTCCTGAGGTAGGCCGTTCTTATGCATCCACTACCCTTTCTGTGAAAACAACTTCCTCACATTACCTCTTAATCGGCCTCTCTCTAATCTCATGCTGTGCCCTCTTGTCCTGCTATTTTCTTATATTGAAGAATGTTAGACTCTTTCACCTTGTTAATGCCTTTAAGGTGTTTGAATGTTTCGATCATTTCACCTCTCTCCCTCCTTTGCTCTAGGGTATACATATTGAGCTCCGCTAATCTGTCCTCATATGTTTTCTGATGCAGTCCCTGCACCATTTTGGCTGCCCTTCTCTGGACTGCCTCTATTTGCTAATGTCCTTGTGCAGGTGCGGCCTCCAGTACTGCATGCAAGGAAACAGGGAGTTATGATTGATAAGAGATTGTAACAAGTCATCTTATATTAGCAAGAACAATAAAACACTGACAGAGACAGACACAGGTAGTTGGAATGTAGAATTCTGTATTGTGTTGAACAGGCTGATTTTCCTTTTAATATTGTGAGTACAACGGTGAACAGTGATTCAATTAATGATTACATGCAGATGTGATCAACATTTCAGAATCTGTGTTGATTCTGGCTGATTTTTGTGAACTGCGGAATCATCTCCGTTTTCTGCTATGTTGGCTGTTTGGGATTTGGCTGCTGTGCATGATGGGAAATGCATATATTTACATGCACAGGAGATTTGAGTTCTGGTGGTGAATGACAGAATTACAAGAGCAAGCATGGTTTATTGAAGAGCAACCATGGATTACTTGAGAATTAATCCATGGTCATCTGTTCCCATCCAATCAATCCAGGATATCTATTCTACTGTCATTTGCAGTGCCATGTTACAAACAAACTTGCCTTGGGACAAAAAACAGTACCACTACCTTCCCCAAACACATGAAGCATAATAGCGACTATGGGTTAACTGGCTCACTACCCCAAGGCACAAATTAGTTTTGAAAATCTGATTAGCAGTCTTTGCCAATCAACAGAATTTTGATTAGCAACTAGCCAGGTCTGAGGAGCAATTACACTAAACTGTTATTTTTATCTGTAAAATACAGTCCAGAAGAGTGCAACTGCAGGGTAAAACCTGTCAAACTGCATGAAAAATTACCACAGTTCTGTACTTTTACAGTTATGAGGAATAAATCACCGCAATTTGGAAATTGTTAAAGCAATCCGCAACGCAGTTCACTAGCAAATAGTGTTTTTTGGGGTAGAAAATTACTATGTGAGCTCATGTATTTTATGTCTTGCTATTCTGAGCAATAAAGAGATTGTCTCAGGAGTATGAAGGACTCTGCCTTCAGTCTTGAACTTAATTCACTTGACAATCTCCTTATTGCCTACCACTTAAATTGTCTGCCTGCTATATTTGGTGGTACAAGTTCTTTAAAGGGATTTACCTGTTCAGAGCAGAGGGCATTAAGATGTATACCACAGGAGTGTAAATAAAAAGCATAATCTTGACTGAACACAGAAATACAGGGGTAAACACTGAAGAAAATAATCTGTGGTAGGAGCGGAATACCAAAACTCCAATCTTGAGAGTCTGTCTCAATATCTGGCATTCCACCTATCCAAACGAGCTGTGCTACCAATTAAACTGCAGAGCAGCAGCATGGAAAAGTGGCATTTCATTTGGAATACCAGTGGAATGAAAAGTATGCCACTTTGCAAACTGGTATGCAAACAGGGCGGAACACCATTAATTTCTAGCCCTGAAAGATAACTGAAGGTGGGCACTGAGGATGCCAGAAATTTTCTCACTTATTTTGGCCACACTCAGTATGCCGAAATCTGTCTCACTCTATTTGGCTACATTGAGCAAGCTCAGAAATTTCTCTCACACATTTTGGCCACACTCAGTATGCTTGAAACGTATCCTCATGTATGAACATGCAAACATATGAAAATTTGCCAGCAGAAGCAGGCCACAATGGTCTATCTAGTCTGCTTGGGTGCACAGCCCAATCCAGTTTACTGAGCTGCCCCCACTCCCCTGCCTCCCTCAATATCCTCCCTCCCTCGCTTCCCCACTCATCCTCCCTCCTGTTGCAAGCCTTTATCACCCTGTCCCACCCATGCATGTGAGATGCATGAACTTCACTGAACTGCAGGAATTTCTAACAGACAGGCAGCTAACAAGGACTCCTAAACCAGGGCTCTCGGGGATGCGGGCACCCATGTCCTTTACGCACATTTTGTGCTTTGGGACGCTCACCGCCAGCCCAGAGAGTCCCTGAGACTTCTCCACAGCACAGGCCCCAGGAGTCCTGAGAGAGCCGTACTGTGCATGCGAAAATACGAACTGGTTTATTTTTTTTCCCCTGCTTGGTGGTTTTGGCACCCTGGAGAGTGGCGACACCACCAGATGAGGGGGAATGAGAATGAAGACCATTCAAGCAGCAGTATTTGGGGGGGATGTGATCTGTTCCCCTTCAAACCGCCTGCACCTTGCCTTGGTTCTCCCAGGAGAGAGAGAGTTGGAGGAGCTCAGCTGACAGGCTCCCGAGCCATTTGCCTTCGATGGGGAGAAAACGCGGCAGGAGAGAGAGAAGGCAGAGAAAAGGAAAGCTTTCTTATTTGTTTAAAAACAAATGCGTGGTCAGACAGAGCGTCCAGTCACTCAAAGGTTTGTGCGGGTGCATGCTGCTCACATTCCCTGGAGGCACCAGTGTTAGACAGTACAGAAAAAGGTAAATTGCTTTATTTACAGTTATTTTAGGCAGTTTAGGGCATTGCGACTATTTCTGGTGACAGTTTAGTGAGCTTAGGGTTTACTGTATTTTTTTTTGTGTGCTTTGTGTAGGGCCAAGTAGCATTGCTCCCAGGAGGATGAGATGAAGAAGATGGGCGGGAAAGCCTCGTGAGCAGCATGTCTCAAGAAGCCTTACTGATTATTTTGGTGGAGGAGAATCCTCCACCAAAGGATAAGGAACAAACAATATCATCCTCTGAGTATGACTGCACATCTCAGGAAACAGTTGACATTGTGAATGTTGAAACTGATGATCATTCTGAACAGACTGCATCTGCTGAAAGCAGCAAGAAATTAAGGTTGTGGAGGGACAGCTGGACAAAGTTATTTCCATGGCTTGTAAAGGAGGAAGCAGAGGGGAATGTCGTTGGGAAGTGCAGTTGGTGCAAAAAGGTGGCAAAAGCAATCCATTTGCCACAACTGGCACAACAATTTGCAAGTGTCTTATTTCTACAGACATGAAAGAAACGAGAACATTTGCTGGTGCAAACTGGAAAGAAAACAGCAGAAAAACAATCTCTGCCAATGGAATTTGAGAAGCAGATCTCGGTCCTGAGGCAAAGGATGACAGTGAAGTTGCTTCAGTTAATGACAATGTACTACCTTACCAAACAAGGGCAATCATTCATCCAGTCTGAAACACTGATAGCTCTGCAGGTGAGGAATGGAATCTTTTGGGCGGAGCACAGGGTCGTGGCAGCTGTTGCTGGAGGACTGAGACTAATGTTGGTGTGTTTGTCAATCCACAGAAGCGAAATGGCTGTCCAGCCTTGCAAGACAGTGGCACAACCTACTGTGGTTGGGATGCAAGATATGACATGCTGGACTCCATAAACGAAGTCCTACAGGAAGAAATCAAAGCTACTTAGCAGGTTCTCAGTTCCTTGGGGTAATAGTGGATGAAACCACTGATGTAACCATTCACAAAAAACTGAACATTTATGTGAAGTCGTACACAAAGCACAGGCCAAAATTCATTTTATTGACTGTACTGCAATACCTGATGGGAGGCAGACACAATTGTGGCAGAACTGTTACGTGTGTATACTGCTAATGCAGTTGACCTTATCAAGACCATCACATTAGCAAGTGACGGTGCCAGCGTCTTGACTGGAATGCACAATGGGGTGGTGCAAGTTAAGACAGCAAGTTAACCAAGGCTGATTCAGATTCATTGTGTTGCCCACAGACTGGCACTGGCAGCAGGTCAAGCATGTCGGGATAACCCTGTATTCAATGAATATCAAATAACCATCAAAAATGTGTACAGATACTACAGCAACTCTGCAGTACAGTACAATGCCTATGCGTTTCATCCAGGAAACTCTCAGTGATGAAAGTATCAGATATCTATCCCTAAAAGAACCTGCAGGTTTTGCGGCTGTCACTGCATACTGCAGTTCAAGCAATTCATAGATCATACCCTGCACTTTTACAAGCCCCACAGCATGATGCAGCAAAAGTAGCGCAGAAGCAAAGGGCCTTCACACAAAACTGAAATCAGTCTGCTTTATCTTATGCACTTCTTTTTCATGGATGTCTTAGATCTGGTGAATAAACTGTCTTTAGTCATGCAACAGGACAGTGTCGACATTTCGGTGGCCAGCAGCATGACAGAAGCCACAGTTACTAGACTGCAGCAGTTTAAAGAGCAGAATGGGGTACAGCTACAGAACACATTTCGGTACTCGACCAGCGTCCTGGCATGTTGCAGGATCAAAAGTGAATGACAAGCCATCAAGGAATGCAGTTCCAGATGGCATCTCAGGGATATCTGATTTAACTCACTGAAAACTTTCACACAAGATTTGAGACAACTTCAATGCAGCTGCTGCATAACTTAAATGTTGTTTTAAATCCAAAGTGTATCCCAGATGACTCAACATAATGGACCATGGACTGCAGGAACTCAAGGATGTTTGCACTTATTTCCAAGAAACAACCTTCAAAGAAGAAACACTGCCAGCACTTATTGACCAACACAGGCTGAGAAAGATTACAGACAATTCAAACTTGTTCTGAAATCTAAAAGGACTGACTTTGCTCAGTACTGTCTGCCAAGACTTAATTGAGAACTACTCAGATGTTTTCCTAGATTTTGTCACAATGGCCAAGATTTTACTTGTGTCACCTGTTTTAATAGTTTTGTTTTAGTTTCAGTTTCAGAGACAATTTGAGTGACTGACACTGACCCAGAGACAGGACAATGGAAGAACTTGGGCACAGGAGTAGAAGATAAGTATTAAAATGTTTTGTTCCAACAAGGGTGGGGGGAATACAATTTTTAAATTTAGCCCTTAAGGTCAATGCTACTTTTGGTGGGGGTCCTGCTCAGGGAACAGATCAATATTTAAAGTTCCTGGGGATTGGCCCAGCCCAGGTGGTGGGTGGATGGTCATACCCCATTCTGCTAAATTTAATATCATTTTGATTTTGGTGGTAGAGGATTACAGTCCAACAAGTTCAGATGTGTATGTGTGGTGGTGGGGTAAACGATTAGGCCCCAATGCAGTCCCTGTGTTTTTTTTTTTGTTGTTTGTTTGTTTTGTTTTTAGTGAGGGACAGTCCGAGATTATTGTCAAATGTAGTTACCTAACCGATTCTGCTCTTTCCACAATCTGTCTGCAACAGTGGCTTTTTCTACTGTCATCAACAGTACACTACAGTTAAGAAATGTGCAGGAGGAAGAGGTGTTGGGTTACGGGAGAAGTTATGGGCAGGAGGGTGTTTTAGGAGAAGTTATGGGCCAGGAGGGTGTTAGGAGAAGATATTGCCACAGAAAACATGGCATGCCATCAAAAAGAAGTTCAAACAGAAAAAGCAGACTCATGCACTTGCAGTGTGCGGCTGCATGCAGATAATTCCACCAAGGCACCACCTGACTGTGCCACACACCAGACAGACTGGGGAGACCTGCATATCCAAGGTAATTGTAGGTGGGTGGGTGGGGATGGGGAGCTTTTTAGTCACCCCTGCATGCTATCCAGTCATGAACACTGGCACTTAAGTTCTCTTTAGCTGCCACACACAATTAAGAAATGTGCAGGAGGGTTTTGGAGTAGTAATGGGCAAGAGGTGTTATAAGACGTTATGGGCAGGAGGGTGTTTAGGAGAAGTTATGGGCTGGAGGTGTTAAGAAATTGCCACAGAAAAATGGCAATCTAATGCCATGAAAAAGAAGTTCACTAGAAAAGCAGACTGTGTGGATTTCATGCCACCAACCAGATTAGACTGTGCCACTGTAAGAACTGGACAGATCTGGGAGATCTGTTGAGCCAAGGTAGGTTGTGGGAGGGTGGGTAAGAAATGTGCAGGAGGAGAGTCGGAGAAGTTATGGGTAGGAGAGTTGTGTGGAGACGTATTGGGCAGGAGGGGTGTTAGGGAGAATGCCTGCCAGCACAGAAGTACCCATGACTCATACACACAGAAAGCGGACAGTGCAGACTCAGTTGTCATATCCATCAGATTGTGCCACTGCACTGTCTCTTCTTAACAACAGATCAGCTGTCAAGGCTAAGAGGGTGGGGTGGGTGGGAATGTTGGGGAGGCTTTCAGACACCCCAGTCAAAGCCAGTGTCTCTGGTACAGCCAGGTTGAGGTATTCTTACACTTTAAGAAGATTTTGTGCAGGAGAGTAGCAGGGAGAAGTTGTGGGAAAGAGGGTGTTTTAGGAGAAGTTGTGGGCAGGAGGGTGTGAGGCGAAGAAATAATCACTTTTATGCCAGGTCAAGATAGTGTAGCCAGTCTGATTTAGCCAGTTAAAAAAATTGCACTAAGCCACGGGACAGCAACCACACAATCATGTTAGATTGTGTCATCTAACTAAGCCTGAGTCATCATTGGTGGGTGGGAGCTGGGAGGAAGTTTCTGCAATGTTTGGTGGGTGGGCACTGCCAAGGAGTCTGAAATGGGGGCTGATTATAACTGCATCTAAAATGTCAATGTGCAGGAGAGAGCGAAGGAGAAGCATTTTGGGCAGGAGGTGACTGACTGGGAGACATAGGTGACTGTCAGCAATGACTGTTAGTGTCTATTAATGTTTACATCTTCTTACTGTCAGTACCTAATCTAATGGCAAACTTTGTTTGTAGCAGTTTGGCAATAAATAATTGGGCAACTGCACTGCAGCACTAGAAATTCCAACTCAATGTACCAGAACTGCAAAACTGTAAGTACATTTTTCCCACTGTAATTTGTGACAATCATTGAACAAATGAATGAACAACAGTCAATCAACAACAGTCACACAGGTGATTATTTTTACATGATCATTTACTGCTGTGGTTACTTAGCCATCACTGGTACCTTGTGGGAATGCAAAACAACACTGTCTGCTGGAAAAAATACTTTGGCATTATATTAGCAATATAATGATTCAGGAATATAAAAAAATGGATATATAAATAAAAACACTGAAATGCACTTCCCAGACTCATTCCATTCATTTCAATGGGGACCCCAAAAATTTCACGAGGACTCCCAGATTTTCAGTCCGGACCTCCATTTTTTTTCAAGAAAGTCAGGGACTCTTCAACGAAAAAATCCTACCAAGAGCCCTGCCTAAACGAACATAAAAGATAAAGAAAAACCACAATATCCCATGGTATACATAGGATATCCTATGAGGTAGGGTACTAGAAGAAATAATGCGGTAGGGGTGTGAGGACAAGACCCAATTAATAAGGAAAGAAAAGAGTTGTGACTTTGCTTTGCTCAGCCAAGCGGGCAAGAGAACAATAACATCAACATTCTACACCAAATAGCAATCATATTTTCAGCCACCTCATGGGATATTCCTGTTTATGCAACACTTGTGAGGATATTTTTGGCACTTATCTGTGATAGCATTGCCTTTCCTTCTACAGTGAGAATACTGAAATAGTCTCACATTAGGGCCCCATGAGCAAAAATATCCTCACTTCAGGTTCTGACTGGTTGGAGCCTACAGCGAGCACAACACTGACTTTACATTCCCCGCTGACTGTGTGTCAACACCAATCAAGCAGTTTCATGTTTAAATCTGAAGCTAAATAACACACAGCTCCTATCCATTACAAGTTCAAAACTTTCATTTTCAGCTTTTTTTTTAACCTCTCCTCAAGCCCACAGCCATTCTTGGGAAGCTTTTCTTTCCTCTATGCCAGACCCCTCCTGCCACAACCCAAACCACTACTTGACTCAACCAGAGCTGACCACAACACTCTCGAAGCTGGCACTCACTACCTCCCGCTCTAGCTCTGATGCTCAGGGCATAGCCAAGATTTGGTGTAGAGGGGTCCAAATACTTCTAAAGGGGCTAGGGCACTCTCCCCAAACATTTAGTAAATTTAGGAGTCAAATGGTGCAGTTTAGTGCATTTTAGGCAATGACTGTTGTGTTACAAAATGCATCAAATTTCAAGTGGTCAGTCTCATCCCACCCGGTCCTAGGACTTTGAGTCTTGTTCTTTATTTCTGCCTTGTCGTTTCTCCCAATATGTTCACAAATCACCCACATATCTTTCCTCTGACCTGCCCACTTTATTACAGACTTACATTCATGGAACTCCCAATAAGGCTGTACAATGATTTTATTTTCAATGTTTGTCTGTCTCCCTCCCTTTTCTTCTTCCATTAACCCTACCTCTGCCTCCCTCCTCCTGGTTAGCTCCTGCTATTCTCTGCCCATGCTTCCTTCAATTCCTCCCTTTCCATCTGCTCTGCCACTTCCTTCACTCCCTCCCTCTCTTCTCTGTGGCTCTCTGGCTCCTCATCTCTATTTATGCTCCTTAACCGCTGAACTGCCTCTTACTGCACATATTGCTGAGGTGGTTGCTCTACTCCTTTTGCATACACTGTAAGTAATCTGCATATACTGTAAATACTGATCCGTAAATGCTGTTTATCATACATTGTAAATGCTCAGTTCTTTATTTGTTCAGATAATTTGTAAATCGCCAGTTATTTGTCTCCTGTACCCCTCCCTAGGACGATCTGGAAACGAGCTGCTGTTCAGCTCAGTATATCTTTCCTGGTGAAACCTGAAATTAATAAATAATAAATACATTTGTAAGAAAGTGGGCAGGTCAGAGAATTTCCCCAGCCTTGTTCTGATTCATCTTTTGCCTTTCACTCTATGTCTGTTGATTCAGTCACAAACGTTTCTGTACTTTGACCCACATATTTCCTCTGACCTCAGTGTCAACTGCATTTTACACTGGCTGTGTGCTTCCTACAGCTATTCTAAATCAGCAGTAGCCCCACTCTCCGAAATAGAGATGCAGCAAAGTTTTACTTCACAGGCAAATTCCTTGCTAATCTGACAACGCGGCCTCCATGTGCTATTTCATGAAGTTGCCACCTGCAGTGGAAAATTCAGCCAAAATAGGCACAGGGTAACTGCACTGCTTTGGTTTTTTAAGTGCAACAGTACTTAAAAACCCAGCAAGGAGAAGTTTGACAAGATCACTGAGCCGCATCCCTGGTGTCTAGTGACCCCCGCCAATTGCCGCCAACCCAACTGTCATAGCTTCTGGTGTCTAGTGGTCCCACTTCCTGGCCGATCATCGCCCAATATGAAAACAATAAATCCTCCCCAAATCGATAGGCACCAGACCTGACTGTAGTGTTCATTGCCCCCGCCAATCGCGCCCAATATGAAAATTAACACCTCTCCCCGTGAGTGTCCATCCCTGGTGTCTAGAGGTCTCCCCACCCCACCGCTGATCACCAGCCTGCTGCAAAATGAATTAAATCCAAGGTCCACTCCCCCAATCGACGGCACAGGACCAACTTTAGAAATAGTTTCCAGGGTGTCCAGTGGACCCCCAATCCCCACCTGCATCTACTGCCCATCACCCTGCTCCCCATCCTGACCTCGAGGGCGACCAGCATAGCCGCTACTCTCCTCCACAGCCGACCGCTCAACTGAACTCTCAATGAATGAGCGCGGCTTGTACAATCCACACTTATTCATTGCCAGTTCGTGGTCACTGTAGGAGGTTTCTCAGGGCATAAAGAAGGTGGGGGGCTGCTCCAGTCATCAGCAGGGGAAGGGATGGGGAATGGTGTTGTGACCCACGGGTCCACAATGCTATTCCCCCATCCCGCCCACCCACCAGTGACCAGAGCAGCCCCCTTCTCATCCCATGAAAAACTTCCTTCGATGACTGAGAGCTGGCTGATTGTCAGTGAATGAGCACGTACTTGTACAAGCATGCACTGATTCATTGGCAGATCAGTCAGGCGTCCGGCCATGGAGGAGAGTGGAGAGCTGTGCCAGTCGCGGGGTGGTGGGCAGTAGATTCTAATTCCAATGAAGACCCTCTTGGGGGCTAGGGGTGCAGAATAACGAGCAACCACTAGGTAGCTGGCTACTGAGCAGACATGACAGATCACTGGGCCTATTCTGCTGGCTGTTAGTATGTTAGATGCAGGGCTGAGTCCACAGGACATCAGGAAACTATCTGCAAAGTTGGTCCAGCACCTGGCGATGGGAGGAATGGACCTTGGATTGCTTTTCATTTTGCAACGGGCCAGTGATTGGCGGACACTAGACACCAGGGATGGACACTACAGGGGCGGGGGATTTCACTTTTACACTGGGTTACGATTGGCGGGTGGGGAGGTCTGACCACTAGACTCCAGGGATCAACACTACAGTCAGGGCTGGCACCCACGATTGGGAGGTGGGGTGGAATTCAATTTTCACATTGGGCTGGCAAGTGGCTCGGGTGGGACTAAAATGACAGTTGGGCTGGCAGCGATCGAGATTTTAAACTCCGAATTTTGCTGAGTTATTCTTTTTGTGGGAGGAGATGTGAGCTGGCTTGCACATCAGATCCACTCCACAGTGGGAAAATCCATAACGTTTTCACGGGGTAATTTCCCCACTCATATCTCTATCCAGAAATATAACATACTAACACACTAAATGCATGCAGAATAGGCTAACGGTCTTTCGTGTTCTGCGTGGTCAGCCCCACCCTGGGAGCTGACCTTGCTGCCCTCATCTTCTCTGGCTTCTCCTTCCCAGTTCCAGATATCTCGCTGCATTGGATTTTGCTTCCAGAACCCTTCCCTGTACCTGTCCCACCCTTCTTGAACCCTTCCACCGTCTCTGCCTCCACCAGCCCCTGTGCAGCGCATTCCATGGTTCCACCACCCTCTCAGTGAAGTAGCACCTCCTCCTTTCTCCCTGAATCTTCCCCCTCCAGCTTCCACCCATCCCTCTAGTGCCCCTCCTCCTTCCTTGAAGCACCCTGGCTGCTCCTCCCTATTTACCCCTTCATGTACCTGAAGACCTCTATCATGTTCCTCCGGTCCCTTCTCTCTCTTCCAATGTGTACATATTTAGCGCTTGAGCATCTCCCCTAGGTCCTGTCTCCCAAGCCCCAAATCATTTTGGTTGCCCCTCTGGACCCTCTCCAGGAGTTTAATGTCCCTCTTTAAGTGTAGCCTCAAAACTGCACAGTACTCAAGGTGCGGCCTCATAAGCGGTTATACAGAGGAGTATCACTTCCCTCCTTCTGAGGTGATCCCTCTAGCGATGCATCCCAGCATCCTGTTGGCCTTGGCTGCTGCCCTCCTACAAGTCTCAGAGTTGTTCATCTTGACATCCACCACCACCCCAGGTCCCTCTCAGCCATCGAGACTTGTAGCATTTCCTCTCTCAGGGTGTACACTTGGCCCGGGTTTCTGGCCCCAGGTGCAGTACCTTGCATTTCCCTGCATTGAACCTCAGCTTCTACTTTCTAGACCATCTTTCTAGAGTCTCCAGGTCCCCTGTAGGGCCATCCTCCCCATCTCCCCATCCACCACCACCCCAGTTTTGAGTCATCCATAAAGAGACTCGCCTCACTCCTGATACCTGTCCTTATGTCAGAGACGTAGGCATTGAACAGGAGGGGCCCAGGACTGATCCTGTGGGACCCCACTAATGACCCTCCTTGAGGATGAGACTATCCCGCCAAATCGACCCTCTGGGTCCAGTCCTGGAGCCAACTGTCTATCCATCTGATCATCTGGTTCCCCACCCCATTTCTCCTAGCTTATCCAACAGGCCCTCGTGAGGAACAGAGTCAAATGCCTTGCTGAAGTCTAAAAAGGACATCCACTGGTCTACTCAAGTCCAAGGCACTTTTCACCCAGTCATAGAACTCCACAAGGTTTGTCTGACATGATTTCCTGGGCGACTCCATGCTGTCTGTCATCCAGGCACCCTGACTTTTCTAGGTCCCCCAGCCTCTCCTTGACAATGCCTCCATCACCTTGCCCACCACACGATGTCAGCTGACAGGCCTGTGGTTCCTTGCCACCTCCTTTGATCCCCCTTGTGGATAGGCACTAAATGCGCCACCTTCCAGTCCTGGGGCACCCGCCCTGTCCTCAGAGAGATGGTAAAAAGCTCCATGGGGTTTCGCCAGGACATCCACAAGTTCCTTCAGCACTCTGGGATGTAATTTATCCAGCCCCGGTGCTTTCTCCATCTTAAGGGACCCGAGGGCTTCCCTACCTCTCTGCTGTGATTTCCACCTCCGCTTCCTCTTCTCCCTGCTTAGCCTTCCCTCTCCCCAGACCTGCCGATCGGTAAGGTCCCCTCCTCAGTATCACTGTCTCCTCCCATGTATGATGTGCACCCCTATTTTCCTTGGTGAAAACTAAGGTGAAGTACTCATTTAGTACCTCAGCCTGCTCCCCGGGTCTTGTGCCCATCTCCCGTTTAATCCTGCTAATGTGCCCTTCACCCTTCATTTTCCCCAATGTATCTAAAGAACCCCTTGTTCCCTCTCCTAATTTCCTGGCCAGGTTCTGCTCCTTCCTTGCCTTAGCCCCTCATCACCCTAGTGGCCCTTCTAGCCATCAGTTTGTACTCCCTCGATCCCTTTCACTCCTTGAGCACTGAATTGCTTATAGGCTGCCTTCTTTCCCGCACCACTTCCTGGACCGCTCTGGTCCACCAGCAGGGCCTCGGGCCCCACCCATTTCGTCTTACTCTGGCACAGGTGCTGGTAGCATCCTGCAACCCTCTCCTGATTATTTCCCACCTACTGTCAGTGTCCATGTCTGACCCAATTACATCCAAATGCTCCTAAGGATCCTTCCATTTCCTTAAAATCTGCCCCTGATGTCAGTTACCTCCGTCTTTGTGCAGCCTTCTACCTCCTAGGTCCAGGAAGAACAAGACCATGGCATGGTCACCCCACCAACGGGTCCCTTACCTCCAGGCCCTCAATCTGGTCACTGTCCGCGGACCACATCTAGTACCCACCCTCCTGGTCGGTTCCCCCACCTGCTGAGTTAGGAGCATCTTGAAAGACATCCAACAACCTCTGTTCCCTGGCCACCGAGGATGTCATAGTCTCCCAGTCTGTTCCTGGCATGTTTAAGTCCCCCAACACCACCACCCTTCCCTGCTCAATCTGCAGTGTCTCCTAACATCTGCCACCAGACTCTCCTCCAGCTCCTCCGCCCAGCGCAGGGTCTATACACCACTCATATTTTTACTCTCTTGCCCCTCTTGTTATCAAGGTGACTCAAATCACCTCCACGGTCCCCTCCGCCTCCTCTACTCCCCTATGCCAATGCAGTTTTTGACTATTATTGCTACCCTCCTTCCCTTCCCTCACCCCTGTCCTTCCTGAACATAGTGTAACCCTCCAGGTTCCGTCCCAGTCGTGTCTGCGGTGGCCCAGGTCTCAGTGACCACTGCCACATCCACCGCTCCCTCAGTTAGCATCGCCTGGAGCTCAGGCATTTTATTGTCCAAGCTCTTGGCATTTAGCAGGACTACCTTCCACCCTTTCCCTATACTTCCATTTCCCTACTCGTGTTCAAATGGGGATTCTGTTTTCCCTGGTCTGCACTTTACCAGTCGGCCTTTCCCGCATTCCTGCAGCTCCCCAGGGGGCTAGAGACAGAGTCCTCCTTTATCGGACCCCCCCTGACAGCCTTTTCTCCCATCCCTCCCCTTCACAAGTTTAAACCCCACTTATCACCAATGAACCCCTCTATTTTCAACTTAAGGATTCCCTTCCCTCCAAATTGAGATGGAGCCTATCTCTAGCATACAGCTCCTTATCCTCCCAGGTCTCCCCAATCCCCATCAACCCATACCCTGTGGCCTCACACCACTTCCTGAGCCACTGGTTTATCTCCCTAATCTTTTTTGTGTTCCCCAATAGCCCTTGGCACCGGCAGGATTTGAGAGAAGGAAATCGTGCACCCTATGTCATGACAAACCCTGGCAAGCTTCCTGAACCTTGCCTGTATCTCTAGCTTGTTATTTCCCTCAATGTCATTTGTACCCAGGTGGACCAGTATGTCCGGGAACCCACACAATCCCTTGCCAACTCATATACCTCATGCTTGGCCCTGTGCACCATTAGTCAGGGAAGCATTTTGTTCTAACTGCCTGAGCATCCCCTCCCTATCCCATTTGATACCCCTGATCACAGAATCCCCAACAGGAGCACTCTGACAGCTCCTTTTCCTCCATTCCCCTTCCATGTCCCTCATCCTTTCTACAGCCCTCCACCCAGCCTGCTACTTCTTCCTCCCCTATCTGGGTGCCGCATGCCACCCCTCCTCTCCGATCCTACCTCTGCCTCCTCCCAAGTATCCTTCTGTGCCTCGCTGCTCCCCATCACTGCTCGTGACTGGTCCTTCTCCCATCTGCTAAACTAGCCTGGCTCCTCCCTTCCTTCCTGTCTCCGCTCAGTCCCTCCTTGCTTGTCATGCTCCCTGGCCTAAACCCTCAGCTCAGAAATATTGTTATTTTCCCCCTGCCTTGTTCATCTTTGCCTTTCATTGTTTCTCCCTATTAAGTTCACAATATTACAAATATTATCTTTCCAATGAACTGCCTGCTTTCCTACAAATACACTGGAACTCCTAATAAGGCTGTACAATGAATTTCCTTACTTTCTCCACTGCCGCCTTGTTCTATATTCATCTTTTGTGTCTGCTGATGAAACAATGGATTTGACCCAATTCTCAGACTTCAGTGTGCCCATTGCACAATTTCTACATGCCATGATACTGTATAGCAGGAAATATTAGCTTTCAGTTTATTTTCACAATATATTAGCTTAACTGACAAAAGCACTAAAATAAGCTGATCGCTAACATTACAGGGAGCATAGTGCTGCAACTGGACATGAAGCTAATGAGCTAATTCAACAGGGGCTAAATAGTACTGCACCCTGCTCCGCACTAAATAAAGAGGGCTACTATAAGCTTTTATACAGTATTCCAACACACTGCAGTCCTCAGCAGCAGCCTGCACCACACCTCGATGTTTAATTTTTCTTTTTTTTTTCTTTTCTTCCGTCCCAGTCACCTCCATTCCTGACTGACTTAAAATCTACCTTAATCTGCCACTGACTTGCACTGCCTGCAGTTTAAACAGGTGGTACTGCTGCCACAGCCCGGGACAGACTGTCAGACTTTGTGGTGGGGACTCTTACACCAGCTCACGTTGAGCTTTTCTGCCCCCTCCCTGCCATGACGACCATCAAGACCTAGCTACAAGAACAGTGACACAGATGACTGGGAAGTCGAGTGACTGAATTTAATTTATTATGCCAGCAAGAAGCAAAGAGCCCAGCTGCACTGCCCCACACACGCCACCATCTCACGGACTCATAGTGGAAAGTATCAGAATTGCGCAAGTCTGCGTGCTCTGTTCCTCAGAAACAACCACATGATCACGACTTTAAAGTCATCGGACCGGTGTCAGTAGTGAACCATCAATGTACCGAGGCTCCTCGCCTGTCCCCCTGCAAGAGGCAGGGCTCACTGCTGCATATTCATGAGCCAATGACCACTTCCATTTCACTAGCGCAGAGCACTTTAAAGAGCCACCAACACCTCAAGAAGAACTTTGAAAACATGATATTTGAACACAAAACAGCTTATATTTATCATTAGCTCTGTATTGTCTATCTCCAATATTTAGTACTGAGATCAGATGCATGTAAACAAGACAGATGTTTCGTGAGGGTTCTTCAGCTAGTGTTGCTTCTTCCCAACCCAATATCATAATACTCTGCTTGTGACACCACAGTTATTCTAACGAGCTGTGAATGAGCATGGTACATCCAGCAGACAGACATGAGTTTGATTCCCACAACCTCCATTTGCATATTGTGTGACTCTGAGTAAGTCCTTAACCTCCCTAATGCTCCGGGTCGCCACTGAAAACAGGCACCTGTACCTAGCATGCCTTACCCGGTTACCAAAGAATAAAATAAAATAAATCCCAATGACAACAGACTGTGATGTCACAGCAGAGCATTATAATGTCAAGTAGGGAATAAGCTATAGATTTAAATAAAACTTTAGGACAAAGATCTTGTTTTTGTGAGAATTTCTTCATTAAGAAATAATGGAGGAAGTCTATACCAGATATATGAAATACTAGCTGAATCATGTCTGAATATTATGTTTTCCAAAGTTTTCCCCAATGGTGTCAGCAAATCTTTAAACTGATAATTTTTCGACACTGACCGTGGCTGCTGTATGTAATGAAATTGGCAGTTTTGGTTAGCCAGAGTAAAGAAATCAGGTTTTGCAAGCGGTCGGAATTTAAAGAATGCAGTTATGGGGGAGCCGTGGCACCCAGGCCCCCCGGGTATGCCTATAATGCTGCTCCTCACTCACCATCACGCTGCAGCACAGTGACCTAGAAACGCATGCACATTCATACACTCTTAACTGAAACACACAACCACGCTTAGACCCAGACAAAGAGAAAACCACTGACCAGGCTGAAAAACTAAACTAAAACAAAAAATACTACAGCCACCAAAAAAAAAAAAAAAATTAATAAATAAATGTTGCATAATTTAAATATGCCATGTTGTGGATGCAAAATTAAACTATTCCCTGCGTAGTTTGATCTCTGACATCATGAGTGGCTCAGAAACCGTGAGGTTGTAAGGGCCAAACTGCACTCGGCAGAAATATCCTGAATTTTTATCAGGGCCATTGCATACTCCATATTTATACCATAGGAGGATGAATAACAGGGCTGAATAAACGTTATTCTGCCTTGTTATACCTCTCTGGGAAATAACATGCAACTCTCCATTGGAACTTGTTTATTCTTCCTTAGACCCTGTGCACTGTCTTGCGCTCCTGCACCTTTTCAAACTGCAGCAGCTACACACACATCTAGCAAACTCAATGCTGATTTATCATTATTTTTTATATACTGCAGCAGTACATGTGATGGTAACAGTTTTGAGCTTTTACTTTTGTTTATTCCATTTACACTGTTCATTTTCTCTTGTCTTCTAGAATGCCTTTTTCTTTGTTTTGAGTCTGCTTTAGCATGTTTGTAGATCTGAAATTATTAAACAGAATGCTCATTTTAATATGTCTATCCACAGGTTCCCATCAGCATTCTCAGCTGTTTTTGAACACCTATTGTTTAACATCCCTTTCTTGTGATTAGCATGAACTAGCATGCAACAGACACTGCATCCTCACCTTATGGGACAATGGATGTTCAAATACAACTGACAATCCTGATGACAACCTAGAGTTAGTCATGTTAAAAATCACGCCTTCTGATTTAAAATAAAAAATGACAAAGCGGACTGCAAATGTGGGAAAAAATGACACATTACAAGACAGGAGAAAATGTAGCACTCAAACGAACAAAAAGTAAAGCTCAAAATTCTCACCGTAAAATACACTGCTGCTTTACATTAATCAACAGTTTTAAACACTGCAAGCAGAATAACAACGATATTCTCAGCCGGCCTCTAGCTTTCAAGGAGGTCAAACTGGTTCGGTAATAGGAAACTTTTTTTTTTTACTTAAATTACTAATCACTCTTGACAAGTGCATTTCCTGAAGTAAGCTGACTACACAAGACACACCTTGCATTATAAATGCATGCAGCCCATTAAAGTTGATTTAATCCCTTTCAGGACATCAACTCTTTCATAACAAGACTTAGAAAAAGGCAACAAAACAAACAAAAAAAGTGGACAAAATTATTTATTTATTAATTTTGCAAGAAAACCTTTCCATATGCTCCGCAGAGGAGGCACGCCAAACCGAGATAATAGTGGACAAGGCAAGCCATGCCATCATAAATGCATGTAGTCCTTAAAAGTGGATTTGACTCCTTACAGGACGCAAGTTCTTTTATAACAAGTAAGACTTCACCAGGTAACAAAACCAAAAACAAATCTACAATAAACTGGACTAGTTTTTTATTTATTAATTTTGCAGGAAAAACCTTGCAATATGCTCCACAGAAGGGCACGACCGAGCCAGTAATAATAGTGGATGTCTAGCAGCTGAGTTCTCCAGCAGGCGTTCTCAGTCCCCAGAGCAGCAGCATCCACAATGTAGCGCCTCCTACAACCCACTGAATCCGTTGAGATGAAGCTATAGCATGTCCAAATCTCAAAGGAAGCAAATTCAACTTCCATCAGGGTGCCTAAAGTAAACAAATCGTCCCGAGACAAAGCCGATGGCGGCTCATCAGAAGATGTCGGAAGAACAGCCCGAGCATTCTGCTTCCCTAAAAACCCTTATTACCAGCATGTGGGGAACTGAGCACCAGTTTTACTAACATCAACACTCAAATAGCATACTTTCAGGGAATAACTGAAACCCTGGAACAGCGGTGATCTCACACCTCACAAATCACAGAGGTGGAGGAAAGGGTGAGAAAGGATGAGCAAAAATGAAGGTAGGGAATAAAAAATAAATAAAGTTAAATTAGCCAGACTAGTTGGGCTAGTCAGCCCTTATCTACCATCAGATTCTGTGTTTCTATGTTACTGCGGAGGATCAGCTTGCCGACATTATCCACGAAGATATTCACTCAAGGGACTGGTTAATGAGCTCAAATAAACAGTGGATGACCATGAACATCATGCCTGCAGATCCAACATTAGAATCGTCACGGCTGCCAGAGGAACAGAAAAGTAATAATCCTGTGAGCTTCATAACCACATGATTGGTGAAGAAACTGAACTTGGCTGGATCAGGCCACTGCTCAGTAGAGCAGGCACACAGTACTCGGGAGGCAGGACGAGCCGGAGATCGGAAGTGCCACTTTCTTGCAAAATTCCTACATTATTAAAACAAGGAAGCTGTATTATGGGAGGCACAAGACAGGGCTGGTGGAAGAGGGACAGGCAAAAGTGTGATCTTACTGTACTATAGCTGGCACCTGCAACAAGAGTGGCAGAAATTCAATGACATCAGGGCAAGGCTGCGCATAGTGGGCTGGCTTTATCAAATTAATCTACCTAGCAGAGCTTCAAGTACTGAGACCAGGGGACCCCCACAGATGTTCACAGTGGTTACAGCAGCTAAGGATTTCAAATAACAGGGAGTAAGATGCAAGTGAAGAAAGGTTCACGAGCGCACTACAGCTCGGTGCCATAAAATAAAGAGATACGATACCTTTCTTTAGATAGCATCATTAAAGTCCAGTTAGCTGACCCCTAGGAACCCTTCTCCCCTCCCCAACCTTCTTTGGGTCAGCCCTAACAAAAGTACACAATGCACATGACTGAGCTGAAGGCCACACCAGCATATCAACAGCTCGGCAGAGCAGCATACAGCTCCTTCACAAACTGACATTAACTCACTAGGAGAACAGCATTGCTAACTCTGATGGACCTTTAGGTAGCTTAAAAGGTCTCTTTTTATGCTAAAATTATCTTGACATGTGAACCCTTGGGGCTAATGGGGTGGAAGTAGTCTTGCCATGAGGTGGGGTTCAGCATGACCAGCAGGATACAAATTCAGCAAGGATCACCAGTTATGACCTCAGTGCTTGCACCAAACATGAGGGTCTCTACTCACTCAGCCACAATTTTGACTGAATTGCTTTGGGACACATTTGGGTGATCAGGGGACCCCTAACAGAACTCACATATTTGGGAACAAGAACCTAGAAGGCAATTAAACAGACTGTAACATATTAGTCAATCAAGGTGTATTCTTTTTTGCACCTCCCATGCTCCTGACAGTCCACTCCTTCAGGTCGTCTAGGTGCACCCTGACAGAACTCCCCCATTGCAGCCCCTGGATAACTCGATATTTTCCTTGGATGGGGCCCCCTTTCCGGGAAGAAGGTGCTGGTGGGGGCGCTACTAACTACTTGACCGGGTGCTGCTGGGGTCAGTTCAGGCTGTCCCGGCCGTGTCAGCAAGAGACCAGCAACCGTTGTCCGCCAGTCAGGAGAGCCTTTTTCCGGGTTCTGCTCTGGGAGCGCGACATGCCAGGGACATCAAGGCGTGAGCCAACATCTGTCACGCCCCTCTGCAGCATGGCCCAAAGTGCTGCTATGCCCTGGCCTCTGCCAGAGGCCGGCAAACACCAGGCCGTGTACCACCCTCCCTCCTGGGAGAAGGTGAGCTGTTGTGGGACGCTAGAGTCATCTCCCCTGGCTGGCCTCAGACACCCGGGTCTGTTCCCAAACCCGGGTCGTCGAGCGTCAAGAGGCAGAAATCCAACCACTGCGCTGGTTGGCTGGCATAGCAGAGTGTATTCTAATAACTTTTTAATCGCTCCAATTGTTGCTGTAGTGTTCTCAGGTAAAGGTATTTGGTAGGAGTGAATGTGGCTTGCATAAAATAGCATTTACTTAAGCAACCAGGACTGCACCAATTTTCTGGAGGTGTGTGTGGGGGTGGCAGTCCATCTGCACTTCCGATGTGGCTGAAGAGTCTTAGGATGCGGCTGCTCGGGAGCACAGTGGGCAGGGTTCCTGCCTCAAATGCTGTTAGCAATATTATCCAAGGCTGCTATGTCTAGGGAAGACAGGGTACACTGGCATGGCACAGGCTGGACAGTCATGCGGGGATAGTAAGGGGTGGGAGCGCCCACCTCAAGTGCTCAAGGGCTGGCAGTATAGCCTAGAGGTTACAGTAACGAGCTATGAATTAGTCTGGTACCTCCAGCAGATAGACTTGGGTTTGATTCTCACAGCCTCCACTTGCACACTGTGGGACTCTGAGCAAGTCACTTAAACACCCCAGTGGTCCCAGGTCACCCCTGAAAACAGGCACCTGTGCCTAGTTGGCCTTGCCAGTTAGCAAAGAATTTAAATAAAGAGTACAATGGAATGCCAATCCACTCAACTGGAGGGACAGAGGGTCAAGTTGGGGTGTGACCTCAGTGGAGGGGTGGGCAGGGGAGGATGCTCTGCAGTAGGAAAAGGTACCATTTCACAGTGCAGTATACTATAGGTCAGTCCCTGACACAGAGGCACATGGGAACAGGGTAAGAAACATACAGATAAGCTCACCTCTTACTATGCTAACAAATGCTGGATTATGGAATATTTAAGCAATAGCCACAATAGGGTGTGGGTTATGAAGTTTATCATGGCTGGAGTGGACACCTTGTAGGTAAATCACGCCAGCCGTGGCGTCCCGATAACTCCCATCCCCTGAGTGGCTTATCATGATGGTACCAGGTAAATGATTAAAAATATAGAAAAAATTTGTAAAAATGTATTTTTTTTTTATATATTTTGTACACATATTCTTCCACCCTACATCAAGTAGTCCTTGTTGCTGGGCACAATACGAGAGTAAGTGCTGTTGACAGAGAAGACAGAGTGCAGTGAACAACTGAAATGTGGTCCGCTTTGGTTTTTTAAATATAGTTTTGGTGCCAGGTCTGAAATGTGTTCAGCGAGATGAGTGGAAGACAGAAGGGGAGAGGAGAGAGAGAGAGAGAGAGAGAGAGGTCTACACTACACAACTGGCGGGCACCAACAGTATGTACTGAGAGTGCCAGCAGAGCGACGCTGTGCACAGCTCCAACTGAGCATCAATTCCAAGGCCAGGGGAACAGCTTTGTAGGTCATACCCCAAGTCCAAGCACGCACTAACAGGACGCTGGGCTAACTGCTGACATCCACTAAGCAGGAAAGGGACCTGGGTGTGATTATAACAAATGACCTGAAGGTGACTAGGCAGTAGTAGAAGGAAGCCAGACAGGCCAGCAAAATGCTGGGGTGCATAGGAGGGTTATGACTAGCAGAAAGAGAGTTGGTAATACCACTCTGTAGGTCACTGGTGAAACCCCACCTGGAATACTGTGTCCAGTTCTAGAGACCATATGTCAGAAAGGCCATAAGACAGGCTGAAGACGGTCCAGAGGCTACAAAATGGTGCAGGGGCTACACCAGAAGCCATATGAGGAGAGACTGAGGGACCTAGATATGTACTCATTAGAGATGTAAAGGAGAGGGGACATGATAGAGACTTTTAAATATCTAAAAGGTATAAATATGGTTCAGGAGGGCATATTTAAGAAAAGGGTGTGCTCAAAAACAAGGGCCACAAGATGAAGATGGGAGAATCAGGGGAATGTGAGGAAATATTCTTCACTGAACGGGTGGTGGACACATGGAACAGCCTCCTTGAAGGTTATTAGTACGCAAACAGTAAAGGAATTCAAAAATACTTGGGATAGACACATGGTAACACTAACGATAGGGAAAAAGGGTAGATGGGACGAAGGAGAATAGGATAAATGGCAGACCTGATGGACCAGGCGGTCCTCATCTGCTGACATAATCTATGTATCTATGATCCAGGGGCCACTAATGCAATTGCAACTACAGTCTGGTTAAACCCTACTCAATTTGCTCTTTCTCCCTGCCCCAATTATGATACCACAGAACTTTACATTAAGCTCCCTCTGGAAATGGCAGGTTTTTCAGGAAATTGTTGCTGGGGTGGGGGAGGGATGCCAACTGCACTTGACAGGGTTTTGGACAGGTCATCAAAACCAATACAGGCAAAGCAGCAGTGCAGTTGCATTACAGGCCCTACTGAGCGAGCATAGACTGGTTGATGTGGAGGCTTAAAACCCTTCGAATGCGATGACACATTTATTCACGTGCTCACACCTCATCGTAAAACTAGCCGGACTGTACCAGTCAGGCTACAGATGAACCAGGCGCCTCAAGCAGCACCTCATGGTCCACTGTTCAATTTCTGCACCCCCCTGTAGGCCTACCACTGTGGAGATGGTCAGATACCACCCATTACAGGATGTTGGCCCTGAAGGCCTAGTGGCAGTACTTAACCTAATCGGAGTTTCCTGTGGCAGCGGGAATCCAGAGGCTTTGGTTCGCCTACAACAAGGTCGTTGCCCTGGCCCTGGACTCTATTGTTCCTGTCCGTGTTCGCCCTCTCCCTCGCCCCCTCGATCCCCTGGTTTGATGGGACCTGAGAGAGATGCGCGACTAGGACAAGGTTAGAGCATTGCTGACAGAAAACTGCCCTGAGGCCGACCATCTTAGATTATTAAAACATTATCAAGTCTATCAATCAACAATCTCCTGTAAGAAGGCAGAGTTCCTATATGGGGAGATTGCTGTCGCTCAGAAGCAACCGGCTCGGCTCTTTTCGAACGGTGGACAGGCTGTGCAACCTGGCCTGTCTGCAGTTTCATGGAGCCTTTCACCGCTGGAGTGTGATGAGCTCACTCGTTCTTTGCAGATAAGGTGGCTGACATCAGGGCGAGATCCGATTGGCACACTCTATGGGGATGCTACTGATCGTTCCAGCCACTATCCTCATTTTTCCTGAGTACCTTTGACCGGCCAGAGTTTGTGGATGTCATGGGGATTGTCTAGTGTATGCGCCTACGTGTTGTAGTTTGGATCCGGACCAAACTTCCCTGATCATGTGTTGTTGTGACATCATTGTAACCGGTCTTGCATGGATAGTCTGGTGCTCCCTTGAGTTGGGTGAGTTTCTAGCCTCCTGAAAGGTGGTGACACCCTCCTGAAGAAAGCTTCTCTGGATTCAGACTGCCTTGCTAACTACAGACCTATTTCTAACCTTCCCTTTGTGGGAAAGGTGATTGAGAAGGTAGTGGCTGTACAGCTGGAGAACCATTTGACCATCCATAACATCTACGAACCTCTCCAATCCAGGTTTCAAAAGAGGCACAGTACCGAGACTGCACTGGTTCGGTGCTCAATGATCTCCTGATGGCGAGAGATCGGAAAAGCCATTCCATCTTGGTGCTCCTAGATCTCTCCTCAGCCTCTGGCTATGTATGGTACCAAAACACAATTACTTACTTTTTCCTCCATAGGCAGCCAGTCTCTGTTGTCCAGGACAGCACCTCTGGGCTATCCGCTCACCAGCCATCTCACGCCCAATTAGTCAACCGCCTCTGTCCTATGAATGATGCTGATGGGGGTGGCTGCATTATGATGCAACTAATAACGCAGAATAAAGTCGTCTGCATTAGCTACATCACTACTAAAGCAGAACGACATTTGTGGTGTGTGCTTGCCATACACAGCCGCATTCCACTATACACACTATAAAGGCCTGTTCTACAGCCAAAGACTCAATTATCTCACTGTCAGGGCAAGCAGAAGAAATTTCCCGATGAGCAGGTAAAGTTAGAAGGGGATTTTTCATTGTCCCGTAAAGAAACAGTTCTAATGAAAACTACGAATAATACTTAATCTTTTAATTTGTTTATGTGTATGAAAAGTGTGATGATTATGGAAATAACATTTAATTCATTTATTTTTATTTAAGGTAGCTTTATTTATACCAAGGTATTCAAGAGATCTGGCACGTTCCCGACAGGTGGAAAGAGGCTCAGTCACACCTGTTCTTAAATCAGAGACAGACCTAATCTAGCAAACGTCCGACCCATCTCGATTTTACCCGCCTCTCTAAAGCACTTGAATGGGTGGTCTCAGAACAACTAAATGATTACTTAGAAAACATAGCCTTCTCTGCTTGCAACAACATGGATTCTGATAAAACCACTCCACCGTCACCGAGGCTAGCAGAGTACACCACTCAGCTTTATGGTGCCCTGGATAAAGGAATGGCGGTGGGGTCTATCTTCATAGACCTCACCAAGACCTTTGACAGTCAGTCACCAACTGCTACTGAAACACCTCCTCTCTACAGGATTGTCAATGGACTCTGTGGCCTGGTTCCATAGTTACCTCACTCATAGATCTCAATGGGTCAGGATTGGCAATATAATCTCTGAGCCCAGGAAGTAAACTTAGAGGTCCCCCGACAGGTTCCATCCTTGGTCCTCTCTTATTCAGCCTCTTCATAAATGACATGCCTTCCACCTGTCCCACACACTGCACTCTATGCAGACGATGTTGTTATCTCCATCCCAGGAAAGACCTGGGATCAATTAGCTCTGAACTTGCTTAGTT
Organism: Neoceratodus forsteri; assembly: GCA_016271365.2. Classification (NCBI taxonomy): domain Eukaryota; kingdom Metazoa; phylum Chordata; order Ceratodontiformes; family Ceratodontidae; genus Neoceratodus; species Neoceratodus forsteri. The sequence continues at coordinate 1,099,515,590 of CM057451.1, forward strand.
TCGTGCACTGGAATCCTGGTTCACCAGAAATAAACTGCTACTCAACTACAAAAGACAAACAGCATGCTCTTCAGCACCCACACAGCAAGATTCAAGGGTCCTACTGCATGTACTTAGTAGCTAAGGAGAAGTACTAGACCAAGTCAACACATTCAAATACTTTAGGGATTCACCTTGATGACACCTCACCTTTCACTGCCCATGCTGAGCAACTGGTAAATCCACCAACATGAAGCTTGGCATCTTGTACAGACACCGCACCTCTATGACACCGGCTGCCCTGAAACTTGCTACGTGCAGTTCAGTTCTCTCATCTGTGGATTATGGCCTTGTCATATACGGGGCAGGGACAAACACAGCACTTGAAAGGGTCAAACCATCCTCAACAAGGTCTGCCGCCTGGTCCTGGGAGTACACAGAATGACTCACTCTTGTGACCTATACAAGGAAACTGGCTGGTTCCCACTCCACCACAGACTCCACAACCAGGCCTTCCTCCTTTCAAAAAGTCCCTTATGGGGTCTATGCCTAGTGCTACTTCAGCCCTCTTTAGCCTGCACAACCATCTAAATGCACAAGGAGTGCCTCCAGGGCTGTCCTAACTGTTCCCTTCAAATGAACCACCCTTGGCCAAAGAACCTCTTCTACTGTGAGCCTAAATAGTTCAATGATCTGCCTGCAGACCTTGCCGACTCCCAGACTTGCCACTTTAAAATGGGCTTCATTTCTTCTTGCCAGCAAATCTGACTGCCAGTGTTTCTGTTAACCCACGGCCTCTGCCAGCCATTTTCACACCACAAACACTACCTCCTCACTTCCACCCTCCTGTTCCACAACTGCCTGTCACAACCTCACTCAGCAGGTCAGGCCTCTGCTCCCACACTGCCAATCTCCGAGCGCAGTATTGTGAACAGGGTAACCCTCCTGCCTGTTTAGTGGGTCCAAATCACCTTTGGTCTCAAGTTCTGGGGATTCAAACTGTGAGCCTTATGCTAGCGTACTAAATGTACAGGCTCAGATAATTCTGCTCTTCGAGAATGCCAGATATCTTTCGCCAAGGGCACCTAACCAGATATACAAAATGAATCTTTGAACTCTATGAAAGACCTTAGGAAAATTCTTACCTTTTCCCAGTTTGGTAAACCATTAAGCTTATGAACAGTTTTGTCAAAATCTTAACCATCCATGCATCACAGGCAAAAACAAGGGCTTGAAGACATAGGCAGTCCTTTAAAATAAGAGGTTTTACTTAAAATAAATAAAATAAAATATGTAAAATGTAAAACCAACGCAATCACTTAAAAGAAAACAAGTAAAGTACAAATTCCTACCAACATACAGTCAGACTTTATCTATCTAATGTATACTTTCTTACAGTGTTTATAGTTAGATGATGTTGTTTCAAGAGAGCCCAAACAGGACTGTCTCTAAGTGGAAATAAAGAATACAGTTAAACTGTCTCTAAACCTGCCCTTCCATGATGTCACCTAGCTTCTCCTTGTAAAATATAAAATTAATACACACAGGATGTCCCATCACTCAGGGGTATATTAAATAAGGTGACATCAGCAAAACTCATTTCTCAAATGAACCTTTGATCTAGTGTGGTTTCTGCTTCCTAAGACATCACAGGAATTTTAGAGCTCTGCAGTTTTCTACTTAGCTGTCTTGTAGCTTTCTAACACCAGTTGAAATTAACTGTTCTTCCTCTGAAGACGCCATAAAATGGATATTTTAGTTCCTGGCTTCAAGGCAACACAGATCATAACCATGGCTATAAATGCGACTTGAAGTTAATCACATTACAGAGATCTGCTGTTTAACATATCCTGTCGTTTAGAACTGAAACCTGGGGAAGGGATCGTCCCAGGAGCACAGCATGTCTCATGAGAGACACTCAATAACACATTTTATATTACAAAAATCATAGAGCGATCAGAACCAGCTGATCAAGCGTCACACTGCCCACCTCCCTCACCCCCCACCTCCTACCTCCTTGACAAAGCTTCATCTTGGCTGCTAAACTGCATTTCTGCAGACTGGGAGTGCCTCCTGCCTGAACTGTAACATGATTGTTAAACACTGTACCGCACTTAATTAGTGCTGCATATATGTTTCTCCTCACTTGCTGTACCCTGCTTAATGTTGTAACTGCACACCAATAACTACTCGTAAGCTGATGTCTTTCTGTTCTGCAATGTTTCACCACCTGTAAATGTCTTGTATTCATTGTTGACTTAGAGCTTTTGTAAACGAGCCCCGCTCAAAGGTATTAATCTGAACTTGAAATAAATAAATAAATGTAGGACCCCGCTGAAGTTTTTTTTTATGTGTAAAGGTAGCAGCCATGTTTGTGATTGATTAATTCTGGTTGTAGAGGACTGATGGAAGATAGTTCTGGTTGTAGGAGGACTTGATTTGCTCATTCTATGACGTGGTTTAGGTCCAGGATGACTGTGCATGAAACAGATTTCATGTACAGTCACACAATACATTTTGACCAATGAGACTTCTTTATTTTAGATGCCTATTTCATAATACAGAATAAACCACTCAATTGGCCCTCAAGTATTTGCTAAACTGTAAATGTAGCCATGAGCACTCACTGGATAAGGAGAGTTACTAAATATCACAGTTCTGCTACAGACTCTAAACCAGTGCTTCCGAATCCACGGTCAGTGTGTCAAATCCTATTATCCCCTGTCTGGGGCAAGTACATTTCCATGAAGGGCAAGTACAAAAGAGAGCTAATTTCATTGTAATGAACAGGGCAAGTGAAAATTCAGCTATAGTCATGGCTGGGCAAGACCTAAAAGTTTTGATTTGAACACCCCTGTCCATGGTCCTGGATACATCACTGTCACATGGGACAGGAGGCACTGTAAAACAAGAAGAGCAATAAATTTTGCTGAGATGGAGATCCGGGTAGAAACTAGCAGGTTAATTTAGAAAAACTTAACAGCAAACAGAGGGAAGGACACACTAGGACTACACATACGAAAGACTTTGCACAACACATGTTTTTGCAAATTTTGACTGTACTTCTCCTTTAAGACTAGGTTTCATTACATCTCAAGCATGTATACTTCCCTGCAGGAGAAGACAGATTCTCCAACAGACAAAATCAGGACCTGATGGGAACAAGAAAGTGGAGCTAATCAGCAGACCTGCCTGGGAACAAGCATTAGCAGACAGTTAGAAAGTCACCTTAGCTCCAAAATAGACAGAATTCAAGTGAAAAGTCATTGTCCCCTTTCCATACACCTACAGTTACTAAACATTTAAACAACCAACCTCGGATACGCAGGTTGAGACTTTGTAGGGGTAGGGAACTCATATCACATTTTTTGACTGCCCTAAGCTAGCCCACTACTCAATGGCAGTTAGAAATACTATACAGTAGGTGACACAAATCATGATACCTCATAATTTTTGCAGTATGTTATTAGGTATTATACAATGGCAAGAAAATTTCCTGGACTCTGATTGGTCAATGTGTGCTGACACATTGATGTTATTACACAATAACATCACTGTATTGCTTTTGGATGCTATGGATGGTGCACTTTTGGATATGGATGGTCGCTTCTGAATATGGATGATGACCATTTGGATTCCTTAAAATCATTTTTTTTTTTATTTTGTATGACAACGAGCCATTGTAGGTATATAGCAATATGGCACTCCAGGATGTGTTATTAATACTACATTCCTGGGTGGTGGAAACTTTCTGCTTCTCAGCTGCTTCAACCCACCCCAGGAGTGACGTTTATTTCACGATAACACACACCCTGTCATGCCTTATTGCTTAATTCAGCCATCTCCTATTAAAAATAAGCAGATAAGAAAATTATTTATATTCTGTCAACAGTACTGCTAAAATGCATTACACTGGCTTGACTGTCTGATGTAGTAACCCCACAGGATGCCACTTGGATCAGTAGAGTCCAAGAAATGCAAGAAATGGAAAAGGATTACTGCCAGTCTGCAGCTATGGCTCAATCAGTTCATGGACTTTTGGCACCTTAGGACTTCAGTGCTTAGGAAAAAGACACACAGTGAAGGGACCAATTACGCAACAGTGGACACTTCCTCGCTCTATAAACCCACTGTACTATTATTTTTCTTTATTAGATTGCCAATGCTTCATCCAATTGCCCCTACTTTCCTATCCGTCACCAGTTAACAGTTTCATGTTTACTGTTTCCTTGTTTTATTTCCACAAGAGACGATGGAATAATGTGCTTGAAACTTAAGTTTTAATGTGCGAGCTGTAACAATTGTGCATCAGCTTTTCTTGATTAATAAAGCTGAGCTATTACAAAATAAATAAGCTCAGAAGTAGTTTGGGCGAGAAATGAAAATTACCTACCTACCGTAATTCTTGATCTTCTCTTGTATCTTCACCATTCATTACTTCCTGGGTGTTGGCCGGGCGCTGCCCGTCACTACAGGAGCTTTTTTTTTTTTAAACTTTGGCTAACGGCACCGCCTCGAGAGTGACGGCCATGCGCGAGGGGCGGCTGCTAGCGATCGACTCCTCCTCCAACTCAGTTCTGTGAGCCGGAGAGGCAAAAGCGAAGCAGAGAATAGAAATAGCGAGGCAAGATAGCCAAGGATAGCAAAGCAAGGAAGAATGAACTGAAAAGGAATAAGCCGATGGAGGAAGGACAGAGGAGATAAGAGTATCCCAACCTAGGGACTGCAGGGCCTCCTTACCTGGGCGACTCTAGGAGGAGAGAGAAGGAAGGAAATGAGAAAGAAAAAGAAGAGAAGAGAGAGAGATGGGATGTTGAAGGGACCAGAACGCCCAATGAGCATAGTTAGCTTATAGCTGAAGGCTCGACTAACAGGGAAGCAAGAACTCGGAGATAGAGCTGAAGAGAAGGTTCATCAAACCCGCTAGACAGACTCAGGAGGGCACAGTCCTTATCTTCAACATGCCATTGTTGTTGATACCTACTGGCTCCTGGTCACAAAGGCCTTGAATCAGAGGACACCGAGGAGGGAAGAATAAACCCCAGGCAGCAAGAGAGCGCTGCTCAGAGGTTTAGAAATGGAAAATGTAAGCCTTTCAGGCGTTTCAAGCATAGAAGTGGGACTCAGTCGGACTCGCTAAGGCAGGCCAGAGGCTTAGGCTGGGAGGGATTGGATATGGTCAGCACTGCTCTTCTGTAAAACTGTCCAGGAGAACACTTGAAAGGAAAACCAATTATACAATCTCACGAGAAGGGTTGCCTGCCTCTCATCTCCCCTTTGTTTGTTTTCCTTTTTTTTTTTTTTTTTTTTTTTTTTTTTTTTACAGATAATAATTTGCAGGCTAGGAGCATGACCCCAATACCAAGGATGCCTATAGCAGTCAAGAGAGTTCCTCAGCATTTTTCCTCTTTTCTTTTTTTTTTTAGAAAAGAAAAGAAAAGAACAGACATGCCTGCCTCTGCTCTGCAAGGCAGAACAGAGGGAGGGTTTTGATTCTAGGGCGCAAAGCTGGAGCATCGGATTGCAGGATCAAAACTGAATACCTGAGCCAGGCTATAACCCCAGAGGTATCTCGACCGAGAAATGGCAAGAGATAGTTGTGCAGTTTGATCGCCAATGCAAATCCACAGATGGCCCACTAATCTTAGAGTAAATCATTTTTTCTGGAGAAATAAGAACACCCCCAAAGAATAGATTTTTTTTTTTGGAAAACTGAGCAATTCTTCCTATGTTTTAAAGTTTTTGTTTTTTTTTTTGCAGAGAGAGAAGGAGACGGGAGGTGGAGAAGCCACAAGAAGAGGCCACTGAGGGGATGGTGGGCGGGGGTAATGAATGGTGAAGATACAAGAGAAGATCAAGAATTACGTGGGTACGTAATTTTCATATCTTCCCTTGTCAATCTTCACCATTCATTACTCCTGGTGAGATAAGCTCCTTCCCGGAAGGAGGAAGAGGCCATACCCTGAGGGAACAAGACCCACAGCCTTCTGCTGGTGAGAAACAGAAGGAGAAGACCCTGGCTTATTCAGAAAGCCTAAGTGGGGGAAGAGCTAGGAGGTGCCTCCGGGCGAGGAGACGGAGGGAGCCCCTGTAAAGTCTCCCAGCTCTAGAGGAGAAAAGACGGTCCCCCTGAAGGCAGAGCGAATCACCCTACGCCGGGCCAGGGTGACAACCTGGAAAGACGGGCCATGCCGTCCGCCTGATGCAGATCGCTGTCCCTGCAAGCCTGGAAGCCACCTCATTGCGCCATAAGATGCCCTTGCTTGGTGTCTTGCCAGCTCTGGGCCTACCGCGGAGAGGGCAACGGCTTGTCTGGTTTGCTCCGTGTCAGGCATTGATGCCAGCAGCTGGGACATCATCGACCACAAATGCGGTTGTAGGCAGCGTGGTGAGCCTGATGTGATGCAATACAGGCACTGCACGAAGAAGAGAACACTCTTACGCCTCAACGGTCGAACTGGAGAGAGTCCGGATCGTGGCGGTCGCGCCAGGCAGCGGCACCCAGAAGGAGTATCTAGGTAAACCAAACCAGAGGGCGGGTTGGGAAGGGAACCTAGAGACTCAGAGGGGCACAATACCTACGCTGACAGTCGGCGCGCTGGAGAAGAAGCGGCAGGGGACTGCCAGGACCGGATAGACGCCTCCTGGAAGGGGATAGGCCAGGAAGGTACCACCAATGCTGGGCACTGAATTCACCAAGGAATTCACGCTCCTCCTGCTCGTATTGTCTCTCCTAACATAGAAATTCAAGATCCTCACCATCTCGAGAGAAAACGCTGATATTCAGTGAAATCAGCATCGGAGGACAGATGAGCAGGGTTCCTCTCCTCAGAGGAGGGAGACGAGGATGATGGGGAGCTGGAATGTCCAGAGGATTCCCTGCGGTGGGGAGAGTCAAAGACCCGCTCATGCATGTATCTAACATATGAGGGAAGGCCAGAGAACCTCGAACTGCTCCCAGGATAACGGACCCGTGAGGGACCGACATGGCCTGGGAGCGGGGTGGCGAAGGCAGAGATGGGAGAGGGCACCTCCGAGGAGGCAACTGCTCTCTGCAAGGGCTCTGGAATCCGGGAAAGGAGCCCTAGTAGGGGGATCCCGGATATCAGACCAGGCCGCAGAACGGAACTCTGGGGAAGCGGAGCCTGGAAGAGCCCTGGGGAGAACCTCCCTGTGACGACGCCGACTGCATGGATCCAGAAGGGCAGTCCGCAAAACGCCGGAGGACACCCTAGAACCCTGGAGGAAGGAGCGAGGCCCTGCACTACGGCTCCTGGCTACCCGGGTGGCCAAAGAAGACCGAGCAGCAGACCCTGCCCTCAACCCTCGGACTCCGAGAGGCCTCCTCCCCGACCGCAGCGCCCCCTGTCCCTAGAGGGGGCAACAGCACCCCGGGGTAGCGGTCACCGGGCCTCCAGAGAGGGAGCCCCCGTCACCCCCACGCTGCCTCCCCGGGCTCCCCGCCACCCCCAGCCGGGGAACCTCAGGAGACTACTGCAGGGGACAGGAGGGAGGGGTCCACTGCCCGCCTGGTACCCCTAGCCACCGGGACCCAGACCTCGAAGAGTGGGGTGCCAGGATGGATCCACCTCCGTGTCATCGCCTCCGAGGAGGACGAGACCAGCAGGACCTCAATGCTGGCCACCCTAGGGGTCCCTCGAGGCCAAGGGCCGCGAACGGCCCCAGTACCAAGGAGACGCCGCCCCCCACGCCGCGTAGCAGCCAGGCCTAACTCCATACTCCCAACGGCTCGCAGGCCCGCACCGCCTGGAGGAAGGAGAAGGTCAGGAGGCCGCCGGGCGCGCCGGAAGGTGAGGGCGGCACTGCCGACGGCGCCGCCATGTCCATCGGCACGCAAACGGCGCCGAGGCCCAAAGCGGCACCGCTAACGGCGCTGTTCGATCACCAGCACCGCGAACGGCGCCGGATCCAAAACAGCGCTGGAACGCGCGCCAGACGATCACCGGCACCGCGAACGGTGCCGGATCAGAAACGCCGAGAGGCGGCGTCGAGGGTCCACCCGAGCCAGGCCCAAAAGCCAAGGGCCTCGACACGGGGAGCCTGCACCAAGAGGTGATCTGCCGACGCGTGGCCGGCGCCGCCCCGGGAGGACACGACGCCCCCAACACCGCAGAAGGGGCCTCCTCCGGCAAGATTAGACGAGGAGACCCCTCCTCCTCGGACCGATAGGCCCGGAGGGACCCGGGAAGGGCCCAACCCACCTTGCCGCGAATCCCGAGAGCGCCGCCCCTCGGTCGGTGGCGGGCCTGCCGAAGTGAACGCTGGATTTCGAGGACGCCGACGTCCGTGGAGAAACAGGCGCCACACAAATCCATATCATGGTTGGTCCCAGGCACCGAAGGCAAACGCCATGCCGGTCCGAGACGGAGAAATGCCAGCCACAGGAGCACCGACACATAGGGGCGCGCTCGTTTTAGAAAAGCGCTTAGCTCCTAACCGACATAACGCAAACTATTAAGGTTAAACACAGTAGGAAACACACCCGCGCCGTTAGATAGAAAAGGAACAGTCTTACCGGATCGGCGTTGAGTGCGAAGAGAAAAACAGGAGTCGAAACACTACTACGCAGTTTACTGGACGCTAACACACGAGCAGGTGCTGCCTCGGCGGCGGGAGAAACAGAACTGAGTTGGAGGAGGAGTCGGCTGCTACTAACGCCGCCTCACGCATGACGCATGACGCTACTCTCGAGGGCGGTGCCATAGCACAAAGTTTAAAAAAAAAAAACGCCTTGACGGGTGCGCCCCTGCAACACCCAGGAAGTAATGAATGGTGAAGATTGACAAGGAAGATCACCACCTGATAACATATGGACATGCAATACATGGTGGAAACCGCCAATTTAAAGACGATGGTGCAGCAGGATTTAGACAGAAAATGTCTCTGGCAACAGTAGGAATTCAGCTTGATAGGAATAGTCAGAGAAAGTCATTGTTTCTAAAATTGTGTGCAGATGCTTAATTTCTGATTACCATAATGTATACTGTGTGCAAATCCCAAACTACTTTCTCCTCTGTATTTCTGTTCTTTTACAGTCGTACAAAATATTGCGTCCTTTCAGTTTTTCTAATAATGCACCATTCCTTCCAGAAAATTGTTGAAATTAAAAATATTTTGGTATCCACATATGTATTTCTTTGGTTTGCAGTGGAATAAAACACAAAAGCAGAAATATTTACTAAGTCTTAGCTTATTCCACACAGAAATCCTTAAATGGCCCGGACAAAATTATTGGCACCTTTTAGAAGTAGTTAGAAATAATTAGATTTCAAGCGGTTGATTCTCCTTCACTTTGGAATTGAACTTACCTGTGGTGAGCTGCGGGTGCCTGCAATAAAAAATCACTCATTCAACCAGTTTGAATGGAGAAGAGGACTCATTCTCCTGTTTTGTGTCACTGTGTGTACCGAATGAGCATGGAGAAAAGAAAGACAGCCAGAGAATTGTCTGAGGAGGTCAGACAGAAGATTGTAGCCAAGCATGGACAATCTCAAGGCTACAAATCAACTCCAGAGACTTAATGTTCCTGTTTCCACTGTACGTAATGTTATCAGGATGTTTAAGGCCCATGGCACTGTAGCCAACCTCCCTGGACGTGGCGCAAGAGAAAACTTGATAGAAGATTGCAGCGCAGGATTGTTCGAATGGTGGAGAAAGCACCTCAATCAACTGCCAAACAGATTCAAGCTGACCTTCAGACACAAGGTACTGACAGTTTCAACTCGCACCATCCATCGCCAACTCAATGAAAGGGGTTATATGGTAGGAGGCCCAGGAGGACCCCACTGCTGAGAGAGAGAGAGACATAAGAAAGCCCGACTGGGGTTTGCCAAAACACACCTGAACAAGCCAAATCCTTCTGGGAGAATGTCCTGTGGACAGATGAGACCAAATTAGAGCTTTTTGGTAAAGCACATCATCTCTATGTTTACAGAAAACAAAACAAGCATTTGTCAATGCGAATGTTTGCTTGCTGGCATTGGCATTGGTAGTGTAGAAGTTACAGAGCTGCATAATAGAAATGGCAGTGAAGTATTGAACTGAAGCCAACCCACCACCACCCTGCACAGAGTGACAGGCATTGGGGTGTGCCTTTGGGTCGTCAGGCATAACGGCCATGCCATTTCACCACACCTGCCCTGCAGACACTGACAAGTGTCACGGTGTGCCTTGGTGTCTTTGGCCTTATCGCACCCCATTCTATCAGGAAATATGGTGAGATGGGTGCGGTATAGGAGAATGGGTGAACTTTGGGTCCGAAGAGTCCAAGGCATACCTCAATGCCTCTCACTGACTGCAGGGTGTGGAATGGTATGAGCATTACAGGCAAGAATCCCAAGTCACACCCTGATGCCTGTCATTCTCTACAGGGTGGAGCATTATGGTTGGAAACCCTAACACCTCAGGCATTGTTGGTATTTTTACCCAAATTTTCAACATGGTTTTTGTGACCCCACCTCATGAACAGTGGCAATATCAGTTTGTTGGCGAAGCTGCTTATGCTTGAGCGACTACGGCATTTAGCACCAGAGGTGCAAAAAACACATTCCGAACAGGATGTGAAAATGACAGCTGTACTGTTCATGGGGAGTAAACAAATGGCAATGTTGCAAATCTGCAGTATAAAATACTTAAAAAAAAAAAAAACTGGTGAAGTCACGAGCATGCATAGAAACTGTGCAACACACAACCGTAATGTAAATAGGTTGGGGATTTTTACAGCAGATTGTCAATACAGGCATTTTGGGACCTCCGATCATGAACAGTGTCACTGTGATTTTCTTAATCTGTCCTGGACAACGATTTCCACAGCTACCACGCATCTCTGCGCCTGAAAGTGTGAAAACACATTTCGCCATGTTGTGAAAAATGACAGCTGTACTTTTCATAAGGAAGTGTGGAAAATGCCACTGGTGAAAATCTGGACTGAAAATATTACAAAAGTCATGAACTTACGAGGGTGCGTGGAAACTGCGCAATGCTCACTCGTAACACAGATCATTTATGGACTTTTGCCACCAAATTTTCAACATAGCCATTTTAAGACCTCTGCTCATGAACAGCATAACTGTGATTTTCTTAATCTGTCCCAAACATTGCTTTCGCCACCGACTGCACCATTATGCGCTACATGGGAAACACGTTTTGGGCAAGATGTAAAAATGACAGCTGTACTGTTCATAAGGAAGTGTGGTAAAATGGCAATGTTGAAAATCTGGAGTAAAAAGTGAAAATTCGGCGAACTTACGGTGGGAACTGTGCAGCATGCCGCTCGTAAAAAGTCATTTTAGGAATTTTTCCACCAAATTTTCAACATAGGCTTTTTGAGAGCCCACCTTATGAACAGTGGCAGTGTCATTTCGTTACTCGGTCCCAAAAGGTGATTTCGTGCAGTGACTGCTGAAATCACCCTGAGGCTCCATTAACGCCATGACAGTGAGAGCATTCATGAGAAGGGGTCCCAAAACCCCATGTTGAAAATTTGGTACAACAATTCCAAAAATGCCTGAGATATGCAACAAAGTTGAAAAACCTATCTATCCCATTATACAGCTTACCGGCATTTCCTCAGTTTCGCGGTCGGCTTTGAAGAAGTGCAGGCGTGTCCCGGTCCACGAAGATCGTCGCCAGGAAATCCGGAGGTAAGTATGTGGTGAGGGGGATGTGGGAGGCGGTGTGCGCAGAGTGGGTGGCGCGGGTGGGGGCAGAGACAGCGAGGACCGTTTTCCAGTTTCAGGTTTTTTTTTTTTTTGTTTTTGTTTTTTTTTTAAATGACGATGCGGACGCTTGCCATGCTGGGGTGGGCTCCAGCATGGCACAAGGATGGCTGGTGGGTATGGAGCCGACGGGGACTGGGCACCCCATCGGCAACAGCATCTGTTGCCATGCTGGGGTGGGCTCCAGCGTGGCATCCTGTACTCTGGGGAGGAGGGAAACCAGTGAAGCCGGCGGGGATTGAGCACCACGTTGGCTATCGATGTCAGCCACGCTGGGGGCACCAGCGTGGCATATGGAACTCTGTTTTGGGGGGTCACAGCACAGCCGACGGGATTGGGCACTTCTGGTCGGCAACACAGAGTGCGTGGGGGGCGCAGCAGGCAGTATGCACGTGTGTGTGTGTGTGTAGGGGGAGCGCGCATGAGCAGGCGATATCTTAACACTGCTCACTGAAGCGTAGCTCCCCCTTCAACTGTACTCCACTACATTTTGACTGCTGTCATAGACAGCTCCAGCAGGCATTGGAGAACTGCGGCCACACCTGCAAACACACTGACTGAATTGGAAGAGGACTGCCACATCTCCGAAAACTCGGATGATGGCACTATGTTTCTTGCACATGCGTGCAAGCAAACATAATAAACCTTCAAAGAAAAGAACACCTTCCCTACAGTCAAACATGGAGAGATTCGGTGATGTTTTGGGTTGCTGTGCTGCCTCTGGCACTGGGTGCCTTGAGCGTGTGCATGGCATCATGAAATCTGGAATTACCAGGCCATTTGGGCGCAATGTTGAACCCAGTGTCAAGCTGGGTCTCCGTAGAAGGTCATGGGTCTTCCAGCAGGACAATGACCCAAACACACTTCAAAAAGCACCCAGGAATGGTTCAAGACAAGACGCTGGACTGTTCTGAAGTGGCCAGCAATGAGTCCAGCTCTACATTCCACTGAAAACCTGTGGCAGATCTGAAAACAGCAGTTGGGAGAAGGCACCCTTCAAATCTGGGAGAACTGAAGCAGTTTGCAAAAGAAGAGTGGGCCAAACCACCAGTAGAGAGGTGCAGGAAGCTCATCCATGGCTATAGGAAGCGGTTGATTGCAGTTTTTTGACCAAAGACTGTGCTACCAAATATTAAGTCTAGGTGTCAGTAATTTAGTCGATGCCATTTCTTTTCATTTTCTGATTTAAAAGGATATATTAAATTCTGAATCAAAATAAAGGTTCTGTAATATTAACAGAGAAATAAAGAATTGTGGAGACCAAATACTGTACTGTTGTTAATTTCAACTTATTTTAGAAAATTGTGAGTTATTTGAAAAGTGCAAGGCGCCAATATTTTTAGCCCACGACTGTAGGTGAAATAATCGGGAAAGGGTGCAGGATGCTACCAGCACCTGTGCCAGAGTAAGACTAAATGCGGTGGCGCCAAAAACCCTGCTGGTAGACCAGGGAGGTCCAGGAGGTGGTGCGGGAAAGAAGGCAGCCTATAAGCAATTCAAGTGTTCAAGGAGTGAAAGGGATTGAGGGAGTGCGAACTGATGGCTAGAAGGGCCACTAGGGTGGTGAGGCAGCCAAGTCAAGGAAGGAGCAGAACCTGGCCTGGGAAATTAGGAGAGGGAACAAGGGTTCTTTAGATACATTGGGGAAAAGTGAAGGGGCAGATTAGCAGGATTAAAACAGAGAAGAGATGGGCACAAGACCGAGGAAGCAGGCTGAGGTACTAAATGAGTACTTCACCTCAGTTTTCACCAAGGAAAATGGGGTGCTGCATCATACATGGGAGGAGATGGTGATACTGAGGAGGGGACCATTACGATCGGCGGGTCTGGGGAGAGGGGAGGCAACACTGGCAGGGGTGGGGGGAGACTAAGCAGGGAGAAGAGGTAGCAGGGTGGGAATCACAGCAGAGAGAGTGAGGGAAGCCGTCAGGTCCCTTAAGATGGAGAAAGCACCGGGGCGGATAAATTACATCCCAGAGTGCTGAAGGAACTTGCGGATGTCCTGGCGAAACCCTGGCGGAGCTTTCATCATCTCTCTGAGGACAGGGTGGGTGCCCCAGGACTGGAAGGTGGCGCATATAGTGCCTATCCACAAGGGAGGGATCAAAGGAGGTGGCAGGTAACTACAGGTCTGTCAGCCTGACATCGGTGGTGGGCAAGGTGATGGAGGGCATTGTCAAGGAGAGGCTGGGGACATGGAAAAGTCAGGGTGCCTGGACGACAGACAGCATGGATTCGTCCCATGGAAATCACGTCAGACAAAACTTGTGGAGTTCTATGACTGGGTGGCGAGTGCCTTGGACCTGGGTAGACCAGTGGGCGTCCTCTTTCTAGACTTCAGCAAGGCATTTGACTCTGTTCCTCACGAGGGCCTGTTGGATAAGCTGGGAGAAATGGGGTGGGGAACCAGATGGATAGACAACTGGTCCCAGGACCCGGACCCAGAGGGTCATAGCTGGCAGGATAGTCTCATCCCCAAGGACGGTCATTAGTGGGGTCCCACAGGGATCAGTCTTTGTGCCCCTCCTGTTCAATGCCCTACGTCTCTGACATAAGGACAGGTATCAGGAGTGAGATGAGTCTCTTTGGGATGACTCAAAACTGGGGGCGGTGGATGGGGAGGAGGGAGGGTGGCCCTACAGGGGGACCTGGGCTCTGGAAAGATGATCTAGAAAGTGAAAGCTAAGGCTCAATGCAGAAATGCAAGGCACTGCACCTGGGGGCCGAAACCTGGGCCAAGTGTACACCCTGGGGGAGGGAATGCAAGTCTCGATGGCTGACAGGGACCTCGGGGTGGTGGTGGATGTCAAGATGAACTCGGAGACTTGTAGGAGGCAGCAGCAAGACCAACAGGATGCTGGGATGCACTGCTGGGATCACCTCCAGAAGGAGGAAGCGATACTCCTTCTGTATAATTGCTTGGTGTGGCACACCTCAGTACTGTGTGCAGTTTGGAGCCACACTTAAGGAGGGACATTAAACTCCTGAAGAGGGTCCAGAGGAAGGCAACCAAAATGATTTGGAGCTTGGGGACAGGACCTGGGGAGAGGCTCGAAGAGCTAAATATGTACACACTGGAAGAGAGAAGGGACCGGGGGACATGATAGAGGTCTTCAGGTACATGAAGGGAGTAAATAGGGGGGCGCAGTCTGGGTGCTTCAAGGAAGGAAGAGGGGCAACTAGAGGGCATGGGTGGAAGCTGGAGGAGAAGATTCAGGGAGAAAGGAGGAGGTGCTACTTCACTGAGAGGGTGGTGGAGCCATGGAATCGCTGCCCAGGGGCTGGTGGAGTGGTTCCAGAGGGGTGGGAAGGGTACAGGGAAGGGTTCTGGAAGCAAAATCCAGTGCAGTGAGAATATCCGGAACTAGGAAGGAGAAGCCAGAGAAGGCGAGGGGCAGCAAGGTCAGCTCCCAGGGTAGGGGCTGACCAAACGAGCAGACACGAAAGACCGTTAGGCCTATTCTGCTGGCATTTTAGTATGTTAGCATGTTTTACTTTGCTGCAGCCCAGAACAGGGGCAGACAGAGGAACATGTCTAGTAGCATGGGGGTTAGGAGGGTGGCTGCTGCACGGGACATTACAATAGGGCTGCCACTAGGGTGAAAACTGACAATCTGTCTGCTATTTACCACCCCAACCGTACCAGCAGCACAGACAACTAACTAGGCGTGGCTATGACTACATACAGCCTGCTTTCTTGATTCTTCCAGGGTCCCTGACCCACACCAATAATTAAATTACTGGAGGGCTCCAACTTTAAAGATCAATGGCAACTATTATACACATTGTAAAAATGCCTGAATTCAGGTCCCAGTGTCATAAGTAGTGTTTCCTGAAATTTGCATGCTATTTAGTTTTGTGATTTGCTTTAAAACAGCATTTAATAACCTGTTCTGCACTAACCGAAAACAGTCAGGCTGTTTCTGTCCCTCTGACTGAAACTGGGAGAGAGATGACATCGTATCGGACTAGACTACAGCTTCAGCAGTGTAAGTACCTGCTTGACTGACGAGCTGTTAACTTTCCAATTAGAACACTCTGTGAGGTAATTGTTTGCTGTCAGAGTTTTTACAAACTCAGTTTCTGGAGTTTGTTTAGATGAATTAGCTGAAAATCCACATTTTGTTCTTCTAAAGAGCTGATCATTTGAGTTTCAGT
Source organism: Neoceratodus forsteri (assembly GCA_016271365.2). NCBI lineage: Eukaryota > Metazoa > Chordata > Ceratodontiformes > Ceratodontidae > Neoceratodus > Neoceratodus forsteri. The sequence goes on from CM057451.1 coordinate 1,099,531,465, forward strand.
GCTGAACTGAAGAGGTATGCATTTGAGAAATCAGCTTATCTGTATCACATCTGCTGCCAGTTCTTTCTGATCAAAACTCTGTGTATTACTCTAGCTATAACACTGGGTTATTTATTTAAGATATATAAAATAAGTCAAAATTTGTTAGTTTACACAAGACATTTGTCTTTTTAATGTAGTCTGGGAGCCAGAAACCTGGGCCAAGAGTACACCGAGAGGAATGCTACAAGCCTCAATGGCTGGGAGAGACCTGGGGGTGGTGGTGGATGTCAAGACAAACAACTCTGAGACTTGTAGGAGGGCAGCAGCCAAGGTCAATAGGATGCTGGGATGCATCACTGGGGATCACCTCCAGAAGAAGGAAGTGATACTCTCCCATATAACTGCTTGGTGAGGCCACACCTTGAGTACTGCATGCAGTTTTGGAGGCCACACCTAAAGAGGGACACTGAACTACTGGAGAGGGTCCAGAGGAGGGCAACTAAAATGATCTGGGGCTTGGGGACAGGACCTATGGGAGAGGCTTGAAGAGCTAAATATGTACACACTAGAAGAGAGAAGGGTGGGTGGGGGCTGACCAAACGAGCAGACACGAAGACCATTAGGCCTATTCTGCCGCATTTTAGTATGTTAGTAAATAGATTTATGTAGAACATTATTTTCTCTCCTAAGCTGGTCTCTGGGCTTCCTAACTCCTGGCTCAGGGCTCAAATAACCGCTGTCCACCTGTTCCAGACAGCCAATTTTCAATTGGGACAGCTGTTTTTGAAGGTTACCTGTCCCTTGGACAGGCAGCATTTGTGCACATTTTCCCATTTAAAAGTACTTACTTGGGCACAAGGACCACTCGGAATCCATGCCGCAGCCAAGGATGTCATGAGTAGCTCCGCCTGCCCGAAACTGCAGCTCCGCTTGTTCTGCCCGTCGCTGCCACTGTGGGTCTTGTGACTGCTGGTGCTGTATGTCACCTAACCCCTCTCTGCAGGATTCTGAAGTGGCAGCCAGCAGGAAGAGTCACAGTTGGCAGGTGTCTGACGGCAGCAGCATGCTCAGATCGTTAGTGCACATGCATGGTTGCAGTCTCATAACTCGCTCTCCGCATTTTCTAACACTTGCCATGTGAGGACATCTGATAGCGAGTTCTTCATCAGGACTCGGCACTATTTCTTGCGTTACTGTGAAAAAAAAAATAATCATTCACCCTTCATACAACAGCCCTTTTCAGGGCTCTGGTTTGCATACTTTGGGGAAAATATAACTTAAATGTGATTGGCCTGAGGGGAATTAGGGCTGCAGTCTTGGACCTAAATGAGGAAGATAGTGGGAGGAGGAACGGATGATAATCTTGAGACTGGACCTCATCACTGAAATTTATTTAGAACTGAAGTCACAATTCATATCCATACAAGAAAAAGAAAAAAAGAATACTTTTCTGGGTTTCTGTTTAAAAAAAAAAAAAAAAAAATAGGCAGCAAGCACAGCACATGGCTCTGTGGTGTTTAGGATCTGCACATGGCTGGGAGAGAAGGCAGTCACTGTGTTTAAAATACAGAAGAAACATCCTTCTCCACTGTCTCTGTGTGTGCAGATTAGAAAACAGAAAGCCTCTCCTAGAAATATTGAAGCCTATTTTAAAAGGCTGTTTGGGGACAATAAAAATGAAGTCAACTAAATATAAACAAGGGCTGACTGTGACAGGCTGTTCTCAGGGCTCTTTAATGTGGAGAAAATAAAAGGTTAAGGAAGGGTTGCCTTAGGCTTGAGTGCTACTTGTGAAGGTGGTTTGCAGGGAAGGGAGAGACTACTAAATAAAAAAAAACAGACAAAGAAAAGCAGGCACTTTCAAGAAAGAGGACGGAGAGTGAATACATTTAAAGGTTTCCTCTGTGTAGCAGTCCCAGACCTCTCCATAGTTTTTGGGGCAGAAAGCCTTAGCATACCCAGTCCATCCTAAATCCTAGACAAATATACAGTATATAAAAGTGCCTCAGTTCTGCAAGTGGAGGGGACTGAATAAAAAAGTAACCTGGCAAGAAACTAAACCCTGAAAAAGAGAGGAGGGGAACCAATCTCTCAGCTCAGACTGTACAAAGCCCTCTGCCTGGGATTGCTGAATGCATTTGCAGATAGCCTTGTAAGCAAGCCTGTATTAAAACAAAACAGCTACTCTGTACAGGACTGTCTGTTGTGCACTTGTGTTTTGCATACATGTGGAGTGTGGAGTGTGGAGTGTGGAAAGGTGGGGACAGATTCAGAATAAAAAAATTGACAAACTGACAAAAGGCCAGTGGGCTGTCTGAAACAGTACTATGAGACAAGACAGTTAAGACATTTGAAAAGTAACTCAAAAGCAACATTTTTTTTTCTTTCCTCTTTACAGTCCATGTTCTGTTACATATTCTTAAAATTCACCTCACAACAATGTGGACAGGCAAAATTTACACCACCTGTCCCTTGGACAGGCATCTCCAGAAAATTATTTCTAGCCCTGCCTGGACTGTACCTCCTGATGCTGATCCACAGGTAGGAAACAGACCTCTGCAGCAGGGACATCCAGCCCTCCACTTCCTGTTCTCCTCAGTTTACTTCCTGCCTTCAGTCTGGCAGGTGCTCTGCCATGTGGCAGAGCTGAAGACAACAGACTGTAAGTTAAGCAATTTTGTTTCAATGATCAGAAATCACTGCTGTATGTTGAAATCCTAGGGTGGGTGCCAGTCTCAGCCTTGCAAGCTGCACAGTCTGGCCCCATTTTCACGAGTTGTTTTCCCTGCACTCGCCTGAAATGCTACTTAGTGTAGTGGAAAGTGTTTCTCAGGGAATCAGAACGGGCCGGGTGCTCAGTAACCTGCGACATCTATTTTTAGGGGGTCAGGATGGGCCCCATCTCTCGTGAGGCTGTTTCCCAGCGCTTTCTAGGATGTAAACTGTATGAAGAGTTAGGAATACATCTCCTCAGCTTTTGGGCAGAAACTGCGTGTGTTTTTGTTTTCCGCTTACTACCTGCGAAGGATCGCGCAAGGCAATAAGCGGCACAAGGACTTAGGGAGACTACATCTCCCTCAGCTGGCAGCCCGTATCTTTCCCGTATTTTTTCTTGTTATCCATCGATGGCATTCTAATTGAGCCACTCGTTGATGGTGGGCCTGCAGCTTGTCAGCGGCAACTTGTTGACGAATCACTGCTCGACAAAGCGCTGCAGGAATGAGGAATTCAACGAGCACACAAAGGGGCTTAAATTAATCAATGAGGCAACCGTCGGTGAGCAATCAGATTACCTCAGCCACTGGTCGAGCCGGACCTGAAGCTCCAGCTTAGCGACTCCATTGGCGAGCACTACAGCGTGGGAGGCGCTATTATGGAGCCTTTGTTCACCGTGCTACGCACCCCCAAAACCGTCAAGAAGTGAGCCAGCGGCCTAGGTTTTCAGATCCCTGCATATTCTGGGGAGTAAAATAAAAACCTTAGAAAAAGGACTACAGCACAAGGGCAGCTCTGATGGCCTTTACAGGACTGGCACAATTCTTAAGGGAGAGCATACTTATTACCTGCTTCAGCAGCAGTACATCAGGAAGGGAGTAAGCTGAATTAAGGAAGTAGGGCCTTTATAGTATTATGGCTCGCACAAGCCTTCCTAGGGCAGAAAAGGTCACAGCGACTAGTCGCCCGCTGCTAATGACCTTGGCTGGGTAGCTTCTTCTATAATGTCCAGAGGCAACGTCTGCGAATGGGAAGGCGTCACAAAGGAAGATCCTCCTCGGCTCAGTATCTAGCCCACGGATCATATTAACTGACAGCTTCTAGAGGGACTCAGCAATCCAGCCCCCTCTGACACCACACCTCATAAAACAGTTAAATACAACCCAACAGTTAAATAAGACCAGATATGAGACCTCTCTAGAGGATACAGAAATGGACCATCCATATTCTCACTCCTCTATATTCTCACCCGAGAGGCAGCTGACCTGGGAGGATCAACATTCCACCTCCTAGAGAAAGATAAGGTATAGAGGTTAACCTAAAGTGTTGCAGGGGGCATTTCTGGCACTCATAGGACCCCAGGTTATCATCTTCTGGAGGGGCGGATAGCCAAATATCTGTCTAAACAGAGGTCACTGTCAAGATTTCCTTGGTTCTCACCGGTGGCTCCCAGTCAACAAGAACAGGTTTTTCTTTCGTCATCTGCTGTCAAACCGGCCACAGCTTTTCCCACTCTTCCTACCAACAGGAAATGGCCAGCAGGACGGTGGCAACTCTCTAGCTTCCTCCCTTATCCAGTGCCCCAGCAGATTTTAAGCTTTTCTGGCTCGGAATGCAGCAACGGGAAAAATGGTTAAAACTGCCATAGAAGCTACCCTCTGATTTCAAACCAAACAGTGGGTCACTGGACAGGACCGTAGAGAGCCTTGCTTATGCAGCAAACCAGTCAGAAGAGGCTGTACAGGATGATACTCAATCCCTGGCTCGCCACAACCTCTGGCTTTGGCCCTAGCAGGCAGGGTCCTCTCCCAGGAGGTGTTTGGTAATGCATGTCATAGTCTAGGGCAAGGGCAATTCAGGGTCCAGAGACTCCCAGATGCAGAATTCATGGCCAAAGCTTATAACTAGGATCAAACTCAACTTCTCGAGGAAAAAAGTGAGTACAGGTCTCTTTACCTAAGCAATGGAACCTCAGAATGGACAAATCTAGTGGAGGGTGACAGCAATCAACAACAGGTAGTCACAAGCTATCTGGGCCCATTCTCAAATAGGGGCAGACTTTCATATTTCTTCGAGCAAGGGTCCAAACCCAGTCGGTCAGGTGGGTCCTATGCATCACCAACAAGCCCCGTTTTGTGTCCTGCCCTCCCTCTCTATGGTGGCTCATCCAAAAGCATAAAACCCTCTATAGTCCGAGGATATTATACAAAGTGCCCCTTGAACAAAGTGCAGTCCAGAGATTAACTAAGGAGCTGCTCCCTGTTCTTCATGGCACAAAAATATATAGGAGGTTCAGGCCCTCCTACATCTCAAAGGATTGAACAAGCACGAGACCCATCGGCAGATTCCTATTCAGGAACTACATAGCACCAGTTCAAATTCAAGGTGGGGAGTAGTAGTTCTATGCAAAATTCTGACATCTTGAGTATTCCCAAGACCCACTGGTATTAACAACGATGCCATCAGTGGAAACAGTCCACTTAAAGGCCCACAGCTCGACAAATCAGTACTTGCAAAGGATTTTCCGGCACCGATAATTCTGCAAGATGCCTATTGCTTATTCCCATGCAGTAATGGCGCACGCACTATCCCAGCTTCAGAATGGGAGAGCAGTACTTTCAAATCAGACTCTACCATTGCTGTCTTTTCAGACCCATAAACAGTATTTAAGGTGCTAGTAGTGGTTATAGTCCACTTAAAGGCCCCACAGCTCAACCAAGCATTACATGCAGTGGCAGAGGTAGTCAGGTCCCCTAATGCACATGGTTTTCCCATCAACTGAAGAAACAGCTCCTAATTCCAAACCAGACCTTGATCCTCCTGGGGGCACACATCATGACACAAGGTTTCTCCACCCCAAAACTAGATTTTGGGATCTGTAATACTCATCAAGGAGTTTTGTAAAGCTCCTCAGCTGCCTGCTTATTTTTCACACAGCTCATTAAGATGGATTAAGCCCTTCCTCCAGGGACAGTCCCAGAGGTCAGTGGTCATGAGCCATCCGCACTAAGTCGGAATCACGACCAATGCAAGCCTCAGGAGCTGGGAAGGACTCACCTGCATCAGCTGTTGGCACGGGCAGGGATTGCTGTTGGACACATGGTACAGTATAAGCATTTCTGAGGGAACAGTAGGCCATGCCCCGTGACACACTGGACAGCAATTCCTCAATCAGGCTAGCCTGATTCCAACTGACAATCTGGCAGCGACACACACTAACCATCAGGGCGAAGCGAGAAGCTCAAAGGCTAAAGGAATCCTTCTCTTTCAGTGGGTTTGAGCATATACAAGCGATGTTTGTATCGAGGACAGAAAAATGTCATAGCAGAATGTCTCCAGTGCATGAAGTGGGTCGACCAAGGGATCGCAGCTGAAAGACAGTGCCTCCACATTCAGACAGAATAGTGGGGCAATACTCAAACAGATCTTTTGCCTGCTGGCAGAACTCCAAGGTAAAGCAATTCCGTTCCCTGGCCAAGGACAAACTAGCGGTGGCTCAGGACACCTTTTCCCTATAAACTGGGATCTGTTTGGTCTCCTGTATGCCTTCCTCCAATACGCTTCTATCAAGAGGTCCACCACAAAGTGGCCTTGGACAGGACAGTCATGATTCTAGTCTGTCCCTTATGTTTTTTCCTGCCATTAGTTGTTTCTCATTCATTGATCAGGGCTACCACTTGAACATTCAGGTTCAGCCTGGGCATTCTCCATCAAGGTCCAGTTCTGTACTCCATTTTAACAACTGGTCTCTCTCTAGACATGGAAAGTGAGTGGAAAAACTTTTAAGGAGCTATGTGGCACACTTCTGCTATTGACATGATAGGGAACTTCGTGTGTCTCTTTTTCCTCAAAGTGCATTATAGAATCCGGAGGAAATTTTGGTTCTGGCTTCATTCCAGACACATACAGAATGACACAATATAATTGCCTGTACTACTGCAGTTCCTTTAAGACAGATGGACAAAGGACTGCAACCAACCACCTTACAAAGTAGAGTTTCTGCACTGGGGGTACTCTTGACGGACCCTGAGGAATTGTTGGCCATATCCCCATGTCTGGTGGTTCTTCAGGCAGTAGCATTAAATCTTCAATCCACCAAAGCTATCACCTTGAGTCATAATATGGTTCTCAAGGCCCCTTTAAAGCCTCTCAAGCCATCCATCATGCATCTCAAAATAAAGGTCCCCTTTTTCTCAAAGTTATTATTCCAGCCAGGAGTTTCAGCAAACTAAAGCATTGCTTGCCCAAGAGCTGTGCACTCGTTCATCAGGCTGGAACAGTTCCAATTTTGTTTGCCAAAGTTATGTCTCCCATCTATTATAATCAAGGGTTCATTTTCCTTCCTTCTGCCCAATCTCTAAAAGCAACTAGGATGGAAAATTTCATACACTAGACCTGGGAAGAGAGAAAAATGTACATTAAGAGAGGACGCTATTCACAAAACTTCAGCTATGTTCTTGCCAGCTAAAGGGAAAACATTTGGGGCAGCAAGGATTCAAATAGGCTCTACAGCCAAGCGGATTCTATCTATCACCTCTACATCTTATGATCAGGCCAGAGTAACTTGCCTGGCCCAGTGAGAGTCCATGGCTCCCTTTGTGGACGTAATTCAGAGAAGCATCGACAGCACACACACACATACACACACACAGTGGCCTTTTGATCATCCATTCACACACACTATGCGCAAAAAAAAAAAATTCTCACTGAGGGTGATGTCCTCAGCAGAGGCATCCTTTGGCCACAGAGTATTTCAAGCGGTGGTGAACCCTTATGAGCTCTTGACATTATTCCCACCGGGACATCTGGGGACATACTGCTTTTGTATATCCAGGAGTAAGGAAGCCCGGAGACCAGCTTAGGAGAGAAATCTAAATTTAAATACCTGTAAATTTTTCTTTCTCAGCGGCTGGTCTCCAGACCTTAGATCCCTCACAGAATGTATATAGTTGGCTGGCCTCACGGCCATATATGCCTTAAAATTCTTGTTTTTGTTCCCAAGTTCTTGTAGTATTACCACATTGGACTGCTTTAGGAAGAACTGAGGAGAACAGGAAGTGGAGGCTGGATGTCCCCTGCTGCAGAGGTCTGTTTCCTGCCTGTGGATTAGCATCAGGAGGTACAGCCCAGGAGTAGGAAGCCCGGAGACCAGCTGTCAGAGAAAGAAAATTTACAGGTATTTAAATTTCGATTTTCCTTTCAGATTGACAGAGAGGTGCCTGCCACACTCTGCTATTTCAGTCACATGTACTATTGAATTCACAAATTTCAGTTCTTTGATGGTTTGAGTTAAAATACATCATGCATATGTATAACTAGAAACACTACGTGGTATCCTGATACCCCATCTCTTACCTACAGTTGAGGCAGCACTCTGCTGCCCCATGTCACTGACCCACATGCACCCTGTCTCCTGCCCCAAATTTGAGGATGCTGCACCTGCTGTCCACTCTCTTGTCCCATAGAGTCAGGGCTGCTGCACCCTGTTGCCCCATGACCTGCCTATGCAATCAGGGCCTCAGTACCCTGCTGCCCCTGCCTGAACAGTTGAGGTTACTGCACCCTACTGTGGCCCTTGTCTCAACCCTCAAATCAGACCCACTGCACCCTGTTCCTATCACTATAGTCTGGGCTGCTGTGCACTTCTATACCCTATAATCCCATACCCCCTGCTTCCACATTTGGGGCTGCTGCACTATGATGCTCATGCCACCAGAGGGTGGGGCTTCCTGCACCCTGCTACCTACACCCATTTTCCCCAAATGGACAGGGCTGCTACACCATGCACATCCCATCCCATAGTCAGGGCTGCTGTGCCCTGCTACCCCTCCCCATGTTCTGCCCCACAATCAAGGCTTCTTCACCATGCTGTAGTCTGTCTCCTGCCACCACAGCCAGAGTTGCTGCACCCCATTCCTGTCTACACAGTCAGGGCTGATGTACCCTCTTATGCGCTAACCCAATTCCTCCACAGCCCCATGACTCTGCAGTTAGGGTTTCTAGCACCATGCTGCCCCTCCCAAAATAATTTTTTTTTTTTTTTTATAATTTTGTATTATGGGGTGAAGGCAAAGGCATTAGGATGCAGAAGTCCCAACAGTTTGGTCAGGAGGCAAGGGTGGCACTAGGGTACAGCAGCCCAAACTATGGGACTGGATGCAGCAGCCACACCTGGGTGGAACCGACACAACTATGGGGGCAGAGGACAGTGGGCAGCAAATGCCATAACCCTTGTGGCAAGTGGCAACATGGTGCACCAGCCCCAACTGTAGAGGGAAGGGCTCTAGGCACAGCAGGCTACAGCAGCCCTGCATGAGTAGTCGGAGCAGGGTACAATAGCCCTTGCTATAGTAGAGAGGGACTGTGGACAGCATGGTACAGAGTCTTGACTGTAGGGCAGGACACAGGGGGCATCTGGATGTGGATAGCAGAGTGAAGCAAAAGCCCCACCTCTGGTGGCATGGGGCAGCATAGTGCAGCAGCCTCAATTGTAGAGGCAAAATACAATGACCTTAGGGTGTAGCAGAGCATTGCAGCCCTGACTGTGGAGACAGGAACAAGGGGCAACAGGGTGCAATGTCCCCACTGTGGGGTTGGGGAGAGTGGATAGCAGGTTGCAACAACCCCAACTGTTCTGGCATGGGAAGCAAGGTGTGAGGCCCTGACTGTTCAGGCTGATGGTGGGCAACAGGGTTCAGCAACCCCAACTGTGTGGGAGAAGACAGTGTGCAGTGAACTCGAATGTGGGGCAAGAGACATAGGGCTTGTGGTGGCAGAGAGCAAGGCATCGAGTGCAGCTACCTCAACTACCGTGTGCAGAAAACAAGGCGCATCAAGATGCTATACACGCTTTATAGTTATACATTATGTATTTTCACACAGAAACCATCAAAGAAGTGACATTTGTGAGTTAATATTATACATATGCCTGAAATAGAGAGTGTGGAAGGCAAGTGTTTCAGTCTGAGGAAGAACAATTTATCTTACATGTACCCATTTATTGAAGCTACATCAACCTACTTGTATGAATTAACACACTTCAAATTTATTTTATATCCATTAAATAACCCAATGTTGTATAGCTAGAAAAACAGAATTCTAATGAGAAAAACTGGCTGCAGTTGTGATGCAGATAAGCTGATTTCTCAAATGCATATGACTTCAGTTCAGCACTGAAACTCAAATGATCAGTTCTTTAGAAGGACAAAGTGTGGATTTTCAGCCAATTCATCTAAATAAACTCAGAGAATGAGTTTGTAAAACTCTGGACAGCAAACAATTACCTCACAGAGTGTTCTAATTGGGAAGTTAACAGCTGATCAGTCAAGCAGGTACTTACACTGCTGAGGCGATAGCCTAGTCCGATATGATGTCATCTCTCTCCCAGTCTCAGTCAGAGGGACAGAAACAGCCTGACTGTTTTCAGTTAGTGCAGAACAGGTTACTAAATGCTGATTTAAAGAAAACCACAAAACTAAATAGCATGTAACTTTCAGGAAACTCTACTTATAACACTGGGTCCTGAATCCAGGCTTTTTTTTTTTGTGTTACACAATGTGTAAAATGGTTGCCATTGATGTTTAAGGCACTATACATACCATCAACTACCATGGACCGATTTTGCCCTTCTACACAGTAACATGGTATTCTGGTAAGCAGAAAGGACATGGGTACCTCACTGCCCTTCCTGCCACATGGCAGTAACTATATTTCAGTCTCGGTAGTTACACATACGAACATACAAAGAATCCAGCAGAATAAGGCCATTGGTCTATCTTGTCTGCTCATATTGTAGGGTCCACAGTTTAAGCAACTGACCCTGCCCTCCCATCCTATCTGCCCCTCCATGATCCTTCCTTTCACCTTATGTCTAGTCCAGCCTCTCTTGAAGCTGCCCACTGTCTTCAATGAGACCACCTCTTTCGCAGTGCACTCCAATTGGTCACCACTGTCTCTGTGAAGAAGTGCTTCCTAACCCCCCTTCCAGCTTAAATCAGTGTCCCTCATGTTTTGGCTGCCACTTAGCTTAAAGACATATTTTTTATCACCCTATTTATCCTTTCAAGTACTTGAAGGTCTCAGTCATGTCCCTTTCTCCTCCTCCTCTCCTGCAGAGAGTACATGTTCAGGACACAGGCAACCTCTCTTCAGATGCTTTACCCTGCTGACCCACGATCATCTTCTTTTGCCTTCTCTGGACCACCTTGAGCAGGTTAATGTCCTTTTTAAGGTGTGGGCACCAGTACTGTACTCCATATTCGATGAGGCTTCACCAGAGAACAAGCGTAACTACCAGAATGGCATTCCTACTAATGCTGTTTAATCCTAAATTATATTCTCCCTCAGTAATCTGAGACCAGGGATGGAATCGCAAGGTTAAAAAAAGGAAAGGAGCCTATGCAGAGGGTACCAGGAAAAGGCAGACATGCCAAACAAATACTTTGTTCAGTGCTCACAGAGAAGAAGAAGAGGGACCACAAAAAGTAACAGGAGCACTGGAGGAGGAGACACTTGTCTGTTTTGGAGGACAGAGTCCTGAAGGGATTTGCTAATCTGACAGTGGACAAACCAATGGGGCCAGAAGGGTGCATCCATGGGTATTAAGGGGAGCTCAGAGGTACTGGCTGCACCTCTCACAGTCATATTAACAGCTCATTAGAAATAGGAGTGGTTCCAGAGGACTGTGGGACTGGGGGGAGGGGGCAATGTCCCAGTTCACAAAAGTGGTAGCAGGGAGTAGGCTGGCAGTTATAGGCCAATCAGTAGCAGCCAACACTGGTGGTAGGAAAATTAATGGAATCACTACTGAAGGAAAGGGTTGTAGAGTATCTTGAATCCAATGAGTTACAAGACCGAGACAGTATGGAGTCAGGGAGGGGGAATCATGTCAACAAATCTGATAAGACTCCTATGACTGGGTGACCGAGGAATTACATCAGGGTGCAGTGGTGGACATGTTCTACCTAGATATAAGTAAGGCTTTCAACACCATTCCACATAGAAGGCTAATAAGCAAGCTGGGTGGTTTATGACTGGGTCCAAAGGTGGTAAACTGGGTAAAAACTGGTTACGAGATAGGTGGTAGTAAATGGAGCTTACTCCAAGGAAGGAGGGTGACCAGTGGGATGCTTCAGGGATCAGTGCTGGGACCAGTCCTCTTTAATATCTTTATAAGTGAAAGGAAGGGAAAGTCTGTATCTTATGGACAACACCAAAATCTGCAACAGAGTGGACACTCGGGAAGGGGTGGTGGAAAGAATGAGCAGAGACGTGAGAAAACTCAATGAGTGATCAAGGTACAGCAGCTGCATTTCAATGCAAAAAATGTAAAGTAATGCACTTGGGGCACAGAAACACAAGGTCGGAGTACAACATGGGAAAAGTGGTACTGACGACCACCAAGCAGGAAAGAGACCTAGAGGGGTAATCATATAGGATAACCTAAATGTGGCCAGGAAGTGCAACAAGGCAGTTGGGAGGGTTAGTTGGATGCTGGAGTGCATAGGAGGGTACCACCAGCAAAAAGTGGAAGGTGGTACTGCATCTGTCCCACCAAGAATACTGTGCCTAGTTCTGGAGACCACATCTCTGGAAAGACACAGATAGAGTGGAGGGGTCCACAGGATGGCAATTAAAATGGTGCAAGGTCTACATTAAAAGCCCTATGAAGAACTTAAAGGCCCTGTCCACACTACGCTTGCGCCAGTAATGGATGCAATCCGTTACAGCAGCGGGCGGTGCAGTAAATCCACACCTCAGCGATGTCTGTTACAGGACGGCACGCTGGTCCACACATCGGGATCAGGCGGCCGTCCCAGTGCAGCTCGCGCGCTGCAGGTGCCCTGCAGGGGACGTTACCGGCAGTCCACACTGCCGCCGGTAAGTACCAGGGCGGGACGGTTTCATAACTGTTGTTGAAACCACCTCATAGGTGGTTTCAACAACGATTACGAACACCTCCTGTAACGCTACAGGTGTAAACGCAACCTGTTACGGTAATGCTTTTACACCCTCTGTAACGCTACAGAGGTGTAGTGTGCACAGGGCCAAAGACGTGAAATATGTACACCCTGGAATAAAGGAGGGAGAGGTGATAGAGCCCTTTAAATATCTCATGGGGGTAAATAAGGTAAGGAAGGAAGTAATTGCAGAAAAAATGGTGTTCAAGAACAATGGGGCATGAAAGATGCTGGAAAGTAGATGATTCAGGGCAGATGTCATGGAGGCATAGGTCAGGAAGCATCAGCAGACCAGGAGAAGTTTCTAAAATCTTCAAATTTTATTATCATCAATAACAATAAAAAAATGGTAAAGGATAGCTCTTCATACAGGCAGTACAAAGTTCTATATCTGAGAGTCTCTCAATTTTAATCTTCATCTCTCCGTATTTCTAAACAAAACATTGCTCTCTTTTTATGTCTCTTCCTGGCAGTTTAAACTCTGCATCCAGATTGTTGTTAAACATCTCCTGTTTTCACAAAATGTATCAGATTTTTGTCAATTTCTTTCCAGATGCCAGCCTAAAGAACACATCTAGTCTTAACAGGTGCACCAAAATAGAAAATGCTGTCCCAGAGCTGGTCTCCTGTTGACAATTCCATAAATAAGACTGTGGTGGTAAAATGCATGTCAAGGTCAACCCCTGTATTCCAGATTGCTATTTTTCTAATAAACCCAAACAACTTTCTGCAAGAATTTCAACAATATAGTTATATATGTTTGCAAAACAAAGGGATCCCAGTTTCACTTAAAGATTCACATATATTTGTTAAGCCACAGAGAAGCAAGGAGAGAAAAGAACAGAAACAGCAAGTAAGGGAGATAAACAGAGGGAATCTGTGGGACCACTGGAGTGGCCAATTGCTAGCTGATACAATAAAAATCTGACCGTGCAATCAGACAGGCAAGTGGCAGAGAAGGAAAAGACAAAATACATCCTTGCTTTAAAATTCACTCAGCCCCAGAACTCACATTTGAGTCAAAATGTTCTATGCTTAACCTTATTCAAAATGGCCACCTGCAGCTGAAACTTTCTCAGCACAACAAACGATACAGGATCTTACCCAACCATGTCACAGATGTGAAGAAGTACACCTTCACAGGAGGAGTGGTGGATTCCCGAAACAGTCTTCCAGCAGATGGGGTGGTAGCGAAAAAAGTGGTGGGGTTGAAGAATGCATGGGACAGGCATAAGGAATCTTGGGGGTGTTGAATGGGCCAAGATCAAGTAGGATCTGTAGTGATACCATAGGCAGGGAAAAATGAGCAGACTAATTGGCCAAGCAGTCTTTATCTGCCGGCAAATTCCATGTTTCTGTGTCCCCTTATCCTGTACCCCACCCCACTGCATTGTTTGAGTGCATGCCCTGTAGTTCTTCTGTCACTCACCAGCTGAGACATCTGTGTTTACTCCACCCTGTCTACCCTTTTTTAGTGTTTGAAACACAGCGATAATGTCCCTTTAGCCTGCTCCACACTAGGCCAGACAATAACAGTATGCCCAAGCTTTCTTCACAGTTCTTGTCCCCAGGATGCTGTCAACTTGACTTATTTTATTTGAAAATCAGTAACTGGAAAGGCACACTGAGCCAGAGCTTATTTCCTTGACCCCAGGAAGGGGAAACAGTTCAAGCAGTTGAGAACACAAAACAATGATGATACTGTTTGGGCAACATGGTGAATCTATGCTGGGCCCTTTGAACATTTCAATGTATTTTCTGTACTGTGAGGGTGGTGTGACGCAGATGGGTATGGGATAGTTGGCAACTGGGAAGGGATCAGGAGAAAAAGAGAACCATATGCAGCAGACAAGTTACATCTAAGTAAAAGGTCCTGAAGGAAGGCTGGAGGAATTCACAGGAAATAACTACATTTGGTTCCAAACTAAAATGGCGATCGTCGCATTGGAGCAAGTGTATATACTGAAAATAAATGACGGTGATGTACACTCACAGCGACTTCAAAGGCGGAACTTTAACATATGCGGTGGGCTGTGCCTCCCAGACTTCAAACTAAAGATTTTCAACTCCGGCAGGGGTGCATGTCTGGGGTGTGTAAAACTTAAACAAAAACAAAAAACCTCAGCCCCGACACAAGAAGCAACACCGCCCCAGAACCAACCCAGCACCCTCCCAACTGCAGCTGGCCACCCTCACCACCACGCCCATGGCCAGCTTGGCAGCCAGCCACCCCACTATCTCCCCATCCAACTGTAGGCATGTCCTGGATGTAAAGGTGGAAGCGCACTTGCAGGGAGCAACCTTCGCATGATGTGGTTCCATCTGGATATGGGCAGAGGGATGGTCAGGACCAAGGCAAGGGTTTGGGAGTTCAGGAAAGCTGACTTAATAAGATGGGAGAAATTCTGGTAGGACACCTTGCTGGGATCAATAAGGAGATGAAGTGAAACAGAAAAGGACCATAATAAAGGAGGGACTGATGGAGCCACTAGTGAGTGTGCCAAAATCAAAGGCAAGAAATCTAAGGCCAAAAGCCCAGCAGGTTCAGAAAGGAAGTGGCAAATGGGAGAAGGGAAAAGGCAGCCTTCTGAAAGTACAAACCTATTCAGGATGAGGATAGGAAAGTTTACAGTGCTAAATCAAAGGCGGTGAGAATGATTAGACAGGCAAATGCTGCAAAGGGAAGTATGGCTGGCACAGCCAGTAAAATTGGGTGAGACGCTCTTCTTCAATTATATAAGGAAGAAACAATTAAAAAGAAAGGGATTTGGGCAGAAAGAAGTGAGGAGAAAGTGGAGGTGCTTAAACAGTACATTTGCTCCATTTTCAAAGAAAGAAAGACAGACCAGTGCCATAAGGGAGCAGGGGTAGGAACAAGGAACAGGGAGTCCCTGATGTTGTAATAGAGATGGATAGTGTGCAAAAGGGCCTAAAGGACCTAAAAGGTGGACAAATCCCCAGGGCCAGATGGAGCACACCCAAGGGTCGTAAGGGAACTAGTGGAGGTGTTGCAGACCTGTTTAACACCTCTCTGGACTCCAAGAGTGTGCTCTGGGACTGAAGAACTGCACATGAGGTGCATCTTCATTAAAGTGGTCCAAGAAATGAACCATAGGCTTACTGGCCAGTCTGACCTCAACAATGGAGAAACTAATGGAGATTATCCTGAAGGAGAGACTGATGGGCTTTCTTGAGGAAAACAGGCTGCAAAAGAGGAAGCATGGTCTGTGTCAGGGAGATCCTGCCAGACTAATTTGATAGATTTTTACAAATGAATGTCCAAAACAGTGGACAGGGACCAAGCAGCTGATGTCCTGTATCTGGACTTCTGTAAAGCCTTTGACACTGTACCTCACAGAAAACTAGTCAGGACGCTGGAGGATCTAGGGGTGGGAGCCAAGCTTGTCAGTTGGGTCAAACACTGATTGAAGGACAGAAGTTAAAGGTGGTTGTGGGGGATTCTAAGAAGCTAGGCTGGTGACCAGTGGGGTCCCACAAGGTTCAGTCCAGTGTTGTTTAACATCTTCACAGGTGACATAGCAGATGGGATCAAAGGTAAAATCTGCCTGTTCGAGGATGATACAAAGCTCTGTGGGAGGGGGGACATAGAAGAGGGGATAGGAACTAAGGAAGACCTGTCTAGGCTAGTGGCGTGGTCTGGTATTTGGCAACCGAGTTCAATGCTAAAAGTGCAAAGTTATGCACTAGGGATGAATATATGAAAACTGCCAGCAATAAAAGGCCATCGTGGTCTATCTAGGTTGCTTGTGAATGCAGCTAGCTCCTATTCAGCAGCTGCCCCACCCCCTTACCCTCCCTTAGCCCTGTCCCATCCTTCTTGAAGCATTCCACTGTGGTGCATGCCACCACTTCAGCTGGTAGTGCCACCTTGCCACCACTCTCCATAAGAAAAGCCTCCCACCTCCCTCCTGAGTCTACCGCACTCCAATCTCATGTCATGGCCCCTAATGTCTCTCCCCACCCTCCTCCTGAATAGACCCTCTGTGTCCATTCTGATTATCCCTTTTATGTATTTGAAGGTCTCAATCCTATCCCCTGTCCTTCCTCTCCTCCAATGTGTACATACAAACATACAAAGAAGCCAGCAGAAGACGGCCATTTGGTCTATCAGTCTGGTCGTATTGTAGGTCCACAATTTGAGCTAATGTCCCTGCACTCCATCCGCATTCCTCCCATTCTCCCTACCCATGATCCTTACCTTTCTCCCTATGCCTATCCCATCCTCTCTTAAAGCTGCCCCTGTCTTTAACGAGATTACCTCTTCCGAAGAGCATTCCAAGTTTCCACCACCTCTCTGTGAAGAAGTGTTTCCTGACCTCCCTCCTAAACCTCCCACCCTCCAGCTTTAGACTGTGCCCCTCGTGTTATGGTTGCCACTCAGCTTAAAGAATCTTTCCTTATCAACCTTATTCATCCCTCTCAAGTACTTGAATGTCCTAATCGTGCCCCCCTCTCTGTCCTGTCTTCCAGGAGTACATGTTCAGTGCCCTCAACCTCTCCTCGTATGCCTTACTCTGCTGACCAGCTATCATCTGTGTAACCCTCCTCTGGATGTTCCCAGCAGGTTAATGTCCTTTTGAGGTGTTGGCACCAGTACTGAACTCCACACTTTAGATGCAGCCTTACCAGTGTCCTGTACAAAGGCCGTATATCCTCCTCTCTCTACTACTGATCCCCTTAGATATGCATCCCAGCTTCTTGTTTGCCTTTGCTGCTGCTTCTTGCACTGTGTGAGTGCTTAGGCAACTAGTGCTCATCACCCCCAGGTCCTTCGGGTAGTACTCTGTCCTGGGATTCTTGGCACCAATATGCATAACTTCCATTTCTTGGCATTGAAGCCAAGCTGCCAGATCCTGGACCACCTCTAGCTTTTCCAGATCTTCCTGTAGGTCCTATATCCCTTCAGCTGTGTCCACTCTCCCACAGAGCTTAGTGTCATCCGAGAAAAGGCATATTTTGCCCTTAATGCCATCTCCTGATGAAGACACTGAACAACAACAGCACCAAGCCCTGTGGGACACCACTGGTTACCTCTCTGGCGCCAGATAACTCTCCCCACAACCCCCTCTGGGTTTTGTCCCTCAGCCAGTTTTCCATCCATCTGCCCATCTTTTCCCCAACCCGAGATCCACCAACTTCCGATCAACCTTTGTGGGGCACAGAGTCAAAGGCCTTGTTGAAATCAAGATAGAGGATGTCTACCATCTGGCCCCTGTCTGCTGTCTTAGTGACACAGTCAAAGAAGTCAACCAGATTTGTTTGACACATTGTCCCCTCATGAACCCATGCTGCGTATCATCCTGGAGACCATGCTCCTCTATATATCCACCAACGTTTCCTAGTATGGTCTCCATGAGCTTCCCATAATGGAAGTCAGGCTGACTGGTCTGTAATTCCTTGGGTAATCCTCGAGACTGCTTTTGTGAAGGGGCACTACATGTGCTGTTCTCCAGTCCTCACGGTACCATGCCTGACTCTAGTGAACTATTAAATAGGTCTGCAGTGGCCCGACAGCTCCTCAGCCAGTTCCTTTAGTACCCTTGGATGTACTCTATCCGCCTGGCAATTTGTCCACCTTCAAAGCCAGCAGCCCTGCCTCACTAGATCCTCCTCCTTATCACTACATCTGTGTTACCCTCCCCACCTCAACTCTTCTTTTCCCTCCTGAAGGCACTGGTCCATCCTTCTCTCTGGTGCAGATGGAACAGAAGTATTCATTTAGTATCTCTGCTTTTCCCCCATTATCTTCCCTACTCCACCCCTTTCTTAAGCCTAACAATCTTTTCCTTCTTGTTCCATTTCTCACTCACAGAGTGAAGAAAGCATTCTCCTCCTCCTTAATTCCTTCAGCTATCTGCAGCTCCTTCTGTGCCTTTGCTCACCTGACTCTATGCCCCACTAGCCAACCTTAAAGGGAAACAATGGAAAATCAAAGCTTTCCTCAGACACTGCAGAAACTCTCAATTAGTGCATTCAGACAGTAACAACTTTATTTAATGATTTAGAACAGCTACCCACAACTTCCACTTCCTGTTGCTAGCAGCAGCCATTTCATGAGCAGCAGTGAGCTTCCTGAGCTCACTGTATGCTATCGCCTGTTTGACCTCAGCTATTGGTTGGCAGGACATATTAGCATACAGTGAGCTCCAGGAAACTCTCATGAAATGGTGGCTCACAGCAATAGAAAGTGAAAGTTAAAGACCACTGGTTGAAATCACTAAAAAATCAATTAGTTATTTGTTAAAAATGTTACTGTCTGAAAGCACAAATCAGGCATTTTGTAGTGCCTGGGTAAAGCAGTGCCTTGTCCACTGTTTCCCTTTAAGTAATTTCCCCTATCCACCTCTCTCATGGTCTTCCTGAATTTTCTATAGGCCAACTTCTTTTTCCTTACTGCCTGGCAACCCCAGTACTGAACCAGCTGGGCATCTATGGCCTTTTCTTACCCTTAGCCTAATACAGTCATCTGTTGCAATCAGTATTCCTTGTTAATGATGGACCACCTTGGTCCACCCCTTATCTGCTCTGATGCCCGCCACATGGCTCCTTAGCAGTTCACCCAATTTCCTGAAATCCGCCTCCTAAAATCCAAGATTTTGATTTTAGTCAGAATGCTTTCCTGCCCATATCCAACTGGAACCACACTGTGCAATGGTCACTTCCACTCAGTGGCTCCTGACCATTATTTCCTGTACATGGTCCCCATATGTGAGCACCAGATCAAGAATTGCCTCGGCTATTGTTGGTTCACTGATGCAGAGTCAGGTACCCACTCTGCAGTCCTTCCAGGATCACCTGACTCCTAGCACATGTTGTGGATGGTATGCTCCAGTCCACTTTGGGCAGGCTGAAGTCCCCACAATTACCACCTCTTCTTTCCCGCAGCTTCCAATATTTGTGAGCTCAGTTCCCTGTCCTCTCCTCATCCTGACTGGGTGGTCTGTAAACCACCCCAACCTCACCTTTCTCCCTCTATTGGACCCTAACTGAACCCATAATGCCGCCATTTCCCTTCCTCAGACTCCTCCCTCGTGCAAGTTATTCCTCCCTGATATAAACAGCCACCCCCACTTCCCGACTACCCTGTCCTTCCTGCATAGTTTATATCCAGGGATCATAAAGTCCTAGTCATGGTGTGATGTTGCCCAAGTCTCGGTTACTGCAGCTATGTCCACCTCCTGACTGCTAACAGTGCCTGCAGATCAACCATCTTGTTTCCAAGACTCTGAGCATTCAGATACACCACACTCCACCTAGAATCTGACCTTCCTTCTCTTCCCTCAATTTTTCTATTGACATTTATTCCTCTGTGTGCATCCTCCACATACCCTTGTTATCTGTTCCTCAAAGCCTCCACTCTTTGCTAACTGTGATCTTGCCCTTTCCACATCCTCCTCCAGACCTCTTCCATCACTGTGGGAGTTCACTGACCTCCTCCTCTCGGAGTCTGTGGGCCTGCATGCCCACTGCCCCAGTAGTTTAAATTAAGTGTAGTGGTTATGTGTCCCCCTCCGTTTCTCCCAGAGTACCCTCAAACCCTCCCTACTGAGGTGTAGCCTGGGTGAAAAGAGTGCTTTGCTTGACCAGGTCTCTCCCAATCCCCAATACAGATGAACATTTCCTCCTGCACCATTTCCTCAGTCAGTCATTAAAATTTTCTATTCTTCTTTTCCTGGCTGTGCTGGCCCGTGATACTGGCTTCACCTCGAGAAGGCCAGCGAACTTCCTTCCTCCCTGCAGATTTTCCCCAAGTCTCTGAACCTACTTTTACACTACCTTAACCTTCTCCCAGCAAGGTCATTGGTTCCCAAATGCATAACTAAATTAGGTTTTCCTCCAACCTCCCTTACGATTTCCCTTATTCTTGGGCCCACCTTCCTGCTGTCATCTCTGGCATACAAACCACCCTCCTGTTTGCATTTGGGTCCCCTTTCCTTCCCCAGTGAATACCCTAATTATGAAGTCCCCTATGATTGCCACGCTTCCATCTCTGCATCTGTGCTCCCCATCCCTTCCTTTCTTACCTTCGGTACTAGCTGCTTCCCACTGAACTGCTTCCTCTGCACCCTGGTGAACTTATCTCCACATTCACAATTTATCCCTTAATTGTTTTTCCATCTACCAAACTGCCCCTCCTTCTATCTGTATCTGCTTTCAGTTTTCCTCCCTCTTCCTTTCCTTTTCTCTCCCCCCAATCCTTCACTCCGTTTTGCCTGCTTCCTCTTCCCTGCCCACCCAGATTAGTTCCTCCCCTCCCCTGTACTCCTACTCTCAACCCTGGCTCAAATTGACCGCCTACCTCACCTACTGCTGCCTCTCCCTCTTTGCAGACAGTGGTGCAAATCTATTCAATAAAGGCACCTTCAAATTTACCACCACTGATGCTACGCTCATTTCGACACCTTCCACTTGCCATTCTCCCTACACCTGGGCTCCGATTCCTCTGAGGAATGGATACTCCGTAAACTGGGTGCTCCTCCCCACTCCCATCCCTGCCTGATGTCGTCACTCCTTGGACATCATCCTTCTGCCTTCCCTCCACTGTTCTGCTCCTCTGACTTCCCACACCATCCTCCCCAGCTCCCATCTCAGCAGCCTCATTTCAGCCCTTAGCTGCTCCAGGCTCTTACACACAGACACAGAACATCCCCTTTACTAAACATAACCCCCAGAAAGATGGCTGCCCCACAGCTACTGCAGTTTACCACTCTCATGCTTCCCATATGTGTACCTATTCCCCACATCCTCCCAGCCCAGTTTCTCCTAGCCTCCAGTTACACAAAACTATAAAATAACTATAAACTTCAAAAATATATAAATTGCTATCTCACTTTACCATCAAAATGCAACAGTCTAGAACTCCGTAGTCTGCTACTTCCAGTGTTCTATCAAAACTAGAACACTATGCCATGGAAGCTGTTTAAGCAATAAACCATGACAGGGTGTGGGTGATAGAAACATAGAAGTTGACGGCAGATAAGAACCACAAGACCCATCCAGTCTGCCCATTTCTTTTCCTACCTTATGAATGTGCCATCGGCCTTTGCTCTGTCAATGGCCTATCTGTTCGTGCTCATCTGTGTTGCTCCTTATGCCTATCCATGCCGTCTGAAGCCCTATACTGTATTCATATCCACCACTGGGTACTGGGTTTACCCATGTCTGCCGTGGTTTGGTCACGAGGCCGCGAGGCCAAGTGACCAAACCTCGCCAGGCATGGGTAAATCCCATCATCCACACCCTGTCATGGTTTAATCGATTATATAATGTCCCCATCACTTTTTGAAAAAAAAAAAAAAAGTTTTTTCCTTAACATTTTTTATTAATTTATTCTTGCACCACAAAAGTAGTTCCCTGTTCCTAGGTAAAATAGATTGAGAGGCATTCCCATTTTGTAATAGTATAGCTATAAATCTAGAATTTTTTTTTTTTTATTATTTCTTTTATTTTAGCAATGACTGCTTACTGTCCTACCAGCTGTTTGGTTGAGTGAGCACAGGACAGGTTATGGAGTCTGCTACAAGGCAGCGTGCATGGGAGATCATGGGAGTGTTATGCTGTGATCGGGGGACCCTGTGGCACTGCAACGGACATGAGTGGGAGTAAATGTTATATGAAGCGGAGAAAGGTTGGTGCTATCAGTTGCTGTAGCAGTCCACTGTTCATGCGGTAATCAGCCTCTGTGTTTCCTTGCCGGAGAAAGTGTGCAGTCAGAAGCGAGGATCGTACTGGGAGCAATATAGAGTGTAATGGAAGGAGGGTACACACAGATAGCGGGCTGTATTAGGAGCAGCCGACAGGTGAGCCGGTGTCAGCGCGATTCGTGGAAGACTAGAATGGACTGTACGGGACAGGGAGTGCAGGCTGTGTCAGAAAAAGCACTTTTTCTCTCCAGTTTCGACGAGTTTCTGGTGGCCAGTAGCACGACAATCAAGATGGTGGCATTTACAGGTTAAATCGGGGGTCAGACTGTTTTTTCTGTGGGTTCGAGAGCCTTGGCACAGCTGGCACTTCTTCCTGTTGGTAATGCTAAAATTTACAACAGGGTAAGGATGCCAGCTGACCAATGAAATCAAAGCATTTTAAGCACCCATTGTAAAATTCTTAGCCATCATCTGACTCTAACTAAAAACAGTATTTTTAATAAGCGCCTTTTAAAGCAGCAGTGCAACAAAAAGTTATTCCAAAAGCTTAGTTTCTGCCATGGTTATCAAAATATTGGCAGAACTGTTGATTTAGGTTTTCTGGATGCTTCCTGTACTGTACATTTGCATTTTTGTCTGGACTCTTACCCTCCTCAGGTCCTCAATATTATTTCTAGGCAAAATCAGGTGGCTTTTTTCTTGAGAAATAATTATTTAAAACTTTCATAAAATTTTTAAGCGAAAACTAAAACTTTTACCACCAAAATAAACTAGAAGAGATATGGCATCAATTAGGAAGAAAAAAAGGTGGGGTCAAATTTTAACCCATTTTCGTTGCACTGCCGCTTTAAATGATCAGCCGTAAATCCCATAAAACACTGACAAACAGTCACAGTACCACCTAAACAACATGCCCCAACCCAGCTAATCCTCGTGACAAGGACAACCCACAAAAATCTCAAAAAACTGCCTATCTACTGCACAAAATGAAACCTACATAATATTTGATTCACCAGAGAACATGCTGACTATACTATTGCCAAGTAACATCAAATACACACATCCCACACCTTCCTGTAGGCAACACTGCCCTCCTTCTCAGTCCACAAACTGTACACCAAAATATTTAAAAACTAGAACAAAATAGAAAATGTGCATTCATCTAAGGGAGTTCCACACAGACACAGCCACTCTGATGCCAGCATTTACATGTTTAACTCTCTTAGTCTGATCTCATATAGCAATTCCCTCAGGCCCTGAATCATCTTCAGTGCCCTAGGATGCACCCCTCCAGCAGCCTAATGTCCCTTTGTAGGTACAGCCACCAGTACTGCCATGCAGTATTCCAGGTGTGGTCTAACCAATCGATCTGTACAACGGTAGAATAACCTCCTTCTTCTCGCGGTAATTCCCTGCAATGCACCCCAGCATTTTGTTGGCCACTGCTGCTGCCTTCTGCATTGTGCGGAATTGTTCATTGCTCCCGTGAAGAGCACCCCCAGATCCTTCTCCTCTTCTGTTACCTCCAGCTGCACTCCCCACAGACGGTAACTTCTCCTCGGATTTTTGTTCAAGTGCAGCACCTTGCATTTTTGCATTGAACCCCAGCTGCCATCTGTCAGACCATGCCTCCAGCCTTGCAGGATCCTCCTGTAGCCCATAACCCCCACCGGTCATCCACCACCACTCCCATCTTGGTGCATCCACAAATAGGCTGATTTTGCTGCTGATGCACTCGGAGACGTCCGCAATAGATATGCCAAACAGCACTGGGCCCAACACCGAACCCTGTGGAACACTATTAGTCACAGGCTTAGGGATGAGTATTCCCACCTACCACCACCCTCTGCTGCCTATCTTTTAGCAAGTTCTCCACCCATCCCACCAGTTTTGCTCCCACCCCTGTGCCCTGTAGCTTGATTCCAAGTCTCCATGTGGTACTGAATCAAAGGCCTTACTAAAGTCTACGTACAAGACATGAAGAACCCAGTGACCAAATAGTGGCTGGCTAGTGTGCATGTGACCAGGTTTGGGAGAAAAGGACTTGTTTTGGGGGGTTATTGTCAAGAGTGACCTGAAGCACTTGGCACTCTGCAGGAGGCCAGCAGCAAAAGCAAATCGGATGCTGGACTGCGAGGAGGATTACCAGCAGGAAGGCGGAGGTCCACATCTACAGTACAGTACAGTACAGTGTGCAATCTTGGTGCCCTTAAGGATGTCAACTTGCTGAAGACAGTCCAGAGAAGGCGACCAAGATGATCCACAACCAGCAGGGCAACACCTCACGAAGAGAAGATCAAGGAGTTTAACCCTTTGACTGCAGACAGAATTGCAATGTATAGGAATTCTGGACAGACATATCAGTCCGTAGCACAGCAAGGGTTAACATGTACATCACTGACGAAAGAAAGAGAGAGGGAATATGCTCAAGACCTTAAAATACCTTAAAAGTATTAATATGGTGAATATTTAAGCAATAAGGCATGACAAGGTGTATGTTATCATGTAATAACGTCCTCCTGGGGTGGGTTGAAGCAGTAGGCAGTACTACCAGGGTGATGATAATCCTAACTCTTTCTACCTTGGAATACTGATAATACAATGGCTCGTGTTATACAAAATAAACAAAACACAAAAAAATTTAAATAGATTTTTTGTGTTTCTGAAGAGAAAAAGTGGTCAAACTGGTCAAGTAACTCCATACAGTGATGTTACTGTGTAATAGCATCATTGTCTCAGGCACCCACTGACCAATCAGAATACAGGAAATTTCCTTGCCATTGTATGATATGTATTAGATATTATGTAACTAATCCCGGTCGCCTGCAAAAGGACCTCTGGCCTCAGTGAGTTTACCCAATTCCCAAAGTGAAAAAATATATAATATAGAGGACCTCTCAATCCTAATGGAAGCAGGTCCATTGGGGGCACAGCTACAAGCTGGTAGAGAAAGATTCAAGAGGGAAATAAGGCTGGTCCACCAGCGCGGTGGTGAAACTACCAGCTGTGGCACTGACAACCAGCGTTCAGAAGCAAAAGCAGTGTATCAGATTGTCATCAGGGTGGTTGGATGAGCATCCCATTGACAGCAGCTCCTCCGGGGTTGGGGTTCCCTGGCAAGTCAGCATCGGCGACACACAGTGGAGGCTAGGAGTGCAACAGCCGGGGCCACTCTTCAGTGGGGAGGCAACAGCGGATGTCTGTAGGTCGGGTGCAGGAGCACACCTGACCCGTACTGATGTCACTGCCGTCCGTGCCTCCGAACCCACATGGAAAATCCCTGTACTGGCAGCATTGTGACACCACCGGATCTCCGCTCAAATGATGCCCCAGGCGTGAGCCTCGGATGGGTCCTCTGGTGGATCTCTGTCTCTTCTCTCCCCCTACACCGCAGCCTTGGGGGCGGTTGCCAGTGAGGTCCTGGCACTGAGAAGGAGTAAATCCCCACCTGTGCCAAAAGCCAAAAAGTAGTTGCAAAAAAGAAAAAAAAGGGGGGATGAGGGAACACTTTTCACAAAGTGGTGGCCAAGTGAAACAAGTTGCCAGAGGAGGTGGTCTCCTGAAAACAGTGGATAGCTTCAAGAAAGGATGGGAAAGAATGAAGGAACAGTTGCGAGGAGCAGCGGGATCTGGGGAGAGGGCAGTTCCCACTGTAGACACAGGAGGGACCTGTACCCTCGAGCAGACAAGAGAGACCACAAGGGCCTTACCTGCTGGTATGTTCATATGTTGGTGATGTGATGACCAGAACCGGCCTCAGTACTCCAGGTGCAACGTAACCAAGAAGGCCCTGTACAGGAGAAAGATCACCTTCCTTGTCTTGCTCATTACGCCTCTCACTGCATCCCAACATTATCATAGCGCTCATGACAGCAACACACTACCGAATGGCTTCAGCTGACTGTCAACAATTACACCTAAATCCTTTTTATGGATTGTGCTTTTGTGTTTATTTGGGAGAGGGCTGACAGCATAAAACAGAACAGAATGAGGAGGGACCTGCAAAAGCTTGAAGAATGGTCCAGAGTTTGCCAGTTGAAATTCAATGCAAAAAGTGCAAGATAATGCATATGGGGCACAAAACCCTGGAACATCATATCAGTTGGAGGTGAAGATCATATAGCATGCACTAAGCAGGAAAGGGACCTTGGGTCATCATCTCTCATTACCTCAAGGTATGGAAACAGTGTGAAAAGGCAGCAGGTAATGCAAATAGGATGCTGGGATGCATAGGGAGGGGCACCACCAACAGGAAAGGAGGTCATAATTAAAATATACAAGAGCGCTAGTGAAGCTACACCTGGAGTACAGTGTACAGTTCTGAAACCTTACCTGCATAAGAAAATAGACAGGTTAGAGAAGGTTCAGTGGAGGGAAACAAAGATGGTACAGGGATTGCATCACAGGTCCCATAAGGACAGGCCAAGGACTTGAATATATACTCCCGGAGAGGGATATGATAGAGACATACAAGTACCTTACAGAGAGGAACAGGGTGCAGGGATACATTATTTCCACAGAAAAACATGTTCCAGGACTAGAGGGCATAGGATAAAGTTGGAGGGAGGGCGATTCAGAGCAAACGTGGGAAGAATTTCTTCACAGAAAGAATGGTGGACAAGTGGAAAACCCTGCCAGAGAGTGGTGGGGCTGAAACAATCACGGGATTTAAGAATGTATGGGACAGACATAAGGGAATTCTGGAGGTCAGGGCAACAAACTTCTAGAAAAGGTAAAAGGAACTTGCAAGCGCAACAGGGCAGACTGGTGGGCCATAGGTCCTTATCTGCCGATAGTGTCTTTGTATAAACACTTGTTTTCTGTGTCTTAAGACTCTGAACAAGCTGTATATTACTTTAAATGTTTGGTAACAACATTACAGCACAGGCATGCCAGGCAGTACTGTTTACATGCAAGATGCTCCCATTCTAGGCAAACATGCTGAAATTGTATATGTTGTTACATACCAGTAAAAGAACCGTACTGCTAAGAAAATAAACATTATAGAAAAAAGTACACGTTCACTATATTGATTGTTTTGCTCATTAAAATATGCAACGCATTACGGCCAGTTTGTACTTCAATTTAAAGTTGACAGACTGTGTACCAAAGATGACACCCAACAGAACAGTGTACGGAACAGGAAAAGCTCAATGGCAGGATTCGATCTTAACGTTAATTCGGTGGCCGAGGTCCAGTCAAAGGTGCCGCAGGCCAGTTAGACTTACCCCAAGAAGCCCTATGTGTCCTGTAGATTTGTAGCTGTGTCGGCACCGGAAAGGATTATCAGGGCCGGAAGTGTAGTAAGTAAACGGTCCGGCAGCCTGTACTGGTATCCCCAAAAACCATCAAGCCTCCGTGTTACGAAACCAAAAATTTCCCCTCACAGCGTTAGCCATAGCGACCGTTCTGTGGTAACATCTCTACGGCACTGGTGGCGACGGAATGTGACGTTCACCATGAAGGGGCGGGCGTAGGTGCAGGATAGGATACTCCCCTCACATCACGTGTTCTCCCAGCCTGGATGCGAGGATCGGATTGGGTGGTGCGATGGTGGCGTCTGCCTGTTATGTGACAGGGAGGTGGCTTGCATAGCATTGTGCGTCACGGCGGCTGAGGGAGGAAGGAAGAGAAGCAGTAGCTAGTGCACCGAAGAGGGTGTTTGGGGAAGTGCTGTAGCGACGACGACGCAACTGTGTCAGACCACGTACCTCAGCCTCCCACCTTACAAATCAGAAACCAGGCGTAACAAAATCAGGGGCACTTTTGGGGTGTTTGAGAGGTCTAGGGGTATGGGGCATAGCTCTCAACTGTCCCTCGTAAAATCCGTGTTCTTATGACAAAATAGTAGAGATTAAAACAAAATAATGTCAGACATTAAAGTAACAGATTTGTTATTCTTCAGAAAATGTATCTTAATACAAATTTTATTCTGTCAGTTTTCTGAGTGAATAGTGCCAGATTCAAAGATGTGTCCCTGATTTGGAGTCTTTGTTCCTGATTTAGTTTTAAACCTAGTCCTTGATTCATGAGGCAAGAGGTTTGGGGTGACAGTGCAGTGGGGACTGCATATTCGAGAAATGTACCTCTCAACTGTCCCTGATTTTGCCTCAGAATTTTCCTCTGTCCCTCGTAAAATTAGTGTTTTTGACAGAACAGTGGGGCTTAAAAATCACAAAAATAATGTCAAACAATGTTACAGACTTGTTCGTCAGAAAATGCGTCTTAACACAAATCCTCTCATTCTATCAGCTTTCTGAATGAATAGTATAATAAATAATTTTAAGATGTGTCCCTGATTTTAAGTCTTGTCTTTGACTCATGAGGGTGAGAGGTACGTCGAGAAGACTAGACCGTAAGGCCTTTAACTGCTGATATGTTCTCATAAAATAGCATCAGCTCGAGAATCCAGCTGTATTGTAGTGTGAGTTAGCATTAACAGTATTTTCTGAAGGAGAACTAGGCTTAACTGGAAAATGTTTCAGGTGGAGAAGTCACATCTCTACATTTATAGGTGGGTTGGTTCCATTCACACAGAGTTTTGGGCATGCAGAACTTATGTGGCGCTAGCATATGTACATAGAGTTTGCTTTAGATCACAGATTCATTTAAAGTTTCTGTGTGTTTCAAGGTTTTTGAGGAAAGATGATACTGAGCTGCCAACAGTTTGTTTCTGGATGTGTGCTGGGGGTAGGTAGAGGAAAAAAAACTTGATAAGCAATAAATTAAGATACTGTAATTAATGAAAATATGGTACAGTTGCTATTTATGCCCATCAGAGCCTCTCTTGCACCATGGCTCTGGGTTGCATCTTTTCTGCAAATTCCTCCTCGTCAGGCTATCATTTCATTTCTCTGTGTCCAGCTTCATTGGTGCTTACACCTCGAGAATATCCTTTACCCCACCCTGGTTGATTCCCTTTCTGCCATCAGTTCTCATTCCTCTGTTGGGGGACTCTTCTTGCTAGGGATTGTAATGTCAATTTCTCTCCCTGGCCTCTAGGCCAACCACCCATAAAGCTGTAAATCTCCAGATTATCATTGAACCAGCTGAGCTCAACCTTCACTGTAACCATTCCCTTCTGACTGGGTTCTCTCCTCTCACCTGTCGAGAGGCATAGGTCAAGAAGCTGAGGCAGACCAGAAGTTTTAAAAATTGCAAGTAGCATTTTGTGTTAATAAAATAAAAATTGTACAGGATAGCTCATACCTGTTGCACCAGCGCCACTGTACTGTTGCAGGAAGAATCCTGCTGGACAACTGAGCGATCACTGCACGATGTTCTGCATCTGGAAGATCCAGTGTTCGTGCTCCTCCGCTAACTACATCTGAACCAGATCCCTCTGGTCACTGAACACCCTGATCTTTGAGACAATCTCTTTTGCAGGTCATAACATTGGGAATTCAGCCTTGAGCATTATTTCCTCGGATGACTTCTCGGCAGTCGACCCTGGGTCCTCCCCTAACACTACCACGTGGTGTCTGCCTGGCAGGTATAAAGAGGAGGTCCCAGCTACTCAGTTCTGTTCAACCGCGACCTGCATGCAACAAGTCCTCCTTCGGAGCTATGCTTACCAGTCAACCAGTAAAAATCTGTTCTGGACCTTGGCCCCTGTACATGGCACACTCTGAAAAAACTACTCAAAAAGGTAAGTATTTGAGAGGTAGCCACTGTCTTGTCTTCTACACCGTCATGACTGCTGGCTTCTCTCTTTCCACCGCTGACAGCTCCCTGTCGATGGTGGGTTCAGGAGTACCTAAAATGGCAGCTGTTATGTCATCTTCCCACCGTCATCTGCTGGCTCCTCTCTTACCTCCATCGATAGAAAGTTGGGGATAAAAGCTTCTAAGAGCTGCCTCCCATTGTCTTCGACGAGTAGCTGGCCCGGTCGACTATTCTAGCATTTTGACCTTGCCTTATGGCTCGTTGATGCTCCTATCACGACAATTCCTGGCATCCATTGACAGCAGTGTCTTCAGGTCCGTCGACGACCAGCCTTGCCTCACAGGGGCTTAACGCTGGTGCCTCGCCAGCGATTCTGGGGTCCTACATACACCTCTTGTCAACATCTACACATTTAGTTCAGCTGCCTACTCCTGTTCCATCAGTCATTCCAATACACTCTGTGTAGTCGGCCACAGCCACTTCCACTGGAGAGATCCATGATCAATGTCCAGGCTCTGGAAAATACCATCCTAGACCTGACTCGGACCCTGTGCCACCGCCCTCACGCCCCATAGGGGTCGGTTCCAGTCTCTGCTCCTCTAGGCCTCCTTTGGCCCAGCGGATGGCCAGCTGTTCCCCTGTCTCCCCAGGCCTGTACGCCCAGGACGTGGACATGGAGGACCCGTTCCTGCAGGACTGGGATCTGGCTGATCTAGAGGGCGTGGACAGCATAGGAGATCCTCTGTACTCTGCCACTTCCTCTGTTCAGTACCTGTGAACTCCGTGTTCTTACCTCAGGAGTCCTTTAGCATCAGTAACTTTGCACTTAGCTGACTAGGTGCAACTGCCCGTAGGTGTGCCTTTAAGAGATATTTAATGAGCGAGGGGCCAAGCCAATCAAAAGACAGGAGGGGTGTGAGCTGAGTGAGAGCTGTTGAATGCTTCAGAATTTTTTCTCTGCTGGACTGAGCAATATTGCCTCTGAGGTGTCTCTCAACTTTCCTTGTTGACGGCCTCCTAGTGCTTATCTGGGTAAAGTTTTCCTCATAAATTATTTCCTTTGGTGTGCTGAGTGAAATTTTACTTTTTCATTAGCTCCAAATATTTTATTTTAGCTAGCATTGTTATTTTGACTTTATTTTTACCACAACTATTTCGCTTAAAGCCTGATTTTATCACTGGTGCTTATTTCGATGGTTTCCTTCATTTTTGGGGCAAATTCTTGTGGGAACCATCGAATTAGGAACAGTTGCCTTGTTTTGCCTCTAATCTCGCAAGGTTTACCATGGAGCTGCAGTAGATTTCAAATTTAAACAGTGCCTGGGGTTTTTCTCTAGATTGGCAATTACGAGGAAACCTTTTTGTTATATTACTGGACCTGGTATCATCTGTGTCAGGACTGTCCGTAAGGGTCCAGCAGCCTCCTGTGCACAGTTGAGTATTACTGGGTTTCTATTAAGATTGACACTGGTATAGATCGCTTTACAACCAAAAAAAAAGGTACTAGTAATAGACATAGTTTATTAACTGGGCAGGACTGGCGGTGGCATTTTCACAGAAACCTGCACTCAGTTTGTAGGTCCAGAACTGGTTTGCTTTGCTTAAATTGGCAAACATAGCAGACAAACCTTTGATTATTATGGCTGAGGATAAATCAAAGGCTTCCGACAAGGGCCATTCAAAAGTACTAATACCTAAAAGCAGAGGTGCTGAGGAACCCTCTAGATCCCAGCCAAAAATAAAGCTTCAAAAATGCAGCTCCTCACAAATTGAAAAATAATAAGAGTAATGAAAAAGGAAGCTTGATCAAGCCTTTGATGAAGTGGCTAAAAGAACTCTGTCAAGACAGATATGCTCCTGTTGCTCCTGGGAATGCCAATAGCGAGACAACAGGCAGCTTAAAGCATACAGAAAAACAAAACACTTACAAACTGCGCAGGTTCTTCCATCAGTGCAAGATATGACAAAGGATGGCAACTGTTTCAGATCCTTCAAAAGATGGGTCCTCGATTTACTGGGGCTGGCAAGCACTCTTCCACAGTTCTCTCTTCTGTAGACTGTGTGGGTGACACAGATGGTGATCAATTTTATGATGCCCCTGACATGGATTTTGAGGCCTTGAGCCCCAGGATTCTTCGGACCCTCACCTTGGGGATCTGGGTGACCACGAGGATCCTTCCTCTATGTTTACATTTATACAAAATATGCTGGATACCCTGGACCTGCCTCACGAGAGCCCAACCAGGATGTCGATGAAGACGAAGATTATAGGAGAGCAAGGGTCTTTCATCCTCAAAACCCTGGTCATCCCTATCTGTAATGCATTTAGAAAAAATACCATGAAGGTGCTTCAACACCCCAATTCAGTATCAGGAGTTGATAAGCAGCTTGAGAGAAAATATGAATTGTCTAAGAATGGTACTGAGTTCCTGTCTGCACACCCTAGCCATGAAAGTATAGTGCAGCAGGCAGCTTGAGAAAGCTGGAGTCTCCTTGTCGCCCTCTCCCCGACAAAGGATTCCAAGGAAAATTTACTTTATAGCAAAGAAATGTATGCACATAGTTTCCTGCTTCTCAGGCTTTCTTCTTACATGGGATTCACAGCCAGATATCAGAAAGCCCTTTGGAAATCTGTCCAGGCTGTTGCCCATAGCGGATCAGATTCTATGGTGCAGGAGCTAGTGGATACATCAAAACTGCCCTGGAAGCTACTATGTACCAGTTCCACATGGCAGATGACAACAGTGATGTAGCCTTTAGGGCAATGGCCCATGCCATCTCTCTGAGATGTTTGCCTAGCTTAGAACAACCAGTCTGACCACAGACACTCAGAACAAGGCCATGGATTTTCCTGTGATCAAAATATGTTGTTTGATTACAGAACTACTGACTACATGAAAACAGTCGATGAGTACAGGGCCTCCTGGCAGAGCCACTTATCCAAGCCTAAACCTGCCACCCTCAGAGATCCCGTCCCAGGGAAATAGGGGCAGTAGTCTTGTTCCTAGGCCTACATTCTCTGTCCCCAGTCTGACTTTAGCCAGTATGGGGGGTCTTTCTGAGGCAGGGCAGAAGGGGCCAAAGAAAAGCCACATCTACCCAGCCATCTGCCTCTCAGTCTAAGTCCTGATGTGAGTGTTCAGGTTGCCTCCCTGTTTCCTGTTGGAGGCAAATCTCTCACTATCTTAAGCATTGGTACCTCATCACGTCGGACAAGTGGGTGCTGGGGATAGGAGAAGGGTCTGTCATTACAGTTCAAGTAGATGCCAGACCTCAAGCATACCCAGGTGTCAAGATCTCGGTCCCCAACACAGATACTGCTGTTGGAAATGGAGGTACAATACCTTCTGGCTTTACGAGCAGTGGAGAGGGTCCCCACCCATGAGAAGGGCAAGGCCTCTACTCCATGTATTTTCTGACACAAAAGAAAACTGGGGAGTGGCGACCTGTCTTAGATCTCAGATATTTAAACAAAAATCTGAAAAACAAATTCAAAATGGTCACTCTGTCACTGGTCATACAGTCCTTACAGCTGAGAGACTGGCTAGCCTCCCTTGACTTAAAGGACACCTACTTCCACATACCATAAGGAGATCTCACAGGAAGTTTCTCAGGTTCGAACTTCCTTCGGGTCACTATCAGTTCACCGCAATGCCCTTTGGTCTGTCAGCCCCAAGAGTCTTTACCAAGTGTCTCGCAGTGGCAGCAACATTTCAGGAGACTGGGTGTGCCCTCTACCCCATCTGGATGACTGGCTCATAGGAGCAAAATCTCCCTGCCGGGTCAAGGAATCTTTACCTCACAGAACGTACTCTGAGTCTCTGGGTTTCCTGGTAAATCTAAAGAAATCTCACCCGAACCCTTACAGCTGCTCACCTTCATAGAGGCCCAGCTGGACACTCAGAAGGATATGCTTACCTCCCGAGGAAAGAATTCAGAGTTCCTTTCAGTGGCAGATTATTTCACCCAGGGACAGCCAAGACCAGCCAGACATTTCTCAAACTTCTGGGACATATGGCCTATATGACTGCAGTAGTCCCAGGGTCAGATACAGGATGAGACTCCTCCAAGCCCACCTCAGAGCTCGCTGGTCTCGGAGAAGCAACACATTTTCAAAGTTGATACCTGTGTCAGAGCAGTTCCTCCAAAACGTGCTGTTGAGGAAGAACCCTGCAAATTTGCAGGCAGGGTTCCTTTCAAGCTCCTCTTCCCACAAAGGTGATCACCAGAGATGCCTCCCTTTGGGCTGTGGAGCTCATTTAGACAGTGACTCTGTAAGTGGCAACTGGACTCCCAAAGAGTCACAGTTGCACATAAACCTTTGGAACTCAGAGCAGTCTTACTAGCTGTCCAGCGTCGCTCCCAGCATAGAAGGGCAGGCGGTTCAAATTCAAATGGACAACACCATTGCAATGTTCTACATAAGCAAGCAGGGTGGTGTCAGATCAGAATACTCTGTTTGGAAGCTCTGAAGCTCTGGTCTCTAGTATTCTCCTGGGAGTCAGCCTCTCAGCTATTCACCTCCCAGGCAAACTCAATACTCTGCGGATGCTCTAAGCCACATCAGTCAAGGTCAGAGCGAATGGACACTGAACAAGCAAGTACTAGCCACAGTGTTCAGGTGGTGGGCACAACAGACGTAGATCTGTTTGCCTCTCCTCTCAGTTTTCAGCTTCCTCAGTACTGTTGCAGGCCCCAGTTCCAGGAACACTTGCTCTGGATGCCTGATCCTGGACTGGTCAGGAGGTTCCTGTACACATTTCCTCCCTTTCCCTGATATTCACGGTTTTGCTGAAACTCAGCAGCCTGCATCGATGATCTTAGTGGCTCCGGACAGGCCCAGGCAATTCTGGTACCTCTCCTTCTCTCAATGTCCTGCAACAGGCCCATTCACCTGCCTCCGACTCGCTCCCTGCTGACCCTTCCTCAGACGGGAGTGCAGTACCCAGACACATACTCTCTCACCTCAAGGCCTGGTTCTTGAGGTGTTAAGAGTTTCAATCCTCACAGTACTCTGAACAGGTCCTGAAGATACTGAGGATGGCTAAAAATGAACACTAAGAAGAAGTATGCAGCCAATGGAAAAGGTTTTCCTCTGTTGCAAGAGCGAAAGTCGAACCCATATCAGCTTCAGACCCTCAGCTGCTAGACTACCTGGTACACCTACAGGCGCCAGGCTTGAAACCATCTTCACTCAAGCTATACCTGGTGACAATTTCAGCCTACCTTTCGTGGGAAAGAAGAAATCATTTTTTCCCCACAACATTGTTAAACAGTTTTTAAAGGCCTCTTGCACCTCCAGTCTCCAACCAGGAGCCTGTTTCTCCTTGGAGCCTGAACCTTTGCATAGATGGGCTCATGAATCCACCTTTCAAGCCTATGTCCATGGCCCACATCAAGTTTGTAACTTGGAAGATCATCTTCCTGGTAGCCGCTACGTCTGCCAGGAGGATTTCAGAGCTACAGGCCGGTGCACTGAGTCGAATTACATCATCACTCACAACGATAAAGTTGAGCCCAGGACAAATAGGAAATTTCTGCAAAGGTGGTTTCAGAGTTTTACTTGAACCAGTCCATTACTCTGCCTGTCGTCTTTACTGAGCCATGCACTCCTGGTGGGCAAAGCTTCACAGCTTGGATGTCAGAAGAGCCATCTTTCACTGCCTAGAGCATACTAGACAGTCAGAGGCTCTTCCACTCAGTTGTTCCTCACCTATGGGGATGTAGGTAGAGGAAGACCAGCTACCAAAGAGAACTATTTCTCGTTGGTTGATCTCTTGTATTAGAGTCTGCTATGGCAAGCTGGTCAACAACCTCCAGTGGGGCTCAGGGCCCACTCCACCAGGAGCACTGCAGCCTCGCTTGCAGCAGCAAGGGACATTCTCCTACTAGATGTCTGCAAAGCAGCTACCTGGAAATCTGTGCACACCTTTGTGAAACACTACAGTTTGGATGTGCAGACCAGATCTGATGCCAGATTTGGCAGGGCAGTTCTGCAAGCCTCTTTCCTAAGTAGGTTCTCTGCCCACCTCCCCTTGGTATTGCTGGGTAGTCTGCAAAAAGTTACTGATGCTAAAGGACTCCTGGGGTAAGAAGAAAAATTTTCCACTGCAGTAATCTTCTTTCTTTCAAGGGGTCCTTTAGCATCAGTAAGCCCCCCTTCCTCCCGGTTCACCTGTCAGAGAAGGGTATGTCACCTTTACCAAATTTGGAGTTTCGTTATATTGATGAGTTTTAGCTCGTGTTGCTGTTGTTTCTGTTTCCACTTTTGTGGACATTTGCATGTTTTTGAATTCTGTTGATTCTTTTTCAGGCATTTGCCCTCAATTTTCCTTGAAAAATTCTGAAGCATTCAACAGCTCTCACTTAGCTCACACCCTCCTGTCTTTTGATTGGCTTGGCCTGACGCTCATTTAAATATCTCTTAAGGCACACTCGGGGCAGTTGCACCTAGCCAGCTAAGTGCAAAAAGTTACTGATACTAAAGGACCCCTTGGAAGAAGGAAGATTACTGCGGTGAGTAATTTTTTCTTCTCCTAGATGACCCAACGTTTCAGACATTATGATCCACCTCCAGAAGACGTTTTGATTCCAAGGCACTGAGTAAGGTGCTTTGAGGAAGAAATTGGCTCAGTGCCTGGGAGTGCCAGAATCGTTCCTCTACTAATTTTATTTTATTTTTATTATTCTTTGTTAACCGAGTAAGGCCTACTAGGCACAAGTGCCTGTTTTCAGGGCAACCCAGGAGTACTGGGAAGGTTAAGTGACTTGGCTCAGAGTCGCACAGTATGCAAGTGGAGGTTGTGGGAATCAAACCCAGGTCTGTCTGCTAGATGTATCAAGCAGATTCACAGCTTGTTACTCTAACCTCTGTGCTATACTGCAGCCCTTAGTGGACGCCTTTGAAGAGGCTCTCATGGCTGCATGGAAGCAACCTTTCAAGATTCCCTCCAATCTGCTTAAGGCTGATAGGATTGAAATCCTGTTTCATCTCTCCGCCTCAGGCAGATTTGGTGGTGATCAGTGCCGCACATGATAGGTCCTCTAGGCTTCAACACATAAGTGCTCAGCTCCGAGGTACGGAATCCAAGAAATTGGATGTTATAGGGAAATGTTTTTTTCCCGTCACCTTGTCGCTACTACATTAATTATATGGGACACCTCCTGAAATATCAGGAGGAAATCCAAAAGACTTCATAGGCGACACTATAGTCCTTCCGGCAGGTTCTGTCCAGGAGGAGTCGATGGTGAAACTGTCAACTGTGGTGGCAGTATGCAGCCACCTACTGAGGGCCACTTATGATGCCGCTGATACTATGGCTCGTACATCCTCTGCAGGAGCCTGGCTCCAGGTGTCAGGATTTTCACAGAATGTGCAGCAGTCTATCCTGAATGCTCCCTTTGAAGTAGCTCAGCTGTTCGGTCCACAGCCCCAAGCGTCTTGACAGAATTACAGGCCTCCGGTCATACCCTTCAATTGGTGCAGACCCTTTACCATCCAAAAGCAAAACAGCCTTCAGAGGCTCCTTGAGGGCCACCCCTACATGGGCTGTCCTTCAGCTCATAGGCAACCTGCCAATAAGAGAAAAGCCTCAATTACAATTGCGGGTCCTAGAAATGCTCAGAAACCCATTCGTCCCAGCTGTCCCCAGCAGGTCCAGCCTTCCACCTGAAGGTCTTCCTCTAGTCATGGGACTGGAGACCCTACCATGGCCATCCGCAGGTTTCCTGCACCTGGAAGGTGGCAAGCTATGTCCAACGACCAGTGACTCCTGCAACTGATCAAGACAGAACACACACTGGAGTTCACAGAGATCTCTCTTCCTTTGCCACTCAGGGTCTCTCACTATTCCTCAGACCAGACACTGGTCCACGGACTAAAATGGATGCCCTGCTTTTAAAACAGGCCATTGAACCAGTTCCCTTCCTCAGAAGTGTGTGGGATTTTACTCCCACTTTTTCCTGGTTCCCAAGTGGATGGGGATTTTGCCCATTTTGGATCTGAGATGTCTCGACCTCAACATCACTTAACAGAAATTCCTCATGGTGTCTCTTCTGACACTTCTTCCTGTGCTGAACTCGGGAGATTGGCTCTGGGAACGTTGTTTAACCAGGAGTAGCACACTAAGCTGAAGCTTGTTTCCAGATGCGACCTGGGAGCACAAGGAAGTTAAGTGACTTGCTCAGGATCACACAGTATGCACCTAGGCGGTTGTGGGATTCAGACCCAGGTCTCCAGCTCAGAGCCTTAACCCACTGCACTATACTGCTTCTAGATAAGAAGGATGCATGCCTCCATATCATGATGCACCGGCTCACATACAGTTCCTCCATTCCATGTCTCAGGGTCATCATTACCAATTCAGGGCCCTCCTTTTCGGACTTTCCTTGGCCTCGAGGGTATTTCCAAAATGCCTAGTGGTGTCTTTCCCTACCTGGACGACTGGCTCCTGAAAGCATCCTCCAGCTAACAGCTGTTTCTAATGCTTTCTTGAACCCTACAGTTGTTCACCTAAGTGGGGATTGCAGTAAAACTATCCGAAGTCCAAGAGGGACCCTACACAAAGCCTCCAATATATCGGACCATGCTAGACACATCTGTGGGGAAGGCATATCTGTCCATAGCTGAGGTGAACACCTGATTGCTTTGATACATAGATAAGAGTACAGCAGATTAGTCTCCACAAGAGACTACCTTCGCCTCCTGGGACATTTTAGGCCACAGTACCGATGGTCCCCAATGCCAAGTTAAATATAAGGGTTTTTCAGTGGTCCCTCAGAGTCCAATAGGACCAGAAACAGGACAATTTCAGTGCCCTGGTCCTGAAGCCTTCACTGGCTCTTCGAGCTCTACAATGGTGGATGACTGGAGACAATCTAATGTGAGGCATGCCGTCCCGATCTCCTGTCCAAAGTCTCATTCTGACCACAGACACCTCCTTGACAGGTTGGGGTGCTCATTTCCTGCATGTCAGATCACAAGGATCTTGGACGCTAGTGGAGGCCCACCTCCACATCAGTGTCTTGGAGCTGAGGGCAGTTCTCTCGCCTTAAAGGCGTTCGACACTTGACTCCCCAGGTTGCCTGCAAATGCAATCAGACAATTCTATGGTAATTCACTACCTAAACAAACAAGGTGGCACCCATTCATACCTCTCTGCAGAGAATCGATGAGGGTGTGGTATTAGCGATCCAGAGAAATATTCATCTTCTGGTAGTAGACATCCCAGGGTGTTAAACAGCCTGGCACATCCACTGCCAGGCCTACAATTGGGAAATCTTATCTGACGTTCTAGCGACATCTTCCACTTTGGGGCCGACCGGAGTTGAACTATTTGCCTCTCGGCAAAGCATAAGACTGTCACTTTACTGCTCTGTCGGCAAGGTCCCCGAACTGTGTGGCGGGACACACTGTCTCTTTCCTGGACAGAAAGATTTCTTTACACTTTCCCTCCCTTTCCACTCATTCAGAAAATACTACTCAGACTGGTCCAGGACAGGGTGTCTATGATTCTCATAGAGCAGTTCGGTGAAGACAGATTTGGTTCCCTCTAGTTCTACAGCTCTCGGAACCAGAGCCAATGCCTCTGTCAATTTGCCAGGCTTTACTGTCCCAGGACCAAGGCTCCCTGTTACACCAGGACCTTCGCTCCCTCCACCTGCATGCTTAGCTCCTGAAGAAGCAGTCCTCTTGCATTCTAGGTGTCCCCAAAGGTGGCAGAGGTTCTCCGGGCAGCTCAGAAGCTGTCTACTCAGTCTTCCCAGTCCCTGAAGTGAAAACGCTTCTCTACTTGGGCATCTACACGGGACTTGGGTCCTTATGAGTGTTCCCTCAATGCATCTTAGACTATTTACGCTCCTTGTTGGAGGGTGGACTGAAATATTCCTCTGTGAAAATCTGCCTTTGGGCCATTGCCGCATTTCATTTACCTGTGGACAACATCCCTTTTTCCCAGTTACCTTTGATTCGAACCTTTTAAAAGGTATTCTGCACCTACATCCCGCTATCCGGGATCCAGTCCCTGTCTAGGATTTGAATTTTGTGCTTGAAAAATTGACTATAAGTCCATCTGAGCCCGCTGAATCCAGTGACCTCCATTATCTTTCATGGAAAACTATCTTTTTAGTTGCCCTTACATCTGGCAGGCGTGTCTCGGAGTTACACTTATGTCAAACAAAAACAACCTGGTGTCTTTACGCACAGAACCCAGCATTCTTCCCTAATGTTGTTTCTGAATTTACTTTAAATCAGACCATTCAATTACCAGTGTATTTATGGCCTCCGAATCCAGGGAAAGCCCTCGTCCTCCTCTCGGTTTGCATAGAACATTGATCATTTACCTTCTCTACACTTCACAGTTGCATAAAACTGAGCAACATTTTGCTTTTTCACCCTGGAAACCATTGGCATTAGGGTTTCAAAGCAGTGCTTGTCCACCTGGTTGGCCAACTGCTTTACCTTCATCTATGCTAAATACAAAAAACATTCTACCAGAGGCATAACTGCTTCACCAGCATGTTTCGGGCATTCTGCCTTGGATATTTGCAAAGCCACCACGTGGTCTACTGTACATGCCTTCACTAAAATTACAGTCTAGACTTCGCTTCTAAGAAGCAGACCAATTTTGGACGGGCCATCCTACATGGCCTCCGGTCCTATGTCCTGAGGTTCGTTTCTCCTCCTCCCGGCTTGGCAGTGTAACTGCTTGGGAATCTTCCATATCTTATTGCTTGCTGCAAGAGATTATCTGGAAGAAAATAGTACAGTTGCGTAAGAACTTACGCAACAGTAGATCTTTGAGTATCTCTTGCAGCAAGTTATCAACCCTCCTCCTCCTCCTATACAGTGGTGGATCATCTTCAAGGTCGCATTGCTGACCTACAAGGCCCTGCACGAGTTGGGACCTCACCACCTGAAAGAACTCCTGTCTTGCTACTGTCCCTCCCATCAATCTGATCCTCTGGCGTAGGGATTGCTAGAGATTCCCAGGGTATCCCTGAAAACATCTGGAGGAAGATCTTTTGCCTTTATGGCACCTACCCTGTGGAATTCTCTACCTTGACAGATACGAGATGGCTCTGACCATGGAAGGATTTAAAAATCCTTAAAACGATTTATTTAGCCAAGCATTTTAGGGTCTTATTGAGTGATTGCTGTTTCATTGTTATTAATTTTAATCTGTTATTGTGCTGTATTGTAAAGGCATCTGAGCCAAGAAGGTACCTTATATAAATATATTTTGCTTTACGTGCTTACTTTATTTGTTGTTACTTCAGAAGGGTTTCTTGCTCCTGTCTTTTACAACTCATGAGCAGTTGCTTAAATTCCCTCCTCGGTTCCCATCGGAGGCCTTGAAAATGTTTTCACATTCGATCGCTAGGATGGAAAAGAACTGAGGAGTGGGCAAGCAATGTGAGAGGGCAGTAAGGAGGGCTGGGGGATACTGGGATGCATAGGGTGAGGCATCACCAGTAGAAAACAGGAAATTATTATCCCTCTGTACAGACAGCTGGTGAGACCCCATCTGGAGTACTGTGTGTAGTTCTGGAGACCCAATCTCCACAAGGACATAGACAAGATGGAAGCTGTCCAGAGGAGGGCACTAAAATGGTGCAGGGTCTGCACCAGAAGACATATGAAGAGAGACTAAAGGAGCTTAATATGTATAGCCTCGAGGAAAGGAGGGAGAGGTGGGACATGATAGAAACTTTCAAGTACCTCAAGGAATCAACAAAGTCCAAGAGGGTAGCATCTTTCAAAAAAGAGGTGTGCAAGAATGAGGGGCACAATTTGAAGATTGGGGGTGGCTCAGAGGTAATGTAAGGAAGTATTTTTTCACAGAGAGGTTGTGGATGCATGGAACGGCCTTCTGGAGAAAGTTGTGGAGTCAAAACAGTGGTTGAATTTAAGCATGCATGGGACAGTCATAAAGGCAATTCTAGGGGTGGGGTAGAAAGAAGTAGGCTGCTGGTTAACTAGGATCTGCAGCTTATCCATTAGGTAGGAAATGGGCAGACTGGGTGGGCCAAGCGGTCCTTATCTGCTGTCAAATTCAAATTCTATGTAGCTGGGACCGCCTTCTTTTATATACCTGCAGGCAGACACCACATGGAAGTGTTAGGGGTAGGACTTGAGGGTCGACTGCTGAGAAGTCATCTGGAG
This sequence comes from Neoceratodus forsteri, assembly GCA_016271365.2. Classification (NCBI taxonomy): domain Eukaryota; kingdom Metazoa; phylum Chordata; order Ceratodontiformes; family Ceratodontidae; genus Neoceratodus; species Neoceratodus forsteri. The sequence continues at coordinate 1,099,573,614 of CM057451.1, forward strand.
GAAATTATGCCTGTGGCTGAATTCCCATGTGTTATGTCCTGCTGCAAGAGATACTCGTAGATCTACTATTACGATAAGTTCTTACGCAACCGTACTCTCTGTTGAGTGAGCTTGCTGCTGCAGATTGGACAGCCTTACTCTGCCACTGATACCAGTGGTGCGGTCTCCCTGTTCCACTCGAAATTCTCCTTGATCTGGGACAACCATGCCCACTCAGAAAATCCAGGATCAAAGCTCACCATCAGCCCTGAAATCATTGATCAGTGCAAGTCCTGTGATCTACGCCTGGGCATGTTTCAAATTATCTAATTCCTTCCTGAGCTCCTTTTGTATAGGAAGATTAGGAACTCCTGTACAAAGGCTGTTCAGGCTGCAAAATCCAGTATTTCAAAGCCAACCTTCAGAACAAGCTTAAAGTTCCTTAAGTGCTCTGAAAGGTAATTCTCCCTCTTTGACACCCCCAGTCCGCCTTCCAGTCCTCCTGGTATAGTTCACGTGTTTCTAAGCTCTCCTCTTGCTGCTCACTTCAACTAATTCTTCATCACTTGTGCTTCCCATTCCACTCACCCTTCAAACTCCACCACTCCATCTCATTTCCCTCTCCTCTCTTCCCTCCATTGGTTTCCTCCTTCCCCTGTTACTACCCAGGAAACCCTGATTGCCGTTTTCTCTCAACCTGCACAAATCCAGCCCTGATGGGTTGGATCTTGGCTACTCCATATTTCCGCTTCTACCATAAATTCTCCTGTGACTCACCTGCTCAACCTCTCCTCCCTCACATAGGATCAGTGGCCACATACAATGTATAGGGCTTACTGGCAGACTGGATGGTCCTAGCGGTCCTTATCTTCTGACAATTTCTATGTTATTCAGTGCTGTCCCCAGTCCTGGAAGTTGATCAGAGTTTTTCCACTCCACAGAAGGAGGTGACCCTTCCTTCCGAGGTAACTTCTGGCCAATCTCCTCCTCCCTTCCCAAGCTATGAGAGAAGCTCATCTACACCAGACACTCCAATCTCCTATCTCCACTGACTTTCTCTCCCCATTCCAGTCTGGCTTCTGAAAGCATAACTACACTGTCTCCTCCCTGCTGTGTGTAACTGATTCTGTCTTCTCCAGGATGGAGCACATCGCAGTTGCCATTTTCATTGCTCTGGCCAAGGCTTTTGACTCGGTGTCCCACTCACTACTCCTGGATAAATGTGTTCTGCAGGCCTCTTAGTTCCTGCTGTCAACTGGTTACATTCTTGCCTCGGGCCATCTGCTGTCAGTACTGGTCAGTAGCGCCCTGTCACCTCCACTTCCCATCCAGGTAGGGGTCCCACAGGCTCCATCCTGGGGCTCATCCTGTTTTCCATCTTCCTTAACGACCTCCCTTCGGCTTGTGCCACAGCGCATATCTACATGTATGCATTGAGCAGATAGATAGACCTGGTGGTCTCCTTCTGCTGTCAACTTCTATGCAGATGACATCGTCATCTTTCCCTCCAGTACAGCAGTGATAGGTGGGCTCCAACAAGACTTTTCCAGTGTGTTGCGCTGGTTCTAATCAAACCAACTCCGGGTCAACACACAAAAAGATGTGTCCATGATCTTTGGCACCAGCAAAAAATTGGCCAGACTCCAATCTCTCCCTAACTTTCTACTCTGGATGTCACCCTCTAGAAATGGTTCAGCCCTTCAGGTACTTTGGTGTGTGGCTAGTCAGCAAACTTGACTTCTCTGCCCACATTGAGTCCATCCATGCCAGGCTCTGCCCTAAACTTTGTGCCTTGTACTGCAATAAAGATTATCTCTGCATGTCCATTGTAAGCTTGTCACCAAAACGCTGCTCCTGTCTTTGACTATGCAGACATGGTCTGTGGTACCACTTCCTCCACCTCCCTGGCCAGACTGGACACCCTCTCCAATGCCTTCTGTCGCTTTGTTACCAACTCCCCTTTCGTACCTATCATTGCTCACTTTATTCCTACTTATCCATTTCCCTACCCTCATGTCGCCAAAACCACTGTGCCTCATTCATTTCCAAATACTGGTTTGGTCTCTTCCTCATACCTCTAATCTCTGCTGTCCCCTCATTTCTTCTGTCTCTTGTTCCCTCTGCTCCAGGGATCCTTGCACTCTTGCCATTCCTCATCCCTGCTCCGCTGCTGGGCAGTCAGTGTTTTCCTGTCATCTCCCATCAATTTGAAACCAACTCTCCTCCACTTCACTGCCTCTCCCTGGCTCCCTCAAGTATCCATAAATCTCCTTCACTTCCTCCTGCTCCTGTATTCCCCATACCCGACCACTATGATGAGAGACTAAAGGATCTCAGTCCGTAACCGTGGAAGAGAGAAAAGAGAGAGGATATGAAAAAGACCTTTAAATACCTCACGGGGTAAATAAGGCACAGACAGAAAGTATTTTTCAGGAAAAAGGTGCTCAAGAACAAGAGGACATGCTGTGAAGCGGGAGGGTGTAGACTCAGGAGAGATGTGAGAAATACTTAACAGAAAGAGTGATGGATTCCTGAGCAGCCTTCCAGCAGAGCTGGTGGTGGCAAAGACAGTGGTGGGTTCAGGAATGCATGGGATTGGCATAACGGTATCTTAGCGTAAAATGGGGGGGATCAATTAGGGTATATGGTGATACTGTAGGTAGGAAAATGGGCAGACTGGATGGGTCACATGGTCTTATCTACCCGACACAGATCTCGTTTCTGTGTTAGGATCTGCAGTTCTGTTAATTTAAAATGTTCTTAGTTAGCATAGGAAAATAAATCATACTTATCTGACAAGGAAGCTATGATGTTCGTCCAGACATGAAAAATAAGTTTGATTATGATAGAATAGTTTCAGTCAGGAAGATAACACAGAAAATGGAAAAAGATTAGAGCTGAGAGACGAAAGACTACATTAAAGTAAAAAGAGATTGTTGTGGAATGCAGAATAGAAATATAGACAATAACGGCAGAAAAACACTGATCCATTAATTCTGCCTATAAACCATAACAAACCCAGGACCTCTTGTCCATACAGGGTTCTAACCCACACTATCCACTCCCCTACTTCCGCCCTATCACAATCACCCCGAGCAGCCACTAATCCATTCACTCTGTCCCAGCCATGTTTGAAACCATTGATAGTTTTGGTGTCTACCACATCAGCAGGCAGATTGTTCCACGGCACGCTCTGTAAAATAAAACTTTCTCACTTCTCTCGAGTCCCCCAGCAGTTTCTACTCATTCCGTGTGTTCTTGATCCACTACTTGACGCTAAGCAGTTCCTGCAGTTTACCTTGCTCATTCCTTTCAGGAACTTGAAGGCCTGTATTAAATCTCCCTCTGGTCTGGCCTCCAGTGAGTACATGTTCAGTGCCTTGAGTCGATCCTCATAAGATATGCCCTGCTGGCCTGAATCATTTTGGTCACCCTATATTCCACTGTCTCCAGCCTGTCCTTATCTTTTCTTAGGTGAGGACTCCTGGGCACAGTACTCCAGGTGGGGCCTCACCAGTGGTCTCTAGAGAGGTAGTAATACCTCCTTCCTTCTGTTGTCAGTACCCCTTCCTATAGCCCTTGCATCCTGGAGACAATAAAGAATTTGCATCCTGAATAGAGAGAAAATATTATGAAGAGAGGGGAAAAGTTATGTTTGGGAGTTCAGCCTGTACCCTCTGCACACTATGGGATTGCTTAATTTTTAATGTCCTGGTGGTATAGTGAACTGTTTAACTGTGCCATGGTGGTCTGCTGGGACCAGCTTAAAAAAAACAAACAAAAAAACATTTATTCGTGGCTTCTAGTGGCCCAGGAAGGGTTTTATCCTTTCCAGGGTGCTGGCCCCTGGTTTCTTTTGTTGGATGAGTTTGTTGGGACAGTGAGCACTACTGCTCTCAGTGTAAGCGGGATTCCATACAGCACTGCTGACTCCAGTCTCTATGGAGCCCTGGCTTTGGTCTGATTCTGCAATGTGTTGGGGGGCGAGAAGGCGCAGCAGCATGGCCAGTGCTGCCAAACAAGAGGTAGCAAACACTGCCAATCGAATGCTTCTCCAGGGACAGTGTGCAAAGGTCAGGGGGTCTCTTTTTTTTTTCATTTGAAAAGCCCGGAGAGGCTCTCTCAGGGCTCTGGGAAGAATGAAGAAAATTCAGAAGGTAAAGGCCACCTAGGTAAGCGCAGCACACACAGTGTTACATATCAACCCAGAGGAACAATATTGAGTAAATAAATGCTTGCTACTAGTTTGAGAGCAGAGACTTCAGAGGGAAATTAATAAGTGCTTACCAGGATAGTGAGCCATAGTGAAGTCCCTGCTTTCTGTCATCTGGCTGTCTTGCACATCGGACTGTTTGGTGCACATCAATTGAATAACGCTCTTTCTCCGTTTGCAGTCAGCAAGCTTTCCCTTCAGTGTAACAGTGGTGCTGAGTGTTCTCAGCAGTTGGATCGTGCAGGTGGCAAATCTCAGGCAGGTGGGCCTTCTTGTATACTTCGGCCAGGACTCTTCTCTCATCAGAGCTCCTACATCACATGGAGATGTCCATGTGCTCACTGTTTACAGTGAATACATTCCTAATATAAATACAGTATCAGTGCATAAATACCTATCCAAACTGCAGGTGTCTAAAACATTTAAATGTATAATGATGCATTCATAATTAAATTACTTAAAAAAATGGAGGGGTGGGGAGGCAACAACGGAACCAGAGAAGGTAGGAATAAAGAAGGTAAGGCAGGAATAACAATGGAAAATATTAATCATTTGTAATAACTACTATCAAAACACAGATAACTAAAGATCGATCAAATATTTGACCTTTGCAGCAGTAGTAGGATTAAAACCCTGCAGGTTATGAAAAAGGTCATACCTAGGAGCATCTCAGAGAAGATATCGATGCTTATGCTCTGTAAAAATGATTAAAAAACATTTCAGTAGTCCACTTGAAAAGCGTATGCTATGATATACAACTGGATAAAACTATTTCATGTATGGGTACAGTGTTGTGTGAATAACCATAAATGCTCCCTTAAGGCACATATATTGGCAGTCAAAATAACCTCAAAATCACTTCAGAAAAGGGCCCAACTGAAAATGCTCATTTAAACAGGTAGGTACAGACACCAAGAGCATACTGCCAGTGCTCTTGGTGTCTGTGCTCCACCTGCATTAACCTCTTGGAAAGGCAAACTGTTTTCAATTGTTTTGCAAAATTTCTTGACCATGAAATTGATGATTTGCTGGGATTTATTTTTATTTTTTCCCCATTTTGATTTTATAGGTTTTACCCCGTTTTCACCCGCCTCCCCATCTCAGACACGCATGCCATGCTTCAAGGCGCCCTCCCTATGTGCGCTGCCTGTGCACCACCGGACCTCCCACTTGGTGGTGGTGGGACTCACGGGGGGACAACCTCCCTGGGAGAGGAGAGCTGCTTGCTGGCCTGAGCAGATATTGGGTACCACTACCCAGGCATTTACTGTAACCTGCCTGACCCGATTGTACTAATTAACGATTTGCTTCTGTTCCATTGTAACCTGCCCAAGATGACATACTTATGTATTTTTGCCTTCTCTCCCACCCCCCCCAGCCTGGAAATGAGCCTTGGCTCAGTGTGCCTCCGGTTACTAGCTTTAAATAAACAAGATGGGTACAGAGGGCTGTTCAAAGTAAGGGAGGGAGGGCCACCAGGGCCATGATATGAGACTGGAGCGAGGAAGGTTCAGGAGGAGATGAGGAGACACTTTTTACAGAGAGTGTGGTGGCTGGGTGGAATCGTTACCTGCTGAAGTGGTATGCAGTAGAACAGTGGACTGCTTCAAGCGAGGATGGGACAGGACAAGGGAGGGTTAATGAAGGGGAAGGGTGGAAGGGAGGGCAGCTGCAGAATAAGGGTGCTAGCTGCACATTCGAGCAGACTTGATAGACCTCTAGGCCTTTATCTGCTGGCAAATTTCGTATGTTCATAAATATTAAGGACTCTGGAAGCACTGCAGCTGCATGGCTGCTTAAATGACAAGAAGGAGAGCTCCTGATGCTGCTGTGAGACTGGAGCATCTTGAATGGAATTTCGGATGGTCAGTGGAAGGCCTTCCTATACACAGCCAGGAAGGAGAACCTAGTCTGGGAAGTTTTGTGGCTGAGATCTCAATCAGTTGTCTCTCCACAGTTTTCTCCCAAGTATTGTGTCTGATGACTGCACCGGCAGCAGAGAACTGACTAGCTGGATAGTGGACTGAGGGGTGGCACTGCATTTACACAAGCCCTGCAGGACTCTGAAACATTATCTGGGTTGTAATTCACATAGCAGCAAGACAGTGCCTCATCACTTTATTGATAGCACTTGTTTTAGCTTTTCTAATGGGTTTGGAAGTGGTAAAGCCTTACACGCCTGGAGTGTAGGAGGAGTACTGATTACTGCAGTGGCAAAAGGTAAAGAGGGGTCATGTATAGGACTATAACCCTACCCTGTGGAGATGAAGGATTGGTGCCCCATAAATCTGACTATAAATCGTTCCCACTTCCAAAGCACTACACCTGAGATGTAAGGGGTGTAGTCAGGTATAGGAGGACAGGGTAATTGTAGTAGGATATATGTCTGCATGCAGCCCACTCCTTGCACATAGCACTGCCTGCCATTCTAGTAACTTCCTCCAGGCTGAGGCACGTGAATCTAAGCCATGCCTGTAGCCCATGCTCATGAAAGAGAAAGGAGCCACTTGAGCATATGACCTCTTTGATTGTGATGGCTTTATAACTGGAGCTTTGGAGACTTGAGTAACAATTCAGATCATCACTATATCCTGCCCCCACCCGCAGTCTGGTATGTCACATGGTGTGGGTATAATGATAACACAGTTTCAGGCAGACCACAAATCAGGTGTATAAAAATGCACAAGTGCATTTGTCATTTTATTTTTATCTAGTAAAATATACAGAAAGCAGAATGGTAAGTCAGAAAACTGCTTAGCTTCAGCAGTTTCAAGGCTTTTTCTTCAGTCTAACATAGAAACATAGAATTTGATGGCAGATAAAGACCGCTTGGCCCACCCAGTCTGCCCGTTTCCCTACCTAATGGATAAGCTGCAGATCCTAGTTAACCAGCAGCCTACTTCTTCCACCCCACCCCTAGAGTTGCCTTATGACTGTCCCATGCATGCTTGAATTCCACCACTGTTTTTGACTCCACAACCTCCTCCAGAAGGCCGCTCCATGCATCCACAACCTCTCTGTGAAAAAATACTCCTTAAATTCCTCTGAGCCGCCCCTCCCCATCTTCAAATTGTGCCTCTTGTTCTTGCACACCTCTTTTTTGAAAGATGCTACCCTCTTGGACTTTGTTGATTCCCTTGAGGTACTTGAAAGTTTCTATCATGTCCCCCTCTCCTCCTTTCCTCGAGGCTATACATATAAGCTCCTTAAGTCTCTCTTCATATGTCTTCCGTGCAGACCCTGCACCATTTTGCTGCCCTCCTCTGGACAGCTTCCATCCTGTCTATGTCTTTATGGAGATTAGGTCTCCAGAACTGCACACAGTACTCCAGATGGGGTCTGACCAGCTGTCTGTACAGAGGAATAATAACTTCCTGTTTTCTACTGGTGATGCTTCCTATGCATCCCAGTATCCCCTCAGCCCTCCTTGCTGCCCTCTCACATTGCTTGCCCACCTTTAGGTCATCTGATATGACTACCCCCAGGTCCCTTTCCATTTTGTTGTTGTTAGTATCTCACCCCATTGTGTACTCTTGCCCTGGGTTTTGTTTCTCAGGTGCATTACTTGCACACTTCTTAGCATTGAATCTAAGCTGCCATACATCTGACCATTCCTCTAACCTTGCCAAGTCCCTTCTCATCCTTTCCACCCCACCTTGTGCATCAGCTCTGTTGCAGATCTTTGTGTCATCTGCAAAGAAACATACTTTTCCTTCCTGTCCCTCTGCAATGTAGCTTATAAAGACATTGAAGAGGACCGGATCTAATACAGAACCCTGTGGTACCCCGCTAGTAACCCCTTTCTTCAGAGTGGACTCCATTTACTATTACTCTCTGTGTCCTATTCTCCAGTCAATTCTTTACTAGGCTGTCATCCTGGGACCCACTCCAGGCTGACTAACTTGTATATTAATCTTTGTGTGGGACTGTGTCAAATGCCTTGCTAAAGTCTAGGTAGGCCATGTCCACAGCCCCTCCCTGATCTACTACTTTGGTCACCCAGTCAAGAAATCTATCAGATTCTGTCTGGCATGACCTTCCGCTGTAAATCCATGCTGCCTTGGGTCCTGTGCCCTCTGGCCTCTAGATACTCGACCTTTCCTTCAGAAGTGATTCCATCATTTTCCGTATCACTAAGGTTAAACTAACAGGTCTGTAGTTTCCTGCTTCTGCCTTGCTTCCACTTTTGTGAAGGGGAATCACATCTGCCCTCCTCCAGTCCTCGTTACCACCCCACCTCCCATGATTTGTTAAAGAGGGTAGTCAGTGGTGTCACTAGTTCTACCCTTAGTTCTTTTAGAATTCTGGGATGAATCCCATCAGGCCCCATTGCTTTGTCCACCTTCAGTTTTAAGAGTTCTTTCAGAACCCTTTCTTCTGTAAATGGGCTGGTATCAACTTCTGTATCCAGAGTGTTTCTAACAGTGTGAAAGCACACACTACAAGGGCTCTTTCACCTTCCTCAGTCAGTATTCAAGTAACTACCCTATCCATCCTCTCTCAGCACTGAGGTAGGGCTTTTATAAGCTCACTAGAAATTGGAAAACACTTCCACTGCCTGTGATTAGCAGCAGACATCACATAAAACTAGCCACTAGGGGCCACTGTTGCTCCATAGAGAACAGTTCAGTTGGCACCTGGAGCACATTACATACGTGTGTTTACAACACTGGAAATGGTCAGAACATTCTGTGCTGTCAAACTCTCCTACAGGGTCATATTACCTCATGCTGTCTGCTGCAAACACATCTTAAAAGGGACTGCTGATATCTAGAAAAAGCAGACACAAGTTTTTGTTATTCTTGTATTAAGACAGCCCTCTCATTTTGTAACTGTACTCTTAGTTTTGTTTTAGGTTAATATGCACAAAAAGCTTTATAAGCACTTTAGCACTTAATTTATAACCAGCCATCCAGCATGTTGGACATTATACAAAATATATAAACTGTTTAGGTAGGAGATTTCAATTTATCCCAGGGGTGTTTACTGTGACATTAGTCACCCTGTCACATGGGACATGGCCCACATATGATGCTTAAAGATGTTGGACAGTATGTTGTCGCCATCAAAGGAAGGCAGTGAAGACTACTCTCATGTGTGGCACGTGGACAGCTGGTTCTGATTTCAATATGATTTTTTCTGCAAAATAAAATATGTAAGGGAATGTCTGTCGGAAGGAAATACTGTCTTGCTGAAATTGACACATCAAATCCCTAGGATAAGTTCAAAGGACAGGAGGTAGCTTAAACGCAGATATCTGAAATGCAATTACTTTGTTAAATTTTCTTTGAAGCCCTGAAATAAATATCCATTCATGACGTCCTCAGGAAAATCCTTTGATTTGGACTAAGTGTCATGAAGGAAGAAGAATATGCATGTGTTGGGGTGTCTTCCAAGATAGCCAGTAAATACATCAAAGAAACGTTGATCTCTAGGTGAAGCAGGTCCCAGACTGAATTAGGAAGTCCAATATGCATTTGCTTGGGGTATCCAGTGAATTCATCAAAGAGACTTTGATGTTTATGTGACGAGACCACAGACCAGTTTTGGCAAGTCACATTTATGTCTCCTATTATTTTTTAAAATATCTTAGTAGGACATCCTGTGTTATAAAATATAAATTTTAACACACCAAGGCAGAGTTAGGTGACCTCAGAGAGAAGGCCGCTCAAGACTGCTTTTAAAATGCTAAGCAGACCTTACACAGGGACATTCATTATTCTGACTGAGAAAAGAAGAACATCGAAGCACTGAAAGATTAAGAAAGTAAGGACCTTAGATAAGACCAGTTTGAGTGTATGTGTTGTAGGAATTTGCACTTTTAAACCTGTTTTGTTAAGGCTGTATGGGTTGAGATATCTTGTTCTGTATTTTACTGTTTTCCTATTTTACCTATTTTAAAGTAAAGATATACATTTTAACAGAAACTGCCTGGTGTGCCTTGAAACTTCTTTTATATATAAGTGAAGCTTAGATGGTTATAGTTGACACTGTGCATGGGCTTATTGTGATACCAAACTGGGAAACAGGTCAAGCGTTCTCTAGGTCTTGCATAGAGTTCTAAGGGTTCATTTTGAAATACCTGGTTAGGTGCCTGTAGGCAAAGATATCTGGCCCCTGAAGACAGAATTATCTGAGCCTAACAATTGGGTACACTAACAAGAGGTTATCAGTTTGAATCCTTCCAGAACTTGGGACTAAGGTGACTAACCCACAAAACAGACAAGAGGGTTACCTTGTTCTGTTAAACTGTTCACAATTCCACGCTCAGAGGTTGGCACTTTGGGAGTAGAGGGCTGACCTGCTGAGTGGGTTTGTGACATCATGTACCTTTACTCCTTGTACACTGGAAACTGTTGCCCGCTGCCGTCGCTGTCATCAGAAATGTGGCTGACCACAAAGGGACTTTAAAGTTCTCTGTGTTTGCTGTTTTGTACTGCTGTTATGGCTGGTTCACTAAATACTGTCGCCACCTAGATGAGCCAGATGTGATGCCCGGCTCTCATATGTTAAATTTATATTTTGTGACTGGTCCTTCTCACCCGAGAGGCCCCACGGACAACCTGGTGTGGTCCTGTTAACCAGCTGGAAGACCAGTATCCCAGGATAGCTTTCATTATACCAGCCCACCTACATTATTTGTAATTAGTAAAGGGGCTGAGGGACTGGGGGTGTGTCCAATATGTAGCCCATGATGTCAGACCCTCCTACGTAATATCTTGGGAGAACAAACCTGAATCCTTCTGGATGCTATAGGAGCCCTATTTCATTGTAGCTGGCTTCTCCTTGCTGGCCTGGAGTAAAAGCTCCAGCTTTCCCAGTCCAGGTCAGAGAGGACAAACAGATGCAGTCTCTCCCACCTTGGAAGTCAAGATGCTGTTTTTGTTATTTAACATTCTATTTCCTCTAGCATTATTACCAAGGGACTGTCCACTTGGTGCCCTGGTTCACGTTCTGTCCCACGGTGGTTTTCTCAGGTTCTCTTTCCTACTCAGCCCTAGCCCTGCTGGCTGACTGACTCTCTGTTTTATCTCTAGGGTGACAGATCGCTAATTGCTCCAGTTAATGAACAACTAAACAAGCTTTTTACACATTTGTTTTTAAAAATGACCCATGGACTTGTAAAGGAGATTGTTTACATTTATTCTAAAACAGCATTTATTAAAGTAGGAGAAGTGTTTCATAGCATTTGAAAATGTTAACCGCAGCTCTCCTGATTCAAAAATCCTGCTCTGAGAATCCTTCATTGGCATCATCAAGGCAGCCATTTCTCGAGTCTCAGAGCAGGAGTTTTGAATCAGGAGAAGCTGTGTTTAAACATTTCAAATGCTATGAAATTGCATTCCTCCCACTTTAATATATATAGTTGCAGTATAAATGTAAACCACCACTCTCCTTTATAAGCCTATGGAGTCACTAAAAACAAAATGTGTAAAAAGCTTGTTTAGTTGTCCTCTAACATGGAATAACGTGAAAGGTAGGCCTAGCACAACTAGGGTGATGGGGGTCTTCTTAATAATTTGGTAATGCAGTGCTTGGGATAGATATTAAAGGGAAGTCTCCTCATAGTGTCACACCAATATTTTCCTAACTCCTTATGTGTACCTGTTGTGTGCCTCCTCCAGCTGCCAGCAGTCCTATTGCTGTCCAAATCTAGATGATAAATAAAATTATACAATGGGCATTAAAATAAAGCACAAATCCTGTAATGTCATTGGCTACCTTGCACTCGTCTCCCATTGTAAAAGCTACAATCTCCCCATGGGAAGAGGTGCCAGCCACCAATAAGCCACATCAAGGACCCTCCTGAAATCAATGCGACCATCACAAACACAAAACCGGCAAAACACCAACAGTCGAGGGCAAAACTCCACAAAGCTGTGATGTTGCAGTCCCAGTAAACAATATCAAAATTCAAGAAGTTTCAAAAAATGTAATTCAGCAATGAATTAAAAAACTCCAATCACAGGATTTTTTTTCTTTCTGTTTGGGAAAAAAACATGTTACTCTTTCCCGGCCTCTCTTTCCATTTCACTTTCAGAACCCTGCTTTACTCAGTTTGTCAGCGACGCTGTAAAAACATCCCACAACAAAATTACCTCTCTTCGTCTTGCTCTGTTTAAATATACTACACCTTACATTACTGGACTCGGACCCATGGCTTAAGCCTCTGTTTTCCCAAAACTGTAACCATCCAGGGTATCTCCTCGCCCGCTTGCTGAAACCACTGCACATGTGTATACCTACCAACAAAGCACTATTTTTCCACGGTAACAACAAATCTAATAACAATTAATAAAACATCTAAACCAACTTATTTTTTTCTTACTTTTCACACACAAATGTACAGACATCCATTGTATAATCACAATATGCCACTGAGAATATTGAGGATGATTTACCATGCCCTGGATGTTTTGGCCACTGGGTTGCACCTCGTGGCAAAACAACACCCCAGGGCATGGGTAAATCCTAACATCACTAACACCTTCTTAGGATATATTGCTTAATTATACAATGGGTATAGAAATTAAGCACAAATCCTGTAATGTCATTGGCTGCCTGGCACTCCTCTCCCGTTGTAAAAGCTGGAATCACTTCACGGAAGAGGTGCCAGGCAGCCGCATTCTAAAAATCCATCCGACCCCTAAAATTGCCAACCAAAGCCACCACATTAAACCCCGCTTAAACTGCCATGTACCACAGCTGACCACAAAATTCAAACAGACTTGGTTTTAAAATTTCACCGCTCCACAAACTAAGATGCCAGGCAGCCTCTCGAGCCATCACTGTCTGTAAATCACTGCAAGACCCAACTTGGTCCACACATCCCATCTTTCTCACTTGCTTACACACCCGCCTACAAAATAAAACCGCCAGTCATTAAAAACAAAACAAATGGATACCTCATTTGCCTTAACAGACAAAACCCTAGAAACAGCAGACTCACAAAATCCAGCACAAGAGAATTCTGCCCGCAGTGTGCTCTCCATCACTATTTGTCATCTCAACCTCGCTCACAACCCACCCCTAAACACACTGAACCGAGAATCATGAAGCAAAAGTGCTCATCCTCGGTAGCAGGGCAGCTCCAGCAATCAGGAGTATTTTTTTCCAGCGCACAATAACCACAGTAAAATTAGATAAAATAGGGAAAAACGTTTATTTATTATTTTCTATGTGCCCAAAGAAGAGGACATTGTATAATCAAGAATATGACACTGAGATAATAGGATGCCAGGATTTACCCACACTGCAGGTGTTTTGGCCACTTGCGCTCATGGCCAAACAACACCCCAGGGTGTGGGTAAATCCTGGCATCACCAACACCTCTCGTGGTATATTTTTGCTTAATTATACAATGGTATAGAAATGAAGCACAAATCCTCTCATCTCATTGGCTACCTAAGTACACCTCTCCTATTGTAAAAGCCACAGTCAGCTCATGGGAAGAGGTGCCAGCTACCAGTAAGCTGCATCAAGGGCCCCCTGAAATCAGTGCAACCATCACAAACACAAAACCAGCAAAACACCGACAGCTGCAGGGCAAAACCTCCACAAAGCCACGATGTTGCCGTCCAGTAAACAATATGAAAAATCCGCATGTTTCAAAATGTAATTCAGCTAAGAATTAAAAAAAAAAACTCCAATCACAGGAAATTTTTCTTCTTTTCTGGTTTTGGGAAAAAATTGTTGCTCTTTCCCGGGTTCTCTCTTTCCATTTCACTTTCAGAACCCTGATCTTACAGTTTGTCAGCGACACTGCAAAAACATCCCACAACAAAATTACCTCTCTTCATTTTTGCTCTGTTTAAATATGCACTACACCTACATTACTGGACTCGGACCCGGGTTTCCTCAAGCCTCTGTTTTCCCAAACTGTAACCATCAGGGTATCTCCTTGCCCGCTTGCTGACACCACTGCACATGTGTATACCTATCAACAAAGCAGTATTTTTCATCACAACAACAAATCTAATAACAATTAATAAAACATCTAAACCAACTTATTTTTTTCTTACTTTTCACACACAAAATGTATAGACATCCATTGTATAATCACAATATGCCACTGAGATGAAAGGATGCTATTTACCCATGCCTGATGTTTTGGCCACTTGGCTGCACCTCGTGGCAAAACAACACCCCAGGGCATGGGTAAATCCTGGCATCACCAACACCTTCTTGTGATATATTGCTTAATTATACAATGGGTATAGAAATTAAGCACAAATCCTGTAATGTCATTGGCTGCCTGGCACTCCTCTCCCGTTGTAAAAGCTGGAATCACCTCACGGAAGAGGTGCCAGGCAGCCGATCTCTAAAATCCATCCGAACTCTGAAATTGCCAACCAAAGCCACCATATTAAACCCCGCTAAACTGCCATGTACCACAGCTGACACAAAATTCAAACAGACTTGGGTTTTAAAATTTCACTGCTCCACAAACTAAGATGCCAGGCAGCCTCTCGAGCCATCACTGTCTGTAAATCACTGCAAGACCCAACTTGGTCCACACATCCCATCTTTTCTCACTTGCTTACACACCCGCTTCACAAAAATAAAACCGCCAGTCGTTAAAAACAAAACAAATGGATACCTCATTTGCCTTAACAGACAAAACCCTAGAAACAGCAGACTCACGAAAATCCAGCACAAGAGAATTCTGCCCGCAGTGTGCTCTCCATCACTATTTGGCATCTCAACCTCGCTCACAACCCACCCCAAAACACACTGAACCGAGAATCATGAAGCAAAAGTGCTCATCCTCGGTAGCAGGGCAGCTCCAGCAATCAGGAGTATTTTTTTCCAGCGCAACAATAACCACAGTAAAATTAGATAAAATAGGGAAAAACTTTATTTATTATTTTCTATGTGCCCGAAGAAGAGGACATTGTATAATCGCAATATGACACTGAGATGTTGGTGATGCCATTTACTCCACACCTGGTGTGTTTTTGGCCACTTGGCCGCGCCTCATGGCCAAACAGAATACCCCAGGGTGTGGGTAAATCCTGGCATCACCAACACCCTCGTGGTATATTTTTGCTTAATTATACAATGGTATAGAAATGAAGCACAAATCCTCTAATCTCATTGGCTACCTGACACCTCTCCTATTGTAAAAGCTACAATCAGCCCATGGGAAGAGGTGCCAGCTACCAGTAAGCTGCATCAAGGGCCCCTGAAATCAGTACAACCATCACAAACACAAAACCAGCAAAACACCGACAGTTGCAGGGCAAAACTCCACAAAGCCACGATGTTGCCGTCCCAGTAAACAATATGAAAAATCCCGCATGTTTCAAAAATGTAATTCAGCTAAGAATTAAAAAAAAAAAACTCAATCACAGGAAATTTTTCTTCTTTTCTGGTTTTTGGGAAAAAATTGTTGCTCTTTCCCAGGTTCTCTCTTTCCATTTCACTTTCAGAACCCTGATCTTACAGTTTGTCAGCTACACTGCAAAAACATCCCACAACAAAATTACCTCTCTTCTTTTTGCTCTGTTTAAATATGCACTACACCTTACATTACTGGACTCCGGACCCATGGTTTCCTCAAGCCTCTGTTTTCCCCAAACTGTAACCATTCAGGGTATCTCCTTGCCCGCTTGTTGACACCACTGCACATGTGTATACCTACCAACAAAGCAGTATTTTTCCATGCGTAACAACAAATCTAATAAAAATTAATAAAACATCTAAACCAACTTATTTTTTCTTACTTATCACACACAAAATGTACAGACATCCATTGTATAATCACAATATACCGCTCAAGAATGTTGGGTGCAGGATTTACCCATGCCCTGGGATGTTTGGCCCACTTGGCTGCACCTCGTGGCAAAACAACACCCCAGGGCATGGGTAAATCCTGCATCACTAACACCTTCTGGTATATTGCTTAATTATACAATGGGATAGAAATTAAGCACAAATTCTGTAATGTTGTTGGCTACCTGGCCTCTCCTGTTGTAAAAGCTGCAATCACCTCACGGAAGAGGTGCCAGGCAGCGCATCTCTAAAACCCATCCAACCCTGAAATTGCCAACCAAAGCGCCATATTAAACCCCGCTTAAACTGCCATGTACCACAGCTGACTGTGAAATTCAAACAGACTTGAGTTTTAAAATTTCACTGCTCCACAAACTAAGATGCCAGGCAGCCTCTCGAGCCATCACTGTCTGTAAATCACTGCAAGACCCAACTTGGTCCACATCCCATCTTTCTCACTTGCTTACACACCCGCTTCACAAAATAAAAACCGCAAGTCATTAAAAACAAAAACAAATGGATACCTCATTTGCCTTAACAGATGAAACCCTAGAAACAGTAGACTCCCAAAAATCCAGCACAAGAGAATTCTGCCCACAATGTGCTCTACTTCACTTTGTGGCATCTCAACCTCGCCACAACCCACCCCAAAACACACTGAACCAAGAATCATGAAGCAAAAGTGCGATCCTCGGTAGCAGGGCAGCTGAAGTAGTCGGGGAGTATTTTTTCCAGCGCAATAATAACTACAGTAAAAATTAGATAAAATAGGGGAAAAACTTTTATTTATTATTTTCTATGTGCCCGAAAAGAGGACATTGTATAATCGCACATGACACTGATAAGAGGATGCCAGGATTTACCCACACCTGGTGTGTTTTGGCCACTTGGCTGCGCATGGCAAACAACACCCCAGGGTGTGGGTAAATCCTGGCATCACCAACACTCTCTCATGGTATATTGCTTAATTATACAATGGTATAGAAATGAAGCACAAATCCTCTAATCTCATTGGCTACCTGATACACCTCTCCCATTGTAAAAGCTACAATCACCCCACGGGAAGAGGTGCCAGCCACCAGTAAGCGTGATCAAGGGCCCCTTGAAATCAATGCAACCATCACAAAACACAAAACCAGCAAAAACACAGACAGTCGGAGGGCAAAACCTCCACAAAGCTACGATGTTGCCGTCCGAGTAAACAATATGAAAAATCCCGGAAGTTTCAAAATGTAATTCAGCTAAGAATGAAAAAAAAGCTCTTATCACAGGAAATTTTTCTTCTTTTCTGGTTTTTGGGAAAAACATTGTTGCTCTTTCCCGGTTCTCTTTCCATTTCACTTTCAGAACCCTGATCTTACAGTTTGTCAGCAATACTGTAAAAACATCCCACAACAAAATTACCTCTTCGCTTTTGTCCGCTTAAATATGCACAAATACAGCTTACATTGCTGGACTCTGGACCCAGGTTTCCTCAAGCCTCTGTTTTCCCAAACTGTAACCATTAAGGATATCTCCTCGCCCACTTGCTGACATCACTGCACATGTGCATACCTACCAACAAAGTACTATTTTTCCAAGTGTAACAACAAATGTAATAAAAATTAATAAAACATCTAAACCTACTTAGTTTTTTCTTATTTTTTCACACCCAAAATATAAGATGTCCATTGTATATCAGAATATGCCACTGAGATCAGTACCAGATGCCAGTATTTACCATGCCTCTGGGGTGTTTTGCTACTTGACTGCGCCTGTACAAACACCCCAGGGTGTGGGCAAACTTGGCATCACAAAACACCCTCTCATGGTATATTGCTTAAATATATGGCCCCAGAAGTTATCAATGTGTTTGTCCTCCATTTTACCATCAATACTGCTGGATGATGATGTAATCAGAGCAACAGATAATGGTGCTGCACTAAATGCAGTTCCACCAGTAAACACAATGTTTGGTTCCCCACTTGAGTAATGGAGAAACCATGTAAGTGTTGTACACATCCTGAAGTACAGGTCTAATAGGGACTAGGAGCATGTGAGTGTGATGCAGCACTGATTTGGCATGTACTGTATATACAGTATTCATATAAAGAAGTGCTATATGTGTTGTGTTACTGTTTCTGTTGGCAAAAACAGTTTACCTAATAAATGACTCTGGGTACAACAAGAGTTTTAAGTAGTATTATACAGCTGTTGTATTATGTTCTGTGTGTGTTAGCATTCTCTGTTTTGATTGACACCAGCAGTGAGAAACAATCTTGCAAATATGCCACTTTCCCTTTGTAACTAGGCAGTCAGTGATTGGTTGGCTGCTGTAAGGCAATAAAGATTTCATCTATAACAAGGAATAGGTCACCAGGACAGCATCAGCTGCAGCATATGGAAGAAGGTTAATCTAGTGGTTAAAGCACAGGCATAAGAACTGGGAGACTCTGGTTCAAATCCTACTAAAGTCCCTTACTCTAACACTTAACAAGTTCCCTAATCTCCCTCGAACTGTGATGGCCCCTCAGGTCCATGACTTTAAAAGTGTCCCCATTCCCATTATAAAACATTAGCAGTGATGAGAGAGCTACAGCACTGCACTTTGAAGGTACTGAGGACAAGCTGTGGCAGCCCCGCTTTGTAATGCCAGCATTTGAAATAGGATGTCCCTCACAAATAATATGCTACACTTCAGCTTGGTGTAGGTAAAGAAACTAACCAGTCTCAGTGTTTGTAGTGCTCTGTTTCTGCTTAGCACATTCCTCCCATACCATATGTATTCTGTGTCTTGATAGTTCGGTCAGAAACTCAAGATTTAAGGAACATTTGAAATGTAAAACAATACACTTTATACAGTAAGTGATCTAGTTCTCCACTTTCAGGCTGCTGAAAGGGGGTGTATAATTGCAAAGGAGGAATTCAGTCTTGTGTGATCCTTTGGGAAACTGCCCAGGCCTACCTTGTAAATGAATCTTCTCAAGGGTATTCACCTGGTTCAGTACAGATTGGCTGTTTGATTGGCTGATTCAGTCTACTGCTCTCCATAACATGTTGCAACTGTCTCACAGAGAGAATGAGCAGTACACAGAAACAGATTCTGTTTTCTGTGAATGAAATACTATTAGATGTATTATTTGCTCTTACACATACAGTATTAAGGCTACAAGTACTACTCCTGTGTGAGTTGCATGGCAGGACTGTCTTAAGTCATTGCAAACTTAAACTAAAATCAGGATAGACAGCATTGATACCCTTTATATTTTCTTCTGCACTGTTGCTGCAGTGACATCAGGGAATGGGAGGGCGGTAGTACAAGTGACTCATTTGCATGTAAATGGAGGCTTGCTTGACACTTTACTACCTTCTTTCAGAGCCTCAGATTGCAGCTATGTGTTGCAATAGAATAAATGACTGATCTTATTGACATATGTACAGTAATTGATGTAACGATAATAAATACATTAGACATATCCAAATCATAAATATACAGGAGTCTCTCCTTTAAGTCCTTTTAATTTTTCTTACACGCACACTGGCTGAGGCAACTAAATTGTTAATATTTAATGTCTGTGACATTCATAATCCTATGAAAAGAAGTAGCTTATTGCAGTACATAAGGCGGAGAAACCAGAAATAATTTATCGGCAGGAAACATCTCCCCTGAGGAAAACATAAAGTTTGAAAAAAAAATGGCTTTGATTTGGTATGGTTTTCCTCAATCTGACTGCCGCCGAGAGGTAATAACCCTGCTCTTAGTGTTTTCTTTCACCTAGAACATCAGATGGTGAACGCGGAGGGTTGATATGTTATACTAATTGGCAGGGAATTTTACTTACAAATTTTAGAAACTGCAGCATTACAAAACTTAATTTAAGTAGCAGTAGGAAACATCTGTGTAGCATTTTCAGGTAACATTGTAAAGCAGTTATACAGCTGCCTTTGGGTGAACTCAGATGTGTATATAGCAAGTGACTGCTGTACATAAACTACAGTATATTGTGCAGCAATTAATGAAAATTGAGTAGATGTTGTTTTTGCTAAGCTATACCAGGTAAAATATTATCTGCTAATCAGAACCTTTTCTAACCTTAGAATCTGTCACTGATGCTTTACAATAAGCATCATTCTACAGCTAGAGTTTGATACCAAAACTTTTGAATCAAGCTCAAACTTTGTGCTGTGGTCACAGTCCCCTGTAGCTCTAACATCAGATATGTTTCTCTGCCTAAAGAGAGCAGTCGCCCAAAGTACAGCTACAGTCTTCTGGTCACCAGATTGGTTTATTATTTTACTTCTTTCTGAGTTGTGTTTAGTTAGCTTATCAGATGCTCTGCATTAGTTAGTGTGCCTTTGTATTTTTAACATTTGCGGTTTCTCCAGTTTCCAGGAACCGGAGGAGGTCTGAGTGTAATGCGGTTCCTGCCTGAAGGGAACTACTCCATTTTAGAGTTCAATTAACAAAATTCACATAAAAACTGCTTTCTTCATCTATTTAAAAGCATTTTTGGGTGAAAACTTATTCACTTTGTCTCCAATTTTCCCACATAAAAAATGTCTTGGGAGACTTTGTATCTAATAATAAAGACGTGACAAGTAAAGTCCTTTCATAGTGAATCTGCTCAATGGTCTAGTTTCGTTAATGTTTCATCCACAAGTCTTCATCTCTTCTTCCGAAGATAATGTTATTTAGATGTTCTGTGGGAGGCCTAGAGCACAAGCCCCGGCTTCCCTGAGTAGGCTCCACTGCATCACTGATACAGGTATATCAGTACTTATACATAATTTGAAGAAACAACTAAAATTAATGAACTAGAAAACAATTTAAAATAATTACAAAGTAACAGCACCTAATGTAGAAAGACAGAGAGAGAAAAGTCACTGCTGATAAAAGAAGGAAGTTGAGACAGGAGGGCCCTAGATAAGAGAGGCACTCCTATCCTACTCCCCTCAATATACCCCATAACTGCAAAACTCTGCCCAACTTGAGAGAATCCCACACCCCTTGATTGCCTAAGGCACAAAATCCATATAGTGCTCCAGTTGATACAGCACCAATTTACGCCATCTGAGGTCAAAAGTCTCCAATCAGTCCATTATTCTGGCAGAAAGCAGCTTAAAATGTAGATTTCTAGCCAAGGCACACCAAGCATCCTGAGCTAGGATCATTTTTGTATGCCATAGTCAAGTGATAGCTTTTAGGGCAAGAATAAGTAACGAATCTGCCTATAAGCCCAATTGACCCTGACCCCTCTGGCAGTGTGAATGTCAGGCTATGGGTAGGTGTAAATAACTCCAGCATAATCATAATGGCTAACCCTGAATCACCTCCTACTAGTAAGGGCCAAGGCCCACAAGCCCACAAAATATGTTTCTGATCTGCCTGCCTGCATCTACAGTCCCTCCAGCACCTACATTATAAGTGTTTTACCTTTTTTCAACTGTGGTTCTACTTTACAGGGAACCAGACCATGTTCTTACAGGCTATCAGTTAAATCTTTAAACCACTTGTCGACAAGGTAAAGATCAGGAAGCATAGAAAGACCAGGAGCAGTTGTGAAATTCACTAGTAGCATTTTTTTTTACTTATTAGTTATGCCCCCTTCACCACCACAGTGGCTGCCTTCCCTCGGGGACTCCCAAGGCTCTTGCCTGCTAAGTATCTGGGAACTGTCGCCTTCACAATTCCCTCCTGTCATCAGGACCTCTGATTACCCCTGAGTGGATGAGAGGAATACCCAAGCCTCTCATCCGTCATCCAAATTGGATGGACTCGTGCAGCTCCTCCCTGGTCCTGGTCTTGTGATGCTGGGGCCGCCTCCAAGCATCGCTGTGGGTCTTTTCCTGCTTTTCTGATCCCGCCTCCTTGCAGTCATCAGCGCACTAGGAGGGCAGAGACAAGGGCACGCAGAGATGTGCCTTGCTCTGTACCTCGGCAGATGACAGCCCCTCCCAGTTCCTGCCTCCTCATCAGCACCTCCACCTGTGGTCACCCAGGTGGCAGTATTGCTGTGAGGAGTGCAGCCCACCCTCCCCGGAGAGGAAGAGCAGCCTCCAGGTGCTCAATCCTCTCCCCTGGCCGGCCTCCTGCAACCCGCAGCTCATTAACGAACCTGTACATGCGCCACAAGCAGAAATCGCACCACTGCCCCAGTAGGCTGGCTCACAAGCAGCATTTATTATTATCAAAATCAGTAAAACAATTGTCCAGGACAGTTATTTACAAATGCAGTACAAACAAAGAAACAAAGCTCTTCATATGAGTTTAGCTCTAAATCTTATTCTCCATCTCTCTGTCTAGAACAAACATTGCTTCTGTTTTTATAAGAAGTCTTTGCCTGGCAATTAAATGCAGGATGAAGGAGTTAAGACATATCCTGTTTCTCACAAAATGCATTAGAACTTCATCAGTTTCTTTGCAGGTGCAATAAAACAGAATATTGTGTCCCAGAACTGACCTCCTGTCGACAACTCTGCAAATGAGCTTATGCTGCAGTCTCAAGGAGGGGTCTCCCCCTGGAGGAGTCCCAGAAATGCACCAGAAGCAATAAGAGGAGGAGGACAAGGAGGGGCAGAGGGAGGTCAAAGAAGGAGAGGGAAGTAATTACAGCAAATAAGGGAAGATAAAAAAACAGGTTAGCTTCCAACAGAGTCAATATTAAATTCTGCTACACTGTCACCGGTGGGTATAGAACACACAATTTCAGGCAGACCACAAATCAGGTGCATAAAATAAACACGAAAGTGCTTATCATTTTATTTTATCAAGTAAAATATACTGAAAGCAAAATGGTAAGCCAGGCAACTGCTTAGCTTCAACAGTTTCTAAGGCTTTTTAGCCTAGCATGACTCAAACAGTGTGAAAACACACACTACCAGGAGGTCTTCCACCTTCCTCAGTCAGTATTCAACTGACCACCCTATCTATCCTCTCAGCACTGTGGTAGGACTTTATAAGTCCACTAGAAGTTAGAAAAATGTTCCCTGCCTTTGATTAACAGCAGACATAACCTAAAACTAGCCTCTAGGGGCCACTGTTGCCCCATAGAGAACAGTTATTTTGCAGCCACCTGAAGCACAGAAGAGAACATGAAGTTCTTTTTTTTCTTTCGTTTACAACATTGGAAAAGGTCAAAACCGAGGTCAGAATATTCTGTGCCTCCTAAACTCTCCTACAGGGTCATACTACCTCATGCTGTTTGCTGTAAAATATATCTTAGAAGGGGCTGCTAACATATAGAAAAAGCAGACAGAAATGTCTGTTATTCTTATATTAAGACTGCCCTCTCATTTTGTAACTGTATTCTTAGTTTTGTTTTGGGTAATATGCACAGAAAGCCATATAAGCAATTCAGCACTTAATTTATAACCAGCCAACCAGCATGTTGGACATTATACAAATTATATAAACTGCTTGGGGAAGGGGCTCAATTTCTCCCAGGTGTGTCCACTATGACAGGGGTCACCCTGTCACACATCCCCATGCATAAGAGGGCAACGGTCCTATGATTAATGTCCAGATCTCAACTAACACCCTGAAGGGTATAGAGCTTCAGCCCACCTCACAGAAGCTCCATCTCAGGGTCCCTTAAAAAAATTACAGTATATTTTCCATCGTTATACAAATACCCTGAGATATCTGAAATTAGTTTCTCCATTAGTAGTCTACAATATCTTCACATACATTTAGGAGAAAGAACCACTAATGGCAGTTTTATGCCATCTACTGACCTTGCCTGACCAGATACACTCAAACAGCTGGACAATCCAACACCAGTAGAACTGCCTTCGGAGGGAGAACTACCTTACTCCGTCCCCACTTAGATATTTAAAGGTAGGCTAGTGACATGCCACGCTGTATGCCTAACAGCCTGTTCCTAACCTCTGAGTTTACATATCAAATCTTATACGCTACTAGCGGTGTTGGCGACCACCTAGTCTCTTCTGTTCATGTGGGAGTCTCCCCTTCCAAGGGTGCCATCTCTTGCCCTTCACCCTCTGGGTTACTCCTCCCACATCACTATCAGAGGTCATTATCTCCGCCCTATAACAGGTCTTAAAGTATGCTGCTACCTGCCTATACATGCCTGGCCAGTAGTATTACAGGGTTAGTCTAGCCAATACCTTCCATGGCTCAGATGCCCTGAGTGACTAGAGGTGTATCCTCCATCGCTCTTTTCCTGTATGCCATGGTTTGTCCGGGGTTGAGCCTCATATGATATAGAACTTCCTAAATTCATACCACCATAACCTGTCCCCACACCACCATTAGCCTGTCTCCCATCCTTGATTTTTACATACCCTTAACTGGGTTATTTCAGGATCCCCACCTACAACTTTCCCCAGTCAACCCCAGGAGAACAATCATTTTTCATAGGAGGAGATTTAAAACGCAAATATCCCTTCAGCTAAAATGGCTCTTTCCATGTTGCTTGAAGTCTTCTGCCCCAGTAATACACTGCTAGTCAAAGTCTTACCTGGGTTCTCCTCGTTCGCTGTCCTCCTCCAAGTAACAGCCCAGAAAACAAGCAGCAAAGGAATCTCCAACAAAGTTGGCACAAATGCTCTGTCACGGGGTCTCCTCCAGAACCCATGGATCCTGCTCCACTGATTCTTCCTCAACATCCTCCATGTGGGACCTCTCGAGTAGCTCCTGGCATCTGCGCTACGCCTCTCTGGTGTAAGTCAACCTCCAGCCATTTCCCACTCATCCAGTGAAGAAGCCATATCAGGGTCTCCATTTGGCCATTGGGTCTATCTCGTCCCATCCATGGTGCCTCGCCCAGGTCACCATCTCCATCAGGCGCTGTCCTCATCTCACCTGGCGCCATGCACCTCTGCCGTATCCTCGGTACCAGGTATGGCACCAACTGACTGACTCCCCTGTTTCCTCAGATGTCCAGTCAGATCCCACTGCTAACACCATATGTCATCGGGTGGGTATAGGATAACACAATTTCAGGCTGACCACAAATCAGGTATATAAAATGCACAAGCGCTTTGTCATTTTATTTTTATGAAGTAAAATATACCGAAGCAAAATGATAAGTCAAACAACTGCTTAGCTTCAGCAGTTTCCAAGGCTTTTTCAGCCTAGCATGACTTGAACAGTGTGAAAGCACACTCTACCAGAATGTCTTCCACCTTCCTCAATCAGTATCCAACTGACCACGTTATCTAGCCTATCTCAGCACCAAGGTAGGGCTTTTTAAAAGCTCACTAGAAGTTGGAAAATGTTTTACATCCTTTTGATTAACAGCAGCCATAACATAAAATTAGCTTCTAGAGCACGCTGTTGCCCAATAGAGAAAGTTTTTGGCAGCCACCTGGAGCACAGAAGAGAACATGCAGTTCTTTTTCTTTTCGTTTGCAACATTGGAAAAGGTCAGAGCTAAGGTCAGAACATTCTGGAAGGGTTCGTATGAAGTGCCACCCTATCTTTGTGAAAAATCAAGTAAGGTTCTCTACACATGAGGGCATGGAGCTTGGAAATACAGCAAGCTGAAGTGACAGCCACTAAGAATAGTGTTTTCCATGAAAGAAAACAGAGGTCACAAGTGACGGCTGGTTCAAAGGGCTCAAGAGTTAATTTCTATTAGGAAGTGGAGATCCCATGGAGAGTGGGTCTTCTGATACTGTAGGTGGCTTAATATGTAACATTCTCTTAAAAACATTTTGGCTAGATGATGTTGATACAGTAATCTACCGTCCAGAGATTCATGAAAGGTCAAAATGGAGGCCAAATGGACTTTGATGGAGGAATAGCTTAATCCTGTCTCGACGATAAAGGCTAGGTAATCCAAGACTTTCAACAATGGACAAGAGTAAGGATCCAGTGATCGAAGTAGCCCATATGGAAAAAGTTTCCATTTGGCATTCTATGTTTCCCTGATTGCTGGTTTATGTGATGCCAGCAATATATTGGCAACAGGAGAGGACACTTGTAAGCATGCTATGAAAGCGTCCTCAGGAGCCAAGCATAGAGGTGTAGTGCCTCAAGTTAGGGTGCAGAATGGTCCCTTGATTCTGAGTTTCCAGATCTGGTCTGATTGGCAATGGAATGGGTTCCTTTACCAAGAACTGCTGAAGTAGAGGAAACCACACATGCCGAGGCCACAGGGGGCAGGTTTGAGTTGTAGTTTCAGGAGAGCCGTTGCAGGAGTGGGATATGGGGGCATAAGAAGAGTCCTGTCCACGCTGGGACTGGGCATCTATTGACAGTCCTTTTGCTCAGGATAATGGAATAGTATCTGGGGAGACGGTGGTTGATTGGGAGGCAAAAGGTCCAGTTGTGGGATCCCCATGGATGAAAGATTTTCTGGAGCACTCAGAATGAAGTGTCCATTCGTGTGTGGATGATTGGTAACGAGAAGGTCGGCCAGAAGGTTGTGACATCCTGGTAGATGGACAGCTTTTAGTATGAGGTGTTGCCGAATGGCTTCCTGCCAGACTGCATGCGCCTCCTTGCACAGAGTACGGATTTCATACCTCCTTGTTTGTTGAGGTAGAATACTACCGCAGTGTTGTTCGACTGAATCAGCAACGGTCCCGGAGACAGGTGGGATTGAAGAGCCTGAGGGCTAAGCGAACCACCCTCAGTTCCAGGAGATTGATGTGAGATGAGGGATGAAGTGGTCCACTTGCCTTATGTCATGTAAGGACCCAGGTGTGCACCCCACCCTTCCGATGCATCCCTGGTCAGCGCCTGCATGGGCGGGGGACTGGAAGGCCATGCCTTGACATAGGTTGGCTTGGAGCATCCACCATACTAGGCAGATCACAATGAGGGAGTGACTCTGATTTTGTCTTTGAAATTTCCTGTTCTTTGAGACTACTGGTTCTGGAGAACCCACTGAACTGGTCTCATCCGTAGATGGGCGAAGCTACCGAGGAATGGTAGTGGCCATATGACCTAGAGACGTAGCATGCATCTGGCTATGACAACATTTTGAGCTTGTATCTGCAATGCCGAGACTGACGCTCATCTTGCCTGTTGGATGGAAGGAAGGCCCTGGCAGAGACAGTATCTGGGACTGCTCCTATATATTGGAGCAACTGAGTAGGGTTGGATTGGACTTGACCAGTTGACTATAATCCTAGAGCTTGGAACAGAGTTAAGGTTGCTTCTAGGGAAGAAATAGCAGTTTGGACTCTGCTTTTATGAGCCAGTCATCCAGGTATGGAAGACAAAGTGCCCGCCCCTTCATAGGGTTGCTGCTATTACCACTAGGCATTTGGCGAACCTTTAGGGGCCGAGGAGAGGCCAAATGGAGTGCCCAGAATTGGTAAAAGGACCCAGCAGGTGAAAACAAAGAAACCTGTGATGGACAAGATGGATAGGGATATGAAGGTAAGCATCCTTCATATCTAGGCACATAGCCAATCCCTTTGTTTCAGTATTAGCATGATGGAATTTACGGTGCTCATGCAGAACCTTTTGTACTGGATGTAAAGGTTCAGTTGTCTGAGGTCCAGTATTGGTCTGAGATCTCCAATTCATTTGGGTACCAGGAAGAAGTGGGAGTAAACCCTTTCGATTTTCTGATGGGGGTACTGGTAAACGCCTTCTTGATAAGAAGAGCCAGTAATTCCTCCTGGAGAATAGGAATATGGTCGGTGGGTAATGGACAGAGCGGGGGATGAGGGGAGGTTTAGAAAGCAATTCCAGAGTGTGACCTCTCTGATCGCCTCTGCTACCCATCCGATGTGATAGTTTTCCAGGCCTCCAAATGGAGGGCCAAATGACCGCCCACAGCTTCTGAGACCTGGTCGAGGAAGCATGGATAGAGCCACAGTAGGTGACTGGGAGACAGGCTGACCATCCCCACCAGGAGGGTGGGAGCGAGGACCCTGGAGGAAGAGGTGTTGTGCTGAGACTGGGAACAACCTCAGGATCCACCTCTATTTGAGCCTCTGTATTTTCCACCTCTTTTGGTATAAAAAGAGGACTGGGGACAGTAGAACAGCAGAGAAGTATGGTACATGCCATGCACTGTACACAGGGTTCTTACTGAAGCCTGGAGATCATCTACCAATATTTTGGTACCTGGCCAGAATGGTTTGGACCCATTAAAGGGAGGCATTAACTACTCTGTGCTGTACATCAGATGTGAAGCCTGAGACACGAAGGCATGCATGGCAGTGCAAGGTAATGCCGGTTGCAGACATGCGGGCTGAAGTATCAACAGCATCATATCCCTAATGAAGTAATTGATGGAAATGGAATTGCCAGTAGATATTGTGGCCAATATTTGTTCCTTTTCCTGTAAAGGAGAGAGTTTATGGACTAAGTCAATGGCAGAGGACAAGAGTGTACACTGGTATTTGACCATATGTCCCATATAATTTAGGATTCTGAGATTCATGGTACTTGATTGGAATACTTTTTTCCCAGATAGTCTATCCCACGATTCTTTATCAAGAGGTAAGGAGCTCATGTGTTTTGGTCATTTGGTACGATCATGAGTGGCAGCAGTCACCACTGAATCTGCTTCAGGGTGGTGGATAAAAGGGATGATCCAGAGGAGCCTGGTAAAGGTGATCCACCTTGTGAGGAATAGCCGTGACTGAAGAAGGCTGGTGCCAGGCTGTAAGCATGGCATTTTGGTATGTTTGGATTAATGTGGGGTACCACTAAGACCACATCTTCTGGGCTGGCCGGTGGTGCTGAGGGTTGAGGCACTGGGCGCGCACCTCACGCGACACCAGCTGACCTGGAGTTCAGCGAACGGACTCGGGTTGACGGGGTCAGTGGGTGAGGGAGGATTGAGCATCCCAATGGATGCTCTCTCCTCTGCGGTGGGATACCAGGGGTGCTATATGCACTCAACACCCTAAGAGAGCCAGTGGAAATGCAGGCTCACAAGGGTTGGCAGCTCTGTCTGCTGGGAGATGCTGTCGGCGCTGGAGAGATATGCATCAGCAAGTCACCTTTCTGGACGATGTCCTCAAAGGCCGACATCTCAGAGGGTTGGGGTAAGGGACAACAGAAAATGGAAAACACCTCGGTGATCCTAGATGACAACCGCCCGAGCCATCCAAGCCACCAATTCTGGGACAGACCCTGCTGTGCAGGTGAGGGCAAAAGGAGAAGGCACTCTAGGGGCAGATCCTGAGCAGAGGAGGCTGGCATGGGATGAACAGCCTGAAGGAGTGGGCACCGAGGGCAGGTAGGAGGGGATAAACAGAAAGTAAAAAAAAGACTGGATCTTTTGGTAACTCTAGATAGTCTGCCATATCCTTACGTTGTTTGTCATGTTCAGTAGTAGAGAATCCCATGCCTTCTGTATTTGGAGCATCTTCTCATGGAAAGATGGGTCATTTGGAGGAGAGGCAGATGCATGCCTGGATAGGTCCTCATTCAATGAGGAGCTCACCGATAGAGGAGGTTGGGGCTGGAAATCCATATCCTGGAATTCCTTGTCCTCCAGATCTCCGTGAAAATCTCCAGGAAATTCAGCCTCATCTGCTAGGTAGTCATCCACGTACAAGGGAGGTGACCAGGTTGGTAAAGGGTCCCTGTCACCCTGAAATTGTTTCGGAGGAGTAGGGAGCGGATGGGTGACTCCAGCTCTCCTGTATTGAGGGCTGAGCATGCCGCATGGCATGCAAGATGTGTTGTACTACTGAGTAATGTCCAGTTCTTTTGAGAGGGAGGGGAGGTTTATGGAAAACCAAAGGGAGGATAGAGGGATTGGATGTAGCCTGAGCAGGCCTTGCCCCTGTGTAGTAAAGTCCAGGGTCCGATTCCTGTCCGCCTGGCCCCTGCGGTACCCACCTGCAAGGGTCGATGGGCAGTATGCATAGCAATGCAGCAGGTTTCCTCAACTGAATGCAGCTCGTCATTGACAGAACTGCTGGGGAAACTGTAGAAACCATTGAAAATGATGGTCCCGTTGATGGAGAGGAGCCCCATCAACGTGGCGCTGATGTTACCTACAGTATAAAAGGTTCATCATAAATTGCCATCAACACGTGGAAAGTGTCATCAACAAGAGGGAATAACCTCCCATCGATGAAGAGGCAGTATGAGAACGCCTCAGAGATGGTGGAGCACCTGTGATGGTGGCCATCAATGAGCGTTGAGGCACGGAGGTTGAGGAGGGCTTTTTGTGTGCCGTTTAAGAGAATCAGTGGATGAGGAGCTCTTGTAGTGAGGTCCTGATTCTCTAAGAGACAATTTCTGCTCCATTAAAAGGTTTTGATTTCCTGCAGCTGTTGTTGACTGGTTGCCTGGTTGAAATCTTGGCAATGTGTGCAGAAGAGGTGTCGTATGGGTCCCAGACACTGTACACAAGTGGTGTGGTTGTCGAAGGGTAGATTTTCCTTCCGCAATGGCAGTGACGAAATAGTGCTATCTTGCTTGAAGATTCTTGGACATTCGTTGTTTGCTTAAAATCTCGCCGATGGCTGCTGTTCTGAAGTTGCTCTAGCTGTTGCGTCAGAGCATAAGATGACAGGAAATGAACTGAGGATACCGGGACCACCCACACATATAGGAAACAGGAAGATGATGTCATGTGTGGGCGGCCTCTGGAAAAGACTGCAGAAGAGCTGCCGCATGCCCACAGCAACCTCTGGGCGGCGACCTATGTATTACCTGCTGCAAGAGGCCACTTCCTGGAAAAATAAGGAGTTACAGTAATAGAGAGACTTTTCCCAGGTGCTGTGGAGGAGGACCAGCACAAAGCCTGATACCTCACAATAAAGGTATGCGGGCCTGTCTCGCCCCTCTTCCCTTGATGGAAGACTCCAGGAGTTCATTTCAAGATAGACCCAAACAATGTCAGATGCCTGGGTTCTGAAATCATTCAACTGGGCTATGCCACAGAATTCTTAATGGATCCCTCAAGGGACACTTTCTGCCGTCCCCAGTTTCAAAGCAAGTGACAAAACGCCACCGATGTCGGACACTGTGACCCACCTCATCCAAATCGGGCTATTGTGCCGGTTCCACCAAATGAGCAAGGTCAAGGGTTCTGTTCCATCTACTTCATAGTTCTCAAGAAGTCCAGGAGCCGCCAGGCCTATTCTGGATCTGAAGCATCTGAACAAGTTTGTCGGCCACAAAACGTTCAAGATGGAGTCACTGAGGTTGATAACCTGGGTTATCAAGCCGGGGACTATTAGCCTCAACAGATCTGATGAATACTTACCTTCACGCCCCATTCATCAGTCCCACCACAAGTACCTCAGGTTCTCGATACTGGGCCAGCATTTCCAGTACAAGACATTTTCATTTGTTCTTGCAACAGCACCCCGAGTTTTCTTGAAGGTGTTGATAGTACTGGTGGCTCAACTATGACAAGAAGGACATTATGTCTACCCTTATCTGGATGACCTGCTCATTTGGGCACTAATGTTGCCTCTAGCGAGGAGATCGGTACTCAGGACCTTGTTGATCCTGGAATCTCATGGCTGGATAGTGAACAGGAGAAGAGCTCCTTGAACCGTTTCAGACCTTGTACCATCAGGGGAAGGCTTCACATGAAAGTAGGGAGGGTTTTTCTGTCACACTCCCGGGAAGAGACCTTATTTTTGGAGATATTGATGGCTCAGGAGTCAGTTGTCGGCTTCTACCCAAAGTCTGCTGAGGATTCTCAGCCTCATGGCAGGAATAATACACTTAGATCCGTGAGGCACACTTCTACATGCAGCCCCTTCAGATGGGATTACTGATGGCCTGGGACTTGTCATCAGAGGACTATCAAGCCAGGATTCTCATCACCACTCAGCTTCATCACTTCCTGAGCTGGTTGTTGAATGTGCACAACCTCAACAAGGTGTGCCACTGGAGGTAATTCTTGCAACAGATGCAAGTCTGCAGGTGGGGGCAGTGATGGACCAACTTCCCACACAGGGATTTGGTCAGTACAGGAACGTCTCTACATAAATGTCCTGAAATTCAGGTGGTCCGCTTAGCTCTACTTCAGTTTCAGTTCATACTGAAGAACTATGCAGTAAAAGTGTGGTCCACAATGCCGCACAGTGGAGTACATAAACAACCAAGGAGGCACAAAAAGCAGAGAAATGCTTTGGGAGGCCTCTGAACACCTGAGCGAGGCAGAGGAGAATCTTCTGTCTCTGTCGGCAGTACATCTAGCAAGGAACTAAACATTCAGGCGGACTGGCTAAGTTCCAAAATGTTCACCGAGGAGAGTGTCAGTTGAACCCGAAGTGTTCAAATTCCTGAGCAATCAGTTCGGCAACCGCAGAGAGATCTGTTCGCATCCAGCCACAATACTCAGAGCCACAGGTTCTTGTGTTGGTTTTGGTCTCCCAGACGAAGCAGTGGATGCTCTGACCCAGGTGTGGTCCTTCCATAGAGCCTGTTCCTTCCTCCACTGCCTCTTTTCAGAAGGTCTTAAGAAAAATAAGACACTAAGAGGACACTGTCTTCTAATAGCCCGGAGTGGCCAAGAAGACCTTGGTTCTCTGATCTAGTGAACCTAGCTCAGCAAGTACCCTTCCGCTTTTCTGTATGAAGGGATCTCCTGTTACAAGGTCCCATTCTCCACCCAAACTGAGGCACAATGCAACTCGTAGACTGACTCCTGAAAGGAGGAGGTCCTCAAGCTAAGTTTCTAGCAAAAATAGTTGAAACTTTAATGGCTGCTAGGAATGCCTCTACATTTATTTATTTATTTTATTGAAAATGTTTCACCAGGAAAGGCACACTGAGCAAAAGATGCTAGTCTCACGGTGCACCTGGGAGGAACATGGGAGAATGGTATACATACAGCAGTCAATCGGTTGAGCATGGAATGGAGCAATACAACAATTGTTACATAATTGAGTGAGATTACATATGAGCTTGTTACCTGAGGAGGACAGTACAGAACATGAGCCTCTAGGTAAGTGTAATACATAATTGAATACACATCTAGGATTATACGTGATTATGTAAGTGCCAGTAACAGAGATTTAACTTTAGCAAGAACAACAAGTTGGCAGCAGGTGATGGAAGTAGGAGATTTGGGATAGAGGAGAGGTTGCAGGGCCTTGCAGTTACCTTTAGAGAGATTCAGGGCATGAAGGGCATCTAGGGTTTCGATGTAGGAGATGTGTCTGAAGGAAAAGGGTTCTAACCAGGCAGTGGGGGGTAGCTGTCTGGGGAGTGGGTATGGTTACAAGAGGAAGGGAATCTAGGAGGGTCGTGGCACAGGTGGTGAAGTAGAAATTAAACCCGGAGGCTACTTTAAGGGGGTCGAGAGGGTCCCTTGGGCATGGAGGAGAGGAGGAGGAGGATTTGAATTTTGGGAGAAAGGGAGTGGATGATTTTCCAGAATTTAGAAGGCCTCCGAGATTTGCTTCTAGGGTGTTGTTAAATATTCGACCTTAGCTAAGTGGATGGCCTTTGTGCACTTGTTGCGGAGCATGCTGATGAGGTGAGATTGTCACCTGGGAGGAGCGGGATTTGTAAGTGCACCAGGCCTTGTCATGGGCTTGTTGGCAAGCTATCAGCTCTGGCGATATCCAGGGAAGGTGAGACCCCGGACTCTAGCTCGTGAAGGGGGCGGTTTGTCCCAGGTGGTAAGGAAGGTGTTCCGGAAGTGTGAAAGGGCAGCCCATGTTAGAGCAGCTTAAATCGGGTCCCAGTTTGAGAGGGTTAGTTCTTCCAGGAGAGAGGAGAGGTTTAGGATTTGTATGACTGTTGGAATATAAATTTGGGAGGGATTTGACTCTGTGGATTTTGTGGACCAAGTAGATTAGACGATGGTCACTAAGGGAGTCAGGAAGGATGCCAGAGCTGACGATGCGTGTGAATGGGAGGCAAGTGACCAGTCAAGAAGGGAGTGGTTTCGGTCTTGTGGTTTGACCGTGTGGGTTCCGTAATGGTTTGGGTAAGGTTGAGGGCAGATATCTCGGTTCGGGTTTTGTTAAAAGTAGGGGATCCAGTTGTGGTTAAAGTCACCCATTACATATAGTTCACCCGATTGGGCAAGAGATGTGAGTTGGCAAAGAAGGTCGGTGACTGTTGTAGCTGGAGTGCCAGGGCAGCAATAAATACCAGCCACAAAGATGGGTGAAGAGGAAGGAGGGAGGGGTCAATTTAACCCTTAAGCAGCTCGTGAAGCTTTGGGTTCAGCTTTTGAAAGAGAGACTGAAAAGGAAGGGCTGAGCTGGTGAGATAGCCTACTCCTCCTCTGGTGGGCCGGTCTTGCCGAGTGATGGTGTACCCTGGAATAACGATGGTATGGTCTGGGAGGTTTGGGTTTAGCCAGGTTTGGATAGGATGATTATGTCAGGGGCATGGTGGGTTGGCTAGAACCTGGAGCAGATCGGTTTGGGGGCTAGAGCTACGAATGTTTAGATGGAGTAGGCATAAACTAGGGGAAGGAAGCCAGGTGTTTGTCAGAGGTGGCCATGGTTGAGGGGTCAGGCGGGGTAACCGGGGCCAGGAGTTGGTGATGGGCCGGATTGAGGTGAATATCCCTGCAGCCAGTAGTAGTAGGGCGAGGTTGGGTGGTGGCATAGAATATGGAGTATCGAGGATTTGGCCATGCGCCATTTGGGGAGGTAGTAGGGGAGGCAGTTTGGAGAAAGTGAGCTCTGGATTGGAAGAGGGGGACCAGGAGGTTGCCAAAGGAATAGCCTGAGGAGGGGGCTTGTAGAGAAACAGGACCAGATGGTGGGTGGAGAGATGCTGTGAATTATAGGGGGCATTTAAAGGATCAGTCAGTGCAGCAGAGGGGGAATGCAGGGTAGCAACTTAGAGGGGGAGTTAAAAGGGGAGGAAAGGTAGGATGAAGAAGATTAGAATAAGGTGGGTAGTAGTTTTGCCATTTTTCCAAGTGCAGGAGGCATGGGTAGGGAGTGGGAGAGGTGCTGTCTAATGTGGGAATGTAGATAGAGGGAGAAGGGAATCACCACGAGAAGCGCTAGTAGATAGCTGGGTGGAGGAGGGGAGGGCTAGTACATGTGAGATGGGACTGGAGTAGGTAGAAAGGGGTGGTAAGTAGCATATTTAACAGGTGGCCTGGGAGGGGGTGGAGGACAAAAATAGCCCAGGAGATGAAGAGCGATCTCAGGCTAGCGGCCGCCCGCAGTCCGCTACAGGGCCTCGCTGGTCGGTAGCAGCTTGGCTGGCTCAGCTGAACAAGCACTCCAATCGGAAGGAGAGGGCTGATCTCTGGTCCAATCAGAGCCTGTCAGCTCAGAGGGCGCACTAATCGGAGAAGGCGCTAGAAGCTGGGCAGTTGAGGGAGTTTGGTGGTGATTACCTTGAAGCGGATCCAGGAGACAGGACCAGGAGGGCAGGAGGGAAGCATCGGTAGAGGTCGGTGGTGGCGGCGCTGGTGCCGCCGGCATCGTGGGCACTGGCCATGGAAAGCTCCTGAGGGAAGACAAAGAGAAGTTGATGAATAAGTAGTTTAGGGAAACAAAAGGAAGGTAGGAGACAGGTTGGAATTAAGAGAGGGGTGGGGGCAACAAGGGACAAAAAGGACAGGAATTAGCAATTCTGGAGGGAGAGCTTAGATAGGCAGGAGTTAGATGGGTGGGGGAGGGGCAGGCTACTAAATGGAGCTAGTGCCGAGTAAGGGAGGTAAAAAGGCAGGGAATAAATGGCCAAGGAGTGTGGAAACAGGGATTGCAGATTAGGCAGATGGAAAATGGCAGTCTTGTTAGGAGAGGAGAGTACAGCAGGAGTAGAAAGCAACACAGGGAAGGCAAGTAAGTAAATAGCTAGTTATCTAGTGTACAGAAGTGAGGGATGCACTGGCTGAAGTCTGCACAAAAGGCTGTATCACTTCAAATTAGCTGACATGCACTAGTTAAAAAGTATACACTAACACAGGCTGCAACACTTCAACATAAGCAGTAAGGTAACAGAGCCTATATTAAGATATAACACGAACAAGTATACAATTACAGGCCTTTAGCTACTTAATAATTATTATACAGTCCAAAAATAGCCCAGGAGCTGAAGAGCGATCTTAGGCTAGGTCGGCCCGCAGTCTGGCTGCAGGGTTCCACGGGTCGGGTAGCAGCTTGGCT
The DNA here is from genome assembly GCA_016271365.2 of Neoceratodus forsteri. Classification (NCBI taxonomy): domain Eukaryota; kingdom Metazoa; phylum Chordata; order Ceratodontiformes; family Ceratodontidae; genus Neoceratodus; species Neoceratodus forsteri. The sequence goes on from CM057451.1 coordinate 1,099,609,561, forward strand.
GGCTCGGCTGAACAGGTGCTCCAATCGGAAGGAGAGGGCTGATCTCTGGTCCAATCAGGGGCCGTCAGTGCAGAAGGTGCACCAATCGGAGGAGGTGCTAGAAGCTGGGTGGTTGAGGGAGTTTGGCGGTGATTACCTTGAGCGGATCCAGGAGACAGGACCAGGAGGGCGGGAGGGCGTTGGTAGAGGTTGGTGGTGGCCGCTGGTGCCACCGGCTTTGTGGGTGCCGCTTAGCGTGGAAGCTCCTTGAAGTGGATCCAGGAGACAGGACCAGGAGGGCGGAAGGGAAGCATCGTAGAGGTCGCTGGTGGCGCCTGGTGCTGCCGGCCTCGTGGCCGCCGCTAGGCGCAGAAAGCTCCTTGAAGTGGATCCAGGAGACGGGACCAGGAGGGTGGGAGGGAAGGCCGGTAGAGGTCGGTGGTGGGCTGCTGCCGCCGAGTCTGGACCATATTTCCATCTTGGGCTAGAGGGAAGGGTTTAAGCCTTCAAGAGCCCCATTTCACAGATTTTGGACTTCCTTCAGGAAGGTGTAGAAAAGAGGCTGTCATTGAACATGCTGAGAAGTCAGGTTTCTGCTCTTGGGACTTCCTTGGGGTTCTCCTAGGAACTAATAGAGAGGTTATTAATTGTTTGCATGCGTTTGGCAGGAGCAGACCACTGTTCTGATCCCTGTATCTCCATGGATCTTAACTTGGTTTTGAATGCTCTCTGTGTAGAACCTTTCGAGATACTATTATCCATCTTGCTCAGTGTGTTGTCTTACAAGGTATGTTTTAGTGGCCATGTGTTCAGTCAGGAGAGTAGGTGAACTCCAGGCCTTGTCCCACAAAGAGCCTTACCTTGTTATGCATAAAGACAAAGTGGTACTCAGGACAGTTCCATCCTTCATCCCTAAAGTATCCAAGACCTTCCAAGTGAACCAGGAAATATGTTTTCCATCCTTTTGCCTGCATTCTTCCCACCCCAACGAGAAGGAGTTACACAAACTGGACTTTGGGGTTGCAGTTCTGATTTACCTTAAGAGAACAGCTGTGTTTCTAAAGTCAGATAGTCTATTTGTTCTTTTGGAGCAGCCAAGCAAGGACAAAAGCCTCTAAGATTACCCTAGCTAGGTGGGAGGGGCCTGTGTTGCTAAGGCCTATGTTGCAAGAAAGAAGAGGCCGCCTGCTCTCATCAAAGCTCACTCCACCAGGCGATGGACACTTCCTGGGCAGAGAGGTGAAGCCTCAGTTTTAGAGCTATGCAAGGTAGTTACGTGGTGTTCAGTCCACACTTTCACAACACATTACAAATTGGATGTTCAGAGTTCTGCTGATGCAGGTTTTGGTCACAGAGTGTTGCAGGCAGCAGTTTGCAAGTAATTTCTGATGTTTCTGTGTATGGGATAATATTCTCCCCTCTCGTTTTTTTCTCTGGGTACTACTTCTAAGAACTCAGTTGTTTTGATTACTCATTGACAATGTGGAGTGCCACAGGAAGAATTACAGTGCCCCCTCTATAAAGAACCCTCTATAACAAACTCCCTCTTATAGTGACCACCTTTGATGACCCCATTTTTCATGAAGTAGGCATATTAACACTCTACAGCAGCTATAGTGAACATCTCAGCTGGCTCCAGAGCTGTTCACTATAGAGCAGGAACACTGTAACTTCATACAGTACTTACCATTATTTCCTTTTATGTTAGCTCCAACATTGTCAGTGTGGACCGCCCGAGCCTGGCTCCTGAGGGAAATTCTTATCCGGTATGCTGGGAGAGGTCCAGTTTCATAAAATCCCTACTTGGATCTCTATATTTTGCTGCACTGTACTCTGATATATATATATAAATATATATATATATATATATATATATATATATATATATATATATATATATATATATATATATATTAAAGTCTAAGTTTATTTAGTCTGCAGACGCAGGTTAACAGGTTACATTAGTGTTCATTAAGTGTTTTCCTGTTGCAGGTAGTTTCACTGCACTCAGTTTAACAAAAAAAAAAAGGATATACCTCACTGTGTATTAGCTTCATTTTCACAGATCTGTGACTGGTACAAAGCCTGTTTGTTGTTAGATGGCTTTCTACGAGAAGAATTGAATAATCCAGATCTTGGGTCCATGAATGACATTACTGTCCTTGAATGCCTGCTAGGAAGGTAAGACAGTTGACAATGTGTACACAGGTGATTGTTTATAATGTATGTAAATGTGTAGCTATTATGGCACTGCAGGTAAATAGTAACTGGGGCATCACTGCAACATGGAATCCTCATATGCCCAACATTGTAAAGCTTAGCTGTGTGTCATGCCCCTGGTAGGGTGCACTATACCCAGTTGTTTTGATTACCCATTGACAATGTTGGCGCTAACAGAAAAGAAATTACGGTTAAGTATCAAGTTAATTTCTTCTTTAAGCTCGAAAAGCTTGTTTACAGAACTGTTAACAGGAGACCAGCTCTGGGACAGAATGTTTTATTTTACTGCATGTGTTAAAACTAGATGTGTTCTTCAGGACGGGCCTCAGGAAAGAAATTAACAATGATCTGGTACATTTTGTGAGAAACAGGAGATGCAGCTTACAATAGCAGGATGCAGAATTAAAACTGCCAGGAAAAAAACAGAAAGAGAAGAATGTTTTGTTTAGACTGATATATGGAGAGATAGAGAGTATGAGATTTAAACTGAGAAAGATTCTCAGAGGTAGGACTTTGTACTGTCTGTATGAAGAGCAATCCTGTACAATTTGAATTTGTGTTTAATTTGGTTGTTATTGATAATAATAAAATGCTACTTGCAAATTTTATAACTGTCTATGCCTCCTGACCTGTGGCCCTATGATACCAAGCAGGATGGTAATACTAATTGGAGGGACTTTAATCTGCTGGATGATGAGTGTGGCATTTGGGCTACAGCTACAATAAGAAGCAGGGCCATCCTCAACTTACTACAAGAGCCATTTCTCAGCCAGCTGGTTAAGGAACCCACTAGGGATGGGGCAGTGCTGGACTTGATATTTACAAAAGGAACAGCATTGTGGATGTCACAGTGGAAGTCCCTGGTGCAAGTTATCACCATACTATGTGGTTTGGCATACAGATTGGGCAAGAGATAAAACACACTTAGACGAGGGTCCTAGATTTTAGGAGGGCATATGTTAAAGAACGGAAACTGCTTCAGTAAATACTTTGAGGAGTGTCGAGACCCAATGGGAAGAGGATTAAGGAGGAATACCAGGCAACGGGCGTGCTGTTTGAAGGCAGGAGCAAGGGAAGTAGGAGGAAGATCTCTAAGGAGGTGACAAAGGATGGGAAGGAGAAGAAAACAGCATTTAGGAAGTACAAGGAGACCCAGACAGAAGAAAACAGGGAGGTATGTCTTGGAAAGCAGAGGGAGGCAGGAAAGAGTGTGAGGACAGCAAAAGCACAAACAGAGGAGAGGATAGCTAAGGAAGTTAAAAGGAAATACCTTCCTCATGTACATGAGTGAAAAGAGAAAACATGGGGAGGGACACTGAGAATCTGGAGGGTGGGGGTGGATTGTGCAGAGGATGATCAAGAAAAATTTTTTAATTATTACTTCTGCTTGGTCTTCACAGTAGAGAGAGGGGAATGGAACAGCATGTTTTAGTAAGCACCAGGGAGAGTGGACACAAGTCCATTTTCAGTACAGAGAGTCCAGATGGGATTGGAAGACCCAAAGGAGAATAAGGCAATGGGCCAGGATGGGATTCACCCATGGGTTGTAAAAGAACTGAGCATGGTGCTAGCTACTCCTGTGGCAACACTATTCAACACCTCATTAGAGATGAGGATTGGCTCTAGAGGGCTGAAGGAGGGCTGATATGGTCCCTCTTCATAAAAGCGGCAACTGCAGGTCAGTCAGTCTCATATCAGTGATGGGGAAATTAATGGAGATCCTACTGAAGGAGAAGCCCATGGAGTACCTGGAGGCTGATGGGTTGCAGGACCACCGGCAATATGTTTCCACTGGGAGTCATGTCAAACAGATCTTATAGATTTCTCTAACTAGGTTACTAAGGAGGTGGATCAAGGGAGAGCAGTGGATGTGGCCTGTCTGGACTTCAGTAAGGCCTTTCACACTGTGCCACACAGGAGGCTAGTTAAGAAACTAAGCATCCTAGGAATGGGGAGAAAGTGATAAGCTGGCTGTCAAGCTGGTTTGAAGGATAGACATCAGAGTGGTGGTAAAGGCAGACACTCAGGGGACAGAAGAGTGACTAGTGGGGTGCCACAAGGATCAGTGCTGGGACTGGTCCTCTTCAAAGTTTTCATAAGTGCCATTGCTGAGGGGCTGGATGGGAAAGTGTGTCTCCTTGCAAATGATACAAATGTGCTACAGGGTGGACACTCAGGAAGGGGTGGAGACATGGCAAAGGGATCTGGGGAAACTAGATGGGTGGTCTAGGGTGTGGCAGCTAGGTCAATGCCAAGAAGTGCAAGGTCAGGCACCTGAAGCAGAGAAACCGAGAAGCTGTATATAAGATGGGGAGAGTTACTTACTGTTGCCAAGCAAGAAAGAGACCTTGGGGTCATCATATCCCATGACCTTTTTGAATTCTGCAGATAATGCAAAGTTATATAATAGGATTGACACAGCAGGAGGGATTGAGGCCATGAGGAGAGATCTGAGCACCCTAGAGAAGTGGTCAGACATTTGGCAGCTGAAGTTCAATGCTAAGAAGTGTGCAATGATGCATGTGGGGCATAAAATCCACTGGCTGGAGAACTGATAAAGCAAACAGAACAGGAAAGGGACCTGGGATTATACGAACATACGAAATTTGCCAGCAGATAGGCCTTGAGGTCTATCAAGTCTGCTCAAATGTGCAGCTAACATCCCTTATCCTGCAGCTGCCTCTCTTCCACCCTTCCCTTCATTGACCCTCCTCCTTGTCCTGTCCCATCCCCTTTGAAGCAGTCCACTGTTCTACTGGATACCACTTCTGTAGGTAACGCATTCCACCCAGCCACCATCTCTCTGTAAAAAGTGTCTCCTCATCTCCCTCCTGAACCTTCCTCCTCCCTCCAGTCTCATATCATGGCCTCACGACCCCTGGTGTCCCTCCCTCCTTTACTTTGAACAGCCCCTCTGTACCTGTCTTGTTTATTCCCTTCATGTGCTTAAAGGTTTCAATCATGTCTCCCCTGCCTCTCCTCTCCTCCAGTGACTACATGTTCAACTCCCTCAGCCTCCTCTCGTATGATAAGTCCCACAGCCCTTGATCATCTTTTGTCACCCTGTGCTGCACCCTCCAGTAACTTAATGTCCTCTTCAGATATGGTGCCAGTACTGCACGCAGTACTCCAGGTGCGGTCTAACTAATGACCTATACAGTGGCAGAATCACCTCCTCCCTCCTTGAGGATATACCCTTGCAATACAGCATTTTATTGGCCTTTGCAGCTGCCTTCCTACATTGTGCTGAGTTGTTCATTGACCCTGTAATGAGCACCCCAGATCTTTCTCCTCCTCTGTCTGGGCTAACTGCACTCCCCAGCTGGTAACTCCTCCTTGGGTTCTTTATCCCAAAATGCAGCACCTTGCACTTTTGGCATTAAAGCCCAGTTGCCAGGTGTCTGACCAGGTTTCAAGCTTTGCCAGATCATCCTGCAACCCCTGCCATCCCCTAGGTCATCCACCACTGCTCCTACCTTGGTATCATCAGCAAACAGACTGATCTTGCTCTTGATGTCCAATGATATGTCTGCAATGAATATCCCAAACAACACTGGTCCCAACACCGAGCCCTGTGGAACACCACTCATTACTACCCTTGGTTGTGAGAGCTCCCACCACCACCCTCTGTTGCCTTCCCTGAAGCCAGTTCCTACCCATCTCACCAGCTTTGCACCTGCCCTGTGCCTACTAACATACTTCCCAGCCTTCCATGCGCACCGAAGTCGAATGCCTTCACTGAAGTCCAGACACAGGACATCCACTACATGGCCCGTGTCCTGTTGCCTAGTTACCCAGTCATAGAACTCGACCAGGTTGGTTTGGCAGGATCTGCCCCATATGAAGCCATGCTGTCTGCTGTCCTGTAGTCCTCTGGCCTCTAGGAGGGTCACCAGCCTTTCCTTCAGGATAGTCTCCATTAGCTTACCCACGATGGATGTGAGGCTCACTGGTCTGTAGTTTCCCGGTTCATCCTTGGGGCCACTCTTGTGGAGGGGCACCACATGAGCCATCCTCCAGTCCTGAGGTACACACCCGAATGTAGTGAGGCATTAAATAGGTCTGCCAAAGGTCCTGCAAGGACCTCTGCCCACTCCTTCAGTACCCTGGGGTGGATGCCATCTGGGCCTGGCACCTTATCCACCCTCAGTGCCTTCAAACCCTCCCAAACTCTGCCCTCCATGATTTCCCCATCTGTCACGCCCTCCCCTGTTTCTGCCATTTCTCCCTTGGTACTCCCCTCTCTCTTTAGTAAATACTGAGCAGAAGTACTCATTTAGTGCTTCTGCCTTATCGCACCCTGCTTCCACCCAACCCCCTCCTTCCTAATCCTTACTATGTGGTCCTTACAGCTCCTTTTCTCCCTGATGTACCTAAAGAAGTCCTTCTCCTCTTAGTAATGCCTTGTGCCAGCCTGAGTTCCGTAGATGCCTTGGCTCCCTTACTGCCCTTGTCACCTCCTTGATTCCGTCCAAGTACTCCTCCCTGTCCTCCCTTCTCCCTGTTTTCTTGTACTTCCTAAAGGCAGCTCTTTTCCTCCTTACCTTTTCCATGACCTCCTTGCTCAACCAGCTCGGTTTCTTAGCCCTAGCCTTCTTGCTCTGGGCCTTGCAGCAGGTTTTGGTTGCCTCCACTATCCCCAGCTTATGAGCTCCCACCTCTGGTTAGTGTCCATACTAGACTGAATTCTGGCCAGGTACCCTTTTACCACTTCCCATCCTCCCAAAGTCGGCCCTCCTGAAGTCCAGCACTCTTGCCAGATTCCACTCTTTCCTTGCCCATATCCAGTGTGAGCCATACTGAGTGATGGTCACTCCTGACAGCAGTTCCTCCACTGTAAGTTCTCTCACAAAGTCCCCATTTGCCAGCACAAGGTCAAGGGTATTCCTAATCTGGTTGGTTCGCTGACCATTTGCAGCAGGAAGCTGTCCTGAAGGCATCCAGCAGTACCTGCTTCCTTCTGTTCCTGGTTGTTGGGGTACTCCAGTCCACTCCTGGCATGTTGAAGTCCCCACAATCACCACAATACCCTTCTCGCAGGTCCTCCTGATCTGTCCTGCTAGTTCCCTGTCTAGCTCCTCCATCTGAGATGGTGGCCTGTACACCACTCCCATTCTAGGGATCCTATTCTTGGAATCCTGGATTTGCATCCATATTGACTCCATACCACCTCCTCCCTTCCTCCCTTACACACTTCAGTCCTCCCTTCACATGTAGTGCCACACCTCCTTTCCCAATCACCCTGTCCCTCTGAAATAACCTGTACCCTGGTACAGACAGGTCCCAGTCATTGTATTGGGTGGCCCATGTTTCTGTGATGGCTGCAATGTCCACCTCTCCTCTGCCATGAGCACCTGTAACTGCAGTTTTCCTCCCAAGGCTCTTAGCATTAAGGGTAACCACCTTCCTCCTTTTCCCTCCCATCCTGCCCTCCTTTACTAGCATCACTAATAGTACTTGCCATTTGTCCTTTGTCACTGTTATGGGGGTAAACTCATATGGTTTCCCAACCTGTGGTCTCTACGTGTCTCTTGCCCAATTGCCACCCCCGCCTCCTAGTTTAAATTCCTACTTCCTCTATGTACTCCTCCATCCTCTTGTTTCAACACTTTCTTTCCCTCCTCACTCAGTGTAATCTGTCCCTGGCATAGAGACTACTGTCCTCCCAGGTCCCTCCACTCCCCCAACAGCCCATATCCTTTAGCACAACACCAGGTTCTTAGCCATCCGTTAAATTCCTCTATTCACAGCTTTCTTGATGCGCTTGCCTTGGGCACTGGAAGTATCTCCGAAAAAGTTACTGATCTTCCTGCCCCTCACATAATTGTCCTAGTTCCTCAAACCTCCCTGGACTATATCTGCTGTCTTGTCAGCCAGGTCGCTCATCCCAAGATGCATAATTAAATGAGGCTTGTCCCTACCCCTTCTAGCATATTTCAGAACAGATTGTCCCACCCTTTCCGCTGTCATTCCTGGCATGGCCTCCACCCAAATGCGACTATGCCTCTCCTTTGCTATCCCACCTGACTCCTCTTAGTATTGAGTCCCCAGCACTAAGATTCCACCACTCTTACTCCCTGCTTGCTTCCATTCATCTCTCTCTCATTTCCGGCTCCTCTTCTCCCTCCTGCACATTATTTCCCCTTTTGCTCCTGTTGCAATTCTCCCAGCAGAACTTCCCCCGCCTGGTTTGGTCCAGGCATTTATCAATTACTCCTCTAATTTCATCATTTCCCTCCTCCACCTTCTTCCTCTCTAGCAGTGCAAAACTATTTTCTGAAGACCCTTCACAAATGCCCACTCCCTCCCTCCCTCTCTTCATAGTAACCTGTTCTCTCCTTTTCACTCCATGACTTTTGCCACTTCTTCACCTCCCTCACAAGTCCCTATCTCCTCCTTCCATTTGTCTTTTTTGTCTCCTGACCTGGTTTCCCTGGCAATCGTTCTTCCTGGCCTGGGCCCTCTTGTCCCTGCTTCTCTTCTTCTGACCCTCTCCTTGCCACTGTTGGCTTAAATCGCCTCCCTCATCTCCCATTTTTCCTCCCTTCAGTATTGGGCTAAACTCACCCCAGTCTGCCTTGCTTGTCTTAGTTCCTCCTGCAGACCCTCAATCTCCTTTTTGAGTTTCTCTATGTAGTTTACACTAAACATCCTCCACTCCGGCATTTTTAGAAAGATTGGTGCACCGCAGTTGTTGCAGCCTACCACCCTACCCATTGCTGGTTGTTGCCCACCAACGACCCCCACCCTTCCAGATGCAGGATACAAACACCCCCCAAGTCTCCTCTCCGCCTCTATCAGTGCAAAACATTCTTTTCTTAATTTCCTTTACCCCTTTGTTGTACACATTTCGATAGATTGAGCAACTGCTTTTATATTCCTAACCTTCCTATCCAAACTCAAAAAGAGACTTTAAGTAGCTATTGCACAACCATCCTCAAACTCCTACTCCTCCTTTCCACAGTGCAATAGCAATGCAAAGAAGTAACAATGAAAGCTCCTAGATTTGCAGTTACTTCCTTCCACTAGAAAGCAGTCACCTCTTCAGTCACTGCTGTTCCTTCCTGGATGTCTGCTTCTGCTATGACAGGTGCATATCCTTTGCCCGTTTGAGGAAGTGATGTCAGAACCCATGGTATAAAGGAAATCATGGACCGAGGCAGATGGGGTGAGGGGTTGGGGGTGGGACCAACCCAAGTCTTCCGGAAACAATCAGGTAGCTGAGGCCTCTGGTCAGACCATTAGCACCCTTCCGCGACTATGCACTAACCTTTGCAGCTAGTGAAGCCAGCAAAATGAATCACAATTCTACTCAAAGCCCCCAAAATAGGTTTGCTACCAAAAGACACAGATCTCAATTCAAACAGTTTCACCAACAACACATCAAAATAGGCTTGCAATTAGAATATTTAGTTCTCTAATTCAAAGAAACAGCCCCAGTTAAATCACACCAAATAGGTTTTAAATCAGAAGAAATAGGCCTCTACAAATGCAGCCTGCTACACAGTGAAACATCAAACAAATGAGCCCACTTATAGCCACCAAAACAGTTTTCAAAATTCCAACAGCCCCAAAACAATACCCTGCTAGCCCATTAGAAGTAGTAAGAAAGAAAAGAAATAACTTCTACCAAGTAAAATCCACAAGAAACAATGTAAAAACAAAAAGAAGCTACTGTACTGTAATCAATCTGATCCTTTCCCTTCTAATTCCTTCTGATTATAATCTCAAACAACCTTAAGGTAGGAGACCATGGTAGTAAGGCAGTAGGTAAAGCTAATAGAATGATGGCATGCATAGGAAGGGGTATAACAAGTAGGAAGAGGAGGTGTTGATGTCATTATACAAGATCATGGTCAGACGGCACCTGAGTACGGGGTACAGTCATCCACGTGCTCCTCTGAGCCCTCATATTGCACAGGGAGGGATGACATGTTTAAATGTTTAAAACATCTAGGCATTCTTGACTAGCCAATCACAACCAGCTTCAGTTTATGGCCAGCAGCGCTTACACAGCCAAGCACTGTCAACCTGTCTTTCTGTTTTTATTCTGAGTGCATCTTTTCTGTGCCATGAGCAAGTGTTCTCTCAGGCAAACCTCGTCGAAACAGCCCGGTTTCATCGGCATTGAACACTCGCTCTGGCAGTAAACCACCAGCCACTATCATATGCAGCAGCTGTTGAATAAAAAGCTCAATGCCCTCATCTGCCACGCTTAGCCTCTCACCACAAAGAAAGCTGGTGAATCCCATGCGCTTCTTAAATCTGTCCAGCCACCCTCGCTTGCTGAGAATGGTCCGAAGTGGCAAGCTGATTGTGAAACTGTAATGCCTTTTCTTTAAGGAGTGGACCAGATATCGGGGTCCCTTCTTTCTCTCCTGCCTGAACCATGTGTAAACTGCAGCATCATGCTGCTCCTCTTTACACATCCTGGTGTTTTTCTTTCATTGGATCCAGCAGCTGTCTCCATACTGACAGCAAAGTCCCTTATTGTAGACTTCCCAACCCCATACCCTGTGTTAAAGCAACAGCAGTCTCGCTGCCTTCTAGCCTGTCAATGATTTGAAGTTTCTGTGCAAAAGTAGGACAACTTGCTTCCTTTTGCCTGAAGGAGAATCCATTACTACACAGTACTGTACTGTACTCTGCCATTACAGTGCATGACACTGCTCATTAGGTGTTCATTAAGGTCATCAGGTCACAGCTGCACAGAATTCCAGTTAATTGTAAAGCATACTAATGACAGCTTTTGACAGCATAGCTATGCGACTCAGATGAATATATGATGAACAAAGGAAAACAGTGGGGTACACATATCGGGTTCAGTTAAATAGGGAGGTTCGGTAGTTCAGGGTCAGATAAACAGGGTTTGACTGTACATATATGTATTTCTTGCTTGCAAGATGTTAGGAAACCTGTGTCCTTGTAATGCTTATGATATATAAGTCGGCATTGCCATCTTCTGATGATTTGTATTGTTATACTGCTACATGCAAACTGTACTCTTTTGTCTTTACAAAGCGATGACTACTACAAAATTGTATAATGTTATCTTGGACTGAGGAGCCACCTCCAATTTAGCCAATAGGACTCATCTCTGTAACTAGAAATGTTTCTGTCTTACAGTAACCATGGTAATTATCGTAGGTATATAATGTAAGACATTACATTTTCTACCTCAGAGACCCCAATAGACACGGAGAATCCTCAAGGTATAGGGAACGCTTAGCATTGGCTTCCAGTTCATATTGGTAAGAACTGCTTAGGGCAACTGTGATTATCCTTTTGGTAGTAATAAACAAGTTTATTACTCTTATGTACAATGTGTCTGTGATTCCTTGCATGCCCATTATTGCCAAGAACTTGAGAGTGAGGTTTAGAACTCCTGACACTGACAACCCAAGGTCATTCCCGAACCTGGATTGCCTGTGCAGCTCGAGGTAAGGTGTCCAGCACCTCAGCCCTCAGCACCACCGAGCTGGCATGATAAGAGACTTTTAAGCATATGAAGGGAATGAATAAAGTGAATGAAGGTAGCTTATTCAAAAGGAAAGCAAGAGTTAAAACAAGGGTACATAACTTAAGATTGGAAGGAGGAAGATTTAAAAGCAATGTAAGGAGATGTTATTTCACTGAGTGGGTGGTGGAACCCTGGTACAGATTACCTAATGAGGTGGTATGTGCAGAAACAGTGGAGGAGTTCAAGAGGGTGTGGGACAGACACAAGGTGTTGGCTAGTGGGCAGAGGAAAATATATATATATTTTTTAGTTGTTTAACCAGGAGTAGCACACTAAGCTGAAAGCTTTTACAGGAGCGACCTGAGAGCACAGGGAAGTTAAGTGACTTGCTCAGGATCACACAGTATGCAAGTGGAAGCTGTGGGATTCAAACCCAGGTCTGGTCTGCTGGATGTCACCAGATTTGCAGCTCAGAGCCTTAAACCACTGTGCTAAATATCCCTGGGGAGTGGAAACAAGTAGGGGGTGGGAAATGGGCAGACTAGATGGATCAGGATGGTCCTTTTCTGCTAGCACATTACTACGATACCTCAAGGTAGCTGGACAGTGTGACAAGGCAGTAGGAAAGGCAGAGTGGGATACTGTGGTGCATTAGGAGGGATTTCTAGCAGGAGAAGGAGGCAGGTGGTGCTGCTGCTGTATCGCTCACTAGTGAGACCCCACCTGGAGTACAGTTCTGGGCTGCACTTCTGCAAAAACATTGACAGGGTGGAAGCAGTACAGAGGGCAACAAAACTGTACGAGGGTAGCAAGAAAAGTCATACAAAGAAGGCTGTGGGATCTCAGCATGTACTCCACAGAGTAGAGCAAAAGGAGACATGATTGAGACCCACAAATATTTCACAAGATAGAGATGGATAGATAGGCGGATAAATGTTTTTATTTTTATACAGGAACAACTCATTAGGAACAAGCCCTATTTTCAACAAATGCCCTGTACTTCAGTATGCATTTGCCAACATTCAACAATGACTAACACAATTCAAATACAGTTATCATAGAACAAACATTTAACTATTTTCAAAATTACATAATAACTAAAAGTCATGTGTAGCAGTCACATGATTTATATAGAATTTTTTTTTAAGAGCAGACTGATTCACTGAGCGAGTTCCTGGCGTTTATATCATTGAGCAGTGAGCTCCAACATTTTGTAACACACATTTGTAGTGTAATTTCCCACATTCATTATATACACATATGTATGGTAAATTCCAGTCCTTTGTTCTCAGTCAATATCTTCCATTTTCAGGGTTTCAGTTATTATATGGTTTCTCAGGGGATGGGCAACTTTTAATTTTAGAGCTTGAAACACCACATAAGCCAATTGTACTTTGGGCACTGTAAATTGTCTGCTTTCCTGTGACCTGTACTGTGTTTGATATATAATTCTGTTTGTTTACCTTTGTAATTCTGCAATCCTTTGTGTAATTTCACCTATCTGTTGTACTGAAATGTCCTGACGTGAACCTATGTAAAGAGCTCTGAGCTCAAATGGTTTTCCAGTACTGAAATAAAAGTACTCTCTTATCTTCTGGCTTCAAGCCAGTTTAATGATGGATAAATTTCACAATGATGTGTACCAAATTTACTTGAACTTGCAAAGATTGCCAGTCTGTTATAAACACAATACATTTTTTCAAAGCTTTCTTAGTTAAATTTCTGTATAACATTGCCACATTCTAAAACTGGAATTAACTGATGTTTAACGGTTTCACTCTAGACTCCTCCGACAAGCAAGAGGATATCCTGCATAATGCACAAAGTTTTGATTTGTCCTTTTAACCAGCAAATCAGTATGTTCTGCAAATATCAGCTTGTATCGACAGACACCCAAGTATTTGTAAACATAGAAACATAGAATTTGACGGCAGATAAGGACCGCTTGGCCCACCTAGTCTGCCCATTTTCCTACCTAACAGATAAGCTGCAGATCCTAGTTAACCAACAGCTTACTTCCTCCTACCACCCACTAGGACTGCCTTATGCCTGTCCCATGCATTCTTGAAGTCCCCACTGTTCTTGACTCCATGACCTCCTCAGGGAGGCTGTTCCATGCATCCACCACCCTCTCAGTGAAAAAATACTTCCTCACATTACCTCTGGAGCCGTCCCCTCAATCTTCAAATTGTGCCCCTTGTTCTTGCACATCTCTTTTTCTGGAAGATGCTACCCTCTTGGACTTTGTTAATTCCCTTGAAGTACTTGAAAGTTTCTATCATGTCCCTCTCTCCCTTCTTTCCTCAAGGGTATACATATCAAGCTCCTTTAGTCTTTCATTATGTCTTCTGGTGCAGACCCTGCACCATTTTGGTTGCCCTCCTCTGGACAGCCTCTACTCTGTCTATGTCTTTGCAGAGATGGGGTCTCCAGAACTGCACACAGTACTCAGATGGGGTCTCACCAACTGTCTGTACAGAGGATAACAACTTCCTGTTTTCTACTATTGATGCCTCTTCCTATGCATCCCTGTATCTCCCCAGCCTTCCTTACTGCCTTCTCACATTGCTTGCCCACCTTTAGGTCATCTGATATAATTACCCCCAGGTCCATTTCTATATTTTACTGTTGTCAGTATCTCACCCCGCCTTGTGTCGCTCCCTGGGTTTTGTTTCCCATGTGCATTACCTTGCACTTCTTTGCATTGAATCTGAGCTGCCATACATTTGACCATTCCTCCAACCTTGCCAAGTCCCTTCTCATTCTTTCCACTCCATCTTGTGTATCAACCCTGTTGCAGATCTTTGTGTCATCTGCAAAGAGACATACTTTTCCTTCCAGTTCCTCTGCAATGTCACTTATAAAGACATTAAAAGGACGGTCCCAGTACTGAACCCTGCGTGTACCCTGCTAGTAACCCTCCTTTCTTCACTGTGTACTCCATTTACTACTACCCTTTGTGTCCTGTTGTCTAGCCAATTTTTATCCAGGTAACCACCTTGGGACCCACTCAAGGCTGGCTATCTTGTGTATTAATCTTTTGTGTGGGACTGTATCAAATGCCTTGCTAAAATCTGGGTAGGCCATGTCACAGCCCCTCCTTGGTCTACTACTTTGGTCACTCAGTCAAAGAAATCTATTAGATTCGTCTGACACAACCTTCCCATCGTGAATCCATGCTGCCTTGGGTCCTGTGCCCCACTGGCCTCTAGGTACTCAACAATTCTTTCCTTCAGAAGTGATTCCATCATTTTCCCTACCACTGAGGTCAAACTAACTGGTCTGTAGTTTCCTGCCTCTGTCCTGCTCCCACTTTTGTGAAGAGGAATCACATTTGCCCTCCTCCAGTCCTCGGGTACCACCCCATCCTCCCATGATTTGTTAAACAGAGTAGTCAGCAGTGTCACTAATTCTACCCTTAGTTCTTTTAGAATTCTTGGGTGAATCCCATCAGGCCCCATTGCTTTGTCCACCTTCAATTTTATTAGTTCTTTCAGAACTCTTTCTTCTGTAAATGGACTGGTATCGACCCCCATCTGCAGAGTGTTTCTCTTGTTTGGTTTAGGTAACTCCCCTCCTCTTCTTTTGTGAATACTGAGCAGAAATATTCGTTCAGTATCCCTGCTTTTCACTGTCACCCTCACCCACACTCCCTCCCCTTTATTAAGCTTCAGTATCCTATCTTTGATCTTTCTTCGCTCCCTAATGTACCTATAGAAGGTCTTATCCCCTTCTTAACAGAACTGACTATCCTTTCCTCGGTTTGGGCCTTTGCTATTCTGACTGCCTTCCCAGCCTCTTTCTGATTTAACTGATAAAGTTCTCTGTCCTGCTGCTTCTGTGTTTCCTTATATTTCCTGAATGCTGTCCTTTTCTCCTTAACCTTCCCTGCCACCTCTTTTGAGAACCATGCGGTTTTTCCTTCGTTGTGTTTTATTGATTTGCTTTACACAAGGCTTGTTGCCTCTGTGATGGCTGTTTTGATCACTCCCATTGTTCCTCCACCCTCCTTCTTGCCTGTTTGCTAGTGCTTTCTGAGGCACTCTCTCATTTTCCCAAAGTCAGCCCTCCTAAAGTCCAGTACTCTTGCTTTTGTTGGCTTGATTGTATGGCTGTGTTTATCGTGAACCACACTGTTTGGTGGTCGCTTGTTCCCAGATGGCTACCCACTTCTAAATCTGAGATTCTTTCTCCATCCCCATTTGAGAGTACCAGGTCTAAGATTGCTCCTCCTGAGTGGGTTCCGATACTAGCTGTCTGAGGCATGCCCCTGTAGGCATCAAAAATGACCCTGTTCTTGAATGTGCCTGCAGCAAAGGTGCTCCAGTTAACAGTTGGCATATTCAGGTCCCCCATCAACAATATCTTCCTTTTCTGCCATTCTAAGAAAGCCTTCTATCATTTCCTTGTCCATTTCCTCCCTGAGATGGGGGTCTGTATACAACCCCATGCAGATTGTGTGCAATTTCCTGTCTCAGGGTGACCCAAAGTGCCTCATCTGCTCCCTGTTTACTCTTTAGTTCTGTTGCTTTGATCCTTCCTTTACATATAGAGCTACTCCTCCTCCTCTTTTACCCTCCCTGTCCCTCCTGTAGATTGTGTATCCTGGTATGTTGACATCCCAGCCATGGTTCTCTGTGTACCATGTTTCTGTGACTGCCACAATATCCAGACAACCCTCTTCCATCAAGGCCACTAGTTCAGGGAGCTTGTTACACAGACTACGGGCATTGGTACTCATCACCCCCACTTTTGATAGCCTTACCCCTTTAGCCCCATTTCTGTCCTTACTGCCTTTGCCTTTTTACATTTAAATCTGTTCTGCTCCCTAATAACTTCTGTACCTTAGTGTTTACCTCAGTAATCACCATGTTTTGTGGGGGGCTCAGTTTCCGTGCTCCTTTCAGTGCCTCCCCTTGGCTAGTTTAAATGCTTGCCAATGAAGCATTTAAACCCTCACCTAGGATCCTGGTTCCCCTGGACAGATGCAGACCATCGCACCAGTATAGGTCTGCATCCCTCCAGGTGGCTCCCCAGTCCCCAATGAAGCCAAACCCTGAGCTCCACACCAGTTTTTCCAACCACTCATTGAATTCCCTGGTGAGGAGTGCCTAGCATCTCCTTGCCATAGACAGGCAGCACCTCCGAAGGTTACCGTGTCGCTACTTGTCTAAGGCCCCTTCCCAACTCTACAAACTCCTCTTGCACTGCTCTGATCCCATTCCTAGCCAGGTCATTTGTCCCTAGGTGGACAATGACATCCAGCTCCCTCCCTTGTGCAGCTCCTCCCATGATCCTGAGGATTCGCTCCTGTCCCTCCAAGCCGTGGCGCCAGGAAGGCACCTTACCTCCCTCTGCCCTTCCTCCCCCATTTCTACCCCACTAATGATCAAGTCCCCAACAGGAGTTGTTTCCTTCCCCTGTGGGGTCCCATGCCACCCTCCTGTGGGTCTCCTTTGTGAAGGTTCCCAGCATCCTCCTTGGTCCACTGCAGGTGCCTCCATAGAGGAACCACTGTCCACCAGAAGAGTGAATGAATTGTGGAGAGGTACAGCTGGAAGGATGCAACTCTGTTCCACCACCCTCTCCTCCTTGAGCCCACCCTGGTCCAGCCACTCCTCATTCTTGGCAGCCTCTGAGGTAGTGGCATTGGCCCTGGTGGTCCCTGGGTGGGGAGGAGGTTTCATCAATCTAGCCAGGTCAGCCTGGAGACGTAGCTGTTTAGATTAATCACTTTTGTCCATTATTGAACTGTATGTCCAAGATCTGATTTGGTAAATGTTCTACCACTGAAGAAAACAGGTACATTGTTTTTTTTTTTTCTACCATGGAATAATAATCCTGACCTAGTAAACCATATCTCCACTGCAAGGAGATCATTCTGAGTTTGTATTCCAGCTCAACCTGGTTGCACACACAGACACCACCTATACTGTGTTATCCCCGTAGGCTGAACCTTGCTGTTACCTGAAACATCCAGCAAATTATTAACATAAATATTAAGAGCAGTGTGCCCAAAACTGAGCCTTGTGGAACCCATTTTTAACAGTTTTGGTGCTGATATAATGGAACCTTGAGAAACGATTGCCTTCTATTCAACAAATAGGGATGAACAATATTCAACATTATAGGTTGAAGGAGCGATCCCAACAATCTGAGCACTCCTTTTCCTGCACATGAGACACTCTTATTCTGTGAAGAGCATCTCACGTGCAGATGCCCTGTAAATGGGCACATTCCGGGACAGTAAAAAAACAAGCAACATTGATCGTCGATCTATAATATATCAATGTGTCCCACGTTGCCACTCATGGTATAAGAGTGGTTTCACTTGCTTTTGCTCAAGTCAGAACAGCTCAACTTTGCTTTGCTACTCTCTCTCAGGCAAAAGCGTCGCGTGACACCGTTCTTGTACCACAGAGTGACTCCATGGGACACATCAACATATAAATGGGGTGAACGAGGCAAAGGTGGGAGTGTCACTTTCAGAGGAAGGAAGGCACTAGAACACGAGGCATGCAATGAAGGTAATAAGAAAAGTTTTGGAGAGATATGAGGAAATACATCTTCATGGAAAGTGTGGCGATGACTGGAACAGCCTGCTAGAAGAGGTAGTGGGGCAGGGACTTTGGGGAGCCTCATGCATGCATGTGATAGGCACAAGAGCACATTAGGTAAAGGAAAGAGAGGTGGAAAAGATGCCGTGGCCAAAAAGGGTTAGAGGTTTTAAATAGGCAGGAAAAGAGGCAGACTAGATGGGCCTCCTAGTCCTTTTCTACCAACAAAGTTTGCTTCTTTGTTTAGCAGTTTTTTGTGTGTGTGATTTTAATGTGGTTCCTGATGTAGGAACTGGAATACATATAGTTTTACTCAGGAAGGATTTTACCAATATAGATTCTGTTAAAGTATTTTTTTACTGTGACAGGGAACCGAAAAAATATTTGTTTAATATCTTTCAGAGATTGGCATGACTGATAGATCCAAAAAAAAAAGAACAGGACCACAGGCTTTAATAATTGTGCACAATGTTTGTGGCTCCTGGAAAGGCAAACTGCCACAAGCCGTGTTTAAGGTACCTGATCATGATTTTATCAGCTGTGAGCTCTGTAAAATGCTTTGCCCTAAAACCCCAAATGAAAGGAACTAAAAGAGAAACAGAGAATTTTATGGCAGATGAGGACCACCTGGCCCATCTAGTATGCCCATTCCCTACCTACTATATAAACTCCAGATCCTACTTGATCTGCAGCCCACCTCCTCCTTCCCACCCCTAGTGTTGCCTTCTGCCTGTCCCATGCATTCCTGAATTCGCCTACCGTTGTTGCTCCCACAACCTCCTCAGGGAGGCTGTTCCATGCATCCACCACCCTTTCTGTGAAAAACTACTTCCCACGTTGCCCTGAGTCTTTCCCTCCAGCCTCATATTGTGAGGCTTCTCAGTCTGCCTCTATGTCACCAAAATACAATAAAGGCTCCGAGGGCATGCCTAATGATGGTGAAAGCATGCATCAGAGGGTCCATCTCCTCAAACAGCAGCAGTATTTGTCACAGGGACAGAGGAAAAAGATAAGGCTGTTCAGCCATCAGATAAGCATGTTAAAGATAACAGGGTGTCTGAAGGGGAACCCTGAGTCCATTGATGCTGACAAAAAAAGCCTCCCAGCAAGCACTGGAAACAGTGTCTGTCATGAAAAAAACAATGTCCTTGACACTGCTCCTGCAAAGGCAAATGAGCTGGCCATCCATCCGTGGAGGAGAATATGTATTATGAGAAGGAGGTGGGTGAACCAGTTGAGCCAGATGGTTTACCTGAACAGGAGTCTGATTCCCTCCTAGGCCTACAGAGGATTATACCTCATACTCTTCTTTCATCAGACAAATACCTTTCAGAAGTATTTGATGCAAGATGATAATACATGCTGGGCGCGTCAGGAGCTCTCTGTTTATGACTTTGTGCTCTGCTTGCTGCTTCATTTTAATCCGTTTGTGTGTTTACTAATTTTTCCCATTTTGCTTTGTAATGTTCTCCCATTTATGTTGTTTTCAGCTGCTTTAAATTTTTGCTTTATTAGTGACTTTTTGTAGTTACCTGTTGAAGTGCTCAGTGTTTCGAGCTCTTCACTCATAGACTAGTAATTTGTAGACTAACCTAATTTTTATTTCCCATTCATTCATGGATCACTGGTGAAGGATGCTTTGCGATCTGGCTCCAATCTGCAGCGATTTAGGGCTGCCTTTTCCTTCCTTGTGGCATATGGTGGATTGCAGTTGAAGATACTTTGCAGACGAAGATACTTTGCTGGGCCATTCTAGGATTCGCAGGATCGACTGAGGACTTTACAGGACTGGCTTGGTGGTTCCTTTTGCAACTTTGAACCACCTAGAAGCTGTGATAAAGATCTGTGGGTCCCCTTCTAAGAGGCGGGGTAGGTGTTATTCGGAACACTGAGGTCAGCTGGAATTTTAACATTGGAAGGGTGGCATGGTTTGGAAGCTATGTTGGGTGTTGGGGCCTCTCGTGCTTAGGGTCAGTTGCTGACTAGGCTTCCTGCGACCGAGCAGGAGTTGTCTCTTGTATTCTCCGGGAGTTGGAGTTGGAGTAATGGTTAGGATTCTTCTTGATTTCCTGGGGACAGTCCTTGCAGTCTGTCTCCTGGGAGTTGTAGCTGGGGGTTGCGGATGGCTGGTTAGGGGCTTGTGAGGTTTGGTGCTCCAGGCGCTCCCTTGGGATCTTGTTGCATGCCCCAGGCCAGCCGTTGCATTGGTGATCTCTTGGGCTGTATCTTGAATGTCTTTTACCTGGATGGAGGTCTGCTATCCCGGCTGCAGAGGCTTGGAAACCTAGTTGTATTTATTTGGCTTGTTCCTTCACATCCTTGAACTTGGGCTATTTTTTACATTGTATCCCGCCTTTTCTTCCTAATAGCTGGGAGCGTTTAGTTGCCTTATCGCAAGGAGCTTTGTGACTTTAATATACTGTGGAGTTCCCTGGCATCTTCCTTATTCCTCCTTGACAGTTGTGATTAAATTTGACTGAGACTTAGTATTGTTATTTACTTTCAATTGGTTTTAGTTACTTTATTAATTTGATCTGCTTTCCTTTCTGTTGGATTTTCCCCACTCGTAAGAGGTAGTGTGGGGGTGAGCTATCTTGGACAAAGTTAACCAGAGTGTTGAGAGTACTCTGGGCCACTAAAACTTGCATTTTATGTTGGTTGTTTTTTGTTTGAATTTATTTTATATTGTTTATTATATTGCATTCTTTTGGAGTGGGGATATTCATAGGGTTGTTTTATGAGGGTTGTATTGCAGTTTAGGGTTATTTTATTGTAATACCATAAGTCTGTTAGGGGTGGGAGAGCTGGGTGTGTTGTTGCTGTTGGTTCTGGGCAAACTAGGGGTTGAAGACAGGTTGGCCTGCTGCTCTCCCAGTCAGGCACTACTCCCCTCTGAACTCCGGGACCTACGGCCCTTTTATTGTCCTCCTTTCCCGCAGTGGTTTATAGCCACTTCAGGGCATTGGGTATTGTCAACAGGAGATGGAGGTGGGCTGGGGGTCCCGAACTTCCGAGGGGGGAGCAGGACAGGCATATCAGGGCTGTATGGACCAGGAGGTGCCATTGGGATGAAATGGTCTCTAGAATGTGGTGCTCCATATTTAGTCTCCATATCCAAGGGCTCCAGTGTTTCTGGGCCAAAGCTTTACTGGTCCCATAATCCCATCTGACTCGAGTGGTGTTATGCAATGCCAGGTCTATCAAAAACAAGATGGCAGTTATCACTGATCTTGTTGGGACAGCAGACCTGGCTTACATCACCGAGACCTGGCTTGATGACAGTGCTAGCCCATATTAGAGGTGGTGGTCCTGGCTGGGTTTTCGTGATACACCACTCAAGATCGGACCACAGGGAGGGGTGTAGCTGTATATTGGAATTAGGCCTTTCTGGTGTACCCAGTTGAAGAGGTCAGTTCATTTGAGTTTACCATAGTAGCAGGTGTGGGCTGCAGGATCATTCTCATCTACCGTCCACGGAGGTGAAAATGTACCTGCAGGAAGTAGCAGACTTCATCGTCGATATGGCATTTAAATCACCCAGGTTGATGGTCCTGGATGACTTTAACACCTAGATCAATGATGAACTCTTGCAGTTTGGACAAGACTTCCTCCAACTTATGAGCTCGTTGGGGTTCACACAGGTAGTTGCCTCTGCTACTCACAGCCACAGTCACTCACCTGATCTGGTCTTCCTCCTGTGGATGGAGACCTTGACTTGGTGGTGGAACCAGTCATATGGCCTGATCACCACACAGTAAGGTTCAGTTTCCAGTCTCCCTTATAGGCATGCCCTGTGGAGATGGTCAGATACCACCCATTGAGGAATGTGACCCCAGAAGGCCTACTGACAGTATTAGACCTATCGGGATTCTTAGGGTAGGCGAGGAACCAGAGAGTTTAGTTCAAGCCTATAAGAAGGCTGTTACTGAAGCTCTGACCCTATCGCCTCCAGTTATTGTTTGCCCTCGGTCCTCTTGGTTTGATGGGACCTTGAGGGAGTAGAGACGAGTTGAACAAAGGTTAGAGTGTTGCTGGCAGAAATCAGCTTCTAAAGCTGACCACCTTAGATTGATGATCATTATCACAGCTATCAATTAGCAGTCACAAGTAAGAAGGCAGAGTTCCTGTCTGGTGAGATTGCTGCTGCTCAGACTCGAACGGCTCAGCTTTTCGAACCATGGACAGGTTGTACAACCAAACCTGTCTATAGGTTGGAGGTGCTTTTCACAAGTTAAGTGTGATGAGTTTGTTCAGTTCTTTGCAGATAAGATCATGAGCATCAGAGCGAGATCTGTCCAGCACTCTCTGTGGGGTTGTTGGTTGTCAGTGTGTGGTCACTCCTCCTTGGTTTTCTTGGATATCTTTCGACCGGCCGGAGGTTGAGGACATTGTGCAGATTGTCCAGAATTGCGGCCAGCATGCTGCAGTTGGATCCGGGCCCAACACGCCTATTATTGGGGTGTATTGAGTCCACTGGTCCAGTCCTTGCAAAGATTGTGTGGTGCTGCTTAGACTTGGGTGAGTTTCAAGCTCTCTGAAGGAGGCAGTGGTGACACCGCTTCTTTAAAAGCTGCTTTGGACTCAAACTGTTTTGCTAACTACAGACCTATCTCTAACCTTCCTTTGTTGGGAAGGTGACTGAAAATAGTTGTGCTGCAACTGGAGTACCATCTTACCATCCACGATGTCTACGATCCTCTCCAGTCTGGTTTCCAGAAAAACATAGTACCGAGACCACTCTGGTTCGGATGCTCAGTGATCTCCTAATGGCAAGAGATCAGAAGCACCATTCCATCTTGATGCTTCTTGATTTCTCTTCAGCATTTGACACTGTGGATCATGGGGTGCTGCCCAAGCGCCTGAGGGTTATCTGCTGCCTGGCTGGTCCAGTTCTCAGATGATTTCAATCTTTCCTTGCTGGCAGATCTCAGAGGGAGGTGTCATTTTTTTTCCTCTGAGCCATTCTCTCTCTGCTGTGCGGGGTTCCCCAGGGCTCAGTGTTGTCCCCCATGTTGTTCGCAGTGTACAGGCTGCCCTCAGAGACCTTGTAAGACGATATGGGCTGAGGTTTCATTGCTATGCTGATGATGCACAGCTCTGCCTGTCTTTGCACCCGACCAGGATAGTGCATTCTCGATGTTTAACAGCTGTCTAGCAGAAATCTATGACTGGATGAAATCCAGCTGGCTAAAACTGAGTTCTGGGAAGACTGAGGTGTTGCTGGTGGACCTGGGTCACCGGATAGAGAGGTTGGCAGTGAGTTTACCCTCCAATCTTTGGCTTGGGGTGTACAGCTGTCTTCTGATGAATGGGCGTGTGATCTGGGGTAGTTCTTGATGATGGGCTAACACTACGCTTCCAGGTGTCGGCAGTCATCAAGTCTTCCTTTATCATCTTAGGGATATCACCAGAATTAGGCACCTTGTTCTGTCTGATGATCTGCCTTCATTGATCCACACCTTTGTGACTTGAGCCTAGAGAACTGCAACTCCTTCTACCTGGGGCTTCGGGGTTGATATCCATCTCTTGCAGCTGGTGCAGAATGCTGTGGCATGGCTGTTGATTGGTACTTCTCATTCAAGTCATATTACTCCCGTGCTCGTGAACTGCACTGGCTGCCTGTACAGTGGCGGATCACCTTCAGGGTCGCGCTTGGCCATCCTCTCCACTCAACTGACAAGGGGTTGTTAGAGGTTCCCAGGGTGCGGCTGAAAACATCTGGGGCCGGGCTTTTATGTTCAGGCCCGCCCCTGTGGAACCTCTACCTTATCAGATTAGTGAGTGTGGGACTGTGGAGAGCTTTAAAGCAGGCCTAAAACTAATTTGTTTAAGCAAGCATTTTACATATAGTCATAGTATCCTTTGATAATTTTAACTGACTTATTTAAATTACATTGTGATTAATTTCAAGTTATACTGTTTGTTTAATGATGTTTTAATTATGTACAGTGCTTTGATTTTTAGAATTGCGCTTAATAACTAAAGCATTATAAATATTGAGCACCTCACCATCTCCTCTCGGAAACAGGAGGGTGAGGAGGAAGCAGAATTTATGGATATTATGGGGTTAGCTTCTACAAGAAGGCTGCTGGTTTTCACACACAAATCACTACAAAAAGCCACCTCAAAAATCATGTCTGCAGCAGACCCAGTGACAGCGGTTGAGACATTATGCCCCTTACCTTTACCATGCTGGCACCTAGGTTCGAGAACGAGCTCAGCTCACCTGGGGTTGGCCAGGGAGGTAAAGGATTGAGCGCCTGACAGGCAGCTGTCCTCTTGGGTGGGGAGGTTTGTTGACTCGTTCCTTGGCCCAGATGGAGGCCTGGGGTAGTGTTGCCAGCTCGAGCAAAACTAAGGGAAGGGCAGCGCTTCATAACGTGTGTATGCCTCCATGTGTGCATGCTTATATGCCACCACAACAAAGGGGACTAAGGGAGAAAAGCAGAAAACAGGTTGGGGCAAGCTATGAATCCTTGCCCGCCTACCTCCGTCCAGCGCCACTGCTGGATCACCCACCTTAATCTGGATTGTGTAACTGGGTGGGCAAAGGATGGCCTTTCCTTCCTGGCCCCACCATGGGAGGTAATCTCTGGGGCATACAGAGATTGGTGGACCGGTGATGCATACCAGGCAAGAGGAGGCAGGGAGAGCGCAGAGAGCCTGCCTGCGGCAACCACCACAAAAAAAAACTCTATGGAAAACAAAATCATGTCTGCACCTAATTCAGCAGCAGGCATAGATTAAAACAGCTGAAAAGAAATATCTGGCAAACATATGGGTGGAATACCTGCAGACCCATGTGATCATGCAGGATTGGTCCAAGCAGCTGCCTGTGAAATGGCTAAGGTCCAAATTCCCTGCACAGTCCCCGAAAAGAACTCCAGAAAACTGTATACTGTGGCCAAAAGGTGTATAAAACAGCATCCCTGCTCCTTCAACTGGCAGCATATTTGGCATATACAGTCCACTATTAGAAGGTGCAGTGGAATACAGCACTGGCACAGACTGATAAGGTGGAAGGTGAGGTGGCACAGAACCTGGCTGCCACAGCAGAGTCAGCCCTGGATACAACTAAATACCAGATCCACATAACTGTAGATACCAATGACTCTGCTTCAAGGGTCTTAGCCCATTTAGTTGTGTTGAGAAAGTTCTCCTGGTTAAGGGCAACCATACTTCCCAGGATACTCAGACCAAGGCCATGGATTTCCATTTTGAAGGAAATTCACTTTCTGGTGACAAAACAGAGGCATGCAAGAAAAAGGTGGATGAATACAAACCACTTTGAAAAAACAGCACTGATACAGAAAAGGCCTCCCATTCCTACAGGACTTATGGTGGGAAGACAGGGCTACTATTCCAGACCCTACACCCCATTCCATGATTACCAACCCCTGAGGGATACTTCAGAGGCATGAGGGTCTTCAAGCGTGCTGCTGTAGCCACAGCCATAAAAATCCTGACAATTCTGCCCAACTCACCCAACCACTTCCAGTGGGGAAGGCTAGCCCACTGTTTCCAGGAATGGGTAAAAATTACCACAAACAAGTAGGTCCTGGAGGTAGTGAGCCAGGGATTGTTCCTGCAGTTCAAGAGGGTTCCAAAACTGCAGAAAATCAAAACTTTCTAGCCCATTCACCAATGGAAAGAATTCTGCTCAACTGGAAGTAAACAAGGTGCTGCAGGCAAAAGCAGTTATAAAGATCCCTACTTCACAGTGGGGCAAGAGCCTATTCTCAAGGTACTTCCTCACCCACAAGAAAAATGGGGCCTGATGACCCATTTAGACTTGAGATATCTGAACATATCAAAGGGAAAGATTCAAGGGGGCACTGTGGAGCACGCCCACTGACTAGACACTATCAGTGAGAGCTCTCTAATCAACTGCAATTAAACTTGCCAAAACAGATTTATTTGGCCAAAAGTGTTTTTTCCGACTGGATCTGTACTTGTTAGGTCGGAAGGATCAAATTGATATATTTTTGACCATGGGATGCAATAATAAAGGCCCCACCCAGCACAAAATCCCAGTCAGCGGAGACACTTCCAGTTGGGTCTGCCACCAAATCCTTGTTGGAGGCTGAACCACTGTGGAGGGTCCTGCAAAGATCAATGCAGGCCATGGATGTCAAAGTGGAATCACTCCTGACCAAATTCGTGGAACAAGATGCTAAAATAGATGCAGTCACTAAAACAGCAAATATAGCAGAATCTATGGCAACAAAGGCACTAGTGTCCTCAGGTCAGCTCTTACAAGAAAATGCCCACCTTAAATACCACCTCAAAGCACTGGAGAACTCTGAGAGAGCCTCTAACATTCGTATTGTGGGACTGCCAGAAAATGTTGAAGAGGACAATCTTTGTACTTTGGGAGTGGCTGCCAAAAGCCCTAAATTTGGAAGCAATCCTGCCACTAGAAAGAATTATCAGAGCCTACTGTATCTCTTAGGTCAGGGGCCACTAACGATCTGCCTTGGACCATCCTCGTGGTGACTTCAACACGGCACATCAGGATCCTGCTCTGCAAGCAGTGAGAGGCTAGACAGCTGAATTTCCATGGATCTACAGTACACCTTTTCCAGATTTATTATGCGCTACTAGTGCCAGACGGAAGAAGTTTGATGGTGTAAGGGCTAAGTTGTGTAGCCTGGGGTGACCCATTCGCTATTGAAGCCTACTAGATTGCGGATCCAGTATGGAGGCCAGATGTGCCAATACACAGATCCTGAGGAGGTCGGTAAAAAGCTGAGACCGTTGCAAAAGAATTTGACCAGACCAGAAGACAGGAATCGTCTGATTAAGAAGAAGATACATGAACATAGCCAGGTTCCATTAACATCTAAAATACTCTTACTTACTAGAGGAAGTAGTTTCATTGCACTCCTCATGTCTGTTCAAAATCTTTTTGGGCTGTTCTTTATGCTACAGTTGCCTTGTTATTGTCAAATTAAATGTTTGTACCTGTTTGGACCTAAAGGATAGTAAGCATTGCAGGGGTTGCTCAAACTGTAAGCCCATGAAAAGTTATTTTGAACACGGTATTTGGCTTTCTTGTAGGTGTCAAAAGTCCCAAGATATGAATATTTAAATCATCTGTAAATCAAAACAAGGCAGCAGCCATTTCATGCAATCTCAAAAAGTGATGTCACTGAGGGCAAGCTGTAATTAACACACAGCTTGCCCCTCAGTGACATCACTACCTGTTTAAGACTACATGAAATGGCTTTTGCTATTTGATTTACACCTTACTTAGCTACAGTATGCATATCTCAAGACTCCTGTCCCTACAGGTAAACCCAATACCTAATTTAAAAGACCTTTTCATGGGCTTTCACAATTTGAGTGACCCCCAGTGTTTACTGTCCCTTTAATGGTTATTTCTACACAATGAATATATACTTTAAATACGGCAGCTTTAAATCTACAACTCTGTAGTTAAAATGGTGGATATTCTAGACAGGTGCTTAGATGGAACTATAGTGCAGACGCTTAGTCTGATGATGCAAATATTTTTCAACTCTTATGTTATTGCAGTTCGATCAGAGATAGTAAATCACTGTTTGTTACTGTTAAGTTGGGAATACATATTTGGAGGAGGGTCACAGAAACACAGGCTGTTGTTTATAAATGTTTGGTACATCTTTTTCTGTTTGACCACTCAAAAGTCTTGTGGGGTGCAGCATATTGTTCTCACTGTTTTCGACTACAGTGACATAGTCTACTCCACAGTCCCGTGTCCGCTTAGCCAGCCTAGACACCATGTTCCACTCTTCTGCCAGTTCATTCTAGACTGTCCGCAATCCACACACCATTGCAACCTATACAGTTCCACTACCCTGCCGTCCCTCCATGATCGTGAGACAAATAAACTGTGCCAGGTTTGCTGCCAAATTCTGGTCCTACCTCCTCCCATATCTGGCCTCTACACTCTCCCAACAATCCCCTCCGCATACTCCCTCAGGAATATGGACCCCAGACTGCTGCACGTCCTGCTTATGCTAACTACCAAAGGCCAGGCTGCCTTTAGCTACCGAATCCCACAGACTTGGAATGCAATGCCAGCTCCATAAGACACGCACAGAACATTTACCAACGCAACCTCTACTTAGAACCCACTTCGCCCAGCTGCTCCTGTTATGACTAATTTCTCAAATTATTATGCTTGTTGTACTACAAGAGTATAGGTAATGTATCTTGACCTTGACGCTCTGTACAATGTTATGAACCCCTGTCTGTTCTCTAAATCAAATGTTTATATGCAAGTCTTGGCTTCCCTAATTGTTCTGCTATTGTATATATTCCATATATTGTTATTGGGTCTCAGATCTGGAATCGAGCTTTTAGCTCAATATGCCTTCCTGGTAAATCCTAAATAAATAACTATAAATAATTAAATATTTTAGGACTTTATTTTGACTACTGAGTGAAGAAACACCCTCATTCGTAAATAAGAATGCTTAGATTATACCAATCTATTACATTGAATGTTTTGGTGCTATATAATGTGATTTCTGGTTTGAGACACTTGTATGTAATTGTTTTACTGTAAAACAAAATATAAGTATGAAAAAGGGAAAGATTCAAGATGGTCATTCTGGACACAATGACACCATCCTTACAAGCAGGGATTGGCTAGGGTCACTGGATCGGAACGATACCTATTTTCAGATTCCAGCCAGACCAGCCCACAGAAAATTCTCAGGTTCAGGCTAGGAAACTGCCAGTACCAGTTTATAGCTCTTCTCTTTGACCTCACTTTAGCACCAAGTGTCTTCACAAAGTGCTTAGCTGTGGTGGCAGCACACCTGAGAAGGCAAGCAGTGGTGGTTTTTCCCAACCTGGATGGCTGATTAGTCTCAAGAAAAACAGAACGAGAGATGAGGTGCTCTATCCAGAAGGTGGACAGTACCCTGGAAAACCTGGGTTTCTGATGAATCTGCAGAAGTCTCAAACAGAACCTGTTCAGATCCTGGACATTCATAAGTGCAGAACTGGATACCCTGCAAGGGATAGCTTTCTTCCTACAAGGAAGGGTATACAATCTGATTGCTACTGTAGAATCCTTCACACTAGGCCAACCAAAGTCTGCAAGGATTTCCTGCAGTTACGGTCACATGGCCTCATCCACAGCAGTGGTGTCCTAGGCCAGATTTCAGAGGAGGGACAGTCAGTATCACTTGAGACCACTGGTCTCAAACATGGGATCCACTTTGCAAGCTAGTGCCAGTCACAAAGGCACTGATGTAGGCACTAGATTGGATGAAGGATGAAATCAACCTTAGAGAGAGCATTCCTTTCCCCAGCAAGTATTCTCACAAAGACGCCTCACTTCTAGGGTGAGGCACCCACCTAGAAGACCTCACAGTGAGTGGCTTTTGGAGACCCAGGAGCACATCAGTCTCCTGCAGCTCAGTACAGTCCTTCTCCTAGCTAGCGTCAAGCTGTTCAAATTGGACAGACACCACCACCACAACAATGTATCACATAAAGAAGCAGGGATGAACACGATTCTCAAGACTGTGCACAGAAGCTATAAGGATCTGGGATCCACTTATTCCCAAGATGCAAAGATTTCTGCAGTACACCTGACCAGGCAAACAATGTCCTGGCAGACTTCCTAGCAGAATCAGCAAGTGAAACCACGAGTGGACCCTAAACCAGCAAGTGCTGGCCTCAGTCTTCAGAAGATGAGGCACTCCAAGAATAGACCTGCTTGCCTCTTGGGAGAACAAGCAGCTTCCCAGTTTTGTTGCAGGCCACCAACAAGGGATACAGTCCTAGAGGATGTCCTAGTTCTGGATTAGACAGAGATGTTCCTGTATGCCTTCCCACCATTCCCACCCAGAGAGTGCTCATAAAGTTCAGAGAGAGCCTGCAACATTGATTCTGATAGCCCCAGACTGGGCCGGCAGACTTGGTACTCAATACTGCTGACTGCCCATCAGGACTCAAATCAGTTTCCATCTGCAACTGAGATACAACCTGTTGACTCAGTGTCAGGGCAGAAAAACATTTCAAACCTCAGATCACTATGTCTGGGGTGTGGTTCTTGAAGAGCTAGAATTTTCTAGTTTGAATCTGTCATAGGTGATGCTGAGGGTGCTTAAGGTTTCCAGGAAATCAGCAGCTAGGAAAGCATACTCCTCTAAGTGGAAGAAATTCTTATACTGGTATGCCCCCAGAAAGATACTCCCAGCACAGGTAGGGCTACCTACAGTTCTTGACTACCTGGTACACTCACAGTCCTTCAGACTGAGGTCCTGCCTCTGACAGTACACCTGGCAGCAATGTCAGCTCACATCAGCAGGCAAGAGGAAGTCCTTGGCCTTTTTCACATGGATAAGGTATCCTTAGGACTAATAAGGAGTTCCTACCTAAAGTGTCTGCCTTGGTCAGATTCACAAATGGCCTGCATGTGAACATGGAGGGTGGTGTTCATGAACCTGAACGAGGCACCCAATCTAGTGGCTCACTCTTTCCGGAAACTATAGCTCAGTAATTTCGAATGAGTATTTCTGTAATGAATTGGCCTCGAGCCATGTCAGAGACAGAAAGCTGATGATTAGGTTAATGGGCATAGGCGTAGAGAGGGGCTGACCCTAGCCTCTCCAATAAAAAGTCATTCTCAAAGCAAATTTTAATAATAATTTTATTTTTTAATTCTAGAGTCCGGGGTTTGGATGGAAATGGGAGGGCACTGTGTGTCGGTGTGCAGCAGGTCAAGTCGGGTGACCTGACTCGTCTCACATGGAGAATATTTCGGTCAATCACAGACACACACACACACACACACTCACTCACTGTGAGGTCAGGTCTGAGAGTGTTGAGATGATTACCATGGACAAGCAGAGCAGTCCTCCACAGAGCAGACCCAGCGGCACTTGCAGTTGTGAAAGCTGCAATAATTTGATCAATTCTTCTAACACAGGGCTCTCCATCCATGCTGTTCACTGGACTGACTCTCAGCACCAGTGGCAGACACTTTCTGTTACTCACTGTACAAGTAGATGGCATGGAGGATTTGTGCTGCATGCCTGCTATTTTATTCATTATCTCTGTTGTGTTTAGTTTAGCATTGTGTCCTTCTAGACTCGGAGCAGCGAGCAATGACAACAGAGGGGACCCAGTCCACTCAGACTTTGTGTTTTTATATGGGTGCAGCTTGTTATAAAACATAGAAATTGTTGGCAGAAAAGGACCACTTGGCCCATCTAGTCTGCCTTTCCCTCCCCATGGCTCCTTTGCCATATTGTCCTTACTCCCTTCTTCCTTTTATACGCTTACCTCTCATATTTAATCCCATGTAGGTATTCCATGCCCTCTTGAATTCCCCTGAGCTCACTCCCACCACCCACTCAGGCAACCTATTCCAGGGACCCACCACCTCTCAGTGAAGTATTGTCCCTCATATTACCCTTTGAAACTGCTCTCCTCCAATTTTAAGGTGTGCCCTTGTTGTTGTATCACTCATTTTGAAAATGTTCCCTTCCTCACCCTGTTTTTTCCGTTCAAATATTTAAAAGTTTCTATCATGTCCCCCCTCCTCCTTGTTTCCACTGTGTATAGGCCAAGCTCCTCAAGCCGTTCCTCATATGATCTCTTGTGCAAGCCTTGCACCATTTTGGTAGCCCTTCTCTGGACCCACTCCACTCTATCTCTGCCCCTTGCAATGATCTCCAGAACTGTACCCATATTCCAGGTGTGGTCTAACCATAGACCTGTATGGCAGCATGATCACCCTCTCTCTCTCCTACTGATACTCTCCCTATGCATGCCAGCATTCTGTTTGCCTTTCCACCACCTTGTTGCACTGATTTGCCACCTTCATATTACCTGAAATGATAATCCCCAGATCCTTTTCCTGCTTTGTTGTCTCAATTTCCTCTCCTTCTAGCCTGTAGCTTGTCTTTGGATTTTGCACCCTATGTGCATTATCTTGCACTTCTTTGCATTAAAGCACAGTTACCACCTCCCGATCATGCCTCCAGCCTGCCTAGATCCTCCCTCATTTTCTCCACCCCCAGTGTATCCCCATTACAGAACTATGTGTCATTTGCAAATAGACACACCTTCCAACATAGACCCTCCGTTATATCCCCAATGTAGATGTTAAAGAGTATTGAGAACAATACTGACCCTAGGGCACCCATTTGTCACTTTTTTCTCCATGGAGTGAGCTCCATTGACAACCACCCTTTGAGTTCTGCCTTCTAGCCAGTTTCTCCCAATCTGTTAATTTCCTCCCTACCTCTAAGCTGCCCAGCTTGTTCACCAGCCTCCGGTGAGGACAGTGTCGAAGGCCTTACTGAAGTCGAGATAGGCCATGTCCACCGTCCCTCCCTGATTACATAGCTCCATCATCTCGTCAAAGAATTCTATCAGGTTCATTTGGCATGACCTTCCTCCTGTAAACCCATGCTGGCTGTCGTCCAAGAGCCCTCCCTCCTCCAGATAGTGCACTAGCCTTTCTTTTATGAGTGCCTCCATCAGTTTACCCACCATGGAGGTAAGACTGACCGGACAATAGTTTCCTGGATTCTCCTCACTCCGCTCTTGTGCAGTGGCACCACATCTGCCTTTTCCAGTCTCCTGGGACTTTCCTGTTGTCAAGGGTAGATTAAACAGCTTCATAAGTGGTTCCATAGCTCCTCCTTCCACTCCTTGAGCACCCTGGGATGTAATGCATCAGGACCCATTTGCCTTGTCTACCCTTAATTTACCTAGTTCTTCCAATACCCTACCTACTGTAAAAGGACTGTGTATACCTCCTGCCTCCATTCCACTATCACTCAATACTGGTCCTTTCCCTCCTCCTCAATCATGAAGATTGAGCTAAAGTATCTGTTTAACATGTCTGCTTTATCTTCATCCTCTCGATCAGAGCTCCCTCCCATTTAGTCTCATTATACCATTTGCATTTTCTTCTCTCGCTTATGTACCTAAAACTTTTATCCCCCATGGCCTTCCTCGCTATTTTCTCCTCTGTATCTGACTTTTGCCCTCCTGACTGTTTGCCCTGCCACCAAAGCTTTTCCTGTATACTTCCTTTCCTCCCTTCCTTGAGTAGCTCTGTATACCCTGAAGCTTTCTTTTTTTCCTTATTGCCCCGTCACCTCTTTAGTGAACCAAAGTGGCCTTCTTCCACGTTTTTCATGCCCACCTTCCTAATGCACTGCTCCGAGCCCTCAAGATTCCCCTTTTATTGCCTCCCACAGTTCCTCAGTGTCCTCTAGATTCTCCTTCCTTCCATCTCCTCTTGAAAATTCCTGTCATTGCCTTAAAATCTGTCCTCCGAAGTCCATTACCTTGGTGGTGGTATGACTTGCTTCCATCCCCATCCTAATACTAAACTTGACTGATCTGTGGTCACTATCCCTAGATTTTCACCCACCTCTACCTATACTGTCCCGTTAGTCATTATTAAGTCCAATGTGGCTTCTCCTCTAGTTGGTTCCCTTACAGGCTGCTGAAGGAATGCTTCCTGCATGGACTCCAGCATCACCCTACTCCTTTCTGATGCTACTGTTGGGATTCTCCCATCAGGAGATTTAAATCCCCCATCAACAGAGTTTCTCCTTGCTTGTCGTCCTTTGTACTGCCTTAATCATCTCCTTATTAACCTCCTCCTCCTCCTCCTGATTCGGTGGTCTGTACACCACTCCCCATACGTATTGCTTCCCCTATCCTTTTGGTTAATCTTGACCCAGAGATCACTACTGGACCCTGATCTTCCTGACCTACCGTTGCCTTTTATCCTCTTTTACATATAATGCCATGCCCCTTTTTGCTATCTTTCCTAAAGATACTGTGCCCTGGCATAACCACCTCCCAATTGTGGTTTTCTGTCCACCATGTCTCCATGACAGCTATCGGGTCTGCCTCTCCCCACCACTGTAGCTTCTAAATCCTCCATTTTATTCCCCAGACTTCTAGCATTTGCCAGCAAGCCTTCCATCTATCCCCCCAACTCATTTTCCTTAATTCTAATATTCCTGTCCCCTTCTGAGGGGCAGTGCTAGCTAAGCAAGACTCACTAGATTCTTTTCCAGTCTTTCCCTAGGTTTGTACTCCCTCCCCTTAGATTAAATCCTACCCAGAATTCTGTCGATATAGCCTTGCAGCTTTTCTCTTAAACACTCTAGCTCCCTCATTTATGTGCAGTCTTTCCCTTGCAATAGGTTCTCCTCTGCCGCATGTCCCCCATTCTCCCATGCATGTGAAGCCCTCCTCCCACACCATTCCCTTAGCCAGTGTTTGAAATCTTTTATCCTCAGTTGTCTACCTGTACTACCGCAGTGTAGAGGCAGAACTCCAAAATGCTAGAGTGCCAGCCATCCCTCTACATTCCTGGCTAGCTCCCTAAACCTCCTTTGTACTTTTCACATTTCCCCAGCCAGATCATTCATGCAGAACCAGGTGCAGTTTACCTTTAAGCAATCTAATATGCTTCTTTATCCTTGGCAGTGCCCTGCTCGCCTCCATCCCTGCATCACAGAGACCAACCTCCTTTTATCTGCCACCCCTTTCTCACCCAGTGGATTCCCTTAATGATTGCAGGCCATAGATCATTACCGCGCCATGCTCTCCATCCCTGGGTGTGGTCCTGTACTTCTGTCCTGATTCCTTTTCCTTGTAATTCGCTTATTGCTGTCCTGGACTTCGTCCTGATCTGACTGCCTGTTCCTCCATAATCTGTACCGCACCCCTCCTATTCCCATGTCACCCTCTATTGCTCTTGCTGCTCCCGTCCCCCATCTGTCCTTTCTTCTGTACTGCCTCGCTCCTCCCTCCCCATTTCCTATTTCGTTCCCTCCTTGTCTTCCTTTCTTTGTCCCCAACTCTTCTCCTGTGTTTCTGCCCTTCACCCCTCTACCTTTTCCCATTCTGCATGTTTCCTCAGCTCCGCTTTCACACTTTGCCATCTGTTGTCCTCTCCTCCTTCTTATCCTCTCCTTCCTGCTGGGTGATCCTTGCCCCTCCCACACTTCCTCTTGCTGTACTTTACTCCTGGTTCCTTATTCCTGGGTTCCAGATCCATGTCTTACAGCCTCTACTTCTCCTTCTCCTGTAATTTGGCTAGGTGAGAACCTGTTTGCTACTCTTATATAGTTTACTGTGCCATCATTAGCCTTCCTGCACCCCAGTGCAATGTACCTTCTCTTGCTTTCTTCCCTTCTCTCCCTCCTGTGTTTTTAATTTGTCCCTCAGCTGTAGTGAACTGGGTCCCCTCCTCTCTGTTTTCATTGCCTGCTGCTCTATTCGCGCTGCTGCTGTGTCCCTTTTGCCTGTGCTCAGATAAGAATGGCAGCTCACATGATAATAATCCTTTGCCTAAACTGCCTTGCTGTTCACTTCTTGCAACTAGGGTATGGTGTGTAGCTTGCAGGCAGTGGGCTGGCAAAATCCTGGGGGTTGGTGGTGAAAGAAGAAGGTAAGTAACAAAGGGTCTAAGTGTAAGCTGGGATCCATTTCACAGAGTGTGAGAGAAATGGAGAGTGAGAAACAATCCACTTTACAAACGAAGAAAGAATGCAATTTCATAACAATTACATTTTTAAACATTCTTGCAGGAAACAGTAACATCCTTATCACAGAATATTTCATCCTGGTGGGCTGTAATGTATCTTACTTAGCTCTAAATGCAGGAAATTGCACCATTTACAATGATGTTTTAAAAGATTTTACTGGAGGCATGCCCCAGACCCTCTAGCTTTGAGAATCCCCCTCTCACTGACTTTGTGCAAGCCTCTGTTAATGGGGTCTTGTCTGAAGCACAAACAATAACTGCTGGTATGCCTCAAGGGTCCATTCTTAGGACCCTATTATTTTCATTGTTCAATGACTTACCTCAAAACTTAAGCTTGTCAAAATCATTCTTTACTCTGATGATGCAGTGTTATACGTGCAAGTAAAGATATGAAAATGTTAAATGAGAAATTCAATACAGAATTTGGTAAAATGTTGAAATGGTTTGCACAAAATAATTTACTGGTGAACAAAAACTAAAACTGTTATTTTGCACTGCTGAAAATTTTGCACAAATGTTGAAAATCTGGCTGTGAAATCAAAGGATGAAAACTTTCTGGATATAGTGAGTTATTTTAGCAGTCGAGGTGTAACATTAAATTCCCCATAACTTATGATGCACACACTTAGTTGGTTTGCAGTCAACTGCATAAGAAATTAGGAACCTTTTATATGAGTAAAAACCTGCATACTGATAGTGCAAGAAAGACCCTTGTCTCAGGGAAGTTTCCTACCCTCCATAGACTATTGGAGCGTGGTATGGGATTGGTCTCAGATAATGTAAGGTCTTAAAGAATCAGTGGCCCAGATATTCAGACTGCGCCTGGCAGTGGGCAAGCACGGCACAGTGCAACTGGGCTTACGGGCCAGGACCAGGTGATATTCAATGGTGATGCACCATGGTGCAGCACCCTGAATATGGCATGGACAGCGCATGATGCGAAGTGGCACTGTGCCAGCACAATTCATAGATAGGGAGCACGGGATGCACTGCAAGCGCAGTTGCGCTGGTGCAACACCAGCAGTATTCAGCAAAGGCATGCAAATGAGTCCATTTGCATGTCATTGCTATCTCATTGCATGCCTTGTGAGGGCAGCCCAGTGCACCTGGCGCCTGCACAGAATGACCTGTGCTGATGGCGGTCCAGGGCATCCCCCCCGTAGTCATGATCGAGGTAAATCGTCGTACAATACTTCCCTGGTAGTCTAGTGGTGCCCCCTCCTCCATGTCCCCGATCGCGGTAGCGGTGGTTCATCCCTGGTAAACTGAAATTTCCCCCCTGTTCCCGCGATCGGGTAATCTCCATAACATAATTCTCTGGATGATCCAGTGGCACCCCCACCCCTCCACCCACAGAGTACCTTTGCCACCCGGCTCCCACCCGTCGTGGGTGGGCGGCTGCAACCCTGCATTACGTGCTCGCCGCCTGCCTAATGACAGGTACATGAGTGAGCCAGCACTGCATTAGGACAGTTCCAACATGAACACTCTATCCACATATTTGGGACTGTCTAGTACAGTGCCTGCAAGTCCATTGGTCCACACTGGGATCACGGGCTTACAGCCCATATCTGTATATGTCATTGCCGCAGGCGGTATGCGGTAGGCGACAGGCCGCCTACCGATGACGGGGAGCGGTGGGGCAAGAGGTTCTGAGGGTGGAGGGGTGGGGTGCCACTGGATCAGCAGGGAACCAATTGGTGGGGATTTACCGCGATCGTGGCAACGGGTGGGGTACCTACAGACTACCAGGGAAGGTTTTAAACTACTGCTACTGGTGATCAGGACATGGGAGGGGTACCACTAGAGTACCAGGGTGCTATGCGTGCTTGTGGACGGTGTTCTGGTGGGAGGTGGCCACCATGGCTGGTGGCTGCTGTGGTTTGCCCTGCAATATAGCAGCCCGCCTGTGGGTGGCCAGGATTTGTTCTCAGCTATTCATGGGCTCAACTTTGGGCCCCTATGCGACATAATGCAGGGTTGTGGCAGCATATGCGCCCGCATCCCAGGCTGAATATGGGAAGTGCCACATAATACATGGACACACCCCTGCATCTGCATACATACATTTCATTGCGCCCAAGCGCCAGGATTGTGCTGTGCCTGGCAGCCTGTTCAATATCCCACTGGGGTGCAGTGGGGGGTTACCGACTCGACTCTGTTGCACCATGCGCAACCCCTTTGAATATCCGGGCAATATGTATAATGCAGTCTGTAGATTTGCCCTACAGGCAAGGCATAGAAATTACCACTGTGTCTTATATAGGAGACTAAACTGGTTGTCTTTGGACCACAAGGACATGCTCCACATAAACTGTTTGACCTATAAAACTCTTTAAAAGGTGATACAAATCCTTTATCAGGTATCATTGTACCTAAAACAACTTGTTACATTTGCAGTGAGATAATCATTTATATAATTTATTTGGTAATTCAGACACAACCTTTGAGTATACACTCTTTTACAAAGGTTCCCTATCAGGATGTAAAACTGCAGAGACATAAAAACTTGACAGTTAACACAAAACATAAGATTACTATGTAATACAGAAAATAGGTAAATAATACATTTGAGTAACCTAGACAACTGAAATTAAACAGCGAGAGGAGATTCCCAATTAGCAACGTGACGGCTATAGGCTGCCCTGGGGCCTGTCAAGGTAGAGTATCGGAAAGGGTAGGAGAAAGAAAGGGGAAGAGTGCGAACGAGGGGTAGATGAGAGAGAAAGAAAGAGAGAGAGAGAGAGAGGATTGGGAGAAGAGAGTATTTGGGGGGAGGGTGGAAAGGGAGGTGTTGGGGAGTATGGAGGAGGGAGCAAGGGGGTGGCAAGGGAGGTAGGTGGGTCCAGAGTAGGTTAAACAGGAGGAAAACTCAGACAGATGAGGAGGGTATCCGGGTTGAGGATATGGATTCAGGTAAGGCAGTTGCAAGCGTTTGAGTTCAGCAGGTACTGTTTCAGTTCA
Source organism: Neoceratodus forsteri (assembly GCA_016271365.2). NCBI lineage: Eukaryota > Metazoa > Chordata > Ceratodontiformes > Ceratodontidae > Neoceratodus > Neoceratodus forsteri. Next base: position 1,099,648,271 of record CM057451.1, read on the forward strand.
CTTTAAAGGCCAAACATTTGTTGTATTAAGAGCTGCAGCAGGATCTCATTTAGCCATAGTGGATCTCGGTACATGAAGGATCTTTGTCCTAGGGAAGTTCTACAAAATGGGACATCAAGCTGTGTTGTCACTGTTCTCCGTGTGTTGTATTTGGAGCTTGCTTCCTTTACCAGGTCTGCAATGCAGGTAGGGGTTAGGAGAGCATGGCCTTTCTCCCTAGCAGGCAAGTTTGGTATCTGATTCTGGATTGAAGCAGTATGTGGGCCAGACCATACAGGGTACAAGTGTGCATGAAGCAGTCAGCATTTAGCAATAGTCTGCAAGCCTTGTTAAGGGCAGTGGCAACCTTTTGAGGGCTGTATCAGTGGCAGCGCCATAAACCACCGCCCATAGTCGACCAGGAGAGGACAGAGTTGGAGACTGAGAGCGGAGGGCTTCAGCAGTTAGGCATTCTTTTGCCTAAACAGGATCCCTACAGCTTTCACCACGCCAATGTGCTGAACATACAAGAGGGTATCATCCACAATGACACCGAGGTACTTGAGCAAGTGAACCTGTTCCAGTGGGGCAGTCAGATGATTTGTGATTGTTAGTTCTGGGCATCTCCTTTTCAGTTGGGGGCTAGAGAGGAGCATTGTCTTGTTTTTTTTGTAGTTTAGTAGCAACCTTTGGGAGTAGAACCAGGTCTCCAGTTGCTGGAAAGATGATTGTAGCTCGGCCTGTAGATGCTCTGTGCGAGAGTGACAGCTAAGAAAAACTACTTGACTTAGTAATGTTGTTTCTTCTAATGGATTCTTGCTGTATTCAGACATAATGCAGTTAGCCCCAGCACTTGAACTGCCCCAGAGAGGAAAGAGTTAACTCTATGCAGAAGCATAGAACGTTGAGCTCGAGCTCAGTTTTCAAACCTCTGTCTGTGTACTTCCCAGTGTAACCGTCAGATTCTTACGAGCACACTTAGTAACATACTATAGTATGGAAATAGTTCAACATATAGCCAAAGGGCAAAAAATCTTTTGGGCCCAGAAGACTCAAGACAAGAACCCACTAAGGAAAGGTAGTGACAATATTTAAGTATAAAACACCAGAAAAATAACAACAACATCCAAGCCACCCAAGAGGGAGGGTACAAGGTACACCCTGAGGTGCAACACTGTACCTGCAGACCACTTCCCAAAAACAGGTTCGAGAGGGAGGTGGGAGGTCTGAATACAGCAAGACTCCATTAGAAGAAACAACATTACTATGGTGAGTAATTGTTTCTTCAAACAACATGAAGTCTTGCTGTATTCAAGCATAATGCAGACTACCAAGCAGTTCCCTATGGAGGAGGAATGCAGAACCTACTTTGGGAATAGGCTCTGCAGTACTGTTACAGCCAACCAAACATCACCCTAGCCTGGATGTCCAGGGAGTAATGCTTGTGAAAGTATGTACTGTTTTCCAGGTGGCTGCTTTACAGATCTCTAACAAAGGTATATCTCTGGCCGCAGCTAGAGAAGCAGCTGTACCCCTAGTCGAATGAGCCTCAGGCCTGAAGGGGCATTGTACCCAACTTGTCATAACAGAATTGTATACAAGAAACAATCCACTTGGCAATAGTTCTTTTAGTGGCAGGTTTACCTTTCCCACTTCACCATAAGTGAGAAACAATTGAAGACCGTCATTTCTATGTGCCTTAGTATGCTCAATGTAGTAGCTAAGGGCCTCTTAACGTCCAGACTGTGTAACCTTCTTTCACCTGAAGAAGAATGGTCAGTGAAAACACAGGAGAGATATAGACTGGTTCAGATGAAAATCTGATACCACTTTGGGCAAGAACCTCCTATTGGTTCTTAGGACCACTTTGTCCCTGTGGAAGGAGATGAAGTCAGGTTCAACTGACAGAGCTGTAACTCACTAATCTGCCTGGCAGAAGTAATAGCTACCAGGAACACAGTTTTCCAGGTCAAGTACTTCAATTGGCGAGCCAGGCGTTCAAGGGCGGCTGCATTAGCTGAGCTATGCAGACATTAAGATCCCAAGTGGAGTGGGCTCCTAAAGGGAGGGTTAAGTGAACCAGACCTTTGAAAACTTTCTGAAAATAGGATGAGATGCCAGGAAGAGCCCTTTCCGCTGAAAGAAATGCAGAGACAGCTGCTAGATGAACCTTCAGAGGGCGGGGCTCACGGCCCAGACCATTCAGATGAACTAGATAGTCTAAGGTTGTGGAAATGTCTGCAGAATCAGGCAGGATGCCTTTCTGAGCGCACCAAATACTGAATCTTTTCCATGTGGAGTTGTACGTTTTTCTAGTGGAAGGCTTCCTGAGACCTTCAGACTTTCCAGAACTCCCTGAGAAAGATGTAGTACTGTATATTCTAACTCTTCAAGAGCCAGGCCTTGAGATTGAGAGACTGGAGATTGGGGCACCAGATCTGCCCCGGGAGGAGGACAGGAGATTGTATGTCCTGAGCAGAGACAGGGGACGTGACACTGACAAGGACAGCAGTAGAGGATACCACAGCTGTCTGGCCCAGTCTGGAGCCAACAGTATCACTGGCAGGGTTGAGTCCTGATCTTGATCAGAACTCTGAACAGCAGAGGGAAGGGAGGGAAGGCATAGAGAAACCTGCTCTTCCAGTCCAAAAGAGAGCATCCTGGGAACCCTCCCAGCACTGGAGGTCTGCAACAAAACAGAGGAAGTTGATGATTGTCCGGTGCTGCAAAGAGATCTATCTCTGGAGTGCCCCACCTGGAGAAGATGACCTTCAGGATGTGAGGATCCAGGGACCATTCGTGATGTCCCTGTGAAATTCTGCTCAGAGCCTCTGCTAGTATGATGTCCTGCCCTGGAAGGTGAACTGCTACCAGAGAAGTCTGAAGAGAATAGGCAGAGACCACAGCTTCATGGCCTCTGTGCACAAGGCTGAGGACCGAGTGCCTCCTGTTTGTTGGTGTACCACATTGTGGTGGTGGTGTCTGTCCTAACTTGGACCACCTTGCCCTTGACTGAATCCGAGAAGCTCTGCAGGGCTAGGAAAACTGCCCTGAGTTCCAGGAGATTTATATGAAGGAGAGACTCTTGTGGGGACCAGACCCCTTGAGCTGTCAGGGCTCCCAGGTGGGCTCCCACCCTAGGAGAGAAGTATCCGTAGTTAGAACTACTGATGGGACTTGAGGAGAAATGGAACCCCTTGTCTGAGATTGTCCTGGTCCAGCCACCACTGGAGAGCTTGGACCAGAGTCTGAGTCACTGGGATCAGTTTGGTAAGTGAATCCTTCTTTTGAAACCAAAAGACCTTAGATGAAACTGAATGTCCCTCATCTGGAACCTTGCTCCTGCACCACTGCCGTGGAAGCTGCCATGTGGCCCAGGAGCTGGAGGAACTGTCTTGCTGGGCGGAGACCTGAGGTCGAAAAGAGGAAGCGAATCCACTAGGGCCTTCACCTGCCAGGGAAGGAAGGCTTTTGCTTGTACAGTGTCCAACTCTATGCCTATAAAGGTAAGAAGTTGAACTGGTTCGAGACAGACTTTGGAAGATTGAGAAGAAACCCCAAGGAGCTGGAGTAGGTCATGGGTAGTTTGAAGAGCTGACTTGACCTGTAAAGGTGACTGACCCACTAAGAGCCAGTCGTCCAGATACGGAAGATGGTGATACCTGTCTTCTGAGGTAAGCCAACACTACTGCAAGGCACTTTGTGAACACCCTTGAGCTGATGTTAGCCGAATGGCACAGCTCTGAATTGGTAATGGCCTGAAGGCAACTCGAACCTGAGGAATTTTTGTGGGAGCACCTGATAGGAATATGGAAGTAGGCATCCTTGAGGTCCAGAGATGCTAGCCAATTCCTGGCCTTAGGAGGGAAGGATTATTCCCAGAGTTACCATTTTGAATTTGGGCTTTGAAATGTGTTTGTTCAAATACCTTAGGTCTAGGATGGGTTGCCACTCCCTGTTTTTCTTTGTAGTGGAAGTACCTGGAGTACAGTCCTTTTCCCTGTGCTGAGTAGGAACCTTCCCTATAGCTCTGAGAGCTAGAAGAGAGAAACCTCTGCCTCTAGGGCAATGGTTTCTGAGAGGATGCAGGTGGAAAGACTTGGCCCTCTTTTTAGAAATTTTTGAGCTGAGGGCCAGTCCCTGGCTACTACTTCCAGGAACCACTTGTCTGAGGTCATAGACTTCAGGCCTGGAAGTAGTAAGCCAGCCTGCTTCCTACTGAAATGGGGAGTCGACCCCGACTGACACATCAGGGTGTCTGCTTGGCAGAAGCCTTAGACTGAGAGGAGGAGGAGCAGCTCTGCTCATCCTCCTGCCCCTCCCTCTGAAGAACCCCTCTGTGGGAAGGAGAGGAGGCCTGGGCTTGGTAAAAATGGCTTTGAAAGGGCCTGCCCCTGCCCCTAGACTGCTGCTTTGTGCAGAGTGGCTTGCCTTTCTTGGCCTGTGCACTCCTGTATGTGGTCCTGTATTCATCCATTTTCTTCATGTAAGCCTCTGTCTGCTTCCCAAACAGAGAGTTACCTACTACAGGAAAATCCATAGCCTTAGACTGGGTATTCTGTGAAAGGCTAGTACATCTGAGCCAAGCATGTCTTCTGAGAGACACAGATGTAGCCATGACTCTAGATGCCACATCATTGGAGTCCCAGCAGCATGACATTGCATTTTGATGCCTCAATTCCATCAGCAGCCACCTCCTCCAGCTCCTTGGCTAGCTGGGAGACGCCTGTTTAGCCAGTTCCAGAACCGTATCCCATCTGGATTTCTGGTACCTGGCTGTGTAGGCCATATAAGTAGCCTGCCTGAGTCCCAAGAGGATGCCAAATACTGTTTTTTGGCCATGGCATCCACTTTCCTGGAGTCATTATCCGGGGGTGAAGCCAAAGAATGTTAGCCCTGTTACAGGCTGCAGCCTGCACTACTCCAACATGGCTGCAATGATTATAAGGAACTCCTGAGCTGAGCCTGATAACAAATACCTCCTCCTGCCCATTCTCTTATCCACAGGAGGTATTGAATTAGGATTTGTAAAATTCTGTGTGCTGTTTCCCAAGGATTTATGAAGAGGATAGACAGTCTTTGGACTCTGGATGTCCATCATTTCCAGAAAATCAGGCTCTTCATCCTGCTCCACAGCTTGAACCAAGGGAAGCTTTTCTGCCATCTTTTGTAGAACAAAAATGTGAAGGGGACTCAGAGAGCGTGGAGAAGAGACACCTGAGGGCTTTGTCTAGGAGATGTCCGGTTCAATGGGCACATCCAGACCCCCTGGTCATCATCATCATCCTCGGATAGTCTTCATTTCCTCACTCCTCATAAAAGCGCCTGGATCATAATCCGGAGGAGACGGATCCGACCGAACTGCCGCCTAACCGGCGACAATGCTAATCACTTTGGTTATTTCTGTCTGTGTTGAGAGTGCGATACCAGATCCAAACCGGCAGACTTACGCTTCTTTTGATGGAACTGACCCTCAGGGTCAGCTCTCCTTTGCCCAAGGAGGAATCGCCTAGGTCAGTAGGCACTTCCTCAGGTTCGGCCGCAACCGAACTGGGCTGGCCATCCAGATCTACAGACTTCTCGGCCTCCCTTCCTTCACGCCTACTCAGCCTTTTTCCCAGAGTGGATTTGGAAAGTTTTTACAAATTGGCAGTCTGACTCAGGGGTGGTCAACCCCAGACAATAAACACAGATGAGGTGGGGGTCAGGCCTTAGCAAAGGCCTCCCACCTACAGTACAGTGTTGAAACCCAGTGGGACCGGTTTTCTTCTGGGTTTCTCAGACATGGCCAACCTAACAAATTACCCTATTGCAGCTTTCAAGCCAGGTAATACAATAACTGATCGGTTACAAACCATGTCACAGGCTTTTTAAAAGAACCAGCAAAAAGTAGAGTTACGTAAGAACTTACTGTAACAGTAGATCTTCAAGAGAGGCACTTGCAGTAGCTATATATATGAGACTGACGCTGGCAGGTGGCAGGACCCCAGAAACATTTCTAGCTAGCAGTCCCTGGCGAGGGACCGCCTCACATCAGGTGACCGCGTCAGGAGACATCGGATAAGGGGCGGTCCTGGCCGCCCGCCTTTCCAGCTCTTTTCTGCCGCAGGTCAAAAGAGGCCGGACGAGAGAGAAGCAAGATATTTCGTCCAATGGAAAAGGAGCTGAAAAAGCCTAGGGGATGGAGGGATGGAGTAGACCTTATGCAAGAGCCTCTCAAGATCTACTGTTACGTGTAAGTTCTTACGTAACTGTACTATCTTACTTGAGAGGGCTCTTGCAGTAGGTAAATACATAGGACTGAATCCCAAGCAGTCTGGAACAAAGAGAGGCACTGGGAGGAGGAAAACTACTTCAAAGGTAGTTCTGGTTGTGCAAGTCTCAAGATAGAGGCCTTGCAAAACAGCCAGCCTGAAGCCTGCTCTGGCAGCGAGAGGCAACATCCAAACTGTAGTGTTTCAGTAAGGTATGGACGGAAGTCCAGGTGGCGGCAGCGCAGATGTCTGTCGAGACACATTCTTGAAACAAGCCGCAGAGGCAGCTACTCCTCTTGTGGAGTGGCCTCTGACTTGACCAGGAGGGTCTTGTTGTATTGTCATAACAGAAAGTGATGCAATGAGCCAACCACTTAGACAGGCATTGCTTGGAAACAGCATTGCCTTCCCTTTGTGAGCAAAGAGACGAACAACTGATCAGTCTTTCTGAGATCTTTCGTTCTGTTGGTGTAGTATCTCAGAATCCAGTGAACATCCATAGTATGGAGTAAATACTCCTTGATTAGAGTACTGTGTAAAAGGCAGATAACTCTATGGACTGATTTAAGGTAGACTCTGCTACTACTTTAGGTAGAAACTTAGGATTCGTGGAAGAGTAACTCGTTCCTTGTGAAAATCAAGTAGGGATTTTACACATCAGGGCCTGAGCTCAGAGATTCTTCTGTCAAGTAATGGGCACCAAGAAGAGCGCTTCCTTGAAAGGAACTTCAAATCCACAGAAGCTGCAGGTTTGAAGGGAGGAGAGTAAGTTTCTCGAGAACAAAATTCAAGTCCCAAGGGGAGCAGGAGTACGGATGGGGGCCTCAGATGGAGGACCCCTCTGAGAAAGGTCTTGGAGACCTCCAGTTGAGCAAAAGCCTTGTCTGTGAAGGGAACATGATAGGTCTAAATGGCCGCATGTGTACCTTCAGAGAGGAATGGCTGAGACCCAGGTCAAACAGATGACGTAGATACTCCAGCAGAAGCCCCGCTGAACAGGAGAAAGGTTCCACGTTCTTGGAAGCGGCCCAAATAGTGAATCTTTTCCACTTCATGGCATAGGTGGATCTGGTGGAGGGTTTTCTGGCCTCCACTAAAATCTCCGCCACTTTGGAAGACACTCCAAAACGGGATTAGCTAGGTCTGCAGGAGCCATGCCTGCAGTTGAAGGGATTTGAGGCCTGGATGGACCAGGGTCCCTTGATCCTGGGTCAACAAACCTCGAGATAGAGGAAGAGGAGGAACCTCTGAATATTGTTGTAGAAGAGAGAACCAGATTTGCCTGGGCCAGAAAGGAGTGATCAGAATCATTCTCGCTCCTTCTGAAGCTAGTTTCTGCAAGACTTGTGGGATAAGTGGAATTGGGGAAAGGCATAGACGAATCTGTCTTTCCAGTCTAGAGACAGAGCGACATCCTAAAGCGCCTCGCTCTGGAGCGAGCGAGCAGAAGATGGGAAGTTTTGCATTTAGGGGGATGCAAACAGGTCGACCTGTGGTGTTCCCCAAAGTTGAAGATATTGTCTAGGACCCCTTGGTCCAGTTCCCACTCTGTGAGTCAGAGCAGAAGAGTGACTTAGCTTGTCTGCCAGGGTGTTGTCGACTCCTGGAACGTGAATCGCTGTGAGGTGAAGGTCATGTTGTGTTGCCCAATCCCAAACCCTCATAGCCTCCTGCATAGAGGGTAGGACCGAGTCCCTCCTGCTTGTTGATATACCACACCACGTACATGTTGTCCGTCTGGACAGCTAGGTGGCCAAGAAGGATGTAATGGTGAAGGGCTTGGAGAGTGTACAACACTGCGCAAGCTCAAGCACATTGATGTGGAGAGCTTGTTCTAGCTTGGACCAGGAGCCCTGGGTCCAATGAGGGCCTAGATGGGCTTCCTAACCTTCGCCTGTGGTGTCTGTTGTTAGAGTCTGGGAGGGGAGGATGAAAGAAAGGTACTCCCTAAACAGGTTCTCTCTCGAACCATCCACCATTGCAAGTCTCGCACCATCGGCAGGAGATCAGAACTGAGTGATCTAGGTCGCCCACTAGCTGATCCCACTGAGAGCGTAGAGTCCACTGAGATTCTCATGCGTAGTCGGCGTGAGGTACCGTCGGAATAGCAGCCCATGAGCCCGAGAAGGCGAAGGACCGACCTCACAGGGACCATCCTGCGGTCGGACAACAGACTTATTTGGGTCTGAAGGGTGACCACCCTGTCCAGAGGTAGGAAGCCCCTTGCCCATGGTCGTATCGAGGATCGCCCTAATAAACTGTAGCCCTGGGATGGGTCCAGATGAGACTTGGAATGGTTGATGGTATTACCCAGGCAGGCAAAACCTGCTGGGTAAGGGAAGGAAACGCAGGAGTTCCTCCCTGGACAAGGCCGCCAGGAGCCAGTCGTCCAGGTACGGGAAACCTGCACTTCCTTGGTACACAGGTGGGCTGCCACCACTGCCTCAGCCCACCAGGAGGCCAGAGTCTCCTGCAGGTCCACCGCGGCCACGAGGGCGGTGGAGGAGGAGAAGGCGGGGATAAGGATATGGGTTATAACCGTATGGAGCGTATCCAAACCCGGCTGCAGGTAGCCCGCCGCCGGGTATTGTGGCATCGAGTACCGCGACATCGGAAGCCCGCATCGGGTACTGTGGCACCAGATACTGCGGTCCCAGGTACACCGCATCGAATAGGATGGAGGATACCGGGAGTGGGGAGGGGCTGCTGAAGCAGGCGTGCCCAGCCGGAGGCCTCACGAGTGGGGTCCATAGTGGAGAGCCCGGAGGGCCTGATGGGGAGCAGAATGTCTCCCAGAGTCAGTAAGACTGACGCCAGGGCCAACAGCGGAGGTGCTGGTGCCGGAGGTACCGAATCGAGGGGCCGGCATTGGAGCCGGCGTCCCGGGAGCGACATCAGGTCCAGCACTCCAGGTGGAGGAAGGACTGACGGTGGCAAAGATCCCCAGCCTCGCCGCGGGATGGAGGGAAAAGTCCCGGATCCGGGCTGGGAGACTCTGGTTCCCCAGGCGACAGCAAAGGCTGCGGGGAACTGGGTACGATGGATGTGGGGGTCAGTCGTCGGTTCCTTCGCTGGCGGACATCGGACGAGCCGACGTGAGGCTTAATGGCGAGCCTCCCGCTGCCAGAGGAGCCGACATCCGACTTACGAGAGCCATCACCAGAGGCAGACCGAGTAGCGTGATCGGCCTGGTCCGGTGGAGAGGAGGCCGCGCTGCTGCCCCAGAGGTCGGACGCCTTTACCGCTCTTCTCCGGGCGGACGCCAGAGGAGCTGGACGCCGCTTACCGGAGTCGCCTACAGTGGTAGGCCGCGAGCCTGTGGTCGACCAGGGCAGAGGCCTCCAACTGCCCAGAGGTGCCCGCAAGGCCCGAGCATGAGCCAGACAGGCGGGCCGATGCCCCTCGAAACCTCCGAGGCGGCGTCGAGGAACGATCCCCTGAGGGGATGTTACCTGTATCCCAGCGACTCCCCGAGGGAGACGCTGTGGAGGAGCCCTTTCCCGGTGCCTCTCCTTCTCCTTCTTCTTCCGATGGCCTTTCTTTGGGGAAGTGGATGCCTGCCTCAGTTTTTGAGCTCCTTCTCCATAGAACTCATTTTCTTCTTTAGAATATGGGCTTCCAGGATTGCTGCCGCCTTTTCCGGTAGCCGTGTTGAAACTGAGGCAGTGCTGGCACTTCTCGACCGGGTGATCGGGGCCTAAGCAGAACAGGCACAGGGTGTGGCCATCCTTGTGTGGTAGTTGGGCTCCGCCGAATCGCACTTATTCTTGTGCTCGAAGGGTGTAGGGGCGACATACACGCCGCTAGTACTGGCGTTAGTCGAAAAAATAAAGATTTTTAGGTAAAAACCGTCGAAGGTAGGGGCTGACGAAGCACAAACTTTTCCGCGAGGCGCCTGTATGAGCTAATGAAGGGAAAGAACTGAAGGCGGGCGTCCGGACCGCCTTTATACCGACGCCTCCTGACGCCGGTCACCTGACGTGGGGTGGTCCTCGCCAGGACTGCTAGCTAGGAATTTATCCTGGGGCCCTGCCACCCGCCGTGTCAGTCCTATATGTAATTACCTACTGCAAGAGCCCTCTCGAAGTAAGATCCTCAGTTCTTTTGAAACTGATTGGTACCAGAACACCACTCTAATCCCAGAAATAAATTTAAACGAATGGGTTGGTTCCAAACCGACTGACCGAAAGAAACTGAAGAAAAGAACAATTTCCAACTTTTCACAGAATAAAACACAGTTACTATCTATCTACACACTACCTGTACCGTAGACAGAGGCTGGAACCGAAAATAACAAAAAATTATACGGTTTAAACTGAACGCTTTACTTTACGAACCCAAGCAGAGGAAATCTCTAGAGCGACTTCACTGTTAGGCGGAGTAAAGAATCTAACGGTTACACTGGGAAGTACCACAGACAGAGGTTTGAAAACTGAGCTCGAACTCAACGCTCTATGCTTCTGCATAGAGTTAACTCTTTCCTCTCCGGGCAGTTCAACTGCTGGGGCTAACTGCATCATGTCTGAATACAGCAAGACTTCATGTTGTTTGAAGTAGGACAGCATCATTGGCATATAGAATGACTTTGCTAGTGCAGGCATCGGGTAGGTCGCTCAGGAACATGCTGAAGAGCAGTGGACCCAGGATGCTCCCTTGAGGCACCCTTAGCAAGACTTCCTTGGATGCAGATATGGAGTGACCTATCTTGACCCTTTGAGACTGGGAGGTTAGGTAGTCCTGGAACCACAGAGCAGCATTTGGGGAAACACCAAGGGCATGCAGTTGAGACAAGAGGAGTGGTGGCAGACTGTGTCGAATGCCTTTGTTAGATCAATGAAGATGGACTCAACCAGTTTTCCCTCATCCAATACCTTATGGACATATTCAGTGAAATCCGCCAGTGCAGTGTCCGTGCTTGTGGAGTTTCCTAAAGCTGTGCTTCTGGGGACATTGCAGCTGGTATTTGTGAATATAGTCAGTAAACTGGTCTGCCACAATCCTTTCCAGTGCTTTAGTGAGGAGGAGAGGATAGAGATGGGCCTATAATTTGTGGTCAGTGACCTATCACCTTCTTTATGCACCGGGGTCACCAGCACTTGTTTCAAGGAGAAGGAATTTGCGAGCTGGAGGAATTTATTGAAAATTGTAGTGACAGGAGCGATGACTTTGTTGATTGCCAGCACCAGCAGTTTCATGTCAATGTTGTCAGACCCATTCTGGTTTTCCCAGGACCTTTTTGACATAACCCAGTGCTTCTTTGACAGTGACTCTATTGAAGTAAAATTGAGGGTGCGAGTTGATGTCCGGTGGGCGTCTATTATCAGCTTTGATAGGCTTGAGGTATTCAGCTGGTAGAACAGAGCTAAGATCCATGAAGGTGGAGTTGAACTCTTCGGCAATGTGTGTGGGGGTCCATGGTATTTGTCCCATTAATGTTTAGCAGTGATGGCTGTGTTTTGTCAGCCTTCCTGTGAGTGCCTTTATATTGTCCCATCACCCCAGGTTCTTTTCAATTGATCCTTGTAGAAATTAGCCTTGGCATTCCTGATGAGATGTGTGCATGTGTTTCTGGTTGCCCTGTATCTTTGAAGGTCACTGGGCTTACTGGAGGCCCTGGCTAGATACCAAAGCTTGTCTCTTGCCCTCATGTGATCTAGAAGTTCACTAGTAATCCATCCACTGTTATGGCTGCGTGTTTTCTTTTTGAACGGAGCAAATCTGTCACAAACACTATTAAAGTTATCAATAAAGTACTGGAGTGTTATGTCAAGGTCATGCAGTACCTTAAGGGAGACCAATCAATCTGAGAAAGTGCCTCCTTGAAAGCTGAGAGCTGCCCTTTCCTGAGAATTCTGCAGTTGACAAAGACAGGTGATGCATTTTGAATTTATTGGACCACAGACAAGTGACAGGGGAGTGGTCGCTTAGGAATCTGGTAGTACCAAGACATTGGTAATCCTGTCAGGTGAGCTTGCAGGAGCCAGTCCAGGAGCGTGTGCTTACCAGTCTTCTGGTTCATTCTAGTGGGCTCCGTGACTAATTGCGTGAGGAGGGAACTGTCTATATGGTATCCTTCTGGTTGGTCGATTCATTACTCGCCAATTGATGTTGAAGTCCCCAGTCACAATGAGCTCACAGTTGTTGTTAACGCCAGCCAAGGACCCAATAGTTTAATTAGACAGTCTTTGGCCATTTTCGGTGGGAGATAGATGCATGCAATGACAAGAGAATTTTTATGTTCACCAAAAATGATTCTAACTGCAAAGAGCTCATTGTCAACGCTGCAGGTTGTGATGGGGAGCACAATGCCTTGTAGGATGTTCCGTAAATAAATCAGACAGTCAGCCGCCTCTTTTCCCATTCTTATCACATCTAAAAAATTGTCAACCTGGGAGCACTATCTCATTATCCCTGACCTGGGTGGATAGCCAGGTCTCAGTCAGTAAAGTATATCAGGGTTATATAGGGTGGTCCACACCTGCAGTTGAGGCATCTTTGGAGTTAGGCAGCAGATATTCATCATAGCAAGTTTAAAGCCATTCCCTTTGGCCTGGTATAACCTGGCCTGCTCATGGGGTTAGGTTGCATTCTTGATGTCGTAATATTAAATCATGCAGATAGTTATGTTCATGGATATGTAATATAGTAATCTTGTCCAAGGTACCAGGAGTCAAATGATGAAAAATAATCAAATCCACAGGAAATGGTGAACTACTAGGGACCAGTAAACTTGTTACTGTAGATCAAAGACCCAGAATGTGTTACATTCCTGAAGGTGATGAACATTGGCCTGGGGCATATGCAGGATGTAAAATCCTTTGTTAGTGTCTTCCTTTGTTCTCCAAAATGGTTGTGAAAAGACCTCAACAATGAGCACAGATCCTTTAGGAACAAGTCAGACAGAAATGTGGATTCAATGCAGCACTCCACAACTCAGAGCTTGTATAACAGATTTACTGACCTTACCTTTGCTTTTGATAGCTTCCAAAAGAGTTGATTTATGATGAGAATGCCGATTTCTGGTGGTGATGTTTTACAGTTTCTTAGTCCAGGAAACGTTCATAGATGTCAATTTCAAGAACAGTCCAGTTCCTCCAAGCAGAAACACATGAAAATTCACAAAAACTAAACTACTGGCAGAGACAAACACAGAAATCCAGCCCCACTGTAGGTGACATGACCTTTCTGCCACAAAACCATGTTGTTTGTAATCCTGGAGCCTGTTGCTCTCATACCGCTATCCATCCCACAGTTCAAAACCTCAAAGGTCAGAAATATTTTATGTATGTTGCAGCTAAAAATAGGAATACATTGAATTCTAATATTAGGAACTCAAACAATTTTAGCCAATTAAAAACAGGTACAAGCACTTAGTGCCTTTTTTCTGTACTTGTATTTTTCTATGTCATTGCCATTTTATGCAACATGTTAATGCTTGCCCATAATTCTGTACTTGAATTTGTACTGTTTTTTCAATTTTGCAATCTGTAACTACTTGTCTGTATCAGAGGACCTCCTTGTGAATGAACTTGCTCAACTGAGTTTTCGTACAATATACTTGAACAAAACCTGTTTGATGTCTGAAGTAAGCTTCAGATGCTTTTAGTACTATCACCTTTGTACAAATTGAATGTTATCTCTGTCTTTATAATATTTCATTTATGTATGATGTTTCTATTATGAGTTTTGTTACTGTGGCTTTATAACTTGTTTTTGTATACTCTGGGTCGTGGCATGTAAAAGGCCATGTGACCCAGAGCATCTTACACAGTTAATAACATTTATTTTCTAAAACTTTATGTTTACTGAATTTATAATGAAATAAATCCACAACATTATCCAGGCACAGCATCCTCAAAAACAGAAAATGTACATAAATATAACGTTGACTAATACTAAGATTGAAATGGTCTGTACACATAAGTAACCTCACAGGGGGAGATAATCGAATTAACAAAACAATAAGAGTCCCAAGAGAGCATTTTTACCATCAAGGAAGCAGGCCATGTATCTCCAAAACATAATGTCCAGAAGATAGAAAAATCCTACACTGAAGCACCATGGCATATCAGCCATGAGATCTGCGTAAGATACGAATATGTCTAGGAAAACATAGAATGCTAGGCTCCCACCGGAGTAGAACGAAGACAGTGCATGAAATAAGGATGCAAATAAAAAAAATGTACATGACTAAATAAGCTTAACATCATATAAATCATAAACTATATAAACATAAGGACGAGTTACAGAAGAAATTAAGCAGCAAATGTGCCAGTGAACTTCAGAATCTTCCCCGCGATCCTAAACAGATGTATAGGAGTCCAGATGAGCAAAATACAGCAGCCCACAGTGGTAAAGTTAACTGCACTCACCACATCAGTCCAGACACAATCAGACCCCGATCAAAGTAGTCATGTGGCTTCAAGATTACCTTTGTCCGAATCAGAGCAAGTTTCCACAGAAAGTGTCCCTGGTCAGCTTTGAGTTTCAGTACCAGTTTACCTGCATCTTGCGGGTTATTAAACAGATAGGCTGTAGTCCCAACAGTAACATGAAGATGGGCAGAAAACAGCAAAGCAAAGGGCAAGTCCAAAGCCTGGAGTATGCACTTGATTGTGACTTTGCCAGCTGGCTATGATTGCTGTATGATAGTTGTAATATAAAATATAGTGTGAGTCTGTGCTCCATGGGTGGCCCCCAGGTTTCAGCTACAGGAACTGACCAGATCATCTCTGTAATGTAATTAACTTCCTTGAGACATTGCATTTTATGGCCTTTGTATGACCTCCTGCCTCTGACATTGGGAAGCTAAATATACAGTTTATTACAGGACAGGACATGGCTATATTAGCACCTAAGTGATGTCACGGCAGAGTTGTAAAAACCTTTGATGTTCCTTGGGAAAATAAAAAAACAGCTTCCAGTTCAAAGAAAAAGCTGACTAAAAATTGTCATAATTTTAGAAATGAGTTTAAATATCTCCTGACAGGAAATCTTGTGTTTTTATATATTCTAAAATGAGGAGCTAGATGACTCACAGAAGGGATGTGGAGAGACACAGTTTAAACTAATACTGGTGTCTGATCTTTTGTCATATTCCATCTTGGGACGCTAGAGACAGCTCTCAGCTCTCTGATCTAACTATAGGTACTTAGAGGTAATACATTGATAGAAAAGTCTAAATGTATTGTGGTAGGAGATTTTGTGTTGTACTTTTCCTGTTTTCTTTTAAGTGATTGTATGCTCTTTGATATATTGTTCTGTGTTTACATTTTACATATTTTTATCCATTTTAGTAAACCTTTATTCAAAAGACTGCCAGGGTGTCCTAAATTCTTTTTTGCATGTGACTTATAGATGGTTAAGTTTGACAACAGTTCAAAAGCTGACGGTGTTACTAAACTGGGAAAAGGTAAGAATATACCTAAGGTCTTTTATAGCTTTTTAAAGGTTCATTTGGATACCTGGTTAGGTGCCCTTAGGCGAAAGATATATTGCATCCCCGAAAAGAATATTATTTGAGCCTGTACATTTGGGTATGCTAGCATAAGGTTCACAGTTTGAATCCCCTAGAACTTGAGACCAAAGATGATTTGGACCCACAAGCAGACAGGAGGGTTACCTTGTCTTTTACCTGTTCACATTACTGCGCTTGGAGGTTAGCACTGTGGGAGCAGAGGGCCTGACCTGCTGAGTGCATTTGTGACAGATTTGGTTGTCAGTAGTGCAGATAAATTTGGTAACACAAGCTTTAACTGTTCAGTGTGTCAGCTTAATACTGTATAGCTCGCTTGCAAAATAAGGCAGTGATTTATTTTTAAAAAGGAAACAGACCTATATCATTTTGCTTACAGTCAAGTTCCTACTTGTTTTATTTTTTTATAAACTGCAAGTTAGAGTAGCCATAGTTAGGGAAGAAGATGGCTTCCAACTACAGTGGGTACACTACAGACAACTTGAGGCAGTTGTGCCAGGACAGAGGAGTACTGCATGAGGTGAGAGCCACCAAGCAGAACCTTGTGGAAGCCCTGATGGCAGCAGATGCCCAGAGCATCGAGTCACAGACTGTGACTGTAAGGACCAAACCTTGGGCGTGGAGAGGCTAGCGGCCAGTGCAGTGTTCAGATCCGGTGATGAGGGCAGCAGGGCCAGTGCAAGTGAAGGGCCACAGCAGCAGGGAAAGTTACCAGCATTCTG
This sequence comes from Neoceratodus forsteri, assembly GCA_016271365.2. Classification (NCBI taxonomy): domain Eukaryota; kingdom Metazoa; phylum Chordata; order Ceratodontiformes; family Ceratodontidae; genus Neoceratodus; species Neoceratodus forsteri. Next base: position 1,099,664,701 of record CM057451.1, read on the forward strand.
GAGCAAGAAGCAATTAGGCTGCAGATTGAGTTGCGCAGAATAGAGCTGGAGTTCCAGAGAGATGCTGGGCAAGAGAATGAGCTGCAGATGAGAAAAGGGAGAGAACAACTAGAAGCTGACCATGAAGAGTGTGAGTGGCAGTGAGCCGCAGAGGAGAAGAGGGATGGGGAACAGCGGAAGGCTGACCATGAGCGCCAAAGGCGACATGAACTGGAGAAGCTACGACTCCAACCACCAGCACCAGAGCAGGTAAGTGGCTTGGGTTTAACTGGAACTATAGGACTGGGTTACAAAGTGAATTTTAAATTGATAGCTGAATTTAAGAGGGGAGGATATGGATGCCTTTTTAAAGTCCTTTGAAAAACTTTGTATTCAGGCAAAAATTCCTAGAGGGTCCTGGAGCTTCCAGCTATCCCTGCTACTTACCGAAAGCTCGGGATGCATTGAATCAAATGGACAATGAGGACAGTAATGATTACAGCAAACTTAAAGCTGCACTTTTAAAAAGTTTGATTTAACTACAGAAGCATACAGAGCTAAATTCTGTAAGCTCAGGAGAAGCCCTGACATGAGCTACGAGAAGCTAGCCATGAAACAATGTCAATGTTTAAAATGTTGGTGGGAGGAATTGAAACAAACTTTGTAGATAAAATTGAAAATGCTGTTTTGTTAGAACAGTTTTTCTGGGCATGCTGGGCACAGTTGAAAACCTGGCTGGAGAACCGAGATCCCAAAACAGTGCAAGAGGCTGCTGAACTCTCAGACTGCTATGCCAAGAGCAGACCTGCTCTGAGAGCGAATAGAGTGGGCATGGCAATGCAGAAAGGGAAAGCGTGCCTTCAGGGCAGCTAAAACCCTAACTGCCTCCACCAAACCAGTTAGCCCCAGGTTTCAAAGAAAAGAGTTCTCTGAGAAAAGAAACAAATGTTGGGTTTGTAAAGAAACTGGGCATATTGCCAGACAGTGTCCCAAAAGGATGAGCAATGCAACATGGGGCTAGGAAAGAGGTAGGTTGTTTGTGTTCTCTCTGGAAGCATGCCTGTGAACATGAGGAACACATGCACCCAGTCACGATGAATGGTGCACAGACACAAGGGTTAAGGGACACAGGGACATCCCTGACATTGGTAAAGGGGATCTGGTAGAGCCTGGTCAGCTTATACCCAATGAATTTGTAACTGTACAAGACTTTACTAGTGAAATGTTGCCCTCTCTAGTGTTCTCCTAGATTGGGGTAAAACAGGGGAACTGTGCAACAGGTGGCTGTAGCCAAAACTTTAGCAGTTGATGTCATCCTTAGCAACAATCTCAAATGGGATGGTGTGTGCAGTTACCTATAGCCAAGTGGCAAGGGAAAGTTGTAGTTCCCTGGACCCCACAGAAGCCATTGTGGAAACCACTGGAAGGCTGGTTCCCCAGCCTGTCTCCCTGATATGGAGACTAACAAAAGGGGGTAGAAATTTCCCCAGTAGCAGTTAACCACACAGCTATGGAGGGTTACTCCGAAGAAGGAGGGGTGACCCACTGTCAGAGGGGTTAGGGATGACAGTGATCCTGAGTGCCCTGATGCTAGTACTAGTGCTAGGGACCCTAGTTTAGAGACTGAAGGGACCTGTTCTATGCCTTAGGGAATGTGTAAGGAGTTTGTAGCTGCTCAGAAAAGTGACCCTAGTCTAGAAAGCTGAGGGCTTGGGCAGACTGATGGAGCACAGGGAGGTGATGGTAAACAAAGTTTATTGGGAGAATGGACTGATGCATAGTCAGGCTGTGAAGACAGAGGAGGGGTGATGGGCAGGCAGCTTGTCATTCCCAGGGGTACCTTGAGCAGTTGCTCAAGATTGCACATGATATTCCTGTCTGGTCATCTGGGAATCATGCACTATGCAGTGGTTGGCCCAGAATTTCTATTGGCCCAATGTCACCCAGCAGGTGAAGCAGTATTGTAGGTCTTATCACCAGTGCCAAGAAATAGGGAAGGCAGGTAAGAAAATCCAAGCCACCCTAATTCCATTGCTCATAGTGGAAGAGCCATTCCAGAGGATGGAATGGATATTGTGGGGCCTTAAAATACCTCATCTCTCCAGGAAGAGGTTCATCCTCACTGTGGTGGATTATGCCACCAGGCATCCAGAGGCGTCGCCCTATCCTCACTGAGGACAAAGTGGCAGATGTCTTACTTGGGATTTTCTCCCGTGTTGGGTTTCCACAGGAGGTTATCACTGATCGAGGGTTCCTTCATGTCAGACCTGATGAAATGTTTGTGGGAGAAGTGTGGGGTGGTGCAGAGATGCACAACACCTTATCACCCACAAACCAATGGGCTTTGGAAAGATTTAACGGTACCTGAAGTCAATGCTCCAAGCGTTTGCTAAACAGCATGGAAGGGACTGAGAGAAATACCTTCCTCACCTGTTGTTTGCATACAGGAGGTGCCCCAAGAGTCGACAGGATTTTCCCCTTCGAGCTCTTATATGGATGCTGGGTACGTGGGCCCTAGACTTGATCTGGAAGGACTGGGAAGGCAAGCACGCCACCTAGGGCACTCCCATAGTGGATTACATCCTTAAGTTTAGGGAAAGGCTGAAGGAGCTTATGGGGACAGCCCAGAGCAACCTAGCAGCTGTCCAACAGAAACAAAAGTGTGGTATGACCGCAGAACCAGAACTTACCGTATTAACGTGTGGGTCAGGAAGTCATGGTCCTTATTCCGGTCCGGAAAGACAAGCTGCAGGCTGAGTGGGCAGGACCGCATAAAGTAAGTTAGGAAGCTAAATGATGTGAACTATGTCATAGAGTTACCTGACAGAAGACAGACAGAGAGAATGTACCATGTTAACATGATGAAGCCATATGCTAATAGGGCTGACATGAGTGTTTGGTATGTAGTCCTGGGGAGGGAATGGACAAAGGAGCGCCTTCTGGACTTGCTGGAAGAAAGCAAGTGGGAGTCCTCTGTAGAGGCAGTTAAATTGTCTCCCAAGCTGGCCCTGAACAAGATCCGGGAATAAGGGAGGTTTTAGCAGACTTTGCCCCACTGTTTAGCCAAGCCTGGACTAACCCTTAGCGATACAATGTGGAAACAGGGACACAGACACCCATACGGTGGACAGCATATCGGTGTCAGGGCTGTCCAAAAGGACATTAGGAGGGAGGTAGAGAAATGCTGGATTTAGGGTAATCCAGAGATCTCACAGCCCCTGGGCCTCACCTATAGTCCTTGTGCCCAAGCCATATGGCTCTGTTCATTTCTGTGTGGACTATCATGGACTGAATGCAGTCATGAAGTCAGACTCCCACCGATGCACGGACAGACAAACTCCTGGACAAGTTGGGAGGCGACATACCTTACGACTATTGACCTGACAAAGGGTATTGGCAGGTAACGTTAACTGACAGAGTTAGGAGAGGTCGGCCTTCATCACTCCAATAGGCTTATTTGAATTTAAAGTAATGCCTTTCTGAATGAAGAACTCCCGACCACTTTCCAAAGGTTGGTGAACCAGGTGTTGAATGGTGCTGAGGAGTATGCCATGGCGTACCTGGATGACATTGCCATCTTTAGTGCCAGCTGGGAGGAACACCTGTCCCACCTTAGGGAAGTGCTAGGCAGGATACAGAGGGCTGAGCTCACTGTCAAAGCTGAGAAGTGCCAGGTGGCCATGGCTGAAGTGGCATACCTTGGGCATGTTGTAGGCCAGGGACAGCTCCATCCTAACCAAGTAAAAATAGAGGTGATCAAGGCATGGCCCAGACCAGAAACACAGAAGCAGGTCAGGACTTTTCTAGGGACAGCAGGGTACTTTAGGAAATTTGTACCCAATTATAGTGCCCTGGCTGCTCCCTATCTGACCTGGTAAAGAAAAAGATGCCCAAGAAAATTACCTGGGAGTCAGCCTGTGAAAAAGCCTTTACCAGACTGAAGGAGGCACTGTGCAGTGCTCCTGTGTTGACATGTCCTGACTATAGCAGACCTTTATAGTCCAGACTGATGCTTCAGACTTGGGTATTGGGGCAGTACTGAGTCAGACATCCAACCAAGAGAAAGATCACCCGTAGTGTACCTGAGTAAACGTTACTTCCCAGGAGCAGGCTTACTTTACTATGGAAAAGAGTGTCTTGCCATAATGTGGGCCTCAAAGAAGTTAGAGACATACTTATATTGGCAGCATTTTGAGGTACAAAACTGACCACAACCCTCTGGTTTGGCTGACACAAATGGGAAAAACTAATGGTAGACTATTAAGATGGAGTCTTGCCTTGCAAGGTATGACATGACAATCTTACATAGGGCTGGGCGACCAGTCAGAACACAGATGGCTTATTGCATCTGTATGAGGAGTGAACTGACTTGGGAAGCTCATCCCATGTAGGGATAGAGCCCCAAATTCAGTCTAGGTGGGGGATTGTGACACTTGGCCAGCTGGTTATGATTGCTGTATGATATTTGTAATATAAAAATATAGTATGTGAGTCTATGCTCCATGGGTGCGCCCCCTGTCCTCCAGGTTTCAGTTACAGGAACTGACCAGGTGATCTCTGTAATGTAATTAACTTCCTTGAGACATTGCATTTTATGACCTTTTTATGACCTCCTGCCTCTGAAGTTGGGAGGCTAAATATACAGTTTATTACTGGACATGGCTATATTAGCACCTAATTGACATATGGCAGAGTTGTAATATACCTTTAATGTTCCTTGGGAAAATAAGAAACCAACCTCCAGTTCAAGCGAAATGCTTGATTAAAACTGTCATGATTTGGAAAATGAGTTTTGCTGAAGTCACATTATTTAAAATATCTCCTGACAGGAAATCATGTGTGTGTTTGTTTGTTTTTTATATTCTAAAAGGAGGAGCTAGATTACTCACAGAAGGGGTGTGGAGAGACATAGTTTAAACTAATACTGGTGTCTGATCTTTTTGTCATATTCCATCTTGGGGCGCTAAAGAGACAGAGCTCAGCTCTCTAACTACAAGCACTTAGAGGTAATACATTAGATAGAAAAGTCTAAATGTATTGTGGTAGGAGTTTTGTGTTATACTTTTCCTTATTTTCTTTTAAGTGATTGTATGCTCTTTGATATATTGTTCTGTGTTTACATTTTACATATTTTTATCCATTTTAGTAATCCTTTTATTCAAAAGACTGCCTGGGTGTCCACAAGTTCTTTTTTGCATGTGACGTATAGATGGTTAAGTTTGACAACTGTTCAAAAGCTTGATGGTGTTACTAAACTGGGAAAGGTAAGAATATACCTAAGGTCTTTTATGGAGTTTTAAAGGGTTCATTTTGGATACCTGGTTAGGTGCCCTTAGGTGGAAGATATATTGCATTCCCGATGAGAATATTATCTGAGCCTGTACATTTGGGTATGCTAGCATAAGGTTCTCAGTTTGAATCCCCAGAACTTGAGACCAAAGGTGATTCGGACACATACACGAGACAGGAGGGTTACCCTGTCCGTTACCTGTTCACATTACTTGCTGGAGGTTGGCACTGTGGAAGCAGAGGGCCTGACCTGCTGAGTGCGTTTGTGACAGATGCCATCAAATGTCTTATGGCATTGGCGGGTAGCATATGCAAGATCAGGATAAATAGGAACAATGGCTCATCCAGCAAAATCTCTTTCTGTGCCCTCATGAGTAATAAAATGTTGTCCGAATACTAAGAGTGAGTAAAACAATTAACACAGTCCTTGGAACGTAAGAGGTGTCCTTGGTGGGGGGTTGACAAGTAGTCACTCTGTAGGCTTTAGCAATGAAACCCCTAGGTGGTGGATCCTTCCATGCAATTACTTTCAATAGCCAGTCATTAAAAACCTCTAAGGCTTGAGACCTTCAAATTGCTCTGGAAGGCCAGTAAGTCACACATTCCGTTCTTGCAAGCAGTTTTTCATCCAAGTCTTTAGTTGTTTATTTTCTTTTAAAAAGATGAGTCAGACAGACATGGCAGACTCCTCATGCTTGGTAGCGCCATCAATTTTTTCTGACAACCCTGCATCAACCAATACTAGCTGACTGGTAAAGGCATCAAATTTGCTTTCAGAGATTTCAGGGCTGTACACAGGCTTTGTAAAATGGCTTTTATCTCTTGGATGTCTTTCACAGAGGTCCATCAGGTTGCAACTGTACTGCCTGATCCAGCTTCAGTTGAGTTGCAGGCTCAGACTTCGGTCAGAAAATTCTGCTGCAGCTGTTTGTGTGCCTCTGATTTTCCCCATCATGAAACTAGATATATAGAATCCAGAGGAGTTTAGAAGACCAGCTGGGAGAATATATCCAAAGTGTTTTAGAAGCACAAATAAGGTTTACAAAACTCCACAGCAGGAGCTCAACACAGATGCGCCCACTCACACTGATGGCTAGCTTTGCCCCGTTACTAAATTAAATATAAAAGGTGGCATTGGAATTCCACCTGAACCAGTCAGTTGCCCTTCCTGTGCTCTATCCTCAATAGCAGTTTATACCCCTATGCCTCAGGCCCACTCCTTCAGTCAGAACTCCCAGCGCTATCCCTGGTTTCCTCAGGACTTACCCTTTCGTTTCCATGGCAGAGTATTCCTGGTTGCCTGGGTGGTTCCTGCAAAGGTCAGATGTCATCCTGTGGCAGGAGGGTTTTTTGTTGCCTCCCACAGCAGCCACGTGCCATGGTGTAACAGACAAGCTCTGCCTCCACGGAGACTTCCTCAAATACCTGTGTTTGGCCCTTTTGTGTGTATTGTAGAATTGCGCTACCACCTGGACACCTCCAGGTGGCAGGCAAGCTGATGGGTAACACCCCACCACCAGAGAGGAGAGCCGTCCAGTGGGATGCTTGATCCTCCCTCCCCTGGCCAGCCCCGAATGACTTGACTCTGTTTCCAACTCGGGTCGGTGTAGCAGGAGGTAAGCTGCTAGTGCCTCAGCCCTCCACGCCACAGGGATGGACAACTGTGCTCTCATCCTAAGCATTCCAGTACAGGTGAACAGAAACTGCTCCGTCTGGATGTGAAAAGAGCACTAGCTTACTACCTAGATTGTACAAAGGATGTCAGGTCCCATGGTACACAGCTTTTGTTATCCATGGTGAGGTGGGCAAAGTTAACCAGCAACTTAGAGAACTGTCTCTCACTGGATAGTCTCCTGCATATAGACCAGGCATGGACACTGACAGCAGGTGGGAAATAAAATTAAGAAGGAGCTCCTGGAAGCTACCAAGGCCTGCATGAAGAAGCGACATAAGTATTGGCCAGGAAGCCAAGCTGGTGGACAAGGGAAGTCCTGGATGCAGTAAGGAAGAAAAGGCCACTTACAGGTGATTGCATGGGGTTAAAGACAAGAGGGAGTATACTATGATAGCCAGAAAGGTCACCAGGGTGGTGAAATCAGCCAAGGCAACTCCTGATGTCTGAGATATAAGCGTTAAACAGGGTGGGCCTAGCACCAATCCTTCAGGGATCCCACTAATGACCCTCCTAGATGAAGAAACCCCGCCCGACCACCACCATCTGGAAATGCCTAGCCAGCCAGTTCCCTATCCACCTGACCAACCGCATTCTGGTCTGATCTACTCCATACCTTTGAAATCTGCCCAGCTGAAGTCAATAACCGCCATCTTAGTGCGATCTACTCCTCCCCCAGATCCATGGAAAACCAGACCATGGCATGATCGCTGCCTCACAAGTGGGTCACCTACTACTAGGTCCCTGATGAAATTGCAGTGCAACAGGACCACATCCAGGACACAACTCTCTAGCAGTACCTTGAAAGGATGGGTCCAGAACCTATTTAGGACAAAGGTTCTGCAAGACGGCAGTTCCAAAACTGGCATCCCTCCTTAATCTATGCCCAGACCATACTGCTTTGTGAAGGTGTGCACTGTTTTCCACGGCTGCTTTACAGTTGTAAGTGGCCTTTTCTTCCCTTACTGCATCAGTTACACATCAGGAGTGGTATCAGGAGTGAAATGAACCTATTTGCAGATGACTCGAGGTAGGGACTGTGGTGGATGATGAGGAAGGTAGGGTAACCCAACAGGGGACCTGGATACTCTGGATGGGTGGTCATGCAACTGGAAACTGAGGTTTAATACTGGAAATGCAGGGTTCTCCACCTGGGGTTAGGAACCCAGCTCATGTGTACACATTGGGAGGAGACACTGCAGGCTTCAAGTAGGGAGAAAAACCTAGGGGTGCTTGTAGATGCCAAGATGAACAACTCAGAGCAGTGTAGAAGGGCTGCGGTCAAAGCAAACAAAATGCTGGGGTGCATAGCCAGGGGATAACCTCGAGAAGCTGGGATGTACTTCTTCCGCTGTATAATTGCTCGGTTAGACTGCACCTTGAATATTGCATGCAGTTTTGGCACTGCACTTAAAAGGGACATTTCATTCCTGGAGGGGTACAGAGGGAGGCGACCAAGATGATGCTGGGTCTGGGGAGAATCCAATGAGGAGAGACTTGGGATCTCAACCTGTACTCCCTGGAGGAGAGGAGGGACAGAGGGTATATGATTGAAGTCTTCAAATACCTTAAGGGTAAACAGTGTAAGCCTGGACAGGGTGTTCTAGCTGAGGGAGGTGGGGCCATCAGGGGACACCAAATGAGGTTGGTCAGTGGGAGACTTGGGGGAGAAAAGGAGACGCTACTTGACTGAGAGGGTGGTGGAACCTTGGAATGCACTACCTGTGGAGCCGGTGGCTGGGATACTGTGGAGGGGTTCAAGAGAGGCTGGGATAGGTATAGGGGAGGGGGAGTCTGAGAACGCCAGCTTCGAATGGGAACCCGATTGAGGAGTTTTGGGAGGAGGGGTGGGGGAGGTCACAATGGGGCCCGGAATAGAACTGATCTCGAGCAGACTTGATAGACCATAGGGCCTACTCTGCTGGCTTTTTAGTATGATATATATATATATCTATAGGGGATACATGATGGGCAGGAGTGGAATGTGGAAAATATTCTCACTCCTGCAGAGTGAGCTCTTGATATTTCATGAGTGCCAAGGCATGAGTGAAATATACAGTGCTCATGATGCAGGAGTGAGAATATTTTTCATATTCCATGATCTGCACATCATGTGTGCTATTTATACCATGGGGTGAGACCAATTCCAGTGGAGAGGTATGTTTGCTGTGGAGGTTCATGTCACTTAAATCATGCTGGTGCTGTGGTAGTGTGTGTGTGAGGTTTTGGAATCAGTTCTTGTAGTGAGGTGTTATTGGTTGGTTGGTTTGTGTGTGTTGATTGGGTGTGCTGTGTTTTCGTGATTGGTTGGTCAAGGGAGGTGATTATTTGTGTGCCGTGAGAAAGATGGTGGTAATTACTTTTGCCAAGTTTGTGTCTTTCTATTTTGGATGTTTAAGGTTTATTTCAGATTTTAGGTTTCATGTGTTTGTATGCTTGGTGCAGATTTATTTATTTATTTATTATTTATTGTATCATCGGATTTACAACCCAGAGGGCTATGTCAATAGTGTTTTGAGAGAGCAGAGCACCTGTTAGTGACAGGTGCAGCAGCGGTGTTGAACAATAGGTTCCGTATGGCACTTTTGAAGGGGCAATTTTGGTGGTGTTGGAAATGGATGCGGGGAGCGAAGTTGAACCAGGTCGAGGCTCTGTAGCTGAATGACCTCTGTGCCCAGGTGGTCCTAGTTCTGGGTACTAGCAGGGTGACCTTGTCAGTGGTTCGGTAGTGACTCTGGAAGGTGTAAGCTGGATGGAGGCAGAAACCCTAGCGGGGAGAGCCAGTAGAATCTTCTTAGTAACCAAGTTTGGTAGCGGAGGCGCTCATCGAGGCTAAGGAGCTTGGCCATGTCATAGAACTGACAAGTGTGGGTGAGCCTAGGGGTACTGGTCACTAGTCTGCAAGCCTTGTTTAGGGTGAGTCGAATCTTGTTGAGGGCTGCTGGAGTCAACAGCACCATAGACTGGAAGGCTGTAATCGACAAGGGACATTACTGAGGATGGAATGGCAAGCCTGAGGGCATCAGGTGGCAGGCAGTCCTTGTGACGGTAGAGGATGCCAAGACAAGCGTTAGCAGCAGAAGTGAGGGCTGTAATGTGGGCATGAAAGGTGAGGGCTGAGTCAAAGGTGATCCCAAGGTATTTGTAAGAGTAAACTTGTTCAAGTGGTTCATGAGTGCTGGGAAGATTTGGAGGGTTTGTTGCTGGCTTTGTTCTGGTGGTGGGCAAAAGCATTGCCTTAGTTTTTAGAGGTTAATAACTCGTCTGCTCTCCTTAAACCAGTTCTCAGCATCATTGAAGGAGCATTGGAGGAGTCTTGGAGGGAGTGGGATTTCTGTGGGTGGCATGAATAACGGTGTTGTCGGCGACAGGAGAATATTGCCAGAAAAGGCACTGGGCAGGGGTGTTTAGGTAGAGGCTAAAGAGTAGTGGGCCCAAGATGGAGCCCTGGGGAACCCCTGAGTGGATGGGATGGGTTTCAGAGAGTATCCCATTGTTTTGACATGCTGGGAGTGGGCTGATAGGTAACTCAGACACCAGGCGAGGGGCCAGCAGAGAAACCTGTATGGTCGAGGCATTTAGTAGGAGGGTGTGGGAGATGGTGTCAAAGGCCTTGGAGAGGTCAATGAACACTGCTCCAGCTAAGGAACTGGAGTCTAGGAGGAGTGCAGGAAGTTGGAGAACTCCATTAATGCTGTATTTGTACTGTGACCAGCGTGGAAGCCATGCTGTTCGGGCATAGAATGTTGTATTTTGCTAGATATTCAGTGAGTTGAGTGGCCACCACTTTTTCTAAGGCTTTAGAGAGGGGAAAGGATGGAGACTGGACGATAGTTACTGGGTGGACCTGTCACCTCCTTTGTGAATAGGTGTGACTATAGCTGTTTTCCATGCTGTGGGAATTGCCCCAGACAGAGGGACCGGTTTAGTAGGTCAGTGAGTGGGACCAGGACATCATCCAGGACCAGCTGGAGTATTTTGTATCCAGGAGTTGCTGCTAGGACTTTGCTGTTTGGCACTTTAAGCAGGAGTGGTCTTGCTTCCTGGATGGATACTTTGTAGATGGAACCGGGGCGCTGAGGATCTGAGGTCGTGGGTCGGGGTTGGGTCAAAAAGTTACTCGGGAGGACAGGGCTAAGATCTGTAAAGGAGATAAGGCAGTTGGCAATGTCAGTGGGGTCAGTAAAGGTGGAGCCATTGACCGTAAGCTGGGCTGGGGGAGGGAGCATGATTTCCCATTTATTTATTTTATATTGTCCCAGAAGTTCTGGGCACACCCCATGAGGAGGTGAGGGTGCTCTGGTAGTGGTCTGCCTTGGCTTTCGGATGGCCCACGTGCACTTGTTACATGTGGTGTTATATGCCGGTCTGTCAGCCGCTCGCCAGTCTCAGTGGCTATATGCCAGAGGTTATCCCTATCCCTGATCAGATTTTAGATTTGTTGTGCTGCTCACTCTCTTATTTTCACAGGAGCATATAGTATAGTAGTTTCGCATTCCGTGAGACTTGCACTGCTTATTTTTTATGGCTGGAAGAAGTGTGAGATTAAAGCAACTGCTTACTCTGGAGTTAAAGCGTTTAAGGTAAACGTAATGCGCAATATGATGTAAGTCTGCAGATACCAGTTACATGATTGTTGGTGTTCACCGCTGTCATATGCCTCAATGTGAGTTAGAATCCGATCATGTTACTGTTTGGTTTGCTTTTGATGGTCAGTTTCTTGCTCCGTGGTGTGATTGTACCAGTCTTTTGACAAACTGAAAGCTTCATGTTTGCAATATGCTGCTTATTTTGTGTTTGTTTCATACATCGATATCTAGGAATGCAGGATTCAGTGATGTAGTGAGCAGCGGTTTTGAAATGCACCATGAGAGATGTGTAGGTTGGTACATTTAGAAGTACTGCTGCAGGGACTGTGATATATGTTAAGTGTGTTCATTTGAGTGTAGGAGTGTTTCGAAGTTGTCAAATTACAGGGTAATTCTTAATGTTTTCACATGTAGGTAGGCTGATGTCAGCAGAGTAGGTATAAACGGTATTTATTTCGACTCTGCTGACGCCAGGAGGATTTATTCCACTATAGTGAAAATAACATGATTTATCTCACTGGAATTGGTCTCACCCCATGATATATATATATATATATATATATGTATCATGATTTTTGTGTTACGATCCACTGAAGGCTCGGCCCCACTCTCCCTTGTAAAGCATCAGTGATGGCTTGCTGGGTTAGAAGAAAACATTACTCACTGTAGTAATGTTTTTGTCTCAGGGATCCAGCACAATGATTTACAATCACTGACCCTGCTTTCCTTCTAGAACCTGAAAATAGGTTCACACAAAAGCAGGTGTATCTTAAGTTTGTTTGAGCATTCCTTAGTGCAGTTCCTCCGCAAGTGTGACATGTGTTCAGAGACTTTCTTCATGTTGTCTGCCCTAAAATTTATTGGTGTTTTCAAAATTGGTAAATAGAATCCTTAGAAATTTTTTTGTGAGCCAGTTAGCTAGTTTTAGTGGTCACAGCTCCCTAGCTATACAAAGAAATCTGACAGAGCTACAGGGGAGAGTAACCACAGCGCAGAGTTTGATCGCGATGCTAAAGTTCCATAATTAGCATAAAGTTCTATTTCTGGAGCATCACACTCACACTGGAAAATGATGCTTATTGTAAATAGCAGTGATAGATCCCTGAGAAGGAACAATATTACAACGTGAGTAATTTTTTCTTATGGCCACTGTATGACATTTGCTAGTGTTTACTTTCCTCTGGGGATGGAAAAGTCACGTTCTAGGCTTTTTAAAATAATTTACATCCTGCTTTGAAAGGGCAGTTGATCAGGGATGAGACCAAATCTTACCCTGCAACCTGATTTGGATGCATCTGTCCCTTGACTGCTCCATCTCTCCCTGACCCAAACATGTGCTAAAGCAACATTGTCACACTGGGGCATTTTGGGTGTCTGGCATTATATACCCTGTCAAAGGAAATTAATGCACTTTTCTCCCCACCATCACAGTTATGCTAGATTAGATTCTTTGCTTCTCACAGCTGAACATCTGGATACGCTGCATACTGTGTCCCATAGCATGCACCAATAACAGCACAGTTCCACTTAGATAAACCAAGGAAGTGCACTCACTGATAGTTCCATCTAGTCCATCTGAGAGATGGATGGCTGCTGGAGTTCTCAGAAGAATGTATCCCAAAATACTTAATAAAACTACTACTCCTGATGTGTCCCCAGGTATAGTTTGGGACACCCTGAAAGCAGTACTTCACATACATCTAGAAGTGTAAAGAGAAAGGGAGGAAAATTGAGCCAATTGCAGAACAATCTGCAGACTCTCCAGCTCTTCCATGTGTAGAGACATAATTTTTTCTTCCCCAGCTCCATCAAGTAAAAGCTGAAATCCAAGACATATTAGATGTTCTAGGCATGCAGGCTTTGTTTTACCTACATCACCACTACTATGAGGGTGGGGTGAGAGGTGAGAAACCCGATGTGACACGACATTGTAGGCACCAGGCATGTTATCACCAGGCTGTGTGACCCCCAGACAGGCCAGTTGGTCCACCATGATGCGGAATTATGGTGCACTATTATTCCCAGCTCTACGCTGCAGAACTTAGAGCCACAGAGTCTCAAACGGCCTCTTATCTTCAATCCCTGTCACTGCTGGGAATAACGGCAGAACAAACTGAAGACCTGTGCACCCAATAACCAAGGAAGAGCTTTATCTGCAACAGCAGAATCCAAAAGGAAAAGTGTCCTGGCCCGAATGGTATCCATCCAAACTGTTTAAGAAATTGAGTTATCATTTAGTCCCACTATCGCACCAGATCAATATATCTGTATGGGAGACTCTTCCCCTCGTGGCAATATGCCACACTGTCTGCCATTCTCAAGCCACATAAAGATTTCCAACTCCTAATCATATAGGCCCATCTCAATATTTAATTATGACTACAACATTTTTATGTCGACATGGGCAGCTCTGTAGAGGGCCTTCTCCCATTGTTGCTGGACAGGGACCAGGTGGGATTTGTGTGGGGCATCAGGCACACAATAATATTCAGCGAACACTGTTGCTTTTGGATTATGTTAAACAATGTTCCATCCTCTGGTCCTCACCAGCCTCGATATGAATAAGGCCTTTGATAGCATCTCATGGCCCTTGCTTTTATGTACTCTGAGGCGCTGTTTCCTGAACCTTTCATTGCTCTGCTGAGGGCTCATATTCATCCCTGCAAGCTTTTCTATGGAATAATGTTTCCTTACACTCCCCTCCCCTTCACTTAGAGCAGGGCACCCAACAGGGCTACCCCTGATCACCATTACTTTTGCATTCTATAAAGAGCCCTTGGCTGAGTGTATTCTTGGATGAAGAAATACAGGGCATTCCTAAGAGAGGTAAAGACCATTACCTAGCCCTTTTGTGGGCTACATTTTGTTAACTTTGTCCTCCCAATGCCCTTTTTTTTTTTGTGTGTTATCTATTTTACCCCGTCGCGGCTCAGGAGCTGCCTCTCCTTCGGCTGCCATGACCCCACAGACATTCCTCCTACTATCTCCCACACAACACCTTACCTCAGATCTGCAGCCAGCCTTGAATAGCCTGGTGTAACCCTGTATCGGGTGGGTCCCTCTCCTTCGAGGGGAAGGCACCGGTGGAGGAAACCGCACACTGTTTCTTTCCTTCAGTCCCAGGTGCTGCTGAGGCTTTGTGTGGCCTGCTGGAAGTCTTCGGAGGTGTCCTGGGTCAGCAGCCATCATCCGCCAGTCTCCAGAGTGGTATTTCCATTTTTCTGGTGTTCCCTTTATAATGATCCCTCTGCAATGCTCCCGTCTCCTCTACCAATCCCGGTGCCCAGTCCATTCCGAACCGGTCGCTGGCAGGAGAGGTAAGGCGCCTGCGCCAACCTCTGCGCCCACCGGGTTGGGCCACGCCCTTCTTTTAATAAAAGAATGGGCACTGTTAGAGCAATATGACATTCTTGTGTGTTTTAAACTTAATCGCATTTACAACAGAGGTCCTCTCTTATTATTATACTCATGATAGTGTTATTAAAAGCAACTATGCTCGGTGGAACAGAGATGCCCTCAGATATTTAGGTATACAAATTACCAAAGATCTAAATCACTGGGAACTTTTAAACAATGAGCTCCTAGCAGTTACGATTACTGGAGGACCCAGGTGGTGGTCCCAACGTAATTTTAGGTTTTGTCAAACTGGACCTAGTGCTGGCTGTGCCAATCTACCACCCGGAGAAACATCTTGCTCAAGGTTCAGAAAATGCTGCTTTAACCAGCCTCAGCACTTTGTAGCAGCTAAGGCTGCTGTTTACTGAACTTGAACTTCTGGACTCAGGCCTCGGCTGTCAGGGGCCTCGGGTAAGCCGGCAGTGGGGACATGTCATACGGGGCAGGGCTGGTGACTTGAACACCTTCATTGCCTGCGCCACTTCAGCCAGCTGTCCCAGTCCACCATCAGGAGAAACATTTTGCCAGAGGCCCAGAAAACATTGCTTTTGTCAGCATTAGCACTTGTGTAGCTATTCCGGCTAGCATGGGGCTTGAGAGGGGTGAGCTATCAGCTGGGACACGCCAGTTGGGGTGTGTAGCTGGTGACTTAAAACCCTTATACTCAGTGTTTGTGCGAGCGCCACTGCAAAGAGAAAGTTTTTGATTTTGCAAGCTTTACAATACTTTTATAGGATAATGCAAGTTATACTACTAGCTCTAATAACATCTTATGATCTGACATATCAAAACTTTCTTTTTAGTAATTTTTTAATAGCTAAATATTAGATAATTTTAGAGGTTGCAAGCTTTTTCACTAAAATTTCAAATCTTACAAATGCAAATACTTACTGTATATGATTAACTAGAAGTGGTTGAATCTGTAAGCATTAATTTACGACACAACATGGTTCTACGTAGAATTAATCCATGCTGGGGAGGGTATGAGGCCACGGTCAGTGCCTCCAACCACCTAGACCTGGACTAAGTCTACAGTAGAACCATGCTGTGGAGTGGATTAATGCGCTTGTAACATGGCAAGCCCAGAAACAGGGAGTTATGCTTGATAAGAGATTGTAACATGACATCCTATATTAGCAAGTACAGCAAAACACTGACAGAGACAGACACAGGTAGTTGGAACGTAGAATTCTGCACTGTGCTGAACAGGCTGATTTTCCTTTTAATATTTTGAGTACAACAGTTAATGATTACATGCAGATGTGAGCAACATTTCAGAATATGTGTTGATTTTGGCTGACTTTTGTGAACTGTGGAATCAGTTCCGTTCTTCTGCCGTTGCTGTTAGGATTCGTTGCTGGTCAGGTGGTGTCTTTCGACCAATGTGTTTTCTGGTTTCCTTGCTAATATAGGATACCATGTTACAAAGTATATTTATGCTTTGCATTCTCAACCATCTGCAATGGAGTCTGCAGCGGTCTGGCTGCAAACTGATTTTATAACTTCTAGTTTTTGCCCACCACCGACGATCTGCAAAGAGGCAGACTCTACCTGCTAATGTCACTTTCAGACTGGCTAGAAGTTGGAGGACATAGGCATTCCCAGTGACCGGAGGCCTGCTCGGACAGAGTAAAAGCTTTCCGGCACTGCCGTGCTCAAAAGCTAAGATCTGGGTACATATATATTGGTGATCGACATTAGTGATCCATGGGCTTTGACATTTTATAACATGATGTCCCGAACACGTGATTCGTGAGTTACATGCAAAGTAATGGTTGTAATTATTCAGGACTGGCAACAGACAAGAGACAGAGTCATATCCGTCCCCATGGACAGTATAGCCCTTAAAACAGTGCTCTGCATGACTTTGTTGTGCCCACAGCCTTTACCCTCAGTGCCGTGAATGACACCGTTGTCAGGAACAACCTCCAGGATGACATCGCAGCAGCACCTTGCCCTGAGCCACACCCAGGACTGACACCATGGCCGTCATCTTCGTCCACAGTGTCCAGAGTCATTACCTTCCTCAGTTTCACTAACAACACAATGGACAATGACAACACATGAACTGGCAATAGTGTGGACAACAACCTTGGTGCCAGTCCCTCTTCTGACACCATGAACCGTGCCAACAGGGGGCCCGAATCATCCCTGGTGCCACCTGCGCATCATCAATACAAACAGTCACAACAGCACAGGCGATGTCAGAGAATGACACTGAGGTATATACTGGTGTAGACCAAGTATATAGATGTGGCCTCACAACACGGAACATCTGCTGCTCAGGGCAGACAGACTAGAGTTCACAGTCAACTGCCCAAAAGGAGCTGACTGTCCAAAAGACCCATCCAATGGAGTCTCCGTTTCAGCACAGTGAGGTCAAGAAGAACGTACTTTCACAGAACCAGAGATCCTGGGAAGATGCCCAGAGAAAAGGCCTAATGACCTGTCCTTGGATGCACATTGCGATGCCTTCCTCTGAAGGTGGGGATCAGGCCAGCCCACCTCAACATGTGGTTCTTGTGGGTATGGTGGTCCATGGAGAAGTAGGCACTGCACATATCCATGTCGTACTTGGTCATGCTCATGCTCTGGTCCAAGACAGGTCGTACAGGTTTGATGGTGGGCCAGAAGAAAAATTACCTTAGTAATGTTGTTTCTTCTAATGGAGTCTTCATGTATTCTGACATATGCAGTTAGGTCCTGCCTCTCAACTGCCCTGGAGAACAAAGAGAAACTTTCCATGGCCAGCATGGAATGTTCACCACGAGCTCGGTTGAAGCCCCTGTCTGCTGTTGTTTAAACTGCAACAGTCAGATCTTTACGAGCAATACTCACTAGATGTTCTGTGGAAACTATAAAACTCTTACTAGCCAACTGGCAAATATATCTATATAAAAAGTTTTTGGGTTTCAAAAGGAAGACTCATAGAACATAGAAACACAGATTTTGATGGCAGATAAGGACCGCTTGGCCTACCCAGTCTGCCCATTTCCCTACCTAATGGATAAGCTGCAGATCCTAGTTAACCAGCAGCCTACTTCTTCCTACCCCACCCCTAGAATTGCCTTTTATGACTGTCCCATGCATGCTTGAATTCCACCACTGTTTTTGACTCCACAACCTTCCTCCGGAAGGCCGCTCCATGCATCCACAACCCTCTGTGAAAAATACTTCCTTAAATTACCTCTGAGCCGCCTCTATCTTCAAATTGTGCCCTCTTGTTCTTGCATGCCTCTTTTTTGAAAGATGCTACCCTCTTGGACTTTGTTGATTCCCTTGAGATACTTGAAAGTTTCTATCATGTCCCCCTCTCCGCCTTTTCCTCGAGGCTATACATATTCAGCTCCTTAAGTCTCTCTTCATATGTCTTCCGGTGCAGACCCTGCACCATTTTAGTTGCCCCTCCTGGACAGCCTCCATCCTGTCTATGTCCTTGCGGAGATTGGTCTCCAGAACTGCACGCAGTATTCCAGATGAGGTCTCACCAACTGTCTGTACAGAGGATAATAACTTCCTGTTTTCTACTGGTGATGCCTCTCCCTATGCATCCCAGTATCCCCCAGCCCTCCTTGCTGCCCTCTCACATTGCTTGCCCACCTTTAGGTCATCTGATATGACTACCCCAGGTCCCTTTCCATTTTTGTTGTTGTTAGTATCTCACCCCCATTGTGTACTCTTTCCCAGGGTTTTTGTTTCCAGTGCATTACCTTGCACTTCTTAGCATTGAATCTCAAGTCAGGAATCCCAAAACAAAACATATCCAAAACACAACCCTCACCCAAACCAAAAGAGGGTGAAAAAAGGACACCCCTAGGGTGCCAACACTGCTTCTGCCCACCCACATCCCAAAATCTAGGTTCTGAGAGGGAGGTGGGAGAGTTCAGAATACAGCAAGACTCCATTAGAAGAAACAACATTACTAAGGTGAGTAATTTTTTATTCAAACAACATGAAGTCTTGCTCTATTCTGACATATGCAGACTACTCAAGCAGCACCTCCGTGGAGGAGGGACAGAACCTACTTTGGAAACAGGATCTGAAGTACTGCTGTGCCAAACCGAGCATCACTTTTAGCCTGGATATCCAGAGAGTAATGATTGGTGAAAGTATGGACTGTTTTCCAGGTGGCTGCTTGACAAATTTCTAAGAGAGGAATATCCCTGACAGCAGCCAGGGAAGCAGCTGTACCTCTAGTGGGATGAGCCCTCAGGCCTGAGGGTGAGTTCTACCAGTTTTTCATAGCAGAATTGTATACAAGAAACAATCCACCTGGCAATAGATCTCTTAGTGGCAGGTTTGCCCTTACTAACTTCTCCATATGTAAGGAACAACTGAAGGAATTCAAACCTGTGACCCATGGCACGCCTATGTAGTAGCTAAGGGCTCTTTAACATCCAAGCTGTGTAGCCTCCTCTCTCCTGAGGAGGAATGGTCAGTGAAGAAAACAGGGAGAGATATACACTGGTTGAGGTGGAAATCTGAAACCACTTTACGTAAGAACTTTCTGTTAGTGCTAAGGACCACTTTATCTCTATGGAAAGAGATGAAACCAGATTCCACTGACAGGGCGTGCAGTTCACTGATACGCCTGGCAGAAGTAATGGCTACCAAAACATAGTTTTCCAAGTCAAGTACTTAAGCTCTGCTGAGGACAAAGGCTCAAAGGAGGTTGCATAAGCTGAGCAATGCAAACATTAAGGTCCCAAGCAGGAGCAGGATCTCTAAAGGGGGATTGCGTGAAGCAATCCCTTGAAAAACTTACAAAATACAGGATGGGATGATAGAGAGGAAGGCTTGCCTACTGACAAGAAAGCAGAAACAGCTGCCAGGTGTACTTTAAGGGTAGCTGGTCTGAGGCCTAGGCCATTAAGATGGACCATGTAGTCCAGAACCATAGGCAATTCAGCAGGGTCTGGAGAAATATTCTTCTTAGAACAACAAATGCTGAATCTTTTCCATTTGAGTTGTAAGTCTTCCTGGTGGAAGGCTTTCAAGAAGCCTTAAGGATATCCAGAAGCCTCTTGGGAAAGATGCAGATCTGCAAACTTTAACTCTTTAAGAGCCATGTCTTGAGATTGAGAGACTGAAGATTCAGGTACCAAATCCTCCCCTGAGAGGATGTCAACAGGTTGTAATTCCTTGGAAGTGACAGGGAAGGTGGATTGCTAGGGACAGCAACAGGGGGTACCAGGGCTGTCTGGCCCAGTCTGAGACATCAGAATCACTTTGCATGGTTGTGACCTTATCTTGACTAGCACTTTGAACAGGAGAAGGAAGGGGAAGCATACAGAAATTTCCTTCCAGTTCAGAATCAGAGCATCCAGGGGACTGAGCCCAAGACTGGGGGTCTGCAACAAAGAGAGGAAGTTGGTGATTGTCTGGGGCTGCAAAAGATCCATCTCTGGTGTGCCCCATCTTGAGAAAATCACTTTCAAAACTAGAGGATCTAGGGCCCATTCATGATGGCCCTGGGATATTCTGCTCAGTGCATCCGCTAGGACATTGTCCTTCCCTGGGAGGTGAACTGCTATCAGAGAGGTTTGCAGGAATAGGCCAGGGACCACAACTTCATTGCTTCTGTGCACAAGGCCGTAGACTGAGTGCCTCCTTGCTTGTTGATGTACCACATGGTGGTGGTGTTGTCTGTTCTGACCTGAACCACCTTGTTCTGTACATATTTGGAAAAAGCTTGCAGTGCCAGAAACACTCTGTGAGTTCCAAGAGACTGATGTGAAGCAGAGATTCCTGAGGTGACCACAGTTCTTGGGTGGTAAGATCCCCAAATGGGATCCCCAGCCCAGCATGGAAGCATCTGTGGTGAGTATCACTGAATGAGACTGAGTGACAAATGGAACCCCTTGTCTCAAATTGTCCTGATCCTGCCACCATTGCAAGGCCTGGATTAGGGTGTGAGTCACTGGGACTAGTTTGGTAAGAGAATCCTTTCTTTGGGACCAGAAGGCTCTTAAGTGGAACTAAATGTCCCTCATCAGGAATCTTGCCCTTGGACCACTGTTGTGGAAGCTGCCATGTGGCCCAGTAGCTGAAGGAAATGCCTTGCTGGTTGAGACACCTGAAGGGTGAGTGAAGAGGCCAGTTCCATAAGGGTCCTTGCCCTTTCCAGGGAAGGAAAGCCTTGCCTTTACTGTATCCAGTTCTGCACCTATGAAGGTGGGGAGCTGTACTGGTTCGAGAACTGACTTTGAAGGTTGAGAAAGAATCCTAAGGAAGTGAGCACTTGCTGGGTCACTTCCAAATGTGACTTGACTTGGTCTGGAGATTGACCTACTATGAGCCAGTTGTCCAAGTATGGAAGATGGATATCTTTTTTCTTCTTAGGAAAGCAACAACTATTGCCAGGCCCTTTCTGAAAACCCTTGGGGCTGATGTTAGGCCAAAGGGCATTGTTCTGAATTGATAGTGGCCTGAGGGAACCTCGAACCTGAGGTACTTTCTGTGGGAGCACCTGATGGGAATGTGAAAGTAGGCATCTTTGAGGTTCAGGGAGGCTCGCCAGTCCCCTGGCCCTACAGAGGGAAGGATAATTCCAGAGTCACCATTTTGAACTTTGGCTTTAAAAGGTGTTTGTTCAGATATCTTGGGTCCAGGATGGGCCACCATTCTGTCTTTTTAGGGGTTAGGAAGTACCTGGAGTACAATCCTTGCCTCTGTGTAGGGTGGGAGCCTCTCTATAGCTCTGAGAGCTAGAGAGAAGAAACCTCTGCCTCTAGGGCAAGGGTCTCAGAGATTTGCAAGTGGAAAGGATCTAGTTCTCATCTTAGGAAATTTTTGAAGCTGAGATCAGTCCCTGGCTTACTACTTCCAGGACCCACTTGTCTGATGTAAGAGACTTCCAGTCCTGGACAAAGTAAGCCAGCCTGCCCCCTACTGGTATGGGAGATCTGGCCCGGCAGACCCATCAGGGTGTCTGCTTGGCAGGGGCTTTAGGCTGAGGGGTGGATGCAGGCCTGCTCATCCCCCGCCTGCCTCTCCCTCTAAAGAACCCCTCTGTGAAAAGAAGAGGAGGCTTGAGCGGTAAAGGTTTTGGAAAGGCCTGCCTCTGCCCCCGGACTGCTGCCTTTGAGGAGTTGCTTGCCTTTCTTGGCCTGAGCACTTCTGTAAGTGGTCCTGTACTCATCCGCCTTTTTCATATAGTTCTCTGTCTGCACCCCAAACACAGAATTACCAATTACAGGAAAATCCATGGCCTTAGCCTGGGTATCCTGTGAGAGGCTAGTACATCTGAGGCAAGACATCCTCTGAAGAGCCACAGATGTAGCCATGACTCTTGATGAAACATCATTGGAGTCCACAGCAGCATGAAACTGTACTTTTGATGCCTCAATTCCATCTGCAGCCACCTGCTCCAGATCCTTGGCAAGCTGGTCAGGGGCCTGTTTAGCCAGAGCCAGCACTGGGCTTCTGGTATCTAGCTGTATAGGCCATATAGTTAGCCTGCCTGAGTCCCAAAGATGCTGCCATGTATTGTTTCTTTGTCATGGCATCAATCTTCCTGGAGTCCTTGTCTGTGGGTGATGCCAAGGAATATTTGCCTTATACACAGGAAGCAGCCTCACGACCCTAACATGGCTGCATTGCTGGAAAAGGAACTCGTGTCTGAGCCTGAGAGAGTGTACCTGTTATCCATTCGCCTATCCACAGGAGGTATAGAATTAGGAGACTTAAGAACTTTATGTGTCTGTTTCCCAAAGGATTTGTGGAGGGAACAGTCTCCTGGACTCTGGGATGTCCATCATCTCAACATAATCAGGCTCCTCCTGATCCTCTATTGCTTCCTCCACAGGAAGCTGGAGGGTCTCAGCCACTTTTCTGTAAAACATATAGTGAGAAGGGGACTCAGAAAGCCTAGAGCAGAAACACCTGAAGGTCTGTCTGGGGAGATGTCCGGTCAATAGGCACATCCAGACTTTCATAATCACCATAATAATCCTCATACTCTTCCTCCTCCTTCTCCGGTTCATAAACTTCTTCCAAAGTATAATCTGGAACCGGGGAACCGACCAACCGAGCCCCTGCTAGATGGTACCGGTTCAGTCGGAACCAAACTAAGCGATTGCACTATCCTTATTGCCCTGGCTATCTCATCGGGCGGTTGAGTATGAATTTCTGTGTCCAAACCGACGACGATTATCTTTTCTTTTCTTTTCACCGAACCAATTCCTCTGAATCAGCTCTTTGCCCAAAGAAGGATCGCCTGGTCGGAGGACACCCTGGTTCGGTCGGAACCGAACTGGGCTGGCCATCCGGTCAGCGGACTTCTCGGCCTCCTTTCCCTCAGTCTACCTAATCTTTTTCCAGGGTATATTTGGGAAAATTCTGCAAATTTGGCAGTCTGAATCGAGGTGGTCAAACCCTAGACACAAACACAGGTGGTGTGGGATCAGCCTTGGCAAAGACTTCCCCACACACTGCAGTGTTGAAACCCATTGGGCCCGTTTTTTCTTGGGTTTCTCAGACATGGCCAATCCTATCCAAAACTTACCTTTTTTCGGCAATCCGCTTAGCAAGACTCCCTATCGGTTCCTGACCGTGTCACGTATCTTGAAAAAATGTAATAAAAATATGTTTTTTTTTTTTTAAGAACTGATATGGACTGGTTACACACTCCAAATTAAGCACAAGCTTTTTTACCTCAAACTGATTGGTTCAGCCGAACCGATCCACAATTCTAGTTCCACACAGAAACAAAACAAAAACCTATCTAGTACTCACGGTACCACAGACAGAGACTTGAACCAACTAAGCGATAACAGCAATTCGGTAGAAACCAACCCAAAACCGACACTTCAACCGACTTTTTGAACCGAGCAGCAGGAGAAATCTTTGGAGTGACTGTTCAGTGAGGTGGAGTAAAGAATCGAACGGTTGCAGTTTAAACAACAGCAGACAGGGGCTTCAACCGAGTTTGGTGAACATTCCATGCTGGCCATGGAAAGTTTAACTCTTTGTTCTCCAGGGCAGTTGAAAGGCAGGACCTAACTGCATATGTCAGAATACAGTAAGACTCATGTTGTTTGAACCGCTGTCAATTTTCCACTGGGGCAACATCATATAATGGGCAGTTCTCAGACATTCTTCAGTTTCGCCTCTTCATACAAGACTTTAGCATCATGGTAAAATTATAAATGTAAGTGACACCATAAAAACAGAAAATAGCGGTGATGCAGATAGAAAATGTGGCAATGACTTGAACTGAGGTGCTGTGCTCCACAGTGTGCACTTGATGATGAAAAGAACAGAACTGAGGTTAGTGAGGGAGCTGGCAATGGTTATTGGCTGGTACATGCTGTGTGCAGTCCATGGCTGGCCCCTTGGTAAAAGCTTTGCTTCCTAGAGGTCCTAGTGCCTCAGGCCCAGATCCTTAAGTGGAAATCAATGGTGAAGACTGATTCTTGGAAGATCTGGCTTCTGATCAACAACACAAGCATGAGGACTTGTTTCTGACTAGCAGCAGCAACACTTATGCTTGTGAACCGGTTTGTTTCTCAAAACCACTGACACATATCAACAGGTTTCAGCCAACAGCAACATGCAGACAGACTGGTTTCTGACCAGTACAAGTCACAGAAAGGTCTGGTTTCTGAACAGCAACACTTGAACATGTAAACTGTTTTCTAACAAACACTCATGCATGAACTTTCAAGCACAAATAGTTAATATGAAGACGGACCAATGTCTGCTTACAAGGGAACCACAGGGTACCCTGGGAGGCGGAGTAGATATGGTATCCCAATAAATATGTCTGTTTGCACAGCATACCCATTAACCCCTTCTTATGAAGCAGGAGGGAGTAACCATGATTGACCTTAAATTAATTATTTATACCTAATAAACTGGATACAGTGGTGGAAAGGACTCCATTTTGGAAAAACTCCACAAGTCACTGGACAATTTGATACCTTTTATTGGACCATCGTGAAAGATGGTCTAGTGCCCAGGATTTTAGGGCCCAACATGTCCCTTCTACAGGTGCAATAGACTCCATAAAAGCAGTGTGATACAATGAGTTAAAAAAAATTGATCACGACACTTAATTCCAACTTATTTTAATAGATGTTAAATAATTACTAAAAAGTATATAAAAATGTCAGTTTTTACAATTTGTTTTACTGGTTTATAAAACAACTTATTACAAAATCCAGCATTGTTCTGCAAGTGGTAGTACATTAACAACTCGTACAGTAAAACTAATCTTATTCAGCATCAATAGTCTATCTTCTCATTGCGTGTAGTCAGTAAAACTCTATGTTGAATAGCTTGGAATGTATAAAATACTTTTACATTAACTGTACATGATATACTTAAGAACAAAAAGACACAAGACATGGTTGATACTGAAATGTCATCACGGGGAGTCTTGCTGCGTCACTAAGAAGAGCTTGACAAATTCTTGTGCCTTCTTCTTATCGTTTATGTCAGGCCTGGGACTGGAAGGAGGAGGCCTAAGCAGCAACCCTCCGAATATGCTTGCTGAAATAGAAACAAACAAAAAACCTTAGCTACAGTTGACAAATGTCACAACCCAAACATTGCTTTCAGAGAATCTAAAAGCAGCAGCGATATTACAATGAAAATTTTGACCTATACTTTTTATTCTATTTCAGATTGACCCATAGCTCCTGTGTTGTATGATGCTCTTCTTTCTCCTGCTATGAGTTTGCTTTTAGCACTTCTTTTCATCTGTAACAGTAAAAGGAGTGCTCTTTTAATATGGCTACCCCAGGTTTTCATCTGTATTATCAGCTGTTTTGAATACTTATTTAATGTCATTATTTTTGTGATTATACTGACCTAGCATGCAACAAACACTGCCCTCGACCTTATGGGACAGTGCATATCCAAGAACATTCTACGGTGCCTCACAGACACCTACTGAAGAAGATGGAGGATCTGGGTGCAGCTAAGGACATAGTTAACTGGGTAGAGGGTAGGAAGTAAGGGATTGTGGTCAACTGGTTCAAATGAGAAGGGAGGTCATGAGCGGGGTGCCATGGGGACCTGTCCTGGGCCCAGTCCTCTCCAATATGTTCATCGGCGACACTGGAGAAGGTATGCGGGGGCAGGTTGTGTGTGTTCAGATAAGACGCTTAAGCCCTGTGGGAGGGTGAACAGTTACAAGGGGATCAGAGAAATGCAGAGTGATTTACAAAAGCAGGAGCTGGAAGGGTGATCTAAGGTTTGGCAGTAGAAATTAAACCCCTAAAAGTGCAAAGTAATGCACCTTGAAATAAGAATGTCAGGACAGAGTACTGGGTGGGTGGAGTGAAAATCAACACTATGGCTGAGTAATGAGACCTAGGACTTATCATCAGTGACACCTTCAAATGATCGAGCCAGTGCAGCAAGGCCATTGGTAAGACTAGTAGGATCTTTAGTGAGGCCACATCTCAAGTACAAGACCCACTCTGGAGCCCTCACCTCAGGAAGGATAGGGATAGGGATAGGCTGGGACTGTGCAGCACAGGGTAACAAAATAATTCAGAGCCAGCAGGGCAGGTCCTATGAGGAGCCTCAAGGCACTGAACATGTACTCACTGGAGACCAGAAGGAGAGAGGAGATGTGAAAGAGACCTTTAAGTTCCTAAAAGAAATGCACAAAGGGAACTGCCAGGCACTATTTAGCCTGAATGTTAGTTCAAGGTCATGAGGGCTTGAATGGAAACTGTAAGGAGGAAGGTTCAAGAGGGACACAAAGAGGTATTATTTTAAAGAAAGGGTGGTGTAGCCATGGAGCAGTCTACCAGCTTAAGTGGTGGGAGCTGAAACAGTTGATGGTTTCAACCATGACTGCGACCGAGTGAAGGGTATAGTTGTCACCTGGGGTGACAGAATCGGAAGGAGAATGGGGAGAGGAGGGAGGCTAGGACCCTAAACAGACAAGTAGGTTCCAGGGTTAGACAGGGAACTCAGCCAGACTGGATGGACCAGTGATCTTTTCTGCTGTCATTGTTTATGGTTCTGTGTTAATATTAATGAAAACCTGGTTCAAATCATATTTTGAGGAGCTCCTTTATTATTTCAAATGTAAACAAGCATTTGTCAATGCCAGATGTTCGCCACTGGTACTAGATGCTTTGCATGACTGAATGGTATTGATGGTGGTAAAGGACATGCTGGCAGAGGTTTGAAACTAGTGACATGCTGGATTGCATAGAAAGGGTATCGCCAGCAGGAAGAGGGAGGAGGTGGTGCTGCCTCTACATAGATCTCTGGTAAGACCCCACTTTGAGTACTGTGTCCAGTTCTGGAGACCACATCTCCGAAGGACATAGACAGAATGGAGTTGGTCCAGAGGATGACTACAAAATGGTAGAGTATCTGCATCAAAAGCCCTACATGGAAAGGCTACAGGAGCTAAATATGTACGCCTGGAGGATTGGGGGTATGATAGAAACCTTTAAATACCTCACAGGGGTTAATAGGGTACAGGGGGTATTTTTCAGAGAAAACAGTTCACTAGAACAAGGGGCATGCTGTGAAGCTGGAGTGTGGTAAATTCAGGAGGCACGTGAGGAAGTACTTCTTCACAGAAAGGTTTGTGGATGCCTGGAACAACCTTCCAGAGAAGGCAGTGAGGAGCAAAACAGTGGTGGTTCAAAACTGCCTGGGACAGGCACAAGGGAATCAAGGGGGCGGATTGCACAATGGATCAAGTAGGATCTGGAGCAAAGAATGTAGACTGGGTGGGCCCATTGGCCCTTTTCTGCTGTCACCTTCTGTATTTCTAAGTTTCTATCCCACTGGGAAGAAGTGGAGATTTACTGTTTTAGAGAGCGGGTTAGCAAAGGAGGGTGTGAGAGAATGGAACACACATATGCTGTGTGGGAAACTGGCATGTCAAATTGGTTTATTTCAGGCTGTCAGTGGTAGACTATGGGGAGACACTGTACCACCACCACACCTTGCAAAAAATAAAGGGAGACCCCGTACTAAAATCATAAAAATGCTGTAGTGATGAGCATGTGCAGAGTGACCTGATGTTTCTACCAGCTTGCAGCATGACTTCAACAAGGTCCAACTCTGGTCTGCAAACCATCAATTATTCCTCAACGCCAAAAAGACAGTCTCCATGACCTTTGACACAAGGCAGAGACTCTCTAGGTTTCCTCCCTGCCCACTTTCCGCATCTTGACAGGACTTTCTTTACTTAAGGACATCTTGTCCTTCAGATACCTTAGGGTTTGGTTAGACCAACACCTCAATTCTCTGGACACATTTGCCATCCAGGAAAAATTGTGCCCCAAGCTCAGTGCTTTCTTCAGGAACCACAGTTGCATCCCTCCTGCGGTTAAGCATGAGCTTGTCCAGAGGATGATCCTCCCCATTTTTGAATACTCATGGAAGTCTATAGTGCCACCCCAGGTCCTCCCTGACCAGACTTGACACTCTTCAACTCCTTCTGCCACTTTGCCTCGATGCTTCCTCTCGCACCCACCTCTGTGACCTCTATTGAGCCCTTTCCTTCCCTCCTTACAAACAGACGCCTCACACTGCACTAAATCCACTGCTAAACACTGGCCGGGTGTACTCCTTCCTACCTCCCCTCATTTATAACACCTCCTCCTTCCCACTCCTCAGATTTACCGATACTGATACTAACTTTCCCTGCCGCCACCCTTCCAGCCAGTCTGGGTACCCTCACCATTTCCTAAAATATGGAACTCTTTACCTCCCAAATCCAACACTCCTCCTCCTCTATTCCATCAACACTGCCCCTCCAACTATCTTGCACCTAACTGTTCCTGTTATGACCCGCCTTAATTTCCTTCGCATGCTCCTTACAGTTCATCCCTCAGAATTTACCCAATGCTTCTATCGACTCTACTGCCTCTAGCCCTCCTAGGTGCTAGTTCCCATACCTTCTCCCTTCCCTCCTCTCTCTCCCATTTTTCCCTAGCCTTCACACTCCCCTTGCAGGGTTCTCAGTATCTTGAAGGGCTCTATAGTGCCCAGGCTTGCCACCCTTTGTCTCCCCCATCTACCCACACTTGGCCTTCCAGGTCCTCTGCAAGGTCCCCAGCAGCCTGGTGGGTTCCTGGATCAGGCCTCATCCCCTCCCAGGTGTTATTTCTCATTCTGTCCCTCTCTCTCTCTCTATAATTACAGCTGCCTAACCGCAGGAAGGTTTACAATCGCCTGAATTTCCCTGCCCCTTGCAGGGTTTATCGATCCTGAAGGGTTCTCTTTGTGTCAGGTCTTATTTCCTCCCTAGGTGTTAATCACACGCATCTCTCTCTCTCGCCTCTCCCCTCTCTAATCACTTACTCCAGTGCCCTGTCCCTTGCAGGGTTCCTCATATCCTGAAGGGGTCTCTCCAGGACACAACTCTGCAATGTCATCTCAGCCTCTCTCTCCTTCACCCTTTATTTCATGATAGCACTTGTTCACTTATTACCATTGCATTTATTAATTGTTCTCACAAATTACATATGTATGCAACACTGTTTGTAACAACTGCCTTAATTAATAGTATGCTATGTTGATCTTTGTAACTTGAATGTAAAATGTCTCATGCCTATTGTACCCTTCCCCAGGTCACACTGTGAGATGAGCAACCTATTGCTCAGTGTGCCTTCCTGGAAACATTTCAATAAATAAATAAAAACAGGTACACTACTCTAATATGAAAGCTGTTTGGCTTATCATTCATGTTTTTATTTCTAAGCTCGGTTTGTAAGTATGTATGTTTTCTGTGCACTGTTCTGGCTGAAACAACTTGTAATGCCCCAAAAGGATATCGCTTAACTGGCATCTCTGCATACTTACAATATTGTCAGGGACTGTTCAAAATTATGGAAGCATATATAGAACATACAGTTTGGGTAAAGTACTTTAAAACTATATTTTTCAATCAGGACGAAACAAAAACTAATCTATAAGTTCTGGATAGCTGGTTACCACTTGAAAAAGAAACTGATATAGATGAGATTGTTAATTCAATACTATCATTCACTAAGCATGGCGCTGCTAGGACCTGATGGCATCCCATAGACGTTGTCGCAAATCAAATAAAAAGATGGGTTCCAGTTTTACACAAACTATCTAATATATCATAAAACAGGAGGAATCCCCAAATCATGGACTGAAGCAATCAAATTATCCCAATTTTCAAGAAAGGGAATACGAAGATCCAACATGCTACAGACCTATAGGTCTACTAGACTCTACACAAAAATATTGACAAGGATATTACATAACAGAATAGATTCAAATTCATAAATTAATTGATGAGGCACAAACAGGGTTTATGGTTGGCCACTGAACAACAGACTAATGCTTTGTACTATCACATATAATACATATATATGCAGTGGTCAAAGGACAAAAACGCTTTGTGTATTCATGGACTTAAAAGCTGCCTTTGATAGTATTAGTAGAACTTTATAATGCAAAACTCTGAATGATGTAACATAGTAACATATAATTTGACTGCAGATAAGGGCCGCTGGTCACCCAGTCTGCCCATTTCCTACTCACTGGATAAGCTGCAGATCCTGGTTAACCAGCAGCCTACATCTTCCTACCCCACCCCTAGAATTGCCTTTATGACTGTCCCATGCATGCTTGAATTCCACCACTGTTTTTGACTCCACAACCTCCTCCGGAAGGTCGCTCCATGCATCCACAACCTCTCTGTGAAAAAATACTCTCTTAAATTACCTCTGAGCCCCCATCTTCAAATTGTGCCCCTTGTTCTTGCACATACTTTTTGAAAGATGATACCCTCTTGGACTTTGTTGATTCCCTGAAGTACTTGAAAGTTTCTATCACGTCCCCTCTCCCTCCTTTCCTTGTATTACTCGTATGTAGGTATGGATAAATCAATGCTGGGACCTCTGATGACACTATATACAAATAACCAAATCAAAATAAATACAATAATAATGGTGACACAACACATAAATTGCAAGGAAACAGGGGAGTAAAACAAGGCTGTGTCTTATCCCCATACTTTTTAATTTATTTTCAAATCAAATCCCAATTAAACTACACAAAACAGACTTTCATATACCCAGGATAGGTAACAGTGGTAGCCCTTACTTGGCATTTGCCGATGATGTAGTAGTGTTCATATCTACAAGTTTTCTGGGAACAAAGACATTATTGAATGAGTTTAAGCAAGAGTGTAACATGGCAAAACACAAGGACTCTAGGCAACAAAGAGGATAGGTGGAATAGCGTCCGAGAGAAAGAGCAACACGGCATTATGAGACAATAATGTCGTGTTGCTTGGTAATACAAGAACCAGCCAGGGGATGAAAAGGAGCAGTGTATTAAAAGGAAAAGCTAAAGAAGAGAGTAAAGCAAGCTGTGGAAGAGCAAGGACGCACGGTAGATGAGGAGTAGAACAAATGTAAGAGAGACACAGGAGAAAAATAGTAATACTGAAGTATAGGAAGCTAGAAATAGTGATAAGCGCTATTAGCCGGACAGAAGAGCAGGATATGAGGATGAGGAAGAAGGTCGCTGAGAGCAGAAATGGAAAAATAAAGAATAAGAGAAGGACATCAAGTCAGAGACACAGATACGAGGAACCCGGGCACAAGGGACTCAGGGGCATGACATGCAATACAAGCGAACACAGAGTGAGGGAAGCGGAGTGCATTAAATGTCTAGAGCCTCACATGTGTATGGCATGACAAAGTTCAATTATGCAGGAGTAGCGGTAGAAAGGGAAGACAGAGCAAACAGCAGGGAAATGTGAGCAGTGTAGTGGAGTGACCAGTGTAAACAGAGTCGAGGCTGGTAAACAATGAAAACTATGCTGAGTAAACTGGTATAGTTGTATGCAAATGAGATAGAGAGCTAGACTGAAAAGCAGTAATACAGCGGTCCTCCTAACAACAATAGATAACAAGCAGCAGTCAGAAATACTTTAAATTGTGTACCAATTGTTAACAATAGATCAAAGCACTAGTGTGCAAAAGAAAAAAAATAACATATGTATGTGACGGAGGTTGGCTAGCAGTTTTGAAAGTAACAGTAAATGGAAGTGAATAAGTTCAATGGTGGCATTGTTTATGTTATCACAACAGTAGAAAGACATCTGTGACATCAAAATCCATCTGTAGACCATGTTACAAGTGCATTAATCCACTCTGAAGGTGGCATCTAATCAGGAGTTAATGCATGGTTGGTCCGTTGTAGGCACTCGGCCTGCGGCCTTAGGCCCCAACAAGCCCCAACCATGCATTAACTCCCCATTAGATGCCACCTTCATCGTGGATTAATGCTTACGGTCATGCAGCCGCCCAAGTAAACTGTGATAAAACTAGATTAATGGTCTTTGGAAATAATAGTAAGGGCTACACTTTAAAAATGGATAAACTAAGAGTAGAACAAGTTAAGGAGTTTAAATATTTAGGATATTATTCTCTGAAAACTGCTTGTGAACCAACATATCAAGGAATTAGAAATTAAAACAAATAAAATTTTGCCAGCTTTAGTTCTGCATATAAATATGGAGGAAGTTCAATTAAAGGCT
Organism: Neoceratodus forsteri; assembly: GCA_016271365.2. Lineage (NCBI taxonomy): Eukaryota > Metazoa > Chordata > Ceratodontiformes > Ceratodontidae > Neoceratodus > Neoceratodus forsteri. The sequence continues at coordinate 1,099,697,135 of CM057451.1, forward strand.
CCTGAAAGTGATTAATGCAAAACTAGAGCACAGACACTACTGTATATGGTGCAGAAGTGTGGAAACTAACCAAAAAATAATACAGAGAAATTAATTCATATTACAAAAATGACTGGTTTAACACAATGTGCCCTTCAGCAATAACTCGGCAGAGCTGGGTCAACTCCTGTAAGAATGTTTAATCCAAGAAAGGAAAATATTATATTGGTTGAAAGTAAATAGTATGAATGAACACAGACTTCCTAGAAAATGCCTGAGGGAGCCTTAAAGTATCAGGAAAATACTGGTTACTCACCTGTAACAGGAGTTCTAGGATGGTATATGTTGTTCATCCACACTTATTGGCAGGTTCCTTGCGCTTAAATCTTGCGGAAGGTCTTCAAGCTGGCTCCTCCCACCCGGTGGTAAAACTCTCGGCTCCGCCCATGGCCAGATCTGGCCATGGAGCTCAGGTTTTGCGTCGAGCTGGGAGGTCGGGTGGAGTCGTGTGGATGAACAACATATACCATTCCTAGAACTCCTGTTACAGGTGAGTAACCTGTATTTCTAGGGACATGGATATGTTGTTCATCCACACTTATTGGCAGACTCCTAGCAGTTCTCCGGGAGGAGGGAGGCAAGGCACACTCCTACTTAAGGAATAGAGACTGAGAACCCAGGCCCCAAAACCAGCATCCCGGGCGTGACTCCAGGTCGATGTGGTAATGGGTGATGAAGGTGTGCTGACTTCCAGGTAGCAGCCTGCAGATTTCCTGGATAGGGACGTCCCTGGAAGCAGCCACCGATGCAGCAGTATGGCGGGTAGAATGAGCTCTTATCCTCTGGGAGGCTCCATGCCCGCCAACTTATAAAGAGATCTATGCAGGAGGTGACCCACCTGCTTATCGTCCGCTTGGCTGCAGGTCTGCCAGGTGCGGCTTCAGCGTGGGTGACAAACAGCTGGCGAACCTCTCCCGAATTTCAGCCGTGCGCTCCTTATAGTAGCGAGCGCCCTTCTAGGGTCCAGAGTATGGAGCCTATATTCGGCCTCTGAGGTGTGATTGAGGTAGAACACCGGCAGAGTCAACACCTGATTAAGGTGAAACTCCGACACCACCTTCGGAAGGAATTTTGGGTGGGGCGCAGGACAACCTTGCCCTGTGGAAGACCAGGTAAGGAGACTCAATGGAAAGCACCTGGAGATCTCCCATCCTTCTGGCTGACGTAATAGCCACCAAGAAGGCGGTCTTCCCGACAGGTGAGAGAGATCACACCTGTGCATTGGTTGAATAGCTTGCCCATGAGCTTTGCCAATACCTGCAGTAGATCCACGGTGGTGGAGGTTCTCGCACGGAGGAAATGTGATCAAGGCCTTTGAAAAGCGCCAGACCACCTTCTCCTGCGCCACCGACTGCTTCCGGCCCGCGCCCGGTAAGCAGAGATGGCTGCCAGGTGCACACTTAGGGTCGTCGACCTGAGCCCTTGCTGAGAAAGGGACCATAAATAGTCCAAAATGCTTGCCAAGGAACAGGAGGAAGGGTCCAGGCCCTTGCCTGACACCAAATGGAAAACCTTTTTTCCATTTGAAGGCATAACATTTCCTGGTCGACTCTTACGGGACGCCTCAACTGCATTGAGGACCTCGTTGGAAAGACCCAAGGCCTGGAACTCTAGCCGCTCAGGAACCAGGCCGTCAGGTACAGGGACTGAAGGTCCGGATGGAACACCTTCCCTGATTGACTGAAAGCAGGTCCGGGTGAGCTGGAAGCTGCCTTGGGAGCCTGGAGCTGAGGCTGAGGAGATCTGGATACCAGCATTGGCGGGGCCAGTCTGGGGCTACCAGAACCACCTGCGCCTTGTCCCTCCTCGCTTGAGAAGCACCTTGTGGATCAAGGGAAATTGGGGAAAGGCGAGAACAGGCCCGGGGTCCACGGCCTCGAGAAGGCATCCCCATGCAGCGAGCCCTGCTGAGGGCGGGCATGGAACAGTCACAGCTTCACATTCTCCTGGAGGTAAACAGATCCACCTGCGGTGTGCCCCAATGGGAGAACAGATCTTGTACTACCTCCGCAGGAGACACCACTGTGGGATACAGCCCCTATCTGGCTTAGGGCATCGGCCAGGGTGTTGGAGGCTCCTGCCACATGAATGGCTAGGAGATCCACCTCCAGGTGCACGAGTGACCAAATGCGGAGAGCTTCCCTGCACAAGGGCACAGGCGTCCCGCCCTGGCGGTTTAGGTAGTACATGGTCGTGGTATTGTCCGCCTGGACCAACCACTTGATCCCGTGAGAAACGGAGTGAAGGCGGTGAGAGCTAGGCGGACTGCTCGGAGCTCCAGCAGGTTGATATGGCATCGGACTCCCGCGGGGACCAGAGGCCGGCGCTCAGTGTTCCCCAGATGGGCACCCAACCCATCAGAGAGGCATCGGTCGATAGAGATACCGCTGGCTCGGGCGGACAAATGGGATGCCCTCCTGCAGATGAGCTGGAGCGATTCACCACTGGAGAGCGTTCCACATCCCCTGGGTCACCGTCACCGCTGGTCCAATGGATCGCAGCGTTGAGGACCACTGGCTGGCCAGCCCCATTGGAGGGGGCGCATGTTCCAGCGGCCCAACGGACCACGCTGGTGCAGGCCGCCATGAGACCCAGGAGGCACAGGAAGTCCCAGGCAGGGCGCAGTGCCCAACCAGAAATGATCAGGCAAGGAGGAAAGAACCTCGGCCCTGTCGGCGGAGCCATGCTCTGGCTCAAAGAGAGTCGAGCTCTGCCCGATGAAGAGAATCACCTGCTTGGTTCGAGTTCCGACTTGGCCTCATTGATGAGGAGGCCGATTTGAGAGCAGACCTGGGGCCAGATCTCTGGACCGCTCCACCTCCTGTCTGGAGGGGCTGCTATCAGCCAGTCGTCCAGGTAAGGTACACCGGACCCCTCGGCGCTCAGGAATGCTGTCACCACTGCCATGCATTTGGTGAAGACCCTGGGAGCAAGAGAAAGGCGTCAAGGGCATGGCTAGGAACTCAGAAAGGGATCCCTCCGCCGAAAGCAAAGGAACCTTCGTGAGACGGACGGAAAGGACGAAAAACGTGGTCCTGCAGGTCCAGAGAGCAGAACCACACGCCACGCTCCAAGGATGGTATTATCTGAGCCAGAGTAACCATCCTGAAGGTTCGTAGACCTTAGGAACTTGTTTAGGTCGTGGTAGGTCGAGAATGGGCGCCAGCCCCCATCCGCTTTGGGACCAGGAAGTACCTGGACACAAACCCTGGGTCTGAGGAGGGTCCGCCACCTCTCTGATCACCTCTTTCGGAGCAGGCGATGTCGGCTCGGCGAGCCAACAGCAAGACTGCGGACCCGAGGCCCCTGAGGCGGCGGCTCTGAAGGGCGGGCCTGCTCGAACTCCAGGGGCAGGCCTTTTTCCTACCACTTCCAACACCCACTGGTCTGTGGGTTAGCAGACCAGGCGGAAAAAGTGACTGGGCCGTCCCCATGAGGAACCTGGGGTGAGGTGACGAGGTTGGGGCGACACCCCTCAACCCGTCACTGTGCAGGCTTGGAGGAGGGACCGCCGAGGGACCACCTGGCCTTTACCTCCCTGCTTCCTGGAGGAGGAAGCCGTGGGCTTGGGTTTGGGATGCCAGCCGAGCCTGCTGGCCCTGATGTTGCTGGGCCGGACATGCCGGGGCACAGGCGGACGAAAGGGCTTGGGTTGCGGTCTGCAGCCCTTGTCCCTCTGGCGGATGAGACCCGAGGTCAGGTGGCATTGGACTTTCGATCCTCTGGAGGTGGCCTTCCACTCCAGGGCCGAAGGGTCAGTCCCCAGGAGGGACATCCGCCAATTGTGCTGGGTATCCGCTGTGAAGGTGGATATCCTCAGCCATGCCGCAGGCGCATAGCCACTGCGGCCGCGACTGACCTGGCGCAGGAGTCTCCAATGTCCAAAGCAGTCTGAGTTGCTGCTTTGCCACTGCCCTGCCCTGGTCCGCACCTGCCTAAGCGTAGTCTGCAGGTCAGCCGGGAGATGAGGGACTACCTCGTCCAGGGAGCCCAACAGGGCATGGGAGAAATGTGCCATAAGCACGGCCGAGCTGGCCTGGCGAAGGCCAAGGGAGGCTAGCGTGAGACTTTAGCCCGGCATAGTCCAAGTTCTTGGACTCCTTGTCGGGAGGTTTGTCCACGTCCCAGCATTTCCGCACGCTGGAAAACACTGTCGGTAACTAACCCTCGGCTGAGGGGTGTTCCGAGAAACCGGACAGGGAACCGGTAGGGACCGCATACTTCCTGGCCATCCTGGCGAAGGCGCAGGGCAGGAAGCAGGGTGCTGCCAGAGTTCCAAGGCCGGGCCACAATAGCCCCTGGCCACAGGAAAGGCCTCCGTAGGAGAATCCCTTCGTCCAATATCTCTGTGAGGGGATACGGGCTCGAGCTGCATCCCGGTGGACTCCGAGATGAGCCTAAGCAAACCCAGAAAGGATGAAGGGCTATCATCCAGCGACTGACCTCCAGAGGACTCCAAGTCCACTCGCCTGGAGAAGAGGAAGAATCGTCATGGACTCGGAAGAGTCCGCGAAGAGCTCCTGGGCCTGAGCCACCTCTACCTGCCGAGGCGATCGGTAAGGGTGACCGACAGCCTATGGGGTAAACCCTGAGCCGACCGAGGTTCTTGGTCGGAGCCCCAAACAGGCTGTGGAGGCGGAGGTTCCACCTAATCGGTGGAGCAGCTGGTTTCGGCTGAGCAACAGGCCTGGAAACAGGCACCTCGGCTAAAGCGAGGGTTGCTTGACGCTCGGTGACAGCCACTTAATGGCCGGGAAGGTGGCGTCAGTCGGCTTGTTCCCCGCCAGCAGAAGCTGTTGCCACATGAGGTTCTCGTGATCGGGCCGACGCAATCCTTGTGTCAAGCCTCCCCGCCTCGCGAGGAAGAGGATGAAGACGATGGTGCCGCCCGCCACACGTGCCGAGACCGCCTCTGGTGGTGGGATCGGCTGGACCGCCAAGAAGTCCGAGACCGCGAACCTTGGCTTTTCCGAGGAGGGTGCAGGAAGGAGCGGGAAACCCGCCCTCCCTTCGCTCGAAGGAACACCCAAGGGCTCTGGAACCAGAGGCACTGGCAAGCCCATGGGATCCTCAACCACCACCGGGGAACCGGAGATAGGATTTTCGCTGGTCACAACCGTCCAACGGGTCGAGAAAATCTCGATCATGCCGACGTGGAGTCTCGGTCAACTGACCTGGCGGGACACCGTGGAAGCCAGTGGTCGAAGCGAAGGATCGACCGCTCGGGGAGGGACCTCTCCGCTCCCAAGAGCGTCGATGGACGGACTTACCCTGGTCCTTCTTCTTTTGGACCGAGGAAGGTCCGAAGATGAAGGTCCCTCTCCTTGGTGGAGAGAGACAGACAAAGCTCCTTAAAGGAAGCAGAATATGAGGATCCCAGGGAGAGCGGGATAAATGCCGTGGCGAGTAAGATGCGGTCCGTGTCAGCCTCCTATTCGAGGCGATCATCTGTTCTAGTTGATCCGCCTAACCACGCCGCCGTGGAAACTGCTAACCGGGCCTCTTTCGACTTTACCGAGAGTAGCGCTTTTGGTCGCCCAAGTTGCAGGCGGGCATACGGTCTTCTTCAGGGCGTGGGCCGAGAAGAAGAGCACAGGTCGCCAAGCCTGCGGGTGCGTGCTCAAGGCCCAAACAATAGGCATGCATGGAGTGCGGATCCGTCCGAGACATCTTCTGCCCGCATGGGCATCTCCAACCGAGAGTCGATTTGTCCGTCGCAGCCATGAGGGAAATAGTTGACCAAAGTCTAGAAAACCTTAAAGATTAATTTCGGAAAACCGAAGAGTTAGGAACCAGTCTTATCACGCGGAGCGTAAAGGAGGGAACCTGAGCTTCCAAGCAGTAAGGAAGATCTGGCGTCATGGGGCGGAGCCGAGGTTTTACCACCAGGTGGGTGGGAGGAGCCAACTTGAAGACCTTCCGCAAGATTTAAAGCGGCAGGAACCTGCCAATAAGTGTGGATGAACAACATATCCATGTCCCTAGAAATAAAATTACTTTCTCCACAATTAGCGTGGTAGAAAACCTGATTAAACCATATGGATTATTGAAATACATCTCAGATATACTAAGAAGACCTTAGAGGTACAAAAACACATTAAAAATAGGATACGGGACATTTTCTGACAGAAGGATTTAGAAGCTTGTGCAAATTACAAAATAAGTCAATGGCTAGCAATGGCCCCCCTGCTGAAAGTTACCCTCCCTTGTGCTCCTGCCCTAGCATGCCCACCAACCGCTCCACGGCTTCAATGCCGAACTCCCATATCCCATCCTATTGTGCTCAGCACAGCTGTAGCCTTATTCCTCCTTATGTTGCTGCACTTGGGGATAAAGTAGATTCTGCACTCAAAACGGTCTTCGTCCATCCAGTACCTCCGTCTGCTCCGACCTTCAGGACCAACTCAATCATGCCTCTACTCCCATATCCCATCCTATTGTGCTCAGCACACCTGCAGCCTTATTCCTCCTTTGCTGCTCCACTTGGGAAAAAATCTATTCTCGCCTTCAATGGTCTTTTGTCCTTCCAATACCTCCCTCTGCTCCAACCTTTGGGACCACCCTCAGTCCCACCTCTACTCCCTGCATCCCTCTGCATTATTACTCCCGGCATCTTCTATCCGAGTGCCTGCCTTCTCCTTAACTAATCATCCCACAATTGCACAGTTTTGGGCAAGGACCCAGCACAAGTTCAATACCCATGTCTGCTCACAGATCTATGAACGATGTCTATTACCTGTATATGTGCATTATTATCATAATAGCCAGCATTCTTACTGATTGTACTATTGCACCTTGACTTTCTGTATCATTATTATTATATGACTGCAGGTCCACTTTGTAAATGAGCTTGCTCAATGGTGCCCGCCCTGGATAAATAAAGATATTGATTGATAGCAAAAGAAAAAATTACTCACCTTGGTAATGTTGTTTCTTCTAATGGAGTCTTGCTATATTATGACATATGCAGTGAGTCCCAACCTTGAACTGCTCCGGAGGTGAAAGAGTTAACTTTCCATGCCAGGCATGGAACTTTGAGCACGAGCTCGGTTGAAAGCTCTGTCTGTTGTTCTTCAAACTCAAACTGTCAGATCTTTACGAGCAAAAACTCACTAAGGTTCTGTGTGGAAGCTGTAAATCTACACTAGCCAACTGGCTACTAAATATAAAAACACATTTTTGGTCCCAAAACAAAGACTCAAGTCAGGGATCCAAAAATAAAACACAACACCCAAACACCCCAAAAGGAGGGTGAAAAAACAAGGTGGGCATCTACTAAGTGCCAACACTGCACTGCCACCCACATCCCAAAAGCAGAGGTTCTGAGAGGGACAGGCAGGGGGAGGTCATAATATGCAAGACTCCATTACAAGAAACTACATTACTAAGGTGAGCAATTTTTCTTTCAAACAACATGAAGTCTTGCTATATTATGACATATGCAAACTACACAGCAGTACCTCCATGGAGGAGGGACAGAACCTACTTAGGAAATAGGCTCTGAAGCACAGCTGTGTTGAAACCTAGAGCATCACTCCTAGCTTGGATGTCCAGGGAGTAATGCTTGGTAAAAGTGTGAACTGTTTTCCAGGTAGCTGCTTGACATATCTCTAGGATAGGGATGTCCCTGGCAGCGGCCAGAGACGCAGCTGTACCTCTGGTAGAGTGAGCCCTCAGGCCTGAGGGAGGAACCTTACCCAGTTTTCATAGCAAAATTGGATACAAGAGACAATCCATTTGGCAATGGATCTTTTAGTGGCAGGTTTCCTTTACCAACCTCACCATAAGTGAGGAACAGTTGGGGAGTAAAACCTGTGACCCTTGCGTTCTATGTAGTAACTAAGGGCTCTTTTGACATCTAAACTGTGCAGTCTCCTCTTGCCAGAGGAGGAATGGTCAGTGAAGTACACAGGAGAGACACAGATTGATTAAGGTGGAAGTCTGAAACCACCTTGGGCAAGAACTTTCTGTTAGTCCTGAGGACCACCTTATCTCTATGAAAGGAGATAAAATCAGGCTCCACTGACAATGCTTGTAATTCACTTATCGCCTGGCAGAAGTGATAGCTACCAAAACACAGTTTTCCAAGTCAAGTACTTAAGCTCTGCTGAAGACAAGGGCTCAAAAGGGGTTACATAAGCTGGGCAATGCAAATATTAAGATCCCAGGCAGAGGCAAGGTCCCTGAATGGAGGGTTGGTGTGAAGCAACCCTTGAAAACTTGGAGAATACAGGATGAGCTGAAAGAAAAGAGGTTTACCTGCTGATAAGAAAGCAGACACGGCTGCCAGGTGCACCTTTAGGGTAGCTGGTCTCAGCCCCAAAGTATTCAAATGCACCATATAATCCAGGACTGTGGGTAAGTCAGCAGATTCTGGGGAAATGTAGCTCCAGAGCACCATATGGAAAACCTCTTCCATTTGGAATTATAAGTAGCCCTGGTGGAAGGCTTCCTAGAAGCCTTCAAGATGCCAATACACCTTGGGAAAGGTGTAGGTCAGCGAACTCTAACTCTTCAAGAGCCAGGCCTTGAGGTTGAGAGATTTGAGATTCGGTACCAACTCTCCCCTGAGCACAGGTTAACAGGTTGTGATTCCTGGGTAGACACAGGGGAAGGTGGACTGCTAAGGACATAAGCAGTGGGTACCAGGGCTGTCTGGCCCGATCTGGAGCAATCAGGATCATCTTGCAGGGTTGAGATCTGATTTTGACTAGCACCTTGAACAGAAGAGGGAAGGGGAAAGCATAGAAACTTCCTTCCCAACTGAGAAGGAAGGCATCCAGAGGGACAGAGCCCAACACTGGGGGCCTACAACAAAAAGGGGAGTTGGTGATTGTCTGGGGCTGCAAAAGATCTATCTGCGGGTGCCCCATCTGGCAAATACTACTTCCAGTACTAGGGGATCCAGTGACCATTCGTGATGGCCCTGGGAAATCCTGCTGAGAGCATCTGCCAGGACATTGTCCTTGCCTGGGAGGTGAACTGCCGTAAGGGAGGTGTTCAGGAATAAGCCAGAGACCACAACTTCATTGCTTGGTGCACAAGGCCATAGACGAGTGCCTCCTTGCTGTTGATGTACCACATTGTAGTGGTGTTGTCTGTTCTGACCTGTACAACTTTGTTCTGAACAGATGTGGAAAAACTTGAAGTGCTAGAAAAACTGCTCTGAGTTCCAACAGGTTGATGTGGAGCAGAGATCTCTGGGGACCACAATCCCTGGGTAGTGAGTCGCCCATGTGAGCTCCCCACCCCAAGAGGGATGCATCTGTAGTAAGGATTAAGGAGGTGAGACTGAGGGGTGAAGGGACCCTTGTCTCAGATTGCTCTGGTCCTGCCACCACTGAAGGGCTTGGATCAGGTTCGAGTCACTGGGATCAATTTGGTTAGAGGGTCTCTCCTTTGAGACCAAACGGCTCTCAAATGGAACTGGATGTCCCTCATCTGAAATCTTGCTCCCTGCACCACTGCTGTAGAAGCAGCCATGTGCCCCAGGAGCTGTAGAAAATGCCTTGCTGGTCGAGAGACCTGCAGGGTGAAGGAGGAGCCAGAAGACCAGGGTCCTTGATCTTTCCAGAGGAAGGAAGGCTCTGGCCTTTTGTGTTCAGTTCTGCACCTATGAAGGTGAGAAGCTGGACAGGCTCTAGAACTGACTTTGAAAGATTGAGAAGGAAACCTAGAGATGTGAGCAGTTGCTAAGTTACCTGAAGGTGTAGTCTGACTTGGTCTGGAGACTGGCCTATGAGCCAGTCGTCCAGGTAAGGAAAGATGGCAATCTTTTGCCTTCTTAAGTGGGCAACTGCTACTGCCAGGCATTTTGTGAATACCCCTGGGCGAGGGTGAGGCTGAAGGGCATTGTTCTGAACTGGTAATGGCCTGAGGGCAGTTCGAATCTGAGGTACTTTGATGGGAGCTTCTGATAAGAACATGGAAGTAGGCATCCTTGAGGTCCAGGGACGCCAGCCAGTCCCCTGGCCTTAGAGAGGGTAAAATAATTCCCAGTGTCACCATTTTGAATTTTAGTTTTAAAAGGTGCTTGTTTTAGGTATCTGAGATCCAGGATGGGCGCCATTCTCCTGTCTTTTTGGGGTAAGGAAGTACCTGGAGTACAACCTTTGCCCTGGTGTAGGGGTGGAACCCTTTCCACAGCTCTGAGCGCCAGGAGGGTAGAAACTTCTGTTTCTAGGGCAAGTGCCTCTGATGGATTTGCAGGTGGAAAGGACCTGGTTCTCATCTTTGGAAATTTTTGAAGCTGAGAACCAGTCCCTGGCTTACTACTTCCAGGACCCACTTGTCTGATGTTAAAGACTTCCAGTCCTGGACAAAGTAAGCCAGCCTGCCCCACAGGTAGTGGAGAATCAGCCCTGGCCACCCCATCAGGGTGCCTGCTTGGCAGGGCTTTAGGCTGAGGGTGGAAGCAGGTCTGCTTGTACCCCGTCCTGCCTCTCCCTCTAAAGAACCCCTCTGGGCATAAGCTGAAGAGGAGGCCTGGGCTTGGTAAAAGGCCTATGAAAGGTCTGCCCCTGCCCCTGGAAGGCTGCCTTTGGAGTGGCCTGCCTTTCCTTGGCCTGTGCACTCCTATAGGTGGTCCTATACTCATCCATTTTCTTCATGTAATTCTCCGTCTGCTCCCCAAACGGGGATTACCCACACAAGGAAAATCCATGGCCTTAGTCTGGGTATCCTGTGACAGGCTAGTACATCTGAGCCAAGCCATTCTGCGAAGTGCCACAGATGTAGCCATGACTCTTGATGACACATCATTAGAGTCCACTGCAGCATGGAATTGCACCTGGATGCCTCAATACCATCAGCAGCCACCTGCTCCAGCTCCTTGGCAAGCTGGCCAGGGACCTGTTTTGTAGAGCCATAACAGTATCCCATCTGGATTTCTGATATCTAGCAACATAAGCCATATAATTTGCCTGTCTGAGTCCCAAGGATGCTGCCATGTACTGTTTCTTTGCCATGGCATCAATCCTCCTGGAGTCCTTGTCAGGAGGTGTGAAGCCAAGGAATATTAGCCTTGTCACAGGCTGCACCTGCACTACCCCAACATGGCTGCATTGTTGTGTAAGGAACTCCGTATTAGAGCCTGACAATGTGTACCTCTTGTCCATTCTTTTATCCACAGGAGGTATAGTGTGAGGAGTTTTAAGAATTTTACTGTCTGTTTCCCAAAAGATTTATGCAAAGGATAGACAGTCTCCTAGACTCTGGGATATCCATCATTTCTACATAAGTCAGGCTCCTCTTGATCATCACAGTTTCCTCCACAGGAGTTGGAGGGTTTCAGCCACTTTTTATAAAACATAAAATGAGGGGACTCGGAAAGCCTAGGGAGACACTCCTGAAGGTCTGTCTGGGAGATGTCCGGTTCGATGGGCACATCCAGACTTTCAAATCCACATTCCTCCCCTCATACTCCTCTGCCCCTCCTCCGGTTCATAAAATTCCTCTAAAACATATTCTTGAACCGGTGGAACGATCGAACCGCACGCTACTCTGATGGTGCCAGTTCGGTCGGAACCGGGAAAGCGACTGGACAATATTAATCGCTTTGGTTATTTCTTCAGCTGTGTTGGAGATGGAAATTTTGGCTCCACACCTGCTGATTTTCTAGTCCTTTTGCTGGAACTGATTCCTCTGAGTCGGCTCTCCTTTTGCCCGAGGAAGTCTCGCCCTGGTCAGAGGGCACTCCCTCCAGTTCGGTTACAACCGAACCGGCTGGCCATCCGGGTCAGCGGACTTCTTGGCCTCTCTTTCCCTGAGCCTACCAACTCTCTTATCCAGGGTAGCTGCAGGAAAATTTTTGCAAATCTGGCAGTCTGCATTGAGGTGGTCAAACCCCAGACAATAAACACAGGTGGTGTGGGGGTCAGCCTTGGCAAAGGCTTCCCCACAAACACTGCAGTGTTGAAACCAGTGGGCCGTTTTTCTTTTGGGTTTCTCAGACATAGTGCCAGCCTAGCAAAACTTGCCCGTTTATGGCAATCCGTAAGCAAGACCCTCTTATCGGTTCCCAACCGTGTCACAGATCGTGGAAAAAAGCGTAATGAAATCCGTTTTTTTTAGAACTGATAAGAACCGGGAACCGCACTCTAAAAGACAGAATTCAATGAATATTCAACAACCTGATCGGTTCAAACTGAACCGATAATACCGTTACAAGTTCCACACAGAAATAAATGTAAAACCTATCTAGTACTTACGGTACCACAGACAGAGCTTGAACCGACCGGTTGCGGTTTAAATTCGTTAAAAACCGAAAAATTAATACTTTAACCGACAAAATGACCAAGCAGAAGGAGAAATCTCGGAGCGACTGTTCAGTGAGGCGGAGTAAAGAATCTGACAGTTTGAGTTTGAAGAACAACAGACATAGCTTTCAACCGAGCTCGCGCTCAAAGTTCCATGCCTGGCATGGAAAGTTAACTCTTTCACCTCCGGAGCAGTTCAAGGTTGGGACTCACTGCATACGCCATAATATAGCAAGACTTCATGTTGTTTGAAATAAGGCATATTTTGGATCAGAGAAGTACCTTTTATTACTAAAATATCCGTATCATAGAAAACTTTTTCAAAATACAGATTTGAGTACTATAAGGCAAACACTTTGATTGTATGATTAAAAAGAACAGACTGAGCTGCAATGGCAGATGTCGCTATGATTAGGGGAAGACATCATCCACCTATTAATTCTTGGTCCATTGTACAACATAGTAAAACATTATTAGGAGATGGCTTTGGAACAACTAAATGCCAAACCCAAGAAGCAACTACACTATTGCTGAATTCCAATTCCGTGAAAATATTAGAATGCATAGCTTCATTTTTAAAGTGACAGAGACACAAACACTGCATATGAGAAGGAAAAAAGATGTATAGCAGAATCTTAAATGATGGTGCTACTGGCAGATATATGCCATTTTAGACTGTCTGTGGAATTATAACCGGTAGTGATAATGGTTGGAATAGTGCAATAATATTTATATGCAATAATTTGTATCTAGGTAATGAGATATTGTTTTTGTTCCTTCAGACTCCCCGACAGCTACTCGCCCGGGCCACCTAGAGCTCACCTGCTGCAACTCGCCCCATTACCATCCACTACCCCTTAATGCAGCACCGTGTACCTGACATAACCCCTTCATTGGGAGGGCCCCAGGAGAAAGCACCCATTGGTGCAGATATGTATCCGGGCGTGGTGGGGTTGGTCAAGAAACACTTCCGGGCTTCATGGCGACAGGGACGTGGCCATCATCCGGTCGACTGGGGGGCAGTTTCCCATTTTCTTCCTCCCCTCCTCCCTCAGTGGGCCAATCACAATGGCAACCTGGGCTGGGGACATTCGGCGTGTCAAGACATCATGCCACCTAGAACATACGCCTAAACGCCTCCAGGTGCTTAAAGGCCCCCCCACACCCAGGAAGGGAAGTGTCAAAAGACTCTAGACTCCTGCCAGCCTCCGCTCCTGATACCTGGCTTGGGGTGCGAACCCGGGTTGCCAGTGTGCCAAGCAGACACTTTGGTCTGCGATCACAGAGCCAGCAAGATATGCTTTTAAATGAAAAATGTTTGTAATGACATAGCTTGTCACGTAATAAACAAAACGTGACTTGATATTGTGAGTGTGCATAGATGCCATTTGGCAGATATAACTAACCAATGCAGAAAACTCTCTGGTGCCAGGATTACACAAGCATTTGTTAAAGCCGAAAGTTTGCTGCTGTATTGCTTTAGTACTGGGTCTTGCTTGTACACATTTTAGTACTAGAAACAAGAAAACAGGACAGTCCGGCAGTTAGCAACTGGAGCAGACTCAGACAATGAATATTCTAGAGCTCCATATGTTAGTATGTAGCTGGTGGTGTCCCCAAAGAGGTATGCGATAAATTAGACTTGAAGAGCTCCACTGGCAGGAGGGTATCTGAGGTTGACTACTGGAGAGGCACGTGCCCCTGTGAATCTGACATAAAGTGCTCAGAGGTAGTGACAAAGCTAACACCCTATTTTACAAAACTTGTGAAGTAAACACGTCAAGACTGCCCAATAGAAGTCTGATCCGTGTTGCCATTAACCAATTTTACAAGTAGACAAAAGGACACAGAATTTTGTAAAGTGGCAACTTTGACTGCATAGGATTAATCACTCCGTGTTGTAGCTTTGCTTTGATTAAAGTACACTGCTCCTGATAAGGTAGAATTGCTATTCTTGAGTCTTGCAATTTTTAAAACCATGTGAAAGGTTGAAATGGACTCCACTTATTCTCTAACCTCCACATAGAGTGCAGGTACAGGTAGGACTGAGTGTATACTGCTGGTGAAGGCTGGAGAAGAAAAGGAGGAATGTGTGTGTATGTATATATATATATATATATATATATATATATATAAATAAATTATATATATATCGGAGTAGGAAAACTGAGAGATGAGAATAAACAGCCAATGGAATGGGAAATAAGTGGAAAGAGGAGTAAGAACGGAATAGCTTTAAGATGGGTGGTAGCGTCACTGTTCACTGACCCAGGAGAGAGAGAGAGAGAGAGAGCTTTGAAGTAAAATGCTGAGGAATATCAAAAGAATAAATTGAAACCACAAAAGAATGTAACATGAGGATGAAACACAAGGTATGGAAGGAGGGGGCGAGGCAGAAATGAGCCATGGAGGTAAGAGGATGGAGTGGGAGGGGACAAGACACAGAGCAGCAACAGAAGAAAAAGGAACAAAGAGATACCAGGCAGGTGAGACACTGGGGATTGGGCACCCCAGTGTCGGTGTTATGTTAGGAGGGGTGCTGAGAGGGAGGGTTAGGTGGGGAGATAGTTACGGGGCGTCAGTAACAGACATCGATGAACAGTTTTCTTTGTTGGCGTTTTCAAGAGTCAGGGGCTCTTCCTGGATGTTTGAAATTCATAGCAGGCTGATCATGGCAGATCAGGTCTGCTTGCTGGGCTGCATACATCAAAGGAAAGAACCGGCCCATGATTGAGGTTTTTCTTTTCAAGGACACAACATTTCACCCAGCAAGCCAAAGCTGTGTCATGATCAGCCTGGCTGATGATTGGTGTGGCACTGAGGCCCCCTTGTAGACCACTCTGCATTGGACTGACAGTGTCACACCCTCAAAAACATTCTCATATTAAGATATTTGCTTGCGTGTATGCTGGGACAAACATAACAAAACAGCTAAATGGGATAAGGGTAATCTAAAATGAAATAAAAAGTATTGAGTCAAAATTGTCATTGTAACATTCACTGTTGCTTTAAAAGACAGGTATCCATTTCACAGTGTACTTTCATAAAATGTTCCAGCTGTTACAGTTTACTAGAGATTAATAATACATTTCTTTAATTATTAGTTGTTTTTTTTCAAAATTATCAGTTTCTTTTCACAGTTTTATAGCACATTTTGGTAGCTTATCTGTCAACTCTATATGGAAAGCTTCCCTCAATTACCCTCCTACTGCTTTTTAATGACATCATTACACTTACCATGGCAACAGATGGTGATGTTACAAACCC
Source organism: Neoceratodus forsteri (assembly GCA_016271365.2). NCBI lineage: Eukaryota > Metazoa > Chordata > Ceratodontiformes > Ceratodontidae > Neoceratodus > Neoceratodus forsteri. Next base: position 1,099,712,698 of record CM057451.1, read on the forward strand.
TGCTAAGTGACTTCTAGCTACAGTAGTGAGCTGCTAATGAAAATGAAAATACAATGTGGCTAATGAAACTACATCGGTGTGTTATATACTGTGTCATAAATATTGAGATTTGCAGTATGTGGCTAAACCTCTTTTCTCCTAAGCGCTCACCAAGTTCTGCACCTGTGAGGTCAGTTGTGGACAGTCAGGTGTTTTTAGAAGACAACAGTGCAATAAATACTGCAATACTTGAAATATTTAGTAGATGAATAATGGAAGAAAAACAAAACAACTTAACACATTGTTGTAAATATAGTCATTTAAGTAACTCTACACTTTAGTATGTACTTTCAAGCGTGCAATGTTTATGCTGTTGTAATTTTACTAGAGAATACAGCACATTTTTAATTGTCACTTTTTACACAGAATTCTCAGCAGAAAAGGACCAGTAAGTCCACCTAACCTGCCCTATTTTCCCTGCATATTACTACACCCAGGACCCTATTTGGTCACAGGTGTCCCTCCCCTTTCTCTACCTATTATGCCCATGTGCTTATTCCACGCATACTTGATGTTCTGCATTGTCTTCGCCTCCCCACCACCTCTTCTGGCAGGCTGTTCCAGGCATCCACCACCCTTTCTGTGTAAGTACTTTCTCACATCTCTCTTAAACTCCCCCCTCCCAAGCTTTACTGCATGCCCTCATGTTCTGGTTCTCCTCCTCCACTGAAGAGGCTCCCCTCTTGCACCTTGTCCACCCTGTGAGGTACTTATAGGTCTTAGTCATGCACACCCCCTCCCCCGCTCTCCCTGTCCTTCAGGGAATACACGCTAAGTTCCCACAGCCTCTCCTTAATGATTTCTTATGTTTAGCAAAAGGCTTTGTTCCACTTATTCTAAGTGGCAAAATGCCATTCTAATGAAAAAATTTCAAATGCGGTAGCTGGGAACTGGTGGAGAACTACTATCGCAGTACCTTGGAACCAACTGGGAACTGAGAAAACAAACAAAAAAATATACTGTTCAACCACAAAATACTGTGAGGGAAATGATACTAACATACTACTAACATACTAAAATGCCAGCAGAATAGGCCTAACGGTCTTTCGTAGTCTTTCGTTTGGTCAGCCCCACCCTGGGTGCTGACCTTGCTATCCCCTACTTTCTCTGGCTTCTCCTTCCCAGTTCCGGATATTCTTGCTGCATTGGATTTTGCTTCCTGACCCTTCCCTGTACCTGTCCCACCCCTCTTGACCCCTCCACTGTCTCTGCCTCCACCGGCCCCCTAGGTAGTGCATTCCATGGCTCCACCACCCTCTCAGTGAAGTAGCACCTCCTCCTTTTCTCCCTGAATCTTCCCCCTCCAGCTTCCACCCATGCCCTCTAGTGGCCCTTCCTCCTTCCTTGAAGCACCTGACTGTTCCTCCCTATTTACCCTCTTCATGTACCTGAAGACCTCTATCATGTCCCCGGTCCCTTCTCTCTTCCAATGTGTACATATTTAGCTCTTGAGCCTCTCCTCATGGTCCTGTCCCCAAGCCCCAAATCATTTTGGTTGCCCTCCTCTGGACCCTCTCCAGGAGGTTAATGTCCCTCTTTAAGTGTGGCCTCCAAACTGCACACAGTACTCCAGGTGCGGCCTCACCAAGCAGTTATACAGAGGAGTATCACTTCCTCCTTCTGGAGGTGATCCCCAGTGATGCATCCCAGCATCCTGTTGGCCTTGGCTGCTGCCCTCCTACAAATCTCAGAGTTGTTCATCTTGACATCCACCACCACCCCAGGTCCCTCTCAGCCATTGAGACTTGTAGTATTCCCCAGGGTGTACACTTGGCCTGGGTTTCTGCCCCAGGTGGAGTACCTTGCATTTCCTGCATTGAACCTCAGCTTCCACTTTCTAGACCATCTTTCCAGAGCCTCCAGGTCTCCCTGCAGGCCACCTCCCCTCCTCCCCATCCACCACTGCCCCCAGTTTGAGTCATCTGCAAAGAGACTCATCTCCTCCTGATTCCTGTCCTTATGTCAGATCGTAGGCGTTGAACAGAAGGGGCCCAGGACTGATCTCTGTGGGACCCCACTAATGACCCTCCTTGGGGATGAGACTATCCCACCAACTCGACCCTCTGGGTCCGGTCCTGGAGCCAATTGCCATCCATCTGATCATCTGGTTTCCCACCCCATTTCTCCAGCTTATCCAACAGGCCACGTGAGGAACAGAGTCAAATGCCTTGCTGAAGTCTAGAAAGAGGACATCCACTGGTCTACCAGGTCCAAGACACTTGTCACCCAGTCATAGAACTCCACCAGGTTTGTCTGACACGATTTCCCTGGGATGAATCCATGCTGTCTATCGTCCAGGCACCCTGACTTATCCAGGTCCCCCAGCCTCTCCTTGACAATGCCCTCCATCACCTTGCCCACCACCCGATGTCAGGCTGACAGGCCTGTAGTTCCCTATAGCTCCTTGATCCCCTTGGGATGGGCACTACATGCGCCCCTTCCAGTCTTGGGGCACCCACCCTGTCCTCAGAGAGATGGTGAAAAGCTCTGCCAGGGGTTTCATCGGACATCTGCAAGTTCCTTCAGCACTCTAGGATGTAATTTATCCGGCCCGGTGCTTTCTCTGTCTTAAGGGAGCTGGGGCTTCCCTCACTTTCTTGCTGTGATTTCCACTTCTGGTACCTTTCTTCCTGTAGCCCTCCCCACCTGCCAATGATGCCCCCCCTCTCCCCAGACCTGCCGATCTGTAGGGTCCCCCCCTCCTCATTATCTCTGTCTCCTCCCATGTATGATGCAGCATCCCCATTTTCCCTGGTGAAAACTGAGGTGAAATACTCATTTAGTACCTCAGCCTGCTCCCCTGGGTCTTGTGCCCATCTCTCCCTGATTTAATCCTGCTAATCTGCCCCTTCACCCTTCGTCTTTCCCCAATGTATCTAAAGAACCCCTTTTCCTCTCTCTAATTTCCTAACCAGGTTCTGCTCCTTCCTTGCCTTAGCCGCCTCACCACTCTAGTGGCCCTTCTAGCCATCAGCTCGTACTCCCCTCGATCCCTTTCACTCCTTGAGCACTTGAATTTCTTATAGGCTGCTTTCTTTCCTGCATCACCTCCTGGACCTCCCTGGTCCACCAGCAGGAGTTTTGGGCCCTACCGCATTTCGTCTTACTCTTGCACAGGTGCTGGTAGCATCCTGCCCCTCTCCTGATGATTTCCACCTACTATCAGCGTCCATGTCTGACCCAATCCCATCCAAATGCTCCTTAAGGATCCTTCCCATTTCCTTAAATCACGCCCCTGAAGTCGGTTACTTCCGTCTTTGTGCAGCCTTCTACCCTCCTAGTTCCAGGCAGAACCAGACGTGGCATGGTCACTCCCTCAATGGGTCCTTACCTCCAGGCCCCCAATCTGGTCACTGTCTGCCAGGACCACATCAGTACCCGTGCCTCCCTGGTGGTTCCCTCACCTGCTGAGTTGAAGCAGCGTCTTGAAGACATCCAACAACCTCTGTTCCCTGGTCACAGAGGATGTCATAGTCTCCCAGTCTGTTCCTGGCATGTTTAAGTCCCCAACACCACCACCTTTCCTCTGCCCAGTCTGCAGTGTCTCCTAACATCTGCCACCAGACTGTCCTCCAGCTCCTCCGCCAGGGCAGGGGTCTATACACCACTCCTATTTTTACTCTCTTGCCCCTCTTGTTATCAAGGTGACCCAAACGCCTCCACGGTTCCCTCCGCCTCCTCTACTCCCCCTATGCCAATGCAGTTTTTGACTATCATAGCTACCCCTCCCCTGTCCTTCCTGAACACAGTGTAACCCTCCAGGTTCAGGTCCCAGTCATGTCTTGCAGTGGCCCAAGTCTCAGTGACCGCTGCCACATCCACTGCTCCCTCAGTTAACATGCCTGGAGCTCAGGCATTTTATTGCCCAAGCTCCTGGCATTTAGCAGGACTACCTTCCACCCTTTCCCTATAGTTCCATTTCCCTGCTCGTGTTCCCATGGGGATTCTGTTTTCTCTGGTCTGCACTTTGCCAGTTGGTCTTTTCCTGCAATCCTCCTGGTCCCCAGGGGGTGGAGACAGAGTCCCTCCTTTATTGGCACTCCCTTGACAGCTTTTCTCCCATCCCACCCCCTTCTCAAGTTTAAACCCCACTTTTCACCAATGAGCCTCCTTTTCAACTTAAGATTCCCTCCCTCCAAATTGAGATGTAGTCTATCTCTAGCATACAGCTCCTTATCCTCCCAGGTCTCCCCAATTCCCCATCAACCCACACCCTCTGGCCTCACACCACTCCCTGAGCCACTGGTTTATCTCCCTAATTTTCCTTTTGTGTTTCCCCACTAGCCCTTGGCACTGCTTAGGATTTCTGAGAAGGAAACTGTGCATCCTATGTCATGACAGACCCTGGCGAGCTCCTGAATCTTGCCTGTATCTCTAGCTCGCTATTTCTCCTCAATGTCATTTGTACCCAGGTGGACCAGTATGTCTGGGGAACCCCACAGTCCTTTGCCAGCTGATATACCTCGTGCTAGCCCTGTGCACCGTTAGTCCAGGGAAGCATCTTGTTCTAACTGGCCGACTTCTCCTCCCTATCCATTTGATACCCCGATCATAGAATCCCCAGCAGGAGCACTCTGACCACTCCTTTTCCTCCATTCCCCCTTCCATGTCCCTCATCCTTTCTACGGCCCCTCCACCAGCTGGCTCCTTGTTCCTCCCCTATCTGGGTGCCACATGCCACCCCTCCTTATTTACCATACCCTCCTCCTCAATCCTATGCCTCTCCTCCTCCTGAGTATCCTTCTGTACCTTGCTAATTCCCCCACTGCTCGCAACTGGTCCTTCTCCCCCATCTGCTAAACTAGCCTGACTCATCCTCCTTCCTTCCTGTCTCCATTTAGTTCCTCCTTGCTCGTCGTGCTCCCCTGGCCTAAACCCTCAAGCTCCCTTTACTGAATCCTCTTTGTACTTCAGGTCCTTCTTTCCCTTTCCTCCCAACTGGTCCTTCTCCTTGCGCTTTCCTCCCTCTTCCCCTTGCCCCTCCTGCTCTGATTCCTGCTCCCCCATTCTCCTGCATTCCAGGTCCCCCTGTTCTTCCTGCTATCTGGCCCCTGCCTCCTGCCTCCCACTCCTTTCCATCTCTAACTACCCCTGTTGTGGCTACATCACCCCCCCTCATCCTTGAGCAGAAGAAGAGATGAGCGGTTACTGAGTGTAAGGTCTGATCCACCTCCCGCCTTGCTTCCTTCTGTCCAGCCCTGGCCATCTGCCTACTTCCTGAGAATGTTAACTGTAAACTATCAGAAAATAAGATTTTTAATTTAAACTAAAGAAAACTTTGCTAGAGGACCAGGAGATGGATCCGGGGCATTCGTTTTTATTCAAAAAACTAAAATCTGCTGTGCAGAGCCTAGGTTTGTGTGACCAGCTCAGTGTGAAGATATTCTTTGAATTTCTTCAGAGCCCCTCTTCTGCATGTGATGACTGCTTAAGTAATAATATAGCATTACATTTAAGTTATTATAATAACAATTGCATGGATTCTCACCAATTTGAAGCATATCATAGTTGACCAGAATGCTGCCAGCTGAATGGTACAGAAGATTCCATGACCTAAAGATAGGACTTACTATTTATACTTTGTTAGAGCTGCAGACACTGCGGCCCATCAAAGCACAAAGTCTGTAACTGTCAAGGTTTAAATATTCTAAATGCATTGTTTGGTTTTAGGACATTCAGGGCCAGGTTGTTAAAAATGACTGCAACACGTGTATGTATGCTCATGCTCACAAATGTGTCAGGGTTTAGGCTCAGTGTAATAGGAGAACTGATGCATCCTGTGAATTATTTGAAATATGTCTGTACATAAGTAAATTGAAAATTAATAATCTTTAATGGAAAAAATATTCAGGAGGAGGCTGTAGGTAGCTCATAGAGATTCTTCTCCATACTGCTACATATATATAGGAACTTTATTGCAGGCACTAGGACCCCTAGGGAAAACTTTTCTATAGTACTGGCCTACCCAAATCCCTCAACTTGGACCTCCACCACCACAGTACTGCCTACTTAAATGGGCCAGCTCATGTCACATCAGTTCGAAGGGGTCCATCATCAAAACAGGTACAGCCACCATGTCTGTGCCAGATGTGGGATAATTCCTGCATGCAATCAAAGGATGCAGGCAAACACAGAAGACCAACCAATGCATTAAGGTTGTCCTCATACACACTTTTTTAAACTTAGTATGCTTTATTTTCATCCAGCGGCATTCCCCTCAACCTCCCCACCCGCCAATGGACGGTGTCATCCCGATGCAGTGCCCACTGGATTGCCCCAGGCGGAGCCTTCAGAGCCTCCCGGTGTGACTCCGTTGGTGCTCAATGTGAAGATGTGCGGTGGGCCTTCGGTCTGCTATGGGACATGGGCATCACTTGGCATCCCGGAGGATTTTATCTCTTTTCTTGTGTATGGGGGGCGTGTCAAGGCAAACACTGCGATACAACCAATTGGGGTATGTCAAGGCAGACACTGTGGATACAACTTAATCATGCATCTGAGATGCCCCTGAGGAGTGATGCTTGCAGGTCCTTTGTTCATAAGCGTCCCGTGGTCACCCAGGAGCACCAGACTGGAGTCATGCTACCCCTCCCACCCCCTCATACGTGGAGAGCATACGATTGCTGTTAATCCTCCCCAGCCGGCCCTCGGCATCCTAAGTCCGTTCCCGAACCCGTGTCGCCCAGGTCACAGTGGCAAATCTATCCCACTGCACCAGTGGGATGGCCCATCCTTATTCACACTTGAAACTCAGTGAGAAAGGAACAGCAAGCACATATTGCCTGACAGGAAGCAGGAAACCCATCCCTGCCAATCTCAGGGAAGAAAGAGTATTAGACATAACCACCAAGAAGATGCAATGGCAACCAAGGAGCCATCCAAGAAGGAGTCTGTGTGGAGAGCTGCAGGGCAACTGTGTCTTCCCAGAAGGGGATGGAGGGCAGAAAGATGTGGCTCTATGAATTTATCTTCTTCAAAGATATCGCCTCCACAGCGACACACATATAGGATGAGTCCCAAGCAGTGTAAAAGAACTGCCTGGGAGGCATGGCAGTCAAAGGAGGATGAAACCTCCAGAAAACCCAAACCCCTGAAGAAGAAACCAAACATAGGAATCTCAGCGGTCAGAACTAAGCTGCATGGAGCAGGAAAATGAATCAAACTCTGGGGTGTCGAGTAGAGAAGGACAGGAGGACATCTGAGAAGGACACCATGCCCCTAGCAGCATCACGATGTGAAAGTGTGATGGAGTGCCAAACAACCAGCAGGTAAACACAGTGTGTTGCAGAACTCAGAACAATGACCCTTTCCAAGCAGGAAGCAACTCAGATGAGCTCTCATCTCTGACTAAATGTTTCCAAATTCTTCTCAGTTTAAAAGTGAACTTTTGCTTGCGGCCTCATATAACTTGCGCAACAATACCCTGCTGATCATTTGATTCCATATAAGTCATGGGATGACAGAGGACTTAGAAACCCAGACCATCAAAAGAACAACAGCCTGTAGCCCACAAGGCCGGAAACCCTGGAGCTCGCAGCAGTCACTAACTCTACTGGATCTTGAAGCCCCAATGGCAGATGATGCTGGAGGCTGGAGCCCATGCGGCCATGGACTTGAAGACTGAAAAACTTTAAAAAGCTGGAAGCTCATGACTCACTATTAAGGAGCTTACAGAAACCGTAGCTGACACTGACAAATGCACTATTAAAACCCTGATGGCTGTTTCCTCTCACTGAAGAAAATGGGCAACTCCGAAGTTGACTGGAGACTACTGAGAATGAAATATGTTCTGGTAACATCTGTGTCATTGGGGTCCCGAGGAGGGATGGAGGGAGCTCTCAACTGTTGGATTTCATCACACAATGGCTACAAAAAGTTAACGGTGGTGGAAGGTTTGATTGGTACTGTAAAGAAAGTCTATTATTAAAACCCCAGGGTCCGACCATCGACATCTTTACAGCCTCGTACCATCTTACTTAAAATGGCTGGCTCTGGCTCAGAGATCAGCTTATTCCTACAGTGTGTGTGGTATACCCACTTGAGATTAACAGCTCAGATGTTAAATTGTACCCAGCTCTCTCCTTCGGGCCTGAAGGAAGTGCACTTTGATGCTACTCAACAGCGTCTACGGGCTCTCTGGATACTGCACTCTTTCTTGCTCCCAGCTAGGTTGTGTATTACTTATGGAGGCAAAGAAAAAATTACTCACCTTAGTAATTATGTTTCTTCTATTGAGTCTTGCTGTATTCTGATAAGTGCAGTTAGCATGACCTTTAAATTGCCCGGAGAACAAAGGGTTAACCTTTCTATGCAGAGCATAGAATGCTGAGCTTGAGCTCGGTTGATGTCTCTGTCTGTTTCCTTTGAACACTAACTGTCAGATTCTTACGAGCAACACTCTAATAGTATTCTATGTGAAATTGTAAAACAAAATTTTTAATAGCCAACTGGCAACAAAAGATTTGGATTACCAAAAGAAGACTCAAGTCAGAAAACCCAAACCAAACAGGAATATAATAAATAAACACCTAAATAAAGAAGAGGTGTAAAAGGGCACCCCTGAAGTGCAACACTGCACCTGCCCACCGACTTCCCAAAACCAAGTTCTGAGAGGGAGGCAGGAGGGAGGTCAGAATATGGCAAGACTCCAATAGAAGAAACATAATTACTAAGGTGAGTAATTTTTCTTCAAACAACTTGAAGTCTTGCTGTATTCTGACAAGTCTGAACTACCAAGCAGCACCTCCATGGAGGAGGGACAGAACCTACTTTGGGAATAGGCTCTGAAGTACTGCTGTGCCAAACCGAGCATCACTCCTAGCCTGGATATCCAGAGAGTAATGCTTGGTAAAGGTATGGACTGTTTTCAGGTGGCTGCTTGACAAATTTCTAAGAGGATATCCCTGGCAGCAGCCAGGGAAGCTTCTTACCTCTTGTGGAATAAGCCCTCAGGCCTGAGGGTGGAGTTTTCCAGTTTTTATAGCAGGGTGTATACAAGACACAATCTACCTGGCAACAGATCTCTTGGTGGCAGGTTTGCCATTTCCACTTCTCCATAAGTGAGGAACTGGAGGAAGTCAAACCTATGACCCTTGAGTACGCTCTATGTAGTAACTAAGGGCTCTTTAACATCTAAACTGTGTAGCCTCCTCTCTACTGAGGAAGAATGATCAGTGAAGAAGACAGGAACAGACATAGACTGGTTCAAATGGAAGTCTGAAACCACTTTGGGTAAGAACCTTTTATTGGTTCTAAGGACCACTTTATCCTGTGAAAGGAGATAAAATCAGGTTCCACTGACAGGGCTTGCAATTCACTGATCGCCTGGCAGAGGTAATGGCTACCAAGAACACAGTTTTTCAAGTCAAGTACTTAAGCTCTGCTGAAGACATAGGCTCAAAGGGGGTTGCATAAGTTAAGCAATGCAAGATTCAAATCCCAGGCAGGGGCAGGGTCTCTAAAAGGAGGATTGGTGTGAAGCAATCCTTTAAAATATTACAGAACACAGGATGAGAAGATAGTGAGGAAGACTTCCCACAGACAGAAATGCAGAAACAGCTGACAAGTGTACCTTGAGAGTAGCTGGTCTGAGGCCTAAGCCATTAAGATGGACCATATAATCCAGAACCGTAGGCAATCCAGCAGTATCTGGAGAAATGTGCTTCTTAGAACACCAAATGCTGAATCTCTTCCATTTGGAGTTATAAGTCTTTCTGGTGGAGGACTTTCAAGAAGCTTTGAGAATATCCAGAACCCTTGGGAAAGATGCAGATCTGCAAACTCTAACTCTTCAAGAGCCATGCCTTGAGATTGAGAGACTGAAGACTGGGATACCAAATCCTCCCTGAGAGGATGTTAACAGGTTGTAATTCCTGGGAAGAGACGGGGAGATGGACTGCTAGGGACAGCAACAGGGGTACCAGGGCTGTCTGGCCCAATCTGGAGCAATCAGAATCACTTTGCAAGGTTGAGATCTTATTTTGACTAAAACTTTGAACAGGAGTGCGAAGGAGGAAGGCATGCAAAACTTCCTTCCCAATTCAGAATCAGAGGCGTTCAGAGACTGGGCCAAAGACTGGAGGTCTGCAACAAAAAGAGGGAGTTGGTGATTGTCTGGGGCTGCAAAGAGATCTATCTCTGGAGTGCCCCACCTTGAAAAAATCACTTTCAACACCTGAGGGTCCTGGGACCATTCGTGATGTCCCTGAGAGATCCTGCTTAGTGCATCTGCTAGCACTTGTCCTTCCCTGGAAGGTGAACTGCTACCAGAGAGGTTTGCAGGAATAGCCCAGAACCACAATTTCATGGCTTCCGTGCACAAGGCCATAGTCCAGTGCCTCCTGCTTGTTGATGTATCACATGGTGGTGGTGTTGTCCGTTCTGACCTGAACCACCTTGTTCTGTACTGACTGAGAAGCTTTCAGGGCCAGAAAAACTGCCCTGAGCTCTAGGAAGATTGATATGGAGAAGGATTCCTGGGGGCCGACAGCCCCTGGGCAGTGAGGCCCCCAGATGGGCTCCCCAGCCCAGAAGAGAAGCATCTGTGGTAAGGACCACTGAACAAGGCTGAGTGGCAAAAGGAACACCTTGTCTTAAATTGTCCTGATCCTGCCACCATTGGAGGCTTGGATCAAGGGCAGAGTCACTGGGATCAGTTTGGTAAGGATCCTTCCTCTGAGACCAAAAGCTCTCAGATGGAACTGAATATCCCTCATCTGAATCTTGCCCTTGGACCACTGCTGTTGAAGCTGCCATGTGGCCCAGGAGCTGGAGGAAATACCATGCTGGTGAGATACCCGAAGGCTGATGGAAGAGGCTAGTTCCATAAGAACCCTTGCCCTTTCTAGAGGAAGAAAGGCTCTTGCTCTGAGTGTGTCCAGTTCTGCCCCGATAAAGGTAAAAGCTGGACTGGTTCGAGAACTGACTTGGGAAGGTTGAGAAGAAATCCCAGAGAAGTGAGCACTTGCTGGGGCACTTGCAGGTGAGACTTGACTTGTTCTGGGGACTGGCCCACTATTAGCCAATCATCCAGATATGGAAAATGGAAATATTTTGCCGTCTTAGAAAGGCAACTACTACTGCCAGACACTTTGTGAAAACCCTTGGGGCTGAGGTTGGGCCAAAGGGCATTGCTCTGAACTGATAGTGGCCTAAGGGCAACTCTAACCTGAGGTACTTTCTGTGGGAGCACCTGATAGGAATGTGAAAATAGGCATCTTTGAGGTCCAGGGAGGCTAACCAGTTCCCTGGACTTAGAGAGGGAAGGATTATTCCCAGAGTTACCATCTTGAACTTTGGTTTTAAAAGATGTTTGTTTAGATATCTTAGGTCTAGGATGGTGCCCACTCCTGTCTTTTGGAGTCAGGAAGTACCTGGAGTACAACCCTTTGCCCCGTGTAGGGTAGGTACTCTCTCAATGGCTCTTAGAGCTAGAAAGAAGAAACCTCTGCCTCTAGGGCAAGGGTTTCCAGAGATTTGCAGGTGGAAAAGATCTGGCTCTCATCTTGGAAATTTTCTGAAGCTGAGAACCAGTCCCTAGCTTACTACTTCCAGGACCCACTTGTCTGATGTAACAGACATCCAGTCCTGGACAAAGTAAGCCAGCCCCCCTACTGGAATAGAGAGTCGACCGGGCAGGCCATCAGCGTGACTGCTTGGCAGGGCTTTAGGCTGAGGAGAGGATGCAGCCCTGCTCATCCCCTTCTGCCTCTCCCTCTGAAGAACCCACTCTGTGAAAGTGAAGAAGAGGCCTGTGTTCAGTAAAAGGCCTTTGAAAAGGCCTGCCCCTACACTTAAACTGACTTTCGAACTGAGCTGCAGGAGAAATCTCCAGAGCGACTGTTCAGTGAGGCGGATGAAAGAATCTGACGGTTAGCGTTCAGGGAAACAGACAGAGACATCAACCGAGCTCGAAGCTCAGCATTCTATGCTCTGCGTGAAAAGGTTAACCCTTTGTTCTCGGGGCAGTTTAAAGGCTGGGGCTAACTGCACTTGTCAGAATACAGCAAAACTTCAAGTTGTTTGAAACATGGCAATTTACTGACCCCAGGATGCAGGTCGGTGGCTTCAGAAAATCGAGATGGAGTTTGTGACCAAGTCCATGGAGCAAAAGCAGCACAACTTGTTTCAGATGAGGACTGAACTGTATGAATTTTCTTTTATTTTCTTCTGTACTTTAGTCCAAAGGAGTGTTCTCAGATTTAAAAGTTTAACTCTTCTATCCCTAGGTACAGGACATATTACCTGTTCATGAGTAGGCTGGCACAGGGACCATTTTCTGTTACATGGGGAGATGATATTGTTATTGATGGAAATTAGTTTGGGGAAGATGAAATAGACTTGAGCCCATTCGCCAGCCACTTTGGGAGCCTCTGCTGCCTTGCAGCCCCGCGCACGCCTCAGCAGAGTTTGGGCTAATTTCAGCACCGATGGGCATGTTTTGTAAATACACATATCATTTTACACACTGTCCTCTGTTTAAGGGCTGCTAATACATCAATTGTTTGCCAAGTCGTAGCAAGAGGTTCGCCAAAGTTCTGTTACTTCTCAGTCGGGGCATGGAGGGTTTGTTGGAGGGTTCATAATTTCCTTTATATCTATTTAACTGTACCAGGTTTAAATAGCAGTCACGTGATTGCATGTTTTACCCACTTCCTACACGTTCTCCTATGTTACTACCTAAAGCTCTTGAAGATGGTTAGCAACTTGGTGCAATACTTAATATGTTTACATTTTAGGGTTACCCCAACTCCTGTTGTACAAGATTATATGGCAGTGTATTGTGTGTTTCAACAGTCTATTTACAATACTTATTTTACTAGTGGTCCTATTGCGTGTATAGGATTATGGTTGCAATTTGTTGTAAGTCTACTTAAAACTAATAAACAAAAGTGAAAAAACAAAAAAAAAACAATAACCAGAAGCCATATAAAAGGTCCAAATTCTAATTCTCCTGATTGTGGCTGGCACTAACTCGGTGAAGGGTGCTCATTAAGAGGCTAGCAAAACCTTGATAAACAGCCTGAGAATGAGAGAGCATTCGAGCTTGAGGCTTGCACTCATTTATTTAAAAAGCACCATAGGTTGCAGGACTCTTATTCACATGACTCCAAGTCAAATCAGTTCAATTTCAGCTTGAAATAAAAACTAAAAGTGCAGGCAGCCAGCAGGCAGAATGCAAGCCCTGGTCATATGAATAATGTTAAATAATGTTAAAAGAGCGTTGCTAGGGCTCCAACTGAGACAAAACCATACTAGGTTTTGTAGGTAAAATGCGATTTATTAAAATACTTAAAAGGTGAAAGCACCCTTAGGACAGGTGGCAAATGTTTTGAGCTCAATACAGCTCTTTCTCAAGGTGCCTTGAGAAAAGATGGCAACCTCCATTGAGACCTGCTGCTGAGGCTGAGGCTATCTGGATACTAGAACTGCCTGGCAGGCACAAAATAGCCTCCCAAGGGAACTTTTATCGACTCCTATACAACTGGACCATAGCTACAAATAACACTGGTCCCTGGTTGATGGTCATCTTTTGACCGATTCCCAGTCCAGTACTGAGTCCTGCTTGAGGCCATCCATGATCACCCAAAAGTCATCGGAAGATTCCTCAAGGGACCAACCTTGTATCCTCATCTTGGGTGATTGCCACCAAGAGCTGGCCTGGTAAGTTGACCACAGAGCGAGATTCCTTGGTCAGAGCCCTGAATAGGGGCTGTGGTGGAAGTGACTTCACCTAACAGGCAGAAGCAGATTCTGGGGACTGCTGAGTAGCAGAGATAGGCATGGGAAGGACCAGCAAAAGCCGAGGTACGAAGACCCATGGACCAGAGCCCTACCACTCCAGCCATATTCCAATGTTACCAAAGGAGTTCCCAGAGCTTTAATGCATTTTTTGTTGATGTCTCTCCAATAATGAGGCTTCAATGGCGCCTTCCCAATCAAGCGAGATCAAGTGCACAAATGCCATCTCTCCATTGACCTGAGGGTCTACATTGATGGAAGTTCTCTGGAGGGTTCATATAGACCACTTGGCTTGGCAAGTTAAGCACTAGGCTTTAGAGGCATGACCAATGGTGGAGGCAACCCCTGAGACAAGTCAGCCAGGGTACCGACTGGGGCTCGTCCTCCTGGGTGAGGACCGAGAACAACGGGACTGGGTTATCGACTCCTAATCAATTCCTACAACAACCAGTCAACAGGTTTGAGGAATATCTCACCGCCTGATCGACCAAAGTCAAGATTGACAAGCCTGACAGGTTTACTGTGGAGCTACTGTCCCTAACTATAGAGAGCTTTACCAAGGCCTGCAGTCACGGAGCCAAAGGAGCAGGAAAAGCATGATCCTTCCCAGTCCCATGACCTGTGATGGTGTTTCTGCATTTCCTGCTATGGTGAGAAGGGCTCTCCCTGAAAGTCTGGAGGGCCAGACTAATTTCCCTGAAAATATTAGAGAATGACTCTCCGATGCTGGTCCCAGCCGGAAGCAGTGCCGAGACTAACGAGAAACTCACCACAGAAGCTGCCTGTTCTTCCAAGACTGCAAGCTGAGCAGCCAACCCAACCAACACCAAGGTCTTTTAATGGCCTTTCAGCCTACCAAGGGCTAGTCGAGCATTCTAGTCTTCGATGGATGACAGCAACATGGCCTAGCACAAATGCATCCCTTGATGCAGAGTTGATTGCCCAGGCAGTATAAGCACCTGTCATGTGGATCTGTGACCAACATTTTCTGTCTATACTGAAAGCAGAATTTAAAACATGATTTCTTGCTCTCCATCACTGATCGGGAAGCGGAGCTGGAATAATGTGGAATGACTTCAAAGTTGAACAGGGACTGAATCAGTCAAAGATTCGCCTGAGAAAAGCACTTGAAACACTAGAATCTTTCAATGCTGCAGAGCTGCAAAGGAGGAGACCTGTCCCTTCCCATGGAAAGAAATATCTTTATTCTTTTGTTAACCAGGTAAGGTCCACTAGGCACAACTGCCTGTTTTCTGGGGCAACCCAGGAGCTTTAGGCTGGTTAAGTGTGACTTGCTCAGAGTCACACAGTATGCGAGTGGAGGTTGGGGACTCAAACCCACGTCTGCTGGAACCAAGTTCATTCACAGCTCGTTACTCTAACCTCTAGGCTATACTGTCATCAGAGGGTGTAGGTAAGTAAGTACATTTTATTAAACAGAAGTGCATATTCCAAAGGACAAACACTTTTTTTTTTTTATACTTTGTATTTTTACATTTTCATTAGCAAACCATAGGACAGTTTTACAGTATATAAGTTAAGACATCACATAATTACATCAGCCAGGTATGTAGCAATACATTATTCAAAGGTCTGGGACAACTTACATCATTTATAAAGCAGTTCATATAATGAGCGCTAAGACATTTACAGAAACCATCATCAGGGTCAATATATTTCTAAGGTACAAAAGTAGGATCTAAAGATGAAATATATATAATCCATTTCCTCCATTTAAGCTCAAAGGCAGACCATTTATCTGTGCTTTTGGCTATTAATCTCTCTAATACATAAATTTCTCTCATTATTCCCTGTCAGCTCTGAATGTTTGGGGGCATCCTCTTTCCTCAGTTTCTAGTAATTGCTTTTTAGCTGCCAGTATATAAGTGATTAACAATGATCCTCTGGGTATTGGGAGATCCTCTGGTGGAACTGAGAGTAATACTAGCTCAGCGGTCAATACAACTTCCACATCTACCAGTTCTTTTAATGCTTCTAAATATCTCTCCAGTAACCTGCTAACTGCGGGCAGGCCCAAAAACATGGAACTGATCCATAGATATTTCTCCACATCTCTCCAGCAGTAGCTTGGTGTCCCAGATGAGAACTTGGCCAGCCTTACTGGTGTATAGAAAATCTATTTCTAGCTTTCCAGGCAAATTCTTGCCAATAGGGGCTCCCAAAGTCCACTGAGAATTTAGCATATTTTTCCCAATCCTCCTTTGATACCTGGAGTGGACGCTCTGCATTCCAGGCATTCAGAATTCCCGAGTAGAATTTTTTGATAATTCCCTCAGACCCTATATATTAGTCCCACAAAGTGGGGCCATAGCTGCCCTCTCCTGTGGTCATAGCCAAGGTAAGCAATGAAGGGGGATCCGGGAGCCTGCTGTGGCTAGTCCCCTGCTCAATGCCCTCTCTTAGCTTGTATATACTGGAAAGTCTTGTTGTGAAAAATTGTAAGTTTCTTGGAGTTTGGTAAATGAGAGGACCCTCTGGCATCCACCAAGTGGAATATAAATGTAAAACCCTTTTGTCTCCATTGAGCCAAAGTACCCTCCTGTTCCAGAGTAAGAGACTGGATTCCAAAATTTAATAGAGTAAGATAGGCACCTACTGATTCTAGCTCTCTTAAATGGATGAGTTTCCTCAAGTCTCTGTAGTAGAATTTGTACTATAAATAAGTCTAGGTCTTTTATTTACTGGGGTATACATTAATTGTAGAAGGTCACTCCCCTCCCCTTAAGAGGTAAATTCCAGGTTCTTCCAGGAATGTCATACATTGGTTGTTCCAATTACAAACTCTAGCTAGCACAGTGGCGTAAGCATACTTCTGAAGATCAGACAAATTTAAGCCTCCCTTATTTTTGGCAACATTAATATGGACCACTTGATACAAGGTTTTTCCCAGCCCAGAAAAATCTACGCCAGAGACTTATTCCAGGAGGAAAGTACATTCCAAGATATAGCATCCTAATAAGATCCACCCTAGAATATAACGATAAATGAAGTTGGGACCACTGATGTAGATCAGACTCTATTTTTGTGTTAAGGGTTCATAGTTCACCATAGTGAGGTGCATTAACTGTTCGGTAGCTGTATACCTAAATATTTTATCTTGATGCTGTTCCAGTGCAGAGGTAGACTGCTTTTCAGTGTTCTGAGGGGAGAAATGGAAGGAGAGAACCTCTGTTTGGAAGAATTTATTTGTATCCAGAGAACTGAGCAAATTGCTCAAGTACCTCCCATATTGCTGGGATAGAGGACTCTGGATCCGATACTGACAATAAATATATCCATATAAAGCCAACTTCCAAGATTGATTGCCCACCTGAAAAGGACAAACACTTTTGATAAATAAGATACACAAATACAGTCATTCAATAACAATCTAATTCAAACATTAACACTGTCAGTGAGTGGAGCTGGACGATATACCACCTGGGTTGTAGGAGGAACTTATCTTGAAGACTTCTGTTGACTCAGCTGTCATCATCAGAACTGCCAGAGTTTGGATACTGAATTGAATCCACATTATCAGAACAGCAATGTACCAGATTACAGCAAGCATGGTACCACAAACAGGCCATAGATTGGGCAAAAGCAAATGTACTGGACATAACGGACACTCTGAAGAGTGGTCAAATTGAGACCCATCTCTCATGAGGAAGTCCGAGTGAAACGTCCCTGCACTGGGTTCTATAAGACATAGAATGGAGGCCTGAAAAACGATGAAGACCACCACACTAGGTAAAAGGGAATGGGAAATTATGCCCACTAAGGTGAAACCAGTAGTGCCAACCCCAAATTCAAGGACATGGCAGCAACTCAACAGAAGTCAGTGGTAGGAAGCTGCAGACAGCAGGACAGACAAGGTCATTCAAATGAAAGCTTATGAGACAAAAATCCCAGGCAACATATCAGGTAATGCTATAGGGAGGATACTTGGCAGAGAAATTCCAGAAGACCATCCACATTCTATCCGGACCAGAGGTCATGACTTGCACCTAAAGGGGGCAGGTTCAGGAGCAACACAAAGGAGTTTGTCTTTTCAGAAAGGGTGGTGGAGCCTTGAATGGCCTTCCCCACATGTGGTGGGGTCATAACCATCAGAGAATTCAAGCTGGCATGGGACAGACAGTGTGGAAAACTTAACACAGCAGCCTGACCGGGGAGTAGTATATATGGGCAGACTAAATGGTCCATATGGACCCCATCTGCTGACACATTCTATGTTTCTATTGCTACAGGCATAATGTACCCAGATCAATTCACCTCAATTATCTGCAGTGAGAACCAGCTATTAACATGCACAGACTGCTCACCCCATTGCAGCAAAGCAGTAGGCTCCCTGAAGAAGCAATGGAGGGCAACAAAGGTGCTAAGATTAATTAGCAGTGTGCTGTTCAGATTACAAGTCCAGGCAGCAATGAAACAGAAATGGGCAAGCCCAGTACAGAAAACTAATCTGGAGTCCAAGCAGAGATTCCACAGGTCGACAGAAAAATGATGCAACAAACTGGTACAAAACAGCCAGGCAGAGATGCTCTAGAAACCACACCACTGGGGGCAGAGGGTGTTGAAGCAAAATGCCCAACAGGGCCTCCCACACTAGACCACAGTAACAGCCCACAAGTAAGGAAACATAGAAGGAAGGGGCTGAAGTCTCACCACAGAAACATAGAAATTGACGGCAGATAAGGAACACAAGACCCATCCAGTTTGCCCATTTTTCTACCTTATACATGTACTATAGGCCTTTACTCTGTCAATGGCCTGTTTCTTCATATTCATCTGTATAGCCCCTTATGCCTGTCCCATGCCTGTTTGAAGCCCTGCACTGTATTCATATCCACCACTTCCTGAGGTGGCCGTTCTATGCATCCACCACCTTTCTGTGAAAAAGAACTACCTCACATTACCCCTTAATCGGCCTCCTCTAATCTTCATGCTTTGTCCTCTTTTCTTATATTGAAACATGTTACATAGAAACATAGAAGTTGACAGCAGATAAGGACTAAGGCCCATCCAGTCTGCCCATTTCTTTTCTACCTTATAAATGTGCCATCGGCCTTTGCCTCTGTCAGTGGCCTATCTATTCATACTATCCGTATTGCTCCCTCATGCCTATCCCATGCCTGTTTGAAGCCCTGCACTATATTCATAGCCACCACTTCCTGAGGGTAGGCTGCTCCATGCATCCACCACCCTTTCTGTGAAAAAGAATTTCCTCACATTCCCCTTAATCGGCCTCCCTCTAATCTCATGCTGTCCTCTTGTCCTGCTATTTTTATTATATTGAAACATGTTAGACTCTTTTCACCTTGTTAATGCCCTTAAGGTGTTTGAATGTCTCGATCATATCACCTCTCTCCTGCCTTTGCTCAAGGGTATACATATTGAGCTCCATTAATCTGTCCTCATATGTCTTCTGATGCAGTCCCTGCCATTTTAGTTGCCCTTCTCTGGACTGCCTCCATTTGGTTAATGTCCTTGTGAAGGTGTGGCCTCAATACTGCATACAGTACTCCAGATGGGGCCTAACCAGTGTCTTGTAAAGAGGGATTATTACCTCCCTTATGACTTGTGATACCCTACTAATATAGAAACATAGAAACATATAGAAACATAAATTTTGACGATAAGGACCGCTTGGCCACCCAGTCTGCCCATTTCCCTACCTATTGGATAAGCTGTAGATCCTAGTTAACCAGCAGCCTACTTCTTCCTACCCCTACCCCTAGAATTGCCTTATGACTGTCCCATGCATGCTTGAATTCCACCACTGTTTTTGACTCCACAACCTCCTCCGGAAGGCCATTCCATGCCATCCACAACCCTCTCTGTGAAAAAATACTTCTGTAAATTACCTCTAGCCGCCCCTTCTATCTTCACATTGTGCCCTTTGTTCTTGCACACTCTTTTTGAAAGATGCTACCCTCTCGGACTTTGTTGATTCCTTGAGATACTTGAAAGTTTCTATTCCCTTGAGATACTTGAAAGTTTCATATCATGTCCCCTCTCTCCTTTCCACGAGGCTATACATATTCAGCTCCTAAGTCTCTTCATATGTCTTCCAGTGCAGGCCCTGCACCATTTTAGTTGCCCTCCTCTGGACAGCCTCCATCCTGTCTATATCCTTGCAGAGACTGGGTCTCCAGAACTGCACGCAGTACTCAGATGGGGTCTCACCAACTGTCTGTACAGAGGGATAATAACTTCCTGTTTTCTGCTGGTGATGCTGACTCTTTCACCTTGTTAATGCCCTTAAGATGTTTGAATGTTTGATCATATCACCCATCTCCCTCCTTTGCTCTAGGGTATACATATTGAGCTCTGTTAATCTGTCCTCATATGTTTTCTGATGCAGTCTCTGTACCATTTGGTTGTCCTTCTCTGGACTGCCTCCATTTTGTTAATGTCCCTTGTGCAGGTGCGGCCTCCAGTACTGCACGCAGTACTCAGATGGAGCCTAACCAATGTCTTGTAAAGAGGATTATTACCTCCTCTTACGACTTGTGATACCCTACTAATACACCCTGTCTATCTAGCCTTACCTACTGCTTTAGTGGTCTGCTTGGATGATTTCAGGTCATCTGTGATGATGATGCCCAAGTCTCTTTTTTCCCTTGTGATTGCCAGCAACTCCCTCCCAGCCTATAGGTAGCTTCAGGGTTTCTCTTCCCTATGTGCATGATCTTGCACTTCTTTGTGTTAAACCCCAGTTGCCACTCTTCAGACCATTTTGCCAGTTTTCCAGATCTCTTCTCATTCTGCCCACCCCATCTGGATCATCTACTCTGTTGCAGATCTTGGTGTCATCTGCAAACAGGCAAACATTACCCTTACCATTGTAGACAAAACTATTAGAGACAATAAAACTGCTAGAGTGACTCTCAAACAGTCAAGCGACCTACAATGACAGCAGGAGAAAAAGACTAGATGTGATATGGGACAGACCACCTTACTTAGAGCAGTACCACAGTCCTGACCAGGATCACATGGGCAGGCCACTGCTATGGAAAAGTTTCCTCGGGGTCCTAGTGCCTGCCTTTACAAGCTGTATGTATGACTCTATGGAGGAGATATCCTCAATGAAGACAGACAATTTAGAACGGAGTGAGCTGAGCCAAGATGCACTATATAATGGACTTTCAGAGCTAGTCTATTTAGAAATAAGCTAAATTTCACTTACCGAGCATGTGGACATCCAGGTGATTATATGCAGAATTCTCAAGAAGCTCTCGTAGGAAAGCTGTTAGTATTTGAAAACATTTGATGACTTTGAGGTAGCCTGGAAACAATCTGAACAAGAAAAATACATAGTTACTGGTAGGTCTGTTGATTAATTACATTTACATACACAGGCATGACTGTCCAGTTATCCAGTGTGTAAGTGTACTACAACTTCCTGGAGAAAGTGGACATTTCTTGCTCCCACGGTCCACTGATAGCTCCCTCCTTCAAGCTTGCCTTGACTTCTCCCCTACCAAGTCACCTCGCGGTCCCGGGAACCATCTCCAGAGATCACCAGGGTCACATTCATCAGGCTTCCAATCTGTCCTTCATGGGCCCCCACCGCAAGATCACCAAGGGGAGAAGAAGGGTGGGAACCTCATAGTGGCTAGGTGTGAATACAGACTATCAGAAGCCCATGATGGGGGTGATCTAGAAACATCTCTTTAAAGTGAAACAATTTCAGTGCCTACTCAATGGTGTGGCGCTAGTGCTGCGCCTGCCACATCAGTGACCCAGGCTCTGAACGGACTAGGATTGCATGGTGGCGGTGGGGGGAAGGAGGATTAGATTGAACATCCATAGACAGCCCTCCTCCTTTGGGGAGAGCAGACAGCATGCATCTCTGTTTAGCTGCCACTCAGCGAAGGGCTGGCGGGCACGCAAACAGCTGTCTTTCTAGAAGGCTAGACACAGGCGTTAAGGGTGGGTCTTCACTATATGTTATACAGCATGACACTGCCTTACTTCCTAAAAGTCACACCAGACATGTAAAACAGTTGGGCTTTGATGAGAATGGTTGCTGTGCTGGATATTCAGCGAAGCCTGATATGGTGTTGCCCGGATGCGGGATGTTGGGTGGGGCATGCCTGTTCTGGTGGTGTTTTCTTTTGTACTTATATATTTTATTGGAGTTTATGTAATAAAACATTACATATGTGCCCATATAGGCAGGCATTACAGAACTATCAAAACTTGAATAAAAAGTACACATTTTAACAGTAACAAAATAAGAAATTACGTACCTACTATAATTCTTGATCTTCTCTGTATCTTCACCATTCATTACTGCTGGGTGTAAGCTGGAGCATGCAACTGCCACAGGAGTTTTTTTTTTCCAAGAGGAGTCGGCGCCGGCGAAAGTGCTGTCCCCGAGAGTGACACATCACTTGATGCGCGAGGGGCGGCCTTTAGGCACTGCAGACTCCTCCTCCATCCCAGTTCTGTTAATGGAGAGGCAAAATAAGCATAAGAAAAAGAAGAGCGAGGCAAGAGAGCCAGGATAGAAAAAGGAAAGAATATAAACTAAAAAAGGAATAAGCGGTAGAGGACATAAAAGGAATGCCTACCCTAATGGACTGCTGGGCCTCACCCTAGGGCGGCTCCAAGGGAGGAACAGATAATGGAGAGAAGGAAGAAGGAAAGAGAAGAGGGAAAAGAGAAAGAGGGATGTTGGGAGGGGAGAACTCTGCCAAATCAGAGATTGGTTTGAGGATTATAAGCTCGGAACCAAAAACAAGAGAGCAAGGATCCTACTAGATAAAACATGAGAGAAGGTTCAACCAGCCGCTTGCACAGCTAGAATACAAAGGCAGATTCTCTACACCTCCGCCATTCCCAACCCTTTAAACTCTAGCTGAGAGCTCACAGACTGCCAAGGCCGGATATTTGTTCAGAATGGAGAGCCTAACTAGGCAAGGAAAAGAAGCACACTTGGCACTTTTGCAAGTGCTAACAGATGTGTGGGGAAAGGGAGGGGTTGAAGCCCCAAAGAGGGCACCCTTAGATAAAGATAGAGTGGGAGCTCAACCGAGGCTCCCTGAAGGCAAGGGAAGATCACCAGCTCAAAGAGAGTGGTGTCAGGACAGTGTAAATAGCAGAGACTGACACAAGGAGAGCAGGCTTGTCGGAGGGACCTTGAAGAGAGACTATACCAGTTAAGGGTTGGTCTCCTTAACTGTGAATTGAACAGCATGGTAAAGAATGAACCAAAAGGTTACCCTAAGGCAATCAGAAGAGAGTTCCCTCGGGTAGAATAAGTTCCACTAGTTCCCCTTCTGCCTCAGGATAAGGATCCGTTCAGACGAACAGAAAAGCACGTTTTTTTGTTGTAGTTGTTGTTTTTGGCTTAAAGGCCAAAGAAGAAGAAGGAGGAACGAGCAGGGAGGGGAGATGCCAAGAAGGAGGCCCATGAGGGGAAGGTGGTGGGAATCAGTAATGAATGGTGAAGATACAAGAGAAGATCAAGAATTATGGTAAGTACATGATTTCATATCTTCCCTTGTCAATCTTCACCATTCATTACTGCTGGGTGAGGTACCAAGCACCTCTCAAGGGGCCTGGAGTGACCCTGAGAAAACAGATCCCTCAGCCTCCTACTGGTGGAAAGCAGGAGGGGAGACCTAACCAGCAGACTGGGACAGTCTAAGGTTGGTGAGGATGAGGTGGTGTCCACCGTGAGTGGGGGAGGGAGGGCGCCCGAAGGAGCCTCCCCGCCCATGGAGAAAACGCAGGTCCCCTGAAGGCAGAGGCAGTCACCCCATGTCGGGCAATGGGTGACAGTCTGAGAGACAAAGCCATGCCATCCGCTTAATGCAGATCGCTGTCCCTGCAAGTCTGGACGCCACCTCGTTGGCATCGTAGGATGCCCTCACTTGGTGCCTTGCAAGCTCCAGACCTTGAGCAGAGAGGGAAATGGCTTGTCTAGACTGCTAGTGTCAGGTTAAGATGATAAGACCTGAGACAGCATCGATCACAGATGCCTGTTGTAAGCAGCGTGGTGTGCCTTATGCAAAGCTATGCACATCAATGCATGACCTGAAGAAAACCCTTCATCCCCACTGGTGAATTCAGCAGAATCTGGATCCAGGGTCTGATAATGCCCAGGCTACAAGGTCCGGAAGGAGTGTCTAGGGACGCCAAGCTGAAACTGGGTGAGGTAGAGAACCTAGAGACTCATGGGGGCACAACTGTCTCCTGCAGTCTGCCAGGGCTGGAGAAGGAGAGCCTGGAGACTGCCAGGTGGGACAGACACTTCCTGTAAAGGGATTGGCCAAGAAGGCACCACCAGGTGGCGAGTGCTGAATCGCTAAGGAATGCTGCGTCTGCCCGCTCTGTATTTTCCCTACGGATGTAGGAGATATGAAGCTCCGAAACCAGCCTCGAAAGGAACCGCTTGATAGTCAGTGAAATCAACGTCAGAGGAAAGGTGGACAGAAAGTTCCTCTTCCTCTGGAGAGGAAGTTGAGCTTGAATGTTCAGAGGACTCCTGTGGACGGAGGGTACAGGTGGAAAACCTGTTCATCCATGGCCCTGACATAAGACGGAAGGCCACCACAGTAGCTCTGAATGCCTCCCAAGTTAACGGTCCCAGAGGACCCGTGGCCTGGGAGAGAGGTGGTGGTTGCAGAGGTATGGGGAAGGGCACCTAAGAGTTTGTGCCTGGCCTCTTCCAGGGCTCAGATCCAGGAGTGACATCACCAAAACTGGGGACCCTGAGATCATGCTGGGTTGTGAAGAAGAAACAGGGGCAAACCCAGGAAGAGCCCAGAAGGGGAATCTTCCTGTGATGTGCCTGAGATTGCATGATTCCAGAAGGGCAACCCTCAGAACCACCACCAGAAGGGGCTTTAGAGACCTTGAGAGAAAGGTGGGGATCAGTGCTGAGACTCCTCCCGCACCCCGTGGGAGCAGTGGGGATATGCCGCCACCTCCTCACCCCAACCTCTCAATCCCTCGGACTCCAAAGCAGCCCTCTTTCTTGATGTCAGTGTGGGAGGTCCCTGCTAAGCGAGCCCCTGAAGGAACCCACAGAGGCAGAGTCCTCCACCTCTCCTGAGGGACCCCAGTAGCACCAGAGATGGCAGCTGCCCGGACCTCCGAGAAGAGGGCATCCTCTCCCAAACCCTGAAGGGTCTGCCGCAGAAGACTCTCAGCCACCCCTAACCATGGAATCCTCTGACTAACCAGCTCCGGGACTCGGGAGAGGAACACTGGATCGCCTGGGCGCCACGGCCTATAGGAGGTTCAGAGTCAGAAGACTCAGGTCGCCAGTCTGGGTCCCCTCTGAGTCATCCGCCTCGAAGAGGGGTCAAGCAGAGAAGACTCCATTGAGTTGACCACAGGAACCTCATGCACAACACAGCCGGGCTGCACCACCAAGGCCACAACGCTACGACGCCACTGGAGTCCACCATCCCGCTGTCAGCCCCAGGAACCCCGACAGCACTGTGAATGGCGCCACCCCAATCCCGGTGCTGGAACCCAAAACAGCACCGCCAATGGTGCTTCTGAGTCCCTGGCTCTGTTGATGGCGTAGGAACCCAAGACGACACCGCTGAATGGCATCGCCGAGTCCCTGGTGCGCGAGACAGCCGCACCCAAAGCGGTGGTGCCAACGATGCCGCCCAAGTCCCCAGCATCGCAGACGGCACCGGACTCTACAGCGGCATCGCAAAGCGAAATCGAGGGTCCACCAGAGCCAGGCCCCGCAACCAGAGGTCGCGACACTGGGGAGCCTGCACCTCAGAGGAAGTGACTGCCGGACGGCACTAACGGTGCGACCCTGGGAGGGATCACACTGTTCCTCCAGCGCAGAAGAAAACCTCCTCTCCTCGGCAAGGCTAGAAGTGGAGGAGGTTTCCCTCACTCAGGCCATATAGACCGAGAGGGACTCGGAGGAAGGGTTGAGATGTCTGGTCTGGGAAGCCTGCGGTGACGCATCCTCCGAAGTCGTCCGAGCCCTTCCCACTTTAAATGCACGGATTTCTAATACAGGGCGATCCATGGAGAAACAGGCATTGCAGTGGTCCATATCATGGTAGGGTCCCAGGCACCAAGACAAACATCATGCTGGTCCGTGACAGAAAACTACCGTCGCAGGGGCACCAAAGCATAGGGCATGGCCGCCTTAGACTTCACGCTTTGCCCCGAACCTGACATGATGCTAAAAAACAATTTCAAATAGCAAAGCTCTTGGCGTTGTCAAAATATTAATAAAAGAACGGTCTGCAGTCGATGGCGCTGGGAAATGAACAGGATGAAGGTGTAAAGCGACACACGACTATAGATTACCAACTTTCTAAGACTCCGTGCAGCAAGTGTAGCCTCAATGGTGGGAGAAACAGAACTGGGATGGAGGAGGTCTGCAGCACCTAACGGCGTCCCTCACATCAAGCAATGTGCCACTCTGGGGCAGTGCCATCGGTGCCGACTCCTCTTGAAAAAAACTCTCGTGGCGGGTGCGCGCCTCCGCTTACACCCAGCAGTAATGAATGGTGAAGACTGACAAGGGAAGATCAGTATAATGCCCCTGTACACTGTTACTTCACCTGAGGGTGTTCTTAATAAATCCAACATTTCTTTTTTATAAAAGCTAAATTAAATGAGTTATACAAATATGATGAAATATATCCTAATAGCTACTGCAGCCATGAGCAGGGATCAACAAATAGGGTTACCATATCTTTCATCCTTTCAAAGAGGAATAACTATCCCATTCCAAGTTTGTTGCCTAAATCAGATAAAGTCGAGGCTGAGCCTCTACAGACCACAAACAGCTGTTAATATCCATCTTAATATATGTTCAAAATATTATGCTAAAGCAAACAAATTACTCTTAGTCAAAACTTGCTGAGTTATGAATTGTGACATATTAAGACCTGCATCATAGATATGCAACCTTTTAACCATACAACATTCTAACTTTTTAATGCATACTAGTAACAGCAAATATATCACAGAGAGACCCTCCCTTATGAGCTACGAGGAGCTTTGGTTTACTTAAATACTGCCCTTAATGTTTTCCCACCACTAAAACTGTGGAATTCCCATCCCAGAGAAAAGTTATATCCAAATAGAGCAGTCTCTCAGTCACCAGTCTCCTTTTTAAATGTTAGTAGTCCCCATTAAGTTTTAATCCTCCATTTCTTCCTCAGACTCTGAATTGTCCCCTCTAGTAGAAAACTGATTTTCTAACTTTACCAACAGCTTAGTGACATCAGTCAGGTCCAAAAATTGGTACACTTTTGCACCATAAATGACTCTCAACCCTGCAGGCATAAGCAGAACATTATGTATACCGAGGGTGCGTAAGACGTAGAACGCACTCCATCAAACCCCTTCCTTCTTGTTCTGGTCGCAAAACTAAAATCTGAAATATATGCACATGAGTCTCCTGCCATTGTAGTGGGTTGAGTTGCTTAGTTTTATTCAGAGTCAAGTGTCTTTCCTCTGACGACCTTAACTCCAACAGAAGTGTTCAAGGAATAGCTTTACCCATGGCTGCCCACCACATGGAGAGATCCGATACAGTTTTTATAGCAAAGTCCTCTTCCATATTTAATAGTTGTGCCAACATGGTTTTTAGAAAGATTTTTGGGTTGTCTCCTTCAATGTTCTCGGAAGACTCAGGATTCTAATATTCAACGAGTGAGCAGCGTTCTCTGAGTTCTCTAGCAGTCTTCTTAACAGCCCATTTTCCTTAGGAGCCCTGTGGCAACATCCATAGCTTTCTCTCCCATTTTTGCCACCCCTTTAGTATCTTCTGATAACACAGCTACTTTTGCGTTAAGTTGTTTGAGCTCATTGCTGAAGTCTTCCATTTTCTTATCCAGACTTTGGATTGCACGAAGTAGAGCCGCATTAGATG
Organism: Neoceratodus forsteri; assembly: GCA_016271365.2. Lineage (NCBI taxonomy): Eukaryota > Metazoa > Chordata > Ceratodontiformes > Ceratodontidae > Neoceratodus > Neoceratodus forsteri. Next base: position 1,099,740,362 of record CM057451.1, read on the forward strand.
GCTGGGCCTCGGCGATCCCCCACCATGGGTTGATCTTTACTGCCCCCATCCCTGGATCCTTGGAGCGGGCTCCATCTGAGGTTACTGCAGCTTTATTTCCTCACCATACCTCTAGCTGTGAGTACTCCTATTGGGAAACTTTTATACCATGAGATTCCGGATGCTAACCTGTATTCACCGGTCGAATTAAAATAACAAGTATATATTTTAAAAGTAAATTTGTTTGCTCTAAATTGCAGGAGCTGCAGAGCTGCCAGGAGGTGATGTTCTCAGCTCGGCTGCTGGCCACACCCTCCCCGTTCTGGTGTTTACTTGGTAAAGCCTCCATTGGTTCCCCCTCGGACCCCTCCACTATAACATTCAGGCGTATGCTTTGAAACCAGGAACTGTGTAGGTAATCAAACAGTGGCGGTGCCCCCATTACTGTGTCCGGAGGCTGGTATACGCCTTAGCCAGTTATACTAGAACCATGGATATTCCTGTAATTAAGGTCATCTATAAACCTTCTATGTACTACTGTATTTATAAACTGCACAAAAGTTGTTAATAAAAGATATTTCTAAACACGGTATGTGCACATCAGGGACAGGACAAAGCGGAAGGAAAAGCATCTCAACTGGCAGGATGATCACGCAGGCCCCGCAGTCTCTGCACCATCGACCATGGCATCCACTCACCTATAGAGGCGCACAAGTAGGTGCAGGAGGCTCACAAGTAGGTGGGGTAAGACAAGTTAGGTGATGGGACTGGGGCGCCATCAGAAGGGGTTGGTTGGGAGCAACAAAAGGGTAAACATAGGGTGGAAAAAAGTCTTTACTTCTATCATTATTTTAGTCGTCATCTTGCTTTGCTCTAATGATGCCTGTCCTAAAGTCAAACCATACAACACGTTAGTTACAAGTGGTGTAGTCCAGTAGTAAACATTTAGTCTTTTCTGGACAATGAGCACTCAAGTTATTAGATCAGCGCATCCGTTGTAGTTGAGTAACCATTTTCAGTTATGTGGCAGTGACTACGTTACCAGGAATTTTTTATACAATAATGTAGCTAAAGGAAGACCGGTCTGTCACTGGGTACCTCAGTCTAGTCCATTTTTCAAGAACATTCTATGCAATAATTTGTTTTGAGTCTCATAGCTGTCTGGACTGTAAGGTATAGCTGCCTTGCAGTAACAAGCGGAGACAGAGAAATGTCTGAAGCTCTTTTCCCAGTCTTCATAAGCCAGCACCAACCTCTCTCTGCACCAGGGGCCCAATTTTCAAAGACTGTCGCGGGATTGCATCAAGTCCTACTTCAGCCCTTTGTTTGGTGCAACTACACCAAGTCACTCACACGCAACTGTGCCCAGTTTTAGTACAGCACGAAGGCGACAGTTTCACTTTACGACAGTTTGCACCAAATATGTGGTGCATGCCCTGTAAAGGGTCCTCAAATGGCGCAAGGTAGACCGAGGGAGGGCTGGTGTAACCTGCAGCATTTGGTGCAGGACTGAAAATCCTGATCAGCACTGAGGGAATACTGCAAGCCTCCGTGGCGTATGTTCGGTGCGTTCTGGGACTTGCAGCATTCTCAGGGCTTCTGAAAATCAGGCCCCAGGAGTTTGTGTTGTGGGGTAGGCTAAACCTGAGACCGAATTGCCTTGGGAAAGATAAGCTCAAACTTTTTTTTTGTCCCTGAAGGACAGGCTTAGAATCTTGTGACCAGTGCTATAGAGTAGTTCACGCATGTACATGCACAGCAAAGCACTGAATGCACAATGAACCTTACCTGTCGGCACAACGGGTAACTTTTACAGCAATCCAAACATTCCTGGTAGAAGCTGCAACAGATAACAGGTTCTGGAAGAGCCTCCAAAAACAGAAGCAGAGCTTCAGCTACTGAATGGGCACTGCCAGCTGGAGAAGTGTACGTTAAGGAAAAGGCAACCTACTACCACATCACCCATGGCACGGCATGTCCAGAACAGGCCATCAAAGAAATACATTTATTTCATTGTATTTGTTTTACCAGGAAAAAAAGCTCCACTTAGCAATGCTCATTTGCAAGGAGGTCCTGGTTAAGGCAGTCCGAATACAGAGTAATGCAGTCAGATCACCACCTCAACGTATGTACAAGGTACAAAATGTGACAGGCATACAGAAATTATAATATACATCAGAGCAGTGTGAAAGGTATAAATACCAGTCTCACAGAAGAGTTCAGGCATAATGCATAAATACAAGTGATTAATGGGACACTGGAAATTTATGGCATTTTGTTTTAAAAGAGATAGGAAATGATTTTTACATTGTCAACTGCCCTTTGATCTACATTTGCCTGCTGGTTATGTATTCTGATATGGTTTTGACCAATTTGTGATAAATAATCTAGATTTGGGGTGCCCTCAGAGCTAAAGTTCCCTCAACTCACAGCTACTGCTTTTCCTTTTCATATTTCTAAGACATTCTCGACATCAAAACACCATTCCATGCTGTTCATCTGGATGGCCTGGGATGGGTGTTCCTGACGTCTGAGAATGTTTAAGATATGAAAAGAGAGAGGATTCAGGACAGTTACCAAGGCAACAACATCAGATTATTTATTCATTTAACAAAAAAGGTCAAAAGCATGTATGAATACTGGATATACACTAAAGGACAACAAGAGTGCATTTAGAAGTGTAAAAATGGTTCCTGTCACCTTTTAACCACGAACCCCTTATAAGAAAGTTTAGTGTGTAGAATTCAGATGCTGTCTTTGTGAAAAGAATAGCTTGTTTTATGTTTTTTTCTGCGAGGGAGTATGTACTAGTTCAGTAACCTTTGAGTGCGTTGCTGTACTGCGGTTGCCCATTTAAATATATACCAGTGGAACAACAGTGGCATACTTGATGACATGTATAGTGTATAGCTGCTGAAATATGGTGGGGCAGCATTTAAAGTCCTGTCAACAAACCAGTTGCTAGCTGCCTTTAAGTACTCAAGGTCCTGGCAGGTTGTGAAGATCAAAATTCTATCACATGCAGGCCCAGAATCAAACATTAGAAATTTTCTCTTCACAGCAAGCCCAAATTCCTCCGGAATTATGAGGACGCAACATCCAGCAGGTTCAGGGGAGGGCAGGCAGTGGCCCTTCTGTTTTCCCTCACTGTACTGCTTTAATAGGGCCACTGCAGGTAGCTTGAGAGAAGACAGAGAGGAGACAATTGTGCAACACCAGAATATAATTTGGTGAGTGGTCTAGCAGGTGAATTCTGCCCGTTGTTTCATGTCTGCCACAGCCTCTTTCAGCAATCTCAGCAGGGTCTGGCAGATGATTGTGATCACCCAGTTTTTTCAGTACAGTATCTCCCTTAAATGAAGTCATGCTCCTGATGGCCTTTATCATGTTGTAGGCGCTTATAGTAAGCCTTGTCCATGATAACACATTCACGATGGTATAAGAACCGTCAAGAGTTGCCAGCTCACTGCCTTTCTGACTCGCATAAATCGCACTGACATCTCCATACAACTGGCAAATCTGAGTAAATGAGGCACACAGGCATTATAATGGGAGTAAAGCTAATTGGGAGTAATTAATTGTCAAATGCAACTGATTGCTTGGAGGCCTTTAGATCACACCTTGGAGACAACACCAAACTTGTGCTGTATTTAAAATGTCATAGATGCACAGTGTGTAGTTCATTCCTACAGCTGTACATGCTATTCTGTATCAGCGCGATTATGATAATGCGTGGGAAAGGACCACGCTGTATAGTCCTTGTAACCCTCCTGCAAATGGGGGTTCCCAAAAGTCTTTCAGGAGCTTGCCTGAATGCTCCAAGCCTAGGTGGTGTTGGCGTCTGAGCTGCTGAACTGTGGTTGCAAGTGAGTGCTATTTAAGCCTCACGTACTGTCTCTTTAAGAGCTGTCTGTTTGCAGACTTCATTAGTTTGTATGGGAGACTGTGGATTTAATGCTCGAATCCGCCCGAGCTGCTGAGTAATTGCTCCATTTGCAGTCGCTGAAGGTGCAAAGGAGCCCATCTGAAAGCTATAATTGTTTGCCTGTAATCATTTAAAGCATTAGCAAAATTGTAGTTTGTCTAACCTGCCTTTAATGCAGCTGGGACTCTGTGTGTGTTACCTCTCCATTTTGGACCTAAACTGCTATGTTGGGCCAATTGGGTTAAGAACCATAAAATGGAGCCTGTGGACGAATCAGAACTTGGACTCTTAATTTGAGCCAGCCACAAGGGGATTGTATGGGCAGTGACTCTGGGAAATGTAGTTTTGACCTTGGCGCTTTTCTATCAACAGAGAGTCTTATTGTGGTGACAGCTGAATCAGCCAACAGAATAGTGTGGGGCTAAAGGAAATGCCCTGCTCTGTGACTGGAAAGATCAGATCAGTTGTGGCAGTGAAGAGGGAAGGAGCTGTGTGCTTCTGCGGTGTATAGTTTCCGGGAAGCGAGTGTGAGGCCCTGAGTTTCGGTCTGCAGCCTTTGCAGGTGCCAGTTTGGACTGAATCAAGTTGTGAGGAAAAGAAGCACTAGAAGTGTGGAAACCAGGCTCACCCTGTAGAAGACTGTAGAAATTGCTGAAAGCCGCTGGGTCTGTCAGGAACTGAAGCTGCTGTGTGTGCTCCTGGGTATTTTGCAGTAATTGCGATCAGGATCGAGGAGCAGCCACCTGGTATAGTACTTTCCTTTTACATATAAATATGCGTAGTGCTTGTGGGAAATCGCTATTTCAAATCCTATGTACAGTGAATTGTGCGCTGAAGCTGGAAGTAAACCCCAGCTTAATTGGACTACATCCGTTTGCTATCAACTGCAGTGGGGTCCAGTCACAGGACCTTGTCCTCATGCCCTGCTCTTCTGGCAATCCAGAGGACATTCTCCATCCGATCCTCAGCTTGGGTGCTGTGGGTACAAATCAGGGTATTCCCCTGCAACTTGTTTTCAATCACAAGTGTGTCATCAAATTCTTGTTGTTTCACTGTTTCATGGACTGAGCCCTCCGGCTCGGATTATAATTGTGTGTTGTGCATATATTTTGTTCTACAGGGCCCTATCCATCTGCACCTGCCAGGCAATGGACCTGGCTAGCACCCCCAACCTGGGTACCCAGAGTGTGACTTTTCAGACCCTGTATGTGTGCACAGTACTGTGATTTAATGCCACTAATTAACCTGATTTCCCCTCCAGTGTTACTGTCCCTAAATAAATCAGATTATTTGTTGTTATACTATACACTGTCTGTGGTGGTGGTACTTATGGAAACAGTATTGTGTTTTGCTGTGTATGTTGATTAACCTTACTTTACAGGGGTCCTCAGGGCGTGCTGCTGAATCAGTCTCGGGGTAAGTGGAGTATCTATATGAGTGAACAGTGTGTAAAGCGTGGGGTATTGGGGCTGTAACTCCGGTGTACTGTGTGAGCCACTAGTGGGGATAAAGGGGTTCTCAGTGTCCCAGAGGGCTGTGACCAAGTTAGTCTAACCACTACAAACCCTGACCTCTGGGTGGATGCACCGCCATAGGACCTAGGCCCCTCAACCTGTCTGTAGTCAAACAGGCAGGGGTAGTAACCGTTGGGATAGTACCACCCTCACGGGTTACATCGCTATTATTACCAGTGCTCCCACGCCATGATTTTGACCGCCTCGCAATCAGTATGGCTATGAGGATGTCGCAGTCCAGCAGGTCAAAGGCTTTCAGTAGTCAACAAGAATGGCACCAGTCAAATCACCTTCATCCAGGCCAGCCCAGTGGCACTGAGAGTTGAGGTGCTATGCGCTACACTCACACGGCAACCGGGTTCAGGAATGGACCTGGGCCATTGGGGTTGGCAGGGAGGGAGAGAAATGAGCATCTGGAGGACTGCTCTCCTCTCCCGGGAGGGTGGTTGGGATTCCTGGCGCAACAGTGGCCTCAGGTGGAGACCAGGATCGGCACCAGTGTCAGGGCGTAGAAGGGCGGGGACAATGGCAGGCTCAGTGGCATGGGGAGGGGTATAGCCATGCAGGAAGCCATTGCCTTCGCGTCGTCCCAAGGGGAGGCTGTGCAGGAAGAAAAATTACTCACCTTAGTAATTGTGTTTCCTCTAATGGAGTCTTGCTGTATTCAGACAATCTGCAGTTAGCTCCAGCTTTTAAACTGCCCGGAGAGTATAGGGTTAATTTTCTATGCAGTGCATAGAGCGTTGAGCTCGAGCTTGGTTGAGGTCTCTGTCTGCAACAATTTGAAACCGAACCGTCAGATTCTTACGAGCAAACACTCACTAACTATACTATGTGGAAATTGTAAAATTTTAACTAGCCAACTAGCAACAGAAAGTTTTGGATTCCCAAAGGAAGACTCAAGTCAGGAAACCCAAAACCAAAACCTATCTCAAATAAAGATAATAATACAAACCCAGATAAAAAGGAGGGTGTGCAAGATGCACTCCTGGGGTGCAACACTGCACCTGCCCACCACTTCCCAAAACCAGGTTCTGAGAGGGGAGGCAGGAGGGAGGTCAGAATACAGCAAGACTCCATTAGAAGAAACACAATTACTAAGGTGAGTAATTTTTCTTCAAACAACATGAAGTCTTGCTGTATTCTGACAATCTACTGAACTACCAAGCAGTACCTCCATGGAGGAGGAAAGAACCTACTTTAGGAATAGGCTCAGAAGTACAGCTGTGCCAAACCGAGCATCACTCCTAGCCTGGATATCCAGAGAGTAATGCTTGGTAAAGGTATGGACTGTTTTCAGGTGGCTGCATGACAAATTTCTAAGAGAGGATATCCTGGCAGCTGTACCTCTTGTGGAATGAACCCTCAGGCCTGAGGGTGGAGTTTTCCCAGTTTTTCATAGCAGAATTGTATACAAGACACAATCCATCTGGCAATAGTTCTCTTGGTGGCAGGTTTTCCTTTCCCACTTCCCCATAAGTGAGGAACAACCGGAGGGAATCAAACCTGTGACCCTTGGTATGCTCTATGTAGTAGCTAAGGGCTCTTTTAACATCTAAACTGTGTAGCCTCCTCTCTCTGAGGAAGTATGATCAGTGAAGAAGACAGGAGAGACACAGACTGATTCAAGTGGAAGTCTGAAACTACTTTGGGCAAGAACCTCCTATTGGTTCTAAGGACCACTTTATCCCTATGAAAGAAGATAAAATCAGGTTCCACTGACAGGGCTTGCAATTCACTGATATGTCTGGCAGAGGTAATGGCTACCAAAAATACAGTTTTCCAAGTCAAGTACTTAAGCTCTGCTGAGGACATAGGCTCAAAGGAGGCTGCATAAGTTGAGCAATACAAATATTTAAGTCCCAGGCAGGTGCAGGATCCCTAAAGGGAGGATTGGTATGAAGCAATCCCTTGAAAATTTACAGAAACCAGGATGAGATGATAGTGAGGAAGGCTTCCCACTGACAAAAAAGCAGAAACAACTGACAAGTGTACCTTGAGAGTAGCTGGTCTGAGGCCTAGGCCATTAAGATGGACCATATAATCCAGAACTGTAGGCAAATCAGCAGTGTCTGGAGAGATATGCTTCTTGGAAAACCAAATGCTGAATCTTTTCCATTTGGAGTCATAAGTCCTTCTGGTGGCGGACTTTGAAGAGCTTTGAGAATATCCAGACCCCCTGGGACAGGTGCAAATCTGCATACTCTAACTCTTCAGAGCCATGCCTTGAGATTGAGAGACCGAAGATTGGGTACCAAATCCTCCCTGAGAGGAGGTCAACATGTTGTTATTCAGGGAAGATGGACTGCTACAGACAGCAACAGGGGTACCAAGGCTGTCTGGCCCAGTCTGAGCAATCAGAATCACTTTGCAAGGTTGTGACCTTACCTTGACTAGAACCTTGAACAGTAGAGAAGGGAGGAAGGCATACAGAAAGTTCCTTCCCAGTTCAAAATCAGAGCATCCAGAGGACTGAACCCAAGACTGGGGCCTGCAACAAAACAGAGGAAGTTGGTGATTGTCTGGGGCTGCAAAGAGATCTATCTCTGGAGTGCCCCACCTTGAAAAAATCACTTTCAACACCAGGGGATCCAGGGACCATTCGTGATGGCCCTGGGAGATCCTGCTCAGTGCATCTGCTAGCACATTGTCCTTGCCTGGAAGGTGGACTGCTATCAGAGAGGTCTGCAGGGAATAAGCCAGGGACCACAATTGCATGGCTTCCAGTGCACAAGGCCGTGGACCGAGTGCCTCCCTGCTTGTTGATGTACCATATGGTGGTGGTGTTGTCTGTTCTGACCTGAACCATCTTGTTCTGCACAGACTGAGAGAAAGCTTGCAGGGCCAGAAAAACTGCCCTGAGTTCCAGGAGATTGATATGAAGAAAGGACTCCTGGGGACCACAGTCCCTGGGCTGTGAGAGCACCCAGATGAGCTCCCACCCCAAAGGAAGTATCGTGAGTAAGGACCACCAAATGAGTCTGAGTGACAAATGGGACCCCTTGCCTTAAATTGCCCTGATCCTGCCACCATTGAAGAGCTTGGATCAGTGTCCAGTCTCTGGAATCAGTTTGGTAAGAGGATCCTACCTTTGGGAACAAAGGCCCTCAGGTGGAACTGAATGTCCCTCATCTGGAATCTTGCACCTTGGACCACTGCTGTAGAAGCTGCTATGTGGCCGAGAGCTGAAGGAAATGCCTTGCTGGTTGGGACACCTGAAGGCTGAAGGAAGAAGCCAGTTCTATAAGAACTCTTGCCCTTTCCAGGAAGAAAGGCTCTTGCTTTGACAGTATCTAACTCTGCCCTATAAAGGTAGAAGCTGCACTGGTTAGGAACTGACTGGGGAGTTTGAGAAGAAATCCCAGGAAGTGAGCACTTGCTGGGTCACTTGCAGGTCCGACTTGACTTGGCCTGGAGACTGACCACCATGAGCCAGTCGTCCAGATATGGAAAAATGGAAATATTTTCTTTCTTAAAAGGCCACTACTACTGCCAGGCACTTTGTGAAAACCCTTGGAGCTGATGTTAGGCCAAGGGCATTGCTTTGAACTGGTAATGGCCTGAGGGCAACTTGAACCTGAGTACTTTCTGTGGGAGCACCTGATGGGGATGTGAAAGTAGGCATCTTTGAGGTCCAGGGAAGCAAGCCAGTCCCCTGGCCTTAGAGAGAAAAATTATTCCCAGAGTCACCAGCTTGAATCTTGGTTTTCAAAGATGTTTGTTCAGGTATCTTAGATCTAGGATGGGTCGCCACTCCCTGTCTTTTTGGAGTAAGAAGTACCTGGAGTACAGACCTTTGCCCCAGTGTAGATAGGAACTCGCTCTATGGCTTCTAAGGCCAGAAGATGAAATCTCTGCCTCTAGGGCAAGGGTTTCAGAGAGACTTGCAGGTGAAAAGATCTGTCTCTCATCTTCGGAAATGTTTTGAAGCTGAGAACCAATCCCTGGCTTTCTACTTCCAGGACCCACTTGTCTGAACTAACAGACACCCAGTCCTGGACGAAGTAAGCCAGCCTGCCCCTACAGGGATAGGAGAGTCAACCCGGGCAGGTCCATCAGGGTGTCTGCTTGGCAGGGCCTTAGACTGAGGAGTGGATACAGCCCTGCTCATCCCCTTACCTCTCCCTCTGAAGTACCCCTCTGTGAAAGGGAGAAGAGGCCTGTGCTTGGTAGAAAGGCCTATGAAAGGCCTGCCCTGCCCTAGATTGCTGCCTTTGAGGTTGCCTGCCTCTCCTTGGCCCGTGCACTCCTGTAAGTGGTCCTATATTCCTCCATCTTCTTCATGTTATTCTCTGTCTGCTCCCCAAACAGTTAATTAGCTTCCACAGGGAAATCCATGGCCTTAGCCTGGGTGTCCTGTGAGAGGCTATAACATCTGAGCCAAGCCATTCTCAAGAGCCACAGATGTAGCCATAACTCTTGATGACACATCATTGGAGTCCACAGCAGCAAGAAACTGTACCTTAGATGGCTCAATCCCATCTGCAGCCACCTCCTTCAGCTTCATGGCCAGCTGGGGAGGTCTGTTTAGCCAGTGCCAGTACAGTGTCCCACCTGGACTTCTGGTACCTGGCTGCATAGGCCATATAATTAGCCTGCCTGAGTCCCAAAGAGGATGCCATGTATTGCTTCTTTGCCAAGGCATCCATCTTCCTGGAGTCTTTATCAGGGGTGTGAAGTCAAGGAACATTAGCCCTGTCACAGGCTGCAGCCTGCATGACCCCAACATGGCTGCATTGCTGGTAGAAAAACTCCGTTCTGAGCCTGATAAAGTATACCTCTTGTCCATTCTTCTATCAACAGGAGGTACAGAATTAGGAGACTTTAAAATTTTTTGTGTCTGTTTCCCAAATGATTTGTGCAGGAGAACAGACAGCCTCCTGGACTCTGGGATGTCCATCATTTCAACAAAATCAGGCTCCTCTTGATCCTCTGTAGCTTCCTCCATAGGGAGCTGGAAAGTTTCAGCCACTTTCCTGTAGAACAGATAATGGGAGGGACTCAGAGGGGCCTAGGAGGAAACACCAGAAGGTCTGTCTGGGGAGATGTCGGTTCAATGGGCACATCCAAACTTTCTGCTCCATCATAGTCATCATCTTGTTCATAGTCCCCTCCTCCTCAAATTCCGGTTCATAAAATCTTCAGGTGCATAATCCTGAACCAGTGGAATCGACTGAACTGAGCCCCTAGCTAACGAGCTGGATCGGATGGAACCGGGCAAAGCGATTCAACTATCCGAATCGCTCCAGGCAATCTCATCAGCGGTCGGAACATGAACCTCCGGATCCAAACGGCTGACTTGTCTTTACGTTTCTTTTTGTAGGAACCGATCCTCAGGATCGGCTCTCCTCTTGCCCAAGAAGTATCGCCCTGTCAGAGGACATCCTTCTGGTTCAGTCGGAACTGAACCAGGCTGGCCATCAGGTTAGCGGACTTCTCGGCCTCCTTTTCTCTAAGTCTACCTAATCTTTTCTCCAGGGTAGACTTAGGAAAGTTCTAGAATTGGCAGTCTATATCGGGGTGTTCAAACCCCAGACAATAAAGACAGAGTGGTGTGGGGATCGGCCTAGCAAAGACCTCCCCACACTCACTGCAATGTTGAAACCCAGCGGGCCTGTTTTTTCTTGGGTTTCTCAGACATGGCCAACCTAACCAAACTTACCCTTTTTGGCCAACCGCCAGGCAAGACTCCTTATCGGTTCCTAACCGTGTCAGGGTAGTAATAAGCGTTTAAAACGTTTTTTTAACCGATAAGGACCGTAACCACACACTAAAGAAAAGCACAAGAAATCAAACTAATGGATCGGTTCAGCTGAACCGATTGAACAAATCTTACAATTTCCACAAAGTAAACAGAAAACTATCTAAGTACTCACGGTACCGCAGACAGAGCCTGAACCGACAATGCGGAATTAATTTCGGATTTAAATTTGGAATGAACTGACAACTTTAACCGACTTTGAAGCGAGTAGAAGGAGAAATCTCGGAGGCGACTGTTCAGTGGCGGAGTAAAGAATCTGACGGTTGGGTTTCAAAGTGCAGACAGAGACTTCAACGACTCGAGCTCAACGTTCTATGCACTGCATAGAAATTAACCCTATACTCTCCGGGCAGTTTAAAGGCTGGAGCTAACTGCGGATTGTCAGAATACAGCAAGACTTCATGTTGTTTGAAAAAACCCTACCTGAAGCGGTAAGCGATGGTGGAATCAGTGGCTGGCCTCATGCCCAGTGCCAGACTCGGCGGTCCCATGCTCCCGGTCTTTCTTCTCCTCCCTGGTTGCTCTGCTAGATTCTAGATAGAGCACCGAGGAGATAGCCCCACCCAGGGGGCTCAGAGTCGGGGGGTTGCTGTGACTGGGTGAGCTTGGAGTGAGAAGGGCCCAACTGGAGTGTGGAGTCGGAGGCTTCAGGTGGGCAGCAGAGCCGATGCAGTATCTACACCTGAGAGAAGTGCACCGAGGTAGGAGATAGAGTTGAAAAAAATTACCTTCATCCATGCTTTTGACAACATGGTCATGGAACCTAATCAGAGCAGTAGTGATGCTGTACCCTTTACAAAAACCATGCTGGTGGGAGAGAGAAGGTTAGGTGGCGGCCCGTGCTCTGGAACTCGCTCCCAAATTCACTGGGGAGGCTCCATCGGTGGAGGCACTCAAACCAGATCTGAATACAAATCTTTTCAGAAAAGCCTTTGGAACCCAGCTATAGTTGTATTTTACTGCTGAACTGTTTTATTATGATTTATGTAAACTACTGAGTTCAATTACAGAATACTGTTATGACCTATTTGACTGTGTTTCAAAATTGTTGTAGGTTTATTGCACCCATCCTTATGTAAAGTGCCCAGAGCCTCAGGGATTACTTCTTTACTTGCTTACTTATACTTGCATACCTGGTTAGTAAGTTGCTAAAAAAATGTATCCTTTCCAGGCACTTACTAAGAGGAGAAAGGATGAAGACTGGATGGTAATTCCCAAGCAGGAATGGGCTGCCCCTTAAGGATCTGATTTTGTACAACCCTGGCTTGCTTTTTAATATTCCTGGCATAGATGAGGTAGAAAAGGGCAGAATAAAACTTTTTGATGGGCTCCCTGATAGCACAGGAGACAATTTTAAGGAATCTGTGGTACAAGCCACCACTTTCTGCCACCATAGTTGGGGAGGGTGTTAAAGGGGAACTGTCAGTAGTAAGAGCTGATCTCAATTTGCATTTTGTGTACAAAAACATTTTTTTTACTTACTGTTTCACGGCAGCATAACAGAGGGCATTAGGCTTATTTTGCTGACTTCTAACATGCCATTTCATGTAACCAGACATCCCAGAATCCCTGCAGCTGACATCAGAGGAAGGCTGCAGAGCCAGAAAGATTCAATAGCCTTCAATAGCCCGCAGTATACATGTTAAAGATTTTGTAAGCTAAAATCAGATGTTTGCTGGTCCTGCTGTGCTCACAGGACTTAGTAGAGTCCTCTGTGACTGTAGCTGGCCTCAGGAGAACAGCAGACCAGCAAACAGAAGGTTACAGCTTATAAAAACTCTGACATTCACTGCAGGCTATTGATCCCCCACTGCTGCAACCCTCTGATGTCAGCTAGGGGAATCTGACATTTCTGGTTTGCAAGAAACATCAGCTTACAAGTCAATGAAATTAGCCTGATACAATTTATTACACTGCAGTAATAAGTAAGTAAAAAAGTGTTTGGCACACAAAGGTTAACAAGATCAGCCACCCTAGTTGCTGACACCCCCCCACCGCCCACCCCGCACTTACCTCTGTTTGCACTTATTCGCCCCATTACGACTCCTGCTGCCCACTCCCCAAGCCCACCCAACATGTCCCACAATCGTATGTATCATGTCCTAATGAACTCTAACAATTTCTTGCTTCCTTATTCCTCCAAGGTTATGTCTGTTATTTTCTTGTTTTGCTAAATTTGACTTATACTGTCAGCTCTCTATACAACTCCTGTTAAGTTTTTTTTTTGCACCATCTGTATGTAACTGACTCTCACTGTTATATGTATGCCTCTACCTTTGTAATCCTCCCGGTCGCACCTGAAAATAGGCACTTGGCTTGTCTAGAGTGCCTTACCAGTTAACAAAAACAAACAAATAAATAAATATAAGTTTGCAGACCTCCCAGGGAGATGGCCTTAAAGTAGAAGGATAGTGGCCTGGGTGGTAGGTGCAATGTAAACTAGGGCCCTTAGGGAGAGTATAATTTCCTAGGAGGACAGATCTGTAAATTTAACACTGAAGGCCTCAGCAATGAGGCAGGCTTTCGGACCAAAACAAAAGTGCGGTCAGAAGTTTATTGTTTATTGTCAACGGAGGTGCACACTGTGGCAGTGACCACTGAGATGTGGTCACCATTAAGGAACAGATGAAGCTGTTAAATGAAGGATACACAAAAGATAACTGCAACTCATTTCAGAAATATTGCCAAATGACCATCGCGTATATGGCTTTCAATCCATGGTTAGATATGAACCAGCGACCTAGAGATTAAAGGTTATGAGGCTCACTACTAATCCAGTAAGCTATACTGTCACGTCACCTTAATGTTTTTTTTGAAACTTCATATTTTATTAAGTATTTTTCTGTGCAAGTTTCATACAATCAAATATCCTTATTCAATTTAGACATAGGTTATCTCTTTCCGTTTGAAATTACAATTACTATTTTACTTTATTACATCCAGTCCATGGCTCTTTCTTCTCTTTTCAGATGTACTCCATCATCAAAAATCCTGTGCATCCTCCCGAAAGTCACACGAAAGAGTCACTATAAGTACAATAATGTTTAGGTCCCTCCACCTGCATGCAACCAATGTCCCAATCTTCCAAGTAGCACAGAATAATGTGTTTTATAAGCTCATTAGAAAATTAAACTCTTTACAAATAAAACGTAACATTTAACAAACTCAATGTGTGAATTTATTGGTATATGACCCTTTGTTTGTATACTATAGTATATGGGTTCAATTTCAGTTGATAATTTGGGCCTAATTTTCTTCACCTGTTTAAAATTCCTATAGGAATTAGAGGCTACCCTTCTGGGAATCCTTTTAATTAGCGTCACCTTAATGTTTTACTGTTAAAGATGTAAAATATTACAAATACTCAGTTTTTCCAAATTCTGGTGATATCCAAGGAATGAGCAGGAAAAGTCATTAAGAGAATGGTTGTCAGACATAAACATCCATATACTAGAAGCCATGAGAAAAGGGGGAGGAATATAACTGAGACATACCAGTTCTTGCAAGGAATCAGCTGGGTAGATTGTAAAGACTTGGTCATGAGGAATGACCAGTGCAGTTACTAATGGACATGTGTGGGGACTGCACTTGTCTGAAGCACTGATTGCAGTCTCGGTACCTAACTATAGAATCCTGTAATACAGGTACCCTCTAACTGCTTGGCCTGGTTGCAACAGGGTGCTCTCTCCTATGAGGATGAGTGGCAAGTACTGCCACCTCAGTGGGTGAAACGGTAGTTTGTTGCAATTCCAGGGCCCTTATAGCCCCAACTGTTGTGACTGCCATCCTCCTCCTTGCCAACTACCTTCTAACCCCAACTGTAAACTCTTGGAGATGGTAGGAAGAAGTGCAACAGTGGAACCCTAGCCCCACTCTAACCTGCCTTGAACCGCTAATTACAGCTCATGCTGCAGTCAGCATGAGTGGGGTACCCCAACTTTCTGCAGCTGGGGCAGCCTCCGCACCTCCACAGTGTAATTTGATGTACCCTAGATAGGGATATTACTGTCCTGAATACTGCCTTGAGGTACTCTACATACGATTTTGCAAACACTTTCCAAGTTACTTCCCATCAAACATTAGTACAACCCAGGGGTGTAGCCAGAAAATCAATTTTGTACACAAATCTCCAACAGTTACACCCCCATTAAAAAGAATTTACTCATCAACTCCAAATGGTACTCTTCCAAAAAGTCAAATGTCAGATGGTTTCCTCTAATCTCTAAAGAGGTTAGATATGTATCTGTCTCCTAAACAACATACATTTAAACAGAGACACCTCAGTGGCCTACACTAACCCAAATACTATGGATTAGATTGAAAATGTTCACAGAAAGGCATATATTTTGTAACATGCACCAACAAAACAGTACACAAATGTGTACAGTGAGTATGCTCGCTCACACCCTTGGTACAACCCACTACATTGTATTACCCCAGATACTTTCTAAGTTATTAATCAACAACCCCGAGTACAGACACCTATGCCCAAATATTGCTTGTATGCAGTCCTTGTATGATTCACATGCTAAGAGCAAATTACTGGCAAACTTTATTTCCAGACTCAGAATTCTGAAATTAAATTTTTAAAGGATACTGAGGGTATCTGGCATCCCTGTGTCCAAACAGTCTCGTATCTCTTCAAATTCTGATCTTAAACCTGGTTGCTGAAACAAGTCTTCCTAAACCAAAGACAAGAGGATTTAAGTAAGTATTAACTGATGGTAAAGCACACGTGACACTGTGAACAGCTTTTATATACAGCTTTTAACCCCCTCCCCCAAAGTGGCTGCTCTCCCTCATGTCCCCAGATGCCCCTCCCCATATTGAGCACTGGCTGCATCTGGTGCAGCTAAGTTGTCACAGAACCCATTAGTATTGAAGGTTATGTGTGCAGTTGCATTAGTTTTTGCTCCCGCTTTCCCTTCTTTCCTCCTTCCACAGAGCTGCAGAACACTAAGTGTCTGCAGAGTCCCTGTGGAGTGGGTGGGATGCACACACACACACACCCTTCTCCCCTCTTGGTCTGCTACAGGGGTAGTTGTGAAGTGATTGTGCCTCTCTCACTGACCAGGAAGTTTTGCGCAGTACCCCAGATCATGCGCTGCCAGACTGTTGGGGCATATTTTTCAATGTCCTCAAGATGAGGGACATCCTCATTTTACTCCTTAGAAGTGCTCTGTCCCACATCCATCCCACATTGAAAAGGTGCTTCTATACAGAGGAGATGCTGTAAACTCAGACTTTAAAGCAGTAATTCTAAACATTCTGTGATGCTACAGCACAATTAAACTTTGAGCAAATACAAACACTAGTTTCACAGTGAGGTTTGAGCTTCCATCTTCATGTTTATTATGTGTCCTCATTCTGAGGCCCAGTGTCCCACACTATCCCTTATTTTGAGTGCCTGTGTCCCTCATTTCAGTGACAAAGGGTTGACAGGTATGGTGGAGAGCCCAGGGTTGCCACGTGGTAGTGTGATAGATCACTGGTGCCAGCTGGGCCATCTTGGTGGTCCTTACAAATGGTTTTAAACAGCAATGTCAACACTTTAGAGTTCGATGCTCTTCTGGGATTCCCACTCTGGACAGGCAACTCAGGACTTTGGATACTCTTCAAGTACAGCAGAGGGGTCAAGAGGGCTGTACTGACTCACGCCTCCTCTGATGATCACTGCTGGATTTCTCCTGGGTCAACGTTGGCCACTGGGCTCTACCCAGTCTGATGAACCCGCCTTCTTCCTGGCAGCAAAACCAATCAGCATGGATCCTCGCCAGCTGTGGTCATGGCCTTGAAGAGGATGCATTTTCAAACTGAACAAAGAAGTGCTCTGCCTCCCAACTGTGCCACTTAGGATGCCACCAGATGCTCTTCAAGTACAGCGGAGTGGTCAAGAGGGCTGCACTGTCTCGCACCTCCAACCTCCCCACAATGACTGCCACTGGATTTCCTGGTCAGCTTCAACCATTGGGCCCCACCCAGTTCAGAACCCACCTGCCTCCTGGTTGCAAAACCAATCAGTGCAGTTTTAGTGGTTGAGGGTGTGGCCTGTAAGAGGCGTGCATTTTCAAACTGAACAAAAACACGCCTGACCACACCACTCAGGACATTCTTCAAGTACACAGAGGGTTTGAGAGGGCCACTGACTGAAGACCCCACCTTGCCCACCGCTGGGTCAGTTTCGCCATTAGGCCCACCCAGTCTACCCAGTCTGTGAACCCACCTCCTCCTGGCTGCATTGCTCCTTGACAGCTGTGGGAATGGCCTAGGAAGAGGTGCACATTTTCAAACTGAACAAAGAAGTGTGCCACCCCATCTGTGCCACTTAGGGCTCAGGATGCTCTTTAAGTACTGTAGAGAGGTCAAGAAGGCTGTACTGACTTGCATCTCCACCCTCCCTCCTCCAACAATGATCACTGCTGGATTTCCCTGGGTCAGTTACAGCCATCAGGCCTGACTCAGTCTGTGAACCCGCCTACCTCCTGGTTGCAGAATCAACTGGCATAGCTTCTCAGTGACTGTGGGCATGGCCTAGAACAGGCACACATTTTCAAAAAGGACCACGCCACTCAGGACTTGGGACACTCTGCAAGCACAGCAGAGGAGACGCCCCTTTGAATATCATCACTGTATTTTCCCTGCATCAGCTTCAGCCATATGGCCCTACCCAGTCTGTGAACTCACCTCCTTCTGGCTGCAGATCAATCAGCATGGTTCATCAGCAGCTGTGGGCGTGGCCTCTGGCTCCAGGTAGGCACCCGCACTGCAGATCATAGCGCTAAGGGCCGGAGAGCAAAGGGTGTCACATTGTGGTTGTCAGCTGTGAAGTCAGCCATTGGCCAGCCATGCTGCCCCACTACTGTGCGACAATAAGATGGGTTCTGTCTTTATTGTGCTGCAGCTCATGCACCAGGTATGCTGGGACCCTGCTCTCCTCCACAGCTGACTGTGGCTAGTATAACTGCTAGCAGATGTATGGTTGTTGCAGCAAATTGAATACCTGTTTATTCAAATGCCTGCTCAGACTGCATTGTTCATATATATGTTTGCTGTAATCTTTCAAACCTAAGATGGCAAATAAGTCTAAGTCATGCTAGGGCCTACTGCCTACCATCTTGGATCTGCCTCTTTACTAGATTCAAACAGTTAGTAAGCCTGTTATCTGTAGGGAAATCCTAAAAGTCATTACCAGGATAAACTCATAGTTTGGAGTCTCCCTCTCATGTTTCTGATGACTACTGCTGTTTGATCCTGCTGCACTTTTTCCTACCTGGGGGAACCCTTGCTAGACCGTACTGTATCTTTTTTTATTCTATTTTAATCACTGGAGACCCAGGGTATCACCCAGGGTACCACTCGACTACTGCCTCTACTCGCTGCCTAAAACCTCCTCTACTGGTCTCCATCCAACCCCACTGGCTGTCCAGCCCCTAGATCACTCCCCGCCCACCCTTGGTGGCCTGTGATTAGAGGGACAGCCGTAGGGTCCAGTAGGGGAGAACTGGGGAGGCAAGTCCGCTGCTGATATGGGCAGGTCTCTGGGCCTCTTCATCTCCACTAGGCCACCAGGGTTTTCCCTTGTTGCTTCCTGAAGCACGGACACGCAATGACAGCAATGCACCTAACTGCAGCCATCCGCTGCCTCTCCCGACATTGCAGTGCTCAGCCTCGCTACCCATAGGGTCCCTGGTCACACCGGGGCCACTATGGAGCGAGGCTTACCCTGAACCCACCCCGGGAGGGGAAAGCAGTCCCACGGATGCTCGATCCACTCCTTCGTCGGCGACCCGCGAGTCCATTCCCAACCCGGGTCACGTGTGGCGTGGTGGTGTGGTGTCCAGTGCCTCATCCTCAGCCACCAGGCCAGCCACCTTACTGTATCTTAAGTGCAACAACAAATAGGGACATGGAGTACACTCTATCTGGAGTCTGCCTCCATACTAGTTTACTGACTAGTGCTGCTCCTGATGCACCCCTATCTCAATCCAACTTGGTGCTCCTGTCTGATCATGCCACTCCTCTTATCTGTAGATTATTTTAACAAATCTCAGGATGTTCTCTCAACAGTAATCTCTGGTGTAGTGCCCAGTGTATGGAAGGTTGCCAAGATCGTACCAGTTTTCAAGAAAGAATTCCAAAGCTTTTGGAAACTATCACCATATAACAATACTGTCTGTTCTTGCAAGTTACCTGAGAAGCTAGAGGCCTCACAGGTTGCAATACACCTTCCACAAATATGACCTATCACCTGCCCAAGACAGCTTTTGACAAGGTCATAGAACACAGAAGCATAGAATGTGCCAGGAGAGAGGACTGCTTGACCTCCTAGTCTGCCCATTTTTCCCTACCTATAGTATCACCGCAGGTCCACCCATGCCCCCTCCTGCTCCCTAAGATTCCCTTGCCTATCCCATGCATTCTAGAACCCCACCACTGTTTTCACTCACCACCTTTACTGGAAGACTATTCCAGGAATCCACCACTCCTTCTGTGAAGAAATGCTTCTTCCCATCTCTCCTGAATTCTCCCTCCCTCCTGCACCTTATTTACCCATGTGAGGTACTTAAGGTCTATCACATCACGCTCTCTCTCTCTCTCCCTCTCTTCCAGGGTGTACATATTTAGGTCATTAATTCTCACTCATAGGGCTTCTGATGCAGACCCTGTGCAATTTTAGTTGTCCTCCTGGATCACCTCCACTCTGGATATGTCCTTCCGGAGAGATCACAGTACAACCATCACCTTTGCACATCTTACACATGATGCCAAGGTAGCTAGGGACAGAGATATGCACTGGAACAATATTCATTGACTTGACAAAGCCTTTGATCTTGTTGATCACACCATTCTCAAAAGTATATTATTGCCCCTTGACATTTTGCCCACAGCCGTAAACGGATTCTGTACCTGTCTGAGCGACAAATAACAATTTGTAAAATAAATCAGTCTAAATCTGACCTTACATCTATTAACTTTAGGGTCCCTCAAGGCTCCATACCAGGCCCACTACTTTTCAACATTTTTGTCAATATCTTTATGGTTCATGCCTCGTGCTTCACCCTGCTTTATGCCAATGAATATTGTGCTTTACAGTGTGATGGATATTCTCAGCTTAATGTTGACGTCCGCTAGGTTCAGTCCTAGTTATCACAGAATAAGTTTCTCCAAACACTTGCAAGTCTCATTCAGTGTTATTTGGTTCTGCACCCAAGCTGAGGACCTGTGCAGATAACATGGTAGTCTATTGCTTAGCTAGCTCCCTTCTAACAGCTGTTGACTCTTTCAGATACCTAGGCATCACCCCAGATCCTGCCCTAGATTTTAATCTGCACATTCCTATTGCATGCAAACCAGTCAACGCTAAACCTGGACTGGCCTACAGAGTGAGGTATGCTTCAAGGTGTCCAGCTACCCAGTCTTACCTATAGGTTTGTCTCGTTCTCTCAGTCAAACAAAGTTAACCTAACTAAATGGAATACTGTATCTGCTGGCTTTTTTTCTATTATCTTTTAATGCCTCGATTTTTCCTGCTTTTCTCCCACCCTCCTCAGGTGCACACGCACGGTGTGGAGGCATGCGATGCCGCATTCCGGGCACCATCCCACTACTTGCACACCTCTTCCATCTATGTTACCATCGAACCGCCATCTGGTGGCTATGGGGAATGACCTCCCTAGAGAGGAGAGAGTACAGTCACGAAGAACTTACCGTAACAGTAGATCTTCGAGAACAGCTCTTGCAGCAGGTTACACCGTTAGAGACTGAAGCCGACAGGCGTCAGGACCCCACGAAAAATTCGAGCTAGCTATTCAGCGGGACCGCCTCAGCGCCGGTCCCGCCTCCCGACGCCAGGCATGGTACATAAGGGGCGTCCTGCCAGAATCCCAGTTCTCCGCCCGAGACTCGGCCGCAGGATGACATCAAAAGGGAGACCGAGGATCCACCGTCAGAAGGCAACAAGGAGAAAATCCGACATAAGCATTTTCTTCTTTTCTCCGTCTTCTTCTTCTGTTTCTCTTTTTTTTGGCAGAGCCGTACCTCCTCTAAGGGGAAGGTGGGCGGGAGGATTGCTGCAAGAGCTGTTCTCGAAGATCTACTGTTACGGTAAGTTCTCACGTAACTGTACTATCTTTACTCAGACACAGCTCTTGCAGCAGGTTACACCCATTAGGACTGATTCCAAGCAGTAACGCTACCAGAAGATCCGGAGGAGGCAGAGAGACAAAGAAAACATTCCAAGTCCTGACTCAGGACAGGGAGACCCCAGCACCGCTTGCCGAAACTGGCTCTCGCCGAGGCTATGTCCAGACTGTAGCCTGATAACGGTATGCACAGAGCTCCAAGTAGCTGCAGCGCAAATAGCTGAAATGGATACATTCCTGAGTGCTGCAAAGGAAGTGGCCACACCCCTGGTAGAATGACCCGGATAGAACCCGGAGGGCTTTTGCTTAATCTCGTAACAGTACGTAAATACACTGGACAAGCCAGCGAGACAAAGTCTGTTTGGATACTGGTTGGCCTTTCATCCTCTGGAAGAAGGAGACAAAAAGCTGGTCAGAACCCGAAAGGGTTTAGATCTGTTAAGGTAATACTCAGGCTGCAGTGAACATCCAGGGTGTGGAGCAAAGCCTCCTCTATTAGAGTAACTCAGGAAATAGACCGGAAGGTCGATATCCTGATTCAAAGTGAGTGTCAAACCACCTTAGGCAAAAACTTTGGGTTGGTCCTCAGGGATACTCTGTCCCGTGAAAAACCAAATAGGGCTCTTTGCACATGAGAGCTTGAAGCTCAGAAATCCTTCTGGCTGAAATAACGGCAACCAAAAATAACGTCTTCCACGACAGAAAGCGTAGCTCACAATCCGCGGCAGGCTCAAAGGGAGGAGCGTAAGTTGTTCCAGGACAAAGAGTAGATCCCACGGAGGCACTGGGTCCCTGATGGGGGCCTAAGGTGCAACACTCCTCTAAGAAATTCCAGAGAGGCGCCTAATTGGCAGAATAGCACGCCTGCCCCACCGGAAGATGGTAGGCAGAAATAGCGCAAAGGTGCACTTTGATAGAGGAGTAGGCTAGCCCTGAATGGAAGAGAGACAGGAGATAGTCTAAAATTATCCCCACAGGACAACCTAGAGGGGAAAGGTCACGAGCCCGTGACCATAAACAAAAATGACGCCACTTCATGGCATACGTAGCACGCGTTGCCGGTTTTCTGGCTGCTGGAGAGAACCTCTGCAACCTCTTGCGAGACCCGTGTGCGCAAGATGGCTATGTCTCTAGGAGCCAAGCATGCAGGTTCAGGAGAACGAGATCCGGATGGAGCAATGAACCTTCCTCCTGAGACAGTAGGTGGGAGCTGAACGGCAACGGGAGTGGGGTTCCCAAGATAGCTGTGCCAGCAAGGGAACCATATCTGTCTGGGCCAGAACGGGCCACCAGAATCATTCGTGCTCCCTGTGCAGTTTGAGAAGAACTCTTTGGATCAGCGGGAAGGGAGAAGGCATAGAGGAATCTGTTCACCCAGGAGAGGGACAACGCTCCTCGCCAGAAAACACCAGGCCCTGGACCTAGCGAGCAGAAATTGGGCAGTTTTATGTTGGATGGGATGCTAACAAATCCAGCTCTGGAACTCCCCATCGAAGAAACAGATCCTCTGCCACCTCCTGAAGAAGTTCCCACTGTGGACTCTGGCCTGGGAACGCTCAGGCCGCTCGCGATCGTGTTGTCCACCCGGGAGCGTGAACCGCAATCAGGTTTGCGCCGTGTCCGATTACCCAATCCCACACTCTCATGGCCTCCTGCAAAGGGGGTAGGGTCGCTCCTGTTTGTTGAGGTAATACATTACCGCTGCGTTGTCCATCTGAAGCAGGATAGTGCACGGTGGAATTATCGACTGGAAAGCCTGAAGTGCATAGAGGACCGCCTCATCTCTAGGACATTGATATGGAGATGAGCCCAATGGGGTCCATACACCCTGAGACTTCACCCGTCTGAGGTGCTCCCACCCCAGACCTGAGGCGTCCGTGGTGAGGGTTATCTCCGGGACGGCGCTGCAAACGGGACACCCTTGGAGAGCGATCCGGGCTAGCCACCACTGCCAGTCGCGAATCACGGATTTCGTGATCCTGACTGGATGCTGCAAATGGTCTTGCCTCTGGTCCCATTGCGCCTTGAGCATCCACTGTGTTATTCGCATGTGGAGTCGTGCGAGAGGACTGTAGGAATGGCCGCAGCCATGTGTCCGAGCAGGCGAAGAACCCACCTGGCAGTGTACGGTCTGGTTCGATGATAAGGCCCCATAAGGGACCTGATGCATTCCGCCTCTGTCGGCCGGAAGAAAAGCTCTTCCTGGACGGTGTCCAACACTGCACCTATAAACTGCAGTTTTTGGGACGGTACCAAGAGGGACTTCTGTGATTTATAAGGATGCCCAGCGATCGAAATAAGTCCTGGGTGTCCTGGATTGTGAGCAGGAGCGCCTCTCTGAGGCGCCATGAGAAGCCAGTCTGCCCAGGCACGGGGAACACATAGTGGCCCTTTCTCCTTAGAGATGCTGCCACGACTGCCATGCATTTGGTAAAACCCTGGTGCGGATGACAGTCCGAACGGGAGAGCCCGGAACTGAAGATGGTGGCCTAGAAACTCAAGCGCAGGAACCTCTGATGTGCTTGAGCTATGGGGATATGCAGGTATGCATCCTGCATGTCTAGAGACGCTAAATAGGTGCCTTGTTTCAGCATGGGGATAAGACCGGAAGGGTCACCATGCGGAATCGCTGTACGCGACTGACATATTGAGGTCGCTTAGGTCCAGAATCGGACGGAGGTCCCTGTTTTCTTGGGAACCAGGAAGAAGTGAGAATAATATCCTTGTCCTCTCTGGTTCCCCGGGACGTACTCTATCGCCCCTTTTCTAGGAGCGCAGTACTTCTTGCCAAATTGGTTCCATGCTGACCGGATACCGGAGAGCAGAGGAGGCCTCGAGGTGGCTTTTCTGCGAACTCTCAAAAGTGGCCGACGCTGACCAACTGCAGAACCCACCTGTCGGTGGTGATCGCCTGCCATCCCGGCAGGAAGTTCGCAATGCGACCCCCGACCATAGCTTCCTGTTGATCCTGAGGGCGGGGGGAAAGGAGTCATGCTGTGGCGGCAGATGGACCCGCTGGTGGGTCGACCTAGGGGTGCGCTGACCTCTGCTAGCGGGCTGCTTACCCTGGGTTCTCATGGAACCAGAGCCCCTCTGTTGTGTAGCAGGCGGGGCTGCTGCCTCTGTGTCCGCCCACGAAAATGGCTTTGGTTCCTCGAAAGGAACCGGCCTAGGACGGTACATGGCTTGTACCGACCCTCACCGCCTTCCTGGCCTCTTGCTAGTTTGGTAATAATCTCTCCAAGGATTACCAAAAACACATCTCCCTCGAAAGGCATCCATAATGTTCTTCTGGACGTCCGGGTGAAGCTGAGACACGAGGCCAGGAGTGTCTCCGGAGGAAAACGCCGAAGCTGCTGCTCGGACGATGAGTCCGTGGAATCGTGACGCTGCTCTAAGCACTTGGGTCCCCACTGCTGAACCGCGCGTGGAGGAGCTGGAGCATCTCCTCCTCTGCTCACCTTCAGGTAGTTTCTCAGCTACTTCCAGACCCTGTTCCCACAGAGCGCCTGAAACTGAACCATGTGGGTTAAGTAATTTAAGGATCTGATGGCGAGGTAGCGGAAGGTACGTGCACCTGCCAGAGAGTCCAATTGTTTGGATTCTGGATCCGGTGGCAGGGTGCTCAAATGCTGCGGCCTCTGTGACCGGTCATGTGAGGCTGTTATGACCAGAGAATCAGCCTGAGGTTGTTGCGTCAAATACTGGTCCTCTTTAGGAGCCTTGTATAGACGGTCAGCTTTCTTGGCACCGCCCGATAACGAATATGGACGCTTCCACGCGGCCTTGGTGACGCTCCACAAAGTGTCCACCAAGGGTGGCACCACCACAGGCTTGGGGTCCTCTGTCAAGATACTTAGCCAGGCGTAGCTCGGGTCTAACTCCTCAGCATCCCACCCCATGTTCTCCTGGATATGGCGATGATATCCATGAACGAGGGTCATCCGAGGAGACCGTGGTGCCTCACGTGGGTCCGAGAAGGGATGGAGATTGGAGATGGGGATCTAGAGGTGGGTATACTGATCCCGTGTCCTCCGTCAACGGCGACGCCGGCGCCTCCTGGATCTCTTGGGGCTGGGTGATCCAGAAGAAGATCCTGACGGAGGTCTCCTCTTTGATGGTCGAACCCGGGAGGAGATCTGGACTCCTGGGAGAGTAGAGCGCCAACCGACCCCCGCAGGTGAAGGGGGGCCGGAGCCGAGGAGGAGGAGGAGAAGAGCGGTGGGCGCCCATGCCTTCTCGATGGTGTCCCACCAGTATGTAAAGAGATCCTTCACATCCGCTATAGATAATCCCAACGACGCCCAGACGCCAGGGGCGGTCGCCGGTCCCGGCGACGGCTCCACAGGAGACCTCGGGCGGTGGCGAGGAAGCCCTGGGAGACTGCACGAGGCCGGGATCGCCCGTCTGGTCCTCGGGCTGTGTCAGATCTTCCTCCGTTAGCGACTCCTGCCCGGCGACGGTCGGAGGCACAGGAATCCTCTTCTCAGGCATTGCGGATGCCGGTCCCCAACCGACGTCCGATGGGAAGACTTGGCCACGCACGGTCTGACAGCTGACGACGGCCCGAGGAGGAGTGACGGACGGTCGACGGAGGTCGAGCCGGCGCCGGGTCTACCGGCCTCTTCAGAGGAGTAAGCTCTAGGGTTTTCCGGGCGGCACTGAAGAGGACCGGACGTCGGTGCCGCCGGGCGAGCCCGACTTATGGTGGTGGTGGTGACGCCTCGGACTTGCCGAGGCCTTAGGAGTGGAGGGGCGGCGGCGGTCAGCGGTAGGGGCCTGAGAAGATCGAGAAACAACTACCGCAGCCGGGGAGGGAAGAGGCCCTGGATGGAGACCGGTCTGACTTAGACCCGAGCTGCGGGACTCGGAGGCCCGAGTTGGAGACCTGGAAGGTCCTTCTCCTTCTCTTCCTTTGCTGTTTGTGGGATTTGAAGATTCCCTTAGAGGACATGGCTCTAAATTTTTCTTCAAGTAGGAACGCCTGAAGAGCCTTCTGTCGCCGGATCCTCGTGCGGCTATTAAACCCTTGACAGAGGGAGCAGGCCTGGTATCGTGCTCTGGGCCCAGGCACCGGACGAGGCCGAGTGAGGGTCCTTAAAGGGATCTGCTTCCCGCAAGCACACTTAGACGTATGCCCGGAGGTCGGAGAGGACATCAGTGAAAAATCCTTGAAATAGAGTAAATTCCGTAGGGAAAGTTCCAAGCCACGGCGTCGCTAGACTGAGACCGGAGATCGAGGCATGCAAGTCGGACGTAGCGGAAAGAACTGGGGATTCTGGCGGGACCGCCTCTATGTACCACGCCTGACGCCGGAGGCGGGACCGGGGCTAGGGGTCCCCGCTGAAGATAGCTAGCTAGAATTTTTCCTGGGGTCCTGACGCCTGCCGCCGTCCCATTGGTGTAACCTGCTGCAAGAGCTGTGTCTTGAAGTAAGATCTGCCGTTAGGCTGCTCAATCCTGCTCTTCCCTCCACCCCAAGCCAGCTCCCCAAGACCCAAGGTCGGTCCTGAACCTGGGTTGCTGGCATGATGTGAGGTAAGCAGCATAGCGCCTCAGCCCTCTGTGTCACCGGGCTGGCTCCATATTTGTTGTTTTGCCTTGTTCTTGACTCAAGTCACCCATTGCTAGTCTGGCTGTGGCTGACATTGTTCACCACAGCCAGACTTCACCATAGCCAGACACCACGAGTTGTACTTTTACCGCTGAGCATTTCTGCACATAGTTACACTGTCTGCACTTGAATAAATTATGAGGGAAGTCAAGTTGTTCTGGGCAGTTTTTCATGTAGCTCTATGAAGCAGGAGGTGAGTGCTGCCTTTTATCTTGTGAATATCAACAGTTTGAGCTCGCACCACCGCTTTGTGCACGCCCTTTTCATTTGCTAGAAAAAATTTTTTTCCATTCTGCCCAGATAACAGGGCAAGGTAAGGGCTCTTATTACACTGTGTGTAAGTACTGGTATCTGCCAGTTTGACAGAATGCAGAGATTCCTTAAAGTGGAACATGCTCTCTCAGGCAGTCTGGTCACACATAAACAAAAAGTGTTGCAGTATTTTGAAAGCATTTAAACATTTTTTGTATATATTTTATTGTTTTACCCAATTCTCTCTAGTCATCCTGGGACCCCAGCACATGGCCACGAGATGTGCATGGAGGTGCACACGCACCCCATGAAGCTGGTTCTGGCCCTCTCCCCACCCCTGGAAATCACCAGCCCCCTGTGAGCTCAGAACAACCACCCATCCTCCACTGGGTGGCAGCCAAGGCCAGGGGAAACCCCTCGCCCTCCCTGGGAGAGGAGAGCCACCACGGCAGCTCAATCCTCTTCACCCCCCGCCAACCCCGACAACCCAGGCTCATTCTTCTTACAGAGTTTATAAGTTAAAAATAAACATCTCGTGCCGGTGACCCGTGTTTGGGAATGGACATGGGTCACGGGGTTGGCAGGAAGAAGGATCGAGCATCCCTAGGACTGCTCTCCTTCTCCGGGAGGGGGTTAGTAGGGCCCTGCATTGCCTGCTCTCAGGGAGGCTGGGAGGTGGCATGTCAGCACTAAGAACGTGGGAGGGGCTGAGGCAGGCGCTTGGTGAGGGTGCGTACGGGCAGCATGCGCGGGCGCACGCCACTGGCACCACTGCATGCCACAGCCTCTCGGGGAAGAACGGAAAACAATGAAAAGCAGAGTCCTCTGTGCGAATGGCGATTGTCCCCTCCGCGTTGGCTCGGGAAGGCACCTCCTTGATACTATATCCGGGACCGGTGGTCGAGTCGCTCCCACCCCTGCCACGAAGGGTAAGTCATAGGGTTAAGGGAGGGGTCTCATACCCGTGCCAATGGGGGGATGTCAGAGGTATAGCAGAGGACCTGGAGAGAAAAAGAATAAAAAAAAGTTTAAAACACTTATTTATTTTATTCATGAGAAACCAATACACCATTGATTCAGTGACACATTTACAATGCATCATATTCAGGTGTCTCCTGGGAGCACATGGCACTTAAGTGACTTGCTCAGGGTCTCACAGCATGCAAGTGGAGGTTGTGGGGATCAAGTCCAGGCCTGACAACACTGAAATCCATGGAACAGTGTACAATAGAAACAGACCCATAAAATAAAATACCAAGTACTGACATAAAATGTAGATTATTGGTATTTTACAACAGCAGTAGTAGTATAATACAAAAGGATTCTGGCACATACAAAACTGTGACCTTCACGGAGACGGCAATACAATTCTGTTAAGTGAGACTACCTGAAGCCTGCTCAAGTTTATCTGCTTAACATTATCCTTTTTTTAACAGCCCAAAGAGAATGCAAGTCTACTTGTTTCTATCTGCTATTTAGCCACTTATTTGTCACTACGTACTCTTTCTCTAGCTAAAATAATTATGCAGCTGTTGCCCAAGCTCCATTTGGCTGCTGGATACTTTCCAGAAATTCAGAACAGCTTTCAAAGATAAGCTGCCGTCAAGCTCTTCTATGCCTTTCTGGCTGTGCATTACCCACATCTCAGCCTCGCCCAGTGCATTTTAGCTGTATTTTCCTTATCTGTCAGGAGTGCTCGCCCCATTATTTAATCAGTATCCATACCACTCTGAAAATGGTCTCACACTTATTTGCCTTTTCCATGCATTTAGCTAGGGCTACCTTTCTTCATTTGAACATTACCCCAGATGGAAAGTTAAAATGACTGCCTAGTCAAAGTACCTACATAAGGGTAGCAATGCAAAATCAGGCTGTAGAACATCAAGTTGGTTTCTGTTATTACTGGGCAGACCCTCGACCAGCACTTACTGGGAATCAAACTTAGAACCCCAAGTCCCCAAGGAAGCAGCTCCTAACGTTTAGCCAAAGGGGCATGCCCCTGCCCCCTAGCTGGGAGGTTAGAGTGCTCCATTTACTTTCTTACTTTCCATTCTGTAGATTACTACTGCCTGACTGTATTGTTTTGACTGTTATTTTCAGCTTTCATCACTACATGACTCTGCCTTGACTTCCCTTTATGAGGAACCATTCCATCTTCATTGCTACTGTTGTGTTATTCTCCCTTTTATCTGGGCAAACATTCATCAGCCCTTGCTGGAATCAAACCTGGGAAGCGCAGTTTCAAAGGTGTGGCGCTTAACCCTTTATGTAAAGGGAAATTCCTCCTAGGTGGGCGTGTTGGATTGCTCCATTCACTGTCTTACTTGCTATGCCACTGCCCACCACTAGATGGCTGCATTGTTTTGACTGTTATTCGCAGCCTTTACAGCTAGATGGGCTGCTCTGCACAAACTCTTTTCTCATACATAACAGAAAGCTTGTTATTTTGTGTACAGACCTGCTGAGAAGCAACTCGGTAAAGGTGGTCCACCATCATCCAAATTTCTTTAGGAATATCTAGTGGCTTCTCATCTGAAAGGTCAACTTCTTTTAACTGCAGTGGCCTTAAGGTCTGAAAGTAAATTTTAATATTATTTTATGAACAGAATTATAAACATTATGAACAATCATGATATCATGCTTAGTCAATCAGGGATGTTTATTTCTAAACATTCTATGCACTCATAACTATTACAGATCAAGGAGCACTCCTGTCCAATCGGAGTGCTCCTTTCCTGTGTGTGTGAGAGACACTTATTCTGTGAAGAGCGTCTCATGTGCCGCTGCCCTGAAATGGGCACGTTTGAGGCAAGTTTATTAATACTGGCTTTGAGACCACTTTTTTTTATACTTTATTTTTATTCTTTATAATGAAGTACATTAGTATACTTTCTTCCGATAAGAAACAGTCCAATTTGATGCAATCACCAATGGGGTAAAATACCCCTTAATCAGAGTTTATAAAACATATTTTCATGCATCCCTTGTATTTTGATACAGCATCTAGGGAATAACCATTCTCATATTACAAAATCTAAAGTTCTAGAAAGTTGGCACAGTGGAGTCCATGAGTAGCCTGGCTAAGTCTCGAAAAGATAATATCCAACCTGAAGTCCTCATATGAACTATCCTCTAGGGGAAACGTATGTAAGCGCACGTTACCTCAATTTTAAACTTAAATTTTGCATCTACAGACATATTTCAAAATGATACCTTCTGAGCTACAGTCGTCTCAATCCTCTATTCTCCTTTAAAATCATTCAGGCATAAAAAGCACATCATGTGAAGACTTTCAAAGGAGGAACAGAAACCAGAACTTTTGTAATACTAAACAGATTTAAATCTGTGAGGAAACCCATACCCAAACGATGTAGCCCCCATAACATAAGAGGAGCTCACTCAAATATGAATCTCAAACAACTACAGCTAAATAAAGCCATATAATTCAGTGTTTAAGTATTAAGGGTTGAAACATCTCACTATAATGTTTATAAACTGAAAATTAAATTAAAAGTTTTTTCCTCACTCTGTGGCACCTTCCCCAATGTCTTCATCCTCGAGTTGGCCCTGATCTGCATAGCTCGTACCTTCTCGCCAACTTGCCAGCCTCCACTGGATCCGAAAATGCCCAAACCTTGCTTTGATGGACAATCCTCAAACAAGCAGGAAAAACTATGGAGTGAGTGATACCCAAATCCTTCAGCACGCAAACTCCCTCAAATTTCTTTCTTTGTTGTCTTGTTGCGTAGCTTATATCGGGAACAAATGCACCATGTGACCATCGAAGGAAAGGGGCTGTTCTGTCTGGCTAGGGATAAGATACGATCCTTTCTCCAATTCCTGCAGTCACCACCAGGAGAGTCTGCGGTGGACCATCGGCCTCGAGTCTCCCTCATGGGGTGATTCTATATGCCTTCTGAAAACAGAAGGCCTCTGGATCTCCTTCAGCCAGTAGTTTTTCAGACATCCACTCTTTAATAAACATCTTGGGGTGGTCTTCCTCTGCACCTTCTGGTAAGCCCAAACCACGGATATTTGCTGCTCTAGTTTGGTTCTCTAGAGTTTCAAGACACGCTCGAAAATGTTGAGCCTCTTTAATCACCGGTAGCAGCACTCATTGAATTTGCCACATGTTTTTAACTTCCAACATTTCAACTTTCAGGCAATCTATTGTGGTTTCTGCCACCGTAATCCTGCTCGTAAAAGTGTCCATCTTCTGATTTAAATCAGTGACCGATGATATTAATCGCTGCATCTTGATGCCTAAAGATTGCATCGATCCAACCCCTGTATCCAAAGTTGAAGCACCTTCGGGAGGTCCAGTAGCAGTTATAGATGAACCCGCATGGTCTCCTGTTTGCCTTTGGGTAGATTACAGCCTCCTCGGTCTCGTGGATTACCCATTTGTATTCTTGATGTTGTCTTATCTCTCTCAGGGCTTCCTCAAATCTTTTGTGCAGTAAATAAGTATTTTTAAATACATCATAAGGAAATCCTGGAGCTCTTATGAAGCGATCTTATCAGGCCGGGCTCCACAGCCACCCCGGCTTTGAGACCACTTTTACGGTTGTAAGAGTGGTCTCTTGCATTCTTAGAGTATCTGAATTGCTCACCCTTGCTATGTGTTCTCATATCCTAAGAATGCTGTGAGACCACTCTTACAACCATAAGCATGGTCTTGGTGGCTGTATTAATATGCATAAGAGAGTGTCCCATGCAAACAGTTCTAAAATTCAGAAGTTCTAAGTTCAATTGAAACAGCCCATTTCCCACAAAGGAGATTCTCTAACATTCTGCAAAATAAAACCTATTGATTTTACATTCAAATTTCATTTTTTTTTAAACACAAGTATTTAATAACATGATTACGACATGTTTACAGAATATGAACAACTCCTGTGTCCCTTATAATTACAAGAGTTTCCGTCAAACTCCTTTGTGTGCCAGAACCGCTCTGCTTCACTTCGTCGTTTTCCCAACGAAGAGCTTGAGAATTCACTCTTACAATGCTAAGAGACACAGTAACTTTTAATATTAACATTCTGTATATACTGTGTTTACTTACTATAAATGTTGCTAGGAAGGGGCAGAATGAGAAATCGTAAAATAAAAAAATAATAAAAATACAGTGGCAATGATAACATGAGTAAATCACAAGACTTGATGCAAATGTTTTGTTTTCAACTGATTTTATTACGAACATCAGCATTCAACCATTCATGTTTAGCAGCAAAATGTTCCTGGGCAGCTGTGACCACAGCTGGCACAGCCTCCTCTTACCATCTCAGCCAGCTGCCAACTGATTAAAATAACCACTAAACAGCCGAATAGGTGAGAGGAGGGCTGTTCTGGTCACTGTCGGGGGAGCACACTTAACCCCTGTTTGGATTTCAAGTAGTTTTCAGATTTTCTAACTATATTACACATTTGGTTAGGCTTGGATTTGGTAGTATCTGAGCATGTATGGAACATACATGACTACAGCAGCGCAAACTGTAATTCAGACATCACAGAAAGGTTATGTGAATACATGATCTGCAGGACAGCTAGCTCTACCACCAACATTGAGCATCCTCGACAAGAAGAAGAAGAAGAAAAAACCTTCTAATTCAGACATCACAGAAAGGTTATGTGAATACAAGATCTGCAGGACAGCTGGATCTACCACTGACACTGAATATTCTCTACAAGAAGAAGAAGAAAAACCTTCTAATTCAGACATCACAGAAAGGTTATGTGAATACATGATCTGCAGGACAGCTGGATCTACCACTAACATTGAATATCCTCTACAAGAAGAAGAAGAAATAACTTCTAATTCAGACATCACAGAAAGGTTATATGAATACATGATCTGCAGGACAGCTGGATCTACCACTAACATTGAATATCCTCTACAAGAAGAAACAAGCATTTATCAATGCCAAATGTTTGCTTGCTGGCACTGGTATTGGTAGTATAGGAGTTAGAGAGATGCATAATAGGATTGGCAGTGAAGTATTGAACTCAAGCCAACTCCACCACCACCCTGCAGAGACTGACAGGCATTGGGGTGTGCCTTTGGGTCATCAGGCATAACGGCCACGCCATTTCACCACACCCTACCCAGCAGACTCCGACAAGTGTCACGGTGTGCCTTGGGGTCTTTGGGCCTAATGCTCACGCTGTTCCATATGGAAATATGGTGAGATGGGTGCAGTATAGGAGCATGGGGTGAACTTTGGGACTGAAGAGTCAAGGCACACCTCCATGCCTGTCACTGGCTGCAGGGTGTGGGTGGGGATGGAATGGCATGAGCATTACAGGTGGCAGTCCCAAGTCACACCCTGATGCCTGTCAGTCTCTACAGGGTGGGGCGTTATGGTTGGAAACCCTAATGCCCCAGGCGTT
The DNA here is from genome assembly GCA_016271365.2 of Neoceratodus forsteri. Classification (NCBI taxonomy): domain Eukaryota; kingdom Metazoa; phylum Chordata; order Ceratodontiformes; family Ceratodontidae; genus Neoceratodus; species Neoceratodus forsteri. The sequence goes on from CM057451.1 coordinate 1,099,773,939, forward strand.
CGCTGGTATTTTCACCCACATTTTCAACATGGGTTTTTGTAACCCCACCTCATGAACAGTGGCAATATCAGTTTGTTAGCCAAAGCTGATTTTGCACAGTGACTATGCCTTTTGGCACCACAGGTGCAAAAACTTATTTGAATAGGATACGAAAATGACAGCTGTGTACTGTTCATGGGGCGGTGCAAAATATGGCAATGTTGAAAATCTGAGTGGAAAATATAAAAATCAAGCTCACGAAAGGTATGAGAAACTACAACACACACCCATGATGTAATTACTTTGGGATATTTTATAGCAGATTGTCAACGCAGGCATTTTGGGACCTCCACTCATGAACAGTGTCACTGTGATTTTCTTAATCTGTCCCGAACACTGATTTCCCACAGCGACCACGCATTTCTAGCGGAAGTGCAAAAACACATTTTGGCCAAAATTACAGCTGCACTGTTCATAAGGAGTGGGAACAATGCTAGTGCTGCAAATCTGGACTGAAAATAGTACAAAGTCGTGAACTTATGAGGGTGCATGGAAACTGGCAATGCACATTCATAACACAGTCATTTTATGGACTTCTGTCACCAAATTTTCAACATAGCAATTTTAAGACCTCTGCTCATGAACAGCATCACTATGTGATTTTCTTAATCTGTCCCTAACATTGATTTCGTGATACCGACTCCGCCACTGGCGCTACATGCACAAAACACACTTGGGGCAAGATATGAAAATAACAGCTATACTACTCATAAGGAGGTGTGGTAAAATGGCAATGTTGAAAATCTGGAGAAAATTTTAAAATTTGCAAAACTTACGATTATAGTGAAAACTGCGTAACGCCGCTCATAAAACAGTCATTTTGGGAATTTTTTCACCAAATTTTCAACATAGGGTTTTGGGGCTGTACTTATGAACTGTGACACTGTCGCTTCATTACTTGGTCCCGAAGGTGATTCCGAAGTTGTTACTGCTGCAAGAAAATTACTCACCTTAGTAATGTTGTTTCTTCTAATGGAGTCTTACATATTATGACAATTGCAGTTTGTCCCACCATTAGAACTGCTCCAGAGGTGAAAGAGTTAACTACCATTCTAAGAATGGAGTTTAGAGCTGAGTCGTTAGAGAAGCTCTGTCTGGATAATTTCAAACTGAAACTGTCAGATCTTTTTTTTTTTTTTTTGCAGTTAATCTATTTATTAATAGATATTTATTATATACACATGTACATAGTACAAAATCAAGTATGAATGATGTTACATTTAGTATACAAAGTACAACAAATGGTAGTATATGAAATATAATGTTGCCAAGATACCAATGTACTAGTACACGTAAGTGGTGTCTTAAAAGGGTTATATAATCGTATATTCGAGATTATTTTCTCTTTACTTATTCTGTTCACCCTTTATTGCACTTAATAATATAGAAAAATACCAAGAACAACATATTCTATACTAAACTAGAGCTGCATAGAAAATTAGTTATAACTCTACTTCCATATTAAAGATATATCTGAAAGTAAAAAAGAGAGAGAGAGGTAATATCTGTTATATCTTCTGAGTTTGAAGAAAATTTAAATAGTCCTGCCAGCACAAGCAGTATTCATTGAGTCGTCTACTATCAGGTATGAGATTCTTTCCAGAGATGCGATATGAGTCAAGTTGTCAAATATATCTTTTAAAGTAGGTATAAATTGAGTTTTCCATTTGATTAAAATTAATCTCTTAATCTGCATAAATAAGATCTGGAGCCATCTAAATTGGTATTTTGTTAATTTTGCATTATTATTCCTTATTCCTAATAAGCAAAATTTAGGATTGAAAGTAATATCAAGTCTAATAATTTGGGTGACTAATAAATGAACAGTGTGCCATAGTTCAGATATAGGTTTACAAGTCCATAATATATGTAAAAGAGCTCCATTTGGTGCATTACATCGCCAGCATTTATTATTAAGGCTAGACCTATATTGTATAAGTGAGCTGGTGTTTTGTACCATAAATGTAGAATTTTTGATTGAATTAACCTACTACTGATATCTTTAAAGGAATCGTGACAATTTCTCCAGCAGCTATTCCATTGAGAGTCTGTAATATTTATATTTAATATCCGATTCCATTTATCTCTTGCCAAAAGTGATTGGTTTGGTAATATGTCTCTAATCTGCTTATATATTTTGCTGGTTAAGCCATGAGAGATATTAATCCATGTATTTATATATGAAGTTAATACTTCTGTTTTCCTAAGTTGTTGAAGATCAGAGGGTATGGTCATGATATTTGTAAATATTTCCAAAATTTTTCTTTAGAATGTTCCATTTTGTTTGAATATTATTAAAAGAGTTTAATGAATTGTCATTATCAGTTAGAATATCGTTAAAAAGGATATTCTTATATCTCCAAGATTTACAATATATTGGTTTGTTTTCCAATATAAATCTTGGATTACCCATAATAGTATAAAAGGTAAGGAGAGGGTCAGATTTAAGCCAATTATGCATTTTAAACCAGTAATGAACTGATGCATTAATTGTGGGATTTTTTAGTTTAGAAGATAATGGGAAGTAGATGTTACTATTAGGTGTATATCCTATAGATAAAGCAGTTTCCATATCATACCATAATGGAACGTTATGATTAGGTTTCATAAACCATTTAATAGTTTGTGACGCTCTGAAAGCCCACATATAGGCCATATACCAAGGTAGGCTAAATCCACCTTGCGACCAGTGAAGTCGTAATTTGATACGATTAAACCTCGGAACATTTCCTTCCCATATAAAGTTTCCTATAGATTTGTCAATGTTTTCCAATAAGGAAGGAGATATCTTAAGAGGGATACAGGCAAACAAATATAGGATTTTAGGAGTAATATTCATTTTAATTACCGATATCTTGCAGAGTAGAGATAATTTCAGATTTTCCATCTATCCAAATCTGCTTTAATTTTAATAAATAATGGCGAAATTGTTTTCCATATTTTATCGAAATCAGTTGGAATTTTAATTTCCAAATAGGTGATATAATGTGGGGCCCATTGAAAACCTAAATGTATATTCATATTCAGTGTACAGTATTTATTCAATGGCAATATTTCTGATTTTTGAGTGTTAATTGTTAATCCGAAAGTCTTGAGAACAAAGCGAAAATGTCTTTAAGTAATTTTCCAGATATGTTTAAATTTTCTAATAGAATTAACATGTCATCCGTGATATGACAAGGTTGTATATTGTATGTGACCGATGTTAATACCCTTAATTTCTTGTTCTGTCTAATAAAGGCAGCAAAAGTTTCTAAGGCTAGAATAAAAAGTGAAGGTGAGAGAGGCACCCTTGTCTAGTACCCTTTCTAATCTGAATGTCTGTGATAGAGTAGAATTAGTGAGTACTCTAGCATGAGGATTGGTACAAAGAAGTTTAATCCAGGAACAAAATTGTTCACTAAAGCCAAAACGAGACAGTACTTGAAAGAGAAAATTCCAACTTAAAGAATCAAAGGCTTTTTCAAAGTCTATTGCTATTGCTGCTGTGGGAGATTTAAGAGATTTGGCTTTATAAATGAGATTTATTAATGAACATAAGTTATCAGAACCATCCTACCTTTGATAAAGCCCACTTGTGACTTATGAATTAGTTTTGGGATATATGGTTCTATACGATTTGTTAAAATCTTAGCGAAAATCTTTCCGTCAGTATTGAGTAAAGATATTGGCGATAATTAGCTGGATTAGTTGCATCTTTATCTTTTTGGAAGAATTGTAATTATTGCATCTGTCATAGTATACGGTAGTTGGCCTAATAAAGACGATTCATGAAATACTTTGCATAATAAAGGACACAATTGTTCTTCACAGAGTTTGTAAATTTCACAGGGAAGCCTATCCCCACCTGGGGACCGCCCATTTTTGAGAGAATGAACTGCCTTACTTATCTCCTCCACTGTAAATGACATATCTAAAGATTGTATTATCTCTTGAGAGACATGGAGTGCTATCTTGTCTAAGAAAGAGAAATGTCCTGACTTGACGGTGTATGAAATGAAGAATAAAGTTTTTATAAAGATGTCATTGTTCGATTAATATCAGATTCATTAGTTTGAATCTTCCTTTATCATCCTTTAAAGCAGCTATATAACGCTCTGTCTGTTGCATCTTAAGTCTGTAAGCAAGAATTTTGCTTCCTTTCTACTCCCTTCCCAAAATTTGTGTTTTATTCTCAGTAAAGCAATTTCCGCCTTTCTAGATCTTAACTCATTAATTTGCATTCTTAATTGTAAAATTTCATAATGCAATTCGAGGAGGGATTGGGATGAGGATTGCTAGAATATAGTTTTGCTTTGTTTCAAGTAATTTTTCAAAGGTTATTAATTCGCTGTTGAAACTGTCAGATCTTTACGAGCAAAAACTCACTAAGATTCTGTGTGGAAGCTGTAACCTTACACTAGCCAACTGGCTACCTAAATATTAACACATATTCCTAGTCCCAACACAAAGACTCAAGTCAGGGAACCAGAAAATAATAAAATAAGGTAGAATAAAACACCACACCCCAAAACCCCAAAAGGGGTGAAAAACATATAATGGGCATAACTGGTGCCCACACTGGAACTGCCCACCCCATACCCAAGTAGAAGTTCTGAGAGGCAGGCTGGGGTTCAATAATATAGCAAGACTCCATTAGAAGAAACAACATTATAAGGCGAATTTTTTCTTCAAACAACATGAAGTCTTGCTATATTATGACAATTGCAGAACACACAGCAGTACCTCCATGGAGGAGGGACAGAACCTACTTAGAATAGGCTCTGAAGCACAGCTGTGTAAATCTAGCATCCCTCCTGGCCTGGATATCCAAGGAGTAATGCTTGGTGAAAGTGTGTACTGTTTCCAGGTAGCTGCTTGACATATCTCTAAAATAGGGATGTCTCTGGCAGCAGCTATAGACTTAGCTATACCTCTGGTAGAGTGAGCCTCAGGCCTGAAGGGGAACCCTTCCCAGTTTTTGATAACAAAATTGGATACAAGAGACAATCCACCTGGCAATGGATCTCTTAGTGCAGGTTTATCTTTTCCAACCTCACCAAAAGTGAGAAAAGTTGGAGGATTTGAACCTATGACCCTTGGTACGCTCTATATAGTAACTTAGGGCCTCTTAACATCTAACTGTGCAACCTCCTCTCACCAGAGGAGGAATGATCAGTAAAGAACACTGGAAGGGAGATAGATTGGTTAAGATGGAAGTCTGAAACCACCTTAGGCAAAAACTTCCTGTTAGTCCTAAGGACTACTTTATCCCTGTGAAAGGAAATAAAGTCAGTCTCCACTGACAAGGCTTGTAACTCACTTATGCACCTGGCAGAAGTGATGGCTACTAGAAAAACAGTTTTCCAAGTCAAATACTTGAGCTCTGCAGAAGACAGAGGTTCAAAGGAGGTTGCATCAACTGAGCAATGCAAACATTAAGATCCCAGGCAGGGGCGGGTCCCTGAAAGGTGGATTAGTATGAAGTAATCCCTTGAAAACTTGGAAAAACAGGGTGAGTGGAAAGAGAAGAGGGCTTTCCGTCGAAATAAAAGCAGAGACAGCTGCCAAATGAACTTTCAGGGTAGCTGGTCTCAGGCCCAAAGAATTAAGATGGACCATATAGTCCAGAACAATGGGCAAATCAGCAGATTCTGGGAAATATGTTTCCCGAGCACCAGATGGAAAACCTTTTCCATTTAGAATTATAAGTGGCTTCTAGTGGAAGGCTTCCTGGAAGCCTCAGGATGTCGAGAACACCTTGAGAAAGGTGTAGGTCAGCAACTCTAACTCCTCAAGAGCCAAGCCTTGAGGTTGAGGGATTTGAGATTCGATACCAAACCCTCCCTGGGCACAAGATAATAGGATTGTAGCCTCCTGGGGAGGCACAGGGAGGATGGACTGCTAAGGACAGAAGGAGGGTACCAGGGCTGCCTGGCCTAATCTGGAGCAATCAGAATCATCCTGCAAGGCTGGGATCTGATTTTGACTAGCACCTTGAATAGGAGAGGAAGGGAGGAAAAGCATATAGAAACTCTCCTTCCCAATCTAGGAGAAAGGCATCCAGAGGGACTGAGCCCATCATTGGGGCCTGCAACAAAACAGTGGAAGTTGGTGATTGTCTGGGGCTGCGAAAAGGTCTATCTGAGGGGTGCCCCATCTGGCAAAACTATCCCCAGTACTTGGGGATCCAGTGACCATTCGTGATGGCCCTGGGAAATCCTGCTGAGCATCTGCCAGGACATTGTCCTTTCCTGGGAGGTGAACTGCTATGAGGGAAGTGTTCAGGGAATAAGCCAGAGACCACAACTTCATTGCTTGGTGCACTAATCCGAAGACCGAGTGCCCTTGTTTGTTGATGTACCATATTGTGGTGGTGTTGTCTGTTCTGACTTGTACCACTTTGTTCTGAACAGATGCAGAAAACACTTGAAGTGCTAGAAAGACAGCTCTGAGTTCCAGCAAATTGATGTGGAGCAGAGATTCCTGAGGGACACACTCCCTGAGTGGAGAGAGTTGCCATGTGAGCTCCCCATCCCAGAAGGGATGCATCCGTAGTGAGGGTCAAGGAATGAGATAGAGGATGAAGGGACCCCAGTCTTAAACTGCTCTGATCCTGCCACCACTGAAGGGCCTGGATCAGGGTTCAGTCACTGGGACCAACTTGGAAAGGGATCTTTCTCTGAGACTAAAAGGCTCTCAAGTGAAACTGAATGTCCCTCATCTGAAATCTTGCTCCTTGCACTACAGCTGTGGAAGCAGCCATGTGCCCTAGGAGCTGTAGAAGTGTCTTGCTGGTTGAGAGACCTGCAGAGTGAAGGAGGAGGCCAGGGCCACCAGGTTCCTTACCCTCTCTAAGGGTAGGAAGGCTCTGGCCTGCTTTTGTCCAATTCTGCACCTATGAAGGTGAGTACCTGAACAGGTTCCAGAAATGACTTTGGAAGATTGAGCAAGAAGCCCAGAGAGGTGAGCAGCTGCTGGGTAACTTGCAGGTGTGATTTGACCTGTTCTGGAGACTGGCCTACAATGAGCCAGTCGTCTAGATAGGGAAAGACAGCAATCCTTTGCCTTCTTAGATGAGCAACTGCTACTGCCAGACATTTTGTGAATACCCTTGGGGCAGAGGTGAGGCTCAAGGGCATTGCTCTGAACTGGTAATGACCTGAGGGCAGTTCAATCTGAGGTACTTTCGTAGGAGCTTCTGATTAGAACATGGAATAGGCATCGTTGAGGTCCAGGGAAGCTAGCCAGTCCCCTGGCCTTAGAGAAGGTAAAATTATTGCAGAGTCACCATTTTGAACTTGGTTTCAAAAAGGTGCTTGTTCAGATATCTTAGGTCTAAAATGGGACGCCATTCTCCTGTCTTTTTGGGGTAAGGAAATATCTGGAATACAGACCCTTGCCCTGGTGTAGGGGAAACCCTTTCTACAGCTCTGAATGCTAGGAGGGTTGAGACTTCTGTTTCTAAGGTAAAGGTCTCTAGAGGGTTTGCAGGTGGAAAAATCTGGCTCTCATCTTTGGAAATGTTTTGAAACTGAGAACTCAGACCCTGGCTTACTACTTCCAGGACCCATTTGTCTGATGTTAGAGACTCCCAGTCCTGGACGAAGTAGCCAGCCTGCCTCACAGGTAGTGGAGAATCGACCCTGGGCACCCCATCAGGGTGCCTGTTTGGCAGGGGCTTTAGGCTGAGGTGGGAGCAGACCTACTTGCACCCCGTCTGCCTCTGCCTCTGAAGAACCCCTCTGAGCATAAGCAGAAGAAGCCTGGGTTTGGTAAAGAGGCCTGTGAAAGGGCCTACCTCTACCCGGGGGTCTGCTTCTGAGGAGTGGCTTGCCGCTCCTTGGCTTGTACACTCCTATAAGTTGTTCTGTATTCATCCATTTTCTTCATGTAATTCTCTGTCTGCTCCCCAAACAGAGAATTCCTCACCACAGGAAAATCCATAGCCTTAGTCTGGGTATCCTGTGACAAGTTAGTACACCTGAGCCAAGCTAACCTACGAAAGGCCACAGATGTAGCCATGACTCTAGAGGATACATCATTAGAATCCACAGCAGCATGGAATTGCACCTTGAAGCTCACTCATCATCAGTAGCCACCTGCTCCAACTCCTTGGCAGCTGGCCTAGGGCCTGTTAGGCCAAAGCCATGACAGTGTCCCATCTGGATTTCTGGTATCTTGCAACATAAGCCATGTAATTTGCTTGTCTGAGTCCCAAGGACGCTGCCATGTATTGTTTTTAGCCATGGCATCAATCTTCCTGGAGTCCTTGTCAGGAGGATGTGAAGCAGGAATGTTAGCTTTATCACAGGCTGCAGCCTGAACTACCCCAACATGACTGCATTGCTGTGAAAGAAAGTCTGTATCAGGACCTGACAAAGTGTACCTCCTGTCCATCTTTTTGTCAACAGGAGGCACAGAATTAGGGCTTTTAGAATTTTTATTGTTTGTTTCTAAAAGACTTATGTAGGGATAGATAATCTCCTAGACTCTGGGATATCCATCATTTCCACAAAATCAGGTTCCTCTTGCTCATCCACAGCTTCTCTAATGGGAGCTAGAGGGTTTCAGCAACCTTTCATAAAACAAAATGAGAAGGGGACTCAGAAAGCATAGGGGAGATTCTAAAGGTCTGTCTGGGGAGATGTCCGTTCAATGGGCACATACAGACTCTCAAAGTCACATTCACACTGTTCATAATCCTCCTCCCTCCTCTGTTTCATAAAATCTCAATATCATATTCTTGAACCGGTGGAACCGACCGAACCGACCTTCTACCAGACAGTGGCGGTTCGGACGGAACCGGAGAAAGTGACTGTACAATTTGTATAGCTTTTGTTATTTCTGCAGCAGTTGGAGAAGGAATTTTGACTCCATACGCTTGATTTTTTAGTTTCTTTGCTGGAACTGGCTCCTCAGAGCCAGCTTTACGCTTGGTTCGAGGAAGTCTCGCCTGGTCAGAGGAGCCCTCTCGGTCGCTGGCACCGGAACCGGGTGGCCATCTGGGTCAGCGGACTTTTTGGCCTCTCGTTCCCTGAGCCTGCCCACTCTCTTATCCAGGGTGGCTGCAGGAAATTTTACAAACCTGGCAGTCTGAATTGAGGTGGTCAAACCCCAGACAATAAACACATGTGTGTGTGGGTCAGCCTTGGCAAAGGCTTCCCCACGACACTACGATGTTGAAGCCCAGTGGGCCGGTTTTCTTTTGGGTTTCTCAGACATGATGCCAGCCTAACCAACAAACTTGCCCTTTTTAGCGGCAGTGCCAGGCAAGACACCCTTATCGGTTCCCCAACCGTGTCACGGGTCGTGAAAAACGAATGAAATCTGTTTTTAGAACCGATAAGAACTGGAACCGCACTCTAAAAGCTTTAAAATGCTTATAGTTTAAAGTTTTAACTAACCTGATCGGTTCGAACCGAACCGATAAACATTACAAGTTCCACACAGAAATAAAAACCTGTCTATTACTTACAATACCACAGACAGAGCTTGAACTGATCGGTTTTATGTTAAAATAATAATACTCATGGTTGAATTTAACCGAGAAAATACTGTTTAAACCGAGAATGAACCGAGCAGTAGGAGAAATCTCGAGCGACTGTTCAGTGAGGCGGAGTAAAGAATCTGACAGTTTCAGTTTGAAATTATCCAGACAGAGTTTCTCTAACTCGAGTCAAGGCTTCAAACTCCATTCTTAGAATGGTAGTTAACTCTTTCACCTCCGAGCAGTTCTAATGGTGGGACAAACTGCAATTGTCATAATATAGCAAGACTTCATGTTGTTTGAAATCACCTTTCAGGGCCGAATAACAAAATAACAGTTACAGAATTTATGAGGTGGGGCCCAAGAACCCCATGTTGAAAATTTGGTGAAAAAATTACCCAAAATAGCTGAGATATGCACTAAAGTTGAAAATAACATTTATGCCATTATACAGCTTACTGGCATTTCTTCAGAGCGAGTCGGCTTTGAAGAGTGCAGATGTGTTCTCAGTCCACCAAGATCATCGACTGGACTCTGGAGGTGCTATTGGGTGGGGTGTGGGAAGGTGGAGCGTGCAGGCGGTGGGCACAGGTTGGGGCAAGACAATCAGCGAGGGACCTTTTTTCTTTTCAGGTGTTTGTTTTCTTTTAGGAAGGCGACAAGGGACTTGTGCCATGCAGGGGAGGCTTCCAGCGTGGCAGCTGGAGGATTTTTGGGGGGTCAGTGGAGCTGATGGGGGATTGGGCACCCCGTCGGCCATACAGAACATTTGCCATGCTGGGTGGGCTCCCAGCATGGCAACTGAAAGTCTGTTTCTTTTGGGGGGTTTCAATTGAGCCGATGGGGGACTGGGCATCTCCGTCACCATTCTGACTTTTGCCACATTGGGGTGGACTCCAGCGTGGTACCTAGAAGTCTAGGGGGCAGAGCCGAAGGGAATTGGGCACCCCGTCAGCCATACTGTGTGCGGCAGGGAGGGGGCGCATGAGTATGCTAGGGTGGGCTCCCAGAGTGCCACTTGAGAGTTTGGGAGAGGGAGAGTAAGCGAAAGGAAGCTGTGTAAGACAGCTGTTCAGGATGTAGTGCTGTAGGTAGGCATTTGCATGCTGCGACGGTATATAAATTACCTGCCGACACCAGTATGCAAATTGCCTACACATTACAACTGCTGACTGCAACAGTTTTCGCTTCAACTGTATGCCACTGCATTCTGAACTGCTGTCACATACAGCTCGGACATTCATTGGAGCTGTGCGGCTGCTCTGCAAAAGGGAGCAGGGCACTGGAAGTGGGCACGACACCACAAAAACTCATTAGTTGCACTATGTTTCTTGCACATATGTGCAAGCAAACATAAAAACCTTCTGAAAAGCGACAGTAAAGCCATACTCCACAAATCCATGATATAGTAAAACGAAGGTGAAAGGAACCTTAGGGAAAGCACACTCACTGTATTTATCTCCTTGCTGTGCGTCACCAACTCCATTCAGTCTGCAATGGACCAAGGCCTAGTCACCACTGCCATCTTCATTGACTTGGCGAAGGCCTTTGACTCTGTCTCTCACCACCTCCTAATCTACAAACTTCACTCTGCCGGCCTTGACCAACCCTCCAATGCCACAAACTGGTCCCAATCTTATCTTCATAACAGACTACAATCGATGCAGATTGGTGATGCCCAGCCATGACCTATCCAAGCCGGCATCCCCAATGGTCAATACTTGGCCTAGTCTCTTCTTATTCATTAACGATCTCCTCCAGTTGCTCCCCTTGAAAATCCATTTGTATGCGGACAACACATTGCTATATTTTTACAGTCCCACTGCTGCCGATGTAACCTCCCCTACAACATGACTTTGACAAAATGCAAACATGGTTCCAGCAAAATCAATTAAAACTATACTCTAAAAGACTGTACCCATGTTCTTTGGCACCAGGCAATGACTATCCAAGCCCCAGAACACCCTCTTTTACCACCCTGGACGGTACCCCTAGACACGGTCAGTTCTTTTAAATATCTCGAGTCTGGCTAGATAGTAACCTTGATTTCTCATCTCACATTGACTCCATCTGCACCGAACTCGCCCACAACTTGGAGCCCTCTACTGCCACAAAGACCACTTCTCCATGCCTACCTGACGAGACTTTGTCATCAAAACAATTCTTCCCATTTTCGATTATGCAGACATAGTCTATTGCTCAGCACATGCCACCTCCCTTGCCAAACTCGATACCCTGCTAAATTCATTTTGCCACTTTGCCACCTCTTCTACTCCTCTCACTCACCACTGTCTTCTATTCCTCCCTCTCCTTACGCCTCTTCCTCCAAGGTGTCCTCTCCAGAGCCAAACTTTATTGCCAAATTCTGGTTTGGTCTCTCCTCTCCTACCAAACACCTGCCTATCCCATGCCAGTCCCACCACTTGTTCCCTCCGCTCCTAGGAACACTCAAACTTTCTCCCTTCCCCATCCTTACACTGGCATAGGCCAGGTAGCTTTCTCCTACCACCTTTCTCACCCTGGAATCAGCTGCCCGGGGACACTCGCAACTCCTGCACATTCTCAACCCTAAAATCTTTTGCTCAGATCTGTTCCTAACACTATTAGCGCCTGCTTCTCAACCCTCCCCCTCACCCCCTTAACTAGCCCATATTCCATCCTCCAGAATACCCCCTTTCACCCTATATGAAGGCATTTAACCAATACTATGTTTTTAGTTACCTTATCCTCAAAACGTTTTAATCTTAATGCTGCTTTCCTGACCACCTACATCTATTCTTGTGTTTTTACTACATTACTGAACCATGTTGTACACACCTAATCATTTGTTATTCCTGTATATACAATGTGTTATTTCCTCTGCTTTCTTAATATTTGTACATAGTTTGCACATTTATTTATGTATCTGTACCAACTATTGTATTTTACTACGTACTCTGTATAATTCCTTTATTATTTGTAACAGACCCCGGTTGCACCTGAAAATGAGCCTTGGTGCAGTATGCCTTCCAGGTTACCAATTTTAAATAAATAAATAAATTGTACAATATATAAAATATGAGCCACAAATAATGGGCATCAAGACACTGGACGCAAGAGGCAAAAATAGGAAGGAAGGGAACCAACATGCTGAGAAGGAATACAAACGGTAAGCTATGCAAGCAAAAATAAGGTGCTGAGTTAATATGATATACACACGGACCAAACAGAGAAACCATAAGACACCCAACAACGCCAACAAAACAACCTAACATTTTGTCCTGCTTCTTGCAAGGCTTCAACAGGGGTAGGCTCCCCATGCACCAATGCCCTTTATGTGGCCAAATTCACAGGGCTTTGAACCATATCCCCACCTGTACAAATAAATAAAATAAGATTAGATATTGCCACCTTCAATTTAGAACCAGAACACTGCAGCATCCATTATGCACATTACATTTCTCAAATGCTAAACACTAAGATTAAACCATACATTCTGTCTCATGGACAGTCACTTAGAAATACCCAAGAAAAATGTTCTTTTCAATCCTTCCATGGCTATCTTCAACTGAAAGTTCTAATTAATTATTTATTTACAAACTGGTGAACAAAGAAGGCACATGGTCCAGTTCCATTACCATTTTATGTTTGCTTGTGCCAAGATGTGCAAGAAATACAGGTTACTCACCTGTAACAGGAGTTCTAGGAATGGTATATGTTGTTCATCCACACTCATTGGTATCCTTGCCGCTAAATCTTGCCGGAAGGTCTTCAAGCTTGTCTCTCCCACCCACCCGGTGGTATAACCTCCTCGTCCGCCCCATGACGCCAGATCTGCCCGCTGGAAGCTCAGGTTGTGCGTCAAGCCGGGAGGTCGGGAGACGTAGATGAACAACATATACCATTCTAGAACTCCTGTTACAGGTGAGTAACCTGTATTTAGGGACATGGATATGTTGTTCATCCACACTCATTGGCAGACTCTAGCAGTTCTCCGGGAGGAGGGAGGCAAGACGACACCCCATACTACTTACTTGGGAAAGAGAGACTGAGAACCGAGGCCCCAAACCAGCATCCCGGCGTGACTCAAGGTCGATGTGGTAGTGGGTAATGAAGGTGTTTGCTGACTTCAGGTAGCAGCCCTGCAGATTTCTGGATAGGACGCCCTGGAAGCGGCCACTGCTTGCAGCAGTATGGCGGTAGAATGAGCTCTTATCCCTCTGGGAGGCTCCATGCCCGCCAACTTATAGCAGAGATCTATGCAGGAGGTTACCCACCTGCTTATCGTCTGCTTGGCTGCAGGTCTGCCAGATGCGGCTTCAGCGTAGGGTGACAAAACAGCTGGGCTAACCTCTCCCGATTTCAGCCGCGGCATCCTTATTATTAAGCTGAGCGCTTCTAGGGTCCAGAGTATGGAGCCTATATTCGGCCTCCGAGGTGTGATTGGGTAGAACACCGCAGAGTCAACACCTGGTTAAGGTGAAACTCCACACCACCTTCGGAAGGAATTTGGTGGGGCGAGGACAACCTTTGTCCCTGTGGAAGACCAGGTAGGAGACTCGATGGAAAGCGCCTGGAGCTCTCCCATCCTTCTGGCTGACGTGATAGCCACCAAGAAGGCGGTCTTCCACGACAGGTGAGAGAGAGAGCACACTGTGCATAGGTTCGAATGGCTTGCCCATGAGCTTTGCCAGTACCAGCAGTAGATCCCACGGAGGTGGGGGTTCCTTGACTGGAGGGAAATGTGATCAAGGCCTTAAAAAGCGCCAGACCACCTTCTCTGCGCCACTCGACTGCTTCCCGGCCCGCGCCTCGTAAGCAGAGATGGCTGCCAGGTGCACCCTTAGGGTCGCCGACCTAAGCCCTTGACTAGAAAGGGACCATAAATAGTCCAAGATGCTTGCCAAGGAACAGGAGGAAGGGTCCAAGCCCTTGTTCCTGACACCAAATGGAAAACCTTTTCCATTTGAAGGCATAGCATTTTCTGGTCGACTTTCACGGGACGCCTCAATCTATATTGAGGACCTCGTCGGAAAGACCCAAAGCCTGGAACTCTAGCCGCCAGGAACCAGGGCGCCAGGTGCAGGGATTGAAGGTCCGGATGGAACACTCCCCTGATTGACTGAGAGCAGGTCCGGGCGAGCTGGAAGCTGCCGGAGTCCTGGAGCTGAGACTGAGGAGATCTGGTACCAGAACTGGCGAGGCCAGTCTGGGGCTATCAGAATCACCTGCGCCTTTGTCCTCCTCGCCTTGAGAAGCACCTTGTGGATCAAGGGAAATGGGGAAAGGCGAAAAGAGGCTCGGGGTCCATTGCCTCGAGAAGGCATCCCTGCAGCGAGCCCCGCTGAGGGGGGCGGCATGAAACAGACTCAGCCTGCCTCCATGGAGGCAAACAGGCCACCTGAGGTGTGCCCCAAAGGGAGAACAGATGCTGTACTACCTCGCAGGAGAGACCACTCGTGGATGCAGCCCTATCCGCCCAGGGTATCGGGCCAGGGTGTTGGAGGCCCTGCCACGCGAATGGCTAGGAGATCCGCCCAGGCTGGGCAGGACGAGTGACCAAATGCGGAGAGCCTCTTGCAGAAGCACATGGAGCTGTCCCCGCCTGGATGGTTTAGATAGTACATGGTCGCGGTATTGCTGTCCGCCTGACTCTGACCACTTGACTCCGAGGAACGGAGCAAAGGCGGTGAGAGCTAGGCGGACCGCCGGAGCTCCAGCAGGTTGATGTGGCATCGACTCCCGGGACCAGAGGCCATGAGCCCGTGTTCCCCAGATGGGCACCCAACCCATCAGAGAGGCATCGGTCGAACTGAGAGACCGCTGCTCGGGCGGACGAACGGGATGCCCTCCTGCAAATGATCTGGAACGGTCCACCACTGGAGAGCGCTCCACATCCCTGTGTCACCGGCTACAAGCTGGTCCAAGGATCGCAGCGCTGTGACCACTGGCTGGCTAGTCTCACTGAGGGACGGATGTTCCAAAGCGGCCCAACGGACCACGCTGGTACAGGCCGCCATGAGACCCAGGAGGCGCGAGGAAGTCCCGGCAGGGCGCAATGCCCAACCAGAAATGATCGGGCAAAGGAGGAAGAACCTCGGCCCTGTCCGCCGGGAGCCGCGTTCTGGCTCGAAGAGAGTCGAAGCTGCGCCCGATGAATAAAATCACCTGCTTCGCTCGAGTTCCGACTTGGCCTCGTTGATAAGGAGGCCCAGTTGAGAGCAGACCTGAGTGGCCAGATCTCTGACCACTCCGCCCTTCCTGGAGGAGCTGCTATCAGCCAGTCGCCCAGGTAAGGGTACACCCGACCTCTCGCCGCAAGGAATGCTGTCACCACTGCCATGCATTTGGTGAAGACCCTGAGCTGGAGACAAGTCAAGGGCATGGCTTGAACTCAAGAGAGATCCTTCCGCCGGAAGCTAGGAATCTCTGTGAGACGGACGGATAGGGACGTGAAAAACGTCCTGCAAGTCCAGAGAGCAGAACCACACGCCGCTCCAAGGATGGTATTATCTGAGCCAGAGTGAGGACCGGAAGGTTCGAGACCTTAGGAAACTTGTTTAGGTCGTAGGGTCGAGAATGGGGCTTCAGCCCTCATTCGCTTTCGAACCAGGGAAGTACCTGGACACAAAACCCTGGGTCTGAAAGAGGGTCCACCACCTCTCTTACCACCTCCTCCTTCTGGAGGAGGAGAGCGTCGCCTGACGAGCCGCCAGTGAGGCTGGGATCTCAGGCCCCGAGGGCGACGGCCCAGGGTGGTGCCTGCTCAATTCCAGAGGCAGGCCTTTCCCACCACTTCAAGACCCACCTGTCCGTGGTAACAGCGACCAGGCGGAACGGAAGTGCCGGAGCCGCCTTCACGGGGGACCTAGGGGTGGCGGATGGGAAGCGACACCTCAGCCCGTCACTGGGCAGGCTTGGAGGAGGGACCGGCCGAGGGACCTCCTGGGCCCTTTCCTCCTCCTGCCTCCTGTTAGAGGAAGCCGGGGGTTGGGTTTGGGATGCCAAGGTCGAGCCTGCTGGCCCTGACGCTGCTGGGTCGGGCGTGGGAGGGCACAGAAGGACCTAAAGGGCTTAGGCTGTGGTTTGGCGGCTCTTTGTCCTTCTGAGCGAGAGACCGAAGTCCAAGGTGGCATTGGACTTCTCGATCCTCTGCAGGTGACCTTCCACCCCAGGGTCAAGAGGTCAGTTCCCAAAAGGAACATCCGCCAACTTGTGCTGGGTATCCAAGTAAAGGTGGATATCCTCAGCCAAGCCCGGCCGACGCATAGCCACTCGTCGCCACCCATCTGGCACATGAGTCCCCTACATCCAAAGCAGTCTGGAGCTGCTGTTTGGCCACTGCTCTGGCTCTGGTCCCGCACTGCTTAACCGTAGTCTGCAGATCGGCGGGAGATGAGGGATGACTCATCCAGGAGCCCAACAGGGCATGAGAAAAATGCCATGAGGACGGCCGAACTGGCCTGACGAAGGCCGAGAGAGACGAGCGTAGACTTTCGCCCGACATAGTCCATTTCTTGACCTCTTGTCAGGAGGTTTGTCCACATCCTGGCGCTACGCGCGCCGAAAACGCTTGTCGGTAACCAACCTCAGCAGAGGGTGTTCAAAACCGACAAGGAACCGGTAGGGACCGCATACTTCCTGGCCATCCTGGCCGGGCGAGGGCAGGAAGCAGGCGCTGCCAAAGTTCCAGTGCTTGACTCCACTATGGCCTCGCCATCGAAAGGCCTCCGCCGAGAATCCCTCGGTCCAGAATCTCCGTGAGGGGATACCTGGCCCGCTTGGAACGGTTCGAGCTCCATCCCGTAGACTCCGATGAGCCGGAAGCAGTCCTAGGAAGGACGACGGGCTATCGTCCATTGGCTGACCTCCTGAAGACTCCAAGTCCAATCGCTGGAGAAGAAGGAGGAATCATTCTTCGACTCGGAAGAGTCCTCAAGAGCTGCCTCTGGCCTGAGCCACCCTTCACCTGCCGAGGTTGGTCGGAGTGAGGGTAACTGACAGCCGATGGGTGAACCTCAGCCGACCGAGAATCTTGGTCGGAGCCCCACTGTGGCTGTGGAGGCGGAGGTTCCACCGCACCGTGGAGCAGCTGGTTTTGGGCGAACAACCGCCTGGGTATAGGCTCCTCGGCAAGTCGAGGTTGTGTCGCTGCTCCGGTGACAGTTATTAATGGCCGGGAAGGCGCCGGAGTCGGCTTATTCCCCGCCAGGAGGAGCTAGCAACATAAGGTCTCGCATCTGCCGACGTATTTACGCCGAGCTTCCTCATCCGAGGAGGAGGACGAGGACGAGCGGCGACGCCGCTTACCGCGTGCCGAGACCGAGACCGCTTATGACGGTGGGAACGGCTGACCGCTAAGAGGTCCGAGACCGAGACCGAGAGTCCCGGAATTTCCGTCGGTGCAGGAGGTGTCGGCCGGAACCGACACTCTTCGGCTCGAAGGTCCATCCGAGGGCTCTGGAACCGAGGCACAGGCGAGCCCACGGGATCCTCAACTCCTCCCGGGGAACCGGGAGAGGAATCTCGCTGCTAAAGGCGACAGCCCGTCTAATGGGTCGAAAATCTCGACTTCATCAGTGGGAGTCTGTCAACTGACCTGACGGGGACACCGTGAGGCCAGTGGCCGGCCGAGCGTGTCGATCAAGCCGACGGTCGACGGCCCGGGAGAGGGACCTTTCTCCCCCTAAGAGCGCCGACGAGGGATTTACCTTGTCCCTCTTTTGGACCGAGAAAAGGTCCAGCAGACGAGGCCCTTCTCCTTTAGTGGAGAGGGACAGACAAAGCTCCTTAAAGGAAGCCGTGTAGGAAGAACCCAGGAGAGAGCGGGATAAATGCCGCGCGTCGAGGAAGATACGCCCGCGCCGCCTCCTCTTCGAGGGCGCACTATCCGCCGAAGCTGATCCGCCAGCCCGCCGCCGACACCGGGCCAACCGCCTCCTTGACTTCACCGAGGGAACGCTCGGACGCCCAGTTGCACCGGGCAGCACGGCCTCGGTGGACGAGGGCCGAGAAAGATGAGCACAGGCTCTGAAGCCCGCGGGTCGGGCTCAAGGCCTACAGTAGACACACGTGGAGTGTGGATCCGTCCGAGACATCTTCTGCCCGCATGGGCATCTCCGAACCGAGTCGATTTATCCATCGCAGCCGCAGGGATCAAGACTCGAAGTCTTTTGCAAAATATTATTTTTAAACCGCAAACGGAGAAATAGGAACCAGTCACAAACGCAGAGCGTTAAGGAGGAACCTGAGCTTCCAAGCGGTAGGAAGATCTGGCGTCATGGGCGAGCCGAGAGTTATACCACCCGGTGGGTGGGAGGAGCAAGCTTGAAGACCTTCCGCAAGATTTAAAGCGGCAAGATACTGCCAATGAGTGTGGATGAACAACATATCCATGTCCCTAGAAACATACCGCAGCAGCTTGCTGCAGTAGTGAGTTGTGGAGGGCGGCAGTGTTGTTGCCAATGCCAGCAGTCCATTCTGGGGCTAGTCTGTGTGGCGCTAATAGAGGATCATGCTGTCCATGACAGCAGTAGTGTAGCATGCCACCAACTTGAAAGAAACTCGCCGCTGCAATCAGGGCGCAATTCCCTTATTAACAATCAGCTGTTTTGCTGCTGTGGTAGTCCTGATTGCAGCAGCGAATTACAGCTGCATTGTCTGGTGTCCCGGATTATAACATGGCAGCGGCTTCTGACAGCCGCCGCCTCGCAGTCCCCATGAAAGCCGATGGGGGTGCCCAACTCTTGTCAGCATGCCCTCACAGTTAATTTGCCAATGGGGAAGCCCAATCCCTGTCGGCATAATGCCCTCCCATTTGTTGTGTACAACGGGTGCCTAATCCCATCTGCTACAGCCCTCCTCAAGAAACACTCAGGCGCACGCTGGGATTCCACCTAGCATACCAAACCACCTGTAAAACAAGAAAATCTCCCTGCATTGGTTTTTGTTTTACCAGAAAGAAAAACGCCCTCATCCGTGCCCTCCCAACCCACACCTCTCTCAGCGCACCACACCGCCCCATACTTACTCCGAGGTCGTGCATTGATCTTCAGTGGACCAGGAACACGCCTGCACTCTTCAAAGCTGACCGCGAACTGAAGAAATGCCGGTAAGCTGTATAATGGCATATACAGTATGAGTTTTTCAACTTACATTAGCTATCTACGGCCATTTTAGCGAATTTTGACACCAAATTTTCAACATGGGTTCTTGGACCCCATCTTATAATCAGTGACTGCCATCTTGTTATTCGGTCCCGAAGGTGATTTGAGTCACTGTGAAATCACCTTCGGGACTGATTAACTTAAACGACAGTGTCACTGCTCATGAGGTGGGCTCTCAAAAGCCTATGCTGTAAATTTGCGGAAAAATTCAAAAATCGATCGTGTTACGAAAAGCGTTGTACAGTTTCCACGCGACACTCAGAATCCTCATGAATTTGTAATATTTGGTAACTGCTGGCATTTTTTCCACACCTCCTTATGAATAGTACAGCTGTCATTTTTCATATCCTAGTCAAAAACATTTTCGCACTTCTGGCACAGAATAGCATGGTTGCTGTGGGAAATTGGTGTTCGTGACAGATTAAGAAAATCACAGTAACACTGTTCATGAGCAGAGGTCCTAAAATGCCTGTGCTGAAAATTTGGTGACAAAGTCCATAAAATGACTATGTTACGGTGTGCATTGCACAGTTTCCATGCACACTCGTAACTTTGTGAATCTGTAATATCTTCACTCAAAATTTTCAACATTGTCAATTTTGCACACCTCCTCATGAACAGTATAGCTATCATTTTCACATCCTGCCTGAAATGTGTTTTGCACAAGTAGCTGTTGCTGTGGGAAAGCAACATTTGGGACAGATTAAGAAAATCATAGTGACAGTGTTCATGAGCAGAGGTCACAAATGCCTATGTTGAAAATTTGGTGAAATAATTCCACTAAATGACTGTGTTGATGAGCGCATGCTGCACAGTTTCCAGGTATGTACGCTGGAAGTTCGAGCATTTTAATATTTTCATCCAGATTCTCAACATTGCCATCTCTTCACACCTCCCTAAGAATGGTATAGCTATCATTTTTCACATCCTGCCTGATCTGTGTTTTGCACATCTAGCACAGAATGGCACAGTCACTGTGGAAATCAAAGTTCAGGACAGATTAACAAAATCACAGTGCCACTGTTCATGAGCAGAGGTCCCAAATGCTTTCATGAGCTGGATGTCACAAAAGGCCATGTTGAAAACTTGTAGTGCAATACCAACAAACGCCAGGGGCGTTAGGGTTTCTAACCATAACATCCAACCCTGTACAGACTGATAGGCATCACACCATTCAACCCCCTCATCTCCCACTCTGAAGCCAGAGACAGGCATCGAGGTGTGCCTTGGACTCTTCAGCCCCAGAGTTCACCCCATACTCTTATATTGCACCCATTTCAGCATATATCCTTATGGAATGGGGTGACTGTAAACCAACACCCAAAGGCACACCTCAACACTTGTCGATGTCTGCAGTATAGGGTGAGGTGAAATGCGTGGAGTGTTATGGCGGACGCCCAGGCACACCCCAATGCCTGACCACTTCTGCTGGATGGAGGTGGGCTTGGCGTGAGTTCAATACTTCACTGCCATTCCTATTCTGCATCTGTTAACTCTGGCATGTCCAATGCTAATATCAGCAAGCAAACATTCAGCATCGACAAATGCTTGTTTTATTTAGTTTCTGTTACAGGATCCCCAAGGAATCAGTCTAGGCCTGCTTTGAAAGCCTGAACAGTGAACTTCACAACATAAGCAGGTAGGCTTTTTCACATGGTAACCAATTCTCACGATGAAGTAAAGTAATGCAGAAGGCAACCCAACATAACAGCAATAACATAAATGTGGGCAATACCCCTATAATGAGTGGGACTCATGGCGCTAGGTGGGGTGATTTCACTATACACTAGGCAAGGCATCAGCATGTTGGAAGGGAAGAACACAAGGGGAGGAGATGACGTTGAATCATTATGTACTCAGCTGATAGCGGAAAGGCTATCTGCATGGGGTAATCTACAGTCCCCTAGTCAGTCTGAAGAGGTAGCTAAGGCACTCGCTGAGAAGATCAGGAGGGTGGCAGCTGGATGGTAAGTTATACTGACAGATGATTTCAACATGGCATATGTGGAATGGAGCATTCCTGAGCATGGAGCACCAGGAACTAGGGCGCTAATGGATACCTTCCAGGACCGCTTCCCAACCCAGCAGGTTGGAGGAGCAGACTAGGAATGGGGTCACACTTGACCCATGTGAGTTCTGACTAAACAGGATAGCACTGGAGGTTTAAAAGGAGGATGCACTTGGGACTACAGGTCACGACAGTGTGGTTCGACATAGTCCTGAAAATACAAAGGCAGTTGAATCCTGGATTGAGAGGACTGATGGTATCAACAGAATGGAAACATCACCACTACATTAAGGCTAACCTTAGAAAAACACAAAGAACTTTGATCCAGATGGGAAGAGTTTAAGGACGGACAGTTGTTGGAAGCAGAACTAACTTCATGAATAGACAAGGGTATCTTGTTGATTTACTGTGAATACCATGTGACCATAACAGCACAGTTAAAGATAGCACCAAAAGTTCAGCACTTATAAAATGCAGTGCTCGTAATACACGCTTTGCGTATGCATCGCTTGGGTTTGGCGTTGTATTTACCGGAAGACTGATTAACTTACACCTGTTCACAGGACAATGCAGTAATGAACGAGGTTTAAAATAAATGCTACCTGCTTTCGTCTGTGCACTGGGACTGTGATGTATAACTTTACTGGTTCCAAAGTGGTTATTACTAACTGCAAAAAGTAAACTTAAAAAGCAGTTCTACAGTATTTACACACGCCCTCAGTAACAGTGCAGTTAAGTACTAGTGTAGTGCTGCCACTAGCAGGTTATCATTGGGAACTGCAGGACTTGCACGAAATGTCACAGACTTGTTGCTGATCGTAAAGAGAACTGTGATTTACTGCACTGAACTGGGGGCATATGCAAGTATAACGGGATATCCTTACTGTTCTGCAGTTATTAACACGCTTGGCATGGAGAGTTTATTTTAGACTGATTAATTTGATGCACTGATTACAGTGCAGTTGCACTGCAGTGCTTCTTTCAGACCTTGTCCTGTGATGGGTATAAGTTAATCAGTCTGACCGTTAAATATCATAACTTTTTGTAAGTATCCTTACTTTCTAGCACTTATTAACATACACAGAAAGTAGTTGCACATTGTAGCGTTAGAGTTTATTTTAGACCTGGCTTTCAGAAACCTCCAGTAGTTCCAGTGCACATTGCTACTTGCATGCAAAAGAGCTAACCACCCTCCCCAGACAGAGAAATGAAGATAATTTTTTTTGTTTGGGAGTACTACCATCGCGACAAACATGTCAGGCTATAATACAGTGGTCGCTGTAATATACCGCTATTATGAACATGTGTTAAATACCATCGCATATATTAGTTGCACTGTTTTCACCAGATAACTATTTTGTCATAGACTGGACAGTGGGAAAAGAAGCCAGCCTTTACAGAACACAGGCTGGAATTCAGCTCCAGCCTAAATCTTCCAAACCTTATCCCCATTTCTATTCAATAAAACTCATGAAAGTCACATAACGAATGGGGACATAGACAACCCAGATAAGACTTATAACCTCTGTATTGTCCTCCCCAGACCTCCACCTGCTGTTATTCTCTATCTTCCTCTCCACTCACCCCACCCCTACCCCCACCTCCCTCTGTTCTTTCTCCTTTCGTTAACTCCTTAGCCCATTCTCCAGCCTGAGCTGTCTCACCTGTCCCCCAATGTCTTCCTCTCCATTTGACAAGACCAACCATTATGGCTGCAACCTTAGCACCGATCCCATTTCTCCCCAACTTGCTGACCCCTTTGTTGCCCAGTTGTAGTGTCTCACCGAACTCCTTCTGTGTATCTAAGAAGGCACTGTATATTTTATCCAAACTGAATCAGCTGCACCCCATGCAACTGCCTGTGTAATTACTTGTCATTTTCTTTTGCATATTCACTTGTCTTGCATCTTGAAACTATCTTTACAACGTGTGTGTCTTTTGTATTCTGTTTCATGATGTGAACTTTCATAAAGAGCCTCGCCAAAGGTTATTTCCAACTACTAATAAATAAATAACTAAAAAAGTTTATTGGTTTGGTCATTTAGCTCCAGTTTCTGTTTAATAGGTTAACTGTTCTAATTGTAAGCATGGAATAAGAATGGAAATGACTACACTGTTCTCCTTTAAACGATAACACAAATAATATGCTCTGTAAAATCCAAAGATACTCATAACAGGAAGTCACGGTTTCATGAAGAAGTCATCCATTATGTACATTACAGTTTAAGGGACATATGTTATCAATGGAATGCATGAAAAATATTTAATGTTAACCATGACTGTACTGTGATGCAATTTTATAATAAAAATGAGTTAAAAAACACAAAGGCAGAAGTCCCAGACGTTGGTCCTGGATTTTAGGAGGGCAGATTGCAGGAAAATGAATGAGAATTGAATGGAAAGGCTGTAGAGGTACTGTCTGTTAAAAGAGGTGGAGGCGTGGGCATAGTGACAATTTATCAAATGGGATCTTTGATGTATCATATGGATGTCGCAGGCAGGGAAAGGGAAAAGGAACAAGAAGCCAGTTTTCTAAGGAAATTTGGGTAGCAGTGAGAGCCAAAAGTCAGCCATCAGGATGTACAAGCCTGAGCGGAAGGAGGCAAGCAGGGAGCTCCGCCTTAGTAAGACAAAGAAAGTTAGTAAGTCAGTGAGGGGAGCAAAAGTAGAGGTGGGACTTAAAATTGCAGAACAGATGATGGATAATGATAAGGC
The DNA here is from genome assembly GCA_016271365.2 of Neoceratodus forsteri. Lineage (NCBI taxonomy): Eukaryota > Metazoa > Chordata > Ceratodontiformes > Ceratodontidae > Neoceratodus > Neoceratodus forsteri. The sequence goes on from CM057451.1 coordinate 1,099,798,315, forward strand.
CTCTTGTAATGGGTGGAGGAAGATGAGCAAAAGCTAATATTCTGAATGAATACTTAAACTTGGTCTTCATAGTCAAGTAGGAGGGCCACTACCGAGGATAGCATCAAAGCTGGCAGGGAATGAACAATGACAATCAGGATTATCACTAGAGAAAGATACTGAAGGGTCTGAGAGGGTTAAAGGTAGGTAAGTCCCCATTACCTGTAACTGGTCAAATGTGCTCACTGTCATATGCCCACTATTATCCGCTGTATGTCTGTCACCCTTCCCACTGACGTTGAACCTTTGAGAAAGAGCTGTTAGTGCTCAAAGGTATTATAATCCGAGAATGAATGAATAAATAAAATAAATAAGTACCTGAGACTGGATGGGTTGCACCCACTGGTGTTCAGGAGGTGAGGCATGCTATGGTAACAACCCTGGCAGACCTATTTAACTGCTTGATTGAGAAGGGCATAGTCCCCAGGTACTAGGGTATGGCAGATGTAGTCTCCTGCACCAGTGTGGTAATAGGGAGATTCAGGTACTATAGACCCATTAGTCTGACTTCCATTATGGGAAGCTCCTTGAGCCTATAGTCAAGGCACAGCTGGTCAGTTTCCTGCAGTCACGAGCCAGTTAGTTCTGTTACAGTGGCAAGGCCATATGGAGTTCAGCAAGTCACTTGAAAAAAAAGCACTGTTATGACTTATTACTTCCAGTACCTTTGTATGAAGTCTGAGCCATCTACTGCTTAACCTGATACAAAATGGCCACCCAGGTGAAAATGAGTTACCCAAATTATGCATGGGCTTAAAATATGTAGAAATCTATCATTCTGAACTTGTGGCTTTAATAAACAAATTTTAAATGGCTGCCCGATGGGCTAGCTGCTCGCCGTACATGCGACTCGGGTTCAGGAGCGGACTAGGTTGCCATGTCGGGAGGCAGGTTAAGCAGCAGGCAGCTTCTGACAAACAATGCGCCTTGACAGGGAGGGCTGGTAGCAAGTTCCCTGCACCAGTGACCCCCATGGAGGGCAAGGTAGCGTGCTCCATCCACAGGGGCATGCACTGCATGCACAAGGCGGACAGAGGACACACCATGGGGAGAGGGTGATGCAGGACAAAAACTGGCGAAAAGTACCAAGCTGCCATAAATATTATGGCTTCGGCCTGAGCAGGGTTTATCCCTGAACCAACGACAGTGTGGGCTGGGGAAAAACTTTATACATATCATATATATATATATATATATATATATATATATATATATATATATACAAACACATACAAAGCAAATTTCAACCCTTGAATTCTACTGAGGGATTCCAGTGACCTAATAAAATACAACAGCAAAGCACAGCTGGACTATTTTTATTCTGTATAATTTAAGGCCAGTCACTGTTAGTAGAATGTGACTCAAGCCAGCATTGTTTATCTCAAAATGTTGAAGAGGAAAAGAGAGCTTAAAGGGAACAGTCAGCACAAAGGGCCCCACACTGAAGTGGGCTGGTCCTCATGTGTACTTTATGTGCAAAAATATCTTGGTTTACTTACTTAGTATAGTAGATTAAATCAGACTAATTTTGCTTAGTTCTAGGCTGACAGCTTCTTTTACTACAAATCCCAGAATTCCTGCAGCTGACAGCAGAGCATTAGATAATGGTGAGAAGATTCAATAGCCTGCAGTGCATGTTAGAGTTTATATTGGCTCTGATCTCTTGATTGCTGGTCCCACTGTCCTCCCTGGGCTATGTGCAGTCACAGTGCACTGAACTTAGACCTTGGAGAAAAGCAGACCTGAAAAATATCAGACTAGAGATTATAAAAGCTTTAACATGCACTGCAGGCTACTGAATCTCCCACTGCTGCCTACTGCTCTGATGTCAGCTGCAGGATTTGGGACTTGTAGTAACAGATGTCAGCCTAGTACTATCGAAATCAGTCTGACAATCTACTATACTACAGTAAATGGTAAGTAAACTAAAATGTTGTTGCACACAAAGTGCACATTGGGACCATGCTGACTGTTCCCCTTAACTATTTTGTGACTACTGGATATTTTTATTGCACTGCTCTATTGTTAGTTGTTATCCTTGTTGTGATTTTCCATCACATTGTATTACACTGTATCTGATCCTATTACTTGTCCTGTGCCTACTATTGTACTCTACCAGGTAGTATCTGAAACGGGCTAGCGACCACCCGATCAACAAAAACAAATAAGTAAGTAAATAAATAAATAAATAAAGAGGTGACAGATAGGGATTATTAGGTAAGTTGTCCGACACCTGTTACATCCAGTGTAATACCTGATCACATTAAAGCCTGTGTAAAAACAAAACAAGCAGAATTCTGGGAGAGGCAGTCATCTAATCAGTAATGCTGCATTTGTTACAATGGGAAAAATTACAGTACCCTGCATCATCTGTGCTGCAAATAGTTCCTAAATGTCTCTGTGCAATGCTATAGATCCGACGCTAGCTATACTACTGCATTACAGCAGCATACAGGTCACCTCCAGTTGAGTTGCTATTTCTTGGATAGAGCAAAAGAGGATGATTCACCTTTTCCTATTTTGGTCGCCCCACCACCTTAACAAAAGCCTGCTTGGCTAGGCCAAGCAGAAATAACAAGATCTAGCCAGAACTGATACAGCTGTGGTGAGCTTGAAGAAACTCAGAGAAGCGAGTACCGCCAAATGCCATTCCCAAGATGGCGGAGGCACCACAACTGCGCATGCACGGCACTTTCCTTTGTCGTGGCACTCACATGTAGCGGTTGTGGTGACTGGCATACTGCTATTCCCAAGATGGAGGCACCGTGAAACTGTGCATGTGCACATGGCGTATGTGCAGTTTCTGTCTGAATGCGGATGTAGTGTCTGAAATAGTGCCGCTTAGCTCTGTAGCCAGCGCACCGTGGCAGACTATTTCAAGCTCTGTTGAGTTTCGAGAGGGATACTTCCAAAACTCAACGGAAGCATGCCATGGTCGCCGCTTTCAGAGTGATCCCAAAATGGCTGCAGACTCCGCCCACAGCCGTAAAAAGGATGACTGTGAAAGACACCAAGGTGATTTCAGTCTTGAAGGCCATAGGAAATAAATACACACCAGCATTACTGTACATGTGAAAAAGTGTGAATTTAATAGGTGAGCACCAAACCCAGAGATGCTAACAAGAAAAGTCTTTTTGTTGCTCTGTTTGACGTGGCACCCAGTGTGACTGTGGAGCTACCATGTTGTCCCCTTGGTTGCCTTGTCTGGCAATTTTCACAGTCGCTGTTTTCTGATTAGGATGCTGGTGCAGTGATGAGCCAAATCTCGCTGCCCACAACAGCGCATTTTCTCTTAAAGATATGTCCTCGATAGTTAGTGAGGACTTGGTGCTAGGGAGCAATGGAAGTACCTTCATTAATGTAATCTGCAGTAACTTAGACACAAATCTTTTGTGGACCACTCTCCTGAAGCTGGAGTGTCTGGTGTGGTAGAGCAGGAACAGCATGAAGAAACAGCTCCAGCAATACAAACTGCATTCACGAATCTCATGAGGGTTGCTCTAAAAATACGGTGATATCACTGGAGTAGCACATCCTTGAGGCATACGTAAAGCAAAAGAGTGCCACATGTCCTCTGTATAACACGTTACCTGGCTATGGCCAGGAACATCAGCCATTTATTTCTCACTGGACTAGAGTACTGTAAACAGCTTCTATGCAGTCTCATACGTTGCATTATATGTAATTATAGTGCACAGCAACCTCACTTAGAAGCTGAACTGAAAAATAAAGAGGCAGAGGTCAAAAATTCATGAACCAGCCTGATTTTAAACATCTTGAGAAAAAATTTAAACAGTGTGTACGTAAACTAGAACAGTGGTGAAAGCAGCTAAGCTCAAAACGCTTGAGCGTGATCAAACTGATTACAAAAGGCCAAGTATTTGACTGGTTCAAACAGAATAATAATGGTAACAAGAGGGGGCATTGTTGGAGCCATCCTGGATCAATCTTAAAGAACAAGGCACTATTACACTACACTTCAAGTGACTCCGATACTGAAGCCTAGAAATATTTTTACAATCAGATCAACAGGAGACAGCACCGGTCCCCGTGGAAGTCCACAAGTGGTGTCCTTCAGATCTAGAAGAAAACATACACGGCGCTGTGGCCAAGGCAAGCACTTCCAGCAACCAAGGCACAGACACCAGAACAAGAAACCCAATAAGAAATAAATGTCATAAATATTTCTTGTAAGAACTGACACCAATAGAAACTGGACTTTTGAGTAAAGGTTTTTCTTTGTTCCCACTCAGGAAATAAAACCTCTGGATTTATGTCTAGACCTCGCACTTAATGAGATGTCTCAACTAGAAAGCCTTTTTCAGTATTCTAGAAATTGGGTGTCTAAGGACAACCAACCATGAACAGAAAGTGGGTAACATCACCCCTTGACAGAGGCTCTCACTGGTATAGAGGACAGAGGTGCCCAGGTTGATGATCCATCACAGAACAGTGACACTGTGGACGTCTTACCTTGGCTATGCCGCACCTGGGTTCAGGAATTACCTTGGGTCGGCCGGAGTACCAGCGTGGCGGGGAGGGAGTAGTACTGAGCGCTGGTAGGAAGCTCTCCTCTCCCAGGGGTGGTGGGGTGGGTTGTCGCGGAGTTTATGATGCCGGTTTGACAACAATTTTGTCAACCGGCATTCACAGCAACAACTTGCAGTGCCGACTGCAAGCTGCAGTCGACATAAACCCGATGGACTCCTGGTCCATTTTTCTTTCGGGGTTTCTGCCCGCACCCCCACCCATTCTATATAATCAACTCCGAGTCGGAGCTGATTCAGGAGGGGTGGCAGGACCAGCAGACAGTGTGCCCTTGTCTCTGGCACACCATTAGCATAGTGACCCGTCGGCCTAACTGTCGATTCTGTCGGCAGCGAGGTAGGTCAGCGCTATAGTTATGTCACCATCAGGAGGTAAACCGGTTGTCATCCCCCAGTAGTTCCGCCTCCCACCGGGTGGAGGTCCAGTGGGTAGTATAGACGTGTAGGGGGTGGCATCATTATGAGTGGGTGGAAGGGGCTGAGCTGGCACCACGGTGTGCAGGCATGCCTCCACATGCATGCACAGCCATGTGCCGGGCCACAGGCTGGGCACGGAGAAAACCTACAAAATCACGAAAAAATCTACAAAGAAAAAAGAACAATGACACTGCACAAACAAGTACTATGGATGCTAGGCATGTGCAACTATCAGACAACTTGTTGTCCTTGTTCCACTTTTGCCCTCCATACAATCATCCGGTAGAGGTTTTTGAGAGACAAATGTGAAGAGAAAACTCCTGGATGAACAAACCTCAGCTGCATTTATAAACACATCAAGAGGAGAGAAATGGCATTAAGGAGGTTGGAGCAAGATGGTTAAATAAAGTGATTGATTGATTGATTGAAGATTAAAGTCCGACCACAAAACCGCCTGATAAGGGGAAATCAGTTGTGGTCATGGACACCACAAAATATATCTTGAAGTCCAACCCCAGCTATCTAATCAGTACTTGTACCTAAAACTGAATCCTGATCCCACCCTTATGTACAAAATGAGCTAGGTAATTTTCTTCATTAATCTATGCAGAATGGAGTTATTACTGAATATGTTCAAAATATCTAACTGCTGATAATCCAATAAAGACCACCTTGTTTCTTCTTCCTAAGGTCAACAAATATCTGCATGATCCCTCGAGATGTCCTATCGTGGAGAGATGGAGTCTTTTGAGAGAGCCCTTACCAAAAATGTAGACAGCCAGATTAAGGATATGGTTACTTCTCTGCTGCCTCATGTACGCTACATGGGGCAAATACTAAACATACTGGGAGACATGCAGGTGGAACCTGACTGGTGATTTATTTCACTTGACATATAGGTGCTCTATACCAATATTCTCTCCCAAAACAGGTTACTCACCTGTAACAGTAGTTCTAGGAGTGGTACATGTTGTTCATCCACACGCATTGGCATGTCCTTTCCCTTAAATATCTTGCCGGAAGTCTTTAAGATGGCTCCTCCCACCCACCCAGGTGGTATATACCTCAGCTCCACCCCTTGATGCCAGATCTTGCCCTGGAAGCAGTGGTTAAAGGTCAAGCAGGAGAGGTCAGGTGGGTCGATGTGGATGAACAACATATACCATGCCTGGGACTACTGTTACAGGTGAGTACCCTGTTTTTCTAGGATGTGGATATGTTGTTCTTATCCACATGTATTGGCAGACTCTAGCAGTCCTCCAGAAGGGAGGCAAGGCGCACACCCCTACTTAGGAAAAAGCTTGAGAACTGAGGCTCCAAAACCAGCATCAAGGTGTGACTCTAGGTTGATGTGGTAGTGGGAAATGAAGGTGTTTGCTGACTTCCAGGTAGCAGCACTGCAGATATCCTGGATAGGGACATCCCTAGAAGCAGCCACCGATGCAGCAGTGTGGTGGGTGGAATGAGCCCTTAGTCCGGGAGGCTCTCTCACCCACCAACCTATAGCAGAGATCAATGCACAATGTAATCAATCTGCCAATCGCCTTCCTGGTTGCAGGTCTGCCAGGTGTGGCTTCAGCGTAGGTGACTAACAACTGGTGAACCTCTCCCGAACTTCAGCCATGAGCTCCTTATAATAGGCAAGCACTCATCTCAGGTCCAAAGTATGGAGCCTGTACTCAGCATCCGAGGTGTGATTGGGGTAGAACACTGGCAGAGTCATCACCTGATTCAAGTGGAACTCTGACACAACCTTAGAAAGGAACTTCAGGTTGGGGCACAGAACAACCTTGTCCCTGTGGAAGACCAGATAAGGAGACTCAACAGAGCGTCTGGGGCTCCCCAATCTTTCTGGTGGGCGTGATAGCCACCAGCAAGGCGGTCTTCCATGACAGATGTGATATCTCACACCCGTGCTTCAGTTCAAATGTCTTGCCTATGAGCTTTGCCAACACCTGCAGTAGATCTCACGGTGGTGGTGGTTCAAGCACTGGAGGGAAATATGGTCAAGGCCTTTGAAAAACACCAGACCACTTCTCCTGTGCCACCGCCTGCTGACCGGCCTGTGCCCAGTAACACTGGAGTTATTTTAAAAATAGCAGGCTTTAATGCAGCAAAATTGGGGAGTACCCGCTTCTTTAATTATATGTTTCTGTTTGGTCACACCAGGAGCCATCCCACTAACTTTACTAAGTTGTTGTAAATACAGGGGTTGAGCTTGTAAACATTTTGTACAGATTTGAATGCAGGAGAATTGTGGCCTTCTTCTAATTGCTAAGCTCCCCATTAAACATCTGTGAGCCTTTCACTGGCCAGAGCACACTATAAGTAATGAAGCCAGAGAGTGGTCTCTTCATTAAAAATAGAGGAGGCAAGGAGACCTCAGCTCTGATATGGCAGGTTGAAATGGGATACTTTTACCTGAATGATGGAGGTGGTCACTTTGCCAAAGTGGTCAGGCTTAATCATGGTTCAGCTGGATAATGAGAACCATGAACCCTCCAAAATATATGAAAAGTAAAACACTGGAGTTATTTAAAAAAAATTGCAGGCTTTTATGCAGCAAATGGGGAGTGCCTCTGGTACTTTGATTATAGGTTTCCGCTTGGTCCCACCAGGAGCCCCTCACTAATTTTACTAAGTTGTATTGTAAATACAGGGTTGAGCTTGCAATCTTTTGTACAAAATCATAAAGAGGCCTGGGGTCCATGGCCTCAAGAAGGCATCCTGCAGCGAGCCCCTGCTGAGGGGTGGTCACAAATAGCCTCAGCTTGTGCTCTCCTGAGGCAAACAGTTCCACCTGAGAGGTGCCCCACTGGGAGAACAAGCTGTGTACTACCTCTGGATGGAGAGACCACTCATGGGATGCCTCGCCCACATGGCTCAGGGTGTCCGCCAGCTGATTTGAGGCTCCTGCCACATGAATGGCTAGGAGATCCACCTCCAGTTGACTCATGGGGTCCAGATGTGGAAAGCTTCCCTATACAGAGGCCGGGAATGCATGCTGCCCTGTTTGTTGAGCTAGTACATGGTCATGGTGTTATCTGTCTGGACCTGAACCACTTGACCCCCGATGGAACAGAGAGTGGGGTCAGCCAGCACCAGCCGACTGCTCAAGCTCCAGCAGGTTGATGTGGCATTGGGATTCCTCAGGGGACCAGAGCCCGTGGACTCTGTGGTCACCCATGCAGGCACCCCAGCCCATGAGAGAGGCATCAGTCATCAAGATGACCGCCAGCTCAGGGCGGACAAACGGACCCCTTCCTGCAGATGCTCCAGGATGGTCCACCACTGGAGAGCGCCCCTACATCTTCTGGGTTACCATGACCCACTGGTCGAAATGACCTAGTCGCTGAGTTCACTGGCTGGCCAGCTCCTACTGAAGGGGGCACATATGCCACTGGGCCCATCAGACCATGGCGGTGCAGGCCACCATGTAGCCCAGAAGTTGCAGGAAGTCCTGGGCAGGGTGCAAGTGCCCAACCAGAAATGGTCAGGCAAAGGAGGAGAGAACCTCTGCCCTGTCTGCCGAGAGCCTGGCTCAGGCTCGGCAAGAGTCAAGCTCTGCCCCAATTTAGCAGATCACCTGTGAAGGCACGAGTTTGAACTTGACCTTGTTGACCAGAAGACCAAGGTCGACATAAGTCTGGAGGGCCAGGTCCCTGACCCTCCACCTTCTGTCTGTAGGGACCCACTATAAGCCAATCATCCAGAAAGGCACACCCTGACCCTCGACACTAAAGATGGGCCGCCACCACTGCAATGCAATTGATGAAGACCCTGGGGCCCATGACAGGGCTTAATGGCATGGCTTGGAACTTATAGGCAGGGCCCCGATTTTTCTATGCACTTTGGAGCAAAGTTCTGCGGTAGGAGTTCTATTTGCCGCAGAACTTCGCAAGTGTGGACTACTTATTTCTATGCAATTCTAAGTGCACAAATCTGTTGCACTATTCCCTTTATTTTTATACTTTGTTGTTTTTCTTCATATTTACATTTTCTTAGTAAAGTGTTTATATTTTAACATTCACCCTTAACATTCAGTACATAAACTCATGAGCCCAAAGGAGTGGTGTTACATATGCTGTGAAAGTAAAATTTGTTGTTATTTTTGGGTGTCGTGACATACTTTGAGTCAGATCACAGTTATGAAAAAATAAAATAAAATAAAATAAAGATGTGTAACTGATTACTTCCCATGTGCACGAACACTACACTAAATCTTTTATTTGTTGTTTTACTTTCATTTACAGGAATGACAAAATGTTTTCAGCTGCTAATAAATCCTTTTAACAACTATGTGTGTTTGCTTTTTTTATACTGTGAGAGTCACTGTACATCACCTTCACATATCTTCATGAGAGTCATGATGTTTCATGCATGCCACAAAAACATAATATTTTACTGCATTGCTTAGAACAACAGACAAGCCTTACACACAACTAGAATTTGACACACACACACTGAGAATATTCATTTTTGTATGTTTCATAGATACATACGAGTTGCACGTGGCTCCAGGTGAGGCCTTACCATTGTTTTATACAATGGCATCAACACCTCCTGTCTCCTGCTAGTAATTTTTACTTTTTTATCACAATAGGTGTTCAGTTGGTTCCTTTGGAATGGTTTCACATCAGGATAGATTTACTGTAGCCTGATGTGTAGTGGGTTGGAGCCCAGGAGAGGCACAGAGGCTTTGGTTAAAATTTAAATCCCAGTTCGAGCAGGAGGACTCAACTCAAAAGGGCATAAAATTTTCAGCTCTAGACTTAGCTCAGCCCTGGGTCCCAGCGGGGCGTAATTGACAGGCATGGTGCTGAAGAGACAGGGACACACCAATATTCATGCTGTCTGTATAACTAAAATTAATTCAGGAAAAACAAGTGTTAGAAAACTCATTTTGGTTACACAGACAGTGTGCACATTTCTTGTGTCCCTAACCTGGTTGGCACATGGCCACAGTACCCTCAATACTGGGAATAGGGCTGAGCCGAGTCCTACTGGGAGTGGTGATTTTCACAATAGCAATGCCTCCATGGCTGAGCCGGATTTAGACTGTGACTGAAGCTTTTATTTTTGCTCTTGGACCAAGGAGAGCAAGAGTGTTGACCCAATTCTCTTCAAATAATTTCTACTGGAATCGATTTGGATATCCATAAAATGGACCTATACACTTTGTTAAGTTGTGTTTCTAGTGATTTAACTGATTTTGAGCCCAGATTTCAGCATCATACAAAATGCTTCTTTGTATTTTGGTATTAATAACTCTCAACATGCCTTTGATAGAAGATTCCCAAGTCGGTTAGCAAACCGAGACGCTGAATCATATGGACACAAATAAATAGAACAAGCTGCTTGCAGAATACATGCTCGCTGATAAGTTAGAGTTTCAGCAATAAGCACTAAGTCAAAGCAAAAGCGATCCCTTTTGTCATGCCTTACAAATCCTTATAATCTTTTAAGACAGATAAGAAGAAACAGTGAGCATGGTAAACTAGATAGGAACAACTACCACCAAACTGGGATCTCACGGATCTGGCTAATGTGCAGCCCTGCTTCCTACAGACAGCAAATGTTTGCGATCAATAGTAAATCTGTATTCCATCCAGAACAGGAAACCTAAACTGAACAAACACATTTAATCCAACAGAAAATCTAGGCCAGTAACTCACGAATCCTGGATTTATGCAGAAGAAGATACAGTTAGCATTGTTTAAGCAGATGCATGCAGGCATCTGGTGCAGTCAGACTTGAACGCTGACGGACAACACGCACCTTATCTACCCCCGCAGCACAGCCCCTTAATTTAACAACTTCCTGGAACCCAGTCCCTCCTCCTCAAGTGTCAACTACCTGCCGTCACCCCCACAGCACTGTTGGATCAATGATTTGTCATAGACAGTACACCCCATGAGATTGAACCCCTCACCTGCTGCAGAGATACGGATCCGGTGTCGTAGGAAGATGTCTGGGCTGTCTGCGGTCAAACGATCTATCTGTCGTGATGGGGAAAAGATCAGTGCCTGCTCCTGGAGTGCAGTTAAATTAAAGCATCTCCTGACTACCCCTTGGGCTGAGCTGCTCTAATTCTGCCACCTGCTCTTGGAACAAGGCAGCACTGAGGTAAAGCTAAACTAAGCACTGCAGCTGGGTGGCTCTGGGTGGGCAGCTAGGACTAGACAGTAGGCGCTTTGGCCGAGGAGCAGCTTTACATTTTAAAAAATAACTAAGCAAGATCTGTGGTCCAACTGTCAAGTCCAGGTAGTCGGTGGTACTACTAGGCAGGGAACAACACTTACTCCTCTGTAGCTCAGCTGCTCCAGTGATCCGATGATGCATTTAATAACTCGGGTGTTGCGGTGGCATCGGTGAGACCCACTCTCAGCTGGATGGAGAGTGGTGAAGATGACCTGACCATTTTGTTATCAAATCCGACCGGACAGCACAGTAGTGTGGTTACCATGGGCACTGGGACACTCCCTGCCTCAGACTGTGCCAGCTGGGCGCTCGGCTCCGCAAACGATTATTTCAGGGAAAAACAAAAATTGAAGACACAGAGAGCGGAAATTCAGTACACGGTACGATCTTTATAGGATCCGTACCAGATGACATGTTGGGTATTGTACCGGCAAAAGCGGTGGCTGTTGGAGGGTAAACCTTGACATAGCAAAACTGTCTCGGTCACTGAATGTTTCTACAAGAGATTACCTGAATGCTCGGCAGAGACAATTTGTGGCGAGTTCCATGATCAGCTGTAACCGCCGGTGGTCGGTTGTACCCATGATCAATCGCGACCAAGGGCATACACTCGCCGGTGGGCACAAATTCGTGGTTAATTCCGCTATCGACCGCAGCAGTCGAATCGCTGGAAAACTCGGGGCCATGCTTATAGGGATTCCCTATGCCGGAGTGGAAGAAGCTTCAGTGTAGCGGATGGATCGGGATGTGGAAGAACACGTCCTGCAGATCCACAGAGCAAAACCACACGTTCTGCTCGAGATGGCATGATCTGAGACAGAGTTACCATCTTAAAGGTGCCAGACCTGAGAAACTTGTTTAGGTCGCAGATCTAGAATGGGGCGCCAGCCCCATCGCTCATTTTGGGACCAGGAAGTACCTGGACACAAACCCTGGGTTGATGGAGATTTGCAACCTGACCACTACCTTCCTGAGGAGGAGTTGGGTGATGTCATCTCGGAGAGACGACCGAATGTCCACGGGTACCTTCTCCTCCACCCGTGGGGCTTGGCTTGGTGGGTACTGCTCGAATTCCAGAGGCAGACCCTGGCTGACCACTTTCAATACCCACCTGTTCATTGTAACAGCAGACCAGGTGGAAAGAAAGCGGCAGAGTCTGCCCCCATGGGAGGACCCAGAGTGGGCGTGATGGGCATGGGGCGGACACCCCATCCCGTCACTGTGCAGGCTTGAGGAGGAGGATCCAGCTGTGGGACTGCTGGGACCCTTTCCTCTGGGCTTACGGACCACCAAAGCCCTGACTTGGGCCAAGGGCACCAAGATTGAGCCCCTGCTGCTGCCCAGACTGGTACTGGGCCTGCTTGGCCACAGGGCAGAAGGCTGAAAGGGCTTGCGCTTCTGCTTCTTGGAACCCTGAGATTCCTTCTGGGCAGAAGCAACAGAGTCAAGGTGGCACTGAACTTCTCAGTGCATTGAAGGTGACCGTCAACTCCTGGACAGAACAGGTGGGTGCCCAGGAAGGGTACATCCACCAGGTTTGTGCTGGGTGTCTGCTGTAAAGGTCATGGCCCTCAGCCCAGGCCCTGCAGTACATGGTTACTGTGGCCACCACCGAATGGGCACAGGAGTCCCCAAATCCAAGCCATCTGGAGTTGCTCTTTGCCTAGCCGACCCTGGTCCCGGACCTGCTTGACCATAGTCTGAAGGTTCATGGGAGATGAGGAAGCACCTCATCCAGAGAGCCCAGAAGAGCATGGGAGAAATGTGCCATGATGACAGCTGAGCTCGCCTGACGGAGATCAAGCAAAGAGGCAGCATAGACTTTCCTGGCAGAGTGGTCAAGTTTTTGGACTCTTTGTCTGGAGGTCTATCAGTGTCTCCTGAATTGCTCAAACACCAAACACAGAGTTGGTCACCAACCCCTCGGCCGAAGGGTGCTCCGTGAACCCTGAAAGGGAGCTGATGGGGCCCGATACATGCAGGCCATATAGGTTGATGGCACAGGGAAGGAGGTAGGGTGCTACCAAAGCTCCAGGGCTGGGCCAACAATAGCTTTGGCCACTGGGAAGGCTTCTGTCGGAGAATACCATTTATCCAGAATGTCTGTCAAAATGATTTCAAGGCCATTTTTGAACAGGCTCCAGTTTCATCCCTGTGGATCTGGAGATGAGACAAAGGATGCCCATGCAGGACATGGGACCCTCCTCCATAGAGACTCGGCGATTCCTCATCGAGTGAACAGGAATGCAGGGAGAAGTCCTTGGACTCTGAATAGATTAGCCAACCAACTAAGACACTTTCGACTGCCCGCAGACAGTCAGGTGTAAGCATGACACATAGCTTGTGTGGAAGACCCTTGGCGGGCCGAGACTCTTGACAGAAGCCCCGAGGAAGACTGTTTAGGTGGTGGCTCAACATAATCGGTGGAAAGGCGGGTTGTGGCCCGAGCCTGGAGGGTTTTCACTGACTCCACAGGTGGAGGGATGGTGTCGACCAGCTCCCGAGGAGGGGTGTCGGCCTAGAGGTGACAGCCAGGTGATGGCTGGTGTGGAAGCCGGGCCGACTTTGGACCAATGAACACCAACTGTTGCCACATGAGATCCTCGTAGCATCGACGCAACTTGCGCCGAAGCTGCTCCTCTTCCGAGGAGGATGAGGATGAATAGCAGTGGCGCCACTTTTGGAATGCCCAGAGTGGCATTTGTGAGTTCTGGTTGGATGAAGATGACCGAGACCTAGTCCTCAACCACCGGAGGGACCAACGAGGGTGCTAAGAAGGAGCAGGGAGACCCATGGTTCCTCCAGGTCAGGGCCAGGGACCGTGAAGAGGTTCCCGGCAGGCTGGGCCTCTTCCTCAGTAGGTCCAGTCAGGACCGGAGTCCTGAACAAGGACTTGTCCACCTCATCTGGCGACAATGGGTCGATGGGGTAGATAATAATTTTGACGGGTCATCATCCCACGTCTTGGTCGGCTGACCTGACAGGGGCACTGTGAAGCAGTGGCTGAGGCTGCAATTTTGGCCAAAGTCGAAACTGAGATTCCTGGGAGCGAGAATGTTCTCAATGCCAAGAACGACGATGTTGAGTCTTCTTCTCTCTCAACTCATTTTCCTTTTATGGGATTGGGAGCTGTGTGAAGCAGACAGGCCCTGCCTTGGTCGGGAGAGACTGGCACAACTCCTTCAAGGAGCCTCAAAAGGTGGAGCCCAATTGTAGTGGGATGAAGACCGAAACTGAAGAGGACTGAATGGTGGCCGAGTTGCCTCCTCCTCCTCCTCCTCGAAGGCCTTCATCTGCTCAAGTTGTTCAGCGGACCCCACAGCCCAGAGACCACACAACTGGCTTCTTCAGATTTGACCAGCAGGTTTTGTTTTCGGTCGGCGAGCTGCAGTCAGGTGAGACAATCATCTAACATGTTAGGCTGGAGCAGTGACAAAATCAGAAGCCTGGGTATCGGATCGTGGACCCAGGCAATAGACGACATGGCGTATGGGTCAGTGAGACATCTTCTATCTACAGGGGCACTGGCAGAACCTGGGTGAGGACTTGTTCACCACAGTCATGATCAAAGATCGTAGAAGTGAAACTCTTACAATTTAAGTTTTGGTAAGTAATCCGAAGATTTAAGTGCCAAGGCCTACTCCAGCGCAGGATTGGTAGGAGGGAACCTGATCTGTCAAGCGGAAAGGAAGATCTGGCATTAAGGGGCACAGCCGAGGATATATCACCGGCAGTGGAAGGCCAGCTTAAAGACTGCTGGCAAGATATTTAAAGGGAAAGGACATGTCAATATGTGTGGATAAGAACATCATATCCACATCCCTAGAATGGGATTAGATGACCTCCATCACTTCTGGAATGAAAAATAAGATTTTGGTCAGAATTTAATGAGTTTCTATTGAAATGCACATATTTTGTTCTCACCTCAAACTGTTTTTGTTTCATGACAAATTCTAGCTCGATGAAAGAGACGGCTATGGGTGTAGTGTTCACACCTGATTATGCGAATCTCTACTTGGATAAGTAGGAGACAGAAAAAGTGTATAACAGTGAGGTCAATCCTTTTACCATAGTATTGACCTCTCGAAATTATATATAGATGACATTCTGCTTGTATGGAAGGATGACAGATAGGAGTTGAAGAATTCTGTAATGTACCTCCATAAAAAGTAATTCAAATCTCAGATTCATGGTAAAGCGATCCAAAAATATATCAGCTTTCTGGATACGATGATTAATAAGCAAGATGATAGAACCATAGACACAGACCTGTACTGCAAAAGTACAGATGGGAATACATTGCTGTTCTAGCTGTCACCCAAGGCGTATGCTGGAAAACATTCCCATGTCTCAATTTTGCACATATGTCTCTGCTGTAGTTATGATGGCAACTTTAAAGCACGTAGCCAAGGACTGGAACAAAGGTTCCTTACCAGGGGTTATAGTGGGGCAGTGGTCACAAGGGGTAGAAATATGGACAGAGAAAAGACAATGGAGAGACTTTTGCAGGGTGCAATGAGACAAACAATTCAGGCAGAATAGCAGCAGTTCAATTTTATTGCAACATATTGCAAAGTGCAAAGGTAAGAAATGTAATAACGAAAAACTAGTCTGTTCTCAGGTCTGATCCTGTGTTAAGGCGTTATACAGCCCAACTGCACAGAGCTGTATACAAAGGGTACAAATTTAGGTGATACCATTGTACACAGTTTACAAGCCACCATTCCAAAGACTCTACACTCATGGCTACAAAATCTACCTCGGCCCAATGTTCTACATTACCATTAACTTTACCACTTTAAATGCTAAAAGAAATTTTGAGATCTGTAGTTTTGTTAACTGAGATACAGTTAATGTGGTTTATAAGCATTTGCAAATGTGAGGCGTTTATGTGGGGTAGGCGTCCGGGCATTTAAAGTGTGAATAGGTGAGCACTTGTGTTTCACTACAAAAAAAACAAAAAGATGGGAGCAATGCTTTAGCTGCTCCGTCCATTCATGAACTGATATTTCTGAACACAAGTTTTAAATTCTACGGTATCAGTATGAAGTTAGGTAAAAGAATGGAGACTTTGAAACCCTGACACTCAGAAAGGAAAGTCTTTGGATTGTCCAGGTAGGATGGATAATCCACCCCGCCCTCTAGGCTAAATGAGTCAACTAAGTATGACTCCTTCCTTAAGTTATGTATGTTGACTGCTGTTTCTTCACTTTTATAATGGTGCTGTATTTTACTGATTTTTGATCTATATAAATAAATTGATATATGTAATCTGGAACTTATCATTACATATTGTCTCTCTTCTCTTTTTTCTCTAGCAGGCATCAAGACTTACTTAACAGTGAGAACCTGTTAAAATAAACTTCCAAGTCCTGATGTCCCATATTTTAATAGGGGTCTCAAAGTGCTAAAATAAAATGTAACGTGGATCTAAATAAGACTAGAAAATTTAATGTGATTGATGTCAAAACTGTTTTTTAAGTGTGTCTTAAAGTTCCATTCATTACTAAGTTTCCACTATGGTGTACCTGATTTTAAGCACTTTAGCACTCTGTCACTTTAAAACATCCATTTTAAGGAAGGGTAGTGGCAACATCTGGTCCCTTCTGATGAAACAATTTGCAAAACCAGTCATGGGCTTGGTGTGACTGCTCTGTTTGGTTGTATTTTCACTGCACTTTTGCACATGTAAGCAAAATAAATTAATTAAGCCTATACCGGAACTAGTACCAGTCTTTTTTATTTTTGTGAAAGGCCCTCGTTGATTTCATGGTTTTGCCCTAATATGAACTCACCAGCTCTCGTATAGTTTCTGCAGACATATCCTGATTGGCTCCTTCATGTGACACAACGCTTCATAGAGGACCCAAAGCAACTTGGGCAGTAGTTCCTCGACAAGCTATGAAAAGTCTTTCCTCTGTCCAGGTGCAAGATTAAAATGTCTTCAATTTTTTCTTCGCCCGAGTTTAATTGGGTGGCTGTAGATTTATTTACAAACACTTCTAGTTCGATTTCCATGTTCGTGATCTGTAAGAAAAATACAGTCATATTTAGCTGCCAACAACCTAATGCCCCAAGACCAATCCAAGTGTTCACGATGTGCAATTTTTCATTTCACCAATTAGTAGCAGTAGAAGAGACAATCTATTCCACAGAACGAGGTGCACTCAGAGGTAGGGATGAAAAGCAGTGTAGGAGCTAGTGGCTACTAGCAACAAAGGAATACGATCATAATTCAACTCCACTATATATTAGCTGCAATATATTTATTAAAGCCAATACTGGCAATGCAGGCAGACATTGTAAATGCAGACCACAAGTAATGATACAAAATACACCCAGCTGGGTGAACAAAGTACTATACACATTGCAATGCTGTACAAGTATAAAGCATACCGACATCACAGACCTCCATCTGGCTGTCAGACCTACAGCCCCCCTAGCATTGTTCTTTTGAGTGAAGAGCTGAGGCAGGCAGGTCTAGCAGCCAGGTGGGAGGTCTGTGATTTTGGTATGCTTTATACTTGTACAGCAATAATAGTTTCCTGCCTTTCTGTTACAGGTAACGGGTCTGCACCAGGAATAGGATTTTTTCCTGCAGTAGTGTAACCCTCAAGTGGCGCTATCTAAGGGCTACTACCTCTGCCTGCTTGGCCACTGACAGGTTGAGAGGCCTAGGTTCTATGTGGTGCCTCCACCCAGAGGTCCAGGAGTTGATAGTAGTTAAACACAGCCCTCTGTGACACTGTGACCCCCTTGGTTCCACTAGTGGCCACAGGTTCACAGGAGTTACCTTCCCAATGCCCCACATATGAACATTGATTGCACATATAGTTACCACTTACCCTCGAGACGGATTTTGCCGCACATCTCTGAGGACCCCTGTAAAACAAAGGTTAAGCAACATACACAAACACAGATTGCAATGCTGGTTCTATATGTACTGACACCTCAGACAGTATAAAGTTCAACAATAACAAATCTGGTTTATTCAGGGGACTAGAACACGGGAGGGGAATCAGGTTGATTGGCAATATTCAAATCACAGTACTGTACAGGCATAAAGGGTCTAAAAGTCACACTCTGGGTACCCAGGATGGTGGGGAGCTAGCCAGATCCATTGCCGGGGTTGGCCAGCTGGTGCAGCTGAATGGGGCCCTGTGGAAGAAAATATATGCACAACAAATTGTAATCCAGAGCCGGATGGCTCAGTCCCAAACAAACACACAAAACATTCAGTTGACACACTTTGATTAAATGAAGATGAGGGAGGTACCCTATTTGTACTCACAAACCCCAAACCGAGAGCTGAATTGAAGAGGTGGCTCTGGATGGCCAGGGTGAGCAGGGCATGGAGATGAGACCCTGTGACAGGGACTAATTGATTTGGAAAGCAGGTGGATGCCGTTCAATTAGCTTTGAGTCCAGCTTCCAGCTTCAGCTCACAACTCACAGAACAAGGGAAAAGGTATCGCGATCCCCTACAAAACACTAGGCACATTTATATGTATAGGAAATTACTATACCAGGCAGCTGCTTCTTGATCCCGATCGCAAATACTGCAACACACGAGAACACACGCAGCAACTGGAGTCCCGACAGGCTGATCGCACTTCTGCAAATCTTGTCTCTCACGGCAAGCCTGGTTCTGCCACTTCCTCCTTCTCTTTCCACAATTGGATTCAGTCCAATTGAGCACTCGCTAACAGCTACAGGCCGACTTCAGGACCTTACACGTGCTTCCTCGTGAACTGCATGCCGCAGCAGAACAGAGCTCCTACTCCCTTCACAGTCAACTCTCATCTGGACCTCCAGGAACAGTTCAGGGCATTTCTTAGGCTTCACACAGGTTTGGTTGGTGGATTCAACTGTCAATCACTGCAGGGCTCCTCTGTTGGTGCAAAAGGTGCCAAGGTCCAAACTACAGTTCCCAGAAGCACCTGTCATACATTCCCCATTAAGCAGGCTCCAGGTGAGAGTCCAAGTTCTGGATGGCTCAAGCAGTCTCCATTTTAGGACTCCCCTAACCAATTGGCCCAGATCAGCAGTTCAGGTCCAAAATGGAGGGCAACATACAAGTCCCAGCTGCAATAAAGGCAGGTTAGACAAACTGCAATTTTACTAATGTTCTAAATTATTTCAGGCAAACAGTTACATCTTTCAGGTGGGCTCCTCTGCGTTTTACGTAACTGCAAAAGCAGGCGATCAGACAGCAGCTCGGGTGGGATTCGAGCATTAACTACACAGTTCCCCCATTCAAACTAATTTGACCTGTGAGCAGGCAGCTCTTAAAGAGACAGTACCAGAGGCTCTAAAAGCACTCACAGATAAGCGGCTTAAGCACTGAACACCATTCAGGCGGGAGCACTTAGCCAGCTCCTAGGAGACTTTTGGGAACCCCCATTTGCAGGGGTTACAGTAGCAACCAGGATCTTTGCACATGAAGTTGTTTGGCTATGTATACCATTACAATGGTGAAATATCGACAGCAAATCCATTACAGTGACAACCTCAAGGTTGTCACTGTAATGAACCAACAGCGAAATCTTGCTAACCCGGCGTGTCCCCTACTTGAACAAAGTCTGTCTCGGAGTTTGTTATATTTAAGAAGGGGGTGCAGAGGGTGAAGCGTGGAGGTGCAGGGTGCACCCTCCTGCAAAACAAAAACACTCAATGTTGGACAGGTAAACTATCATCTGTCGACATTGTTTCTGCCGCTATGCCGCATGTCGACAACTTAGTTATCAGTGAGGCTTGGTGGAACTGTTTGGCTATCCTAACAAAAATAGCTTTTAACACGTGATGTTATTTATGTATGTTGTATAATTTTGCATGCTTTTTGTATTTGTTGTTTTATCTTCTATTTTTGTACGGTATATTTGCATGTTTTTCTTTGTGATGGCTTCCTATGATGTCATATGACATGTATTTAAAGCGACAATGTGTAATCTAGCATGCAATTTGAGAAAATATATATTCTGAAATGCACAAAGGTGTGCAGTTTTAACCTGCAACATAATAAAACTGGCACATTTTTCTACAAACCTGAGAGCTGCGTTTTGTCCTACAAGGTGGTGAGTGCTGGATTTTTGTGTATATGGATATTGTGCAGCACTGTTTGTGCCAATCCTCATGTGTCTGAAAAGACAATCTAACAGGCCCAACCTGACAGGCATGCCAAGTCTCCAAGCTTACATGCTTATTACACGTAGCATTGCCAACTGCCTTAAGGGAAACAGTCATGCACAGTGGGTGACACAGGTTGAAAGCCATGAAATGCTCTTTCAGATGAGGTATTGGGCTCACCTGTAGCTGATAGCACTCCAGAGATTTAACAGCAGAGTCTGTTCAATATCAATACTACAGTGTAGCCAGTTGTAGAACACTGAGATGTCACTGAGGAGCAAGCTGTAATTGACTCCGTATAATTAGGCACACCTTCTCGATGACATCACAATGGTCTACAAATGGCTGCAGTGTATAGTAATGTTGAACAGACTCCATTGTCTATACTCCGGATAGCTTCCATCTACAGATGAGCCCAACACCTTATTTGAAACAGCTTTCATGGGCTTTTCAAACTGTGATAACCACTGTACACAAATGTGTCCCTTTAACATCTACAGTAAGTTTGCGTTGTTCTGATCTGGTTATCATTATGTTTTTAATTCTCTTTTAATCCCCCGACTGTCCGGCCCCTATCCTGCTGACCTCCCTCATTCCCTCACCCAGCCTTCCATTTATTTATTTATTTATTTATTTATTTCAAATGTTTTACCAGGAAATACATACTGAGCTGGCATCAGTTCATTTCCTGATGCATCCTTGGGGAAAGGGAATAATTAGAAACAGGGCAAATACAAAATCGACTGAATAAAGAATGCAATAATATTAATAATACAGAACAATAAAATATGTGAATTACAGGAAAATACTTCTAAGAATAAAACTGCAATACAATAAAATAGAAGAATGAAAAGCAATAACAATGTAAAAATATGACAGAAACATAGAAAGGTGACGCAGAAGGAGATCAAAGGTCCATCAAGTTTGCCCATTTGTTTGCATGGACCCCTGTTGGACCATGCCTGCTAACATTGAACTCTTACTCAAGATGAGTCCCCACCCTCGACCCTGTGTTGCATGTATTTCCTGTCCCAACCAAGTTTGAAGGAGGTGATTGTTTTATTTATTTTATTTATTTATTTAGCTTTTGTTGACCGGTAAGTGCACTAGACAAATCCTGCCTATTTTCAGGCACGACCCGGAGGGGATACAGATGAATGCCAACTGACCTTGAACCAGATTAAGCTGTTGGTGGTATTTTTAGTGAATGAGGGAAATTTAGCCAGGACACCGGGAAATTCCCTACTCTGTGCTGCTGTTACAGTGGCCAGAGGGGAAGTATGGGCGTTGTGGTGTGGCGACTGAGTGCAACATGGCTCAGTCAGAGCAAGCCGTGGAGAGAGCGCTGGTAGCGAGAGTTGGTTGATGCAGAACGGGCTGTTTGGCCCAAGCAGAGCTGCTCCTGAGGGCAGGATGGAGCCTGTTTCGCAAAGAGAATGGAGGAGGCGGAGAATTATTTGGAGGAGCGGGTTCCTTTAAGGCTGGAAGAGCGGAGGACCCCTTATCGTTGGAGAGCAGTACAGAGGTGGCGGTGCCTTTAAAACCGGCAGGAGAAGCGGCAACACGGAAGTGAGAGCGGAGAGGCCAGTGGGCGGTGCCTACACTAGCGTCTTGGCGAGAAGAAACCTGGTGGAAAGGAAAAGGTAAAGCGGAAATGGAGGTCGGAGGAACGAGAGAGAGTCGGAGGAGCAAATGGGGAATACGGCGGAGAGAACTG
Organism: Neoceratodus forsteri; assembly: GCA_016271365.2. Classification (NCBI taxonomy): domain Eukaryota; kingdom Metazoa; phylum Chordata; order Ceratodontiformes; family Ceratodontidae; genus Neoceratodus; species Neoceratodus forsteri. The sequence continues at coordinate 1,099,820,362 of CM057451.1, forward strand.
AACTGGGGCAGGAGCGAGAGGTAATGGATCCGTTTCTAAACCCTCGCGACCTGTAAGTAATGCGAACTTAAACAAAAACTTTCCTACGATTCAGATTTCGAAAGATGCAGGATTTGTGTTTAATCCTAAGGTGGTGGCTGCTTCTACAAAAGATACTGTGACCTATCAAATTAAGCATGGGCAGCAAGAAGGAGTGACTGATTTTTTCTCTTCTGACAGTACAGCCTTTCAGGCTTTTCAAAAGAATGACTTGGGTGTTGGACAGAAAGGAGCTGCTGGTAGTTTGGGGTTGTGGGGAGCATGATAGCTCTTGGTCACCCCAAGCTGCTTTATCAGCTGCTGGCTGGAAGCAGAAGGATCATGGGGTATGGACACCTGATTCTTCATGGGATTATGCTTGGGGATTGCAGTCTGCTTCACCAGAATGGAAGCCAGGGTGGGAGGGGGGATGGAGTCCTCTGACGCTGCTAATTTTCATGAAAGTAGCAAGAGAACCGTGCTCTGTAGTAGGGAGGAGAATGATTATGTACCGGTAAGGAAGAGAGTGTTAATATGAATAACATTGAACAGTTGAAAATTAGTGGGGAAAAGCCAGAAAAACCCTTTTATCCAGTCTATTTTCACAGTGTAAAGGGAAGCAGCACCTAGGAGGAATGCTGTAAGGATTCGTATAAAGGTGGTTTAAAGGATCGACCAAACAGATATTATGTTGGTAGAACATTAATTAAAGAGTCTTTGAAGTTTTCTCCTAGAGACGATTTGCATTTATCAACATTTCGGTGAGGACAATTATGACATTAGTTTTCGTACACCTGCTTTGCTTGACCTTTTCTGGGAAAGGTATAACCAGGTGAAGTTTTCCCTTTATGGACACCCTTTTTCGTGATTCCTTTGTCTAAACCTCTGATAAAGTTTGTGACAGTGATGTTCAGGAATGAGGGTGTTCAGGTGGAGGATATTAAATTTGGTTGGCACAGAAATGTGAAGTATTAAGGAACCCGATCCCATTTTGGATTCAGAATTATTTTGGACAGGGGCATGAAATTTAAGGTGAAACTTAAACAAACAGCAACAGGGGTGGAACATATTCCCAATTCATTTATGTTAGAAGAGACAGGGGTCTGCTTTTATAGCGGCAGCCCAGGGCCTGCTATAATGCGGATCTAAATCTCATTTATCTAATGTTTGTGACCAACCAAAATGTGATAATTGTGGAGAAGTGGGTCATATTACTTTATTCTGTACAAACTCTTTAAAATGTGATTTGTGTGAAGAGATGAATCATGCTTTTAAAGACTGTCCCTGGCGGCCCAGAATAAGCATGCATGTGGAGTGTCAGACCTTTGATTCAACAAGCACAAGAGGCTGGAGTGTCTCAGCAGGAGGTATCCATTGGGTGGAAGAGGTGTTAACTCACCAGAATAGGGGTACACAGCAAGAGAAAGTTCAGACAGTTGGCAAAACGTTCAGAAGAAGGAAGCTGGAGAAGGAGGGCTGAAGCTTCTCCAGCCGGTTTGTTATTCTGATGATTTAGAGGAGAAGAGTGGAATGGGTCAGGGCAACTTAAACCCCACTAGCCCCTCCATTATTCAAGGTCTAGTAGGACGGTGAAGACTATGGTACCGGTGGAGGTAGAAGGTATTGAATCAAAAATCCGTTTGAGGAACTGTCCTGGGAGATTCAGAGATGGATATGGGGAAACTGATTCCCAAATATCGGTTCAAGAGGGAGAGAGAGTGCAAAAGGATGATTATAAGGAAAAAAAAAGAAAAGGAGGAAGAAATGAGAATAGTACAGGTAGGCCAGTCTGACTTGGTAAACTATAATGGATATTACACGGGCTTCCTTTAACACCCATAGTTTGTTAAAAATCTGAAAAGCGTGCAGTATTTCAGGTAATAGCTGACTTGATATATCTATTTGTTTTTGCAGGAGACGTGGATGTTCTCTAGATATCAAGTTAATGTTTTCACTAAGGATTGGCCGTGGGGACCCTCGTTTTGGTCCTTTGGTGAAGAAAGAGCGGATGGGATAGGAATTCTTTTAACTCCTTTAATTTTAGGTTACTTAAGTTAATAGAAGTTTGTCCTGGGAGAGTATTAATTCTAGATGTTTTTGGTTGGAAAAAGATCAGGTTAATTAATATTTATAGCCCTCAATCAAAAGCTGGAAGGGTGGCGTGTTTTCGGACATACGACCATTTCTAATAACAACTATTCCAATTCTTTGGGGAGGGATTTTAATTGTAATATAAAGGAACAGAGGTAAAGGTAGTTTTGAGAAAGGGAAGAAAATCTATTGTGATTCGGTATGTCTTCAGAATATTGTGAGAACGGCAGACCTGGTAAGTTGTATGGATAGTCAGGAGGAGGGCTGGTTAGGCACTTTCTTTACAAAAGGAAGAGTTTTATGATCGATTATTTGTTTATTTCAAGAGAATCCAGTTCCATAGTCCACAGGTTATTCCCATGGAATTCTCTGACCATGCTCTGATACTTATTAAGGTGGGGACACAGCAAGGGTTTCTTAGGCATAAATCTATATGGAAATTGAATCGTCAATCCTTCAAGAGAGGGTAGTTTCAAATTCCATCCATGGTATTTTGGATGCCAGGCTGTCAGTGGCCTTTTGTATCAAGATCTTGGGGTTTGGTGGCAGGAAACTAAAGAAGATTGTATTGGATGGTTCAAACATTATGGGGTTAGGAAAAGGAACGAAAATTTTTCGATTATCTTAAACTCAGGAAACAGCTTCAATATATTCTATCATGTGCGAATTCTTCTAGAGGTAATTTTTCGAAGCAGATAGCTGAGATTAAAGGTTTAATGAGGAAAAGACAGTATGATAGAGCAAAATCATTGCAAGCATGAATTCAGAATCGCTTAAAAAATCTGTTTTGGAGATCCTTGAACTATGTAAAGCAGTTAAGGAGAGGGAGACAATAGAATTTTAGTCCAGGAAATACTAAGGTTTCTTCTATCATTGCACTAGGAACAATTATTAAAGAACATTTTAGGGGTCTGGAACCAACGGTTGCTCCATCGCTCTCCTGATTAATCAGTTTTAGGACCTAGTTTAAAAGAAAATAGGGATAATGATGGTCTGAAGGAATTAGGGTGACCCATTTCAAAATCTGAAATTCTGGGAGTTATTAAATCTCTAAAACAGAATGTGTCCCCTGGTATAGATGGGTTATCCAATGAGTTTTATAAAGTGTTTTCATCTGAATTAGTAGAATGTCTCTGGTTAGTATTTAATTTTTCCTCACATCCGGGTGATGTTAAATTCTTTTACAGAAGGGCGTCAGACATATATCTTTAAATCTGGAGATAGGGACACTTTAGGAACTGGAGGCCTCTAACTCTTTGAATTCAGATTATAAAATTTTGACTACCATAATTAACAATAGACTGAAGGGGTGGTAGAGAGTTGTTTTACCAGTGCAACATAGTGGGATTCCAAATAGAAGAATCCATTCAATATTAGGTCTACTTAGAGATATAATTGAGCAGGTTGGGGAAGGGGCCATTCGGGTGTAATTGTATCGGTGGATCTTGAGAAAGCATTTGACAGAGTCGATCATGAGTTTTTATTTTCATCTCTAAGTGGTTTGGTATCCCAGAGTATCATACAGCTCATAAGGGGTTATACAATAATGCTAAAGTTTATCCAGTTTTGAAAGGTACTTTGGGAGAAGGTTTTATTATGAAATGTGGAGTGAGGCAGGGTGTCCATTAAGCCGCTTCTGTACAACTTTCTTTAGAACCCTTAATAAGAGCAATCTGCGTTCCACCCTTATGGTTAGGAATAAAGGTGCCAGGATTTCAACTCTGGTCTTATACAATCTTTTGGATGATATTTGTCTATTTTTTCTAACCATATGGAATTTTCTAAATTCCTTTAAAGTGTTTAAATTTTATGAAGTATCTAATGCCAGACTGAATACGCATAAATCAAAAGGGCTGTTGTTGGGTAATTATCAAAGAGAATTGTTTTCTGTTAATTTGGTTGAATTTTCTCAAAAACCTTTAAACATATTAGGGGTAGAAATTTAAGAATCAAAATTGCCCAGTGGAGGTTTGGTCAGGTGTTCTAGATGCAATTCTACAGAAAGTTTTGATCTGGAAAAGGTTTAAATTTTCTAAAATAAAGAGGATTCAGATAATAAAACAATTTATTTTGCCTCGGCTGCAGTATATTGCAGTTATTTTTCCATTACCAGTACAGCTAGAAACAAATTATATAGCATATGCTTCCAGATGTTATGGGAAGCAGATTGAATCAATTAAGAGAGATGCACATACCTGAACAGAAAACAAGGGGGTTAGGGATGGTTGACCCGGTAGTATTTTGTTTTTCGCTATTCTGTGCCTTTTCTTTAAAGAAATGTTTAGGGGTTCTAAAGAAATAGACAGTATAGTATTCCAGAACCGGTTGCAAGCATACCTGAGTATGTGGAGGCCTTCAGCTCGAAATGGTCTGCAAGATTTAGGACTCGGATTATTTTAAGCCAGTGGCACAGAAATTGTTCAGATGGAAAATCTCAAAGGATATGATTTTAAGATATACAGCAAAGGGGTTGTACAAGGCAATTATGGTACAATGTTTTCAGATAGAGCCAAACTTTAAAAATTGTCCGAGTGAGAACAAAAGTAATGTGTTGGAGCAGCTAAATAATGATAGGCTACTCCTTATATGTGGAAAATTTATGGTTAACTATGTATGGGAGACTAAACGTAAGGGTATGGCCAAACACAAGGCAATCAAGAAAGAATTTGTCCTTATCCAGACTGTGTTAATGTGGAGGAGACGATGGAGCATTTTTTTTTACATTGTTCTTTTCTCCAAGTTATGGGGTTTCTAGCTCAGGTATGGAATCTCCCATGGTTAGCAAAAATGGATTATGATCTCCTAGTGATTGGTATTTTTCCTCATTATTTGAGTGGTTTTGAGAAAATACATTAAGAGTCTTTTGCTAGCTTGCGGTTTTGCTTATGGCAAACTAGGGTGCAATGGGTGTTATACCAAAAGAGACCATCATTTGAAGGTTTTAGAATTTATGTAACCAATGTTTTGCATAGGGTTTTTATGGAGGAATGTCAAATATATGATGCGGGAAAGTCAAAATTTGGTGGAAGGATTTCTTCACTTTATTAAATACAAGTAAAATTACAAAACAGGGAAGGGAAAAAATAAAAACAAATAGTATGCATAAGAAGCAAGTATTAGAATATTGTTTTTTCTTTTGTTAAATGTGCAGAGTTGGTTTGTATGAGTTAAGCTTAGTTTTATGTTATTCTTTTCTTAGTGTATTAACAGAAATTCAAGGATGTATTGATGTGATGTTATGTCTTTCTTGAGTTTGATGTATATGTGAATATTCAATAAAGTTACCCCTACTCTTTTCGATAAGTGCCATGGGATCTTTAACATCCACCTGAACTACCACCAATCCAGGCAGATGGGACCTCGGTTTAACGTCTCATCCGAAGAGCGGCACCTCAGAAGTGCAGCATCCCTCTCATGCTGCACTACAGTGTCATACTGGGATAATAACCTCAAGTGCCAGTGTTCAGTTTTGGCCTCCACCACCTCGGCAGGTAAACTACTCCAAGGTGCCACCACCTCTCGGAGAAAAAGAACTTCCTGATATCATGTCTGAACCTCCCCTTTAGTTTCCAGTTGTGTCCTCTAGTATTAGAGTTGTCGGACCTAGTAAACAGTTCTGAGGTATGGAACTTAGTTGAATGCCTTTCAGGTACTTAAATGTCTCGATCATGCCCCCCTCTCTTGTCTGGCCTCCGGCGAAACAACTTCAGCTCTTTCAGGCGTTCCTCGTGTGGCAGGTCATGTAGTCCTGCTATCATAGACTTTGACTTTGTGACGAGATAAGGACCGCTAGGCCCATCTAGTCTGCCCATTTATCATCTTTGTTACTCTTCTCTGGACAGTCTCCAATCTGTTAATGTCCTTCTTTAGGTGTGGGCTCCAAAACTGGATGCAGTACTCCTGCTGATCTCGCCAGGGATCTGTAAAGAGGCAGTATAACGTTTGCTCCTGCTGTTAAAGCTTCTGCTGATGCACCCCAACATTCTTTTGGCCTTGTTACATGCAGAGTTACACTGATTGGTTGCCTTAAGGGACTTATGAATTAACACTCCTAGGTCCATTTCCTCTGATGAGGTATTAAGTTGCACCGGTCAACCAATGTTCCGTTCTAGGGTTGTCTTTGCCCAAATGCATCACTTTACATTTCTTTCCATTAAAGCCAAGTTGACATTGTTTGAACCATGCCTCATGTTTTCCTAGGTCACCTTGAAGTTTGCTGATGGATTTGGTGATATCCATCCTTCCTCCCAATTTAGTGTCATCACTAAACAGCACTAATCTGCCATATATGTCCTTACCTATGTCTTTAATGAAGATGTTGAAACACACAGGACCAAGGACAGAACCCTGGGAACCCCACTTATAACATCTCCTTCCTTGAACCCATTTCATTGATTACCCCCTTTGGCTTCTGTCTTGGAGCCACACTTTTATTCAGCTGATAAACGGTCTGAAATACCAGTGTCGTTGAGTTCAGCTAGCAGAGCTTATGTGGAATAGAGTCGCAGGCTTTACTGAAATCAAAATAAAACAGGTTCACTGGGTGCCCTATGTCTAATTTAGCTGTTACCCAATCAAAATATGATATGAGATTTGTCAGGCATGATCTTCCGTGGTGAATTCATGTTGCTTGGGGTCTGGAGGTTGTTCATGTCCAGGTAATCGACTATGTCTTGTTTAATCAGTATTTCCACTGATGGGTGGGCTTACCTTGCACCATTGTGTGCTCCTCAGGGCTTGCCTCCCGCGTAGGGCTGTTTGGATTACTCAACCCAAACCGCATCAAGGATCTGGTTGGTGGGGATGATACCCGAGTCACCAGGTGTGGGGTCTATGGGCCAGAATTATTCTGCCTGATGGTCTTTCAGTTTCCTTCCTCTTCCTTGGACGGCGGATGTGTACTGCCATCATGAAATTATTGTGTTCAGTTTCACGCATGGCGTGTTGACAGCTACTCTCTCTCTGCACCAATCAGTAGTCCTAAGCCACCTGCCACCACTAGGGGCCAGGCTTGTACCAGATGCGAACCCTCTCAAATGAGAGGAAGACAGTAGTCTGAGGGATGCTCTTCCTCTTTCTTCCTCTGGTCAACCCTCCGATGCCCCAAGCTCAGCGGACTGGTTGACCTGATTATCTTTATGCAGATCTCATTTTTCATTTATTTATTTAGTTAAACATCAGTTTAGAAACCTTTGAGCCAGAGGCTCATTTACAAAATACCTCGTCACAAAGAGGACATCAGAACAGTAGTACAAGGGACACAGTACTTACAAACAAAAAGTTACAGTTCAATTACAATTTTGTTACAATAGAATACAATCTCCAATGAAGCAAAAGATAACAAAGGTGCAAAACTTATGGTGGGGAGAGCTGGTGGGAGTAGAAGGAAGGAGATAGGGAGGAGGAATTAGTAGGGAAAGGAGAGGAGGCAGCTCAGTGAGCATTGTCAAACAGAGTATATATTTTTTTTACACTAGGCTAGCGGCAGTTGCATTTGCGAGAGCTAAGCAGGAAGTTTCTGAGCCTGGGCTTAAAGCAAGCTAAGGTTAGTGAGTTTGAGACACTGGCAGGGAGGAGTTATACCAGTGGGGCGCGGTGAGGGAATGCCCTCTGACCTTGAGAGGTCCTGGCTCTCGGAATAACTAGGGTAGTTTTGACTAGCCATGCCGTGATCAGGGTCAGTGCAGTACTGGCTAATGGAGTTGGATAGGCCATGGGGATAGGCTACCAGGGCTTTTAGAAGGTGAGCTGGCATGTCTGATACATGAGTCGCTCCCAGGCTGAGTAGGGTGCCAGGGTGTACAGCTCACATGTGTGAGTGAGTCTGGGAGCACCAGTGATAAGTCTGCAGGCCTTATTAACTGTGAGGCGAACCTTGTTGAGGGCAGTCTGATCTGCTGAGCCATAGACCGGAAGGCCATAGTCAATGAGAGACATGACAGAGGAGGTGACAGCCAGGCGGAGGGCATCAGGAGGAGGCATTTCTTGTGCCGGTAAAGAATGCCTAGCCGTGAGTTGGCGACAGAATTTAGGGCAGATATATGTCCATGGAATGAAAGTGCAGGGTCAAAGGTTATACCAAGATATTTATAGGACTGCACCTGGTCAATGACGAGATTGGTGTGGAGTGGACAGCTAAGGGAAACTTGCTGTACTTATTTTGGGGGTGGGAGAAGAGCATCGTTTTGTTTTCTTAAGGTTGATAACAAGTGGGTGCTCAATGAACCAGGTAGCTGCAGAGTCAAAGACTAGTTGGAGGAGTTCTGTAGCAGCATGGGGTCATTGTGGGAGGCAACGAGAACAGCATCATCAGCATAGAGAAGCATCTTACCCTGCATACTGCTAGGTAGGAGTTAAGAAAGAGTGAGAATAGTAGGGGTCCAAGAATTGAGCCTCACGGCACCCCAGAGCGAATGGGGCATGTTTCAGAGAGAGTACTGTTGACTTTCACACACTGGGAGCGGGTGGAGAGATAGCTGGTGCACCAGGAACAGGTCCTGAGGCAAAGCCTATTAGGTCGAGGGTGGAGAGCAAAGAGGATGCAAACGGTATCGAATGCTTTAGACAGGTCAATGAATATAGCACCAGCCAGGCACCAGAGGTCCAAGGAGGCATGGAGGAAGTTGGAAAATTCCAGGAGTGCTGTATTGGTACTATGACCTGCTCTGAACCTGTGTTGTTCAGGGCAGAGAACATTGTACTTACAGAGGTAGTCAGAGACTTGGGATGCCACAATTTTCTCTAGCATTAGAGAGGAGAGAGGATTGAGATGGGTCGTAGTTACCGGAAGAGTCCTGTCACCACCTTTATGGACAGGGGTAACTGTGGCAATCTTCCAGGCAGTGGGGAATTGTCGAGACAGAGTGATTTGTTGAAAATGCATGTAATAGGTGAGGAGGACCTGATCCAGGACCTGGCGAAAAGGCAGGGATCAAGTGAGTCATTACCGATGGTGTTACCTTTAGGGCTTTTAGCAAGTAAGGCCTAGCTTCTTGCATGGTGACACGATTTACTATCATCTTGACCGGTACCACTGAAAGATGGTAACTATCAACCACTGTGTCGGGCTTAGAGTTGCCAACTGTCTGGTTTTGACTAAATCATCTGGTTTTCAAAGTTCTTAACCAGTTGTCCAGTCTTGCTCAGAGGTACTTTGGTTTTGATTCACTCTGCTTACTTTTAAAACCAGTTCTATCAAATCATTCAATGTTTTGGCTGCATGTTGAGATTACAAAGAAGTTCTGATGTCATATAGATCTTTTCTTGTAGAATCACTGAATATGGGAGGTGCAAAGTATAGCTGTTAAGACCATTGGCAGTAAATGAACCTACTGTTTTCTACTGTGCATTTTAAGCAGTGTCTTTTACTGCTCTGCTAAAGACTTCTCTGACATTGCTAATGGCTTTAAGAGAGGTGATGTACTATTCAGTCATAAAAAAAGGGTGGGGCTACAGCTGGAGCTGGGGTGTGGCTTTCACCTCATTCAAGGAACAACTCTAGTCTGGATGCATTTCCTTGGATGAGCAAATGTAATTATTAAACTAGGAATGGAAAAGCTAAGACATGGGCCTAGGGTTGCCACCTTTGGATGAGATGAAAACCGAATACTAAACCACACCCCAAACTCCACCCCAACCCGCCCTTTTATGACTAATGAGGGCATCGCTTGGACTCTCACTTGATTTATTCAGAATTGCTGCTGATATAACATTGTGTACAACTTCTTTAACTTACATCATCATTATTATTTTAGTTTATTTGATTTAGATTTAAATATTTTAAATTTCAGTGTGTGTTAACATTTGGTGGCGTTAGAGAGGGTTCAGGAGACTTTCCATCTTGTGTACACAAGCAGCTGACAAATCGAGTGACTACAAGGACACCTCTGACAACTGGCTGTTTTGGATCAGGTGGCCTTTTCTGGTAAAACTCTTTCAATAAATAAATAAACTACACCAGTAATGGAGGGCGAGATGTAATTACAAATATCATCTGCCATTTTAAGGTGTGCTACTGTCTCTCCCATTGCTCCTACTCTAAAGTTATTTGTAATGTCAGAGAAGTTTTTAAAAGTGGTAGGAACTATTCTATGCTGTTAAATACCCTATTTTGTTTTCCATGTCAGTCATACACAGCAGATAGCATGATATGTGATATATAGCAGGAGGCAATATAGCACAGTGGTTTAAAAGCTCTGAGCTACAATTCTGGAGACCATGGTTTGAATCCTACAGCCCAAACTTGCATACTTTGTGACCCTACAAAAATCACTTAATTCCCTTGTGCTCTCAGGTTGCACCTGTAAACAAGCTTTAGCTTAGTGTGTCTCTTCTGGTAAAAAAATAAAAATGTTTTGAAAATGTTTGATAAATTGCCTAAATGTGCAGTGCCATCAACTCTAGATTATGTTCCTGTCATCTCATCAGCTACTGCTCTCTCTCTTCCTTTTCTCATTTCTGTAGCTTAGCATGACATTAGCCACATTATTCTATGCTGTTCATCTGAAAGGCCTCAATTGGTCTTCCTGGAATATCCAAGTAGCATGAAAATTGACAACAATAACTACTGAGGAGAAGCAGCATAAAATTGCTAGAAATGAAATAAAATATTAGATTATTAATTTAACAACAAAAGGGTAACAAATATTAAAATACAGGACAGACCCTAAAAGAAAAAATGGTGAACATTTAAAGGTATAAAAGTATTCCTTATCACAGCAGTCAAAGACCATACTCACAATGCAGCCTGGAAAGGATTAGTTTGATTTGCTGCAAATGGTCTTAATAGCCCTACTTTACACCTCTCAGACTGACTGGCATACAACAAAGGTCTGCATGACATCAGAATTTGTTTATAATCTGACCATGCAAGTAAAATGGTGAAGGATTTAACAGAATCTGTTTTTCAAGCATGTGAGCATTCAAAATGACTGAAAAAGTACTACCTCTGAATAAAACTGGATTAGCAGGTAAAGTTTCTGAAACACATTGTACAGTCCATTCTGGGACAGGAAGCTACCCTAATGTGGTGCCTGTCTGGTTTCAGAAAAATGAAGGTGTTAATTAAGGAGGTATTGTTTACCTTTCCTGTGAATAATCTTCCAATTTGCTGGTGTGAAGTTAGAGGTGATTACTGAGCAGACAGGGACACATTTGGCTCTTTAAGTGCCCTGCTCTTGAAGGCACTTCCTGATTAGCATGCACTGCAAGCAAGCAATCACACTAAAATGTCAGACACTTGCTTACAGTCAGATGAGAAGAAAATGAAATAGTTAGTGGGGAATCTAACAGATGCTGCTTGACCCACCATAAAACCGAATTTGCAATGGTGAAAACAGGAGGACCGAATCTGGACCTAGAAACCGAATCATTCGATCAAAACCGAGTAGGTGGTAACCTTAATGGGCCACAAGTGGAGATTAAAAGGGTAGGTTTAAAAGAATGTTAGGAAGTATTATTTCACAGAAAGAGTGGCTGAGCCATGAAATGGTCCACCAGCAGAGGTAGTAGGTGCCAAAACCATAAATGGCTTCAAGCACGGCTGGGATAGAGTCAAGGATATAGTAACTACTCAGAGATGCGAGGCGGTGGAAACTTGTTCTCCAGGTGGAAAGCGTGGAGAATGAGAGGAAGAACAGGGAAGGTGCATGATAAGCTACCATGGGCAGACTAGAAGGACCATTGGTCTTTTTCTGCTGTCATCGACTATGTTTCTAACTAAATAGAGGTAATGATTTCCAACTCCTTGTAAGACCTGCAACATTTTCAGGTATGGCTTTTCTTTCATAAATATTATGCAACATCACAGCTCAATGTACTGTACAGTGTTCAAACAGCAAAAAACTACAGACATGAGAACAGGTTCTATCAATCATGGAGCAGAATTACTCAACCTATTTTATAATTCTTTTAGCATTTCTGCACCTACTGTATAATAACCAGCAATCTCCCAACTATTCTGTAAAATATTTTTTCCCAAATCTGTTTTAAAGTTTCTATGATGTATTTCTGGCTAAACATTTATTATACAGAGTAGCATAATTTCACCAGAAGAAAAATTACTTACCTTAGTAATTATGTTTCTTCTATTGAGTCTTGCTGTATTCTGACAAGTGCAGTTAGCCCCAGCCTTTAAACTGCCCGGAGAACAAAGGGTTAACTTTCTATGCTGAGCTCGAGCTCGGTTGATGTCTCTGTCTGTTTCCCTTTGAAATCTAACTGTCAGATTCTTACGAGCAAAACTCTAATAGTTATTCTATGTGGAAATTGTAAAAAATTTTAATAGCCAACTGAACAAAAAAGTTTTGGATTACCAAAGGAAGACTCAAGTCAGGAAACCCAAAACTCAAGAACCAAACCAAACAGGAATAGAATAAATAAACACCCAAACAAAAGATGAGGGTGTAAAAGGAGCACCCCTGAGTGCAACACTGCACCTGCCCACCCACATCCCAAAACAGGTTCTCAGAGGGGAGGCAGGAGGGAGGTCAGAATACAGCAAGACTCCAATAGAAGAAACATAATTACTAAGGTGAGTAATTTTTTCTTCAAACAACGAAGTCTTGCTGTATTCTGACAAAGTCTAGTACCAAAGCAGTACCTCCATGGAGGGGACAGAACCTACTTTGGGAATAGGCTCTGAAGTACTGCTGTGCCAAACCGAGCATCACTCCTAGCCTGGATATCCAGAGAGTAATGCTTGGTAAGGGTATGGACTGTTTTCCAGGTGGCTGCTTGACAAATTTCTAAGAGGGATATCCCTGGCAGCAGCGGAAGCAACTATACCTCTTGTAGAGTGAGCCCTCAGGCCTGAGGGTGGAATCTTTCTCAGTTTTCATAGCAGAATTGTATACAAGACACAATCCAGGGCAATAGTTCTGTTGGTGGCAGGTTTGCCCTTTCCACTTCTCCATAAGTGAGGAACAACTGGAGGAGTCAAACCTGTGACCCTTGGTATGCTCTATGTAGTAACTAAGGGCTCTTTTAACATCTAAACTGTGTAGCCTCCTCTCTCCTGAGGAAGAATGATAAGTGATGAAAACAGGAAGAGACATGGACTGATTCAAATGGAAGTCTCAACACTACTTTGGGCAAGAACCATCTATTGGTTCTAAGGACCACTTATCCCTGTGAAAGGAGATAAAATCAAGATTCCACTGACAGGGCTTGCAGATTCACTGATCGCCTGGCAGAGGTAATGGCTACCAAAATATAGTCTTCCAAGTCAAGTACTTCAGCTCTGCTGAGGCCATAGGCTCAAAAGGAGGTTGCATAGTTGAGCAATGCAAACATTCAAATCCCAGGCAGGGCAGGGTCTCTAAAGGGAGGATTGGTGTGAAGCAATCCTTTAAAAAATTACAGAACACAGGATGAGAAGATAGTGAGAAGACTTCCCACTGACAGAAAAGCAGAAACAGCTGACAAGTGTACCTTGAGAGTAGCTGGTCTGAGGCTAGCCATTAAGATGGACCATATAATCAGAACCGTAGGCAATTCAGCAGTATCTGGAGAAATATGCTTCTTAGAACACCAAATGCTGAATCTCTTCCATTTGGAGTTATAAGTCTTTCTGGTGGAGGCTTCAGAAGCTTTGAGAATATCCAGAACCCCTTGAGAAAGATGCAAATCTGCAAACTCTAACTCTTCAGAGCCATGCCTTGAGATTGAGAGACTGAAGATTGGGGTACCAAATCCTCCCTGAGAGGATGTTAACAGGTTGTAATTCCTGGGAAGAGACAGGGAAGATGGACTGCTAGGGACAACAACAGGGGGTACCAAGGCTGTCTGGCCCAATCTGGAGCAATCAGAATCACTTTGCAAGGTTGAGACTTTATCTTGACTAAAGCGTTGAACAGAAGTGGGAAGGCATACAGAAATTTCCTTCCCAGTTCAGAATCAGAGCATCCAGGGGACTGAGCCCAAGACTGGGGTCTGCAACAAAAGAGAGGAAGTTGGTGATTGTCTGGGGCTGCAAAAGATCTATCTCTGGGTGCCCCACCTTGAAAAAATCACTTTAATACCTGAGGTCCAGGGACCATTCTTGATGGCCCTGAGAGATCCTACTTAGTGCATCTGCTAGCACATTGTCCTTCCCTGGAAGGTGAACTGTTATCAGAGAGGTTTGCAGGGAATAAGCCAGGGACCACAATTTCATGGCTTCTGTGCACAAGGATGTGGACCAGTGCCTCCCTGCTTGCTGATGTACCACATAGTGGTGGTGGTGTCTGTTCGACCTGAACCACCTTGTTCTGTACTGACTGAGAGAACGCTTTCAGGGCCAGAAAAACTGCCCTGAGTTCTAGGAGATTGATATGGAGAAAGGTTCCTGGGGACCACAGTCCCTGGGCAGTGAGGGACCCCAAATGGGCTCCCAGCCCAGAAGGGAAGCATCAAGGTAAGGACCACTAAGTGGCAAATGGGACCCCTTGTCTTAAATTGTCCTGATCCTGCCACCATTGAAGGGCTTGGATCAAGGTCAGAGTCACTGGGATCAGTTTGGTAAGGAATTCTTCCTCTGAGACCAAAAGCCCTCAGATGGAACTGAATATCCTTCATCTGAATCTTGCCCTTGGACCACTGCTGTTGAAGCTGCCATGTGGCCCAAGAGCTGGAGAAATGCCCTGCTGGTCGAGATACCTGAAGGCTGAAGGAAGAGGCTAGTTCTATAAGAACCCTTGCCCTTTCCAGGGAAGAAAAGCTCTTGCTCTGACTGTATGCAGTTCTGCCCTATAAAGGTAAGCGCTGAACTGGTTCGAGAACTGACTTGGGAAGGTTGAGAAGAAATCCTAGAGAAGTGAGCACTTGCTGGGTCACTTGCAAGTGTGACTTGACTTGGTCTGGAGACTGGCTCACTATAAGCCAATCATCCAGATATGGAAAAAATGGAAATCTTTTGCCTTCTTAGAAAGGCAACTACTACTCCAGGCACTTTGTGAAAACCCTTGGGGCTGAAGTTAGGCCAAAGGATATTGCTCTGAACTGATAGTGGCCTGAGGCAACTCAAACCTGAAATACTTCTGTGGGAGCACCTGATGGGAATGTGAAAGTAGGCATCTTTGAGGTCCAGAGAGGCTAGCCAGTCCTCTGGCCTTAGAGAGGAAGGATTATTCCCAGAGTTACCATCTTGAACTTTGGTTTTAAAAGATGTTTGTTTAGGTATCTTAGGTCTAGGATGGGTCGCCACTCCCCTGTCTTTTTGGGGTAAGGAAGTACATAGAGTACAGACCTCTGCCCGGTGTGGGGTGAGTACTCTCTCTATGGCTCTTAAGGCCAGCAGAGATGAAACCTCTGCCTCTAGGGCAAGGGTTTCGAGAGAGTTGCAGGTGGAAAGATCTGGCTCTCATCTTTGGAAATTTTCTGAAGCTGAGAACCAGCCCTGGTTTACTACTTCAAGGACCCACTTGTCTGATGTAACAGACATCCAGTCCTGGACAAAGTAAGCCAGCCTGCCCCTACTGGAATAGGAGAGTTGACCAGAGCAGGCCCATCAGGGGGTCTGCTGGGCAGGGTCCTTAAGCTGAGGAGTTGATGCAGCCCTGCTATCCCCTTCTGCCTCTCCCTCTGAAGAACCCCTCTGTGAAAGGGAGAAGAGGACTGTGCTTGGTAAAAGGCCTATGAAAAGGCCTGCCCTGCCCCTAGACTGCTGCCATTGAGAAGTTGCCTGCCTCTCCTTGGCCTAAGCACTCCTGTAAAGTGGTCCTGTACTCATCCGTTTCTTCATGTAATTCTGTCTGCTCCCCAAACAGAAATTACCCACTACAGGAAAAACCATGGCCTTAGCCTGAGTATCCTGCAAGAGACTAGTACATCTGAGCCAAGCCATTCTCGAAGAGCCACAGATGTAGCCATGACTCTTGATGACACATCATTGGAGTCCACAGCAGCATGAAACTGAACTTTGATGCCTCAATCCCATCTGCAGCCACCCCTTCAGTTCCTTGGCTACCTGGGGAGGCCTGTTTAGCCAGTGCCAGTACAGTGTCCCACCTGGACTTCTGGTACCTGGCTGTATAGGCCATATAATTCACCTGTCTGAGTCCCAAGGAAGATGCCATGTACAGTTTTTTGCCATGGCATCAACCTTCCTGGAGTCTTTGTCTGGGGGTGTGAAGCCAAGGGAATGCTTGCCTCATCATAGGCAGCAGCCTGCACAACCCAACATGGCTGCATTGCTGATATAAAAACTCTGTATCCGAGCCTGAAAGTGTATACCTCTTGTCCATTCTTCTGTCCACAGGAGGTATAGAATTGGGAGACTTCAGAGTTTTTGTGTCCGTTCCCAAAAGATTTGTGGAGGGAATAGACAGTCTCCTGGACTCTGGGATGTCCATCATTTCTACAAAATCAGGCTCCTCCTGATCCTCCATTGCCTCTTCAATAGGAAGCTGGAGGTCTCAGCCACCTTTCTGTAGAACATAAAGTGGGAAGAGGACTCGCAAAGCCTAGGAGGAAACACCTCTAGGTCTGTCTGGGAGATGTCCAGTTCCACAGGCGCACCTGAGACTTTCACCATCACCATCATCATCTTCAAACTCCCTTCCTCCTCAAACCCCAGTTCATAAAATTCTTCAGGGTATAGTCGTGAACCAGGGAACCGACCGAACCGAGCCCCTGCCAAAGGTGCCAGATCGGTTGGAACCGGGCGAAGCGATTCCACAATCCAAATCGCTCTGGCTATTTCTTTGGTGGTGAACATGGACTTCAGGATCCGACCGGACAATATTCTTTGCATTTTCTTTTTGTCGAGACCAACCCCTCGGGATCGGCTCTCCTTTTGCCAAGAAGTATCGCCGTGGTCAGAGGGCACTCCTTCTGGTTCAGTCGGGACCGAACCGGGCTGGCCATCGGGTCAGCGGACTTCTTAGCCTCCTTTTCCCTCAGTCTACCTAGTCACTTTTCAAGGGTAGATTTGGGAAAGTTTTACAAATTGGCAGTCTGAATCGAGGTGTTTCAAACCCCAGACAATAAACACAGGTGGTGTGGGGATCAGCCTTTAAAGACCTCCCACACTCACTGCAGTGTTGAAACCAGTGGGCCTGTTTTTTTCTTGGGTTTCTCAGACATGGCCAACCTAACCAAACTTTACCCTTTTTACGCCATGAGGCAAGACTCCTTATCAGTTTATAACCGTGTCATGGGTCTTGGAAAAACGTACCAAACACGCTTTGTTTTAGAACCGATAAGGACCGTAACTACACACTCAAAGTTAAACACAAGAATTAACAAATGATCGGGTTCAGCGAACCAATCCACACTTTTACAAGTTCCACACAGAAACACAGTACAAAACCTATCTAATACTCACAGTACCACAGACAGAGACTGAACCGACTATACGGAATCATTTTTCGGTTAAAACCGGCCAAAAACCGACACTTTAACCGACTTGAACCGAGCTGCAGGAGAAATCTCCGGAGCGACTGTTCAGTGAGGCAGATAAAGAATCTGACGGTTAGATTTCAAAGGAAACAGACAAGAGACATCAACCGAGCTCGAGCTCAGCATTCTATGCTCTGCATAGAAAGTTAACCCTTTGTTCTCGGGGCAGTTTAAAGGCTAGGGCTAACTGCACTTGTCAGAATACAGCAAGACTTCAAGTTTTTGAATCACAATGGTTGCAAAGCTCCTCCACTCACAGCATTTTACTAAAAAATGCTAGGAAAATCATGTTTTAGGGGTTTCTAGGGGCTGCAAAGGGGCGTCATGGGGTTATAAAGAAATTATAGATGCCTCAGCTGCAACCTGGCTACCCTAAATAACACCCTGTTAATATACCAGTTTTGTTTCTTTTTTTCTAATTTATTTTTGCCTCTGGGTTCACCTCCCCCAATTGGACCAGCCCCATCCCTTGGCGTCTCTGCCACATACCCATGAGACTTCCAACCCAACAAAGCCTTCTCCTCATGGTAGGGTTCAGCCAAGCTGGAATCAACCCTCCACTTCCTCCAGAGATAGTGGTGGTGGGGAGGCTCCAGAGTGTGTCATGGAGGACAGCGGCCAGTGTCAGGGCCTGAGTGCACAGGGATCCTGATGCTCAAGCATTTTCCCTGCATGGCCCTAACCACAGGACGTCGGCACACAGGCGTTCATGTGATTCACGTAAGCATGCTCGCCCACGAGGCCCAGATTATGTCCTCCTCCGCAGCTTAACTGCAATGCCACCTGTGGTCACCCAGTTGGCAATCTTGCGGCGGCGGTGTCAGTCTTCCTCCCTTCCTGAGGAAGGCCACATCCTCTGGGATGCTCAATCCCCCGGCAGGCCCTCTAACTGCCCAGTCTCATTTTCAAACCCGAGTCGTCAGTGTCTTTAATGATAGCTCTACTGCTGTGCTGGCTTACCCATTTTCTTTTCATTCTATTACTTAAGGAAAACTACATTTTAACTAGAGAAACAGCATTTTTTTTTTTACACATACTTCTTTCTTATTCAGAAAACATACCTTGCAGGAGGAAGCCCTTACAGGGGCTGATATTTAGCCATTCTCGACAGAGCGATGGTTCATCCAGTTTCTTTATAAACTTACTGGCAGGCCACCTGCCGTCATTATGAATGATGAACTTCTGAGTCTGGAGCTGCATAAACTTTACATCCTTGAAATGGAACTGGGGACACAGAAAGAATTCAAATCTATATGGTAGGAAAAGAAACTCCTTCACACTTTTTTCTGGTTAGGCTAACCAGAGTTGACTTTGGACAGTCTCAGTTCAACTGGCTGCTTAAGGGTTCTATTGACAGGGGACCCCAGCATGAGCTAGTGCAGGTCATCAGTCTCTAAGACACACACAACTTTTTTACCTCCTTCCTTGCTCCTAGGAGTCTCACTCTTTCAAGCACTTTCGCATCTATACAGCTACTCTACATACTACAGTCCTCTCTACAAGTTCGCTAGCTGTCTTGTCTCCTGTGGTGCACTCCAGTACCTGGGTCTGTTCTTCCTCAGGGCCCTTCTCCTCCTGCCAGTACTACAGAGAAGAGGAGAGAGGTATGCCACCAAAGCCATTGTCCATGCACCTTGGGCTGGGTACTGGGCACCGGACAATGAGGGCCCAGTTGCATGGGACAGTGAGCATACACAGGCAGTCACCCTTGCTCTCCCCACCCTCCCTCCTCCAGTCTTCCATCTGGATCGTACCCACATCTGCATCCTGGGGACAGTATCCACCACTGCCTGGTCACTCACACCGACAATGGTCCATGCTTATAGGTGCTGCAACCAAAGGGCACATGTCTCCCAAACCCAGAAGGAGAACATCTGAACATACCTCTTTCAGCTTCCCTGTTGGCCTCTGAGCCATACAACACATGCTCTGTAGATATGTTTATTTTTATCACTGGGCCCTACTGAAACACGAGTAAGGGCATTCATGGTGTAGGCAGAAACTTTCAAAGTGGTATCATAATGGCTGTATTTTGCAGCAGGACGGCTCAATCTACCAGAGTTGGAAAGTGTAAGCAGGTAGGGGGCCTCATAACTGGCTGTGCTGGGAGACTCAATAAGACTACACATGAGGCTCAACTGTTCATCTGGTTAAGCAAACAGAGGTTTAGATTCCTAAACTGTAGTAATTTACAGTACCTGCCTTTTAGAATTTTAGAACATATTAAGTGTCTTATTGTATAGGGAGGGAGAAAAGGGTGGCGGTAGTACTGTGTGAGAGGAAGGGTATCAAGGCAACAGAAATGTAAGGGAACCGGCCGGGGGGGAGGAGTTGCTAGTGAGTCACCCGGATACAGGAGCCAGAGGCACTGTTCACACTGGGGTGACATACAGACCTCGTCCACAGGGGAAGAACAGTATAAGGCACTGCAGGAACTATCAGCACAATGTAGTAGTAAATCTTGTTGTATTCTGCAGAATAAGGAAAAACATTCAACTGAGCATTGCTCATTTTCAGTGAAGTCCCATGTGTTTATAGCAGCAAACTTGGTTACAGTATAAAAGGAATTAAAAGAAATTTTATAAAAATAACATAACTACAAATGCAAACATCAACTACACAATAAATAGCGATCAACAGACATCACATTCAGTACATGGAGAAAGCCATTAGACCAGCACAAACACCAGTCATTCAAATGAGAGCGATATAGTTCGATTTAATTCACGTAGCCCTACTGGAATTTTATTCCACAATACAGCTCCCTATAGGAGACAGATGACCTACCTATGTTTAAATTACATTTATTTACAAAATATTGTAGCTGTCATAGAAACATAGACTTTGATGACAGATAAGGACCACTTGGCCCCAGTCTGCCCATTTTCCTTACCTATCTCTTATACTGCAGATCTCTGGCTTACCCCTCTTTTCTATCGCTACAGTTCCCTTATGTCTGTCCCATGCATTCTTAAATTCCCAAGACCATTTTGCTGCCACAACCTCCGCTAGTAGGCTGTTCCATGCATCCACCATCCTTTCTGTGAAAATACTTCCTCATGTTACCCCTGAGTCTATCCCTCTCTAGTCTCATATCATGGCCCTTGTTCTTGAACATCTTCTCTGAAAGATGCTACCTTCTGCATCTTACTTATAAACTAAGGTATTTAATAGTTTCTATCATATCTCCCCACTTCAAGAGAGTACATATTGAGGTCCACCAGTCTATCCTCATATGACTTCGATGCAGCCCTGCACCATTTTGTTGCCCTTTTCTGGACTGCTTCTACTCGGTCTATGTTCTTGTGAAGATGAGACCTCCAGAACTGGACATGGTTTCATGTTATAACAGCGATCGCTGTTATGGTGAGTATATATCACTGAAAACAAATCGGCGATATACACATGCTGGCGACCCAACATCCGGCAACAACACTAAGTATTTTTATGTAGGGGGAACTGTGCCCCGCCCACCCCTGACTATAGATTTCTAACTCCAGGGGCCGCATGTCAGGAGGGCGACACTCCAGTTGCAGCACAAAAATAAAGACAGTCACAGGCAGCGGCAAAATATTGTCTCCTGGTCCCCAGCCCTGAACCCAGTACCTGCTGCGCCAAGACTAGCGACCCTCACCACCACACCACACCACCACGGCCGCTTGCAGCTCAGCAGGTTCACCATTCCCATGAACCCCTTCCTATCCCTCCTCTTCCCCTTGCTATCCACCCCCTTCTGGCCACCCTTCCCTATGCTTGCTTTCACGTGAAGTCGCTACCCTTACAGGGCAGCCCATGGGATAGCTGAATCTGAGTCACCATTTTTGGTGGTCGCTCATATTCAGTCGCTATACTCACTGGACACAGTACTCGAGATGGGGCTTCACCAATGTTCTGTACAGTGGCATCACCACCACCTTCCTCCTGCTGGAGATGCCTCTCCCTACGCACCCCAGCATTCCGCTTGCTCTCCTCACAGCCTTCTCACATTGTTTAGTAACCTTTAAGTCATCAGATATGATCACTCTCAGGTTCCTTTCCTGTTTGGTGGCTGTCAGTGTCCCCAAAAAAACATGCACTCTTCCCTGCATTTCTATGTCCCAAGTGCATGATCTTGCACTTTTGCACTGAATCTTAGCTGCCACACCTTGATCACTCCCTCAGGTCTGCTTAGGTCCTTCAATTTTCTCCACCCTTCCTGAGGTGTTCACCCTGTTGCAGAGCTTCATGTCATCTGCAAAGAGACAAACCTTCCTTCTACAATATTACGTGTGAAGACATTAAAGAGGACTGGTCCCAGCACTGATTCCTGTGGGACCCGCTGGTCACCCAGCTCACTTTGGTTTGGACACCATTCACCACCACCCTCTGTGTCCTATTGCCCAACTGATTTCTGACCCAGTTTACCACCCTGGGACCCACCCCAGACTGTCCAGCTTGTTTATAAGCCTCCTATGTGGGGCCAGTGTTGAAGGCCATGCTGAAATCCAGGTAGGTCACATCCACTGACCCTCCTGATCAACTTCCCTAGTCACCCAGTCAAAGAAATATATCAGATTTGTTTGACAAGACCTTCCCGCTGTGAATCCATGCTGCCTCAAATCCTGTGATCCACTAGATTCCAGATCAGAACATAGGAAAGTAGCCAACAGAGACCAACTGGTCTATCTTGTCTGCTTGAATTGTTGCAGGGTCTTCACTTTACCATTACACCAGTGCCCTGGCCCCTCCCATCTCCCATCCTTCTTCCCTTCCACTTCCTTGGTCCCATGACTTCCTTCTGTGTTTGTCCCAGGATCTTTGAAAGATCCTCTGTCTTAACTGCCACCACCTCCTCTGGCAGCTTATTCCAGGCAGATACCACCCTTTCTGTAAAAATGCTTCCTCACATTTCTCCTGTATCTTCCCCCACCAGCTTTAGGCTATGTCCTAGGGTGGTGGTGGTGGTTCTCTCTTATTGAAGAGACCCCCACACTCTAAATCACAGACCTTTATTTCAGTAGCGATTCCATTAGTTTTCCCACCACGAGGTCAGGCTGATTGGCCTGTAACTGCCCGCCTCCTCCTGCTCCCACTTTTGTGGAGGGACTGATACGCTCTCCTCCGGTCCTTTGGAACCACCCTGTTTCCAGTAATCTGTTGAACAGGGCTGTCAGTGGTGCTGCTAGCACCTCAAGAAGTTCTCTCTAATACCTGGGACAAATCCCATCCGGACCCATTTCCTTATCCACTTTCAGCTTACTAACATACTAAAATGCCAGCAGAATAGGCCCTAACGGTCTTTACGTGTCTGCTCGTTTGGTCAGCCCCCAACCTGGGTGCTGACCTTGCTATCCCTCGCCTTCTCTGGCTTCTCCCTTCCCAGTTCCGGATATTCTTGCTGCATTGGATTTTGCTTCCAGAACCCTTCCTGTACCTGTCCCACCCCTCTTGAACCCCTCCACTGTCTCTGCCTCCACCAGCCCCTAGGCAATGTCATTCCATGGCTCCACCACCCTCTCAGTGAAGTAGCACCTCCTCCTTTCTCCCTGAATCTTCCCCTCCAGCTTCCACCCATGCCCTCTAGTGGCCCTTCCTCCTTCCTTGAAGCACCCTGACTGTTCCTCCCTATTTACCCTCTTCATGTACCTAAAGACCTCTATCATGTCCCCGGTCCCTTCTCTCTTCCAATGTGTACATATTTAGCTCTTGAGCCTCTCCTCATAGGTCCTGTCCCCAAGCCCCAAATAATTTTGGTTGCCCTCCTCTGGACCCTCTCCAGGAGGTTAATGTCCCGCTTAGTGTGGCCTCCAAAACTGCACGCGGTACTCAAGGTGCGGCCTCACCAAGCAGTTATACAGAGGGAGTATCACTCCTCCTTCTGGAGTCCCCCTAGCGATGCATCCCAGCATCCTGTTGGCCTTGGCTGCTGCCCTCCTACAAGTCTCAGAGTTGTTCATCTTGACATCCACCACCACCCCAGGTCCCTCTCAGCCATTGAGACTTGTAGCATTTCCCCCAAGGGTGTACACTTGGCCTGGGCTTCTGGCCCCAGGTGGAGTACCTTGCATTTCCTGCATTGAACCTCAGCTTCCACTTTCTAGACCATCTTTCCAGAGCCTCCAGGTCCCCTGTAGGGCCACCCTCCCTCCTCCCCATCCACCACTGCCCCCAGTTTGAGTCATCTGCAAAGAGACTCATCTCCTCCTGATTCCTGTCCTTATGTCAGATACGTGGGCGTTGAACAGAAGGGGCCCAAGGACCCGATCCCTGTGGGACCCCACTAATGACCCTCCTTGGGGATGAGACTATCCCACCAACTACGACCCTCAGGGTCCGGTCCTGCAGCCAATTGCCTATCCATCTGATCATCTGGTTCCCCACCCCATTTCTCCCAGCTTATCCAACAGGCCACGTGAGGAACAGAGTCAAATGCCTTGCTGAAGTCCAGAAGAGGACATCCACTGGTCTACCCAGGTCCAAGGCACTTGTCACCCAGTCATAGAACTCCACCAGGTTTGTCTGACACGATTTCCCGGGATGAATCCATGCTGTCTATCGTCCAGGCACCCTGACTTATCCAGGTCCCCCTAGCCTCTCCCTTGACAATGCCCTCCATCACCTTGCCCACCACCGATGTCAGGCTGACAGGCCTGTAGTTCCCTGCCACCTCCTTTGATCCCCCTTGTGGATAGGCACTATATCGCCACCTTCCAGTCTTGGGGCACCCACCCTGTCCTCAGAGATGGTGAAAAGCTCTGCCAGGGGTTTTGCCAGGACATCTGCAAGTTCCTTCAGCACTCTGGGATGTAATTTATTTGGCACGGTGCTTTCTCCGTCTTAAGGGAGCTGAGGGCTTCCTCACTCTCTCTGCTGTGATTTCCACTTCGGTACCCCTTCTCCCTGTAGCCCTCCCCCACCTGCCAGTGATGCCTCCCCTCTCCCCAGACCTGCCCGATCGGTAGGGTCCCCCCTCCTCAGTATCTCTGTCTCCTCCCATGTATGATGCAGCATTTCATTTTCTGGTGAAACTGAGGTGAAGTACTCATTTAGCACTCAGCCTGCTCCCCCGGTCTTGTGCCCATCTCCCCCTGATTTAATCCTGCTAATCTGCCCTTCACCCTTCGTTTTCCCCAATGTATCTAAAGAACCCCTTGTTCCCTCTCCTAATTTCCCTGGCCAGGTTCTGCTCCTTCCTTGCCTTAGCCGCCCTCACCACTCTAGTGGCCCTTCTAGCCATCAGCTCGTACTCCCTCGATCCCTTTCACTCCTTGAGCACTTGAATTGCTTATAGGCTGCTTTCTTTCCTGCACCACCTCCTGGACCTCCCTGGTCCACCAACAGGTTTTGGGCCCTACCGCATTTTGTCTTACTCTTGCACAGGTGCTGGTAGCATCCTGCACCCTCTCCTGATGATTTCCCACCTACCATCAGCGTCCATGTCTGACCCAATCCC
The DNA here is from genome assembly GCA_016271365.2 of Neoceratodus forsteri. NCBI lineage: Eukaryota > Metazoa > Chordata > Ceratodontiformes > Ceratodontidae > Neoceratodus > Neoceratodus forsteri. The sequence continues at coordinate 1,099,845,281 of CM057451.1, forward strand.
ATCCTAATGCTCCTAAGGATCCTTCCCATTTCCTTAAAATCCGCCCCTGAAGTCAGTTACTTCCGTCTTTGTGCAGCCTTCTACCCTCCTAGGTCCAGGCAGAACCAGACCGTGGCATGGTCACTCCCGCCAATGGGTCCCTTACCTCCAAGCCCCCAATCTGGTCACTGTCTGCCAGGACCACATCCAGTACCCGTGCCTCCCTGGTCAGTTCCCTCACCTGCTGAGTTAGGCAGCTCTTGAAAGACATCCAACAACCTCTGTTCCCTGGTCACAGAGGATGTCATAGTCTCCCAGTCTGTTCCTGGCATGTTTAAGTCCCCAACACCACCACGTTCCTCTGCCCAGTCTGCAGTGTCTCCTAACATCTGCCACCAGACTGTCCTCCAGCTCCTCCGCCAGGGCAGGGGTCTATACACCACTCCTATTTTTACTCTCTTGCCCCCCTTGTTATCAAGGTGACCCAATCGCCTCCACGGTTCCTCCACCTCCTCTACTCCCCTATGCCAATGCAGTTTTGACTATCATTGCTACCTCTCCTCCCTTCCCTCCCCTGTCCTTCCTGAACATAGTGTAACCCTCCAGGTTCAGGTCCCAGTCGTGTCCTGCAGTGGCCCAAGTCTCAGTGACGCTGCCACATCCACTGCTCCCTCAGTTAGCATCGCCTGAGCCAGGCATTTTATTGCCCAAGCTCCTGGCATTTAGCAGGACTACCTTCACCCTTTCCCTATAGTTCCATTTCCCCTGCTCGTGTTCCCATGGGGATTCTGTTTTCCCTGGTCTGCACTTTGCCAGTCGGCCTTTTCCTGCAATCCTCCTGGTCCCAGGAGGTGGAGACAAGTCCCTCCTTTATCGGCACCCCTTGACAGCCTTTTCTCCCATCCCACCCCCTTCACAAGTTTAAACCCCACCTTTCACCAATGAGCGCCTCTATTTTCAACTTAAGGATTCCTCCTCCCAAATTGAGATGTAGTCTATCTCTAGCATACAGCTCCTTATCCTCCCAGGTCTCCCCAATCCCCTATCAACCCCATACCTTCTGGCCTCACACACTCCCTGAGCCACTGGTTTATCTCCTAATTTTCCTTTTGTGTTCCCCACTAGCCCTTGGCACTGGCAGATTTCTGAGAAGGAAACTGTGCATCCTATGTCATGACAGACCCTGGCGAGCTCCCTGAATCTGCCTGTATCTCTAGCTCATGTTTCCCTCAATGTCATTTGTACCCAGGTGGACCAGTATGTCTGGGAACCCCCACAATCCTTTGCCAGCTGAGTATACCTCGTACTTAGCCCTGTGCACCGTTAGTCAGGAAGCATCTTGTTCTAACTGGCCAGACTTCTCCCTCCCTATCCCATTTGATACCCCTGATCATAGAATCCCCCAGCAGGAGCACTCTGACCACTCCTTTCCTCCATTCCCCCTTCCATGTCCCTCATCCTTTCTACAGGCCCTTCCACCCAGCTGGCTCCGTGTTCATCCCCTATCTGGGTGCCACATGCCACCCCTCCTTATTTACCATGGCCACCCCTCCCTCCAATCCTATGCCTCTCCTCCTCCTGAGTATCCTTCTGTTCCTTCTAATTCCCCCCTCACTGCTCGCAACTGGTCCTTCTCCCCATCTGCTAAACTAGCCTGGCTCATCCTCCCTTCCTTCCTGTCTCCATTTAGTTCCTCCTTGCTAGTCGTGCTCCCTGGCCTAAACCCTCAGCTCCCTTTACTGAATCCTCCTTGTACTTCTGGTCCTTCTCCTTTACCTTTCCTCCCAACTGGTCCTTCTCCTGCGCTTTCCTCCCTCTTCCCCTGCCCCTCCTGCTCTGATTCACTGCTCCCCATTCTCCTGCATTCCAGGTCCCCCTGTTCTTCCTGCTATCTGGCCCCTGCCTCCTGCCTCCCACCCCTTTCCATCTCTAACCACCCTTGTCGTGGCTACATCACCCCCTCATCCTTGAGCAGAAGAAGAGAATTGAAGCGGTTACTGAGAGTAAGGTCTGATCCACCTCCCCATCTTGCTTCCTTCTGTCCAGCCCTGGCCAACTGCCTACTTCCCTGAGAATGTTGTCCCTCCGTCCCCCTTTGTGAGGGCCCCAGTTACCTGCCTGCTTCCTTGGTAGTGTCCTTTGGACCCCCTCTGCCAGGTTCCTATGTGACCCTGAGTATTCTCCTGCACTCCTTTCCCTATGCCCCCACCCCAGTGCTTGGTGCAACCCTGTGGGAGATTCCCAGCCCCTTCCCCAACCATACCACCCCTTCCCCAGCTTTCTCCTAATCCCATAACCTCCTCCCTAAGCTGTGCTAGCTGGTAGCACACTGGGCAACCACCAACTCCAAGCCCAGTCCAGTATCATGGCTGCTCCACACCCTGTGCACCTCACCACCCTCCCAAAGATGCCGGCCCTAATGATGTGTGGTTCCATCCCCTTCAAATAGGTTTCCTTGGGTGAGCCACCAGGTTTCCCCCTAGTCCAAGATACCCTATTGCCTAATCAGGTCACCCACTAATCTTAGAGACAGTCCCACTGTACACCAGTAACCCTGTTACTAGGTGCAGTACAACAGATTAAACTTATAAGGAAATGAACAACTCCCAAAGCTCCTCTCTCCAGCCTTTAAATCCTACCCCCAGTGGCTAGAACTACATAGAGCTGCACCTGCAGCCTTTTCCTCCAATTGCAGGGAGGTGTTCCCTATAAATTCAAGAGACTCTGGGAGGGAGGGTCTTGGGCAGACACCTGACTCCGAGAGAGAATGTATCAGCCCTGTGTCTCTCCTCCAAGTCCAGCAGCCAAAGAACCAGGCCCAAGCAAATCCCACCAAATAGGTTTTAAATCAGAAGAAATAGGCCTCTACCAGCGCAGCCTGTTACACAGTGAAACATCCACAAAATGAGTCCCACTTACAGCCACCAAATCAGTTTACAAACATCCAGCAGCACCCAAAACAATACCCTGCTAGCCCTTAGAAGTAAGAAGAAAGAAAGAAAAGAACTAACCTACCAAGTAAAATCCACAGAACCCTGTGAAAACAACAGCAGCAGCTACTGTCCTGGAACACAACTGATCCTGTCCCTTCCAGTTCTTTCTGAGCTTTGAGGAGCTCCTTTAGAATTCTGTCCTCCATAACGGGCTGGTGTCCACCTCCCTTCCAGTGGTGCTTCTAATTCCTAACTGTGGTCCCTCCTCTTCTCTTCTGTAATACTTAACAAAATATTTGTTCCATATTTCTGCCTTTTCTTTGTCTCCCTCTGTACACATTCCTCTTTCCTTTTTAGTCTCATAATCCCATCTTAAGTCTTTTTCTTTCACTAACGTACCTGAAAAAGTTTTTGCCCGCTTCTGTTATTGCCTGGGCTATTTTTTCTTCTGTTTGCACCTTTGCTGCATGACTGCTTTCCCGCCTCCCTCTGCTTTTCCAGGCGCAGTTCCCAGTCTTCTTCCCTCTGTGTTTCCTTGTACCTCCGAATGCCACCCTTTTCTCCCTTACGTCCTTGGACACTTCCTTTGAGAATCATCGTGTTTTTCCACTTTGTTTTGCTCACCTGCCTAATGCAATGGCTTGTTGCCTCCACTATGGCTCCCTTAAGATTCTCCCATTGTTCCTTTACCCCTCCCCTTCTTCCCTGCCAGCAATTTCCATAGACAGTACCCCATCTTTGTAAAGTCAGCTCGCTGAAGTCCAGGACTTTGCTTTTGTGTGGTTTGACTGTTCATTGTCCTTACATTGAACCATACATTCAGTTGATTGAGACTCACCCCGCAGGCGTCCATGATGTCTCTGCTACTGCCTCTGGCTGCAGCATGGTTGCTCTAATGGACAACCAGCAGACTGAAGTCTCCCAATAGCAGCACTTCCTTCAGCTGTCATTTTGTGTATTGCTTCTTACAAGTAACCTGTCTAGCTCATCCCCTTGTGGAGGTCTGTAGATCACTCCAGTGCGAATGGCTGCCATTTCCCATCTCCAGGGTGATCCACAGTGCTTCTGCCTCTTTCTGCATTCCCTGTATCTCAGTTGCTTTAATTCTCTCCCTGATGTAAATAACCACTTTCCTCCCTTTTACCCACCCTGTCTCTCCTGAATAGCGTGTAACCTGGTATGGCTACATCACATTCTTGATTCCTCGTGAACCATGTCTCAGTGATAGCGACAATGTCTATGTCGCTTCGGCTATCACGGCCGCTAAATCTGGGATTTTATTTCCCAGGCTGTGGGCATTCACACAAATGGCCTTCAATTTCTGCTGCTTCCCCTACTAATGGTTCCTCTCCTTGACCCATGTCTTCCCTCCTGTCCTTAATTTTATTTTGCCTTATTTCTGCCATTTTACCTATTCTGTTCTTCATTACATCTTTGGTGATTTCTCAACCTAAGATTCCTCTGTACTGACCATTATATTTTGTGTGTTGGGGAGGACGCCTTTCTTCACCTGCTTACTCCTGCCACCCCTCTTGGCTAGTTTAAATGCTTGCCGATGGGACATTTAAACTCTCACTGAGGATCTGGCTCCCCTCCCCGGATAGATGCAAGCCATCACCCCTGTATAGGACTGCATCCCTCCAGGTGGACCACCAGTTCCCAATGAAGCCAAATCCCTCCTCTCCACCAGTCCTTCAGTCAAGCGTTGAAACTCTTGATGCGGGAGCACCCTGTCCCTCCACCTTACCATTGACAGGCAACACCTCAGAGAAGGTTACAGAGTGTGATACATGTCCAAGACCCTCCCAGCTCCCTGAACCACCCTGCACTGTACTACCTAACCTTATCCCTATCCCTAGCCAAGTCATTCATCCCCAGGTGGATGATGACGTCCTGGCTTCCCATCCTTCCTGCTGCCCCAGTGATCCTGAGAATGTCTTTCCATCCATCCAAGTCATAGCACCAGGTAGGCACTTCACCTCCCTCGCCCTCTCCCTCCCCAAGTCCACCCCCTAATGATAAGTCTCCTACCAGGAGTTGCTTTCTCTTCCTCTGGGGTCCTCTGCCTCACTCCCTCCCCTGGTTTCCACCATGGAGGACCTCCACATCCTCCTTGGTCCCCTCTGAGGATGAAGAGGAAAAAAATGCCCCTAATGACGTACTAACCCGGTAGGGGTTTTGCACAGCAATGAGCCTGTATCCCTTGCAACTTGCGATATGTTTTAAAGTATTTAATAAAAGCTTTATGTATAGACTTTCCAGCTGAGGGTGCATTTTTTGCTCTTCATCTATCCATTTATCATTCACACCCTCCTGGAGCTCTTGAGCTGTTTTGTGCTTCTGAACTGCTCTGTGGATGCCTCATTGGGACAGTCCTGCCATGCTAGAACAGTAAAGAAGTTATTGAGGGAATCATAGGAGGGATGTGCCTCTGCCCACCACTCTCACCCTTCCCAAGCCCACTGTAGTCCAGCGGTCCTCCTCCTTGACAATCGCTGAGACTGCAAGGGCAGACTTGGTGGTCCCTGGGTGGGGAGAAGGTTCCAAGCCTAGCCAACTTGACCCGGTGATGAGCAACCTCCACCCTCAGCCCAGAGAGGTGCCTACAGATGGGACAGCACTACAGCCTCCTGAAAGTCTCCCTGAAGACTGCTGCCTCACAGCCGCTGCACTGCACCACTCCCATCATGTCCATTTGTGCCCTGTTTATTTTAGCCCCCTTTTTCCCTCTCTTCTCCGTTTCACTTTCCTGCTGACACCCTTGCCTCTGTGCCCGTAGCTTAGATTCTGAGTGTTCTGGTGAACCCTCCCTTCCTGCCTCCACAGGAAATACTAGCTGCTGTCACTCAAACTCCAGCATCTATAGAACTGGGCCTGTTATTATTTGGCAACAGCACCTTTCCAGGTTTGCCTTGTGCCTAACTTGAGAAGTGCCATTATCCCACAATTACGTACACCCTGGAGTTCCTTACTGCACACATAAAATGGCTCCCCTGATGTTTAATTTAAAATGGAGTAATAAGGCTTAAAATGCAAAACATTTGTGACCTGTGTTATGCTGAAATAAAGCATGGTCTATATGGTTACATTGACCAATCACAATGCCTGGTGAGATACTGACAACAACAAAATGGAAAGGGACCTGGGGTAGTCATATCAGATGACCTAAAGGTGGGCCAGCAATGTGAGAAGGCAGTAAGGAGAGCTGGGGATACTGGGATGTACAGGGAGAGGCATCACCAGTAGAAAACAGGAAGTTGTTGTCCCTCTGTACAGACTGTTGGTAAGACCATATCTGGAGTACTTTGTACAGTTCTGGAGACCCCATCTCCATAAAGACATAGACAGGTTGGAGGCTGTCCAGAGAAGGGCAACTAAAATGGTGCAGGGTCTGCATCAGAAGACATATGAAGAAAGACCAAAGGAGCTTAAGATGTATAGCCTGGAGAAAAGGAGGGGGCATGATAGAAACTTTCAAATACATCAAGGGAATCAACAAAGTCCAAGAGAGTAGCATCATTTAGAAAAGAGATGTGCAAGAACAAGGGGCACAATTTGAAGATGGGGAGGATGGCTCAGAGGTAATGTGAGGAAGTATTTCTTCACAGAGAGGGTTGTAGATGCATGGGACAGCCTTCCTGAGAAGTAGTAGAGTCAAAAACAGTGGGGAATTTGAGAATTCATGGGACAAACATAAGGCAATTCTAGTGTGGGGTAGGCGGAAGTAGGCTGTTGGTTAACTAGGATTTGCAACTTATCCATTAGGTAGGGAAATGGGCAGACTAGGTGGGCCAAGCAGTCCTCATCTGCCATCAGATTCTATGTTTAGTTTATCTTATCTTATCCATTTTATTTTTAGTGTGAACATATAGTTTTAAACAAGAACCCTAAGGGAAAAAAAATACCACATACTGTACATAATAAAAATATTTAAATTACATCACCAACCAGAGCATATTTTAGCTTTTAATTTGCATATTTACAACAAGTACTACTTTAATTGTAGTAAAGCTCGATTGGTGACATTTTAGACATAGCACTCCTCACCCCCGGATCTAGCTGGTAGTACTGCGAGATAATGACGTAGCACTGCCCCTACCATAATACTACACTCATATTCAGAAAAAAGTATATATATATTTCCGATGCATTAGCCTCTTGATTGAGTTCACTAATCCCATGGGTATGGCAGGCATACCCATGGGATTTCGCAAATTCAGTAAAATGAATGTGTGTGTGTGTATATATTTTATAAAATGGGGATGATATCAATATCAAAATCCAATGTTCTGATTGTATAAAACACATCACATGACCGAGAATATATATGAGGGCTACTGCACCTGCACTTTACCCCCTCAAACAATGCTGCCATTTTATAAAATATATATCCCACTCTTAGAGGCGTGCAGTCACGCCTCTGATATTCGCCGCCCTGGGTGGCTGAAGCACTTGGCCTGCAGCCTCATGAATAACGCACACCAAGGCATGGGATATCAGAGCACTACCGTACACGTAAGAGTGGGTCATCTAATACATATACAGGTATATACATACATATATATATATATATATATATATATATATATATATATATACACACACACACATATACATACACACACACACACATAGGGCAGTGCCGCATCATTACTTTAGCGGTACTACCAGTGAGATCCTGAGTGCAGGGCACCATGTTCAAATGCCATCTCCACTGGAGCTTTGCCACAATTGTATGGCGATGAGGTATTTAATTTCATTATTTCTAATGGCACTTGCAGGGGATCGGGCATGAAGCCCCTATTTGTGCAGCAGTCAGGACCTCACCTCTCCCACAGTTCTCCTTTAAGGGGCTTCTATGTGACATTTCTTATCAATTTTTAATGTTGAATTGGCCAATAAGCACTGATAATCACTTTGCAGTTTAGTCCCTCCTACAGCGTAAAGGTCTCTGTCTAAGATTTGTGAAAATGGAATGTTCCACTTACAGAATGTATATATGTGTGCGTGGGGGAATTATGATTATCTATTTATAATTATGGTTATAACAGTTCAGCATCCTGCATCCTTAGAGTACCAGTAGGATGCATAAGAGACACATATCTATCCACCCCTTCTACTGCCAAACATTATAGATCTGAACCAATATTAACTGCAGCTCAAGATTTAAAAATAATTTTATGGAACTCATTTTTACATGTCGATCTGGATCATACTCCAGTAATGGGGTACCTAAAATGGTCACATATAAAGATTCTGCAGTTAAAAACAGTATAAGTGCAGTTACTAACCTTAACAGTGGTCTTCCAGAGACTGTCCTCCAATGAGACATGCCTGCAGAACATAGATGCCATAGGCATCCGGAATGCTCAGAAACTTTTGCCTAGTAGATACGCCCACTATGACATATGAACTGCCAGCAGAAGCGGGCCTCACGGTCTACAGAGTCTGCTCAATTGTGCAGTTAGCCCTCAACCTGCAGCTGCCCCACCTCCCTCCCACCTCATAACAACCCCCTCACTCTGTCCCACCCCTCTTAAATCCTCCCACCATTCTACACGATACCACTTCCTCAGACAGAGTATTCCACTTGTCTACCACCCTTTCCGTGAAAAAGTGCCTCCTGATTTCCCTCCTGAATCCTCCCTCCAAGCTCACATATGACACATAACACTGGCGCCAGTATATCATAGGCAGCCTCATACTTCTCATTTCTTTCCACCTGCTGGAGACACACACAACATTGAGCCAAACCAAGGAGAAGAATTCCAACCCCATCACTAACCAGTCATTGAGAGCAATGACAGGGTGGGAGATGTGTACAGTAAGCCTAGTAAAGAGCAAAAAACAAAGGAGGAACCAGTAAACAGAGACATCCCTCACCCAAACAATGCCACACACAAGTAAGGGGAAGGTGGGAGGTCAGCTCTAACTCAATGGAGGACATTCTCTTGAGAATCTTCATCCGCTGACCTCCTTACATGACCCACCTTTGAGCCTACCGTCATCCCGATTCCTCTTCTCCTACCTAATCCTGACTGCTTCCCTCTACCCTTTCTGACTGCTATGCCTAGGCTGACTCCTTTGGCTATAGCCTAGTAACCTTTAAGTATCAGTTTTGATGAAAGCACCATCTCCTGTTTCCTCCCAATACAAGATCCTGCCTAGCTTCCACCACTGACTTTTTTTCCCAAACTAGTACCCAACTCTGACTTAAGCACTTAATTGTATGGCATGGCGTGTGAACCAACCCCATTGACTAAGTACCCTGGTTTTGGTTATGTGTTATTTGCCTATATAATAATCGGCCTGGCCTTTATCCCATAGAAACTGTGGTATAATTTGTTGTTATAAGGAGCGTATATAACGGCAAACATGCACATGATTTCCCTCACTCTGCGTGTGCCGCTGAGCTCTTCTCCTCAGCCACCACGTTTTTTCTTCTGCAGATGCATTACCCACCACGGACTCGTGATAAGTACATTTAAAACAGGAACTCTACAACAATGGGGAACTTATCTCACTGCCGACTAAAAAAAAGTTTTAAATAGAAAGCGCACCATGGACCGCATACTGCAAGCAAACCAGACTGCGGCGCTCTGGAACCTACATTCATTTTATATGATTGCTGTGGTGAAAAAGGCAAACCCAGCAATTATATAAAATAAAATATAAGGTGCTGTGTTTAAACTCAGTTTACACACACCCTCGGGGTAAGATGCTTGCACAAACCCTGAGCTTCACTCTCGGGGTTTATGTAAGCATCTTACTCCTTGATGTGTAAACTTCTTTATTACTACACCCCATACTTTATTCTCTATATAATGTATGGTAGAAGCGTTGTTATGGTAGAAATCTACCTTTTTATAACAACGTTTTACCATCGATAATGACGTCGATCTTCGTCCACATCGATGGGTTCTTTCTTTCGGGAACAGTCTGGGCATGCAGCATAACTGGATCAGACGGCCTTGCAGACGCATAGCGGTGAAAGGCAGAGCAGCGGTGACTGAAACAAAACTGCAGTAAGGAACTGCTTTCTTTTCTTAAAAACCTAAATGGTACCATACACAATAAAATATAATATATGGTACATCGATGATTAACAGTTTTTAACCAATCTCGAGGTGCCATGGCGACCCTAAACCTCTAGAGCTTTGCTCGAGGTTTACATGTTGCCCCGCAACCTCGATGGTTAACAAACCAGTTAACCATCGGTGACCATATATTATCCTCTATGTTATCCTACATTATTATGCTATTGCCAGAGTTGTACTGATTTCTCCTGTTCACATTTTTCTTACTATTAGATGTTCTTGACAATGCCTATTAAGCTGCTACTGGCTCCAAACTTATGTACCCTCCCCTACTCTTGTGATGATGATTCTTTGTAAATGAGCTTTTAGCTTAAAGGTTGTAATTCTGATTACTAAATAAATAATAAATCTACTGTTAGGGTAAGTTACTGCACTATCTTCAAGGATATCTCCTTCCACTGAGTCACACCTGTAAAACAATTCACAAGCAGAACCACAACAACATGCCAGAGGAGACCAAGACAAGAGGCAGGTAAGAGTCCCAACAGGCCAGAAAGAGATCAGTAAGCATGGCAACATCAACTTGGAGAGCAGGTGACATCTATGCCAGGGCAAGAAAGAGCCAAACACCCATGACAAGAGACATGTGACAACAAACAAAGCCAGAAACATTGATGGCAAAGCAACAGCCAAAAGCCAGAAACACTGCAACAATGCAGGGAGCCAAGTCAGCAGACCAAAGTGCAGGAACTTTGATGGCATAAAATCAGCAGGAGATCCCAAGGCTGGAGGAAATAGACACCTGCGCTGAATGATGATGGTGATGCTGATCAGAAAACAACAGGAAGCCACCTTAAGAAGGATGCTGATAAGGCAAAACTCGGCACTAAGCACAACATATGCTGAATGTCACATAAGGCAACGACAAACCATAGATGGACCCTGATGGATAACAGAGACAGAGGATGCAGCTGGAACATATAAAATGCAAAGACAAGCGATGGAGCTGAAAGGAGCCATGGGCCCTGCAGTAGCAGGGCTGAGCTGAAATGCAAGGCGACCATGGTGTCCCAGAGGATGGCTGTAACGACAACAGAGGCTGACATAACAGCCAGTATTCCCCTTGTCATTGACAGCAATGGAATCTAGACAGAGGGAACCAAAGACCATTAATGGAGGCAGCACAGGCAGACAGGCGACAAGGGCAGGAGACCAACAGCAACCATGGGATAGAGACCAACAATCGTCACGGGATGGAGATCAATGATAGCCGTGGATGGAGACAAACAGCCACCAAAAGGTGGGAGACCAACAGCAACCATGGGATAGAGACCAACAATCTCACGGGATGGAGATCAATGATAGCCGTGGATGGAGATAAACAGCCACCAAAAGGTGGGAGACCAACAGCAACCATGGGATAGAGACCAACAATCGTCACGGGATGGAGATCAATGATAGCCGTGGATGGAGACAAACAGCCACCAAAGGTGGGAGACCAACAGCAACCATGGGATAGAGACCAACAATCGTACACGGGATGGAGATCAATGATAGCCGTGGATGGGAGACAAACAGCCACCAAAAGGTGGGAGACCAACAGCAACCATGGGATAGAGACCAACAATCGTCACGGGATGGAGATCAATGATAGCCGTGGATGGAGACAAACAGCCACCAAAAGGTGGGAGACCAACAGCAACCATGGGATAGAGACCAACAATCATCATGGGGTGGAGATCAATGATAGCCACGGACAGGAGACAAACAGCCACCAAAGGGCGGAGACCAGTAACAACCATGAATGGGAGAACAACCACTTGGGAGAACTGCATCAGCAGGAGAGGAGACACTGATGTCCCAGCAGCATACAGAGAAAAGGCCAGCAGCCCCATGTACAGCAGGAACCTAAAGACAATTTCCAAAATTGCAGTTAAAGGTCGACAACAAACAATAAAATAAAAATGACAATGCAGTGCAAGTTATGGGATCCGAGGAATGTTCCTTTGTTCCGACATTGAGCTGACGGTGAAAGAGAATGAACTGAGGGTACAAGGCCACCCGATATACAGGCACCGCTGATGTGCGTCATCATAAGTGGTCTCAAGCAAATGTTTCTGAGCAATCCCGACGCTGATGGCGTCTATGTTCTATAGGTATAGCTCAGTAGAGGAAGGTAATCTAGAGGAAGATCAATCAAATAAAGAAAACTACAATCAAAATGATTGATAAGTGTCAAAAATAATTTTCTGATGCTGCAGTTTAGTTTATACATTTAAAAACAAACATGAGATGGCACACTCAGAACAAGTATTTGCCAAAGTTAGATTGCTTAATTAAATCAACTGCCGTTTCATCAGGGTGTTTATTCTTCTGATTGCCAATTAATTAGTTCAAAAATATTTTGTTTGCAAAGAAACATAATTCAGAGTTAGCACTGTTATGTCTGCAACTTTGGATTGAAAGGTTTTGCACTAATTTTTATCAGAAATCAACTCACTGATGAATCTAAAATCCTATCATTAATCTGATTTCTATCGTTTGACATTTGGCCACAATATACAGCACATTTCCCAGGTAATTTAGGTATTTTCTGACTCTGAATTTAAGAACTGAAACATAGTGTATTTCTTACCTCGTTCTTTGACAGGATAACTGAAGGAATGCAATCATTCTCCATTTTATCTATAGGCGCAATTTCTTCCAGCGTTTTCTTGAAAACCTCTTCATTCACTACCTTAATCTGAAAGAAAAATTACGAATAACTATTTCTGCAAATCAACTGTTTTCAAAGTGCTGGGACCACATTTTTCAAAAGTAAGTGACTCGTACAGTGGCATAACTAAGCGTATGTCTCGATGCACAGGCGTATACAGTTTTGGTTTTGCTTACAGTCGTTTGAATGTACTGCTAGGCAGTACCTGCCCACCTTATCTGTCTCACAGACACAGGTGAAGCAGCGGCAGTGCAGTGGCAGGTCATGTGGCTACAAGTAATCATAGAGTAAGAGAGTCTTAAACACATGAGTGACTGCAGCATGCAGGTGTGCGGAACAGAAGGTGCTAGCAGGTCTATGGGGACACCAGGTGGCAGTGGCTGCACTTGTGCTATGGTGTGCTGGCAACGCGTGCAAAGTGTGCAAGGATATATCACAGAGTCTCAGGCAGCGCCGCTGAACTCATTGCAAAGGAGGAGGACAGAGACAAACCCAATACAAATGAACACTGGTTTAAATTATTTAATTATTCTTGACCAGCCACCTGCCTCATACCCCCAGCATTTCGTAGCCCCAAGGCTACTTCCTCAGAGGCTCACAGTAACCCTGTAAATATATGTACATTATTGTGATAAAATATGTATGAGCAGTAGACTCTCCCTTACCTATGAGTCAGAGTTAAAAATAACATTTACTGAAAAACTGAGTCAAGATATTATGCTTACTTATGTTAAATGAAGTTTAATTTAGCCAGCATATCAGTAGTATATATAAAATTCACTATACTGTGACATACGTATTTGCTTAAAGCAGCAGTACTAGTTAATAAAAGGATCTTTTACAGTAGTTACATCAAACAAGCCCACAACTGATAAAACTTGAGATCTTTGCTTTTAATTTTTTCGTTTTATTTATATTCTTTATTTTCTTCTGACAGTTTAGCACAGGCTCTTGCGGGACTGCCATATTGGATTCTGAGGGAAATGGGGGTGGTGCCATTCTCTCACTGGTTATTTTGTCTGATGCACCACCCCTTAGCCATCTGAGTTTTATAGAAACATAGAATCTGTTGGCAGATAAGGACCATACAGCCCAACTAGTCCGCCATTTCCTACTTGGTATGATAATCCCTACTCTTATCTGGACTGCCTTTCCCCGGCTCCACTGTACAGCAGGGTGCCTTAATGCTTATCCCATGCACTTTTGAATCCCTGTACTGTTTTCGCCCACCACCTCTGCTGGTAGGCTGTTCCACAGATCCCACATTCCCCAAAGCCTCCCTCCTCCAGCCTCATGTTATGTCCCCTTGTCCTTGTGCACGTTTTCCTCTGAAATATCTCCCCTCCTGTACCCTGTTTATTCCTCTAAGGCATCTGAAAGTCTCTATCATATCCCTCTCTCCTTCTGTCTTCCAGTGAATAGATGTTAAGTTCCTTGATTATTTCCTCATAAGGCTTGTGGTGCAGTGCATGTGTCATTTTGTTACTCTTGGCTAGCCTGCTTCCATTCTGTCTATGTCCTTCCTGAGATGTGATCTCAGAATTTGACACAGTATTCCAGATGAGGCCTCACCAGTGATCAATACAGTGGCATCACCCTTAACTCCTCCTACTGGTTATGCCCTTTCCTATGCACCCAAGCATTCTGTTTGCTTTCCCCACTGCTTTTCACATTGTTTGAATGACATAAAGTCATTGGATATGATAACCCCTCAGGTCTCTCTCCTGATTTGTGGTGGCTAGAACCTGTATTCCTCTCTTGGGTTTCTGTGTCCCAGGTGCATTATCTTGCACTTCTTAGCATTGAAATCCAACTGCCAAACCCTTGACCTTTCCTCAAGTAGTCATAGGTCATTTCTCATGTTATCTAGCCCCTCCTGTGTGTCGACTCTGTTGCAGATCTTGGTGTCATTTGCGAATAGGCATACTTTCCTCTCCAATCCCTTTGCAATATGGTTTTATGAAGACATTGAATAGGAATGGACCCAGCATTGATCCCTGTGGCACCCAGCTGGTCACCTCCCTCTTCAGATTTTATGCCATTTACTACCACCTTCTGGGTCCTGCCTTTTAGCCAGTCTCAACATGTTTTACCACTTTAGAGCCCACACCAGATTCCCCAATTTATTAAGCAACCTTCTGTGGAATAGTGTTGAAGGCCTTGCTGTGAAATCCAGGTAAGCGGGCCAGCCCGCCCCTTGTGGTTGGGTTACCGCTTGTGACACTAGCGACCTGGTTGGGGAATGGACTCGGCGGCTGGAGGGAAGAGATTGAGTGCCCAGGGCGCTCTCCTCCTCCGGGGTGGGTTGCATGTCCCACTGCTCTACCACCACCTGGGTGACCATGGGTGGAGATGCAGCAGGCTGGGAGGACATCAGCTGGGAGCCAGAGCACTTGCACATTGCAATGCTTGCCTAGTGTGCCAGACCCCAAAACCAGCATCCCAGCATGACTCAAGGTCGATGTGGTAATGGGAGATGAAGGTGTGTGCTGGCGTCCAGGTAACAGCCCTGCAGATTTCCTGGATAGGTATGTCCTTGGAAGCAGCCACTGAGGCAGTGGTATGCCTGGTGGAATGGGCCCTAAGCCCTATGGGAGACTCCTACCAGCCAACCTATAGCAGAGGTCGATGCTGGAGACTATCCACCTGCCAGTCTGCTAGATGTGGCTTCAGCATGGTGACAAACAGCTGAAGAACCTCTCCTGAACTCCAGCTGTCGTTCCTTGTAGTAGGTGAGTCGTGCCACAGGTCCAGAGTATGGAGCCTGTGCTCTGCCTCGAGATGTGGTTGGTGAAGTATACTGGAAGATTGATCATCTAGTTTAGGTGAAACTCTGATACAACCTTCAGAAGGAACTTCAGGTTGGGGCAAAGGAAAACCCTGTCCCGTATAAGACCACATAAGGAGACTCACTGAGAGTACCTGGAACTCACTGATCCTTCTGGTGGATGTGATGACCACCAAGAAGGTGGTCTTCCATGACAGGTGTTACATCTCACACCTTTGCATTGGTTCGAATGGCTTGTCCATGAGCACAGCCAACACCAGCAACAAGTCCCAAGGTGGTGGTGGTTCATGCACTGGAGGGAAATGTGTCAAGGCATTTCAAGAAGTGCCCAACCACCTTCTCTGTCCTGTCCACCATCAGCATACTGGTCCACACCGGTATGCAGAGATGGCTGCCAGGTGCACCTTGAAAGTTATCAACTGAAGGCTCAACTGAGAGAGGACCACAAGTAATTAGGATGTGAACCATGGGACAGGACAGAGGTCAAGCTCCTTGCCCTAGCACCACATGAAGAACCTCGTCCATTTGAAGGCACAGCACTGACAACTCACCTCCTTACGAGAGGACTCTACTACATGGATGACCTCGTTGGACAGACCAAAGCCTGGAATTCTAGCCATTAAGGAAACAGGCTGTCAGGTGCAGCGACTGAAGGTCCAGTTGGAGGACCTTCCCCAAGAGCAGGTCCAAGCAGTGGCAGATCCCATGGAGGCCTGCTGCTGAGGCGGAGGAGACTGGGGTACCAAAACTGGCATGGCCAGATAGGATGGGCAACTGAATAGATGGGCCACTGACAGAGTACAGACCTATGGCACATTCATAAGGTAGAAAAAATGAGCAGACTGGATGGGCCTTACGGTCCTCATCTGCGTCAACCCGATGTTTCTATGTGGCCAGTCCAGATCCACCAGAATCAGCCATGCCTTGTCCCTCTGAACTTTGATCACGACCCTGTGGATCAGAGGAAAAGGAGGAAGGCATAAAGGAGCCCGTGGTCAGGGCCCATAAAGGCATCCTGCAGCATACCCCATTAAGGGGCTGGAATAAAACAGCCTTAGTTTGGCATTCTCTTGGTAGCAAACAGGTCCACCAAAGGGTGCCCACCAGGAGAACAGGTGGTCTACTACCTCCTGATGAAGGGACTACTCATGAGGCGCCTCACACTCAGCTGAAGGCATCCACTAGCTGGTCGGACATAGCCACATGAATCACCAGAAGGTTGGTGTTCCATCTGCACAAGAGGGTCTAGATGCGGAAAGTTCCCCGATACAAAGGGAGGGAATGCATCCTGCCCTGCTTGTTGAGGTAGTACATGGTCGTCATGTTGTCCGTCTGAACCTGGATGACCTAGCCCTAGAGATGTGCAGCGAAGGCTGTCAGAGCCAGGTGAACATCCGAAGCTCCAGCAGGTTGATGTGACATCAGGACTCCTCAGGGACCAGAGGTCATTTTATTTATTTTTTATTTATTTACTTTTGTTGACGGGTAAGTGCACTAGACAAATCCTGCCTATTTTCAAGTGTAACCCGCTGCAAATGGGGGTTCGAAAAAGACTTCCAGGAGCTTGCTTGAATGCTCCAAGCCTGAATGGTGTTTGGCGTTTAAGCCATTTATCAGTGAGTGTTTTAGAGCCTCTGGTACTGTCTCTTTAAGAGCTGTCTGATTGCAGACATAATTAGTTTGTATGGGGGACTGTGTGCTTCTCTGTTGAGTACCACTCGAGCTGCTGCAATTCACTCTATTTTGCAGTCACTAGGAGTGCAAAGGGAACCTATCTGAAAGATGTAACTGTTTGCCAGAAATCATGTAGAGTAATAGTGAAAATACAGTTTGTCTAACCTGTTTTCTTTGCAGTCAGAACTGTGTCTGCCTAGTTCCCATTCTAGTTTTGAACTGCTGAACTGGACCAATCAGTGTGGGTAAGCTAGCTCTAAAATGGTGCCTTGGGCGAATCAGAACTTGGACTCATAATCTGAGCCAGCCACAAGAGGATTGTATGGGCAGTGACTCTGGGAGATGTAGTTTAGACTTCAGTGCCTTTTGGACCAACAGCAGCAGTCTATTGTGAGTGACAGCCAATCCAGTCAAGAACTGGGAGGAACTCAAAGAAGTGCCGGTTTTGTCGGTTGGAGTTTCAGTTGAGCTTTGGCAGTGAAGAAGGAAGGAGCCCTGTGATTTTCAGTGTGCAGTTTTAGTCAAAAACGTGTGTAAGACCCAGAGTTCGGTCTGCAGCTTGTGTAACAGCTTGTTAGGACTGAATCCGTCCTGTGAAAAGAATCAAAGGATCTGAAGAGTAGAAACCAGGCTCACCCTGTAGAAGACTGGAGAATTGCTAAAATTGCACGGTCTGTCAGGAACTGAATCTGCTGTGTGTTCTCCGGGTATTGTGCAGTAATTGCGATCGGGATACAGATGCAGCCTGCCTGGTATAGTGCTTTCTTTTATATGGATGTGTGAAGAGATTTGTGTACCTCAAGTGAGCCCTGCTGACATTGAAGGACCCTATCTTATTTGGAGGTCGTGAGTACTAATTCAGGGTCGCTCCCTGTTGAATTGCCACATTAAATCCAAATGGAATTACTGTACTGCTGACTGTTTAATTCTCCTTTTCTCTGTGTGAAAGGGCCCCTACCAGCTGCCACGGTTTGGACTAGCCACTAGGGCTTGGTACCCAGGGACAGTAACTGATAGGGATAGGCCTGTGCACAGAGCCATAAATAGATTATTAGAGTGATAAGCTAATTAACCTGATTTCCCCTGTCCTTGTTATATCCCTAAATAAATCAGAGCTGCTTGTTTCAGCAAAGTTATACTGCCTGAGGTATTTGTCTATGTTAAAGTACTGTACTGTGATTGTTGCACTGTATCTCATTTCACAGGAGGTCCCAGTGCCGGAACCAGACCTGGGGGTAAGTGTATACTGTGAAGGTAATTCTGATATATTGTGTGGGCCACTAGTGGGAAGAAAGGGCTGCAGTGTCCCAGAGGGCTGTGACCAAGTTAGTTTAACATTGCAAACCCTGACCTCTGGGTGGAGGCACCCGCCATTGGATCCAGGCCCCTCAACCTGTTAGTGGCAAATCAGGCAGGGGTAGTAGCCCCTGGGATAGCGCCATCTAGGGGTTACATCTTGAGGCTCACCGCTGGGATTGTGTGTCCTCTAGTGGCCATATTTATGAACCACTGTTAAGAAAAAATGGGTACCCGACAGAAGTGGCT
Source organism: Neoceratodus forsteri (assembly GCA_016271365.2). Taxonomy (NCBI): domain Eukaryota; kingdom Metazoa; phylum Chordata; order Ceratodontiformes; family Ceratodontidae; genus Neoceratodus; species Neoceratodus forsteri. The sequence continues at coordinate 1,099,863,953 of CM057451.1, forward strand.
GTGCCGGCTGGTGGAGTGGTGTACTGGGAGGAGATCGACCCCCAAAATGCTATGCTTATCCTGGACATCCCTGGGTATCAATAAGGACACTGTGCAGGGAGTACTTTCCAAGGTGGAAGGTTTACAAAACCCTGTGGTGGTGGGTCGGCATGCTAATCTGCTCACCCACACTTTCCTGGCCCTAGTAGAGTTTAAGGATCCCATAGATAGCTCAAAGTGCCACAGACCATTACCCCAGAGGGAGCCCTCACTGCTTGGAGGTGATGACTAAGGACAGTAAAGACCGGGGAATCAGCCCCACCACTATCTGAAACTTTGAGGAGAAATTTGCTGAATGGTTGCTGGGAGGGGAAAACTGTGGAGGACTTGAAGAAACTATTCTTGCCACCTGGGGTGTTCCTCCCCAACACCCTCTCCTGCTCCAGTGCCCGTGATGGTGGCTGAACCAATGCAGACTCTATTTCTGCACCTGCCATTAGTCACAACTCTTACAGAAGGTTGAGGATCTTCTCTGGCACCCTCCCACCCCAAGGGAGGATGACTGGGAGACCTGGATAGACTATGTTGCCCCCAAGTGCTAGAATGGCAGTACTCGGAGAAGCGAAAGAGGGTTAGTGAGAGCCTCCGAGGTCCTGCCTGGCTACCATCCGTGCTAAGACCAGGTAACCCTGAAGCGACTGCACAGGCCTATCTTGAGGCCTTGGAGAATGTGTATGGGAGCCCAGATTCTGATGAGGACCTATGGTGGAGTAAGAGATGCACAACAGTACCAAGGGAGTTGTTGTCTGTGTATGTATCTCGGCTGGAAAAATTGTTGCAAGAATGCCTCAGAAAAGGTAGTTTGCCAGCGATTGAACTGGACGAACCAGGCTGGACAGGATCCTAAGTCTGCCCCTTCTCAGAACTGCTGTTGCTTCAGTTACGCCTGGCAGATCGACTGGAATCCCCACCCTCCTATGATGAGTTAATGAGAAATTCGAGGAGTTGAGAAAGAGCGACCTCGGAGGGACCTGCACCAATAGCTGCGGCTACTGAACTCGAGTGACTGAGGTGACCCATCAAGTGAAGTTCAGGGCAGAGGTTGGCAGTCAATGAGTGCTCTGACAAGGAAAAAGATATGTCACAATGGGGCGAACTGTTGAGAGATCCGGGAATTCAAAACAGTCCCTTTATGAAGGCCACGCCTGCAACTTGAGCCCTGACCTATATCCGACTGCATCTGCTATGGGGTGGGGTACCCACCCATGTATCTCCTGCTGATAACAGCTCCGAACTCGATTCCTTGACCATGGAAGTGGAGAAACTGACGAGATGTCTCCAAATGCTTATCACGCGCAGAACAGAGATGGCACCAAGGTTTCCAGTTAGTAATACCCCGCCCTGGCTCCCAGTGTTGCGCCTCGCCAGCTCAAACATCAGTAAAGTATGTGGGACACATAGTATCCACCGAGGAATAGAGACCGACCCAAGTAAAGTTGAGGCCTTGACCACCTGGCCACAGCCCAAAATCTAAAAGAACTGCAAAGATTCCTGGGATTCTGTGGTTATTATCGCGCTTCATCAAGGACTATTCAAGAGTGATCCGCCCTTTACTTAACCTTACTCAAGGGTATCCCCCAACCCACAAAAATACCAAAAGTCAGCGTCCCTCAAGACTGAAAGAGTGTATTTTCATCAGTGAAGTATTTGGGGCCCGCTGGACTCCTGATTGTGAGACTGCTTTTCATGAGATCATATATCAACTACCCATGCTCCAGTGCTGGCCTATGCCGATCCAAGAAAACCTTACGTCCTGCACACTGATGCTAGCTTGCAAGGGTTGGGGGCTGTGTTGTACCAAGAGCACGAGAATGGCCTGAGACCAGTGGCCTTTGCCAGTAGAAGCCTGACCCCATCCGAAAAGAACTATCCTGTACATAAGTTAGAGTTCCTAGCTTTGAAGTGGGCTATTGTTGACCAATTCCATGAGTACTTGTATGGGGCTAAAATACTAGTAAAACTGACAATAATCCTTTGACCTATGTGCAGACCTCAGCTAAGTTGGATGCCACTGGCCATAGGTGGCTTTCTGCATTATCTACATATGACTATGCTCTCGAATACCGAGCAGGTCTGAACCACATAGATGCTGATGCTCTCTCCCGGAGGCCTGTTCCCCAGAATGATTGGGTCCGATTGGCAGAACCTGACATTCGGGCACTCTGCGGAAGTTTGACAGGGAGGAACAAATGTCCACGGATGCAGTGGACTGCATGGTGGATTGCTTGGGAGCCTCTGAGAATTGCATACCTGCTGCTTATTGCCACTTTTCTGCAATAGACATTGGTGCACTGCCTCAGCTGGACAATGACAGTATTCGGCGGGCTCAATCCCGCGATCCCATGATCAAAGCAGCTTTAGAAGCCCTCTATGCAGGAAAAGATGTGTCCAAATTACGCTCCACTGATTTGAGAACTGCACTGTTATACAAAGAAGGTCCTAAGTTGAAACTGATCAATAAACTGTTATACAGAGAAACAGTAGACAGAGGGGACAAGTAGACAAACAACAACTAGTGCTGCCCACTGCCTTGAGACTCAGTACTGAGGTCCTTGCACAACCACATGGGGCACCTTGGTATAGACAGAACACTTGACTTGGTGAGATCCAGATTCTATTGGCCTAAGATGGGGCTGATGTGGAGCAACACATTCGAACTTGTAGTCGCTGCTTACAGAGGAAAGCTTTGCCCCAGAGGGCTGCCCCTTGTTAACATCACCACCAGTGCACCCATGGAGCTGGTCTGTATTGATTTTCTAAGTTTGAGTCAGATCAAAGAAATATCAGTAATGTGCTGGTGGTCACTGACCATTTCACGAGATATGCCCAAGCTTTCCCCACCAAAGACCAGAAAGCATCCACTGTAGCCAAAGTACTTGTAGAAAACTTTTTGTTCACTATGGGCTCCACAAAGAATCCATTCTGATCAAGGGAGAGACTTGAGAGTCGCCTGATCAAAGAGATGCTTTCTCTGTGGGGAGTGCGAAAGTCCAGAACCACTCCCTACCACCTCCAGGGGACCCACAGCCTGAACGTTTCAACCGCACTTTGCTAGATATGCTAGGCACCTGCACCCAAAGGACAAGCCTAGATGGAGCCAACAAATTAGCACCCTGGTACATGCTTATAACTGCACCAAAAGTGATGCCACTGGATTCTCCCCTACCGCCTGATGTTTGGAAGAAGCTCGACTACCAGTAGATGTGTGTTTTGGGGTCTCTCCTGATGGGGTTCAAGCTGACAACTATTTACAGTATGTGCAAAGTTAAAGGCCCAGCTAACTCATGCGTACCAACTGGCTCAAACCATGGCTGCCAAAAGAAATCTGGCCAACAAAGAAAGGTATGATAAAAGGTGAAAGCACAGGAACTCCAGGAGGGAGATCGGGTATTGCTAAGAAATCTGGGACTGCATGGCAAGCACAAGATTGCTGACAGATGGCACCATCTCCCTCACATTGTAGTGGGCAAACTAGATGATCTGCCAGTGTACAAAGTAAGGCCTGAGAATAATTCAAAAGATGTAAAACAATGCATAGAAATCATTTACTGCCCATTGGACAAATCTTAATTGAGTCTGAGCCCCAGAAGATGCCCCTCTGGACCAGTGACTAGCTGCTGCTAAGAAAAGATCAAGGAAGTCTGCACCTACAGAAGCAGAGTTAAAGTGTTCCCCTGCACAAGTCCCAGTTGAGCATTACTGTCAGTCCATATCAGAAGAAAGTGAGAGTGACTTTGAATACTATCCTTCTTACGAACTGAGTCAATTGTTTCGGGCAATCCCTAGTCAATACTGGAGACAAAGCTGGGCCTTCTGGACTGTCTAAGCCCCAGCTTCATCCCCGGAGCCAATGCTCCCAGAAAGTGAAGTGCAAAACATCAGATCAGATGAAATGGAATCATTGTGCATGGTTGAACTGTTTGAGCTTTCAGGGAGGAAAATGATGGATTAGGGCAGACTGGTGATACACCAGAACAAGAAGAGTATTTTGAGTGCCCTGACAGTCCACTGCCAGTGTCCAAAAGCTCTCAATGCGAGCCAAATGTTGTGGACTCAGAAACTGTAACTCCTGGAGCTGAAAGTGCCCCAAGTTCTAGCCTCTCTACCCCATGGAGACTCCCCTGACAAGTGAGGACAATGCTGAAAATGAGGCTCAGGTGCAGAGACTGTAACAGTTCCCCTAGAAAGACTGGTCGAGCTGTAAAGCATGTGGTGCACCTCAGTTATGATTCCTGGGCCGGCCAGTGGACCTGCCTCTCAATGTTGTCCATAAAGGTGTATGTGTCCCGAGCTCATTGCCCAAACTGAGCATCAGTGCTAACTCCAAGTTACTTGTGTTGCCCTCTAAGTATGGTGCCTTGCCCGTCCAGCCCCAAGGTAACTGATAGGAAGGGCCCCCTCTCTTCAGGTTTCATGTACAAGAGGTAATAACTTGAGTTATGGTACAATGTGTGTGTAATACTGTAAAGAGGACGTACTGCAATGTTTCAGAAATGTGTTCTTGGTAAAATGATATATTGACTGATGATTACATGTGAGCCTAATGCAAATGTATATGGTTGCAGTTAAAACTTATGGGGTACTTGCTTGGCGCGGACGTTAAGCTTTCCCAGGCCAGGAAGGGTGTAACCCGCTGCAAATGGGGGTTCCCAAAGACTTCCAGGAGCTTGCTTGAATGCTCCAAGCCTGAATGGTGTTTGGCGTTTAAGCCATTTATCAGTGAGTGTTTTTAGAGCCTCTGGTACTGTCTCTTTAAGAGCTGTCTGCTTGCAGACATAATTAGTTGTATGGGGACTGTGTGCTTCTCTGTTCGAGTATCACTCGAGCTGCTGCTTAATTCACTCTATTTTGCAGTCACTAGGAGTGCAAAGGAACCTATCTGAAAGATGTAACTGTTTGCCAGAAATCATGTAGAGTAATAGTGAAAATACAGTTTGTCTAACCTGTTTTCTTTGCAGTCAGAACTATGTCTGCCTAGTTCCCATTCTAGTTTTGAACTGCTGAACTGGACCAATCAGTGTGGGTAAGCTAGCTCTAAAATGGTGCCTTGGACGAATCAGAACTTGGACTCATAATCTGAGCCAGCCACCAAGAGGATTGTATGGGCAGTGACTCTGGGAGATGTAGTTTAGACTTCAGTGCCTTTTGGACCAACAGCAGCAGTCTATTGTGAGTGACAGCCAATCCAGTCAAGAACTGGGAGGAACTCAAAGGAAGTGCCAGTTTTGTCGGTTGGAGTTTCAGTTGAGCTTTGGCAGTGAAGAAGGAAGGAGCCCTGTGATTTTTCAGTGTGCAGTTTTAGTCAAAAAACGTGTGTAAGACCCGAGTTCCGGTCTGCAGCTTGTGTAACAGCTTGTTAGGACTGAATCCGCCTGTGAAAAGAATCAAAGGATCTCTGAAGAGTAGAAACCAGGCTCACCCTGTAGAAGACTGGAGGAATTGCTGAAAATTGCACCGGTCTGTCAGGAACTGAATCTGCTGTGTGTTCTCCCGGGTATTGTGCAGTAATTGCGATCGGGATACAGATGCAGCCTGCCTGGTATAGTGCTTTCTTTTATATGGATGTGTGAAGAGATTTGTGTACCTCAAGTGAGCCCTGCTGACATTGAAGGACCCTATCTTATTTGGAGGTCGTGAGTACTAATTCAGGGTCGCCTCCTGTTGAATTGCCACATTAAATCCAAATGGAATTACTGTACTGCTGACTGTTTAATTCTCCTTTCTCTGTGTGAAGGGCCCCTACCAGCTGCCACGTTTGGACTAGCCACTAGGGCTTGGGTACCCAGGGACAGTAACTGATAGGGATAGGCCTGTGCACAGAGCCATAGGTAGATTATTAGAGTGATAAGCTAATTAACCTGATTTCCCCTGTCCTTGTTATATCCCCCAAATAAATCAGAGCTGCTTGTTTCAGCAAAGTTATACTGCCTGAGGTATTTGTCTATGTTAAAGTACTGTACTGTGATTGTTGCACTGTATCTCATTTCACAGGAGGTCCCAGTGCCGGAACCAGACCTGGGGGTAAGTGTATACTGTGAAGGTAATTCTGATATATTGTGTGGGCCACTAGTGGGAAGAAGGGGGTTGCAGTGTCCCAGAGGGCTGTGACCAAGTTAGTTTAACTATTGCAAACCCTGACCTCTGGGTGGAGGCACCCGCCATTGGATCCAGGCCCTCAACCTGTTAGTGGCAAATCAGGCAGGGTAGTAGCTCCTGGGATAGCGCCATCTAGGGTTACACAAGCATGACCAGGGAGGGGATACAGATGAATGCCAACTGACCTTGACCAGATTAAGCTGTTGGTGGTATTTTTTAGTGAACCAGGGAAATTTGGCCAGGACACTGGGGAAATTCCCCAAACATAGAATTTGACGGCAGATAAGGGACCGCTTGGCCCACCCAGTCTGCCCATTTCCTACCTGATGGATAAGCTGCAGGTCCTAGTTAACCAGCAGCCTACTTCTTCCTACCCCCACCCCTAGAATTGCCTTATGACTGTCCCATGCATGCTTGAATTCCACCACTGTTTTGACTCCACAACCTCCTCTGGAAGGCTGTTCCATACATCCACAACCCTCTCTGTGAAAAAATACTCATAAATTACCTCTGAGCCGCCCCTTCTATCTTCAAATTGTGCCCCTTGTTCTTGCACACTCTTTTTGAAAGATGCTACCCTCTTGGACGTTGTTGATTCCTTTGAGGTACTTGAAAGTTTCTATCATGTCTCCCTCTCCTCCTTTCCTCGAGGCTATACATATTAAGCTCCTTAAGTCTCTCTTCATATGTCTTCGTGCAGACCCTGCACCATTTGAGTTCCCTCCTCTGGACACTTCCATCTTGTCTATGTCTTTCGGAGATTGGGTCTCCAGAACTGCAGCAGTACTCCAGATGGGGTCTCACTAGCTGTCTGTACAGAGGAATAATAACTTCCTGTTTTCTACTGGTGATGCCTCTTCCTATGCATCCAAGTATCCCCCAGCCCTCCTTGCTGCCCTCCACATTGCTTTCCCACCTTTAGGTCATCTGATATGACTACCCCCAGGTCCCTTTCCATTTTGTTGTTGTTAGTATCTCACCCCATTGTGTACTCTTCCCTGGGTTTTGTTTCCCAGGTGCATTACCTTACACTTCTTAGCATTGAATCTAAGCTGCCATACATTTGACCATTCCTCTAACCTTGCCAAGTCCCTTCTCATCCTTTCCACTCCACCTTGTGCATCAACTCTGTTGCAGATCTTTGTGTCATCTGCAAAGAGACATACTTTTCTCTTCCAGTCCCTCTGCAATGTCGCTTATAAAGACATTGAAGAGGACCGTCCATACTGAACCCCGCGGTACTCCCACTACTAACCCCCTTTTTCAGAGTGGACCCATTTACTATTACCTCCGAGTCCTATTCTCCAGCCAATTCTTTACCCAGGCTGTCATCTTGGGACCCACTCCCAGGCTGGCTAACTTTATTAATCTTTGTGTGGGACTGTGTCAAATGCCTTGCTAAAGTCTAGGTAGGCCATGTCCACAGCCCCTCCTGATCAACTACTTTGGTCACCCAGTCAAAGAAATCTATCAGATTTGTCTGGCATGACCTTCCCACTGTGAATCCATGCTGCCTTGGGTCCTGTGCCTCTGGCCTCTAGATAATCAACAATTCTTCTCCAGAAGTGATTCCATCATTTTCCTACCACTGAGGTTAAACTAACAGGTCTGTAGTTTCCTGCTTCTGCCTTGCTCCACTTTTGTGAAGGGAATTACATCTGCCCTCCTCCAGTCCTCGGTACCACCCCATCCTCCCATGATTTGTTAAAGAGGGTAGTCAGTGGTGTCACTAGTTCTACCCTTAGTTCTTTAGAATTCTGGGATGACTCTGTGGTGGGGGCTGTTGGACCATGGATTCATCTGTGGTACCCAGTCATTCTGCTGGTGTACCTGCAGGAGAGCAGAGCTTGCTCCTGCAGGTCCAGCTCTGGAGCCTACTTTGTTGCAAGTGTCTGGAGGTGTACATGCCATTTCTGTGGTTCTGACGTACTTGTATTGTCTTCACCTGCCCTATCTTCGCTGCTTCATCTGACTTTCTGCCTGCTGACGAACTCTGGTTGAAATCTCTCCTTGCTTCCCATCGGAATCAGGTACTGGCTGTGATTGATGCAGTTAGTCCTGTTGAGTTTTCCTCTCCTGGGTCACAGACTCCTGAGCCTGTACTGGATCATGTAGCGCACATCCAAAATTGTCTCCAGCTGCGTACCTTCCGGCTCATTGGTGATGCTGAGTCGGCGGACATCTCCTGTTGCACCTGACACGCTAGCATTGTAACGCTGCATTGGAGTTTAGACTCCTTCTGCTTTGGATTTGGCTGCAGTTTCTCTGCTGCTAACTTCGCACCGTTTCACCTCTCTCCACTGTGAGTACTGTGCATTCTAGTCCTTCTGTGTCTCCTACTAGTGCACCGCTTGTTTTGCCTACTATGCCTACTCCCGCAATACTTCCTGTATTAGTCCCCTCACCTAGTTTTTGGAGGCCTCCTGCACAATGCGGGCTGGGAAACCGGTGATTCTGGACATTGGATACCTGACCCTGCCCACAGCCCGATACCTGGCAGTGGTGGGTAACAGTCTTCCATAGTGGATTTACCTACACTTACTTCTGATGATTTGGATTTGATTTACATGCTGAGGATGTGCAACATCCTGTCATGAACACTACATTACTTTGCTAAAATCCTCGACTGCCTCCTCCTCTTCGGTTGATGAAGGCCCTAGCACTCGGACCTGCTTTGGGATGATCAAATGGACACGGATGTCCCACCCCTGACCCTTCTCCTGACCCTGGGACAAGGCTAAATCAACTTGGGAGGAATTTGGAAACTAGATGCATTTGGTAATCCCCTCCACTTCAGCGTGGAATGCGGTCCCACTTCAGTATGTCGGGGGTCTGGATATTGTTCCCGACCGTCTCTATGTGGGAAAGAATCTTCTAAAAGACTCTTTGGGCTTCTTCACAAATGAGATTTTCAGCACTGATTCATCTATCTGGTTCTTCCTTATAGGATATCAGTTTTAAGACCCCTCAGGGTTAGACCGTTTTGGACAAAGTATGATGCACTCAAATACTCTGCGTTGTGGCTTCCTTTTGAGCTATCCCACTTACCAGACTATCTATTAAAATGTTACAATTTTGTTTCACAATGAGAATGTGGCAGCATGTGATATCACACATTGGTTGAAACAACGCTGTGACGTTTTTGGGGTTACCTCAGCCTATCTTTGATTCTGAGCATTTGTGGACTGGTGGTTGGCGATATAAAGTGAGGCTTAGGCATACCAATGTTGGTCCGATACACTTGCCATATAGTTTGTTTTGGGATGGGAACAAGGTCATTGCTTCTATGTGGGGCAACCTGTACCTGCTTTTAAATGTGGCTCCTCTTCCCATCTCAGTACTAGCCTGTGATAGACTAAGGTGTTCCTTTGTCTATCTTTTGGTCATGCTAGTACAGATTGTACTTCTGAGCTCAAGTGTAACCTATGTGAGGAATTAGGTCATGGTTTTACATCCTGTCCCTTGGCTTCCCACAATCGTGAGGATTGCCTAGACCAGGATTTGATCCTTCTCAATGCCCAGAAGAAGGATATCGCTGCTGCAAAATCCCTATATCTCCAGTAATAGTGGCTTCTAGTCCCCTTTGTTCCCAGATGTTACTGTCCCTGCTTCCCAGGATGTTTCTTTACTGTCTAGGTCTTCCCTGAGCCTCCTTTACAGGATGTGCCTCAATCTGTTGTCCAGGACCTCCCTGCATGCCCCTCCTCCTTTTGCAGCCCAGGACCCTGCTGAACCAATGCTTGTCCCTGACCGGATCTTGATAATGTTATAATGCCTCCTCCTGAGCCTAGTGTTCAGGCAAAAGCAGGCACAAAACAAACTAAAAGCAGAGCTAAGTTAGCCAAGGCATCTTCTCCTGGTGGCTCAGTTCCTTAAGTAATAAATTTGAGGTGCTGCCCCGACACACTCAGTCTTCAGATATGGAAGCTGATTCTGATGCCTCCCACAACCTGTAGTGTCATCTGATTCTGAAAGTGATAAATCAAAGGAGTTGCCCCAAGATGGTCGGTCTTACAGCTGGGGTTCAACCCGCAGGACTGCTAGATCAGGAAGGGTTACCTGATTGTTGTTTTTCTTTTCTTTTTTTTCTAGTCCTCTTTAATGGCCATGGCGTTTCACCTCACTGTTGCCACCCTCAATGTAAACAGTGTTAAAAATGCTCAGTGGCGCTTTCTTACTTTTCAATTTTTGCATGATTTGACATGTGATATTTGCCTTATTCAAGATACCCATCTCAATACCATTTCTTTGGTTACTATGGCCAAGAAGCTTTGGCGTTGGGGTCCCTCCTTTTTTCTTTAGGGTTGGAAACCTGTAGCGTGTTGGGGTATTGTTTCGGGTGATGACTTTCATGTCACAAAACTAGTTGAGCCAGTTATGGAAGAGCCTTGTTATTGATTTTGTCTATTTAAATAAAAATTGGAAGTTAATTGTGATTTATGCACCAGTTACTAAGAAGGGTCGAGGAACTCTTTCATGCGTACAGCCCTTTTGTTCATGTCTCGCTTCTCATCTGGGGTGGTGACTTTAATTGGTAGTGCATAAGTCAGACAGGGGGCACTGACTGACAAAGATTTTTATGATACTAATTGTCTCAATCACATTATTGCTCAGGGTCATCTTCAGGATGTTTATAGAGTTTGTCATCCTACTGGTGGGCGTACTTTTTTAAAGGCTCCTTATCCACAAGGATTGATTTTCTTTGCCACTACAGCACTATGGGTAATTACAGCTCAAACTGTTTCGTGGAGACTTTGGACCACGTGGTGGTAACTGCCCTATTAGGGTAGGCCTCATACTAAATGGGACGGGATATTGGAAACTTAATACTTTATTATTATATGATTCCAGGTTTCTGGCCCAAGTACTAGATTTGTTGAAAGCTCGTATGTCACTGTCTGGACTTTCAGATGACTTGTTGTTGGTGGCTAATCACTAAGTCTGAAATCTCTTCCCTAGCTAAACGGGTGTCTAAATATGCTGCAGTGACTAAATATAAAAGATATTTGTCTTTAAGAATGCAGTTGAAACTTTATATTCTGCTATACACACACAGGGTTTACATTTGACGGCATAGGTGCAGAATGTTAAAAAGAAATGGCGACTTTACAATATACAAGGGCTACCTCCCTTTTGCATGAACATAGGGTCTGTTCTGCTAACAAATCTGGTTTAGGGATATGTTGGATTGCAGTTACTGTATAAGCGATCTGCAAATTGCCTAATAACAGAGGTAGTGAGTCACTGATGGTAAATGTTATACTGCTTTCCAGGATATTTTGCAGACAGTCTCTTCATTTTTTGGATTTATATTCAGCATCATCAGTGGATAGATCTGGTGTAGGGATTTTCTTTCCTCTCTACATGTTGCCCCTTGTTCAGATGTGCTGCCACAGGCCTTAACTGCTCCTATCAGTACAGATGAAGTTCAAAGAGAAATTTTTGTTTACGTAAATAACACGGCACCTGGTATTGATGGTTTACCTATGAAATTTTATAAATCCTGTTGTCCTTTGATTTGTGAAATACTCACCGTTGTGTTTAATTGGCCTTGCAACAACAAACCCTTGATTTTCATTTCTGTACTTCAATTCAGATTTTGTTATATAAAAAGGCAGTAGGAATGTACTTTCAAATTGGAGACCTCTAAGTCTATTTAATACGGATTTTAAAATATTAATGAAGATATTTTAAAATATTAATGAAGATATTGAATACCAGATTTAATGTCCATAGCTCCTGCCTTGATTTCCTGCACCAGTCCTGTTCAGTTCGGTAGATCCATAAATACTAACCTCTCTTGCTTAGGGAATTAGTTGAACTTGGTAAAACTGATGCTATAAAGGGATTTCTTATGTCCTTAGGTCAGGAAAGGGCTTTTGACCAAGTACCGCATTGTTATTTTTTCAGGTTTTACGTACCTGTGGTGTTCCTGATCGCTTTATAACTTGGATCACTTTGCTTTATAGCCAAGCTTATGCCTTGCCCTTGGTGAATGGTTACTTGGGTTCATATATCTTTATCCATAGGGTGAGACAGGGCTGCCTCTGAGCCCTTTACTTTATGTTTTTAGTTTAGATCCGCTTCTATGCACTATTGCCCAAGATGTTCCAATTTTTGGTGTTATTCCCTCATGGTATCCTTGAGGCTAAGATTTTGGCTTATGCAGATGATGTCTGTGTTTTGTTGCTGACATGCCCTCTGGTGATAAGGTGTTGCACCATTTTTCTAATTTTTCGTTGTAGCGGTTCTTCGCTTAATAAAGTAAACGCTTTTTATATCCACTGCATAATAGACTTTCTGAGGTCATGGATTTACAAGGTATTCCTATTTTACTGGGCCCAGTTCGAGTCTTAGGCACTGATTTTGGTAAAGATGATAATTAATTTCATAATTGGTCTGCTAAGATTGCTGCGTGAAGTCTAGAGTTGCATTATGGAAATCATGGCAACAGACTAAAAAGAAAAGTTATTATTGCCAAAACTTTGCTTCTCCCTCATTTTTTATATCTCAGTGCTATACCCCATTCCTTCTGTTTTGGAAGCCACTTTATTAGGTCTTTTTTTCAAATAATATGGGGAGTGGTCTGAATCCCATTAAAAGAGATGTGTTGTATCTTACATTTGCACAGGGTGGTTTGAATTGTGTAAATCCTGTCACTTTTTATTACAGTATTTTTTTCATTGGAAATTGATTGACCTTAGTCATTCCCCAAAATGTATTATGGGTGATTATGCGCATAATTGGTTACCTCGATTATTTTCAGATTGGCCAAGGCTGAGCCTTAAAATATACATACTTCTGCCTATCCTGTTTATATCAGGGCCCGGATATTCAAACTGTGCAAGGCTGTGGCAAGCTCGGCACAGCGCAACTTGGCTGCGCAGGGGTATTGATTGGCAAGATTCAACGAAGCTGCGCCATGGCACAGCATCATTGAATATGCGCACCTGGCCACCCGCAGTGCACATGGTGCAGTGGCACTGCGCCAGCGCAAGTGGCCAGAGGGAGCAGGGGTGTGCTAGTAAGTTCCATTGCGCTGCGCAGCAACCGTGAATATTCAAAAGCACATGCAAATGGGGCCATAATGTATGCAAGGCACAAATGGGACCATTTGAATGTCATTATGGCCCCATTTGCATGCAGGTGGCGCCTGGGATCCCCGGCGACTTCTGCGCCTGCCAGGTGGCACCAGTCGGGATCGACACTCCCCGCAGTGCGGCAATGTGTCCCACAGCCCGATCACGGGCATTTGTAAAAGAAAAGAGAATTCTGTCCAGTGGACCGCTGTCAGCCCGATCGCGGGTATTTGTAAAAGAAAAGAGAAACCAATATCCCTGGTAGTTCAGTGACCGCTGTCAGCCTGACTGCGGCATTTGTAAAAGAAAAGATAATCCAATATCCCTGGTGGTCCAGTGGGCTGCTGTCAGCCCGATCGGGGCTTAAGTAAAATAACAGAGAATCCATATCCCTGGTGGTCCAGCAGACCCCCTCCCACTGAGCCCCACTCCCGGTCAGCGGTGGCGGCAGCACCCCACCCACCTGCTTCCCCGCTGCCCGCCGACCGACACCATCGGTAGCTGGTACTGGTCCACAGCGTGAGCCAATGGGCGGTGCAGCCCGCACTCATACACGATTCCAGATATGTGACCATTCACAGGAGGCAGTATAGCGAGTGGCTTAAGGCTCTGAGCTGCAAATCTGGTGACATCCAACAGACCAGACTGGGGTTTGAATCCCAGCTTCTACTTGCATACTGTGTGACCTGAGCAAGTCAGTTAACTTCCCTGTGCTCCCAGGTCGCTCCTGTGAAAAACTTTCAGCTTAGTGTGCTACTCCTGGTTAAACAACTAAATAAAAAAAAAAAAAAAAAAGATACTTTGGCACAAGTGTTGTGCAAACCTAGTAAATATATTTACAGTGTCTTGCAAACTACAGCACATTTCATTGTCCCTGTTTTTAAAGGTGTTCCTGATTGTTATGTTGATAGTATTCTTAAAAGCTTGGTTGATAAATTTATTCCACCTAGATTGTGGGATGTCTTATGGCTTAGTAGTCATGGATGGCTCAATGTTAGAGGAATTTAAAGCATAAAATGGTTACTGAAAGGAATTGTCCGAGGATACTTGTATAGATCAGGAGGAATCAATGTCCCATTTATTTCTTGTCCCTTTGTGCAAGAATTCTGGTCAGCCCTTTCTGCTCGTTGGAACCAGCCTTTTGGCGGGCTGTTACATATGTAGAAGTTGTGGGGGTTACTTTCATCGTACTTTTCTGGATGTTGGTGTCTTACGGCTTTTGTTTGGCGTCTTACGGCTTTTGTTTGGCATGTTTAAGTTTCATTTATGGCAAGTAAGATGTCCCTTCACGCTGAGAGAGTTATATCACTCTCCACTTGTTGTTCTTCAACATATGGAACATGATTTGTTGTTACACTGTTATTCTGAACATAAATATTTGCCCAACAATGTATGGATTATGAGGAGGAAAGCAGTTCCTTTCTGAAAGACAAGATAGGATGATTTACTTTCTAAGTTGGATAGTTGACTATTACTGTTATTTCCTTTGCTATGTTTATTAATTGTACCTTTAGTTCTGTGTTGTATTGCTGTTTGCTGTTTTACTGTTCTGTTTATTAATAAAAACCTTCCTCTACTCTTTTTCGATAAGTGCCATGGGATCTTTAACATCCACTTGAACTACCACCAATCCAGGCAGATGGGACCTCGGTTTAACGCCTCATCCGAAAGACGGCACCTCAGAAGTGCAGCACCCTCTCATGCTGCATTACAGTGTCAGTTCTGGGATATTAACCCAAGTGCCAGATGTGGGAACTGAACCCACAGCCCTCTCATCTCCCGGCCTCAGGGGCAAGTGCTACCTACTGAGCCACTGACACTTATAAACTGTCCTCTGTCATGGACCCTGTGTTCCCCAGGTGGGCACCCCAGCCCATCAGGGAGGCGCCAGTCATGGGAGTGACTGTTGACACGGGTGGACAAACATGACTCCTTCTGGGAGATGTTCCAGGACCAACTACCACTGGATGGCTCTCCACATCAGCTGGGTTACTCTGACCGCCTGTTCGGGCGGCCCCAAACTGAGACCACTGACGGGCCAGCTCGCACTGCAGGGGGCGTGATTCTCCAGCAGGCCCCACTGAACCACGCTGGTGCAGGCTGCCATGTAGCCCAGGAGGTGCAGGAAGTCCCAGGCAGGGTGCCCAACCTGAACTGCCCAACCTGAAATGATCCAGCAAAGGAGGAAAGATCCTCTGCCCATCTGCCAGGAGTTGGGCTCAGCAAGAGTCAAGCTCCACCCCATGAAGTGAATCACCTCACGAGGGTATGAGTTCAGACTTGGCCGTTGACCAAGAAGCCAAGGCTCATGCCGGACTGGAGGGTCAGCTCCCTGGGCCCCTTCACCTCCACCTTGGAGGGCCTGCAATGAGCCAATCATCCAGGTGGGCTGCCTCACTGCAGTGCATTTGGCGAAGACCCTAAGGGCTGGGAGGAGGCCAAAGGCATGGCCTGGAACTCATAACGGGACCCCATGTGTGGAACTGGAGGAACCGCTGGTGGGATGAAAGGATGGGGACATGAAAAAGGTATCCGTGAGGTCCAGGTAGCAGAACCACATGTTCTGCTCCAGGGACAGGATGATCTGATTCAGAGTGACCATTCTGAAAGTGCGTGACCTCAAGAACTTGGTCAGGTGGTGCAGGACTAAGATGGGTCTCCAGCCCCCCACCACCATCTGTTTTGAAACCAGAAAGTATCTAGAGACAAACCATAGATCAGCTGGGGGTCTGGGACATGAACCACCACCTCCTTGTGAAGGAGCTGGGTGATGTCCTCCCAGAGGAGGGTGGACAACATGTCTGCAGTCACAACATCTTCCTGAGGAGTGCGGGCTCGGCTTGGAAGAGAGCCTCGAATTCAGGGCAAGCCCTGGCCAGCCACTTCTAGCAACCACTTGTCCATGGTAACACTGGACCAGACAGAAAAAGCGGCAGAGCTGATCTCCATGGAGGCCCCAGGGTGACAGGACGGGCAGTGAGGGGCACCCTCCAACTCATTACTGGGCAGGCTCAGAGGCAGGGCCAGTAGAGGATTCTGCTGGGCCTCGACCATCAAGCTTCCAGACCATGGACGTGACAGACCTAGGTCTGGGTCACCAGGCTTCGGGTGCCCAGCCAGTGGCTGGGCAGGCAACACGCAGGGGCAGAGTGGGGCAGAAGAACTTCTTCTGGGGTTTAGAGCCTTTAACATATGAACATACTGAAGAAGCCAGTAAAAGAAAGCCATTTGTCTATCTAGTCTGCTCGCACTGCAGGGTCCACAGCTTTACTCTACTGTCCCCTCCCCCACTCCTCCCATCCTCCCTATCCATGATCCTTACCTTCCCTTATGCCTGTCCCAGGCTCTCTTGAAGCTGCCCGCTGTCTTCAGTGAGACCACCTCTTACAGTACTGCATTCCAAGAGTCCACCATCCTCTCCATGAAGAAGTGTTTCTGACCTCCTTCTAACCCTCACAACGAGACTGTGCCCCTCATGTTAATACTGCCACTTAGTTTAAAGAGACCCTCCTTAGAGGGCATGATATGAAGTTGGAGGGTGGCAGGTTAAGAGGAATGTAATAGTATTTCTTCACAGAATGGGTGGTGGATACTGGAAATAGTCTGCCTCAGGAGGTGGCGGAGCAAGTACTGTGGTGGATTTAAACATGCCTGGGACAGACATAGGGAACCTTACAGGTGGGGCAAAAGGAGGGTCAGAGGCCATAACCAAGTATAGGGCTTACAGACAGACTGGATGGGCCTAGCGGTCCTTATCTGCTGACAATTTCTATGTTTTATGTCTCTGTGTTATCCACCTTCTATATCCCTTTCAAGTACCTGAAGGTCCCAATCATATCCTCTCTCTCTCCTGTCCTCCGTGGAGTACATGTTCAGTGCCTCAACCTCTCCTCGTATGCCTTACCCTGCTGACCCACTATCATCTTTGTAGCCCTCCTCTGGACCGCCTCTGGTAGGTTAATGTCCTTTTGAGGTGGGGTACCAGTATCGAACCCCATACTCTAGATGTGGACTCACCAGTGACCTGTACAAGGGCAGTATACCTCCTCTCCTACTACTGATCCCCTAGCTGTGCATCCCAGCATCTTGTTTACTCTTGCTGCTACTTTCTTGCACTCGTGGAGTGCTTCAGGTTGCTAGTGATTATCAAGGTCCTTCTCCTCCTCCTCTGATGCAGATACTTGGACTCCACCCTGGCAGTACTCCGTCCTGGGATTCTTGGCTCCAATGTACATAAACTACAGTTACGGGCGGGGGGCATGGCTAGCAGCTGACAGGAGAAGACACCCTAGATTTGCTCCAGACCATTGCGCAGCAAAACCTTTAAAACTTAATATTTATAGAGATTGTCCACATCCGACTGTAGGAATTTGAGACTAAAGACCTTCCGATGCTACTGTCCAATTTTTCGGACTATTTTCACAATGGGCAGAACCAAACGGACACTTTTATGAAGGGGCAAAGGAAAGCCTGCGCCTACTACTTCAGCGGAGCTCAGAATACAGCAACTCTGAGCAGGAGGCCCGGAGACTTAGAAACAACAGTAAATGCCATCCTTAAGATTTACTAATGTCTGGCTTGTACCACAATAGTAATCTGTTCTAGCTTACCTTGAGCATTTAAAGCTATGTACATTGTTAATCTGAAGATTAAAAATTGCAGACAGTTCATTTTTAGGGAAATGGTTAAAACTAAAATTAAAGTTACTGCACCATGTAATGAGAGCACACATACACATTTTAAGTTGTTGCTACCATCTAGTGAAGTTTGGGTTAACAACTATCTTTCCTGTTTGTGTGCTCTATATAAACGTCTAAATTGATGTATATGGCTGTCAGAGCAATATCAGAGGGCATCTCTATTATCTGGATGAAAGGGTAACTCTCCGTTTTTTGATTCTGACATGGACTCCTGGGCTTAGTCAAATGACAGCAGCCCATCCGTAAAGAAGGACTCTTTGGACTTTTACACAAAATCTCTTGGTATGGTTGTCCATGGTCTTTCTGCATAAACCTTTTCTTTTTAAAATATATTTGTAAGTGATTGATATGTAAACCCAGTTGCTGTAACAATGAATGAAGGGATACAAATTACCTATCATAATGTATCCAGAAAGAAATCCTATACTTGGAATCAAAGAATGTCTTTTGTATGTTCTTTACTAAATGTACACAAATATTTATTTATTTCTTTTGTTAACCAGGTAGCACACTAGACAGCCAAGTGCCTATTTTCAGGTGCAACCCGGGAGATTACAAGGTACAGACAAGTGCATCAGACATTACATCACATGTCAGAGACAGTATGGTACAGGCTTGGACAGCAGTCACATGATTTCAGTATGCGGATAGGCCAGCAGTCAAATGCAGGTTATACAAATAGGATCTGTCATACACCCAGGCAGGTATGGGTAAATAGACATCACAAGTACAGCCTGTGGGCTCAGAGCCCAATAAACATAGAGATAGCATAGAATTTTGCTTGACATGAACAGAAAGGCAAGAATGGAAACCATTTACAGGTAATATAGCTGATAGCAGCAAGCTAGCCAGCGGATATAGTGCATTCAGTATCAGGAGACTCATCAACTCAAACAGTCTTGGCCAGGTTTGAATTGCCTCAGCCGGGTCAGTTTGGCCTGGGGTGGTCTCCAGTGCAGAGACAGGTGGATGCCGATTTGAGGAAACCCCATAGGAGGATTTGAAACAAGAGGGGAGGAGCGAGTGTTTGCTGGAAGGAGTTCCACAATCTGGGCGCAAAAAACAGCGAGCGTCTGATCACCCATTTGGGTATGTGTTTTGGGAACCTGGAGGACATGTGAGTCAAAGGATCTTAGGTGGTGGGGGTTGCAGGTTTGAGGGATAAAGCGAGTGCAGGAGGGGTGGCAGTTCTGATGATGTTGTCGATGAAGCTGCCGAGGACAAAGGTGCGTGCTTTTCTGGGGGACCCACTCGAGCCTGGTGTATAGTTCACTATGGTGCGGAGGCGCAGGAGCAGAGAGCGCAGTGACAAACATTGTTGTAAGTGTGTCCCATTTAGAGAGATTGTTTTTGGGATGGGGACAAAGGAGACAAGCCCACAGCAGAGCTAGGGAGGAGGACCCTTGGCTAGGGTGAGTCATGCAGCTGGGGTTAGACAGCTTTTGCTCTGTATGCCAAGCCCATCTTGCAGTTTGTAGCCTTACAAATGTTGTGAATATTCAGGAGAGGTCAAGTTATGGTCAAGGGTTACCCCAGGTGCTTGACAGAGTCCACAACATGCAGGAGGGAACCATCAGCTCCTGAGATTTTTAGTGGAGCAGGGCAGGTTTTAGTTTTGGCCAGAGAGCCAAGAGCATGGCCTGAGTCTTTGTAGGTTGATAGTTAGCTTGTGGCCCTTTAGCCAGGTTTGAATTAGATTGAAGTCAGAGTTTAGCCTGGTATTGATGACTTTGCTGTCCTGGGAGCTGGTAAGGATGACAAGGTCATTCGTACAGGGTGGAGTGCCTGTGGGCTGGGACCGAGGGCAGCTCATTAATGAAAAAGGAAAACAGGAGGGCCCAAGGATGGATACCTGAGGACCCCACAGTTCACTGGAGAGGGATCAGAGAGGGCCTTGCTGTATCTAGTCTATTGCTGTTTCCTGGAGAGGTAGTTTGAAACCAGGCGTGAGCTGGGGTGGAGAGGCCAAGGGACCAGAGTGTGGAACACAGGAGGCGAGTGATCAACCAGGTCAAAACCTTTCAAGAGGTCCACAAAGATGTCTCCGGTCAGTTTGTCTTGATCAGTGGCAGACCTGATCTCTGAAGTGACTTCAGCAAGGGCAGTAGAAGTGCTGTGCCCTTTTAGGAAGCCGTGTTGTGCTGGGGTGAGTAGGTCATAGCACTGTAGGTAGTGGGTGAGCTGCAGACAACCACCTTTCAAGTAGTTTACTAATGGGGACAGGATTTCAATGGGGTGGTAGTTCTTGGGAGTTTTTGGTCACTTTGTTTGAAGACTGGGACTACTCTGGCCACTTTCCACACATCAAGGATGGATCCCAGATTAGGGAAGTGTTTAAGATGTGGGCAATGGGCCGGGCTAGGAGAAGTCCCCAGGCAGAGCAATTTGGGCTCTAGGTTGTCGTGCCCGGCCCCAGTGTGAGGGGAGAGACTAGCAAGGAGCTTCTGAGTCTCAGTGACGGAGACAAACCTTTAGGTAGAAGGGAGGTTGAGGGGTTTTCCACCAAGTGAGGGACCTTGTGCCTTGGGGTCAGGAGACTGAGAAGGGTGGGCAGGTAGGTCAGAGAACAGAGAGTTAAAAGCATTGGCAATTTTAATGGTTGCTGCAGCTAACCCCGCCAGTTTGCATATCAGTGACCTGGACTCTGTTTAAAGTTTAAAAAAAAGAAAAAACAACAAAATAAAAACCTACAGTTATGTAGGAACTTACCATAACAGTAGATCTTTGAGAGAGGTTCCTGCAGTAGGTCATAACATGGTGGACTGCGCCCCGGCATCAGGACCACATGGCAAACTTTTGCTAGCAATGTCTGGTGGGGACCACCCACCCGATGTCACATGGCTAGACGCCAGCATGACTCTATATAGTGGTCAGTTCCACCCACCTTCCAGTTCTCCCCCGGAGAGCCAAGGAGGATGAGACAGGAGAAAGGATGAATATCCTGGATCCCAGTTCAGAATGATCTGTAAGAAATGCAGAAAATGGGGGAGAGGGAGGGAAAGTGTGACCTACTGCAGGAACCTCTCTCAAGATCTACTGTTATGGTATGTTCTATGTAACTGTACTATCTTACTTCAAGAGGGTTCCCTGCAGTAGGTCGTAATATGCAGGATAGAATCCCACAGTCACTCTCAGAGAGACTAACAGAAGCAGGAGGAGGAGGAAAACTGATAATGACCAGAACAGGTCTAGGACAATAGGCCCTGCAGAACGGCGAGGCCAAACCGTGCTACCTTAGAGGCAAATGTCCAGACTGTAATGCTTCATGAAGGTATGGACAGGTTGTTGCTGCACAATCTCTGCTGCAGAAACATTCCTGAGGAAAGCTGTGAAGCAGCCATACCCTGGTAGAGTTTATTTATTTTGTTATTTATTGAGATCTTGATTAACATCTTTGAGCAGAAAGCTCTTTCATAGGTTCCACGCCAAGTTTGACACAAACAAGAATACAGATACGTTCTGCAGATACAGCATGAAACAATTGCAAACTGTCTCAAGGTATAAATTCTAACAATAGTTACACGATCTAAGCATGTACAGGTGCAGAGTCAAAACAAAGGCTAACGTTTCACTAGGTAATGGTAACATAACATGAGGATGCTTGTTTAAAAGGAGAATTGTACAACTAACAACATAGGCAGATAATTGGATTGTGCCTGAGTCAAAGAAAGGAAGGTAGATCTCTGCACAGTAGAGAGGACAGGGAGGGAGGAGGAAACTGGGAGGGAGCAGGCAAGCAGAGGTGGAGGTAGGAAGGGATAGATAGGAGGAAAGGGACAAATAGCTATGTAGTCAAAGTGGAATAAAGGGGAGGAGGGTAGGGGAAGGAGGGGTGGAGGAGTAGGGTGGACAAGGTGGTGTAGGTAGGGGGTGATGATGAAGATGTATTAAAGTGGTAGAGAAGAAAGAGGTATGGAATAACGGAGGGAAAAAGGGAAGAGGAAGTGGAGGGAGGGAGGTAGGAGGAAAATGAATAATTTAGGCATGGGTAGAAAGCCCATGAAAGTGTTATACTTGACCGGGGCCCAAGAAATGGACAAGAAGCGTAACATTTTACTGATCATAAGAGATCACAGAGATTGCAAATGGTAGGAGCAAAGTAAAGGCAACTTAGCAGTAGCAGTCACAGGTTACCAGTGGATTAGATGCTGCTGGTGTCTTTCTTAAAGGAGCCCAGCAAAGTAGCATTGGTTATGTCAGGAGGCAGAGAGTTGTACCACTGCGAGCCTGTATGCGAATGCATGTTGTCCTCTGACCTCTCCCGGAGAGGTTTGTTGTACTTCTGATAAAAGAAGCGAATGCAGTTAGCCAGCCATTTGAGAGACACTGCTTAGAAACTGTCGATCCCAGGATTTGGGAAAGGAGACAAAAGCTGATCTGATATGCGTGTGTTCTTGGTCTTGTGAACATAACAATGCAAAATCCTTTGTACATCCAATGTATGGAGAAGAGTCTCACCCTATTCATATGAATGGGGTAGTATACAGGGAGTTCAACAGTTTGGTTTAAGGTGAACTCAGAGATCGCTTGGAAGAAACTTAGGATTTGCATGCAGGACCGCCCAGTCCCTGTGAAAAATCAAATAAAGCTATTTACACATAAGGGCATGAAGCTCAGAAATTCTTCGAGGAAAGTAATAGCAACCAAAATGAGCACTTTCCAGGACAAGTAATGCATATCACAGCTACAGCTGGTTCAAAGAGGAGTAGTAAGCTTTTCTAAAATAAAATTTAGATTCCAAGGTGGGTGGGATTGTGGATAGGGTTTCAAATGGAGGATCCCTTTCAAAAGGTTTTGATACCTCCAATTGTGCAACAGTTTTCTCATCCACTAGTATATGGTGAGCTGAAATAGCTGATAGGTGGACTTTGAGGGAGGAATTGCTTAGACCAGAGTCAGACAGGTGCAACAGGTAATCCATGACCTGTGGTACCAAGCATGAGAAAGGGTCAAAACCCTTAGCTGTCGCCCAGATGGAAAATCGCTTCCATTTCATTGCATAGGTGGACCTGGTGGAGAGACTCAGAACTTCCACTAGGACCTGCAACCCTCTGGAGACTCCAAAGCATGACACAGTTATGTCTGAAGGAGCCACATGAAGATGGCAGGGACCCGATTCCCAGATGCACTAGTCTGCCCTGATCCCGCGCCAACAGATTGTGTTGAAGAGGAGGGAACTGGGGCTCCACAGCCAGCTGCAGCAGGAGGGAACCAGATCTGTCTCTGCCAGAGGGGGCTATAAGGAGCATCCAGCCCTCTGCCTGAAGTTTCAGAAGAACATGCTGTAGAATGGGAAATGGAGGAAGGCATACAAGTAGTTACCTGTCCAGTAGAGACACAACGTGCCTTGCCAGATAGTATCAGGCTCTGAACGAGCGAGCAAAACTGGGTAGTTTTGTACTGAATGGGAGGTGAAGAGGTCTACTCTGGTCATCCCCATCAGAGGAATAACAGCTCGCCATGTCCTGATTCCATTCCCATTCATAAGCTTGTGTTGATGTTTGGCTAAGACTGTCCGACATTGTGGATGCCTGGGACATACACAGCCATGAGAACAAGTTGTGTTGGACTGCCCAGAACCACACCCACATCACCTCCTGCACAGGGGTACAATCGGGTGCCTCCTGCTTATTGATGTACTAGACCACTGACATGTTGTCTGTCTGTACTAGCAGTGTTCCCGCAGACAGGATGGGCTGAAAGGCCTGGAGGGCATACAAGACAGCCCTTGTGTCCAAGATGTTTATATGGAGAAAGTTTTCAGCTGGGACCACAATCCCTGTTGTCTGATGATTCCCAGGTGGGTCCCCCCAACCCAGATCAGAGGCGCCTGTGGTGAGGGTCCAGGAGGGCAGGGTGCCCTGAAAGGTAACCCCAAGTGATATTTTGAGGATCCTGCCACCATAAGAGGTCTTTCTTGAGTGCGCTGCACACCATGACAGGATGATTCAGGTCATCCAGTGTTGATCCCATTGGACTCAAAGTCCATTGGGTGACCCTTAAGTGTAATTTGGCCAAGGGACCATAGCAATGGTTGCTGCCATGAATGCCAAGGAGGCATAAGAATGCCTTGGCAGGAATATGCTTGGAGCAGAGTACCAGAATGACCTGCTCCCGAGAGTGTCCACTCTGTCCAAAAAGGCTCTGCACTGGACCGTGTCCAAGACTGCCCTAATGCATTGGAGTCGTTGGGAGGGGTCAGGGATGACTTGAGGAAGTTGACTGTGATACCCAGTTAAGAGATAAGGTCTAGAGTGAAGGATAGTGACTCCTCTAGGCTGTCCCTGGATGGGGCCGCTAAGAGCCAATCGTCCAGGTATGGGAACACTGCAATGCCCTGGCGGTAAGTGCTGCTGCCACCACCACTAGGCACTTGGCAAAACCCTAGGTGCCTAAGAAAGACCAAAGGGAGTGCTTTGAATTGGAAGTGCTTCCCATAGAAAATATACTTTGACGGCAGATAAGGACCGCTTGGCCCACCTAGTCTGCCCATTTCCCAACTATTGGATAAGCTGCAGATCCTAGTTAACCAACAGCCTACTTCTTCCTACCCCCACCAGAATTGCCTATGTCTGTCCCATGCATTCTTGAATTTCCCCACTGTTTTTGACCCCACACCTCCTCAGGAAGGCTGTTCCATGTGTCCACCACCCTATCTGTGAAAAATACTTCCTCACATTGCCCTGAGCTGTCCCTTTCTATCTTCAGATTGTGTCCCCTTGTTCTTGCACACTTTTTCTGAAAATGCTACCCTCTTGGACTTTGATGATTCCTTTGAGGTACTTAAAAGTTTCTGTCATGTACCCCTCTCCCTCCTTTCCTCAAGGCTATACATATTAAGCTTCTTTAGTCTTTCTCCGTATGGCTTCTGTTGAGACCATGTACCATTTTAGTTGCCCTTCTCTGGATTGCCTCCATCCTGTCTATGTCCTGTGGAGATGGGATTCCAGAACTGCACAATGTACTCTAGATGGGTCTCACCAACAGTCTGTCACAGAGGAATAACAACTTCCTGTTTTCTACTGGTGATGCTTCTCCTATGCATCCCAGTATTTCCTCAGCCATCCTTACTGCCTTCTCACATTACTTGCTTACCTTTAGGTCATCTGATATGACTACCCTAGGTCCCTTTCCATTTCTTGTTAATACCGCCCCCATTGTGTTCTCTTCCCTGGGTATTTGTTTCATAGGCGCATTACTTTGTACTTCTTTGCATCTTCCCTGAAAAGGAACGAGGAACCGCAGTGGCCGGGAACACTGGGATGTGCAGGCAGGCATCCTGCATGTCCAGTGCACAAAGCCAATGGTCTTGTTGCAGTAAAGGCAGAAGACCCTGCACAGTCAGCATGCTTGAACCTTTTCTATTGTACGTGTCAGTGGCTCAGTAGGTAACACTCGCCTCTGAGGCCGGGAGATCAGAGGGCTGTGGGTTCAGTTCCCACATCTGGCACTTGGGTAATATCCTAGCATTGACACTAGTGCAGCATGAGAGGGCTGCTGCACTTGAGGTGCCTTTTGGATGAGACGTTAAACTGAGGTCCCATCTGTGTGGATTGGTGGTAGTTCAGGTGGATGTTAAAGATCCCATGGCACTTATCGAAAGAGTAGGGAATTTCCTCGTGCCCTGGCCAAATTTCCTCATTCTCTAAAAATACCACCAACAGCTTAATCTGGTTCAAGGTCAGTTGGCATTCATCTGTATCCCTCCCCGGTCGGCCTGAAAATAGGCAGGATTTGTCTAGTGCATTTACCCAGTCAACAAAAACTAAAAAAAAAAAAAAGCTGGCTGAGGTCCAATATGGTCCTGAGATCGCCTGTCTTTTCAGGTCCAGGAAGAAATGGGAGAAACCCTTTTCCCTCTGGGACCGGGAACTTGCTCTATGGCTGATTTTTCAGTAGGGCCAGAATCTCTTCCTCCTCCTCGACCAGAGATGTCTGTTTGGGGAATATCGAATGACCTGGAGGAGAGTCTGGAAGTATCTCCAGAAACTGTATGGTGTGGCCTCTTGAGATGAGTTGCAGGACCCATGAGTCTGACTGAATGCCTCCCACTCCTGCAGGTGAAGGAACCTTCCTCCCACTGGCTCCACATTGTTTAGGGGTGGAGAAAGGGAGGATCGTATGAGACAGGAAGCAGAGGGACAGCATTGATTGACACTTCGCTGCCCTCTGTGTTTCAGAGGCGGGGTGACATTTGGCCCTGGTGCTCTCCTTTGTTCTGATGCCTGGAGAAGGGTTGTTTATTCTGTCGCTTCTGCTGGCACCAAAAGGGCTACTTTTTCTGGAAGCCCACTCTGTACATGGATTTCAGGGTCTGGCCACCGCCTTGAAGGCCCGTGATGATGTCTTTAGTATCCCCTGAGGGAACCGCATCTCGAAGGGGGCGCCCTGATGGCTGCCAGAACATCTGAGGAAAGTCCAGAGGTATGAAGCCAAGCATGCCGCCTTAGGTATACTCATGGAGGAATGAGCCACTGCATCCACTGAATCATAGGTGGCTCTGAGCACGCCTACAAGAAATTTTGGACAGGCGAGGTCTTTGCAAATTCCACCTTGAGATCAGAGTCCTCCATCGACTAAATGCGGACCTCAAGTTTTGCCATGGTGGCCTTTTGAAAAGAGACCATGTGTGACATATCTAAGTGAACAGAGCGCATAAGTGGAGGAGACGAAGTCCCATCCAAATTGGTCAAGCTGTCTGGAACTTTGTCTGGAGGAGGGGTACTTATCTGTTTGAAGTTTTGCCAAATGGTCATGAGCCGCAGCTATGACCATTGAGTCTGCCTTGGGATGTGAATCCAAGAAGGAAATGCCCTCAGGCGATTTTAGATCCGGTCTGTCTTCTTAGGGATGGCCAGAATGGAATGGGCAGCTGCCAAATGGTAGCAGCGAGGTCCTCATGGGGGCAGTCCAAGGAGGGACAGGAAGAAAATGACTCACCATAGTAATCTTGTTTCTTCAAAGGGATTACTCATTATGATTAAACTTAATGCAGTCAGCCTCCTGTGTTGAACTGCCCGGAGGGATGGAATTTTATGCAAATTATGGAACTCTCAGTTGGTCATGCCACTTCAAACTGCTGCCCTAGCAACTGTTGCACTCCGAATGCTTCAGATTCTTACAGAGCCTAACTGGGTAAAAGACCCACTAGCTAAAATTAACAACCTTAAAATTATTTTTTTGCCCTTTCAGGTCAAAACATCCTTAACCAACAAACCTAAGAAACTTGAGACCACCTGGACACCAACTGGTTAAACAAAGTGAGTCTCTATCTTAATCTATACAAGAGAAAGAAAAACCCTAATGCAGGGATGCAGAGCAACTTCAATAGGTTCTAGCAGGGAGGTAGGAGGGTCTTTAATCATAATGACTGATCCCTTTGAAGAAACAAGATTACTATGGTGAGTAATATTTTCTTCTAACCCCAGGAATCACTGATTATGATTAAACTTAATGCAGACTACCAAGCAGTATCTTGGAGATTGGGCAGAGAACCTATTTCGAAACAAGCTCTGCAGTACTGTTGTACTAAACCTAGCATCACCTCTGGATTGCAAGTCCAGGCTGTAATGCTTTGTGAATGTGTGTACTGTTTTCCATGTAGCTGCTTTACAGATTTTCAGTAAAGGAATTTCTCTTGAAGCTGCCACTGAAGCAGCTGTGCCCCTGTTGGAGGTGCTCTCAGGCCCAGAGGTACCTGTTTACCCACCTTACTATAACAAAACTGTATACATGCCACTATCCAGCTAGCAACTGTAGTTTGTTGCAACTCTGCCCTTACCAACTTCACCATATGTGAGAAAGAGCTGTGATTGACTTGTCCTGTAAGACTTGGTTCTGTCAATGCAGTGGCTAAGAGCCTTTTTCACATCAAGGGAGTGAAGTCTCCTTTCTGGAGAACTGGAGTTGTCTGACAAGGAGACAGGCAGAGTGATAGACCGATTCAAGTGAAAATTAGATACCACTTTGGGAAGGAATTTTCTATTAGTCCTAAGGACCACCTTGTCCCTGTGGAATGACATAGTCCACATCTGTGCACAGGGCTTGTAATTCACTGATTCTTCTAGCTGAAGTAATGGCCACCAGGAAAACAGTCTTCCAAGTGATATACTTCAAATCTCGTGTTGCCATACGCTCGAATGGTGCATCCATGAGTTTAGCAATGCAAATATTTAGATTCCAGGCCGGAACCGGTTCCCTTAGGGAGGGTGCAGAAGATTAAGTCCATTAAAATATTTTCTAAATACTGGATGAGAAGCCATAGATCTTTCCTTACCAACTGACAGGTAAGCAGAGACTGAAGCTAAGTGAACCTTGAGGGTGGAAGGCTTCAGGCCTAAGGAATGTAAATGTAATGGTAATCTAGAAGAATAGCCAAATCAACCCGGAAGGGCTCAAACCTTTACCTGTACACTATATTTTAAATATTTTCCACTTAGAGGCATATGTCTTCTTAGTAGAAGGCTTCCTGAACCCTAAGCACTATCAGCACCTGTTCTGATAGATTAAGGTTAGCAAACTCTAAGTCTCAAGAGCCACACCTTGAGCCTCAGTGATTTGAGATTGGGGTACAGGATCCTGCCCTGAGAGGAGGTTAACAGGTTGCGCCTCCTGGGCAGATGGATTGGGGAAATCACTGACGGACAGAGCAGAAGAGAGTACCAGTGCTGTCTCACCCAATCCAGAGCCACCAGTATCATTTTTGCTGGTTGGGACCTCAATTTCAGTAGAGTCCTGAACATCATAGGAAAAGGGGGGATGCATACAGAAATTTTCCTGTCCAATCCAGGGCCAAGGCATCCAGGGGGATTGTGCCCTTAGAGGAGGCCTGCAACAGCACATTGGAAGCTGGTGGTTTCTGGGAGGCGAAGAAATCCACCTCTGGAGTGCCCCATTTTCTGAAAATTGTACTGAGTACCTGAGTATTCAGGGCACCACCGTGGTGGTCCTGACTTATTCTGCTTAGAGAGTCTGCCAGCACATTGTCCTTCCCTGGAAGGTGTATGGCTGACAGGGATGCTCCCATGGAATATACCAGGGACCACAGTCTCATTGCTTCTGTGCACAGTAGATCTGACCTGGTACCTCCTTGCTTGTTGATGTAATACATGGTTATGGTGTTGTCTGTTCTGACTTGCACCACCTTGTTTTGCAGGTAAGGAGCAATGTTTTCAAGGCCAGGTAAACAGCCCTGAGCTCCAAGATTTATGTGCAACAGAGACTCTTGGGGGACCATGTGCCACTTGCTGTGTGCTCTAACATGTGTGCCCCCAGCCTAGAAGAGAGGCATCTGTTGTGAGGATTACTGAAGGTTGTTCCTTTATAAAGGCACACCCACCCTGAGGTTGTGCTCGCCCAGCCACCATTGTAAGGCCTGGACTAAACTTTCTGTGACTGGAACCAGTTTGGACATAGGATCCATCCTTTGAGACCAATACTGTCTGAGATGGAACTGAATATCTCTCATTTGAAACCTGGAGCCCATTACCACTGCGCGTGGCAGATGCCATGTGGTCTAGTAACCTGAGAAATTCTCTGGCTGTTCTGGGTCTCCCAGGGACAAAGGATTTTGCAATCTGCAGAATGCTTGTCGCCCAGTCCTGTAGCAGTAGGGCTCTGCCCTGTCTGGTATTCAGTTCTGCTCCAATAAACTCCAGCACCTGGAGTGGTACCTGTGAGATTTTTCTTCGTTTATCAGAAATCCCAGGGACTCTAGTGTGGATTTTGTGAGTGCCAGTGACTGTACTGCATGCTGCAGAGACTGTCCTACTATTAACCAGTCATCCAGGTAGGGGAAGACTGTTATACCTTGTTTTCTCAAAACTCTACCACCACTGACAGGCACTTTGTAAAACCCTTGGTGCCAAAGTTAGCCCAAAGGGAGAGTTGCAAACTGATAATGGCCTGAAGCCAGCCTGAATCTCAAGAATTTTCTGTGAGATGGTCTGATGGGAATATGGAAATAATCATCCTTAGATCTAGGGAGGCTAGCCAGTCTCCTTTGCAATGAAGGAATGATTATGGCAAGAGTGACCATTTTGAACTTTGGTTTCAAAATGTGCTTGTTCAGAAGTCTTAGATCCAAAATAGGCTGCCAATCCCCATTTTTCTTCCTTTGAGGAAGTACCTGGAATAAAAACCTTTTCCCTGCTTATTAGAGGCACTACATCTACTGCTTTGATTGCTAGTAGATGTTTTACCTCTGCTTCCAACAAAACCTGTGTGCAGCTGTTGCCGAGCAAAGGTTCTTGTTCTCAGCTTTGGGAATGATTTGAAACTGAGTGCCATGCCCTGGCTCACTACCTCCAGCACCCACTTGTCTGTAGTGATGGAATGCCAAGCATGAAGGTAATGAGCCAGTCTGCCACCTACTGGTGGACCTGTAATAGGGATGCGACCTGCACTAGCCTGCCAGGATTCTGTGCAGGCTGTGCCTGAACCTGTGGTGCAGGAGCTGCTCTTCCTCATGGCTCTCCTGCCCTTCCTCTAAAATAACCTCTAGCTTGCTGCTGAGGCTGGGAGACTTGTGCCTGAAAGAAAGGTCTGGGGTAAAACCCTACCCTACCTCCCTACTCTGGGATCTATAAGAGGTGAAAGGCCTATCCTTGAATTGCTCCAATAGGTGGATTTATATTCCTCCACCTTTTCATGTATGCCTCAGTTTTATCCCCAAACAAGGAGTTGTTCTGCAGGGAAATCCATTGCTTTGGCCTGGGTGTCTAAGGTTAGGTTGGTGGCTCTAAGCCATGCAAACCTTCTGAGTGAAACTGACAAAGCCATTAACCTGGATGCAGTATCATTGGCATCCACTGCCATATGAAACTGGTACCTGGTAGCATCTAGTGCAGCCCTTGCTGTATCTTGTAAGTCTACAGCCACTTCATCTGGGACCCTAACAGCCAAAGCTAGAACAGTGTTCCATAGAGCTTTTGGTACTGCACTGAATATGCCATGTAACTGGCCTGTTGAACTAATAAAGAGGCTGCCATGTACCCTTTCTTTCCCATAGCATCCATTTTTCTTGAATCTTTGTCTGGTGGATGGGTAGCCAATGGGATCCTGGCCTTGTCACAGGCAGCAGCTTGGACTACTCCCTCAGGATCAGGATGTGTCATAGAAAATCAGCTGTAGTTCTGTCCAGCTGGTATTTCTTGTTAGCTTTCTTATCCACACCAGGGATAGAGGTTGAGTTTTAAAAATCTGCACTGCAGCCTTCTTTAAAGATTTATGCATGGGCAGAAGTAAATGTTTCGTGGGGTTAACCCCATCATTTCTAGAAAGTCTGCCTCCTCCATATCCCCTCTGTTTCCTGAAGAGGAAGGTTCAGGGTTTCCACCATGTTCAGGACTCCTGGGAGGAGATCCAAACTCTTGATTAGGAGAAACCTCTGGATCTATAGGTTCCCCTTCAAAGTCATCCTCCTCCTACTCCTCCTCCTCCTCCCCAACACTTTCAGCACTTCTTGCCTTGCTGGGGCTGTAGGAGGAACCGGGCAGTCAGTGTAGGAACCGGGATTGCACCCTGTAGGGCTTGTAGCACTTGTAATGCCTTAGCAATGTCCTCAGCACGAGGGCATATATGCTTATTTGCTGGGAGCTCTTTAACCTTCGGCCGGAGGCGCAGTGACATGTTTTTTTTTTACACTTTTCTTTAATGGAACAGGTTCAGTGCCTGTTTCCACAGCCCTTTTGTTTTACCTTGTTCAGATTTATCTGAACTCTGTCAGATCCTTGGCTTTACCTTCATCCTTTTGTGGGAGGAGGAAGAAGCAGAATTATCTCCAGAAGCAGAAGCCATCTCTTCCAAAATTTTAGACCTTTTCTTTCATGTTTTGGGGAAAAGGTCTTACAAATATCACAACTGGCAAATATGTGACTTATACCCAAACAAGAAATACAGAAAGAATGTCTATCTGCTTTGCATAAGTTGCCCACAAGAGTCACAACATTTAAAACCTGTGGGTCCTGTGCATTTTTAGATTTATCAAATGGACCTCTGACATTTAAGCTAGGCAAAAGATTACTTCAAACACCGTTATTTAAAGTAACTCGGAACTGGAGATTACTTTAAATAACTACATGCGCAGTTCCTGGAACCGAGCACTATTCAGTTCCTGAAGAAAAGGAACCAAAAATTACTAAATTTGGACAAAACTAAAGCGTTTCAAGGAACCAATTGCTAAATATCTCTAAATAATAATAAACTGAGATAAAAACCTTTAAAATAGACGTGAACTCTTAGTTCCAAGGAACCGTGAGGAACCGCGTATATAAAAAAACTACTAAAACACTAATTTACTATACTAAACAATGTTTCTAAGTCAGCAATTTAAAATTAAACTGAAAATGAGTACTTATCTACAGATAAACTTTAGTCAGAGACAGTTCAAGGACAGCTCTCCGGGACATCCTTACTAGGCAGGCGGAGTAAAGAATCTGAAGCACTCAGAGTGCAGCAGTTGCTAGGGCAGCAGTTTGAAAGTGGCATGAGCCAACTGAGAGTTCCATACTTTGCATAAAATTCCATCTCTCTGGGCAGTTCAACACAGGAGGCTGACTGCATTAAGTTTAATCATAATGAGTGATTCCTGGGGTTAGAATAGGGATACCTCTTCCAGGTCTAGGTGCTCAACTAGACGTTTTTGTTTGGGGTCCTGTTTCTTTGCATTCCAACCATTGGCCTGTTGGATAATTCGGAGAAGTTCTGTAAAAAGGGTCCTCAGGAAGCAATTTAGGTGACTCCTTGCCCTTGGCTGTAGTGGCTCCAGACTGCTCCCCAGATGAAGTATCAGAGGAGTCTTTCTCTGAATCTGAAGAATCCTCACCCTTGGGGATTCAATCCCGGTAGGGTGACCTCTTGAGGGCACCACCAGATATGTGCACTGTAGTGGACTGAAAAGAGCCCACAGGTGATATTGAGTGGGGGTGGTGAAACCACCAGGGCAGGCAGCCGCTTTTCTAAATCAGACACCAGCTGGGATCTGGCATCCTTCCACCAGGACTTGGATCGGAGTTTGGAAGTCTTGCTGTGGCAGAGGAAGTGGTAGCAGAGGCTGGTAAAATGTGTGCTCAACCCTGGGTTCTAGGGGAGGGTACCCTTGATAATAAGGTGAAGTGTAGCCTGCAGCCTGATACCCAGGATAGCAGGCCTGGGAAAACGGAGCCATCATTGGGCCCGGCGGAGATAGCCGCGCCTGAAACCCTGGATAAGGGTGATAGCCTGGCGGATCACCTTGGTCTGCAGGAGGTCTCGACAGATCTGAAAAATTATCTGGGGACGGATAACCGACATCAGAGGTCTGGCTCCAGGCCTGGTGTTAGATTAGCCTGAGTCAGGGAGTGGCAATAAGGGCCCTGATGGCGGAAGGTTGTCCAAGGTATCCGGTGGAGCCCCATGCATCGGGTTGGGGACGCCCAACGGAAGGATCTCTGATGGCGGGGCCAAGGATGGGCCCATCAGAAGAGATAATTCCAGGAGCTGGCATAATGGCCAGGTCCAATGTCAACATCCCAGGGAGGGTATCCAAGGGAATGACCAGGGGTACAACCACTGGAGTAGGGAGGGAAGACCACATCCAGGGGACCCTCTTTCCTCTGCCCCAGTCGGATGTCTGGGGTAGGAGAAGGCAGGGAGGAAGGCTCCTGAGGGGGGGGCCTGGGAGAGGGCTGACTGAAGAGGTCAGCGAGCTCAACAGGCCGGGTGGTGGAGCATCACCCTGAAGGTGAACTACATCCGGCAGTCATCAGGAACCTGGGAGGCTGGCTTATCAGATGAAGTAAGGCCAGCAGACGAGGGGCACCCTTGACCGGCTTATTGGCAGGCATCGTGCGGGTTCTCTCTTGATGGGAATCCATCTTACTGACCACTGTGCGCACTCCTGGAAGAACCAGAGCCCGATTTACTGGTAAGAACCAGGCGCTCACTGGAGGAGCCAGCAAACGACTTACCGTGAAGAGCTTTGAAGGAGCCTGTTTTGATGGGCTGAAAGAAGCAGAGGTACCTGAGAAGTCCCGGATGTGGCCTGAACAACCACAAGGGCAGGCGTGGAGGAACGGCCTTGCTCATCGAGGTCTTACTGGAGGAGACCTGGTCCCGGCCTTCCAAATGCTCCTGTTCCCATGCTTCTCTTCATCCTTCTTCTTTTCATCTCCGATGAAGGGGAAGAAGTGGAATCCCTCAGTTTCTGTGGTGTCAGCGTGGCTCAGTTGGTAGCACATCCGCCTCTGGACCAGAAGGTCGTGGGTTCTCGTCCCACAACATTATGTACTTGCACCTAAAATCGCTGGCATCAGGAGTGCAGTATTGGGAGTGCTGTACTGCTGGGTGTGCCGCCTTCGGATGAGACGTTAAACCGAGGTCCCTTCTGCCCATCCTGGTTATCCTGGTGGGTGTCCAGGTGGAAGTAAAAGAACCCAGGGTACTTTTGTAAAGAGCAGGAACATTCCCGGTGTCCTGGCCAACATTTCCTTCCCATAAACTGGTCATGCAATTATCCAGGCTGTGTGGGTGATGATGTGCGATATGGCTGCCACCACATTCAGTCACTTCACTACCAGTCTAGCATTGCTTGTAAAGCGCTTTGGGATACGTGCATGAAAAGCGCTATATAAATGCTGATTCTTCTTCTTCTTTCTGCATCTCTTTTCCAAGGTGGCCATTCTAGACTTGAGAAGATGGGCTCCAAGGCTTGCTGTCTATGTTTGTGTGTGGCTGACTTGAAGGACTTGCAATCAGGGCAGGCTGCAGTATCGTGGTTTGGGCCTAGGCAAAAAGGCAACGCGGTGACCGTCTTTGTGAAGGATCTCTGCATCGCACTTCTCGCACTGCCTCTTGGCCTTTGGAAGTGAGAGGTGTAGAAGACATAAAAGCAAAAAACAGACTAGAAATTCGAAAATAAGTGGGAAAAAACTTGTACAAGATGGCGACCGACTGGAGCAATGTTCTACTGAAAGGTCCTACACAGGTCGAGGCAAGAAAAAACTAGAAAGGCAGGTGCGGGGACCACCCACTATATAGGGTCATGCAGACATCCGCTATGTGATGTCGATGGGCAGTCCCCACCAGACATTACTAGCAAAAGTTTGCTGTGTGGTCCTGACGCCAGGAAGTCTCACATGTTACGACCTACTGCAGGAACCCTCTCAAGTAAGACCTTGCATTTCCCCAGCTTTTCCAGATCATCCTCTAGGTTCTATATCTTTTCAGCTGTGTCCACTGTTCAGCTGTGTTAATTTCCTTTGGGCAGAGGTGACAGCATCCAAGGTGGCATTGGTCTTCTCAGTCCTGATGAGGTGGTCATCCACCATTGGCCAAACAAGTCAGTACCGAGGAAGGGAACATCAGCCAATTTGTGCTGGGTATCTGCCACGAAGGCCTAGATCCTCAGCCAAGCCCTGCAATGCATAGCCATGGCAGCAGCTGACACTGGACCTGGCACAGGAGTTGCCAATGTCCATGGTCATCAGGAGCTTCTATTTAGCCATAGCACAGCCTTGGTCCTGGACTTACTTGACCATCATCCAAAGGTCAGCCGAGCTGAGGAAGCACCTGGTCAAGAGTGCTCAACAAGGCATGGGTAAAGTGGGTTTTCATGAAGGCCAAACTAGCCTGCCTAAGGCCGAGGATGAAACTACATAAGCCTTCTTAACCTCATGATCTCATTTCCTGGATTCCTTGTTGGGAGGCTTGTCAATGTCACCGACAATGCTCGTCCACTGGAATACAGAATGGGCAACCAAGCCTTTGGCAGAGGGTGTTCATTAAGCCCAGAGTGGGAACCCATAGAAACTTCCATGTTGTGGAGGGCCATACAGGGAGGCTGGGCATTGCCAGAGCTCCAATGCGGCCTCAGAATGGCTTCAGCCACGGGGAGGTGACCCTGGGAGTCATCTCAGTCAAGGATTTTGGTGGGGATACTTAGCCATTTTTGAACAGGCTCCAACTGGATCCCAGTAGTTTCAAAATGAGTTGGAGGTAGGATCATGGTCCATCAACAAATCCTCCCTGACTCCAGGTCAGTAGGGTGGGAATGCATGGAGGAAGCCTCCAGTTCCGAGGATTCATCGAAGACCTGATGACGCCCCATCCCCATACATGCTAACTTTGTGGAGCCCATTGGCCCTAGTGTCCATAACAAAAGCTCGTCGAGGAAGCCCCGGAGCAGTCTGGTGTCCTTGGAGAAGGGACCCTCCTCTGGCTGAGACAGCAGGGTTTCCACCCATATGGGTGGACAGACCCGAACTGGCCAAGCCAGAACATGTCCAGGCCAATGTGGCAGCAGCCAAGGGAGTGCCAGGGTAGGAGTCGGCACAGGCTTAGACCCAGCACCCTAAATGAGCTGTTGCCACATGAGCACCGCCGCACCATCGCAACTTGCGGCAGAACTGGTCCTCCCTATGGAAGAGGAATAGCAGTGGCACCACTTTCCCGAGTGTCAAGAGCGAGACTGGTGGGACGTGGCTAATGCAGGCATGATGGCGGTCACGTTTTAGCATAGCTCCCAAACAATCCACCTTACAAGCGACCTTCTCAGTGACCCGGTCCAATTTACAGTGGCTATGTAGGTGGGAGTGACAGCACTTGTCAATGGCAGCAAAAGGATCCAAGCACCGGCAATCTAAACTGCAGTTTGGGAATGGAACAGACAGAGAGCTGAGAAGCCTGGACCTCTGTACACCTACAGCCGAAACGCAGCGCCTGTTGAGTTGGGTATGACCACCCTGAGCGCCTCTTGAGGGAACTCCTCCACCCTTGAGGCCATGCAGCAAGAGATGCGGGTGGATTTACAATAGTGACCGCGCAAATGGGCCACTTGCAAGCGGTGGTGACTGGTCTGACCGACACACGGCTACTCACTCCATGCAGATTGAGTTGCAGCAAAGGGTAAGCAACCTGGAGGACTCGCTGCACATACTCTCACGGAGCGTAACAACCACAGGACACTATTGCAGAGTTGCGGGAAAAGTAGACGAAAGGAGAACTACGTAGGTTGAACTTATGGATTATGGGGCTACCGGAGAGCATGGAAGGCAAATCCCTGCAGAAGGCCTGCAACAGTGGCTGACACAGAACCTCAAGCTACCCCAGAGGCGGAAACTTCAAATCGAGCGGCACACAGAGTAGGACCCCACCAGAACCAAATGAGCGACCAAGTGACTGTCTGATAAAATATCTGTGGTTTGCAGACAAAGAATTGATCCTGGCAGCTGCAAAGAAGCAGGACCCTTAGATGCGGCAGCTCGAGAGTGGAGTCTATCAGGACTAGAGCCACAACCCATGCCAAGCGCCAGAAGTTTAATGGGTGAAATCCAGGCTGCACGACTTAGGATGGCCTTTGCATTCCTCTACCCAGCTAAACTTAGGATTAGCCGACCGGGGACACCGTCCAAGATTTTCCTCAACTACCTGAAAGCAGAAAAATGGGTGGCAGCTACAGTTCGACAGGAGGGGAGAGATCACCATGCAGCTGAAGCGCCCGAAGAAAGCCTCTTTCAGGTCGGTCAAGATTAGTGATCTTAAAGAATGTACTTGGTTACGCTTGGTTTATGACTCCTGCTGGTGCAATGCAGACAAACCTTCACAGTGGTAGCCCCTGTCGCGGTCTTCTTGGAGGCCTTTGGCATGAAAAGTGGACTGGCCCTGTGTGGAGGTAGGTGAAGGATTTATTTAAGCTGTGTCATGCCTTACTAATCGCGCCAGCTCAGAGCAGAGATGCATGGGGAAGCAGACACTTGCAGGGATACTGACTTTGCAGCGAGGGTTGCCGACTCGAAAAGGGAGACCATGGTGGTTCGGACAGCTTGTTTTAATTGTTGACAGTCGGAATACTGTGACTTCCTCACCTGCCTGAGTTGGCCTCTTAATTCTCCATAATCCTGTGGGCAGAAGCGATCTGGAACATCGGACAGTCACGACACATCTGGGGATGTGGGTATCGGCGGGCAACAGGAAGACTGTGGAACCGTGATTAGGAAGTGCGTCCCTACTTGCATGAACAGCATGGTGGTTTTTGCATGAAGTAGGGGATGCATGCAACAGCACTGAAAAGTTAAAGTAACCAGGATGGGACTATCGGTGAGACATTTGGAGGGAATGGGCAATATGAAAATTACATTATGCAGGGTTGTCGGGGAGATTGGGCTGCTGAAAACAATTATTGTACCAGAAACACATCTCACAGCTCGAAAAGGAGGGGAGAGAAGAACTGCATGGGGCACAAAGACTCTGATTGTCTAATGTTAGTTCCATATTGCATGTTGTTATATTCTCTTGTGCCTTGTGCTCAACACATGTTTAACGAGGCTTTTGGGGATTGGAGGGTGGGGGAGACACTGATGGCCATAGTCTGATACTTGTGTTTCATTTTTCTCTTCTAGGGTGGAGGTTGCCACGCATTCCACCCGTGGAGAACGATTTCAGGCCCTGAGCTACAGATGACCTGCACTGCACTCATGCTAAAGGTAGGTAAGCAGGTGTTTTAACTCCCATTCGCATACTTGCCTGTCACGGAGGCTCTGGGTGTCAGTTAACTCCGTGCAACAAGGTCACTGGTCAGAGGGAGGTGTAACCTTCTAATATAGATGGATGCTCAGGTAACTTTGGAAACTCGCCATCTTCAGGAAAGGGATTTCTAACAGGGCAGGTATAGCCCAGTCAGGGGAGGGGGTAATAGTGGTTGTTTGGATGCCCGTTGGTATTTTTGCACTAATGTTGGGGGACGGGAATGTTAAAGTTGGGGTAAGTTAGGGTTTGTTAAGTTTCAAAAACTAGCTAGGTGAAAACTCATGCAGACGTCAAGGGAATTGTCCTCTCAGTTAGCCGCAACATCTTGCAAGGTGCTCAGATATGAGGGGAAAATGGGTAGCTTAACTAAAGTGGTTACAGGAATGTCAATGGGTTAAAATCTGTGGTGAAAAGGAAAAGGTTATGAGTAGATGAAGAAAGCAGGCCCGAATAGTCATTTTGCAAGAGACACACATGGCTGCCCAAGAGGCTCTAAAACTGAAAGGTACATGGGAGGCCAGTGGGTGTCCGTCGCTGTTCAACAAAGGCTAGAGGAGGTCCATTTGGATTCCTAGAGGTTTGAGGGTTATCATTTATAAAGTGGTCAAGGGTGGGGGTAGGTATGTGATGGCACATATGACCATAGAGGGAAGAGGTGCTGTATCAGTGGGGTCAGTATATCCCCTAATGTGGAGGACCACGTTTTTCCAAAGCCTAGCCTTGGATATAGCTAAACTCCATGGTCCCTGGGTGTTGGGAGGAGATTATAATTGTATTAGGGACACCACGTTGGACAGATCCAACCCTAACCTGGTCCCAATGTCAAAGAACGAATGGCCCTAGGGGAAATAGAAGGGCGATACTTTGGTGGACGCCTGGAGACACCCAAAACCCATCAGCAGAAAGTACAGTTTTTATTCACTGCACATAGCTCATGACGCCCGACTGGACTGGGTGTTGGTCAGTGCCCACTTGGGGAATAGAAGCATCCCAATATTCCTCTATATTGGTATCGGACCATGCGTACTCTACAGGTATCCATGACCCTGGGGAGGTGAGAGACCAGGCGAGGGCGGAAGCTCAACCCCGTATTGCTAAGGATAAGGATTTTCTGGCATACATGACTAGGGCCCTGGAGGAATTCTGGACCCATAACAAAAGGGGAAACTTCTTGCTCAGCTAGGTGGGAGGCAATGAAGGCCAGGTAATTTCCTTCTCGGCTTATAAAAAAGGGAAGCACAAAAGACCTGGAAGAACTCTGGCAACGAATTGCAGCCTGAGAGAGGCCCATATGAGGACCCCACACAGCCTTTGTATAGAATAGTGCAGTTGAAGTGAAATTTAACCTTCTAAACACTGCACAAATAGAAAGGGCGATTTTACTGTCAGGAGCAACAGCCTACTTTGATGGTGACAGGGAGGGAAGTTCCTGGCCTGGCAGCTAAGGAAGAGAGAGGAGGACAGGTCTATCACCCAAATTCAGTCTGCATCTGGGATACTTACAATCTCAACTGAAGGGATTGGGAAGGAATTTAGTAGATTCTACCGAACACGGTATACATCAGAAGTGGCAGCCACCCCACAACAAATGCAAGCTTTCTTTGAGAAGGCTCCCCTCGGACACTGCCCTCCAGGATGGCAAATGACCTGGATAGGCCACTGAAGTATTTTAAATACTCAGGCCATCAGAACGCTGGCAGGGGGACGCACCAGGCCCAGATGGTCTGTCTATTGATTTTTAAGGTGTTTAAAGAACAACTAATAGGCCCTCTCTATTTGATGTACTCCAGGAAGGACTGACTAAAGGGACCCTACCACCATCTATGAGGGCTGCCACCATGTCCTCCCTAAGCCGGGGAAAGACCCCCCTCTGTTCCTCATATCGTTCTATCTCGTGCTCACAGCTGACTATAAAATACTGGCCAAAGTGGTGCCACTGCCAGAACGCCTCCAAGAACTCTACATACAGATCAAGCAAGATTTGTGGGGGTAGACAGGAAAGCATAACATCAGGAGAACCATAAACATCCTGTACTCCTGGGGTAAGTATGCGGTAAGAGATGAGGCGGCCATACTAGCACTGGATGCAGAAAAGCCTTGATAGAGTTGAGTGGGGGTATATGTTTGAGGCCCTATCGAGGCAGGGATTAGGAAGGGATCATGGACTGATCACGAACTCTGTATGCCTCCCAAGAGCCCAAATATTAGTGAATGGACACTGTCTGCCCCTTTGAGTTGGGAAGGGAACCAGGCAGGGCTGCCCTTCTCTCTCCTCTATGTCCTGGCATTAGAACCTTTAGCAGCAGCTATCAGAAAGCATGATGGGATACAGGATTCAGGGTGGTGGTAAAGAACACAAAACAGCACTATTGATGACATCCTATTATATTTACAGAACCCTGGGAGGGCCTGCCTGTGACCCATGGTCTATCGCGGAGTATGGAGCACTGTCGTGTCACAAGGCCAATTGACAAAAGTGAACTCCTTCCTGTGGGACGGCTAAACAGACATGAGCTGGCAAGGGTATTGGGGGCCTGATGATGGTGAGTCAGATAAAATACTTGGGGATCCTCATCTCTGCCAAGATTGGAACACTGTACGCCCAGAACTATGGGGCATTAATGAAAAGATTGAGCCAGGACTGTGAAAATGGCAGAATCTACCCTGGCTCTGATTGGGAGAGTCAGCACGGTAAAGATTATGATTCTTCCAAGATGTCTGTATCTCTATCAGTCTCTTCCCATCCGGTGCCTCTCAACCATTTCAAACAGATAAATTCTCTGGTGCATGGTTTCATTTGCAGGGAAACCTGCCCGCATTAGGAGAGCAATATTGCAAATGCCAGCTGGTAGGGGCGGAGTGGGCCTGCCCAACTTTCAGCTCTATTATCTGGCAGCCAAACTGAGCTTTCTGCCAAGGGGATGAACCCTCAGATGTTGGATTGGCTGAACCTGGAGGAGGAACAGATCGGGGATCCCTGAGACACATGTGTTTGTCCGAGGAGTGAGGCTTGGGGTAAAGACGAGCATCAACAACCCTTGCACAATGGCCACGCTGGGGGCCTGAGTGGAATGCGCACAGTAAGTTGAGCATTGGGGAAGGGGTGATGCAATCTCCATATGCAGACCTACCCACAGTAGTAAGACAAAGAGGGACTTACACAGCCCTCATACACCCAGAGGTTAAGAGCCTGGTACTCCAGAGATATCAGATGTGTTCTACAACTTTATGAAGGGGAGGGTATTAGAGTTCACAGAAATTAGAGCCAAATTCTTGATAGACCCTGGGACTACTTTATATATCAGCTAATTCGCTGTCGTCTGGGAGATGCCATGGGCACAGAGTCCGGATGGGCTGAGCTAACTCCCATTGAGGAGGGTCTGTATAACCCTCCCCGGCAGCAAAGCCCTTTCCACATATTACCATACCTTGCTGGGAGCAGAGCCAGATCAAGCCCAACTTACTAGAATGAAGTGGGAGGGGATCTAGGTATCAGCATTGAACATAGCGTCTGGCAAAGTGCAGTTAAGCATCTAAGCATGTGCTCCAGAAACAACAGGCTACGCCAGATACAGCTCAATTTTATGTACCGAGCTTATCTGACCCCTGCCAGGCTCCATGCCATGAGCCCGAAAATTCACACCACTGCCCTAAGTGTCAACAGGCACAGGCTGGCTTTTGCACATGGCGTTGGTTTGTCCAAAAGTGGCTCCCTTCTGGGTCAAGGTGCACAGAATTACGGAATTAACCCTCTCAATGAAATTACCATGCACCCCTGGAATTGTTACTAGGAGCAGAATCACTAAGAGGAAGCAGACAGAATAGCCATCCTCTGTGGGAAATAGCACTGGTCAATGCGAAGAAAACATTAGCCAGACATGGCTGGCGCCTAACCCGCCCTTGTGAAACAATGGGTTAATAACATTAAACTATGTCTCACACTTGAAAACGCCAACACTCAACAAATGGCACTATGGACATATTCAGTAAGCTGTGGGGCCCTTGGAGAGCTATTGAAGTTGGCCATATACCAACATAGCCTTAGTTAATGGTACAAGGGGTAAAGTGATCTAGGGAAGGGCATGATGCGAATGCAGGCACAATGGTAGGAATCTGCCTGTATGAATCTCTCATGACCCATCTTTGCACACCTTTACATTCCAGTTTGGGTCACTAAATACCTGTAACTTGTATATGGTTTTCTGTACCCTCTAAAGGACTTGAGAGGTATATGTTAAGAAATGACAATGAACTTG
Organism: Neoceratodus forsteri; assembly: GCA_016271365.2. NCBI lineage: Eukaryota > Metazoa > Chordata > Ceratodontiformes > Ceratodontidae > Neoceratodus > Neoceratodus forsteri. Next base: position 1,099,906,625 of record CM057451.1, read on the forward strand.
GCAAAGTGTCCAGTTTGATGGATGTATCTCGCTGTTTAATGCAATGTTTTATTTTTTTTTTTTGTTGTTTAACCAGGACTAGCACACTAAGCTGAAAGCTTTTTTTTACAGTGCGACCTGGGAGCACAGGGAAGTTAAGTGACTTGCTCAGGGTCACACAGTATGTAAGGTGGAAGCTGTGGGATTCAAAACCAGGTCTGGTCTGCTGGATGTCACCAGATTTGCAGCTCAGAGCTTAAACCACTGCGCTATACTGCCTCCCAGTGGTCCCATGCAGTGGTTGGTAAGAATGAAATGGTGCCTGTTTGTATATTTGATGTATTGTTGCTTTTCTCAATAAAAATATTTTACAAAACAACAAAAAAAGAGTGAGACTGGTGGCTCTGGCGGGCTGCTTGACCCAGAGCTGCGGGACCTCGACTGCCAGTGTGCCGAATGGCAGAGGATGCAGGAACCAGTGAGGGATGCTTAGGTTCCCCGAAAGGTCAGGGTCCCAAGGGTTAGGAGTGGCTCAGGAAGCTGATCTGACCCCCTTGGACTGAAGAGAGAGGACTGGAGTCCTGGAGAGGAAGCATCCTCCTTGCCCTGTGACAACAGGTCGACCAAGTTTGAAGAAAATCTCAACAGCCTGGTCGGCCTTGTCTCAGCTGACAAGCCTGGACGGGACACCATAGGGGCCAGCAGCTTGGACCAAAGCACTGGCCAAAGCTGATTCGTTGATGAAGGTTGACAAGTAGGAGCATGGGAATCTGAGGCTGAAGAGCACTCACAGTCCCACGACCTGCATGGGAATGCTTAGCTTTCGCTTTGGAGTTCTTAGAGGATTTAGACCCATGGGAAGGGCCCTCCCGAGGGCAGAAAGGGACTGGCATAAGTCCCGAACACCCCAGTAAAAGAAGCACCAAAACTCAATGGGACCAGTGCGGACACCAAAGAAGTGGCTGCCACAGCCTGAACTGCAGCTTTCTTGAAAGCCGCTAACTGTTCAGCAGACCCAGCAGCTGTGGAGACCACCTGACGGGCATCCTTGGACCAAACAGGGGAGCCACTTGTCCAGGACGCAAGCACAAATTGTAGGCATTGGTCCTCCAAAGTGGAGGGGTGTGTGCAGCACAATCCACAAACCTGGGGATTGTGTTCCTGGCCCAGTCAGTAAATGCATGTGGTGTGAGGGTCCATGCGCAACATTTTCTGGCTGCACGGACAAAGTCTGAAACTGGGCACCAACTTGAAACAGTCGGAAAAATGCAGAGCAACGGAAGACCAACACAAGATTTGAAAAAACAACGATATGGCCTTCACCAAGCATGGAGCTGTGATGGCGGAACCTGTTTCTTCCAGCAGAAAGGAGGATCTGATGCCAGCGGGCGGTGCCAAGAAGGATAGGTAGGAGCAGACAGCTGAAGACCTTCCGGCAAGTCTTAAAGGGAAAGAATTCTGCCAGAAGAGTGGATAATACACTTTGTAATATGGCTACAAATCTCCTCCATAAATCCAGCACAATGGTGGATTTAAAGACACCGCGGGACACAGGCAAGCGGTCATTAATCCACTAGATACGCACACTGCTGCAGAAAAACAAGTTACCAGCAGGTGAAACAAATTAGGAACAACATAATTATCCACGCACTCCAAAACATTCAATACATCTGGTAACACTAAGAGCGAGTAGTACGAAACAACAGAATGGATAATTTCACAACAACCTTTTCTATCTGCGTGTTATCAGAATACAGCGTATGTAGACGAACAGTTCACCTATTATGTACTTGATATGCTCAGAGAGAACTCGAACAGCAAGAAATAGACAACACTTCCCAAACCAGCATCTCTGATGCCAGATCTCAAACTAATAAAACCTCAATAAATATTACTTTACTCATTTATACATTGTACATTTCTTTCTCTCATAACTACTAACACCAGATACCACACCAACATCCATATTACAAGTGCATTAAAGACCTCGACAGGAGGTCATTCCTAGTAATGCCATGGTTGGGTGGTGGGAAGCCCGAGGCTGCCCACACCCCAACCATGCATTAATGCATGGGAAATGACCTCCTGTCTCAGCCATTAATGCTTACATATTCATGCCCTGGGAAACTTTTTTTTGTAACTTACTAAACTCTGTTTTTCAGTTTACAGACACGGGCTGAGGCTACTGAGCCCTTCAATGGTGGCTGGTGTCTCATAGCTCCCATCTTATAGTGCTCATAGCTACTTAAACTCCCTACTCTGCGGGTATCTCCGTGACTACATAAGGTCACAAGACCTGTCCCCACCAGCATGTATCCCATGTCCGTTTCCATGGGAATGTGAGAACACTAATGATGCAAAATTAACACTGTGGACTTGATTTCCTAAACAATGAAAATTAGCTGCAACTGCATCCCACTGTCCTCAAAGTTATAGCTTAAAACAGCAATTACATAAGAACTTACTGTAACAGTAGATCTTGAGAGAGGTTCCTGCAGCAGGTATTCACTGATAGGAGTGCATACCCTGGTGTCGGGCCGCACGGCAAACTTCGCTAGCAATACATGGTGGGGACCACCCGGAGTTACATGACTGGACGCCAGCATGACAGTATATAGGGGTGGTCCCTACGCGTCCTCCAGTTCTCCCGCGGAAGATCTTTGTAAGGATAATGGAGAAAGGAGCATAACTCCTAGATCCCGGAGCTGCTGACAGTAGCCCTGAAAAGGGATAGGAGAAACAGAAGCTGGGGAAGGTGGAGGAAAATATGACCTACTGCAGGAACCTCTCTCAAAAATCTACTAGTATGGTAAGTTCTTATGTAACTGCTATATCTTACTTGAGAGGGTTCCTGCAGTAGGTCGGAGATCACGGTCTGGGATGCAGAATGTCTACCAACTAGAGAACAGTTAAGATAAGAGGCCTTGCCAGCCCGTTGGCGTGCGGGCATGGCTGCTGTCTCAGCACGCTGATGACCCGGTTCGGAATGGATCGGGAGCTGAGCCGGCCGGGGGTTAGGGATAGAGCATCTGTGGACTGCTTCTTCCTACTCTGGGGAGGTGGGGTTGAGTGTCTGATGCTAATGCGGATCCCTAAGCGGAGGCCAGGGGTACCACAGCAATCAGTGCCACCATGTACAGGGGCGGGCGGACATGGGCCATCATTGCACGTCCCCGCCCCAAGGGAATTACATCACCAAAAATGCTGGCCCCACTAATGAGCCGGGTCTGGCGCCATCCCTCTGGCCACCTAAGTCTGCTGCTGTAGCTCCACTGGGAGCCCCTGGGCATGAGAGGCAGGTTACTGGAGCCTGATGAGCCTGTTCGACAGGCTAGGGATGCCCGCAACAAAATATAAAATAAAAACCAAAAATAAGAGGCCTTGCAGGACAGCAAGTCCAAAACTGGCTCTATGACTAGAGGCAATGTCCAGACTGTAATGCTTAGTCAAAGTGTGGACCAGAGACCAAGTAGCTCTGACACAAATGTCCGAAGTGGACACATTTCATGGGAAGGCATTGAAAGCAGCCATTCCATGGGTTGAGTGACCTTAACTTCCCCTGAAGGGGCTTCTCATTCTTCTGTTAGACGTACAAGATGCAATTTGCCAACCATTTAGACAGGCCCTGTTTAGAGAGGGCGTACCTTTACATTTAAAAGCGAAACAAAACAACTGGTCAGATTTAGCACCTCCTTGATCCGAGAAATATAGTATCTCAAAGTCCTGTGCATAGCCAATGTGTGCAAAAGGTATTTCTCTGTTGGAATATCGGGATAATAAACCGCAGTTAAACATCTTGGTTCAACATAAATTCTGAAACCACTTTGGGTAGAAAGGAAGGATTAGTCTGCAGAGTCACCCGGTCTCTGTGGAAAATTAAATAAGGCTCCTTGCAAACGAGGGCCTGGAGTTCTGAAATTCTTCGAGCTGAGGTAATAGCGACCAAGAAGAACGCTTTCCAGGACAAATAGTACATGTTTCCACTTGTTGCCAGCTCAAAAGGGACAAGATAAATTTCTCCACAATAAAATTTAAGTCCCGGGGAACCGGACTACGGACCAGAGGTTTTAAGTGAAGGATCCCTTCAGAAAGGTTTTAGACCTCCAGCTGTGCTAGGGTTTTACATCTACCGAAGGTGGTAGGCAGAAACTGCAGACAGAGGGACCTTCAAGGAAGAGTAACTGAGGCCAGAATCAGACAGCTGCAAGAGGTACTAAAGGACCTGGGCGCTGAGCAAGAGAATGGGTCCATGCCCTTGCCACAGCCCAAATAGTAAATCTCTTCCACTTCATGGCATAGGTAGATCTAGTGTATGGTTTCCTGGCCTCCACTAGGATCTGGGCAACTCAAGCAGAGACTCCAAAGCATGAGACCACTATGTCCAAAGGTGCCACGATGCAAGTGGAGAGACTTGAGGCTTGGGTGCACCAGGCTGCCCTGCTCGTGAGACAGAAGGTCATAAAGGAGGAAGAGGTACTGGGGGTTCCACTGTCAGTTGTTGTAGCAGGGGAACCAGATCTGCCGAGTCTGAAGGGGAGCTATGAGAATCATATGAGTGCCTCTGCTTGAGCTTCAGCAGAACCTTCTGCAGAATTGGAAAGAAAGGAAAGCGTACAGAAATCTCCTGTCCAACAGAGAAGGTGTGTCTTGCCTAAAACATCATGCCTGTGAACGAGCGAGCAAAAGTTGGGTAGTTTTGCATTGGATGGGGAGACAAACAGGTCTATTTCTGGCCAACCCCACTGATCGAAAAGATCTTCCACTACCTCCTGCTTTAGTTCCCACTTGTGTGCCCACGCAACGGGTGGCAGAGACTGTCCGCCAGGATATTGTGAACTCCTGGGACATGGGCTGCTGTCAGAGATGGGCCATGCTGGACTGCCCAGTACCACACTTGTACTGCCTCCTGCAAAGGGGTATGGATCGGTGCCTCCCTGTTTGTTTATGTACCAGACCTTGGCAGTGTTGTCAGTCTGATAAGGAGTGTTTCCAGTTGCAAGAGGGGCTGAATGCCTGGACCACGAGAGCACTACCTCATCTCTAGGGCATTGATTTGTAATGTTCCTTCTTGTGGGGACCATCTCCCCGAGTTCGATGGTCTCCCAGGTGAGCTTCCCAACACTGACCCGAGGCGCCGGTTGTGAGGGTCATGGAAGGAGATGGGGACAGAAAGAGGGCCCCCGAGGAGAAGTTGACAGCTCCTGCCACCAGAGAAGATCCTCTCATACTGCTGGAGATCAGGACCCTGTGGTCCATGTCATCAAAGCGTTGGTCCCACTGGACTCTGAGGGTCCATTGGGTCACCCTCATATGCAGTCTGGCCAACAGAACTGTGGGGATGGCAGCCACCATTAGGCCCAACAGCCACAGGACAGACCATGCTGTGGTCCAGTGAGAGTTGGACACAGACAAAGCTCGTTGAATCAGAGTACCCGCCCTGTCCAGAGGTAAGAAGGCCCTGCCCTGGACCGTATCCAGCACTGCTCCAATGAATTGGAAGCACTGGAGAGGGTGAGAGTTGAGACTTGGGATAGTTCACAGTGATTCCAAGCTGAGTAAAGAGGTTCAGGGTGGAGAAGAGTGCTTCCATCAGCCTGTTCTGAGACGGGCTGACAACAGCCAGTCATCCAGGTATGGGAACACGAAGTCCCTTGCAGTGCAGGGCCATGGCTACTACCACCAGGCACCTGGTAAAACCTGGTGCCAAAGAAAGGCCAAAAGGGAGGGCCTTGAATTGATAGTGGTTCTTCTGAAAGGTGAACCAAAGGAAACAACGGTGGGCCTGGAGGATAGGGATGTGCAGGTAAGCATCCTGCACATCCAGTGAGCACATCCATTGATTCTGTTGGAGCAGGGTAAGAATCCCTGGAGGGTAAGCATGCAGAACCTCTTGTAACCTCTTGGTTTGGGTGCTCAATGATCTCCTGATTGCAAGAGACCAGAAGCACCGTTCCATCTTGGTGCTTCTTGATCTCTCATCAGCCTTTGACACCATGGACCATAGGGTGCTGCTTGAGTGCCTCGTGGTCATCTGTGGCCTGTCTGGTACAGTTCTCAGATGGTTTCATTCTTTCCTCACTGGCAGGTCACAGAGTGATATCAGGACTTGTTCCTCTGATTCATTCTTTCTGCCATGTGGGGTCCCTTGAGGTTCTGTGCTGTCCCTGTTTATGCATGGGACAGGCATAAGGCAGTCCTAGTGGGGGGTAGGAGGAAGTAAGCTGTTGGTTAACTAGGATCTGCAGCTTATCTGTTAGGTAGGAAAATGGGCAGACTAGGTGGGCCAAGCGGTCCTTATCTGCCGTCAAATTCTATGTTTCTATGTCCCCATGTTGTTCATGGTGTATATGCTGCCATTAGGAGACACTGTGAGGAGGTATGGGCTGAGTTTTCACTGCTATGCAAATGATACTCAGCTCTACCTGTACTTTGTACCGCCCAGGGTAGTGCGCCCCGGTGTTTAACAACTGCTCGCAGAAATCCAGGACTGGATGAATACCTGCTGGTTAAAACTCAGTTCCGACAAGACTGAGGTGTTGGTGGTGGAACGGTCACCGGATAGAAGGGTTAGCTGCAGGATGTCCCTCAGGGCTTTGGCTTGGGAGTACCAAGTTGTTGACCTCTGAATGGGCGCAGATGTCGGCTGTGGTCAAGTTCTCTTTTACCATCTGAGGAACATCGCCGGATTAGGCACCTTGTTCTCTCCGTGACCTTCCAACTTTGACCACGCCTTTGTGACCTTGGCGCCTTGACTACTGTAACTCCTGTACCTAGGGCTTGGGGTTGATATCCGCTGCTTGCAGCTGGTGCAGAACGCTGCAGCCAGGTTGCTGTCTGGATTAACTCAATCCAGTCACATTACACCTGTGCTGTGTGAACTGCACTGGCTGCCAGTTCAGTGGCAGATCGCCTTCGTGGTCGGCTTGCTGACCTATAAAGCACTACACAGCCAGGGTCTGAGTTATCTGCAAGATCTTCTGAATCCTTACTGTCCCTCCAACCGCTCAGTTCAGCTGATGAGGGACTGCTGGAAATTCCCAGGGTACGACTGAAAACTTCTGGAGCTCAGGCGCTTGCATTTGCTGCCCCACCGTGTGGAATTATCTACCTCGTCGGATACAAGAGTGCCTGACAGTGGAGAGCTTTAACACTGCTTTAAAAACACATATTTTGGACTTGCTTTTGATGAATATATTTAAATTGATGAGGAGTAAGATGTTAAGATTTTAAGTATTTTTGTTGGTTTTAAGATGAGGTTAGGAATTGAGTGTTTTATGTTTTAGAATTCTCACGATTTTAAATTATCTTATTTTTGTACAGCGCTTTGGTACATCGTGAACTGCGCTCAACAAATAAAGATTACTATTATTTATTATTATAGGTTAAGCAGGCTGAGGTCCAGAATGGGCCTCAGACTGCCTGTCTTTGGGGACCACGAAAAAATGGGAGTAATACCCCCTTCATGTCTGCCTGAGAGGAACCGGCTCTGTGGCTGATTTGTCTAACAGAGCCTGGATTTCTGGCTGGATGAGAAGCAGATGACCTGATGAGTAGTGAGAGCTGCCCGCAGGATTGTCCGGGGTCTGTCCAGGAACTTGACTGAGTGCCCTCTGCGATGAGTTGCAGGACCCAAGCATCGGTGGTTATCGCCTCTCCCATGTAACCTCCCCCCACGGACTCCTCTGAGAAGACGAGAGGAGGAAGGAGATCCCCGAGCCAGGAGGTGGAGGGAGGGCCACTTTGCTGCCTCCAGTGGACTTCTGGGATTTTGCCTGAGGTGTCTGGGGCCCGATCCAGTGGAGTGGCGCTTACCCTGGTGTCTGTTCTGGCTCGGGCTATTCCATCTCTTTTGTGGGTGGCAAAAGGCTGCTTGGGTTTTGACCTGCACGATACATGAAGCGGACATCCCAGGGATTTGTCACTCTCGTGCAGCTCGTTTATAATATCTTTAGCGTTGCCACCAAACAGGACGGAACTCCTGAAGGGGCATCCAGTAGAGTGGTCTGGACGCCTTATGCCAGTCCCACAAGACGGAGCCATGCCAGACGCCTCAAGCAACTCCAAAAGCCATGCATCGGGCCACCTAGTCTGGCACAAAATGCATGAAGGAAAGAGGACTTGTGAAGTATCACCTTGTCCAGCAGCTTATTTTTGAGTTCCTCATCCAGGATAGACTGAAGCTTTTTCTCTAAGTCAGACAGAGCTGACTTCTGGAAGGAGACCATGGGGCCAACATAATTAAGAGAACAGATAGCACGGTGGAGGAAGTGTAGACCTGGTGGCCATACTGGTCCATCTGCTTGGACTCTTTGTCCGGAGGTGAGGCACTCAGATGCTTTGGTTGAGCCGACCTATCATGGGCTGCTGTGATGACTACAAGTCCCAGCTTTGGGTTGACTCGTGGGTGGTTTACTTGCTCCGGGGATGAGAAGTCCTATATCAGCCTTTTTGAGATCATAGGAATAGAGGATGAAGTCACAAAAGTAAACCAAACTCAGGAGTTTAATTGCAAAAATTGCTAGTTACTTATTTGCAAGTATCGCGGGTGGAGAGCGTGACTGTTTTACAGGTTTTACTTGCAAATAAAGTAATTAGTACTTTTAAGATTAAACTCTGACTGCATTTACTTTTGTACTTCATTATTCAGTGTTTGTAAAGACACACCTGTTGTTACTGATGCTGCCCTTTATTTTTAAGAATAAAGGACGGTTGTTGCCACATTGTAGACGTTAGATCTTTGCATGCCCTGTCCAAGGTGGAAAGGAAGGGATCCGACTGGTTAAATTCAGGTGCTCAGCTAGCCTCTTCCTTTTGGATCCATTTCCTGGGATGCCCAACTGCAAGCCTGCGGGATGGATCTGAGGAGTTCACAAAGATGGTTCCTCTGTTGGAGATCTGAGACTCCTTGGGTTGTGGTTCCACTAGGGAATTAAGCTCTGAATGTGCTTCAGATTTGGAGTCATAGTCTGAGTCTGAATACTCCAGTGTGCTATGCACAGAAATATCTGGAACCTCCTCTATAACCCTAATGCCTGGGAGGCCTGCAGTGCCTGCCAAAGTCTCTCTCTGATGACTGATGGTGCGACCAGGAATGGGCTCCTAGGTATTACTCTATGGGTCAGGGTAGAAATCACAATCAGATTGGGGTGCCCCAGCTCATGCAGGAGCTGCAATTTGGCATCCTGTCATCAGGCCGGAAATAACCCTGAGGTTCCGGCTGAGGAGGAGGTGGGAGGGCTGAGGAGGCGGTGGAGGCTGGTAGTCTGGGAACCCCAAAGGAGAATATGGGAGGTAATCAGGAGCCTGGTACCAATAAGAGGTAGTGCTGATGGTACCCTAGGTACATATGGCTCGGCGTCAGATAACCGCGTTGGAGCATGCGACAGGAACGCAGACGCCCACCTGGCACTGGATAGCCCTGGGGAACTGTGGTGGCAGGTAGCCAGGGTTCGAGCCTGTAGGGTCGGATGGTGGAGGGGATGAGGCTCGGGAAGGCGGCGGGCCGGGGATGACTGAGAACATGAGGGTCCATCTGCAATCCTGGGGTTCTGGTTGGAATCCCTGAAGGGCAGGTGGAGGCTCTGGCATCAGAGCGAGAAATCCAGAGACCATTCCAGAGTCTGGAGGAAGGCCCGCATTGGGGGTCTAAGAGGCCTCAACATCTGATCCGAGACTGGCGAGGGGGAAGAATAGAGACCCCCATCGTGGATCTGCTGGAGAAGCAGGAAGCTCAGAAAAGGCACCTGACTTAGGGAAGAAATCCCTGGCCAGAAGTGCTCATGTCCCAGGGGTCCGGGAAAATGAGAGGTCAGGCTGGGTCAGTGAGTCCCGGTAGGGAGATCCCTAATGGGACAAAGAGATGCCTGGAAGCTGGTTCTGTGCAACGTCAGATGTTAAAGTCAGGTCCGACAGGAGAGATTCGCTGAGCGGTCGCTCGGACAGGCCAGCGACCGAATGATCGGCCTCGACTGGAGCGGACAGCTGAGGAGCCGCATTCAACACAAGTCGAGTCGGGTGGACAGCAGAGGAGCTGGAGTCCAGCTTATCTACTGAGGCCGTGCACCTGGCAGCGGAGCCAGAGGGTGACTGATCAGCCTGAGAGCTAACGAGAGGCCCCACAGAAGAATCCTCCTGGGAAAAACACCTGTAAGCCCACTGACCATGGCCGGAAGAGTCAGTGACCTATCTGCTGGAGCGGATAGCAACCGTGAGAGATACTCATCGAGGTGGACACCCCACCTGAAGTAGTGTCGGCTGTCTGGCAAAGCTGGGTAGAAGGGACCGTCCTGGCATTTCTCCTTCTTTTCTTTGCACTCTGAGGTGCGAGGATGAACGCTCCCACAGCTCCTGAAGCTCCTTTTCATCGATGCAAGCTGTTTTACAAAATATGGGCATCGAGGGCTTCTGGTGCCTGACAAGTGTGGCCTGGTTTAAAGACTGGCAGATGTTGCTGTCATCAACCCGATGTTTTAGGCCTAAGCAGAGGATGCAGCATGAGATATCGTCCCTGTGCAGGAATCTGAGTGCCGCACTGTGAGCACTTCTTAGATTTATGCAAAGACATGCATTAACTATTGTGAAAGAACTTTAGAAAAAAGAACAGAAATACTTGAAAAATATCAGTCAACTGTGGCAGAGTACACCGCGAGGTCCACGTATACAGGTCGACGGCGTGAAAGAATTAGAGGGCGGCATGGGGACTGCCCCTGTATACTGTCACGCTTGACGCCCCATTATGACGCTTGGGGCGTCCTCACATGTGGTTGCTAGCTAGAAGTTTGCTGTGTGGTCCTGATGCCAGAGGGTGCAGTCCTATCAGCGAAGACCTACTGCAGTTACCCTCTCAAGTAAGATCCTTGTTTACAGTATCCTCAAGCTCACCTATGTGTTTTTGCCTAAATATATCTGTCAGGAAGCAGAACCGAGATCATTTCCATATAGTAACTGTGCTGTAGACAGTAGTTTGAGGCTTATACTCAGATGCATAATAAAACATTTTTCACTCACAAATGCTGTTTTAGAGTTCACAGAAGTGGTCTAGGCTACCACATCCTACAGTAGCAACTTGTGTCTCTCAGCTCTGCATGCATAATACTTCTGTGCTCTGGGGCGGGATCCTGTGTCAAGATGTCAGGTTACATGACACACTTCCGATAGTGTGCGCCTCGTGTCTGTTCCCATAGGAATATAAGATGTCAGCTGTAGCCCTTAAAGTGCGGCACCATGATCTGGTGCTAGATGGGCAGTTCCCCAGGAGTCAATATTGGAGTTTTTCTAGTTCAAAAATAATAAACCCTGGTACTAAATAAACCCATCTATGGCTGTTTTGATAGCCTGCAGTTTAGCACAGAAAATGCATCTGTCTTGTGATACTTTATTAGGCTTCTGTTATTACATTACAATTTAAAGAACCTCTAATGTATATGTACTGGTGCATAACAACATAACTAGACTGTGCAGGGTTCAGATGTACCAGGGATTGTCATCTGCTGCTGGGGACAGTTTTCTGCTATTTTCTCCCTACCCCATGGACATCTGCATGACTGGGCGCGGTGGAGCAGTGTGCATCTCGTCCCGCTGTGAGCTTGGCGATGTCCCTTCCCACCATGTTTCAGTTGCAAGTTCACTTGTTGTCACCCAGGTGCCAGCTTTACAGCAGAGACAGAGACCTCCTTCCCAGAGGAGAGAGTGGCCTTTGAGATGCTTAATTGTCCACATCCCACAGATTGCCAAGACGATGAGCCTGGCTTGTTCCTGAACCTGGGTCGCTGGCAGTAGTTCTGCCGCTGCTCTGTTGGGCAGGCTTTTTTCCCTTAAGACATGATAATATAACTCTTACTATCCACCTACCCCAATGTCGAACACAGAGCTGACAGGTTTGTGGTCGCTGGTCCTTAAGGGCATGTGGCTACGGTACTTCAGTGCGTGACAGTTTTCCTTTCCACAGGATTCGATCACACCACGCAGGAGCTCGGCACTTCTCACTGTAAACAAGTTAGATGATGAAATTGCACATGCAGAGCAACCCTGGCACGTAAAATGGACATTTCTCTGGGACTGGATGGCTCTGTGGACTGGCAGCAGATCAATAGGCATTCACCACTACATCACTGGTTCAAATCTGGCCCAGATCTGTAGTGGCTGGAAGCCACTGTCATCTCATTCATGCTCAGTGACGTGTAAAAAACAGTCCAGTTTCTAGTGGACAGAAGTCCACACCCCAAAGCCATCATCACAACTGGCATTCACTGGCAACCCAGATGGCAGTTTTGCATCAGCGCCAATGAGTAGGCCTGGGCATGGTGTCTGGGCTGCCCTCTCAGCTACTACAGTGGTGTCCCGCCATGACAGGCTTGAGGTAATTGGACAGGGTGGTAGGAGGAAACCTTTAAAGTGGCTACCTGTGCTGTAACTGTCATAGTGGTAAACAGGTAAATTTAGACTCCAGATAAGTCTGGCAGCTTTCAGGGCTGCTACAAATCCATCAGAATGGGTGTTGTTATTAACATCTTCACAGTTTTTAAATAGTTTTGAAATCTGGTACTTTTCCTTGATAAAATGCAACAAAATACAACAACAATGGTAGTAATCAATACAGCAGTTTTATATCTGAAATTTCATAAAAAATAATTATGGGGTCTGGCCAATTGAGTCCAGCAGTTGCTCTACCACTCATGATGCTGTGGCAACCGGGGGAGGAGGCTTGAGTGTCAGTGGATGCTCTACTCCAGGAAGATGGGTCGGGCCTCTGCTGCAATGCTGCCACCTAGGGGACCACAGGTGGTAATGCAGAGAAGGTAAGCAGGCTAGGGACGGTCATCTACTGAGGCTCACGTGCAGCATGCCATTGTGTGTGAGGCACGATTAAGGCCCCACATAAGCTTTTTTTTAATTTTATTTATTTGGAAACTGGTAACTAGGAAAGACACCCCAAGCCCAAGCTCGCTTCGAGGTGCAACTGGGAAGGGGTACAGAGGAAGAAACAGCAGCACAATATATAATTTTAAAAACTGTGGAGCACCATTAGATAAAAAATTTAATTTGTACAAAGCTGGAATAAATGCAAAACTTAAATATGCGGATTAAGTGTGATGCAGCTCACAAGAACACCTAACAAATGCACATTCAGGAGTGGCTATAAAACTCGGTGAACAAGCAGAATGTTAGCAACATGACTGACTGTCAAGGGAAAGGTAACAGGAGCAGGTGGAAAGGAGTTGGAGTTTGAACTGGTGCCTGAGAGAACCAAGGGATGGAGCGTGTCGGATGGAGGAGGAGTTGGTTCCAAAGTGAAGGAAGTCAATAGGCGAAGGCAGACTGTCCGGCAGAGGAGTGAGGGTGAGAGGTGGAAAAACTGCGATGGTCCCTTGAGCAAAGAGAACAGGAAGCAGGGGGCAGTTAGGAGAGGAGCGAGGAGAAGTAAGAAGGAAGAGAACCAAACCCATATTTGGATATGAAGGAGGTACAGTGAGCTCATGGCATGTAAAGGCAGAGGAGGATGAACAGGGATGAATACAGTGAGCAATGTGTGTGTGTGTGTGTGTGTGTGTGTGTGTGAAGTGGGGAGATTGTAGAAAGTGTCAGGAGGAGTTGCAGAGAGTGTCCAATCTGGCTAGGGAAGAGGAAGGGGAAGAGGTGGTGCCACAGTCCACGTCCCGCATAGTCAAATACAGGGAGCACCATTTTAGTAACCAGCTCCCTATGCAGATGCACTGATAAGCAGTCTTTGTTGTGTGCACAGAGCACCACATTTTGGGACACAGTTTAGCATGGATAGCATTGATATGGGCTGAGAGGTCCAGCTTGCTATCAAGCCACACACCAAGGTACTTGAAAGCCTGGGCTATTTCAAGAGGTGTGCCATCTACAGTGGTAAAACAGGAAGAGCACTGAGTCTGGCCAATTTCTGGCTGGTACCAAAGGTCATGGACACCATTTTTTGTGTTGACTTGGAGCTAGTTGGATTGGAACTAGTGCAGAACATTGTTGAAATTCTGCTGGAGCAGGTCTTTCACAGCTGCGGTGGAGGGACCAGAGGTGGATAGGACTGTGTCATCTGCATATCCCTGTAGGGGAGTTGGCACAGGCAGAGGGGAGGTAGTTTAGGAAGATGGAGAAAAGGATAGGACCATGAATGGGGCCCTGTCTGATGGGAGAAACTAGAGCAAAAAGACACGACCCTGGCCCCTGAGGCAATGGGACCAGAATGTGCTGGGCCCTCCTGTGTCCATCAGGCCAGCCTGCCAAATGAAACCTGGGAGAATTTGGGAGTATATCTCCCACCCCAATCCCACTGAGGAGGACATAACCACCGGCCCATTGGGGAGGGGGTGCACCAGCATGGAGACACAAGGCATAATCAGCCTGTGATTTGGACTCCATGAGAGGAGGGGTGAGAGACTGAAGGACAGGAAAGAAAAATTACTCACCTTAGTAATTATGTTTCTTCTATTGGAGTCTTGCTGTATTCTGACTAATGCAGTTAGCCCCAGTCTTTAAACTGCCCCGGAGAACAAAGTGTTAACTTTCTATGCAGAGCATAGAATGCTGAGCTCGAGCTTGGTTGGTGTCTCTGTCTGTTTCCATTTGAAATCTAACCGCAGATCTTTACAGCAAAAATTCACTAGCTATCCTATGTGGAAATTGTAAAATTTTATTAGCTAACTGAGAACAAAATGTTTTGATTCCAAAAGGAAGACTCAAGTCAGGAAACCCAAAACAAAAAAAACCTTCAAATAAGAAGAATAACAAGATAAACATCAAAACAAAAAGCAGAGGGTGTAAAGGAGCACCCTTGAGGTGTAACACGCTCTGCCCACCCACTCTCCCAAAACCAGGTTCTGAGAGGGAGGCGGGAGGGTCAGAATACAGCAAGACTCAATAGAAGAAACATAATTACTAAGGTGAGTAATTTTTCTTTAAACAACATGAAGTCTTGCTGTATTCTGACTAATCGAGACTACTAAGCAGTACCTCCATGGAGGAGGGACAGAACCTACTTTGGGAATAGGCTCTGAAGTACTGTTGTGTCAAACCGAGCATCACTCCAGCCTGGCTATCCAGAGAGTAATGCTTGGTAAAGGTATGGACTGTTTTCCAGGTGGCTGCTTGACAAATTTCTAAGAGAGGAATATCCCTAGCCACAGCCAGTGAAGCAGCTGTACCTCTTGTAGAGTGAGCCTCAGGCCTGAGAGTGAATCTTTCCCAGTTTCTCATAGCAGAATTGTAAACAAGACACAACCACCTGGCAATCGTTCTCTGGTGGCAGGTTTGCCTTTCCCACTTCTCCATAAGTGAGGAACAACTGAGGGAGTCAAACCTGTGACCCTTGGTATGCTCTATGTAGTAGCTAAAGGCTCTTTTAACATCTAAACTGTGTAGCCTCCTCTCCACTGAGGAAGAAATGATCAGTGAAGAAAATAGGAAGAGACACAGACTGATTCAAGTGGAAATCTGAAACGCTTGGGCAAGAACCTTCTATTGGTTCTAAGGAACACTTTTATCTCTGTGAAGAAAAACTACTCACCTTAGTAATTATGTTTCTTCTAATGGAGTCATGCTGTATTCTGACAATAGCAGTAATTCCCAACCTTGAACTGCCCCGGAGAACAAAGAGTTAACTTTCTATGCAGGGCACAGAAAGCTGAGCTCGACTGAAGTCTCTGTCTGAGTGATTCAAACCTAAACCGTCAGATTCTTACAAGCCCAACTAAACTAAAAATTCTATGTGGAAATTGTAAAATTCTACTAGCTAACTGGCTGAAAAAGTTTGGATTTCCAAGGAAGACTCAAGTCAGGAAACCTAAAACAAAACCCAATGTACTAAAATAACAATAAAAAAATCAGCACCCAAACAAAAGGAGGAGGTGCAAGCAAAAACACCCCTGGGTGCAACACTGCACCTGCCCACCCACTTTCCAAAAACAGGTTCTGAGAGGGGAGGTCAGAATACAGCAAGACTCCATTAGAAGAATCAAAATTACTAAGGTGAGTAATTTTTTCTTCAAACAACATGAAGTCTTGCTGTATTCTGACAATTGCAGACTCATCAAGCAGTACCTCCAAGGAGGAGGGACAGAACCTACTTTGGGAATAGGCTCTGAAGTACTGCTGTGCCAAACCGAGCATCACTCCTAGCCTGGATATCCAGAGAGTAAAGCTTGGTAAAGGTATGGACTGTTTTCCAGGTGGCTGCTTGACAAATTTCTAACAGAGGGATATCCCAGGCAGCAGCCAGGAAGCAGCTGTACCTCTTGTGGAATGAGCCCTCAGGCCTGAGGGTGGAGTTTTTCCAGCTTTTCATAGCAGAATTCTATACAAGACACAATCCACCTGGCAATAGATATTTTGGTGGCAGGTTTGCCCTTCCAACTTCCATAAGTGAGGAATAACTGGAGGAGTCAAACCTGTGACCTCGGCACGCCTATGTAGTAACTAAGGGCTCTTGTGACATCTAAACTGTGTAGCCTCCTCTCTCTGAGGAAAAATGATCAGTGAAGAAAACAGGGAGAGACATAGACTGGTTTAAATGGAAGTCTGAAACCACTTTGGGCAAGGACCTTCTATTGGTTCTAAGGACCACTTTATCCCTGTGAAATGAGATAAAATCAGGTTCCACTGACAGTGTTTGCAATTCACTGATACGCCTGGCAGAGGTAATGGCTACCAAGAACACAGTTTTCCAAGTCAAGTACTTAAGCTCTGCTGAAGACAGGCTCAAAGTGGGTTGCATAAGTTGAGCAATGCAAACATTCAAATCCCAGGCAGGGCAGGGTCTCTAAAAGGAGGATTGGTGTAAAGCAATTTCTTTAATAAATTTACAGAACACAGGATGCGAAGATGGTGAGGAAGGCTTCCCACAGACAAAAACGCAGAAACACCTGACAAATGTACCTTGAGAGTAGCTGGTCTGAGGCCTAGGCCATTAAGATGGACCATATAATCCAGATCCGTAGGCAATTCAGCAGTGTCTGAGAAACATGTTCTTAGAACACCAAATACTTAATCTTTTCCATTTGGAGATGTAAGTCTTTCTGGTGGAGGACTTTCAAGAAGCCTTGAGGATATCCAGAACCCTTGGGAAAGATGCAGATCTGCAAACTCTAACTCTTCAAGAGCCATGCTTTGAGATTGAGAGACTGAAGATTGGGGTACCAAATCCTTCCCTGAGAAGACGTTAACAGGTTGTAATTCCCGGAAGAGACGGGAAAGAGGGACTGCTAGGACAGCAACAGGGGGTACCAGGGCTGTCTTGCCCAATCTGGACCAATCAGAATCACCTTGCATGGTTGAGACCTTATTTTAACCAAGACTTTGAACAGGAGTGGAAGGGGAAAAGCATACAGAAACTTCCCCTCCCAATTCAGGATCAGGATGTCCAGAGGGACTAAGCCCAGTACTGGAGGTCTGCAACAAAAGAGAGGAAGTTGGTGATTGTCTGGGGCTGCAAAAAGATCTATCTCAGGAGTGCCCCACCTTGAAAAAAATCACCTTCAATACCAGAGGGTCCAGGGACCATTCATGATAGCCCTGTGAGATCCTGGCTCAGTGCATCTGCTAGCGCACATTGTCCTCCCCTGGAAGGTGAACTGCTATCAGAGAGGATTGCAGGAATAAGCCAGGGACCACAACTTCATGGCTTCTGTGCACAAGGCCAGTAACCGAGTGCCTCCTTGTTGTTGATGTACCACATGGTGGTGGTGTTGTCTGTTCTGACCTGAACCACCTTGTTCTGTACTGACTGAGAAGAGCTTGCAGGGCCAGAAAACTGCCCTGAGTTCCAGGAGATTGATATGGAGAAGGGGTTCCTGAGGGAACCACAGTCCCTGGGCTGTGAGAGCCCCAGATGGGCTCCCCCAGCCCAGAAGGGAAGCATCTGTGATAAGGACCACTGAATGAGACTGAGTGGCAAATGGGACCCTTGTTTTAAACTGTCCTGATCCTGCCACCAATGAAGGGCTTGGATCAAGGTCAGAGTCACTGGGATCAGTTTGGTAAGGAATCCTTCCTCTGAGACCAAAAGCCCTCAGATGGAACTGAATGTCCCTCATCTGAATCTTGCCCTTGGACCACTACCGAGAAGCTGCCATGTGGCCCAAGAGCTGGAGGAAATGCCTTGCTGGTTGACATACCTGAAGGCTGAAGGAAGAGGATAGTTCTATAAGAACCCTTGCCCTTCCCAGGGAAGAAAGGCTGTTGCTTTGACAGCATCCAGCTCTGCCCGTATAAAGATAAGAAGCTGGACAGGCTCGAGAACTGACTTGGGAAGGTTGAGAAGAAATCCTAGAGAAGTGAGCACTTGCTAGGTCACTTGCAGGTCTGACTTGACTTGGTCTGGAGACTGGCCCACTATTAGCCAGTCGTCCAGATATGGAAAAATCAAAATCTTTTGCCTCCTTAGAAAGGCAACTACTACTGCCAGGCACTTTGTGAAGACCCTTGGGGTGGAAGTTAGCCAAAGGGCATTGCTCTGAACTGATAGTGGCCTGAGGGCAACTTGAACCTGAGGTACTTTCTGTGGAGCACCTGATGGGAATGTGAAAGTAGACATCTTTGAGGTCCAGGGAGGCTAGCCAGTCCCTGGCCTTACAGAGGAAGGATTATTCCCAGTGTTAGGATCTTGAACTTTGGTTTTAAAATATGTTTGTTTAGGTATCTTATGTCTAGGATGGGTCACCACTCCAGTCTTTTTTGGGTAAGGAAGTACCTGGAGTACAGACCTTTGCCCCAGTGAAGGGTAGGTACTCTCTATGGCTCTTAAAGCCAGCAGAGATGAAACCTCTACCACTAGGACAAGGGTTTCTGAGAGACCTGCAGGTGGAAAAGATCTGGCTCTCATCTTTGGAAATTTTTGAAGCCAAGAACTAGTCCCTGGCTTACTACTTCCAGGACCCACTTGTCTGATGTAATAGACATCCAGTCCTGGGCAGTAAGTCAGTCTGCCCTAATGGTATAGAAGAGTCGACCCGGCAGGCCCATCAGGGTGTCTGCTTGGCAGTGGCCTTAGGCTGAGGAGTGGATGCAGCCCTGCTCATCCCCTTCTGCCTCTCCCTCTGAAGAACCCCTCTGTGAAAAGGGAGAAGAGGCCTGTGCTTGGTAAAAGGCCTATGAAAGGTCTACCCCTCCCCTAGACTGCTGCCTTTGAGGAGTTGCCTGCCTCTCCTTGGCTTGAGCACTCCTGTAAGTGGTCCTGTACTCATCCATTTTTCTTCATGTAATTCTCAGTCTGCTCCCAAACAGAGAATTACCCACTACAGGAAAATCCATGGCCTTAGCCTGGAGTATCCTATGAGAGGCTAGTACATCTGAGCCAAGCTATTCTCCGATGAGCCACAGATGGTGCCATGACTTTGATGACACATCACTGGAGTCCACAGCAGCATGAAACTCAACTTTTGATGCCTCGATCCCATCTGCAGGCAGCAGCCTGCACAACCCAGCATGGCTGCATTGCTGATATAAGAACTCCATATCTGAGCCTGAAAGTGTATACCCTTTGTCCATTCTTCTATCAACAGGAGGTATAGAATTGGGAGACTTCAGGATTTTTGTGTCTACTTCCCAAAAGATTTGTGAAGGAGAACAGACAGTCTCCTGGACTCTGGGATGTCCATCATTTCCACAAAATCAGGCTCCTCTTGATCCTCCATTGCCTCCTCCATAGGAAGCTGGAGGGTTTCAGCCACCTTCTGTAGAACATAAAGTGGAAGGGACTCAGAAAGCCTGAGAGGATACACCTGAAGGTCTGTCTGGGGAGATGTCCGTTCAACAGGCACATCCAGACTTTCACCATCACCATCATCATCTTCAAACTCTCCTCCTCCTCAAACTCTGGTTCATAAAATTCCTCAGGTATAATCATGAACCGGGAACCGACCAAACCAAGCCCCTGCCAAAGGTGCGGATCGGTCGGAACCAAGCGAAGCGATTCCACAATCAATTGCTTTGGCTATTTCCTTGGCCAGGCAGAACATGGCTTCAGATCCAAACTGGACGATTTCTCTTTCGTTTTCTTTTGTCGGAACCGAACCTCAGGATCAGCTCTCCTTTTGCCGAAGAAGTATCGCCCTGGTCAGAAGGCACTTCTTCTGGTTCAGTCGGAACCGAACCGGCTTGGCCATCGGTCAGCGGACTTCCGCCTCCTTTCCCTCAGTCTACCTAATCTCTTTTCAAGGGTAGATTTGGGAAAGTTTTATATTTGGCAGTCTGAATTGAGGTGGTCAAACCCTCAGACACAACACAGGTGGTGTGGGGATTGGCCTCGGCCAAGACCTCCCACACTCACACTGCAGTGTTGAAACCCAGTGGGCCCGGTTTTTTCTTAGGTTTCTCAGACATGGCCAACCTAACCAACTTATCCTTTTTTGGCAACTGCCAGGCAAGACTCTTATCAGTTCCTAATCGCATTATGGGTCTTGGAAAAAACGTACAAACATATTTTTTTTTTTTAGAACCGATAAGGACCGTAACCACACACTCAAGTAAGATACAAGAATTATCAACTGATCGATTCAGCTGAATCGATCCACAACTTTTACAAGTTCCACACAGAAAAACAGTACAAAACCTATCTAGTACTCACGGTACGCAGACAGAGACTGAACCAACTATCCAGAAATAAATTTTTGTTAAAACTGACGGTAAACCGACACTTCAACCGACTTCAACTGAGCTGCAGGAGAAATTCCGGAGTGACTGTTCAGTGAGGCGGAGTAAAGAATCTGACAGTTAGATTTCAAAGGGAAACAGACAGAGACACCAACCGAGCTCGAGTTCAGCATTCTATGCTCTGCATAGAAAGTTAACCTTGTTCTCCAGGGCAGTTTAAAGGTTGGGGCTAACTGCATTAGTCATAATACAGTAAGACTTCATGTTGTTTGAATGTAAGTTTAAATATAAAATTGGAGTAGACTACATGGCACTGAGTGATGCGGCATCACCCTTGCACACTAGTAATTCGGGTTCACGCCCTGTGTCCAGGATGAGGAGCAAGGCTAGCAGAGAGGGATTCAGAACATCCATTGGACGCTTTCCTCCTGCAGGGTGGTGACTGCACTCCGCATCAATAGTGACTCCTGGTGATGGCTGTGCAGAGGTACTCAAGGCAGCATGGGTTACCAGCTGAGCGTCCTTGCACCATGACCTTGCTGTGGTAGCATGCATGAGGTGGTGGGCAGAGTACAGAATACAGAAAAGTGTTGTGCTGGGCATCCTGGGTGATGGTCTCCTGGCAGCCCCTCCAATGCTACCGAGCCCCCAAGTGGGCTGGCCCTTCCACCTCTGGCCATCACAAGTAGAACAAGACACTTCCATCCAGGTAGCCCCGACAGAGATATGTCAGATCTGCCTGATGACGGATGCACTGGGGCCAGGGAAAGGGTTCAGCAGCACAGAGTAAGTACAGCAGACAACATGGGTGTTTTGTGGGAATGAGTGTCCAGGGCAGTAGGAACATAAAAACAAATTATGCCTGGCCCCAATGACACGGGCAGTGGTGTGTTAGCTATGACATGAGAGATCCAATGTTGCAGTTGAGCCAGACTCCCACCCATTGGTCTGTTGGGAGTCTTGGAGGTACTGCAGAGGCAGTTCACACGGTAGAGATGTACTGCTGTGACCACAGCCTCCAACAGTGATTGTCCTGGTACTGATGTCACGTGGGTAACCAGATGTGTGGGTCAGGCAGGACATCACACTGGCATGGTGGGATTGTGGGAGAACTCAGAAATAGACTGGTAAATCAGATGACGACCCCATGGCATAACACTGTGAGGTTCCAGACCCCCCACAAACTGCCATTAAGATAACCCACAACCTCCCTTGTGGCAGGAAGCCACAGCCCCACATGATAATCAAGCAGATATGATCTCCAGTAGTGAAGGCCCCGGGTTTCTTGACAACAGATTGTAGAAGCCAGCAGACCAAGTATGGCTGGCAGCAGGGCAGAGGTGGTCCAAAGAGTGAGGTAACAAGGGGCTCTGGGTGCAAAATGAAAAAAAAAAGGATGTACACTGTTTTACCATTCCCTAAATAAAACTGAAATGTATGAAATGTCAGATTAATGACATAGGAGTCCAGTTTTGTAACAGCCGGAATTCAAACAGCTGAGTAGTGAGTCTGGCCCAGTGATGTGCTGGAGGGCTCTCAAAAGTTCTATAGAGGTGGGGTCAAATTCCCCACCAGTATAAATAAACGACAGCATGTGTTGGGTGCCAATTAACATGTTAGCGGGCTTTAGAGATTGTACAGTATGAGCTGAAATGGTCCTCTATTAGTCTGTAATAGCAGTCTCGCTTTAATGATGTAATCGTCTCATGTCAGTGCCGCTTTTATAGCTAGATCGCAGCAATCACTTTAAAACTTGGGGATTTTTGTTTGCATATTTAAAAGCTGATGAAAATGGCTTAAAACTCTACAAAAGGTAAGGAGCACTATCTTTAAAATGCCACCCCAGCTCTAGCTCACCACGATGTTGGATTTTTAACTTAGTGACCACAGAAAATACCTGTTTATTAGTCCTTTAAAGAAGTAGTACAATCAAAATTTGCAGACATATGTTGTACAGAGTGTTTTGATTTTTGTGTGTAGTCCTGGTGTATCTTTCCTTTCTTAGATATGTGTTTGCTAGTTATATGGTAGTTTTATGGCCCTGGGGTCTCCATAATATTAAGGTTTATTATTGTTCTTTTCCTACAATGCCTCCTGTCCCATGTGCATTAATGTGTTCAGGACCACTGATTCAGCAAGTACTAGAGACAGCAGCCTGATGTTCTGGTCTCCACTAAATAGCTCTAATTCACTATTTTTATTTTCTATCTGTGAGTAAGGTCTACCCAGAAGGAGGAAATGCTTCACTTTTAAAATTTTGGTTTAATCAAAATACACACAGCCATAAAAGGCACACAAATTACCCCATATCATCAATGCTACAATTATTAAATACTTTTCTTACAGAATAACCCACTCAATTAGCCCTCAAGTATTTGCTAAACTGTAAATGTAGCCATTAGTGCTCACTGGGTAGGGAAAGTTAATATGACAGCTCTGCTGTTGTAAATTGACCCTAAACCTGTGCTTGCTGAATCCATGGTCCTGGATACATCACTGTCACATGAGACAGGAGGCACTGTAGGAACAAGAAGATCAATAAACCATGCTAAGATGGAGATCTCCAGGGGCCATAAAACTGCTATAAAACTAGCAGGTTATGGCTGGGCCCAGTGGCACTGAGGGCTGAAGCACTGGGCACTGCCTCGCGCTATGTCAACGACCTGGATTAGGGAATGACATCGGGTCATCGGGGAGCCGGTGTGGGGAGGAGAGGGCGGGACTGAGCAGCCGCAAGGCAGCTCTCCCCTCTGGTGAGCTGCCTCTGTACTTCTGTTTCCCACCGGGTGGAGGTCGGTGGGAAGCATAGGCATGAGGGTGGCAACAATAATTAGGGGTGGGTGGAAGGGGCTTAGGTGGTACCTGGTGTGCGCCCATCGCGCACGCATGTGTTCAAGCAGGTCCTAGGTCAGGGAGAAAAGGGAAAACTCCATAAATGGACATGGAAAAAAACTAGTGTTATTTAGAAAAACTACTTATAGCAGACAAAGGGAAGGCCACACTAGGACTAAACACACAAATGAAAACACTCTGCCCAACATATGTCTGCAAATTTTGACTGTACTACTATTTTAAGGAGCCCCTGATGGCATTAGGAAATCTTTTAAAAAAGTAAGATTTATATTCAGCTCCATCCCATTTTCTTTATTACACCATATATTTTCAGTAATTAATTCCCATTTGCTTTATTACTGAAAACAGCTGCACAAAACAAGATCACTGTCCCTAGACTATATCTACTCTGGCTGCTTCTCTACACATGGCATCACAATCCTGAGTTTATGACATCATAATTATCTCCATGGCAACAGGTTATGATGTCATAAATATAATTATGATGTCAGGTGTAGGCAGGCAGCCAGAGTTAAAAGGGCAGAATACTGTATTCATGCAAACACCCTTAGTAATAAGGAAATAAGGTAAGAATTACAGAACAAAATACAAATTATAAGCTACACTTATGCCTGAATATTAAATTTGTTTCAGAGTTGTCTCAACTGTGTCAGGAGCTCTTTAACTCCAAGCCTGCTGTGATATATTTGGCAGCACATCAACAGGTAGGCCAGTGACTCAGTGGCACTGCATCATGTTCCACATTTGGAAACCTAGAGTTGATCCATTCTCTCTGGGGAGAGACAAAGGCTATGCCAGGCCACTTCCAACATCCCCTGTGGATAATGCCAAATGTGAAGCTCAAGGGTTTATAATAGCATCCCACATCAAAGGTGTGTATACAATTCGAGTTTGACACAGTCCTCAAGGCTTTGTTTTATGTAATTTTATTTCTGGGCTCCATTTTTTCACCAAAAGCCTCCTCCCTCCTATATGGAGCAGGCAGCAGCCTGGGCTCCACACAAGCGAGCTGAAAGGGCCATTTGGCACTTTCACTTTCTCAAAATCGTATGCTGCAGCAGTTGGAGTGTGAACATAGGCGTAAGTATGGAAACACAGTGTGTGAATGACATTATATAACCAGCTGGTTTTAATGGCAAATTATAACTTCGGTTTCTGTATGGGGAAAAACTGAGCCCAGTTGTTGTTATTTTTTTTTTTCCTTTTCACATAGCTATTTGCCATCAGGGCATCGGAGGGCCTCAATCCCCTTTCCTCAGGGCTTCATTTGGCCTGCCTTGGTGCCCCATTTTCTCGGGACCCTGAACCATGGCTGCGCATGTGTGTGGAGCATGTGCTCCATGGCTCTGTGGTGACGCCCTTCCTCACACCCGCCTAGTGCCTCGCCCTTTCGGCTTGGCGCTGCCACCTAGCCTCCACCGGTGGCAGCCCAGAGCTGGAAAACCCATGTCTGTCCCTGGGAGGGAGGCTGCTCCTTGGCTGCTCAATCCAGCTCTCCCTCCACACCTGGCTGAGCCCCCGCCAGCTCAGGGTGGTTCCTGAACCTGAGTCAGCCTGGTGGAGAAGGCAAGGCATCCAGCGCCTCAGCACCCATGCCACTGGGCCAGCCCAGTTATTTTATTTTGAATTTTATTTTCATTTAGTTTTGTTGACCAGGTAAGTGCACTAGACAAATTGTGCCTATTGTCAGGCACGCCACCAGGGAGGGGAAAGAGATGAATGCCAACTGATCTTGAACCAGTTAGGCTGTTGGTGGTATCTGTAGTGAATGGGAAATTTATTGAAGAAATTCCCATACCTCTTTCGACAAGTGCCATAAATTTAATAACCACCTGAACTACCGCCAGAACAGGCAGAAGGGACCTTGGTTTACCATCTCATCCAAAAGATAGATTATTATTCTAAAGTTAACTTGTACATATCTATCCCACATCCTGCCCAACCACCTGAATTAACACAGTACTATGGTGTCAGAGGACAAAGGCACCTTAATCTGCCATCCCCGATCACCACACAGCATTGACTATACCTACTGTGTCATGCCTGGTAATCCTCTGTGCCATTCTACCTCAGAATCTTTTTCCATAAACTGGTTGCATGCAATTCAATACAGACCAATACATTCAGCCTTTAGAACAGGGACACAAACAATACATTTAACCAACTATCAAAACCTGTGATGTGATCTTTCAATTGTGTATTCTTAGACAAGTAACCTTGTTTATTTTCTATTGACCAGGTAATGGAATAGAAGTACCTGGGGTGGCAGTACAACCTAGAGATTAGTGTAACTAGCTGTGAATGATTGGTACAGTACATCCAGCAGACCTGGGTTTGAGTCCCACAACCTCCACTTGCATATTGTGTGACTCTGCGTAAGTCATTAATCACCCCAGTGCTCCTGGGTGGCCCTGAAAACAGGCATGTGCCTGTGGACCCTACACAGTTACCAAAGAATAAACAATAAAAAAATCAATTTAAAAAAGTACAGACTTTCAGGGACTAACCTTGTATAACCTTGCCTGTAGAAGGCTAAATAAGTGTTAACTTTCACATTGTAAAAGGGTCTGAGAAATACTGATTGGCTGTAAGCATTCTATCAGCTTTAGGTTAATCTTTCTTAACATATGTGTAGTGTATAATCATACACTGACAAGGTTTAACACTGTTATTAATAAAAGAAAACCTTTCATAGCAATAAGGCATTCACAGGGGTTTATGTTAATGGTCAGATAATCACCCCTGGGGGCATGTGACACTTGGCTATGTCTGTGT
This sequence comes from Neoceratodus forsteri, assembly GCA_016271365.2. Lineage (NCBI taxonomy): Eukaryota > Metazoa > Chordata > Ceratodontiformes > Ceratodontidae > Neoceratodus > Neoceratodus forsteri. The sequence continues at coordinate 1,099,932,839 of CM057451.1, forward strand.
AGAAGGTTACAATTCCTAGAGGGTGACTAACAGACCATCAACATAAACCCTGGTCATACCTAATTGCTTAACCATCAGCGGTAGGTTATTCCATGTTAACCACCATGTGTAGTAAAGCTTCCTAATGTTTCCACTTATCCTGCTGCCCCCAACACACACACACAGTTTGAGTGCATGTGCTCTAGTTCTACTTGCACTCACCAGCTCTCACATGTTTGTGCACTCCACCCTGTCTATCCCATTTGGTAACTGAAGCACTGTGATCTTGTCCCTCTCAGCCTTCTCTTCTCCACGCTAAGATAATGTGTGTTTGTTCCATTTCTCCTCACAGCTCTTGTCCCCAATGTGTCTTGCCATTCTAGAATGTTTTACAGAAAGTTTTGTGCAGCCCTGCTGTTCTATGCACACGCTGCACACAACAGGAGGACATGCATACAACCCCTATGGTTACCATGTGGTAGTTACACCAGTCTTGGACAATCAGGAGGTTGGAGTATTGCCCTCAGCTTTAGAAATGGTTATTTTTATCAGCACTGTATGGGTTTAAGGTATTTGTGGCAGCTCCGCCCAGTGGTGAAGAGCAGGATGACACGCTGCCTAGAGGGTGACACCAGTTCACAAGCAAGCTTGAGAAGCCACGTGGGAAGGCAGGCCTGAGCGCAGTGGTTGGTGAGGGTTGATGTCGGGCAACCAGTGCTGCAGCACCCCTGTGATGGACCACGGGAGCTTGCTCCTCCGCAGAGCCTCGCTCCATGCAGCCGAGGCCACTAGCAGTCTCTGCCCATGCCTGGAGGAGAGAGAAAGAAAGACTAAAAAGGGAGAAAACAAACATCTATCTTTATGAGGCCCCTCCCCGTCACAGCCATTAGAGCTGCCACTAGATATTAGTCACACACATGGACTGCCTTTGAGGAGGACAGCCCTCCCACTGGAGCCCTAGCCACACAGAGAAAGCAGTGGGGGTAGTTGGACTCAGTCACGAGACCGCAGGACAGCTGACCTGATCAAGTATATCCCTGAGACAAGCATTGGCCTGACAAAAAAAAGCTTTCTGAATAATTAGCACACACTATTAGATGTTTCTAGTGCCAGCCACAGGAAACATCAGAAGAAAGCTCTCTCTCTGTTTGGGAGCTTGGGCATATACTAAAAGACAAACCTGCACACGCTACTATTATAGCTCCTCCTTGTTCTAGATGGAATTTGGGGTCTGGGTCAGAACACAGATAATGTCTGCCACGGGGTGGGGTGGGGGGACAACGCAGACAGAGCTGTAGTGAATTCATAGTGAAATACAAACTAACCTGCAACTTTAAACTTTTCTGCGCCTCTATTCCACACAAAGGTTGGGGTCAGGAGGCAGCAGCGAACATGTGATCCATATGGACCATCATCAGCTAGCATCAGGGGGAAAATGGAAAGGACCTGGGGTACTATATCAGATGACCTAAAGGTGGGCAAGCAAATGTGAGAAGGCAGTAGGATGGTTAGGGGATACTGGGATGTACAGGAGAGCCATCACCAGTAGAAAACAGGAAGTTATTATCCCTCTGTACAGACAGTTGGTGAGACCCATCTGAGTACTTGCATCGAAGTTCTGGAGACCCCATCTCTGCAAGGAATAGACAGGATGGAGGCAGTCCAGAGGAGGGCAACTAAAATGGTGCAGGGTCTGGCACCAGAAGCCATATGAAGAGAGACTAAAGGAGCTTAATTTGTATACCTTCGAGGAAAGGAGGCAGAGGGGAACATGATAGAAACTTTCAAGTACCTCAAGGAATCAACAAAGTCCAAGAGGGAGCATCTTTCAGAAAAGAGAACAAGGGAGCACAATTTGAAGATAATGTGTGGGGGGCTCATGGGCAACGTGAGGAAGTATTTTTTCACGGAGAGGGTGGTGGACACATGTAATGGCCTTCCTGAAGACATTGTGGGTCAAAAAAAAGGGGACTTCAAGAATGCATGGACAGACATAAGGCAATTCTGGTAGAGAATAGAAGAAGTAGGTTGTTGGTTAACTAGGACCTGCAGCTACTTAACATGCAGAATTGCTGGCAGAAGCAGGCCTCATGGTCTATTGTTTTTTTTTGTTTTCTAACCAGGTATAGCACACTGTTGAAAGCTTTTTACAGGAGCGACCTGGGAGCACAAGGAGGTTAAGTGACTTGCTCCAGGGTCACACAGTATGCAAGTGGAAGCTATGGGATTCAAACCCAGGTCTGGTCTGCTGGATGTCACCAAATTTGCAGCTCACAGCCTTAGACCACTGCACTATACTGCCTCCATGAGTCTGTTGAGTGTGCAGCTAGCCCCTCATCACGCAGCTGCCCTCCCACCCCCTTCCTAGTATCCCTTCCCTTAACCTATTCCAACCCTATTGAAACTGCTCACCATGTTACAGGACACTATCTGTTTGATAAGGTGTTCCATTTGTCCACCACTCTTTCTGTGAAAAATATCTCCTCATCTTCCTCTTGAATCATCCCCCTTCAATCTCATTCCATGTCCTCTTGTGTCCCTCCCCATTTTCATCTGAAAAATCCTTCTGTGTTGGTCTTATTTATCCCTTCAGATACTTAAAGGTCTTGATCATATCCCCCATCCCTCCTCTCCTCCAGTGAATACATATTTGACTCTTCCAGCCTGTCCTTGTACAGCTTGCACTCCAAACCCTGGATCATCTTTGTGGCTCTTCTCTGCACCCACTCCAACAATCTGATGTCCTCTTCAGGAATGGGAGCCAGTACTACACGCAGTACCCAGGTGGGCCTGCCCAATGACCACTAGGTAGGGAAATGGGCAGACTGCCATCAAAGTCTATGTTTCTATGGTTTCTATGGTAGGAAGTGACTGCAGGACATTAAAAGAATCCACTCCCAGCACATCCCATCACATTCCAGAGCGTGGAGTGGAACAGATCAGGAGTGGAACAGGTTACTGTCTAGTGGCATCTTTTAGACATTGGCAAACGACAGCAGCCATGCAGTGGTCTCTGCTGATCTGTTAGCTAAGGTACAGTACCTGTTAGCTTGCTGTTGCTAGCTTAGGAAGTTACATGAGGGGTAAGTAGTGTCTGCAGGGAAGTAACAAGCAGTGAGTGCCTACTGCTGGGAATAGAGGTACACCCCTATTTAGGGAATGGGTACGGAAGATGTTCAGGAAGGGCAGACAGGAAGGTTAAATAGGAATGATGCAGAGGACAGAGGGTGATATACCAACGTAAGTAAAGGGGAAAATGAGATAAAAAGGAAAGCAGGAAATACCCTATATCTAGGGTAGGGTGATGAGGTAAATGCCAATAGAAGGTGTAGGCGGAAAGAGCCAAGCAGCAGGCATTAGGGAAAAGCTCAGTTGACAGTAATAGATCATGAAAAATAGTCAATTATCAAAGTGGTGTAGTGACACGGATGCAGAGCTGCAGTTTTCTGGGAGACTTTCTGGAGACTGAGGTGCTGCCCCATTTGTGTCACCTCTCTGGGTTGATGGAGGGGTTGCTGGTCTCCAGGTCAGGCTAGCTAGGATCTAGAGGATTCTTCCCCATCTAGGGGCGCTTATTACCATTGCCCCAGAGGTTCCCTGGCAGAAGGAGGGCTGGATGGACTGCACTGGACTCCAGGATGGTGGGGTGGTAGGTCAGAAGCACAGTCCTCAGACTGTGTCACTATAAAATTCCTTCACCTCAGCTACGTGATAACTGGAGGTGGGGCTTAGTCAGAGTTGAAGTAGCAAGTAGAGTTTATTTTCTCAGAAGAAGCCAGAAGGGGAAGGAAGGAAACATATTCAATTCAGTGCTTTAGAGTAACTGGTAATTGCTATTTTCTTTTAAACTTAGATTGTGGGCTTTAGTGACACTATACTTTCTTTGTTGTCTTTACTTATAACTGTTTTGGGCTGTTGAAAATTTAAAACATAGTGGTGGTATAATTCTGTGCTGTCTTTAATTGCTGCAAATTTTATCTTGGCTTGTCTGACTACCCTGTGAGTTGGGTGAAGGGTGTTAATTGTCTGGCTCTGACCTCAGCTACATGATAACTGGAGGTGGGGCTTAGTCAGAGTTGAAGTAGCAAGTAGAGTTTATTTTCTCAGAAGAAGCCAGAAGGGAAGGAAGGAAACATATTCAATTCAGTGCTTTAGAGTAACTGGTAATTGCTATTTTCTTTAAACTTAGATTGTGGGCTTTTAGTGACACTATACTTTCTTTGTTGTCTTTACTTATAATTGTTTTGGCTGTTGAAAATTTAAAACATAGTGGTGGTATAATTCCATGCTGTCTTTAATTGCTGCAAATTTTATCTTGGCTTGTCTGACTGCCCTGTAGTTGGGTGAAGGTGTTAATTGTCTGGCCTCTGACCTCAGCTACGTGATAACCGGAGGTGGGGCTTAGTCAGAGTTGAAGTAGTAAGTAGAGTTTATTTTCTCAGAAGAAGCCAGAAGGGAAGGAAGGAAACATATTCAATTCAGTGCTTTAGAGTAACTGGTAAGTGCTATTTTTCTTTTAAACTTAGATTGTGGGCTTTTAGTGACGCTTATACTTTTGTTGTTTTACTTATAATTGTTTTTGGGCTGTTGAAAATTTAAAACATAGTGGTGGTGTAATTCTGTGCTGTCTTTAATTGCTGCAAATTTTATCTTGGCTTGTCTGACTGCCCTGTAGTTGGGGAAGGGTGTTAATTGTTCGGGCTCTGACCTCAGCTACGTGATAACTGGAGGTGGGGCTTAGTCAGAGTTGAAGTAGCAAGTAGAGTTTATTTTCAGAAGAAGCAAGAAGGGAAGAAGGAAACATATTCAATTCATTGCTTTAGAGTAACTGGTAATTGCTATTTTCTTTAAACTTAGATTGTGGGGCTTAGTGACACTATACTTTCTTTGTTGTCTTTACTTATAATTGTTTTGGGCTGTTGAAAAATTTAAAACATAGTGGTGTTATAATTCTGTGCTGTCTTTAATTGCTGCAAATTTTATCTTGGCTTGTCTGACTGCCCTGTAGTTGGGGTGGGAAGGGTGTTAATTGTCTGGCCTCTGACTCAGCTACGTGATAACTGGAGGTGGGGCTTAGTCAGAGTTGAAGTAGCAAGTAGAGTTTATCTTCTCAGAAGAAGCCAGAAGGGAAGGAAGGAAACGTATTCAATTCAGTGCTTTAGAGTAACTGGTAATTGCTATTTTTCTTTTAAACTTAGATTGTGGGCTTTTAGTGACACTATACTTTCTTTGTTGTCTTTACTTATAATTGTTTTGGGCTGTTGAAAATTTAAAAACATAGTGGTGGTATAATTCTGTGCTGTCTTTAATTGCTGCAAATTTTATCTTGGCTTGTCTGACTGCCCTGTAGTTGGGTGAGAGGTGTTAATTGTCTGGCCTCTGACCTCAGCCACGTGATAACTGGAGGTGGGGCTTAGTCAGAGTTGAAGTAGCAAGTAGAGTTTATCTTCTCAGAAGAAGCCAGAAGGGGAAGGAAGGAAACATATTCAATTCAGTGCTTTAGAGTAACTGGTAATTGCTATTTTTCTTTAAACTTAGATTGTGGGCTTTAGTGACACTATACTTTCTTTGTTGTCTTTACTTATAATTGTTTTGGGCTGTTGAAAATTTAAAACATAGTGGTGGTGTAATTCTGTGCTGTCTTTAATTGCTTGCAATTTTCGCTCCCTCCTCCCTTCCCCAACTCTTAATTATATGCCCTGTTAAATCTGATTGACAGGAGCTAAACACAGGGTATAGTAAGGGGTGTGAAGGAGGAGGGCATAGGGGGAAGAAGCCCACCCTCCAGCACAAGCGTTTTGATTCATTTATTGGTTTTTTTCTTAAAAAAAAAAAAAAAAATTATCTAGTGGATCAGTGGCAGGATTTTAGGACAGTAAATTAATAAAAGGGAACCAGGAGAGCTTCAGTAGCAGACAAGTAGTGGAATTGCAGTGTAATGTGGGGAGGTGCAATGCAGTGGCTGTGGGCAGCCATATTCAGGCAGACCTTCCGGACACTGAGGTGCTGCCCTATCTGCATGCATCTCTCTGACTGCGGGAGGAGGTAGCCAGACTCAGAGCGGAAGTAAACTGGATCAGGAGTACCATCACCCTATCCAGGGACCACCCAGTCCAATGCAAACTGCCCCAAAGGGATGCCGGGAACGAGGAGCACTTGGATGACAGTGGGCTCAGGGAGGGTTAGAGCGGTCAGGCAGAGGCACATCCCAGATCCTATTCCACTCAAGAACTCACATGCCACACTGGCAAATGAGGACAACAAATAGAGGTACCCAGAGAAGTGAAGGAAAGGATGTGGAGGCACAAGGAGGTGACCTCATGGGGAAAGCAGTGGACCCCAGAGGAGGAGGAGGAGAAGCGAATCCTGGTGGGGGACTCCATCATAAGAGGGATCCAGCTAGGAACACAGGAGGGGAGGACAGGAGGTGAGGTGCTCACCAGGTGCCACGGCATGGAGGGATGGAAGGAAGATACTGGGGATCACTTGGAAGGCAAGACGGAGGGTGAGCTGATGTCATTATCCACCTAGGTACTAATGACCTGGCAAATGGGGAGCCAAAGGAGTTCAGGAAGAGTTTGGGAAACTGGGGAGGGGTCTCAAGCAGTAGCTACTTCTGTCACTTTCTCAGAGGCCTGCCTGTGAGCAAGGGAGAGCATAGGAGTGCATGCACAGGAACTTTAACTCATGGTTGAAAGAACTGGTGCTGTGAGGAAAGGGTTTGGATTCATTGGTGACTGGGGACCCACCTGGAGGATGGAGGGTTTGTTCAAGCCTGCGGCCTGCATCCATCCCTGGAGGGAATCCAAGCAGCACTCAATGATAAGCTTAAAATGCTACGTGGACAAGCATTTAAACTAGCAAGGGGTGGCAGGCCAGCAAGGAGGGTACCTACTTGCTCACCCCCCCACAGCTAGGCAGTGGAACCAGTGAACCAGAGGAGTGGCTATCTCTGCAAAGCAGTGTGCAAAAGATGGAGATTAGTGCCCAAGAGGTGGATAAGCAGAAAGGGCAAAATTCAGCAGAAGGGCAGACAGCAAGGAGAACCAGGGATAAATGACAACAAAGGAAGGGCTGGAGTAGAACAGTGAAACAGTCTAGGAGGTCAAATCATGGAAAGCCATGTGTGCAAAATGCCAGGAGCCTTAGCAACAAGATGGAAGATCTGGAGGCTGTCATGGTGCAGTCAGACCTGGACATTGTGGCCATCACTGAAACCTGGTGTAATGATAACCACGACTGGGAGATGGCCATACCTGGCTGCAACATATTCAGAAGAGAGAGCAGGCAGGAGGAGGAGTGGCACTGTATGTGAAAAAATGACATAAGGGCCACAGAGATCCAGGAGGAACAAAATGGGGAGAGATACTGTGGGTTAAGCTGGAAAGGAAAATGGGGACAGCCATCCGCACAGGTGTGGTCTATAGACCACCAGCCCAGGAGGAAGAAACAGATAGGGAGTTGATGCTAGCCATCAAAGGATGGCAGACAAGGTGAGTAGTACTGGTTGGAGACTTCAATATTCCAGACGTGGACTGGAGCATCCCAACAGCAGCATCAACTAAGAGCAGATTTATCCTGGACTCCTTCAGGGTGCCTTCCTCAAGCAACTGGTCATGGAACCAACTCGGCAGAAGGCAATACTGGACCTTGTGCTCACAAACAGGGACAGTGTGATGGGGGTAACAGTGGGGAAGCACCTGGAAACAGTGACCACCAGTCATTGTGGTTTGAAATCACAGAAAGAGCAGAACCAAACCACACAAAACACGTATCCTGGATTTTAGGGGGCAGACTTTGGGAAAATGGGAGATACTTGAAAGAGGCATTAAGGGGAATGGGACAGGAATCAGGGGTTGAGGAACAGTGGGCAGTATTTAAATGGGGATTACAAGAACAACAGAATTATGCATTAAGCAGGTTAGCAAGAGGAAAAGGAAGAGGAGACCATTATGGTTTTCCAAAGAGGTAGCAAAGAAAGTGAAAGCCAAAAAGATTGCATTCAGGCAATACAAAAGACACAGGCAGAAGGGGATAGGAGAAGTACAGGAGAAGCAAAGGGAGGTCAGTAAGGGAAGCCAAAGCTCAGACAGAAGAGCACATTGCAAAATCAGTGGGTAGAGGACACAAACCTTTTAGCAGGTACATAAGTGAAAAAAGAAAGACAAAGGAGGGATAGTGAGACTGAAGAGGGGAGGATGGGGACGCGTGGAGGATGACAACAGTAAAGCTGACATATTGAACAGGTATTTCTGCTCGTCTTTACTGAGGAAGAGAAGGTAGTGATGGGTGGCAAGAGTACAAGGGGTGAGAATGGTGCAGAAAGATGGACACAAGATCCCTTTACGAGAAAGGGTCCTAAAGGAACTGGAAGTAATGAGTTGATAAAGCAAATGGGGCCAGATGGGGCACTCCAGGGTCCTCAAAGAACTAAGAGAGGTGGTGGCTGAACCTCTGCTATCCTGTTTGTACAGTCACTGGAAACAGGGAGGTACCCAAAGACTGGAGGACAGCAGATGTAGTCCTCTTATACAAAAGTGGGAACAAAGAGGAAGCGAGGGAACTACAGACCAGTCAAGCCTCACCCCTCAGTAGTGGGAAGATCATGGAAGCAGCCACTGAAGAGAGATTGCGGAGCATCTGGTTGTCAATGGACTCACAGGACCCAAGGCAGCATGGTTTCACATGTCAGACCAACCTGTGAATTTTGACTGGGTGACTAAGAGGTGGATCAGGGAGGCAGTGGACATGGCCCATCTGGACTTCAGCAAGGCCTTTGACACTCTGCTACATAGAAGACTATTACACAAACTGGGGGAATATGGGTGTGGGCAGGACAGTAGTGTGGTGGGTAGGTAACTGGCTGGGTGGCAGAACACAGAGAGTGGTGGTAAATGGCTGTCACTCCACAGAGGAAGAGTGACCAGTGGGGTACCACAGGATCAGTGCTGGGACGGTCCTATTCAACATCTTCATCAGTGACATTGCACAGGACCTAGAAGGCAGAATTTCACTGTTCGCTGATGACACAAAGCTCTGTAACAGAGTAGACACACCAGAGGGTGTAGACAGAATGAGAAGCGACCTGCAGAAACCTGAAGAATGGTCATGGGTTTGGCAGTTGAAATTCAATACAGAAGTGCAAGATAATGCATATGGGCACAAAACCCTGGCACAATATATCAGTTGGGGTGAGGATATAGCATACCAAGCAGGAAAGGGATCTTGGGGTTATCATCTCTGATGACCTCAAGGTAGGGAAACAGTGTGACAAGGCAGCAGGTAAAAGCAAATAGGATGCTGGGATGTATAGGCAGGGGCATACCACAGGAAAAGGGAGGTCATAATTCCGCTATACAAGACACTAGTGAGGCCCCAGCTGGAGTACAGTGTGCAGTCCTGGAGACCATACCTACGTAGGACATGAGACAGGGTAGAGAAGGTTCAGAGGAGGGCAACAAAGATGTGCATGGATTGCATCTACAAGTCCTATGAAGACAGGTTAAAGGAACTGAACATGTACTCCCTGGAGGAGAGGAGGAGAGAGGTATATGATAGAGACATACAAGTATCTTACAGGGAGGAACAGGGTGCAGGAAAACACTATTTTAAGTGAAAAGATGTTCCAGGACTAGAGGGCATGGGATGAAGTTGGAGGGAGGATGATTCAGAGGAAACATGAGAAAGAATTTCTTCACAGAATGGGTGGTGGATAAGGAACACCTTGCCAGAGGAAGTGGTGGGGCTGAAACAATCACTGGATTTAAGAATGCATGGATAAACATAAAGGAATTCTGGAGGTCAGGGTAAGGGGCAACAGACTTCTAGAAAACAAACTGAACTTACAGCTCAAATGGCAGCATTAGGTGGGCCATAGGCCCTGCATCGCCGACACTGTCTATGTATCTATGTTCTGGTGGGATGGGACTGCTGGGAGGGGGCACCGAAGTAGTGGCAAGGAGGATGGGGGTTTCTGTAGGAAAGGCCTCAAGGTGGGAGATAGGGACCCCAGAAGAGGAGGAAGCAGCTTCTGGTGGGGGACTCTTTGTTTTGGGAGGTAGATTTGGGACCAGAAAGGTAGGGAGAGGGAGGGAGGAAGGTGCCTATCTGACGCCATGGCTCAGAGGGATGGGCAGAGGATCCTAAGGATCACTAGGGTGGCAGGGCATGTGGGGGAGTTGGATGTCACTGTCCACCTGGGACTAATGACCTAGTAAGGGACAGGGCTGGGATTGTGCAGGAGAATTCAAGGAACTGGGGGTCTCAAGGCAAGTAGCATGCATGGTAGTTTTCACAGAGGTGCTGCCTGGATAGGTACTCACACCATAACTATCAACTCATGGTTGAAGAAATGGTGCAGTGCAGAGGAGTTCAGCTACACTGGGACTGGGGACCAACTTGGAGGGTATGGGCCTACAGAGAGGAGATGGCCTACATCCATCTGGAAAGGAACCACAGTCCACAGTGGATGGATTTAAATGCTACTTTGATTAACATTGAAACTAGCTGAGGGGCCAGAAGGAAAAAGGGACGTAAAATCTGCCCTCTCCCTTTAAAATGAACCAGAAGGAAGGGAGGACCTAAGGGAGAGAATAATAATAATAAAATAAATAAAATAAAACTATTTTTATGGCACCTTTCAAATACCAAGGCACCTTACAATTAGTTAAAATATATCATAGTTCACAACAGTATAAATATTATAAAACAGGAGATATAGGTAAATTAAATCCATCATCATATTTGTAATTAAATCCATCAGTTACCAAATGCTGGATGCCAGAGGTATGTGTTTAATGCTTGTTTGAAGCCCTCCACGGTCGTAGTACTCCTGTAACTGATTGGGTGAGAGTTCCAAAGGGATGGGGCCACATGGATAAATGCCTGGCTCCAGAAGAATTTAAACACACCCTTGGAATCTCTACAGCCTCTTGTCAGCCACGAGTGGAGCGACGCCAGGGCAATAAGGTACCAGAAGCTCTTTCAGGTAGTCCAGGCCCTGTCCGTGTAGGGCTTTATAGGCCAAAGACCAATTTTAAAGGTGAATCGCCACTGTACTTAGCAGCCAGTGCAGACCGCGAGCACCAGGAAATATGACAGGACCGAGAGGTCTCTCACAAAAGCCAGGCCGCAGTGTTCTGCAATTAGTTGCAAGCACAGATTTCCACTCCAGGGAGCCCTAGGTACATGGAGTTGCAGTAATCCAGACGCGAGGACACAAAGGCGTGGATCAATGTGGAAAGCTCACGGATGGAACAAGGTGTTTAACCATGGAGATATTCCTCAGGTGGTAAAACAAGGTCTTAATGACGGCCAACACCTGTGAATGAGCGTCAGCCCCTCGCCAAACATTACCCCAGGTTGAGACCTGCTCAGAGGTCAGAGTGAAGGCCCCCAAGAAACAGATCCTAGGTAAACCTAACCCGCCCCTGGTCCACAACCAGCACCTCAGTCTTTTGAGTTCAACTCAACCAACTGAATCCATCCAGTCCTGGATTTCAAGCAGGCAGTTACTGAAGACTGAGAGAGCTCTATCCTGGTCAGGTGCAAAGAAGGTAGAGCTGGGTATCATCAGCATAGCAGTAAACTTAGCCCATACCTTCTACAATGTCTCCGAGGCATGTACACTGCAACAAACATAGGGGACAACACGGACCCTGAGGGACCCCACATGACAGAGAGGCTGGGTCGAGAATGAACCCTGGACACCACCTCTGAGTTCTTCCAGTAAGAAAAGATGTAAACCACCTGAGGACTGTAATTGACAGGCCACAGATGAACCTCAGGCGACCGAGCAGAATCCCAAGGTCCATAGTGTCAAACGCTGATGAGAGATCAAGAAGAACCAAGATGGAGCAGTTCTCCTTATCTTTAGCCATCAGGAGATCATTGAGCACCCAAACCAGTGCCGCCTCAGTACTGTGCCTCTTTCAAAAACTGGACATGGGACAAAACATGGCAGGTAGTAAGGTAAACACTGAGGTACAGAGGTTGACAGAGGGTTGGATGGGGTAAATGAAGAAATAGACAAAGGCTATAGGAGCAGGGATGGGGGAAAAAGGATAAAGCCAACATTATATGGAGGGCAATGAGTACCAATGCCCGTAGTCTGGGAAACAAGCTTCCTGAGTTAGTAGCCCTGATGGAAGAGGAGCACTTGGATATTGTGGCAGTCACAGAAACATGGTACACGGAGAACCATGACTGGGATGTCAACACACCGGTACACAATCTACAGAAGGGACAGGGAGGGTAAAAGAGGAGGTGGAGTAGCTCTCACATAAGGGAAGGGATCAAAGCTACAGAACTAAAAAGTAAAGGGGAGGACAAGAGGCACTGTGGGTTACCTTGGAGACAGGAAATGGCATCACAGTTCGCATTAAGGGTTGCATACAGCCCCCATCTCAAGGGGAGGAAATGGACAAGAAAATGATAGAGGACATTCTCAAAAGGCTGAAAAGGGAGATACTGTTGATGGGGACCTGAATATGCCAGATGTTAATTAGACAACATGTACTGCAGCCACATCCAAGAGCAGGGCCATTCTCATGTCCCACAGGGGCATGCCTTAGGCAGCTAGTGTTGAAACCCACTCGGGAGGAGCAATATTAGACCTGGTACTCTCAAATGGAGAGAGAATCACAGATTTAGATGTCAGTAGCCATCTGGGAACAAGTGACCACCACACAGTGTGGTTCACAATAAGCACAACCATGGAGACAAGCCATACAAAAGCAAGGATATTGGACTTAGAAAGGGTGACTTTGCAAAATGGGTGAGTGCCTAAGGAATGCACTAACAAATGGGCAAGAAGGAGGGTGGAAGAACAATGGAGAAAAATCAAAACTGCCATCATGGCGGCAACAAGCCTTTGTGTGAAACAATAAACAAAACGGAGTAAAACCACTATGGTTCTCAAAAGAGGTGGCAGGGAAGGTTAAGGAGAAAAAGGCTGCATCTAAAAAGTATAAGAAATCACAGAAGGAGCACGATAGGGAACTGTATCAATTAAAGCAGAAAGAAGTGGGGAAGGCAGTCAGAATAGCAAAGGCCCAAACCGAGGAAAAGATAGCCAACTCAGTTAAGAAGGGGATAAAACCTTTTATAGGTACATTAGAGATCATAGAAAGGTTAAGGGAGGGTTAGTGAAGATTAATAAAGGAGAGAGGACGTGGGCAGAGGGAGACAGTGAAAAGGCAGAGATACTGAATGAATACTTTGCTCAGTATTCACAAAAAGAAGAAGAGTTACCTAAACCAAACAATAGAAGCACTCTGGGTAGGGGTTGACACCAGTCCATTTACAGAAGAAAGAGTCCTGAAAGAACTCCTGAAACTCAAGGTGGACAAAGCAATGGGGCCTGATGGGATTCACCCCAGAATCCTAAAAGAACTAAGGGGACCTAGTGACACCACTGACCACACTATTTAACAAATCATGGGAGGATGGGGTGGTACCTGAGGACTGGAGGAGGGCAGATGTGATTCCTTCACAAAGTGGGAGCAAGGCAGCAGCAGGAAACTTCAGAGACCTGTTAGTTTGATCTCAGTAGTAGGGAAAATGATGGAATCACTTCTGAAAGAAAGAATTGTTGAGTACCTAGAGGCCAGTGGGCCACAGGACCCAAAGCAGCATGGATTCACAGCAGGAAGGTCATGTCAGACGAATCTAATTGATTTCTTTGACTGGGTGACCAAAGTAATAGACCAGGAGGGCTGTGGATATGGCCTACCTAGACTTTAACAAGGCATTTGACACAGTACCGCAAAAAAGACTAATAGTCAAGTTAGCCAGCCTGGGAGTGGGTTCCAGGGTGGTAGCCTGGGTGCAAACTGGCTGCACAACAGGATACAGAAGGTAATAGTGAATGGAACTCATTCCGAAGAAAAGGGGTTACTAGTGGAGTACCTCAGGGCTCAGTACTGGGTCCAGTCCTCTTTAATGTCTTTTATAGGTGACATTGCAGAGGGTCTGAAGGAAAGGCATGCCTCTTTGCAGATGACACAAAGATCTGTAACAGAGTTGATACACAATGGGGGTAGAAAGGATGAGAAGGACTTGGCAAGTTGGAGGAATGGTCAGACGTATGGCAACTTAGAGTCAATGCAAAGAAGTGCAAGTAATTCACCTGGGAAATAAAACCCAGGAGAAGAGTACACAATGGCAGGGAGGTACTAAACAACAACAATGGAAAGGGACCTGGGGAAATCACATCAGATGACCTAAAGGTGGGTAAGCAATGTGAAAAGTCAGTAAGGAGAGCTGGGGATACTGGGATGCACAGGGAGGGGCATAACAAGTAGATAAAGGAAGTGGTTATCCATCTGTACAGACAGTTGGTGAGACCCCATCTGGAGCACTGTGTGCAGTTTTGGAGACCCCATTCACGAAGGACATAGACAGGATGGAAGGAGTCCAGAGGGAGGGCAACTAAAATGGTGCAGGGTCTGCATCAGAAACCATATGAAGAGTGACTGAGAGCTTATATGTATACCTCTGATGAAAAGCAGGGACAGAGGGACATGATAAAAACTTTCAAGTACCTCAAGGAATCAACAAAGTCCAGGAGGGTAGCATCTTTCAGAAAAGAGATGTGCAAGAACAAAGGGGCACAATTTAAAGATAGAGGGACGACTCAGGGTAATGTGATGAAAGTCTTTTTCACAGAGAGAGTGGTGGACGCATGGAACTGCCTTCCTGGGGAGGTTGTGGGGTCTAAAACAGTGGGGAATTCAAACATGCATGGGACAGACATAAGGCAATTATAGTGGAGGGTTGCAAGAAGTAGGCTGTTGGTTAAATAGAACCTGCAGCTTATCCAATAGGTATGGAAATGGGCAGACTGGGTGGGCCAAGTGGTCCTTATCTGCCGTCAAAAGTCTATGTTTCTATGGACTGGAGAGGTCTGTTGATGTCATGGATGGTAGGTGGTTCTCCAGTTGTATGGCCACAACCTTCTCAACCACCTTCCCTAAAAGGGAAGGTTGGAGACAAGTCTTTAGTTCACATGGGAGTCTGGGATAGTAGTGAAGCAGGGGACAAGGGGTGGGAATAAAGTTGCAAAAGAGAGGGAAAATGTGTTTGGGCACAGAGAGAAGGGAGGGTTGCAGGCAGAATAGGCAGGTAACCAGTGGGGTCCTGCAGAGGCTCGGTGCTGGGGCAAGTGTGGTTCAGTGTCTTCATCAGTGACATTGGGAATGGCATTAATGACAAATGTGCCTATTTGTGGATGACACCAAGCTCTCCATGGAGTGGACAAAGCTGAAGGGATACTGGACCTACAGGCTGATCTGGAAAAGCTGGAGAAGTAGTCCAGGATCTGGAAGCTTGGCTTCAATGCCAAGAAATGCAAAGTTATGCACACTGGAGCCAAGAACCAGGACAGAGTACTACCTGGGTAGAGTCCGAATATCTGCATCAGAAGAGGAGAAGAACTTGGGAGTGATGATCACTAGTTACCTGAAGCACTCCACACAGTGCAAGAAAGCAGCAGCAATGGCAAACAAGTTGCTGGGATGCATATCTAGGAGGATCAGTAGTAGGAGAGGAGGTTATACTGCCTTGTACAGGTCACTGGTAAGGCCTCATCTAGAGTATGAGTTCAGTACTGGTGCCCATGACTCAAAGGACATTATCCTGCTGGAGAAGGTCCAGAGGAGGAAACAAAGATGATAGCGGTCAGCAGGGTAAGGCATATGAGGAGAGGCTGAGGGTACAAACATGTACCCCTGAAAGACAGGAGAGAGAGGGGACATGATTTGGACCTCTCAAGTACTTGAAAGGGATAAATAAGGTGGATAAGAACAGTCTCTTTAAGCTGCTGTGGTAACCATAACATGAGGGGCACAGTCTTAAGCTTAAGGTGGGAAGTTTAGGAGAGAGATCAGGAAGCACTTCTTCACAGAGAGGGTGGTGGACTCTTTGAAATGCACTGCCGGAAGAGGTGATCCCTGCTGAAGACAGTGGGTAGCTTTTAAGAGAGGCTGGGATGAGACATAGGAGAAGGTAAGGATTATGGGTAGGGAGGATGGGAGGTGTGGGGAGGAAGGGCAGGGACGGTAGCTCAAGCTGTGTGCCCCTGCAACATGAGCAGACTAGATAGACCAAACAGCCTTCTTTGCTAGCTTCTTCGTATGAAGGGTCATGCTGCAAATGCAAGATGTCTAGGAAACAAAATTCCAGGCCTAGAGGCCATCATAGTGGAGGCAGACCTTTATTTTGTGGCCATTACTGTTATGGTGCACAAGTAACCATCAGTGGGACATGCCCACATCAGGCTACACTTAGTTCAGGAAGGATGGGGTAGTAGGGATGAAGGGATATGGGGTTGTGCTGCATGTAGAGGGCATCAAAGCGATGGAAACAATAAGAAACCAAGGGAAAGGAGGTTGGAGGCACTGTGGGTCACTCTGGATAGGGAGTTGGAGCCATTATTCATACAGGGATGATATACAGACCTCAGCACGGGGAGGAACTGGATGAGGCACTGGGGAAGCCATCAGCATAATGGCAGAAAATGGGGAGGTGCTGCTGGTGGGGACTTCAGTCTTCCAGATGTGAACTGGAGCCTCCAAGCCTTGGCCCCAGCTAGAGGCACAAACATCCTAGACTCCCTGAGAGGGGCGTTTCTCAAGCAACTAGTCAGGGAGCTCACTCATGATGGGGCAATACTGAACCTGGTGCTCACAAGTGGGACAGTGTTGCAGATGTTAAGGTGGGAGGCCACCTGGGGACCAGCGATCCCGCACAGTGTGGTTCAACATAAAGTCAGCAGCAAACCACACAAGGAGGAGTGTCCTAGACTTCAGGATGATAGATTTAAAAAAAAAAAAAAAAGTGTGAATGCCTTAGAGACAACCTGGCAGGGGTGATGGCCTAGGTGGGGTGGAGGAACAATGGGACAAGTCACGGATGGGACTGTGAAGGCAATGAACCTCTCAGCAAAAGCGAGCAAAAACAGGATAAAAAAAGAGCTGCTATGGTTCCGAGGAGGTGGCTGCAAGGTTACAGCTAAAAGGGTAGCATTTAAGAGGTATACACAAACACAGAGGGAAGAGGATGGGAGGTGTACCAGCAAAAGTTAAGAAAAGCGGGTAAGGGGTAAAGACGAAACTGGGGAAAGGATAGCCAAACGGGTAACTAAGGGTGAAAATACCTTTATTAGGTACATAAAGAGGAAGACACGGGAGGGAGTGTGAGGTTAAGAATGGAATGGGGGACTAAGAGGTGGATCAGGAAAAATAGGTTACTCACCTGTAACCATAGTTCTAGGAGTGGTATATGGTTCATATCCACCCAGAGGCAGTCTCCTTAAGAGCTGTTCTTGCCATACAGTCTTCATGCTAAGTTCTTACTAGAGTTTCTTATTTCTTCTCCACCACCTGGGTGGTATATCCCTCAGCTCCAGCCCATGAAGTGGGATCCTGCACGCTGGAAGCAGGGATCCGTGGTGCCACTTGCCAGGGTGGTCAGGTGGTGGGAGTGGGTATGAACAGTACAGTTACTTAAGAACTTACCGAATAGTAGCTCTTTGAGAGAAGCTCTTGCAGCAGGTCTTGCTTTCCCTCCCTCCTTCCCCTGCTGTTCCTTGTTCTACCTCATATTACTTCTGTTTTCTTTCTTTCCCTCTCAGGAACTGCCCACCTTTATAGGATAGGCTGATGTCGGTGGTGGGCAGTCCCCCATGCAGACTGTAAACCATTTTTCTAAGGACATGGATAATGGTCTCACTTACCCACATGGTGGCACTTTCTGCACTTCTCTGGGAGGAAGAGGCAAGGCATGCACCTCTACTTTGGCAGACAAGGACTGAAGAACCGAGGTTGCAAAGGCAGTATCCCGCCGCTACTCAAGGTCGATGCTATAATGGAAGATGAAGGTGTGCCAATTTCCAAGTAGCCACCCTACAGATCTCCAGGCAGCAGTATGTCTGGGTGGAATGAGCCCTAAGGCCTACAGGAGGCTCCTTCCAAACCAACCTATAGCAGAGGTCAATACAGGAGACAATCCACCTGCAAATCGCCTGCTTAGCTGCTGGTCTGCCAGGTGCACCTTCAGCATAGGTAACAAAGAGCAGGTGCATCTCACACTGAACTCCAGTCATACGCTCTCTACAATAAGAGTGCTAACCGCATGTCCAAAGTATAGAGCCTATGGTCAGCATCCAAAGATGGTTTGGTAAAGTATACTGGTAAGTTAATCTGGTTAAGGTGAAACCTGGATACAACCTTTGGGAGGAACTTCGGTGAGAATGAAGAAGAAAAAATTACTCACCTTAGTAATGTTGTTTCTTCTAATGGAGTCTTGCTGTATTCGACATATGCAGTGATCTCCAACCTTGAACTGCCCTGGAGAACAAAGAGTTAACTTTCCATGCAGGGCATGGAATGCTGAGTTCGAGCTCAGTTGAAGCCTCTGTCTGCTGCTGTTTAAACTCCAACCGCCAGATCTTTACGAGCTACACTCACTGGGCGCTCTGTGTGGAAACTGAAACTCACACTAGCCAACTGGCAACTAATTTGATAAAAGGGTTTTGGTTTCAAAGCAAAGACTCAAGTCAGAAACCCAAAAACAAAACACAACACACACCCAAAATAAAAGAAGGTGAGAAAAGGAGGGGCACCTCTAGGTGCCAACACTACTCCTGCCCACCCACATCCCAAAACCAGGTTCTAAGAGGGGAGGCGGGAGGAGGTCAGAATACAGCAAGACTCCATTAGAAGAAACAACATTACTAAGGTGAGTAATTTTTCTTCAAACAACAAGAAGTCTTGCTGTATTCTGACATATGCAGACTACCAAGCAGTACCTCCAGGAGGAAGGACAGAACCTACTTAGGAATAGGCTCTGAAGCACTGCTGTGTAAAACCGAGCATTACTCCTAGCCTGGATATCCAGAGAGTAATGCTTGGTGAATGTATGGACTGTTTTCCAGGTGGCTGCGGACAAATTCTAAGATAGGAATATCCCTGGCAGCAGCCAGGAAGCAGCTGTACCTCTAGTAGAGTGAGCCCTCAGGCCTGAGGGTGGGGTTCTACCAATTTCTCATAGCAGAATTGTGTACAGGAGACAATCCACCTGGCAATAGATCTTTTAGTGGCAGGTTTGCCTTTCCAACCTCCCCATAAGTGAGGAACAACTGGAGGGACTCAAACCTGTGACCCTTTGTGTGCTCTGTGTAGTAGCTAAGGGCTCTTTTACATCCACGCTGTGCAACCTCCTCTCTCCCAGAGGAGGAATGGTCAGTGAAGAAAACAGGGAGAGACATAGACTGATTAAGGTGGAAATCTGAAACCACCTTAGGCAAAAACTTCCTGTTAGTTCTTAGGACCACTTTATCTCTATGGAAAGAGAGATGAAATCAGGCTCCACTGAGAGGGCTTGCAATTCACTGATCGCGCCTGGCAGAAGTAATGGCTACCAAAAACACAGTTTTCCAAATCAAGTACTTAAGCTCTGCAGAGGACACAGGCTTAAAGGGGGTTGCATAAGCTGAGCAATGCAAACATTAAGGTCCCAAGCAGGAGCAGGGTCCCTGAAGGGAGGACTGGTGTGCAACAATCCCTTGAAGAATTTGCAAAATACAGGATGGGCTGATAGAGAAGAGGGCTTGCCTACTGACAAACGCAGAAACCGCTGCTAAATGCACTTTGAGTGTAGCTGGTCTGAGTCCCAAGCCATTGAGATGAACCATATAGTCCAGGACTGTAGGCAACCCAGCAGACTCTGGGGAAATATGTTACCAGAGCACCAAATAGAGAACCTTTTCCATTTGGAGTTGTAAGTCTTTCTGGTGGAAGGCTTTGAAGCCCTAAGAATATCCAGAACACCTTGAGAGAGGTGCAGATCAGCAAACTCTAACTCTTCAAGAGCCAGGCCTTGAGATTGAGAGATTTGAGATTCGGATACCAAATCCTTCCTGAGAGGATGTCAACAGGTTGTAATTCCTGGGAAGAGACAGAGGAAGGTGGGTTGCTAAGGACAGCAACAGTGGATACCAGGGCTGTCTGGCCCAGTCTGGAGCAATCAGAATCATTTTGCAGTTGAGACCTGATTTTGACTAGCACTTTGAACAGGAGAGGAAGGGGAGAAAGCATACAGGAACTTCCCTTCCCAATTGAGAACCAGAGCATCCAAGGGGACTGAGCCCAAGACTGGGGTCTGCAGCAAAAGAGGAAGTTGGTGATTGTCTGGGGCTGCAAAAGATCTATCTGTGGAGTGCCCCATCTGGAGAAAATCACTTTAAAAATTAGGGATCTAGGGACCATTGTGGTGGCCCTGAGATATCCTGCTGAGAGCATCTGCTAGGACATTGTCCTTCCCTCGGAGGTGAACTGCTGTCAGAGAAGTTTACAGAGAATAGGCCAGAGACCACAACTTCATTGCTTCTGTGCACAAGGCCGTATACTGAGTGCCCCTTGCTTGTTGATGTACCGCATTGTGGTGGTATTGTCTGTTCTGATCTGGACTACTTTGTTCTGAACAGACTTGGAAAAAGCTTACAGTACCAGAAACACTGCTCTGAGTTCCAAAAGATTGATGTGAAGCAGAGATTCTTGAGGTGACCACAGCCCTAGGGTGGTAAGATCCCCAAGTGGGCTCCCCAGCCCAAGAGGAGGCATCTGTGGTGAGGATTACTGAGTGACAAGAAGGAACTCCCTGCCTTAAATTGTCCTGATCCTGCCACCACTGCAGAGCCTGGATCAGGGTTGAGACACTGGGACTAGTTTGGTGGGGAATCCTTTCTCTGGGACCAAAGGCTCTCAAATGGAACTGAATGTCCCTCATCTGAAATCTTGCCCCTGGACCACTGCTGTAGAGGCTGCCATGTGACCCAGGAGCTGCAAGAAGTGCCTTGCTGGTCGAGACACCTGAAGGGTGAAAGAAGATGCCAGTTCTATTAGTGTCCTTGCCCTGTCCAGGGAAGGAAGGCCTTCTCCTTGTATCCAGCTCCACCCTATAAAGGTGAGGAGCTGTATCGGCTCCAGAACTGACTTTGGAAGGTTCAGGAGAAATCCTAAGGAAGTGAGCAGTTGCTGAGTTACCTGCAGGTGTGACTTGACTTGGTCTGAAGACTGACCCAGTATGAGCCAGTCGTCCAGGTATGGAAAGATGGAGATCTTTTTTCTCCTTAGGAAAGCAACCACTACTGCCAGGCACTTTGAGAACACCCTTGGGGCTGATGTTAGACCAAAGGGCATTGCTCTGAATTGACAGTGGCCTGAGGGCAACTTCGAACCTGAGGTACTTTCTGTGGGGAGCACCTGATGGGAATGTGAAAGTAGGCATCTTTGAGGTCCAGGGAGGCTAGCCAGTCCCTGGCCTTAGAGGGCAGAATTATTCCCAGAGTCACCATTTTGAATTTTGGCTTTAAAAGGTGCTTGTTTAGATATCTCAGATCCAGGATGGGCTGCCATTCTCCTGTCTTTTGGGGTTAGAAGTACCTGGAGTACAATTCTTTGCCCCTGTGTAGGTGGAACCCTTTCTATGGCTCTGAGAGCCAAGAGGGAAGAAACTTCTGCCTCTAGGGCAAGGGCCTCTGATGGATTTGCGGGTGGAAAGGATCTGGTTCTCATCTTGGGAAGTTTTTGAAGCTGAGAACCAGTCCCTGGCTTACTACTTCCAGGACCCACTTGTCTGATGTTAAAGATTTCCAGTCCTAGACAAAGTAAGCCAGCCTGCCCCCTACAGGTATATAGAGAGACGGCCCGGGCAGACCCATCAGGGTGTCTGCTTGGCAGGGGCTTTAGGCTGAGGGGTGTAAGCAGGCCTGCTCATGCCCGTCCCTGCCTCTCTCTCTAAAGAACCTCTGAGCAAAAGCAGAAGAGGAGGCCTGGAGCTTAGTAAAAGGCCTTTGAAAGAGACCTGCCCCTCCTGGAATGCTGCCTCTGAGGAGTGGCTTGCCTTTCTTTGGCCTAAGAGCACTCCTGTGAGGTGGTCCTGTATTCATCCATCTTCTATCATGTAGTTCTCTGTCTGCTCCCAAACAGAGAATTGCCAATGACAGGAAAATCCATGGCCTAGCCTGGGTATCCTGTGATAGGCTAGTACATCTGAGCCAAGCCATCCTCCAAGGCCCACAGATGTATGCCATGACTCTAGATGAAACATCACTGGAGTTCACAGCAGAATTAAATTGCACCTTGGATGCCTCAATCCCATCTGCAGCCACCGCTCCAGCTCCTTGGCAAGTTAGTCGGGGCCTATTTAGCTAGAGCCAGCACAGTGTCCACCTGGACTTCTGGCACCTAGCTGTGCAGCCATATAGTTAACCTGCCTGAGTCCCAAAGATGCTGCCATGTACTGTTTCTTTGCCATGGCATCAATCCTCCTGGAGTCCTTATCTGGGGGTGTGAAGCCAAGGAATATTTGCCTTATCACAGGCAGCAGCCTGCACTACTAACATGGCTGCATTGCTGGGAAAGGAACTCCGTACCTGAGCCTGAAAGATATACCTCTTGTCCATTCTTCTGTCCACAGGAGGTATGGAAATACAGGTTACTCACCTGTAACAGAAGTTCTAGGAATGGTATATGTTGTTCATCACACTTTCTGGCAGGTATCCTTGCTGCTTAATTCTTGCCAGAAGGTCTTCAAGCTGCTTCCGTCCACCCACCGGGTAGTAAACTCAGCTCCACCCCATGGCGCCCAGATCTGGCCAGCTGGAAGCAGGTTGTGCGTCAGAAGCCGGGGAGGTCGGGTGGAGTCATGTGGATGAACAACATACCATTCTAAAGCTCCTATTACAAGTATACTTTTTCTAGGGACATAGATGT
Source organism: Neoceratodus forsteri (assembly GCA_016271365.2). Lineage (NCBI taxonomy): Eukaryota > Metazoa > Chordata > Ceratodontiformes > Ceratodontidae > Neoceratodus > Neoceratodus forsteri. Next base: position 1,099,955,593 of record CM057451.1, read on the forward strand.
CTGATGTTCATCCACACTTTCTTGGCAGACTCTAGCAGTTCTCCCGGGAGGAGGGAGGTAAGGTGCACACCTCCGATACTTCTGGGAAAGAGAGACTGGGAACCTGAGGCCCCAAAACCAGCATCCCGGAGTGACTCAAGGCTCTATGTGGTGAGTGGTAATAAGGTATGTCCGACTTCCAGGTAGCAGCCCTGCAGATATCCTGGATAGGGACATCCCTGGAAGAGCTACCGATGCAGCAGTATGGCGGGTAGAATGAGCTCTTATCCTCTGGGAGGCTCATGCCCGCCAGCCTATAACAGAGCTCTAGCACAGGAGGTGACCCACCTGCCTATTGTCTACTTAGCTGCAGGTCTGCCGAGTGCGGCTTCAGCATGGGTGACAAACAGCTGGCTAACCTCTCCAGAACTATTAGATCAGCTCCTTATAATAAGCAAGCGGCTCATCTAGGGTAAAAATATAGAACCTATACTAACCATCTGAGGTGTGATTGGGGTGGAACACCGGCAGAAGTCAACACCTAGTTGGGTGAAACTCCGACACCACCTTGGAAGGAACTGGTGGGGCGCAGGACAACTGCCAATCCCTGTGGAAGACCAGATAAGGAGATCTCGATGGGCGCCTGGACCTCTCCCATCCTTCTGGCTGATGTGATAGCCACCAAGAAGGTGGTGCTCCCAGACAGGTGTGAAATATAGCACCTGTGCATTGGTTCAATAACTTGCCCATGAGCTTGGCCAATACCAGCAGTAGATCCCATGGAGGTGGAGGTTCTACGCACGGGGAAATGTGGTCACGGCCTTGAAAATCGCCCGACCACCTGTCTTCCCTGTGCCACCGACTGCTCCGGCCCGCGCCCGAAGAGAGATGGCTGCCAGGTGCACCTTAAGGGTCGTCGACCTAAGCCCTTGCTGAGAAAGGGACCACAGTAGTCAGAATGCTAGCCAAGGGACAGTGGGAAGGGTTCAAACCCTTCCCTGACACCAAATGGAGAAATCTTTTTCCATTTGAAGGCATAACACTACCAGTGGGCTCCTTGCAGGGACGCCTCAATGACATTGAGGACCTCGTCGGAAAAGACCCAAGGCCTGGAACTCTAGCCGCTCAGGAACCAGGCATGCCAGGTGCAGGATTGAAGAGTCGGATGGAATACCTTCCCTGGTTGACTGAGGATCAGGTCCTGGCGAGCTGGAAGCCTCGCGAAGCCTGGAGCTGAGGCTGAGGAGATCTGAGACTGCAAGAACTGGTGGGGCCAGTCTGGGGCCACCAGAATCACCCTGCACCTTAGTCCCTCCTCGCCTTGAAGAAGCACCTTGTGGATCAAGGGAAATGGGGAAAGGGTAGAAGAGGCCTGGGGTCCACGGCCTCAAGAAGGCAACCTACGAGCCAACTGCTGAGGGCAGGCATGGAACAGACTCAGCTTAGCATTCTCCTGGAGGCAAACAGGTCCACCTGAGGCATGCCCCAGTGGGAGAAGAATCTTGTACTACCTCCAGCAGGAGAGACCACTCGGTGAGGCGCAGCCTCTATCTGGCTTAGGGCATTGGCCAGGGTGTTGGAAGCTCTACCACGTGAATAGCTGGAGATTACGCCTCCAGGCTGCTTGCGAGGACCATATCTTGAGGAGAGCTTCCTTCATAACAGCATGGGCGCGTCCCATCCTGTCGGTTCAGATAAGTACATGGTGCGTAGTGTTGTCCGTCTGGACCTGAACCACTTGACCTCGTGGAAATGGGCGAGAGGCAGTGAGACTAGGCGGACCGCTCGGAGCTCCAGCAGGTTGATATGGCATCGGGACTCCCAAGGGGACCAGAGGCCGTCGGCGCCGGTGTTCCCTAGATGGGCACCCCAACCCATCAGAGATGCATCGGTCCGATAGAGAGACCCATCGGCTCCAGAAGGCGGATCGAACGGGATGCCCTCTCCTGCAAATGTGCAGGAACGATCCACCACTGGAAAGCGTTCCACATCTCTGTGTGACTCCATCACAGGAAGCTGGTCCAATGGATGTAACATTGTCACCATTGGCTGCCAGTCCATGAAGGGACGATGTACCAATGGGGCCCAATGGACCACGCTGGTGCAGGCCGCCATGAGGGACCTGGTAGAGGCGACAGGAAGTCCCAGGTAGATCAATTGCCCAACCAGAAATGATTGGGCAAAGGAGGAAGGAACCTCGGCCCCCTGTCCACAGTGAGCCGTGCTCTGGCTCGTAGAGAGTCAAGGTCTGCCGATGAATAGTATCACCTGCTTTGGCACGGATCTCCTTGGCCTCATTGATGAGGAGGCCAACCTGAGAGCAAACCTGGAGGGCAAGATCCCAGACCGCTCCCACCTCTGCTCTGGAGGGGCTGATCAGCCATGATCATCCATGTAGGGGTACCTCGGACCTTCGCGCTGCAGGAATGCTTTCACCACTGCCATGCATTTGGTGAAGACCACAGGAGCTAGGAGGGCAGAGGGCATGGCCCGGAACTCATAAAGGGATCCTCACTGAAGCGGAGGAATCTCTGATGAGACAGACGGATTGGGACATGAAAGAAACTGCCGTCCAGGGAACAGAACCACATGCCACGTCCAAGGATGGGATTATCTGAGCCAGAGTGACCATCCTGAAGGTCGAGACCTTAGGAACTTGTTCAGGTCATGCAGGTCGAGAATGGGGTGCCAGCCCCATCATTTGGGACTAGGAAGTACCTGGACACAAACCCGGGTCTGGAGGAGGATCCGCCACCTTCCTGATCACCTCTTTTGAGGAGCAGGGCAATATATCAGCTCGGTGGGCCAAACAGCGAGGCTGTGGACCCCGTGGCCCCAGGGCGATGCTCAGGGTGGGCCTGCTCGAACTCCAGAGGCAGGCCTTTTCCTACCACCTCAACACCCAGCGGTCCATGGTGATAGCGGACCAGGCGGAAGGGAAGTGGGCGGGCACGTCCCCGAGGGAAGCAGGGGAGTGGCGAGGCTGAGGCGGCACCCTCCGACCGTCACTGGGCAGGCTTGGAGGAAGACCGGCTGAGGGACCTCCTGAGCCTTTACCTCCTTGCTTCCTGTTGGAGGAAGCACCGAGCTTGGGTTTGGGGACGCCAAGCGCCAAGCCTCCTGGCTCTGTTGCTGATGCTGCTGGGCGGCGAGATGACAGGGACCGAAGGACAAAGGACTTCTGCTGCTGGCGGCGACCTTTGTCCCTCTGGGTGGAGGTGACCGAGTCCAGGGTGGCATTGGACTTCTCGATCCGCTGGAGGTGTCCCTCCACTCCAGGGCCAAAGGTCAGTCCCCAAGAAGGGACATCCGCCAACTTGTGCTGGGTGTCCCTCCGTGAAGGTGGATATCCTCAGCCACGCCCTGTGTCGCGCATGGCCACACGCGGCGCTACTGACCTGGCACAGGAATCACCTATGTCCAGAGCAGTCTGAAGCTGCTGCTTCGCCCTACCCTGGTCCCGCACCTGGCAGACCGTGGTCTGCAGGTCAGGCGAGGAGATGAGAACAACCTCATCCAGGGGAGCAAGAGGCGTGGGAAGTGTGTGTGCCATCAGCACGGCCCGAGCACAGCCTGTCGGAGGCGAGGAGGGCGCAGCGTACACACTAGCCCGGCAAGTCCAGCTTTTGGACTCTTTGTCAGGGGCTTATCCACATCCAGTGCTACGGAACTCCAGCTGTCGGTGACTAACCCCTCAGCAGAGGGGTGCTCGAAAACGGGCAGAGCCGGTAGGGACCGCATACTTCCTGGCCATCCTGGCCAGGGGCTGGGACAGGAAGCCAGGCCGCTGCCAAAGCTCAAGGCTGGGGCGACAATGGCCTCAGCCACGGAAGAGCCTCCATGGGAGAATCCCCTCGGTCCAGAATCTCCATCAGGGATACTTGACCCGTTTGGACAGCACACTCAGGCATCGGTGGACTCCGAGATGAGGCAAGCAGACACAAGAGGATGATGGGCTATTGTCCACAGACTGGCCCGGAGGACTCAGGTTGACCTGCCTGGAGAACAGGGAGGAGTCGTCGTCAGATTCGAAGGGTCTGCGAAGAGCTGCCTGGCCCTGAGCCACCCTCCACCTGCCGAGGGCGGTCCGGGGTGAGGGTGACTGACAACCTGTGGGAAGGGCCCGTGACCAACGAGAATTCTTGGTCAGTGCCTGACCCGGTTGTGGAGGCGGAGGTTCCACCACAAGCAGTGGAGCAGCTGGTTTGGCGAGCAACCGGCCCTGAAGCAGAGCAACTCGACTGGAGGCGAGTGGTTGCCTGGTCGTTCAGGCGACAACCACTTGATGGCAGGGGGTCTTGACCGAGTCGGCTAAGGCCAGACAACAGCAACTGCTGCCACATAAGGTCCTCGTAGCGCCCGGCGCAATTTGCGCCACAGCCTCCCCCTCATCCGAGAGAGGGGCGGGAAGAAGCGACATCGCCGCTTATCTCGTGCTCGAGACCGAGAGAGGTCGAGACCAGACCGAGACCAAGGGGGACCAGGTGGGTATGGGAAGGGTGGGGACACCCACTCTTCCCTCGGCTCAAAGACACTTCAACCGGGACTGCGGCCCAGAAGGCACAGGCAGATCCTCGGTATCCACCGAGGACCGTGAGGAGAGGTTGTCGGCTTCTCCAGTCGACAGCCCATCTAACGGATCAAGAAAAATCTCGACTTCATCGGCGGGAGTCTCGGCAGGCTGGCCTGGCGGGGCACCGTGAAATCAGCGGCCCCAGCTGCAACCTCGACCAAAAGTCGTCGTCGGCTGTCCGAGAAGGGACCTCTCCCGCTCCTGACGCCCGGCAGTGGGACTTACCTTCGACTCCTTTTTCTTGGGCGAGAAGAATGTCCCAATGTCCCTCTCCCTTACGTGGAAAGGACTGACAAAGCTCCTTGAGCGAAACCCGTATCACGAGAACTCAGAGACAGCGGGATAAATACTATGGCCAAGGAGGGAGAAGATGCGGCCTGAGCCGCCTCCTCCTCGAGGCGATCATCTGCTCCAGGCTGCGCTCCAGCGGAGCCAACCCGCCAGACTTACCATAGCGAGCCTCTTAGATTTTACCAGCGGAAGCGTTTCTCGGAACCCAAGCTGCAATCGAGGCAGCGATCATCCAGGACATTGGCTGAAATAAGCGGCACAACCTCGCAGGCCTGCGGGTCGTGATCTAGGCCTAGGCAGTAGATGCTGCGTGGAGTGCGGATCCGTCCTGGACATTTCTGCCTGCAAGGGCACCTCCGAAAGCGGGAACAGATTTGTCCATCGCGGCGAGGAAGAAGAAGACCGAAGTTTAGAAAACTTCAAAACCAATTTTAGACGAACGAAGAGTTAGGGATCCAGTCTAAAATGCAGAGCGCTAAGAAGGAACCTGAGCTTCCAAGCGGTAAGGAAGATCTGGCGTCATGGGGCAGCGCGAGAGGTTTACCACCGGGTGGGTGGGAGGAGCCAAGCTTGAAGACCTTCCGGCAAGAATTAAAGCGGCAAGGATACCTGCCAGAAAAGCGTGGATGAACAACATATCCATGTCCCTAGAATTAGGAGTTTTAAATTTTAAATGTCTGTTTCCTAAAAGACTTATGGAGGAATATACAGTCTTCTGGACTCTGGGATGTCCATCATCTCAACAAAATCAGGCTCCTCCTGATCCTCTACTGCTTCCTCCATAGGAAGCTGAAGGGTTCAGCCACTTTCTTGTAAAACATAAAGTGGGAAGGGACTCAGAAAGCCTAGGAGGAGAAACACCTGAAGGTCTGTCTGGGGAGATGTCCGGGTCAAAAGGCACATCAGACTTTCATAATCACCATCATCATCATCTTCATACTCTCCCTCCTCCTTCTCCAGTTCATAAAATTGTTCTAAGGTATAATCGGAACCGGAGGAACCGACGGGCAACCAAGCCCCTGACAGATGGTGCCGGTTCGGCGGAACGAGTCGACTGAACTATCCTTATCGCTTTGGCTATCTCATCAGTGGTCAGAGAAAGAACTAGTGGATCGAACGGATGATTTATCCCTTTTCTTTCTTTTAACTGGAACCAGCTCCTCAGAATCGGTTCTCCATTTGCCAAGAAGTTTAAGCCCTGGTCAGAGGCACTCCCTCTAGTTCGGTCGGAACCCGAACCGGAGCTAGCCATCCGGGTCAGCTGACTTCTCGGCCTCCCTTTCCCTCAGTCTACCTACTCTTATCCAGGGTAGCTTTGGGAAAACTTTTACAAATTTGGCAGTCTGAATTGAGGGTGGTCAAACCCCAGACAATAAACACAGGTGGTGTGGGGATCAGCCTTAGCAAAGGCTTCCCACACACACTGTGTTGAAACCCGTGAGCCCATTTTTCTTGGGTTTCTCAGACATAGCCAATCCTAACAAAACTTGCTCTTTTGGCAATCTGCCAAGCAAGACACCCTATCGGTTCCTGACCGTGTTACGGGTCTTAGGGAAAAAGCGTAATGAAATCCGTTTTTAAAACCAATCTAGGACTGGTTACCACACTAATAAAGATAGAAGTTTTTTACAAACCTTGATCGGTTCAAACTGTACCGATTCAATGTTCTAAAGTTCACACAGAAACTAATATAGAAAACCTATCTAGTACTTATGGTACCACAGACGAGACTTAAACCGACAGGTTTAGAAGCAGAAAATCGGTTGAAACGAAGCGAAAAAAGCGACACTTTAACCGACTTTTTGAACGGCGAAGGAGAAATCTCGAAAGCGACTGTTTAGTGGCGGAGTAAAGCATCTGGCGGTTGGAGTTTAAACAACAGCAGAACAGAGGCTTCAACTGAGCTTCGAGCTCAGCGTTCCATGCCCTGCATGGAAAGTTAACTCTTTGTTCTCTGGGCAGTTCAAGGTTGGAGATCACTGCATATGTCAGAATACAGCAAGACTTCATGTTGTTTGAATGACCTTGTCCTGTGGAAAACCAAGCAGAGAGACTCAGAGTGCATGGAACTCACTGATCCATCTGGCACAGTCGTTTCCGTGACAGATGTGACATCTCACATCTGTGCATAGACTTGAAAGGCTTGCTCATAAGTACTGTCAAAACCAAGAACAGATTTCCAAGGTGGTGCTGATTCATGCTCCGTTGGGTTCAAGTGGTCAGTGCCTTTAAAGAAGCACCTGACCACCTTCTCCTGTGCCACTGTCAGCATACCAGCCCGTGCCGATATGCAGAGATGGCTGCCAGGTGCACCTTGAGGTCACTGATCTCAGCCTAACTGGAGAGGGACCACAGATAGTTCAGGGCTAGCAAGAGGCAGGAAAAACATCATGGTCTTTGCCTGGGACTTAATGGAAAATATTTTCCATTGAAAAGCATAGCATTGATGAGCTAACGCCTTTCAGAATACCTCCCACAACATGGGGCACATTGTCCAAAAGTCCCAAAGCCTGGAAATGTAGCCACTCAGGAATCAGGCTGACGTGCAGGGACTGAAGATCCAGGTATTGCATGTTCCCGATGACAGGACAGCAGATCCGGGCACATGGGCAACCACCAAGGAGATCTGCTGCTGAGGCCAAGAAGATCCAGGCACCAAAAATGGTGGGGTCAATCTGGTGCTACCAGGATCATCCACCTTGTCCCTCCACACCTTGACCACCACCTTGTGGATCAAAGAAAAGGAGAGAAGGCATACAGGAGGCCTGGGCCCAGGGCCTTGTGAAGGCATCCCCATCAGTGTCCCAGATTGAAGAGAAGCGGGCACAGAACATCCTCAGTTCTGCATTCTCCTGAAGGCAAATAACTACCCCAGAGGGAGTACAGGTGGTTCACCACCTTCCAATGCAGAGACCACATGTGACATCTTGCCTACCTGATTGAGGGCGTCTGCCAGCTGGCTGTTGGCTCCCACGACATGGGAGTGCTAGAAGATTTGTACCTAAGCTGTGCATGAGAGTCCATGTGCAGAGGGCCTCCCGACACCAGGAAGGAGTGCATGCTATCTTGCTTGTTCAGGTAGAACACGGTTGTGGTGTTGTCCGTCTAGACTTGCACAACCCAACCTTGGAAAAAGGGCGAATTCCATCAGAGATAGGGGCACTGCTTGATGTCCAGCAGGCTGATGTGGTGACAGGACTCCCTATAGTGCAGAGCCCGTGGACTCTGTGGTTCCCCCAGATGGGTTCCTCACTCCACCAGAAAGCATCTGCCATCAGAATGACTGATGGCTCTCAAGCGACAAATGGGACTCCTTCCTTCAGATATTCTAGGATAAGCCACCACTGGATGGCATCCCACCATTAGTTGGTCACTGCAACTGGTTGGTCCAAGTGCCCTAGGCACTGATATCACTGACAGCCCAGCTCCCATTGAAGGTGAAGCAATCTGCCAGCGAGCCCACTGGACCACGCTGGTGCAAGATGGCATGTACCCCAGGAGCTGGAGGAAGTCACGGGCAAGTGCAGAGCATTCAACCTGAAATGATCAGCGATCAGGCAAGGTAAGATCCTGTGCCTGGTCTGTAAGTCGGGCCTGAGCCCAGAGGAGTCTAGCTGTGCCCACATGAAGTGGATCACCTATGAAGGGTTGAGTTTGCATTTAGCCGAATTGACCGAAAGGTCCAAATCTCTGCAGGTAATGGAAGACCAGATCCCTGGACTACTCCACTGCCTACTTGGATGGCATAACTATCAGCCAGTCATGCAGGCAGGGGTATATCCTAACCCCCTAGTGCACTTGGGAAGGCTGCCACCACTGCTATGCACTTGTTGAAGACCCTGGTTGCCAAAGAGATGCCAAAGGCATGCTCTAGAACTGGTAAAGAACCCCTTCTGTGTGGTACTGAAGGTACTGCCAGTGGGATGGATGGACTGGAATGTGGAATAATACATTCTGAAGGTCCGGGAACAGAACTACATGCCCGCTCCAGAGATGGCATTATCTGGTTCAGAACGACCACTCTGAACTTGTGCTTCTCGAAGTTCTGATTTAGATCATGAAGGTCCAATATGGAACACCAACCCCAGTCTGTTTGGGACCAAGAAGTACCTGGACATAAAGCCCTGACCTGTTATGAAGTCTGAGGCATGGACACGGCTCCTTCCTTTAGGAGCTGAGCAACATCCTTTCTGAGGGCAGGCAGCATGTCTCGTGACACCACAGATCTCTCTTGGTCGTGTGAGTCAGTAGAACCTCGAAATCAGAGACAACCTTCTGCCGAACACCCCAGAACCCACTTGTCTTAGGTAATTATGGACCAAGTATGCCAGAAGTGGCACTGCCAACCCTGCATGGGAAGCTGGGGCAGGGACAGGGCAGGTGGGAGGTAGACCACCCAACCCGTAAGCAGGCACCGGCAACTAATGCTGGAGGGCACATATACCTCTACCTTTTGGGGCCCTGACGGGAACTTAGTCTTGTGGCACCAAGCCTGCAAAAGCCCCAGTTGGGCTGCTGCTGCCTAGGCTGCTATGATAGAAAGGGCGAAACTGAAGACTTTTCTTTGGCCTCTGCCTTTCTGCTCCTTCTGCAAGAAGATCACAGAATTTAGGGTGGCACTAGACTTCTCAATCCTGCTGAGGTGGCCCTCCACCCAGGGCCAAAGAGGCTGGTACCCAAGAAGGAGACTTAGGCCAATTTATGCTGGGTGTCCACCGTAAAGAGGATATCTTCAACCAGGCCCTGCGATGCATTGCAATGACCACTGACATGGCACAGGCACAAGAATCGCCCACATCCAAGACCATGTGGAGCTGTTGTTTGCCAGAGCTCAACCCTGGTCTTGGACCATTTTACCAATCAGCTGCTTGTTGGCAGGGAGGTAAGGTGGGGACAGTGTCTAGAGCTCCCATCAGTCAAGAACCTAAAGAAAAATTACTCACCTTAGTAATGTTGTTTCTTCTAATGGAGTCTTGCTGTATTAGGACTATTGCAGTTAGGTCCTGCCTTTCAACTGCCCGGAGAACAAAGAGTTAACTTTCCATGGCCAGCATGGAGCGTTCACATGAACTCGGTTGAAGCCCTGTCTGCTGTTGTTTAAACTCCAACCGTCAGATCTTACTGAGCAATACTCACTAGAAGTTCTGTGTGGAAACTGTAAAACTCACACTAGCCAATTGGCAACTAAATTTATTAAAAAGTTTTTGGTTTTAAAGTAAAGACTCAAGTCAGAAACCCAAAAACAAAACACAACATACACCCAAAGTAAAGGAGGGTGTGAAAGGGGCACCTATGGTACCAACACTGCTCCTGCCCACCCACATCCCAAAACCAGGTTCTGAGAGGGTGGTGGTGGTGGGGGGTCAGAATACAGCAAGACTCCATTAGAACAAACAACATTACTAAGGTGAGTAATTTTTCTTCAAACAACATGAAGTCTTGCTGTATTCTGACTATTACCAATTACTAAGCAGTACCTCCATGGAGGAGGGACAGAACCTACTTTGGGAATAGGCTCTGAATGCTGCTGTGCCAAACCCGAGCATCACTCCTAGCCTGGATATCCAGAGAGTAATGCTTGGTGAATGTATGGACTGTTTTCCAGGTGGCTGCTTGACAAATTTCTAAGATAGGAATATCCTGGCAGAAGCCAGAGGAAGCAGCTATACCTCTAGTAGAGTGAGCCCTCAGGCTTGAGGGTGGGGTTCTACCCAGTTTTCATAGCAGAATTGTATACAAGAGACAATCCACCAGGCAATAGATCTCTTAGTAGCGGTTTGCCATTACCGACCTCTCCATATGTGAGGAACAACTGAAGGGACTCAAACCTGTGACCCTTGAGTGCGCTCTATGTAGTAGCTGAGGCCCTTTTAACATCAAGCTGTGCAGCCTCCTCTCCAGAGGGAGGAATGGTCGATGGAGAAAACAGGGAGAGACACAGACTGATTAAGGTGGAAATCTGAAACCACCTTAGGCAAAAAACTTCCTGTTAGTTCTTAGGATCACTTTATCTCTATGGAAAGAGATGAAATCAGGCTCTGCTGACAGGGCTTGCAATTCACTGATACGCCTGGCAGAGGTAATGGCTACCAAAAACACAGTTTTCAAGTCAAGTACTTAAGCTCTGCAGAGGACAAAGGCTCAAAGGGTGGTTGCATAAGCTGAGCAATGCAAACATTAAGGTCCCAAGCAGGAGCCGGGTTCCTAAAGGGGGATTGGTGTGCAGCAATCCCTTGAACAACTTACAAAACACAGGATGGGCTGACAGAGGAGAGGGCTTGCCTACTGACAAGAAGGCAGAAACAGCTGCCAGATGCACTTTAAGTGTAGATGGCCTAAGTCTAAAGCCATTAAGATGGACCATATAGTCCAGAACTGTAGGCAACCCAGCAGATTCTGGAGAAATATGCTTATTAGAGCACCAAATAGTGAACCTTTTCCATTTGGAGTTGTAAGTCTTTCTAGTGGAAGGCTTTCGAGAAGCCTTAAAGATATCCAGTACCCTTGAGAAAGGTGCAGATCAGCAAACTCTTAACTCTTCAAGAGCCATGCCTTGTGATTGAAAGATTCGAGGTTTGGATACCAAATCCTCCTTAAAGGATGTCAACTAGTTGTAATTCCTGGAAGAGACAGGGAAGGTGGACTGCTAAGGACAGCAACAGTGGGTACCAGGGCTGTCTGGCCCAGTCTGGAGCAATCAGAATCACTTTGCATGGTTGAGACCTGATCATGACTAACACTTTGAACAGGAGAGGGAAGTGGGAAAAGCATACAGAAATGTCCTTCCCAATTCAGATTCAGAGCATCCAGGGGACTGAGCCCAAGACTGGGGGTCTGCAACAAAGAGAGGAAGCTGGTGATTGTCTGGGGCTGCAAAAGATCTATCTGTGGAGTGCCCCATCTCCAGAAAATCACCTTCAAAACTAGGGATCTAGGGTCCATTCGTGATGGCCCTGGGATATCCTGCTGAGAGCATCTGCTAGGACATTGTCCTTCCTGGGAGGTGAACTGCTATTAGAGAGGTTTGCAGGGAATAGGCCAGGACCACAACTTCATTGCCTCTGTGCACAAGTCCATGAACCGATGCCTCATTGCTTGCTGATGTACCACATGGTGGTGATGTTGTCTGTTCTGATCTGGACCACCTTGTTCTGTACAGATTTGGAAAAGGCTTGCAGTGTCAGAAACACTGCTCTGAGTTCAAGAGAGACTGATGTGAAGCAGAGATTCTTGAGGTGACCACAGTCCCTGGGTGGTAAGATCCCCAGGTGAGCTCCCCAGCCCAGCAGGCGAGTATCACTGAATGAGACTGAGTGACAAAAGGAACTCCTTGCCTCAAATTGTCCTGATCCTGCCACCATTGCAAAGGCTGGATCAGGTTGTCACTAGGACTAGTTTGGTAAGGAATCCTTTCTTTGGGACCAGAAGGCTCCTAAATGGAACTGAATGTCCCTCATCTGGAATCTGCTCCTGGACCACTGCTGTGGAAGCTGCCATGTGGCCCAGAAGCTGAAGGAAATGCCTTGTTGGTCGAGACACCTGTAGGGTGAATGAAGAGGCCAGCTCCATAAGGTCCTTGCCCTGTCCAGGGAAGGAAGGCTCTTTCTTTACTGTATCCAGTGCCGCCCTATGAAGGTGAGGAGCTGGACTGGCTCAAGAACTGACTTTGGAAGGTTGAGGAGGAATCCTAAGGAAGTGAGAACTTGCTGAGCTACCTGCAGATGTGACTTGACTTGGTCTGGAGACTGACCCACTATGAGCCAATCGTCCAGATATGGAAAGATGGAAATCTTCTTTCTCCTTAGGAAAGCAACCACTACTGCCAGGCACTTTGTGAACACCCTTGGGGCTGATGTTAGGCCAAAGGGCATTGCTCTGAATTGATAGTGGCCTGAGGCAACTCGAACCTTAGGTACTTTCTGTGGGAGCACCTGATGGGATGTGAAAGTAAGCAACTTTGAGATCCAGGGAGGCTAGCCAGTCCCCTGGCCTTAGAGAGGGCAGAATTATTCCCAGAGTCACCATTTTGAACTTTGGTTTTAAAGGTGCTTGTTCAGATATCTTAGATCCAGGATGGGCCGCCATTCTCCTGTTTTTGGGGCTAGGAAGTACCTGGAGTACAATCCTTTGCCCCTGTGTGGGTAGGAACCTTTCTATGGCTCTGAGAGCCAGAAGGAAGAAACCTCTGCCTCTAGGGCAAGGGTCTCTGATGGATTTGCAGGTGGAAAGGATCTGGTTCTCATCTTGGGAAATTTTTGAAGCTGAGAACCAGTCCCTGGCTTACTACTTCCAGGACCCATTTGTCTGATGTCAGAGACTTCCAGTCCTGGACAAAGTAAGCAGCCTGCCCCTACAGGTATTGGAGAATCGGCCGGGCAGACCCATCCAGGGTGTCTGCCTGGCAAGGGCTTTAGGCTGAAGTGGTGGAAGCAGGTCTGCTCATTCCGCCTGCCTCTCCCTCTGAAGAACCCCCTCTGAGCATAAGCAGAAGAGGAGGCCTGGGCTTGGTAAAAGGCCTTTGAAAGGGCCTGCCCTGCCCTGAGTGCTGTCTTTGAGGAGTGGCTTGCCTTTCTTTGGCCTGAGCACTCCTGTAGGTGGTCCTGTACTAGTCCATCTTTTTCATGTAGTTCTCGGTCTGCTCCCCAAACAGAGAATTATCAATGACAGGGAAATCCATGGCCTTAGCCTGGGTATCCTGTGATAGGCTAGTACATCTGAGCCAAGCCATCCTCCAAAGGGCCACAGATGTAGCCATGACTCTAGATGAAACATCACTGGAGTCCACAGCAGCATGAAATTGCGCCTTGGATGCCTCAATCCCATCTGCAGCCACCCGCTCCAGCTCCTTGGCAAACTGGTCAGGGCCTGTTTAGCCAGAAGCCAGCACAGTTTCCACCTGGACTTCTGGTATCTAGCTGTGTAGGCCATATAGTTAGCCTGCCTGAGTCCCAAGATGCTGCCATGTACTGCTTCTTTGCCATGGCATCAATCTTCCTGGAGTCCTTATCTGGGGGTGTGATGCCAAGGAAATATTTGCCTTATCACAGGCAGCAGCCTGCACTACCTCAACATGGCTGCATTGCTGAGAAAGGAACTCCGTGTCCGAGCCTGAAAGGTACACCTCTTGTCCATTCGTCTGTCCATAGGAGATATGGAGTTAGGAGTCTTTAGAATTTTAAATGTCTGTTTCCCAAAAGATTTATGGAGGAATAGACAGCCTCTTGACTCTGGGATGTCCATCATTTCAACAAAATCAGGCTCTTCCTGATCCTCTACTGCTTCTTCCATTGGAAGCTGGAGGGTTTCAGCCACTTTCTTGTAATACATAAAGTGGGAAGGAACTCAGAAAGTTAGGAGGAGAAACACCTGAAGGTCTTTCTGGGAGATGTCGGGTCAATAGGCACATCCAGACTTTCATAATCACAATCATCATCATCCTCATACTCTTCCTCCTGCTCCTCCTCCGGTTCATAAAATTCTTCTAAAGCATAATCCGGAACCAGGGAACTGGCTGAACTGAGCCCCTGCCAGATGGTGCCGGTTCAGCCAGAACCGAAGTCAGCATGTGCACTATCCTTATACGCCTTGGCAATTTCATCAGCGGTTGGAGAAAGAACTTGTATCCGAACCGGATGATTTTTCTCTTGTCTTTCTTTAACGGAACCGACTCCTCAGAATCGGCTCTCTTTGCCCAAAGAAGTTCGCCCTGATCAGAGGGCACTCCTTCTGGTTTGATCGGAACCGAACCGGGCTGGCTATCCGGGTCAGTGGACTTCTCGGCCTCCCTTTCCCTCAGTCTACCTACTCTCTTATACAGGGTAGCTTTGGAAAACCCTTACAAATTTGGCAGTCTGAATCGAGGTGGTCAAACCCCAGACAATAAACACAGGTGGTGTGGGATCAGCCTTAGCAAAGGCTTCACACACACTGCAGTGTTGAAACCCAGTGGGCCAGTTTTCTTGGGTTTCTCAGACATAGCCAATCCTATCCAAACTTACCCTTTTTCGGCAATCCGCCAGGCAAGACTCAAACTGTAATTAAATCTGTTTTTTAGAACCGCACGGACGGTTACCACACTCTAAACAAATTCAAAACCTTTTAAGACTAAACTGATTGGTTCAAACCGAACCGATCCGAAATTTACAAGTTCCACACAGAAACTAAATGTAAAACCTATCTAGTACTCACGGGTACCACAGACAGAGACTTAAACCGACAGAAGTCGGTGAAACCGAGCAAAAAGCGACACTTTAACCGACTTTTTGAACCGAGCAAAGGAGAAATCTCCTGAGCAACTGTTCAGTGAGGCGGAGTAACGACTCTGACAGTTGGAGTTTAAACAACAGCAGACAGGGCTTCAACGAGTCACGCCTGGAACGCTCCATGCTGGCCATGGAAAGTTAACTCTTTGTTCTCCGGGGGCAGTTGAAAGGCAGGACCTAACTGCAATAGTCAGAATACAGCAAGACTTCATGTTGTTTGAATGGTTATCATCAGAGTGTAGCTCGCCTGATGAAGACCAGAGAGAATGCAACATAAACCTCTTTAGCTGCAGCATCAAGCTTTTTAGATTCCTTATTGGGATGTTTGTCCATGTCCCGGTGTTTCCAAATTTGAAAGACCACACTGGTGACCAAACCCTTGACTAAGAGGTGGTCCAAACATCCAGACAAGGTGCCAGTAGAGACCACATATTTGTGGACCATAGTGACAGAGGGTGCTGGGAAGGAAGCTGGATGCTGCCAAAGCTTGGATCTTTCAGAATCTGATGAGGAATCCTCAAACAAGGCCCTTGGCGTTTGCTGCCCACCATTCGAGGGCTCTTTTGAGTGTGGGATCTCCACCGACAACTGGCCTGGCAGCCAGCAGCGGATGGGAGTCTTTGGATGGGGCTTTTGAATAGGCTGTCATGGAGGAAGCTCCACTTGCATTGGTGGTGATATTCATGTTGGCGACTGCTGTCTCGGTAGGATTGGGACTGGCTGAACTGGCATTAGCCAGGTGTCTGCAGGGGTCCAGGGCAGGAGCCCTGCACCCAACCAAGGACCACTGCTGCCAGAGGAGCTCCTCATAGTGCTGTTACAATGGCAATGGAGCCTTTTCGTCATCCAAGGATGAAGAGGAACACTGATGGCAGCACCTCCCAGTCAAATGGACGAGAGTGCAAAGAACCCCTCGACCTCGAGTGTTTGACTGAATAGGCGATGCTGAGGAGATATGGCTGGAGGGGCAGTACAGACTGCCCATACAGGGTTGACCATTCAACCCTGGAAGGAGGCAGCTCTTGAGAGGAGACAACTGGGTCCACCATTGCTCCTGGACCACTTGACTGAGACCTGACAGGACCGGGGTCCTGTAGATTGAGTCATCATTGATCCCTCTGACAGCAGGTCCACAGGGTCGAAAAAATTCTAGAGCAGTTTTGGTCATGTGGTCATATATTATTTATTATTGTATAGTGCAGCTGCATCATCTTAACTGTTTACATATTTCTGTGCCAATTTACACATGTTGTGCAAGTGCATGTCCATATAAATAATTTATGACCACAATTCAGCAGCATGCACCACAAGCACAAGTCTAATCATCTGTGCCACGGAAAAGCGGTAACAGGCACCTATTTGCTGGTAACTGAGCCATGAACCACGTGATAGTGATACATACATCATCACGCTTTAAAATTCAAAGATAAAGACTGCAGACTACATCACACTTAAGAAACTTTATTTGGGAATTACATTTTTACTGACACAAACAGGAAAATAACATGAAGCTTCACAAACTTGCACGGACAGCAGCTCCCATATCCACTGCAGCGCATATGACACTTGGACCAGTCCAGCGGGGA
The DNA here is from genome assembly GCA_016271365.2 of Neoceratodus forsteri. Classification (NCBI taxonomy): domain Eukaryota; kingdom Metazoa; phylum Chordata; order Ceratodontiformes; family Ceratodontidae; genus Neoceratodus; species Neoceratodus forsteri. The sequence goes on from CM057451.1 coordinate 1,099,972,284, forward strand.
GACCTACAATGACGTAGAATAAGTGGTCTCCTGCTGGCACTCAGGCAGTCAGGCAACTCAGAGAAACCATGTGGAGTTGCAAAACAAGGATGGGGTAAGCACATTTACAGATCAAATCTTTCAGTTTCAATGGTCACATATTGTTCAGTGTCACCACTGCATCTAAATAAAAGTATAAAAAGCGTCAGTATTGAAAGTTTGGGGATAGAGTAGATCTTTAAGTTTGAGGAAAGAAGCTAGCTAAATGGTGCACTTCAAAAAGATATTCGGCCTACACGTGAGAACTGTGACTGAGGAGACCTAATTCTTCCAGTGGAAAGGAAGATCTGATTTCACAGGGCACAGCCAAGGATATACCAGCTGGGTGGTTGGAGGAGCTTAGCTTGAAGACTGTCCAGCAAGAACAGCTCTTAAGGGAGACTGCCACCATGTGGATAAGTGAACCATATCCACGTCCCTAGAAAAGCAGATATCCTGAACAGATACTTCTGTTCAATCTTCAAAGTGGAGGGTGGACCACACACAAAAGCAGCAGGAAGCATGGCGGGGGAGGCAGACACAGAATCTATTACAGGCAGAGGAGTCCTGAAAGGACTTGCGAACCTGAAACTGGACAAATCCATGGAGCTGGACTCGGTACACTCATGTGTGGTTAGGGTTTTCAAGGAGGTGCTGGGTGTACCTCTTACTGCTTTATTCAACAATTCACTGGAAACTGGAGTAATTCTAGAGAACTGCAGGAGACAAGATGCAGTTCAGCTTCATAAGCGGCAGCAGGAGGGAGGCTGGTAATTATAGGCCAGTCAGTGACACTGGTGGTGGAGAAGTTAATGGAGATGCTTTTAAAGGAAGAGGCTTGTGGTATCTCAGAATCCAGTGGGTTACAAGGATTGAGGCAACACGGTATCATGAGTGGAAATTCATGTCAGAAAAACCTGAATGATTTCTTGGCTGGGTGACTAGAGAATTACATCGAGGTGCTGCAGTGTGGTGGTCCATTAGATTTCACAAGGCCTTGACACCGTTCCACACAGGAGGCTCATAAGAAACTGGGTAGTTTGGGGTTGGTCCTAATGTGATAAACTGGGTATGAAATTGGTTGCTAGATAGGAGACAGAAGGTGGTGGTAAATGGCACTCACTTGGGGGCAGGAAGAGTGATCAGCGGGAATCGTCAGGGCACAGTACTGGCACCAGTCCTCTTCAATATTTTATATGTGACACTGCAGAAGAGCTAGAAGGAAAGGTATGCCTCCTTATACAGGACACCAATATCTGTAATAGGGCAGACACTTCAGAGCGAGTGGGTGACTGTGCAAAGACCTGAGAAACGCAAAGAGTGGTAAGGGCATGGCAGCTGGGTTTCAGTGTGAAAAAGTGCAAAATCATACACCTAGGGCACAGAAACCCAAAAGGCGGAGTAGAAAATTGGAGAAGAGGTACTGACATTCCCACAACAGGAAAACTACCTAGGCGTAGTCATACTGGATGACCTCAAGGTGGTGGGGCAGTGTGACAAGGCAGTACGTGGGGAGAGCAGGATGCTGGGGTGCATAGGGAGGGGTATCCCTGAAGAAAGAGGCAGGTGGTGTTACTACTGTGTAGATCATTAGTGAGACCCCACCTGGAGTACTGTGTCCAACTCTGGAGGCCACATCTCAGGATGGAAAGAGATAGAGAGTCAGTCCAGGGAGGGCACCTAAAGGTACAGGGGTTACATCCAAAGCAAGGAAATCAGTATGTTTTACTGTCGGGGAGGGACATGACAGAGACCTACAAATACCTCATGGGGTAAATACACTACAGGAGGGAGTATTTTTAGAGGAGAATGTACATGAGAACAAGAGGGATACAGTACAATGAAGCTGGAAGGGGGAATTTAGGAGGGATGTGAGGATATACTTCACAGAAAGAGCTGGTAGATGCCTGGAATGGTCTGCCAGCAGAGGTGGTGGGTGTGACTCTGTGGTGGGCTTCAAGCATGAATGGGATAGGCACAAGGGAATCTTAATAGGGACGCAGAGGTAGGTGGAGGTAGCCAGAGATCAGGTAGAGTCTACAGTGACAGCACAGGCAAAGAAAAGTGGGCAGACAGCATGGGCAAAATGGTCCTTACCTGTCGAAAAATTCTCTGTTTCTATGTATTTGAGTTAAGTATGAGGAAATTACAGATATGCAGGAATTTTGATTTATTAAGCAATAAGGCATGACCAAGGGTTATGTTAATGGTCTGTTAATCACCTTCCAGCGGGTGTAGCGAGTGCCAGCATGCCCCCAGAGGGTAATTAACTGACCATTAACATAATCCCTGGAATGCCCTATTGCTATTATAATAAAAATGTTTTTAAACAGCATTAAACCTTGTTCAGCATATGGTTAAGCTCTACATGTATGTTAATAAAGATTAACATAAGGCTGTTAGAATGTTTGCAGCCAATCAGCAAGCTGCATTTCTCAGACCCTTTTTATAATACTGGAATAACAGAATTCCTGGTGAGCAATACAGATGTAGTAACGTCAGCAGACTGTGTGCTGTAGGAGAGGACACCTTTTAGATGTCTTAATGGTGAGGATTTGTAAAGGGATAAGCCCTGATACAGCAGCCTTCGTGCCCAAGATGACATGATGTTCTTAACAACTGACATCCCCTAGCCTGTTGTGCAACCACTTATCTTCCCAGTGGGCATCATTCCGCCTGATGCCCACTACTGAGAAGCTCATTATTTAGATTGGATATGCATATGGAAAATAAATCCACTCGTGATGGAAACTGGTGCAACTCCAGTATCGCTAGTGCATATAACACACTTGTATATTTTAAAACCATCACATGGTAAAACTGGCAGTGTGCTATAACCTCTACAACAGCAGTTTGTGTCAGACACGTGAGATACATGATGATGGCAGCAGATATCAACATGACCAGTATGCACCAGAATTTAGTATGCTGAACAACAAACAGTACTTTTATATCAGTACTTTTAACAGATCACACATGGAATTCAAATTGTTGGGCTACTTGCATTGTGTGCTTTTTACGTACTCTTCAATGTTCTGTATAATGTTTGACAAGTTGTTTGTGTGCACTGGTGGCTGAGGGTTACAATAATGTGGAATCTGTTAAAGAAATGGATAATAGGTAGCTTTATTCTTATTTTGTAAGTGCACTTTTCATAATTGATGCAGTCACCACACTTCCATGTTAGTACTAAAGGATGGTGGCCATATACCAGGAGTTCTCACACTTTATCATAGTGAGCCTCCCTCAAGCCTTGGAAAAGATCTTGAGTCTACCCTAATATAGAAATAATCTGAGGCCTCCCCATAGTTAGAACAACTATCATATTTTGCATGTTACAGGAAGAATACAATGAAGTGCTGCATTGAGTAGATGAGTTTATTCTAATTTTATTGAACTTATTAGTCTCCCTCTCTATAACCCTCCCCAGGTCAGCCTACTCGCTCCACACTTCTGACTTTTGGACTCTATTCACTCCTCGTTGCAATACCTCTATGAGTCAGATTGCTTTCTTTGTCAGTTTACCTGCTCTTAAACACCTTCTCAGGGACCATTTGCTCCCTCCTGCTCTTGCTCCTAGTATCTCTCTGCCTTTGTATTTGTGCTTTTCTGCAGTCAGTATAATGGGTCAGTTGTTACCTTGTTCCTATTCATTTGCATTATTTTGAATTTTGTTTTGCACAGTTTCCAAGAATTGTATTTTCCCCATGTCATACCAGGAAACAAGTGTTTGTTGAGCGTGTCTTTCCTGGTAACCATTTTGTACATAAATTTGCATGCCATTATTAGCTTTCACTTTGCTGCATCCTTTCACATGAAGCATCCAAAACTTGACATTAAAATATAGTACATTTTAAGGCTTGCTTGAGCCTCCCTGGAACAGGTTGAGGCCTCCCTTGGGAGGCTGGCCTCACCATTTGAGAAACCCTGCCATATACTAAGAAAGGCACATGCAGGGCAAGCACAAGTAATTAAGAGGAACCGATTTTGTCATAAAAAAAAAAAATTTAAAATAAAATGTTTAAGCTAGCTGTAGGAGATGCATAGTTCAAACTGATGGCTATGCTGTGGCCTGAGGCATAATGGAGGTCCCAGAGTATAACATTGTCAAGTAATAGTGACGGCTTACCTGGTGTCCCAGCTGTCCGAGCCAGGGTCATATTTATATGTGGGCTGAAAAGTGATCTTTCCCTCTGTGAACTCTTCAAACACAGCCTTTGCATCCATCTGCTGCCTGAGCTGTTGAAACAATAAGTCCCAGAGCCATTTACCTGAAAATCACTACACAAGAAAAACCAGTAGCTACTTAAAGTGGCAGTATTTGTTAGGGGAAAATACCATCATAACATTTTTAGCAATAATGTAGTTCTGGCAAAAATATCAATATAACTATTTTCTTTTCACTATATTTTGGCATTTTCCTGAACCGATATATGGTGTTTTGAAGTTTTACAACTCCCTGCTCTCTGGCCATACCCACTACGTAATAAATTAAACATCTGGATGCGGTGCTGTGCTGTTTACCTGCTGTAATGTGTGCCAGCACCCTCCTAATACACCAAACATATGAATTCACCATTGTAAAGTCAAAATGTAAAGTCAAGGGAAAGGATTTTTAAAACTGACAGTAGCTGCCATCTTCAGCAACTTGAGCCATTAGTTATACACATTGGTAATAAAAGTTGTTTTAAAACATCTTAATGAACAATATGCTGATGATGAATCTATTTATGTCAGACACATAGTTTATCAATGCTAACATCAGCTGGAGTAAACTTCTGAAGACACCAGCCCATGGTGGGTGGTAAGCTCTTTAACCGAGCCACGGCCAAATGTATGAATCCCTGAGGAGAGCATGGATGACCCATCCGAGTCATCAGAGGACTCTTCAAAAACAGCCCTCAACTCTTCACCACTGTGGACAACTCTGGTGTCCCCAGACTAGGTGATTTCCACTGACAGCTGGCTTGGCATGCTGACAGCAGCATGGGACTCTTTCGCAGGGCAGCTGCTGAGGGCTGTGTTGGTGGTGATTCCACCCTAAGAGATGGAGAAGCAGATGCAGGAACATCTGTGGGGTAAACTGGCATGGGCACCACTTTAAATGCGCCGAGGATCAAGGAGGTTCAGAGGTAGGACTACCCGCCGCGACAATTGTCCACTGTTGCCAGAGGAGCTTCTCATAGTGCTGGCACATCTTACATTGATGCCTGTCCTTGCCTGAGGATAATGAGGTCAAGGAGCATTGATGGCGATGCCTTCTGGTTGAGCAGATCGAGAACACGAGCACCTCGATCACAATCTTGACCTCGACAGTCGACCCGAGGAATGACATCGAGAAGTGTCCTCCGGTGGGGTCGTGGCAGACCACATGCATCACTATATTTAGTGGGAGAAGCTTCATAGGCATGATCACTGGTTCAGGCCACTCCTGAGGTGACCCAGCTGGGGACACCATCTGGCCCACGCTCCTCCTGGGTGAAGACCAGGAGCACCAGGGTCTGGGAGATCATCTTTGATCGACAACCAGTTGACAGGCTCAAGAAAATCTTGGCTACAAGAATAGAGACACACCTACCCACAAACAGCATGAGCAACAGATTCAAAGATGCAGTTTGCCCGTAAACCAGGCTTCGCCAGAGGCGCTGAGGTGCTACTGCTTTCATTTACATGGTGATTGGATTTGACTCAGCTTGCAAAAAGCTATTTGTGCTTGGAAAACTGCATCTTTTGAGTCCATTCCTCATGCTCTTTGTGGGTAGGTGTGCTCCTATTTCTTGGCTCTAGCGTACTGTTGGGGTAGCCAACCCCTTAGAAGCACCCTGATATTTTCTCAGGCACTGCAGTTTCTTTAGAAAATCAAGAAAAATCTGGACAGCCTACCTGACTGGAATCGAGGTTGATAAGGCAAGTGGGCACCACCCTCCCTTGACCGATGGAAGCTTGACCAAAATTGAGCGGTGGGGGAGTGGAGGAGCAGGAGGACTGCATTCTCTCCCAATCCCAAGACCTGCAATGCTTGTACTTTCAACCACACTGAGATGGACTCTCCTCGAAGGTCTGTAGGGCCCAACACATCTCTTTAAAAATCTTGGGAGAAGGACCCTCTGACACTGGCCCCAACTGGCAGCAGTGCCATGAACTATGAAGAACTCACCATGGCTGCAGCCACCTCCTTTTCTATGGGCGTAAACTGGGAATATGACTCAGCAGCCACCAAGGCATTCTTCCCAGCCTTTTGGTCAATCCGTTCTGATGGTGGGCCAGGTAAGCCTTGCCTTCTAGTCCTCGATGGAAGTTGGAAGCATCATCTGGCAAAGGCCACAACCTGCCACATCATGGCCAAGGCATTCCAAATGCGTGTCATATGGTTGCGGACAAATATTTTCTGTTGGCACTGAACACAGAATTTATATCCTAGTTTCCATTCCTCCGTCGTCGATCATGTTGTGAAGTCAGAGCTAGAGACAAGAGATGTTAAATATAGACTTAAGTTGAAGAGTTAGCCAAAAGGTACTTGCAAACTCAGATCCCTTCATCTGCTGCAGAGATGGAAGCGAGGAGACCTGTCTCTTCCATCAGAAAGAAAGCGTTGACGTCACGGGTAGAGCTAGAAGATATACCACCTGGGTGGTGGAAGGAGCTTATCTTGAAGATATCCAATGGATCAGCCTGTTCCAGGAAACTGCCAAAGTGTAGCTAGTAAACTGTAGCCATGCCTTAGAACAGTTGCTTCTTCAATGGCACTGATGTAACCCCCTGCAAATGGGGTTCCCAAAAAGACTTCAAGGAGCTTGCTTGAATGCTCCAAGCCTGAATGGTGTTTGGCGTTTAAGCCATTTATCTGTGGGTGTTTTAGAGCCTCTGGTACTGTCTCTTTAAGAGCTGTCTGCTTGCAGACATAATTAGTTTGTATGTGGGGACTGTGTGTTTCTTTGCTTGAGTACCACTGAGCTGCTGCCAATTCACTCCATTTTGCAGTCACTAGGAGTGCAAAGGAACCTATCTGAAAGATGTAACTGTTTGCCAGAAATCATTTAGAGTAATAATGAAAATACAGTTTGTCTAACCTGCTTTCTTTGCAGTCAGAACTGTGTTTGCCTAGTTCCCCATTCTAGTTTTGAACTGCTGAACTGGACCAATCAGTGTGGTTAAGGTAGCTCTAAAATGGTGCCTTGGACGAATCAGAACTTGGACTCGTAATCTGAGCCACAAAGAGGATTGTATGGGCAGTGACTCTGGGAGATGTAGTTTGGACTTGGCCTTTTGGACCAACAGGGGCAGTCTATTGTGAGTGACAGCCAATCCAGCCAAGAACTGGGAGGAACTCAAAGGAAGTGCCGGTTTGTCTGCTGGAGTTTCAGTTGAGCTCTGGCAGTGAAGAGGGAAGGAGCCCTGTGCTTTTCAGTGTGCAGTTTTAGTGGAAGCGTGTGTAAGGCCCAGAGTTCCGGTCTGCAGCTTGTGTAACTGCTTGTTAGGACTGAATCCGTCCTGTGAAGAGAATCAAAGGATATCTGAAGAGTAGAAACCAGGCCCACCCTGTAGAAGACTGGAGAAATTGCTGACTTGCACTCGGTCTGTCAGGAACTGAATCTGCTGTGTGTTCTCGGGTGTTGCAGTAATTGCGATCGGGATAGAGAAGCAGTCTGCCTGGTATAGTACTTTTTTACCATATAAATGTGGGGAGGCTTGTGTAGCTCAAGTGAATCCCGCTGCCATTAAAGGACTTTTGCCTCGACTGTTTACCATATAAATGTGTGAGGAGGCTTGTATAGCTCAAGTGAATCCTGCTGCCATTAAGGACTTTTGCCTGTTACTGTTTACCATATAAATGTGTGAGGAGGCTTGTGTAGCTCAAGTGACTCCTGCTGCCATTAAAGGACTTTTGCCTGTTGCAGTTTGCCATATAAATGTGTGAGAGTCTCGTGGAGCTCAAGGTAGCCCTGCTGACGTTGAAGGACCCTATCTTGTTTGGAGGTTGTGAGTACTAATTCAGAGTCGCTCCCTGTTGAATTGCCACATTGAATCCAAATGGAATTACTGTACTGCTGACTGTTTAACTAATTTTTCTTTTCTCTGTGTGAAAGGGCCCTACCAGCTGCCACGGTTTGGACTAGCCACTAGGGCTTGGGTACCCAGGGACAGTAACTGGTAGGGATAGGCCTGTGCACAGAGCCATAGGTAGATGAGTAAAGTGATAAGCTAATTAACCTGATTCCCCTGTCCTTGTTAAATCCCTAAATAAATCAGAGCTGCTTGTTTCAGCAAAGTTATACTGTCTGAGGTATTTGTCTATGTTAAAGTATTGTACTGTGATTGTTGCACTATATCTTCTTATTTTACAGGGGTCCCAGTGCCTGAACCAGTCCTGGGGTAAGTGTATACTGTGAAGGTAATTTTGATATACTGTGTGGGCCACTAGTGGGAAGAAAGGGGTTGCAGTGTCCCAGAGGGCTGTGACCAAGTTAGTTTAACTATTGCAAACCCTGACCTCTGGGTGGAGGCACCCGCCATCGGATCCAGGCTCCTCAACCCGTTAGTGGCAAATCAGGCAGGGGTAGTAGCCCCTGGGATAGCGCCATCTAGGGTTACATCTTGGAGGTTCACCGCTGGGATTGTGTGTCCTCTAGTGGCCAGATTTACAAACCACTGTTAAGAAAAAAAATAAATGGGTACCCGACAGAAGTGGCTGTGCACCGCTGGTGGAGTGGTGTACTGGGAGGAGATCGAATCCCAAAATGCTATGCTTATCCTGGACATCCCCTGGGTATCAATACGGACACTGTACAGGAGTATTTTCCAAGGTGAAAGGTTTACAAAACCCTGTGGTGGTGGGTCGGCATGCTAATCTGCTCACCCACACTTTCCCTGGCCCTAGTAGAGTTTAAGGATCCCATAGATAGCTCCAAAGTGCCACAGACCATTACCCAGAGGAGCCCTCACTGCTTGAGAGTGATAACTAAGGACAGTAAAGACCGGGGGAATGAGCCCCACCACTATCTGAAACTTTGAGGAGAAATTTGCTAAATGGTTGCTGGGAAAGAGAAAACTGTGGAGGACTTGAAGAAACTATTCTTGCCACCTGGGGTGTTCCTCCCCAACACCCTCTCCCTCCAGTACCCGCAATGGTGGCTGAAGCAATGCAGACTCCTATTTCTGCACCTGCCATTAGTCACGACTCTTACCAAAGGTTGAGGATCTTCTCTGGCACCTCCCTACCCCCAAGGGAGGATGACTGGGAGACCTGGATAGACTATGTTGCCCCAAGTGCTAGAATGGCAATGCTTGGAAGCGCGAAAGAGGGTTAGTGAGCGACTCGAGGTCCTGCCCTGGCACCATCCGTGCTAAACGGGCCAGTAACCCTGAAGTGACTGCACAGGCCTATCTTGAGGCCTTGGAGAATGTATATGGAGCCCAGATTCTGATGAGGACCTATGGTGGAGAGTAAGAAATACAACAGTACCAAGGAGTTGTTGTCTGTGTATATCTCGGCTGGAAGAATTGTTGCAAGAATGCCTCAGAAAGGGTAGTTTGCCAGCGATTGAACTGGACCGAACCAGGCTGGACAGGATCCTTAAGTCTGCCCCTTCTCAGAACTGCTGTTGCTTCAATTACGCCTGGCAAATCGACTGGAATCCCCACCCTCCTATGATGAGTTAATGAGAGAAATTCGAGGAGTTGAGAAAAGGCGACCTCGGAGGGACCTGCACTAATAGCTGCGGCTATGACCCGAGTGACTGAGGGTGACCCATCAAGTGAAGTTCAGGGCCAGAGGTTGGCAGTCAATGAGTGTTCTGACAAGGAAAAGATATGCCACAATGGGACGAACTGTTGAGAGAGATCGAGAATTCAAAACAGTCCCTTTATGAAGGCCAGCCTGCAAATGCAGACCCTGGCGTATATCCGACTGCATCTGCTATGGGAGTGGGGTACCCACCCATGTATCTCCTGCTGATAACGGCTCCAAACTCGATTCCTTGACCATGGAAGTGGAGAAACTGACGAGATGTCTCAAATGCTTATCACGCCGCAGACAGAGATGGCACCAAAGGTTTCCAGTTAGTAATACCCCGCCCTGGCTCCCAGTGTGGCGCCTCGGCCAGCTCAAACTCCAGAAAGTATGTTTGCTATAATTGTGGGAAGGATGGGCACATGAAAAGGAATGCGGTCCCAAAAGACACTGACAAAGTTGCATATAGGCTACAAGGAGACTTGGAGAACAAATCAGTGGTTAAGAGGTGCACAAAATGATCCCAGTGAGGGCACCAAAAATGCTAACTCCGTCCTTTTGTGGCAAGGTCAGTTGCCCAGACCCCCTACTGCCTCTCCAGACTGGTCCAGAATAGTGGGTCCCTCCATGGAGACCACTGTAAAGGTGAATGGAGTGTCTACAAGAGCTGTATTAGACAGTGGCTCCCAAGTGACAATTATGTTCCAGGATTGGTATCAGAAGCATTTGTCAGAGCGTACCCTTACAACCATTAGAAGGACTGCATGTATGGGGGTTAAGTGAGAAGGCCTACCCCTATTCGGGTATATCAATTTGGCTGTCTTTCCCACCTCCGTGGCTGGAGTGGCGAACAAGTAGAGACCCTATCCTTAGTGTGTCCCCACTGGACTGTATGATGGTGTCCCTTTTGATTGGAACAAATGCTCATATGTTGGAGGAGCTGGCACAGTTGTGTTATGAAAGCAGGGGTCAAAGACTAGTAGAGCTTTAAAGTTCCGGCTTTAATTAAGAAGGCCTATGAGGCACAGAGAGATGCTGAAAAAATAGAACCAGAGGAACCGGTCGAAATTGTATGGAAGAAGGATCCTGAGTCTCTGATCCTGGCACCAAATGCCCAGTGTACCTTACAGGAGAGGTCCGTATCAGAAAGGATGTCAAGAATAAAATATTAATGTTGGCTGCACCAGGCGATGGAAAATTGCCAAAGGGACTGCTGGTCAAGCTAGTATTTTGCCGCTAGAGCCCATGCTTATGCCAGAAGGGTAATGGTCCAAGTTCATAATGTGTCTGAAAGAGACATTGAGTAAATAGAGGTTGCATCCTGGCTAATGTGCATTGTGCAGACACTGCAGTGCTACCTAGCAGCAGAGTTCGAGGGAGAATGACAGAGTAACGCCTGACTTGTTTGATTTCGCGACTCGCTGCCAGCTGAATGGAAAGTGAGGATCAGTGAGAAGCTTGCCCAGAGAGACCAGGTGTTTCTTTAAAGGAATGGGACATAGGATGCGTGCAAGGAGCTGAGCACAATATCCGGCTGCATGACGAAAGACCATTTCGTGAGAGGTCTAACGCCTGGCACCTGCTGACATAGATGATGGGAGACGCATCTGCAAGAGATGTTAGCTGCTGGTGTAATACAAGAATCCAGAAGCCCTTATGCTTCCCCATTGTGGTAGTGAGGAAAAGAATGGGACAGTAAGGATGTGCTGGATTATCGCACCTTAAACCGCGGACTATCCCTGATCAGTACACAATGCCCTGCATTCAGGATGCTTTGGACTGCCTAAACTGGAGCAAGTGGTTCTCTGTGTTGGATCTCCGCAGTGGGTACTACCAGATCCTGATGGCCCCAGAGGACCCATTGAGAAGACAGCCTTTATCTGTCCACTTGGCTTCTATGAATTCATGAGAATGCCTCAAAGGATTTCAGGTGCCCAGCCACTTTTCAGCGATTGATGGAGCGTGCAGTGGGGACATGAATTTACTAGAGTGCCTGGTATACCTAGATGATGTTATTGTGTTTGGCAGCTCCCTGGAGGAACATGAGAGCAGATTATTTAAGGTATTGGACCGACTGGAGGACTTTGGCCTTAAACTGTCCATTGATAAGTGTCAATTCTTTCAAACATCAGTAAAGTGTGTGGGACACATAGTATCCACCGAGGGAATAGAGACCGACCCAAGTAAAGTTGAGGCCTTGACCACCTGGCCACAGCTCAAAAATCTAAAAGAACTGCAAAGATTCCTGGGATTCTGTGGTTATTATAAGGCGTTTCATCAAGGACTATTCAAAGTGATCCGCCCTTTACTTAACCTTACTCAAGGGTATCCCCAACCCACAAAAATACCAAAAGTCAGCGTCCCTCAAGACTGAAAGAGTGTATTTTCGTCCAAGTAAGTATTTGGGGCCCGCTGGACTCCTGATTGTGAGACTGCTTTTCATGATATCATATATCAACTTACCCATGCTCCAGTGCTGACCTATGCGATCCAAGAAAACCTACGTCCTGCACACTGATGCTAGCTTGCAGGGCTGGGGCTGTGTTGTACCAAGAGCACGAGAATGGCCTGAGACCAGTGGCCTTTGCCAGTAGAAGCCTGACCCCATCCGAAAAGAACTATCCTGTACACAAGTTAGAGTTCCTAGCTTTGAAGTGGGCTATTGTTGACCAATTCCATGAGTACTTGTATGGGGCTAAAATACTAGTAAAACTGACAATAATCCTTTGACCTATGTGCAGACCTCAGCTAAGTTGGATGCCACTGGCCATAGGTGGCTTCTGCATTATCTGATACGACATATGCTCTAGAATACCGAGCAGGTCTGAACCACATAGATGCTGATGCTCTCTCCCGGAGGCCTGTTCCCCAGAATGATTAGGTCAGATTGGCAGAACCTGACATTAGGGCACTCTGCCAGGATTTGACAGGGAGGAACAAATGTCCACAGACTTGATGGACTGCATGGTGGATTGCTTGGGACCCTCTGAGAATTGCATACCTGCTGCTTATTGCCACTTTTCTGCAATAGACATTGGTGCACTGCCTCAGCTGGACAATGACAGTATTCAGCGGGGCTCAGTCCGCGATCCCATGATCAAATCAGCTTTAGAAGCCCTCTGTGCAGGAAAAGATGTGTCCAAATTACGCTCCACTGATTTGAGAACTACACTGTTATACAAAGAAGGTCCTAAGTTGAAACTGATCAATAAACTGTTATACAGAGAAACAGTAGACAGAGGGGACAAGTAGACAAACAACAACTAGTGCTGCCCACTGCCTTCGAGACTCAGTATTGAGGTCCTTGCACAACCACATGGGGCACCTTGGTATAGACAGAACACTTGACTTGGTGAGATCCAGATTCTATTGGCTAAGATGGGGGCTGATGTGGAGCAACACATTCAATTTGTAGTTGCTGCTTACAGAGGAAAGCTTTGCCCCAGAGGGCTGCCCCTTGTTAACATCACCACCAGTGCACCCATGGAGCTGGTCTGTATTGATTTTCTGAGTTTGGAGTCAGATCAAAGAAATATCAGTAATGTGCTGGTGGCCACTGACCATTTCACGAGATATGCCCAAGCTTTCCCCACCAAAGACCAGAAAGCATCCACTGTGGCCAAAGTACTTGTGAAAACTTTTTGTTCACTATGGGGCTCCACAAAGAATCCATTCTGATCAAGGAGAGACTTTGAGAGTCATCTGATCAAAGAGATGCTTTCTCTGTAGGGGAGTGCAGTCAGAGACCACCCTTACCACCCCCAGAGTTCCACAGCCTGAACGTTTCAACCGCACTTTGCTAGATATACTAGGCACCCTGCACCCAAAGGACAAGCCTAGATGGAGCCAACAAATTAGCACCCTGGTACATGCCTACTGCACCAAAAGTGATGCCACTGGGTTCTCCCCTACCGCCTGATGTTTGGAAGAGAAGCTCGACTACCAGTAGATGTGTTTTTGGGTCCTCCTGATGGGGTTCAAGCTGACAACTATTTACAGTATGTGCAAAGTTAAAGGCCCAGCTAACTCATGCATACCAACTGGCTCAAACCATGGCTGCCAAAAGAAATCTGCCAACAAAGAAAGGTACGATAAAAGGTGAAAGCACAGGAACTCCAGGAGGGAGATCGGTATTGCTAAGAAATCTGGGACTGCATGGCAAACACAAGATTGCTGACAGATGGCACCATCTCCCTCACATTGTAGTGGGCAAACTAGATGATCTGCCAGTGTACAAAGTAAGGCCTGAGAATAATTCAAAAGATGTAAAAACAATGCATAGAAATCATTTACTGCCCATTGGACAAATCTTGATTGAGTCTGAGCCCCCAGAAGATGCCGCCTCTGGACTAGTGACTAGAGGTGCTGCTAAGAAAAGATCAAGAAGTCTGCACCTACAGAAGCAGAGTTAAGTGTTCCCCTCCACAAGTCCCAGTTGAGCATGACTGTCAGTCCATATCAGAAGAAAGTGAGAGTGACTTTGATACTATCCTTCTTACAACTGAGTCAATTGTTTCGGGCAATCCCCTAGTCAATACTGGAGACAAGCTGGGCCTTCTGGACTGTCTAACCCCCAGTTTCGTCCCTGGAGCCAATGCTCCCAGAAAGTGAAGTGCAAAGCATCAGATCAGATGAAATGGAATCATTGTGCATGGTTGAACTGTTTGAGCTTTCAGGGAGGAAAATGATGGATTGGGTCAGACTGGTGATACACCAGAACAAGAAGAGTATTTTGAGTGCCCTGACAGTCCACTGCCAGTGTCGAAAGCTCTCCATCGAGACAAATGTTGTGGACTCAGAAACTGTAACTCCTGGAGCTGAAAGTGCCCCAAGTTCTAGCCTCTCACCCCATGGAGACTCCCTGACAAGTGAGGACAATGCTGAAAATGAGGCTCAGAGTGCAGAGACTGTAACAGTTCCCCTAGAAAGACTGGTTGAGCTGTAAAGCCTGTGGTGCACCTCAGTTATGATTCCCTTGGGAGGCCTGTGGACTTGCCTCTCAATGTTGTCCATAAAGGAGTGTATGTGTCCCGAGCTCATTGCCCAAACTGAGCATCAGTGCTAACTCCAAGTTACTTGTGTTGCCCTCTAAGTATGGTGCCCTTGCCCGCCCCTTCCAGCCCCAAGGTAACTGATAGGAAGGGCCCCTCTCTCTCAGGTTTCATGTACAAGAGGTAATAACTTGAGTTATGGTACAATGTGTGTAATACTGTATAAAGAGTGACATACTGCAATATTTCAGAAATGTGTTCTTGGTAAAATGATATATTGACTGATGATTACATGTGTGAGTCTAATGCAAATGTATATGGTTGCAGTTAAAACTTATGGGGTACTTGCTTGATGCGGACATCAAGCTTTCCCAGGCCAGGAAGGGTGTAACCCCTGCAAATGGGAGTTCCCAAAAGACTTCCAGGAGCTTGCTTGAATGCTCCAAGCCTGAATGGTGTTTGGCATTTAAGCCATTTATCTGTGAGTGTTTTTAGAGCCTCTGGTACTGTCTCTTTAAGAGCTGTCTGCTTGCAGACATAATTAGTTTGTAGGGGGACTGTGTTTTTGCTTGAATACCACTCAAGCTGCTGCCAATTCACTCCATTTTTGCAGTCACTAGGAGTGCAAAGGAACCCTATCTGAAAGATGTAACTGTTTGCCAGAAATCATTTAGAGTAATAATGAAAATACAGTTTGTCTAACCTGCTTTCTTTGCAGTCAGAACTGTGTTTGCCTAGTTCCCCATTCTAGTTTTGAACTGCTGAACTGGACCAATCAGTGTGGGTTAAGGTAGCTCTAAAATGGTGCCTTGGACGAATCAGAACTTGGACTCGTAATCTGAGCCAGCCACAAGAGGATTGTATGGGCAGTGACTCTGGGAGATGTAGTTTGGACTTGCGCCTTTTTGGACAACAGGGCAGTCTATTGTGAGTGACAGCCAATCCAGCCAAGAACTGGGAGGAACTCAAAGGAAGTGCCCGGTTTTGTCTGCTGGAGTTTCAGTTGAGCTCTGGCAGTGAAGAGAGAAGGAGCCCTGTGCTTTTCAGTGTGCAGTTTTAGTCGGAAGCGTGTGCAAGGCCCAGAGTTCCAGTCTGCAGCTTGTGTAACTGCTTGTTAGGACTGAATCCATCCTGTGAAGAGAATCAAAGGATATCTGAAGAGTAGAAACCAGGCTCACCCTGTAGAAGACTGGAGAAATTGCTGACTTGCACTCGGTCTGTCAGGAACTGAATCTGCTGTGTGCTCTCCTGGGTATTGTGCAGTAATTGCGATCGGGATAGAGAAGCAGTCTGCCTGGTATAGTACTTTCTTTTTACCAAATAAATGTGTGAGGAGGCTTGTGTAGCTCAAGTGAATCTGCTGCCATTAAAGGACTTTGCCTGTGACTGTTTACCATATAAATGTGTGAGGAGTCTTGTATAGCTCAAGTGAATCCTGCTGCCATTAAAGGACTTTGCCTGTTACTGTTTACCATATAAATGTGTGAGGAGGCTTGTGTAGCTCAAGTGAATCCTGCTGCCATTAAAGGACTTTGCCTGTTGCAGTTTGCCATATAAATGTGTGAGGAGTCTCGTGGAGCTCAAGAGTAGCCCCTGCTGACGTTGAAGGACCCCATCTTGTTTGGAGGTCGAGGTACTAATTCAGAGTCGCCTCCCCGTTGAATTGCCACATTGAATCCAAATGGAATTACTGTACTGCTGACTGTTTAACTAATTTTCTTTTCTCTGTGTGAAAGGGCCCCTACCAGCTGCCACGGTTTGGACTAGCCACTAGGGCTTGGGTACCCAGGGACAGTAACTGGTGGGATAGGCCTGTGCACAGAGCCATAAGTAGATGAGTAAAGTGATAAGCTAATTAACCTGATTTCCCTGTCCTTGTTAAATCCCCTAAATAAATGAGAGCTGCTTGTTTCAGCAAAGTTATACTGCCTGAGGTATTTGTCTATGCTAAAGTATTGTACTGTGATTGTCGACTGTATCTTCTTATTTTACAGGGGTCCCAGTGCCTGAACCAGTCCTGGGGGTAAGTGTATACTGTGAAAGTAATTTTGATATACTGTGTGTGGGCCACTAGTGGGAAGAAAGGGGGGTTGCAGTGTCCCAGAGGGCTGTGACCAAGTTAGTTTAACTATTGCAAACCCTGACCTCTGGGTGGAGGCACCGCCATTGGATCCAGGCTCCTCAACCTGTTAGTGGCAAATCAGGCAGGTAGTAGCCCCTGGGATAGCGCCATCTAGGGGTTACACTGGTAACAGCATAAAACATTACTGAAAAGGAAAACTAATCAGAAAACTTAAGTGACTGAAATCAATGCAGGTATCTCTTTGGTCTGATGACCGTGGTTGAGGAGGATAGAAAGAAACTCCAGTGGTGTGGGGCTGCCCATGTATATATGTGACAGTGATGTACTTCACTGTGGTAGCTCAGCCCGGCAAAAGTTTCTGCGTGGCACTGATGCAAGTAGCTTTCAGTTCACAGGATTACAGGATTCAAGAATGCATGGAATAGACACAAAGGAGTCTGAGAAGTAAGAAGGGTGTGGTGGGGGGACCGGAGACCGAGTAGGGTCTGTGGTGTCACTATAGGTAGCGTAAACAGGGTAGACTAGGTGGGCCAGGATGCCCTTATCTGTTGACAACTTCAAAGTTTCAATATGTGGCCCTACAGAGGAGATGTCCTCAAGGTCTATGCCCATTAACTCTGCAAACAGGATCACTGCTGGCTGGACTTCTACTTACGAAGGAAACCACAGGGTCGCCTCTGATGGTAGCAGAATGGGTAGGCAATCCTTATAAATAAGTATGGTCACACAGCTTGCTCATTCATCCCTCTCTATGAAGTGTTAGGGTCAAACATGATGGTCCTACAGTCCCTACAGATCTTAGTTTACTGTCACTAGAGTATGTTTATTTATTTAGAAATCTGAATTACAACCCTTTGAGTCAGACTCGTTTCCAAAGGCTCCACGTCAGAATAAAACAGACATTCATACAGTACTTACATAGAATAAATGTGGGTGAGCAATCATTCAGAGTATAGGTACAATGAGCACGGGTTAATACCTATACATTTGGAAGCTAAAACAGGGCACAGCTATCGACATATTTACCTAATGGCGGTTCAGACCTATACAACTGGTAGCTAAAGCAATGCATGATATGAGTTGGTAGTATGCCGCTTCAGGGAGGCCTTGTCTTACACGTAATACAATGCATTCATAGTCCAGTGCAACTATATGGTAACCGAGGGAGGTGAGGTGAGGAGCCTATAGGCTAGAAACAGTAAGGGATGTTACTGTGTTCATGAGCGTCACTTTGCGTGTTCTTTGGCATAACAATAAACTTACAGTAAATCCTACAATTACGGTAAAAGTACCAGTGTGTAAATTAGGAAATATCATTCAGTCAGGATTTTTGGTATTTTGAAATGTAACCTCTTCTCAGAATACTTTGTTCCATCACATTGTATGGACACATTGTGCCTCTCGATCCTGTACAGAAAGCAAACAGTTCATTTCTGTGAGAGTACAACCTTATTTTGAGAAAGAAACAAAAAAAATAAAGAAGGCCCTCCAGCGTAACCAATAAACTTATTACATAGAAACATAGACATAGACTTTGCCGGCAGATAAGGACCGCTAGGCCCATCTAGTCTGCCCATTTCCCTACCTACAGGATAGGCCGTAGATCCTAGTTAACCAACAGCCCATATCTTCCTGCCCCCACAAGAATTGCCTTATGTCTGTCCCATGCATTCTTGAATTCTCCCACAGTTTTAGACCCCACAACTTCCTCAGGAAGGCTGTTCCATGCATCCACTACCCTCTCTGTGAAATAATACTTCCTCACATTGCCCCTGAACCGCCCTCCTTCTATCTTTAAATTGTGTCCCCTTGTTCTTGCAAGTCTCTTTTTCTGAAGATGCTACCCTCTTGGACTTTGTTGATTCCCTTGAGGTACTTGAAAGTTTTATCATGTCCCTCCTCTCCCTTCTTTCCTCAAGGGTATACATATTAAGCTCCTTTAGTCTCTCCTCATATGGCTTCTCTTGCAGACCCTGCACCATTTTAGTTGCCCTCCTCTGGACTGCCTCTATCCTGTCCATGTCCTTGCGGAGATGGGGTCTCCAGAACTGGACACAGTATTCCAGATGGGGTCTCACCAACTGTCTGTACAGAGGGATAACAACTTCCTGTTTTCTGCTGCTGATGCCTCTCCCTGTACATCCCAGTATACCCCCCCCCCTACTGCATTCTCACATTGCTTGCTAACCTTAACGTCATCTGATATGATTACCCCAGGTCCTTTCCTGTTTTGTTGTTGTTACTACCTCCCACCCATTGTGTATTTTTCCCTGGGTTCTTGTTTCCAGGTGCATTATTTTGCACTTTTTGCATTGAATCCTAGCTGCCATCGTCTGACCATTCCTCCAACCTTGCCAAGTCCCTTTTCATCCTTTCCGCCTCCTTGTGTATCAACCCTGTTGCAGATCTTTGTGTCATCTGCAAAAGGCATACTTTTCCTTCAAGTCCCTCTGCAATGTCACTGATGAAGACATTAAAAAGGACTGGACCCAATACTGAACCCTGCGGTACTCCACTAGTAACCGCCCTTTACAGATTACAGATTAATTGTAAGCTGAGAATTTTTCTTTACTAAAAATTTTCCCCAGCTATTTTACGTATCCGGTGTCTTGCACAGTTGTGTTTGTTGTTTGCAGCTTAGTTCCTCATGCGGACATCTCTGGACGGAGAAGCTGGGTACATGCAGCGGAAACTCTGTGGAGGTCAAGTGACACAGACAACGCTTATGTGACTGAAAGAACATTCAGCACTTGTACTGTGTGCCCAAGCACTGATACATCCAGTGTGCAGTTACAGCGGAAGCATTTAAAGTACGATACTTTTACAAATAAGGGCTGTATTTGTAACCTGATGGATTGGCATTGTATCATGTTTTTAGAAACAGTTTCCCTGACATTTCCATATTAAGTGTCAGCACCAGGTTTTTTTTTTTGGGGGCAATCAGCATGCGGTCGAAGGAAACATTGAAAGTCAGTTCCGCTACTCGTAGTCTTGATCTTACGGTTCTGTATACTAGAACTGTACACTAAAATATACAAATGGTGAAATAATCGCTTGTGTTCAGTGTCCAAGTCATCTTGCAGGCAGACAGAGGCATGTCCATTGACTCTTTGATTTCACATACTTGGTGGTTACTGTGGGAGTCTAACAAGGAGTTCTTGTATTTTCCTGGGTAGCTGACTCACAGCTTCTACATCGACCAGCAAAATTCAACATATCTAATTTTTACCATTCTTTCTGTGGCATGTAACATAGAGTTTCACAAAAGTGGGAATAGGGAAGAGGCAAGGAATTATAGACCTGTAAACCTGACATCAGGTGTGAGCAAGGTTATGGAAACACTACTAAAAAAAGGACTGTGGAATACCTTGTGACCAGTGGATTGAAGGATCTGAAGCAGCATGGGTTCCAGGGAGATCCTGCCAGACAAACCTGATTGATTTCTTCGACTGGTGACTAGGGAAGTGGATCAGGAGGGGAGGTGGATGTGGCCTACTTAGATTTCAGTAAAGCCTTTGACACTGTTCCTTACAGATGACTGATAAACAAACTGGGCAGCCTGGAAGTGGGTCCAAATATAGTAAAATGGGTACAAAGTTGGCTGAGTAACAGAAGCTAAAGGGTAGTAGTAACTGGCATTCAATGAAGGTGCTCCTGCATCCCTACTCCCCAAGTGCGCTCTCTCAGATCAGCAGGGTTGGTCCTCCTGGAGGTCCCCAGAGCAAGGTTAAAATCTTCCGGGGACCGGGCGTTGAAGTGGCAGCCCTGGTCTTGTGGAATTTCCTTGCTGGGGTACCTCCCAGAGGAACCTTCCCTTGAGATATTTAAAACCTACCTCTTTCAAGAGGCATTTGGGGACTGAGATTTATACCATCTAGGATAAGCAGCATCTGATTGATTAATCTGAGTTTTATTGACCATGTTTTAGTCACATTTATCTGTTATAAGTTGTATGTTTATGTCATGTATCTGCAGTGCTGCAAGAACTGCACTGGCTGCCGAGTCAGGTGGAGAGTTATCATCAAAGTGGGCTGCTCACCTTTAAGACCCTGCATGGACTAGGCCCTAGCTATCTGTCTGACCTCCAAACACCTGCCGCTCCAGTCCGCTCCCTCTGTTCCTCCTCTAGAGGCCTCCTGACCATTCCAAGGATGAGATTAAAAAGTGCCGGTGACTAGGTGTTTAGTATCATCAGCCCCGTCATTTGGAATTCATTCACGACCTGCTGTAGGGAGACCCCTTCAGTAGAAGTTTTCAAGGGCTAAAGACCTTTTGTTCACCCTACCCTTCCCAGACATAGAGCTTTAGATAATTAGCTATCCGATCCACCTTTTAAAAGCTTGCTTCTGTATTTTATCCTGTTTTTAATTATATTTTATTAATTTTAAGGATATTTACATACCGTCTTTTTTCTCCTGATCGTTGTATATAAGGCGCTCCAAGCCTCCGGGAATGGGTGATCAAGAAATAAAATTTCCTTACCGTTACATGTTGCTGTCTGTCTATTTTATGCTGTAAGGGCACCCTGAGACTTTGGGAAGGATGCCGAAACAAATAAAATCAACTACTATTAATACTACTAACTTGGAAGAAGGCATGGTAACCAGCAGGGTGCCACAGGGATCAGTTCTTGAACGGTCTTCTTCAGTGTTTTCATTAGCGACATTGCAAAAGGACTGGAGGAGAAAGTATGTCTGTTCAGAGACGATACAAAAATCTGCAACAGAGTGGCAAACCGGGGAGAAAACATGAAGGAGGACCTGAAAAGCTGGAAGAATGGTTAAGGGTATGGCAACTAGGCTTTAATGCCAAAAGTGCAAAATTATGCACATGGGGCACAGGAACCAAGGGCCAAAATACAAATGAGGAGGGAGGAAGTGTCAGCAACAAAGCAAGAAAGGGACCTGGGGTCATCATATGTAATGACCTGAAGGTAGCAAAGCAGAGTGATAAGGCAGTAGGAAGGGCTAGCAGAATGCTGGGGTGCACAGGGAGGGGTATTACTCGAGCAAGAGAGAGGTGATGTTACCCCAGTATAGATCAATGGTGAGGCCACACCTAGAGTACTGTGTCCAGTTCTGGAGGCCCCATCTCAGGAAGGACATTGATCAGAGGAGGCGGTACAGAGGAGGGCAACCAAAATAGTGCACAGACTGCATCAGAAACCCTACGAGGAAAGGCTCAAGGATTTAAATATGTACTCTTTAGAGGATAGAAGGAAAGGGAGACATGATAGAAACATTCAGATACTTTAAGTGCATTAATAAGGTAAGAAGGGCAGCATTTTACATAGAAAGAAATGCTCGGGGACAAGGGGCATGATTTGAAGCTTGAATGGAGGAGGCCCAGAGGGATGCGAGGAAGTATTTCTTCACAGAAAGAGTGGTGATGTCTGGAACAAACTCCCAGCAGAGAAGGGTACCAAAGCTAACAGGATTCAAGCATGCATGGGATAGACACAAGGAACCTTAGTAATAGGGTTGGGGGTGGGGTAAGGCCACAGATAGAGTAGGGTTTGTGGTTGCACATTAGGTAGGAATCTTAGGGCAGACTAGGTGGACAAAGGTGTCCTTTTGTCGACAACTTCTATGTTAAGTTCAAGTTTAATACTGTTATTTACGGACAATCAGACAAGGAATACAATAACTACAACCAGTGCTGTTTTTGCTTCGAAGAGTTTTGCTGATAACTCATTCTTTGCATTGAAAAAGAACTTATGAAGCAAAAATAAATTCACAGCTCCTGTCACGGGTGGAAGTTTGGGTATCCAAGCTAGTGTAAATGAGAGAAAATCTAAATTTTTTTTTCTCAGAACTGCCTGGGATTACCAGGGAGCTAAGAAAAGTATAATTACAGAGAACTTACCACAAGAGTAGATCACTAAGAGAAGCTCTTGCAGGAGGCCATCACCGGTAGGACTAAGCCATCAGGTACTGGGACCACATGAAAAATGTGTAGCTAACCCAGTCTACATTGGGCCCCCGCCAGACTATCCTATAAAGGAGGCGGTCACCACATCTCACCGTTCTCCCACCAGAGACCCCATATGGGCAGCAAAGGAGAACCGAGAAGGTTCCCTAGAGCCATAAAGAGAGCAGGAGTGTGAAGAGAAAAAGAAGCTACAGGGGGAAGGAGGGGAGGGAAGCAGGAGCCTGCTGCAAGAGCTTATCAAGAAGATCTACTATTAAAGTTAAGTTCTTACACAACTGTACTATCTTCGCTTTGAGTTAGGCCTTTGCAGCAGGCCATCACCATTATGACTGAAGAAGAAGAAGAAGAAAGAATCAGCATTTATATAGCGCTTTTCATACACAGTATCCCAAAGCGCTTTACAAACAATGCTAGACTGGTAGTAAGTGACTGAATGTGTGGTGGCGGCCATCATACATCATCACCCACACACAGCCTGGATAATTGCATGAACCGGTTTATGGAAGGGAATGTTGGCCAGGACACCGGAATGTTCCTGCTCTTTCGGAAGAGTGCCCTGGGTTCTTTACTTCCACCTGGACACCACCAGGACAACACCAGGATGGGCAGAAGGGACCTCGGTTTAACGTCTCATCTGAAGGACGGCACACCCCAGCAGTACAGCACCCCCAATACTGCACTCGGATGCCAGCGATTTTAGGTGCAAGTCCAATCCCGGTGGACGAACTCACGACCTTCTGGTCCAGAGGCGGATGTGGCACCAACTGAGCCACGCTGGACACCTGAGTCCCAAGCAGTACCAGACCTGACCAGAATAGGATAAATCAGCAGCCAAGAGCTTAGAAAAGAAAGCCCAGAAGAACTGCTAGGAAAAACTGGCCTTGAGCCGGGAGGCAATGTCCAGGCTGTAATGCTTGGTGGAAGTGTGGACTGTACTCTAGGTGGCAGCTGCACAGGATGTCTGCAGCAGACATGCTTCTAAAGCAAGCCATGGGCACAGCCATACCCTGGTGGACTATGTGTCCCCACCCAGGGGTGGCCATAGCTCTGTGGGAGATCCCTCTGGGCTTCTTGCGATTGTGGCGGGGCTAGTCGGGCCACAGTGCCAGGTGCTGAAGGGGAAAAAGAGATACATATTAAAAAAAAAAAAAAAAGGTACTCCAAGACCTGATCCACCTGCTCACATGTAACGGATCCAAGTGCTGAGCAGTGGCCTATAGGATGAAGCACTTCCTTCATAACATAAGTAGCTCCTAGTGGAGTTTTCTAGCAGCCACCAGAACATAAGTAACAGCCTGCAGAAGGAGACCTCCAGGCCTATCTTGTCTGCCTGGCTTGTGTCAGGATCTTTATTTTATCCCATCACCAATATTTGTGTCCCTCTTCTCCCTCCCCTTCTGTTTCCTTGTCCTCACCTCCTCCTCTGTGTTTGTCCCAAACTTTTCTGAAGACCCACTGTCTTGGATGCCACAACTGCCTTGGGCAGTATGTTCCAAAAGCATCACCACCAACAAAGTGTTTCCTTACATCCCTCCTAAATTTTCCTCCCACTAGCTTTAGGCTGTGTCCTCTGGTGGAGGTGTTTCTCTTACACTGAAGAGCCCTCCCATGCCACCTTGTTTATATGTGAGGTACTTGAAATCATATCCCCTTCTGCCTCCTCTCCTCCAGTGAGTACATCTGCAGGGACTCCAGCCTCTCTCCTATGACTTGTCCTGCTGCACCAGTTCATCTTAGCTGCCCTCCTCTGCACCCCTCCAGCAGTTTGACATCTTTCTTTAGGTATAGTGCCAATGCCTACCCATACTCTAAGTGAGGCCTCACCAGTGACCCATACAGTGGCAGAATGATACTAAGGTGCAGATGAAGAGCTAGTAGGCCAAAGCCCATAGTGCTTTTATACTAAAACCAAGGGTAATAAGCTAAATTATACCCATAGCAGATAAGTTTGTCTAGACATAGTTTGAAAGCATTTTTGACTCACTCAGAACTATGGAGAGTGGTAAATTATTCCACGGGCCAATAGAGCTTAATAGTAAAGAAATATTTTCGATTTTGTCTTTTAAATGTTTTTAATTAATTGGAGTGAATGACCCTCATATCATAAGGTGATGATTTTAGATGAAGATCTAGTTCTGTCATGAGAAAAGAGTCATGCACTACATCATACAGAAATAAAGATAGCCTCTCAAATGTGGGTGTGGAGAGACATCAAATTCAATTAATTCATCCTATATTCATACGATGAAGATTCTAGGCCAGATATTTTTTTTGTAAATTTTCTTTGTACCTTTTCAAGAGATGCTCTATCAGATTTTTTGAAAGGACACCATATATGTGATGCATATTCTAGATGGGGTCTAACATATGACCTATATAGAGGCATAAGCACATTTTGATCTCTTGAAATTATATTGCGAAGAATGGACCAGACAATTTTATTTGATGTGCTAATGACTGAATACAAATGTTTCAAATAAGTAAGATCATGAGAGACTGAAATGCCCAAATCCTTCTCATCCGTGGTAGCACCAAGTAGATTGTCACTGATGTTGTAGGAGATTGAAGGATTGTTACAGTAAAGATCTATATCTTAAGACATATATAAGACACATCTTGAAGTGTTTAGCTGCATTCCCCAGAAATAACCCAAGAAGAGATAGAATCGAGATCTCTCTGAATAATATCAATTTCATCTTGATTTGAACAAGGCCCCCAATCTTAACATCATCTGCGTATTTAATAGTGAAAGAGATACATTTTGTGGTGAAGTCAGATATAAAGACTTGAAATAGGCAGGGGCCAAGGACTGAGCTTTGTGGAACGCCACTCAATACCTTACCAATGTTTGATAAGTTGCCAATTATAATAACTCTCTGTGTTCTATTACACAACCAGTTTTCAATCCAGGCTATAATAAAGTGATTTATAGTTAGGTTCCTTAGCTTAAAATTTAGAGCCCAGTGTAGCATAGTATCGAATGCTTTACTAAAGTCAATAAAGACTACATCACAAGGTATTTTATTATCCAGTAATGAACTGAACCCTTTATAAAAACATAACAGGTTTGTGGTGCAACTTCTCCCTTTTTTGAAGCCATGTTGTTTCAAATCAGAGACAGTTATAACTAGTGAAATAATACCCTTTAGCAGACTTTCCAGAACTTTACAGATAGATGAAGTTAAGCTGATAGGTCTGTAATTCTCCATAGATGTTTAGACTTTTGTGTATAGGGACTACAAGCCTTCTTTCCATTCCTTGGGTATATAATTATGTTTCATGAACAATTGAACATTAGTTTGAGTGGATAAGTGAGTTGATCAGCCAATAGATGCAATAAATGACCTGCAATGTTATCAGGTCCTGAGCTATGTTTTCCTTTTATATGTTAGTCATTTGTCTTTAATGTTTTCTCGGTAAAAGGATTAGGGGATCAGCAGATTTTGAAGTTGACACTGGAATATGGGTATTAGTATCTGAAAAAGTTTTACAAAATTAAGCTACTGAATACATTTGCCATAGTAATTGGGTCATGAAGCAAATTATCGTCTTTAGTTTTATGGGCCCTACCTTACAGAATAATTTTTTAAGGAATTTATATAAGAATAAAATTGTTTTGTATTTGACTTTGAGGCAGACAAAGCTAAATTAGATTCCATGTGGATTTTGCATTTCTAATACAAGTTTTGCATTTTGATTTGCTTTTTATAAGCGTCCAGTTTAAGGAAGTCTTATTTTTGTGTACTTCTTATATATTTAATTTTTTGTCTAATCACTTTCCTAATGGAATAATTCAACTATTTTGGAACTTGTTTCCCATCAGATTTTTAACTTTGGAGGGGATATAGATGTCTCTTAAAGAAGTGATTAAGGTAAGAAAAGTATCCCAACACTGCTGTGGGTATTGATGTAAAAGGCAGACTGCCAGTTAAAGGCCTCTAAATCTGACTTTAAATCAGATAAATTACCCTTGTCATATAAATAGATGACAGGGGTGTTTTTATGTAAGTGCAGTTTATCTGTAAAGTAAAAGACAGAACAATGGTCACTATTACCAATCGGGGCGATATGCTTATGTCTGCAATGTCCAAATTTTCACTTGTAAGGACTATGTCCAGAATATTATTACTCCTTGTATCAAAGGTAACCCACTGTTTCTGCTACAAAGGCCATGACAGATTGTTAGAAATTGTTTCCCTAGGACTGGTAGCAGAAGATGAAATCCAATTTATGTCTGGAATATTAAAATCACCAGAAATTATTACATTGTCCATTTGATTTGCAACTTCAAGCTCAGACAAAATAGCATCCAATAGCTCAACACTGGAGCTAGGTGGAAGGTAACATGACCCTAAAAGAAAAATTCTTTATTTGTCAAAATATTTTAAGCCATATGGTTTCGGTAGGGAGGTCATGAGTCTTAACTGCAGTTGACATATTTACAGCATTAATTTTGTTATTTATGAAGACAGCAACTCCCCTGCCAAGTCTATACTGTCTGTTTAATACAAAAGACGAATAACCTGGAAGTTTACAGGACCATGCTGAATTATTATCTCCCATGTTTCACATATTGTAATAATATCACTATTATTTTCAAAAGCAACGATTTGAAGTTTGTCCATTTTTTTGTTATACTTCTGGCATTTAAGCTAAGGAATTTTAATTGTTGACTTGAAAATTTACAAATATTTGGAGCTGAAGAGCAAGCTTCATCTCTTCCCTGCGAATTAGTTAAATATTTATTATGGACAAGTATTGTTTTAATCAGTAAAGCATTTCCCCACCTGCTAAAATGTAACCTGTCTAAACAAAATAATTTCTGTGACACTGAAAAATCCTCCCAATGTGAAAGCGCGAATAATGTCTTGACTCGGGCACCACTGATGTAGTCAATTATTTACTTTTTATTTTTGAGTTCAGTGTATTGGAGTATCTTGGAATGGGCAGATCTTGGAAAATAGATATCACAGCCAAGCTCAGAGAGTTTGTTTGTCATAGTGACAATGATCTCACTGTTTCTGCTACTGAATCCTTGTGATGCATCCCAGCATCTTGCTGGCCTTTGCTACTGCTTTTTACATTGTGTGGATGGCTTCATGTCACTAGTGATTGCTACTCCTAGATCTTTTCCTCCTCAGACTTGGTTACCTGTACTTTTCCTACATAGTACTCGGCTCTTGGATTTAGCACCTATGTGCTCCACCTTGCACTTCTTGGCATTGAAGCCCAGCTGCCAAATCCCTGACCACTTCTCCAGTCTGGCTATGTCCTCCCTTAGTTCCTGTACCCCTCCTGAGTGTCCACCCTCCTACAGATTTTGGTGTCGTCAGTGAAGAGGCACATCTTGCCTTGAATACCCTCCCTGATGTCATTTATAAACACATTAAACAATACTGGGCCAAGACAGATCCTTGTGGTACCCGCTAGTGACCTCCTTTGTACTGGGTAACACCCCCAATACCACCTCCTGTGTCCTGCCGCCAACCAGTTCTTCACCCATTGGACCAATCTTTCCCCACCCTAAGTGCCTCCAGTTTTGTTATCAGCCTTCTGTGTGGCATCGAGTTGAAGGCTTTACTAAAGTCCAAGATATGATGTCTATTGCCTGACCCTTGTCTACACGCCTCAGTGACACAGTCAAAGAATTCAATTAAATTCATTTGACAAGATCTCTCAGCCACAAACCCATGTTGCTTACTGTCATATAGACTATTCTCCTCCAAGCATTTCACCAGTCCCTTCTTTAGTATAGACTCCATAAGTTTGCACACTATAGAGGTCAGGCTTATTGGCCTGTAGTTGCCAGAGTCCTCTCTGGGGCTGCTTTGTGGCGTGTGCTACTACATTGGCTGTTCTTCCATTCCACTGGCACTACCCCAGAGTTCAGGGAACTACTGAATACAATGGACCCACCAGCTCATTGGCCAATTCCTGAGGACCCTGGGGTGTATCCCATCAGGCCCTGGAGATTTATCCACTTTAGCCCACAGCCCCTCTCCCACCCTTCTACCTCAATAACCCCTACTGGGTCACCCTGTTCCTCATTCCTGACCCTGCCTGTGGCATTGGCCCATCTTTTCTTTCATAAAGACTGAGTAGAAGTATTCATTTAAAACCTTTGCTTTTGCCCTGTCCTCTGTTACCAATTCTGTCCCAGGGTTGAGTCTGATGATACCGTCTTTTTTGTTCCTTTTCTCTCTTATATAGTTGAAAGCCCCCCTTTTTTTCCCCTGTGCTATGTGTAGCTCTTTCTTTGCCTTGGCCTTCTGGACCTCCTTTTTGGCTATTTTGGCCAGTCTGCAAAATTCCTCTTCATCCTCACTTCTAACAGTTGTTTTGCGCTTCCTATAAGCTGCTCCTGTTTTCCTTATTGATCTAGCTACTTCCACGCTGAACCAGCTGGGCCATCTTGCCTTTGCCTTCTTCCCTTTGTCTTTATGCAACTGTTCATGGCCGTTTGAATGGCTCTCTTGATATGTCCCCACAGTGTTTCTACCCCATCCCTCCCCTCCTCTAATGTTCCTAGTTTCTCCCTGATCATTTCCCTCATCCTAGTAAAGTTGGCTGTCTTGAAGTCCAGTGCCCTAGTCCTTGTTTGGATATCCTCTTTGCCCATATCTATCTTGAACCATACTGAGCTATGGTCACTCGCACTTCAGAGTTCCCTGATATCAATTTCCTGGACGTGCTCCCCATTTGTATGCACAAGGTCCAGGACTGCTTCCCCCAGTTGGTCCCTACCAGCAGTGTCATGAAGCCATCCTGTATTGCATCGAGGTTCACCTGGCTTCTGGCGCTGGTTGTGGCAGGAGTTACCCAGTCTATTTTGGGCAGGTTAAAGTCCCTGTTACTATCCTCCCTCTCCTGCTATGTCTCTCAGCTGTTCACCCAGCATCCTGTCCATTTCTTCCCCTGGGTAGGTGGTCTATAAACCACCCCAACCTAATTTTCCTGACCCTGATGGTTTGCAGCTATAGCCACAATGCCTCACTGTCCTCCCTTTCCACCTCTTCTTCCCCATGCACACTATCCCTCCCTGATGTAAGCCACAACTCTCCCTCCTTTCCTTTCTCCCTGTCTCATCTGTACATCCTGTACCCTGGGATCGAGAGGTCCCAGTCATGGTATACCATGGCCCAGGTTTCAGTAATGATTGCAATGTCCACATTGCCTCGCTCAAGAGGCCTGTAGTTTTCTATCTTGTTCCCTAAGCTGTGTGCATTGAGGAACACCACCGTCCTTGTTCCTTCTGCCCCCACTTTTAATTGCTTCCCTGGGCTTGACCCTGTCCATCCGTCCATCCCTCCTTCCCCCACCTCCTTGTTCACCGTTACCTGCATTCTTTCTTCTCCCTTTTCCTGGCTACATGGGGAGGTGTTTTGCTTCCCTTTTGTCTCCCCCACACAGCAGTTTAAACCAAGTACCTCTGTTATGTACACCCCATCATGTTCTTTAGCATTCTTTTTCCTGCCCAGTTAAGATATAGCCTGTCCTGGCTATACAGTCCTTTGTTGTACCATCGTCTCCCTGCTCCCTATAAAGCCATGCCTCCTCCCTGCACCATTCAGCTAACCACCTGTTAAACTCAGCTGTTCTCTTTTGCCTTGCCATGCTGGCCTTGGGGACCAGGATTATTTCTGAGAATGCCATCGAGCATACCAAATCTCAAATGCCTTCGCTATGTCCCTGAGCCTTTCCTGTACTACTTCCACCTCTTCTTGAGCTAAATCATTGGTTACAAAGTGCAGTACTAGGTCTGGTCTACCCCCACCTTATCAGTTCCTGGACACTGGGTGATGCGTTCCCTGCTTCCATCCCAGGTCTACAGGCTACCACAGTTCTGTTATATGGGTCCTCCTTACATTCCCATGTTATACCTTTGATTACTGAGTCTCTGAAGATCACTATTTTGAATCCCTTATTTGCCCTCCTGCCACCACCGGGTCCTCCATGTTGGTTTTATTACCTACTACTTGTGCTCCACTCCACTTCAGTACCCTGTTGTTGTGCCCACTTCAGGGCCCCCCTTGCTGTCATTCCCCTTGTCCTCTCTCGCCATTGAGTCCCGGTCTCCAATTACGCCTACCATCCCCTCACTGGTATGGCGACTCTGCATTCTGTTGCTGCCTCCTGGTCCCTGCCTCCTCTAGTTTTCCTTGCATACCCCTTCTTCTTGCCACCTCCACTGAGGTTCCATCCTTCCACTTGCCCCTATTTGCCATCTGGCCATTATTTTCCCCTACCATCCTCTCTTCTCTGTTTCCCATATTTTTCTCTGCTTTTGCCCCCCTGATTCCAGCACCTTGTACCTATTTAATGTAGGTAACTGGAATTTTGAGCCCTTTCTCACCCTCTCTATACTTTTTGAATCTGTCTTTCTGTTCCCCTCTGTCCTGCCATTTGACACTCCCTCTCAAGCTGCTATAATTATTTACAATATGTCCTGCCAGCCCATGCTTTGCCCTGTGCAACTTCACCTTCTCTCCTCGAGCCTCAATGTGTTATTCTGTTGTCCCTTGACTTTCCCCTTCGAATTTAAGGTGGTTTGCGCATTTGCACCGAGCATCCTTTGTAAGATCCCATACAGGCATTCAATTTAGTTCTTCAGAGTTCTATACTTTCTGCACACGGACACTCCCCATTTTCCATAGTGTGTCCATGAAGAGTGTAGCTCCACATACATTACACCTATTATCCTCCCCCTTCAACCCCTCCCAGCTAGCCATTCCCTCTTCCTCCCCAGATGCCCCCAGACAACATCTGCTATCCTAGCAGAGACCCTGAAGTGAGCAATAGCTAGGTCCACAGAAGCCATGCATGGAGATGCAGGGACTTGGGGTCTGGATGGACCAGGGTGCCCTGGTCCTGGGACAGCAAGCCAGTCCACAGGGGCAAGGGCACTGGAGGTTCCACCGCCAGCTACTGCAGTAAAGGGAACACAATCTAATGCAGCCAGAAGGGGACTATGAGAATCATCTTTGCTCTCTCACAGGTACAGCTTGAGCAGAAACCCCTGCAGGAGTGGGAAGAGAGGGAAGGCATACAGAAATCTCTCCTTTCCAGAAGAGGGACAATGCGTCTCACCAGAAAACTCCAGGCAGGGGATCTAGGGAACAGAAAAGTGGCAGTTCTGCATTGAGTGGGGACACAAAAGGTCCAGCTCTGGAAGACCCCACCTGTCGAACAGGTCTTTGACCACTGAGGATAGAAACTCCCACTCGTGAGCCCTCAACCTGGAGCAGCTGAGACTGTCGGCCAAGATGTTTTGGATGCCTGGCACATATACGGCTGAGAGCTCCAGTGCCACATGCTGTAGTCCTCTGGTGTGAGGGTGGCGGAGAGGCAGTCTGCTCCTCGGTGTGGGAAGAGACCTCCTCCCTGCTCTCCTACCCTGATTCAGATCTCTGCACTACAGATACTCGTCACTGAAATGAATGTATGTCAGGCTTACTGATATGTTATTAAAGGTTTTTCACCTCTGTATGAACTCTGTGGGTGTCCTTCACAAAGAAGTTGTTTGCTGTTTTGAAGCGGAAAGCACACCAATGACTCTCAGTCAGACTGTGAAGTGGGTCACTGAGTTCAGCTCCAGCTGTGCTCCTGACTCACTCGTTGCTGTGAATCAGTCGCTGTGACAACTGGTTTCCCAACTCACTTAGTTTTTTACAACTTTTTATCTCTGCTATTAAGCTTGCTGTATTTTTATTCTTTAAATAACACAAACATGCATAGATGCTACAGAGGAAAAAACATGTTACTCACCCACAACAGTAGTTCTAGGGTGGTATATGATGTACATTCACACTTCTGGCAGTGTTCCTTTCCCTTTAAGACTTGCGGAACGTCTTCAAGCTGGCTCCTCCCATCCAAGCGGGTGGTAACTCCCTCAGCAACACCCTGTGACGTCAGATCTTACCTGATGGAAGGAAGACTGGAGTGCCACTTACCAGGGGAGGTCAGGTGGATCAGTGTGGATGTGCATCATATATTACTCCTAGAAGTACAGTTACGTAAGAACTTACCGTAACAGTAGATCTCTGAGAGGGCTCTTGCAGCAGGTTACATCATAAGGACTAAAGCCATCAGGTGCCAGGACCCCACGGAAAACTTCTAGCTAGCAGTCTATAGCAGGGGACCACCTCTGATTTTGGCCTGCCCCCAACGCCGGCAATGGTATAAAAGGGATGGTCCCTAAGCTCAACCCTTAGTTCTCCCACTGGAGACCCCGGCAAATTCAGAGATGGAGAACCTAGAAAGTTCCTCTGAAACAAGGAAATAAAATAGCCAATGATGGAGAACGTTTTGGATGAGGCGTTAAACGATGTCCCATCTGCCTGTTCTGGTGGTAGTTCAGGTGGATGTTAAAGATCCCATGGCACTTATCGAAAGAGTAAGGAATTTTCCCCTGATGTCCTAGCCAAATTCCCTCATTCACTAAAAAATACCACCAACAGCTTAATCTGGTTCGAGGTCAGTTGGCATTCATCTGTATTCCCTCCTGGGTCGTGCCTGAAAATAGGCAGGATTTGTCTAGTGCACTTACCGGTCAACAAAAACTAAATAAAAATAAAAATAAAATAAAACAGTCACCAGGGGAAGGTGGGAGGAAAGCAGCACCTGCAGCAAGAGCTCCCTCTCGAACACCTACTGTTAAGTGGTATTACATCAACTGTACTATCTCACTTCAAGGGAGCTTTGCAGCAGGCTACACCATAAAGACTGAGTCCCAAGCAGTGGAAGGACTAACCCCGTCAGCTGGGAGGAGGTAAAGTCTGCTGAAAATGTTCATAAGAACAGGCTTTGTAGGACAGCGAGGCCAAACTCTGTCCCTCGATGAGAGGCAACGTCCAGACTGTAATGCTGAATGAAGGTGTGGAGAGAACTCCAAGTGGCAGCTGCACAGATATCAGCCACAGACACATTCTTAATGGAAACAAAAGAGCCGCCATACCCCTGACAGAATGACCTTTGACGGGCCCAGCAAAGGCTTAACATACTAGCGGCAGCAATAAACAATACAGTTGACTAACCATTTAGACAAAGTTTGCTTAGAAACAGGAGCCCCTCTGTCCTCAGGGTGAAAGAAACAAACATGGTCAGGACGCAAGAAGATGCAAGAATGCCTGGTCCTCTCAACTCTCCTCCTCCTTCTTCTCTCCTACCAGTCTGGATTTAGGAAATCACACTCCACCGCCACATCCCTCCTAAGGCTCACATATGCCATTCTTATAGGTATGGATAAAGGCCACATCACCTCAGCTATTTTGTCGATCTAGCAAAGGCGCTCGACACTGTATCCCACCCCCTTCCTATCCAAGCTCTCTCTCCACAGGGGCTGTCCAGCACGACCACCAGCTGGTTACACTCCTACCTAGTAGGCAGGTCCCAGTCTGTCAGAATTGGCAACACCACCTCTGCCTCCTTACCCATGACTACTAGGTGACCCCAAGGCTCTGGTCCTTGGCCGCTTTTCTCCATCTTCCTCAATGATCTACCCACTGCCTGCCCACATACTTCCATTCTTATGTATGGATGACACAGTACATACGAACATATGAAACTGCCAGCAGATACAGGCTGTATGGTCTATCTAGCCTGCTCTGAGTGTGCAGCACTTCAGCCCCTTAGACTGCAGCCGCCCCTCCCATTAACTCTTCCATCCCCAACTGTCCCTCCGCATGTACTTTCCCCTTAAACTTGTCCCACTCCCTCTTGAAGCACCCCACAGTCTGGACTGATACGAGTTGCTCAGGTAGTGCATTCCACCCTGTTACCACTGCCTGAGAAACTGTATACATCTGGCTCCTCGCTCACTGATGTGGTGACCAGACTCCAGAAGGACTTCAATAAAGTCCAATTCTGGTTTTGCTTGAATCAACTTTTCCTAAACACCAAGAAAACAGTCTCCTTAACCTTTGGCACTAAGCAGAGACTCTCTCTCAGCTCTCTCCCCCCTTCCACACCCTGGACAGGAATTCACTGAAAGCCTGCTCCTCCTTTAGATATCTTGGGGTATGGCATGACCAGCACCTTAACTTTTCTGTACATGTCAGAGCTATCCACAGAGAAACTTCATCCCAAGCTGGAGTGCGCTATACCAAAACTGGAGCTGCATCCACTGCAACAGCGTGCAATTGTGCAGAAAATGATTCTCCTAGTTTTGACTACAGTAATGTTGCCTACAGTGCTGCTCCCAAGCCCACCCTAGCCAGACTGGACACTCTCTTCCACTCCTGTCACTTCACTCTCGACTGTCCCCCTCCACCCACCACTGCTCCCTCTACCAGTCCTTGGACACCCCCCAGAACCAGAGACTAATCCACTGTGCAAGTTTCACGGCTAAGCACTGGTCCCAGACCCCTACCTCGCCTCAGTCCCCTAACTGCACAAGATCCCCAGTTTACTCGGCTCCAGGAACCTTGACTCCCCAACTCCCATTGATTCCTCGCAGGTCCACTGCCACTGGCGAGGCTGCCTTCACATTCCGCATGCCCAGACTGTGGAACTCTCTTCCTGAGGGTATTCGGCACTTCATCTCCCATACACTCCTCCTTAAGGTACACTTCGTGACCTAACTGCACGTGTACCCAGTATAATATAAAAATCCCAGAACTAGGACCTGCTCTCTAATTTTACTATGTTAATTGTGCTTCTGTGTATAGGTTGTCTAGCTCTCTCTTTACTAATTTATTACTAATTTGCATACTGTACTGTATCTGTATCTATACTGCAGTAATACTGTTGCTTATTGTGCACTTAACTTGTATCCCTATCCCAATCCCCAGGACACATCTGAAACAGTGGTAGTCTCTCAGTATGCCTTCCTGGGGAATCTTTTAATAAACAAAGAAATAAATAAACCTTCCGACAGTGCAGGTGCGATCTAAATAGTAATGAAGTTCCCAGTGAACAGCCAGAGAAGGAGGGCCTCTCCTCGGTTAAAATACTCTGGGTAGTAAACCCAAAGGTGGATGTCTTGATTCAGTTTAATCTCAGACACCACTTTGTAGGCAAAAACTTAGGATTCTCCTGCAAGGACACCCTTGTCCTTGTGGAAAATAAATAAGGCTCTTACACATCAGAGCCTGAAGCTCAGAAATCCTTTGAGTTGAAGTGATGACAACTAAAAATAACACTTTCCATGACAGAAAGCATAGCTTACAACTTGCAACTGGTTTGAAGGAGGCAACCTATGTTTTCCCAAAATAATTAAAAGGTCCCATTGGAAACAGGGTCCCTGATGGGAGGCTTGAGGTGAAGAATACCCGCAAGAAAGTGCAGGAAAGGACCATCTGGGCAAGGGTCTTGCCTTCTACAGGTGCATGATACACGGAGATGGCTTATAAATGCACCTTAATGGAGGAGTAACTCAGCCCTGAATCCGATAAAGAAAGGAGATACTCAAAACAGAATTCGCTGGACAGGAGAAGAGATCAAGGTTTGCGGCGGAGGTCCAAATGCAGACCCTTCTGCTTCATCACATATGTGGCCATGGTGGAAAGCTTCCTTCACTGCCATCAAGACATCTGCCACTCTGGGGAAACTCAAACCGAGCAACTGCAAGGTCTGCAGGAGCCATGCATGCAGGTGCAGTGATTTGAGGTCCGGATGGATCAGGGTGCCCTGCTCCTGGGACAGCAAGTCTGAGCTCAGGGGCAGGGGGATTGAGGTTCCACTGCCAGCTGCTGAAATAGTGGGAACCAAATCTGACATGGCCAGTAGGAGCAATGAGGATATCCCAGATACCTCTGACTGCAATTTAAGAAGGACTCTGCACTAAGGAAGGGAGGAAGGCATATAGAAACCTCCCTGTCCAAGAGAGGGACAGCGCGTCTCCCCAACACACCAGGTCATGGATATAGCAAGCAAAAACTGGGCAGTTTTACACTGAGTGGGGACGTAAAGAGATCCAGCTTAGCCAGCCCCACCTGTTGAACAGCTCTTCGCCACAGATTGCAGAAGTTTCCATTGATGTGCCTTGGACCGAGATCAGCTTGAACTGTCGGCCAAGGTGTTTTAAATGCCTGGTACATGCACGGCAGTGAGTTCCAGGTTACCCTCGATGACCCAATACCAGACTCTCATGGCCTCCTGCAAAGGAAGTAAGAGTGAGTCCCCCTTGCTTGTTTATGTAGAAGACCACTGACATGTCCATCTGAATTAGGAGAGGGCCGGGAGCAGATTATTCTGGAATGCCTGAAGAGCATAGAGAATCGCCCATATCTCCTATATGTAAATATGGACATGTTGCTCTTGGGGAGAACAAGTTCCCTGGGTCTGATGGTCTGCCAGGTGGGCACCCAGCCCTGGCTGGATGTGTCATGGTGAGAATCTGTCAAGAAGACTCTTGCAAAAAGTAGAGCCCTACAGGAAAGGTTGGAGAGGTTCAACCACCATGACAGAGTTTGTTGGACTGGCGTGGAAACTCTCATGAGCTGCTCCAGTTCATCCATACATTGGTCCCATTGAATTCGGAGGGTCCATTGGGGAACCCTCATGTGCAGGCATGCAAGAGGGACAGTCAGCGCGACCACTACCATGTGCCCTAGCAGCCTTAGGAATACTCTGGCTGGGATTTGGTGCGATGAGGAAACCAGGCGAGCCTGGTCCTGAAGGCATTCAGCCCTGTCCAGAGGCAGGAAGGCTTTTCTTTGATGTCCAGAACTGCCCCAATGTACTGCAGCCTTTGACTGGGTCAGGGGAGGACTTTGGGAGACAGAGTGATCCCTAGGTCCGAAACAAGGTAAAGGTGTCTTATGGTGCTGATCAGCTGATCCTGGAGGAAGCTGCCAGAGCCAATCGTCCAGATGAGGAAAACATAATGACCTTTCCTCCAGAGGGCTGCAGCCACTACAGCTAAGGCACTGTAAAGACTCAGGAAGCAGAGGACAGGCCAAATGGCAGGGCGCAGAATTGGTAGTGATTGCCTTGGAAGTGGAAGTGAAGGAACCTCCTATGGGGTTGGAAGACCAAAATGTGGAGGTAAGCGCCCTGTATGTCCAGGAGCACAGCCAATCCCCCTGGAAGGAGGGGAGCAGGCCTCGAAGGGTGACCATCCTGAATCATTTGCATTCTATATACTTGTTCAGGTGGCTGAGGTCCAGGATAGACCATGGGACCCCTGTTTTCTTTGGAACCAGAAAAGCGTGGAAATAAAAGCCTTCCCTCTTTGATCTGGAGGAACTGGCTCTATGGCCTGTTTCAGCAAGAGTGCCTGGATCTCCTGAATAAGGGAGAGGTGTGACTGAGGATAATGGGAAGTTACAGGTGGGTTGTCCAGCACGAACTCTAGAGCATGCCCTTTCTCTATCAGTTGAAGAACCCATTGATCCATGGTTATCTCTCTAGATATAGAAAGCAACCCCACCGCCTCCCTCAGAGATTCTGCTGGGAGGGGTCAGAAAGGAGTCAGGCTGAAGAACCTGGGACAGGTAAGGGGACCTGGGTGGTTTGGGGCTCCAGAGCCCAAACCTCCTGAGGCCTGAGAAATGGCCTTACGCTTAAAGGCACTTTTGGTCTGTTGGCCTCAGAGCTGTTGCCCAGAGGACCGATGAAATGGCTGGCAGCGGTTCTGCTTCTGGTTAGATCTGTACATGGTGTAGACAGATCTGACAGCTTGCGGATTCTTGAAAGCAAGTTATAACCTTCTGGATTCCTCTCCAAAGTACTGAGCTCTTAACAGGGGCATTCATAATGTTTGCCTGGATGTCCGGGGTAAAACCTGAAACATGGAGCCAGGAGTAACAGCGAAGGCAAATGCCGTGACCACCACCCCTAGCTGCTGAATCTGCTGTATCATAGGGGAACTGAGGACCTGAGTACCTATGTCCAAACCTGATTTCAAAACGCAGTAGCTCAACTTTCTGAGAGCTATCCTGCTGAGCGTGAACCAGCTCCATGGCCTTCTCCACAAGGGTGTTCTGATACTGGACCATGGGCTAAGAAATTCAGGGTGATGGCACAGGTGGCGAGGAGTAGACTTTTCTGCCGAGCTGGTCCACCTGCTTAGAATCCTTGTCTGGAGGCTGAGTGCAGAGATGACAGTGCCTTTGGATCAATCATGGGCCGCCCGTAATGGCCATGGAGTTTGCAATGGGTTGCTCTCCAATGAAAGGCTCTTTCGGGAGCATTATAGAAGCGATCAGCCTTCTTGAAACAGCAGAGGTTGTAGATGGGTGTTTTCAAGCCAATCTAGTGATATTCTTAAATGGATCCACCAGAGGAGGCACCACCACAGGCTTCGGATCTTTTGACAGAGGAAAATGGTCAAATGGGCATGTCTCAGTGTTCAAGTCTTTGGTGTCCCAGGCCATGGACTGGATGTGCATGACCTCCATGAATGTAGGTCATCAGGAGGAGATCTGGGAATGTCCTTGGGATGTGACAGAGGTGGGGACACCCCTGAGTCAGACAACACCACGGATGAAGAAGAGGAATGCCTGTCTGACTTTCCCAAAGAGGAGATTGGGACGTGAAACGACAGTGCCTGTGGCCATGTGACCGACGCTCTGCGCTGTCTGAGGACCTGGAGGACGAGCAACAGTGCTTTCAATTGTGATACTTGGAGTGGCCCCTGCCAATGTCATCTAGTTGTAGGGTAGGCTCTTTGGGAGTTGGCATAGGTTGCCAAAGAGGAGCCTGAGGCTTAGCCCCTGAGGGAAGAAAATCTTTAGTAGGAGGCGAGGAGGCCTCTTTGGAATCAGTTCACCCTTGACCACGTTCTGCCAAGAGGCGTAAGAGAGCCGTGAGGTCTGACAGAGGGTTCTGGGGATAGGGGATTAGCTGGCGTTAGTTGAGGGATGCAGATGGCCCCAGCATCATTTCCTTTTGTGGCAGCAACCCAGGTGTTCGGCCTTCAGGATCTGAGTTGACCTGCTGCAGCTCAGTAGGCATCTGGTATCTGGTGTTGGTCTAGTAGGTGTCATCAGACTGGATGCGGATCCCTGGGTCAGATGAGAAGTAGCGTTAGGGTCAGACGGTGACATCGGGTGTTCAGGCGACGATGTAGGGGTATCACTGGTGACAACAATGGGTAGCGGTGTCACCCGGACAGGCATAGACTGATACCAGTCTGGGAAAGCAACTAGCGTCATCTTAGGAGGAGCCTGCTATGGTGAGCTAATTCCCGAATGGGGCAGAGGTGTCACTCTCCCAGGAAGGTGAGCACATGCCCCTGGTGTCGCTGGGTGGCGTCGGCCCTGGAGCCAGGAACCAACTCAGCAGACACCAAGGCTGGGAACGATGGGGAAGGACCCACCACCCAATGAAGACCGGCTCACCACCTCGCTGAGAGCCTGTTGTCTGGTGGAAGGGCCTGAGCATCAGGGCTGAGAGGCTGAGGACAAAGTCCCCAACCCCAAAGAACCACTGCCCAATGGCTGGATGAGGTGGGTGGTTTTACCACTAGGAGCCCGGAAGAAGTGAGGCTGTGGATGCTAGTCACGGAGTCTCAGAGCTGAGTGCCGTCTGGTGCAGGGGTGACCCGGGTAAAGCAGACGGGGTTTGTCCTTGTGCTTATCCTGGTGTTTGTGCTTTTCATTTCTACTTCTTGTCCTTGTGAAGCCGAAGAAGACAAGGCCCCTGAGATCGGGAAGAGGAGGTACTTTACCCTGGATCTATTACTACATCACTGCTAATTTCTTTTCGAGCAAGAAGCTTTTCAGAGCCTTCTGGCGGCAGATTTTGTCCTCTGTTTAAATTTCAAACAGTGCTGTTATGCCTCTGTATCGTGGTCAGGGCCTAGGCAGAAAGTGTGGTCATCCTTTGATGGAATCTGTTTGCCATAAGCACACATGGACTGCCACAGTTCTACAGGCGTGGTCAGAGAAGAAGACATGCAGAGAAAATACTGAAGAAATCAGTATTTTTAGAAAATAATAAAGCGTGGGTAATCACGAAAAAGGCAGTCAACTAAAGCAGAAGGCATCCATGGAGCAGATGGCCTGCGGCTCGGCATGGAAAAGAACTGGGATTGGGCTGGGGACTGCCCTTTTATACCATTGGCTGATGTCGAGGGGGATGACATCAGGGGTGATCCCCACTATAGATGGCTAGCTAGAAGTTTTCCGTGGGGTCTGGGTGCCTGCTGGTTTCAGTCCTTATGGTATAGCCTGTTGCAAGAGCTCCCCCAAAGTAAGATCTACTGTTACAAGTGAGTAACCTTTTTTCTAGGGATGTGGATATGATGCACTATCCACACTTCTGGCAGACTCTAGCAGTTCTCCAGGAGATGGGGCAAAGGCGCACCCTATTTAGAGAACAGAGATTGGTGAACTGAGGCCCCAAACCAGCATCCTGTGTGACTTGAGGTAGATGTGGCAAGTAGGAAATGAAGGTGTGTACTGACTTTCAGGTAGAAGCCCTGCAGATTTCCAGGATACGGATATCACTGGAAGCAGCCACCGAGGCAGCGGTATGATGGGTGGAATGAGCCTTAGCCCTATGGGAGGCTCCCTTCCCGCCAACCTATAGCAGAGGTCGATGCAGGATACAATCTACCTACCAATCATCCACTTAGCTGCTGGTATGCCAGGTGCGGCTTCAGCATAGGTGATAAAGAGCTGGTGAACCCCTCCCAAAATCCAGCCGCAGCCTCCTTATAATAGGCAAGTCGCTGCAGGTCCAAGGTATGGAGCCTGTGCTCGGCCTCCAAGATGTGACTGTGAAAACACTGGGAGATGCATCGCCTGTTGAGATGAAACTCAGACACAGCCTTTGGGAGGAACTTTGGGTTGGGGCAAAGGACAACTTTGTCCATGTGGAAGACCAAGTAAGAAGACTACCGAGAGCACCTGGGTTTACTGCTCCTTCTGGCTG
This sequence comes from Neoceratodus forsteri, assembly GCA_016271365.2. Taxonomy (NCBI): domain Eukaryota; kingdom Metazoa; phylum Chordata; order Ceratodontiformes; family Ceratodontidae; genus Neoceratodus; species Neoceratodus forsteri. The sequence goes on from CM057451.1 coordinate 1,100,013,856, forward strand.
ATGTGATAGCCACCAAGAAGGTGGTATTCCATGATAGGTGTGACATCTGACACATATGCATCAGTTCAAATGATTTGCCCATAGCTTTGCCAATACCAGCAGCAAGTCCAAGGTGGTGGTGGTGGTTCATGCACCAGAGGGAAATGTGGTCAAGGCCTTTGAAAGAGTGCCAGACCACCTTCTCCTGTGACACTGACAGAATACCAGCCTGTGCCGAGATGGCTGCAAGGTGCACCTTAAGGGTCGTCGGGACGGAGCCCGACAGAGGAATCATTGGTAGTGGAGATAGGTAGCCACCAGACAAGATAAGGGGTCAAGCCCCTTGCCCTAGTACAAATAGCTGGCAGTGTAGCCTAGAGTTTAGAGTAATGAGCTGTGAATAAGCTTGGTACATCCAGCAGTCCTGGGTTTGATTCCTCCAACCTCCACTTGCACACTGTGACTCTCAGCAAGTCTCTTAACAAACCCAAAGCTCCCAGGTCCCGCGAAAACAGGCAGTTGTGCCTAGTGGGCCTCACCTGAGTAACAAAGAATAAATAAATAGACAGATAAATAAAAATGGAGAACCTCTTCCATTTGAAGACCTAACATTTTCAGGTCACATCGACCATGGTGAGGACATCTTGAGAGACTCAAAGCCTGGAACTCTAGCTGCTCAGGAACCAGGCTGTCAGGTGCAGGAACTGAAGGTCTGGATGGAGCAACTTCTCCTGATTGCAAGAGAACAGGTTCAGGCAGAGAAAGATGCCATGGAAGCCTGCTGCTGAAGCTGAGAGATAGGGGTACCAAAACTGGCAGGGCAGTCACAGCCACCAGGATCATCTGTGCCTTGTCCCTCCTGGCTTTGATCAGCACTTTGTGGATCAAATGAAATAGAGGAAAGGCACAGAGGAGGCTTGGATCTGAGGCCTCAAAAGGCATCCCTTGCAACCTTCCCTGCTGAGGAGGGTGGGCACAATACAGCCTCAGCTTTGCATTCTCCCTGAGGCAAACAGGTCCACCAGAGGGTGTCCCAGTGGGAAAACAGGCTGTGTACTACCTCTGGATAGAGACTACTCATGGCATGCCTCATCCACACAGCTGAGGATCTCCATAGCTGGCTGAAGTAACCAGCTATGTGGATGGCCAGGAGGTCAGCGTCCAAGCAACCACAGCGTCCAGATGTGAATAGCTTCCCTGCACAGAGGAAAGGGTGCATCCTGCCCTGTTTGTTGAGATAGTACATGGTAAGTGGTGTTGTCCATCTGGACCTGAACAATCTGACCCCAAATGTCTGAGCAAAACCTGTCAACACCTGCCAAACTACTTAAAGCTCCAGCAGATTGATATGGCATTGGGACTCTAAAGGGGTCCAGAGTATGTGGACTCTGTGGTTCCCTAAGTGGGCACCCTGCCCATCAGGAGGCAACGGTCATGATGGTGACCATTGGCTCCAGGCAGACAAATGGGACCCTTCTTGTAGATGTTTCAGGACTAACCACCACTGGAGGATGTCACACATCAGCTGGGTCACAGTGACCGCCTGGTCAAGTGGCCCAGGCGCTGAACCATTGATGGGCAAGCTCCCACTGCAGACAGAGCATTCTCCACTGGGCTCAATGGACCATGCTGGTGCATGCCGTTATGTATCCCAGGAAGCACAGAAAGCCCCAAGCAGGAGCAACTGCCCAACCTGAAATGATCAACACAAAGCAGTAGACAGCCTCCACCCGGTCCGCGGAAGCCAAGCCCTGGCTCTACATGGGTTGAGCTCTGCCCGCTGAAGTGTATCATCTCGCGAAGGTATGAGCTCCAACTTGGCCTCGTTGACCAGGAGGCCAGGGACAAGCAGGTCTGGAGGCTGGTTCCTGGACCTCTCCACCTCCTCCTCCCAGAGGGACCGCTATATGAAACTCATAGAGGACTCCCTCTGCATGATACTGCAGAAACAGGCAGTGGGACAGACAGATAAGGGCATGGAAGAATGCATCCTGAATATCCAAGGATCAGAACCACATGTCCTGCTCCAGAGTTGGAACAATCTGAGACAGAGTGACCATCGGAAAGGTGCGACCCGAAGGAATTTATTCAGGTCATACAGATCTAAGATAGGCCAGCCCCCCATCGCTGTGGCACTAGGAAGTACCTGGAGACAAACCCTGGGTTTACTGGAGGCTCTGGGATTGAGCCACTACCTCCTTTTGGAAGAGCTGGGCAATATCTTCCTGAAGGGCTGACAGCATGTCGCGGACACCACGTCCTCTGTGGAGCACTGGCTCAGCAAGCGGGTAAGCCTCGAATTCTAGAGGCAGACCCTGACCCACCAGCTAGAGGACCCACCTGTCAGTGGTGACAGCGGCCAGCGGAAAAGAAAATGGTGGAGCTGGGCCCCACAGCAGGACCCGGGGCAGTCAGGCCGAGAATGTGGGAGGCACCCTTATCCCATCACTGAGGCAGGCTTGGAGGTGGAGGAGGACTGGCTCAAGAAGCAGCGAGGCCTCGACCACCTGACTTCGGTCCAGCGAGCAACAGACTTTGGCTTGGGACACCAAGCCTGGGCGTGGTCGGCTGCAGAGGCAGAGAGGGCTGAAATGGCTTCTTCATCTGGAGTTTTGAGCCTTGGGATCCTCTGGGTGAAGGTAACAGAGTCATGGTATTGGACTTCTCAGTGCAGTAATGTGTCCTTCCACCCGTCCCAAACAAGTCCATGCCCAAAGGACATCAGCCAGCCTGTGCTGGGTATCTGTCATAAGTTCGAGATCCTCAGTCAGGCCTTGCGGTGCATAGTCACCGCGCAGCCACAGACCGGAAACAGGAGTTGCCAATGTTCATGGCTGTCTGAGCTGTTGCTTAGCCACCGCTCAGCCCTGGAGCTGGACTTGTCTGAGAGTGGTCTGAAAGTCAGCTGGGAGCTGGGAAGCACCTCATCAAGACTGCCTAAGAGGGCATGGGTGAAGTGGGCCATCAAAGGCTGAGCTTGCCTGCTGAAGGCTGGAGAAAAGGCCGCATAGACCATTTTGGCCATATGATCCAATTTCTTGGATTCCTTGTCGGAGGCTTATCCATATCCCCAATGTTGCTGGTATGCTGAATGACCAAGTTGTCCACCAGACCCTCAACCAAGGGATGTTCGGTGAAACCAGACAGGGAACCGGTAGGGACTGCATACTTGTGGGGCCATGTAAGTCGACTTCCACATGGCAAGAGGTGGGATGCTGCCAAAGCTCCAGAGCAGGGCCAAGAATGGTCTCCAGAGAGGCTGAAATGGCTTCTTCATCTGGAGTTTTGAGCCCTTGGGATCCCTCTGGGTGAAGGCAACAGAGTCATGGTATTGGACTTCTCAGTCTGAGTAATGTGTCCTTCCACCCGGCCCAAACAAGTCCATGCCCAAAGGGACATCTGCCAACCTGTGCTGGGTATCTGTCATAAAGGTCGAGATCCTCAGTCAGGCCTTGCGGAAGGCCACCCCAGAGTCACCCTGGTAGAAAATCTTGGTTAATGAGTACTTGGCCTGTTTTTGGATGGGCTCCATCTGAGTCCTATAGATTCCAGATGAGGCAGAGCAAGCCCCTGAAAGAGGTGAGACCCTGCTCCATGGACTAATCCTCCCCAACTTGATGCCCAATGGCCAGGAATGAGGAGAAGCCCTCAGACTCTGAGGATTTGTCAAAAAGTGATCAACCGTCAGGTCTCCGCTGACCCTCTGTGGGGTCTGCTGGAGTCACTGTGACTGACAGCTGATGAGGAAGCCCGCGGCAGTATGGGCATCCGAGGAGGGGACCATGGGCAGCTGTTTAGACAGTGGCTCCACCTGGAAGCGCGGAGGCCAGAACAGGTCGAGCCAGAGTAGGCTGGGGCCTGGGTGACACAAGCCATGGAAGAGCAGGAGTGGGAGCTGAACTGGCTTAACCCCAGCCAGCATGAGCTGATGACACTTGAGTTCTTGGTAGCACTGGTACATTTTGTGGCACAGCCTCTCCTCATCTGAGGGGAAGATGAAGAAGCATAAGCGGTGGCACCGCTTGCTGAATGCTAAAGCACGAATGCTGATGATGGTGAGGCTGCTCAACTCCAGGCATCGAGACCGAGACCTGGACCATCGGGAACATCGACAGTGAGACTTGTAGGGAACTGGCAAAGGTGTGGATCCTATAGGGTGATTGGATTGGTGAGCTGGTCCGACCCACCCTGAGAAGTTACAGGTAGGACTGGAGTCCTAGAGAGGGAGGTATTGGTCTCATCATGTGACAACACATCGACCAGCTTAAGAAAAATCTCAATAGGTTGGTTGATGGACATCAAGGCCGACTGACCCAACAGGAGATCATGGGCCCAGTAGCCTGGGCTGAAGGATTGACCATAGTAAAACCTCCACAGAAGTGCAGGAATCGAGCAAAGTGCTCCACAATCCCACAATCATGAGACTTCTTTTTAGTCTCCTTTTTGAAGATTTAGAGGATTCTGTGCCCTTGGAGGGCTCTGCAAGGGTGGGAAATGACTGGCACAAATTCAAATGCCCCTGTGAAGGTGCACTAAAGGTAAGCGCATGAAGGTCAAGCCAAAGAGGCCTGCTTTGCAGCCTGAGCCGACTGTCTCTTGAAAACTGCACACTGTCCAGTGGACCCCACAGCTGCAGAGTCCACCCGATGGGTATCTTTGATCAAACAGCAGGATCACATTCATCAGGGTGCCCTAACAGAAGCCAAGACTGCCAGTTTTCTAAAATACTGGGATGCAAGGAGCCACACAGGCCACACACCTGAGATCATGTTCGTGGCCTAGAAAGTAGACACAGAGTGTGCAGGTCCATCCAGTACATCTTCATCCTGCACTACATTTTTTAAACCAGGCGCCAACTTTGAGTCATCCATGACTACAATCTGAAATTCACCTGAAGACAGAGAGTTTTCTTAAGTTTGCAAAGGTTTGAAGCAAGGACCTACCAGTGCAGACAGCGTCTCGGAGTTAACCTTCTTCTTCCACAAGAAGGAAGATCTGGTGTAGCGAGGGTGCTGAGGGAGTTACCACCTGGGTGGGTGGGAGGAGCCAACCTGAAGACATTTCAGCAAGACTTACAGGAAAGGAACACTGCCAGAAGTGTGGATAGTACGTCATATCACGTTCCTAGAAAAAATATTTCTCACTGCTAAGGTTTGGTTATATGGCGTGTATGTGTGGGGCACACAGTTTTGCATGTTGCATCTAACGCTTGACAACTGGGATGTATGTAGCCTCCTTTCTTGCAGGCTTTCTGCTGGTCTACACTTGAATTGTTTTCCAGTTTCAGTCTTAAGATCTCACTCTTTGGGTAAGTGTTTTTATTTTTAGTTGCCTACATACTGCCATCTCGGGGAGTGGGGGAGGGACTGAACTGCTTCTTGTCCTGGAGATTTGGGTTTTAAAATTGGTGTTATATTCAAATGTACTGCTGATCCTGTGTATGTCTTGTGGGTGGGGCTGAACAAACAACCCTTCCACGCTCTATTAGTTTTAGTATGCGGGAACTGGGAATGCTTCCTTTCAATGTTGCCCTAAAACAGGAAAGCACTGTCTGAATGGATTTTCCATGCAGTACTGCTGAAGCGTGAGCTGTAGAATGGCTGGTGGATGCACATGAAGCCCTCTTATGGCTATAAGAGTGGATCCCACGATCCATAAACAAGAAATCTGATTGGCTGTACCAAGCCTATTGATCTATAAATTAGAGACCCATGAAATTCTTATTTTTATAATTTTTCTTTATTTTTCTGCAATTTCTTGTTATTTCTTTTTATTCAAAAAAATTAGTTTTATTTCTTGTTATCATTTACATTCATAAACTACCTCAAATTTACCTTATACACACTAGAAATCACATTCCTAGTATACTACATTGTATTAAGCAGCATTATGCTGTGGTCTTGCAAGGTTTTATTACTGAAACAATTCCCTTTAAGTCCCTTGTGACCATCTCTGTAGTAACGGAGTCTAAACAACAACTGCTGCAAGCATTTATTTAGATTTTGCCTGCCAAAAGAAAAAAATACTCACCTTAGTAATTATGTTTCTTCTAATGGAGTCTTGCTGTATTCTGACTATTGCAGTTAGCCCAGCCTTTAAACTTCCCGGAGAACAAGGGTTAACTTTCTATGCAGCACATAGAATGCTGAGCTCCAGCTCAGCTGAGGTCTCTGTCTGCAGCCCTTTGAAATCCAACTGCCAGATTCTCACGAGCAAAAAACTCACTAACTATCCTATGAGGAAACTGTAACATTTTTACTAGCCAACTGGCAACAAGAGTCTTGGATTCCCAAGGAAGACTCAAGTCAGGAAACCCAAAACCAATCCAAATAATAATAATAATAATAATAAAACAAACACCCAAACAAAAAGAGGAGGGTGTCAAAAGAAGCACCCTGAGGTGCAACACTGCACCTGTCCACCCACCTCCCAAAAACAAGTTCTGAGAGGGGAGGCAGGGGAGGTCAGAATACAGCAAGACTCCATTAGAAGAAATATAATTACTAAGGTGAGTAATTTTTCTTCAAACAACATGAAGTCTTGCTGTATTCTGACTACTGCAGCTACCAAGCAGTACCTTCATGGAGGAGGGACAGAACCTACTTTGGGAATAGGCTCTGAAGTACTGCTGTGTTAAACTGAGCATCACTCCTAGCCTGGATATCCAGAGAGTAATGCTTGGTAAAGGTATGCACTGTTTTCCAGGTGGCTGCTTGACAAATTTCTAAGAGAGGAATATCTTCGTCTATATTCAGGGAAGGGGAAGACAGAAAGGAGAAATATGAGCAGATCACTGTGAGAAATAAGATGTGGGGCTGCCAGCACCATGATCACTACCTGACCCCATTGTCCTGGCCAACATTCTCCTTCCCATAAAACCAGTTCATGCAATTGTCCAAGGCTGTGTGTGGTACTGATGTGTGAATTAGCTGCTACCACATTCAGTCACTTCACTGCTAGTCTAGCACTGCTTGTAAAGCACTTTGGGATTCAATGTATGAAAGCACTATATAAATACTGATTCTTCTTCTTATTTTCCATGGATAAAGATGAGAAGACAAGACAAGCATATTTTGATTTCCAAGAAAGTATGAACTCTGGCATTGGACTACAGAAGAACTTTATTTATTTTTATTTATTAAATTCTCGGATTACAAATACCTTTGAGCAGAAACTGCTTTCGTTTACAAAGGTTCCACGTCAAAGGATGAGGGTCAATATACATACAGAGGTAGTAAAAGAATGCACAATAAACAACCAAAACAACTAAAAGAAAAAATAAAGATACTCGGTTATAACATACTTTGACATAATATTCATATAACGAGCAGCTTGAGCAGGCAGCTGGCTGCGGTAACAATAGGAAACAGAGGCACCATAGGCAGTTAGTATTGCAGGCGTGCAATTTTGCTACAAACAAGTGGTGGATCTATGGGGTGGTGAAGGTGCAGCTGTAACCCCTACTGTAAAGTATTCACTTGCTGCTGCTGCATTTCACTTTGTTGAAAAGTCTGAATTATTGATTGTACAAATGTTTACATTCAGAAATATGGATTACATTTGTAGTTTCAGTCAAAAGCATAATAGCAGAAAATATAAAGGTTTCATAAAATGTTAAAAGTGCATATCAAGTATGCACACACTCCAACACCCCAATTGTGGTATCCTGGATCCGCCATAACCACTAGACCACAAGGTTATTCAAGATGTGTACTGCACTGTGGTTTGCCAAAGAAAAGTCAGATTAAAACACAATTTCAGCATGTTGAAGTAAACAAAATGAACAAAACCATAGCCTAGCGTGTATTGATCTAAATAATGCACTTGGTTTTCACCATTTTTGGTGAAACAATTCTATACAAAGGAAATAAGAACTAGTTGGCACTATAGAGAGCCATATAGCCCTCTGACTTTGGCTCAGATGATGTCATCACTTAACACAATTGGCGGCCATTTTAAGAAGCAGGTAAGGCAATTTTTGAAATTGGAAGGCTGATTTTACATTTTCAAATGCTTTGGAACAACAGTTAGGTAACTTATACAAGTGTAGTTTTAGCATTAACAAATTCAGCAGCCTTTCCTTTAGTTCAGTTTAAGGTCAGATTTTGAATAGTTTATTGTCAAAATGTTGTTTAGGTATCCTTTAACAAGTATTACTGACATCCCAAAACTCCACTGACTTCCTCATTTGGACTCCTATAGAAACTTTTGGATCATACAAGAAACTAAAATAGTTTGTTGGGGAAAAACGAACTCAGATGTAACTTACCCAGAAATGATTATCACCCCCCCCATACGTGATATGCAATAACTGTTCTGCACCAGTCATGACATTTAAAGGGCTAGTATTGACACAAACAGCAGACATAAAATGGTAACTCACTTTAAAAAGGAGGTAGTAGTAACTTTTAAAATTTTCAAAGCATTTTTTTCCATACCAATTTTAAGGCGTTTTACCTAACAGTACCGGTGTGATGAATGTAACAATTCTCTACCTGGAAGCTGACATTATTAAACTTTAGAAAAACTCCTAGTTGCTGATTGCATCACAGCACGTCACATGACATACAAGGTTTTGAACTACTGCCCAGTTCAAAACAAAGACCTAGGCAGCAACGGTTCGTTAGAACCAGACAATAGTTTATTATAACCAGCCAACAGTTCATTAGAACTGGGCAAGGTTCAATAAAGCAGATACTGACCAGATTTATATCATGGTATAGTGGAAAACCTTCAGGATATATACTGACTTAATAGTTATAATGCCCTCAGCCTTCAGCTTGGCAGTGTAACTATTGCCAGCAATAGTTCATCCCTAGGGGTAAATACTTTCCCGCTGTTTGCCTCACCTCTGGTCAGTATTTGTATACTACTCCCTCTTCATACCACATCAGCATTGTGACATCACTGATGATATCACTAGTGACCAATCTAGTAGAGCGTGAGTGGCCCCACTTGGCCAATCATGATATCCTAACCAGTGAGTTCACATGTCTGATGAGGTATGAAGTGACTTGAACTAGACAGGTCAGCCTCCAGGTAGTATACTTTTCCACAGATCACACCTAGTACTGTTAGGTAACAATCTTATCAGATATAAAAGTAACAGATTGATACCTTTAAAATTAGTGATATTTTTATAGGGTATACTAGCTCTTTAAACTAGAATTAGTGACACATATGTAACAAAGTACTTCAAAAGCCCATGATGTTTGGGCAGAAACTTTGGAAAGAATGTTTATTTTAACAGCAATGCCAACTAAAAGTGTTCTTACCTGATCATATTTAAGAAGCACTTCAAACTCCTTGTCATCAATCAGCTTTTTAACTTTCTCTACGTCCACGTCCGTTATCCTGTAGTTCAGATCACCTAACCACAGAATGGCACTGCAGGAGAAAAGAACAGATTTGATCTGTACAGCGACAAAGACATAGATTTATAACAATTCAAAACAAACCCACCCTAATTAATAGGCCCTGCCACATGGAACAGTTTACTAATCGCTTGGAAACCCAGTACCGACCCTGTTCCCAAACTCCAATCCTTATGTAAATGGTTTATGGTATCTGTTCCTCAAAATGGATCTGTCAAATATAAATTTTATTTAGTGGCACTCTGATAGTGCCATTTGGGATATAGTATCCTTTGATGGATACTCTCGCTATCTGTCTCTGAATCCAAGCTCCATCTGACAAAGCTAAGATTTTGGATTAGCATTCAGATTTTGAGATCCATGGTCAAACTTTGCACCCAAGGATCAGACTTTTGAATCAGACTTTCCAATAGCTGGGATCCGAACATCCTAAGGTTCAGACTGGATCCACACATAGGATCGAGGTGATTAGAGCAACAGTTGGATGACATCAGCATTTAGTGGCATCTGAAATCTGTAAATGGGGGATCCAGTGGCATCACACTTCAGCAAATACTATCAGGCATTGCTAATTTTATTGTACTCTGTATGAATGTTGCTTTGTATTTGATGAAGTATTTGTTTTAATGCTCAATTGTGAACCCATTGAAATTAGCTTTTGCATAACGATGTTTCACTCCCACCCTTAAAAAAGTTACTAATAATAATAATAAAATTTATTTAATTAAGCGCCTTTCAAAATTCAAAGCTGTACATCAAAACAAGCATAAAACAGATACAAAGCATTCAATAAAACAAATATAAGCATATCTTCCAAAACTACGGAATAAATTAGAACAAAGAAGGAACGCCTTCTGCCATAAAAAAGTCTTTAAAGCCTGCTTAAAGCTCCCCCGTCGTACACCCCAGAGCTGATAATGATACTTATACTACTACAGGTAAGTCCTACTAAGCTGCATCATTTTGCTTCAGAAATGTAAGCTCCAGTAAAATTATTTTTAATATAGAAAAGGTACATAACGTGCTGATACACAAAGGGCTATTTTTCCCCTACAGATTTTTTACCCTTCATAGGCAGAACAGGCAACTTCTCAGCCTTGTCTCCATGCACTTACAGCCGTCTCTTACCTCATCTTGGACACAGAGTCCTATCTCCTATGGATCCCCCATGGTGGAGCAGGGCAGAGCCATCCTCCCCTTATGGGTCACACCAAATCTGTCCCAGAACAGAGCCGCAGAGCAGGCCACAGTACAATGGGCAGGGCTTCACAAAGGTCATCTCTATTTTTCCTCCTGCCTTTCTCCATGGGCCACAAATGTGCAATGAGCATGATGTGTGCGCTATACCTCTGTGGAGGTGCCCTGGCACTCTGTACATGAGATCCCTTCCCACTGTACTTTATTTTTATTTTTTATTTTAGTTTTTGTTGACGGGTAGTGCACTAGACAAATCCTGCCTATTTTCAGGCACGACCGGGAAGAGGATACAGGTGAATGCCAACTGACCTTGAACCAGATTAAGCTGTTGGTCGTATTTTTGGTGAATGAGGAAATTTGGCCAGGACACCAGGAAATTCCCTACTCTTTTCAATAAGTGCCATGGGATCTTTAACATCCACCTGAACTACCACCAATCCAGGCAGATGGGACCTCGGTTTAATGTCTCATCCAAGGCGGCACCTCAAAGTGCAGCACCCCTCATGCTGCACTACAGTGTCAATACTAGGATATTAACCCAACTGTCAGATGTGGGATCCGAACCCACAGCCCTCTGATCTCGCGGCCTCAGAGGCGAGTGTGCTACCTACTGAGCCACTGACACTGTATGATCTGCTAGTGCTGCCATTGAGATACCTCCAGGTGGCAGTCAACAGTGAGACACTGCAACCCCCCCTCCCCCATGGGAGGTGAGCAGTCCTATGGACATTCAATCTTCCCACATCCAGCCAGCCCCAAGTGACCCATGTCCGTTTCCAAACCTGGGTCACCTGAAGGCAGAAGGTGAGGCACTCAGCCTTAGCCCTTCACACCCCTGAGCTGGCCTCACACAATGGGCTATTAATTGCTAAAATGTTTCCATGCTGCTTTTTTATACTCTAGGTTTGTGTAAAATACAAAAATGCTAGAGACTTACTGAAAAGTCTTTTCTGTTAGTTACAATGTTGTCACTGGGCATTCATTTACTGATGGGCTGCACATGCTCACTTACTAGGGTCCAACAGTCCAAAACTGGGACATTATCACAGAACCATGGTTCTGAGGCACTAGTTTTGAATCCTCAGTCCTAAATCTTTTGGAGCCATGCATCAACACAACTATCCTACGGGTGACTTAAAGAAAAACACAGCCCTTGTAAAGGGACATGTGGCCAGTGTACTTACTGGGTTAACAAAATTTAAATAAATAAAAATAAACTACCTTGCAGGAATGTGTAGGCAGCATCGAGGCTCTTCATCATTCAAGCATCTCTAATTTCATCAGTCACAACATCTACAACTTATTTATTGAAAATTGGTGACTGGGAAAGGCACATAATGATAGGAGGCATTATAGCGTGTAGTGGCTAAGGGCACTGAGCTGCAAACCTGGGGATCTGGGTTTGAATCCCATCAGCCCCACTTGCATACTGTGTGACCCTGAGCAAGTCACTTAACTTCATCAGGTTTCAGGTCACACCTGGAAACAAGCTCTGGCTTAGTGTGCCTTTCTTGGTTAAACAATGTCCCTTTCCCTTCCTTTTTGTTTATTTTCCAGGTACAACCCGGTGGGGAAGATGGTATAAAATACAGGCAACAAAGCGAACAAAAGGGGTACAATGTAAAGTGCAAACAGTGACAAGAGTACAGGTGATGATGCATGTAATAGTGGTACATGTAAAGTGCATGCAAAAGAAAAGAGAATCACATTACAGTTTGTGTAAAAGGGCACAAAATTATGAACAGCAGAGGCAACCATAATAAAGTTAAAGCTCTAGTCTAAAAGATTGTCGGACAGGAGCAGGAGAGTGCAGAAGACTTCTCTAAGCGTAACCTCTGTACTTGCAGTCTATACTGAACTCCTCCCAGAAAATCTCAGAGTGTATGAACAGTGCACTAAATCGTGTCTAAAACAAATAACATCAACATGTGGTAAGTATTAATATGTCGGTTGTAGAATATTCTCTACAAGTAGCACACTCTAGAGTGGGTCCCAGCAGCAATGTTGGAACTTGTAGAAAAAGATATTGCAGTCAGTCTTATAAAATGCCTTCTTTCTTTGTCATTCCGTTGTCACTGAACATTCATTTACTTCTGGGCTTTAATAAGCAGTACCCACCAAGTATATTCAGTGGGAGAAATATTCTTCCGATTTTGGCTGCCTATTACTTTACTGCTACTTAAGGCACCTTTTGCCCAAAGGCTGCACTGGTGGAGCTCTGAGAGTCTAATTAGTGATATTTTGTGACCGTGTGCAAGGAAGAAAAGGTTCCTGACTTGCACAAGTCAGTCACTGAGGCCTTTGTCCTTTCTGCACAAAAGGCCACCACGGTCCTGTTGGAATTTGCTTTCATCGCAGGCTGGCAGCTTTAGTTTTACGCAGTATTAGCCTTTACTATGTATGTGCTGACCCATCTAGCCAAGGTTGGCATGGAAGCTTTCTGGTCCTTTTAGCTGCTTCAAACAGTACAAAAGGTTATCTGCCTTCAAAACACAGCATCTATATAAGGTATGTATATCTTAACTGCTTTGTGAACATCCAGCTTATACAACTGTTTCTGCTTCACGTTCAAGGACTTTGGAGAAAGAGGCTTACTTCTTGGTTAACATGAAGTTCGGCCAGCCTGCCGGCACAGCGGCTGTGCAACCACTCCACGATGCGGTGACCCAGGTTGAGAAGCAAACTTGGGCCGCAGAAGGGCTAGCCGGGGATTACAGTGCTCAGTGCCGCCTGGCCCCTAGCGGTGAGCTGGGAGGGATCACCAGAGCCTGTGATAATTGGGTGGAAGGGTGGGCTGATGCGATGTCTCCTGTGGGCACATGAGCAGCACCACAGATATGGCATGCCATGTCCCTCTGGGGAAATCAGGAAAAACCTCCCATGCCTCAGGACCTCCTGGCTCAGTTGCCAGCCCCAGGCATGGCAGTCACAGTACTACCGTCCTCCCCAAGGCAGCCCCACCACAAGGAGGTAATCTTGTGTGGTTGATATCCCTCAGTGGGGTGTGTTCCGGTGCCGGCAGGCAAGCTGGGGGCAAAGCAATGCCAGGGAGCAAAAGTATAAATTATAAAAAATAAAATAAAAAAAATAATGATGTTCAAGAGGAGGAAGGAAGGAGCAGAACTGTACATTACACTACACATAAAGCCAGAAGGGGAAGCAAGAGTACATCTGCCCTCCTCCAGTCCTCTGGAACCACTCCTGTTTCCAGTGAGTTGTTAAACAGGGCCGTCAGAGGTGCAGCTGATACCTCCTTGAGCTTCCTCAGCACCCCTAGGTGTCACGCCATCCAGTCTCAGCCTTATTCACTTTCAGATTCACAAGTCCTCTCAGTGTCTTTCCTTTTGAATGGAATGTATCTACCTCCCTTCCCTCAGTGTTCGTGCTGGTTCTATGCAGTCTGTCCCCTCTCCCTCCACTTTGAAGACTTAGCAGAAGTATTTGTTCATATCATCTGCTTTTTATGATTCTCCTCTGCAGTCTCCCCGACCTTCTTACCCTCATAGTCCCTCCCTTGTCTTCCTTTTTCACTTAAGTATCAACAAAGGTTTCTCCCTTTGTTACCCTTTAGCTATCCTTTCCTCTGTTTGCACCTTGGGACCCTCACTGCCTTCCCTCCTTCCCTTTCCTGGTACACCTCCCTATCCTCTTCACTCTGCATCTCCTTGTACCTCCTGAATGCCACTTTGCTAGCCTTTACCTTCACAGCCAATTTCTTTGAGAACCACAGTGGTCTCTTTTCCTCCTGTTTTTGCTTATGTCTCTCATGCAGCGGGGCTTGTTGCCTTCACAATGCCATCCTTAATTTGGCCCCATGTTCCTTCACCCACCCTGGCACTTCCACCCTACTAGGTCATCTTTAAGACATTCACCTATTTAAAAAAAAAAAAAAACAGCTCTCCTGCTGGCACAGCAGTAGCTCTACGCTTGTGACACTGATGACTAAGTTCGGAAGCGAACCCAGGGTGTCGGCTGGCTGGGGAGAGCGGATTGAGCATCCTTAAGACTGTTCTCCTCCTGCAGAGGGAGAGGGGTAGAGCCCCCTGCTTACCTGGCCCCTAGTGGAAGCAGGGAAAGGCAGCCCAGGCCAGAAGGTTGGGAGACATGGTAGACATTGGCGCGTGGCACAGAAGTGCGTAATGTGCGCCCTGACGTCATGGCATGTCACCCTGGGAATGAAAACCGAAAACTCTGGCAGCAAGATGCTGATGATCATTCACAGGCCCCACACCTGACTAGCTAGGCATGCCAACCTGAACTGGATCTGGACTACAATGGGGTTTGGGAACACCGCCGACTCCAGTCGGGGGTGAAAGCCCTGGGGAAGACAGCTGGTGGTAAGTCCCATTAGAGGCGGAGTGATGATGCTGGGGCACTCATCTGAAGGAGAGATGTTGGGGTCTGAGACAAACAGAAAAAAAATCCCACCAAGCTGGCAACCTGGGTTTGGAAATATGAGCCAGGGTCATGAGGGAGTCGGCCGGGGACTAAAGGAGCAGGATTGAGCAGTCGTAATGGCAGATCTCTCCTAGGGTGGATCTTTGTCACTCCCCATAGTTCCACTGGCCTCAGGTAGAGGTCTGATGGGTACATGTAGATGGGTGGTGGCAGCAAGTAGTGGGAGGGTGCCCGGAGCTGTGGCGTGCGCACACCTCCTCATGCACGTGACTGAAGCAAGAGCGACAATGGGGGGAATGCTCTCCTGAAGTACAGAACCCTCATCTTTCATTGGTTCTTCTCTGCCGCTATCCTTATGTTGAACCACACTGTACAGTGTTCACTGGTCCCCAGGTGGCATTGGCATCCCACCTTGGCATTGAAATACTGTATTTTTTGTGAGCAGCAGGTCCAGTATTGTCCCAGCTTGAGTGGGATCTCCGACTAGTTGACTGTGAAATGCCCTCTACACAAAATCTGGTATGGCCCTTCTAGACAAGGCTGCAGCTGGGAGGCTCCAATCCACATCAGGTAGACTGAAGTCCCCCACCAGCAGCAACTTCCTTTTCTGCCATCATACTGATGGCTTCCCCAGTGTCTTATCCTGTTCTTCCCCACTGGAGGACTGTATGTCACCCAGTGTGAACAGTGGCTGTGGCTCCTGTCTCCAGGGTGACTCACAGCACCTCCAACCTCTTCACCCGGGGCTCCCCTTCACTTCCATCACTTCGATACCTTCTCACATACAGCACAACCCCTCCCATCCTCCCTCCCTGTCCTTCCTGAACTGAGTATAGCCTGTATGGCCATGTCCCGTTATGACTCTCTGTGCACTATGACTCAGTAATGGCCACAATATCCTACATAGAAACATAGAAGTTGACAGCAGATAAGGACCACAAGGCCCATCCAGTCCGCACTTTTTTCCACCTTATGAATGTCCAGGATTGCCTCTGCCATGATGGCCTCCAGATCTGGAATTTTATTTTCAAGACTCCTTGCAATTGCAAATATGACCCTCCACAATTTGCTCCCACTTTGCCTGTAGCCCCCTCCCCGTGCCTGCCTCATTTTCCCATTTTCTTTTCTAAGTTCTGTTCCTATTCCCCTTGTCCTCTGCTACTCTTTTGCTTCCTTTAACCAATTTCCTGAGGATTACCCCCAGGTCCTCCCTTCCTACTGCTTCACTATGTATGGGGCAGTTTATGCCTCCTTTGATTTTCCTTGACCACCCCTCAGCTAGTCTGAATGTTCATCAAAGTAAAGAACAGTTATGTAAGAACTTACCGTAACAGTAGATCTTGAGGGGATCTCAGCCATCAGGTAGCATGCTTGAGAACCTTCACCATCGGTGAAGGGAATCCACAAAAGATTTTCAGCAGTAGAACTGGGGCCGCCCATGCTGTCGATGTCACCAACCCTATAAGGGTGTGGCGGCCCGCTCCTCCTCAATTCCCCCAGAGACAAGGGAGCACAGCCCTCGCCATGGGGAGCCAAGGAAAGAGAGAGGTGCCCAGGACTCTATGTGAAAGACTGGATACACCAGACGCCCAGTTCCTAGACAGGAGCCCCAAGAAGGGGGAAGGTGAGAGGAAATAGATCTGATGACTGAGATCCTCAAGATCTACTGTTACGGTAAGTTCTTATGTAACTGTTCTATCTTCTTTGGGGCATCTCAGTCATCAGGTAATACCATAAGTACAAGTCCCAAGCAGTTACAGATACAGACAGACAGTCGGGAGGAGGCTCTTCATAAACTCAAGACAGGAGGCCCTGCAGCACAGCCCTGCTGAAACCTGCACAGGCTCTAGAGGCAATGTCAGACTGTAGCACTTGGTAAAAGTATGGGCCAGTACTCCAGATGGCAGTCGCACAATGTCCATGGCCGAGACCCCTCAGAAACAACCCACAGAGGTAGCCATGCCTCTGGAGGAATGAGCTTTGACAGCACCAGGCAAATCTTTGCCGTGCTTGTTGCAACACAACACAGTACAATTTGCCAACCATTTGGATTTAACATTGTTTAGAAACTGAAGCTGCCCTCTCTACCGGGGAAGAAACAAACAACTGCTTGACTTTTACAAACCCTGGTGTGAAGCAGGTAGTACTTCAAAGCTCTGCGCATCTAACGTATGGAGCAGGTGCTTCCCTGGATCGGCACACTCAGGAGAATAAACAGGAAGTTGGATATACTGGTTGAGTGTAAACTTGGAGACCAACTTAGGGAGAAACTTAGGATTCGTGCACAAATGCTTTGTGAAAAATCCAATAAGGTTCCTTGCACCAGAGGGCCTGAAGCTCTGAAATTCTTCAAGCAAAGTAGTGGCAACTAAAAATAATGCTTTCAAGAAAGAAGGCACAGATCACAAGTTGTGACTGGCTCAGAAAGAACAGGGTCAACTTCTCCATAATAAAATTCAAATCTCAAGCTGGGACAGGAGAACAGATTGGGGTTTCAGATGTAGGATGCCCCTGAGAAAGGTATGGGAGACATCCAGCTGAGCAATCATGCAGTCACCTGTGGGCTCATGAAAGGCAGAAATAGCCAAAAGGTGCACCTTGAGGGAGGAGTACTGGATACCTGGAGTCTGACAGAGGTCAGGTAATCCAGGATGTGGTTCACTGGACAGGTGAAAGGGTCCTGACTATGTTTGGCAGCCCAAATGACAAACCGCTTCCACTTCATGGCATCTGTGGCTTGAGTGGAGAGGCTTCCGGGTGGCCACAAGGATGCCAGACACCCTGAACCTGGCGATGGCTATGTCCTCACGAGCCAAGTATGCAGGATGGAGGGACCTGAGGTTGGGATGAACCAGGGTCCCCTGAGCCTAGGTCAGCAAATTCCTGCAGAGGGGAGAGGGACTGGAGGCTCTTCACCAGCTGCTGAAGCAGGGGAACCATATCTACCAAGGCCAGAATGGAGCTACCAGAATCATGTTGGCCCCTCAATCTGCAGGTTGATAAGCACCCTCTTTAGAAAACATAGGGAAGGCATAAAAACCTACTGCTCCAGGAGAGGGACAATGTGTCTGCAGAAAACTCTAGGCCCTGGATCTATGCAAGCAGAAATTGGTCACTTTAAGCTGTGTGGGGATGCAAAGGTCCAACTCTGGGTGACCCCATTTGTCGAACAAGTCTTCTCGATAAATGAGAGGGCTCCTGTCATACATGCTAGACTGAGTCCGGCTGAGGCTGTCCACCAGAGTATTACTCACACCTGGCACATAGACCGCCAAGAGTGTTAGACCGTAATCAGAGCCCAGTACCACACTCTCATGGCCTCCTTGTATAGGGGTATGAATGCGTCCCCACCTCCTTACTGATGTAGTATATAACATTCAAATTGTCTGACTGCACCGGTAGCTGACATGGAGCCAGGTGTTCCTGAAAAGCATGCATGGCACAGAGCATCAATTCCATCTCAAGGACATTGATATGCAGGAGGGTTTCCAACTGGGACCAGAGCCCTGGGTCTGAAAGGGGACCAGGGTGCTCCCCAGCCCAGACCTGAGGCATCCATAGCAAGGATCTGCTGTGGGAAGGAGATCTGGAATGGCATGCCTTGAAGCAGATTGAGGGGTCCATCCACCACCTTAGAACCTTGTGAACTGGAGAAGAGACCAGAACTGGACAGTCAAACTCATCCGCGCTGGTCTCACTGCATCCAGTGGGTCCACTGGAGGACATGCATATTAAGTCTGGCCAGTGGAACAGTGGGAGATGGCAGCTGCCATCAGGCCCAACAGTCTCAAGTACACCCTGGCAGGAATGTGTCAGCTCTGGGCGACTTCCTGTTTTGGGGCAGGAAGGCCTTCCCTTGTACTGAGTCCAGAACTGCCCCTATGTACTGTAATCTTTGGGATGGTATGAGAACTGATTTGGGCAGACTGATGGCGATGCCCAGGAAGTGAAAAAGCTGGAGAGTTTGTCCAGTGTTACCAACAGCTGTTCCCTGGATGGGGCCTTTAGGAGGCAATTGTCCAGATAGGGAAAAACATACAGCCCCTCCTTCTGAGAGCTGCTGCTACTGCTGCTAAGCATTTGATAAGGACTTACGGCGCAGGGGACAAGCCAAGGGCACCACCTTGAACTGATAATGCTTGCCCTGAAATGCAAAGCAGAGGAACTTCCTGCGAGAGAAAAGACCAAAATGTGCAGGTAAGAGTCCTGCATGCCCAGTGAACACAGCCAATCCCTGCTTTGAGGAGGGCATTTGGCCAGTAAGATTACCATCAAAACTTTGTAATGGACATACAGATTGAGGTCCTTTAGGTCCAGAATGGGCCTCAGATTGCCAGTCTTTTGGGTGCCATGAAGAATCTGGAATAGAACCCTTTGTTTCTCTGGCACCTGGAAACTGGCTTGATGGTCTGCTTGTGTAGAAGGTCCTGCACCTCCTCCCAAACAGACAGGTGAGCTGGGGAATCGGATGATGGAGGAGGGGTTTCTGGAGGTTACTTGATGAGCTCCAGGGTGTGTCCCTCCTCTATGATCTGCAGAATCCATGCATCTGAAGTTATGGTTCTCCATTGATTTAGATGGAGGGAGAACTGGCCTCAACCACCACCTCCTGGTGCAGGACCAGAAGGGGATCCGGCAAGGAGTCAAGTGGAGGCAGAGTCAGCCCATAGGCTGGTCCCTCATTTCAGAGGCGCCAGCTCTAGCACTGGAGGAGGCAAGCAAGGCAGCCAGGGCTCTGCATTTCCCTTGGGGCCGGGAGGCGCACCGTGCCTACTGCACACTTTTCAAAGGGAGGTCACCTGCTACCTCTCAACTGGGTATGGTACAGGGAGTGAATAGATGTGAGTGCCCTGCCCGAGCCTTGCAGATCATTAATAATGTCCTGGACATCAGGGCCAAACAGCTTAGTGCCATTAAGCAAGTTTTCTGTACATCAGCAGCGAACCCAGATCCTCTCCTATGCAAGCATATGCCCATGGCGGCCATCCTGGTAATGGTGTCAGCCATATCATAGAAGCTCTGAGGAGGTGCTTGTTAACATCCTCTGCCGCTTGGAGGCACTGGAGCAGCTCCTGCTTCTGTGTGCCATCTGGAAAGGTCTGTACACAGCCATGCCCATTTTCCAGTTGGCATTTAGGTATTTTACCATGTGAGACACGTAATTTGCTATCCTCAAACCCAAGGTGGAGGACATACACCTTCTTGCCCCAGAGGTCAAATGTGCACCTTAGATCTGTCATGAGCTGCCTTGATGACCACGAGTCTGTCTCAGGCTGGGCAGCATAGCAGGGAATCCTTGAGGGCATGATAGAGTTTGTCTCCCTGCAGGCATAGCTGGCACCATGTCTGGTCTGTGCCTGGCTGCAGTGGCTGCATTCCTCAGAGCAGGGAGGACTGGAGGAATGATTTTGGGGAGATTCTGGGATCTCCTGGAAATACACCAGCTCCTTTCTGGCGGCATCCTCGTCCTCAGCTGGAAGTCCATGGCTGAGGACAGCTGCTTCATCACACTGAAAATGTGGGGTCCTTTGGAGGAGACCTGGGAATATGCTTCCCTGAGTCCTCGCAAACAGAAGATGCAGTAGCTCTGTCAGAGAGCAGGATCTCTCTTCCTCCTCTTCATCAGGAAGAATAAGTTCTAGGTGGTACTCCTCGATGCTGACCTCTTCTAAATCTGGGTATGGAGTTGATACGCTCAATGGCCCATGGGGAGCATCCCATGGTCAACGAGTAGTTTCTGACAATGAAACTGCCGCCAACGGCGCCAGCAAGGGAGGCCTAAAAGTCTCCAATTGCTGTACAATCACATAAGTGAATTTAAGCAGGACTCCATTCAAGTCAACGGTATTCATCAATGGAGGGGTTCAATAGTACAGGTGTCAACTATCTGCCTGCTGGATCATGAGAACCCAAAGAACCTGTAGCCCTGGAGGAAGAAGAGGCAGGCCTCAATGGAAGAATCATCAACAACAAGCCTGTCATCAATGAAGGAGGGCCAAAGACCCAGAGGTCAATGGCTGGCAGCTCTGAGAATCGGGCAGAGGTGCTGTTAGTAGGGGTCTGTGGGCACAGAAACCTGGACAGCTAGATTTTCTGCATTAGCAAAGCTGCAGCCGATGAGGATTTCCTGAAAAGAAGAGGCCATCAGTGAAAGACATCATGCCGGGGAGCAGTCGAATTCTGTCTTTTTTATGACTTTTCCCAGAGCATTTGTCTTGGGCCTTGAGGCCCTACAGTGCAACAATCTGATTGGTGACTGAGAGGCTGGGACCCCAGAGGACCCTTCCCTGGAACTGGCTACCTATTGATCCATCAGGAAATTTTTAGCTTTTCTGCATCCCCTGAGAGTGTAGTTTTGTTAAACTTCTGGCAGAGCTCACAGTCAGAAACTTCATGTTCAGGACCAAGACAGCAGACACAGAGAATGTTTATCTGTGCAGGCAATCTTCTTTCCCCAGCAGCAGCCATGGAAGAGAGAAGTCAAAGATTAACTCTCAACATAACAAGTTAGAATAATCTCTTTAGTAAAGAGATTCAGAAAATGCTGAAGAAAAGCTGTAGGTGCAAAATGGCATGAATACTGCAACAAGTTTCTGCAGAGACCATGCAAGCGAGTAGACAACAGAAAGAACTGAGGAGAGATGGGGCCGCTCATGCCTTTATAGGGTTTGTGACATCGACGGATGTCGATGGCATGGGCGGTCCCAGTTTCACTGCTGAACATATTTTGTGTGGGATTCCTCTTCAAGACACGAAGGTTCCTATGGTATTACCCGATAACTAGAATACCCTGAGGAAGATCATTTAAACAGTTCACTGCGGACTGTTATTCCTCCCAGATGAGGCAGGCCACCACCTCTGTATAGACCCATATCCCTCTAGGTTAGTCCCCACTCCCAAAGAAACTTAACCCCTTCTCTCTGCACCAGAATGATCAACCTTTGAATCCTTTAAAAAGATGCTACTGTACATACGAAAGGGTGGAAATCTCAGACTGGAGACTCCTCCAGAACTGCATCCATCACTGCGTTGACCATTCACACAGTGGTCACTGTACTATTGCCGAGCCGTCCTGCAAACCAAAACCTGATGCAAAGTATGCACATTTACAGCTATTTCCAGACACTTATCTGCACAATCATCTTGCAGCTTCTAAACCCTGCACTTGCTTCTATCCTCCACTATACCTTCTGTCTTCTGCTGCTACTTACGCCCACTACTAGTCTGTAACTGTTGTAATTAATAGTTTAGCTATATCACTGGCTAAGGGAATAAAGCTCCAGGCCCAGAAGGTGTTCCATGGATCTCTTTAAAGTAAATTCATTATTTGGACCACTATTTTGGTTAAACTGTTGAACAACTTTATTTTGACTAATAATTTGCCGAATCTTGAGAGAAGCAGTGGTGTTCCATATTTTTAAAAAAGGGCCAATTACACAACCCTGCAATGTACAAGCCATACTGCAGTTTTAGATGCACCTCTAAAACCTTGCAAGGACCCTCTGTTGAAAATTGCAACAAAATCATTTGGAGCATTATGATTACATTTTTTATAACTATATTTTTATTGAATTTACAATTAAAACAAGGTGCTGTAGATTATATAGACAGTCAGATACAGTTCAAACATAAAGTGGTATCAAGCGTTACATCACACAGAGAACAGTAGGTGGTACTTAAGTCGTTTCGAGGCACACTGTGTCTCATCTGAGTTAGCTTTCCCTCGAGGCCTAGATCTAAATCAGTGGCATAAGAGAAGAGGGAGGTCACAAGGGCCCTCGCCAACATCCCTCCTTTTCAGTCCATCCTCCAGCCCAGGTCAAGACTGGAATCAGGGGCCCTCTTATACTAAAGGCTCTTTAAGGAATAAGGTTGAGATCGAGTTGCATTATGTACATAACCCAAATTATAATTTAATTTCTGAACTGCAAGCTGGGTTTAGGAAGGAGAATCTACAACTAGTCAATATTTCCTATTACACCATCTGCTAGATAAGTAAGTTTTGGTGTTGGCACAGACAGTATATTTAGTTGTTACAGATTTTAAAAGGCTTAGGAGAAAACTGAGAGATATGGGTCTTGATTTCTTTTTTTTTTTGATAACTGGGTGAGAAAGCACTGGGCCAGATGGCTCTTTTACAGTCATGACCTGGGCATAAAATATTTTTACATTATTAGTAACCGATTAAATACAAAACAGGATTAATACATTCAGTCCACATTTAAGCATTTCACAAACAATTATACAAATTACATAACTAACACATTGATGGAAGACAGACATTTTTTCTTTACCAGTTTACTTCAGTAGTGGTTTACACTAACACATATTTTGCTTGTAATAATGTTGGCTACGTATCATGGAGCCATATACAACGAGTTCAGTTGCAAGTCTGCTTTAGTGACTTACTAGGCGTCCCCAAAATATTATCTGCCTGAAGATTAGGTACTAATCTTAAAATCAATTTCTTGTGCATACACTTGGTGTGTGTATATATTTTTTGGGGCTAGCCCTCTAGCTAACACTCCCTTTGACGCTCACATGTCATCACCCTGTGTCACACCTGGACAGCTGGTTCTGATCCCTGTATAATATTTTGTTGTAAATATAAGAAATTAATGTATGATGGACTGTGGCAGAGGAAGGTGCTGGCTGCTGAAGCTGACACTTCAAAACCCCTAGGGATAAGTTCAAAGGACAGGACATAGCTAAACTGCAGATATCTGGGGTGCAATTATTTGGTTAAGTTGCTCTGATCCCATGAAATAAAAGTAGCCATTCATAACGTCCTCAGGGAAGTCCTTTGATCTGCACTAGATGTCCTGAGAAAGGGACACTGGCCAGTGTTATGAATAACCTCACAGGAAACCAGCATTTCATCAAACAGGCCTTTGATGTGTAGATAACCAAGGCCAAAGGCCAGATTAAGAGGCAAATACATTTTTGCTTTGAATACAATGACTTACATCAAAGAGACTTTTGATATGTGTGTGAAGCAAAGCACAAACTGGTTTGGCCAGTAAACATGAAGAAAGAGATTTATTATGTCCTCTCTTATTTTAAATACCTTAGTTGGCCATCCTGGTTATCCCCTCCCCGAGGAGCTGGAGGTCACGAGGGCTGCACTAGAAGTGCCCTCCTGGAGCCTGCAGCCACCACCAGGACACCCCCACCCCGAGGAGCCCGTTGGAGTCGCGAGGGCAAGCTGAACTGCCCTCCCTGCAGACTTTCCCTGCCGCCCAGGACACCCCACCCCCGAGGGCCGTTGGTGGCGAGGCCCTCCCATAAGATCTATCCCCTCCCCGAGGAGCTGGAGGTCGCGAGGGCTGCACTAGAAGTGCCCTCCTGGAGCCTGCAACCACCACCAGGACACCCCACCCCTCGAGGGCCGTTGGGTCGCGAGGCAAAGCTGGAACTGCCTCCTGCAGACTTTCCCTGCCGCCAGGACACCCCCACCCCGAGGGCCGTTGGTCGTGGGGGCCCTCCCTTAAGGTAAACTCTTGCCTGGGAAATAAATATAAAAAAAAATCGCGACAGTCAGTGAGCCAGCCTACCTGTGGACACTCTGCTGGAAACTCGGCTCTGTTTTGAAAGCGTGGCTTTTTGGCGCCTTTTTCACTAGGCTCAGCCACTCTGTTCATTTGCAGTCGGTGCTCTGAAAACCCCCATGAATTGGTACACCATATGCATTTCTGGGACTGGATGAATTTATTGTGGATGTTCCTGTTTTTGCACTGTTTTGCCTGCTATATTAGAGCTTTGTTTATGAGCCTCAAGTACTGCTTTATGTGAACTGTTTTCCCTGCCTGTATTTTTGCCAGACCACTCTTTTCTCTCCTCTCTGAACCTCTGTATTGCACTAATTTAATTTAATCACTCACTGCAGCATATCCCTATCTTAGCCTCTGCCACGCATCTCAGCAGCAAACTCCCCGCCTGCACTGCCCGCCCCTAATCGCTACTCCCCTGCCTGCCTACTTAACCTCTGCCTCTTTCTCCAACAGATCTATCCCCCTCCCGAGGAGCTGGAGTCGCGAGGCTGCACTAAGTGCCCTCCTGGAGCCTGCAACCACCACCAGGACACCCCACCCCGGGGGCCGTTGGGTGTGAGGGCAAGCTGGAACTGCCCTCCTGCAGACTTTCCCTGCCGCCAGGACACCCCCACCCCCGAGAGCCGTTGGTCGCGAGGGCCCTCCCGCTAAGGTAAACTCTTGCCTGGGAAATAACTATAAAAAAAAAATCATGACAGTCAGTGAGCCAGCCTACCTGTGGACACTCTGCTGGAAACTCGGCTCTGTTTTGAAGCAGCGGCTTTTGGCGCCTTTTCACTAGGCTCGCGTCACCCTCTGTTCATTTGCAGTTGATTGCTCTGAAAAACCCGCCCCCCCCACCACCACCCTTGCTCGGCTCTCCCTTATATAGAGTATTTTTCTTGTCACATGAGGCACAAAACCAATCAGCCTACTTTCCCATTTGCTGGTTATATCGCTCCAGCACTAGAGGAGCCTGCCCTCACTTCTTGCTCTATATTGGGAAATGTCTCACTCAAGCATGGTCCTTGCTATGCTGGCCTCCTCCTGCTACAGCACCCTATGCTCTCTCTCTGCCCCTATACCCCCATTAACCTGCCCCAACCAAAGCACACTGCCCCACTCTCAATTCCCTGCTCCCCACCGGATTACCCACACCTACCCCTCTATCCATCCCCCAAATCCCTCCCGTACCCTGGACTACCACCCACCCCACCCACCAACCACCTATGTGCTACTCTCAGTATTGTGTTTCCTTTCACAAGTGGACCCTCTCCTCGCTAGCACCTCAGTTGTTCTCTCCCTTCCATCCCCTGCTCCTCCCAGGTGAGGTCCCGCTGCCACATATGCACCCCACCGCCAGCTACAAACACCATGCGAGGCACCTAATTCTCCTGCTGCTCCTGCTCTCCGCAATGTGAACCCAAACCCTGGCCTGTCATCCCAGCCACGCCTCTGCCCACAGATGGCAAAGGCCTTCAATCGCCTTCATTAATATATGCAGTCTCCTAAAAAACTGCAGCCCTCCAATGTTGGGTCACCCAACACTCCCGGATATTCTCCTGCTTGCTGAAACCTGGCTCTCCTCCCTCACGCCTGACTCTGCCATCTCCCTTCCTGGTTTACCATTTTCAGGGCCGATAGGATGGGCAGGCGTGGAGAGTGTGCTATCTACTTGGCAACTCGGTCCCGGGCTTGCCCTCCCCAATCCTGAGCTAAACCATGGGGCACAAGCCATCACCTTAAAGTCACACCCTACCCTGGACCACGGTCCGCTCTATCTAACTGCGGCTTATCTACCCCCGGGTCTAACAAAGACTCTATGGCCACCTCTCTCTGACTACCTGGCTACCTTACCCCGAAAGCCGAACAGTTAATTATGGGTGACTTAAATTCCATTGGCTCAGCCGTCGGCTGATAATTTGAAGAATGAGCTTGCAGCCCTTGACCTGTCCCAAATGGTCACTCAGCCTACTAGACTTAACAAAGTAACAGGAACTAGCCCCTCCTGGGCGTCATCCTCTCAACCGACCTCATAAAATAGTCTCCGTTGAAGTCCTTGCGGACTCACTCAGTGACCTCCCCTGCCATCTGCTTCTGGTCCTCCCCCACCCTCAGCCCTGGGTACAGCAGGACCCCTCGCCGCCCGTTTTCTCCCGGAGATCTCGCCAACCTCAAGCGTCACCTCGCCCCATATCGACTGGTCCCCATTGGCCAGCGCCCTGATGTTAACTCTGCCCTAACCTACCTCTCCACGGCCTTCAACCACGCCTGTGATCTGTATGCACCCTCAACACTCTTAGGATGAAAAAATGGAATGCTGCATGGATAACTCCTGCACTGATCCAACAACTAAAAGAGATAACCTCTGGCACTTAGCTAATGACTCCGGTAGGGTTGCTGACAGGCAAGCCTACAAGACAGCCCCAATCAATGCACCTGGACAATCAAGCAGGCTAAAGCTAAATTCTACCAGGCTGCGTTGACATCCTCCTGGGGCTCGCGTCCAGAGCTTTCTGGGACAACATTAAAGATTTAAATGGTAAGAACCGGCTCCCCTCCATCTCAGATTGTCATAAATGGGACTGTCCGACTGACCCCCCACCTGTATAAGCTGACTGCCTTAAGTGCCGTCCTCCGGCCCATTTTCGAACCGGTTGCCAAACCCACCACGCTCCCATTTCAGGCCACAATTCCACTTCGAATGATCTCACCCACGATGCCAAACCTTTCTTAATAAAATCTCTCGCCTCTCAGAACCCTATCAATGACCCTCTTGACTCCAGGATACTTTGCCTCGTGCTGGATGTCATGCTTACCCCGCTGATGCTTATCATTAACAAATCCCTATGCCTCGGCCAATTCCTAAGGCCTGGAAGCAAGCTGAAGTAACCCCCATCCACAAGTCTGGGGACCGCACTCTGCCTAATAACTACAGGCCCATCTCCATCCTTCCCCTATCCAAAGCCTTAGAAAAATATGTAGACACACAGCTCTCGGAATATCTTACTAACTACAACCTTCTTTGTCCAGAGCAACACGGTTTCGCCCTGGCCATAGCACATCCACTGCCCTTCTGGAATTCTCCCACCACATTCACTCAGCACTTGACAAGGTCATCTCACAGGGTGGTTTTATAGACCTGTCCAAGGCCTTCGACACAGTGTGCCACCCTGCTACTAAACTCCCTTAGCATACTGGGTCTGGCCGGCCCCTGAAGTGGTTCGCAAGCTGCCTACACAACAGGTCCCAAAGAGTCAAGCTAAATGGGATCCTCTCCTCCTACCTTCCTGTACACTGGTGTCCCCAAGGCTCCATCCTTGGCCCGACCCTTTTCAGCCTATTCCTGAACACCCTCCCAGCTCCTGTTCCAGTAAATATTACTCTATGCTGATGGCGCTGTTATCCTTGCATCACACCCTGACCCACTCCCAATCATGCTGCAAAGTGCCTTCCTCCAAACCAAAGTGGTTCAATAATCACCGCTTAGTCCTGAACCTAAAGAAAACTAAGTCCATGCTATTTCTCATCGGCAAAACAATGCCAGGGACTTTCTCCTCCCATCACCACCAGCATGCCCCTCCCTCTGGAGCAGGTTTCATCCTATAAGTACCTGGGCATCACCTTTGACTCGACCTTACTTTCCATGCCCACCTTAAAGCTTTGGCATCTGCAATGAACTCCAGGATCGGTCTTCTCTACACGCCACAAAGACTGTCTCCCGAACCATGCTTAAAACTAGCCATCACCTCATCGGTATTATCACTGGCTGACTCAGGACTCCTGTTTACGCTGCTGCTGGCGCCTCTGCCTTATCCAAGTCCAGACCTGTATCAACAAAGCCTGTAGGCTCCTTACAGGTGCCCAGCAGAACCCACACCTGTCTGCTATACTCCGTTTATTTTTATTTATTTATTTAGTTGTTCGTTCTAGGATTACAAATTCCTTTGAGCGAGGCTCTTTTACAAAGGTTCCATGTCATTGGTACAATTGAGACAAACATAAGCAAAGATAACAGTTTATAAAATAATAAAAAAAATATATAGTCTTGTAGAGTAAAAAGAGCAATAATGGAGCCTGCCTGCTGTTTTTCTTTTAATAAGGCGTCTTATTTATTGTAAAATCATCCAAACAGATTTGATTACTAGTCTGATAGTCTACCAGCCGGCGTTCACCTCTCTATAGTCTGCCTATGTCTCTGTCCTGCCTTGTGACCAATGGCTACTGCCATGTTTATTAAGAAAGTCCGAGTCCAGCTGCTTGGTGGATGGCATTCGTATTCAGTAAGTGTGTAATTATCGATATAAAATGGTGCATTGTCGTGGGCAGCACTGCAATGAGCAGCATGCCATGCGTCGTCATGTTGGTTTTATTTGTGGCAAAGGGCTTCATCCAATTTCGCTGCTGCTACACAGTTGCACCTTTCAGCGATGTGTGTTGAGCAGTTGGTCCGACCCTGTCTGAGCAGGCTGGCTAATTGTGTATGTGGTGGTACTACTAAAGGGGTGGAGAGGTGACTGTGTTCTGGAGGAAGAGAGGACAGTGCCTGGGTCAGTAAGTTAAGTGTACAGGTGCTTACAATGCACAAGAGTTCTGGATACTTGCCGTCAGGGGTTGGGCCAGGGGCAGCTGGATGGTTGATGTGATGGAAAATAGGAGGAGTTGTATTGTCTGTCTTTGCCGTCCTTGCTTGTTGTCATGTTTTAAAGAGGACAGAAATAATTTCTAATTGGCAGTTGTGTATAAAGTTCTTAGTCTCAGGAAATGATATGCATGCCTCTAAATTATCCATATTACTTGTACCTGAATAAAAGTGATATGAAAAACTATATTTTGCATTGTTTTGTTTTTATGGGCAACATTCTGTTGCAGTTCTCTTCATGGGACCAATAATTTACAGTTTTAACTAAATCACGGTTTGTGCCCAGAACTCTAAGCATAGTTCTGATAGGTCAACAGCTCATAATTAGCATTTAGTACAAACACGTGACATAGTAAAAACTCAAATTACAGGTTCGAGAAAAGAACTGTAACAGAGCGATGCTATAAAAAAAGCAAACACAAAAACTTTGTATTACGTTTTTCAGGTATTGTTAAATATGGATAATTAAGGGAATGCACATCTTTCTGATCAATAAGAACATTTCCTGTCCTTTTAAGGTGTGATTAGTGGTTGTAAAGTTTTTTACATAATATCTTTCGAGGTAGAGCAGAGTACAAGATTTCCTGGGCAAGTAATTTTCACAACTTGACTTGCCCTTGGGCAAGTGTTTAAAAATTTGATTTACACCTGCCCTGGTGACACTAACAGCCTCCAGGTGAAGCTAAGGGGTTCTGTTGAGGGCAATCTCGGATACATCGGCATGCTTGTTTATGATGGGGACGGTATCCATTATCTTTTTATAGTGTAGGATGCCACCCAATACAAGCGTGTAAAAATTTCAGGCAACCAGCACAACTGGTGACAAAATCCCCAAAACAGCAGAAGCGGAGACAAAATCCCACACTCAGCACAAGCGAGGAGAAAATCAAGCCACATGCTCACCGCTGCCAGTGCAGTAATAAGGAACAGAGACAAACCGCTGAAACTTTAAAACTTTTTTCGCAATTCAGCGGGATCAGAAACCACAGGCGGAAGTCAAGCACATGGTTTGCTGCTGAAACTGACTAGCGCCAACTGACATGCTGGGACAGTGCGATCGCAAGAAAGTCGCATGCAGCAGTTCTATGTTGTTATGCTGCAGTAGCTACTGCAGCATAACATAGAATGACGTGCCTAATGCAGGTTAACAGCGCTTTGAGAGAGATGGATTTTGATGTATTATAACGCTCCACCATACTCTATAAATGTTTTTCAGACACGATTCAGACCTTCTGACTGTTTTCTTGCCTGTGAGTGCACTGTCTGTGTTTCTCTGTACTGTGCCATTTCTGCAGCTGCACCGCCATAGTGAATGAGTGCCTGTGCTGTTTGAACTATACTTCCTAGCATCCCATTTGCTGCACTGTGCCGTGAACTCAAGGCTGTCACTAATCATGACCCCCATATCTCTCTTTTCAGTTGTCTCCCCTTTCATACCCCACCATCTGAGCATCTGCTTTTAGCATTCGCTTCTAGCAATATACATCACTTTTCACTTTTATATATTGAACATAATACAGAATACTTTTCCAGTTTTTTTCAGGTCTCTTCATTTTTCTAACCCCTCAGTGTCCACTCTACTGCAATTCTTAGTGTCAGCACCAAAAGACACCACAATCTGCATTCCCTCTCCTGCACAGCAGCTGAAGATATCAACAAGCATCTGCCCCAGAACCAATCCCTGTGGTACCCCTTGCGACTCCCTGGGCTTTGAGAGTGCCCTGTTGCTTCGACCCTCTGCATCCTGCCTCTCAGCCTGTTCACTAACCACCTAGGCAGTTTGTGTCCTACACCAAGCTTTATCAGCTTTATATGGAACAGAAGCAAAGGCCGTGCTAACGTCAAAGTACAACACATCATTGCGTGTCCAATGTCTACCATTGTGACCCAATCAAAGAAGTCAATGAGGTTAGCTTAGCAAGATCTCCATGCTACAGACCTGTGCTGCTTCCTGTCCTACAATCAGTTTGCTTCCAAAATTCCAAAATGTTGTTCCTTAATGATGGTGTCCGCAGCATGACTGTCACGGTTAGACTGATAAGTCAGTAATTTCCTTGGTCTTTCTTGTTCTTGCTCTTGTGAAGCAGCAGCACATTAGCTACCCTCCAGTCTGCTAGAACCACTCCCATCTCCAGTAAATGATAAGACACATTTGTCATCACGGATGCCAGTGTCTGCCCCACCTCCTTCAGCAATCTAGGGTGCAATCGCTACAGACCAGGTGCTTTGTCTACCCTTCAGGGTTTTGAGACTTCTGAGTACCCTTTCCTCTGAGACTGGTCCTAACTCTTGTCTTCTCACTCTCCTCTCTCAGGCCTGCACTATTCCCTCTGTTAGTGCCCCTCCACATTGAATACTGAACAAAGAAATAATTCAGTAAATTGCCATTTCATCATCCTCCTGCAACCATGCCCAGCCTTCTTTAATCTAACACAGTCTTTAGGTTTTCTTTTTACCCTAATATACCTAAAGGAGGCCCCCACCCGAGCCCTCTGCTATTCTGGCTCCATCTTTGTCCTATGTTTTCTTATCATTATTCTGGCCTCTTACAGCTTTTCAGATATTCCTCACAGTTGGCACTGCTCTGTTCCTCCATGTATTTTTGGAATGCTACCTTTTGCCCTTACTACCTCTCCCATCCCTCTGAAAAACCAGATAAACTTTTTGTACTTCTTGGCCTGTCTCTTGCATGATGCCATCACCTCCCTTAAATCCTTCTTTATGACATCCTGTTTTGATTCTGTACCTTTCACTCCCTCTACCGCTACCAGTTTATCTTTAAGCATTTTCCCAATCTTGCCCTTTTAAAGTCGAGAACCACAGTTTATAAACTGGGGTGATGTGTTCCTATGGTTAAGTCGAATCACACTGCATTGTGCTCAGTATTCACAAAGAGAGGAGGAGGTACCTAAACCAATCAATAGACACACTCTGGATAGGGAGGTCAACATCAGTCCATTCACAGAAGAAAGGGTCCTGAAAAACTCCTGAAACTGAAGGTGGAAAAGGCAATGGGGCCTAACAGGATTCACCCAGAATTCTAAAAGGAAGAACTAGTGACACCACTGACAACCATTTTAAACAAATCATGGGAGGATGATGTGGTACCTGAGTACTGGAGGAAGGCGGATGTGATTCCCTTCAAAAGTGGGAGTAAGGCAAAGGCAGGAAACTACAGGCCTGTAAGTTTGACCTCAGCGGTAGGGAAAATGATGGAATCACTTCTGAAAGAAAGAATGATTGAGTACCTAGAGGCCAGCAGGGCACAGGATGCAAGGCAGCATGGGTTCACAGAGAATTTCTTTGACTGAGTGACCAAAGCAGTATAGCAGGGAGGGCTGTGGACATGGCCTACCTAGACTTTAGCAAGGCATTTGCCACAGTCCCACACAAAAGATTAATAAGCAAGTTAGCCAGGCTGGGAGTGGGTCCCAGGGTGGTAACCTGGGTAAACAATTGGTTGGACAACAGGGCATGAGGGTAATAGTAAATGGAGTCCCTCTGAAGAAAGGAGGGTTATTAACGGTGTATCGCAGTGTTCAGTACTGGGACTGGTCATCTTTAACGTCTTTATAGGTGACATTGCAGAGGGACTGGAAAGAAAAGTATACCTCTTTGAAGACAACACATAGATCTGCAACAGGGTTGATACACAAGGGTGGGTGGAAAGGATGAGAAGGGACTTGGCAAGGTTGGAGGAATGGTCAAAAGTATGGCAGCTTAGATTCAATGCAAAAGTGCAAGTAATGCCCAGTTTTCTTCTTGGGTTTCTCAGACATGGCCAACCTAACCAAACTTACCCCTTTTATGGCAACCACAGGCAAGACTCCCTCATCGGTTTCCTAACACGTGCCACAGTGTTGGAAAACGTTCAAAACACATTTTTTAGAACCCGATAAGGACGGTAACCACACTCTAAAGTAAATGACAGAAATTCAGCCGAACGGTCAAACAAGTTTACAATTTCCACACAGAAATAGGTAAAACCTATCTAGTACTCACGGTACTGCAGACAGAGGCTGAAGCGACTAAGTGGAACAAATTGATCAAAACCGACACTTTAACCAACTTTTGAACCGAGCTGCAGGTGAAATCTCCGGAGCAACTGTTCAGTGAGGCAGAGTAAAGAATCTGATGGTCGGTTTCAAAGGGCTGCAGACAGAGACCTCAACTGAGCTCAAGCTCAGCATTCTATACTCTACGTAGAAAGTTAACCCTTGTTCTCCGGGGCAGTTTAAAGGCTGGGGCTAACTGCAATAGTCAGAATACACAAGACTTCATGTTGTCTGAAGAGCTTAATTTTTATACCCTTGAGGTAGGGAGGGAGAGGGGGGACATGATAGAAACTTTCAAGTACCTCAAGGAATCAACAAAGTCCAAGAGGGTAGCATCTTTCAGAAAAGAATGTGCAAGAACAAGGGCACAATCTGAAGATAGAGAGGACAGCTCAGGGACAACATGAAGATATTATTTCACCGGAGAGGGTAGTGGATGCATGGAGCAGCCTTCCTGAGGAGGCTGTGGGTCAAATCTGGGGGAATTTAGGATGCATGGGACAGACAAGGCAATTCTAGAGGGGTAGGAGGAAGTAGGCTGTTGGCTAACTAGGATCTGCAGCTTATCCAACAGATTGGGAAATGGGCAGACTGGATGGGCCAAGTGGTCCTTATCTGCCATCAAAGTCTATGTTTCTGTGGTCACTGCAGTCCAGCGGTCCACTCACCTCTACTTCTCTGACTATCTCAGTGTTTAACAGAACTAGCTCAAGGGTGGTCCCCTCTAGTCAATTCCTGACCACTTGCCTGAGAAAGCAGTCTTACATGATATTCACCAGCACCTGACTTCTTGCACTGCTGGCTACTGGCACTTTCTAGTTATCTTCTGATACTTCTGCATGTGAAGCCTGCTAAAGTAAGGAAGAATTGGTACTATGGGGACTGAAATGCTTGCCAAAGCGATTAAGTTGAATGAAAATTAAGTTGAAAACTACAGTGTTACTGATTAGTGTGTAGTGATACCAAAATTCAGAAAAAGTTGAAAAATATTTTATTAACTTTTTTAAAAGTCATGTGATTTTATGAACTGATTCAAAAGTTTAGCATCAATACAGTCTATTGTAACAAAAAGTAGTACTGACACTAAGTATTTTCCGTTTTTGGCTGGGTCACAACTAAAACATGCATCGATAATATGCTGAAAAAGCAGGGTCAATAGTATTGATACATACAGAATAGTTTCAGCACATATCTGTATTGCTGAGCTAATTCTGAATGGCTGGACTCAATCTTTCATTAAAAAAAAAAGATTAAGCTTCTAGTTCCAAAGTTAGACCTTTCAAAATATAATTTCTTTTAATTTGATAACTTTGGAACTATTAGAACTACAGACTTATTTAATTTTGTAAATGAAAGCTTGGAGTCAGCTAAAGTAGACCTATAGATAAAATATAAAAAATAATATAATAAATATAAAAAACTTTGTCAATGCTCCAGTTAGGGTCAAAGTGACAAAACTGGAAACAAGGCATTAGGGTTCCACACACCCTCCCAAACCAGGCAGGAGGCAGGTGTGGTTGTGCCTTGAGCTTCTCAAGCCTAAGCTCACCCCATTCCATCTGTAAATAAGGTCAGATGTGTAGACTTTATGAGAAATGTGTGTGAGCACTAAGCTTGAGAAACCCACAGCGCACCCTACATCTGCTCTCCTGCCTAGTTTGGGAGGGTTGGGTGTTAGGGAAACTCCTAAGAAAAAATTACTCACCTTAGTAATTATGTTTCTTCTAATGGAGTCTTGCTGTAGTCTGACTATTGCAATTAGCTCCAGCATTTGATCTGCCCTGGAGAGTAAAGGTTGAAATTCTATACAAGCATAGAAGCATTGCGCTCCAGCTTGAGTTGAGAACTCTGTCTGCAGCACTTTGAAACCAAACCATCCAGATTCTTCTGAGCTAAAACTACTGACTTTAATAATGTGGAAATTTCTACTAGCCAACTGGCAACAAATGTTTTAGATTCCCAAAAGACGACTCAAGTCAGAAGCCCAAAAACAGGTAATAAAAGCATAACAAATTCTTAATTAATCAACACAAAGCACCCACAAAAACAGAAAGTGTGCTGAATACACCCCTGGGGTGCAACACTGCATCTCACCCACTTCCCAAAAGCAGGTTCTGAGAAGGGAGGCAGGGAGGAGATCAGAATACAGCAAAGACTCCATTAGAAGAAACATAATTACTAAGGTGAGTAATTTTTTCTTCAAACAATATGAAGACTTGCTGTATTATGACTATGACAGACTACCAAGCAGCAGTACCTACATGGAGGAGGGACAGAACCTACTTTTGGAATAGGCTCTGAAGTACTGCTGTGCCAAATCTAGCATCACTCCTAGCCTGGATATCAGAGGTAATGCTTGGTGAAGGTATGAACTGTTTTCAGGTGGCTGCTTGGCAAATCTCTAACATAGAGGATAATGGCTGGGGATAATATAGCAAGACTTCATGGTGTTTGAATCATCTCAGTGGTTGCTGGGGCAACATGGTAAACCCTCAAGAGCGCAGCTCTAGAGGTTTACTGTAGCCCTAGCAACCACTTAGAGGTGATTTCAGAGTGGTTGTCACCCGATCCCTCAGCTATCATCTTTATAGTGTATGGTCAAAAAACACTGTTTGAATTCTATGTGTGAGAATTATGGAACTCTGGTGCATTCTTTTTGTTATACCACTGTTTGGAAGTTCCAAAGTGTGGTTAACAACTTTTAAAATTCTAAACAGTGCATAACAAAGCTGTGTGACTGCTGATTATGGTGGTTAACAAGCACTTACCATACATTATAAGGAATATCCCTGGCCACAGCCAGAGATGCAGCTGTACCTCTAGTGGAATGAGCCCTCAGGCCTTAGGGTGGAATTTTTCCCAGTTTCTCATAGCAGAATTGGATACAGGACACAATCCACCTGGCAATAGTTCTCTTGGTGGCAGGTTTGCCCTTACTTACTTCCCATAAGTGAGGAACAACTGGAGGGAGTCAAACCTGTGACCCTTTGCTTTGTCGTTCTATGTAGTAACTAAGGGCTCTTTAACATCTAAACTGTGCAACCTCCGCTCTCCTGAGGAAGCATGATCAGTGAAGAACACAGGAAGAGACAGACTGGTTTAAATGGAAATCAGAAACCACTTTGGGTAAGACCCTTCTATTAGTTCTAAGAACCACCTTATCTCTATGGAATGAAATGAAGTCAGGTTCAACTGACAGAGCTTGCAATTCACTGATACGTCTGGCAGAGGTAACAGCAACCAAAACACAGTTTTCCAAGTCAAGTACTTGAGCTTTGCTGAGACATAGGCTCAAAATGTGGTTGCATAAGCTGAGCAATGCAAATATTCAAATCCCAGGCAGGAGCGGGCTCCTAAAGGGGGATTGGTATGAAGCAATCCTTTGAAAAATTTACAGAATACAGGGCGAGACAACAGGGATGAAGGCTTTCCCACTGAGATAAAGGCAGAAACAGCTGACAAATGTACTCTGAGAGTAGCTGGTCTAAGGCCTAGGCCATTAAGATGAACCATATAATCCAGGACTGTGGCTAGATCAGCAGTGTCTGGAGATATGCACCTCCTGGCACACCAAATGCTGAATCTCTTCCATTTGGAGTTATAAGTTTTTCTGGTAGAGGGTTTCGAGAACCCTTGAGAATACCTAAACCCCTTTGGACAGATGCAAGTCTGCATATTCTAACTCTTCAAGAGCCATGCCTTGAGATTTAGGGATCTCAGATTGGGGTACCAAATCCTCCCTGAGAGGAAGTTAGCAGGTTGTAATTCCTGGGAAGAGACAGAGGAGATGGGCTGCCAGGGACAGCAACAGAGAGTACAAGGCTGCCTGGCCCAATCTGGAGCAAAGAGAATCACTTTGCAAGGTTGTAACCTTATCTTGACTAAAACTTTGAAGAGCACAGGAAAAGGAGGGAAGGCATACAGGAATCTTCCTTCCCAACTTAAAATCAAGAGCAGCCAGAGGGACTGAGCCCAAGACTGGGGTCTGCAATGAAACAGAGGAAGTTGGTGATTGTCTGGAGCTGCAAAGAGAGCCATCTCTGGAGTGCCCCACCTTGAAAGATAGCTTTCAACATCAGAGGGTCCACTTGGATCCTAACCTGTGAAAGCACTCTTCAACTTCAGTTCATGGAAGTTGAGCAATAGTTTAGTACACACAAACTGGTACTAAACTACAAGAAAACAAAAGTTTGTTGTTTTCATCCTCTCACAATAAGTACAAGGCACATGCTCTTACCATTAGAAATAACCAAAGGCCCCCTCTCAAACAAATCCAGCACTTTAAGTACCTAGGTGTAACACTGGATAGTCACCTCACCTATGTGCCTTACATCGAGAATGTTGCCAGGGCTGTTGATATTAGGATTAGGCTCCTCTATAGATACAGGCGGAGTCTGACTCCGGAAGTTCTCAAGCTCACAACCCACAGTTCAGTTCTGTCGATCATTGATTATGGCTTAGTAATACATGGAGTTGCTTCTACTATGTCACTTAAAATACTAACCGTCGCTCTGAACAAGGTCTGTAGACTTATTACGGGCTGCTCGTCTCACCCACACTTGTGAGCTGTATGTTCAGTCTGAATGGCTTTAAGCGGTAGGATCAAACACCAAATGTGCCTTCTACTAAAAGGTGTTCCTTTGGCTCTTGCCAGCGGGTGTGGGATACCTACTGAACAAATCTCTCAAGACCCAACACATTCGCACTTCAACAACCAAACTCCTTCTTGTCCCAAGGTGCTGGACTGCTCAATGCCAGCGATCCTTTCTATATGGAGCCCCACTTTGGTTCAATGGTCTGTGCAGTAAATTGGCTAACCTACCTAAGCTCATCCAGTTTAAGCAAATGCTCTAGCAGCATCTTATAACTAAAGCTCTTGTGATTGTACCACCTAATCCTAGGTACTCCAGTCCATTCCCTCTACACCTACTGTGCTCCCTTTCACCCTGATTTCACCTCCATTAGCATTGACAAGGCCAACTGGTTGCTACCCCTTCCCTGCTTTGCTCCTCCTCCCCTTATTATCCCTCCCTACTTCCTGCCTCACCCCAGTTGCAACTTTGACAAAGCCTGTCTGCTACCTATTCTTCCTTGGTCTTAAAACCCTATTATCCTCTCCTTTCCTCTTCCCTCTATTTTAATTTAAACTCCTTTCTCTCCTTTGAATATTGCTCTTTATCTATGATGTATTATGATATGACACTGAATGTTAGTAACTCAATGTAATAGTTCCTCCTATGTCTGTTTGTAACCCTCCCCACTGACGTGGAACCTTTGTAAATGAGTTGCTATGCGCTCAAATGTACTTTGTAATCCGAGATTGAATAAATAAATAAAAATACTACAAAACAAACTCCACAAATGAAAAACATGC
The DNA here is from genome assembly GCA_016271365.2 of Neoceratodus forsteri. Classification (NCBI taxonomy): domain Eukaryota; kingdom Metazoa; phylum Chordata; order Ceratodontiformes; family Ceratodontidae; genus Neoceratodus; species Neoceratodus forsteri. Next base: position 1,100,052,405 of record CM057451.1, read on the forward strand.
TGTTAGAAACATAGAAATTGTCAGCAGATAAGGACTGCTAGGCCCATCCAGTCTGCCTGTAGGCCCTATACATTGTATGTGGCCACTGACCCTATGTGATCAATGGCTTTTCATCACTCCCTCCCTCTCAGGCTTCCATTGTACCTGTTCCAGGCATGCTTAAACTCCTCCACTGTGCTTGCCCTCACTACCTCATGTGGTAGACTATTCCAAGCATCGACTACCCTTTCTGTGTAGAAAAAACTTTCTCACATTACCTCTTAATCTACCCCTTTCCAATTTCATATTGTGCCCCTTTGTTCTAGCACTTTTCTACATTGGAAAAGGTTCCTCACCTGCACCTTTTCTTTGCCCTTGAGGTGCTGAAAGCTTCAGTCATGTCTCCCCATTGCCTCCTCCAGTGAGTATATATTGAGGCCCTTAGTCTCTCCTTGTATGTGTTGTGGTGTAGCCTGCCCATCTTTCTGCCCTTCACTGGATAGTCTCCACCTTATCTATGTCCTTGCACAGGTGTGGTCTCCAGAACTGCACACAGTACTCCAGATGAGGCCTTACTAATGTTTTATACAATGGCATCACCACCTCCGACTCCTGCTAGTGATACCCTGCCTATGCACCCCAGCATGCCACTGGCCCTCCCTGCCGCTTTGTACACTGCTTTGATACCTTAAGGTCATCAGAAATGATAATCCCTAGGTACCTTTCCTCTTTAGTGACAGTCAGCTCCCCCACCCAACTTGGCTCTTCTCAAGGTTCCCTCTGCCCAGGTGCATTATTTTCCTTCTTTGCACTGAACCTCAGTTGCCACATCTCCGACTACTTTTCAAGCTCTTCATTTTCTGCACCCTTCTGGGGTATCCACCCTGTTGCAGATCTTGGTGTCATCTGCAAATTGGCAGACCTTTCCTTCTGGTCCCTCTGCATTGTCACAATGAAGACATTGAACAGTATTGGTCCTAGTACTAGTACTGATCCCTGTGGTACTCCACTGGTCACCCCTCTCCCAGACTGTACCCCATTTACCACCACCCTCTGTCTCCTGTCTGTTAACCAGTTCCTAAACCAGTTCAGCACCTTGTCTCCACGCCAGACTACCCATCTTGTTAATCAGCTTTCTATGTGGGACAGAGTGAAGGTTTTGCTGAAATCAAGGTAGCTGATGTCTACCACCCTCCCTGATTTAGTTCCCCAGTCACCCAATCAAAAAAACTATTAGATTAGTTTGGCATGACCTTCCTGCTGTGAATCCATGTTGCCTCAGACCCTGAGCACCAATGGATTCCATATGTACTATTATCCTTTCTTTCAGCAGTGTCTCCATGATCTTTCCCACCACTGAGGTGAGACTGACTGGGCTATAGTTCTGCGCCCCTCCCTACTGCGCTTTTTGTGCAATGGGACTACATGTGCCCTCCACCAGTCCTCTGGAATGACACCCACATTGAGTTACTCTGTGAACAGAGCCACCAGAGGCACTGTTAGTTCCCTTCACAGCTCCTTTAATATCCTCCAGTGGATGCTGTCTGGCTCCATGGCCTTATCCACCTTTAGCTTTGTGAGTTCTTCAAGAACTCTCTCCACTGTGAATGGACTGGTGTCTACCTCTTCCCCCTTCCCTTGCCTCTGCAACCCAACTGTGGTCCTTGACCCTCTCCCTCCTTAGTGAATACTGAGCAGAAGTATTTGTTCAGTATTTCTGCCTTGTCCAGATCCCCTCCTTACACTCTCTCCTTCTTCCCTTTGAGCCTCACAATCCTCCCCTGGTTTTCTTCTTCCACTGATGTACCTATAAAATGTCTTATCCCATTTGTTTACAGACTGTGCTAAGCCCTCTTCTGTCTGTGCCTTCACCCTCCTAACAGCCTTCCCCTGCTTCCATTAGACATTCAAGGTACACCTCCCTGTCCTCCTCCCTTTGGCTCCCTTATATTTCCTGAAACTCAGCCTTTTAGCCCTCACTTTGTCCCCACCTCTTTTGAAAACCATAGCGGTTTCCTTCTTCTTTTCTTTTTGGCCACTATCCTATCACTATGACTCCTTTTAGTTTCTCCCATTGTTCTTCCACCCCTGCTATTACCTGTCCCTTCCCCAGGACTGCTTGTACACATCTAAATCTGCCCTCCTGAAATCTAATACTCTTCCCTTGTGATGGCTTGATTGAGTCCATGTCTCCATGCTGAACCACCCAATAAATGTAGGCGAACCTTGGGGTGGGTGGGTGGTTAGTGGGAGTGAAGGGTGGGACTACACCACAGGCTGTATCCAAAAGCAATCAGCCAAGGAGTCCTCTGGCAGGGACACCTCACTCCACTCACAAACTTGTCATCTAGAATCCCTCAATCCTGCCCAAACTGAATGGAAAAGCACACAGAAATGGCAGTTAAGAAAATATCTCAAATGCAATTATAAACACACAGAAACTGCAGTCAAGAAAATATCTCAAATACAATTACAAACACAGTCACAAACTCACCAGCTAGAGTCTCTTCCTCCTGTCCCAACTAACTGAAGAATTAACTGAGATGGCAGTTAAAACCTCATTTTCAAACTACACTAATCCCTGTAATATGATGCCTGCTCTTAAAGGCCAGACACAGCCACTTTCAAACACATAGTCACAAACTTGTCAGCTAGTATCCCTCAATCCTGCCCAAACTAAATAGAAAAGCACACAGACATTGCAGTTAAGAAAATACCTACATACAATTACAAACACACAGAAATGGCAGCCAAGAAAATACCTTAAATACAATTACAAACACAGTCACAAACTCACCAGCTAGCGTCTCCCTCCTGTTCCAACTAAGTGAAGAATCAACTAAGATGACAATTAAAACCTCTCATTCACGGCCCGTGGCGCTGAGGGTTGAGGTGCTGGATACCACACCTCGTGCCATGTCGGCAACCCAGGTTCGTGAATGAGCCCAGGCCGTCGGGGGGTCAACAGGAGAGAGACAGAAGGACTGAGTGTCCAGAGGACAGCTCTCCTCTCTCTCGGGAGGAAGGAGGTCATGGTTCGGCATCTGACTGGCCCCTGGTGGAAGCCAGGGGTACAGCAAGTGTGGAACTGACATTGAGAGATGGGGAGTGATGAGCGTCAGTGGTGATGCCTTGGTGTCTGGGTGATGCCACTCTCCCATGAACAGGGAAAATGCCGCAGGCTCGGGAAGATGGAGCGTTGAGGTAGTCCTCTCATTGTCCCCACCTGCTTGACTCCACGGTCCCTAGCAGAAGCCAGATTGTGACGGTGTAACCCACCCATCTCTGCCCACCCGGAGGTAGAACCAGGTCAGGTAAGGTGCAGAGGTGGGGGACCGCCCATTGGACGCCTCCTGATGATGCGGTGATCGCAGGGGCGCCGGGATGTAGAAAATAGTAATTTCAAAAAAAAAAACTCACTTTCAAACTACACTAATCCCTGTAATATGATGCTTGTACTTAAAGGCCAGACACAGCCACTTTCAAACACACAGACACAAACTTGTCAGCCAGAATTCCTCAGTCCTGCCCAAACTAAATGGAAAAGCACATAGAAATGGCAGTTAAGAAAAGACCTCAAATGCAATTTGCCTGTACCTTGTAACCTCCCGGTCACACCTGAAAATAGGCACTTGACTGTCTAGTGTGCTTACCTGGTTAACAAACGCTAAATAAATGACAAACACACAGAAATGGCAGTTAAGAAAAAGACCTCAAATACAATTACTGAACCAGTCACAAATTCACCAGCTAGAGTCTCTCCCTCCTGCTCCAACTAAAACTAGCCTTCCACAGAAGAGGACATTTCCACCCTTTGTTATTTGAAACAGCCAAGGGCACCTGGACCTGGAGACTCTGAAGAGGTGGTCACACACCTGGAAACTGAAGTTTAATGTCAAGAAATGCAGTGTTCTCCACTTGGGGCATAGGAACCCAGCTCATGAGTACTTTTGGGTGGGGAGAAACCAGGTTTGGGAGGAAAAGGATCTTGGGGTGGTTGTGGATGCCAAAATGAACAACTCTGAGCAGTGCAGGAGGGCTGCAGCTAAAGCAAATAAAATGCTTGGGTGCATCGCCAGGAGATAACCTCAAGGAGGCGGAGGTGCTTCTTCCTCTCTATAACTGCCTGGTTAGACCACACCTAGAGTACTGCATGCAGTTTTGGTGCCGATACTTGAAAAAGGACACTGCACTTCTCGAGAGGGTCCAGAGGAGGGTGATCAGGATGATACAGGGTCTGAGGAAAGCTCCCAGGAGGAGACTTGTGGAGCTCAACGTGTATTCTCTGGAGGAGAGGAGGGACAGAGGGATATGATTGAGGTCTTTAAATACCTAAAGGGAGTAAACAGAGTCAGCCTAAATAGGGTGTTTCTACTAAGGGAGGAGGGGGCCACAGGGACACTCCATGAGGCTGGTTGGCTGCAGACTAGGAGAAGCTACTTCACCGAGAGGGTGGTGGACCCCTGGAATGCACTGCCTGTGGAACTACTGTCTTTTAATACAGTGGAGGGAAGGCAAACTGAGTAACGCAGACCTGGAGGTGTAACCCAATGGGGGATGGGGTCAGGGGATTTATGGGGGAGGGGGGGAGTGCAGCAACGGGTGTCCTGACCAGGTGCTGATTTTCAAGCAGACCCACAGACCATGGCCTACTCTGCTGGCATCTTAGTATGTTAATATGTAAAACCTGAACAGGTGTAGACCTTCTAATACCTTGCAATAATTTTGGATGACACCCTATTTTTGCCTGCCTCCCCATGCTAACAGTCTGGTGGCCATAGTTAACAGAAAACTGGGTGCCCTGTACTGAAACTGGAACAGTCTCACTGGGGTGCTAGATGCCTTGTTGTAGCCAGCTTCTGTCTTATAGATGGTGGCCTCCTTCTATGCAGCTGCTGTGACAGTGCTTAACAGAGTAAAGCTGATCTGTAATAAGGCTTGTCACTTAGTACCTGGTGCAGATAACTGCACTCATAGTTGTACCGTTACACACTCACTAACTGACTACCTTTACCCTGCAGAATAAAGCTCCAGACATGTTTGCTAGCCAAAAGGTGCTCCTGGGCCTAACACCCCTGCTTTAATAAATTGCTTCTGCACCGTCTCCAACCAGTACAACATCAGGAACATGACGAGTAATGCAGCTGGGCAAGTGGCCATTTGCTGTCAGGGCTGATAACTGTTAAACGAATTGTCTGGTACATTGCTGAATCTCTCCAAGTTTAATCAATTTAAGAGATTGTTGCAGTCTGCCTATGCAGTCCAGTGCAACGGTACTGTTATCCTTAAACTGTTTTATTTGGTTTCACTCTGCATATATTCTGTGACTTTTACAAATGATCTATATACATTTGGCAGAACTATATGGAATCTGTTTTATGCACTGCATTTCCTCTGAACTGCCTACTGAAATGTTTTTGTGGCTATGTATTTGATGTACAACGCTCATAAATGAACACTTGGGCTCAAAGGTAATCTCAGAAGTTTTCAAGAAGTAAATAAATAAAAATAATACTACAGTGACCAGATAGTGATATAAAAAATGAAATGTTACATATCGATATAAAAAACAAACTGGTTCAGTAAATGTTTAGAGTCCTGTCATTTTAACAACGTGTTATACTGATATGCATAGACATGTAGTGACACAGTAAACTGTATCCTTAGGAACTATACATGTTGATTGGATTCCAAGCTTTCATTTAAATTAAAACTTAAATAATCTGGGTAAAGCCTAACTGTAGCCCACTAATGCATATAAAACCTGTGGGTTTCTCATGTTACACTCATGGTGGGACAATGGAAGACACTGGTAAGACAGATACTAGCTAGATAGAAAGGCTTACATATGTCCTCCATGACAGATAGAAACTATTCCTCAGAAGCCTGGGAAAGCTCTAGGACAGCCTCTTGGTTAAGAAGACCACCTAAGTGCTCCCCAACTGAACCCTTGGTCTGACGTACCGCAACTGCATCCAAAATATTACAGAGACCAGTCATTTACAGCCAGAAAACTGACAAATGACTGGTCACTGTAATGGTCACACGTGACCTGGTACAGCTTCTCCGGGTCTTGCACCTCCTCCTGAAACACCTCCACTGTGGAGGTGATTTTGATTATAATAAAATCTGGGGATGGGGGTGGGGGGGGAGGTGCAGCCCCGCAGAAAACACACTTGTGTTCCGATGGCACAATGCAGATCACGATCACGGTCAATATTGTGCCGTCGCTGTAAAGCCAGTCGGCAGGTTTTCTGTCAAACCAGCTTGGTGGAACCTCAGTCTGGTGCTCCCAGGAGGGAGTGCTGTAATCCTCTGACACCAGTGATCCTAAATGAATTATACTGCCTACACATACTCTGTTATATCTATATTATTGTAAGCAAAAAGGTTCTGGCACACCAACTAATGAGAGGAATGTATAAAATAATAATAAAAGTTAAAATTTATTGCACCAAGAGACAGAACATCTTGCCTGACATGTTTCAGAATGACTGCCATTCCTTTCTCATGTCAGGCAAGATGTTCTGTCTCATTTGGTGCAATAAATTTTAACTTTATTATTATTTTATGTGTTCCTCTTTGAGTTGGTGTGTGCCAGAACCTTTTGCTTACTACACTTGTTGGTTCTTGAGCACCACTTCCTAGTGTGCACTCATTTTGGAATACATATATCTATATTATGTATTAGTGTCATTATCTTTTGTCTTAGCAAGGTGACAAAGGCTGAATGTCATGCACATGAATTCCAATCCCAGCTAGGTAATTACAAGCCAGAGGTATCTTGGACTTAATGTATGCTGGTGAGAATATATATCATTAACTATGTGTCACATGCCGTAAATGTCTATGTGCATATACAGTCTATGTTACCTGTTTGTTTTATGCAAAAATGAATAAAACTATGAAACAGAAAAAAAAATAAGTGTGTATGAATAACAGTGTATATGCTACAGCTTTTAAAATACAATGTCTAGCATTATAAAATATCATATAAGATTATTTTTGGAAATGGTCGTGAGATACTAGTGGTTGTTCTTACAGTAACCACATTCTTTTCTAGTTCAGCGTATTTACAGTAGGTGACCATCAACAACTTCCCTTGGATGATGCCTTCCTGCCTGTCCTTCCTCTTCTAAGCTGGCTGTCTGAACACCCTCCAGCTTTAATCTTTTACCCCTTCCATTGTCAGTTGCACCCAAACTCTTTCTATTGCCTGCCCACCCTCACAGTAGAATCTTCAATTGCCTGTATACCTTCCCTAATATACAGTACCACCGTGCTCTCCTGCCTTTTGTCTGTCCCACTTGTAGAGTTCATAAATCATGACATCATGCTTAGCCAATTAAGGATTGTTCAGTTCTAAACATTCTAAGTACCCTCATAGCGTGAAGAGGGTGTCTCAGGCACATTGCTCTAAAATTCTAAAGTTCTAAGTTCAGTTGCACACCCAGCAAAGGGATTTTCTAATATTATGCAAATGAAAGAAAATAGATTTTAAATTCAAATTCCATTTTTAAACAAAGGTCTTTCAAGAGCCACACGAAAAGTGCTACATTGCAGAATCCAAATAAGCATACTCCCAGCAAATCTCATACCAAAAACTAGATTTTACATTATTAGCCATTTTATAATGTTGATTGCACTACCTGTGCAATAAAAGCAGGTGTCAGTAAGAGCTGCTGATAATGTCATGTAGGGAGCTCAAAGTCTAGTAATCCCTGTCAGCAAGCTTATAGGACTCATTTCTTCAAAGTTGTAAAGATCATGTGCAATGATTTCCACAAGTAAAACAGACAGTATCAGTCAGTAAACATTGCTATAAATACTATATATGTTCCAGGTTTTGTAACAAAGTTGATAAAATTGTATTATTTAATGCTGTTTTTGTTTGGTCCATTTCTCCAGAGTTGCTGATACTAAGTCAGCATGCCTCCAGACTGCTGAAGCCAGTTAGAGTGCTACTAATTTTACTGCTGTTTATCATTGCCTGCTTTATAATATGTTTTAATAGGGCCTTATATGTGTTAATTCCTACCGGGTGGAAGTGTTAGCTCTGTTAAAATGATTATTGTAATTTACAGCAGAACATAGATGACTCTGCCCACCCCCATTAACAAGAAGGTGAGATAATTGTTTTCAATTGCCATTCTTAGAATTTGCCTCAGTTGACTGATAGATGTGAATGAGCTCAGCCGTTCATCAGAAACTTATTCAGTCTGCAAACCTCACAGTGTGCTATGATCCAGCATTCAGCAAAAGGACCTCAGTAAAGAGGCACCCAGAAAAATATTGTCAAGTTTTGTTACAAAACATGAAACACAACATTTTTAAAGCAATGTTTACTAACTCATGCTGTCTGTTTTACTTATGAAAACCATTTGCATGATCTTTACAACTTCAGAGAAACAGGCCCTATAAGCTTGCTGACAGGGAAAGTTAAGACTGAGGTCCTAGATGACATCAGCAACAGCTCTTCACTGGAACAGGCTTTCTTTGAATAGGTAGTGAAATCAGGGTTACAAAATGGCTAATAACTTTCAAATGAAGTAATAAAGAAATCTATTTTTGGTATGAGATTTACTGTGGATATGCTTATTCTAATTCTGCAATGTAGCATTTTGGCCAGATGGCGTCAGCAGCTCTTTAACATGATTTATATGTACAGTTCCTGTGTCTCTGATGGTTAGAAGAGTTTCTTCTCAAGTCTTTTTGTGCCAGGGCTGCACAGCTTTGCTTCACAATTCTCTCACCCGAAAGAACTTCAAGAATGCGCTTGTATTACCATGAGAGACACAGTTACTGTACCTATAAACACAGAGTAGCAAGGACCGAATCTTGTTTCGTTTTGCCATGTTTTTGTCATGGCTAACAGGTCTTAGCCTATCTGCCACTACCTGGAGCTCACTCATTTTGTTCCCAAGCCTTCGCACTTAAGCAGACCACCCTCCTTGATCTTGGTCTTTTTTTTTTTCAATTGTTTAACCAGGTGAGACACACTGATCTGAAAGCTTGTTTACAGGTGCAACCTGGGAGCACAGGGAAGTTAAGTGACTTGCTCTGGGTCACACAGTATGCATGTGGGGGCTCTGCAGGTTCAAACCCAGGTCTCCAGATTTGCAGCTCAAGAACCTAAACCACTACGCTATACTGCTCTCCTACCTAGGTCTCCTACCCTTTCCAATGACTGGACCTACCATACTCATTCCCTGCATTATTACACCTTTCTTACTTCCCCAATGTGGTCCTCGGTCTCTCTCATGTATTCCCATTCACCATCCCTTGAACCCATCTACATTATTCTTTTCAGGCAGATTGACCCCACTAGTTGAGAGGAGTGCCAACTACGTCTCCCTCACCAGAATTCTCATAAAAGCGTAACCTTTTATTTATTTATTTGAAGTATCGGATTTACAAAGGTACCTCAGCCACAAGGAGGACAGTGAAAACAGACAGTTACAATAGTATAGCCGTCATGTATTACATACAGACATTGTTCACACATAATATATATTTATTGGGTTACAGATATTTACATAAGCACATAAACATTATCACCACCCTAAAATGCATGCATTAAACCTCTGCCCCAATTCCATTGTCTTCCCCTCCTACTGAGATGAAGGCCTTCGGGTTTAAACTGGCCTTTATCCTACCACAAAGCAATGCAGTCTGTCAGGAAACAAAACTTCTTCTCACTATACCATTCCTTCGACCAACTGTTAAAATGTATGCACGTTCATATCAGTTTATGCACACTTGTGTCAATTTTATCCACTTGCAGCAGTTTATTGCATACATGCATTAATTTTCTATGTGCTTGCATTACAATCTCTGTGCAATTTTTGCTTCAGCCATAAATGACACAGAACACTCCAGAAATGGTGCAACCTTGAAGACAACAAAAACTATGTCAAGACATGGTGCCGACTGGAAAGAAAAATTGCAAAAACAAATTTAAACTCCAAAAATTCAAGGGCACTTGAGAGGGTTCTAAAACTCACAGGAAAGGAAAAGGAACTCAACTGAAGCAAGCCTATGCTGAGAGAGAACCCAAGAAGACAACGCAGAGGAGGGAGGAAAACTGTTCCGTAAATAAAACCTGCACAAAATGCTTACCTAAGCACCAAGATAAACTCAGACCATGAAAGCAAGACCTTTAAAACTTTTCCTACACCCTCTGAAATTTAGCAGAATTTAGGCAGAACTGCAACACACCAAGGAGGGGTTAAAGCAGGAGCCACTAAGAAATTAACAGGCACAATTTTAATTTACCAATTATTACTGGACTGAAGTTAGACGAACATACAGTAAATTCCTGTTATAGTTTTTCTTTTGTTTTCTGCATTCTGTGTAATGAAAGAGTAGGTACCATGGAACTGTACGTGACGGTTAACGTTGTCTCTGCTGATTGCATGTCTGTATGTTATCCCTGAAAAATTTATAAAATTACAAATATAAAATGCATAAATTCTTTACATAAAACACACAGGATTCTCTGCAGGGAGTTACTACAGTGGGAGAAAAGAATAAAGGTTTCAAAAGACTGAGGATTGAAAGCCAACTGCTTCTGAATAGGGAGAAGCCAGGGCTCTGTGATGATGTCATAGCTTTGGAGTCGTCTGCCCCAGAAGTTGAACATGTGTAACCCAGCTGTAAATAAATGCCCAGTGATATGTAAACCAGTCATAAATAAATGACCAGTGACAACATGGAATGACACAGAAGATACACATATATTTTTATTGTGATATACCATAGCTGGGGTGAGAGCATTATAGGGTTGACCGCCGAGGAATATTTACAAAAACACTGTAGATAAACTGTAGAGTTTTCTTGTATCTGCATATAATTTCATAAAAGTAAAACTAGTCTGATACAAGCTACTATACTTACAGTAAATAGTAAGTATAACCAAAATGTTTTTGCACATAAAAACCACCCCACACTTGAGTGCTGACTGTTCACCTTTAATTATACAAAAATGGCTTCCCTCAAGCCACAAGTGCCTTAATGTAAACATGGTCTTCTGGCTGTTCTCCGTACAACTGAACCAGGAAACAAACAATAACAAGAGTAAAACAATATGCTACATTTTACATTATTAAATGGATGTTAGAAATTCTGGAAGCTGAGTGGCCAAAGCAATCTTTGACCCATGGCGATATCTCATATTATACCATGGACAAAAGCGAACAGCCAATGAAATGGTCAGACTGGTAGTTTACCACGGTTTAAATCCTCTGATAATCACTGGCTGTTGATGGCCATCTAAATCCTAATCATCTGCAGCACAGGAATAAATACAATAAAAATAAAATAAAGCAACCTCTTTAAAAGTTGTATTTTATTATAGTAAAAAATTAACCTTGGTATAATACGCAATAAGCCACTTTCGGAGGATGTAGGTTATCGAGGTATTACCACGGCTGGCGAGGATTGCCCTCCAGCCATAGCAAATCCCTGATAACCACACCCCTCGTAGCTTATTGTTAAATATACCACACTCTGTCATGTATTACTGCTTAAGTAAATATCAGAGAATGCTCCAATAAACACTTTTCCATCAATTGGCATGGTCAATACAGAGAACCTAGTAACACTGAAAAAGTTTTAGATAGTTTCAAAATAAAAAAAGTCTATAACAGCAACAAAGCCCTCATCCTTGGGCTTTCTAGGAGGATAATTTGTTTATTTTTGTTAAACGGGTAAGTACTCTAGACAATTAAATGCCTATTTACAGGTGCAAGCTGTTTAAAGCCCACCGTAACTCCCCAACTGTATTATTCTTCTTGAAAGGCCCAAGAGCTTTATTGCTTAAATGATATAGAATAACGTCTGAAGGAAGCTGATCATGCAACTATCAGGTAGACCTAGTTTTTATTTTTTACTCACAGGTTATGCTCCTTACTGGTGCAGCTATTATCTCCCATGTCACACAGCCCCCACCCCCGTGTCCCTAGCAGTTATCCCTCTGCCTTTAAACCCCATAGTGTGTCCCTCCTGAGGGGTTGACTGTGCCAAATACACACCTCCAACCTCTTGGGGATGGAATAAAGACTCATGAAGGGGTTTGGCTGTGCTAGAAATACACCTCCAACCGTGGGGAGAGTAACCTTGGGTAGAGAGGGTGGCTAGTGGTTAAAGGCATGGCCAGAGTGTGCCCAGGACCATCCTGCTTACTCCAGGGCTTATCCTTTTCAGTTTCATCCCACTCCTTCAGGAAGTGGGCCTGCAGGAGCCCAATGTGCATGCACACAAGTGTTCCGTACATAACCGGCCAACATCCTCCCTCCCATAGGCACCTCTCTGCACTGCCACCCATGATCACTCAGGTGGCAGAGTAGCAACATGGATCAGGAATCTCCTCCATGAAGGAAGCAAGCAGACTCTGGGACACTCAATCCTCTTCCCCTAGGCAGCCCGATGGCCATAGCTTGTTCCCCAACTCGGTTCACAGCCATGCAAGCAGTAGCACTACCACTGGCTGCCCCATTTTTGCTCCATTACTAGTTTATGCCCCTTTGCTCTTGAATGACTCCTTAACTCAGCTAGGGCCACCTCTAAGCCTCATCCTGCTCTGCCTCCATCACATGTCCTCCTCCTGCTACTACCATGGGTCTCCGCCTCCAATAGTGAGGTTATTGGGAAGTCCTTTCTCATTATCTTTTGTGGGATGTCACAGCTTTGGAAAGAGGTTGGTTGTCCAGGCAGGACCAGAGAATGCCCATGTCATGAAGCCACTCTAGGTTCTTTTCACTGGTCCGGTACCCTCCAGTGGGATACCTGTGATGGAGGCTCTGTGGGGCATGTGCACATTTATGAGCATACTTGCATTCCAGGTAACAGTTATCTCCACCCTCCTCATGACCAGTAGTCACTTAGGTGGGTGTAAGCACAGTGGAGTCTGCAGCTCTTGTGCCCTGGAGAAGAGCATCTCCTGGGCTCAGTCACTCCTCCGCAGCTAGCCCTAAAGATCCAAACTCGTTTCCAAACTTAGGCTTCAATATCTCGGTGGCAAAGCATTCACTCTGCTAAGGTACACCCCATCTTTGCCACATTTTAATTTTTTTTTTTCATCTTTATTTTTTTTACCCCTCTGCACGGCCCCCTCTCAGCTCAGACCCCCAGAACCATCACAACAATGTCCAAAGAGACATACCTACCAGCCAGCACCCCAGGGCTCCCCTGGCAGAGCCAACGGGGTCCCCTAACCCCATTGGAACCAGGATCCAATAGTTGGACTGGTGAGCCCAGCTAGGTGGGTGTGGGCCCTGTGAGGGTTCGAGCACCATCCTGCCACCGTAGGTGTTTTCTCCTTTTCTTCCCTGGTATGGAGGAAGTGGCATGCAGTGACACCAATGGCCAAGCTGCGCATGCTCCCATATGCAGCACACGAGGCGACTGCCACACTTTCACCCCCTACCAATGTGTGTGTGTGTCTAGTGTTCTGACCGCCACCAGCCACTATGGGCTAGGCTGACACTAGGCACCAGTCCCATTCCCTACCCACAAAGGAGGAGAGAAGTCACTTGGGCGGCAGTCCTCCTCCCTTCCCTGGCTGGCCCTCCAACTCCTGAGTTTGTTACTGAACTCAGGTGTCAGCATCAAAAGCGGTAGTGCACTGCTGCACTGGCTGGCTGGCTAAGTCATTGTTTTTTTTTTTTTAATTTGTTTAGCCTCCTGTCTCCCTCATCTGGCCTTCCTCATGATGGTGCCTCAGCCCAATCACCCACCATCTCAAGACTTACCTCTTCAGTTCCCCACTTACCCTTGTAACAGTGCTGGAAATGCTGGCTTAACCCCTCCAGAGCAGAATCCAGTTTCATGGTACCAAGTCTGTGGGCAAAGTCCCTCATGCTGCCACTGTCAAGGGTGTTTCTTTATTTTTCCTTTGGGATGTCCGGCATGCAATGATGCAGCTGCGTTGGCCAGTGTCCCTACCCTTGCTGGAACTATCTGGCTCCAACAACACCTAGTGTGTCACGCATTAGGTCATTGCAGGAGTGCATGCCATCCCCCAAGGGAGGAGAGCAGTCCACAGGAAGCTCTACTGTCCCTCCTCCGCCCAGCCCCCCAATGGCTCGAGTTTACTCCAGAACTCAGGTCACCATCTTAAGGAATGCTAGCACTGCAGCTCGCTACCAGCCAGGACATGGAGTCATTTTTAAAATGGGAATGCAGGTCTTCACATACAATACAGCATACCACTGTACTGGAACAATTGTATATTAGAAGCCAAATTAGAGAATTTCCTGTGAATCTGAAATGCATTATGAATTACAAACTGCCTATTGACCACTGTTGCTTCTGTATACTTATGAAACACTCTGTAAGAGTGTAAAGGTAGACCTCGGGTTGTAATGAACCTGCCCAGGTCACTGGGTTCTACTTCTCCATAACAAATCATATGTAATGTACTGGCTGCATTTCTTGTTGCAATCTGTAACATTAAGTCTGTTGTCTATCTGCTCCCATCCCTTGGGAACCCATTGTAAATGTGATTCTGCATCTCTGGGGGCCTGCCCTAGAGCATAAACTGACAACAAACTAAATAAATTTGGATTTTCTGAAATAGAAATAAATGTCTCATTTGCATTCTGCAACCTGATTGGCTGAGGATAGCATCATGGGTAAATCTCAGCACAATGCTAGTTAGAATCTTGTATTGTTCTTACATTCCAGTCAACAGCTGCTTTATCATCATATATTTTTCTTTTGTGAACCTTTTAAAATCAGAATTTATTTTATAATAGTCACTCCAGGGTATCTGTTGTGTACAACCTTTCTTCACCAAAATGTGTGACAAATGAGCAAAATGTGTGACATATCATTAAACACAGCTTCTGCAAGCTCAGAACACTACGCTAACAGTGCACTAGTGTTCATGATGTTTGCTGATAATTGAAGCACAGTAAGAATTATGAATTTTTGCTTTAAAACCTCTGTGAGAAATGTAGCATATCACTACCTCCATGTGGGACAAAGGATTTCTGATGGTCAGAATGAGTGACGTACCTCGTAATGTGTGACAGTTGAGAGGTATGGTTGTGCATGTTGGTGTGGGATTTATCACTTCTCCAATGGTTTTAGGCACTAACAGCTTTGCTTCATGCCACACCACCAGAGATAAAGGTAAATCTCCTGATGACTCACAACCGGTTTTACTGTATTTGACTAAATAATTAACCAGGCAACCAAACTCCAAAAGCTGACCCCCTCTTTGCTAACAAAAATTACACTATCCCTTACATAAATTAATAATCATAGGCTGGTGTAACAGACTTACTCATGTTTCATTATATTAAGCGTAGGCAATGTTAGATCCGCTGGTGGAACTGCATTCGGGAGCAAATTTCCTTATAATCCTGGTTTCGTCTCCATATTCTTCTGTGTGAGCTGCCAGGTGGGAGTTTACAATGCAGATGCTAGTATTGTGGAACTGAAACCTCACAGCGACTCCCCTTTGTTACCCTAAAAAAAAAA
Organism: Neoceratodus forsteri; assembly: GCA_016271365.2. NCBI lineage: Eukaryota > Metazoa > Chordata > Ceratodontiformes > Ceratodontidae > Neoceratodus > Neoceratodus forsteri. Next base: position 1,100,067,870 of record CM057451.1, read on the forward strand.
AAAAACAGAGGTCCATGAATGCACTGACAAAGACATTAAGAATGAAGAGTCTAAATGGTTCAAACACCCTGTTTACAAAATATTTACATCCGCTCCAATGTGTGAAAGGTGGTTGATTGTTCTAGATGTTGGTAAAGCCACTAAACCAACATGACATTTGAAAATATTATTTTGCTGCTAAATAGAGGTCTGATGCTGGGGCAATGTGGTAGTCCTACCCAACAATGGGTACTGGTGGTGTACTGTATGGGTCCTATGTACTCGGAGACTGTGAATTAAAATTCCATTATAGTGGTGGGTCCAGTCATGATTGAAATTGCAGGTCCAAAGTTTCTGGATTGCTGCAAAGCTATTGTAGAGCAGTTGCAAGAGGTCAAAAGAAAAATTACTCACCTTAGTAATGTTGTTTCTTCTAATGGAGTCTTGCTATATTCTGACATATGCAGTGAGTCCCAACCTTCAAACTGCTCTGGAGGTGAAAGAGTTAACTTTCCATGCCAGGCATGGAACGCTGAGCTCGAGCTCGGTTGAAACTCTGTCTGTTGTTCTTCAAACTCAACCGTCAGATCTTTATGAGCTAAACTCACGGAGGTCCTGTGTGGAAGCTGTAAACCCACACAGCCAACAGGCTACTAAACATAAGAAGACATTTTTGGTCCCAAAACAAAGACTCAAGTCAGGAGACCAAAAATGAAAACACAATACAAGTCACCCCAAGAAAAGGGGTGAAAAACAACAAGGTGGGCACCTACTAAGTGCCAACACTGCACATGCCCACCCACATCCCAAAAACAGAGGTTCTGAGAGGGGCAGGCAGGGGGAAGGTCAGAATATAGCAAGACTCCATTAGAAGAACTAACATTACTAAGGTGAGTAATTTTTTCTTCAAACAACATGAAGTCTTGCTATATTATGACATATGCAGACTACAAAGCAGTACCTCCATGGAGGAGGGACAGAACCTACTTAGAAATAGGCTCCACATAAGCTGACTAAACGAGCATCACTCCTAGCCTGGATGTCCACGGAGTAATGCTTGTAAAGTGTGAACTGTTTTCCAGGTAGCTGCTTGACATATCTCTAGAATAGGGATGTCCCTGGCAGCAGCCAGGGAAGCAGCTGTACCTCTGGTAGAGTGAGCCCTCAGGCCTGAGGGAGGAACCTTATCCAGTTTTTCATAGCAAATTGGATAAGAGACAATCCACCTGGCAATGGATCTTTTAGTGGCAGGTTCCCTTACCAACCTCACCATAAGTGAGGAACAGTTGGAGGGAGTCAAACCTGTGACCCTTAGTGCGCTCTATGTAGTAACTAAGGCTCTCTTCACATCTAGCTGTGCAGCCTCCTCTCGGCCAGAGGAGGAATGGTCAGCAGTACACGGAAGAGATATAGATTGATTAAGGTGGAAATCTGAGACCACCTTAGGCAAGAACTTCCTGTTAGTCCTGAGGACCACCTTATCTCTATGAAGGAGATAAAATCAGGCTCCACTGACAAAGCTTGTAATTCACTTATCGTCTGGCAAGTGATGGCTACCAGAAACACAGTCTTCCAAGTCAAGTACTTAAGCTCTGCTGAAGACAAAGGCTCAAAGGGGTTGCATAAGCTGAGCAATGCAAACATTAAGATCCCAGACCAGGGCAGGGTCCCTGAATGGAGGTTGGTGTGAAACAATCCTTGAAAAGCTTGGAGAATACATGGTGAGCTGAAAGAGAAGAGGGCTTACCTGCTGAAATAAAAGCAGACACAGCTGCCAGATGCACTTTTAGGGTAGCTGGTCTCAGCTCAAGGTATTTAAGTGGACCATATAATCCAGGACTGTGGGTAAATCAGCAGATTCTGGGAAATATGCTTTCCAGAGCACCATATGGAAAACCTCTTCCATTTGGAATTATAAGTAGCCCTGGTGGAAGGTTTTCTAGAAGCCTTCAGGATATCCATTACACCTTGGGAGAGGTGTAAATCAGCAACTAACTCTCTTCAAGAGCCAGGCCTTGATATTGAGAGATTTGAGAGAACCTCTGGCTATCCTGTTTAGCCAATCACTGGAAACAGGGAGGTACCCAAAGACTGGAGGACAGCAGATGTAGTCCCTTATACAAAAGCAGGAACAAAGAGGAGGCAGGGAACTACAGACCAGTCAGCCTCACCTCGGTAGTGGGAAAGATCATGGAAGCACTTCTGAAGGAGAGATTGGTGGAACATCTGGTTGTCAATGGACTACAGGACCCAAGGCAGCATGGTTTCACCAGGGAGGTCATGTCAGACCAATCTCATTGAATTTTTGACTGGGTGACTAGGGAGGTGGATCAGGGGAGGGCAGTGGACATGGCCTATCTGGACTTCAGCAAGGCCTTTGACACTGTGCCACACAGAAGACTATTACACAAACTGGGGAATATGGGTGTGGGCAGGACAGTAGTGTGGTGGGTAGGTAACTGGCTGGGTGGCAGGACACAGAGGGTGGTGGTAAATGGCTGTCACTCCACAGAGGAAGAGTGACCAGTGGGGTACCACAGGGATCAGTGCTGGGACCGGTCCTATTCAACATCTTCATCAGTGACATTGCGCAGGATCTAGAAGGCAGAATTTCTCACTGTTCGCTGATGACACAAAGCTCTGTAACAGAGTAGACACACCAGAGGGTGTAGACAGAATGAGAAGGACCTGCAGAAACTTGAAGAATGGTCAAGGGTTTGGCAGTTGAAATTCAATGCAAAGAAGTGCAAGATAATGCATATGGGGCACAAAAACCCTGGCACAATATATCAGTTGGGGGTGAGGATATAGCATGCACCAAGCAGGAAGGGATCTTGGGGTTGTCATCTCTGATGACCTCAAGGTAGGGAAACAGTGTGACAAGGCATCAGGTAAAGCAAATAGGATGCTGGGATGTATAGGCAGGGGCATCACCAGCAGGAAAAGGAGGTCATAATTCCGCTATACAAGACACTAGTGAGGCCCCACCTGGAGTACAGTGTACAGTTCTGGAGACCATACCTCACGTAAGGACATAGACAGGGTAGAGAAGGTTCAGAGAGGAGGGCAACAAAGATGGTGCATGGATTGCATCACAAGTCCTATGAAGACAGGTTGAAGGAACTGAACATGTACTCCCTGGAGGAGAGGAGGAGAGAGGGATATGATAGAGACATACAAGTATCTTACAGGGAGAAACAGAGTGCAGGAAAACACTATTTTTAGCGAAAAGATGTTCCAGGACTAGAGGGCATGGGATGAAGTTGGAGGGAGGACGATTCAGAGGAAACATGAGAAAGAATTTCTTCACAGAGCGGGTGGTGGACAAGTGGAACACCCTGCCAGAGGAAGTGGTGGGGGCTGAAACAATCACGGATTTAAGAATGCATGGATAGACATAAAGGAATTCTATATAGGTCAGGGTAAGGGAAACAGACTTCTAGGAAAACAAACTGAACAATAAGCTCAAATGGGCAGACTGGGTGGGCCATAGGCCCTTATCTGCCGACACTGTCTATGTATCTATGATTTGAGGTTCGGTACCAAACCCTCCCTGAGCACAGGTGAACAGGTTGTGATTCCTGGAAGGCACAGGGGAAGATGGACTGCTAAGGACAGTAGGAGTGGATACCAGGGTTGTCTGGCCCAATCTGGAGCAATCAGGATCATCTTGCAGGGTTGAGATCTGATTTTGACTAGCACTTTGAACAGGAGAGGAAGGGGAAAAGCATGAGAAACTTCCTTCCCAATTGAGAACTAAGGCATCCAGAGGGACTGAGCCCAACACTGGGGTCTGCAGCAAAAAGGGAAGTTGGTGATTGTCTGGGGCTGCAAAGATCTATCCGCTGGGTGCCCCATCTGGCAAATATCACCTCCAAGACCAGGGGTCCAGTGACCATTCAGAATGGCCTGGGAAATCCTGCTGAGAGCATCTGCCAGGACATTGTCCTTGCCTGGGAGGTGAACTGCTACCAGAGAGGGTGTTCAGGAAGTAAGCCAGAGACCACAACTTCATTGCTCGTGCACAAGGCTATAGACCGAGTGCCCCTTGCTTGTTGATGTACCACATTGTGGTGGTGTTGTCTGTTCTGACTTGTACAACTTTGCTGTGAACAGATTTGGAAAAAGCTTGAAGTGCTAGAAAAACTGCTCTGAGTTCCAAAAGATTGATATGGAGCAGAGATTCCTGAGGGGACCACAACCCCTGGTAGTGAGGTCACCCATGTGAGCCCCCACCCCAAGAGGGATGCATCTGTAGTAAGGATTAAGGAGTGAGACTGAGTGACAAAGGAACCCCTTGTCTCAGATTGCTCTGATCCTGCCACCACTGTAGGGCCTGGATCAGGGTTCGAGTCACTGGGATCAATTTGGTTAGAGGGTCTTTCCTTTGAGACCAAAAGGCTCTCAAATGGAACTGAATGTCCCTCATCTGAAATCTTGCTCCCTGCACTACTGCTGTAGAAGCAGCCATGTGCCCCAGGAGCTGTAGAAAATGCCTTGCTGGTCAAGACATCTGCAGAGTGAATGAGGAGGCCAGAGGGACCAAGGTCCTTGCCTTGTCCAAAGGAAGGAAGGAAGGCTCTGGCTTTCTCTGTGTTCAGCTCTCTCGCCTATGAAGGTGAGGAGCTGGACAGGCTCTAGAACTGACTTTGAAAGATTCAGAAGGAAACCTAGAGAGGTGAGCAGTTGCTGAGTTATCTGTAGGTGTAACTTGACTTGGTCTGGGGACTGGCCTACTATGAGCCAGTCGTCCAGGTAAGGGAAGATGGCAATTTTTGCATTCTTAGAGAAGCAACTGCTACTGCCAGGCATTTTGTGAATACCCTTGGAGCAGAGGTGAGGCCAAAGGGCATTGCTCTGAATTGGTAATGGCCTGAGGGCAGCTCGAACCTAAGGTACTTTTGATGGGAGCTTCTGATGAGAATGTGGAAGTAGGCATCCTTGAGGTCCAGGGACGCTAGCCAGTCCCCTGGCCTTAGAGAGGGTAGAATAATTCCCAGAGTCACCATTTTGAATTTTGGTTTTAAAAGGTGCTTGTTTAAGCATCTGAGATCCAGGATGGGCCACCATTCTCCTGTCTTTTTGGGGTAAGGAAGTACCTGGAGTACAACCCTTTGCCCTGGTGTGAGGGTGGAGCCCTTTCCACAGCTCTGAGAGCCAGGAGGAAAGAGACCTCTGTCTCTAGGGCAAGTGCCTCTGGTGGATTTGCAGGTGGAAAGGATCTGGTTCTCATCTTTGGAAACTTTTGAAGCTGAGAACCAGTCCCTGGCTTACTATTTCCAGGACCCACTTGTCTGATGTCAGAGACTCCCAGCCCTGGACAAAGTAAGCCAGCCTGCTCCCTACAGGTAGCTGAGAATCGGCCCTGGCAACCCCATCAGGGTGCCTGCTTGGCAGGAGCTTTGGGCTGAGGGGTGGAAGCAGTCCTGCTTGTACCCAGTCTGCCTCTCCTCTAAAGAACCCCTCTGGGCATAAGCAGAAGAGGAGGCCTGGGCTTGGTAAAAGGCCTATGAAAGCCTGCCCCTGCCCTGGAAGCTGCCTTTGAGGAGTGGCCTGCTTTTCCTTGGCCTGTGCACTCCTATAGGTGGTCCTATACTCATCCATTTTCTTCATGTAATTCTCTGTCTGCTCCCCAAACAGGGAATTACCCACAACAGGAAAATCCATGGCCTTAGTCTGGGTATCCTGTGACAGGCTAGTACATCTGAGCCAAGCCATTCTGCTGAAGTGCCACAGATGTAGCCATGACTCTTGATGACACATCATTTGAGTCCACTGCAGCATGGAATTGCACCTTAGATGCCTCAATCCATCACAGCAGCCACCTGCTCCAGCTCCTTGGCAAGCTGGCCTAGGGACCTGTTTTGCTAGAGCCATAACAGTATTCCATCTGGATTTCTGATATCTAGCAACATATATAAAATTTGCCTGTCTGAGTCCCAAGGATGCTGCCATGTACTGTTTCTTTGCCATGGCATCAATCCTCCTGGAGTCCTTGTCCGGGGTGTGTGAAGCCAAGGGAATATTTGCCTTGTCACAGGCTGCAGCCTGCACTACTCAACATGGCTGCATTGTTGTGTAAGGAACTCCATATCAGAGCCTGACAATGTGTACCTCTTGTCCATTCTCTTATCCACAGGAGGTATAGTGTGAGGAGTTTTTAGAATTTTAAATGTCTGTTTCCCAAAAGATTTATGCAAGGAATAGACAGTCTCCTAGACTCTGGGATATCCATCATTTCCACATAGTCAGGCTCCTCTTGATCATCCACAGCTTCCTCCATAGGTAGTTGGAGGGTTTCAGCCACTTTTTATAAAACATAAAATGAGAAGGGACTCAGAAAGCCTAGGAGGAGACACTCCTGAAGGTCTGTCTGGGGAGATGTCCGGTCAATGGGCACATCAGACTTTCAAATCACATTCACTCTCCTCATACTCCTCTTCCCCTCCTCCGGTTCATAATATTCCTCTAAATCATACTCTTGAACCGGTGGAACTGGCCGAACCGGTGCTTACCTGATGGTGCCGGTTCAGTCGGAACTGGGGAAAGCGACTGGACAATTTTAATCGCTTGGCTATTTCTTCAGCGGTTGGAGAGGAATGTTTGGCTCCACACCAGCTGATTTCCTAGTCCTTTTGCTGGGACCGACTCCTCAGAGTCGGATCTCCTTGCCCGAAGAAGTCTCGCCCTGGTCAGAGGGGCACTCCTCTGGTTCGGTTGGAACCGAACCGGGCTGGCCATCCGGTTCAGCGGACTTTTTAGCCTCCCTTCCCTGAGCCTACCAACTCTAGGGTAGCTGCAGGAAAATTTTACAAATCTGGCAGTCTGCATTGAGGTGGTCAAACCCCAGACAATAAGACAGGTGGTGTGGGGTCAGCCTTGGCAAAGACTTCCCACACACATACTGCAGCGTTGAAACCCAGTGGGCCCGGTTTTTCTTTGGGTTTCTCCAGACATCAAGTCTCCAGTCCCAACCAAACTTACCCGTTTATGGCAATCCGTCAGTAAGACCCTCTTATCGGTTCCCAACCGTAGTCACGGGTCGTGGACAAAACGTAATGAAATCCATTTTTTAGAACCGATAAGAACGTTAACCACCACTCTAAATCACAGCTTAAGATATTTTAATAATCTGATCGGTTCAAACCGAACCGATAAACCGTTTACAAGTTCCACACAGAAGAAAATTAATGTAAAACCTATCTAGTACTCACAAATACCACAGACAGAGTCTGAACCAACTTGATTGCGGTTTAAATTTGGTTAGAAAACCGAGAAAAACAATACTTTAACCGACAAAATGAACCAAGTAGAAGGAGAAATCTCCGGAGTGACTGTTCAGTGAGGCGGAGTAAAGAATCTGACGGTTTGAGTTTGAAGAACAACAGACAGAGTTTCAACGAGCTTGAGCTCAGTGTTCCATGCCTGGCATGGAAAGTTAACTCTTATCACCCCAGGAGCAGTTCAAGGTTGGGATTCACTGCATATGTCAGAATATAGCAAGACTTCATGTTGTTTGGACAGTGCTTGCATTAACCTCTGCTGAACCTTGTATATGGAAAGGTTTGACCTGTACCAGAAGCTTCGAAAACATGTCTTGTAATGTATTGAAAGTATTGGAATTGCTGATAGAGAGGAAAGAGGTATGTGTGTGTGTGTGTGTGTGTGTGTGTGTGTGTGTGTGTTATATATATTCTTTGCAAAAAACTGTGTTAATGCAACATTTAGGGTTCAGGCTAAAGCCACAAAGAGTAGGGAAATGTGGCTTTAGGGTTTTCCAACCTAAAATCCTTCCCCCACCCTCAAACAAATCAGGTGCAGACTTCCTTGAGGTTGTCAGCCCCAAAGCTCACCCCATTCTATACACTCCAAAACATACATATCTAATGGGATGAGCTTTAGGGTTGATAGCCCCAAGGAAGACTGCACCCCTGATTTTTATTTATTTATTTAAAATTTGATAACCAGGAAAGGCACACAGAGCAGAAGCTGTCTTCCAGGTGCAACTCGGGACGGGGCACAAATACAACAAAGGGAGGGCAACAGACAGATACAGTGTAGTACAGAATAATATTTACAGCTTAATATTTACATTACAATACAAGCACGAGTTGTATAGAATAGAGAAATACACAGGGTAGGTTAATACACATCACGGAACACAATGCAAAGTTAGAGCAGGAGCTACAATGGGAAGGGAGGGCCTATAAATACAGACGGAAAACAAACCATAGTGGTAGCAACTGAGTCAGAGAGTATAGGGAGGGAGAAACATGGGCATGAGATGGGAAATTAGGGCCTTGGGACAGCTGCAGGATGTAGTAGGGGAGGGCCTGAGGAGGTGAATGACAGCAGGAAAGGAGGAGGTGAAACGGGTTTGAGTGGTGAGATTGTTTTAGATGGATTGGAGTCTATAGGAGAAAGCTAGTTTCCTGTCGAGTGCGAACTCGTGAGAGGGTGAAGGAACGATGGCAGTTTGTAGTGTGAATTGTAGGGGAGGGAGCAGCAGGATTAAGGGATTAAGGAGGAGAGGAAAGGTAGGAAGGAAGAGTTCCAAAGCAGAATTTGGAGATGAAGGTGGAGCAGTGATACATGCGTCTCTACTATGTTAGGGATTGGAGGGATAGGGAGGAGCACAAGTCACAGTGGTGTGTCATGTGGGGAAAATTAGAGGTGAAACAGAAGGCATTAAAAAGGATGTCTAGTTTGGTGAGAGGTGGCAGGAGCAGCACTGAAGACCACATCAGCGTAGTCAAAGGCAGGGAGTATCTGTTTCACCAGCAGGTCACGCCAGACAGAGATGAGGAGGCTACCCTTATAACAGTGGAGTAGACCAAGTTTAGGACGTAAATTGGAATGCAAGGCCTTGAAGTGGGAGAAAAAGTCAAGCGAAGGATCAAGCCCACACCTAGGTATTTGTAGGCTGGGGCATTATCGAGGGGAGAATTTGCAAGGGTGTAGAAAGCTGGAAGGGTGGGGAGCCGGGCAAGATTTTGTTTGGAACCAAAGGTCATAACCATGGTCCTTTTGGTGTTCATTTTAGGTAGTTGGCCATGAACCAATTGGATACTGAGGTAAAATCCTATTGTAGTGGGGTTTGGATGGCTTCGGCAGAAGGACCGGAAAGGAAAGGGACAGTATCTGCCACTGTATGTGTGGATCATGGCATGGGAGCAGGCAGAGGGAGGTCACTGATGAATAGGGAGCAGATGACTGGTCCAAGGATTGAGCCCTGGGGACGCCTGCAAGAGGGGGGGCGGACAGGGTGTTATTGATTTTACTGACTGAGACCGGCCAGTTAAGTAGGAGCTGAACCAGGAGACAGATGGTGAAAGGCCGATGGAGCTTAGCTTATTTAGAAGAGGATGAGGGACAGAGTTGAAGCCCTTGGCGAGGTGTATGAATATAGCTGAGGTGATCAGCCCTTGATCAATTGCAAAGTGGATGGCGTCCGTAAATCAAAGGAGGGAGGAGGTGGCAGAGTGGAGTTTCCTGAAGCAAGACTGGACCGGGAAGAAAGTGTTTAAGGTGGACAGGAAGTCATTGCCTAATAAGAACCAGAGATTCTTGGACCTTGGCAAGAAAGGGAGAAGAGATATGGGGCAATAACTGCCCAAGACAGTGGGATCACCCCTTTGTGTAGGGTGTAATGGTGGCTGACTTCCAGGCAGAAGGGACGGTAGAGGTGGAGATAGATAGATTAAGGAGGTGAGTTAGAGGGCTCAGGGATAGAGAGGTAGAGATTTTAAGTAGTCTGGGATGAAGGCCGTCAGGGCTGGATTTCAGAGAGTTCAGGGATAGAATAGCCCCAAGAACTTCCTGTAAGGGTTACGAGAGGAGCAGTAGAAAGTCAGGAGGGCAGAGAGAGGGAAGGGGAGGGGCTTGGGCAAAGGAGGAGGGGGTCACGAGGAGGCACAGGTCATAAAGAAATTGTTTAGGTATCTGTAACAGTGGAAAGGTCCTAGGGATCCTACCGTGCAATGAGTGGGGGGGGTTCGGAGGAGGAGTGCAGGAGCGAACGGAGATCATTCCAAAGGAGGACGGTGAAGTGTTCGAGAGTGCAGCTGGGTTTTGAAGTAGGCAGCTTCACAAATACGCTTTGGTGCAGCTATTTTGAAGGGTTCTGTAGCTCTAAAGGTCAGCAGGGGCACAGGTGGCTTTGAAGTGACGCCAAGCAAGGTCACAGGTTTTGCAGGCAGAAAGGATGCTTGGGGAGATCCATGGATTGTGTTTATGCTTTACCCTGACAGATCTCAGTGGAGCATGGACATCCCAGATTTTTAGAAAGATATCTGTAAAATGGGTGTCAGCTGGAGAGCAGCATTGACAAAGGGGTGTAAAGGACTGGAGACCAACTGGCTGAGGCCAGGTCAAGGAATAGTTTGATTGAGTCAAATGATTTGAGGGCTCGGTATTTAATGTACTTGGGAGGGGTCTTAACTTTCTGATGCAGAAAGTGGGACAGTGATCACTCAGTACATCAGGCAGCACACCAGAGGAGCAGATGCGGTGAGGGTGGGTAGCTAGTATCCAGTCTAGCAAGGTATGGAACTGGGATCTATGGTTTACGTGAGTGGGCTCACGGAACAACTCGTCCAGTTAAGTGCTTCAGTCTATGAAAAGGGCTTTGGAGGAGGGTGAGCCAGTCCAGATTAAAGTTGTCAGGAAGGATCAATTGACTCTACGAAAGTGCCATTGTGGTAATGGAGTTGACGAGGATACAAGGGAGAAAGGCGAGAGTTTGGGGAGGCGTATAAAATGGCAACAAAAATAACACTGAGGATGGAAAGGTGAACTTTGCCAGGTGCAGCAGGGATTTATTTAACTCTAAAAATTGATTAGTGTTTTGCTCATGAAAGTGCTAAATCTTTGTGAAAATGCATAGCTCTTGCCTCACTGTGTTTAACAAACACAGCACTTCTAGAAAATCTATATAAATACTTTCTGTACAGTTAGTATAGTCCAAGAAAAACTGCTAATCAATTATTTAAAACCCTGAACAGTCTATGGATTTCAGGACAGCTTAGTGGTGTGCAATAGTGCAAGACAGGGAGATACGGTAGTAGATAGCGACTCAACCTCCTCTTTACCATGGTCTTGCCGGAGAAGGTTACAGTTTGGGAGGGCAAGTTGATTTTCTGGGACATGTGATGACAACCACATATCCGAGATACACAGAATGCTAGAGGAATACTGAGTGACCCAAACTTTGATATCATCTAATTTGGGGAGGAGGCTACGAACATTCACGTGGAAAAGCCTCAAACCCTTGGGGAGACCCTGTGGAGAGGTGGGGGGGAGGGCCAGGGTTAAGTTCCGACATCCCCAGCCAGGAGAAGGAGATAGACCAGGAGGTGATAGTGGAGGGAATATTATTTAATCTTTAGCCGGTATCCACGGAGGGTGACATTTGGAGGGTAGAAATACCCTCAGGAGATGATGGAGGGCTTCAAACTTAGAGGGAGGAGTAGAGCAACCCAGGATGATTATTTGGTGTGAGGTACTGTAATTTGGAGGAGAAAGAGGGGGAGATGGGGAATAATGAAGGAATTGGTAGAATGGCCCCAAAGGGACACAGTGAGGTAAGGGTACACCTAGAAAGGGATGGGGCGGGAGTCTGGTGGGAGACAGGAAGAAAGAAGAGGGCTAGAAGGGTGAAGCAGGATACTAGGGAGGCTATGGAAATGCTGAGGTAAGGAGTTAGTGTCTGTCTTACAGCTATTTGGCTTGACCAGGATTCAGCTGTTGAGAAATCAAACACCCTCTATGGGTGAATTTGTATGAGCTGCAAACAGAAAGTGGGGACTTAGTCCATGACCTCCTCTATTTAAGCAATGTCAGCAAAGGGTGGGGTGGGGAAGTATCCTCTCAGAGTTCAGCGGCCTTTGCTTGGGCCAGGGCCTGACGCCTCAAGGGAAGCAGCCCCTGGTCAGGGGCTTCCTAAGTGATATGATGCCTGGGAAAGGAGAGAAAGAGAAAAACTTAGCACTAGCAGGGAACATTTTAGCAGGGAGGAGATTCATTAAATAAGATCGAGGGAGGGCTTGAGAAAGTAAGTGGTCACAAATTATCATGGGCAGAGGGGTGGGGAGGGCTAAGGAGGAGCAGTAAAGCAAACTAGTACAAACTTTCCCAAGTCAGCTACAGGCTAAACATTTTACAGCAATTGATTCACTCAGTCCCTGCAGAATATTCCCTAAATCTGCATCAGGCTAAACATTTTACAGGGCAGGCTAGGCATTTTTCAGCAATTTGTTAATTAAACATCAGCCAAGTTAATAGAAACTGGCATAAACATTAAAAGTTTAAGGCTGCCTTAGATCAGCGGGCGCAACTGCCGACTGGAAAAAGGTGTCAAGATTCAAAAGTTGGTGGCTGGACCATTCGCGTCACCATACCTTCAGAGTTCAGCGGCTCTAGCTCGGGAGCTTGTAAGCCCGTGGCTGGGAGAGCAGCCCTGGTCAGAAACTTCTGAGGTAATGCAGGCCTGGGAGGCGGAAAGAAAGAAAACTTAGCACTATCAGGGAAAATTTAAGAAGGGAGGAGACTCATTAAATAAGATTGAAGGAGGGCTTGAGAAAGGCGTCACGAACTATCATGACCAGAGGGGATGGGAGTCGGAGAGAATAGCAGAGGGCTAAGGAGGAGCAGTGAAAGCAATTTTAAACTATTCACTAACCTCCAGTGCAAAATTCCACAAGTCACCTACAGGCTAAACTTTTGATTTGTTTGAGGGGTGGGTGGGATTTAAGGGTTGGAAACCCAAAGCCACTGCTTTCCTATTTTTGTGGCCTTAGCCTGAACCCTAAATGTTGCATTCATGCAATTTTTTTCAAAGATTTTCTTTACTTTTTGAGATAGTATATCATATCCTTATTTGCCTGTGGGAGAGCAGGGCCCGAAACGTATGTTGTAGGCCCCGCGCCCATTTGTAGTACAACAGCAAACAAATTGTCAGCACAGACTTATTACCCCACCTCATGAACCTTGGTATTGAAATCCTTCAAATCCCTGCCAAAACATGATTCCACGCCACTGCAATGTCATTCCACGCCACAGGTACAAAAAAAGACAGTTTGGGCAAGATTTGAAAAATGACAGTTAATCACGTTTTGAGGTGGTATAAAAAATTGCTATGTTGAAAATGTGGAGTCAAAATATTTAAAATTACCAAAATTATGAGCGAACATAGCAAAATTTAAACAGAAGTGTATAACTTTGCCATTTTATATATTGTGACTCCAAATTTTCAACATACCTTTCTTATGACCCCACCTCATGAAAAGAGCAGTGGAAATGTTCAAATATTGCCTGAAAGGTGATTTCGTCAATGACTGCAAGATACGCCTTTCCTGGCCCGATGGATAATTCCACCACCAACGCTCATGAGGTGGGGTCTCATAAAGCTATGTTGAAAATTTGGTGTAACAAAATATGCAAAATGCCAAAGTTATGCACCAAAGTTGAATACCCCATTGAAATACATTGAACCTCTTTCAAACAGCAGTCGGCATTTCCAGCAGCAAGACGCCAATTAGAGAATGAATCTTCAACCTGGGACCCCTTCAGGTGAGTGAGGGGTGGGGGTGGGGGTGCTGAGTGGAAGGTTGGGGTGGGGATGGATTGGGAGGGATCTTTTCTTTTTTACAGTTTAAAAAAAAGACATCAAGGGACTGTTCTTTATTACAGACAGGACAGCAATCGGAGGGTGGAGGATTCCACTAGACACCAGGGAAAGAAACATTTCAATAGGGACAGTGATCAGAGGTGGTGGGTGCCACTAGACACCAAAGAACTATCTAATAATTATGGGGACAGCAATTGGAGGGTGGGGAGTGCCACTAGATACCAGGAAAAATTCAATAATTAGGGGATGGCGATCAGAAGGTGGGGGTGACACTCGACACCATGGAAATATTTAATCATTATGGGGATGGTGATCGGAGGGTCGGGGTCACCACTAGACACCAGGGAAATATAAAACAATTATAGGACGGTGATTGAGGGTGGGGTGCCACCAGACACCAAGGAAATGTTAAATAATAACAGTGGCATGGATTCATATGAAAATGTTCGTCACTAACTCCAAACGGTAAAGAGGAAGCATCACAAAAAGGATTTAAAATGTTTTAAAAATACATTTCGGGTCATTTGTCCAACAGTAAACTGCAGACTCAACCAACGGTCCCCATGAGCAAGACAGATGTGCTAATCGCTCTGCAAGATGTCTTTTATAGTGGGTGTTTAATAAATTTTTTTAAATAGAAACAAGATGGCGGCAAATGAATTTCCTAAAAAAAAAAAAAAAACAAAGCACCCCCAAAAAAAAAAAATTATTTTCACTATCTGGATCTCAGAATCCACACATCCAACTGGAACTAAACTTAGAACATGCAAATCTGCTGGAACCATTGTGAAGTTATTAAAATTAAAATTAAAAATTGGGGTGTTGGCAGTGGCAAGGCGTCTTGCTTGCAGCGTCGATATCCTGAGTTCAGGGATGGACTCCGAGTCAGAGGGCCAGCCAGGAAGAGGGACTGAGCATCCTAGTAACAATGCTCCTTCTCTGGGGAGTGGGTAGAGTGTCTGGCGCTTTAAAGACCCTTGGTAGAGGCTGGGGATTCCGCCCGTGATCAGAGTCATCAGTTAAGGGGGTGGGACAGGCGTAGGGTTTCAGCCCCTGTACGTCATTACATGCCCCGCCCCTGGGACCAGCATAAAAAATGACCGTGGTCCCACTATGATGCTTGTCCTGGTCACGCCGTATCCACCTCCTGGTGACTACCGAGATAGTGTTCCATCGGTTGATTTGCCCCTGCTGCCCCACCCGGGAGGCCAAGCCCAGGGCCCAGCGGTGATGCTGCTAGTAATCTAGATGAGTTTCTATGGGAAGGATTATCTAGGCGGCCCCATCTTGTAGGGGCAAGCCAGGGTGGTGGGCAGCCATGGTGGGGGCAGAGTATGGAAGGGTGTGGGTGGAGATTAGGGATGCGTGTCCCCAAATGTAAAAACAAGTGCAAACAATTGGTTAATAAACTGCATACTCAGCCCTAAATACAGTGGCGCTACCACAGTATCTTTTCTCCACATTTAAAGTGGCAGGTGGAGGAAAGAAGATTTTTATTCAGTGTTTGTTGCACTTTGAGACTTTTCTCTAAATTTGTAACAGGTAATGTGGAGAACCTAGCTCAGGAAATTAATTACGAGGTGAGTAGATTAAAAAGCTGTGAATCAAGCTGGCCTGCTGGTGCAGCGGTTGGATTTCCACTTGCGGCGTCAGCGACCGGGTTGGGAATGAGCCCAGGGAGCTGGAGGGTCAGGGGGACAAGGCTTGAGCGTCCCCAAGACAGCTCGCGCTTCTCCATGGAGGGAGGGATAAGGTCCCGCGCAAGACTGATCCCAGGCAGAGGTCTGGGGTACAGCATGCACTGAGACAAGAGAGGGAGGACGCCACGGACAACAGCGCTTATGCACCTTGACGCCAAGGGTTCACGCGACGTCGACAGAACACTGGAAAACAAGCACCAGAACGCCGAGGGGAAGGAACGCCACTGCAGACCCTAATGGCTCCCTCCTGCCTGGACTGACGGGACCCGACAAAACTAGAAGCATCGGGGTGTTTGGGCCCCACCCGTCGCCTGGGGATATAACCACGGCTCCATGGAGAACTGCCGCAGAACATAGAAACATATAAGTTGACGGCAGATAAGGACCACACAAGGCCCATCCAGTCTGCCCATTTCTTTTCTACCTTATAAATGTGCCATCGGCCTTTGCTCTGTCAGTGGCCTATCTATTCATAGTCATTTGTATTGCTCCTTTATGCCTATCCCATGCCTGTTTGAAGCCCTGCACTGTATTCATAGCCACCACTTCTGGTAAGCCATTCCATGCATCCACCACCCTTTCTGTGAAAAAGAATTTCCTCACATTCCTCTTTATCGGCCCCTCTAATCTCATGCTGTGTCCTCTTGTCCTGCTATTTTTTATATTTAAACATGTTAGACTCTTTCACCTTGTTAATGCACTTAAGGTGTTTGAATGCCTCCATCATATCACCTCTCTCCCTCCTTTGCTCAAGTGTATACATATTGAGCTCTGTTAATCTGTCCTCATATGTCTTCTGATGCAGTGCCTGCACCATATTGGTTGCCCTTCTCTGGACTGCCTCAGTTTGGTTAATGTCCTTGTGAAGGTGTGGCCTCCAATACTGCATGCAGTACTCCAGATGGGGCCTAACCAGTGTCTTGTAAAGAGGGATTATTACCTCCTCTTACGACTTGTGATACCCCTACTAATACACCCTAACACCCCCTAGCCTTACCTACTGCTTTAGAGGTCTGCTTGGATGATTTCAGGTCAGCAGTGATGATGATGCTCAAGTCTCTTTCTTCCTCTGTGACTGCTAGCAACTCCCCTCCCAGCCTATAGGTGGCTTCAGGGTTTCTCTTCCTATGTGCATGATTTTGCACTTCTTTGCATTAAATCCTAGTTGCCACTCTTCTGACCATTTTGCTAGTTTATCCAGATGTCTTCTCATTTTGCCCACCCCATCTGGATCATCTACTCTGTTGCAGATCTTGGTGTCATCTGCAAACAGACAAGCCTTACCCTCTAGTCCATCTGCAAGGTCACTAATAAAGATGTTGAAGAGGACTGGCCCCAGGACTGATCCCTGAGGTACCCCACTTGTGACTTGCATCTCTTCTGACTGTATACCATTTACCACCACTCTCTGTTTTCTGCCCGTCAACCAGTTTGCCACCAGTTGATCAACTTCTGACCCACCCGAGCCTACCCAACTTATTTATCAATCTTCTATGTGGAACAGTGTCAAAAGCTTTGCTGAAGTCAAGGTAGGCAACATCAACTGCTCCCCTTGGTCCACGACTCTGTTTACCCAGTCAAAGAAATCTATGAGATTAGTTTGACAGGACCTTCCTTCTGTAAACCCATGCTGTCTTGGATCCTGTGCCCTATGGATTCCAGGTGTTGCACTATCCTTGCCTTAAGGAGTGCCTCCATAATCTTGCCCACTACTGAGGTAAGACTGACTGGTCTGTAGTTCCCCGCCTCCTCCCTGCTACCACTCTTGTGGAGCGGGATCACATGAGCCCTTCTCCAGTCTTCTGGGACCTCTCCTGTGCTCAGAGACTCACTAAACAGTTCTGCTAATGGCTCTGCTAGTTCCACCTTTAGCTCCTTAAGTACCCTGGGATGTATGCCATCAGGTCCCATTGCCTTATCCACCCTGAGCTTAGCAAGCTCTTGTAGGAACCTTTCTTTTGTGAAGGGAGTAGTGCTCACCTCCTCACCCCTGTGTCCATGATGCTGAGCTGTGGGCCCTGCCCTACCTTCTCTTCAGTAAATACTGAGCAAAAGTATCTATTTAGGATAGATGCCTTTACAGGGTTCTCCTCCTCACAAGCTCCCTTTTCTCCACTAAGCTTAGCAATACCCCCTCTGGACGTTCTCCTTTCACTAATGTTATCTATAGAAAGTCTTGTCACCTTCTTTACTTAGGTGCTAGTGTTTCCTCAGTTTGGGACTTTGCCTGGCTTACTGCCTTCCCTGCTTCCCTTAGTGCAGTTTGGTATGCCTCCCTATCTTCATCCCGCTGTGTTCCTTTATATTTCCTGAAGGCCAGCCTTTTGGATCTGACCTTTCTTCTACTGTATTTGAGAACCAAAGCGTTTCCTTCTTCTTTGCACTTCCTTTTCGGTCTAACACAATGGGATGTTGCTTCAAGTATTGCATCCTTAATGCTTGCCCACTTTGCCTGTACCCCCTTCACCTGTGTTTCTTTTGCCAGGGCTAGCTTAACTCTGTTGGCCATCTTATCAAAGTCAGCCCTCTGAAGTCCCATATTTTGCCTTGGAATGGGATGATTTAGATGTAGTAGCCAAACTGAACCATACCATGTGATGGTCACTGGCCCTCAGGTGACCTTCTACCTGGTGATCTGTGATCCCTTCCCTGTTAGTCAGTACTAGATCTAGGATAGCCCTGTCTCTTGTGGGGTTGCTGTACCAGTTGTTTGAGGCCCTCCTCTGCAGGAATCCACTATGTGTCTAGTTCTGGCAGATGTTCCTGCTGGTATTGACCAATCTGTATCCGCATGTTGAAGTCTCCCATTATCAGAACCTCCCTTTAGCTGTCATGTTTTGTATATCTTCTAACAGTAATGTGTCTATGTCCTCCCCTGGTCTGGGGCCTGTAGACAACCCCAGTTCTTATGGCTGTCCCATTTCCTGTTTCAGGGTGACCCACAGTTCTTATGGCTCCTTATGTGTATTCTGAATTTCTGTAGCTTTGATATTTTCCTTGACATACAGGGCCTCCTCCCCCCTTTTGCACCTCGGTCTCTTCTGAACAATACATAGCCAGGTACTGAAGTCTCCCAAGTGTGATTACTGGTAAACCACATCTCACTAATTGCTACTATGTCCAGTTTAGCCTCTGACATTATTGCCTGCAGGTCTGGGATCTTATTTCCCAGGCTGTGAGCATTTGTGTACATGATTTTCCATTGGCCAGATTTTGGTGTGTTAGTTGTTAGGTGAGGTTTGGCATTACCCCAGGTAAGGAGGCGAGACAAGGTGACATCTGAGCATCTCTCCGACTGAGCGGGTTCTGCAGGGGAGAAGGCAAAACAGAAAGTAAAAAGAAATAAAAGCTGTGAATCAGATGTGGTGGTGGTGGTGGGTGGGGGTGATCTGCAGGAGGTTTAGTAGGGACAGGCAGTTGGGGCACCAGGAAGCAGGAAGGGAGATGAAAGTAGTAATATCCAGCATGTCCCATCACACTTGTGCTCCACTGGGTGAGTGGCACAATGCAGGAGCAGGGCATCTGCCATGGGGCATCTGCAGAGTGAAAGCAGGCTGCAGGAAATTCTGTAAATGGGACACTGGGATAAGGCAGGAGGTGCCATATAACTGCTCTTCTATACTGTGAAACTCAGCTATGGGCAGGTCACTAAAACTTGTCAACATACTGCAAACATGTACTGAGTAGTAGACACCAAAAGAAAGGCTAAGGTGTTTTCTGCTTTCTGGTGATTTTATGTGCATGGACTCGGTATTGGCTATTAAAGTTTGTCGATGTATTTTTCTGCCAGAGTTCAGTTTGTTCGGTGAATTGAGTGCTCCTGTTCTCTCGACTTGATCCTTAGTTGAGGTAGTCAACCCTTTATTCCCTTTTGGGTGCAACTGATTTTTTTGTTTTTATATAAAGGGAACATTGTTTAACCAGAAGTGGCACACTAAGCTGAAGCTTTCTTCCAGATGTGACCTGGGAGCACACGGAAGTTAAGTGACTTGCTCAGGATCACACAGTAGACACCAAGAAAGCAGTGTTTTGTGTAGATTGAGAGGGACTGAAATTCTAGAAAGACTCAGAGGAAGGATTTTGTTTGCACTGCTTTTGTGAAATGCTATCCTCTACAACTTTATTTCTTTGTTATTGATAATAAAATACTACTTGCAAATTTTATAGCTTCTCCTGTCTATGCCTTGACCACACCCCTGCCCAAAGGGTCAGTCCGCAATCTCATCAACACACTTGGTCTTACAGACCCATGGTGTACTTATATCCAGGAGTTAAGAATATACCTTCTGCTCAGCAGCTCATGGTCAATTTTCAAGAACTATTTTCTGCAGAGCAAGGACTGCCTCCTTGATTGGGTGAGTGTCAAATACAGGCTAGAGTAGTATCTGAACATTCCCTGTTTTTCCTTACAATTAACACAGTCACCCCCACAACAAAGAAAACGGAGAATGTAACAACCAAATATTAAGACCCTTTATTCAACAAATTAAACAATATATCTTAGACTTTATTCAAACTAATAAAGGTTCACTTTCCAGAGTAGACACTTTTGGATAGTGTTCAAGTGTAATCTGAAGGGTGAATTAATCAGATTATGTCTAAAAGAAAGAAGCAGAACAAAAGCTAGTGAATTACATAACCAGATTCGACTAACTAAAAGGACCGTGGTCTAAAAACACCCCTGAAACTATTCGGACTTAATTAAGTTTAATTAACTTAATTAACAACAAGAGGGATAGGATAAGGAAATGTACCAGCTTGCATCTAGAAAAGTCACCCGTATGGTGAGGGGAGCTAAGTCCAGTAAAGAGCAACGGCTGGCACAGGGATACATGGAGGGAAAAGGGTTCTTCCGGTACATTGGGGAGCGGAGAAAACTAAGGGCCATCTCAGCAGATTGAGATCAGAAGGAGGGTGGGTGGAAGAGGCGAGGACCAGGCAGAGGTATTTAACGAGTACTTTGCCTCTGTGTTCACTAGGGAGGGATGGGATATCTACAAAGCAAGGCACAAAGGGATAGAAGCGGCAGGGAGGGATCAGGGAGCAACAGAAATGGAGCAAAAGGGAGGAAAAGGTACCCCAGGGTGTCACATCTGGATAAGGATAAAAAGACCAGTAAGGTGGAGGGGACGGATGATGCCATCCCACAAGGTGTGGTTGCCCTCAAGGCCCTAAAGAAAGACAATTCTGGGCCGGATGGCATTCAGTATCCGAGAGTACTATGGGAATTGGCGGACATACTGGCTACACTTGGCGGAGCTTTCAACAGGTCACTTGAGACAGGAGGGTACTAGGATTGGCGAGAGGCACATATGGTACCAATCCATAAAGGGGGGGTCAAGGAAGTACCAGGAAACTATAGACCCATCAGTTTAACCTCGGTGGTGGAAAATTAATGGAGAGTATACTAAAGGAACGATTGGGGGTTTACTTGGAGGAGGTGGGAGGTCTGATAGTCGGCAGCATGGGTTTGTGCCAGGTAGATCATGTCAAACCAACCTTGTGGAGTTCTATGAATGGTAACATCAGAACTGGACAGAGGTAAGCCTGTGGATGTATTATTCTTGGACTTCAGCAAGGCGTTTGACTCTGTCCCCACAATGGTCTGGTGGAGAAACTGATGGGGTTAGGAGTAGGCCTTTGATGGTCAGATGGATTGAAAACTGGATAGCTGGATGCACTCAGAGAGTAGTGGTCTGTGGGGAGCTCTCGAACCCTACAGAGGTTGGTAGGTGGGGTACCACAGGGCTCGGTCCTGGGTCCAATCCTGTTTAATGCATACATATCAGACATCAGGGATGGTATAGGTGTGAAATGAGTCTCTTCGCGGATGACTCCAAGATGGGAGCAGTAGTTGAGGGAGAAGAGGGAGGTTGGCCCTGCAAGGGACCTGACACCCTGGAAAGCTGGGCTCACACATGGAAATTAAATTTCAATATCACCAAGTGCAAGGTGTTGCATCTTGGTCGGGAAACCCTAAACACAGGTACACCCTGGGAGGGAGGTGCTGAAGCCTCAACAGGGAAAAAGACCTAGGGGTCATGGTGGATACATGTATGAATAACACTGAGCAGTGCAGGAGAGCAGCTAGCAAGGCAAACAGGATGTTGGGATGCATCGCAAGGGGATCACCCTAGGAGCAAGGAAGTGATTCTGCCGCTGTACAATGGACTGGTTAGACCACACCTTGAGTACTGTGTACAGTACTGGAGACCACACTTGAAGAGGGACATACAGCTCCTGGAGAGGGTACAGAGGAGGGCAACAAAGATGATACGAGGGCTAGGATTTGACTTATGAGGACAGACTTGAGGAGCTCTGCCTGTTTTCATTGGAGGAGAGGAGAGACAGGGGGACATGATTGAGGTCTTCAAGTACCTCAAGGAATAAATTGGCAAACATGGAGGATCTTTAGACTAAAGCAGGGAGGCATCACCAGAGGGCATGGTTTGAAGTTGGAAGGTGGAAGGTGAGGGGAAAGAGGAGGAGGTTTTTCACTGAGAGGGTGGTGGACTTGGAATGCTCTGCCTGGTGAGCTGGTTCAGAGATCCACAGTGGAGAGCTTTAAGAGAGGGTGGGACAGACACAGAAAGTGGATGTATCAGATGATGGCCTGTCCCGGGGTGGGATGGATGATAGGGTTTCTGGAGCACAAGGGATGGGAGGGTCTCGCACCCAACTAAGGATCTAGGTTCGAGCAGACTGATAGACCATAAGGCCTAATCTGCTGGCAAATAGTATGTTAGTAAGTTCACTGCAGGCCTGCTACGCTGAACTCAACAGAGAAGCAATGGAGCTTGCTATATACTGAGCCAAAATTAAATTTCTAGGGCGTGGATATGGTGCACTTGTCCACACTCTGGCAGTCTTCCTTTCCTTTAAGTTCTGCTTGAACATCTTCAAGCTAAGCTGCTCCTACCTACCCGGTGGAACCCTCCTCAGCCCGCCCGTGATGTCAGATCTTCCTTTCCACTGAAGAATATGGAAATTACGATTTACCGTAATTATTGATCTTCTTGGACAGTCTCCATCACTCATTCACACTAGTGGGGATAGCGCTGGAGGTGCTAGGACCAAGCAGGAGCCAACATTTTTCAGAAGGGTCGGCGCCGAGAAAGGACCATGCATGTGCGGCACTGCGAGAGTAGCTCGCGCCTGTGTAGGCTATCTCGGCGCACCCCCAACCGCCAGCACCTTTCGGACCAAGGAGGCACAGTAACTAATGAGAATAACTCATTCTGAGTTTCTGGGCCTGAGAGGACCCAGAAGCCTTTGTAAGAAAGGTCAAGAACAATGTCTTCACAGTCCAACCACAGGACCATGAAGACCAGGAAAGAAAATGAGTGAACCCAGGGATGGTGGTGGGCATGGAATGAGTGATGGAGACTGTCCAAGAAGATCAATCAATCAATCAATCAATCAAATTCTTTATTTATCCAGGTGAACACCATTGAGCAAGCTCATTTACAAGGTGGACCTGCATTACACAAGTCAAGTAACAATGCATTTATATACAGACAAATGAAAAATTACTCACCTTAGTAATGTTGTTTCTTCTAATGGAGTCTTGCTATATTATGACTATTGCAGTTTGCCCCAGCCTTAGAACTGCTCCGGAGGTGAAAGAGTTAACTTCCATGTAGAGCATGGAGCTTAGAGCGAGCTCGTCTAGAAGCTCTGTTTGGCTGGTTTCAAATCAAAACCGCTGATCTTTACGAGCAAAACTCACTAAGGTTCTGTGTGGAAGCTGTAACCTACACTCAGCCAACTGGCCACTAATATATTAACACATTTTGCTGGTCCCAACACAAAGACTCAAGTCAGCGGACCAGAAAATTAAGATAAAATAACTAAATAAACACAACACCCAAACATGAAAGAGGGCATCAATAAATGCCAACAGAGGACTACCCACCCCATACCCCAAAGTAGGAGTTCTGAGAGGGGCAGGTTGGGGAGGTCATAATATAGCAAGACTCATTAGAAGAAACAACATTACTAAGGTGAGTAATTTTTCTTCAAACAACATGAAGTCTTGCTTATTATGACTATTGCAGACTACACAGCAGTACCTCCATGGAGGAGGGACAGAACCTACTTAGGAATAGGCTCTGAAGCACGGTTGTTCCAAACCGAGCATCCCTCCTGGCCTGAATATCCAGGGAGTAATGCTTGGTGAAAGTGTGTACTGTCTTCCAAGTAGCTGCCTGACATATCTCCAAGATAGGGATGTCTCTAGCAGCAGCTAGAGATGCAGCTGTACCTCTGGTAGAGTGAGCCCTCAGGCCTGAGGGGGAACCTTACCCAGCTTTGATAGCAAATTGGATACAAGAAATGATCCACCTGGCAGTGGATCTCTTAGTGGCAGGTCTCCTTTCCCAACCTCACCATAAGTGAGAAACAGTTGGAGGGAGTCAAACCTGTGACCCTTGGCACGCCTATGTAGTAACTTAGGCCCTCTAACATCTGTTGTGCAGCCTCCTCTCACCAGAGGAGGAATGGTCAGTGAAGAACACTGGAAGTGAAATAGATTGGTTAAGGTGGAAATCTGAAACCACCTTAGGCAAAACTTCCTGTTAGTCCTGAGGACCACTTTATCCCTGTGAAAGGAAATAAAGTCAGTTTCTACTGATAAAGCCTGTAACTCACTTATACACCTGGCAGAAGTGATGGCTACCAGAAATACAGTTTTCCAAGTCAATACTTAAGCTCTGGCCAAGACAGAGGCTCAAAGGAGGGTTGCATTAGCTGAGCAATGCATACATTAAGATCCCAAGCCGGGCAGGGTCCCTGAATGGAGGATTGGTGAAACAATCCTTTAAAAACCTGGAAAATACAGGATGAGCAGAAAGAGAAGAGGGCTTCCTGCTGAATGAAGGCAGAGACAACAGCCAAGTGCACTTTCAGGGTGGCTGGTCTCAGTCCCAAAGAATTAAGATGGACCATGTAGTCCAATACAGTGGGTAGATCAGCAGATTCTGGGAAACACGCTTCCAGAACACCATATGGAAAACCTTTTCCACTTGGAGTTATAGGTAGTTCTGGTGGAAGGCTTCCTAGCAGCCTTCAGGATTTCTGAGAACACTTTGAGAAAGTTGCAAATCAGCAAACTCTAACTGCTCAAGAGCCAAGCCTTGAGGTTGAGGATTTGAGATTCGGATACCAAACTCTCCCTGAGCACAGGTTAACAGATTGTGGTTCCTGGGGAGACACAGGGAAGATGGACTGCTAAGGACAGAAGGAGGGTACCAGGGCTGCCTGGCCCAGTCTGGAGCAATCAGGATCATTTTGCAGGGCTGAGACCTGATTTTGACTAGTACTTTGAACAGGAGAGGAAGGGGAAAGGCATAAAGAAACTTCCTTCCCAATCGAGAGAAAGGCATCCAGGGAACTGAGCCCAACACTGGGGCCTGCAACAAAACAGTGGAAGTTGATAATTGTCTGGGGCTGCGAAAGATCTATCTGAGGAGTGCCCCATCTGGCAAACACTATCCCCAGTACTAGGGGATCCAGTGACCATCGTGATGGCCCTGGGAAATCCTGCTGAGGGCATCTGCCAGGACATTGTCCTTGCCTGGGAGGTGAACTGCTATGAGGGAAGTGTTCAGGGAGTAAGCCAGAGACCACAACATCGCCTCGGTGCACAAGGTCAAGACCGAGTGCCCCTTGTTTGTTGATGTACCACATTGTAGTGGTGTTGTCTGTTCTGACCTGTACCACCTTGTTCTGAACAGATGCAGAGAAACCTGAAGTGCTAGAAAACAGCTCTGAGTTCCAACAGATTGATGTGGAGCAGAGATTCCTGAGGGACCATAATCCCTGGGTGGAGAGGTTGTCCATGTGAGCTCCCCATCCCAAGAGGGATGCATCTGTAGTAAGGGTCAAGGAATGGGACAGAGGGATGAAAGGCACCCCTGTCTCAGATTGCTCTGATCCTGCCACCACTGAAGGGCCTGGATCAGGGTTCGAGTCACTGATTAACTTGGATAGAGGATCTCTTCTTGAGACCAGAAAGCTCTCAAATGGAACTGAATGTCCCTCATCTGAAATCTTGCTCCTTGCACCACAGCTGTGGAGGCAGCCATGTGCCCTAGGAGCTGCAGGAAATGCCTTGCTGGTCGAGAGACCTGCAGAGTGAAGGAGGCGGCCAGGGCCACTAAGGTCCTTACCTTTCCAAGGGAAGGAAGGCTCTGGCCTGCTTTGTATCCAGTTCTGCGCCTATAAAGGTGAGTACCTGGACAAGTTCCAAAACTGACTTTGAAGATTGAGAAGAAATCCCAGAGAGGTAAGCAGCTGCTGGTAACTAGCAGGTGTGATTTGATCTTGCTCTGGAGACTGACCCACAATGAGCCAGTCGTCCAGGTAGGGAAAATGGCAATCTTTTGCCTTATTAGGTGAGCGACTGCTACTGCCAGACACTTTGTGAACACCCTTGGGGCAGAAGTGAGGCCAAGGGCATTGCTCTGAACTGATAATGGCCTGAGGGCAGTTCAATCTGAGGTACTTTCGATGGGAGCTTTGATAAGAACATGGAAGTAGGCATCTTTGAGGTCCAGGGAGGCTAGCCAGTCCCCTGGCCTTAGGGAGGGTAAAATCATTCCCAGTGTCACCATTTTGAACTTTGGCTTTAAAGGTGCTTGTTTAGATATCTTAGATCCAGGATAGGCCGCCACCTCCTGTCTTTTGGGGTAAGGAAGTACCTGGAGTACAGACCCTTGCCCTGGTGAAGGGAGAAACCTTTCTACAGCTCTTGAGCCAGGAGGGTTGAGACTTCTGTTTCCAAAGCAAGAGTCTCTAAAGGGTTTGTAGGTGAAAAGATCTGGCTCTCATCTTTGGAAATTTCTTGAAGCTGAGAACAGACCCTGGCTCACTACTTCCAGGACCCACCTGTCTGAAGTTAAAGACTGCAAGTCCTGGATGAAGTGAGCCAACCTGCCCCTACAGGTAGTGGAGAGCTGACCCTGGGCATCCCATCAGGGTGCCTGTTTGGCAGGGGCTTTAGGCTGAGGGGTGGGAGCAGGCCTGCTCGAACCCCATCTGCCTCTCCTCTGAAGAACCCCTCTGTACATAGGCTGAAGAGGAGGGGCCTGAGTCTGGTAAAAGGCCTGTGAAAAGGCCTACCCCTACCCCTGGGGCTGCCTCTGAGGAGTGGCTTGCTGTTCCTTGGCTTGTGCACTCCTGTAAGTGGTTCTATATTCATCCATTTTCTTCATATAATTCTCCTGTCTGCTCCCCAAACAGAGAATTTCCCACCACAGAAAAATCCATAGCCTTAGACTGGGTATCCTATGACAAAGTAGTACACCTGAGCCAGGCCAATCTCCGAGCCACAGATGTAGCCATGACTCTAGAGGATACTTAGAATCCACTGCAGCATGGAATTGCACCTTAGATGCCTCAATACCATCAAGAGCCACCTGCTCCAGCTCCTTGCGAGCTGGCTAGGACCTGTTTGGCTAAGGCCATGACAGTATCCCATCTAGATTTCTGGTATCTTGCAACATAAGCCATATAGTTAGCTTGTCTGAGTCCCAAGGATGCTGCCATGTATTGTTTTGGCCATGGCATCAATCTTCCTGGAATCCTTGTCAGGAGGATGTGAAGCCAGTGGAATATTAGTTTTATCACAGGCTGCAGCCTGAACTACCCCAACATGACTGCATTGCTGTGAAAGAAAATCTGTATCAGGACCTGACAAAGTGTACCTCCTGTCCATCTTTTATCCACAGGAGGCACAGAATTAGAGCTTTTAACATTTTATTGTTTGTTTTCTAAAAGATTTGTGTAAAGGATGGACAACCTCCTGGACTCTGGGATATCCATCATCTCCACATAGTCAGGCTCCTCTTGCTCATCCAAAGCCTCCTCTAAGGGAAGCTGGAGGGTCTCAGCAACTTTTATAAAACAAAAATGAGAAGGGACTCAGAAAGCCTAGGGGAGACTCACCTGAAGGTCTGTCTGGGAGATGTCCGGTCAATGGGCACATCCAGACTTTCAAAGTCACATTCACACTGATCATAATCCTCATCCCCTCCTCTGGTTCTAGAACTCTTCTATATCATAATCCTGAACCACTGGAACCGACCGAACCGACCTTTTGCTAGACAGTGGCGGTTCGGAGGAACTGGGACAGGGACTGACAATCTGTATTGCCTCTGATATCTCAGCAGCAGTTGGAGAAGGAATTTGGACTCCAAACCTGCTGATTTTTAGATTTCTTTGCTGGAACTGGCTCTCAGAGCCAGCTTTTGCTTGCCCGAGGAAGTCTCGCCTGGTCTGAGGGCACTCCTCCGGTTCGGTTGGCACAGAACCGGCTGGCCATCCGGTCAGTGGACTTTTGGCCTCTCATTCCCTGAGCCTGCCCACTCTCTGTCCAGGGTGGCTGCAGGAAATTTCTACAAATCTGGCAGTCTGAATTGAGGTGGTCAAACCTCAGACACAGACACATAGAGTGTGGGTCAGCCTTGGCAAAGGCTTCCCCACAGACACTACAGTGTTGAAACCCAGTGGCCCGGTTTTTCTTTTGGGTTTCTCAGACATGATGCCAGCCTAACCAACCAACTTGCCCTTTTGATGGCAGTGCCAGGCAAGACACCCTTATCGGTTCCAAACCGTGTCACGGAGTCGTGGAAAAACCGTAATGAAATCCGTTTTTTAGAACCGATAAGAACGGATCCGCACTCTAAAAGCCTTAAAAGGCTTTAAACATATATTTAAATAAACCCGATCGGGTTCAACCGAACCGATAATACTTTACAAGTTCCACACAGAAAACCCTTTCTATTACTTACTATTACTATAGACAGAGCCTGAACCGATTGGTTTTGCAGTTAAAATAATGAAATTGCGGTTAAATTAAACCGAGAAATAGCGCTTTAAACCAAGAAATGAACCGAGCAACAGGAGGAATCTCCGGAGCGACTGTTCAGTGAGGCGGAGATAAAGAATCTGACGGTTTTGGTTTGAAACCAGCCAAACAGAGTTTGTAACCGGAACTACGCTTAAGCTCCATGCTCTGCATGGAAGTTAACTCTTTCACCTCCGGAGCAGTTCTAAGGTTGGGGCAAACTGCAATAGTCATAATATAGCAAGACTTCATGTTGTTTGAAAGACAGTAGACGCAAGAGTACAATAGTACAGGTAGGCCTGCAATAAACAGGCTAAGTAAAGATCATTTGGGTTCAGGTAAAGACAGTCGGTAAGGGTATACATAACAATAGGGTAGCAAGTTAGTGAAAATTTATACCAGATACAACAATATACATGGTTTAGTATTCCTGTAAGGTAAAGGCATTATAGTCCAGTGAAGAGATTAGTTAAAGTGGATGCTACAAGCAAAGAGACATACACAGTTTAAAAAGACCCAGGTGTATCAAAGGGGAGACGGTCGGGAGAAGTGGGCAGCCAGTGTGTGTGGGGGTCTGAAACTGGGATAATACTAGATGCTAAGGAATGACATGCTGTGGGTATACAAGGAATAGGTGGGTGAGGGAGGGTGAGATTTAGGGCGGTGGATAAGTAGGTGGCTCAGGGACAAGTTATGCACTGATACAAGAAGGAAGGAGGATTGGAAAAGCAGAGAGGATGTGGAAGGGGTGTAAGTAAGCCAGGATCATTGGAAGCAGTTGCAGGCTTCTGTAGTGTATTTTGAGTATAAGGACTTAAACACAGTGAGACTAACAGGAGTCCTCAGTTTCAGTGATTTCTGTAGCACATTACAGAGTGACGGTAGAATGAATCCTAAGGCAGCTCTCCCAAAACGTGTTAGGGCTTTGGGCACTTTCAGAAAAATCAGTGAACAACTTCTAGGCATAGGTTCCAGGCATATTGAGTCAGGCAATCAACAATGTACTGCGGAAGTTTGCCAGTGATAGCTCTGTATGTCCAGAGAGCTGCATTTTCATTTCATCTGTAGTGTAGGGAGGTCCAACCTACAGCCGCATATAAAGAGCAGTGATGGGTGGAGAAGGGAGATCAGTGATGAAGCGCGGCTCTGTGGTAAAGTATGTACAATTTACTGAGGTATGAAGTAGCACATTGGCTGTATATAAAGTCGGCATGAATCAATTAGGGAAAGGAATGTAGACTGAACTAGCTGTCTCTTGGCCTCTGTAGTTAGTAGGCGGATTAACGTGAAGAAGAGACCTAGTCTCTGCCTAGTTTTTAACAAATCCTCCAGGTGGTCTGCAAAGTAGAGTTTGAAGTCTAGCCAGACCCCAGGTATTTGAATTTCGCACAAATTCCAGGGTTTCTTCTAGGAGGGTGGTGATAGGGGGTAGAGCAGGGTAGGCTGCATGCTTAATAGCTGAAAATAGCATCGCCTTTGTCTTTGGCATTGAGTAGCAATTTTTTACTAAGGAGCTGGTATTGAAGTATGCTGAAGTCAACTTCCAGATCACTACAGGCAGTTTCAGGAGTTGTACGGCTTAGGTAGATCACCGTACCATCTAGTGAACAGATGAATTTTCACCTCATTGATGCCTGAGTCTATATTGCTGATGTAGATGGCAAATAGAAGTGGTCCCAGGATGGATTCCCTGCGGCCCTTTTTAACAGACCTGAGGGGAGAGTCCACCGGCCTTGACCTGTTGGTGCCTATCAGAAAGGTAGTTGTGGAACCAACACAAGGAGGTAGAATCTAGACCAATAGCTTTTAATGAAGAAAGAAGGAGGCTGTGGTTTACAGTGTCAAAGGCCTTACTTAGGTCTAGGAAAATGGCGAGACACATTTTTTGTTCTCTAGCTCGCTGCCAGTCATTTGTCACCTTGGCCAGGGCCGTGACTGTACTATGTTCAGTTCTGAAACCAGACTGCATTGGGTTTAGCAGGTTAGTATCATCTATGAAACATTTCAGCTGGCATTCACAATTTTTTCCAGTTTTGATAGTACCAGGAGAAGGAGATGGGCCTGTAATTGTTTAGATCACAGGGTCTCCGGATTTAAACAACGGAATAACATGCGGTCTTCCACAGTTTGGGGAGGGTCCTTGAGAAAGGGACAAGTTAAATAGATACGTAATAGGTAATGCCAAGACATGATAGGCAATCTTTAGGTAGTATGGATCAAGATGTCAGCGCGCACTTTTTCTGATCTCCAACTGGAGGAGAAGAACTTCAACCTCTTTAGTGAGGCAGGAGAGAATCAAAAGACTGTATCTGAGAGACAAGATTCTGACGGTTGCATGGTAAGCTGGGAGCGTAAGTTGCATGCAGGTGAGTTATCAAAAGCTAGCCCTGAAGTAGCAAAGTGATTGTTGAAGGCTCGTAGTATCTCTTTATTGTTGTTAATAGTTACATTGTCAGAAATAATTTTGAGGGAGAGTGTTTCCTGTGGTATTACCAGAAAGTTCTTTATTGTGGACCAGAACTTGGTAGGGCAGTTGGGGCAGTGTCGAGTTCAGAGTGACAGAAGTTGGACTTGGTTTCCCAAATTAGCTTTGTACAGTGGTTTCTGGCTGTTCTGGAAAGATACTAGTCTTTGGCTTTGTGGGATTTGCATGCTAGCTTCCAGAGCTTGTCTCTTTAATAGTGCTGCCTTAATGTCTGCTGTAAACCAACGGCACTTTCTAGCCTTTATGTGGCTTTTGTCTAAGGGTGTGGTTGTTAAGAGCGCTGGATACAATTTCATGGAAAATGGCATATGCAGTTTCTACTGATTTGGCTAAATAAAAGGTCTGCCAAAGCAGGGAGGCTTTCAGGTCATTGATATATGTAAGCGGGTCAAAATTCGCTTGACCATTTGGTAGAGAACTTTGCTGAGGCTGTTGGTTTAGGGACTGCTCTTATGCCAGCAATAAAGCAATGGTCACTAACATTGGCAGAAAAGATCCCAGCATGGGAAAAGAAATGGTGTTTCAAACAACATGAAGTCTTGCTATATTATGACATATGCAGTGAGTCCCAACCTTCAAACTGCTCCAGAGTTGAAAGAGTTAACTTCCATGCCAGGCATGGAACGCTGAGCTCAAGCTCGGTTGAAACTCTGTCTGTTGTTCTTCAAACTCAAACCGTCAGATTCTTTACTCCACCACTGAACAGTCGCTCTGGAGATTTCTCCTTCTGCTCGGTTCATTTTGTCAGTTAAAGTATTGTTTTTTCCTTGCTTTAATCGAATTTAAACCGCAACCGGTCTGTTCAGGCCTGTCTGTGGTATTTGTGAGTACTAGATAGGTTTACATTAATTCTCTTCTGTGTGGAACTTGTAACTGTTTATCAGTTCGGTTTGAACTGATCAGGTTGTTTAAAATATTTTAATCTATTATTTAGAGTGTGGTTACCGTTCTTATCGGTTCTAAAAAAACGGATTTTATTACGCTTTTTCCACGACCCATGACACGGTTGGGAACTGAAAAGAGGGTCTTGCCTGGTGGATTGCCATAAACGGGTACGCTTGGTTAGGACTGGCACTATGTCTGAGAAACCCAAAGAAAAACCGGCCCACTGGGTTTCAACACTGCAGTGTGTGTGGGAAGTCTTTGCCAAGGCTGACCCCACACCACCTGTGTTTATTGTCTGGGGTTTGACCACCTCAATGCAGACTGCCAGATTTGTAAAATTTTCCTGCAGCTACCCTGGAAAAGAGAGTTGGTAGGCTCAGGAAAGGAGGCCAAAAGTCCGTTGAACGGATGGCCAGCCCGGTTCGGTTCCAACCGAACCAGAGAAAGTGCCCTCTGACCAGGGCGAGACTTCCTCGGGCAAAGGAGAGCCGACACTAAGGGGTTGGTTCCAGCAAAAGGACTAGGAAACATAGAAACATAGAATTTGACAGCAGATAAGGACCGCGGCCCACCCAGTCTGCCCATTTCCCTGCCTACTGGATAAGCTGCAGATCCTAGTTAACCAGCAGCCTACTTCTTCCTACCCCATCCCCTAGAATTGCCTTATGACTGTCCCATGCATGCTTGAATTCCACCACTGTTTTTGACTCCACGACCTCCTCCAGAAGGCTGTTCCATGCATCCACAACCTCTCTGTGAAAAATACTCCTTAAATTACCTCTGAGACGCCTCTATCTTCAAATTATGCCCCTTGTTCTTGCACACTCTTTTTTGAAAGATGCTACCCGCTTAGACTTTGTTGATTCCTTGAGGTACTTGAAAGTTTCTCATGTCCCCTCTCCTCCTTTCCTCGAGGCTATACATATTAAGCTCCTTTAGTCTCTCTTCATATGCCTTCTGGTGCAGACCCTGCACCATTTTAGTTGCCCTCCTCTGGACAGCTTCCATCCTGTCTATGTCTTTGGAAGACTGGGTCTCCAGAACTGCACGCAGTACTCAGATGGGGTCTGACCAGCTGTCTGTACAGAGGGATAATAACTTCCTGTTTTCTACTGGTGATGCTCTCCTATGCATCCCAATATCCCCAGCCCTCATTGCTGCCCTCTCACATTGCTTGCCCACCTTTAGGTCATCTGATATGACTACCCCAGGTCCCTTTCCATTTTGTTGTCGTAGTATCTCACCCCCATTGTGTACTCTTCCCTGGGTTTTTGTTTCCCAGGTGCATTACCTTACACTTCTTAGCATTGAATCTAAGCTGCCATACATTTGACCATTCCTCTAACCTTGCCAAGTCCTTTTCATCCTTTCCACCCCACCTTGTGCATCAAC
Organism: Neoceratodus forsteri; assembly: GCA_016271365.2. Taxonomy (NCBI): domain Eukaryota; kingdom Metazoa; phylum Chordata; order Ceratodontiformes; family Ceratodontidae; genus Neoceratodus; species Neoceratodus forsteri. The sequence goes on from CM057451.1 coordinate 1,100,100,785, forward strand.
TCTGTTGCAAATCTTTGTGTCATCTGCAAAGAGACATACTTTTCGTCCAGTCCTCTGCAATGTCGCTTATAAAGACATTGAAGAGGAGTGGTCCTATACTGAACCTCATGGTACCCCACTAGTAACCCCTTTCATCAGAGTGACTCCATTTACTATTACCTCTGTGTCCTATTTACCAGCCAATTTTTACCCAGACTGTTATCTTGGGACCCACTCCAGGCTAGCTAACTTGTATATTAATCTTTTGTGTGGGACTATGTCAAATGCCTTGCTAAAGTCTAGGTAGGCCATGTCCACAGCCCCTCCCTGATCTACTACTTTGGTCACCCAGTCAAAGAAATCTATCAGATTTGTCTGGCATGACCTTCCTGCTGTGAATCCATGCTGCCTTGGGTCCTGTGCCCCACTGGCCTCTAGATACTGACAATTCTTTCCTTCAGAAGTGATTCCATCATTTTCCTACCACTGAGGTTAAACTAACAGGTCTGTAGTTTCTGCTCTGCCTTGCTCCCACTTTTGTGAAGGGAATCACATCTGCCCTCCTCCAGTCCTCGGGTACCACCCCATCCTCCCATGATTTGTTAAACAGGGTAGTCAGTGGTGTCACTAGTTCTACCCTTAGTTCTTTAGAATTCTGGGATGAATCCCATCAGGCCCCATTGCTTTGTCCACCTTCAGTTTTAAGAGTTCTTTCAGAACCCTTTCTTCTGTAAATGGGCTGGTATCAACTTCTGTATCCAGAGTGTTTCTACTGTTTGTTCTAGGTAATTTCCCTTCCTTTGTAAATACTGAGCAAAATATTTGTTTAGTATCTCTGCTCTTTTCACAGTCACCCTCTGCCCACCCCTCCCTTTATTAAGCCTCACTGTCCCTCCCTTGGTCTCCTTCGGCCCCTGATGTACCTATAAAAGGTTTTATCCCTTCTTAACTGAGTTGGCTATCTTTTCCTCGGTTTGGGCCTTTGCTGTTCTGACTGCCTTCCCAGCTTCCTTTTGCTTTAACTGATACAGTTCTCTGTCCTGCTCCTTCTGTGATTCCTTGTACTTCCTGAAAGCTTTCTTTTCTCTTGAACCTTCACTGCCACTTCCTTTGAGAACCATAGTGGTTTCTTACAGCTTTAGTTTTGTTTATTTGTTTCACACAAAGGCTTGTTGCCTCTGTGATGGCAGTTTTATTATTCCCATTGTTCTTCCACACCTCCTTCCTGCCCATTTGCTAGTGCATTCCTTAGGCACTCACCCATTTTGGCAAAGTCAGCTCTCCTAAAGTCCAGTACCTTTGCCTTTGTATGGCTTGACTCTGTTGCTGTGTTTATTGTGAACCATACTGTTCGATGGTCGCTAGTTCCCAGATGGCTACCCACTTCTACATCTGTGATCCCTCTTCATCTCCATTTGAGAGAACCAGGTCTAAGATTGCTCTCCTCTGAGTGGGCTTAAATACTAGTTGTCTAAGGCATGCCCCTGTAGGGCATCTAGAATAACCCCTCACTTCAAGTGGCTGCGCAACTGCACTCCAGTTAACATCTGGCATATTCAGATCACCCATCAGCAATATCTCCCTTTTTGCCATACTAAGTATACTTTCTATCATTTCCTTGTCCATTTCCTCCCTGAGAAGGGGTCTGTATACAACCCCTGTGTGGATTGTGTTGCCATTGCTGGTCTCCAAATTTACCCACAGTGCTTCTTCTCCTCCTGTTTTTCTTTGTTCTGTTACTTTGATTCCTTCCCTTATATAAAGATCTACTCGTCCTCCCTCTTTACCCTCTCTGTCTCTCCTGTACATAGTATATCCTGGTATGTTTACGTCCCAGTCATGGTTTTGTGCGAACCATGTTTCTGTGACTGCCACGATATCCAGATGTTCCTCCTCCATCAAGGCCACTAATTCAGGAAGCTTGTTACTCAGACTACGTGCATTGGTACTCATTGCTTTCCATTTTTGATGGCTTTTACTTTCTGTTGCAGCATCCCCACTGACCTTTCTACCTCGGGTCTTTTTCCCATTTAGTACCCTGTTTTGTAGGGAGAGGCTGGGATTTTCCTGCTGCTTATCAGCTGGTGTGGAGCCAAAACTTTCCTCTCCAACCGCTGAAGAGATAGCCAAAGCGATTCAAATTGTCCAGTCGCTTTCCCGGTTCTGACCCGAACCGTGCACCATCAGGTAAGCGCCTGTTCGGCCGTTCCACCAGTTCAAGAGTATGATTTAGAGGAATATTATGAACCAGAGGAGGGGAAGAGGAGTACGAGGAGAGTGAATGTGGATTTGAAAGTCTGATGTGCCCATTGACCCAGACATCTCCCCAGACAGACCTTCAGGAGTGTCTCCTCCTAGACTTTCTGAGTCCCCTTCTCATTTAATGTTTCATAAAAAGTGGCTGAAACCTCCCGCCTCCCTATGGAGGAAGCTGTGGAATATAGAGGAGCCTGACTATGTGGAAATGATGGATATCCTAGTGTCTAGGAGACTGTCTATTCCCTTGCATAAATCTTTGGGAAACAGACATTTAAAATTCTAAAACTCCTCACACTATACCTCCTGTGGATAAGAGAATGGACAAGAGGCACACATTGTCAGGCCTGATACGGAGTTCCTTACACAACAATGCAGCCATGCTGAGGTAGTGCAGGCTGCAGCCTGTAACAAGGCAAATATTCCCTTGGCCTCACATCACCCGGACAAGGACTCCAGGAGGATTGATGCCATGGCAAAGAAACAGTACATGGCAGCATCCTTGGGACTCAGACAGGCAATTATATAGCTTGTGTTGCTAGATATCAGAAATCCAGATGGGATACTGTTATAGCTCTAGCAGAACAGGTCCCTGGCCAGCTTGCCAAGGAGCTGGAGCAGGTGGCTGCAGATGGTATTGAGGCGCCCAGGTGCAATTTCATGCTGCAGTGGACTCAAATGATGTGTCATCAAGAGTAATGGCTACATCTGTGGCACTTTGCAGAATGGCTTGGCTCAGATGTACTAGCCTGTCACAGGATACCCAGACTAAGGCCATGGATTTTCCTGTTGTGGGTAATTCCCTGTTTGGGGAGCAGACAGAGAATTACATGAAGAAAATGGATGAGTATAGGACCACCTATAGGAGTGCACAGTCCAAGGAAAGGCAGGCTACTCCTCAAAGGCAGCATCCAAGGGGCAGGGGCAGGCCTTTTCATAGGCCTTTTACCAAGCCTAGGTTCTCTTCTGCTTATGCCCAGAGGGGGTTCTTTAGAGGGAGAGGCAGAAGAAACAACATTACTAAGGTGAGTAATTTTTCTTCAAACAACATGAAGTCTTGCTGTATTCTGACAATCTGCAGACTACAAGCAGTACCTCCATGGAGGAGGGACAGAACCTACTTAGGAAATAGGATCTGAAGCATGGAAAAGAAACCGAGCATCACTCCAGCCTGGATATCCAGGGAGTAATGCTTGGTAAAGGTATGGACTGTTTTTCCAGGTGGCTGCATGACAAATTTCTAAGAGAGGGATATCCTGGCAGCAGCCAGGAAGCAGCTGTACCTCTTGTGGAATGAGCCCTCAGGCCTGAGGGGTGAGTTTTTCCCAGTTTTTCATAGCAGAATTGTATACAAGACACAATCCATCTGGCAATAGTTCTCTTGGTGGCAGGTTTTCCTTTCCTACTCCCATAAGTGAGGAACAACTGGAGGAATCAAACCTGTGACCCTTGGTATGCTCTATGTAGTAGCTAAGGGCTCTTTAACATCTAAACTGTGTAGCCTCCTCTCTTGGAGGAAGTATGATCAGTGAAGAAGACAGGGAGAGACACAGACTGATTCAAGTGGAAGTCTGAAACTACTTTGGGCAAGAACCTCCTATTGGTTCTAAGGACCACTTTATCCCTATGAAAGAAGATAAATCAGGTTCCACTGACAGGGCTTGCAATTCACTGATATGTCTGGCAGAGGTAATGGCTACCAAAATACAGTTTTCCAAGTCAAGTACTTAAGCTCCGCTGAGGACACAGGCTCAAAAGGAGGTTGCATAAGTTGAGCAATACAAACATTTAAGTCCCAGGCAGGTGCAGGATCCCTAAAGGGAGGATTGGTATGAAGCAATCCTTGAAAATTTTACAGAAACCAGGATGAGATGATAGTGAGGAAGGCTTCCCACTGACAAAAAGCAGAAACAACTGACAAGTGTACCTTGAGAGTAGCTGGTCTGAGGACTAGGCCATTAAGATGGACCATATAATCCAGAACTGTAGGCAATTCAGCAGTGTCTGGAGATATGCTTTTGGAACACCAAATGCTGAATCTTTTCCATTTGGAGTCATAAGTCCTTCTGGTGTGGCTTTGAAGGCTTTGAGAATATCCAGAACCCCTGGGACAGGTGCAAATCTGCATACTCTAACTCTTCAAGAGCCATGCCTTGAGATTGAGAGACCAAGATTGGGGTACCAAATCCTCCCTGAGAGGAGGTCAACATGTTGTTATTCAGGGAAGATGGACTGCTAGAGACAGCAACAGGGGGTACCAAGGCTGTCTGGCCCAGTCTGAAGCAAGCAGAATCACTTTGCAAGGTTGTGACCTTACCTTGACTAGAACCTTGAACAGTAGAGGAAAGGAGGGAAGGCATACAGAAATTTCCTTCCCAGTTCAAAATCAGAGCATCCAGAGGGACTGAACCCAAGACTGGGGCCTGCAACAAAACAGAGGAAGTTGGTGATTGTCTGGGGCTGCAAAGAGATCTATCTCTGGAGTGCCCCACCTTGAAAAATCACTTTCAACACCAGGGATCCAGGGACCATTCGATTCTTATGAGCAAAGGCTAACTATACTATATGGAAATTGTAAACATTTTTAACTAGCCAATCTATCAACAAAAGTTTTGTATTCCCAAAGGAAGACTCAAGTCAGGAAACCCAAAACCAAAACCTATTCAAATAAGATTATAACATAAGCACCAAGTAAAAAGGAGAGGGTGTGCTGAAAACACCCCGGGTGCAACACTGCACCTGCCCACCCACTTCCCAAAACCAGGTTCTGAGAGGGAGGCAGGTAGGAGGTCAGAATACAGCAAGATTCCATTAGAAAAACAATTACTAAGGTGAGTAATTTTTTTTTCAAACAACATGAAGTCTTGCTGTATTCTGACAATCTTCAGACTACCAAGCAGTGCCTCCATGGAGGAGGGACAGAACCTACTTTGGGAACAGGCTCTGAAGTACTGTTGTGTTAAACCGAGCATCACTCCTAGCCTGGATATCCAGAGAGTAATGCTTGGTAAAGGTATGGACTGTTTTCCAGGTAGCTGCTTGACAAATTTCTAACAGAGAGATATCCCTGGCAGCAGCCAGGAAGCAGCTGTACCTCTTTAGGAATGAGCCCTCAGGCCTGAGGGTGGAATTTTTCCCAGTTTCTCATAGCAGAATTGTATACAAGAAACAATCCACCTGGTTCTCTTGGTGGCAGGTTTGCCCTTTCCCACTTCCCCATAAGTGAGGAATAACTGGAGAGAATCAAACCTGTGACCCTTGGTATGCTCTATGTAGTAGCAAAGGCCTGTTTTAACATCTAAACTGTATAGCCTCTTCTCCCTGAGGAAGAATGATCAGTGAAGAAAACAGGGAGAGACATGGACTGATTCAAATGGAAGTCTGAAACCACTTTGGGCAAGAACCTCCTACTGGTTCTAAGGACCACTTTATCTCTATGGAGGAGATAAAATCAGATTCCACTGACAGGGCTTGCAATTCACTGATATGTCTGGTAGAGGTAATAGCTACCAAAACACAGTTTTCCAAGTCAAGTACTTAAGCTCTGCTGAGGACATGGGCTCAAAAGGAGGTTGCATAATTTGAGCAATGCAAACATTTAAGTCCCAGGCAGGGGCAGGATCCCAAAGGGAGGATTGGTATGGGGCAATCCCTTGAAAAATTTACAGAACACAGGATGAGATGACAGTGAGGAATGCTTCCCACTGACAGAAAAGCAGAAACAGCTGACAAGTGTACCTTGACAGTAGCTAGTCTGAGGCCTAGGCCATTAAGGGACCATATAATCCAGGACAGTAGGCAATTCAGCAGCTGCCTGAGAGATATGCTTCTTGGAAAACCAAATGCTGAATCTTTTCTATTTGGAGTCATATCTTTCTGGTGGCAGACTTCGAGAGGCTTTGAGAATATCCAGAACCCTGGAACAGGTGCAAATCTGCATACTCTAACTCTTCAAAAGCCATGCCTTGAGATTGAGAGACCGAAGATTGGGGTACCAAATCCTCCCCTGAGAGGAGGTTAACAGATTGTAATTTCTGGGAAGAGACAGGGGAAGATGTACTGCTAGAGACAGCAACAGGGGTACCAAGGCTGTCTGGATCAGTCTGGAGCAATCCGAATCACTTTGCAAGGTTGTGACCTTACCTTGACTAGAACCTTGAACAGAAGAGGAAAGGGAGGGAAGTCATAAAGAAATTTGCCTTCCCAGTTCAAAATCAGAGCATCCAGAGGGACTGAACCCAAGACTGGGGGTCTGCAACAAAACAGAGGAAGTTGGTGATTGTCTGGGGCTGCAAGAGATCTATCTCTGGAGTGCCCCACCTGAGAAAATCACTTTAATACTAGAGGGTCCAGGGTCCATTCCGATGGCCCTAGGAGATCCTGCTCAGTACATCTGCTGGCACACTGTCCTTCCCTGGAAGGTGTACTGCTATCAGAGAGGTCTGCAGAGAATAAGCCAGGGACCACAATTTCATGGCTTCGTGCACAAGGCCATGGACCAAGTGCCTCCCTGCTGGTTGATGTACCACATGGTGGTGGTGTTGTCTGTTCTGACCTGAACCACCTTGTTCTACACTGACTGAGAGAAAGCTTGCAGAGCCAGAAAAACTGCCCTGAGTTCCAGGAGATTGATATGAAGAAGGGATTCCTAAGGAGACAGTCCCTGGGCTGTGAGAGCCTCAGATGGGCTCCCCACCCCAAAGGGAAGCATCCGTGGTAAGGACCACCTAATGACACCGAGTAACAAATGGGACCATTTGCCTTAAATTGTCCCGATCCTGCCACCATTGAAGAGCTTGGATCAGTGTCCGAGTCATTGAATCAGTTTGGTAAGAGGATCCTTCTTTGGGACCAAAAGGCCCTCAGATGGAACTGAATGTCCCTCATCTGGAATCTTGCCCATTGACCACTGTTGTAGAAGCTGCCATGTGGCACAAGAGTTAAAGGAAATGCCTTGCTGGTCGGGACAACTGAAGGCTGAAAGAGGAAGCCTGTTCTTAAGAACTCTTGCCCTTTCCTGGGAAGAAAGGCTCTTGCTTGACAGTATCTAGCTCTGCCCCTATAAAGGTAAGAAGCTGTACCAGTTCGAGAACTGACTTGCAGAGGCTGAGAAGAAATCCCAGGAAGAGAGCACTTGCTGGATCACTTGCAGGTCTGATTCTTGACTTGGTCTGAAACTGACCCACTAGGAGCCAGTCGTCAGATATGGAAAATGGAAATCTTTGCCTCTTAAAAGGCAACTACTACTGCCAGGCACTTGTGAAAACCCTTGAGCTGATGTTAGCCAAAGGGCATTGCTTTGAACTGGTAATGGCCTGAGGGCAACTTGAACCTGAGGTACTTTCTGTGGGAGCACCTGATGAGGATTGAAAGCAGGCATCTTTCAGTTCATGGGAAGCTAGCCAGTCCCCTGGCCTTAGAGAGGGAAGAATTATTCCCAGAGTCACTATCTTGAACCTTGGTTTTAAAAGATGTTTGTTCAGGTATCTTAGATCTAGGATGGGTCGCCACTCCCTGTCTTTTGGGGTAAGGAAGTACCTGGAGTACAGACCTTGCCCCAGTGTAGTGTAGGAACTCTCTATGGCTTCTAAGGCCAGAAGAGATGAAACCTCCGCTAGGGCAAGGGTTTCCAGAGATTGCAGGTGGAAAAGATCTGGCTCTCATCTTCGAAATTTTTAAGCTGAGAACCAGTCCCTGGCTTACTACTTCCAGGATCCACTTGTCTGAAGTAACAGACACCCAGTCCTGGACGGAAGTAAGCCAGCCTGCCCCTACAGGAATAAGGAGAGTCGACCTAGGCAGGCCCATCAGGCGCCTGCTTGGCAGGGGCCTTAGGCTGAGGAGTGGATGCAGGCCTGCTCATCCCCCTCTGCCTCTCCCTCTGAAGAACCCCTCTGTGAAAAGGGAGAAGAGGCCTGTGCTTGGTAGAAAGGCCCATGAAAAGGCCTGCCCTGCCCCCAGATTGCTGCCTTTGAGGAGTTGTCTGCCTCTCCATAGCCTGAGCACTCTATAAGTGGTCCTATATTCCTCCATTTTCTTCATGTAATTCTCTGTCTGCTCCCCAAACAATAATTACCTTCCACAGGGAAGTCCATGGCCTTAGCCTAGGTGTCCTGTGAGAGGCTAGTACATCTGAGCCAAGCCATTCTCCAAAGAGCCACAGATGTAGCCATGACCCTTGATGGCACATCACTGGAGTCCAGAGCAGCATGAAACTGTACTTTAGATGCCTCAATCCCATCCGCAGCCACCTCCTCCAGCTCCTTGGCCAGCTGGGGAGGCCTGTTTAGCCAGTGCCAGTACAGTGTCCTACCTGGACTTCTGGTACCTGGCTGCATAGGTCATATAATTAGCCTGCCTGAGTCCCAAAGAGGATGCCGTATTGCTTCTTTGCCAAGGTGTCCATCCTCCTGAGTCTTTATCTGGGGGTGGAAGCCAAGGGAACATTAGCCCTGTCACAGGCTGCAGCCCGGCACTACCCCAACATGGCTGCATTGTTGGTAGAAAACTTGTCTGAGCCTGATAAAGTGTACCTCTTGTCCAATCTCCTATCAACAGGAGGTACAGAATTAGGAGACTAACATTTTTGTGTCTGTTTCCCAAATTATTTGTGCAGGGGAGTAGTCTCCTGGACTCTGGGATGTCCATCATTTCTACAAAATCAGGCTCCTCTGATCCTCTGTAGCTCCTCCATAGGGAGCTGAGAGTTACAGCCACTTTCCTGTACAACAGATAGTGGGGAGGGACCCAGAGAGCCTAGGAGGGAAGCACCAGAAGGTCTGTCTGGGAGATGTCCGCCCGATGGGCTCATCCAGACTTTCTGTTCCATCATAATCATTATCTTGTTCATAATCCCTCTCCTCAAATTCCGGTTCCTAAAATCTTAAGAGGCATAGTCCTGAACCGAGGAACCGATCGAACCAACCCCTAACTAACGGAGCCAGATCGGACGGAACCGGGCGAAGCGATTCAACAATCCAAATCACTCGGCAATCTCATCAGTGGTTGAACATGAACCTCTGGATCCGAACCTGTTAACTGGTCTTTACATTTTTGTAGGAACTGATCCCTCAGGATTGGCTCTCCTCTTGCTCAAGAAGTATCGCCTGGTCAGAGGGCACCTTCTGGTTCAGTCGGAACCGAATCGGGCTGGCCATCCGGTCAGTGGACTCTCGGCTCCTTTTCCTAAATCTACCTAATCTTTCTTCAGGGTAGACTTAGGAAATGTTTACAAATTTGGCAGTCTGTATCGAGGTGTTCAAACCCCAGACACAAACACAGGTGGTGTGGGATCGGCTTTAGCAAAGACCTCCCCACACTCAATGCAGTGTTGAAACCCAGTGGGCCTGGTTTTTCTTGGGTTTCTGAGACATGGCCAACCTAACCAAACTTACCCTTTTTCAGCAACCGCCACACAAGACTCTCTTATCGGTTCCTAACCGTGTCAATCGGTACGGGAAAAATATAGAAGCACGCTTTTTTTTAGAAATGATAAGGACAGGTAACCACACACAAAGAAAAACACAAGAATTACACTAATGGATCGGTTTAGCCGAACCGATCAACAAGTCTACAATTTCCACAAAGTAAACAGTAAAACTATCTAAGTACTCAAGGTACCACAGACAGAGCCTGAACCGACAATGCGGAAATAATTTCGATTAAACTGACACTTTAACCGACTTTAACAGAGCTGAAGGAGAAATCTCGGAGCGACTGTTCAGTGGGCAGAGTAAAGAATCTAACGGTTGGGTTTCAAAGTGCTGCAGACAGAGACCTCCAACCGAGCTCGAGCTCAACGCTCTATGCACTGCATAGAAAATTAACCCTATACTCTCCGGGCAGTTTAAAGGCTGGAGCTAACTGCAGATTGTCAGAATACAGCAAGACTTCATGTTGTTTGAAGACATGTACTAATCTAATGTAAAAGGACCCCAGGAACCGCAAGAGCCAGAGGTAAAGTCTACTGGTTCAGGGTAGACCAAAAAGCGTAGATGGAACACCCACTACCAAGTATGGCTGACCTTTAAACAACAGGTCCAGGAGCACTTGAACCTCTTACTTGGTGAGCAAAAGGAGGTCCAGGTGGGTTAGCCCATCAAGGAGAATGGTTTCCGCTAGTCACTTGAAACCTTCCTGATGGAAGGCCAAGCATAACTTAGAAGCCTCTTGTGGTGGTCTAGTAGAACCAGATCCTAGTCGCTGCATATTCCAAAAGGAATCTTCCTGCCCTGTGTGTACAGCTGTAGTAGCAGTCTCTGAACTCAGGGAAGAAAGGAAAAAGTGTACAGGAGGATGTGTCCACTGTGGAAAACATTCCACAAAAACAGGGCTGGATTTGTAAGGCAATAGAGGCAGATGCGCCCAGGAGGGACAAAGGAGGACCAAGTTAGGGCTAACCCATTCATTGAAGTGACTGAACAGCAGCAGAAGTGACTCACTGCGTGTGAGGCACTACTCACTCCAGCCTCCCAGAAGGGAGTAGGAAGGATTCTAGTTTGCTTTGTTGAAAACAAACATCACAGCTCCGTAGCACTCGGAGAGATAGCTTTGTGTGCAACTGGCATGGAACCAGTGCGCAGGAACTGAAGGTGTGAATATTTGAGAAGCTATCTCAGCAAAGACCATTTGACCTATGGTCAAGAAGGAGCATGTCATCTAATAAGCTGAAGGAAGTAGGAATCTACATTCCGACTCCCTGAAGAGTCACTTCTGTTGCTGCGAGGCTCTGATCAAGAGAAGAAAGCCTGATATAAAAAAAAAAGGGGACTAACAGGGTGGTCAGACACCTAGGTTTTGGAAATATCTCTGAATAAGAGAAATCTCTAGAGAAAGAGATGACCCATACCACGGCTGGATCGGACTGCCCTAGGGTAGAAGAAATCAGGTACCCCTTACCGAAGTTTTAGAGACGACACCGAACCTGACCAGATCCAAAAGTGTGGTATCGGGTAATTCTGACTAGGCCCTGTGCTGCGATAATTCTAAACCTTTTTATTTATTTATTTAACTATTAGTCCGAGCCCGAAAAGGTTCCAGGCTGCTATTTCACAAGGATTGCCTAATACAAAATGATGAAGATGTCATCCTCTGAGAGGCAGGAGGAGCCTGAGGATCCATAACTGACCTCTTGACTGGACTAATAACAACAGCTGAACAGATGTTAACCACCTGTGCTGAAGCAGCCACCAAAGGGGCAGTATCAGAAGGGGCTGTATACCCCTATCAAAGGAGCGGAAGAGTTTGTGTGGCTCCTGACCACTGAATTAGAATGTTCCACAGAGTGTAATTGTCTTGACGACTGAAAGAGTCTAGACGCAGAGGTGCATGGTCCACAGATGCAGTCTGAATACTATGGAGGACCTCATTACTGAGGAACTACTGAAAAGGGCTTCATTTACGGACTCTGATGATAGAGAGGGCGTGTCTTCAGTATATAAAATGAGTCATCTGCTGTATCACTAACCAGAAGGACAGGGCGAGACTCATCTAGATGCACTTCTACCCCAGAAGGACCCCTAAGAGAGGTCTAGGCCAGAGCCACTAAAGACTCTGCCACCAGGAAGGATATCAAGGAGCTTGGCACCACGAGGGAGCCAAGAAAGTGCTGAGCGGAATGAGAAGTTCCGCTGGCAGAACAGTACAGAAGAGTTTTATCAGCGGAACCCGCTGATGACACAAGATCTGATGCAGACCGCCACCCACTAAGATGTGTAGAAACAATAATCTGCAGAACAGGACTTAATTCTGTGGAAACATCCTGCCACAAGTCCCGGAGAAAAGAGGTCTGCAAGAGGAAATCCATCACTAGCTCTGTCGGACAACACCAATTTGCACCCCTGTGGCACCAGCGCCACTTGTGGCACAGGAGGGCATCATGCAGTGCCTATGCCAACCTGGGTGACACCTAAGTCACCCGTGGTGGTACCTAAAGGCACTGCACCCATGACAGCAATGGCACCTAAGCACCTCGATGCCCATGGCACCCATGAAACCCACGGCAGCAATGGATCCGAGGGCACCCATGGCACCCAATGTACTATGGTACCCATAACACCCATGGACCCATGGCACCCAAGATACTCAAGGCACCCATGGTACCTGCCGTGCCACCCACGGGTGCTTGGCACCACCTGCGTAGTGCCAGCACTGCCTGCGGCACCCGCAGGTGCACGGCACCACCCACTAACAGCCGTGGGCATCCACAGCACCGCAAGACACCCATGGTGCCGGCAACCAAGGCAACAAACAGCACCCACGGCACCGCACAGAGCCTAACGGTGCTGACTCCCAGCGCCGATCCAAACACCAGCGGTGCCGCCACAGCACTGATGTCAACCAGCGGCAATGGCACCAGACCCACGGCGCCACCACTGCGCCGGGCACGGCACCAGGAAAACACCATGGAAAATGCCAAAGGAGAAGACGGAAGAAGGAAAAGGTGCCTGCCGCCCCAGCATTGAAAAGGAGAGGGGGTAGGCATGAGGGGTCGACACGATGGTGAAGGCACCACATGCACCGCTACCATCCTGGATCCAATCGACCCAGCTCCAGTCCAGCGGATAATGAGGCCCAGAGGCCCGAAATCAGGAACACAGCCAGGAAAAAGGAGAAGTCAAACCCCTGCCCACAGGAGCGCCCAGAGGTAAACTGCTCATCGGAGCTCCAACGTAGGACAGAGATGGAGTCTGAGTCGGAATGCGCTGTTAGAGCGGGCCAAGGGGAACCCACCAAAGTCGGTATAGGCCTATTACCCTCCCAACGAACAATCCTCGTGGCAGACGTACCAAAGGGCAACCTCGAAGGGCACTGGATTCTTCTTCCCAAGCGAGGAAGAAGAGGTTGAGGCTAAGCGAACCGATCCCCGGAACCGTTAAATTCATGTTTTGGTGGACTATCCACCCCCGAAAGACGCCACTGCTACCATCTAAGGACAACGCCATTGATGGCAGCAAAGAATTTCTTTTCCTTCACAATCTTCTTTTCTTATTCACAAAATAAGAAATTACTATTAAAAGTTAAATTAAACACTAAAAGCTGCTGTCTTACAGACAAAAACTTTGACTCCGCAGATGAGCGACATCGACATCCAAGCTCACTCAATGGTGGGAGAAAAGGAACTGAGGCAGTTGGGTGGTCGACGCTGAGATAGCCTACACAGGCACAAGCTAGTCTTGCAGTGCCGCCGCATGCTGGTCCTGTCTCAGCGCCAACTCTTCTGAAAATTTTGCCCCCGCTTGGTCCTAGCACCTCCGGGCGCTATCCCCACTAGTGTGAATGAGTGATGGAGACTTAGTCCAGGAAGATCAGGTCTCCTCCTTCACAGTTCCTATGCATGCTGTAGGCCCAAATCTACCTTTCGTTTTGCAATAATTGTTTTTCTATTATGGATTGCAATGACCATCCAGTCCCAGGTTCAAGTGGTGTGCTACTTGTAACCATAAATGTCATGCACTGAACCCCACACATCATGTGTCTACTGCTTGGGGACCAGTGCAACCCCAAGGCTTACGGCCTGTGTCAGTTTTTGCAACCCTCTCCCTGAGGACAGCTATGCCCACCTTTGCTAGGCCACCCAGATGAATGCAATCTGCGGGTCTGGTCCAAGGATGCACACAGAGCTGTTTCTGCTGTAGGGGCTGGCTGTTGCCGCTGCCGCGCTCGAAAAGGCAGCAGCTCAGGTGGCAGCAGGCTCCTCTGTGGTTTCCTGAAGTGCTCCTGGTGGGCACCGGAGCTTCATTCATGGGAACCTTTCAGGACTTATGTCAGTCCCTTCCAACCCTTGGGGAGGACCCCGAGAGGAAAATCTTCAAACTCCTTGAAATCCAAGAGGACACTGCAGGTCGCAGATTAGGAGCTGGTCATGCCTTCCGCCCCCATGATTCTGTAGTCTGGCTTGACGGCTGTCCAGCCATCAGCTTCAACTGACCCTTCTCGGTTCCCTGTTCAGTCCACTGGACCCTCAGTGTCCTTGTCAGGCTTACCGGTTGAGACTTGGACTGACCTACCAGCCTAAATGTTTCTTGACCCATTGTCAAAAGGGTCGAGGATGACTCTCTCTCAGACTTCAGTCCTTCTGGCTCCCTCTCAAGAGCGGACAGACAAGCCAGCTGACCTGTCTCCTCCTGGAGATTAACCTCTGGGGTTACGTGGGCTCCTATCCATGTAGAATACGTGGCCCCTTCCCTGCATCCAAGAGCAAAAGGGCATAAGTGATAATAGAACAAAAATGGGGCCAACCAGTGGTACTGCTATTGCTCGCATGCCGCAATCCAGTTGAGGAAGAAGCTCGAGTCATCGGGGCCACCCAGAGGAAGAGGACTGAGCATCCAAGAGGATGCACTTCCTTTGGGGAGGGAGCTCCTTACTCAAGGTTATCTCTTGCAGCAGGGCATCACCGGTAGGACTACAGCCACCAGGCACTCAAGACCACAGAAACTTTCTAGCTAGCAGTCTACCAGAGTCAGCCACCCACCTCTGACGTCAGCCACTGACATTAGCCAGTCCTATAAAGGTGGGAGGCCCCATAACCTCCTCAGTTCTTTTCCTGCCATCAACGAGCACCTGCTGGACTGCTGAAACTGCCGCAGCTACAGTGGACTGCCATTTCCACATTTTTGCACTTTATTTTTTCGATTTTAATTCAGTTTAAAATCAGTGTGGCTCAGTTGGTAGCACATCTGCCTCTGACCAGAGGGTCGGGTTCTCATCCCACACCGGGATTGAACTTGCACCTAAAAACGCTGGCATTCTAGTGCAGTATTAAGGGGTGCTGTACTGCCGGGTGTGCCATCCTTCAGATGAGACGTTAAACCGAGGTCCCTTCTACCCATCCTGGTGTTGTCCTGGTGAGTGTCCAGGTGGAAGTAAAAGAACCCAGGGCATTCTTCGCAATGAGTAGGGGACATTCCTGGTGTCCTGGCCAACATTCCCATTCCCATAAAACCGGTTCATGCAATTACTAAGGCTGTGTGTGGGTGTTGATGTGCGATATGGCCGCCACTACACATTCAGTCACTTCACTACCTGTCTAGCATTGCTTGTAAAGTGCTTTGGGATACACTGTGTATGAAAAGCGCTATATAAATGCTGATTATTCTTCTTCTTCTTCTTCTTCATCTAAATTTTGGTGTTCTCACCTGACGTTTAGGTCTTCTAAACCTTCTTTGTCTTCTGACAACTCCACGTAAGGTGCCTGTGGAAGACAGATCCCACACAAGGATGGTCATTTTGCCTGCATCTTGTGCCTAGGCCTAGACCATGATGTTTCAAGCTCGAGATTGGCCAGGGATTCAACCTGGCTACTAGAAGTCTGGAGGAGGGCAACTGACTTGGGACAGGGGTTGCATGGGAAGCCCTAGGAGGAAAGACTGAGGCATCTCAGCATGTACACCATGGAAGAAAAAGAAGGTTGGGAGGTGACCTGCTAGAGAAAGCACAGTTACGAGGTACTTACCATAACAATAGATCTTCGAGAGAATCTCTTGCAGCAGGTCACACAGTAGGAACATCCAGCCACAGGCATGAGATGCACCCACAAGACTTCACCAACAGTTGACCTGGGGACTGCCCCGACAATGTCACCTGCTCTGGTGTAGCCTATGTAAGTGTGGGCGATCCCCAATCCTCCTCAGTTCTTTTCCCACGCCAACCTGTATGCTATACCCAAGGAGTAGTCTAGCCATGGCTGACCTACACCTTCATATCCAATTCACTTTTGTTGACGTGTCATGGTACAGTGTCACATCGTCTGCAATTTTAGATGTCTTCCTTGGATTCCTTGTTTCGCCTCTGTGCCTGTGGACAAAAGCTCGCTATCGAGGACCTGCAAGAACTCTGTCTGCATTGCCACCCTCACAGGACACTCACTCAGTGCATGCTTTGCAAAAGATTTAACAAAGCAAACCACTGACAACATTTATAGACAGTGAGGGAGCATTAAATGGAGCAGAAAATTGCCCTCTTAGAATGGGAGCTCCATTTCAAATCCTCACAGAACAAATCTGTCTCAGAACAGGAAGAGCAGGAGCTTTAAGAGCAAGGACACAGTAGGAGAAAAAATAAACAGAGAGGAGAAGGAGTAAGCATACAAAACAACAGCTGAGGGGCCACAAATAAGACATGATGGGAGTGGTGCAGTGCAGTGGCTGTGGAGCGGCAGTCTTCGGGAGATGTTCTGGAGGATGCATTGTTGTCCCATCTGCAGGCACCTCTCTGGGCTGAGGGAAGAGGTTCTCGTCTTCAGGCTGAGTTGGTTAGGATTCAAGGGACCCCTTTCCTACCCAGGAACAACCAGAGCCACTGCTGCTGCCTCAGAAGTTGTCAAAAGACGAAAGGCTGGACAACAGTGGGCCCAGGGAGGGTGAGAGTGGTGGAACGGAGGACATTCCTCCAGTTGTACAGCTCCACACCAGACGCCATTCTGGCAGTGTGTGGTTCTCTATGGAGGCACCCACTGTGGAGACCAAGAAGCATGCTGGGAAACTCAAAAGGAGACCCACAGGAGGGTGGCATGGGACCCCACAGGGGAAGGAAACAGCTCCTGGTGGCGGACTCAATTGTTAGGTGGTAGA
Source organism: Neoceratodus forsteri (assembly GCA_016271365.2). Taxonomy (NCBI): domain Eukaryota; kingdom Metazoa; phylum Chordata; order Ceratodontiformes; family Ceratodontidae; genus Neoceratodus; species Neoceratodus forsteri. Next base: position 1,100,117,593 of record CM057451.1, read on the forward strand.
ACTGGGGAGGGGAGAGGGAGGTAAGGTGCTTGCTTGGCGCCATGGCTTGGAGGGACAGTGAGTGAATCTCAGGATCAGAGGGCAGCTACAGGGAGGGGAGCTGGACGTCATTGTCCATCTAGGAACAAATGACCTGACTGGGAAAGGGATCAGAGCAGTGCAGGAGGAGTTTGTGCAGTTGGGAGGGGCCTTAGACAAGTAGCATGCACGGTAACCTTCTTGGAGGTGCTGCCTATTGATGGCATGGGTGAGGCTACGGGCTGCATACTATGAGATTCAATCAATGGTTGAAAAGCTGGTGCAGAGCACAGGGTTTTGCTTCATTGGGCCTGGGGTCCACCTGGAAGGATACAGGCCTATACTAGCATGATGGTCTGCATCCTAGGTGATAGGTTTAAATACTTGCTTGGCAAGCATTTAAACTAGCCAAGAGGGTAGGCATGGAAAAAAGCAGAGTAAATCCTAGCCTCCCCAAACAAATCAGGGTAGTTAGTGAGGTAAACAGCAAGATAGAGAGTCGATAGGGAGAGGGGCAGGGTAAATGGAGAAAAAGGCAGTAAGGACAGGGATGGGGCTAAAGCGGGTAAGGCCATCAAAAAGTAGGGCAATGAGCATTAACGCCAGTAGTCTAGGTAACAAGCTCCTGAACAGGTGGCCTTGATGGATGAGGGATGCCTGGATATCGTGGCAGTCACAGAAACATGGTACACAGAGAGCCATGACTTGATATCAACATACCAGGGTACACAATCTACAGGAGGAACAGGAAGGAGGAGGAGGAGTAGCTCTCATGTAAGGGAAGTGATCAAAGCAATGGAACTAAAGGGTAAACAGGGAGGAGAAGAGGCACTGTGGGTCACTCTGGAGACCGGAAATGGCACCATAATCCTCACGGGTGGTATACAGACCCCATCTCAGGGGAGGAAATGGACAAGAAAATGACAGAAGGCATCCTTAGGATAAACATAGAAACATAGAATCTGATGGCAGATAAGGACCGCTTGGCCCACCTAGTCTGTCCATTTCCCACCTAACAGATAAGCTGCAGATCCTAGTTAACCAACAGCCTACTTCCTCCTACCCCAACTAGAATTGCCTTCTGTCCCATGCATTCTTGAATTCCCCACTATTTTTGACTCTCGACCTCCTCAGGAAGGCTGTTCCATGCATCTACAACTCTCACTGTGAAGAAATACTCCTCACATTACCTCTGAGCCGCCCCTCCATCTTCAAATTGTGCCCTTGTTCTTGCACAGCTTTTTCTGAAAGATGCTACCCTCTTGGACTTTGTTGATTCCACTGAGGTACTTAAAAGTTTCTATCATGTCCCTTCCTCAAGGCTACATCTCAAGCTCCTTTAGTCTTTCTTCATGTCTTCTGGTGCATACCCTGCACCATTTTGGTTGCCTCCTCCTGACTGACTCCATCCTGACTATGTCTTTGTGGAGATGGGGTCTCCAGAACTGTACACAGTACTCTAGATGTGGTCTTACCAACTGTCTGTACAGAGGGCCAACGACTTCCTGTTTTCTACTGGTGATGCCTCTCCCTATGCATCCCAGTATACTCTTAGCCCTACTTACTGCCTTCTCACATTGCTGACCCACCTTTAGGTCATCTGAAATGACTACCCCAGGTCCCTTTCCATTTTTGTTGTCAGTATCTCACCCTCCCCACTTTTGTACTCTTCCTGGTTTTGTTTCCCAGGTGCATTACTTTGCACTTTGGATGGCGGAAAAGAGGAGATATTATTGATGGGGACCTGAATATGTCAGATGTTAACTGGAGCACCTTTCTGCAGCCACATCATAGAGCAGGGTCATTCTGGAATCACCCTACAGGGCATGCCTCAGACAGCTAATGTCGGAACCCACTTGGGAGGGAGCAATCTAGCCCTGGTACTCTAAATGGGGACGGACAGAGGATCTCAGATCTAGAAGTAGGTAGCCATCTGGGAACAAGTGACCACCAAACAGTGTGGTTCACGATAAACACAGCTGCAGAGTCAAGCCATACAAAAGTGAGGGTACTGGGCTTTAGGAGGGCTGACTTTGTCAAATGGGAGAGGCCTTTAGAAAAGCACTGGCAAACAGACAAAAAGGAGGGGTAGAGAAACAGTGGGAACACTAAACTGCCATCACAGAGGCAACAAGCCTTGTGTGAAGCAAATAAATCAAAATGAAAGACAAAACACTATGGCTCTCAAAAGAGGTGGTGGGGAAAGTTACAGAGAAAATATAATATTCATGAAGCATAAGGAAACACCGAAGGAGCAGGATAGAGAACTGTACCAGTTAAAACAGAAGGAAGCGGGAAGGCAGTCAGAAGTCAAAAATGCAAGGTATTGCACCTAGAAAACAAGACTCCAGGACAGTATACTGGATTGGGGGTGGGGTGGGGGACTCAGCACTACAGTTGAGGAACGGACCCAGAATTATCCTCAGTGAGTCGCTTAGTCGAGTCAGTGCAACAATGCACATACAAAGAACGGTAGGATGCTGGGATGTTTTGTGAGAGGTACTGATAGCAGAAGGAAACAGGTTATACTTACTAACATACTAAAATGCCAGCAGAATAGGCCTAATGGTCTTTCGTGTCTGCCGCTTTGTCAGCCTCCACCCTGGGTGCTGACCTTGCTGCCCCCGCCTCCTCTGGCTTCTCCCTTCCCAATCTGGATATTCTTGCTGTATTGGATTTTGCTTCCAGAACCCTTCCCTGTACCTGTCCCACCCCTCTTGAACCCCTCCACTGTCTCCTCCACCAGCCCCTAGGCAGCGTTCCATGGCTCCACCACCCTCCTCAGTGAAGTAGCACCTCCTTTCTCCTGAATCTTCCCCTCCAGCTTCCACCCATGCCCCTAGTGGCCCCCTCCTCCTTCCTTAAGCACCCTGACTGTTCCTCCCTATTTACCTCTTCATGTACCTGAAGACCTCTATCATGTCCCCTCGGTCCCTTCTCTTTCCAATGTGTACATATTTAGCTCTTTGAGCCTCTCCTCATAGATCCTGTCCCCAAGCCCCAAATCATTTTGGTTGCCCTCCTCTGGACCCCTCCAGGAGGTAATGTCCCTCTTTAAGTGTGGCTCCAAACTGCACGGTACCAAGATGCAGCCTCACACACAGTTATACAGAGGAGGTCATTTCTCCTTCTGGAGGTGATCCCTAGCGATGCATCCCAGCATCCTGTTGGCCTTGGCTGCTGCCCTCCTACAAGTCTCCGAGTTGTTCATCTTGACATCCACCACCACCCCAGGTCCTTCTCAGCCATCGAGACTTTGTAGCATTCCCAGGGTGTACACTTGGCCTGGGTTTCTGGCCCAGGTGAGTACCTACTTCCTGCATTGAACCTCAGCTTCCACTTTCTAGACCATCTTTCCAGAGCCTCCAGGTCCCCTGTAGGCCACACTCCCCTCCTTCCCATCCACCACCGCCCCAGTTTTGAGTCATCCGAGAAGAGACTCATCTCACTCCTGATTCTGTCCTATGTCAGAGACGTGAGGCGTTAAAGAGGAGGGGCCCAAGGACTGATCCCTGGGACCCCACTAATGACCCTCCTTGGGGATGAGACTATCCGGTCCTGGAGCCAATTTCCTATCCATCTGACTATCTGGTTCCCCACCCCATTTCTCCCAGCTTATCCAACAGACCTACGTGAGAAACAGAGTCAAATGCCTTGCTGAAGTCTAGAAAGAGGACGCCCACTGGTCTACCCAGGTCCAAGACACTCGTCACCCAGTCATAGAACTCCACAAGGTTTGTCTGACACGATTTCCCGGACAAATCCATGCTGTCTATCGTCCAGGCACCCTGACTTTCCAGGTCCCCCTAGCCTCTCCTTGACAATGCCCTCCATCACCTTGCCTCACCACCGATGTCAGGCTGACAGGCCTGTGTTCCCTGCCACCTCCTTTGATCCCCCTTGTGGATAGGCACTATATGCGCCACCTTCCAGTCCTGGGGCACCCACTGTCCTCAGACAGATGGGTGAAAGGTTTCGCAGGACATCTGCAAGTTCCTTCAGCACTCTGGGATGTCATTTATCCGGCCCGGTGCTTCTCTGTCTTAAGGAGCTGATGGCTTCTCACTCTCTCTGCTGTGATTTCCACTTCCGTCACCTCTTCTCCCTGCTTAGCCTTCCCCCTGCCAGTGATGCCTCCCCTCCCCAGACCCGCCAATCGGTAAGGGTCCCCCTCCTCAGTATCTCTGTCTCCTCCCATGTATGATGCAGCACCCCATCTTCCTTGGTGAAAACTGAGTGAAGTACTATTTAGTACCCCAGCCTGCTCCCCGGGTCTTGTGCCCATCTCTCCTGATTTAACTCTGCTAATCTGCCCCTTCACCCTTCGCTTTTCCCCAATGTATCTGAAGAACCCTTGTTCCTTCTCCTAATTTCCCTGGCCAGGTTCTGCTCCTTCCTTGCCTTAGCCGCCTCACCACCCTAGTGGCCCTTCTAGCCATCAGCTCATACTCCTTGATCCCTTTCACCCTGAGCACTTGAATTGCCTATAGGCTGCCTTCTTCCCTCGCACCACCTCCTGAACCTCCTGGTCCACCAGCAGGGTTTTCAGGCCCTACCGCATTGCTTCATTTCTTGCACAGGTGCTGGTAGCATCCTGTACCCTCTCCTAATGATTTCCACCTACTATCAACGCTCCATGTCTGACCCAATCACATCCAAATGCTCCTTAAGGATCCTTCCCATTTCTTAAAATCTGTCCCCTGAAGTCAGTTACCTCCGCCTTTGTGCAGCCTTCCAGCCCTCCTAGGTCCAGGGCAGAACCAGACCGTGGCATGGTCACTCCCTGCCAATGGGGTCCTTTTCTCCAGGCCCTCAATCTGGTCACTGTCTGCCAGGACCACATCCAGTACCAGGGCGCTCCCTGGTCGTGTTCTCCACCTGCTGAGTTAGAACGCATCCTGAAAGACATCCAACAACCTCTGTTCCTGGTCGCAGAGGATGTCATAGTCTCCCAGTCTGTTCCTGGCATGTTTAAGTCCCCCACCACCACCACTCGCTCCTCTGCCCAGTCTGCAGTGTCTCCCAACATCTGCCACCAACTCTCCTCCAGCTCCTCCGCCAGGGCAGGGGTCTATACACCGACTCCATTTTTACTCTCTTGCCCTCCCCTTGTTATCAAGGTGACCCAAATGGCCTCCACGGTTCCCACCGCCTCTCTACTCCCCTATGCCAATGCAGTTTTTGACTATCATTGCTACCCTCCTCCCTTCCCTCCCCTGTCCTTCCTGAACATAGTGTAACCCTCCAGGTTCAGGTCCCAGTCGTGTCCTGCAGTGGCCCAGGTCTCAGTGACCACTGCCACATCCACTGCTCCTCAGTTAGCATCGCCTGGAGCTCAGGCATTTTATTTCCCAAGCTCCTGGCATTTAGCAGGACCACCTTCCACCCTTTCCCTATACTTCCATCTCCTGCTCGTGTTCCATGGGGATTCTGTTTTCCCCGGTCTGCACTTTTACCAGTCGGCCTTTTCCGAATCCTCCAGCTCCCCAGGGGTGGAGACAGAGTCACTCCTTTATCGGCACACCCTTGACAGCCTTTTCTCCTATCCCTCCCCTTCACAAGTTTAAACCCCACCTTTCACCACTTCCTCTATATAGATCCTTAGTAACGTCACACCTGGAGTACTGTGCCCAGTTCTGGAGTCCTCACCTCAGGAAGGACAGGAACAGGCTGGAGACGGTGTAGTGTGGTAGCAAAATGATTCAGGTCCTATGAGGAGTGCCTCAAGGCACTGAACATGTACTGCTGAAGACCAGAAAAGAGAGAGGAGGTATGATCGAGAATTTCAAGCCCCAAAAGGAACTAACAAGGTGAACTGCAGGAACTATTTAGCTTGAATACTAGTTCACGATCACGTGGACATATGTGGAAACTGACAGTAGGGAGGTCTGGAAGGGACATGAGGAAGTATTATTTTACAGAAAGGGTGGTGGAGCTGTGGAAAATGTACCTGCTGAAGTGGTGAGTGTTAAACCGTTGGTTGTTTCAAACATGGTTGGGACAGAATGAAAGGTGCAGTGGTTGCTTCCAGCGCAGAAACTGGAGGACAATGGGGGATGACGACTTAGAAGGACAGTAGGTCCCAAGGCTAAGTGGGGAACTTGGGCAGACTGGATGGATCGTTGGTCTTTTCTGCCATCACTGTCAATGTTTCTATGTTTCTAGAAGCCTGGAACAGACTGCCAGCAGAAGTGGTGCAGGCAAAACCGTTAGGGGCTTCAAGCCATGTGACTAAACATGGAAGTGTATTAGAAAATAGACAGGGAGGAGGGAAGGCCAGAGGCCAGTTAGGCAGTAGTACTCATTCCGCAGCCTTTGGCCACATGCTATGTTTCTCAAGGTATCATTTGCGTTCTTTAACACTTAACTCCTATAATCTGCGGCTCTTCACTGTATAAACCCCAGTTACCAGCCTCATATAGAAAGGGAATTGTGAGCAAGGCAAATGAGTCATCAGTCTAAATTAGCAACAGAAAAGATGGCTTTAAATTTCCAGTGCAGTATTGCATGAGTCACCAACACGAATGCTCTGCAAAGTACCAAACAATAATGGGAACAAAAGTGTCAATGCCCAGCTCAGTTTCATTTCAGAAGACTAACTCAGAATAAATACATGTGTTGTCTAGCACTAGATCCCCACCAGTGGAGGTGATCCGCTGCAAATTTGATGCAACTTTCGTCTCGGGGCGGGAGAGAGGGCACTACAGCGATCATTTATCCCAGCAAACTGCTTGCAGATGATATTATTTGTCAATAACTCAAATAAAGCCCCCATCAAATAAAACGACACATTAAGTTTGTCAGTATCCATGCCGGCTGAGACCACACGTAATTTTAAAATTACATAAAAATTAAATGAATCCCTAAAAATATGATGGCCCAGATATCCTTTTTTCTCATCCATGCCTTGATATGCTGTAATCGAGCTTGGAAAATAATCGTTCAACGTAACAAAATAAACAAAAGTACATCTTGTGCAGGTTACTTTCTTCTCCTGCAGTTATGAAAGCTGCTTTTCTGCAAACTGCTGATCAAACTGAACCACTTCAGGTCTGGAACACCTAAACACCTTATAATCACCTGTGCTTCAAAGGAGGGCCCAGGAATCTGCCAGCCACTGCAATAAAACAGTGTGATATTAATAGCTAGCCAGAGGTTTGCTTAAAGTATTTTCCACTGTCAGACTGTGCAATGTTTTTAGTAAATGAAATAAATGTTTATTAAAATAATGTTTAGTATTCTTTTATTTTATTTTGAAGTGTGTTTGCAAACATTTAGTATGATGTGTACGCTGTGACTCCCTGGTGAACACCGACTACTCATGTGGCTCCTGAGCTGGTCAGAACTCTATCGAGTTAGGGTCTGCGAAGACAGATGAGACGAGGAACATTTGGAGCAGACTGGGTAGGCTAACTGGTCCTTTTCTGCTGGATTAAACCACATAGCAGATTCCAGACAGACACCAACTTTAGAAGAAGCACACAAACACACAGGTGATCTCTCTCTTTCTATTTGATCCTTTCTGTTGCAGTTACTAATGGCAAGCACTGCCAGGGCACTACTGCAAGGTTACCAGCAGGTGTCAGTGTAGCTGCTGAAAATGCACGAGTGTTTGATGTGATTGTAACAAGGGAAAATCTGGACATGGGGAGAAACTGCACTAGCTAAAAATCAGAAATGGCAAGCATGATCTTTTCCTTTTAAAACTCAGTTTATTAATATTCATATACAAAAGACATACATTGTAGGTACAAAGACTCAGTATTAAAAGAGTAGCTATCCAATAAACAGAGATCTACCTATCAATATTGAACAGCAGTACCAACCATAATGCTCAATAAGTAATAATATTGTTTTGTGGAAAAAATCAACAAGTTGAAATAACATAACATATGACCAAGAACTGTGAGCCTAGCCGGCCCGGTGATGCTGAGGGTTGAGGCACTGGATGCCACACCGCTACCTGGGTTTGGGAACAGACCCTGGTCACTCAGGGGTTGGCAAGGGTGAGGAAGGATCGAGTGTCCATAGACAGCGCTCCTTCCTCAGGGTGGGGGTACAGTGGAGCGTGCTGTTTGACTGACCCCCAGCAGCGACTGTGTCAGCATACGTGCCACCAGAACGGGGAAGTCCCCACGCCCAGGGCACAAGGCTGCCCTGTGGCGGCAGATCCCAGCTGCTCGCCTGCTGCACATTCGTGGGGGCCCGGGTGAAAATGGAGTTGGCGGGCTCCACGATGACCGGTGCCGGACCCGAGAACGAGCCTCTCATAGAAGGGCCAGAGCCACCTGCCCACTCCAGAAAAATGTAAATAAAAATAAAAAGAACTGTGAGCCTATCAGTTCATTCATTCAACAAAGTCCATGTGGAGATGCGTAGAAACAGTAGTAAAGAGATAATATGTTTACTGTCTATTTTCCAAGTGGCATGACTACAGCCACAAGAATAAATGGCTTAACGAAACCCGTGCAGGTTGTTTTCATTTACTCCATTACCAAGGTGTGGCGCAAGCGGTATTGTACCATATTAGTTATTATCCTGTCTGGGAATAGGGAGCTCCCTGTCCTGGGTCTCCCATTTGAAGGGCTAGTGCTGGCACCAGGGCTGCCACACCTCCAAAACTGTTGCATCTGAGCTGTAGGGTAGCAGTCATATGTTCTATTGCTTCTATTGCTTCTATTTCTTCTACCTTCTTCCTAAAGCATGATAGTTTTCAAACAGAAAATAAAATGAATATTTTCTGTATCTCTGACAAAACATTAACTGGCATACAAAATGTTCTGCACTGTTCCAAGCTAAAGCAGAATACTGTACCTAAGCAGCTGACCCTTTTTCCTTGCCAGCTAGATGCAATCTTCATGGTTTTTCTGACACTCTTCAAAGAACCCTGGTCTGTCAGACAGTGGGTTATCAGTTTTAAAGTTAGCTACTAGACTTGAAACCATGCTGTTGCCAATACCATCAGTGCTACTTTGCAACAGGAACTAAAACCCATTTTTAAACTTCTAGAGTGGCGTCAATACCACCTCATTACAGAACAAAGAAAAACAGACAAAATGCATTTTATGATACTGAATAAGCACAAAAAGCTACCTTAGTTTATCATAGTGATCAGAGCCCTCTGTGGCCAGATCATTGCTCAAATCATGTGAAGAGAAACTAGTCCAGCTAACTGGTTACCTTACATCATGTTCTTTGAAACCTTAAACAGAACGCTTCTTGTACAATGCATAAATCCGCTATACAGCTCAAAGTCCAGATCAGCAAGATTAGTTGTAGAGTGTATCACATGATTCTCCTGACTAGATGGACTGTTGGTCTTTTTCCACCGCCACTGTCTACATTTCTACGTCTATTCTCATGGCTTAGTAAGGGGACTAAAGAGGAAGCTCACTGTTGAGTTTCTGTTATATTGTTTAGTTGACAACAGCAATTATTTCTCAGATATGACCATCTTTGACAGAGGATATGAAACACTGCACAGTTCCCACAGCACTCTTCTCTATACTGCTGGTGCACAAGTGTCACAGTGACCCTCTGTGTGCCAGCCGGACTCTGAAGTCCCATAGGGTTACACACAATGGCGGTCATAGCCCTTCTCTGCATAGGTGCTAAATATTTTGTGACCACATGGAGAAAGGGTGGGAGTCACTTTTTTTTTTTTTTTTAATTTATTCTTCATGCTCCTACTCAGGTTTGGCCTTCCTTCCTTGGGTTGAGCCCAGCCCTGTCCCCAAGAATCCCTGGCACTCTATCTCTGACTTTCAACCCAATGGGCTTATGCTCAGTGGTGGGGCTAACGAATCAGATTCAAACATAGAAACATAGACTTTTGACAGCAGATAAGGACCGCTAGGCCCACCTAATCTGCCCATTTCCTACCTACTGGATAAGCTACAGATCCTAGTTAACCAGCAGCCTACTTCTTCCTACCCCCACCAGAATTGCCTTATGTCTGTCCCATGCATTCTTGAATTCCCTACTGTTTTTGACCCCACAACCTCCTCAGGAAGGCCATTCCATGCGCCCACCACCCTCTCCATGAAAAATACTTCCTCATGTTGCCCTTGAGCCATCCCTCTATCTACAAATTGTGTCCCTTTGTTCTTGCACATCTTTTTCTGAAAGATGCTACCCTCCTGACTTTGATGATTCCATTGAGGTACTTGAAAGTTTCTATCATCCCTTCGAGGGTATACATATTAAGCTCCTTTAGTCTCTCTTCATATAGCTTCTGGTGCAGACACTGCACCATGTTAGTTGCCTTCCTCTGACTGCCTCCATCCTGTCTATGTCCTTGCAGAGATGGGTTTCCAGAACTGCACACAGTACTCCGATGGGGTGTCACCAACTGTCTGTACAGAGGGAGAACAACTTCCTGTTTTCTACTGGTGATGCCTCTTCCTATACATCGTAGTATCCCCAGCCCTCCTTACTGCCTTCTCACATTGCTTGCTTACCTTTAGGTCATCTGATATGACTACCCTGGTTCCTTTCCATTTTGTTGTTGTTATACCTCCCCATTGTGTACTCTTCCCTGGGTTTTGTTTCCAGGTGCATTACTGCACTTCTTTGCATTAAATCTGAGCTGCCATACATTTGACCATTCCTCCAACCTTGCCAAGTCCTTCTCATCCTGTCCCTCTATGTGTATCAACCCGGGCAATCCCGACATCGGGTCGCACTTGAAAATAGGTACTTTGGCTGTCTAGTGTGCTTACCCGGTTAACAAAGCAAATAAATACATAAACCCAGTTGCAGATCTTTTAGTCAGCTTCAAAGAGGCATATGTTTCTCACAGTCCCTCCGCAGTCACTTATAAAGACATTAAAAAGGACTGAACCCCTGCAGTACCCTCATTAGTAACCCCTTTCTTCAGAGTAGACTCCGCTCACTATTACCCTCTGTGTCCTGTTCTCCAGCCAATGTTTTACCCAGGCTACCCCCAGACCCACTCCCAGGCTGGCTAATTTGTTTATTAATCTTTTCTGTGGGACTGTGTCAAATATCTTGCTAAAGTCAAGGCAGGCCATGTCCACAGCCCTCCATGGTCTACTACTTTGGTCACCCAGTCAAAGAAATATATTTGATTCGTTGGACACCCACCTCCTCCTGGGTATGGAGGCAGGAGAATCCTAGGTGGGAGGAGTTGCCAGTGGCAGGGCCTGAGCACTCCGAGGTCATCCTGCTCAAGCCAGAACCTTCCCTCTTCTGTTGCTCACCCTCCTTGGCTTTCAGTGTGCTAGGACCTCAAAGCTCCAGCACACAAAGGCAAGCAATTTTATTTATAAGGCGCCCATTCCTGGAGACTCTAGGCGCTTAACAAATATCAATAAAATAAAGCAAACAAATCCAATAACAGATATCCAAGAAAAGAATATAGAAAAATACAGTTTGTAATTCAGCATCATAAAAGCAAGCACCAGGTCTGCCAAAAACACGGTCTTGACATTGAAAATAAACTCAGCAATCTTTGAGGGCCAAGTTAAAGAGGTGGGCCTTCAGCCTCTGCTTAAGCACCTCAATCGATGGGTACTGGAGAAGAGCCCAGCCAATGCCTCCTTCCACTGCACCTCTGCTGTACTGCTACCCATGGTCACCTAGGTGGCAGTGATGTAAAAGGTAGCTACCCTCCTGCCCCAGAGGAAGAGAACATCCTTTGGGACGCTAGATCTTCCTCTTATCTTCTCAACAGTGTAGCAAGCAGTAAAACTACCACAGTGCTGACAGGCCAGCCATGGTAGGGGTTGCTTCTATGAAACCATTACAGCCTTTGCTATCTCTGTTGAAGCCTCCCAGCCACTACTGCCTGTGTAGAATATATACAAACAGGCATGAGGAGATGCAATGCTGCCACAGAAATAACAGTTACGTAAGAACTTACCGTAACAGTAGATCTTCGAGAGGGTCCTGCAGTAGGACCTCACATATAAGACTGTGCCCCTGGTGTCAGGACTGGATGGGAAACTTCTAGCTAGCAATCCATGGTGGGGACTCCCCAGGCATCACATGATGGGATGTCAGTGTGCCAGTATACAGGGGCAGTCCCCACGCTCTCCCTCCAGTTCTCCCATCGAAAGATCCCTGTAAGGATGACAGGAGAAAGGAGCATAACTTCTAGAGCCCAGAGCTGCTAATAGTAGCCCTGAAAAGGGATAAGGAAAAACAGGAGCTGAGGGAAGATATGACCTACTGCAGGAACCTCTCTCGAAGATCTACTGTTATGGTAAGTTTTTACGTAACTGTTATACCTTACTTGAGAGGATTCCTGCAGTAGGTCTTCACATATAGGACTGAATACCAAGCAGTCGAGAAAAGTAAGTCAGAGACTATGGTCTGGGAGGCAGAATGTCTACCAACTAGAGAGCCAGTTAAGATAACAGACCTTGCAGGACAGCAAATCCAAAACCGCTCTTCGTCTAGAGGCAATGTCCAGACTGTAATGCTTGGTGAAAGTATGGACTGAAGACCAAGTGGTCAGCACAAATGTCCGATGTGGACACATTTCTTAAGAAGGCCGTGGAAGCAGCCATGCCATGGCTTGAGTGACCTTAACTTCCCCAGAAGGGGTTTCTCGTACTTCTGGTAGATGAACGAAATGCAATTAGCCAACCATTTGGACAGGCCCTGTTTAGAGATGGCTGTACCTCACGCCTGGGTGCAAGCCACAATCGGTCAGATTTGCATACCTCCTTGGTCCGAGAGGTATAGTATCTCAAGATCCTGTGCACATCTAATGTGCAAGAGGTATTCCCCTATTGGAATACTCAGGATAATAAACCGCAGTTGAACATCTTGGTTCAATGTAAATTCGAATCCACTTTCGGTACAAAGGAAAGATTAGTCTGCAGAACCACCTTGTCTGTGTGGAAAATTAAATAAGGCTCCTTGCAAATGAGTGCATGGAAACTCTTGGAGTTGAGGTAATAGCAACTAAAAGAGCGCTTTCCAGGACAAATGGTGCATGTCGCAACTTGCTGCTGGCTCAAAAGGAGCAAGAAAAATTACTCACCTTAGTAATTGCTTTTCTTCTCATGGAGTCTTGCTATATTATGACTAATGCAGTTAGCCACTGCACTTGAACTGCCCGAGAGAAAAGAGTTAACTCCAGGAGTCTGGAGTTCTACAGCGAGGCGCTATGCAAAACTTTATCTGGGCAGTTTCAAATGAAACTGTGAGATCTTTACGAAGCTAATACTAGCAACAAGTCTGTGTGGAAAGCTTCACACTAGCCAAATGGCTACCTACTAGTAGAAATAACAACAATATAAACAACAATAATAATAATAACAATGAATAATAGTATTATTAGTTACCCCCTGACAAGCACCATTAGGACCCCCTTCCCCAAAGACTCAAGTCCAGGAAGGGGGCCAATATATACCTAAATAAAATAACCTAGTTCCCTAACCCTAAATAAAAGAAGGTAAGGGAAAAAAACTACAATGGCATGACACAGTGCTTGCACTAATTTGCCACCCTACCCAAGTAAAGTTCTGAGAGGGGCAGGAGGGAGGTGGTCATGAATAGCAAGACTCCATGAGAAGAAAAGCAATTACTAAGGTGAGTAATTTTTTCTTCAAACACCATGAAGTCTTGCTATATTATGACTAATGCAGATTACACAGCAGTACCTCCATGGAGGAGGGTCAGAACCTACTTAGGAAATAGGCTCTGAAGCACAGCTGTGCCAAACGAGCATCTCCTGGACTGAATATCCAGGGAATAATGCTTGGTAAAAGTGTGAACTGTTTTCCAAGTAGCAGCTTGACAGATTTCCAGAATGGGAATATCTCTAGCAGCCGCTAGAGATGCAGCTGTACCCCTGGTGGAGTGAGCCCTCAGTCCTGAGGGGGTTCTCACCTAGTTTTGATAAAATTGGATACAAGAGACAATCCACCTTGCAATTGTCCTCTTAGTGGCAGGTTTCCCTTTGCCAACCTCGCCATAGGTAAGGAAGAGTTGGAGGATTCAACCTGTGACCCTTGTGCGCTCCAAATCGTAGCTTAAGGCTCTTTGACGCCCAAGCTGTGCAGTCTCCTCTCACCTGAGGAAGAATGCTCAGTGAAAAATACTGGAAGAGATATGGATTGGTTCAGGTGGAAATCTGAAACCACTTTAGGCAAAACTTTCTGTTAGTCCTGAGGACTACTTATCTCTGTGAAAGAGATAAAATCTTCTTCCACTGACAGGGCCTGTAGTTCACTTATGCGCTGGCAGAAGTGATAGCCACTAGGAAAACAGTTTTCCGTTAGAAACTTGAGCTCTGCTGAGGACAGAGGCTCAAAGGGAGGTTGCATTAACTGAGCAATGCAAACATTCAGGTCCCAGGCGGGAGTTGGTTCTAAAAGGAGGGTTAGTGTAGTAACCCTAAAAAACTTGGAAAACACAGGGTGAGAAGAAAGGGAAGCAGGCTTCCTGCTGACACAAAAACAGAGACAGCTGCCAGATGAACCTTTAAGGTAGCTGGCCTAAGGCCTAAGGAATTTAAATGGACCAAATAGTCCAGTAAATGGGCAGATCAGCAGATTCTGGGATAATCTGCTTCTCAGAGCACCAGATGGAAAACCTTTTCCACTTAGAATTGTAAGTGGCCCTAGTGGAAGGTTTCCTTAAAGCCTTTAAAATATCCAGAACACCTTGAGAAAGGTGTAAGTCAGCAAATTCTAACTCCTCAAGAGCCATGCCTTGAGATGGAGGGATTTGAGGTCCGGATACCACACTCTCCTGTGCACAGGCCAGCAAGTCGTGGACTCTGGGCAAGCTCAGGGCAGGGTGGACTGTCAAGGACAGAAGCAATGGGTACCAGGGCTGTCTGGCCCAATCTGGGGCAATCAGAATCACTTTGCAGGGCTGAGATCTGATTTTTACTAGTACCCTGAAAAGAAGAGGAAAGGGGAAAGGCATACAGGAACTTCCTTTCCAATCCAACTGAAAGGCATCCAGGGGACTGAGCCCAGCACTGGAGGCCTGCAACAAAACAGAGGAAGTTGGTGGTTGTCTGGGGCTGCGAAAAGATCTATCTGAGGGTGCCCCATCTGGCAAAGACCGACCCCAGCACCTGAGGATTCAGAGCCCATTCGTGATGGCCCTGAGAAATCCTGCTGAGGGCATCCGCCAGGACATTGTCCTTCCCTGGAAGGTGAACTGCTATCAGGGAGGTGTTCAGGAGTAAGCCAGAGACCACAACTTCATTGCTTCGGTGCACAAGGCTGATGACCGAGTGCCCCTTGCTTGTTGATGTACCACATTGTTGTGGTGTTGTCTGTCCTGACTTGAACTACTTTGTTCTGGACAGAAGCTGAAAACGCCTGAAGAGCTAGAAAGACAGCTCTGAGTTCCAAAAGGTTGACGTGGAGCAGAGATTCCTGAGAAGACCACACTCCCTGAGTGGACAGGTCGCCTAGTGAGCTCCCCACCCTAACAGGGAGGCATCCGTGGTGAGGGTGAGGGAGTGAGACGGAATGAAAGGAACCCCTTGTTTTAGATTGCTTTGATCCTGCCACCAGTGTAGAGCCAGGATCAGAGTTTGGGTCACTGGAACCAATTTGGAAGGGGCCCCTCCTTTGAGACCAATAGGCCCTCAAATGGAACTGAATGTCCCTCATCTGGAATCTTGCTCCTTGCACTACCGCTGTGGAAGCAGCCATGTGCCCTAGGAGTTGCAGAAAATGCCTTGCTGGTTGAGAAGCCCGAGGGTAAAGGAGGATGCCAGGGCAATGAGCCTGTCTACCCTTTCCGAGGAAGAAATACCCTGGCTAACTTTGTGTTCAATTCTGCACCTATGAAAGTTAGTACCTGAACTGGTTCCAGAACTGACTTTGGTAAATTCAGCAGGAATCCCAGGGAAGTGAGAAGCTGCTGGGTGACTTGCAAGTGGATTTACTCTGATCTGGGGACTGACCCACTATGAGCCAGTCGTCCAGGTAGGGAAACACAGCAATCCTCCTTTCTTAAATGAGCCACTACCACAGCTAGACATTTTGTGAATACCCTTGGCGCAGAGGTAAGGTCAAGGGCATTGCCCTGAACTGGTAGTGGCCTGAGGGCAGTTCGAACCTGAGGTACTTTCGCTGGAGAAGGCCTGATCAGAACATGAAAATAGGCATCCTTGAGGTCCAGGGAAGCCAGCCAGTCCCCTGGCCTCAGGGAAGGCAAAATCATTGCCAGAGTTAACATTTTGAACTTTGGTTTCAAAAGATGCTTGTTCAGGTACCTTAAATCTAGGATGGGCCGCCATTCTCCTGTCTTTTGGGGTAAGAAAGTATCTTGAGTACAGCCCCTGCCCTGATGGCAAGGAGGGACCCTTTCTACTGCTTTGCAGTCCAGAAGAGAAGAAACCTCTGCTTCCAAAGCAAGGGCTTCTGTAGATTTGTAGGTGGAAAATGTCTGGCTCTCATCTTTGGAAACTGTTTGAAGCTGAGAATCAGACCCTGGCTTATTACCTCCAGAACCCATCTGTCCGGGTTAGGGACACCCAGTTCTGGATGAAATAAACCAACCTGCCCCCACTGGTACAGGAGATCGGCCCTGGGCACCCCATCAGGGTGCCTGCTTGGCAGTAGCCTTAGGCTGAGGGAGAGACGGTTTACTTGTGCCCCGCTCTACCTCTGCCTCTGAAGAAACCCCTCTGTGCAAACACAGAGGAGGCCTGAATTGGTAAAAGGCCTGTGGAAAGGCCTGCCCTTCCTCTGGGAGCGTGCCTCTGTGGAGTGGCATGCCTCTCCTTAGCCTGGGCACTTTTGTAGGTAGTTCTGTATTCATCCATCTTTTCATATAGTTTTCTGTTTGTTCCCAAACAGAGAATTACCCACTACAGGAAAATCCATAGCCTTTGACTGAGTATCTTGGGACAGATTAGTGCATCTGAGCCATGCCAACCACGGAAAGCTACAGAAGTGGCCATGACCCTAGAGGAAACATCATTAACATCAACAGCAGTATGAAATTGAACTTTAGAGGCTTCAATGCCATCAGCAGCCACCTGTTCCAACTCACTAGCCAGCTGGCCATGTGCCTGCTTGGCTAACTGCAATACTGTGTCCCATCTAGATTTCTGATATCTAGCTACATAAGCCATATAATTTGCCTGCCTGAGTCCCAAAGAAGCTGCCATATACTGTTTTTTGCCATGGCATCAATCCTCCTGGAATCCTTATCAGGAGGATGTGAGGCCAGGGAATATTAGCCTTGTCACAGGCTGCAGCTTGAACCACACCTACATGACTACACTGCTCAGTGAGGAAGTCTGTATCAGAGCCTGACAAAGTATACCTTCTGTCCATTTTTTATCTACAGGAGGGACAGAATGAGAATTTTTAAAATCTTTGTTGTTTGCTTCCTAAATGACTTATGCAAAGGAACAGACAACCTCCTAGACTCTGGTATATCTATCATTTCTACGTAATCAGGCTCCTCTTGTTCATCCACAGCCTCCTCTAAAGGAAGCTGGAGGGTTTCTGCAACCTTTGTAAAACATAAAATGAGAAGGGGACTCAGACAGAATAGGAGGAGATTCTAAAGGTCTGTCTGGAGAAATGTCCGTTCAATGGGCACGCCCAGACCCTCCCAGCCACATATATATTGATCAAATTCCTCCTCCCCGCCTGTGGTTCATAAAATTCCTCAACATCATACTCCTGAACCACTGGAACTGAACGAACCAACCCTTTACCAACTGTTGGTGGTCTGACAGGACCCTGAGACAGTGACTGGACAATCTGTATGGCTTTAGCTATTTCTGCAGCAGTTGGAGAGACAATTTTGGACTCCAAACCTACTGATTTCTTTGTCTTTTTCACTGGGACTGGTTCCTCTGAACCAGCCTTCCTTTGCCGAAGAAGTCTCGCCCTGGTCAGAGGGCACTCCTCTGGTCCAGTGGGTGCTGGACCGGGCTGGCCATCCGGTCAGCGGACTTTTTGCTTCTCATTCCCTGAGCCGCCCAATCTCTTTTCCAGGGTGGCTGCAGGGAAATTTTACACACCTGGCAGTCTGACAGGAGGTGGTCAGCCCCAGACAATAAACACAAGTGGTGTGTGGGTCAGCCTTGGCAAAGGCTTCCCACAGACATCACAGTGTTGAAACCCAGTGGGCCCAGTTTTCCTTTGGTTCTCAGACATAATGCCAGCCCTAACCAAAACTTGCCCTTTTGATGGCAGTGCCAGGCAAGACACTCTTATCGGTTCCTAACCGTGTCACGGGTATTTGAAAAACCTAATTTTAAAGCAAGGTTTTTTAGAACCGATAAGAACCGGGAACCGCACTCTAAAAGCCCAACCAACACTTTAAACGTTAATTAGTAGAACCGATCGTTCAAAACCGAACCGATAATTGAATTTCCACACAGACTTTAATTTTTGTACTTACGGTTTACCAGATAGAGCTTTTAACCAAATGCGGTAAAATAAATATTTTTGCCGTTCAAATGAACCGAAAATACTCGCTTGAACCGAGAAATGAACCGAGCTGAAGGAGCTGATCTCCGAGCGACTGTTCAGTGAAGCAGAGTAAAGAACTGATAGTTTCATTTGAAACTGCCCAGATAGAGTTTTGCAAGGCCTCGCACCAGAACTCCAGACTCCCAGAGTTAACTCTTTCTCTCCGGGCAGTTCATGCAGTGGCTAACTGCATTAGTCATAATATAGCAAGACTTCATGGTGTTTGAAAGTAAGTTTTCCTCAAAATATTTAAATCCCAGGGGAACCGGACTACAGACCACAGGTTTTAAGTGGAGGATCCTTTTAGAAAGGTTTAGAGACTCCAACTGTGCTAGGGTTTTGTCATCCATCAGAAGGTGGTAGTCGGAAACCGCAGAAAGATGGACCTTCAGGAAAGAGTAGCTGAGGCCTGAATCTGACAGGTGTAAGAGGTACTCAAGGACCTGGGGGCTGAACAAGAAAATGGGTCCAGGTCCTTAGCCATGGCCCAAATGGTAAATTTCTTCCATTTCATGGCATACGAGATCTAGTAGATGGTTTTCTGGCCTCTACTAGGACCTGAGCGACTTGTGCGGAGACTCTGAACCGTGAGACGGCTATGTCTAGAGGTGCCATGCATGCAAGTGGAGAGATCTGAGGCTCAGGTGCACCAGGCTGCCCTGCTTCTGAGACAGAAGATTGTGAAGGGGAGGGAAGAGGTACTGGGGGTTCTGCTGCTAACTGCTGTAGTAAGGAACCATATCTGCCGAAGCCAGAGAGGAGCTATGAGATTTCCATTGCTTTACAAGAGGTTGACTTTCCCATCACCAAGCTGTTTAATCTGTCTCTCCACCTGAAATCTGCTCTGGTCACTCCTGTGCAAGAGGAGGCGACCGGGCACTAGTATCCAACTACCGACCTATCTCAATTCTGTCTCTGCTCCAAAGCACTGGAAAGAATCATAGCCACCAACTCACTGACCACCTGCATAAATATAAACTCCTCTGCCCCCAACAGCATGGCTTCCGCAAGATCCATAACACTAATACTGCCCTAATTGCCTCCACAGACTATGTGAACGAGGCACTTGACCAGGGCCAACTGGTCAGAGCAATCTTCATAGATCTAACCAAGATTTTCAACCTTGTGAATCATCAGCTGCTGCTGCACAGACCAAGCTGCCTTGGACTATCCCCCGACACGGTCAGTTGGTTCTCCAGCTACCTGTCTGGGTGCTCTCAGCAGGTGAAAATCAACAGAGCCATCTCCGAGACCAGTGAAGTCACAGTGGGATCCTGCAGGGTCCATCCTGGCCCCACTCCTGTTCAGCTTCTTTGTGAACAACCTTCCAGAAGTGAAATCTGAAATTCAGAAGTCCAACCTCTCCAGTACAATGTTGCTCTAAAGAACACCCCAGCCATTTCTAGCCCTCCCGGTGCCCCTGACACAATATGGCTTGGCTGCGCGATCCTTGGTGCCTAAGAATCTCCGCTAATCCCCACCTACCACCCCTTGGGTCCCCATTCCCCCACCCCTCACCCACTTAGCCTCCTGACCTCCATACCCCCACCTCCACACCCGCTTAGCCCCTGACCCTTAAGCTATCACCCACCATTGTGCTCTCACCTCACCTCGCCTAGCCTGTAGCCTACTCCCCTTAATGGCTGTACTTGTCGGTAGTCACATTACTTGTTCCTCTGGTACCTATCTAAGCTCTATAGCTGCATTCTGGCAATCCTCATATTTTGTACATAGCTGGAATCTGCACTTTATTCACCTAATCTGTTATGGACTATTTTCCTCTGTATTATGTAATTAAGTGATGGCTTTGTAATGTATTCTGTCTCCCCATCCTTCTACTTGTAATGCTCTTAGCCTTTTAATGATGTGTAACTGACAATGCCTTCTAGCTGCTCCTGTTTTTCTCCACTGTCCGTGTACTTGATGTTCCCACCCTCTGTTTGATGAGGATCCTTTGTAAATGAGCTTTTAGCTCAAAGGTTGTAATCTGATTTCATAATAAATAAATGTGAGTGCCCCTGCTTGGTCCTTCAGCAAAACCTTCTGTAGAATCGAAAGGAGGAAAGACATACAGGAACCTCCCTGGCCCAACAAAGGGACAGCGTGTCTTGCCAAAAACACCACACCCGGGAATGAGCGAGCAAAAGTTGGGTAGTTTTGCACTGGATGAGGAGGCAAACAGGTCTATTTCCAGCTGACCCAGCTGATCAAGAGATCTTCCACTACACCTCCTGCTTTAGTTCCCACTTCATGGCCCGCGATGGAGCGGCTGAGATTGTCCACCAGGACATTGTGAACTCCCAGGACATGGACTGCTGTCAGAGACAGGCCATGCTGGATTGCCCAGTACCACACCTGCATCACCTCCTGCAGAGGGGTATGATCGGGTGCCTCCTGTTTGTTTATGTACCAGACCGTGATAGTGTTTTCGGTCTGGATCAGGAGTGTCCCAGTAGCAAAGGGGGCTGAAACGCCTGGAAAGTGTACAGCACTGCTCTCATCTCTAGGACGTTGATGTGTAAATGTTCCTCTAGGGTGGACCATCTCCTTGAATTCAATGGTCTCCCAGGTCGGCTCCCAATCTTGACACATGGCATCAGTTGTGGGGTCATGGAAGGAGATGGGGACAGCAAGGAGCCCCTGTGGAGAGGCTGGATGGCTCCTGCCACCAGAGGAGATCCTCTTCATGCTGTTGGATATCAGGACCCTGTGGTCCTTGTCATCCAGCGTTGGTCCCCACTGGACTCTGAAGGTCCATTGGGTCACCCTATCATGCAGTCTTGCCAAAGGAACTGTGGGTATGGCAGCCATCATTAGACCCAAGAGGTGGAGGATGGAGCATGCTTTGGGGCAGTGAGAGTTGGACACAGACAAAGCTTGCAAATCAGAGTCCTGAGGTAGAAAAGCCCTGCCCTGGACTATATTCAGCACCGCTCCAATGAATTGGAGGCGCTTGAGAGAGTGAAAGTTGAGACTTGGGATAGTTCACAGTGATCCCAAGTCGGTAAAAGAGGTCCAGGGTGCCGGAGAGAGTCTCCATCGGACTGTCCTGGGACGGGCTGACAGTAGCCAGTCATCCAGATATGGGAACACATAAATCCCTTGTGGCGTAAGGCTGCAGCCACCGCCACCAGACACCTGGTAAAACCTGGGTGCCAAGACAGGCCAAAAGGAAGGGCCTTGAATTGATAGTGGTTCTTCTGAAAGGTGAACCGAAGGAAATGGTGGTGGGCCAGGAGGATGGGGATATGCAGATAAGCATCCTACATGTCCAGCGAGCACAGCCATTGATTCTGTTGGAGCAGAGTTAAGAGTCCCTGAGGGTAGCATGTGGAACCTCTTGTATTCTACAAAGAGGTTGAGCTGGCTGAGGTCCAGGATGGGCCTCAGATTGCCCATCTTTTGGGCACCAGGAAGAAATGGGTAATACCCCTTCCTATCTGCCCAGAAGGAACTGGCTCTACGGCTGATTTGTCTAGTACAGCTTGGATTTCCTGTTGAATGAGAATCAAGTGACTTGATGGGTAGGGGAGACCTGCCCGGCGGATTGTCCGGGATCTGTCCAGGAACTCGATTGAGTGCTCTCTTGCAAGCAGTTGAAAGACCCAATCATTGATGGTTATTGCCTCCAACCCACCCAAGTGGAGGTCAAACCTTCTCCCCATGGGCTCCTCAGAGAAGATGAGTGGAGGGGGTTCTCAAGTCAGGAGGCAGAGAGAGACTTGGCTGCCTCCAGCAGCCTTATGGGGCTTTTGCCTGAGGGATCTGGGCACCAGAACCA
This sequence comes from Neoceratodus forsteri, assembly GCA_016271365.2. Taxonomy (NCBI): domain Eukaryota; kingdom Metazoa; phylum Chordata; order Ceratodontiformes; family Ceratodontidae; genus Neoceratodus; species Neoceratodus forsteri. Next base: position 1,100,139,829 of record CM057451.1, read on the forward strand.
GTGGCATGGCGCTTACTCCTGGCATCTGTTCTGGTTCTGCCTATTCCATCTCTTCTGGGGCAACGAAAAGGCTGCTTGGGTTTTGGCCTAAGCGATACAGGGATCGAACATCCCACAGAGATTTGCCACTCTCCTGTAATTCAGTTATAATATGCTTTGCGTCACCTCTGAACAGGAAGAAGCCCTGAAGGGGCATCCAGCAGAGTGGTCTGGACATCTTGCACTAGTCCTGCAAGATGGAGCCAGGCCAGATCTCTCAACACACTCAGTTGTGCATCGGGCTACCAAGTTCACTGAGTCGTAGGTGGCATACAACGCATGGTGGCAAGAAAATTTGTTAAGTCTCATCTTGTCCATCAGTTTATTTCTAAGTCCCTCATCCAGAACAGACTGAATCTCTTCTCCAAGTTAGTTAGAGCAGACTTCTGGAAAGAGGTCATGAGGGTCACATAATTAAGAGACCGGATAGTGCAGGTAGAGGAAGCATGGACCTTACGGCCATATTGTCCATCTGCTTGGACTCTTGTCCAGAGGTGAGGCACTCAGATGTTTAGGTTAAGCTGACTTATAATGGGCTACTGTGATGATGATAGAGTCAGCCTTGGGTTGGCTGGTAGTGATTGGTCCTTCCAGGGGATGATAGGTCCTGTCGGCCATTTTAGATACTGCAGGAATGGAGGATGGCTGTTGCCAAATTTGTGGATGTTAGGTCTTCGGTGCGGTCCCATCCAAGGTGGGATGGGTAAGAGATCCACAGTGGTTAAGTCCAGGTGCATAGCTAGCCTCTTCCTTTTAGGATCCATCTCCTGGGATGCCCAACCACAAGCCTGCTGGATGGATCGGAGGAGTTCTGCAAAAGATAGGTCCTCTGGCGGAGAATTGGGAGACTCCTTAGGTTAGGGTTCCAATGGGGAATGAGGCTTGGACTGAATTTCAGTCGAGTCATTGTCTGAGTATGAGGACTCCAGTCTGCTGGGCACAGAAATATCCAGGACTTCCTCCAAAACCTGATGCCCGATAGGGGCCCTGTCAGGCGCCTGCCAGTGTCCCTGTTCAACGACCGATGGTCAACTGGGGATGGGCTCATGGAATTACCCTATGGGTCGGGGAGAAACCACGACCGGATGGTGCCCAGCTCCTGCAGGAGCTGCAATTTAGCATCCTGCCACAGGCCAGAATAGACCACTGTGGTTCCGGCTGAGGAAGCGGAAGCGGGGTAGAAGAAACGGTGGAGGTTGGTGGCCTGGGAAGCCCGAGTGAGAATATGAGGGTAACCAGGAGCCTGGTACCAATAAGGGTAGTGATGGTACCCTTGGTACATCTGGCCAAGCATCAGGTAACCTGGCATCTGAGCATGCGACAGGTAACTGGGCAACAGGCCACCTGGCGCTAGACAATAATGGAACTGCAGTGGCAGGTAGCCTGTGTTTGAGCTGGTAGGGCCAGACGGTGCAGGGACCAAGGGCCCAGAAAGCGGCGGGGCCGAGGGACCACTAGGAACATGTGGATCCAGTAAGCCTGGGGTCCCAACTGGAATCCCTAAGGGCCAGGAGGAGCTCCGCGTTGGAGCGTTAAATCCAGAGGCCATCCCTGAGTCTGAAGGGACACGGGTAGGAGGAAGGCCTGGCATCGGGGTCTAACAGACTCAGACGCCTGATCTGAGGCCAGCAAGGGGGCAGAGGAATAGAAACCCCTGTCGATGGATCCACTGGGAAGCAGGAAGCTCAGACAAGATACCCAACAGAGGGGAAGAAATCCTCTGGCCAGCAGTACTCATGTTCTGGGGGTCCGGGGAAAATGAGAGGTCAGGTTGGGTCAGTGATTCCTGGACGAAGAACCTCGCGGGATGAGGAGATGCCTGGAAGCTGGCTCTGCATGACATAGGGTGGTAGAGTAAGGCCCAACAGGAAAGCCGGCTGAGCAGTCGCCAGACAGGTTGGCGACTGACTGATCGGCCTCGACCGAGTGATGTTGGAGGAGCTGGCGCCTGACTTATCAGTCCAGTCAGGCAGACAGCAGAGGAGCTGGAGTCCGGCTACCGGGTGACTGACTGGCCTGAGAACTGTTGACAGGCACCAAAGTAGATTACTCCTGGGAGGAAGACCCCTGTCGCCCACTGACCAAGGCGGAGTCAGGTGATCTATCCACTGGAGCGGACGGCACCATGGATGAGGCATACTCACCGAGGTAGACACCCCACCTGAAGTAGCGTTGGCTGTCTGACGATGCTGCAGAAGGGGACCGGTCTTGGTGCTTCTTTTTCTTGCACTTGAGGTGGGTGAGGAAGAACATTTCCGCAGCTCCTCAAGCTTCTTTTCCATTGATGCAAGGCATTCCTTCAAAAGGTGGGCATCAAGGGCTTTCTGGTGCCTGATGCACATAGCCTGGTTGAAGGACTGGCAGATGTCACAGTCATCAACCCGATGTTTTGAGCCTAAGCAAAGGTCGCAGCAGGGAGGATCGCCCCATCCGAATTCTGAGTGCTTGACCGTGAGTACTTCTTGATTTACAATACATGCATTAAATACAGAGAAAAGTACTTAGAAAACAAACAAATACTTATAAAATGGCAGCCAACTGTAGCAGAGTTCACCGCGGTCAGGCGATACAGGTCAACAGCAGGAAAGAACTGGAGATGACCTGGGACCGCCCTATATACTGTCATGCTGACATCCCATCATGAGATGCTGAGGGAGGTCCCCGCTATGGATCTGCTTAGTTCCTTAAATTGTGTTTTCCCTTGCCTTCTTACAGATACTGGAGGCCCTTGACAGGCGTCCAGTCTGCCCTACTGCTCCACTGTTTCAGTCGCCACCGGCAGCCCCAGCTACTACTGCCACCAAGCTCCGCTGAAGATCCCCAGGTATGGTACCTAAGCTGAACCAGATGGCTTTCCTGGACTCTGTGGAAGTTGTAATTTACAAGATCTATTTCCTCTCCTCGGCTGCACTACCGGCTGGATATATTTTCTTTTCTTTCAGCTTTCTGCTGATTGGCCAGCTAGTGCTCTTCTTCAGCTGAACTCTGGATGATTTATTTAAGCAGGCTTTATTAGTGCTCACAGGCCGAGTTAAACTTTTGCTGCTAGCATTTGATATTTTTTCTCTTTTTGTCTACTTTTCCATTTGCAGGTTCTCACTGTTCCCCACTAGAGGTCGCCTTCTTCCTTTCATGTTTTAGCTCCTCATCTCCTCTTATCTGGTCCTTGCCTGAACTTTTCACCTCTGATTAGTTGCTACCTACTAAACTAGCTCTGTCAATCCACTCAAACAAAAGCCCTCTGAAATTTATTTGCTTAAGAAATCCTCACCCATTGCCTTACCCCAATGCCAAACTCACTGCCTCCCTGTGGACCAACAATGTCTCCCACTTCCACTGGATTATTGCAATGCTTCAAATGCTTCATCAAACTCACCATTATCACCTTCATAGGCCCCTGTAATAGACCCATCAAATCTACTAAAGCTACCAATGAGTGGTAGTTCTAAATGCATATGGAACAGTTACGCTTCCTACTCTGCTGAAACCCACAGCCTCCATCAGTTACCCTCTATGATTACTGGCCTGGAATACCCATCCAAGGATCCTCCATGGCACCACTCCTCAGTGGTTTTGTAATCCATGTTGGTAACAAAGCCTGCATGCCCAGTAAAGAGAGCAGTCTCTACATAATAAACTTATACTGGAACAACTTCTTCACCTACTTCTCTACTTCTGTCTGGCAATGTGCATCCCAACCTGGCCCACCAGATAACTCCAATGCTTGAACATGGAAAACCACAGGACTTGTGCTTGCTTCTCTAAACATCTGTAGCCTCCTCCCAAAATGGACTGCCTGAAGGTATGGGTCTCTCGTCATAACCAGACATGCTATCTGTCGTGGAAACCTAGTTATCCCCAAAGATACTAGACACTGCCATTGCTCTTTCTGGGTACACCTTGTACAACAGGACTGACACTCGAAAAGAGGTGGGGGCTGTGTCATCTACATTAATGACTCTCTCCAGGGACATGTCTTACCTCCCGTGTAGCAGAGACAGACTTGTAAGCTCTGGCCATTAGACTGCTTTTAGGGAGACACAATAGAGTGCTCACTTTCCTCTCAGTATATATTCCACCCCAAACTAACCAAGACCGGTGTCAGTAACCTGCTGGACTACATTAGTACTCTGAGTCTAAACACAGAAATTGTTCTGCTAGGTGACTTTAATATAAATTAGCTCTCCTCTGTCTCCACCTCTATCAAGGACACCCTAGCTGCTATCCATTTCTCCCAAATGGTGGAGACTCCGACACGAGTCATCAACTACAAGGCCGGCACCAGTACACTGCTGGACTGGGTGCTCACCAACTGTCCTGCTCATATCTCCAATCTCACCATTCTCCCTGACTCTTTGAGTGACCACTCCCTGTCAAATGTAACTGGAATAACAACTACTGCAAACCCCCACCAGAACCATAAAAACAGACTTCTATTAAAGGTCACCTCCCACAACTAAAGTCAGACCTAAAACTCCTTGACTGGACAGACCTCCATAAAACCAATGATGTGGACACTGCACTTGACCACTTTGTGTCAAAATGTAATGCTGTCTGTGACAAACACGCACCAGTTACTACAAGAAAATCCAAAGAGCTTTTAACCCCTGAACTCCTGGAACAACTTGCCTTAAGAGATCATACCTGGCAAACAGCATGTGCACAGGGAACTACAGCAAACATTCAACGATATAAAAGGCCATAGCGACTGTACGAAAGCTATCCACCAAGCAAAAAGTACATACTAAAAGAAAGGCCTCTCTAACTCACGAACAGCAGCAAATCTTTCTGGGTAAACCTTAAAGACATGGCAGGAAAGACCCCAAACTCCCCTGCTATGCTTATTGTTGAGTGCGTTCAACCTTGGACCCTCTGCTTATTGCCAACTCACTGAACATGCTTTCACTGATCTCAGTAGTGTGCTCCCCAGGTACTTTTTCAATAACTCTAACCAAGTGACAATAACCGGTCACCTGCACAACCACCTAACCAGCCGCTATTTTGCTTCAAAATGGTCTCTTAAGCAGATGCTAGGAAATACCTTGAAAAGGTCCTCGAAAAATCTAGGCACAGTGGGGACTCTTTGGACTTCAAATTTGTTCACTTAGCACTGGATGAAATATTTGGATCACTAACCAGAATACTTAACCTATCCTCTTCCACTCCCAATTCCCTCAAAGATGGAAGTCTGCTACAGTAACCCTGTACACAAAAGTAGGGACAGGTCCTTATCTAATAACTACAGATCAGTTTCCATTCTCCCGGCGGATTGTGGCTGATCAGATGGTGGAATACTTTAATCAATACCAACTCCTATGCCCAGAGCAACGTGGGTTCCAGGGTAGCCAGAGTACCATCACAGCCCTACTCAAATGTACCAAACACATCCATAACGCCTTAGACCAGGGCCACCCTGTAGCGGCAGCCTTCATTGACCTATCAAAGGCATTTGATATGGTTCATCACGCGCTCCTCCTCAAGCAGCTATCTGATATTGGACTTGCACCTGAAACTGTGAACTGGTTTAGGAGTTACTCGAGCTGCCGCTCCCAGCAAATCAAGTTTGGGGAAGTGCTATTAGACAGCCGACCTATCTTATCTGGTGTACTACAAGGGTCCATTCTGGGACCACTGCTGTTCAGTGTTTTCTTAAATAATCTCCCAGCCTCCTCCCATTGCCACATGCTCTTATATGCTGACAATGCAGTGATTTTTACCAGCAACCTGTGCCCTGAACTCCTTGAATCTGATCTCCAAAATGGCTTTGCATTGGCAGAAAACTGGTTTAAAGAGCAAAGACTGGCCATGAACTATAAATAAAAACAAAGACCCCACCTCTACTCGACAGCCCAAAGCAAGCAAAAGCTACCCCTAGCAATAAGGAATGCGGTGGTGACACACTGGAGCTCGTTCACATTTCAAATCCCTAGGAGTTACAATCGACTCCTCCTGTCCTTCCCCCAGCATATCGATATCACTGCAAGAGCTATTAATACCAGAATCGGGATCCTCTACTGCCACAGGCATTGTCTAACTCATGAAGCTTTAAACCTGGCAATCAACAGCTCCGTTGTCTCCCTCATAGATTATGGGCTAGCCATATACAGTTCTGCTACCAACACGGCACTCAGCGGATCTCAGTTGCCTTAAACAAAAGCCTACCGCCTACTCAAATGCACCAAAACTCACACACACCGTGAACTTTTATGCTTGGGCTGGCTGGCTTCAACTGAATGACAGAATCAGGTATCAAACCTGCCTTTCTGCCAAAAATGTCACATAAATCTGCTTCCAGCCTGGGTGCAGAACCTGCTAACACTGCCTAGAATACTATTCATACCAGAAGCTCTGCCACTCAAATTTTCCAAGTGCCCAGATGCCGTACCACGCGCACAGCATGCATTCTCACACCATGCACCCCTCTGGATAAATGCACTGCTCCCTGACATCTCTGGCTCCTCAACGATTGGCTCTTTTAAGCGTAGACTGCGCCAGTACTTCTTTGATACTGAGTAGCTGCATGTGCCCCCACCAAGACTCAGCATGCGGCAACACTCTGCCTCTAGCACTTATCTTTGCCTCTGTCATGACAGGATAGTCAAACAGCAGCACTTCCCCCACCTCCCTACCCACCCAGGCTCTTCCCTTGCCCCTGGACCTTTCTTTACCCTCCTCCCTCCCTGTCTTATGTGCTTTGCACACCTAGCTCTCCACTCCCATTGTATCTTTCCCTATTCTTGTCTTTATCTTCTTGACACAGGCATACATTGTACAATGCCTCAACATAGCTAGTGCTTTATATTAGTTTTCTGTAACCTCCATGAATATTTTCTCAGTTTCTGTATATTTGTACACAGTATGAAAAAATTACTCACCATAATAATCTTGTTTCTTCAAAGGATCACTCATTATGATTAAACAAATACAGTCAGCCTCCTGTGTTGGACTGCCGGAGAGATGGAATTATATACAAATGATGGAACTCTCAGATTGGCTCATGCCACTTTCAAACTGCTGCCCTAGCAACTGTTGCACTCTGACTGCTTCAGATTCTTACATAGCCTAAACTGGGTGTAAACACAGAAACATAGACTTTGACGGCAGATAGGACCGCTTGGCCCATCTAGTCTGCCCATTTCCCTACCTACAGGATGAGGCCGCAGATCCTAGTCAACCAACAGCCTTTCTTCCTACCCCCACATTCTTGAATCCTTCCACAGTTTTAGACCCCAACCTCCTCAGGAAGGCTGTTCCATGCATCCACTACCCTCTCTGTGAAATAATACTTCCTCACATTGCCCCTGGACCGCCCCCTTCTATCTTTCAATTGTGTCCCTTGTTCTTGCATGTCTCTTTTCTGAAAGATGCTACCCTCTTGGACTTTGTTGATTCCACTGAGGTACTTAAAGTTTCTATCATGTCCCCCTCTCCTTCTTTCCTCAAGGGTATACATATTAAGCTCCTTTAGTCTCTCCTCATACAGCTTCTCTTGCAGACCCTGCACCATTTTAGTTGCCCTCCTCGGACTACCTCTATCCTGTCTATATCCTTGCGGAGATGGGGTCTCCAGAACTGGATGCAGTACTCCAGATGGGGTCTCACCAACTGTCTGTACAGAAGGATAACAAATTCCTGTTTTCTGCTGGTCTCTCCTATACATCCCAGTATACCCCCAGCCCTCCCTACTGCCTTCTCACATTGCTTGCTAACCTTAAGGTCAATTGATATGATTACCCCCAGGTCCCTTTCCTTTTTGTTGTTGTTACTACCTCACACCCATTGTGTATTCTTCCCTGGGTTCTTGTTTCCCAGGTGCATTATTGCACTTCTTTGCATTGAATCCTAGCTGCCATACTTCTAACCATTCCTCCAACCTTGCCAAGTCCCTCTTCATCCTTTCCATGCCTCCTTATGTACCAACCCTGTTGCAGATCTTTGTGTCATCTGCAAAAGGCATACTTTTCCTTCCAGTCCTCTGCAATGTCACTGATGAAGACATTAAAAGGACTGGACCCAATACTGAACTCCTGCGGTACCCCAACAGTAACCCCTCTTTTCAGAGTGGACTCCATTTACAATTACCTTCTGTGTCCTGTTGTGCAGCCAATGTTTTACCCAGGCTACCAACCTGGGACCCCTCCCAGGCTAGTTAGTTTGACTATTAACCTTTGTATGGGACTGCGTCAAATGCCGTGCTAAAGTCTAGGTAGGCCATGTCCACAGCCCTCCCTGGTCTACTACTTGGTCACCCAGTCAAGAAATCTATTAGATCAGGCCTGACATGACCTTCCGCTGTGAATCCATGCTGCCTTGGGTCTTGTGCCCCACTGGCCTCTAGGTACTCAACTATTCTTTCCTTCAGAGTGACTCCATCACTTTCCCTACCACAGAGGTCAGACTGACAGGTCTGTAGTTTCCTGCCTCTGTCTTGGTCCCACTTTTGTGAAGGGAATCATATCCGCCTTCCTCCAGTCCTCGGGTACCACACCATCCTCCCATGATTTATTAAAAGAGTAGCCAGTGGTTTCACTAGTTCCTCCCTTAATTCTTTTAGAATTCTGGGGTGAATTCCATCAGGACCCATTGCTTTGTCCACCTTCAGTTTTAGGAGTTCTTTCAGAACCCTTTCTTCTATGAAAGGACTGGGATGACCCCCTATCAAGGTGCTTCTGTTAATTGGATTAGGCACTTCCCCTCCTCTTTTGTGAATACTGACGAGAAATATTCGTTCAGTATCCTGCTTTTCACTGTCCCCTCTGCCCACCCACGTTCATTCTATTCAGCCTCACTATTCCTCCTTTTTCTTTCTCGCTCGCTGTTTATCTCCCTTCTTAAATGAGTTGGCTATCTTTTCCTCAGTTTGGGCCTTTGTTATTCTGACTTCCCTCCTGCTTCCTTCTGCCTTAACTGGTACAGCTCTCCGTCCTCCTCTTTCTGTGTTTCCTTATACTTCCGAGATGCTATCTTTTCTTCCTGACTTTCACAGCCACCTCTTTTGAGAACCATAGTGGCTTTTTATTTCGTTTGATTTGTTTATTTGCTTCACACAAAGGCTTGTTGCCTCTGTGATGGCAGTTTGATGATTCCCCATTGTTGCTCCACACCTCCTTCTAGCCTGTTTGCTAGTGCTTTTCTGAGGCACTCTCCCATCTTGACAAAGTCAGCCTCCTAAAGTCCAGTACCCTCACTTTTGTAGGCTTGACTCTGTAGCTGAGTTTAACATGAACCATACTGTTTGATGGTCACTTGTCCCCAGATGGCAACCCACCTCTAGATCTGAGATCCTCTCACTGCCCCATTTGAAAGTACTGAGGTGGTCTAAGATTGCTCCTCATGGGTGGTTCCAAAACTAGCTGTCTGAGGCCTGCCACCTGTAGGGCATCAAGAATGGCCCTGCTCTTGGATGTGACTGCAGCAATGTGCTCCAGTTAACATCTGGCATATTCAGGTCTCCCATCAACAGTATCTCCCCTTTCTCTGCCATTCTAAGAATCACTTCATCATATCCTTGTCCATTCCTCCCCTGACATGGGGGTCTGTACACAACCCTATGCGGATTGTGGTGTCCTTTCTAGTCTCCAAGGAGACCCCACAGTGCCTCCTCTCCTCCCATTAACTATGATAATATTTACATAAATAATCATTTTTGTCCTCTCGGGTCAAAAGCATCCCAACAGATAAACTTAAAAGAAAAAATTTGAGACCACAAAGGAACCAACTGGTTAACAAAAGGTGAGTCTCTAACCTAACCTATATGGAAAAAATATCCCCAAACAGGGATGCAGAAGATTATTGTTTTAGTAGGGGAGGAGCTTTAATCTCAATGAGTGATCCTTTGAAGAAACAAGATTAGTATGGTGGGGCATTTTTTCTAACCCCAGAATCACTCATTATGATTAAACGAATGCAGACAACCAAACAGTACCTTTGGGAGGTTGGGCAGAAAACCTATTTAGGAAACAGGTTCTGCAGCACTGCTGTACCAAACCTGGCATCACTTCTGGATTGCAGATTCAGGCTGTAATGCTTTGTGAAGGTGTGTACTGTTTTCCAAGCAGCTGCTTTGCAGATTTCCAAGAGTGGGATATCCCTGAAGCTGCCACTGAAGCAGCTGTACCCTAGTGGAGTGTGCTCTGAGGCCCAGGGGACCTGTTTACCCACTTTACTATAGCAAAACTGAATACATGCCACTATCCAATGAGCAATTGTCCATTTTGTGGTAGGTCTACCTTACCTACCTCTCCGTAGGTAAGAAAGAGCTGTGTCTGGACTAGTCTGTAAGACTTAGTTCTGTCAATATAGTGGCTAAGTGCCCTTTGACATCAAGGGTGAAGCCTCCTTTCAGGAGAACTGGAGTTCTCTGTGAAAGACAGGTAAGTGATGGACTGATTTAAATGGAAATCAGACACCACTTTGGGAAGAAATTTTCTATTGGTCCTGAGGACCACTTTATCCCTGTGGAATGAGATGTAATCTACATTGGTACACAGGGTTTGTAACTCACTGATTCTTCTGGCTGAATTAACAGCAACCAAAACACAGTTTTCCAAGTGAGATACTTCAGGTCTGCTGTTGCCATTGGTTCAAATGGGGCATCCATGAGTTGGCAATGCAGATATTCAGATTCCAGGCGAAACTGGTTCCCTCAAAGGAGGGTACAAAGGTTAAGGCCTTTAAACAATTCCTGAAAACTGGATGAGAAGCCATGGACCTCTCTTTACCTGCTGACAGGTAAGATGAAACTGAAGTCAAATGAACCTTGAGTGTGGAAGGCTTCGAGCTAAAGAATGCAGGTGTGTCAGGTAATCCAGGAGATGGCTAAATCAGCCCTGGATGGGTCGATACCCTTACCTGCACACCATATGTAGAACCTCTTCCACTTGGCAGAGTATGTCTCTTTAGTGGAAGATTTCCTGGAACCATAAGTACTGTCAAAACTTGTTCTGACAGTTTAAGATCCATACTCCAAGTCCTTAAGAGCCAGGCCTTGGCGTTAGAGATTTCAGGTTGGGTACAGTATCCTGCCCTGAGAGGAAGTCAGCAGGTTGTGTTTCCTGGTCAGATGAATTGGAGGTGCCACTGATAGAGTCAACAGGCGAATACCAGTGCTGCCTTGCCCAATCTGGTGCCACCATTATCATTCTTGCTGATTGGGACCTCAATTTCAGTAGGGTCCTGAATATTAGTGGGAAAGGAAGGAAGGCATACAAACGTCCCTGTCCAATCCAGTGCCAATGCATCCAGGGGTAGTGTGCCCTGAGAGGAGGCCTGCAGCAATAAACTGGCAGCTGGTGATTTTCTGCAGAGGCGAAGTTCCATCTCGAGTGCCCCAACACCTGAAAATTGAACTGAGAATTTGAGGATTTAGACACCATTCGTGGTGATCCTGACTTATCCTGCTGAGGAGTCTGCAAGTACATTGTCCTTTCCTGGAAGATGTATGGCTGAAAGGGATACCTTCATGGAGTAGGCCAGGGACCACAGCCTCATTGCTTCTGTGCACAGTGGGGCCAGTGCGGAGTTTGGGGGCTGGGGGGTTGGTAGCCCCTCCTGGCTGCCTAGTGTGACTAGTGGTGTCCCACCACCATCTTTATTCAATGTTTAGTGCCCATTGTGGAGCCCATGATTGACTGAATGCCCCTGGCTCCCAAACCTGGCTCTGCCACTGAGTGAGGCTGACCTGGTTCCTCCTTGTTTAATAATACATAGTAGTGGTGTTATCTGTTCTGACCTGCACCACCTTGTTTTGAAGATGTGGAGCAAATGCCTGCAGGGCTAGGTATACTGCTCTGACCTCCAGAAGATTTATGTGCAACATCGATTCTTGATTAGACCATGTGCCACTTGCTGTATAATCCAACATGTGTGCTCCCCAACCCAGAAGGGATGCATCTGTTGTAAGAACCAAGGAAGGTTGATCCTTTGTGAAAGGAACAACTACCCAAAGGTTTTGTTAAGTCCAGCCAGCACTGCAGTGCCTGTAGGAGAGTGTGTGTGACTGGCACCAACTTGGGCAGAGGGTCTGTCCTCTGTGACCAGTACTGTCTCAGGTGGAACTGAATGTCCCTCATTTGGAATCTGGATCCTAGTACCACTGTGGTGGCAGCTGCCATGTGGCCCAAAAGCCTGAGGAACTCTCTGGCTGGTTTGGTTTTCCTGGTGCAAATGAGTTTGCAATTCATAAAATACTGTTCATCCTGTCCTCTGGCAAGAAAGCTCTGCCCAGACTGGTGTTCAGTTCTGCTCCAGTGAACTCGAGCACCTGAACTGGTGCTTGCTGAGACTTCTGCTCATTTATAAGAAACCCAGGGACCCTAGAGTGAGACTTTGTTAGTGCCAAGGCCTGCTCTGCCAGATGTGAGATGGACCACCATTAACCAGTCGTCCAGGTAGGGAAAGACTGGTACTCCTTGTTTTCTCAGAAACTCCACTACCACGGCCAAACACTTTGTAATGCCCTTGGCGCAGAAGTCAGGCCAAAAGGAAGGGCTGCAAACTGATATTGGCCTGAGGCCAATCTGAACCTCAGAAACTTTCTGTGAGAAGGTCTGATGGGGATGTGAAAATAAGCATCCTTTAAGTCTAGGAGGCTTGCCACTCTCCCTTTGTAAAGTGGGAATGATCAGAGCATTCTGAATTTTGGTTTCAGAATATGTCTGTTTAGAAGTCTTAAATCTAGGATAGGTCACCAATCCCCATTTTTCTTCTTTGTAAGGAGAGTATCTGGAGTAGATGCCTTTGCCCGCTGGTTTAGGGGCACAGGCTCCACTGCCTTGATGGCTAGCAGGTGTTTTACTTCTGCATCCAGTAGTATCCAATCTGCAGATGTGACTGGTGCAAATGTTCTTGCTGTCAGCTTGGGAAGAGATTTGAGCCGAGTGCTAAACCCTGGCTCACCACCTCCAGAACCCACTTGTCTATGTTGAAGGTATACCAGTACTGGAGAAAATGAGCCAGTCTGCCACCCACTGGTGGATGTTTGGAAGGGATGCGACCTGTACTAGCTCGTCAGGGGTTCTTAGTGGGTTGTGCCTGAATCACTGGGAGGGAAAACTCTCCTCATAGTTCTCCTTCCCTTCCTCAGAAGTACCCTCCAGGCTGTTGTTGCAGCTGAGAGGCCTGAGCTTGGAAAAAGGTCTGGAGCAGGATCCCCTACTCCTGCCTCCTCTGGTCTGAGACCTATAGGATAAGGAAGGCCTATCCTTAGAATTGCTTCTGTGGGTGGCCTTATATTCCTCTACCTTCTTCATATAGGCCTCGTTTCATCTCCAAACAGAGAACTTTCTCAAAAGAAAGTCCATATGTAACCCCTAGATGGCGGCTATCCCAGGGGCTACTACCCCTGCCTGATTTGCCACTAACAGGTTGAGGGCCTGGATCCAATGGCGGGTGCCTCCACCCAGAGGTCAGGGTTTGCAATAGTTAAACTAACTTGGTCACAGCCCTCTGGGACACTGCAACCCCTTCTTCCCACTAGTGGCCCACACAATATATCAGAATTACCTTCTGAAGTATACACTTACCCCCAGGTCTGGTTCCGGCACTGGGACCTCCTGTGAAATGAGATACAGTGCAACAATCACAGAACAGTACTTTAACATAGACAAATACCTCAGCAGTATAACTTTGCTGAAACAAGCAGCTCTGATTTATTTAGGGGATATAACAAGGACAGGGAAATCAGGTTAATTAGCTTATCATCTAATAATCTACCTGTATGGCTCTGTGCACAGGCCTATCCCTATCAGTTACTGTCCTGGGTACCCAAGCCCTAGTGGCTAGTCCAAACCGTGGCAGCTGGTAGGGGCCCTTTCACACAGAGAAAAGGAGAATTAAACAGTCAGCAGTACAGTAATTCCATTTGGATTTAATGTGGCAATTCAACAGGAAGCGACCCTGAATTAGTACTCACGACCTCCAAATAAGATAGGGTCCTTCAATGTCAGCGGGCTCACTTGAGGTACACAAACCTCTTCACATCCATATAAAAGAAAGCACTATACCAGGCAGGCTGCATCTGTATCCCGATCGTAATTACTGCACAATACCCGGAGAACACACAGCAGATTCAGTTCCTGACAGACGAAGTGTAATTTTCATAATTCCTCCAGTCTTCTACAGGGTGAGCCTGGTTTCTCTCTTCAGAGATCCTTTGATTCTTTTCACAGGGCCAGTTCAGTCCTAACAAGCTGCAGACCGAACTCTGGGCCTTACACACGTTTTTGACTAAAACTGCACACTGAAAAAGTACAGGGCTCTTCCTTCTTCATGCCAAAGCTCAACTGAACTCCAACCGACAAAACCGGGCACTTCCTTTGAGTTCCTCCCAGTTCTTGACTGGATTGGCTGTCACTCACAATAGACTGCTGCTGTTGGTCCAAAAAGGCACTGAAGTCTAAACTACATCTCCCAGAGTCACTGCCCATACAATCCTCTTGTGGCTGGCTCAGATTATGAGTCCAAGTTCTGATTAGTCAAGGCACCATTTTAGAGCTAGCTTACCCCACAATCGATTGGTCCAGTTCAGCAGTTCAAAACTAGAATGGGGAACTAGCAGACACAGTTCTGACTGCAAAGAAAGCAGGTTAGACAAACTGTAATTTCATTATTACTCTAAATAATTTCTGGCAAACAGTTACATCTTTCAGATAGGTTCCTTGCACTCCTAGTGACTGCAAAAATGAAGTGAATTGGCAGCAGCTCGAGTGGTACTCAGAGAAACACACAGTCCCCCATACAAACTAATTATGTCTGCAAGCAGACAGCTCTTAAAGAGACAGTACCAGAGGCTCAAAAAACACTCACTGATAAATGGCTTAAATGCCAAACACCATTCAGGCTTGGAGCATTCAAGCAAGCTCCTGGAAGTCTTTTGGGAACCCCCATTTGCAGAGGTTACACATAGCACTTTAGCCTGGGTATCAAGGGTCATGTTTGTGGTCCTGAGCCAGGCAAATCTTCTAAGGGGACAGAAAGTGCCATCAACCTGGCTTCAGAGTCATTAGTATCCACAGCCATGTGAAACTGATATTTGTGTGGATCTAAAGCAGCCCTTGCTGTATCCTGCAAGTCCACTGCCACCTCACGGGCACTTTGTCTGCCAGAGCTAGCACTGCATTCCAGAGTGCCTTCTGGTATTCACTGCATAAACCATATAATTGGCCTGTCTAAGAATAAGAGGCAGCCATATACCCTTTCTTCCTCATTGTGTCCATCTTCCGGGAATCCTTATCACGGGATGGGTAGCGAAGGAATTCTGGCTTTGTCACAAGCAGCAGCCCGCATAACCCTTCAGGGTCAGGAAGGCGAACAGAAAATCAGCTGTTGTCCTATCAAGCTGATATTTCTTATCAGCTTTTATCAACTCCTGGAATAGAATTTGGAGTTTGAAATACTTGCATTGCTGCCTTTTAAGGACTTATGCATAGGCAGTAATAAATGTTTGGTTGGGGTTAACCCCATCATATCCAAGAATTCTGCTTCCTCCACATCCTCCTCTGTCTCCTGCAGAGAGAGGTTAATTGTTTCTATCATGCTTTTCACAAAAGCATAGTGTAAGGAATAATACTCCGGACCCCTGGGGACTGAACTCCTGTTCTGGAGAAACCTCAGGGTCTGTCTGTTCCTCCTCAAAATCATCATCCTCCTCCTCCTCAGAAAAGGAAGCCAGTGGCTCCTGAGGGGTGGAACCTGTACAGGAACCAGGGCAGTTGGTACTGGAACCAGGACTGCAGCTTGCCATGTAGGCAAGACCTGTAAGGCCTTGGCAATGTCCTCAGCTGAGGGCATACCAGTTTTGCCAGCTGGGAGCTCCTTAGCCTTCTTGCCGGAGGCTGTTACGTCTTCTCTTACATTTTTATTCACTGGCACTGGTTCACAGCCTGAGTCCACTGGTCTGTTTGACTTGCTCTGCTCAACTTTATCTGATCCTTTATCAGGATCCTTAGCTTTACCTCCATCCTTTCTTGTGCCAGAGGTGGATGAACTAATTTCACCAGTAACAGAAGAAGCAGAGGCCATTTCTTCTAATATTTTTGATCTTTTCTTAAGAGTCTTAGGGCAAAAAGTTCTACAAATGTCACAGTTTGCAAAGATATGGCTAGTACCCAGGCAAAAATACATAAAGAATGCCTGTCTGCTGTCACGTACGGAGATCTTATCAACTGGGATGCTATCCTAGAAGAACACCTGTCCCAGCTGTACACCCAGTGTCACTTCAAGCAGGTGGAATGGCGAGACAACCCTGTGGTCCAAATTAGGTTGGGTGCCATGAAACACCCTTTAAGGAGAGGCAGGAGACAATCTGAAGTTTCATGCCCAGCAGGCTTTTATTTACACCAGGGAAAGGTAGACACGGTCACAAGGAAAGTCTGGGAATAACTCTTATAGATAATAGCTAACAATTACTGTACCACGTTATTTCCCTATGTGCACATCGACCTGAGGTCATTCTACAGTATTCTTATCTTATAACTCTTACAATTCCCTATCCAGAGCTCTATATGTTAAGAGGACCTTATTACTTTATCATACCATCACTTTATTATACCATGTGCTAAGCATACAATATACAATCAGCGAACAATCTCACAGTCTCAAAAGTCCATAAGATGAAGATTTCCGTGTCTTCATGCACAACTAAAGATTAGGGGTCAAGAGAAAGGGGAAACTCTTGCTTGGCACCAAGCTTACCAGGAGACCTATGAGAGGTCACAAACAGGGAATGGAGATTAGTAAACAGACCATAGGCATCAGCCAACCACTCTCCAGGGTTGCCGGAACACAAGAGTGTGAACAGACTAACTGGGGAAATACTCTTTTCTTAGCACAAAACCTCAAACTGGGCTGCCAAGGTAGAAGACCCAAAATGTGGCAAGGAATCCACCTGCAGGATTGCCGCAGAAGAAATCTGCTGCTTACTCCTCGGCGCCAACCTCGACCAGGGTCGCCACGGACTGAAGAACTGCTGTGGTTTTCCTGGCACCTACTCTCGACTAGGGCTGCCAAACAAACACTGGACTTGGTGAAGAATCTAGAAGAAGGACTGCCAAGGACAAAGAAGAAGAACTGCTGGGCTGCTTTTGGTGACAGATCCACTTGAAGGACCACCAAACTCTAGCTGTTACCTGAGGATTGCACTGGCAATGCAGGACAACACAAGCAAGTAGAGGTGAAAGGTGAAAATCAGGATTCCACACTATGAAAAGCAAAATGAGAAAGCGGGCGGTCCTGAACACACTTGGCTATGGCGGACTGCGTCTGCCGGGCGCCTGGGAGGGACGGATTTAGACACTTTCTAGTCAGTCTTTCTTCCAAGCTGATCAGGAACTCGGCGGCGTTACTTACTTAAAAGACGCTGATTTCGACTACGGCGGACTAAAAGAAAAATTACTCACCTTAGTAATTATGTTTCTTCTAATGGAGTGTTGCTGTATTCTGACTATTGCCGTTAGCTCCAGCCTTTAAACTACCCCAGAGAACAAAGGTTAACTTTCTATGCAGTGCATAGAATGCTGAGCTTGAGCTCGGTTGAGGTCTCTGTCTGCAGCCCCTTGAAATCCAACCGTCAGATTCCTCCGAGCAAAAACTCACTAACTACCCTATGTGGAAACTGTAAATGTTTACTAGCAACAAGAGTTTTGAATTCCCAAGGAAGACTCAAGTCAGAAATCCAAAACTAAAACCAATCCAAATAAGAATAACAATAAAACAAACACCCAAACAAAAAGAGGAGGGTGTAAAAGAAGCACCCCTGAGGTGTAACCCTGCACCTGCCCACCCACTTCCCAAAAACAGGTTCTGAGAGGGGAGGAGGGAGCTCAGAATACAGCAAGACTCCATTAGAAGAAACATAATTACTAAGGTGAGTAATTTTTCCTTCAAACAACATGAAGTCTTGCTGTATTCTGACAAGTCAGACTATCAAGCAGTACCTCCATGGAGGAGGGACAGAACCTACTTTGGGAACAGACTCTGAAGTACTGCTGCGCCAAACTGAGCTTCACTCTTTGCCTGGATATCAAAGTAATGCTTGGTAAAGGTATGGAATGTTTTCCAGGTGACTGCTTGACAAATTTCTAAGAGAGGGATATCCTGGCAGCAGCCAGGAAGCAGCTGTACCTCTGATGGAGGGAGCCTCAGGCCTGAGGGTGGAATCTTTCCCAGTTTCTCATAGCAGAATTGTATACAAGACACAATCCACCTGGCAATAATTCTCTTGGTGGCAGGTTTGCCCTTCCCACTTCACAGTAAGTGAGGAACAACTGGAGGAATGAAACCTGTGATCCTTGGTACTTCTATGTAGTAGCTAAGGGCCTTTTAACATCTAAACTGTTTAGCCTCCTCTCTCCTGAAGAAGAATGATCAGTAAAGACAGGAAGAGACAGACTGATTCAAGTGGAAATCTGAAACCACTTTGGCCGAGAACCTTCTATTGGTTCTAAGGACCACTTTATCCCTATGAAAGGAGATAAAATCAGGCTCCACTGACAGGGCTTGTAATTCACTGATATGTCTGGCAGAGGTAATGGCTACAAAAACACAGTTTTCCAAGTCAAGTACTTAAGCTCTGCTGAGGACATAGGTTCAAATGAAGGTTGCATAAGTTGAGCAATGCAAACTTTTAAGTCGCAGGAGGGGCAGGGTCTCTAAAGGGAGGATTGGTATGAAGCAATCCTTAAAAATTTACAGAACACAGGATGAGATGATAGTGAGGAAGACTTCCCACTGACAGAAAAGCAGAAACAGCTGACAAGTGCACCTTGAGAGTAGCTGGTCTGAGGCCTAAGCCATTCAAATGGACTATATAATCCAGAACTGTGGGCAATTCAGCAGTGTCTGGGAAATATGTTGCTTGGAACACCAAATGCTGAATCTCTTCCATTTGGAGTCATAAGTCTTTCTAGTGGCAGGCTTTCAAGAGGCTTTGAGAATATCAAAACCCTTGGGACAGATGCAATTCTGCATACTCTAGCTCTTCAAGACCCATGCCTTGAATTGAGGGACCAAAGACTGGGGTACCAAATCCTCCCTGAGAAGAGTTAACAGGTTGTAATTCCTGGGAAGAGACAGGGAAGATGGACTGCTAGGGACAGCAACATGGGGCACCAAGGCTGTCTGGCCCAGTCTGGAGCAATCAGAATCACTTTGCAAGGTTGTGACCTTATCTTGACTACAACTTTGAACAGTAGAGAAGGGAGGGAAGGCATACAGAAATTTCCCTTCCCAGTTCAGAATCAGAGCATCCAGAGGGACTGAGCCCAAGACTGGGGTCTGCAACAAAAGAGAGGAAGTTGGTGATTGTCTGGGGCTGCAAGAGATCTGTCTCTGGAGTGCCCCACCTTGAAAAAATCACCTTCAACACCAGAGGTCCAGGGACCATTCGTGATGGCCCTGTGAGATCCTGCTCAGTGCATCCGCTAGCACATTGTCCTTCCCTGGAAGGTGGACTACTATCAGAGAGGTTTGCAGGAATAGCCAGGGACCACAACTTCATGACTTCTGTGCACAAGGCCGTAGACCGAGTGCCTCCCTGCTTGTTGATGTACCACATGGTGGTAGTGTTGTCTGTTCTGACCTGAACCACCTTGTTCTGCACTGACAGAGAAAGCTTGCAGGCCAAAAAACTGCCCTGAGTTCTAGGAGATTGATATGGAGAATGGATTCATGAGGGGACCACAGTCCCTGGGCAGTGAGGACCCCCAGATGGGCTCCCAGCCCAGAAGGGAAGCATCCATTTTAAGTACCATTGAATGAGACTGAGTGACAAATGGGACCCTTACTCTTAAATTGTCCTGATCCTGCCACCTCTGAAGACCTTGGATCAGAGTCAGAGTCACTGGAATCAGTTTGGTAAGGGATCCTTCCTTTGGGACCAAAAGGCCCTCAGATGGAACTGAATGTCTCATCTGAATCTTGCCCCTTGGACCACTGCTGTAGAAGCTGCCATGTGGCCCAAGAGCTGAAGGAAATGCCTTGTTGGTCGGGACACCTAAAGGCTGAAGGAAGAAGCCAGTTCTGGAAGAAGCCAGTTCTATAAGAACTCTTGCCCTTTCCAGGGAAAGAAAGGCTCTTGCTTTGACAGTATCCAGGTCTGCCCTATAAAAGTAAGGAGCTGCACTGGCTGAAGAACTGACTTGGGAAGGTTGAGAAGAAATCGCAGAGAAGTGAGCACTTGCTGGGTCACTAAGAGGTCTGACTTGATTTGTCTGGAGACTGGCCTGTATGAGCCAGTCTTCCAGATATGGAAAATGGAAATCTTTGCCTTCTAAGAAAGGCAACGACTACTGCCAGGCACTTTTGAAAACCCTTGGGGCTGATGTTAGACCAAAGGACATTGCTTTGAACTGATAGTGGCCTGAGGGCAACTCGAACCTGAGGTACTTTCTGTGGAGCACCTGATGGGAATGTGAAAATAGGCATCTTTGAGGTCCAGGGAGGCTAGCCAGTCCCCTGGCCTTAGGGAGGGAAGAATTATTCCCAGAGTTACCATCTTGAACTTTGGTTTGAAAAGATGTTTGTTCAGGTATCTTAGGTCTAGGATGGTGCCACGCCCCTGTCTTTTTGGGGTAAAGAAGTACCTGGAGTACAGACTTTGCCCTGTGTAGAGTAGGAATCTCTCTCTCTCTATGGCTCTTAATGCCAGAAGAGATTAAACCTCTGCCTCTACAGTAAGGGTTTCTGAGAGACCTGCAGGTGAAAAGATCTGGCTCTCATCTTTGGAAATTTTTGAAGCTGAGAACCAGTCCCTGGCTTACTACTTCCAGGACCCACTTGTCTGAGGTAATAGACATCCAGTCCTGGACAAAGCTGTAGCCTGCCCTCGACTGGAATAGGGACAGTCGACCCTGGCAGACCCATCAGGGGTCTGCTTGGCAGGGCCTTAGCTGAGGAGTGGATGCAGCCCTGCTCATCCCTCCTCTGCCTCTCCCTCTGAAGAACCCCTCTGTGAAAAGGGAGAAGAGGCCTGTGCTTGGTAAAAGGCCTATGAAAGGCCTGCCCCTAGACTGCTGCCTTTGAGGAGTTGCCTGCCTCTCCTTGGCCTGAGCACTCCTATAAGTGGTCCTGTACTCGTCCATTTTCTTCATGTAATTCTCTGTCTGCTCCCCAAACAGAGAATTACCCACTACAGGAAAATCCACGGCCTTAGCCTGGGTGTCCTGTGAGATGCTAGTACATCTGAGCCAAGCCATTCTCTGAAGAGCCTGTTTAGCAAGTGCCAGTACAGTGCCAGTACAGGACGTCTGGTACCTGGCTGTATAGGCCATATAGTTCTGCTGCCTCCTGAGTCTCTGTCTGGGGTGTGTGAATCCAATGGAATATTTGCCTTGTCACAGGCAGCAGCCTGCACTACCCCTACATGGCTGCATTGTTGGTATAAAAACTCTGTATCTGAGCCTAATAGTGTGTACCTCTTGTCCATCCTTCTGTCAACAGGAGGTACAGTATTGGGAGACTTTGGGATTTTGAGTGTCTGTTTCCCAAAGTTTGTGCAGGGAATAGAGCGGTCTCCTGGACTCTGGGATGTCCATCATTTCCACATAATCAGGCTCCTCTTGATCCTCCATGGCCTCCTCCATAGGAAGCTGGAGGGTTTCAGCCACCTTTCTGTAAAACAGAAAGTGGGAGGGGACTCAGAAAGCCTAGGAGGAAACACCTGAAGGTCTGTCTGGGGAGGCGTCCGGTTCCACAGGCACATCCAGATTTTCACCATCAGTCACCATTATCTTTGAACTCCCTCCTCTTCAAAGTCCGGTTCATAAAAATCTTCAGGTATAATCTTGAACGGGGGAACCGACCAACGAGCCCCTGCCAAATGGTGCTGGATCGGTCGGGAACAGCAAGCGATTCCACAATCCAATCGCTCTGGCTATTTCTTCGGCGGTCGGAACATGAACCTCTGGATCCGAACGTGTCGCTTTCTTTGCGTTTCCTTTTTCTAGAACCGACCCCTTAGGATCAACTCTCCTCTTGCCCGAAGAAGTATCGCCCTGGTCAGAGGGCATTCCTTCTGGTTCGGTCGAGAATCGAACCAGGCTGGCCATCGGGTCAGCGGACTTCTCAGCCTCCTTTTCCTCAGTCTACCTAATCTCTTTTCAAGGGAAGATTTAGGAAAATTTTTACAAATTTGGCAGTCTGTATCGAGGTGTTCAAACCCCAGACAGTAAACACAGGTGGTGTGG
Source organism: Neoceratodus forsteri (assembly GCA_016271365.2). Lineage (NCBI taxonomy): Eukaryota > Metazoa > Chordata > Ceratodontiformes > Ceratodontidae > Neoceratodus > Neoceratodus forsteri. The sequence continues at coordinate 1,100,162,049 of CM057451.1, forward strand.
GATCGGCCTTAGCAAAGACCTCCCACACTCACTGCAGTGTTGAAGCCCAGTGGGCCCAGTTTTCTTCTTGGGTTTCTCAGACATGGCCAACCTAACCAAACTTACCTTTTATGGCAAACCGCCAGGCAAGACTCCTTATCGGTTCCTAACTGTGTCACGGGTGTTGGGAAAAACCTTCAAAACACATTTTTTTTTAGAACCGATAAGGACCGGTAACTCATACTCTAAGTAAAAGAACAGAAATTCACTAAAATGATCTGTTCAGCTGAACCGATCAAACAAGTTTAAAATTTCCACACAGAATTTAGGTAAAACCTATCTAGTACTCACGGTACACGCAGACAGAGGCTGAACCGACTAAGTGGAACAATTCGGTTTAAAACCGACAACTACCGACACTTTAACCGACTTTTCGAACCGAGCTGAAGGAGAAATCTCCGGAGCGACTGTTCAGTGAGGTGGAGTAAAAAATCTGACGTGTTGGATTTCAAAGGGCTGCAGACAGAGACCTCAACTGAGCTCGAGCTCAGCATTCTATGCACTGCATGGAAAGTTAACCTTTGTTCTCCGGGGCAGTTTAAAGGCTGGAGCTAACTGCAATAGTCAGATTACAGCAAGACTTCATGTTGTTTGAATGTAAGAAGTTGCTGAAGTCTTCTGCTAGCTGAAGATTGCTATGGTGAAGAGCTGATGAAGACTGAAGATTGCTATGGTGAAGAGCTGCTGGAGGCTGAAGATTGAATTAGAACCTGCTGCTGCCAATAGTACTTCTGTTAGCATGTTATACTGAAATATTCACTTTCAGGGGCAATTTGCCTAGAGCAGGGACAAATTGCAACAATCCAGAGCAACTGTTCACTGGCAAGGGGCATTTGGTCACTGGCAGGAGCAAATTAGAACAATCCGAGCAATTGTTCACTTCGGGGCCACTGTTCACTGGCAGGGGCAACTTGCCTGGAGCAGGGGAAAATTTACAATTTGGGGCAATTGTTCACTGACAGGGCAACTCGTCTGGAGCAGGGCAAAGTGTGACAATCTGGGGCATTTGTTCACTTCTGGGGCAATTGTTCACTAGCAGGGCAAATTGTGACAATCCAGGGCAATTGTTCACTGGCAGGGCAATTTGCCTGGAGCAGAGACAAGTGCGACAATCCAGAGCAACTGTTCACTGGCAGGGGAACTGTTCATTGTCAGGAAAATAACCACAATCCTAATATTATCCAACACAGTCTCTGTGCTTCATGCAATAACACAACAGTTGAGATGCTGGAAGAATAAACAGTACGAAGAAACAGTACAAGCTGGTAATCACTTTGTGACAGGCTATGTGCTAAGCACCCGTCAGTCGGACTTCTAGGGTCTGTCTTCTTTAGGACCTGGCTACCCTGGAGCATTCTAAGGTAATTACCCCACTATTTAACCTGGTTACACTAATTGCCCGTATGCCTGCTGCCTCTTCCCTATGGGTTGGGATGCCCTAACTTTACTGGGCCTGGCTACCCTTTACTGGACTGGGCCTGGAGCCCTTTACTATTACGAGCCTGGTGCCCTTTACCACTACAGGCCTGGTGCCCTCTACTTTACAGGCCTGGCTGCCCCTAATCACTGTGGGCCTGGTGCCCTGCTTTACTGTGGGCCTGGTGCCCTCTTTATTCGACTGGGCCTGGTAGCCCTCTCTAATTTCCGGCCTGGTAGCCCTTTTAAAACCTGTGGCAGGGCCCCTTTTTATTACCTTGGGCCTGTTGCCTACTTCACTTTGTTAAAATAAAATAAACAGTCTCTCTCTCTCTTATAGGGCGGACAGGGTGATTGTAGTTTGTGGGACCAGCGGTGGTGCTGTGCTTAATGCACAACTGACAGGAGCAAACGTCATGTTGCTGCTTCACATGCAACTTTACGTGTTGCGTAGATGTTATCTTTTAATTAGAAGATAATTAGAGAGGGGAAGAGGCGCCCATGAGAAAATTAAGTACATTGATTAAGTCTGCTATTATGTTTGTTTTTACACTTTTCATGATAATTTATTTTATTTGTGGTGGTTGTGTGATGTGAAGGTGAAGGGGAGGGGAGGTGGAGGGGTCACAGATTCCCGATAGCTGGGTCAGTTGACATGCGTGTCTCGTTCGCTAAGCTTACGTTTACAGCGAAAGAGCGCGGCGATTCCTCGTAGCTTCTGCGCCACGCAATCTGGGTGGTCCGGACTCTACACAATTGCCATGACAGCACATATCAGCGTGCTGCCGCTGACTCACCACACCACCACAGGATCGGAGGCGAACAGGAGGCGGGAGGTATTCTGGCAGTGGGAGGGATGATTCAGGCAGCAGGGAGGACATTTTCTTCTTCGTGGTGCCCTGATGGCACCACCGACTCGCCACACTGCAGCAGGAGGAGTCTTCAGGCAGTGGAGGCAGAGCAGGCACACAGCTAAGTCCTCAGGGATGGCTTCAACACCCAGTTAAGCCCTTTCTTGTCCTTTGACTTACTGTGTCCTCTCTCCTCTACAGCTGCCCAGGAACCACTGACTAAGGCCCTGTACACATCAGAGCTGAAGAGTTGCACGGTTTAAAAAACATTTTAAAAACGTTTTAAACTCACCACAGCAGCCCATCAGATCAGTCTTCAGCGAATTTTAACTTTCGGTTATACCACAACCGACTCCCGTCTGCATCTGCCTCCAATAACGTTTTTAAAGCGGGTTCTCCACGACCATAACATGCTTCCTGGAGGAGCAATATGCAAAGCCAAATCCACACTACAGGGTAACATGCTTTCTCTCATAAAACCGTTTTAAAGCGGACTTGAGACTGCTTCGCCAGCAGGTTTAAGCACAGTTTCCTAACATGCTTTGAAACCGCGGTTAAAGTCATGGACGGTTGTGGTTTGCGCTTAGTTAAATGTTTTAAGCACTCTTAAAACGCTTTTAACTAGCCTGATGTGTAGAGGGCCTAAAAGAACAGTTTAACTTCAAACTTGAACCCCAGGGTTCTAGAATGGCTGGAGTGGAATGCTGTGCAGGCAACTCAGCACAACATTCCGTCAAGGCCATTGTTACCAGAGCTGCAAATGAATCTATTTTTCACAATGTTTCAAGTGCACAGGGCACTTTTCTTTATTATTTTACAGTGTTTTCCCATTACCAGGCGGGAAACTTTACTTAAGAAGGCCCCTTGCACTGTATCCTGCTGCCCACACCTACAGCAGGCACCCTCTGCACCTGTTACCCTAAGCTTAAATTCTTTACTGTGGTACCCCAACTTTGGGGCATTACACTGTTTCGCTATTATCATACCACACGGCTCACACAATTTAAAACCAGTGGGTCCTGTGCATTTTAGGCTTAACAGTATGATCCTCTGACATTCAGCAGGAATCATTAAAGAAAATAAGACAATTACCGGTTCCTAGAACCAAATACACCAAATATAAGCAACCGCTAATGGTTCCGGGAACCGGCGCTACTAGGTTCCTGATAGCAAGACTAAGAAATCCTATATAAATTTTAAATAATGATGTGTAGTTCACGAACCTACCATAAGAAAATGACAATAGAAACAATTGAAGTAAAAACCTCACTAGAAATAGCGGAACCCTCGGTTCAAGGAACCGTGAAGGAACTGCTAAATACAATAAATTTTACACAAACTTTTAAATAAACTAAAACTAAGGCAGCAATCTGAAAAATAAAGTAAAAGCTACTTATCAAACAGATAATCAGGTTTGGAAGAGGTTGAAGGAGAGCTCTTCTGGACGTCTTCACTAGGCAGGCAGAGTAAAGAATCTGAAGCACTCAGAGTGCAACAGTTGCTAGGGCAGCAGTTTGAAAGTGGCATGAGCCAACTGAGAGTTCCATCATTTGCATATAATTCCATCTCTCCGGGCAGTCCAACACAGGAGGCTGACTGCATTCGTTTAATCATAATGAGTGATTCCTGTGGTTGGAATGTACCTTGTTGTACTATGTATCTGACGTGGAACCTTTCAACGAGCATCCGCTCACAGGTATCCTAGAACTCAATAAATAAAAAAAAAATTAAGTTTGCCATCCGGTCCTGCCGCCCGGAAGCAAGCACAGTCCTATGTGAAGTCCTACTGCAGGAACCCTCTCGAGTAAGATACACACTGTCTTTCAAGGGAAGAGGTTCACTAGCAGGACCAGTTTTAAACATAACGGTGCCCCAAGCAGAAACACTTGTGGTGTCCTGTTCACCACTCCCACTGCCCCCCATATTAAATAGGTAATAAAACGTCTTATGAAAAAAGGGTGACAGCAATACATTTTTTTTTATAGGTTAACACTGTTTGTATTTCAAGCTGATCTCTGCTTACACTTTTCTGCTTTAGTGTGCCCCTTCAATGCTGGCACCCAAGTGGCTGCTTGGTTTGCTTGTGCCTAACACCACACTTGTTCACTAGAGCATATCTGTGCAGGTAATTTTTTTTTTTTTTAGCTTCTCCTCTTTGTGAATGCCTCTCAAACAACTGGACACAGCAATTGAAATAACTGCAGCAAAACTGCAGGAGTCCTTCAGACCAGTGGCGTGGAGGGCTGAGGCCCTGGATACCACACCTCCAAGCACATTGACGCCTTGGTTTGAAAGCAGATCCAGGCTGCTGGGGGGTCGGAATGGAAGGATCGGCGTCTAATGGACTGCTCTCCTCTCTTGGGGGCGGGGAACCTGCCACACCACTGCAATCAGGCAGACATGTGGAGGCATGACAGCAGGGTGGCAGTTGTGCCAGCAATGCAGGATGGCTGGTGGCATGACATGCAGTTTCTGCATGCCTCTACATACGCGATGCAATTGCACGCTGCATGCTGTCGGCTGAGGAGTAGGAAAGCAAGGGGAAAACAGAGTCGGTGTATGATGCCTGGCTTCTCCCATCCCCGCGTCAGCCACCTTTGTGCTCCTGGCCAGACTGCACCATGCTCTGGAGGAAGGGAGGATGGCCTTCACCTCCTGGCCTTGCCATTTGGGGAGGACCATGGGGAACAAGGCTGGTGAGTAGCTGGGGAGGCTGGCTGCCATTAGGGGAGTATGCTGGGGCAGTGAGGGCTAACCAGGCTCCCGGGCAGAAACATCTCTATCAAAAAAAAAATTGCAGAGAGTCCTCAGAAAGTTCAGAACAAGCTAAGCAGCTCAGGAGATCCAACAGCTGAAGCTACAATGTAGGAGAAAACTTAGCAATGGAGAAAGTCACGCTCACAGATTACAGTTTACCTGAGCTGTATATTTGTGAGTCTGACTTTCTAGGGCATCCTCAGAGCAGCTTGACAGCATGCTGGAGACCAAGGACCAGGAAACACTCTTCTGCACTGCATCAGCCTTCTAGAGTCTGCAGGTAGGTAAGCTGCTGAATACTCATCAGTGCATGGAATAACCTAACTGACTTTGCAACTAACTGCAGAAATACAGCCACCCAAACCACTCCAATACTTACAATACATAAAGTTAGCAGCTGCTCTGTCTAAACTACAAATCTACATACTGGACTGCAGAGCTCAGGCTACAGTCATCCCGCTAGCAGCCAGCAGTGTTGCCCATCCGCTGGACTGGGTCACAATGAGGTGACTGCATGCTGATAACCTATAGTACAGCATGGTTCACTATAGCGTTTACATGGAAGCAGCTGACGACTGTCACCAAAAGTACAAGGTGGAATCACGTTAATTTTTTTTTTAATAAAAGCACTTTTACAGTTGTCAGTGAATGTCAAACATACTGTATAAATTAGCATTTGTCAGAAGTTTGCATGTTATTGACATTCTGTGATAACTGGCAAATCATATTTTTCTAAAGAACAATAAAGCGTGTTAAAAAAGCACATTAACGAGCTAGTGTATCGACTAAAATTAATATTACTTTTTAAAAGCATCAACTATTACTGTTTATGTTTGGCTGTGTCAGTGGCTCAAGCAGGTTACACACTCACCTCCGGGCGGAAGATCAGATGACTGGGGGTTCCACCCTGCACCAGGAACTTAGATTAAATCCCAGAACATGACACTGTAGTGCAGCATGAGGTACACTCCTGAGATGCCGTCTTTCAGGCAGACGATTAAACCAAGGTCCCGTCTGCCTGCCTGTTCTGAGTAGTTGTTCAGGTGGGCGTTAAAGATACCATGGCACCTATCAAAAGTAGGGAATTTCCCGATGTCCTGGTCAAACTTCCATAATTCACTAAAAATACCACCAACAGCTTAACCTGGTTCAGTGTCAGTTGGCTTCCATTTGTAGCTCCCTCATCCCACAGGATGAGGCTGCATATAAAGCATAACTGCCTAGACCTCCTTTCCTGGTCAACAAAACTAAATGAATATCTGATGTACTTTTCTTTCCCCTTTGGCTAATTGGAAGATTTTTATCTGATGTTAGTAGGTATGATGTGTGGAACTGGGTCCCATGATAGGGTGTCTGCTATTGAGCACTTACAAAAGGGCAACTCAATAGCGGTAGCCTGTTCACAGGAGCTACTGGGCAGGAGGGCGAATCACGGCTATGCACATCCTGTGCGCTATATGTATACGAGGGCAGTGAGACGCCAGAGACAGGTGGAAGGGGAGGGGGGTATGTGAGGTGTAACGTGCAGTGGGTTGCTGAGCAGGCCGTGGCGTAGTGGGTTCTGTGGCAGGCTAGGTTTGGGAGGGTGCCAGGTTCGAAGCTGGGCGTGTCGGTATTTTGTGTAGTCCGTTAATTTATTTTTGTGGTTTTACCCCCTGGAGCTGAGAATACTTTAGTAAGGGGGTGGGGTGGGAGCACAGCCCCTGCAGAAACATAAAACCCTATGTTTCCGGTGCCCTTTTGGTCTGCGCTCTGCAGTGTACGCCGGCAACATTGATTTGTCCGATGTACACTCACCCCTAATGGTGATCGCCTTTCCACGAAAGAGTTATCACATAGAACCTGGAACAGTACTCTGCCTGGCGGCTGACATATCTAGCCCTGTTCCTCCGATAACATCATCAGCATTATGATCTCACTGACCTGACATCACAGCGCTACTCCGGAAAGAGCCACTCCAGTAGCTGCCAGGTCAGTCACCTGTGATGTCATGGTCAGTGAGGTCACAGTACTGATGATGCAGTGGGAGGAATACAACTAAATACTAAGGAAAAAGATAACCACTTCAGTAATAAAGTCATAACTGACTACTTCTTAAAATTTGTAACCTTTCCAGTCTGCTATTTTGGTTCCACTAGCTCTTTAAATGGAATTCTAGTTCTCAATCTGTATCAATATGACTAAATGAGAAATAAGTGTTTTAAACATTTTCTAAAATACCTGGTTGCAATTTTGTGACACATATCAGCTACATGGAAACTCTTCAGTGTAGTGTTTTGGTCTCCTCACCACATAAAGGACACTGAAGCAGATGAGTTGTACAACAGGGCCACTAAATGATGAATGGTATGAAGGACAAAAAGATGTGAAAGAGGCTAGTGGCCCTTAAAGGACATGGTCAACCTGTTTTTGCATCATGTTATTTTTACGTAAAACCACACATTTTATGATTGCTTACCTTCTTTAAAATTCACTGATTTGAGTTTGATTTATTTATTCTGGTTAGTCTCGGGCCAAGCGACACGTTTTCATGGTTGACCAGAGTGCCATTTACATGTAGTAGTAGTAAATATAAATAATTTTTTATTCATAAGAATAAAGGATACATTCAATTAAGCAATGCTCATTTCCAATGACGTTCCTTGTCAAAAACACAAACAGTTAACATTAAAACATTATCCAAAACTTACAAATAATAAAGAGGAACAAACAAATACAAAAACACAATAAAGTGCTAACAATTGTTGCAGGGCCGATTATTATTTAATCCAGATGTGCACTATTTCAGTAGTTTTACATTACTAGATTTTGTTCTAGTATTTAACAGTGTCAGTGGCTCAGTAGAGCGCACTGCTCTCATGAGGCCACAGGAGATCAGAGGGCTGTGGGTTCAGTTCCCACATCTGGCACTTGGTTAATATCTCAGTACTGACACTGTAGTACAACACGAGAGGGTGCTGCACTCTGAGGTGCCATATTTCGGATGAGATGTTAAACCGAGGTCCCATCTGCCTGGATTGGTGGTAGTTCAGGTGGATGTTAAAGATCCCATGGCACTTATCGAAAGAGTAGGGAATTTCCTCATTCACTAAAAATTCCACCAACAGCTTAATCTGGTTCAAGGTTAATGGCATTCATCTGTATCCCCTCCCGGGTAGTGCTGAAAATAGGCAGGATTTGTCTAGTGCACTTACTCGGTCAATAAAATTTCTCAAATCTGGGGAGATTTGTTCCATAAACTAATCCTCTAAAGGGGACAGATGTCCTTCCTATATTCAAATTCAAATTACAGTCAGTTAATACATGAAACATACTAAATACAGACTCAACATTCACATACCATAAAACAAAAGAATACAAATATAGAAGTTAGATGTGGCTGATCCACCTTCTGCTTATTTGAGCTGAAATGCATGGTAATGTATAGCTATACCCAACCTTGTTTTGCTTCAAATCATTGAACTACTCTTATGGCATACTTCCTGAGTATTAGAAACACCCTCACAGTGCAGCCACATGATATAACAGTCTCCTCTACTCCCACTGCATGAGTGTCTGGATTGTGTTGGGGAGGAGTCCTGAATCCAGTGGAGACGGTCAAGAAACAAACAAACATGTTTTGGTGTGGTAACACTAGTATGGTGGGCATTCAGTGTTTCACTATTTAAAAAAAAAGGATCTGAACCAAACTATCAGCTGCATCAACAGTCTCTATAGAATGTGAACACTCATAAAACGTGTTTTTAAACTAGGACACTTTGAGGCCTAAGGGTTGACAGTGTCCCTTTAACATATTCACCCTGGACAACAGCGGAGGTGGGGTCATAATCTCAGTTTTTTTCCACAGTCAAGGGTACTGAAGACTGAGCTGTCAGAGATGTTTGATTTGGTGTCCTGCAGCAGGAACAGGTCGTGAGGGCAGAGAAGGTGGTACATTCAGGGTGTAACTTTAGGAAGCACTTATTCCTCCAGAGTGGTGATCGGCACTCTACCAGTGGAGCCACTGGACATGAAAACGTGCAGGCTTTTTTTTTTTTTTTTTTTCTTTACTGATGTTCATTAAATGGAAAATGCATCAAAAACAACAAGATTCAAAACATGCTTTGCTATTATTTAGAGACAATATCTCCAACATGATAAAAAAGACATCACCATCACACTCGAGATTTTATTTTTCAGCAGAACAGCAACTGAACTAGCCACGTAGGGAATTAGGGCAGAGGCAGATGCAGCAGCCTGTATCAAGGGGTCCATCAGTCAGACTCTAAGAAGGCTGTTTGCTAAGGTCCCAAACAAGGCTTGCCCGTGAGTAAAAGACATCTCCACCTCTCCACCTAAAGCCATCTCATGGCATAAAACCTGAATCTTTAGTCATCACAAACATGACCCAGCATCTCCATTGCAATTCAAATTTAGGATAACACTTGTTTCAAATAGCGGTAAGCTTGTCCATATGGTAGACAGTACACTTTATGTCTCTCAACAACTGTGATATGGTCCTTTAACGTAATCCTAGACAAATTTATGCTTAAACATAGACAATGATGGCAGAAAAGACCATTCTGAACATACTGAGTTCCCAGCAGATAAAGGCCTACTGGTCTATCAAGTCAGCTGGAATGTGCAGCTAGCACCCCTTATTCACCAGCCAGCTGCCCTTCCTCCACCCTTCCCTCCATTGACCCTCACCCTTGCCTTGTCCCAGCCCCTGCTGAAGCAGTCCACTGTTCTACCACTTCTGCAGTAACGCATTCCACCCAGCTACCACCCTCTCTGTAAAGGTGTCCTCATCTCCCTCCCTGAACTTTCCTCTCTCCAGTCTTCTATCATGGCCCAGGTGTCCCTCCCTCCCTTGCTTTGAACAGCCCCTCCGTACCGGTCTTGTTTATTCCTTTCATGTACTTGAAGGTTTCAATCACATCCCCATCCCTCCTCTCCTCCAATGAGTACACATTCAACTCCTCAGCCTCCTCTCATATGGTAAGTCCCCCAGTCCCTTGATCATCTTTGTCACCCTCGTTGCACCCTCCAGTAACTTAATGTCCCTCCTTCAGATACAGGCACCAGTACTGCACACAGTACTCCAGGTGGAGGTCTAACTAATGATCTATACAGTGGCAGAATCACCTCCTCCTCCTTGAGGATAAACCCTTGCACGCATCCCAGCATTTTGTTGGCCTCCGCAGCTGCCTTCCTACATTGTACAGGTTGTTCATTGACCCCATAATAAGCACTCCCAGATCCTTCTCCTCCTCTGTCTCAGCTAGCTGCACTCCCCAAGCTGGTAACTCCTCCTTGGGTTTCACCCAAAACAGCACTTTGCACTTTGGCACTGAACCCAGTTGCCAGGTGTCTGACCAGGTTTCCAGCTTTGCCAGATCATGCTGCAACCCCTGCCATCCCCTAGGTCGTCCACCACCGCTCCCATCTTGGTGTCATCCAGCAAACAGACTGATCTTGCTCTTAATGCCCAGTGATATGTCTGCAATGAATATCCCAAACAACACTGGTCCCAACACCGCTCATCACACTACCCTTGGGGATGAGGCTCTCCACCCACCACCACCACCACCCTCTGTTGACTTCCTGAAGCCAGTTCACTACCCATCTCACCAGCTTCACACTTGCCCCTGTGCCTTCTAACTTACTTCCCAGCCTCCCATGGCACTGAGGTCAATGCCTTACTAGATTCAGGTACAGGACATCCACTGCATGACCCCGTCCAGTTGCCTGGTTACTCAGTCATAGAACTCCACCAGGTTGGTTTGGCAGGATCTGCCACTTACGAAGCCATGCTGTCTGCTGTCCTGTAGTCCTTTGGCCTCAGAAGGGCCACTAGCCTCTCCTTCAGGATAGTCTCCATCAGCTTACCCATGATGGATGTGAGGCTCACCAGTATGTAGTTCCCGGTTCATCTGGGGCGCTCTTGTGGAGGAGCACCAGGTGCCATCCTCCAGTCCTGAGGTACACACCTGAGAGTAGTGAGGCATTAACTCATTGTCAATCAATCAATTAATCATTCTTTATTTTTAAAAGCGCCTTTCCAAAACCAAAGCGCTTTTACAATAAATAGATCAAGTACATAAAATTAAAACAATATAATACAATCAATCATTAAAACATTCTTAAAATACAGAGTAAGCCAGGCTAAACAGGTGAGTTTTTAATGCTGATTTAAAACTTTGGATGGTCAGGCAATCTGCAGCCCGATGAGGTAGAGAATTCACAGGTGGAGACCATAAAACTAAATGATCTGGCCCCAGATGTCTTCAAACAGACCCTGGGAATCTCTAGCAATTCCTCATCGATTGGATCAGAAGGGCGGGGGAAACAGTAGGGATGAAGAAGATCTTGCAGGTAACTAGGTCCCTTGACATGTAGGGGCTTGTAGGTCAACAAACCCGACCTTGAAGGCGATCCGCCCGCATACTGGCAGCCAGTGCAGTCCGCGGAGGACAGGCGTTACCATGACTGGTCCTAGAAGTACCAGTCAGAAGCCTGGCGCCGTATTCTGCAGTAGCTGCAAGCGGCGGATATCTACCCCTGGTAGTCCCAGGTAAAGGACGTTGCAGCGAGTCCAGGCGGAGGTAAGAAGGCGTGGACCAACACTGAAAGATCGTCAGCAGGAACCAGGTGCTTCACCTGGGCTATACTCCTCAGATGATAAAAGGAAGTTTATCTGATGCCACCATTTTTGGGTCGGGTTAAGCAAAGATGGTTCTGACGCCATATGGCACTAATGGGTATAATGGGGTTAAACAGATTTACCAAAGGTCCCACCAGGGACCTTCACCAGCTCCTTCAGTACCCTGGGGTGGATGCCATCTGGGCCTGGTACCTTGTCCACCCTCAGTGCCCTCAAACCCCCTAGAATCCTGCCCTCCGAGATTTCCTGTCTGTCACCCCTCCCTGTGTTTCTACCTCCTCCCCTTGGGTAGCACCCCCTCTCCTTAGTAAATACCAGCAGAAGTAATCGTCTAGTGCTTTAGCCTTATCACCCCCTGCTTCCACCCAACCCCATCTTTCCTAATCCTTACTATATGGTCCTTACAGTTCCTTTCTCCCTGATGTACCTGAAGAAGTCCTTCTCCCCCTTCTCAATGCCCACGCCAGTCTGGTCGCTTCCAGTCTGCCCACAAACCTTAAAAAAGCAGTACCTAGCTGTCCATACGGGTTCTAACCCACACTGTCCTCCTCCACTCTGCCCTACTGCTACCAACCTGAGCAATGACTAAGCCCTTCTCTCACCCAGCCAAGTAGTCTGAAACCATTAATAGTTTTGGCACCACCACATCAGCTGGCGGATTGTTCCATAGCTCCACCACCCTTTCTTTCTCACCAAGAGAATCACTAGGTACCCTGGGTAGTACAGTGGGCAGAGAATTGCACAGATTGGTTTGTGTTTTCACAGTGTTCTTATTTCAACGATGTTAATGAAGCAGGTGTGGGGGCATGGCGGACCTAGAATCCCTCCTGACCTTAAACTACTGCGTTACAGTGTTAGTGCAGCATCGTTTAACAGCTTTGTACCAACTACATGTACACTCCCTCAATGTCGTTGGGAAGTTCTACCCCTACAGTTACAGGTTCTACCTAATTACTACAACTTAACTGCAAGAGGAGCGTGCAGTATTATCCCCTCAGTAATGGAATTCAGAGCCTGCGTGCAATGGGTATTTGTTTTTCTCTGTCTCTGGCATGCTCCATGGTGCCTGTCATCATTATCAATGCTTGAAGCAACCAGTATACAAATACTGACCAGAGGTGAGGACATGGTGTTAAAATGCTGGCGCTGATGGGTGAACTACTGCCTAACAATAGTTATAGTTCTATGGGTTGGATTAGTTTAACTTTAACTAATAGTTAAACTACTGCATTACAATGTTATTGCAGCATCGTTTAGCAGCTTTGTACCAACCTGCACCTGCCCGAAGGCGACTACAGACCCTGCTGCTCCACAGCTGCGCCTCCTGGCGCTACCTGGAACCATGCAGATGGATCCAGAGCCCCTGATGGGCTGCACCTGCCGAAGGTGCGCGCGTGTTCGAGACTCTGCGGCTCCGTAGCTTGCCTCCTGGCTGCTACCTGGAACCATGCAGAGCGGATCCAGAGCCCCTTATTCGGGCTGCACCTTCCCTGAAGGCGCAGCCACGGCCACGGACCCTCAAGCCCTGATCTCGCCTCCTGGCCGCTACCTGGAACCACGCAGACGGATCTAGAGCCCCTGATTGGGCTGCACCTGCCCGAAGGTGCGGCGCAGCTATGGACCCTGCCGCTCGCAGCTCGCCTCCTGACGCTACCTGGAACCACGCAGATGGATTCAGAACCCCTGATCGAGCTGCACCTGCCTGAGGCGTGGCTATGGACCCTGCCACTCTGCAGCTTGCCTTCTGGCCACTACCTGGAACCACGCAATGGATCCAGAGCCCCTGATCAGGCTGCACCTGCCCGGCGTGGCCATGGCCTCGGACCTGCCACCCTCGCTCGCCTCCTGGCTGCTACCTGGAACCATGCAGATGAATCCAGAGCCCTGATCAGGCTGCACCTCCCTGCAGGCACGGCTACGGACCCTGCCGCTCCGCAGCTTAGCCTCCTGGCCACTACCTGGAACCACGCAGATGGATCCAGAGCACCTGATCGGGCTGCACCTGCCCAAGGCGCAGCCGGCTATGGACCCTGCTGCTCCGCAGCTCACCTCCTGGCCGCCACCTGGAACCACGCAGATGGTAAGAAGTCCTCCTTGCACCAGGAAAGCCATGTGTGCCGCCATTGGCCCAGCTCAGGGCTTTACCCTGATTGGATCCTGCCTACTCTGCTGAGCCCTGATTGGCTGCAGCGCCCGCTAACTTACCAGACTGAGCTCAGGGCACTGCCGTCCATTGACTTAAATCGGAGCTCTGCTGAAATTTTTTTTGGCACCTGCTTTCCTATCTCTCGTCTCCTGCAGATTCTGTGACTCTGTGTGTAATTGCCTTAGTACTGCCTAACAGAAGCTGAATATAATGTTATTGTCTATTATTTGTGGCAATCCGATTCCTGTAATTGCTTGCTTGAACTCCTGCCTAACTGCCCTCTTGTGATTCTCCCTATTCTCTGCACTTGGGGCCTGAACTGCCTCCCCTCCTCCTGCCTAGTTCTCCCTTTCACTCGCTTTCGCTTGCCCAATTTCCTGCTGTCTCTTTCTCCCTCCCCACCACCCCACAGGTCGCCAGGTCAAGTTCCTGCATACACTTGCCTGGTAGCCCCCAGCTCCACGTCCCTGTTTCAGTGCTCTGCACTGTGTCACTGCCTTTTGTTTGCTCTTCTCATCCCCCTTTTAAACTCTACTCTCTCCTTCCTCCTCCCAGATTCAGAGCCCTGATTGGGCTGCACCTGTCCCAAAGCGGCGCGCTAGCTACAGACCCTGCCACTCCGCAGCTCGCCTCCTGGCCACCACCTGGAACCATGCAGACTGGTAAGAAGTCCTCATTGCACTGAAAGCGTGTGTGCTGCCACTGGCCCAGTGCGCTCAGAGCCTTACCCAGATTGGACCATGCCTACTCTGCTGAGCCCTGATTGGCTGCAGTGCCCGCTGACTTTCTGACTGAGCTCAGAGCCATTGTGCCCATTGACTTAAGCGGAGTCTCGCGAATTTTTTTCTCGGCACCCTGCTTTCCTATCTGTCTGTCTCCTGCAGATTCTAGGGACCTGTGTAACTGCCTGAAGTAACTGCCTAACAGATGCTGAATATAATTGTAATTGTTTACTCTTTGCTGCCGAATCTGATTACTGTACTTGCTTGCTTGAACTCCTGCCTAACTGCCCTCTTGTGATCTCCCTATTCTCTGCACTTGGGGCCTGAACTGCCCTCCTCCTCTAGTTCTCCCTTTCACTCCTCACTTGCCCAATTTCCTGCTGTCTCTTTCTCACCTCCCCCCACCCCCACAGGCACCAGGTCAAGTTCCTGCATACACTTGCCTGGTAGCTCCCCCAGCTCCACACCCCTGTTTCAGTGCTCTGCACTGCGTCACTGCCTTTTGTTTGCTCCTCTCATCCTCCTTTTTAACTCTGCTCTCTCCTTCCTCCCTCCCAGATCCAGAGCCCTGATCGGGCTGCACCTGCCCGAAGGCCGACTATGGACCCTGCTGCTCCATGGCTCACCTCCTGTGACGCTACCTGGGCCACACAGATGGGTAGAAGTTCTCCTTGCACGGAAGCTGTGTGTGCCACCACTATTACTTGCTCGAGGGTTCTACCCTGACTGGACCCTACCTACTCTGCTGAGCCCTGATTGGCTGCAGCGCCGCTGACTTTCCGACTGAGCTCAGGGCCAGTGTGCCCATGGATTTAAACGGAGCTTCTGCCAATTTTTCCCCGCCCCCTCCCTCCCCCACCTCCTTTTATTAAACAGACTTCTCCACGCCGCTGGTACTTGCCACTCCTCCCTCCTACTCCCATTGAGTCCTGTCTCTCTCCTCCACTCTCCCAACACGCCCCTCTTCTGCTTGTCTTTCATGCAGCTTCTACTGCCTCTTCAGCTCCTTTTTCCCTTCACAATAAATATGCATACCTTCCCCTACACCCTACTTACCACCCTCTTTTCCCTCACCCCACTGCTCCATCTCCCACGTCCTGCTTCCCCATCCCTCCAAAGCTACAAGCTGAATCCCCCATACAGCGCATTGGCACCCCTTCATAATAGAAACTATTCCTGCCCTTAGGGGTCACCCCATCACTATGTACCTACACCTTCATGCAAGGGTGTGGTGGGCCCTCTGTCATCCAGCTCACAACGCTCCTTCTGTACCCACACAAAATAACCTCAACCTACTCCTCCTCAAAAAGAGACTGCAAGATCTCCCACAGGAACTACGACTGGCCACCTTGAAACTCTTGCTCTTCCTCCTGCTGATATCAGGAAACATCCACCCAAACCCAGGCCCTAAGTCAGCTATGATCTCCACCAAACCAAGCGCATTGGCACCCTCTCCATTATCTGCCTGAACATCTAACATAGAAACACAGAATTTGACAGATAAGGACCGCTCACCCACCAGTCTGCCCATTTCCCTACCTAATGGATAGCTGCAGATCCTAGTTAACCAGCAGCCTGCTTCTTCCTACACCCATCCCTAGAATTGCCTTATGACTGTCCCATGCATGCTTGAATTCCACCACTGTTTTTGACTCTACAACCTCCTCCGGAAGGCCCCATGCATCCACAACCTCTGTGAAAAATACTTCCTTACTTACCTCTGGGCCGCCCCTCTATCTTCAAATTTGCCTCTTGTTCTTGCACACCTCTTTTTTAGAAAGATGCTACCGCTTGGACTTTGTTGATTCCCTTGAGGTACTTGAAAGTTTCTATCATGTCCCCCTCTCCTCCTTTCCTCGAGGCTATACATATTAAGCTCCTTAAGTCTCTCTTCATATGTCTTCCGTGCAGACCCTGCACCATTTTAGTTCCCTCCTCTGGACAGCTTCCATCCTGTCTATGTCTTTGTGAAGACTGGGTCTCCAAAACTGCACGCAGTACTCAGATGGGGTCTGACCAGCTGTCTGTACAGAGGATAATAACTTCCTGTTTTCTACTGGTGATGCCTCTCCCATGCATCCCAGTATCCCCCAGCCCTCCTTGCTGCCCACTCACACTGCTTGCCCACCTTTAGGTCATCTGATATGACTACCCAGGTCCCTTTTCTATTTTTATGTTTGCTTGCGCGTGTGCAAGAAACATAGTGCTATCATCCGAGTTTTTGGAGGTGTGGCAGCCACCTCTTCCAATTCAGGCAGTGTGTTTGCAAGGTGACCAGGAGTTCTCCAATGCCTGCTCGGAAGCTGTTCTATGACCAGTCCAAATGCAGTGGCGATAGTTGAAAGGGGAGCTACGCTTCAGTGAGCAGTGATAAGATATCACTGCCCATGCACGCCCCTACACACACACACACACGCATACGCACGATACTGCGTGCTCGCCACCCCCCACACACACACACACACACACTGTGTAGCCATGGGGTGCCCAATCCGTCGTCGAGTGCTCGCCCCAAAACGGAGTTCTATATGCCCGCCTGGGTGCCCACCCCAGCGTGGCTACCTCAGTATAGCTGCGGGGTGCCCAACCCCGCCAGCTCCTGTACTGGTCCCCCCCCAGCATGAGGTGCCACTGCTGAGCCCACCCCAGCGTGGCAACACATGTTACCGCCAGCAGTGCCCAATCCCCCATCGTGGCCCATGCCCCCCCCACCAGTTATCTCTTGTGCCACGCTGGGAGCCCACCCAGCGTGGCAAACGTCCCATGTCACATCATTTAAAAGAAAAACACCTGAAACTCAAAACGGTCCTCGTGTCTCTGTCCCCACCCGGCTACCACCCATCATGCACCTCTGCCCCCACACCCCCTCACTCCATAATTCTACCTCCGATTCCCGCGATGATCTTCGTGGATCGGGAACACGTCTGCACACTTCAAAGCTGACCACAAACTGAGGAAATGCGGTAAGCTGTATAATGGGATAGATAGGGGTTTTCAACTTTGCTGCATATCTCAGGCATTTTTGGAATATTTGCACCAAATTTTCAACATGGATTTTTGGGACCCCTTCTCATGAATGATCTCACTGTCATGGCGTTAATCAGCCCCGAAGGTGATTTCCAGTCACTGCACGAAATCACCTTTCGGGACCGAGTAACAACGACACTGCCACTATTCATAAGGTGGGCTCTCTAAATGCCTATGTTGAAAATTCAGGGAAAATTCTCAAATGATCATTTTAGACGTGCGATGCCATGAGTTCCCACCACTGTAGCTCATGTAATTTTCAATATTTTCACTCTAGATTTTCAACATTGCCATTTTACCACACCTCCTTGGAGCAGTACAGCTGTCATTTTTACATCTTGCCAAAACCTGTTTCCGTCAGGTAGCACACAATGGCGCGGTCGGTTCACCGAAATCAATGTATGGGACACATTAAGAAAATCACAGTGACACTGTTAATGAGCAGAGGTCTTAAAATGGCTATGTTGAAAATTTGGTGAAAAAATTCCTCAAAATGACTGTTTTAGGGAGCGTGCATTGCGCAGTTCCTACGCACTTGTAAGTTTCATGAATTTTCTATATTTTCACCCAGATTTTCCATCATTGCCATTTTATTACACTCCTTATGAACAGTACAGCTGCCATTTTTCATGTCACCCAAATGTGTTTCCACATGTAGCGCACAATGGTGCAGTCAGTAGCATAAGCAATGTTTGGGACAGATTAAGAAAATCACAGTTACACTGTTCATGAGCAGAGGTCTTAAAATGGCTATGTTGAAAATTCTGGTGACAAAGTCCATAAATGACTGTGTTATGAGTGAGCATTGTGCAGTTTCCACGCACCATCATAAGTTCATGACTTTGTAATATTTTCAGTCCAGATCTTCACCAGTGGCATTTTTCACACTTCCTTATGAACAGTACAGCTGCCATTTTCACAACATGGCTGAAGTGTGTTTTCACACTTTCAGCACAGAAGATGTGATGGTCGCTGTGGGAAATCATTGTTGGACAGATAAGAAAATCACAGTGACACTGTTCATGATCGGAGGTCCCAAATGCCCGTGTTGACAAACTGCTGTAAAAATCCCCAAACTAATTATATTACGGGTGTGCTGCACAGTTTCTATGCACGCCGTGACTTCACCAGTTTTTAATATTTTTACTGCAGATTTGCAACATTGCCATTTTTGCACCTCCCCATGAACAGTATAGCTGTCATTTTCACATCCTGTTCGAATGTGTTTTGCACCTGTGGTGCTAAATGCCGTAGTCGCTGTGCATAAGCAGCTTCGGCTAACAAACTGATACTGCCACTGTTCATGAGGTGGGGTCACAAAAACATGTTCAAAATTTGGAGTGAAAATACCAACCAATGCCTGAGGTGTTAGGGTTTCCAGCCATAACGCCCAACCCTGTAGAGAATGACAGGCATCAGGTGTGACTTGGGATTCTTGCCTGTAATGCTCATACCATTCACACCCTGCTGTTAGTGAGGGCATCGAGGTGGCCCTTGACCTCTGCCCCAAAGTTCACCCCATTCTCCTATACTCACCCATCTCACTGTATTTCCTGATGGAATGGAGCGCATAAGGCCAAAGACCCCAAGGCACACCGTGACACTTGTCAGTGTCTGCAGGGTAGTGTGTGAAATGGCGTGGCCGTTATGCCTGACGACCCAAAGGCACACCCCAATGCCTGTCACTCTCTGCAGGGGTGGTGGTGGGGTTGGCTTCAGTTCAATACTTCACTGCCATTTCTGTTAGGCAGCTCTGTAACTTTTACAGTACCAATGCCAATGCCAGCAAGCAAACATTCGGCATTGACAAATGCTTCTTCTTGTTGTTAGTATCTCACCCCCATTGTGTACTCTTCCCTGGGTGTTTGTTTCCCAGGTGCATTACTCTGCACTTCTTAGCATTGAATCTAAGCTGCCATACATTTGACCATTCTTCTAACCTTGCCAAGTCCTTCTCATCCTTTCCACCCCACCTTGTGCATCAACTCTGTTGCAGATCTTTGTGCCATCTGCAAAGAGACATACTTTCTTTCACCCTCTGCAATGTCGCTTATAAAGACATTGAAGAGACCGGTCCTAATACTGAACTCCTCGCGGTACCCCAATTAGTAACCCCTTTTTCAGAGTGGACTCCATTTACTATTACCTCTGTGTCCTATTCTCCAGCCAATTCTTTTACCCAGGCTGTCATCTTGGGACCCACTCCCAGGCTGGCTAACTTGTATATTAATCTTTGTGTGACTGTGTCAAATGCCTTGCTAAAGTCTAGGTAGGCCATGTCCACAGCCCCTCCCTGATCTACTACTTTGGTCACCCTGTCAAAGAAATCTATCAGATTCATCTGGCATGACCTTCCTGCTGTGAATCCATGCTGCCTTGGGTCCTGTGCCCTCTGGCCTCTAGATACCGACAATTCTTTCCTTCAGAAGTGATTCAATCATTTTCCTATCACTGAGGTTAAACTAACAGGTCTGTAGTTTCCTGCTTCTGCCTTGCTTACTACCTAAATTGGACCAACTGCAAGCTCTTCACGAGCCCACCATCCCGATATTCTAGCGGTGGTAGAAACCTGGCTCACCCTCGGTTCCCGATCACAATCTCCTCCCTGGCTATAATATCTTTAGGCTTGATCATAAATCCAAGAGGAGGAGGATGCGCTCTATATCTAAAAAGACAATCTGATGGGGCACACTGTCCACACTGACCTTCCAACACACAATGCCCAACTACTGCACATCAAAATCCTACTTGGCGACAGAATAAAGCTCTCCTGCCATCACTGTGTATGTCCCTCCTAAAGAACAGGGACCGGCCTCCACACTGCATCGGATTACATCAAAACACTCCCACCAGACTCAGAAATCGTCATACTTGGTGATTTCAACATTAACTGTTGGAAGCAGAGGAAGGGATGCCAGGGACTCGGTCACATCAGCTAACCTCACCCAGATACTGGACTCCCCAACCAGAAGGAACTATAAAACTGGCACCAGCACCCTATTGGACTGGATCCTGACTACTCACCCCTCCCGGATCTCTAGTTCTGCCATACTGCCTGACTCTCTCAGTGATCATTCCCGTCAGCTGCACCTGGTCAAATAAATTCTGCAAACCTCCACCTAAAGTCATCCTCAGCAGAGTCCTACCCTGTGGCTGCTAATCCACCTAAAAACACACCTACTTAATCAAGACTGATCCCCATCGACTGGGCCACAGACACAAACACAGCTCTGGACCAATTCATATGCATCTTAAGTGAAGCCTGTTAACATCTTTGCCCCAGCTACAAAACGCAAGTTAAAAGCTCTCTGCAACTCCATGGCTCTCGGGCTCCCTCTAAAGAAGTTAAAACACAGGGACCACCTCTGGAACTGGCCAGAACAATTGGAAACCAGGCAGACACCCAAAATTACAAAAGAGTAAGGAATGATTGCACCAAATCCATATGCCAACAGAAATCTGAATACTACAGAAAGCACTCACTGACTCATGGGGAAATGGGAGAGCTTTGGTATACCATAAAATCTCACTGGGAAGGAGTCCAAATCACCCCAACTGCTCTCATAATTAACGGAGTACTACACTGGACCTAAAAGTCATAGCCAACACTTTCAACGATGCCTTCACTGACCCCAGCAATGTCCTCCCCCAGACTTTTTCAACAACAGTGACACTCCTCTTCCCACCCATCAGACTCACCCAAAACCACCCCTTCTACGTCCAGAGCAGTTAACAAAAATACTGTCAGAAATACATCTCCAAAGCCATCAGCAACACCAGAGCAAGTGCTGACACACTGGACCTCAGCTTCTGTCCTCACACTTGAGGAAGTACTGGGCCTCTCACCAGGATCTTTAATCTCCCTCTCCTCTCTCTCAGCCAGTTCCCAGATAAGCGGAAGTCAGCAACAGTCACTCCAATCCATAAAAGCGGTGACCGGACCACTCTGTGGAATTACCGCCTTATCTCTATCCTTCTACCCTCTCTAAGGCCCTGGAATGGTTAGTAGCGGACCAGCTCACCGACTATCTGGGCAAATATAACATCCTTTGCCAGCAACAACATGGTTTTAGAAAAGGACACAGCACTGCCCTGCCCTTGAGTACGGGAGCCATCCACAACTCCCTTGACCATGGTCTCCTAACTGAAGCTATATTCATAGACCTGTCAAAGGCTTTTGACACAGTCCACCATCACCTCCTGCTTCATCAGCTACTGAACACTGGCCTCTCTACTGAATCTGTGGCATGGTTCGATAGCTATCTTGGCAACCGACCCAATGTGTAAAACAGTGGACGTGCTCTCCGACACTAAAGAGGTACGCTCTGGTCCCCAAAGCTCCATCCTGGGCCCACTACTTTTCAGCCTGTTCCTCAACTCTCCCAGACTCCAGTCCTCAGCAAATTATACTCTATGCAGATGACACTGTGATTCTTGCCTCCCATCAAGACCCAAGCCACCTACAACAAACCCTTCAACATGGTTTCACCTCAGTCGAAAACTGGTTCAAAGAACATAAGTTAATCCTTAACCAGAAAAACAAGACCATCATTTTTACCAGCCACCAAAACAAGCACAAACATCTCCAACTCTCCTTAAACACCTGCCTAGGCAGCATCCTGGAGCAGGTTGAATCCTTCAAATATCTAGGAATCACCTTAGACTCCCACCTGTCCCACGCCACCCACATAACTAATGTTGCAAAACAGTGAACTCCAGACTGGGTCTACTCTACCCCTCTGTGGCACCTGACAAAGAGGCCCTTGTTGCTGCTGTTCAAAGCTCCATCATCTCCCAGATTGATTATGGCCTTGTCATCTATGGGCTGCCACTGCCTAGACACTCAGAAGGGTAACCACTACCCTAAACAAGGCCTGTCGACTCATCATTGGTGCTAAACGTCTCACACACACCTGTGACCTCTACTCACATGCAAACTGGCTTCAACTTGAAAATAGAATTCAGTACCAAACCTGTGTGGTTGCAAAGAAAATCAGTTGGGGATCACCCCCCACCCGAGTCTGTTCCCTTCTTCAAACAAAACCAGCTCTAGAATCACCAGGGATCTAAGCCACAACTGTTTCAGATCCCCACTGTTGCACAACCTGAGGTCAATTATTATTGCCTACAGGGACTCCACCTGGTTTAATGGTCTTACCAATGATACTGTCACCACCACTGGACTGGTGCCTTCAAATCCAGGCTCCGTAACACCCTTGTAAGCTTCCAGCACCTGCGATTGCCATGGATAATACAGTATTCTACACCACTCCTCCACTGCTCACCTTTACTGGGCCCCGTGACCACCGTGACTTGCCTCGCAGGCCTCCATCCCTTCTGCACTTCTGCAACTGATGATGCCGGGCTGGCTGTCTTCAACCCTTCCCTACCCCCAACCATTCCCCCAACCATTCTCTCCTCCCTGCTCCTGCCCCTTCTTTATCCTCCCACCCCTTTTCCTATCTCCACCAATGTTTCCTCCTTGCAACTTGTGTTATTGTAACCTATGATGTGAAACCTTTGTTATGACGTGGAACCTTTGTAAAGAGCCCTGGGCTCAAAGGTAAACTTGTAATCCTAGAATAAATAAATAAATAAATAGATAGATAAATAAATAAAATAAAAATACAGCCTGAAGCTGAGGGCAGTATGACTACTGAAAGCAATAATTCACCGCAAGGGGGTCTATATTTTGGCACTATGTCCTAAAACACAACTCTGGCCAATATCAGTTTAATTGGCGGCCAGTGGCGCTCAGTGTTGAGCACTGGGCGTCACACCTCATGCTACCTTGACAGCAGGTTCGGTAGTGGACTCTGGTTGGTGGGGGAGGAGGAGGACAAGCGTCCCTGCAGATGCTCTCCTCCCTCTGGGGTGGGATACCAGGTGCTCTAGCACCCAATGCCCCTGAAGCCGTGGATGCACGGGCTTTAGGGGCACCGTGGCTCTACTGGAGTCGGGGAGGGGACTTTGTTACGTGCGCTGGCAGTGCAGTGCGTCAGCAAGCCTGGATGTCAGTCCTAGCGTGTAATGCCCCAGGGGAATGGGAGGAAAAACAGGGGAAAATTAAACACCCTGGCCCTACAAGCAGATGAATCAAGGGATGGGATGTTGTGGGGATCGCCTCTGGCGGATAGAGTAGGAGGAATGAGGCCTCTCTGAAAGCCGTGGGAGCCAGGCAAATTAAAAATATATATATATATCAGTTTTATTAAACCTTTCCGACATACAAGGATTAGAATGGGCAATAGCTGAAAAACTACTGCCTAGTTCTAATGAACTATTGCCTGGTTCTTTGTTATTTAGTCAATAATTCAAACATTTTCCAAGTCATGTGACTGACTCTGGTCCAATCAGAGACCAGTATAGTTTTCTAAGGTTTAATAATAATGTTTAACTATGCCATACCCTTAATTTTTTGTTGCCTCTGTTCAGTAATTCAATATTTATGAAATGCACTTTACAAATAAAATAACAAAGACAATAAGGACATTAGTATACAGGGTAATGCTGTAGAAACGGAGTGGCTACAGACCAATAAAATGCTCATAATAACTTGTTAGCCTTGATTACACCCCAAAATCATTGTTTATAATTCACACTTATACACGTGTGACTTCAAAAGCATGTATAATGGAGCAAAAACAGCATCAGCACATCAACTGATGAAAAATGACCTTCATTTCACAAAGCAGAGAAAATTGCAACTTTAAAACCAGTAAATATAAAAATCAAAGCATGGGGAGTAAAGTAGCTCTTTTCTTTTTTTTAAACCGCTCTCAGAGCCTAGTTAAACCACTCCAGCATTACTCGTGTGGTTCCGGTGCCATCATAGTCTCGGTGTGCAAGAGCAACTTGTTACATGGCCATGCTGCTGGGCCAGGACCTGAGTTTAGGACTGAGCTTGGGTGGCCTGGTTGGGATGCAGACTGGGCTGGGGTAGCTGCTGCGTGACAGTGTACCTCCAGTTGGGGAGGGTTGTCGGATGTTCTGGCACCACAGCCACCCCTGCAACTGGGCCAGGAGCTTGTTCACACTGCAGGTGCACTACATACGTTTGAGGCCGACAGGGTTGCGCTCATGCCAAGGGGCTGGGGGAGATAAAGGAAAACAGGGAAGCCCCTCCCCATCTGAATGACATCAAATCTGCCTGATCAGGTACATCTCTGGGTGATGGCGGGGTTAGGGGAGACAGATAGACACATAATGGAAACAAGAAACTCTATGCAGTACTCCCATGTATTTGTATTTAATTATAAACTTCACTTGTCCTAACAGACACTAAACTGAACAAATGATTTTGTGATCTGCAGTACTACTAAGCCCAAGTGAGTGATTGCAATTATGGAATCCTTATCTTTATTCAGTTAAGCTCTAATAACATAGAATTCCTTCATCAAGCTAGCTCTGTGCAGTGCAAATGTGCAGGTCACTGCAGCACAGAAAATCTGCACAATGGACAGCAAGAGTTACTGAAGATGAATTTATTAATTTGAAAACTGGTGACCACAGGCTGCCCAATGGCCCAGTGAACTGCTCTGTGCACTCTACATTAGCGACTCGGTTCAGAAGCAAGCCTGGGAAGCTAGTCAGGAGACCCTGAGGGCTAAGGGAGGCACTGCCACGTGGCAGTGCTCCCAACCAGGGAGGGATGGCATCAGGTTCAGTCATATGTTAGCGACCCCTTGCAGTGGGCTAGGGAGCTGCCTCTCCTGCAAGGTTACGCTAGCATGCACTTAAGTCTGAAGGGCAGGCCCAATGTCGGGAGGTGGATAGGGCTATAAAATGAGAAACCGAGGACCCACCAGTAGGAAGAACCTCTTGCCTGTCGCAGGGCCCCATACCACAAACTGAGCCCTGACTTCCATCTGGAAATGGTCACTGGGGATGGGGAGGATAGTCCTACCTCACTAGCCCCACCGTAGGGCAATCGGCAGGGATCGTCAGAGACCACTTAAGTCCCAGAGATGGTGGGTGACGGGCTGGGCAGGCAGGAAGCTGAAGGAGGCCAGAGGAGAAAAGGGGGCATAAACACATATAAACACAGACTCTGACAGTAGATAAGGACTGCTTAGCCTCCCACCTAGTCTGCCCATTTCCTACCTACTGGATAAGCTGCAGAGTCTAGTTAACCAACAGCGTCTTCCTCCTACCCCTCACTATAATTGCCTTATGTCTATCCCATGCATTCTTGAATTCCCCACTGTTTTAAAAAAAGGGATCAGAAAGGCATGCTGAGTGGAGGCTCATTTCAGGTGTGCCTCAAAGGAGGGAAGAAAAAGGGCATACATGAGCAAAACAAAGAAGTGTAGTACATAAAACAAGTGATAATACTACTGAGTACACTGTATATACATGGAACATTTTGAAGCATGATATTTATATATCTCACCATTCGCCCCATGATTCGGTTCCGACTGTTTCTGTTTCAACCTCTGAAATATACTGTGCATGTTCTTTCTTCACGTACATTATTAGCATTATTCCAACTAATCGCTAGCTTGATCTGAAACAGAAAAGTAAAACATGTATAGATATGCTGCGTGGTGCTGCTATCACGAGCAGACTCGAAAGACCTTTTGGCCTACTCTGCTGGCATCTCAGTATGCTAGTATATACTGTAGATATCTTTCCATACAAGGAATGCATCACATGGTGACTCCAGCTGGGTAGCTGACCAATCAAATAAATGGCCATTCTTATTGCAGACATTTCAACTGCACAGAATAACTACATATCAAAGTATAATGTCATCAGATAAGGACCACTTGGTTCTCAGTCTGACCATTTTTTCCTGCCTATACTGTCACATGAACCCTACTTGATCTCCGGCTACTCTACCCCACACACACACACACATAGACATATACACTTTCCTACCAAGATTTCTTTGTGCCTCATCCATGCATGGTTCAAGCTCACCACTGTTGTCACCCCCACCACCTCCGCAGGAAGTGTTTTCCAGACATCCACCACTCTTTTAGTAAAGAAGTACTTCCTCACATCTCTAAACTTTCCAGCTTCATTGCATGCATGCACCTTCTATTTAAAAATACTCCCCTCCTGCTATTCACCTCTATGAGATACTATAGGTCTCTATCATGTTCCCCTCTCCCTCCTCTAGGGTGCATATTGAGATCCTCAGCTCTTCTCCATAGGGCTTCTGATGCAGTCCCTGCACTATTTTAGTTGTAATCCTCTGGACAGCCTCTACCCTATCTAAGTCCTTCCTAAGGTATGGTCTCCAGAACTGTACGCAGTACTCAGATGGGATCTCACCAATGAGCAATACAGTGGAACACCATCAGTTTTCTCCTCTGCTGGTGATTCTCCTCCCTATGCACCCAGCATCCTGCTGTACCTGCCTACTGCCTTGTCACGCCACCTTGAGGTCATCAGATATGATAGCCCAAGGTCCCTTTCCTGTTTGGTGACCACCAATACTTTTCTGCCATTTTACACACCACCTCTGGGTTTCTATGGCCTAGGAGCAAGATTCTGCACTTTTGCATTGAAACCCAGCTGCCATACCCTTGACCACTTCTTGAGTTTTCCCAAGTCACTGTTCTTTCTCTCCACCCATTCTGGAGTATCTACCCTGTTGCAGATTTTGGTAGCATCTGCAAGAGGCATACCTTCCTTCTAGCTCCTCTGCAATGTCACTTATAATGACGCTGAAGAGGACTGGTCCCATACTGAACCCTGGGCACCCCATTGGTCACTCTCCCTTCATTTGAGTGAGTGTCATTTATCACCACCCTCTGTTACCTATCCATCAATCAGTTCTGCACCCAGATTACCACCTTGGGTCCTACCTAAGCTGCCCAATTTACTTATGAGCCTCCTGTGTGGTACAGTGTCAAAGGTCTTGCTGAAGTCTAAGTAGGCCACATCCACCGCCCAACCCTGATCTATCTCCTGGTCACCCATTCAAAGAAATCCATCAGGTTCATCTGACATGACCTCCTCTCATGAATCGTTGCAGCCTTGGGTCTTGTAACCTGCTGCTGGATACATGATGCTCCATTAGCCTTTCTTTTAAAGTGTCTTCATTTATTTCCCCACTAGTGATGTCACACTGACCGCCTATAGCTGGAAGCCTCCTCCTCTCTGATGCCACTTTCATGAAGCGGGAATATATTCTGCCCTCTCTAGTCCTCTGGAACTATTTCTGTTTCCAATAAGTTGTTGATGAGGGCTGTTAGAGGTGCAGCCCATACCTTCCTGAGCTCCCTTAGCACACTCAGTGTACCGCATCGGACCTTGCCTTATCCACTTTCAGATTTGCGAGTCCTCTCAGGATTCATTCCTCTGTGAATGGACTTGTGCCCCCCTAACTATTCCTGCTGCTTCTACATAGTCCGTCCCACTCTCCTCCACTGTGAAGACAGGACAGAAGAATCTGTTCAGGATATCTGCTTTTCCTTATCCTCCTCTGCGTAGTCTCCCCCTGCCCTTCTTAGTCTAACAATCCCTCCCTTGCCTTCCTCTTTTTGCTTATGTATCTAAAATGGTCTTGTCCCCTACAGTTACCCCTTTGGCTATCCTTGTTCTCTCTTGTTTGCACCTTTGCAACCCTCACCATCTTCCCTCTGCTTTTCCTGGCATACCTTCTATCCTCTTCCCACTTCATCTCCTTGTACCTCCTAACTACCACCCTTTTAGCTTTTACCTTTGCAGCCACTTCCTTCAAGAGCCACAGCCATCTCCTTTGCCTCCTATTTGTGCTCACTTTTCTGAAAAGAAGTTTGTTACCTTCACTATGCCACTCCTTAATTTGGCCCACTGTTCCTCTACTCCACCCAGGCAACAGGCAATTCCTCCCTGCTAGGTTGTCTCTGTGGCATACACTCATTTTATGTTGTCTTGGCATGTGCAAGCAACATATTGAGGTAGCGATGGAAGAGCAGGTTTTGGAGGTGCAGTCATGTTGTGGCCAGAAGCTACTGCTTTCAGGCTGGGCTCCATAGCGCAATTAGCCTGCACGTTCTGACAGCAGTGCAAAGCATGTCACTTCAACTTGAAGCGATTAGCTGCTGCAATGAGAGTGCCCCTCATTGCAGGGAGTGCCTTGCCTGGTGTAACATTTCAATAAAGATAGGCGGCGCCAGCTGTCGTCATTCGCGCCACAGTCCCAATCAAACTGATCATCGGGTGCCCAATCCCTGTCAGAATGCCCTTTCCAGTTCAGTTTGCCAACAGGGGCCCAATCCCCATCGGCATAATGGACCCTTATTTAATCTGTGTGCCAAGGTGTGTAACCCTCGCCATCATATGCCCCCAGACATGTTTCTGTGCCGACAGGGGCCCAATCCCATTGGTTTCAGTCCCTCCCTAAAATACAGGTGGCCACTGGGAGCCCACCCCAATGTGCCACAACACACCTGCAAAATAAGAAAACCGACTTCGCATTGTCTTTATGTTTTTTTTTTTTAACCTGAAAATGAAAACAGTCCTCAGCGTGTCGGTGCTGCTCCCCTCAGCGCGTCCACCCTCTGCGCACCCTCCCACACCCCCTCACCCCATACTTACCTCTGGAGCTTGGCGTGACTATCTTCGTGGACCGGGAACATGTCTGTACTCTTCAAAGCCGACCGCTTAACTGAAGAAATGCCAGCAAGCTGTATAATGGCAGAAATGTTTTTTCAAGTTTGGTGCATATCTCACCAATTTTTTGTGAATTTTGGTACCAAATTTTCCAGCATGGGTTCTTAGGACCCCACACTTCATGATTCAGTCACTGTCATCTCATTATTCGATCCTGAAAGATGATTTCGCAGTCTGCAAGAATCATCTTTCGGAACTGATTAACGAAACGACAGTGTCACTGTTCATGAGGTGGGCTCCTAAAGCCTATGTTGCAAATTTGGTGAACAAATTTCAAAAATGATTGTGTTTATATGCAAGTGGCGGCCTTTATAAGGAAGCTTCTGCAGAGTAAGTTGATACAAGGCTACAATGCCCCATTGTTGACATTATTAGGAAAGCTCTGAGGGTAGAGCACCCTTGGGCACATGACATCCCAGATATATAAGCCCATAATGAGTCTAAGGAAACATAATACACTCTATATAAAGCAGAAATGGTAGGCGGACTTGGGAAGGGTGATACCTCAGGATATGTGGAACAGAACCTCAGACAAATACAGTATATACTACTACCGCGTCTCTACTTGGAAAGAGTTCAATTGGAAAGTCTTGGTTAGGTTTTTATAACCCCAGCAGTACAGCTGGAAATACTCCAATGAACATGGAACATGCTAGCGAAATGTGGCTTTCACTCCGACCACTCATGGGCATATTTTTGACATGTCCGCTGCTTAAGCTTTTTTAGCAATTACAGGATGCCCTGTCGGAACTAATTTCTTCCCTATAATAATAACAGGGAGTCATTCCTTTTAATGGACATTTTAATGGGCATAGGAAGTGAAGGCAGGAAGACCATGCAAATAGCCATTCCGTTGCAAAAAATTATCACAAAGCACTGGCCATCAGCGGACATTCCAACTGTTAAGGAGTGGCAAAGCATGATGAATGAGATATATAGAATGGAGAAACTCACTGCATGGGTTCGACACCAGAGAGAGCAGTTTGAAACTAGATGGAGGCAGTGGTGTTGTACATAATGAAACATAACCCTACATTTGTTCTCTGACGGTAAAAAGGCAGAATAATTTTTTTCTCTGCATATGATTTAGTTAGGGAGAAAGTGGGAAAGGGAGGGTCTGTACTGAGGACAAGAAAAGACGAGCTAGGAAAATGAACCGGGGACAGGATAGAGATGAGAGAGATTGGGGAGGACCTGATGGAAGGGAGGGATGGAGGCGGTAAAATGAGTGGGGGGAAGGGGGGAATCTAGTTATAAGTCTGGGTATGAGGGAATTCAACAAATGTGTGTTCTATGAAATGGTGATCAGAGCTCATGTTGTAAATTAATGGAATGGTAGAATTTAAATTTAGTGCGAGTAGAATTGTCAGGAAGCAAACGCAAGGATCTGTCATAAAATTTCTTTTTCGTGGGTTCATTTTTCAGTAATAAGCTTATAGATGGAGGAGATCGGGGGTGGGGGTAAAGAGAAATGATGGGAAGGGTAGGGTATGTTCACAGATGCATGTGTTCATCGGTCTTGTGTGACCTATCCTTGAATGGTTTATTTGTGGAAACAAACTAATCAGCTATAACACCTGAACCTGTGTATAAATGTTTTTTCTGTTTTGTAAGTTGTAAGTGTAATATAAAAGAAAATTGAATAAAGAACTAAAGTTTAAAAAAATGATTGTGTTACAAGCGCGCATTGCACAGTTTCAAGGTCGTAACTTTGAGAATTTTTATATCTTCACTCCAGATTTTCAACATTACCATTTTTCACACCTCCTTATGAACAGTACAGTTGTCATTTTCCACATTCTGCCCAAAATGTGTTTTCGTACATCCGCGCACAATGGCGCAGTCGCTGTAGGAAAACAATGTTCAGGACAGAGTAAGAAAATCACAGTAACACTGTTCAAGAGCAGAGGTCCCAAAATGCCTATGCTGAAAGTTTGGTGACAAAATTCCACACGACGACTATGTTATTTAGTGGCATATGCGAGTTTCCACAATTAAAGTTGACCTCTCGAATTTTTAATATTTTTACTCCAGATTGTCAACACTACCATTTTGTACACCTCCTTATGAACAGCACAGCTGTAATTTTTACATACTGCCCGAAATGTGGTTTCAGCACAATGGCACAGTCACAGCGGAAATCACACTGGGACAGATTAAGAAAATCATAGTGCCACTGTTCATGAGCAGAGGTCTCAAAATGCCTATGTTAAAACTTTGGTGAAAGAATTACAAAATTACTGTTACGAGTGTGTTGGGTAGTTTTCACGCACGTCGTAACTTCAAGAATTTTTTATTTACACACCAGATTTTCAAATTGCCATCTCTTCACACCTCCTTATGAATGGTGCAGCTGTCATTTTTCATCATCCTGCCCAAACTGTGTTTTCTCACATCGGGCTAGAATGTGCGCTCACTGTGGGAAATCAACATTCCAGACACATTAACAAAATCACAGCACCACAGTTCATGAACAGAGATCCCAAATGCTTTCATGAAGTGGGGTCACAAAAAGGCCATGTTGAAAATTTGGAGTAAATCCAACAAACGCCTGGGGCATTAGGGTTTCTAACCATAACTTCCCACCCTGTACAGACTAACAGGCATCAGGGTGTGCCTTGGATTGTCAGCTGTAATGCTCATGCCACTGCACCCCACCCTGCAGCCACTGACAGGCATCAAGGTGTGCTTTGGACTCTTTGGCCCCAAAGTTCACCCCTTCTCCTAAACTGCACCCATCTCAACGTATTTCCTTATGGAATGGGGTGAGCGTGAAGGTCATGACCCCAAGGCACAACCCGACACTCTATCAGAGTCTGCACATTAGGTGAGGTGAAATGGCATGAGCATTATGGCCGATGACCCAAAGGCACACCTCAATGCCTGTCACTCTCTGCAGGGTGGGGTGGGTTGATGTCAGTTCCATACTTCACTGCCATTCCTATTATGCATCTCTCTAACTCCTGCACTACCAATGCCAATGCCAGCAAGACAACATTCGGCATTGACAAATGCTTGTTTTAATCTGCCCTCCTGAAGTCAAGGACCCATATCCTTGTGTAGTTTGTCTTGGTCTTCTGCCATCGTATTGTAAACCACACTGTAGAATGATCGCTGCTGGTCCTCAGGTAGCATAACACCTTGATATCTACAACATAGTCCTGTTTCAGAGCTCCAGGTGCAGTATTGCCCTAACTCGAGTGGACTCTCTGACTAGTTGCCTGAGAAATGCCTCTGCAGAGTCTAGGACTGCCCTCCCTCTAGCCAAGACTATGGCTGGGAGGGTCCAATCTGCATCTAGCAGACTGAAGTCCCCCACCAGCAGCACTCTGCCCCTTTCTGAAATCATGCTGACTGCTTCCCCAGTGCCTCACCCACTTCTTCCCCTGTGTTGGAAGTCTGTATATCATCCCAGTGTGAACAGTTGCTCTGGCTCCTGTCTCAAGGCTGACCCACAGCACCTCCAGACCATCACTTACCTGAAGTTTTTCCTGCAGCTCCGTGGCTCTGATACCCTCCCTCACATGCAGCACAACCCTGAACTGTTCCTGAACTTAGTGTAGCAAGGTATGGCCATGTCCCAGTCATAGCTCCTGTGTACCACAACTCAGTAATGGCCACAAGGTCCAGGACTGCCTCTGCCATGATGGCCTCCAAGTCTGGAATTTTATTTCCAAGACTCCTTGCATTGGCACTCATGGATCTCACACCTTGCTCCCACTCTGCCTGCTACCACACCCTTTCTGCCTTTGTTGCCACTTGAAACTTCCTCTCCCATCCCCCTTGCTGCCCTCTTTGTGCCTTGCCTTCTCAACACCACCTTTCCACCTCTTCTGTTCCAGTCCCCTTGTCCACTACTATGCTTCTGATTCTTTTATCTTGTTGCTTGGGGGTTTCTTCCCTCGAGTCCTCTCTTGCTGTTATTTTAATCTGTGTGTGTGTGTGGGGAGGAGTTCATGCCTCCTTTATATTTCCGCTTCCCCTCAGCTAATTTAAATGTTCATCAAGTAACACCCAAACCTTCCACTAAGGACTATGATGCCCCACCCAGTCGGATGCAGGTCATCACCTCTGTAGAGACTTCTATCCTTCCAGGTCGCACCTCCTGCCAGGTCGCACCCCTGCCCCCGCCCCTCAGGGCAGAAAAACCTCTCTGCACTATTTTTCAATATAATAGACACAAACATCTTTCTGCTCGTACTATGAGATGCTTCATCCTCTGTCAGTGTTCTAAGCAATGACAAGTTTCAACTCTGTCTCTGGAAAGTGGGTTGACTGACTCTGGGTGGGCAGATTAGCACTGACATTCATGCACATGCCCAGAGTCATGGTTTTATTTTACAAACATTGATTTAGCATAGTTACAATGCTCATTTTGAAATGAGAGTTGGCACAGTAAGTTCAATAGCTCACTTTATATAATCAAAATCTGACTTAACCTCATTATGCTTGAATAATTCTGAACTCGCCCATGAACGAGTTTACCGTGCTGAGGCACCATGGTTCAGTGCGACACATTAGCATCGGGTGGCCATACTAGACCGGTCATCAGAAAAGGTAGTTATACAAAATTTTTATTTATTGAAAGGTTTCACCAGGAAGGGCACACTGAACAACAAGTTGCTCATCTCACTGTAGCGTCCTGGGGAAGGGTAGTTGGACAGAATACACTGCAAAGTAGAACTGAAACCATCTTACTACAGTGATGACCAGCAGGTACTAACGGTAGTGAAGACCATATATACAATTAAGGATAACAGTAAAACAATTTGTTAATACAATACAGAGGTCTGATCTACTTGGTAGGATCATACACAGTTCAAATACAATTCACAGAAGTCTTGATACTTCACTTTTAAGTGCACTAATAGAAACAGAAATGGTAATAATAAGGCTTTCAGGACACAAAGACATAATGGAAAAGCTGTTAAATAGCTGTAAGCATATATTGTAAATGGTGGCCATCTTTAATGACTTGAGTCATTAATTACAAATATAGTTTTGAAAACAGTTTTTAAATACATGATGGAATTAAAATATACTGATTATTAATCTATGGATGTCAGAAATGGATTTTTGCTAAAAAACTTATATGATGAAAATGTTTACTGATTAATACAGACTGCTGCTTTAACTGAAGAATGGGCTTGCTATGCTGTATGATGCTGGGTAGCGTTCCATCTGCTAGTGAGGTCAGGGCTATCCTTAATAATGGATGCCAGTGCCCACGTTCAAGTCAATGTAGCTGTGACTGAGCCCATCCCTAAATGTAAGTGCATCTTTACCTTGGCATAGCTGCCATCAGGATGGAGACACTCTGACACCGCTTTTAACCACTCTTCCTCCCTAGGCGCACAATAAAGATAAATGCTTTTTACTAAGGTCAAGTTCTGAAATCTGTAGAAATAATAGAATTGTTTTTAATAAACTGGGTTAATCATTTTCATTTTATTTTCAGGATAAATCCATTGAGCCTGAAAGCTGCAGATGTTAAATCCACATATGTAAATAAACACATTGTTTGAAATACTTAAAAATACAAAATACAAAAAAAAAAAAGCAAATATAATCATAAAAAGTAATACATAAAAGTTGTATTTAATAACATGATTTGAAAATGGGTTTAAAATTACATTACCATTTTAGTAATGCCAAATCAGGTGGCCAAATCATCTTCAGTTTGTTTATTATAAAAGGCAAACCTTTAAGCAATACAGTCTGTGATTCATCATCTTTTTGTAGAATGGAACAGAATAATGTTTGATTTCATATAGTACCTTTCGTATACCAAAGTGCTTTTCAGACCAATGAGGCCAGCACTGCTAGCAGATGGAGGGACAGTATGTCAACAAGCAAGACAGTCATTAAGTACATACAGAATTTATATTCTATTTAGTTTTAGGCTGCTTTATCTGTGTGGTTCAGGAATGGCATCAGGATACATTGATACAACCTTTTAGGTATATGAATACATTCTGTAACACCAGCTTTCCAATTTATATATAGTGGTGTATTTTAACTATTGCTTATATTGTTATTGTTATATTCTTCTATTCATTTATTTCAGATACCTACAATATACCCTGCTGCTGCTTTAGCAACTATCTATTAGAATTTATCAGTTCAGTAGTAGGGTAATTTGGTTGCCTGAAGTTTCAGATTTGACTAAAGTTATTATTATTTTGCAACATCTTGAGTGTAAGCATGAATCGCTACATGTTACAATTGTTTGTTTTGCCATTGGAATCCTGCTATTGAACTATGGTTTGTTATTTCTGCCTGATTGTATTTATTTACTTGGCTTTTGATAATCGGTGGGGTACACTAGGCAGACATTTGCCTATTTCTGGTATGACCTGGCAGAAGTACAGTACATTACATGGGAATACAGGTAGCAGGAAACAGTAACATTAGGAATATATATATATATCAAAATAACAACAGTACAACTGTACAAAAGATGGCAACAGAAAACAGCAGTACAAGCTGACAAAATAGAGAACAGTATAATTACAAAGATACAAGTAATAATACATAGGATGTGACTCTTAGTAGATTATACAAAACAATATAGTCTAAGATTAACAAGTAGCTTAGTTGGGTATGGCATAAGTGCGGCACTGGAGGGTGAGAAGAGGTAGGTGAGTTGGGATAAGAGGGACATAGAGGATGGGGGCAGGAAGGAAGGGGCAGGGATAGTCGGCTAAAGGCACGCACAAATGGGGTTGGTTGGGGACATGTACATATGGAACCAGTCCATTAGGAGGGTGAAACTGTGTTTTGAAGTACTTGCATTAGGGCAGGAGTGCAGAGGGCTGGGAAACTCTTCCACTGTTTCAAACAGTAGAGGAGAAGGCCAGGGTACCATATTTAGAGCATGAGCTGGGGATTACTAATTTCTCAGTGTCAGAGGATTTGAGGGCATAGCGGTGCATGCTGGGCACCAGGAGGGAGGCCAGACAGTGAAGTTGCTGAGAGGAGATGATATTATGCAACAATTTGCCTAAGGAGGAGTCAAGTGTGCTGGGGGAGGGCCACCAAGCACGCTGTAGTGGAGCAGTGATGGGTGAGCTGATTGCAGGATAGGGCAAATCTACAAATGTTATTGTAGCTTACTGTCCACTTGCAGTGCAGCGGGCTGGAGGAGGGCAAACACGGGAACATAGAACAGCCTTGGAAGAAGGAGTCCACAAGCTACAGCAATATATGCTGATGAGGAGAGAGATTATTTCTGGCAATATAGACTATCCCTAGGCTAGAATTAATGCCCTTGCACACTAAGAGAATGTGAGACGAGAAGTCTAGGATGGGATCGAGTACGACTCCAAGGTACAGGTACTTGAACATGGTGACTGTATCAAGGTGGTGCCACTCTCAGTAGCCACAATTAAAGGGGTGGGCATATTTGTTAGTTTGTGATCAAATGTTACGCCTAAGAGTAAGGATAAAGTAACCTATGAGTTTATTTTTCAAACTTACTAACTCAACCATCACGCTTGATCCTAGAATACATAAAACGGTTAGGATGTTTACAGAAAAACATTTAATGACTTGGGGTTTTGTTTTAGGACTGATATATTAGCACCTATTAATGTAGTGCCAGTAGTCTCCCCCATTATATCCTCCTTGTGTGGTTGTCTCTGATACTATAGGGTGATATCGAGGTTAATCCTATTCCTATTTCCGTTTCTCTTACTTCTCAATAAACTCATTGGCAATCTGATGGGATGATGTTTGCCCACCTAAATAAACGTAGTTTATTGCCAAAGATACCAGAGATAGAGTCTGGATTTCTCTGTATAAACCGGATATATTAAGTTTGATGGACCCTAGCTGAAACCTTCAGTTAAGGAAAATTTATGCTTGACTGATGGATATAAATTGGTAAGGAAAGATAGAGGGGCAAAAGTAGGGAGCTGGAATATTGGTATATTATAAGAACAATTTAGATTTTACTGAACTATTTGAAGACTACAGTCCCAGCACAGACTGTGAATGGCATATTACTTGAATTAACTTGGGTGGGTGCTGTAAACTTAAATGTTATACAGTCTGCAATCCTCCTAAATCTGGAATTAAAGGGTTAAGATATTTTATTGAGTTTATTGGTGAAGTAAACTTAAATAAGGATGTATTAATCGTGAGTTTTTAACTTAAATTGGAATCAAGAACAAGAATCAGTTCTGAATCGCTTGTATCTAATTCTGGTCTTTTCAACTCATCACTGCTTACACTCGCATGAATTTAGTAAGTAATAAACACGCAGCTAGATTGGATGTTCTGAACAATCCTGCTACTATTAACAGTAAGGCGCCTTTCTGGATACAATAACTGATCATTTACCCATTTATTGTACCAGGAAAAAAAAACAAAGGTACCACCCAGATTCATATTCTCCAGACGCTTCAAGTGGATATAGATAGAATGAGGAAGGACCTTGATCAGATCCACTGGTCATTTCTGGATGCTATCCCAGATATAGATTCAGCTGTAGATTATTTTACAAATTCTTTGATGGAAATTCAAGATAAATACTTTCTCAAGGTAACTAGAAGAGCAAGAGGGACTACTAATAAATGGATAACCCCAGAATTGTTTTTATTAATGCAACAGAGGGATGATGCATGGAAATCATTTAAAGCTTTGAATAATTTGCTTAACTTGAATATATATTGTAAGTTAAGAAATGAATGTAAAGTTAAAAATCAGACAATGTGAATCTACCTATTTTCAAAACAAACAAAA
Source organism: Neoceratodus forsteri (assembly GCA_016271365.2). NCBI lineage: Eukaryota > Metazoa > Chordata > Ceratodontiformes > Ceratodontidae > Neoceratodus > Neoceratodus forsteri. The sequence goes on from CM057451.1 coordinate 1,100,200,005, forward strand.
AGATAACTTAAGGAATCCTAGAAAATGTTGGTCCTCTATAAAGTCCCTGATAGATCCAACTAGTAAAGGTCAATTAATACCATGTACAACAATGGTCTAAAGTTAAATAAAATTTCTGAATTATGTTTGGACAAATTTTAGATGTGACTAAATATAAGACAGACGTTAATAATATTGAGCCTAAAGATAAGAATAATTCAGAATCCATGGCAAAAAAACTACCTCCTTTTATTTTTGTAGGATTAAACCAAAACAGGTACTAAAATGCTGAAACAATTATCAACAAATAAAAGTGCAGGACAAGATGGACTTGAACCTCGATTTTTCAAATTAATAGCTATGACTATCTATCGTCCTTTGACCACGATATTTAATTTGTGGCTGATTACAGGGAGCTTTGTCATATATGGAAATATACCACACAAAAATCAATCACTAAAACAGGTTCCTAAGCTGATATGGATAACTATCATCCAATTTCTACACTGTCATCATTAAGTAAAGATACTGGAAGAAAAAATTACTCACCTTAGTAATGTTGTTTCTTCTAATGGAGTCTTGCTGTATTCTGACATATGCAGTTAGGTCCTGCCTTTCAACTGCCCTGGAGAACGAAGAGTTAAACTTTCCATGGCCAGCATGGAATGTTCACAGTAAGCTCGGTTGAAGCCCCTGTCTGCTATTGTTTAAACTCCAACCATCAGATCTTTAGAGCAATACTCACTAGAAGTTCTGTGTGGAAACTGTAAACTCAAATTAGCCAATTGGCAACTATATTTATATAAAAGGGTTTTTGGCTTCAAAGCAAAGACTCAAGTCAGGAAACCCAAAAACAAACACATATCCAAAACACAACACTCACCCAAAATAAAGGAGGGTGAAAAGGACACCCTAGGGTGCCAACACTGCTCCTGCCCACCCACATCCCAAAAACTAGGTTCTGAGAAGGAGGAGGGAGGTCAGAATACAACAAGACTCCATTAGAAGAAACAACATTACTAAGGTGAGTAATTTTTTCTTCAAACAACATGAAGTCTTGCTGTATTCTGACATATGCAGACTACCAAGCAGTACCTCCATGGAGTGAAGGACAGAACCTACTTTGGAAACAGGCTCTGAAGTACTGCTGTAGTCAAACCGAGCATCACTCCTAGCCTGGATATCCAGAGTAATGCTTGGTGAATGTATGGACTGTTTCAGGTGGCTGCTTGACAGATTTCTAAGATAGAATATCCCGGCAGCAGCCAGGGAAGCAGCTGTACTCTAGTAGAGTGAGCCTCAGGCCTGAGGGTAGAGTTCTACCCAGTTTTCATAGCAGAATTGTATACAAGAAACAATCCACCTGGCAATAGATTTCTTAGTGGCAGGTTTGCCCTACCAACCTCTCCATACGTGAGGAACAACTAGAGGGACTCAAACCTGTGACCCTTGGTGCGCTCTATGTAGTAGCTGAGGGCCCTTTTAACATCTATGTGGCAGCCTTCTCTCCAGAGAAGGAATTGTCAGTGAAGAAAATAGGGAGAGACATAGACTGGTTGAGGTGGAAATCTGAAAACACTTTAGGCGTAAAACTTCCTGTTAGTTCTTAGAACCACTTTATCTCTATGGAAAGAGATGAAATCAAGTTCCACTGACAGGGCTTGCAACTTCACTGATACACCTGGCCACGGTAATGGCCACCAAAACACAGTTTTCCAAGTCAAGTACTTAAGCTCTGCAGAGGACAAAGGCTCAAAGGGGGTTGCATAGCTGAGCAATGCAAACATTAAGGGCCCAAGCAGGAGCAGGATCCCTAAAGGGGGGATTGGTGCAGCAATCCCTTGAAGAACTTACAAAACACAGGATGGGATGACAGAGGAGAAGGCTTGTTCTACTGACAGGAAAGCAGAAACAGCTGCCAAATGCACTTTAAGTGTAGCTGGCCTAAGGCCTAGGCCATTGAGATGGACCATATAGTCCAGAACCATAGGCAACCCAGCAGAATCTGGAGAAATATTCTTCTTAGAACACCAAATAGTGAACCTTTTCCATTTGGAATTGTAAGTCTTTCTGGTGGAAGGCTTCGAGAAGCCTTAAGGATATTCAGAACCCTTGGGAAAGATGCAGGTCAGCAACTAACTCTTCAAGAGCCATGCCTTGAGATTGAGAGACCAAGGTCTGGTACCAACTCCTCCCTGAGAGGATGTCAACAGGTTGTAATTCCTGGGAAGAGAGACAGGGAAGGTGGACTGCTAAGGACAGCAACAGGGGTACCAGGGCTGTCTGGCCCAGTCTGGAGCAATCAGAATCACTTTGCATGGTTGTGACCTTATCTTGACTAACACTTTGAACAGGAGAGGGAAGGGGGAAAGCATACAGAAATTTCCCTTCCCAATTCAGGATCAAGAGCATCCAGGGGACTGAGCCCAAGACTGGGAGTCTGCAACAAAGAGAGGAAGTTGGTGATTGCCTGGGCTGCAAAAGATCTATCTGTGGAGTGCCCCATCTCGAGAAAATCACTTTCAAAACTAGGGATCTAGGGTCCATTCGTGATGGCCCCGGATATTCTGCTCAGAGCATCTGCTAGGACATTGTCCTTCCTGGGAGGTGAACTGCTATTAGAGAGGTTTGCAGGAATAGGCCAGGGACCACAACTTCATTGCTTCTGTGCACAAGGTCAGAGACCGAGTGCCTCCTGCTTATTGATGTACCACATGGTGGTGGTGTTGTCGCTCTGACCTGGACCACCTTTTGTTTACAGATTTGGAAAAGGCTTGCAGTGCCAGAAACACTGCTCTGAGTTCCAAGAGACTGATGTGAAGCAGAGATTCCTGAGGTGACCACAGCCCTTGGTGATAAGATCCCCAGATGGGCTCCCCAGTCTAGCAGGGAAGCATCTGTGGTGAGTATAACTGAATGAGACTGAGTGACAAAAGGGAACCTTGTCTCAGATTGTCCTGATCCTGCCACCACTGCAAGGCCTGGATCAGGGTTCGAGTCACTGGACTAGTTTGGTAAGGGAACTTCCTTTGGGACCAGAAAGCTTTTAAGTGGAACTGAATGTCCCTCATCTGAATCTTACTCCCTGGACCACTGCTGTTGAAGCTGCCATGTGTCCCAGAAGCTGAAGGAAATGCCTTGCTGGTCGAGACACCTGTAGGGGTGAATGAAGTGGCCAGTTCCATAAGGTCCTTGCCCTGTCCGGGAAAGGAAGGCTCTTGCCTGAGTTGTATCCAGCTCTGCCCCAGAAGGTGAAGAGCTGTACTGGCTTGAGAACTGACTTTGGAAGGTTGAGAAGGAATCCTAAGGAAGTGAGCACTTGCCGAGTTATTGGTAAACGGATTTCGACTTGGTCTGGAGACTGACCTACTATGAGCCAGTCGCCCAAGTATGGGAAGATGGAGATCTGTTTTCTCCTTAGGAAAGCAACCACTACTGCCAGGCACTTTGTGAAACCCTTAGGCTGACGTTAGCCAAAGGGAATTGCTCTGAATTGATAGTGGCCTGAGGGCAACTCGAACCTGAGGTACTTTCTGTGGGAGCACCTGATGGGAATGTGAAAATAGGCATCTTTGAGGTCCAAGGAGGCTAGCCAGCCTCCTGGCCTTAGAGAGGGAAGGATTATTCCTAGAGTCACCATTTTGAACTTTGGTTTTAAAAGGTGTTTGTTCAGATATCTTAGGTCCAGGATGGGCCGCCATTCTCCTGTCTTTTGGGGTTAGGAAGTACCTGGAGTACAACTTTGCCCTTGTGTAGGTGGAACCTCTCTATAGCTCTGAGAGCTAGGAGGAAGAAACCTCTGCCTCTAAGGCAAGGGTCTCTGACGAATTTGAGGTGGAAAGGATCTGGTTCTCATCTTGGGAAATTTTTTGAAGCTGAGAACCAGTCCCTGGCTTACTACTTCCAGGACCCACTTGTCTGATGTCAGAGACTTCCAGTCCTGGACAAAGTAAGCCAGCCTGACCCCTACTGGTATGGGAGAATGGCCCGGCAGACCCATCAGGGTGTCTGCTTGGCAGGGGCTTTAGGCTGAGGGGTGGATGCAGGCCTGCTTATCCCCCGTCTGTCTCTCCCTCTAAAGAACCCCTCTGAGAATAAGAAGAGGAGGCCTGAGCTTGGTAAAAGGCCTTTGGAAAGGCCTGCCCCTGCCCCTGGACTGCTGCCTTTGAGGAGTGGCTTGCCTTTCTTTGGCCTGAGCACTCCTGTAAGTGGTCCTGTACTCATCCATCTTTTCATGTAGTTCTCTGTCTGCTCCCCAAACAGAGAATTACTAATAACAGGGAAATCCATGGCCTTAGCCTGGGTATCCTGTGATAGGCTAGTACATCTGAGCCAAGCCATCCTCCGAAGAGCCACAGATGTAGCCATGACTCTTGATGAAACATCACTGGAGTCCACAGCAGCATGAAATTGCACTTTGATGCCTCAATCCATCTGCAGCCACCTGCCCCAGCTCTCGCAAGCTGGTCAGGGCCTGTTTAGCCAGAGCCAGCACAGTGTCCCACCTGGACTTCTGGTATCTAGCTGTGTAGGCCATATAGTTAGCCTGCCTGAGTCCCAAAGATGCTTCCATGTATTGTTTTTGCCATGGCATCAATCCTCCTGGAGTCCTTATCTGGGGGAGTGATGCCAAGGGATATTTGCCTTATCACAAGCAGCAGCCTGCACTACCCCAACATGACTGCATTGTTGGGAAAGGAACTCCGTGTTCGAGCCTGAAAGAGTATACCTCTTGTCCATTCGTCTGTCCACAGGAGGTATGGAATTAGAGTCTTAAGAATTTTATGTGTCTGTTTCCAAAGGATTTGTGGAGGGATAGACAGTCTCCTGGAGTCTGGGATGTCCATCATTTCAACAAAATCAGGCTCCTCCTGATCCTCTACTGTTTCTTCCATAGGAAGCTGAAGGGTTTCAGCCACTTTTGTAAAACATAAAGTGAGAAGGGACTCAGAAAGCCTAGGAGGAGAAACACCTGAAGGACTGTCTGGGGAGATATTTGGGTCAATAGGCACATCCAGACTTTCATAATCACCATCATCATCCTCATACTCTCCTCCTTCTCATCTGGTTCATAAAATTCTTCCAAGGTGTAATCCAGAACTGGGGAACCGACCGAATCAACCCCTGCCAGATGGTGCCGGTTCGGCCGAACCAAAGTAAGCGATTGCACTATTCTTCTTCTGCTTTGGCTATCTCATCGGCGGTCGGAGTATGAATTTCTGGGTCCGAACCGGCTTTAGTTATCTTTTCTTTTTTACCGAACCGACTCCTCAGAATCGGCTCTTTGCCCGAAGAAGTATTGCCCTGGTCAGAGGACGCTTCGGTTCGGTCGAACCCAACCAGGCTGGGCCATCCGGCCGCCGGATTTCTGCCTCCCCTTCCTCAATCTACCTAATCTCTTTCCAGGGTAGCTTTGTGAAATTTTACCCACATTTGGCAGTCTGAATCGAGGTGGTCAAACCCCAGACAAACACAGGTGGTGTGGGATCAGCCTTAGCAAAGACTTCCCCACACACTGCAGTGTTGAAACCCAGTGGGTCCAGTTTTTTCTTGCTTCTAGACATAGCCAATCCTAACCAAAGTTTACCCTTTTTGGCAATCCACCAGGCAAGACCATGGTTCCTGATCCTGACCATGTCACGGATCTTGAAAAACGTAATAGAATCCTTTTGTTTTAGAACCAATACGGACCGTTACCACACTCTAAGTAAATACACAAACTTTTACCTGAAACTGATCGGTTCAGCCAAACCAATCCACAATTTACAAGTTCCACACAGAAACTATAAAGAAAACCTATCTAGTACTCACGGTACCACAGACAGAGACTTAAACAGACAGATCGGTAGCAGCAATTCGTAGAAACTGAGCAAAAACGACACTTTAACCACTTTTTGAACCGAGCAAAGGAGAAATCTCCGGAGCGACTGTTCAGTGAGGTGGAGTAAAGAATCTGATGGTTGGAGTTTAAACAACAGCAGACAGGGGCTTCAACTGAGTCAGTGAACATTCCATGTTGGCCATGGAAAGTTTAACTCTTTGTTCTTCGGGAGTTGAAAGGCAGGACCTAACAGCATATGTCAGAATACAGCAAGACTTCATGTTTGAAAACTCATTAATACTCAACTGATTGATTATCTCCAATCCGTGGTCTTTAGTCTCCTGAGCAGCACAGATTTCTCAGGTGCCACAGTACTTGTATGGCTTTGCCAGGTTCACTGACTGAGTCAGTAGAGCTATGGATAGTGGGAGGCTCCTGTCGTGGTTTTTGTGGACCTGTCCAAAGCCTTTGATCTAGTGGATCATTCCCTGCTGCTCAGGAAGCTGAGGAGAGCATTGGACTGGCAGATTTTCCATGTGCTTGGTTCCAAAATTACCTGACAAACCATCCTGCTAGAGTAAGCTTTAATTGCTCATATTCTGGTATAAAGTATTGGAACAGGGGCTTGGGTTCGATCCTGGGGCCTCTACTGTTCTCCTTGTTTACTGATACCGTATCATCTACCTTAACACATGCTAAGTCTATCTTGTACGAGATGATATTATTTTTATTTATTTGCTTTTGTTTACCAGGTAAGCACACCAGACACCAAGTGCCTATTTTCAGGTGTGACCCTGAGATTACAAAGGTACATTCAGGCACATCAGGCAAAACAGGTACAAGGTATAATCAAGCAACAGACAAGGCAAGGTCAATACAAGAACATCAAAGGGATTTACATTGCAAGCGGGAGGACTACAAACAACATGGTAAAGGCAGTAAACATCATACTAGGGCAACAACATCCTAAAGGTAGAACAGTAGATAGAACAGTAGCATATACACGATCAGTGAGCAGTAGAGCCAAAGCAGACCCATCACAGTCATCCACTTCAGTTCTTCTGTGGGTGAAATAAACCAGGCACTTAATATTGATGTTTCAATGCCAAATGTATGGCTTTTAAAACATCATCTTTAACTAAACAGTAAAAAAACGAATGCGATTTGGATCAAAACCAAGACTGTCAAAATGTTCTCCATTGTTGTTATCAAACAAAAGGCTCTATGCTTTAACAGGTTACTGAATTTAAATATCTGGGATTGCTTTTAGATCCTAATTTAATTTTCTCATTACACACAAGGGCAATAAGTAGACAAATTAACCAGAAACTAGGTGCCATATTTAAAGTACAGAACTGTTTAACTAAGGAAGTTAGGTATACTATTGCAAACCATATACTATTACCTACATTAAATTACAATTCATATTTTTTTCACATTTATCCTCTGCCGACTTAGCATTATTATCCAATACATTTCATGGGATCTGTAGATTTGCACTAAAATGCTACTTAAAACATCACTGTAATATGTTCACACAGACTGACTGGTTGACTCCAAAGTTTTATGACTTGTATAACCTGTGCTGTACTGTAGATAACACAGATAAAAACGATTCTCCTCTATATACTCTCCTTGATTTCAAAATGGAATGTAGGCAGGTAAGATCTACAGGAAAACATGTGTTATCAGTTCCAGCCACCTCAGCTGCTATGGGCAAACGTGCCTTTTCAGTCCATGCTGCTAAATGTTGGAATAACGTACCAGAGGCATTTCATAATGTTAAAGTCACGCAGTTTTAAGCAGCAGTTAAAACTGTATCTCTTAAAATAACTAGAGGTAAATGTTTTCTGTAGTTTTTACTGACGATGTGGCTGTATCTTAGCGTATCCTACATATTGCATGTATGTATCTTACGATTCTTGATTAACATCTTGGCTATTTGTAAAACGGCCCCAGGTCATTCATGAAAAGGGCCTTGGCTCATTGTACTTGCCCAGTAAACAAAAGTTAAAATAATAATAAAAAAACTGCAGAGGTGCTGAAAGAGCAAGGTTGCAGTTTCATCGAGTGAAGTTGGGAGCAGGGAAAGTGGTCAAGTGGTTTCTACTGCCCTCTAGCTTCATGGGACAAATGATCACAGAGTTCTAACAGACACCTATCTGTAGTTAGTTATATTACATTGTAAGAAATTGGGATTGTATCTATACAGCTTGTCCATGTCGGAATGTGTATGGAAATGTTGTGTGAGAATGTGGTGCACCCTAGTGGTAAGGAGTGTGTAGTCGATGGTTGTTTTTATTTATTTAGCTTTTGTTAACCAGGTAAGTACACTAGACAAGCAATTTGCCTATTTTCAGGTAATGACCGGAGAGTACAGGAAATTACATACTTACACACTTGGGACAACATGGTACATAATTAAGAACAGGTCACACATCATGAGACTACAAGGTAAGATTACACATCACATAATTAGGAACAGGTTACACATCATGAGACTACAAGGTAAGATTACACATCCCATGATTAGGAACAGGTTACAAGTCAAGAGACTACAGGTAAGATTACACATCTTGCATCAAGTTTGGGGCAGTACAGAAAATACTACATTTTAAAGGTCAGCAGTTTTGCACGGGTGCAAGTGCTAAACATATGTCATGGGGGTTTTGACATCCGCAGGCCGATGCACTTTAAGATGGCTCCATAGGGAAGAGGCAGGCTGCCCCGCGATGGGGCGAGTACGGACCTGGGTTGGGAAGGTATTCCAAAGTTTAGGGGCACATGCTGCAAGTCTCTTTCACCCATCTTGGTCCTAGTCACAGGTACCTTGAGTGTGGCAGACCCCTGAGACCTAAGGTGATATGACGAGGGGCAGTTTGGGCTAGCAAGCTTACACCCTGGAGGGTACCATGCTTGAGGACCTTACCAGTGAAGCAACCAAGGACAAAGTCAATGTACTTTGTAGGTGAGAGCCAGTGTAGCTTGTTGTAGAGCTCACAGTGATGAGTGAGCCAGGGGGCAATAGGGTGAAGCGACAGATATTGTTATAAACCGTCAACCACCTGGAGAGATGGGCCTTAGTGGTGCTAGCAAACAGCAGGAGCCCATAACACAAGAGGGAGAAGCATCCTCTCGCAAGGGCAACACGTGCGGGCTGGTGTAAGGTTGTTTTTGCCCTGTAGGCCAGACCCAGTTTACAGTTGACTGTTTTACATATCTTCTGAATATGAAGGCCAAGGTCGAGCTGTGGGTCCAGCATTACTCCCAGGTATTTGAAGTCGTCCGTGATAGGGATCGGACATCTCCCTTGCCGGATACACAGAACGGCACATGGGTGGCCTTAATCTTTGCCTGGGACCCAAAGAGCATGGCCTGTTTTTTTTTAGGTTAAGGACAAGCTTGTGGTTCAGGATCCATGCCTGAATGTTTATAAGATCTTCACTCAGTTGTTGATTGATGACCACCACCTCATGGGAGTGAGACAGGATAACCGGATAGTCTGTGTAGAGAATTGGTTTACAGTGGCTGCAGTTTCAGGGACGTTGTATTTATAAAAATGGAGAAGAGCATTGGTCCAAGGACGGAGCCTTGGGGACCCCTACCAGCATTGGGATGGGACCCAAAGCTCTTGCCAAATTTGACCCACTGCATTCTACCATATAGGTAGTTGTCTAACCAGCTAAGAGCAGTAGTGGAAAGACCAATTGCTCTAAGCTGAGTCAACAGCATGGCACGTCGGCCAGGTCAAACGCCTTCGAGAGGTCAATGAAGAGGGCCTCGAGAGTTTACTCCTGGTCTATGGCCCTGATCCATGATGTAACAGTAACTAGGGCTGATGAGGGACCATGCCCTTCCTGAATCCATGCTGTACAGGAGTCATTATGTCATGTGCCTGTAAGTACTCTGAGAGTTGCCCTGCCACAACTTTCTCCAGTAGTTTGCTAGCCACCAACAGGATAGATATAGGGCGATAGTTCTCTATCAGCTTAGGGTTCCCTTGTTTAAGGATTGGGACTACCCTGCAACCTTCCATATGTCTGGGATAACTCCAGTTGCCAGGGACAGATTGAAAATGTGTGCCACCAGAGGTGCCAGCCAGGGGCACCAAGACTGAGGAGCTTGGGTTCTAAGCCATCTTGTCCGGCACTTGAGTAGGGGAGAGTCACGCTAGCAGTTTCTGCACCTCTTGAACTACCACTGCCCTGAACAGAAAAGGCGGGCGGAGTGAAGATGGTGCTGTGGACTGATTACCACTGACACCATCATCATTTGGGAATGACAGGTGTACGCCGACAGATCTGCAAAATAATGGTTGAAGGAGTTGGCGATGGTTTCCGAGTTGTTACAGCTCAACCATCGATTATCATGTCAGTGGACTCAGTGCTCTGTGTACCACTCACAACTTGTTTAATGTTCCTCCAGAACCTTCTAGGATCCCTAGTCGAGTTCAATAAAGCAGATTTGCAAAATTCACTCTTGATCCGATGTTCTTTTGCATTCATTTCTGAGTTGTCTATATCTCAGAAAGATGGCTTGTCAGCAGTGGCCTTGAACTTGGCCCAGCTCTTACCTCTAGTGTTGAGGGTGCCAGGAGGCTACCATGAAGCCATTTAGTAGCCATTCCCTCACCCTCCATCTGATGAGGGGGGCATGTTTCTCCCAAAAGGCCCTTAGAGAGCAAAGAAAGTGACAGACAGCGGATGCGGGTCTCTAGCATTTCAAACTGCCCCCAATCTGTGTACTTGATGTCATTTTGAAAGGAGGACAGATCAAACTTGGAGTAGTCTCTGATCTGGATAATTTTATGGGAATTTTGATGTGGTACCCTCCAGACACAGTACACCTGGGAGTGATCAGAGATAGAGTCCAGTAGGATACCTGACGAGCAGATCCTATCTGGTGTATTTGTCAGGATCCAGTCCAGGAGTGAGCCCTTACCACCACTAGTAGGGCATCTGGTAGGATCCTTGACAAGCTGAGTCAGAGAGAGACTGGTAAGTGAGGGTTCAAAGGCCTTGGCATTGCCACCCAACCAATTTAGGTTGAGGTCACCAAGAATGATTAGCTCATTCTGCCGTGTTGCAGCACTAACTGCACCAAGGAGACTAGTCAGTCCTCTACGCCTCCTTTTGGAGGATTGTATGCAAATACAATGTAAATCTTTGCCATCCCTAGTAACAGTACCGTGTGCAGAGCTTCACAGGGGACTGCATGGTCTGTTGATCAGGGAGGGCGGACAGGTTTAGATGGTTCCTGTAGTAGCCCAGGATGCCACCACCCTCTTACTTCCCGGACGATCTCGGCGGATAAGGTCATAACTAGGGAAGGCACATGCTGAGCTGGGGTGGAAGGCTTCAGCCAGGTTTCTGTAAGCCAGGTTTTGTAAGCATTATCTGCAGCTAGCAAATCATAATGGGATCTTTGTTCATGGTTTGTGATGGTATTCAAATAAGCAATAGCCCACAACAGGGTGCGCTTACTGAGAATTAATGCACACTGTGGGTAAACTGAAGATGCAAGGCCAATGGCTGAATGACCACCCAAGACCCAGGAAGTGCATTAAATCTCAAGAGATCCATGTTCTGAAGTATGTTGCTGTGCTTATAAAAGGAAACATTTTTTTGTTTAATGGAAAATGTTTTATTTTCATGTAGTTAGGTTGCTGCTGGTAGAATAAATAGGTTACTCATCTGTAACCGTAGTTCTATCTATGGTATGTGGTTCACATCCACACTCTGGCAGTTCCACCAGAACAGACTGATTGGCTGGACATCTTTAAGCTAAGCTCCCCCACCTCCCAGGTGGTATATCCCCTGACTCGCCCTGTGATGTCAGATCTTGCACACTGGAAGCAGGAATCCATTTGCCACTTGCCAGAGGAGGCCAGATGGGTTGTGAAGATGTGACCATATAAAACTCCTAGAAACAGCAGTTACAACCACTTTCATAACAGTAGATCTTCTAGAATGTCTCTTGCAGTAAGTCATTACTTCTGGAAGTTCCGATAGGTGGCGCTCCAGCACGGAAGTTTCTTCCAGCAGTCTCCACACCAGGAACCACCCACACAACTCACTTCCTGGGCTGTACTTATAAAAGTGGGTGGTCCCTGGTAATCCCATTCCCGCCTGCTTCAGTGAGGGAGAGCGAGAACCGAGGGAAACAGAGGTACTAAAGCTTCCCAACCCTACATCATTTTTCCTGTTGCAGAATGGCAGGGGTTGGAGAGAGAAGCTACTATTGCAAGAGACATTCCTAGAAGATCTACTGTTATGACAAAGTCTTTGCATAACTGCTCTAGCTTCCATGGAATGGTTTATTGCAGTAAGTCATTACTTCTGGGAGATTTCAAGCAGTTGTATGGCAGTGGGTGGCTAAATATGGCATTCTGCACATGAGAATAATGTGGTCATAGGACCACTAAATGCTGTGAGTAGCATATCAGCATATAGAATTTTTGTATTCTATTTGTAAGTTGTTCCATTATCTTATTTGTTATAGGTTATGGTGAAGATATACGCCAGACCTGCTATTATTAGGTGTCTTTCAGATGTATTAAGAGAATGGCAGCCCGCCTAGGGTGAGACATGTCAAGTATATAAATAAGTCAGAAGGAATTCGCTTATATCATGGAGCTAATAGTTGCTGTCAGTGACCTGCAGTAAAGACAGTCTCAGCCAAAGGCTACTGTGTTCCAAGTTGTAACAGTACCTCAAATACAATGTTATTCTTTAAGTGCAACAATGTAGCAAGTTAAGAATTTTACCACGCAGTCAGACAGTAGAAAAAGTATCCATTTGTTATAAATAGGATACATAAGTAGCAGACAGTGCTGCAAAATGAAACTGTATCTGTGACATAAGGAAGTCAACGATTCTTAGAATCAGTAGCTATAGTCAATTTTGCATTTGGTCTTAAGCAACATGTGAAGTAATAGAGTAGTGTTGACATATCCATCTTGTATTAGTAATCTTACTTACAAGGGGTCCCAGGTATGTCAGGCCTGCAGCCTTGTTAGGCATAAATCTGAAATGTTCTGATGGCAAGTCCATTATGTGTATTGTTTGGAAAACAGAAGCTAAAATAATGAACAATACAATCAAAATCATAAGGCAGTGGATCTCATTCTTGAGATTAGTAAAACACATATGAGTATACAGTATATATAGTGTGTATATATATATATATATATATATATATATTTTGCCAAGCAAAAGAAGACATGCAGAGTTTCTAAGATTTATAATTCTATATGTACTCACCCCTTGTTCATGTAATTGTTGTTCATGATCAGGTGAAATCCTTATAGCCATAGAAGGTTTAAATAATATAATCCTTACCAGGATACATTAATTGTGTCTCAGCATGTGAGTAGTAGTAGGTGGGCCTGTTCATGGAGGGACATGGAGTCTGGTGCACAACAGGCCAAGAGATATCCCTATGGAATGGCCATCATGGTCTGTAACAGTGATACCTCCAAGAAAGTGGCTAGATGTATAGAGCCTTTTGAAAAGGCCTCAGTCTGATCTTTGGCTGAAGCCCCAAGAGGTCTCCGAGGCCTAGAAGAGGAGACTGGGTGAAGCCTGAAGTTTTAATGAGAGAAGAGACACCGGCAGGCCAGAGGGGCGCACGGTCGGCTTTTGTTGTGTTCCTTGTCACTTGTTCTCTGCCCTTAAAAGTTTCTCATTGGGTATAATCAGATCCAGTTTTATATAAATAATCATACTGAGGGCGTATTGGAGTACATGTATTGTACTGTCTTTAGTTGTCTGCCTGAGGCTTGTAGGTCATCCAGTATCGCTTTGAGCCCCTGGGCCAAAAAGATGGTCGCCTGAAAAGGGGCATTAGCCACTTCCGTTGAATATCAGGTGCTAGCCCTGAGAGTCGGGCCATGCCTGGCGGTATATAAGAATACCAACTGCAAAGGCCCTGGCTGAAGCATCTGCAGTATCGTATCCTGATCTTAATAAATGTCGAAAGGAAGTGAAGATATTTATTATTGATGTGAGTTGCTCTTTTCAGGGTTGTAGGTAGTCTATTTATAATGTCCCAAGCAGAGGTGCTCACCTTACACTGGTATTTCAGCATATGTCCCATGTAATTAAGTATTCTGATATTTAGTGTATTTAGAGCAAACACTTTCTTCCCCATATAATCAAAACATCTAGAGTCTCTCTGGAGGTATTGTACTTGTATGTTTAGGTTTGCCAGTGCAGTTGTGAGCAGCTGCAATAACTACAGAATCCACAGTGGGCGATTTGTTAAATACTGATAATCAAGAGGTGCCCGATAGAGCCTGTGTGTTTTTCTAGGTACCACCTGTGCCACTATGGGTTGACTCCATGCTTAAGTAATTGCATTTCTGAACACTGGTATAAAAGGAGGACAGCCGGATAGGTTCTTCTGGAAGGACCAGATATTCTGCCATATCTTTACTTAATCTGTCCTGTTCTGATGTGATAAACCCCATTGTTTTTGTATTTGTAACATCATTTTGGGGAATGAGGGTCATCTGGTGGAGAAATGACCTTTAGTGGTTGCAGAAGCCCTTCGCCCAGTAAGATGGCAAATCATAAGGGACTCAACCTCTTGTACTAGGAGAAGCATCATAGTTTGTGTGATGTTCCAAATTTGTATGATAATCTAAAAATATTCTTCTGAATATTCATGAAGAGGCAGGATTGGTGAGCGTCTAGCTCTGTGTGTGCCTGTTTAGATGGAGGCGGAGACATAGTCTGTGATTGAGGGTTATGTCTCGGAGTGTGTGTATGGTTGAAGCTCATAGAATCTAACACTCTATTTACTATTTCTTCAATATTTTAACTTGTGAAGATGGAATAGCCATGTAACTGGTTCTGAATCCAATGTACGGTGGTGTGGATCAATTTGTGCCTCCTGGTAGAGTGATCCAGTGCTTCTTTGGCATCTTTGTTCACCACCAGCTGATGTGGGTACCATGCATGAGTGAAAATGAGGCTGGTTTGCCTCTGCATCCATAGTATATCATTCTTTATTTTGTGGTAATGCAGCCCCATGAGTATCTTTTGATATGTATTTATGAGCATATTCATGGCTTTTCATGGTAGGCTTTTTATAAGGATTCTCCATAGTTGTATTATATGCAGGTAACAGTGTTATTCTATGATGCAGGGGCTGCTCGGTCAATGGTGGTATCAGCCTCATCAATGGAAGAGGAAGAGAAGCATGCCTCTTCAACGATGTACTGTGTCTTATGGATGAAGAGCCAGGAAAAGCATGCTCCGTCGACAGTAGAATATACTCCAGCGACAATGAGGAAGGCAGTACATGTGCCGTCGACAGTGGGATGCCCTCCGTTGATGATGGGATAGTGAGTACATGCTCCATCAATGATGGAAATGCTATTATCAATGATGAGAAGGTGAGTGCATGCTCTGTCGATGGTGGTATGCTTCTCATTGTGATGGACATAGGATGCATGTTCTGTTGACAGGCCATGCTCCTATGCTCCATCGTTGATGAGAAGCTTACTACCTTCAATGGATGAAGCATGTAGAGTGTGCTCCATCAACGGGGAGGTGTTCTCATTGATGAGGATGTCTTGTAGGGCCCTCTCCATCGACAGGGAGTATGCCCCATTGATGGGGAAGGTAGCAGGACCTCTGTCATCGATGGTGTATGTGGCCTCATCGACGGGGAGTTGAGGAATGATGACCCATCGACGAGGAACGCCTTTCTGTGGGGTTGTACCTCTGTGTTCTTTTGATGAAGTAGTGTCTACTGTCGATGGGGGTGCATCACCCATCGACAATGAATGACTTTTGATGATTCATGTTTCGAGGTATGACCATTGAAAGGCAGTCAGGCAGGACTTTAGGTGAAGGTGTTTCCTTCCCTGTTTTATGTCTTGAAGAGGACTCTGAGTTTTGAGCCTTTGATTGAGTACCCTGCATGCACGATAGGAAACATCCATTGTAGCACTCTTATAGAGTACAGGAATCTGGTGCCATGTATGAATCCCAGGCACCTCAGGCTACGAAGTTCAATCCACATTGTATACTGCAGTAGAAGAGATGCTATCAGAGCTGAAGCCGAGGAAAATGAATGGAGGTTACCAGGGACCACCCACTTTATAGGTACAGCCCAGGAAGTGAGGTCATGTGGTGGTCCTTGTGAGACTGCTGGAAGAAACTTCCGTGCTGGAGCCCGCCTATCAGGAACTCCCAGAAGTAATGACTTACTGCAAGAGACCATTTCGTGGAAGATCTATGGTTACAGGCAAGTATCCTAATTTTTTAGGATGTGGATATGGTTTGCTACCCACATTCTGGCAGATTCCTAGCAGATCTCCAGGAGGAGAGGCAAGGTGCACATCCCTACCAGAACACAAATTGCAGAACCAAGATCCCAAAATCAGCATCTCGGCATGATTCAAGGAAATTGCGGTAATGGGAAATGAAGTTGTATGCGGACTTCAGGTATCAGCCTTGTACATTTTCTAGATAGGGATATCCTGAAGCAGCCACTGAGGCAGTGGTATGTCTGGTGGAATGAGCATGAAGCCCTATGAAAATCTCCCCTACCAGCCAACCTATAGCAGAGGTCAATGTACGCTTGTAATCCACCTGGCAAATGTCTGCTTTGCTGCCGGTCTGCCAGGTGTGGTTTCAGTAAATGACAAACAGCTGCAAGCTTGTCTCTGAACTCCAGCCATGTGCTCTACATAATAAGAAAGTCCTCCAAAGGTCCACTGTATGGATCCTGTGGTTGGCCTCAAAAGATGGGCTGGTGAAGTACATCAGTAAATTAATAACCTGGTTACGTGAAACTCCAATACCACCTTCGGAGAAACTTCAGTTTGGGGCAAAGGGTAACTTTGTCCCTGTGGAAGACCACCTTGGGTTGGGGCAAAGGACAACTTTGGCCCTGTGGAAGACCAGACAGAAGACTCCACTGAGCATGTCTGAGCTCCCCAATCCTGGATGACAGAACAGCCACCAGGAAGGCTATCTTCATGACAGGTGTGACATCTCACACCTGTGTACTGACTCAGAAGTTTGCTCATAGCATCACTAATATCAGCAGTAAGTCCCAATGTGGAGGTGGTTCACACCCCAGAGGGGCAGGTGATCCAGACCCTTGAAAACACTCTGCTACCTTTTCCTAGGTCACTGCCTGCGAACCAGCCCATGCCCAGTAAGTAGAGTGGCTGCCAGGGGCACTTTAAGGGTCACACCAAGTCCCAACTAGGAAAGGGACCAGAGGTAGTCCTAGATGCTAGCCAAAGGTCATCCAAGGGATCAAGCCCCTAGCCCGGATACCAAATGGAAACTCTTCCCATTTAAATACATAGCATCTTCAGGTCGCCTCTTTACTGGAGGCCTCCACAAAGTAGAGCACGCTCTCAGAGACCCAAGGTATGTAACACTAAGGTCCACATGCAAAGCTGTCTCCTGTTGTCTGGTCAACAGATCCAGATGGAGAGGCAGTCACCACTGAGGTCTGCTGCTGAAACTGAGGAGATCAAGGCATCAGGACTGCCATGGCCATTCTAGAGCTATCAGAATCGTCCATGCCATCTCCTTCTGGGGCTTGACCACCACCTTGTGTATCAAGAGGAAGGGAGGGAGGGAAGGCGAAATGATGCCTGGGGTTGAGGGCCTTGAGAGACATCCCCAGCAGTGTCCCATACTGTGGGGTGGGCACAAACAGCTCCAGTTTGGCATTCTCCTAGAGGCAAACTGGTCCACCAAGTGTGCCCCATCAGGAGAACAGGTGGTTCCTCACCTTCTGATGCAGGGACCACTGCTGGACGTGGTCGCCACCCCACTGAAAGCATCTGCCAGCTGACTGTTTCTCTTGTGACATGGATCGCCAGCAGATCCACACCCAGGCTGTGCATGAGGGTCCAGGTGTGGAGGGCCTCCCAACTCAAAGGAAGAGAGTGTTATGCTCTGCCTGTTCAAGTAGAACACGCCTATGGTGTTGTCCATCTAGACCTGCATGACCTGACCCCTGATTAGTGCAGCAAATTCTGCCAAGAGCCAGATGCACTGCACAGAGCTCCAGCAGCTTTATGTAGTGATAGGACTCCCAGGGTGACCAGAACGCATGGTCTCTCAGCTGTGCTCCCCACCCCACTAGAGACGTGTCTGTTGTGACCATGACAGTTGGTTTGGGGTGACAAATGGAATTCCTTCATGCAGGTGTTCTGGAATTACCTACCACAGGCTGGATCACTGACTGGCTGGTCCAAGTGGCCTAGGCACTGGACCACTCCCACTGGAGGTGGCACATCCACCAGTGGGCCCAACAGACCATGCTGGTACAGGACACCATGTATCCTAGCAGCATCAGAAAATCCCAGACAGGGCTTGACTGCTCAACTTGAAACGATCAGGCAAAAGAGGTAAGATCCAGTGCCCAGTCCATTTGGAGTCTAGTTCTGCCCTGATTAACTTGATCACCTGCTTTAGTACCAGTTCAGACTTGTCCAGGCTGACCAACAGGCCCAAGTCTTGACAAGTCTGGAGAGCCAGATCGCTGGACCTCTTCATGGCCTCTCAGGATGGACTGGCTAACAGCCAGTTATACAGTCGGGTACACTCACTGCCATGTATTTGGTGAGGGCACTGAGGAGAGGCCAAGGGCATGACCTGAACTGCTACAGGACCCTTTCTGCTTGGAACCAGAGGCAGCGGAATGGACAAACAGGAATGTGAAAAATGTATTCTGGAGGTCTAGGGAGCAGAACCACACACTCTGCTCCAGTGATGGAATAATCTGATTCAGAGTGACCATCAGGAACTTTTTAGTTAAATGTACTTTATTGAGATGTAACATGACATACATAGACAGACAACATAAGCAGTATAACTCTGGTCCTCAAGAGCACAATATACAGAGACATACAGCTTTCACTATATTGACAGATGTTGCAACCACTTTCCATATTATAAACAGCTCCTACAGCTGTATCTACATTAATTATTAGCACCATAATGAAGGAAGAAGCCAGGTGACTCCAAGTCTTATTACATTTCACAAGATACTCAACTTATTTATTTGACATTATTAATCTAATTAATGAGGACAAACAATTTCTCCCATTTGTTCGCATATCCTTTCATCCGGTATTCATACGTGCAGTGGATTTTTCCACCTTTAAAGCAAACAAATGTTCAGCCTACCACTCCTGATATGACGGTATGTCCTGGTCTAACTAGTGGTGGAGCAGCATTTTTTTTGTGCAGGTTGCTATAAGGGCTATTTCATACTTCTGGTTTCCTAAAGGTGGCCTTAATCATCTAGGATACATACTGACAGGGTAGAGGCTTCTTCTAGACTCAATAAGGGGTCAAATCTGCTTTGAATTTCTTGCCATAAAAGTTGTTGCTTTGCGTACTGCCATAACATGTGAAGCAGTGTACCTGGGCTAGTATTACACTGGTTGCAAGAATCTGATGGAGGTCTCTGTATTTTATGCAGCCTCACATGTGTGAAGTACATGTTATGCAGTATTTTAGGTTGCATAGCCATATGAATCAAATGAAACATGTTTATACAAATCCTTCCAAATTTGGGCCCAGTTATATTTGTCCTGGGCTTTAGGCAGGACTGCCAATGTGGTGCCAAACAATCCACCTTAGTGACAGTAAGATCATACAGACACTGATACAGGTGACATACTGATGAGGTAGGTCAGTCCAGCTGACCAGAGGGAGTACAGCATCACTGTGCCCTGGGTCTCATTGCTGCCCTCCAGAGTATTGTGTCACGAGATGAGAAACCTGCCAAATAAATAAAAACAGATCTGCTCATAACCTGATTTCGTTGTTGAATGGTATGGTTTTAGTGACTAAGAAATATTGCTGCTTTAATGAATGCAAAGGTGATTTGTTTACACCAAGTGAAGCTGCTAGGATTCTGAAGAATTCTGGAGCACATTTTATAAACTCTGTTATTCACACTCTGTTATTCCAGATAGTTATTTACACTGTTATTCACTGCTAGCAGCGAGTAACAGCATTTGTTAGCCACTGAAAATTCTTATCTTTCTTGAGGTGAGGTGAGGACTCCAGAACTGGGCACAGTACTCAGCTGCAGCTCACCAATGATCTATAAAGAGGTAGTAATACTACTTTTCTTCTACTGTGAATACCCCTCCAGTACATCCCAGCATCCTAAGGGAGTCACTAATGATGACTCCTAGGTCCCTTTTCTCAGCCGTAATGCTCAGCTTTACCACTCCCATCCAGTATTCTGTCATGGGGTTCTTGTTCCCTAGATGCATCATCTTTTGACACTAAATTTCAACTGCAACACCTTAGACCACCTCTCTAGTCACTGCAGGTCACTCTGTAGCTCCCTAACTCCCTTTGTCGCTATCTACCCTCCCACAATTTAGTGTCATTTGCAAAGAGACACCACTTGCCCTGGATTCTTCTGCAATGTCGCTATTGAACATATTGAAAAGAACAGCACCCAGAATGGATCCCGTGGTACCCAGCTTGCAACCTTCCTCTTCTGACACCATTAGTCACAACCCTCTGCCTCCTCTCCTTCAATCAATTCCCAACCCATTTCACTATTAAGGTTGCCTGAATCCACTGAATGGAATTGGATTCTCAGATTCACTGAATGGAACTGGATTCTTAGGATTCTGGTTTGAATTTTTGATTTTAGGATTTTCAGATTTACAGTGCAAAAATCCTAATCTTAAATAATCCTAAATGCCTATTTTAAAATAGGCATTTAGGATTTAGAATTTCAAATCTGAATCTTAAATCCAATTTTAGGTCCCTTTAGGATATGAAAAAAATCAGATTAGGATTCAGAAGTTCCTAGAATCCTGAATCCAAAATCAAATTGGAATCAGCAGATTCCTAGCATCCCTACTCACTATGTCCCCTACTGAATCGAGATCTCCATCTACTTCAGCAATCGCCTATGAGGCACCAAGTCGAAAAGCCTTGCTGAAAGGATGGTGGAAGGACCAATAGTGTTTTCTGACTGATATATTCTATATTTTTAACACAACAAGTGCAGAAACTTTGACTTAAACTTGAACTGTGTAAACAATGATCTTCATCAAGGACATCTCCACAGGGCCACCTTGGAACTGTAAGCCATCAGTGTCAGGACCACTGGAAACTACTGCCAGCTGTGGGATGCCCACAATGACATACATCAGTGCCTATAAAATGCTGGCTGCCCCCTACTCCTTAAGGCCTGTAGAGAAACAATGCTAGTGTTTTCTAGATATTATTTTCTGTTAACTTTTCACATTGATGTTGTCCCTGTATGCCGTCAAAGAACCTTTTTTTTACCTGCAGTTACAAGAACTGCAAGGATGCTGCTCAGTGTGTGTGTGCTGCAGCACAGGTACACTGTTGGGGCTTGTTCCACAGAGTTGCCAGGCTGTAAGATCTGCTAAGGATTTAACAAGGCCACAAAGAAGACACTGTGAGAATGCTTTACAAACTTTCATTGCCATTAAGGCCACTGAATCATAGGTGAAGACTGTGGGCTCCAAGTCAGCTTCTCCCTCATGACTGTCTGCCACAAGAAAGGAGACACCCAGGCAGTCGGTGACCCTACTGCTGCTTACGTCATTGATGCACAAGTGGGAAAAATCCAAACAAAAGGAAAAATCATCATTGAAACCCTCCTCCTACAGCCACCATATGTACAGGGACAAACATGCTTCACTGGTGAGGTCTTCACCAAAGGAAGGCAAGTCTTCATCATCATCATCTGCTCTGGTGGCACCAACTACAGCCCTCCACTCAGCATCATTGAGACATCAGTTCAGGGCATGGCTTTAGCACTGCTGTACCAATGCCAACTCCATCATCGAGTTCTGTCCAGGCAATGATGGCTGCCACAAACTCACAACTGGGTGTTATTGACTTCCAGACTATGCTGGCGCTGTGTTCAGAAATTTTAACTCACCTGCTCCTGGCACTGATGGCATCCATGCCATTCTCCTCAACAGGGCCTCTGCCATTGGTACCATCATGGGAACCTAAAAGTATGCTTATTGCTCCTCCAGTACAGCTGCTGCCTCGTCACCAGCTCAGATAATTCGACTGTCGTCATTCAGGATGACAAGGAGGCAGAATACAATCCTGACCTCCTGGATATGAAGGAGGATTTGAGGATGAATAATGCAGGGTTTCTGCCAGCTCTAATCATAGAATTTAGAGATATAGAATTTGATGGCAGATAAGGATTGTTTGGCCCACCTAGTCTGCCCATTTTCCTCACCTATTTCTTATACCACAGATCCTAGATTACCCTACCCTATCTTCCTGCAGTGAGGATTCTGTGGTTTAAAACCCCAGATCTCCTGCAGATTTCTCCTTCAAGCTTTATTTAAGCAAATACAAGATGTATGCAAAGCAGCCACACCTCCTCGGAAGCCACTTAGGTGGTGTATATAGGGGCCATTTTGTTCACGTATAGTGGTAGTAAATGTTTATTCATAAAATCACTTTATGAAACGGATAGACTCAATCAGCATTGCTTCATTTACAATGAGATCCTTAGAACACAGCAGTATGCAATAAATTACAGTACAAATTACAGAATAAATATAATATACATTTTAAAAGGTCACAGCATGTATAATAATATCCTATCTATAACTGTATCTTAGGTTCTATTACTTTTCTAGTTCAGCAGTCCATTCCAATTAATCATTAGTTCAGTAAGGAGTAAAACAATGCCTGGAATTTTCCTTAATTACCTTAACCAGTGTTTTATATCCCCACCATGTGTTATTTCCCATAGTTCCTAATATTTTGAGCAAATGCTCCATAGCTGTGGGCCTCTAAAATACTGATTGTCTCCCTATTTCCATATTGTGTCTATGTATAACAAGGTCTAGAATACCTACAGATCTTAAAGAGTCAATTTGATTAATAGGAACCAGTTTTTCCCATAATATAATTAGGTAATTTACCCAACAACCCCTCATGGACAAAAGCCAGAAGATGTTCACTATGACTGTCAAGTAGATGCAGCCACCCAAATCATCTGTATAGCAAGCATTTATGCCTTAAAACAGGAAGCTCCTAATATATAGTAGGCCAGTCTGCCAAGACAGACATCCAACTTATTAGGTCTTTTTTGGATCTTGGAGAGTATAAAATATCCCCATAATTAAACAGGGAAGGATCATATGATCCACTACCTACTTTCTTACCTCTAAACGCATACACTCTTTAATGTTGCACCAATAAAATCAGATTTATTCAGTATGTTATAATATATCCTCCTTTACTGCACTAGAGAAAATAGAAAAAATTTCTTAAGGGTTAAAGGAATAGTACGTATTCATGTGTATGTGTTTGATATTCATTTTTATTTGTTAAATTGTTTGTAAGTTTGTGATTTTGTATTTTGTATTGATTGTTTGTAATTGGTGTGATTATGTGAAACTTGGAAAACTTGCACAGGACTGTCTTGAAAACTGGATTGTATTATCCAAATGACATGTATTATTCCTGTATAAAATAAAATATTTACTACTACTACTTTCTCAAACTTGGTGTGTGCGTGGTTTCGACTTTCTGCTATCTGCAACTGTAACAGCTGCACTTTAGGGAGGCAGGTGTGCTCTCCTTTCTTTGCACAATGAGGGTTTCACAGAACACCTCAGTCCAGGCCCCCTGTTGATAAGAGCAGGCAATGTCAGTGTGATGCACTATATCAATAAGCAAGGAGCACTCACCTTATCCCCTAGGTGCAGGGAAGCAATGAGAACGTGACATTGGGTAATATCTCACGGTTCACTTTACAGATGTTTTTCTCCCAGGCATCCAAAACATCTTGGCAGACAGGTGAAGTCGGTTCCAGTCTTGGGTACATGAGTGGGAACAGCTGACCTCAGTAGTAATTGACCTCTTCGCAAGATAAGGTCATCTAGAGTTGGACCTTTTTGCCTCCCCACACAATGCAAACTGCCACATTTCTACCACCACACCAGGGCCTGGATATTTTGGCAAGACGTACTGCCCCTCTCCTGGAGAAGGAGGTTCCTTTATGCATTCCCTCTGATCCTCTCAATCAGAAGGTTCTACTCAAGCTATGAGCAAAACAGACCACTTTGATACTGGTAGCTCCTCTCTGGCCCCGCCAGATATTGTTTCCACTACTGCAGCATCTGGTGACAGAACTCGTGTTCAACTGCCCCGCCTACTATCTCAGGATAGGGGCCCACCCAGACATGCAGTGTTGTATCTGCACGCATGGCTGCTGGTCTGGAGGACATAGCCACTGTTCATTTTGGGTTCCCTCCAGGTGGCTGATGTCCACTGGCAGCCAGAAAGCCTCCTCAAAACATACCTATTCATTAAAATGGAAGTATTTCTCCCTATGGTGTGCTTCCCGTTCTAAGGACCCATTTATGTGTCCTGCAATTACTGTAATGGTCTACCTCCTGTCCATCAGATTTCAGTCTGCAGTACTCTCTACTAAGGTGCACTTAGCTGCCATTTTGACTTTCATATCTCTATTAATGGACAGAAAATAGCACAACTGGAAGTGCCCCATATAGTCCTTAAGGGTATTTTGAACATGTGTCCCTCGATTAATAAACTGGTTCCAGCTTGGGACCTTAACTTTGCTCCTTTGAGCTCACTGCAACTTGTGAGATATACCCTTTGTTGGAAGGCTCTTTTCATTGCTATAACTTCTGCACAGGATTTCTGAACTCAGGCACTTATGAATGAGTCCCTACCGATTTTTCACAAGGACAGGTGGTCATAGTTTGACTTCAACTTGAATCAGACCATAAACCTACCAGTGTGTTATCCTGAGTATGTCAACAATGGTAAGGAATTGCTCCACATGCTTGATGCACCTCGCCAACTCATCCACTTGCAACTGCTTCCCATAATTACCAACTTCCCTACGGTAGTTCCATTCCTCACTTATGAGCAGTACTTTGCTTCACACCTCTGTTACCCATATCTCTCAATAACCACTCACAGCACTAGCTAAGGGAGGATCCAATCCCTCCTCACTTGTATCTGATGACCCCTCTAAATTCTAAACTAAAGGCTCTTACAAAATATGCTTGTTAGCTGTTCTTCCCTCTACCTCCTCCCTCAAATTGATCCTCACCTTCCATATGACCATTCCCATCCTATCCCACCTCAGACTCCACTCCTCCCTCCGCATAGCTTTAATCACTGCCATTCACAGCAAGTCAGGATAGATACCTTCTTCTCTGACACCAAGCCTGTGTGCTCAGATGTTCCACAGGGGTCAATACTGGGCCCTCCTCTTAGCCTATTTCTGAATTGCCTCCCCTAGCCAGTCAGTGCCATATCCTCCTACATGGATGATGCGGTTATCTTTTCTAGTGGCTCTGTCCTCATTGCTCTTAAGCAACAGCAACAGCGTGACTTCACCAGCATAGAGTCGTGGTTCAAAAATCATAAATTGATAATGAACTACAAAAACAAAACCATGTTGTTCACCAGCCTTCAGAACAAACAAAAACTACCCGCTATCAATATATGCTAGGGTGGTGTTCTCTTGAATGTGTTCACTCAAATGTCTTAGAATCACTCTTGATAGCTCACCTCCTATGCCTCCACATGGACATCACAGCTAAAGCAATCAAGAAACGATAGGGCTACTTTATCACCATAGGTAGAGCCTGACCTCTGAAGCCCTCAGCATAGCGGTCCACAGTTCTGTGGGTTCCCTAGTGGACTACAGACTGCTGATATATGGCTCTGGCACAGATACTGCCCTCCGATATATAAAACTGCCCTTAACAATGCCTGCAGGCTCACCTTAGGGCACACTGACTAACGTGACACCTGTGATCTCTATGCAAAGGCCCACTGGCTAACGCCTTTGGTCACTAAAATATCAATCCTGGGAGTGCCAATGAGCACTTGGAGAAAGACATGTCTGCACCTCGCCTCTCCTCGCCGAGGTAAATTAAAGTTAAAAAGTGCTAATTCATCCTTACTTATGTTTTATTTTGTTACAAGACCATGCAGTACCCCGTATGGATGAATATTTGATGTCAGGGGCCAGTAAAAGCCAGCGGCGACCAGTAGAGCTACAAAGAAAGAGCGGCCTGTTCAGGCTGAGAACCACCAAGTAGTTTCCTTTCAGCCGCAGAGGCGAGCGCACTGGGTCGAGGCTGACAGGCCAGGTCCTGGCAGCCTTGGAGATACGACTTGTAAATTAGACACCCGAATCGATGACAGGCTCCAGTAGGTTTTGACTCAGCAGGCTGCCAAGGGACACGCTTAACGGAGGCAGAGGACATATCTAGGATGGAAGATGAGCTACAGGGGTCCCGGGCAGATCCTAGCCCTGCAAAAAGCAAGAGGAAATGAAGGAGGCAGTGGATTACCAGGAAAACTACAACCAAAGACTAAATTTTCGATTGCATGGTCTGCCAGAATGGATGGAAGGAGGGAATGTGTAGGACGTTGTGCAGAGAACCTGCCCAAACTGTTGGGCCTAACTATAAAGAATGGAAGGCTGAAGTTGGAGGCCGCACATCAGGCTGTTATGCCAAGAGTCACCTGTGGGCAACCGCCTACTAAATCATTATGTGGTTTCACCCACTACCAAGACCGTGAAATGGTACTACGAGCCTACAGGAGAAAGGCCAGCTTTTGATGGAGGGTCATCGGAGCCTTCTGTCCCAGGACTATTTCATGAGGCTCCTGAATAGACATAAAAATTCAAAATCCGTCGTCATCTCTTTAAAGTGGAAAACTACTTGATTTATCCAGCAACTTCAAGGTGAAACACGAGGGAGCAACATACTCGCTCTGGGAAGCAGATAAAGCAGTGAAGTTCATGGAGGACTTACGTAAAAGAATGGGTGAAGTATAAGCCCTGAGCAGTGTTAACATTTCTAGGCCTTGCAGGCACATGGGGCCTAACTGATATAAATAGCTGTTTTGTTAACTGTTTAATTGAGTGAAGTTATTATGTTCTGAGGACATGTGCTGTCTTCTCACCATGGCGAGGAACGCCTCCTTTTATTTCCTTTTGTTGGGATGGACTCCTCTATCCTTCTCCCACTCTTCGGTGTCATGAGGTGCAGGGTCCTTGTGGAAAGTGCATCTGAATATCCAGAACAACGGAGACTTTGAAATGTTTAGTCTGCAGTTTATTGTGAGACATTATGTGACTGCTCTGTTGGCCACTACTTCTTAATTACAGGCAAACCTAAAGGACTCATAGTCAAAGGAATATCTGGAGAGAGCTGAGGGAGGGAATAAATCATGACAAGCACTGGAAGGCGGATAGCATGGGAAGGCCTGCTTTGTTGCCTGGGTGCTGCGGCTTGGGGAATTGGGCTTTTTGCCACCAAAGACATAGAAATGGGCTTGTACTGGGAGCCGAGCAGAGAGGTGTAGGGTGATAACCCCACTACACTGAGCTAACATCATCCAGGGAGACTCCACTGGTGGCTATAAGACTGCTTGCAAGGGCACATGTTTGGGAGGGTTTGGCCAACATGCATGGCCTGTTTTGGTGGCAACATATAGCGGCCTCACACATAAGGGAAATCAAATAAGAGGTCTTGGGCACATATTGATACTTGGACAAAACTCAGAGTTTGATACCGGGAAGGCTCAGGTGGTAATGGAGTATGGATGGGTGATTACAATGTATACTTCAGCGGGGCACAACTACAGAGGATCCAATGGCACTCAAGCATAGCTGGCAGATAGTGTCGGGATGGGATGTTGGGGACCATTTTCAAAACAAGGGATTATTTCAAACTTCAAACTTTATTGGATTTCAAATTGAGATTAAATTATCTCTTTGCAATTGAATCCACAATTTATTTCAATATTTATTTATTTAAGGTCTAGGAATTACAACCCTTTGAGTCAGATACTCATTTGCAAAGGCTCCACGTCTTACATAAATGGATTAGAACACAGTATAATATGGAATATACAATTTAGACAACAGCTCTAGTACAGAAAATGACAGTAACCTACCGAGGTGAAGAAAAAAACACAGATATGGAGCATCAGCAATTGTGAAGTAATGGTGCATTAAAATTTTTAATGAGGCAGGTCTGGCAAGTTACAGTGAAAAGGAACATGGGGAGGGGCAAGGTTAATTTGGTTACTAGAGAGGTTTAGGGGTATGTTTGAATGGTTTTCAAATAGTTGGAATGTTATTGTTTGACTGTTTACATGTTGTTGCACACAGGGCTACGATCACAAGGTTATGGTGCTTCAGGTGTGTGAGAGATATGACAAACTGGAGGGGCATTTGCCCAATGCATCAAAGCTGAGATGGAGGATCTCATGGCTGCTGGGGGGATATTATGACAAGAGTACATCTTCCTAATGGCTAACAAACAAGACCTGAGTATATGTTCCTGGAATGTTAGAGGAATAGCAACCCTCTGAAACGTGCCAGTCTCCTTACAGTCTCTACGGACAACAAAGGGTCCATGCCACTGTTGCAAGAAACACATCTCATGGCTTACATGAAATTGGCACGGGTTAGTGGGAAAATGTTTTGCAGCCTCATTTAAAGTGCATAAGAGAGGGTTGCTGTCCTTCTGCACAAACATTTTCCATTTCAGGTGCAGCGAGTGGTGAGAGATCAGACTGGGGAAGGTACATTTGTGTTGTGGGATAGTTATGAGGAGCAAGCAACATTCGCACTGCATATGCACCAGCAATATTTGAGGCCACTTTTACAACACTATTCTCTCACCCTAATAAAGGAGCAATTCCCAGGCCTGCTTTTGGGGGCGACCAAACTGTACTTCTAGACCTCACCTAGACCACTCCCAGGGTAGAGGCTGACAACATGAGGCAATTTGCCAGTGGCATAGGGAATGGTAGAGCTGGAGATGGTGGATGGCTGTCGGAAGCGAATCCTGGGCAAAAGAGTATACCTTACTCCAATCCATGGCACTTGGTCACGGATTGACTATGTGTTTTCTGCAGGCATGGTATGGACAGGTGTGGGTGACATGGCATAGTCCTATCCATATCTTGGACCATGCCATGGTAATTATATCTCTGACAATGAATATTTCGAGGAAGGCCTCCGGAAGTTTGACATTTGCTGGGGATAAAGACTTTAAAGAATACCTAGTAGAACAATGGAAACTTATATAACAGCTAATGTAAATTCCCCACTAGTAAGGCAATTGTCTGGGATGTGAGAAAGGCGATATGAGGGGATGATTATAAAATGTGCACCTAAAGTGAAAAACAAAAGCAAGCTTGAGAGTGGTGCTAGAAACTAGAGTGAGGGATCTGGAGAGGTGGGCTGCAAATGGGAGGATGAAGTAGTTCGAGGTGGGCTGAAAGCAGCTAGGAGGCCCTGAATGCACTACTTAATGAGGAGGTTAGAACGGCTTGGATATTTGGCAAGAAAAGTTATATGAATGGGGCAACAAGCCTGGTCCTTTGCTGGTTCAACCGATGCAGGGTGGGAGGGGCACAACCATATCTCGGCAATCAAGGATAGAAGGAGGGTGTTGCATAGTCCCTCAGTAGATAAGGCAGTGTTTCCAAAGATTTCATGAAACACTGTATACGACGGAAGGAGGGAAGGGGACTGGGGAGCACGGCAAGCCTTTTGACGCCCCGCGGCTGCCCACACTGACGAGGGAGCAGAAAGAGGCCTTTAAATGGCCCTAGTACAAGGGCAAGGTGCTTAGCCATTCAGCAGCTTCAGAGTGGCAAGGTGAGTGGGCCAGACGGTTACCCAGTTGAATACTATAAATGCTTGGCGGGCAGTTGGCCGGGCCGCTGTGTGACCTTTCAGCAGTGGGAGGGAGGCTTTGAAACTTTCAGAAACTTTCTCAGATGCGGTGATTTGTTTGATTCCCAAGATGGGGAAAGGATGTCTTAGAGTGCTCTTCTTTCACCAATTTCGCTTCTGAATTCAGATGCCAAGATCTTTGCAAAGGTGCTGGTGGAGTCGTTTGGAAGTGGTATTGCCCGAGGTTGTCCACCCAGACCAGACCAGCTTTATTAAGGCGCCTCTCATCATAATGTGCGGAGACTCCTGAATATGATTTGGGTGCAGGAAAGAGGACACCTGTGTCATTTCTATGGTCCTTTGACCGGTGGAATGGGACTATTTATTTGAGACATTAACCGGTTTGGTCTGGGGACATTTGTGGATGGGTGCATGCATTATATAGATCTCCATAAGGTTCTGCAATGGCACTTTCTGGGGGCACTTTAGGGTGCCCGCTATCTCCGCTGCTTTTTGCTTTGGTGGAAGAGCCACTGGCAATAGCCATTCAGAAGAATGAATGCATTCAAAGGGTGAGGGGGTCTCGGGAACAATATAAACTCGCAATGTATGCGGATGACATGTTGCTTTTTGTTACAGAACCCGAGAGTTCCACAACCACTCTTCTGCAGTTAGTTGAGAGGTTTGCTCAGTTCTCAGCATACAAACTTAATTTAGATAAATCTGAAATTATGAGGCTTCCCAAAGGTATGGGGTGGAATCAGGGGTGAGGTTTTAAGAGTAGGAGGCACTTTACATACTTGGGAATTAGGATAGGTGGTACCTGGGTTCCCTTTATGGCCTGAATTACAGTCCAATTCTAAAGACAACTTGAAGCGGTGGGTGTCTCCCAATTTCGTGGCATGGGAGGATAAATCTAATTAAAATGAATATCCTCCCAGGCTGGTATATATTATGCAGATGTTGCATTTAGGGTTGTCTAGGAAGGATACTAAGAGGTTGGAGGATCATTCTCCTTGTTTATCTGGAAGGAAATGCCCCAGGTTGGGCTTGCAACATCTCAAGATAGATACAAGGAGGGAGGATTGAACTTCCAGATATAGAGACCTATCATTTAGCAGTTCAACAGAGTATATCAGTGACTGGATATATTTGCCCTGGCAGCATGGTGGCTAGACCTTGAGCAATGGGGCTGTGCAGCAAGACTCTCAGCATACCTTGACAGATGGGTAGGGGGGTGTATCAAAGGCAGGAGATTCAGAACCCATTGGTTGAAGCAGCTTTGAATAGTTGGGGTAGGCTCCTGAAGCGGAGGGTGGGGTGAAGGATGTAGATATGTATTTAGTGTCAATCGCTGGAAACACCATACTTTCTGCCAGGGTGGGAAGACCCTGGATTTAAGATGTGGGAGAGAAGGGCATAAGAAATCTGGAGGATCTATGTAGTGGGGAAGGATCAGCCCATTTTAGACCTGCGTCAAGGTTAAATTTGGAGGAGGACACTTATTTCGATACTTCAGATTCGGGCCTATGTGGCAGGGTTAGGTAGGGAAGGACGTGGATAGGGAACTCGGAAAATTGGAAACATTCATTCAAATATCCAGACGGGATCCCAAAGGTTTTATATGGAAAGTGGTAAGAGATTCAGACAAGATTTACCAGACCTTTCGGTAAAACCCAGAGACTCTGGGAAAGGATATGGGTATCCAGATAAGTGATTGAACTGGGCCGAGCTGTTGCTCTGCACATGGAGCTTTTGCTCTGTGATAAATTCAAAGAGGCTTGTTATAAATTTATACACAGAGTATATAATCCCTCGCTATTGTTCATAAATACCACCCTGCTACGCCACCTTATTGGGGCATTGTGGACAAGAGACAGGCAACCTATATGCACTGTTTTTGGGCCTGTCGAATCCTACAGCAGTTCTGGAAATCAGTGGCTTTGGAGGTGGGCAGGATGTGTGTAGAGTGATTCCGCCTAGACCCACTGGCCTGCCTTTTGAGGTGGAATTAGATGGAGATGGGGGATGGAGCCACTACCAAGATGAGTGAGAATCCTACTGATCTTAGCCAGACATTGTATTCAAAATACTTGGTGTCCTGTATAACTCCCACAGTGCAGAGCTGGTGCACATTTGTCTTGTGCATTTTAGTGTTGGAGAGACTGACCTCCTTGTCAAAGATAAGCTGGAACAGTACACTAGAGAGTGGGCCTCTTCTGGCAAATCTTACCCAGCAAAAGAGTATGCCCTTTGGGATGGGCTGGAAATATAGGCGATAAGGATACTGTATCTGAGGGCACCTGAGCACCTTATTAAATTATTAAAAATTAAAAGGTCTTGTAATGTACCACATTTAGGTAACATTTAACATCAGGCATGTATGATTGGGCAAACTGAAACTATAACTCAGATGTATTGTAACAGCTGAATTTCTGTGTGGAAGTGATTGTACGTAGCATTGGAGTTTGAATAAATTATTTTATGGAAAAAATATTATATATCAATCCTGCCTCCTGGCCAAAAAGATCTGCCTTGGTCAGCTCCCAACTGGGTCCAACAACTCCTAGTTCCCAGAATAAATCCCAGGCCCACCAAATTCAGAACTGCAGTCCTTCTTGACTCCAAAATGTCGGACATCAAGGACAAAGGTCCTTTACTATCGGGCCCCATTGTGGTTCAGCCTCCATGAGAACATTGTTAGCCTGCCCACTGTGGCCCTTCAAAAAGAACCTAAAGAACTATTTAATACAGGAATCTCAATGTGTCTGCCATTGCTGGCACCTAGCAAAGGAATCTCCTACCATCTGCCCCTCTGCTAAACAGATCTCTCTGACACCCTGCACTTGGGGCTCACCTCCCCCACACTGCCTCTGCAGCACTTCTATGATCCAACACCCTTGAGTTGCTGACAACTAACAGGGCTCCTGTTGGGCACAGTTATTTAGTCTGTTCCTGTATGTATCTGACTGTGTTTACTTATTCCAGTTTTAGTTTTTGCTGCATTTTTGCATTCCTTTGTTTAAAGACCAAATGTACCTAAATATTCTCATTCTAATCCTATTGCCTTGTTTGTCTCAATCCTCTGTATAATTACCTACTTGGTTTAAATGTACTAACATGGAACCAATGTAAAACTCTGAGCTCAAATGGTTAATTTGAGAACTGAAATAAATAAATAAATCCTTGTAAATTCAGACAAAGCCTTCCTCTGGCAGCTTAGGGCTCTTTCCATCTCTGTAATTATTTCTATTCTTATACATTTCTCCATAGGTAGCTTTCTAAATTCTTCCCTTTAATGGCCTTTTGTTTATTTTACTTGACGGTATTACAATTCTTAATTCTGTAACTGTGTGAAATTATTGAATGCAATAGAACCCTGATAAGTAACCTTGCAATTTGATTTATTGTTACCTTGTGCTGTAATAATGTGCTGTATTGTATGCTTTACTCTGATGTGGAACCTTTGTAAATGAGCTCCTAGCTCAAAGGTTGTTCTGAATCAATAAACAAACAAACAAAACAAACATAGGAAACTACGTTTCTATATAGATCACACTAAAGACTGTTGAAAATCCTCTCGGCTTTTGTCTAGTTCGCCCCTGGGAGAGAGGGTGCCCTGTCACTAAGAAAGGCCTTGCCCACTGCATTGAATTGTGTCATCGGAAAATCTTGGCTGGCTATCAGTTGAATATTACCATAAGTATGTAATGTCTAAATTTGTTTATAAAACACAACAAACAGGGGTACCTTTAAAACTAAAAAACAACTTGAGATTTCTAGTTCTAAATTACACACTAGATTATCAGGGGACCCAACTATGTTGAGAATCCCATTTATGCATACTTCAAGAGGACAGCGATCGTTTGCATGCTATGCACCAACAACATGGAACAATATTCCAGTACATATTGGAGTTATTTTATGGGTTGTTTACAGCAGCCCACACTTTACTGAATTTGTCTAAATGCAGCTGTTTTCCAGATTGATACTTACTGAATGTATATATTAGCTACGGAGCCATGGCCCTTGTGACACAGATCTGTATAACAGCTTAAAACTGTATTATGGTTTTTTAAACTTATACTTAATTGTGATTTTACTTAGACGCTGAATATGTATTCTATTTAATATGCTTTGCATTAAGTGTATCTGATTGACCATGGGTTGTACCTGTAAAAGGGACTGTATCCCAGTGGGCTTACCCAGATACAAATAAAAAATCAAAAATCAAATCAAGTATGGTAAGTAACTTTCTGGTGCTGTATGGCCACTTTAAACATGGTATGGCCACTTATGTTGCCTGGTTTCAGAATGTTTCTGCAGCTGACATTTGTGCTGCTGCTACATGGAGCACTGTATATATTGTTTTTCACTAAACACTACAGTCTAGACATTGTCTCACGAGACGTGCTGGCTTTGGTCTTGCTGTTCTGCAAGGCTTTCTGTCCTGATTTTATATCAGACTTTGTCATCCTCCCTGGGTACATTGTACTGCTTGGAATTGTTCCAAAGGTGTGGCCAATGGAGGAAATATCCTTAATAAAGATAGAACAGTTACTCACTGTAACAGCAGATCTTCAATAGAATATCTTCCACTAGGCCACAGTGCACCCACCCTCCTTCCTCCTATCTGAGGTATGTGCTAACAAGTCTTGTCCACTGCCCTCTGGAGGTGTCCAGGGACCCAGAGGACCTAGAGGTGGACTACAAAATGGGTGGAGTGGTACTGATGTCCACCAAGCAGGAAGGAGACCTGGGGTAATCATACTGGATGACCTAAAGGTGGCCAGGCAATGGGACAAGGCAGTAGGGTGGGCAAATGGGATGCTGGGGTGCATAGGAGGTGTATCACCAGCAGAAAGAAGGAGGTGGTGTTGTTCTGTGTAGATCACTGTAAGACGCCACTTAGAGTACTATGTTCAGTTCTGTAGACCACATCTCTGGAAGGACATAGCCAGAGTTGGGGCTGTTCAAAGGAGGGCAACTAAAATGATGCTGGGTCTGTATCAATAGCCCTATGAGGAGTGACTTAGGAACCTCCAATATGTACATCCTGTAACAGAAGAGGGGATGGGATATGACAGAGACCTTAAGTACCTACAAGGGTAAATAAGGTACAGGAGGGGACGATTTTCAGAAGAAAAGGCATAAGAAGAATGGGACATGCTATGAAGCTGGAGTGAGGTAGACTCAGGAGAGATGTGTGGAAGTACTTCTCACAGAAAGAGTGTTGATTCCTGGAACAGTCTTCCAGCTGAGGTGGTGTTGGTGAAAACAGAGGTGGGGTTCAAGAATGCATAGACCCCGTCTCAGGGAGGAAATGGATAAGGAAATGATGGAAGGCATGCTTAGGATGGCAGAAAAAGGGAGATATTGTTGATGGGGATTTGAACATGCCAGATGTTAACTGAGCACCTTGCTACAGCCACATCTAGTAGGGTTGGCCTTTATGCCTCACAGGGGCATGCCTCAGATAGTTAGTATGAAACCCACCCAGGAGGGAGCAATCTTAGATCTGGTACTTTTAAATGGGATGGAGAGAGATCCGATCTAGAAGTGCATTGCCATCTGGGGAACAAGTACCACCAGTGTGATTCACATATAAACACAGGCGCAGAGTCAGCCATACAAAAGTGAGGGTACTGGACTTTTAGGAGGGCTGACTTTGTCAAAATGAGAGAGTGCCTCAGAAAAGCACTAGCAAACAGGCAAGAAGGAGGGTGGAGAAACAATGGGAAAACATCAAACTGCCATCACAGAAACAACAAGCCTTGTGTGAAGCAAATAAACAAATCAAATGAAAGAAAAACCAGTATGGTTTCTCAAAAGAGGTGGCGGGAAAGTTAGGAGAAGAAGATAGTATTCAGGAAGTATAAGCAAACACAGAAGGAGCAGGACAGAGAACGGTACGTTAAAGCAGAAGGAAGCGGGAAGGCAGTCAGAATAGCAAAGGCCTAAACCGAGGAAAAGACAGCCAACTTGATTAAGAAGGGGAATAAGACCTTTATAGGCACACTAGGGAACGAAGAAAGACCAAGGGAGGGATAGTGAGGCTTAATAAAGGGAGGTGGGTGGGCAGAGGGACAGTGAAAAGCAGGATACTGAACGAATACTTCTGCTCAGTATCCTCAAAAGAAGAGGAGGGAGGTACCTAATCCAACCAATAGAAGTGCCCTGATAGAGGGGTCAATATCAGTCCTTTCACAGAAGAAAGGGTTCTGAAAAAACTCCTAAAACTGAAGGTGGACAAAGCAATGGGGCCTGACAGGATTCACCCCAGAATTCTAAAAGAACTAAGGAGAGAACTAGTGACACCACTGACTACCCTTTTAACAAATCATGGAGGATGAGTGTACCTAAGTACTGAGGAGGGTAGATGTGATTCCACTTCACAAAAGTGGGAGCAAAGCAAAGGCAAGAAACTACAGACCTGTTAGTTTGGCCTCAGTGGTAGGGAAAATGATGTAATCACTTCTGAAAGAAAGAATTGTTGAGTACCTAGAGGCCAGTGGGGCACAGGACCCAAAGCAGCATGGATGCACCATGGAAGGCTGCGTCAGACGAGTCTAATAGATTTTCTTGACTGGGTGACCAAGTAGTAGACCAGGGAGGGGCTGTGACATGGTCTACCTAGACTTTAGCAAGGCATTTGACACAGTTACATAGAAACATAGAAACATAGAAGTTGACGGCAGATAAGGACCGCAAGGCCCATCCAGTCTGCCCATTTCTTTTCTACACATAAAAGATTAATAAACAAATTAGCCAGCCTGTGAGTAGGTCCCAGGGTGGTAGCCTGGCAAAATTGGCTGACAACAGGACACAGAGGGCAATGGTAAACGGAGTCCACTACGAAGAAACAGGGGTTACTAGAAGGGTACCACAGGTTCAGTACTGGGTCTTTTAATATCTTTATAAGTGACATTGCAGAGGGACTGGAAGGAAAGTATGCCTCTGCAGATGACACAAAGATCTGCAACAGGGTTGATACACGGGCGGGGGAGGTGGAAAGGATGAGAAGGAACTTGGTAAGGTTGGAGGAATGGTCAGTATGGCAGCTTAGACTCAATGCAAAGAAGTGCAAGTAATGCACTTGGAAACAAAACCCAGGGAAGAGTACACAATGGGGGAGGTATTAACAACAACACAAATGGAAAGGGTCCTGGTGGTAGTCATACCAGATGACCTAAAGGTAAGCAAGCAACATGAGAAGGCAGTAAGGATGGCTGGGGATACTGGGATGTACAGGAGAGGCATCACTAGTAGAAAACAGGAAGTTGTTATCCTCTGTGCTGACAGTTGGTGAGACCCCATCTGGAGTACTCATGCAGTTCTGGAGACCCCATCTCCACAAGGACATAAGACAGGATGGAGGCAGTCCAGACTAGGGCAACTAAAATAGTGCAGGGTCTAAAACAGAAGCACACGAGACAGACTAAAGGAGCTAATATGTATACCCTCAAGGAAAGGAGGAGAGGGGGGGATGATAGAACTTTCAAGGCACCTCAAGGGAATCAACAAAGTCCAAGAGGGTAGCATCTTTCAGAAAAAGAGATATGCAAGAAGAAGGGACACAATCTAAAGACAGAGGGGACGGCTCAGGGGCAATGTGAGGAAGTATTTTGTCACAGAGAGGGTGGAAGACTATGGAAACGGCCTTCTTGAGGAGGTTGGGGTCAAACAGTGGGGAATTCAAGAATGCATGGACAGACATAAGGCAATTCTGGTGGTGTAGGAAAGTATGCTGTTGGTTAACTAGGATCTGCAGCTTATCCAATAGGTAGGGAAATGGACAGACTAGGTGGGCCAAGTGGTCATTATCTGTTGTCAAAGTCTATGTTTCTCATGTTATCAGAAAAAGCTGCTGGTGACACTTGCACATTACTATGAACCCTATCCACCATCAGATTAAAAGCAGAGTTATCAGATTAGAAACATAGACTTTGACAGCAGAGTTACTCTGATGGTAGTAAACAGCTGGGAAATAACTGCTATATTAAAGAGCTACTGACACTTCAAAGAAAACTTTAATAAACGTAATAATAAGGATAATTCTGCCTGCATCCCATTTATATTCTGTATATTTCTCTTCCCATTATTTATTGTTAGGAAATTTGAATGAATATATGATCTTTAGCCCCTTAGAGTTCCTTCACTGTCCATCTGCCTCTATAGCTTACTCCTACTAAGTCATAATGCTCTGTTGTGACATCACAATCTGTTGCCATGGGAGTAACTGTGAGGTCATCACAGTGCTCTATGACTTCAGGTAGGGAGAAAGCAGCTGAAAGATAAAGCTCAGGAGCAAAGACCCTGTTTTCTATACAAATGATCTCAGTAATAAATGATGGGAGGAGCAATACAGCACTAATGGGAAATATAGCTGACAGTGCCTAAATATTAGGTTTTGTTAAAGTTCTCCTGAATGTGTCACCAGCTCTTTAAATAGCACTTGATGCAGAATAACAGTTTCAAAAAATATTTTAGTTTCAGGATCCCTAAAGGAATAGTCCTTTTCCAGGCAGGTTGGTTTTAACTCCTCCAGTTTGCCAAAAATAACCCTGGCCATTGGGGATTAGAGGATAATTTTGAAATAAATAGTTAAACCCTTAAACCGGATTGGCTGACACCTGTTTCAGATGGAATGATATCTCAGTTAATCATCACAGTCTGAAGGCAGCGGTCATGAAGATGGTGAAAATTCTGACCTATACTTTTTATTCTATTTTAGATTGCCCTCATCTATTGACTGGCATGATACCCTTCTTTCCGATTTTGAGTCTACTACAGCGCTTTTTTCACATTTGAAATAATGAAAGGTGCACTTTATTTTAACATGAGCTTAGACCAGGTTTTCATCAGTATTCTCAGCTGTTTTTGTGCACCTGTTGTCCCATAATGGCAGGTATCTGCTGCATGCTAGTTCACTGTAGTCGCATGAAATGTGATCTTAAGCAATGGGTGTTCAAAACAGTAAAAGAAAGCCGATGAAAACCTGGCTCGAACAATATTAAAAGTGCATTCTTTGTATTATTTTAACTGAAAACAAAATGTGGTAAAGTGGCTCAAAATGTGGAAAACAGAATATCATAAACATCAGGAGATGAGGTAGCAATCTAAAATGAGAAGTACAGTTCATAATTTTCGCCTGTCATGCAGTGCTGCTTCATAAGGTCAAAACTGGCCTACTTGTACCACTGATTAAAACAAAGAAAGTTTGCAGGCAGAAAAGACTTGGAGTTCACAGAGTTTGCCCTGTTCCTCCTAGACCCACTACAGCCTACCACTCTGCATGTCAGACTGAACTCCCAGATGTGAGCCTTGTCCACCTTGTATTATCGCTCCCCTCCCATGCTGTAGTCATCATGCTCTTGTACCTGTTCCATCCCACTTAAAACCTCTGGACAGTTTTGTATCTTACCTGCGCTTGGCAGTCAATTCCAACTGTTCGGCATCCCTTCTGTGAAGTAGTACATTCACTGGTTGTGGCAGAATAGCAAAATCCAGATTGGTTAAGTACTGTCACCAAATTCCAATTTCTTCATCCCATCCTTGCATACTGTACTCTATTCACTGTGCACTTCTGTTCAGTTTGTTCTTGAACTCTCTTCCCAAGGCCTGCGCCAGAAAACTTCTACTCTATGCAGATGATGCTCTTCTCTTCAGCAGCTATCCTGACCGCACCCTCTCCATCTAGCTCTCCAAAATGTATTCTCAGGGGTTGAAACCTGGTTCTCTGCCCACAGACTTGTACCTAACTACAAGAAAACTAATGTCATGGCCTTCTCTCACCACTGGAATAAACATATTGGTGCCACTCTGCAAATCTTCAACCTTCATAACGCCTATCTGGATCAAGGTTAACTCCTTTAAATATCTCGGAGTCACACTTGATTCTGCCCTTACTTTCCAAGAACATATCCATCTGCTTAGCTCTGCCATGAACACTAGAATAGGGCTCCTGTACTGCCTCAGACACTGTCTGCCCCTGATGTGCTTTGTCTGCAGTCTCATGCTCCGTCCTCTCCCTCATGGACTGTGGGATTACTATCTATGGAGCCGCTGACCATACTGCCCTCCGTTAGGGATTAAAGTGTCATGGAATAAAGCTTGTCGACTTGTCACAGGTTGTGTCAGGTGCACCCATACTTGCAACCTCTACAGTCTGTCTGATTGGCTGAATTTTGATGGCAGGCTAAAATATCAGACCTGCCTGCTCGCCAAAAAGATCTCAATAGGCCTTTCCTCCTGAGCTCCTAATCTCCTTCAAACTGCCACTTCAAAGAGTCACTAGAAGTTCTTCCAAAGCCTCCATGAAGGTTCCACACTGTAGGACCTCCCTTGACAGCGAGCCCATTGTAGGGCCCTTTGGTTAAAATCTCTGCTGGCTGCTACCTTAGCTGTATCCGAACTTAGCCTCTTTCAAAACTCTCCTTAGGAACATATCATTTCTTCAGCTCCTGCATTCCTTCTAACTTTACTTCTTGCCTACCTCTATTCTTTCTCACTAGTCATTGATGATTCTTTTTGAAACTTAGAGGGCACTCAGATAATGTGCTTCTATGCCTAAAAAACACAAAATACACATAAAGCAAACACACAAACCCATAAACTAACAAGGCACCAGTCTTAAAATAAAATGAACATTTATTGCATGAAGGCAATAGCCTGGCGTTCAGATTACATTGAAAAGGATGTAATCTGAAATGCGCAGGCTGTTGCCTTCATGCAATAAACGTTGATTTTATTTTAAGAGACTGGTGCCCTTGTTAGTTTATGGGTTTGTGAGCTCTGCTTTTATGTGTATATTTTCATTAATGACTCTCTCTGGCTCTCTCTGCCTCCTCTCCCTTTCCTCCCATCCGCCTCCCACTCCTCCCTCCTCAGTTTTTCTCCCTACCTACTACTTTCTCCTTGTCCCAGCTCTGTCTGGCACTATTTACCAGATTTCAATCTTGTTCTTGTTTGTCTGATTAATTATACAACGGGTTTACTTGACCTTGGATATCCCTAACGTGGAGCCTTTGCAAAAGAATCTCAGACCAAAGGTTTGTAATTCTGATTCTCTTAATAAGTAAATAAATAGATTAATAAAATATATTCCACAGAAATGACCACTGCTGATAATCTTCAAAACATTCAAAGCAACAGTTGTCCTTCCCATTAGAGCTCAAAATCAAATAAATTCAGCTATGCAGCTTATCCATTAGGTAGGGAAATGGGCAGACTGTGGGCCAAGCGGTCCTTATCCCGTCAAATTCTATGTTTCTATGTTTCTATTTCTGTCTATGCCTGTGACAGGGTTTGGATAAACCCTATCCCATTTGTTATGCAGAGAGAGTTAAAATGCAAGCATCTGCCAGCCCAGTGGCCCTGAGGGTTGAGGCACTGGATGCCACACTCGCGCACACCAGCGACCCGGGTTTGGGAACAAGCCCGGGCCACTGGGGAGAGAGGACTGAACGCCTGGAGGACTGCCTCCTGTCTCAGGGGAGGGAGGGTTTGCCGTCCCACTCATCTCGATTGCCCTACAGCATTGCCCAGAGGAGATGAGAGTTGGAAGGCACGTTGCAGATGCACAGCATCGATGGGCGAGAGAAATGGAGAAAAAATGGAGCTGGCAGGCTCCATGATAACCCCTAGTACCGTTCCGCTCCCACAATCTGGATATTTGTCCGGGTGGGAAAGCCTGCGCCCTCTTCATCTCGGCCCCTGTCACGGTGGGTGAAACCCATGGGGAATTGAGGGAGGCTGGATGGGAAATGATAGGGTTGAGACTGAGTCTCCCCCAAGGGAGGAGCCAAGTATGCATACATATGCAAGGGTCTATTATGCCCTACCCTATCACTTGTCTATCTCTTGCCTGTCTGACTGAGCAATCAATTTTCCTTGTGGCACCTAGGAATGGGCCACTGACAGTCCCCACAATTTCCCTATTTTTTCCCTTCCTTCACTTGCTGTTTCTAGTCTTTCTTTCCCTTGCTTTTCTGTTAAACAAATATGTGAATCTTTATGTGAAACTGAGATCTCTTGGTTTGCAAATATATGTAATTATACTGTTGAAATGAATGAAGACTGATATTTGGGTTTGTCTGGAACACAGGGAGTTAACCTTGAGGTACATTTTGATCTCCACAACCTTGTTTTCAGAATTATCAGTGGAAATCAGATTTGAATAGGAATTGGCTGCACCTGTTAAGAAGACTAATGTACTTTTCAGCCTGGCAACAAAAATAAATTGACAAAGTCTTAATACATTTGCTATATGTGTCTTCATATCTGCTATACTTAACTGTTGTATTGTTAGCCAATGTTATCCACCTCTGATCCCTCCTGCTCTAGTTGTATGCAAGTAAGCAAACTGTATTCCAACACTAACATTTCTCTGTATTCTATCCCATTGTTCCTACCCCTAGGTGACACTGGAGACAAGCAACTTGTTGCTCAGTGTGCCTTCCTGGTGAAACATTTCAATAAATAAATAAAACATTCTGTGGAACACAGGTGATGTAATTTACAAGAACAGGATGCAGAATTTAATTGCTAGGAAAACAGCTTATAAAAAGATAGCAATGTTTTGTTGAGAATTAGAGAGTGATGGGGAGATAGCTGGGGATTTAAAAGAGGTTTCAGACTAAGGACTGTGTCCTTTGTTTGTACTGCCATTGTGAAAACAGTCCTGTACATCTTTATTTTTATTTTGTTATTAATAATAAAAACTCCTTGTGAATTCTATAACTTTTCCTGGTTTGCATACATTCCTAACCTATGCCTCTATGACAGTGCCTTCTACAAATCTGCATCTAATGTCCAGTGCCACCAGCTACAAATATCATTACTTAAAAAACACTACACTCACAAAAAGATAATCATTTAACCTTTAAAATCTTTTTTTTAAAATAGGTAATAACTTAATAAAGGATCAAAAGAATCCATTCCATAATTGCGATATTACAAGGAAACAGACTGTGTCAGTAGAAAAGACAGAGGTCCACCCAGTCAGCTCTTTTCCTTGTGTACCTTCACACTTGGCCTAACGCTGGGATCAATGTAGAGATCAGTCATTAGTATCAGTGTCAGTGGCTCAGTAGGTAGCACACTAGCATCTGGGCCTGGAAGATCAGAAGGTCAGGGGTTCTAGACCCACATCAGATACTCTAGGTAATACCCAAACTGACACTGCAGTCCCGGTGGGGGTGCACTGTTGAGGTGCAATCCTTTGGATAAGATGTTGAACCGGGTCACTTCTGACCACCTCTGGTCACTGTCTAGGTGGATGTAAAATATCCTATGGCACATATCAGAGAAGGAAGTTTCCCCAGTTGCTTGCCCAGCATTCCCCGGTCCATGTAACCCACACAACAGGACAAAACTAGAAACATGCCATCACAGCTTAGTGTGCCTGCCTTTCCTGGTGAGAAAACTGCAAACAAATCTGATGGCTAGAGTGGCTGATCATCACCCAAATACACTACAGGGTAAGGTACATCATGGGATATTATCATTCCTTGGTGGTTGAAGGCACTCAGCTGCACCTCCCACCTCACATCCAATCCAAGGTGCAACGATATCCAAGATATAACACACCAGTTTTGTGTTATTACTTAATTAGTGATGAGTCACACAGTTACAAGAAGGGAAATGGTGACACATACCCACACAGTAAACATCAGGAGGGTCAGGGTCGCAGCTCAGCCATGCCTGGAGACTTTCCTTAGAGACTGTCCATTTACATTGTACGTACCTACAAAAACCTGCAAGAATAGGACAATGTTAGAACACGCTTTCACATCCACCAAAACTCACTAAACAAGTACAGATATCTGTGATACTGCAGTAACCTGCAACATTCTAAAACATTCTAAAAACTCAAGAAAATACATTTTAATCAATGAAATTTAGAAAAGTACCTAGAAACCTTCACGCACTGTCTTAATAAAAATAATGTATACCACATGGGAACACAGGAAATTCTGAGGATAAAAAGACCACTGGTCCATTGTGTTGGTCTCTTGACATCATAGAAACATAGAATTTGGACAGCAGAAAAGGGCCACTAGGCCCACCTAGTCTGCCCATTCTCCCTACCTACCTACTGTAATAGTGTATACCCTACTTGATCTCCAGCTTAGCCCACATTTCCATAATCACTAAGGTTTCCTTATGCCTATCCCATGTGTT
This sequence comes from Neoceratodus forsteri, assembly GCA_016271365.2. Lineage (NCBI taxonomy): Eukaryota > Metazoa > Chordata > Ceratodontiformes > Ceratodontidae > Neoceratodus > Neoceratodus forsteri. The sequence continues at coordinate 1,100,243,704 of CM057451.1, forward strand.
CTTGAATCCTGCCACAGCTTTCGCCCCCCACCACCTCTGCTGAAAGGCTATTCTAGGCCTCCAGTACTCTCTCCGTGAAGAAGAATTTCCTTATGTTTCCCGAGTCTACCCCCTCCAGCTTCATAGCATGTTCCCTTGTTCTTAAGCATCTTTTTTCTGAAAATGCTTCCTTCTTTACCTATATTTCTGCCTGTGTGGTATTTGAAAGTCTCTATCATACCCCTTTCCTTCTTTCCTCCCGGTGACTACCCTTTAACAAATCATGGAAGGGTGGTGTGGTACTGAGGACTGGAGGAAGGAGATGTTATTCCCCTGCACAAAAGTGGAAGCAAGGTAGAGGCAGAAAACTACAGACCTGTTAGTTTGACCTCAGTGGTAGGTAAAATTATGGAATCACTTCTGAAAGAAAGAATTGTTGAGTAGCTAGAGGTCAGGGTATACAGGACCCAAGGCAGCATGGATTCATAGCAGGGAGGTCAGTGTCAGATGAATCTAATAGATTTCTTTGATTGGGTGACCAAAGTAGTAGACCAGGGAGGGGCTGTAGATGTGGCCTACCTAGACTTTAGTAAGGCATCTGACACAGTCCCACACAAAGATTAATAAACAAGTTAGCCAGCCTGGGAGTGGGTCCCAGGGTGGTAACCTGGGTAAAAATTGGCTGGACAACAGGACACAGAGGGTAACAGTAAATGGAGTCCACTCCGAGGAAAGGGTGGTTACTAGCGGGGTACCACAGGGTTCAGTACTGGGACTGATCCTCTTTAATGTCTCTATAGGTGACATTGCTGGAGAGGCTAGAAGGAAAAGTATGCTCTTTGCAGATGACACAAAGATCTACAACAGGGTTGATACACAAGGGGGTGGAAAGGATGAGAAGGGACTTGGCAGGGTTGGAGGAATGGTGAAATGTATGGCAGCTTAGATTCAATGGAAAAAGTGCAAAGTAATGCACCTGGGGAACAAAACCTAGGGAAGAGTACAGAATTTGTGTGTGTGGGGGGATTAATAAAACAACAAAATGTAACAGGGCTTGAGGTAGTCATATCAGATGACCTAAAGGTAGGCAAGCAATGGAGAAGGCAGAAAGGAGGGCTGAGGGATACTTGGATGCATAGGAGAGGCATCACCAGTAGAAAACAGGAAGTTGTTATCCCTCTGTACAGACCATTGGTGAGACCCCATCTGAGTACTGCGTGCAGTTCTGGAGACCCCATCTCTGCAAGGACATAGACAGGATGGAGGCAGTCCAGGGAGGGAAACTAAAATCATGCAGGGTCTGCACCAGAAGCCATATGAAGAGAGACTAAAGGAGCTTAATATCTATACCCTAGAGGAAAGGCGGGAGAGGGGACATTATAGAAATATTCAAGTACCTCAAGGGAATCAACAAAGTCCAAGAGGGTAGCATCTTTCAGAAAGAAATGTACAAGAACAAGGGGCACAATCTGAAGATAGAGGGGATGGCTCAGGGCAACGTGAGGAAGTATTTATTCACCAAGAGGGTTGTGGATGCATGGAACAGCCTTCCAGTGGAGTCAAAAACAGTGGGAAATTCAAGAATGCATGGCACAGAAATAAGGCAATTCTAGCGATGGGTAGGAGTAACTTCAGGTGAGGTCTCACCAATGATTTATATAGTGGTATCCTGACTCTCTTTTGCTGGTGATACCCTCCCTATGCACCCTAGCATCCCACTGCCCTCAGCTTTGTTACACTGTTTGGCCATCTTGAGGTTATCAGATAATGATTACCCCAGGTCTCTCTTGTTTGGTTGTCATCAGTACCACTCCCTCCATTTTGTAGTCTGCTCCTTGGATCCAGGCAGCTGCAGCATTCAATAAGCTAATAAGCTATGACAGGGTGTACTTTGCATTGGGATAATGGCACACCTTGGGCAGGCTGAAGTACAAACCCAAAGAACTAGTGCTTCCATTGCCCAGAAATGTCATTATTCCAGCACAAAGCACACCCTGGAGGTAAAAGAGAAAAGGGGGCATCAAAGTGGTCCAGAGGGTTGACGTTCTGGATGCCATACCTCTCCCCACACTGGTGATCTGAGTTCAGAAGTGGACAAGGGCTGCTGGGGGTTGGCCGGGAGGAGAGGATTGAGCATCTGCCCAACAGCTCTCCTCTCCGGGGAAAGATTGTGCTGCACCGCTCCTGTACTGCCACCACCACCACCACCACCTGGAGGTGTGGTGATGGGGCAGTGGTTGTAACCAGAATGGGGGCTGACAAGTACTGTGTGCATGTCTGTACATGCATGTACGTCTGTACCACTGAACACTGCCAACTGCCAATGGGGCAGAAAACAGAGCAGGAAATCAGTGTGGTGTGGCAGGATGATGTCTGCCCTGCTCTGGACCAGCACCTCACCCAGGCAACGCCACAGCCTGACTGGGTCACTGGGGAGGGAGGAGGCCTCCAAGGCCATGTTATGGGAGGTAATCCATGGGGTTGGATGGCCATGAAGGACTGGGGAGGCACAAACTGGCCATGAGCAGGGTAGGGCTGAAGAGGGAAGCACCACACTAGGAGAGAAACACCTTGCTTTCAAAAAAGGTAGGGAAAAAGTAGTTCCCATTGAAACCATTGCTGTTTGGCTAATTCATAGCAGATGCCACTCTTTTAAATACGTTTCAAGTCTATTTGCAGGAAATACTCCATTGAGCATGCTCATTTACAAGGAGGTCCTGGTAGGACAGCAAGTAAAAAAAATACAAATAGAGTTTTACAGTGAGTTAAAACCCAGTACAAACAATAAAGAATCAAACAACATATTAAGGTGAGAAACCTTAACTGCAGTAAACTGACAGATAAACAATTGATCTGGGGTACAGCAACAACAGGGGGCAGTGGGGGAGCAGAATACAAGCGAAAGGTTAGGCATGAGAAACACCAACATGGGGAACAAGCAAGTGACCAAGGATTAGTAACTAAGGAGAAGGAAAACACAGGCAACAGATCATGTCATGAAGAGGACTTACAGTAGATAGACAAGAGTTGAACCAGACACTTGAAGGTCAGAGGTCTGGGGTGGTATACCCTTGTATCCCACCACAGGACAGTTGGCATGACAGATCCAGGTCTAGAAGCAGGGGAGGCCTATGGGAACCAAGGTGGGGTATGAGCTGCTGGCTGAGAAAGAGGCGGGAGTGTGAGGGATAAAGTGGAAGGGATCATGGTGCGAGTGCTGCACCAAGCAGGAAGACCATGGTGGATAGGTCTACCTATTGTGGCATTGGCAGGTTGGATTTATGTGATAATGGTGATGGCAGAATAGCGATTGCTGTTAGGGCAAATGTACATCACCAAAAATACATTTCAGCGATGCTCTCCCCGCATCCTCCTACTGAAGGATTCTCAACTCCAGGGGGTGCATGTCATGAGGGTGCAAAACCCCCAAAATAACATTTCGGGCCGGGTACAACAAAGGTACCTGCACCGGACCCAAACCTAGCACCCTCTGCAGCCCAGCCTGAACCCACCCACCACGCCACGGGAGCAGCTCGGCAGATGGCGCAGCACCACCCTCACAATCTCTCCTCCCCTCACTGAGCATGCTCGCCCCCTACCCATGCATGTATGCATGTAGTGACATCCTGTCGCTAGCGCACAAACTCCCCCATCCGTCGCCTCCCTGCTGGGTAGCCCTGATGATAGGTGCCGCGACTGAGTTGCCGCTTTTGTAGGCACCCAATCGCGTCGCCTATGTCGAGGATACCTGGCAGGTTTCTTGAAATCTTGTTGAACATGGATCTAAAGGAGTTGACAGACAAGTTCAGTGAGTTTGAGCGAGATTTGTATTTTGTTCCAGAAGGTAGGTATGGTATAGATGACTGCAGCTCTGCCATGTAGGTGTGTGTGTTCTGGGCACGTCAAACAGGATAAAGTTATTTTGACGCGGGGAATAGCAGCTGGGGATTTGTGAAAGAGGAAGTATGAAGTAGTGGGTGGGAAATCTGTGCAGCAGAATGCTCGGCCCAAGTGCCAGTGTGGAAGCCTTCTTGATGTGAGAAAAGACCAGCCTACTGTCGAATACAGAGTGCAATGGTCATCTCGACAGGGCACAAGTACGTGAACTGGAAGTGTAGCGACACATTTGTGTAAACAACTCAGTGATGTCAGGGATCTAGCTCCAGTGCTGTTGTTTTGGGATACCAACACTGTGTTCAGAGCTTCTCAGCCAATCAGGTTTCTGGATTTTTACACCTTTCTCAGAATATTATGTAAATTATTAGAAACATCTTGGTAATGGTATTCTCCATAAGGAACTGATCGAACCCGAGTTTGAAAGATTCAACACTCCCCATTTGTACTGCTTTCCTACTGAGATTCAGCATAGGTTCTCCTCTCTCTAAATGGAAAAAACTACTTGCTCACCAACTCTATCCCCAGTTATGCCCCTAGTTCTTGTGCCTCAACAAGCTGGAAAAGTTTCCTCCAATCAACCTTATCAAATCCCTTTCACATTTTAAAAATGTCCACAGAAAAAATATACAAAAAGTCATACACTGTAGGAGGGAGTAGCCAGAAAAGGCAAGTGGATTAGAAGGCAAGGCCCATAGGTAGGAGTAGGGCTAGCTTCTAAAACAAGCAACAATAACTTAAGATGACTGGATGGTGCAGTGCAATGGTTGTGGGGCAGCAGTATTCAGGAGGACATTCTGGATGCTGTGGTGCTGCCTAATCTGCAGGCACCTCTCTGGGCTGAGGACAGAAGTCACCAGTCTCCAGGCTGCATTGGCAAGGATACAGGATACATCTGTCCCCTCCCAGAGACCCACCAGAGCCAGGCCCCATTCACTCAGAGGTTGCCAAGTAAAGGTGGATGGACTACGGTGTCTTGGGGAGGGTGAGAGGCGGTGGTGCAGAGACCAATTCCCAGACGGTAACACTACGGAACTCCTTCACAATACTGGAGGAATGGGATGGTCCATCAGCAGTCCCCGGATAGTGACTAAGAGGGATGTCCAGACTGGATCCAAAGGGAAGACAGTGGTAGACCCCAGAGGAGAAGGAAGCAACTCCTGCTAGGGGACTCCATTGTCAGGGTAATAGTGCTAGGAACAGGAGCAAGGGGACATGGAGGTAAAGTGCATGCCAGGAGGCACTGCTCAAGGGTTTTGGGGGTGAATCCTAAGGATTGCAAGGGCAATAGCCAGGAGGGAGAACTCAATGTTATTGTTCACTGGGGACAAAGGACATCGCAAGAGATGAAGAGAGGTTAGACCAAGTACAGGAATAACTTAGGAGACTGGGTAGGGCCCAAGCAGACGGCAACCTCTGTGTCCTTCTCGGAGGTACTGCCTATCCGAGGCAAGGGAGGGCAGGACAAGTTGCATCACTGACTTCAACTCCTGGCTGAAGAAATAGTGTGTGAAGAGGGTTTTAGCTATGGGGACTGGGGCTCTCGCTGGGATGGGGGCTTGTACAAAGAGGACGGTCTGCATCCTTCCGGAGAGGGAACCACAGTCCCGCAATAAGTTTAACAACTTCCTTTAGAAGGGTTTAAACTTGCCAGGGGTGGTGGCAGAGTAGAAGGAAATATGTGTACCTATCCCCATATCAAATAAAATCAGACCAGAGCAGCAAGTACACAACAGATGACCAAATAGTCACACAAACAAGGATAACACTAACTCAATCAGTGCTGGGAGGACAGCAGGGTGAATAGGAGGGAAAAATGGGAATGGAGGAAATGACAAAATCACAACATGGAGAGCCATGTGCACCAATGCTGCAGCCTGAGCATCAAAATCTGTGAGCTAGAGACCACTATGGTGGAAGCAAACCGAACGTAATGGCCATCACAGAAACGTGGTGCAATGGCAACCAAAGCTGGGAGGTGGTTATGCCAGGATACAATCTATTTGGGGAGGTGGTTATGCCAGGATACAATCTATTTGGGAAGTAAAGAGTACGCAAAAGGGAGGAGAGTGGCACTGTATGTGAGAGACACCATCAAGGCAACAGAGACTCATGTAATCAGGAAAGAAGAAATACTATGGGTCACACTGGAGAAGAGAACAGGAACAGCTATCCGTACAGGGTGGTTTACAGACCCCATCTTAGGATGAAGCTATGGATAAGGAAAAGCTAAATTAAATTCATAAGATGTCACAGAAGGGGAGGTGTTGATAGTTGGAAATTTCAGCCTCCTGGATGTGCACTGGTGTCTATACACAGCAGCTACGACTAGAAGTAGACATTTCTTGAAGGTCTTAATGAGGTGTTCCTAACCCAGCTAGTCACAGACCCAACCAGGAGGGACAATACTAGACCTGGTGCTTTCAAACAGAGAAAATGTGGGAAAGGTCGCAGTAGGGAGCACCTCGAAACAGCATCACCAGACAGTATGGTTTGATGTATTAGCTGAGCATGAAACAAACCCCACAAAGACAAAAAGTGCTGGATTTTAGAAGAGTGGACTATGGCAAAATGGAGATTTCATGAGGGAAGCCCTAAGGAGTCACAGTTATGAAAACAGTGAGGGAGCAATGGAAGACAATTAAGGCAGCCATTGAGAATGCAACAAAACTCTTTGTCAAGTCTAACCAAAGGTAAAGGAAGAAGGAGGCCACTATGGTTCTCTGGAGAAGTGACTGAAAAGGTTAAGGCTAAGAGGTTGGCCTTCAGGGCTTATAAGCAGACCCAGGTAAAGAAGACAGGGACAGATACCAGATAAAACAGAGAGAAGCAGGGAAGGCAGTAAGGTGGCAAAAGCACAAACAGGAAAAGTTGACAAATTCAATAAAAAACAATAAAACATTCTTCAGGTACATAAGCGATAAGAACAAATCTGGAGGAGGTATTGTCAGATTGAAAATGGGGAAGGGTGTGAAGGCTGACGCACTAAAGGCAGACTGAGCAAATATTTCTGTTCAGTATTCACTGGGGGAGGAATGGCCCATCTTTAAAGGTGAGGGACACGAAGGGTAAGGAGATGGACACTGGTCCGTCTCAGAGGCAGGATCCTTGGGGAACTAACAGCTATAAAAATAGATAAGGCAATGAGTCCTGATGGGGTATACCCAAGGGTACTGAGGAGATGAAAGAGTTACTGGCAGCACTACCGGCAGTTTTGTTCAGTCTATCATTAGAGATGGGAGAGTTGCCAGAAGACTGGAGGAGGGCACATGCTGTCCCACTACATAACAGTAGTAGTAAGGAAGAGGCAGGTAACTATAGGCCAGTAAGCCTGACCCCAGTGGCATACATTAATGAAAAACTACTGAAGGAAAGGATAGTGGACCACCTGGCAGCAAATGATCTCCAAGACCCGAGACAGCATGGTTTTACCAAGGAAGTCATGCCAGACTAATCTCATACAGTTCTTCAACTGGGTAACCAGGGAGGTAAACATAGAAACATAGAATTTGACGGCAGATAAGGACCGCTAGCCACCAGTCTGCCCATTTCCTACCTACTGGATAAGCTGCAGATCCTAGTTAACCAGCAGCCTACTTTCTCTACCCCACCCCCAGAATTGCCTTATGACTGTCCCATGCATGCTTGAATTCCACCACTGATTTTGACTCCACAACCTTCTCCGAAGGCCGTCTCCATGCATCCACAACCTCTCTGTGAAAAATACTTCCTTAAATTACCTCTGAGCCGCCCTCTATCTTCAAATTGTGCCCTCTTGTTCTTGCACACCCTTTTTTGAAAGATGCTACCCTCTTGACTTTGTTGATTCCCTGAGGTACTTGAAAGTTTCTATCATGTCCCCCTCTCCTCCTTTCCTCGAGGCTATACATATTAAGCTCCTTAAGTCTCTCTTCATATGTCTTCCGGTGCAGACCCTGCACCATTTTAGTTGCCCTCTGGACAGCTTCCATCCTGTCTATGTCTTTGTGGAGATTGGGTCTCCAGAACTGCACACAGTACTCAGATGGGGTCTCACCAGCTGTCTGTACAGAGGATAATAACTTCCTGTTTTCTACTGGTGATGCCTCTCCTATGCATCCCAGTATCCCCCAGCCCTCCTTGCTGCCCTCTCACATTGCTTGCCCACCTTTAGGTCATCTGATATGACTACCCCCAGGTCCCTTTCCATTTTTGTTGTTGTTAGTATCTCACCCCCATTGTGTACTCTTCCCTGGTTTTGTTTCCCAGGTGCATTACCTTGCACTCTTAGCATTGAATCTAAGCTGCCATACATTTGACCATTCCTCTAACCTTGCCTAGTCCCTTCTCATCCTTTCCACCCCACCCTGTGCATCAACTCTGTTGCAGATCTTAGTGTCATCTGCAAAGAGACAAACTTTTCCTTCCAGTCCTTCCGCAATGTCGCTTATAAAGACATTGAAGAGGACCGTCCTAATACTGAACCCTCAGTGCACCCCACTAGTAACCCTCCTTTCTTCTGAGGATCCCATTTATTATTACTCTCTGTCCTATTCTCCAGCCAATCTTTTACCCAGGCTGTCATCTTGGGACCCACTCCCAGGCTGGCTAACTTGTATATTAATATTTTGTGGGACTGTGTCAAATGCCTTGCTAAAGTCTAGGTAGGCCATGTCCACAGCCCCTCCCTGATCTACTACTTTGGTCACCCAGTCAAAGAAATCTATCAGACTTGTCTGGCATGACCTTCCGCTGTGAATCCATGCTGCTAGGGTCCTGTGCCCTCTGGCCTCTAGATACTTGACAATTCTTTCCTTCAGAAGTGATTCCATCATTTTCCCTATCACTGAGGTTAAACTAACAGGTCTGTAGGTGGATCAGGGCAAGAGCGTGGATGGCATATCTGGATTTTAGCAAAGTCTTTGATACAGTGCCACATAGAGGGCTGCTAAATAAACTAGGGAGCCTGGGTGTAATGGGTAAGATAGTGAGATGGATGGGGAACTGGCTATGCAATAGGACTCAGAGTGTGGTGGTAAATGGCACATGTTCTGCAGAGGAAGGGTGGCCAGCAGAGTTCCACAGGGATCGGTGTTGGGCCCAGTCCTATTTAAGCGTCTTCATCAGTGACATTGCCGAGAGGCTAGAAGGGAAAGTTGGCCTGTTTGGGATGAAAAAAATCTGCAACAGGGTGGACAGACACTCCGGTCGGGTGGATAAAATGCAAAGGACCTAAAAAGATTCAAGACCGGTCTAGGGAGCGACAGCTGGGTTCAATGCCAAAATGTAAGATTATGCATATGGGAAACAATAACCCAGGGGCAGTGTACAACCTAAGGGGTGAGAGCAGTTTAAGCTCCAAGCAGGAGCAGAACCGGATGTCATCATCTCAGATGACCTGAAGATGGCCAAACAATGTGACAAGGGAGCAGCAAGAGCTAGCCGGATGCAGGGTCGTGTAGGCAGGTGTACAACTAGCAGAAGGCAGGAGGTCATACTTCTACTGTATAGATCACTGCAAGGCTTCACCTGAGTGCTGCATCCCGTTCTGGAGATCCCATCTACAGAAGGACATAAGCAGAGTAGAGGTGGTGCAGAGGAGGACAACCAAGATGGTCGGAGGCCTACATAACAAACCCTATGGAGACAGGCTGAGGCGCTAAATATGTATTCTGGAGGAGAGCAGAGAGAGGGGGACATGATTGAGATGTACAAATACCTACAGCAAGAAACAGAGCGTGAGCTGCTGAACTTTTAAAAGAAAATTCTGCTCAAGGGCTAGAGGGCCACAACATGAAAATGGGAGGGGGGCCAGAGGAAAGGTGAGAAAGTACTTTTATACAGAGAGGGTGGCGATAGATGGAATCTGCCAGCTGAGGTGTTGGGGACAGAAACTATTATTGGCTTCAAGAAGGCATGGGGCAGGCATGTAGGAAGCCTGAAATCGATAAGATTGAGCCATTAGGCTATTGATGGGATTCCCTGGTCACGATAGCTACAAAACAGGGCAACGCAGTGGACCTGAGTGCCCTTATTTGCCGCCAAATCTATGTTTCTATACCTGGCCTGTCTTAAACGTCTCCTGCATATAAAGTCTTCATTACCTTTAAGATAATCTCTGCTGTTCCTTGTCCACTGCTGTATTTTCCTTTTGATATGCCCACGATATCAGTTACTCCTCCTCGCCCCACTTGTGCACTTGCTCAAACAGATCAATATACCCAACAGACTACAGAGGTGTTGTTTTTTGTTAACATACTTTATCCTCCTTGGGCCCATCCCATGAAACCTCCTTCCACTCCTGCCATAGGCCTTGTGCCCCAACTGGGGGTCCTGATCAGTATCCGCACCCACCTGGGCACCCTCGACAAAGGTTTAGTATCTCCTAGATCCAGCCCTCCAAGGGTGGGCCCTCTTTCTGCCACTTTGGCCAGCACTGTGTCCCTCCATATCCAGCCTGCAGCCGCTAGCGGAAGCCTATCCAAGTCCCCTGGGGAATGGAGATACCCAAGAAAATCAGAGCCCACTGTGACAATGGTGGTTAGGTAGCTTTTCATCTTGTGAGGGCTGGACAACATTTCCCATTTTCTAGGCCCTTTCATAGAATGCACAACTTCAGAAGGTGTTAAGTTGCCAGATGCACTTGAGGTTCCTACATTCTCCCCACACCTGTGTGTACTTTGTGTCTTCAGCTACACCACCATCTGTGGTCCCCAGGTGGTGTCAGTGCAGAGATTCACTGCCCTCCCTCTCTTCCCCGGCGCACATGATGGGACACTTAATCTGTCCCTGCCAGCCTTGTGACGAGGCAAGCTCAGGCACAAACCTGCACACCAGCATTGCCCGCTGGCCAACCTGACTACAGGGCTTATTTTCTGTCAATTTCCAGCAAGGCAGCTTTCCTGGCTAGAAATGAGATCTATTTAATACTGTGTCTCAAAAGCAGATACTTACAAGTTCAGTAATCAGCTTCCTGTTTCCTACACAAATTCCGCCCCAGAAGTTTTTAAATATTTAATTTTTATTACACAACAGAAGCCTCATCATGGAACATATATAGGACATTTAAAGTAGGCTGATTCAAACTATGCAATTTATCTTCAGGTGTGAAAGGGCTGCACGTAACTCTGAGTCAAGAGCCACTTGTGAGTTACGAAAAGTCTTGAGTTGCTCCCACACAAGTGCTGATAATCTGCATATTCTGTGTTTGACCATTGCATATTTTATTTATACAACATTAGTTTACTAGTTATAGCTTTTAAGTTTGCTGCTTGTTTGGAGATTTAATGGTTTTTCTTGGATTTCAACTGCTTGCTCCAGTGCTACACATGGCCACTGTGATGTTATCAGCATTGTGGAATCTGCTCTATGATTGGTTCAGTATGCACTGCGATGTATCCAACAGGGCCAGATATCATCTGTGACATACCCAACTCAGAAGATAGAGGATATTCAACGTCCTGTAGTTCAAATATGCCATTTATTTCCATGAGTGAGAGGCAGGACCATAGCTGACGAGTAGCAAAGCCACAAGTGAGTTATGGTAGTCCAGCCCCTTACGTCCATGGAAATAAATGGTATAGCTTGAACACAGACATTGTATGTTCTGTGTATACAATGTCCTGGCAGTTTGTTTGTTTCGATTTGTGTTTTGCTATGAACAGTTCTCTTCTCCAGACTCAGTAAGTGAAGGCTGAGGGTCCCAAGGTCCCCTCAATCCTCCCTATACTACTGTGACCTCCCACTGAATGCTTGGGCTTCTGTTTTTATTTTTCAAATATGGATGCAACCTCTAAATGGGGGTTCCCAAAAGTTTTTCTTGAGCTTGCCTAATGCTAACTACCAGGCTGGTGTCCTGTGTTTTAGCAGTTTAAATGTGATTGCCAGAGAGTGCCTGTATAGCCTCTGTGTATTATCCCTTTAAGAGCTGCCTGGATTGCAGTCACAAGTAATCTGAGAGGAGCTCTGTTGAAAGATGTAACTATTTGCTGAAAATCATTTAGAGTGATAATGATAATGTAGTTTGTCTAACCTGCCTGCTTTGCAGCAAGGACTGTTTTGTTTACCTCCACTATCTTGGCCCAGGACTGCCGAATTGACCAATCAGTACTGGTGGAACCTAAAATGAAGCCGGACTACAGGATCTGTCTGAGTCAGAATCTGTAGGAATTGCAGTTTGGGGCTTTTGGCACCTTTCTGCACCTGAAGGAGCTCCTGTGTGACTGACAGATGAATCAGCCAACCAAACCTTTTGGATCTTGGGAAATTCCAGGCTTGCTGGCAGTTGAGTCAGATCAAGTTGGGAGCTGAAGAAGCAACAGCTTGAGACAATCTCTGTGGAAAAGCCTGAGTTTTGGCCTGCATGCCTACCTGCTGCCCCTGAGAGGGAGAAGAGAATCAGTTCGACTGAATCCGAGTTTGTGAGAACGGCAAGCTCACTGAGTTGTGACCAGGATCAACCTGAAGAAGACCAAAGATTTGCTGAATGCATCGACCTGTCAAGATTTCCAGCTACTCCCAAACTCACGGTGTGTGCAGAGACTTTCTGATTGTGACCAGAGAGCAGTTTGCCTGGTATAGTAGAATCTTTACATGTAAATGTGCTGTGTTTATAGGGTCGTGGATTCGTTCCCCACTGTGTGAATTGTGTTCTGCTTGCTGGAAGCTGTATCCAGCCCAAAACGGACTGTATCCGAATTTGTCTCCATTTGGCCTTGCCACACTGGCTCAGCCAGACTAACTGCTGCACAGAGAAAGCCATTGATGAGAGACCTGCCTGGCGATCAGCCCCTGCTCTACTCTTGAACAGGAACAATGCCTTGGCGAATCGTGTGGGCCCTGCTTCTCCTGGCACTCCAGATCAACCACCTGCAGTCTCAATTTTCATCCAGTCTGTGTCCAGTCTTGGGTATCATGAGTAACCATCAGGGTAGCTCCTGCAACAACAGCTTAATCTAAGCGTGTCATCTGATTGTCTTGTTGTTTCTTTTCTTTCATGAACTGAGCCCTCCGGCTCTGGATTACAATTAGTGTGCGTGGTGCATGTTGTTTTCTTCCACAACAGAGCCCAACCAGCTGCACGCCGGCCTACCCCAGGCAACCATCTTGGCTAGCCCACCTCTTCTTCACCTGGGTACCCAGAGCTGTAGACTGTTTATGGACCCTGAAGTGCATGCATAATTTGAAAGATATAACCTTTAAGCAAATTAACCTGATTACGCCCTCCCTTGTTCAAGTCCCTTAAATAAATCAGATCCAACTCTTTTGCATTTACCCTGACTGTGGTTCCAGTTTGTGCAAGAGTACTGTACTACTGTTATTTGCTGTGTATAACCTTGTTTTGCAGGGGGTCCCCAAGGTCGAGCCAGAGGAAAGCCCTGGGGTAAGTACAAACAGGTGGGTACTTGTATGTTGTTTCAGCCACTAGTAAGAAAAGGGGTTATAGTCTCCTGGAGGGCTGTGCCCAGGTTAGCTTGATCACTACCAACTCTGACCTCCGGTGGAGGCACCTGCTTCAGAACTCAGGCCCCTTAACCTGCTCCTAGCCAAGCAGGCAGGGGTAGTAGCCTTTAGGATAGCGCCACCTAGGGGTTACATTTTGAGGCTCACCGCTGGGATTTTGTACCTTCTAGTGGCCAAAAATTATGAATTATTGTTAAAGATTAATGGCTACCCCTAGTAGAAATGGCTGTACACCAGTTGGTGGGTGGTGTACTGGGCAGGAGACTGACCCCAAATGCTCTGCTTATATTACGATAATGCCCTGGATACCAGTAAGGACACTGTAGAGGAGCACTTTCCAAGTTAAATGTTTAAAACCCTGTGGTGGTGGGTCGACAGGCTGATTTGATCGCCCAAACTTTCATAGCCTTGGTAGAGTGCAGTGACCTTGTGGACAGCTCTAGTGCCACAGACTGTTGCCTCAGAAAGGGTCCCAGCCGCTTGAGAGTGACAACAAAAGACAGTACAGACCCTGGGGAGGATGAACTCCCACTATTATCTGAGACTTGAGGAGAAATTTGCTGTTGTTGCTGGAGGAAGGAAACCAGAGAAGATTTAAGAAACTGTTTCTGCCACCCGGAGGTGTTCTTTCCCAACACCCCTCCCACTCCAGCACCTGTTACTGCTCCGCCTTCTGTGCCGGTGCCAATGCTGGTCCCTATATATGTACTCCGCCATTAGTCACGACTCCTACCAAAGACTGAGAATCTTCAGGGGAGGATGACTGGGAGACCTGGATCGACTATGTTGCCCCTTGGTACCCGAAAGTAGTGGTGCGCGGAGGCTGAGAAGCGGAAAGAATCAGAAATTATAAGCAGCCCTGCCCTTGAAGCCATTAAATTTTGAAGTCCACAAACCCTGATGCATCTGCTCAGAAGTACCTATCTGTACTTGAAGGCAATTTTGGGAACACTGAATCAGGGAGACTTTGATTGGAAATTTCAAGGTACCAAACAATGGAAGTGGAAAGTTTGTTCATATGTTACTCGCCTAGAAAGAGCTCTGCAGAAAGCTTACCAGAAAGGTGGGGTAGCTGCTAGTGATTTGAACCGAGGAGACTGGGGCACATACTGCAACATGCCAAGTATTCTAAACTGCAGATCATCCAGTTAAGGCTCCAGGATAGGAGAGGAACCCACCTGACTACTGCGACTTGATAAAAGACCTCTGGGAGGAAGAAGGTGAAGAGGCAGATTGTAATTATGGAGTGAGTGCAGCCCAAGTGATCATGGCATCAGAAGGCCCTTCTGAAATGGAGACCACTAAGAGTGTCCCACCGTGGCTAAATGATGGGGAGTAGTTGCTGAAGGAAGTCAGAAAAGTACAACTGGGTGCATTCGCTGAGGTATCCCCTACTGAGAGAGACCCTGGTCCTTGTCAGGACGTGACTGTTATGGGGTGGGGTGCACCCTCAGGCATCCCATTGAGGGTGGCTTCGGTTGAGCTTGAGGAATTGACTGACACCCTAAAGGAACTTTTGAGACATGGTACACTACCTGCAGAAGTCAGATCACAATCTCCCATCGATGCTCCAGCATCCTCTACTATGTTTTCCCAAGGATGCCCCGAGAGAGTGTTATTTCACAACTGCAGCAAGGATGGCAATATGAAGAGGGAATGCCAGTCTCAAAAGGACTTGGAGAAAGTGGTGAACCAGTTTCAAGGAGAGCTTGGAAAACAAGTCAGTGGTCAAGGGTGCACTAAATGACCGCAGTAAAGGCTTCGCCATCCTAACTCAAACCCCTATGTGGCTAAATCATCTGTCCAGGCCCCTGCTGTTATCCCTCCAGACTGGTCCAAGATAGTGGGCCCTTCAATTTAGACTAATGTGGCTGTGAATGGTATTCCTACTGGCTCTGTTAACGGTGGGTCACAAGTGACCACTGTGTTTCAGGACTGGTATGACAAACACTTATCTGATGTGCCCTTACAATCCCTGGAAGGCCTACATGTGTGGGGACTGAGCGACAGGTCTTATCCATATCTAGGATATGCCCACCTCTGGTTATCTTTTCCTGCAACCTCACTGGTGTAGAGGAGCTAGCAGAGACACGGGCCCTAGTGTGTCCCCCTCACCGGACTGTAAGATGGGGTTCCACTGTTAATTGGAACAAACGCCCACATGTTTGTTAGACTAGAACAACTCTGCCATGAGAAACAAGGGCAGCTGACTGCACGGCCCTGAGAATTCTGGCTCTGATCAAGTGGGCCTATGATTTGTAACTGAAACCTGAGAAGTAGACCAGGATGAAAAGGTGGGGATCGTGTGGCAGAAGTATCCCAATTCAATGGTACTGGCCCCTAACACCCAGTGTACCATTCAAGGGAAGTCCACCTCCGGAAAGATGTCAAGCACAAAATACTGATGCTGAATGCTGCAGGGCGATGGAAAATTGCCAGGATTATTATTGTTCAAGCCCAGCATTTTGCCTGCTCGTGTCCATGCCTGTGCATGACGAGTGATGGTCCAGATTCACAGTGTGTCAGACTGGGAGATCTGGGTGAACAGAGGGTGCACCTTAGCTATGGTATACCGCGCAGACACTGCAGTATTGCCCAGCAACAAGCACCCTGGTGAAAAGGAGAGAGTGACCCCAGACTTGTTTGACTTTGGCACTCCCTTGCCAGCTGAATGGAAGGCTAGAATTAGTGCTACTTGCCCAGCGAGACCAAATATTTTCGTTGAAGGAATGGGATGTGGGCTGTGTCCAGGTTATGGAGCATCACATACGCACTGCATGATGAACAGCCATTTGAGAGAGGTCCCGACACCTGCCCCAGCAGACATAGATGATGTGAGAAGACGCCTGCAGGAAATGCTCGTTGCTGGTGTGATACAAGAATCCAGAAGCCCATACGCTCTCCCATTGTGCTTGTGCGCAAGAAGAATGGGTCTGTGAGGATGTGTGTTGATTATCGAACCCTGAACCAGCGGACCATCCCAGACCAGTACACTATGCCTCGTTTACAGTATGCCCTGGACTGCTTGAATGGTTCTTGGTGTTGGATCTTCGCAGCGGATATTACCAGATTCCAATGGCCCCAGAGGACCCTGAGAAAACAGCCTTCATCTGTCCTTCGGGTTCTATGAATTTCTGAGAAGGCCACGGGATATCGGATGCCCCGCCACCTTCAACCGACTGATGGAACATGCGGTGGGAGATATGAATTTTCTGGAATGCCTGGTGTACTTGGACGATGTAACTGTGTTTGGGAGCACCCTAGAGGAGCATGAGAACTGACTGTTTAAAGTTCTAGACCGACTGGAAGACTTCGGCCTCAAGCTGTCCATTGACAAGTGCCAGTTTTTCCAAACCTCCATGAAGTATGGGGCACATAGTATCTACAGAAGGGATAGATACTGATCCCAGTAAGGTTGAAGCCCTAACTACTTGGCCCCAGCCCCATAATTTGAAAGAACTACAACGCTTCCTGGGTTCTGTGGCTGCTACCACAGGTTCATAAATGACTATTCCAAGGTGATTTGCCCACTATTGAATCTTACCCAGGGTTACCCTCCTACCAATCATAAATACAAGAAAGGGGCCATGAGAACCATAAAAGTATACTCTCACCTGGGTGAACTCTTGGGCCTGCTGGACACCCGACTGTGAAGCAGCCTTCCACTTGAATCATATACCAGCTCACCCACGCCCTCATCCCGCCTATGCTGACCCCACCAAACCCTATGTGCTGCATACTGACGCTAGTCTACAGGGTCTCGGAGTTGTGCTGTGTCAAGACCATGAGGATGGCTTGAGACCAGTGGCTTTCGCCAGCAGGAGTTTGACCCGCCAGAGCGAAACACCCTATACATAAGTTGGAGTTCCTTGCGCTAAAATGGGCCATCGTTGACCAGTTTCATGAATACCTCTATGGGGCAAAGATACTGGTGAAGACTGACAATAACCCATTGACCTACATACAGACTTCAGCTAAATTAGGTGCCACTGGGCACAGGTGGCTTTCTGCATTATCAACCTATGATTATGCTGTCAATACAGACCAGGCCTGAACTATATTGATGCTGACGCCCTATCACGAAGGCTCACTTCCAAGAGTGATTGGGTCAGGCTGTCCGAACCTGACATCTGAGCATTGTGCCAGAAGTTTGATAGAGATGGACAGATGTCTGCGGACACAGTGGACTGTTTAAAAGATTGCTTGGGCCCTTCTGACACCTGCATACAGACTACTTATTGCACTTCTCTGCTCTAGATATTAGTGCACTACCTCAATTTGACAATGACAGCATTCAGTGGGCTCAATCCCAAGATCCTATGACTCAGCCAGCACTTGATGCCCTGCATGGGAAAGATGTGTCTAAGTTATGTTCCACTGACTTAGAACTGCTTTATTGTTTAAAGAAGGCTCCAGGTTGAAGTTGCTCAATCAGTTGTTGTACAGAGAGACAGTAGATCGAGTGGCAAAGTAGACAAGCAACAATTGGTCCTGCCCACACGCTTAAAGATTTGGTACTGAGGTCCCTCCACAATCAAATGAGGCACCTCGCATTCACAGAACCCTTGACCTGTTACGATCTTCGCTTCTACTGGCCCAAAATGGAGACATGTTGAACACCATGTAAAGACTTGTAGTCGCTGTTCACAAAGAAGAGCCCAGCCTCAGAGGGCTTCCCTTGTTAATATTACTATCAGCACTCCCATGGAACTAGTCTGCATAGATGTCTTGTGTTCAGAACCTGATCAGCAGAACATTGGCAATGTGTTAGTGGTTATGGATCATTTCACACAGTATGCACAAGCTTTTCCCACCAAAGATCAAAGACCTCTATCGTGGCCAAGGTGCTAGTGGAAAATTTCTTCCCACTATGAGCCCCCCAGCGGATCCACTCTGACCAGGGCAGAGACTTTGAGAGTCGACTAATCAAAGAAATGCTCTCTCTATTGGGGTGGAAGTCAAGAACCACCCCCTATCACCCACAGGAGATCCCCCAACCAGAATGATTTAACTGCACCCTGCTAGACATGCTGGGCACCCTCCACCCAAAAGACAAGCATAAATGGAGCCAGCAGATTAGCACCTTGGTACACGATACAATTGCATGAAAATGATGCTATCAGGTTCTCCCCCTACTGCCTCATGTTCGGAGAGAGGCCCGCTGCCAGTTGATGTCTGGTTTGGGGTCTCTCCAGATGGGGTCCAGCAAAAATCTACCTGCAATATGTACAAAAACAGAAAGCTCAACTGAACCATGACTATCAACTGGCCCAGACAATGGCCACTAAGAGAAATCTAGCCAACAAAGAGAGGCATGATAAAAAACTAAATGCTCAAGAGCTTGATCTGGAGACTGTGTGTTGTTACACAATTTGGGACTGCATGGCAAACACAAAATTGCTGATCGGTGGCACCATCTCCCCATGTAATAGTTGGAAAGTTGGATGATTTACCTGTGTACAAGTTCGCCCAGAGCATAACTCCAAAGTTGTCAAGACCATGCACGTAACCACTTATTATCTATGGCCAAGTCATAATTGAGGCTGAACCCTCAGAGATTGATTCCCTGGGCGGTGACTCATGCTGCTGCAAGAAAGGGACAGAGTCTACCTACCCCAGTGGTTACAAATTCAAGGTTTCCCAGCAGGTTCAGAATGATAGTGACCATCAGTCCACCTTGGACAAAGTGAATGTGACAATGCCTATTACCCCTCCTATGAGTAGAGTCAGTTGTTTCAAGGTCACCCTGTGACTAACTGTGGGATGAAGCTGGGCCTTCTGGACTGCCTTACCCCAGCTTCGTCCAGAAAGTAAAGTACAAAGTATCATGTCTGAAGATGTTGAGTCTCTGTGTATTGTGGAACTGTATGATTTGACTGAAGAAGGAGCTGAGGGTTTGAGTCTTTCTGGTGACATACCAGAACTCAAAGAACACTATGAGAGTGCTGACAACCTCCTTCAGTGCCTCAAAGCTTGATTGTGCCTGAGCCTTCACAAATGAGTCAAGTGTTGTAGAAACAGAGCCTGCAGAGCAAGGAGCCGCAGTGCCCAATGTTTGGACGCTCCCATCCAGGCAGAGGCACCCTCACAAGTGATGAGAGTCCCCAGACCAGTGCTGTGAGTACAGAAACTGTAGTTGTCCCCTCAGAAACACTGGCCGAGCTGTCAAGCTCAGTAGTATGCTTCAGTTGTGATTCTCCTAGGAGGCAGTGGATTTGCCTCAATGCGGTCCACAAAGGGGTTTATGTTTCCCAGAGCTCACTGCCTAAACTGAGCCTAAGTGCCAGTTCCAGGTTGACTGGTCTGCTTTCTAGATATGGTGCCCCTGCCCCATCTAGCCCCAAGTTAGCAGACAGGAAGGGCCCCTCTTACACTGTTCAATGTACAAGAAGTTATTACATGATTCCGCATAGTAATGTGTAACTGACCTGTGTGAAATATGCATGATGTATTGTCAGAATGGATATAGTATTGTGAAGTGTAGAGAATATGTATAGTAAAGGTATAAGTTTACACTGACTGATGCATCAGATGTCACTTGCATAACATGCTGATGGTATAAATGTCTCAGATAGTTTGCATTTGCAATACTGTGATGGTACAGACTTGATGCGGACGCCAAGATTTCTCCAGGCAGGGAAGGGTGTAGCCTCACAAATGGGGGTTCCAAAAGTCTTCCTTGAGCTTGTATAAATGCTCACTGCCAGGCTGGTGTCCAGCATTTTAGCAGTTTAAATGTGATTGACAGAGAGTGCCTGTATAGCCTTTGTGTACTGTCTCTTTAAGAGCTGCCTGGATTGCAGTCATAGGTAATCTGAGAGGGAGCTCTGTTGAAAGATGTAACTATATGCTGAAAATCATTTAGAGTGATAATGATAATGTAGTTTGTCTAACCTGCCTTCTTTGCAGCAAGGACTGTTTTGTTTACCTCCACTATCTTGGCCGGGACTGCTGAATTGGACAAATCAGTACTGGTGGGACCTTAAATGGAGCCGGACTTCAGGAGCTGTCTGGAGTCAGAATCTGTAGGAATTGTAGTTTTGGGGTTTTGGGCGCCTTTTGCACCTGAAGGGGAGCTCCTGTTGTGGCTGACAGATGAATCAGCCAACCAAACCTTTGGATCTTGGGGAAATTCCCAGGCTTGCTGGCAGTTGAGTCAGATGTAAATTGGGAGGTGAAGAAGCAACAGCTTGAGACAGTCTCTGTGGAAAGGCTTGAGTTTTGTCCTGCATGCCTGCCTGCTGCCCCTGAGAGGAGAAGAGAATCAGTCCGAACTGAATCAGAGTTTGTGAGAACGAAGTAAGCCACTGAGTTGTGACCAGGATCAACCTGAAGAAGACTGAAGATTTGCTGAATCCATCGGCCTGTCAGGATTTCCAGCTACCCTAAACTCCCGGAGTGTGCAGAGACTTCTACATTATTACCGGAGAGTGGTTTGCCTGGTATAGTAGAATCTCTTACATGTAAATGTGCTGTGTGTTTATAGTGGGTCGTGATTTGGTTCCCACTGTGTGAATTGTGTTCTGCTTGCTGGAAGCTGTATCCAGCACAAAACGGACTGTATCCCACCATGTCTCCATTTGGCCGGGCTCACACTGGCCCAGCCAGATACCCACTGCACAGAGAAAGCCATATCGACGAGAGACCTGCCTGGGATCAGCCCCTGTTTCACGCTTGAACAGGAACGCACTTCAGTGAATCGTAGGCCCTGCTTCTCCTGGCATTCCAGATCAACCACCTGCAGTCTCACTTTTTGTCCAGCCTGTGTCCAGTCTTGGGTATCGTGAGTAACTATCAGGGTAGATCCCTCAACAACAGCTTAATCTAAGTGTGTCATCTGATTGTCTTGTTGTTTCTTCTTTCACGAACTGAGCCCTCCGCTCCGGATTACAATTAGTGTGTGTGGTGCATGTTGTTTTCTTCATCACAGGGCCCCAACCAGCTGCAATGCCAGCCTACCGGGCAACGATCCTGGATAGCCCACCTCTTCTTCACCTGGGTACCCAGTAGTGCGACTGTTTATGGACCCTGAAGTGCATGCATAACTGTTTGATTGATACAGCCTTTAAGCTAGTTAACCTGATTATGCCCTCCCTGTTCAAGTCCCTTAAATAAATCAGATCTAACTCCTTTGCATTTACCCTGACTGTGGTTCCAGTTTGTGCAAGAGTACTGTACTGCTGTTATCTGCTGTGTATAACCTTGTTTTGCAGGAGTCCCCAGGGTCGAGCCAGAGGAAAGCCCTGTTGGTGAGTGCAAAGAGTCTGGGTACTTGTGTGTATCAGAGGTATTGTGAAAGTGATATTGTGTGTATCGCTCCGGCCACTAGTAAGGAAAGAGAGGTTACAGTGTCCCGATAGCTGTTCCCAGGTTAGCTTGACCACTACTAACCCTGACCTCCGGGTGGGAGGCACCTGCTTCAGAACTCAGGCCCCTTAACCTGCTCCTCAGCCAAGCAGCAGAGGTAGTAGCACTTGGGATAGTGCTACCTAGGGGTTACACTGAGTAGCATCTTAGGCAGTAGACTTAAAGCCAGGAGCTGCAGTGTCTTTGTGGTCCCAAGAAAATGCAAACAACAACCATCATTTTCTTCAGCTTGTCAATGAAGACTGCAAACCTCGCCATCCAGGCATTCAGTTTTGTCTTTTTTTCCTTTTCAGTTTCCTGCATCAAGCAAGCAGTTCAGTGATGATACAGACTGATAAGGGTTTGTGAATGTAGGCAATGGGAGGAAGGAGGAGAAAGAAATTTACATAATGGCAGAAAACGCAACAAAAATCAGATTTATAATATTAAAATTAATTTGTTTGTGCTCTGCTGCAGCGAGAAGACAAGATGGCGACGGGAGCAGGGATTTCAGAATCGAAGGAGTAGTGCTACTGGCTCTTGCTGTGGGGACTCCTTGTGGAATTGGCAGAATAAGGTGTCAGTCATGTTGACTGGACAGTTTATCTTAAACTTGGGCCAGACTGTTGGAAAATAATGAATTGATTTAGATAGTTAGATTTCTACTTATATTGTATACAGCATGATATCTTTATTTATTTAGCTTTTGTTGACCGGTAAGTGCACTAGACAAATTTCTGCCTATTTTCAGGCATGACCCAGGGAGGGGATACAGATGAATGCCAACTGCCTTTGAACCAGATTAAGCTGTTAGTGACATTTTTAGTGAATGGGGAAATTTGTCCAGGACACCAGGAAATTCCCTGCTCTTTTGAGAAATGCCATGGGATCTTTTAACATCCACCTGAACAGGCAGATGTGACCTCAGTTTAACGTCTCATCCGAAAGACGGCACTCAGGAGTGCAGCATCCCCCACATGCTGCACTGCAGTGTCAGTACTGACATTAACCCAAGTGCCTGTGGGCCAGAACCCACAGCCTTCTGATCTCCCGGCCTCCGAGGCTAATGTGCTACCTGCTGAACCACTGACACTGAGTGTCTTGTGAGTTGGGTATAAGATATCACTTTTTATCTTGCTATATGCATCTCCATTAGTGTAGAAACAAGAATAAAAGATAAACATAAAAAAAATCAACAAAAGGAAGCTGTAAAGAAACAGTAACCATGAACGAAACATGATGTAAAACATAAACCAAATACATGTTTCAGTTCCTTACCACAAAGCTAAACATATACAAAAACTTCCAAAGATCATATAGCAGTCATAAGGCTGAACTAGAAAGTATACTTTTCTCAGAAAAGATTGCCAGATTCTGAGCTAAATGATAATTTCCTGACCTCCAGTAAGAAAGTATCCTCTTGGGATTGCGGACATTCCACATTTTCACTTGCTGTTCCCCAGACTGGCAAGCCTCCCTCCTTAACTTTTCCTTGAACACTTCCAGATGTTTAAATGAGTGCAGGTGTCTGCTACTATTTGCTAAGAGGAACATACACAAGGGTTTTCTCCCTACTGTGACACTAACGGCTCGTTACATAACAGTCAATACCATTACCTCGACTACAGAAAGGTCTTAAATCGTTGCCTTGTTATATTTGGTGACAAGAGCCCTCCTCCACTGTGGCTCCTCTGTAATTCACTGTCTCCAAGATAATGGCTCTGTGCTGGTATTATGAGGTCTTACTGCTCCAATCTTTGCTTTTCTTTCATTTTCAAATAACTTTATTTGGCTGCTGGGTTAACGCCACTTGATGAAAGCTGAGATTTTTTTGTTTTATACATCCGTAGCCCAGGATTCCACACTTACTGGAGTGGTCACTGCTGGCCACAACCCCCAACTGTCTAGCCCACTTATGTTGTCCTGACTTACTCTATCTGGGTGTGGCCAGCTGGGAAGAAAGCCAGCCATAAACTTCCTGAACAGAGAGGCGGGGTAGCAGGGATCAGAGGTTGGGCACCCCATCACGAGGGTAAAAGCACAGCTGTAGAATCCACTTGAGTGCTATTATTATTTACAACTATTCTTTATCTCTTGTGTTCCACCCTATCCAGACATGGTGAGACAAAACATCTTTCTGGATAATTAGAAGTGGGCAGGAACCAAGTCCCTGTATCCTACATCAGTGTCCTGTCATCATGCCAGTGGAAGATCTCACCCAATACTGTATCTGAAGTGGTATATTCCTTCCCACAGGACTCCCATCCCTGGTAAACCAGACAGCAGTCAAACAACTGTAGGATCTAACTACCCACCGTCCCAAAGACAAGAAGTGCCCAAGGGTATTCAGCAATGCCTCTTCTACCTGATCTGTCACAACACAGGCTCAAGACTCAAGCCACAGGTACAACCATGTTACGCTGTACTACTTACTATTAAGCCATCCGCAGGCTACTTGCATCTGTTTATAAGCATTTTGTGACTGCAGTATGATTATATGTTGGATAATGTTGTATTTTCACACCACTAACCCATCAAAGGACACCCCTGCAAATGAGCAGTTTCATATAAATGGTAGGAGGGCTATCATGCAGAGATTATTTTGAAAGAGTGACCATTGTTTGAGACCTTTGTTGTGTGGCTAATAGCTAAATATGGCTGCAGTATTTATGTGCACTACTGGCTGAATAACAATGCTTGGACCCATATCATCAGCCTCCCACAAATACACATCTTTCCTTCCATTCGGCTTTCAGCTAACATCCTCGCTTTCCAGCAAACTGAAGGACTAAAGAACTCTTTCATTCATCCCATAATAGTTTAGCAAAGGGCACCCTGAAACGTATGCTGAACATGCATTAAATTCTGCTTTGCGTGTAACCCCTACAAATGGGGTTCCCAAAAGTCTTCCTTGAGCTTGCCTAAATACTCACTGCCAGGCTGGTGTCTTGCGTTTTAGCAGTTTAAATGTGACTGCCAGAGAGAGCCAACATAGCCTCTGTGTACTGTCTCTTTTAAGAGCTGCCTGGATTGCAGTCATAAGTAATCTGAGAGGAGCTCTGCAAAGATGTAACTATTTGCTGAAAATCATTTAGAGTGATAATGATAATGAAGTTTGTCTAATCTGCCTTCTTTGCAGCAAGGACTGTTTTGTTTATCTCCGCTATCTTGGTCCTGGACTGCTAATTGGACCAATCAGTACTGATGGGACCTAAAATGGAGCCGGACTACAGGAGCTGTCTGGAGTCAAAATCTGTAGGAGTTGTAGTTTTGGGCTTTTGCGCCTTTTGCACCTGAAGGGGAGCCTTTGTTGTGAGTGACTGACAGATCAGCCAACCGAACCTTTGGATTCTGGGAAAGTCCCAGGCTTGCTGGCAGTTGAGTCAGATCGGTTGGGAGCTGAAGAAGCAACAGCTTGAGACAGTCAAGCAGTCGCCTGAGTAGTTTTGTGCGGGAGAACTGTGGAAAGGCCTGAGTTGTGGCTTGCATGTCTGCCTGCTGCCCCTGAGAGGGAGAGAAGAGAATTATTTCGGAATAAATCCAAGTTTGTGAGAACGAAGTAAGCCACTGATTTTTTACCAGGCTCATACCTGAAGAAGACCAAAGATTTTGCTGAATGCGATTGGCCTGTCAGGATTTCCAGCTGCTTTTGAATCTCCGTTTGTGCAGAGACATTAGGATCGTGGACCGGAGAGTGGTTTGCCTGGTACAGTAGAACTTCCTTACATGTAAATGTGCTGTGAGTTGTTAGTGGGTCGTGATTTGGTTCCCCACTGTGAACTATGTTCTGCTTGCTGGAAGCTCTATCCAGCCCAAAACAGACTGTATCCAAATTTGTCTCCATTTGGCCGGGCCTGCCACACTGGCCCGCTAGACTACCCGCTGCACAGAGAAAGCCATCGACGAGAGACCTGCCTGTGGATCAGCCCCTGCTCCACGCTTGAACAGGAACAATGCCTCGGCGATTCGTGGGCCCTGCTTCCTGGCACTCCAAATTAATTGATTGCTGTCTCGATTTGTCTTAGCCTGTGTCAAGTCTTGGTATCATGAGTACTCATCAGGGTAGCTCCTGCAACAACTGCCTAATCTAAAAGTGTGTCATCTGATTGTCTTGTTGTTTTCTTTTCACAAACTGGAGCCCACCGGCTCCAGATTACAAATAGTGTGTGTTGTGATGTTGTTTTCTTCTATCATAGGGCCCCAACCAGCTGCAACCTTCCTGGCTAGCCACTGTTGTCCATCTAGGTACCCAGAGTGTGTGACTGTTTATGGACCCTGAAGTGCATGCATAACTGTTTGACTGATACAATCTTTAAGCAAATTAACCTGATTACGCCCTTCCCTCTTTCAAGTTCCTTAAATAAATCAGATCTAACTCTTTTTGCATTTACCCTGACTGTGGTTCCAGTTTTGCAAGAGTACTCTACTACTGTTATTTGTTGTGTATAACCTTGTTTTACAGGGGGTCTCTAGGGCTGGGCCAGAGGAAAGCCCTGGTGATAAATGCAAACAGTATGGGTACTTGTGTGGTGTATCAGGGTATTGTGAAAGTGATTATTGTATTGTTCTGGCCACTAGTAAGGAAAGAGGGGGTTTCAGTGTCCTGGATGGCTGTGCCCAGGTTAGCTTGGCCACTACCAACCCTGACCTCCGGGTGGAGGCACCCATTTCAGAACTCAGGCCCTTAACCTGCTACTAGCTACAGGCAGGGTAGTAGCCTTGGGATAGCGCCACCTAGGGGTAACAACAAGCTAAATGGTGGAGTGATGATCCAGGGCAACAACCTTCAGCAGACACTAAAGATTTAATGTTGCAGTGCTGGGGAGCTTGTGACCAGCACTGTGCAGAGGGCATTCTTTGAAATATTTTAAAGTCACAGGGCATCACGCAGGCATGGAGGTGGTGCACTAGTTCAAACACACATCAGATTCATGTTAGGATGACTAGGCTGCAACGACTCCAAAATAGGCAGACCTGCAGACAGTGTGGAGGCAACACTAGAATTGTTGCAAAATGATCTGAATTAACTAGCACTGGGCTAAAGTGAGTGGCATGAGATTCAGTTTGGTTAAATGTGTGGTAACATCTGCATAAAAGAGATAGTCAGGTGACATACTCCTAAATGGTGAACCTGTAACAGGTAGTAACAAGGACGGAGGTTTAGGGTTATAATAAATACAAATTTAAAACCTCTCACACTGCGAGAAGATCAGTATAAGAGCAAACAAAAGTTTAGGATGTATAAGTAAATGCTTTGCTAGTGCATCACGTGCTGTTATCATACTACTATACATATTATGTAAGACTACACCTTGATTACTAGTCACTGTTCTTATTAGTATATGCCAGAAATGTCATTCTCATGTAACCTAGTTGGCACTATCCCAAGGATTACTACCCGTGCCTCGCGTGGCTAGTTGCAGGTTAAGGAGCCTGGGTACTGAAACAGGTGCTCCACCCAGAGGACAGGTTTGTTGGTAGCAAGGCTAACCTGGGTACAGCCCTCTGGGACACTGTAACCCTCTGTTTCCCTTCTAGTGGCCTGACAATATACAGTAAACACTTTCACAATAACCCTTGTTCACCATACAAATCTTCACTCTGTCTACACTTACCACCAGGGCTGGTTCCTCTGGCTCGGCCCTGGAGACCCCTATAAAACAAGGTTATGCACAGCCAATAGCAACAGTACAGTGCTTTTGACACAAACTGGAACCACAGTCATGTTAAATGCAAAAGCGACTTAGATCTGATTTATTTTAGGGGACTTGAACAAGGGAGGGTAATCAGGTTGATTGGCTTAATGGCAAAATTAATCAGGCAGTCATGCATGCACTTCAAGTCCCTACACAGTCACACACTCTGGGTACCCAGGTGGAAGTAAGGTGGGCTAGCCTGGAACATTGCCGGGTAGGCTGGCATTGCAGATGGTTGGGGCCCTGTGATGGAAGAAAGAAACATGCAATTTGTAATCCGAGCCGGATGGCTCTGTTCATGACAAGAAACAACAAGTGAAGTAGATGACAACACTCTGGATTTAGCTGATGTTGCAGGAGCTACCCTGGTGTTTACTCATGATACCCGATACAGGACACAGGAGGGACAAAACTGAGACTGCAGGTTGATGAGCTGGAGTGCTAGGAGAAGCAGGGCCCACACAAATCACCGAGGCATCATTCCTGTTCAAGGCATTGAGCAGGGGCTCATCCCAGGCAGGTCTCTCATCGATGGTTTTCTCTGTGGCGTGAGTAATCGGCTGTGTCAGTGTGACAAGGCCCAGACCGAGAACAGTTCAGATGCAAGTCCGAGAAAGCTGAATGCAGCCTCCAGCAGGCAAGGCACAGTTAACACACTGAGGGAACCAAATCATGACCCACTAGCAGCACACAGCACATTTATAGTAAAGTAATCACCACTATACCAGGCGGATGACAGTCCAGATGCAATCACAGAGTCTCTGAAGAAAAAATTACTCACCTTAGTAATGTTGTTCTCCTAATGGAGTCTTGCTATATTATGACAGTAGCAGTTTGTCCCACCACTAGAACTGCTCGGAGGTGAAATGGTTAATACCATTCCAAAATAGAACTTTGAGCACGAGCTCTAAGAAGCAGCTCTATCTGTGTAATTTCAAACCTGAACTGTCAGATCTTTACAAGCAAAACTCACTAAGGTCTGTGTGGAAGCTGTAACCACACTAGCCAAATGGCTACCTAAATATTAACAACCATTGCTGGTCCCAACACCCAAGACTCAAGTCAGGGGACCAGAACTACTAACACAATTCTAACAACATGAGAATAAAACAACAGTATAATAAAAACACACACCCCAAACTCCCAAAAAGGGAGAAACGCTAAAAGGAGCATAAAATAGTACCCACACTACAAGTTGCACACACCCCACCCAAGTAAAGTTCTGAGAGGGCAGGCTGGGGAGGTCATAATATAGCAAGACTCCATTAGAAGAAACAACATTACTAAGGTGAGTAATTTTTCTTCAAACAACATGAAGTCTTGCTATATTATGACAGTAGCAGACTACACAGCAGTACCTCCATGGAGGAGGGCAGAACCTACTTAGGAATAGGCTCTGAAGAACAGCTGTGCTAAACCGAGCATCTCTCCTGGCCTGGACATCCAGGGAGTAATGCTTGGTAAAAGTGTGACCGCTTTCCAAGTAGCAGTCTGGCATATCTCTAATATAGGGATGTCTGCAGCAGCTAGAGAAAGCAGCTGTACCCTGGTAGAATGAGCCCTCAAGCCAGAAGGGGATCTCTGCCCAGTTTCTGATAACAATTTGGATACAAGAGACAATCCACCAGGCAACTCATCTCTTAGTGGCAGGTTTGCCTTTCCCAACTTCACCATAGGTAAGGAAAGTTGGAGGGATTCGAACCTGTGACCTTTGGTACGCTCTATATAGTAACTAAGAGCTCTTCAACATCCAGGTTGTGCAACCTCCTCTCACCAGAAGAGGAGTGATCAGTGAAAATACTGGAAGGGAGATAGATTGGTTAAGATGGAAATCTGAAACCACCTTAGGTAAAACTTCCTATTAGTCCCAAGGACTACCTTATCCCTGTGGAAAGAAATAAAGTCAGTTTCCACTGACAAGGCTTAGCAACTCACTTATGCGTCTAGCAGAAGTGATAGCCACCAGAAAAACAGTTTTCCAAGTTAGATACTTAAGCTCTGCAGAAAAAGAGGTTCAAAGGGGTTGCATTAACTGGGCAATACAACATTAAGGCCCAGGCAGGGGCCGTTCTCGAAAAGGGTGGATTACTATGGAGTAATCCCTAAAAACTTGGAAAACACAGGGTGAGTGGAAAGAGGGATGACTTTCCTGCTGACACAAAAGCAGATGCAGCTGCCAAATGGACTCTCAGGGTAGCTGGTCTGAGACCCAAGGAATTAAGATGGACCATGTAATCTAATACAATGGGCAAATCAGCAGATTCTGGGAAATATTTTCCCAGCACACCAAATGGAAAACCTTTTCCATTTAGAACTATAAGTAGCCCTAGTGGAAGGCTTTCTGGAAGCCTTTAGGATTTCAAGAACACCTTGAGAGAGGTGTAAATCAGCAAACTCTAACTCCTCAAGAGCCAGGCCTTGAGGTTGAGGGATTGAGGTCCGGATACCAAACCCTTCCCTGTGCACAAGTTAATAGGTTGTGAATCCTGGGAGGCAAAGGGAAGATGGATTGTCAGCGACAGAAGGAGTGGGTACCAGGGCTGCCTGGCCAATCCGGGCAATCAGAATCACCCTGCAAGGCTGAGATCTGATTTTGACTAATACTTTGAACAGGAGAGGAAGGGAGGAAAGCATAAGAAACTTCCCTCCCAATCCAGGAGAAGGGCATCCAGGGGACTGAGCCCAACACTGAGGCCTGCAACAGAACAGAGGAAGTTTGTGATTGTCTGGGGCTGCAAAAGATCTATCTGAGGGGTGCCCCATCTGGCAAAGACTATCCCCAGCACTTGAAGATCCAGGGACCATTCGTGATGGCCCTGGGAAATCCTGCTGAGAGCATCCGCTAGACATTGTCCTTCCCTGGAAGATGAACTGCTATGAGTGAAGTGTTCAGGGAATAGGCCAGAGACCACAACTCATTGCCTGGTGCACAAGGCCAAGACCGAGTGCCCCTTGTTTGTTGATGTACCACATTGTTGTGGTGTTGTCTGTTCTGACTTGTATCACCTTGTTGTGGACAGATGCAGAAAATGCTTGAAGAGCTAAAAGACAGCTCTGAGTTCCAGCAAATTGATGTGGAGCAGAGATTCTGGGGACCACACTCCCCTGAGTGGGAAAAGGTCGCCCATGTGGGCCCCCCAACCCAGAAGGGAAGCATCTGTAGTGAGAGTCAAATTGTGAGCAGGGGAATGAAGGGACCCCAATCTTAAATTGCTCTGATCCTGCCACCACTGGAGGGCCTGGATCAAGGTTCGAGTCACTGGGACCAACTTGGAAGGGGTCTTTCTCTGAGACCAATAGGTTCTCAAGTGAAACTGAATGTCTCATCTGAAATCTTGCTCCTGCACAACAGCTGTGGATGCAGCCATGTGTCCCAGGAGCTGCAGAAAGTGTCTTGCTGGTCGAGAGACCTGCAGGGTGAAGGAGGAGGCCAGAGTCACTAAACCGTCACCCTTTCTAAGGGAAGAAAAGCTCTGGCTAGCTTTGTGTCCAACTCTGCCCCTATAAAGGTGAGTACCTGGACTGGTTCCAGAACCGACTTTGGTAGATTTAGCAGAAAGCCCAGGGAGGTGAGAAGCTGCTGGGCAACTTGCAGGTGAGATTTTACCTGTTCTGGGGACTGGCCTACAATGAGCCAATCGTCTAGATAGGGAAAACAGCAATCCTTTGCCTCTTTAAGTGAGCCACTGCCACTGCTAGACACTTTGTGAATACCCTTGGGGCAGAGTAAGGCGAAGGGCATTGCTCTGAACTGGTAATGACCTGAAGGTAGTTCGAATCTGAGGTACTTTGATGGGAGCTTCTGATTAGGACGTGGAAATAGGCATCCTTGAGGTCCAGGAAGGCTAACCAGTCCCTGGCCTTAGGGAGGGTAAAATCATTGCCAGAGTTACCATTTTGAACTTTGGTTTCAAAAGATGCTTGTTCAGATATCTGATGTCTAATATGGGCCGCCATTCTCCTGTCTTTTTGGGGTAAGGAAGTATCTGAATACAGACCCCTGCCCTGGTGGGAGGAACCCTTTCCACTGCTCTGAGAGCCAACAGGGTTGAGACCTCTGCTTCCAGAGCAAGGTCTCTGAAGCACTTGTAGAGAAAGTCTGGTTCTCAACTTGGAAACTTTTGAAGCTGAGAACCAGACCCTGGCTTACTACTTCCAGAACCCACTTGTCTGAGGTTAAAGAAGCCCAGTTCTGACTGAAGCAAGCCAGCCTGCCCCTACCGGTAAAGGAGAATCGGCCCTGGGTACCCCATCAGGGTGCCTGCTTAGCAGGAGCTTTAGGCTGAGGGTGGGAGCAGACCTGCCCACCCCTCGCCTGCCTCTGCCTCTGAAGAAGCCCTCTGAGCATAGGCAGAGGAGGCCTGAGTCTGGTAAAAGGCCTGTGAAAGGCCTACCCCTACCCTGGGGTATGCCTCTGAGGAGTGGCTTGCCGCTCCTTAGCTTGGGCACTTTTGTAAGTAGTCCTATATTCATCCATCTTTTCATGTAATTCTCTGTCTGCTCCCCAAACAGAGAATTTCCCACCACAGGAAAATCCATAGCCTTAGTCTGGGTATCCCAGACAGACTAGTACACCTGAGCCAGGCCAACCCACGGAAAGCTACAGATGTGGCCATGACCCTAGAGGAAACATCATTAACATCCACAGCAGCATGAAACTGTACCTAGAAGCCTCAATGCCATCAGCAGCCACCTGTTCTAGTTAGCTAGCCAGCTGGCCATGGGCTTGCTTGGCTAATTCCATAACAGTATCCCATCTAGATTTCTGATACCTAGCTACATAAGCCATATAATTTGCTTGCCTGAGTCCCAGAGAGGCTGCCATATACTGTTTTTCACCATGGCATCAATCTTCCTGGAATCCTTGTCAGGAGGATGTGAAGCCAGAGGATATTAACTTTATCACAGGCTGCAGCCTGAACTACTAACATGACTGCATTGCTGAGAAAGAATTCTGTATCAGGACCTGACAATGTGTACCTTCTATCCATCTTTTTATCTACAGGAGGCACAGAATTAGAGCTTTTAAAATTTTTATTGTTTGCTTCCAAAAGACTTATGCAAAGGAATAGACAATCTCCTAGACTCTGGAATATCCATCATTTCTACAAAATCAGGCTCCTCTTGCTCATCCACAGCTTCTTCCAAGGGAAGCTGGAGGGTTTCAGCAACTTTTTGTAAAACATAAAATGAGATGGGGACTCAGATAGCATAGGGGAGATTCTAGAGGTCTGTCTGGGGAAATGTCGTTCAATGGGCACACCAGACCTTCCCAGCCACATTCATACTGTTCATAATCATCTCCCCCTCCTCTGGTTCATAAAATTCCTCAACATCATATTCCTGAACCACTGGCACCGGACGAACCGACCTTTTGCCAGATAGTGGCGGTTCGGACGGAACCCGAGACAGTGACTGGACAATTTGTATGGCTTTTGCTATCTCTGCAGCAGTTGGAGAAGGGTTTTGGACTCCAAACCTGCTGACTTTCTTGTTTTCTTTACTGGAATTGGTTCCTCAGAACCAGCTTTTCTTTGCCGAGGAAGTCTCACCCTGGTCAGAGGGCACTCCCTCCCAGTTCGGTTGGCACCAAACCGGGCTGGCTAACTGGTCAGCGGACTTTTGGCCTCGTTCCTGAGCCTGCCCAATCTCTTTCCAGGGTGGCTGCAGGGAATTTCTTACATATCTGGCAGTCTGACTGGAGGTGGTCAAAACCCAGACAACAGACACATGGTGTGTGGGTCAGCCTTGGCAAAGACTTCCCACATACATCACAGTGTTGAAACCAGTGGGCCGGTTTTCTTTTGGGTTTCTCAGACATAATGCCAGCCTAACCAGAAAAACTTGCCCTTTAAGCGGCAGTGCCAGGCAAGATACCCTTATCGGTTCCTAACCATGTCACGGGTATTGGAAAAAACGTAATAAAATCTGTTTTTTAGAACCGATAAGAACCGGGAACCGCACTCTAAAATGTTAAACTTTAAAGTAATTAAGTTTTTAAATCCAGCTGATCGGTTCAAAACCGAACCGATAAACTTACAAGTTCCACACAGACAAAACCTTTAATTTACTTACGATTACCACAGACATAGCTTGAACCGAACGGTTTTGCGGTTAAAATAAAACTATTCTCGGTTGAATCGAACCGAGAAAACACTGTTTAAACCAGAAATGAACCGAGCAGTAGGAGAAATCTCCGGAGCGACTGTTCACTGAGGCGGAGTAAAGAATCTGACAGTTCAGGTTTGAAATACACAGATAGAGCTGCTTCTTAGAGCTCGTGCTCAAAGTTCTATTTTGGAATGGTATTAACTAGTTCACCTCCGGAGCAGTTCTAGTGGTGGGACAAACTGCTACTGTCATAAATAGCAAGACTTCATGTTGTTTGAAACTGGGAGTTTAACCGTAATGAAGGTCCTGACAGGCCGATCCGTTCAGCAAATCTTTGGTCTTCAGGATTTTAGCCTGGTCACCAATTCAGTGGCTAAATCTCTCTCTCAACTTCGGATGTAGTCTGATTCTTTGAAGAGCTCCCTCATGAGAGATAGCAGACAGGCAGACCAAAACTCTGCCCTTCCACAGTTCTCCCATGCAGAACTCACAGAAGCTGCTGCTCGAATACGTCGAGCTGTTTACTCTTTTGATTCCTGACTCAGACTGACTCCTGCTGCAAGCAGCCTGGGACTCCCCAGGATCCAAAAGGTTTGGTTGGCTGATCCATCTGTCTGTCAATACAAGAGCTCCCCTTCCAGGTCCATTTAGGTGCCAAAGTCTCAAAACTACAATTCCTACAGAATTTTGCTCCCACAAGACCCTGGGGACAGACACCATTTAGGGTCCCCAAAGGTACTGATTGGTCCACAATAACAGTCCATAACCAAGATGGTGGCGACAAACAGAACTGTCCATGATGCAAAGAAGGCAGGTTAGACAAACTACAATATCATTATTATGCCAATAAATAATCAGCAAATAAGTAAAGCTTCTAACAGAGCTCCTCTGTGCAAATAGCAATGGCAGAACGGAGCAATTATCTGGCAGCCGGGCGGGACTCGAGCGTAGAAACACTCAGCCTCCTCCCAGATTAAATAAGTATCACGTTATTGGCAGCTCTTAAAGAGACAGAGCACAGAGGCATTAAGGCACTCTCACACAAACACTTTTAAAGCACTAAGACACAGGATACTATCCTGGCAGTGGGCATTAAGCACACCAAGGAAGACTTTTGGGAACCTTATTTGTAGGGGTTGCACTCAGAATATAAAAAGTGAAAGGAAAGTGACAAACGTGTACACCTACTTACCAACCTGCCATATGATAAAAGCTGAAGCAAGATTTGGCTGGTGCCACCCAGGCTGGTGTTAGTTTTCTTATGTTGCTATCTTTGTTTATGTCTGTAGCAGGCCTTACTGTCTCACCAGTCTCACAGTTATTATAGGATGACCACATCCAATGTCAGTTTTACAGATAATTTGTATACAGTGTCTATAGCGAGGGCTTTGACGCAATGGCACTGCTCAATAATCCTCCCTATTCTGTACACAGTGGTTCACACCCACATGACATTAGGCTATTAGCTATTAGTTTCATCCCTAGCACCCAACTTATAGCCCCTTCCATTACCATTTCTTTTATTCTCAGATCCATCACGTAGTTTGGGGCAGATTTTCTTTTCATTCCCTGATGGTCCAGGTTGGGCACCGAACCTGTCAGATAGTTAGGGGCAGATAGTTTTCATTCCCTAATGGGCAGGGCAAGGTCAGACATCAAATCCATCAGATAATTTGAGGAGGGACAGACTTTCTCTTTTAATTGCCTGACGGTCTGGGTTGGGCTTGGGATTCATCAAGTTACTAAGGAGGAGACCAGATTTTTTCAATTCCTGACAATCCTGCTTTTGGCCCAGCACTCGTCACGTACTTGGATGGAAGAAGGAGAGACAGATTTTTATTTTTATTTTCTAACTGATCATATCAGGCACTAGGTCTGTCAGGTAGTTGGGGAGGAAATTCTACTCTAGTCTATATTCCCAGCACTACCAGTATGAAACTCCTGTGGCTTGTAAAACACTTTGGGATACAATGTGTAGAAAGCCATGTTAATCGTGTTGTTTTCCGAACTGCCTTACCCGGCCCCTCTTGCTCCAGCAACTAATCCCCCATAGTTTTCCCAGTCCATGGCCAGGCTATTCGGACTGACTGGAAACTCAGCTTCTTCTTTTTTTCCACTATACAGAAAGGTTGGGAAAGATGCTTTCTAGTTCATACAAGCACCAACTAGTGCCACAGTTATAATTTTTGTTTGTCCTTTTGCATTGCAGTAAGGTAATAGCATGAAAACTCAGTTTTATATAGTTGATGTCATTTTTTCTGAAAAAATGAAGGGTAACTTTCCATTCACGAAGTTGCCCAGCCAGAGAGTTTATAAGTCTTTCTTCTAAGAGCTCACCCTTTGTCATTCTTGTCAGCATGGAGTGGGGTCTAAACAACCTGGGGACTTCTTCAGTGTACTACCTAGGTCAGCTGCGCATTCATGAGCGTAGCATCACCTGTTCAACAGGTTCTCATGAACTTTCCTCCTTGCAGCCAACAGAAAGTTAGCTGTACACACAGCTGCAAGGAGCAATAAAGGCACAAACTCATTCACTGACAGCCATAAAAGGTGTATCCCAACCCCCATGCATTCCGATGGGACAGCTGCAAAATACTTCCCGACTCTCAGGACTGACTTAGGGAGGCAGTATAGTGCAGTGGCTCAAGGCTCTGAGCTGCAGATCTGGTGACATCCAGCAGACCAGACCTGGGTTTGAATCCATAGCTCCCATTTACATACTGTGTGACCCTGAGCAAGTCACTTAACTTCCCTGTGCTCCCAGGATGCATCTGTAAAAAGCTTTCAGCTTAGTGTGCTACTCCTGGTTAAACAACTAAATAAAAAAATAAAAAATGACTCTGATCCCAACAGGAACTGGTCTGCTATGCAGACCAGCCCTAAAAAAAAAACACACTGAAGTCTATAGCCTTGCAAGGAGCTGCATTATTGGAGAACTGCTCCTTCTGCACAACACAGTAAGGGATCAGGAGCTTTTCAACCTCAGTATCTAAACCTTACCTGAAGGACAGTAAACACAAGAGGACTTGCACTACAACTTCAGGGAAAATCTTTTAGGATGATGCAAGGGGAATTGTTTTATATACAGAGGGTGGTGGCAATTTGAAACACCCTGCCTAGAGAAGTGGTACAAAATTCAATAGATAGTTAAAAACAAATATTTAGACATTTATTTGGGAAAGGCAATCTGAATAGATATAGTACTATCACTGATAGGTATGAGGAACTGTCTCAACAGGCTACATATCTTCTTTAGTTCTTTTTTTTTTTTAACCTCCTTCTATGTGCATCACTTTCAGCCTCTCCTTGAATTACCAATGCTGGCTCTGGTCCGTCTGCCCTCTGATCCTCCAGTCCCATATAGTATCCAACCCCAGGGTAACCCGGAGTAACCCTTCTCGGATGGGTCCCTCTCCTCCGAGGGAATGCACCAGCCATGGGCAAGCCAGCACTACACTTGGCCCCGTGGTGCTGCTGGGACTGAGGACTCGGTAGAGACATGAACGCATCAGAGAGCTGGGCAGCCATCATCCAGCTCAAGTGGGCGGTATTTCTGCTTTTCTGGTACGCCCCGACTTGTGACTGTTGTGCTCCTGGTTTCACGAGGGCTGCCACAGCCACATCAACCCCACTACCCACCCCAGGAAAAGAGAGAGTCCCCACGGACGCCGATCTCTCTTCCCACCCAACCCCCGTGTCCTGAGTCCATTCTCGAACCCAGGTCGCCGCCGGGTCAAGGTAAGGTGCCAGTGCCTCAGCCCTCACGCCAGTGGCCAGCCTCTTTAGTCCTTTAACCACAGTATTAACAGTATTAATGTTTTGTGAGCCCCTGATTACTCTTACCTGAAGTTTTTGATGTAAGTGTATGAATCTTCTCGAACGACCAGTTGTGACTTAATCATATTATCTCGTAGCCCAAACTTCTGCATGGATAACATCTGGGCCTTGTTTCCAGACATCACACTGGCAGTCCGCACTTTGCCATCAATTACATCACCTTTCAGTGTACCCTGTCTTTTAGGAAAAGAGAGCGCAGTTGTAGTTTCTGTTGTGATGACATATGTTCTGTTTCTTAAAAATAACAAGCAATGAGCCAAAGTATTTGCTGATTGGCTGTGATGTTTGTTGATACCTGCATCTTTTAACCAAGTGAAGAAAAACATCATGTACATAGTAAATAAAAGCAGCTGTTATCAACCATACTGTTTCTTTGACTTTCTGGGAAGCAAGGAACCTAAATCCCCCACCCCACTCCTACTGTAGATACTAATATTAACACAAAACTTACTGGCAACTGGCACTGTGATTTTACCCTTCCCTCACTACCTAACACAAACCTCCAAAGCCTCCATATATTATTATTTAGTAGTTGCTCCAACTCCACTGACCCGTGACTCACAATTTTGACTGGGACAACCGCCACAGCTGTAACCGCTAAGGTAACTCAGTTTTCCACCTTCCTGTCCTCCCCATGCACAAAAGGACGTAAAACCTGAAAATGCTTGGAACTGAAATATCCCTAAATCTCCTGCCAGAATGGCCTTAGGCAATCACTATGGGGGTTAGGGGCTGTGACAGGGTTGAATAAAGATCCTGTCCCATCTGTTATGCAGAGAGTTAAAAGCAATTATACAATGGCAACAACATTTATAGTGTCCTGACTGGTCTATGTGTGCCTGGGACAGTGATGTTATTGAGCGATAACATCACTGTGGACATCATTGCTGACCTCCTTCTTTTTTTTCAGAAACAAAGATATATTGCCACACTAAAAATCTACTAAAACCTTTCTTAAATATTTTATTTTGTATAACATCAGACATTGTACAATTGCAATAAGGCACTCCAAGGTGTGTGCTATTGTGTAATAACGTCACTCCTGGGGTGATGGAAGCACTTGGCTTGCCTCGTGCTTCAACCACCCCAGGAGTGACGTTATTACACAAAACACACACCTTGTCGGTCTTATTGCTTAAGTATCTGTTCTGTACTCATCTATTTCTGCCACTTCTGTCTTTGCCTGTCTGATTGTGCAATCATATCTTTTCTTGTGGCACCAAGGAAATGGCCACTCCGAAGTTCCCACAGTCTCCTCCTGGTATCTCCCTGCCTTCAACTGCTGTTTCTTATGGTTTCGTATCTTTCCTTTCCCTTGTTTCTCTGTGGTTAAAAAATATATATGTGGATCTTTATGTGAAACTGGGATCCTTTGTTTTGCAAATGTATATAATTATATTGTTGAAATATTGCAGACAGCCATTTGTGATTCTTAGAAAGATAGCAAGTTGTAACACAGGCAGTTGACCTTGAGAAACATTTTGATCTCCTCAAGCTTGTTTGCAAAACTGTCAACAGGAGATCAGCCCAAAACAGAATGTTCTATAGCTTAACGAGAACAGGATGCAGAGTGAAAAAACTGCCAGGCAGAAACATAAAGAGAGCAATGTTTCAGTTAGCCAGTTTTAGATTCAGAGATACTCAGATGAAGGACTTTTGCTTGAACTCTGTATTAAAAGCCATCCTGTACAATTTTATTTTATTGTTATTGATATAATCAAGTGCTACTTGTGAATTTTATAACTGCTCCTGGTTTGCCTATACTTCCTGACCTTTGACTCTACAACAGGGGTATTACAACAAGGGCAGTAACTCTGGAGAGTAATTAAGTAAGGGAGCATTCTGTTTGGGGAGCACCACTGAGGCTTTGGGATGTATTCCGTGCTAGGTGTGTTCCTGCTCTGAAACTAGAATGTACCTAAAATCCAGCATGGTGCTGCAAACTGAATGCTGTCCTGATCTAATGCCCTTGCTGGAATCCTCCCTACACAGTCACTGCCCCATACTAGAATGCTCCCTTAAGACAGCTCCACTGGCATTATGACAGGAATTTGGTAGCATTTAGTTCTGGTGCACACGTTTTCACTCCCCCAGCCCAATATAACTTTATTTCAAAGTTGTCCTCCGACTTTCAGTTCACTATTGAGGGGAGTGCAATCATCCAAATCCAGGAGTGCAGTCTGGTCTGGCTTTTCTCCACTTCCTAGGCCGATTCCCACCTAGACCAATAATACTTTCAAAAGCCCACAACCATTAAGCTGTCCAAATCTATGATTATCCCAGCTCCAGACACTAGCCATTCTGAATCACCTCTCCTATCCAGATCTCCCAAATGAATCTCCCTTCCTAGCCAATCCCTGTTTAGAATGCCCCCTCCATATGCCGGCCCAGTGGCGCTGAGGGTTGGCGCTGGACACCACACCTCACTCCACGCTGGCGACCAGGTTCGGGACACGCCCAGGTCATCAGGGAGGACTAGGATTGAGCGTCCGATGACAGCTCTTCTAGTCCTGGGAAAGGGTGGGAATTACACCACGCTCTGGTGGTCCCTAGGGATGCCGGAGGCACTGCACAGGAGGCGTGGTGTTTAGTACTGGGGAGGAGGCGCGGACGGACGTCTGCGCTTGTGCATAGGCGTCATTGCATGCCTGCACTCCTCACTGGGCGCAAAGGGCTGGTGCAACGTGGCAGCTTGGATGGCTGCGCCTGCCTCACCTGGGAGGACTGTCATGGAATCACGCTGGGGGGTTCGCGCGGTCCGGCTGGCAGGGACCATCGAGCCTCCAGTGAGTCAGCATGGCTGCAAGCCGACCCCTCATCACGCAACTGAGCCTGCTGCTCTCCCGCAGGCATGGCTGGTGCAGGATGCTCCCACTCGTAGGTATGCAGGCGCAAGAAATAAAGATGAGATAAAAACAGAATGCCCCTCCTGGCATGCTGCAATCTATGATTATACAGCACCTTGATCATTCTGAGCCTTAAAGTCTCACATACCTTTCTATATATTAAAGCTCCCTTCTGCCTCCAATCCATGATTTTGGGGAGAGGTTTAGTTTGTTAATTTGTTTTGAAAGTTGGTGACTGGGAGAGGCACACTGAGCTGCAGCTCATTTCCAGGTGCAACCCGGGGAAAGGGAAGGGAATATGAGTACAGATGCAAACTGATTTACAGAACTAGATTAAGCCATTGGTGGTATTAGTGAATGGGGAAATTTGGCCAGGACAGCAGAGAAATTCACCTACTCTTATTGAGAAGTGCCATGGGACCTTTAATGTCCACCTGAACAACCAACAGAACAGGCAGACAGGACCTCGGTTTATTGTGACACTTGATAGCTGGATAGCTCAGTTACACTCCTTCCCTAATTCCGCAGTGCATGCTAGTCCGATCGACAGCACTCCCCATCGAAGCATATAGAAAATGTAAAGTAATCCAACATCGGAGAAAGAGAAGAAGTACAAGGAACTGGTTAAAAGATGCAAAACTGCAATAAAGAGGCAAAAGCAAGTGAGACTAAATTTGGTCAAAAATGGGAAGGATAGCAACAAATATTTCTACAGCATAAAAATGATAATAGATAGATTACAAACCTAAAAGATGGTACCAGAATAACAGATGATGAAACTGAAATAGCTGAGAGTTTTTTTTAAATTCGATCTTGTATTCTGTATATGAGTTCAATAACTCTACAGGCAGCAGTACAGTAAAAAAAATGACAGCATTTGATTACATCACAGGGCATTACATACATACTTTTGTGGGTACAATAGAGAACACTCTGGATGTGGAGCCGGTGGGTATATTCTCTTGTTTTGGGAAAAAATGTCTGC
Organism: Neoceratodus forsteri; assembly: GCA_016271365.2. Taxonomy (NCBI): domain Eukaryota; kingdom Metazoa; phylum Chordata; order Ceratodontiformes; family Ceratodontidae; genus Neoceratodus; species Neoceratodus forsteri. The sequence continues at coordinate 1,100,284,839 of CM057451.1, forward strand.
AGGTGTCCACCAGACCCAGGAAGTGATGGTCTGTTTAGTGTATTTTTGAAGGGCATTTATTCTGTGGGCCAGGGTAGCAGAATCCAGTGTGGGTTTAAAGTAATATTCAAATCACCCCTAGTATCAGCTGTCCCTCCATTAGGGACAGTAAATCCATAAAGAATTTTACTGCCAATGGCTTTCTTGACCCTGGTGGGAAATATAACCGATGACAGGGTAACAGGTTTTGAATACAGCATGCTCTGTTAAATCTGATTGACAGGAGCTAAACACAGGGATAGCAAGGGGTGTGGAGTAGGAGGGGCATAAGGAGGAAGAAGACCACCCTCAGCACGACAAGTGTTTTGACTCATTTTTTATTTATTGGTTTATTTTCATTTTTAAAAAAACTATCTGAGGATCAGTGGCAGGATTTTAGGACAGTAAATTAATAAAAAGGAACTAGGAGAGCTTCAGTAACAGACAAGTAGTGGAACAGCAGTATAATGTGGGGAGTGGTGCAATGCAGTGGCTGTGGGGCAGCCATATTCAGGCAGACCTTCTGGACACTGAGGTGCTGCCCTATCTGCATGCATCTCTCTGGACTGTGGGATGAGGTAGCCAGACTCAGAGGCGGAAGCAAACTGGGTCAGGAGTACCATCACCCCTATCCAGAGACCACCCAGTCTAATGCAACTGCCTCAAAGGATGCAGAGAACGAGGAGCACTTGGGTGACAGTGGGCTCAGGGAGGGTTAGAGCGGTGAGGCAGAGACACATCCCAGATCCTGTTCCACTCAAGAACTCATATTCCACACTGGCAAACGGGGACAACCAAATAGAGGAACCCATAGAAGTGGAAGGAAAGGATGTAGAGGTTAGCCAAGGAGGTGACCTCAGCGGGAGAGCAGTGGACCCCAGAGGAGGAGGAAGTGAATCCTGGTGGGGGATTCCATCATAAGAGGGATCCAGCTAGGAACACAGGAGGGGAGGACAGGGAGGTGAGGTGCCTCACCAGGTGCCACGGCATGGATGGATGGAAGGAAGATCCTGGGGATCACTGGGAAGGCAAGACGAGAGGGTGAGCTGGATGTCATTATCCACCTAGGTACTAATGACCTGGCAAATGGTGAGCCAGAGGACGTCTCAGGAAGAGTTTAGGAAATTGGGGAGGGTCTCAAGAGTAGCTACTTCTGTCACTTTTTCAGAAGTACTACCTGTGAGAGGCAAGGGAGAGCATAGGGTGCATGCATCAGGAACTTTAACTCATGGTTGAAGAACTGCTGCTGTGAGGAAGGGTTTGGATTCATTGGTGACTGGGGACTCACCTGGAGGATGGAGGTTTGTCAAGCCTGACGCCTGCATCCATCCTGGAAGGGAATCCAAGCACTCATTGATAAGTTTAAATGCTACATTGATAAGCATTTAAAGTAGCAAAGGGGTGGCAGGCCAGCAAGGAGGGTACCTACTTGCTCACCCCCACAGCTAGCAGTGGAACCAGTGAACCGGAGGAGTGGCTATCTCTACAAAGTAATGTGCAAAACATGGAGATTAGCACCCAAGAGGTGGATAGGCAGAAAGGGGCAAAATTCAGCAGAATGGCAGACAGTAAGAAGAACCAGGATAAAGGACAATCAAGGAAGGGGCTGAGTAGGACAGTGAAACAGTCTAGGAGATCAAATCATGGAAGCCATGTGTGCCAATGCCAGGAGCCTTAGCAACAAGATGGAAGATCTGAGGCTATCATGGTGCAGTCAGACCTGGACATTGTGGCCATCACTGAAACCTGGTGTAATGATAGCCACGACTGGGAGATAGCCATACCTGGCTACAACATATTCAGAGAGACAGGGCAGGTAGGAAGGGAGGAGGAGTGGCACTGTATGTGAAAAATGACATAAGGCCACAGAGATCCGGAAGAAACAAAATGGGGAGAGATACTGTGGGTTAAGCTGGAAAGGAAAATGGGGCCAGCCATCGGCACAGGTGTGGTCTATAGACCACCAGCCCAGGAGGAAGAAACAGATAGGAGTTAATGCTAGCCATCCAAAGGATGGCAGACAAGGGTGAGGTAGTACTGGTTGGAGACTTCAATATTCCAGACGTGGACTGGAGCATCCCAGCAGCAGCATCAACTAGGAGCAGATTTATCCTGACTCCCTTCAGGATGCCTTCCTCAAACAACTGGTCATAGAACCAACTCAGCAGAAAGCAATACTGGACCTTGTGCTCACAAACAGGGACAGTGTGATGGGGGTAACAGTGGGGAGCACCTGGGAACAGTGACCACGAGTCATTGTGGTTTGAAATCACAGAAAGAGCAGAAGAAAAATTACTCACCTTAGTAATGTTGTTTCTTCTAATGGAGTCTTGCTATATTATGACAATTGCAGTTTGTCCCAGCCTTAGAACTGCTCCGAGGTGAAAGAGTTAACTTCCATGCCATGCATGGAACTTAGAGCGAAGTCGTTAGAAAAGCTCTGTCTGATAATTTCAAACTGAAACTGTCAGATCTTTACGAGCAAAACTCACTAAGGTTCTGTGTGGAAGCTGTAACCACACTAGCCAACTGGCTACTTAGGTATTAACATTTTCCTGGTCCCAACACCAAGACTCAAGTCAAGGGACCAGAAAATAAGATAAGATAAAATAAAACACAACACCCAAACACCCCAAAAAGAAGGTGGAAAACACAAGATGGCATCAATAAGTGCCAGCACTGGACTGCCCACCCCATCCCTAAAGTAGAAGTTCTGAGGGCAGGCTGGGGAGGTTATAATATAGTAAGACTCCATTAGAAGAAACAACATTACTAAGGTGAGTAATTTTTTTCTTCAAAAAATGAAGTCTTGCTATATTATGACAATTGCAGACTACACAGCAGTACCTCCATGGAGGAGGGACAGAACCTACTTAGAAATAGGTCTCCAAGCACAGTTGTGCTAATCGAGCATCCTCCTGGCCTGAAATGTCCAAGGAGTAATGCTTAGTGAAAGTATGTATGTTTCCAAGTAGCTGCTTGACATATCTCTAAGATAGGGATGTCCCTGGCCGTAGCTAGGGACGCAGCTGTACCTCTGGTAGAGTGAGCCCTCAGGCCTGAAGGGGAACCTTACCCAGTTTTGATAGCAAAATTGGATACAAGAGACAATCCACCTAGCAATGGATTCTTAGTGGCAGGTTTCACTTTCCCAACCTCACCATAAGTGAGAAAGAGTTGGAGGAGTCAAACCTGGGACCCTCACGCCTATGTAGTAACCAAGGGCCCTCTTAACATCTAAGTCTGCAGCCTCCTCTCACCAGAGGAGGAATGGTCAGTGAAGAACACTGGAAGAGAAATAGATTGATTAAGGTGGAAATCTGAAACCACCTTAGGTAAAACTTCCTGTTAGTCCTGAGGACTACCTTATCCCTGTGAGAGGAAATAAAGTCGTCTCCACTGACAAAGCTTGCAACTCACTTATGCGCCTGGCAGAAGTGATGGCTACTAGAAACACAGTTTTCCAAGTCAAGTACTTAAGCTCTGCCGAAGACAGAGGTTCAAAAGAGGAGTTGCATCAGCTGAGCAATGCAAACATTAAGATCCCAGGCAGGGCAGGGTCCCTGAATGGTGGATTGGTATGAAGCAATCCCTGAAAAACTTGGAAAATACAGGGTGAGCAGAGAGAGAAGAGGGCTTCCTGCTGAAATAAAAGCAGAGACAGCTGCCAAATGCACTTTCAGGGTAGCTGGTCTCAGTCCCAAAGAATTAAGATGGACCATATAGTCCAAAACAGTGGGCAACCAGCAGATTCCGGGAAATATGCTTCCTAGAGCACCATATGGAAAACCTTTTCCATTTAGAGTTATAAGTAGCCCTAGTGGAAGGCTTCCTAGAAGCTTTCATTTCAAGAACACCTTGAGAAAGGTGTAGGTCAGCAACTCCTAACTCCTCAAGAGCCAGGCCTTGAGGTTGAGGGATTGAGATTCGATACCAAACTCTCCCTGGGCACAGGTTAACAAATTGTGGTTCCTGGGGAGACACAGGGAAGATGGACTGCTAAGGACAGAAGGAGTGGGTACCAGGGCTGTCTGGCTCAATCTGGAGCAATCAGAATCATCTTGCAGGGCTGAGATCTGATTTTGACTAGCACCTTGAACAGGAAAGGAACGGGGGAAGGCATAGAGAAACTTCCTTCCCAATCGAGGAGGAAGGCATCCAGGGGACTGAGCCAACACTGGGGCCTGCAACAAAAAGTGGAAGTTGGTGATTGTCTGGGGCCGCAAAAGATCTGTCTGAGGGTGCCCCACCTGGCAAAAACTATCCCCAGTACTTGAGGATCCAGTGACCATTCGTGATGGCCCTGGGAAATCCTGCTGACAGCATCTTCCAGGACATTGTCCTTGCCTGGGAGGTGAACTGCTATGAGGGAGGTGTTCAGGGAATAAGCCAGAGACCACAACTTCATTGCCTCGGTGCACAAGGTCAAGACCGAGTGCCCCTTGTTTGTTGATGTACACATTGTAGTAGTGTTGTCTGTTCTGATCTGTACCACTTTGTTCTGAACAGATGCAGAAAACCTGAAGTGCTAGAAAACAGCTCTGAGTTCCAACAGATTGATGTGGAGCAGAGATTCCTGTGGGGACCACAATCCCTGGGTGGAGAGGTCGCCCATGTGAGCTCCTCATCCCAAAAGGGGACGCATCTGTAGTAAGGGTCAAGGAGTGAGATAGAGGGATGAAAGGAACCCTTGTCTCAGATTGCTCTGATCCTGCCACCACTGAAGGGCCTGGATCAGGTTCAAGTTACTGGGATCAACTTGGATAGGGATTCTTCTTGAGACCAAAAGGCTCTCAAATGGAACTGAATGTCCCTCATCTGAAATCTTGCTCTGCACTATGGCTGTGAAGCAGCCATGTGTCCTAGGAGCTGTAGAAAATGCCTTGCTGGTCGAGACCTGCAGGGTGAAGGAGGAGGCCAGGGCCACCAGGGTCCTTACCCTTTCTAGGGGAAGGAAGGCTCTGGCCTGCTTTGTGTCCAGTTCTCCGCCTATGAAGGTGAGTACCTGGACAGGTTCTAAAAACTGACTTTGGAAGATTGAGAAGAAAGCCCAGAGAGGTATGCAGCTGCTGGGTAACCTGCAGGTGTGATTTGACTTGGTCTGAGACTGACCCACAATGAGCCAGTCATCTAGGTAGGGAAAGATGGCAAACTTTTGCCTTCTTAATGAGCAACTGTTACTGCCAGGCATTTTGTGAATACCCTTGGGGCAGAGGTAAGGTCAGGGCATTGTTTGAACTGATAATGACCTGAGGGCAGTTCAATCTGAGGTACTTTCGTGGGAGCTTCTGATAAGAACATGGAAGTAGGCATCCTTGAGGTCCAGGAAGCTAGCCAGTCCCCTGGCCTTAGGGAGGGTAAAATCATTCCCAGAGTCACCATTTTGAATTTTGGTTTTAAAAGGTGCTTGTTCAGATATCTTAGGTCCAGGATGGGCCTCATTCTCCTGTCTTTTTGGGGTAAGGAAGTACCTGGAGTACAATCCTTGCCCTGGTGTAGGAGAAACCCTTTCAACAGCTCTGAAAGCCAGGAGGGTTGAGACTCTGTTTCCAAAGCAAGAGTCTCTAGAGGATTTGCAGGTGGAAAAGATCTGATTCTCATCTTTGAAATTTTCTGAAGCTGAGAACCAGACCCTGGCTTACTACTTCCAGGACCCACTTGTCTGAGTTAAAGACTCCCAGTCCTGGACGAAGTAAGCCAGCCTGCCCCTACAGGTAATGGAGAATCAGCCCTGGGCATCCCATCAGGGTGCCTGTTTGACAGGGGCTTTAGGCTGAGGGGTGGGAGAAGGCCTGCTCATACCCCGCTCTGCCTCTCCTCTGAAGAACCCCTCTGAACATAAGCTGAAGAGGAGGCCTGGTTTGGTAAAAGGTCTGTGAAAAGACCTGCCTCTACCCCTGGGGCTGCCTCTGAGGAGTGGCTTGCACTTCCTTGGCTTGTGCACTCCTATAAGTGGTTCTATATTCATCCATTTTTCATATAATTCTCTGTCTGCTCCCCAAACAGAGAATTTCCCACCACAGGAAAATCCATGGCCTTAGCCTGGGTATCCTGTGACAGGCTAGTACACCCTGAGTCAAGCTACTACTGAAAAGCCACAGATGTAGCCATGACTCTAGAGGATACATTATTAGAATCCACTGCAGCATGGAATTGCACCTTAGATGCCGCAATACTCAGCAGCCACCTGTTCCAGCTCTGGCAAGCTGGCTAGGGGCCTGTTTGGCTAAAGCCATGACAGTATCCCATCTAGATTTCTGGTATCTTGCAACATAGGCCATATAATTTGCCTGTCTGAGTCCCAAGGACGCTGCCATGTACTGTTTTTAGCCATGGCATCAATCTTCCTGGAGTCCTTGTCAGGAGGATGTGAAGCCAGGGAATATTAGCCTTATCACAGGCTGCAGCCTGAACTACCCCAACATGGCTGCATTGCTGTGAAAGAAATTCTGTATCAGGACCTGACAAGGTGTACCTCCTGTCCATCTTTTTCTCCACAGGAGGCACAGAATTAGGAGCTTTTAAAATTTTTATTGTTTGTTTCCTGAAGGATTTATGTAAAGGAATAGACAATCTCCTGGACTCTGGGATATCCATCATCTCCACAAAGTCAGGCTCCTCTTGCTCATCCACAGCTTCCTCCAAAGGGAGCTGGAGGGTTTCAGCAACTTTTATAAAACAGAAAATGAGAAGGGACTCAGAAAGCCTAGGGGAGACTCTCCTAAAGGTCTGTCTGGGAGATGTCCGTTCAATGGGCACATCCAGACTTTCAAAATCACATACACACTGTTCATAATCATCCTCCCTCCTCTGGTTCATAAACCTCTATATCATATTCTTGAACCGTGGAACCGCCAAACCGACCTTTGCCAGATAGTGGCGGTTCGGACGGAACCGGAAAGCGACTGGACAATTTGGATTGCTTTGGCTATCTCTGCAGCAGTTGGAGAAGGAATTTTGGACTCCACACCTGCTGATTTTCTAGTTCTCTTTGCTGGAACTGGCTCCTCTGAGTCAGCTTGCTTGCCCGAGGAAGTCTCGCCTGGTCAGAGGGCATCTCGGTCGGTTGGCACCAACCGGCTGGCCATCCGGGTCACGGACTTTTTGCCTCTCGCCCTGAGCCTACCAACTCTCTATCTAGGGTAGCTGCAGGGAATTTCTGCAAATCTGGCAGTCTGCACTGAGGTGGTCAAACCCAGACAATAAACACATGTGATGTGTGGGTCAGCCTTGGCAAAGGCTTCCCACAGACACTACAGTGTTGAAACCCAGTGGGCCCAGTTTTTCTTTGGGTTTCAGACATAATGCCAGCCTAACCAAAAACTTTGCCCTTTTCCGCAAATGCCAGGCAAGACACCCTTATCATGGTTCCCAACCATGTCATCGGTCGTGGAAAAACGTAATGAAACTGCTTTTTAGAACCAATAAGAACCGAACCGCACTCTAAATAGCTTTAAATGAATTTAGAAAAAGTTTTAAAATAACCTGATCGGTTCAAACCGAACCGATAAACATTTACAAGTTCCGCACAGAAATAAACCTATTACTTACAATACCACAGACAGAGCTTGAACCGATCGGTTTATGGGTAAAATAATTATAATCGCGTTGAATTTAACCGAAAAACATTTTTAAACCAAGAAATGAACCGAGCAGTAGGAGGAATCTGAGCGACTGTTCAGTGAGGCGGAGTAAAGAATCTGACAGTTTCAGTTTGAAATTATCTAGACAGAGTTTTTCTAACCGAGCTCATGCTTCTAAGTTCCATGCATGGCATGGAAGTTAACTCTTTCACCTCGGAGCAGATCCAAGGCTGGGACAAACTGCAATTGTCATATAGTAAGACTTCATGTTGTTTGAACCAAACAACACAAAAACACGATCCTGGATTTTAGGGGGCAGACTTTAGGAAAATGGGGAGATACTTGAAAGAGGCATTAAGGGAATGGACAGGAATCAGGGTTGAGGAACAGGGCAGTATTTAAAATGGGGATTACAAGAGCAAGAGAATTATGCATTAAGCAGGTTAGCAAGAGGAAAAGGAAGAGGAGACCATTATGGTTTTCCAGAGAGGTAGCAAAGAAAGTGAAAGCCAAAAAGATTGCATTCAGGCAATACAGAAAGACACAGGCAGAAGGGATAGGGAGAAGTACCAGGAGAGCAAGGGAGGCAGGAGGTCAGTAAGGGAAGCCAAATCTAGACAGAAGAAACATTGCAAAATCAGTGGATAGAGGGACAAACCTTTACAGGTACATAAGTGAAAAAGAAAGGCAAAGGGAGAGTTAGTGAGACTGAAGGGGAGGATGGGGGCCACGTGGAGGATGACAACAGTAAAGCTGACATATTGAACAGGTATTTCTGCTCAGTCTTTACTGAGGAAGAGGAGGGTAATGGGTCTGAAGGGAGTACATAGGGTGAGAATGGTGCAGAATGGACACAAGTTCCTTTACATGAGAAAGGGTCCTGAAGGAACTGGAAGTAATAAGAGTTGATAAAGTAATGGGGCCAGATGGGGTGCGCCCAGGGTCCTTAAGAACTAAGAGAGGTGGTGGCTGAGCCTCTGGCTATCCTGTTTAGCTGATCACTGGAAACAGGGAGGTACCCAAAGACTGGAGGACAGCAGATGTAGTCCCCTTATACAAAAGTGGGAACAAAGAGGAAGCGGGAACTACAGACCAGTCAGCCTCACCTCGGTAGTGGGAAGATCATGGAAGCACTACTGAAAGAGAGACTGGTGGAACATCTGGTTGTCAATGGACTACAGGACCCAAGGCAGCATGGTTTCACCAGGGGAGGTCATGTCAGACCAACCTCTTGAATTTTTGACTGGGTGACTAGGAGGTGGATCAGGAGGGAGTGGACATGGCCTATCTGGACTTCAGCTAGGCCTTGACACTGTGCCACATAGAAGACTATTACACAAACTGGGGAATATGGGTGTAGGCAGGACAGCAGTGTGGTGGGTAGGTAACTGGCTGGGTGGTAGGACACAGAGGGTGGTGGTAAATGGCTGTCACTCCACAGAGGGAAGAGTGACCAGTGGGGTACCTCAGGATCAGTGCTGGACCGGTCCTATTCAACATCTTCATCAGTGACATTATGAGGCCTAGAAGGCAGAATTTCACTGTTCGCTGATGACACAAAGCTCTGTAACAGAGTAGACACACCAGAGGGTGTAGACAGAATGAGACAGATCTGCAGAAACTTGAAGAATGGTCAGGGGTTTGGCAGCTGAAATTCAATGCAAAGAAGTGCAAGATAATGCACATGGGGCACAAAACCCTGGCACTATATATCAGTTGGGGGTGGATATAGCATGCACCAAGCAGGAAAGGAATCTTGGGTTATCATCTCTGATGACCTCAAGGTAGGGAAACAGTGACAAGGCAGTAGGTAAAGCAAATAGGATGCTGGGATGCATAGGCAGGGCATCACCAGCAGGAAAACGGAGGTCATAATTCCACTATACAAGACATTAGTGAAGCCCCAACTGGAGTACAGTGTACATTCTGGAGACCTTACCTCACGTAAGGAGATGGACAGGGTAGAGAAGGTTCAGAGGAGGGCAACAAAGATGGTACATGGATTGCATCACAAGTCCTATGAGGACAGGTTGAAGGAACTGAATATGTACTCCCTGGAGGAGAGGATGGAGAGAGGATATGATAGAGAAACATAGAAACATAGAATTTGACGGCAAATAAGGACCGCTGACCCACCCAGTCTGCCCATTTCCTACCTACTGGATAAGCTGCAGATCCTAGTTAACCAGCAGCCTACTTTTCCTACCCCCACCCCTAGAATTGCCTTATGACTGTCCCATGCATGCTTGAATTCCACCACTGTTTTTGACTCACAACCTCTTCCGGAAGGCTGTTCCATGCATCCACAACCCTCTGTGAAAAATATATTCCTTAAATTACCTCTGAGCCACCCCCGCCCATCTTCAAATTGTGCCCTCTTGTTCTTGCACACCTCTTTTTTGAAAGATGCTACCTCTTGGACTTTGTTGATTCCCTTGAGGTACTTGAACGTTTATCATGTCCCCTCCTCCTCTTTCCTTGAGGCTATACATATTAAGCTCCTTTCGTCTCTCTTCATATGTCTTCATACAAGACATACAAGTATCTTACAGGAGGAACAGGTGCAGGAATACACTATTTTTAAGCAAATACACTATTTTTGCTTAAAAGATGTTCCAGGACTAGAGGGCATGGGATGAAGTTGTACAGGATGATTCAGAGGAAATGTGAGGAAGAATTTCTTCACGGAACGGTAGTGGACAAGGGAACACCCTGCCAGAGGAAGTGGTGGGGCAAACAATCATCGGATTTAAGAATGCATGGGATAGACAAAGGAATTCCGGAGGTCAGGGGTAAGGGCAACAGACTTCTAGGAAAACATAAGAAAAAATTACTCACCTTAGTAATGTTGTTTCTTCTAATGAGTCTTGCTATATTATGACATATGCAGTTTGTCCCAGCCTTAGAACTGCTCCGGAGGTGAAAGAGTTAACTTCCATGCCAGGCATGGAATCTTGAGCGAGCTCGGTTGAAAAAACTCTGTCTGTTGATCTTCAAACTGAAACTGTCAGATCTTTGCGAGCAAAAAAACTCGCTAAAGTTCTGTGTGGAAGCTGTAAACCCACACTAGCCAACTGGCTACTAAAATATTAACACATTTTCTGGTCCCAAAACCAAGACTCAAGTCAGGGGACCAGAAAATAAAATAAAATACAACACCCAAACACCCCAAAAGGAGGGATGAAAACACAAGGTGGACATCATTAAGTGCTAACACTGCACTGCTCACCCACATCCCAAGAGCAGAGGTTATGAGAGGGGCAGCTGGGAGGATAATATACAAGACTCCATTAGAAGAAACAACATTACTAAGGTGAGTAATTTTTTCTTCAAACAACATGAAGTCTTGCTATATTATGACAGATGCAGACTACACAGCAGTACCTCCATGGAGGAGGACAGAACCTACTTAGGAAATAGGCTCTGAAGCACAGCTGTGTTAAACCGAGCATCCCTCCTAGCCTAGATGTCCAGGGAGTAATGCTTGTGAAAATGTGTACTGTTTTCCAGGTAGCTGCTTGACATATCTCTAAGATAGGATCTCCATGGCCACAGCTAGGACGCAGCAGTACCTCTGTAGAGTGAGCCCTCAGGCCTGAAGGGGAACCTTCCCAGTTTTTGATAGCAAAATTGATACAAGAGACAATCCACCTGGCAATGGATCTTTAGTGGCAGGTTTCCTTTCCCAACCTCACCATAAGTGAGGAACAGTTGGAGGGAGTCAAACCTGTGACCCTTGGTCGTCTATGTAGTAACTAAGGGCTCTCTTTACATCTAACTGTGCAGCCTCCTCTCGCTAGAGGAGGAATGGTCAGTGAAGTACACTGGAAGAGATATAGATTGATTAAGGTGGAAATCTGAAACCACCTTAGGCAAGAACTTCCTGTTAGTCCTGAGGACTACCTTATCTCTGTGAAAGAAGATAAAATTAGGCTCCACTGACAAAGCTTGTAATTCACTTATGCGCCTGGCAGAAGTGATGGCTACTAGAAACACAGTTTTCCAAGTCAAGTACTTAAGCTCTGCTGAAGACAAAGGCTCAAAGCGGGTTGCATCAGCTGAGCAATGCAAACATTAGATCCCAGGCAGGAGCAGGGTCCCTGAATGGAGGGTTGGTATGAAGCAATCCCTTGAAAAACTTGGAGAATACAGGGTGAGCAGAAAGAGAAGAGGTCTTTCCTGCTGAAATAAAAGCAGAGACAGCTGCCAAATGCACTTTCAGGGTAGCTGGCCTCAGCCCCAAAGTATTTAGATGGACCATATAGTCCAAGACTGTGGGCAAATCAGCAGATTCTGGGAAATATGCTTCCCAGAGCACCAGATGGAAAACCTTTTCCATTTAGAATTATAAGTAGCTCTGGTGGAAGGCTTCCTAGAAGCTTTCAAGATTTCAGTACACCTTGAGAAAGGTGTAGGTCAGCAACTCTAACTCCTCAAGAGCCAGGCCTTGAGGTTGAGATTTGAGATTCGGATACCAAACTCTCCACTGGGCACAGGTTAACAGGTTGTGATTCCTGGGGAGACACAGGGAAGATGGACTGCTAAGGACAGAAGGAGTGGATACCAGGGCTGTCTGGCCCAATCTGGAGCAATCAGAATCATCTTGCAAGGTTGAGATCTGATTTTGACTAGCAACTTGAACAAGAGAGGAAGGGGAAGGCATAGAGGAACTTCCTTCCAATCGAGAAGGAAGGCATCCAGAGGGACTGAGCCCAACACTGGGGCCTGCAACAAAAAGCGGAAGTTGGTGATTGTCTGGGGCTGCAAAAGATTTATCTGAGGGTGCCCCACCTGGCAAATACTAACCCCAGTACTAGGGGATCCAGTGACCATTCGTGATGGCCCTGGGAAATCCTGCTGAGAGCATCTGTCAGGACATTGTCCTTGCCTGGGAGGTGAACTGCCATGAGGGAGATGTTCAGGAATAAGCCAGAGACTACAACTTCATTGCCTCGGTGCACAAGGCGAAGACCGAGTGCCCCTTGCTGTTGATGTACCACATTGTAGTGGTTGTCTGTTCTGACCTGTACCACTTTGTTCTGAACAGATGCAGAAAAACCTGAAGTGCTAGAAAACAGCTCTGAGTTCCAACAGATTGATGTGGAGCAGAGATTCCTGAGGGACCACAATCCCTGGGTGGTGAGGTCGCCCATGAGCTCCCCATCCCAAGAGGGACGATCTGTAGTAAGGGTCAAGGAGTGAGATTGAGGGATGAAAGGAACCCCTGTCTCAGATTGCTCTGATCCTGCCACCACTGCAGGGCCTGGATCAGGTTCGAGTTACTGGGATCAATTTGGTAGAGGATCTCCTTTGAGACCAGAAGGCTCTCAAATGGAACTGAATGTCCCTCATCTGAAATCTTGTTCTCGCACTACAGCTGTGGAAGCAGCCATGTGCCCTAGGAGCTGTAGAAGTGCCTTGCTGGTCGAGAGACCTGCAGAGTGAAGGAGGAGGCCAGAGCCACCAGGGTCTTTACTCTTTCTAGAGGAAGGAAAGCTCTGGCCTGCTTTGTGTCCAGTTCTGCGCCTATGAAGATGAGTAGCTGAACAGGCTCTAGAACTGACTTTGGGAGATTGAGAAGAAAACCTAGAGATGTAAGCAGCTGCTGGGTAACCTGAAGGTGTGATTTGATTCTGGTCTGAGACTGACCCACTATGAGCCAGTCGTCCAGGTAAGGAAAGATGGCAATCTTTTGCCTTCTTAAGTGAGCAACTGCTACTGCCAGGCATTTTGTGAATACCCTTGGGGCAGAGGTAAGGCCGGGGCATTGCTCTGAACTGGTAATGGCCTGAGGGGCAGTTCGAATCTGAGGTACTTTCGGTGGGAGCTTCTGATGAGAACATGGAAGTAGGCATCCTTGAGGTCCAGGGACGCTAGCCAGTCCCCTGGCCTTAGGGAGGGTAAAATAATTTAGAGTTACCATTTTGAATTTTGGTTTTAAAAGGTGCTTGTTTAGGTATCTGAGATCCAGGATGGGCCGCCATTCTCCTGTCTTTTTGGTGTAAGGAAGTACCTGGAGTACAGTCCTTTGCCCTGGTGTAGGGAGGAACCCTTTCACAGCTCTGAGAGCCAGGAGGGTTGAGACTTCTGTTTCAAACCAAGAGCCTCTAATGGATTTGCAGGTGGAAAAGATCTGGTTCTCATCTTTGGAAATTTTTTGAAGCTGAGACCAGTCCCTGGCTTACTACTTCCAGGACCCACTTGTCTGATGTTAAAGACTCCAGTCCTGGACGGAGTAAGCCAGCCTGCCCCTACAGGTAATGAAGAATCAGCCCTGGGCATCCCATCAGGTGCCTGTTTGGCAGGGGCTTTAGGGTGAGGGGTGGGAGCAGGCCTGCTCGTACCCCTCTGCCTCCTCCCTCTGAAGAACCCCCTCTGGGCATAAGCATGAGGAGGCCTGGGCTTGGTAAAAGGCCTGTGAAAGGCCGCCCTGCCCCTGGAAGGCTGCCTCTGAGGAGTGGCTTGCCTCTCCTTGCCTGTGCACTCCTATAAGTGGTCCTATACTCATCCATTTTTCATGTAATTCTCTGTCTGCTCCCCAAACAGAGAATTACCCACAACAGGAAAATCCATGGCCTTAGCCTGGGTATCCTGTGACAGGCTAGTACACCTGAGCCAAGCCATTCTACAAAAGCCACAGATGTAGCCATGACTCTTGAAGATACATCATTAGAGTCCACTGCAGCATGGAATTGCACCTTGGATGCCTCAATACCATCAGCAGCCACTTGTTCCAGCTCCTTGGCAAGCTGGTCAGGGACCTGTTTCGCTAAAGCCATAACAGTATCCCATCTGGATTTCTGGTATCTTGCAACATAGGCCATATAATTTGCCTGTCTGAGGCCCAAGGATGCTGCCATGTATTGTTTCTTTGCCATGGCATCAATCCTCCTGGAGTCCTTGTCTGGGGTGTGTGAGCCAAGGGAATATTTGCCTTATCACAGGCTGCAGCCTGCACTACCCCAACATGGCTGCATTGTTGTGAAAGGAACTCCGTATCAGGGCTGACAATGTGTACCTCCTGTCCATCTTTTATCCACAGGAGGTAAAGAATTAGGAGCTTTTAAAATTTTTATTGTCGGTTTCTAAAAGATTTATGTAAAGGAATAGACAATCTCCTGGACTCTGGGATATCCATCATTTCCACATAGTCAGGCTCCTCCTGTTCATCCACAGCTTCTTCCAAAGGGAGCTGGAGGGTTTCAGCAACTTTTATAAAACAGAAAATGAGAAGGGACTCAGAAAGCCTAGGGGAGACACTCCTGAAGGTCTGTCTGGGGAGATGTCCGTTCAATGGGCACATCCAGACTTTCAAAATCACATTCACACTCTTCATAATCCACCTCCTCCTCCCGGTTCATAAAATTCTCTATATCATATTCTTGAACTCGTGGAACCGAATCGAACCGACAGTTTACCTGATGGTGGCAGTTCGACGGAACCGGGAAAGCGACTGACAATTTGGATCGCTTTGGCTATCTCTGCAGCGGTTGAAGAAGAAATTTGGCTCCACACCTGCTGATTTTCTAGTCCTCTTTGCTGGAACTGGCTCCTCCGAGTCAGCTCTTCGTTTGCCCAAGGAAGTCTCGCCTGGTCAGAGGGCACCCTCCGTTCGGTTGGCACCAAACCGGCTGGCCATCCGGTCAGCGGACTTTTTGGCCTCGCCCTGAGCCTACCAACTCTTTATCCAGGGTAGCTGCAGGAAATTCTTCAAATCTGGCAGTCTGCATTGAGATGGTCAAACCCCAAACAATAAACACATGTGGTGTATGGGTCAGCCTTGGCAAAGGCTTCCCACAGACACTACAGTGCTGAAACCCAGTGGGCCGGTTTTCTTTTGGGATTCCTCAGACATAATGCCAGCCTAACCAAAAATCTCTGTCCTTTTCCGCAAATCGCCAAGCAAGACACCCTTATCGGTTCCCAACCGTGTCATGGGTCGTGGAAAAACCGTATGAAATCCGCTTTTAGAACCGATAAGAACGGGAACCGCACTCTAAATGTAATTTAATAAGTTTTAACAACAACCTGATCGGTTCAAACCGAACCGATAACAACGTTTAAGTTCCACACACAGAATGTAAACCTATCTATTACTTACGATACCATAGACAGAGCTTGAACCGACCGGTTGCGGTTAAAATAAATATAATTGCGGTTTAAAAACGAGAATAACCACTTTTAACCGAGAAATTAACCGAGCAGTAGGAGGAATCTCCAGAGCGACTGTTCAGTGAGGCAGAGTAAAGAATCTGACAGTTTCAGTTTGAAGATCAACAGATAGAGTTTTTCAACCGAGCTCACGCTCAAGATTCCATGCATGGCATGGAAGTTAACTCTTTCACCGGAGCAGTTCTAAGGCTGGGACAAACTGCATATGTCATAATATAGCAAGACTTCATGTTGTCTGAAACTGAACTTACAAGCTCAAATGGGCAGACTGGGTGGGCCATAGGCCCTTATCTGCCGACACTGTCTATGTATCTATGTATCACTATGGCATAGCGCCTCTGGGTCACTGATCTCTTTATGATTTTCAAAAGATATTTCCTGGGATAACAGAATTATCACCGCTCTCCTTTTCCCACCCTTGTAGAGCTGATTCTGCTGCAACATTGTACCCAAAGCGTTGGAATTTTTATGCTCAGTCCAAGGACATATGTGTTTCCTGCAATAAAATTATCCCCGTCTTTCTTTTCTAAAAGTTGAAATAGGCGGAACGTTTAATCGGATTTCTATCCCATTTACATTCAGAGATAGTAGTAATGAAGACTTCACCATTTGTGCTGTCAGTCAGACATTGGATGAACGTATCCTGTTTGTAACTGTTACATATCTCTTCCTCCATGTTCGTGCCATTTCACCCCTGTGTACCAAATTATTATACCTTCAATTATCTTATTTATAATCTCTAACTGAAACAATGTATGGTGACTGCCTGTTTAGATGTATAAAAACGAACTCAGTCCAAGTGTTTAAACTACACAAGATCTAATAAACTCGGCTGAAAGCCAAGAACAATCAACCTTTGCAGGTCTGTTGCTGATTCACTCTGCTCTGAATTTCTAGGCCTCTAAAATAATCAGATGCCAACAGAGCATCAACTATTTCACACCAAGTGGATATGCCTGGTTTAATATGTCTCTAATCATGATTAAACAAATAAGCAACTCCAAGGTAGGGAAAGGATGTTTACCTCTTCTGTAGAGGGGCAGATAAATTTGCCCTGTGGGGAGTTTCAAGGCAACACCAAGGGCCCCCAGCACCACTATTTCCCTGAGTATCTAGCAGTGCAATAGCTGCACTGCAAATAAAAAGAGGAGCTGGAACCCCAGGAAATAGTTCCCAGATACCTCATCTCCAGTAGGGCCTTATGAGTACGTCAACCGAGTAGGGATGAAATTCTGACCAAACAGTGGTCAGGTGGGCATGTAGCACTGTAAAAATTGCATTAAATCATCTCTCTAATCCTGGGCTAATTTTTAATATGATAATGGCAGTTGGAGGTCCATCTATCAGATTCGGGGTAATAACACATGGGTATCTTTCAGGATTTCTCTCTGGTTTTCAGACTCTTCCCTGCCTATTAACCCAAGAATATTGAAGAATCTCTATTTCTTACATACCACCATGCACCTTCCTCCCAAATATCATTGCATACCCCTGACAGCAAAGTCGCCTCCACCTCAATTGAACATTTGTGTCCTTATTATAAGTCCCTGCAGTGTTCTTCTCACCATTCACTCCAGTGCAGGTCATTGGAATCATTGTAGAAGGTTTTTAACATCTCCTAATGTCTCTTGGCTCTGTCTCTTTCTGGAATTGAAATCGTGTAGTGTAGTGTCCCAAACAGCATCGCGAAAGCCTTGTTGGGTTTTCCTCAATGTGAGTTCATCTTGGGGAGTTGAGCAAGTCCCTTGATTTGGAGTGCTTTTGTGGCTTCTTCTGATGACTCAAATGTTTGGGGACCATCTGGAAACATGATGGTTAGTCGTGTTGGATATGGAGGGTGAATTTGAGTTGCTGTTACTTTAAGAGGTGAAGTATCGGTGCATAGGTCTCATGCTTAGCTGAGACAGATGGGGAGTTATTATTATCCAAGTAGATATGTTTATTTTGTATTTAGTGTTCCGCATTCTCCAAGTCCTGGTGAGTATTGTTTGCTTTGTGTCAAAGTTTAAGAACTTCATAATAATAGAGCAGGGTTGTCTGTCAGGCTGAACTGGTTTCAGCAAGAGAGCCCTATGTACTGCTTTATATCGAATCTGAATGCCGGATCTAGCTGAAGCTAGTCACGGAGCAGCTCCTCCACAAAGTGTAAAAGATCTTTCCTCTTCGTCCCTCAGGAACCCCATGTATTCTAAAATTATTCCTGCGCGATCTGTTTTCCAGATCCTCACATTTCTCTCTCTCAAGGTATTCTGTTCATCCAGTAAGTGCACAGCCATGTGTTCAGGCCTATCAGTCCAGTCATCGATTTCTGTATGCTGTGCTTCTACTTGTGCGACTCGGGCTGAGAATTTACTTATTTCTGCAGTTAATTCCATTCAAAAGTACAAACCTCAGTCCTGAACTCCTGCAACTCAGTTAGAATGATAGCATTACTAAGTTGCTCAGACGAGGCCCCATTTGAAGCCGCTATGTCTAGTAGGAAGGCTGCAGGGCTTGCTGGAGGGCTTAGATAATCCTGTAGAATCTTTACTTGGGGGCACGTATGTCCGCTTTGCTCTCCATTCAATGTTGTGACTCTCCTGATGATCTCTTGTAGTTATTTTGTAGTTTTAGGTATGGGAGAGTCTGCTTTTAGCCCAGGATCCGTGGAGCTGGCTTTTTACCCTTGTATCCCAGTCGGTGATGTCACCGGAAGTTAGCTGAGAGTTTTAATAAGTATTTTAAGTGTTTTAAAATCAAGATAGTGACACACACACACACCACAGTCAAAAACTCTATGGGCTGTGCAAATAGATTTATTGTTTCTGAAATGGAGGTGTATGGGAAGCTTAAGGCATTGAACAAATATAAATCGGTGGACCGGATGGAATTCATCCACACTTTTTAAGCAATGCGGCCAAGGAACTGGCTACAGGCCACTCACAATACTGTTCAATAAATCTTGGAAACAGGAGTAACTCCCACTGATTGGAGATTAGCTAACATTACCCCCGATTTACAAGGCTGGGGACAAATCATTGGTGGAAATTATCGTCCAATAAGTATAACCTCAGTTGTAGGAAAATCTTGGAGAGTTTTGTTAAAACTCTTAGAAGAAAAATCTTATGGAGCTGGGGCATGTGGACATGTCCCAGCATAGTTTTGAGAGGAGGAAGTTGTGTGACCAATCTCCTAGACTTTTTCGATATAGTCAGTCAGGCCCTGACAGTGGACTCTCAGACGCGATATACTTACACTACGCTAAAGTGTGTGATTCCTGTCACACTGTATCTTGATTGATATTTTGTATGACATGGGGGTGGATCCAGGGTTAGTGATGTGGATACAATCTTGGCTAAGGGATCAATTACAGAGAGTGGAAGTCAGGGTTACACTGGGCTGGGGTAAAGTCACTCAGTGGAGTGCCCTAGGGTTCAATTCTGTGACCACTCCTGTTCTCTACTTTTGTTCTAAGTAAGCAGATGTCTGAAGGAGTATGGCTAACAAGTACGCAGATGATACAAAGGTGGGAGCTATGGTAAATAACTTAGAGGCTATACAAAATCGCTAAAGAGGCTGGAGGCATGGGCTAATAAATATAAACTCAGATTTAATGAACACAAGTGCAGAGTGATGCATTTTGGGTTTAATAATTTGCAAGCGGTATACACAATTAATAACAAACACTTAGTACTGAAACTGAAAGGGACCTCAAGTAACAATCACCAGTAACTTACTTTTGATGCACATAATAAAAATGTCATTAACAGGTAAACAGAACTATAGGAAATATTTTTAGAAATACCAAAAGTAGGAATAGGGAGGTCCTGATCCCGCTCTATAAATCTCTGGTGAGGGTTTTGCGGTAGCTGATCTTTTAGTGTGGGCAATCATGCGCCTGAGGCATTGGCGATGCAGTTGGCACCTATAATAGGGTGCTATCGGATGCCATTGACTCCTCAAGACTGTTCTGTATGACCTAAATCTTCCTACTTGAGGTCCCCTTGGTTTGACGGGAACTCAGGAGTTGAAGAAGATGGGTCGGAGGTTTATTTATTTATTTATTTAAGAGTTTTACTAGGAAGGCAAGCTGAGCAGAGCAATCGCTTGATTCCAGATGCGCCCTGGAGACAGTACATAAAATAAGGAGGACAACAATAAAGATACACTAATACAGCAATGGAAAAGAAATCATGGTGACAATAGTTCAGTATAGCAGTGTACATTAGGCAGGATTATACAAGCTCTGCTGGAGGAAGACCTGGCTGGAGGAGGACAAACTGCTCTCTGCGTATGCGATTATAATGAGTACCAGGGGCAATCAAGCATAAGAAGGCAGAATTTCTATCAAGGGAGACTGATGTCGGGAGGAACCAACCAGCTGCACTTTTTCGGACTGTGGATAGGCTACTTCATCCGCCTGTCTACAGCCAAGAAGGATTTTTCCAATGCTGAATTCAGAGAGTTTGCTCGGTTCTTCTCGGACAGGGTGTCTGATATCTGGCAGAGAATTCCTTCAGTCAGCCAGTCTAGAGCTGACAGTGGTCGCCAAAGTATCCTGAGTGTGCTCCATCTGGTTGGGAGAGTTTAGCCGGTGGAGGTAAATGAAGTCATTGAGGTAGCGACCAATCTAAAGCACACTTTTTGTGAACTGGACCTGGCGCCGACAAGTTTCTTGATGAGATGTGTCGACACTATTGGCCTGCTGTTTGACTTGATTATCTGGTGCTCTCTGTCAGAGAGGGTCTTTCCTGATGCCTTGAAATAGGTGTTGGTGGGACCGCCTCTAAAGAAAACACCTTTGGACCTGGAGGTCAGGGCAGATTACTGTCCCATCTCCAACCTCCCATTTTTGGTGAAGATTGTGGAGAAGGTAGTGGCGCTTCAGTTGGAGAAGCACCTTGTGACCCATGAGTTATATGAACCACTCCAGTTGGGGTTTCAGGTGAGGCATAGCACAGAAACCATGCTTGTTCAGGTGCAGAACGATATCCTCAGGGCTAGAGATTGAGGGAAAGGACAATTCTTGTTCTCACCTCAGTATTTAACACTGTGGGCCATGAGTGTTGCTGGACTGCCTCAGGGAATTTTGTGGACTCACCGGTATGGTCATCTGCTGGTTTGAGTAGTTTTTAACCAACAGGAGGCAAAGCATTGTGATGGGGAACTTCTCCTTCACCTCTAGTCTCCAGCTGTGCAGAGTTCCTCAGGATTCAGTTTTGTCCCCAATGTTGTTCGTGCAGTGTACATGCTGCCCTGGGGGTCATTAGAAGTATGGGCTGGGGTTTCATTACTATGCTGATGATACCCAGCTATACTCATCCTTTGCCCCAGGAACATCCAACACGGCAGGCTTGCAAAACAGCTGCCTTTCTGAGATCAATAACTGGATGGCCTCCAGCTGGTGGACCTTCCTAGTTTGATACAAGCCTTGGTGACATCAAGGCTCGACTACTGTAATGCGCCTCCCTCGGGTCACGCGATCTCTCCACAGAATGCAGCTGCCAGGTTACTTATTGGGAAGCCTATATATTGCCATATTACACCGGTACTGCATGAGCTGCACTGGCTGCCTGCCAGGGGAGGATCCTCTTAAGGTGGGTCTCCTCACCTCTAAGGTCCTACATGACCAGGGCCCTGGGTTACCTGATAGACCTTCTTACATCTGCTGTCTTGGTCTGTCCACTCCATTCCTCTGGTAGGGGCCTGCTATTCCCAGGACGAGGTTAAAGATGGTTGGTGACAGGGCATTTAGTGTCGCTGGCCCCATCCTGTGAAATTTGCTACCCTCAGGGATAGGGAGGACCAATCTTTGGAGGTATTCAAGGCCCGCCTCAAGGTCCTCCTGTTTGCCCAGGCTTTTCCCAACCTAGCTTTTTAAGCGAGATCATTGTGCTAAGGTTTGATCTCAGTTCCCAGCCTCCATGCTTTTAAATCTTTTAGGCAAATTTATTTTATTTCATAATTTATGGAATTTAATGTCTACTGATATTTGTTCTGAGTTTTGGCTGTGTTTATTTGTTTACTGTATTTGTACGGCGATAGAGCTCTGGGATTGGGCATCTTTTTTAAATAAAATTGCCTTGCCTTGCCATACTAGAGTATGGAGCACCAATGACTACACCTCAAAGTGCACACATAACAAAATTAAGAGAGAGGGTACAGAGAAGATACACAAAATGGATAAAGGGAATGAAGTCACTGAGTCATAGCGACCAATTGCAACAGTTAGAATGTTTTTCTCTTGACTACAGGAAAACTTGGGGTGATCTTTGCTTGTCTGTAGAGCCTTTGAACTTGGTGCTATAGGAGTCTGCTGGACTACAATACAAATCTAATACTGGAAGAGAATCCAGAAGGCATAATAGATAATTAAAGGGGATCTGTTCAGCACTACAAAGCGGGACACTGGTTTAGTCAAAGAGCAGTGGACGATGGAACAGACTTCCCTAAGGTTGTGGAAGCACTTAATCTAGAGTCATTTAAGAACCACTTAGATATTTAGATAGTCGTTAGAATTAGACACTGCTTCCACCAACATGTGGCAAGTCTTACATAGCTATTATTGTCGCTAGACTTGTAAACAAACCTATGATAGACAAAGCACATGTCTGGGAGGGATAGGAAAGGGCTCCTAGAATCGCTCAGCATCATCAATGACACTATGAGTACAGCCCTTTCTCTGAGTGTGCACTCAGTCTATCAACTGGACTGATACACATGCCACAGGAAAAGGAGAGGCCGAGCAAGCTATCTGAAGTCAATATCCCCCCAAATCATGGATCAGTGGCTAGATGGGGATGTCTACAAAACAGGTATGTGGGGCATTTGAAGGGGTGAGCTAGCAAGGGTAATTTAGACTGAGCTAAGTGCTAGCAGCTGTATAACCAAAGATCATAGTAGGTTGGAAGGGGCGTCAGTTTGAAGGATTGTGGGTATTGGAGGGTGGGAATCAAGCTACAGAGGAAAAGGAGAAGCCCAGGATTGTATGTGGTTAATGTTTGAACTACACGGCCACTGTGAATAGACACACGTGCAAACCTGGGCTATTATCTTCACAACACTTTCCCAGCCTCTGACTGTGAAACCAAGGAAGAAGTGGTACTGATTGATGAGGAGAGAGAGAGAGAAGTGTTAACAATGCGATTAAAGGTGTAAGATGATTGTTTTGGGGGGGCTCAGGCTGATCCCCTTGGGGGATCTCGGCTCCCACTGGCTGCCTCTTAATGCACGAGCTTACCCCTGGGCAGGGCTGCGTCCTCCCCAAGGTCACCAGTAATGTGCCCTGGCTTACCCCCCAGTGTGGGCAATATGGGAGCGGGACCCACCCGCGGTCATGTTGGCAGCAGAGGTGGCGGAGCAGGGTTTCATGCCTGTGCCAGTATTTTGTGCTGTATGGGGCAGAGATATGCAATGACAGCCTGTGTCTGCCCCGCCCCACTAGTATGGTACCAGAACAGCGGATCCCCCTAGCCTCCATCAGGGGTCCAGAACATGCAGAACACACTACCCCTGAGAAGGACAGCAGTCCCTAGGACACCCGATCTTTCCCCCACCAGCTGGCCCTCCAATGTCCAGAGTCTGTTCCCGAACCCAGGTCGTCAAGCGTAGACGGATGCACTGCCTCAGATGAATGTTTATGGGACGACACTTATTCAGATACCAATTAAATTATGGGACTAATACCAAAATTGAGCAGAAGTGTAAAAAAAAAATGAGTTAATTTTTTTTAAACCATCATGAAATGTTTCATGTCAGTACCAAAAAGCTTATCAATTTACATTATAATTATGAAAAAGTATATTGGTTACATTTATTTTAAAGAAACAACAGTTCCATTGTGATATTAATATGTATCTATAGCTAGAGAAAACTGCCCGCTTTTCCTATCGATAATATAATATTAACACCATTTTAATGGCTGGACTCAAGTTTTCATTAAAATAAAATGAGGTTTCTAGCCCCAAAAGTTCAAAAGTTAGATCTTTCAAAATATATTTTCTTTAAAATGTGATAACTTTGGAACCGTTAAGGCAAAATCATTTTTTTAAATTAAAGCTTGGAATCCCAAGTAGTTATATTGTTACTACAGTATATCGCTACAGTGACAAAATATATTTTCTTTAAAATGTGATAACTGGCTAGCCCCATGGCACTGGGCAATGGGGGACTGTCTGTGCCTGGCAGCCAGGGTTCATGCCTGAGCCTGGGCGTCAGGAGCAGAGGCCGGCAGGGAGGCTCAATAGGGTCTTCTGGATGCTCTCCTCCAGAGGAGGGAGGGTTGCAGATGCACCACCTTTGGCAGCTCCTCGTGGCCAGTTCAGCCTTGCACTTCATGTGTGGTGACCTACATGCCACATGCGTGAGAAAGGAGGACATCGTAGTGTACATCCTGAAGGGGTAGGAGAACAAAATGGGAAAATGGCCACCCATACCGGCCGGGATGGCGGCACACCTCCCCTGGCAGTGAAGCCAGGAAGCCCCTGTGCTGCCTCCACCTGATACACAATCAAGGGGTGCGAAGGACCTTTGATCTCCCCTCCCAGTTGCCTCCCCACAGGTAGGGAGTCTCACCCCTAATGAAGGGATTCTTCGGTCAGTCAGGTAGCAGGGGCAGGGACAGCAGAATGGGGAGAGGCGGATTTGTGAGACCTGGCCGCCTGAAGAAGAGGGCGCCGGATTGGCAAGGGAAAAAATGTGATGACTTTGGAACTGTTAGGACAAAGATTTTTATTATTTTTTTAATTAAAGCTTGGGTCCCAAGTAGTTATATTGTTAATATAGCACCACAGTGACCATACAGCAATACAGAAAAAAGGTTTCGTATTGGTATAAAAAACAAAATGATTCACTGCATGTTTAAAGTCTTGTCATTTTTAACGTATTATATTGTGTATATGCATGCACTAGCATCATCACAGGTGAACTGTATTAACTGTTCAAATATTACAGCTTTCAAAATGTTGTTTCATGCTTTATAAATATATACCAGATTATTTGTGGAAATGATCAGACAATACCAGGGGCTGCTCTGTCTAAGAAACACATTCATTTCTAGTTACATAGATTGCTTCCTTACTTAGCAAGTTTTACAAGTGGAAGCTATGATTGCATTCTTTTAAATTGTCACTTACAGTGTTTTCAGAAAACTTTTGCATGTCCTCAAGAAACAAACAGAAACATAGAATTCTATGGCAGATAAGGATCGCAGTTGGCCCACCTAGTCTGCCCATGTTCCCTACCTACTGTCACATCATAGACTACTTGATCTTGAGCTTTACCACCCCTTTTCCTTGCTTCTAAGGTTCCTTATACCTATCCCATGCCTTCTTAAATTCCATTACAGTTTTTGTTCCTACCATCTTCTTTGGGAGGCTGTTCCAGGCATCCACAGACCCATTATGTGAAGAAGTGTTTCTTAAATTTCTCCAGATTCTACCTCCTCCAACTTCATCACATGACCCCTTGTTCTTCAGCATCCTTTCTCAGAAAAATGCTTCCTCTTGAACCTCATTTATACTCTTGAGGTATTCGAAGTCTATCATATCCCCTCTCCCTTCTTTCCTCCAGTCTGTGCATATCAAGGTCCTTCAGTCTCTCCTTATAGGGCTTTTGATGCACATCCTGTACCATTTTAGTTGCCCTCCTCTGACTGCCTCAACTCTGTCTATACCCTTTTGGAGATGAGGACTCAGAACTAGGCACGGTAGTCAAGGTGGGGTCTCACCAGAGGTAGATACAGAGTTATCACCACCTTCCTCTTTCTGATGGTGATACCTCTCCCTCACTATGCACCCTAGCATCCCACTGGCTCCTCCACTGTTTGGCCACCTTAGGTCATCAGATATGGTAACACCCAGGTCTCGCTCTGCTTTGATGGTCGCCAGTACCACTCCCCATTTTGTACTCTGACACTGGGTTTCTACACCCAAGTCCACGCCACATTTTTTGCACTGAAACTTAGTTGCCACTTTCTATATCACTCTTCAAGCTTACCTAGATCTCTATTCAGTTTTGCTACCCTCAAAGTGTCCACTCTATTGCAGATTTTTGTGTCATCTGCAAAAGACATACCTTCTCTTTAGTCCCTCTGCAATGTCGCTATGAAGATATTAAAGAGGACTGGTCCCAGTATTGACCCTTGCGGCACCCCACTTGTCACCCTGCCTTCCTCAGAGTGAACTCTGTTTACCACTACCCTCTGTTACCTGGCCTCCAACCAATTTCTTACCCAGTTTACCACTTCTAGTCTCACTCCTAGGCTGCCCAGCTTGTTTATGAGTCTCCTATGTTGAACAGTGTTGAAGGCCTTACTGAAATATAACCAAGTCCAAAACAAAGATGCACGCCCAGCCAAAAAAGACAGGCACACAGCGAACTGTATAAATTTCAAAGCTTTATTGCTCGGTACAAAAAGTGTGTGTGTGAATCAGACCACAAGCACCATTAGCCTCAGCGCTTTGGGACCTAGCCCTCGGCAGTGGTGTAGCGACAAGAAAAAACATACAGAATTTAAATACCAACACCAATTAATAGCTGTGATTCAGCCCAGCTGAGTACAATGTAAATTACAAAACTGCTAAAAAACAATTCTTGTCCAGGAGTTTCTGGTGGATTTGGGCCAGGCTGCCACACCATTTTTGTAGCAGCCGCCACCTGATGTATCTGTCACTCAGCCTCACATGGAAAGCGGGCTGAGGTCCGCTTTGTGCTGTTTGCACTTCCATGCACCCAGAGAGGCTCCTGCCTGGTCTGGTAGTAGTGAGCTGGACCGGTTGTAAACAAATATGGCGACATATGTGGAAGCCTGCATATGCACAGCCAGCCTTAAAGGAGCCATGGCTCCTGTGAACAGTGTGGCTGTAGCTGTTAGGTTAAAAAGTTCCCAGCTCCAGGGCAGGCAGCTGAGCTCGGACAGAATTATAAAACTCCTCCGGATGCTTGGTTGGGGATTTCCCAATCCCCAAATAGAGAGGAGACCGGAGCTGTAAAAGAAGGTGTGCATGCCTACCCACAGCCAGGAAGGCATGAAACAGCACTTCTTGTTTCTGGAGCACAGACAAACAAACGGGCTCCTCCAAATAAAATAGTACTTCCTGGCCCCATCCTGGCGAAGGCCAAGGCATGTAGTCAGCAGCCCTCAATTGGGCTTGTAAATAAAGGTGAAGGCTGCCAAAGTCAGGGGTAAAATCTAAATAAACATGGTGGCTCTCAGTAGTTCTCCTTGCCGCAAGGGTTCTGAGAAGGGTCAGAGGGTACCTTACTGCTGCACAGGAGGAGACTGGCCAATCAGGTGGGGAGAAAAGGGCTGGTATACACACCATTGTTCTCTTTATTAATACTTTAATTGTTTTTCATTAGTTGGGCATTTTAATTTTAGGTCACTGATGTTTCTATACAAAATTCAACTGGGTATAATGCCTCAAAGTATTTGTAGTTCATTTCAAGGATCTGTAAACTGGGCTACATGACAGCAGAGTAAGGATGTTTATTTGATCCCATATTTTCATACTGCTTTTGCTCAAAACTTATTTAACTTTGTTGTTACTAAATTATACAATAGTCTCTCTAGCAGTATCACCAGTCAAAAAGTTAGTCACTTTTAAGACAGCTCTTAGAAACAATATGTTTACAAATTCTGTCTGTAAATGTTTTTATGAATGTACTTTCGTTGGCCACCTATTGTATTGTATATGTTGTATGTGTTGTCTAGGTTTTGTATTAGTAGTGTCATAACTGGACGCTCAGAAAATGGGCTTTAGCCCACAGATCTTTCAATATAAAAATAAAATGAAATGTAATAAAATATAATCTACATTTAGTAGTAGATCTAGATTTTGCTATGTAGGTATTAGGAGACATGATCCCTTTACTTAGGATTTCATGACAAGTTGAATTCCTTTGGGAACAATTGCAGTGACTGGTGTGAATAAAGGTTCACTAGGAGAAAGTGTGTGTGTGTCTGTCTGTGGGGGAGGGGAGAGAGAGAACATCTCCTTAGTTAGACTTCCACATTATGGTGATGTGTGGTGGGTAGGGTGTATTGTTTGTATGAAGAGGAGGAGAGAAATTACATTTTTATCTCTTTTCAGATTCCTTAGACACTTGTGGTACATCAAGTTGTTATATTCTCAGTGTATATTGACATCAGTACATATCAGGCTACATGGTCTTAATTCCTTGAGGTCCCTCGACTAGAGTTTTTGTTTGACACTAATATTGTCAATTTATATTTAAATTATCATTTATACAGTCCTGTCACTACACTAGAGGTTTTGGAATTTCTTGGGCCTTATATCTAGCTTGAGAGTACAGATGGGTGACAGGTCCAGCTATACAGCCATACAGTGTGCACTGATGTTTTTAAGACAACTTTATTGGTAAATTATTGTCTATAATGCAGGCATTGAAACTTGGTGCCCTAAGACAATCTTAGTTTGTCTTTAATCTGGGTGGGGTTGCCTTTCAGTAATCACGTCCTTATACAAACTGTGACACTCACAGCTTGATTTAAGAGTCATCTGCTTCAGCAGTGTTATATGTCAATTAAATTTGTATGCAATAGGATTCTTTGTATGTGTGTTCCACCAAGCACCTTTGACCTGGGGACCCTCTTGGCTGAAGGCAGTATGGTACTGTTAAAACTTCTCTGACAACATCCTCTGTATTTTTAAATGAGTATTTTAAACCAATGGGGATTTTTTCTGTTTTTTTCTGCATGATCTAGCTGTTAAAAGTACTGTATTTTCTAAACAACTGCCATTAGCTTCTGAAGAAGGACTGGTTGGTCCGAAGCTAAAGCACTTTGTTCTTGTTGTTACATCTATGTTGGTCCATTAAAAGGTATCAGATCATTTGCTTCTGGATGAAATATAATGTGATGTGTCCTGGATTCTGGGAGGAGTTCCAGCTGGAAGCTAGAGGTGGAGATCATGTAGGAGGCTGCACGAGCCAGTAGACTAATCCGTGTGCAGATAGGCCCCTCGCCTGAAACTTCCAGGCAGAGTGCCTACCAGCCCAGCTTCCCAGCAGGAATCTGATCTGGACTGCCCACCTGTGTTTCCCAGTTGGGATTTATTTAATCTGCTGTCCTACAAATGTTAAGCCTGTAACCTGATTTGAACTGTTTGCCAGCTGGGAAGAAAGGCAATTTGGACTGGGTTTGAGACTGTCAAAAGCCTGACTGTGCTTAATTTAGTGAAAAAGCTGTGTGTCCTGGATGTCCTGGGTGACCACAAGCCTGAGTTGTCCCTTGAAAATGACAAAAGACCCGTGGGCAAAGACAACAAAAAGCCCATGGGTGAAGACGGCTAAAGGCTCTGGGCAAAGACAGTGAAAGGCCCATCATGGATGAAGAATCCAGCACCAGCTTATAACCTCCAGCCTGCAGTGGTGTTCCACGAGAGACTGTCTACTGCATTCAGAGCAGCACTGCCAAGCCTGATCCTTTCACCTCACCCCTGAAGCCTACAGAAACTGTAAATACCTCTGGCTATGGCCCCGAGATTTATTTTCCAAATGTTAGTCAGTTTAACTAGATAGTTAAAAGGGGTGAATTCTCATGGACTTGTTAATCTGTAAGAAAGCCCAGGCAGAAGATTGCAAAAACATTTGTTTACCCTTGTTGGAACCTAATTTGGGCCCTTTACCAAGTTCTGCCCTTTGAGTTCAAAAGACTGCCTTAAGTCATCTGGTTGGTTGGCCACCAGCAACGGTGAGGTACCCACCACAATGGCATTTACCATCTTTATGGCAGTGGGGGAAAGCTGGTGCACCTGGTGGGGTGGGTGGTACTGGGGCTGTGTGGGGACAACTGTTGAACAATTGTTTGATTCTATGCTGTTTTATTCCTATTTTCCCTTCCCTAAAATAAATAGGAGGTTTGTTTATGTTCTATTTCTGTTCAATGCTGTTGCTTTGTGTGACTTTATTCTGTGAGGGAAAAGTTAACTGTGTGTGGAGGAATTTTATATTTTATTCCTGGGGGAGATTAGGACCACATTGGGTAGCCTCTATATACACCTACTCCAGGTGGAGGCATCAAAACCTGTTGCTGGTATTCAAATTGTGTACTGCACCCGAAAGATCCCAGGCCAATCACAAGGTAAGTCGGTGTGTGAGGGGGCAGCAGGTGAGCACAACAGGAGAACCCTCCAGATAGGGAATAAGCAATGGTCTGACTCAAAATGTGCAATTTATTTTCAAGTATGAGGGGAAAACATACATAAGTGAACTGTGAAAGCCCTGACCCTTCACAGGCGATAATTTATGTAGTTTGAGTTAGGCCATTGTGTATTTGATTAATCAAACACCATACAAATACTGACTAGAATTTAGGTCAATAGTCGAAAACCTGACCCCGAGGGATGTTCTATTGACTGACAATTGTTATATTGCCTGAAGCTGGAGGCTTCACACTACTGACTAAAACAATCCAGTCAATATATGTTTTATTAAACCTTTTGTGCTACATTACACCTCTCTACATTAATTGAAGAAAACTTACCTTTGTTGTGATGCACTCTGGATTTAAAAATTGGAAGTTCATTAGTAACAGTGATCTCCCTTGGGCTCCATACAAACACCCCCTTCTCGTTGTATAATTTAAAGCTTTTCCTGGTAGTATATGTCCTACCTCCTCCCAGTCCCAACTTGTAACCTCAAATCCACTGGTTAGACTGAGAGCAACTTGTAACCTCCTGCTATCTCTAACTGGCCCTGAAATAGCAGTTGTATTTCCCTTCTGTCCCTCCACAACCAACTGCATCTCGATGGCATGCATGTGCGAGTGCAGCAGGCAATAGTTTTAGAACTACTGCACATTGCTAGGTACTCCTCACCACTGTTGGGGAGGACAGCGCTCAACAGTACCTAGCTTTTTGTATGTCATGTGATGGTCAACAGATCAATTATATGGCAGGATTTCAGTGCGAGTTTAATAAATCCATGTAATAATAGCCTAGGTTTGTGTAGCCGGTGACCTCATAGTTTAAATGGAATGACACAAACCTAGGCTCCTCCCCACCTGATTCCCCAAATTAAATTTTCCCCTCCCTAGCACAATCCCCAATAAATTCCCCTCCCAGCCCACCATGATCTATGAAGATACAGCTTTTAGCACCATGCCAGCAGTTGGCACCTTGTTCATTCTGAATCCCTCTCTCTAGCTCACCCATCCCCAAGCCCACATGTCTTTTTTCAACAACCCCTTCCGCCACCATCCATGATCAGGGTGGGGTTAATTTAACTTCCAGATATGTTAGTCGCCTCCCTCATCCCTAGCATGCATGCCTGCTCAAGGTATGGACACAATGTACACGAGGGAGTCAGGTGGCAGGGTCATAGTGTCACTGGTGGGCTCAGTGATGCTAGGACTGCTACCTTCCTCCCTCCCAGTCATGTGCTCTAACAATGGGATTGGCACGGTCCTGCAGGTCAGGAAGTTGGGGATGACTGATCTATCTGGAAACTGAATTCTGCCCTACCAAAAAATTATGAATTGGTAGAAGAAGAGGAGCCTCTACAAAAAAAGGGTATGTGGGTTTCTGGGATCAGGGCAGGGCTAGGAGGATGAATTCAGAATGAACAAGGTATCAGCTCCTGGCATGGTATCATGATCCATATAATCATATAATAACTGGCCAGCATTTTTTTTCTTAGGGCTGAGCTAGTTGTTATTTGCCATAATAACCTGTGGGTTATTATGGCTAGCATGCACTGTGTCATTCAAAAGCAGCCATTACCTCATTGGCTGTCCATTTACCTCTGGGTGGGTTGAACAATTCAAAATTGCTGACCAGCAATTTATAAAATAAAAAGGATGGGAAGTGTGCATACTATGACAATTTAATACACACCCGAGGGTGTGGATGCTTTAATAAACCCCTCGGGCTTTGCCTCCAGGTTTATGTAGCATCCCACACCTCGGGTGTGCATTAAATTTCATATCACACACTTCCCCATCCTTTATTCTATATGCATTGCAGTGGGAAAGGAGGGGCTTCAAGGGCAGTTAGGCTAAAGAGGGTAGACCCTAATGGGAGCTAGAGCTAGTGAGAGGGAATCTACTGGGGTATTGGTCTAGAGAGGGAGGAATGCTTTGGGAGATTGGAATATGAAGAAGAGGAATCAACTGTGGGTCTTTTAGGGAGGGATCAGCCTAGGGACAGGTGATCAGAATGAATGGTGCCAAGAGTCATGAGATTCAGATAGGTGGGCTTTTAAAAGTTATATTGGGGGGGGAGAAATCTGTCTAGAGAGGCCAGGGAAAAGATATCAACAGTCTCACTTTATTTTATGAGTATTATGTCTTTCCATTTTTGTCAAAAGCAAGAAAGAACTCTGTAGTAGAACGAGATAGTCAGCCAATAGAAAAAATTATTTTGCCATACACTGGTCGGATAAACAAATGACAGAGGAGATGAATATTCATGTGATGAAACAGAGAATTTACATGTACCTAGAAATGCTTCGTCTTACACGAGAGTTTTCCATAAACCATGCAAAAGTATCTCACAATTGGTACAGCAGCTATACGTAACCATGGTTGCTTACCATGAAGTCACAATGTATTTCTTATCCTTTATAAAAGGATTTGCAAAATAGCTCCAGGCCTGTGTTTACAATGCAAATCTGCCTGCCCTGACAGAGTAAACCTACTCTTCCAGTAAAACCAAGGTCAGCTTGTATAACATGCCTTTGATGTGTGTTTGTGTGTGTGATTACCTGACCATAACCCTCCCCTTCTTAGCTGTCATGCCCTTGCTTGTTAAATGACCTGAGGTATAAACTTGATTGGTTTGCTCATTTACCTACACATTATCCATTAAACCACATACACTATCTATAATGGAAAATGAGGATTCTTATCACTTTGGAAAGAGCCCTATGGTTACTGATGTACCAGGATATAACACTTAGATTAAATGTCACATTAAGTTTATTGTGTTGTATTGTGGATGTGATTGAAGCGTGTTGCATGTTTGTATTGTGTTGTCACTTGTACTTGCTAATGTTTGTGCTGACTTGCAACATGGATATCTTTTTATTTCTTGCATTTTTCTGCCCCTTCAATCTCTGACTCCTGCTGTCTCAAGCAGTCAAGGCATAGGCTTGCTGTGCCTTGTGTCTAATACCAATGGAGACCCTTCAATCAAGCCATAATTATGTCTCCCACAGTGGGGTTGGGGGGATACCTGAATTTTCCAAGGTTTGTCAGGCAGGCTGGACCAACAGACACAGGAGGGCCCAGATATACCTCGGTCCCGTCGCCTCAAGGCCAGGGCTGTGCCTTCTTCTCTAGTTCCTCCCCGTCAGATGCCAGCTTACGTGGGAAGAAGCGTGTTTATGTACAATGGTACTGCATGCAAGCCCTAACCAATGACCATCCCTAGCCTGCATACCTCGCTGCACTGCCACCCACGGACATCTAGGTGTCAGCATTGCAGCGGAGGCCGTGGACTCACCTTCCTGAGAGAGAAAGAACCTCTGGGATGCATCATCCTCTTCCCTCACCCGCCAGCCCTGACGACCTGGGATCCCAACACTGCAAACGGTAGTGCTACCACTGTGCCAATGGATCTTATGTATTTTATTCTAATGTAACCTTATCCCAAGACAGCCTTTGAAAACAGGCCCTTTGCCCTTAATAAGGGAACCTGTGAGTTGATCCCAACTGCAGACTACCAGTGCTCATCCATTCATGTCTTTACGGTTGCACTTCAAACCTTCCCACAACATGAAACTGTATGTTCTTACCCTTAGGTTGATTACAGAATGGATCATAACTCTAACACATGCACTTCACTCACACAACTGAAGATACATACCCCAGAACCGTGTTCTCTATGTCAATTACTGTATAAAGAAAGGAATTGCCTTGAACGATAATATGCCTTGAATCTCACTGTATTACTACCATCAACTGTTTCCATCCAATCATTTTACGGTTGTCTGTTGTACTGAATATCTGTCATAACTGTTCCTCACTTTTGACCACATTTGTTGTATTCTCCCACGCTGTGTCTGACAATAGAAACTGATTTGTCTAGCGAACCTAGCTGGTAAATAAGAACTAAAATAAATAAATTTCAGGGCTGTTATGTCGGTGAACCTCCAGTCAAACATGCTATGCTTAGGACATTGTATTAGCTGTACTGTTTGCTTCACTTGATGTTTCAAAATGCTTTTTAGAAAAATTGTAATTACCATTCTTATAGCATTATTATACACACTGTATCCCAAAATGCTTTACAAGCAATGAGGAGACTGGCAGTGAAGTGGTTGTAAATGTATAGAGGTGGCAATTTCACACCTCAATACCTGTATACAAGCCTTGGAAGATGGCATGAACTGGTTTATGGGAAAAGGGATGTCAACCAGAACACTGGAGAAAATCTCTTATTTCTTGCGAAAAGTGCCCTGGGTTCTTTTACTTCCACTTGGATATCCACCAGGACAGCATCAGAGGTGGGCAGTAGGGACCCTGGTTTAACGCCTCATTCAAAGGATGGCATACCCAACAGAACAGCATCCCACCTAGTACCAGTGAGGACGGTATAAGCCCAATCCCAGTGTGGGATTAGAACCTACAGCCCTTGGACCCATAGGCAGAGGGGCTGCCACCGAGTCACTCTGACATCTTAGGCCTGGTCCACACTACTTGAAAACTGTTTTTAAAACCAGTTTAATTCAACCATTTCAGTGCATCCATACTATTAATAACCATCCTATGTCTTTGAGGAGATGGGTCTCCCAGAACTGTATGCAGTACTCAGATGGGTCTCACCAGCTGTTTGTACAGATGGACAACTTCCTGTTTTCTATTGGGGATACTGGGATGCATAGGAGAGGCATCACCAGTAGAAAACAGGAAGTTATTATCCCTCTGTACAGACAGCTGGTGAGACCCCATCTGGAGTACTGCGGCAGTTCTGGAGACCCAATCTCCGCAAAGACATAGACAGGATGGAAGCTGTCCAGAGGAGGGCAACTAAAAGGGTGCAGGGTCTGCACCGGAAGACATATAGAAGAGAGACTAAAGGAGCTTAATATGTATAGCCTCGAGGAAAGGAGGGAGAGGGGACATGATAGAAACGTTCAAGTACCTCAAGGGAATCAACAAAGTCCAAGAGGGTAGCATCTTTCAAAAAGAGGGTGCAAGAACAAGGGGCACAATTTGAAGATGGGGGGGCAGCTCAGAGGAAATTTAAGGAAGCATTTTTTCACAGAGAGGGTTGTGGATGCATGGAACAGCCTTCTGGAGGAGGTTGTGAGTCAAAACAGTGGTGGAATTCAAGCATGCATGGGACAGTCATAAGGCCATTTTAGGGGTGGGGGTAGGAAGAAGTAGGTTGCTGGTTGCTGTAGGTTGCTGCCCTGAGGGAGGAAGTTGCCCGCCTTCAGGCCACACTGGACAGTAGTAAGGAACCTTCCCCAGGCCACACTGGACGGTAGGAAGGAACCTCCCCATCCAGGGAGCACCAGAGCTACCACCACTACCTCAGAGGTTGCGAAGCACAGCAGTTGGACCACAGTGGGCTCAGAGGGTAAGGATGGTGGAACAGAGGCATACCCAGTCAGTTGTTCCACCTCCAATCCATACATCATTCTGGGGAGCATAGCTCCCCTATGGATGCGCCCGCAGAGGAGACTAAGGAGGCTGAGGACAACTGTCACAAGGGAGGCCCACAGGAAGGAGGCAGAGGACACCACAGGAAAGGAAGGAGCTCCTGGTGGGAGACTCAGTTATTAGGGGGATAGAATTGGGGAGCAGGAAAACTGAAGTAAGGTGCCTGCCTGATGCCATGGCTTGAGGGACAGGCGCATCCTCAGGATCACGAGATCAGCTGCACGGGAGTCTGAGCTGGACATCATTGTCCACCTAGGGACAAATGACTTGGCTCATCATGAGATTAGAGCAGTGCAGAAGGACTTTGTAGAATTGGGGAGGGCCAAGACAAGTAGCACACACAGTATCCTTTCAGAGGTGCTGCCTGTCAATGGCATGAGTGAGGCGAGGGTACTTGCACCATGCAGTTTAATGAATGGTTGAAGAAATGGTGGAGCACAGGGGTTTGACTTCATTGGGGACTGGGGTTCCACCTGAAGGGACACCAGCCTATACTGGCAGGATGGTCTGCATCTGTCCAGGAAGGGAACAAGTCTTTGAGCAATCGGTAAATGCTTAATTGGCAAGCTTTTAAACTAGTCAAGCGGGAAGGCACTGATGAGCAGCAGGAAAATCCCAGCCTCTCCCTACAGAACAGGGTGCTAAATGAGAAAAAGCCGAGGTAGAAAGGCCAGTGGGGATGCTGCAACAGAAGGTAAAGCCATCAAGAAATGGAGAGCAATGAGTACCAATGCCCGTAGTCTGAGTAACAAGCTTCCTGAATTAGTGGCCTTGATGGAGGAGGAACATCTGGATATCGTGGCAGTCACAGAAACATGGTACACACAAAACCATGACTGGGACATAAACATACCAGGATACACTATCTACAGGAGGGACAGGGAGGGTAAACGAGGAGGAGGAGTAGCCTTTACAAAAGGGAAGGAATCAAAGCAACAGAACAAAAGGGAAAACAGGGAGGAGAAGAAGCACTGTGGGTAAATTTGGAGACCGCAACGGCACCACAATCTGCACAGGGGTTAGATACAGACTTCTCTCAGGGGAGGAAATGGACAAGGAAATGATAGAGAGTATACTAAGAATGGCAGAAAAGGGAGATATTGCTGATGGGTGATCTGAATATGCCAGATGTTAACTAGAGTGCAGTTGCAGCAGTCACTTGAAGAGTGGAGCTATTCTAGATGCCCTACAGGGGCATACCTAGACAACTAGTATTGAGCCCACTGAGAGGAAGCAGTCTTAGACCTGGTTCTCTCAAATGGAGATGAAGAGAGGATCACAGATGTAAGTGGTAGCCATCTGGGAACTAGCGACCATCGAACAGTATGGTTCACAATAAACACAGCAACAGAGTCAAGGCATACAAAGGCAAAAGTACTGGACTTTAGGAAGGCTGACTTTGCCAAAATGGGTGAGTGCCTAAGGAATGCACTAGCAAATGGGCAGGAAGGAGGGTGGAAGAACAATGGGAATAATAAAACTGCCATCACAGAGGTAACAAGCCTTGTGTGAAGCAAATAAACAAAACGAATGATGTAAGAAACCACTATGGTTCTCAAAGGAAGTAGCAGGAAAGTTCAAGAGAAAGAAAGCATTCAGGAAGTACAAGGAATCACAGAAGAAGCAGGACAGAGAACTGTATCAGTTAAAGCAAAAGGAAGCTGGGAAGGCAGTCAGAACAGCAAAGGCCCAAACCGAGGAAAAGATAGTCAACTCAGTTAAGAAGGGGATAAAACCTTTTATAGGTACATCAGGAGCGAACGAAGACCAAGGGAGGGAGAGTGAGGCTTAATAAAGGGAGGGAGGGTGCAGAGGGTGACTGTGAAAAGGCAGAGATACTAAACAAATATTTTTGCTCAGTATTTACAAAGGAAGAGGGGAGGTACCTAAAACAAACAGTACAAACACTCTGGATACAGAAGTTGATACCAGCCCATTTACAGAAGAAAGGGTTCTGAAAGAACTCTTAAAACTGAAGGTGGACCAAGCAATGGGCCTGATGGGATTCATCCCAGAATTCTAAAAGAACTAAGGGTAGAACTAGTGACACCACTGACTACCGCCTTCAACAAATCAGGGGAGGATGGGGTGGTACCCGAGGACTGGAGGGGGCAGATGTGATTCCCTTCACAAAAGTGGGAGCAAGGCAGAAGCAGGAAACTACAGACCTGTTAGTTTAACCTCAGTGGTAGGGAAAATGATGGAATCACTTCTGAAGGAAAGAATTGTCGAGTATCTAGAGGCTAGAGGGCACAGGACCCAAGGCAACATGGATTCACAGCAGGAAGGTCATGCCAGACAAATCTGATAGATTTCTTTGACTGGGTGACCAAAGTAGTAGATCAGGGAGGGACTGTGGCATGGCCTACCTAGACTTTAGCAAGGCATTTGACACAGTCCCACACAAAAGATTAATATACAAGTTAGCCAGCCTGGGAGTGGGTCCCAGATGACAGCCTGAGTAAAGAACTGGCTGGAGAATAGGACACAGAGAGTAATAGTAAATGGAGTCCACTCTGAAGAAAGGAGGGTTACTAGTGGGGTACCGCAGGGTTCAGTATTAGACCGGTCCTCTTCAATGTCTTTATAAGTGACATTTCAGAGGACTGGAAGGAAAGTATGTCTCTTTGCAGATGACACAAAGATCTGCAACAGAGTTGATGCACAAGGTGGGGTGGAAAGGATGAGAAGGACTTGGCAAGGTTAGAGGAATGGTCTAATGTATGGCAGCTTAGATTCAATGCAAAGAAGTGCAAGGTAATGCACCTGGGAAACAAAACCCTGGGGAAGAGTACACAATGGGGGTGAGATACTAACAACTACAAAATGGAAAGGGACCTGGGGTAGTCATATCAGAAGACCTAAAGGTGGGCAAACAATGTGAGAGGCAGCAAGGAGGGTTGGGGATACTGGGATGCATAGGAGAGGAATCACCAGTAGAAAACAGGAAGTTATCATCCTCTGTACAGACAGCTGGTCAGACCCCATCTGGAGTATTGCATGCAGTTGTGGAGACCCAATTCAAAAGACATAGACAGGATGGAAGCTGTCCAGAGGAGGCAATTAAAATGGTGCAGGGTCTGCAACGAAGCATATGAAGAGAGACTAAAGGAGCTTAATATGTATAGCCTCGAGGAAAGGAGGAAGAGGGGGACATGATAGAAACTTTCAAGTACACTCACGGAATCAACAAAGTCCAAGAGGGTAGCATCTTTCAAAAAGAGGTGTGCAAGAACAAGAGGGCACAATTTGAAGATAGAGCGGGCGGCTCAGAGGTAATTTAAGGAAGTATTTTTCACAGAGAGGGTGTGGATGCATGGAGCGGCCTTCCAGAGGAGGTTGTGGAGTCAAAAACAGTGGTGGAATTCAAGCATGCATGGGACAGTCATAAGGCAATTCTAGGGGGTGGGGGTAGGAAGAAGTAGGCTGCTGGTTAACTAGGATCTGCAGCTTATCCATTAGGTAGGGAAATGGGCAGACTGGTTAGGCCAAGAGGTCCTTATCGGCCGTCAAATTCTATGTTTCTATATGTTTCTATGTTTTGGTTAACTGGATCTGCAGCTTATCCAGTAGGTAGGAAATGGTCAGACTGTGGAAGCGGTCCTATCTGCGTCAAATTCTATGTTTCTATGTTTCTATCCCTTGATAATGGTTTAGTGTGTACACATTCCTGGTGTTATAACTGTTACATAGAAACATAGAACTTGATGGCAGATAAGACCGCTGGGCCACCTAGTCTGTCCATTTCCTACCTAATGGATAAGCTGCAGATCCTAGTTAACCAACAGCCTACTTCCTCCTACCCCCAACCAGAATTCTCTTTATGTTTGTCCCATGCATTCTTGAATTCCCCACTGTTTTGACTCCACGACTTCCTCAGGAAGGCTGTTCCAAGCATCCACAACCTCTCTGTGAAACAATACTCTCACATTATTTCTGAGCCACTTCCCCATCTTCAAATTATGCCTCCTTGTTCTTGCACATCTCTTTTTCTGAAAGATGCTACCCTCTTGGACTTTGTTGATTTCTTGAGGTACTTGAAAGTTTCTATCATGTCCCCTCTCCTCCTTTCCTCGAGGGTATACATATTAAGCTCCTTAGTCTCTCTTCGTATGTCTTCTGGTGCAGACCCTGAACCATTTTGGTGGCCCTCCTCTGACAGCATCCACCCTGTCTATGTCTTTATGGAGATGGGGTCTCCAGAACTGCACGCAGTACTCCAGATGGGTCTCACCAGCTGTTTGTACAGATGGATAACTTCCTGTTTTCTATTGGTGATGCCTCTCCTATGCATCCCAGCAACCATTTCACATTAGTTCCAATGTGTCCACCGGCAGCTAGAACTGTTTTTGTTAAACCCTTACCATTTTAATCCTGTCCAGATACGTGAGTAAAACCATGCTAGCTCTAAAATGTTTTAAAAAGGATTTTAAAACTAGGTACCTAGGAGGGTTTAAAAGGTTTTTGTTACAATGTTTTAAGAGGCTTGTAGTCCGGATGCAAACAGTGGTGGGGGATTTAAAATGTTTAAAGTACTTAAACCATTTTAAGATACATAGTGTATACAGGGCTTTAGATTAACTGCAAAAAGAAATAAGGTTCTTTGGGACTAAACAGGTCCTACTACTAAGATTCATATTACTAAGGCAACATTTACTGTATCTCTGTAGTTGTAAACTATGCCCTGTCATCCAATAATACCTTTGTCTTAACTTCATTCCTACTTCTGCCATCAGGGATGAGTCCCTAGGGAGCCTGAAGAGCAGATGTAGATCCCCGCGATTTACTCTGTTTGAGACTACAAAGGCCTAGCTCAGTCAGTCCTGAATTGTAATCCAAGCTAGACAGACCAGTAATTATTTTATCTGCCCTTTCTTAGCTCTTTCTAACCGATTAATATCACATTTGTGATAACACTGCCCAAAACTGGGAACAGTAGTCCACTTGTAGACCTTACAAGGATCAATACAGCAAACATACCCCCTTCACAGTCCTACAGTACTTGACATTCCTGAGCATGCATCCTGATAAGTGACTTGTTTTGTTCCTCACTGCATTAAAGTATTGCCTATTTGTGAAGTCTGATGAAATCAGTACCCCTAGGTCTTTTTCTTCCCAGGTGGGTCGAGATTATTGCCATCAAGAAAATATTCAGCTTGTGGACTATGTGCTCCAAACTGCATTGCCACCTAATAATTTGTGTTAAACAATTTGCCTCATTTCTGTGCCCATGCTGTAACTGTAGCCAGATCATTTTGGAATGAGATGATATTTTCTGATAATGAAACCAGGCCATGCCTGGGGTGGACGGGGTGAGGGGAAGGGAGGGTGGGTGGGTAGGCCACAAGCACTGGTGACTGTTAGAAACAATCAAACACACCACTACTCCACCACCCTGGTGAGTATTGCCCTTTATAGTAAGTCAACCAACACCACAATTTACTAGACTACTGCTCCTACACAAACCACTCTACTGAGTCCAGGGATAAAACAAACTCACTGTTCAGCCAGCTGACACTTCTAAAATATTGCACAAATATCCTTCAAAACTCCTATGTGTCTAGCACAGAAATCAAGCAATTTCAGTTGTATTTCACCCCTCTGGTTATAAAAAAGAAAAAATACTCACCGTAGTAATGTTGTTTCTTCTAATGGAGTCTTGCTGTATTCTGACAATAGCAGTGAGTCCCAACCTCGCACTGCCCCGGAGATGAAAGAGTTAACTTTCCATGCCAGGCATGGAACGCTGAGCTCGAGCTCGCTTGAAACTCTGTCTGTTGCTGTTTGAACTCAAATCGCCAGATCTTTACGAGCTAAACTCACTGAGGTCCTGTGTGGAAGCTGTAAACCTACACTAGCCAACTGGCTACTAATATAATAACACATTTTTGGTCCCAAAACAAAGACTCAAGTAAGGAGACCCAAAAATGAAATAACACACACCCACTCACCCAAAGAAAGGGTGATAACAAAAAGGTGGAGCGCCCTGAGTGCCAACACTGCCACTGCCCACCCACATCCCAAAAACAGAGGTTCTGAGAGGAAGGCGGGGAGGTCAGAATACAGCAAGACTCCATTAGAAGAAACAACATTACTAAGGTAAGTAATTTTTCTTCAAACAACATGAAGTCTTGCTGTACTCTGACAATAGCAGACTACTGCAGTACTCCATGGAGGCGGACAGAACCTACTTAGGAAACAGGCTCTGAAGCACTGCTGTGCTAAACCGAGCATCACTCCTAGCCTGGATATCCAGGAGTAATACTTGGTAAAAGTGTGAACTGTTTTCCAGGTAGCTGTTTGACATATCTCTAAGATAAGAATAACCATGGCAGCAGCCAAGGAAGCAGCTGTACCTCTGGTAGAGTGAGCCCTCAGGCCTGAGGGTGGAACCTTACCTAATTTTTCATAGCAAAATTGGATGCAAGAGACAATCCACCTGGCAATGGATCTTTTAGTGGCAGGTTTTCTTTACCAACCTCACCATAAGTGAGGAACAGTTGGAGGAGTCAAACCTATGACCCTTGGTGCGTTCTATATAGTAGCTAAGGGCTCTTTCACATATAGACTGTGTAGCCTCCTCTCACCAGAGGAGGAATGGTCAGTGAAGTATACAGGAAGAGACACAGACTGGTTAAGGTGGAAGTCTGAAACCACCTTAGGCAAAAACTTCCTGTTAGTCCTGAGGACCATCTTATCCCTATGGAAGGAAATAAAGTCAGGCTCCACTGACAGGGCTTGTAGTTCACTTATGCTCTGGCAGAAGTGATGGCCACCAGAAACACAGTTTTCCAAGTCAAGTACTTAAGCTCTGCTGAGGACAAAGGCTCAAAAGGGGTAATATAAGCTGAGCAATGCAAAGCGTTAAGGTCCCAAGCAGGGGCAGGATCCCTGAATGGAGGATTGGTCTGAAGCAATCCCTTGAAAAACTTGGAGAAAACAGGGTGAGCTGAAAGAGAAGAGGGCTTACTTGCTGAAATGAAAGCAGAAACAGCTGCCAGATGCACTCTTAGTGTAGCTGGTCTGAGTCCCAAGCTATTCAGATGGGCCATATAGTCAAGGACTGTGGGCAGATCAGCAGGCTCTGGGAAATATGCTTCCCAGAGCACGACATGGAAAATCTTTTCCATTTGGAATTATAAGTAGTTCTGGTGGAAGGCTTCCTAGAAGCCTTCAGAATATCCATAACACCTGGGAGAGGTGTAAATCAGCAAACTCTAACTCTTTAAGAGCCAGGCCTTGAGATTTGAGATCGGTACCAAACCCTCCCCTGGGCACAGGTTAACAGGTTGTAATTCCTGGGAAGAGCCAGGGAAGATGGACTGTTAAGGACAACAGGAGAGCATACCAGGGCTGTCTGGCCCAGTCTGGAGCAATCAGGATCACTTTGCAGGGTTGAGACCTGATTTTGATTAGCACTTTGAACAGGAGAGGAAGAGGGGAAAGCATAGGAACTTCCTTCCAATTGAGAACTAAGGCATCCAGGGGACTGAGCCCAACACTGGGGGTCTGCAGCAAAAAGGGAAGTTGGTGATTGTCTGGGGCTGCAAAAGATCTCATCTGTGGGTGCCCCATCTGGAAAATATCACCTCCAAGACCAGAGGATCCAGTGACCATTCATGATGGCCCTGAGATATCCTGCTGAGGGCATCTGCCAGGACATTGTCCTTGCCTGGGAGGTGTACTGCTGTGAGGGAGATGTTCAGGAATAAGCCAGAGACCACAACTTCATTGCTTCTGTGCACAAGGTCGAGACCGAGTGCCTCCTTGCTTGTTGATGTACCACATTGTGGTGGTATTGTCTGTTCTGATCTGAACAACTTTGTTCTGAACAGACTTGGAAAAAACTTGAAGTGCTAGAAATACTGCTCTGAGTGCCAACATATTGATGTGAAGCAGAGATTCCTGAGGGACCACAACCCCTGGGTTGTCAGGTCGCCAAGTGAGCCCCCATCCCAAGAGGGAGGCATCTGTAGTAAGGATTAAAGAGTGAGACTGAGTGACAAAGGGAACCCTTGTCTCAGATTGTTCTGATCCTGCCACCACTGTAGGGCCTGGATCAGGGTTCGAGTCACTGGGATCAGTTTGGTCAGAGGGTCCTTTTCCGAGACCAAAGGCTCTCAAATGGAACTGAATGTCCCTTATCTGAAATCTTGCTCCTTGCACCACTGCTGTAGAAGCAGCCATGTGCCCCAGGAGCTGCAGAAAATGCCTTGCTGGTCGAGACACCTGCAGGGGTGAATGAGGAGGCCAGAGTGATAAGAGTCCTTGCCCTGTCCAGGGAAGGAAGGCTCTGGCCTTTTCTGTATCTAGCTCTGCACCTATGAAGGTGAGAAGCTGAACAGGCTCAGAACTGACTTTGAAAGATTCAGAAGGAAACCTAGAGAGTGAGCAGTTGCTGAGTTATCTGTAGGTGTAACTTGACTTGGTCTGGGGACTGCACTCTATGAGCCAGTCGTCCAGGTATGGGAAGATGGCAACTTTGCCTTCTTAATGAAGTAACTACTACTGCCAGGCATTTTGTGAACACCCTTGGAGCAGAGGTTAGACCGAAGGGCATTGCTCTGAACTGGTAATGGCCTGAGGGCAGCTCGAACCTGAGGTACTTTCGATGGGAGCTTCTGATGAGAATATGGAAATAGGCATCCTTGAGGTCCAGGGAAACTAGCCAGTCTCCTGGCCTTAGAGAGGGTAGAATTATTCCCAGAGTCACCATTTTGAATTTTGGCTTTAAAGGTGCTTGTTTAAATATCTGAGATCCAGGATGGGCGCCATTCTCTGTCTTTTTGGGGTAAGGAAGTACCTGGAGTACAATCCTTTGCCCTGGTGTAGGGTGGAACCGTTCCACAGCTCTGAGAGCCAGGAGGAAGAGACCTCTGCCTCTAGGGCAAGTGCCTCTGAGGGATTTGCAGGTAGAAAAGATCTGGTTCTCAGC
This sequence comes from Neoceratodus forsteri, assembly GCA_016271365.2. Taxonomy (NCBI): domain Eukaryota; kingdom Metazoa; phylum Chordata; order Ceratodontiformes; family Ceratodontidae; genus Neoceratodus; species Neoceratodus forsteri. The sequence goes on from CM057451.1 coordinate 1,100,329,156, forward strand.
TTTGGAAATTTTTGAAGGTGAGAACCAGTCCCTGGCTTACTACTTCCAGGACCCACTTGTCTGATGGTAGAGACTTCCAGTCCTGACAAAGTAAGCCAGCCTACCCCACAGGTGGTGGAGAATTGGCCCTGGCAAACCCATCAGGGTGCCTGTTTGGCAGGGGTTTTGGCTGAGGAGTGGAAGCAGGTCTGCTTGCACCCTTCTGCCTCTCCTCTAAAACCCCCTCTGAGCATAGGCAGAAGAGGAGACCTGGGCTTGGTAGAAAGGCCTATGAAAAGGCCTGCCCCTGTCCCTGGGATGCTGCCTTTGAGGGGTAGCCTGCCTTTCCTTGGCCTGGGCACTCCTATAGGTGGTCCTATATTCGTCCATTTTTTCATGTAATTCTCTGTTTGCTCCCCAAACAGAGAATTACCCACAACAGGAAAATCCATGGCCTTAGTCTGGGTATCCTGTGATAGGCTAGTACATCTGAGCCAAGCCATTCTCTGAAGTGCCACAGATGTAGCATGACTCTAGATGGACATCATTGGAGTCCACTGCAGCATGGAATTGCACCTTGAATGCCTCAATACCATCAGCAGCCACCTGCTCCAGCTCCTTGGCAAGCTGGCCAGGGACCTGTTTTGCTAAAGCCATAACAGTGTCCCATCTGGATTCTGATACCTAGCAGTATAGGCCATATAGTTGGCCTGTCTGAGTCCCAAGGATGCTGCCATGTACTGTTTTTGCCATGGCATCAATCCTCCTGGAGTCCTTGTCTGGGGTGTGAAACCAAGGGAATATTTGCCTTATCACAGGCTGCAGCCTGCACTACCCCAACATGGCTGCATTGTTGTGTAAGGAACTCCATATGTGAGCCTGACAATGTATACCTCTTGTCCATTCTTTATCCACAGGAGGTATGGTGTTAGTAGTCTTTAAAATCTTAAATGTCTGTTTCCCAAAAGATTTGTGTAGAGGAATAGACAGCCTCCTGAACTCTGGGATATCCATCATTTCCACACAGTCAGGCTCCTCCTGGTCATCCACAGCTTCTTCCATAGGAAGCTGGAGGGTTTCAGCCACTTTTATAAAACATGAAATGGGAAGGGACTCAGAAAGCCTAGGAGGAGACACTCCTGAAGGTCTGTCTGGGAAGATGTCCGGTCAATGGGCACATCCAGACATTCAAAACCACATTCACTTTCCTCATACTCCTCTTCCTCCTCCTCGGTTCATAATATTCCTCTAAATCATAATCTTGAACCGTGGAACCGCCTAGAACTAGCGCCTCCCTGATGGTGCCGGTTCAGTCGGAACCGGGAAGCGACTGCACAATTTTTATCTCTTTGGCTATTTCTTCAGTGGTTGGAGAAGAAAGTTTTGGATCCACAGCAGCTTTCTTGTTCTTCTAGCTGGAACCGACTCCTCAGAATCGGATCTCCTTTTGCCCGAAGAAGTCTCGCCTGGTCAGAGGGCTACCTTCTGGTTCGGTTTGAACCGAACTGGGCTGGCCATCCAGTTCAGTGGACTTTTGGCCTCCCTTTCCTGAGCCTACCAACTCTTTTTCTAGGGTAGCTGCAGGAAAATTTTACAAATCTGGCAGTCTACACTGAGGTGGTCAAACCCCAGACACAACACAGGTGGTGTGGGATCAGCCTCAGCAAAGACTTCCCCACACACATTCATTGAAACCCAGTGGGCCGGTTTTTCTTTTGGTTTCTCAGACATTATGCCAGTCCTACCAAACTTACCTTTATTGGCAATCTGCCAGGCAAGACCCTCTTATCGGTTCCTGACCGTGTCACGGGTCATGTAAAAAACATAATAAAAATCAGTTTTTTTTAGAACCGTAACAACACTCTAAAAGTACAGATAAAAGATTTTTTAGTAACTTGATCGGTTCAAACCGAACCGATGAACCGTTACAAGTTCCACACAGAATAGAAAATAATATAAACCTATCTAGTACTCACAAATACCACAGACAAGAGACTGAACCGACTGGTTGCGTTTAAATTCGGTCGAAAACCGAGAAAATGGTACTTTAACTGACAAATTGAACTCAGCAGAAGGAGAAATCTCGGAGCGACTGTTCAGTGAGGCGGAGTAAAGAATCTGACGGTTTGAGTTCAAACAGCAACAGAGTCTCAACCGAGCTCGAGCTCAGTGTTCCATGCCTGGCATGGAAAGTTAACTCTTTCATCTCCGGGCAGTTTCAAGGTTGGGACTCACTGCTATTGTCAGAATACAACAAGACTTCATGTTGTTTGAATTATAATAATAATAAACTTTATTTATATGCGCCTTTCTCAAAACCAAGGCGCATTACAATAAAATACAATAAAAACATATTAAAACATATTTAAAAACTCAACACTTTTACTACACTTTAATGGAATCCTGCAATTCTTAATGCCAATAAGAAAATAATTAAACTTTCTGTAGAAAGCGTAGCTTACCTTCCTATCTAGTCCCCAACAAAATTATGTATTACCAGGTTCCCAGTTCCTCAAATGCTTCTAGTTTGTTCTCTGTAGTATAGCAAGTTTTTCAGCTTCCAACAGAAGCAGGCAAGTCTTTTCTGACTGGCTTCTCCCTGTGTAGTTTGCCTAAGCTCAGTGATAAAAGCTCCACCCAGATTCAATTGATTGACTATTGACACCTGTGATGTAAGCAGGCCTTGCAGTGAAGACAATTTGCCATGTCTGCTTCTAATACACACACAAACCTTTATCTGAAACCAGGGATAAACTCACTGCTCAGCCAGCTGGATACTTCTAAAATATTGCACAAATATCCTTCCAAATCCTATGTGTCTAGCACATAAATCAAGCAATTTCAGTTGCATTTCACCCCCTCTGGTTATAAAAGTACTACACTTTAATGGAATCCTGCAATTCTTAATGCCAATAAGAAAATAATGAAACTTTCTGTAGAAAGCATAGCTTACCTTCCTATCTAGTCCCCAACAAAATTATGTTTTACCAGGTTCCCAGTTCCTCAAATACATTATAGTTTGTTCTCTGCAGTATAGCAAGTTTTTCAGCTTCAAACAGAACACAACTTGCATGACGTCATACATAAATAATAGGTCTAATTCTCACCCTTCTTGTTTCACTAGACATAAGGTTTAAGTTGGTTAATCTATGAGTGTATTTCAAGTCATTCATTCTACGAGATAAACTTTGTGATCGCTGTACCTACTCTATATTATTTCTTTCTGTTTTCCTAAATGGGAACCAGAACAGTGAATCATATTCTAACTCATGGACAGACGATGCAGCAATATAAAGGAGTCGAACATTTTTATCTCTAGATGTAATATTTCTTTTATTGACCAAATTATAGTGTTCCATTTTTATTGCTGCTTTAGTTTGTTTGTCTGTTCCAAAGGTATCAGATATTAGAATACCTATATTTTTTTCAGTAGAGCTTGTATGTAAGGGTGTTCCACATAGAGTGTATTGTGTTTTAATGTTTTGTTTTCCTATATGTAACACTTTACATGTTTCCAGATTGAATTTAATATGCCATTTGTTAACCCAAGCAGTAACACAGTCCAAGTCTTGTTGCAGACATTTTACTTCATGGAAGTTTGACATGGACCACCAATTTTTGTGTCATCTGCATATTTTGTGCCCAACAGTTCAGGTTGGTTGTTAGGTCAGCAATAAAAAAACTGGAAAAGAATGGGTCCCAATACTGATCCCGTGGAACCCAGCTGGCAACCTCTCCTATGTCTGAAGGTGTCCACTGGTAAGTACTTACTGTTTTCTTTTGATAGCCATTCCATTATCCATTTGATGATGGAGTAGTTTTCTTTAATAGACTGTAACTTTTCTACCAATGCCCAGTGAGGTGTGAGATCAAAAGTTTTACTGAGATCCAAATAAATGATATCGCAAGAGAACATCTTCATCTGTTGTTTTGCTTATATCTTTGTAAAAACATAGCAAGTCAGTAGTGTAGCTTCGACCTTTTTGAAACCATGTTGGTCTTGATCATTGATGTCTGCCTGCAATGTCAATATTTCCTTGGCTACCCTTCTAGGAGTTTGCATACCACACTGGTCAAACTTATAGGTCTATAGTTACTAGCATCTGCTTTATCTCCCTTTTATAAATTGGTACCATGTAGGCCATTTTCCAATCATCCAGGATTATACCTGTGTTTATAGATGCCTCAAATAATATTTGAAGTGGAAGAAACATATAATCAAACATTATTTATAACATTTTGCAGAAATTCTATCGGGTCTAGGTGATGCATTAGCTTTTAGTTTATTATTAGTTGTTTGATGTCTTCTTGCTTAACTTCTATTTTGTTTGATTCTTTTTATCCTTCAAGACAGATATATCCGTTTTCAGTCCATATACTTTACAGAAGTAATCATACAACATGGCCATTTCTCTATCTGATGTAATAGTGATAACTCCATTCTGAAGTAGGCCTACTTTGCTTTGCAGCTTTTTAGTGAATTAATATATGCATAGAATGCTTTGTAATTGATCTTTTGATGCATTTTGAGCCAGATATAATTCAGCCTCCTTTTCTGCTTTTCAAATTTCTATTACTTGCTTTCTGGGCTTTTTGTAATGAGTTTTTGTTTCATCTGTTGATTCCTTAAATATTTTTTAGAACACCTATTCTTTCTTTTGATTAGTTTCCTGATTTTGTTATTAAGCCACATTGGCTTTTTGTATTTTTTTCTTAACTTGTGAATACATTCTTCACATATATTTATTATGTTTTTTATTTAGCCCCACATCTGGTCCACAGTTTTATTTTGTAATAGAGAAATTCAGTTGATTTCTTGTAGAGATTGATATATCTTGTTTATAACAGCTTTATGATACAGAGAAATCTCAATTCTTCCACTCAGTGCTATGTAATCATACTTGAGTATAAATGTAATTGAATTATGATCACTATTGCTAATTGGGGTTCATTTTACAATTTATTATTTTAGTTGGTTAGAGCTCAAAACTATGCCTAGAATGTGTTGATCTCGTGTTGGCATGATAACATGTTGGTTAAGATTTGCTTTGTTACAAAAATCCAGAAGTTTCTTTTTCACGCTACCTCTTGCTTGATTTTGTGACCATATAATATTTGGTAGATTCATATCACTCAGGATCACCAGCTCAGTCATTTCTCCTGCTGTTTCGATTTCAGTAATTATTTTTTCAGTAATCTCCATGGCTGACAGAGGTCGGTATATATTACAAATGATTATAGACTGGGAATGGCCCCATATATCCTCACCCAGAGACTCAGTTTGTGAGTTTGGAGACTTAACTTTATGAGAGATGTCTATGGAGCTGATTTGATATTTATATATAGAGCTACTCCGCCTCAATTTTACTTTCTCTTGCATATTTGTATAAAGTATATCCTCAAGTTTTGCTCCCCAGGTCTCTGTTTTTTCTACCATATTTCGCTAATCGCAATAATGTCACATGGATTGGTGGCAATGTGTGCTCATAAATCATCCACTTTGTTTTTTATACTTCGGCATTGAATGAGAGAATTGTTATATTGTTGTTTAATGTGATGTTAGAGCATCAGTTTTGGGAGCTTGATTTTAGTTTTGTTTTGGACATGAATTTTCCACGCTGGGTCAATTTAGGCTTAGAGCATTTAATGTCTTTTCTAAATTTTCAGCTAATAATCTTGCACGTGTTTGTTTAAATGTAAACAATATAGTTCATTTTATTGTTCAAGAGTTCCCAATTGTCAATAAATTGTTCAAGAGTTCCCAATTGTCAATAAACGTCAGACCATTGTTCCTACACCAATTATGTACCTTTATATTAATGGTGTTGTATGGTAAGGTATTTTTGAGGATGTGCCTTGGGGATTGGTAATATTCCAGATATTGCTGTCTGGTGCCCCTGCTTTTTTATTTTGTACCCAAGTCTAATAACTCTAAGCAAATATCTTTCTTGTGTGTTTTATCAATATCATTGTACTGGCATGTAGGATATCTACTGACTTGTCTGTCAATCACATATTCCCAACACCTGTTCAGGAATGGACTCGGTCGCTGGAGGGCTGCAAGGGAGAAGGATGGAGCGTCAATGGACTGCTCTCCTTCTCGGAGGATCTTGTTCAGTGCTTGTCGGACCTCTGGCGGAGGCTGGGGCACCACTGCTACTGGCGCAACAGCACCAAGGGGTGGGGTGAACGAGGGCGTCATTGCACGTCTCCGCCCTCAGTAACAATGGGAAAAAATTTCGTAGTTTGCTGCCTCCATGAAGCCTGCCTTGGCTTCACCTAGCCTTCCGACCGGCTCCTCAGATAGTCTCATTGATCGCGCACCTGGCCAGTGCTACGACCCCATCCTCCAAGGGAAGTCGGGGTTTCAAGGGAGGAGCACAGTGGAAGGTGGAAGTCGGGGCACCGTGACTAGGCAGATAATTGGTGGCAGACAGCAAGGGACAAAAGATAAAATAGGAAATAAAGATGGGGGACAGGAAGCAGGTGTAGAACTACAGACCCTTCAGTCTTACCTCAGTTGTATGGACAGCAGTTACATACAGTAGTAGCACCAAATTTGTCAAGCAATTTTGTGAGATTCCCTATTTATCCTTCACAACACTTAGGAAAAATCCTCTAAAACTATTTTTGTTATACCTACAGAAAGAGGCCAGTTCCTATTACAGTACTTAAGTGCCAACTGGTAAATTTTCAACTATACTAGCAGATGAGACAACCCTCTCTGGGTAGCAGTGAACACACTAACAAACAAAACAAAATCCCTAAGTAAAGGTTTCACAATTCTCAATAAGGATTTTAAAAATCCTTAAAAATCCTTGACTAATTCGTGCTACTACTGTACTTACTGTAACAGCAGATCTTCAGAAAATCTCTTATCAGGCCACATCTATGGAACTATAACCGTCAGGCACTAGGACCACACAGAAATGTTTTGCAAGCAGTTCACTAGGGGCTTCCCATGATGACGTCCTATATGGGCTCTTCCTATATAAAATGGGCGGCCCTTCATTCCACAGTTCCCCACTGGAGATTATGCTCAGAGGACCTCCTATAGGGAACCAGGAGGGAGCTATGGCACTGCTGACCAGGTGAGGCAGAGAACAGCTAGGAAAGCCCTACGGAGAAAGAGCCCTCAGGCTGTAGGGGGATGTAGGGTGGACAGCATGGCCTGATGAAAGTGATTCTTTCAAGAGCTACTGTTACGGTAAGTACATAACTGTTCTATCTTTCTTGAGGATATGTCTTTCATCAGACCACACCTATGAAACGAGTACCAAGCAGTACAGACAGAGGCATAGTCTGGGTGGAGAAGCCCATAGGCCTAAGAAAGTAGACCCTGAAGCACAACTAGGCCAAAGTCTGCCCGTTTTCCTTGAGGCAATGTCCAGACTGCAAGGCATAAAATAAGCGGATTCAGCATTGCAATTTGCGACCCAGAATCGGGAAATGTGAGTCAAATGGCAATGATTGGCAGTAGTTACAACCATTGCTAACTGGCTAGGTCCTTTAAAAATGCCCTTTTGGGCCTTTGTGGCGTAACCAGTACTGTTATGTGAATACTGCTTGTTTATGTACGCTCTTCTGTATTTGTTTACCCTCCACCCCTGTAACTGACATGGAGTTTTTGCAAAGAGTCTGACTCAAAGGATTGTAATTCGATTATATTCAATAAATAAATAAAAATAAATTGTTGCTTTAATTTTTTGTTTGTTTGTTTCTCCTTCTCCTCCCCACACCATGCCCAGTCTCTCCTGATTGGCCAGCTGCCTGCTCCTGCTCCCCACCCCACCCCACCCACCCAGTGTATGCTGGAGATACGTGAGAACGCCTCTGGAGCCCATCACCCTAGCAAGCAGGTCCAGGACTTCCAACCAGAGCAGAAAAGGTAAGTTCCAGTTACTTTTTTTCATTTACTAGACTTTTTCTTTCAGGTGGTGTCTGTAATAAATGTTCTGTTTGTTTTGCAGGAGGAGTATCGCCAGGTCATGGGCCGTAAGAGAAACCACAGGACAGTGAGGAGCAGAGAAGGCAGAGTGAGAGGGACCTGACCAGGACCAGACAGGGCAATGCATCGCAGCACAATGCAGATTCGGTGCGGGCAAGTGGCTCAGCAGCAGAGCAGACCTGATGAACAGGAATCTCCAAAAAGTAAAACTTTTCATTTTATATTGTCGGGAGTGTAGAGGAGGAATGAACTACGTGAGGGCATGGACTCGGCAGTGGCACGACTCTGGGGGATGGCTGGGCACGTCGTGGATTCTGACCTGCAGCTGGGGGGGCAGCTGATGCAGATGATTGGGGATGCTGAGCTGAACAAGCAGATTGAGACATTATGCTATGCCCTGCAAGTTGCAGTAATGGGAAAGTCATTTAAAAGTAAATGTGCCCTGCTTTTGCAGAGGTCATGAAAGACATAAGTAAACCACAAACAAGTCATTGTGCCCTGTGCAGTCAGTGATGGGAACATACGAAATTTGCCAGCAGATAAAGGCCTAGAGGTCTATCAAGTCTGCTCAAATGTGCAGCTAGCACCCTATTCTGCAGCTGCCCTCCCTTCCACCCTTCCCTTCATTAACCCTCCCCTTGTCCTGTCCATCCTCATTTGAAGCAGTCCACTGTTCTACTGCATAGCACTTCAGCAGGTAACGATTCCACCCAGCCACCACCCTCTCTGTAAAAAGTGTCTCCTCATCTCCTCCTGAACCTTCCTCACTCTAGTCTCATATCATGGCCCCTGGTGGCCCTCCCTCCTTACTTTGAACAGCCCCTCTGTACCCGTGTTGTTTACTCCTTTCATGTATTTAAAGGTTTCAATCATGTCACCCTGTCTCTCCTCTCCTCCAGTGAGTACATGTTCAACTCCTTCAACCTCCTCTCGTATGATAAGTCCCCAGCCCCTTGATCATCTTTGTCGCTCTGCGCTACCCCTCCAGTAACTTAATGTCCCTCTTCAGATACAGGACGCCAGTACTGCACCAGTACTCAGGTGTGGTCTAACTAATGACCTATGCAGTGGCAGAATCACCTCCTCCCTCCTCGAGGATATACTCCTTGCAATACAACCCAGCATTTTCTAGGCCTTTGCAGCTGCCTTCCCACATTGTGCCGGTTGTTCATTGACCCTGTAATGAGCACACCCAGATCCTTCTCCTCCTCTGTCTGGGCTAGCTGCACTCCCCTAGTTGGTAACTCCTCCTTGGGTTCTTCATCCCAAAATGCAGCACCTTGCACTTTTGGCATTAAAGCCAGTTGCAGGTGTCTGACCAGGTTTCAAGCTTTGCCAGATCATCCTGCAACCCCTGCCATCCCCTAGGTCATCCACCACCGCTGCCTACCTTGGTATCATCAGCAAACAGACTGATCTTGCTCTTGATGTCCCATGATATGTCTGCAATGAATATCCCAAACAACACTGGTCCCAACACTGAGCCCTGTGGAACACCGCTCATCACTGCCCTTGGGTGAGAGCTCCCCACCCACCACCACCCTCTGTTGCCTTCCCTGCAGCTAGTTTCCTACCCATCTCACCAGCTTTGCACCCGCCCCTGTGCCTACTAACTTCCTTCCCAGCCTTCCACGTGGCACTGGGTGAATGACTTACTGAAGTCCAGATACAGGACATCCACTGCATGGCCCCTGTCCAGTTGCCTAGCTACCCAGTCATAGAACTCGACCAGGTTGGTTTGGCAGGATCTGCCACGTATGAAGCCATGCTGTCTGCTGTCCTGCAGTCCTTTGGCCTCTAGGAGGGCCACCAGCCTCTCCTTCAGGATAGTCTCCATTAGCTTACCCACGATGGATGTGAGGCTCATGTCTGTAGTTTCGGTTCATCCTTGGGGCCACTCTTGTGGAGGGGCACCACATGAGCCATCCTCCAGTCCTGAGGTACACACCCGAAGATATTTAAAAGTAATCTGTGCCCTGCCTTGCAGAGAAAATGATAAACAAGTGTTGTGCCCTGTAGTTCTGCAGTGAATTGGAAAAGACATTTAAAAGTAACTTGTGCCCTGCATTTGCAGAAATGGGAAAGACATTTAAAAAGTAATCTGTGCCCTGCTTTGCAGATCTGAAAGCGAAACTAAGTGTTGTGTCCTCTGTAGTTTTGCAGTGATTGGAAGACATGTAAAAGTAACTGCCCTGCATCTGTAGAGATGGGAAGACATTTTAAAGTAATCTGTGCCCTGTCTAAAAGAGATGTCAGATGCCCAAGTGTTGTGCCCTGTAGTTTTGCAGTGATTGAAAAGACATTTAAAAGTAACTTGTGCCCTGCATTTGCAGAGATGAAAAGACATTTAAAGTAATCTGTGCGCTGCCTGTAGAGATCTGAAATGATAACTAAGTGCTGTGCCCTGTAATTTGTGCAGTGATTGGAAAGACAATTTTAAAGTTTAATGTACCCTGCTTTGCAGAGATGGAATTAAGACACTAAAAACAAGCAGACCAGTGGGAAAGGACTGCTCTGCAGCAAATTGCAAAGGACATTCAAAGCCACAAAGTGTGTTTAGTCTGGGAAGGAGACAATTTTAACAAGTGTTCGTGGCCTTTGCTTGCAGAGAATGGGAAAGATATAAGGCCATTACAATATACTGTGTGCCCATATGGGAAAGGACATTTAAAATGTTGTGCCTGCTTAGTTTGCAAATATTTTAATTTAATTTGATGCACTTGTGCCCGTGCTTAATTTGCAAAGATATGTGCCCTGTTGTGTATTTGGGGAAAAAGAGAACTGTGCCTTGCTTTGTGGAGTGTTTCACTCTGTGGACTGTCCTGTCTTAAGGTTATTGGCAGCCCACAGAGTGAAAATTAAATAATTATGACGTCCCTGCTGTTGCTCGATTCAGCATGCTGGAAGAACTGTGCTGCTAGCACTGATGTCATTAGGTTTGGTAGCCACAGCCGGGGTGGGGGTCAGAAGCAAATCTGCTGAGCTGTCCATTATTCTTTAATACTAAGCCACTGAAATGTGTTACTACACACCAGGGACAGCACCCTTGTTTGCTAACTTCAAACTTTTAATAATTGCAGTCTGCAACATGGCGGAGTAAAATGAACAACTGCAAAGGATGGTGACCAAAATATGATCCAGGAAAAAAAAAAATAGGCAACGTCATATCCTCTATGGCAGCATAGCCCATTCGGCTCCTGATCCTCCCGGATAAAATCTCCCAAAAAGCGTTTACAATATAAAACATTTGATGCGGTGAGGAGATTCTTTAATTATGCCAAGGAGAGGTGAAAGAAAGATTTTCAAACCTGACGAGGGCGAGATGAGGGTGGATTAACCGACAGGGACTCTGGCAGCGAGGGATCACAGGCCTCGGCCTCTTCACATCGTAGTAGAACCAGTTCCAAGCAAATGCCATTGGCTGTGATTCAAAGGCAAATGACACTGGTCCTCTCAGAGCTGCAGGACTTCCACAAGGAGATGCACTCCACGGTGACGGCTCTTCGTACTCGACATCACCAAAACAGAAACCCAAAGGAAAGCCTGTCACAGGCCACAGAAGCGACAGCAGAGTAGACTGCACAGAAAGAGCAATCACTCAACTACACCAGGACATCCAAGAGTTACAAGCAAGAGTGGAGAATGCAGAAAGTCACAATAGATGGAATAATATCCGTATCTCTGGTATACCGAGGGAACTGAGGGTACAGATATCTCACATTCATTAGGAAACTTATACGAGAATCCATACAACTCTCCGAGTCCCTGACATGAACTGGATCGTGCCCACCGCACACTCGGTCCCAAACCAGCGCAGGGTACCCGCCCTCGCACCATAATCATTCAGTTCCTCAGATTCCAAGAAAAGAGACAGTTTTACATGCTGCCTGGAAACAAGGGAAGTTCTTTTCAAACACATAGCCTATATTTAGAGAACGACTCACGCCCTGAGATAATGAATCGAAGGAAACAGTACATACCAATCATGCGGCACTCAAGGCTGCAGGGTTATGGTTCGAACCCCATATCCCTCAAAGATAGTAATCCACTTTACTGATGGCTCACAGACCTTTGAAGCGGCGATGGCAGCTATTACTGAATTGAAAATTGGCAAATAGAGGTGCAACAGGGTCTAATGAGTCAAAAGCCAACCTTGCCTCAAACTATCTCAGCGGATGTGGAATGCGGGAACAAAGGAGGCATGCAGAAGACAGGGCAGGAAGCCATTAAGCAAATCACTACCTCCTTCCGCCAACAATCGCAGAGCTCAGTCACTGACATGAATACCGAGGCCTAACGGTAAGGACCCCATGCTGGAAGCATTTGGGACAGTGTCTGACAGAACAGGGAAAGGACTTAGTTCTAAGGAGCTTGGCCTACAAGATATATGGGACACGATTGGATCTCATGACTCTTTTCCTTTGTTCCTCTTCGTATGGGTGAGAAGCCTCACGCCAAGGCTAAGAACCTCTGAGGACAAAATACCTGGACATCAAACTTTCAGATAAGTCCCAGTCCACTAAAATTTTCTATCTATGTTTCTAACTAACAAACTATGGCTTTAGGGTTAGATTTATTGCCTCCTTCTGCAAATAGTTGCTTTGACCCCCCGACTAAAGAACTAAACTAATGCTTTTAAATGGCAGGACATGGTGGAAAACCCTGCTTCCTTCCCCTTCCCATTATTCCTATCCTATCATATACCTCTATCATCTAGACTAGGACTGTAACATATTTCTAATATCTACTAACTATCTAATCGGAGGGGAAAATATTTGGAAAATGCAGGGGTGAATATGCCATTAAGGGTAAATTGAATGATTAAAGGCCAGTGGTACAGTACCTTATCTGTAATTTTGATACTTAGGCGGATGCACAGGATGGTTGTTTTCCATGCCGTCGTCCTCACCATGGCCTCACCCCTGATCGCTCTGTGCATTCCCCATCTGATCTTGTGCCTTGGGAAGGTATGAGACTTGACCCTAATAAGTTAGGGGAGGAATCCCTCTTATATTGAGTCTAAATGGCGCTTGGGATTTCCCTCCCCTCACCAGACCCCCTAATCCCACACCTCTTCAATAGGATAAACTAATATAGGGGAGGATCAGGGAGGGTATCGACGTCACCAACTCCTGCCCCCAACTGACACTAGAAATGTCAAATGCTCTCAACACTTTCGAGAGCATAGGTGAGTGTCTTGAACACACACCAAGGTCATGCCATATGACCGACAAAATGGAAGTACTCTCACCAGACGGTTGACTAGTCTGGTTCTGTTGATTTGGCCCAAACAGGTTTGGCCAGTTGAAGTTTTTAGATGTTTTACACAGTTAGAGGAGAGTTCTCCTCGCTATATTTTATGTAGACAATCGCACTTCCCTCAAAAATAAACGAATACTTCAGTATCAGTAAACAGACAGTTCAGGGTTTGGCATGGAAAATTCTTTTAAATGTTTGTAGTATGATACAATGTCTGGAACACCTTTACAGATCTTTTCATTGAATGTTAACGGGCTGGGCAGCCCTGTTAAGAGAACAAGAATGATTCCATTATTAAAAAGTTCCATGCAGGAATACTATTTATGCAAGAAGCCAGGGCCAGATTAAGGCACCCTGGGGCCCCTAGGCAAAAGCGAAATCTGGGGCCCCCTCACTGCAACCGTGCCCCTTTATCACAATTGTGCCTCTTCGATGTGACCACACCCCAAGTTGGCCATTGCATATCAGTTATTAAAACTTGAAGAGCTACTGATGCCTCAAAGAAAACTTTAAAAACATAATAATTAGGTACAATTCAGCTTGCATTCCATATGTATTCTATATATTTCCCTTCCTTATTATTTATTACTGAGTAAATTTGCATGACTATGTGATTTTTATCCCTAGATTTCCTTAGAGTCCATCTGCCTCTGTAGCTTATCTCCCTACTTCAAGTCATAATAGTCTGTTGTGACATCACAATCTGTTGTCATGGGAGTAACTGTGATCTCAAGCGGGCATTATGACCTCAGGTAGGGAGAAAGCAACAGGAATAGAGCTCTTCAGGAACAAAGATCCTGTTTTCATGCCAATGACCGCAGTGATAAATAACGGGAGGAGGAATACAAAGTTAATGTGAAATACAAGCAGAACTGTGTCTAAATGTTATGTTCTGTTAAAGTTCTCCGAAGGTGTTAGCTGGTCTTTAAAGAAAATATCGCACTGTTCCTAAAAGTTGCATAAAGCGTAAATAACCTAACTAAAATGCTTCAAAATTAATGAAACTAATAATATCAGTATTGAAAAATAACAGTAGTCTGAGATTTGATCATTTAGAGAAAATCATTTTAACTGGCTGGGTAAAATAATTTTGGGGTATGAAATGTCATGATGTGCACTTCTCCACAGCCCCTGCAAACACACATGTGTGTGCTTGCAATGTGGGTACTATCATTTATCCTGTCAAGTAGTATGAACCAGGATGTGGGAGTTTTTTGGTTAGGGTAGGGACCCATCTTTAAGACAGGCTAGGTCCTGCCAGGTAAGAAGTCAAGTCTGTGGATTACTAGAGGAGTTGTGAACTTTAGAGATGATCTCGTAAAACAAGTGATTGTTGGAAGAAATCATTCCTGGGATCAAACATTTCTGTTATTGACAAGTAATAAGTGTCCCCTGCTCTAAATTCTCCTGGCTGTGTGAATATATTCACTAGTCTTCTGTACCAGAGTTGTCTGTACTCATTGACTCAGACAATGCTCAAAGTGTTATGGTTTGTAACTCATCCTTCCTGAAACTGTGTTGTTCAAAATGTTATGCTTTGTAACTAACTCATAATTAATGGCTCTCTTTTCTCATAGGGAAACCTGTATGCATTGCCATTATAAAGAGCGCTTATAATGGAAAACAGTGCATGGTTTCCCCACTCTGCGCATGCACCTGCTCGAGCTCCTCAATTCTCAATCGCTGTCTCCTGAAATGCAAACCCAACATGGACAGACACTGCCATGGATACCGGCAAGTAACATTTCAAATAAACTTAAATGTACACATGGCTACCGGATTGACCACCCTCACAATATTTGGGAAAAACATTTTAAATAACAGTGAAAGCGCGTGCCATGGCGTAATCAGACTGCGGCGACACAGCAGCCTTTTATTTTATATAATTGCTGAGGCAAAAAGAAACCAAACAATTACTGTATATAAATAAAATATGGGTCTAGGTGTGTATACTCATTTACACACCCTCAGATTGCTTTATGCATAAACCCTCGAGCTTCACTCTCAGGGTTTATGTAGCATCAAACCCCTGGGTGTGTGTAAATTCAAGTACACCCAGACCCATACTTTATTCCATTTATCTTCTGAATCTGTATTGTTTTCTACCGACTGTTGTTCTGCTATTGTAATACAGTTCTGTAACCTCCCGGTCGTGCTTGAAAATAGGCAGTGTTTTGTCTAGTGCGCTACCCTGGCAAGAAACGTGAAATAAATTAATTAAGCCAGGATCAATAATTGGCAAGATTTACTGATGGAAATCTGGACATACATCAATTTGTTCACCATGAAAATGGCTTTATCAAGATCAGAACTTCATTATGAGTGAGATAAGGAATTAAAAAACAGAGTATGATTTTTAATTGTACCACTGAAACACATTGTAGTTTTCTTAATTTTAAGAGAGTAATTAAATATAAAGCATACATATTAAACTGCACTGTTGATCTTTTATATTTAAGACTAAGACCTGATTCTAAATGGAGATTCTAAGTTGGGGTGGGAGACAAACAAAGGAAATGAGCCTTGTCACACTTTAATGGTCAGCCTGACGCCCCTGAGCAATGAGTTGCAATTAACACTTAACCAGGGAGGTGAGAATCATGTCACAGTTCAGCCCCTACCTATTTCAGATTAGTTAGTGGCTTGGTCCTTTACATAAAAAAAAAAAAAAAAATGCAGCTCAGGCAGAAGAAAATATATACTGAAAATATATGTTGGTAATTGTTGGGAGGGGGCCTAGCACAGGCAGGGGCCCTAGGCCTGTGCCTATGTTGCCTATGCCTTAATCCGCCCTGCAAGAAACACATACGAGCAAAGCACAACATGGAAAACTTGCCAGGAGGCTTTTCAAAGTCTTTTCCTCCTCCTTCCCTAGTGGAAGGAAGAGGGGGTCACCATACTGATCTCTAACCTTACTCCTTTAAAGTTACCTCTGAGTGGGCCGACCCTGAGGGTCGCATGCTGGTGGTCCAGGTTTTACTGCAGGGCAGGAGGTCACACTTGCTATACATACAGTATATCCCCTGTTCCCACCCAGCAAGCTCTATGTTCCCTCTTGAATAGGGTTGTCCAACTTACTAAGGGCACCTGGTTTTAGCAGGAGATTTTAATATCTCCCAACCCAAATGTTGACTCCACTGGGATTTTAAGGGCAGACATCCGGCACCTCATAAATTTTTTAAAGGTTTATACAGGAGGTGGGTTGAGCTGATGTGTGGCACACCCTGCACCCTAGAGAAAGGAGATACACCTTTACTCAGCTGTACATGGCTCATACTCTAGGATAGATCATTGCTATACACAGAAAGAATCCTTAGATACTCTCAGAGAGGCAACTATTGCTGATATTGTTCATACCGATCATGCCCCAGTCATTACTACTTGGGATTTCGGCCTTGAGAAGTGAAACACACTGTGGAGACTGAATCCTTTCCACCTTAAAAGTGCCCAGTTTCGAGAATTCCTTGATGACAAAATACAGGAAATTTTGGGGACAATTCAAACCCGGAAATTACCTCTACCATTAGATGGGACATGTTGAAAGCAGTCTTAAGGGACTATCTTATCCAGTATTCCTCCTCCCAGGCTAAACAATGGAGGGAAAACCCACCTGGAGGTGACCTTCACTTTCTCCAAGCTGCCCACCAGTAGGGAGACAACTCAGTAGAGGTCCAGTTAACACAGGTTAAGCAGGAGCTAGAATCTCTAGTTCAGCAAAATACAGAGGTGGCATTAGCCTTCTTGGGGAAAAGATATGGGAGGTAGGACCGAGGGCTTCCTGCCTGCTGGCCTTCAGGTTGTGAAGGCAACGCCGCTCGCCACTATACCCACCATTAGAGACCCTACATCGGGCACCATTTATTCCAAAACTGACCAGGTCACCAAAATTTTCAGTGATTACTATAAAACACTGTACACACAGATCATCAATCGGACCCAGGAGAAATTGGAACCTTTCTTCACCACTGAACCTCCTCTATGCTGAATGAGGACCAGAGATCCTTCTTAGTCTCCCCATAACATATCCTGAACTAAAGCAGCCATCTCCGAACTAAAACCATGAAGGCCCCTGGCCCTGATGGATATGGTAAAGAGTTCTATAAACTCCTAGAACAAACACTCGCTCCAACTCTGTTAAGGGCCTACAACGACATGCTACATGGTACTGCGAACCCCCACCTAGCTGGTCGTGTCGGCAATATCCCTTATTCCCAAGTTGGTAAAGACCTCAAAGCTGTGCAACATACTGCCCAATTTCAGTTTTAAATGTAGATTATAAATACTCAATATCTATCCTGGCTAAACACCTGGACACAGTCCTCCTGCAATAATCAAACTAGACCAGACAGACTTTGTCAGTGGCAGATCCACGACGGATAACACCAGAAGGGCCCTGCATTTAGTACAAGAAATGCAAACTGTGATAACACCCTCAGTCCTACTCAGCTTAGATGTTGAGAAGGCATTTGATAGAGTCTAGTGGCCTTTTCTATTTGCTGTTATGGCAAAGATGGGTTCCCTCTTCCTTTTATTTCCTGATAAAAATATTTTACCTTCACCTCAAGCCTGTGTGGAAAGTTTTGGGCACCATTCCTCATACTTCTTTTATTTAGGGGCACCCGCCAGGCTGTCTCCTATCCCTGGTTTATTTGCTATTTTCATTGAGCCTTGGTGCAAGCATTAGAGACTCCTGGGATTAAGGGAATACAGTTGAGGGTATGGAACACCGCATAGCCTGTATGCAGATGATGTGTTGCTTTTATATCAAACCCACCCAATCGGTTCCATCAGTTTTTGAATTATTGGACCAGTTCGGTAAGTGCTCGGGTACAAACTTATTACCACCAAAACTGAAGCACTGACTTTTCTTTTTTCCCCACTATAACATTTACTCAAAGGTTCCCATTTCACTGGGATCTAGACAAATTAAAATATTTAGGGATCTACCTCTCCCGCCAGGCAGCGATACACAAACATAATTATGCTATGTTTTCTACCCAGCTACAGACAGACCTTGCGGATGGAACATACTTCCTCTGAACTCATTTCAGAGGATCAATGTTATCCATGGTGACCCTACCTCTGGCCCTTTACTTGTTCCGAATTTGCCAATATGTATCCCGAATAACACTTATAGGACCTGGAACAAACTTATCAGTAGACTCATTTGGGCTGGCAAGAGACCTAGAGTGAGAGCCTCTATTCTGTACCTTCCAAGGAAACTGGGTGGGCTTGCTCTCCTAAATTTAAACTCTATAACTGGGCCTTACACCTCTCCTTTATAATATGCCAACTAGCTAGGTCTAGCCCTGCTTTGTGGAAGGAAATTGAAGAGGGCTTAATGCCTTTTAAACAACAACTAGTTAAATACTTGACATGCCGAATACCCCCTTCCAGACTGCACGAAACAGCTCCAATGAACCCCTGGATTACATATCAGCTGAAAGCCTGGATGCCATACATAGACACCTGTCTCTATCACCATTTCTCTATGCATTTGCCCCATTACCCTACTGGAGAACTTTCAGCCAACATTATATGATCATATACTCGCCACTTGGGAACGCCTGGGACTCAGTAACCTCACTCAATTTTAAAGTTGAGGAGAATTTAAATCCTTTCTGAACCTGAGCCAAATGTATGGCTTAAGGCAAAGATTTTTTCAGTATTTACAATTAAGACACTTTTTATTCCCTGCCAGCCAGGATAAGACAATCTGAATGCTCCTCCCACTGATTCTTTGTTTTCAGCAGCTCATACAAGCAGGCAATACGCTCATACTGTCTGTCTTGTACAGGACACTTGGGGACTCCTTTAGGGTGAATACTGAAGGCATATGTGTTAAATGGAAAGAGGGGTTTGGTTTTGATATTCCAAAGGAAAACTGGTATAAGGGCTGTCTTTCAATAGCTAAACTCACATACTCCCATAGCTGGAGGTTGTTTTCCTGGACGATATTAACCAGGTTTTCCATACTCCCACAGTGACAGCACATTTTTCTGTGGCCCGATCGAGGCCTGTTGGCAATGCGGTGAACCCAGGGCATCATACCCATATGTTTTAGGCCTGCCTCTGAAACAGACCTTTTGACCTTACTACAAGTGGAACTGAGATCTCTTTGACACCTCACTTATCTTAACTGCAGATTTATTTATTCTTCACATTTTCCCCCAGAGTTCAAAGACTCACTCACATGCTATCTCCTGGGAGTTCTCCTGCTGGCAGCCAAAAAAAGCTTTGGCCCAACATTGGCTTACTCCCAGTGTTCCTACCATTTCAGAATGGAAAGAGATTGTTATTCGGATTTATAGATCAGAAAGAATCTCTTACTATCAAAATGACAAAACTGACCTATGCACTTTGAAATGGTCTAGATGGGTACTTTACACCATGACCACGGATCCCTCATTTGTCCCTTAAAGGGGTACCTTGGAGAAAGGTCCCTAGAATTGGAGAACTCCTAAACTTAACCAGGAACAACTTAATAAACTGTAGTGGACTTCAAGTAATTAAGTATGGGGCCTGTTTAAATGCATAATCTAACCGTATTAACGATTTACAGCTAGAAAATTGTATTTACATACTATAGATTATAATAGCTGCAATGCCTTACTCATTTATTATTTGATGCTTAAATGTCCCTTTATATGTTTTTACCTTCCATCTTTCATTAAGACACTGAAGAAAGTATTATCACAGTGATACGTTGATTGACTTATCTTGTAATCACAAGTATACTATGGCCCAGATATTCAAACTGCGCCAGGCTGTGGTGCAAGCCCAGGCACAGCTCAATTTGCGCGCAGGGTATGGACTGGACGATATTCCACGGAGCTGCGCCATGGCTCAGCAGCGTTGAATATCTCACTCTGGCCAGCTGTAGTGCATGGCGCAGTAGCACTGCGCCAACGCCAGTGGCCAGAGGGAGCATGGGATGCGCTATCGCAAGTTCCATTGTGCAAGGGCAGCAACCGTAATATTCAAAAGTAGACATGCAAATAGGGCCATAATGTATGCAGGTGCACATGGGGCCATTTGCACGCCATTATGGCCTCTATTTGCATGTAGGTGCACCGATCCTCGACTTGCACCTGGTGCCCCGCCAGGCGGCAACCATCAGAGACCCACGCCCTGCAGCATGGCAATGTGCTCCACAGCCTGATCGCGGGCTGCAGTAAAAAGAAAAATCATAAATCCCTGGTGGTCCAGTGGACGCTGCCCGCCGATCACGGGCTAAGTAATCAAATAAACATCTCAATATCCCTGATGGTCCAGTGGACCTGCCCGCCCGATCGTGGGCTAAGTAAATAAATAAACTTCCCAATATCCCTGGTGGTCCAGGTGGACCTGCCCGCCTGATCGCGGGCTAAGTAAATAAATAAAGTCTCAATATCCCTGGTGGTCCAGTGGACCTGCCCGCCCGATCACGAGCTAAGTAAATAAATAAACTCTCAATATCCCTGGTGGTCCAGTGGACCACTGCCCGCCGATCATGGGCTAAGTGAATAAATAAAATCATCAATATCCCTGGTGGTCCAGTGGACCTGCCGGCCTGATCGCGCTAAGTAAATAAACAAAATCATCAATATCCCTGGTGGTTCAGTGACTCCCACCCCACTCTGCCCACTGAATCCACCACCCGCTCCCCGGTCAGTGGCGGCAGCACCCCTCCCGCCTCATCTGACAACACCGCCGGTGGGCTGTGCGTCGAGTGGTCTGACAGCATGAGCTAGTTGGCGTAGAAGCTATCAGATGCATATCTTAGATATGAGAATGGATCCCATTTCACATATCTGGAATGTGTAGCACGGCTGGGCTGCATGTCCATTGGCTCAGGCTGTGGACCAGTGGGCGGAGCCCGACGGTGTCAGTCAGGGGTGGTGGGCTGCCACCAGTCGCTGACCGGGGAGGGGTGGTGATTCAGTGGGCGGGTGGGGTGGGGATCCAGTGACCACCAGGGATATTGATGATTTTATTTATTTACTTAGCCCGCGTCAGGCGGGCAGGTCCACTGGACCACCAGGATATTGAGAATTTTATTTATTTACTTAGCCCATGATCGGGTGGGCTGGTCCACTGACCACCAGGGATATTGAGAATTTTATTTATTCACTTAGCTCATCGATTGGGGGCAGGTCCACTGGACCACCAGGATATTGAGAACTTTATTTATTTACGGATGAATCTTGTTCTACTGATGCCCACAGTCGGCATGGAGGGGCGCCACCACGGAGGTGCAGCCGGAGCTCGGGGCCACCCACAGGTAGTAGCTGCGGTTGCGCCCTGCAATGCGGCAGTTCACCTGTTGGTGGCCATCCACTGTTCCTTTTTGGCTCAACTTTGTGCTGGCACAGGTAGGGTTGTGCATACATGGCTCCGCACATCCCAGGCTGAATATCGGGCTGTACAGAGTATGCATGGGCACGCCCCAACCTGCGCCTGCATACATTACTGAAGTGGTCGGCGCGTGATTTGTGCCATGCACTTTTTCCCGTTTGAATATTGCATTGGGCGATCAGTGGTTGCATATGGTGTAAAACTGTTGGCGCCATGCGCAAACCCTTTTGAATATCTGGGCCTATGTATTTAATGAAATGTGACTGTCTGTATCCCTCCCTCCCACCTTTTCTTTGCACCCCCAAGTTGAAAATTTTGAATAAAAAACTGTAACGACAGAAACAAATTGGCTACAGATAAGAAGTGAGGGAGATGTTGCAGTGCATGTTAGCTGCAAATTTGCCTTGAGTACAGAGATGAGCTACGGGGTTGAGGAACTTCAGTGAGGCATTAATTGTAGGGATTACAGACCCCCAGCTAAAAGTTGACACCATCTGGAAACATCTTCTGACAGAGCAAAAGAAAGCTGTTACAATTTTGAAATTAGGTAGAACAAGGTCACCACTTGATGAATATCACCATACCATAACTGGTAAATTTAAAATAGTGAGGTAGGGGGTAGCGGAGTTTGGACCCAGACCTAAAACAATTTTAATTTATTTGCAGGAAGAGCTTTCAGTAATGCAGAGGAACAGCATAGAATCATTCTAGGCAGGCTGATGGAGATCCTGTATATGATGGCCAAATAGGACATCCCTATAGAAAAGTTTGAAGTGATAGCAGAACAAGAGAACCACCATGGAGTTCATTTGGGCAATAAATACATTAACGCTGTCAGTGGGAAAAATCACAATGTGTATTGGCAAGAACCTAGAAGAAAACCTACTGGCAACTGTCAAAAATGCAAATAATTGTTCAGTGCTTATGGACGGTAGTACTGACAGTGGTGTAATTGAAAAGGAACTGGTTTACGAATTTATGTAAATCCCATCAGTGGTCATGTGGAGACTAACTTTTACGAATGAAAGCTGTATCAGATGGCACAAGAGAGGGATTGAAAATGGGTGTTTACTCACCTGGTAAAGGTGATTGTGTTGGTTGACATCCATGGCACTCCAGACATTACTTCATGGGTTTTAACCCACCTGATAAGCTAGGGATGCACATGACTCTAGGATCAGATTTCTTCCCATATCCCGTCCCAGAAGCCCCTGCTCTCCAGTTCGAATCTTCCAAAGCTGAAAATAAGGTTAGTGACACGAACAACAGAAATGATCCCTATACCAGAATAGATGTTAACAGCAAAAAATGCGAGGATCTGCGGTGATAAATGAAATTGGGCCAGGGCCCTAATTTATTCTAGTAATACATCCAGAACTCGGCCCCTAATGGGCGGCAGTGGTATCCTGGATGTCGAAATGCATGGCAATAAAACATTCAGCTCAATGCAAGGTTGTCCGCCCATCCCCCTGTACGCCTGACTACTGTGTCGGTGGGAGTCGAGTGCCATGGATGTCAACTAACACAATCACCTTTACCAGGTGAGTAAACACCCATTGTGATTGGTTGACATCCATGGCACTCCAGACATACCTCATGGGTAGATAAGAAGCAGTACTGTGTCAGTGGGAGGAGACAGAGTGGTCTGGGGGCGAAGGGAGCGGTGGAGGCGGGCTTAGAGAGAACTTGGGTTGCAAAGGTTGGTTGCAACTGGGACAGGAGGTCTAGGCGATAGTGTCTGGCAAAGGTGTGGATAGATGTCCACGTGGCTGCCTTGCAGATGTCTTCCGCTGACAAGTTCGCCTCTCCGCCCAGGAAGTGGCTATTGCACTAGGGAGTGCGCCTTCTTCCCCGAGGAGGTGTCCTTTGTTTTGCCAAGTAGGCCTCCTGGATAGTTCTCGCAACCAGCCAGCGATGGTGGTCTTGGAGGCTGCTTTCCCCTGTCTCTGACCCCTTGAGACTATGAACAGTCTCTCTGTTTTCCGGATAGGTTGTGTCCTGGTTATGTAAGTGGCAAGAGTGTTGCCCACGTCCAGGCCTTGTGGGACGGTAGCGTCTCCGGAGTGAGAGTCTCCTGGAAGGTAGGTAACTCGATAGACTGTTCCCTGTGGAAGGGAGGAGACCTTGGGTCGAAAGGCTGGCACAGTCCGTAGGCGCCTGTGTGGCGTGAACACTGTGTAGGGTTCCTGCAGGACAGTGCGCCTAACTCCACGATTCTGCGGGCTGAGCAGATCGCCACGAGGAAACAGGTCTTTAACCCAACCCAGAACAAGTCTACGGCTTGGATGGGTTCGAATGGAGCGAGTTGAAGGAGTCCAGAACCAGGGGAGGTCCCAAGGGGTGGCGGTTGGGGCACCCATGGCCGTAGTACTCAGCCGCCCTAGGGGGCGAGGCGTCTGGTGAGCACCGGGCCTGTGGCCTCTATGGACCCCACAGCTGCTCCAATGGCCGATAGCTGTATCCTGAGTGACGAGTGAGCTAGTCCCCTATCCAGGCCTTGCTGGAGGAATAACAGGATAGTGGGCATGTCCACGAACTCCGGTCCGACCGCCCGGTCGCGGCACCATTTGGTGAACGCCGACCACTGCCTGCTATAGGTGGAGGTGTTTGATGAGTGTCTGGACTGTAGCATCGCTATATGACGGAGTCATGGTGCCCGCTTCCTTAGTCTTCTCCTCTCAGGAGCCAGGGTGTGAGCTTCAGGGTCCTGGGGTTGGGGTGCAAGCGGACCCTGGTTCAACACGCCAGAGTGGAAGGGCAGCCTGAAGGAGGCCATCATCATCGAGAGGATTGTGGCAAACCACGTTCTCCATGGCCAGTAGGGGCCACCAGTATGATGGTCTGTCTGGAGGAGCGGATCTTGGTCAGCACCTGAGGTAATAGAGGAATGGGGAAAGACGTAGGAGTTGTCCTGGGACCAGGGTTGTGACAGGGAGTCGGTTCCCGTGACTGACTGTCCCTGTACCTCGAAGTAGTGGCTGGCCTGTGTGTTTTGGGCCGTGGCCATGAGGTCCATGGGGATGGGTCCCCAGGTGTCCTGTATCATTTGAAAAGGCTGGTGGAGGTGCCACTCTCCTGGGTGAACTTGTTGTCGGCT
Organism: Neoceratodus forsteri; assembly: GCA_016271365.2. NCBI lineage: Eukaryota > Metazoa > Chordata > Ceratodontiformes > Ceratodontidae > Neoceratodus > Neoceratodus forsteri. Next base: position 1,100,353,776 of record CM057451.1, read on the forward strand.
CAGCCAGTCTGCTCGAATGTTGAGCTTTCCGCAAGGTGAACCACGCTGAGGTGTTCGAGGTGTGTCTGGGCCAGTTGAGGACCCTTGCAGCCTCGTTCAGCATCGCTCTGCTTCAGGTTCCTCCCTGTTTGGTGATATATGCCACCGCTACCCAGCTGTCGGATTGGACCAGGACAGATTGTCCCAGGATGGTGGATTTGAAAGCTGTTAGTGCGAGACCGCTCGCATTTCCAGGACGCTGATAGATAGTCTTGATTCTGTGTAGGTCCATCGGCCCTGTGCTGTCCTGTTGGCCAAGCAGGCACCCCATCCTTGTGGACTCACGCCTGTCTCGATGGAGACCTGGGGAGGCTCTGGTGGCCCCTGGTAAGATGTGGGCGGTGTCCACCACGTTAGTGACTTTCTCACCGAGGGAGGAACGGAACGGAGGTCCTCAGATTGTGTTCATTTGGGAGCCCTTGAGGAGGGGCGTGGGTCTGTAGTGGCCGCATGTGCCATCTGGCCCAAGGGACGAGGTCGACTACATGAGGCCATGCAACCTAGCAGTTGTGCTAGGGTTGCCCGGATGCCTGACGGCTAGTGCGTATGGTGCGTGCCAGATTGAGCAGGTTGAGGACTCTTGCCTCGGACGGTCTTGCCCACCCCTGTGCTGTGTCTAGGCAAGAGCCGATGCTCTATTTTATGGGCGATGGTGACTCTTGTCCCGTTCACTACCTAGCTGTGTTGCTCTAAGGCCCTTAGAGCAAGATTGGTGTGACGGAGAGAGTTTTCCTGATCGTGTCTGATCAGCCAGTCGCCGAGGGGTAGGGGATAATGTCGACCCTGTTCTCGGAGTCTGGGCACCAGTACCACTGACACTTTGGTGAAGACTCTTAGGGCCGATGAGAGTCCGAACGGGTAGGGCCTGGTATTGGAAGTGTTGGCCGAGGATGTGAAACCGGAGGTACTGCCTGTGAGTTGGCCTGATTGGTATGTGGAGGTATGCATCCTTGAGGTCTATGGACGCCAGGAAGTCGCCCACCCGAATACTCGTAAGTGTAGACCTCAGAGTGTCCATCTTGAACTTCTGGGGTACAACGTGTTGGTTTAGGTGTTTGAGGTCCAGGATAGGGCGGAGGTCACCGTTTTTCTTGGCACAAGGAAGAAGATGGAGTAGACTCGAGCCCCTGCTTGTGTGGTGGTACTGGTTGAATCGCCTTATTGTTGATCAGGTCCACAGGATCTGCTGTACCTGATGGGCGGTGGCCTCTTTTTGTCACCGTGAGGTGATGAACCTGTGTGTCAGGGAGTGTCCGATAACTCTATCGAGTACCTCGGACACGACCTTGTGAACCCATCTGTCGGAGGTGGTGTGAAACCATTGGTGACTGAAGAGCGCTAATCTCTGTCCCACGGGGAGCCTTGTTCCGAGGGGTCCGTGGACAGTCATTGCAGCTTGACTGGCTGACCCCTGCCTCGCTCTTCCGAATCTCAAGCCACGAGCCTTGAAGGATGAGGAGTAGTAGGATTGGGTGGGGAGTGCGTGGTGAAGTGTAGGGCCTCTACCTTGAAAGGAGGTGGCGGGGTGTGTCCCTGCGGTTGTGGTATGATCTTTGGCCCCTGAAATCTCCGCCTCGTGGAGGGAGTAGGAGGCCTACTCTTGTTTTAAGGAGTTCCTTGCCCTCTTCTTTCTGTTTCAGGAACTCTAAGAGACCTCCCAAACACATGTTTGCCCTTCAAGGGAGATTTTGCAGTGCTTTAGACTCATTGTCGGCCTCCCATAACTTAAGCCACAAGGCCCGCCTGGCCCTGTTCGTGATGGCTGTGGCCCTTGCGTTAAGTCTGAGGGTGTCGACAGCCATGTCGGCTAGGTATCTTGCCGCATTGATGGTGCACTCTAATAGTTCTGTCTCTCTTGATTTGGGGTTGGCCTGCTCAAGGAGCTCCTCCAACCAATGTATTTGCGCCCGTGCTGTGCAGATGGCTGCTGTGGACGCTCTTACCGCCATGCCCTCTGTTTCAAGGCCTTCTTTAACATGTCCTCACCCTTTGTCTGTAGGGTCCCTTTGGGAGATTGCACGGCAGGGTAGGATAGTCCGTTTGCTGAGGGCGGCCACCTGAGGGTTGACCGCTGGGGCGGAGCACCAGGTGTTGGCTTTGTCCTCCTGAACGGGGTACATGCGGTCCAGGTTTCTTCTGTTCGCATCCGTCCTGGGTTGGCGGTTTGCCTACCCTTACTGATAATGTCTTCGACGGCCGGACAGACGGGAAAGGTTTCTCAAATGGTGGATCTCTGCTGGATCAGGGGTCTAGCTTGGATTGAGGTTTTTCTTCCTCCATTTCGATACCCATGGTGGTCTTGACGATTTTGATGAGGCCTGGAACCATGTCGAATGAGCATAGCTTGGAAGTGAGCTACGGATGACCTGTTGCTCCGCATCTTCTTCGTCGGAGATGGCCCCATCTTCTCCTCCAGTAGGTCAGGGTCCTCCACGGAGTCAGGTTTGTGGATATCCGGCTAGGTTCCATCAGATCCATGTTGTCTTCGTTGGCCCTTCCCCGACGCCTTGTTCCAGAGGCGGTTCGCAGGGCAGTCTCTGTTGGGTGAGGACTCCAGTTTCTCCATCACCTTCAGCATAAAATTCTGCTGACTCTCCATCATGGCCACGGTTGCCTGTTGGTTCCACAGAAGAAAAGCGCCGGGTCCAGCCAAGGTGAGCTGCTAGGGCCAGGGTTGCTGGGGCCCATGCTTGTAGACTGGCCCAAGGATAGATCGTCGTCGTGGTGGAGACAGGCGGCACACAGGGCCAGGGCGTGGGGCAGGAGGTTGGAGCTGCACGCTGTGCAATTTTTTGGCTTTGACCATCTGGGGAAGAGAAAGATGAAGGTTTCCCAGGGTGCTAACTGGCCTGCACTGGGTGGTGGGGCCCGATAGGCTGCGCAGTGATGCTTTATGTACATAAGAGCGAGAGTAATAAGATGCGTGCTGGCTTCAAATGGGGTCGCTGTGGTGAGGGACCCACATGAAGGCTGGAACCCTGGGGATCGCTATAGAGAGGGACCCCACTGGGCGAGACGCTGGTGGCTCATATGGGCTGCTGTGAGAGGAGCTCATATGGATATATTGAAAAAACTGTAACGACAGAAACAAATTGGCTACAGATAAGAAGTGAGGGAGATGTTGCAGTGCATGTTAGCTGCAAATTTGCCTTGAGTACAGAGATGAGCTACGGGGTTGAGGAACTTCAGTGAGGCATTAATTGTAGGGATTACAGGCCCCCCAGCTAAAAGTTGACACCATCTGGAAACATCTTCTGACAGAGCAGCAAAAGAAAGCTGTTACAATTTTGAAATTAGGTAGAACAAGGTCACCACTTGATGAATATCGCCATACCATAACTGGTAAATTTAAAATAGTGAGGGTAGGGGTAGTGGAGTTTGGACCCAGACCTAAAACAATTTTAATTTATTTGCAGGAAGAGCTTTCAGTAATGCAGAGGAACAGCATAGAATCATTCTAGGCAGGCTGATGGAGATCCTGTATATGATGGCCAAATAGGACATCCCTATTAAAAAGTTTGAAGTGATAGCAGAACAAGAGAACCACCATGGAGTTCATTTGGGCAATAAATACATTAACGCTGTCAGTGGAAAAAATCATAATGTGTATTGGCAAGAACCTAGAAGAAAACCTACTGGCAACTGTCAAAAATGCAAATAATTGTTCAGTGCTTATGGACGGTAGTACTGACAGTGGTGTAATTGAAAAGGAACTGGTTTACGAATTTATGTAAATCCCATCAGTGGTCATGTGGAGACTAACTTTTATGAATGAAAGCTGTATCAGATGGCACAGAGAGGGATTGAAAATCTCCTTTTAGACATTTTTACAGACTCTGGCCTTAATATAAAAAATATAGTTGGGTTTGGGGCTGATGGGGCATCTGTCAACATGGGTGTAAGATGGGGTCTTGCTGCTCTTTTAAGGGACAACATACAGTGGTTAGTTGGTGTTCATAAACATGCTTTGATAACACCTGTTTCGTGATGTTTCGCACTTTTGACCCAACTGTTTTATCTCTCTCAGAAAAGTCCTAAGAGACTCAGAGAGTTACGGTCTCTTGCCCAGGTCATGGAGATGTCAGTTGAAAAGCCCAAGAAGGCCTAAGGCACACGTTGGTGCAGCACAAACTTCTTACACCCGTGCTGTTACCAAATCATTCTCCGTAATTTGTGCCCATTTAGAATCTATGGTCAGAGACCCAGCTCATAACCAGGCCAAAGCCAAGGAGTCTGGCAAATTATGACTAAATTCCAAATGGTGGCACACCTTTGTATTTTGAACAACTGCTTCAGCCACTTGCCAGGTTCTCACTAGCACTTCAAAAAGGAGTAGTTGAAATGCCAGAGCTACTTAGCTCTGTTGAAACTTTGAGAAACACTCTTGACCATGCTAAGCAGAGCAATCCCATAGGTGGCAGTGAACTTGACATTCTCTTAAAAATGGATCTGATGTTCTTTCAGGAGCACGTGCTCAAGTCACATATAAGGGTGTGAAATTAACACATTTTAGTGGGCAAGCTGTTAAAACTTTTAAACAGCAAACTAAGAAATACATTACAAACATTGAGAACTGTTGTAAACAAAGGTTCGGTTTGACTGATGAAAGTAATATTTATAACCGTGCAAAAGTGTTAGATACTGGCCTTTGGCCAGGTGCAGACAGAAAGGAACTGGAGCTGCATGGCAACAGTGACATTACTGCAGTAGTTGATGACTTTTCTGCACTTTTGCAGCCTGACTGTGACAGTACTCTGCTACTTGCAGAAAGGCAGGAGTTTAAGATTTTTGCTCAAACCAATTTCATCAATCTTTCTGCCTCTGTTATCTGGTCAAAGCTGGCATGTGATTTCCAAAATTCTTATCCAAATCTGTTGAAGCTTGTCAATGCGTTGAGAGTATTTCCTACGCCTAATGCAATTGTAAAACGGTGATTTTCAACAATGAACAAGGTAAAACTGACTGGAGAGCAAGTCTGGCAGAGGATACTATAGAAACATTGATTCACATTAAAAGCAGGACCTCCCCAGCCGAATTCAACCAAGACAGGGCTGTAGACAGATCTTTTAGTGCTAAACCAAGATGTCCTGGTGATTTGGCAGCTGAGGATGGTGGACTACCCTCAGGTCCTCTCTCTCCCAAAACAGGCCAAAATTACTGGTTATATGCCTGGTGGAGAAGAGTTGCAAAACAGATCGCACTCAATCCTGGTTGGTAACTGTGTGGTCAATCACGGTCCCATGTGCTGGAGTTTTTATTTTGGGGCAGGAGTTCATTATGTTTAATTTGTCATGACTCATGATTACGATCACACTCATGAATTGAATTCACGGTCTGCTTTGGCAGACATCCTATCTTGGCTCTTAAACGTATGTGCTGCTGCACAATTGCTGTATTTCTCTGGAAATGGCTAAATAAAACAATATCAGTCTCAGAAACTTGTGTAAATTTGTATTTTATCAATATAGAACAAGATAAGTATATTTTATGGGGTTTTGAGCAAAATATCAATTTTGGTAATTGCTAATCCACTTCGCCAATTAATCATTTTTTACTTTGATTAGCAAAGGCCGCTAATCAAGTCTCCAACACTAATTTATGCCTTGAAACTGTAATATTTAGTTAGGTGTGGACAGTACTCCAGGTGGCAACTACACAAATCTCAGCAGACACATTCCTGAAACAGGCAACAGAAGTGGCCATGCCTCTAGTTTAGTGGGTATGAACAATCCCAGGAAGTTCTCACCATACTTCCAGTAACATTTGGCCAACCATTTGTACAAACATTGTTTAGAAACAGGAATGCCATCTTTCCCAGGGGCTAAGGAAACAAAAGCTGGGAGGACTTCCTGCAGTCCTTTGTACAATGTAAATAGTACCAGAGTATTCTGTGTACATCCAAGTATGGAGCAACGCTTTCCTGGATTAGCATGCTTAGGAAACTAAACTGGCAGTTGGATTGTTTGATTCAGTGTGAACTCGGACACCACCTTTGTAGAAACTAATGACTGGCATGCAAAGACACCTCTCTTTGTGAAAAATCAAAACAAGGAGGCTTCACACGCTCGAGCCTGAAGCTCTGAAGTTCTTTGAGCAGAAGTAATAGAAACCAAAAATAACACTTTCCATTAGCGGTGAATATTTTAGTTTGAATATTCGCTGAATATTCTATTTGGGTATTCATTATTCAGATTTGGGGAGGGGAATGTCATTTAAAAAAAAAAGGAAAGTTAACAGTTTTCCACTCTCCTCCCAAATCACTACATCCAAGCCCTCCCCAAGTCATAAAACCCTGGTGTCTAGTGGTTCCCTCACCTCACCGGATGACTGTGGTCCCAATGTTAAAAAAATAAATAAATAAAATGCTGGCCCGCCAGCTCAGCGGTTGGATTTCCACTTGCAACATTGACAACCTGGGTTGGGAACGGACCCAGTTGCCAGAGGGCCAGCCGGGAAGGGGGTGGATCGACCATTCCACGATGGCTCACCATCTCCTAGGGGAGGGGGCCCATGTCCGGTGTCTGCCGAGCTCTGGTGGAGGCTGAAGGCATGGCAGCACATCGGTTCTGGCTGTGCTGGGAGTGCGGTGGACACTGGTTTTGCCTTGACATCCTGGATGTCACGCCCCCAAAGGAAAACAGGAAAAATGGCTCCCTGGCCTGCCGGATGATGGTTGTCAGCCCCTCGCCCCCACAAAGCCCCAGACAGCCCAGACCACCTCAGCAGCACCCAGACCAAGTCAGTAGCACTGGCCGGCTCCCCACCAGCACCTTTCCTCTCAGAGAGGGGGACCAGTCCGACAAAGGGGAACATGGTGGCAGGAACACAGTGCCGCTGGGGTCCTAGGTGACCCAAAGGAGGGCAGTCAAAGAGTGTGGGAGGAGGCAAAAACAAACAAAACACATTTAAATATTTTCCTCCCTGGTGTCTAGTGGACCCCCCACCCTGAAAGGTAGTCCCCTTCTCCCCACCCCCCATCTCGACCCCCAAGCAGGAGACCAGCACAGCCTCATCTCTCCTCCATGGCTGGTTGCCCACCGAGCCATCAATGAATGAGGGCATGCTTGATACAGCACCTTTCATTCATTATCTGCTCCCACTCACTGATATTGACATTCACACTCTGTGGGGCAGCTGACAAGAGCGGAGGGCTATTCCAGTGGCTGGTAGGGGGTCGAGATGGGGAATGGTGTAGGGACCCTGGGGTCAACTAAGCCATTCTCCCACCCCAACCCCCACCAACCACTGGAACATCCCTCCGCTCTTGTCTGCTGCTCACCAAAGTGTGAATGGCAATGCTACTAGTGAGTGGGAACAGTCAATGAATGAGAGTGGCTTGTACAAGCATGCACTCATTCACTGACTGATCAGTGGGTGGCCAGCTGCGGATCAGAGAGGAGGGCTGTGCTGATCACTCACTGGGGAGCAGGGTGTGGGGTCCACCAGACATCAAGGAATTACTAAGGGAAACATTTTGTACTAAGGGGATCAGGATAGTTCACTAGACACCAGGAGGGAAAATTACTTTAACATTGGGACCACAGTCGTCCAGTGGGGAGGTGGGTACCACTAGACACCAGGGATTTTATGACTTGAGGCGTGGATTTAGTGATTTGGGCTAGGAGGAATGTGGGGACACTTTCTTTTCTGTTTTTTTTTTGTAAATAGAATTTTTCCAATAGCAGGCATGAATAGTGCTGCTATTCATTACTGGGATCTGAATAACAAATAGCGATTATTTGTGGTATTCGGATATTCGCTTTCTCACACCCTACTTTCCATGACAGAAAGCATTGGTTGTAAGTCACGGCCGCCTTAAAAGGAGCCAAAGTAAGAGTTTCTAACACAAAATTCAAGTCCCAGGCTGAGACAGGATTGGAGATAGGAGGATTCAGTGCAGAATGCCTCTCAAAAACGCACCGCTAGCGAGCAACCATACGACCATCAACAGGCATGTGGAAGGTCATAATGGCAGCCAAGCACACCTTAATAGAAAAGTATTGCAGGCCTGCATCTAATAAGGACAGAAAGTACTATAGAATCTGGTTTGCTGGACAGGTAATGGGGTCCAGTTGATGTGAAGCAGCCCACAAAGCAAACTGCTTCCACTTCATAAAGTAAGTGGCTCTGGTGGAAGGCTTTCTGGCAGCCACCTTTGTGACACTCCAAACCTGGCAATGCCTATGTCTTTAGGAGCCACCATGCATGAAGGTGGAGTGCTTTAAAATCTGATGGACTAGAATTTCCTGCTCCTATGACAAAAGACCTTGGCAATAATGGCAGAGGTACTAGAGGACACCGGCCAGTTGCTGCAGCAAGGGGAGTCCAATCTGATGGGGCCACAATGGGACAATGAGCATCAGAGTTGCATCCTCCATCTAAAGCTTAATTAGTACTTCTGGATTAGAGGGAAGGAGGGAATCGATACAGGAACCTCCCTTCCAAGAGAGGGACAACCTGTCTCACCAGAAAACCCAGGTGCTGGAGCAAGTAGCAGAAAGCGGCAGTTTTGCATTTTGTGGGACACAAAACGTCCAACTCTGATGACCACACCTGTCGAACAGGTCTTCTACAACCGAGGTCAGCAGTTCCCACTTGTGCATCCTGGACTGTGACTGGCTTAGTCTGTCTGCCAAGACATTTGGACCCTTGGAACATGTACTGCAGTTGGTTCTAGACTGTGTTCCAGAGCCCAATACTAAACTCTCATTGCCTCCTGCATAGGGCATAGGAATGAGTTCCTCCTTACTTGCTGATGTGAAACATCACACTTATGTTGTTCATCTGAATTCAACATAGGACCTGGACAGAGATGAGACTGGGAGGCCAATGGGCTGTACAGAACAGCCCTCATTTCTTGGACGTTTATGTAGAGGGTGCACTAACTTTCATCCATGTTCCTCGCCTGATGAGGCCCCAGATGTGCCCCCAGCCCAACCCTGAGGCATCTGTAGTGAGACTCTGATGAGGGAAGGGAATCAGTAAAGGACCCATATTCATCAAATGGCTGGGTTACATCCACCACTTAAGTACCCTTCTGACAGGGGACATTACTAGAACCTTCTGTTCTAGGTTGTCTGTACACTGGTCCCACTGGACTCCTAGTGTCCACTGAGGATCTCATCACCGCTCTGGCCAGTGGCACTGTGGTGATGGCTGCTGCCATCAGGCCTAGGAGTATCAGGAATGTTCTAGTTGAGACATACCTGCTGTTGTAGGCTATCTAGATCTGTTCCATGGGCTGTGTCCAGCACTGCCACTATGTGCTGCAAATGCTGGCAAGGGGTCAATATTGATAGCAATCCTAGAGCACTGAACAGGTGTCTGATGTGGTCTGGGTGTGGAAAGCTGCTCCTTAATGAACTTTGAGAAGCTAGTCATCCAGGTATGGGAAAAATCTATAGACTTCCCTCATGTCTGCTGCCACAATCTAGCAAACATCTGGTAAATACCCGTGGCACAGATGACAACAGTTGGATGAAAGGGTACCTCTGTCTGATCCTTGTTCACGTATGATAGAGGGAATGTACTGATTTCAGGGTTCTGCCTGAAGCCTGTAAATTGGAGAAAATGCAGAAAGATATTATCTGATGGCAGATAAGGACCATTTAGCCCACCTAGTCTGCACATTTTCCTACCTACTGTAATACTGCAGATCCTACTTGATCTCCGACTTTACCTCCCTTTACTAACCTCTAAGGTTCCCTTATGTCTATCCCATGCATTCCTGAATTAAATTACAGTTTTGCCCACAACCTCCACTGGGAGGCTGTTCCATGCATCTACCTTTCTTTCTGTGAAGAAGTACTTCCCACACTTCCCCAGAGTCTATCCTCCAGTTCATAGCATGACCCTTGGTGCTTGAACATATTTTCTTCTAAAAATGTTTCCTTTTGTACCTTATTTGTACCTGTGAGGTATCTGAAATTCTCTATCATGCCCCCTTTCCTTGTTTCCTCCAGGTTGTACATGTTGAGGTCCTTTAGTCTCTCCTTATAGGGCTTTGGGTGCAGACCCTGCACCATTTTTAGTTGTTCTCTCCTGGACTGCTTATATTCTATGTCCTTCTGAGATGTGGTCTCCAGAACTGGACACAGTACTCTAGATGAGGTCTCACAAGTAATTTATACATCGGTATCACTGCCTCCCTCTTCTGCTGATACCCCTCCCTGTGCACCCTAGCATCCCACTGGCTCTCCCACTGCCTTGTCACACTATTTGGCCACCTTAGGTTATCAGATGTGATTATCCCCAGGTCTCTTTCCTGTTTGGTGGTCATCAGCACTACTCCCCATCTTGTACTCCACCCCCAGGTGCATATTTTGCACTGAAACTTAGCTGCCACACTGTTGACCACTACTCAAGCTTTCTTAGATCCCTATTCATTTTTACACACACACACACACACACACACACACACACACACACACACCCTACCCACAAAGTGTCCACCTTGTTGCCGATTTTGTGTCACCTGCAAAAGGCATACCTTCACTTCTAACCCCTCTGCAATATCGCTAATAAAGACATTAAAGAGCTCTGGTCCCAGTACTGATCCTTTGGCACCCCGCTGGTCACCCTTCCTTTCTCAGAGTGAACTCCACTTACCATCACCCTCTGTCGCCTATCCCCAACCAATTTCTTACCTAGTTTACTATCTTAGGACCCACTCCCAAGCTGCCCAGATTGTTTATGAGTCTCCTATGTGGAACTGTGTTGAAGACCTTACTGAAATCTAGGTAGGCCATATCCACTGCCCCACCCTGATCTAATTCCCTGGTTATCCAGTCAAAGAAATCTATCAGGATTTGTTTGACATGACCTCCTCACTGTGAATCCATACTGCCTTGGATCCTGTAAGCCACTGGATTCCAGATATTCCATAATCCTTTCTTCCAGTAGTGGTTCCATTAATTTTCCCACCACTGAAATCAGGCTGACTGGCCTGTAGTTGCCAGCCTCCTCCCTGCTACCACTTTTGTGAAGTGGGACTACATCTGCCCTCCTCTAGTCCTCCGGAACCACTCCTGTCTCCAGTGAGTGGTTGAAAACTACTATCAGTGGTACAGCCAGCACACCTCTCTGAGCTCCCTCAATATCCTTGGATGTGTCCTGCTTGGTCCCATTGCCTTGTCCACTTTCAGATTTGCAAGTTCTTCAGGACTCTCTCCTCTGTAAAGGGACTGATGTCCATCTCCTTCTTTCAATACTCCTGTCACTTATCTGTGGTCCCTCACATTCCCTTCCTCTGTGAACACTGAACAAATATATATGTTCAGGATGTCTGCTTTTGCTGGCCCTCTCCACACACTCCCCTTTCCTCCTTAGCCTTACAATCCCTCCCTGGTCTATCTCCTTTCGCTTACATAACTGAAAATGTCTTGCCCCCCATTCTTTACTGCTTGGGCTATTTTCCTCCATTTGTGCCTTTGCTATCCTGACTGCTTCCCTGCCTTCCTCTGCTTCTTCTGATACACTTCCCTATCCTCCTCCCTCTGTGTCTCCTTAAACCCCTGAGTGCTAACGTTTTTGCCCTTGCCTTCCTAGCCACCTCTTTTTCCTCTTGCTTGAAGCGTACTTCTGCCTAATCTTAGAGGTTTGCTGACTTCAGTATGGCCCCTGTTAGTTTGCCCACTGTTTCTCCACCCACCCAAGCCCCCAAAGCCAGGGCATCCCTAAGGCATTCCTCCATCTTTATAAAGTCAGTCCTCCTGAAGTCCAGGACCCTCACGCTTGTGTGTTCGATTCTGCCACAATATTTATACTGAACCACACCGTATGGTGATCACTGGTCCCCAGGTGACCACCCACTGCTAAACATAAGAATGCCTTACACATCTGCTCCAAACACCTTATATGCCCTGAAGGGTGCACTGAGGATGGACTGTTGTACATCATTAGCAAATCCAGCTACTCTGAGCCAGGAGTGCCTTCTGAGACAAACAGAGAGGCAGCTGCCCTGGTAGAGGCAACAGAGATATCACAGGTGGAGTATAAGAGATGTTTGCCTACGCTTGGCACCTGCAGACTGGGCATTCAGTATCTCCTGTTTAGCGGTACTGTCTGAGAGGACCTGGGTGGCTGCCTTGGCCCTCCCAAAAAGTATTCTGGTTTTTAACATGTAGGCTTGTAATTTGCAATCCATAGCCCTAGAGAAGCGGAAGCAAAAGTTATTTTGCCCAAGATATCAAGTTTCCTGGACTCCCTGTCAGGAGGAAGGGAACTATGGTGCTTGGAACCTTAGATCCATCATGTGCTATGTATTGACAACCACAGAGTCTGCCTTGGGCTGGCTCTGCAAAAAAAGGCTTGCCTGAGTGGGCCTGGCACATCATATCGGTCTTCCTTGGTATGGCTGGTATCATATTAGGCTTGCGCCAGGCAGCCAAGGTGGCATCCTCTAGGGCTGGCAAAAGGGAGGAATAACTATGAGTGGAGTATCAGACAGTTCTATGAAGTCTGCTAAGTTCTTAGTAATGTTCTGTCCTCTGCATCAACCTCACTGCAGATTGAAGTTCCTGCATCATTGTTATAAAGGAGGGACCACAGAGCCTTCACTCCCATTAGAGACTGTGGAACTTCTGTCATAGGGTTCCACAAATTCCTCTCCTTCTTCATCCTACTCTTCCAGAAAAAGCTCTGGGTTATATTCTTGGTGCTCATCGACGTGATCTGGAGGACACAATGGTAGAGCTGAGGAAGCAGTTGACAGCCTGGAAGGTACCTGGTGTGTCGCCTTGTCAGGTGTTGTTGCTGGGATTTGTTGTGTAGACCCTGCTGACGGAAAGCTCATTGATGGAGGAGGAGGTAACAGACATCTGAGAATGCCCATAAACGACGAGAAAACCTCCTGTAGATCAGCACCCATGTAATTAACGGAAATGCCGGCAGAGGTCTACGGGCAGGCAACGGCCCAATGTCGACAGCGACACACCAACCGTAATAGGTCTGGAGGCACTAGGAGCTGACCCAGCCATGTCAACAGTCTGAATGATGGCTGCGCCACTGCGGAAACGGTCAACAGTCCAGAAGAGTTTGTACCTGAATGTATGGGCAACCTGGTATGCACTGGGGAGGGCCTTACCTTTTCTTTCTGTCACTACCTGTGCTTATGTTGGTGAGACCCAGATGTTTTCTCCTGGGACTTGAGGTTTTTGATCCCAAGGAGTGGGCTGGTGATGCGCGGACTTTCCTGGTGGGGCTCCTCCATTCAGGCTAAGTACTATTTTAAAAGATGTTTCTCTAAAGCACCTTTTCTGCATCACTGGTGGCCGTATTAAACCACTTACAAACTGGGCACACCTTGATGTCATGGTCTGGGCCAAGACAACACGTGCAGATATTGTGCAAGTCTTTAGAATAAATTTTCTTGCTGCACTCGCAATATCCGAAGAGTTTCGACAATGACGGCTCCAGAGACAATATACACGCTGCTGAAATTGACTTTTAAAAACTGATTCTTTATACAGTAAAGAAAAATCACAATTTCAGCAATGGTATATCCATGGCAGGTCGACAAATATGGTCAATGGTGGGGAAAAAGAACTGAGGAGGAAGGGGCAGCCCACATTTACATAGGCAGAGCCGACATAGGAAGTCATCATGGGCAGCCCCTACTGGACTGCTTGCAAAATGTTTCCATGTGGTCCCAGTGCCTGATGGCTATAGTTCAACAGGTGTGGCCTGATGAAAGAGATATCCTCAAGAAGATCTGATGGGGTCACTAGTCAAGGACAACATTGTGGACTACCTGGAGAGCAATGGCCTCCAGGACAGTAAACAGCACGGGTTCATGGCAGGGAGGTCTTGTCAGATGAACCTAATAATTTTCCTTGATTGGGTAATGAGGACACTGGATGGGGCCATACCATGGATCTACTCTAGTTTGACTTCAGAAAGGCATTCGACTGCCTTACATGTGACTGCTGAAGAAGATTGAGGATCTGAGGGCAGCTAGGGACATAGGAAGAATGGCAGGAAATTGGCTTGGGGAAGTAGCAAAGGGTAGTGATAATTGGGGTCAAATCAGAAGAGGGGAAGTCACAAGGCGGATGCCATAGGGATGTGTCCCGAGCTCCGATCCTCTTCAATATGTTCATTAGTAACATTGAAAAAGGAATTGGAGGCAAGTTTTGTCTCTCTACAAATGACACAAAGTTCTATGGGAGGGTGACAGTGACAAGGAATTAGGAAAATGCAGGGTGACCTGCATAGACTGAAGACAGGCAACTGAAACTGAATGCTAGAAAGTGCAAAGTGATGCACCTAGAGAGCAAGAACCACAAGACGCAGTACTGGATGGAAGGGCTAAGCTGAGTACTACAACCAAGGAAAGGGACCTAGGAGTCATCACTAGCAACAACCTCAAACAATTAAGTCAGTGAAATAAGACCATTAGTAAAGCAACTAGGATGTTGGGTTGTATTGAGAGGAGTATAGACAGTAGAAGGAAAGAGGTAAGAGAGCCCTCTTTATGGGGCAATGGTAAGGCCGCACCTGGAGTACGCCGCCTAGTTCTGGAGTCCTCACCTTAGGATGGATAAGGACAGGCTAGAGACAGTGCAACAAAGGGTGACCAGGATGGTACAAGGCCAGCAAGACAGATCTTACGAGGAGCAGCTCGTGGCACTAAACATGTACTTGCTAGAGACCAGACGGGTGAGGGGTGATATGACAGACCTTCAAATTCCTGAAAGGAATAAATAAGGTGGACTGGAGGAGAATTTTAGCATAAGCACAAATTCAGTGTCACGGTGAGCGTGAGTAGAGAGGAAGGATTACTTTACTGAGTGGGTGGTGGAACCCTGCATAGTCTGCCAGCTAAGGTGGTAGAAACATAGAATTTGACAGCAGATAAGGACTGCTTGGCCCACCTAGTCTGCCCATTTTCCTACCTAACAGATAAGCTACAGATCCTAATTAACCAACATCTTACTTCCTCCTACTCCCCACTAGGACTGCCTTTATGTCTGTCCCATGCATTCTTGAATTCCCCACTGTTCTTGACTCCACGACCTCCTCAGGGAGGCTGTTCCATGCATCCACAACCCTCTCTGTGAAAAATACTTCCTCACATTACCTCTGACCCGTCCCCTCTATCTTCAAATTGTGCCCCTTGTTCTTGCACATCTCTTTTCTGAAGATGCCACCCTCTTGGACTTTGTTGATTCCTTGAGGTACTTAAAGGTTTCTATCATGTCCCCTCTCTCCTCCTTTCCTCAAGGGTATACATATTAAGCTCCTTTAGTCTTTCATCGTATGTCTTTGGTGCAGACCCTGCACCATTTTGGTTGCCCTCCTCTGGACTGCCTCCACTCTGTCTATGTCTTTGTGGAGATGGGGTCTCCAGAACTGCACACAGTACTCAGATGGGGTCTCACCAACTGTCTGTACAGAGGGATAACAACTTCCTGTTTTCTACTACTGATGCCTCCCTTATGCATCCCAATATCCCCCAGCCTTTCTTACTGCCTTCTCACATTGCTTGCCCACCTTAAGATCACCTGATATAATTACCCCAGGTCCCTTTCCATTTTTACTGTTGTCGTATCTCATCCCCATTGTGTACTCTTCCCTGGGTTTTGTTTCCCAGGTGCATTACCTTGCACTTCTTTGCATTGAATCTGAGCTGCCATACATTTGACCATTCCTCCAACCTTGCCAAGTCCCTTCTCATCCTTTCCACTCCATCTTGTGTATCAACCCTGTTGCAGATCTTTGTGTCATCTGCAAAGAGATATACTTTTCCTTCCAGTTCCTCTGCAATGTCACTTATAAAGACATTAAAAGGACCGGTCCCAGTACTGAACCCTGAGGTACCCCGCTAGTAACCCTCCTTTCTTCAATGTGGACTCCATTTACTACTACCCTTTGTGTCCTGTTCTCTAGCCAATTTTTATCCAGGCTACCACCTTGGGACCCACTCCAAAGCTGGCTAACTTGTGTATTAATCTTTTGTGTGGGACTGTATCAAATGCCTAGCTAAAGTCTAGGTAGGCCATGTCCACAGCCCTCCTGATCTACTACTTTGGTCACCCAGTCAAAGAAATCTATTAGATTCATCTGACATGACCTTCCCATCGTGAATCCATGCTGCCTTGGGTCCTGTGTCCCACTGGCCTTTAGGTACTCAACAATTCTTTCCTTCATAAGTGATTCCATCATTTTCCCTACACACTGAGGTCAAACTAACTGGTCTGCAGTTTCCTGCCTCTGTCCGGCTCCCATTTTTGTGAAGAGGAATCACATCCGCCCTCCTCCAGTCCTCAGGTACCACCCCATTCTCCCATGATTTGTTAAAGAGAGTAGTCTGCGGTGTCACTAGTTCTACCCTTAGTTCTTTTAGAATTCTTGGGTGAATCCCATCAGGCCCCATTGCTTTGTCCACCTTCAATTTTATTAGTTCTTTCAGAACCCTTTCTTCTGTAAATGGGCTGGTATCGACCCTGTCTTCAGAGTGTTTCTCTTGTTTGGTTTAGGTACCTCCCCTCCTCTTCCTTTAGCAGATGCTGAGCAGAAATATTAGCTCAGTATCCCTCTTTTCACTGTCACCTCTACCCACATTCCTCCCCTTTATTAAGCCTCAGTATTCCTCCTTTGGTCTTTCTTCGCTCCTTAATGTACCTGTAAAGGTCTTATCCCCCTTCTTAACAGAGTCTGCTATCCTTTCCTCGGTTTGGGCCTTTGCTATTCTTACTGCCTTCCCAGCCTCTTTCTGCTTTAACTGATAAAGTTCTCTGTCCTGCTCCTCTGCGTTTCCTTATTTCCTGAATGCTACCTTTTCTCCTTAACTGTCCCTGCCACCTCTTTGAGAACCATAGCGTTTTTTTCCTTCGTTGTGTTTTGTTGATTTGCTTTACACAAAGGAGACAAAACCATAAATGGTTTCAAGCACGATTGGGAGAGTGAAGGCTATGTAGCTACTAAGGGTAATGGTAAATAACAGTGTGGAGATTGGGAGGGGATAGGGAGGGCTAGTGCCCTGTATGACAATATGGTCCTAAGAATGGACTGGGAACCACAAGCAGACTGGATGGACCATCAGTCTTTCTGCTGGCATTGTCTGGCTTGAAATGGAAGGGGAGGCTCAGAGAGGATGTGAGGAAGTTCTTTTCATGGAAAAGGTGGTGGGCGTCTGGAACAAACTCAGAGCAGAGGTAGTAGGTACCAAAATGGTAGCAGGTTTCAAGCATGCATGGGACAGACACAAGGGAACCTTGGTAACAGGGCTGGGGGGTAAGTCCAGAGATCAAGTAGGGTCTGTGCCTGAAGTCCCCTACCTACTGTGTTACCAGACTAGTTGGGCCAAGGGTCCTTTTCTGCTGACAACTTCTATGTTTCCATGTCTATACTTCTATATCTACATTTAATAAGAACAATATTGACAGGATTTAAAGGGAACATTTATGAACAGTGCCCATTGCAGTATGTAAGTCCATGAAAAGATCTTTTAAATGAGGCACTGGTCTCCTTTGTTGCTGCAGCAGACCAGAGCTATTGATAACTAAGTCTACCCATTATTAATATACTACATTGCCACCATTTTAGAACCCTGTGACATCAGTGAGGATCAGCCTGTGCTGGACTGCAGTGTGGTTAGTCACAGCTTAATCATCAGTAACATCACAAGGTTCTAAACATGGTGGCAGTGTAGTATCAATATGGGGAGACTTAATCAGTGATATCTCTGGACTGCTGGCAGATACATGCAAGCCTAATACCTCAACTAAAAGAGCAGTTCACGGGCTCTGTAACCCTGATGGGCATGATTCATGAACGATCCCTTTAACATCTGTCGGTCCCTGCACTTACATTTTCTCTTGGCAGATATTACAATAAAATGGCATAGCCACACTTGGGTGAAAAAGGATGTCCAGTAAAGAAAATAAACACCATTATACTTTTCACCTAGAGTATCTTCACACATCTGTCACTTGCTAGTATTCATTCTACAGTCTGCCTCTGTGAAATGTGGCAAGAGTAAATGTACTGTGTTATTACTTAAGCATTTTCTACTCTCAGGGCAAATCCATGTCCTGTATGGACACACTTCTTCATTGCCATACCTGTCGCTGCAATTTTCATTGTGGTTCTCTTCAAACTTCTTATTCACCTTCTGTTTGCTCCCATGTTGCACAGTGTTGTCTGATCCAGAATCTCCTGAAAAGCAATAGATTATTTTAGCGCGATTTTCTTTAATTAGTTTTAAAAACTAAAATTAATTTAAATTAGTTTTAAATTTTTTTTATTTAATTTTTAAATCAGTTATATTAATTATTAAAGAGGAATATTAGAAGGGAAACAGTTTCTCAGAATTAGAATAATCCACCCAGGCAGTTAGTGAGGTTTGCTATTCCAAATCCCACACAGACAAAGCGATGAAGAGGTTATTCACTGATCTCTGAACATTCTCTGTAGCAAAGCAGTTTCAGGGAGCAGACAAATATTTCAGTTTTTTACTAGTAAAATAACATGTAAAGGGATTCTATGGACCAATGATCTAACCCGTCTCACTCCACTATTACACCAACAGAAGATCTTTACCTCTCAACTGTCCCAGATTTTCAGGGACGTCCCTGATTTTGCCTCAAAATTTTACTCTGTCCCTCCTAAAAATTGTGTTTCCGTGACCAAATAGTGGGAGTTGGAAGCACAAAATAATGTCAAACATTAAAATTAAAGACTTATTCTTCCTTAGAAAATGCATTTTGCACTAAGCCCCATATTCTACCAGCTTCCTGAGTGGATATCATCAAATTTTAAGATGTGTCCCTGATTTTGGTCCTTGTCCCTGATTTATGAGGCAGGAGGTTGAGAGGTATGTGTAGCGCTTGAACAAGTTAGATAACGTACACAAGTCCGGATATTCTACACTATGTCGCTAGGATGTAGGGTAAACTAGAAAACGCTGTATAGACCTTTAACTGAATATATTGGCTGGCAGTATAACCTAGAGGTTACAGTAATGAGCTGTGAATGTGTTTGTACATCCAGCAGACAAACCTAGGTTTGATTCCCACAACCTCCATTTGCATACCTGTGACTCTGAACAAGTCATTTAACCTCCCCAGTGCTTCCGGTCGCCCCTGAAAACAGGAACCTGTGCCTAGTGGGTCTTATCTGGTTAACAAAGAACAAAATAAAAATAAAAAATATATATGCATTAGGTAAACCAAGAACAAATATAAATATTTTATGACACAATCAGCACTCCACCACCCCCAGACGAGGCACTCCTCTTTCCCTCTGTGTTCTCTTTTCTCCTCCTCAATACTCAAAGCGTATTTTGAAAAGTGACCTCAGCTGTGAGGGAAATTGGGGTGCTTCTCCAAACCTCACACAAAGTGCCACTTGTACTCAATGTCAGGGAGATCTGGAGCAATGTGTTACCACCCATCCTCTCAACTGAAGTCACTCCCAAACTGGGTCATCCATATGGCAGTGTGACACACTACAGTCCAAGCACTAGGGTACCTTGCTCTGAGTTTAAACTATTATTACTACAGTTCTGACCTCTCTGCTCACAGAGGGCTGTTGGACACCAGTCATGTAGTCAAGATAACAGAAGAAGAATCAGCATTTATATAGCACTTTTTATACACAGTGTATCCCAAAGTGCTTTACAAGCAATGCTAGACTGGTAGTGAATTGACTGAATGTTTGGTGGCGGCGGCCATATCACATCATCCCCACAGCCTGGATAATTTACGAGAACCTTGGTTTATGGGGGGAATATTGTAGGACACTAGGAATCTTCCCTACTCTTTGCAAAGAGTGCCCTGGGATCTTTACTTCCACCTGGACACCCACCAGGACGGACCTCGGTTTAACGTCTCATCAAAGGACGGCACACCCAGCAGTACAGCACCCCCAATACCACCACTTGGATGCTAGCGATTTTTAGGTGCAAGTCCAATCCTGGTGTGGGACAAGAACCCACGACCTTCTGGTCCAGAGAGGCGGATGTGCTACCAACTGAGCCACAATGACATCAATAAAATATACTGACTATAATAAAATATACTGAGGTGGCGCTAGTGAGCTGATCTCCAGGGAGGAAGCTTTTTCTACAAATTCTGCATATCAACTCAGCTACTTTAATAAATAAAACATTTTAAACTTGGTTAACAGCAAAATTATTGCCAAAATTGAATTCCTGAAGGCTCCGGCTTTCAGAGGATACTTGAATTGTCATGGAGAAACCTAAGCAGTGTCAGTGGCTCAGTAGGTTGCACACTGCCTCTGAGGCTGGAAGATCAGAAGCAATATGATGCAGCCCTAAAAAGAACCGACTAGCATGGTTGGAGAGAATGATACAAGATCAATGACCACCTAGGATACAATTGCTGTTCTGACACAGGAAAGCAGCAGTTGCGAGGAAGGCTAGAAGCCCTAGAGAATGAAGTTTGGGCAAGAAATCTAAGACTGGCTGGTGTGCCTGAGGAGGTAGAAGGGTCAAACTTGTTGTGTTTCCTACCACAGTGGATGAGACCTACTATTGCTGTTCCTGCAGGTTTCGACTGGGCTGCATTGAAGAGAACAAGAAAAAAAATCCAGCACCAGGCCCCGGTTAAATATTAAAACTGATTTTATTTAAAACTTTTAAAACAGACCCACATACAACAGCCCAATGTTCCACCACAGTCCATTGCCAATGTTTCACGCCCACGTACTCGGTGCTTTTCAAGGTGCTACAGCACATCATAAGTACAATTATTAGCTTGTACTTACTATTTCCACTTTAGTATTCCTGCTATTTCTGTCAGCAGGTATGTTATTAGCAAGGTTGTAAAACTGTTTGTTAGCACTGTCACTTTAAGAAATGGGACCTATATAAGGAAGGGAAGTACTGGCTGTAGCACCTTGATCCATTTCGCCCTCCTTGAAGTACTATCAGAGACTCTGTAGACTTTCTGGAATGAACTAGAGTGCTGGCTGTGCAGTTCCATGTGACAGCAGCCACTGTTTGTAATGCTTCAAACTCTCTGCCGTTCTGGGGAGGCTCTTGCTCCTATAATGGTGGCATATCGCTGTTTACAATGTTATAACCAGTTCCTTATAGTCTGTTGTGTTACAGTTACAGTTCATCAATACAGTTTAATGCATTGTTCCTGTTACACAGTTGTGAAATTATAGTGCTGAACATGGCAAGGCACGGCAAAGCAACTTTATTTTCTAGTGCCCTTTCGCAAGGCTCAGGGTGCTGTACAATAAAACACACACAAATAAGACAATTAAAAGCAACATGAATCAAGTAAAATTAGTTAAAATAATTAAAATTCAGGGACGGTGTCAGTGAACAGAAAAAGATTTTAAACTGCTTTTAAAAACCTGTGGAATGTGGTGCAGAAGTAGCATGAATAAAAAGCGCAGTTTTCTCATGTATTTCACTTTGCATTGTCAAAATGGATAAACAGCAATCCATAGAGAGCTGTTAACCTGATTATATAAATTCTATCTGTTTTAGACATTCCAAAGTCACTGAGATGGCTAGCAATTTTGGAACTCGATCCCTCCATTACTTCTGTAACAGATTACAGGGGACAGCTTTGATTATTTTTATTAATTTATTTATTCATATCTCGGATTACAGTACTTAGAGTCAATGACTTTTACTGAGGTTCCATGTCAGAATGAAGACAAACACAACAGAGAACTGAATACATAGCAAGTGGAATACATGATACATGGAGCTGGGGTTACAATCTGAAATAAAAGTTACAATCAGATGAAAAGTGTTAACATTCAGGTTACAGCAAAGAAATTTCAATTGGGTAAAATTTTTCCTGTTACACTTTTACAAATTTTTCTGTCATTGTCAAATTTGTATGAACATTACTCATGTGTTTTCTTATTTCCTTATATGAGGAAGCAAGTGTACGTCTTCTTTAAAACAATAACAGAAAGTTTCAAAAATTTATATGTAAAATAAAATACACCAAACTAAGTGATACTGATACAGAACTAGTTGCAACAAACGTACTATATTGTATTGTATTATAAGGTTAAGGCTTATTTGTATGGAAAATGCTGGTTTTCCAAATCGTGTTTTAGGACAGTTCAAGGTCAAAAAGTTGTACTATCGATATGATGACAGAACGTTAGTACAACAACTTTTCAGCCTTGAGCTGTTACCCAATTGGCTGAAACAGCAGTGATCAAAACATATGCATGAAAATGGCGGCGTTGTTTAGTGAGCAGTTGGGCGAGGAGGTCATTCGGATAGTTAAGACTGCCATAGTGGGCTCCGTGTGTCCAAACTACCAATTTCCTTTTTTTAAATCAGTGGTGCAGTTATGGGGTCAGAGCAGAGTGGGATAGCAGCGAGCAGGAATGGCATCTTGAGGATGGTACGAGCATAAGCGTTAATGTGGTGAGGACAGGTCCGGGAGCAAGCAGGAGCGTGGACATAAGGTATGAAGCTTGTGAAATTAAATTTTATGTATTTGGGGAACCTTATACTATATAAAATAATTGGATGGGTGACCATCCACAACCAAAACTAGGATTCCATCTCGGGAGTTGATGACATCATAGTGACCGCACGAGCTTTGCCTCGAGGTCTCTATGATGTTATCAACCCTCGATGGAAACACATCCTTGTTGTGGATGGTCATCCATCCACTATTCTATTGTATTGTATAGTATCATTAGGCTACCCCCAATTGATCACAGGTGCAGGAAAAATAATGCATGGGGAGCCCTTATTAACTGAAATCAAGCAGATTACAGCCTTGTTATGACATCACTCTGTCGTTAACCCTTCTTGAGTATGTCATATCAATGGTATAATAAAATGGAATGCTCACAACAAACAATGTTCCGTGAAGTAATTCAGTAAAGTAATTCAATCTGTGATTACACACTCTTGGTAGCTCATACACTATAAAATATAATGTATAGTTTTTGTTAACAACCACTCTGAAAACACTTCTTGAGATTGCCATGACATCTGAAATCCACTTGAGGTTTAAATGTCATGGAAATCTCTCAAGTGTTTACAGCATGGTTATTTTACCAAATACTACATTATCCTCTATTTTCCATGTGGCTTTGAAACACAGAAAATGCAGAGGGACAGATTTATTTAGAATTTTGTTCAGGAAAGAGACAGAGCCAAAGCTCATTTTGCAGGTGTGACCTGAGGAAGACAGTTACAAAGGAAAGGAATACAGCTTAGTTAAATAGTGCATGGTATAGGAAAGAAAATAATCCAACCGTATACCAATAAATTATAAGGTAAAGGTTAATGCATATTATACTGTATAATAGTATGGGAGACACAGGTGGATCTATAATATAAAATATAACAGGATGGCAGAGACTCAGGCAGATCTATAATTAAGTTACAACATTCAGTTAGCCAGGCGTATACGAAGGAATGACTGGCTGATGTAGAGGATTAAATGCTGGGGCTGAAGGCCAGGGTGTTTAATCAGCTGCAGAAGCTAGTTATTGATATACTCCAGCTAACTAAATGTTATTACTATTATATGACTACTGAAATAGATTAGTTGCCATATTGGTCCTTGTAGAACAGATCCAGAAGCAAATGGTGTGATCTCTTATTGGACCAATATAGATGTTACAAAAGACAATGTCTAAGCTTTTTGACCAACCACATCTTTCCTCAGAGACTTACTTAGGGTCATAAGTTTCTGAGGAAGAACTTGGTTGGTCCGAAGCTTAGACATCATTTTCTTTTGTAACATCTATGTTGGTCCATTAAAAGGTATCAAACCATTTGCTTCTGGATCTATTATACGACTAGGAGTTTTGAACCCAGAATTTTAAAAGTTTACAGGTAACATGAAGTGCCCCTTTTTCTGTCAACTAAATAGATAACCTACTGTGGGCATGGGAATGTCTAAAATGTGGATAACCTATTGTGGGTGTGTCTAAAATGTGGCTGTAGTAGTTTGTGGGATGACAGTTTTCCTGTGTTTTGATTGGTTTAGAAGAGATACCTGTTGTATAATACACATTATACAATGGCAAGAATGAATCCTGGCTTCTGATTGGTCAGTTATCATCACAGCAGGGATGTTATCCTGGTATAACATCCCTGCTGATTGTTTGTTGGATTATTTGTACCATTGTCATCATTTTACACAATAACAAAAACATTCTTTAAATTTTTTTATTCTGTATAAAACAACAAGTCATTGTATAATAGGAATAATGCCCTCCAGGGTGGGTGTTATGCTGAGATAACATCCTTCTTGGGTGCAGATGCCCTCGGCGGTGGCCTCGGGCCCAACACCGAGGCAGGATGTTATCCCAGCATACACCCACCCTGTTGGGCATTATTCCTTTACTATAGTAGAGACTCAGGAGGATCTATAATGTACCATGTAATAGATTGGTGGAAATTCAGGCAGATCAATAATATAATAGAATGACAGAGACTTAGGCATGTCTGTAATATACAGTATACTAGGATGGCAGAGACAGGCTGATCTATGGTATAAATAAGCATGGCTGAGACTCGGGCGCTCTATAATGCACAATATAATAGGATGGCAGAGACTCAGGTGGATCTATAATATACCATGTAATAAGACAACAGAGAATCAGGCAAATCTATAATGTACAATATAATAGTATGGCAGAGGTTTTGACCACCAGCACTGCTCAGAAGCATAGGTCCCAAGTATGCTGCAAACTGTCATTCTGTGGCCAGCATCGATTTTCTGTTTTCTCCCATCTCCCTCAAGATGCCTACCCTCGCCACACTCTTGCTACCATAATGTTTATTTTATTAATTACTCATTATCCTCCTTCCAAGCACCTATGCCCTCTTCAGCACCTGCACTCATCCCCGTCCTACCTTCTCTTGGACTTAGCACCTAAAGTCGCCCATGGCTTACTCACCTATGGCGGAGCTCTTGGGGTGGAGTAAGCCCCTTGGGAGACCACATCTAACACTCTGAGGGAGCCTAGCTGGTTGTAAGGGGGCCTGGGTGCAATATACGCTATCCTGCTGTCTGGCTGCTTTTTCTTCAGTTTTCTGTCCCTTCTGATATAAAAGCAGCGTGAGACTGCTCAATGGTGCACATCCTCCCATCCCAGCTAAGCCATGCTGCCTACCCCCTCCAGGATGACCACAGGAAGTGCTGGTGCAGTGGACTATGGCCCCCCGGAGGAGGCGAGCATCCTCTGGGACACTCCATCCTCCTGCCCTTTGACCTTCCAGCATCCCAGGTTCGCTCTCGAACCAGGCTGCCAGCGCGAGTGGCAATGCAGTTGCTGTACTGATGGAGTCGGCCACTCAGCACACCATTCTTGCAGGGCGGATGAGCGATGTCAGACCATTTCCAGTGCTAATCCGAGCAGGCATTATTTAAATTGATATTTTATTGCATTTTAAGAATACTTGATATATAGAACGACATCCAGAGAAATGGCAATATAACTGGTAATAATTTGCTCTCCCAAGTAAATGCATTGGCCAGCGTTTTCTGATGTTACCACATTGTTAGGAAATCACCATAAATAAATGTACACATATTGTGATATCACAAATGAAGCAATGTTGCAGCCAGTACAAGAGACCAGTCCCATATATAAGAAATGTCCACGAAATTAAATGTGCAGCCTGTTCAGTTTAATGATCTTTTGACCACTAATAAAATAAGTTCAAGTCACAATATGGACTTCTCTTTGACTCCCTGGGCTTGATTTTCAAAGCCCCGAGATTGCCACAAGCCCTGGAGAGCTAATCATATGACCAACAGGACTTATAGCAGTCTACCAGCCAGCGATCGGTTTTACTCCCGTGTGCCAAATGCCAAGTTAGGCCAGCTCCCCGATCTCACCTACAGCATTCTGCAGATCATTTTCATGGCACTTGTGCCAAACATTTAGCTTAAGTTGACGTAAAGTGGGGAAGGTGTCGCAATTGCATTTCAGAATATAAAAGCAGTTGCAGCAAAGGAGTTTGAGCAGCTGCACCAAAAAAATAGGTTGGACACAGGGCTTAATGAAAGCCTGCATCAGCCTTTTAAAATCAAGCCCCATGGAGTAAGATACAACAACAATAATAGCAGCAAAATTTGAACTTTTAAATTGTTTCCAATGCAGACAGTGAGAACTAAGGTGCTACTTGTCCCTTTAAGAGCAGCCCTCTCAAATGGCTGACACTGCAGGGATTGGAATTGCTGCACAACTCTGTGGTACCTCCAACAGTGCTGGGGTACTGGAGGTGAGGTGAATGTATAAAATTCAGTTGCTTTAGGACAGCACCATCCTCCAGAATTTTGGAACACTACTTCTGCAGCATTTCTGTAACTCCTCCAGCCAGAGGCAAGGAGCCGGTCTTGTAAGGCTAACTAAGACCTCTGACATGGTAGGTGATCCACTACCCCAGCACCACAGGAGCTGGCTATAAAATTATGTTTAAAAAGTAATGAGCAGCACTGGACAAAAGCGTTTATAACCCTACAAAGTTGCACAAATTTACCACTTCTCACATTTGTGCAATTTGTTTTGTCCCCATTTTGCCTCCCACTGCTGCCATGACCCTTCCACTCTACCAAGCCCTTATGGCTACCACAGAAGTCCTTGTTGGTCCTGCCCACCAACAGCCTTTGTTCTACAATCTCCTGGGACACCTTGACCATAACCCACAGCTTAGCCCCCATGGGGGGACCCCTGGTTCCAAGCCAGGAAGAGATACTTCTTGACAGTCAGGGCCCGTGAGGAGGAGCTGGTGAGGTGTGGGAGGAGTCAAAGTGACCCTGCTGTGGTGTAGGGGGCAGGGTGGCTTCATCTGCCAAGTGCTGCTGGGGGTATTTTGTCCCCTGCTGGGTCCTCCCCTTATCCCACCTCAGGGCATGGTCCTGAAAGGTGACCCAGCAATCAGCCTATCAAGGGTGTTGGAAGGAGGTAGCACCACCTCCTTTGGTGCTCCCTGCCAGACCCTGCTCTGGGCAGCTGATGCCTCTGCATCACCCACCAGGCTAGTGGGTATGCATCGATGTGAGGTCACCCCAGAGGACCAATTATTCCTTCCCACACAACACTCCGGTCACCAAGAGGGGAGTGGGGTTGGCCGAAGGAGGTGCCCTCCCCGAGGCAGGAGGTGTCCAAAGGACACCCATCCCTGCTTCACCAGTCCGCACCAGATGTCCCAGGCTCGGGTTTGAACCCGGTCATCATGTGGTTGGGAGCTAGCAGCTTTGTCATTGGCTGTGTTTGCCAGCTAGCTGGCATTCATGCAATTTTGTGAAACTGTGCAAAACACTGCCATAATTTTGCCAACACTCTTTTCTCAAATAGCTCTATTATGCATTTTTAAAATATGAGTTCTCAAATGTACACAATTTCAGCAAATAGTGCCATTTTTTCCAAACTGCACATTTAAAATAAATAAGATCTTAAAAAAAAAAAAAAATGCAACTTCAACAAAATTGCTTATTTAGAACACACTATTCTGAGGCCAACCCGTGGCATTGAGGGTTGAAGTGTTGGATGCCACATCTCATGCCACGCTGGTGACCCTGGTTTGGGAATGAGCCTGGGTCGCCAGGGAGTTGGCTGGGGGTGGGAGCTGAATTGAGCTCTCGTCGCCCAGGAGGCATTGTCGCTCACCATAAGACTGCCACCTGGTGGAGGTCTGAGGGCAGTGCAGGAGGGAGGGTGGCAAGAAGGGAGAATTTTAAGGGACACGAGTGCGTGTGCCTCCCACGCAGTATGTGTGTCCCAACAAGGGAGGGAGAAAAATGGAAAAATGGAGCTGGCTGGCTCCTTGATGTCCTGGCTGCGATCCTGTAACTGGGACGCAGACCACAAATGGATGTGACCACTCCCAGCTCCAGGAGAAGGGAAAACACTTAAATAAAACAAAACAAAAAAAAACTATTCTATTCATGAAATTATTTTAAACTGATGCAATTTCATAAAAAGTGCATGAAATGAATTTTCTAATTTCACCAGGAACTAGGAATGAGACAAAGATTTTATGGTGGCATGATTAACTTCTGTTTTTATTTATTTTATTGTCTTGGATAACCTTTGAGCTTGGAGCTAATTTCAAAAGTTCCATGTCAGAATAAAGAGAATACATTTTACAAAGTGGGCATTATAGATGGATACAAAACAATGTACAGAGAATTGTACAAGACGGAGACAAACAATTTACAGAGCATTGCACAAGAGAGCGAGAATTAAACTGGCTGGAGTTAATAACAAAGCATATGAGCTGTTTACTAGGCAAGAGGTGAGGTATGCAGCCAGAAGTTGGCAATTATCAAGAGGTAGCCCGTGGGAGTAATGTGCAGAAAGAGAATTTGGGCAGTTGGAGGAGGGTGGGAGTGGGAGGAGGCAGTACGGAGGGAAAGGGTGGTGGACAGTGTGGGGCAGTTGCCAGGAAGGTAAGAGAGGGTAGGAGAGGGCAGTTTTGGGGGAAGGACTGGGGAGCAAGGTGGTAAGCTGGGGAGGCGGAGAGGGAGGGTGAGTGGAGTGAAGGGGCTCAGGTGGTGCTTAAGGGTTATTTTTCCTGACCGGTAGAATGTTCCTCACAGAGCTATACCCTGTTTGCAGAGTCGTACCTGTAAATATGCTTTCAACTGTCCAGTGTGCTTACACGGGTAGCAAAACAAATAAATAATAAACCCTGATCAGGCAGTACCCGCCATCATATACATGGCTACTGGGATTTCTCCCTTGCTTTACTCCCCAGTGTGGGCAGTGCCCATGTCGACTCACACACAGCTTCCCCACAGCAGGAGCAGGCTCCCTGGCCCAGCTGCTGGGGTCTCTGTGGTGGTGCAGCCCAGCACCAATCCTCCCTGCAGAGATGTACTGACGGCAGCAGCTGTCTCATCCTGGTCTGCCTGCCGTGATTCCCAGGGATGCTTCTAAACCCAGGTTGTTGACATGGCAGCTAATCTGGGCCACTGGGGCAGCCTAACTGTTTTTGTATACCAAAGGGGACTGATTTGCTACCTTATAGCAAGAGGGTTACTGCAGTGTGACTTGACTGTTGTCATGCTGCTTTGCAGGGAATTCTGGGGTGCTGAGAACATTAAATAAAGACGGAAGCAGTGATGATGGTTTATACAGTGGTACTGTTCAACTGCATGGATGTGGTCCATGGAGGTATTCCTACATCCAGACCAATCTTGCCAGATATGACCTCCTTTTCTTCTCCTTCTGCCACTTTCCACTAACTCTACACCCTCCACCATCACTGTACACTTTACCAACTCCTCTCCCTATCCTCTTAACTCTTCTTGCCTCTTCCATGATGCTTCCTTCATATCTAAAGTCTGGTTCTTCTTTTCTTCCTACTTCTAATTTACTCTCTTCTGTTGCCCTCCAACTCTCTTCGCTCCTACAACACCCGCTCTTTGCTGCTTCCCATTTTACATATTTTGTAATGTTTTTCTCCTGTAACCTCTCAGTGTGTATCTTCCCACGCATGTGAGTATGCAGAGCCATGCGCATTTCGCATCTTGAGGTGCCCTCCCATTAGTGTCGCCGCTTTGCCAACCACCGGACCTTCACCTGGTGGCAGCGGACTATGGAGGGGGCAGCAGCCACACCGGGAGAGGAGAGCTGCCTTCCTGCTGCTCAATTCTGCTCCCACCCCCACCCCACCCTGTGCTGGCTCCTGATGACCCGAGTCCGCACAAGGTAAGGCATCTAGCACCTCAGCCCTCGGTGCCACCAGACTGGACAACTACTTCCCATTTTTCCTCAATGGCTGGGCAACCCTACTTAGGTCACCTGTCCTCACTCTGGAACTCTTGTCTGCCTCTATCTGATTAGCCCCTCCTACTTCTCGCTCAAGCAACTTTTGCATTCTCACTTTGTCCCTCTTGTACCTTCCCCACAATGCAGTTCCCTGACCCTGCTGATCCCTTACATCCCTCTCATTTCTACTACCTAGTTATACAGTCAGTATCTAACCATTTTGCTCCTACCTACCAACCCCCCATGTCAGTTGTGTCACCCTGTGTCTTCAGTCACCCTGTTAGTTAACTGGTTTGATACTTTAGCTGGACTGCAACCTTATGTAAAGTCTCAGTTTTGGCCTTATTATATTTTCTATATGCAGGTATATGCTGTAGTGCTTCACTGGAATATGGCATCTGATTTCTCTCATTCATTCTTGCACCTGCAATTTTCATGCCCTATTTATCTTGCCATATTTGCACCCTGGCGATTGTTTACAATTTGTACCTCCATGTTACCCCTCACCAGGTTGTACCTGAAAACGAGCTTTGGTTCAGTGGGTCTTTTCCAATTACTAATTTTCAAATAAATAAGTGATTTGTGTTTAATAATGAGTATTTTTTCATTACAGTACCTTACATATACCCTAAAACTGAAAATGAAACAAAACGCATTTTACTTTGCAGGTGAGCTTTAAAATGACTGCTGAGGTCCAGGTGGGTTGGCAGGTTCTAACATAGAAACATAGAAAGTGACGGCAGAAGGGGACCCATGGTCCATCTAGTCTGTCCATAAGCCTCAGCCCTCCCTTAACTGCTATTCAGAGTTATAATACCTTTGTGCCTATCTCATGCCTTCTTTAATGATCCGACTAACCTAGTCTCTACAACCTCTGGTGGAAGGCCATTCCAAGTATCCACCATCTCTCGGTAAAGAAGAACTTTCTTGTGTTACTCTTGAACTTCCTCCTTTCAGCTTCATGTCACGCCTTGTTCTTGCATGATTTTGATCTGAAATAGGTCCTGAACCTGGACCTTGTTTATTCCCTTCAAGTACTTGAAAGTTTCGATCTTGTCCCCTTTCTCTGCATTGTTCCAGGAGTACATGTTTAGGTCATGCAGATGTTCCTCATATGTCTTGCTGTAGAGACCAAGTATAATTTTTGTTGCTCTCCTTTGCACGGTCTCCAGTCTATGTCCTTTCTGAGGTAAGGTCTCCGAACTGCACACTATACTCCAGGTGAAGCCTGACCATTGATCTGTACAGTGGCATAATCACCTTCCTCTTTCTACTTGTAATTCTTCCTATGCAGCCTAACATACTTGTTCGCCTTTAATGTTGCTTTTCACACTGCTTGAATGTTTTCAGGTCATCTGTTATAATCACCCCAGATCTCTTTCCTGCTTTGTGGCTTCCAGTTTCACTCCACACATGAGGTATTCCTCACAAGGATTTTTCTTCCCTAGGTACACGACCTTGCATGTTTTGGTGTAGAAATTTAATTGCCAAGTTTGTGTCCACCTTTCTAGTCTTTGAAGATCAGCCCTCATCCTTTCCACTCCCAGGAGTACCACTTTATTACACATCTTTGTGTCATCTGTAATAGACACACCTTGCCTTCTAGGCTCACTGGATATGTCACTGATAAAATATTGAAGAGGATAGGTCCCAGCACCAATCCCTGGCACACCACTAGTTACCTCTCTCCTCTGATAGTTGGCCGCTTACCAGTACCCTCCGAGTCCTTCCACTAAGCCAGCTCTGTACCAGTTTACCACTTCATGCCCAACTCCTGTACTGGCAAGTTTGTTCAATAGTCTTCTATGTGGGACCGAGTCAAAGGCTTTTGCTGAAGTCTAGGTATATTACATCCACAGCACTGCCCTGATCTACTGTCTTTGTTACCCAATTGAAGAAATCTATTAGGTTCGTCTGGCATGATCTTCCTGTGGTGAAGCCATGCTGTCTTGTGTCCATTTTATCATTATCTTTGACAGTCTCCTGAAATTCCTGTGAATAAAAGCACCAATGACTACCATAACCATTTTAACCACTAAATCTGAAGATACTATAATTGATCTCTACTAGCTGTGTGGCTTAGTCTCACTCACATTCTTCACAACATCTCTGGGAACCAGCGTTTCTCAGGCAGCAAACCATTTGTGTACATAACAATGACTCCTGCCAGCTGACAATACTGCTGCACTGTAACCACGCCAGTAAATCTTTCCATTCAGGAACGCTACAGCACTGTAACATGCCAGCAAATCTTTCCATTCAGAAAGAGCTGTGATTCACTTATACATAGCCACTATATCTGCGCTGACTTGTAGTGGGGCAATACCTTTCTCCTGGTTTATGTGCAGTAAAATCTTCTCCAAAACACCAGTTTACACAAGTGCTTCAGACAGAAATGAATGATGCTTGAAGACCTTTTCTTCTGTTTTTGTCTAATTCAGCAATAAGGCATGACTAGGTTATGTTAATGGTCTGTTAATCACCTTCTAGGGGTGTACTGTGGCACGAGGTGAGCC
Source organism: Neoceratodus forsteri (assembly GCA_016271365.2). Lineage (NCBI taxonomy): Eukaryota > Metazoa > Chordata > Ceratodontiformes > Ceratodontidae > Neoceratodus > Neoceratodus forsteri. The sequence goes on from CM057451.1 coordinate 1,100,386,028, forward strand.
GAGTCTCTAGAGGGTGATCAACTGACCATTAACGTAATCCTTAGGAGTGCCTTATTGCTGTTATAATAAAATTGTTTTAAACAGGGTTAAACCTTGTTCAGCATATGGCTAAGCTCTGCATGTATGTTAATAAAAGATTACCATAAGGCTGTTAGAATGTTTGCAGCCAATCAGAAAGCTCCATTTCTCAGACCCTTTTATAATGCTGTATAATCTGGAGACAACAGAGACTGTACATTATATAATCTGTTTGCAGAACAATGGATAACTGGATGGCCTTTACCATTTCAGTAAGTTTCAGTAAATGGGTTCACAAATTTATAATGAACCTCACTGTAGTTATTTATTTATTTCAAATGTTTTACCATGAAAGACATACTGAGCTGGTAACAGCTCGTTTCAGATGTATCCTGGGGAAAGGGAGTGTAGTACAACTTGACAATATGGTACAGTAAAATATAAGGTATAATGTATGGGTGACCATAAACAACAAGCCTGTGTTTCCATTGAGAGGCAGCGATAACAGCACATGGACCTCAAAAGTGAAGCTCGAGAGGTCGGTGCTCTTATCTCAACCACAAGCTGGAAACAAGAGGCGAGTTGTGTATGGTCACCATATTTTATTTTTATAGTATATGGTTATGTAGTGGGAACTAGCAAGCATGAGCTGCCAGCAACACCAAATGCCGATACAGGGGTGAGAACTCCGTGAAAATTAAAACAGACTGCCAGGTGGGAGTCAGTGCAAGCAGGGAGCGAGCGGGCTGTCAGGTGAGAGACAGAGCAAGCAGGGACACAGATGTACTTGATAGAATATGCACATCAACTTCAGAACATGCACAACTTTTCAAGTGTGTACAACAACTTTTGAAGCCACTGAATTTCATACATTACGAACCCTAACCATATAGTATATATTATTTATAGAGTATATGTTTTTCCAAGTAAACTGTTCCAGGTTATTTGCCCTGCCACCTGCTTTGGTTTCACATGGCCTTTTACTGTGCCTTGGGTACTTGAGTCTGTGACGAGTAGCTACTGTGGTATAGCATGAAATTGCAGTTATGTAAGAACTTACCGTAACAGTAGATCTTCGAGAGAGTTCCTGCAGTAGGTCTTCACATACAGGACTGCACCCTAGGTATCGGGTTCCAATGGTAAACTTGTAGATAGCAATCATCAGCGGGACCGCCCGGTCGTCAGGTGACAAGACATCAGCCCGACCATAAAAGGGCTGTCCACACCCGCCTCCAGTTCTTTTCCACCGGAGACCTAGAAAAGTTAAGCAGAAAAAATAGGAGGAAGACTCCTAGAACCATGCTGCCTCTCTAGACCCAAGGGCTAGGCAGGATGAAAATGAAGGAAACGATCCAGAAGTAGGGGAAGGTGGATGGGAAACTAGACCTATTGCAGGAACCTCTCTCGAAGATCTACTGTTACTGTAAGTTCTTATGTAACTGCAATATCTTACTTGAGAGGGTTCCTACAGTAGGTCTTCACATATAGGACTGAATAACAAGCTGTCCCAAAGAAATAATATGGAGGTACATCCGGAGGAGGAGAAGTTGCCAACTGTTAGTTATGACAGGAGGCCTTGCAGAACCGCAAGACCAAAGTCAGTTCTGTGCCTAGAGGCGATGTCCAGACTGTAATGCTTCATGAAGGTGTGGACAAACGACCAAATGGTCATTGCATAGATTTCTGCAGTGGACACATTCCTAAAGAAGGCAGCAGAAGTAGCAACACACCTAGTGGAGTGACTCTTAACTGCCCCCGAAGGGATTGTCCATGCTTTTGGTAACTGAAATGGATGCAGTTAGCCAACCACTTGGAAATGGCCTTGCCCTGGCACTGGGGAGCAAAGGCCACAAAGAGTTGATCTGTCTTATGGACCCATTTAGTCTGGTTAGTGTAATACTCGAATCCTGTGCACATCAAGAATGTGCAGAAGGTATTCCCCACTGTTGGAATGCTGTGGATAACAGACCGGCAGTTTGACACTCTGGTTGAGAGTGGTTTCTGAGACAACTTTAGGAAGAAATGAAGGGTTTGTCCGAAGGACTACTCTGTCCATGTGGAAAATCAGATAGGGTTCCTTACAGATAAACGCCTGAAGTTCCCAGACCCTTCAGGCAGAAGTGACTGCAACTAACAAGCATTTGTCAATGCCGAATGTTTGCTTACTGGCATTGGCAGTGGTAGTGTAGAAGTTACAGAGCTGCGTAATAGGAATGGCAGTGAAGTATTGAACTGAAGCCAACCCCACCACCACCCTGCAGAGAGTGACAGGCATAGGGGTGTGCATTTGGGTACGTCAGGCATACACGGCCACCCATTTCACCACACCCCACTCTGCAGAGACTGACAAGTGTCATGTTCCTTGGGGCTTTGGCTCTATGCGCACCCATTTCATTAGGAAATACGGTGAGATGGGTGCAATATAGAGAATGGGGTGAAGTTGGGTCAAGAGTCCAAGGCATACCTCGATGCCTCTCAGTGACTGCAGGGTGTGGAATGGTATGAGCATCACAGGCAAGAATCCCAAGTCACACCCCTGATTCCTGTCATTCTCTATAGGGTTGGGTGATTTAGTTGAAAAGCCTAATACCTCAGGCATTCGTTGGTATTTTAACTCAAATTTTCAACATGTTTGTTTTGTGACCCCACCTCATGAACAGGAGATATCAGGTTAGTAGCGAAAGCTGCTTATGCACAGTGACTACAGGATTTAGCAACACAGGTGCAAAATATTCCGAACAGGCTGTAAAAATAGCGCTGTATTCTGTCATGGGAGGTGTAAAATGGCTATGTTGCAAATGTGTAGTAAAATATTTAAAAAATGGGAAGTCACGAGCATAGAAACTGTGCAATGCACACCGTTATACAAGTAGGTTGGGGATATTTTATAGCAGATTGTCAACTCAGGCATTTTGGTGCCTCGATCATGAACAGTGTCACTGTGATTTTCTTTATCTGTGCGAACAATGATTTCCGACAGCGACCACGCATCTCTGCACAAGCGTGAAAACACACTTGCCATGTTTGTGAAAAATGGCAGCTGTACTGTTCATAAGGAAATGTTGAAAAATGCCACTAGTGAAAATCTGGACTGAAAATATTACAAAGTCATGAACTAACGAGGATGCGTGGAAACTGCACAATGCTCACTCTAACACAGTCATTTTATGGACTTTTGTCACCAAATTTTCAACATAGCCATTTAAGACCTCTGCTCATGAACAGTGTAAGTGTGATTTTCTAATGTGTCCTAAACATTGCTTTCGCACCAACAGCACCATTGTGCGCTACATGTGCGATAACACATTTTGGTGACATATGAAAACCGCAGCTGTACTGTTCGTGAAGGAAGTTTAACAAAATGGACATGTTGAAAATCTAGAGGAAAATATAAATTTAGAAACTTACAGCATGCATAGGAACTGTGCAACGATGCTCGTAAAAAGTCATTTCTAGGTATTTTTCCACCAATTTTTCAACATAGCCATTTAAGACTCTGCTCGTAAACAGTGTCACTGTGGTTTTGTTAATGTGTCCCATACATTGAGCTTGTACACCGACTGCGCCATTGTGCGCTACATGGGCGGAAACACGTTTTGGCAGGATGTGAAAATGACAGCTGTACTGCTCATAAGGAGGTGTGGAAAAATGGCAATGTTGGAATCTGGAGTGGAAATATTGAAATTCACAAACCCTCGAAGGCGTGGGAACTGTGCAACGAACACTCAGAAACAGTCATTTTAGAATTCTGTCACTAAATTTTCAACATTGCCATTTTAAGATCGCTGCTCATGAACAGTGACACTGATTTCCTTAATGTGTCCCATACACTGAGTTCGTCGACTGTGCCATTGTGCGCCTATGGAGAGAAACATGTTTTGGGTGAGATGTGAAAATGACAGCTATACTACTCATAGAAGGTGTGGAAAATGGCAATGTTGAAAATCTGGATTGGAAATATTGAAAATTCGCAAACCTATGAGCGTGCATAGGAACTGCTCATAGCTGCGCTCATAAAACAGTCATTTTAGATTTTTTCACCAAATTTTCAACATAGCCATTTCAAGACCTCTGCTCATGAACAGTGTCACTGTGATTTTCTTAATTGTCCTCGGTACATTGATTTACAGACACCGACTGCGCCATTCTCGCGCTTCAAAGGGCGAAACACATTTGGGTGAGATGAAAATGACAGCTGTACTACTCATAGGGACGGTGTCGTGAAATGGCAATGTTGAAAATCTGGAGTGAAATATTAAATTTCGGCAACTTGGCGAGCTCGGGCGAGAAATCGCGCAGCACGCCGTTGTTAAACAAGTCGTTTTGATGAACAATTAACATGGTTTTAGTCTTTCACCACATGAATGATCATGGCGCGAGTTCGTCCCGGGCGGTGATTTCAGTCACGCGCAGTCACCGCGCCGGAATCACCTTTCGAGCCCTAACAATGCCATGACAGTGACATCATTCATGAGAAAGGGTCCCAAAACCCATGTTGAAAATTTGGTGCAAAATTCAAAATGCCTGAGATATGCAATAAAGTTGAACCCTTCCCATCTAGCCCATTGCCAGCTTACCGGTATTTCTCAGTTCGACGGTCGGCTTTGAAGTGCAGAGTTTGTTCTCGGTCCACCAAGATCACCGTGCGGAGTCCGGAGGTAAGTGAGGGGGGTGGGGAGGCTGGGTGCACAGTGGGTGGGTGCGGATGTGGGAGGAGGGCTCGGAGACGCCGCCGTGACAGTTTTCGCTTTACAGGAAAAAAAAAGACGTCATGGGATCGCTTGCCACGCTTGGGGTGGCCCAGCGGGCACAACGACTTTGGGGGCGCTCAGCCGATGGGGGATTGGGCACCTCTGTCGGCAAAAAAAACTTTAGCACGCTTGCTACACTGGGTGGGCTCCCAGCATGGCACAAGGACCTTGGGGGTGTTTACCGATGGGGGATTGGGCACCCCTGCTGCGCACATCATTCACCCCAGCATTGCACCAAATACTGGGAAGGGGCGGGAGGCGATGCAGCCCGGCAGGATTGGGCAAACCCGTCGACTGCTCACGTTGCGTGCAGAGCGCCAGACGCTCAGTGGCTGGGGGAGCTGCGATGAGCAGCTCTATCGCTGCCTCACCCAAGCCGTAGCTCCCCTCAATCAGAGCCACTGCATTTTGGAGCGTGTCAGACAGCTCCAAAATGTATTATTACAGGGGTCAGCGCCTGCCAGACACTGCCTGAATAATTGGAGGAGGAGGTGACACACCGAAATCTCCGATGAAGGCATTCATGTTTCTTTACGCGCAAGCAAACATAAAAACTAAAAACAGTCTTCCAGGAAAGGAAGTGCAAGTCACAGCTAAAGGCTGGTTCAAAAGGAGGCAAGGTCAGTTTTTCCAACATAAAATTCAGGTCCTGGGGAGTTGGGGAGACATGGATTCTGGATCAGCGGTTTCAAGTGGAGGAAGCTTTTTAAAGAGACTTAGCAACCTCCAGTTGAGCTAAAGATCTGCCCTCCACCAGAAGGTGGTAGGTCGACACCGAGAGAGATGGACCTTAATGAAAGAATAGCTAAGGCCCGACACTAATAAATGTGCAAGCTACTCTAACACCTGGGCAGCAACACAAAAGAGATTCCAGCTCCTGGCTAGGCCCAGATCGAGAATCTTTTTCCACTTCATGGCGTAGGTGGATCTAGTAGATGGTTTTCTGGCTTCCACCAGGATATGAGCAACCTGTGTAGAAACTCCATAGCGAGAGGCCGCTATGTCCACAGGTGCCACGCCTGAAGGTGAAGAGACCATAGACTTGAGTGCACCAGGGTGCCCCTGCCCTGAGTCAGAATGTCATGGGATAATGTCAGGGGAACCGGAGGTTCTAGCCAGATGCTGTAAAAGAGGGAACCAAATCTGGTGTGGCGAGAGGAGCAATCAGAATCAAATGTGCCCTTCCTCCTGAAGTTTCACCAGAACCTTCTGAATGAGAGGAAAGGGAGGTGAAAGATAAAGAAACCTCACTGTCCAAGAGAGGGACAGTGCCTCGCCAAAAAGCACAATGCCCAGGAACAAGCTTGGAAAAGTTAGGTAGTTTTGTGTTGAATGGGAGGCAAAAGATCTATCTCTGGTCAGTCCCATCAAAAAGAAATCTTCAACTACCTCTAGCTTTAATTCCCACTCGTGAGCCCTGGCCACTTATCGACTGAGACTGTTCGCCAGATGTTGCTTATGCCTGGAACGCACTGCTGTCAGGGAGAAAGGCTGTGCTGAATCGCTCAGTACCAAATCCTCACTGCTTCTCTGCAGAGAGGGTACAAACGAGTTCCTCCCTGTTTGTTGATGTGCCAGAGAGTGGACATGTTGTCCGTCTGGAAAATAAGTGATCCCGTAATAGGAGGGTGTACAGAACTGCTCTGGTCTCCAGAATGTTGACATGGAGCAGAAGCTCCTGGTCGGCCAAGCCTGTCTTGTGAACCCCAGATAGGCTCCCAGCCCAGGTCTGAGGTGTCTGTGGTAAGGATCTGCTGGGATAGGGAATGAAAGGGCCCTCAGATAGGTTGGAGCGATCTGTCACAGCGAAGATCTCTCTCTGGGCTGTTGGAGATCATGACCTCTGAGTCATGTCGGCCATCCTTGATCCCACTGGACTCAAAGGGACCACTGAGTGAGCCTCATTTGAAGTCTGGCCAAGGGGACAGTGGAATGGTCGCTGCCATCAGTCCCAAAAGACAAATCACAGCATGTGCTAGGATCCACTGAGCCTGGGCCACGAGAGTGGCTGAGAGTAGGGTCTCGGCTCAATCCGATGGCAGAAAAGCCTTGCTCTGAACTATGTCTAGTACTGCTCCAAATGAATTGGAGCCGTTGAGATGGTACTAGCTGGGACTTGGGCAAGTTGACCGTGATACCCAGAAGAGCAAACAAGCTCAGAGTGAAAGAAAAGAGATTCTTTCAGGCTGTTCAGAGAAGGTGCTTGCAAGGAGCCACTTGTTCAGGTATGGGAACACGTAAAAGCCCTGTGGGTGAAGAAAAAGCCACAACCACCGCTAAACACTTGATGAACACCCAGGCACTCAAGAAAGGCCAAAGGGGGTGCTCAGAACTGAAAATGGTTCTCCTGAAAGTACAAATGGAGAAAGCGGCGGTGGACTGGGAGAGATAGGGATATGCAGGTAGACATCCTGCATGTCCAGGGCTTAACAGCTAAGAATTTGTTTGAGCAGGGGAGAAGTCCTGAATGGTCAGTATGTGAAACTTCTTACTTGACAAAGAGGTTGAGTGCTGCTGAGGTCCAGGATCAGTCTCAGATCCCAGTCTCTTTGAACTAGGAAGAAGTGGAGTAAAATCCCTTCTTAGCTGGATTTTGAGGGACATGTTCTATGGCCGCTTTAACAGGAGGGCCTGTATCTCCTGGAAGACTATGGGGATCTGATCCCTGGATAAAAAGACCATCCCACAAGATGAGGTCAGAGATCTTCAAACTCTATCGAGTGACCTCACTGTAAGGTTGAAGCACCCATGCTTCTGTGGTGATGAACTCCACCCTCCAGATGGAGGCTGAACCTCCCTCCTACTGGTTCCTCCGAGACTGCTGGAGGCAGCGGAATGAGAAGAAAGGAGTCAGAATGCCATGGGGAGGGGAGCTTTGCTCGGAGGCTGGTTTAGCACTTGGCCTGGGCTGTTTGGGCCCCCAAACCAGGGCTCGCTGTTTGCCCTGACGCTTACTCCAGGCTTTTATTCCATCTCCTTTGGCGAATGAAAAGGCTGCTGCTTTTTCTGCCCCATTCAGCACATTGAACGTACGTCCCAAAGGGGCATCCGCTCTTGCAGCCCAGTAATATATCTTTGGCTGCCACCGCCGAAAGGACAGACCTCCTAAAAGGGTGTCCAGGAGGGAGGACTGGCAGTCTTGTGCCAAACCTGCAATCCAAGCCAGGAAAGGCGACTGATGCAGATCCCCGTGGCTGCTGCCCTGGCCACTGAGTCATACGTTGCACGCAGCATGACGACAAGAAGACTTGCCCATTCTGACTTTGTCCAGCAATTTGTTACAGAACGACTATCTTGGACTTCCTGAAGATCCCTCCAGCTCAAAGAGGGCCTTCTGGAATGCCATCATGTGTGAGACATAGTTGAGGGACAGGATGGCACAAGAGGAAGAGGAATAAACCTTCCAGCCAAACTGATCCAGCTGCCGAGAGTCCTTGTCAGGAGGCGAGGAACTCAGATGCTTTGGCTGCACTGACCAGTTGTGGGCGGCAGTGATCACCAAAGAGTCAGCTTTGGATGAGTCGAGATGTTGAATCCTTCTGGGGATAGTAGGTACGGTCTGCCTTTCTGGAGACAGCTGATGGATGACGGCTGCTGCGATAGTAGTCACCAGATCCTCATGAGGACCCACTGGTGGGGATGGGTAGAGGGTCCGTGGGTGGTTAGATCTAAGTGTTCAGCCAGCCTTTGCACTGGGGTCCACTCTTTGGAAAGCCAGCCTCCTGCTGCCAGGATAGTAACGGAAAGGTCCCCAAAGGAAGGATCCTCTGGAGGAGATTTTGGGATTCCTTGGGTGGTACCTCAACTGGGACTGAGGGTCCGAGGCTCAGAATCGAGACCATGTCAGAAGGCTCAGAACCACTAGGTATGAAAGGGTCTGCCCCAGATGAGCCACAGGTACAGCACCTACTACTCCTGCCGGAGGGTATCGTGGGGGAGAGCCTCGGAAGAGGGATGTCTCCCACAGACTGCCTAAGCTCCATGATGAGCTGGGTCCTGGCATCCTGCCACCAAGTGGGGACTGTCTCCCAATCTGGTACTGGAGGAGGAGGAGGAGGCTGGTACCCGGCAACCTGGGTACATGGTATTGCCAAGAAGGGTATTGAAAACCTGTCAATCCAGGAGAATAGCCATAAGGGTTACACCCAGGGTATCCCAGTGTCTGATATCCTGGCATCAGGTATCCCGCACTGGAGGCATGTGGCTGGCGCCGGCTACTGAGGAGCCGGGCGGTAGGCTACCCGTGGCAGTGCCTGGAGGTCTGGCTGTGGAAGACTGCCAGGAGGCTCAACTGGCCTTCTATCGGGGAGGTGCCAAGGGCCACTGGGCGGGATCTGGGAGGGCCCCAAGGTCCAGAGGGTGAGGGTCTGCATCAGGATCCTCAGCGGTGGCGACTCTTGTCCGGAGGTGGCAACAGACCTGGTGAAGGGTGAAGTTCCAGAAGGGACCCCAATGAAAGGTCTAACAACGCATCCTGTTGACAGGACAGAGCAGGATCGGGATGGTGAATCTCTTGGGTCAGGCCCCGGAGGGATGCAGGGTCTCTTTGAGAAGCACACTCTGGCCGCCATGGGGTGCCTTACAGGAGCCCGACGGGTGAGAGGATTCCGGCAGACAACGGAGGATCCACCGTCCAACTGATAGGACCTAACCAGACTAGTGGCAGCTGGAGAGCACGCTAGACTTATTGGTCAGTTGCCATGCCCCTGACAGGGTCAAGGAGACTCCACCAGCGGTACTAGGAGACGACACAACTTGAAACCTCGAGAGGCTACCCCCAACTGCCCACTCACTTCAGCAGGAGGGGGAGAAGGTGCTCGCCCAAAGAGGCAGATGGGGCACCAGAAGGAGTACTCATTTTTAGAGCAGGCCTCCCACGCATGGCGATGGACTCCTGTCTCGTGGCTTCTACTTGCTCTTCTTTTTTCTGGGGGCTGGCGAGATGACCTTTCCTCAATTATTGGAGCTCCTTTTCCATCGGCCAGCCGCCGGGTAAGGAGGTGGGCCTTGAGGGTCCGCTTGCGCCTGGTCCTGGTGGCTTGATTGAAGGTTTGGAAGATGGCACACTCATCCGAGGTTGTGCTTGGGGCCCTAAGTACCAAGAGACAGCAGGAATGGGTCGTCCCTGCGGCGGATTTGGTCTCCGACTTGAGCACTTCTTCTTGACTTGAGCTGACATACAACTCTTTGAATAATTGAAAGAAAATGTTAAAGGATGAAGAAAAACTTCGATTGACGCGTGGACGTTAGATCGCTGTTCCATCTTGTGAGCCGAACAAACTGAGGCGGCGGCAGAAAGAACTGAGCGGCGCGCGGGACCACCCTTTATAGTCGGGCTAACGCTGTCACCTGACGCTGGGGTGGTCCCTGCTGAAGATTGCTATCTATAAGTTTGCTGCTGGAAGCTGACACACAGGGGCGTTGAAATATATGTGAGATTCTGCTGGAACCTCTCAAGTAAGATCTTGTGGTACAACAGTAGCTACAACAAACTACATCATATACTATAAAATAAATAACAGGTAACAGCTGCTATGCAAGCGGGCAAATATAAATACAGAGTAAACTTACTGTAGCCATGACCAGTGGAAGAGATACAGTGATTAACAGATTCAGCACTAGAGTAAATATGCAAAACCGCTGGGTTCAGGAGGAGGGGGTGCAACAGTATCAAAAGCCTTGGCCTGGTTAATAAAGGCGATGAAAATGTTATCAGACCCTGGTTTATTCCAGACAGAATGGCATCATGATGAGTCAAAGGAGGGTAGTGGTAATACTGGAGCTTGACCAGTATACGGAGAAAGGAGATTGGCTAATAATTGCCAGGAGGAGGATCAACACCCTTTAGGATGGGAAGACAATTGCCTGTTTACAATCACCAGGGACAATGGCCAAGGAGAAAGACAGCTTAAGGATAGAAGGGATGGGGATATCAAAGGCAGGAGCAGGAGGTGGAGGAGCATAGCGCCAAGTGCATCGGTGCTCAGACCTTTATGGGGATTAGCTAGACGGGCCCTGAGCGAGTCAGCCAAGGAGTGGTGGGGGAGAAGGGGCAGAGGAAAGGGATGGGGAAGAAGAGGAGAGGAGGGAACAAGCACTGGAGGTGAAGAAGGTGTTGAAGTAGAAGGTAACAGCAGACAGGATCAGAGATGGAAGAGTCACTCAACTTGAGAACTAGGGAAAAGACTGGGTCGGTGGTGAGGAATGGGAGCGGATAACCTTCCAGGACTTGAGCATATTTACTTGAAAACTGGTAACGGGACGGCTCTCTGAGCAGGGCTCGCTTCCAGGTGTGACCTGGAGATGGTTTACATTGTTCTGGAAAGTGGAGGCAAAAAGACTTTGCAAGTTCTGTAGCTCTGGAACTGTGGTAAAAATGCTACTGAAGGGTTGTTCAAACTGTAAGTCAATTAAGAAAATAAAAGCAGTTACCTGGGTAACTGGGTTCAATGCACACTTTGGGACGCTTCACTCGACAAAACAAAGATTTGCAAAAAGGTGGTCCTAATTTTTTCTTTTTTAAAACAGATCACATAATGCTAGTTTCATGTGGTGCAAACAAAACAGCCAGCACACTGTAGTGTGTGCATGACTTTGGCAGTCACTACACATGGGCTGTTATCGTACTGCTGTTTGCATACACTGAAGTGGCAGATAAACCCAATGTAAAGCACTCTGGAACAGTTTGCATTAATGACGGTACATAAAAGGCCATTCTATTTTAAAACACTTTCTGTTGAATAGCTACTTGCCAGAAATCTTTGTGAATGTTATCCTTTATCACTTCATCCATCCAGTTTACGCAGAACTACTACAACTCAAAAGTGTGTAGCCTGTTTTCTCACAATGGGTCAGCTGATCGTGGGAAACTGAACAAAAATAAACTTGTTTTAACAGGATGACTATAGTTCAACTAGATGCAGAAATGTCACTGAATAAGATTTCCTTGTGATTCTTAACTTCTTTATTTTTATCTATCAGTACTTTCTGCTCCTGTCACAGTCCACCGGCAGCATCCGCCCCCAAGCCCAGTGGCTGACCTTCTCACAGAGCAGTATCCACCACTTGCGCGGGATCTTAGACTTGGTGGTAATTAGCCTACGTCAGTCATGCAGGAGCCTGCGTGTGTGTGTGTGTGTGGGGGTTGGCGACATGTAGCAGCTTAGCATTTTCCTCCTTGAATTTTCTCCCTAAGCTGGAGCGCACGGACATGTGCGCCAACACATCACGCCTCCAGCCCTTCTCCCTCTGCATGCAGTCCTCACTGCACTGCCATCTGGCCTCCGCCAGGTGGCAGTCTCTGCAGTTGAGCTGGTGTCCCCTCCCTGAGGAAGAAGAGCTACTGTTGGGTGCTCCATCCTCCCTCACCCTGCTGGGCCACCCAAAAACCCTATCCGTTCCGAACTTGGGTTGCAGGTGTTTGGGGGTAGAAGCAGAATCACTCCTCCACTGGACCTGCTGCTTCTTAATTTTTTATAGATTTTAAAATCGGATTAGAACTAGAGGGCAGAGGAGTAATGTAGTTAGAGAAGGACTGTCAAACTAAAATGGGATCCACAAGGCAGAGCTGCAGCAAATCAAGTAAATATCTTGCCTGTATTGATAGGAATGTTATAAGTAGATCAAGAGATATCATAAAGCCATTATAATAACTAGGAAGTTTTTCCTATAGGAAACACTGTTATAATTTGGCATTAGAGCGGTGAATACAGCTGGGTTTCCCTCGCTACACACATGCCTGTTGTGGTCTTTCCTTCCCTCATGCATGTACTTTATCGGCTCCTTCAACCCGATCACGGCTACCGTCATGGAGATAGATTTCTATTTATATAATTGCTGTGGCATGGCGGTGGTGCAAAGGGCTGAAGCGCTATGCCTTACCTCGCGTCACGCTGGCGACCCGGGTTCATGAACAACCTTGAATCATTGGGAGGTGGAGCAGAAGTGGGATTCGGTGGCCGTCTCCTCTCCTAGGGAGTTTGTCACACTTCCCCCCTTGTAGTTCCCACTGCCACCAGGTGGAGGTCTGGTGGTTGTGTAGGCTGGAGAGGCGGCAAGTACTGGAAGGTTGCTTGAATGCAACCTGCACATACCTCCACACATGCACATCTGAGGAGGGGCAGGAGAATGCCGGGGAAAAAGTCGGGTTAAAAACAAAATAAATAATTCTGTGGTGAAAAACGCTCCACAGAAATTATATAAAACAATACATGGGGTGGCGTGTAAAAACTCAAATTTTACAGAACACCATTGGTGCTGGATGCTGTATGAACCTTCAAACTTCACTCGGGGTTTATGTAGTATCCAACCCTTCAGTGTGTGTGTGTGTGTGTGTGTGTGTGTAAAATTCTCATTATACACACTACCAGATATATTATACATGCATGATCTTGTCCCTATAGTTAGGGCTAAGTAGCCTGGTTGTTGTAACACCTCAAATTTTGCTTTTAATAACTTTGGAACCGATCAATGGATTTGCATAAAATTTGTATGCGCTGTCCGTGGGTAGCTCTCTTGATGTGGCAATTTTTTCCAGTCAGATGTACGGATTCTGAGATCCAGATAGAGCTAGAACCTTAAAAGTCACCTTTTTGCAGTTTTTTCTCATCACCATACGTCCACACGGTGTGAAATTTTGGTACAATTTTTACGGTACAGCCAGCTTGGGTAACAGAACTGCCATGCTTAGTCTGGTGAAAAATATTAATCTGTTGCAAAGTTATACATTTTTAAGTTCCCATTGTTTTCAATGGGAATTCCCTGTCCTAATTAGAGGGATAAAGTTCAACCAAAGATTGACCTAGTGAAAAGGATTAGTTGTTGCGAGATCTGTTCCTTTTTCGTGAAAGAAAATCCTTTTCTCCAGCCGCCATCTTTTTTCCCCCACAAACCAAAAAGTGTGGATAAGCCATAAAAATGTTGTTATTTTACAAATGAAACACCAGAAACTAGCTAAATGGGCCTCTTTTAGCCAGATGCTGTTTGTTTTCACAATTAGGGCCAGATATACTTTAGTTTAGAGAGAGGAGCCTTCCACGCGTTTCCTGTATAAGAACCACAGATTTGGTTTCTTGCTTTGCAACTGCAGCTGAATTCCTGCAGTCGGCTGCAGTGTGAGCCCCAGTTTTCCTGGTGTCTAGTGACATCCCTCACTCCCTGATCACTGCCCCATATATTCCCTGGTGTCTAGTGGCACTCAACCCCCACCTCCAATCATCATCCCTACTAGCTTAAATATTTATTGATATAATCTGACACAGTGATGCCCACCCCTGGTGTCGGATGCCCCCCATAGCCCATTGTTTTTTTTAGCTGACATCTGGAGGCCCAATCCCTATGTCGGCATTTAGAGCCCCTCCCCGCAGTGAGGAACACTGGGAGCCCGCCCAGTGTCCCGAAATATTTTTAATTAAATCCTGCAACAAAAAATGGTCCCCTGACGCTCTTTTTTACCTGAAAAAGAAACGGTCCCTTGTCGCTGCCACAGTCTCTATCCCCCATCCCGACCCTCCCACTGAGCACCCACCACCCCACACCCTCCTCTTACTCCTACACTTACCATCGAGGTGGAACGCTGTCATCTCCTGTGGACCAAGACATGCCTGCACTCTTCAAAGCTGAACCGTGAACTGAGGAATAAAGGTAAGTGCCGTGATAATGTATTTCAATGATGTTTTGAACTTATGTTCATAACTCTGCCATTTTTAGAATTTTTTCACCAATTTTTCAACATTGTCTTTTGGGACCCCACTCAAACACTACAACTGTCATTTCATTACTCGGGCCCGAGTTCGAAATTTTGACTTCAAATTGTAAACATGGCTATTTTTTTGTACCACCTCATGAACACTACAGATGTCATTTTTCACACCTGTGAAGTGGAATGGCATTTTGGCATGGATTTTAAAATTTTCACTTTATGAGGTTTATGAGGTGGGGTCATAAGAGACTATGTTGAACATTTGCAGTCAAAATATGAAAAATGCCAAAGCTATGACCATTCATTACAATTTTGCTACGCCTCGCTAGTAACTTCAGAAATGTTAAATATTTTTACCCCAGATTTTAATATAGCCTTCTTATTACCCCACCTAATGTATGTCACAACGATCAGTTTCAAATCAGGCCAAAATGTGTTTTCCACACCTGTAAGCAGAATGGCACTGCAGGGTGCATAGGATTACTTTTTGGCGGGATTTAAACATTTTCTGTACCAGGTACATGAGGTGGGATAATAAGATGGCTATGTTGACAGTTTGGGCACTGTTGCCCTATAAATTGAAGTGGAGGGCCCTGTGCTTCCACAGCTACATACATATAGGTATCTACAGAGAGATGGGAGCGCAGGGTCCGAAAAGAGCCTGCCCTCCACAGTAAAATAAGGATACTATTACACTATCTTAAAAGTAAGGAAATTAGTTATAAAAACTTTGTTAATGCTCCAGTTAGGGTCAAAGTGACAAAAGTTGGGAAATGAGGCATTATGGTTTCCCCAGCACCCCATCCTCCCAAACCAGGCAGGAGAGCAGGTGTGGGATGTGCCTTGGGCTTCTCAAGCCTAACGCTTACCCCATTCTCGTAAAGTCTACACATCTGACCTTATTTACAGATAGAATGGGGTGAGCATTAGAAACACAAAACATAGACTCGATGGTAGATAAGGCACCGCTTGACCCACCCAGTCTGCCTATGTCCCTACATATTGGATAGGCTGCAGATCCTAGTTAACCAACAGCCTACTTCCTCCTACCCCCCAATTGCCTTATGTCTGTCCCTTGCATTTCTAAATTCCCCCACTGTTTTGGCCCCATGACCTCCTCAGGAAGGCGTTCCACGCCTCCATGTTGAGAAGCCCAAGGCACACCCACACAGGTCTCTCCTGCCTGGTTCGGGAGGGTGCAGCGTTAGGAAACCCTAAACCCTAATTTCCAACTTTTGTTGCTTTGACCCTAACTGAAGCATTAACAAAGTTTTTGCAACTTATTATTCTATATGTAAAGTTCTTTGGTTAAGCTCCCGTCAAGAGAATAGTGTAAAAGTGTATAATGGGACGCATTTAGTACTAAAATCTAGCGCTCTCAAAATGTTGTTCTGCTGCGCTAGTGATGTCCGCAGTGCAGCAAAACGATGTTTCGCTCTGCTGCAGTGCAGACGCCACACTACATCGCGGTCCTTGAGCAGCAATCTGGATGTTAGGGGCACATTCAAAATACCTTCATGAATTAGCGATGTCTCCGGCAGTACTATCAAGGCCACTATCCGAATGGGACAGATTTATTTTGGAGGAGGAAAATCAGGGGAGCAGGGTTCTAATTTGAAACAGTTAACGCCAAAACTTGTGATAGTACTGCTGCAGACATTGCTAATTTGTGAAGGTATTTAAGTTTTTCGGCATTTCACAATACACATATAGAAAAGCACATGAGGTAACAGTTAACACCAGGATCATTCTTTCCTTGCCAGTACTTATGATGATGATGACCTCTCGAGCTGCGCTCTCGAGGTAATCAGTCATCATAGTACTAACTCGGGAAGGAATAGCCCTGTTAACTGCTACTCATGCACTATCCTATATTTATTGTTGAGGTCGCCATAACATACAAAAGATATAGATAAGATAGAAAGAGTTCAAAGGCGAAACAAAAGTAGCAGATGGTATGGAGTATTTAAACGGGATGCCTGGAATTATCAATTCAGATAGGATTTCATTGTGTAACCCCTAGATGGCACTATCCAGGGGGCTACTACCCCCTGCCTGATTTGCCACTAACAGGTTGAGGGCCTGGATCCAATGGCGGTGCCTCCACCCAGAGGTCAGGGTTGCAATAGTTAAACTTACTTGGTCACAGCCCTCTGGGACACTGCAACCCTTTCTTCCCACTAGTGGCCCACACAATATATCAGAATTACCTTCAGTATACACTTCCCCAGGTCTGGTTCCGCACTGGGACCTCCTGTGAAATGAGATACAGTGCAACAATCACAGTACAGTACTTTAACATAGACAAATACCTCAGGCAGTATAACTTTGCTGAAACAAGCAGTTCTGATTTATTTAGGGAGATATAACAAGGACAGGGGAAATCAGGTTAATTAGCTTATCACTCTAATAATCTACCTATGGCTCTGTGCACAGGCCTATCCCTTATCAGTTACTGTCCCTGGGTACCCAAGCCCTAGTGGCTAGTCCAAACTGTGGCAGCTGGTAGGGGCCCTTTCACACAGAGAAAAGGAGAATTAAACAGTCAGCAGTACAGTAATTCCATTTGGATTTACTGTGGCAATTCAACAGGGAGCACCCTGAATTAGTACTCACGACCTCCAAATAAGATAGGGTCCTTCAATGTCAGCAGGGCTCACTTGAGGTACACAAACCTCTTCACACATCCATATAAAAGAAAACACTATACCAGGCAGGCTGCATCTGTATCCCGATCGCAATTACTGCACAATACCGGAGAACACACAGCAGATTCAGTTCCTGACAGACCCGAATGCAATTTTCAGCAATTCCTCCAGTCTTCTACAGGGTGAGCCTGGTTTCTACTTCAGAGATCCTTTGATTCTTTTCACAGGACGGATTCAGTCCTAACAAGCTGTTACACAAGCTGCAGGCGGAGTTCTGGGCCTTACACACGTTTTTGACTAAAACTGCACACTGAAAAAGCACAGGGCTCCTTCCTTCTTCACTGCCAAAGCTCAACTGAACTTTCAACCGACAAAACGGGCACTTCCTTTGAGTTCCTCCCAGTTCTTGACTGGATTGGCTGTCACCACAATAGACTGCTGCTGTTGGTCCAAAAAGGCACTGAAGTCTAAACTACATCTCCCAGAGTCACTGCCCATACAATCCTCTTGTGGCTGGCTCACATTATGAGTCCAAGTTCTGATTCGTCCAAGGCACCATTTTAGAGCTAGCTTACCCCACACTGATTGGTCCAGTTCAGCAGTTCAAAACTAGAATGGGGAACTAGCAGACACAGTTCTGACTGCAAAGAAAGCAGGTTAGACAAACTGTAATTTCATTATTACTCTAAATAATTTCTGGTAAACAGTTACATCTTTCAGATAGGTCCCTTTGCACTCCTAGTGACTGCAAAATTAAGTGAATTGGCAGCAGCTCGAGTGGTACTCAGAGAAGCACACAGTCCCCCATACAACTAATTATGTCTGCAAGCAGACAGCTCTTAAAGAGACAGTACCAGAGGTTCTAAAACACTCACTGATAAATGGCTTAAATGACAAACACCATTCAGGCTTGGAGCATTCAAGCAAGCTCCTGAAAGTCTTTTATGAACCCCCATTTGCAGGGGGTTACAATTGGAATTTCAGAATATTCATTACAAATTCAATTTAATTCTGATTCCAATAAGGACTTGGGAATCAGAATAGGAACCCTAAGTCCTAATTGCATATATAAAATGGCATTTTGCCTTTCATTTCAGAAGCAGGATTTTAAGACTATAATTCTGATAAGCCAAATTCTCCCCAAAAGCAATGTAATCCAGTCATTCGAGTTCTGTACCAGTTTAGCTTACCATAAATTAGTTAGTGGTTGTAACAGGTAGTGAGTGAACTGTGTGGCCTAGGCTATTGGAAATATTAAAAATGATGGGTCAGACAGGTTTCAGTACAAGCACCTAATTCTTAACTTTACACTTGTTTTAGCAGTTTTAAATTGAATTTTTTCTTTTCAGTTTTCCCCAAAATGTAATCAGCTATTTCACTTTATGCAGAAGGAATCAATCGCCTCTCCTGATCTTCTCTGGTCAAAGTCTAGGGCCCAATTCAGGCTATACTGAATTGTTTTTTATAGTGTATGGTGGAGCGTTGTTGAGGATGGAAATCCATCCCTTCAACAACGTTGTTATCTACACTAGCTAAGTCATCATAGCTGTTGTGCTGCACTAGCCACGTAGCTAGCAGCACAGCAACTTAGAACGGGTGAAGCGCATGTGCAATGCGCAACTTCCCATTTCAAAAAGCCCGCGGCGTGACAGCTCAACCAAGGAGAACACTATACAGGAAAAACGACTAAGTAAGGCGAAGATATTTAAAGATGAATTTTTAAAAGTCCATACTTGTGGCACAGCAGAACTATACACTATATAAGACAATGTATGGTTCAATATCAACAAGCATGAGCTGTCTCAGGTTTCTATGGTGACCAAAACCTCTGCAGCTTTGCTCTCAAGGATTAAATGGTCACCATGGGAACCTCTCGAGTATTCACACGCTTGCTGTAGACACAGAATCATACATTATCCTCTATTTTTTCTCTCAGGGCTTTCTTTTATCTTTTTGGCCACTAACTCTAGGGCCTTCAGAGTTCAGCCTATATGGAATTGCTTCCTCTCAAAGCTTCCATCAGTTCACCCTACTTTCCAGCAGGCCTCCATGAAGACTTCCACAACTCTGCCTGTCTCTGGCTTACCAGGTTTACCTCAGTCTAAACATTCAGCCAGAATTTCCTTCTTTGGAGCGCCACTTCAGCTCTGTGTTCTATAGGGTTTTCATCTTCCTCTCCGCAGATTCCAGCTTCACTATGGCAGCCATCTTGTTTTTTATTTTTTCAAAAGAAAAGTTGAAAGCCCATAAAACTTATGCCCTGGAGAGCGGCAAACCACGTTACTCTAGCTAAATAGGATCCGTTTAAGCGCTTCTGGAGTTCTTTTTGAAAAGGACCCAAAATATGGTTTTGGGACATCCCTAAAATCTTAGGTGGAATGCTTAAACTCCACTCTTGCCTGAGGCATGCTCTTTTTATGTTCACTTGCAAAGCATGCAACGCATTGCTATCAGTCTGAACTGTGAGAGAGCTTATGAGGGCTCACCCCTTCTCCCCACTCCAGATTCAGAATACTGGATCTCCTCCATAATTCCACCCACTCTCAGCCTTTTCCTCCTTTACCATTTGAAGTCCTTGCCAAATCACAAGGCTCAAAATGCAAGACAGAGGTTTTTCTTTTGTCACCCGTCATCTGTGAATGGTCAAACAAATTCAAGCCCCTCCTAATATCATCACTAGTAGAGTCCTACCACGTGGCAGCTGTCACACCTCAAAACATGCCTCAACCTCCAAGACTTGTCCCCTATCTACAAAGCAACAGATGTAAATACTGTGCTGGATTACTTCATTAACATTTTCAATGCAGCCTGTGACTCCTATGCTCCTTTTTAAAAGTGCAAAGTCAAAGCCCTTTGCAATCCCTGGCTCTCGAGTCTCTTACATCAACTAAAATCTAGAGATCACCTCTGGGATCTTGGCCAGAACCACTGGTAAAGAAACTGACATCCAAAACTATAAACATGCACAGAATGACTGTATCAAATCTATCCAGCAAAAGAAATCTACCTATTTCAAGAATGCTCTCACAGATACCTGGGGTAGACAGGAAGGCATTTTGGAACAATATTAAAGAGGTCACTGGGAAGCAGCCAAAACCTTCCCTACCTAGCTCAACATAAAAAGGGTCTACTAACTTGACCTAAAATCATGTAAATACCTTCAACACTGCATTCACTGATCTCAGCAGTGTTTTCCCTTCTGACTTTTTCAAGGACTGGACTCTCCTCTCCTCCCCAATGCCTCCTCCTGCTCTAGCCACCAGCCTTTTTATTTCAAAGCAGTCAAGATGCATGATACCTGCAAATATATTACCAAAGCCATCACCAAATCCAGATCCAGCAGTGATACACTTGACCTTAAACTGCTGTCCCTCACCCCTGATGAGGTGTTACAGTCACTGACATATATTTTCAACTTCTCACTTAGGCTCAGACAGTTTTCGACAAATGGAAATCCCACTGTTACCCTGTCCATAAAAGTGGTGACAGGGCCACATAGAAACTACTGTCTGATCTCTATATTGCCACCCTCTCCAAGGCCCTTGAATGTATTGCAGCAGATCAGCTCACAGATTTCCTGGACAAATACAATATCCTGTGCTTGCAACAACATGGCTTCAGGAAAGGACATAGCACCTCATCCTCCTACTGGAATTCTCTGGCATTTTTCACAGCTCACTGGACAATGGTCGGTTAATTGGGTCCATCTTTATTGATCTGACTAAGGCGTTCGACTGTCCATCACCGCCTGGTTGTGCAACTTCTGAAAGCTGGGCTCTCTCCTGACTCCACTGCCTGGTTCAAAAGCTAATTGCAGAAGTCCTCTCTGATACCAGGCCTGTTCGCTCAGGTGTCCCCAGGGATCCATTCTGAGGCCCCTACTATTCAGCTTGTTCCTGAACTCCTTTCAAATTCTTGCTCCAAAACAATCATCCTCTATGCAGATGATGCTGTAATTCTTGCCTCCCACATGGATCCTAAGCCTCTACAAGACAACCTTCAGCTTGGCTTCAAATCTGTTGAAAATTGGTTCTCAAATCACAATCTGATCTTCAATAATAAGAAAACAAAGTCTATGACGTTCAGCAGCTCTCATAACAAGCATAAGCTGCACCTCCTATCCATCATAACCAGTCATGGAGTTACCTGAAACAGGTTCAAGCCTTTAAGTACATTGGGATCCTCTAGACCCTCATCTAACTTACAGTGCCCACACTGACTCTGTAGCCAAAGCAGCAAATACTAAGCCTTGGCCTTCTCTTCCGGCATAGGCAACATCTTACCCCAGAAGCCCTGGCTGTCACCATTCAGAGATCTGTTGTCTCCATTATTGACTATGGGCTAATCATCTATGGCTCTGCCCCACTACCACTCTTAGATGCATATCCACCTCCTTCAGTAAGGCCTGCCGACATCTCACTGGATCCCACCACCTCACACATCGTCGCGACCTCTATGCACAAACTGGATGGCTGCAACTCACCAATCAGATAAAGTACCTAACCTGAAACATGGCGAAGAAAATAACTATGGGCCTTGCGCCCCTGGAGTGTGCACTCCTGCCCCTAACAATAACCCCACTCAACCAGGGGTCTGAATCACAGCTCCTGCAGGTTCCACGTTGTCGTCACCTCACAAGGTCAAAGATCTTTTTGCCTAGGGTACCCAGCTGGCTAAGTGGTCTAAACAGTTACATCTCCTCCACTCCTACCCTTGGTGCATTTGAATCAAGGCTCCACCTCTATCTCACTGCCTCTAGCTCCTGTGACTGCCTCCACTAGCTGACCCGATGAATATTTCCCTAACCTTATGCAGTTCTCTCTCCTATTAGCACTTGGTTGACCCTTAGCACGACTTCTCCATGTTATGTCTATGACAATGCCTCTGGCTGCGCTCCTCCTCTATAGCTCTCCACCCCCACTCTTCCTCACTCTTGTCCTCTATCCTCTCTGCACCTCATGCGCTATCACCTTGTAACCTAGCTTCCAAAACTTGTTTTGTTTCTCAGATGCTTTGTAACTCTGTTTAGCTTACACTTTTGTAACCTTGTCCTATGTTTTGAATTTGTAATCTGACTTGCATGTCTTATGTTTTGAACTGTAACCTGACATGGAACCTTTGTAAAGAGCCCTGGCTCAAAAGTATCGTGAATCTTAGACCTAATAAATAAATAAATAATCCCTGCATGAAACCATACCCCTGCTTTTCATGACACATATCGCTGCTGTTTACTTCCTTCATATGTGCTGCTGTTTAGCTTTGTTTCTTAGGAATTGGCAGACATTTTGTACAACCCATATTATTTGCATACCCATGATGCTGTGCTTCCAATTCATAGAATTAATGTATTTTTCATACTGTGCTAAAAAGGCAACTAAAACAGATATTCTAACATGTTCCTACACTCATTGATGAGTTTAGGTAAGGAGCTGTGTTGCTCTCTTACCTGTGTTTTGAACACTAAAAAAAAATAATGCATTTTGATCATTACAACATAAATAAACAAGGCTTAGCACATTCACTATCTTTAAAATCAAGTTGATTATGTTCCTTGCCAAGCATATGAATAAATTGGTATCAATCTGAACTGGAGAGCTTTTGAGGATGTGCCCTGTCTTCCAACACAGCATGAGAATGCTGAATTTCCTCCCAGTTGTGCCTACTCTCTACCTTTTTCCTCCTTTTCCTTGTGAAGGCCTTGCCCAGTCACAATATTATGAGTTACCTCTTCATTTCCCAATCATACCAATCTCAATATTATAGCTCAGGTTATTAATTTGTTCATTTGAACTGCTGTGCTATCTGCTCAACAACCACCTAGCAGATACAAGCACATGAACATTTGGCATGGGCAATTAAGCAATGTATCCCTCCGGGGTGTGGGTATACTGGAGTATTTACCACGGCTGGTGTGTTTGGTCATGAGCGCGCCGGTGACCGAACACCCCAATCGTGTAAATCTCAGTACCCACACCCTGAGAGATAAATTGATATTATACAATGGCAAATGTTTTGTTTAATTTTTAGATATTTTGTAACTAACTGAGGTCCGTGACAGTTGGAAGAAGGATGTCATTTTTGTTTTATATTTACCACGGTGTTTTAGCGAAGCAGCGACAGGACAAATGGCAGCAGTTTCAATTAAAGTGAAAGCGACGGACTGGCACGAGATAAGGTTGGCTGGCACTTTTCCCGTGGGTACACTGGAGGATTTACCATGCTGAGAAAGGTACCAGCCAACCAATCAGGATGCAGCATTTGGCACATTGATTTACTCCATTGTATAATGCTTGTTACTCATCAGGCTGCAGCTGCTCCCAATTATATAATTAAGCTATTACTTTTAGTTTGCAGGTCTCCCTGCACTGTTGTCTGAAAGACCAATTCCAACAAGCATCTGTCAATGCGAATGTTTGCTTGCTGGTATTAGCATTGGAAGTTCAGGCGTTAGAGAGAAGCAGAATAGGAATGGCAGTGAAGTTTTGAACTCACGCCAACCCACCTCCTCCTGCAGGGATGGACAGGCATCAGGGTGTGCCTTTGGGTCATCGTCCATAGCGCTCATGCCATTTCACCTCACCTTATCCTGCAGACACCGACAAGTGCTGAGGTGTGCCTTGGGGTGTTCGCCTTACAGTCACCCCATTCCATAAGGGCATATGCTGAAATGGGTGCAGTATAGGAAAATGGGGTGAACTCTGGGGCTGAAGAGTCAAAGGCACCTCGATGCCTATTATTATTGGCTGCAGGGTGGGGGTGGGGTGGAATGGAGTAAGCATTACAGCGGCAGTCCAAAGGCACCCTGACGCCTGTCAGTCTGTACAGGGTGGGACATTATGGTTATAAACCCTAACGCCCGGCATTTGTTGGTATTTGCACTACACATTTTCAACATGGCCTTTTGTGACCCCTACCTCATGAAAGCATTTGAGACCTCTGCTCATGAACAGTGGCACTGTGATTTTGTTAATCTGTCCCAAGCGATGTCCCACAGCGACTGTGCCATTCTGTGCCAGATGTGTGAAAACACAGTTCGGGCAGGATGTGAAAATGACAGCTCATTCATGGGAAGGTGCGAAGACGGTAATGTTGAAAATCTGGAGTGAAAATATTAAAAATCTCGAACTTATGTCGATACACAGAAACTGTGCAATCTTGCGTTTGTAACACAGTGATTTAGGTAGATTATTCACAAATTTTCAACATAGGCATTTTGTGACCTCTACTTATGAACAGCGTCACTATGATTTTCTTAATCTGTCCCGAACGCTGATTTCCACAGCACAGCGCTATTGTGCACTGGATGTGCAAAATACATTTCGGACAGGATGTGAAAATGACAGCTGCCCTGTTCATAAGGAGGTGTGCAAACATGATAATGCTGAAAATCTTGAGTGCAAATATTACAAATTCTCGAAGTTACGAGTGTGCATGGAAACTGCATAGCACGCACTTGTAACAGTCATGTTGTGGAATTTTTCACCAAATTTGCAACATAGGCTTTTGGGACCCCACCTCATGAACAGTGACACTGTCATTTCATATCGGTTCCGAAAGATGATTCCACGCAGTGACTGTGAAATCACCTTTAGGGGCCGATAATCAGATGACAGTGACTGAATTCATGAGGTTCTGTCCGAAGAACCCACTTGAAAATTTGGCACCAAAATTATAAAAATGGCGAGATATCCATCTAAGTTGAAAAAAAAAAATGATTTATGCCATTATACAGCTTACCGGCATTTCTTCAGTTCGCGGTCAACTTTGAAGAGTGCAGGCGTGTTCCCGCTCCACGAAGATCGTCCCAGGCTCAGAGGTAAGTATGGGGTGAGGGGTGTGGGGAGGTGGGGTGCACAGAGCGTGGGTGCGGGTTGGGGAGGGACAGCGGACACAATGGGGGACAGTTTTCTGTTTTCACAGGTTTAAGAAAAACAAAAAACTCACAGGACTGTTTTCTACTTACAGGGACAATGGGCACACTGGGGTGGGCTCCCAGTCTGCCACTTGGTGTTTGTTGGTGGGCTGGAGCTGACAGGGATTGAGCACCCGTTGGCACATACAGTGTGTTGGGGGGTGCATGGGCCGAGGGGATTGGGCACCCTCTCGGCACACAGCGAATGGGAGGGACATTATGCCGGAGGGATTGGGCCCTTCGCAAAATGAACTGGGGCGGGCATGCTGACAGGGGAATTGGGCACCCCTATTGGCTTCATGGGGACTGTGAGAGGTGGAAGCAACAGCTGCCACCATGTTTATTGAAATGTGACACCAGACAAGGCAAGCTGCTATTTGCTGCTGCAATCAGGTACTGCCTCAGCATCAGACTCGTTCAGGAAACAGTTGATTCTCCAATAACGGGTGCTCCCTGATTGCAGCGGTGAATTTCTTTCAGGTTAGTGGCATGCTTCAAAACTGCTGTCATCGACAGTGTGCTCCTCCATTGGTGCCACAGAGACCAGCCCAAAAGCACTGCCAGCAGTTGGCTCAAAGTCTGCCGCACCTCCAACCCACTACTCCAGCAAGCTACCACAAAATGTTTCTTGCGCATGCGGCATAGCAATCATAAAGGCATATCTTACCAAATCCTGGGTTGGCTCCCAGCGGAGCTCCTGGCGTAAAAATGTTAGGGTCCTGAAAAATGACTGGGCAGGGCAAATGGCAGACCAAACTTGACACAAGGTGTTAAAGGTTAGTAATATTTTTCATGTGCTATATCATATGACATTTTCCTGTAAGTTGTATAATATTCTGTTTGAAATCACTCAAGCTATGTACCCACCAATGTTTGAGGGAGATCATGGCAGTCAGTCTGTAAATAGAGAATACTGGCTGAGGAAAGTGTAGAACCAGTGCGTTCACCCAAGAGAGTTCTGATTCACACAGACTTCAAAGTGAAGCTCGAGAGGTCTGTGTGATCAGAACCAAAGTGAGCACACTGGTTTCGACACGTTCCCAACCAGTATTTTATAGTGCATGTTGGAACACGGCTGAAGAAAAGAAATGTTAACTACTTGATGGTCGCTCTGGTTCACTCTGATATTAAAATCCTTCCTCGCACTGCTCACTGCTCAGGCGCTGTTCTAACCAGAAGGGTGAACAGTGTTCTGATCGACTTTCTACTAGGGAAGTACAGCTTTGTAACAATGCTGAAAATCGAAGGAATACAATGTTCCAACATACACTATACCACAATACAACACAATACATGGTTAATACAGTTTGGGAGCTTCCACACATCATCAATATATTGTCAATGTGATATTGTACTTCCCTACACTTAGCCTCTCCCAAGCCCTGGGTCGGTGGGTCAGTAATGCAATGTCCACTTCAAAACCTCTGCCTCTCAGCTACTACCACCTGTATACCACTCAACCTTTTGCATAACACATCAGGGACAAGGCTAAAAAAATCCTGGACAAAGCAGCAAAACCAGGACACACTTTCAGTAATAATTATATTTGCTTAACAAACCTGCTAGACTGACTGAAATTGGTGTGATTAGAAAATTAGACTTGAACACTAATGTCTGGCATTATTTTGCATTTCAAATGCCTACTGTTCAGTGACAGAAAACAAAACTTAAAACAGGACAAGGAAATTCTTGAGGCAAAAGTGTTAGAAACTCAGGGACACTTGAAAGGTATGGCCTGTGGAACCAGGGTACCCATCTTCATGCTGTATATAGAAATGTACAGCTAATTTAGAAACAAATCCTGCAGCTTACTGACATGCGGTGCCTTTAGTCATTGCAGCTCAGTTTCTGTAAGTGATTCTGCAATTCCCAGGTCTATGACATATCCTGTATTTGACAGCCACAAAGAATATTTCATTACAAGTAATGGCAAAAACAAAGATGGTTTAGGTTAACATATCACCCTACCATAGAGTATCTGTGGGTGGTGTCACAAAACGATGGGCTGTCAAGTTTTCCTTGGCAGTCCTTTCTAGACCCTGTCCCCCAATTTAATCAGCACTGCTGTTGCTGATTTAACTGCAAATTAATCTAATTTACTTTGTTCATTTGAGTTCCTATGCCTGCCGTGCAATAGCTACTAACACACAAACAGAGCCAGAGAGCTGCAAAATATTGACTGGTGTAGCTGCAGCAGGGTAGGCCTAGAAACAGAAGGTCAGGATATCTGTCTGCTCTTTCCAAAGACTTTTGCAAAAGTAAGTTACAATAATCTGTGTGGTGGTGAGAAGAGAATATATGAATTTTGAGAGGACTATAGGAAATCACGGTACAGAGCGATTGCCTGCTGGGAGGCACAGTAACACAAAATTATTTATAATATGTGTAAGGGATTTTAGGGACTGGACATCCTATGTTTACAGCCTAGTGGCAATTAATCATTTGGTCCAATGGCGGTTCAAAGCCTTCAAACTGCAGAAATATCTGGACTGCAGGCATGCCAGCACTTGTTGCATAGGGCTAATATTGGATGTATTGCATAGTTATTGTGTCTTGTTGCTCTTGTTTACACCTCCAGGTACCCTTGAAAATACATTGAAATATAAGGCGTTGTTGGCAGATAAGGACTTGGCCCACCTAGTCTGTCCTAAATTCCCACATATAGTGCCACGGAGACCCTCCTTGGACTCCAGCGACACCCCTCTTGCTTCTAAGATTCCTTTGTGTCTATCCCATGCATTCTTAAATCCTGTGACCATTCTAGCCCTACCACTTCCACTGAGAGGCTGTCCCAAGTGTCCACCACCCTCTATGTGAAGAGTACTTCCTCATTTCCTCTGAGCCTCCTCCCAGCTTCATATTGTGACCCTTTGTCCTTGAACATATTTTCTTTGGAAAATGCTCCTTCCTGTACCTTGTTTATTCTTGTGAGATATTTGAATGTCTCTATCATATCGCCCTGCTCCCTCCTGTCTTTCAGAGTACATATTTCTGATGGAGGTCCTGCACCATTTTGGTTGCCCTCCTTTGCACCATCTCCACCCTATATATGTTCATTTGGAGATGGGGTCTTCAGAAACAGTACACAGTACTTGAGAGTGGGGTCTCCCCAGCAATCTATATGGGGTATTATTACTTCCCTCTTTCTGCTGCTGATAGCCCTCCCGTGCATCCGAGCATACCACTAGCCTTTCCACTGCCTTGTCACACTGTTTAGCTACCTTCAGGTCATCAGAAATGATAACCCCAAAGTCGCTTTCCTGTTTTGTGACTTAATACTCCCAAGGTGGTACATTGCCACCAGGTTTTGTCCTTAAGTGCAAGATCTTGCACTTTTTTATGCAGACTCTTAGCTACCAAACTCGTGACCATTCTTCTAACTTATTTAGATCCTCCCTCATCCTTTCAAATGCCTTTGTTGCGTTTATTCTGTTGCATATTTTGTGTCATCCACAAATAGGCATACCTTCCCCTCAGTCCTTCTGCAATGTTGCTAATAAAGGCAATAAAGGGACCGGGCCTAATACTGACCCCTGCAGGCACCCTGTTAGTCACCTACCTTCCCCAGAGTGTACCCATTTACCACCACTCTTTGACTCCTATCACTAAGCCAATTCTCCACCCATTTTGCTATTTTAGGACATACTCTAGGCTTCTTAGTTTGTTTACCAACCTTCTATGTGGAACTGTGTTGAAGGCCTTGCTGAAATCCAGATAGACCACGTCAACACGCCCCTCCCTGGTCCACTTTCTTTGTTATCCAGTCAAAGAACTTCGATCAGGTTTGTCTGGCAGGCCTCCCCTGTGGATCCATGTTGCCTGGATCCTGTAGACCGCTGGTAACATGGTATCCTCAATCCTTTCCTTCAGTAGTGATTCCATTATTTTGCCCACTATTGAAGTCAGGCTGACTGGCCTGTAATTTCCCACCTCCTCCCTATTTCCACTTTTGTGAGAGTGGGACTACATCTGCCCTCCTCCAGTCCCTGGTAGCTCCCCTGTTTCTAGTGACTGGTTGAACAGGGTTGTCGGGGTGCAGCTGGCTCCTCCCTGAGCTCCCTCAGCAACCTGGGGTTCACAGCATCTGGACCCAATGCCTTGTCTACATTTAACTTTGACAACTCCCTTAGGACTCTTTCCACTGTGAAGGGGCTAGTGTCCACCTCCGACCTTTATTCCCTTGTCTTGTAACAAGGTCTGTTTCATACCCCTCCTCCATGAACACTGAACAGAAGTATCTGTTCAATATGTCTGCTTTGGTGATCTTCTACAGACCCCCACCGTTTCCCCTTTTAGTCTCACTATCCCTCCCTTGGGCGTCCTCTTTTCACTAATGTATCTAAAATGTTTTATTCCCTTTTTACTGATTTGGCTATATTTTCCTCCGTCTTCCTGCCTCCTTTGTTTCTCCTGGTAACTCTCGGTATTCTCCTTCTTCTGTGTTCTTTCGTATTTTCTGAAGGCTAGTTTTGTTGCTCTTACTTTAGAGAACCACAGCAGTCTCTTTTTTCTCTTTTGCCCTTGCTTACCTGCTTGACACATAGCTTAGTAGCTTTTTCAATTCCCTCTCTTGTAGCCTACTTTTCTTCTACCCACCCCTCCCCGCACAGCTTCCCTATCCCTGCCAGGCATTCTCCTGAGGCAGTCTCCCATTTTCTTAAAGGAAAATTGTCATAATCCCATTTTCCTCCCAGTGTCTACTCACCTGCCAACTTGCAGTGAGAGACTGGCATTTCTGTTGTAGGGCATCACATTCAGTAGTAATCTTTATTTTATGTTCCCGAGTGGTGGCGCCATTTCATACAGGATAGCGGCCAGAGAAACAACTATTATGGTAATTGCCTCCCTGAACTTCCTGCTGTGTGCAGACTCTCATTCCTGAGGAGTGGGGCACACTTTCCTAAGTAAAATAAATAGTGTGGCATGTAGAGGTCATCAGTTGTACCTCTAAAACAACCCTCATTAAAAACTGAGTGCAAGAGAACAACTATACGACATTTCCAGCCCGGGTTCAGGCATGCGCAGTGCAGCGCAATGCCACTGCACTGCCCGAACCCCGGAGCTGAACTTTCATTATGAATTTAACTTGCTTACACCACTCAGTTTTTTAATGGGGGTTGTTCAGAGGTACAGCTGATTCCTCTACATGCCACACTATTTATTTTACTTGGTGAGTGTGCCTGCTCCTCAGAAACTAGCGCCCAGCACACAGCAAAAGCCCAGGGAGTGCAGGTCACGCTCCTCTTCAGTCGGCGGCAATATCCTAATGGCGATCAGGACAGTACAGGAAACCACCATACAGGCAAGAAACACAACAAATTACTCGCAAAGGTTAGCTGCTATCATATTTAAATACTAAGATTGTGCTGATCAGCCAGCCTGGTAGCACTGAGGGTTGAGGCACTGGACACCACACCTCGTGCCATGCCGGCGGCCTGGGTTCAGGAAGCGAGTCTGGGTGCCAGGGGTTCAGCTGGGGAGGGACTGGGATTGAGGGTCTGTAGACTGCTCTCCTTGTCCTGGGGTGGGCTGGGGAACTCGCCGTGCTGTAGCAGCCCTGGGGATGCCTGGGGGCAGTACTGGCGTCGGTGACAACAGAGGGGAGCACAGTGTACATCAGCATGTTGTACCTGGGCATCATGCACATCCATGCTGCAGGGGCCAATTGGGAAAAAATGGCTGGGCGTGACTGTGCAGCTTGATGGCCATGCTCAGAGCTGCCCGAGGACTCTGGCAGAGTCCTGTCCGGAGAGTCTAGGGCTGTGTCCTGGCAGGTAGAGGCAGAGGGAGCCCTCCAACAGGATGGCATGACAGCCATCCCAGATCCTCTGGGTGCAGTTCAAGCTACCAATCTCCCGGGCGGGCAGAGCTGGCGGCTGGATACCCCAGCGGGTGTGCTGAAGCAGGAGTTTAAAAAAAAATAGTGTGATAAAAAAAAAAGATTAAGCATCAAGCGCTTTTGCAGCCCTGGTAATTGCCAGCACTGTTTTGACAGTTTTCCTTTAAAACTGGCCCTCCTGAAGATCCAGGAACCTCATCCTCATCCTCATGTGGTTTAATTCTGGCCCTAGTCTTACGATAAACCACACTATACAGTGATCACTGGTCCCCAGGTGGTACCCCACTATGACGTCAGCAATGCTGTTCCCATTTGTCAGTACTTGGTCCAGCAATGCCCCCTCACAAGTGGGTTCCTTAACCAGTTGCCTGAGGAACACCCCTGTAGGGAGTGAAGGATGTCCTACTCCTGGTTGGTGCTACAGCAGGAAGTAAGTATGAAAATGGACTTCTAATGCTCCTTGAGTCCTACCCAGTTAACAGATTACAAACAAAATAATTACAAATAAAATAAAATGAAAAAAAAAATAATTTAAGAACCACCACCTCTGCTATGATTCCGCCACCTGCAGCAATGAATATCAAAATATTACCATAAAAGACTATAAACTGGGACACAAATAGCAGACATCAGACAAGTCTAACATCTGAAAATACAGCTACATCTTAACCATGTTTGCAGAGATTGTGCTTTTGAGCCCCAAAATGGACTGCACAGATGACGATAGCTCTAGTTCTGCAGCATGCACATTATTTCTGCAAGTTTTGCAAATAAGGAACTGTCAGGGAGGAACATACAGCATCATAAACTGCCCTCTCTATGCATTTGCCTGCTCTCACGAATATATGTGGATGACAGAGTTTAGAAGTTTGCTGTTTTAAATAGGTCTTTAAACAGCCAGTGCTAAAGTAAGTATGACAGCCACTCTCGCTGCATGGTTACTTTCTTCCAACCAACCAAATGAATTAAACACTGGCAATGCCAGTAAATATAGCAGTTAATCTTTTATTAGAAAATAAAAGCATTTTCTATATTATAACATATATATGCATACACATACATACATACATATACATATATATATATATATATATATATACACATACACCGACGTACATACTACAAGTCATGATATGTAGTGGCATTCATTGCCATTGATTCTTATTTCTGTACAGTATATAAAATAAACACAATACTATACTTAATAACAATATATCCTATCTATACTGTAAGGAGATGCAATCTGTCTATTCTATAAAATATTTTAGAATCCATCTAAAACAGCGATCTACAAGTGTTTCCTAATCCTCCAGATTCCAGAAAGTTAAAATAATCCTGCCAGCACAATTTATGTACATTTAGTGGTCTAAAGTCAAATAAGATACACATTCCAGGGATGCAATTTGGGTTAAGCTGTTAAGAATCTCAGTAAGCATAGGTATTATCTGTGACTTCCAGTTAATTAAGATCATACGTTTGACCTGCATAAATAATATTTGTAGCCATCTATATTTGGTATCTAGATATTTTAATACTTTTTGTCAATAATCCCTAGAATAAAGTACTTGGGGTCAAAGGTAAGGAGCACTTTCGATATTGGAAGCCAAATGATGGACCGAATGCCATAACATAGATATGAAGCTAGAAAGCCACAAAATATGGAATAAATTACCATTAGATGAATGACATCTCAACATATATCATTTGGTGCAACTCCCATTTAATATAGTAAGGCTGGTGTTCTGTACCACAAGTGAAGAATTTTATATTGAATAAGTGTACTACATGCGTCTCTAAATGTGTTATGGCAAACAGTCCAGCACTGGCTCCATTGAGATTCGGTTATATTTTGTTGCAATGCTCAGCTTCATTTAGTTTTGGTGAAACTGATTGATTTGGTACATTGTCCCTGATCATTTTATAAATTTTACTAACTAGCCGGATGAAGTATTCATCCATGAAGTGATATTTAGGTTGGAATAGGTTATTCTATGTTTATGCTGTAATATAGGAGCTAATGCGCTCGAATTTGTAGATATTTCAGAAATTCTTTTATTTATATCCCAAATGGTTTGTAAATTTGTAAAAGAATCCAAAATACTACTATTTTTGATTAGGATATCACCCAAAATACAATTTTATGTTTCCATGAACTGCAAAACAATGGATGGTCATCTAAGGTTATACGTTGGTTTCCCCATATCGGAGGTAAAATGTAGGAACTGGGTCAGTTTTTAACCATTTATGTAATTTAAGCCAGTAATTAATTGATGGAGCAATTGTAGGATTTTTTACATTTTTATGGCAAAGGATTAAAATGAAATTGGTGGGAATGTTTCCCGGTGTCCAGGAGGCTTCCATACTGAGCCATAAAGGAGATTCATTATTAGATTTAGTAAACCATTTTGTGGTTTGTGAGGCACAAAATGCCCATAGATAGGCCAAGAACCAGGGAAGAGAAACCCACCCTGGGACCAATGGGTACGTAGCTTATTTCTACTAAACCTTGGAATATGACCTTCCAGATAAAATTCCTATCAATTTATCAATTCGAGATAAAGATAGTGGGCAGAGTCAATGGTATGCTGGAAAAAGATACAAAATCTTAGGAGTAATAGACATTTTAATTGCGTTGATTTTACCAATTAATGTTAGGCTAAGGTTTTTCCACCTTTCAAGTATTGTTTAATTTCTGAGAGGACAGGAGTAAGATTTGCCTCCCATATTTTTCAGTATCCGTTAAAATTTTAATTCCTAAGTATGAAATGCCCTGGGATGACCAACCAAAACCAAGGACATTATTCATATAGGGTTTACAAAATGTGTTAAGTGGTAATATTTCAGTTTTTTTTGTAATTAATTGCAAGACCAGAGTTCCACAAATGTATTTAGTAATTGTATAAGTGGGTGTGCAGCTAATTCTAAATCTTCTAGTAATATTAACTTGTCATCGGCATAAGACAAGGATGTATATTGTGTATTGCCAATCGATATACCTCTGATTTTGTCAGACTGATGGAGAGCAGCTGCCAAAGGTTCTAAGGCTAAAATGAAAGGGATGGGGATAAGGGACATCCTAGTCTAGTGCCTCTATTTAATTTAAAGGATTGAGATATAGTAGAATTAGTAAGAACCCTTGCTGCAGGAGGTATATAGTAATTTTATATATGAACAAAAGCGGTCGCTAATGCCAAAGTGAGACAGAACTAAATAAAGAAAATTCCAATTCAAAGAATCAAAACCTTTTCAAAATCGATGACAATAGCGACTGCACGGATTTTAGCAATTTAGCTTTATACATGAGATTGAATAAAGAGCGAAGATGATCTGAACCCATCCTACCCTTAACAAAACCTGTTTGAGACTTATTAACTAATCGGGGAATGAAGGGTTTAAGGCAGATAGCTAATACACTTGCGAAAATTTATGATATAGAGGCGATAGTTAGAGGAAGAGTAACATCCTTATCCTTTTTGGGAGCACTGTAATGATTGCATCCGTTAAGGTTGGAGGTAGTTTTTCTAAAGTTATGGATTCATGAAATACCCTACATAATAAAGGGCAAAGTAAATCAGCCATACTTTTATAAAAACTCCACTGGAAACCATCACCACCAGGGCACGTCCAATTTTGATGCCAATAAGTATGAAAGCTGCTTCTGTAGCACAGTTACTCCAGACCACATGCCCATCCACATGAATTAATCACTTGCAGTGCCAGTAAGTATGAAAGCTACTTTAATGAACTTTTCTTCAAAGAAGATACTACTATAATAGCTAGCTGTCATTAGTCCCTCCCCTTGGTGGAGTTCATTGTAAAAAACACAGAAGTTGTTGGCAGATAAGGGTCCACAGGCCTACCGCATCTGCCCAGTTACCGTAGTTATCGTGACAAAGCCAGTCTTAATCAGCCCTCCCCTTGTATTTTCACACTCTCTTTCTGTCTGTCCCATGCTCTCTGAAACCTGCAATCATTTCTGCCTCCACCACTTCTGCTGGCAGACTGTTCCACCTGTCCACCACCCTTTCTGTGAAACAATACTTCCTCACATTTACCTGGAACCTCCCTCTCAGTTTCATATTGTGCCCCTAGTCCTTGAGCATCTTTTCATCTTTTTCTTGGAAAATGGTGACAACCAGAACTCTGTTTTACCCCGTGAGGTATTTAAAAGTTTCAATCATGTTTCCCCTTTCCCTGCTATCTTCCAGTTACCACATATTTAACTCCCTCAGTCTTTCTTCATAGGTTTTATTATGTCGGCCTCCGACCATTTTGGTTGCCCTTCTCTGCACTGCCTCCAGCCTGTTTATGACCTTTTGAAGATGGGGTAGCAAAACTGGACGCAGATCCTCGAGGTGAGACTTCACCAGTGATCTGTACAGTGGGATAATCGTCTCTTGCCTTCTGCTGATAATTCCACTACCTATGCAGTCTGGCATCCTGCCAGCCTTCTCTGCCTCCTTGTCACATTGTGTTTTCATCTTCAGGTCATCGAGATGATGACTCCCAGTTCTCGTTCCTGCTTGGAGCTTCAATTTCGTCTCCCCTAGGTGGCAAACTGCCCCCAAGTTTTTGTGCCCCATGTGCATTACATTGCATTTCCTAGCATTAAAACCCAACTGCCAATCCCTTGACCAGTTATTTACTCTTTTTAGGTCCCTTTTTATTCTTTCCACCCTTCTGGCATGTTCAACCTTGTTGCAGAGTTGTGTGTAGCCTGCAAACAGGCATACTTTCCCTTCCAGCCCCCAGCAATGTCGCTGATGAAGACATTGAAGAGGACTAGGCCTAGCACAGATCCCTGGAAACTAACTAGCCACTCTGCCCACTACCGAGTGTGTACTGTTCACCACCACCCTCTAATGTAATTGTAAGTAATGTAATGTCAGCTATCGGGCTTGTGGGCATGAGTTACTGAGAAAACAGCCAGGAGCTGGTAGGACCAAATGTCTAAAAAGTAAAATCTCTAGCGATTCAAGTCGTAAAAAATGTTATTACCATGTATCTTTGTAGACTGGGACCTCCCAGTCACAGAATTTTCAACTGAGGTAAAGTTTACTTCTTCCAACAAGATTTGCACACACTCACCCGGTGTAGGATCCTGGTGGTACTGCTGAGGAAACAGCACTCCCAAAACATGTAGACAGAAACCAGGAAGAAGCAACCCGTCGTCCTGTACCCCACTGTCACTGCAGGAAAGATCTGACATAGGCAAGCCCCTGGAATTCTCGGTTCCACAGAATTTGCATCATGCCACAGAATGCATATAGTGCCACAGAATAAATTTTTTTTTGTGAATTTTCATTCAAATATAAGCTAGGTAAGTTTATTTATATAGCGCCCAAACCCTGAAGCTCTGGCGCCTGTCGGGTTAATACAAAATAAATACAAAGAAAAACACAGATATAACACAACAACATTAAAACAATAAATATAGAAATATAATATCTAAAATTAAGCTAGCTCTGGTCAGTCAAATTCAGCAGGGAAGGCCAGGCCAAATAAGTAAGTCGTTAGACTCTTCTTGAACATCTTCACCATCGGGGCCTCCCTAACGAGATTGTAAAGGAGTTCCAAAGGGCGGTCCAGCGGCGTCAAAGGCTCGGTCACCAGAGGTTTTAATCTGGCCCTTAGAACCACAAGGAGGTCCCTGGTCCATGAGCAGAAGGAGTGGAATGAGGTGGCAGGTGTCATGAGATCAGCCAGGGCCCAGTCTGTATAGGGCCTTGTGGGTGAGCAAGCCCACCTTGAAGTTGATCTTGCACCTGGCAGGCAGCCAGTGCAGAGCTCACAGGACCAAGGTCACATGACTGAGACCTGGACAGGCCCATCAGCAACCTGGCCGCTGCATTCTGCACCAGCTGCAGTCAGCAGAGGTCCCTCCAGTGACCCAGTATACAGCATTGCAGTAATCAGCGTATACAGTTTTTCCATAGTGCGGACTCCCTTCCCCATCTCGTTTATCCTGAAGCCCTCCTCTATGCTCGGCCTGTAATGACATCACATAATGTTTTAGCCAATGGTAGGAACTGCATTCTGCCACAGAAATGAATATATCATGCTGCAGAAGTCAGGAAATGCTCCTGCAGAAGTCTAGGAGCCCTGCGCAGAGATCAGGACAAAGTTCCCCAGAGCACTAGGGGACCTGGACACAGGATATGCTGTTGTCTGGACATGTTTACTGCCACCAAATGGATGCAAAAACAATGAAGTAACACTGAGAAACCACCTTCACCATGATCAGGTACCCCAACACTTTGCTGAGTTGGGGCTTTCTCAGGGGCCTTAACATTAAACTTCCCATTTAAAAGTACTCCATTCATTAATATGGATATCTCCCTGGTTTTCAGCAATGCTGTGCATCACGGCTGTTTTGAACTTCCATTTCCCAGAGGTCAGGGAGCAGTATCTGTTACTTGTTTAGTTCACCTTAGTCACAAGGAAAGTAACGTTAACGGATGTTGAAAAACAACTCCAAACACTGATAGAAACCTGGAGACAGCCACATGTAAAGAAAGTACTCCTTTTAATTATTTCAGATCTAAATCAAACTGCTAAAACAAACTCAAAATGGGGAAAAGGGCCGGCCTACTGGTGCAGGGGCAGGGCATCCATCTGCTGACGCCCGACGACCGGGTTCGGGGAACAGACTCGGGGCGTCAGAAGGCCCGGCCGAGGGGTTGGGACTGAGCATCCTAGGTACTGCTCTCCTTCTCCAGGGGTGGGGGTAGAGTGTCTAGCACACCACAGACCTCTGGCAGAGGCTGGGGCACAATCAGTGATGGCACCATCATTTGAGGGGGCAGGTGGACATGGGATGTCATTACACGTCCCTCTCCCAGGAATCCATACTTTCAAAAATAAATACTGCAGCCCCCTCTATGAGGGCTCCATGCTCCATCCCATCTGTTCCCAACCCTGCCAGCGCCCAAGAATCGCCCCAGTGTCCGCCAGGCGTGCAGTCCGTGGCCCCACCCTGGGGGCAAGCCAGAGATTCCTCTGGTGAGGAATTCCTACAGGAGTCCCAACTGTACATCCATGGGTACTGGAGCAGACTGATGGCCCCACCAAGAGGGACAAGCCTAGGATCGGTCCGCCGCACAAGTTCGCTCGGGATGGTCGGGGCTTGGGGTGGTGGGTGCCGAGGCTTGGGAGGAATGGCGCCTACAGCACACTAAATAGCAAAATGGGGAAAAAGGGCATTTTACAACAGAAGAAAAAATATCTAAAATAGAAAAACAGATATAGGTTCACATTTTCATCTTAACATATGGCGCTGCCTTAAAGAGCTAGTTAGAAACACCAAAATAGCAGACAGAACATGCTGTGACAGCAGAAGCACTATAAACTGTTGATGTTTCAATCAATCAATCAATCAAATCTTTATTTATCCAGGCGATCGCCATTGAGCAAAGCTCATTTTCAAAGGTGGACCTGCTGTTGGCAGGAAAATTATACAGATTACATATAAATATACATAATACAAAAGAAACAACATGTTTACAATACTGATAGGAGCAGAGTACTTACATTCCAAGTCACATGTACAAGAAAGATATACATAACACAACCTGAGCGTAATATATATATATATATATATATATATATACAGTTCCACAGAAGCAGGATGTGTATGGATGTCATATACAAACCATAAAGTAGAAAGAAAGATTATTTATATTCCTGTCCAGCAGAAACATGTTACAGGCCTGGATGGAACTTCCTAAGCTATGGAGATACGCATAACAGTGTGTAAACCTTGGTAAATGCGACAGAAGGGTGGTGAATAAGAGGATGCAGAGAGTGCTAAGGGCAAGTGGGGCACAGGAAGGGGGAGTAGTAGTGGCAAGGGCTGATCTGGATAAGCAGCTGGGACTAGTGTTGAAGAAGAGAGGAACAATGGTCAAGCTGCTAGAGCGATAGAAGCAATTACAGATTTCAGCAAACGTTTTGTCACAGAGGATCTTAAAGAAGGCAGGACTGACAGGTGAGCTAAGTCTCAATGATTTTTGTATCCTTATTCAGAGAGTAGGCAGGCGTAGCTTATGGCGGCCCTTCAAAGTGAGTGTTGGCCCTTGGGACATTCAAAGAAATCTCGATTGACATCTTAAGGTATAGTTCCTAATAGGACTAGGGGAGACAGTCAACAACGTGTGTGGGAGTTTGTTAGTAAAGGCTCGGGCGTCCATAGGGCTGCATTTCTATAATGCCTGTATTCAAGGGAAGGCCACCCTATGGCTGCGTATAAAGAGCAGTGATGTGTGGAGTACGGGAGGCCAGTTATAAATTTTATTTATTTAATTTTATTATTAGTTTATTTCACAAAACTCCCTAAAAACAGATTTTAAGTAATATAGAAATCTGAAGGTTTTAACCCTGGAAAAAATTACAAGTGCAGACTGTATCAGGTAATAAAACCCCACATCTCTCTGATCAGTCTATATTAATGAGTTTTAATATTGTTGTGAATTTTATTTTCATAGTCTCCTTTCTTGCAAGTCTTTAAATTTGTCCTTTAGTACTGTGACTGTCGAGTCCTGCAGTGCGTGTGTAGTTTCTGAGAGAAATGTTCTCCCGCTGATGCCTGCCTATCAGGGTGTTGCACTGTGACTATGCAACAAGTTCATGAGGCTTTTTTTAATTATGTATTTATATTTTTTCCCTTTTAACCTCATTCACCCGCATGTCCTTGGCGAGGACAAGCGAGTGTGGAGAGCATGCCCAGCATGCACCGGGGCGTCCCACAATAGCTGTACCTCTATACCTAGCCACCACTGGACCTCCACCCAGGTGAGTGGATCAGGCTGATATCCACCCGGGAGAGGAGAGCTGCCATTAGGCAGCTCAATCCTGCTCGACCCTCCCCCAACTGACACCCAGACAACCGAGGTCATTCCCGAACCCGGGTCACTGGCGTGGCGCAAGGTAAGGCAAGATGCCTCAGCCCTCTACACCACTGGGCCAGCCCATTCAGGCTTTTAGTGTCTAGCTGGTCTCACCTACATACCAGGCATTTGTGCATCTCTTTACATCTGATCAAATACATATTATTCCTGCAGTCACAGCTACGCACACCCCAATGTCATTTTTTCAGCCCAAAAATGCTAAAAAACTGGAATCAAGCTGCAAAAAGAGACAGACCAGTAAACCTAGAGTCTTATAAACACTTTGGGGTCAAAATAGACAACTGTTTAACATTTGGTACCCACATAAAACCACGGTGAAGAAACACCAGGCTAAGGCACAAGCCTTTGCCATCTAGAACAGAAACAAGACATTCAGCAGCTCAACCACTTCTGATGCTAATCTAGTAACATGACAGTGTCATATACAAAAACACTATTACTGTACTACTCTACTCGACAAACTCGATGCTAACATATAAAGGTCAGTGAGATTTGTGGTAGGATGCTCATCTGCTACCTGCCACTAGGCGTGAAAGAAAATGTTTGTTTATTTTGTTGGCGGGAAAAGAGGACTAGACAGTTCTGCCTATTTTCAGCCTCGTCCCATGTATTTGCCCACATAATAGCTATTTTTACCTATTTCTACTTCAAGCGGAACCCTCGGTCTGCTCCATTTACAACAAGGGATTCCAAAGTGCGTTCTGCGGAGTACTGTGTGCAGTTCTGGAGACCCAATCTCCATAAAGACATAACAGGATGGAGGCAATTTAGCAATGTGAAAGGCAGTAGGGAGGGCTGGGGGTATACTGGGATGTATAGGGAGAGGCATCATCAGCAGAAAACAGGAAGTTGTTATCCCTCTGTACAGACAGTTGGTGAGACCCCATCTGGAGTACTGTGTCCAGTTCTGGAGACTCCATCTCCATAAGGACATAGACAGGATAGAGGCAGTCCAGAGGAGGGCAACTAAAATGGTGCAGGGTCTGCAAGAGAAGCTTATAAGGAGAGACTAAAGGAGCTTAATATGTATACCCTTGAGGAAAGAAGAGAGAGGGACATGATAGAAACTTTAAGTACCTCAGTGGAATCAACAAAGTCCAAGAGGGTAGCATCTTTCAGAAAAAGAGACTTGCAAGAACAAGGGTACACAATTTAAAGATAGAAGGAGGCGGTTCAGGGGCAATGTGAGGAAGTATTATTTCACAGAGAGGGTAGTGGATGCATGGACAGCCTTCCTGAGAGGTTGTGGGGTCTAAAACTGTGGGAGAATTCAAGAATGCATGAGACAGACATAAGGCAATTCTTGTGTGAGGTAGGAAAGAAATAAGCTGTTAGTTAACTAGGATCTGCAGCCTATCCTGTAAATGAGAAATGGCAGACTAGATGGGCCTAGCGGTCCCTTATCTGCCGTCAAAGTCTATGTTTCTATGGAGGCATTGCAGAGGCGGGCAACTAAAATGGTGCAGGGTCTGCACCAGAAGACATATGAAGAAAGAGACTTAAGGAGCTTAATATGTTTAGCCTCGAGGAAAGAAGGGAGAGGGGGGACATGATAGAAACTTTCAAGTACCTCAAGGGAATCAACAAAGTCCAAGAGGGTAGCATCTTTCAGAAAAGAGGTGTGCAAGAACAAGGGGCACAATTTGAAGATGTGGGGCCGCTCAGAGGTAATGTAAGGAAGTATTTTTTCACAGAGAGGGTTGTGGATGCATGGAGCGACCTTCTGGAGGAGGTTGTGGAGTCAGAAACAATGGGGAATTCAAGAATGCATGGGACAGTCATAAGGCAATTCTATGAGGTGAGGGTAGGAAGAAGTAGGCTGTTGGTTAACTAGGATCTGCAGCTTATCCTGTAGATAGGGAAATGGGCAGACTGGGTGGGCCAAGCGGTCCTTATCTGCCATCAAATTCTATGTTTCTATGTTCTAAATGGTGCTGAAATGCCGGAAGGCTTTGTACGAACACTATCCACAGAGTTCAACCAAACATCGTTTTTAATAGTGTAAAGAACACCAAACTCAAAAAGTGCTTTTGTTTGAAACAGGGCTCAAACATTGGGAAAGCGTGGTTTGAAGCCGAGCTGCGATGGCATGCGCATATGCCCAGTATCACAGCTCAACTTTTGACCCTGATTTCCAATGCTTGAGCCCTCGCTTTCAAAAGTAAAGCATTTTCCCAAGTTCAGTGTTTTTATAGTATTAATGATGTTTAGCTGAACTCTGGTATCATAGTGCCTGCACAAGCCTTCTAGCTCAGTGCCATTTAGAATATGAACTGCTTTGGAATCCTGCCCTGTAAATAGGAGTAGACAGGAGGGTTTTTCTTTGAAGTAAAAACAGTCACAAATTAACTATTTTATGTGGAAAATAACTGTTGCCATGGATATTGCATGGCAAGAGGGACTGCTGCAGACAGTGCGGCCACCGTTTGGAAGACCTGCAGAACATGTTAAGTAACAAGGGCTAACAGTGTCCCTTTAAGAATGCCTTAGATACCAAGCTGGTAGGAAACCTTCATATGCGGTCAGTGCACACTAGGTACACAAACCCCAAACCAATCGTCATCTCTTTGTACTAGCATAATGAAGGTATGTGACCGAACAGTATAATATCATCTCTCCATCCACATTTTAAGGGAACTCTCATCTACCGCATAGTAATGCTGTGGGATGTAGAGCCCAATTAAACAAAACAGACATAAATGATTTTTTAGCTACTTACTGTTTTGTAGCTTTAGTCTGTATCTGGTTGATCCTCGTCCCCCTGTCAGCTCGCCATCAACAGTGTTGCATGCAGCCCGACCCTCTGAAGCGCTGTTCACAGGATAAGCTGGGGGCACATCTATGTGCTGGAACATCTACTTTTAGTTTGACAATGTAGAACAGCTCCTTTCGCGCTTATTCTATGGGTACCACTTGTGCTGAACTCAATGCAATTGGAACCA
This sequence comes from Neoceratodus forsteri, assembly GCA_016271365.2. Classification (NCBI taxonomy): domain Eukaryota; kingdom Metazoa; phylum Chordata; order Ceratodontiformes; family Ceratodontidae; genus Neoceratodus; species Neoceratodus forsteri. The sequence goes on from CM057451.1 coordinate 1,100,428,744, forward strand.
GTAGAATAAGCCCTAGCACACAGAATGTGCCCCGAGAGCTTAGCCTCCGTCCATCAGAGGGCTGGCCACAGGGAACACTGTTGATGGCACAGCAAGCGGGGACGCAAGATCAACCAGATACAAACTAAAGCTACAAAACAGTAAGTAGCTAAACAATTTAATTTCGGTCTGTTTTACTTAATTGGGACTCCTTACATTGCACAGCATTACTTCAAAAGTGTAGCCGAGAGTTCCCTTTAAATCTAGAATTACTAGTTCCACCCATCCATCTCTCCCCTTCTCCCTTAATCATCAGCAAAAATCCTTCCTCCTACTGCCAGTCCCTCTGCCTGACAGCCCCCACACACACACACACTAGGCTCCCTGCCATAACTGGAGTTCCTGACTTGTACTCACCCCTGTACTGCCGCTGCCTTAATCTAGACTCTTTTCCCATAGTTGGGGCAATGGATTTTTTATTCCTCCTGGACTGCTGTCACTTTATTGTATGTATCTGCTGCTCTGTGTTGAACCTCATGGTTTAATCACTGTCACTGTACTTTAATCCTGTTATTTATACACTATTATGCACTCCGTTTTGTATCTAATTTATTGATATTGCATTGTAGTGACTGTACTCCTATCCACCCCACCACACCTGGAAATGAGCGTTGGCTCAGCATACCATTCCTAATTACCAATTTCCAAATACAAACATACATAAATCAATCAATACATACACAGGGAGGAGGCTGGCAACTACAGGCCAGTCAGCCTGACCTTGGTGGTGGGGAAATTAATGGAGTCACTGCTAAAGGAAAGGACTGTTCTATTTCTTGAATCTAGTGGAGCACAGGATCCAAGGCAACATGGATTCACAGCGAGAAGGTTTTGTCAAACAAATCTGCTAGCTTTCTTTTACTGGGTGACCAGGAGGTAGATCAGTAAGAAGAAGAATCAGCATTTATATAAGCTTTTCATACACAGTATTCCAAAGCACTTTACAAGCAATGCTAGACTGGTAGTGAAGTGACTGAATGTGTGGTGGCGCCATATCACACATCATCATCCACACACAGCCTGGACAATTGCATGAACCGGTTTATGGGAAGGGAATGTTGGCCAGGACACTGGGAATACTCCTGCTCTTTGCGAAAGTGCCCTAGGTTCTTTACTTCCACCTGGACACCCACCAGACAACACCAGGATGGGCAGAAGGGACCTCAGTTTAACGTTTCATCAGAAGGATGGCACACTACAGCAGTACAGCCCCCAATACTGCACTCAGATGCCAGCCATTTTTAGGTGCAAGTCCAATCCCGTGTGGGACGATACTCTCAACCTTCTGGTCCAGAGGCGGATGTGCTACCAACTGAGCCACTAGTTGTGGCATACCTAGATTTCAGCAAGGCCTTCAATGCCGCTCCACATAGGAGGTTGATAAATAAGTTGGGCAGCCTGGATGTGGGCCCCAAGGTGGTAAACTGGGTCAGAAACTGGTTGAGTGACTGGACACAAAGGGTGTCAACTCGTGCAAATGGCTTTCAATCTGAGGAGAGAGAGGTGACCAGCAGGGTGCCACAGGGATCCATGCTAGGGCCAGTCCTCTTTAATGTTTTCATAGGTGGCACTTCAGAGGGGCTGGAGGGAAGGTATGCCTCTTTGCAGATGACACCAAGATCTGCAACAGGATCAACACTCCGGGAGATGGTTAAGGACCTAAACATGCTTGAGGAGTGGTCAAGAGAGTGGCAGCTAAGATTCAGTAACAAAGAAATGCAAAAATTATGCATCTGGGGTACAGAAATCCAAGGGAGGAGTACAAGATGGGGGAGAAGTACTGATGGCCACCAATCAAGAAAGGGACCTGGGAGTAATCATATCCGATGACTTAAGGTAACCAAACAATGTGAGAAGACTGTTGGGAGAGCCAGTGGGATGGAAGGTGCACAGGAGCGGTATTACCAGCAGAAAAATGGAGGTGGTTATGCCACTGTACAGACCACTAGTGAGACCTCATCTGGAGTACTTTGTCTAGTTCTGAAGGCCGCATCTCAGGAATGGCATAGACAAAATAGAGGTAGTCCAGAGAAGGGAACAAAAATGGTGCAAGGACTGCACCAAAAGTCATATGAGGAAAACTAGAGGACCTCAGTATGTGTTCCTTGGAGGAGAGAGAAGAGACAGGGGATATGATGTTGACATTCAAGTACCTCAGGGATATAAATAAGGTACAGGAGGGTAGCATCTTTCAGAAAAGAAGGTGTACAAGAACAAGGAGGCATGATATGAGGCTAGAGGGTGTAGGCTCAGGGACAATGTCAGAAAGTACTTTTCACAGAAAGAGTAGTTTATACTTGGAACAGCCTCCTGCAGAGGTGGTGGGGGCACAAGCGGTGAGTGGAATTCAAGAATTCATGGGACAGACATAAGAGTACTCTCACAATAGGGAAGAGAGTGAGTCACAGATCAACCAGGTCGCGGTTTGCATGGCGTAGGGAAAAGGGGCAGACTAGGTTGGCCTAACAGTCCTTATCTGCCATCACCTTTCTATGTTTCTATGTTACATGCATATATAACCTGCTTAATGATGGTATGTCTGTACTTACTCAACTACTGTGTTTGTGTTGTTAAAGGTGTCTGCCTAATGTTTTGAAGCTGGAATAATGTATTGTAAAGTCATATTACCTCCGGGCAAATGTATTTACTAAATAATCATGTCTTCTCTTTAATGTGCTATGTAATCTCCCATAGGACAACTTTGTCAGACAGGGCTCTGAGAGTCCTAAAGTTATCTCCTGTTAAAGGAAACATCCACCTGCTATACCATGTCCAAGTATCCATCCATCTATCCCAGTATGTGGGAACACACACTGTTGCACTCACCTAGTGTATTGTGTGCAGGTTTTGCATCACCCTTTTTAACTGAATAAACTTTATTGAGGGTTTCCAAAAAGACATACAGGTTCAGATTGGGGAAATATGAAAACAGTATCAAATCACTGAAATACATAACAAGCCAAGGACACTATCCAGATAACATATGGTACAGCCAGAAGCGTTCTCCTCAGGAGCCAAAAACATCAAGAATGACAGCGCTATATAGTGGATTCAAGCAGTTAAACCAACAGTCAAATAAGGTAACCTACCAAAACAGCAAAGAAAGGAAAAAAAAAAAAAAAAAGTATAGTGGACAGCAACTACATTACACACTGCATAAAATGATCACAGTTCCATCCAAAAGTAAAACAGAAAGGACAGCTGGAACAAAACTCATAATTTACATGCACAATGAATGCTGATAGAGGAAGTGAGGCTGGCATCTTGGACTGTGGCTTTTTTTTTGTAGCTGGTTCATCAGTGTTAGTTTTATATCAGTTGCTGCTGACAAGTTTCTGCTGTAGGTCTGGAGGCTCAGTGCCAGCAATGATGTTCAGGAAAAGCTTTGCCCATATGTGGGCAGTCGAAATACAGAACCAGAAAGCCAAGCTAGCAGCTGCAAAAAGGTTTTATTACTGCTGGTGCCAAAACCGACTAAACACAGGAAGCTGCTGCAGCACCTCACAAGCCCCGTGCTAGGGCATCAATGGGCCCCTGAGTCAGAGAGTTACAACCTTTTCTTTCAGATACAAAATTCACACCTTGCTAAAGGAGGAACAACTCTCGGGTACAAAGTCTGTTTCTACGATGGCTCTCGTAATGTAAAGATTTATAGGCCCCTGCTGTCACCTTCCATGCTAGGCAAGGGATCTGCATCTCCAGTCTGATTTATAACCTAGTATTTCAAAGACTGACCTTTTTATCCTGTGTACATTAAATAATTTATAGCTCTCATGCTATGATTCTTCTTTATCGACAGAACTAGCACACTGATGTGTAAACGTTTGTTCACAGGTTAAGTGCTTGACTTTATTACTCTAACACTGACTTCACTGTATACAATCTTCTCCATGTTGTTGTGCTTTCACAATGCATGATGAAGGGACCTACGTAGCTTGAAAGCTTGTATAATAAACATATTTATGCAATAGGTGTGGACTCTGATGACTGCTACTAAACACGTTTATCAGACCAACGATATGAATAAACTGGAGATCTTGCATACAAGGTTAAGGACTTAGCTAAACACTATGTTTTCTTGTAGAGTGTAAATCGATGGGGCTTGCAGCCAAGATATTGGAATGTACATGTACTCTGATATTATTTGCTTTAGCTCAATAAAATATAAATTACAAAAAAGAAAAAAAAAAGAATAAATCAGAGACCACGAACTAATTAGCACTATCGTTATCACAGATTTATTCATATAGTATTGTCATTATTAGGTGCCCCCGCCTTCCAGTACCACTTCTTTCACATTTATTCTGCCACTGTACCTTTCTACAGCAACTCTGCAAACTGAAGGTCCTGCTCGATTACATCTCCTGGCTGCACAATCAAACTTGCTCTCCTATAAACTGCAAGATGACCAAGAGACAGGAAATATGCAACAAAATAAAACATTTTATTTTTCTGTAACTTTTCCCTGCAACTGCACCTCAAACATTGTACATTTCCACCACCCCTGTGCAATTTAGTCACTATCTCTCATCCTCCACTCATATAGAGGCTGCACATCACACTTACATCACAAAATAAGTACTTGTAAACAAAATTAATATTTTAACACCAGCACTTCCAACTGTCCTTTTCGCTTCTCTCTGGCTTGCCCAAAGAGCTGGCTCCATGTTTACTGTACTCTGTCTGTGTTCTCTTCTCTTCCTCCTCATAGCTCCGCCTCAATCACCAGCAGTAGCAGACTTACAAAATCCACATAAAAATCCTGAACTGCAACTCACTGGCGGTAGTTCCTGCACACATGGAACTGACACAGGCAATGCTGTCTTACTACCGCTTGCAATACTGCGTGAACGCACTGCCCGCCTCGCTAAGCATTGCTGCCATTTTCTTTCAACTTTTTCCCTAATGCCACTGCCTGCACCAATCAGAGGAGATGCTTACATGCTGATGTGGTGTATGGACACCATGTCCATGATGATGCCCACAACAACCAGCTTCACAAAGGCGAACTCACCTGGCAAACCACCAAGGAAACCCAAACAGAATACAATACATGTCAGTTTTGAAAACATTAAAAGCTATATAAATGAAACACACAAACACATTTATTGCATAAATGGATATACCATCGCTACAGCGACACCGGCTCATCAACCCCCACAGTGAAACCCCACCGCGCTAATATCGACAGTGACGGGGTTTTATTTCGACCGCCTGTTCGGCGATGGGGTTAAATATCTAATTCCACTGTCTGTGAGATGGAGTTAGATATCTATAGGAGAGGAATGAAGTGCAGCCCCTCGCATTGACCGTTGCTGGTCGTTCTGGGGATGGGTCCAGGGTTGGGGGGTGTCGACAGGTTCCCAGCGGCGGTCCAAGGGCGTCAATATATTTGTTGTTGTGCGGCATCGTGATCCTCATACTGTAAATGAAGTATGCGATGGGGAGCTTGTGTAATACACTATCCACTTGCACTCAGGCAGTTTGCCCTTGGGAACATTACTTGTGGTTTATACCACTAATGAGGTTATGAGAGGTCAAACTGCCCTTGTGCATATAAATGGTGTTATCACACAGCTCCCCATTGCATATCCCTATTTTTATTTATTCTTTTTTATTTACCAGGTAGGTGCACTAGAAAACAATTGCTGTTATCGCCCAGGTCACGCCTGAAAATAAGCAACAGTACAAGCACAATTATGACAAAGCAATAAACAGAGGTAGTTTACAAATTTTTTTTTTTTTTATGTTTTGATAACCGGTAGGATTCACTGATCCAGTGGACCATTTTCAGTCATGACCCGGGCCACAGGGTGCAGTACAGAGAAATCAACAGTGGACACAGTTTACATTATAGTATACAGTTAAACAAGAGGCAACAACAATTTAACAGACAACAACAATTTAACAGACAATACAAAGAGAAATATCTGTTGAGAATAAGTAAAGGTGCAAAACTAGGTACATGCATCATAACTAGTTTACCACATTCAACAAGTGCAAAAGATTTGCTATGATGAGAAGCCTAAATTAAACAAAGTTCAAGAAAGCCCAACAACAACAGGCGTGCCAACTACAACCAGGCACAGGTGGAAGTTTTAAGCAGTTAGGATACGGTAACCACTTCGGAAGGCCTGGCTAGAGTGACATTGCTAATCAAAGCCGGATTGAGGTTCCAAAGTCTGGATGCATGTAGAAGAAGGCAACCTTGCCTAATTTGATTTTAATTTTGGTATTGACAGAAGATCAAGATCAGAGGACCTTAGGGATAAGAGGTTCTGCGAGGTAGGGAAGCAATGCTAGGGTTAGGGCAACGGATTACACAAAATGTTGTTGGAATTACACCAGCCAGTGTAAGGTTACGTAGGGGCAGGTGGAGTTTCATCAGAGTTTTGAGTATTTGAGTATGAGGTACAGTGGTGGGTATGTAGGTTCCAGGCCAGGCAAAGTGGCAGATATTATATAAAAAGACTTGGTCCAGCTCAGACAACTCAATGTAAGAAAAATATTATTCGGAAGCAGCCTGAACCAATTGTGTGCTATACTGACTCTAATGTAAATTGGTTCAAGAAGGCTCACTTACCAATATTGATTTAAACAAATTATTTTACTCATCCAAGATACAGTATACAATCATTTGCAAACGTTTGAAATATCCTTCATCAGTGCAACACTGTATTTTAACATAAAAACCAAAGTAAATATATATAAAAATGATCCGCATTTTACAAACTTAACCCCTATTATCCAATGTTATTATGGGACCTTTAGCATATGTAAATGCTTGCCCTCAGTATTCAGACTGTGTAAGCCACTTCTTATATGTCAATATTCCATAAGAACTCTGAAATTAATTGTTTACCAATTTTTAACCACTGAAAATTTTTGATTACAAAAGATTCGGACAAATTCAGAACACCAGTAGTATAAATCTGCTTTCACCTGCCTGTTCATTTTTATTTTCAAATATTTTATTAATTTTTATGCCATAAACATCAGTTCCCATTACTCCAATGCCTTCATATTCACACTGTAACAAATCCAATGAAAAATGTTTTAGTAATCAAGTTGCATTCTCATTTCAAAATTTGTGCCTATAAGATTCCACTAAAAAGCTATATCCATTTTAAAGCTTTTTACAAAATGTTGTCTTAACAGTATTACCTTCTAGTTTCAAATTCTTTTGGCACAATCGGGTGGTCTCCTTTACCTTTCTGCTTGTCTCTCAATTAATCGGGGTGAAAACAGAAGACCACCCCCATTAGGATCGCTCACCAGGATTTTATTACAGTAACAGATTCTGAATACTACTGATTCATTCTCAGGCAGTACAAATTCCTCAGGGGTATTTCACTAGGAGTAGCCCTTCCCTCAGGGCACACAAATTCAGGAGACAAATAGGGGCCCGTGAAAATGTCAATTGTTCCATTTCATAAATTCCTTTTATGATCTGATACACTCCTCCAGGGTGGATGGGTTCTTACCTAGCCACTTTCTGGTGACACATTTTTGTGGCTACCAGTAATACAGACATTAGATGTCTTTTAGTTAAGTCTCTTTCCTTCAAACAGTAGGTATATAGGAAGAGCTGTTCTGTGAGCTGCAATTGAGGAATGAAAAATCTCCTGCAAGGCATGACCTAACATCTGTAAAAGGGCTGAAGAGATGGACAGGACAACACTGTATGGCAGTGGATGGCTCTGGGTTCTCCACATTTCAGCCAGCATGCAGGAGCTGAAACAGTTGCCTCAATGTACCTGTTGTGTCACAATTAGGGCGTAATGGATAAGGTGTTTCCAGTTACATTCCCACCACAGCAGAGACCATGGCCTTGAGAGTACATCTGCAAATTTGCAGCCCCTGCTCTAGGGTAAATGGAGAGGTACAGTAGCTCCCTGTTCCTGTTATCCGATACCGGATTTGTGTTAGCAAAGCTAAGAGATCCTGAAATGTTTGAAATGTAGTAACTACCCCATCTCTCAGGAGGGACAGAGAGCCCCACTTTTGTAGCATAGGTTCATTTTGCTGGGGCAAAATCTGAATGCAAGTGCAAGACTAGCTGGGCTGGCAGTATAGCCCTAGAGGTTAGAGGAGCGAGGTGTGAATGAGCTCGATACATCCAGCAGACCAGGCCCGAATTTGATTCTCACAGCCTCCACTTGCATACTGTGTGACTCTGAGCAAGTCACTTAAGTCCAGTGCTCCCAGGTCACCCCGAAAACAGGCACTTGTGCCTAGTGGCCTTTACCGGTTACCAAAGAGTAAAATAAATAAGAGGCAGTGCATTGTTTACATTTCACGTCTGGACAAGCTCCGTCCTGGGTCCATATACCAGAACAGGGATGGATGGGAATGCTGTTTCTTGCACCCACTAAGGCAAGGGGGGGAATTTAAACAAATGTGTTGGTGGCAAAATCACTACTGTGGATTCTGTTGTACTTGTTCTGTACCTGCTGCAGCCCTTGTGGGCAATCCATCGTGTCAGAATAAAACCTACTACTTGGCTCTAGTTCTGCCTGTAGACACTCTTCTGTGAGTGGACCATGTGTTTTAACTGTGCCCTACAGTGCCATTTCCCAGCCTGGTTCTCGATAAAAACACAAATGTTTTTTGTGTGCTCTTGCTCCAGTACCAAGCCAGGTAATCACACTAGCAAAGGGAGTGTCAGGACTGTCTGTTGCCAACGCACAAGCAAGTAAGAGTGCTACATTAGTAATAAAAAGAACTGCTAAACAATTAAGGCTATGTACAGTGAAATCCACTTATAGTCGACTCATCTGTGTACAGACTTTCTTCCGGTATTCTGATATCTGCCATAGGCAGTGGAATGTGGTCAGGTAAATTCAGGAGACCGTGATCAGGGAAAATCAGGAGACCGTGGGCGTGTATGTTATTTAAGATTTATGCCTTCACTTTTTTTTTTTTGTTATTATACAGTACTGTTTTGTACTGCTCAGTACTGGTGTCGTATTTGTTTAGGGAAATGTGTGCTTGTGCTTAACTTAAATGTAACATTTATTTATTTATTAAAACATCTTTTCCTTGTTTGATTAACTTTGGCTGTCAGTCATCACTTCTGCTTTCTTTTTATGAAGATGATCGTGATTTTAACTTGCTTCTTTGTGGCACACTGCATCTGTACCAATCACACTCCGTTGCTTTAATAAGCTACCAATCTGGAGCAATCTCTGCCCTCTGCTCCACAACTTTACATAATGTTAGCAGGGCATCTCAGACATTGGTACAGGTCGCTGGAACAAGAACCTGGGTATCCTCACTTTCTGTTTCTTCAAGGATCCTCAGAGAAGCTTCAGGAAGGGGCGGATGGCTTGATGACACAGGCAACATGGTCTTTGTGAGGTCTTGTTCTGGCTTGGGGTCTATATCCTCAAGGTGACACAGGCTTGAGAATTCTGTTTCAGTCAGGCCATCAGGTGGTGTGATCTCTGGCTCAGGCAAGGGTGTAAGATGCTCTTTGTTCCGACTTACTGCCACAGAAAATCCTGCTTTTCTGAAGCAGTTAATGATCATCTCTGCACTGATGGCTTCCCAGAAAGTTTTAGAAGCCTGACAATCTAGGATGTTGATTCTGCTGATGCATTCAGTAGTTGTCAGTTCAGCCCCAGTTCAGTGTCCATCTCCATAAACTCGGATCCGCACTGCCTGTGTAGTGCTTCTCCATCAGCACAAAAATTCCTTGATTGAGGAGTTGGACTACTGAACTGGTGTTTGGAGGCAAGAACATTTAACTGAATGTTTCTTAGCCCCGGACATCTGAATGACTGAAAATTGTCTAGCAGCAGTGCAGTTTTTCTTACACAGAGCCATTTCTCCCACCGCGTACCCACTCTGAGAAAATCTTACCAGTTATCCAAGCTGCCCTACTGCAGCGGCATCGGATAGGCAAGTGGGCCACCCTGCAAAACACCTCAGTTGTGCCAGATCTCCCCAGGACCAGAAGCTGCTGTTTCTCTGAGCCATTCATGTTACAGTAGCACATGACTGATATTTGCTCCTTTGCCTTTTCAGACCCTGGGGTATTTCAGAGTGGAAAATTAGGGTCCATAACAAATGCATGTAAAGAAAACAAAAACAAAAGCACCCTAAAAATATAAAAATAAAAAGCCAGTCTTGGCAGTATTAAAAACATCACATGGGCAGTAGCCAGCCAAAATGTCAGGCAGAACATCTATCAGCCACAAGTTTGCACCAGGGGCATCTGCATTTAGTTCTTCTCCATGTGCCCTCCTGTAGCAGATGTTATTGTGGCTTTTCAGCGCTAACCATCTTTCTGTGGGATTGAAATCCACTTTGCCAAGACCGTCAGCGGTAGAAACATAGAATCTGATGGCAGATAAGGACTGCTTGGTCCATCTAGTCTGCCCACTTTACTTACCTGTTTCAGATCTGCTTTGCCTTCTCAAGAGCAGGGACCACTTACTAATGCTTTTTCTCTTGTACGGTGGAGAACCAGAAGCAATGCATCCTCCACCTCACTGTGCTCTCCCTCTCTTTTCCGCTTCCTTTGTGGATCCTGATTTGAATGCCAATCCATCAGGATGGACCTTGAACTTGACATCGGAGAGAGTGGACTTGTACAGGGAGAAATGAATCGCAAGGTTGCAGATGTTCATTTGGTGGAGTACATCTATCTCCTTAATGATCTGACCTTGCGGGACAGAAGTAGCACAGCTCATTTTGACATTTCATTTCTTAAGCGAGGGGCAACAAGAACAGCGCGAAAGCAGTTAAACACACCAAAACACAGTGGGACAGTAAAGGTCAATCAGCTGAATAGACAGGAAATGTCAGCTTAAATAGGCATAATACAGCTGAGCCTAATTGCCAGTTATACAATGGCAAAGGAATTCCTTCTCCTCTGATTGGCGTTGGGTGCCTGGGACAGTGATGCTATTTCACAATAACATCACTGTATTAAGACCATGCACTCAGATGACTGCATGACGAATCATGCCACCATTCCATGACTTATCGCTGCTCACTACACACTGAAGCCGTCATAGTTTCACCCCCACCAACAAATGCCAAAGCCGCTTGCCTCGGGGACAAAATGCTGGCATATTAGCAGTTCTGCGCTTGCTATACACATCATATCCCCACTCCATAAGCGTCCCGATGTCCCCAGATTCATGATAAACAGCAAACTGAAGCCATACCTCCGAACAGCTTCTTGAATCCCTTTCCCCTGTTAGCAGCGTGATTGGGTGATGGCGCACACATTTAAACTGCACTGTGCTTAACAGCACGATGTGCCACACTCTCGCCAGTTCAGAACTGTGGCAGCGAATGATCCTACAGATTACATGATTATTTTTAAACCAGAACCATAAATACAGTAAGACCATGTGGCTGGGCAAAGATTTCACCAGATACACACCACATGAGATAACACAAAAAGTCAAGGTGGGGGTTGAGACAGCAGACAACAGATGGGCATTTTGCAGCAGCGATACCAACTGGGTAAACCAAAAGTAGGGATTTTTTTTTTTTTTTTACTTAATACACCACAACTCTTTCAAAAAATAAAGAAAATATAATTTAAAGTTACTTTTTTCACCTTTTTCCTTTTCTTGTAAAATGAGCCATTGTATAGCTTGTATTAAGACACTCCAGGGATGTGTGTTGTTATTGTATGCCGTCACTCCTTGGGTGGTGGAAGCACTTGGCCATACATGCTTCAACCCACCCCAGGAGTGATGTTATCCACAATAACTACACACCTATCGTCTGTGCTTGAGTTAAATACATGACTAATTACTGTCAACAGACAGGGAGTTAGTGTTAAAGTGCTTCACACAAGGGAACTGATGTCTGTTAAAACGGCCTATAAGGTTCATACTAATAGGTAGATTTAACATGACAGAGTACAAGCTTTGGTTTGGGCAGAAGGATCTTGTCCACTATAAATGAACTTCAGGACTGTCCAGGTCCATTGTAAGTGGAGTGCACTGTATTTAAAAACAACAGTCAGCACCAGAGGCCCAAACACTCCAGTGTGGCACTGGTCCTAATGTGCACTTTGTGTTTACCAACATTTTGTTCACTTACTGTTCACTGTAGTATAGTAGATTGTATCCAACTAGTTTTGTTTACCTCTAGGCTGACATCTTCTGTTACTACAAATCCCAGAATCCTACTGGCTGATATCAGTGCTGGACTACTGCATGGGGACAGTCAACAGCCTGCAGTGCTTGGTGGAGTTTATATAGGCTTTGAGCTTTTGTTTGCTGGTCCCTTGTCCTCCCTGGGCTAAGTACAATCACAGAGGACTGTACTTAGCCCTGGAGAAAAGCAGCACGGAAAACATCTGATTTGAAATGATAAAAGTTCTAACATACACTGCAGGATATTGAATCTCCCAATGCTGCTTACCGCTCTAATGTCAGCTTTAGTGGATTCTGGGATTTATATTAACAGAAGATGTCAGCCTAGACATAAAACACAATTAGTCAGGTACAATCTACTATACTACAGTAAACAGTAAGTAAACCAAAATGTTTTGCACAAAAAGCTTAAATTAGGACCAGCCCACACTTGAGGCTGGGGGCCCTTTGTGCTTACTAGTCCCCTTTAAAGTCATCCCTTGGGAGCTGGAGCTCTTTTAATAGCTACTCTCTTCTCTGGGAAAACATTGGAGCTGGCAATGTGTAGAAGCAATTCAAGTTTAGAGTTCAAACAGTTTCAGAATGCATCTTTTATTTAGTCTTTTATTACTAGGAAAATTGCTTCAAAACAGGATCTTTGACCCTTGGACTTCATCTGCTGCTGTTGCTCATTAACACATGACATTACAATAATCTTCATTTACGACATCACAGAATGTTGGTGTGAAAATGATTATGGCACCCAGAGGATTATGCTGTCACATGCAGACTAGTAGCAGTTGAAGATTAAGCCAAGGGACAAACATCCTATTTCCAGGTGAATTAACTTATTAATCAATAAGAATTTACTTATAATCACCTGAAGAAGGGCTCTTTGTAGACTAAAAGCTTGTGCATTGAAGATTTCATTTTGGTTGAATAAAATGTATCAAATAACCTATTTTGTTCATCTCATTAATCAAGAAAGTAAATGCAGAAAATATATATGCTATATGTTAAATTGTATCTAAATATTAATGTTCTCCCAACGTGTCATTCAGTCTTCAAAACAATGGATTGCTATGACAGTGCTCTCCACCTCTCGGACACAAGTAGACTACGGGTCACTTGTAGACCTCTAAGCACCTTTGTTGCAGACCCTCGCCCACCTTATACAGGTGGAGCCCTCTTATATGAACATTGCTATAAGAACAACCGATTATAAGCACATTTTGAATGTCTTAATTTTTGCCCATTATTTTCAATGGTAGTAGAGCCCATTTATGAGCACAGTCAACCTGTATACTGCTCTTAAAGAGCTAGTGAAACTAAAATATCAGACAGGAAAATGTTACACATTTTAAGAAATAGTCAGTTGCACCTTTTATTTCTGAAGTATTTTTCTTTTCTGCCCAAGAGGTGGATAAGCAGAAAAGGGCAAATTCAGCAGAAGGGCAGACAGCAAGGAGAACCAGGGATAAATGACAACCAAGGAAGGGGCTGGAGTAGAACAGTGAAACAGTCTAGGAGGTCAAATCATGGAAAGCAATGTGTGCAAATGCCAGGAGCCTTAGCAACAAGATGGAAGATCTGGAGGCTGTTATGGTACAGTCAGACCTGGACATTGTGGCCATCACTGAAACCTGGTGTAATGATAACCACGACTGGGAGATGGCCATAGCCTGGCTACAACATATTCAGAAGAGACAGAGCAGGCAGGAAGGGAGGAGGAGTGGCACTGTATGAAAAAATGACATAAGGGCCACAGAGATCCAGGAGGAACAAAATGGGGAGAGATACTGTGGGTTAAGCTGGAAAGGAAAATGGGGACAGCCATCCGCACAGGTGTGGTCTATAGACCACCAGCCCAGGAGGAAGAAACAGATAGGGAGTTGATGCTAGCCATCCAAAGGATGGCAGACAAGGGAGGTAGTACTGGTTGGAGACTTCAATATTCCAGACGTGGACTGGAGCATCCCAGCAGCAGCATCAACTAGAGCAGATTTATCCTGGACTCCTTCAGGGTGCCTTCTCAAGCAACTGGTCATGGAACCAACTCGGCAGAAGGCAATACTGGACCTTGTGCTCACAAACAAGGACAGTGTGATGGGGGTAACAGTGGGGGAGCACCTGGGAAACAGTGACCACCAGTCATTGTGGTTTGAAATCACAGAAAGAGAAGAACCAAACCACACAAAAACACGATCCTGGATTTTAGGGGGCAGACTTTGGGAAAATGGGAGATACTTGAAAGAGAGCATTAAGAGGCATGGGACAAGAATCAGTGGTTGAGGAACTGTGGGCAGTATTTAAAATGGAGATTACAAGAACAACAGAATTATGCATTAAGCAGGTTAGCAAGAGGAAAAGGAAGAGGAGACCATTATGGTTTTCCAAAGAGGTAGCAAAGAAAGTGAAAGCCAAAAGATTGCATTCAGGCAATACAAAAAGACACAGGCAGAAGGGGATAGGGAGAAGTACCAGGAGGAAGCAAAGGGAGGCAGGGAGGTCAGTAAGGAAGCCAAAGCTCAGACAGAAGAACACATTGCAAAATCAGTGGGTAGAGGGACAAACCTTTTACAGGTACATAAGTGAAAAAGAAAAGACAAAGGGAGGGATAGTGAGACTGAAGGGGAGGATGGGGGCCGCGTGGGAGGATGACAACGGTAAGCTGACATATTGAACAGGTATTTCTGCTCAGTCTTTACTGAGGAAGAGGAGGGAATGGGTCTGAAGGGAGTACAAGGGTGAGAATGGTGCAGAAATGGACACAAGTCCCTTTACACGAGAAGGGTCCTGAAGGAACTGGAGTAATAGAGTTGATAAAAGCAATGGGGCCAGATGGGTGCACCCCAGGGTCCTTAAGAACTAAGAGAGGTGGTGGCTGAACCTCTGGCTATCCTGTTTAGCCGATCACTGGAAACAGGAGGTACCCAAAGACTGGAGGACAGCAGATGTAGTCCTTATACAAAAGTGGGAACAAAGAGGAAGCAGGAACTACAGACCAATCAGCCTCACTCGGGTAGTGGGGAAGATCATGGAAGCACTACTGAAGGAGAGATTGGTGGAACATCTGGTTGTCAATGGACTACAGGACACAAGACAGCATGGTTTCACCAGGGGAGGTCATGTCAGACCAACCTTGTTGAATTTTTGACTGGGTGACTAGGGAGGTGGATCAGGGAGGGCAGTGGACATGGCCTATCTGGACTTCAGCAAGGCCTTTGACACTGTGCCACATAGAAGACTATTACACAAACTGGGGAATATGGGTGTGGGCAGGACAGTAGTGTGGTGGGTAGGTAACTGGCTGGGTGGCAGGACACAGAGGGTGGTGGTAAATGGCTGTCACTCCACAGAGGAAGAGTGACCAGTGGGGTACCACAGGGATCAGTGCTGGGACCGGTCCTATTCAACATCTTCATCAGTGACATTGCACAGGACCTAGAAGGCAGAATTTCACTGTTCGCTGATGACACAAAGCTCTGTAACAGAGTAGACACACCAGAGGGTGTAGACAGAATGAGAAGCGACCTGCAGAAACTTGAAGAATGGTCAGGGGTTTGGCAGTTGAAATTCAATGCAAAAGAAGTGCAAGATAATGCATATGGGCACAAAAACCCTGGCACAATATATCAGTTGGGGGTGAGGATATAGCATGCACCAAGCAGGAAAGGGATCTTGGGGTTGTCATCTCTGATGACCTCAAGGTGGAAACAGTTGACAAGGCGGCAGGTAAAGCAAATAGGATGTTGGGATGTATAGGCAGGGGATCACCAGCAGGAAAAGGGAGGTCATAATTCCGTATACAAGACACTAGTGAGGCCCCACCTGGAGTACAGTGTACAGTTCTGGAGACCATACCTACGTGAGGACATAGACAGGGTAGAGAAGGTTCAGAGGAGGGCAACAAAGATGGTGCATGGATTGCATCACAGTCCTATGAAGACAGGTTGAAGGACTGAACATGTACTCCCTGGAGGAGAGGAGGAGAGAGGGATATGATAGAGGCATACAAGTATCTCACAGGGAGGAACAGGGTGCAGGAAAACACTATTTTAAGCGAAAAGATGTTCCAGGACTAGAGGGCATGGGATGAAGTTGGAGGGAGGACGATTCAGAGGAAACATGAGAAAGAATTTCTTCACAGAGCGGGTGGTGGACAAGTGGAACACCCTGCCAGAGGAAGTGGTGGGGCTGAAACAATCACGAGGATTTAAGAATGCATGGGATAGACATAAAGGAATTCTGGAGGTCAGGGGTAGGGGCAACAGACTTCTAGGAAAACAAACTGAACTTACAAACTCAAATGGGCAGACTGGGTGGGCCATAGGCCCTTATCTGCCGACACTGTCTATGTATCTATGTAAGTTTTTATGTGACAATATTGAGCTAAATGTGTGGAACAGCACACTCTGCCTGGCAGCTGCATATTTAGTTCTGGTCCCCCTTCCCCACTACATCATCAGCACTGTGACCTCACTGACAGTGACATCACAGGTGACTGACCTGGCTGCTACTGAGTGGCTTCTTCCTGAGTAGCTGTGATGTCACAGTCAGTGAGGTCACAGTGCTTGTGATGTAGTGAGGGACAGAACCAGATGTGTCAGCTGCTAGACGTAGTGCTGTCCCACAGACCACACCCTATTACCAGCAGGTGAACAATCTTCTAACTACCCAAAGTGAAAAGAAAAAGCATCTCAGATATAAAAAGTAATAGTTGATTGCTTTTAAAACTAATGTTAATTTTAGGCAGTACACTAGCTCTTTAATATTAGGTTTTCTAAAAAAGTTTTAGCCCAGTTTCATTATGTTACCCATATATTCCACTGTTTTCTATCAAGCCTCTTATAAGAACATCCCGTTATACAGACTTTTTGTTTGGCATTTATGGTGTGCTTACAACAGGACTCCACTCTACTATAATACACTTACTGTTTCAAGAGTTTTACCAGGAGAGACATACTGAGCACTAGTTTCCAGGTGCATCCCGAGGGGGTAAAGCACACAAAACAGGATGTGAGTGAAAATAACAATTGGTGATATATCACGGAGCCATTCTCCTACATGAATATTTACTAACCTCTCTTTTATGATGGTCTCTATCAGTGTCTAAACTCGATGGAGACCATCATAAAAGAAGTTAGTAACATCTGCAGGAGAACGGTCTAAGGATAACCAGCAGCATGAGTTCGCCCAAGAGAGATCCTACCAGACAAACCTAATAGGTTTCTTCAATTGGGTCACTAGGGCACTGGATGAAGGCCAGGTGGTCGATGTCCTGTGCCTGGACTTCAGCAGGGCCTTAGGCCCATGCACCGCATGGAAGACTGGTGGGCAAATTGGGGTCCCTGGGGCTGGGAAAAGGTTGACTGGATGGACAGAAAGCTGGCTGAAGAACAGGCAACAGACAGTGGTGGTCAGAGAACTCCTCGACACCACGAGCAGTCATAAGTGGGGTACTATAAGGCTCGATTTTGGGGGACGGTACTTTTAACATCTTCATCTCTGATACTGCAGAGGGGTTGACAGCAAGTTGAGCCTGTTCGTGGACAATATCAAAACTGGTGCAGTAGTGAACGAGGGGAGGAGGTGAAGGTGATTCAAATATATTTGGACACACTGGAAAAGTGGTAAAAACATGGCAGCTGGGATTCAATGTGGAAAGTGTAGTCATGCACCTAGGGTCAAAGAACCTAGGACAGCTACCATTTAGGCGGCGAAGGTTGAAAGTCACCGAGGAAGAAAAGGATCTTGGGGTAATGGTAACAGGGAACATGAATCACACAGTTCAGTGCAGAGAGGCGGCTGCTAAGGCAAACAAGTTGGGTGTATAGCAAGAGGAATCACCTCAAGGAGTGAGGAAGTGATCCTGCCACTGAACAGATCACTGGTGAGACTGCACTTGGGAGTACTGCATGCAGTTTTGGCATCCCTATTTGAAGAGGGGCATCAAACTCCTAGAGGGGTACAGAGAAGGGCAACCAAATGATTAACGGATGAAGGCAAAGACCTACTAGAATAGACTGAGTGAGCTTAACATGTACCCCTGGAAAACAGACGGATGGGGATATGATTGAGACCTTTAAATACCTAAGAGGCATAAATACTAATGGTACAAAGGGCATATTCGGCTAAAGGGAGGGGTCACAAGGGATATTGTATGAAACTGGGGAGGGAGGTTCAGAAGGAGATGAGGAGGCACTACTGTACTTCACTGAATGAGTGGTGGCAGCATGGAATGTACTCCTGAGGAGCTAGTCTCTCAGAAAACAGTGGACAGCTTCAGAAGGGGTGGGATAGAGTCAAATGCAAAATAACTGTAGGTAGTGACTTGACTCAAAGGAGACTCAACCAGAAGAGGAAATGGGCAGGGTGGGAGTGGCAGCAGTGGAATAAACCATGCTGCAATTTCGAGCAGACGAGATAGACCGCTTTGGCCTGTATCTGCTGGCTTTTCGATGCTCCTAGTGGTAGTAAAAAAAACAACAAACCCAATAAAAACACGTTACAAATAAAAGTACAAATACATTACAGTTGTAGAGACACAATATACAGACAGACAGTCAGGGCAGCACAAAACAAAATGACATAACAGTGCAAACTAGGGTACTAGTGTATAATAGCTCTGGGAACAACCCAGAAAAGGAGTAAATTACTACCACCCAGGCTGTGAAGGTACAAGAATTAACAATGCCAGTGCAGTAGTGTGGGTACAGGTACAAACAATTCCAGATGCAACATCTGATATGAAGACGTTTACTCTAAGAAAGGAAGAAAATTATTGAGCTGGGGCATAAAAACTGGGAGGGGAACCCATGGTAAGAAGCAGTTGCAGGACGGGTTAGTAAAGTCATGAAGAAGGAACTTGAGGAGAAGAAGGACAGGTTCATAAAGCACAGGAAGAGAGACGGCCAGAGTTAAGGAAAATGCTATGAGAAGGCAGTTTGGCCCACTGAAGTTTTCCTGGATGGGAGAGAGAGGAAAGGAAGCAATGTTACAGAGGGGTAGGAGGAAGGTGGGTGGTGGGGGTGGGAGACAAGGAGGGTGGAAAAGTAGGGAGTGAGACAGTTAAACTAGAATTTGAGGCAAGTGTGGCACAATGGACAACTCATCTGGCATTGAGCAAAGGAAGGAAGAGGAGGAATAGGGAACACAGTAGTGTGTGCAATGGGAGGGCAATCCAAAGCAAAATGACAGGCGTGAAAGGGGTCCAGTCTGGCAAGGCTTCTTGAGCTGCGCTGTAGATAATGTTGCCATACATCATTACTAGCTCATGACAGAGAGAGGAGAGGAGAGGAGGGATACTGGCTTTGTTTCTATAGAGCACACCCAGTTTGGGTTGCAGCTTAGGAATATGGAGAAAGATAAGAAGAGGCTGTCCTGAATATTGTGGCCATTACTGAGTCATGGTGTACTTAAAACCCATACCAGGATATACTCTGTTCAACAAAGTGGGAAGGAAAGGAGGGGTGTGGTGCTTTATGTGAGGGAAATCATAAAAGTACAGACATATAGGGAATATTGTGGGGGGTGCTGAAGTAGTGTGTGTCATCCTGGAGATGGAAAGCAGAGTCACTATTTGCACTGGCATAATCTACAGTCCTCCAGCACAGGGAAAGGATATGGATTGCTGGGCCTCACACAAGGTGTTACTACTGCGACCCACAGTCACGTCTTGGACCTAGTATTCTCACTGGGGCTTGAGGTAGGTAACCTTGAGACTGATCCGGTCATGTGGTCAGATCACTGCATGGTTAAGTGCTCATTTGGGGCTCCCTGTGGAGATGGTCCGTCTTGTTTTTTAAAGGGGTTGTCTCTAGCAGGACGCCAATGGTGATGGATCTCTCAGGTGTGATGTTTGCTTGTGTGGCAGGTTTGGGATAGTGATGATGACTTACAACAGGCCATCACCTCAGCTCTCGACTCTGTTGCACCAATACATATGTGACCCAGGTCTTCTCACTTGAGATCCCCGTGGCTTGATGGGAGCTCAGGGAGATGAAGACCAGAGGTTGGAGCACTGTTGGCACAAGTTCGGATCAAGGAGGACAGACTGACTTTGAGAACTTACTATGCTGATTACCAAAGAGCAATTTCCCATAAGAAGGCAGAATTCCTGTCCAGGAAAATTGCTGCAGTGAGGACCAGACTGACTCAGTTCTTTCAGACTGTGGACAGGCTACTCCATATCCTGCCAGCCTTCATCCAATAAGAGCAGTTTCAGCTACTAGGTGCAGAGTTCACTCTGTTCTTCTCTGCTAGAGTGTCCTCTATCAGGTTCAGGATTGCCCAACAGGGCTGTCACAGCCCTGCAGTGGAGAGGAGGCTGTCAGTAGGGCACCTCCTGTGAGTTTAGGCCAGTAGAAAGGAGGTTAGTGAGGTACTCTTGAAGTTGCATCCACTTGTGAAATGGACCAGGGCCTGACACGACTTACTGGGCTGTGTGGAGTCCGTGAGGTCCAGTGTTTGCTGAGACTGTCTGGTGCTAGCTTTCAGAGGGTCATTCCCTAGCATTCTGAAGAAAGCACTGGTAAAGCCCTTCTGAAGACTGAAGAAATCTTCTTGGACCCGGACTGCTTAGCAAATTATAGACCGGTTTCTAACCTTCCCTTTCTGGGAAGGTTACTGAGAAGACAGTGGCACTGTAGACTGAAGTACATCTCACTACCTTTGACATCTATGAACCCTCCACTTTGGATTTAGGTCCAGGCACAGTACAGAAACCACATTAGTCAGGGTGCATATTGACCTTCTCAGGGCTAGAGATGAGGGAATGGTCAGTTCTCATTCCATTCGATCTCTCTCCTCAGCGACCGACACGTGAGACCATGGTGTGTTGTTGGATCGCCTTAGTGCACTCATTGTCATCTGCTGGTTTGAGTTCTTCCTCACAGACAAGATGCAGAGGGTGGTCATGGGAATTTTTCATCTCTCCCAAGCCCTTGCCTTGTGGAGTCCCTCAGGGCTCGATCCTCCTCACCCATCCTGTTTGCAGTATACATGCTGCCCCTGGGGAGATCATTAGATGTTACAGCGTGGGGTTTTCACTGCTATGCAGATGATACCCACCTGTACTTTCCATTTGTGCCCAGGACATAGGATGCGGTTGAAGTACTGAATTCATGCCTGGCCAAGATACTGGACTGGATGTCCTCTAGCTGACTGAGACTTAACTCAGACAAGTCGGAGGTCTGGTGATTCAGCCTGGTCATCGTTGGGGTATAGAAGTGACAAGAGAGGTGACCTGATGCTTGGGTCCTCCTCTCTTACTGACTCTGCCAGGGTGAAGAATCTGGGAGTCATTCGAGGATGGGCTAACTCTGGAGACTCAGGTGTTGTCTGCTGTCTGGAGTGGCTTTTACCATCTCAGGAACATCACCTGGATTAAAGCCTTGATCCTACCTGATGACTTGCCTCGCTAATCCACACTATTGGGACTTTCAGACTCACTAATGTAACACTGTATTGCAGGGTTAATGGAGGGGTCCTACATTGCCTGCAGCTGGTGCAGAGAGGGCTTCTGAGAACTTGCCATGTGACTCGGGTCCTGCATAAACTGTACTGGCTGCCGGTGAGGTGGCGAATTACCTTCAAGTTCAGTTCACTGACCTATAAAGCCCTATACTGATGGGGCCCTGGCTATCTGAGTAACTTCCTGACTACTTATCATACCCACCACTCTCTCCGATCCTCCAAGGTGGGCCTCCTAGCCTAGAGCATGGTTTGTATCTCCTTGTACAGGTCAGTGGTAAGGCCACAGAGAGAGAGAGAGAAGAAAGAGAGAGAGCATGATTGGGACCTTCAAGTACTTGAAAGAGGATACATTTTATTTATTTATTTATGCATGTCTTTGTAACCGGGTAGGTGCACTGATTCAGAGGACCTTTACAGGTATGACCTGGGCCACAGGGTGGCAGCAACAGGAAAACAAACAATACACTTACACTTACATTTGTTTCACTCAACCACCATGGTCTCCTCTTTGACAAAGACAACCTGAGTACCACTAACCTGGTTCTGTCTGCTCCTAAACTTTTATTTCTCCTCTCTCCCTCTCAAGCTCTCCAATCCTTATTCCTTGCCCTTGACACTGCCTCTGAGTTCCTTTTTTCTTTTCTGTACATAAATGTTACTGTTTAAATTGTGGCCTTGTTAAACGGCTTACTGATTGTTTGTAACATTGTCTACTATGTTTTGTACTTAATGACGTGAACCTTTGTAAAAGAGCCTTGGCTCAAAGGTATTAATTCCTAGAACAATAAACTTCAAACTTCAAACATACAGAGTTAGGAAATACACACCCGAGCATGAGGTGGTGTGGAAAACAAAAATATACAAGTATATAAAAATATTCAGTTGATGACATTCTTTACAAACAAAAATATACAATTGTATAATGCTCTTTACAATCAAAACAAATATGCAAGTGTATAAGTATACAGTTGACGATGCTTTTCATAAGCATGGTAGAGTTAGACCTGAGGTCAAAGTGAAACAAGCGTGACTGTGGAGATTATACGGATGATGTCAAGAAGCACATTACTATACATTAAAGCTGGCTAGGGACAGAGAGACACACCTATATCCGTGTACTAAACATACACAACAGTACAGTAACTAGTCCAAAGTCAGAAGACCTATATCCGTGTACTAAATATACACAATAGTACGGGCCAACAGTTACTAGGCCAAGGTCAGAAGACAATCTCAGGGTTAACACAGTAACAATAGCTACACAGGTTCAGAACAAAGCATTACTACTATTCTAAGGTAGGTGACTTCAAGTGTTAGTGGGTTGGGGGGTCTGAGAAGAGTAAGGTGATGTAGGGGTGGCAGAGAAAACAGAGGAAGGTAAAGATCCTATGGATTATAGGAGAAAGACATCTAGGCTGTCAATATTATTTTGGGGCACAATTACAGTGGGCAGTATTCAAGAGCCAGTCTTTCAGATTCTGCTTGAAAGCCTGGTGGGTTGGAGATGAGCAGATGGACAGTGGGAGTTTGTCCCACATGGAGGGGCAGAGACTGACACGCTCTACCACCCATGGTGGTGGAGACATGGGATACTGCCAGAGGTGGGACAGAGGACGCCTGAGAGAGATCTCAAGACTACCCTATCCACCAGGAGTTTTGAGTACAGGGACAGGTCCTGGGTTCTGAGAGTTGTCCACTAGGCAGCCCATCACATAGTCGAAATGTCCTTGGAGAGGGAACCACCCCAGGGACTGGTAGAGTAGGCAGTGGTGGGTGTGGGTAGGTGCTTGGAGGGCGAACCGACAAATTGAGTTGTAAGCTGTGGTTAGGCATGAGTGCAAGGAGGAGGAGGATATGGGAGTAAATAAGGTTGATAAGGAAAGTCTCTTTAAGCTGAATGGCAACCATAACCCGAGGTGGCACAGCCTTAAGATGGAGGGTGGAGGTTTAGGAGGAGGTCAGGAACCACTTCTTCACAGAGAGGGTGGCAGACACTTGGAATGCACTGCCAGAAGAGGTGATTTTGTTGAAGATAGTGGGCAGCTTTAAAGGAGAAGTAAACATTGCAGCGGTCATTCAAATTGTGAAAGTGCAAGACAAGACCATTCAAACGAGGTACTAGGCTTAGCTGTAGGTGTCAGAAGTCCTGAGATATGAATATCAAATTATCTGTAAATCAAAACAAAGCAGCAGTCATTTTATGTAATATTAAAACAGGAAGTGATGTCACTGAGGGGCTATCTCTATGTTGTTAATTGCAACTTACCCTCAGTGACATCACTTTCTCTCTAGGATCCATGAAATGGCTGCTGCCTTGTTTTGATTTACAGAGTATTTAGATATTCATATCTCAGGACTCGACACCTGCAAGGAAGTCCCATACCTCATCTGAAATATCTTTTATGGGCTTTTGCAATTGAGAGACCCTACACCAGCATTCGTCCCTTTAAGAGAGGCTGGGATCACGCATAGGGAAGGTAAGGATCATGGGTAGGAAGGAGGGGAGGGAGGTCAGGGACATTAGCTCAAGCTGTGATCCCTGCAATATGAGCAGACTTGATAGACCAAATGGCCTTCTTCTGCTGGCTTCTTCATATGTTCAGATGCTCTGTATGTTATCATCTGGTGATGGGGCCTTTGAGGTAGCTGGCCCGGCCCTTTAGAACTCACTTGCAAGATCCTTGAGGAAGGCCTCTCATTGGAGGCCTTTAAGGGGCCTGAAGTCATACCTATTTAGGGAGGCCTTTGAGTATAGGCAAAGCACTTGATACACTGGCTGTTTTCAGAATGTATTTTACTAATACTTTCTCAATATTTATTTGATTATGTTGAATTTATTTTAAACCTGTGTTTTAGTATTGAGATATTTTTTTTTGGGGGTTCTTTGTCCTGACTTTGTCAGCACCCTGAGCCCCAGGCCACTCAGTAAATAAAGTTTGTTTACTTACTTAAGATTTCTCATACGTAAGTATACTTGACCTCAACAGTTGGAAATGCTGCAGCCTTAGACGAAAGTCACTTCCTCACCCCTGCATCAGTCCCACACAAAGTACTTCTAGAGGTTTGAAGTACTTCTCAACGTGCCAAAAAGATGTTACTCACGTTCAGAATTAGTGAATAAATTGCTCTTATCAGACAAAACATGTCCAAAGCACTAACCACAAAGTCGAGCTTAAAATCTGGAGGAAAGAGAAACCTTGAACTGGGTTTGGGCTATAACAGAGGAGGAGGAAACATTATGAGGGTAGATGCCCCCACCAAATATAAACACATCTAAAAGGATGAGGAACTATTTCCTCAACTGGTCTCATTAGCTTACAAGCAGTCTGCCAAGTGAAGATATGATGACATGCAGAGAAAGGAGGATATGGAGTGCATTGGGAAACAGAGGAAAGCAGGGACAGCAGTAAGGAGTGCAAAGGTGAAAACTGAAGAGAGAATAGCCCAGGTGGTGACGAAGGGAGGCGAGACATTTTTAAGTCTTGTGACAGTCAGAGCACTCCACGGTCCCTAGTAAGCCTCTTTCTTGTTCTCGCTCTTGCTCTCAGGCCTTTACCACCGAGACCATCTGGACCAGTTTTAGCGTAGTCAAGGTCTCTTCTGTAGGAAGAGCTCAGACTCGTGCTCTGTTGGGCCTTTTCCGCCATCTTCTAGCCTTTAGACTCCCCCATAATGAGTCTCTCTGCTCTGGGTAGGATGCACTCTGCTCTCCCTCTGGGACCTTTATTATGCACTCCTTTATCCAGGTATTCTTCCCTCAGAGATGCAGTCACAAACAACCAGTTACTCCAGTCTTTAGAAAAATAACTAATTTTTTTTTTATTATGTATTTATGGAGTTTTCCCTGTTTTTTGTCCCCACCCACGCATCCTTGGCGAGGAGCATGTACTTATGGAGGTACGTGCACACCATGCACTGCGGGATGCCCCACCCTACTGGTCACTCCTACCTGCCTACGCTGCCACCGGGCCTCCACCCACTGATGGCAGCACTGTGGGAGGGTGACTCTCCCGGGTAGAGGACAGCCACAGCTCAATCCTGCTCCCTCCCCATAGCTTGCACCCCCATGGCCCGAGGCTCCTGAACACGGTCGCTGCCGGCACGCGTGGCGCTCCAGCGCTCAACCTCAGCACCACTGGGCTGGCTAGAAAAATAATTTATTAAACACTGGTTGTGTAAATAAAATAATAATAACCAGGCATAACGCTATTTATATATAGTACAACAGTACACATACAGGATTAAAAAGAAAGCTTGCACACTTGTGCAGGTAAACACTTCCATCTTTTCTACAAGTTACAGAGTTGAACGATTGAGTAGATTATAGGACCAGGCGCTACCTGCGTGGTGAAAAGCTTGTGAATACAATGCAGTATCGCCTCGAGCTGGTGGCTGTGTTCTTTACGCTATGTAAGCCATGAGGTCCCTGTTCAGTTAGATTTTCTCGCATCATGTTGGGTCGAGGGTTTCCTGCCTGCACTTCTTTGTCTTCTTTAAAATAGAAGTAAAGCCTCAAAGTAAACTAAAATAGTGAAAAATTAAATGTAAGCTGCAAGATCCCTGTCCTGCTAGATTCTCACATCGTATTTGTCCTTTTGTCTTTTATTACACTGGGTGGGTGGTTGCAAAGCCCCAAAAGTAAAATAAAGTAGGTTGGTGATACAAGTAAACCAGACGTTTATCATGACATTACATCAGACAGTGTTATGCTACACTAGTAGCGGAGCCATAACCCTGGTCCGATAATCTCCACTATCACCCAGAGTTCTTATTTCACTATCCACTAGCCTAACTATGAGAGGTGAGCAAAACTGAGGAGGTTTTAGTTTTGCCACATCACCTCTGGTTTTGCTCCTGGTTTTGGATTCATGGCCACTTTTTCATTTAGAATCTGACAGCTAATGTCTGGGACTGGCATGTGGTACCCTCCTCCACACACACACACAGAGTCACCTCTTGTTTTTGGTGTGTGTGTTTGTTTTTATTGTTTTGGTAACTGGTTAGGCCCACTAGGCACAAGTGCCTGTTTTCAGGGGCAACCCAGGAGCACTCATGGTGGTGAAGTATTAAACCCAGATCTGCTGGATGTACCAGTTCCTTACTTAACTCTTCCACGCTGCACACAGAATAAGTGGAGGCTGTGGGAATCAAACCTAAGTCTGCTGTAAGTACCAAGCTGTTTCACAGCTCATTACTCAAACCTTATACTGCCATCCTTTTTTCCTCAGTTTATTTGCCTTTTTAATTTAAAATATTTTATTATTTTTAGTTACTGGCGTCTATCTCTGTCAGCTAATGTCTGGCACATCCCCCAACACACACAAACACACACAGTCTCTGACCCATCCTCTCAGTCAAGTACTTTTTATGTTCACTTGCATTTGTGCAAGGAACATCTTGCTGCTAACGGTATTTTAGAGGTGTGTCACTGCCGAGCCAATTACAGCTGAAACTGCAATGGCCTTGGCAGTGTACATCAATGACCAGTCCCTCTGGTCATGACAGTAGTTCTGCTTGCTGAAGTGGCATGGTCTGTTGTTGAAAGAAATGAACCACTGCAATGAGAGAGGCGCTTCATTTCTTTCTGTAGCTGTTAACTCTAAAATCGCATTAGAGTTGACACTAATATGCGTGCCGAGTTATGGCTATAGTTTTTACATACGCGCTCCTGCTGCCGCTGCACTCTCTCTCCCCAGTCTTCGCCTCCTCTGCCCCTCCAGCTTCTACATTAGCCGCAGTGTGGCTTTACCTATTGGCAGCTCCTGCACGCACTCTTCTCCCCAGTCCTTCCTCTGACACTCCCTCCTCTCAAGGCTTCTGTATACGCTGTGGTGCGGCTTTACTTATTGTGGCCTCGCCTCCTCTGAAATCCTCCCCCAGGCTTCTACAATGACCACAGTGCAGCAAGTGAATATTCGGCATTGACAAATGCTTGTTTTTTCTCATAGTTTTCTCCCTCCTGTTCTCCTTCCTCTCCCGATTCTACCCGAGAAGAAGCCAAAAATGGAGTGGCACGGTTCCCTGCTTCGGCAAGGCACAGCATCAACATGAACGAGCCCCACCACTAGTGGAGATGAATTGGCACAAAGATCGGAGCTGTGCTGCTAGATATATATAGATATATATATACACACACACACACACTCTGGTTTGCGATGTGCACAGACTCCTCTCAGCACCCTTTGACTCTTCTAACTTGCCTTAAACCTGTCACATGACAGGCATGCAAGCTGGGAGGCTGGGGAGGATAAAAAACAAACAGAAACATAGAATTTGATAGCAGATGGGACACATGGCCCACCCAGTCTGCCTCGTTTTCCCTACCTACTGTAACACAGCAGACCCTACTTGATCTCTGGCTTTACCCCCGCCAAGGTTCCCTTATGCCTATCCCATGCCTTCTTGAATCCCATTACAGTTTTTGCCCGACAACCTGATCTGGGAGGCTGTTCCAGGTATCTACCACTCTTTCTGTGAAGAAGTACTTTCTTACATCTCCCTTGAGTCTACCCCTCCAGCTTCATAGCATGGCCCCTAGTTCCTGAACATCTTTTGCTCTGAAAAGGCTTTCTTCTTGAATCTCATTTATAACTGTGAGGTATTTACATAGAAACATAGAAGTTTTCAGCTGAAAAGGACCGCCAGGCCATCCAGTCTGCCTGCTTGCCCTAGCTGTACTAGCAACCTATTTCAAAGTCTCAATCATATCCCTCTCTCACTCTCCTTTCCTCCTTGGTGTACATATTGAGGTCCTTCAGTCTCTCCTCATAAGAATTTTGATGCAGACCCTTCATCGCTTCAGTTTCTCTCCTCTAGACCACCTCTGCTCTATGTCCCTGCTATGACGTGGTCTCCAGAATTGGACACAATACTCTACAGGTAAGGTTTCACCAGTGATTGACATACAGCAGTATCACCACCTCCCTCTTTTCTGCTAGTGATACCCTCCCTATGCATCCTAGCATCCCGCTGGCTCTCTCCACTGCCTTGTCACCCTGTTTGGCCACCTTTTGGTCATCAGATATGATTACCTCTAGGTTTTCTTTCCTGTTTGGTGGTCACCAGTACCTCTCTCCCATTTTCTACTCCACCTTGTTTCTGCACCCCCAGTGCATGATTTTACACTTTTCACAGTGGAAATCTGTTGCGCATTCTTGACTCCTCCTTAAGTTTTCCTAGATCTCTCCATTTTTGTCCCCCTCGCCGGAGTGTCTACCCTATTACAGATCTTAGTGTCATCTGCAAAAGGCATACCTTCCCTTCTAGTCCCTCTGCAATGCAATTGCTGAGATCTGTGCTAAGCCAGCAAGGTTCAGCTTGGGTCCATGGAAACAGAGCCATGCATGTCCGGGATGGCTCAGTTTCACCCCTCACTGTTTTGTACACCTCTGCTTATTACTTTGAACTCTCTCTGCAGGCACACAGTCCGACTCCCTTCTTGAATGCACAGACATCCCAGTGAAAAGAGGAAGAAACTCTCAGGGTTGAAGCATTTATGTCCTTCCTCCCTCCCTCCCTCTACTCCCCACCAGTGCCTTGTTCAAGTGAGGCTGCTGTCATTGCCCTGTACCCAGATTCATCTGACTGGCTGAAGTCACTTCAGGCCTGGAATTTTGGGTGATGCCTACCTTGTGATATTATCTGTCCCTGGTGTCTCTGAGACCCAGCTTCCTATTGAAGATTATTTACTGTCTGAATGTATGATTCAAATGCCACTGAGACAGAATGTCTCCAATTCCTTTCATACTAACAAACATATCCCCTTTTAGGAAGCCAATACAATGCAAGTCCACACTTACTTAAGAAACCCTGTTGTGCTATTGAGAATGTCTCAAAAGTCAATTTTCACACCTTTGAGCTCTGCCTCCTGGTCCCCCTGTGCTATAGAAGATACCAGCATTTGACAAACATATTTCAAACTACCAGCAAAGTTGCCTGACTGTCAGCAAGTACGTAAGTAAAGGAGAAAGACCAGAGGAGGGACTGAAAGGTTTAAAAGGAAGGGGGAGACTGTGCAGTGAGTGACTAAAAGGCAAAACTCCTGAACAAATACTTTTGTTCAGAGTTCAGAGGAAGAAGGAGAGCCGAACAACAAAAAGTAACAAGCTTGAGAGAGGGAGATGGGCACTAGTCCATTTTTGGGGAAGAGTCCTGAAGGGCTCATTCATCTTAAACTGGGCAAAGCAATGGGGCCAGATGGGGTGCACCCAAGATTACTGACTGAGCTTTGAGAGGTGCTGGCTGCTCCTCTGACAATCCTATTTAACAGCTCACTGGAAACAGGAGTGGTTTTGGAGGACTGGAGGAGGGCAGCTGTTGTCCCACTTCACAAACATGGTAGCTGAGGGGCTGGTAATTACAGGCCAGTAAGCCTGACATTTGTCATGGGAAAGTTAAAGGAATCATCAAGTAAAGGAAAGGATTGTGGAATATCTTTAATACAATGAGTTTCAAGACCTGAGACAGCATGGATTCATATTTGGGGAAGGGGCAGTCATGCTAAAATGTATTAGACAGATTTCTTTGACTGGGTGACCAAATAATTAGATCAGGGTGAAGCTGGATGTGGCTTACCTAAATTTTGGTAAGGCTTTCAACACTGTTCCATACAGGAGGCTAGTAAGCAAGATGGGCAGCTGAGGTGGTCCAAGGTGGTAAAGTTGGTAAGAAGTTGGTTTGGGGATAGCAGCAGAGGTGGTAGGTAACACAGTTCACCCTGAAGAAGGAGGGTGACCACTGGGGTGCCTCAGGGTCAGAGTGTTGGGACTGGTCCTCTTTATTGTCTTTGTAAATGACACTGCAGAGAAGCTGGAAGGAATGCCTGCCTGTTTGCAGAAGACACAAAAATCTGCAATAGGGTGAACACTACAGGGGGATGGAAAGGATGAGCAGAGGCCTGAGAAAACTAGAAGAGGGGTCAAGGGTATGGCAGCTGGGTTTCACTGCAACAAAGTGCAAAACAATGCACTTAGGACACAGAAATCTAGAGGCAGAGTACAAAATGGGTGTTGTGGTATTGACAACTGCCAAGCAGGAAAGAGGCTTGGGGAATCATATCTGATGACCTAAAGGTGGCCAAGAAAAGTAACAAGGCAGTCGAAGGGCTAGTGGGATGCTGGGGTGCATAGGAAAGGGTATCACCAGCAGAAAGAGGGGAGATGGTGTTGCTCTGTATAGATCGCTGGTAAGATCCCACCTAGAGTACTATGTGTCCAGTTCTGGAGACTACAGCTCCGGAGTGACATAGGCAGAGTGGAGAAGGAAACTAAAATAGTGCAGGGACAGCATCAGAAGCCCTACGAGGAGAGATTAAATGACCTAAATATGTACACCCTGCAAGAGAGAGGCTGGGGATATGATAGAGGCCTCTTAATACCTCACAGGGGTAAAAACAAGGTACAAGAGGGAAGTATTTTTAAGAAGAAAAGGTGAACAAGGAACGTGCTATAAAGCTGGAGGGGGTAGATTCCCGAGAGATGTGAGGAAGTACTTCATCACCGAAAGTGTGGTGGATTCCTGTAACAGCCTACCAGCAGAGGTGGTGGAGGTGAAAACAGTGGTGGGATTCAATTTGCATGGGATAAGCACAAGGGAATCGTAGTGTAAAGGACAGGTGGGAGAAAGAGCTGCAAATCAACTAGGGTCTATGGTGATAATGTGGGTAGGGAACAATGTGCAGACTGAGGGCCAAGCGACTTCTTATCTACTGTTAAATTCTATGTTTCTAACTTACATTAGAGTGTCTTGCTACAGGACTCACTGGACTTAATGGATTCTGATCAGTTTGGATCCTGTGATGCTGCTCTGTACTGATGCAATGATTAACTACTGCGCAAGCATTCTAATAACCTTTTCTGACAGCAAAATGTCTGTGATGCAAATTCTGTACCTGACCACAGGCCTTATCTATAGATTAGTTCACAACCAGCTCCACCACAGGAACTCTTCATGTTTTAAAATGAGGCTCAAGAGATTAGAATCTTTCGGTCTGGGAAGTTTCAGTTACTTTACCACTGAACTGTGTTGCAGGATAATGCTGTTGAAGCTTGCTTATCTAACAGTAAGATGCATTTACACAACATGTGTGTACTAATGAATATCAAGATAAAAAGCCTCTGAAGCTGGCAACTGTGCGTGCTCAGAAATTTATCTTACTCCATTTGGCCCCACGGAGCATGCTCAGATATTTTCTCATGTGAGATACCAGATATCTTTTGATTTAGATCGATTGTGTTGATTAGTTGTTCTAATGCTCTTCTAATGCTCCTCTTCTTCGCACCTCTCTACTATCCCCACCTCTGCCTGCCATCACCCTCCCCTCTTTACCCCTGCCTCTCTCCTAGCCGTAGTCCACCACCTTCCTCTCTTACACTCCTTCAACTCCCTTCCCTCTCCCTTTCTAATCTGCTTACCCCACCCACTGTTGCACAAGTACCCGATTCTTGCCTCCCACCCACCTCTCCTTCTACCTCCCTTCCAGGTACCCCTGTAGCGCCCACTCTCTCTTCCCACTTTTCCTACGCTAACCTGGCACAACTGGCAGCAACTCAATTTTTCCACTCCACCTTTCCGCTTGACAATGCCCTTCTGGCAGCTTTAATTCATGTAATTATTATTTGCTGTGACTCATCATTCTTAAATGTATGCTTGGTTGTGTTGTTCTAACTGTTAATTATATTACCTGTAGCTTTTAGACCATGTATACCCTGTACTGAAATTTGTATTCCAACTGCCTGCCTGCTAATCTCACAGAAATTGTACTTTTTATTCTTTGTATACTGATGTGGAACCTTTGTAAAAGAGCCATTGGCTCAAAGGTATTTATCCGAAATTCTAATGTAACCCTCCTGCAAATGGGGGTTCCTAAAATGCCTGCCTGGGCTTTCCTTAGCCCTGCACCTCTGCTCTCTTCCTGCTGTCTCCTGGGCTTCACCCAATCTGACCACCAATTTTTCTGGTCCCCAAGGTCTTGTTTGCTTCTCCAGTGCCCTGCATTGTCATGAATGAAAATTCAGCCCCTCAGGGCTTAAAAATGCCACTAAACGTCCATATAAAGGTGCTGCCTCAGGGCAGCAAGAGGTACACTAAGCGCCCATGTTAAAAATACTTCCCCCAGGGCAGTGGGACTCACGATGGCTGAAAAGTGCCTTTCAAATTGAACGCTTTCGGTTTTGCGGTCACCTTGGGGACTGTGCCGTGGTCCCGGGATCCTCTCACCTAATTGGGACCCGTGACCACAGACAGCCTGCTGGGGGCCCTCCTGTGCAAATCTAGCGAGTTTGATCGGGGCTCATGTTACATGCCTGAGCCAGGCCCCAGTCATCTGTATAATCTATAACTTGTGTCTGGCTGCCCCAGGGTAGCCATAATCGGTTTTGGCATGAAAACAAGAGAAAACAAATATTTTAAATATTGTAACCTTGTTGCTGCATATGGAGTTGTATTGTACATGTGGGGAGATTGTTTTAGGTTAAAATAAATACTTTTTCCCTGGCTAACCAGTACTTTGGGACTCTTGTGTGTCAGCCTGTCAGCTGCTGCAGGGGAGCTTGCTGTGTGAAGTAGCGACAGAAAACCAGTGGAGCCACACCCTTCATCAGTGTATGGACTGCAAGTGCACCATCTGGGCTACTGAACTGTGGGGCATTGGGGCATATAATGCATTCTTTCTGACTGCACCAGGACATTATTCAGGTCTGTATCTGATCTGCTATAAGGGACTGTGGGTTAAGCAGCCATTGCCAGCAGCTATAGCCAATCGGAAAGCTAGAAGAATAAAACCAGGACTTGTGGGACATTCACTACACCTCATGGGTATTTTGTTTATTATTTATTTCAGTTGGGTAACCACGAAGTGCTCATGGGGACTTACAGAGACATCATTTTAGGTGCCAATTCACCAAACCAATTGTGCTCGAGTGTTCTGATTGACAGGTCCCTCTGCCATTTAGAGACCTGCCACCCCATCTCTGCTGCCAATCAGTAATCGTAAAAGGAGCCTTAGAAGAGACAGAGTTTGCCAGCATTTCATCAGATTCTGCCAGGGTGAGAAGAGGACAGCAGGCCCCAGCCTGCTGGGAGCCTCCCACAGAGGTAGGGGCTCAGGCCTCTGCCATGCCACCAGACCTGGGCCACTTAGCTAAGCCCTCCAGTCATCAGGAGCCGTTTGCTATTTTTAGTTAAAGTTACCAGTTAAAGTAAATTTAGAGTTTCTGCAACTGCTAGGAGGTTGCCAGGAATGTCTTCCAGAGGCTAGCCCTCCCTCCCACGCTGGGAAAAGATGTGGAAAGAAGACCATCTAGCCATGCTTCAGTTGTGAGAGAGCTGAAGAATAATTCAGGATACCTTTTTATTTTTTTATTGAAATCTAGGATTACAAATACCTTTGAGCAGGAACTGCTCGTTTACAAAGGTTCCACGTCGAAGGAATGGGGGTATACATACAAAGGTCAACATAGTAATACATAGTTACACAATAAAAGTAGTAAGAGACTGAGGCTTAGGAAATTCCAGTAATTCAAAATGTGCCAAATGTTAGGTAGCATGACATACCAGCCAAGGGCAATCTTAGAAATAAGTGCGGCAGGTGAGGGGGTAGGCAGGCAGGAAAGCCATTGTCAGAGGGTAGAGGTGAGGATAAGAGCTCTAAAGGGAGGGAGGGAGGGATAAAAGTCAGGAAATGCCTTGGGGGAGAAAGGAGAGAGTGCAAGGGGTAGGCAGGTAGGAGGGGCAGATGCAACCCGTGGAGGACCTAGTGAGTACCCTCACCCCCGGTGTGAGGGAGAAGCCTATGTTAATCTTGAGGGCCTCAAGCCCCGGCCCAGATATTTCCTGCTGTGTGATAAGATCTCTGAGTTATCAGTCTGGGACGAAAAGCCCCTACAGAGACTGCCTAGTTCAAAGTTAGTATGAATGCATCTTGCTTGCTGCCCAAATGGCTAAAATGCAGGTGCATCAAGATGTCTTGATAGTGAATCATATAAATGCATTGTAACTTGTTGTTGCCCTATGGGTTAGAGTCCTGCCTTCGTGGAGCTGACTGCCTAGTTGCATTTGCCACTTCATGGGACAGGAGGCTCAGAGCATACTGTGTCACAGTTATTCTCAAGAGAACTTACTTATGCTTACCTGGATTTCATCTGACAGTGCTTGCCATAAGTGTAAAATGTCTAGACGTGCTGGATGAGACTTTGCCTATGAATGCTGTTTTGGTATTTAGATGTACTGGATGCAGCTTCATGTAATTGAATATAAGATGCTTGATAAAAAGTGTCGCTGACTACTTATACTGGATGGATGCCTTTTGGTGTGTAAATGTATTGGTTGTGACCTAATTTCAAGGGAACGGATGCTTGATAAACGTTATCACTCTCCGATTATATTGGATGGGACTTTCAACCATTGTGCTGAATGTTCAGGATGTGAAATCCAGGTAGCTTGTCCTGGAATGTTCAGAATTCTGTGAATGCAGGACAATTCCTGTTGTCTGTGATGTGCAGGGCAATCCTGGCTTTCTGTGACCAGCAAGGGTCAATTCCTGCTAATTCTGCTAACTGCAGGGCAATCCCTGCCTTTGTTGTACATAGTGACTACAGCCATCGTAGCAATCATATCTGGGACTGGTACCTGGGTGGGTGAATAATCATTTATGTAACATCTTATTTGTCAGCAGCTGGATAGCCAGGGCTCTGGGTATCATGTCAAATTGAGAAATGTGATTGCCTGCAGTCTATTAGTATGTAGCCACCCAGCTGGAGGGTACACCAGCAAAACACCTATTCAAACCTGTACATATGTATATAGTAATCAAATGACCTCACTTCATATCTCCATTCCTAACTCCTTGTCCCCAAATAAATCTCTTGTTACTGTTGAAATTCTGGTATGAGCATATTATTGAGAGAGTCTTTAAATACAAAATGTTGAAATGTGGGGAATGTTTATTGGGGCATGTCTGGGGAAGGTAAATGGTTATCGTGGGTGGATAGCATCTCGGGGCTATACCCATTGCCAGTTTACCCACGTAATGCACCCTGAGTGGAAGCACTGGGCAAAGGTTTAAAATTATGATTATCAGTTAGCGAACCCAAACCCCTTAGCCTATGTCCAGGGTAGTAGGCAGGGTGTAACACTGGGATAGTGCTACCCAGGGGTTACGCTTAATAAATAAAATAATGCTGAGCCATGGACAGAGGGACATGGTTCACATTTTGTACCTTTTTCCATTTGTAACTTTTACCATTTTTTGCCAACTTTTTAGTGCAGAGTACAGCAATTAACAGGACTCGGGAGTAACACTACACAAAAATGATTATAACATCCAAGACAGGGAGCATGTCGATATCTGCTTTGTAAAACTGATCCTCATCCTCTATGTACAGATTAGTAAATTGAGATGGTATAGGTCACAGTACACAGAACTAGTCATCCACTGGCATCATATATCCAACCCATCCCTGCCAGCACTGCAGGAATTGAATAAGACGGTTCTGACAATAAGCTGCTATTCTTTCATCGTGTAGATCTCTTTGGGATTGCTCTCCAACTCTCAGTCAGTGGCTGGGGTTTCATCCATAACCTAGCAATCATCTTCTCAGCAGCTAAGATATAAAGATAAACTAAGGATTGGGATGCAGCCTAATTCCTGGAAGAGGGATGGACAGCAGGGGACAGAAGATCTGGTGAGAGTGAGAACTCCATGAACTGCAAGGATATTGCTTGCCAAAGTCAGCAACTATGGGCAAAAGATGGGCCATGTGTTGCCAAGCATGGCCACCACCTCGCCAGCAATGCCCATAGTGAGAAGGCAGAAACTTGGCTAAAATGTATGGTTGATAAGACGTAGGGGCAGGAAGGATCCTCACTAGGTTTGGGGATCGCTGAAAGAGTGGCATAATTCCAAGATGGAGGGAAATGTCATCCTTACGGATCGATTCACATACAATACGTGTTGGAGCATCAGGAGAAGTTGGTCGAAAAGGCCTTATACCACTCTGCCCAATATCTGTCTGGTCCAACAATTTTGTTTTCACTTTAGATAAGTCCAAAAGGATCTCTTTCTTAGAAATGGGAGGCAAAAGTGAAGAGGTTTGGGGTTTTGAAGTTATAGGACAGATAAAGCAGCTAGATAACAGTAAATGGCCTGGTCTGTCAAAGGTTAAGATTCAGTATATAAGGTTTGATAGTAATGCTGGAAAATAGACAGAATTTGGTCTAAGTCATGAGTAAACCAACTGGTCAGGGGTTTCACAAATAGAGAACGCAGGCCACCTGCCTGCTAACAAGCGCCTACAGGCTAATCTTAAGGTCCACAAGCTCCATCTGCATAATGTATATGGTTAAGAAAGAGAAGGGCCTGAAGTACTTTATAGTCCGCTATAGCCTGCAGCTCTTGTTTTACTAACCTGATTCTGGTAGCCACGACAGTATCTCCCTGAAAATAAAGTATTTACAGGGTATGCAGTTCCTCATTCAGAACCTGATATTTTTCCTCCTAGTGATTTTTTTTTTTGTAACTTTCTATTTATGCTCCCCCTGCCTCTGCGCTCCACCTCATTGGGAGATGCCGGTCATCTGTCCCTGTTCCTTCCTGCCTAGAGCCAGCGGTAGTCCCCTATGTAGCCTTGGCTCTCCCTCAGGTGGGGACAAGGTGGGGCCCGTACACCTCAAACACTTGAATCTCATCGGAGCTACCGGTCGGGCAGGCAAGGGACATTTTGGGATCTTTGCAGGTGCTCAGTCTTCACGGGATGCAAAAGCCATTTTTTCCATTTTCTTTAGGCGTGACATGTGCCCGGACATCAAGGTGGGGTCCACTGATGTCCATCATGCCCCTCCTCTATGGCTGGGCACTTGCTGTACCTCAGGCTCTGCCCCAGGTCAGTCAAGCACCGAGCTGTGCTGGTGGGCTGGCTGGTGATGTTTTTAACTGATGTATAGGTGATAATATTGCTATTCAGTCCTGATTTTAGGGTATCCCAAAATATGGGAAGGAAGACATCTGGGGAGGCGATATCAGTTACAATCACAAGGGTGTGGTGTTCACATATGGAACCCAAACAAACAGAGGAGAGAGAAAGAAATAAGTGCCTTACCTGGATCAAACCCAGGCCACCCAGAATACCATTCTGATTGTGCTAGCAGGTGTCATCAGCTAGGATCCGTGGAATGTGCTCTTGAATCAGAGTCTGAAACATCTTGTTTTTCAACACTGCTGTATTAAACCGCCAACAGGAGGATTTAAGTTTCTTACCAAGGTCGAGGTGATAATGAAGGGAATTATAATCCAGAATTAGTTTGGGGCCAACAGAAATATCTTGACAGTAGTGAAACACTCACAGGTAGTGCAGAAATAATCAATACATGGGTAGCTGCAATAATGGGAGGCAAAGTCTGTGCGGGCCCCACCAGTCAGGGCAAATTTTCTCCAGACATCAACCAATCCAAGATGAGAAAGATTAGAATAAAGACATTTGTGAGCCATGATAGAGGCATGATATCTAGCTGAGGGAAGTGTCAAGTTCAATCGAGAAGTAAGATTTAACCCTCCACCCATGATTAGTTGACCCTATAAGAGATCCATCAGATTATTTAAAACCAATGGATAACCAGAACCGTGGATCCTGGAGGAAGACAGATGCTCACCAGGTAACCTCAGCATTACACAGTGTGCCCGGAGAAATACATATCATCCCTGTAGGTCGGCATATTCCATTTTAATGCAAATGGGCAGTGGCTGGGAGCAGTATTACCTGCTCTTCGGTATCTGCCCCGAGGCCAGCTTAGAATGTTCCAGAATCAAAAGATGTACTTCCTGGCTAAACAGGCATCAGACGGGTTGGCTCATAGATGTTGAAAAACTTAGTCCACTAAACTGGGTTATTTAGGCCATTAATATTATGCAGTATACAATTACTGGTGAGACCGCTGTGGAGATGAATTATAAAAAGTGTGGATAGAAGATGGATGAAGGGATGAGAAGTGCACATATGATGGGCCTGCTCCAGGCTGGGACCACACCAGAGGGCTAGCCCACAGAGACACCCATCCCGCAGGAATAAAGCAGCAGAATATCTGTACACAACAGGACTCTCCGGACATGCCCCCAGCCAGGAACTCTGCCTGGGTGCACACCCTCCCTGGATAACAAAATAACCTTAAAACCACCTGTCAGCCATCTCTGTACAAGGAATAATAACATAGCTAGGAACTGTAACTAATTACCCCTGGGGCATAAAAACATTTCCCACTGGGTAAAATCTGGGCTAAAGTGGAGCTAGAGGAGTTTCCTGGGGCTTGGGAGTAAAAACAACAAAACTATATACAGTGGTACTCCCAAGGGAGCGGCAGGTTAGCAGTGCACCCTGTATGCATCGGTATCTATCAGTGGTGTGGGGATTGATTTATTTTGGTTTTGATGACCAGGTAGGTGCGTTAGATATAGAAATGCCTATTTCCAGGCATGACCTGGGAGAGTACAAGTCATACTATAGAACAACAACAGCGACAGTAATACAGGGTGGTAGTAGTACAGGTAAATAAACAGGAGTAACAATGCAAAACATGAAAAAAAATACACACAGGAGTAACAATGAGTAAAACAGGAACAAAATACACATTTCAATGCACTCACAATATAATGTATTTATCAGAGGCAAGTAGCATGATACAGTTAGTTAGGGAAGATTGTCAATACAAGTAGATGTACTAATGCTATAACATGATAAAAAAGCAATCAAACAAGGGCAAAACAGACAATCTGAGGAAAAGGGAAATCCAGGCAAACTGCCTAGGCCCTTTATGGGGTAGCAGCGCCCAAGGAAGGAAGGAAGGATAGGAGGTTCTACTAAGGGCAAATCAGTAGGAACAGGGAAAACAATACCAATTAGAGGTCTCCCCATCTGCCTTAAATTGCAAGCATACACAGTGTACTCCACTTATAACAGACACTGTTATAACGGACAATCAGGTATAGTGGATAAAACGGATTTCCGAACCAAATATATCAAATCCAATGCATTTTCTTTGGTTATAATGGACAGAGACATTGCTTATAATGGACACATGCTTTTATAGGCATTTGCAGGTTTTTTTTAGGGGCAGAGCAGGTGAGGAGATCTGGAAAATGTAGAATTTAGATGGAGGAGCTACAGAGATTACATTTCTTACAAACTAATTATCCACAAGCTGCATAATCAATTAGAGTGGCAGTATAGCCTAGAGGTTAGAGTAATGAGTTGTGAATGGGCTTGGTACATCCAGCAGACCTGGGTTTGATTCCCACAACCTCCACTGCACACTGTGTGACTCTGAGCAAGTCACTTTACCACCCCAGTGCTCCTGGGCCACCCCTGAAAACAAGCACATGTGCCTACTGGGCCTTACCCAGTTACCAATAGAATAAAAAAAATTACACTAAAAGAAAATTATTTCATATTTCAATAAAACCCTTACAGTACAATTGCCTTTGTTCTTACTGTCCTAGGACTCCACATCCAGACACTTGAGCTACTATCTTCGGTCTTACCTTCTGCAATAAACGTCCTTAAAAACTCATGTTCTCTGACATACTGAGGTCAAATAGGAAAACTGGACGCGATATGCCCATGATGTTTTTCATCCAACATCCCTTATCTATGAGTGAAACTACTACTAAGCAGCCACTTGTCAAATTTATTTTGAAGGCCATCTTGCTTTTACTAATGATTATTTCAGGGAAGGATATTCCAAACTCCTATCACTCTTTGTGAAAATAAATATTTCTGGTTATTAGTGTTATACTTAAACCTATGCAGTTGAAGAGGATGCCCCTAGTTTCTGTCTGGTCCTGTTTATAGTAAAGTAAAGTAGAATTTTATTTATATGAGGTGCCCTTCCAAAGCTCAGGAGCCTTAACAGTGTACATTACAAAAATCTTTCAACAATACACATAAAACAGCTAAAATCTTCACAATCACTCAGTGAGTCCCTGCAGATGCTTGGTTGTACAAATATGTTTTAAGGATTTTTACATCCTTTCACAGTCAGGCTTTCTTTTATAAGCAAAATCCATTTCTGTAAATAAACAGGGATCATTCATGACATCCCATAATAGCAACAGGTCCCCTCTATATCTCCTTTGTTCTAATGACATTAAGTGTAATGTTTCAAGACAGGCTTGGCATTCCTTGTACCTAAACCCATGGATTTGTTTTGTGACAGTTAAGTAACTACTTAAAACACACACAATACAGAAACATCTATGCAAGGCAGGATTGTGAGTAATACATGGGTTTTATAATAGGGTCTTCTTCACTGTGAGTCCCTGCTCACACACAGTCACACCTAACACACAGCCTTCTCCTTCTGGATATAACTGACAAAAGTTATGCACAGAGATGTGTCCATTGTAACAGGCTTGCACAGTAACAGTAAATCCTCATAGTGACTTACTAAAGCCATCCGAGTAGGTAAACAGCAAACCAGAAGGCAGAGGGATATAGTCTCAATACCTCTGCAGATCAGCAATAGAAAATCATATCATTAAACAAGTATACCCCAAAATGTAGGGTATTCCTTCAAAATTCACAAAACTGTTAATAATAAAAGAAACACTTTACCATTACACAGTGTTATTCAGAAAGTCCTTAAAATGTTCCTTTTTCTTTTGAAGAACACAAACAGGAGCAATTTAAGGCAGTCCAAGAGTCAGTGTGTATGTAGATCCCATAAGTGATGGCTTTGCGGTCTCTATGGAGGAGACAGCCGCCCAGTACCAGGGCACAGCAAACAGCCTGCAGTGGCTGACCGTCTCTAAGAGGAGCAAAGAAAACCACACCAGGATCACGGGCAGCAAGGTCTGTCTCACAGCAGTTCAAATGTAGGCCAGGTCTCTCAACTCCACATGTCCACTAGAACAGGAGGAGAGGAAGGCACACAGAAACAGGGTGGGGGTGAAGGTCTGAGGGCAGAACAGTATCGCCAAATCCAGGGCTGCAATATTCAATAAATAAACCAGGAAAAGCCTGAGTTGTGGTGTCTTCATGCAAGAGCACTAGGGCCTGGAGCACACAACTCCTCATCCAGAAATGAGGTGTACCTCAGTCAGGCTATACCAGGAAGGGGAGGGGCTGGCAAACCCAGTTCATCCATTTGATGCCACAGGAACAGGCCAAGAACAGGAGCCTACCCAAGCACCGGTATATCCCCCACACACACACAGAGAGCAACAATAGAGGCTTTTGCGTTAATCTTCATCTCCGGTTGGCTCTATCTATTATGTTCCAAGAAGGTGAGCCACTGGAGGGGATGCCAGGAACCACCGCCCAGAATCCCAAACCACTCACAAGAAAAGTCTTCAGAAACAGAGCCCCGATCTAGTGAAATATAACAGTAGAAAATCAATGCAGCAGTTCACAGAGTGTCAGGGTTTCGAACGCATGTAGCTAAGAAAGAATCTCTTATCTGTGGCTTCCCCAATCCCACCCACTCCCGGTCCTCTTCCTATATAGGTTCTGCATGTCACTGCCCACTTCTTACTTGACCTGACTAGAAGGCAATAAAAATAAACACTTTAGAAAAACTTTTTACCCCTACCTTTCAGTTCTCTCCAGCAGAACAGCTCAGACACAAAGGAAAACCCTAGGAGGCAAACGCCAAGTGTGTCCAAGCCCCTAGCCTTAATATCTGCTGATCACCTAAGGAAGCTCAAGTAGGAGATTTAAATTCTCCTACACTCTTACCTGCAGGTCTGCCCACTGAAGCACTACAAGCAGAACTCACAGCAGCATAGTCCCATCCAGGTTCCATCTCGTCCAGCTGCTTCTACTCTCATTGGCAGCTTCTGCTGCTGCAGTTCCCTGGGCACTCCAGCTTTGAGAAGGCGGATATTGTCCTGCAGCCAGTGAATCAGTCCCTCTCCCTCACAGCAGCAGCTGGGACCAAAGACCATAGGTTTTTTTTTTTTTTTACTGCAAGTGGCAGGGGACTCCACGGAACTGTTCTGAGCCAAAGGGCAGAACAACTGAGCTAG
The DNA here is from genome assembly GCA_016271365.2 of Neoceratodus forsteri. Classification (NCBI taxonomy): domain Eukaryota; kingdom Metazoa; phylum Chordata; order Ceratodontiformes; family Ceratodontidae; genus Neoceratodus; species Neoceratodus forsteri. Next base: position 1,100,471,374 of record CM057451.1, read on the forward strand.
TAATCAGATTATTTTTTACCTTACAGGAGTACAAGCTAGACCATGTCAGTTAAACAGCTACCCGATTGTGTTCTACAGCATACAGGGAACAATCGGATATGCCCACCCACCCTCTCCAGAGTGCTCTTGCTTTATAGGCGTAGCGCCACCCACAACACTTGATAGGAGGTAGTAAGATGCAAAAAAAAACAAACAAAAAAGAAAAAACTCACTGTTCTATTTTCTTTTTGTCCACGCTCTCAAAAGAAAGAGGAATCAGCACTCTCTCTCACCTCAACTAAAACAAAACAAAACAAAACATGGACCTTGTCGGTTGTGAATGCGACGCACTGCACAATAGGGTCTACAACGGCACCCAGGACCCTGCCATGCATGCTGCTCCACAGCAGATCTTGCAGTCCAATTACAGGATGCCTGGACTATAATATACGCCTTCAATACAGGGAACTCTATAGCATACATCCTCAACCCCCCACCACCACCACCAGTACCAGCATATCAGCCACGGGCAGGACTTGAGACAGGGCCCCTGAGACTGCAGGTGGTAAGAAAAAGAGGCATCGAGGAGGCCCAGGAAGGAAGTAAAATCCAAGAGCATTCCCGCCATCCAAACAAAAACAGGTTCGCTCAACTGCTACCAACCACAGACAAAGTAATACAAGGTAAAGAAATCAAATCACCAAAATAGGCTAACATGCCAATTAAAACCAATACAAACTATGATAAAAACAAAATACCAATACTCAAAATATAACCAACAACAATACCAAACCAAATGCAATGACGACAAAATAATAAACAACTCAAAATAAAAACGACACAAATATAAACAAAAGCAAAATTCTCATGATCAGGAATTTCATGATCTGAGGATGGAACACCACCTAACACAAAATGTTAAAAGCGACACTGTGGCAAAGTGTCTACCAGGAGCCTCTGCAAGCAGGGACACTAACCGTATAAAGACAATTGTACAGGAATCAGGGATGTTACACATATAACAATACACCTTAGTACCAAAGACTTGGCAAATCACACAGTTCAGGAGGCCAAGAAACACTTGAGGACCTGGCTGACAAACCTTCTTCCTTCCGTCCAAATTAGCCTTCTCAGAAGTGCTGCCAGTGTGGGAAAAAGGAAAAGCACTAAGCGAGCCAGAGAGACTGATGTACGCAAATTCAACTCATGGCTGCGTGATTGGTGCCAAGACAAGGGATACCACTACACAGGAACTGGTACAACTTTTGGGAAAGAGCTTTTTAAATACTACACATTGCACCTAAACAGAGAAGGTGTGCGAGCATGTGGACAAAAATTTGATGTCTATACAGGCAGTTTAAACTAAATAAAGGGAGTATGATGCAGCTCACACCCTGCTGTCGGTGGGTTGGTCTTCACTCCGCAGAATGCCAAAATGCGCCGCACACATCCTCGAAAAAATCATAGCCAGCATTTGCCTGAACCAGCAACCTCCATAATCTATTTGCTGGAAAGAGCAACCTGGTGCAGTCCAGGAAGAGGGTACAACCTCGCTCAAAGAGGATGTACATTCCTGAAAGCAATGGTTGCAAACACTAGGAGCCTAACCAACAAACTTCCTGAAGTAACAGCCATCTTGGAAGCAGAAAGAGTTAGACTAGGTGGCTGTAACAGAAACGTGGTTTACGGAAAACACGGATGGGATACAGCCATTCCAGGTTACAATCTGTTCAGGAAAGATAGGCAGGTAAAAAAAGGGAAGGTTGCCATTTACATTCGGGAGGAAATAAAAGCGACAGAGGCAGAAGGGCAACCTGGAGACTTTGAGTCACTGTGGCTAACAGTAGACACGGGCAATGGAAAACCTTTCAGAATCGCGTCGTGCACAGGTCCCAAATCAAGGACATAAAGGAGACAAAGACCTAATACAGGAAATCCACAAAATGTCTGATAACGGTGAAGTAATGCTGGTAGGGTACTTCAGCCTATCAGATATTAACTGGACACACTAACAGCAGCAACATCAAGAAATAGGGACTCTTATTGTCACTACAAGGCCATTCTCAATCTTGTCCTCACAAACTCGGAAAGGATCAAGGACATCGAAGTGGGATGTCATGTGGGCAACAGCGACCATCACATGTAAGCTTTAAGGTAAACATAACACAGGACACCAGTCACTCAAAGATAAAGGTGCTATATTTCAGAAGGCTGACTTCCAAAAAATGAGGATCATCATAAGTAGCCAGTAGTATAGTGCAGTGGTTTAAGGCTCTGAGCTGCAAATCCGTGACATCCAGCAGATCAGACCTGGGTTTGAATCCCACAGCTTCCACTTGCATACTGTGACCCTGAGCAAGTCACTTAACTCCTTATGCTCCCAGGTTGCTCCTGTAAAAAGCTTTCAGCTTAGTGTGCTACTCCTGGTTGAACAATTAAAAAAAATGGAAATAGAGGTTATGGAGGTAGAGGTCATGTGGGAGACTCAAGCGAGCAATAAAGACTGCCACAGATCAATGTGCCAGATGGGTCAGCAAAGCAAAAAGAAAAAGAAATCTCTATGGTTTTCCAAGGAAGTGGCTACCACAGTCAAAGAAAAAGAAGGAGCATATACCAGGAAACCAAAACTGGGAAAGACTGGAAAAATGAGAGTCAAACAAACAAATTAGAAAGGCAAAAGCCCAGAGAAAAGATAGCAAAAGGGGCAAAGAGAGGAGACAAATCATTTTTAGATACATTAGGGAATGTAGGAAGACAAAAGGAGATAGTAAAGATTGCTACTGAAGGAAATGCACCAAACATGACCCAGAGTTAGCCAAAATACTCAACAAATACTTTGGTCGGTAAGCTACAAAGAGGACCCAGGGATGACCCAACCCAGAAAACACAACACCCCAGGACCAGGGGTAGACACGAGTCCCTTTACAGAAGCTAAAGGATGGGAGGCGCTAAATAAACTAAAAGCAGACAAGCCATGGGACTAGATGAGATGCACCCCAGAATCCTTAAGGAACTGGGGGCAGAATTAGCATCCCATCTGGCAATTCTATTCACAAAATCCTTGAAGAGCAGTGAGGTACCTGAAGACTGGAAAAGGCAATAGTGGTTCCACTTCACAAATCAGGCAGTTGTGAAGAGGCTAGTAATTACAGACCGTGAGCCTCATAGCTATAGTAGGAAACTAATGGAAACACTACTCAAACAGAGGATCATAGCATTCCTCAAACTAGCGGGTCCAAGACCCTAAACAGCATGGTTTCACAGCAAGTAGATCATGCCATAAATCTGCTCGAGTTTTTTGACTACGCTACAAAATAGTGGATTACGGTGAGGCAGTGGATGTGGTCTACCTAGACTTTAGTAAGGCCTTTGACTCACTTCCACACAGAAGGCTGGTAAAGAAGCTTAACCACACAGGGGTTGGTCCAGAAGTAGTCAGATGGGTACAAAACTGGTTACAAGGCAGAACACAGAGGGTACAGTTTAATGGAGCGCAATCGACAGAAGGCAGGGTGACCAGCGGGGTGCCCCAGGGCTCAGTCAGTGCTAGGGCCTGTGCTCTTCAATGTTTTTACAGCAGACATCACTGACGGACTGGAAGGGAAGGTGTGTCTGTTCGCAGATGACACCAAGATATGTAGCAGGGTGGACACCCCAGAAGGAGTGAGCAAGATGGAAGCCGACCTCAAGAAGCTAGAAGAATAGTCTGAGTGTGGCAGCTGAGATTTATGCCAAAAGTGCAAGGTCATGCACATAGGAAAGAAAAATCCAAGAAAGGAGTATTACCTGAGGCGAAAGACTGGCAGCCTCAAACCAGGAACGAGATCTGGGAATCATAATCTCAGATGACTTGAAGGTTAGTAAGCAGTGTGAGAAGAAAACAATGAAGGCCAACAGAATGCTGGGCTGCATTGGGAGGGAATCACGAGCAGGAAGAGAGAGGTGGTACTACCACTTTATAGATCGCTGGTCAGGCCTCACCTGGAATACAGAGTACAATTCTGGAGGCCCCACCTCAGGAAGGACATTGACCGGTGGAAACTGTACAGAGAAAGGCGACAAAAATGATTCAGGGTCTGCAGTACATGTCCTACGAGGAAAGACTTAGGAAATGAATATGTACTCCTGGAGCAGAGAAGAGAGAGTGGGGACATGATTGAAACATTCAAGTACATCAAAGGCATTAACAAGGTACAAGCACAGGAACTTTTTCACTTCAAGAAGAGCTCCAGGACCAGAGGACATGACCTCAGGCTGCAAGGAAGGAGGTTCTCTACCAACACCAGGAAGTTTTTCTTCACAGAGAGAGTGGTGGACGCTAGAACAGCCTGCCCCAAGAGGTTGTGGGGGTCAACACTGAGGAGATTCAAGAATGCATGGATAGACACAAGGGAGCCCTGACTACAAAGGGCAACCAGAGTGTCAAAATAGGTCTAAAACAAATGGCAGACTAGACGGACCTAGCAGTCTCCTTTGCCGCCAACTTCTGTGTTTCTATGTTCAGGCTGCTGGTGGCGCTGTTTGGTGGCTTGGTGGACTGCCAGTGGGGAGGCTGGGAGGAGGAGGCTGTTTTTTTTTTGTTTGTTTTTTACCAGGAGAGACACACTAAGCTGAAAGCTTGTTTACAGGTGCGACCTGGGAGCACAGGGAGTTAAGTGACTTGCTCAGGGTCACAAAGTATGCACCTAGGCAGCTGTGGGCTTCAAACCCAGGTCTCAGATTTGCAGCTCAGAGCCTTAAACCACTGCACTATACTGCCTCCCTGTTGATCCAGGGTTCTTCTCAAAGACTGTAAAGCATGCTGCAGCCAAGTTAGCTTATGCCTCTGCAGCTGCAGCATATACCCATGGCCATCTGGATACTGCTCCTGCAATTAGGCTGCATAAGGAGTGGAAACTGAAGCTTTGCAGTTCTTATGATCTATAGCAAAGTGGTGTACTCCCCTACTAAGTTTCATGGTCTGTAGAGCGAATCACTGTCACAAAACAGTTTTGTTTGCCCATCGATCACTACCTCTGTTGCCATGCCTTTTTCAAAATCTGCTCTTTACGGAATAATTTAGAAAACAAATTATAATGAATCGGGTCTGCATCGGGAGAGGTGTGTTTAGGGCAGAGCGCTGATGGTGCACTCAATGTCAATCAGAAAGTCAGGCCCCAAATCAAGGACAGTGTGCAGAAAATTAAAAACTCTGGGAGTTCCGTGCCTTCTGAATTTTCTGGGAGACTGTACAGGTGGATATTTTGCACCTTGCACAGTTCTTGGAGTCCTCCTGCCAGGCAACTATCTGTGCTTGAACATTTAGAATTTCTTTAACTGCTTGCTCCAGGAGTCAACTTGGTCGTCAGTCACTGTAATTTGATGTTCCATAGAATCTGCCCTCTTTCCATGGACGAAAACACCTTTCCTTAGATCTTTCAATGCATCTTTAACATCAGCTACAAATGCTTGTATCTCCCAATAGATGATCTCAAGTTTTATTTTTTAGGAATCCATTTATGTTTAGGTGAAGTCTCCTCTGGGACAGCACCATGCTGGAGGCTTCAGTAAGCTCAGTCTGAGAGATCTGTGTGAGATCCAATGGCATCTTCTTTTGGCATGGTGAGTTTTGATTTACTGGGTTTCACCATTCCAAGAGCACCCCACTGCTGATGTTGTAAAGATATTTTGAATATAAATACACTAGTATAATGTTTTTTTTTTTTTTTTTTAAGGCGGGTGTTGAGAAGTCGATTTAATGAGCGGCCTTGTAGCCTGTAACGTGACTGAAGTCCAACTTTTACCATTTCTATCACAAAACCACCCAAAAACTTGTTGTGAGGAATGAAACAGGACATGGGCTGGCTTAAAATATCATTGTCATCTTCATTTGAGGGTGCGGTTCTGTTACTATCTCACTCAGGGCTGTGGAGGGTTGTGGGATAACAGATGGACCAGACACTGAACTTCAAATTCAACACACAATCTCTGTGTGATGTTTATTCAAAATGCAGACAATAACCTTAAGCAACTGCATATCCCTTCTTCAGTACATCAGTTTGTAACAACAGACTATGTAAGTCTTTCCTCTACACTTCGCCAGCACCTACTGACTCACTGATCTCTGATCTAACTGATCTGTTGAGATTTAGCCTCCCCTATGCTGGCCTTGTTTACTTGGGTGGTGGGGGCTCAAATAAAAACAAGTTAAAGGCAAAGAAACTGAGCGCAGAAGCACTGAAACAAGGGTTACCCCAAAGGGCATTGACAATAAGCCAAGTTTCAAAGAAACACATCACACATACTTCCATAATGCAAGCATCATGTGATATATGCATATCACCATGACATTTCAGACTTGTTCAGTTTACAGCAATTTACATGCATTTTAAATAGCACAACTAACTTAATTTTATCATACAGTCCCCTAGTAACTTTTACCTTTATCAAAAACACCTAGTGGCAAGGCATTTTCAACATTTACAGGTTTTACACACATAAGTATATACATTAAAGTATTTTATGACATAGTGCCATTGCATACCAAGTCCAACAATAAGGAACGCAGCCTGTTTTATATCAGCATGGAGGTTACAACAATAACCTCCTGTACGGGACCTGAGAGGGAAAAGGAAAATTTAAAGAGGACACTATAGCATAGTCAAGAAAGGGAGGGGTACCCATAGGTGGTCAACCTTATGGACTAGAAATTGTAAAGAATAGATTAGGCTAAGAAATAGGAGAACTGTTGTAACAGATTTAAGAAACGTTTGGTCCTCAAGAGTGGCAGGAGCTCCCTGTTGCAAGGGCTTCACCACTCATGAGATATCAACAGATCAATACCCTCTGAAGAAAGCTGGCCCAGTGGTGCTGAGGGCTGAGGCACTGGATGCCACACTCACGCCATGCCAGCAACCCGGTTCAGGAGCTAGCCCAGGCGCTTGGGATCGGCAGGGAGGGAGTTGGATTGAGCATCCATTGGACAGCTCTCCTCTCCTGGGGAGGGATCCAGGGTCTTCCGGTGCAGTAGAGACCCCTGGTGCCACGAATAGAAATCGGGGGCGAGTGTGGCAGGCTTCTGGGTAGCAGTGTGCTGTGATGCCATTGCAGGCACGCACTTGAGGGAAAACAAAAGGAAAAATCCTCTAGACCATCGATGAGATGATGGTGGCCCCAGTAGTGCCCACATCCCAATGCCAGCCCAAGCATGCCGAGTTCTCTCCATGGTCAACCCGACGACTGAAGGTAAAGACACCTTCACACTTAGGAGTTGACCACCAGGAGGGCAGAACCAGCCCCAAAGGTGATCTGGGGTCGGCCTACCTAGGTCGGTCGGGGAAGACAGCCTGGGAGATGTGAGGGTTCAGGCCAGGAGTTAGGATAGCATCCGTGTGGGCATTCCTGAAGGATTCCGGGTCTGATGTATAAAGAAACTTAAAAAAAAATATATATATATATACACATATACACACATATATACACCCTGCCTGATGAAAATAAAATGATATTGTAAGTCAGCTCATGTCATATCCCCATTTTATACTTCCGCTTATTTAACTGTTTGAAAAGTTTTTAATACTAGTGTACAGAAATGCATAATAGTAAGTCATAGGTTAGCATCTGGTCATTTATGGACTGTCTAACCATGAGCAAGTTACATAACCTTCCTGTGTTTCTGTCCCCAAGCTGTAAAATTGGGTGAAAGCAGGACTCCACTGTAAATAAGATAAGGCATCTAAAATGACCAATCACGGCACAGCTGTAGGGCTACCACTCATGATATTGGTGACCTGGGAATGAGACTGGGTCACTGAGGGCCAATCAATGGGAGAAGGACTGAGAGAGCAGTAAGTCTGGGAGACAAGTGGATGGGACTTGGGAGGCCAGCATGAAACGGGACATGGTTGATGACAGGAGAAAGAAACCAACTACAAAAAAAACAAAACTGAAAGTGGCCTATCCTGGGTAAAGACATTATTAATAATAGAAGGTGACATGGGGCACCTCATATACTGCTGTCGGAGCAACTCCAGCACAGCGAAGACCACCACAGCGACAGAAATCGAGCAAAACCCACCCGTCACTGTGGTGGTCTGTGCCGATCGACTGCCTTGCTGGGTGTGTTACACCCTGGTCCAACTCCAACTCAGAGTTAGAATCCTAGAGACGGGGGTGTGGGTGGAGTCCCCACAGAGAGGTTGGGAGGGCACAGCCTGACTGTGTGCGCCTACATCCCTGTGGCTACAATGCCGGCAGTCGGCATTGCAGCCTTCACTGTGGGGATGTCAGCGCTAGCGCTGTCAAAGCGCTATGGGTAAACGGCAGCCCAGTGTAAGCCCTGGAAACGGCTCTGGATATTTTCTGAATGCTGACTGTATCACAGCATCAAGGCACTTGGCTTCCAGGAGTGAGAGAGAGCCCAGTGTCAGACCCAGAACTGGGCCCTGGCTATGCTGGGGCTGTCTGCATCATGGCATCCAGGGGCTGGCTTCCAGGGAAGGAGGGACAGCCCACGGTGAGCACTGGAATCAGACCCTGGATATTGCTGGAGGCTGAGTGCATCATGGCGTCCAGGCACTTGGCTTCCAGGAGGACAACCAGGCCATCCTGCATTCTGGCACTCCTGCCAGCCAATCAAGGCAAGTCACTGCTGTCCGATGTGATGGCAGCCACTCACCTGTCTTCTAAGCCAGTGTGCGCTCATGATGACACTGGCTGGCAGGGTGGATGACATAAAGGTGAGCTACTGTATGGAGGGCTGTTAAGGTAACAAGGTTAATACAGCAGTGCCATCCTTTGGGGAAGGGGGACAGTATGAGGGCTAGGAGAACACCCTACTGTTCTGGAATGTACTGTGCTGTTTGTATGCCAATATATGTACTAGCTTCATGTAATTGCACTTATACGTTAATGATTTTATTTGCTCTTCCTCCTCTCTTGTAACCCCCGGACGCTTCTAGAAACAAGCTGGATTCAGCTCATGTCGTCTTTCCTGGTGAAGCATTTTCAAATAATAAAAACAACACCACCTTGAGTCTGCCTCCCAGGCACAAGATCTGTGTTCTCACCAAGGCCAAGGACACCCAGAAGGGCTTGACTGTAAACTCTACATCTGTTAGAGAATGGGTTCGCATGTGTCATGTAGTCATGGACTTGTTGGCCAGCCTGAAAGTTCTGAAGGACATTTGCAACAGCATTGCATCCTCTGTACCTTGCTGAGGCCGGTGGTAACTCAAAGAGAAGAGTACAACAGGTCTGAATCTGCATACAGCCTTTCATATACACACACTGCATCTTAACGATCTTTACATACAGTACTAATTAATGATATAGTGAGAATGCAGGGAACACACACATACAAACACAGCCTATAAATATATACAGAGTGCACGTACAAGATAATATATTTTGGCCATGACAATTATCCTGACCCATTTCAAAACATACAGTAGAATATTTCACCTCTGCCAGAACTACCAAATCGCACCGGAAGGACCTAGGCTTCTGTCTCATTGGAGGACAGCTCCCTACTAGTACTGTACTGAAGTGTCAGATTTGGATAGGAGCCTAATCCCTAGTGTGGCGCCTGGACCCCATGACCTTGTGATTCTGCAGAGAGAGAAATCAGCTACCAACAGAGCCACAATGACACAGACATCTAGAAATGGTACATCCCTCCGCTGGACTCAATACTATGTCAGTCTAGTGAGAGACAGCAGACCAAGAGGTCCGCACTCATACTACTGGGATAACCTTTTCTTCTGTGCTTTGACTCCATAATCATTAATCTAGCTCAGCTAGGCAAATGTATCAAACTCTGGTAGAAGTGATCCTGTTTGCTGTGCTGTTCAAACTGTGCGCTGGGTTAATAAATACCAGTAATGTAAAAAAAAGCAACTGCGTGCCAGTCTGAATAATGGACGGTCATTAACAGTTTTAAAGACATAGGCAAACAAATTTAAACTAATGCAAAGTCAGCTACTTAACCTTGAATTTCCACATTTTATTTTTCACGTTAGGAACACTAGCAACAAACAAGAAGAAACCACTGAAGTGGTAACATTTCTTTAAACTACTGAACAACTTCTCTAAACTACTAAACACTATCGTGGTAACATTTAAAAGAAAAAATACATAAAGCAAAGGAAACATTTATTTACTTGTTTGTTTATGTATTTATTTATTTAAAATGTGGTGACCAGGACATGCACACTGAGCTGAAACTTGTTTCCAGGTGCTAACCAGTGGAGGTGATCAGGAGTGAAACAGCAATTACAAATAAAGTGACAACAGGTGAAAGTGCATGAACAATAAAAGCAAGGTACAAGTAATAAAAGAAAAATAACGTAAAACATGTATCTGCGTACATTGGCTGTAGGGTTAGCCAGGATGAAAGCACGGAAATGTGTTGCCAGTGTATAGGAAGATATTTGTAACAGAATGATGGTGGCGTAATATTCAGATTTATTCAGTACATCAGTTTTAAGCTAACAGTAGGTAAGAGGTAAATGAGTTAATAATGTGGGAGGAAAGGACTTGGGTTATTGTAATGTGGGAGAAGAGAGAGAGTGCCAGTAAGAGTGGTTAGAGAGCGTGCAGGGAGGATGAGATGGATGTTCCACAGAACTGGAATGTGGACACAGAAAGCAGACTGGCCTGCTACAGATTTACTGTGAAAAATCTGAAAGGAACGACCAACCACAAGCACACGAAATATATAATGGACCAAGTATTACTCTTTTGGGAGCAGAGGAGTACTGTTAAGATTTTGTTTTTGGCCACTGAGTCATAGAAATTAATAATGAATATAGTGCGTTTATTCTTTAATGTTTTAGCCCATTCCCCAACACTAGTTATAAAACAGATAGATGAAATCCTTGATGCAGATTGGTTGAGGCATGCTGGCACCCACGTCCTAATGTCAGAAGAAATCCTGTCAAAAAGCCTTGGTGCCAACCTGCCTCATTACTACTCAGATCCCTGTGCCAACTTTTAAACAGCAACATTTAAATTGAGCTATTTTCTGTCCCCACAAAGCATAAAGTCAAAAACTAGGTAACATTTGCCACTGCAACACAACAAAGCTGTTTCACCACCAACATGCTTAGTTTAGCAACTAATACCAAAACCAACAAAATTTCACCAACTGCGAAGCCTGCAGTTTTACTGTGCCTCTTGGAGAAAAAAAAAACCTGCAAAAATATTCTGTGCTCAAGCAAGACACCGAGTGCTCACCAACTGCCCTGAGCGGTTTCACACATGTATGCTTCCTCAGTGAGGACAGTCTGTCCGGTTGCTATTCCTAAAATAGTTGTGCTTTAAAGTGACAGTACTTTAATCAAACAGACAGAACACACTTTAAAACAGTAAACTATGCCGAGTACTTCACGTTTAGTTAATCTACATATTACAAATAAGAACTAAGAGATGAACCGCTGGAATCATTCTACATACGAACATGCCAGCAGAAAAAGGCCTTATGGTCTATCTAGTCTGCTTGATTGTACAGCTCTATGTGTTTACAAAGGAACAGCCCCTCATTTCCCTTTGATCTCCTTCTGCTTCTCAGCCCCAACCTGCTCCCCTTCTACCCACAATTTTCCCTTCACCCTGTTCCAACCCCTCTTGAAGCTTTGTTTATGGATACCACCTCCTCTGGCAGCTCCTTACACTTGGCCACCACCTCTCAGTGAAAAAGTGTCTCATCTCCTCCTGAACCTTCTCCTACCAACTTTAGGCTGTGCCCCAGTGGTCTTGTTGCCACTAAAGCTGAAGAGGCCTTCAGTTTTCATCCTATTAATATCCTTAGGTTCTTGAAGTTCCTTCCTCCCTCCCTCACTCCTTTCTTTCTCCTGTTGACCTCCCTGAGCCTCTAGTCGTAGGTGTTGACCTGCAGGCCCTGAATTATTTTGGTTACCCTTCTCTGGACCGTCTCCAGCAAGTTGAAACCCTTCTTAATATATTGGCACTAAAACTGCACACTGTACTCCAAGCCTGTACAGTGGCAGAATGACCTCCATCTTCCTGGTGGTAATTCCGCTGGCTATGCACCCAGCATCTGATTTGTCTTGGCTGCTGCTCTCTGCAGTGTGCAGAGTGTTTCAGGTCATTTGTGACTATTATTCCCAGGTCCTTTTCTTCTTCTGACCTGGCTACCTGCACTTCACACAACAAGTATTTTCTCTGAAATCTTCACCCCCAAGGTATAACCTTGCACTTTTTGCACTGAACCTGCTGTCAAATGCCAGACCACTTTCCTAGCCTAGCCAAATCCTCCACGAGTTCCTGTCTTCCCTCCTTGGTGTCCACCCTCCCACAGAGCTTGGTGACATCCATGAACAAGCAGATTTTACCTTGATTCCATTCATGATGTCACTTGAAGATGTTAAAATAATAAAGGGCAGTACCGAGCCTGCAGGATCCCAAGGGTCTCAGGCCGCTTCAGAGAACTCTCTTATTACCACCCTTTGTCTTCCATCCTGCAGTCAGCGCCTGATCTACCCTATGAGCTTAACCCCCCAAGGTCCTCAAGCTTCCTGACCAGTCTCCTATGAGGCACCAAGTCAAGACCTTGCTGAAGTCCAGATACAAGGCATCAACCACCTGGTCTTGTTCACTGTCCTAGTGACCCAATCAAAGAAGTCAATTAGGTTAGTTTGGCAGGACTTCCAAGACATAATCCCATGCTGCCTCTCGTCATGGAGTCCATTTTCCTACAGAAAGCCAATCAGTCTCTCTTTCAGTATGGTCTCCTCAGCTTGCCCACTATAGAGGACAGTCTGACTGGTCTGTAGTTCCCTGGTTTGCCCCTCTGCCCATTTTTATGGCGAGGCACTACAAGTGTTTCTCTCCAGTAGGCCTTGCTCAGAGAACTCTCCCCAACTACCACCTTTTGGCTTCTATCCTGCAACCAGCATCTGATCTACCCTACAAGCTTAACCCCCACCACCAGGTCCTCAAGCTTTCTGACCAGTCTCCTATGGGACAGTGAGTCAAAGGCCTTGCTGAAGGCCAGATACAGGACATCAACCACCTGACCCTTGTCCACTGTCCTAGTGACCCAATCAAGAAGTCAATTAGGTTAGTTTGGTAGGACTTCCCTGACACAATCTCATGCTGCCTCTTGTCGCAGAGCTCATTTTCCTCTAGAAAGCCAATCAGTCTCTCTTTCAGGATGATCTCCATCAGCTTGCCCACTACAGAGATCAGGCTGACTGGTCTGTAGTTCCCTGGTTCATCCACTGGCCCATTGAGGCACCACATGTGTGTCATCGAGGCATAGGTCAGGAAGCATAGAAAACCAGGAGCAGTTGTAAAATTCCCAAGTAACGTTTTATTATCATCAATAACAGCAAAATAAAAATACAAAATTTTCAATATAACTGTTTACAAAGGCAGTACAAACAGAGAAAAGAAAACAATGTCCTTCATCTGAGGATATCTCTAATTCCAAGTTTGTCTTTCTCTCTCTCTCTCTCTAGAAAAAGCAGTGCTGGTCTTTTATGCCTTGCCTGGGAACTTGTTAAGAGAACATTCTGTTTCTCAAAAAATGTTCTTGCCAGTTTCCTTCCTAGCAGGTGCAACAAAATAGAACATGAGGTCCCAGAACTGGCCTCGTGTTGACAACTCTGCAAAAGAGTTTGTGCTGCATGTCACGGTCACCCCTAAATTCAAAATAGCTTTTTGCAATCATTTCAACAGTATAACTATATACAGTTTCAAACTAAGGGATCCAGTATCACTTACAGTGTCACACAAAAATTCACATATATTTTTATAAACACAAATACCCAAGGGAAAGAAAAGACAGAAACAGCAAGTTAAGGCAGAGAGATAGCGAAGTGGAGAATCACGAGACCTTTGGAGTGATCAGTGTCACAACCCCACTCAGCAGGTCAGGCCCTCTGCTCCCACAGTGCCAACCTCCGAGCACAGTATTGGGACAGGTAACACAACAGGGTAACCCTCCTGTCTGTTTGTGGGTCTGAATCACCTTTGGTCTCAAGTTCTGGAGGGATTCAAACTGTGAACTTTATGCTAACGCACCCAAATGTACAGGCTCAGATAATTCTGCTCTTCGAGGAATGCCAGATATCTTTCACATAAGGCCACCTAACCAGGTATCCAAAATGAACCCTAAAACTCTATGAAAGACCTTAGGAAAATTCTTATATTTTCCCAGTTTGGTATTACCATTAGCTTATGAGCAGTGTCAACTTTAACCATCTGTACTTCACATGCAAAAGAAAGAATTTGAAGGCACACCAGGCAGTCTCTTTAAATACAGAGTTACTTAAAATGGATAAAAAAATCGTAAATGTAAACACAGAACTATATATTACAAAGCATACAGTCACTTAAAAGAATAAGGTTAAAGTATAAACATAAACTCCTACCACAATACAATTAGACTTTCCTATCTAATGTATTACAGTACTTAAAGTAGATGTTTCTAAGAGCCCACAAAGAAAAGTGTGTAAATGATTAGACACACAATAGTTTAAACTAACTTTCAAACACACCTCTCATGATGTCACCTAGCTCCTCCTTGAATATTAAAATTATACAGCCAGGAAGTCTTATCACTCAGGAGGTATATTAAATAAGGTGACATCAGCAAAAACTCATTTCCCAATATGACTCTTTGATCTTGAGTGGTTTTCTGCTTCCCAGTCCATATCAAAAGACCTTTTACAGCTCTGCAGTTTTCTCACCTAGATGCCATATAGCTTTTAACACCAGCTGAAATTAACTGTTCTTCCTCTGAAGACGTCTATAAATGGATATTTTAAGTTCCTGGCTTCAAAGCAACTCAGATCATAAACACGGTCATAAAATGCAACTTGGAAATTAATCACATTACAGAGATCTGCTGTTTAACATATCCTGTCATTTGAACTGAAACCTGGGGGTCATCCCAGGATGTCTCATGACAGACAATCATACACCTCATTTTAATTTTTCAAAACCATAGAGAAATCAGAACCAACTGGCCAAAGCTGTACAATCAGTTCCTACCTCACGAAAACATTTGGTTGAAGCCAACCACACAGACAAGAGACAGGAGAGGACAGAACAGATCCTTACGCTTAAATCTTTGTGTGAAAAATGGGACAGGGTCTTATTCAACTGTCACAATGTGCTGCTCTCAGTCCTGGAGCACATTTCCAGACTCAAGAGAAGCGTTACACAGGTCTGCCAGGAGACCCACCAGAATCTCCACCAGTTCTGTAAGCACCCTTAATTCTAGGGGATTTCAGTGCCTTGGCCGATGAGGAACCCTTGCATTTTGGGAAAGACTTCCTCCAGACTAGTAACATCGCTGGGCCTCACACAAGCAGTTGCTTCTGCAAAGCCCACTGCCATGCCACGCCTTGGACCCAGTATTTTCACTGGGTCTAGAGATCACTGATCTCAAGATTGATCCAGTTGTTTGGTTGGATCACTGCACAGTAAAATTCTTGTTTGGGGCCCCCTGTAGTTCTTCTCCTATTGAGATGGTCCGCTACCACCCTCTGAGGGGTTTGACCCAAGAGGGACTGCTGGCAGTGACAGACTTATCTGGTGTGAGTGCTGCACATGCGGCAGGGTTAAATGAGGCAGTTACAGGTGGTTTGGCTCCCGACATGATGGCCGCCCTAATGTAGCGGTCCATATCCCGGTCATTATTAGAGTTACGCCCATGTCTTTTACCCGCTCCAGACATCTAAACAGCTTAAAACTTAATCGGAAAGGCTGGGCAATCAGGAAATAGTGAAACCTTCCGAATCACACGACGGATCGAAGAGTAATTGCCGCGACAACTGGCCATGTTGAAACGCAGCAGACCGGAAAAGCCATGGCTCCTGGTGTGCAGCAGACCCAAGAGATGTTCACAGCGCTTTCTCGAAAGCAAATGGCAGATGTAACACTGGCTGCGAATAATACAACAGCAGCGATCAACAGGTTGAACTCCCGCCTAGACATAATCGAACATAAAATTAAAGATAATTCTGATGCAATAGATGAACTTTCTGCCACAATGAGATCTCAGGAGAGATCAATCCAAGCACTGCAAGCTAAGGTCGACGACCTAGAAAACCGCAGTAGGCGAAATACCTACCACTGTTAGGGTTCCCGGAGGGTGTAGAACAAGGCAACCCAGTCAATTTTCTTTATGACATTTTCCTGACATGTTAAAGCATAATCTTCCCCTGGCTTCACAATTGAGTGAGTGCATAGAACTCTTGCCCCTAAACCAAAGCCAGGTGATAGCGTGCACCACTTATGGTACGTAATTACTAAATTTGCTGACAAGGAATGGGTCACAACTCGTGCTCGGAGCTGGGAGCTATTTACTGGAGGAGCATAAAATAATGATTTTTCAAGACTACCTCGAGACTTGGCAGCTCATCGGAAGAATATTCTGAAGCCAGGCGATCATGCATGAAAGGGCATTAAATTCTCACTTTGCTATCCTGTGATTATGCGGATTGAAGAGAATGGTACATCTTTCTCATTCTCTACTCGAATAGTCTAATTGAGCACTTAAAAATAAAAAGTGTGGAGATCTCAGGACAATGGACTTATCCAAGGATTCTACTTCATTGGGAATGAGTCACAGCAACAATGAACCGCTTGAAGGTCCCTGAACACTCTCATCTTGCCCAAATGGGTTCCAGTTCAAGGTCAGAGTACTCCACTCCCAGCACGCACTGGAAACGCCAACAGAATGAGATCCATCCCAAAAGAATTCATCCTGTCAATCATGCAGCAAAGGACTCTGATCTATCGTCAACCACAAAGGTCCCTGAGGTGGATTTTGACTCTCAATTCCTTTCCCTAATAGATTTGCGCCACTACCCCTCGCTTCACGGGATGACTTTCCGATTATCCTGAAGAGGAAATGCTTCACGCAGGCTTCAAGGCTGAATACCTGTTGGTGATCCTGTGTCAGCGGTACATGCACCTAAGGACTCTAGTCAGGAATCGCCTATGAACAACTGTGGTGAAAACAGATCAGATCAATGTGCACGCCTGCCTGAACTTAGTATTGAAAGTTTGCCTTCCTTGGATGCACAGAGCTAATATTAGATAAGTATCTATGTGTACTCTGTATAGTTTTGGGGTGAGAAGTGGATTGGGAGGAGAAGCCAGTGGTTTGTGCAGCTTGTTTGATCAGCCACTCCTTGTGAACTAATCGGTCATTTTGGCCTTTATGACACTAGGCGATGTCTTATATACCTGGTTTTAATCCTGACAGCCCAGGTATGGCCATCATAGTAATAAATACCCCTAGAGTCCTGTGCCCTGTGGAGGATGCGATAGGGCAGCTCCGCTACTCAGCTAGTCTGTAAGACTATACTTGAATGTTGATAAGGCCTGAGCGGAGGCCTCCCCCAACGGCATCGCATATGTAATGGGGTCAACATTCTATTTGATAAGCCTACCTGTGAGCTGTTAGTGAAACTGGACATGGGGCTGCGTTAAATGACTTGACCCCGAGGAAAGGTCGCAATCATGAGCAATAAGTCCTGGTTAACACCAAGACCACCTCCCACTGTAGGTGGAACGATGAGGCCTGAGAGACTTTGACTCCTTGGCCCGAGTCATCGTTTATTTCAAAGTGCACTGGTGCGCACCTATGTGGAAATAGTTTCAGTGCGTTAAAATTGTTATTTTCCAGATCACTTCTACAACGTTGCATAACAGATGCGTGGTGTTAATCTTTAGTACACCCTGTATTATGCTTGTATGGTTACAGATTGGACCTGAGGAGACAACACGATGTCTGAATGAGTTTATCCCTTTATATCCCCTAAAAGAATTTGTATCCGTCCCAATGGGTGATATCTCCTTTATAACTTGGAACGTAAGAGGGTTAAACTCCCTCTAAAAGGAAGCAGGTATTCTCCCACCTTAAGAGACTTAAAACTCAGGTGGCCTTACTGCAAGAAACTAAACTTGTAGAAAAGACTGCAAATACTTAGTCAAGGACTGGGTGGGTATGGAACTGCACTCCTGTGCTTCTCTGAAGAAAAGAGGCGTAGCAATCCTGTTCCACAAATCGCTCCCTGGGTGGTGGTTAGAAGAAGACAGACTCTCAGGGACGATGAGTATTAGCTTTGTTTCGACACCCCCGAGGGTCGCTTTTGGTGGTAAACATTTACGCTCCAACGTGGATGACCTTCTTCTTTTTAGAGTTAAATTCTAAACTAGACACAATGATAGAAAAGATATTCCCATTATTATGGGGGATTTTAATCTTACACTTGTTCCTGTGCTGGATAGGAGTGACCTAAGCAAAGAAACTCATACTAGGGGAGCCTTGGCTGTTCAACACTTAAGCACTAGTATCAACTGGTGGACATATGGCGCCTAGTGCACCCCCTCTGTCCGGACTACTCCTATTACTCTGGGGTCCATGCTACTTATAGTAGATTAGATTACTGGCTTATTTCCCATACTCTTACAGGCCTAGTTAGAAACTCAGTTATCCTCCCCATGGTAATCTCAGACCATGCCCCAGTACAGGTAGTTATCTCATGGGGCCCCTCGCCTAAGATCCCTTCTTGGAGACTCGATCCGCTACTTCTACGCGAACCTAATTTCAGAAAATGGTCTGAATCAGAGACTATACACTTAAAGAAAACCTGTTGAGGACACTTCTGCCCAAAATACCTGGGAGGCCTTTAAAGCCACCATGTGTGGAAAATTATAGGATATGCCTCCTACAGGAGGAAAAACAGGGAAAGGGAAAGGGTACAACTGAGGATGACCTGCGTAGCTGAAAAACTCTTAAGGCTCAACACCACCCCTCCTCCAAGCCTCTATGGGGTCGGAAAGTTCTAGAGATAAGAACCAGGTTAAATGAACTTCTCCAGGGCTGCAGATTTGGCACTTACTAGATCAAAACATACATACTGGGAGGGGTGAAAAAGCAGAAGAATTTTGGCATATCAGCTGCGGAAACAGCAAGGAATAGATACATAGGGGGCTGAAAAATCCAGCCACAGGAGTAGTAAAACGAACCCAAAGGAAGCAAATGACATTATGAAGGCATTTTATTCTCAATTATATAAGTCAACTAGAACTAATCCCTGCTCGGATATATCATCATTTTTAGATATGGTGAAATCGTAGTTGGCTCCAGAACAAGCTGCAGCCCTTGAGAAACCCATAACTCATGCAGAGGTCGTGGCTTCCTTGAAGGCTTTAAAACAGGGAAAGCCCCTGCAGTGACGGGGTTCCTGTGAACTTTTTGCAGCTATTAGCCCTCTGATTTCTCCCTGCTTTGTAAGGTCTTTAAAGAGACCAAGGATAGAGGTATACTACTCCCTACATTAAGGGAGGCTGTCATCTCAGTGATCCCAAAAAGGTAAATCCCTGATAATCCTGCTAGTTATCGCCAATATCCTTAATAAATTCTGACAGCAAAGTCTTTGCCAAGTGCTTATGGACAGATTGGCCTTGGTTCTACCTTCTCTGATTCACCCATCACAGGTTGGTTTTGTAAAGGTAGATATAGCACTGACCATATTAGGAACACTTATTAACCTTATTCACATAGCAAGTCAGGATACATTAAGGGCCTCTGCTGCTGTTGCCATTGATTTTGAAAAGGCATTTGACTCAGTGGAATGGGACTACCTGCAGGAGGTTCTACATCACATGGGGTTTGGATCCAGTTTTAGAGCGGCTGCCTCCTCCATTTACACATCTCCTAATGCAAAGTCCTTACAAATTTGGTTCTTTCCGAACCATTTCTTTATACAGAGGTACACGCCAAGGGTGCCGCTTTCTCTCTGCTGTTTGTCATCGCTATTGAACCATTAGCAGCTGCAATCAGACAGGATACACACATCACTGGTATTGGCAGGGGCAGGACTCTGTCTCCTCCCTGCTGTATGCTGATGATCTGTTGGTATTACTAAGAGATGTTAACGAGTCCCTACCCCACCTTCTAGAAATTCTGGACACCTTTTCATCCATTTCAGGGTTAAAAATAAATCAATCCAAACCGAATACTCCTTTCAACACGCAGTGCAATCTCACATGGCGGCACAGTTTGGACTTAAATGGTCGAGCATACAATCAAATATTTGGGAATCAAGGTTGGGAGTAACTTAGCGAGTGGTGGGATAATAACCTGTGCCCCTTCTGGCCAGTTGTAAACTTGAAATGGAGTGAATAAATAAGCTCCATTTAACCATGGCAGGTAAGATAGCGCTTTTAAGATGTCCCTTGCCTCGAGATTTTTATGTGCTTGCTCATATCCCCCTTTTCTCCCAAATTATTGGTTCAAGAAAATAGATACAATGATTGGTTCCTTCATATGGGGTCCAGTCAGACCTCGTTTCAGTAGAAGTCAACTCGGACTCATCCATTGCGGGAGGATGGAACCTTCCATGGATTGAAGGCTACAAGATAGCTTTTCAGGAGCACAAACATTGAAATGGTTCCATCCCCATAATACTGACTCTCCCCAGTGGTTAAGGCTCGAGCTGACGTACAGTAACAGCCTCACAGCAGTTTCTTTTCTCTGCTCCCCCAGATCAGGAGCACACACTGCATCCCACTATTGGGTCTTCAGTCAGATATTGGAAGATTTTACAAACAAAAATAAAACATTCGATTCTTCCTCACATATGTGCCTTATGGAACAACCGTAGCATAACTATTGGTGGCTCCATGGTGGCTTGGCCATCCTGGCAAGGAAAAGGGATTATATTTCTAAGGATGTGCTGGGACCCAATTCCCTTGTGGTAGATAGCACCAGAACTTGCAATCCAGATGGAATCTGAGTAAATCAGATTTTTGGAAATACCTGCAATTGCGTGATAGTCTTAAGCCTCTCCTAAATCGGGTATAGCCTCCCAACCAGTGATTCACACTTAGAAAGGTGGCTTGGCCTACCTAATAAAGTTGTAACTATGATATATGCTGTATTCAGGGACTCGCTACCATCCACCAATATAAAATCTAAGTTAAAGTGGGAAAAAGCCCTAAATATACAAATATCAGAGACACAGTGGAAACAGTGCTGGCAGGTTGGTTTAAAAGTTCACAAAGACACCAGGAGTAGATTTATACATAATAAAATTTTACATTATTGGTATAGGACACCTGCTATATTAAAGAAAATGCAAATCCTTACACATGATATGTGCTGGCGTGTCTCTCCAGCCTGGGGGATTTATTTCATATTCTTTGGCAATGTCCCCGGATACATGATCTTTGGGATGAAGTGATACTTGTTGCCAGCACAATACTTAAATGTCAGGTCCCAGCTGACCTTCCCTGATGCTGTTAGGCTCATGCATGGGGTCCCCCCAAACACCAGAACTAAGGTGGTTACTCCTATTTAGCATGCAGGTTAAACGACTAATTTTACAAAATTGGCAAACTATTGCACTGCCCAATCTTAAGGTGATTCTGGCTTCACTCCTCTGTATACTAGATGGATAGGCGGACACATATGGCTATGGGGAAGATAGAATGCTTTCTTCTTGCTGGGCCCTCTTCATGGCATATTTGTCAGCCAGAGCCGTATTGGTTGATCAGTCTCCTCAAATTCATCTGTCACCACTTAGTGTTTGAATTAAGGCTATTTATAATATTCTACTGTGATTTTATGGATACATAGGTTTATAATGTCAGTCAAGTGCAATGTTGTTTATATTTGTAGGATTTAGTGTACATAGTTACCCATATTGTGGTAATTTCTGTTTTATAGGTTTAATATAGGTCAAACTTGTATGTGAATATCTATCAAGTGTTAACTGTGTTGTCTGAGTAATGGTAATTAGCATACCCACTTTACCGTATATAGGTAGAATACTGTTTAATATCAGTTGATATACTCCACAGTAGGTACAGATAATGCACATATCACTATAGTTTACTCTGTGGTCTTTTTTCCCCGAAGCAGTGTGTACTAAGCGGCCATAAGAGGGTGTAACTATTATATTCCATGAAGCCGTGTCATTTATGTGGTGATACCCCCTATGGTTGCATGTTATGGGAAAAGTGAGGTAGGTGCATCTATTTTGTCTTCTTTATACTGTGAGTTAGGACCCAGCTACCATAGGTATTCACAGTATATATCTTGGGTGTACACCTTTGTATTCTTTTTCTTCTTTCCGCTTTGTTTTTGGATTTACTACGATAGATGTGTATTAAGGTGTTGTCATCAATCTACATATTAGAACTTGATATTATAAAAGAGGCATATACCCTTTAAACACTGTCAATTACACAATTATTAGTGCAGCCTGTATGGTTTCTGGGAAGGGATGATGATACATTATGGATATATCCAGT
The DNA here is from genome assembly GCA_016271365.2 of Neoceratodus forsteri. NCBI lineage: Eukaryota > Metazoa > Chordata > Ceratodontiformes > Ceratodontidae > Neoceratodus > Neoceratodus forsteri. The sequence continues at coordinate 1,100,493,634 of CM057451.1, forward strand.
ATGTCAACATCAAGTGATCCTGTATGTACATCTACTGCATATGTAACAGAGAATGTATGTTTTGTTTTACGCTTAGAAACAATAAAACATTTAACTGAAAAAAAAAATGAGGCAGTTGCAGCATATAATAATGCCGTCACCAAGGCATTTGACACCATTGCACTGATCCATATATGACCCAGGTCTTCTCAGCTTGAGACCTCCATGGTTTGATGGGGCTCTCAAGGAGATGAAACCAGGGACAGAGATTGGAACATTTCTGGAGGAGGACCGGGCTGTGGATGACAAACTGGCTTTGAGAATTCAATACAGTAATTATCAAAGGACAATCAACTGTAAGAAGGCAGAGTTTCTGTCCAGGGAGATTGCTGCAGGAAGGAGCAGACCAGCTCTTGCTCTTTTGAACTGTAGAGTGGTTTCTCCATCTAGCTTGCCTGCAGCTGGAAAAGAGCAATTTCAGTCACACAATGTGAAGAATTTGCTCAGCTCTTTCTGACAGGGTGTCCTCCTCCAGGTCTGGGATCTCATCAGTGGAGCAAGACCTATCCTGCAGTATTGAGCCTGGTGATGACAGAAGCACTCCATCTGTCTGAGCAGTGTTTGGCTACTGGGGAGGGACTGAGGTCGGCAAGGTGATTTTGAAACTGTCAGCCCACTTTTTAGAACGGATCCAAGCCCAACACGCCTCCTAGTGGGATGTGGGGTCTATTGGTCCACTGTTCACCGAGATTGTCAGGTGCTCATTCTCAGGGGAGGAGGGCTTTTCCCTCATGCCTTGAAGGAGGCATTGGTGAGGCCCCTCCTGAAGAAATCATCACTCAACCCTGACGTTTTGGAAATTACCAACTTGTCTCCAATCTTCCATTCTTGGGAAATTATTGGAGAAAGTGGTGGCACTGCAGCTCGAGGCCCACCTGATGGCCTTTACATCTATGAGCCTCTCCAGTCTGGCTTGGAGAAAGCACAGCACTGAAACAGCACTATTTAGGGTGCAGAATGATCTCCTTAGGGTGAGATAGAGGAGAGTGGTCAATTCTCGTTCTCCTCAGCGTTTGATACTGTAGATCACATGGTGTTGCTTGATCACCTGAGGAGCGCTGTGGACTTGCCGGCAAGGTCATCAGCTGGTTTGAGTCCTTTCTGACAGGCAGGAAGCAGCGGGTAGTTATGGGAAATTTTTCCTCCGTCAGGCCCCTGACCTGAGAGTGCCTCAGGGTTGATCTTGTGCGCTCATGTTGTTTGCGGTATACATATTTGCCTTGAGGCAGCATTAGGTGTTATGGTTCGATGTTGCACTGCTATGCAGATGATACCAGCTGTATATGTCCTTGCCCCAGAACATCAGATGCAGTGAAGTGTTCAACAACTGCTTATCCGAGATCAAGACTTATTTCATAGAATCATAGAATTTTGTGGTAGAAAAAGACCCTCAGGCCCATCCAGTCTGCCCCTTCCACCCCTATATTTATTCCCTTCCCATACAGCCCTTATGTCTGTCCCATGCAATCTTGAACTCAGACACTGTTCTGCCCCCACCACAGCCTCGGATGCCCGCTCCACACCTCCATCACCCTCTCCGTGAAGAACTTCCCCTCACATTGCCTCTGCATCTCCTCCCTGTAGTGCAAACTATGCCCCCAGTTATCGCACTTTCTTTCCTAAGGAACAGGCTCCTGCCTTCACCTTGTTGATCCCTTGACATATTTAAAAGTTTCAATCATGTCACCTCTATCCCTTCTAGTTTCCAGGGATGTCCTCTACCTGGCTATGGCTCAACCCGGACAAGACGAAGGTACTAATGATCGAACCAGGTCATCGGTGGATTTGACTGCCCCGGAGCAGGAACAGGACTGTTCCTGGGTACCACCACTTTGGAAGTGGCCACTAAGGTGTGTAATCTTGGTGTCATTTTTAATGACAGCTTGACACTAGAACATCATCAGATGTCTGTTGTTGTCCGAGTGGTTTCTACCACTTAAGAAATGTCACCTGGATTAAATCCTTAATCCTGTCGGAGATTTACCATCATTGGTGCATGCTTTTGTTACATCCAGGTTCGACTGTTGTAGTGCTCTTTACTTCAGGGTCAATGTAGCTAGTGCAGAACGCTGCAGCTAGGTTACTGATGGGTCTTTTGAGAGCTGATTGTATAAACCCCGGTCTTACGCAAACTGCACTGGCTGCCTGTCAGATGGAGGATTGCCTTTAAGGTTGGCTTACTCATCTATAAGGCCCTATACATTCCCCTTACTACCCGCCTCACCCCTCCTTTCCTGCCCTCAAGTGCCTGCTCAGACCAACTCCAACTGCATCCTGCACCTGTTCATACCCCTAATACACTGTCTCCTTCTTATCCTCTCGTCTCTCTCTCCTGTACCCCTTCTTTTCTCTCTGTAGCCTTCCCTACCTTAGACAATCTGCTCCTCACAGCTCATAAACTCATTACTGAGCTCCTATATCACATTATTATGTTGTAAATACTATTGTATTATATTGTATATTACTGTATTCCTAGAAGCAAATCTATGTAACAATCTGTGTGACTGTCTGTTTTAATGATCTACCGTCTGTACCCCCACTCCCAGTGGTACCTGGAAATGAGCTTGGCTCATGATACCTTCCCAGTTATCAAATGTTAAATAAATAAATCAATAAATCAATAAATAAATATGGCTCGGGTCCTGGCTACCTGCCTGACCTCCCTGACACCTATCTGCCTGGTACGCTCCTCGATGCGTCCCAGAGGGCCTCTTGGTGGTCCCAAGGTGCAGTTAAAAAACTCTGGGGACTCGCCTTTGAAGTAGCTGGGACATACTTATGTGGAACCTCTACCAAGAGTTCTAAGAGAGGCTCCTCCATAGGCATTCAAGGGGGCCTGAAACCCCATCTTTTAATCATGCTTTGACGTCCACTAATTTTAATTATGCAGTATTAGGTTTTAAAACAAATTTAAGGGTGGAATGTGTATTCATGTTTTGAGTAATCTTGATTTTAAATTTATTAACTGTATGCTTCCCATTGTCATCTCTGTGTAAAGTGCTTAGAGCCTCAGGGATTGGGCGTTGTAAAAATAAAGTCTGACTTGCCTTGAATTTTGACTTGACCTTGGGTGCATGTCATCTGGCTCTGGTGATTTTTCCACCTTTAGGGCCCTTAGGTCCTTGAGTATCCTTTTGGTTGAATTTCACCACCTGTGGCTTCCCCTTCCCAGTTACCACACCTTACTCTGTTGTGGTACTGCTCTGTCTTCTCAGAGTGAAGACTGAACAGAAGTATCTGTTAAGCACCTCCACTTTTTCTTCACTACCTCTGTTCAATCCCTTCTTTTTAGCCTTAAAATCTCATCCTTTATTTTTCTTTTCTCCCTTCTATACCTGAAAAATGCCTTCGCCAACTTTTATCCCCTGGGCTAGCTATACTTCTCTTGTCGCCTTTGCCTCCCTTACCCACACAAAGATCTGCAGCAGGGTTGCTACACACAAGTGGGGGTGGAAAGGATGAGAAGGACTTGGCAAGGTTGGAGGAATGGTCAGAAGTATGACAGCTTGGATTCAATGCAAAGAAGTGCAAAATAATGCATCCAAGAAACAAAAACCCAGGAAGAGTACACAATGGGGGGTAGTAACTAACAACAAAATGGAAAGAGACCTGGATGTAATCATATCAGATGACCTCAAGGTTAGCAGGCAATGTGAGGAGGCAGTAGGGAGGGCTGGGGGGATACTGGGATGTATAGGGAGATGCATCACCAGCAGAAAACAGGAAGTTGTTATCCCTCTGTACAGACAGCTGGTGAGACCCCATCTGGAGTACTGCATGCAGTTCTGGAGACCCCATCTTCACAAGGACATAGACAGGATGGAGGCAGTCCAGAGGAGGGCAACTAAAATGGTGCAGGGTCTGCAAGAGAAGCCATATGAGAGAAGAGACTAAGGAGCTTATTATGTATACCTTGAGGAAAGGAGGGAGGGAGACATGATTGAAACTTTTAAGTACCTCAGTGGAATCAACAAAGTCCATGAGGGTACCATCTTCAGAAAAGAGATGTGCAAGAACAAGGGACACAAGAAAAATTACTCACCTTAGTAATGTTGTTTCTACTAATGGAGTCTTGCTATATTATGACAATTGCAGTATGACCGCAGGTTAGAACTGCTCGGAGGTGAAATAATTAACTTTCCATGCAGGCATGGAACTTAGAAAGCAAACTCGATGTTGAACTCTGTCTGTTGTGCTTCAAAGGTAAACTGTCAGATCTTTATGAGCTAAAGCTCACTAAGGTTCTGTGTGGAAGCTGTAAACCTACACTAGCCAACTGGCTACTAACATAAACACTCATTTTTGGTCTAAAACAAAGACTCAAGTCAGGAGACCCAAAAATGTAAAAACAACACCAATTCACCCAAAACAAATAGGTGAAAATAACAAGGTGGGCATCAAAAAGTACCAACCCTGTACTGCCCACCCACATCCCAAAACAGAGGTTCTGAGAGGGCAGGCAGGAGGAGGTCATAATATGAGCAAGACTCCATTAGAAGAAACAACATTACTAAGGTGAGTAATTTTTCTTCAAACAACATGAAGTCTTGCTATATTATAACAATTACAACTACACAGCAGTACCCCATGGAGGAGGGACAGAACCTACTTAGAAATAGGCTCTGAAACACGGCTGTGCAAACCGAGCACCACTCCTAGCCTGGATGTCCAAGGAGTAATGCTTGGTAAACGATGAACTGTTTTCCAGGTAGCTGCTTGACATATTTCTAGAATAGGAATGTCTCTGGCAGCAGCCAGAGAAGCAGCTGTACCTCTGGTAGAGTGAGCCCTCAGGCCTGAGGGAGGAACTTTACCCAACTTCGTAGCAGAATTGGATACAGAGACAATCCACCTGGCAATGGATCTTTTAGTGGCTGGTTTCCCTTTCCCAACCGTCATAGGTAAGGAACAGTTGGAGGAGTCAAACCTATGACCCTTGGTATGCTCTATGTAGTAACTAAGGGCTCTCTTCACATCTAGGCTGTGCAACCTCCTCTCCCCAGAGGAGGAGTGGTCAGTGAAGTACACTGGAAGAGAAATAGATTGATTAAGGTGGAAATCTGAAACCACCTTAGGCAGGAACTTTCTGTTAGTCCAAGGACCACCTTATCTCTGTGGAAAGAGATAAACCCTGCTCCACTGACAACGCTTGTAATTCACTTATGCGTCTGGCAGAGGTGATGTAGCTACCAGAAACACAGTTTTCCAAGTCAAGTACTTGAGCTCAGCTGAAGACAAGGGCTCGAAGGGGGTTGCTATAAGCTGAGCAATGCAAACATTAAGATCCCAGGCAGGGCAGGATCTCTGAATGGAGGTTGGTGTGCAACAACCCCTTAAAACACTTGGAAAATATGGGATTAGCTGAAAGAAGAGAGGATTTACTCTGCTGAAATAAAAGCAGACACAGCTGCCAAGTGCACCTTGAGGGTAGCTGGTCTCAGCCCCAAAGAATTCAGGTGGACCATATAATCCAGGACTGTGGGTAGATCAGCAGAGACTGGGGAAATGTTTTTCCGAGCACCATATGGAAAACCTTTTCCATTTGGAATTATAAATAGCCCTGGTGGAAGAGCTTCCTTGGGCCTTCAATATATCCACATTACACCTTGGGAAAGGTGTAAATCAGCAAACTCTAACTCTTCAAGAACCAAGCCTTGAGATTAGAGAGATTGAGATTCGGGTACCAGACCCTTTCCTGGGCACAAGTTAACAGATTGTGATTCTTGGGAAGGCACAGGGAGGATGGACTGCTAAGGACAGCAGGAGTGGATACCATGGCTGTCTGGCCCAATCTGGAGCTATCAGAATGACCTTGCAGGATTGGGATCTGATTTTGACTAGCACTTTGAACAGGAGAGGAAAGTGGGAAGGCATAGAAAACTTCCCTCCCAGTGAGGGCTAAGGCATCCAGCGAGAGAGCCCAACACTGGGGCCTGCAGCAAAAAGAGGAAGTTGGTGATTGTCTGGGGCTGCAAAAGATCTATCTGCGGGGTGCCCCATCTGGCAAATACTACTCCCAAGACCATGGGATCCAGTGACCATTCGTGGTGGCCCTGGAAATCCTGCTGAGAGCATCTGCCAGGACATTGTCCTTGCCTGACAGGTGAACTGCCGTAAGAGAGGTGTTCAGGGGTAAGCCAGAGACCACAATCTCATTGCTTCATTGCACAAGGCTGTGACCGAGTGCCCCTTGCTTGTTGATGTACCACATTGTAGTGGTGTTGTCTGTTCTGACCTGAATACTCTTGTTCTGAACAGATTTGGAAAAAACTTGAAGTGCTAGAAAAACTGCTCTGAGCTCCAACAGGTTGATGTGGAGCAGGGATTCCTGAGGAGACCACAGACCCTGGGTGGTGAGGTTGCCCATGTAGCTCCCAGCCCAAGAGAGCGCATCTGTAGTAAGGATTAGAGAATGAGACTGAGTGACAAAAGGAACCCCTTGTCTCAGGTTGGTCTGATCCTGCCACCACTGTAGGGCTTGGATCAGGGTTCAAGTTACTGGGATCAACCTGGTAAGAGGATCCTTTCTTTGAGACCAAAAGGCTCTCAAATGGAACTGGATGTCCCTCATCTGAAATCTTGCTCCCTGCACAACAGCTGTGGAAGCAGCCATGTGCCCTAGGGCTGCAGAAATTGCCTGCTGGCCGGGAGACCTGCAGGGTAAATGAGGAGGCCAGGGAGACCAGGGTCTTTGCCCTGTCTAGGGAAGGAAAAAGCCCTGGCTTCCTGTGTGTTCAGCTCTGCGCCTATGAAGGTAAGAAGCTGGACAGGCTCCAGAACTGACTTTGAGAGATTCAGAAGGAAACCTAGAGAGGTAAGAAGTTGCTCGTTATCTGGAGATGTAATCTGACCTGGTCTGGGGACTGGCCTACTATGAGCCAATCGTCCAGGTAAGGAAAGATGGCAATCTTTTGCCTTCTTAGGTAGGCAACTGCTACTGCCAGACATTTGGTAAATACCCTTGGGGCAGAAGTGAGGCCGAAGGGCATTGCTCTGAACTGGTAGTGGCCTGAGGGCAGCTCGAACCTGAGGTACTTTCAATGGTAGCCTCTGATGGGAATATGGAAGTAGGCATGCTTGAGGTCCAGGAAACTAGCCAGTCCCCTGGCCTTAGAGAGGTAGGATAATTCCCAGAGTCACCATTTTGAACTTTGGCTTTAAAGGTGCTTGTTTAAATATCTGAGATCCAGGATGGGCATCGTTCTCATATCTTTTTGGGGTAAGGAAGTACCTGGAGTACAAACCTTTGCCCTGGTGTGGGGAGGAACCCTTTCCACAGCTCTGAGAGCCAGGAGGTAGAGACTTCTGCCTCTAAGGCAAGAGCCTCTGATGGAGTTGCAGGTGGAAAAGATCTGGTTCTCAGCTTTGGAAATTTTTTGAAACTGAGAACCAGTCCTAACTTACTACTTCCAGGACCCACTTGTCTGATGTTTAAGACTTCCAGTCCTGGACAAAGTAAGCCAGCCTGCCCCACAGGTAGAGGAGAATCGGCCCAACTAATCCCATCAGGAGTGCCTGTTTGGCAGGGCTTTGGGCTGAGGGTGGGAAGCACACCTGCTTGTACCCGTCTGCCTCTTCCTCTAAAGAACCCCTCTGAGCATAGGTGGAGGAGGAGAAAGTGGGCTTGATAAAAGGCCTATAAAAGGCCGCCCTGCCTCTAGGAAGCTGCTTTTGAGGAGTGGCCTGCCTTTCCTTGGCCTGTGCACTCCTATAGGTGGTCCTATATTCATCAATTTTCTTCATGTAATTCTCTGTTTGCTCCCCAAACAGAGAATTTCCCCAACAGGAAAATCCATGGCCTTGGACTGGGTGTCCTGAGACAGGGTGGTACATCTGAGCCAAGCCATCCTGCAGTGCCACAGATGTAGCCATGACTCTTGATGAAACATCATTAGAGTCCACTGTAGCATGAAATTGCACCTTGGATGCCTCAATACCATCCATAGCCACCTGTTCCAGCTCCCTGGCAAGCTGGTCAGGACTTGTTTTGCTAGGGCCAGCACAGTATCCCATCTGGATTTCTGGTACCTAGCAGCATAAACCATATAATTTGTTTGTCTGAGCCCCAAAGATGCTGCCATGTACTGTTTCTTTGCCATAGCATCAATCTTCCTGGAGTCCTTCTCAGGGGTGTGAAGCTAGGGAATATTAGCCTTGTCACAGGCTGCAGCCTGCACTACCCTCACATGGCTGCATTGCTGAGTGAGGAAATCAGTGTCGGAGCCTGATAAGGTTACCTCTTGTCCATCTTTTTATCCACAGGAGGTATAGTGTGAGGAGTTTTAAAACTTTTACTGTCTGTTTCGAAAAGATTTATGCAAAGGAATAGACAGTCTCCTAGACTCTGGAATATCCATCATTTCTACATAGTCTGGCTCCTCCTGGTCATCAACAGCTTCCTCAACAGGGAGCTGGAGAGTTTCAACAACTTTTATAAAACAAGAAATAGAAGGGACTCAGAAAGTCTTGGAGGAGAAAGCCCTAGGGTCTATCTGGAGAGATGTTCGGATCAATGGGCACATCAGATCTTCAAAACCGTATTCACTCTCCTCATATTCCTCTTCCCCCTCCCGGTTCATAAAATCCTCAAAATCATAATCTTGAACGGTGGAATCGCCGAACCTAACGCTACCAGAAGGTGTCGGTTCGGTCGGAACTGGAAGAGAGAGAGACTGGACAATTTTAATTGCTTTAGCTATTTACTCAGCAGTTGGGAGAGAACTTTTGGCTCTAAACTAGCTGACTTTCTAGCCCTTTTGATGGAACGGCTCCTCAGAACTGGCTCTTCGTTTGCCAGGATACGCCCTGGTCAGAGGCACTCCCTCAGTTGGTTGGTACCGAACCGGGCTCTCATCTGGGTCAGCGGACTTTTGGCCTCCTTTCCTGAGCCTACCAACTCTCTTATCTATGGTGGCAGCAGGAAATTGTGACAAATCTGGCAGTCTGAATTGAGGTGGTCAAACCCAGACAACAGACACATGTGGTGTGTGGGTCAGCCTTAGCAAAGCTTCCCCACAAACACTACAGTGTTGAAACCCAGTGGGTCCATTTTTCTTTTGGGTTTCTCAGACATAATGCCAGCCTAACCAACTTGCCCGTTTATGGCAATCCACCAAGCAAGACACCCTTATCGGTTCCCAACCGTGTCAGTGTCGTGGAAAAAAGCGTAATGAAATCCGTTTTTTAGAACCCGATAAGAACCGGAACCACACTCTAAAAGGGCTAGCAGATTTAAATACAACCTGATCGGGTTCAAATCGAACCGATAACAAATCTAAGTTCCACAGAAAAACTAATGTAAAACCTATCTATTACTTACATTACCACAGACAGAGCTTGAACCAACCGTTTGCGGTTTAATTCGGCTAAAAACGAAAAATAACACTTTTAAACCGACAAAATGAACGAGCAGAAGGAGAAATCTCCGGGCGACTGTTCAGTGAAGCGGAGTAAAGAATCTGACAGTTTACCTTTGAAGCACAACAGACAGAGTTTTCAACCGAGCTCGCTCTAAGTTCCATGCCTGTATGGAAAGTTAACTATTTCACCTCCGGAGCAGTTCTAACCTGCGGTCATACCGCAATTGTCATAATAGCAAGACTTCATGTTGTTTGAATCTGAAAGATAGAGGGCGGCTCAGGGGCAATGTGAGGAAGTATTTTGTTCATAGAGAGGTGGTGGACACACGGAACTGCCTTCCTGTGGAGGTTGTGGGATCTAAAACTGTGGGAGAATTCAAGAACGCATGGGACAGACATAAGGCAATTCTTGTGGGGGTAGGAAGAAATAGGCTGTTGGTTAACTAGGATCTGCAGCTTATCCAGCAGTTAGGGAAATGGGCAGACTAGGTGGGCCAAGTGGTCTTTATCTGCCAACAAAGTCTATGTGTCTATGTTACCGCCCTGCTCATCTCCTTGAGTCAGCAGCACAGTCTACCCTATCATCCTCCTCCTTCTGAGTATGCCTGACTTTCTAAAGACTTGCCCTCTTGTCCTCCACTGCTTTTGCCACCTCCTTGCCGAATCAGTTGGGCTTTTGGCCTTTGTGTTCTTGCTTTTGATTCTGGCACACTCACCAGGGGCTCCCTGAATCCTTTTTATTATGTCCCACTTCTGTTCCACATCCATCCAACTCTCATCCCAGTGAGATGTCCTTGCAGAACTTCTCCCATCTTATCAAAGTCAGCCCTCTGAAAGTCCAGGACCCTCATCTTGAATCCGGCCATCCCTCTGCCCATGTCAGGTGAAACCACACTGTGTGGTAGTCACTTCCCTAGTGACACATCCACTTTCACCTCCTGAACATGTGCACAGTTGTATAGGACCAGATCCAGGATGACCCTCTTGCTAGTGGGATCCATGGCACCAAGTCAGAAAGCACAATATGTCATTTTCTTGATTACAAGCGATCATTCAAAAGTTCCATTTTTTCCAAATCATGAAGTTTGAAACTTAACAGTGATGTCCGGCAGATCTAAGTAAGACTCATAAAACATAGAAACACAGAATTTGATGGCAGATAAGGACCGCTTGGTCACCTAGTCTGCCATTTCCTACCTAACGGATAAGCTGCAGATCCTAGTTAACCAACAGCCTACTTCCTCCTACCCCCACTAGAATTGCCTTATGTCTGTCCATGCATTCTTGAATTCCCACTGTTTTTGACTCTCGACCTCCTCAGGAAGGCTGTTCCATGTATCCACAACCCTCTCTGTGAAGAAATACTTCCTCACATTACCTCTGAGCCGTCCCCTCTATCTTCAAATTGTGCCCCTTGTGTTTGTACATCTCTTTTTCTGAAAGATGTTACCCTCTTGGACTTTGTTGATTCCCTTGAGGTATCTGAAAGTTTCTACCATGTACCCCTCTCCCTCCTTTCCTCGAGGCTATACATCTTTAGTTCCTTTAGTCTTTCTTCATATGTCTTCTGATGCAGATCCTGCATCATTTTGATTACCTCCTCTGGACAGCCTCCACCCTGTCTATGTATTTGCAGAGATGGGGTCTCCAGAACTGTACACAGTACTCCAGATGTGGCCTTACCAACTGTCTGTACAGAGGGCCAACAACTTCCTGTTTTCTACTGGTGATGCCTCTCCCTATACATCCCAGTATCTCCCCAGCCTCCTTACTGCCTTTCTCACATTGCTGGCCCACCTTTAGATCATCTGATATGACTACCCCAGGTCCCTTTCCATTTTGTTGTTGACAGTATCTCACCCCATTGTGTACTCTTCCCTGGGTTTTGTTTCAGGTGCATTACATTGCACTTTTTGCACTGAATCTAAGCTGCCATACATTTGACCATTCCTCCAACCTTGCTAAGTCCCTTTTCATCCTTTCCAACCCACCTTAGCATCAACTTTGTTGCAGATCTTTGTGTCATCTGCAAAGAGGACATACTTTTCCTTCCAGCCCTCTGCAATGTCACTTATAAAGACATTAAAAGGACCAGCCCAGTACTGAACCCTGCGGTACCCCACTAGTAACCCTCCTTTCTTTACTGTGGACTCCATTTACTATTACCCACTGTGTCCTGTTGTCCAACCAGTGTTTACTCCAGGCTACCACCCTAGGACCCACTCCAGGCTGGCTAATTTGTTTATTAATCTTTATGCGGGACTGTGTCAGATGCCTTGCTAAAGTCTAGATAGGCCATGTCCACAGCCCTCCCTAGTCTACTGCTTTGGTCACCAAGTCAAAGAAATCAATAGTTTGTCTGACATGACCTTCCCGCTGTGAATCCATGCTGCCTTTGGGTCCCAGCCCCACTGGCCTCTAGGTACTCAACAATTCTTTCCTTCAGAAGTGATTCCATCATTTTCCCTACCACTGAGGTCAAACTGACAGGTCTGTAGTCTCCTGCCTCTGTCTTGCTCCCACTTTTGTGAAGGGAATCACATCCGCCCTCCTCCAGTCCTCAGGTACCACCCCATCCTCCCATGATTTATTAAAAGGGTAGTCAGCGGTGTAACTAGTTCTTCCCTTAGTTCTTTTAAAATTCTGGGGTGAATCCCATCAGGCCCCATTGCTTTATCCACCTTCAGTTTTAAGAATTCTTTTCAGAACCCTTTCTTCTGTGAAAGGACTAATGTCAACCCCTCTATCCAGAGTGCTTCTATTGACCGGATAGGTATTTCCCCTGCTTTTCCACTGTGAATACTGAGCAGAAGTATTGGTTCAGTATCCCTGCTTTTTCACTGTCGCTCTCGCCCATCCACCTTCCTCTTTGTTCAGCCTCAGTATCATTGCCTTAGTCTTTCTTTGCTCCCTAATGTACCTATAAAAGGTTTTATCCCCTTCTTAACGAGTTGGCTATCTTTTCCTCGGTTTGGGCCTTTGCTATTCTGACTGCCTTACCCACTTCCTCCATATAGTGAATCACAAAGCAAGCAACATTCACAAATCCACAACAAAAGCGTAAGCAGCAAAACTACAAGAAAGGGTGATGTGAAAAATGATGGGGGAGGGGCAGATGGAGAAAAAAGAAGGCTGAAGGAGGAAGGGAACTAGTGTAAAAGCAGGAAAAGAAGAAAAGAAGATCAACTGAGGATAGGATCAGCGAGAAAACAGAGGGAACTGGAAAGAAAGGAGGACAGGGAACAGAAACAAGAAAAGAGGAGAATATGTGATGGATACAATGAAGAGAAAGGTGATAACAGAATAAGAGGCCATTAGACAAAAGCAATTCCTTTTTCAGGTTTGTCAACTGCAATTCATTTGTTCATTTTTTCAGAAAAGGAACATCAAAGTGTTCAGTCATGGCAATTCATAGCACCCAATTGATATATCCAGAATGACAATTCCTCCTCCTTTCTTCCCCATCCTCCTGTTTTCTCAAGGATATTATTCCCATTTCTATAACATCTTTTTGCTTGTTGATCCACCTTTTACATAGGTTCCCTCCTTCCACTTCCCTTTTCCCCACCATCATTTTCACATCACTCTTTCCTTGCAGTTTTACTGCTCAGATTTTTTTGTGGATCTGTGATTATTTGCTTTGCTGAATTTTTTTTTGTTTTGTTTTTGTTGACCAGATAAGTGCACTAGACAAATTCTGTCTATTTTCAGGCACGACCCAGGGAGGGATACAGATGAATGCCAACTGACCTTGAACCAGATTAAGCTGTTGGTGGTATTTTAGTGAATGAGAGAAATTTGGCCAGGACATGGGAAATTCCTTACTCTTTTGATTAGTGCCATGGTATCTTTAACATCCACCTGAACTACCACCAATCCAGGCAGATGGGACCTCGGTTTAACGTCTCATCTGAAAGGCGGCACCTCAAGTGCAGCACCCTCTCATGCTGCACTACAGTATCAATACTGGGATATTAACTCAAAGTGCCAGATGTGGGAACTGAACCCACAGCCCTCTGATCTCCCGGCCTCAGAGGCGAGTGTGTTACCTACTGATTTATTATGTTGTTAGCAATTGCCCTTAGATCAGATATACATCCACAATCAAGCTCTAAACTTCATGTCTCGAATAAAAACACTTTTTGAGCAATAGCTTATAAATTAAGTAAATTTCTACTATTACATGTACTTGGGATGTTTTTGTAAGTGCTGGTCACATTTGAAAAAGGGCAGTATATTTGTAGAATTATTCCAGTAGCCTAGCTTTTAGTTCTTATTTATTTATTTATTTGAAGTATCAGAAAACACCTTTTGAGCTGGGAGTTCATTTACAAAGGTTCCTGGTCATGAGACAAAATAAGACAGGTACACCAAATAAGACCGATACAAAACCACAAATACAAAATAACTGCAAAGGAGTAACTCCACGCTGAGGCATTATACAAACAAAACTGAGTCTGCAGAAATTACAATAAAAACAATAGGAGAAATAATTTAAGTAGCTGCCATAGACCAGGCATTGTCACTAGAAAGGTCATTTGACTACTGCCAAGTAGGTCAATGATGGCTGTGTGTGGGGTATGGGGGCTGGAGAAAAACAAGAGCTGAGGGGCAGCTGGAGAATTGTGAAAGGAAAGGGGAGGGAGGAAGGAGCAGGCGAGGATATATACTGGGTAGGGGCATGAATAGAGTGGAGGGGTGGAGCTAAGGGGTAAGAACAGAAGGGAGTGAAGTAGAAAGGACGGAACAGAGTCACTGGGAATGGTCAGGGACTGATGGAGTAAGTGCAAGCGGAGGGAGGAGCGTAGGAACTTGATATGCAGTGTAGTTCTTATTTGTACTATGTAGAGTAACAAAAGTGAAGTACTGTGACACAGTATACTGTATTAAAGTATATTCTGTCTGTTTGATAAAGCACTGTCATTTTAAAAGCATGCTATTTCAGGATAGCAACCGACAGATCAGCCTCCCTGAGGAACAGCGCATGCACAAAACTGGTTAAGGCGGTTGGTGAGCACCTCAGCATCTCCATGAGCACAAAATACTCTTGCTGTTGAAATTTGTTTATTTTCTCAAGCACTTCTATTGTGCAATAACATTCAGCATGTTAGCAACTGAAAACTGTGGCCGTTAGGGTTGGTTTCAACTATCACTAACCTTTGTTCACCCACATCTCTGTTCATTGAAGTTTGTTTCTAGTATTGTCTGCTGGTAGCAGTAGCTTGCATTTCTCTCTCACTAACCTACCTGGCTAACTAACCAGGCCAGTCCCTCGCTCTTCCTCTTTATTCTTAGAAAGTGATGCCTGCGATCTGCAAACTTGTCATGTGGCTCCCCACCAGCAAACTTCTTAAACTGTTACAAAACTAAGCAAAAGGCTTCCACTCCTTTTCATTCCATTCTAGTACCTCCAAATCAAGACCGTACAAGTTCCCAACTGTGTGCTTGGGACTCACATGCTCTCTTCCTCCAGCAGTAGCATTCCCCAGACTCAATCCAAAAACATTTCACAAATTCAAACTACAAAAATAAAATGACTCCTACACTTTACTTGTTCATACTATAAGAATACTGACACCACCCAGTGACGCCCACCAGCGGAGAAGATTATCTTCATAAATTTACCAATTTTAAAACACTTTTCAATTATTTCCTTAAAACAATCAGTCATAACCCATCTCACCTGAAGGAGTGCTGTCTTGTGGGATGCTCATTGTTCCTTCCTCAGCCAGCCCCTTGAACCAGTCTCTTTCTGAACCCAGATCCCCAGAATATCACGTTGAAGCATCTCCTGACTGGCTGCATGTGTGGAGTTGCAGCTGCTGACGAGCAGACTAGCTCTTACATCATGTTTACAATTACTCCACTACCAGACTTAATGCTTGTAAAAGCACTTTGAGATACAGTGTGCATCAAAAGTGCTATAAAAGCAAATCCTTTTTTCCTTCTAGGAGACTAGTAAACAGGGCACAAAGCTGACCCCTTGAGAAAGCTCTGCTGGGAGTGAAAATGCTAGGGGCTTGTTTGCTGGTGGGTGGGTGACTATGACTTTTCGATTCTGCTTTGTAAGTGAGAATATGATGTGTCATTGTTTTCATGGCCCTGGATGGGATACTACATACACTTATCCTCTTTATCTGGAACATTTATATAAAAAAAAAATTAACATTTTTATCAAGTGTACTGGTGCCTTGTTTAGTAGTGCTACACTGCATTACATGGAGCAGGGCCTTATTCTCCCTTATTCTCAGAGTGGCACTTTTAAAAATGTAGATACATTTTTATTTTTTATTTAGTTGTTTAACCACACTAAACAGGTGCAACCTGAGTGAACATGAAAGTTAAGTGACTTGCTCAGGGTCACACAGTATGCAAGTGGAAGCTGTGGGATTCAAACACAGGTCTGGTCTGCTGGATGTCACCAGATTTGCAGTTCAGAGCCTTAAAACCACTGTGCTATACTGCCAAACATATAAAGTGACAGCAGAAAAATGTTCAGTGACCCATCTAGTTTGCCCACCCTACCTAGCGAGGGACAGATCTTCTCAGCTAAATTATCTGAACCGCCTACCCCAAGAAGGCCATTCTGCCTCTAGACCATGCAATGCCTCTAATGTAAGCCAAGCAGCAACCTCAGATGTCACTAAGGAAGCAACTGAGTCATTTGAAAATTCAGCTCCAGAGTCACCTGAACAAGGTCCTTCTAAGACCTTTTTTTAAATTCAAAATGAGTCTCAATTACTGCTCCAAGACAAAAGGAGAAAAAGGCTAGCAAAAGCGCAAGCTGAAAACCAGGAAGGGCAAATGAGGAAGGAGAAAAACGCTACCTCTCAGCAATAAGGGAAGAGAGACCACAGAAGTAGTGAACTTAAGTGACTGTGTCCTGAATGAATATCACATTAACAGTTTTGTATCGTGGACTATCCTTCATTCCACTAGCTCAACCAGACAACTTCCAAGTGACCACAGACATTCACAAACTGTTCAGAAGTTGAAGCTTAAGGACCATTACTGTAGAGCCCATGACAGAACAACAACATGGGCTACATGGTGGATAATGGAGAAGATGAGGAGGAGGAGGAGGAGGTCACTGAGGATATTACTGGGTGACAATTTTGCTGACCAACTCCTTTTGGATTTGTCAGTTGCAACATCAAGTACCTTGACAGTATGACTTGCAGCAGGATGCCATGAATATGGCATTGATCTCCTGTTGGAGAACATTAGTACATCTACATCATCTCAGGTAATGGCGTCATTGCCTCCAGAAAAATGCATCTGAGCTGAATTTAAAAATCCATCTGTTTGTGCTGATTTTGAAATGCCCAGCCTTACAGATGATTTCATTAACTTGTGTTTTTTTTTTTTAACTCATTCTATCTGATGCCATTTTGGGTCAGGTTAAGCAATGGATGGTTCCAGCCATATAGGCGCCAATGGGTATAATGGGTTTTAAGCTGTATTCCTGACTGATGCTTTGAGCATTCTTTTTAATTTCACTGAATTTTAATCCTGCTTGACTGTGTTTAATTAATTCCTTGCTGAACTTTAATGTTTTGAAACTTTTAAAGCTTTATTCCTGGGTATGCTTTGATCCTCTCTTTTTTTACCTTCATTAGGCTTAACCCTATTTGACTGTATTTAGTTAATTCCTTGCTGAACTGTCCTATCTGAACCCACTGCCCCAGTTTGTCTCAGGCTCTGCCTCCCCCACCCAATGATTTACTGCAGACTCTCCCTGTCTCTTCCCACTGCTGATCCTTTCAAGAACTCTCCTCTTGATAATTTTCCTCCCCAGTCTTTTGTCCCCTTTGTAACTTTTGTCTTCCCTCCTTCCTGCCTAATATTTAATCTGTGCCTTTTCTCTTTTTCCGGGGATCCTCTAGAGCCCTGATTGAGCCGAGTCCACTCAATGTCACTGCGTTTGCGGTTCAGACCCTTGCCTGCTCTACTGCTAAATGCTCCCTTTTGAAGCTAGGTACAGAGCCACCTGATTAGGACTGCTGATTTGAATTTTGGTGCCATTTACACAACAGGCACTGTAAGCCCGACCATGGTGGAGTAAATTAAGCCAGCGGATTTAAAGACCATGGCTGTGTAACTTAAGCCCTGCTCTTGGCTGCTGAATTTCCTGAGCTTCTTCATAAACCCAGTCAAATTTGAGATTCACTCCGACGGCTTCTTCCTGTGGAAGTAAGCTCTCTGCCTGCTCATTAACTTGCAGCACAGAGCTAGTGGCTTTGGAGCTTTACCTCTTCTCTTTTTGAAACATAGAAAACACAGAATTTGATGGTAGATAAGGACGTTTGGCCCACCTAGTCTGCCCATTACCTACCTAATGGATAAACTGCAGATTCTAGTCCAATCAACACCGTACTTTTCCTTCGCCCACTAGACTTGCCTTATGTCTGTCCCATGAATTCTTGAATTCCCCCACTGTTTTGACTCCACGCCTCCTCAGGAAGGCTGTTCCATGCATCCACATACCCTCTCTGTGAAAACATACTTCCTCATTACCTCTGAACCATCTCCCCATTATCTTCAAAGTGTGCCCCTTGTTCTTGCACACTCTTTTCTGAAAGATGCTACCCTCCTGGACTTTGCTGATTCCTTGAGGTACTTTAAAGTTTCTATCATGTCCCCCTCTCCCTCCTTTCCTCGAGGGTATACATACTAAGCTCCTTTAGTCTCTCTTTGTCGTCTTCTGGTGCAGACCCTGCACCATTTTGGTTGCCCTCAAGGGACAATCTC
This sequence comes from Neoceratodus forsteri, assembly GCA_016271365.2. Taxonomy (NCBI): domain Eukaryota; kingdom Metazoa; phylum Chordata; order Ceratodontiformes; family Ceratodontidae; genus Neoceratodus; species Neoceratodus forsteri. The sequence goes on from CM057451.1 coordinate 1,100,511,783, forward strand.
CAATCTGTCTGTGTCTTTGTGAAGATGGGTCTCCAGAACTGCACACAGTACTCCAGATGGCGTCTCACCAGCTGTCTGTACAGAGGGATAATAACTTCCTGTTTTCTACTGGTGATGCCTCTTCCTATGCATCCCAGTGCCCCCAGCCTTCCTTACTGCCTTCTCACATTGCTTGCCCACCTTTAGGTCATCTGGTAGGACTACCCCAGGTCCCTTTCTATTTTTGTTGTTGTCAGTATCTCACCCCCATAGTGCACTCCTTCCCTGGGTTTTTGTTTCCCAGGTGCATTACTTGCACTTCTTGGTGTACCCCCCTACAAATGAGGGTTCCCGAAAAGTCTTCCTTGAGCTTGCCTAAATGCTCACTGTCTGGCTGGTGTCTTGCGTTTTAGCAGTTTAAATGTATTGCCAGAGAGTGCCTGTATAACCTCTGTGTACTGTCTCTTTAAGAACTGCCTGGATTGCAGTTATAAGTAATCTGAGAGGGAGCTCTGTTGAAAGATGTAACTATTTGCTGAAAATGATTTAGGCGTTAATGATAATGTAGTTTGTGCCTTCTTTGCAGCAGGACTGTCTTGTTTATCCCCACCATTTGGCCGGGACTGTGAAGTGGACAATCAGTTCTGGTGGGACCTAACACATAGCAGGACTACAGGAGCTGTCTGAAGTCAAAATTTGTAGGAATTGTAGTTTTGGGCTTTTCGCCTTTTTGCAACTGAAGGGGAGCTCTTGCTTTGACTGACAGCTGAATCAACAACCGAACCTTTTGGATCTGAGGAAATCCCCAAGCTGCCTGCTGTTTAGGGCAGATCTAAATTGGAGCTGAAGAAGCAAGATGCTTGAGACAATCTACGCGAAAGGCCAGAGTTTTTGGCCTGCATGTCTGCCTGCTGCCCTGAGAGGGGAAAGATAATTGTTTTCTGTCTGAATCAGAGTTGTGTGACTAAAGTAAGCTACTTAAGTGGGCCAGATTCAACATGAAGAAGACCGAAGATTTTGCTGAATGCGGTCAGCCTGTCAGGAGTTCCACCTACCCTAAGCTCCCAGTGTGTGCAGAGACTTTGCGATTGTGACCGGGAGCACTTTGCCTAGTACAGTAGAATTCCCTTACATGTAAATGTGCTGTGAGCTGCTAGTGGGTCGTGAGTTGGTTCCCCACTGTGTGAACTGTGTTCTGCTTACTGGAAGCTGTTCCAGCCAAAACGGACTGCTTCAAATTTGTCTCCATGCAGTCTGGGCCTTGCCAGACTGGCCCAGCCAGACTACCGCTGTACAGAGAAGCCATCAACGAGAGACCTCCTGAGAATCAGCCCCTGCTCCACGCTTGAACAGGAATGCTGCCTCGGCGACTTGTGTGGGCACTGCTTCTCCTGGCATTCCAGATCAACCACCTGCAGTCTCGATTTTCATCCAGCCTTTGTCCAGTCTTGGGTATCATGAGTAAATACTAGGGTAGCTCCCTGCAACAACAGCTTAATCTGAGTGTGTCATCTGATTGTCTTGTTGTTTCTTTCCTTCTGAACTGAGCCTTCTGGCTCCAGATTACAAATAGTGTGTACTGTGCATGTTGTGTTTTCTATCAGGGCCCTAACCAGCTGTGATGCCGGCCAACCCAAACAGCAGTCCTGGCTAGCCCATCTCTTCTCCACCTGGGTACACAGACATGTGACTGTGGGGGACTCAAGGCTAATGCATAACTGCTTGATTGATATAACTTTTAAGCTAATTAACCTGATTCCACCCTCACTTGTTCAAGTCCCTGAATAAATCAGATCTAACTTTTTCAGTATGTAATATGACTGTGGTTCCAGTCTGTGCTCAAAGTACTGTACTGTTATTTGCTGTACATAACCTTGTTTTGCAGGGTCCCAGGGTGAGACCAGAGGAACCAGCCTTGGTGGCAAGTGCAAACAGTGTGGGTACTTGTGTGGTGTACCAGGGGTGTGTGAAAGTGATTATTGTACAGTGTTCAGGCTACTAGGGAAAGAGGGGTGTACAGTGTCCGGAAGGCTGTGCCCAGGTCAGCTTGACCACTACCAACCCTGACCTGCGGGTGGAGGCACACATTTCAGAACTCAGGCCCCTTAACCTGCTACTAGCTAAGCAGGCAGGGGTAGTAGCCCTTGGGATAGCGCCACCTAGGGGTTACATATGCACTGAATCAAAGCTGCCATACATTTGATCATTCCACCAACCTTGCTAAGTCCCTTCTCATTCTTTCCAATTCACCTTGTGTATCAACCCTGTTGTAGATCTTTGAGTCTCTGCAAAGAGACATACTTTCCTTCAGTCCCTCTACAATGTCACTTATAAAGACATTAAAAGGACCAGACCCAATACTGAACCCTGCAGTACACCACTAGTACCTCCCCCTTCTTCACTGTGGACTCCGTTTACTATTACCCTCTGCATCCTGTTGTCCAGCCAATGTTTTCCCAGGCTACCACCCAGGAACCCACTCCCAGGCTGAGTATTAATCTTTTGTGCGGGACTGTGTCAAATGTCTTGCTAAAGTCTAGATAGGCCAAGTCCACAGCCCCTCTCTGGTCTACTACTTTTGGTCACCCAGTCAAAGTAATAGATTAGATTCATCTGAACATGAACTTCCTGCTGTGCATCCATGCTGCCTTGGGTCCTGTACCCCATTGGCCTTTAGGTACTAAACAATTCTTTCCTTCAGAAGTGATTCCATCATTTTCCCTACCACTGAGGTCAAACTGACAGGTCTGTAGTTTCCTGCCTCTGTCTTGCTCCCACTTTTGTGAAGGGAATCAAATCCACCCTCCTCCAGTCCTCAGGTACCACACCATCCTCCCATGATTTATTAAAATGGTCAGTGGTGTCACTAGTTCTACCATAGTTCTTTTTAGAATTCTGGGGTGAATCCCATCAGGCCATTGTTTTGTCCACTTTCAGTTTTAGGAGTTCTTTTAGAACCCTTTCTTCTGTGAAGGACAGATATCGACCCCCTCTATCCAGAGTGCTTCTATTGACTGGATTAGGTACCTCCCTCCTCTTCCTTTGTGAATACTAAGCAGAAGTATTCCTTCACTATCTTTGCTTTTCACTGCCTCTCAGTCCACCACCCTCCTCTTTTATTCAGCCTCAGTATCCCTCCTTTGCCTTTCTTCACTCTCTAATGTACCTATAGCAGGTTTTATCCCCTTTGTAACGAGTTGGCTCTCTTTTCCTCGGTTTGGGCCTTTTGCTATTCTGACTACCTTCCCACTTCCTTCTACTTTAACTAGTCCTGCTCCTTCTGTGTTTCCTTATACTTCCTGAATGCTATCTTTTTCTCCCTAACCTTCCCACCACCTCTTTTGAGAACCATAGTTTTTCACCTCGCTCTTTCCTTCTAGGTTGCTTGAAAGAACAGAACAAAGAACCTTACCAGAGCAAGAAGAAAGGATTAAGACTTTGTTTGGCTAGCAAATTTGCTGTGTGTTGTTTTATTTTGTACTCACAGGGATTGTTATTGTTTGTTGCTAACATTTTATTCCTTTATTTTTCTCTGATCAAAATTGTTGTTGCTGGTATACCTTCTGCTGCATTATTACAAGGTGTGCCTACAGTGTGTGCTACCAGTGCTGTAATCTTCTGATTCAAATTGTCTTGTGAAAGGTATATCTTCTGTTACTGCTTTATTTTTCTCTGTACCAAAGTGTTTCTTAAGGGCATACCTTCTGTGAAATTATTACAGGTGGTGCTTTACAGGTTTTACAGTTTTATCTATCATTAGGATAAGCTTTCAGGGTTACTGCATTTGTTGTGGACTGATTCTTTCTGCTCTTACCTCCTTGTTTCTTTCATCCATGGTTCTTTTTTACGGCGGGAAGGCCAGCCACCCACCCCATCCTAACCACCCCACACTACACTCCTTTTATAGGGTAGCACAGTCATGACATTTTCTGTGGCAAAGCAGGAAAGGGTTGGACGAGTGGGTATCTACGCGTGACCTCATTTACAGAGGCACTAGTAATTAATTTGCTACAAGTTACACAAAACAAACAAAACACAAAATCAAACTTTTGCTTGTATTTTCTTCCTTCTAATTACTCTGACCAGGTTATAAACCCAGCAAATTATCTGGAATGGATATCATTAACTGCAGGTACTGCAGAACACTTTTCAGAAGGGCAGTTTTACAGGATTTAGGAGACTGTCATACATGCTGGGCCATTGGAGATCTTAGGGCTCAGCTCCAGGCAGCATGGGCAGAGGTGCGCGCTTCAAATTTCATATTCAAGAGGAAATATATTATAAGAACCACCCACCATTTCCCCAACATCCAACAGAAGCACCTCAACCGCAGAGGGTAGTCGGTCTGGGAGGTTGGCAGGTGATTATGAGCAACAAATCGGTGACCCATCACTCTGTGCTCTCCAACATATTGCCTCCACAAACCATATCAAAACTACAAACAGGTATCTGCCTCTATTTCCAAATCAAACAAAGGGCAGAGGACACTGCAGAGCAGGACACTGCAGCACAGGAGCTAGCACAACAAAACTCACGCAAACAGGAACCAAAACAAAAAAGCAAAAGAAATCAAAAACTTCTGATCATAGAAGACTCTATGATTCGGGAGTTGATACCTATCTCTAGCCGAGTAATGGTCAGATGACTCCTGGTACATCAGCGGAGAGACACTGACCGCATTACTAAAATTTTTCAGGAAGCAGGGAAAACATTGACGTCCTGGTACACATAGGGACTAATGATCTCACCAGCCAGTCAGTTGTGGAGACCAAAGAACACCTGACCAGGCTGGGTGACAAACTATCATCCATTTCATCCGGCATCTCCTTCTCTGAGATTCTGCCAATCTGGGAGAGGGGCAAATGAAAGGAAGGTCAGAGAAGGGAGATAGGGGAGCTAAACATGTGGCTCAAGGGCTGGTGCCAGGAAAAGGACACAAATTTGTAGGAACTGGCAACAGTTTTGGGGCGAAAGTTCTTTAAATTTGATGGACTGCATCTGACTAAGGAGGAGTCAGTGCATTAGGGCAGAAGTTTGACATCTTTGCAGAATATTTAAACTAGCAAATGGGAAGAGGAGTGCAGCACCCATACGTCGAATGGGAAGAACACCCTTCCCTCTCAGCTAGTGGTCCAACAGGAGTTTAGCATGTTTGCAGTTCATTTGCATCACCAGGAAAGGAAAAGTTCCAGCTCCCATACGATGGACTGGGAAATACCAGACCTCACCCAACAACTAACACACGAAATCTGGCCAATGGAAAATCATGTACACAAATGCTCGCAGTCTGGGAAACAAGATCCCAGACCTGCAGGTAATAATGACGGAGGCTAAACTGGACATAGTAGCAATTAGCAGACGTGGTTTACCGGTAACCACACTTGGGAGACTTCAGCACCTGGCTATGTACTGTTCAGAAGAGACCGAGGTGCAAACTTCAACTCTAGGACCAACTCAGCATATTAAAACACCTACTCGGTATACAAATACTAGGACTGAAGGAACTATACTGGACCTGTTATTTACAAATTCTTTAACAGATATTGAGGTTTTAGGAACTTTACCACCGTACCTTGGTGACCACAATCCAATATGGGCCGTGGTAACAAAACAGGTCCGGTGTTTGTTAGAATGCCCAAATAATAACAAGAAAAGGAATATGCAGAATTTCTCTGAACAGAGATTCCTGCAAAGTATAGCAAATGAAAACTGGGAAAGATGCAGGTTAGTACCAGAACTGGATCAAGCAGTAGAATATTTTCTACTACTTTTGCACGATTTGTAATTCTCATGCACCAAAATCCAAATCTTGTGATAAACATATTTGGTTACCATGGATTAACGATAAGATTTTGAAAAATATCAGAGTAACAAATAGATTGTGGAAAAAGGCTAGAAAATCTAAATTAGTCTCTGATTGGGAATTGTTTAAAATTAAACAAAATGCATATAAGCATCTTATAAGGAAGACTATGGCCCATCATTATAGAAATAAGATGAGTTGTAATTCTGACACACATAAGTTTTGGTATACTATTAATCATTTAACAAACCCTGGTAAATCTGAATACAAGCAAATTTAAATTCTGGATTGGGGCAAATTTAATAGATAAACCAAAAAGTACTTCTGAGGCCTTGAATAACTTTTCATAGACCTGCCAGGTTGTAATGAGTTATAATGTTTCATGTCTGGGCACATACTGCCTATGCAAATAGAGAATTCACCTAGCTTGCCACCATTTAGATTTGAGGCCTTGAAAATATCAGAATTATGTAGGAATTGAGGTCCATAAATGCCCATAAGTCAGCAGGGCCAGATGAAAATTGAGGGTAGATTTCTTAAGTTAGCAGCAGAATATATCACCCCAATCATAACTACATCTTTAATTGGAGCTTAGAGTCTGAATGCTTTCCTATATCTTGGAGAGAGTAAGATCATCCCCATTCATAAAGGGGTGATACTGCAGAATTGAATAACTATATTGTCATAGCTTTACTATCTGTATTATCCAAGTGTTTGGAAAAATGTGTCAACAGGCAGATCTCGAACACTTGGATAAATATAAATTGTTGACACCCTATCAATCAGGGTTTGAAAGGGTCACTCTACAACTACGGCGTTATTACAGTTAAAAACCTGGTTTGTACTTCTTTAAATTTGGGGTTGGAAACTGCTGTTATTTCTGTGGATTTATCCAAGGCCTTTGACCTGGTGAGCCACTCCCTCTTACTGGATAAACTGAAAGAAATAGGCATAGTTGATTGGCCCAGATATTGGATAAAATCTTATTTAACAGGACGTACCCAGAGGGTAGAGGTCTCATAGACATCATCTACATTTAGAAATGTTAGTTAAACGTTCCACAGGGGTTCATTTAGGGCCATTGTTTCTCTTGTTTAATAATGATCCTCCAGGTGGTGAGGCACTCAGCCGTAGAAGGCTGTATGCGGATCGACATTGCAATTGTCACCACCAGTCTTTAGAAATGGTTTCTCAAAAAATGGTTAATACTGAAACACAAATATTTGATATTCTACCCTGACCATTATATTACACAAACACTTTTCCCAAAGTTAGTAAGGGCAAGCATGAGTTATTGAGATCTGTGCATAGAGATAGAGTCTGTCCCATTAAAATTCATAATAAATATGGTAATGGAACCTTTCATGTCAGGCAGCTAAAACTGAATATTCTACCCTCCAATAAGATCCTTAGATGACCACGTGACTTTTAAAATTGAAATTTTGAAATTTTATAAAATAGAATGTAGTTGCACATGACTCTGATTAGGGAGTTTTTATTGTGAATTTTTGCATTTTCTTTTGTAATTGTGTTTGAATATATTGTAGGATATTGTACATGGTGTTTAGTGTCAATTTTGTAATTATTTAAAAGTGTTATATGTTTAGATGTAGCTTAGTGAAACACAAACAGGACTATCTTGAGAACAGGAGTGCATAATCCTAATGATTAGAATTTCCTGTATAAAAATAAAGTTTTATCTATCTATCTAAAAGGGAGGGTGGAGTGGCCCTGTATGTCAACGAAAATATCAAAGCTACAGAAATTCAGAATACACACAAGGAGCCAGAAGAACTGTGGGTCACCCTGGAAACAGGAAATGGGACAGCCATAAGAACTGGGGTTGTCTACAGGCCCCAGACCAGGGGAGGACATAGACACATTACTGTTAGAAGATATACAAAACATGTTAGCTAAAGGGGAGGTTCTGATAATGGGAGACTTCAACATGCCAGATATAGATTTGGCTAATACCAGCAGAAACATCTGCCAAAACTAGACACATGGTGGTTTCCCTGCAGGGGGACGGCCTCAAACAACTGATACAACAACCCACAAGAGACAGAGCTATCCTAGATCTAATACTGACTAACACAGAAAGGATCACAGATCTCCAGGTAGAAGGTCACCTGGGGTCAGTGACCATCACATGGTATGGTTCAGTTTGGCCACTACAACTAAATCATCCCATTCCAAGGCAAACATATGGGACTTCAGAGGGCCGACTTTGATAAGATGGCCAACAGAGTTAAGATAGCCCTGGCAAAAAGAAATACGATGAGGGTACAGGCAAAGTGGGCAAGCATTAAGGATGCAATACTTGAAGCAACATCCCATAGTGTTAGAGAGAAAAGGAAGTGCAAAAGAAGAAGGAAACCACTTTGATTCTCAAATACAGTAGAAAAGGTCAGAGCCAAAAGGCTAGCCTTCAGGAAATACAAGGGAACTGGCGGGATGAAGATAGGAGGCATACCAAACTTCCTAAGGAAACAGGAAGGCAATAAGGCAGGCAAAGGCCCACACTGAGGAAACATTAGCACAGACAGCAAAGAAGGTGACAAGACTTTCTACAGGTACATTAGTGAAAGGAGAAAGTCCAGGGGTATTGCTAAGATCAAAGGAGATACAGGGAGCATGTGAGGAGGAGGACCATGTAAAGCATCTAACCGGAATAGATACTTCTGCTCAGTATTTACTGAAGAGAAGGTAGAGCAGGGCCCACAGGTCAGCACCATGGACACAGGGGAGGAGTTGAGCACTAGTCCCTTCACAAAAGAAAGGGTACTACAACAGCTCGATAAGCTCAGTGTGGACAAGGCAATGGGACTTGATGGCATACATGCCAGGGTACTAAAAGAGCTAAGAGTGAACTAGCAGAGCCATTATCAGAACTGTTTAGTGAGTCTCTGAGCACAGGAGAGATCCCAGAAGACTGGAGAAGGGGCTCATGTGAACCCGCTCCACAAGAATGGTAATAGGGAGGAGGCAGGGAACTACAGACCAGTCAGTCTTACCTCAGTAGTGGGCAGGATTATGGAGGCACTCCTTAAGGAAAGGATAGTGCAACACCTGGAATCCATAGGAGCACAGGATCCAAGGCAGCATTGGTTTACAAAGGAAGGTCCTGTCAAACTAATCTCATAGATTTCTTTGACTGGGTAACCAGATTGGTGGACCAAGGGGAGCAGCTGATGTTGCTTACCTTGACTTCAGCAAAGCTTTCGATACTGTTCCACATAGAAGATTGATTAATAAGCTGGGTAGGCTCGGGTGGGTCAGAAGTTGGTCAACTGGGTGGCAAACTGGTTGATGGGCAGAAAGCAGAGAGTGGTGGTAAGCGGTATACAGTCAGAAGAGATGCAGGTCACAAGTGGGGTACCTCAGGGATCTGTCCTGGGGCCAGTCCTATTCAATATCTTCATCAGTGACATTGCAGATGGACTGGAGAGTAAGGTTTGCCTGTTTGCAGAGGACACCAAGATCTGCAACAGAGTATATGACCCAGATGGGGTGGGCAGAATGAGAAGAGATCTAGATAAACTAGCAAAATGGTCAGAAGAGTGGCAACTGGGGTTTAATGCAAAAGTGCAAGATCATGCACATGGGAAGAAACTCTGAAGCCACCTATAGGCTGGGAGGAGTTGCTGGCAGTCACAAGGGAAAAAGAGACTTGGGCATCATCTTCACTGATGACCTGAAATCATCCAGGCAGACCACTAAAGCAGTAGGTAAGGCTAGGGGATGTTAGGGTGTATTAGTAGGGGTATCACAAGTTGGAAGAGGAAGTAATAATCCCTCTTTAAAAGACACTAGTTAGGTCCCATCTGAAGTACTCGTGCAGTACTAGGCCTCACACCTTCACAAGGACATTAACCAAATTGAGGCAGTCCAGAGATGGGCAACCAAAATGGTGCAGGGACTGCATCAGAAAACATATGAGGACAGATTAACAGAGCTCAAAATGTATACCCTAGAGCAAAGGAGGAAGCAGGTGATATGATCGAAAACATTCAAACACCTTAAGGGCATTAACAAGGTGAAAGAGTCTAACATGTTTCAATACAAGAAAAACAGCAGGACAAGAGGACACAGCATGAGATTAGAGGAGGCCGATTAAAGGTAGCGTGAGGAAGTTCTTTCACAGAAAGGGTGGTGGATGCATCGAGGCGCCTACCTCAGGAAGTGGTGGATATGAATACAGTGCAGGGCTTCAAATAGGCATAAGGGAGCGATACAGATGAGTATGAATAGATAGGCCATTGACAGAGCAAAGTCCGATAGCACATTTATAAGGTAGAAAAGAAATGGGCAGACTGGATGGACCTTATGTCCTTATCTGCTGTCAACTTCTATGTTTTTCTTTCATTTGATTTATTTGCTTCACACAAAGGCTTGTTGCCTCTGTGGTGGCAGTTTTGATGTTTCCCATTGTTGCTCCACCCCCTTCTTGACTGTATGCTCGTGCTTTTCTGAGACACTCTCCCATTTTGACAAAATCAGTCCTCCTGAAGTCCAGTACCTTCACTTTTGTATGGCTCGACTCTACAGCTGAGTTTATCATGAACCACACTATTTGGTGGTCACTTGTCCCCAGATGGCTACCCACTTCTAGATCAGGAGATCCTCTCTCCATCCCCATTTGAGTGTACCAGGTCTAAGATTGCTTCCTCCTGAGTGGGTTCCAACACTAGCTGTCTGAGGCATGCCCCATGTAGGGCATCAAGAATGGCCCTGCTCTTGGATGTGGCTGCACCAAAGGTGCTCCAGTTAACACCTGTCATATTCAGGTCCCCCATCAGCAATATCTTGCCTTTCTCTGCCATCCTAAGAATGCCTTCTATCATTTCCTTGTCCATTTCCTCCCCGGAGACAGAGGGTCTATATAAACCCATGTGGATTGTGGTGCCATTTACAGTCTCCAGGGTGACCCACAGCTCCTCCTCTCCTCCATGTTTACCCTTTAATTCCGTTGCTTTGATCCCTTCCCTTACAGAGCTACTCCTCCTCCTCCTCTTCTACCCTCCTGTCCCTCCTGTAGATTGTGTACCCTGGTATGTTGACATCCCAGTGACTGCCACGATATCCAGGCATCCCTATTCTATAAGGCCACCAGTTCAGGGGCTTGTTACCTGAACTACGGGCATTGGTACTCATTACCCTCTATTTTTGATGATCTTACCCTTTTTGCCCCATCCTGTCCTTACTTCCTTTGTCTTTTTCTCCATTTACCCCTGCCCTTCTCCCCATCTACTTCTCTATCTTGGGGTTTTCCTCACTAACTACCCTGATTGGGGGCTAGGATTTCCATTTTCCTTTTCAGTGCCCTCCCCTTGGCTAGTTGAAATGCTTGCCAATAATGCATTTAAACCTATCACCTAGGATACTGGTTCCCCTCCTGGAAAGATGCAGACCATTGCACCAGTGTAAGCCTTCATCCTCCAGGTGGACCCCAGTCCCCATAAAGCAAAACCCTGAGCTCTGCACCAGTTTTTCAACCACTGATTGAATCCCATGGTGTGGAGCACCTAGCTTCACCCATACCATAGACAGGAAGCACCTCCGAAAAGGTTACCGTGCGTGCTACTTGTCTAAGGCCCTCCCAACTCCACAAACTCTTCCTGCACTGCTCTGATCCCTTTCTCAGCCAGGTCATTTGTCCCTAGGTGGACAATGACATCCATCTCCCTCCACGTGCAGCTGCTCCTGCGATTCCTAAGGATTCGCTTCCTGTCCCTCAAGCCATGGCACCAGGCAGACACCTACCTCCCTCACAGTTCTACCCTCCTAACAATGGAGTCCCCCACCAGGAGTTGTTTCTTCCCTGTCTGATCCCATGCTACCCTCCTGTGGGTCTCCTTTGTGGTGGTTCCCACATCGTCGTTGGTCTCACTGCAGGTGCCTCCATAGAGGACCCACATCTGCCAGAGCGGCATATGAATTGTGGAGGTACAACTGGAGGATGCACCTCTGTTCCACCACCCTCACCCTCCCTGTGCCACTGTGGTCCAAGCCACTCCTCTTTCTTGGCAACCTCTGCGGCAGCAGCGGTGACCCTGGTGGTCTCTGGGTGGAAAAGAGGTCCCCAAATCCTGGCCAACTCAGCCTGGAGATAAGCAACCTCTCCCTCAGCCCAGAGAAGTGCCTGCAGATGGGCAACAGCATCCTCCAGAATGTCTCCCAGAAGACTGCTGCTCCACAGCCACTGCATCGCACTACTCCCATCATGTCTTACTTTTATTTATTTTGGTTGACCGGTAAGTGCACTAGACAAATCCTGCCTATTTTCAGGCATGACCGGGAGGATACAGATGAAGGCCAACTGACCTTGAACCAGATTAAGCTGTTGGTGGTATTTTAGTGAATGAGGGAAATTTGGCCAGGACACCGGGGAAATTCCCCTACTCTTTTTTTGATAAGTGCCATGGGATCTTTAACATCCACCTGAACTACACTAATCCAGGCAGATGGGACCTCGGTTTAATGTCTCATCGAAGAGAGCGGCACCTCAGAAGAGCAGCACCCTTCTCAGTACTGGGATATTAACTCAAGTGCCAGATGTGGGAACTGAACCCAGACCCTCTGATCTCCCAGCCTCAGGCGAGTGTGCTACCTACTGAGCCACTGACACTGTAACACCTAAACTGATGTTTGTATACTTCCTCTTTCCTCTCTCTCTCTATTTAAATTTTTTCTTCTCCCTACTTTCCTACTGCCTCTGTGCCCTTAAAGCTCCTGATCATCCTGTTCTGGGAAAATAAGTTCCTCTATTCCTTAGTAGTCTCCTTCTTACTTGCATAGAGTCAGACCTCCAGCAGCTGGGGGTGGAGAGCTACTTTTCCTTCTAGGATGGTGAGTCTTTGTGCCTGTGTGATCACTCCTTCCTGCTCCCAAACAGGAAGTTTCTGTTGTCAGTCAAATCCTCGCCTATAAAAGTAGAACCGCATAAGGGTAGAGGAGGGATGGAGGCAATATAGTCCCAATAAAGTTCTAACAGCAGCTCGTTCCCCTTGCTGTTCTCTACCACAAGCTATCTAGGTCAGTTTTTGAATGCAAACACCAGGCTTCCTTCTCCTAAACCCACTCCCCTAATTCACAGTTTCTTTTCACCTAGCTAACTGCACAGTTAATAATGCCTTCACCAACTCAGACAAACCCACTTTTTTTTTAACCTAAATTGAAGTTCCCAGTAGTAGAGTTCTAGTTCTGTAGTCCAGTAGAGTACTAAAGTTCTAACAGTAGCTCCTTCCTCTTGCTCCTGAGCGCTCCTGTACTGTTCACTGAGCTACCCCCATCCTTTATTAAATACACTACATGATCCAACCCCTCCAACTCTTAAAGGGGTTGCTAATCGCTGAATTTCACTTCAACCCTGGCATTAGCCTGTGATTCCAGACACCTAGTGAAAAGGCTCTTCACCCTCAACATCAGTTTTTCCCCTATTTTTCAAGGTGCTGCAAGTAAAATACTATTCCTCCAGCTGTGTCCCCCAGGCACTAGTATAACCTAATTTCTCCAGAATCATGGACTCCTGACCCTCACAGTACCCTTAGCTCTTCTGCTAATATACTTACCACCCAATGACAGATTTCCAGCCAGCTGAATGGAGACATACCACACACCTAGTACAGGATATCCCTGTGGCTTCTGCTACCAACAATGTCCATCAACCTACCCTGTGCCCTGACCACCCTATGATCACTACTGCAAAGTCTCCACCCCTATCTTCCTACCAATGCTTCCACACTCCTTGCAACTGCCCATGCTCACCCTGGTTCAGACACCTAGAAATTACAAACCTTTATCCAGCCTCAAAGCACTAAAATACCTCACTATGAGCAATCTCCTGCTTGCCTACTAATGTCAGGCAATGTGCACCCCAACCCAGGACCGCTGCACCCCAGATGCACAACACTATTAATGGCACCATTAAACTGGCATCTATAAACATCAGAAGCCTCCACCAAAAATTGATCTCCTCCAGGTGTAGGTGTCTCAGCACAGATCTGACATTCTGACAGTGGTAGAACGTGTCCCCCCAAAGGTGCCTGATAATGCTCTGGACCTGGACAGCAACACGCTCTTCATAGAGGACAGGAGGAAAAGGGAGAGGGCTGTGTCATCCATCTTAAAACCTCCTTACAAGGATCGCTCTCCCAAGATAGTCACCAGTAGTAGCTCACAAGCCCTCGTGGCAAAAGTACTTCTGGGACTTTACAGCAAATCTCTAATCGCCTGCTATATACCACCACATGACCAATCCACAGGTTTCGCAGCTACAACTGATTACCTCTCCAACCTTCCCCAGCTCTGAATTAGTGTTCTGAGGACTTCAACATTAATTCGATGGCTCCCAAGGCAGACGTCTTCAAAGTTGTGACCACTGCCATTAATCTGACCCAAATAGTGACCTTCCCAACTAGACATAACCCTAGGACCAGCAACTGTACCCAGCTGGACCTTATTTTCATCAATAGAGCCAACTGAATCCCTTAGGTCTGAGGTTCTCCCAGACTCCTTAGTGACCACTCCCCGTCATCTGCTTTTGGTCCAACAAGACTCACAAACAACCCAAGAAACCAACATACCAAAGGGTCCTCAAGAAAGGTCAACTCAATCAGTTCCAGACACACCTCTGCAGCCTGGACTGGTCAACACTGGACTCTGCTCCCAGTGTGGCTTAAGCTCCGCACTACGTTATCACTAGCTTCAATGCAGCATCGACATATATGTCCCCCTAAAAAGTTAAGGCCCAGCATGCGTAAACAACCATGGACCCCCATCCCACATGGCCCGACAGAACCAACTGTGGCGCATAACTGGTGCAGCAGGCAATTAGACCCACTGGCAGCAGTAGAGAGCAGTCAGAAATGCCTGCACCCAAGTCATCAGCAAGCAAAGAAGGACCATTTCAAGGATGTGCTCAAACTCCTGGGAAGACAGCAGGAAGTTTTGGGATAACTTAAAGCAACTTACAGGTAAACCCATCAAAACCCACCCCACAATGCTCAACCTTGATAGAAAAACCATCCAGGACCCACTGCAGATAGCCAACACCTTTAACACTGCCTTCTCAGACTTTAATGGTGTACTCCCCAAACTTCTTTGACCCTCCTCCCCCATCAACCTAATGGACACTGGCCCCTAACAACTAACCCACCTCTACCTTAAAACAGTCTCCACTAGTGCTGCCAGAAAATATCTACTCAAGGATCTTGGTAAATCTTGCTTTAGCAGCGACTCTTTAGATCTGAAGCTGCACGCATGGCTCTGGAAGCAGTCCTAGTCCCTCTCACTAAAATTCTGAACAAGTCCCTGTGTCTCGGACAATTCCCCAACACAGTGGAAAGCTGCTGTGACCACCATCCATAAGAGTGGAGATAGAACCCTTCACTGTAACTACCATCCCATCTGAATCCTACCTTCTCTGTCTAAAGCCCTGGAATGGATAGTCATGGACCAGCTCACAGAATATCTATCCATGCACAACATCCAATGCCCAAATAACATGGCTTTAGGGTAATCACAGCACCACCTCTGCTCTTCTAGAATACACCACCTTCATACACAAAGCCCATGACTATGGGCACTTAGTAGGGTCAGTGTACTGTACTAGGCCTTTGACATGGTAAATCACCCCTTCTCATCGCCCTTAGCACCATTGGGGTTTCCTCCGTGTCAGTCGTAGGTTCAAAACTATTTGATAGGCAGATCACAACAGGTAAAAATCTGCAATGCTCTATCCTCCAGTCTACCTATCCGCTCTGGGTTCCCCAAGGCTCCATTTTAAGCCCTTATTTTTCGGCCTCTTTTTGAATTCCCTCCTTCAAGCTTGCCCTGTGACCTACTCCTCTATGTGGATGATCGGTGCTTTTTACTAGCCACCCGACCATGGACTTACAAAGAACTTCACCGCAGTTGAAAAATGGTTTGCAACCTACAGGCGTATCATGAACTATAAAAAGACCAAGTCCATGCTGTTTGCTAGCCCTCACAACAGATTGAAAACCTCCCCACTTACCATTTTAAACAGCCTCAATGTCCCTCTCAATCAAGTTCAATCCTTTAAATACCTCAGTACTACTCTTGATGGCACCTTATCCTTCACTGAGCACATCGACATAACCTCAAAAATAATCAACTGTAGGTTAGGCATCCTCTACAGACACAGAGACACAGTATGTCCCAAGAAGCTGATGATGGCAGTAACTAGCTCCATACTGCCAATTGTGGACTATGGCATAGTCATCTATGGTGCTGCACAGATTCATCCTCAAAAGAATTAGCACAGCCCTCAACAAGGCCTGCCGCCTGGTCTGGGCGCCCACCACTGTACACACACACATGTGAGCTGTACTCCCGGACAAATTGGTTGAACATGAGGACAGAATCCAATACCACACCTGCCTTTATGCAAAGAAAATTAGCATGGGCCTAAAGCCCCTCCCAAACTCCCAGCACCTTCTCACAAGATTCCACAATCACATAGCACTAGGAGTGCCACCAGAAGGGCTTCCATTCTCCTTTCTGCTGGACCTCACAAGCCCAACACTCCTTCAGCTACTGGGTGCCAAGCTGGCTTAATAGCCTTCCTGTCGACATGGTGGGGGTGCCCAAGCTTAGTCCTTTCAAGCATCTTCTCAAACAGCACCTGGTCTTTTGCAGCAGCTGTGACTGCTCGCTTAACCAGCACTATTCCTGTATCCCCATGTGCTCCCCACTCCTCCCTCTTCCAATGCTTCTCCCTCCCTTTCCACTCCCTCCCCTGACTCAGGCCTGCTGGTCTGAGCTGCCAGCAACTCAGCTCTCCAACTACCAACCTCTGGTAGCATCCACCATTTGACAGAGCCATTCCTCCTGGCTGCCCTCACCTCCTGTAATTCTGCTGTTCTTGCCCAGACACTCTAGCTTAACCAACCTTATCCACACTTAACCTGTACCGCTTCTTTACTTATAGTAATTCTACTTTCCTCCAGCTACTCACTGGTTTGTCATTCCTTAACTTCATTCTGTATCGCTCAATACCCAGTTTTATTATGTATCACTGCAAGCTGATGATGCAAAGTGTTGCTGACTCTTAGAATTTCTCTGTATGTACTGTATTACTAAGGCATCTCCTACCATCTGCCCTTCTGCCAAACAGATCTCTCTCTCTCTCTCTCTCAGACACCCTGCACTTGGGGCTCAACCCCCAACCCACCTCTCGAGCACTTCTATGTGCTAACCCCTTATGCTGCTAAAACTAACAGGCTCCCTGTTGGGCACAGTTATTTAGTCTGTTCCTGTATGTATCTGACTGTGTTTACCTATTCCAGTTTTAGTTTTCACTGTATTTTTGCATTCCTTTGTTTAAAGACCAAATTAACCTAAATGTTCTCATTCTAATTCTATTGCCTTGTTTGTCTCAATCTCTGTATAATCACCTGCTTGTTCTAATTATACTAATGTGGAACCTATGTAAAGAGCTCTGAGCTCAAATGGTTAATCCAAGATCAGAAATAAATAAATAAATGTATAAATACATATCTGATGCTGCATCTGTGTAATTTAGTCTCCAACTCTTAGGCTTTCCTGTATGTATTGCATTGCTGAACTTGATGTGGAACCTATGTAAAAAGTCCCTGACTCACAGGTAATTGTAATCTGAGATCTTAATAGAGTAAAAAAAAATCTACTTTTGTCCTCCAAGTACAAGCCCAGCAATATGGGCATTTGAAAAGACACTGCTACAAGGAATGGAAAACTGTTCTCTGAAACAGCCCCTTTCTCTGCAGGAATTTAAGTGCATGGAAAACAAAGCAGCAATGGAGTTAAAAACAAACAAACTGATATTGTGATTAAACATGCAGACAAAGGTGGCAACATTACTGTCATGTCTAGACAGTTCTTTTATAATAAAGTCCAGGAACTCTTATTTGACCAAACTAATTATTGTAACCTAGGTCATAACCCTAAACAGGTTTTCCAGAAAAAGCTGTTTACTATCTTAGAAGAGGCTAAGAATAATGGGAAAATATTGGAACAGGAATTTAAGTATTTCTGGACTGTATCTCTGGTAGTCCCAACTCTGTATATTTTACCAAAGCTATATAAAACTTTCAAAATGTTCCGGCCACCCAATTGTTTTGGTATCGGCTCTTTACACAGAAACCTGTGTAGACCTCTTCCTGAAAGAATGTGGGGAGGAGCTGTTATAGCTCAGAGACACCACGAGTATCCTACACACATTTAATGGATTTAAATGGAAGGAAGGGTACTGTTTCCTGGGGACTGATGAGTCTTCCCATACACTTGTATACGTGCATGATTCAGGAGTCTCAGAATGTGAGCATGTTCTATGGAAACATCCTTTGAGTCAGCATTTCCAGACTGAATTATTTATCTTGGCATTAGATGTTGTACTTCGCCATAATGATTTTGAATTTACGGGATTATTTCATGCAGGTTTGTGGGACGGCAATGGAGTGGCAATGGTGCCCTCATTTGTCAATTTGTTTATGGGCAAGTGGGAGGAAGTAGTCCTGTACACAAAAAGAACCACACAAGACCACATCAAATTTTGGTATTGGTATATTGACAATGTGGTCTGTGTGTGTGATAGACACCAGAAGACTATACTAGACTTTGTTGCCTTAAATAACAATGCCAGAAACTTAAAGTTTATTTAGCATCTGTAGTAAGGAAAGTTTGAACTTCTTGACATCACTTTTTTTTTTTTTTCAGATTTATTCCTCCTCTCCTCAGCTTTGGTCTCCTCAGGAGCACTGAGAAGTCATCCCTCTGTGGTCCGCCTTACTTGGACAGTCCTCCGTCGCCTATGTAGCCTCGGATTATCCCCGGCCAGGATGAGTGGGCCTCAACACCTGAGCAGTCAGTAGCATCGGTCGAGAGGGTGCCAGGCTGGTGGCCGCACACGAGGACAAGCTCCACTGTTCCGGCTCCGCCAGAGCTGAAGGACATTTTCCTATTTCTTGGGGAGCGGCAAACGCCTCTGACATCATCAAGGCACAGAACAGATGCCTGCCACTTCCCCGCTTCTTCTTCTACATCCTCAGTGCTTGTTGCATCTCTGGCTCTGCCAGAGGACAGCAGAGCACCCACTAGGGACCCCTTGTCTCTCCCAGGAGAGGAGAGGAGAGCTGTCCTCTGGATGCTCAAGCCTTCCTCCTCAGCCGACTCCCCCAGCAACCTGGCCTGCTCATTTAACCCGGTCGCCGTGGCGGTTGATATCACTTTCAATGTAATGAATGATGTAATCACCAGTGCCAGGCTACTGCAAACCATCAGCCACTAATAGCCTGTTACAGGCAGACAGTGGCCATATCAAGACCTCACTGAATCTATACCTCGAGGTCAGTTCCTGAGGCATAGGAGGAATTATCTTATACTTCAGACTTTAAAGCTCAATCAGTGGAGCTGAAAAGCAGCTTCATTCAGAAGGGTATTCCAGGGAATGTGTGAAACTGCCAATCAAAGGCACTTAGTACTGACAGGACAGAGTTACTAGGACTGAAAGCAAAAGGCCACAACAGAGAACATGACAAAACTTTTATGCTGAAACTTCGCTAACTCCATTATGCAGCTGTGGTTGATCTGACCAGAGTTTGTTATAATTACTTTCACTAGTCCTTGATTTGTTCATCCCATTATTGTGTAGGGTATATTAGACCATAATGTGTTTCACTTTACAATACCGTGAATTCCATCCTAGGTTTGGCCTATTCTATAATGATGATGATTACTATTTGTAGTTGCACTGTATATTGTATCTTGTCTTGCTATTTTACTGTAATAGATATTTTAGCTGCATACAGTAGTAAGTATATCATTATGAGTTATGCTTTTCAACTGCCATTTTTTCTCCCATTTTGCTACCCCCACCCTCCCTTCCCTTCCCTTTATCCTCACTCAGTTTGTTCCTCGCTATGTGTGGTCACAGGTTTGAAAACTGAATTGTGGCAATATGATTTCTAACTCTGTCTTTCTCTCTTTTTTTACAGATGAAGTGGTTGGTTCCTCTGGGTGCAGGCAGATCCTCAGAGGCAAGCAATTTATGTGGTTACATGTAGGGAGGTTGCATCACCTGGCAGTCATCGCTGCTCTCTGTTACTCTGTTTCTACCTGTGCCTCTATCAAAATGTTATTTGATATAGAAGTGACATTGACTAAGTTGAAATTTTGCTCTTCAGTCCAATGTGTATAATGTGGTTAACTGTTATTACATCATACAAACATTTTTGTATTTATTTTAAATCTATTCATCCATATTTAATATTCATGTTTATCTAAATCGGTTTTGGTTTCTGGATGCATGGGTTCAAGACCCGGAGCCCACTAATTTATATAAAATTTTCGAAAAACTGTGAACATCATGTCCAATTCATCTATGATGTCAATCTCAGTGGACTAGGTAAGGAATTAGTTTAACTTGTTACCCTGCCCCTGACAAAGCTCTACTGAGGCAAGCACCTGGACATCTACATGGTGACAAGACTGTATGTCTGTACCTGCACGGAGTTACATTCTCAATAAATTTGTGTCTTTGCATTTGCTAGAATTTAGCACTAACTGTGTGTTTTTTACTGAGTGAACTGCTGTCTTTGCACTAACCACTCTACCTAGTTATACTTGTGATGACCGAATTCTGCATTCTTTAAATTCTAAACTATTTTGTATTCAAACAGAGACTTATCTGAGAGTAAGAAATGCAGGTGAATGTGTCTGACCCACATCTTCTTTTCCTTAATAGTTTTGAAATTTGGTGCCTGGTGCCCTGTATCTGAGACAAGGTGCCCTGTCGCACAACACTGTGACACCCCTTTGAGAAGTTAAAAGGATCCTCTTCTAATCAGTTCAGGTGCTCCCACCAGGACAGAGTTGAAGAAGGCCACAAGTGCACACTGAATGCCTCTCTCCTTCCTTTTATCATAGATGGCAAACACTTTAGTGGCAGTGTACCACATGCAGCTGCTTCCACATCTCTACTGTGGGTTGTTGCAGTGACACGAATGTGTTTGGATACACGTGCTTGCCAGTACCAATACCACTCTAACTGCTCTTGGTGTTCATTGGTCCTCTCCATCCCCATAAGGAAGGACGCAGGTGTTCTAACCAACTGTATCTGAAATATCCTAAATTTTTCCCATAATATGCTAAGTCCAAAACAGGTGCAGTGTGATACAAGTCCAAAAGTAGCATACATATGTGTCTCTGCTCTGTTTACACCTTCCACATGTTGGTGAGACACAGCACTTTGGGGTGGGGTGCACATACCACTGATCAAATGTATGCTGGGCCTCCTTAAATTTGTTACAGAACTGGAGGAGACCTGTGTGTTCTACAAACAATGGATCAGAATTCCTCAGTTATATCCATCCACGGGTCTTTCTCTCCTATTTCTGCCTTACCGTGAGTAATTGGTTTACCCTCCCTTATAATACCATGTGCCTTTAATATAGCCCCCTGAGTTTAGGGCCTTGTTCCCAATACAAACTGCTCAATGGTATGCAGGACGAGTCTGTGAGGCATGACCTATTAAACATACAAAGATAATTGTGGTCCTGGAGAAGTTTGTACAGGTGCGTGTAAGTGAGGTTTAAAGGACCATAGGCCCCTCCTTACTAAACAAATCCCTCACTCCTTCAATTTCTAAAACGAGGTCTTCCAGACCTGGCAGGAATCCTGTACTGGTATGGACAGTAACAATAAGGTCATGCCTTCTTCCTCCCTTCTTTTTGTGACAGTCTCCTAAGCTGCCAGCATTAGTGTGACCAAGATATTACTCTCTTCTGAGGATCCATACACCTGAAGACCCCTATCCAATGAAGGACCGAAGGGAAAGTCCATTTTCCAGGCTGTCAATGTTGGTATCACCAAGGGATTATTCTCTTTCAGGGATGCATATAAATGGAGATTCCCTACTCCCAAGAACAACTTGAGTGCTGGGTTCATTTTGTCCCTTTTCCAAATCTACCAAACAGGCCTTCAGCATTCCATTTGCACATACCAGATGTGTAGCCAAGGACCATGCCTTTAAGTCTCCTTTTGCTGTGGGGCATTTAAATCTAGCCAATCTCACTCTCAGCCTCTACCCCTGCCAAATAAATCTTGAGCAAGTCCCATCTACCTTTAATAGACCTTTTAATACATCCCAGGGGAAGCATTTGCAAGAGGTACAGGATGCAGCAGGGCAGAATAATCATTTTAGCTAGGTTTATATCCACTAAGCACGATATGGTGAGAGAGTTCCACAGACCTACAGCAGAGCCCACCAGGATGCAACATGGCATCCTGTGACACTGCATGACAAAAGAGATTAATTGCCATTGACGCTGCCTTGTTTCCTGCAGTAAATCTGTTGTAGAATTCTGCAGTACTGCACTGCATCCTGGTAGGCTGCCCTGTAGATCTGCTGCTACCTCAGCCGGTACGTACTCAGCTTATTGTTCTAGTCTGACAGCAAAGCTATCTTGGGACTCACTTTTATGCACGAACGACTGTGCACCACCTTATAGGGCACGGGTCACACCCTGAAGTCTGGCTTCAGTAAGGACAGAGACTTTATGCTCCATATTTAACATAACAACTTTTCAATTCAGTGCAGAAAACACTCCCATAGCTATTAGGCAAACTAGCAATACAGGATTGCTCCATTGCTCCACAACAAAAGCCTATAAGTAAAGAGTTTCCTAACACTTTCTGTTCAGCCCATTTGTTGTAAATCAGCATTACAAAGCTTGATTTTATCTCTAGTGTTTTAGATTACATTGGCTAAAACATCACCTTCCTTTAACTCTCTTTGACTTCTGCCTGCATTTCTAAGTGTCACCTTCCTGTCTCACAGTGACAAAGCTAGAATGTGAACAAACAGTGACTTTACACCCAGCGCTTTGATATTACTCTGCATTTCAGAGTTCAAATTGCAGTATTTATTATTTATTTATTCTTTTAAAGATCTATGAAAGGTGGATGGGGCTTATGAGGAGAGACTGAGGGCAATGATGATGGTATGTAAAATGGTTGTTTATACTGTGTCCTGGGAATTTCCTTGTTCCGTCTCTTTTCTGTGTACACTCTGTACCTGGTCACACCTGGAAATGAGCTTCCTCTCAGTGTGCCTATCCCGGTTATCAGTTTTAATAAATAATAAAAATAAATAAACATGTACTCCTGGAAGACAGGAGAGAGGGACATGATTGGGACCTTCAAGTACTTGAAAGGGATAACTAAGGTTCATACGGAGAGTCTCTTTAAGCTGAGTGGCAACCATAACACGAGGGGAACACTCTTAAGCTGGAGGGTGGGAGGTTTAGGAGGAAGGTCAGGAAGCACTTCACAGAGAGGGTGGTGGACACTTGGAATGCACTGCCAGAAGAGGTAATCTCATTGAAGAAAGTGGGAGCTTTACGAGAGGCTGGGACAAGTATAGGGGGCAGGTAAGGGGCATGGGGTAGGGAGGATGGGAGGGTGAGGGAGGGCAGGAGCATTAGCTCAAGCTACGGACCCTGCAATGTGAGCAGACTTGATAGACCAAATGGCCTTCTGCTGGCTTCTTCATATGTTCGTATGTAAGGAATCAAACTTCTACATAAGGTGCTTCAGCCTACACTGTGTAACATACCTGAAGAAAAGGCAGTACTATATGCCTGGAAAGCTTGTATCTGTAACTGTTCATTAGCTTAATAAACATTTGGAGCAGATTTTGAAGCCCCTGAAATTCTCACAGTAAAGCAACAGTTTTTCCACATTCGCTGTGTTTCAAAGGTGGAGCTGCTTTTACAACTGGTTCTTACTGATTTATGGCAGCTTGCCACTGTGTTTTCGCACAGCTGCACAAAATGTTACATCTGGGGATCAGATGCAACATCCCCGCAGCTGCACTGACTGAAAAGCAAACCTCCACACATGCAGAGTTTTCATCTTGCAACAGTGGCTGTGGTGTGGGACTTAGTCCTGATCGCTTTGATAATCGAGAGCGATTATTTTTACTTTACAGAATATTCTCTTTTGTATCTCTCTTGCTTTTTATGTGAGGCTAACATGGTACAGCCCTATCTTAAGCTGATCCAAACAGTGATTTTTAGTGAAAGTATGGATCCTACCCCATGCTATAGGACAGTATATGTCAGCTGCCAAAAGGAACGAGCAAGTGGCCATACCACAAGTGGCACGCTCAATGACAGCAAGGAAGCACATTCTGATGCATCTGATTATAGAAGGAAATGCAGAATGGCAACTATTTAGAAAGGCATTGCAGAGGGCAGGGTGTGGAGTAGGCTGATGATAGCCAGTCTGTGGGATAAAATACAAGAAAGAAAGAAAGAAAGAGGGGAGGAAGAAAGGAGTTGCAGAGAAATGTGGTGACCACCATCCACAGAAACACAGAGTGACACGACAGATGAGGAATTGCTTGTCCACTCTAGTCTCACCGTCTCCCTACCTACTGTAACACTGCAGACCCTACTTCATGTCTGGCTTTACCTCCCTTTCCCTACCATTAAGGTCTCTTTGCCTATCCCATTACACTTTTGCCCCACCACCTCCACTGGCAGGCTGTTTCAGGCATCCACCACTCTTTCTGTGAAGTATGACATCCTTACATCTCCCCAAGCCTACCCTCCAGCTTCATAGCACCCCTTGTTCTTGAGCATCTTTACTCCAGCGGAGAAAGAAAAAGCATCAAGACCTCCCTAAATGCAAAGGCTATGCAAATTAAAGAGGGGCATAATGTTCTGAGAACAGCCATAGAGAGCAGGATAACCGTATCTGCAGTTAGTCTGAGAAGAGAGAGTCTATAAAAGCACAGGAAGGTGAATAGGCTGAGTCAGAATAAAAGCAGACTACACCTTGGGAATTCATGGAAGATGAGAATGAATCATGGTGAAAAACTAAAGTACTAAGAATTTGGAACACCTGCAGCCCCTCCCCACCAAACACACACACCCAAACAAAGGAACAGCCACCAGAAAAGTGATTACAAAAACAAAGGTGCATGTGGCAGTGGGACAACAAGAGTCTGATTAGGGCTCCAGAACCACAGGATCAAAACCAGAACCAGATATTAGACCAGGGATGGAGTGCAAGGATACCACAAACTGGCCACAGTCATGCCCGCTAAATAGACATGAAAACAAGAGGCCAGGACATGTGCCAACACCTAAGAGTAAAGGAGGCCAGAGTCTAGAGACAGGAAGGATGCACAGCCCACAGAACTGGCCAGGAAGAAGGGTCCAGGGAGAAAGAAATGCACCAAAATACTGAAAACATTTCATTTTATGAATGACATGAAGCCAGGAGACAGACGCTAGCCACCAACAGAACGTCCGTGACAGCAGGGAAACAATCCCACACAGGGACATGTGTAGATGCCCCACTTCTAAAGGGAGGTGAGAAAGAGGTCCAATCGGAAGGGGCCAAGGTAGAGGCAACCAAAGTGGACTGGAGCAGAAGGGTCCCCCAGAATCACAGTAAACAGCTCAGTCCACAGCAACAGCAAGCTCTCCATAGTCAAAAACCTAGGATGGGGATGGGAAATGTAAGAGCCCCTGCAAAGAGCGATAACCTGTCCAGGTCATAGAACAACACGAGGCCTAGGAACAAGCAGTGACGAGCTAAGGGTAGATGAACGGAAAGAGGAACCACTCAGTAAGCCATAACACAAAGGTAGGGCAGTGAGACAGGCATCCCGCATGGAACCAGAACATTTTGTTGGTCAAACTGCCAGCGCAGGAGCCAGATGCAAATGGGCATTCCAGTAAGGCAACCAGAAAAGTCAGGAAATACCCTGCATCTGTGATAACAGTGGAATGAGCAGCCATACAAAATGTAAAAGATATAATAGCAAATAGACACAGTCCTGAAGGTCAGGACTTTACATAAAACTATCCAGCCATTAGGAGACCAGGAAAACCTGGAGTGAAACCCCGGGTCCACACTGAGAGAGTAACAGGAGGACAGCCTGTAAGTAAGTTCAACACAGGGTACTTATCAATGTGAAACAGTGAATGACATGATAATGAGGACAGGCTAGGATATAAAGGAGAACGCAATCACTGTCAGAGAAGCCAGCCCCTGGCAACAAACTACAAGGCCGGCAAGAGCAGCCAAGACAGCTGAACAGTGGCATGAAATCCAGGGATGTACACTCAGGAGTCTGAATGACCAGAGACCAGAAGCCATGGACTGAGCAGAAGCATCTCGCAGCAAGATGTAGGTCACTGTAAAGTGTGACACAGCCCAAGCCACAGGAGAACACAACACTGCCACGCCTGCAGCAACAGCAATGGCATGTTTGAAAGGTCATCAGGCACACAAGGGAACTAGGAGACTGAGGCTGCCCAGTACGCAGCGGTGACAATCACATAAGGGAAAGTAAGACAGCTTTATTTATATGATGCCCAATCCCAGGGCCCTGGGTACCCTACAAAAGCAGAACAATCAAGAAATCTTTATTTAACCAGGCAAAACACCATTGAGAAAAGAAAAATAATTTTCAAGGAGGACCAGGTGCACAGATAATAAAAGTACAATTAAAACAATAAAACAGATGATAAATATGCACTGTCATAATGACAAAAAAAATACAAAATAAGAAAATTACAGCATCATACCCCAGAACAGGCAATAAACAGGTGGGTCTTAACTAGTTTAGATTTACAAATGATCAGGAAGCGGCGCCTCTCACTTCCAAGGGAAGAATACTCCACAGAAATGGAGCTGCCTCAATGCCTTATCCCCCCTCCCCGACTCTGACTATTATAAACGAGATCTCGGAACAGAAATAAGCCCTGCATCCACTAACCAAAGGGAGCGGCCAGAAGAGTATGGTGTCAGGAGATCTCACAGGTAAGCCTGACCCAAACCATGCAGGGCCTTGTAGGTTAACAAGCACACCTTGAAGTTGATGTGCCACCACATCGCAGCCAATGCGGAGTGCAGAGAACTGGCGTGATATGCTTGAAGTGAGAGTTACCAGCAACCAGATGGGCTGCTGCATTCTGGACCAGCTACAGGTGATGCAACAACTTTGCAGATAACCCCAGGTAAAGAACGCATTACAGCAATCCAGTCTTGATGAGATGAAGGTGTGCATCTGTGTTGTGCTAGGTCAGCTGGCTCAAGAAAGGGTTGATCCGGGAAATATTCGGAAGGTGATAAAAGCCACCGTGGACATAAGCTGCCATTGGAAAGGAGGAAAGATGGCTGCTGTAATGGACTGACAGTCTGCAGCCTACGCTTGCTGCAGAGGAAAATACCTCTCTTTGTTTTTACAATTTTTTTACCTTACATTGTGCAGTGTGGTGATAGCATAGCCAGGGATTTATTGTGACGAGCTGCAGTAGCTTAGTGCATTTGTTGTTTATCACCCTGGTATGCCCAGTGTTACTGTAATTGTTACAGGCAGTACCAGTCACATTATAATTACCCATGCTGTTTGTGGTTACTGCTTCTGGCTCAGTTTGCCATTTCAATGGGCATTCATCAATAAAGCCACGGGTGTAGGTGTCTCCAGTGGTGCTACCAGAATGTACATTTGAATGCAGTGCCTGGAACTGTCATTTACTGTCTACCATGGTGTGCTTCTAAAGCCAAGGTGCCTTGTTGGTTGGCTGCAAAGGCGCCATGAGTGCCTTTACTCAACTATAGCCCAAGCAGTGAGACAGTCTGAGTGTCTCTAGGTCCTTGTTCCAACATGGAAGAATTTTTCAACTAGGCTGGTTTTGACTGTTTTGCTTTGTCGATAGTGTAGCATGAAGATCCAAGGACTGTAATAATGGTGATGCTTTACTGGTGGCATTATCTGCACTAAACCACAGTCCATTTCTGCCATCTTTTTTTTTTTTGCATCATTTGTTTATTATTTCTGATTTTTTCACAGAAAGAAAAAAAGACATACACAACATAAATATAGGTAAATAACCTATTAACATATTAACAGTCAGATCCATTTCATCACTTTAGAACAGATTCTTTCCACTCAGTAAGCAAACGAAGACAATTCTTCTGAACTATTAACCCAGGTGATGTGGAGTCGGCCCGCCTATATTTCATTTCCATGGACACCCTCTCCTAATGTAATCATTTCAAACCAACCTCATTAAGTATAACGCTTGCAACATTCAGAGATTTCTGCCATCTTAAAGTGTTTGTATCCAGGTATATTTTACCATCTCCAACTGCTTGGACCTCTGTGACCCTCTGTTCTTTGAGGCTTGAAAATTTAGGGATTACCGCAGTCGTCAGGATTTCATCTGTTCTCATCACCTGCTCTCGTAATTTCTATCAGAGCTGATCGAATAATCCCTATTTGGACAAACTGGTTTTCTTTCCTGCTACAAGCCTTTCCTGCCTTGGTTCAATGATACCTAACAAATCTATTTGCCTAGGCATTCTAGTCTGTGTGAGGTCTGACCGAGTGCACAGTCTACAGTGACAGAGCGGGCTTTAAAGGGAAGCATTTTGTTTCAAGAGTTTGCTGAATCTAGAGATGTGAGACCCTTGGAGAGAATGATTCCTTGAAGGGCTATTATTCTTCTTCTGAGAGGTTTTGTTTAGTTACCCTTTTCATGCATTACTCAGAGTGTGGACTGTTGATGCGTGATGAAGAGTAGTTGGACATTCTCATCTACCTTCATCTTTGTACTCTGCTGAAATTGCTCAGTGACTTTGGTTACTGGGACAGCTAGGGGTGCTACTTTGTGAAATTCTGTATATATTTTATATGTTACTGTTAAAGTGTATTTGGTATGATTGGTGAGTGACTGGTATGTGACTGGATCATAGAGAGAGTTGCTTGGGGGTAGTAGTTGCTTTGGGTGGTTGTATTTTTTTTTGGAATTTATCTGGGTAGGGGATTATCTAGGGTTCATTGTAAATTGCTTTTAGTGGTTAGGAAATATTTTGAGGAACCAGGTTGACCTCACCTCCTGTTCCCTGGAGCAGCTTGACTGACTCCACACATTTATCACCCCACAGCCCTTGAAGTGGCTTTCTGTCACTGCAGGGAGGTGGGGACAACAAGAAGGTGAAGTTACTGAGAGTTGTTTGCTCCAGAAATGGGATAGGTGAGGGCAAGGTCGAAAGGAGACTAGAACAAGGGTGCTCCCTGTCTGGGTTCTATCCAAGGGCTCCGGAAATGTCACTGGATATGGTAGCTGAACCCACCAGCAAGGCCTCTCCCTGAGGGGCAATTCATTGTAATGCCAGGTCCCTCAGGATTAAGACACCAATAATGGCAGATTCTGTCATGCATTCCTTGGTGGATCTGGTGGACATCACTGAGACCTGACTGAGAGACAACTCTGGCCTTGTGCTGGAGGCCGCCATTCCACGAGGATACATGGTGGAGCCCTGCCCTTGGCAGAAGAGTAGGGAGGAGGGAAGGCCATCTGTTCTACATCTGGCCCGAGACTTGCAGCCTACCTAGTGGGTCAAATCTGGTTGTTTGAATGCATGGCCGTCAACCAGGTTGTTTAAATGTGTGGCCGTCAAGGGTGAAGCGAGTGGGGGGCAGGGTCTTTCTCATTTACCATCCCCTGGCTGCAAGAGAGGATTTCTACAGGAATTTGGGGAGTTCGTCACCAGCCTGATGTTGGAGTACCCTAGGTGGTTTGTGCTGGGTGACTTCAGTGTTTGGGCCGATGACTAATCCTTTGCCTGGTCAGCAATCCCTCAGACAGATGGAACTGTTGGACTTACACAGGTGGTTACCTCTGCTGCTCGTGATCTTGGTCATGCCTTGAACCTGGTTTTCCTGTTGGGGCTTGACCTTTTAATGTCAAGGATGGCCCAGTCAGTTGGTTGGGACATCACATTATGAGTTTTCAGATCAGGGCCCCTTAAACATGTTAACCCACCATTGAAGTCAGTTCACTACCAACCTTTAAGAGATGTGGACCCTAGTAGATTTGTGTTGGTACGGACTGTTTGAGCCCGTTGCAGGTGTGTGCTGATGGGATCAAGAAAGCGGTGGAAGCTAATAATATAGCTATTGCTGCAGCTCTCAGCTCACTCACACCTTTTAACGATGTCCGAGAGTCTCCCAACAGAGCTCCTCCTGGTTTAGTGAAAAGCTCATAGAAACATAGACTGATGGCAGATAAGGACCGCTTGGCCCACCTAGTCTGCCTATTTCCTACCTAGAGGATAAGCTGCAGATCCTATTTAACCAACAGCCTATTTCTTCCTACCCCCACAAAATGGCCTTATGTATGTCCCATGCATTCTTGAATTCTCCCACAGTTTTAGACCACAACCTCCTCAGGAAGGCTGCTCCATGTGTCTACCACCCTCTCTGTGAAAAATACTTCCACACATTGCCCCTGAGCCATCCCCTCTATCTTCAAATTGTGTCCCCTTGTTCCGTGATATCTCTTTTCTGAAAGATGCTGCCCTCTTGGACTTGTTGATTCCACTGAGGTACTTAAACGCTTCTATCACGTCCCCCTCTCACTCCTTTCCTCAAGGGTATACATATTAAGCTCCTTTAGTCTCTCCTCATATGGCTTCTCTTGCAGACCCTTCACCACTTTTGTTGCCCTCCTCTGAACTGTCTCCATCCTGTCTATGTCCTTGAGGAGATGGGGTCTCCAGAACTGGCACGAGTATTCCAGATGGGGTCTCACCAACTGTTTGTACAGAGGGATAACAACTTCCTGTTTTCTGCTGGTGATGCCTCTCCCTATACATCCCAGTATCCCCCAGCCCTCCTACCACCTTCTCACATTGCTTGCCAACCTAAAGATAATCTGATATGATTACCCCCAGGTCCCTTTCCATTTTTGTTGTTGTTACTACCCTCCCCACTGTGTAATCTTCCCTGGGTTTTGTTTCCCAGGTGCATTACTTGCACATCTTTGCATTGAATCCAAGCTGCCATACTTCTGACCATTCCTCCAACCTTGCCAAGTCCCTTCTCATCCTTTCCACACCTCCTTGTGTATCAACCCTGTTGCAGATCTTTGTGTCATCTGCAAAGAGGCATACTTTTCCTTCTAGTCCCTCTGCAATGTCCTTATAAAGACATTAAAAGGACTAGACCCAGTACTGAACCTTCAATTACCTCACTAGTAACCCCTGTTTCTTCAAGTGGACTCCATTTACAATTACCTTCTGTGTCCTGTTGTTCAGCCAATGTTTTACCCAGGCTACCACCCTGGGACCCACCCCAGGCTGGTTAAGTTGACTACTAATCTTTTGTGTGGACTGTGTCAAATGCCTTGCTAAAGTCTAGGTAGGCCATGTACACAGTCCCTCCTGATCTACTACTTTGGTCACCCAGTCAAAGAAATCAATTAGATTCGTCTGACAGGCCTTCCGCTGTGAACCCATGCTGACTAGGGTCCGGTGCCCCACTGGCCTCTAGGTACTCAACAATTCTTTCCTTCAGAAGTGATTCCATCACTTCCCCTACCACAGAGGTCAAACTGACAGGTTTGTAGTTCCCTGCCTCTGTATTGGTCCCACTTTGTGAAGGGGAATCACATCAGCCTTCTTCCAGTCCTCAGGTACCACATCATCCTCCCATGATTTGTTAAAAGGGTAGTCAGTGGTGACACTTGTTCTCTGCTTAATTCTTTTTAAAATTCTGGGTGAATTCCATCTAGCTCCATTGCTTTGTCCACCTTCAGTTTTAGGAGTTCTTTCAGAACCCTTTCTTCTGTGAAAGGACTGGGATCAACCCCCTCTCCAGAGTGCTTCCGTTAACTGGATTAGGCACCTCCCCCACTTCCTCTTTTGTGAATACTGAACAGATATTCATTCAGTATCCCTGCTTTTCACTGTCACTCTCTGCCCACCACCATCCATTCTATTCAGCCTCACTATCCCTCCCTTTGTCTTTCTATATTACCTGATATACCTATAAAGGTTTTATCCCCTTCTTAACCGAGTTAGCTATCTTTTCCTCAGTTTGTGCCTTTGCTATTCTGACTACCCTCCCTGCTTCCTTCTGCCTTAACTGGTACAGTTCTCTGTCCTGCTCCTTCTGTGTTTCCTTATACTTCCTAAATGCTATATTTTTCCCTAATCTTCACCACCACTTCTTTTAAGAACCATAGTGGTATTTTCTTTCATTTTGATTTTTTATTTGCTTCACACAAAGGCTTGTTGCCTCTGTGATGGCAGTTTGATATTTCCCCATTGTTGCGCCACCCTCCTTCTAGCCTGTTTGCTAGTGCTTTTCTAATACTCTCCCATCTTGCCAAAGTCAGCCCTCCTGAAGTCCAGAACCCTCACTTTGTATGGCTTGACTCTGCAACTGAGTTTATCGTGAACCACACTGTTTGGTGGTCACTTGTTCCCAAATAGCTACCCACTTCTAGATCTGCGATCCTCTCCTGTCCCCATTTGAGAGTATGAGGTCTAAGATTGCTCCCTCACGAGTAGGTTCCAAAACTAGCTGTCTGAGGCATGCCACCTGAAGGGCATCAAGAATGGCCTACCTTTAGATGTGGCTGCGGCAAAGGTGCTCAAGTCAACATCTGGCAAATTAAGGTCCCCATCAACAGTATCTCCCCTTTCTTGCCATTCTAGGTATGCCATCTATCCTATCCTATCCTTGTCCATTCCCTCCCCTGACATTGGGGTCTGTAGACAACACCTGTGCAGACTGTGATGCCATTTCTAGTCTCTAAGGTGACCCACAGTGCCTCCTCTCCTGCCTGTTTACTCTTTTGTTCAGTTGCCTTTATCCCTTCCCTTACATGAGAGCCTCCCCCCTTTTCCCCTGCCTGTCTCTACTGTAGGCTATGTGCCCTGGTATGTTAACATCCCAGTCATGGTTCTCTGTGTACCATGTTTCTGTGACTACTGATATCAGGCATCCCTCTTCCATCAAGGCCACCAGCTCAGGAGCTTGTTGCCCAGACTACTGGGCGTTGGTACTCATTACCCTCCATTTCTTGATGGCCTTACCCCTTTTGCCCCATCCCTGTCCTTATTGTGTTTGTTACTTTCTCCATTTACCCTGTGCTTCTCCCTAATGACATCCCTATGTTGGTGTCTACCTCACTTAGTACCCTGATTTTGTTTTGGGGCTAGTTTTCCTGCTCCTTTCAGTGCTTCCTCCCTTGGCTGGTTTAAATGCTTGCCAATGAAGTATTTAAACCTATCACCTATGATCCTGGTTCCTTCCTGGACAGATGCAGACCATCACACCAGTGTAGGCCTGCATTCATCCAGGTGGACCCCAGTCCCAGTGAAACCAAATCCTGAGCTCTGCACCAGTTTTCAACCACTGATTGAATCCCACGGTGTGGAGCAACCTAACCTCATCCGTGCCATAGACAGGCAGCACCTCCGAGAAGGTTACCATGTGTGCTGTTTGTCTAAGGCCCTCCCATCTCCATAAGCGCTTCTTGCACTGCTCTAATCCTTTCTTAGCCAGGTCATTTGTCCCTAGGTGGACAATGACATCCAGCTCCTCCCTGTGCAGCTGCTCCTGTGATCCTGAGTTTGCTCCCTGTCCTCAAGCCATGGCGCCAGGCAGAGCACCTTGCCTCCCTCTCCCTTCCTCCCCCAGTTCTACCTTCCTAACAATGGAGTCCCCCACCAGGGTTGTTTCCTTCCCTGTGGGGTCCCATGCCACCCTCCTGTGGGTCTCCTTTGTGGAGGTTCCCAGCATCCTCCTTGGTCTCACTGTGGTGCCTCCAGAGGAGAACCACACTTTCCAGAACGGCATAGAAATTGTGGAGAGGTAAACTGGAGGGATGTGCCTGTGTTCCACCACCCTCACCCTCCCTGAGCCCACTGTGGTCCAACCACTCCTCTTTCTTGGCAACCTCTGAGGCAGCGGCAGTGACCCTGGTGGTCCCTGGCGCGGAAGAGGGTCCCACAATCCTGGCCAACTCAGCCTGGAGATGAGCAACCTCCTCCCTCAGCCCAGAGAGTTGCCTGCAGATGGGACAACACTGCATCCTCCAGAGCGTCTCCCGGAGACTGCTGCTCCACAGCCACTGCACTGCACCACTCCCATCATGTCTTTTTCTGCCCCTAACTGGTGTTTGGAATACTTATTCTTTCCTCTGTTTATTTGCTTTTTTTTTCTTTTTCTTCCCCATTTACTTACTGTCTCTGTGCCCTTTAATCTCCTGATCTTCCTGTTATAAGACAAGAAGTTCCTATATTTCTCAGTAGTCTCCTTACTTGCTCAGAGTCAGACCTCCAGCAGCTGAGGGGGACGGAGAGCTACTCTTGCCCTTCTAGGATGGTGAGTCTTTGGTAGCTCTGTGATCACTCACTTCCTGCTCCCAAACATGAAGTACCTGTTGTCAGTTAAATCCTGTGCCTATAAAAGTAGAACTGGTTTAGGGTGCGGAGGTTGAGGGATGGAAGGAGGGCAATATAGTCCCAGTAGAGAAGTTTAGTTATACCAGTAGCTCCTTCCTCCTGGTGTTTTCTGTCTGTTCTCTGGCAGGCGCTATCTAGGAGCAGTGCTTAAATCTGGTTTTAACCTGCCTCCTTCTAGCTAAGCCACTCCCGTACTTTTGCAAATCTTTCTACACTTAGTTAATTTCACAGAGAATTTCCTTCTGATACCTGTGACAAGCACCTAGATAAGTACACAGATAACGAACAAACATGGTACAGGGATTGCATACAAGTCCTATGAGGACAGGCTGAAGGACTTGAATATGTACTCCTGGAAGAGAGGGAGGGAGAGGGAATGTGATAGAGACATACAATTGACCTTACAGGGAGGAATAGGGTGCGGAAAATACTATTTTCCAGTGAAAAGATGTTCCAGGACTAGACAGCATGGGATGAAGTCGGAAGGAGGGTGATTCAGAGGAAATGAGAGGAAGAATTTCTAAACACAAAGGGTGGTGGACAAGTGGGACACCCTGCCTGAGGAAGGGGTGAGGGTTGAAAATCACAGGATTTAAGAGTGCATGGGATAGACATAAGGAATCCTGGAGTAAGGGGCAATAGACTTCTAGAAAAACTTAAAGTGGTCTTTTGAGCTCAAATGGGCAGACTGGGTGGGCCAGAGGCCCTTATCTGCTGACAGCATCTATGTATGACCCACATCCCCAGGTACTTACCCTGGACTCCAGCATGCTTACCTCCCATGACAAAGAGGTCTTTGTGACCTTGAAGTGCTGGGCTACTATCACTGACATGGTATGCGAACCTGTACACTGTGTTTTATGAAGCATTAGAATATTCTGTATTTAAATTTCTGCTTGCATTTGAAAATGAATTATTTAATAACTTTGAATTATCAGTAACGCTAGCCTGTAGTACCGATTCTTGTTTAATTGCTTGCCTCCCATGGCAGGGTCTCCAGGTGCCTTCCTGTGTCCCTTCAGGGTTGCAAGATCTGGTTCCGTGACGGTGGGTACCTGGTCAGTGGTGTGGGGCCTGCAAGGGACTAGTCACTGCCGTTTTGGTGGTGTTCCACCTGATTTCTCCCCAAGGGGCTACCAGCACGAAATGACAAAGGCATACACAGCTGCGCTCGTGCACACATCGTCTGCAGCAGCCCTCAACCCCTGAAAGAGCCTCTACATATGCTGCCCACCAGCCTCGACTGTATGGCAGAGGATGAGATCCCCACCCCAGAGAAAGAGAGCCACTCGTCAGATGCCCATCACTCCTTCCCAGACAGGCCTCCTGTTATCCGAGTCCATTTCTGAACCTGGGTCACCCTGCTGCTGCACTACCTGGTTGGCCTCTCCTGTTGCAGTTTTTTATTTATTTTTATTTTTATTTAATTCTTTTTAGATGACCCAGAGAGGCACACACAATCACTCCTTTACAGTTGCGAAAGCCTAGAATATTTTTGAAAAGCAAGAGAAAACACTGTTCATGGCTTATACGTACTAACATGTAGCATAAGTGCTCAATAATAATAATAATAATAATAGAAGAACATGAGGGATCCATAATGCCTATTAAGAGGCTTTATTCCTGATTTACCATACTATTCAGTCTATCTTTCATATATTATCATGACACGTTTCAGGTAAAAGACATATGGGCTAACAATGGGCCAACCGGTCTGTACCAGGGAGTTGCAAAGGAGGGAGACCCTTGACGTTCAGGGCACCAGGTCTGGCTGATCGGCCATGTATTGGAACCAGGAGGTCCACCTGTTCATTAACCGGATGTTTATTCTGTAATTTTGTCATGAGACTCTCCATGTTGTAGATCTTATGTATAGTGTTTTCCAGGTCAAGACTGATGGACGGGTTCATTGTAGCCATAATTTAGTGATGACTTTTTAGCAGCCCCTAACAGTATATTGATCAGGTAAATATGATGCACCCCTAACCTGCTTAGAGAAATGTAGTAATAAAGGTGTCACCAGATTGAGATTGCCAAGAGCAGAGAAGAAGTCTGTCAACATGATGCATGATGCATGGAACGGCCTTCCTGAGGAGGTCATAGGGTCAAAAACAGTGGGGAATTCAAGAATGCATGGGACAGACATAAGGCAATTCTGGTGGGATGTAGGAAGAAGTAGGCTGCTGGTTAACCAGGATCTGCAGCTTATCCAATAGGTAGGGAATTGGGCAGACTAGGTGGGCCAAGTGGTCCTTATCTGCGGCAAAGTCTATGTTTTTATGTTTAACATCTTCTTCACCTCTTCCAGAAGACAGACAGCACTGGGTAGCACCAAAAATATGCACAAGTTGCTATCAAGAATCACAATTCCTCCAACAGGAGGAATCCCCATAATTGAGTATTTGGCGGTTACAGGAATTAGTGGTTTTATGCGGCCGTTGCCAGATGTGCAACCAGTCATCCTATGACAGCTCCAGCATCAATTCCGCCTCCCAGTTAGTCTTAATAATTTCCATTTCCTTTGTTGAGGTATTTGTTACCGCCTTATAAAACCTTCAAATCAAATCAATCTTTATTTATAAAAGGCGCCTTTTCAAAACCAAGGTGCCTGTACATAACATGATAAAATCAATAATTAAAACAATATTAGAATTAATCTAGGCAACAGCATCTAAAATGATTATACGCTAAGCTAAAAAGATATGTTTTAAAGCCCCTTAAAGCTTTGGACAGTCGGGCAATCCTGCACCCGATACTAGGTAGCATGGGAGCACTAATTTGAACTGGGCTAACAGGGAAAGCACTGAAGGGGAGACTGAGTGGAGACATCCAAACCCAGCTTGGTGGAGAGGTAGTGACAGATTTGTAGATAGTGAAAAAGTCTCTCTGCAGTAGGGAAAATTCCTCTCTCAGCTGGGTAAACATTTTGAATATACCCTTGCATAGAAGTAACAAGTGTGAGTGAATCCAAGCCCATACTATCTCCTAAATTCCCTATCCAGCAATGTCAGGTTGAATTCGGGCTCTGCACCAGAATACTGAACCATTTTACCCAAACTGATTCTCTGACCGTTGGAGGTACCTCCACCAAAGAGAAGCATAGCTGAGGTGAATAACGAGAGTTTCTGTATGGTCAATCATCTGAGGTTGAAAGACTGTAGTAAAATATAAAAAGTAGGCTCGTGAGAGCTCATTCTATGCATAGCCAGTGGGGGGCGCTGTCCAGAAGGCGCAAAGCCAACTTGCCAGAGTGCGTCAGGGTGGCTGAGTGAATATTTATAAAAGATTAGGTAGGGCCAGGCCTTCCCTCCTTTAGGGAGATGTAATTTTGTAAAGCTGTATGAGGTCTAGCTCTCTCCGTAGAAAGGTTGAGATAGCTTTATTCCATCTGTTGACTTCTTTCTGGGAAATGGGAATAGGAATATTCTGCATTAGGTACAAAACCCTAGGGAGTATATTCATTTGAATAGATTGGGTCCTGTTTAAAAAGGAAATGGGAAGATGTAGCCATCTTTTAAGATCTACTTGTGCCTGGGAGAACACGGTATCATAGTTTAATTTGAATACCTCAGATGGGTTCAAAGGGAGGCGAATGCCCAGATATGTAATAAAAGGTTGGTTCCATTTAAATGGGTATCTGTTCTGACTCCACTGTGGGAGGGGTTGTTGTATCAATAATACCTCGGTTTTATCTTGATTAATTTTATAGCCTGTAATCTGCTCTATTAGTGGTAGACTTTCCTCCACAGTGGGCAGAGAAACTTTGGGGTGGTAATACAGAGCAGGCGATCGTCCGCATAGTAAGCAAGTTTATGTTGGAAGCCATTGATAGAATATCCATGCAATTGTACCAGTTGTCTAAGATACTGGGCGATAGGCTCTACATAAATAGCAAACAGATATAGGAATAAGGGGCAGCCATGATAAGTGCCACGGAGAGTTGGAACCAGGAACACAGGTTGCCATTCACATTAACCATTGCCTCCGGTCTGTCATAAAGACCACTGATGTCATAAAGGAATTTTTGCAGGAAGTCACTTTTTTTTTTTAGGGCAGACTGCAAAAGTGCCAAGTGACCCTATCAAATGCCTTTTGGGCATCTAGATTTAGGATTATTGGAGGTGGGGAGAACAGGAGACATGGGCATGGTTCATTATCTAAAGTGTCGTTTAATGTTGTCTGTGGTTTGCAAGTTAGTAAGAAGCCTGATTGATCTGGATGTATTAATGTTGGAGGATATCATCAAGACGATGGGCTAAAATACCGGTATACGTCTTGAAGTCCTGGTTTAATACTGATGATATGAGTAGCATAAGTGAGGAGGTTTCTGGGATTTTAAAATGACTGAAATTTACAGCTTACCTCCAGGATATAGGGTACTCTGCTGTGCCATGACTCGACTGCATGGCCTCTAACAGCGGACTCTTGACTCCACTGTTCCCTTGTACTTGACTGAAGTCGTCAGGGCCTGGACTTTTATCATTTTATGGTTCTGGAGGGTGTTGAGTTGTTCTTGGGAAGAGACTGGGCTCGCGGTCTTTCTTTATGCCCGAACTAGGGTGGGTAATGTTAGATTGGATAAAAGGAGAGATCTGCTGGGGTTAGGCTGAACAGGGTCCCTATACAAGTCCTCATAGTGTTTCAAGCTAGTTAAGATACATGAGGTAGTGTAGTGGATTTGGGCTGAGCTAGGGTCCTTTATGTTCGTGATGGTCACCATTTGTGTCTGTCTACAAAGTCTATATGCTAGACTCCTTGATGCTCTTGCTCCTCCCTCATAGTAAGCCAGACAAGGGCCTGTTCTCTATGAGCAGTCAGAAGGTGCTGTATATCTTGTTGTCTGGGTTACTTGATCAGCTAAACTGGAATCTCCTTGCATATGGGCTTCCTGAGAGACTTAAGTTACTAGCTCTGTATGTTTTCCTGGTAAAACTTTTGAAATAAATAGAACATATGTGCCACTGAGGTATGTAATCTTGGATCGCTCCAGCCAACCAACAGTTTCTGAGTTGACATCAATGCCTTGCAGTTCAATATGCTTGGCTGTAGGGAGGAGAGGTCCTTGAAACAGATTATGATTTATTAACCCAATTTAATCACTACTAGTGTGGCATATGTTGGAAAATTCCTTATTCCATTGCTGTCATAAGAGACAACTATATATTCTCAAACGTCCCCCTTTTAAACTGGGTTTTGTAGTACTTTTCCAATTGACATACACATTGTAAGGTTCATGGCCCATTTATGGTAGCTGAGTCTGCCCCACAATCCAGCGACTGTGCCTGTTTTGTTTTGTGTTAGCCAGAGCCAACAGCCTGGGCAAATGCAGCTGTCATTGGCTCACCCTTGAGGAGGCTTTTCCCCAGAGGAGTTGTAAGGGTGAGAGAGCAACTGGACTGATAGAACTTGTTTAAAGAGACCACTTCTGCAGGAACAAAGCATTTGGGGCACATAAGGCCGAGTGTATGAAACCCTCCTGTTGTTGTACTAGGGGATGAAAAAGAAAAAAAAACAACTTTGTGCACTCTGTAGTATCTTTATCTTTACAAATGACTCAAAATAATCAAAACTGGCATTTTAAAGGCTATGTTTAGAGCAAATGGGAGGAACTGAGGAGCAGTATTGGTATTTTACCAACATCACTAACCCAGAATTACTTTAATGTCATTTAAGCACTGCCTTTGCTAGAAAAAAAATAAACAAGTACTGCTTTTCCCATGGCTGTTAAATAGTCTGAAGACTGCTGGCTATCCACTGTGTGAAGATAAAATGACTATATTTCCCAAAGTTCTTTATGAACATGCTTTGCATGCCAGATGTTCCGAGCAATGTTTCCTGGTTTGCGAATAAGTTAAGTAGACTCTTTAAGCCCATTTTTATGGATGGTGTTAACTTTCCTTCAGCCGGCTCAATGGAAAGCTG
This sequence comes from Neoceratodus forsteri, assembly GCA_016271365.2. Lineage (NCBI taxonomy): Eukaryota > Metazoa > Chordata > Ceratodontiformes > Ceratodontidae > Neoceratodus > Neoceratodus forsteri. The sequence goes on from CM057451.1 coordinate 1,100,551,771, forward strand.
AAAGGATGGGTCAGGCATTCCCAAACTGGCAGAAGCAGGTTATTGCCAGTGTACAGTATCTGAACCCTGCTGACTCGTTTCTCTAAATTATGGGGCGTTAGGTTAGCTCACAAAAGGTGTGGTAATCTTAAAAACAATACAACCATACAGTCCACAGTAGTTTCTCTACTGCATGAGAAAGATGGCCTGGCCCAGTGACGCCTGCTAGTGCTGCACACTGCCACATGGAGGGCTGGGACTGAGTCCTGATCCAGACTCAATCACCCCCAACCCAGTGGCCTTTTGGTGTCATGCGGAGGCATCACCTTCCAGGGAGTTAGCTGGCACCAGACAAGTGAACAGGCCATAGCAGGGCGTCATCGGATATAATAGTTGTGGGGGCTAATGCCCCACACCTAAAATCCTAACAAAGTTAAGGGTGTCTGGGCATGCCCCCAGGAAAATTTGAAAATGTTACCTTCAAATCGTGGTTTTTCTTGCATTTTAATGGTGAAATATATGTTAGAAAAGCCTGATTATCATAACATTTATTTAATGGTACTTGTGGAAAAATTTGGTTACTGGACCACAGAGGACAATGGAAAGAGACACCATATCCCAGCAGATCTGCTGGGAAGGTTACAGGACCCCAGAGCAAGTAAGAGACCAGCCAGACACCATTATCCCAGCAGATATGCTGGGAAGGTTACTGGACAGGTTATTATACTTGGGCAGGAGTTTGCATCACAGGCTGCAGTGTCTGAACTGGCTAATAGCCTGGCTAACCACTTGTTTGTTAAGCTTGCCACAATACAAATCCCTGAGAGGTCAGGTGCAGTATAAGGCAATTTAGGAAAGAAAAGTGCTATCAGCTCTTCACTACTCAACTGACAATAAATGAGAAAAATAATAAACAAAACAATGCAGACTGCAGTTAGTAAAGCTGTGGCACTCACAAGTCGTCTGTGAGCTTTTTAATTAACCCACACAACACAACCCCCTCCCATTTCACATGGTCTCTCACACTGCAAAAAAAGGTAAAGTAAACACTAAAGCTCCCAGCTCAACAAGTATGAGAGCTTTGATGAATTTTGAATGAATAAGAATAACGGAGTAATACATATATTGTGTTGTAACTTCAAGAAAAAGAGGAGCTCTGAATGAATCTCAGACTCTGCTCTCTGCTGCTCGCTCTACCAACAGAAACTGTCTCACTATTTCTTGCTGCAGTGCACACAGCGGAGTCAGGACTAGTGTGTACCACGTGTGTGTTGGAAAAACACACCACGTGTTTGTGCACTGATTGGCCCGCTGTGCAGCAAGCTGCTATGCTGTTGGCAGGAAGAGGATTACCGGGTGCCAGTCACAGAAATAGAACGCTCCCTCATACTCCTGTCTATCACTCCCAGTTTTCCAGTCAGAGTCGTTTAGGTTGTTGTGAGTCCCCTCCCAACCCAACCCCTCGACCCTCCACAAGGTAGATGCCATTGCTGCCCGCCCCAAACCAGACCTCACACTGACATGAGTGCCTGCTGTGCTAAGTACCCACAGAACAAAGAACCTGCTCACAGAAAAATAAACTTTGATGGCAGATAAGGACTGCTTGGGCCCACCTAGTCTGCCCATTCCCTACCTACAGGATAAGCTGCAGATCCGAGGTTAACTAACAGCCTATTTCTTTCTACCCACCACGCTCCCTCCAGTGAGTCAGTGCTACTGCTCATTCACAAACTTCACACTTCATTCTTCTCAACATTTTCCTAGTTCTGACATGACTCATGTCAGAACTAAAAATACTATGAAAAAATGTGAATGTGAGACAATTCCCAGTATCAGTTGTAACATTCAATTTGTGTTTGGATCAGATGCTTTTGTTTTCATACTCGGGATCCCCTCATTTCAGTGAAATTTAGCATGTTGCTTACTACCATGTGTGTATTTATTTTAAGCATTTTTCTCCGAGCTACCAGTGACTATGAACAAAGTAAACCAGTGACACTCAGTCAAATGATTGACCCCAATGGCTCCCCAATACCTGCCTCAGTGGCTGCTGCCACCACCAGCGAACTTGAAATCCCCACCCAAGCTGAGCAGCTCTTCTCTCTCTTCTCTGTCTCCCGGGTGTCTCTAGGCGGGGTCTGACAAAGACAAGTCCAATCCACATCTTCTCCTGTTTGTCTCTCTCTGAGTCTCCTCCTGTCTAGTGACTCCGCTCCGCCTCGGTTCCCAGCCCACTGCCCAGGTTGCGCATTCATATTTAAAACACTGCAGCTTGCACTAAATCACTGATTGGCTTGCTAATTATCTGCGCTGCTCAGTCCTTTTGCTTTTCTCCTCTGGATTTGAGTAAACCCTCGGGAGCCATCAAAAATCCAACGGAGAAAACAAAAGTGTGCTCTAAGCGGTCGTGAGGTGAAAGCACTCCATGACAAAACAAAGTCTGGTTAGTGGCTACATTAAGTTGCTCAGCTAAGCTGTAGATGGATTGAAACAGCCGAAATGATTGGGGGGACTTTAACTTAGATTGGGATGGGCTGTAGCCTCCCCAAAAGCAACGTGGTGATGCCACTGGCAGATAGCCTTAATGTTGCTGTCGACCATGCAATGTTAACCATCTTCTGTATACAGACAGCATTAGTAGATGGCTACTGGCCATTGCCAGGGGTGTTGGAAGGGCTTGGGGGAGAAAATCGCGACCTACCCAAAAGAATTATAGCCACACTGCTCCACAAAATCAGGAGCTATGACAGCCTCAGTGGCCTTCTATACTAACTTCACAGTCTCAAGAGAAACCCTGGTGTCCAGAAATGCATGCAATCATTTGGGCTCCATCCAAGCACCAATGAGGAAGTCAGGGATCTGGACTGGAGTCATCCAAGGTGAGAAATGTGTGAAAGGGGTAGCTGGAAACAGGTGAGCACGATGGGAAGGCAGATGAAGAACAGAGAAGCAGTCATGTAGCAGAGGTGAAATAAAGAATAAATTGTTAAAGAGAAAAGAAGATGCAACAAAATACCCTACCTGGAAGACCAAGGATTGTGTGTTAATTGCAATTCTTTAAAAGCTGTGCAGCAGTCAGCTGGGGAGGGTGGACTGGGGGCACTAGCACAGGTGAGGAGCTCGGCTCCCAGGGTGGTCAAGCATGGGCCACCTGGCATTCCTGAACCACTTATCAACAGACTAAGGAGAGGCAATGGCACTGGCTGCTAAGCAGCCCCTCCCGTGACCAGAGGAAGGGCAGCACTGGCGACCCCTCCATTAACGGTGGTGGGGGCCACACACACACACACACACACACACACACACACACACACACACGAATATTTCTAACTATATTTATATTTATTTTGGGATGGTTCCCCATCTTGGGCATGTAGTTTCTTCTATCTTCCCCATTCAGCCAATGGTAGAAGATGAAAATGATTAACATTTATATATAGTGTTTTTATACTCCTTGTACTCCAAACACTTTACAAGCAATGAGAGACTGGTAGTGAAGCGACTGTAAGCATGTAGTGGCAGTTCTACAATACATCCCCACTCACACACGTCATCGACAATTGTATGAACCAGTTTTACTAGAAGGATTACTGGCTAGGACACCAGGGACAATCTCTGTGGGAGGCGGTGGACTGTTAGATGAAACAGGCAGGTCAAAATGACTGTGATGCAAGGCACTTGCAGCGTTGTTTGTATTTAAAAGCAAAACAAAGACAAGAACTGAAAGTGACTAATGCAGAAAAGTCCATTATTGCTTGCACAGTCTTTGTAGTCTTTTGTAGGCAGATCACCTGTTCACTGGATAGTTTAAATTCCCAGTCTCAGTTTCAAAGTTCTAAGCCTGCTGATCTGGTAAGCTATGTAAGTTGATTTCCACTCATTGTGCTCAGTCAAATGTGATCTATGTACCTCAACTATTGTAACTTACTCAAACGTCTCTAAAGTGCTTTAATCTATGTACCCTATTTGTATGATTTATCATGTTGCCTGAACCAATGTATGTTAACCCTGCTTATACCTGTATGCCTGATGTTCATGTATTGTTCCATTGTAACCCTCCCGGTCGTGCCTGAAAATAGGCACTTGGCTGTCCAGTCGCCACCCGGTAAACAAAGGCAAATAAATATAAATAAAATAAATACATTTTACAGGCACAGCTTATTTACATTACCAACTTGCTACAGCAGTCTCCTCTCAGAACTCCGAACACACCCTTCTCACACTGACTCCTGGCTGAACTGAACAGATCTGCTTCTGATCCAGACTCAGTCTAAACTCTGCTTCTCTTCACAAGGGCTTTTTATACAGGGTATTGAGCATGTGATCCACCCTTACAATAATTAGGGTGAATAACTTCCTAATGGTACATTTTATCAGCATGAAAATTTGATTTTATGAAAGATATATATATACACACACACACACACGCCATGCATACTGTACGATACGCACACACAACACCAAACATCTCCCTAAGTTATTTACCAAAATGTTTAGGATGCACCAAGAAAACAGAGAAATAAATGAATTGGGGTGGACTCCAGCTTGATTCCACCTTCATACTCCTCATACAAATTAGCACAGCCCCACCTGCCTACCTTGGTTGCATTTAAAAGCAGCAGGTGAGGCCGGCTGACCACCACAGATCACAGCAGCATGAAGGATGTTAATAGGGTCATGAGGCCTACCTGGCCTCAGGTAAATGGAACATGTTGAGTTCTTATTTCATTTCGTCTTGGGTGAATATTTGACAAATTTTTCACTCTTATAGTATAATTGCATTTATTAATTTAGTTATTGGAAGTTGTTATGCTGTTTTAAGCTAGAATGTATAAGTTGGTATGAAGCTTTGAATTTCTGCTCTATATTATTATAACGCGTCCTCGGCCTCCAGGAAGGGACCCATTATTCATTCAAGCTATTCACTTGACATTTTTCTAATGCCCATCAGGGAGCAAAGAGCTCTCTTAATATGGCAAGTTTTGTTAGGGTCAGATGTGTGGGCACAGAGATACTGAGTGTCAAAAATGTGAAAATTACAATTTTTGTAAAGTAAATCAGGCAGCTGCACAAAATGGTGTGGAATTTTGGTCTGAAATTCTCAGGGTAGACAGGTCTGAAAGATGTGCCAGGGCAGCAACAGGCATGGGGTGTGCCTTGGTGTTATCAACCCTAACGCTCACACCATTCTCATATGTTGCACCCATCTTGGCTTATTTACTGATGGAACAAGGTGAGCGTTAGGGTTGACAACCCCAAGGCACACTCCACGTCTGTTGCCGCCTGCTCACCAGGGGTGGGTGCTAGGTTAGAAATCCTAACACGCCATTTCCTACTTTTGATGCTGGAACCGTAACTAGTGCATTAACAACGTTTTTTGCAAAGAATATATAAATAAAGACTACTACTGCTACTACAGCACAGTACACCTTTAAAGCATTTCTTCTTTCATTTATCTCCTAGTGCATTCACCTTTTAAATGTGCATATATATTGTCACTAAGTCTATTCTCAACAACTTTTTACATATCTGTGATTTTGTCTTACATTTGCATTCAGTTCCTCCATGTGTCACTTCTAAGTCAGGGACTTCTGGCTGAGAAACACATGAAGAGCTCCGTTATGTACTGCGTATGACTTTATCTGTTTCTGTTTAACACTGTTGCTGGGTTTGGATGAACTCTCTGCTAGATCAGGCCCTCTGCCACCTGTACTGAAGTGACAGGTGGGAGAGAGGAATGAAATACAAGGAAAGCCACAAGAAAGTCCGACTTCTGGGCTGGAATTTTGTGTATGTGTGTAAAATGGGCTAGTAACTTGTACTTTGGGCTCACCACTGAGTCTTTGTATAAAAGCAGAGGAAGGCACCAGAGCGGCATGTCCGCTTCTGGTTCTATTAGTGGTAGTGCTTACGGCAAACAGCATATAACATTACAACTAGTCCTGCTACAAGGCTAGTGACTGATAGGAGCAGGGAAGGCATCACTGTAAGGAAAGGCACAACAAGTAGCCATCCTGGTTTTAGAGACCGAATCTTCTTGCCTTTAAACACAATGTAGAGTTGCTGTTTTTTCAGAGCACCACATAACACTAGCCACCAGGCTGGCCATGGATTTGATTCACAATCGAGGAAATCCTATTATGAAAGAGAAAGGAAAATAGAAAGCCAAAGAGCCAAAAGAAAGGAACTGGGGATGGCAGAAAGAAATACCCAAGGGGGCGTGTTTCTGAGTGGCCAGCCCAGATACCAGATAGAGGGACAGGACAGAGGAATAAGGAAACCGCAAAGAAGATTGGGTAAGTAGAAGCATCTATCTATATTTTACTGCATATTCAGATTCAGTGTCACCAAAGGGGGCTTGAAGGATCACACCACTTAAAAAATAGTTCTTAGAATGGTCTAATCCTGCCACAATCTTACTCTTGCCTGAAGACGCAATGCTGCTCCCACTGGCAAACTGGTAAATCCTGGAGTGGATAATAGTAGGTATGAAGCTTGGGCAGAGCCATGGGGCAGAGCAGCTGACCTTCCTCTGTGCCCAGAACAGCCTGGAGGGTCAGAAAACTTATTACCGAATAGAGGATATTTATTTTTATTTGTTTATTTCTTCACTGTGTAGGTCCAGCCAGTCCGGGGACCATTTTTAGGTACGACCCAAGCCATGAAGAAGGCACACAACAGTCCAGTAGGATTGCAGTACATAAGGACAAAGTCATAAACATAGTTAACAACATAGGACATATATAGAGAACAATGTGGTACATAGCAAACAGAAGCTGTAACAAGGCAAAAGGATTGACAGGTAACAAAATACATAAACTGCAATTCAAAATTGCTGGAGGACAGATACAGTGCAGTGACAAAATGCTGTGTTCAAGGAAGTATTTACAGACAAAGTTGCCCAGAAGGGTAGCGCTACAGAGCATTTTGAACAGGAGTTTGATGATGGAAAGTGAGAGCTAGGCAGGCCATTCCAGAGGGTTAGAGCAGTAACAGAGGAGACCATTTTGACCCACACAAGTTGCAACAGAAAGTGTCTCCAGGGTAGGAGAAGAGTATGGATGGGAGACACATGGATATGTTAGTCACAGAGTAAGCATGGCTAGCGACTCAGCTTCTGTAAAGAAATATTTGATGGCCCTTCTGGAAGAAGAGGAGGCCAGATATGAGCATGAGAAGGGTCAGTTAGAGAAAAAAGAGAATGGCTGCTGCTGATACCCGACTGAGCATTTACAATCAATATAGTAATTATGCACTGAAACAGACACTGACACAGAAATCGCTACTCAGCCCTTAGCAGTACAAGAACGAACATAATTCTGTTCCTGAGTTCATAAATGTTGCTTTCCTATTTTGCTATATGATCTCATTATAGCAGCAGTGAGAGAGCTGCCTGGAGAAATTTCTTCTGCTACCTTAATGTGGACATTCTCTGGTGAGAGCAGAGCTGATTTATTTCAAACGTTTTACCAGGAAAGTCATCCTGAACTGGTATTAGCCCATTTCCACATGTGTCTTGGGGGAGAGTGAGAAAGAGGAGAACAGAACAGATGCAAAGTACAACATATAAAATAATACAATAAAAACAAATGTAAGTACAACAAAACATACAATTTCAACAATGCTTAAGGAATAAATTGCCATACAGTAAATTCTTGGAATGGGCAAAGAACATTGAACAGTAAAGCAGCGCAACAAAATACAGAATAGTGAGAAATATCTGCTACTATGGGTGGGGCTGTGCGATGTCAGTGCAGGTGAAAAGCAGATGAATAGCAGTCCGTCCTAATATCAGAAGCAAACTGCACAAGTGAACTCAGGATTCACAAGGAGAGATTTCAGAGCGGGAAAGGAAGGAGCAGAGTGAATGGAAGGAGGAAGACAGTCCCATAGTTTAGGGAAGCAGAATGAGAAGGCAGCTTGGCCAGCAGTAGATTGTATTGGTGGGACAGCAAGAGCAAGCTTTGCAAAGGAGTAAGAGGTAAAGGGGAAGAGGTGAGAAGCAAGCTAAGAGGAGAGAGCCAAACCAATATTTGGAAATGAAGGAGGCATAGTGGGGTAAGGCACCTGGCACTGAGGAGGGGAGGAGGGAGCGGGATGATTACAGAGTACAATGGTGAATACACAGAGGTTTGTCAAGGGTAGTTTTGGTGCCCATACTTGTGGAGGGATGCTGCCCTTCTTGAGATGGTCCAGAGGACAGCATCAAGGATGATTCACAGCCTGAAGGACCTGTCCTATGAAGAGAGACTACGGTAGTTGAACATGTACTCCCTGGAGGACACAAGCGATGAGGGATATGATAGAGGTCTTCAAATATTTGAACAGGATAAACTGGGTCAACTCTGACAGACTGCTTCAGTTGAGGAAGGATGGGGCACAGCCCAAGATTGGTGAGGGAGTTTAGGGGAGCGAAGCATCACTACTTCACTGAGAGGGTGGTGGCACCCTGGAACTCGTTGCCATCGGAGCTGGTGGGGATGGATACAGTGGGAGGCTTCAAGAGGATGAGATAGACACAGGGGTGTAGTCTGGGAGCCGGTAGATAAAGGGTCTGCAGGGGGAAGCATGTGGGGGCAGCCGCAGTGAGTTAACTGTAGGCTGTTACTCCAGCAGACTCGATAGACAAATGGGCCTAATCTGCTGGCAATTTAGTATGTTAGAATGTTAAAGCAACAGAAGGCCTGAAGAGGGGTCCAGTCTATGACGCTCTGCCCCTTGCTTATGATTATTGTATGATATCTGTAAAATAAATAACTGGTCTGTGTTTGAAATGGTCTCACACAAGTTAGCAGATTTGGCCTGTAACTTAAAGGTCAGTAGCTGGAACTACAGGATGCAATTAAACTGACCAGGAGAACCATTAGGTAAGACATCCTTCTAAGAGAAACAGTTTATGGCCCTCATAACCTGTGCTGCCTTTGAAGTCCCACATATATGACTTTTATGACATAGCAGGAAGAAGTCGTCACTGGACTGACTCTTGATGGTTTCTCATGTAGTTGAGAATAAGGGACATGAGTGTGGGATTGTTAAGTTCAAAGAGAAATGTTTAATTAAAGACTGTCATATTTGGGAAATGGCTAGTTACATATTTTTTAAAAGCATATGACTCACTTCTTCAGAAACACTGATATAAGAATATTAAAACTGGGGAGGTGCTAGCTGACCTCATCAAAGAGGGTTGGGATAGATACAGTTAAGAATGAAACATAGTATGGAACGGACACATATGAAATAGACTCTGACTAGGACAGCACTTAGAAAGGTGATAGTCAGAAAGCACTTAAGTCTTTGTGGTAAAAGTGTTGTTATGAAACTTTATTTTTGTTTTATAAGATTGTAAGCTGTAGGATATATTCTGCTAATTTTACATATTTTTATCATCTTTTAGTAAACAATCATTTCTTTGAAATACTACCTGGGTGTCTGTCAGTTCTTTCTGCATGTGATGTATAGGTGGTTAAGTCTGACAGCTGTTTGAAAAGCTTGACTGTGTTACTGAGCTTGCTTAAAAAGTAACTACTTAGGTCTCTTATAGAGTTAAAAAGGTTAATTTTGGATACCTGGTTAGGTGCCCTGGTGAAATATTTTACTGCACTCCTGAAGAGGATACATATCTGAGCCTGTACATTGGGTATGCTAGCATAAGGTTCACAGTTTGAATCCTCCAGAACTCAAGACTAAAAGGTGATTCAGACCCAAAGCAAACAGGAGGTTACCCTGTCTTACCTGTTCACACTATTGCGCTCTGAGGTTGGCACTGTGGCAGCAGAGGGCCTGACCTGTGGAGTGCATTTGTGACAGATCTGGTTGGCAACAGTGCGATTTAAAGTAATTGGTAACACAAGTTTTAAAAGTTCAGTGTGTCAGCTAATACTGTACAGCTCACTTACAAAATAAGGCAGTGATTTATTTTGAAAAAGAACTATATAATTTGCTTACAGTCAAAGTTCCTACCTGTTTTTTTGTTTTTTTATAAGTGCAAGTTAGAGTAGCCATAGTTAGGGAAGAAGATGGCTTCCAACTACAGCGGGTACACTGCAGACTACTTGAGGCAGTTTTCCAGGACAGAGTAGTCCAGTATGAGGGGAAAGCCAACAAGCAGACCCTCATAGATGCTCTGATGGCCACTGATGCCCAGAGCATTGAGTCACAGTCCATGACTGGAAAGGACCAAACCTTGGGCATGGAGGGCCAGAGTCCAGTGCAGTGTCTGGATCCAGTGAGGAGGACAGCAGGGCCAGTGCAAGGAAAGGGCCACAGCAGCAGGGGAAGGTCACCAGTATTCTGGTGCCAGAAGCAATCAGGCTACACATAGAATTGCGGAAAAAGGAGATGGAGTTCAGAGAAGAGACACAGCTTTAGCGAGAAGCAGAGCAAGGGCAGCAAGCAGCAGAGGAAAAGGAGTGAGAAGAACAGCGAGAAGCTGAGCGGAAACAGCGATAAGTGGAGAGAGAGGCAGTGAGCCGCAGAGGAGAAGAGGGTGAGAACAGTGAGAAGCTGACTGTGGCGCATGAGCGCCAGAGGCAACATGAAATGGAAGCTATGACTCCAACCACCAGCACCAGAGCAGGTAAGTGGCCTGGGTTTAACTGGAACTACAGGACTGGGTTACAAATTAAATTCCAAATTGATAGCTGAATTTAAAGAGGGGAGGATATGGATGCCTTTTTAAATTCCTCTGAAAATGTTTGTATTCAGGCAAATATTCCTAGAGGGTCCTGGAGCTTCCAGCTATCCCCACTACTTACCGAAAGCTTGAGATGCATTGGTCAAATGGACAATGAGGACAGTAATGATTACAGCAAACTTAAAGCTGCACTTTAAAAAAGTTTGATTTAACTGCATAAGCATACAGAGCTAAATTCCATAAGCTCAAGAAAAGCCCTGACATGAGCTACAAGGTGCTAGCCATGAAAATTCATCAGTTTTTAAAATGCTGGCGGGAAGGAATTGAAGCAAACTCTGTAGATACAATTGAAAATGCTATATTGTTAGACCAGTTTTTGGGGCATGCCCAGCAGAGCTGAAAACCTGGCTGGAGGACCCAGATCCCAAAAGCGGTGCAAGAGGCTGCTGAACTCTCAGACCGCTATGCCAAGAGCAGACCTGCTCTGAGAGCAAATGGGGCAAGGTGGCAGCACAGAAAGGAAAAGCGTGCCTTCAGGACAGCTAAAACCCTCATTGCCTAACATAGAAACATAGAATTTGACGGCAGATAAGGACCGCTTGGCCCACCCAGTCTGCCCATTTCCCTGCCTACTGGATAAGCTGCAGATCCTAGTTAACCAGCAGCCTACTTTTTCCTACCCCATCCCCTAGAATTGCCTTATGACTGTCCCATGCATGCTTTAATTCCACCACTGTTTTTGACTCCACGACCTCCTCTGGAGGCCGTTCCATGCATCCACAACCCTCTGTGAAAAAATACTTCCTTAAATTACCTCTTGAGCCCCCTCTATCTTCAAATTGTCCCCTTGTTCTTGCACACCTCTTTTTGAAAGATGCTACCCTCTTGGACTTTGTTGATTCCTTGAGGTACTTGAAAGTTTCTATCATGACCCCCCTCCTTTCCTCAGGGCTATGCATATTAAGCTTCTTTAGTCTCTCTTCATGTCTCCGGTGCAGACCCTGCACCATTTAGTTGCCCTCCTCTGGATAGCTTCTATCCTGTCTATGTCTTTCGAAGACTGGGTCTCCAGAACTGCACGCAGTACTCCAGATGGGGTCTGACCAGCTGTCTGTACAGAGGGATACTAACTTCCTGTTTTCTACTGGTGATGCTTCTCCTATGCATCCCAATATCCCCAGCCCTCCTTGCTGCCCTCTACATTGCTTGCCCACCTTAGGTCATCTGATATGACTACCCCTAGGTCCCTTTCCATTTTGTTGTTGTTAGTATCTCACCCCCATTGTGTACTCTTCCCTGGTTTTGTTTCCCAGGTGCATTACCTTGCACTTCTTAGCATTGAATCTAAGCTGCCATACATTTGACCATTCTTCTAACCTTGCCAAGTCCCTTTTCATCCTTTCCACCCCACCTTGTGCATCAACTCTGTTGCAGATCTTTGTGTCATCTGCAAAGAGACATACTTTTCCTTCCAGTCCTCTGCAATGTCGCTTATAAAGACATTGAAGAGGACTGGTCCTAATACTGAACCCTGTGGTACCCACTAGTAACCCCCTTTCATCAGAGTGGACTCCATTTACTATTACTCTCTGTGTCCTATTTTCCAGCCAATTTTTACCCAGGCTGTCATCTTGGGACCCACTCCCAGGCTAGCTAACTTGTATATTAATCTTTTGTGTGGGACTGTGTCAAATGCCTTGCTAAAGTCTAGGTAGGCCATGTCCACAGCCCCTCCCTGATCAACTATTTTGGTCACCCAGTCAAAGAAATCTATCATATTTGTCTGGCATGACCTTCCTGCTGTGAATCCATGCTGCCTTGGGTCCTGTGCCCTCTGGCCTCTAGATACTTGACAATTCTTTCCTTCAGAAGTGATTCCATCATTTCCCTACCACTGAGGTTAAACTAACAGGTCTGTAGTTTCCTGCTTCTGCCTTGCTCCCACTTTTGTGAAGAGGAATCACATCTGCCCTCCTCCAGTCCTCAGGTACCACCCCATCCTCCCATGATTTGTTAAACAGGGTAGTCAGTGGTGTCACCAATTCTACCCTTAGTTCTTTAGAATTCTGGGATGAATCCATCAGGCCCCATTGCTTTGTCCACCTTCAGTTTTAAGAGTTCTTTCAGAACCTTTCTTCTGTAAATGGGCTGGTATCAACTTCTGTATCCAGTGTGTTTCTACTGTTTGTTCTAGGTACCCCCTTCCTTTGTAAACACTGAGCAAAAATATTTGTTTAGTATCTCTGCCTTTCACAGTCTCCTCTGCCCACCCTCCTCCCCTTTATTAAGCCTCACTATCCCTCCCTTGGTTTTCCTTCACTCCCTGATGTACCTATAAAGGTTTTATCCCCTTCTTAACTGAGTTGGCTATCTTTTCCTCGGTTTGGGCCTTTGCTGTTCTGACTGCCTTCCCAGCTTCCTTTTGCTTTAACTGATACAGTTCTCTGTCCTGCTCCTTCTGCAATTCCTTGTACTTCCTGAAAGCTTTCTTTTCTCTTGAACCTTCACTGCACTTCCTTTGAGAACCATAGTGGTTTCTTACATCGTTTAGTTTTGTTTATTTGCTTCACACAAAGGCTTGTTGCCTCTGTGATGGCAGTTTTATTATTCCCCATTGTTCTTCCACCCTCCTTCCTGCCCATGTGCTAGTGCATTCCTTAGGCACTTACCCATTTTGGCAAGTCAGCCTCCTAAAGTCCAGTACCTTTGCCTTTGTATGGCTTGACTCTATTGCTGTGTTTATTGTGAACCATACTGTTCGATGATCGCTAGTTCCCAGATGGCTACCCACTTCACATCTGTGATCCTCTCTTCATCTCCATTTGAGAGAACCAGGTCTAAGATTGCTCCCTCTCGAGTGGGCTCCAATACTAGTTGTCTAAGGCATGCCCCTGTAGGGCATCTAGAATAACCCCACTCTTGAAGTGGCTGTGGCAACTGCACTCCAGTTAACATCTGGCATATTCAGATCACCCATCAGCAATATCTCCCTTTTTTGCCATAATAAGTATACTTTCTATCATTTCCTTGTCCATTTCCTCCCCTGAGAAGAGTCTGTATCTAACCCCTGTGCGGATTGTGGTGCCATTGCGGTCTCCAAATTTACCACAGTGCTTCTTCTCCTCCCTGTTTTCTCTTTTGTTCTGTTACTTTGATTCCTTCCCTTTTGTAAAGCTACTCCTCCTCCTCTTTACCCTCCCTGTCCCTCCTGTAGATAGTGTATCCTGGTATGTTTATGTCCCAGTCATGGTTTTGTGCGAACCATGTTTCTGTGACTGCCACGATATCAGATGTTCCTCCTCCATCAAGGCCACTAATTCAGGAAGCTTGTTACTCAGACTACGTGCATTGGTACTCATTGCTTTCCATTTTTGATGGCTTTACTTTCTGTTGCAGCATCCTCACTGACCTTTCTACCTCGGTCTTTTTCTCATTTAGTTAACCCCAGGTTTCAAAGAAAAGATTTTTCTGAGAAAAGAAATGAATGTTTGGTTTGTGAAAGCAGGGGCATATTGCCAGAGTGTGTCCCAAAGGGCAGAGCAATACGCAAAGTGGTACTAGGAATGAAGTGGCTTGTTTGTGTGTCCCTGAAATCACGCCTGTAAACATGAGGGAACACATTCACCCAGTCACTGTGAATGGTGTACAGACAAAAGGGTTAAGAGACACAGGAGCATCCCTGATGTTGGTAAAAGGGGATCTGGTAGAGCCTGGTCAACTTATACCCAATAAAACTGTAACTGTACAGGGGTTCACTGGGGAGGAGAAACATTGGCACTCACTAGTGTTCTTCTAGACTAGGGTGAGATGGGGAACTGTGCAACAGGTTGCGTAGCAGAAACTTTAGCAGTTGATGTAATTCTTGGCAACAATCTCAAACAGAGGATGGTGTGTGCAGTTACCCATAGCCAAGCAGCAAAGGAAATTGTGATGCCCTGGATCCCATAGAAGCCACGTGGAAACCACTGGGAGGCTGGTTCCCAGTCTGGGTCTCCTGAGATGGAAGACTGATGAAGGGGTAGAAATTCCCAAGTAGCAGTTAACCAAACAGCTATGGGGTGACCCATTGTCAGAGGGTTAGGAATGACAGTGATCCTGGAGTGCCCTGATGCTAGAGCTAGGGACCCTAGTTTGATACTGAGAGGAGACCTGTCCCATGCCTTTGGAATGTAAAGAGTTTGAAGCTGCTCAGAAAAGTGACCCTAGTCTAGAGAAGCTGAGGGCTTGGGCAGACTCTGATGGAGCACAGGAGGTGACAGGAAACATAAGGTTTATTGGGACAATGGACTGATGTATAACTCAGGATGCTAAGAGGAGGGAGGGGTGATAGGAGGCAGCTTGTCGTTCCCCAGGGTACCATGAGCAGTTGCTCAAGACTGCTACGATACTCCCTTGTCTGGTCATCTGGAAGTTACACGACTACACAGTGGTTGGCCCAGAATTTCTATTGGCCTGACTTCACCAAGCAGGTGAAGGAGTATTGCAGGTCTAGTCACTGGTGCCAAGAAATAGGTAAGGCAGGTAAGAAAACCCAAGCTGCCCTGATCCCATTACCCATAGTTAAGGAGCCATTCCAGAGGGTGGGAATGGATATTGTGAGCCCTTTAAATAACCCCAGCTCCTCTGGGAAGAGGTTCATCCTGACTGTGGTGAATTATGCCACCTGTTATCCAGAGGCAGTCACCCTATCCTCACTGAGGACAGAAAGTGGCAGATGCCTTACTTGGGATTTCTCCCGTGTTGGGTTTCTGCAGGAGATTATCACCGATCAAGGGGTTCCGTCAAGTCGGACCTGATGAATTGTTTGTGGGAGTAGTGTGGTGGTGCAGAGATGCACAACGCCTTATCACCTGCAAGCCAATGGGCTTGTGGAAAGATTTAATGGTACCCTTAAGTCAATGCTCCACGATTTGCAGAACAGCATGGCAGGGACTGGGAGAAATACCTTCCCACCTGTTTGCACAGGGTGCTGCCCCAAGAGTCAACAGGGTTTTCCTCCTTGAGCTCTTATATGGATGCCGGTACATGGGACCCTAGACATGATCCGGAGGACTGGGAAGGCAAGCACGCCACCCAGAGAACTCCCATGGTGGATTATGTCCTTAGGTTTAGGAAAGGCCAAGGAGCTTATGGGGACAGCCCAGAGCAGCCTGGCAGCTGCCCAACAAAAACAAAAGGTGTGATGCGACCCAGAGCCAGAGCTCGCTCATACACGGTGGGTCAGGAAGTCATGGTCCTCATTCCAGTCCAGAAGGACAAGCTGCGGGCTGAGTGGGCAGGACCGACAAAGTAGTCAGAAAGGTAAATGATGTGAACTGTATTATAGAGTTACCTGACAGAAGACCTGCACAGAGAATGTACCATGTCAACATGATGAAGCCATATGCTAATAGGGCTGACATGGTGTTGCAGTGTGTAGTCCTGGGAGGGGACGATGAAGGAGACCCCTTCTGGACTTGCTGGAAGAAAACAAGTGGGACTCCTCTGTGAAGGCAATTAAATTGTCACCCCAGCTGGCCCGGACCAGATCCAGGAAGTAAGGGAGGTTTTAGCAGACTTTGCCCCACTGTTTAGCGTCAAGCCTGGATTAACCCTTAGTGATGCACAATGTGGAGACAGAGACACAGATGCCCACACGGCGGACAGCATATCGGGTGTCAGAGGCTGTTCAAAAGCACATTAGGAGGGAGGTGGAGGATATGCTGGCTTTAGGGTAATCCAGAGATCCCACAGCCCTGGGCCTCACTCATAGTCCTTGTGCCCAAGCCAGATGGCTCTACTCATTTTGTGTGGACTATCGTGGACTGATTGCAGTCACAAAGTCAGACACCCACCCGATGCCATGGATGGACGAACTCTTGGACAAATTGGGAGGCCACATACCTTACAACTATTGACCTGACAAGGGGTACTGGCAGGTAAGTCAACTGCCAGAGCTAGGAAGAGGTCAGCCTTCATCACTCCAATTGGGTTATTTGAATTTAAAGTAATGCCTTTCGAATGTAGAATACTCAGTCACTTTCCAAAGGTGGTGAACCAGGTGTTAAATGGTGCTGAGGAGTGCGCCGTGGTGTACCTGGATGACATTGCCATCTTTAGTGCCAGCTGGGAGAAACACCTGTCCCACCTTAGGGAAGTGCTGGGCAGGATACAGAGGGCCGAGCTCACTGTCAAAGCTGAGAAGTGCCAGCTGGCCATGGCTGAAGTGGCATACCTCAGGCATGTTGTCGGCTGGGGACAGCTCCGGCCCTAACCAAGTGAAAATAGAGGCGATCAAGGCATGGCCCAGACCAGAAATGCAGAAGCAGGTCAGGAGTTTTCTGGGGACAGCAGGGTACTATAGGACATTTGTACCCAATTACAGTGCCCTGGCTGCTCTCCTATCAAACCAGGTAAAGAAAAGGATGCCTAAGAAAGATACCTGGGAACCAGCCTATGAAAAGCCTTTACCAGACTGAAGGAGACTCTGTGCAGTGCTCATGTGTTAACAATTCCTGACTAGAGCAGACCCTTTATAGTCCAGGCTGATGCCTCAGATGTGGGTACTGGGGCAGTCAGTGCAGAGTCAGACATCCAACCAAGGAAAGATCACCCCATTATGTACCTAAGTAAAAGTTACTTCCAGGAGCAGGCATACTCTACTGTGGAAAAAGTGTGTCTTGCCATGGTGTGGGCCCTAAAGAAGTTAGAGCCATACTACACAGGCAGCATTCTGAGGTACAAACTGACCACAACCTCCTGGTTTGGCTGACACAAATGGGAAAGATGAATGGTAGACTATTAAGATGGAGTTTGCCTTGCAAAGGTATGACATGACTGATCTCACATAGGGCTAGAGGACCAATCAGAACACAGATGGCCTGTCGTGTCTGTATGAGGAATAAGCTGACTTAGGGAGCTCATCCCATGCAAGGGATACAGCCCTGAATTCAGTTTAGGTGGGGAGGAGTGTGATGCTCTGCCCCTTGCTTATGATTATTGAATGATATCTGTAAAAAAATTAAAAAATAAGTGGTCTATGTATGAAATGGTCTCACACAAGTTAGCAGATTTGGCCTGTAACTTAAAAGGTCAGTAGCTGGAACTACAGGATATAATTAAACTGACCAGGAGAACTATTAATTAAGACATCCTTCTAGAGAGACAGTTTATGGCCCTCATAACCTTTGCTGCCTATGAAGTGTCACACATACATGACTTTTATGACATAGCAGGAAGAAGGCGTCACTGGACTGACTCAATGGCTTTCTACGTATCTGAGAATAAGGGACATGAGTGTGGGATTAAGTTCAAGGAGAAATGTTTAAAGACTGTCATATTTAGGAAATGGCTAGTTATAGATTTTTTAAAAGCATATGACTCGTGATCTTCAGAGACACTGATGTAAGAATATTAAAACTGGGGAGGTGCTAGCTGACTTCATCAAAGGGTGGGGACAGATAGAGTTAAGAATGAAACATAGTATGGAATTGACACATATGAAATAGACTCTGACTGGGAGAGCACTTAGAAAGGTAATAGTTACAAAGCAATTAAGTCATTGTGGTATGAGTGTTATGAAACTTCCATTTTGTTTTATAAGGTTGTAAGTTGTATGACATATTGTTCTGTGTTTAATTTTACATATTTTATCATCTTTTAGTAAATCATTTATTTGAAATACTGCCTCGTGTCTCAGTTCTTTTGCATGTGATGTATAGGTGGTTAAGTCTGACAGCTGTTTGAAAAGCTTGATTGTGTTACTGAGGTTGCTTCAATCAATCAATCAATCAATCAATCAAAATCTTTATTTTGCCAGGTGGAACATCATTGAGGCAAGCTCATTTACAAGATGGACCGGGCAAAACAATTGCAAACAGGGTTATGACATCACAGGTTGCATGAACGTACATAACAATTACATAGTAATAATAACATAGACAATAAGTGTGGGTGGTGTGTAATGAGATTTTACACACACCCGAGGAATAGATGGCATATAAACCAGGCCAAGCCTGTGAGGGCTTATCCAGGCATCCAACTCTGAGGGTGTGTAAATTTGGAGTTTACACACACCACCCCATATTTTATTTTATATAATTGTTGGTTTAGGCTTTTTCACCACAGCCAATTATATAAAATAAATGGTCTGAAAGGGCGTCTGGATGACATTTAGCAGAGTCCTCGGTCGCTAGCAGCAGTTTACTTTTTCTTGTTTTGTTGTCCCCTTTACGGTGTGATTTTTGTTATGGAAGTTTTTTTTAAATAATTACTTACTGCCTAGAGATAGTGGCGGTGGTGCAGTTTTAACTGAGAAAAATTTGGTGGAGGCGGTGAAAAATCGGAAAAGCTGTAGGTTGGGCATGCATAGTGAGGGAAACCGTGCACGTTTGCCATTATAAACGCTCCTTTATAACAGCAAATTACGCCACGGTTTCCCTATGGGAAAAGCCTAGCCCAGTTATTAGAACATAATGACATATAACCATCGCATGTGGCAAGATACTTGCACCAGAACATAGCAATAGGTTCAACAGGAAGTAGTGCCATTTAAATACAATTGCATGGATACAGATATATGGACGTAAGGTAAGGAGCTAAAGTTTATACAGTAAACATCATTGGAGGAGTCATAGTGAGCAGGAATGGCAGTTCCTCTAGCGTCAAAGTCTGAAGAAGATTGAGATGTAAGTCCTTTTATAACTACTGTAGGCATGGCAAGTGGGGTGGGAAGGGAGGGGTATAGGGAGTGGGAGGGAAGGTCAGACGAGATAGGAGAGGGTTGGACATGATGGCCTAGGGAGGAAGGACTGTTTGAAGGAGAACACGACAGATGCCACAGGCAATGGTTGGGGTTTAAGTCCAATATTTGAAGCAAAGACAGATCATTTTATTTTTTATTTTATTTATTTAGTTTTGTTGACGGGTAATCATGATGTTGGGACCTTGATTTGGACAATGACAGAAGGAGGACTCAAATGATGCCTCAGGCAATGGTTGAGGTTTAAGTCCAGAATTTAAAGCAGTAACACATTGTGATGTTAAGACCTTGACTTGATCTTAAAAGGTAAGAACTACCTAGGTCTCTTATAGAGTTAAAAGGGTTCATTTTGGATACTGGTTAGGTGCCCCTGGCGAAATATTGTACTGCAGTCCCGAAGGGTACATATCTGAGCCTGTACATTGAGTATGCTAGCATAAGGTTCACAGTTTGAATCCCTCCAGAACTCGAGGCTAAGGTGATTCAGACCCAAAGCAGACAGGAGGGTTACCCTGTCTGCTACCTATTCACACTACTGCGCTCTGAGGTTGGCATTGTGGGAGCAGAGGGCCTGACCTGCGAGTGCATTTGTGACACAGTCTAGCTAAAGTGGACTTTGGAGTAGCACTGTAAACAAGGTCTCTGTGGTCAAAATGGAAAGAATAATTTTAGTGAGGATTCCTGAGCATGTAGGAAGCATTATGCTTCTCTTATGTCTATAAAATGTACCAAGCAACCACATGAGCAGAAAATTAAGGTGGCAATCCAGCCAGACCCCAGGTACTTGAAAGACACATCTTCAATGCTTGCACCATTACAGGTATAAAAGAAGGGAAGTAGGGAGACTGTAGAAAGCCTCTGCCTGGTGCCAAAAGTCATAGAGACCGTTTTCTTAGCACTGAGGGAAAATTATTTTCTCGGAACCAGAGTTGGGTGTTGTTAAAGTCCAGTTGAAGCTGGTTTGTGAGGTCAGGAGCAGAGAAGCCAGATGAAGAGTACTGTATTATCTGCATAAGTATGAATGGACAGAGGAACAGGCATTGAGGAGGTCACTTAGAAAAACTGAGAATATAATTGGGCCAAGGACAAACCCTTGGGGATGACCTAGATGACTGGGGAGGGTCCCCAATACAGGCAGCTTGTGACCTTCCTCATGGTAGAAGCAGAACCACTCAACTGAGAAGCAGAGTCCAGATACCTCAACCTTGTCCAGCCTGAGCTTATACATTAGACACTGGAGATGTTGGACCAGATTTTTTGATCTTACTGCCATGTACTATATATACTGCACCCTGAACGTAGCACTTAAGTGGAGTCTCCCGTTCTTTGTGTATTTTACGTTGCTTTTACTATGTTTGTAGTTTTGGTGGGGTGGTTATTTGTGTGAATGGTAGATTAGTGTGTGACTGGTGGTACAGATGTGTAGTTAGTTGATGTATTAATGACAGAATGAATGCTGTGGTTCTTTGGTTAGGATCCCAGGGTGAGTGAAACATAGAACATAGAATTTGACGGCAGATAAGGACCGCTTGGCCCATCTAGTCTGCCCATTTTCCTACCTAACAGATAAGCTTCAGATTCTAGTTAGTTAACCAACAGCTTACTTCCTCCTACCCCCCACTAGGACTGGGTGAGTTTTTTCCCTCTCAAAAGCGTTGTGTGAGGGTGGGTGATCTTATTGGGGTGTGTATGAGAGGAACCAGTGACTCTATATGTTTAGGTCTTGGGGTCCCCATGCTTAGTTACTCCCCATCCCAGCTGCTTGACCTCTGCTCCTGTGATGGCCGCCCTGCCAGCAGTGGCATATAGGCACTGCAGGGAGGTTAGCATCACGAGGAGATGAGATGGTGGCGATAGGGGTGGGAAGTACCAACAAAAGGGCACTATAGGGTTGGTGAGACCAGGAAGTGCCCATGGTCAAAATAAAACCTAGACACAGGCCAGATGTGGTTGGTTCCCATACCCAGGGCTCCCACCAGACCGGGTGGAGAGGTAATCATCATGCCAGCAGCCTTTACTCATCCCTCCCCCTTCCTGTAGATGTGCTTAATTTTCTACCCTCATCATATTTGCCTCTGCATTCGCTTGCAGGTTGGCACTTATCCTATATTACTATTGCAACCGACTGTTTTTATCATCTCCTAGCACTTTTTCTTGTTGTTGTCAGTGGGTTATTGCAATGTATGATGTCTGTTTTGTTATCCTGTGTGATGTTTGTATCCATTATCCATTATGCACTCTATTTTGTCTTTTGCTGCTATACTTACTGTGTATTCTCATTCCACTTTTCCCGGACGCATCTGAAACAAGCATAAAATAAAAATCACCTGGCGGAAGAGTTGTGCAATGTCAGATCAATTAGGAACAAGACCGCAATTATGGCAGACTTGATTTCCTCAGCTGATCTGGTCTGCATCATGGAGAACCGACTGAGTGATGGCACTGGTCCAGTTTTGGAAGTGGTGGTCCCATTGTATCCCTACCCCAGGTCACACCTAGAAGCGAGCCTCGGCTCAGTGTGCCTATACTGGTCAACAAATGTTTAAATATGGTCAACAAATGTTTAAATAAATAAATACAGTTCTCCATGGTTCACTGCCTGCAGAGATTTGGAGGAAGGGTGGGGACATCCATTTTAGATCTGAGATGAGCTTCTCTGCACCCAGTGGGAGAAACTTCATTGTTGGTATACATGGCTGTGCGTGGGGGTCCAGGTGCAGCTTGCAGAATTCTTCTCATGTACTGGCCTCCGAGGCACAAGAGGGAGTTTCTGCAGGAAATTGTGGACTTAACTGCCAGAGTAGGGAGGAATGGAGGATGGGATTCTTTTCTATTGCAATCCCCTCAGAAGAAGTGGAGGGAAACAAAAGGTGTGTTTACATGTACCTAAGCGGTGCGCTTTACTCTGCACCACACTGCAGCCCTTCCTTCTGCATCACCACCATTTTCATTTACAGCGGTGGTTTATTTCATTGTCAGGAAGTTCTTGCATTTTGACTGAACTTCCAGATTAGAAAGTGGATGTTTGCCCTTATATCGTGAGGTCCTGCTGCTGTACTCAATGCTGAGAGAAACCAGATCACAGGTGCAAATCATTATATTTATAAAAATACAAATAATGTGAGTCAGTGATCTCGCTTCCACTCCGAATCAGATACAGCAGCATGATGTAGCTATACCATATAAGGGCAATGTGCCCCCTCCTAGTCCACTGGAGCAGCACCTTGGGAAGAGACAGGATGTTTAATGGCAAAGATGGGAGTTCCACTTAATTTATATTAAAAAAATGATTTGTACTTCCCTTCTCATACTTCCAGGAAGACCGTGGGAGTGGCACAGTGTTCGATGGGGCTGCACTGGTGCAGGCAAAGCAACAACACACGCTTGCAAAAAAAGCCTGCATCAGTACACATTCCTGCCAAAACATGGAATGTGCTATGCTGCAACAGAGTGGCTTGTAATGCTCTGATAGCTGTTTAAACTGCGGATTTGCACCAGTGCAACCTATCTGCACCACTGGAAACTGTGCAGATCCGGCAGTGTAAACACATCTATAGAAACACAAAGTCTGTCAGCAGAAGGTTCTACTGCCCATCGAGTCTGCTGACTTCTGCAGGGGAGCGCAGGCGAAACTTGACAGCTGCAAAGTCTTTCCAGTTGTGACGAATGGGGATGATGATATTGTCCTCTGCCACACTGGAGTGTTCCCAAAGAGTGTGGCCTGGCATATCTTCTCTGCCTGAGATATTTCAAACCAACATCACTCCTTCTTAGCATCCAAGTATAGTAATTCACACTCATCCTCAATTGTACATGAGCAAGCGCCATCATAAAAATATACATATTTTAATTATTTAAACTGTGTGTTCTATAGTTTCTGAAGACTGCTTACAAATAGTGTATTTTGGGCAAAGTATTATTTCCAAAGTTGACACTTGGAAATTATTTTACAGCTTCAATAAGGAACTCCATGGTGTACTTGGAACAAATGTCACCACAGCTTGGGTGTCTGTAGGCATGCAACAGTCCCAATGCATCCGAGGTATGACAGCGACAACAAGCACATCATCATACCCAACTGCTTAACTATATTATAATTGCAAGTTTATGTTTTTACTAGTAAAACAGACAGAACTACGAAAACCCAACTGGCCCAAATTTTCAGTACAGTATTGTTGAAAACGTACTGTTGTGTATATACGAAGCACTGTGATTGAATTTCCCAAACTGCATCTAAAGCTGTAAGGAAGCATTTTGGCCACTAGAGAGTGTGACTTCCTGGTTTGGTGATTGCAGGCTGCTTCACTACTTTGCAGTAGTGAGATGCTTTGGATCTTCCTCAGCGTTGTTAATAAATGGTTATAAATGCAATCAATACACAGCCAAAGCCACTTGTAATGGACTAGTCTGTGCTAACCCATTCTGTCCATTATAGGTGGCTGTCTGGAATATCAAAGGTTAGTTCTTGGCAGTCTTCCTGAAGTGGTGAACAATGCTCTGCTCCGTGAGACTTCTTCCCATTCTGGTTTTGAGAAGGAGGCATAATGTAACTGTATTTTGAATTTACTTTAGTTATTTGCCCATACGCTTTCATATATTCTTTAATGTTTGCTATATAGTAACTTCGCTTCTATGTAAGCTGCTCAGCCACTCCTGCATACCAGCCCTGGCTCAGCAACCAACTCAAAACTACAACCAATACCTGTGCTGTAGTAACAACCAGAGACAAGGTGTAGAGTAGCGCCTCCATCCACTTGGGGTTTAACAGATGTGGGGCCTGGGACAGCGAGAATGGGAACACATACAACATTCAGCCACCCCTCTGCCACTACACTCCTTCCACATACCTACCCCAGCTCAGCAAGAGATAGAGACTGGAGGACTGGGAAAACATGAGTTCATTAATATCCCAGTTTAATATTCTAAGAACCAAAAACAAAACTGAGGGATATGTTATAGAGATCGGAGGAACCAATACTGTACTACAGACCCCACATAGAACATACAGTATGCCCTGCTAGTGAAACTTACTGGTCACTTAATAGTTGGACGTGAATTTCACATATTGTTTAGTACTACCAGTTGTCTGTTATACAGCGCTATAACCGGACAATTTATAAAGGCTTTAAATATAAAATAGTTCTAGAAATGGAAAATGTCAGTTTTAACCGACTGCCCAGGCAAACCAGGTCTGGTATAAGTGGAACCCACAGTGTTACACCCAACTTGAGTCCGTGGTGATTAAATGCGGACAACACTATTGTCACACACCACCTCCCAACAGCACTGGGTGGCACCACAGTATTACACCCATCTTGGCCGGTGGTGATTAAATGTGAAAACATTATTGTCAGACACCACCTCTCAACAGCCCTAGGGGTGTAACAAGAACCAGACGTCTTACCACGCTGCCACCAACCTGTTTACAACTCTCTTGGGACTGTTCCTTTCGAGGTCCATCATACGCCCTTGCTAACACAGGACAATGTCAGGCTCCTGCCTCACATGGTACAAGGCCTCTTGAGCACAGAAACCCTTAGTCACTCCAAGTAACCTCCTCCCATGCTCTGTATCAGACACAGGTTTTACTTTATGTTTGGTAGTGCCTCTCCAGAAGCAGCTCAAGAACTTCCTAATAATAGATGTATGAATATTTATTCTATATTATTATCCTTGTTTACATCTCTTGGTCCCCTTGAAAATGGGCATCTAATGCTCTTAGGTCCTACCAGGTTAACAAATTACAAATAAAAAATAAGATTACTTGACAGCCACATAGTTATATATATTACATAGTTTTTACAGCAGATAAAGCTCTCATCACCCATCAAGTTTGCTATATTTTAATTTGTGAATTATACACTGTTGGACATTCACTCATTTCCCATGTTTGGACCCACTCATTTTCATAATACTGACAGTATATGTCTATCCCTGCTATGCTTAAATGTATTTACAGTATTAGAACACATATTATTTCCTTTGGATGCCTGTTCCAATTTTCCACCACCCTCTCAGTGAAATAATATTGGAAGGCAGTATAGCATAGTGGTTAAGGGCACTGAGCAGCAAACCTAAAGACCTGGGCTTGAATCTTACAGCCATCACTTACATACTGTGTGACCGTGAGACTGTGAGCAAGTCACTTAACTCTCCTGTGCTCCCAGGATGCACTTGGAAACAAGTCTTGGCTAAGTGTGCCTTTCCTGGCCCAAAATTTTAAATACTGTAAAATAAAATACAAAAATACACCCCATCTTTCTTGAACATTCCTCCTAACAATTTCAGAGAGTTCCCTTGTGCCATTGTCTGTATTAATTTTAAATAACTCCTTGTATTCCAGTCACCCTCTCCATTCTGTCATCCAATATGTATAGATTCAGGTCTAATAATCTTTCCTCATATAACTTATCCTGTTGCCCCTGCACTGTTCTCCTCTGCACTGTGCCTCAACCCTATCCATATCTTTTCACGTGTGGATTTCAGAACTGCAGATAATACCAAGTGTGACCTCACCAGGGATTTATATAAAGGGTAATATCACTTCCTTTCTTCTACTTCTGATTCCCTACCTACACAACCAGACTTTGTTTTCCTTCCCCACTGCCTTATTATATTATGATGATTGCTTTCAGCTCATATTTATTAACACTCTCAATTCTCTTTTCATAGTTGCTTAATCCATTTCGTCATCCATCATGTAGGTTACTCTTGGATTTTTTTTTTTCGATATGCATAACCTTACTTTTTTGCACTGAATTTCAGTTGCCAAAGCCTTTTTCTGTATAACTGTGCAGTTTTAGGCATTAACAATGACTGCCTCTGTTACACTCACCTATTTTCATCAGGATTTAAATGTAAATAGAGTTACTTAAGTCTGGTGTGAAAACCTCAGTCACCAGACATGGGTTTAAGATAACACAATTTCAGGCAGACCACAAATCAGGTGCACACAAAATGCGCAAGTGCATTTGTCATTTTATTTTTATCAAGTAAAATATACATAAAACAAAACGGTAAGTCGGACAACTGCTTAGCTTCAACAGTTACTAAGTCTTTCATCAGCCTAGCATGAATCAAACAGTGTGAAAGCACACACTACAAGGAAATCTTACACCTTCCTCAATCAGTACTTGACTGACCAGCCAATTTGTCCTCTCTCAGCACTGAGGTAGGGCTTTTGTAAGCTCACTAGAAGCTTGAAAAATGTCCCCAGCCTTTTGATTAACAGAAGACATAACATAAAACTAGCCACTAAGGGCTACTGTTGCTCCATAGAGAACAGTTATTTGTCAGCCACCCCGAGTACATTACATAACTTTTTTACAACACTTTTAAAGGTCAAAACATTCGGTGCTCTCCTAAACTCTCCTGCAGGGTCAAATTACCTCATGCTGTCTGCTGTAAAATATATCTTAAAAGGGACTGCTAACATCTAGAAAAGCAGACACAAACTTTTTCATTCTTATATTAAGACAGCCCTCTCATTTCGTAACTGTACTATTAGTTTTGTTTTATGACCAGAGACCTGAGAGAAAACAGTATATAACATCAATATTGTTTGAGGGTTTGGCTGATTTCTACCTAGTGTTTAGTTAATATGCACAAAGCTTTATAAACACTTCAGCACTTAATTTATAACCAGCCAACTGGCATGTTGGACATTATACAAAACTTATAAACTGCTTGGGCAAGGGTTTCATTTTATCCCAGGGTCACCCAGTCACACATCCCCGCATAAGACGGCAACTGTCCTATGATTGTCCAAATCTTAAGTAACAACCTATTAGGTGTGGAGCTTTGGCTCACTCTAACAGGAAGCTCAGTCTCAGGGCCCCTTTCAAAAAAAAAAAAAATTTGTAAAGTATCCTATTCAGAACAATATAAATATCCTGAGGCATTTTACAGGTTTACTACATTAGTAAAACTACAAAGCATTACATGTATCAGGAGAAAGAACTACTGGCGGCAGTTTTATGCCATCTACTGACTTTTCCTGATCAGATACATTTGAACAATTGAATGGCTGGACTATCCAGCAACCAGTATAACTATCTTCCGGGGCTACTTTGCTCCATTCCCACTTAGACATTTAAAGGTAGGCTCGTAATGTACCATGCTGTATGCCTTACAGCCTGACCCTAACCTCTAGGTTTACATATCAGATTTTATACACTACTAGTGGTGTTGGCCACCACCTTGCCCCTCCTAGTCTATGTGGAGTCTCCCCTCCTCCAAGGGTGCCATCTCTTGCCCTTCACCTTCTGAGTTACTCTTCTCACATCACTATCAAGGGTGCTATCTGTCTGCCCCTATAACAGGTCTTATAGCATGCTGCACCTGCCTGTATATGCCTGGCCAATAGAAATATGGGGTTTGTCTAGCCACAACCTTCCTATGGCTCACATGCCCCGACTGACTGGAGTACACATCCTCCATCACCTTTTTCCTATATGCCACTGGCACCACTACCTGGGCATCCACTTGCTTCGTCTGGGGTTGGGCCTCATATGATATAAAACTTCCTTCCCTCGTTCATACCACCATAACCAGTTCCCCACCACCATTAACCCTTCTCCTATCCTTGATTTTTATATACTCCCTTAACTGGGTTATTTCAGGATCCCCCACCTGCAACTTTCCCCAGTCAACATCAGAATAACAATAATTTTTCATAGGAGGAGGTTTAAAAGATGCAAAAGTCCCTTCAGCCAAAATTGCTTCTTCCATCTTGCTTGAAGTCTTCTGCCCCAGTAATGCATTGCCAGTCAAAGTCTTACCTGTGGTCTCCTCTTCTCATTCGCCATCCTCCACCAAATGGTAGCCTGGAAAAATGGCCAACAACAGGATCTCCACAAATGTTGGTTGCAAATGTTCCATCAGGGGTCCTCCTCTTCCAGATCCCATGGATGTTGCTCCACTGATTCTTCTTGACATCCTCCAAGTGGGACCTCTTGAGTAGCTCCTGGCATCAGCATTCTGCTTCTCTCTGGCACTTATAAGCCTCCAGCCATCTCCCACTCATCCAGTGAAGACACCATATCAGGGTCTCCATTTGGCCATCGGGTCCATCTCGTCCCATCCATGGTACCTTGCCCAGGTCACCATCTCCATCGGGTGCTGTTCTCCTCACCTCTGCTAGCACCATGCACCTCTGCTGTGTATCCTTGTACCAGATCTGGCACCAACTGACTGGACTCCCCCTGTTTCCTTGGACATCCAGACAGATCCACTTCTGCTGACACCATATGTCACGGGTGTGGGTTCAGGATAACAATTTCAGGCAGATCACAAGTCAGGTGCATAAAAATGCACAAGTGTAATTTTATTTTATCAAGTAAAATATACAGAAAGCAAAATGGTAAGACAGACAACTGCTTAGCTTTAACAGTTTCTAATGCTTTTCTTCAGCCTAGGAGGAATCAAATAGTGTAAACACACTACCAGGAGGTCATCCACCTTCCTCAGTCAGTATTCAACTGACCAGCCTATCTATCCTCTCTCAGCACTGAGGTAGGGCTTTTATAAGCTCACTAGAAGCTGGAAAATGTTGCACTTCCTTTTGATTAACAGTAGATATAACATAAAACTAGCCACTAGGGGCCACTATTGCTCCATAGAGAACACCTGAAGCACATTACATAATTTGTTTACAACATTGTTAAAGGTTAGAGCTGAAGTCAGAACATGCTGTGCTCTCCTAAAACTGTCCTGCAGGGTCAAATTACCACATGCTGTCTGCTGTAAAATATATCTTAGAAATGGGTTGCTAACATCTAGAAAAAGAAGACACAAACTTTTTTGTATTCTTATATTAAGACAACCCTCTCATTTTGTAACTGTACTCTTAGTTTTGTTTTATGGCCGAAGACCTGAGAAGAACACAATACATAACTTCAATATTCTTTGAGGGTTTGGCTGGTTTCTAGTTAGTTTTAAGTTAATATGCAGAAAGTTTATGAACTCTTCAGCACTTAATTTCTAACCAGACAACTAGCATGTCAGACATTATACAAAACATATAAACTGCTTGGGAAGGAGTTTCAATTTATCTCAGATGTGTCCACTATGACAGGGGTCATCTGGTCGCAACCTACTTGGCTCCATTGCAAAGGCAGTGACCCAACTCAAGCAAGGCATCATGGGATCTGGTGATGCTTTAGTGCTAAAACCTGCAGTTCTACTGTGTCAGTCAGTGCTGGTGATGTCCTATGCATGGGACAACATGCTCAGACTACAAAATAAGAAATGTAACACAAAACTATTTAACAAAGCCAAAATAAAACGTTACATACCCAGACCTCTTCTAAGGACCTCACATCCCTAGAACACGGCTGTGTGAGAACAGAATGTAATTAATGCAGACAAAACCAAGGCAATGCTATTGAGCCAAGATCACTGGGACTTGACAGGCCCTCATCTCTCCGACTAACCACACTCTCTGGCAAAAGCATTAATGTAGTTCCCTCCTAAAATACTTAGGCCTAACTCTGGATCAGTCTATCATCTACAAGGACCACGTGGACCAGGTCACCAGGACCCTACATCACAAACTCTGTACCTTGTACCGACTCAGGGACCAGCTCATCCCTGAGGCCAGGCTCTCCATTGCGACAAGTGTCCTGCTCCCTACCCTGACCTATGTGGCCCGATTATACAGGGCATGGCAAAGCAAGAGGTATCCAGTATGTAAATCCTATACAACAAAATAGCTCAGTTCGCTACCCAAGACCACCAGCAACGTCACCACTGTGACACTCTGGCCCAGCTCCGGTGGCCCACATTGGCAGCTGCCTCCAATACCCATTGCTTGTCCAGGCCTACAAGCTACTCAAACCCCCACTCCACCAAGCATAGCCGAACCATAGCCATTAAACACAATCCTAGGAATTTAAGGACATCAGAACGAACACTAGAGAAGTCCCCAAAGTAAGGACCAATGCTGGTGGCAGATCCTCTTCTTGCCAAACCCCAGCCTATGGAACAAGCCCCCGGTCCAGGATGCCTCCTCTCTCACAAACTTCTGCACCAGGCTCAAGTCCCATATACTAGCCACCGTGCATGCCACTGCCACGGCTCTTAAGGTATCCCCTTTTTCTGCATCAAACCTTCCCAAAGTGAGCGACCATGTACCTCCTCTAGTATCTGGACACCTAGGGACCAATGCTACCTCATGTATATCACTATGCCAAGTAGTACCAAGGCAAAACTGTGTCATGGTGATAACCATGTCTGTAACCACTGTCTGTAACCACCTTATGCTTGAACAACCTATGTAATCAAAGTTTTTCCACTGTATTTTCTCTTGTATTGTTATCCCGGGTTGCCCTGAAAAGGGACTCATGTGGGCTCAGTGGCCCCACCACTCACCAAAATTTAATAAATAAATAAATAATAAATAAAAGTATTTTTTCAACTCAGATACACTTTAAACTACAGAAAGCAGCAGGACACTTACTGTACTTTTGAAAAATTTAATGGGCAGCACAAGATAGTAACACAGGGACAGCAGAGGACATCAGCAGCACTAACTGATACAATAGAATTACTGCAGGTGTTAGCATTAAAGCATCATAAAATTCCAGGGTCATGACCTTTGCAATAGAGTCAAGCAAGTTTTTCACACCAGACTTAAGTACTTTCATTTACATTTAAATCCTGATTAAATGGAGAGGGTGGAATAAAGACAATCACTGTCCATGCTTGCAAACCACACAGGCATACAGGGAAAAAGCTAAGGGGACCGTCTCTTTAAATCTGCTTAATCTTATCCCACTGGTCTTTTTTGAGATGAGACTCCTCATCACACAGGCCTGAGATTTAAAATAATATAATTCCCTCTTGGCTTGGTGGGCATATGGCATTGTGTCAGACTGCTATAAGCGATGACACATGTGGATATACCCTTCAGGGACGACCCACTTAAGCTACATCACTTGAAAGGTTCAGCCCAATTTCTGCTTGAAACGTCTACAAAATTATCATGGAATCACCCATTTGGTTTACAAGACTACTAACCAGTTTGCCTCCAGCAGCTAGCAATATTAATTAGAGGCCTCACACTTACTGAATCCACATTAACTTAACTACCTGTCATTGTCAGAGTCGACTACATTCACAGTGGGAAAGTCTACTGTGAACTGGCATTTTGTGGACGACTCTACTCCACTGTATTCACATTCAAAACAGGTACTTTAGAGGCATTAATCGCCGTGAACAATGCCTGCTTGTCCAAGTGACATTAAATGAGGAATACATAGAAGATAAATAATGTAAAGGAAAATTTTATCCGCATGATACCCTTACATACATCTGTTACAACTATTAAGTCACCCTCCTTATAACAGTCCCATATTTTAAACCAGCATTTTAACATTTTCAGTCACAGTAGATTAGTAAGCAATAATGCCCAACAGGGTGTGTGTCGTGCTGGGATAACGTCACACCTCAGGTGTTTGGAGCACACGGACGCAGGCAGAGTCGCGTCCAATACCTGAGTGACAATATCCCAAACGACACACCTGAGAGGGCATTATTGTTATTATACAATGGCCTGTTGTTACACAGAATAAAAAATATAATTTTAAAGAATGTTTTTGTTAGTGTGGGAAAATATTTTTCATTCTTAAGGGAAGGATCCAACAAATCAGTCAAGAGGTTCACAGTGCTGAGACTAGACCCAAGATGTTGTGCTGGGATCACATCACAGGTCCAGCCCAAGACCGACCAACCAGAGACCAGGATTTTTCTTGCCATTGTATAATGGCCATTGGTTATAGTGAGATAAATGAATAAATTAGCATGTTAGCATTATGAATTGCATATGGTGGTCCCTTACACTTCCTGTGCCTTTCTCATTTTATTAGGTTTATAGATAGAAGTGATATACAGACAATGGCAATACTTGCACAAAACAACAGGGCAATAAGAAACTCTGGTAGCTAAGAACAGTCGCTGTGTCAGGGCCATAAACAAACAAAAAAAAAATAGATAGCATACACCTTGTGCCACACTGGTGACCCGGGTTCAGAAGTGAGCCCAGGCTGTCAGGGGTCAGCAGAGGAGAGAGATTGAGCATCCAGAGGACAGCTCTCCTCTCCTGGGTGGGAGGGATTCATACTCTGTGCCTGACTGACCGCTGGCGGAAGCTGGGGGCACAGCAAGCACAAGTTGACATTGGGGATGGGGAGTGGCGGCGTCGGCAGCAATGCCTTGGAATAAGGCGTGCCACTCCTCCTCAGGAAATCGCAAAAATGCCTGTGGATGCTGAGGGAGACAGAGTGCCTGGAGGCGTGCCTCCTATACGCCCTTGCTTGCCTGACTACCCCAGTCCGATGCCACTTACAGTATTAGGGTGCTCGCCGCCCCACCTTGGCCCTGCTGGGGAGCCACAGCTCCATGGGGACTGGGAGGTAAGTATCAGGCACGGCGCAGTGAGGCAGGAGGATGACTCCTGGCACTCCAGAGGGTCGGGATCCTGCAGGATGTAGGGGAGTTAGAGAAATTAAAAAAAAAACAGATTAAACAAAAACATATGTACAGTATATTACAAATGAATGCCTTTATAATAGCCATGTTAAGTGTAGACCCAGAGAAATTAAGGGTTTTGCAACCTGGTCTGGAAGTCTAGCTGTGGCAATCTGTGTCGATTTGAAAACTCCATTTATCAGTTGCCATGCTGTTTCCTGATGGTCAGAATACCAAGGTAGTGTTTCATTTTCATAAGAGTCGAAACAGATGAAGAAATTATGGTGTAATGATTTTACTGTAACAAGTGATGGATACTTGGGCATTTTAACCAGTAAGACTGGAAGTCTTGCTGTTCACTCAAGACAAACTACCAGATAACCATGATATGGAAGTTTTATGTGCTAGAATTTTTTTGCCAGAGTCCGATGCCACAGTGGTGGTCAAAAACTGGTACTGGACCATCGGTCTAAATACAGGCAGGTTTTGTATCAATTCAGTCATATTTCCTTATCTCTGCTTGCTTACATAGAAACATTGAAATGTACAGGCAGAAAGGGCATGTGGTCCGTCCAATCTGCCCGAGGACCCTAGCTAATAGGATGGATATGCCCATCTAGGTGAAACAACTCAAGGATGCCCCCATCAGAGACTCATGTTTTTCTTCATGCTTCCCTCCTGCCATAACTACCTGCCCTTGAAACTGTCCTTCCAGTCTAGAAACTTGTTACAGTTTAACACGAACAACACTGCTAGGCACACCTTTATATTTGGTCTCCACCCTTTCAGTCAAGAATTATTTGCTCGTCCCTCCCTAAAATTGCCCCAACTTGCAGTTCTGCCCCTGCGTGCGTGTGTGTGTGTGTGTGTGTGTGTGTGTGTGTGTGTGTCTGTGTGTCTGTGGGCAGCCGGTGAACCTGCATGTGCTACTGCACTTGCGTCAATTGCAGTCTTGCTGACAGTCACCTAACCGGCTGCTAGTTAGTCAGGTAGGAAAGTCCAAAAGGTGTAAGCCTCATGGGAAGAAGGATGAGATCAGTTTGCATGGTTGTGTTACTGATGATGGACATGCTGCTGAGTGTTAGGCGCTTGCTGGGCACTGCCGTCTTAAACTTCATTGTCTCTCTTGTATGGTGTTCAAAAATAAATGAATTAGTCTGACTCATCTTTGAATGGCTGCTGGTTTTAACAAAACTGAAAAGAAAGTTAAAAAGGAAAAAGGGCAAGGGCTGGAAAAACAGGAAAGAAAGGAAGGGGAGTGGAGATCACCGTCCCTGCCTGGGGAGGTGGGGAAGGAAGAGAAGGCCAACTGGAAAAAAACACTTCATCATCTGTCTCGTGTTGTGACTGTGCTGAGGGGTCCTTTAAGTTCAGAAAATAGAAAAACAATAATCTTTTTTGGGAGGGGCACTTCATAGTCTTGCACCAGGGCCCAATAAATGTATTTATTTTATTTAGCTTTTGTTGACCGGATAGGATACAGTAGAGCAAGCATATGCCTATTTTAGGTATGACCAAGGAAATCTACGCTGCACTGTCTGTCCTCCAAGGAATATTTGTACTGGAAGATAAAATTTCAAGAAATATGCCAGCTGGGCCTTTAGAATGTCTGTGGGTGTCAGATTTTCTAAGCCACTAGCCCTGCTGAATGATGGCTTTCCTCAAGCCCATTTTCCCTAGCCCCCATCCCCTACCGCAGCTGCTTCTAGAGCAGGTCATGGTACCCAATCATAGCCACATGGGGCACAGGTGGCAATCTCCGCTGATGTTCTGTCAAGTCCCACTCATGATTTCATTTATTTATTTATTGAAAACTCATAACCAGCAAAGACACACTGAGCCAAAGCTAACTTCCAGGTGCATCCTGGGAGAAAGGGACTGAAAGAACTAGCAGATTCAAAGGCAAAAGTACAGTTATTGTAAAACAAAACAAACCAAACCAAACAAAATAAAAGGCAATATACAGGCATGTGAATTAACAAGGTTATTAAACTGCAGTAAACAGGCTATATCAATGGGAATTAAAGTGTCAGTCAGGAATTTACATATTTAAACAAAATAACAATTAATTCAATAACTAAATGGGAGGGGGAATGCACTAACAGGTAAAGGCAAAAACAGGAGATGGGAAGAGGAAATAGAGGTAACACATACTGGGATGGAGAAGAATGCAGAAGCATTAAATTAAGTGGGAGGACAAGGGTAGACTAGCTAATGCCAGAGCAAGAGGAAGCAAAAGAAAAGCAAGATGGTGTTTGAGAGGAAGACAGGAAGGAAACAGTGGAGCAAAGGATTTCCAAATGAAAGTAAGATGAGTGAAGAAAGTGGATTGCCTAACAGCAGATTTGTAACATGGGATGAAGAAAGTCGGGAGTCTTAGTGAAGTAAGTAAGAAGATGAGGGCTGGGAGGGAGGAGAGGTAAGGAGGGAAAGATGAAAAATACAGGTTACTCACCTGTAACCATAGTTCCAGGAGTGATATACAGTTCACATCTATACTCTGGCAGTTTCTTGGAGACAGGCAGTATCAATCTGAAATCTTCAAGCTAAGCTTCACCCATCACCCAGGTGGTATATCATTTTGGCTCGGCCCCATGATGTCCGATCTTGCATGCTGGAAACAGGGTCCATGTACAACTTGCCTGGGGAGGTCGGGTAGGTTGTGAACCATATACCCATATACACCACTCCTAGGACTATGGTTATAGGTGAGTAATGTATATTTCTAAGGGTGCTGATACAGTTAACTATCCACTTGGCAGACTCCATGCAGTCCTCTGGGAGGAGGGAAAAGGTGGGCAACCCGATTTAGTAAACAGAGACTGGAGGACCAAGGACTCAAAAGCAGCAACCTAACTGTTCATTATGTTGATGCTATAGTGGGATATGAAGGTGTGTGCTTTACTCCAGGATGCAGCCATGCAGATCTCCTGCATGGAGATGTCCCTGGAGGTAGCCCTGAGGCAGCGATATGTCTGATGGAATGAGCATTAAGCATCTTGGGTGACTCCTACTAGCCAACCTACAGCAGGGGTTGATGCAGGATATTATCCATCTGGCAACTGACTGCTTAGCTGCTGGTCTGCCAGATGTGGCTTCAGCATATGTTATTAACAGCTGGTGAGCCTCACCCCAAACTCTAGTCATGTGCTCTTTAGAATATGAGGCGCTTTCATAGATCAAATTGTGGAGCCTACGGTCATCATCCAGGTAGGGCTGGTAAATATACCAG
The DNA here is from genome assembly GCA_016271365.2 of Neoceratodus forsteri. Classification (NCBI taxonomy): domain Eukaryota; kingdom Metazoa; phylum Chordata; order Ceratodontiformes; family Ceratodontidae; genus Neoceratodus; species Neoceratodus forsteri. The sequence continues at coordinate 1,100,587,822 of CM057451.1, forward strand.
TAAGTTTATCATCTGGTTATGTTGAAACTCCGGTTTGACCTTTGGGAGGAACTTCGGTGGAGACAAAGGGCGACCTTGTCTTTATCAAAAACCACGTAAGGAGACTCTACCAAGAGCACCTAGAGCTCGATAATAGTTCTGGCTGATATGATAGCCACCAAGAAGGCAGTCTTCCACGAAAGGTGAGACATTTCACACCTGTGCATAGACTCAAATGGAGATTACCCATGAGCACTGCCAATATCAGCAATAGGTCCCAAAGTGGTGGAGGCTTATGCACGGAGGGGCAGGTGGTCAGGACCTTGACAAAGTGACCAACTACCTTCTCTTGGGCCATCGTTGGCTATCAGCCTGCGCCCAGTATGTAGAGATGGCTGCCAGGTGCACCTCAAGGGTTGTCACTCACAGGCCCTATGGAGAGGGACCAAAGGTAGTCAAAGATACTCACCGTGGGGCAGGCAAGGGACGAAGCTCCTTGTCCTGGCATCAGATCAAGAACCTCTTCCACTTGAATGAGTAGCATTTGTGAGTTGACTGCTTACAGGAAGCCTTCACAACATGGAGGATGTCTTCTGAAAGGCCTAAAGCCTTGAATTCTAGCTGCTCAGTAAACAGGCTAAGAGGTGCAGGGACTGAAGGTCTGGGTGCAGGATCTTCCTGCATTGTCTGCTCAGCAGGTGTAGGCAGAATGGCAAATGCCACTGAAGCCTGCTGCTAGGCGATCTGGGTACCAGAGTGTCTGGGCTAGTCTGGGGCTATCAGTATCAGCTGCACCTTGTCTTTCTGAGCCCTGACCACAACCCTACAGACCAAGAGGAAGGAGGGGAAAGTGCAGAGGGGCTGGGGTCTTCAGCCTCATGAAGGCATCCCCAAGAGTGTCCCAGACTCTTGGGGCACAAAATAGCCTCAGCTTTCTGTTCTCCCAGGAGGCAAACAGGTTCACCAGAGGGATGTCCTATTTGGAGAACAGGTGGCTTACCACCTCCTGATTCAGGAACCACTTATTCAACATCTTCCAACTTGACTGAGAGCATCTGCCAGCTGACTGTTCATTCCTATGGCATGGGCTGCCAGAACATCTGCACCCAGGCTGCACAGAAGGGTCCAGGTAGAGAGCCTCCCAACAGAGAGTGCATTCTGCCCTTCCTGTTTAGGTAGAATATGGTTTGGTGTTGTCCACCTGTAGCTGCATGACCTGCCCTGACTGGAGGAGGCGAATTCTGTCAGAGTCATGTGCATTTCATGGAGTTCCAGCAGGCTGATGTGGTGACAGGACTCCAGAGGTAACTAGAACCCATAGGCCCTGTGGTCTCCCAGGTGTGCTCCCACACTACCAGAGATGCACCACTGTAAGCACGATAGATGGCTCTGGAAGACAAATGATATTTCCTCCTGCAGATGTCATGGGTCCAGCCACCACTGGATGGTGTTCCGTATCGGCTGGGTCACTACAACCGTATGGTCCACCGTTGCCTAGGCACTATTATCACCCACGGCCCAACTCCAACTGCAGGTGATGCATGCAAGCCCAATGGATCACTCTTGTGGAGAATGTCATGTACCTCAGCAGCTGCAGGAAGTCCTTGGCAGGTGCGAGAGCCCAGCCTGAAATGATTGGACAAAGGAGGTAGAACCAATGTCCAGTCCACAGGGAGGTAGGCTTTGGCAGACAGGAGTCTAGTTCTGCCCCAATGAATATTATCCCGTGAGGGGACCAGTTCAGACTTGGTCGGGTTGACCAACAGGCCCAGGTCTCAACAAGTCTAGAGGGCCAGATCTCTGGACCACTTGATGAGTCTCCTTAGATGACCCGCTATAAGCCAGTCATCCACATAGGGATACACCTGGATGCCCTTGCACCACATGATGGCCATCACCACTGCCATATACTTGCGATGACCATGGGTGCATACAAGAGACCAAAGGGCATGACCTGGAACTGGTACAGTAGCCCCTCTGCACGGAACTGAAGGTATCAGCAATGGGATGGAAGGACGGATGGACTAGAATGTTGAAGAATGCATCCTGGAGGTCCAGGGAGCAGAGCCACACACCCTGCTCCAGGGCGGTATGATCGGATTCTGAGTGACCATCTGGAACTTGCACTTCTGCATGAACTGATTCACATTGTGCAGATCCAGTACAAGCGCCACCCTCCCAATCTGCTTGGGACCAGGAAGTACCTGGACTCACACCCCTGATGGGCAAGGGCATCTAGCTATTGCCCCTTTCTCTAGAGGGCTGAGCAATGTCTGCCCTTAAGGTGGACAATGGATCCGGTGACATCCTGGACTTTCAAAAAGCGTGGCGCTGTTATGGCAGGAGATCCTCGAACTCCTAAAGTCAACCCTTTGCCGACTTCTTCTAGCACCTACTTGTATGAAGTAACTACAGATCATTATGGCAAGAAGTGGTGCAGCCAACCCCTGACTGGGAGCTGGGACAGGAACTAGATGGACAGGGTATGACACCCCACAATCCATCACTATGCAGCCTTGGAGGGCTCAACCATAGGGGCTGTTAGAGTACCACCACTTCTGGCCCCCTTTTGGCCCTGGCTGACATATCTAGGTTTCAGAGCCTAGCTGCTGAGGCTGCTGTGGCAGAAAAGACCAATACAAGAAGGCCTTCTTTAAGCTTTTGGGCATTCTGGTCCTTCTCTGATGAAGCCACAAAATCAAGAGTGGCTCTGGACTTCTCAATCTGTGTGACATATCCCTCTACCCCAGGGCAAAGAGGTCAATGCCCAAGAAGGAACAACAGCTAACTTGTGCCAGGTATTTGCTATGAAGGTGGAACACTACAGCCAGGCTCTGAGATGCATGGGGATGGATGTTTCATTGCATGGGCACAGGACGCCCATACCAAGGCCGTTTGGAGCTGGTGTTTTGCCAGCAACTGACCCAGGTCTCAGACTATCTTCTCCAGCAACTGCTTGTCAGTAGGAAGGTTAGGCAGGTGATAATCTAACATGCCCAGCAGGAGTGACTAAAGTTAGCCATCATGACAGTGTAGCTGGCCTGACAGAGACCCAGAGAAACAGTGGTGTAGACTTTTTGATGTCTGGTCAATCTTTTGGACTCTCTGTCCACAGCCTTATCTGCATCCCTTGGCCACCTGATTTATGGAAGGCCAAGTCTGACACCAGAACCTTCAGCCATAGGTTGGTCTGAGAATCCCAAAAGGGAACCCATAGGGACTGTATACTTATGGACTGTGCAGGTTGAGGTGCCAGGCAGGATGCTGGATGCTGCCAAAGCTCCAGGGCTAGTCCCAGGATGGCATCAGCCATGGGAAAGGGTATCCATGGGAAACTGTCCTTGTCCAGTATATCAGTGAAGGGTTACTTAGCCCACTTCTAAACTGAATCCAAGGGTACATTCATGGATTCTGACATCAGCAGAGCAAAACTCCAAAAGACACCAGTCCATGGTCTGTAGTCAGCACAGCCAACCCTGTGAGATGCAGGTCCTGGAGAAAGCCATGGATGATTCTTCAGGGCCATCATCAGACTCTTCAAAAATGGACCTTGACCATTTACCATGGTAGACCACCCCACTGTCCTCGGACTGGGTGATTGCCAGCCTGGCAAGTCACAGGACTCCTTGAGTTGGAGCACCAAACAAAAGCTGCAACAAGAGGTGGTTCCACCCTAAGGGGTGGAGAAGCAGATGCAGGAGACATCTGCGAGATGTGGACTGGCACAGGCACAACTGACATATGCCAAGGGATCATGAGACCCAGGAGGGTAGAGGCCCTACCCCATCCAGCAATAGCTCACTGCTGCCAGAGGAGCTCTTTGTAGCACTGACTCATCTTGCTTTGATGCTCTCCTCAACAGAGGATGAGGAAGTCAAGGAGTGCTGACAGCAGCACTTCCCAGTCGAGTGGGATCAAGAGCATGAACTGCACCTGAACCGTTGACTCAAGAGTCAACACCAACTGTGATCCTCCAGCGGATCATGGTAGATCACGTGTCTCACCATATTGAGGAAGAGAGGCTTCAAAGGCATGACCACTTGCAGAGGCCACTCCCAAGGTGACCCAGCTAGGAACACCAACCGGGCCATGTCTTCCTGGGTGAGGACCGAGAACTGGGGTCTGGGAGATCAACTCTTGTCGAGCAACTCCTGACAGCCAGTTGACAAGGTCAAGAAAGATCCTGACCTCCAGCTCAACTGGAATCAAGTCGACAATCCCAATGGGCATACAAGGCACTCTCAACCTTCCCTTGACCAAAGGCAGCTCGACCAGGGTCGAGCAGTCAGAAAGTAGAGGAGCTGAGGAATTTCTTCTCCTGATCCCATGCCCTCGACAGCAGTGCTTGTGTTTTTACCACGGTAAGATGGGTTCCTAAAAGTCTGAGGTCAAAATTGATCTCTCCTGATCCCACAACCTGTGACGGCGCTGCTTGTGTTTTACCACAGTGAGGTGGGTCACTCAAAGGTCTGGAGGGCCAAACACATTTCTCCCAAATCATCAGAGTGATCCTTCAATGTTGGCCCCAGCCAGAAGCAGCGCCAAAACCAAGGAGAAACTCAACAGCCACCACTGCCTTCTCTTCATGACCGCTAGCAGTGCAGCTGACCCAGTCTGGGATCCTTGGTCATTTCTTTGGTTTACAGAGACCAAGACAAACCTTCTGGTCCTTGATGGACAAGGCAGCAAGGTCCTGCAGAGCTGCAGCAGAGCGTGTGATGTGTGACTGAAATGTTCTGCTGGCACCAGATGCAGAATTTAAATCTGGCTTCCGTCCTCCATCGCTGATCATGATCGTGAAATGGAGTCACAAGAAGTGAAAGTTCTGAAGTAGACTTAAAAAGTTAAGGTTTTCTAAATCCTTCAACACCACAGAGCTGCGATGGAGTAGACCTGTCCCCTTCCAGTGGAAAGATCAGATGTCACAGGGCACAGCTGAAGGACATATACCTGGGTGGTGGGAGGAGTTTAGCTTGAAGACCTCAGATTGCTTATCTTCGGAAACTGCCAGAGTGTAGATACTGAACTGTATCTATTCCCTTAGACCAGTATTTATAAATGAATGAAGCAAAGTGAATGAGGCAGCAGAAAACAAGAAAAGTATCCAGTCTGGCAAGAGAAGAGGAAAGGGCAGCATCATAAACCACATCAGCAATCCGCATAGTCAAACATAGTAAATACTGTACCATCTTTCGAGCAGCTGCTGTGGCTCAGTGGACAGAATCACAGGCAGTAGAGGTGTTGGAGCAGTGATGGATCGGGGCTTGATTCCGGTCTTGGGGAAAATTTCTGGGTCATACCGAGAATGCTTTTTAACTCAGTGTGTTTTTCTGGTAACCAACATTTTAAATAAAATAAATCTTAGTAATTAATTTCAGTGACTGGGAGTAGTAGATAATCCTTGGTGTGGCAAGGCATCGAGTTTGAAGTGAGCTTGAGTATGGCATCAGTGTGAGGGAGATGCTGAGTCTACCATCCAGCCACATACCTAAATATTTGAAATTGGGGACAATATCAAGGAAGTGCCATCTAGGGTAGAAAAGACCAGCAGGCAGGGGAGCCTAGCAAGTTTAGGTATTGGTTTTATTGTTCATCTAGATGCCATTACAATATGCTAAAATACAAACAATTCAACATATAGTATACACACTAAAATATCATATTCATACAATAAATCAATTTTCATTAAAAGGTTATCTGTCCATTTTTCCCGAAAGAGGTAAAACATTTCCACCAGCACTTTACTGCACAATCCAGTATTGAATATTAGTCATATGAGTCTATTTAAAAAATAGTTTAACTGATCAAAACATGAAAACATATATTATCATTCATAAATTTCTCAGAATTAAGTCAGAACATTTGTAGACAGATCTCCTAACCTCAGTGAGGCATGAAATTAAGCCATCATGTTTCCGGCTCAACCACCAGTGGGCTCCTACTCTTGAAGATACCTTGTCACAGAATTAATTAAGGATACCGCTCATCAGACCCAAATTAAGAAATCTTGAGCTATCAGCATGCCCAACCAGTTGAGTGCTACCAAGGAACATCCCACTGTGCATGCAGTCCCATGTCCCTAAGCTGGTATGATGGGAATTATATGCTAGCTGCTATCTGTAACCAGCTATGGGTCTTTTAGAGACTGAGCCTACCCCAAAAGGCTCCACATTTTGCTTCACTTTCGAGTCCCAAACCTTGAAGCTGAGCCCTACCATTGCATGCTCGATTAAACCACAATAGAGAATTTAAGGAGATTCCCCAGAAGATAAAGTGAGGAAATCACCAGCTAACTTCCAAGGCCATCTGGCAAAACCATCTGGCTCACAATATCCCTTTAAATAAGTATGCATAACAAATTAAATTCCCTTGATTCGACCAGATAAAGTTGTGATAACATCTTTAAGGCCAACTACAGGTAAAGAATCCTAATCTTGAAGGTACAATGCTTTAGCATTACTTAGGAGGGCCAACTCATCAGTCCCACATTAGGATATTTTAAGCTGCCAGCAGAACCAACCTGTTGGGGTACCACCACAGATCATCCTACTGCGCATGCAGTTCCATGTCCCTACTGAGCCCCAATATTATATTTATTACATTGGTTTTGAATCTTTTATTTAATTTCTGCAAAATGTAACTTATGGCCCATTTTCTAAGAGCAATAATATCCCAGGGTGGCCAGTATTGGCAATACCGACCTTCCATGGCTGACAAGGCCTTCACCTGCAGCATCAGGCCTTATTACGCCCCTGGCAGTCTGGTATTGCCCAATACCGCCCACCCTATTGGGTACTATTGATTACTTACACCTATCCCAAAAGGACTCACATTTCTCTCCACTTTCAAATCCAAAACCTTAACATAGGAGCCATATCATTACAGACCCAATTTGACCAAATAAATGTAAATTATCAAGGTATTTAACATAGCAAAGATCCTAAGAACACTAGGTTCAAGAATACATATTCAGGGGAGGGAGCAATTAACCCCATCAAAGAACCCACTTCAGCACTTTAATAGGTTCCCCTATTTCCCCAGATCAATTATTTCCTCATTCAAAATGAATGGAAATACACTGTTTACACATAAGGATAACCAATAAATTACAAAGATTCACTTTTACACTTAAAACAATAAATAATACATAACATTTTCATAATGTGGCCAGAAAATCAGAAGGTCCATTTGCTTAGGTTCAAAATTCAGGCTCCACTCACTCAAGAGTCCATTGGCATATATGAAACCAAAGACTCCAACAATATTCTAGGGTCCATGGATTTTGAAGCAGAGCAAACATTTTAAATATTGAAACAAGCAAAAACAATAACCTGAATCCAGTGTAACCAGTGTTTCAAATCACAGCACACAGGCTATGTTAATAAATCTGAACAGTAGTAGCAGTACATATGCACGTCTCAGGCTAATAATTTACTCAGAATGCTACCTTTAGGGAAAAACAACCTCAGAAATTCACACTGCTGCCTAGCCTAAACTACGGCATCCAAATGTTACATTATCTGTAATAAAAAGTAGTTTGTTCCCCTTCTGAAGTTCATGGAAGATTTAAACGGATAGCAGACCTTACATGTTTCCAGGGCTATTTGTAGAAAATGGTCTGTAAATGAGGCAGGAATCCAAGCATATAGCAACATAAATGTCCCTTAATAGCCAAATGATGAAACTAGGACCTCTTGAGGGGTTTACCTCCACAGCCATCCTTTGCGGTCGCTTATATAGCATCCTGTTTTATACATCAAGACTGCCTGCTTCTGAAGTTTGGCAAAATAAAGCCTGTTTGAGTTTGACTGAAGATAACTGGTCTCCCTCCGGTGGTAGTCCATGATTCGTTTCAATACTCTTTCTCCAATCAAATGCATTCCTCCAAGAATCTCCTGGCTCTGCTGTTTATCTCAAAAGTATGCACACCTGGAAAAAAATTAAAAGGCTCACGCTAAGCGTTGTAAGTTTGGATTATATAAAGCAAACCCTAGTCCCAGACCCTGGGCAACATTAGCATACCTTTTTAAAGGCAAAATAGTTTCATCGGCACTATTAAGTGCCTCAATGTAGCCAACGTCCTTATGGCTGATTCTTCCAAGCTCTCTCTATAGTTTCATGCAGTCCACCTTCTGGCTCCACACCTCTGCATGGGGAGGGGTTATATCTGACCATATATCGCCAAAAGGCTCCCTTCAAAACTCCACTCCACACATTACTGTGTGCTCCTTCAACAAAAAGCTGCAAACTAGAAACTCACTAAAACAGTCAGAATCTGCAGCAAAACTTATTCACCCTGTTCAAGCAAAACAGCATGCAAAAAAAAAAAAAAAACAAGCGTGCGCCATACACCGACTGAGCAGCTTGAACTACCACAGCAAAGAGTGGCAAAGCATAGCGGCATGAGCTAAACAAACTGGGAAAAAGTTTACAATAAGTTTTGTTCATCAAATTGAGTTACCAGGGCTTTTTAAAGAAAAAATAGGCAGACTAAACGCTACTTAGCGTAGAGCTGTGAGGAGAGGAACAGCACTGTGGCCATCTTGCTGCTCCGCCCACCTGACCTTCACAGCCATGTTTTCAAGGGCAAGGAGCTAATGAAGAGGAAAGAACCAGTAAGTTCGTGCCCTAGCAAGCTTTATGCTAAAGGTCATGGACACCATCTTCTTGGTATTACCCTGAAGTTTGTGTGTTTGCAATCAGCATACGGTGCGACATGCATCAAAGTCACAGTGAAACAATGTTTCCAGGGCAAAAACTGAGGCAAGAAGTAGTGTCTGTGCTTGGCTCTCATCTATACAGTTTCCAAGATGCGTGTGTGAAAGCTTCAGTGACCCAGTTTTACATGGACTTTCAGCTTATAGTGGAGAGCCCTTTGGTAAGAAATAGTAGCTTGGCCTTCTCTATTTTCAAAGCAAAACTAGGTAAATGAGATTAAGCCATGAGAGGATGGGTCTGCTGTGGAATTAATCCATGGTTGGGGGCGAGTGGGTCAACCAACCAACCGTGGATTAATTCCACTGTAGACCCATCCTTTGAGTGGCTTAACTGGCTTGTACATGGCAATGATTGTATGACTAATAGTCTTTTGAATAAATGAGTACAGTCACACTGATTTACTTTATGAATGCTGTATGTTGAGCTGTTAAATATGATGTACATATTCTTCAAAACAATTGGAACACACCTATTGCAAATATCATGGCTGCTATTTCACTTTTGTTAAAATAGCTTTCATTACAAGCTTTAAGCTTTCTAACATCAAAACATATTTTACAACTTTTAAAAACTTGCAATTCACTTTCCATTCTAGGTGCTTTGATTTTCCTCTGTGTGTATTACAAGATATGGGCTGCACTGCATGATGGGAGTGTGCTATGGTACATCTTAATTTTCTTCCTGCAGTTCCTTTGCACACCAATAGGTGGCTATCAAACAATCCTAGCAGACAAGCAACTGTTTCTCCAAATGTACTGAATTAAGCCAATCTGAAAACACTATTTAACAACTACTATTTTATGAATATTATTTTCACTTTTTCCTCTCTAAACTATCTAACTCAGCAGGACATAGAACAACATAATGTTTACTGCTTTCACCTTTCAAAGACTTGCTTTGACTAGTATTGTTAGTCTGTTTCTTTGATTTCTTTTGTTTCTCTCAATTTATTTTTCTTTTCACCCACTGAAGTATCTCTCTCTTTGATTTTGCTTTGTTTATCTCACCATCTGTTATTTTGCTTTCGGTTATAGAAGCTGCATGCTCATCTTTACCACTGTGTATTTACCAAGAAAAGGCTAGGACAGATAATGTTGTTCAGTCATCCACAATGCATTGCACCCAAAGTTGCTTAGAAAGCAGTAGATCAGAAGGGATGGTAACAGTATGTAAATGTTCACTTCTAAAGAAATATTGTTGCAGCATAATTAACAGTATATGTGGGTTTAAATGCACAATCTTTAGTAACTCATGAACTTGTGTGGCAGTTACAACATAGAACAATCTTGAAAATGTAAAACCCTGTGCCAGGAAAAACCTTAGCAAACAAGCTGGATCAACTACAAACTATTTGCATGTCACTTTCACTCGTGTACTGCTTCTTGCCTGTAGTGGATTGTTAGTATTATATCACAAACCATGGTCTACTATGGTATTAAACCATGGTTGCTGATGTACCACATAATGGTGTACTTTAACGAATGAAACTGCTTCTTTTGTGTTTTTCTTTTAATGCCATGTTGCAACCTCATTTTTAACATGGTTCTTTTACTTTTTAAAGCTTGATCAGCATCGCTACCCAGCAGCTTTGCTTGACTTGATCGGACTTACTCATTTTCCATTGCTTTAGATTTGAGGACATGCAAGTCTTTCATCGGTTTAACTTGTTGGTTTGGGTTGCTTAGGCAAGCTGTTTCTAATATTGATTGTACCAGTTTAACCTCTTACTGAAAAAATTTGCTCTGTAAACATTGTTAGCATGTAAATTGTTAGTTTATATGTGCATGTATTTATAAAATTCCTATATGCCTCTTTATTGTAATGTATGCAAGATATATGTGTATTTGTAAAACTACACTGTTACTGTACATTGCATTTTGTTGAATATAATTTTTAACTCTGGTTGAACCTATAAAAGGGCCATGTGGTCCAGTGCTGTTTACCTGGTTAACAAAATAAAAATGAAATGAATGAAAATACTCATTATCCTATTTTACAATGGTGTTCCCCTTCATTTTCTTTATAGCAATTCATTCAGGCCTGTGAAAGGGTGGTAGCACTGAAACCTTTACAGAGAAGTATTTATTCATTCCCTGTGGTTTCCTCAAGTACTTGGAAGGGGATGACAAAGATTTCATTTAACGAGCATTCTGTTTGTATAGCCTTTACTGTCTGATGGTACACATGAGATTTGTTCTAATCTTTGCATTCATACTATCACCAGTGTTTAAAAATAAGGGAAGAAATGGAAAAGCTGGAAAGGAGATTCAAGAAAGAGTACTATAAAACTGAAGAAAATAAGACACTTTCTAAGAAGTATCCTTAGCCTCAAAGGGACAGAAAGTTTCTAGAGAAAGATACATGTGCTCTGTCACTGTGCTATCATTCCACATGGTGGGACAGAAGGTTAAAGAGAGAGAGAGAGAGAGAGGCTAACAAATAAGTTATAGTGAGGAAAAAATGTTCACAACTAGCAATCAAATCCAGACCATTTCCCACCTGCTGTTCTGGTGCTGTGCCACTGTGCCATCACTCCACATGGTGAGACAGAAGGTTTCTGAGAGAGATGCATACTAACGCAGGTTTTAAATTATTGATTAGCAGTTTTTCTTGGGACAATGCTAACTGTACAGAAAGTATTTATATAGATTTTCTAGAAGTGTTATGTTTGTTAAACACAGTGAAGCAAGTGCTACGCATTTTCACAATGTTTTAGCACTTTTATGAGCAAAACGCTAATCAATTTTGGAGTAAATAAATCCCTGTAACAGCCTAAAGTGTGTTGTGAAATGGTGCTCTGGCACTATGCAATCTTTCCACAGGTAAGCCAAAGAGTTTCTAAAGAAAGATGTATGCTAACAACATAAATTGTAGTGAGGAAGAAAACATGTTTCCCACTGTGAATCAAATACCCAGGCCCTTTCTCAACTAGTGTCCTGGTGTTCTGCCACTGTGCTATCATTCTACATGGTGAGACTGAAGGTTTCTAGAGAGATTCATGCTATTTTTAATTTAATTTTATTTTAATTTTTATTTTTTTACCAGGACAGACACACTATGCTGAAAGCTTGTTTACAGGTGCAATCTGGGAGTAAAGGAAGTTAAGTGACTTGCTCAGGATCACACAATATGCAAGTGGAGGTTGTGGGATTCAAACCCATTGCTAACAACATAAATTGTAGTAAGAAAAAGTTGTACAACTGGGACTCAAACTCAGGCCCCCTCTCAGCTACTGTCCTGATGCTCGACACTGTGCTATCTTTCCACACGATGAGACAGAAGGTTTCTGTACAGAGATGAATGCTAACAACACACATTTGTAATAGAGTAATTGACGGAGACGAAGACCGCTAGGCCTACCCAGTCTGACCATATTCCCTGCCTGTATCCGTGGCCACAAACCAATGCTTGGTCATTGGCTTCTCTCTCTTCTTTCCCACCACTAAGGTTAAAATAAAATTTGATTTGATTTGAAAGTTCCTTATGCCTATCCCATGCATGTTTGAATCCCCCACTGTGGTAGCTCCACTACCTCCTGGGTAGGTTATTCCATGCATCCACCACCCTTTCAGCGAAAGAAAACGTTCTCACATTCCTTTTATCCTGCCTCCCTAATCTCATATCACACCCTGGTACTTGTACAGCTCCTATACTGAAGATGTCACCCACCTGCACTTTGTTCAAGCCTCTAAGATACTTGAAGGTTTCAATCATGCCTCCCTGCTCCTGCCTCTGCTCCAGTGTATACATTTATTTATTTTATTTATTTATTCATGTGGTAACTGGGTTGGTGCACTGATCCAAAGGCCTTTCCAGGCATGGCCCAGGCCAGAAACTGGCACAAACAACATAAAATACAGTGAGAGAACAGCATGGATCATACAGAGAACATAACAGGAATCCAGTGTAGGTCAAGCTAAACAGAGAAAATATAAGGTAAACAGTACCAGATACAACAATTATTGAGCATATCAAGGTATAAAATGTTTAGGTAAACAAGGTAAAGTTGCACCATCATTCAACAATAGGAATGTTAAACATCAACAAAGCCAGTAAAATACATTGAGGTACACAAAGTTCAACAGGAAACACTTAGGCATAAAAACAAAGCCATATTACAGGATAGAAAGAATGATCTGTGAGCCAGTATTCAGGGCGGAAGAGGAGAGTGGAGCACCAGAGGGAAGAGGTAAGGTGGGCTGCAAGGGAAGTGCAGCCATGTTAGCGGCTTGTGGGTGAGACTAGTCATGGAGGACAGAAAGTGCATTCTTAATCGGAAATTTAGATTTTGGGGGGTCGGGGAATGTAGTTAGGAGGAGGTAGTTCCACAGTGAGGGTCTGGCTGCAGAGAAGGCTCTTAGGGCCATCTTTGTAGTTATGTTAGGACCTTCTAGTTGGAGGTGGGAAGACTGACCTAGATTGTGACAGTAGGTTCTGGGCTGGAAAGAAGGATAGTGGAGAGTAGTAGGGACTGTGCAAGGTATCAGCAACAGTCTAGGCCAGCAGATAGGAGGAGCCAGTCAAAGGACTGGTAAAGAGAGCAGTGATGAGTGAGGAGAGGGGCGGATGGCAAGGTGGCATATGATTGCTGGTGGTGTCCAGGTGGTTCGAGTTGGTAATGGAGGTGAGGGAGCACACGGGCAGCCATAGTCAAGAGAGATAGGAGGCTGCCACTGCCAATAGCAAGGCGGGTGTCCGGTGAGAGGTGGTCGATCAGGCGATAGCAGAACCCTATCCTCTGGTTGATGCACCTGATCAGAGAGGCAGTATGGTCAGTGTAGGTTACATATTGAGGTCTTTCAGTCTCTCCTCATATGTCTTCAGGTGCAAGCCCTGTACCATCCTAGTTGCCATTCTCTGGACTGCCTCCAGCCTGTCCACATCTTTACAAAGATGTGAAGTGTAGTGAGAAGGACAAAACATTCAAAACTGGGAATCAAACCCAGACTGAATGCTTACAACAGAAAAGCTTAATAAAGATGAAATGAGATTTTCCTGTCCTGACAGGACAACTTTCTATCTGTACAAGTTGTTGTTCTTAGCTAAATTTACTTCTCATGTAATTTAATATTCCAACTCTATACCACCATGGCTAGTCATTCTAGTATGTTTCAATCAAAATTAAAAAAAGTTTAAAAGTCTTGCTAGGGTTGAACCGTGTCAATTGCAGAAAATAATATACTATCTGCCTACCTAATATGGTAATGTGAGGAAGAATTTCTTCACAGAGAGGGTTGTGGATACATGGAACAGCCTTTCAGAGGAGGTCGAGAGTCAAAAACAGTGGGGAATTGAAGAATGCATGGGACAGACATAAGGCAATTCTAATGGGGGCAGGAGGAAGTAGGCTGTTGGTTAACTAGGATCTGCAGCTTATCCGTTAGGTAGGGAAATGGGCAGACTAGGTGGGCCAAGCGGTCCTTATCTGCCATCTAATTCTATGTTTCTATGTTTACAGTGCCTCTGGCAAGGCTGCACATGAGGACAACTCTGTGGATGCTCAGTGTCCTGTGGTCTCCAGCATCAGAAAACAATCTCATTCAGGTGACCAAACCCCTGGTGAGGTCCCTGGCGTGGTAGTTAGTGAAGGAAAACCTCCTCCAGGTTTCCCTTCTCCCCAGTGGAGCCGAGGCACCCTTACCACAGATGCCTTTCTGTTGTGATGAGGCGCCCACTGCCCAGGGTCACCAGACACAAGGTCTTTGGTCAGCCAAAAGACAGTTCTCCTCTAGATGAACAACAAGTTTGCCATGTGCTATATCAACAACCAAGGTGAAGCACCTCACTCTCTCTGCAGGGAGGCAGTGACAGTGTGAGAATGGTGTATGGAGCAGGGATCTTGGCAAGCTATCCATCTACCAGGGGTCCAGAACACTATAGCAGATGAGTGAAGTCGAACAAAGGAGATCCCCATGAGTGGTCACCAGTACCAGAGATTGTTAGATTGCTGTTCAACATCTGGTGCACCTCAAATGTTGATCTTTTAGCGTCTGTAGTCAACACCAAACTGTCTCAACTCTGCTCCAGAAATCCAGGGCATCGTTTTCTGTCAGAATGCATTCAGACTGCCATGGCAAAATCTGTTTCTGTATGCATTCCTCTAACCCCTCTCAATGGGAGAGTAGAATGTTGTTCAAACTGGAGGTGCAGGGCAAAGATGATCTTGAGCCTCTTTCTGGCCTCAGTAGATATGGTCTCCTCTGCTGAATCCATTTTCAGTCAGCATACCGAGGGTTCTACCACTCTGGGTGGACTTACTAACCCTAGGTCAGCTAGCCCATCCTAACCTGCTCTCCTTCATCTTCACACCTGGTTCCTGAAGAGACTGAAGTGACCAGGAAAAGGTATCTCAGAGGGTCTCTGAAATACTTTTGACTCAGCGTAAACCTTCCACCAGGAAAACAAATAGTGGAAAAGATTTTCCATGTGGTGCTCAAAACCCCCAGGCATGGACCCTTTCAGGATCCACCTGAAAAAGGTTTGGGAGTACTTACTGACATTTCTAATGCCGGCCTGCATATTCCACAGTTAAGGTCCACCTATGTGCTACATCAATATACCATGAACCTGTAGGTACCCTCTCTTTGGCACAGCTGCTACTGTTTAGAGGGTTCCTCATGGGTATTCTGCTCACAATGCCTCTCATCAAAGAAGTAGATGACTCCCTGGGATATCAACCTTGTGCTGGATATACTCACTCACAGGCTCTTGAGCCTATTGTGACAGAAGTTTTCTAGCTTGGAAAGCAGCATTTCTTGTAGTTGTCACCTCTGCACTTGAGTATCCGAAATCCATGCTGTTTGTTTGTTATACTTAAGTTTATTTTCAAAAAAAAAGTACATAGGCACCAGCCAGGTGGTGCTGAGGGTTGAGATGCTAGGCCACACAGTCAGCCAGGTTTGGGAGCAGGCTCCGGGCTGCGGGGTCGGCGGGAGATGGAAGATTGGCGTCTGGAGGACTGCTCTCCTCTCTCATGGAGGGAGGTTTGCATCCTGCACCTGATCTCCCTCTGGCTGTGGCCTGAAGGAAAAGCAGGTTGGGAGGCATGCTGCCGACAACGCATTGACAGGAGGTGGCGTGGAGAAACTGGAGGAAAATAGGAGTTGGCAGGCTCCATCATGGTTCTCCCGCCTGTCCCAGCTCCCGGCTATCTGGATTGCTCTGGGGTGGAGGGAGGCCACCGCCTCCACCTCATATGAAAATTTCCTGACAGACCAGTGGTTACAGCAACCTATGTGGCTAATTACCACTGGGCAATCCCAGGGGCTGACAACCATCCATTTACATAAATTTAAATAATATTCACTTGATATAATTCCCATCTTGTCCATCTATTCAGAAATAAAGTCGATTTTTGTTGCAACTCTAAAGTAATTTTTTCCATCGTTTGTATAAATTAATACTTTGCTTCCACTCCATGGGGAGTCCACCTGTACCCATTTTTGTGTTACAGTTTTATAGGCTGCCACCAGCAAAATATCCCACAAGTATAATGCTTCCTTCCCCTGAAGGGAAGGGGTGCCAATTTAATATTAGGTGTTCTAAGGTAAGGGTTCTGTGAGACCAAACAAGGACTGGATATGGTGGATTATCAAGGCCGGAAGGAGCCAAGTTGGGGCAGTGTATAAAAACATGTGCCTCGAGGCCTGTTTCTGACCATATTTCCTCCAGCAACATTGAAACTGCCAGTGGACCACTTAGCCAGAAGCATGGGGACCAAAAGAATCTGGTTTTAATTTTCCAAGTGTTTTTCTCTCCACGTGGGGGGGGGAATAGAGTAGTGCTCCACGTCTGCCTCCAGATCTGCTGCCATTGCTTGTTAGTCAACACTATCTTCAAATCTCTTTTCCACTTTCCTCTCCGAAACATCAGCATGATGCAACTGGGTTGATAATAAGCTTGATAAAGTAATGATATTGCTTTTATCCACTCCTAGTTGATCAGATTGTGAAGAAAGAAGATAGTCTTCCTGCATCCGAGGCTGAGTAGAGCTTGCCCTAAGATGTTTAAGAATATAATCCTTCAATTGTAGATATCTAAATCTGTCAGATTTGCCTCAACCAAATGTTTGTTGTGCCTGTTCAAAAGGAATTATTGTTAGTTTTGCATTAGCTGGCAGGGCACAGAAACCTCTATTAATTTGGGCCTTATACCAAGGATCAATTACCGATGGGGAAACAGGGGTTCCTCGTCACCACTTGCATTTCCAAAGTGTAATTTAACCTGTTTGGAGGACATCCCTCAAGAATAACCCAGGTCTCAGGGGAAGACAGCCTCTGAATGAGGTCATGTGGGTTGGTGAAAATAATGCTGCAGGCAGAGGTACAGGCACCAGCCCTAGATAGCTCCATTCTCTTCCAATAAGCCACATTGCCGACTGCCCCACAGCAGTGTCAGCTTCATTTGTGCCGCCGACCCAGTAATTTGGAAAGCTAGGAAAGCCAGACCCCATGATGTTTGGGTAAAATCAAAGTTGTTGTAGCGAATACAGGTTTTTTATATCGCCAAATAAATGAAAGAAACACTGATTGCCATTTCAATAATTTTAACATAGGGACCAAGCATGGGACACACTGAAAGAGATAGAGGCCTGGATAAAGCATTTAGTTCCATAGCCTGCACCCTTTGATACAGGGATAAAGGTAGTAGCTGCCAACAACGCATATCTATCTTCAGCTGGGATACCAGGAGGGCATAATTTAATGAAAAGAGTTGGGAAGAGACTGGGGCTATCCTGATACCTAGATGTTTTAGGGACATAAACCCCATTTCATAGGAAAGGAAGTATAAAAATGTGTGGGTGGTACATAATTAAATACTAAAACCTCTCTTCTGGGCATTCAATGTGCAGCCAGACATAGCTGAAAAAAACTGGAGATGGTCAAAGAGGCGGCAGGGAAGTGTCTGGGCTCATAAGATACACTAATCAGTCCATCGGCACACAGGGATATCTTATGCTCCAGGTTGACAAAATGGACACTGGTGAGACTCTGGTGTTGTCTGATGCTTTGAGCCAGAGGCTCTATATACAGTACAAAAAGTAGGGGAGATGAGGGACATCCTTGACAGGTGCCCTGTTGTAAAACAAAACTGTCGGAGATGTGACCATTGGTTCTAACAAAGCCTAGCAGCTTGTCATAAAGTTTAAAGAGAAAGGTAATAAAAGAAGTGGGGAATCTGAAGCTGGCAAGGACCCTCAGTGGGAAGGCCCACAAGACCTTATCGAAAGCCTTCTCTGAGTCAAGGCTCAACAGCAGAGCTGGAGTTTTCTGTTTTTGAAGGTGGTCTATAAGGTATACCATGCATCGATATGATCTTGTGCCTGCCATATGGACCAGAACAGAAATCATTTGCTGGAGGCGGGTGGCAAAGATTGAAGTTAATATTTTGTAGTCTATATTCAGAATAGAAATTGGCCTATAAGAAGCACAAGTGGTTGTGTCCTTACCTGACTTCAGAATCACAGAAATAATAGCATGGGACCATGAGGGAGGATAGTACTTTAGAGCTTAGAACAAAAGAAAAACTCTTTGCAGTAGAGGTGATAATTCTGCTTTAAGAGCTTTATAAAATTCTCCGTAGAGGCCATCTGAGCCTAGGCACTTCCAACCTTAAGTCTCTCTATCTAAACCGGTACCTCCGCCCCTGTTATGGGAGCCATTAAAGAGGTCTGATGCTGATCCAGCAAGGCTGGGAGGTGTAATGACTGCAAAACTGGTCTATCTTGGTATCCATGGGACAGAGAGCTGCGGCATATAAATTAGCATAATAATTATTATTTTTTTAAATCTTTTTTCCTTCCACCTCGTCCCTACTGGAGCAGCTTCTTAGGGAGTTGCCAATGGAACCCATCCCTGCCACCATCTAGCCTGCCTTTCGGTTGCCTCCATCCTGCAGCGGACTGCCCCTGGGTGGAGTTGAGTGGGGCAGAACACCCCTGAACCTAGTGTCTCCATCAGGCCCCGAAACAGCGGGGCTCGGCGCTCCGTCTACCCGGCTCTGGAGGTGTTTTCCCACCGATGAGGGCACCATGCCTAGCATCAAGATACGCATGCACCGGCGCCTGCAATGTCCCTCCCCTCCTTCCACGAAGGAGCAGCCCCAGAGCTGACTGGTCCCAGGCCTCGCCCCTGACCAATCGCACCCCAGTGACATCAACTTGCTGTCACACCTGGCATCCACCAGGGTCACGCTTGCGGTCTGAAACCCTCCCCTCCCTCCGAAATGCGAGTCATCATAGGACACTCCAGCCTTTCTCTCCCAGCCAACCCCCGCGGCCCGAGCTTGTTCTCGAACTCGGTCCGGGCGTAGCGAGGTGTGGCATCCAATGCCTCAACCCTCCGCCACGGGCCAGCTAGCATATTAATTTTTAAAGGCATCAGAAATATCTGTAATTGTTCTGCAAGGTTGGTGAGCATGGTGTATCTTTATAGTGGTAGTAGAAGCTGTGCTCTCTGCACCCCTAGTCACCCTGCCACGGGAGCGCAATGCTCTAGGGCCTCCATCATAATAACTGAAATCCATGCTTTAATCACAGATCTCCATATATTGTTTTCCATAAAGATACAGTAGTTCTCTGTATGCATCCAAGTTTCTACTAAGGTGGTGGCACAGTTCCATCTTCAGAGTATTATCTACCTACTATGCCAGAATTCCAGAATGAGGAGAAAGGACTCTTCACTCATGGAAATTAAGAGGGTCCTTAGGTTTTACCTGGACAGGATTAAGGACTTCAGACAGTCAAAGCAGCTGTGTCTCTTTCCACCCTAATTAAAAGGACAGCCTATAACAAACAATTGCATTTCTGAATGGACTCTAAACTGCCTTCACCACTCTTATGCTATGGCTCAAGTTAAACTGGAGGCAAGGCACATGCACACTCAGGCACTGTGCCCTGGATGTCCATGCCAGGCAGCATGCAACCTCTGGCAAGGCAATTCTGAACGGATTACTATCTGGAGTGAGCCCTGCGCTCCAGCCTCCTGGTCTGGGGACTTTCTTAGAGCTCAGTACTCTGATCCGTTAGTAGGAAGACCGATTCTTAGAAGATATAACATAGTACAAACTTAAAGTAACTGTTGATCTTCCTGAATATCTTCTCCATAGATTACCACACCCACCCACTGTTCCTTGACTCACTCCAGCATTGTTCTGCTGTCTTCACACCTTGTACTCAGTTTGGAATGTGAAGACAGTGTTACTGGGTTTGGTAGCCATTCTTATACATATCACCAGGGCTATCTTATGGCCTTATGGAAGTGCATATGTCACTCACTAGGTATGTGCTGCTCACCCTCGGTAAAATGGGTACTGAGGTGGCTGAGGGCTGATGCCACTGTATTCCAGCAAGGGCATGCGTAACACACACATGGAGCCTATTCATGCCACCAGCCCTCTAGAAAAGTTCAGGTTCCATGAGAATCCCTAGCACTTGTGGTAATCTATGGAGAAGATGTCCAAGAAGATCAACAGTTCGTTAAGTACATAACTTCATTTTCTCTGCATGCTGTAATACTTTTCCACATGTAACAAATTTAATATAAAACCATACCACTCGGCATATATGATCTCATATGTTTTTGTTTTTCATGAATATCCAATATTTTCATCATTCTATTAATCTAAGAGGCAACCTTACCAATTAGACAAACTTTAGGACAAAAGATAACCTCCTAACCTAGTTTCACACCAACCTTTTCTCAAATCATGTCCCACACTGGCTTCACCTTTGGGCATTCCCAGAATATGTGTTTAATGATCCTGCTTTAAAGTTCACATCTATAACACAGGTCACTTGTTGTAACGTTGTGTTTCTTCTGTTTAACAGGCATCCAGAATGCATCATGCATGATTTTAACTTGTATCAGCCTATGATCATCCAACCTATGGAATTTATTTAAATTATTCAAATGCTTTCCCATTCCTCATCTGTTATTACAGTGCGAGTTAGCCTTCCCACCATCTAGGCATTTCAGTTGGTGTCTGTTTGGATATATGTAAGAAATATTTATATATTAAACTAGCTGCCTTTTTCTTAGCTAGTTCTATTAATTCCACAAGCCTGATGTCATGACTGTATTGTAAGGCTGTGTGACAGAATGCTTTCATTATCGCTTGTGCTAGCTGTACATAATTAAACCCTCTCTCCCCTATGTGAGATTCCTCTGCATGTCAATAAATGTGATTGTATTTCCCTCTTTCACTGTATGACCCACCTTCTCTGTGCCTTCCTCGTCCCATAATAAAAAGTGTAACATGTTATTTGGCAATTTGATTTTAGGATTATTCCATAATGGCTGTTCTGTGTGGGACATCTATCAAACCCCACTGAGGTCTGGTAAAGCTTTGGATGAATCTATGAACACATCTATTGACAAATGATTTATATTAGAGGGAATGTTGGCTTATTCAAGAACAAGAAATATTTTATATCTATATTATTCACTAAGCATAAATTCTGCTCTATAGAAACACAGAATTTGCTAGCAGATAAGGACCACTTGACCCACCTAGTCTGCCAATTTTTCCCTGCCTACAGTATAATCACAGATCCTACTTTATCTCTTTCCCATTCACCCACCCTTTTCCTTTCCCTAAGATTTCCTTTATGGCTATTCCATGCATTCTTGAACCCAACCACTGTTTTGCCCCGCCACCTCTGCTGGAAGACTGTTCCAGGAAGCTACCACTCTTTTTGTGAAGAAGTACCTCTTTACATCTCTCCTGAATCTACCCCTCCAGCTTGTTAGTGTCCCCCTTGTCCTTGAGCACCTTTTTCTGAAGAATACTTCCCTCCTGCACCTTATTTACCACTGTGAGGTATTTAAGGTCTTGTATATCCCCCTTCCAGGACACACATATTTAAGTCCCTAAGTCTCTTCTCATAGGGTTTCTGATGCAGACCCCCACACAATTTTAGCTGCCCTCCCTGGACTACCTCTACTCTGTCTGTGCCCTTCCGGAGATGTGGTCTCTTTCTGCTGGTGATACCCTCCCTATGCACCCCAGCATCCCACTAGCCCTCCAGACTGCCTTGTCACCTTTAAGTCATCTGATATAATCACCTCTAGGTCACCTGATAGAATCAATCAGAAGAAGCTGGAGAGGGATAGAGTCACTGAGGCGGAAAAATAAGGAGGGACCTGAAAAGCTGGAGGAATGGTCTAGAGTGTGGCAGCTGAGATTAATGCAAAAAGTGCATAATCATGTATTTGGGGCACAAGAACCCAGGGAGGATTACACAATGGTGTTGGGGGGATACTGATGGTCACCAAACACGAAAGGAATTTGGGGTAATCATACCTGATGACCTAAAGATGGCCAAATAATGTGCCATGGCTATGGGGAGAGCCAGTGGGATGATGGGGTACATAGGGAGAGGTATCACCAGCAGAAGAGCTTGTGATGCCACTGTACAGATCATTGGTGAGGCCTCATTTGGAGTACTGTGTCCAGTTCTAGGGGCTGCATTTCCGTAAGGACATAAACAGGGTGAAGGCAGTTCAAGAAGGGCAACATAGATGGTGCATGGCCTGCGCCAAAAGTCATAAGAGCAGAGACTGTGAGACCTCAATATGTATTACCCTGGAGGAGAGGGAGACAGGGAGATCTGATAGAAACCTACAGATATCTAAAGGGCATATGTAGGGTAGCAGAGGGTAGCATCTTTCAAAGAGGAGATGTTCAGGAATGAGGCATGACATGAGGTTGGAAGGGGTAGACTAAAGGGTAAGGTGAGGAATTATTTCTTCATGGAAGGGTGGTGGATGCATGGAATACACTACAAGCAGAGGTGGGTGGGGGCAAACACAGTTGGGGAATTTAAAATGCATGGGACAGGCATGGGGAACCCTAACTATAGGAATGAGAAAGTAAAGCCAGCAATTGAGT
This sequence comes from Neoceratodus forsteri, assembly GCA_016271365.2. Classification (NCBI taxonomy): domain Eukaryota; kingdom Metazoa; phylum Chordata; order Ceratodontiformes; family Ceratodontidae; genus Neoceratodus; species Neoceratodus forsteri. Next base: position 1,100,610,409 of record CM057451.1, read on the forward strand.
GGGGTCTGTGGCTTTTGCAATAGGTAGCGAAAATGGGCAGACTGGATGGGCCTAGTGGTCATTATCTGCTGTCAACTTCTATGTTTCTATCCCTGGGTCTCTTTCCTACTTGGCAGTCATCAGTGCCTCCTCCCATTTTGTACTCTGCCCTGGGTTTCTGTGCTCCAAGTGCATTACTTTGCACTTTTTCATGTTGAAACCCAGCTGTCACTCCTCAAGTTCTCTCAGGTCTCTGCTCATCCTTTCCACAACCCCCGAGTGTCAACCAAACTGCAGATTTTGGTGTCATCCACAAAGAGGCAGACCTCCCTCCCAGCTCCTCAGCAATGTCACTTATAAAGACATTAAAGAGGACCAGTCCTAGCACTGATCCCTAAGGCACCCCATTGGTTATCCTCCTTCCTCCAAGTAACTCGGTTTACGTAACCATATAGGCACATACTGTGAATCCTGAACATTTTTAAATCAGACACCACTGGTGACAGTGTCCCTCTTTATATGCTAAGGAGTACAAATAAAAATCTTCGCTATTAATGCCCCTTTCTCTTTCGTTGCTTTAAGTTTGTTGTAAGAAATTCTTGGAGGGTGACATTCCATATGAATAAAGAGATTTTACAATGTAATAGTTTACATGTGGCTTTTTATGCCATTAGAGACATATTAATTATGTAGTTAACCCTCAGCAGAACATCCATCTTAATAATAATGTTCCTTCCCATTCGGACATGCCAAGAGTGAAAGTAGTCCTAAATTTGGCTAAATGCAGAAAAAGAACATCCATGGCCACAAGAGGTGCTTTGCCAGCCATGCTTGCTCCAGCACCCTAAAAAGGTATTGTTTGGTACAGGACTCAAGATGCTTTCATTTTACCCTGAAATGCTTTCATTTGATCCTTGCCATTCTGAGAGTGTATGACTATTTATCACAATCCACTCAGTATAAAAGTGCCTTGCAAGAGGTTTTTAATGTGCTGTTATATCTTATGTCATTTTATGATTGTCGATGTATGTCCTTCTGTGCAGACACCAGATGTGCTTGAAAATGGGCCAGTGTCACAGTCCACCAATCTGGTTAAATTGATAAAATACACAAAATTCAAAATACACACTGTTCCAAATAAAATTGTATAGCAGAATCCTGAACCATGTAATATTAGGGAAGAACCACTAACACAGCAATCCATAATCAAAAGGCAAATAAAACAAAACCACAAATGCAAAGCGAAACTCACAGGTCAACAACGGAACAAGCCCTGCACGCTGAAAGTAACAAGTAGCAAGGTGCTACCAGTTCTGAGAAACACAACATGTAACTAGAGTCCAGAAAAGAGAGAAACACATACTCACTAAAACTGGAGAAAGCTGACTTCAGTCTTTAAATACTTCTTTCAAAGTTTCCCAGAGGAGGAAACCTACATCCGGAGACAGGCTTTTGTTGCGCTTGTTCGCTTTTGTCTTTCGAATAAAAGCGCTTCAAAATGTATGAAAGACTGAAGCTTTCTCTAATTCTGAATGGTACAAGTTCAGCATTTTGGGCTCTAGCTAGAGACACAAAATAAGGAATACTATCCCAAAAGGATTCAGAATTGTGCATTTGTTGTTCTTTCCTCTTTCCTATGGTTAGTTATTCCTGTAAACAGTTAATAAGTCTACACAGTTTCACTTGTAAGTTATAACAGCTTCCCAAAGAAACCAACAATTTACATTTCTCAGTCTCTTTTAGCCGTTTTCCACCACGGTTCTCCAATTGGGTTTCCTCTTTCAGCTTCTATCAGAGTCCCTTTCTGACCAAGGAGCTGCTTCACTCAAGACACCTAGAGAACCCATTGCTTAATCCCCCCCCCCAAACCAGTCACTGATGGTCAGGGGCACAGTCACCTGTTGCCATCCTGGAGCAGAGAAAGAGGCCCTAATGTGTGTGTGTGTGTGTGTGTGTGTGTGTGTGTGTGTGTGTGTGTGTGTATGTTGTGGGGCCGTGGGATGGAAATGGAGGTCATAGCATCATCTGTCCAATTGCTGAAGGTTCTTCCTCCTGTTTATTCCTGTCCCAACATCAAATACACAGTGAGTGGGCAGACTATGCTAAGATGGGGGACATATCAAGGAAGCCTTGGTGAGGAGGGGGTGGGAGTTGAGGAGTAGTGGGAACACCTGAAAATAGCCACAGAGGAGGTGATGAACCAATGCATCAAGTTGGTAACCAAAGACAAGAGAAGGAAGAGACCACTATGGTTCTTGAAAGAGGTGGCAGACAAAGTAAGGTCCAAAATGGCAGGGTTCAGGAAGTATAAGGAGACTCAGAGGGAGGAGGAGACGAGGTGTGCCTAGAACATCTAAAGGAAGCAGGGAAGGCTGTAAGGAGACCAAAGGCACAGACTGAGGAAAGATTAGTGCAGATGGTGAAGAAGGGGACAAGACATTCTACAGGTACATCAGCGAGAGAGAGGAAAGCCAGGGGATTGTAAGGCTCAGAGGGGATGAAGAGGGTGTAGGGAGGGAGACCTGGAAAGGCAGAAATACTCAATAAATGCTTCTGTTCAGTATTCACGAAGAGGAATAGGGTCATGGGCCACAGCTGGGCAACAGATACTGAAGGGGGAGGTGAACACTAGCCCATTCACAGAGGAGAGTCCTGGAGGAGCTCAAAAACTGAAGGTGGGAAGCAATGGGGCCAGATAGCACACACTCAAGGATATTAAGGGAGTTGAGGAGAGAGCTAGCAGTGCCTCTTGCAGCCATGTTCACAGAGTCTCTAAACACAGGAGTAGTTCTGGACAACTGAAAGAGGGCACATGTAGCTCCTTTACACAAATGTGGTAGCAGAGAGGAACCAAGGAACCATAGGCCAGTCAGCCTCACATCACCTCAGTAGTGGGGAAGATCAGGAGGCACTACTTAAGGAGAGAATAGTGGGACACTTGGAATCCAAGGGTGCCCAGGATCCAAGGCAACATGGATTCACAGCAGAGAGGTCGTGTCAAACAAATCTGATAGATTTTTTGACTGGGTGATGAGAGAAGTAAATCAGAGGGGCGGTGGATGTCACCTGCCTCTATTTCCAGCAAGGTCTTCAACACCGCCCTCCACAAGAGACTGGTTAGCAAGATGGGCAGTCTGGGCATGGGCCACAAGGTAGTAAACTGGGTAAGGAACTGTTAAGAGACAGGAGACAGAGGTGGTAAATGGGATCCAATCTGGGGAGACTGGGGTGACCAGTGGGCACCTCAGGGATCAGTCCTCAGGCCAGTCCTGTTTAATGTCTTCATTAGTGACATAGCAGAGGGCTGCGAGGAAAGGTCTGCCTGTTTGCAGATGACACTAAGATCTGCAACAGGGTGGATTCTCCAGATGGGGTGGAGAAAATGAGGAGGGACCTGAGAAAGCTTGAAAAATGGTCCAAGGTATGGCAGCTGGGGTTTAACTCTAAGAAGTGTAAAATAATGCACCTGGGATGAGTGAACCCTGGGAAGAGGCTACAGAATTGGGGGGTACTGATGATTACCAAGGAGGAAAGAGATCTGGGGTTATTTTTGATGACCTAAAGGTGTCTAAGCTGAGTACAAAGACAGCAGGAGGGCAAGTGGCATGCTGGGGTGCATTGGCAGAGGTATCACTAGTAGAGAGAGGGAGGTGGTGATGCCATTGTACAAAACTCTAGTGAGGTCTCACCAGGAGTACTGTGTACAGTTCTGGAGACCACATCTACATAAGGATATTGACAAGGTGGAGGCGGTCCAGAGAAGGGAGACAAATATGGTACAGGGCTTGCACCAGAAACCATATGAGAAGAGGCTAAGGGACCTCAATATGTGTTCACTGGAGAAGAGTAGGGATTGGGAGGACATGATAGAAACATTCAAGTACCTTAAAGGCATAAACAAGGTACAGGGGTGACATCTTCCAATATAGGAGTAGTACAAGAATGAAGGGACATGAAATTAAATTGGAAGGTAACAGGTTAAGGGAAATGTGAGGAAGTGTTTCTTCACGGAGAGGGTGGTGGATGCATGGAACAGTCTGCTGCTGGAAGAGGTGGAGGCGAGCACAGTGGAGGGATTTAAACATGCATGGAACAGACATAGGGGAACCCTAGAAGCGGAAGGGAGTAGAGAAGCTGTTTACCTAGTAGGGTCAGTGGCAGCAAAACAAGGGAGGGCTTATGGGCAGACTGGATGGCCTGGTGGTCCTTGTCTGCCAAAAGCGTCTATGCTTCTATGTTTCACGTGAGGCCATGGAGGCGGCACACCAGATGAACTGGTGTGTGCATCCTACCCTCTCACTCGCTCACCTGAACTACACCACTAAATACTGTCACCAAGGTGGTGGTATCACAGTGCAGAGCAGACCCTTCCACCCCAGTGAAAGAAGGAGAGCATCCCATGTGGTGCAAAATCCTCCATGATGTCCCAGCTTCACAATCAAACCCAGGTCACCAACATGGCACAGGAAATGAAAGGAATTCAGCGCCAATGTCTACATAAATTCAAAATAGTTTTGTTGTTTTAACATGCCATTACTGGATACTTCCCTCCTCTGATTATTATGGTATTGTTTACAGTGGCGCCCACAAGTCAGTTTTATCCAGACTGGATACCCTTTTAATGCTTTTCTGCCGGTTCGCTCTTGACGTTCCTCCTCGCACTCACCGCTGCGAGCTATACCGCCTCCCTGCTCTCCCTCCCTTGAGAACCGCCACCTAATACACTGTGCCAAGTTTATCTCAAGAACTGGGTTGGTACCTCCCAGTGTATCTGACCTCCGTACTATCATCCCCTCTGGCACCCACCTCATGCTCTGAGGTCCCTAGACTCCTGGCTCCTGTCAGTCCCCGACGCCGGACCTAAGCTGGCCAGGCCGCCTTCTCTCACTGCTTCCTCAACTCTGGAACTCTTTCCCTCTGAAATTGCCACTCTTCCTCTATCCGCTCACTATCCTATGCCCTTGCCAACCACTACTCAGTAAACTGCCCTGCAGCTAACTCCCCAATCTTTCTACCTCGGACACTCCTATATTTGTTCTCCCAGTAGGCCCAATGGTGCTACTTCGTAACCACACCCAACTACTGCACTTGATCCCTAACTTTTGAGCAAGCTAGCTTTGCACTTACCCCTATCTCATTATATACCACCACCCAATACCTTAGCAGGATTTCGCATTGTAACTGTTACTCTTACTATTATAGTATATGTATTAATCCACACTCACCTATTCCTGTCAAACATATGCATTATTATTTACATATTATGCTGTATTATCTAATTATATGTTTTCAAAGTACAGAGCATGACTTTCATGTAATTCCTACTATACTGTAAGTAAGGGTAAATTGTCATCTACGTCAACTATTTCTGTCAAATGTTTTCAACTGTATAGTAATTGTATGTATATATGTCAGGACCTGGACTACCCTTGTCCTCTTCCCCACTGTACCCTCCCCAGGTCGCACCGAGACGAGCATTTCTTGCTCAGTGTGCTTTCCTGGTGAAACAATTTCAATAAATAAATAAACAAATGGCACCTCACAAAGCATGAACATCAGTGACCTTACTACAGAGGAAATGGAACACCTGGGAGCCCCATATAAGAATGCGTTTTGCATCAGGTATGATACCTGAACACTGCGTGCAAGAAAATATCCATATGACCTTTAGCTGGCACAAATATTTCTGTTGGGGTTTATCACACAATATTGTTTTATTTTATTTCGGGACATAGCCCAAAGTAACAGATTCTCATAGTGCAGCAGATTTTGGTTTAGAGGTTCGGAATAGAACCCTTGTGACCTCATAAGGTAACTTTATAAATTCGCTGAATGGCATTCCTAGAGCAGATGTTTAAGAGCCATACAAACAGTTCAGAAGAAGTTATCTACAGAATTGTACAGTTAGATGTCTGTTGCGAAGTTAGCAAGTAGATGCAAGTGCTTCATGCTGAAATATCCATAATGGCAAACAACATACAGTAAATAGGTGACGGCAGTATTCCAGACTGGAAACAAACATATACGAGTAAGACGCCTGAATTATGACTGTTGAGCCTCGCTAGTATTGCTAGAGTCGTGCATAAGAACCACACTAAATGCACATACTATATGAAAATAAAGGTTCCGTTATCACACTAAAGGAGTCTGCTGAACTGGAGCGTCTCGGATAGATTAATAATGTATTTTGCTGCATAATATGCTACATACAAGAGCATTAGTCGAAGCAGAAATATGTATGTGCAGTGTAGTTAATTCTGGAATTGCTTACATAACACATCTAAACTACGTGAAGATATTACAGACAGAGTACTCTGAAGGAAGCAAGGTTTTCATTTCAACACATCTGAGTGCACAAAATATACAGCAGTTTAAAATACATATGCAGCATTAGTAAAAACGTGATGATACTTATCATTCATTCCAGATTATTCCGTTTACAAGTAAAACACCTCCAAAAGACAGAAAATATAAGAAGGCTTGTTGAATGGTATTGTTAAATGCCTGGTTGTTTCTTCCTTTGCTTTAAATTTTATATATTAACTACTGGCACAAATAGATGCGTGCCTCTGGGAATATATGAAGAAAATAATAGATTACCTGATGGGTAATTGGCATTTATTAAAATAAATTACAACACAGACACTTGCTGGCACAAAGACACATTAAAGCATTAGTACATGAACTGCGGGAGAGTATTGATAAATGTACAGCAGACACCTACTTTATTTCCAGATTAAATCACTTGGACCGCAGTGGGCTCGGGGAGAATGCGGGTGGTGGAACAGAGGCACACCCAGTCAGTTGTTCCACTCCACAATCCATACACCATTCTGGGGAGCATAGTTCCCCATGGATGCACCAGCAGAGCAGAAAAAGGAGGTTGCAGACAACCGTCCACAAGGGAGGCCCGCAGGAAGGAGGCAGAGGACACCACAGGGAAGGGAAGCAGCTCCTGGTGGGGACTCAATTATTAGTGGGAATAGAACTGGGGGAGCAGGAAAAACTGAAGTAAGGTGCCTGCCGGGTGCCATGGCTTGGAGGGACAGGAAGCGCATCCTTAGGATCACAAGAACAATTGCACGGAGGCTGATCTGGACGTCATTGTCCACCTAGGGACAAATGACTTGGCTCATCATGAGATTAGAACAGTGCAGAAGGACTTTGTAGAGTTAGGGAGGGGCCCAAGACAAGTAGCATACACAGTATCATTCTCAGAGGTGCTGCCTGTCAGTGGCATGGGTGAGGCGGGTACTTTGCACCATGCAGTCTAATGAATGGTTGAAAACAATGGTGTGGGGCACTGGGGTTTGGCTTCACTGGGGACTGGAGGGACACCAGCCTATACTGACAGGATGGTCTGCATCTGTCCAGGAAGGGAACAAGTCTTTTGGACAATCGGTTTAAATGCTTCATTGGCAAGCTTTTAAACTAATCAAGGGGAGGCACTGATAAGCAGCAGGAAAATCCCAGCCTCCCTACAAAACAGGGTACTAAATGAGAAAAAGACCAAGGTAGAAAGGTCAGTGGGGATGCTGCAACAGAAGGTAAAGCCATCAAAAATTGAGAGGAATGAGTACCAATGCCCGTAGTCTGGGTAACAAGCTTCCTGAATTAGTGGCCTTGATGGAGGAGGAACATCTGGATATTGTGGCAGTCACAGAAACATTGGTACACACAGAACCATGACTAGGACGTAAACATACCAGGATACACAATCTACAGGAGGGACAGGGAGGGTAAAAGAGGAGGAGGAGTAGCTCTCTATGAGGGAAGGAATCAAAGCAACAGAACAAAAAGGGTAAATAGGGAGGAGAAGAAGCACTGTGGGTCAATTTGGAGACAGGCAATGGCACCACAATCCACACAGGGGTTGTATACAGACCCTCCTCTCAGGGGTAGGAAATGACAGAAATATACTTAGAATGGCAGAAAAGGGAAGACATTGGCGATGGGTGATCTGAATATGCCAGATGTTAAATGGAGTGCAGTTGCAGCAGCCACTTCTAAGAGTGGGGTTATTCTAGATGCCTTGAGGGCATGCTTTGGACAACTAGTATTGGAACCCACTCAAGAGAGTCATCTTAAACCGGTTCTCTCAAATGGAGATGGAGAGAGGATCACAGATGTAGAAGTGGGTAGCCATCTGGGAACTAGCGACCATCAAACAGTATGGTTCACAATAAACACAACAGAGTCAAGCCATACAAGGAAAAAGTACTAGACTTCAGGAGGGCTGACTTTGCCAAAATGGGTGAGTGCCTAAAATGCACTAGCAAATGGGCAGGAAAGAGGGGTGGAAGAACAATGGGAATAATAAAACTGCCATCACAGAGGTAACAAGCCTTTGTGTGAAGCAAATAAACAAAACAAAACTATGTAAGAAACCACTATGGTTCTCAAAGGAGGTGGCAGTGAAGGTTCAAGAGAAAAGCATTCAGGAAGTAGAAGGAATCACAGAAGGAGCAGGACAGAGAATTGTATCAATTAAAGCAAAAGGAAGCTGGAAGGCAGTCAGAACAGCAAAGGCCCGAACCGAGGAAAAGACTGCCAACTCCAGTTAAGAAGGGGATAAAACCTTTTAGGTACATCAGGGAGCGAAGGAAGACCAAGGAGGGATAGTGAGGCGAATAAAGGGAGGGGTGGGCAGAGGGTGACTGTGAAAAGGCAGAGATACTAAAGAAATATTTTTGCTCAGTATTTACAAATGAAGAGGAGAGGTACCTAAAACAAACAATAGAAACACTCTGGATACAGAAGTTGATACCAGCCCATTTACAGAAGAAAGGGTTCTGAAAGAACTCTTAAAACTTTAGGTGGACAAAGCAATGGGGCCTGATGGGATTCATCCCAGAATTCTAAAAGAACTAAGGGTAGAACTAGTGACACCACTGACTACCCTCTTTAACAAATCATGGGAGGATGGGGTGGTACCTGAGACTGGAGGAGGGCAGATGTGATTCCCTTCACAAAAGTGGGAGCCAGGCAGAAGCAGGAAACTACAGACCTGTTAGTTTAACCTCAGTGATGGGAAAATGATGGAATCACTTCTGAAGGAAAGAACTGTCGAGTACCTAGAGGCCAGAGGGACACAGGACCCAAGGCAGCATGGATTCACAGCGGGAAGGTCATGCCAGATGGATCTAATAGATTTCTTTGACTGGGTGACCAAAGTAGTAGATCAGGGAGGTGCTGTGGACATGGCCTACCTAGACTTTAGCAAGGCATTTGACCCAGTCCCACACAAAAGATTAATATACAGGTTAGCCAGCCTGGGAGTGGGTCCCAAGATGACAGCCTGGGTAAAGAATTGGCTGGAGAATAGGACACAGAGAGTAATAGCAAATGGAGTCCACGCTGAAGAAAAGGGGTTACTAGTGGGCACCGAGGGTTCAGTATTAGACGGTCCTCTTCAATGTCTTTATGCGTACATTGCAGAGGGACTGAAGGAAAGTATGTCTCTTTGCAGATGACACAAAGATCTGCAACAGAGTTGATGCACAAGGTGGGTGGAAAGGATGAAAAGGACTTGGCAAGGTTAGAGGAATGGTCAAATGTATGGCAGCTTAGAGTCAATGCTAAGAAGTGCAAGGTAATGCACCTGGGAAACAAAACCAGGGAAGAGTATACAGCGGGGGTGAGATACTAACAACAACAAAATGGAAAGGGACCTGGGGGTAGTCATATCAGATGACCTAAAGGTGGGCAAGCAACGTGAGAGGGCAGCAAGGAGGGCTGGGGGATACTGCGATGCATAGGGAGAGGCATCACCAGCAGAAAACAGGAAGTTATTATCTCTCTGTACAGACAGCTGGTCAGAACCCATCTGAAGTACTGCGTGCAGTTCTGGAGACCCAATCTCCACAAAGACAGACAGGATGGAAGCTGTCCAGAGGAGGGCAACTCAAAATGGTGCAGGGTCTGCACCAGAAGACATATGAAGAGAGACTTAAGGAGCTTAATATGTAGCCTCGAGGAAAGGAGGGAGAGGGACATGATAGAAACTTTCAAGCACTCAAGGGAATCAACAAGCCCAAGAGGTAGCATCTTTCAAAAAAAAAGAGGTGCAAGAACAAGTGGGTACAATTTGAAGAAAGAGGGGTGGCTCAGAGGTAATTTAGGAAGTATTTTTTTAGAAGAGGCTTGTGGATGCATGGGACTGCCTTCCAGAGGAGGTTGTAGAGTCAAAAACAGTGGTGGAATTCAAGCATGCATGGGACAGTCATAAGGCAATTCTAGGGAATGGGGTAGGAAGAAGTAGACTGCTGGTTAACTAGGATCTGCAGCTTATCCATTAGGTAGAGAAATGGGCAGACTAGGTGGGCCAAGCGGGCCTTATCTGCCGTCAAATTCTATGTTTCTATGTAGACTCTTCACTCCGGTGTGAATTGGCTCCCTGCACAATTTGTCCCTGGACAAGTAGCCCACAGCATAAATATTAGAAAACAAACTCATCCGTGGACGAATTGTGCAGGGTGGCGACCCCCCTCCCACAGCCAGGGGAGTCCATGGCGAGGTTCATGTGCGGCAACATGGCTGGCATGACTTGACATGTCCCCATGCAAGACAGCTGTGCAATTTAAAGCAATAAAACACAGCTCTTGTCGGATATGGTCAACACATACAGACAGACTACTGATCTAACATGGTGCTCACCAATCTCGTGGTGCCTCATCAATGGTTAAACATTTGTATATGGACTGGATGCAGCTTCTAGTTCCCAAGGTTTCTAGATTTCACTTCCCCACAGCCATTATTAATAATGACATCTGCATGAAAACAGGATCCTTGTTCCTTTGACCAGTAGCAGCTCTAGTCACTACTGGTTACCAGGGCAGGCTCTAGTCACTATTAGTTGCTAGGGCACAACAGCTGGCAGCCAGGGCAGTGATATATTGTTGCCCTGGAAAAGCTCTGCACTACATGGGGCACAATCCAAGCACAGCATTTGTTTACCAGGTCCGCGTGCCTGGTATAGAGCCACCACTGGCGTTGACTATCTGCTGATATTCCACTGATTGTCTACACAAGCCAGGATTCCCTGCCTGCGATGTTACAAAAAAAGAATTCAGTAACTGATTGTGTTGGTACAAACAGAGGGTTACAATACAGGTGTGGGGTTATCTTAAAGTGAATACTCTGAAAGTATTTGGACCTGGGACTCAAAATATTTGTTTTCGTTACTCAGTTAAAAATGGTAAAACCAGTTTTAAAAAGCCTTTAACCCTCCCAGGTGGCAAGTGCTAGTCCCATGCCACCCTGCATGCCCTGTTATTAAACATAGCAACCATCAGCAGAAAAAAACATTGGTCCATGCAGCCTACCTTTATCCTCCCTACTATAGGACCCATTGTCTAGATGGGGTTATTGCCCTCACGCCACCCCCTGCCCTATTGCTTCCTCCTGTGTAACTATTAGCCTTTTACTTGGTCCCAGCTGTGTCTGAAACCATTAATGGTTCTTGAACCCACCACCTCTGCTACTAGGCTATTCCATGGCACAAACGCCTCTGTGTAAAATAAAACTTCTCAACTGCTTTCCATCACCAGCTTCCACTCATGTCTTTGTGTTCTTGAGTCACCATTCCAGCTGAATACTTTCTCAAGAAGTTTCATCTTGATCGCTCCTTTCAGGAACTTGAAAGTCTCTTACTGCCCTCACACTTCTGGTCTTTAGTGAGTACATGTTCAGAGCCTTAGCTGATCCCCATAGATTCTGCTCTGTTGGCCCTGAATCATTTTGGTTACCCTATGCTGCACCATCTCTAGACTGTCTTCGTCTTTTCTTAGGTGCTTCCAGAACCAGGCACAATATTCCAGATGTGGCCTCACCAGTTATCTTTTGAGAGGTAGTATAACCTCTTCCCTCCTGCTGCTGAATGCCCTCCCAATACATCCCAACGCTTTGGATGCCTTGCTGTAGGACTTGTTAAACTAGCTAAATTATTTTACGGAGTCACTTATAATGACTCACAGATCCCTTTCTGCAGAGGTTATGTCCAACTTCATCCCTTCATCCAGTATTCCATTCTGGGGGTCTTGTTCCCTATGTGCATCCCTCTGCACTTCTCAGTGCTGTTTTTCAATTGCCAAACTGTGGACCACTTGTCTAACCTTTTCAGGTCCCTCTGCAACTCCTGAACTCTTTTCTTGCTGTCTGTCCTACCACACAGCTTAGTGTCATCTGCAAAGAGACATCTTGACCGTTTTCCTTCTCCTATATCACGGATGAACACACTGAAGGACTGGCCACAGTTTTGAACCCTGGGGTACCCCACTGTGACCTTCCTCTCCTTACTTGACACTGTTTATCACCACCCTCAGCTGCCTCTCCCCCGCCAGCTTCCTGATCATCTAAGTAGATCCTTCGCTGCACCCAGATCCTCCAACTTCTTTAGCTACCTTCTGTGTGGCACAGAGTTGAATACTTTGCTGAAGTCGGCGAGAGTAAGTCCACTGCTTGCCCCTTATCCACTGCCCTGGCACCCAACCAAAGAACACTATCAACTTGGTCTGACACAACCTCCCTGCCCCAAACCCATGCATCTTACTGTCCTGAAGCCCATTTCTCTCCAAGCAGTCCATTAGGTCCTCTTTGACTAGTGGCTTCATTAGTTTTCCTGCCAAGAGGTAAAACTAATGGGTCTGTAGTTTTCTGACTGCTCCGTGTCTCTTTCTTTATGGAGTGGACCCACATCTGCTACTCAGCAGTCTTTCAGAGCCATCCCTGACTGTGCAAGCTACTGAACAGCCCTGAGCAGCCAGGTAGCTAGCTCCAATGCCAGTTCCCTGAGCATCCTTAGGGGCATCCCATCTGGCCCTGGAGTCATGACAGAAACGTAAAAGCGTAGAAGTTGTCAGCAGATAAAGACCACTTTGGCCCATCCAGTCTGCTAATTTTCCTTGCCTACTGTACCACCACAGCCCTTGTATGATCTCCGGTTGTCCCCACCCCATGTGTTCCTTCCAAGGTCCCTTGTATCTGTCCCATGCATGCTTGAATCCTGCAACTGTTTTGGCACCTACCACCTCCCTGGAAGGCCATTCCAGGCTTCCACCACCATCTCTGTGAAGAAACATTTCCTCACATCCACTCTGAGCCCTCCCATCCGCTTCATAGAATGATTCTGTCCTTGAGTCTGTCTTTCTGTAAAATACTACCTTCCTGTAACTTAATACCTGTTGTGGATTTGAATGTTTCTATTATATCCCCCTTCCCTTCTTTTCCTCCAGTGAGTACATATTCAGTTCTCTTAGTCTCTCTCTTTGAAGGGCTTTTGATGCAATCCTTGCACCATTTTGGATGTCCACCTCTGTGCCACCTCCACCCCTATCCCTGTCCTTCCAGAGGTGGGGCCTCCAGTACTGGAAACAGTACTAGAAGTGTAGTCTTACCAGTGACCTGTACAGAGGCAACACTACCTCCTTCCTCCTACTGTGATACCCCTCCCTATGCACCCTAGCATTCTAAGCGATTTCCACTGTCTTTTCACTCTGTGGCTACCTTCAGATCATTGGAAATGATTACCCCCGGTCCCATTCTTGTTTGGTGGTTGCCAGTACCTCTTCTGCAGTTGGTACGTGAGCCCCTGGTTTCCTGCCCCAAGTGTATGATTTTGCACTTTTAGCACTGCAAACCCAGCTGTCAAACACTTAACCATTCTTCTAACTTCTGTAAATCATTCCTCATTTTTTCCTCACACACACCCCAGTGTGTCCACCCTGTTGCAGATTTTTGTGTCATCCAGGAACAGGCAGACTTTCCCTTCTAGCCCTTCTGCAGTGTCACTGATAAAGACATTGAAGAAGACCGGGCCTAGTACAGACCCCTGAGGCATCCCGCTTGTCACCCTGCCTTCTCCCGAGTGGACTCCACTTACCCCACCCTCTGACTCCTGTCAATCAACCAACTTCTTACCCAGTTTACTTCTTTCTGTCCCACTCCTACACAGGCCAGCTTGTTCACTAGTCTCTTCACGTGGAATGGTGTCTAAGGCCTTCCGAAATCCAGGTATGCCACATCTACCACTCTACTCTGATCTGCTTCCTGGTCACCCTGTTGAAAAACTCGATCAGATTTGTCTGCCATATCTTTTCAGGGCTGTAAACCCATTTCTGACCCAATACATGCCTTTTGCTATATGCATTAAAGTAGTATGCATTAAGAGAGGGACTGTAGAACATCAGTTATTTTTACTAATATGTGGGAGAACATGAGAGGGGTGGAGGTGGGGGCGGATGATGACTCAACTCGATAGGTACCTTGTTTAATGAAGCACTGCATGTTTGGCCCAGCCCTGCTCTACTGCCCAGGATCTCCTGGTCTGAACTGGAATGTGTTGGGGGTGGGGGAGGGAGACAACCCTCCCTCCTCCAGCCCTGCCATCAGAAAATCCATGGGGGTTGCTATTGACCAGGTAGGTCCCAGGGAGGCAACAGCCAGTCAGGGTGATGGGAACAGGGCAGATAAACTGCCCCAGTTGCCCAAAGGCAGAAAAAGCTGTATGGAAACAAAAAAGAACTCAGGAGAAAGCATGTTCATTCTCAAGGGCTGTCTCATACAGGGTCACCTGACAGCTGTTCTAGTTTCCAGTTGGGAGAGGAGGTTTTTATGTCACTCTATTCCAGCAGATATCGAGTGCTCATTGTTTTTGTGGCTGGTACAGAAGTCTTAGCTAGTTATATGTACATCAGAACTCCCCTTCATTCCACTTCAGGCCTCTCTGCTGTAAGACAGGACTCGACAATCCCAAGTATGCAGCGGGTCTGGTTGTGGGGGATTTTATGAATTTTGTTCAGTGTGAAACAAAATTATATGTGTTAAATGTCAAATAACAGCATAGGATATGCCCTAACACATTAACGACTTCACATTTCCCGACTCTTGGCAGCCACTTACTAAAGTACCATTACAAGCACCTTTGGGTATTTTACATTTATGATTCTGGGATTACAATTTTGTGATTTTTTTTTTTTTTTAATTGATTGTTATTCGTGAAACATTTACTGTTGCAACTCAAGAGCTGTGAGTTTGGGAAGGTTATGTATTCCTGGCCTACCTACGTATGCAGGAGCAGAAGAGCAACATCACCTTGGCAACCATGCAGGAGTGGAACAGCAACATCACCTTGGCCCTCTCCACCTGGTCATCAGTTGGATCCATGCCTCCCAGCTGATGATGCTTGTGCTTACACTGGAAGATTGCTCATGTCTGCCTGTATACTCTCAGCTCCGTGGTAGGCTTGGCCACTGACTGAGCAGCGTGCTCTCTGACTCACTGCCAGGGCCAGGCTGTTGACTCACACAGCTGACAGAATTATTATACGTGGGACTGGCCCTTCCACTGGTACTCTCTCTGATAATTCCTGCAGGTCGCTTCACACCTATTGTATACGTTTAGCCTTAAATAAATCTACAAGTGTCCTAACTAAAGGTTTAAAGAAATCATACATTTTGAACAGTTAAATATGGAGCATTTAGGGAAGAGACGATTTCTGAAACTAGTAACACTATAAAACGGTTGACAACTGAAGTAATTCCCTGTCTCTCTACAGATGGATATCATTTCTGGAAACCACTAAAAAACATAGCATTTAGACACAATTTGGATCCCATTTAATATACAGATATATTCTGAATTTCTCATCTCTTTATTCTTTATTGCTATTGCTGAGGACATCTGCATGTAGATCAGACCTAATATTCAAAACCTCTGCTGTGTTTCACCTGTAGTATTGCACAAGCCACTTCTTTTGAATCTGGGTCATGCCAAACCCTTGGTTGTCGTGATCAGCCAAATGCCATGGCAAACAAATGGAAAACACATCAGCTTCATGAAGATGCTCAATTTAACATGGAGGTACATCCACAATGTGGCTCTGGGGAGGGAATTGATGTACTGTATGCAACATGCATATTTAAAGAAATATAATATATTATACTCCCACAGTGCAAAGCATTGTGGAAGTAGATGCAAATCATGATGAAAGTATTTAGACTGGTTCTGCTTTAAACAAGGAAGTATGGGGCTAATGTTCTTTTGCCTTTTAGATGCATATTTATACTCCCCTTATTTACTGCACCACTAGGAAAAGAAGGAGTAGTCTGAAAACCAGGGATATGTACAGTAAGTGATGTCCCAGTCACCAGCAAGCAAAAAAAAAAAACAGTTTACATCAGTAGAACTTCGATAAGGCACCTTCTACTTCATGCATACCTCCCAACTGCTGTGCATTTCAAATAGTGCTCTGCATTTACACTTAAAGGTGATGTGCGAAGAAGCTCTGCAGCCTACTTCCGTCCCACATACCTTTCAATGTTGCTGTGGGAGTCAGGGGCTGCAGTGATCATTATTTTGTAATGCAAAGGTTATATTTTAATAAACTGCAGAAACTTATGGCTGAGTGCAGAAGCACTGCGCTGGTCCAGACTGAGCGGCTGAAGTGCTCATGGGTATTCCACCCATTTAGTGATGTTGATACCATCACTGCTCTCATTGTAGCAGCAGTGATAGTAGTTCAAAATACTTATTTTAATGCTTCCACGGGGTCTTAATACCTGACATATTACTTTGGTAACAGCCTGTCCAGGTGTTGCTGTAAGTAATATTCAGGTCCAATTTATGGGTGGTTGTTGGCCTTGTGCTACACCCCCGCTCAGTGGATAAATTTCCCCAGTAACCCACGCTAGTCATGGGTTAATCCTTACTTAGCACTTCCTGCTAAACATCTCCCCACAGTTATAGACCTGTTCCTATTCATTGCCCACCCACTCTTGCTTTTAAGTCCCTCTCACCCTTCCTTTTAAGTCTTTTCACTATTCTGTCATAAATTTAGAAATAACGTATCACAGTGTATATATTTTCAGCTTTGTTTGGCTTATTTTTTGTAATACATGAAAAAAGACCTGTGAGGCCTCAAAAGACTGCATACTAAACCAACTTTGTACAAGATGTATGATCTAATGAAAGGCATCAACCCAGGGTTTAAATAATTGATTAGCAGTTTTTTCTTGGGACAATACTAACTGTACAGAAAGCATTTATATAGGTTTTCTAGAAGTGTTATGTTTGTTAAACACAGTGAGGCAAGTGCAATGCATTTTCACAATGTTTTAGAACTTTTATAAGCAAAACACTAATCAATGTTTAGAGTTAAATAAAACCCCTGCAACCAATGCACGTGTCAGCTATGATACCAAAATTAAGTCCTCTCTGTTCCAACTAAACCTACTGTGAGTGTCTTTATAAAATGGGCATAGCAAATGGCGCATTTGATTGGCTAGAAAAGCAGTGCCATATATGTATTACACATAGGGAAAAGTACAGGCAAAGAAACCAATGCCCCTAAATGGAATGTTCAGGGCTAAACATGGAACATTAATTTTTAAAAGCCGCCATTGTTTTAGCAGCATAGCAGATCACGCGAAGCTTTAGAGCCACTCGCTCTTCATTTTCTTAGTAGAAAAAAAAAAAAAAATGGACCGTAGCAAAACCTGCAAGTAATAAAAGAACGGGGCACTTCAATCAGTGCCTCCCACACCACACAGTTGTCTTTCATGAATACTCCCACCAAGACAGAGCAGACCGCAGCCTGAGCTCCGATGGATGGGAGAGTTTCAAGCGCCCACAGAAACAGTCACCGACCGGATTCAAACAGTAGGGCACTGCACCAGTCGGACTGTCCCCCTCAGCATACCTCAGATTTAGTTCCCCAGTTTGAGCTGTAAAAAATTCAAAATAAAACCAGAAAAAAAACTGTAATGAGTACACAAGAGCACTGGGTAGTGCAACAAAATTAAAATCAGTAGTACCACTCACAACTACATAATTATGTCACTTTTAAATAGGCGGAAGGACTATTTTATCATATATTAACAGTGAAATCATCTTTTTCTACATATAAACATACTTTTTGTCTAAACTTTTGTAAGATAAAAAGGTACCCATTTTATAAGCACAATAAGACACTCAGGGTGTGTGTTGAACAGATATTACCGCACTTCAGGGCTGAAACCACTCTGCCGGTGGCCTGCGTGCCTTACTAAGCCCCTGGGCATGCGGTAATATCTGTTCAACACACACCCTGTCATGTCTTATTGCTTATGTATCCACAAATGTATACAATGTATTAAATGTCAATACTGCTGAACGTTGTAATGTGAACAATTGCCTTCATTACTCTGTAAAACATTTATTATACAATGGGCATAGAAATGAAGCACAAATCCTCTAATCTCATTGGCTACCTGGCACTCCTCTCCCACTGTAAAAGCTACAATCACCCCCGGGAAGAGGTGCCAGGCAGCGCATCTCTAAAACCCATCTGACCCTGAAATTGCCAACCAAAGCCACCATATTGAACCCGCTAAACTGCCATGTACCGCAGCTGACCATGAAATTCAAACAGACTGGAGTTTTAAAATTTCACCACTCCACAAACTAAGATGCCAAGCAGCCTCTCAAGCCATCACTGTCTGTAAATAACTGAGACCCATCTCGGTCACACGTCCCGACATCTTTCTCACTGCAACACACACTTCAAAAAAAAAAAAAAAAAAAAGTCAGTCGTTAAAAAACAAAAACAAATGGATACCTCATTCACTTAACAGATGAAACCCTAGAAAGAGCAGACTCCGAAAATCCAACACAAGAGAATTCTGCCCATAATGTGCTCTCAGCTCCTTTTCAGCATCTCAGCTGACTCCTCGCTCACAACCCGGACCCCAAAACACACTGCAACCGAGAATCATAAAGCAAAGTCCGCATGCTCAGTAGCAATGCGACTTCAGTAATCGAGAGTATTTTTCCAGCGCAACAATAACCACAGTAAAATTGGCTAAAATAGGGAAAAAACTTTATTTATTCTTTCTATGTGCCCAAAAGAGGACACTGTGTAATCACAATATGCCACTTGAGAATGTTGATGCAGGATTTACCCACACCTGGTGTGTTTTGGACACTGCCGCGCCCAGTGGCCTAACACCCCAGGGCATCGTAAATCCTGGCAACACCTTCTCATGGTATATTGCTTAATTACCTGTAATTAATTCTGGGTTGCCCCTGAAAAAGGAACTGTAATTGTCTCAGTGGGCCCACCCGGTCACCAAAATTAATTAATTAATTAATTAAATAAATAAATAACTATCCAGCGACTCCTGTTTTCCAAGGACAAATACAGCTAAAATCTCTTTTGACTTATTTCTGGAAGAGAGTGAAACTGTTATACCACTGTGTTCAGTTATAGTGTTACAACAGTGTTATAATGCCACTAAAGTAAGGAAGATTCATAGAAAGGTGTCAGCAGAAAAATTTCTTAGTCCATCTTGCCCGTCCATTTTCCTACCTGAACCAAACCAAGGTATTTTATCCCCCTCCACTCTCCACCCCTTCGCTGTCTTAAGTTTTCACCAACCCTCCCATTGCTGTCAATGCTCTCAACATCAGAAAGAATAACTTCATGGAAAGAGCAGTGAACACATGGAACAGACTTGCCAGAGTGTGTGGCATCAGCTGATGCTCTTAAATGCAACCACGGCCAAAAATCTTGTTGGGGCGGATGGATCTACTGAGCCATTCATACCAATGCAAACTGGTAATTTGCAGGTCCTAAAAGTTGCAGGGTAGTGGACTCCTCATCCACCCCCACCCCGGTGGTTGTGCCCAAGGCTAATACTACAAACAACGTTTAAGTACAGACATGACCAGTACTTTGTACAAAATGGTATCACTGGGTATTCCCATTAAACTAGTGGAAGGAAAGCACAGTTATGTAAGAGCTTACTGTAACAGTAGATCTTAGAGAAACTCTTGCAGTAGGCCACACTGGTAGAACTATGCTGCCAGGAACTAGGACCACATGGAAAACTTCTAGCTAGCAATCTACCACAGTGACCACCCCGCAGATGTCAGTCATCTGACATCAGTACAGGCTATATAGGAGAACAGTCCCCCACACCTACATCAGTTCTCCGCGGAGACTTTCACAATAGCCAGTTGATGGAGAACCATGGAGGTTATCCCGAGAGCCAACAAAAGGCAGAAGCAGATGCGATAGAGAAAGAGGAGCACAGGGAAGGAGGGAGGGAAACCAGGGCCTTCTGCAAGAGCTTTTTCACAAAGATTTACTGTTACAGTAAGTTTCTACATAACTGTACTATCTTACGAGAAAGGCTCCTGCAGCAGGCCACACCCGAGGACTGAGTTCCAAGCAGTACTAGTATCACCAGGATGAAATCATCGAGGTGAGGACCAGACAGCAGTCAAAGTTGATGACAGAAGGCCCTGAAGGACTGCCAGGCTGAAGCTGGCCTCATACCTAGAGGCGTGTCCAGACTGTAATGTTTGGTGAAAGTGTGGACAGAACTCAGATGGCGGTTGCACAAATGTCCGAGCAGACACATTTCTGAAGCAAGCAGTAGAGTCAGCCATACCTCTGGTGGAATGGCCCTTGACCACCCCTGGAAGGGGCTTGTTGTATTTGTGGTAGCACTAAACAATGAAATAAGCTAACCACCTAGACAAACACTGTGTGGAAACAGGAGTGTCTCTCTCTCTGGTAGAATGAAACAAACAACTGGTCAGTTTTCCTCAAAGACTTGGTGCGGTTTATAATACTGCAACATATAGTAAACATCCAAAGTATGGAGCAAGGCCTCCCTGATTGGAATACTCAGGAAAATAAACTGGAAGGTGGATGGATTGATTCAAAGTAAACTCAGACACCATCTTAGCTAAAAACTTAGGATTAGTATGCAAAGATGCCCTGTCTTTGTGAAATACCAAATAAGGCTCCTTACACAACAGAGCCTGAAATCCTTTGAGCAGAAGTAACAGTAACTAAAGAGTGCTTTCCACTACAGAAAACACAGCTTGCAACTTAGGATGGTTCAAAGGGAGGCAAAGTGAGTTTCTCCAACTCCAACATAAAGTTGAGGTCCCATGGAGGACCAGGTCCCAAATGGGAGGTTTCAGATGCAGAATGCCTCTCAGAAATGTGTGGGACACCTCAAGCTGGGCAGCTGCCTTGCCCTCAATAGGTACATGGTATGCAGAGATGGTGGAAAGGTGCACCTTAAGAGATGAGTACCCCAGGACTGAGTCCAAAGGAAAGAAGGTACTCCAACACCTGACTAACCGGGCAGGTGAATGGATCCAAATGGCGAGCAGCAGCACAAATGGAAAAGCATTTCCATTTCATGGCATAAGTGGCCCTGGTGGAGGGCTTCCTAGCTGCCACCAGGACATCCATGACCCTAAAGGAGACCCCAAAGTGAGAAATAGCTAGGTCTGCAGGAGCCACACAGTGGATGCAGGGACTTGTGGCCTGGATGGACCAGGGTGCTCCAGTTCTGGGAGAGCAAGCATTTGCACAGAGGTAAAGACACCATAGGTTCCGTGGCAACTGCTGCAGTGGAGGAAACCAAACCTGGCATGGGCCAAAAGGAGCTATGAGAATCATTTTCCTCCCTCCTACTGAAACTTGAGCAGAACCCTCTGCAACAGTGGAAAGAGGGAATCCTGTGTACAGAAACCTCCCTTCCAAGGGAGGGACAATGTGTCTCACCAGAAAACTGCAGGCCCAGGATTGGGAGAGCAAAAAGTGGCAGTTTTGCATTGAGTGGGGATGCAAAGATGTCACACTCTGGGTGACCCCACCTGTTGAAGAGATTTTCGATCGCTGAGGTGAGAAATTCCTACTTGAGAGCCCGAGATCTGGAGTGGCTTGAGACTGTCAGCCAACATGTTTTGGATGCCCTGAACATGAATGGCCAAGAGCTCTAGATGGTGCTGGATGGCCCAATATCAAACTCTCATCGCCTCCCAACACAGGGGTAGAATGAGTCCCCCACTGCTTGTTGATGTAGTAGATGACATACATGTTTGTCTGTCTGAACCAGTAATGGGCCCAGGTGGGGAGACTGGTAGCTTGCAGGGCACAGAAAACCACCTCCAGGACACTGATATGAAGAGCTTGCCTACAGTCACCAGGTACCCTGAGTCTAATGGTCAGCCAAATAGGCCCTATCCCATGATGGAGGCATGTGTTGGGACCTGCCGAGGTGTCGAGATCTGGAAGGGAACCCTCTGGAGCAGATTGGCCAACTCCATCCACCAGGCCAAGACCCTCCAGACTGGGTCGGAGACCAGGACCAATTGGTCAAGGTCACCCGTACATTGATCCCATTAGACTTGTAGGGTCCATCATGAATTCACATATGCAGCCGGGCCAATGGCACCATGGCAATCAATGCCACCATATGACCCAGGACGACAGAAAGACTCTTGCAGGAACCTGACAGCTCGTTGAACCCAGGCAAGCCTGCTCTATCAAACAGGCTGCCCTGACCTCTGACTTTCCCTGGTGGGTGTCCAGAGCTGCCCCTATAAACTGAAGGCACTGTCAAGGGAGAGGCAGGATTCTGGGACAATTCATTGTGACTTCCAGAACCTGGAAGAGACAGGAAGTGCATTCAGGTCCGAGCAATGCTCCCTGGAAGGGGCTGCAAGCAGCCAGTTATCCAAGTAGGGAAGACATAAAAGCTCTCTCTCCTCAATGCCACTGCCACCACAGCCAGGCATTTGGTAAATACCTAGGGGCCTGCTGAAGGCCAAAAGATAAGGCCCTGAATTGGAAGTGGGCACCTGAAACTGGAAGCGGAGGAAACGGCAGTGAGCTGGAAAACATGGATGTGAAGGTAAGCATCCTAAATGTCCAGAGAGCACAACCAGTCCCCTGATACAGCAGGGGCAACAAACCCTGGAGGGTCACTATCTGAAAGCATCTGTACTGTATGTAGAGATTTAGGTTGCTTAAGTCCAGGATGGGCCACAGGTCCCTGGTCCTTTGGGGATAGGAAAAGTGTGAATAAAATCCCTTTTCCACCGAGCCTGCGAGATGGGCTCTGACTTTTTAGAAATGCCTGGATTTCCTCTGACATCAAAGGCAGATGTGCTGGAGGATAAGGTAGGGTGGACGAGGAAGAGGGTCTCGGGTGGCCACTCACCAATTCCAAGTGTGACCCGAGCAATGTGCTGGAGTGCCCATTCTTCTGTGGTCACTGCTGACTACCCTCATAATGGAGAGAGAGAAAGACCCCCGACCGCCTCCCTTGGACCCTTTGTTGGGGGTTAGTTGGAAGTCGCCAGGAAGTGGGGGTGGGCAGGGAGCCGCAGAGCCCCATGAGGATCAAGCAGGAGTGGCCCTTGTGGGATCACTGATGGTTTTCCAACATTGCTGGCCCTTGGAAGGCTGGCATCTGGCCTGCTTGAGGAGGACTGAAGAAAGGGCTGGCACTGGTTTGATCTAAGCTGAGTGTGGTAGAGTGAAGAAACCGATCTGAGGGCTTTGGCAGATTCCTGCAAGTTAGAAATGAGGTCCTGGATATCACCCTCAAAAAGCACAGAGCCTCTGAAGGAACATCTAAAATGCTAGCCTGAAAATCTGGGGCAAAACCAGATACCCTGAGTCAGGAATGGCGCTAAGCAAATGCCAGTCGCAGCCCTCACCAAGAGGCATCTACAGCATCACAAGATGCACAGAGCACATGGGTACCCACATCTGAGCCAGACTTTATGAGTTGGGCAAGCTGAGTTTTGATGGGGTCCTCGGGCAAAGACTAGACAGGTCCCTGGCTTGATCCCAGATGGCATTTTGGTACTGTACCATATGGGTCTGGCAATTAATGGCCCTAATGTCCAGGGCAGTCAAGCGAAGACCCGCTTGCAAATCTGGTTCAGCTGCCGGGATTCACAGTCTTGGGGAGAGCACTAAGGTGCTTGGGTTTCTTAGAGCGGTTGTGAGCTGCATTATGACCACAGAGTCCACTTAGGCTGACTGTTCAGAAAAGGTTTGCCCACCGCGCATGATAAAGCTGGTCCATCTTTTAGGAGAGGAGAGAGAGTGAAGGGGTGAGCCCACACCGCCTTGGTAACATCCTCAGATGATTCAATCAAGGGTGGCACCACGATGGACAAGGCATCCTTCCGCAGAAAAAATAGCCAGGCAGCCTCTCAGGATCAGACTCCTCTGTCTCCCATCCAATAACTGACTGGATGTGATGCATCATATCCATGAAGGACTGATCGTCTGAGGGAACTTGGGTACCTCCTTGGGCATACCCTTGCTGTATGAAGACTCCCCTGGAGAGGAAGAAACCTCGAGGATTCTGAATCATCTTCCGAGGACTCGTTATACTAACATACATACTAGACGCCAGCATAGTAGGCCTCTTCAAGTCTGCTCATGCTTCAGCACCCTGAATGGGCACCGTAGCCATCTATCATAGTTATCTGGCACAGGTGACAGGGGCAGGCGCTCGTCTCGCCTAAACCAATGTCGGGCCTGGCACCACAGGACCCGATGTATGGGGGTCGGAAGGTCCAGCCCTGCCAGTGTCTCTGGGCTGTGGATCCTGGGGAGGGGAAGTCGAAAGCGCCCTTGAATGGTGTGGGGTCTGCTCTGTATGAATGCCCACTATGCTGAAAAAAGGGCATTGTAGTCAACCTGTGGGGCAATATTGTACACAGGCAAGAAGGACAACCTTGGTACTGGGTTAGGGAATGATGGCTGTGGGGCTGGCGACAGGTAACCCAGTGTAGGTGTAGGTGGCACTAGTAAGCAATCTGATGATGGCCCGGCTGGCATTGGTTGCGGTGAGGGCTGAGGCAAAGCGATGCCAGTGTTGGGCCGCCCACTGGCTGAGGCATCAGCAGTACTGGCGATGACCTGGCAGGCGAAGGTCTGAAGCACCTTGGCGGGCGCTGGGTCTGCAGGGGAAGCCGGCTCCTGTGGGGAAGGAGATCCCCTGGGCAGCATCAGGGGCGACACAAGAGAAGAGGAAACTGCATCTAGCTGCCACAGACACTGCTTAGAGTAACCGGCAGTACCTGAAATGGGAACTGACGAAGGTAGTGCCATTGTCAGAGGGGCTACGGGTGCAGAACCAACACCTGAGAGTCCCAAACTGGCTGTGCCACCTGGCAGAGTGCACATCAAGAAAAATGGGCCTGAGTGTCAGGGCTGGGAGGCAGGAGGGAAATCTCCTGCTCCAAAGACGCCACCCACAATAGAGATAAGGGAGGGTGGAGGAGCCACTATAAGCCTGGAGGAGGAAAGGGCTGGCTGGGCTGTAGGTGCCAACCTCCCCGCTGGAGGAGGACGGTGTCATGGTAGAAGATTTATGAGGTGACCGCAACTGGGAAGCAGACCGGGCCCACTCTCTGTGTTTCTCCTCATGCTTGTGCTTTCCCAATTTCTCCCTAAGAAAGGAGGAAGAGGCCCCAGAGGACTGTGCCAGCGAGGCCAAGAGCTCTTGGCCTGCAGCTCCTTCTCCATGGCAAGCAGCTTCTGCTTGAGAAGATGGCTCTCTGGTGTATTCAATTGACATCTCTGAGTGGCCTGGTTAAACTTCTGGCAATGCTGGCAGGCTTTGGTGTCGTGGCTGAGGCCTAGGCAGATCAGGCACGAAGAATGACTGTCCTTTTCTGGAATCTGTTTACCGAGGCACACTTAGTGGAGCGGTCAGAAGACGAGGATGGTGTAGAAGACAAACTCTGCCTGACAAACACCAAACAATTCGATGTTTATACTGAGAAACAGAAAATAAAAAAGCCGCGGTAAACACGGGAAATGGTGGTCACAGTTGCGACGCTCACTATGTCCAACGACATAGGCTCGATGTTGGGCAGAACTGAGGTAAGTGTGGGAACCACCCTCCTATATAGCCTGTACTGATGTCAGATGACTGATGTCTGTGCCGGGGTGCGTTCCCTGTGGTAGACTATTAGCTAGAAGTTTTCCTTGTGGTCCTAGTGCCTGGGGGCATAGTACTACCAGTGTGGCTAGCTGCAGCAGCTTCCTTGAAGTAATATATGGAATGATCACTTGCCCCCAAAAAAAAAAAACTAAGTATGTACATATTTATAGATATAACAGCAAAAGACAGGTATAACAGTGATAGAAACATTTTTTTTTTTTTACAGTTACTCCCCACTCCCGAAGTCCACTGCTGTCCATCTGACATCCCCTCACGCAGGCACTGGTATTAGACCCTCCCCAAACCCACATGACTTACCCTTTGTGGCAGGGGTGGGAGCTCTCGATCCACCAGACCGGATTAGTAGTAATGGAGGCGCCATCCCGGTCGTTTGATGGGACCACCGTCATCCATGCAGAGGACTCCTATTTCCCATTTTCTTGTGCCCTTCAGAGGATGCAGTGTGCAAGGATGCCAGCAGCGGCAGCACACGCTCTCCTGCATGCACTCCTCAGGCATCATCCGCAATCCCCGCCCACATCTTCTAGCACTGGCATGCTGCCTCCCAGCCTCCGCTAGGGATGCAATCACCGTGTGCTGCTAACTCCCTCCTGAGAAGGAGAGCAGTCCAGAGGATGCTCAATCCTTCTCCTCCCTGCCGACCCCCAGTGGCCCCCAACACGACGCTGGTGTGGCGCAAGGTAAGGCGTCCAGTGTTTCAGCCTCAGCACCACCGGCTGGCCACAAGGTCACTTTTTAAAAATAAAACGAACCATATGAGTAAAAATGCTTCCTCTGCATCACCACCTTGTGTTGCATATTCTTTAGTTTAACCACTCTCTACACAGAAGTTCCCTCTGTGCTCAGGCTACATTAAGTTTGCTGATGGGGAGAGGAAACCCCTTCCTGTAAAGCACAGTGCATACTTACAGTAGCAGTACACTGCAAGAAACCCATTTAATTCACAGCAGGACATCATGCTAGTACTATTTCTATTTCACAGTTTGTAAAGAGCGGAAGTCATGTCAATTAAAATAAAAAAAATTATCTGCAAGATCTACACCACTCAGCTGAAATTTGTCTGGCCTTGAACCACCGTAGCTACAGACTGCTGGTATGCTCCCTTGCAGATTCCCAGCAGAGATGATACTGTCACTTGGTGTGACTATCATGCACAGGCATGGCTTCTGCTTCCAGGAACAAGATAGGCTGCACCGTGTATTACACTTACAAACAGATAAAGACTCACAGCATCACCCAAGACATTTTACCCACAAGTTTGGACTTGCAGCAGGGTCATTTTAGCCGATGTATGCTTTTGGGTTCCCATCTTCCTCTATTTTATTACCGATTGCTTGAATAGGTTTACCTAGAAAAGCCTACTGAGCTGAAATAGCTCATTTCCAGGAACTGTCCTGGAGGCTGAGGATAGAGAACTGTAGAGCAGCCCTTCTGCAATTACAGCGTCACTCGATGTAATAGGAGCAGGTGTGGAACAGCAACAACATACAATGGTGCAGAATTAATTCGCATTTCATGTCGTCATGTGCCTATGGGTAGTCTGAGACTAAAACAATAAAGTGAACTGGGAGACCTACGATTAGTGCATACACTCTCCCATACAGTGCTTTTAGACCCTACCGCATGGTTGCACTGCCTGAAATTTGTTCGCTGCTCCTTATTTTCATGCACTTCTCTTCAATCTACTGGAGCGCTTTGTTGCGATTAATCTGCTCTGTATATACTGCTTCTCTATAACTTGTATATTCCTGCTTAATTCATTTACAATATTACCCTGTGCTCATTACATATATGGTTTGTTCTATTGCCCGATGTGTATGTACTGTTCCCTATGCCCTTCCCCAGGACACACCTGGAATTGAGCACTAGTGCTCAGTGCGTCTTCCTGGTAAAACTTTGAAATAAATTAATTAAATAAATGAATACATTACACGTTACAGTATAAAATACATTTACAACATACAGGAAGCTCCAAATAAGGTTACTTTGGAGATTAAGGTGTCAAGCAAGGTACCTTGAGCCAAATAATTAATATACATTAATTTACTATATTCAGTATAGGTCCAAAGGCAAAAGGAGATTTAGAGCAACTTGCCCTGGTTTTGGACCATCTGCTGTAGTCCTGTTCTTCAGATTCCCCAAAACAAGCAGGACTGTCATTGGGGATTATGGGGACATTTGATGTAAACCTTACATGCCCACACCTCCCCGATACCCCAGCATTCTAGGCCCTGACTGTCCCACACAGTCATCTCCAACACTTTGCAACAGTATGGAGGGCTGGGAGGAGAGTGAGACCCATTCTGTTTAAACAAAAATACAGTTGCCTGGCAACAGGATACAGCAGTCCCAGCCAGACTGTTATATTTCAAAACCCTCTTCTGGCATGGTGCAAGAGATTTTCATTGTTTGTTTTATTTTTATGTAGAACTTGCATACCTCCAGGAAGGCATAAGTGATGTATCTTGTTTCCGAGAGTGCTGTGGGAGGACAATAGAGCAGCTGGTTGGATCATTTACAGTAGTTACTGATTAAGTTTCCAGGTCTAAAATTACTTTATTTTATTTATTGATCTTTATTGATTTTCTGATACAGGACATCCATTCCACAAGGGAAGAGAAGCTTTACTGTTCAGCCAAGAGGCCGCCTGTTTCAAAGTACACACTGAACAAAGAATAAACAGATAAAATAAAGCAGTCAGTTACTGAAACCTATAATAATAAAATACTTATTCACATTTCATTTTCAAAGTACAAGAACGGATATAAAGTCCAGAAGCCTCCAATAGACTTTGAAACATAGAAACAGACTTTGACAGCAGATAAGGACCGCTTGGCCCATCTAGTCTGCCCATTTCCTACCTACAGGATAGGCCACAGATCCTAGTTAACCAACAGCCTATTTCTTCCTACCCCCACAAGAATTGCCTCATGTCTGTCCCATGCATTCTTGAATTCTCCCACAGTTTGACCCCTACAACCGCCTCAGGAAGGCTGTTCCCTGCATCCACTACCCTCTCTGTGAAATAATACTTCCTCACATTGCCCCTGAACCACCCCCATCTTTAAATTGTGTCCCTTGTTCTTGCACATCTCTTTTCTGAAAGATGCTACCTCTTGGACTTTGTTGATTCCACTGAGGTACTTAAAAGTTTAGATCATGTTCCCTCTCCTTCTTTCCTCAAGGGAATACATATTAAGCTCCTTTAGTCTCTCCTTATATGGCTTCTCTTGCAGACCCTGCACCATTTTAGTTGCCTTCCTCTGGACTGCCTCTATCCTGTCTATGTCCTTGGGAGATGGGGTCTCCAGAACTGGACACAGTACTCCAGATGGGGGTCTCACCAACTATCTGTACAGAGGGATAACAACTTCTGTTTTCTGCTGCTGATGCCTCCCTGTGCATCCCAGTATACCCCCAGCCCTCCCTACTGTCTTCTCACATTGCTTGCTAACCTTAAGGTCATCTGATACGATTACCCCCAGGTTCCTTTCCTTTTGTTGTTACTACCTCCCTCCCCCATTGTGTATTCTTCCCTGAGTTCTTGTTTCCCAGGTGCATTATTTTGCACTTCTCTGCATTGAATCCAAGCTGCCATACTTCTGACCATTCCTCCAACCTTGCCAAGTCCCTGCTTATCCTTTCCACGCCTCCTTGTGTATCAACCCTGTTGTAGATCTTTGTGTCATCTACAAAGAGGCATACTTTTCCTTCCAGTCCCTATGCAATGTCACTGATGAAGACATTAAAAAGGACTGGACCCAATACTGAACCCTGTGGTACCTCACTAGTAACCCTCTTTCTTCAGAGTGGACTCCATTTACAATTACCTTCTGTGTCCTGTTGTCCAGCCAATGTTTTACTCAGGCTACCACCCTGGGACCCACTCCCAGGCTGGTTAATTTGACTATTAATCTTTGTGTGGGACTTGTCAAATGCCTTGCTAAAGTCTAGGTAGGCCATGTCAACAGCCCTCTCTGGTCTACTACTTTGGTCACCCAGTCAAAGAAATCTATTAAATTCGTCTGACATGACCTTCCGCTTGAACCCATGCTGCCTTGGGTCCTGTGTCCCACTGGCCTCTAGGTACTCAACTATTCTTTTCTTCAGAAGTGACTCCATCACTTTCCCTATCACAGGTCAGACTGACAGGTCTGTAGTTTCCTGCCTCTGTCTTGGTCCCACTTTTGTGAAGGGGAATCACATCCACCTTCCTCCAGTCCTCGGGTACCACACCATCCCATGATTTACTAAAAGAGTAGCCAGTGGTTTCACTAGTCCCCCTTAATTCTTTTAGAATTCTGGGGTGAATTCCATCAGGCCCCATTGCTTTGTCCACCTTCAGTTTTAGGAGTTCTTGCAGAACCCTTTCTTCTGTGAAAGGACTGGGATCGACCCCCTAACAAGAGTGCTTCTGTTATTTGATTAGGCACTTCCTCCTCTTTGTGAATACTGAGCAGAAATATTCGCTCAGTAAGGTCTTATCCTCTTGTCTTAGTGCCTGCTTTTGTTATAATTCAGCATATACTGTACATTTAGCTGCCTATTACATAACTCTTTTAAAAGGGACAGAATGAGGTTAGTTTAGTAGCATCTGGGCCTTTAAATTCATCAAGAACAATTGCTATAAATCCCCACCCCACCCCAAGTCTCTAGAATGGACAACAGGACACAGTGCATGAGCTGGGGTTTATACCTGGTTACAGCAGAACAGCCATCACCACAGGCCACCACACTCTAGTGTGAGGCTGTCTAATGCACACTTTGTGCAAAAGCTGTGGTTTACTTACGGTTTAAGTGGTATAGTAGATTATAACAGGCTAATTTTGCTTAGTTCTAGGCTTACATCTTCTGTTACTACAAACCCAGAATCCCTAAAGCGGACATCAGAGCCATAGGCAGCTGTGAGAAGATTCATAACCTGCAATGCACGTTAGTTTATATAAGCTCTGATCTTTTGTCTTCTGGTCCGCTGCCCTTCTTGGCCTATGTACAATCATAGAGGACTGTACTTAGCCCCTGGTGAAAAGCAGTCCCAGAAAATATCTGGGTCAGAGATCATAAAAACTCTAACATGCACTGCAGGCTATTGAATCTCCCTGCTGCCTACGGCTCTGATGTCAGCTTCAGGGGATTCTGGGATTTGTAGTACAAGAAGATGTTAGCCTACAACTAAGCAAAATGAGTTTGCTATAATCTACTATACTACAGGAACCGTAAGTAAGTCAAAATGTTTTTACCTACAAAGTGCACAATGGGATTGGTCCCACACTAGAGCATGGGGTCCTTTGTGCTGACTGTTCCCGTTAAGAATGCATATGGATATAGTCAAGAAGGATATGTTTGTTTGTTTAGTTATTTAACCAGGTGAGACACACTAAGCTGAAAGCTTTTACAGGTGCAACCTGGGAGCACAGGAAAGTTAAGTGACTTGCTCAGGGTCACACAGTATGCAAGTGGAAGCTGTCGGATTCAAACCCAGGTCTGGTCTGCTGGATGTCACCAGATTTGCAGCTCAGAACCTTAAACCACTGCACTATACTGCCTCCCTAGATGGTACTATCCTATTGGCTACTACCCCTGCCTCAGTGATTAGGCACAGGCTGAGGGGCCTGAGCTCGGTGAATGGGTGCCTCCACCCAGAGGAATGGTTTTGGGGTAGCGTACTGCTGTTGGTATAGCTCTCTGTGATGCTATAACCACCCACCAACCCTTCTAGTGGCCTAAACAGATCAATAGATAAACAATCACATATACCATGTGATAATACTGAACCCACACTCTGTGCACTTACCACCAGGGCTGGATCAGCTGCAAATGCCCTGGGAACCCTCTGTAGAATAAGAACTGGAATGCAACAGTTCAATGGCAGTACAATATCCCTCCAAGAAGGTATACACTAGCCAGGTTAAAAGGCACAAAGAACAAAATCGGATTTATCCAGTGGGAATTGAACAAGGGTGGGGCAGAAATGTAGCAGATGTTTGTTAGATCTGATTGGTTTGGGCTGAACATGCATGCACAAGGAGTCCTTTTGTTACAGTCACACACCCGGTACCCAGTTGTTAAGCAGGCTAGCCTAAAGCATTGCCGGTAGGCCAGCATTGCAGCTGTTGTTAGGGCCTTAGGAAAGAAAACTAGTATACACGCCAACCCAGAATTTGTAATCTGAGCCGGAGAGCTCAGTTCATTGTAATAAACCCAAACAAATAAATCGGATGACACACAATGATTGCAGCTTTGTTGCAGGGAGCTACCCAGACCAGGAGGCAGGACTGACTAGATGAAGACCTCTGGATGTTGTACTGGATTGCTAGGGAAGCAGGGCCCACATGACTCACTGTGGTGGTTGCTACCTGTTCAATGGTGTTAAGCAGAGACACGAATCCCGAGCAGGTCTTTCGTTGGGAATGTCTCGCGATGGGGAGCAGCAGTCTAGGCCGAGGTGGCAGGGCCTAGACAGAGCAAGCAGTTTGGATTTAGTTTGTAGCAAGTGCTGGAGCAGCTTCCAGCTAGCATAACACAAACAATAGTGGGGAACCAGATCGCGACCCACACTACACATTCAGCACACTTCTAAGCAAGACAGCTATCAGCCACAGATTGGATAAAGTCCGTTTGCAATTCAGCAGAGTTTCTGCACAACCCCTTCGCTCTGAGGCTCACTTCGTACCTGACAGGTCGATCACTTTTGGAGCAAGTCTTCGAGCCACACACAGGCAACGATCACTCACATTCTCTTCAGCTTTCAATCAAGGCTATCGGATTTAAGTCTGATTTTACTCTCACAAACTTCTTCACACTGGAAGATGGTGGCAGGCAGGCCAAACACAGCCTTCCCGACGATTCCCACATTACTACACAGGAGCAGCTGCTCGAATTACTCTAGCTGTTCACTTTCCAAACTCCAACTCTCACTGACTCACTGCTGCAGGCAGCTCTGGACTTTCCTAGTGATCCAAAAGGTTCGGTTTGATCGAACTTACTATGACAGAAAGGGCTCTGCAGGTCCATTTAGGCGCAAACCTTGAAAACAATTCCTACAGAAATTCAATCCCACAAGACCTCTGGGGACAGTCTCCATTTTAGGTCTCCTGAGGTTCAGTTGGTCCAACTCTGGCAGTCCAGAACCAACATGGTGGCTCCTATGCAAAAGTTCAAACTGCAATGGAAGGCAGATTAGACAAACTCCTATATTATTATTATTAAAGCAGATAAACAGCAAACAATCACAAATCCTAAAAGGGCTCCCTCTGCACATATAGCGACTGCAGAATGGAGCAGAAATACTACTTGCCGGGCGGGTGGCGAGCCTTAAACTACTCGGTCCCAACCCAGACTATCTCACACAGAATGGATAGCTCTTAAAGAGACAGGCAAGGAGGCTTTACTATAGCACTCTCATGCAGACACATTAAACTACTGCAGACACAGAATGCCATCCTGACAGTGTGCATTTAGGCAAGCCCAGGAAGACATTACAGGAACCCCCATTTGCAGGGGGTTACAGATACACAATGTAAAGTGTTCACAGCACAAACTTTAATAAATAAGATTCTGCCACTCCTTTCCATTAATTTACAAACACACGAGATCTAATTTACAATGAATAATTTACATTCGGATACACAAAGTAGATGACTATCATAAAGAGTAGGTAACAAATACCAAAAGATGAGCGGGCACCGATGTCCAGAGAGGAGGAGGATAGGAAAGAAAAGTACAGGGAGAGGAACAGGATCGGTGTGATGGGGCCAGAGGTGTGGCAGGGTTTCAGAAGGATTATAAACATGAAGGGGTGGAGAGAAGACTGAGCATGGCCTTTTGAAGTCTTTGCCTGTTGATACCATCTGGAACCGGTTCCAGCTGGTTGGGCAGCTACTAAGAAGCCTGGTTCCTGATCAATCTGTAACACTAGAAGCTGGTCTTTAACAGTTAGGAGACCACGATGTTCTGGTTAGTAGACTAGAGAAGTAGGTTGGATACTGGCTCTCAAGTCATCTTTCCCTCTTACCTTCTTTTCCACTTTGGTGTTTTATACATTTCTTAATTTCTACATGTTTACATCATTCCATTATCTTTACACTCATTCTGTTGCTGCATGCCACTTGCTGCTTTCTATATTTCACGGCTTTGTATTAGTCATCAGTACTCATGTAAACGTGGTTGCTAGGGTACAATGTATATCTTTGGTTTATTTTTCCATTACTATGAAGATATATCATGCTGCAGTTTATGTGAATCTAAAATTATTATTAAATCTCCTATGTATACCCACCATTCTGCAACCCTACATGGGTCCCAACCTGATAAAGTGGAGTTTGTCCAGAAAGTGCCAGGGTTGAGAACATCAAGGGTCACTGTGACCTTGGAAAGGGTAGGGTGGTAGTCATGGGTGACCTCAATATGCTGGGGGCAATCTGGGACACTATGACATCCTCTGTGGCCAGGAACAGAGACTGATGAATGTGTTTCAGGATGCCTTCCTGGTTCAGCAGGTGAGGGAGCCTACTAGGGAGGGGCAGATACTGGATGCTGTCCTTGCAGACAGTGACCAGAAAAAGGGCCTGGAGTGTGCAGCCCACTGGCAGGTGGTGCCATGCCACAGTCTGGTTCCTGCTGTACCGGGGACACCGCACTAATACAGTAGTTGTAGTCTTCAGAGGAGTGGACTTTGTGGGCATGGGTAGGATTCTACGGGGAACCTTGGACAAGATTAGCCAGACATGGATGTGGTTAGCTTGTGGGAGGCCATTAAGAAGGGGGGTGGGAGGCTACTAGGTCCTGCACTAAGGTAAAGCGGAAGCATGGTAGAGCCAACAAGCCATGTTGGTGGACCAGGAAGGTGCAGGAGGCAGTGAGGGACAAAAAGGCTGCCTATGCATGTTTTAAGCACTCTAGGGAGCTAGGGAGGGGTGATTATGAGTTGATGGCTAGAAGGGTCACCAGAGTGGTGAGGGTAGCCAAGGCGAGGATGGAGCAAAACCTGGCTAGGGCTATCCGGAGGGAGGGAAGGATTTATAGATACATAAAGGAGAAGAGAAAAGGAGGGCACAGATCAGCAGGATTAGGACTGGGGAGGGATGGGCTCAGGAGGCAGGGAGTAGGCTGAGGTGCTAAATGAGTACTTTGCCTCGATATTTACAGGAGGAGGCAGGGATATTTCAAGCCTGACAGGGAAGTGAGGCAGCAGAGTTGAGAGGTAAGATGGAGTCTACAGGACAGAAAGAGACAAGGTACAGGCCGGGCAAAGTCTAGAAGAGGATTGGGGATCGAATGAGGGATGGGCTGGGAGGCAGAAACCACAGTGGATACGGTGATGGAAGCCCTTTGGACGCTTAAAACTGATAAGGCACTGGGCCAGATGGGATGCATCCGAGGTTATGAAGGAACTGGCGGATGAGCTAGCAGCCCTCTAGCTGCATTCTTTAACACTCGCTGCAGACAGGATGGGTGCCTCAAGATTGGAAGGTGGCTCATGTGGTGCCTATCCACAAAGGGGGGGTCTAGAGAGGAGATGGGAATTACAGGCCTGTCAGCCTAATGTCTGTGGTAGGTAACGTAATGGAGGGCATTATCAAGGACAGGCTCAGAAGGTAGTTGGAAAGGTTGGGGCACCTGGATGACAAACAGTAGGGTTTCGTCCCAGGGAGATAGTGTCAGACCAACCTCATAGATTTCTACGACTGGGTGGCGGGGCCCTGGACCATCATAGGCCGGTGGACATCCTATACCTGGGCTTAAGATATGCGTTTGATTCAGTACCCACATTGGGCTGCTAACAAAGCTGGGGGATGGGGGTGGGAGGGCAGTTGCTCAGATGGGTAGAAATTGGCTAACAGGGCAAACACAAGGGTGGTGGTTGGTGAGATAGTCTCCTCCCAGGAAGGTCACCAGTGGGGTACCCCAAGGTTCAGATTGGGGCCACTCCTGTTCAATGCCTATGTGTTGGACATGGGGAGTGGGGTTAGGAGTAGGATGAGCCTCTTTGCAGATGACTCAAAACTGGGAGCAATGGCGGACAGGGTGGAAGGAGAGAGACAGTCCAGAGGGACCTGGATACCCTGGAGGAGTCGTCAAGGAGGTGGGGACTGAGGTTTAATGCGGGAAGTGTAGAGTGCTGCATCTGGGGGGCAGAAACTGGGCCATGTATATCTCTGGGGTCACACTGCAAGATCGAGCGAGAGGGATCTAGGGGTGGTGGTAGATGTCAAATGAACACTGAAAATTGCAGAAGAACGGTGGCAAAAGCAAACAAGATACTGGGCTGCATAGCCAGGGATAACGCCAGGAGGAGGAGGTGATCCTCCTCTGTATAGTGCCTTGGTCAGGCCACATCTTGAGTACTGTGTGCAGTTCTGGAGACCTCACCAAGAAGGACATCGCACTTCTGAAAGGGTCCAGAGGAGGGCAACCAGGATGATTCAGAGCATGGAAGGAGGCCCTATGAGGAAAGGCTGGAACAGCTTGGGCTGTATTTGCTGGAGGAGAGGAGAGACAGGGGGGCATGATAGGGTCTTCAAATATGTAAAAGGAATAAGCAGGAATGAAGCCAATGAGATGTTGGACTAAAGGGGGGCAACCAGGGACATGAGTGGAAGCTAGAGGAGGAACTACAGGGGGAATGCAGGAGACATTACTCACTGAGAGGGTGGTGGAGCCATGGAATGGGAGGGCTTCAAGAAAGGGTGGGACAGGTACAAGGGACAACTGAAGTTGAAGATGACCCCTCTGGGGCTTGGGAGGGGAAAGCGAGCACCCATTAGGGCTAGCTACTGAAAGCAGATATGACAGACCATCAGACCTATTCTGCTGGCTTATAGCACGTTAGTATGGTTCCTGTT
Source organism: Neoceratodus forsteri (assembly GCA_016271365.2). Taxonomy (NCBI): domain Eukaryota; kingdom Metazoa; phylum Chordata; order Ceratodontiformes; family Ceratodontidae; genus Neoceratodus; species Neoceratodus forsteri. Next base: position 1,100,647,007 of record CM057451.1, read on the forward strand.
CTGCCTCGGTAGGCACAATAAATTGTCATCAAACCTCACAAGTTTGTTTCTTATACTTTAGATTTTTACATTTTCAAAACGTGTGCGTGATTTTGCATGTTTTTCAGGTTGGATATAGGCCTCTGCACACACTTGTAGACCAGTTTGTCTCATTTCTGCTCTAATCTTGTCTTGTCCTGAGAGATTAGATCCAACTGATTATTCATCATGCAATAATGGATTAGTCTGTGGCAGCCAAGTTACAAATCTACACACATACTGGTGGACGTGGGATTTCGATTGAAGCTTGTTGTCCAGCCCTGCTCCTACCCTGGACTGTTCCTGTCCCTGCAAGGAGCTCTGTGGTGGTGGACTATGCAGGCAGAATATGCGCCTGTGGGTATGTGAATTTGGAGGCAGAGCAGCGCAGATCACGTGTATTCCATCTAATTTTTGGAACTGGGCCCTTAAAGGAAAACTACATGTAAAAATTATAAAACATGTTGTGTATTATGTTTCTGTTTTTCTGATGGTACCTGGTATTCTGTCCCATGTGTTTGTGACATTTTTTTTTTAATTTTCACTGCCAGTTTAATGGCCCTCGGCAGCCATATTCAGGCCCTTTATTGCCTTTCATCTGTTGGAATTTTCCAGAATGCCTCTAAGAATGATGTAAATGAGATCCAACTCCTTCAAAAGTGTATTGACTTTATTCACCCAGTGACAGCACTTTAGAAAAGAAAATTGACACATCCATAACAATAATAGTTGGCACTTAGAAAATCTGACTTCAGCTGGGGAGGAGGGAGGCAAACACTTTTTCAAAGCAGTTAAAGGAAAGTGCCTTCAGCCTGTTATTCTGTTCTTTGTGTAGTTTGCAGGCATGCACAATGATTGCCTCTACTGCACCCTCCTAATTTCACTGGGATTTAAATGCAAATGAAGATACTTAAGTCTGGCGAAAAGGCTGCTTGACTCCATGGCAAAGGTCATGACCTGACTCATGTAAGACATCCTGGAATTTTATGATGTTTTGGTTCTGAAATCCAAAGTAGTCACCCTGTATTGGTCAGTGCTGTTGCTGTCCTCTACGGTCCTTATGTTCTTGTTTAAGCTCCTCTTTAGGAGGGCTTATGCTCCCATTTGGGTATCCCTATCCCCTCCTGGCTCCTCCTCCCCAGCTAGGGAATCTGTTAGTGCTCTGGGGACATTGGCTGCTGGACGCCTCAAGGTGACAGCAAAGAATAGGTTTTAGGGAGTACATAAGGGAGCAGACAGAAAGTATTTTGGGATTTCAGTCCAGGAATTAGGCCTGGGGCTGGAAGGGGGTGGCTGGAGGAGTAGAGTTAGGTGGGCAAGTAAGAGCTCGGAGGTCCGGGAGGGCCAGTGGGAGATCCTCCCAAAGTAAAGTCAGGATGGCCTTTTCAGCGTTGTGGTCAACAAGGAGCTAGTGGAATGGAGCTCCATGGAGGATGTATGGTAGCCAGGTCCTGCGTCGTTTGGGGGCAGGGAAAGTAGGCGGCTTTACAGACCAGGAAAGGTAGGAGCCCTTAGAGACCCTGTAAGGAAGTATCCTGGGTTGCCAGGGTTGTGGGAGAAGTGGCAGGGCCCCCACAGGAATGAAATCTGTGGCAGTGGCTCCCCTCATAGCCAGTGTAGCAAGGCTTGCCTTTTTAGGACAAAGGCGCCGGGGGCCCTCACCCAAAAATATGGGGCCTGTTTGGAGGGGCAGGTCCTGGGGTGCCAGTACATTGAAGTCCGGTGGGTCACAGGCCGTAATGGCAGACCTTGCTTGGAGGGTAGCCTCATGCTGGAGCTTAACACAAGCCCAGGAGGTGTTGAAGGAGATGTGAGCCTGGCAGGGATCCCAGAGGAAGATGAACAGCAGAAACTGGAGCAGTTTGGGCCATCAGTGAGATGGCAGGACAGCCCGTTAGTGGGGGCTGTGAGTACTGGAGCAGGACCGGGTTTTGGGGCCGAGGAGAAGCTGAGCTGAGTGAAGTGACTGGTGCTGCATTACACAGGTACAATCAATGCCAACCATGAAGTGGGTCATGAGGCCTGAGGCACAGTGAAAATCCTGGTACCCCTGTGGCATGGGCCAGCACCCAGGGGTCCAGGTGGAGGAAGCAGTCCGCTTTCCAGCATCAGAGTTTTAGGGACGACCAGTACCAGTGAGCGAGTGGGTAACCTGGGTTAGGAAGAAAAGGTTTGGCTTACTAGATCCAGAAAAGCCAGGAAATTGCAGGGATCTGAGTTCAGTAGGTCTTGGGTAAAGCATCCGAGAGAGAGAGAGAGAGAAAAATCCTTGCTTGTGACTACCTCAGTATTCTTAATTTCTGCTGCCTTAAAATGCCCAGTCAGTATGTGTAGTAAGTTGGATTAGCCCCATGGAGCTGCTTTATTTATCTAAAATGAATGTGTGACCCCTGCATTGCTGGGAATCATTTGCCAGGAGCAAAATAAAGAAGCCAGTTTGGGAGGAAACAGCAGTGATGTGCCTTATTTAAACTGGAGAGAGGAAGTAATGAAATGAAATCCTTTTCTTTCCCTATATGTTTAGTCAAATTAATTTTTCATGAGTTGCATTCCAGATAGTGTTCATCCTGCCTGTGGGGGGCTCCAGAGACAGTAGAGGTGCAGCATGGAGTTCCTGGTCCAGGGTGCAGCCTTGAGTGAAACACAGGGTGAAGGTGAGAGTGCACAGGATGAAGGCATAGAAAGGTGGACTCAACTTTCTCTGCCTTACTAAAGTGCATTAGGTCTCAGAGTGTTAGCGCTTGAGGGTACCCCTCCTTATTGCCCCAGACCATCTGTGAAAGAAGTTTATGCCCTAGATGGGGGAATGGGGGTTACACTGTTTTTGCAGGCCATGAACTTTTCAAGGTATAGAGTGCCCTGCTGTTTTCTGTAGTTCCATCTGGAAGGCAGAATACCAAAACCTAAACTTGGTATTCCGTCTCAAAGTCTTGTATTCTAGCTATCCAAAACAGCATGCTACAGATAAAACTGCTGAGTGATTGATTTGAGTAGTGGTATTCCAGTCATAATACTAGCATGATGAAAATGGTATTCCACCTTGAAAACTGGCATTCAAAACAGAGGCGGAATACCATCAAATTTGAGCCCTGTAGTTTAAAGTGTATCCGAGTTAGAAAAAATGCTTTTAGAGAATACAGGGACTTCTCAAGACATGTAACAGAACTAAATGAGAGCATAACTTCTGCTGGCTTGTGCATGTATGCATTCATCAACTCCATGATGCCTTGCATGAGGGGCCGTGACTTGGAATGGCGACAAACAGGTTTTCACAACAGGGCAAAACAGAGTGAAGCAATCTCATTTATATTTAAATTAGGATGACATTGGGGCTGCAAGAGGAATCATTGCTCATGCCTGCAAACTGCACAGGTAAACAGAAGATAGGCTGAGGTACGTCCTTTAACTTTCACAAGCAGTTGCAGTTAGATGGGTGTTACTAGATTATAATTATGATCCAGGGCTCTTAGTTCTAATGCAAGGTCTAAGTCACATCATTCCCAGAGGCACTCTGGGAAAATTCCAACAGCTCAAAGGCAATAAATGGTTATCCCCAGGGCCATAAAACTTGCAGAGAAAAGGAAAACAAATAAAATAAAAAACTTGCTACAGACATAGGTAACAGAACGCTACATAACACCAGAGAAACACAAACCCAATGCACGACATGTGTTTTTATAATTTCTTTTGTGCTTTGTATTTATTGATTTTACTGCATATAGATACAGCATAACATTCATACAGGTAGGTGTACAGATATTACTAGCCACAACGCACCAAGTAAAGTGACACATCATTTTACAGTAAAACATTTATTAGACCCTTATAACTTCTTCGTCAATGGGTGGAGGTGGTTAATGAATTGTTAGAAAAACAAATGTAACATCATTTTTCAGAATTGGCACATTGCAACCATGAGCAGGGAGTAACCCATATTTTAGTATAAGATACTCATCTTTTTCCTATCATGAAGACAGTAACTGCTCCTCTACATCTATTATTACATACATCATGTCTAGCTTCTTACATAGCTCTCTTATGCAAATGCCCAATCCAAGCAATCAAAACAATTAGAAATCCCAACAGAGACGAATGTCCACTTTTATTTTATTTATTTATTTTATTTTATTTATTGAAATAGTCAGAAAGACCTTAAGTCCTAAGTCCAAACTGGGAACAGGTATTTCCCTTAATTGTAGTGAGTGTAAACCACAAACTTCTCCTAATTACCCAGTAGCTTTATCAAATTAGGTAGTTACCCAGCAGAGAAAAATAAATTTTAATCACCTCCTTGATCGCCTGAGACTGAGAAAAGAAGAAAAGGAACACTAAGTCCCAATGCTCAGCATTACCAATCTCTTAATCACTGTCTGCTTCTCACTATTCAAATCCACATTCTTCACTTGAAATTCTTTTCGGCCCGATCTAGAAATTTACCCGCTTCACAGGTTCTGCAAATTGATATGTCTCCCCTCCCCGTACACATACGCAGGCTTGCCGGCATCACCAGAACATGTTAGATTCAAGCTGCCAAAGACAGGCCCGTGCTGCATCAAATGGCGACTCCTTTGTTTAAATCGCATAGCTGAGGTCTGGGAACACATGGATTTTGTTCCTTTTCCAGTCCGTTGTTCCGCTCTTTTTGCTAGAGTCATAATTTGTTCCTTTTCAAAAGCAGACCCTAGGACTGCGATGATTGTCTTGAGAGGAGCTGACCTGTGGCCATGCAGTTTCTGGCGCCACAAGGAGTCATCTGATGAGCCTTGATTACTGAACAGTTCTCTAGGCTAATAAATGTCTCTTTAAGCCATCTGTCTGTAAATCCGGAAGATCTTCCCTCAGCGGTTTCTGGGAGACCTAGTATCCTAATATTGGCCGCTCTGAAGAGATTCTCTAGGTTCTCAGCGCTGTCTCAGGATCCTGTACTCTTTAATCAGACCAGATGCGTTGTACGCACGACGAGGCTTTCTGAACTGCCACTTTGGTTTCCTCCAATTTAACAAATTTTGTCCATATTTTTAAATTGCTGGGCAAATTCCTCCATTTTCCATCTAACTTTGTATTGCCTTGAGGAGCATGGCAGTTTTAGGCTGGTTGGGCTCTTCTACCGACCTCATGCTCAATTCCTTACTGGTCCCAGGTTTGGCTTCTCTGGAATGGGCTCCTTCTCCACCTGGCATGGCTCTATTTGTCTGGCCCCATAACTTAAATTTTCTCAGCAGTGGTCTAAGGCTCTGAGCTACAAATCTGGTGACATCCAGCAGACCAGAACTGGGATTGAATCCCACAGCTTCCACTTGCATACTGTGTGACCCTGAGCAAGTCACTTAACCTCCTTGTGCTCCCAGGTCGCTCCTGTAAAAGAGCTTTCAGCTTAGTGTGCTATACCTGGTTAAAAAAAAAAAAAAAAATAAAGTAAGAGGTATAGTATCTATGCTAGCAGTGGCAATCTCTGTCGATTTAAAGGATAGATACATTTCTTTAATCAAGTTTTATTGCTCAATTGCTTGGCAAAAGTTCCTTTCCACACAGCTCACGTTAAGAGCGGTTTCTAGTCTCGCTTCTGGCTACGCCCATGTTTTTATAATTTTTGCATGTAGTTTTCCTTTAAGTGTGAGTCTCAAATTTTCCTGCCTCATAAATTTCCATTAGATATGACAAAATGTGGGGCCACAAAAATCCTTTGATGTGCAGGCCTGCAGCCTGACAATCTACAGTGTAGAGTCTTATCCCAGGAACCAGATTACATAACAGGGTAGAGGAAAGAACTCTGGGCCCAGCCCACAAAGCCAGACATGCGGAGGGCCAGCTGTGCGCATAGGGTGCCCCTCCACAAAAAAAATTAAGCACTCCATGACTGCAAGAATTTTCCAAGATTACCCTAAATGCCCCCTGACCTGGCCCCACTCCATCCATGGGTTACCCTGGTGGTCAGATGAGGGGCAGGCAGGGTTGGGACCGCCATTTGGAGGATCCAAAGCATGAGATCTGTGCTACAGTAGCTTGCAGGAGGGGCATAGACTACACCAGGAGAACCCCTGCAGTAAAGCCTCCACAACTTCTGTGTCCACTTCTCCTGACTGTTCAGGGCTCCAATCGCACCACCACCCTTGAAAAATCCGCCTGCCCTACACATCAACATCAAGGTCTCTCGGAGGCACTGCAGTGTTTTACTTTAAATTTACCTTAATGTACAGCAGTCCAGGTGGCAGCCATATCCCACAGTTCTCTGTTCTTGTGGAGCAGGGATCCACTTTACAGTGACTCAGGCTTCTAAATGGAAATACAGTGTCTGGTGTGACTCCAGCCCTATTCCATGTAACCCCGGTCGCCCTGAAAAAGGGACCTTCGGGGTCCAGCGGTTTACCGTTATCAAAATTTAATAAATAAATATGCCCATGCAAAGCACTGCACACACAGCTGGAGCAGCTGGGGACTATGGATGCTGTCTGATGTGAGTGGGTATCCATTTGCAAAGCTACATGGGCTGGCTAAATGTGAATCTCCTTTACAGAATGCCAGCCCAACTGATCAGGTCATTAATGGGGTATATTCTCACAACATCTGCACATGCAATGTGGCTGAAGCAGCACATTTTCTAATGATTTCTGGGCAGAAAGACCACCATTCTGAGTATCTTGTAACATTGCCAGAATTTATCAGCATTGTAAATACTGGTGTCCCTGAACTTCGGGGCAAGCTGTGTTACAGCAGCCACACTGCACAAGCAAATGTTTGCAGACTCTGACCCTGAGCACTTCCCACTAGGCAGAAGCAGTCTGATTAACATGGCTCTGCAACTGTAAATATTTCAAAAGCACAGTTTGTGTTGTGTCTAGAACATTAGCTGGCTGCAGCAGAACACTGGCACAAAGCATGACCTGCAGATATTTTTAGAGAACAACATTCTCCATGCAGTTACCTCCAAGCCCAGGAATGCAAGTGGAGATACTGGGTCTGAAGCTGACATTCCGCTTCAACAACTAGAAATGAACAAACCCAATCATTTGAATATTGGGAATAGATCTGCCCACGCCTACGGCAATACAGGTACCACACAGGGCTCCCAGATCCACAGGGACTCCTGTATTTTACAGGAAAACAGCAATCTACAGGCAGTCTGTAAACACAGACTTGCAACAGTCGTTAAGATATACAACAATTCAAGTTCCAGCTAAATAATGTAATTTAAAGGACAATCACTCCAGTGTTAGAGAAAAGATATCTGATTTGGAAGGTCCATTACTCAAACAGCTTGTTTCCGCTTGATCGCTAGGTTCTTTATTGACATGTCTCAGCTTACAATATTTTATGTACGCATGCTAGGTTTTCATCTTTTTTTGTTCCTGTAGATGTTTAAAATTAGGGTTACCTTGACTCATTTGGTTAGAAGGCAGCAGTGCATAACAGTAGTGAGAATTTTCCCTATATTTTCTTAATTCTATTTTATATTGCCTCTTATCTCCTGACTTGTATGATACCCTTCTTTCCCCATCTCAAGTCCCCTTTAGCACTCTGTTTTGCATTTGAAGTAATAAAAGGAGTACTCCTTTTAATATGGCTTGGACGAGGTTTTCAGTAGCATTCTCGCTGTTTACATCCGTTGTCCCATACGTCAGGATGCAGTGTCTACTGCATGTTAGTTCATTACTGTCAGAAGAAAAGAGATTTTAACTGGTGTTCCAAAACAACAGAGAATACTAATGAAAACATGGTCCAAGATGTAAAAGGAGTACTCCTTTGTTTTGTATTATTAGCTGCATTAGATAAACTAGGATATTGTACTGCATGTTATTCCATTGCTAGTAACTCATTGTTACTTTTAGTATCTCACTGTACCTATTGCCGCACTAGTATCTCACTATCCTATATGTATTTGTATGCCATTTATCTGCATATTGCTGCCCTCTGTTGTATCTGACCCTAAACCCTTTGAAAATAGGCACAACCTAAAGGGTTTTATGTGAAATAAATAAATATAATTTCAACTGCAAAAAATGGTACAGCAGACTCAAAATATCTAAATATCTAAATTGAGGAGGCAGTATAAGCGCAGTGGTCTAAGGCTCTGAGCTGCAAATCTGGTGACATCCAGCAGACCAGACCTGGGTTTGAATCCTACAGCTTCCACTTCATGTACTGTGTGACCCTGAGCAAGTCACTAAACTCCTTGTGCTCCCAGGTTGCTCCTTGTAAAAAGCTTTCAGCTTAGTGTGCTATACCTGGTTAAACAACTAAATAAAATAATAAATAAAATGGGGGAATGTATCCTACAAGGCATCAGATAAGGAACAATCTGAAACAGGAAGAAAGGGTGCAGGTCAGGACTACTTTAGACAAGCATAAAATCACCCTGTAAATCACAATTTAACGAGCAACCAGACTTTTGTTACTTAAAGGACACTGTAACCGGACAAATCATGGGCTGACTTGACCCTTTTAAGTAACTTGGGGGGGTATTAAAAGAACACTGTCAGCATTTATTTCATCATATTATTTTTAGGTAAAACCCACATTTTATGATTACTTTCTCTACAATTACTTGATGTTGCTGGTTGTTTATCTGCCTCCTTTGCTTATTAGAATCAAAATGCATGGCAATGTATAGCTGTGCCCAGCTTGGTTTTACTTCAAATCCTCTTAGTGCACATGTCCTTTAGAAAGATTAGAAACACCTCAAACAGTGCATTCACTCATGATACAATAGTCTCTCCACTCCCACTGCATAATGATTGGCTAGATTGTGTTAGGGGTGTTCCGAGTCCAGGAAAGATGCAGGGAGCTGGTCAAAATGTAAACAAACATGTTTTGGACTTTTGGTATGGTAACACCAATACAGTGGGCGGGCTGTTTTTCACTTTTAAAACAAAGAAGGGACCTGAATCAAACTACCAGCTGCATCAACAGTCTTTAAAGAATGTGAACAATCATAAAATGTGTTTTTAAACTAAGGACACTTTGAGGCCTAAGGGGTTGACAGTGTCCCAGTGCTCTAGCAACTACCTGTCCTAATGTCTAAATTACTTATGAACCTCCACAGATGCTGACTGCATTCTGTATATAATACTGTACTACTACTGCATTGTATATTAACTACTGTACTGTATATAGCATGTCATGTTCCTGATGCTTTCTACATGTACCTGTATGCAATCAAATTTTATGTTTTAATCTATGGACTGGATTGTTAGTTGCTGCTGTTGATGCTTTCTCGTGTACCTGTATGCAAACAAATTTTTGTTTTGAACCATGGATTATGCCGTTATTTTGCTGCTGTGTACTACCTGCCACCTTTGTGGTCCGGGTCGTAACTGAAAACGGTCCTCTGGATCAGCTTGCTTACCCGGTCATCAAAGACATAAATAAATACATGTCCATTAGATAAAGTATATCATTATGACAAGGACAGAAACTGTGGAAATGAAATGTTTTTAACAGTTTGCATATGATCAGCATGTTATTTTCATATGTTATAATGCTAAATAGTAATTTGAATTTGGTACTATGTATATTTCACTAGAAGGTTGGATGCAAACAGACAAATATAGAAACAGACAGCAATAAGGACTGCAAGGGCCACCTAGTCTGCCCATTTTCTCAACCTGCTGCCAAACCGCAGACCCTACTTGATCTCCGGCTTCGATCTCTGTCCTATCACAAGGGCTCCCTATGCTTATCCCATGCATTTTGAATTCCCCTACCGAATTTGCCCCCACCACCTCTGCTGGGAGGCAGTTCCATGCATCCACCACCCTTTTCTGTGAAGATGTACTTCCTCATGTTACCCTTCCAGCCTCATGTCATGACCCTTGTTCTAGAATGTCTCTTTTTCTGAAAGATGCTGCCCTCTTCATTCCTTATTTATATCCTTGAGGTATCTGAAGGTCTCTATTATACCCTCCTCTCTTCCAGGATACACATACTGAGGTCCTCAGTCTCTCCATATATGACAAATAGTGCAGGCTCTGCACCATCTTTGCTGCCCTTCTCTAAACTGCCTCTACCCTGTCTATCCTTACAGAGATGCAGCCTCCAGAAGTGGGCACAGTACTCCAGATGAGGTTTTATCAGTGATTTGTACAGTGGTATCACCTTCCTTTCTTCTCCTGTTGATACCTCTTCTTATGCATCCCAGTACCCCACTGGCTCTCCCTACAGTCTTGGCACATTGTTTGGCCACCTTTAGGTCATCTGATATAATTACTCCCAGATCCCTTTCTGTTTGGTAGCCATCAATATCTCCCCAATCAGGTAAGCCTTCCTGGTTTCCTGTTCCCAAAATGCATGATTTTGCACTTATTTGCACTGAATGTTAGCTGCCACACTCTTGACCATTCCTCTAGTTTACCAAGGTCCCTCCTACTGTGAGGAGCGGTATGTAACAAATTTTTTTTTTTTTTAATATTCATAGTTTGTTTTTTCCAGTCCCACTCCCACATGTCCCAGGACGTGATGTCGCATGATGTAGGCATGCGCATGCACGCCTTGTGGGATGCCCCACCCACCGGTCACCGATACCACCTGCACTCATCAACAAACCTCCATTTGGTAATGGCGGACTATGGGCAGGTGACCCCGTCCCCACCTGGGAGAGGACAGTAATTGCTCAATCCTGCTCCCACCCTCCTCCCTCGTGCTAGCACCCTGGCAACCTGAGGTCGCTCACGAATCTGGGTTGCCGTGCAGCGCTGGCAAGGCATCCGCGCCTCAGCCCTTAGCGCCACCGGCCAGCATGTAACAAGTTTTTAATGATATGTGCACACACCCAAGGGTAATGATGTTACACACCACAACAGCAAAGTTCGATGATTTATACTGGGCTCACACCAAATTTGTTTAAAAAAAATGGTTCGACACTCCCCTTGCTTTTCAATTTTTTTTTTTTTTTTTAAACACTGTATGCTTTGAAGCAGCATGTTCTCCTGTAAGGAGAGAGCAAAATGTTTTGTTTTTATTAGTTGCTGGTGACCGCGCTGTCTGCACATATCATTTTAGAATGTGTGTAACAGAGAATTCTAGTATTGATTTCAGGTTGTAATTAACTCTTACTAGTAGTTATATACTTCACACTCTGAACTGAATTCTATGTTCATGTCAAACTGTTGTCAAACCAGGTTTACTTTCAAAAGTCTAAAATTGAACCATATGACATTGGCAGGCTCATTTAGGGCCAATTCTCCATCTACTTCCAGTGAGTATGCACCTAGCTACCCTGTCGTTTCCTTCCACAAAACCCAATGCAGTCAACCGTGACCTTTCCAAGTTCATGACAGCAGCTCATTCTACAAGGCTGAAGCTAAATAAGACCTCTACCTCAGGCCTCCATGCATAGCAGTAGCTAACCCCCAGTTGGCAAAAGTTGGTTCAGGCCCAGGAAGATTGGTAAGATGACCCCAGTCACAACAGGAAAAGCAGCTACAGCTACTTAAAAGACGCTCCAGAAAGCCATCTTCTCAGGAATCCTACCCCAGGGTTCCAGAAGACACCCCATTAACTGAGTTGCTACTGCTGGTCACAACCCAGTGTTACTGTACACATGTCATATGCATACATCTCAACCTAATGCCACTGAAATGTGGGACACGGACACTGAAGTGTGAAAATGAGGGACACTGCCCTCAGAATTTGGGACACACCAAACATTGAGATTCAAGCTCTTAACACTGTGGAAACTTGTGCCTTTTCCTATACATGTTTAATTTTACTTTATTATTATAAAATGTTATAAATCTCTGCTTTAAAGTCTGAGTATACAGCACCTTCTCTGTGTTGGCAGCACTTTTTCCACGAGGGACAGAGCAATTCTGAGGGAGTAAAATGAGGGATGTCTTTTGTAATGAGGGTCAGTTGGAAGGTATGCCATAACAGTATTACAGTAGAAGAACCAACTGAAGAAAAAAAAAAATCAACTGGAAAACTGCCACAAACCAGCAAACCAATTTAAATACAGAACAATGCAAAGGGAGGTTATAATAAGAGGTTTATATAAGCTGTTGCACACCCAAGGTTATTGATGACCTCAGAAATTGTTAAAGTGAAGTTTGAGTGGTGTGCAGACGCTTATCAGAAACCAAGGGTGTGTAAAAAACAAACAAAAAAAACGCAATTTTACACAGCCACTGTATTTATAAGAGTGCCAAGTTACTTTGTAGTCTTGATTTTAATACTGCTGTGTGTGCCCTGACCAGCTTCCTGTTTTGCTGGTATTTTCTAAAGAGATTTCCCAGAAACTTTATTGTGTGTTTGGAAAGTAAAAGCTGGTATTTGTGTTTTGTAACTCAAGGTGGTAAAATGTAAGCACCTTAACCCTTAGAATGTGGACGTATATATACGTCCAGAATCTATATCGTTCACACATATTCAGTTCTCAAAGGTTAAGCCTGTTGACATGTACAAATTAAGGACACAGTCCACAAACAGGCTTAGCTGTCATGCAAATATGTGTGTAGCCAGCCCATACAGCTACGCTCTCCTATGCCACTCTAGAGCCCTGCTTGCAGGTGACATCCTCAGAGACCATATGCCCTGTCCTAGGGAGCAGATCACTGTGCTGACACAGGCGGACATAGAGCAGAGCTACTAGGAAGCACAGCTTGGAGGGATGGGCAGAGGATCCGAGAGAATCGCTAAAGCAGTAGCGAGGCAGGGAAGCTTGATGTCATTGTCCATCTGGGGACAAATGACCTGGCTGGAACAAAGGCAGGAGGCAAGGGTGCAGGAGGAGTTCGGGGTTGGGAGGGGCCTTGCATGTAGCACTCCGTTACCCTCTCGGAGGTGCTGCCTGTCCACGGCACAGGGGAGGCTAGGAACCGCCACATCAAGTACTTTAACGCTTGGCTGGAGAACTGGTGCAGAAAAGGGTTTCGGCTTCATTGGAAATGGGGACCCACCTGAAGGAATGTGACCCTGTACAAGGTGGGACGGCCTACACCTGTCCAGGGAGGGGCGGCTATCCTCAGTGAATGCCAATGAAGCATTTAAACCAATCATTTAAACTAGCAAAGGGGGTGGCAGAAGGATGCAGGGAGAACAAACTTCCCACCCAACAGGATAGTGAAGTCAACGAGAGGACCATAAACTTATGATATCACCAGATGAAACAAAACCCATAGAGGAGGGGAACAGCGGAGAGCAGGAGAAAGGGGTTGAAAACAGGAAGGACCAACAGAGGAAGCAAAAGACAGCAGGGGGTGATAAAGGGCAAATGGCAGAACGAGAAGGCCATGATGATGTATACCAATTCCCACAGCCTAGGGAATAAAATTCCAAACCTGGTGGCCTTGATGATGGAGGCTGACCTGGACACTGTAGCTACTACTGAGGCATGGCATACTAGAAGCCATGACTGGGATGTAACAGTACCAGGTTATACCCTGTTTAGAAGAGGCAGGGGTAAAAAGGGAAGGGTGGCTCTTTCGTCAGGAGAGTATTAAAGAGACTTAAATACATGGAATGCAGGAGGGTTGGAAGTACTGTGGGTCACCCTTGTGACAGGCAATGGCACTGCTATTCACATGGGTGTGATATACAGACCTACAGGACGGGGGAGGGAGACAGGGTTCTAGTGGAATCCATCCACATGACGGCAGCTAGAGGAGGTGCTGCTGGTAGGTGATTTCAATCTGCCAGATGTAGACTGGAGCATCCCAGCTTCTGCCTCAGCCAGAAGAAGGACATCCTGTACTCTGTGCAAGGGTCAGGACTCAGGCAGCTAGTGCTAGAGCCCACCAGAGAGGGTGCAATTTTGGACCTGGTACTCACCAATGTGGACAGAATTGAGGAAGTCAGGGTGGGAGAACACCTGGGTTCCAGTGATCATCATGCGTGTGGTTCAGCATGAGTACAGAGGCAGAGTCAAGCCACACAAGGCAAGGGTCCTGGATTTCAGGAGGGCAGACTTTACTAAGATGGGGATATTAATTTTTTAGTTTCTTTTTGACTGGGTGAGTGCACTAGGCAAATTCTGCCTATTTCAGGCACGACCGGAGACGGGATACAGATGCATGCCAACTGACCCTGAACCAGATTAAGCTGTTGGTGGTATTTTTAGTGAATGGGGAATTTAGCCAGGGCACGGGAAATTCCACTACTCTTTTCGAGAAGTGCAATGGGATCTTTAACATCCAGCTTAACTACCACCAGAACAGATAGATGGGACCTCTGTTTAACGTCTCATCTGAAAGAGCGGCACCTCAGGAATGCAGCAGCCCCCTCATGCTGCACTACAGTGTCAGTATTGGGATTTTAACCCAAGTGCCTGGTGTGGGATAGAACCCACTGCCTTCTGATCTTCCAGCCTCAAAAGTTTAGCAGGCTACCTGCTGAGCCACTGACCAACTGACTGATATGTCTCAAGCATGCCCTGGCAGGAGGGACAAAAGTGGGGGGGAGAGTGGAGGAGCAGTGGGACCATCTGAAAGGAGCCATAGTGGAGGTGAAAAACCTTTGCATTAGGCAAGTAAACAAAGGCAAGAGAAAGAGAAAGCCACTATGGTTCTCAAAGGAAGTAGCCAGGAAGGTAAGGGAGAACAAGATGGCTTTCAGGAAATACAAGGAAACGCAACAGGAGGAGGATAGGGTGTGTACCTGGATAAACAGAGGGAGGCAGGAAAGCAGTCAGGAGTGCAATGGCACAGACAGAGAGAAAAGTAGCACAGGAGGGTAAAAAAAAAAAAAAAGGCAGACAAGACTTTATAAGTACATTAGTGAAAGGACAAAACCAGGAGTGGGATAGTAAGGCTTAAAAGGGAGAAGGAGAGTGTGCAGAAGGGGATCTGGGAAAAGCATCATTACTAAACAAATATTTTTGTTCTGTATTGTGGAAGAAGGAAAAGTGAGGGGACCTGCAGTTAGGCAAAATGAGTAAATCTGGGTGGAGATGGACACCAGTCCATTTACGGAAGAGAGTCCTAAAGAACTCACAAAACTGAAAGTGGACAAGGCAATGGGACTGGATGGGATACATCCTAGAATATTATGGGAAGTACAGGAGGTGCTGGCGGCATCACTGGCAGCCATATTCAATGAATCCTCGATCACGGAGTGGTTCCACAGGACTGGAGGAGGGCAGATGTAGTCCTCCTTCACAAAAGTAGGAGTAGGGAGGAGACTGGAAACTATAGACCAGTCAGCCTCACCTGAATAGTGGGGAAGATTATGGAATCATTACTTAAAGAAACGATTATGGAAAACTTAGAATCCAGCGGAGCACAGGATCCAAAGACAGCATGGACTCAAGAGCAGGAGGGTCATGTCAAACAAATCTAATTGATTTCTTTGACTGGGTAACTAGGAAGTGGATTGGGGGAGTGGTGGATGTGGTCTACCTGGATTTCAGCAAGGCCTCCAATACTGTTAAACATAGACTTGTGAACAAGCTGGGCAGCCTGGGAGTGGGTCACAAAGCAGCAAACTGGGTTAGGACCTGGTTAAGTGATAAGACAGAGGTTGTGGTAAATGGTGCTCAATCTGAGGAAAGGAGGGTGACCAGCGGGTGCCACAGGGATCAGTCCTGGGGCCAGTACTATTTAATGTATTCATGAGGGACACTGTGGAGGGCTGAGGAAGGTGTGCCTCTCTGCGGATGACACTAAGATCTGCAACAGGATGGACACTCCGGGAGGGTGGAAAAGAGGAAGAGAGACCTAGGTAAATTAGAGAAATGGTCGAGAGTGTGGCACCTGAGATTCAATGCAAAAGTGCAAAATCATTCATTTGGGGCGCAAGAACCCAGGGAGTATTACATGATTTGGGGGACTGATCACCAAACAGGAAAAGGATTTGGGGTAATCCTATCCGATGAACTAAAGGTGGTGAAACAATGTGCCAAGGCTGTGGGGCGAGTCAGTGGGATGCTTGGGTGCACATGGAGAGGTATCACCAGCAGAAGGAAGGAAGTGATGATACCACTGTACAGATCACTGGGTGAGGCCTCATTTGGAATACTGTGTCCAGTTCTGGAGGCCGCATTCCATAAGGACATAGGCAGGGTGGAGGCAGTTTGAGGAAGAGCAACAAAGATGGTGCAGGGCCTGCACCAAAAGTCATACAAGGAGAGACTGGAGACCTCAATATGTATACCCTAGAGGAGAGCATAGGACAGGAGGAGGAGGAGAGACAGGGAAGATATGATAGAAACCTATAAGTAATTAAAAGGCATAAATAGGGTACTGGAGAGTAGCATCTTTCAGAAAAGGAGATGTCCAGGGCGTGAGGGCATGACATGAGGCTGGAAGGGGTAGACTAAGAGGTAGCTTGAGAAATATTTCTTCATGGAAAGGGTGGTGGATGCATGGAATAGACTCCCAGCAGAGGTAGTGGCAGAATTCAAGCATGCATGGAACAGGCACTGGGAACCTAGCAATAGGAGCGAGAAGGTAAAGCCAGAGATCACTGAGGGTCTGCAGCTTTTACAGTAGGCAGGAAAATGGGCAGACTGGATGGGCCTAGCGGTCCTTATCTGCCATCAATTTCTATGTTTCTAAGTTTCTGATAGTCCTCAAAATGTATCTCCCCACCCCAGGCCTCAGTGTTCTTCTGGAGGGCTCTTGGACAAGGACTAGGGGCCCAGATTGGCACTGCTAGCTCACTGACAGTGGAGGGTTTACATCTGGGGTTCCCAGCTCCCTTGAGTGTACACTCACACCCAAAGTTAGAGTGGCAATAAAACAGTTTCACAAAACCTTACCTGCTCAGGTTCACTCACATTCTCTTAATTATATTTCATTGTCAATTTGTTTTACAGTAGTGGTGCTCTCAAAACGTGTCAACTGAAAATCAGTACACCCCTCAAGTCACTGCCGACAGTGTCTGGAAACCACAGGTAGTAGAGAAGGCAGCTCAAAGAAAAAACATTGGAGCCAATGAAGTGTACTCACATGCAGCAAACAAGAGACTTGGCTACCCATTCTGCTTCAAAAAAAAAAGATATCCAAAACGTTGATGCATCAGGTTAAAAGGCAAATCTTTATTTTGTTACCTCCAGCAAAACATAGTTGCAGGTACCCTCCCCACAGCTGGCTGGATGGAGTCAGAGTGTCTGCATCAGAGGAGGAGAAGGACCTGGGAGTGTTGATCATTAGTGACCTGAAACACTCCACGCAGTGCAAGAAAGCAGCAGCAAAGGCAAACAAGATGCTGGGATGCATATCTAGGGATCAGTAGTAGGAGAGAGGAGGCTATACTGCCCTTGTACAGGTCACTGGTAAGGCCACATCTAGAGTATGAGTTCAGTACTGGTGCCCACACCTCAAGAAGGACATTAACCTGCTGGAGAAGGTCCAGAGGAGGGCTACAAAGATGACAGCTGGTCAGCAGGGTAAGGCATACGAGAGAGGTTGAGGGTACTGAACGTACTCCCTGGAAGACAGGAGAAAAAGAGGGGACATGATTGGGACCTTCAAGTACTTGAAAGGGATAAATAAGGTTGATAAGGAGAGTCTATTTAAGCTGAGTGGCAACCATAACAAAAGGGGCACAGTCTTAAGCTGGAGGGTGGGAGGTTTAGGAGGAGGTCAGGAAGCACTTCTTCACAAAGAGGGTGGTGGACACTTGGAATGTGCAGCCAGAAGAGGTAATCTCATTGAAGACAGTGGGTAGCTTTAAGAAAGGCTGGGACAAGTATAGGGAGGGTAAGGGTCATGGGAAGGGAGTATGGGGAGAGGGGCAGGGACAGTAGCTCAAGCTGTGGACCCTGCAACACAGAGCAGACTTGATAGACCAAATGGTCTTCTTCTGCTGGCTTCTTCAGATGTTCGTAGTTGAGGTCTATACACCTGGTCACAGCATTCCAGAATCCAATGTACAACGTACTCACAGAATCTCATTAACTTGGAACCCTTGTTCCTACCATCAGTGGCAGATGAAAACAAAGGGCCCTGCAATGCAGCAGACTATTACAGTAATTACTAACATGACGTACTGAAACAAAAGGAGCTGTCTGAGGTTTTTATTGTGAAACAGGGAGCGCGTGGTCTATGCCATTAAAATAAACAGGCATCATTATGTCTGTGAGACTGCTGCAATTATTTTTTTAACTTCACAATAATTGTTGGGAGAATTACATTTTAAAATTAGAAAATAGTACACAGCAAGGAAAAACAACAATACCTTAATTTTGCCTACTGAGCTATAACACAACTCAAGAGTACCTTGTAATCCGAATTTTATACTTAATTGGTTCTATACAAACAGCTTACTACATTGGTACACTCTCTTAGCTCTCAACCCGGTATGACCAACATTCATGTGCATTTTTTTTTTTTTTTTTTACACTTTTTTTCTCTGAAATTTGTTACCTGTACTGTGATTTTATTGCACATGTTCATGCACCTACTGTTGTCACTTTGTTATTGCCGTTTCACCCCTGTTGTATCCCCTCCACCAAGTCATACCTGGAAACGAGCCCTGGCTCAGTGTGCTTATCCCGTCACCAAATTTTAAATAAATAAATGTGGCCTATCACTGTTTAAATAGAGATGTAAATGTCTGAAAACAAGCAGTTGTACCTAGTGGGCCTTACCCAGTTAAAAGAAAAAATACATGTTTGCCTGTATAAATCATGACGTCATTCTTAGCAAATCTGAATCCTTTATTTATAAACATTCCAGGAGCTCTTATAACCATGAGAGATACAGCAACTCAACATATGTAACATATAGCAAAGACAGCTTGTGAGGATCAAGAAAGATGGGGAATTGGGTGGAAAAGGGCAGAGCAGGCAGAGGCACTGAATGAGTACTTCTGCTCTGTGTTCACTCAAGAGAGGGCAATACCTCAGGCAAGTGGGGGGTAATTATGGGGGAGAGGCAACAGATGTAGGGATTACAGAGGGCAGGGTGCTGGAGGGATTGAGGGCATTAAGAGTGGACAAAGCACCTGGGCCAGATGGCATTCACCTAGAGTACTTAGGAGCTGGCAGAGGTCCTGCGGGGCTGCTGGCAGACCTGTTCAATACCCCCTGGACACAGGATGTGTGCCACAGGACTGGAGGATGGCCCATGTGGTGCCCATCCATAAAAGAAGGCCAAAGGATGAACCAGGGAACTACAGGCCAGTGAGCCTCACCTCGATCGTGCAAACTCATGGAGACCATCCTAAAGGAGAAGCTTGAGAGCTTCTTGGAGAAAACAGTGCAACTGAAATGGGAAGGAAGGAGTTAATGGTGGATGCTGTAGCTGCCTTATTTTTTTTTTAGCGGTGTGGAAAAAAAAACACAAGCAGAAATTCCACAAGCTGAAATTCTCACTGACCACTAGCTAAGATGAGAGCTGGGTCATAAATCTGAGTGGACATGTCCACACACAGACTTACAGTTTAAATTGATTGGATCATTCAAATATAAACCCAAGATTAAGGATGAATATTTGTCAGCACTGATAGGTGTGCCATCTGGTTGGTACATTCAAGGGGAATATGAATCACTTATTCTCAAGAAAGTATATAAGATGCTGGAAAGACAGTGGGGGGCAGGGGTGGTTGTTGGTTACTCTTGGAGTTGAAGGAAGAACTAAGCTTGGAGCCTACCCTTCTAGCTATGTCCATGGGAGCTGGCAGTTAGCATAGGGTCAGTGTCTGTACAAGAATAGGAAAGGGTAAGATTAATTCTAGCGTATCTCAGTAATTGCCTTTTTTCTTGTCATCTGTTATTTAAATAAAAACATTTGTTTACTTTTCCTGTAACACTGTTATTCTCTTGTGTTGTAAATAGATATCCTGCAATACTTCTTTTCACTTTCTGTTAACTCCTTCAGTCCATTGCACGCTATATGGCATCGGAATCATCCATTGCTGTACCTGACCCAAAATGACCACCGGGAGAGAATGAGTTAAGTAAAAGCTATTTATTTACTCAACAGTTGTGACTGTGATGTCATTTTCTAAGGTAATACATGGTTTCCACCAGCTGAGGTAAACTTTGTCTAGCGTCCCTCACCCGAAGACAGACACTACTAGACTGATTTGTGCTATTGCCGTGTGATTACCAAGTTTGTAAACTTGGAGGTGGGTGCTGGAGCCGAACTCCAGCTGGTGGCAGCAAATACCCGAGGACAGACACCTTTCTAAAACTGTTCCAGCCCAGACAGAGGTGGGTTGTCACAAACAGTATCCAGGATGACCAGCAGCACGAGGTTGTAGTGGGCAGATCGTGCTAGACAGACCTGGTAGAGTTCTATGACTGGGTGACACGGGACCTGGACAAGGGCATGCTGTTGACGTCCTGTGCTTGGACTTCAGTAAGGCCTTTAATTCAGTGCCGCATGGGAGAGTGGGGGGGCTGGAGCATGTGGGGCAGGACAAAAATGGTGACCTGGATCAGGAACTGGCTGAGGGGAGACAGCAAAGGTGGTGGTGGTGGGGACCTGTCATCACAAAGCAGTGATGAGCGGAGTACCACAGGGATCTGTGCTGGGACCAGTACTGTTCAGGATTTTCATTGCAAATATCTCGAATGGGAATCGGAGCAAAATCAGTCTGTTGCAGATGATACCAAGATGGGAGCTGTGGTAGATGACACGAAGGGGGGAAGGGGTTGCAGGAGGACCTGAATAAGCTGCAGGAGTGGGAAGATAAATGGCAGCTGGGGTTCAACGCCAAGAAGTGCAAGGTTCTGCACTTCAGAGCCCGGAACTAGGGAGGGATTATCACTTAAATGGGGTTCAGTTGGGTTGCTCCACAGAAGAGAAGGACCTAGGGGTGACCATAACAGGGAGCATGAACAACTCTGTTCAATGCAGAAGGACGATGTGAAAAACCAACAAAATGCTGGGGTGTATAGCTAGAGAGATCTCTCCAGAAGTAGGGAGGTTATCCTGACCTTGTATTGGTCGCTGATCAGGCCCCACCTGAGTACTGCATGCAATACTGGCGCCCATTCCTGAAGAAGGACATTAATTTGTGGAGGGGTACAGCGAGAGCTACAAAGATGACCCAGGAATTGGAGGGCAAGCCATACAAGGAAAGGCTGGGGGGTTCAATATGCATTCTCTGGAAGAGGGAGGGACAGGGAGATATGACTGAGACCTTTAAGTACCTGAAGGAATAAACAAGACTAATACAGAGAGGACTTTCCAGTGGAGAAGGGAGGGACTGAAAGGACACCAACTGAGATTGGAGGAGGTAGATTCAGGAGAGAGATGAGGAGATATTTTTCACAGAAAGAGTGGTGGACAAGTGGAACTCCTTGTCGGGTGAGGTAGTAGTGCCAAGGCAGCAGACAACTAAGAGGGGTTGGGGTTGTGGAAGGGGTAATAAGATGGGGGAGGGAGGGGCAGCAACATTATAAGGTGCTAGCCTGCGCACTCAAGCAGACCAGCTAGACCGTGAGGCCTCTTTCTGCTGGCATTTTAGTATGTTCATATATAACAGAGCACTACTGAATTCCCAGGCATTTGTGAAGGGACATGGTTTGCCATGTTGGGCCTTAGAAGTTTGTTTTCCTTCTGCTAACAACTTGAAGCTCTATAAATATCTCAGGGTGAAAAAAAAAAAAAAGACTAATTATTCATTTGATTTAAACATGCTTATGTTACGGGCCATTAATTATAATTAAAGGGAACAGTCAGCACTAAGATCCCCACACGAAGTGTGGGGCTGTCTAATTGCACACTGTGTGCAAAAACATTTTATTTACTTCTGTTTACTGCAGTATAGTAGATTGTATCAGACTAATCCTGCTGCCTTCCAAGCTTACATTTTCTATGACTACAAATCTCAGAATCCTCTGCAGCTGACATCAAAAGCTGGGCTAGCAGTGGGAGATTCAGCCTGCAGTGCATGTTAAGAGTTTTATAAGCTCTGATATTTTGTTTCCTGACCCGCTGTCTCCTTGGGCTAAGTTCAGTCCAGAGGACAGAACACAGCCCCAGGGGAACTGCAGGACCAGCAAACATCTGATCTGAGTTTACAATAACTCTACCATACACTGCAGGCTATTGAATCTTCCTAGTGCTGCAGCTCCTCCTCTGATGTCAGCTGCAGGGGATTCTGGGACGAAGTTCCAGAAAATGTCAGTTGTAAGTCAGCAGAATTAATTGATACAGTACTATTTACTGTACTGCAGTAAACAGTAAGTAAAAGAAAAAAAGTTTTTGCACAAAAAGTAAAACTGGGACCTGCCCCACACTTGGATGTGTGCTTTTCATGTTTACTTTTTCCTTTAAGACATCTCAAATAAAATCAAAAGGATACAGTAACAAAACAAAAGCAGACAAAAAAAAAAAAAGAGTTCCACAGTGATCCAAAATGGGATGCAATACAAACAGTAGGGTTCTTTTTTTTTATACTTTATTTTCCAATCATTAAGAAAAGAAAAATACAGTTACATCCAAATAGAAAAACTTTAAGACATATTACATCACTTTTAAGAGTTTAACTGAATAAAGCACAAAGTTTTTATATATTTTTGGGATGGGTTAAAAAAAAAAAAAAACATAAAAGAAAATCACAGAGCTTATCCTATTTGAAATTCTAATAGTTAATTCAGTTTGTCTGTGCTCCAAGCTTAATCATCCCTCTTTAGTAATTTTACAACAAGAGTACTTTTGCCATTTTTTCTTATAAAATAACCCCACCCCCGTATAGCACCCATCCAAAGCCAGCCCAAAAATACAAAAAAAAAAAAAAAAGCTCATGAAGATCATTCAAACTGTTGCAAGGCTGGAAAAAAAAAAACAGAGCCAGGCATCAAACAAACATCAAACAGGGTGATACGCAGTCAAGTCAGCTTCCTTCCTCAAATTCAGACCCTATATCCTCCGAATCTTGACATTATTCTAAAAAGAAACTTCGGGCGGTGTCTGAATCGTCAAAATTGCATCTTTCCTTGAAACTGCACCCTTTAGACATGCAGGTGCTAACAGAGCAGCCTGCAACCAGCGCCTTAAAATTCTAACAGAATCGGAAGAAATCTCTAATGACGTGTTTGAGTCTGTAAAGAAAAGTCCAGATACAAATGAATCCGATGTCCCTCATAAACACACTGTTTTCTCATTCTAATCAACTGAAGCAATTCATTCCGCTCAACCACAGTATTGAAAGTTAAAATAATATACCTTGCTCTCTGTGGCACAGAGGTTGACTCTCCTAATTCTTTTGATTCTTGTGAAAGACGAAAAAGAGGACGAAATACAGACTCCAGTACTAAAGCAGGCTTTAAAGAAAAACAACAAGTAAGAGCTTCTCACCTCTTCCTTAAGTTCCATATTAGAACAGCTCTAGGAAACCAATTAATCGTAAGTTCCTTTCAAGAAATTACTTTCCAAATGTTCCAGTCTGGACAGGACTAGCTGTTCATGTAGTGATGCATTCACCACTCCCTCTAATGTTAAAGTCCTTGATGTCACTGCCTTCACTCTATCTCATTATTTTTAGTAGCCTGTTCTGTAGTCTCAACCCTCAGCTCAACTGTAGCACAACGAGAGGTAATCACCATTAACAGTTTTCAATCCGTGCAGAGAAGAGCCTAGCTTTCAGCCTGGAACTCGACTAGAGAAGGAGTATAGAAGCCAAAGTCAGTCTGGCTGACGCTTTTGGCTTCATGCCTGCTTTCAGAGCGTTGTCTGTATAACAGGAGAGCTCCCTGCCCCAGCCACTACGGTAGAGCCAGCAGGCCCTCTCGCTGGGACTCCTCTCCGATTGCTTTAGGGAAATAAACTTATCCATACCACTGTCTGAAAACTCCATTCACCAATAGACAAATTTGTCCTGTAGATACTGTTTGACAGGTAATTAAATGGGTTTTCAGCGTCTCAGCAGCGGAGCTGCAAATGAACGTGGCTACTTCAATCTCAGCTCAGTAGCGCCCCACAAACAGTAGAGTTCTAATAACTTAATTATTTTGGTATTTCCTGGCTGGACTGTTGACAGTATGCAAACCTGCAGGACTCCCCACTCCAGGTTCAGCACTGACCTAATGTCTCTCACTCACTTACGGGTTAGCAGAAGGGGCACCAGAGCATGCTAGATAGGGCCATATCCTGGAGAAGACCACCACATGGAATTCTTTGACAGGGTGCTGGAGGACGTTAGGGGCCAAATAGGGGCCCTGGGACAAATGATGGGGTAATTAAAAAAAAAAAAAAAAAAAAAAAGGACTTCCTCCGATCAGCATAGTGGCAGCCGATAATCTAGGTTCAGGACCAAGCCCCGGGTGTCCATGGCTGGCCAATGGGAGGAAGATTGAGCAGCCCACATGACAAGACACCCTCCTTCTCTGGAGAAGAGAGTAGCAGAGTCTGCTGCTATATCATCGCTTGGAGACCACAGGTGGTGAGGGAGTTGGAGCTGCTTGTGGAGGGCAGGTGCCAACACATAAAGCACACCTTGCATGCACAAGCACTTCATAGCATCCTTGCTGTCAGCATCCTGAGGGTGAGCAGACACTAATGAAGAAAAGCCCTGGAACATACAGCAGAATCTGCCATTAGGTCTAATTGATCCCTCCCCCCAAAACACACAGATAATTTATTTATTTAAAGCGGTTTACCAGGAAGGCATACTGAGCAGAGTATTGCTCGATTACAGATGCATCCTGGGGAGGGAAGAACATAGAAAACAGTTTACACAGTATAGACAAGAAAATACATAGTGGGAGAAATATTAACATTAGGATCTGTAAGATGTCAGTAGTAGCTTGAGAGAGACAAATTGGCAAACTACAGTCCAGACAAGTATGAGAAACACTTGAAGTCAGGATTGACAAGGAATACATTGTGGAAGATCACTAACATTTGGTTCAGAAACCACTACATACAGGATTGAGTGTGGCAGTTGGTAGCACAGTTACATACAGCAAATGTACACAACAAAAATTAAGTTTTTGGGCCATCTGAGATACAGTATAAAGCAGTGGACAATAGTTAGATACTGATGAATTACAAATTTGCTAAGTGCCAACACTCCCAGAGAGTTGTCTAGTAGTTGGTAGGCTCCTAGACACAAGCACAGGTAGGGACGAAATGATCTTGGAGCATGGAGTTTAGGTGCGACAGGAGGTGAAGCGACAAATGTTAGCTGGGAGGGAGTTCCATAGCGAGGAATGCGGTAGCTGAACCCTGATTGCCCTGTGGAGGTAGATCGGTATGCAACAGTTAGGGACCTGGGTCTGAGTTTCTGAGTGTGTATGATTGTGCACTAGGGGTTGTTAAGATGTCAGAGAGGTAGGAAGGAGCTCGCTGAGACCAATGCTTGGCTGTAATTTTTGCACAATGAGTTAGCCTCACATTGTCAAGTGAGGTGAGGTTCATTGCTTGATATAGGCACAGTGGTGTGTGGATTAGATGGACCTGAGGGAAACAACCATGTCATAATGTCAGATGTATTAATTTATGCCCTGCAAAC
Source organism: Neoceratodus forsteri (assembly GCA_016271365.2). Classification (NCBI taxonomy): domain Eukaryota; kingdom Metazoa; phylum Chordata; order Ceratodontiformes; family Ceratodontidae; genus Neoceratodus; species Neoceratodus forsteri. The sequence goes on from CM057451.1 coordinate 1,100,672,363, forward strand.
TGACTAAAACATAGCATGACTGGATTTAGAGAGGTTTCTTCACGTTTGTTTTCAAAATATACTGCTTTTTTGGGGGAGGTGGCACTGTTACCCCCAAATCATCTACCATCCTTAAAATTGTGGAAGTTGTTCAGAGGAAGGTTCAAGAGATGGAGCTCCTATAAACTGCAGATTATATATGGAACTCTATCCCATGCCACACTGTATGTATTGTTGTTTAGTAGGTAAAGTCACTGGCGTGTGAGACTCCATTTACAAGAATGACACAGAAAGGGTCCTTATGAAGATAACCATCATGGGTAAGAATAGATAAATATGGATTTGGAGTACAGTAAACTCTGCAGTAGGGTCATAAATCAACAGAAAATACAAATTCAGTACAAGCAGAGCAAAACTTATCAGTACAGGCAACATAACCCAATTTTTTAAATGTGCATTTAAAGTTGGCAAGTATTTTTACTGCACAAGTCATAATTTCTACCTGCATACTTTTGTAGGGAAGGGATAGTAAATCCTGGTACTGGACAGCCCGTCTCCTTCCCCTTCTTGGTACCCTGCACTTACAGTTCCGCCCCACAATCATTTGTTTTGTAAATGTACGAAGTCTGCAGAATGGGGGTGCTCCATTGATATCAATGGGGTGAATTTTAAACTTTTGTTTTATATTGTGAAAGGGTGACTCCTGTCTTAGCTTTTTTCGCCATTAAGGAGGCTGTGGTCTTCCTTAACCCCCCGGGCAGAAGGCCTGGAAGCCTGAAATCAAGTGTATAAAGGTGCATGCAATGGCAGTAAATGCATATGATAAAGGGCATTTAGATACATATAAAGTACATTAGGTGTATTAAGGGCAGTACATGATATAAAGTGCTGCAGTACGTAGAAGAATGATGCACATGAGTAAAAAGGTATTAAGTGCTTTTACTGAAACTGTGTGCACCTCTAGGACATAGGCATCTTCCAGCACATGTAAAATGCTGGCATAGATAAAATGCATACAAAAGGTGCCTCTTGTGAGTGAGGCTACCATTAGCAGTCACAATGGTCATTTCAAGAAGTAAGACTTTAAGGTAATATCAGTACAATATATATAGCCTATAGGGGTATAGGGTTCTGTATAAGAAAATAATGCATAAATTGCTAAGAGGAAGCTTGGAAATGGATAGATGGAAATATTTAAAATACAGAGCTGCTTAAGGTATTGATTTCTTTCAGGTAAACAGCTCCAGCAAATAGGATTTACAACTTTTTCAGTGCTTACACAATGCTGGGATAAGTACAATACATACAAAGGTGCTTGATTTGGGGAAAGTTATAAATACATAGCATACAGAGTCATATAATTTTAGAGTATTAATTACACTGGGGTTGTTTTATTTGCTAGAGTGCCCTTAAAAGGCAGAATAAAATATATAAAACACAGAGCTACTGGAAGTATTGCTAGTGCTGTTTTGCCAGTAGCTCTGTAAACCACATTACCTCTGTTACTGGATAGTGAAATAGAGGCATTTATGTAGAAAATTCATATATAGGCCAGGCTTACGTCCTGACAAAAATATGGCAAAGCTGGAACTGCATGTAAATAGTGAGTCCAGTGCTTTAGTTAAAATACAATGTGCAAGGTGCTTGTGTTAAATGAAAAGAAATACATGTTCAGCAATGCACAAGGAACCTTTCAAATCTACCCCAAAGTGAAGCTCTGCTTACCAGCTAAAGTTGGTAGTCTGGTGGGCCAGGAAAAGCAGGCCCAAGAATCCAGCTCCTAATTCTGTAAGGGTCCTCTTTAGGGCTGGCACCCCTCAAACTGCCTGTATTTATAATGACCCAAAATGTGATGTCACTCCTATAGGGAGGGGCTTAGCCCCATTAGGCTCATTATGTATGTGTGTATGTAATGTCTGAGCCTGTAAAACAAGGCAATGTGGCTTCATTTGATGTTCCTGAAAACCACCATATCCAGTCTGTATGTGAGAAATGTTGATTGTTGCATCTCCTTAAAATAAAATGTGTTATTGTGGTTCAAGAAAAACGGGTTGGTCACCTGACGGTGATGTCACCACATAAAATGTATAAATGCTTACCACCAGGGGCTAGTTTTTAGATATGGTAGTCAGCTGAACACTGACTGAGGAAGGTGAAAGATCTTCTGGTAATGTGTGCCTGCACACGGTCAAACCCCTTTGGTTAAAGAGGCACACTGTCAGACTGAAAAGAGCCCTGGACACTGCTGGGGTGAGGCAGTTGTCATTTGATTTAAATTCTGCAACTAATTAATTTTTTTCTTGTTTTCTGTATTATTTCTTTATTTTATCTGATTTTGAAATAAAATGACAAATGCCTCTGGGCATTTTATGCACCTGACTTTATGTCTGCCGTGTTGTGTGTATCCTAATAACAACCCCACTAAACATATTTTAGAGGTTCATCTGATTTAAATCTATGCCACCGCTCAACTAAAAGAACCTTCTTAATTAATTTATTTGAACGGGTGAACATCTAATTTTTTTTTCAAGTTTAAAATCTGTGCCCACTGAAATCAGTAAAAGCACCTCCATTCTACAAACTCATCGTCACAAAATGCAGGGGCAGCATGAGGCGGAGCTGTAACTGCAGGGTGCCAGGAAGGGGAAAGGATCAAACTGCTAGTACTTAAGATACAAGGATTTACAACCTTCCCTACAAAAAGTATAATGATAAAATTAAAAAACGTGGACTGTTTAAGTCGTTTGTAGGTAGATTAACTGTGGGGAGATTGGGGACTGCACCTACATGCATGCTCTTAAAGGTATCATGTTAAGATTGTTTCCTTCTATTCTGCATTTATCTACTTCATTCTCATCCTGCTCCCAAATGGCCAGCCCTTCCATCCCTGTTATCTGCTTTCTTGTTTAACTTGCTGTTTATGCCTCTTCTCTCTCCCCATCTGCACCTTTCCTGGGGACTCCCAATGCTGCCTGGCAGCCACTGGTGGACCTGCCCTCGCACGTAGGGAGGGGGGGATCCCAGGTCATACCCTTGCCAGACAACGCCCACTGTGTCAGGTGTTCCTACCGTGCCTGCCAGGCTGGGGCCCATCTTCTGGTGCAGACGTGAGGTATTTTCCATGTTCTGTTTCCTCCTCATAGATGACGGCAAGCAAGGAGGTCCAGGAGGCAAGGCACACAGAGGCGCCTCCACTGTGGGACCTCAGCCGCCATCTAGCCCTCCCTGCTCAATTCTAAGGCCCCAGACTTGCACCGCCATCTGTGATCACCCAAGTGGTGGTATAGCAATGAGACATGCAGTCCACTCTCCCTGGAGAAGGAGAGCAGCCTGATTGAGCTAAATGCTTCTCCTCCCGGCTGGCCCTCCAGCCACCCAGGCTCACTACGAACCCAGGTCGCTGGCACAGCAAGTGGCAGCGCTTACTGCTGTGCTGGCGGTCAGCCCCATCTGCTTTCTTTTTGTACTTATTCTGGTCTCCTTGTTCCCCCATAGCGTCTCTGGAGTCTGCAACTTCTGCAACAATGTCTGGTGTCTGGATGTGGGTGTCTGGTTGACAGCGCAGGTCCTGCAGGGGCTAAATGTCATTCCTGCTATCAGGTAGGGTGGGGGTGGGTTCCACCAGATTTCTCCCAGGGTTGCCGGTGTGTGACAATAAATGCATGTTACTGGCATCTGGCAGTAGCCAGGTAGCAGATGGGCAGCAAAGGATGGAATCCCTCCTCCCCAAGGAGGAAAGCTACATTGTATGATGTTCATCCTCCCTCCCTGGAAGAAAACCAGTAACAGAGCCCATTCCCAAACCCGAGTCACTGGAGTAGTGAGCAGAAGGGATATCAAGTGATTTCTCTCACATAAAGGGGACAGAATTCCACACTTTAGCAAAGTTTACTACCAAAGAGTTCTGTCCTTTTGGTCCTAACAAGGAATAGAAAGAGATTTTTCTTTACCTGCTCAAGAGGAAAAGTAGTGTTTTCAGTAAGACTTCCAAACAGGTAAGTGCATCATTAGTCAAAAGATAGTGCACAAAAGTCTGAGTAGTATTTCACATTGTAACCAATGTAGTTTGAGATACAGGTTACAATGATGGGTTTTGGTTAATAGGTAGTGCAGACCTTCCAGACAGTCTTCTTGTACAATACATGTGTATTGTGTATGTAGCTTCTATTAGCTTAGCTAAAGAGCTCGGTCACTGATGTTTGAGCCATAGTCTAAGACTGTGGACAAGTTCTGTTACGCTTACATCTAGACAGGCTTCATTGTTAATCAACTTGCACGCTGTAAAGTATCCCGAGCTCTTGGAGATGCCTGCATGAGCCAGTTAGTGTCCATTTGAATTTCCAGCTATGACTTTTACTGAACAAGAACTCAGTAATCAAAACCAAAAAAAAAGATCATGGCTAAAACCCGTGTCATAGGACTTTTATTTTTATTTTTATTTATTTGTTCTAGGATTACAAATACCTTTGAGCCGATGCTCTTTTACAAAGGTTCCATGTCATTGGTACAATTGAGACAAACATAAGCAAAGATAACAGTTTATAAAATTTAAGCTGAATTTTCATTTGTTCCCCACAATGTCTCTGGAGACTGCAACCTGTGCAACAGTGTCTGGTGTCTGGATGTGGGTGCCTGGTTGACAGCATGAGGTCCTGCAGTCAAAGCTGAAGTAAGCTGAAAACCTGGTCACTGGCTTTTCGCCCCTTCTTCACATCTCTAAGGTACCCTTATGCCAGTCTCATGCATGTTTACAACCCTCCATTGTGTTTCAGCTTCCACCAGCCATCAAACTGTGCTGCCTGATTTATCTTGTGCTGCCTTAACGCTGCTTGATCACTTTCACCTTATCTGGATGCCACCGATATATTTATTTAAAAGTTCTACCAGGAAAGGCATACTGAGCAGACTACCACTCGATTCCAGATGCGTCCTAGGGGTTGTTGGGGACGAGATGATACATATCAAATACAGAGATACAAAATACAGAATATCGAAACTTCACAGATTATATACAAAAGATATATACAGGAATATAAACAGTATGTACACATCAAGCAACAGAAAAATCTGAGTAGATAAGGCAGCAATTGGTAGAAAGTGCAGTGACAACTAACTGGGTCAGAGTTAAACATTTCAAGTAAACCATAGTTGGAGCAAGCTGGAGAGCTGGCCTTTTCTATGTGTGAGTCTAGGCAGTATATTATCTCTTTATTATATATATATATATGTATGTATGTATGTATTGAACTGTTTCAGCCCTCTTGATGCAATTCTGAAAAATCACTAAACATACAGTAACGACAAACAAGTGATGTTAATATACACTGCCCAGTCTAATAAGGGCATAGCTGGGACCAAGAATCTGTCCTACATAAAAACATAGAAATTGTCAGCAGATAAGGACCACTAGGCCCATCCACTCTCCCAAAAGCCCTTCATTAGTTTGTGGCCTCTGACCCTACCTGGTCACTGGCTTTTCGCCCTTCTTCACACCTCTAAGGTACCCTAGTGCCAGTCTCACGATGTTTAAAACCCTCCATTGTGCTCGCCTCCACCACCTCGTGTGGCAGTCTATTCCATGTGTCCAGTACCCCCTCTGTGATGTAAAACGTCTTCACATTTCCCCTCAGCGTGACATCTTCCAATTTCATATCATGTCCCTCATTCTTGTACATCTCTTATATTAGAAGATGTCTCCCCCATACCTTGTCGCCCTTAAGGTACTTGAATGTTTCTATAATGCCCCACCCCGATCCCTTTTCTCCTTCCTTAAGTACATAATGGGGTCCTTTAGTCTCTCCTCATATGTTTTCTTGTGCCAAGCCTGTACCATCTTAGTCTCCCTTCTCTGGACTACCTCCCCCTGCTAATGTCCTTCTAAGGTACAACTTCCAGAATTTAACACAGTACTCTAGGTGAGGCCTCACTAGCATTTTGTACAATGGCGCCACCACCTTCCGCCTTCTGCTAGTGATACCTCTGCCTATGCACTGTACCCCAGCATGCCACTGGCCCTCCTGCAGCCTCTATACTCTGCTTAGACACCTTCAGGTCATCAGAAATGATAACCTCCAGGTTTCTTTCTTCCTTGGTGATAGCAACCCCCATCCTGTACCTCTCCTCAGGGTTCCCTCTTTACAGATGCATTATTTTGCACTTCTTGGAACTGAACCTTAGTTGCCACACTTCAGACCATTTTCAAGCTTCTCCAGGAACCTCCCCATTCTCTCACTCCATCCGGAGTATCCACCTTTGCAGATCTTGGTGTCATCTGCAAACAGGCAGATCTTTCCCTCCAGTTCTACCGCAATGTCACTATGAGGCGTTAAACAGGACTGGCTCAAGGACTGATCCCTGTGGTACCCACTGGTCTGGTCACCCTCTCTCCCCTGATTGGATCCCATTTACCCACCACCCTCTGCTTCCTGTCTGTTAGCCAGTTCCTAGCCCAGTTTACCACCTTGTACCCTGTACCGAAACTACTCATTCTGTTGACCAGCCTTTTATGTGGGCGGTGTCAAAGCTTTGCTGAAATCAAGGTAGGTGACGCCTACTGCCCCCTCCCCGATTACTTGCCTTGTCACCCAGTCAAAAATCCATCAGATTCGCTTGACATGACCTTCCTGCTGTGAATCCATGTTGCCTTGGATCCTGGGTACTGCTGGACTCCAAGTGTGCCACTATTCTTTCTTGAAACAGGGCCTCCATGATCTTACCCACTACTGAGGTGAGGCTGACTGGCCTATAGTTCCTGCCTCCTCCCTACTGCCACTTTGTGTAGAGAGACTACATGTGCCCTCTTCCAGTCCTCTGGAACCACTCCTGTGTTGAGTGACTCAGAGTCCTCAGTCTCAAAGTACAGTGTGCTCGATTCTCAAGGGTCAGGAATACGACCAAAGGTGCTTGTGTCACAGAAACATGATGCAGGGCTCACTGCACCACACTTGCATCATTCCCGACTCACAAGGGGTACCTCACGGCACCAAGGGACCTGGTGCACCGGACACGTGTGCCTGCTTGCGGCGCCAGCGCCAAGTGGCGCTCATGGCACTGAGGGGTGTTATTGCCCGGTAGGTGGCTGCCACATCCCTATGGTGGAATTCTGTAAGGGCAGAAATGTCTGCAGTGCCAGCCCAGGTTAGACCAGCCCTGAGCTGGTCTAATTCCTATCTCGCCAAAATGGTCCCACCTCGCATGCCACCCAAGACGCGGCGGTGGCAATGCTGCCCACCAGCACTGATAGTGATGAACTGCTGCGAGCATGGACCACAGGCTGGTAACAGTGCTGGCACCATGGCATGGCACTGGACATCATGGGCAACACATCCACTGATGATGAGTGCTGCATGACTGCCCGCAGCTTGCTGGTCTGTGCATGATGCCATGATCTGCCATGTATTTAACTACAATTGGTTGCTGTGAAATTATTTTAATATCATACTAGTAACATAGTAATTTAAAGGGACACATTCATGCCCAGTGGGCATGACAGTCTGAAAGACCATGAAAAGCACTTTCAAATGAGGTACTGGGCTCATCTGTTGCTGGAAGCATCCCAGAGATACAGATGACGGGTCAGTTCAGTATTAATACTACATTACAGCCATTTTAGAATCTTGTGATGTCTGTGGCGAGCAAGCTGTGCTAAGTCAATGCAGTTAGGCACAGCTTGTTAGTCAGTGACATCACATATGTTCTAAAATGGCTATAATAGTAATAATGATACTGAAAGACTCAGTCATCTGTATCTATGGAGTGCTTCTAGCTACAGATGAGCCAATGGTCCAGTCATGGAATGCGCCGTTCAGTGTGCCCGTCATCTGGGCGCCAGGATTGTAATGTTGCTACCGGGTTTTATGCAGGGCTGCGACCCCCCCACTCCCCCAAATATATATTCTAACTCGGGAGGTCCGACCATGGGGAAGGTGTGGCAAATTCTGCATTTGGCATCCAAATGATGGGCGCACTGGGACGATGCACAGATGGCGGAAGGGGCCCAATACCTCATTTGAAAGAGCTGTTTGTAGCCAGCCCAGTGGCGCTGAGGGTTGGGCGCTGGATGCCACACACTCGCGCCACGCGGCGACCCGGGTTCGAGGAGCGAGCCCGGGACGTCGAGGTCGGCAGGGGAGGGACAGGATTGAGCATCTGAGGACAGTTCTCCTCTCCCAGGAGGGAGGGGACACACTCTGTGTTTGACTGGCCTCTGGCGGAAAGCGGAGGCATAGCAGACATGAGTGCACAAGGAGGGGTTGGGAAGTGGCGGACATCAGCGGATGTGCCACGGCGTCCAGAGTGGAGAGCCACTCCCGCAGAACATCATAAAATACCCTCGACACTCCAGCGTGAGCGAGCACCAGGCCCGATTCCCAATACCCCTACCTGCCCAGGTGACGGCGCCCTGACAAGACATGGAATCGGGTGCTTGCCTCCACTACGTCCCCACCTGGGGTAAGCCAAAGGCTACGTGGAGGATGGACTGCCACGGGATCCAGGTAGGAGGTGGGGACTAGAATGGCCATAGGCGATTCCCAAAGAGACGGAGTGCCGTGGGAGGAAGGAGCATAAAAGAAAGTTAAAAAAAAGGAAAGAGCTGTTTGTGGGCTTAGATTGTGAGGCCCACTGGGTATGAATGTGTTTCTTTAAGGCAAGAAGGAATTCTAGGTACATCAGGAAGATTATGACATTACATGTAGACAAGTAGCGAAGCAGATGAAGTTCAAAGGTCAAAGGATCCAGTTTCTGTACAATATCCTAAGGGATACACATATATTGAATACTGGATGGCAACTATGCACAACCAGTGTGTTCTGCCATAGAGGGTTCTGATTCCCTCCAACCTTGAGGCGAAGCTTGAAAGGTCCGTGGAATCAGAACTCAAATGACAGAACACACTGGTTGTGCATAGAGTTGCACATCCAGTATTTTTAGTGTTGTGCCCAACAATAATATTAAAACAGGTTTGCTTGTTTTTTGATTAAAAAGAAATTGCTGTTGCTGCTCTCATTCCAGGATTTAAGATTATTTGCTAGGGTCAGGGGTGTGGTTGTTAGGAACAAAGTCATCCCTATGTCTATGCCGTAGGCTTTCATTGGTTGTCAGTTGAGACAGGGAGGATTTTCAGAAAACAAAACATAGTGACCACATTTCTTGCTAAGCTGGAGGGCTGCTACTGTGAGGAGTCGTCTTTGATTCTGTGAGTAATTTCAAACATCTGGTTGATCCTGCAGTTTTTTTTTTAATAACTGAAAATATCTGGTTGATCCTGCATTCCTTTTCATATCTGATTGGATCCTGCATCTGCAGGATTTGTTGCGTGACCGCGAGTTTCCATCTGGCTGATCCAGCAGTACTGCCAATTTAAACTGTGGCTCGTGCACCGTAGAACGGCTGAAATGTTGTACTACAGTAGGGTATTATTCGTTCCCTGACCTTCAAACTGTGATACAACAACATTTCAGCTAGGATGGATTTCTATGCAGAACAAGCACTTGCCGTACATTACAAAAGGAAAGAAATACAAATATAAAGCTGACCTGTCCAGGCAGCGGTCACGGGATCACTTGCAATGCTGGCAAATCGAGGTTGGAAATTAGCCTGAACCTGAAGGAGGAGTACTAAATGACCAACCAGAGGGTGTTCACCTTCTCCTCCGGGTAAGAAGGGTTGCTGTCTCCACTGTAGTTCTGCCATCTGGGTAACCACCGTAATAAGCGTAGTGGAAGGCAGAGTGGGTGGGTGGTGGTTGGCCACATCTGGTTGGCATGCAATCATGCACGCCCTGGCTTGAGCCCTGACATGCTGACATAGAGGCCAGAAGATGGAACAAGGAAAATGGCCCATGCGTGACGGATCCCAATATGCCCACGCCATCCGCACTACCACGGAAGGTATTGCCCTGATGATACAAGAGATTCAGGTATATCCACTCCTATGCCTGACTCTACCTGAGTAGTACAGCCAAGGCTTGGTGGAGGCATGGATACTAGTTGGATGGTGCATCAGGGCACAGAAATGTGCCGTGGGTGCTGCATAGGGCAGCTCAAGCTGGAGTGAATATGACAGTATACAATGTATGTAAAGAAAAACAAACAAACACAACAACCAGGAAGTATGGGAAATACAACTAGAGTTGCTTCCCGTCATTGCTATGTTCTGGTTTGGATAATTCCCCGTTCTCTCTCCTCCTCCTTTCTTGCTCTCACCCAGCCTCTCATTCCTTCGCTCTGCAGACTCAAGCTCCTTTCTCCACTGCACATGCCTAATCCCTACTGGTCGGTCTGCTTTCTCCTGCAGTCTCCTTCTCTGGTCCTACTCCCGCCCCAATATCTATGCTGCCATCTGCCCATCCCTTCTCCATACTCACACTATTCATGTCTGCTGCTGCACTATATTCTCTGCCTAGACACATACAGTATCAGTCTAAGTCTTCTCCTTAGCCTATACTTAAAAATGCTGCCTCTCACTGGATACAAATTGTTTAGATGTTTAATATACTACTTTTGGGTTCTGAATGTCCGCATCACCCCTACTGCCTGCTCAGTTATTGCAGCTACGCATTTGCTTGGGTTATTTACCTAGTGGTGATAAACGGTACATTATAATTTGTTTAGCTATCGGTGATCCCGCTGCATTCTGGTTTATACTGTTGCAGGCCTCTGGAAACAAGTGGTTATGGCTCAGTAAGCTTTTCCTGGTAAGTCTTTCAATAAATAAATAAAATATGTATCATTTCCCAAAGAGTTTTCCCAGAGGCGTAACAGGCTCTTTCATATTGTCCTTAGAGACAGCATGATCTAGTGGCTATACAGCACAGGTTGAAGGCTCTAGAGATACAGGAAGCACAGGTTCAAACCCGCCAAAGTCACTTAAACTCTATGTAACAAAGAACAGGTGACCAGCAAGGGTAAGTAGTACAGGGCTACCACTGTAAAATAACTTACTCTGCCAACAAAGGTCTCCATAATGCTAATTTTCTTAATTTTCTTCACTTTCTTCATGTTGTCTGTTTTGCAGAGTTCAGGCAAATGCTGAAGCAGAGTTGTAAAATTACTGATGGTGGTGGTGAGAGATAAGGGCAGCACTGTGCTTGTGCCATATGCAGAACAATTAGTGTTTTTAGATTAGTCAATTAAGCTCTCAGTGGAGCAAATAAAAGGAGCAATCCCAGCTGTACATGGACTGCAAGATAGGCTCCTAAATTCCCTTTAAGACACAGCAGAAAAGGCACACATGGAAGGACCCTGCCAAGTATGGGGACACTTGCTGGCAACAGTCTTTGGACTACTGCCCATTAGAGAGTTCAGGAGGCAATAATGCCTGCTAAATCTGGTCATGTGAACAGGCATTGGCCAATCACAGGCCACAATTTCTACAAGGTTTAAGAGATTTATAAGAGCCCTGCACGGCCAGAGTAGTGCAATCTGCAGGAGCCCCTATGACCAGCTCGAGGTACATTACAAGGCCAGCTGTTGAAGGTCATAATTCACCTGTTTCAGCAGCCAAGGTAAGGTGCTGCTGTGGGAACCACAGGAGAGTGGTCCACCTGCTCCAAATGAGCTAGCTGAGGACTCACTGGAAGCAGTCTCTAAGCTGCAACATCACCAAGGGCACCGCAGGATAATCTCTCAGGAGGAAGGATGCTAGAGACAAACTGCATGACATGACATTTTTTAAAAGTCGGGGGAGAGGCCCAATGTGAAAGGATTTAATATTCTGTAAATACAATTGGTTATTTGTCTTAAGTTATTTCTGGATGCAAAATATCTACCCTGCAACGTCATTACAAGAACACAGGTGGGCTGAGCAGCTTTAGCAAAGACTGTTCATGTTTGCAGGAATTTCTAATTTTCTTGTTAGAAAGGACTAAAAGATCATAGCAACAGAGGTGATATTTTACCTGGTGTAGCGTAGCAAAACCCGACACAGCTGTCACCAACTGCTGCACACAATTATGTAATTACAGTCGCCTGTAAAACACCTGAATTCACCAAAAGTGGCTGCACAGCTGCTTTACCACAAGGTCACCTGCAAATGCAACACGTTTCCTACTGCAACTCAAATTATGTTTTTAACACTGCAACTGCTTCTCAAACTGTTTTAAATAAAATTGTCCCTAGCAATAGTCATCTTATTAAATGACAATCAAGGAAAACAACAAACAAATGTTTTAAACCTGGAGTGACAAGTTTCAGATCTTTAAAGTTTCAGCTAACAAATGATTACAGCCATCTTTTCTCTTAAAAAAAAAAAAAAAACACAACACACAACCAAAAGATTCTTTTATTTTGAAAACATTTTTGGTCTTCTACAGATTCAAAGGATTTTTTTTTTGAGTACTCAGGATACAGTAATAATCTGCTTTAGTTATAAATTCCTCCTGGATTAGTTAGGAGATCACAAAGAACTTGCCTTCACTTAGTCTGGGAGTGTTTCTGCCTGATTTTAACTATTCATTTTATACCAGCCCTTCATCAGAAAAATATAAATACAGTTCCTCAGAGACACGCTGCAAAGCCAAAGCAGATATGTGTTCAACCTCACAACTTACTCAAGTCACAGTAAACTAAAGCATCTGTATTGTTTCAAAATTGATTAAACTGAACACTTCTAGTTCAACAATCACTGCACACTGTGCGATTGTCCCCGTTTTCAAGAACTCCTGTGGCAATCTAAGCCCTCAAGAACCAGTCCCCTCTCCAACACAGCACAGGGTCTTAACAAAACAAGCTTTTACCTGACTGCCGTTTTGCTCCAGACATTGCCTACTCCTCTGTAACATTCTGCAGGACTCTTTAAAAAGTTGTTCCTGATATGGTGAAAATTCGTGACCTCACCAGCAGGCAGAGAGCAAGACAAGCCAGTAGAATACTAGACTCTATTAATCAACGACCTGAGCTGCTGATTCTCTTTACCGGACTAAAGCAGTCACAGGAACTTAACTTCAGAGTTTACCACTACTTTTACACACAAACAACACTTGCAGATATTTTTTAGAAAATATGACATTAAGTTAGACAATGCAATTCTTAAAAAGTAGATAACTCAAAAAGCAAATGTTCATAAAATTTCCTTAGTGCTTCTAACATTGATAAGTATAATTGTGTGCAGTATGTACTGTAACTGAGAAAATCACTGAACCCCTGCTGTGAGCCCATGCAAAACTGCCGCTTGGGAATAGAGCTCAGAGATAAACTGCAGTAAAGAAACTGAATCTCACTTTTGGGTGTTCAGTTTTCAGAACATAGGCGTGGGGGAGGGTCATGCATCCAACACGGGTGGGCATCCCGGTGTCAGAAACATCAAAGAAGTATTTTATGGCACACTGGGTGGGCTCCCAGTGTGCAGCATTAATAGGGAGGGGAATACATGCTGACACGGGATTGAGCACCCGATGTTAGCAGAGGATGGGAACGGAAGGTGTGGGGTGGGTGCCGGCAGCAGCAGTGGGAGGGAGCTAATTTGTTGTCCTGCTGTGTGGCTGGTTGGGAGGAAAGGGGGACTGCCACTGAAATGATGAAACTGCCCTGATTGCAGCGCAGATTTCATGGAGGGTGTGGGATGGACAGCAGCAGTGGAAGGGAGATAATTTGCTGTCCTGCTGTGTGACTGGTTGGGAGGGAGGGACTGCGCTGCAATGTCCGAACTGCTCCCGACTGCAGTGGCAATTTCTTTTAAGTGGGCGTGCTCTGAAACTGCCGTCATCAGCAGTATCAGCATTAATTGGTGGCAGACAGACATGCCCATCAAGCGTTCACTGGATTGGCCACAACTCTGCATTGCTCTACTACTCAATATAGTTTCTAAAGTGCACGCGCAAGCAAACATAAAAAGGATAAGCCTCAGCCAGAAGGGACAAAAGTAAAGCTGTATCCAGAGAACCTTCCACCCAGTCTGCCCAGGTTATGCTGCAGCAATACTGGAGGAAGAGGGTGATGAGACGATTCAGAGTCTGGGTCTCAGAAGCAACAGACTGATAGCTACAGTCTCCTGGTTGGCGGATTAATTTGTCACCCCAACAAGCTGGGTTGTTACGCTGAATAGGACCTCAGTTTTGTAGAAACTGAAACCATCGAAGCCAAGAAACAATCAGATGTGGCCCTGGAAGCCACCGCCAACCTCATGAAGGAGAATGACCATCTCAGATCTAGACTCAAACACCTTGAAAATCAAGCAGGATCCTCTGTGAGGGTGGTCAGCATTTCGGAAGGCAGTGAGGGAAACCATCTGCCCTTATTTTGAAGGGAGGCTGAAAAACACAGCTTGGGACCCTATTAAGAGCTACCACTGCACATACAAGGTCTATCAGGTGGCGATGAGGAGGCCGCGGATAACTCAAGCCCAGAGAATCATAGTAATGGTGCTGCAAGGAGTTTGGTCTCGAGACTTCTTGCTAATTTTAGCTTGTTGGAAAAAAAAACTCTACTTCATGATGGACAGCCAGTATGACTATACCCAGACTTAAGCTATCCGACACATCAGAAGAAGTGTTTGACGGGGTGCAAGCCATGTTGCGAGAACCTGAAATCCCATATGGTATGGTCGTCCCTGCTTGCCTGAAGACAGCCTATCAAGGGAAGAGTTTCATATTCTCTGACCAGCCAATGCTTGAAATTGGTGCAATAATGCTTGCACCCCTGCTACTGGAGGCCTCGACTGGCAGCTCAGAATTTGGGATTGGAAGCCAAGGGACGAGGACATTAAACTGACACATACGTATTCCTAGGTTTGCCTCACTGCCTGATTCCTGCATGCTGGTAAGAGGAAAGAGTTCAGTTTTGCACAGGAACTGTGAACTAATCTTTGGACATGTTAGAGGTTTGATTAGTGGCAGGGCTGACAAGGCAGTCAGACTTTCTAATACAGGTGCATGCTGGAAGGTCTCAGGCTTGCAAAGATTTGGATTCGGCTATAAAAAGAACTTTATCAGACTTGAAGGTTTTCTTCTAAATAATGTTTTGCAACATAAAGTTGTATGTTAAAAATGGTTTGCTGTTAAAATTTCTGATACAGTAGTGCAAAGGACCCTTCACGAGGCTCTGTTTTGCAGTGTGATGTTGCAGCGATCTAGTTCCCATAGTGTTTCACATGTTAAATTGTGCACTTCAGAATAGCATGTTTCTTCTTACAACTCCTTATATAGGAAAAAGGACACTACTGGACATTTTTTTACTTTTACCAGTTGATACTGTATATGCTGCTCACGGACTCAGTATACACAGCTTTAATTAGTGGTGGTCGGATAGTGCCGCCATGGATCAGCCAGTGATGGCAGCACTATTCAATTAGGATCAGGCCAAATACAGAGGTTTGATCCCATGTTATCCGACCATTGGATCCAGGGATCCAATGTCGGATCACTGGATCCAGCCATCAGATATATGGGATCCAACCAGGGATCTGACAGACAGATCCACAGGCGGATAGTGGTGGTATCCGGACGGATCCACTATTCTACCATGAGAGCAGATATCTGATGGATCTGGATAGGTCCGGATACCATCCAAGCACCACTAGCTTTAATGATACTGAATGATTTATATTATAGAAAACACTATGTTTTACTGGTATACCTCCAAAGATGTATCATTGGGACACAGGTCAGATTAGTTTGATGCGGTAAGAAAAGTGGCACCCTTGTTGCTTAGTATTTGATCTATCCTTACATACTGTGTCCATCACGTATTTCAGTTTTCATGAAACAATAAACACAAAGTTTAGAAAAATTCACTGTCACATGGATTTGCAAGAATTGGGGCCTTTCCATGGATAGAACTTCACTAAAATCAAACAGAAACATATTGAAATGTAGCTCTTGTCAGCAGGAAAGGAATGCAAGGCCCACCCAGTCTGCCTAATCTTACCTATCCTATATGGTGGCTAGGGGCCCTATGTGTTGTCCCATGCATTCTTGAATACCATCACTGTCTCTGACCACCTCCATAGGCAACCTCTTTTTTTTTTTTATCCACCACCCTTTCCATGAAGAAATGCTCACTCATCTCCCTCTGGAATCTTCCACCACTAACTTCTGTGCTCCCTCTTGTAACCGCATTTGTGCTCAACCTAAAAGCTCACCAAATGGGCCACTGTAACAGCTCTGATGTAGTCAGTATGAAATACACAGACACACTTAAGAAAATAACAGCAGTCAACTTGCTATTTTAATTGCTCATCAGTACTGAGCCTGCTTTTCTTTTTCATCCTGTGTTTCTCCACCCTTGGAGACTCCTTCAGACTGCCCCCGCCCATCACCTGGTTCCTTCGGACTCACCTTGACACTGATGTCCTCTGCCACAGGACTTGAGGAGGGCACCGGCCACCGGTGCAAAGCCTGTGAGGGGTGGTCGTCACTCATCACCAAGGGTGATTTTCACCCTGATTTTCTCCCCTTATGTCCCTGGAGCCTCAGTGCAAGGACCTGGGTGTGAGTGGAGGTGTGCACAATGCCTTGGCCTGAGCGGCCGTGATCCCTCCACCTGGCTAATGCCTAGCCTCCCCATCACCTACATTACCATCATGCTTCCACATGGTGGCAGCGAGCTGGGAGGGCTCACCACTGCAATCCAGGACTGGGGAGCTACAAGGTGGGTGCTTCAGTCCTCACCCAGTCCCCCAGCTGACCCTCTGCAAGCCGTGCTCGTCACCAAACACAGGTTACCAGTGTGGCAGGAAGTAGGCGCCAGCGCCTCAGCCCTCCATGCCACTGGGCCTGCAGTACTGAGCCTGCTTTAACAAACAGATCTGAGTCCATTAATTCATGTTTAAAACAAAATCTGTGTTAAAGGGGCACTGCCAGCTTTCTAAGCAACTGGTGACCCAGCAGGTTCTAATCCTACTGCCATATTAGGCACACACAATAAAATGGTGGCTTAATTAATTATTTTATTTTATAACACCTCCGTTATTACTATACCCTTACATATCGCTTGCAATACAGGCAATCATGGTGCAGAATGAAACCTCTCTTCACGAGGTGACATGTAGAGGTACTAGCTGTACTGCCTTCTCAGGTGTCATAAAATAAAATATTTTAATTAATCCACCATTTTAGTGTCGTCATTTTCTTGTTTTTACTTATTTTTTGACAGTGTCAGGACATGGGAGACTGCTTCTTTTGCAAGGCTGGCTTCCCTGACTAGTTGGCTGGTCACTGTTAAGCTTTCTGACTGGCAACTGTCAAGCTGGTTTGTAAATGGCACATTAGTGGCCAGTTGTCTGGCATCTGTCAGACTCCTTGACAACAGACCAGCAGGCTGGTAACTAGTTATCTATGAAGAGGCTCTCAGGCTTGCGGCTGGCTGGTGAGTATCTTGGTGTCTAAGAACTGTCTGACTGGCTAGCTAGCTAGTAACTGGCAACCAGCTAGGTGATCAGCTGGTGACTAGCAGATGGGTGGCTATCTGGTGTCAGTGGTGGCAAGCTGTTGACTGGGTACCTAACTGATGACTTACTGGTTGGCGATAACTGATAAACTGGTTAGACACTACCAGCAGACTCATAAGTGCCGTACATGCGGCAGGTTGGGACAGACTAGTTTTCTGGTCAGTGGCTGGGAGCTTTCTGGCTAACTGGCAAGTGCATGGCTTATGTTTGATACCTGGCTTGTAATAGACAGACAACTGACTGGCTGATGAGCAGTTTGGAATGATCTGTTTTGTGACTGGTAAGCTGCTGAATGTAGTCAGTTAATAGTCAGTGACTGTGGCTCATAAGTGTCAGTGGCTCAGTAGGTAGCACACTCGCCTCTGAGGCCGGGAGATCAGAGGACTGTGGGTTCAGTTCCCACATCTGGCACTTGGGTTAATATCCAGTACTGACACTGTAGTGCAGGATGAGAGGATACTGCACTTCTGAGGTGCTGTCTTTTGGATGAGACGTTAAACCGAGGTTCCATCTGCCTGGATTGGTGGTAGTTCAGGTGGATGTTAAAGATCCCATGGCACTTCTCGAAAAGAGTAGGGAAGGTTTTATTAATAAACAGAACAATAAAATCAGAAAAACAGTAATACAATTCATGGAAAATAAGAAAAAAAACATAACAAAGAGAATATCAGCAAGACTCAATTCTCTTACAGCAGAATGATTCAACCTATTTTGTCTTTCAAAAGAACCTCTTTCCACCTCGTAAGTCAGACAGTTTTGGAGAAACATTTGCGTTCAGAATCACATTGCAACAACAAATCATGTTCAATATGTTGAAGAACTTCAAGTGGTGAGCGGTATAACTGTCGTAGAGTAGTGACATCTGACTTGCCATAAATGAAACCTGAATATAGCGAACAGCAGTCATTTCACACCTGCATCCAACAAAGTAGAATGTATCAAAAACTCCCACGACTTTCAGATATGTAACAGCACGCCAGAAAGGCTGGTTCCAACAAGCGAAAGGATCGTCCAGAAGTCTTGCACAAAGGGTAGGAAACAAAAAAATGGGACATTGTTTCCTCCTGATTAATGCAAGTGTCCCTCGGACAAATGCGTTCAGTAACCATTTAATGCTTTAAAGTCCCCTAACATCAGTAGCCCATGACAACTAAGCCATAAAACATCCATAATCTAGGTGGAATCCGTTTATCTACCAAACTTTTAAGGAGGTTATCAACATGACCATCGGTACATCCTTAAAGCAGGGACTATGGAATGTGCTTTAGATTGTAGGACATCATAAATATATTTCTGCGATTTGCAATACACATGGGCTGGAAGTAAGGTCCATCTATTAAGTTTCGATATCACAGGTCTGATATAAATCGGATAACTAAAAGTGTGTACATTTTCTGGCTCAACCTGGCCACTCTGAGGACAGTCTAGGTAACCAACCATATGCATAAATCACCCATAAACAGAGTGTGGACGACTAAGGTCTAGTAAATTTCAATGGAAAAAAAATACTATAGTAGAAAGTAATGATTCACATGATTCAAACCACCCTGTGCAATAGGAAGATACAACACATCTCTTTTAATGAGTTTAGCGACTCCCCAAATAATTAAAAAAAAAAAAAGATCCAATAAGTGCCTTCCAAACCAGAAGGAATGGAGTATACTGCACTAAGGTAAAAAATTGAGGAGAAGTAAAGATTTAGTAATGATAACCTTTTCTGTTTAGTTTGTTGCCACGACTTCCATAATCTGATTCTGGACTGAACTGCCTCAGTTTTAACTGACCAATTAAATAACGCATTATCACCTTTACCAAAGTCAATACAAAAATTCGGACCGGTCCTAGTATAACAGGAATGCCTTGCAACTCCGTAACCTCAGGAATGGCAGTATGCAGAGGATAAAAAACTCTTAGATTTATTAAGGGAAGAACCTGCAACATCGAAAAATTAGAAAATGACAGAACACCTTATCTCCAGAAGTCAAATCAGTGACAAAGACACAGACATCATCAGCATAAGCCGTAATTTTGGCCTCTAGGGTACTATGAGGGAAGCAATACCAAGAATCTGCACATCTTGGGCAATTATACGTAAAGCGGATCCAGACTAAAACATAAAGCAATGGACTCAGGGGCAGCCTTGTCTCACCCCGATGAATAGGGATATAGGAACCCAAATAACCATTTACCAAGAGCATAGCATAAGCATGACTATAAAGCAAAGCAATCCAGGTTATAAAGCAGTCAGGAACTCCATAGATTCGTAAAACCTGAAACAAATAACTATCGGGACCTGATCAAAGGCCCTTTGTTGATCCACGGACAGAAGAAAACCCTTTATAACATCAACTTTACCAAGCTCTATTAGTTCCTCAAGCAAAAGGAGATTATTATAGATAGATCTGCCGGTACTGAACAGGATTGGTGTAGGGAAATCAAGTGTGGAGCTATGGACAACAATCTGGTATTAAATATTTTCATTAAAATTTTAAAGTCTGTATTAAGGAGACTTAAAGGCCTCCAATTGGAAAGTAAAGTTCTATCACCTTTCTTATATAACAAAATCTGAATTGAAGTACAAAAATGGAAATTGAAGTGTGGCGTTGCAAAACCCAATTAAACACTACTGTGAGCACATCACAAACCAAAGGACTACAGGTTTTATAAAATTCTGCAGGCAAGCCATCAATACCAGGCGCTGTGTTATTCTTTAAATGGGAAATTTCCTTTTAACCTCATCAACACTAATCGAACCAACTAAAGCCTGTAATAGTATATCAGAACAAGGGAAATATGGAAGTGGAAAGGAATTGTTCAACACCAGCGCTATCCACTGGAGATGCAGCATATAAGTCTGAAAATGCAGGACTGCTCAAGATATCATGAAATGCAGTGTAACTATTACCAGCAGTATCCACAACTTCAGTCAGAAGGCAATCCATGAGAACGCCTATGACTACAATCCAAAACATCCCCAAAGCAGATTTATTAGCAGAACAAACCCTATGTTCACGTAACAGGAAGTAGCTCTAGTATACTGTAGTGCAGCCATTTCTTTTTTACATTCTGTACCTGTGCAGTCAAAGAGAAGCCTTGTGAGTGTATAGCTGAATACAAAGTTTCCAACTGCATACGTAAAGACAAATATCTCTTATATTTAGTCACTGCAGCATATTTAGATGTCCTCTAGCCAAAGTAGAGATTTCAGATTTAGTGAGTAGCTACCAATCTAACAAATCTTGGAAAGTCCAGATAGTGACATACGAGCTTTCAACAAATCATGAACTTGGGCCAAAAACCTGTCATCAAGTAGCAGTAAGAATTCAGTTTCCAATATCTCTGCCCCAGTTTAGCATGAGGGCCTACCCCTAACGTGGCAGTTACCACATTATGGTCTGAAATCTCCACTGGAATGGTTTGAGCCTTAGTCACCCTTAAAGCTGCAGAGACAAAAGAAAATCAATTCTAGTGGACAAGGAGCCCTTAAAAATACGTCCACCAGTAGGATGGCAAACCCTATAAACATCCTGTAGATGACCCTGGTCAATAATGTGATTGAGACAATGTGTATCACAGAAATCCTTATCAGTCCGAGCCCCCAATCTGATTTATGCACTACACAATTCAAGTCACCACCCCATATGAGAAAGTGTGATGTGAACAAAAAAGGCTGCACCTCACGAAGAGATCCACTGACCTTTCTTCGTAACTGGTGCATAAATCACAATTAATCTCCAAGTGTAATGTAAATAAGTAAAATCAATATTAAGCCTATCCATAAGCAGTTCAACCAACTTGGTAACATGAAATCCATCACCTAAACAACAACTCAACACCACCATGTGCCTAATCCCAAAGAAAAAGAAGGACCCCATCGCCAAAGCCGCTTTGGCCATATTAACCAAAGAAAGGGTATTGAGACGGGTATCCTGAACAAGGCAAATATCACACGTCAAATCACTCAAAAGTTGAAAAGTAATCAGGCACCTACGAGCATTTTTCACACTGTTTACATTGAGGGTGGCTACAGTGAGATGAAATGCCATGGCCACGAAAGAGAATCAAATAAAGGGTAGAAATAAAAATAAGTCAACATCAAGTAACCCTTCCCTTTCTAGTACTTCTCCAGGGTCTCACCCCTGACTGCAGGGTCAGTATCCATAGGCAACTCCTTTGATTTATCATTCTCAGAATCAGAGGACACCATAGGTTGTGAGGAGGTGTCATAATCAGCTTCCATATCAGAAGACTGAGTGTGACAGGACAGGACCTCAAATTTATTACTTAAGGAACTGAGCCACCAGGAGAAGACGCTTTAGCCAATTTGGCCCTACCTGTAGTCTGTTTTGGGCCCATTTTTTGCCTGAACACTAGGCTCAGGTGGGGGCATAATAATATTATCCAGAGGATTGTCAGGGACAGGCACAGGTTCAGCAGGAACCGGAGAAACAATAGAAAGAGGGGAGGGGCGGTGGGGCGTGAGGAAGGGTCCTGTACAACCGGTCGTGGAAATTCCTGTAATGGAGGCTCAGAGGAAGGTTCAGATATTGAAACCACTGACTGGGAGCAGGCACCACAATATCAGGGCATAAGGGGACCAGTGACTACCGTAACATGTGAAGAAAGGGATTGCGCCATAGCAATATCCCTTTTCTGGGCATTAAGAAGGATCACATCCTGATCCGGGCTATCTTCCCTGTTATGGGAAGCCCAAGGACAGGATCTAAAATCATGATCTAGGTCTTCACACAGGTTACACTTTAGTTCAGAAGTACAATCTGCACTAGCATGGCCAAAAGATAAACAAAGGGAACATCGTAGTCTATCACAGGCAGCACTGAGATGGGAAGGGGAGCCACATTTAAAACAGGTACGAGGCTGTCCCACATAGAAGCAATGCCCCGTTCCCTACCCAAAACAAACTATTAGGCAAGTGTATGGGACCCACATTCATATTTCTAAGTCTCACCCGATAACGCCAACCACCAGCCCAGAAGTGTTCAGAGTCAAATATAGGCTGTGGCAAGCCCAAGACATCACAGCATTTAGCTAACCAATGCGTAATATCACTAGCTGCTACATTCTCATTTCTAAACAAAATGGTGACATTTTAATAGAAGGTCTAGTAAGTGGGATAGCCAAAATGGTAGCCACAACTCGGTGTATTTAAGAGTATCATACTTTGTCCAGAATCAATCTAATCCTCTAGGGCTTTGAAAACTAACGTCATATAAGGAAGAACCTGATACATGAATCAACACAAATATTTCATTTGTAAAAACCCAAAGATCCTTTCAAAGTGACTTTCCCACATAGAGACGGTCTGGAGCTACATCAAGACCCCAATATACTGAAGGTGGACTGCATTTTGTCGTTGAAGGGGGAGTTCCTAAACATATCCCTTCTATGAAATTTTTCCCAAGTAGATTTAGCTTTGTCCCAGGGTCAGGAGAAGGGCCGGAGGAGGGTCAGGGAGGAGGGCATCCATGTCCATTCTATCACCCACGCTGGTCCCCGAGCTAGGGCCTTCATCACCGAAGAGGAGGAAGGTAAAGAAGGAACTTAAGCCAGCAGAGTGGTATCCAGTGCAGGATGCTGAACATCCTCAACCACGCAAATCCAAATCCGGGCTACCAGGCAAGGGTGGAGCATATCTATCAAGGGGACTGTTGCCCTCCACAACCAGGTATCGGGCTATGGGCAGGGTCAGGTATCCAATGCCCAGAAACGATGGTTTCCAAGCCGCACTACAAGGAAGTCTCCACAGAGACAGGTAGTGGGCTAGAACAAGGCAACAGAGCGGAGGAGGCAAACAGGCAAGACAGTTCCAGACATGGGTGAAACACCTGTCTAGGATGCTATAGTACTCACAAGTTCACCAGGCAAAGTTGCCGCTGAGTTCAAAGGCTTGAGAAGACACTGCTCGATTTGCAGGAACTGAAAACTCAAATGAGCATGGTGCAACACTGGTAGGACCGGTGCAACAGAGGATTGTTGCCGACTCTGTACCTCCAAAGGGCGAAAGGTACCACATCTGTAATGAAAGCAGGAAGAGCCTCCACATCCCCAAGTTCTGGTGACAGAGTCCGTGTTCCAGGAGAGGCTGACTCAAGAGGGCTAATGGCATCAACAACAGTGAGCACCTGGTCCGATGTGCAGCAGGAGGGACTTCAACCACAGTTCATCCGCAGGCAAAAATCTGACGATGCAGAGGCAGACTGAGCAGGTAAAGATTCATCTGGTACAGCAAGATCCACAAGCGTATCAACAAACGGTCAGGCGTCCTCAGTACTTCAGGCTCCAAAGCTGGACCTGCAGGAGCGGAGCTCTGCTGTCCTGCAGGTACACCAGCAGAATGACTGGGTCCCATGAACGAATCCATGGTCCAACAGCGCCTCACACAGAGTAGGGAATTTCCCGGTGTCCTGGCCAAAGTTCCCTCATTCACTAAAAAATACCACCAACAGCTTAATCTAGTTCAAGGTCAGTTGGCATTCATATGTATCTCCCTCCTCGGTCGTGCCTGAAAATAGGCAGGATTTGTCTAGTGCACTTACCTGGTCAACAAAAACTAAATAAAAATAAAATAAATAAATAGTCACGGTGGTGCAATGCTTACGTGATGCTTCAGGTGTGCTCTGTTGTCTGCTACATGTTGCTCAGTGTATCAAGTCTAGGAAATCAAACGCACCAACTGTACTGACAGAAGCCAAAACATCAGCAGGTAATCTGGTATGCCTGCTAAGCGGAGGGGCCACCACCTGATGGCAGTGTCTTATCCCGCTCAGCAGGTGAGCCCTGACCTGTTGTCAGTCTACAATCCTCCCTGAGCAAGAGAGCTGCCAAGGTGGCAAACAACGATCTAGCGCTAAGCTGGGGACCGCCACTGGGTGACAATTGATGGATAACCAGCCAGTAAGGAGCTGCTGCACAGATGCCCTGCTTGTCAGGGGATCTGCTGTGAAGCAACACAAATAGGTGTTCCATTGGAGAAGGAAGCAGCCACTTGGCATCTCAAGTGGTCTGGGAAGCAGTCATTGGGCAGCACAAATGATTTCCTACTGGTCTGGGGAGCTTCTACTAAGCCAACTGGACAAGGCGCTGCCACTGGACAGCACAAAGGGATGCCTTACTGTTTTGGGGAGCTGTCACTGGGCAGCACAAACAAATGCTGTACTTGTCTGGGGAGCTTCTGTCAAGCAACACAAATGGATATCCCACTGGTCAGAGGAGCTGCTGCTGGATACCACAAGGACTGCACTACTGGTCTGGGAGGCTGTCACTGGACAGAACAAAGGGATGCCACACTGGTCCGGGAGGCTGTTACTGGACAGCACAGAGGGATGCCACACTGGTCTGGGAGCTGCCACTGGACAGCACAAGGTATGCTCTACTGGTCTGGGGAGCTGCCACTAGACAGCACAAAGGTATGCTCTACTGGTCTGAGGAGCTGCCACTGGACAGCTGGACGGTATGCTCTACTGGTCTGGGAGCTGCCCATGCAACACAAATGAATGCCCACCTGGTCCAGGGAGCCGTCGCTGGGCAGCACAAACGGATGCCACATTGGTCTGGGGCGCTGTACTGGGCATTACAAAGAAATGCCCTCCTGTTCAATGAGGCCTGCTGAGCCAGCCACCAGACAACACAAACTGAAGTCCAGAAGAACCCAGCAGGAGCTATACACAACAGTGACAGAGTCCTTGAACCAACTGGATCACAGACACAAGGGACAGCACTGATGCACAGCACAAGTAGAGTTTATTACTGGCAGATAAAACCATACCACTATATTTTCAACCTGAAACAAAACAGAACTCAGGACAGAGATATGCTTTGGCACTGAATAAAAATGAATTAAAGCTAAAAAGTGGCACAGACCTAGGGCTCGATTTTCACAAAAAACAACCTTCTGGGTCTGCAAAGCTTTCCACATACACAGCATTGTGTCAATATAACCATTAGCGACCGGCTTCACAATTTATAGCAGCTTGTGGATTTTTATTTGGTGCAGCTGCGTCAAAATGCTATGATAGCAGTACCAAAGGATCATCCATCTAAGTCCTACACTGACCTCCAAGTGGACACCGGTCCCGGATATGCTCCCATCGCAGATGGAACATGCCACATGGGGTTGTCCTGGGTGTCTCTAGGAATAGTCAAGAACCCACAGCTGTGCTGCCTATGATGAGACTTTAATTTTCCATACTGGCAACTGCAGAGTGGGACTTAGTCCCAAAGCTTTTGAAAATCCGACCCTTATCTTTACCAGATGCTTTCCAATTGACTGTTTGATTTTTTCCCATAATAGAAATCCTGTTCTGTTAGGAGTTTGCCACTTGCAGGAAAATATTAGACATTCAAGGCACACTTCAGCACATACTTTAGGGATGTTCTGCATGTATATTTCTTTTATTCTTGATTACTAGGTTCATGTACAGAATCCTTGCTCAACAAGGGATCTGCTCCTGCTGTTTAAAACTTTGCTGATATCATATCTCGTTTCCACAGAAACAAACTGATGTCACAAACAGAGGACTATGATTTCAGCAAAGGATCAAGCAGCAGAGGCTGATGAACTCTAGGCAAGCAGTATAGTGCAGAGGTTTAAAAGCTCTGAGGTGCAAACCTGGAGATCTAGGTTTGAACCCGCCACTTGCATATTGTGTGACTCTGAGCAAGTCACTGAGTTTCTTGTGTTCCCAGGTTGCACGGAGCAATCTTTGGCTTAGTGTCCCTTTCCTGGCTAAACAATGTCCCTTTTCCTCTGGGGTCAAGGATCCTGTTTCCATACAAACTGATCTGGTAATGAAGAGTACTGTGGAGAGAAATGAAGACAGCGTACAAAATATACATAGAATTGTGTCTAAATATTACTAAAATCGACTAATTTTAACAGCATTCTACCCGACACCACAGTACAAATAATTCCAGGGTATGCTTAGGTACAATAGCAATTTAAAGAGATACCACACTTTGAAATGCATAAAATGAAGTTCAAAGACAACCCTGCTCAAATATTTCTGTATAAAATAGGTGTTCCACTCCTGCTGTTTCTGAGGGACTTCAGAGGCTGAGACATAGAAACATAGAATTTGATGGCAGATAAGGACTGCTTGGCCCACCCAGTCTGCCCATTTCCCTACCTGATGGATAAGCTGCAGATCCTAGTTAACCAGCAGCCTACTTCTTCCTACCCCACCCTAGAATTGCCTTATGACTGTCCCATGCATGCTTGAATTCCACCACTGTTTTTGACTCCACAACCTCCTCTGGAAGGCCGTTCCATACATCCACAACCCTCTCTGTGAAAAAATACTTCCTTAAATTACCTCTGGACACCCCTCTCTATCTTCAGATTGTACCCCCTTGTTCTTGCACCTCTTTTTTTGAAAGATGCTACCCTCTTGGACTTTGTTGATTCCCTTGAGGTACTTGAAAGTTTCTATCATCTCCCCTCTCCCTCCTTTCCTCGAGGCTATACATATTAAGCTCCTTAAGTCTCTCTCTTCATATGTCTTCCAGTGCAGACCCCCACCATTTAGTTGCCCTCCTCTGGACAGCTTCCATCCTGTCTATGTCTTGGGAGATTGGGTCTCCAGAACTGCACAGTACTCAGATGGGTCTCACTGCTGTCTGTACAGAGGATAATAACTTCCTGTTTTCTACTGGTGATGCCTTTCCCTATGCATCCCAGTATCCCCAACCCTCCTTGCTGCCCTCTCACATTGCTTGCCCACCTTTAGGTCATCTGATATGACTACCCCCAGGTCCCTTTCCATTTTGTTGTTGTTAGTATCTCACCCCCATTGTGTACTCCTCCCTTGGGTTTTGTTTCCCAGGTGCATTACCTTACACTTCTTAGCATTGAATCTAAGCTGCCATACATTTGACCATTCCTCCAACCTTGCCAAGTCCCTTCTCATCCTTTCCACTCCATCTTGTGTATCAACCCTGTTGCAGATCTTTGTGTCATCTGCAAAGACATACTTTTCCTTCCAGTTCCTCTGCAATGTCACTTATAAAGACATTAAAAGTACGGTCTTTTTGTGTCGTGCTAGTTTTGCCAGTAAGCTGCTGCAAGGAGACCATTGCTGCTATGACTCAGGCAGCGAGTTGCCTGCTGAATAAAGTTCAGTAAGCTTTGGTGGGTCCCTCACTACACTCCCACTGTGCACATCTTGAACTCAGTCCTTGGAGGTCACACTGTAGGTAGTCAGAAGGTACACTCTGCTCATAACAGCTTTCCTTTTCTTTTGTTACTTTTAAGCACTGAGTTTTTTGTAAGGCCCATGGTACAGACAGTCTATGCAGCTGAGGAAAAAAGCTGCTCAGTGTTGCTGCAAGGCTAGCCAGGCTGCAGCTAAGAGCCACTTACACTTTTTGGCAGGATTAGGCATCAGTTAAACTGTTCTGACACATAAGGATTAAATAAAGTCAACCTCACATTTATTTACCCCTGTACTTGAGTGGAAGCAAATCTTAAGAATCAAATTGTTTGTTTCGTGAGCAGGCACAGGTGTGATTGGTTCTATCATTTGCATTCAGTTAAAGTGAATAAGAAGAGCCAGCCCAGTGGTGCAGAGGGTTGAGGTGCTGGATGCCTTACCTCATGCCTGCGCCAGTGACCTGGGTTTTGAGAACAGACTCAGGCCATGGGGAGCCGGCACGGAAGGGTGGGGCAGCATTGAGCACCCGGGCAGCCCCCGTAGTCCCGCTGCCTCCGGGTGGATGTTCAGTGGTCAGTGTGGAGTGGGGGCGACAGGTGTGAGGACACCTTGAGATGCAGCATGCGTGAGTTTCCACATGCTACGCATCTAACATCTGAGAGTATGGGTTACAGGAGAAAATGGGAAAATGCTACAAAATATATATGGCAAAAAAGTGAACAAGAAGAGTAGCAGACAGACTTTCCAAGGCGCAAACTAATTCCAGTATCCACCTAAGCCTGATTTTTCAACCACAAACAGCCATTTCCACTATTTGGCAATTAAGTCTCTGTTGGTTCAAGGTTTCTATACTTTTGCAAGAACAGTCAACAGGGTTAAATCAAAAGAAGGAGGTAATGAGTGGGGTTCCACAGGGATTAGTCCTGGGACCGGTCCTCCTCAACATGTATTTGGAACACTGGAGAAGGAACCCAGGAAAGTTGTGTCTATTTGCAGATGACATAAAACTATACGGAAGGGTGGATTGTGGGAAGGGGTAAGGAATATGCAGAAGGACACTGCTAAAATGAGAGAATTGATAGAAGGTCAGCAGTTAAAATTCACTGCAAAAAAGTGCAAAGTGATGCACTTGGGGAAGAAGAACCCCATGATGGAGTACTGGATTGGAGGAGAGGCTTAACACTGCAAACGAGTAAAAGGATCTAGGAGTTATCATTAGTAACTTCCTTAAACAAACTAGTCAGTGCAACAAGGCCTATAGTAAGGCCAACAGGATGCTGGCATGCATTGGGAGGAGACTGATAATAGAAGAAAAGAGGTGATACTATCCTCTTCAGGTCCTAGTGAGGCTTCACCTGCAGTACTCTGCCGTTCTGGAGTCCTTACCACAGAAAAGACTAGGCTAGGTTAGAGACAGTTCTATGCAGAGTGATCAAAATGATTCAGGGACAGCAGGGTAAATCTTAAGAGGAGACACCTCAGGGCACTAAGTTTGTACTTATTAGAAACCAGAAGAGAGAAGGCGATATGATTGAGACCTTCAAATTCCTCAAAGGAATTAATAAAGTTAAATGTGGGAGAATTATTTAGCCTGTGTACAAACTCAAGGTCATGGGGTCATGAGTGGAAGTTGGGAGGTGGGAGGTTCAGGAGAGACATGAGGAAGTACTTCTTTACAGAAAGGGTGGTGGAGCCCTGGAACAGTCTACCAGCTGAGATGGTGGGAACGAGCTCAGTAGGGGTTCAAACAGGCCTGGGATAGAATGAAGGGAATAGTGTGGTTACCAGGGCTGACAAGATCGGGAAGTTAACTAGAGTGAAGTCCGGGAGGGTTAGTACCCTGGGGAACATCAGGTTATAAGAATGACCTCAGGGATTTAGAAAACCTGGGCAGACTGGATAGACCATGGGACTTTTTCTGCCGTCATTATCTACGTTTCTATGTTTCTGTTTGAAGCCATCTTTATTGCCTATATTGAAACTCAATAAAAGGAATAATAAAAAAAAAACAGTGTACATTTTAAGTTCCCATATTCAGTACACCCTCAGCTATTGTTATTTTAAATGGCAAACGTGATGGTGACTGATAGCCTATTGGAGATATTAAGGCAACAAACCTAATGCTGAAGTCCATTAAAATGATATGTCTGATCAGGTCCTCAGTACCAACATCAGAAAAGAAATTGACATACTGGGTCAGAGACTTGATGATAAAGCTAGAACTGCACTGACAAATGTTCAAAATGAATTTTGAGGACTGTATGTCTTCATATGGATAACAGATTTCTCAGCTTCGGTCACATGTAGGCGACCCTGAGAACACAGCGAGAAGGATCATACTGCAGGTGTAGCTGAGTGGGGAAACATGATAGGGTTCCTCAAATACTTTTTGCCAAGATAACTGCATACTGAGTAGGTACTTTGGAAATTGAGAGAGCTCTAGACAAGCAATTTTATTTATATAGCCTCAATCCCAATAGCTCTGGAAGCTATATACGTTACAGACATAAGATAAGATTTAAAACAATAGTAAGTAATAAGATCATGAAGGCAGGCCAAAGCTACAGTAAAAAGTGACTTTTAAAGAACTTTAAAAGCTGCCAGTGAAGGGCACCTTTCAGGGAGGGCATTCCAATGGATAAAAGCCACAACACCAAATGCCCTGTACCAGAAAATTTTAGCCTAGATCTTGGCATGGTCAAGAGGTCCGACTCCTCAACCGTGAGGCATGGCCAGGAGCGTACAGCACCAGGAGGTCTTTCAAGTAGCCCGGACCCAGACCGTGCAGGGCCTTGTAAGTCAGCAAGCACACCTTGAAGATGATGCTCCACCTCACCAGTAGCCAGTGGAGAGTGCAGAGAACTAGCGTGATGTGCTCAAACTTGAAAGGTCCCACAACCAGCCAGGCTGCTGCATACTGAACTAGATGTGAAAGATGCACCAATCTTGCAGATAACCTGAGGTAAAAGTGTTACAGTAATCCAATCAATATGTGACCAAGGCATGCAAGTTTTGCCAGATCAGTCTGTTCAAGATAGGGCTCGATACAGCGATGTTATGGAGATGATGAAAGCCACTGCAGACAACAGCCGACACCTGATATTCTAAAGTCAGTTTGGAGTTCACAACAACCCCAGATTCCTCACCCTATCTGCAGCTTGAAGAGTCATGCCATCCATCACAGGAAGGGTGGCACTACTACTTATTGCTGCTGAACCCAACGACCAGGCTCCACCAGTAACTACTCTGTCTTCAAGGGATCAAGCTTAAGACAGCTGGCCACCATCCAATCCTGCATTTCTCTAAGGCACTCCCCAGTTCCAAAACAGCCACAGCATCATCAGAAGCAAAAGACACATACAACTGGGTGTCCTTGGCATAACAGTGAAATGCCAATCCATAGTGTCTAATGATCTCCCCAGTGGCAGCATGTACACAGCGAATAACATAGGGGCCAGAATCACCTCCTGAGGCATAGAAACATAGAATTGACGGCAGATAAGGACCGCTTGGCCCACCCAGTCTGCCCATTTCCCTACCTACTGGATAAGCTGCAGATCCTAGTTAACCAGCAGCCTACTTCTTCCTACCCCCACCCCAGAATTGCCTTATGACTATCCCATGCATGCTTGAATTCCACCACTGATTTTGACTCCTTTATTTATATGGCCCCCAATCCCAATAGCATACCACAATAGAGCCCAGCACTGCTCAATGTAAATGAGCCAAGTACCACCTGTTGCACCCTGTCAATCATGTAGGACTCAAACCACCCAGCATCATTCCCAAGAGTCCAACATAGTACCTCAGATAAGCCAACAGCATTCCATGATCCATCGTGTTAAAGGCCGAGAGGGCTAGCGGGACAAGAATAGAATGGGGTCCACTATCCTCACTAGAAGAAAATCAAAGTGCACCCTGACTAGCGCAGTCTCTGTACTACAGTGTGGCCAGGAACCCGACTGGAAAGGCTCATAGATGTAATATTTTCCACATGTTCTTACAGCTGCATAGCCACCACCTTCTCAATCAACTTCCCCAGAACAGAAGGTTTGAGACAGGCCTGTCGTTGAAAGATCATCAGGATCCAAGGAAGATTTCTTGAGGAGGAGCCTCACCACTGTCCTTTTAGGGCAGGTGGAAAACCCTCCACAAGGGAACTCCTCATGATCTGTACCAAAACTGGACCAAGAGAATCCCAGCATTCAAAAGAAGCCAGGTTGGCCCAAGGTCCAACACACATAGGAGGTGGGACGAGTCCAGAAACCACCCAAAACATCTGAAAATATCATCCTCCAAAACTGTCTCAAACTCGCCCACAAAAACGGAGTGCCTTGCTCCAGTAAAGTTCGGACATTATCAGCTGATGACATGCTGCTTGGGGATATCCTAGTGTGGACAGCGGACACCTTATCTCAAAAGAACCATTAAACTCCTTGCACTTGTCTAGAGAAAAACTCTACAGGCCTGAAGACAGACTGGATTTAAAAGTCTGTCCACACTGCTGAAGAGCTGTGCTGGCCAGTTCCTCATAGCAGCTGTCATTCATGACAGGAATGCTGATATATTCAGAGTACCTGCCTGCTGATGCTCATGATAGTGAGTCCTCGGAGCCAACCTGTCCTCCGAGCATGACCTCTGCCAACAATGCACCAACCTCTGCTCCTTAGTCTTCAGCATCCCCAGGTCTGCATCATACCAGGGGACCTAGGCAGGAAACCAAGAGGAATACATGGAATGGTGCTAAGGAGTCAATCGCCAGTCGAAGGCTAGGTAACTAACCCTCCATGGCTGCCTCAGCTCCCACTGCACAAGTCCTCTGCATGCCCAAGATATGCAGCACCACCAGGGAGGCTTTGAGGCTCCAGAGTTCTAAAAGAGCGGTATCTGACCATCTCCGCAGATGAAGTTAAACAAGGAGCCCCACAGAGGAACTGTAGGACATGAAGATCTAACCAAATGACCAGATCAACTATGATATCAGTAATATCAAGACCCATGGAGAAGACCAGACACAAGGCATGGCCATACTGGTATGTACCACTGTGGCAACCACCTGTATGATGCTCCAAGAAGACATCACCTGGAGCAACTATATTCCAAAAGAGATGTTTCATCATTGACCCAGACATTAAAGTCACACAAGACCAAATGTCTGGGTGACTCAACCACTAGACTGGTCATGAAAGTCTCCGGTTCCTGCAGGAATTCATGCCCATATCCTGAGGGACAGTATCGAGCACGATCCTAGAACTTGTACCCAGCCCACCTTTACAGTCATGCATTCGATTGATCTGGTCTGCCCCAAGGGGTAATACCATCAGTCCTAAGGTGGATCTAAAGCAGATGGCTAGTCCCCCCACCTGCGCTGCCTAGAGCAATGCACCACAGAGAAACCTGGAGGAATGGCCTACCCTCAACACAGAGCCCAAGTCATCCCCAACCAGTTCTCTGTGATACATACCAGATCTGCAGAGGAATCCACAATGGATTCATAGGATTCATAGGAAATATTCAAGCAATTGCGGATAATATCCTTATAGCTTGCCTTAGACCAAATTAGATTATCAAAATCATTTACACTGAATCTAAATTCCATGTCCAATCTAGTTTTAAATGTTTCTATATCCAGACTATCTATTGTTGTTTTAAATAATTCATTCCAGGATGTCACGACCCTTTGAGTGAACCATTTTTACGTAGCTTTAAATTCCACCTAGGCTGGAAGAGTTGTTTAGAGTGCTTTCTTGTGCTTACTCGATCATTATTAAATTTAATACTCAACTCATCCTGCAGATTATAGTCACTTAGAATTCTATAAAGCATGCACATGTCTCCTCTAAATCTTCGATAAGTAAGAGAGTACATTCCTAAAATTTTTAGCCTTTAAGCTATAGGATTTATTATCTAGTCCAGTAATAGCTTTAGTCATTCTTCTTTGTATGCCTTCCATCCTATTTATGTCTTCACGCTTATAACGAATACCTCTATTACAGCTGTTTTATTCCTTAGAGATGTGGTGTTATAGAGAACTGCCCTTACGGGACAAGCTGAGCTGACTGGTCCACTAGCCACCTACTGAGCAGAAAACTCAGGAGCCTGGGGAATAGGAATCAGGTGGGAGGACCCTTTTCCAGATAACATCTACCCCCCAGTGCCTCCTGGACACCACACTCCTGATCCTGCCCCCATTCTACCTACAGAACAGGTCTAGATTCTGGGCAGTGCCCCAGAGGACACCCAACCAGCTGCAGGCAGAGTACAAGGGAGCCCTTCTAAGGGACGCCACCCTCATAGTTGCTCTATGGAGTAGACTAAATCTGGCCTGGCTAAACACATACTGAATCACACTACCCAACACTCAAATAAAACAACCTACCCACACACAGTATAACAAATATCCCACCCCAATTCATTTTCCAATCCAATTAGAAGCTCTTTTGTTTTAAATACTGGTTTAAATATTGTTACTGTTCCAGCTATACAGGCTGTTAGTTATCTCAGTGGGTGGTTTTCATTGACATGCTGCTGCTAAGGACCATTTTAGGACTCTGTGATGTAGTTTTCCCTGTTCTGCTCTTCCACTGTTAGTACAATGCAACAGTGTTGTACTACAGAACTCTGTGGCTGAGAGAGATGTAAAATATTTCACACAGTTCTAAAATGGCACTCTCACGACAGTGTAAAGCAGAAACATCCCCTATGATTACTAAAAGGCATGCATAGATGAAACAATAACAGAATCCCAACCAGTGCTTAAAAACAGCTTCTACTATGAAAATGACTAACATCTTCAGTACAATTCCCTTTAACTTGTAAAGAAAAATTTAACCCTACACTCACACAACATTCATACTAACTACACACAGATTTAAATGGCACAAACACACCCGATGCACTCCAGATTAACAAAATAAATATAAGGTATATATTAAAGTCCATTAAAAGTAAACCACTAGGAGGATTTAATGGTTCCAGGTCCACCTTGCAAATGAGTCTTCCTCAATGGTGTTTGCCTGGTAAGATAAAGATGATTGAGTGATTGATTGGTTGGGCAGTATGGTGCTATCAGGCTTTGAATATATTCTTCAAACATATTTACCAATGAAAACAAGCTTCTGCTCCCACCAGAGAAATTCAGGTCAAAAAACTGCTCGTTTAACCAATAAGATAGCTCTCTCACAGCTGATGGCATGCATTCAAATGAACAACAGAAAGGAGATTCTAGGAAACAGCTAGGGAAGGAAACAGATACTTTCATTGGCTTTTATCTTTTCAAAGGAGA
Organism: Neoceratodus forsteri; assembly: GCA_016271365.2. Lineage (NCBI taxonomy): Eukaryota > Metazoa > Chordata > Ceratodontiformes > Ceratodontidae > Neoceratodus > Neoceratodus forsteri. The sequence continues at coordinate 1,100,707,181 of CM057451.1, forward strand.
AGTTCAAGTCTCAGACAGCTCACGGAGGGTCAAACGTCTTACACACCAAGCTGAGGGGGGCTATTCAAGAAACTCAAAATGATACTGCCTGCACAATGGCACTACAGCAGTGTGCGAAAAGAGCTCAAAAGAGCCTTAAAGGAGAACTCGGATTTGCTGCAACTCCCCCACCAAAGCCCCCATTATGCTGTTTGCAATAGAAAAAAATGGTGTTTTTACTTATTTTATTATTACAGTGCAGCATCGTACTGCTCACTTGCAATGAGATGCATACAAGTGAGCAGTGTGGCGTTACTCTGCAACATGAGATGGAACCACGTAGCACCTGCCATGTTGCCTGATGGCAGAGTTTCCAAAAATAAAATAAGTGCAAACACCTACATTTTTTTATTTCAAAAGTCCTAACCGGGTGTGGAGGCTTTGGGGGTTGGGAGTTTCACTAAATTAGAGTTCTTCTTTAAAGGGGAACTCTTAGCTCCTGTGAGATGTAGAGTCCCCAATTAAGCGAAACAGCTGAAAAGATCATTTTCTTTTCTTTTATATATATATATATATATATATATATATATATATATATATATAAATCAGTTTTTCTTGAATTTTATAACAGACAAGAAAGAAACAGGACAAGACAAAAGAACATGTTACAATGATTGTGCAACACAACAATGTTTAGCTGAGGAACATATCCATTTGTAGCGAACATAGGACAGTTGTTATACATCAAAGATATTCATAATAATGGGAAACAAGTACAGTAACAAGATATACTAGTGTGTGGGGTTGGGCAGCCACTGTCTTTAGGTGGGAACTTAAGTAAAGGGGGGCCTCGCTAGGAATAAAAGGTAGGGTCACTAGCCATAACAAATGTAAGCCACCGGGACCATCTATTCTAAAGCTACCAACTTTCTGAGGCCAAAACTGGGACGGTCCATCCTGACCTTGCCACCCCACCAAGTCACTCCCACGGGCACTGCCACAGACAACGCCAGCACAATTATTTACATTTTGCTACTTCCTCTGGCCATGCCACCCCACAGTAACACCAGTAGCAAACATTAAAATTAAAACAATACGTCATTCTGCTGCAGCAAGTTCCAAATCATGATGTACAGAAAGTTCATTAGAACAAACCTATGTTAAATTGTGATCAGACATTCGAGCTGCATGTATTGCTCCTCCTGACAGTCCCATCTAACCCATTTACACTCACCTCATATGCTGAGTAAACTTCACGTCAGTGACTCCCACCACCACACCAGATTGTTTTCACACTTCTCTACAGCTGATCAGGTTTAGGTACCTTAGTTTCCTGCTGCCAGTCTCTTCTCTGTCTAGAGTTCCTTTAAGCTGCTGGCAGGCAGACATCAACATGTGCTTGTTTGCACTACACCCAGTAATCTAACAGGAAGGAACATGCTTTACTGTGTTTCCACTGACATGCCTGCAGTGCAACACAGGCACAGGGGCTGAGTTACAAACTGCTGTCCAGCCTGAACAGTGCCAAAGTGGTGCTGAAATAATTGTCAGTCATAGATTAGCAGTCAGCGAAAAAAAAGGGACAAAACTGGGACAAGTAAGTAAAACTGGGACAAAAGTGACATTTTGCAAAACTTGGGGACACTGGGACATGCTGTCTAAAATAGGGACTGTCCTGGGAAAATAGGGACTGTTGGTAGCTTTAATCTATTCCTCCCGATTCTCCTGCAGGCAGACAGTGTACATCAGCATTTCCACTGTATATGCTGTGTTAGCCAGGGCAATTCATTCATCTATTGTTGGAACAGCTTTCATTAACCAACATTTTATTATACATTTCTTGGCCATTAGTAGAAGAATACCCAGCGGGTATTTGGTTACAGCGTCTTTCACTCCCTTGGGGAATACAAAGAATAAGTATTAACTGTTCAGTTACCTTCAATGGGGGCAAAATTTGCTGTAGCGCTGCCTCTACTGCATTCAGGAAGGGGTTAGACGTGGACAAGCCCATAAGATATGGTAGTGATCCGCCTCCCCTCCCACATTGTCTCCAGCAGGCTATGTCAGGGAGCGTTTCTGATGGGCCTGTTGCACTGAGTGAAGGAAAAAGTGGACAACACATTTCCAGCTGAATTCTCGCCATTGTGTAGAGGAAGAAACATGGGAGGAGTCAACGCAGGCCAGACCCACTGGTCTGGGGAAGGGGCAGCCACCTCCCATCCAGTCTGTCTAGCACAGGGAGGGGGGGTAGTTTTGAAGCTGAGTCAATGTGGAGTGTAAGCGTGGGATAAGATGTTGCTCTGAGTCCCCCAGGCAGCTGTCAGTGTGATATTAATTAAGGGTTTTTCAGGCCTAATTTGGGCCCCGCCAGAGCCAAGATGTAATCTGTGCCTTGACCTGGAAGTATCTAAACTATCTTATTGTTGAAGGCAAAAGAGTTTCAGAGGGTCTGAAAAGATGCAACTTGACTTCCCTCCAGCATTTGATAGGGAAAGATAAGACCCATTCTGTGCCGTTCTGTGTACTTAGCGTCTAATCTGGCCAGTCGGAGATCCGGATGGAGATGTAATGGTAGCAACCATAAAAGTTGCTCCTGCATCCTCCTTATAGGTCCACTTTCTCTACACGTGGAGCAGGGTGTGGGCAAAGGGAGTTGCAGTCAACCAGGAGGTTAACTGTGGGGTAGTTAAGATGTCTATTTGAGGAGGGGAGGCAGGGAACGCTGCTCTCTTGTGCTGAGCCCACTGTTCAGAGGGATCATTTTGAAGCCAGTGTTTCACTGGCTGCAGTTGGGATGCCTCATAGTAGAGGTAGAGATTAGGTAGTGCTAAACCGTTGGGATTTAGGTTGGCAGAGATGCGAGTATGCTACTTGTGGGGTCAGCCATTCTATAAGAAGCGACTAATCTTTTTCTGCCACCTAGTCTAGTGTACCTTATCTATCCCTATGGATAGTGATTGGAGTAGTTAGAGGAAGCGGGGAACACCCCCATCTTAATTGTGGCAACCCGGCATTCTAGTGTTAGGGGTAGGACTGACCATTTGTCCAAGTCCTGATGCAACTGAGTGTAAGTGGAGCAAAGCTAGCCTTAAATGAACCAGCTGCCAAACACATTAGGTTCACGCCTAGGTATCTCATGGGTGGAGATTCCACCTGAACAGGAAACATGCTTGCAGTTGTGCAGAGGGAGAAGTTAATAAAGAGAGCCTCTGTTTTGGATGTGTTTAATGTATACCCTGAGAGAGAGAGCTGAAGGTTTGTAGGAGCATCCACAGTTGTGTCAGATCTGTGTCAGGTTCCGGTAGGAAGACCAGAACATCATCCGCATAGAGGGCGAGATGGTGTTTGCCTGCATCTGGGCTAAGTAGCCTGTGATGCAGGTGTGCTAATGAATAGCCTGGGCAAGTAGCTCTATATACAGTGTGAAAAGGAGGGAAGAGAGGGGCAGCCCTGTCAGGTTCCTCTGTGGAGAGCCATATGAAGTGACAGGTGTCCGTCCACCCTGATCTGTGAATGTGGTGAGGCATAGAATGAGAAAAGTAGATCTAGAAAAGAGAGTGGGAACCTAAAGTGATGTAACGTGGTGCAGAGAAAGGACCAGGACACTCAGTCGAATGCCTTCTCTGCGCCCAAACTCAGAGCTAGAAGAGATCGACCTGTGGTGTTTGCATGGTGAATAAGAGAGGGCTCTCCAGATACTATACACCTGCTTATTCTGCATGAACCCTGTCTGATCCGGGTGGACCAGTCTGGGGAATCAGGGATTTAAGGAATGGGCTAGGATGGACATAAAGAGCTTATAGCCAGTATTTAGAACTGATATAGGTCAATAATTTTTATTTTCATTTACTGTACTTGTTTGTGCGATTACAGTTTATCTGACTGATCCCATGACCTTGTACCATGCTGTCAAATTACGACTCCCAGTGTCTTCCACATCCAGCCCTGTGATGGCGCAAATGACTGGCTAAGCCATGGAGGGTGTCGATGTGCCGGCACTTCTGTTTTAATGTAAACAATGTAAAATTGCACGTTTTCATGCTTATTCTCCTTGTACAAATCGTGCTGACACTGGAGTCATAGTTTGGTGGCATGGTGAGCATGAGGTCACAGGATTAACCAGATAAAATGTGATTTTACAAATAAGTAAGTTAATATATTTAAAATGACCTTTTTAGCTGTTTTGCTTAATAGGGACCTCTAGGTCCCACAGCATTACTGTAGAGGAGCTAAAAGTTCTGATTTAATATAGAGGTGCAATGAGAAAAGTAAACCACAACAATGTTCAGTGAAGAAGCAAGTGCTTCAAGTTTTTATTTTTTATTTCATTTCTAGGATTACAAGTAACCACAGAAGAGACCACTACCGTGGAGGTGGTGGTGGTGGTGGGGTACTGGGCAGTCTACATCTTTCAAGACTTAAGTCTCTGAAAAACACAAATAGTTCACTCCAGCCAGTCATAGGCTTTAAGAACATCGGCTCAAGTATGAGATGCATCACTTGCTAATTTTCTGAAATGGGAATGCACGCTCCTTCCAATACATCTTAGAGACTTTGTGCTTTATTTTTTATTTCGTTTTGTTTACTGGTGGGTGCGCTAGCCATAAAGATGACTGTTTTCAGGCACGACCTGAGAGATTACAGAGCAGACACTGCAGGTATAACAAACAGTAGATTACACTGAGATACATAAACAAGGTGTTGTGAAACATTGAACAATGGGCTAAGCAGCACAGGTAGTACACAGGGTATTTTGAAAACATTTAACAAAAAGCTAAGCATTACAGGTAGAACACAGGGTGGTCCTGGTAAGATCATAGAAGTTTTTACAGTCACAGCATGATGAAAAACCTACAGTAGCAAGAATACTGCAACAGTAGTCCTGAAAATACAATTTAGAAAGTACAGCAAAATAGATAAATAAAAAGTGGTCAAATACTGACAAGTGCATGGGGATAATGGGCAGGAGAATGGCAAGATTGTGAACAGTAGGGATAATAGCAGGTCAGGATAAGGAAAGGTAGGGTAAAGGACAGGAGCTGGCAAAGAGACAGGGGATGGCTGTAGGAGCTAGTGTCTGGAGAGAGAGAGAGAGGCTGGGATAGGCTGTACTGCAAGGGAGTATTGTGGAGAAAAGGTAAGAGCTTCAGGATACATAGGATATCCAGAGGACTAAGGAGGTTTGAAACAGGAGCATTGGTTGGTGGAGCTGAGATGCTGGTGGAGCACTTTTTAAAAGCACTGTGTAGGAGCTAGCCGGACTCCAGAAAGAGTGAATTCCATAATTGAGGTGCGTGGTGAGCAAAGGCTCTAGAGCCTTTGGTGGTACTGCATTTGGGGCTGCATAGTAGGGATTTGTCAATAGCGTAGGCCATAGTTGGAGGTCTGGTAGGTGAGTAGGTTCAGCCAGAATTGTTGGGATACGAGATCTCATGATGCCGCCGACAGTGGAGCCGAGGGAGTAAAGTCTAGTATCATTGAGGGACAGCCAGTTTAGATCCCAGTAGAGTAGACAATGGTGTTACAGTCTGTGGGAGGCTGAGGCGAACCTGCAGATGTTGTTATAGGTGACATCCCATCTTTGAAGATGTGATTTTGGTAAAGGAACATAAGTTGCCACCCAAAGGTCAGAGTAGGTAGGAGTATGCCCTGAGCTATAGTACTCTCTCTCTCTATATATATATATATATACTCTATACATACTCTAGCAGTAGGGGTCAGCATGTGGCTGGTCTGGTATAGCGTGCCTTGCTTGGAATTGACTGATTTACATGCATTGATGATATGGAGTTCAAGATTTAGAGACTGGTCAAGGGTGACCCCAAGGAATTTAAACAACGTTACAGGAGTTATGAGTGAGCCATCTAAGCAGGAGACCGGACTTGAGCCTCCTGACCAGTGTAAAAGAGCGAACACTCCTTCAACTCCACCAGTATCAGGATGTTAGATACTAGGGTGACTCTCATAAGGATAATAAGGACCCTGCAAGACCAGCATCTCCTCAAGAAATATACGCTTTATGGCAAACACACAAGTCCCTCCACTTCTTGAAATCAAGTAGCTGGAAAAAGCAAATCAACTAGAGGAGCTGAAGCCCTCCCTCCCTTCCACCCTGCAAAAATACATTTTATTTTAGTTTTGTTGCTGGAAAGAAGGACTAGGCAATTCTGCCAATTTTCAACCTCTTCCCAGGAGAGATACAGCTGTAACCTAACTGAAACTGAACCAGACTAAGTTGTTGGTGGTATTTTAGTGAATGGGAAATCTGGCCAGGACACCAGAGAACTTCCCCTACTGTTTTTGAGAAGTGCCATGGGATCTTTAATGTTCACCTGAACAACCATAAGAACAGGCAGACTGGACCTAGGGTTAAAGGAAAGCTGTTAAATTTGAGTCCCCCTCCCCAAAGCCTTACCCCTGATAGTGTTTCAATGAAATGCTGTTTTCACTTGAACATACTTTATTTTTATTTTGTGAAGTCCTGGTTCTACAAAATGTTAGAATCTTCACGGTTCCATTTTGCTGGAAAGCATGGTGCCGCATTGCTTGCCTCAATATAAGTGTATTGAGGTGAGCGGTGCAGCACCATGCTTTCCTGCAAATGAAACTGCACAGGTTCCAACATTTTGTAGAACCACAGACTTGACAAATAAAAATAAAGTATGTTCAAGTGAGTGTAAAAGCCGTTTCACTTGCAAAATGCTTAATCGGGTTAGCTTTTGGGGAGGGGCTCCAGTTTCGACAGCTTTCTTTTAACGGCCCATCCAAAAGATGGCACCTCAGGAGTGCAGCATCCCCTCATGCTACACTACAGTGTCAGTGTTGGATTTAACCCAATTTCCTGGTGTGGGATGGAACCCACAGCCTTCTGATGTTCTGGCCTCAGACAGAGTGCAACCTGCTGACCCACTGACACTGCTAACCCTTTTAAGTAAAATCATAGAAAATGTAAGAATAGAAACAGGGATAGAACAGACTGTAACGACACTTTTCACCAGACAGGGACATCCATGCGGAGTCACTGCTACCCTCCGTAATTAAAAGGATCTTTTACGTTGGCATCAGCTTTAGTCCTAGACAACATCTGAACGTTGATTTACTCCTTCATTGGCTCATACAAACATACATTATTTAAATGTAACCCCTACAAATGGGGGTTCCCAAAAGTCTTCCTTGAGCTTGCCTAAATGCTCACTGCCAGGCTGGTGTCCTGTGTTTTAGCAGTTTAAATGTGATTACCAGAGCCTGTATAGCCTCTTTGTACTGTCTCTTTAAGAGCTGCCTGATTGCAGCTTAAGTTGAAAGATGTAACTATTTGCTGAAAATCATTTAGAGTGACAATGATAATGTAGTTTGTCTAACCTGCTTTCTTTGTAGCAAGGACTGTTTTGTTTGTCTCCACTATCTTGATCCTGGACTGCAAATTGGACCAAACAGAACTGGTAGGACCTAAAATGTAGCCGGACTACAGGAGCTGTCTGAATTCAAAATCTATAGGAACTGTAGTTTGAACTTTTGCACCTTTTGCAACTGAAGGGGAGCTTTGCTTTGACTGACAGCCAAACCAGCCAACCAAATCTTTTGGATCTTGGGGAAGTCCCAGGCTGCTTGCAGTTTCAGTTAGATCTAAGCAGAAAGCTGAACAAGAAAGAGCTCAAGTGTATTTTGGGCAGCAATCCTGAGTGGATTCACATGGGAGAACTCTGAAAAGGCTAAGTTTTTGGCCTGCATGTCGGGTGTGCTGCTCCTGAGAGGGAGAGAGAGAATTATTTTGGACTAAATCCAAGTTTGTATGACTAAAGTAAGCTACTGAAGTGGGCCAGGCTCAATCTGAAGAAGACCAAGATTTTGCTGAATGCAATTGGCCTGTCAGGAGTTCCAGCTACCACTAGGCTCCCGGTGTGTACACAGACTTTGCATTTGTGACGGGAAACGCTTTTGCCTGGTACAGTAGAATTCCTTACATGTAAATGTGCTATGAGCTGCTAGTGGGCGTGAGTTAGTCCCCACTGTGAGAACTGTGTTCTGCTTGCTGGAAGCTGTATCCATCCCAAAGCGGACTGCATCCAAATTTGTCTCCATGCGGTCTGGGCCTTGCCAGACTGGCCCAGTCAGACTACCCACTGCACAGAGAAGCCATCGACGAGACCTGCCTGGGGATCAGCCCGTGCTCCATGCTTGAACAGGAATGACGCCTGTAACCTATGTGGGCCCTGCTTCTCCTGGCATTCCAGATCAACCACCTGCAGTCTCGATTTTCGTCCAGCCTGTGTCCAGTCTTGGGTATCATGAGTAAATACCAGGGTAGCTCCTGCAACAATAACTTAATCTGAGTGTGTCATCTGATTGTCTTGTTGTTTCGTTTCCTTTATGAACTGAGCCCTCTGGCTCTGATTACAAATATTGTTTACTGTGCATGTTGTTTTTTCCATCACAGGGACCCAATCAGCTGCAACCCGGGCATCGGTCCTGGCTAGCCATCTTCTCCACTTGGGTACCCAGAGGTGGACTGTGGGGAGACTCAAAGCGCATGCATAACTGCTTGACTGATAAAACCTTTAAGCTAATTAACCTGATTTTGCACCTCCCTTGTTCAAGTCCCTGAATAAATCAGATCTAACTTTTTCTGCATGTAATCTGACTGTGGTTCCAGTTTGTGCTCAAAGTACTGTACTGTTGCTATTTGCTGTGCATAACCTTGTTTTACAGGGGTCCCAGGGTCGAGCAGAGGAACCACCCTGGTGGTAAGTGCAAACAGTGTGGGTACTTGTGTGGTGTACCAGGGTATTGTGAAGTGATAAATGTACAGTGTTGAGGCCACTAGAGGGAAGAGGGGTTTACAGTGTCCCGGAGGGCTTGTGCGGAGCTTAGCACACTACATAGAAACATAGAAACACAGACTTTGATGGCAGATAAGGACCGCTTGGCCCATCTAGTTTGCCCATTCTCTACCTACAGGATAGGCCGCAGATCCTAGTTAACCAACAGCCTATTTCTTCCACCCCCACAAGAATTGCCTTATGTCTGTCCCATGCATTCTTGAATTCTCCCAGTTTTAGACCCCATAACCTCCTCAGGAAGGCTGTTCCATGCATCCACTACCCTCTCTGTGAAATAATATTTCCTCATATTGCCCCTGAACTCCCTCCTTTTATCTTTAAATTGTGTCCCCTTGTTCTTGCACAACTCTTTTCTGAAAGATGCTACCCTCTTGGACTTTGTTGATTCCACTGAGGTACTTAAAGTTTCTATCATGTCCCCTCTCCCTTCTTTCCTCAAGGGTATACATATTAAGCTCCTTAGTCTCTCCTCATACGGCTTCTCTTGCAGACCCTGCACCATTTTAGTTGCCCTCCTCTGGACTGCCTCTATCCTGTCTATGTCCTTGCGGAGATGGGGTCTCCAGAACTGGATGCAGTACTCCAGATGAGGTCCTCACCAACTGTCTGTACAGAGGGATAACAACTTCCTGTTTTCTGCTGCTGATGCCTCTCCCTATACATCCCAGTATATCCCCAGCCCTCCCTACTGCCTTCTCACATTGCATGCTAACCTTAAGGTCATATGATATGATTACCCCAGGTCCTTTTCCTTTTTGTTGTTGTTACTACCTCCCACCCATTGTGTATTCTTCCCTGGGTTCTTGTTTCCTAGGTGCATTATTTTGCACTTCTTTGCATTGAATCCTAGCTGCCATACTTCTGACCATTCCTCCAACCTTGCCAAGTCCCTTTTCATCCTTTCCGCCTGCTTGTGTATCAACCCTGTTGCAGATCTTTGTGTCATCTGCAAAAGATACTTTTCCTTCCAGTCCTCTGCAATAGAAACATAGAAACATAGAAGTTGACGGCAGATAAGGACCGCAAGGCCCATCCAGTCTGCCCATTTCTTTTCTACCTTATAAATGTGCCATCGGCCTTCCTCTGTCAGTGGCCTATCTATTCATACTCATTTGTATTGCTCCTTTATGCCTATCCCATGCATGTTTGAAGCCCTGCACTGTATTCATAGCCACCACTTCTTGAGGTAGGCCATTCCATGCATCCACCACCCTTTCTGTGAAAAGAATTTCCTCACATTCCCCCTTAATCGCCCCTCTAATCTCATGCTGTGTCCTCTTGTCCTGCTATTTTCTTATATTTAAACATGTTAGATTCGTTCACCTTGTTAATGCCCTTAAGGTGTTTGAATGTCTCAATCATATCACCTCTCTCCTCCTTTGCTCAAGAGTATACATATTGAACTCTGTTAATCTGTCCTCATATGTCTTCTGATGCAGTCCCTGCACCATTTTGGTTGCCCTTCTCTGGACTGCCTCAATTTGGTTAATGTCCTTGTGAAGATGTGGCCTCCAATACTGCACCGCAGTACTCCAGATGGGGCTCAACCAGTGTCTTGAAAAGAGGGATTATTACCTCCTCTTACGACTTGTGATACCCCTACTAATACACCTAACACCCCCTAGCCTTACCTACTGCTTTAGAGGTCTGCTTGGATGATTTCAGGTCATCAGTGATGATGATGCCCAAGTCTCTTTCTTCCTTTGTGACTGCTAGCAACTCCTCCCAGGCTATAGGTGGCTTCAGGGTTTCTCATCCCTATGTGCATGATCTTGCATTTCTTTGCATTAAATCCCAGTTGCCACTCTTCTGACCATTTTGCCAGTTTATCCAGATCTCTTCTCATTCTCCCACCCCATCTGGATCATCTACTCTGTTGCAGATCTTGGTGTCATCTGCAAACAGACAAGCCTTACCCTCTAGTCCATCTGCAAGGTCACTAATGAAGATGTTGAAGAGGACTGGCCCCAGGACTGATCCCAGGTACCCCACTTGTGACTTGCATCTCTTCTGACTGTATACCTGTAACCCCTCCTGCAAATGGGGTTCCCAAAGACTTCAGGGAGCTTGCTTGAATGCTCCAAGCCTGAATGGTGTTTGGCATTTAAGCCATTTATCAGTGAGTGTTTTAGAACCTCTGGTACTGTCTTTAAGAGCTGTCTGCTTGCAGACATAATTAGTTTGTATGGGGGACTGTGTGTTTCTTTGATTGAGTACCACTCAGCTGCTGCCAATTCACTTCATTTTGCAGTCACTAGGGTGCAAAGGGAACCTATCTGAAAGATGTAACTGTTTGCCAGAAATCATTTACAGTAATAATGAAATTACAGTTTGTCTAACCTGATTTCCTTTGCAGTCAGAACAGTGTCTGCCTAGTTCCCCATTCTGGTTTTGAACTGCTGAACTGGACCAATCAGTGTGGGGTAAGCTAGCTCTAAAATGGTGCCTTGGCGAATCAGAACTTGGACTCATAATCTGAGCCAGCCACAAGAGGATTGTATGGGCAGTGACTCTGGGAGATGTAGTTTAGACTTCAGTGCCTTTTGGACCAACAGCAGCAGTCTATTGTGAGTGACAGCCAATCCAGTCAAGAACTGGGAGGAACTCAAAGGAAGTGCCGGTTTTGTCGGTTGGAGTTTCAGTTGAGCTTTGGCAGTGAAGAAGGAAGGAGCCCTGTGCTTTTTCAGTGTGCAGTTTTAGTCAAAAACGTGTGTAAGGCCCAGAGTTCGGTCTGCAGCTTGTGTAACAGCTTGTTAGGACTGAATCTGCCCTGTGAAAAGAATCAAAGGATCTCTGAAGAGTAGAAACCAGGCTCACCCTGTAGAAGACTGGAAGAATTGCTGAAAATTGCACTCGGTCTGTCAGGAACTGAATCTGCTGTGTGTTCTCCCGGTATTGTGCAGTAATTGCGATCGGGATACAGATGCAGCCTGCCTGGTATAGTCGTTCTTTATATGGATGTGTGAAGAGGTTTGTGTACCTCAAGTGAGCCCTGCTGACATTGAAGGACCCTATCTTATTTGGAGGTCGTGAGTACTAATTCAGGTCGCTCCCTGTTGAATTGCCACATTAAATCCAAATGGAATTACTGTACTGCTGACTGTTTAATTCTCCTTTTCTCTGTGAAAGGGCCCCTACCAGCTGCCACGGTTTGGACTAGCCACTAGGGCTTGGGTACCCAGGGACAGTAACTGATAGGGATAGGCCTGTGCACAGAGCCATAGGTAGATTATTAGAGTGATAAGCTAATTAACCTGATTTCCCCTGTCCTTGTTATATCCCCTAAATAAATCAGAGCTGCTTGTTTCAGCAAAGTTATACTGCCTGAGGTATTTGTCTATGTTAAAGTACTGTACTGTGATTGTTGCACTGTATCTCATTTCACAGGAGGTCCCAGTGCCGGAACCAGACCTGGGGGTAAGTGTATACTGTGAAGGTAATTCTGATATATTGTGTGGGCCACTAGTGGGAAGAAAGGGGTTGCAGTGTCCCAGAGGGCTATGACCAAGTTAGTTTAACTATTGCAAACCCCTGACCTCTGGGTGGAGGCACCTGCCATTGGATCCAGGCCCCTCAACCTGTTAGTAGCAAATCAGGCAGGGGTAGTAGCCCTGGGATGCGCCATCTAGGGGTTACATACCATTTACCACCCTCTCTGTTTTCTGCCCGTCAACCAGTTTGCCACCCAGTTGACCAACGTCTGACCACCCCAAGCCTACCAGCTTATTTATCAATCTTCTATGTGGAACAGTGTCAAAAACTTTGCTGAAGTCAAGGTAGGCGACATCAACTGCTCCCCTTGGTCCACCACTCTGGTTATCCAGTCAAAGAAATCTATGAGATTAGTTTGACAGGACCTTCCTTTGTAAACCCATGCTGTCTTGGATCTTGTGCCCTATGGATTCCAGGTGTTGCACTATCCTTTCCTTAAGGAGTGCCTCCATAATCTTGCCCACTACTGAGGTAAGACTGACTGGTCTGTAGTTCCCTGCCTCCTCCCTGCTACCACTCTTGTGGGCGGGATCACATAAACCCTTCTCCAGTCTTCTGGGACCTCTCCTGTGCTCAGAGACTCACTAAACAGTTCTGCTAATGGCTCTGCTAGTTCCACCTTTAGCTCCTTAAGTACCTGAGATGTATGCCATCAGGTCCCATTGCCTTATCCACCCTGAGCTTATTGAGCTCTTGTAGGACCCTTTCTTTTGTGAAGGGGTAGTGCTCACCTCCCTCCCACTGTGTCCATGGTGCTAAGCTGTGGGCCCTGCCCTACCTTCTCTTGAGTAAATACTGAGCAAAAGTATCTATTTAGGATAGATGCTTTTACATGGTCCTCCTCCTCACGTGCTCCCTTTTCTCCATTAAGCTAGCAATACCCCTCTGGACTTTCTCCTTTCACTAATGTATCTATAGAAAGTCTTGTCACCTTCTTTTACTGTTGTGCTAGTGTTTCCTCAGTTTGGGACTTTGCCTGCCTTACTGCCTTCCCTGCTTCCCTTAGGGCAGTTTGGTATGCCTCCCTATCTTCATCCGCTGTGTTCCCTTATATTTCCTGAAGGCCAGCCTTTTGGCTCTGACCTTATCTGCTACTGTATTTGAGAACCAAAGTGGTTTCCTTCTTCTTTGCACTTCCTTTTCTGTCTAACACAATGGGATGTTGCTTAAGTATGGCATCATAATGCTTGCCACTTTGCCTGTACCCCTCACCTGTGTTTCTTTTGCCAGGGCTAGCTTAACTCTGTTGGCCATCTTATCAAAGTCAGCTCCTCTGAAGTCCCATATTTTTGCCTTGGAATGGGATGATCTAGATGTAGTAGCCAAATTGAACCATACCATGTGATGGTCACTGGCCCCCAGGTGACCTTCTACCTGGAGATCTGTGATCCCTTCCCTGTTAGTCAGTATGTCACTGATGAAGAGATTAAAAGTACTGGACCCAATACTGAACCCTCGGTACCCCATAGTAACCCCTCTTTCTTCAGAGTGGACTCCATTTACAATTACCTTCTGTGTCCTGTTGTGCAGCCAATGTTTTACCCAGGCTACCACTGGGACCCACTCCCAGGCTGGTTAATTTGACTATTAATCTTTTGTGGGACTGTGTCCAAATGCCTTGCTAAAGTCTAGGTAGGCCATGTCCACAGCCCCTCCCTGGTCTACTACTTTGGTCACCCAGTCAGAGAAATCTATTAGATTCGCCTGACATGACCTTCCCGCTAGAACCCATGCTGCCTTGGGTCCTGTGCCCCACTGGCCTCTAGGTGCTCAACTATTCTTTCCTTCAGAAGTGACTCCATCACTTTCCCTACCACAGAGGTCAGACTGACAGGTCTGTAGTTTCCTGCCTCTGTCTTGGTCCCACTTTTGTGAAGAGGAATCACATCTGCCTTCCTCTGGTCCTCGGGACCCATCCTCCCATGATTTATTAAAAGAGTAGCCAGTGGTTTCACTAGTTCCTCCTTAATTCTTTTAGAATTCTGGGGTGAATTCCATCAGGACCCATTGCTTTGTCCACCTTCAGTTTAGGAGTTCTTGCAGAACCCTTTCTTCTGTGAAAGGACTGGGATCGACCCCCCATCAAGAGTGCTTATTAATTGGATTAGGCACTTCCCTACCAACCCTGATCTCCAGGTGGAGGCACCGTTTCAGAACTCCGGCCCCTTAACCTGCTACTAGCCAAGCAGGCAGGGGTAGTAGCCCTTGGGATAGCGCCCACCCAGGGGTTACATCTTGGAGGCTCACCGCTGGGATTTTGTCTTCTAGTGGCCAAATTTGTGAATTGCTGTTAAAAATAAATGGCTACCCCAACAGAAGTGGCTGTACACCAGTTGGTGGGGTGGTGTACTGGGCAGGAGATTGACCCCAAATGCTATACTTATCCTGGATATTCCCTGGTACCAATAAGGACACTATAGAGGAGCACTTTCCAAGGTTGAATGTTTACAAAACCCTGTGGTGGTGGGTCGACAGGCTAATCTGCTTGCCCAAGTTTCATGGCATTAGTAGAGTGTAAGGACCCAGTAGACAGTTCCAAAGTGCCACGGACTATCACCCCTGAAGGAGCCCTCACTGCCTGGAGTGATAACTAAAGACAGTAAAGACTGTGGGAGAATGAGCCCCACCACTATCTGAGACCTTTGAGGAGAAATTTGCTAAGTTGTTGCTGGAGGAAGGGAAAACTGTGGAGGACTTAGAAACCTTCCTGCCACCTGGGTGTTCTCCCCAACACCCCCTCCCGCTCCAGCACCGTTATTGCCCCTCCTTCTGTGCCGATGCCAATGCTGGCTCCTATGTGTCTGTAGCTGCCATTAGTCATGACTCTTACGAAGGTTGAGAATCTTCTCCGGCACCTCCCACCACCCAAGGGAGGATGATTGGGAGGCGATGGATAGATTGTGTTGCCCTTTGGTACCTGAATGGCAGTGTGCGTGGATGAAAAATGGAAAAGGATCATAGAAAGTTTGAAGGGTCCCACCCTAGGGTCATTAAATTTCTGAGGTCCACAAACCCTGATGCATTTGCCCAGAAGTACCTATCTGACTCGAAGGCAATTTTGGGAGCACTGAGTCAGGGAGAACTTGATGTGGAAATTTCAAGGTACAAAACATTGGCCAGGGAAAGTTTGTCTGCATATGTTACTCGTCTGGAAAGAGCGCTGTAGAAGGCTTACTGAAAGGTGGGGTAGCCAGCCAGTGCCTTAAACCATGTGAAGTTGGGGCACATACTGCAACATGCAAAGCATTCTAAATTGCATCTCATTCAGTTAAGACTCCCAGATAGAAGGGTAACCCACGGACTATTGTGACTTGATAAAAGAACTCTGGGAGGTTGAAGATGAAGAGGGGATTGTAATTCTAGGGAGAGCGCAGCCCAGTGATCACAGCATCGGAAGACCCTTCCAGTGGGGACCAATGAGGTGCCATCATGGGATGAACTACTGAGGAGTTCAGGAAACAAAAAGTCTCTTTATGAAGGCTGCTCCTGGAAGTACAGGCACCAACCCTTATCCAACTGCATCTGCTATGGGGGTGGGGTGTCCACCAGGCATCTCCTGCTGACAGCAGCTCAAACTCGATGTCTTGACTATGAAAGTAAGAGAATTGACGAGATGTCTCCAAATGCTCACCACACAGCAGACAGAGATGGCACCAAGGTTTTCAGTTGGTAGTACCACCGCCCCAGCTCCCAGTGTGATGCCTCGGCCACCCCAAATCCCAGAAAACATATTTTGCCATAATTGTGGGAAGGATGGGCACATGAAGAGAGAATGCCAGTCCACAAAGACCTAGATAAAGTTGTATACAGGCTTCAAGGAGAGCTTGGAGGAAACGAATCAGCGATCGAGGAGTGCTGAAAATGACTGCAGTGAGGGTTCAAGAAGTAGTAACTCAAATCCTTATGTGGCTAAATCATCGTCCAGGCCCTGCTGCTGTCCTCCAGACTGGTCCAAAATAGCGGCCCTTCAATGGAGACTAACGTGGCTGTGAATGGTATTCCTACTGGGCTGTGCTGGACAGTGAGTCTAGCGGACCATTGTATTTAATGACTGGTATGACAAACACTTATCTGCTGTGCCCTTACAATCCCTGGAAGGCCTTCATGTGTGGGGCTGAGCGACAAGTCTTATCCCTACTTAGGATATGTCCGCCTCTGGTTGTCATTTCCTGCAGCTATAACTGGTGTAGAGGAGCAAGTCGAGACACTGGTCTTAGTGTGTCCCCTATTGGACTGTATGATGGGGTTCCCTGTTAGTGGGACCAACGCCCATATGTTTGGGAGACTGGCACAACTCTGTCGTGAGAAACAAGGACGACGGACTGGGAGGGCCCTAAGAATTCCTGCTCTGATCAAGAGGGCCTATGATTTGCAACAGAACCCCAAGGAAGTGGACCAGGATGAACTAGTAGGGGTCCGGGGTCATGTGGAAGAGGACCCCAATTCAATGGTACTGGCCCCTAATGCCCAGTGTACTGTTCAAGGGAGGTCCGCCTCCATAAAAATGTCAAGAACAAAATACTGATGTTGGACGTACCAAGCGATGGAAAACTGCCGGAAGGATTATTGGTTAAGCCCAGCATCTTGCCAGCTCATGCTCATGTCTATGCACGAAGAGTGATGGTCCAGATTCATAATGTGTCAGATCAGGAAATCGGGTGAACAGAGGATGCACCCTAGCTATGGTACACTGCACAGACACTGCAGTGTTGCCCAGCAACAAGCACCCTGGCAAGACAGAGTAACTCCCAACTTGTTTGATTTTGGTGACTCCCATTACCAGATAAATGGAAGACTAGAATTAGCCAGAAACTTGCCCAGAGAGATCAAGTGTTTGTTAAAGGAATGGGCGTGGGATGTGTCCACACATACGCCTGCAGGATGAATGGCAATTTCAAGAGAGGTCTCAACGCCCTAGCCCCTGCAGACATAGACAATGTGAGAAGACACTTGCAGAAATGCTCATGGCTGGTGTGATACAAGAATCCAGGGCCCATATAGCTTCTCCCATTGTGGCTGTGCATAAGAATAGAACAGTATGAATGTGTGTGGATTATCAGACCCTCAATAGATGGACCATCCTGATCAATACACCATGCCCGTATACAAGATGATCTGGATTGTTTGAATGGGAGCAAATGGTTCTCGGTGTTGGATCTTCATGTGGATATTACCAGATTCCGATGGCTCCAGAGGACCATGAGAAGACAGCCTTCATCTGTCCTTTGGGGTTCTACGAATTCCTGAGAATGCCTCAGGGATATCAGACGCCCAGCCACCTTCCAGTGACTGATGGAATGAGCAGTGGAGACAAGAATTTGCTGCAATGCCTGGTGTACTTGGACAATGTCATTGTGTTTGGGAACTCCCTAGAGGAACATGAGTCGACTGTCCAAAGTACTAGACCGACTGGAAGATTTTGGCCTCAAGCTGTCCATTGACAAGTGCCAGTTTTCCAAACCTCTGTGAAGTATGTGGGGCACATAGTGTCTACAGAGGGATAGAGACTGATCCTAGTAATGGTGAAGCCATGGCTACTTGCCTCAGCCCCACAATTTGAAAGAGCTACAACGTATCCTGGGATTCTGTGGCTACTACCGCCGGTTCATAAAGGACTATTCCAAAGTGATTCGCCACTCTTGAATCTTACCCAGGGTTACTCTCTTACCAATCAAAAATACAAAAAGGGCTGTCAAAAACCAGACAAAGCATATTTCCACCCAGGTGAACTTTTTGGGTCCCATTGGACGCCTGACTGTGAAGCAGCTTCCATGAAGTCATATACCAGCTCACCCATGCCCCATCCTCGCGCTATGCTGATCCCACAATACCCTATGTGCTGCATACTGACACCAGTCTGCAAGGTCTAGGAGCTGTACTGTACCAAGACCATGAGGATGGTTTGAGACCAGTGGCATTTGCCAGTAGGAGCTTGACCCCGTCAGAGTGAAACTACCCTGTGCACAAGTTGGAGTTCCTTGCGTTAAAATGGGCCATTGTCAACCAGTTTCATGATTACCTCTATGGGGCAAAAATATTGGTGAGGACTGACAATAACCCATTGACCTATGTACAGACTTCAGCTAAGTTAGGTGCCATGGGGCACGGTGGCTTTCTGCATTGTCAACATATGATTATGCTGTCTAATACAAACCGGGCCTGAATCATATTGATGCCGACACCCCTATCCGGGCCCATTTTCAAGAGCAACTGGGTCAGGCTGTCTGAACCTGACATCCGAGCATTGTGCCAAAAGTTTGATAGAAATGAACAGATGTCTACGGACACAGCGAACTGTTAGTAGATTGCTTGGGCCCTCTGACACCTGCATACTGGCTGCGATTGCCACTTATCTGCTCTAGATATTAGTGCACTACCTCAGTTTGACAATGACAGCATTCAGTGGGCTCAGTCCGAGATCCTATGATTCAGCCAGCACTTGATGCCTTCATGCAGGAAAAGATGTGTCCAAGTTATGTTCCTCTGATCTGCGAACCGCTTTATTGTTTAAAGAAGGCCCCAGGTTGAAACTGCTTAATCAGTTGTTGTATAGAGAGACTGCAGATTGGGGTGGCCAAATAGACAAGCAACAATTGGTCCTGTCCACAGCCTTCAAGATTTGGTACTGAGGTCCCTCCACAATCTATGGGCCGCCTCAGTACCAACTGGACCTTGACCTAGTACGATCTCGATTCTACTGGCCCAAGATGGGGCTGATGTTGAGCACCATGTAAGGACTTGTAGTTGCTGCCTGCAGAGAAAGCCCTGCCTCAGAAGGCTGCCCCCTTGTCAACATTACTACCAGCACCCCAATGGAAATAGTCTGCATAGACTTCTGAGTTTAGAGCCTGATCAGCGAAACATTGGCAATGTGTTAGTGGTTACGGACCATTTCACGTGGCATGCACAAGCTTTTCCTACCAAAGATCAAAAGCATCTACCATGGCCAAGGTGCTAGTTGAAAATTTCTTAAGTCCACTATGGTGCCCCCAGCGAATTCACTCTGATCAGGGCCGGGACTTTGAGAGTTGGCTAATCAAAGAAATGCTCTCTCTATAGGGGTGTGAAAGTCAAGAACCACCCTTATCACCCGCGGAGGGATCCTCAACCAGAATGCTTTAACCACACTCTGCTAGACATGCTAGGCACCTCCACCCAAATGATAAGCATAAATGGAGCCAGCAGATTAGCACCTTGGTACATGCATACAATTGCACGAAGAATGATGCTTAGCGGTTCTCTCCCTACTGCCTCATGTTCGGAGAGAGGCCCTGCTGCCTGCTGATGTCTGTTTTGGGGTTTCTCCCGATGGGGTCCGAGCTGAAGATTACCTGCAATATGTACAAAAACTGAAGGCTCAATTGAACCATGCCTCATCAACTGGCCCAGACAATGGCCACCAAAAGAAATCTAGCCAACAAAGAGAGACATGATAGAAAAGTAAAGGCTCAAGAGCTTAGGCCTGGAGACTGTGTGTTGTTCTTAAATTTAGGATTGCATGGTAAACACAAAATTGCTGATCAATGGCACCATCTTCCCATGTCATTAGTTGGAAAGTCGGATGATTTGCCAGTGTACAAAGTGCACCAGAGAATAACTCAAAGCTGTCAAGACCATGCACCGTAACCACTTGCTACCTATTGGTCAAGTTACAATTGAGGCTGAACCGCCGAGATTGATTCCCTGGACCAGTGACTCATCCTGCTGCAAGAAAAAAAACAGACTCAGCCTGCCCCGTGGTTGCCGATTTAAGACTTCCCGCAGCAGGCCCAGAATGATAGTGACTGCCAGTCTAACTCGGATGACAGTGAGTGTGATAATGCCTATTACCCCTCATATGAACTGAGTCAGTTGTTTGAGGAAATCCTGTGTTGAATTATGGGGATGAAGCTGGGCCTTCTGGACTGCCTAACACCCGGCATCATCCTTGGAGCCAATGCTCCCTGAAAGTGAAGTGCAAAGTATCACGTCTGAGGATGCTGAGTCTTTGTGTATTATGGAATTGTATGATTTGCCTCAAGGAGAGGCTGATGGTAGAGTCTTTCTAGTGACATGCCAGAACCTCAAGAACACTATGAGAGTGCTGACAAACCCCTTCAGTGCCAGTGTCTTCAAAATGAGCCAAGTGTTGCAAAACAGAGAGTACAGAGCAAGGGGCTGACAGTGCTCCCAGCTTGGATATTCCCCTTCATGCAGAGGCACCCCTCACAAGTGATGAAAGCTCCAAGACCATTGCTGAAAGTACAGAGACTGTGGTTGTTCACCCCAGAAAGACTGGCCAAACTGTCAAGCCAGTGGTGTGCTTCAGTTAAGATTCCCCGGGAGGCCAGTGGATTGCCTCTCAATGTAGTCCACAAAGGTGTTTATGTCTCTCAGAGCTCACTACCCAAATTGAGCTTGAGGGACCATTCCAGTTACTTGTTCTGCCTTATCACCATGGTGCCCCTGCCCCATCCATCCCCAAGTTAGCTGATAGGGAAGGCCCCTCTTGCATTGTTTAGAGTACAAGAAGTTATTACATGATTCTGTATAGTAATGTTCAGTTTACCTGTGTGAAATATGCAGAAAGTATTGTCAGAATGGAAATGATATAGTGGAGTACATTGAAATGTATAGTAAAGTGACAAGTTATGCCAAATGATGAATCAGATGGTACTTGTATAGCATAATAATGGTATAAATATCTTGTATATGTTGCATTTTCAATGTTATGATGGTACAGACTTGATGTGGATGCCAAGTTTTCTCAGGCAGGAAGGGTGTAACCCCCTACAAATGGGGGTTCCAAAAGTCTTCCTTGAGCTTGCCTAAGTGCTCACTGCCAGGCTGGTGTCCTGTGTTTTAGCAGTTTAAATGTGATTACCAGAGCCTGTATAGCCTCTGTACTGTCTCTTTAAGAGCTGCCTAATTGCAGCTTAAGTAAGCTCTGTTGAAAGATGTAACTATTTCTGAAAGTCATTTAGAGTGATAATGATAATGTAGTTTGTCTAACCTGCTTTCTTTGTAGCAAGGACTGTTTTATTTGTCTCCACTATCTCGGTCCTGGACTGCGAATTGGACCAAACAGTACTGGTGGGACCTAAAATGTAGCGACTACAGGAGCTGTCTGAATTAAAATCTGTAGGAACTGTAGTTTGAACTTTTGTGCATTTTTTGCAACTGAAGGGGAGCTCTTGCTTTGACTGACAGCCAGATCAGCCAACCAAATCTTTTGGATCTTGGGAAGTCCCGGCTGCTTGCAGTTTTCAGTTAGATCTAAGCTGGAAGCTGAACAAGAAAGAGCTCAAGTGTATTTTGGGCAGCAATCCTGAGTGGATTTGCATGGGAGAACTCTGAAAAGGTGAAGTTTTGGCCTGCATGTCGGTGTGCTGCTCCTGAGAGGAGAGAAGAGAATTATTTTGGACTAAATCCAAGTTTGTGTGACTAAAGTAAGCTACTGAAGTGGGCCAGGCTCAATCTGAAGAAGACCGAAGATTTTGCTGAATGCGATCAGCCTGTCAGGAGTTCCAGCTACCACTAAGCTCCGTGTGTGCAGAGACTTTGCAATTGTGACCGGTTCTGCCTGGTACAGTAGAATTCCCTTACATGTAAATGTGATATGAGCTGCTAGTGGGTCGTGAGTTAGCCCCCCACTGTGTGAACTGTGTTCTGCTTGCTGGAAGCTGTATCTAGCCCGAATTGACTGCATCTGAATTTGTTTCCATGCGGTCTGAGCCTTGCCAGACTGACCCAGCCAGACTACCCACTGCACAGAGAAGCCATCAACGAAAGACCTGCCTGGGGATCAGCCCCTGCTCCACGCTTGAACAGGAATGATGCCTCTGTGGCTCATGTGGGCCATGCTTCTCCTGGCATTCCAGATCAACCACCTGCAGTCTCGATTTTGTCCAGCCTGTGTCCAGTCTTGGTATCGTGAGTAAATACCTGGGTAGCTCCTGCAAAAACAGCTTAATCTGAGTGTGTCATCTGATTGTCTTGTTGTTTTGTTTCCTTTACAAACTGAGCCCTCTGGCTCGGATTACAAATATTGTATACTGTGCGTGTTGCGCTTTCCATCACAGGGCCCCAACCAGCTGCAACCCGGGCATCGGTCCTGGCTAGCCCATCTCTTCTCCACCTGGGTACCCAGAGATGGACTGTGTGGGGACTCAAAGTGCATGCATAACTGCTTGATTGATATAACCTTTAAGCTAATTAACCTGATTTTGCCCCTCCCTGTTCAAGTCCCCTGAATCAATCAGATCTAACTTTTCTGCATGTAATCTGACTGTGGTTCCAGTTTGTGCCCAAAGTACTGTACTGTTGCTATTTGCTGTGCATAACCTTGTTTTACAGGAGGTCCCCAGGGTCGAGCCAGAGGAACCAGCCCTGGTGGTAAGTGCAAACAGTGTGGGTACTTGTGTGGTGTACCAGGGTATTGTGAAAGTGATAACTGTACAGTGTTCAGGCCACTAGAGGGAAAGGAGGAGGTTACAGTGTCCCGGAGGGCTGTGCCCAGGTCAGCTTGACCACTACCAACCCCTGATCTCCGGGTGGAGGCACCCGTTTCAGAACTCAGGCCCCTTAACCTGCTACTAGCCAAGCAGGCGGGTAGTAGCCCTTGGGATAGCGCCACCTAGGGTTACATAACTCTAATAATATAATTTATCTCTCTTGGCATCTCTTTTAAAGATTACATTAGCTCCAAACAATTTAGCTTGCATGCTCGATTCTTTGGTGCCCAGTACCACTAATTTATTCTTACGGCAGGACAATTTATACCAATCTCAAATATAAAACAGCTTTACTATGAAGATTAAATCCTATAAAGGCGGGCAGCCCCACACCTCCTCAGTTCTCCCCAGAGACCAAAAGCAGAATGCCATAAGGGAGAAACAGGGGATTCCAAGTACCCAATAGCATAGAAAAACAAAAGCAGAAGGCCCACCCCTGTGGAAGTGAAGAGAGACAGGAAAAGGGGGAAGGAGGGAGGAAAGCAGGGTCTGCTGCAAGAGATCCTCTCAAAGATCTACTGTTACGGTAAGTCCAGTTACGTAACTGTACTATTTTACTTTGAGGTTATCTCTTGCAGACCATCACCAGTAGGACTGAGTCCCAAGCAGCTCTGGTACTACAGACTGACAGTCTGGGTGGTAGACAAAACAAAAGAATAACAGCCTATGAAAGGAGACCTGAAGAACAGCTAGGCTGAAGTTGGCCCCTACGCCTAGAGGCTATGTCCAGACTGTAATATTTGGTGAAAGTGTGGACAGTGCTCCAGATGGCAGTAGTGCAAATGTCAGCAGCTGACACATTTCTGAAACAAGTTACCGAGATGGCTGTACCCTAGTGGAATGGCCTTTAA
This sequence comes from Neoceratodus forsteri, assembly GCA_016271365.2. Taxonomy (NCBI): domain Eukaryota; kingdom Metazoa; phylum Chordata; order Ceratodontiformes; family Ceratodontidae; genus Neoceratodus; species Neoceratodus forsteri. Next base: position 1,100,730,836 of record CM057451.1, read on the forward strand.
CCCCTCCAGGAAGTTTCCTGCTGTACTACTGGTAACAGAGGATACAATTGGTTAGCCATTTCAACAAACACTGTTTGGACACTGGAGTGCACACTTTCTCAGAGGCAGATGAGAACAAACAACTGCTTGGACTTCCGAGTCTTTAGTCTGGTGTGCATAGTACCTTTAAGATTCTATGCATATCCAAGGTATGGAGCAATGCCTTCCTTAATTTGAGTGCTCCAGATAATAAACAGGCAGGTGGATGGACTGATTCAAAGTAAACTCCAACACCACCTTAGGAAGAAACTTAGGATTGTTATGCTAAGACACCTTGGCTAGATTTACAAACAGCCAAAATCCGCACATGTGGAAAAAGGCTTACAAAACTGTGGAAACACAAGTGTGGCATATTCACAGTTAAAATTTCTGCAAGTGCGGAAAATCATAAAACAAGCGAGAATTCACGAAATCGTAAGTGCTGAAAATTTGCAACATTTCTTCCGCAGCTGCAGAAATATAAAAGGCCCAGCAGGCAGAACAACAGCAGGTGATCCATATTAAGTGGAGCAGGAGACTTTGCAAAAGTTGCAGCAGAACCAGCACTCCCAGTGAGGTAAGCACCTGTCCCACAACTGGGACCATAGTAGCACCAGCAGGACCTTGCACCCTGTGGCAATATGTATCTGTTGGTTGTGTCTCTCTGGGTGTTTATTTCTCTGTATCTGTAGCACACACTTCTGGCTGCTACCATCTCTGCCTCTACTGCCTGTGGGGCTCCTTTACGAGCTGTACTGGGTCATGTGATTGTGGTTTGTTGTCTTTTAGTACAAACGTGTGCTATTTGTGTTGTGACAACTGACACTACTATAACAGCCCACAGGTCTGCAGTTGCTGGTGCCTGAACCCCACTATAATTGTATCCCAATTGTTAGTACACTGCTTTTTCTCAGGGTGAGTTGCCTACTACTTTGTGGTGCTGCATATACAAGAATATTTTTCCGCTAACCGTGGAAAAACAGTGACTTTTCTTTTGCTCAGGAACTTCCACAGCTGCACTTTTTCCACAGTCCGCAGTGCATTTTCCACAGCTGTGGAAGTTTTGTGTATACCACTCAGCGCACTACCCATTTTTTCTGCCACTGCACCAATTTTGAGACTTGCAAATTTTTGGCACCTTCCAAGTGTTTTGAGAATCCAGCCCTGCTTTGTGAAAAATCAAATAAGGTTCCTTACACATGAGGGCCTGAAGCTCAGAAATCTTCTGAGCAGAAGTAATGGCAACTAAAAATAACGCTTTCCATGACAAAAGCATAGCTCGTATGACACAACCGGTTCAATGGGAGGCAGCGAAGTTTTTCCAACACAAAATTAAGGTCCCAAGGCAGGACAGGGTCCCAAATTTGGGGCTTCAAATGCAAATGCCCCTCAAGAATGTACGAGACACATCAAGTTGAGCCACAGAATGCCCATCCACAGGTACATGATATGCAGAGATGGCAGACAGATGTACCTTGAAAGAGGAGCACCACAAGCCCTAGTCCGAGAGGGACAAAGGTATTTCAGAACCTGATCCACTGGACAGGTGAAGGGATCTAAATGGTGTGATACAGCCCAAAAGTGAAGCACTTCCATTTAATAGAGTAAGCAGCCCTGGTGGAGGGCTTCCTGGCTGTCACCAGGACATTCTGCTGCTCTGGGGAACCCCATACCTGGGCGGCGACTATGTCCTCAGGAGCCATGCATGGAGATGGAAAGACTTGAGGTCCAGATGGACCAAGGTGTGCTGGTCCTAGCACAAGCCTATGCAAAGGGGCAGGGACAACGGAGGTTGCACCGCCAGGTGCTGCAGCAAGGGGAAACAGATTTGACGAGGCCAGAAGGGGGTGATGATGATCACTGTAGCCCCTCCATCTGGAATTTGATTAGAACTCATTGAAGGAGCGGTAAGAGAGGGAAACTGTACAGAAACCTCCCTGTCCAGAAGAGGAATAATGTGTCTCACTAGCAAACTCCAGGTCCTGGATCTAGTGAGCAGAAAAGCGGCAGTTTTTATGCTGTGGGGACACAAAAAGGTCCACCTTGGGCCAATCCAATCCATCACAGAGGTCTTCTACCACCGAGGTCAGAAGTTCCCACTCATGGACTCTGGACTGCAAGCAGCTTAGGCTGTCTGCCAGGATGTTTTGGTCTGCCGAACATGCATGGAGTTCCAGACCGTGCTCGATGGCCAATACCAGACCCTCATCTCTTCCTGCAAAGGGATAGGAATGAGTCCCTCCTGCTTTTTGTATAATAGCATGCACATGTTGTCCATCTGAACCAAGAGCGGACCTGGGGAGAGCGGAGTCTGGAAGGCCTGCAGGGCAAACAGGACTGCTCACATCTCCAGGATATTTATGTGGAGATTCTCTCCACCTCAGACCATGTCCCATGAGTTTGGTGGGTCCCCAGGTCAGCCCCCAACTGAAGCAGGAAGTGTCCATTGTAAGGACCTGCTGAGGGGAAGTATACAAAAAGGAACACCCCTGAAGCAGGTTCTTGGGCTCCAGCCACCACAACACCACCTTCTTGACCAGATCCGATACCAACACCAGTTGATCCAGGGCGCCCATGCATTGGTTCCACTGGAACTGCAGCATCCACTGAGGGATTCTCATGCTAGCCTGGCCAGGGGAACTGTGGCAATGGCCACAGCCATGAGGCCTATAATCCTCAGAAAAACCCTTGCCAGAACGTGATGGCTGGAGTAAAGAAGATGGGCCTGGTCCATCAGACACACTGCTCTGTCTGGGAGTAAGAAGGCTTTCCCTGGGTGATGTCCAGCACTGTCCCTATGTACTGGAGGCACCAGCAAGGGTCAAGAAAGACTTTGGGAGGTTGATGGTAATGCCCAAAGCTTGGAATAAGCTGCAGGTGTGAGAAGGAGTTTGAATGAGATGGTCCCTGGACAGGGCTGCTAGCAGCCAATTGTCCAAGTAGGGGAATATGTAGAATCCTGCCATTTCAAGACAGCTGCCACTACCATCAGGCATTTGGTCAAGACCCTGGCGGCTGAGGACAAACCAAAGGGCAGAAATCTGAACTGGCGGTGAACCCCTGGGAGTGGAAGTGCAGAAAGCGCCGTGGAAGAAACCTTGATATGCAGATCGGCATCCTGCATATCCAGAGAACAAAGCAAGTCCCCTGATGTAGCAGGGCAGTAACCCTGCAGGATGACCATCCTGAACCATTTGTACTCTATAAACAGGTTTGGCTGGCTTCAGTCCAGGATGGGTCAAAGGTCTCCCATCTGCTTGGGGACCAGGAAGAAGTTGAGTAGAACCCCTCCCTGCTGACACTGCAGGGCTGGCTCTACAGTCTTTTTTCGAAGCAAGGCCTCAATTTCCTCCCAGATAAGAGGGACATGGATGGGAGGCTACAAGGAATTGCCTGAGGGTTTTCTGGAGGCCACTCTATGAATTCGAGAGTGGCCATGCTCTATGAGCTGCAGTACCCAGTTGTCTGTGGTGATCTCCCCATCTGTCCAGGTGCAGGGAAAAGTGACCCCCTCTAACTGCTGCCTGGTGAACAACTTGGGGGATGGCAAGGAGTGAGGAGGGGGAGCACCCACTGTTGAGGCTGCTGCTGCACCTTGGGCACTATGGGTGGTGGCAGATGCGGAGTGGGGTAACCACCACTACTTTGTGTGCTTGCCCTGGGCTTTGGGAGGAGGTCGGACCTGTCTGTGGGAAGAGCGATGAAAGGGAGCCCTCTGCCCCGACTTTCACTGGGTATGGTACATGGAGTAGATGATTTGAGAGCCCATTCAAGGTCTGGATTTCGGAGATGATATCCTGAACATCTCCCCCAAAAGTCTGACATCTCTGGAAGGGGCGCCCATTATGTTACATTGGATGTCCCATGAAGCCTGAGACCCATAGCCAGGAGTGGCATTTCATACAGATGCCCATGGCTACTGCTCGGCCAGAGGCATCTACCACATCACAGGCAGCCCTGGAGGATTTGGGTACCGATGTCCGAGCCCATTTTGAGGGCCTTGAGGGTCTGTTGCTAAGAAGGGTCATCTGGCATGGTTAGTCCAGCCTCCCTAGCCTGGTCCCATAGGGGGTTATGATACTGTACCATATGGGCCAAATAATTGATGGTCAGAGTGGCCTAGGGCGAAGGCACGCCGCCCATCCGTCCAGCTTGTCGAGACTCCCGTCAGGAGAGAGGGAGCGATGTTTTGGCCTCTTGGTTTGGTTGTGAGCTGCATTGATGATGACCGAAATCGGCCTTGGGCTGTTCGCAAAATACGGCTTGCCAGCCGGGCATGGTACAGTCTGTCAGCCTTTTGGACACTGGCCGGGATTGTATGGTGGTGGTCAAGCAGCCCGGTAATGTCCTCATAGGAGTCAATGATCGGGGATCAATGGGGGCATCGGGCTGACATAGGTAGATGGCCAGCCAATGCCTCTCAGGATCCTGCTCCTCTGTCTCCCACCCATAGTGGCCTGTTGTGTCTCATGATGGCAATGAAAGTGGGGTCATCCGGGAGGGGGTGATATGGGGAGTTTATTAGGAAAATAATCAAAAATACGACATCATGAAGATAATACAGTACAGGATTTACAGGAGTACAAAATGAAAGGAAGAAAAGAAAATTATGTAACACATTCACCATAAATCTAAGAACATTCCTTAAAATTGTGAGCAAAAAGACAGAAGCTGTTAAACTGAAAAAAAAAAAGGAAAAATAAGAACTCAAAACATCTTATCTGGACTTAATATGTATCCTATACTAATAATAAAGGGGCAAACTCTAAGTACCTTAAAGAAAATTAATGTATCAACAGAATGTGCATATTTAGAAAATAAGGAGCTGAACTGTTCAAATTATCAAGTGGCTGGTACACCAGTGTCCGCTATACCCATGGCATATTCTTCCTTACTGCCATTAGATGATTTTTATTCCTAAATTTCGCTTCAGCATAGTAGATATTCTTTAATTCTGTGTTCATTTGCTGGATTCATTCTGTATATGAAATAAGTTTTTGTTGGAGGGTAAAAGGCTTCTAACATTCCACAAATACCATTTAATTATCATCAAGACTACATGCATTGTACTTTTATGCCATCTGGCCCCTGAATCCGTGTAATAACCTAGTGTAAGTGTTTCATGTTGTACTGACTTAAACCAAGGCTCTTTCCAAGTGGCAGATAGTAATTCCAAAAGTTACGAATGTAGGAGCATGTAAAAAGAAGGTGGTCTGTGGTTTCCAGCTGTTGGGAACATTGTGGCCAGTTGCATCCTGTCTTTCATTTGTCTGTGCTTTTGATTTGCTTTTACGTTAATTCTGTCATGACAACTTAGCCAATGTAGGTCCCACATCGTGACAGGGATTCTACTTTCTTTTAATGAATGTAGTAAAGATGTTCGGTGTTGAGGAGGGATCTTTGGGAAAGTATCAGTATCCTGAAAATGCTGCGTCAGGGTCCAGGTGTAAACCTCTTTCCTGGATTTAGTAAGTATCATCTGGCTGGTGATTTGCCATGTTTTTAACTTCAAGAATACTTCCCTGATATAACTGGGAGCATTTAAAGATCTTCTTAAGGGGCCAAGGCTACCCCTATCCCATTGTTCTAAACTAGGTTTACAGGACAAAAGCAGAGTCCAGCTTTGTCCAGTAAATGTGAGTATAGGTTTCAGATTGGCGCAGGTGAATATACTAAAAAACAAAAAACAATGGGGTTAACCATCATTAGAGCTCCTTGTTTGACTGGTAGGTTCGTAATGTTTCTTTTGATGGGATTCAGTCTGCTGCCCCAGACTGTCTGGTAAAAATACCAAGCAAGGTAGTTTTGAAGGGGGGATACATAACTAATGTATAGATATATTGGTAATGCAGCCGCCCATCTGCAGTGGTTGGATTTCGGCTTAATGCCAGTGACCTGGGCTCGGAATGGACCCAGGTTGTCGGAGGGCCAGCCGGGTGAAGGATAAAGCATCCTATGGATTGCCCTCTCCGGGAGGAGGGAGGAGGTGACCAGTGCATGACAGACCCTGGTGGAGGCCGGGTAGCGCAACAGCTGGCCCCAGAATGTAATTCAAGGGGTGGGGTGGACGCTGGCCATCATTGCATCGCCCCACCCCGTGACATGGAGAGAAAATATAGCTGCCTGCCGCCTGGATGAAGCCTGCCCCTCCACTCCGGATGAGCTCCTAGGCCGGCTCTCTGACCTATCCTGACATTGCGGCACCTAGGCCCAGTGCCGCAACCCTGCCCTGGGGGTAAGCCAGGTATCGGGAGTCGTATAAATTGGGAGTGAGAGTGGAGGAGGCCATGACCGAGGCTGAGGTAACGGCAGCAGGTGGCACTAAAAAGTATATATATAAAAAAAGAAATATTGTTAATAAATATGATTTTATGAGGTGAATCCTTTCGTTTCCCTAATTGCCACCTGTTCCATTGTGCAACTAAAGACCTTCCCTGCTGCAACGTGGGTTCCCAGTTTAATCTATCTGAATTTACTTCCCGTAAGTGATGCCCAGAATGTTAATTGGATCTGTAGTTAACTGAATTAGTTAAGTGTCAGTGGCTCAGTAGGTAGCACACTCCGCCTCTGAGGCCGGAGATCAGCAGGCTGTGGGTTCAGTTCCACATCTGGCACTTGGGTTAATATCCCAGTACTGACACTGTAGTGCAGCATGAGAGGGTGCTGCACTTCTGAGGTGCCGCCTTCGGATGAGACGTTAAACCGAGGTCCCATCTGCCTGGATTGGTGGTAGTTCAGGTGGATGTCAAAGATCCCATGGCACTTATCGAAAGAGTAGGGGAATTTCCCGTGTCCTGCCCAAATTTCCTCATTCACTAAAAATACCATCAACAGCTTAATCTGTTTCAAGGTCAGTTGGCATTCATCTGTATTCCCCTTCCCGGGTCATGCCTGAAAACAGGCAGGATTTGTCTAGTGCACTTACCCGTCAACAAAAGCTAAATAAAAATAAATAAAAATTCCTACTAAAACAGATTACTGGAGTCCTAACTGGCACTCTGTACATTTATCTAAATTCAAAGTGCCTCCTGTGTATGTTGCATGTATGTTTTAGAGCTGAATCGCTTGTTCTGCTGACATTCTGTCTGCTACTAAGATGCAGAGGTCATCTACATAAAGCTACAGCTTTATGTGCAACAATAGTGTCACATATGCGAACAGACTGTAAAATGATGGAAGAATTCAACAGTCTCAGTAAGGATCGATGCAGAAAGCATATAATAGGGGCTCAATGGGCATCCTGCCCGACTCCTTTGATGCGGTAGCATAAAGCCTTTCACCCTTTCACAATGGGTCTAACGGTGGCAGTCTTATATAGACATTTTACCCAACCAATAGATTGCTCGGTATACCATATTTCGTAAGAGTAGCCCATAAAATGTCGTGACTAACCGAGTCAAGGCCTTTTGTTGATCCAGTGACGATATAAAACCAGATAACTTGTTACTATTAACATGCACAAAGAAGTCTCTAACTAAAATCAAATGTTCAGTAATGTTCCTACCAGGAATCAAGCAGGTTTGTGCCTGTGAGATAAGTGTTTCAGCCACTACCAAAGGCCGAGAGTTTAAAAATTTTCCTAGAATTTTAAAATCAATGTTAAGCAGACAAATGGTCTCCTTTTATTTATGTCCTGCTTGTTACCTTCCTTAAATAAATACAGTCCAGTCATCATCCTAAGTGACAGTGAGCTTGAATTCAATATACTGGTGAAGACTGCAACCAATTCAGTGGCTAAGTTCGGGCCAGTAGCTTTATAGAGTTCACAAGTGAGTCCTTCACCACCAGGGCCTTATCTGTAGCTAAAGAAAGTATGGCTTTCTCATCTTCCAGAGGGAAAATATTCTGTACTAAATCATCTTAAAATTCCAGTGAATATGCCGTGTAGTGAATGAGTCAAAAATGCTCCTACGTGGCTTGATTAATGAGGGTTAGCTGAAAAAGTTAGGAGGTGTGCTGGGTCACAATCCTTAAAATGCCCTGTATATAGTGGGATATGGGGGCGTGTCGTGATGCCTCATTCCCCTTCTAAGGATGCCAGGCTGTGACAAGCTGGCCTATGGTATATGGGAAGGCAACACGCTGTGTTTCAGGTTCACAGAACAAAATGTACTTTTATTGCTTCAAATGTGAGTTGTTGAGCTGTTTTTCCCAAAGACTCTCTCTATGACTTAAACATTCTCTTTGGTGTTCAGCTGTGGTTCCTCTCTCACAGGGCAGCAGTTTCCAGCTTCTCTCTCTCCTCCTTGCTGGATTCCTCTGCCTTTTAGCAAACTCTCTAATTGGCCACACCTGTGAGGCATTCCCCCCTTGCCTGTTGCAGTCTCTACATTTCTTCCAGTCTCATCCAGGGGTTAACCCTTGTTCCCGGTGTTGTGTTTACCCTGTCACATACCACCCCCTTGTGCTTGTGGCACAGTTGGTTGGCCCTTGACTCCCCTCCCAGGACAGGAAGTTCGCATTTCCATTCAGGGTCCCAGCCGGTGGTACTGTGAAGGAAAATGGCTGGAGGGCCAAGTACCACCTGGTGATGCGGGGTTGTCGCCCTTCATCACTTGGAGCCAACGTAGAGGGCATAGTCTGTAACCAGGATGAACTGCTAGCCATGCAGGTAGTAGCGGAGGGTATCCACAGCCCACTTGACTGCAAGACACTCTTTTCTATTACTGCATAGTTTTCTCCTGGGGAAAGAGTTTTGGGCTGAGGTAGAGGATAGGATGCTGCTCCCCTCAAACTCCTGGGGGAGCACGGCTCCTAGCCAGACTTCAGAGGCGTCAGTTTGCAGGATAAAGTCCTGTTGAAGTCAGGACTGCGTAACAATGGCTCTCTGCACAGTGCCACTTTAAGTTGTGTGAAGGCCTGGTCACCTCCTCTGACCAGTGGACCCTGTTGGGGCAGATTTCTGGGTGAGGTCTGTAAGAGGGGCTGGCAAGGGTAGAGAAGTGCGGTATGAACCCGTCGGTAGTACCCTGCCAACCCTAGAAGGCCCTCACCTGGGTTTTTGTGGTGGGTACCGGCACTCTGCTATGGCTTGGACCTTACTGATCAAGGGTCTCACCTGTCCATTTCTATACAGTACCCTAAGTACTTTGTCTCTGCTTTGGCCAAAGCGCACTTTGCTGGATTGACTGTCAGCCCTGCTTCTCGGAGGGACTGTAGTACAGCTGCCACCTTGGATACATGGGATTCCCAATCAGTGCTGTGGATCACCACGTCATCCAGGTAAGCAGCTGCATACTGGGCATGGGGTCGCAGCAAGTGATTCATGAGCCTTTGAAAGGTTGCAGGCCCATGTAAGCCAAAGGCATGGCACGGAACTGGTATAGTCCAAAGGGGTAGAAATGCTGTCTTTTCCCGAGACTCTGAGTCAAAGTGATTTGCTAGTACCCTTTGTTAGGTCCAATGTCGTGATGTACTTGACTTCCCTAGTCTATCCAACAGTTCATCTACCTGAGGCATGGGGTAGGCATCGAACTTCAAGATGGCACTGACCCTGAAAATCAATACAGAAGCCGGGTAGCCCCACCTTCTTTTGGTACTAACACTATGGGACTACTCCAGTCACTGCTGGATTCCTCAATCACTCCCAACTCTAGCATGTCCTGTAACTCCTTCTTAACTGTGTCTTGGATGGCTTCTGGCAGTGATACAGTCGCTGCGCACTTTCTCCCCTGGCTCTGTTTCTATATGGTGAGCTATCACATGGGTTGTCCCGGGAGGAAGGAGAAAACATCAAAAACTGGCTTACCAACTCTCCTAGTTGCTGTTTCTGTTTGTGAGACAGCTGCTCTCCCGATTGGGACTTGTATCCTCAGATTGTCATCTGGCACTTGGGGTCCCAGATCCACCATGTCTGGTTCAGGGAAATCAATAGGTTATCCCTCTGGTTCCAGAATTTCAGCAAACTGACATGGTAGATCTGGGTCTCTTCACCTTTCTGGCTGGCAAACTTCATAGTCAACTGGGCCCACCCTCCGGGTCACTAGTAAGGCCCTTCCATTTGGCTAGAAGCTTATTCTGACTGCTTGGCAACAACACTAGTACCTGGACCCCTGGTTTATATTCCCTCAACGGGCTCCTGATTATAGTAGTACTCTTGTCTATGTTGAGCCTTCACCAGATTCTCTCGGGCAAATTTTCCCACCTGATCTAATCTTTCCCTCAATTGCAGGACATATTGCACCACATTTTCAGTCATGGAATGGGTTTCTCCCACATCTCCTTTACCACATCAAAACACCTTGTGGCGGTGCCCATAGAGGAATTCAAAGGAGCAAACCCTGTAGAAGCTTGAGGGACCTCCCACATTGCGAACATCAGTAAGGGAAGTAACTTGTTCAGTCCCTGACCTCAGTGGTTATGAACTTTTGAAGCATCATTTTAAGTGTTTTGTTGAATCGCTCCATGATGCCATCCGTCTGGGGATGGTAGATCGAGGTCCTTATGGAGCTGATTCCCAATAAAGTACAAACTTCCTGAGTCAGGCGGGACATGAAGTTAGTTCCCTGGTCCGTCAACATTTCCTTGGTATTTCCATATGACTAAAACCTTTAATAGCCCTCCAGCTACAATTTTGGCTGGAAATGCTTCATAACGGGATGGCCTCGGGTACGGGTAGCATAATCTACAATCACCAAAATGTATTGGTACCCGCAGCACTCTTTCAGTGGTCCACTATATCAATCCCAATCCGGTCAAAGGTGCCTCCATAACAGGTAAGGGCACTAAAGAGGCCCTGGGATTGTTCTTTGGAGCTACTAACTGGCACTCGGAACAAGATGCACAATAATCTTTAACATGTTGATAGATGCCTGGCCAAAGAATCGGGGTAACAGTCAGGCTAGTGTATTCTCTACCCTACAGTGCCCAGCCACCGGAATAGAGTGGGCAAGGTGTAGTAATTCCCCGGAAAGACTTGAGGGACTAGCAGCGGATGTCAGGTATCCCTGTTTGGACCTCTTTACTAACTTGATACAGGATACCTCCTTGTAACTCAAAATGAGGATAGCCTGCTGCCGATTCTCATCTACCACTTCCCTTCCTGACTGCCAACTGGGTGTATACGGCTGAGTATGCCGTCAGCCCTTTGTTCTTTGGCAATGTCCAGGCAGTGCTTTAATACATCCTGCTCTGATAAGGATGGCCCTCCTGAACTGTGGTTAAATGGGTCTGTGTTAGGGTTGTCCTGTGGGTCTGGACCCACTTTTGCCTTTCGTCACCTCCCTACTGTGCATCTGCCCTTCGGGTCCCCTTTTCTTTGCTGCCATACGTTCTTGCTTAGATTTGCGGGTTCTGGTCTGGGCATTAAAATCCCTGGGTCCAGGAAAGGAAAACTTCCCCAGCTGCAGGTGGCTGGCCTCCCTCCCTTCCCGACCCTGAGACCGGGTAGTTACCAAAGATAAGTCTGCTTTTCATGAGTCGTCAAACCATTTCCAATCTCTCCCCAGTAACACCGGATAGGGTAACCCTGGGGCAACCCCCACCTTTATAGTCTCTGTTTGACCCCCAGAGTAAGTATAACCATAACACCAGGGTAGCTTTACATCCCCATGCACATCAGATGGGGATGGGGTTCTGGTCCTGCCAGCATCGGGGTTCACCAGGGCCACCCTGACTAGGGTCTGGCAGCTTCCTGAGTCCACAGAGCCTCAGTCGCTTCCCTTCTACCTTGACAAGGATCGCAAAAATCTCGGGATTCAGGGCCCCACCCCACTGTACAGTGAATACCCATCTGTAAACGTGCAATCTATGAAGGTACAGTCCATGTGGGGCAGTTCCTTGCAAAGTGACCCTCTGTCCACATGAGAAACATGCCCCTGTGTCACTGCTATAGGGTGAGCCTCCAGGCTTAGGCAGCGGGCCCTCCAGAAATGTCTCCTTGGGCTGCTAGGTTGTCACCTTTCCCAGAGTCTGACCCTTATTTGGCCCTAACCCCTCCCTACATGCCCCAGGTGCCTTCACATTTCCAGACAATATTCCTTCAGTCTGGCTCCTGGGGTAATTCCCCTCTTCCCAGGTGGCCTTGCAAACTAGATCATGGGGGGGAGGAGAGTTCAGCATCCAACACTTGTTCTGAGATCTGCATTTGGGGTTTATCGCCAACGAACACAGGTCCGCAGTTGTTGTCCCTGCTCTAGGTCGTGCATCTGCTGCAAATTTGAAGCTCCGAACCTCCAGTAACTTTCTGCATTGATGCCTAGGTGGTCTAGGATGGGCGCCTTCACCTCTGTGTACTCCCCGGCTGTGGTACTGTCCATAGCTCGATAGGCTGCTGGGCTTCCCGGTCAGACAGGGGCAAGGCGGACAGCCCACTGGGGTCTGGGCTATCCAGCAACTTCTGCCTCTCGCTCAAGCGTTACCAGGAATGCCTCAGGATCATCCTCAGATGTCATTTTGGTCAGCATGGCGTTCATCCTAGGAACCCCAGGCCTCACGATAGCCAGACCAGCCTCACAGTAGGTTCTCGTTGTGGTTGTAGCACCAGGAACTGCAGGAGCTGCTGTTGTTGTTGCCCCAGCTGTGTAAGAAACTGCTGTTGTGCCTGGCTGCAGCCCGCTGTTGTGCCTCCTGCTGCTGCTGAGCCAGCTGGGTGAGAACCTGTTGTTGCTGAGCCTGTTGTGCTTGTTGCTGTTCAGCGGGGAACTTCAGCACTTTCTCCATATCCATTTTCCAGAAGGTAACTAGTCCTGCTCACTCCAGCAGGGGGTTGCAATCCACAGTTGGCACCACGTGTGACAAGCTGGCCTATGGCATATGGAAAGGCAACATGCTGTGTTTCAAGTTCACAGAACAAAATGCACCTTTATTGCTTCAAATGTGAGTTGTTACTCCAGAAAATCATAAGCAGTCAGTTCAACTTCCTCAGCCTTGTCAGGTAACATAAAGGTTAACATAAAAGTTATTTCAGGCTGACTTGACAAAGGAATCTTTGTACCACCTATAGGGGCCAACAGTTTGTTCAAGATACAGTCTTAAATGAAGCACAGACAGTTTCCTTTAACCTTCTCTTCAGGCAGTTCTCAGCAGTATATTCTACTCACTGTTATTGGCCCAGCTGCTAAACTAGTCCTTTCCTCAGGACCCTGTGCTCCGGGCATGGTCTGGTTCTCAGTAGCAGGCTTCAGCTGTTTTTCCCCAAAGACTCTCTCTATGACTTAAACATTCTCTTTGGTGTTCAGCTCTGGTTCCTCTCTCACAGGGCAGCAGTTTCCAGCTTCTCTCTCTCCCTCCTTGCGGATTCCTCCGCCTTTTGTAAACTCTAATTGGCCACACCTGTAGGCTTCCCCCCTTTGCCAGTTGCAGTCTTTACATTTCATCAGTCTCATCCAGGGTTAACCCTTGTTTCCCAATGTTGTGTTTACCCTGTCACACAGGCCCAAGGAGGAAGACTCACTACTGACACTTATCAGTGCTGTCTGTGTCATAATTCCCGCTATCTTCAGGCAGACGATCGACCAAGCATCTGGCTAACCCAGCATCAGACCTATCCCAGGGCGTAGCGAGATCACTAGGGCCTGAAAATAGGGGGCCAGAAATGGGGTCCAAAGGAGGTCGTCTTTGAGAGGTGAGTGGGGCCGGTCATCCAGGCTGGGACCTGTGTCTGCATGAAGGACCACAAGGCTGAAATCAGACCATGGTAATCAAAGGGGCAGTGCCAATCCCAGGGCATTGGTAATTATGGACCAGCACCGGTCCCAAAGGTGCCAGGTATGGATGGCCTGAGCAGGCCCTGCCTGCACAGTGTAGGGGTATGCAGGCACCAGACCAGCAGGAGCTGGCGAGGGTACCCAGGCTGATTTTCTATGGGCACAGGTTGTGGTAGGACAGTCGCCAGTCCCACCAAAGTGGGTTGCAGAAGGACAGGTGATGAGCCCACAGGCATTGGCTGAGAGTGCAGGGCGATGTGGGTCCCAAGGGATGCAGTAGAGGTAACTGTTATGGCCCAGCAGGCATCAGCCAGGAGTAAAATATGGAGGGATCTACAGGCACCAGCTGTGAAGAGACTGCACGGGTGGAAGGTGATCCTCCATGTGAAGGCTGAGGAGAGACCAGGCCCAAGGAGGTGCCGGTGTCCTGCAGTGTCTGCCCGAGAAGGTGGAGCAGAACCCGATGGCGCTCCTGGAGGATGGACCACAGTCAGTGGTGTGAGTTGTCGGAGGGGTGGCAGTTTGGAGACTGGCATTCCGCCACCTGCATCAGTCAAAAGACTCTGGCTGAGCCGCCTGACTGCGCCCACAGAGAATAAGGGATGTAACAGCAAGGGCTAGGGGCAGGATTTGAGTACCCTGACCAAAGACCCACCGCCTGCGAGGGAGACCTGGTGGGCAGCAGGATCACTGGTAGCCCTGTAGAAGTTAGGGTGTGTAGGGCTGAGGAGGTTGAACCCAGGTGGGAGAAAACCATTTCATGGTGAAGACTGCTTGTGTGGGGACCATGAGTGGGAGGCAGACCGAGGTCAGTCCCAATCCTTTTCCCTGTGCTTATGTTTCCAAGTAGTTTTGTCCTGGGACTTCGAAGATGAAGACCTCGAGGAATGAACCAGGAAACAGAGGAGCTCCTGGCATGCAGTTCCCATTCACTGAGGCGACCTTCTACTTAAAGAGGTGGTTCTCCAGCATCTTCTGGTGATGTCTCCTGGTGGCCAGGTTGAAGTTCTGGAAGGCCTCACAGGCTTGGGCATTCGGTCTGGGCCCTGGGTACAACACGAGGCAGACGTCCGTGTCTTTGTCTGGGATCTGTTTGCCACAGGCCACTCTTGGAGCCGTCAGAAAATGAGGATGGTTTTGAAGACATAACTCCTCAGGTGAGAACACAGAAATTTCAGTGTTAAACTAATTAAAAATTGAAAATAATAAAGCGTGGTTAAATGCAGGAAAATGGTGTTCGACTATAGCTCGGCGGTATCAGTAGTCCAACATGCACTGGTTGACAGGGAGGAAAGAACTCAGCAGGGTGTGGGGCGCCCGCCTTTATAGGATTGGTTGACATCAGAGACTGATGTCAGAGTAGGTGGCCCCTCTGGTGAACTGCTAGCTAGAAGGTTTCCATGTGGTGCTAACATCTGGTGGCTAAGTCCTACTGGTGATGGCCTGCTGCAAGAGATGCCCTCATAGTAAGAGTAAAGTTTCTACTACCACTACATTTCTTCTAGTATTACTACTACTACTACTACACATGTCTTATAAGAGACTCCTCTCATAAGGTTTAGGCTTTGTGGTCCTCTCACCCAAACCTCATGCTCAAGTCTCTTATACCATAAAGACATCCCTTGGAGGCCCTATTAACTTATATGTAACCCTCCTACAAATGGGGTTCCCGAAAAGTCTTCCTCGAGCTTGCTCTAAATGCTCACTGCCAGGCTGGTGTCCCATGCTTTGGCAGTTTAAATGTGATTGCCAGAGAGTGCCTGTATAGCCTCTGTGTACTGTCTCTTTAAGAGCTGCCTGGATTGCAGTCATAAGTAATCTGAGAGGGAGCTCTATTGAAAGATGTAACTATTTGCTGAAAATCATTTAGAGTGATAACGATAATGTAGTTTATGTGTAACCCCTAGATGGCGCTATCCCAGGGGCTACTACCCCTGCCTGATTTGCCACTAACAGGTTGAGGGCCTGGATCCAATGGCGGGTGCCTCCACCCAGAGGTCAGGGTTTGCAATAGTTAAACTAATCCTGGTCACAGCCTCTGGGACACTGCAACCCCTTTCTTCCCACTAGTGGCCACACAATATATCAGAATTACCTTCACAGTATACACTTACCCCAGGTCTGGTTCCCGCACTGGGACCTCCTGTGAAATGAGATACAGTGCAACAATCACAGTACAGTGCTTTAACATGAGACAAATACCTCAGGCAGTATAACTTTGCTGAAACAAGCAGCTCTGATTTATTTAGGGGATATAACAAGGACAGGGGAAATCAGGTTAATTAGCTTATCACTCTAATAATCTACCTATGGCTCTGTGCACAGGCCTATCCCTATCAGTTACTGTCCCTGGGTACCCAAGCCCTAGTGGCTAGTCAAACCGTGGCAGCTGGTAGGGGCCCTTTCACCACAGAGAAAAGAGAGAATTAAACAGTCAGCAGTACAGTAATTCCATTTGGATTTAATGTGGCAATTCAACAGGGCGACCCTGAATTAGTACTCACGACCTCCAAATAAGATAGGGTCCTTCAATGTCAGCAGGGCTCACTTGAGGTACACAAACCTCTTCACACATTTATATAAAAAAGCACTATACCAGGCAGGCTGCATCTGTATCCCGATCGCAATTACTGCACAATACCGGGAGAACACACAGAAGATTCAGTTCCTGACAGACGGGTGCAATTTTCAGCAATTCCTCCAGTCTTCTACAGGGTGAGCCTGGTTTCTACTCTTCAGATATCCTTTGATTCTCTTCACAGGGACAGATTCAGTCCTAACAAGCTGTTACACAAGCTGCAGACGGAACTCTGGGCCTTACACGTTTTGACTAAAAACTGCACACTGAAAAAGCACAGGGCTCCTTCCTTCTTCACTGCCAAAGCTCAACTGAAACCAATCGACAAAACCGGCACTTCCTTTGAGTTCCTCCCAGTTCTCGACTGGATTGGCTGTCACCACAATAGATTGCTGCTGTTGGTCCAAAAGGCACTGAAGTCTAAACTACATCTCCCAGAGTCACTGCCCATACAATCCTCTTGTGGCTGGCTCAGATGATGAGTCCAAGTTCTGATTCGTCCAAGGCACCATTTTAGAGCTAGCTTACCCCACACTGATTGGTCCAGTTCAGCAGTTCAAAACTAGAATGGGAACTAGCAGACACAGTTCTGACTGCAAAAAAGCAGGTTAGACAAACTGTAATTTCATTATTACTCTAAATAATTTCTGGCAAACAGTTACATCTTTCAGATAGGTTCCCTTTGCACTCCTAGTGACTGCAAAATGAAGTGAATTGGCAGCAGCTCGAGTGGTACTCAGAGAAGCACACAGTCCCCCATACAAATTAATTATGTCTGCAAGCAGACAGCTCTTAAAGAGACAGTACCAGAGGCTCAAAAACACTCACTGATAAATGGCTTAAATGCCAAACACCATTCAGGCTTGGAGCATTCAAGCAAGCTCCTGGAGTCTTTGGGAACCCCATTTGCAGGGGGTTACATGTGTAACCTGCCATCTTTGCAGCAAGGACTATTTTGTTTACCTCACTACTTTGGTCCTGGACTGCAATTGGACCAATCAGTACTGGTGGGACCTAAAATGGAGCCAGACTACAGGAGCTGTCTGGAGTCAAAATCTGTAGGAATTGTAGTTTTGGGCTTTCTGTGCTTTTTTGCACCTGAAGGGGAGCCTTTGTTGTGACTGACAAGAGGATCAGCCAAACCTTTTGAATCTTGGGGAATTTCCCAGCTGCTGCAGCTAGTTTCAGTTTTGAGCTGAGAAGTGAAGAGTAACAGCTCAAGTGATTTTGAGCAGTAGTTCTGTGCAGTTTTGCATGGGAGAACTGTGAAAGGGCCGAGTTTTGGCCTGCCTGTCTACCTGCTGTCCCTGAGAGGAAAATTGTTTATTCGGACTGAACCCGAAGTTGTGAGGACTATTTAAGCCACTGGACTGTGACCAGGCTTAAACCTGAAGAAGACCAAAGATTTGCTGAATGTGATCGGCCTGTCAGGATTCCAGCTGCTTTTAAATCCCGGTTTGTGCAGAGACCTTGCGATTGTGACGGAGAGTGGTTTGCCTGGTACAGTAGAATTTACTTACATGTAAATGTGCTGTGTATTAAGTGGGTCGTGATTTGGTTCCCCATTGTGTTAACTGTACTCTGCTTGCTGGAAGCTTTATCCAGGCTAATCAGACTGAATCTGCTTCATCTCCATCTGGACTGAGCCATGCCACACTGGGCCCTGCCAGACTACCCCACTGCACAGAGAAAGCCGCCAATGAGAGACCTGCCTGGGGATCAGCCTCCTGATCCATGCTTGAACAGGAACGACACCTCGGCCAGTGTGTGGGCCCTGCTTCTCTTGGCACTCCAGATTAACCACCTGCTGTCTCGATTTTGTCCAGCCTGTGTCCAGTCTTGGGTATCGTGAGTAATCATCAGGGTAGCTCCTGCAACAACAGCCTAATCTAAAGTGTGTCACCTGATAGTCTTGTTGTTTTCTTTTCACGAACTGAGCCCTCCGGCTCCGGATTACAAATAGTGTGTGTTATGCATGTTGTTTTTCCATCACAGGCCCCAACCAGCTGCAACGTTCCTGGCTAGCCCACCATTCTCCATCTGGGTACCCAGAGTGTGTGACTGTTTATGGACCATGAAGTGCGTGCATAACTGTTTGATTGATAGCACCTTTAAGCAAATTAACCTGATTATGCCCTTCCCTTGTTCAAGCCCCTTAAATAAATCAGATTTAACTCCTTTTGCATTTACCCTGGCTGTGGTTCCAGTTTGTGTATGAGTACTGTACTGCTGTTATTTACTGTGTATAACCTTGTTTTACAGGGGCCCCCAGGGCGGGCCAGAGGAAAGCCCTGGTGGTAAGTGCAAACAGTGTGGTACTTGTGTGATGTACCAGGGTAGTGTGAAGGTGATTATTGTACAGTGTTCCAGCCACTAGAGGGGAAAGAGGGGGTTACAGTGTCCCGGAGGGCTGTGCCCAGGTTAGCTTGACCACTACCAACCCTGACCTCTGGGTGGAGGCACCCGTTTCAGAACTCAGGCCCTTAACCTGCTACTAGCCAAGCAGGCAGGGGTAGTAGCCCTTGGGATAGTGCCACCTAATGCCCCTGGGGCGGGACGTGCAATGATGTCAACAGGCATGCCCAGCGTCCGCCCTGGCTCCATTTATTTATTTAGTGTTTGTTGACTGGGTAAGTGCACTAGACAAATCTCTGTCTATTTTCAGGCACCGACCTGGGGAGGATACAGATGAATGCCAACTGACCTTAAACCAGATTAAGCTGTTGGTGGTATTTTTAGTGAATGGGGAATTTGGCCAGGCACCAGGAAATTCTCCTACTCTTGAGAAGTATCATGGGATCTTTAACATCCACCTGAACTGTCACGGAACAGGCAGAAGGGACCTCGGTTTAATGTCTCATCCGAAGATGGCACCTCAGGGTGCAGCACACCCCTCATGCTGCACTACAGTGATAGTATTGAGGATTTAACCCAAGTGCCTGGTGTGGGATAGAACCAACAGCCTTCTGATCTCCGGTCTAAGGCAAGTGGGCTACTTGCTGAGCCACTAACACCAACAATGACGTGTGGCTTCGACTTTGGCACCCCAGCTTCTGCCAGGGGCGCTGATGCACTGAGTCGCCCCCTCGGAGAAGGAGATTCACCAGAGGGCACTCAATCCTTTTCTGCCCCGGGCCGCTCTCTGACTTCAGGTCTCTTCCTGAACCTGGGTCATCGGAGTCGTGAACGGACACATTGTCAGCGGGTCGGTGTCACTTGGATAAATGTTTTACTGAATCTTACACCTTAGGTAGTCTTTCCTTAAATATGAAGCAAGCACTTTTAATAATTCTTCCAAAAAGATTAGGGTCTAACACATTACGTGAACTAAAGAACTTTCTTAATTAAATACTGATTATAAAATTCTAACCAACTTGCTAGCAAACAGGCTAGATCTATCATTCTTGTGTTGACTGGAAAAGAAGCCTAATTTGCATTTGGACAGCAAGGGAATAGACATAAGGAAAGGGCAGAGACAGGGAGAAAAAAGAGTGAGTTGCAAATCAGCTAGGATCTATGGTTCAAAATAAGTAGGCAAAATGGGCAGACTGGGTGGGCCACATGGTCCTTATCTAACATCAACTTCAATGTTTCTAATAATATTATAAGGTTACTTTCAGTTATTTGGAAGCGAAACACTTACAAACACCTGGTGCCTTTTATGTTTTATGTTGGTGAGCTTGCACAGCCAACATCTTGCGCAGTGGAGATTTGGAGGCTGGTGCGCTGTTGAGCGAATGCAGGGAATGCACCAGTAGGTCGTCCTTCATTTCCCAATCAGCCTGCATGCCGGCCACACCACCTGGGTGAGCATATCTAAGGAAAGGTCCACTGCAATGCGAGAACAGCTCGTCCGCACAACAGACCTCCCATCGTGCCCACCCGACACAAACATGGAGGCACACTGCCCAGCAAACTGCCGACCTGGGGTGCTCAATCCCCTTCCGCTTATTCTGCCCCCAATGTATGTGCCGATGGGGAAGCCCACTCCCCACTGGCATAAACAACCCCCATTAGTTATATGCTGAGGGGTGCCCAATCCTCGGCCCCTCCCGGTTTCCTTGTGTGCCAACAGGGTACCCAGCAGTCAACATAAACCTTCCTTTTGTTGTGTGCCGACAAGTGCCCAATCCCAGCCGCTACAGCTCACCTCCCAAAAAAGGTTCCCTGTAAACATAAAACGTCCCACGAATTTTTTTTTGTCCCTGTAAAAAAGGTCCCTCGCCATCTCCCTGTCCCCCTCTCACAACCCGCACCCACCCTACTGCACCCTACCTCCCCACACCCCTCTCACCCCATACTTACCTCCGGAGCCGGTGCTCACGAATCTTCGTGGACGGGAACCGTCTGCACTCTTCAAAGCTGACCGTGAACTGAGGAAATGCCGGTAAGCTGTATAATGGAATAAATAGGGTTTTCAACTTTGATGCACATCTCGGCATTTTGGACTTTTGCACCAAATTTTCAACATGGGTTTTGGCACCCCTCCTCATGATGTCTGTCACTGTTATGCGTTAATCGGTCCTGAAAGGTGATTTGCAGTCACTGCATGGAATCACCTTTGGGACTGTTACACAGAAGTAGCAGTGTTCATGAGGTGGGCTCTCAAAAAGCCTATTTTGATAAGGTGCGGAAAACCAAAAATGGTTGTTTTAATAAGTATGCGCTAGTTGTTACGACGCCTATATAACTGTGAATTCACAATATTTTCACACCAGATTTTCAACATTGTCATTTTCTATGCCTCCTTGTAAACAGTACAGATGTCATTTTCACATCCTGGCGAAATGTGTTTCCGCACTTCCGGCACAATCAGCCGGTCACTGTGGAAATCAGTGTTCGGGCAGATTATGAAAATACAAGTGACACGTTCATGAGCAGAGGTCCTAAAATGCTTATGTTAAAAATTTGGTGACGATACTCATAAAGATGACTGTGTTACGGAGTGCATTGCGCAGTTGCTAGCACGCTTGTAACTTCGTGCAATAGCAATATTTCACACCAGATTTTCAACATTGTCATTTTCTTCACCTCCTTGTGAACAGTACAGCTGTCATTTTCAAGCCCTGGCTGAAATATGTTTCTGCACTTCCAGCGCACAATTCTTGCGGTCACTGTAGGGAAATTGGTGTTCAGGGCAGATTACCAAAATGACAGTGACACTGCTCATGAGCAAAGGTCTTAAAATGCCTATGTTGAAAATTTTGTGTGATACTCCTTAAAATGACTGTTTCACGGCGTGTGTTGTGCAGCTTGCATGTCAGAACGTGCATTTATAATATTTTCACTCTGGATTTTCACCATTGGCATTTTCCACACCTCTTGATGAACAGTACAGCTGTCATTTTACATATCCTGCCCAAAATGTGTTTTCGCATGTCCGATTTGAGAATAGTGTGGTCGCTAGTGCGAATCACTTTTGGGACAGTTTGAGGAAATGACAGTGACACAGCACATGAGCAGAGGTGCTAAAATGCCTATGTTGAAAATTTGGTGCCGAAAGTCCATAATATGACTGTGTTACAAGCATGCATTATGCATATCCCACGCACTCCTTGTAATCTCGTAAATTTGCAATATTTACATGCCACATTTTCAACACTGCCATTTTTTACACCTCCTTATGAACAGTACAGCTGTCATTTTTCATATCCTGCCCAAAATGTGTTTCCGCACTGCCTGAGTGCTGGATATTTGCTTTGTAGAACTGCAATGCCACTACTAAGTAGCGGCAATAGGTGTTTGTGCTGAAGCGTCAGAGGTAGCAATTTGTGCTCCCTGCTCTGGGCGTTGAAGCCAATTACCCTCTCGACAGCAGGACCTCCACGGCGTGAGAGGCTGTGCAGTTGGTCTCTTGCAATTTCATTGGTTTTGAGGTGTGGTGGGGGGCGCGAGACTTGTAGAGCTGGAGGGCGGGGACAGTGTTTCCTTTGAAGTGAAGCGTGCTCACAAGCGAGCGTGGAGTGCCACTCGGTATGAAAAATCTCCGGCAAATGAAGAAGGAAAAAGGGCAGGTTCTTCTTTGTGTGTTCTTAAATAGTGCAAAAGATAAATAGTTTGTATTTACTGTTTAAACTATTGCTGAGGTAAGGAATAGCCTAGCTGAGCATTATTGCAAGCAGTTTTGTTCTGTTTTTAAATGTTAATGTTAATTGTAGTCTTCTTGTTTGAGCAGGCCAGGCAGATATTTTAGGCATTATTCAACTGTGTTTGATTAAATTCTGATAGTTAATTATTGTATTTATAGCTTAGGATGTGTAGGGCTATGGGAGGATTTAAGGGGGCTAGGATTACCTGGGAGCTCACTGCTACATGATTTACGTCCTTCTGTCCTCCTTCCAGTGTCAGACACTACTGCCAGATGCTGTTGGGAAGTGGGGATTGGAGGTGCGTGCTGACTGTGGACAGTGGGGCGATCTAGGTATGGGCGATGCTAAGATAGAGGTTGTTAGGTTCAGAAGGCGCACTGGGTTACGACGGGCATCTGGGGAGGCCAGACGTGGTTGGTGCCCATCCCCAGGAGTCCACCAGACCGAGTGGTCAGGTAACCTGAGGGGCTGCACCACCCTCCAATCCCTGATGGCACTGCTTTGCAATGCTAGATCAATTAGAAATAAACGGCAATTATTGCTGCCATAATTTCTTCGGTTGATCTGGCTTGCATCGCGAGACCTGGGTGGAGATGATGCGGGCTCTATTTTTGAGGCTGCAGTCCCTCCTGGGCATACCGTGGTGCACTGCCCCAGAGTGGAGCACAGAGGTGGCAGTGTAGCTATTTGTTTTAGATCCAGCCTGACCTTCACCGTGCACCAGTGGAACTCAGGTTCTTTTGACTGTGTGGCTATTCGTGGAGGACTTGGCCGGGCTGCAGGATCTTCCTCATCTATCGCCCTTCCGGCCCGATGGGGAATTTCCTGCAGGAGATCACTGAATTCATGCCAAGCAAACACTGGGATCCCCAGATGTTTTCCTAGGGATTTCAATGTTTGGGTCGATGATGGAATCAAAGATGCAGTTAGATTTCTTGCAGGTTATGTCCTCCTTAGGATTGATGCAGGCTGTTACTGCACCAACCCATCAGGATGGCAACATGTTGGACCTGGTGCTCTCACTGGGGCTTGAGATCAGTGATCTCAGGATTGGTTATCTTGGTCCAATCATTTGCGGTGCAGTTCATGCTGGGGCTCCCGCCATAAGCCCTTCCCCTGCTGAGATGATTAGTTGTCGCCCTCTACGGGTTCGACCCTGAGGGTTTCTGGCAGCAGCTAAATTGTCTAGTGTGGGTGCTGCATGCGTCGGAGGTGTTGATGTTGGGGTCGACACCTATAATAGGGTGTTATCTAACACAACAACCCCCTTGCTGTCCGTGATGACCCAGAACTTCTACCTGAGGTCCTGGTTTGACGGGACCCCAGGGAGATGAAGAAGACAGGTCAGAGATTAGCGACTGCTGGAGGGAGGTCCTGCCTGGGGCAGGCAACTGGTCTCATGAGTGCAATCTATCGTGGCATACCAGAGGCAATCAACCATAAGAAGGCACTGTTCCTGTCCAGGAGATTGCTGCCGGGAAAAATGACCAGCTTTACTCTTCCGGCTATAGATAGGCTTCTCCATCCTGCTTGTCTGCAGCCCGGAGGGTTTTTTCTAATACAGATTATGAGGAGTTTGTTTGCTTTTTTCTCGGACAGGGTGTCCTCGATCCGTGGGTGGCTTCTTCAGCCAGCAATGTTATAGCTGACAGTGGTCACCTTATGTGTTCTGAGTGCACTCCGCCTAGTTGGGGGAGTTTAGACCAGTGGAGGTTAGTGAGGTTATTGAGGTGGCAGTCAACTTGAAGCATACCTTTTGTGAGCTGGACCCGGTGCCAACGCGTTTCTTAATGAGATCGTTGACTCTGTTAGCCTGGTGTTTGCCTTGATTGTGCGGTGTTCTTATCTGAGGGGTCTTTCCAGATGCCTTGAAGGAGGCTCTGGTGAGACCCTATTAAAAAAATCATCTTTGGACCCAGAAATCAAGGCAAATTACTGTCCTATATACAACCTTCCATTTTTGGGGAAGGTGGTAGGAGGTGGTAGCGCTTCAGTTGGAAGAGCACCTCGTGACTCACGAAGTTGTATGAACCCTTCCAGTCGGCATTTCAGGCTAGACATATAGCACAGAAACTGCACTTGTTCGGTGCAGAATGATCTCCTCAGGGCTAGAGATCGGGGACAGGACAATTCTTGTTCTCCTTGATCTTTCTTCAGCATTTGACACTGTGGACCATTGTGTGTTGCTTGTCTGCCTTAGGGAGTTATGTGGACTCACCGATTGTCATCAACTGGTTTGAGTCCTTTCTTACCAACAGGAGGCAACAGGTTATAATGGAAACTCTTCATCTACACTCCAGTCTCCTTTTTATGGAGTCCTCAGGGATCAGTACCCGCCCCAATGTTGTTCGCAGAGTGTAGATGCTGCCCCTGGGAGGATCATTAGGAAGTATGGTCTGAGTTTTCATTGTTATGCTGATGATACTCAGCTATATCTGTCCTTTGCTCAGGAACATCCAACACAGTGGATGTCCTTAATATCTGTCTGGCCAAGATTAACGACTGGATGGCCTCCAGCTGGTTGCGACTGAACCCTGACAAGGCGGAGGTATTGGTAGTGGAGTCGAACAGAGTTCGTGATAGGATGGCCTCTGACTCAGCAACTGGACTTGTTCTTGGAGCTGTGTCATTGAAAGTCTCCTCTTGGGTGTGAAATCTTGGAGTGATTCTGAGAGGAACCTAACCATGGAGGCTCAAATATCCTCCACGGTTCGTACCCTATTTTTCCATCTCAGAAATATTGCCAGGATTAAGCCCCTTGTTCCGCCTCTGGACCTCCCTACCTTGATACATGCCTTAGTCACATCTAGGCTAGACTACTGTAATACGCTCTATCTCGGGGTCACAGGGGATCTCTGCAGACTGCAGCTGGTGCAAAACGCCGCTGCCCGGTTATTGACTGGGCAGCAAAATGTTGCCATATTACATCGGTATTGTGAGAATTGCACTGGCTGCCAGTCAGGTGGAAATCCTCTTTAAGGTGGGTCTTCTCACCTATAAGGCCGTACAGGCAGGGCCCTGGTTTTCTGTCGGACCTTCTGATACCTGTCCTCTCTACCTGCCGCTTCAATCTTCTAGTGGTGGCTTCCTGACCATTCCCAGAACGAGGCTTAAATCAGCTGGTGACAGAGCCTTTAGTCTTGCAGCTCCTGTTCTGTGGAATTCATTACCAGCTCAGGTCAGGAAGCGCCCACTGTGGATATTTTTAAGACCCGCTTTGAAGACCCTCCTTTTTCCCAAGCTTTTGATGTTTAGATCAGAATCTATTATAGAGTTTGAGATTTTATTGGAGCTTTTATTTTATTTTGTATAAAATTTCTGTGTTTTGTGCTTGTGTTTCTAAATACTGTCTTACAAATTTGTATGGTGCCCAGAGCCTCTGGGATTGGGCGTCTTTTAAATAAATTTTGCCTTTACCTTGCCTTGCCACTACCAAAGCCAATGCCAGCATGACAACATTCAGCATTGACAAATGCTTGTTTGGATTTAGATTCAGAAAATAAGTTTGACTTATAGAATGGCCTTACCTGAAGGAGGTAGTTTCTCATTTTGGCTTTGGTCCAGCCTGGACTGACTTGATTTATTCACTATCAAGAGGAGGTGTAATTAGTAATGGTACGTTATGGGGTATAGTCAGGCATTTCAAACTTATACACACAGACTCGGCAATGCCCCCGAAAATTTGTGTCATCATTCCTACATCTATCAGTTGGCTCACTGAGCTGCCTTTGTCTTTTGCCTGTTTTAGTACCCATGTGTGATTGACTTTGTAGTGGTATGCAAACATAGTCAATCACACATAA
Source organism: Neoceratodus forsteri (assembly GCA_016271365.2). NCBI lineage: Eukaryota > Metazoa > Chordata > Ceratodontiformes > Ceratodontidae > Neoceratodus > Neoceratodus forsteri. The sequence goes on from CM057451.1 coordinate 1,100,756,970, forward strand.
AAAGTTAGGAGTCTTGGCTGACCTCGCTCCTTCTTTGGAATGTTGCAAAGCTGCCCTGACCAAAAGATGCTTGGCTAACACAACTACACAGCCCCTCAGTGCCAATGTAAACATGCTGGAAAGGGGCTGGGAGCTGGGGCAGTCAGCTGATGGAATCAAGTGGTACAGCCTATCCACATGGCCACCACTCGCTCCTGAATGCATTTCCCCAAACTTTCCTGGGACTGCCGGCGTCGCAGGGGAGCAGCTTACCACGATTCGGTGAGGTTGTCCGATTAGCGACAGATTAAGATTACAGCAACCCGAAAGCACTGGTTGCTGCAGTGCAAATGCTGCTGTGTAAACATGGCTTTTGGTTCCACAGATTCAAGTGAATCCATAGTTAAATAACCTCTCTAGACTGCCTCCCTGTTATCGCTAATGACATTGTTCTGTACTCCAGTGCCAAAACACTGTCGACATCAACAAATGGCTCTCCCAGGACTTTCATCAAATTCAACAGTGGCTGTCTAGCCATAAACTTATCTTAAATGTATCAAAGACCCAAGCTATGCTATTTGGTTCCAATGCACCTTGGTCACAGGTAGGACTGCCTACTCCCAAGTATCCTGGTCCTGCCTAACTTGTATGTCTTAGATAAGTGATGACCTGTAAAAATCTGTCTGTGAACCTGCTAGTCTAGGGAGTGCCTAACTATAAAGTTATAAGTTATATTATGACCAACCACTCCTTGGATAGTGCTCTACTCCTATATGTTTCCTCTTATTGTCAATGATGTATTTTTTTCCCATATGTTTGTTTATTTGACATAATGTACTATCATCCTCTTTGTAACCTTTATCTGTATCCCCATGTTGTATTCTCCCGGTCGTTTCCTGAAAATAGGCACAATACTTGTCTAGTGTACTTACCCGTCAACAAAAGCTAAATAAATAAATAAAATAAATAAAATGCTAAACTCAAACACTCTCAGCCAAGGTTTAATGTTTCCACCGTGAATGGTTCATCTGTTGGGTGGTAAACTCATTTAAATATCTGGGCATCATCCTTGATCTGTCCCGAATTTTGATCTTCATAGTCAGCAGACCTGCAAGTTGGTAAACATGAAACTTAGTATTGCCTCATTTTCAGCTTTGTGCTCACTCCTCAGCAAGGCTTGCCATAGCCTGGCATACTCCTTCCATTGCTCACCTATGGGTGCTCACATATGCTTCTGTGGGAAAATTGAGTTTCCGGAAGTGGGATGTTACCTACAATAACATCTGTGGCTATCGTCCTCCTCTCATCGGCTGAAACACCTGCCTCCTTTACTGTAATCTGGGTTGGCTGTCTCCTCTTGCATCTAGATCTTATGCATCGGCTCGATCATTGATAACATCATCAGAGCACAAATACCTAAACCTCTGGAGGATCTAGTTCTATTCATACTGGAAGCATAGTTTACTTTCATCGCATGCCCTAGGGTCACTGCTTCACATTTCAAAGTGCTTTTTCTTAAGTCATACCACTTGTTAAATTATAAAACTACATTGGGCAAGCTTAGTGCACTCAACAGGTATGTATTTAACAGTAAACTCATATGCCTTCAGAAAAAGGAAAGCGGTCATGAACGAACCTACAGGTACTCCAGCCGGCATGCACACTTGTGAACGTGCCATGCTGCAGGCAGGGGAAGAATTATTCAGTCTGCCAAAATATAATGATGCACTAAAAACAGCATTTCTTCATATTGTATGCCAATTGAGTACCAAGGGTATGCTTCCAGTATGAATATAGGGAGCAAAAGGCACGAATTGCAGGGTGCAGAAAAATAGCACAGAATCGGACAGTGTCCCTTGAAACTCAATGCCGCAAAAGGCAACTCCAAAAGTTAAGTCCTAATCTAGCCCCATTGAAAATGTGTTTTGTTGCCCACTTGCCTGAGTTACAACCTAAATGGGCTGGTCTTGTGGGGTCTCCTTAGAGAGCTTGGAAAGTTTTGTACTGGGCTGGCCCAGACCTTTCTCACCACATTTGGAGAGGAGGGAGGAAAGGAGATTCAAACTGGCAACTAAATGTGTGACTGGCCAGCACTTCTAACTACCAGTATCTGGGGCCTGTGGATGGGGCTGGGTGGTTGCTGGTGACAGACAGGGGAAGTAGCCAGGATGGAAACACTATTATTTAAAATAAATAAATGTGTGTGTGGTGGTGGTGGGGGGGACGACTGTTTAACCAGGAAAGGCACACTAAGCCAAACTTGTTTCCAGGTGCAACCTCGAGCACAAGGAAGTTAAGTGACTTTGCTCAGGGTCATACAGTATGCAAGTGGGGGCTAATGGGATTCAAACCCATGTCTCCAGGTTTGCAGCTCAGTGCCCCAAACCATAGCACTATACTGCCTCCAGTATACTCAAGTACTGAAAACAAGAAAGAAAATGGTTAGTGCAAAAGGGGGAGGAGTGGCCTGATGTTAATGAAAATATCAAAGCTACAGAAATTCAGAATACACATAAGGAGCCAGAAGAACACTGTGGGTCACCCTGAAACAGGAAATGGGACAAGCCATAAGAACTGGGGTTGTCTACAGGCCCCAGACCAGAGGGAAGACATAGACACATTACTGTTAGAAGATATACAAAACATGACAGCTAAGGGAGGTTCTGATAATGGGAGACTTCAACATGCGGATACAGATTGGTCAATACCAGCAGGAACATCTGCCAGAACTAGACTCATAGTGGATTCCCCTGCAGGAGGGCCTCAAACAACTGGTACAGCAACCCACAAGAGACAGGGCTATCCTAGATCTAGTACTGACTAACAAAGAAAGGATCACAGATCTCCAGGTAGAAGGTCACCTGGGAGCCAGTGACCATCACATGGTATGGTTCAATTTGACTACTACATCTAAATCATCCCATTTCAAGGCAAAATATGGGACTTCAGAGGAGCTGACTTTGATAAGATGGCCAACAGAGTTAAGCTAGCCCTGGCAAAAGAAACACAGGTGAGGGGTACAGGCAAAGTGGGCAAGCATTAAGGATGCAATACTTGAAGCAACATCCCATTGTGTTAGACAGAAAAGGAAGTGCAAAGAAGAAGGAAACCACTTTGGTTCTCAAATACAGTAGCAGAAAAGGTCAGAGCCAAAAGGCTGGCCTTCAGGAAATATAAGGGAACACAGCGGGATGAAGATAGGGAGGCATACCAAACTGCCCTAAGGGAAGCAGGAAGGCAGTAAGGCAGGCAAAGTCCCAAACTGAGAAACACTAGCACGAACAGTAAAAGAAGGTGACAAGACTTTCTATAGATACATTAGTGAAAGGAGAAAGTCCAGAGGTGTGCTAAGCTTAATGGAGAAAGGAGCATGTGAGGAGGAGGACCCTGTAAAGGCATCTATCCTAAATAGATACTTTTGCTCAGTATTTACTGAAGAGAAGGTGAGTAGGCAGGACCCACAGCTCAGCATCATGGACACAGGGGAGGGAGGTGAGCACTACTCCCTTCACAAAAGAAAGGGTCCTACAAGAACTGCTAAGCTCAGGGTGGATAAGGCAATGGGACCTGATGGCATACATCCCAGGGTACTTAAGGAGCTAAAGAAGGAACTAGCAGAGCCATTAGCAGAATTGTTTAGTGAGTCTCTGAGCACAGGAGAGGTCCCAGAAGACTGGAGAAGGGCTCATGTGATCCCGGCTCCACAAGAGTGGTGTAGCAGGGAGGAGGCCGGGAACTACAGACCGGTCAGTCTTACCTCAGTAGTGGGCAAGATTATGGAGAACCCTTAAGGAAAGGATAGTGCAACACCTGGAATCCATAGGGCACAGGATCCAAGACAGCATGGGTTTACAAAGGAAGGTCCTATCAAACTAATCTCATAGATTTCTTTGACTGGGTAACCAGAGTGGTGGACCAAGGGGGAGCAGTTGATGTCGCTTACCTTGACTTCAGCAAAGCTTTTGACACTGTTCCACATAGAAGATTGATAAATAAGCTGGGTAGGCTCAGGGTGGGTCAGAAGTTGGTCAACTGGGTGGCAAACTGGTTGACGGGCAGAAAACAGAGAGTGGTGGTAAATGGTATATAGTCAGAAGAGATGCAAGTCACAAGTGGGTACCTCAGGGATCAGTCCTGGGGCCAGTCCTCTTCAACATCTTCATTAGTGACCTTGCAGATGGACTAGAGGGTAAGGCTTGTCTGTTTGCAGATGACACCAAGATCTGCAACAGAGTAGATGATCCAGATGGGGTGGGCAGAATGAGAAGAGATCTGGATAAACCTAGCAGAATGGTCAGAAGAGTGGCAACTGGGATTTAATGCAAAGAAGTGCAAAATCATGCACATAGGGAAGAGAAACCCTGAAGCCACCTATAGGCTGGGAGGGTTGCTAGCAGTCACAAAGGAAGAAAAGACTTGGGCATCATCATCACTGATGACCTAAAATCATCCAAGCAGACCTAAAGCAGCAGGTAAGGCTAGGGGTGTTAGGGTGTATTAGTAGGGGTATCACAAGTCGTAAGAGGGAGGTATTAATCCCTCTGGACTACAAGACACTGGTTAGGCCCCATCTGGAGTACTCTGCGTGCGTATTGGAGGCCACACCTTCACAAGGACATTAACCAAATTGAGGCAGTCCAGAGAAGGGCAACCAAAATGGTGCAGGACTGCATCAGAAGACATATGAGGACAGATTAACGAGAGCTCAATATGTATACCCTTGAGCAAAGGAGGGAGAGGTGATATGATCGAGGCATTCAAAACACCTTAAGGGCATAAACAAGGTGAAAGAGTCTAACATGCTTAAATATAAGAAAATAGCAGGACAAGAGGACACAGCATGAGATTAGAGGGGCGATTAAGGGGAATGTGAAAATTCTTTTCACAGAAAGGGTGGTGGATGCATGGAATGGCTTACCACAAGAAGTGGTGGCTATGAATACAGTGCAGGGCTTCAAACAGGCATGGGATAGGCATAAGGGAGCAATACAAATGAATATGAATAGATAGGTCACTGACAGAGCAAAGGCCGATGGCACATTTATAAGGTAGAAAAGAAATGGGCAGACTGGATGGGCCTTCGGTCCTTATCTGCCGTCAACTTCTATGTTTCTATATGTTTCTATGTTTCCTTCTCAGATTAGTAATAGTCACAGTCCACCACAAGGACATCTTCCAAATCAATTTAAATTCTTACATGTCTCACACTACAGACACTTTGGGGACAGACAATTAAAGCTTGATTAGCAAGATTAGGCATTTACTTCTCATGTCTGTCCTGGAACACATCTTTGACCTGAACCAAGGAGTGAGTCAAAATTCTCCATGTCCAAACATTGATTCTCCATGTCCAAGCATCTCTTATGCTTCAAATTATTTTAAGCAACTCTGTCTCATATGCATTTCTAATCGTTTACAGTATATGTCAGCATTAACACTTGTTTTTCCATAAGTGGCAACAAGATGCATCTCTGATGCCCAGGCATCATTTTTCCCCTCTCAACCCAAAGTAACAGACAATCAATCAGTGGAGCACATTTTTCCCCATTACCATTAACCCTCTTAAAACTCTGCAAGTTTCTTCAGGGTATGGATTCAGCATGGATTACTAGTACCAACTTTGTCTGAAAGGGTTAAATAATGAGTAAGGGTCTGACTGACTGCTTTGGGCTTGGAATCAGATTAGCTGTGAACAAGATAATACTCACTGCTGCCAGTGTTTTCTTTGTTATCCCTGGTGACTGCAGCCATAAATCAGAACTGAGCGGTTTGGAGCTGTTTTTTTGTTGCTTGTTTGGAGTGTGGACTTTAAAACACCCCAATGGCCCAAACACTAAATTCTTGCTATCAATTTCTAACATACTGCACCTCAAAGGCTGTTTGCATTTGTTATTGTTACCTAGTAGCGCATTTGTCCATATTTTCCTGTGTTTTGTAGCCACGCTTTTAGCCCTGCTGTTCTTGTCCTGGCTGTTCAACTGCCTGGCAGCTCGCTCCAGCTGATGCCACTATATGGAGCAGGGCTGGCAGTGTTTCAGTGAATGAGCAGCATTTTGGCTAGGGGCAAATGCTATACCCTTTAACATGTTCATCATTGTTCCCCTTTCCCTCTCAAGACACCCTGTTTAAAATAAACGTTCATCTTACAAGACACCAGGTTAACAATAAAATTTCCTCACAAGAAGACACCAGTTTAAAAATAAAAGTACAGTAATGTGTAGTGTGTATGTGATTCCCTGCAGAAGTGACAGTGGAGTGTGAGATGGCTGATACTGACATCGTAAACTTTGTCACCAGTAGTGTCCTTACAAGATATACTGATCAGAGTCCATAGCAACATACTGTGCTTGTACTTAATCTCGTATTTGTCTGGGGAAAAATTATGATTTGCCATCATCCCCACCCAACCTAAAGCTGCAGTCTGTGCTAAACACCTGCCTCAAGCACAAAATGGCACTGGGGGAAGAGATCACCGATTTTGGTGGTATGTGGAAAAGAACAGTCTTGTAAGAACTTACCTTAACAGTAAATCTTTGAGGGGATATCAGTCATCAAGTAACACCATAGGAACCTTGCTGTTGGTGAAGGAATCCACACGGACATTTTCAGCTGTACAACTGGGGCCACCCATGCCATTGATGTCAGTCGACGCCACCAACCTTAGATAGACATAGACTGCCCAGCTCCTCCCTCAGTTCTTTCCCTCCAGAAAGGAAAGGAGCAAGACTCTTGCCTGGGGAACTGAGGAGAGAAAGAGGGACCCAGACCTAAGTAACAAGCTGGATACACCAAATAGCCACTTCCTAGATAGGAGCCCCAAGAAGGGGATGGTGGAGGATACTGATGACTGAGATCCCTCAAGATCTACTGTTATGGTAAGTTCTTACATAACTGTTCTGTGTTCTTCAGGAGTATCTCAGTCATCAGATAACACTGTAGGAATAAGTACCAAGTAGTGACAAGTGTAAACAGACAGTTTGGGAGGCTGAATCTCCATAAACTTAAGACACTCTGCATGGCTTCACCCTTACTCATCTCCAGCAGAGTCCTCCTAAAGGGCTACTGAAACACTTTAAGACCCCTCAGACAACATGATTGGTCTCCTATCTACAACACCTTGGATGTCAACCTTGGATGACAGAGAACTTTATCAGTTAAAGCAGAAAGAGGCTGGAAGGCAGTCAGAATAGCAAAGGCCCAAACCGAGGAAAGGATAGCCAATTCTGTTAAGAGAGGGGTAAGACCTTTATAGGTACATTAGGGAGCAAGAAAGACCAAAGGAGGGATACTGAAGCTTAATAAAGGGAGGGAATGTGGGTAGAGGGTGACAGTGAAAAGCAGGGATACTGAACGAATATTTCTGCTCAGTATTCACAAAGGAAGAGGAGGGGAGTTACCTAAACCAAACAAGAGAAACACTCTGAAGACGGGGCTCGATAACAGTCCATTTACAGAAGAAAGGGTTCTGAAAGAACTAATAAAATTGAAGGTGGACAAAGCAATTGGGCCTGATGGGTTCACTCAAGAATTCTAAAAGAACTAAGGGTAGAACTAGTGACACCGCTGACTACTCTGTTTAACAAATCATGGGAGGATGGGGTGGTACCGAGGACTGGAGGAGGGCAGATGTGATTCCTCTTCACAAAAGTGGGAGCAAGACAGAGGCAGGAAACTAAGACCAGTTAGTTTGACCTCAGTGGTAGGGAAAATGATGGAATCACTTGAAGGAAAGAATTATTGAGTACCTAGAGGCCAGTGGGGCACAGGACCCAGGGCAGCATGGATTCACGATGGAAGGCCTGGTCAGACTAATCTAATAGATTTCTTCGACGGGTACCAAAGTAGTAGACCAGGAGGGCTGTGACATGGCCTACCTAGATTTTAGCAAGGCATTTGATACAGTCCCACACAAAGATTAATACACAAGATAGCCAGCCTTGGAGTGGGTCCAAGGTGGTAGCCTGGATAAAAAATTGGCTAGACAACAGGACTCAAAGGGTAGTAGTAAATGGAGTACACAGTGATGAAAGGAGGGTTACTAGCGGGGTGCATGAGGTTTCAGTACTGGGACCGGTCCTTTTAATGTCTTTATAAGTGACATTGCAGAGGAACTGTAAGGAAAGTATGTCTCTTGCAGATGACACAAAGATCTGCAACAGGGTTGATACACAAGATGGAGTGGAAAGGATGAGAAGGGACTTGGCAAGGTTGGAGGAATGGTCAAATGTATGGCAGCTCAGATTCAATGCAAAGAAGTGCAAGGTAATGCACATGGGGAACAAAACCCTGGGAAGCGTGACGCAATGGGGGGTGAGATACTGACAACAGTAAAATAGAAAGGGACCTGGGGGTAATTATATCAGATGACCTAAAGGTGGGCAAGCAATGTGAGAAGGCAGTAAGGAAGGCTGGGGAATACTGGGATGTATAGGAAGAGGCATCAATAGTAGAAAACAGGAAGTTGTTATCCCTCTGTACAGACAGTTGGTGAGACCCCATCTGGAGTACTGTGTGCAGTTCTGGAGACCCCATCTCCACAAAGACATAGACAGAGTGGAGGCTGTCCAGAGGAGGGCAACAAAATGGTGCAGGGTCTGCACCAGAAGACATATGAAGAAAGACTAAAGGAGCTTAATATGTATACCTTTGAGGAAAGAAGGAGAGAGGGACATGATAGAAACTTTCAAGTACCTCAAGGGAATTAACAAAGTCCAAGAGGGTAGCATCTTCCAGAAAAAGAGATGTGCAAGAACAAGGGGCACAATTTGAAGATAGAAGGGAGATGGCTCAGAGGTAATGTGAGGAAGTATTTTTCACTGAGAGGGTTGTGGATGCATGGAACAGCCTCCTGAAGAGGTCGTGGGGTCAATAACAGTGGGGACTTCAAGAATGCATGGGACAGGCATATGGCAGTCCTAGTGGGGGTAGGAGGAATTAAGCTGTTGGTTAACTGGATCTGCAGCTTATCTGTTAGGTAGGAAAATGGGCAGACTAGGTGGGCCAAGCGGTCCTTATCTGCCGTCAAATTCTATGTTTCTATGTTTCTATGTAACTCGGCTCTGGAATATTTAATTAGCGTCTTTAATACTGCCTCATGACTCCTATGCCCTTCAAAAACGCAAAGTCAAAGGCCTTGCAACCCTTGGCTCACTGCCAAACTTCTACTCAACTAAAAGCCAGGGACCACCTCTGGTTACAAGCATGGGCCTCAGGAATGCAAGCTGACACCCTAAACTACAAATGTGCTCATAATGCCTGCACAAAAATCCAGTCGCTAACCAAAAGCCTCTGTTACAATGAAGCTCTCACAAATACCTGGGGAAATGGCAAATCCTTCTGGAAACGATATTAAAAAGTTACTGGTAAACTGCCTACAACTTCTCCCACTATGCTGGTCGTTGATGAAACTACTATCCTGGACCCTATTACTAAGCAAATACTTTGAACACAGCCTTCACCAACCTCAGTAGTGTCCTCCCCTGAATTTTTCAATGGGACTGTATCTACATCACACGCATACAAACCCCCCACTACCTCAAAATACCTTCCATTCTACTTTAAGGCTGTTATGATGCAAGAAGTGCGTACATACATCAGTAAAGCAATTGCCAAAACCAGAATAAGTGGGGACTCACTCGACCTAAAACTGCTAACCTCACCTTGATGAAGTCTATGACTCAAAGGGTTGTAATTCGAGTTCCTAAATAAATAAATAAAAGTACTACACCCACTAACCAAAATCTTCAACCTCTCCCTCTGCCATAGTCAATTCCAGACAGATGGAAATCCTCAAGTGTTACTCCTGCCCATAAAAGTGTTGACCAGGTCTCCATAATAACTATCGCCTATCTCCATATTGCCCTCCCATCAAAGGCCATCGAACGATTGTTGCGGATCAGCTTACTGATTACTTGGACAAATATAATATCTTGTGCCCACAACAACATGGGTTCAGAAAGGGACACAGCACCACATCAGCCCTCTTGGATTACACTGGAGCTATCCATAGTTCCCTGGATAATGGTCATCTCACCGCTCTGTCGACATTGACTTAACTAAGGCTTTTGACACTGTCCATCATAGCCTTCTTATCGACCAGGCACCAAATGCCAGGCTGTCACCTAAGTCCACGACCTGGTTCAAAAGCTACCTTGTAAACTGCTCACAAAGAGTTAAAATTGGTGATGTCCTCTCAGACGCCAGACCAGTCTGCTCAGGAGCCCCACAGGGATCCATACTAGGTCCCCTACTATTCAGTCTCTTTCTGAATAGCCTCCCACAATATTGCGAGCAAATACTTTCTACACGGATGATGCCGTTATCCCTCCACCCACAAGGAACTCCAACCTCATAATGTAAACTTCAGCTTGGTTTCATCAGTCAAAACTGCCGACCAAACACAAGCTTGTCCTCAATTACAAAAAGGTCTATGCATCTCTGTAGCCCTCCAAGCACAGGCACCGCCTCGACCATCTCCAGCTGCAATGGTACTGCCCTGGAACAGGTACACTCTTTTAAATATCTCAGAATCACCATCAACAGTCACCTTGCCTTACGGATTGCACATCGACAATGTTGCAAATCTGCAAATACCTGTATCGGAATTCTCTACAGGCATAGGCAATGCCTCACCCCAGAAGCCTTAAGGTTGCAGTTCAGAGCTCTCAGTTGTCCCTAATTGACCATGGCCTGACTCATATGGTTCTGCCACTGCCACTGCACTCTGGCATATATCTACAGCCCTCAAAAAGCCTGTTGACTCATTTCTGGTTCCCACCATCCCACCCATACATGTGACCTCTATGCACAAACCGGCTGGTTACAACTCTCTAACCATATAAAGTACCAAACCTGCATTATGCCTAAGAAAATTACACTGGGGTACTCTCTGCCCAGAGTTCAAGCTCTTTCTCCTGCTTGTAATTGTCACCATACTAGGGCTCGGACTCAGGTCCTTCTGATCCCTCAGTGTCGACAGTACCTCACAGGCAACGAGCTGCCATTTATAGAGCCCCGCCTGGATGAATGGTCTCAGCAGTGACATCTCCTCCATACCCAAACTTGGCCCTTCAAATCCAGGCTCCATCTTTTCCTTTCATCCTTCAGCACCTGTGATTGTTTCCACTAGCAGCTCTCCTCTACCACCAGCCATTCCTGTTGCCACCGCTCAATCTACTCAGCATTTGCTCCTCCCTCCCTTACCTACCTTCTCCCCTCCCTCCCTCTTTGCCCTCTCCCCGCTCCACTTCCTCTGCACTTTTCCCTATCTGTTTCTGACAATGCCTCTGGCTGCCCCCCTATTGTATCCTTACCTAGTATTGTTCCAACGTGTATGTTTGCATACACAAAACTGTTATGCCTCGTTGTATGTGTAACTCATTATTAATCTGCAACTCAATGTACTAAATTATCTTGTGTTGTATTGTTCACCACCTGACGTGGAACCTTTGTAAAAGAGCCTTGGCTCAAAAGTACTTGTAATCCTAGATTTAAATAAATAAAAGGAGTCCTTGTAACACAGGCCTGCCAAATCCTGCACGGGCTCTTGAGGCAATGTCCAGATTGTAAAGCTTGGTAAAAGTGTGGACTGTACTCCAGGTGGTAGCCACACAAATGCCACAGCCAAGGCCCCTTTGAAACAAGCCACTGAGGTAGCTATGCCTCTGGTGGAATGAGCTTGACAGCGCCAGGCAATTTTAGTCGTACTTGTTGCAGCAGAACACAATATACTTTGCCAACCATTTGGATAAACATTACGTAGAAACTGAAGCACCCTCTCTACCCAGGGTGAAGGAAACAAACAACTGCTTTGACTTTCTGGACTTCTTAGTCCAAAGCAGATAGTATTTCAAAGTTCTAGCACTTCTAACATACAGAGCAGTGCTTCCTGGATTGGCATACTGGGAAAATAAACAGGAAGGTGGATAGACTGATTGAGCATGAACTCAGAAACCACCTTCATGAAACTTAGAATTTGTTCTAAAGACATCCTGTCTTTGTGAAAAATCAAAATGCTCCTTGCACCAGAGGGCCTGAAGCTCTGAGACTCTTCCAGCAGAAGTAATTGCAACTAAAAATAACGCTTTCAAGAGGAAAGTGCAAATCTTAAGTCAAGATTGGCTCTAAAGGAGACAGGGTCAACTTCTCAAAAATAAAATTCAAGTCCCAAGCTGGGACAGGGAATGAATTGGAGTTTCAGATACAGGATGCCCCTAAGAAAAGTAAGGAAGACATTCAGCTGAGCAATCATGCGATCACACACAGGCTCATGAAGAGCAGAAATAGCTGAAAGGTGAACCTTGAGGGAGGAAAACTAGAGGACTGAGTTGGACAAAGAGATCAGGTAGTACAGGATATGATTCACCGAACAGATGAAAGGGTGCAGGGCATGTTTGGCAGCCCAGATGGCAAACCGCTTCCACTTCATGGCATATGTGGCTCAAGTGGAAGGATTCTGGAGTGCCACCATGACGTCCGCTACCCTGTTAGAGACCCCAAACCTGGCGATGGCTATGTTCACAGGAGCCAGGCATGTAGATGGAGGGGCCTGAGGTTGGGATGGACCAGGGTCCTGCAATTCTGGGTCAACAGATTCCTGTAAAGAGGAAGAAGATCAGAGGTTCCTCTGACAGCTGCTGAAGCAGATGGAACCATATTTGATGAGAGCCAGAATGGAGTCACCAGAATCACGCTGGCCCCTCCATCCCAGTTTGATTAGCACCCTCTAGATCAGAGAGAAACAGAGGGAATGTGCAGAAACCTCCCGCTCCAAGAGAGGAACAATGTGTCTTGCCGGAAACTCCAGGCCCTGGATCTAGCAAGCAGAAATTGGGCAGTTTTGCATTGAGTGAGGACACAAAAGGTCCAACTCTGGATGACCCCATCTGTTGAACAAGTCTTCTGTGATGGATAAGAGGAGCTCCATTAGTGCATGCTGGACTGAGACCTGCTGAGACTGTCCACCAGGGTATTTAGGACACCTGACACAGGCTCTGCCAGAGCGTCAGTCTGCGATCCAGTATCCAGTACCACACTCTTATGGCCTCCTGGCAAAGGGGCATGAATAAGTCCCCCTTGCTTGTTGATGTAGTGTATTACACTCAAATTGTCCAACTGCACCAGCAGCTGACTTGGAGCAAGATGTTCTGAAAAGCCTGCATGGCATACAGCACTGCTCTCACCTCCAGGACATTGATATGCAGGAGTCTTCCACTAGGGCTAGGAGCCCTAGGTTTGGAAGGAGCCCAGGTGTGCTCCCCAGCCTAGACTGGAAGCATCTGTGGTTAGGATCAATGAGGGAAACAATTTGGAAGGAACACCTTGAAGCACATTCAAGTGGTCCACTACTGCAGTACCTGCATACTGGAGAAGAGACCAGGACTGGTTGGTCCAACTTATCCATGCGCTGATCCCATTGTACCCTGAGGTCCACTGAAGGGTATGCATATGAAGCCTGGTCAGCGGAGTGGTGGAGATGGCCACTGCCACTAGACCTGCATTTTGAGGCACACTCTGGCAGGAATGTACCAACTCTGAATGACTTCCTGAGCTTGGGCTATGAGGCATTCTGCTGTGTTTTAGGGCAGGAAGGCCTTCCCTATGCAGAGTCCAGAACTGCTCCTATGTACTGCAGCCTTTAGGATGGTACCAGAACCAACTTAGGCAGGTTGACAGTAATGCCCAGGGTGGAAGAGCTGGAGTGCACTCCAGAGTCAGCAAAAGCTGCTCTCTGGACAGGGCCTTGACAAGCCAACCATCCAGGTAAGGAAGACATACAGTCCCTCTCTTCTGAGAGCTGCTGCAACTGCTGCCAAGCACTTGGTAAAGACTCATGGTGCAGAGGATAAGCCAAAGAGCAGCACTTTGAACTGATGATGCTTGTCCTGAAAGGCAAAATGAAGAAACTTCCTGTGCAAAATAAAGACAAGAGATGTGCAGGTAGGCATCCTGTATGCCCATTGAACAGAGCCAGTCCCCAGTCTTGAGGAGGGGCATTAGGCCTGGCAAAGTTACCATCCAGAGCTTTTGTACTAGACAAACAAATTGAGTTCCTTTAGATCCAAGATGGGCCTCAGATCTCCAGTCTTTTGGGGACTAGGAAAACCTGCAATAAAACCCTGGTTTCTCTGGCACCTGGGCACTGGCTCGATGGCTTGCTTGCACAGAACAGACTGTACTTCCTTCCAGAGAACAGGCAAGTGAGCTGGGGGTAATTGGATGGTGGAAGAGGGGTGTCTGGGGCTGCTGTATGAGCTCCATGGGGTGACCCTTTTCTATGATCCGAGAATTCATGCATCTGAAGTTATGGTCCTCAGTGATTCAGATGGAGGGAGAACTGACCTCTGACCACTGACTCCTGGGTCTGAACCAGAGGAGGGTGTGGGTCTGTCAAGGAGCCAAGCTGAGGTGGAGCCAGCCGTAGAGTCTGCTCTCTCACTTCTGGGGTGCTTGGTTGCCACTCAAGTACTGGAGTGGGCGGGCAAGGGAGCCTGGGCTCTATGCTTTCTGGTGCAGAGGAACTGATCCCTGCCTACTGGTCTGCTTATGAAAAGTAGGCCACCCTATGCCCCTTGGCTGAGTGTGGTAGAGGGAATGGACTAATCTGATGGCCATGCCTGATGCCTGCAGATAATTTATGAGCTCCTGGACATCAGGGCTGAACAGCTTAGTGCCACTGAAGCGGGCATTAAGCGCACTGTGCTGCACATCAGCTGCAAATCCAGAGACTCTGAGCCAGGAGTGCCTATGGGCATATGCCAGTGGCAGCTGCTCTGGTAACAGTATCAGCCATGTCATACAGTGCTCTGAAGAGAATTTAACATCCTCAGCCGCCTGGAAACACTGAAGCAATTCCTGCTTTTGTGAGCCATCAGGAAGGGCCTGAGCTGTAGCCATGCCCTTTTTCCAACTAGCATTTTGGTAGTTGACCATGTGTGACAGACAGTTTGCAATCCTCAAGCCTATGGTAGAGAAGACATAAACCCTTTTCCTCAGAGGTCTATCCTGCAAGATTCCTTGTCTGGGGAAGGGACTAAGGTGTTTAGGCACCTTACATCTGTCCTGAGCTGTCTTAATGACCACTGAATTAGTTTGGCCTGGGCAGCAAAATAGGGGAGGCCCAAAGTAGCGAGAAAGTTTATCTGCCCTGCATGTATAGCTGGCACCATGTCTGGTCTGTGCCAGGCTGCCGTAGCAGCATTCTTCAATGCTGGAAGCACTGGATGAATGATCTTTCGGGAGATTCTGGAATCTCCAGGAAGTCCCTGGGTCTTTCCTGGTGACATCCTCTTCCTCAGTGTGGAAGCCCATGGTGGAGGACAGCTGCCATCACATTGAGAAGTTTGGGGTCCTCAGTGGTGGACCTGGGGTATGCTTCACAGAGTCCTCACTGACAGAGAAGGCAGTGGACTTGTCAGAAGGAGGATCTCTTTCTTCTTCCTCTACATCATCAGGAAGAATGAGGTCAGGTGATACTCCTCTTTGATGTCTTCCTCTCATCTCTGAGTCTGGTGTCAGTTCACTGCCAGCAGCCACGGAGACTCAAGGGTCATTGGACAGGCGTTGACGATGAAGTAGCCATTGACAGCATCAGTGAAGTGGGCCTATTCAAGGATCCCAGCTGCTGAACGAAAGCATTAATGAACTTGATCAGTACTTCATTCAGGTCAATAGTGAAGCGTCGATGGGGGTGGGGTTGATAGCTCACCTGCTGTGTCCTTGGGAACCCGATGAGCCTGTAACCCTGGTTGGAGGAGGGCAGGCCTCAATGGGAGAGTCATTGCTGATGAACTGGGCGTTGATAACAGAGGGACTGATTACCCGGAGTCGACGCCAGGCGCCCTGTGAATCAGGTTGAGGTGCTGTTGGTATGGGTCTGGTAGGCACAGAGACTTGGACAGCAGTTCTCATCAGCACGGCCGCAGCTGGCGAAGAGCCCCCAGAAGAAGGAGGCTGATGGGGAGTGAGATCGGCGCGTGGGAGCGGTCGTGATCTCTGTCTTTTGTGACTTTCCCAAGGACTTGCCTGGCCTTGATGCCTGGGAGCTCGAACATCCGGTTAGCGACTGGGAGACCGGGTCTGGAGGACCCATGCCCAGAGCTGGCTACCTGTTGTTCCATCAGAAACTTCTTAAAAGCCTTTTGCATCACTGAAAGGTGGTTTGATTAAACTTCTGGCAGAGCTCACAGTCAGAGATTTTGTGGTCAGGCCCAAGATAGCAGACCACAAACTGAATGTTCATCTGTAGATGCAATCTTCTTTCCATGCGGCAGTAACAGAAAAGAGAAGAGGAAAGATTAACTCTCGACATACACAAAACAAGAAGTCTCTTGAAAAGAGATTTATTTTACAAAATAAGTGAAAAAGATGTAGGCTGAAAAAGATTCAAATACTGCAATGGAGCTTCTGTGGAGACCCATATAAGTGAGTCGACAGTGGGAAAGAACTGTGGAGGGAGGGGCGCAATTTCACGCCTATATAGGGTTGGTGACATTGACTGACATCGTTGGTGTGGGCGGCCTCAGTTGTACTGCTGAAAATCTTCCATGTGGATTCCCTTCACTGACGATGAAGGTTCTTACGATGTTACCTGATGACTGAGATCCCAAAGAAGATCAAGCAGTTTTAATTCTCTTATGTCTCCTTATGTCCACAATCCAAATGGTTTGTAAAACCAAGGCTAATTCTTGTTTGAAAAGTAAAACCTGGACTCTGTGCATGTTTCCTCTTTAAATGCAAATTAGGCTACAACAGCTACTGTTTGCTGGTCTAAGAGAGTGTCCTGCTACTTCATGTACAGCTGGATCTCTAGCGTTTTTTATGTTTGCTTGCATGCGCAGTGTGGGCGAGCATCTTGTTATGATAATGGCATTTCAGAGGCATGTCACTGTCGGGTCCAATGCAGCCTAGGCTGTAATGGGCCCGACAGTGATACCAATGATCAGTGAGGCTGAAAATGACACCTTTCTTGGCTTGCTGGGTGCAAACTTTACGTAGCTGAAAGGAAAGTGCCACCCAATCCACAGAAGCTCTGTCCTTTCACCACCACCCTACAGCCAGCTCAGCGGTATCAGGATCAGCCTGCTGGCTATCTGCTCATTTTTGACTGTTATGTCTACAAACCCCATCAACACTCCACTTGCACCCACCTCCCTCCCTCTCCAACCTCCCCCAATAATACCTTTACCACCTCTACTGGAAAAAACATTTGCAGTCCCACAGTGGAGTAGCTTGTGCCCATCTTCAGTCCAGGTAAGTGAGCGAATGGTGATGCCCACGTATAGTAATACCTGATTGGGTTAGGCATTATTACAGGTATATGAGGATGTCACCATTCATTCACAGATCTGTATTGGTTCTTTCCCATGTTTGCTCACCCCTGTGGTATCACTGCACCTAGTTCCTGGCTGCTGTCCCTCCTTGCATGCCCAGCTTTAAGCGTGCTGCTCTTCAGTTTCATTATGAGGTGGCTGCAGCTCCTCTTAGTTTGCATGTCTATTTAATCAATAAACCATGTCAGGGTGTGGATTATGCTGGTTTACCCACGCCTGGCTTGGTTCGGTCACGAGGCCATAGGCGAGTGACTAAACCTCACCAGGTGTGGGTAAATCCCAGCACAACCCACATGCTGGAGTGGTTTTTCTTGCTAACTATACAATGTCCCCTTAACTTTTGTAACATAGAATGAAAGAAAATTGCCCTTTTTTGCCATTTTAAACAATTTTATAGTATTTATTATTGTGCCACAAAAATTGTTCACTATTGCTAGTTAGAGTAACTAATCACCCACCTATGTCTCAGTACAAGAGAAAAGCGTGAGGGTTAATTAAATCCCCTCTTTAATTCCTCCCTCCACCACCACCACCACCACCACCACCTTCCCTGCATGAAGTCAGTGGGCGGTCAGAGCCACTCAATATTGTATATCTTGTTTCTGCCAGCTTCAGTTTCTTTTATTTAGTGTTCCACTGACAGACTAACACCGCACTGGCTCCCCCTGTTGAAGACCTCGGACCCTCGTGGCTTGCCTGCCACCATCCCTGTTCAGTTAAACAAATATTTGATCACTTTAATGATTGCTGAACTGGGGAAAGTGTTTATTTATAAAAATGAATGCTAATGGTTATAGAAGTCCTGGCTGAAAAGCGGAGCCCTGATACTGAGCATGCACTTGTGAATATGCGTGAACACTGGGATATGCATATGTATAGCGCATGCCTGGTAACATGGCTAGCTCTTTGGCTGACATTGGTGAGGTGGTAGGTTTCTTACTTCTGCGTTTGAGAAAGGGAGTATTTTTAAATTGTTTTAATGGGACATTGGGCCATGTATTGTGAAGGATCCTGCAGTGTAAATGGTCTTGCCAGCTGTGATGGTCCGGGAAAGCGGCAATGGAGTCGAGCCAAATGGACACTGAAAAATACTTAGAGGTGAGCTGGGTGATAGTGGTTTCAGGGAAAGACTTTAAAAACATTGTTTTAGCCCTGATTTCAGTTTACAGACAGTTTTGTTAAATTTTATTTTTCGTACTCTATGGAAGTTGAGCAGTGAGATGCATGATTTACGGTGATTGAAGATGGCACATTTCCACTTTCATTGTCAGGTGGCTGGACTGATTCCAGACATAAAGTTAACTACCACCTTTAGATGGTAATGCTAGGATTCTAGCCATGAAAGGTGCCAGTCAGCCAATCAGAGTGCTGGATTCTCGGAGCACATTGTTCAATTATAGTTTATTTATGTATTTAGGTCCCTCTGTCCTTCTCTCCGTTTGTTCCTGCACCCTCTCTCTGTCTCTTCAGGTTCCCAAAGGAGCAGCACTGACATCAGTCTCTCAGGATTGTGCCTGGTTAGGCGTGCTGGTGGGGGACTGCAGGATTTACAAGCAGCTCATCCTCTCTCATGCTCACCTGTGCTGCTACTCCATACCAGTCCTCCATGTTGTTGTGCTAAGCTTCTCTCCACACCATACTCTACAACATAGGAACTGCAACTGGCCTTGGTGCAGCTTGGTGGCACACTGGATGTGTGCTCAGTCAGAAAACAAAGGACCATCAATTCAAATCCAGGTAGGCATACAATATTTTGCAGTTTCAGCAAGAGACAAGGGTTCACATCTTACCAGGGACTTGAACATTTTAATGAATTTTTAATTTGTCTATACCCTGGGATGAGCGGCCTCTATCCTCCAGTTTCGCCATCCCTGCTACCTGGCATGCACCAAGACTTTCTCATCTGGTGGAATCGGCGAGGGTCCTCCAAACGCCATTGGAAAAAGGATTTGGTTTGCACAAACTCTTGCCTGGACAGCTGGGTGCAGGGCCTGGGGGAGACCAGTGTCAACCTACCAGTCGTCATTGTTTCTCATTTTCTGTGTCCCTTGGGAAGTGTGGATGAACAATGCCCTCATGATGCACACTGCACATTCCCAAATAATGTGCACTGATCACGCCACACCTCCCATGTGTCTTGCTGGCCTGGCATGCTTAACCCTGGTCTACACCAGGTGTCAGGTGAGCACCAGGCTCTGTGCCCCGGAGGAGGAGGCAGTCCTTTGGATGCTCAATCTTCCTTCTGGCCCTCTGACTCCTGAGCTTGTTACTGAACTCAGGTCGTTGGCATCACAGGCGGTAGCCCTACTGCTGTGCTAGCAGGCTGGCTATCATCATTTCTTTTTCAATCCAGAATTTCCCTTGAGTTGTGATCTGTGGCAGCATGGAGCTGGAAAAGTAAATTATTTTGAAAAAAAAAAAACTTGGGTAAGAACAACAGTTTGAGCTGGCCCATTGACACAGTGGTTGGATTTCCACTCGCGATGCAGTGCGGTTAGGAGCAAACTCGGTCGCTGGAAGATGGACAGGAGAGAAGGCTTGGCGTCCCAGGGGCTGTTCACCTTCTCTGGGGGAGGAGGGATCAGAGATCCAGCTGGCCTGACCCTGGGTGGAGGTCGAGGGTGCAAAGCTTGCAGGAAGAACTAATGGGAGCTGTGTGGTGGATGTCAGCGCATAGTGCCTTGACGTCAGGGCGCACACTACACAGGAGAGAAAGGAGGAGAAGCACCACCGGAGCATGGGTGGGGCTGAGCACCAGTACCCAGCCCTAATTGTGACTGCCTGCCTGACCACGGGAGCCCTCTGAAACTTAAAGATATCAGGGTGTTAGGGCCCTGCCCCATACCCGTCTAGAGGTATAACCACAGCTCCATGGGGGAACCGCTGTGAGTCAGGTAAGGCAAGTCATGGGTGGTACTTAGGTGTCTCCGAAGACACATAGCTATGGGGGAAGGAGGAGGAAAAATAGAATGTTAAAAAATAAAAATAAAATTTGTGCAGGCAGAAAGTTGTCCTGCCAGGACAGAAAGTTCTAACAGCAGATCTTCAATGAAACTTTGTGCACAGTGTGGCCACTCACCACCCTGTTTGAGACTACACCTGGAAGGAAAAGGCTACAAAGCAGAAGACCCCCAACACAGCAGCTCCGTTGAAGTCACCAATGCTTGGGTAAGGAGAGTGGTGGGAAGGGAGGTCACCTGGTCCCAAGGCAGGGTGGTTATGCCTACAAACATGGGTGGAGGAAGTGTTCCTCCAAATTCTCATCCAAGTCATGTTTTTGGATTAGGAAAGGCTGTAAATGTGGAATTTAGTGTTTGGCTGGCCTTATATGCACACAGAAAATTCTTCTGTCATGATGTCCCTTTCTAAAGGGCTAAGTTAGTAGGAGGAAGAGGAAAAATTCCAAACCAAAAGGATAATCGCTTGCATCACAAAAAAAAGACAACAACCAGTCTGGTTGGGTACTGTACATACTGCTGTTGTGCAGGAATAACCGATGATAACTGAATAGATCACACAGTTCTGCAAAACTCTTATATGTTGCAGAACTGAGGCAAAACACATCCAGTCAGGTCAGTTTAGAAGAAGAAGAATCAGCACTTATATAGCGCTTTCATACAGTGTATCTAAGTACTTCACAAGCAATGCTAGACTTGTAGTGAAGTAACTTAATGTGTAGTGGCAGCCATATCGCACCTCAACACCCACACACAGCCTGAACATGCTCCGAATGATCAAGGCGTTTATGAGAAAAGAATATTGGCCAGGACACCAGGAGTGTCCCTACTCTTTGCAAAAAGTGCCCTGTGTTCTTTTACTTCCACCTGGACACTCACCAGGACAGTACCAGGATGGGTAAAGGGACCTTAGTTTAACGTCTCATCTGAAGGATGGCACACCCTAGCGGTACAGCACCCTCCTAATACTGCACTGGATGTCAGCATTTTGGGTGTGAGTCCAATCCCAGTGTGGAGCAGAACCCACGACCTTGTGGTCCAGAGGTGGATATGCTACCAACTGAGCCACACCAGCACCTACAACTTACAGTGGATAAGATTTTCAAATTCATATTTTTTAAACACATGTTCACACTGCATGAGATACAGTATTTCACGCATGGCAGCTGCAATAACAATTTACATTTTCATCCCCTCATACAAGGGATGCACACTTAACCAGGGGCTGCTTGCATGCATTTTGGATCTGCTAACATGTAAGAATAAACAAATACCGACCCAAAATACATTTAAGTATCAAACAAATGCACCACTGTTGGAAAATCAGAAGCAGGTACACCTGGGGACAAGGTTACCAACAACACCAAGATCTACAGTGCACCCGTGTCCACAGGCATTGTACCTGCTTTTGAGTATCCAGCTCAATATCTCCATATGCAACAAGGAACAGCACATGAAATACTAATGAGTTTTCTGACTACTAAATTAGAACATAACACGTTTCATAGAAACATAGACACATGCATAGAATTTGTCAACCAATACGGACTGCTTGGCTCACCCAATCTTCCCATTTTTCAGTACCTGCAGTATCACCCATAAAACCTACTTGATCTCTGGCTCTTTCTCCCTCCACATTCTTTTCCATTAAGATTCCTTATGCCTGTCCTATGCATTCTTTAACTCCACCACTGTTTTGCCCCACCACCTCAGCTGGTAGGCTGCTCCACTAATCCATCACTCTTTCTGTGAAAATGCGTCCTCACATCTCTCGTGAATCCCTCCTCCAGCTTCATCGCATGTCCCCTTGTTCTGTGTATCTTTTTTCTGAAAAATATTTTCCGTCTGTACCTTATTCACGCCAGTGAGGTATTTATAGGGCTCTATCATATCCAACCCCCATTCCAGGGTGCACATATTGAGATCCTTTAGTCTCCCTCATAGGGCTTATGATGCAGACCATGCACCATTTTAGTTACCCTCCTCTGGACCACCTCCACTCTGTCTGTGTCACTTCCAGACTCAATAAAGCAAATTATTTTAGATCTTTCACTTTATTAAATATTTAACATGTGTGTCAAACTGGAGTGTTTGACTAAGTCATAAAAGTTAAAATAATCTGAATGTTAAACCATTCATAAACAGTGTAGAGAGCCACTCAGTGGCCAGGTGTGTGGCGTGTTGCAATCCCGCACCAAACTTGGGTTCGAGATGGACTTGGGAGCTGGGTCCAGCAGGTCAAGGGCTGGGAAGGTGCTGCTGCACAGCAGTGCTCCCACCACTCTGGTGTCTCCTGCGGTGCACTGGAAAGCTTCCTCCTTTGCAGGAATGTCAGCAGCATATTGAGGCCTGTTGTGGGCAATGCCTGACGTCAGGGGAGGTGAAGGGTGAGAGAACTAGAGGACAAAAATACTGGGGTCAGGAAGGATGACACCTGGTCGCCATGGGACCCACACCATCACGCAGGCAAGGCGATCTGGTGTGGACACCAGAGGTGGGGAAGGACGGACCTCCCCAGTGGCCCCACCATGGGAAAAAATATATGGGTATACACAATGGTAAGTCCTGGGAGATGCTTGCCAGCCAGGTGGTCAAGGGACTGAATGTCGAAAGCTTTTCTGAGACTACTGCCCCCCCCTACCTCCCGTCGAGGAAATCATAACATTAGTTTTCATTGACTTCAGAGCTGCTAAATTCATTGGTCTTAGACTGTCTTCCTAAAGCGTTTCAATAACGTTCTCTGATCTCAGTAGTGTTCTTCCACCAGACTTCCCTCCTGCACCTTCCTCCACCCCCCCCTTCCTCAAATAACCCCTTTTACTTCAGAGCAGTCACGACACATGAAGTCCATAGATATGTCAGTAAAGTAATTGCGGATCAAGAGCAAGTGGCGACTCACTCAACCTCAAACTGCTGTCCCTTACTCTAGATGAGGTGCTATCTCCACTAACATGGGTTTTCAACCTCTCCCTCACCCTTGGCCAGTTCCCGACAGATGGAAATCCGCCCCGTGAAACAAGTCTACAAGAGTGGGGACAAGGCCCTTCATATGAATTATAGGCCTATAGCCATACTAACCCTCCTCAAGGCCATTGAGACGTCTGGTATCCGACCAGCTAATGGAATATCTGGACAAGCACAACATCCTTTGTAAACAGGAGCATGGCTTCAGAAAAGGCCACAGCACCACATCTGCCCCCTTGAATTCACAGGAGCAATCCACAACTCCCTGGACAATAATTACCTCACTGTTTTGGTCTTCATAGACTTGACCAAGGCTTTTGATACTGTCCATCATCGAATACTCATCACAGAACTACTAAATGCCGAGCTCTCCCCTGAGTCTACAACTTGGTTTAAGAGCTACCTGGAAAACCATTCCCAAAGAGTGAAAATTGCTGATGTCCTCTCAGATGCTAGACCTGTGCGCTCAGGAGTCCCTTAGGGATCCATTCTCGGCCATCCTTTTCAGCCTGTTTTGAACAATCTTTCACAATCCTGCTCAGAACAAATCCTACTCTATGCTGATGACTGTCATTCACACCCAACAGGACCCACCTACTCCAAAACAAGCTTCAGAAGGGTTTCACCTCCATCAAAACATGGTTTAGTAGACAAAAGCTGGTTCTCAACTATAAGAAAACCAAGTCAATGCTTTTCATGGCTTCACAACAAATGTAGGCTTCACCCCTTACTTTCACAAACTGCCATGGTGCTGTCCTCGAACAGGTTCACTCCTTTAAATATCTAGAAATCACCATCGAAGCAACCTATCTTATGGCATCCACATTGATAGTGTTGCCAAAGCTGCAAACACAAGCATTGGTCTCCTTTACAGGCACAGGCAATGCCTTACCTCAGATGCCTTAAGGATAGCAGTACAGAGCTCGGTGGTCTCACTAATTGAATATGGACTGATTATATAGAGCTCTGCTACTGACACAGCCTTAGGCACTTATCCTTGGCCCTAAACAAAGCCTGCCGTCTCATCACAGGATCCCACCGCCTCTCCCATACGTGACCTCTATGCCCAAACAGGGTGGCTTCAGTTGTCAAACCGTGTCAGTATCAAACTTGCCTAACAGATAAGAAAATTATGCCACATCTTGCACCCCTGGGTCAAGCTCTTCTCCATACATACGCAACCCCGCCTCACCAGGGTTCAGAAAATCAAATGCTGCACATTCCTCAGTGCTGCACCATGCAAGCCAAAGATCCTTTGTGCACGAGTTCCTAGCGGATTATTGGACTCAACAAAGACATCTCTCTGCAAAAGCTAGGCCTGTTCAAAGCCAACCTTGCCTCCACCTCGCTGCCTCTAGCTCCTGCGACTGTTCCTCCTAACCTAATCTCCCTCCTGGCACTTACTATCCTACTCAATCTCTCCTTCATCCCACAGCCACCCTCCCTCCCATTTTAACCCCTGCCTATGCACTTTCTTGAGACCTGACAAATGCCCATGGCTGCACCTCTCTCTTTGTGTCCATTCCAAGTCTCAGCCACCTCTGTTTACCCTGCCCTTTCTGGTACCCATTTCCTAAATGTAATGTATTTCAACTGCTTAAAACATCTGTACACCGCTTTCTGCATTGTTTTTCAACTTTATGTAGTGTTTGTATTGTACCACACTTGACATGGAATTTTCGTAAAAGCCTCGGCTCAAAGGTACTTGTAATCCTAGACTTAATTAATAAAAATAAATAAATAAATAAAACCTAGAGAATTACACAGATTTAGTCTCTTGCAACAATAATCCCATGTCTACAAATAATTTGTAAATAATCTACTTAGTGAACATTGAGAAGGCTACTCCTTCACAAAGAATTGATATCTTTAATGTTCTACAGAACAAGTAGGTGCGGATCCTACCTCCGGTTTCCCTGCTATTTTTCGTGTGCAGTTTAGTGTCATCACACATCTCAGATGGGTTTGTTTGCCCATTACTGAAGGGCAACGCAGCCTGAACGATCCTCTGCTGGTATTTCTTCAGCCAAAAGAACTGTGGAGGAGGAGCCCCACTAACTGCTCGTTTGAATAACCCTAAACAGAAATTACAAAAATACATAACATTGTAATAGATTTGGTACTTTTAATTTATCCATATAAGTAAAATGCTTTATGACATCACAACTGTCCTCTGTTTAGTGCTACTCGGATAGTATCCTACCTGGTCGGATACCATTGGATACCATCTTTCTGGACAGATTTTGGATGGCATCAGAAGGCATAGGAAATCGAACAAGGATCCAGCCTCCTACGATCCACGGTAAGTATCCAAGGTATCTGTGGATCCAATCAGAATCCAATGGATCGAACCACTGGATCCAAATATGCAAGGTTGATCCGATGGTCCAACCTCAGATACCTGGATCTGACCATGGAGCCACAAGTATCTGACTATGGATCTAAAACCTAGGGAACTGAAACATTGAAGTGTTTAAGTTAATTTTAAAGTTCTAACTTTCCAAATGTTTTTGTGTAACTGGGGTACCCAATGGACTGCAGTGGAGCAACTATATTTATCCCCACAGGAGAGGATGTATCGCAGGCTCACACGTGAAAATAAATCTGATTATCCCAGTGCGGTGCATTATGTATCATATTCAGAGTCAGGCTGTACCATATCCCACATATCGTGAGCAATAACATAAGACAGGTGCAGCATTCACTGTAAGATATGTATACTTTTCCAGTGTGTGCAGAGGCATAAGGTTGCATGCCGGGTGCTCTTCAGCAGATGCCACAGGATTGTCTATATCTTCCAATGAACACAATGCCCTAGAGTGTATTATTACACTTATGAAATGGCCTTGCAATAAAGAATTTAGCCTAGAAGATGCAGTACAGTGCATACATGAGTATGTACAGGCACGGCAGGAGACCTGGCTCATCCAATCAAAGTATTTGTTGCTGCCTTATGTATTTATGGGATCTGCAATGTGCTTGTTATTAATTGCAAAACTATGTTAATGCAGACATTAGGACTGAAGAATGCAAAGCGCACAAAGTAGGAAATGAAAAACATTAGGGCTTTGGGTCTCCAGAGTATTGATAAATGAGTGGTGGGGTCTTCCTTGGGGTTTCAACCCTAATGCCCACCTCTCCCCAGCCTGCAACCTACTGTCCAAGCACAAGGCACAACTCCAAGCCAGTGCCTCACAGTTATAGCTCTTCAAAGGTAGAGAGTTTATGGCCTGCCATCGTTACCAACAGAATCTGTCATACATTTCTTCATACAGGGCCCTGAGGGCCCCATATGAAGAATAGAATCACTCTTACCTTGTTTGCTCATGGGTGGGGGTGCATTAGGGCTGAAAACCCAAGGAAACCCCCACCACTGATTTGTTGATGCTCCGGAGGCCCAAACCCTAATGTTTTTCTATTTCCCTACTTTGTGCGCTTTTGGCATTCTTCTGAACTCTGTTGTTTGCATTAATGTTTTTTGCAATTAATTTGCCTTCTTTTCTGATGGTGGAATTGTATCCTCATTAAATAAATACAATACTGAGGCGGTCCTGACCCACTGCATTGGCCCATCAGACCTAACACACATGTCAATACCTTGTGAGGAAGGCTCCCAGCCCACCACAAGGTGTTGTGTGTGTGTGTGTGTGTGTGTGTGTGTGTGTGTGTGTGTGTGTGCCAAAATACTGCTCCATCCCTCCTCAATCTTTGGTCCAGTCTGTAACATATTGAAGATGGTCACAGCCATGACAATGATATCACATTCCACAACCCACCACAGTATATTAAATGACTTTATGGTGTGGATATTGTGGATATTTAATGGTTTATATTGCATCTACAACTGTGTTACACATGGATGATGGTGTATTACATCTCAAACTTCAGCACAATGTCTAAAACTCAGAAGGGCAGTTCAGATAAAACACGTTACATGTAATACCACAGTAGGGGAATGGTTTTATCATAGGTGTAATTTTAGATGCCCCCGCTTTCCTGCATCTAGCTCACATTACTATAGTCCTCCTCAAGTTTAACTGCCACCTCACCCAGAACCACCCCAGGCCATAAGAAGGTGTCTTGTATTTTCCATCTCCAATCTGGTGCTTCTTTTATTTCCACAGTCCCAGAATCTCAGTTAAGTGGTGTTGCATGCATACAGTGTCACTCACATGGACTGCTGGAAATGCTGGCCAATGTGTTACATCACTGGATTTTATTTCCCTTCAGTGCCATGTTAGATAGCCATGGCCCCTTGCTGCATACACTAAGAAGGGTATCTTCTAGTAACGCATGCCAGTTATTAGTTTGCATTGTGAAATAAGTTTGTACACTTGGGAATGGCAAATATAGCTGCACATGCTATAGAAACATCTTGAGTAACTTCTCATTTACCAATGTTAGTAGAATTGCTGGAGAGCTGCAGATGTCTTCAACCCACACCAGAATGACAAAAGAATCAAGAAAAGGCCCAAGCTGTTGTCCTGCAAGCCTTCACACGCAGCCCTCCCAACACAGAGCCCCGCACACTGGTCCTCCATAGCTATGCGAGAATGGATTTTTTTATAGTTAATCTTTTATTGTAATTATTGTGATTGTACATACAAATACACTCCATTCTCCAATATACACTTACATAAATTCTTAATAGAAGAAGGAAAAACATGTCTGAAGCATTATGCAATGATATTAAAGGGAAAACAAATGTTGGGAAAAAATATGTAGCAGTAAAATCTGTATGATAGAGAGAAAATATGGCAATTTATGCTTCAATGGGTAAAAGGAGTAGATACAAACAAGAAATATGAGCAGTCGTGATTGTACTTCTATTATGCTGTATTTTAATACAAGTATGTGTAAGATTGTATAAAGGAAGAACATAAAAAGAGTACAATATCTAGGAAAGTGAAGAAGAATAAAGAGGAGAGGGAAGAAGAAATGGAGATTAAAAGATAGAAAGAGAGGAGATGAAAAGGAACTAAAGAGCTAGAAGTGAGATTCCAATGTGAACATAACAAACCCATGGATTAAGTGATGATATGTGTAGACGTGTTTAAATATTTAAAATAGTCCTGCCAGCATTTATGATATAAATTAAGTCGGTCAGAGGCTAAGTGTGACATACAATCAAGGATGGCGATTGAGATAGTTGTTTGAGAATATCCGGAGGGTGGGAATGATGTTGGATCTCCAATGCATTAGTATAAGGCATTTAACTTGAAGGAATAGTAGGTATAACCACCTGTGCTGAGAATGGGATATTTTGTATGCAGGAGCATTGAAAATACCAAGTATACAATGTTTTGAATCTAATGCAAAGGACAGACCAATCGCTTTGATTGCAAAGAAATGAATATGACGTCAAAGACTGTGTATGGGAGGACAATGCCATAAAATATGTAGCAAATTGCCATTGGGGAGTTACAGCACCAACATTTATTGTTGTTCATTAAGCCCATTTTTGCAAAATCTCAGGAGTTCTGTACCATAGATGTAGAATTTTGGTTTGTATGAGTGAACTACGATTATCCTTTTAAAGATTTAAGGCAGGATAGCCAGCAGTTATGCCATTGTGAACTGGTTATGTTATAATTTAAAAGGGTACCCTATTTATTTTTGCAATGATAGATTGATCTGGAATTGTATTTGATATGATTGCAAATGATACTATTTAATTTAGAATCTATTTTGATCCATTTAGAAATAAAAGTATCATATATAGGTTGATGAGAAATAGTAGAAAGGTTCCATCCCG
This sequence comes from Neoceratodus forsteri, assembly GCA_016271365.2. NCBI lineage: Eukaryota > Metazoa > Chordata > Ceratodontiformes > Ceratodontidae > Neoceratodus > Neoceratodus forsteri. The sequence goes on from CM057451.1 coordinate 1,100,785,955, forward strand.
CTGTAATCTGTAAATATTTCCAGAAATCGTGCTGGGGAAGATTCCATTGTTTCATGAGGTCAGAAAAGGATTTTAATTTGAGAGTCTGAAGTATAAGTATGTCCTCCAAGAAAAAAATGCCCCTGTTTTTCCAATTACAACAAAAATTGGGTGATTATCAAGAGTGATGTTAGTTCTCAAACGGGGCATATTTGAGAGGGGTTGGTTAGATTTAAGGCATTTATTAATTATTTTCCAGTAGTATATGGATGATGCTATAGTAGGGTAAGATTTTAATTGGGGAGAGGATTATAAATGAAGGAAGTGGTGATATTGCCGGACATAGAGATGTTTCCATAATGACCCACAACAGTGATTTATTGCTGGGTTTATTAAACCATTTTACAGTTTGGGCAGTGTGGAAGGCCCAAAAATATGCTTGGAACCAGGGAGCCTGAAGCCCCTTCGGACCAGAGGAAATGCAGTTTGTTACGACTATATCTGGGAATCTTGCCTTCACATAAAAAAATTGCCAATTATATAATCAATTCTGACAAAAAAGTAGGAGGGTTTAAGAGATATTAGAAAATAGATACAGTATTTTGGGAGCTATTGACATCTTGATAGCGGAGATTTTCCCATTAAAAGAGAGGTTAAGCAGTTTCCATCTGTTGAGAATGTTTTTAATATTTGCTAATAACGGGAAAGATTGGTGTCCCATATCTTGTCTAATATAGAGGTGATCTGTATTCCAAGTTAAGAGATACCTTGAGGGGCCAAACGAAAATCTAATATTGTATTCATAGAAGGGTTACAAAAATTGTTCAATGGCATTGTTTCTGATTTGTTTAGATTCAGAGCGAGCCCAGAAAGTGAAGTAAAGTTGCTAAGTAACTTAATTAGGGGTGGTCTCAAATTTCAAGATTTTCCAGTAGAATGAGGAGGTCATCAGTGTAGTATTTATTTATTTAGCTTTTGTTTACCGGTAAGTACACTAGACAAGTATTATGCCTATTTTCTGAATGACCCGGAGAGTACAACATGAAGAACAACAGTCAAGGAGACATGGCAAAGAGAGTACAGTTTTTGTCACAGTAAACAAACATGTGGGAAATACATCATTTGATGCCAGGGGAACATATAGTAGGAAGCAGATTTCAGATTATACACTCTAGACTAGCTAGTTCAATTGACAAGATATACTGTATACAGGTCATCATACATAGGAGTGGAGCATAGCTCAAGGACTGGATTGGTCATAATATAACTAACATTGTCGTATACACCCCTAGGCTAGTTGGATCACGGACAGGTATATACAGCTCATCACATTTTTCTAAATATGCACATGTTAGACAGAAACAGAAACACTTGGTAGTATTAAGTTTCTATCAAGTGACCAATTTCATATGTCACAGTTAGCCTATGACATTCTGGAGCAATAATGGTGTAAAATGCCCAAGGCTTTTAAGGCAGGAGTGTCAGAAGTCATTGTTACAGTGGGGAAAATATCTCCAGGAATTCAATGGAGACACCCTGGGAGGTTCAGACAAAACAATTTGACACTTTAGTCTAGGGAGGTTTGGGGCAGTCACACTCTGATGCTAGTTTTAGGAAACCCCACAGGAATTTTGAAAACTCAGATAGGAGGGGGCAGCTCGGATATCCACAGGCAGTGAATTCCAGAGTCTGGGTGCACTTATGGCAAAGTCCCGATCCCATGAGGGTTCGGGCATCCCTGATGTGAGAGACCCAAGTTGGTAGGGGGTGGGATTCAGTTTAGGCAGAAGCTGGCCAGCCCCTGGAGGTGCTAGTTCTGATCACTTTCCCAGAGAGCATCCCAAACCAAAATCAAGGTATTTAGCTGGTGAGAGCCAGCAGAGTTTCTCATAGCTCACAGCGGTGGGTGAGTCGGGGGCAGCCAAGGAAAAACAACAAATGTTATTGTAAGCAGTGTACCACGGGCTGAGATGTGTCTTTGGAGGCAAGCAAATAGACCATAAACTGCCATAGCTGAGGGAGGGAAGGAGCACATCCTTCAGGGCAAGCCTGGCTGCCGGGTGTAAGGTTATACTTGGCCCTATAGGCCAGACCCAGTTAGCAGTTTGCCGCCCTGCAGATGTTGATGATATGATTACCCATGTCAAGTTGGGGTCAAGTGTTACCCCAGATATTTGATGGAGCTCACTATGGGTAGTGAGGATCCATCTGTGCTGGTGATGTGTAAGCAGGCCGATGAGGCTTTGATTTTAGCCATTGAGCCAAAGAGCATAGCCTGTGTCTTTTTTCAGGTTCAGGACCAGCTTGTGACTAGTAACCCATGACAATACCCTGTTAAAGTCATTGGTCAGGTTCTGTTTAGGTAGTGGCGTTCTGGGAGTGAGACAGGATTACCAGATCATCTGTATACATGGTGGCGCCACAGCTGGTAGTAACCATGGGTAGTTGATTGATGAAGAGGGAACCCAGTACTGAGCCTGAGGCACTCGGAGGTCACCAGTAGGGGCTCGGAGAGGACTTTATTGAAGCAGGTATGCTGCTTTCTGCCATGTAGATAACCCATTAGCCATTTCATGGCATGGGGAGAAGCAAGTGACCACAACTGTGCACCAAGCAGTTTGTGGTCAATGAGGTCAAAGGCTTTGGACAGGTTGATAAATATTGCACCAGAGAGTTTGCCCTGGTCCATGGCTGTCCGGATACTTGATGTAACCAAGATTAAGACTGTGGTGGTGCTGTGTCCCTTACGGAGCCGCGCTGGGCTGGGGACAGAAGTTCATGAGAGTGGATATATTCAAGCTGCTCAGCCACTACCTTTCAAGGAGCTTGCTAAGGGTTGGGAGAATGGCAATCGGTCAATAATTGTCAGGGTAGTTTGGGATTTCTTGCTTCAGTACAGGGACAATCCTCATTTTTTCCAGATGTCTGGGATGGTTCCAGACCAAGGATAGGTTCAAGATAAAGGCTACTGGTGAGGCAATGTGCAGCACCAAGCTTAAGAGTTTAGGCTCCAGGTTGTCTAGGCCAGGACTGGAGTACTGGGGAGGCCAGCTAGGCGCTTTGCAAGTCCTGAACTGATACACAGCCCTGAGGCGGAACATTTGACGAGGAGAGTCACCCTCAAGCAGAGTGGAGGGAAGGGGTGGGACAGAGCCTCATCAGGTGAGAAGAGGTTGTGAAGGCAGAGAGGTCAGAGAAGTGATAATTTAGGAGTTGGCACATAGTATGGGGATTATTGCAGGAGACTCCATTTATGACCATGTCCGTAACCCCGGATGGGAGGATCCACTGACAAGGGATTTAATATCTCTCCAGAACCTCCTGGGATTACTGGCAGAGCTTAGAGGGCGGACTTGCAAAAGTCACTCTTGCTGCCCTGATGGCCTTTCTGCACTTGTTCCTGAGGTGTCTGTACCTTTGAACAATCATGGGATCACTGGTACCTTTGAACCAGCCCAACACTTATCTCTCTCCCGTGATCTGGGCTGAGATTCCCATTTAAGCAGAGGGTAGCAGCCCCTCACCCCTACGGGTGACCTTTGGGAGCATGCTTGTCTTGGCAAGGCCCCAAAGGTGGAGAGGAAGTAAGAGGTTGCTGCTAAGGGTCAGTGGCACTATACACCCAAGACCAGTCAGTAACTCTAGGTCTTCCAGGAACTCCTCAGCATCGAACCGAGGTAGTTTGACATACATAATTTTGTGGGATTTGGGGTGGGAATTTTCCATACACAGAAAACCGTGAGTGGTCAGAGATGGAGTCAGATAATGTACCCGCTGATGAGATCCTGTCAGGACCAGTTAGACATGTTCCAGTCCAGTAAGGTGCTGGAGGATCCATTTAGTCCACCTAGTTGGTTTCTGGATGAGCTGGGTCAGGGCAAGGTTAGGAAGCAGAGGCTCAAACTGCTTAACATTGTCACTATCCCAGTTAAGGTTTACATCCCCCAGGATTATGAGTTTGTTATCTCCCACTCTGGGATTCAATTTTGTCCATGAGGTGAGTTAATCCAGGTAGCCCACCTCTTGAGGATTACAGGTGCACACCAGGTGCAGTTTCTTTGTGTCCCTGGCAGTAGTAGCACATGTAGCAACTCATAGGAGGACACGTTTGAATCCTGGTGGGCAATTTGGGAGATTTTAAGTGGCTCTTATGGTAGATTAGCATGCCACCCCTCTTGCCCCCAGCTCTGTCCAGTTGGATGAATTCATACCCAGTGAGTTCACAGGCAGAGTCAGGACAGAGGGTTTCAGCCAGGTCTCCATCACTTCTAGGATGTCGGGTTTGTAGAGTGTAACCCATGCTAATAGCTCGTCATGATTAGGTAGCAGGCTCCTAATGTTAAGATGAGCTATTTTAGCCCTTACCCATGCCCCATTCGGGAGGGATTTTGTGGGTAAGATTTAATGTGCCAGGTTTGGTTTCAATATCACCGCCAGTAGTAGTACAAGTAGGAGGAGCCAGGGGAGATACCACCTCCTTGCGCTGACAACCTGGGAGTTTTTTTAGTACGGGCACTTTACCCTGCTTGTATACATAAGTCACTGAAGATCTAGACAGCAAGTAACACTGCAGTGCACTTCTGAGATCACAAGATATTGGAGAAGGTGTAGTCGGGAACTCCTGTGAGGGTGGACTCCACCATCCTCAGTTGTCACCCAGTGTTATTGGGGAGGTGACCATATGCAACAAGGAGAGTCCCACTATAAGACCTACAAGGCCTATATCCCTGTGGATGACAGCCAGCACCCTTTCTACCTTTAATATTTGAGTATCCCTATCCCTCACTAGATGGATGGGAGGGGAACCACGCCCACATCTTGGCTGGAGGCATAGCACTAGCCTGTGAGATAATTATCAGTCAGCTAATAAGAACTGCTGTGAAGGAAGGAGAGATGGATGTACTCAAGGCTGGAAGAAAGTTAGTGAGATTTGTTATTGGTATGTGTCAAGTAAATAAAATAAGGCCTACACAGTGCACCAAGGCTAGTAGCTATGGACGAGGGGTTGAGGTTTATTTCTGGGAAGGAGTTCCTTGCCTCGTCTCTTTGTAAGCACTACTTTACCACCTGCCTACAGTTATACGAGGACAGGGTTTAGACAGCCAACAAATAATGCAGTGCAAGTGGGGTTAGGGATTGGTACAGTGATTTGTGTAGAAAGACCAAGAACTCCTCTAGTGGCAGGTCTGTATAACCTGCTAATGGAAACTAAGCCACTATTACAAAGGTTGAAATGTGCTCAGTTCTATCAGAAAATCTACTTGTTAACAGTACTTGATGGCTGAAGCAGGGAAAAGTCCTGGGCCAATCAGAGAGGTTTTCTGGAAGCACCTGTGTTCCAATTGGCTGCGCTTGTCCCCACCTTCCAAGGAGCTGCAGGCGATGTTCCTGATCTCAAGGTCGGTGGCTGGCTGGGTGCCGCCGACTGTGGGGGAGGCTGAAGCAGCCCTGTTCAAGGGCAGGCAGCTGGAGAGAAGAAAAAGAGCAGGTCTTAAATAACATAGAGGTTAGGATGGGTTAGATCTGGGCAGTTTGGGTAAGACTAAAGGTAGTTAGATTCTTTCAGCGCCAAGGCAGAGTGCTTGGATGGGGGGGGGATAGTGACTAGCAGGAATTACCAATAGGATACCTTGAATCATGGAGGACTGATGAAGAGCAGCTGATAGGGGTTCCATAGCTAGAATAAAAAGAGTGGGGGATATGGGCACCTTGCCTGGTACCTCTTTGCCAGATGAAAGGATGAGGACAGAGTAGAGTTAGTAAGAACCCAGGCAGAGGGAGGTGTATAGTAATGAATCCATGTACAAAATTTATTAGTGGCAACCAAAGTGGGATAGAACATAGATACAAATAAGTCCAGTTGAGAGAATCGGAATGCCTTTTCAAAGTCCATGGTTATAGCTGTGGCAGGTGATTTAAGAGATTTAGCTTTGTAGATTAAATTAAATAATGAGTGAGATGATCAGAACCAGTTCCATTTTTGATAAATCCAGCTTGGGAGGTGTGGACAAGTTTGAAATTACTGATTTTAAACGAGTATTTAATATTTGGCAAAAAATGTTCCCATCCGTGATAGTAATGATATTGATCTGTAACTGGATGGGAGAGAAGGGTCTTTATCTTTCTTTGGTAGGATGGTTATAATGGCTTGGTCATAGAATAGGGCAGTTTACCTTGTGAAGATGCTCTTTGAAGACTTCAAACAGTAAGGGGCATAAGATGTCAGCTAGGGGTTAATAAAAGTCTCGGAAAAACAATCACTCCCAGGAGCTTTACCAGATTTAAGGGAATTTAGCTGCTTGTATCTCTTTTAGGAAAAGGGTTCATCTAGCAAAGCCATATCTTGTTGGGAGAGGTGTGGTAACTGTAAATTGTCCAGAAATTGTTGTATATATTCAGGTTGTGGGGAGTGAAGTGAGTATAATTGTTGGTAGAACGATTGCATAATATGGTTAATTGAGGGATTATCTGTATGGATTTTGCCTGAAGGATCTTTCAAACCGCAATATGTCTCTCCATCTGTTGATTCATGAGTTGATACAAGCAGTTTTCACATTTATCCTTGTTCCCAATATCGATGTTTAAGTCTAAGGAGGCGAGTTCAGCTTTCCTGGATATTAAGTCATTGATGTTAATTCTAAACATGAAGCATTTCAAGGTGAAGTTGTGAGTTATTATCTGGATTTTGTTTTATAATATTAGGTTTCTTTTTCTTTAAGAGATTCTCTAAATCAGCCAATTGCTGTTCCTTTAGTTTTTTCTTGTGTATGTATAGCTTATAATTTTCCTTTAACTGTTGCTTTAAGTGGTTCCCTAGATGGTACCTTGAGATACCTCAGGGAGGTTGTTAAAGGAAAGAAATTCTTGATTTGGGATCTAATCCAAGGTAAGAAATCGGGTCTTCAATAAGAGTGGGTCTAGATGCCAGGAGGGATTTAGATGGGGGGGCCCCAAATAAGATGTAATTTTTATGAGAATGGTCTGATATAGTAATCAGGAGGATAGTTGTGTTGATAATTTTTTCAGTGATGAATGTGGAAGAAAACTAGTAGTCAATTTCTGCTAAAAGATCTATGAGCGGTGAGTAAAAGTATAGTCGCGCTGTCTAGGATGGTGTAGTCTCCAAATGTCAGTGAGACTAAAGTCTTTCATTAGTTGCGAGTGCAGAAATACTTCTGGGTGGAAATCACATGAAGAGTTACTTCTGTCTAAATATGCTTCCAAGCTAAATTGAAATCCCCACCTACAAGTATAAGAGAATTGTTAGTTACTGTTCATAATTTGTTACTATTATGAAAGAATTCAGGTGAATCAGAGTTAGTACAATGTTGACTAACATAAGGGATCTGCAGGGTATTTATGGGCTTATAATCCATCTGCCATCTGAATCGAGATGGATTGATAAGGGTCCAGTTAAGGGATTTATGTAATAGAACAGCACCCCCCATTTTCTGTAGAAGTAGAGGAGGATGTATATATTTCGACTAACCTGAATTCATTGAGTCTGCTTCACATCCTCATTAAAGTTTTGTTTCTTGTAAGAAAGCACATGAGTTTTATGCTTTTGAGGTAAGAAAGTATGCTTTTCATTCATAAGGTGAGTTTGAGTCCTTAACTTTCCATGAATGTAGAATTAGATCACCTGTGTTAATGGGGAGATGAGTATGAAAACACAAATAGGAAGTAAGGGACCATACTGAAAGGGCTAGAGGATGTTACAGACTACAGAAGGGAGAGGGTTAGCACAGTCAAAATGCTGGCAGGATATTTAGTTTGTGGAAATACTTAAACTTGGGTGAATGTTTCCATTGGTCTCACAATGAAGAGAGGTAGTAAAAGAATATAGAAGATATATATATATATATATATATATATATATACTAACAAAACCAATGGCTGTTATACTAACACACTATGAAGTCTTTAGGTAATATAGCAAGATATGAGTCAGTGAAACGCTAAGACTGCCTCGCTATGCTCCCAGAGAGCATGTAAATAGTAAGTAAATCTTAGGAGAAATGACTTAAACCCAAGATACAAACTGTAAACAATTATTTCTATCAAGTTATAACTGTGACTAGAACTAAGTGAATATAATTCCCTGGGGAACCATGGACATCTTACCATATATGAAAAGGGATTACAGAAAGTATATGCAATCCCAGACATAATAATCATCTTGAACCTAAGTTAGACTTGAAAAAGAACTGAGCTGAAACACTATTATGGCAATACAAACAGTATGTGCCATCATGGTTAGCTAAGTCCTAAAATTATAAGAGCAGCTGTACTTGTGCTGTCTACAATGTACTTACCATAATCATAATGCTTAGACACAGAAGTGTTTATGTAGGAGGAGTGTTCAGGTAAAATGGAGTGAGTATGGTTCAAATAGTATAAGGATTTATGGGGTGTCGAGGCATTACAAGATCCAAATTGTGTGGGGGTATCTGGTGAAAGTTCGTATTGAACAGGAATACGTAGTTATTCTGACAATATGACATTTATAAGAGTTGAGTTTGTTCAGGCTTTGAGGTACTGTATATTATTGATAAATTACTAGGTATTTAATGCTTCAGACCCAGAAGTTTCCCCTGGGAAGGAGTTGTTTTTTATGAGGAGATTTCAAGACCTGACGGGGCTGCCAGCTCAGCTATAAGATTACAAACACAGGCTTAAAGCCATATCATAAGGACTTGAGTGACTGTGCTATCTATTATTGATTAAAATTAAAATGAGATGTTGGTTTTGGTAGGGTTCTTATTATTCTATGGGAGAGTTACGTAGTATTTGGGCCATTCTTGGAGGCTGTGGGAGTGAAGGGAGTGTTTTTGCTTTTTTATATTGCTGGGGAGGGCAAGTTCGGGTTTCTGCTTAGGGAGTGGTTTGGCTTATACTTTGTAATGTTTGTTAAATTTTGGGCCATTTTGATTAAATTTTGAATTTCATATTGTCACGTATGTAAATTAGTTAATGGCAAGGTATTATACTAGATTAAAGCATATGTGTTGACTTTGGCCAAGTAGAGTATGTATAGAGTATATATATATATATAGAGAGAGAGAGTATTATAGTTTCAGTATATTTTACTTACTTGACTTTTGGAGGGTAAATTTTATGTTTTTGGCTAAAATACATTTTCAAAGAGTGGGATGTCATTATAATAATATTTGTAGGTTTCAGTTTGCTAGATTGGGGTTACTATTGTTTACTTTTACTTGGATTTAAATTGGAGTGTTCTTTTTAATGATACTAGATTTTACTTCCTCGTTTCCATTGTCGATGTAAGAGATTCGTGATTCTAAATACTTGGTTGTTGAATTTACTTACTTGGCCATAGACTTCTAATTATGGGTTTTCATGCTGGTTGATAAATTCTTTTATTATATGTAGTTTCTAATGTAGGTATTACTAAAGTGTTTTAGAGTTTTTGTTTACCATGTACTTACTATGGAATTTTACTTTTTTGGATGTCTGCTAGTTTTACATAGTGTTTTTGGAAGTGTTTCTACTAGTGGGCCTCAGTTTACCAACTAATGTTTGTTTCTAAACCTCCTTAGTCCTCTGGATATCCTATGTATCCTGAAGCTTTACCTTTTCTCCACAATACTCCTTGCAGTACAGCCTATCCCAGCTCTCTCTCTCTCTCCAGACACTAGCTCCCTACAGCCATCCCCCTGTCTCTTTGCCAGCTCCTGTCCTTTACCCTACCTTTCCTTATCCTGACCTGCTATTATCCCTACTGTTCACAATCTTGCCATTCTCCTGCCCATTATCCCCCCATGCACTTGTCAGTATTTGACCACCTTTTTATTTATCTATTTTTGCTGTACTTTCTAAATTGTATTTTCAGGACTACTGTTGCAGTACTCTTGCTACTGTAGGTTTTTCATCATGCTGTGACTGTAAAAACTTCTATGATCTTACCAGGACCACCCTGTGTTCTACCTGTAATGCTTAGCTTTTTGTTAAATGTTTTTAAAATACCCTGTGTACTACCTGTGCTGCTTAGCCCATTGTTCAATGTTTCACAACACCTTGTTTATGTATCTCAGTGTAATCTACTGTTTGTTATACCTGCAGTGTCTGCTCTGTAATCTCTCAGGTCGTGCCTGAAAACAGTCATCTTTATGGCTTAGCGCACCCACCAGTAAACAAAAGCGAAATAAAAAATAAAGCACAAAGTCTCTAAGATGATTGGAAGGAGCGTGCATTCCCATTTCAGAAAATTAGCAAGTGATGCATCTCATACTTGAGCCGATGTTCTTAAAGCCTATGACTGGCTGGAGTGAACTATTTGTGTTTTTCAGAGACTTAAGTCTTGAAAGATGTAGACTGCCCAGTACCCCACCACCACCACCACCTCCACGGTAGTGGTCTCTTCTGTGGTTACTTGTAATCCTAGAAATGAAATAAAAATAAAAACTTGAAGCACTTGCTTCTTCACTGAACATTGTTGTGGTTTACTTTTCTCATTGCACCTCTATATTAAATCAGAACTTTTAGCTCCTCTACAGTAATGCTGTGGGACCTAGAGGTCCCTATTAAGCAAAACAGCTAAAAGGTCATTTTAAATATATTAACTTACTTATTTGTAAAATCACATTTTATCTGGTTAATCCTGTGACCTCATGCTCACCATGCCACCAAACTATGACTCCCAGTGTCAGCACGATTTGTACAAGGAGAATAAGCATGAAAAGTGCAATTTTACATTGTTTACATTAAAACAGAAGTGCCGGCACATCGACACCCTCCATGGCTTAGCCAGTCATTTGCGCCATCACAGGGCTGATGTGGAAGACACTGGGAGTCGTAATTTGACAGCATCAGGCTAAGGTCATGGGATCAGTCAGATAAACTGTAATCGTACAAACAAGTACAGTAAATGAAAATAAAAATTATTGACCTATATCAGTTCTAAATACTGGCTATAAGCTCTTTATGTCCATCCTAGCCCATTCCTTAAATCCCTGATTCCCCAGACTGGTCCACCCGGATCAGACAGGGTTCATGCAGAATAAGCAGGTGTATAGTATCTGGAGAGCCCTCTCTCTTATTCACCATGCAAACACCACAGGTCGATCTCTTCTAGCTCTGAGTTTGGGCCAGAGAGGCATTCGACTGAGTGTCCTGGTCCTTTCTCTGCACCACGTTACATCACTTTAGGTTCCCACTCTCTTTTCTAGATCTACTTTTCTCATTCTATGCCTCACCACATTCACAGATCAGGGTGGACGGACACCTGTCACTTCATATGGCTCTCCACAGAGGAACCTGACAGGGCTGCCCCCTCTCTTCCCTCCTTTTCACACTGTATATAGAGCTACTTGCCCAGGCTATTCATTAGCACACCTGCATCACAGGCTACTTTAGCCCAGATGCAGGCAAACACCATCTCGCCCTCTATGCGGATGATGTTCTGGTCTTCCTACCGGAACCTGACACAGATCTGACACAACTGTGGATGCTCCTACAAACCTTCAGCTCTCTCTCTCAGGGTATACATTAAACACATCCAAAACAGAGGCTCTCTTTATTAACTTCTCTCCCTCTGCACAACTGCAAGCATGTTTCCTGTTCAGGTGGAATCTCCCACCCATGAGATACCTAGGCGTGAACCTAATGTGTTTGGCAGCTGGTTCATTTAAGGCTAGCTTTGCTCCACTTACACTCAGTTGCATCAGGACTTGGACAAATGGTCAGTCCTACCCCTAACACTAGAATGCCGGGTTGCCACAATTAAGATGGGGGTGTTCCCCCGTTTCCTCTAACTACTCCAATCACTATCCATAGGGATAGATAAGGTACACTAGACTAGGTGGCAGAAAAAGATTAGTCGCTTCTTATAGAATGGCTGACCCCACAAGTAGCATACTCAATCTCTGCCAACCTAAATCCCAACGGTTTTAGCACTACCTAATCTCTACCTCTACTATGAGGCATCCCAACTGCAGCCAGTGAAACACTGGCTTCAAAATGATCCCTCTGAACAGTGGGCTCAGCACAAGAGAGCAGCGTTCCCTGCCTCCCCTCCTCAAATAGACATCTTAACTACCCCACAGTTAACCTCCCTGGTTGACTGCAACTCCCCTTTTGCCCACACCCTGCTCCACGTGTAGAGAAAGTGGACCTATAAGGGAGGGGTACGGGAGCAACTTTTATGGTTGCTACCATTACATCTCCATCCGGATCTCCGACTGGCCAGATTAGACGCCAAGTACACAGAACGGCACAGAATGGGTCTTATCTTTCCCTATCAAATGCTGGAGGGAAGTCAAGTTGCATCTTTTCAGACCCTCTGAAACTCTTTTGGCCTTCAACAATAAGATAGTTTAGATACTTCCAGGTCAAGGCACAGATTACATCTTGGCTCTGACGGGGCCCCAAATTAGGCCTGAAAAAAACCCTTAATTAATATCACACTGACAGCTGCCTGGGGGGACTCAGAGCAACATCTTATCCCACGCTTACACTCCACATTGACTCAGCTTCAAAACTACCCCCCACTCCCTGTGCTAGACAGACTGGATGGGGAGGTGGCTGCCCCCCTTTCCCCAGACCAGTGGGCCCTGGCCTGCGCTGACTCCTCCCATGTTTCTTCCTCTACACAATGGCGAGAATTCAGCTGGAAATGTGTTGTCCACTTTTTCCTTACCTCAGTGCAACAGGCCCATCGAAAAACGTTCCCTGACATAGCCTGCTGGAGACAATGTGGGGAGGGGAGGGCGGATCACTACCATATCTTATGGGCTTGTCCACGTCTAACCCCCTTCCTGAATGCAGTAGAGGCAGCGCTACAGCAAATTTTTGGCCCCCATTGAAGGTAACTGAACAGTTAATACTTATTCTTTGTATTCCCCAAGGAGTGAAAGACGCTTGTAACCAAATACCCGCTGGGTATTCTTCTACTAATGGCCAAGAAATGTATAATAAAATGTTGTTAATGAAAGCTGTTCCAACAATAGATGAATGAATTGCCTCTGGCTAACACAGCATATACAGTGGAAATGCTGATGTACACTGTCTGCCTGCAGGAGAATCGGGAGGAATAGATTAAAGCTACCAACAGTCCCTATTTTCCCAGGACAGTCCCTATTTTAGACAGCATGTCCCAGTGTCCTCAAGTTTTGCAAAATGTCACTTTTGTCCCAGTTTTACTTACTTGTCCCAGTTTTGTCCCTTTTTTTTTCGCTGACTGCTAATCTATGACTGACAATTATTTCAGCACCACTTTGGCACTGTTCAGGCTGGACAGCAGTTTGTAACTTCAGCCCCTGTGCCTGTGTTGCACTGCAGGCATGTCAGTGGAAACACAGTAAAGCATGTTCCTTCCTGTTAGATTACTGGGTGTAGTGCAAACAAGCACATGTTGATGTCTGCCTGCCAGCAGCTTAAAGGAACTCTAGACAGAGAAGAGACTGGCAGCAGGAAACTAAGGTACCTAAACCTGATCAGCTGTAGAGAAGTGTGTGAAAACAATCTGGTGTGGTGGTGGGAGTCACTGACGTGAAGTTTACTCAGCATATGAGGTGAGTGTAAATGGGTTAGATGGGACTGTCAGGAGGAGCAATACATGCAGCTCGAATGTCTGATCACAATTTAACATAGGTTTGCTTCTAATGAACTTTCTGTACATCATGATTTGGAACTTGCTGCAGCAGAATGACGTATTGTTTTAATTTTAATGTTTGCTACTGGTGTTACTGTGGGGTGGCATGGCCAGAGGAAGTAGCAAAATGTAAATAATTGATGCTGGCGTTGTCTGTGGCAGTGCCCGTGGGAGTGACTTGGTGGGGTGGCAAGGTCAGGATGGACCGTCCCAGTTTCGGCCTCAGAAAGTTGGTAGCTTTAGAATAGATGGTCCCGTGGCTTACATTTGTTATGGCTAGTGACCCTACCTTTTATTCCTAGCGAGGCCCCCCTTTACTTAAGTTCCCACCTAAAGACAGTGGCTGCCCAACCCCACACACTAGTATATCTTGTTACTGTACTTGTTTCCCATTATTATGAATATCTTTGATGTATAACAACTGTCCTATGTTCCTACAAATGGATATGTTCCTCAGCTAAACATTGTTGTGTTGCACAATCATTGTAACATGTTCTTTTGTCTTGTCCTGTTTCTTTCTTGTCTGTTATAAAATTCAAGAAAAACTGATTTTATATATATATATATATTATATATATATATATATATATATATATAAAAGAAAAGAAAAATGATCTTTTCAGCTGTTTCGCTTAATTGGGGACTCTACATCTCACAGGAGCTAAGAGTTTCCCTTTAAAGAAGAACTCTAATTTAGTGAAACTCCAACCCCAAAGCCTCACACCCCGGTTAGGACTTTTGAAATAAAAAAATGTAGGTGTTTGCACTTATTTTATTTTGGAAACTCTGCCATCAGGCAACATGGCAGGTGCTACGTGGTTCCATCTCATGTTGCAGAGTAACGCCACACTGCTCACTTGTATGCATCTCATTGCAAGTGAGCAGTACGATGCTGCACTGTAATAATAAAATAAGTAAAAACACCATTTTTTTCTATTGCAAACAGCATAATGGGGGCTTTGGTGGGGGAGTTGCAGCAAATCCGAGTTCTCCTTTAAGGCTCTTTGAGCTCTTTTCGCACACTGCTGTAGTGCCATGTGCTGGCAGTATCATTTTGAGTTTCCTGAATAGCCCCCCCTCAGCTTGGTGTGTAAGACGTTTGACCCTCCGTGAGCTGTCTGAGACTTGAACTTCTCCTTTGAAAAGATAAAAGCCAATGAAAGTATCTGTTTCCTTCCCCTAGCTGTTTCCTAGAATCTCCTTTCTGTTGTTCATTTGAATGCATGCCATCAGCTGTGAGAGAGCTATCTTATTGGTTAAACGAGCAGTTTCTTTTGACCTGGAATTTCTCTGGTGGGAGCAGAAGCTTGTTTTCATTGGTAAATATGTTTGAAGAATATATTCAAAGCCTGATAGCACCATACTGCCCAACCAATCAATCACTCAATCATCTTTATCTTACCAGGCGAAACACCATTGAGGAAGACTCATTTGCAAGGTGGACCTGGAACCATTAAATCCTCCTAGTGGTTTACTTTTAATGGACTTTTAATATATACCTTATATTTATTTTGTTAATCTGGAGTGCATCGGGTGTGTTTGTGCCATTTAAATCTGTGTGTAGTTAGTATGAATGTTGTGTGAGTGTGGGGTTAAAATTTTCTTTTACAAGTTAAAGGGGAATTGTGCTGAAGATGTTAGTCATTTTTCATAGTAGAAGCTGTTTTTAAGCACTGGTTGGGATTCTGTTATTGTTTCATCTATGCATGCCTTTTAGTAATCATAGGGGATGTTTCTGCTTTACACTGTCGTGAGAAGTGCCATTTTAGAACTGTGTGAAATATTTTACATCTCTCTCAGCCACAGAGTTCTGTAGTACAACACTGTTGCATTGTACTAACAGTGGAAGAGCAGAACAGGGAAAACTACATCACAGAGTCCTAAAATGGTCCTTAGCAGCAGCATGTCAATGAAAAACCACCCACTGAGATAACTAACAGCCTGTATAGCTGGAACAGTAACAATATTTAAACCAGTATTTAAACAAAGAGCTTCTAATTGGATTGGAAAATGAATTGGGGTGGATATTTGTTATACTGTGTGTGGGTAGGTTGTTTTATTTGAGTGTTGGGTAGTGTGATTCAGTATGTGTTTAGCCAGGCCAGATTTAGTCTACTCCATGCAGAGCAACTATGAGGGTGGCGTCCCTTAGAAGGGCTCCTTGTACTCTGCCTGCAGCTGGTTGGGTGTCCTCTGGGGCACTGCCCAGAATCTAGACCTGTTCTGTAGGTAGAATGGGGGCAGGATCAGGAGTGTGGTGTCCAGGAGGCACTGGGGGTAGATGTTATCTGGAAAAGGGTCCTCCCACCTGATTCCTATTCCCCAGGCTCCTGAGTTTTCTGCTCAGTAGGTGGCTAGTGGACCAGTCAGCTCAGCTTGTCCCGTGAAGGGCAGTTCTCTATAACACCACATCTCTAAGGAATAAAACAGCTGTAATAGAGGTATTCGTTATAAGCGTGAAGACATAAATAGGATGGAAGGCATACAAAGAAGAATGACTAAAGCTATTACTGGACTAGATAATAAATCCTATAGCGAAAGGCTAAAAATTTTAGGAATGTACTCTCTTACTTATCGAAGATTTAGAGGAGACATGTGCATGCTTTATAGAATTCTAAGTGACTATAATCTGCAGGATGAGTTGAGTATTAAATTTAATAATGATCGAGTAAGCACAAGAAAGCACTCTAAACAACTCTTCCAGCCTAGGTGGAATTTAAAGCTACGTAAAAAATGGTTCACTCAAAGGGTCGTGACATCCTGGAATGAATTATTTAAAACAACAATAGATAGTCTGGATATAGAAACATTTAAAACTAGATTGGACATGGAATTTAGATTCAGTGTAAATGATTTTTGATAATCTAATTTGGTCTAAGGCAAGCTATAAGGATATTATCCGCAATTGCTTGAATATTTCCTATGAATCCTATGAATCCATTGTGGATTCCTCTGCAGATCTGGTATGTATCACAGAGAACTGGTTGGGGATGACTTGGGCTCTGTGCTTGAGGTGGCCATTCCTCCAGGTTTCTCTGTGGTGCATTGCTCTAGGCAGGCACGGGTGGGGGGGGGGACTAGCCATCTGCTTTAGATCCACCTTGGGACTGATGGTATTACCCCTTGGGGCAGACCAGATCAATCGAATGCATGACTGTAAAAGGTGGGCTGGGTACAAGTTCTAGGATCGTGCTCGTATACTGTCCCTCAGGATATGGGCATGAATTCCTGCAGGAACCGGAGACTTTCATGACCAGTCTAGTGGTTGAGTCACCCAGACATTTGGTCTTGTGTGACTTTAATGTCTGGGTCAATGATGAAACATCTCTTTTTGGAATATAGTTGCTCCAGGTGATGTCTTCTTGGAGCATCATACAGATGGTTGCCACAGTGGTACATACCAGTATGGCCATGCCTTGTGTCTGGTCTTCTCCATGGGTCTTGATATTACTGATATCATAGTTGATCTGGTCATTTGGTTAGATCTTCATGTCATACAGTTCCTCTGTGGGGCTCCTTGTTTAACTTCATCTGCGGAGATGGTCAGATACCGCTCTTTTTAGAACTCTGGAGCCTCAAAGCCTCCTGGTGGTGCTGCATATCTTGGGCATGCAGAGGACTTGTGCAGTGGGAGCTGAGGCAGCCATGGAGGGTTATTACCTAGCCCTTTCGACTGCGATTGACTCCTTAGCACCATTCCATGTATTCCTCTTGGTTTCCTGCCTTAGGTCCCCCTGGTATGATGCAGACCTGAGGATGCTGAAGACTAAGGAGCAGAGGTTGGTGCATTGTTGGCAGAGGTCATGCTCGGAGGACAGGTTGGCTCCGAGGACTCACTATCATGAGCATCAGCAGGCAGGTACTCTGAATACATCAGCATTCCTGTCATGAATGACAGCTGCTATGAGGAACTGGCCAGCACAGCTCTTCAGCAGTGTGGACAGACTTTTAAATCCAGTCTGTCTTCAGGCCTGTAGAGTTTTTTCTCTAGACAAGTGCAAGGAGTTTAATGGTTCTTTTGAGATAAGGTGTCCGCTGTCCACACTAGGATATCCCCAAGCAGCATGTCATCAGCTGATAATGTCCGAACTTTACTGGAGCAAGGCACTCCGTTTTTGTGGGCCGAGTTTGAGACAGTTTTGGAGGATGATATTTTCCAGATGTTTTGGGGGTGGTTTCTGGACTGCGTCCCACCTCCTGTGTGTTGGACCTTGGGCCAACCTGGCTTCTTTTTGAATGCTGGGATTCTCTTGGTCCAGTTTTGGTACAGATCATGAGGAGTTCCCTTGTGGAGGGGGTTTTCCCACCTGCCCTAAAAAGGACAGTGGTGAGGCTCCTCCTCAAGAAATCTTCCTTGGATCCTGATGATCTTTCAACGACAGGCCTGTCTCAAACCTTCTGTTTCTGGGGAAGTTGATTGAGAAGGTGGTGGCTATGCAGCTGTAAGAACATGTGGAAAATATTACATCTATGAGCCTTTCCAGTCGGGTTCCTGGCCACACTGTAGTACAGAGACTGCGCTAGTCAGGGTGCACTTTGATTTTCTTCTAGTGAGGGATAGTGGACCCCATTCTATTCTTGTCCCGCTAGCCCTCTCGGCCTTTAACACGATGGATCATGGAATGCTGTTGGCTTATCTGAGGTACTATGTTGGACTCTTGGGAATGATGCTGCGGTGGTTTGAGTCCTACATGATTGACAGGGTGCAACAGGTGGTACTTGGCTCATTTACATTGAGCAGTGCTGGGCTCTATTGTGGTATGCTATTGGGATTGGGGGCCATATAAATAAAAGGAGTCAAAATCAGTGGTGGAATTCAAGCATGCATGGGATAGTCATAAGGCAATTCTGGGGGGTTGGGGTAGGAAGAAGTAGGCTGCTGGTTAACTAGGATCTGCAGCTTATCCAGTAGGTAGGGAAATGGGCAGACTGGGTGGGCCAGCGGTCATATCTGCCGTCAAATTCTATGTTTCTATGCCTCAGGAGGTGATTCTGGCCCCTATGTTATTCGCTGTGTACATGCTGCCACTGGGGAGATCATTAGACACTATGGATTGGCATTTCACTGTTATGCCAGACACCCAGTTGTATGTGTCTTTTGCTTCTGATGATGCTGTGGCTGTTTTGGAACTGGGGAGTGCCTTAGAGAAATGCAGGATTGGATGGTGGCCAGCTGTCTTAAGCTTGATCCCTTGAAGACAGAGTAGTTACTGGTGGAGCCTGGTGGTTGGGTTCAGCAGCAATAAGTAGTAGTGCCACCCTTCCTGTGATGGATGGCATGACTCTTCAAGCTGCAGATAGGGTGAGGAATCTGGGGGTTGTTGTGAACTCCAAACTGACTTTAGAATATCAGGTGTCGGCTGTTGTCTGCAGTGGCTTTCATCATCTCCATAACATCGCCGGTATCGAGCCCTATCTTGAACAGACTGATCTGGCAAAACTTGCATGCCTTGGTCACATATTGATTGGATTACTGTAACACTCTTTACCTCAGGTTATCTGCAAGATTGGTGCATCTTTCACATCTAGTTCAGTATGCAGCAGCCTGGCTGGTTGTGGGGACCTTTCAAGTTTGAGCACATCACGCTAGTTCTCTGCACTCTCCACTGGCTACTGGTGAGGTGGAGCATCATCTTCAAGGTGTGCTTGCTGACTTACAAGGCCCTGCACGGTCTGGGTCCGGGGCTACTTGAACCTCCTGGTGCTGACGCTCCTGGCCATGCCCTACGGTTGGGAGTCGGACCTCTTGACCATGCCAAGATCTAGGCTAAAATTTTCTGGTACAGGGCATTTGGTGTTGTGGCTTTTATCCATTGGAATGCCCCTCCCTGAAAGGTGCCCCTTCACTGGCAGCTTTTAAAAGTTCTTTAAAAAGTCACTTTTTTACTGTAAGCTTTGGCCTGCCTTCATGATCTTATTACTTACTATTGTTTTAAATCTTATCTTATGTCTGTACACGTTATAAAGCTTCCAGAGCTATTGGGATTGGGGGCCATATAAATAAAATTGCCTTGTCTAGAGCTCTCTCAATTTCCAAAGTACCCTACTCAGTATGCAGTTATCTTGGCAAAAAGTATTTGAGGAACCCTATCATGTTTCCCCACTCAGCTACACCTGCAGTATGATCCTTCTCGCTGTGTTCTCAGGGTCGCCTACATGTGACCGAAGCTGAGAAATCTGTTATCCATATGAAGACATACAGTCCTCAAAATTCATTTTTGAACATTTTGTCAGTGCAGTTCTAGCTTTCTTATCATCAAGTCTCTGACCCAGTATGTCAATTTCTTTTTCTGATGTTGGTACTGAGGACCTGATCAGACATATCATTTTTAATGGACTTCAGCATTAGGTTTGTTGCCTTAATATCTCCAAATAGGCTATCAGTCACCATCACGTTTGCCATTTAAAATAACAATAGCTGAGGGTGTACTGAATATGGGAACTTAAAATGTACACTGTTTTTTTTTTTTATTATTCCTTTTATTGAGTTTCAATATAGGCAATAAAGATGGCTTCAAACAGAAACATAGAAACGTAGATAATGACGGCAGAAAAAGTCCCATGGTCTATCCAGTCTGCCCAGGTTTTCTAAATCCCTGAGGTCATTCTTATAACCTGATGTTCCCCAGGGTACTAACCCTCCCGGACTTCACTCTAGTTAACTTCCCTGATCTTGTCAGCCCTGGTAACCACACTATTCCCTTCATTCTATCCCAGGCCTGTTTGAACCCCTTACTGAGCTCGTTCCCACCATCTCAGCTGGTAGACTGTTCCAGGGCTCCACCACCCTTTCTGTAGAAGTACTTCCTCATGTCTCTCCTGAACCTCCCACCTCCCAACTTCCACTCATGACCCCATGACCTTGAGTTTGTACACAGGCTAAATAATTCTCCACATTTAACTTTATTAATTCCTTTGAGGAATTGAGGTCTCAATCATATCGCCCTTCTCTCTTCTGGTTTCTAATAAGTACAAACTTAGTGCCCTGAGGTGCTCCTCTTAAGATTTACCCTGCTGTCCCTGAATCATTTTGATCACTCTGCATAGAACTGTCTCTAACCTAGCCTAGTCTTTTCTGTGGTAAGGACTCCAGAACCGGGCAGAGTACTGCAGGTGAAGCCTCACCAGGGACCTGAAGAGGGATAGTATCACCTCTTTTCTTCTATTATCAGTCTCCCTCCCAATGCATGCCAGCATCCTGTTGGCCTTACTATAGGCCTTGTTGCACTGACTAGTTTGTTTAAGGAAGTTACTAATGATAACTCCTAGATCCTTTTACTCGTTTGCAGTGTTAAGCCTCTCCCCTCCAATCCAGTACTCCATCATGGGGTTCTTCTTCCCCAAGTGCATCACTTTGCACTTTTTTTGCAGTGAATTTTAACTGCCAGACCTTCGACGACCCCTCTCATTTTAGCAGGTCCTTCTGCATATTCCTTACTCCTTCCCCACAATCCACCCTTCCGTATAGTTTTATGTCATCTGCAAATAGACACAACTTTCCCTGGGTTCCTTCTCCAGTGTTCCAAATACATGTTGAGGAGGACCGGTCCCAGGACTAATCCCTGTGGAACCCCACTCATTACCTCCTTCTCTTTTGATTTAACCCGTTGACTGTTCTTGCAAAGTATAGAAACCTTGAACCAACAGAGACTTAATTGCCAAATAGTGGAAATGGCTGTTTGTGGTTGAAAAATCAGGCTTAGGTGGATACTGGAATTAGTTTCGCCTTGGAAGTCTGTCTGCTACTCTTCTTGTTCACTTTTTCGCCATATATTTTGTAGCATTTTTCCCATTTCTCCTGTAACCCATCCCGTGACTTCAGATTCTGAGTAGCATATGAGAAACTCAGCGCATGCTGCATCTCAAGGTGTCCTCACACCTGTCGCCCCCACTCCACACTGACCACTGAACATCCACCCGGAGGCAGCGGGACTACGGGGGCTGCCCGGGTGCTCAATGCTGCCCCACCCTTCCGTGCCGGCTCCCCATGGCCTGAGTCTGTTCTCAAACCCAGGTCACTGGCGTGGCATGAGGTAAGGCATCCAGCACCTCAACCCTCTGCACCACTGGGCTGGCTCTTCTTATTCACTTTTAACTGAATGCAAATGATAGAACCAATCACACCTGTGCCTGCTCACGAAACAAACAATTTGATTCTTAAGATTTGCTTCCACTCAAGTACAGGGGTAAATAAATGTGAGGTTGACTTTATTTAATCCTTATGTGTCAGAACAGTTTAACTGATGCCTAATCCTGCCAAAAAGTGTAAGTGGCTCTTAGCGGCAGCCTGGCTAGCCTTGCAGCAACACTGAGCAGCTTTTTTCCTCAGCTGCATAGACTGTCTGTACCATGGGCCTCATAGCAAAAAACTCAGTGCTTAAAAGTAACAAAAGAAAAGGAAAGCTGTTATGAGCAGAGTGTACCTTCTGACTACCTACAGTGTGACCTCCAAGGGACTGAGTTCATGATGTGCACAGTGGGAGTGTAGTGAGGGACCCACCAAAGCTTACTGGAACTTTATTCAGCAGGCAACTCGCTGCCTGAGTCATAGCAGCAATGGTCTCCCTTGCAGCAGCTTACTGGCAAAAACTAGCACGACACAAAAAGACCGGTACTTTTTAATGTCTTTATAAGTGACATTGCAGAGGAACTGGAAGGAAAAGTATGTCTCTTTGCAGATGACACAAAGATCTGCAACAGGGTTGATACACAAGATGGAGTGGAAAGGATGAGAAGGGACTTGGCAAGGTTGGAGGAATGGTCAAATGTATGGCAGCTTAGATTCAATGCTAAGAAGTGCAAGGTAATGCACCTGGGAAACAAAAACCCAAGGGAGGAGTACACAATGGGGGGTGAGATACTAACAACAACAAAAATGGAAAGGGACCTGGGGGTAGTCATATCAGATGACCTAAAGGTGGGCAAGCAATGTGAGAGGGCAGCAAGGAGGGCTGGGGATACTGGGATGCATAGGGAAAGGCATCACCAGTAGAAAACAGGAAGTTATTATCCCTCTGTACAGACAGCTAGTGAGACCCCATCTGAGTACTGTGCAGTTCTGGAGACCCAATCTCCAAGACATAGACAGGATGGAAGCTGTCCAGAGGAGGGCAACTAAAATGGTGGGGGGTCTGCACTGGAAGACATATGAAGAGAGAGACTTAAGGAGCTTAATATGTATAGCCTCGAGGAAAGGAGGGAGAGGGGGGAGATGATAGAAACTTTCAAGTACCTCAAGGGAATCAACAAAGTCCAAGAGGGTAGCATCTTTCAAAAAAGAGGTGTGCAAGAACAAGGGGGTACAATCTGAAGATAGAGGGGCGCCAGAGGTAATTTAAGGAAGTATTTTTTCACAGAGAGGGTTGTGGATGTATGGAACGGCCTTCCAGAGGAGGTTGTGGAGTCAAAAACAGTGGTGGAATTCAAGCATGCATGGGACAGTCATAAGGCAATTCTAGGGGGTGGGGGTAGGAAGAAGTAGGCTGCTGGTTAACTAGGATCTGCAGCTTATCCATCAGGTAGGGAAATGGGCAGACTGGGTGGGCCAAGCAGTCCTTATCTGCCATCAAATTCTATGTTTCTATGTCTCAGCCTCTGAAGTCCCTCGAAAAACAGCAGGAGTGGAACACCTATTTTATACAGAAATATTTGAGCAGGGTTGTCTTTGAACTTCATTTTATGCATTTCAAAGTGTGGTATCTCTTTTTAAATTGCTATTGTACGAAGCATACCCCTGGAATTATTGTACTGTGGTGTCGGGTATGAATGCGGTTAAAATTAGTTTCGATTTTAGTAATATTTAGACACAATTCTATGTATATTTTGTACGTTGTCTTCATTTCTCTCCACAGTACTCTTCATTACCAGATCAGTTTGCATGGAAACAGGATCCTTGACCCCTAGAGGGAAAAGGGGACATTGTTTAGCCAGGAAAGGGACACTAAGCCAAAGATTGTTTCCGGGTGCAACCTGGGAACACAAGAAACTTAAGTGACTTGCTCAGAGTCACACAATATGCAAGTGGGGGCTCTGGGATTCAAACCTAGATCTCCAGGTTTGCACCTCAGAGCTTTAAACCTCTGCACTATACTGCTTGCCTAGAGTTCATCAGCCTCTGCTGCTTGATCCTTTGCTGAAATCATAGTCCTCTGTTTGTGACATCAGTTTGTTTCTGTGGAAACGAGTATGATATCAGCAAAGTTTTAAACAGCAGGAGCAGATCCCTTGTTGGGGGCAAGGATTCTGTACATGAACCTAGTAATCAAGAATAAAAGAAATATACATGCAGAACATCCCTAAAGTATGTGCTGAAGTGTGCCTTGGAATGTTCAATATTTTCCTGCAAGTGGCAAACTCCTAACAGAACAGGATTTCCTATTATGGGGAAAAAATCAAACAGTCAATTGGAAAAGCATCTGGTAAAGATAAGGGGTCGGATTTTCAAAAGCTTTTGGGACTAAGTCCCACTCTGCAGTTGCCAGTATGGAAAATTAAAGTCTCATCATAGGCAGCACAGCTGTGGGTTCTTCGACTATTCCTAGAGACACCCAGGACAACCCCATGTGGCATGTTCCATCTCGATGGGAGCATATCCGGGACCGGGTGTCCACTTCGGAGGTCAGTGTAGGACTCAGATGGATGATCCTTGGTACTGCTAGTCATAGCATTTTGACGCAGCTGCACCAAATAAAAATCCACAAGCTGCCATAAATTGTGAAGCCGGTCGCTAATGGCTATACGATGGACAATGCTGTGCATGTGGAAAAGCTTTGCAGACCCACAGAAGGTTAGTTTTTTGTGAAAAATCGAGCCCTAGGTCTGTGCCACTTTTTTAGCTTTAATTCATTTTTATTCAGTGCCAAAGCATATCTCTGTCCTGAGTTCTGTTTTGTTTCAGGTTGAAAATATAGTGGTATGGTTTTATCTGCCAGTAATAAACTCTACTTGTGCTGTGCATCAGTGCTGTCCCTTGTGTCTGTGATCCAGTTGGTTCAAGGACTCTGTCACTGTTGTGTATAGCTCCTGCTGGGTTCTTCTGGACTTCAGTTTGTGTTGTCTGGTGGCTGGCTCAGCAGGCCTCATTGAACAGGAGGGCATTTCTTTGTAATGCCCAGTACAGCGCCCCAGACCAATGTGGCATCCGTTTGTGCTGCCCAGTGACGGCTCCCTGGACCAGGTGGGCATTCATTTGTGTTGCATGGCGGCAGCTCCCCAGACCAGTAGAGCATACCGTTGTGCTGTCCAGTGGCAGCTCCCCAGACCAGTAGAGCATACCTTTGTGCTGTCTAGTGGCAGCTCCCCAGACCAGTAGAGCATACCTTTGTGCTGTCCAGTGGCAGCTCCCCAGACCAGTGTGGCATCCCTCTGTGCTGTCCAGTAACAGCCTCCCAGACCAGTGTGGCATCCCTTTGTTCTGTCCAGTGACAGCCTCCCAGACCAGTAGTGCAGTCCTTTGTGGTATCCAGCAGCAGCTCCTCTGACCAGTGGGATATCCATTTGTGTTGCTTGACAGAAGCTCCCCAGACAAGTACAGCATTTGTTTGTGCTGCCCAGTGACAGCTCCCCAAAACAGTAAGGCATCCCTTTGTGCTGTCCAGTGGCAGCGCCTTGTCCATTGGCTTAGTAGAAGCTCCCCAGACCAGTAGGAAATCATTTGTGCTGCCCAATGACTGCTTCCCAGACCACTTGAGATGCCAAGTGGCTGCTTCCTTCTCCAATGGAACACCTATTTGTGTTGCTTCACAGCAGATCCCCTGACAAGCAGGGCATCTGTGCAGCAGCTCCCCTTACTGGCTGGTTATCCATCAGTGTCACCCAGTGGCCGGTCCCCCAGCTTAGCGCGTATCGTTGTTTGCCACCTTGTGGCAGCTCTCTTGCTCAGGGAGGATTGTAGACTGACAACAGGTCAGGGCTCACCTGCTGAGCGGGGATAAGACACTGCCATCAGGTGGTGGCCCCTCCGTTTAGCAGGCATACCAGATTACCTGCTGATGTTTTGGCTTCTGTCAGTACAGTTGGTGCGTTTGATTTCCTAGACTTGATACACTGAGCAACATGTAGCAGACAACAGAGCACACCTGAAGCATCACGTAAGCATTGCACCACCGTGACTATTTATTTATTTTATTTTTTATTTAGTTTTTGTTGACCAGGTAAGTGCACTAGACAAATCCTGCCTATTTTCAGGCACGACCGAGGAGGAGATACATATGAATGCCAACTGACCTTGAACTAGATTAAGCTGTTGGTGGTATTTTTTTTAGTGAATGAGGGAACTTTGGCCAGGACACCGGGGAAATTCCCCTACTCTGTGTGGAGGCGCTGTTGGACCATGGATTCGTTCATGGGACCCAGTCATTCTGCTGGTGTACCTGCAGGACAGCAGAGCTCCGCTCCTGCAGGTCCAGCTTTGGAGCCTGAAGTACTGAGGACGTCTGACCGTTTGTTGATACGCTTGTGGATCTTGCTGTACCAGATGAATCTTTACCTGCTCAGTCTGCCTCTGCATCGTCAGATTTTTTGCCTGCGGATGAACTGTGGTTGAAGTCCCTCCTTGCTGCACATCGGGACCAGGTGCTCACTGTTGTTGATGCCATTAGCCCTCTTGAGTCAGCCTCTCCTGGAACACGGACTCTGTCACCAGAACTTGGGGATGTGGAGGCTCTTCCTGCTTTCATTACAGATGTGGTACCCTTCGGGCCCCTTGGAGGTACAGAGTCGGCAACAATCTTCTGTTGCACCGGTCCTACCAGTGTTGCACCATGCTCATTTGAGTTTTCAGTTCCTGCAAATCGAGCAGTGTCTTCTCAAGCCTTTGAACTCAGCGGCAACTTTGCCTGGTGAACTTGTGAGTACTATGCATCCTAGACAGGGTGTTTCACCTAATGCGCAGACTGTCTTGCCTGTTTTGCCTCCTCCCGCTCTGTTGCCTTGTTCTAGCCCACTACCTGTCTCTGTGGAGACTTCCTTGTGAAGTGCGGCTTGGAAACCATGCGTTTCGGGGCATTGGATACCTGACCCTGCCCATAGCCCGATACCTGGTTGTGGAGGGCAACAGTCCCCCTTGATAGATATGCCTCCACCTTTGCCTGGTAGCCCGGATTTGGATTTGCGTGCTGAGGATGTTCAGCATCCTGCACTGGATACCACTCTGCTGGCTTAAGTTCCTTCTTTACCTTCCTCCTCTTCGGGTGATGAAGGCCCTAGCTCTCGGGGACCAGCGTGGGGTGATAGAATGGACATGGATGCCCTCCTCCCTGACCCTCTCCGGGCCCTTCTCCTGACCCTGGGGACAAAGCTAAATCTACTTGGGAAAAATTTCATAGAAGGGATATGTTTAGGAACTCCCCCCCCCCCCTTCAACGACAAAATGCAGTCCACCTTCAGTATATTGGGGGTCTTGATGTAGCTCCAGACCGTCTCTATGTGGGAAAGTCACTTTGAAAGGATCTTTGGGTTTTACAAATGAAATATTTGTGTTGATTCATGTATCAGGTTCTTCCTTATATGACGTTAGTTTTCAAAGCCCTAGAGGATTAGATTGATTCTGGACAAAGTATGATACTCTTAAATACACCGAGTTGTGGCTACCATTTGGGCTATCCACTTACTAGACCTTCTATTAAAATGTCACCATTTTGTTTAGAAATGAGAATGTAGCAGCTAGTGATATTAGCATTGGTTAGCTAAATGCTGTGATGTCTTGGGCTTGCCACAGCCTATATTGACTCTGAACACTTCTGGGCTGGTGGTTGGCGTTATCGGGTGAGACTTAGAAATATGAATGTGGGTCCCATACACTTGCCTAATAGTTTGTTTTGGGTGAGGGCAGGGGCATTGCTTCTATGGGACAGCCTCGTACCTGTTTTAAATGTGGCTCCCTTCCCATCTCAGTGCTGCCTGTGATAGACTACGATGTTCCCTTTGTTTATCTTTTGGCCATGCTAGTGCAGATTGTACTTCTGAACTAAATGTAACCTGTGTAAGACCTAGATCATGATTTTAGATCCTGTCCTTGGGCTTCCCATAACAGGGAAGATAGCCGGATCAGGATGTGATCCTTCTTAATGCCCAGAAAAGGGATATTGCTATGCGCAATCCCTTTCTTCACATGTTACAGTAGTCACTGGTCCCCTTTATGCCCTGATATTGTGGTGCCTGCTCCCCAGTCAGTGGTTTCAATATCTGAACCTTCCTCTGAGCCTCCATTACAGGAATTTCCACGACCCGGTTGTACAGGACCCTTCCTCCGCCCACCGCCCCTCCCCTCTTTCTATTGTTTCTCCGGTTCCTGCTGAACCTGTGCCTGTCCCTGACAATCCTCTGGATAATATTATTATGCCCCCACCTGAGCCTAGTGTTCAGGCAAAAAATGGGCCCAAAAACAGACTACAGGTAGGGCCAAATTGGCTAAGCGTCTTCTCCTGGTGGCTCAGTTCCTTAAGTAATAAATTTGAGGTCCTGTCCTGTCACTCAGTCTTCTGATATGGAAGCTGATTATGACACCTCCTCACAACCTATGGTGTCCTCTGATTCTGAGAATGATAAATCAAAGGAGTTGCCTATGGATACTCGACCCTGCAGTCAGGGTGAGACCCTGGAGAAGTACTAGAAAGGAAGGGTTACTTGATGTTGACTTATTTTTATTTCTACCTTTATTTGATTCTCTTCGTGGCCATGGCATTTCATCTCACTGTAGCCACCCTCAATGTAAACAGTGTGAAAAATGCTCGTAGGTGCCTGATTACTTTTCAACTTTTGAGTGATTTGACGTGTGATATTTGCCTTGTTCAGGATACCCGTCTCAATACCCTTTCTTTGGTTAATATGGCCAAACGGCTTTGGCGATGGGGTCCTTCTTTTTTTTCTTTGGGATTAGGCACATGTAGTGGTGTTGAGTTGTTGTTTAGGGGTGATGGATTTCATGTTACCAAGTTGGTTGAACTGCTTATGGGATAGGCCTTAATATTGGATTTTACTTATTTACATTACACTTGGAGATTAATTGTGATTTATGCACCAGTTACGAAGAAAGGTCGAGTGGATCTCTTTCGTGAGGTGCAGCCTTTTTTGTTCACATCACACTTTCTCATATGGGGTGGTGACTTGAATTGTGTAGTGCATAAATCAGATTGGGGGCTCGGACTGATAAGGATTTCTGTGATACACATTGTCTCAATCACATTATTGACCAGGGTCATCTACAGGATGTTTATAGGGTTTGCCATCCTACTGGTGGACGTACTTTAAGGGCTCCTTGTCCACTAGAATTGATTTTCTTTTGTCTCTGCAGCTTTAAGGGTGACTAAGGCTCAAACCATTCCAGTGGAGATTTCAGACCATAATGTGGTAACTGCCACGTTAGGGGTAGGCCCTCATGCTAAACTGGGGCAGAGATATTGGAAACTGAATTCTTTACTGCTACTTGATGACAGGTTTTTGGCCCAAGTTCATGATTTGTTGAAAGCTCGTATGTCACTATCTGGACTTTCCGAAGATTTGTTAGATTGGTAGCTACTCACTAAATCTGAAATCTCTACTTTGGCTAGGAGGACATCTAAATATGCTGCAGTGACTAAATATAAGAGATATTTGTCTTTACGTATGCAGTTGGAAACTTTGTATTCAGCTATACACTCACAAGGCTTCTCTTTGACTGCACAGGTACAGAATGTAAAAAAAAGAAATGGCTGCACTACAGTATACTAGAGCTACTTCCCTGTTACGTGAACATAGGGTTTGTTCTGCTAATAAATCTGCTTTGGGGGATGTTTTGGATTGTAGTCATAGGCGTTCTGCGGATTGCCTTCTGACTGAAGTTGTGGATACTGCTGGTAATAGTTACACTGCATTTCATGATATCTTGCGAGCAGTCTCCTCGCATTTTTCAGACTTATATGCTGCATCTCCAGTGGATAGCGCTGGTGTTGAACAATTCCTTTCCACTCTCCATATTTCCCCTTGTTCTGATATACTATTACAGGCTTTAGTTGCTCCGATTAGTGTTGATGAGGTTAAAAGGGGAAATTTCCCATTTAAAGAATAACACAGCGCCTGGTATTGATGGCTTGCCTGCAGAATTTTATAAAACCTGTAGTCCTTTGGTTTGTGATGTGCTCACAGTAGTGTTTAATTGGGTTTTGCAACGTCACACTCTCAATTTCCATTTTTGTACTTCAATTCAGATTTTGTTATATAAGAAAGGTGATAGAACTTTACTTTCCAATTGGAGGCCTTTAAGTCTCCTTAATACAGACTTTAAAATTTTAATGAAAATATTTAATACCAGATTGTTGTCCATAGCTCCACACTTGATTTCCCTACACCAATCCTGTTCAGTACCGGGCAGATCTATCTATAATAATCTCCTTTTGCTTCGGGAACTAATAGAGCTTGGTAAAGTTGATGTTATAAAGGGTTTTCTTCTGTCCGTGGATCAACAAAGGGCCTTTGATCAGGTCCCGCATAGTTATTTGTTTCAGGTTTTACGAATCTATGGAGTTCCTGACTGCTTTATAACCTGGATTGCTTTGCTTTATAGTCATGCTTATGCTATGCTCTTGGTAAATGGTTATTTGGGTTCCTATATCCCTATTCATCGGGGGGTGAGACAAGGCTGCCCCCTGAGTCCATTGCTTTATGTTTTTAGTCTGGATCCGCTTTTACGTACAATTGCCCAAGATGTGCAGATTCTTGGTATTGCTTCCCCTCATAGTACCCTAGAGGCCAAAATTACGGCTTATGCTGATGATGTCTGTGTCTTTGTCACTGATTTGACTTCTGGAGATAAGGTGTTCTGTCATTTTTCTAATTTTTCGGATGTTGCAGGTTCTTCCCTTAATAAATCTAAGAGTTTTTTTATCCTCTGCATACTGCCATTCCTGAGGTTACGGAGTTGCAAGGCATTCCTGTTATACTAGGACCGGTCCGAATTTTAGGTATTGACTTTGGTAAAGGTGATAATGCGTTACTTAATTGGTCAGTTAAAACTGAGGCAGTTCAGTCCAGAATCAGATTATGGAAGTCGTGGCAACAAACTAAACAGAAAAAGGTTATCATTACTAAATCTTTACTTCTCCCTCAATTTTTTTACCTTAGTGCAGTATACTCCATTCCTTCTGGTTTGGAAGGCACTTTATTGGATCTTTTTTTTTTTTTTTAATTATTTGGGGGAGTCGCCTAAATCCCATTAAAAGAGATGTGTTGTATCTTCCTATTGCACAGGGTGGTTTGAATCATGTGAATCCGATTACTTTCTACTATAGTATTTTTTTTCCATTGAAATTTACTAGACCTTAGTCGTCCACACTCTGTTTATGGGTGATTTATGCATATGGTTGGTTACCTAGACTGTCCTCAGAGTGGCCAGGTTGAGCCAGAAAAATGTACACACTTTTAGTTATCCGATTTATATCAGACCTGTGATATCGAAACTTAATAGATGGACCTTACTTCCAGCCCATGTGTATTGCAAATCGCTTAAATATATTTATGATGTCCTACAATCTAAAGCACATTCCATAGTCCCCGTTTTTAAGGATGTACCGGATGGTCATGTTGATAACCTCCTTAAAAGTTTGGTAGATAAACGGATTCCACCTAGATTATGGGATGTTTTATGGCTTAGTTGTCATGGGCGACTCGATGTTAGGGGGACTTTAAAGCATTAAATGGTTACTGAACGTACTTGTCCGAGGGACACTTGCATTAATCAGGAGGAAACAATGTCCCATTTTTTTGTTTCCTACCCCTTTGTGCAAGACTTCTGGACGATCCTTTCTGCTTGTTGGAACCAGCCTTTCTGGCGTGCTGTTACATATCTGAAAGTCGTGGGAGTTTTTTTTGATACATTCTACTTTGTTGGATGCAGGTGTAGTACGACTGCTGTTCGCTATATTCAGGTTTCATTTATGGCAAGTCAGATGTCACCTTACTCTACGACAGTTATACCGCTCACCACTTGAAGTTCTTCAACATATTGAACATGATTTGTTGTTGCAATGTGATTCTGAACGCAAATGTTTCTCCAAAACTGTCTGACTTACGAGGTGGAAAGAGGTTCCTTTTGAAAGACAAAATAGGTTGAATCATTCTGCTGTAAGAGAATTGAGTCTTGCTGATATTCTCTTTGTTATGTTTTTCTTATTTTCCATGAATTGTATTACTGTTTTTCTGATTTTATTGTTCTGTTTATTAATAAAACCTTCCCTACTCTTTTCGAGAAGTGCCATGGGATCTTTAACATCCACCTGAACTACCACCAATCCAGGCAGATGGAACCTCGGTTTAACGTCTCATCCAAAAGACAGCACCTCAGAAGTGCAGTATCCCTCTCATCCTGCACTACAGTGTCAGTACTGGGATATTAACCCAAGTGCCAGATGTGGGAACTGAACCCACAGTCCTCTGATCTCCCGGCCTCAGAGGCGAGTGTGCTACCTACTGAGCCACTGACACTTATGAGCCACAGTCACTGACTATTAACTGACTACATTCAGCAGCTTACCAGTCACAAAACAGATCATTCCAAACTGCTCATCAGCCAGTCAGTTGTCTGTCTATTACAAGCCAGGTATCAAACATAAGCCATGCACTTGCCAGTTAGCCAGAAAGCTCCCAGCCACTGACCAGAAAACTAGTCTGTCCGCAACCTGCCATGTACGAGGCACTTATGAGTCTGCTAGTGTCTAACCAGTTTATCAGTTATCGTCAACCAGTAAGTCATCAGTTAGGTACCCAGTCAACAGCTTGCCACTCACTGACACACCAGATAGCCACCCATCTGCTAGTCACCAGCTGATCACCTAGCTGGTTGCCAGTTACTAGCTAGCTAGCCAGTCAGACAGTTCTTAGACACCAAGATACTCACCAGCCAGCCGCAAGCCTGAGAGCCTCTTCATAGATAACTAGTTACCAGCCTGCTGGTCTGTTGTCAAGGAGTCTGACAGATGCCAGACAACTGGCCACTAATGTGCCATTTACAAACCAGCTTGACAGTTGCCAGTCAGAAAGCTTAACAGTGACCAGCCAACTAGTCAGGAAGCCAGCCTTGCAAAAGAAGCAGTCTCCCATGTCCTGACACTGTCAAAAATAAGTAAAAACAAGAAAATGACGTACACAAAATGGTGGATTAATAAAATATTTTATTTTATGACACCTGAGAAGCAGTGCAGCTAGTACCCTACATGTCACCTCGTGAAGAGAGGTTTCATTCGCACATGATTGCCTGTATTAGGCTACATATGGTGATTAATAACGCAGGTGTTATAAAATAAAATAATTAATTAAGCCACCATTTTATTGTGTGTGCCTAATATGGCAGTAGGATTAGAACCTGCTGGGTCACCAGTTGCTTAGAAAGCTGGCAGTGCCCTTTTAACACAGATTTTGTTTTAAACATGAATTAATGGACTCAGATCTGTTTGTTAAAGCAGGCTCAGTACTGCAGGCCCAGTGGCATGGAGGGCTGAGGCGCTGGCGCCTTACTTCCTGCCACACTGGTAACCTGTGTTTGGTGACGAGCACGGCTTGCAGAGGGTCAGCTGGGGGGGGACTGGGTGAGGACTGAAGCACCCACCTTGTAGCTCCCCAGTCCTGGATTGGGTAGGTGAGCCCTCCCAGCCTTCGGCTGCCACCATGTGGAAGCATGATGGTAATGTAGGTGATGTGGGAGGCTAGGCATTAGCCAGGTGGAGGGATCACGGCCGCTCAGGCCAAGGCATTGTGCACACCTCCACCACACCCAGGTCCTTACACTGAGGCTCCAGGGACATAAGGGAGAAAATCAGGGTGAAAATCACCCTTGGTGATGAGTGACGACCACCCCTCACAGGCTTTGCACCGGTGGCCGGGTGCCCTCCTCAAGTCCTGTGGCAGAGGACATCAGTGTCAAGGTGAGTCCGAAGGAACCAGGTGATGGGGCGGGGGGCAGTCTGAAGGGAGTCTCCAAGGGTGGAGAAACACAGGATGAAAAAGAAAAAGCAGGCTCAGTACTGATGAGCAATTAAAATAGGCAAGTTGACTGCTGTTATTTTTCTTAAGTGTGACTGTGTATTTCATACTGACTACATCAGAGCTGTTACAGTGGCCCATTTGGTGAGCTTTTTAGGTTGAGCACAAATGCGGTTACAAGAGGGAGCACAGAGAAGTTAGTGGTGGGAAGATTCCAGAGGGAGATGAGTGAGCATTTCTTCATGGAAAGGGTGGTGGATAAAAAAAAAAAAGAGGTTGCCTATGGAGGTGGTCAGAGACAGTGATGGTATTCAAGAATGCATGGGACAACACATAGGGCCCCTAGCCACCATATAGGATAGGTAAGATTAGGGCAGACTGGGTGGGCCTTGCATTCCTTTCCTGCTGACAAGAGCTACATTTCAATATGTTTCTGTTTGATTTTAGTGAAGTTCTATCCATGGAAAGGCCCCAATTCTTTGCAAATCCATGTGACAGTGATTTTTTCTAAACTTTGTGTTTATTGTTTCATGAAAAACTGAAATACGTATGGACACAGTATGTAAGGATAGATCAAATACTAAGCAACAAGGGTGCCACTTTTCTTACCGCATCAAACTAATCTGACCTGTGTCCCAATGATACATCTTTGGAGGTATACCAGTAAAACATAGTGTTTTCTATAATATAAATCATTCAGTATCATTAAAGCTAGTGGTGCTTGGATGGTATCCGGACCTATCCAGATCCATCAGATATCTGCTCTCATGGTAGAATAGTGGATCCGTCCGGATACCACCACTATCCGCTGGGATCTGTCTGTCAGATCCCTGGTTGGATCCCATAATCTGATGGCTGGATCCAGTGATCCGACATTGGATCCCTGGATCCAATGGTCGGATAACATGGGATCAAACCTCTGTATTTGGCCTGATCCTAATTGAATAGTGCTGCCATCACTGGCTGATCCATGGCGGCACTATCCGACCACCACTAATTAAAGCTGTGTATACTGAGTCCGTGAGCAGCATATACAGTATCAACTGGTAAAAGTAAAAAAATGTCCAGTAGTGTCCCTTTTTCCTATATAAGGAGTTGTAAGAAGAAACATGCTATTCTGAAGTGCACACATTTAACATGTGAAACAATTAAGGGAACTAGATCGCTGCAACATCACACTGCAAAACAGAGCCTCGTGAAGGGTCCTTTGCACTACTGTATCAGAAATTTTAACAGCAAACCATTTTTAACATACAACTTTATGTTGCAAAACATTATTTGGAAGAAAACCTTCAAGTCTGATAAAGTTCTTTTTATAGCCGGAATCCAAATCTTTGCAAGCCTGAGACCTTCCAGCATGCACCTGTATTAGAAAGTCTGACTGCCTTGTCAGCCCTGCCACTAATCAAACCTCTAACATGTCCAAAGATTAGTTCACAGTTCCTGTGCAAAACTGAACTCTTTCCTCTTACCAGCATGCAGGAATCAGGCAGTGAGGCAAACCTAGGATAACGTATGCTGTCAGTTTACGTGTCCTCGTCCTTGGCTTCCAATCCCAAATTCTGAGAGTCCGCAGGCCTCCAGCAGGGGGTGCATATCATTGCACCAATTTCAAGCATTGGCTGGGTCAGAGAATATGAAACTCTTCCCTTGATAGGCTGTCTTCAGGCAAGCAGGGACGACCATACCATATGGGATTTCAGGTTCCCGCAACATGGCTTGCACCCCGTCAAAACACTTCTTCTGATGTGTCGCATAGCTTAAGTCTGGGTATAGTCATACTGGCTGTCCATCATGAAGTAGAGTTTTTTTTTTCCAACAAGCTAAAATTAGCAAGAAGTCTCGAGACCAAACTCCTTGCAGCACCATTACTATGATTCTCTGGGCTTCTGAGTTATCCGGGCGGCCTCTCATCGCCACCTGATAGACCTTTTGTATGTGCAGTGGTAGCTCCTTAATAGGGTCCCCAAGCTGTGTTTTTCAGCCTCCCCTTCAAAAATAAGGGCAGATGGTTTCCCTCACTGCCTTCCGAAATGCTGACCACCCTCACAGAGGATCCTGCTTGATTTTCAAGGTGTTTGAGTCTAGATCTGAGATGGTCATTCTCCTTCATGAGGTTGGCGGTGGCTTCCAGGGCCACATCTGATTGTTTCTTGGCTTCGATGGTTTCAGTTTCTACAAAACTGAGGTCCTATTCCAGCGTAACAACCCAGCTTGTTGGGGTGACAAATTAATCCGCCAACCAGGAGACTGTAGCTATCAGTCTGTTGCTTCTGAGACCCAGACTCTGAATCGTCTCATCACCCTCTTCCTCCAGTATTGCTGCAGCATAACCTGGGCAGACTGGGTGGAAGGGTTCTCTGGATACAGCTTTACTTTTTGTCCCTTCTGGCTGAGGCTTATCCTTTTTATGTTTGCTTGCGCGTGCAGCGCACAAGAAACATATTGAGGTAGTAGAGCAATGCAGAGTTGTGGCCAATCCAGTGAACGCTTTGATGGGCATGTCTGTCTGCCACCAATTAATGCTGATACTGCTGATGACGGCAGTTTCAGAGCACGCGCCTCACTTAAAAGAAATCTGCCACTGCAGTCGGGAGCAGTTTCGACATTGCAGCGGCAGTCCCCCCTCCCTCCCAACCAGTCACACAGCAGGACAGCAAATTATCTCCCTTCCACTGCTGCTGTCCATCCCACACCCTCCATGAAATCTGCCGCTGCAATCAGGGGCAGTTTCATCATTTCAGTGGCAGTCCCCCCCTTTCCTCCCAACCAGCCACACAGCAGGACAACAAATTAGCTCCCTCCCACTGCTGCTGCCCGGCACCCACCCCACACCTTCCGTTCTCCATCCTCTGCTAACATCGGGGTGCTCAATCCCCGTGTCAGCATGTATTCCCCCCTTCCCCTATTAATGCTGCACACTGGGAGCCCACTCCAGTGTGCCATAAAATACTTCTTTGATGTTTCTGACACCGGGATGCCCACTCCGGTGTTGGATGCATGACCCCTCCCCCCCACGCCCCTATGTTCTGAAAACTGAACACCCAAAAGTGAGATTCACAGTTTCTTTACTGCAGTTTATCTCTGAGCTCTATTCCCAAGCGGCAGTTTTGCATGGGCTCCACAGCAGGGGGTTCAGTGATTTTTCTCAGTTACAGTACATACTGCACACAATTATACTTATCAATGTTAGAAGCACTAAGGAAATTTTATGAACATTTGCTTTTTGAGTTATCTACTTTTTTAAGAATTGCATTGTCTAACTTAATGTCATATTTTCTAAAAAAATATCTGCAAGTGTTGTTTGTGTGTAAAAGTAGTGGTAAACTCCTGAAGTTAAGTTCCTGTGACTGCTTTAGTCCGGGTAAAGAGAATCAGCAGCTCAGGTCGTTGATTAATAGAGTCTAGTATTCTACTGGCTTGTCTTGCTCTCTGCCTGCTGGTGAGGTCACGAATTTTCACCATATCAGGAACAACTTTTTTAAAGAGTCCTGCAGAATGTTACAGAGGAGTAGGCAATGTCTGGAGCAAAACGGCAGTCAGGTAAAAGCTTGTTTTGTTAAGACCCTGTGCTGTGTTGAGAGGGGGACTGGCTTTCTGAGGGCTTAGATTGCCACAGGAGTTCTTGAAAACGGGGACAATCGCACAGTGTGCAGTGATTGTTGAACTAGAAGTGTTCAGTTTAATCAATTTTTGAAACAATACAGATGCTTTAGTTTACTGTGACTTGAGTAAGTTGTGAGGTTGAACACATATCTGCTTTGGCTTTGCAGCGTGTCTCTGAGGAACTGTATTTATATTTTTCTGATGAAGGGCTGGTATAAAAATGAATAGTTAAAAATCAGGCAGAAACACTCCCAGACTAAGTGAAGGCAAGTTCTTGTGATCTCCTAACTAATCCAGGAGGAATTTATAACTAAAGCAGATTATTACTGTATCCAGGTACTCAAAAAAAAAATCCTTTGAATCTGTAGAAGACCAAAAATGTTTTCAAAATAAAAGAATCTTTTGGTTGTGTGTGTGTTTTTTTTTTTTTTTTAAGAGAAAAGATGGCTGTAATCATTTGTTAGCTGAAACTTTAAAGATCTGAAACTTGTCACTCCAGGTTTAAAACATTTGTTTGTTGTTTTCCTTGATTGTCATTTAATAAGATGACTATTGCTAGGGACAATTTTATTTAAAACAGTTTGTGAAGCAGTTGCAGTGTTAAAAAACATAATTTGAGTTGCAGTAGGAAACGTGTTGCATTTGCAGGTGACCTTGTGGTAAAGCAGCTGTGCAGCCACTTTTGGGTGAATTCAGGTGTTTTACAGGCGACTGTAATTACATAATTGTGTGCAGCAGTTGGTGACAGCTGTGTCGGGTTTTTTGCTACGCTACACCAGGTAAAATATCACCTCTCTGTTGCTATGATCTTTTAGTCCTTTCTAACAAGAAAAATTAGAAATTCCTGCAAACATGAACAGTACTTTGCTAAAGCTGCTCAGCCCACCTGTGTTCTTGTAATGACGTTGCAGGGTGAATATTTTGCATCCAGAAATAACCTAAGACAAATAACCAATTGTATTTACAGAATATTAAATCCTTTCACATTGGGCCTCTCCCCCCGACTTTTAAAAATGTCATGTCATGCAGTTTGTCTCTAGCATCCTTCCCTCCTGAGAGATTATCCTGCCGGTGCCCTTGGTGATGTTGCAGCTTAGAGACTGCTTCCAGTGAGTCCTCAGCTAGCTCATTTGGAGCAGGTAGTGACCACTCTCCCTGTGGTTCCCACAGCAGCACCTTACCTTGGCTGCTGAAACAGGTGAATTATGACCTTCAACAGCTGGCCTTGTAATGTACCTCGAGCTGGTCATAGGGCTCCTGCAGATTGCCAGACACTTCCTGCCGGTGCAGGGCTCTGTATAAATCTCTTAAACCTTGTGTAGAAATTGTGGCCTGTGATTGGCCAATGCCTGTTCACATGACCAGATTTAGCAGGCATTATTGCCTCCTGAACTCTCTAATGGGCAGTAGTCCAAAGACTGTTGCCAGCAAGTGTCCCCATACTTGGCAGGGTCCTTCCATGTGTGCCTTTTCTGCTGTGTCTTAAAGGGAATTTAGGAGCCTATCTTGCAGTCCATGCAAACGTGGGATTGCTCCTTTTTATTTGCTCCACTGAGAGCGAATTGACCAATTCAAAAAAACACTAATTGTTCTGCATATGGCACAAGCACAGTGCTGCCCCTATCTCTCACCACCACCATCAGTAATTTTTTACAACTCTGCTTCAGCATTTGCCTGAACTCTGCAAAACAGACAACATGAAGAAAGTGAAGAAAATTAAGAAAATTAGCATTATGGAGACCTTTGTTGGCAGAGTAAGTTATTTTACAGTGGTAGCCCTGTACTACTTACCCTTGCTGGTCACCTGTTCTTTGTTACATAGAGTTTAAGTGACTTTGGCGGGATTTGAACCTGTGCTTCCTGTATCTCTAGAGCCTTCAACCTGTGCTGTATAGCCACTAGATCATGCTGTCTCTAAGGACAATATGAAAGAGCCTGTTACGCCTCTGGGAAAACTTTTGGGAAATGATACATATTTTTATTTATTTATTGAAAGACTTACCAGGAAAAGCTTACTGAGCCATAACCACTTGTTTCCAGAGGCCTGCAACAGTATAAACCAGAATAGGCACGGGATCACCGATAGCTAAACAAATTATAATGTACCGTTTTATCACCACTAGGTAAATAACCCAAGCAAATGCGTAGCTGCAATAACTGAGCAGGCAGTAGGGGTGATGCGACATTCAGAACCCAAAAGTAGTATATTAAACATCTAAACAATTTGTATCCATGAGAGGCAGCATTTTCAAGTATAGGCTAAGGAGAAGACTTAGACTGATACTGTATGTGTCTAGGCAGAGAATATAGTGCAGCAGCAGACATGAATAGTGTGAGTATGGAGAAGGGATGGGCAGATGGCAGCATAGATATTGGGGCGGGAGTAGGACCAGAGAAGGAGACTGCAGGAGAAAGCAGACCGACCAGTAGGGGATTAGGCATGTGCAGTGGAGAAAGGAGCTTGAGTCTGCAGAGCGAAGGGAATGAGAGGCTGGGTGAGAGCAAGAAAGGAGGAGGAGAGAGCAGGGAATTATCCAAACCAGAACATAGCAATGACGGAAGCAACTCTAGTTGTATTTCCCATACTTCCTGGTTGTTGTGTTTGTTTGTTTTTCTTTACATACATTGTATACTGTCATATTCACTCCAGCTTGAGCTGCCCTATGCAGCACCCACGGCACATTTCTGTGCCCTGATGCACCATCCAACTAGTATCCATGCCTCCACCAAGCCTTGGCTGTACTACTCAGGTAGAGTCAGGCATAGGAGTGGATATACCCTGAGTCTCTTGTATCATCGGGCAATACCTTCCCGGTAGTGCGGATGGCGTGGGCATATTGGGATCCGTCACGGCAGGCCCATTTTCCTTGTTCCATCTTCTGGCCTCTATGTCAGCATGCAGGGCTCAAGCCAGGGCGTGCATGATTGCATGCCAACCAGATGTGTGGCCAACGACCACCCACCCACTCTGCCTTCCACTACGCTATTACGTGTGGTTACCCAGATGGCAGAACTACAGTGGAGACAGCAACCCTTCTTACCCGGAGGAGAAGGTGAACACCCTCTGGTTGGTCATTTAGTACTCCTCCTTCAGGTTCAGGCTAATTTCCAACCTCGATTTGCCAGCATTGCAAGTGATCCCGTGACCGCTGCCTGGACAGGTCAGCTTTATATTTCCTGTGTATTTCTTTCCTTTTGTAATGTACGGCAAGTGCTTGTTCTGCATAGAAATCCATCCTAGCTGAAATGTTGTTGTATCACAGTTTGAAGGTCAGGAACGCATATAATACCCTACTGTAGTACAACATTTCAGCCGTTTACGAGTGCACGAGCCACAGTTTAAATTGGCAGTACTGCTGGATCAGCCAGATGGAAACTCGCCGGTCACGCAACAAATCCTGCAGATGCAGGATCCAATCAGATATGAAAAAGGAATGCAGGATCAACCAGATATTTTCAGTTAAAAAAAAAAAAAACTGCAGGATCAACCAGATGTTTGAAATTACTCACAGAATCAAAGACGACTCCTCACAGTAGCAGCCCTCCAGCTTAGCAAAAATGTAGTCACTATGTTTTGTTTTAAAATCCTCCCTGTCTCAACTGACAACCAATGAAAGCCTCAGGCATAGACATAGGGATGACTTTGTTCCTAACAACCACACCCCTGACCC
Organism: Neoceratodus forsteri; assembly: GCA_016271365.2. Lineage (NCBI taxonomy): Eukaryota > Metazoa > Chordata > Ceratodontiformes > Ceratodontidae > Neoceratodus > Neoceratodus forsteri. Next base: position 1,100,826,773 of record CM057451.1, read on the forward strand.
TAGCAAATAATCTTAAATCCTGGAATGAGGCGCAGCAACAGCAATTTCTTTTTAATCAAAAAACAAGCAAACCTGTTTTAATATTATTGTTGGGACACACTATAAAATACTGGATGTGCAACTCTATGCACAACCAGTGTGTTCTGTCATTTGAGTTCTGATTCTACGGACCTTCAAGCTTCGCCTCAAGGTTGGAGGGAATCAGAACCCTCTATGGCAGAACACACTGGTTGTGCATAGTTGCCCATCCAGTATTCAATATATTGTATCCCTTAGGATATTGTACAGAAACTGGATCCTTTGACTTTGAACTTCATCTGCTTCGCTACTTGTCTACATGTAATGTCATAATCTTCCTGATGTACCTAGAATTCCTTCTTGCCTTAAAGAAACACATTCATACCCAGTGGGCCTCACAATCTGAAAGCCCACAAACAGCTCTTTCCTTTTTTTTAACTTTCTATTTATGCTCCTTCCTCCCACGGCACTCCCGTCTCTTTGGGAATCGCCTATGGCCATTCTAGTCCCCACCTCCTACCTGGATCCCGTGGCAGTCCATCCTCCACGTAGCCTTGGCTTACCCCCAGGTGGGGACGAAGTGGGGGGAGGCAAGCACCCCGAATTCCATGTCTTGTCAGGACGCCGGTCACCTGGGCAGGTAGGGGTATTGGGAATCGGGGCCTGGTGCTCCGTCTACGCGGGAGTGTCGTAGGGTATTTTATGATGTTCTGCGGGAGTGGCCTCCGCCCTGACGTCGTGGCATATCCGTCGATGTCCGCCACTTCCCAACCCCTCCTTGTGCACTCATGTCTGCTATGCCTCCGGCTTCCGCCAGAGGCCAGTCAAACACAGAGTGTGTGTCCCCCCTCCCTCCTGGGAGAGGAGAACTGTCCTCAGATGCTCAATCCTGTCCCTCCCCTGCCGACCCCCGACGTCCCGGGCTCGTTCCCGAACCCGGGTCGCCGGCGTGGCGCGAGGTGTGGCATCCAGCGCCTCAACCCTCAGCGCCACTGGGCTGGCTACAAACAGCTCTTTCAAATGAGGTATTGGGCTCCCCTTCCGGCCATCTGTGCATCGTTCCCAGTGCGCCCATCATTTGGGTGCCAAAATGCAGAATTTGCCACACCTTCCCCATGGTCGGACCCCCGAGTTAGAATATATATTTGGGGAGTGGGGAGGTCGCAACCTGCATAAAACCGGGTAGCAACATTACAATCCTGGCGCCCAGATGACGGCACACTCGGAACGGCGCATTCCATGACTGAACCATTGGGCTCATCTTGTAGCTAGAAGCACTCCATAGATACAGATGACTGAGTCTTTCAGTATCATTATTATTATAGCCATTTTTAGAATATTGTGATGTCACTGACTAACAAGCTGTGCCTAACTGCATTGACTTAGCACAGCTTGCTCACCAGACATCACAAGATTCTAAAAATGGCTGTAATGTAGTATTAATACTGAACTGACCCGGTCATCTGTATCTCTGGGATGCTTCCAGCAACAGATGAGCCCAGTACCTCATTTGAAAGTGCTTTTCATGGTCTTTCAGACTGTCATGCCCACTGGGCATGAATGTGTCCCTTTAAATTACTATGTTACTAGTATGATATTAAAATAATTTCCACAGCAACCAATTGTAGTTAAATACATGGCAGATCATGGCATCATGCACAGACCAGCAAGCTGCGGGGGCAGTCATGCAGCACTCATCATCAGTGGATGTGTTGCCCATGATGTCCAGTGCCATGCCATGGTGCCAGCACTGTTACCAGCCTGTGGTCCATGCTCGGCAGCAGTTCATCACTATCAGTGCTGGTGGGCAGCATTGCCACTGCCGTGCCTTGGGTGGTACGCAGGTGGGACCATTTTTGGCGCATGGGGCATTAGACCAGCTCAGGGCTGGTCTAACTCTGGGCTGGCACTGCAGACATTTCTGCCCTTACAGAATTCCACCATAGGGGATGTGGCAGCCACCTACTGGCACAACACCCCTCAGTGCCATGGCGCTACTTGCGGCCATGCCGCAAGCAGGCACACGTGTCTGGTGCACCAGGTCCTCTTGGTGCCGTAGGTACCCCTTGTGAGTCGGGAATGATGCAAGGTGTGGTGCAGTGAGCCCCTTGCATCATGTTTCTGTGACACAAGCACCTTGCGGTATTCCTGACCCTTGAGAATCGAGCACACTGTACTTTGAGACTGAGGACTCTGAGTCACTCAACACAGGAGTGGTTCCAGAGGACTGGAAGAGGGCACATGTAGTCTCTCTACACAAAAGTGGCAGTAGGGAGGAGGCAGGGGAACTATAGGCCAGTCAGCCTCACCTCAGTAGTGGGTAAGATCATGGAGGCCCTGTTTCAAGAAAGAATAGTGGCACACTTGGAGTCCAGCAGTACCCAGGATCCAAGGCAACATGGATTCACAGCAGGAAGGTCATGTCAAACGAATCTGATGGATTTTTGACTGGGTGACAAAGCAACAAATCGGGGAGGGGGCAGTAGACGTCACCTACCTTGATTTCAGCAAAGCTTTCGACACCGTCCCACATAAAAGGCTGGTCAACAGAATGAGTAGTTTCGGTACGGGGTACAAGGTGGTAAACTGAGCTAGGAACTGGCTAACAGACAGGAAGCAGAGGGTGGTGGGTAAATGGGATCCAATCAGGGGAGAGAGGGGTGACCAGACCAGTGGGGTACCACAGGGATCAGTCCTTGAGCCAGTCCTGTTTAACGTCCTCGTTAGTGACATTGCGGTAGAACTGGAGGGAAAGATCTGCCTGTTTGCAGATGACACCAAGATCTGCAAAAGGGTGGATACTCCGGATGGAGTGGAGAGAATGGGGAGGTTCCTGGAGAAGCTTGAAAAATGGTCTGAAGTGTGGCAACTAAGGTTCAGTTCCAAGAAGTGCAAAATAATGCATCTGTAAAGAGGGAACCCTGAGGAGAGGTACAGGATGGGGGGTTGCTATCACCAAGGAAGAAAGAAACCTGAGGTTATCATTTCTGATGACCTGAAGGTGTCTAAGCAGAGTATAGAGGCTGCAGGAGGGCCAGTGGCATGCTGGGGTACAGTGCATAGGCAGAGGTATCACTAGCAGAAGGCGGAAGGTGGTGACGCCATTGTACAAAATGCTAGTGAGGCCTCACCTAGAGTACTGTGTTAAATTCTGGAAGTTGTACCTTCGTAAGGACATTAGCAGGGCGGAGGTAGTCCAGAGAAGGGAGACTAAGATGGTACAGGGCTTGCACAAGAAAACATATGAGGAGAGACTAAAGGACCTCATTATGTACTTGCTGAAGGAGAAAAGGGATCGGGGTGGGGCATTATAGAAACATTCAAGTACCTTAAGGGCGACAAGGTATGGGGGGGAGACATCTTCTAATATAAGAGATGTACAAGAATGAGGGACATGATATGAAATTGGAAGATGTCACGCTGAGGGGAAATGTGAAGACGTTTTACATCACAGAGGGGGTACTGGACACATGGAATAGACTGCCACACGAGGTGGTGGAGGCGAGCACAATGGAGGGTTTTAAACATGCGTGAGACTGGCACTAGGGTACCTTAGAGGTGTGAAGAAGGGGCGAAAAGCCAGTGACCAGGTAGGGTCAGAGGCCACAAACTAATGAAGGGCTTTTGGGCAGAGTGGATGGGCCTGGCGGTCCTTATCTGCTGACAATTTCTATGTTTTTATGTAGGACAGATTCTTGGTCCCAGCTATGCCCTTATTAGACTGGGCAGTGTATATTAACATCACTTGTTTGTCGTTACTGTATGTTTAGTGATTTTTCAGAATTGCATCAAGAGGGCTGAAACAGTTCAATACATACATACATACATATATATATATATATATAAAGAGAGATAATATACTGCCTAGACTCACACTAGAAAAGGGCCAGCTCTCCAGCTTGCTCCAACTATGGTTTACTCGAAATGTTTAACTCTGACCCAGTTAGTTGTCACTGCACTTTCTACCAATTGCTGCCTTATCTACTCAGATTTTTCTGTTGCTTGATGTGTACATACTGTTTATATTCCTGTATATATCTTTTGTATATAATCTGTGAAGTTTCGATATTCTGTATTTTGTATCTCTGTATTTGATATGTATCATCTCGTCCCCAACAACCCCTAGGACGCATCTGGAATCAGTGGTAGTCTGCTCAGTATGCCTTTCCTGGTAGAACTTTTAAATAAATATACGGTGGCATCCAGATAAGGTGAAAGTGATCAAGCAGCGTTAAGGCAGCACAAGATAAATCAGGCAGCAACAGTTTGATGGCTGGTGGAGGCGAGCACAATGGAGGGTTGTAAACATGCATGAGACTGGCATAAGGGTACCTTAGAGATGTGAAGAAGGGGCGAAAAGCCAGTGACCAGGTTTTCAGCTTACTTCAGCTTTGACTGCAGGACCTGCGCTGTCAACCAGGCACCCACATCCAGACACCAGACACTGTTGCACAGGTTGCAGTCTCCAGAGACATTGTGGGGGAACAAATGAAAATTCAGCTTAAATTTTATAAACTGTTATCTTTGCTTATGTTTGTCTCAATTGTACCAATGACATGGAACCTTTGTAAAAGAGCATCGGCTCAAAGGTATTTGTAATCCTAGAACAAATAAATAAAAAATAAAAAATTAAAAGTCCTATGACACGGGTTTTTAGCCATGATCTTTTTTTTTTTGGTTTTTGTTACTGGGTTCTTGTTCAGTAAAAGTCATAGCTGGAAATTCCAAATGGACACTAACTACAGCTCCTATGCAGGCATCTCCAAGAGCTCGGGATACTTTACAGCGTGCAAAGTTGATTAACAATAGAAGCCTGTCTAGATGTAGCGTAACAGAACTTGTCCACAGTCTTAGACTATGGCTCAAACATCAGTGACCGAGCTCTTTAGCTAAGCTTAATAGAAGCTACATACACAATACACATGTATTGTACAAGAAGACTGTCTGGAAGGTCTGCACTACCTACTAACCAAAAACCCATCATTGTAACCTGTATCTCAAACTACATTGGTTACAATGTGAAATACACTACTGCGACTTTTGTGCACTATCTTTTGACTAATGATGCACTTACCTGTTTGGAAGTCTTACTGAAAACACTACTTTTCCTCTTGAGCAGGTAAAGAAAAATCTCTTTCCTATTCCCCTTGTTAGGACCAAAAAGGGACAGAACTCTTTGGTAGTAAACTTTGCTAAAGTGTGGAATTCTGTCCCCCTTTATGTGAGAGAAATCACTTGATATCCCTTCTGCTCACTACTCCAGTGACTCGGGTTTGGGAATGGGCTCTGGTTACTGGGTTTTCTCTTCCAGGGGGAGGGAGTGATGAACATCATACAATGTAGCTTTCCTCCTTTGGGGAGGAGGGATTCCATCCTTTGCTGCCCATCTGCTACCTGGCTACTGCCAGATGCCAGTAACATGCATTTATTGTCACACACCGGCAACCCTGGGAGAAATCTGGTGGAACCCACCCCCACCCCTACCTGATAGCAGGAATGACATTTAGCCCCTGCAGGACCTGCGCTGTCAACCAGACACCCACATCCAGACACCAGACATTGTTGCAGAAGTTGCAGACTCCAGAGGCGCTATGGGGGAACAAGGAGACCAGAATAAGTACAAAAAGAAAGCAGATGGGGCTGACCGCCAGCACAACAGTAAGCGCTGCCACTTGCTGTGCCAGCGACCTGGGTTCGATAGTGAGCCTGGGTGGCTGGAGGGCCAGCGGGAGGAGAAGCATTTAGCTCAATCAGGCTGCTCTCCTTCTCCAGGGAGAGTGGACTGCATGTCTCATTGCTATACCACCACTTGGGTGATCACAGATGGCGGTGCAAGTCTGGGACGCAGAATTGAGCAGGGAGGGCTAGATGGCGGCTGAGGTCCACAGTGGAGGCGCGTCTCTGTGTGCCTTTGCCTCCTTGGACCTCCTTGCTTGCCGTCATCTATGAGGAGGAAACAGAACATGGAAAATACCTCACGTCTGCACCAGAAGATGGGCCCCAGCACCTGGCAGGCACGGTAGGAACACCTGACACAGTGGACGTTGTCTGGCAAGGGGTATGACCTGGGATCCCCCTCCTACCGTGCCCGGGGCAGGTCCACCAGTGCGCTGCCAGGCAGCATTGGGAGTCCCCAAGGAAAGGTGCAGATGGGGAGAGAGAAGAGGGCATAAACAGCAAGTTAAACAAGAAAGCAGATAACAGGGATGGAAGGGCTGGCCATTTGGGAGCAGGATGAGAATGAAGTAGATAAATGCAGAATGAAGGAAACCATCATTAACATGATACCTTTAAGAGCATGCATGTAGGTGCAGTCCCCAATCTCCCCACAGTTAATCTACCTACAAGCGACTTAAACAGTCCACGTTTTTAATTTTATCATTATACTTTTTGTAGGGAAGGATTGTAAATCCTTGTATCTTAAGTACTAGCAGTTTGATCCTTTCCCCTTCCTGGCACCCTGCAGTTACAGCTCCGCCCATGCCACGCCCTGCATTTTGTGACGCATGAGTTTGTAGAATGGGAGGTGCTTTTTACTGATTTCAGTGGGCACAGATTTTAAACTTGAAAAAAAAATTTAGATGTTCACCCGTTCAAATAAATTAATTAAGAAGGTTCTTTTAGTTGACGGTGGCATAGATTTAAATCAGATGAACCTCTAAAATATGTTTAGTGGGGTTGTTATTAGGATACACACAACACGGCAGACATAAAGTCAGGTGCATAAAAATGCCCAGAGGCATTTGTCATTTTATTCAAAATCAGATAAATAAAGAAATAATACAGAAAACAAGAAAAAAATTAATTAGTTGCAGAATTTAAATCAAATGACAACTGCCTCACCCCAGCAGTGTCCAGGGCTCTTTTCAGTCTGACAGTGTGCCTCTTTAACCAAAGGGGTTTGACCGTGTGCAGGCACACATTACCAAAGATCTTTCACCTTCCTCAGTCAGTGTTCAGCTGACTACCATATCTAAAACTAGCCCCTGGTGAGTAAGCATTTATACATTTTATGTGGTGACATCACCGTCAGGTGACCAACCCGTTTTTCTTGAACCACAATAACACATTTTATTTTAAGGAGATGCAACAATCAACATTTCTCACATACAGACTGGATATGGTGGTTTTCAGGAACATCAAATGAAGCCACATTGCCTTGTTTTACAGGCTCAGACATTACATACACACATACATAATGAGCCTAATGGGGCTAAGCCCCTCCCTATAGGAGTGACATCACATTTTGGGTCATTATAAATACAGGCAGTTGGGGTGCCAGCCCTAAAGAGGACCCTTACAGAATTAGGAGCTGGATTCTTGGGCCTGCTTTTCCTGGCCACCAGACTACCAACTTTAGCTGGTAAGCAGAGCTTCACTTTGGGGTAGATTTGAAAGGTTCCTTGTGCATTGCTGAACATGTATTTCTTTTCATTTAACACAAGCACCTTGCACATTGTATTTTAACTAAAGCACTGGACTCACTATTTACATGCAGTTCCAGCTTTGCCATATTTTTGTCAGGACGCAAGCCTGGCCTATATATGAATTTTCTACATAAATGCCTCTATTTCACTATCCAGTAACAGAGGTAATGTGGTTTACAGAGCTACTGGCAAAACAGCACTAGCAATACTTCCAGTAGCTCTGTGTTTTATATATTTTATTCTGCCTTTTTAAGGGGCACTCTAGCAAATAAAACAACCCCCAGTGTAATTAATACTCTAAGAATTATATGACTCTGTATGCTATGTATTTTATAACTTTCCCCAAATCAAGCACCTTTGTATGTATTGTACTTATCCCAGCATTGTGTAAGCACTGAAAAAGTTGTAAATCCTATTTGCGGAGCTGTTTACCTGAAAGAGAAATCCAATACCTTAAGCAGCTCTGTATTTTAAATATTTCCATCTATCCATTTCCAAGCTTCCTCTTAGCAATTTATGCATTATTTTCTTATACAGAACCTTATACCCCTAGGGCTATATATATTATTACTGATATTACCTTAAAGTCTTACTTCTTGAAATGACCATTGTGTACTGCTAATGGTAGCCTCACTCACAAGAGGCACCTTTTGTATGCATTTTATCTATGCCAGCATTTTACATGTGCTGGAAGATGCCTATGTCCTAGAGGTGCACACAGTTTCAGTAAAAAGCACTTAATACCTTTTTACTCATGTGCATCATTCTTCTACGTACTGCAGCACTTTATATCATGTACTGCCCTTAATACACCTAATGTACTTTATATGTATCTAAATGCCCTTTATCATATGCATTTACTGCCATTGCATGCACCTTATACACTTGATTTCAGGCTTCCAGGCCTTCTGCTCCGGGGGGGGGTTAAGGGAAGACCACAGCCTCCTTATTAGCGAAAAAGCTAAGACAGGAGTCACCCTTTCACAATATAAAAACAAAAGTTTAAAATTCACCCCATTGATATCAATGGAGCACCCCCCATTCTGCAGACTCGTACATTGCAAAACAAATGATTGTGGGGCGGAACTGTAAGTGCAGGGTACCAAGAAGGGGAAGGACGGGCTGTCCAGTACCAGGATTTACGATCCCTTCCCCTACAAAAGTATGCAGGTAGAAATTATGACTTGTGCAGTAAAAGAATACTTGCCAACTTTAAATGCACATTTTAAAAAAATTGGGTTATGTTGCCTGTACTGATAAGTTTTGCTCTGCTTGTACTGAATTTGTATTTTCTGTTGATTTATGACCCTACTGCAGAGTTTACTGTACTCCAAATCCATATTTATCTATTCTTACCCATGATGGTTATCTTCAAGGGAACCCTTTCTGTGTCATTCTTGTAAATGGAGTCTCACACGCCAGTGACTTTACCTACTAAACAACAATACATACAGTGTGGCATGGGATAGAGTTCCATATATAATCTGCAGTTTATAGGAGCTCCATCTCTTGAACCTTCCTCTGAACAACTTCCACAATTTTAAGGATGGTAGATGATTTGGGGGTAACAGTGCCACCTCCCCCCCAAAAAAGCAGTATATTTTGAAAACAAACGTAGAAGAAACCTCTCTAAATCCAGTCATGCTATGTTTTAGTCCAGTTTGCAGGGCATAAATTAATACATCTGACATTATGACATGGTTGTTTCCCCTCAGGTCCATCTAATCCACACACCACTGTGCCCTATATCAAGCAATGAACCTCACCTCACTTGACAATCGCAGGCTAACTCATTGTGCAAAAATTACAGCCAAGCATTGGTCTCAGCGGCTCCCTTCCTACCTCTCTGACATCTTAACAACCCCTAGTGCACAATCATACACACTCAGAAACTCAGACTCCAGGTCCCTAACTGTTGCATACCGATCTACCTCCACAGGGCAATCAGGGTTCAGCTACCGCATTCCTCGCTATGGAACTCCCTCCCAGCTAACATTTGTCGCTTCACCTCCCTGTCGCACCTAAACTCCATGCTCCAAGATCATTTCGTCCCTACCTGTGCTTGTGTCTAGGAGCCTACCAACTACTAGACAACTCTCTGGGAGTGTTGGCACTTAGCAAATTTGTAATTCATCAGTATCTAACTATTGTCCACTCGCCTTATACTGTATCTCGTATGGCTCAAAACTTAATTTTGTTGTACACTTGCTGTATGTAACTGTGCTACCAACTGCCACACTCAATCCTGTATGTAGTGGTTTCTGAACCAAATGTTAGTGATCTTCCACAATGTATTCACTTGTCAATCCTGACTTCAAGTGTTTTCTCATACCGTACGGACTGTGGTTGCCAATTTGTCTCTCTCAAGCTACTACTGACATCTTACCAGATCCTAATGTTAATATTTCTCCCACTATGTATTTTCTTGTCTATACTGTGTAAACTGTTTTCCTATGTTCTTCCCTCCCCCAGGATGCATCTGTAATCGAGCAATACTCTGCTCAGTATGCCTTCCTGGTAAACCGCTTAAATAAATAAATTATCTGTGTGTTTTGTGGGGAGGGGATCAATTGGGCCTAATGGCAGATTCTGCTGTATGTTCCAGGGCTTTTCTTCATTAGTGTCTGCTCACCCCTCAGGATGCTGACAGCAAGGATGCTATGAAGTGCTTGTGCATGCAAGGTGTGCTTTATGTGTTGGCACCTGCCCTCCCACAAGCAGCTCCAACTCCCTCACCACCTGTGGTCTCCAAGCGATGATATAGCAGCAGACTCTGCTACGCTCTCTTTCTCCAGAGAAGGAGGGTGTCTTGTCATGTGGGCTGCTCAATCTTCCTCCCATTGGCCAGCCATGGACACCCGGGGCTTGGTCCTGAACCTAGATTATCGGCTGCCACTATGCTGATCGGAGAAGTCCTTTTTTTTTTTTTTTTTTTTTTTTAATTACCCCCGCCAATTTGTCCCAGGGCCCCTATTTGGCCCTAACGTCCTCCAGCACCCTGTCAAAGGAATTCCATGTGGTGGTCTTCTCCAGGATATGGCCTATCTAGCATGCTCTGGTGCCCCTTCTGCTAACCGGTAAGTGGTGAGACATTAGGTCAGTGCTGAACCTGGAGTGGGGAGTCCTGCAGGTTTGCATACTGTCAACAGTCCAGCCAGGAAATACCAAAATAATTAAGTTATTAGAACTCTACTGTTTGTGGGGAGCTACTGAGCTGAGATTGAAGTAGCCACGTTCATTTGCAGCTCACTGCTGAGGACAGCGAAAACCCATTTAATTACCTGTCAAAACAGTATCTACAGGACAAATTTTGTCTATTGGTGAATGGAGTTTTCAGACAGTGGTATGGATAAGTTTATTTCCCCTAAAGCAATCGGGAGAGGAGTCCCAGCGAGAGGGCCTGCTGGCTCTACCGTAGTGGCTGGGGCAGGGAGCTCTCCTGTTATACAGACAACGCTCTGAAACGGGCATGAAGCCAAAAGCGTCAGCCAGACTGACTTTGGCTTCTATATAAAACCTCCTGGTCGAGTTCCAGGCTGAAGCTAGGCTCTTCTCTGCACGGATTGAAAACTCGTTAATGGTGATTACCTCTCGTTGTGCTACAGTTGAGCTGAGGGTTGAGACTACAGAACAGGCTACTAAAAATAATGAGATAGAGGTGAAGGCAGTGACATCAAGGACTTTAACATTAGAGGGAGTGGTGAATGCATCACTACATGAACAGCTAGTCCTGTCCAGACTGGAACATTTGGAAAATAATTTCTTGAAATGGAACTTACGATTAATTGGTTTCCCTAGAGCTGTTCTAATATGGAACTTAAGGAAGAGGTGGAGAAAGCTCTTACTTGTTGTTTTTCTTTAAAGCCTGCTTTAGTACTGGAGTCTGTATTTCGTCCTCTTTTTCGTCTTTCACAAGAATCAAAAGAATTAGGAGAGTCAACCTCTGTGCCACAGAGAGCAAGGTATATTATTTTAACTTTCAATACTGTGGTTGAACGGAATGAATTGCTTCAGTTGATTAGAATGAGAAAACAGTGTGTTTATGAGGGACATCGGATTCATTTGTATCTGGACTTTTCTTTACAGACTCAAACACGTCATTAGAGATTTCTTCCGATTCTGTTAGAATTTTAAGACGCTGGGTTGCAGGCTGCTCTGTTAGCACCTGCATGTCTAAGGGTGCAGTTTCAAGGAAAGATGCAATTTTTTGACGATTCAGACACCGCCCGAAGTTTCTTTTTAGAATAATGTCAAGATTCCGGAGGATATAGGGTCTGAATTTGAGGAAGGAGAAGCTGACTTGACTGCGTATCACCCTGTTTGATGTTTGTTTGATGCCTGGCTCTGTTTTTTTTTTTTTTTTTTTTCCAGCCTTGCAACAGTTTGAATGATCTTCATGAGCTTTTTTTTTTTCTTTGTATTTTTGGGCTGGCTTTGGATGGGTGCTATGCCGGGGGGTGGGGGTTATTTTATAAGAAAAAATGGCAAAAGTACTCTTGTTGTAAAATTACTAAAGAGGGATGATTAAGCTTGGAGCACAGACAAACTGAATTAACTATTAAATTTCAAATAGGATAAGCTCTGTGATTTTCTTTTATGTTTTTTTTTTTTAACCCATCCCAAAAATATATAAAAACTTTGTGCTTTATTCAGTTAAACTCTTAAAGTGATGTAATATGTCTTAAGTTTTTTCTATTTGGATGTAACTGTATTTTTCTTTTCTTAATGATTGGAAAATAAAGTATAAAAAAAAACCCTACTATTTGTATTGCATCCCATTTTTGGATCACTGTGGAACTCTTTTTTTTTTTTGTCTGCTTTTGTTTTGTTACTGTATCCTTTTGATTTTATTTGAGATGTCTTAAAGGGGAAAAAGTAAACATGAAAAGCACCACATCCAAGTGTGGGGGCAGGTCCCAGTTTTTACTTTTTGTGCAAAAACTTTTTTTTTTTCTTTTAACTTACTGTTTACTGCAGTACAGTAAATAGTACTGTATCAGATTAATTCTGCTGACTTACAAACTGACATTTTCTGGAACTTCAAGTCCCAGAATCCCCTGCAGCTGACATCAGAGGAGGGCTGCAGCACTAGGAGATTCAATAGCCTGCAGTGTATGGTAGAGTTATTGTAAACTCAGATCAGATGTTTGCTGGTCCTGCAGTTCCCCTGGGGCTGTGTTCTGTCCTCTGGACTGAACTTAGCCCAAGGAGGACAGCGGGTCAGGAAACAAAATATCAGAGCTTATAAAAACTCTTAACATGCACTGCAGGCTGTTGAATCTCCCACTGCTACAGCCCAGCTTTGATGTCAGCTGCAGAGGATTCTGAGATTTGTAGTCATAGAAAATGTAAGCTTGGAAGGCAGCAGGATTAGTCTGATACAATCTACTATACTGCAGTAAATAGAAGTAATAAAATGTTTTTGCACACAGTGTGCAATTAGACAGCCCACACTTCGTGTGGGGATCTTAGTGCTGACTGTTCCCTTTAATTATAATTAATGGCCCGTAACATAAGCATGTTTAAATCAAATGAATAATTAGTCTTTTTTTTTTTTTTCACCCTGAGATATTTATAGAGCTTCAAGTTGTTAGCAGAAGGAAAACAAACTTCTAAGGCCCAACATGGCAAACCATGTCCCTTCACAAATGCCTGGGAATTCAGTAGTGCTCTGTTATATATGAACATACGAAAATGCCAGCAGAAAGAGGCCTCACGGTCTAGCGGGTCTGCTTGAGTGCCAGCTAGCACCTTATAATGTTGCTGCCCTCCCTCCCCCATCTTATTACCCCTTCCACAACCCCAACCCCTCTTGAAGCTGTCTGCCGTCTTGCAGGCCACTACCTCACCCGACAAGGAGTTCCACTTGTCCACCACTCTTTCTGTGAAAAAATATCTCCTCATCTCTCTCCTGAATCTACCTCCCTCCAATCTCAGTTGGTGTCCTTTCGAGTCCCTCCCCTTTCTCCACTGGAAAGTCCTCTCTGTATTAGTCTTGTTTATTCCCTTCAGGTACTTAAAGGTCTCAGTCATATCTCCCTGTCCCTCCTCTCTTCCAGAGAATGCATATTGAACCCCCCCCAGCCTTTCCTTGTATGGCTTGCCCTCCAATTCCTGGGTCATCTTTGTAGCTCTGCGCTGTACCCCCTCCACAAATTAATGTCCTTCTTCAGGAATGGGCGCCAGTATTGCATGCAGTACTCCAGGTGGGGCCTGATCAGCGACCAATACAAGGTCAGGATAACCTCCCTACTTCTGGAGGAGATCTCTCTAGCTATACACCCCAGCATTTTGTTGGTTTTTACACGTTCTTCTGCATTGAACAGAGTTGTTCATGCTCCCTGTTATGTCACCCTAGGTCCTTCTCTTCTGTGGAGCAACCCAACTGAACCCCATTTAAGTGATAATCCCTCCCTAGTTCCGGGCTCTGAAGTGCAGAACCTTGCACTTCTTGGCGTTGAACCCCAGCTGCCATTTATCTTCCCACTCCTGCAGCTTATTCAGGTCCTCCTGCAACCCCTTCCCCCCTCTTCGTGTCATCTACCACAGCTCCCATCTTGGTATCATCTGCGAACAGACTGATTTTGCTCCGATTCCCATTCGAGATATTTGCAATGAAAATCCTGAACAGTACTGGTCCCAGCACAGATCCCTGTGGTACTCCGCTCATCACTGCTTTCGGTGATGACAGGTCCCCCACCACCACCACCTTTTGCTGTCTCCCCCTCAGCCAGTTCCTGATCCAGGTCACCATTTTTGGTCCTGCCCCCACATGCTCCAGCTCCCCCCCCCCACTCTCCCATGCGGCACTGAATTAAAGGCCTTACTGAAGTCCAAGCACAGGACGTCAACAGCATGCCCCTTGTCCAGGTCCCGTGTCACCCAGTCATAGAACTCTACCAGGTCTGTCTAGCACGATCTGCCCACGACAAATCCGTGCTGCTGGTCATCCTGGATACTGTTTGTGACAACCCACCTCTCTGTCTGGGCTGGAACAGTTTTTAGAAAGGTGTCTGTCCTCGGGTATTTGCTGCCACCAGCTGGAGTTCGCTCCAGCACCCACCTCCAAGTTTACAAACTTGGGTAATCACACGTGCAATAGCACAAATCAGTCTAGTAGTGTCTGTCTCTCGGGTGAGGGACGCTAGACAAAGTTTACCTCAGCTGGTGGAAACCATGTATTACCTTAGAAAAATGACATCACAGTCACAACTGTTGAGTAAATAAATAGCTTTTTACTTAACTCATTCTCTCCCGGTGGTCATTTTGGGTCAGGTACAGCAATGGATGATTCCGATGCCATATGGCGGCAATGGACTGAAGGAGTTAACAGAAAGTGAAAAGAAGTATTGCAGGATATCTATTTACAACACAAGAGAATAACAGTGTTACAGGAAAAGTAAACAAATGTTTTTATTTAAATAACAGATGACAAAAGAAAAAGGCAATTACTGAGATACGCTAGAATTAATCTTACCCTTTCCTATTCTTGTACAGACACTGACCCTATGCTAACTGCCAGCTCCCATGGACATAGCTAGAAGGGTAGGCTCCAAGCTTAGTTCTTCCTTCAACTCCAAGAGAGTAACCAACAACCACCCCCTGCCCCCCACTGTCTTTCAGCATCTTATATACTTTCTTGAGAATAGGCGATTCATATTCCCCCTTTGAATGTACCAACCAGATGGCACACCTATCAGTGCTGACAAATATTCATCCTTAATCTTGGGTTTATATTTGAATGATCCAATCAATTTAAACTGTAAGTCTGTGTGTGGACATGTCCACTCAGATTTATGACCCAGCTCTCATCTTAGCTAGTGGTCAGTGAGAATTTCAGCTTGTGGAATTTCTGCTTGTGTTTTTTTTCCCACACCTAAAAAAAAAAAAATAAGGCAGCTACAGCATCCACCATTAACTCCTTCCTTCCCATTTCAGTTGCACTGTTTTCCTCCAAGAAGCTCACAAGCTTCTCCTTTAGGATGGTCTCCATGAGTTTGCACACGATCGAGGTGAGGCTCACTGGCCTGTAGTTCCCTGGTTCATCCTTTGGCCTTCTTTTATGGATGGGCACCACATGGGCCATCCTCCAGTCCTGTGGCACACATCCTGTGTCCAGGGGGGTATTGGACAGGTCTGCCAGCAGCCCCGCAAGGACCTCTGCCAGCTCCCTAAGTACTCTAAGGTGAATGCCATCTGGCCCAGGTGCTTTGTCCACTCTTAATGCCCTCAATCCCTCCAGCACCCTGCCCTCTGTAATCCCTACATCTGTTGCCTCTCCCCCCCTTAATTACCCCCCCACTTGCCTGAGGTATTGCCCTCCTTCTCTTGAGTGAACACAGAGCAGAAGTACTCATTCAGTGCCTCTGCCTGCTCTGCCCCTTTTTCCACCCACCCCCCCCCCCTTTCTTGATCCTCACAAGCTGTCTTTGCTATATGTTACATATGTTGAGTTGCTGTATCTCTCATGGTTATAAGAGCTCCTGGAATGTTTATAAATAAAGGATTCAGATTTGCTAAGAATGACGTCATGATTTATACAGGCAAACATGTATTTTTTCTTTTAACTGGGTAAGGCCCACTAGGTACAACTGCTTGTTTTCAGACATTTACATCTCTATTTAAACAGTGATAGGCGACATTTATTTATTTAAAATTTGGTGACGGGATAAGCACACTGAGGCCAGGGCTCGTTTCCAGGTATGACTTGGTGGAGGGGATACAACAGGGGTAGAGCAGCAATAACAAAGTGACAACAGTAGGTGCATGAACATGTGCAATAAAATCACAGTACAGGTAACAAATTTCAGAGAAAGAAAAAAGTGTAAAAAAAAAAAAAAAAAAAAAATGCACATGAATGTTGGTCATACCGGGTTGAGAGCTAAGAGAGTGTGCCACCAATGATGGTAAGCTGTTTGTATAGAACCAATTAAGCATAAAATTCGGATTACAAGGTACTCTTGAGTTGTAAGCTATAGCTCAGTAGGCAAAAATTAAGGTATTGTTGTTTTTCCTTGCTGTGTGTACTATTTTCTAATTTTAAAATGTAATTCTCCCAACAATTATTGTGAAGTTAAAAAAAATAATTGCAGCAGTCTCACAGACATAATGATGCCTGTTTATTTTAATGGCATAGACCACGCCGCTCCCTGTTTCACAATAAAAACCTCAGACAGCTCCTTTTGTTTCAGTACGTCATGTTAGTAATTACTGTAATAGTCTGCTGCATTGCAGGGCCCTTTGTTTTCATCTGCCACTGATGGTAGGAACAAGGGTTCCAAGTTAATGAGATTCTGGTACGCCTTTGTACATTGGATTCTGGAATGCTGTGACCAGGTGTATAGACCTCAACTACGAACATACGAAGAAGCCAGCAGAAGAAGACCATTTGGTCTATCAAGTCTGCTCGTGTTGCAGGGTCCACAGCTTGAGCTACTGTCCCTGCCCCCTCTCCCCCTATACTCCCTTCCCATGACCCTTACCCTCTCCCTATACTTGTCCCAGCCTTTCTTAAAGCTACCCACTGTCTTCAATGAGATTACCTCTTCTGGCTGCACATTCCAAGTGTCCACCACCCTCTTTGTGAAGAAGTGCTTCCTGACCTCCCTCCTAAACCTCCCACCCTCCAGCTTAAGACTGTGCCCCCTTTTGTTATGGTTGCCACTCAGCTTAAATAGACTCTCCTTATCAACCTTATTTATCCCTTTCAAGTACTTGAAGGTCCCAATCATGTCCCCTCTCTTTCTCCTGTCTTCCAGGGAGTACACGTTCAGTGCCCTCAACCTCTCCTCGTATGCCTTACCCTGCTGACCAGCTGTCATCTTTGTAGCCCTCCTCTGGACCTTCTCCAGCAGGTTAATGTCCTTCTTGAGGTGTGGGCACCAGTACTGAACTCTATACTCTAGATGTGGCCTTACCAGTGACCTGTACAAGGGCAGTATAACCTCCTCTCTCCTACTACTGATCCCCTAGATATGCATCCCAGCATCTTGTTTGCCTTTGCTGCTGCTTTCTTGCACTGCGTGGAGTGTTTCAGGTCACTAATGATCAACACTCCCAGGTCCTTCTCCTCCTCTGATGCAGACACTCTGACTCCATCCAGCCAGCTGTGGGGAGGGGTACCTGCAACTATGTTTTGCTGGAGGTAACAAAATAAAGATTTGCCTTTTAACCTGATGCATCAACGTTTGTGGATATCTTTTTTTTTTGAAGCAGAATGGGTAGCCAAGTCTCTTGTTTGCTGCATGTGAGTACACTTCATTGGCTCCAATGTTTTTGCTTTGAGCTGCCTTCTCTACTACCTGTGGTTTCCAGACACTGTCGGCGGTGACTTGAGGGTGTACTGATTTTCAGTTGACACGTTTTGAGAGCACCACTACTGTAAAACAAATTGACAATGAAATATAATTAAGAGAATGTGAGTGAACCTGAGCAGGTAAGGTTTTGTGAAACTGTTTTATTGCCACTCTAACTTTGGGTGTGAGTGTACACCCAAGGGAGCTGGGAACCCCAGATGTAAACCCTCCACTGTCAGTGAGCTAGCAGTGCCAATCTGGGCCCCTAGTCCTTGTCCAAGAGCCCTCCAGAAGAACACTGAGGCCTGGGGTGGGGAGATACATTTTTGAGGACTATCAGAAACTTAGAAACATAGAAATTGATGGCAGATAAGGACCGCTAGGCCCATCCAGTCTGCCCATTTTCCCTGCCTACTGTAAAAGCTGCAGACCCTCAGTGATCTCTGGCTTTACCTTCTCGTTCCTATTGCTAGGGTTCCCCAGTGCCTGTTCCATGCATGCTTGAATTCTGCCACTACCTCTGCTGGGAGTCTATTCCATGCATCCACCACCCTTTCCATGAAGAAATATTTCCTCAAGCTACCTCTTAGTCTACCCCCTTCCAGCCTCATGTCATGCCCTCACGTTCCTGGACATCTCCTTTTCTGAAAGATGCTACTCTCCAGTACCCTATTTATGCCTTTTAATTACTTATAGGTTTCTATCATATCTTCCCTGTCTCTCCTCCTCCTCCTGTCCTATGCTCTCCTCTAGGGTATACATATTGAGGTCTCCAGTCTCTCCTTGTGATGACTTTTGGTGCAGGCCCTGCACCATCTTTGTGCTCTTCCTCAAACTGCCTCCACCCTGCCTATGTCCTTATGGAGATGCGGCCTCCAGAACTGGACACAGTATTCCAAATGAGGCCTCACCCAGTGATCTGTACAGTGGTATCATCACTTCCTTCCTTCTGCTGGTGATACCTCTCCATGTGCACCCAAGCATCCCACTGACTCGCCCCACAGCCTTGGCACATTGTTTCACCACCTTAGTTCATCGGATAGGATTACCCCAAATCCTTTTCCTGTTTGGTGATCAGTCCCCCAAATCATGTAATACTCCCTGGGTTCTGCGCCCCAAATGAATGATTTTGCACTTTTTTGCATTGAATCTCAGGTGCCACACTCTCGACCATTTCTCTAATTTACCTAGGTCTCTCTTCCTCTTTTCCACCCCTCCCGGAGTGTCCATCCTGTTGCAGATCTTAGTGTCATCCGCAGAGAGGCACACCTTCCCCTCTAGCCCCTCCACAGTGTCCCTCATGAATACATTAAATAGTACTGGCCCCAGGACTGATCCCTGTGGCACCCCGCTGGTCACCCTCCTTTCCTCAGATTGAGCACCATTTACCACAACCCTCTGTCTTATCACTTAACCAGGTCCTAACCCAGTTTGCTGCTTTGTGACCCACTCCCAGGCTGCCCAGCTTGTTCACAAGTCTATGTTTAACAGTATTGGAGGCCTTGCTGAAATCCAGGTAGACCACATCCACCACTCCCCCCAATCCACTTCCCTAGTTACCCAGTCAAAGAAATCAATTAGATTTGTTTGACATGACCTCCCTGCTGCGAGTCCATGCTGTCTTTGATCCTGTGCTCCGCTGGATTCTAAGTTTTCCATAATCGTTTCTTTAAGTAATGATTCCATAATCTTCCCCACTATTCAGGTGAGGCTGACTGGTCTATAGTTTCCAGTCTCCTCCCTACTCCTACTTTTGTGAAGGAGGACTACATCTGCCCTCCTCCAGTCCTGTGGAACCACTCCCGTATCGAGGGATTCATTGAATATGGCTGCCAGTGATGCCGCCAGCACCTCCTGTACTTCCCATAATATTCTAGGATGTATCCCATCCAGTCCCATTGCCTTGTCCACTTTCAGTTTTGTGAGTTCTTTTAGGACTCTCTTCCGTAAATGGACTGGTGTCCATCTCCCACCCAGATTTACTCATTTTGCCTAACTGTGGTCCCCTCACTTTCTTCTTCCACGAATACAGAACAAAAATATTTGTTTAGTAATGATGCTTTTCCCAGATCCCCTTCTGCACACTCTCCTTCTCCCCTTTTAAGCCTTACTATCCCACTCCTGGTTTTTGTCCTTTCACTAATGTACTTATAAAGTCTTGTCTGCCTTTTTTTTTTTTTACCCTCCTGTGCTACTTTTTCCTCTGTCTGTGCCATTGCACTCCTGACTGCTTTCCCTGCCTCCCTCTGTTTATCCAGGTACACTACCCTATCCTCCTCCTGTTGCGTTTCCTTGTATTTCCTGAAAGCCATCTTGTTCTCCTTACCTTCCTGGCTACTTCCTTTGAGAACCATAGTGGCTTTTCTTTCTCTTGCCTTTGTTTACTTGCCTAATGCAAAGGTTTTTCACCTCCACTATGGCTCCTTTCAGATGGTCCCACTGCTCCTCCACTCTCCCCACACTTTTGTCCCTCCTGCCAGGGCATGCTTGAGACATATCAGTCAGTTGGTCAGTGGCTCAGCAGGTAGCACACTCGCTTTTGAGGCTGGGAGATCAGAAGGCAGTGGGTTCTATCCCCACACCAGGCACTTGGGTTAAAATCCCAATACTGACACTGTAGTGCAGCATGAGGGGGCTGCTGCATTCCTGAGGTGCCGTCTTTCAGATGAGACGTTAAACAGAGGTCCCATCTATCTGTTCTGGTGGTAGTTAAGCTGGATGTTAAAGATCCCATTGCACTTCTCGAAAAGAGTAGTGGAATTTCCCCGGTGCCCTGGCTAAATTTCCCCCCATTCACTAAAAATACCACCAACAGCTTAATCTGGTTCAGGGTCAGTTGGCATGCATCTGTATCCCCGTCCCCCGGGTCGTGCCTGAAATAGGCAGAATTTGCCTAGTGCACTCACCCAGTCAAAAAGAAACTAAAAAATTAATATCCCCATCTTAGTAAAGTCTGCCCTCCTGAAATCCAGGACCCTTGCCTTTGTGTGGCTTGACTCTGCCTCTGTACTCATGCTGAACCACACCGTGCGATGATCACTGGAACCCAGGTGTTCTCCCACCCTGACTTCCTCAATTCTGTCCACATTGTGAGTACCAGGTCCAAAATTGCACCCTCTCTGGTGGGCTCTAGCACTAGCTGCCTGAGTCCTGACCCTTGCACAGAGTACAGGATGTCCCTTCTTCTGGCTGAGGCAGAAGCTGGGATGCTCCAGTCTACATCTGGCAGATTGAAATCACCTACCAGCAGCACCTCCCCTCTAGCTGCCGTCATGTGGATGGATTCCACTAGAACCCTGTCTCCCCCTCCCCCCGTCCTGTAGGTCTGTATATCACACCCATGTGAATAGCAGTGCCATTGCCTGTCACAGGGTGACCCACAGTACTTCAACCCTCCTGCATTCCATGTATTAAGTCTCTTTAATACTCTCCTGACGTAAAGAGCCACCCTTCCTTTTTACCCCTGTCTCTTCAAACAGGGTATAACCTGGTACTGTTACATCCCAGTCATGGCTTCTAGTATGCCATGCCTCAGTAGTAGCTACAGTGTCCAGGTCAGCCTCCATCATCAAGGCCACCAGGTTTGGAATTTTATTCCCTAGGCTGTGGGAATTGGTATACATCATCATGGCCTTCTGCGTTCTGCCATTTGCCCTTTTATCACCCCCCCTGCTGTCTTTTTGCTTCCTCTGTTGGTCCTTCCTGTTTTCAACCCCCTTTCTCCTGCTCTCCGCTGTTCCCCTCCTCTATGGGTTTTGTTTCATCTGGTGATATCATAAGTTTATGGTCCTCTACGTTGACTTCACTATCCTGTTGGGGTGGGAAGTTTGGTTCCCCTGCATCCTTCTGCCACCCCCTTTGCTAGTTTAAATGATTGGTTTAAATGCTTCATTGGCATTCACTGAGGATAGCCGTCCCCTCCCTGGACAGGTGTAGGCCGTCCCACCTTGTACAGGGTCACATTCCTTCAGGTGGGTCCCCATTTCCAATGAAGCCGAAACCCTTTTCTCTGCACCAGTTCTCCAGCCAAGCGTTAAAGTACTTGATGTGGCGGTTCCTAGCCTCCCCTGTGCCGTGGACAGGCAGCACCTCCGAGAGGGTAACGGAGCTTGCTACATGCGCAAGGCCCCTCCCCAACCCCCGAACTCCTCCTGCACCCTTGCTATCTCTGCCTTGTCTCCAGCCAGGTCATTTGTCCCCAGATGGACAATGACATCAAGCTTCCCCTGCCTCGCTACTGCTTTAGCGATTCTCTGGATCCTCTGCCCATCCCTCCAAGCTGTGCTTCCTAGTAGCTCTGCTCTATGTCCGCCCTGTGTCAGCACAGTGATCTGCTCCCTAGGACAGGGGCATATGGTCTCTGAGGATGTCACCTGCAAGCAGGGCTCGCAGAGTGGCATAGGAGAGCGTAGCTGTATGGGCTGGCTACACACATATTTGCATGACAGCCAGCCCGTTTGTGGACTGTGTCCTTAATTTGTACATGTCAACAGGCTTAAGGTGCTTACATTTTACCACCTTGAGTTACAAAACACAAATACCAGCTTTTACTTTCCAAACACACAATAAAGTTTCTGGGAAATCTCTTTAGAAAAATACCAGCAAAACAGGAAGCTGGTCAGGGCACACACAGCAGTATTAAAATCAAGACTACAAAGTAACTTGGCACTCTTATAAATACAGTGGCTGTGTAAAATTGCGTTTTTTTTGTTTGTTTTTTACACACCCTTGGTTTCTGATAGCGTCTGCACACCACTCAAACTTCACTTTAACAATTTCTGAGGTCATCAATAACCTTGGGTGTGCAACAGCTTATATAAACCTCTTATTATAAACCTCCCTTTTGCATTGTTCTGTATTTAAATTGGTTTGCTGGTTTGTGGCAGCAGTTTTCCGGTTGATTTTTTTTTTTTTCTTCAGTTGGTTCTTCTACTGTAATACTGTTATGGCATACCTTCCAACTGACCCTCATTACAAAAGACATCCCTCATTTTACTCCTCAGAATTGCTCTGTCCCTCGTGGAAAAAGTGCTGCCAACACAGAGAAGGTGCTGTATACTCAGACTTTAAAGCAGAGATTTATAACATTTTATAATAATAAAGTAAAATTAAACATGTATAGGAAAAGGCACAAGTTTCCACAGTGTTAAGAGCTTGAATCTCAATGTTTGGTGTGTCCCAAATTCTGAGGGCAGTGTCCCTCATTTCACACTTCAGTGTCCGTGTCCCACATTTCAGTGGCATTAGGTTGAGATGTATGCATATGACATGTGTACAGTAACACTGGGTTGTGACCAGCAGTAGCAACTCAGTTAATGGGGTGTCTTCTGGAACCCTGGGGTAGGATTCCTGAGAAGATGGCTTTCTGGAACGTCTTTTAAGTAGCTGTAGCTGCTTTTCCTGTTGTGACTGGGGTCATCTTACCAATCTTCCTGGGCCTGAACCAACTTTTGCCAACTGGGGGTTAGCTACTGCTATGCATGGAGGCCTGAGGTAGAGGTCTTATTTAGCTTCAGCCTTGTAGAATGAGCTGCTGTCATGAACTTGGAAAGGTCACGGTTGACTGCATTGGGTTTTGTGGAAGGAAACGACAGGGTAGCTAGGTGCATACTCACTGGAAGTAGATGGAGAATTGGCCAAAAATGAGCCTGCCAATGTCATATGGTTCAATTTTAGACTTTGAAAGTAAACCTGGTTTGACAACAGTTTGACATGAACATAGAATTCAGTTCAGAGTGTGAAGTATATAACTACTAGTAAGAGTTAATTACAACCTGAAATCCAATACTAGAATTCTCTGTTACACACATTCTAAAATGATATGTGCAGAACGAAGCGCGGTCACCAGCAACTAATAAAAACAAAACATTTTTGCTCTCTCCTTACAGGAGAACATGCTGCTTCCAAAGCATACAGTGTTTAAAAAAAAAAAAAAAAATTGAAAAGCAAGGGGAGTGTCGAACCATTTTTTTTTTAAACAAATTTGGTGTGTGAGCCCAGTATAAATCATTCGAACTTTGCTGTTGTGGTGTGTAACACATCATTACCCCTTGGGTGTGTGCACATATCATTAAAAAACTTGTTACATGCTGGCCCGGTGGCGCTAAGGGCTGAGGCGCCGGATGCCTTGCCGCACGCTGCACCGGCAACCCAGATTCGTGAACGACCTCAGGTTGCCAGGGTGCTGGCACGAGGGAGAGGGGGGAGCAGGATTGAGCAATTACTGTCCTCTCCCAGGTGGGAGACGGGGTCACCTGCCCATAGTCCCGCCATTACCAAATGGAGGTTTGTTGATGAGTGCAGGTGGTATCGGTGACCGGTGGGTGGGGCATCCCACAAGGCGTGCATGCGCATGCCTCACATCGCGTACATCACGTCCTGGGACATGTGGGTGGGACTGGAAAAAACAAACTATGAAATTAAAAAAAAAAAAAATTTGTTACATACCGGCTCCTCACAGTAGGAGGGACCTTGGTAAACTAGAGGAATGGTCAAGAGGTGGCAGCTAACATTCAGTGCAAATAAGTGCAAAATCATGCATTTTGGGAACAGGAAACCAGGGAAGGCTTACCTGATTGGGGAGATATTGATGGCTACCAAACAGAAAGGGATCTGGGAGTAATTATATCAGATGACCTAAAGGTGGCCAAACAATGTGCCAAGACTGTAGGGAGAGCCAGTGGGGTACTGGGATGCATAAGAAGAGGTATCAACAGGAGAAGAAAGGAAGGTGATACCACTGTACAAATCACTGATAAAACCTCATCTGGAGTACTGTGCCCACTTCTGGAGGCTGCATCTCTGTAAGGATAGACAGGTAGAGGCAGTTTAGAGAAGGGCAGCAAAGATGGTGCAGAGCCTGCACTATTTGTCATATATGGAGAGACTGGGACCTCAGTAGTGTATCCTGGAAGAGAGGAGGGTATAATAGAGACCTTCAGATACCTCAAGGATATAAATAAGGAATGAAGAGGGCAGCATCTTTCAGAAAAAGAGACATTTCTAGAACAAGGGTCATGACATGAGGCTGGAAGGGTAACATGAGGAAGTACATCTTCACAGAAAGGTGGTGGATGCATGGAACTGCCTCCCAGCAGAGGTGGTGGGGAGCAAATTCGGTAGGGGAATTCAAAAATGCATGGGATAAGCATAGGGGAGCCCTTGTGATAGGACAGAGATCGAAGCCGGAGATCAAGTAGGGTCTGCGGTTTTGGCAGCAGGTTGAGAAAATGGGCAGACTAGGTGGCCCTTGCAGTCCTTATTTGCTGTCTGTTTCTATATTTGTCTGTTTGCATCCAACCTTCTAGTGAAATATACATAGTACCAAATTCAAATTACTATTTAGCATTATAACATATGAAAATAACATGCTGATCATATGCAAACTGTTAAAAAAAATTTCATTTCCACAGTTTCTGTCCTTGTCATAATGATATACTTTATCTAATGGACATGTATTTATTTATGTCTTTGATGGCCGGGTAAGCAAGCTGATCCAGAGGACCGTTTTCAGTTACGACCCGGACCACAAAGGTGGCAGGTAGTACACAGCAGCAAAATAACGGTACAATCCATGGTTCAAAACAAAAATTTGTTTGCATACAGGTACACGAGAAAGCATCAACAGCAGCAACTAACAATCCAGTCCATAGATTAAAACATAAAATTTGATTGCATACAGGTACATGTGAGAAAGCATCAGGAACATGACATGCTATATACAGTACAGTAGTTAATATACAATGCAGTAGTAGTACAGTATTATATACAGAATGCAGTCAGCATCTGTGGAGGTTCGTAAGTAATTTAGACATTAGGACAGGTAGTTGCTAGAGCACTGGGACACTGTCAACCCCCTTAGGCCTCAAAGTGTCCTTAGTTTAAAAAACACATTTTATGATTGTTCACATTCTTTAAAGACTGTTGATGCAGCTGGTAGTTTGATTCAGGTCCCTTCTTTGTTTTAAAAAGTGAAAAACAGCCCGCCCACTGTATTGGTGTTACCATACCAAAAGTCCAAAACATGTTTGTTTACATTTCTTGACCAGCTCCCACTGCATCTTTCCTGGACTCGGGAACACCCCTAACACAATCTAGCCAATCATTATGCAGTGGGAGTGGAGAAGACTATTGTATCATGAGTGAATGCACTGTTTGAGGGTGTTTCTAATCTTTCTAAAGGACATGTGCACTAAGAGGATTTGAAGTAAAACCAAGCTGGGCACAGCTATACATTGCCATGCATTTTGATTCTAATAAGCAAAGGAGGCAGATAAAACAACCAGCAACATCAAGTAATTGTAGAGAAAGTAATCATAAAATGTGGGTTTTACCTAAAAATAATATGATGAAATAAATGCTGACAGTGTTCTTTTAATACCCCCAAGTTACTTAAAAGGGTCAAGTCAGCCCATGATTTGTCGGTTACAGTGTCCTTTAAGTAACAAAAGTCTGGTTGCTGCGTTAAATTGTGATTTACAGGGGTGATTTTATGCTTGTCTAAAGTAGTCCTGACCTGCACCCTTTCTTCCTGTTTCAGATTGTTCCTTATCTGATGCCTTGTAGGATACATTCCCCCCCATTTTATTTATTATTTTATTTAGTTGTTTAACCAGGTATAGCACACTAAGCTGAAAGCTTTTTACCAGGAGCAACCTGGGAGCACAAGGAGTTTAAGTGACTTGCTCAGGGTCACACAGTACGCAAGTGGAAGCTGTAGGATTCAAACCCAGGTCTGGTCTGCTGGATGTCACCAGATTTGCAGCTCAGAGCCTTAGACCACTGCGCTATACTGCCTCCTCAATTTAGATATTTAGATATTTTGAGTCTGCTGTACCATTTTTTTGCAGTTGAAATTATATTTATTTATTTCACATAAAACCCTTTAGGTTGTGCCTATTTTCAAAGGGTTTAGGGTCAGATACAACAGAGGGCAGCAATATGCAGATAAATGCATACAAATACATATAGGATAGTGAGATACTAGTGCGGCAATAGGTACAGTGAGATACTAAAAGTAACAATGAGTTACTAGCAATGGAATAACATGCAGTACAATATCCTAGTTTATCTAATGCAGCCAATAATACAAAACAAAGGAGTACTCCTTTTACATCTTGGACCATGTTTTCATTAGTATTCTCTGTTGTTTTGGAACACCAGTTAAAATCTCTTTTCTTCTGACAGTAATGAACTAACATGCAGTAGACACTGCATCCTGACCGTATGGGACAACGGATGTAAACAGCCGAGAATGCTACTGAAAACCTCGTCCAAGCCATATTAAAGGTACTCCTTTTTTATTACTTCAAATGCAAAACAGAGTGCTAAAGGGGACTTGAGATGGGGAAAGAAGGGTATCATACAAGTCAGGAGATAAGAGGCAATATAAAATAGAATTAAGAAAATATAGGGGAAAATTCTCACTACTGTTATGCACTGCTGCCTTCTAACTTAAATGAGTCGAGGTAACCCTTAATTTTAAACATCTACAGGAACAAAAAAAAGATGAAAACCTAGCATGCGTACATAAAATATTGTAACGCTGAGACATGTCAATAAAGAACCTAGCGATCAGAAACGGGAAACAAGCTGTTTGAGTAATGGACCTTCCAAATCAGATATCTTTTCTCTAACACTGGAGTGATTGTCCTTTTAAATTACATTATTTAGCTGGAACTTGAATTGTTGTATATCTTAACGACTGTTGCAAGTCTGTGTTTACAGACTGCCTGTAGATTGCTGTTTTCCTGTAAAATACAGGAGTCCCTGTGGATCTGGGAGCCCTGGTGTGGTACCTGTATTGCCGTGGCGTGAGGCAGATCTATTCCCAATATTCAAATGATTGGGTTTGTTCATTTCTAGTTGTTGAAGCGGAATGTCAGCTTCTGAGACCCAGTATCTCCACTTGCATTCCTGGGCTTGGAGGTAACTGCATGGAGAATGTTGTTCTCTAAAAATATCTGCAGGTCATGCTTTGTGCCAGTGTTCTGCTGCAGCCAGCTAATGTTCTAGACACAACACAAACTGTGCTTTTGAAATATTTACAGTTGCAGAGCCATGTTAATCAGACTGCTTCTGCCTAGTGGGAAGTGCTCAGGGTCAGAGTCTGCAAACATTTGCTTGTGCAGTGTGGCTGCTGTAACACAGCTTGCCCGAAGTTCAGGGACACCAGTATTTACAATGCTGATAAATTCTGGCAATGTTACAAGATACTCAGAATGGTGGTCTTTCTGCCCAGAAATCATTAGAAAATGTGCTGCTTCAGCCACATTGCATGTGCAGATGTTGTGAGAATATACCCCATTAATGACCTGATCAGTTGGGCTGGCATTCTGTAAAGGAGATTCACATTTAGCCAGCCCATGTAGCTTTGCAAATGGATACCCACTCACATCAGACAGCATCCATAGTCCCCAGCTGCTCCAGCTGTGTGTGCAGTGCTTTGCATGGGCATATTTATTTATTAAATTTTGATAACCGGGTAAACCCGCTGGACCCCGAAGGTCCCTTTTTCAGGGGCGACCCGGGGGTTACATGGAATAGGGCTGGAGTCACACCAGACACTGTATTTCCATTTAGAAGCCTGAGTCACTGTAAAGTGGATCCCCTGCTCCACAAGAACAGAGAACTGTGGGATATGGCTGCCACCTGGACTGCTGTACATTAAGGTAAATTTAAAAGTAAAACACTGCAGTGCCTCCGAGAGACCTTGATGTTGATGTGTAGGGCAGGGCGGATTTTCAAGGGTGGTGGTGCGATTGGAGCCCTGAACAGTCAGGAGAAGTGGACACAGAAGTTGTGGAGGCTTTACTGCAGGGGTTCTCCTGGTGTAGTCTATGCCCCCTCCTGCAAGCTACTGTAGCACAGATCTCATGCTTTGGATCCTCCAAATGGCGGTCCCAACCCCTGCCTGCCCCTCAATCTGACCACCAGGGTAACCCATGGATGGAGTGGGGCCAGGTCAGGGGCATTTAGGGTAATCTTGGAAAATTCTTGCAGTCATGGAGTGCTTAATTTTTTTTTGTGGAGGGGGCACCCTATGCGCACAGCTGGCCCTCCG
This sequence comes from Neoceratodus forsteri, assembly GCA_016271365.2. Taxonomy (NCBI): domain Eukaryota; kingdom Metazoa; phylum Chordata; order Ceratodontiformes; family Ceratodontidae; genus Neoceratodus; species Neoceratodus forsteri. Next base: position 1,100,855,575 of record CM057451.1, read on the forward strand.
CATGTGCGAAAAGCTTTGTGGGCTGGGCCCAGAGTTCTTTTCCTCTACCCTGTTATGTAATCTGGTTCCTGGGATAAGACTCTACACTGTAGATTGTCAGGCTGCAGGCCTGCACATCAAGGGATTTTGTGTGGCCCCACATTTTGTCATATCTAATGGAAATTTATGAGGCAGGAAAAATTTGAGACTCACACTTAAAGGAAAACTACATGCAAAAATTATAAAAAAACACGGTGGGCGTAGCCAGAAGCCGAGCTAGAAACCGCTCTTAACGTGAGCTGTGTGGAAAGGAACTTTTTGCCAAGCAATTGAGCAATAAAACTTGATTAAAGAAATGTATCTATCCTTTAAATCGACAGAGATTGCCGCCTGCTGAGCATAGATACTGTACCTCTTACTTGTATTTTTTTTTTTTTTTTTAACCAGGTATAGCACACTAAGCTGAAAGCTCTTTTACAGGAGCGACCTGGGAGCACAAGGAGGTTAAGTGACTTGCTCAGGGTCACACAGTATGCAAGTGGAAGCTGTGGGATTCAATCCCAGTTCTGGTCTGCTGGATGTCACCAGATTTGTAGCTCAGAGCCTTAGACCACTGCTGAGAAAATTTAAGTTATGGGGCCAGACAAATAGAGCCATGCCAGGTGGAGAAGGAGCCCATTCCAGAGAAGCCAAACCTGGGACCAGTAAAATTGAGCATGAGGTCGGTAGAAGAGCCCAACCAGCCTAAAACTGCCATGCTCCTCAAGGCAATACAAAGTTAGATGGAAAAATGGAGGAATTTGCCCAGCAATTTAAAAATATGGACAAAATTTGTTAAATTGGAGGAGGAAACCAAAGTGGCAGTTCAGAAAGCCTCGTCGGCGACGACAACGACATCTGGTCTGATTAAAGAGTACAGGATCCTGAGACAGCGCTTGGAGAACCTAGAGAATCTCTTCAGAGCGGCCAATATTAGGATACTAGGTCTCCCAGAAACCGTTGAGGGGGAAGATCTTGCCGGATTTACAGACAGATGGCTTAAAGAGACATTTATTAGCCTAGAGAACTGTTCAGTAATCAAGGCCTACCGTATGACTCCTTGTGGCGCCAGAAACTGCATGGCCACAGGTCAGCTCCCTCCTCGCACAATCATCGCAGTCCTAGGGTCTGCTTTTGAAAAGGAACAAATTATGACTCTAGCAAAAAGAAGCGGAACAACGGACTGGAAAAGGAACAAAATCCATGTGTTCCCAGACCTCAGCTATGCGACGCAACAAAGGAGTCGTCATTTTGATGCAGCACGGGCCTGTCTTTGGCAGCTTGGAATCCAACATGTCCTGGTGATGCCGGCAAGCCTGCGTATTTTGTACGGGGGGGGAGGGGGGAGACATATCAATTTGCAGAACCTGTGGAAGCGGGTAAATTTCTAGATCGGGCCGAAAAAGAATTTCAAGTGAAGAATGTGGATTTGAATAGTGAGGAAGCAGACAGTGATTAAGAGATTGGTAATGCTGAGCATTGGGACTTAGTGTTCCTTTTCTTCTTTTTCTCAGTCTCAGACGATCAAGGAGGTGATTAAAATTTATTTTTCTCTGCTGGGTAACTACCTAATTTGATAAAGCTACTGGGTAATTAGGAGAGAAGTTTGTGGTTTACACCTCACTACAATTAAGGGGAAATACCTGTTCCCAGTTTGGACTTAGGACTTAAGGTCTTTCTGACTATTTCAATAAATAAAATAAAATAAATAAATAAAATAAAAGTGGACATTCGTCTCCTGTTGGGATTTCTAATTGTTTTGATTGCTTGGATTGGGCATTTGCTGTAAGAGAGCTATGTAAGAAGCTAGACATGATGTATGTAATAATAGATGTAGAGGGGAGCAGTTACTGTCTTCATGATAGGGAAAAGATGAGTATCTTATACTAAAATATGGGTTACTCCCTGCTCATGGTTGCAATGTGCCAATTCTGAAAAATGATGTTGCATTTGTTTTTTCTAACAATTCATTAACCCCCACCATTGTGTAGCAAGTTATAAGGGTCTAATAAATGTTTTACTGTAAAATGATGTGTCACTTTTACTTGTGCGTTGTGGCTAGTAATATCTGTACACCTACCTGTATGAATGTTATGCTGTATCTATATGCAGTAAAATCAATAAATACAAAGCACAAAAGAAATTATAAAAACACATGTCGTGCATTGGGTTTGTGTTTCTCTGGTGTTATGTAGCGTTCTGTTACCTATGTCTGTAGCAAGTTTTTTATTTTATTTGTTTTCCTTTCTCTGCAAGTTTTATGGCCCTGGGGATAACCATTTATTGCCTTTGAGCTGTTGGAATTTTCCCAGAGTGCCTCTGGGAATGATGTGACTTAGACCTTGCATTAGAACTAAGAGCCCTGGATCATAATTATAATCTAGTAACACCATCTAACTGCAACTGCTTGTGAAAGTTAAAGGGACGTACCCTCAGCCTATCTTCTGTTTACCTGTGCAGTTTGCAGGCATGAGCAATGATTCCCTCTCTTGCAGCCCCCAATGTCATCCTAATTTAAATATAAATGAGATTGCTTCACTCTGTTTTGCCCTGTTGTGAAAACCTGTTTGTCGCCATTCCAAAGGTCACGACCCCACTCATGCAAGGCATCATGGGAGTTGATGAATGCATACATGCACAAGCCAGCAGAAGTTATGCTCTCATTTAGTTCTGTTACATGTCTTGAGAAGTCCCTGTATTCTCTAAAAGCATTTTTTCTAACTCGGATACACTTTAAACTACAGGGCTCAAATTTGATGGTATTCCGCCCTGTTTTGAATGCCAGTTTTCAAGGTGGAATACCATTTTCATCATGCTAGTATTATGACTGGAATACCACTACTCAAATCAATCACTCAGCAGTTTTATCTGTAGCATGCTGTTTTGGATAGCTAGAATACAAGACTTTGAGACGGAATACCAAGTTTAGGTTTTTGGTATTCTGCCTTCCAGATGGAACTACAGAAAACAGCAGGGCACTTACTATACCTTGAAAAGTTTCATGGCCTGCAAAAACAGTGTAACCCCCATTCCCCCATCTAGGGGCATAAACTTCTTTCACAGATGGTCTGGGGCAATAAAGGAGGGTACCCTCAAGCGCTAACATACGAGACCAATGCACTTCGAGTAAGGCAGAGAAAGTTGAGTCCTACCTTTCTGACGTCTTCAGTACCTGTGCACTCTCACCTTCACCCTGGTGTTTTCACCCCGAAGGCTGCACCCTGGACCAGGAACTCCATGCTGCACCTCTACTGTCTCTGGAGCCCCGCCACAGGCAGGATGAACACTATCTGGAATGCAACTCATGAAAAATTAATTTGACTAAACATATAGGGGAAAGAAAAGGATTTCATTTCATTAGCTTCCCCCTCTCAGTTTAAATAAGGCACATCACTGCTGTTTCCTCCCAAACTGGCTTCTTTATTTTGCTCCTACGGCAAATGATTCCCAGCAATGCAGGGGTCACACACTTCATTTTAGATAAATAAAGCAGCTCCATGGGGCTAATCCAACTTTTACACACATACTGACTGGGCATTTTAAGGCAGCAGAAATTAAGAATACTGAGGTAGTCACAAGCAAGGATTTTTCTCTCTCTCTCTCTCTCGGATGCTTTACCCAAGACCTACTGAACTCAGATCCCTGCAATTTCCTGGCTTTTCTGGATCTGTAAGCCAAACCTTTTCTTCCTAACCCAGGTTACCCACTCGCTCACTGGTACTGGTCGTCCCCTAAAACTCTGATGCGGGAAAGCGGACTGCTTCCTCCACCTGGACCCCTGGGTGCTGGCCCATGCCACAGGGGGTACCAGGATTTTCACTGTGCCTCAGGCCTCATGACCCACTTCATGGTTGGCATTGATTGTACCTGTGCTAATGCAGCACCAGTCACCTTCACTCAGCTCAGCTTCTCCTCGGCCCCAAAACCCGGTCCTGCTCCAGTACTCACAGCCCCATACAACGGGGCTGTCCTGCCATCTCACTGATGGCCCAAACTGCTCCAGTTTCTGCTGTTCATCTTCCTCTGGGATCCCTGCCAGGCTCACATCTCCTTCAACACCTCCTGGGCTTGTGTTAAGCTCCAGCATGAGGGCTACCCTCCAAGCAAGGTCTGCCATTACGGCCTGTGACCCACCCGGACTTCAATGTACTGGCACCCCAGGACCTGCCCTCCAAACAGGCCCCATATTTTTGGGTGAGGGCCCCCGGCGCCCTTGTCCTAAAGGCAAGCCTTGCTACACCGGGTCATGAGGGGAGCCACTGCCACAGATTTCTCTCTGTGGGGGCCCTGCCACTTCTCCCACAACCCTGGCAACCCAGGATACTCCTTACAGGGGTCTCTAAGGGCTCCTACCTTTCCTGGTCTGTAAAGCCGCCTACTTTCCCTGCCCCCAAACGACGCAGGACCTGGCTACCATACATCCTCCATGGAGCTCCATTCCACTAGCTCCTTGTTGACCACAACGCTGAAAAGGCCATCCTGACTTTACTTTGGGAGGGATCTCCCACTGGCCCTCCCGGACCTCCGAGCTCTCTTACTTGCCCACCTAACTCTACTCCTCCAGCCACCCCCCCTTCCAGCCCCAGGCCTAATTCCTGGACTGGAAATCCCGCAATACTTTCTGTCTGCTCCCTTATGTACTCCCTAAAACCTATTCTTTGCTGTCACCTTGAGGCGTCCAGCAGCCAATGTCCCCCAGAGCACTAACAGATTCCCTAGCTCGGGGGGAGGAGGAGGGCCAGGAGGGGGATAGGGATACCCAAATGGGAGCATAAGCCCCTCCTAAAAAGGGGAGCTTAAACAAGAACATAAGGACCGCAGAGGACAGCAACAGCACTGACCAATACAGGGTGACTACTTTTGGATTTCAGAACCAAAACATCATAAAATTCCAGGATGTCTTACATGAGTCAGGTCATGACCTTTGCCATGGAGTCAAGCAGCCTTTTACGCCAGACTTAAGTATCTTCATTTGCATTTAAATCCCAGTGAAATTAGGAGGGTGCAGTAGAGGCAATCATTGTGCATGCCTGCAAACTACACAAGGAAACAGAATAACAGGCTGAAGGCACTTTCCCTTTAACTGCTTTGAAAAAGTGTTTGCCTCCCTCCTCCCCAGCTGAAGTCAGATTTTCTAAGTGCCAACTATTATTGTTATGGATGTGTCAATTTTCTTTCTAAAGTGCTGTCACTGGGTGAATAAAGTCAATACACTTTTGAAGGAGTTGGATCTCATTTACATCATTCTTAGAGGCATTCTGGGAAAATTCCAACAGATGAAAGGCAATAAAAGGAGCCTGAATGGCTACCCCGAGGGGCCATTAAACTGGCAGTGAAAATTAAAAAAAAAAAAATGTCACAAACACATGGGACAGAATACCAGGTACCATCAGAAAAACAGAACGCAATACACAACATGTTTTATAATTTTTTACATGTAGTTTTCCTTTAAGGGCCCAGTTCCAAAAATTAGATGGAATACACGTGATCTGCGCTGCTCTGCCTCCAAATTCACATACCCACAGGCGCATATTCTGCCTGCATAGTCCACCACCACAGAGCTCCTTGCAGGGACAGGAACAGTCCAGGGGTAGGAGCAGGGCTGGACAACAAGCTTCCAATCGAAATCCCACGTCCACCAGTATGTGTGTAGATTTGTAACTTGGCTGCCACAGACTAATCCATTATTGCATGATGAATAATCAGTTGGATCTAATCTCTCAGGACAAGACAAGATTAGAGCAGAAATGAGACAAACTGGTCTACAAGTGTGTGCAGAGGCCTATATCCAACCTGAAAACATGCAAAATCACCGCAGCGTTTGAAAATGTAAAAATCTAAAGTATAAGAAACAAACTTGTAGAGTTTGATGACAATTTATTGTGCCTACCGAGGCAGAACAGGAACCATACTAACGTGCTATAAGCCAGCAGAATAGGTCTGATGGTCTGTCATATCTGCTTTCATTAGCTAGCCCTAATGGGTGCTAGCTTTCCCCTCCCAAGCCCCAGAGGGGTCATCTTCAACTTCAGTTGTCCCTTGTACCTGTCCCACCCTTTCTTGAAGCCCTCCCATTCCATGGCTCCACCCACCCTCTCAGTGAGTAATGTCTCCTGCATTCCCCCTGTAGTTCCTGCCTCTAGCTTCCCTCATGTCCCTGGTTGCCCCCCTTTAGTCCTAACATCTCATTGGCTTAGTCCTTGCTTATTCCTTTTACATATTTGAAGACCCTATCATGCCCCCCCCTGTCTCTCCTCTCCTCCAGCAAATACAGCCCAAGCTGTTCCAGCCTTTCCTCATAGGGCCTCCCTTCCATGCTCTGAATCATCCTGGTTGCCCTCCTCTGGACCCTTTCCAGAAGTGCGATGTCCTTCTTGAGGTGAGGTCTCCAGAACTGCACACAGTACTCAAGATGTGGCCTGACCAAGGCACTATACAGAGGGAGGATCACCTCCCTCCTCCTGGGCGTTATCCCCCTGGCTATGCAGCCCAGTATCTTGTTTGCTTTTGCCACCGTTCTTCTGCAATTTTCAGTGTTATTCATTTTGACATCTACCACCACCCCTAGATCCCTCTCGCTCGATGTAGCTTGCAGTGTGACCCCCCCCCCCGGGAGTATACATGGCCCGAGTTTCTGCCCCCCCCAGATGCAGCACTCTACACTTCCCCGCATTAAACCTCAGTCCCCACCTCCTTGACGACTCCTCCAGGGTATCCAGGTCCCTCTGGACTGTCTCTCTCGCTTCCACCCTGTCCGCCATTGCTCCCAGTTTTGAGTCATCTGCAAAGAGGCTCATCCTACTCCTAACCCCACTCCCCATGTCCAACACATAGGCATTGAACAGGAGTGGCCCCAATACTGAACCTTGGGTACCCCACTGGTGACCTTCCTGGGGAGGAGACTATCTCACCAACCACCACCCTTGTGTTTGCCCTGTTAGCCAATTTCTACCCATCTGAGCAACTGCCCTCCCACCCCCATCCCCCAGCTTTGTTAGCAGCCCAATGTGGGTACTGAATCAACGCCTTATTTAAGCCCAGGTATAGGATGTCCACCGCCCATGATGGTCCAGGGCCCCGGCCACCCAGTCGTAGAAATCTATGAGGTTGGTCTGACACTATCTCCTGGGACGAAACCCTACTGTTTGTCATCCAGGTGCCCCAACCTTTCCAACTACCTTCTGAGCCTGTCCTTGATAATGCCCTCCATTACGTTACCTACCACAGACATTAGGCTGACAGGCCTGTAATTCCCCATCTCCTCTCTAGACCCCCCTTTGTGGATAGGCACCACATGAGCCACCTTCCAATCTTGAGGCACCCATCCTGTCTGCAGCGAAGTGTTAAAGAATGCAGCTAGAGGAGCTGCTAGCTCATCCGCCAGTTCCTTCATAACCCTCGGATGCATCCCATCTGGCCCCGGTGCCTTATCAGTTTTTAGCGTCCAAAGGGCTTCCATCACCGTATCCACTGTGGTTTCTGCCTCCCAGCCCATCCCCTCATTCGATCCCCAATCCTCTTCTAGACTTTGCCCGGCCTGTACCCTTGTCTCTTTCTGTCCTGTAGACTCCATCTTACCTCTCAACTCTGCTGGCTCCCGTTCCCCCCTGTCAGGCTTGAAATATCCCCTGCCTCCTCCTGTAAATATCGAGGCAAAGTACTCATTTAGCACCTCAGCCTACTCCCTGCCTCCTGAGCCCATCCCTCCCCAGTCCTAATCCTGCTGATCTGTGCCCTCCCTTTTCTCTTCTCCTTTATGTATCTATAGAATCCCTTCCCTCCCCTCCGGATAGCCCTAGCCAGGTTTTGCTCCATCCTCGCCTTGGCTACCCTCACCACTCTGGTGACCCTTCTAGCCATCAACTCATAATCACCCCTCTCCCTAGCTCCCCTAGAGTGCTTAAAACATGCATAGGCAGCCTTTTTTGTCCCTCACTGCCTCCTGCACCTTCCTGGTCCACCAACATGGCTTGTTGGCTCTACCATGCTTCCGCTTTACCTTAGTGCAGGACCTAGTAGCCTCCTACACCCCCTTCTTAATGGCCTCCCACAAGCTAACCACATCCATGTCTGGCCTAATCTTGTCCAAGGTTCCCCGTAGAATCCTACCCATGCCCACAAAGTCCACTCCTCTGAAGACTACAACTACAACTACTGTATTAGTGCGGTGTCCCCGGTACAGCAGGAACCAGACTGTGGCATGGCCACCACCTGCCAGTGGGCTGCACACCTCCAGGCCCTTTTTCTGGTCACTGTCTGCAAGGACAGCATCCAGTATCTGCCCCTCCCTAGTAGGCTCCCTCACCTGCTGAACCAGGAAGGCATCCTGAAACACATTCATCAGTCTCTGTTCCCTGGCCACAGAGGATGTCATAGTGTCCCAGATTGCCCCCAGCATATTGAGGTCACCCATGACTACCACCCTACCCTTTCCAAGGTCACAGTGACCCTTGATGTTCTCAACCCTGGCACTTTCTGGACAAACTCCACTTTATCAGGGTTGGGACCCATGTAGGGTTGCAGAATGGTGGGTATACATAGGAGATTTAATAATAATTTTAGATTCACATAAACTGCAGCATGATATATCTTCATAGTAATGGAAAAATAAACCAAAGGTATACATTGTACCCTAGCAACCACGTTTTACATGAGTACTGATGACTAATACAAAGCCGTGAAATAGAAAGCAGCAAGTGGCATGCAGCAACAGAATGAGTGTAAAAGATAATGGAATGATGTAAAAACGTGTAGAAATTAAGAAATGTATAAAACACCAAAGTGGAAAGAAGGTAAGAGGGAAAGATGACTTGAGAGCCAGTATCCAACCTACTTCTCTAGTCTACTAACCAGAACATGCGTGGTCTCCTAACTGTTAAAGACCAGCTTCTAGTGTTACAGATTGATCAGGAACCAGGCTTCTTAGTAGCTGCCCCAACCAGCTGGAACCCGGTTCCAGATGGTATCAGCAGGCAAAGACTTCAAAAAGGCCATGCTCAGTCTTCTCTCCACCCCTTCATGTTTATAATCCTTCTGAAACCCTGCCACACCTCTGGCCCCATCACACCGATCCTGTTCCTCTCCCTGTACTTTTCTTTCCTATCCTCCTCCTCTCTGGACATCGGTACCCGCTCATCTTTTGGTATTTGTTACCTACTCTTTATGATAGTCATCTACTTTGTGTATCCGAATGTAAATTATTCATTGTAAATTAGATCTCGTGTGTTTGTAAATTAATGGAAAGGAGTGAGCGAGAATCTTATTTATTAAAGTTTGTGCTGTGAACACTTTACATTGTGTATCTGTAACCCCCTGCAAATGGGGTTCCTGTAATGTCTTCCTGGGCTTGCCTAAATGCACACTGTCAGGATGGCATTCTGTGTCTGCAGTAGTTTAATGTGTCTGCATGAGAGTGCTATAGTAAAGCCTCCTTGCCTGTCTCTTTAAGAGCTATCCATTCTGTGTGAGATAGTCTGGGTTGGGACCGAGTAGTTTAAGGCTCGCCACCGCCCGGCAAGTTTTCTGCTCCATTCTGCAGTCGCTATATGTGCAGAGGGAGCCCTTTTAGGATTTGTGATTGTTTGCTGTTTATCTGCTTTAATAATAATAATATAGGAGTTTGTCTAATCTGCCTTCCATTGCAGTTTGAACTTTTGCATAGGAGCCACCATGTTGGTTCTGGACTGCCAGAGTTGGACCAACTGAACCTCAGGAGACCTAAAATGGAGACTGTCCCCAGAGGTCTTGTGGGATTGAATTTCTGTAGGAATTGTTTTCAAGGTTTGGCGCCTAAATGGACCTGCAGGGGGAGCCCTTTCTGTCATAGTAAGTTCGATCAGGCAACCGAACCTTTTGGATCACTGGGAAAGTCCAGAGCTGCCTGCAGCAGTGAGTCAGTCGAGAGTTGGAGTTTGGAAAGTGAACAGCTAGAGTAATTCGAGCAGCTGCTCCTGTGTAGTAATGTGGGGAATCGTCGGGAAGGCTGTGTTTGGCCTGCCTGCCACCATCTTCCAGTGTGAAGAAGTTTGTGAGAGTAAAATCAGACTTAAATCCGATAGCCTTGATTGAAAGCTGAAGAGAATGTGAGTGATCGTTGCCTGTGTGTGGCTCGAAGACTTGCTCCAAAAGTGATCGACCTGTCAGGTACCGAAGTGAGCCTCAGAGCGAAGGGGTTGTGCAGAAACTCTGCTGAATTGCAAACGGACTTTATCCAATCTGTGGCTGATAGCTGTCTTGCTTAGAAGTGTGCTGAATGTGTAGTGTGGGTCGCGATCTGGTTCCCCACTATTGTTTGTGTTATGCTAGCTGGAAGCTGCTCCAGCACTTGCTACAAACTAAATCCAAACTGCTTGCTCTGTCTGGGCCCTGCCACCTCGGCCTAGACTGCTGCTCCCATCGCAGAGACATTCCCAACGAAAGACCTGCTCGGGGATTCAGTTCCCTGCTTAACACCATTGAACAGGTAGCAACCACCACAGTGAGTCATGTGGGCCCTGCTTCCCCTAGCAATCCAGTACAACATCCAGAGGTCTTCATCTAGTCAGTCCTGCCTCCTGGTCTGGGTAGCTCCCTGCAACAAAGCTGCAATCATTGTGTGTCATCCGATTTATTTGTTTGGGTTTATTACAATGAACTGAGCTCTCCGGCTCCGGATTACAAATTCTGGGTTGACGTGTATACTAGTTTTCTTTCCTAAGGGCCCTAACAACAGCTGCAATGCTGGCCTACCCCGGGCAATGCTTTAGGCTAGCCTGCTTAACAACTGGGTACCCGGAGTGTGTGACTGTAACAAAAGGACTCCTTGTGCATGCATGTTCAGCCCAAACCAATCAGATCTAACAAACATCTGCTACATTTCTGCCCCACCCTTGTTCAATTCCCCACTGGATAAATCCGATTTTGTTCTTTGTGCCTTTTAACCTGGCTAGTGTATACCTTCTTGGAGGGGATATTGTACTGCCATTGAACTGTTGCATTCCAGTTCTTATTCTACAGAGGGTTCCCAGGGCATTTGCAGCTGATCCAGCCCTAGTGGTAAGTGCACAGAGTGTGGGTTCAGTATTATCACATGGTATATGTGATTGTTTATCTGTTGATCTGTTTAGGCCACTAGAAGGGTTGGTGGGTGGTTATAGCATCACAGAGAGCTATACCAACAGCAGTACGCTACCCCAAAACCATTCCTCTGGGTGGAGGCACCCATTCACCGAGCTCAGGCCCCTCAGCCTGTGCCTAATCACGCAGGCAGGGGTAGTAGCCAATAGGATAGTACCATCTAGGGGAGGCAGTATAGTGCAGTGGTTTAAGGTTCTGAGCTGCAAATCTGGTGACATCCAGCAGACCAGACCTGGGTTTGAACCGACAGCTTCCACTTGCATACTGTGTGACCCTGAGCAAGTCACTTAACTTTCCTGTGCTCCCAGGTTGCACCTGTAAAAGCTTTCAGCTTAGTGTGTCTCACCTGGTTAAATAACTAAACAAACAAACATATCCTTCTTGACTATATCCATATGCATTCTTAACGGGGAACAGTCAGCACAAAGGACCCCATGCTCTAGTGTGGGACCAATCCCATTGTGCACTTTGTGGTAAAACATTTTGACTTACTTACGGTTTCCTGTAGTATAGTAGATTATAGCAAACTCATTTTGCTTAGTTGTAGGCTAACATCTTCTTGTACTACAAATCCCAGAATCCCCTGAAGCTGACATCAGAGCGGTAGGCAGCAGTGGGAGATTCAATAGCCTGCAGTGCATGTTAGAGTTTTTATGATCTCTGACCCAGATATTTTCTGGGACTGCTTTTCACCAGGGGCTAAGTACAGTCCTCTATGATTGTACATAGGCCAAGAAGGGCAGCGGACCAGAAGACAAAAGATCAGAGCTTATATAAACTAACGTGCATTGCAGGTTATTGAATCTTCTCACAGCTGCCTATGAGCTCTGATGTCCGCTAAGGGATTCTGGTTTTAGTAACAGAAGATGTAACCTAGAACTAAGCAAAATTAGCCTGTTATAATCTACTATACCACTTTAAACCGTAAGTAAACCACAGCGTTTTTGCACAAAGTGTGCACATTGGTACCAGCCCCACACTAGAGTGTGGTGGCCTGTGGTGATGGCTGTTCTGCTGTAACCAGGTATAAACCCCAGCTCATGCACTGTGTCCTGTTGTCCATTCTAGAGAGACTTGGGGTGGGGGTGGGGATTTATGGCAATTGTTCTTGATGAATTTAAAGGCCCAGATGCTACTAAACTAACCCTCATTCTGTCCGCCTTTTAAAAGAGTTATGTAATAGGCAGCTAAATGTACAGTATATGCTGAATTATAACAAAAGCAGGCACTAAGACAAGAGGATAAGACCTTACTGAACGAATATTTCTGCTCAGTATTCACAAAAGAGGAGGGGGAAGTGCCTAATCCAAATAACAGAAGCACTCTTGTTAGGGGGGTCGATCCCAGTCCTTTCACAGAAGAAAGGGTTCTGCAAGAACTCCTAAAACTGAAGGTGGACAAAGCAATGGGGCCTGATGGAATTCACCCCAGAATTCTAAAAGAATTAAGGGGGGGACTAGTGAAACCACTGGCTACTCTTTTTAGTAAATCATGGGAGGATGGTGTGGTACCCGAGGACTGGAGGAAGGTGGATGTGATTCCCCTTCACAAAAGTGGGACCAAGACAGAGGCAGGAAACTACAGACCTGTCAGTCTGACCTCTGTGATAGGGAAAGTGATGGAGTCACTTCTGAAGAAAAGAATAGTTGAGTACCTAGAGGCCAGTGGGACACAGGACCCAAGGCAGCATGGGTTCATAGCGGAAGGTCATGTCAGACGAATTTAATAGATTTCTTTGACTGGGTGACCAAAGTAGTAGACCAGAGAGGGCTGTTGACATGGCCTACCTAGACTTTAGAAGGCATTTGACACAGTCCCACACAAAGATTAATAGTCAAATTAACCAGCCTGGGAGTGGGTCCCAGGTGGTAGCCTAGAAAAACATTGGCTGGACAACAGGACACAGAAGGTAATTGTAAATGGAGTCCACTCTGAAGAAAGAGGGTTACTAGTGGGGTACCACAGGGTTCAGTATTGGGTCCAGTCCTTTTTAATGTCTTCATCAGTGACATTGCATAGGGACTGGAAGGAAAAGTATGCCTCTTTGCAGATGACACAAAGATCTGCAACAGGGTTGATACACAAGGAGGCGTGGAAAGGATAAGCAGGGACTTGGCAAGGTTGGAGGAATGGTCAGAAGTATGGCAGCTTGGATTCAATGCAGAGAAGTGCAAAATAATGCACCTGGGAAACAAGAACTCAGGGGAAGAATACACAATGGGGGGGGAGGTAGTAACAACAAAAAAGGAAAGGAACCTGGGGGTAATCGTATCAGATGACCTTAAGGTTAGCAAGCAATGTGAGAAGACAGTAGGGAGGGCTGGGGGTATACTGGGATGCACAGGAGAGGCATCAGCAGCAGAAAACAGAAGTTGTTATCCCTCTGTACAGATAGTTGGTGAGACCCCATCTGGAGTACTGTGTCCAGTTCTGGAGACCCCATCTCCTAAGGACATAGACAGGATAGAGGCAGTCCAGAGGAAGGCAACTAAAATGGTGCAGGGTCTGCAAGAGAAGCCATATAAGGAGAGACTAAAGGAGCTTAATATGTATTCCCTTGAGGAAGAAGGGAGGGGAACATGATCTAAACTTTTAAGTACCTCAGTGGAATCAACAAAGTCCAAGAGGTAGCATCTTTCAGAAAAGAGATGTGCAAGAACAAGGGGACACAATTTAAAGATGGGGGTGGTTCAGGGCAATGTGAGGAATTATTCACAGAGAGGGTAGTGGATGCAGGGAACAGCCTTCCTGAGGCGGTTGTGGGGTCAAACTGTGGGAGAATTCAAGAATGCATGGGACAGACATGAGGCAATTCTTGTGGGGGTAGGAAGAAATAGGCTGTTGGTTAACTAGGATCTGTGGCCTATCCTGTAGGTAGGAAATGGGCAGACTAGATGGGCCAACGGTCCTTATCTGCTGTCAAAGTCTGTTTCTATGTTTCAAAGTCTATTGAGGCTTCTGGACTTTATATCCGTTCTTGTACTTTGAAAATGAAATGTGAATAAGTATTTTATTATTATAGGTTTCAGTAACTGACTGCTTTATTTTATCTGTTTATTCTTTGTTCAGTGTGTACTTTGAAACGGGCTGGCCTCTTGGCTGAACAGTAAAGCTTCTCTTCCCCTTGTGGAATGGATGTCCTGTATCAGAAAATCAATAAAGATCAATAAATAAAATAAAGTAATTTTAGACCTGGAAACTTAATCAGTAACTACTGTAAATGATCCAACCAGCTGCTCTATTGTCCTCCCACAGCACTCTCGGAAACAAGATACATCACTTATGCCTTCCCTGGAGGTATGCAAGTTCTACATAAAAATAAAAACAAACAATGAAAATCTCTTGCACCATGCCAGAAGAGGGTTTTGAAATACAACAGTCTGGCTGGGACTGCTGTATCCTGTTGCCAGGCAACTGTATTTTTGTTTAAACAGAATGGGTCTCCTCTCCTCCCAGCCCTCCATACTGTTGCAAAGTGTTGGAGATGACTGTGTGGGACAGTCAGGGCCTAGAATGCTGGGGTATCGGGGAGTGTGGGCATGTAAGGTTTACATCAAATGTCCCCATAATCCCCCAATGACAGTCCTGCTTGTTTTGGGGAATCTGAAGAACAGGACTACAGCAGATGGTCCAAAACCAGGGCAAGTTGCTCTAAATCTCCTTTTTTGCCTTTGGACCTATACTGAATATCGTAAATTAATGTATATTAATTATTTGGCTCAAGGGTACCTTGCTTGCACCTGCCTTAATCTCCAAAGTAACCTTATTTGGAGCTTCCCTGTATGTTGTAAATGTATTTATACTGTAACGTGTAATGTATTCATTTATTTAATTAATTTATTTCAAAGTTTTACCAGGAAGACGCACTGAGCACTAGTGCTCAATTCCAGGTGTGTCCTGGGGGAAGGGGGCATAGGGAACAGTACATACACATCGGGCAATAGAACAAACCATATATGTAATGAGCACAGGGTAATATTGTAAATGAATTAAGCAGGAATATACAAGTTATAGAGAAGCAGTATATACAGAGCAGATTAATCGCAACAAAGCGCTCTAGTAGATTGAAGAGGTGCATGAAAATAAGGAGCAGCGAACAAAATTTCAGGCAGTGCAACCATGCGGTAGGGTCTAAAAGCACTGTATGGGAGAGTGTATGCACTAATCGTAGTCTCCCAGTTCACTTTATTGTTTTAGTCTCAGACTACCCATAGGCACATGACGACATGAAATGCGAATTAATTCTGCACCATTGTATGTTGTTGCTGTTCCACACCTGCTCCTATTACATCGAGTGACGCTGTAATTGCAGAAGGGCTCTCTACAGTTTCCCCCCCCCTCTATCCTCAGCCTCCAGGACAGCTCTGGAAATGAGCTATTTCAGCTCAGTAGGCTTTTCTAGGTAAAACTCATTCAAGCAATCGGTAATAAAATAGAGGAAGACGGGAACCCAAAAGCATACATCGGCTAAAATGACCCTGCTGCAAGTCCAAACTTGTGGGTAAAAATGTCTTGGGTGATGCTGTGAGTCTTTATCTGTTTGTAAGTGTAATACACCGGTGCAGCCTATCTTGTTCCTGGAAGCAGAAGCCATGCCTGTGCATGATAGTCACACAAGTGACAGTATCATCTCTGCTGGGAATCTGCAAGGGAGCATACCAGCAGTCTGTAGCTACGGTGGTTCAAGGCCAGACAAATTTCAGCTGAGTGGTGTAGATCTTGCAGATAATTTTTTTTATTTTAATTGACATGACTTCCGCTCTTTACAAACTGTGAAATAGAAATAGTACTAGCATGATGTCCTGCTGTGAATTAAATGGGTTTCTTGCAGTGTACTGCTACTGTAAGTATGCACCTGTGCTTTACAGGAAGGGGTTTCTCCCCATCAGCAAACTTAATGTAGCCTGAGCACAGAGGAACTTCTGTGTAGAGAGTGGTTAAACTAAAGAATATGCAACACAAGGTGGTGATGCAGAGGAAGCATTTTTACTCATATGGTTCGTTTTATTTTTAAAAAGTGACCTTGTGGCCAGCCCGGTGGTGCTGAGGGCTGAAACACTGGACGCCTTACCTTGCGCCACACCAGCGATTCGTGTTCGGGGCCACTGGGGGTCGGCAGGGGAGGAGAAGGATTGAGCATCCTCTGGACTGCTCTCCTTCTCCAGGGAGGGGGAGTTAGCAGCACACGGTGATTGCTTTCCCCCTAGCGGAGGCTGGGAGGCAGCATGCCAGTGCTAGAAGATGTGGGCGGGGGATTGCGGATGATGCCTAGAGGAGTGCATGCAGGAGAGCGTGTGCTGCCGCTGCTGGCATCCTTGCACACTGCATCCTCTGAAGGGGCACAAGAAAAATGGGAAATAGGAGTCCTCTGCATGGATGACGGTGGTCCCATCGCAACGACCGGGGATGGCGCCTCCATTACTACTAATCCGGTCTGGTGGATCGAGAAGCTCCCCAACCCCTGCCACAAAGGGTAAGTCATGTGGGTTTGGGGGAAGGGGTCTAATACCCGGTGCCTGCGTGAGGGGGATGTCAGATGGACAGCAGTGGACTTCGGGGAGTGGGGGGAGTAACTGTAAAAAAAAAAAAAAAAAATGTTTCTATCACTGTTATACCTGTCTTTTTTGCTGTTATATCTATAAATATGTACATACATAGTTTTTTTTTTTGGGGGGGGCAAGTGATCATTCCATATATTACTTCAAGGAAGGCTGCTGCAGCTAGCCACACTGGTAGTACTATGCCCCCAGGCACTAGGACCACAAGGAAAACTTCTAGCTAATAGTCTACCACAGGGAACGCACCCCCGGCACAGACATCAGTCATCTGACATCAGTACAGGCTATATAGGAGGGTGGTTCCCCACACTTACCTCAGTTCTTTTCCCAACATCGACCTATGTACGTTGGACATAGTGAGCGTCGCAACTGTGACCACCATTTCCCGTGTTTACCGGCGGCTTTTTTTATTTTCTGTTTCTCAGTATAAACATGAATTGTTTGGTGTTTGTCAGGACGAGTTTGTCTTCTACACCATCCTCGTCTTCTGACCGCTCCACTAAGTGTGCCTGCGGTAAACAGATTCCAGAAAAGGACAGTCATTCTTCGTGCCTGATCTGCCTAGGCCTCAGCCACGACACCAAAGCCTGCCAGCATTGCCAGAAGTTTAACCAGGCCACTCAGAGATGTCAATTGAATACACCAGAGAGCCATCTTCTCAAGCAGAAGCTGCTTGCCATGGAGAAGGAGCTGCAGGCCAAGAGCTCTTCGGCCTCGCTGGCACAGTCCTCTGGGGCCTCTTCCTCCTTTCTTAGGGAGAAATTGGGAAAGCACAAGCATGAGGAGAAACACAGAGAGTGGGCCCGGTCTGCTTCCCAGTTGCGGTCACCTCATAAATCTTCTACCATGACACCGTCCTCCTCCCGCGGAGGTTGGCACCTGCAGCCCAGCCAGCCCTTTCCTCCTCCAGGCTTATAGTGGCTCCTCCACCCTCCCTTATCTCTATTGTGGGTGGCGGCTCTTTGGAGCAGGAGATTTCCGCTCCTGCCTCCCAGCCCCTGACACTCAGGCCCATTTTCTTGATGTGCACTCTGCCAGGTGGCACAGCCAGTTTGGGACTCTCAGGTGTTGGTTCTGCACCCGTAGCCCCTCTGACAATGGCACTACCTTCGTCAGTTCCCATTTCAGGTACTGCCGGTTACTCTAAGCAGTGTCTGTGGCAGCTAGATGCAGTTTCCTCTTCTCTTGTGTCGCCCCTGATGCTGCCCAGGGGATCTCCTTCCCCACAGGAGCCGGCTTCCCCTGCAGACCCAGCGCCCGCCAGGGTGCTTCAGACCTTCGCCTGCCAGGTCATCGCCAGTACTGCTGATGCCTCAGCCAGTGGGCCCAACACTGGCATCGCCTTTGCCTCAGCCCTCACCGCAACCAATGCCAGCCGGGCCATCATCAGATTGCTTACTAGTGCCACCTACACCTACACTGGGTTACCTGTCGCCAGCCCCACAGCCATCATTCCCTAACCCAGTACCAAGGTTGTCCTTCTTGCCTGTGTACAATATTGCCCCACAGGTTGACTACAATGCCCCTTTTTTCAGCATAGTGGGCATTCATACAGAGGCAGACCCCCACCATTCAAGGGACGCTTTCGACTTCCCCCTCCCCCCCAGGATCCACAGCCCAGAGACACTGGCAGGGCTGGACCTTCCGACCCCCCCCATACATCGGGGTCCTGTGGTGCCAGGCCCGACATTGGTTTAGGCGAGACGGCGCCGGCCCCTGTCACCTGTGCCAGATAACTATGATAGATGGCTACGGTGCCCATTCAGGGTGCTGAAGCATGAGCAGACTTGAAGAGGCCTACTATGCTGGCGTCTAGTATGTATGTTAGTATAACGAGTCCTCGGAAGATGATTCAGAATCCTCGAGGTTTTCTTCCTCTCCAGGGGAGTCTTCATACAGCAAGGGTATGCCCAAGGAGGTACCCAAGTTCCCTCCAGACGATCCGTCCTTCATGGATATGATGCATCACATCCAGTCAGTTATTGGATGGGAGACAGAGGAGTCTGATCCTGAGAGACGCTGCCTGGCTATTTTTCTGCGGCGGAAGGATGCCTTGTCCATCGTGGTGCCACCCTTGATTGAATCATCTGAGGATGTTACCAAGGCGTGTGGGCTCACCCCTTCACTCTCTCTCTCTCCTAAAAAGATGGACCAGCTTTATCATGCGCGGTGGGCAAACCTTTTCTGAACAGTCAGCCTAAATGGACTCTGTAGTCGTTAATGCAGCTCTACAACCATCTAAGAAACCCAAGCACCTTAGTGCTCTCCCCAAGACTGTGAATCCCGGCAGCTGAACCAGATTTGCAAGCGGGTCTTCGCTTCGACTGCCCTGGACATTAGGGCCATTAATTGCCAGACCCATATGGTACAGTACCAAAATGCCATCTGGGATCAAGCCAGGGACCTGGTCTAGTCTTTGCCCGAGGACCCCATCAAAACTCAGCTTGCCCAACTCATAAAGTCTGGCTCAGATGTGGGTACCCATGTGCTCTGTGCATCTTGTGATGCTGTAGATGCCTCTTGGTGAGGGCTGCGACTGGCATTTGCCTTCAGCGCCATTCCTGACTCAGGGTATCTGGTTTTGCCCCAGATTTTCAGGCTAGCATTTTAGATGTTCCCTTCAGAGGCTCTGTGCTTTTTTGAGGGTGATATCCAGGACCTCATTTCTAACTTGCAGGAATCTGCCAAAGCCCTCAGATCGGTTTCTTCACTCTACCACACTCAGCTTAGATCAAACCAGTGCCAGCCCTTTCTTCAGTCCTCCTGCAAGCAGGCCAGATGCCAGCCTTCCAAGGGCCAGCAATGTTGGAAAACCATCAGTGATCCCACAAGGGCCACTCCTGCTTGATCCCTCATGGGGCTCTGCGGCTCCCCTGCCCACCCCCACTTCCTGACGACTTCAACCAACCCCCAACAAAGGGTCCAAGGGAGGCGGTCGGGGGTCTGTTCTCTCTCCATTATGAGGGGTAGTCAGCAGTGACCACAGAAGAATGGGTACTCCAGCACATTGCTCGGGGTCACACTCTGGAATTGGTGGAGTGGCCACCCGAGACCCCTTCCGTCCACCCTACCTATCCTCCAGCACATCTGCCTTTGATGTCAGAGGAAATCCAGGCATTTCTACAAAAAAGTCAGAGCCCATCTCGCAGGCTCGGTGGAAAAGGGGATTTTATTCACACTTTTTCCTCATCCCCAAAAGGACCAGGGACCTGTGGCCCATCCTGGACTTAAGCAACCTAAATCTCTACATACAGTACAGATGCTTTCAGATAGTGACCCTCCAGGGTTTGTTGCCCCTGCTGTATCAGGGGGACTGGTTGTGCTCTCTGGACATTTAGGATGCTTACCTTCACATCCATGTTTTTCCAGCTCACTGCCGTTTCCTCCGCTTCCAGTTTCAGGGTGCCCACTTCCAATTCAGGGCCTTATCTTTTGGCCTTTCAGCAGGCCCCCTAGGTATTTACCAAATGCCTGGCTGTAGTGGCAGTGGCATTGAGGAGAGAGAGAGCTTTTATGTCTTCCCCTACTTGGATAACTGGCTGCTTGCAGCCCCTTCCAGGGAGCACTTGCTTCGGACCCTTGAATGCACTTCCTGTCTCTTCCAGGTTCTGGAAGTCACAATGAATTGTCCCAGAATCCTGCCTCTCCCCTTGACAGTGCCTTCAGTTTATAGGGGCAGCTCTGGACACCCACCAGGGAAAGTCAGAGGTCAGGGCAGCCTGTTTGATAGAGCAGGCTTGCCTGGGTTCAACGAGCTGTCAGGTTCCTGCAAGAGTCTTTCTGTCGTCCTGGGTCATATGGTGGCATTGATTGCCATGGTGCCGTTGGCCCGGCTGCATATGTGAATTCATGATGGACCCCACAAGTCTAATGGGATCAATGTACGGGTGACCTTGACCAATTGGTCCTGGTCTCCGACCCAGTCTGGAGGGTCTTGGCCTGGTGGATGGAGTTGGCCAATCTGCTCCAGAGGGTTCCCTTCCAGATCTCGACACCTCGGCAGGTCCCAACACATGCCTCCATCATGGGATAGGGCGCCTATTTGGCTGACCATTAGACTCAGGGTACCTGGTCGACTGTAGCGCAAGCTCTTCATATCAGTGTCCTGGAGGTGGTTTTCTGTGCCCTGCAAGCTTACCAGTCTCCCCACCTGGGCCCATTACTGGTTCAGACAGACAAACATGTATGTCATCTACTACATCAACAAGCAGTGGGGGGACTCATTCTTACCCCCTGTGTTGGGAGGCGATGAGAGTTTGATATTGGGCCATCCAGCACCATCTAGAGCTCTTGGCCATTCATGTTCAGGGCATCCAAAACATGTTGGCTGACAGTCTCAGCCACTCCAGATCTCGGGCTCACAAGTAGGAATTTCTCACCTCAGCGATCGAAAATCTCTTCAACAGGTGGGGTCACCCAGAGTGTGACATCTTTGCATCCCCACTCAATGCAAAACTGCCACTTTTTTGCTCTCCCAATCCTGGGCCTGCAGTTTTCTGGTGAGACACATTGTCCCTCCCTTGGAAGGGGAGGTTTCTGTACACAGGATTCCCCTCTTTCCACTGTTGCAGAGGGTTCTGCTCAAGTTTCAGTAGGAGGGAGTGAAAATGATTCTCATAGCTCCCTTTTGGCCCATGCCAGGTTTGGTTTCCTCCACTGCAGCAGTTGCCTGCGGAACCTATGGTGTCTTTACCTCTGTGCAAATGCTTGCTCTCCCAGAACTGGAGCACCCTGGTCCATCCAGGCCACAAGTCCCTGCATCCACATGTGTGGCTCCTGCAGACCTAGCTATTTCTCACTTTGGGGTCTCCTTTAGGGTCGCGGATGTCCTGGTGGCAGCTAGGAAGCCCTCCACCAGGGCCACTTATGCCATGAAATGGAAATGCTTTTCCATTTGTGCTGCTGCTCGCCATTTGGATCCATTCACCTGCCCGGTTAGTCAGGTGTTGGAGTACCTTCTTTCCCTTTTGGACTCAGTCCTGGGGTACTCATCTCTTAAGGTGCACCTTTCCACCATCTCTGCATACCATGTACCTATTGAGGGCAAGGCAGCTGCCCAGCTTGAGGTGTCCCACACATTTCTGAGAGGCATTCTGCATCTGAAACCTCCCATTTGGGACCTGGTCCCTCCATGGGACCTCAACTTTATGTTGGAGTTGGAGAAACTCACTTTGCCTCCCTTTGAACCATCCGCAAGTTGCAAGCTGTGTTTTCTGTAGTGGAAAGCACTCTTTAGTTACTGTTACTTCTGCTCAAAGGATTTCCAGGCTCTGTTGTGTAAGGAGCCTTATTTGGTATTTCACAAAGACAGGGCATCTTTGCATACTAATCCTAAGTTTTTAGCTAAGATGGTGTCTGAGTTTACTTTGAATCAATCCATCCACCTTCCAGTTTATTTTCCTGAGTATTCCAATCAGGGGGAGGCCTTGCTCCATACTTTGGATGTTTACTATATGTTGCAGTATTATACAAACCGCACCAAGTCTTTGAGGAAAACTGACCAGTTGTTTGTTTCATTCTACCAGAGAGAGAGAGGACACTCCTGTTTCCACACAGTGTTTGTCTAGGTGGTTAGCTTATTTCATTGTTTAGTGCTACCGCAAATACAACAAGCCTCTTCCAGGGGTGGTCAAGGGCCATTCCACCAGAGGTATGGCTGACTCTACTGCTTGCTTCAGAAATGTGTCTGCTGCGGACATTTGTGCAACCGCCATCTGGAGTTCTGTCCACACTTTCACCAAACATTACAGTCTGGACACCGCCTCTAGGTATGAGGCCAGCTTCAGCCTGGCAGTCCTTCAGGGCCTTCTGTCATCAACTTTGACTGCTGTCTGGTCCTCACCTCGATGATTTCATCCTGGTGATACTAGTACTGCTTGGAACTCAGTCCTAGGGGTGTGGCCTGCTGCAGGAGCCTTTCTCGAAGTAAGATAGTACAGTTATGTAGAAACTTACTGTAACAGTAAATCTTTGTGAAAAGCTCTTGCAGAAGGCCCTGGTTTCCCTCCCTCCTTCCCTGTGCTCCTCTTTCTCTATCGCATCTGCTTCTGCCTTTTTGTTGGCTCTCGGGATAACCTCCATGGTTCTCCATCAACTGGCTGTGCAAAGTCTCCGGCCGGAGAACTGATGTAGGTGTGGGGGACTGTTCTCCTATATAGCCTGTACTGATGTCAGATGACTGACATCTGCGGGGGGTGGTCACTGTGGTAGATTGCTAGCTAGAAGTTTCCATGTGTTCCTAGTTCCTGGCAGCATAGTTCTACCAGTGTGGCCTACTGCAAGAGTTTCTCGAAGATCTACTGTTACAGTAAGCTCTTACATAACTGTGCTTTCCTTCCACTAGTTTAATGGGAATACCCAGTGATACCATTTTGTACAAAGTACTGGTCATGTCTGTACTTAAACGTTGTTTGTAGTATTAGCCTTGGGCACAACCACCGGGGTGGGGGTGGATGAGGAGTCCACTACCCTGCAACTTTTAGGACCTGCAAATTACCAGTTTGCATTGGTATGAATGGCTCAGTAGATCCATCCGCCCCAACAAGATTTTTGGCCGTGGTTGCATTTAAGAGCATCAGCTGATGCCACACACTCTGGCAAGTCTGTTCCATGTGTTCACTGCTCTTCCATGAAGTTATTCTTCTGATGTTGAGAGCATTGACAGCAATGGGAGGGTTGGTGAAAACTTAAGACAGCGAAGGGGGTGGAGAGTGGAGGGGGGGGGATAAAATACCTTGGTTTGGTTCAGGTAGGAAAATGGACGGGCAAGATGGACTAAGAAATTTTTTCTGCTGACACCTTTCTATGAATCTTCCTTACTTTAGTGGCATTATAACACTGTTGTAACACTATAACTGAACACAGTGGTATAACAGTTTCACTCTCTTCCAGAAATAAGTCAAAAGAGATTTTAGCTGTATTTGTCCTTGGAAAACAGGAGTCGCTGGATAGTTATTTATTTATTTAATTAATTAATTAATTAATTTTGGTGACCGGGTGGGCCCACTGAGACAATTACAGTTCCTTTTTCAGGGGCAACCCAGAATTAATTACAGGTAATTAAGCAATATACCATGAGAGGGTGTTGCCAGGATTTACCGATGCCCTGGGGTGTTAGGCCACTTGGCGCAGCCGAGTGTCCAAAACACACCAGGTGTGGGTAAATCCTGGCATCACCAACATTCTCAAGTGGCATATTGTGATTACACAGTGTCCTCTTTTTTTGGGCACATAGAAAAGAATAAATAAAAGTTTTTTTTCCCCCTATTTTAGCCAATTTTTACTGTGGTTATTGTTGCGCTGGAAAAAATACTCTCTGATTGCTGAAGCCGCATTGCTACTGAGCATGCGCACTTTTGCTTTATGATTCTCGGTTGCAGTGTGTTTTGGGGTCCGGGTTGTGAGCGAGGAGTCAGCTGAGATGCTGAAAAGGAGCTGGAGAGCACATTGCGGGCAGAATTCTCTTGTGTTGGATTTTCGGGAGTCTGCTCTTTCTAGGGTTTCATCTGTTAAGGCGAATGAGGTATCCATTTGTTTTTGTTTTTTTAACGACTGACTTTTTTTTTTTTTTTTTTTTTGAAGTGGGTGTGTATGCGAGTGAGAAAGATGTCGGGACGTGTGGACCGAGATGGGTCTCGCAGTTATTTACAGACAGTGATGGCTTGAGAGGCTGCTTGGCATCTTAGTTTGTGGAGTGGTGAAATTTTAAAACTCCAGTCTGTTTGAATTTCGCGGTCAGCTGCGGTACATGGCAGTTTAGCGGGGTTCAATATGGTGGCTTTGGTTGGCAATTTCAGGGGTCAGATGGGTTTTAGAGATGCGGCTGCCTGGCACCTCTTCCCGTGGGGTGATTGTAGCTTTTACAGTGGGAGAGGAGTGCCAGGTAGCCAATGAGATTAGAGGATTTGTGCTTCATTTCTATGCCCATTGTATAATAAATGTTTTACAGAGTAATGAAGGCAATTGTTCACATTACAACGTTCAGCAGTATTCGACATTTAATACATTGTATACATTTGTGGATACATAAGCAATAAGACATGACAGGGTGTGTGTTGAACAGATATTACCGCATGCCCAGGGGCTTAGTAAGGCACGAGGCCACCGGCAGAGTGGTTTCAGCCCCTTGAAGTGCGGTAATATCTGTTCAACACACACCCTGGAGTGTCTTATTGTGCTTATAAAATGGGTACCTTTTATCTTACAAAAGTTTAGACAAAAAAGTATGTTTATATGTAGAAAAAAAGATGATTTCACTGTTAATATATGATAAAATAGTCCTTCCGCCTATTTAAAAGTGACATAATTATGTAGTTGTGAGTGGTACTACTGATTTTAATTTTGTTGCACTACCCCAGTGCTCTTGTGTACTCATTACAGTTTTTTTTTCTGGTTTTATTTTGAATTTTTTACGAGCTCAAACTGGGGAACTAAATCTGAGGTATGCTGAGCGGGGGACAGTCCGACTGGTGCAGTGCCCTACTGTTTGAATCCCGGTCCGGTGACTGTTTCTGTGGGCGCTTGAAACTCCCAGCCCATACGGAGCTCAGGCTGCGGTCTGCTCTGTGCGGGTGGGAGTATTCATGAAAGACAACTGGTGTGGTGTGGGAGGCACTGATTGAAGTGCCCCCGTTCTTTTATTACTTGCAGGTTTTGCTATGGTCCATTTTTTTTTTCTACTAAGAAAAATGAAGAGCGAGTGGCTCTAAAGCTTCGGTGATCTCCTATGCTGCTAAAACAATGGCCGCTTTTAAAAAATGAATGTTCCATGCTTAGCTCTGAACATTCCATTTAGGGGCATTGATTTCTTTGCCTGTACTTTTCCCCCTATGTGTAATACATATATGGCACTGCTTTTCTAGCCAATCAAAATTCGTCATTTGCTATGCCCATTTTATAAAGACACTCACAGTAGGTTTAGTTGGAACAGAGAGGACTTAATTTTGGTATCATAGCTGACACGTGCATTGGTTGCAGGGTTTTATTTAACTCTAAACATTGATTAGTGTTTTGCTTATAAAAGTTCTAAAACATTGTGAAAATGCATTGCACTTGCCTCACTGTGTTTAACAAACATAACACTTCTAGAAAACCTATATAAATGCTTTCTGTACAGTTAGTATTGTCCCAAGAAAAAAACTGCTAATCAATTATTTAAAACCCTGGGTTGATGCCTTTCATTAGATCATACATCTTGTACAAAGTTGGTTTAGTATGCAGTCTTTTGAGGCCTCACAGGTCTTTTTTTCATGTATTACAACAAAATAAGCCAAACAAAGCTGAAAATATATACACTGTGATACGTTATTTCTAAATTTATGACAGAATAGTGAAAAGACTTAAAAGGAAGGGTGAGAGGGACTTAAAAGCAAGAGTGGGTGGGCAATGAATAGGAACAGGTCTATAACTGTGGGGAGATGTTTAGCAGGAAGTGCTAAGTAAGGATTAACCCATGACTAAGCGTGGGTTACTGGGGAAATTTATCCACGCCGGGGGGTGTCGCACAAGGCCAACAACCACCCATGTCTTGACACCTGAAATATTACTTACAGCAACACCTGGACAGGCTGTTACTGTAAGTAATATGTCAGGTATTAAGACCCCCGTGGAAGCATTAAAATAAGTATTTTGAACTACTATCACTGCTGCTACAATGAGAGCAGTGATGGTATCAGCATCACTAAATGGGTGGAATACCCATGAGCACTTGCGCCCGCTCAGTCTGGACCCGCGCAGTGCTTCTGCACTCAGCCATAAGTTTCTGCAGTTTATTAAAATATAACCTTTGCATTACAAAATAATGATCACTGCAGCCCCTGACTCCCACAGCAACATTGAAAGGTATGTGGGGACGGAAGTAGGCTGCAGAGCTTCTTCGCACATCACCTTTAAGTGTAAAATGCAGAGCACTATTTGAAATGCACAGCAGTTGGGAGGTATGCATGAAGTAGAAGGTGCCTTATCGAGTTCTACTGATGTAAACTGTTTTTTTTTTTTGCTTGCTGGTGACTGGGACATCACTTACTGTACATATCCCTGGTTTTCAGACTACTTCCTTCTTTTTCCTAGTGGTGCAGTAAATAAGGGGAGTATAAATATGCATCTAAAAGGCAAAAGAACATTAGCCCCATACTTCCTTGTTTAAAGCAGAACCAGTCTAAATACTTTCATCATGATTTGCATCTACTTCCACAATGCTTTGCACTGTGGGAGTATGTGTAATTTTATATTTCTTTAAATATGCATGTTGCATACAGTACATCAATTCCCCTTCCCCGCAGCCACATTGTGGATGTACCTCCATGTTAAATTGAGCATCTTCATGCAAGCTGATGTGTTTTCCATTTGTTTTGCCATGGCATTTGGCTGATGCGAGCAACCAAGGGGTTTGGCATGACCCAGATTCAAAAAGGGTGGCTTGTGCAACACTACAGGTGAAACACAGCAGAGGTTTTGAATATTAGGTCTGATCTACATGCAGATGTCCTCAGCAATAGCAATAAAGAATAAAGAGATGAGAAATTCAGAATATATCTGTATATTAAATGGGATCCAAATTGTGTCTAAATGCTATGTTTTTTTAGTGGTTTCCCAGAAATGATATCCCATCTGTAGAGAGAACAGGGAATTACTTCCAGTTGTCAACCGTTTTATAGTGTTACTAGTTTCAGAAATCGTCTCTTCCCCTAAATGCTCCATATTTAACTGTTCAAAAAAATGTATGATTTCTTTAAACCTTTAGTTAGGACACTTGTAGATTTATTTAAGGCTAAACGTATACAATAGGTGTGAGAGCGACCTACCCAGGAATTATCAGAGAGTACCAGTGGAAGGGCCAGTCCCACGTATAATAATTGTCAGCTGTGTGAGTCAACAGCCTGGCCCTGGCAGTGAGTCAGAGAGCACACGCTGCTCAGTCAGTGGCCAAGCCTACTTACGAGAGCTGAGAGTATACAGGCAGACATGAGCAATCTTCCAGTGTAAGCACAAGCATCATCAGCTGGGAGGCATGGATCCAACTGATGACCAGGTGGAGAGGGCCAAGGTGATGTTGCTGTTCCACTCCTGCATGGTTGCCAAGGTGATGTTGCTCTTCTGCTCCTGCATACGTAGGTAGGCCAGGAATACATAACCTTCCCAAACTCACAGCTCTTGAGTTGCAACAGTAAATGTTTCACGAATAACAATCAATTAAAAAAAAAAAAAAATCACAAAATTGTAATCCCAGAATCATAAATGTAAAACCCAAAGTGCTTGCAATGGTACTTTAGTAAGTGGCTGCCAAGAGTCGGGAAATGTGAAGTCGTTAATGTGTTAGGGGCATATCCTATGCTGTTATTTGACATTTAACACATATAATTTTGTTTCACACTGAACAAAATTCATAAAATCCCCACAACCAGACCCGCTGCATACTTGGGATTGTCGAGTCCTGTCTTACAGCAGAGAGGCCTGAAGTGGAATGAAGGGGGAGTTCCTGATGTACATATAACTAGCTAAGACTTCTGTACCAGCCACAAAAAACAATGAGCACTCGATATCTGCTGGAATAGAGTGACATAAAAACCTCCTCTCCCAACTGGAAACTAGAACAGCTGTCAGGTGACCCTGTATGAGACAGCCCTTGGAATGAACATGCTTTCTCACGCGAGTTCTTTTTTGTTTCCATACAGCTTTTTCTGCCTTTGGGCAACTGGGGCAGTTTATCTGCCCTGTTCCCATCACCCCTGACTGGCTGTTGCCTCCCCTGGGACCTACCTGGTCAATAGCAACCCCCATGGATTTTTCTGATGGCAGGGCTGGAGGAGGGAGGGTTGTCTCCCTCCCCCCACCCCCAACACATTCCAGTTCAGACCAGGAGATCCTGGGCAGTAGAGCAGGGCTGGGCCAAACATGCAGTGCTTCATTAAACAAGGTACCTATCGAGTTGAGTCATCATCCGCCCCCACCTCCACCCCTCTCATGTTCTCCCACATATTAGTAAAAATAACTGATGTTCTACCAGTCCCTCTCTTAATGCATACTACTTTAATGCATATAGCAAAAAGGCATGTATTGGGTCAGAAATGGGTTTACAGCCCTGAAAAAAGATATGGCAGACAAATCTGATCGAGTTTTTCAACAGGGTGACCAGGAAGCAGATCAGAGTAGAGTGGTAGATGTGGCATACCTGGATTTCAGGAAGGCCTTAGACACCATTCCGTGAAGAGACTGAGTGAACAAGCTGGCCTGTGTAGGAGTGGGACAGAAAGAAGTAAACTGGGTAAGAAGTTGGTTGATTGACGGAGTCAGAGGGTGGGGTAAGTGGAGTCCACTCGGGAGAAGGCAGGGTGACAAGCGGGATGCCTCAGGGGTCTGTACTAGGCCCGGTCTTCTTCAATGTCTTTATCAGTGACACTGCAGAAGGGCTAGAAGGGAAAGTCTGCCTGTTCCTGGATGACACAAAAATCTGCAACAGGGTGGACACACTGGGGGTGTGTGTGAGGAAAAAAATGAGGAATGATTTACAGAAGTTAGAAGAATGGTTAAGTGTTTGACAGCTGGGTTTCAGTGCTAAAAAGTGCAAAATCATACACTTGGGGCACAGAAACCAGGGGGCTACGTACCAACTGGCAGAAGAGGTACTGGCAACCACCAAACAAGAATGGGACCCGGGGGTAATCATTTCCAATGATCTGAAGGTAGCCAAGCAGAGTGAAAAGACAGTGGAAATCGCTTGTAGAATGCTAGGGTGCATAGGGAGGGGTATCACGAGTAGGAGGAAGGAGGTAGTGTTGCCCCTGTACAGGTCACTGGTAAGACTACACTTCTAGTACTGTTTCCAGTACTGGAGGCCCCACCTCTGGAAGGACAGGGATAGGGGTGGAGGTGGCACAGAGGTGGACATCCAAAATGGTGAGGATTGCATCAAAAGCCCTTCAAAGAGAGAGACTAAGAGAACTGAATATGTACTCACTGGAGGAAGAAGAAGGGAAGGGGGATATAATAGAAACATTCAAATCCACAACAGGTATTAGATTACAGGAAGGTAGTATTTTACAAGAAAGACAGACTCAAGGACAGAATCATTCTATGAAGCGGATGGGGAGGGCCTAGAGTGGATGTGAGGAAATGTTTCTTCACAGAGATGGTGGTGGAAGCCTGGAATGGCCTTCCAGGGAGGTGGTAGGTGCAAAACAGTTGCAGGATTCAAGCATGCATGGGACAGATACAAGGGACCTTGGAAGGAACACATGGGGTGGGGACAACCGGAGATCATACAAGGGCTGTGGTGGTACAGTAGGCAAGGAAAATTAGCAGACTGGATGGGCCAAAGTGGTCTTTATCTGCTGACAACTTCTACGCTTTTACGTTTCTGTCATGACTCCAGGGCCAGATGGGATGCCCTCAGGATGCTCAGGGAACTGGCATTGGAGCTAGCTACCTGGCTGCTCAGGGCTGTTCAGTAGCTTGCACAGTCAGGGATGGCTCTGAAAGACTGCTGAGTAGCAGATGTGGGTCCACTCCATAAAGAAAGAGACACGGAGCAGTCAGAAAACTACAGACCCATTAGTTTTACCTCTTGGCAGGAAAACTAATGAAGCCACTAGTCAAAGAGGACCTAATGGACTGCTTGGAGAGAAATGGGCTTCAGGACAGTAAGATGCATGGGTTTGGGGCAGGGAGGTTGTGTCAGACCAAGTTGATAGTGTTCTTTGGTTGGGTACCAGGGCAGTGGATAAGGGCAAGCAGTGGACTTACTCCGCCGACTTCAGCAAAGTATTCAACTCTGTGCCACACAGAAGGTAGCTAAAGAAGTTGGAGGATCTGGGTGCACGAAGGATCTACTTAGATGATCAGGAAGCTGGCGGGGGGAGAGGCAGCTGAGGGGTGGTGATAAACAGTGTCAAGTAAGGAGAGGAAGGTCCCAAGTGGGGTACCCCAGGGTTCAAAACTGTGGCCAGTCCTTCAGTGTGTTCATCCGTGATATAGGAGAAGGAAACCGGTCAAGATCGTCTCTTTGCAGATGACTAAGCTGTGTGGTAGGACAGACAGCAAGAAAAGAGTTCAGGAGTTGCAGAGGGACCTGAAAAGGTTAGACAAGTGGTCCACAGTTTGGCAATTGAAAACAGCACTGAGAAGTGCAGAGGGATGCACATAGGGAACAAGACCCCCAGAATGGAATACTGGATGAAGGGATGAAGTTGGACATAACCTCTGCAGAAAGGGATCTGTGAGTCATTATAAGTGACTCCGTAAAATAATTTAGCTAGTTTAACAAGTCCTACAGCAAGGCATCCAAAGCGTTGGGATGTATTGGGAGGGCATTCAGCAGCAGGAGGGAAGAGGTTATACTACCTCTCAAAAGATAACTGGTGAGGCCACATCTGGAATATACTGCTCTGGAAGCACCTAAGAAAAGACGAAGACAGTCTAGAGATGGTGCAGCATAGGGTAACCAAAATGATTCAGGGCCAACAGAGCAGAATCTATGGGGATCAGCTTAAGGCTCTGAACATGTACTCACTAAAGACCAGAAGTGTGAGGGGCAGTAAGAGACTTTCAAGTTCCTGAAAGGAACGATCAGAGTAGACTGCGAGAAAGTATTCAGCTGGAATGGTGACTCAAGAACACAAAGACATGAGTGGAAGCTGGTGATGGGGGGGGCGCAGTTGAGAAGTTTTATTTTACACAGAGAGCGTTTGTGCCATGGAATAGCCTAGTAGCAGAGGTGGTGGGTTCAAGAACCATTAATGGTTTCAGACACAGCTGGGACCAAGTAAAAGGCTTAATAGTTACACAGGAGGAAGCAATAGGGCAGGGGGGGGGTGACGTGAGGGCAATAACCCCATCTAGACAATGGGTCCTATGGTAGGGGAGGATAAAGGGTAGGCTGCATGGACCAATGTTTTTTTTTCTGCTGACGGTTGCTATGTTTAATAACGGAGGGCATGCAGGGTGGCATGGGACTAGCACTTGCCACCTGGGGGAAGGGTTAAAGGCTTTTTAAAACTGGTTTTACTCATTTTTAACTGAGTAACGAAAAACAAATATTTTGGAGTCCCAGGTCCAAATACTTTCAGAGTATTCACTTTAAGATAACCCCACACCTGTATTGTAACCCTCTGTTTGTACCAACACAATCAGTTACTGAATTCTTTTTTTGTAACATCGCAGGCAGGGAATCCTGGCTTGTGTAGACAATCAGTGTGAATATCAGCAGATAGTCAACGTCAGTGGTGGCTCTATACCAGGGCACGTGACCTGGTAAACAAATGCTGTGCTTGGATTGTGCCCCATGTAGTGCAGAGCTTTCTCCAGGGCAACAATATATCACTGCCCTGGCTGCCAGCTGTTGTGCCCTAGCAACTAATAGTGACTAGAGCCTGCCCTGGTAACCAGTAGTGACTAGAGCTGCTACTGGTCAAAGGAACAAGGATCCTGTTTTCATGCAGATGTCATTATTAATAATGGCTGTGGGGAAGTGAAATCTAGAAACCTTGGGAACTAGAAGCTGCATCCAGTCCATATACAAATGTTTTAACCATTGATGAGGCACCACGAGATTGGTGAGCACCATGTTAGATCAGTAGTCTGTCTGTATGTGTTGACCATATCCGACAAGAGCTGTGTTTTATTGCTTTAAATTGCACAGCTGTCTTGCATGGGGACATGTCAAGTCATGCCAGTCATGTTGCCGCACATGAACCTCGCCAAGGACTCTTCGCTGTGGGAGGGGGGGTCGCCACCCTGCACAATTCGTCCACGGATGAGTTTGTTTTCTAATATTTATGCTGTGGGCTACTTGTCCAGGGACAAATTGTGCAGGGAGCCAATTCACACCGGAGTGAAGAGTCTACATAGAAACATAGAATTTGACGGCAGATAAGGCCCGCTTGGCCCACCTAGTCTGCCCATTTCCCTACCTAATGGATAAGCTGCAGATCCTAGTTAACCAGCAGTCTACTTCTTCCTACCCCCATTCCCTAGAATTGCCTTATGACTGTCCCATGCATGCTTGAATTCCACCACTGTTTTTGACTCTACAACCTCCTCTGGAAGGCCGTCCCATGCATCCACAACCCTCTCTGTAAAAAAATACTTCCTAAATTACCTCTGAGCCACCCCCCCTCTTTCTTCAAATTGTACCCACTTGTTCTTGCACCTCTTTTTTTTTGAAAGATGCTACCTCTTGGGCTTGTTGATTCCCTTGAGGTACTTGAAAGTTTCTATCATGTCCCTCTCCCTCCTTTCCTCGAGGCTACACATATTAAGCTCCTTAAGTCTCTCTTCATATGTCTTCTGGTGCAGACCCTGCACCATTTTGGTTGCCCTCCTCTGGACAGCTTCCATCCTGTCTGTCTTTGTGGAGATTGGGTCTCCAGAACTGCACGCAGTACTTCAGATGGGTTCTGACCAGCTGTCTGTACAGAGAGATAATAACTTCCTGTTTTCTGCTGGTGATGCCTCTCCCTATGCATCGCAGTATCCCCCCAGCCCTCCTTGCTGCCCTCTCACGTTGCTTGCCCACCTTTAGGTCATCTGATATGACTACCCCCAGGTCCCTTTCCATTTTTGTTGTTGTTAGTATCTCACCCCCCGCTGTATACTCTTCCCCTGGGTTTTTGTTTCCCAGGTGCATTACCTTGCACTTCTTAGCATTGACTCTAAGCTGCCATACATTTGACCATTCCTCTAACCTTGCCAAGTCCTTTTCATCCTTTCCACCCACCTTGTGCATCAACTCTGTTGCAGATCTTTGTGTCATCTGCAAAGAGACATACTTTCCTTCAGTCCCTCTGCAATGTACGCATAAAGACATTGAAGAGGACCGTCTAATACTGAACCCTACGGTAGCCCACTAGTAACCCCCTTTTCTTCAGCGTGGACTCCATTTGCTATTACTCTCTGTGTCCTATTCTCCAGCCAATTCTTTACCCAGGCTGTCATCTTGGGACCCACTCCCAGGCTGGCTAACCTGTATATTAATCTTTTGTGTGGGACTGAGTCAAATGCCTTGCTAAAGTCTAGGTAGGCCATGTCCACAGCACCTCCCTGATCTACTACTTTGGTCACCCAGTCAAAGAAATCTATTAGATCCATCTGGCATGACCTTCCCGCTGTGAATCCATGCTGCCTTGGGTCCTGTGTCCCTCTGGCCTCTAGGTACTCGACAGTTCTTTCCTTCAGAAGTGATTCCATCATTTTCCCATCACTGAGGTTAAACTAACAGGTCTGTAGTTTCCTGCTTCTGCCTGGCTCCCACTTTTGTGAAGGGGAATCACATCTGCCCTCCTCCAGTCCTCAGGTACCACCCCATCCTCCCATGATTTGTTAAAGAGGGTAGTCAGTGGTGTCACTAGTTCTACCCTTAGTTCTTTTAGAATTCTGGGATGAATCCCATCAGGCCCCATTGCTTTGTCCACCTAAAGTTTTAAGAGTTCTTTCAGAACCCTTTCTTCTGTAAATGGGCTGGTATCAACTTCTGTATCCAGAGTGTTTCTATTGTTTGTTTTAGGTACCTCTCCTCTTCATTTGTAAATACTGAGCAAAAATATTTCTTTAGTATCTCTGCCTTTTCACAGTCACCCTCTGCCCACCCCTCCCTTTATTCGCCTCACTATCCCTCCTTGGTCTTCCTTCGCTCCCTGATGTACCTAAAAGGTTTTATCCCCTTCTTAACTGGAGTTGGCAGTCTTTTCCTCGGTTCGGGCCTTTGCTGTTCTGACTGCCTTCCAGCTTCCTTTTGCTTTAATTGATACAATTCTCTGTCCTGCTCCTTCTGTGATTCCTTCTACTTCCTGAATGCTTTTTCTCTTGAACCTTCACTGCCACCTCCTTTGAGAACCATAGTGGTTTCTTACATAGTTTTGTTTTGTTTATTTGCTTCACACAAAGGCTTGTTACCTCTGTGATGGCAGTTTTTATTATTCCCCATTGTTCTTCCACCCCTCTTTCCTGCCCATTTGCTAGTGCATTTCTTAGGCACTCACCCATTTTGGCAAAGTCAGCCCTCCTGAAGTCTAGTACTTTTTCCTTTGTATGGCTTGACTCTATTGCTGTGTTTATTGTGAACCATACTGTTTGATGGTCGCTAGTTCCCAGATGGCTACCCACTTCTACATCTGTGATCCTCTCTCCATCTCCATTTGAGAGAACCCGGTTTAAGATGACTCCCTCTTGAGTGGGTTCCAATACTAGTTGTCTAAAGCATGCCCTCTGTAGGGCATCTAGAATAACCCCACTCTTAGAAGTGGCTGCTGCAACTGCACTCCATTTAACATCTGGCATATTCAGATCACCCATCGCCAATGTCTTCCCTTTTTCTGCCATTCTAAGTATATTTTCTGTCATTTCCTACCCCTGAGAGGAGGGTCTGTATACAACCCCTGTGTGGATTGTGGTGCCATTGCCTGTCTCCAAATTGACCCACAGTGCTTCTTCTCCTCCCTATTTACCCTTTGTTCTGTTGCTTTGATTCCTTCCCTCATGTAGAGAGCTACTCCTCCTCCTCTTTTACCCTCCCTGTCCCTCCTGTAGATTGTGTATCCTGGTATGTTTACGTCCTAGTCATGGTTCTGTGTGTACCATGTTTCTGTGACTGCCACAATATCCAGATGTTCCTCCTCCATCAAGGCCACTAATTCAGGAAGCTTGTTACCCAGACTACGGGCATTGGTACTCATTCCTCTCAATTTTTTGATGGCTTTACCTTCTGTTGCAGCATCCCCCACTGACCTTTCTACCTTGGTCTTTTTCTCATTTAGTACCCTGTTTTGTAGGGGGAGGCTGGGATTTTCCTGCTGCTTATCAGTGCCTCCCCCCCCTTGATTAGTTTAAAAGCTTGCCAATGAAGCATTTAAACCGATTGTCCAAAAGACTTGTTCCCTTCCTGGACAGATGCAGACCATCCTGTCAGTATAGGCTGGTGTCCCTCCAGTCCCCAGTGAAGCCAAACCCCAGTGCCCCACACCATTGTTTTCAACCATTCATTAGACTGCATGGTGCAAAGTACCCTCGCCTCACCCATGCCACTGACAGGCAGCACCTCTGAGAATGATACTGTGTATGCTACTTGTCTTGGGCCCCTCCCTAACTCTACAAAGTCCTTCTGCACTGTTCTAATCTCATGATGAGCCAAGTCATTTGTCCCTAGGTGGACAATGACGTCCAGATCAGCCTCCCGTGCAATTGTTCTTGTGATCCTAAGGATGCGCTTCCTGTCCCTCCAAGCCATGGCACCCGGCAGGCACCTTACTTCAGTTTTTCCTGCTCCCCCCAGTTCTATTCCCACTAATAATTGAGTCCCCCACCAGGAGCTGCTTCCCTTCCCTGTGGTGTCCTCTGCCTCCTTCCTGCGGGCCTCCCTTGTGACGGTTGTCTGCAACCTCCTTTTTCTGCTCTGCGGGTGCATCCATAGGGGAACTATGCTCCCCCAGAATGGTGTATGGATTGTGGAGTGGAACAACTGACTGGGTGTGCCTCTGTTCCACCACCCGTACCCTCCCTGAGCCCACTGCGGTCCAAGTGATTTAATCTGGAAATAAAGTAGGTGTCTGCTGTACATTTATCAATACTCTCCCGCAGTTCATGTACTAATGCTTTAATGTGTCTTTGTGCCAGCAAGTGTCTGTGTTGTAATTTATTTTTAATAAATGCCAATTACCCCATCAGGTAATCTATTATTTTCTTCATATATTCCCAGAGGGCACGCATCTATTTGTGCCAGGTAGTTAATATATAAAATTTAAAACGAAAGCAGGAAACAACCAGGCATTTAACAATACCATTCAACAAGCCTTCTTATATTTTCTGTCTTTTGGAGGTGTTTTACTTGTAAACGGAATAATCTGGAATGAATGATAAGTATCATCACGTTTTTACTAATGCTGCATATGTATTTTAAACTGCTGTATATTTTGTGCACTCAGATGTGTTGAAATGAAAAACCTTGCTTCCTTCCAGAGTACTCTGTCTGTAATATCTTCACGTAGTTTAGATGTGTTATGTAAGCAATTCCAGAATTAACTACACTGCACATACATATTTCTGCTTCGACTAATGCTCTTGTATGTAGCATATTATGCAGCAAAATACATTATTAATCTATCCCGAGAGCCGCTCCAGTTCAGCAGACTCCTTTAGTGTGATAACGGAACCTTTATTTTCATATAGTATGTGCATTTAGTGTGGTTCTTATGCACGACTCTAGCAGTACTAGCGAGGCTCAACAGTCATAATTCAGACGTCTTACTCGTATATGTTTGTTTCAGTCTGGAATACTGCCCGTCACCTATTTACTGTATGTTGTTTGCCATTATGGATATTTCAGCATGAAGCACTTGCATCTACTTGCTAACTCGGCAACAGACATCTAACTGTACAATTCTGTAGATAACTTCTTCTGAACTGTTTGTATGGCTCTTAAACATCTGCTCTAGGAATGCCATTCAGCGAATTTATAAAGTTACCTTATGAGGTCACAAGGGTTCTATTCCCGAACCTCTAAACCAAAATCTGCTGCACTATGAGAATCTGTTACTTTGGGCTATGTCCCGAAATAAAATAAAAACAATATTGTGTGATAAACCCCAACAGAAATATTTGTGCCAGCTAAAGGTCATATGGATATTTTCTTGCACGCAGTGTTCAGGTATCATACCTGATGCAAAAACGCTCCTTATATGGGGCTCCCAGGTGTTCCATTTCCCTCTGTAGTAGAGGTCACTGATGTTCATGCTTTGTGAGGTGCCATTTGTTTATTTATTTATTGAAATTGTTTCACCAGGAAAAGCACACTGAGCAAGAAATGCTCGTCTCCCGGTGCGACCTGGGGGGAAGGGTACAGTGGGGAAGAGGACAAGGGTAGTCCAGGTCCTGACATATATACATACAATTACTATACAGTTGAAAACATTTGACAGAAATAGTTGGGCGTAGATGACAATTTACCCTTACTTACAGTATAGTAGGAATTACATGGGGAAGTCATGCTCTGTACTTTGAAAACATATAATTAGATAATACAGCATAATATGTAAATAATAATGCATATGTTTGACAGGAATAGGTGAGTGTGGATTAATACATATACTATAATAGTCAAGAGTAACAGTTACAATGACGAAATCCTGCTAAGGTATTGGGTGGTGGTATATAATGAGATAGGGGTAAGTGCAAGCTAGCTTGCTCAAAAGTTGGGATCAAGTGCAGTAGTTGGGTGTGGTTAGCGAAGTAGCACCATTGGGCCTACTGGGAGAACAAATATAGGAGTGTCCGAGGTAGAAAGATTGGGGAGTTAGCTGCAGGAGCAGTTTACTGAGTAGTGGTTGGCAAGGGCATAGGATAGTGAGCGGATAGAGGAAGAGTGGCGAATTTCAGAGGGGAAAGAGTTCCAGAGTTGAGGGAAGCAGTGAGAGAAGGCGGCCTGGCCAGCTTGGGTCCGACGTCTGGGGACTGACAGGAGCCAGGAGTCTAGGGACCTCAGAGCATAGGTGGGTGCCAGAGGGGATGATAGTACGGAGGTCAGATACACTGGGAGGGTACCAACCCAGTTCTTCGAGATAAACTTGGCACAGTGTATTAGGTGGCGGTTCTCAAGGGAGGGGAGAGCAAGGGAGCGGTATAGCTCGCAGCGGTGGGTGCGAGGAGGAACGTCAAGAGCGAACCGGCAGAAAGCATTAAAAGGGTATCCAGTCTGGATAAAACTGACTTGTGGGCGCCACTGTAAACAATACCATAATAATCAGAGGAGGGAAGTATCCAGTAATGGCATGTTAAAACAACAAAACTATTTTGAATTTATGTAGACATTGGCGCTGAATTCCTTTCATTTCCTGTGCCATGTTGGTGACCTGGGTTTGATTGTGAAGCTGGGACATCATGGAGGATTTTGCACCACATGGGATGCTCTCCTTCTTTCACTGGGGTGGAAGGGGTCTGCTCTGCACTGTGATACCACCACCTTGGTGACAGTATTTAGTGGTGTAGTTCAGGTGAGCGAGTGAGAGGGTAGGATGCATACACCAGTTCATCTGGTGTGCCGCCTCCATGGCCTCACGTAGAAACATAGAAGCATAGACGTTTTTGGCAGACAAGGACCACCAGGCCATCCAGTCTGCCCATAAGCCCTCCCCTTGTTTTGCTGCCACTGACCCTACTAGGTAAACAGCTTTCTCTACTCCCTTCCGCTTCTAGGGTTCCCCTATGTCTGTTCCATGCATGTTTAAATCCCTCCACTGTGCTCGCTCCCACCTCTTCCAGCAGCAGACTGTTCCATGCATCCACCACCCTCTCCGTGAAGAAACACTTCCTCACATTTCCCCTTAACCTGTTACCTTCCAATTTAATTTCATGTCCCTTCATTCTTGTACTACTCCTATATTGGAAGATGTCACCCCCCTGTACCTTGTTTATGCCTTTAAGGTACTTGAATGTTTCTATCATGTCCTCCCCAATCCCTACTCTTCTCCAGTGAACACATATTGAGGTCCCTTAGCCTCTTCTCATATGGTTTCTGGTGCAAGCCCTGTACCATATTTGTCTCCCTTCTCTGGACCGCCTCCACCTTGTCAATATCCTTATGTAGATGTGGTCTCCAGAACTGTACACAGTACTCCTGGTGAGACCTCACTAGAGTTTTGTACAATGGCATCACCACCTCCCTCTCTCTACTAGTGATACCTCTGCCAATGCACCCCAGCATGCCACTTGCCCTCCCTGCTGTCTTTGTACTCAGCTTAGACACCTTTAGGTCATCAAAAATAACCCCCAGATCTCTTTCCTCCTTGGTAATCATCAGTACCCCCCCCCCAATTCTGTAGCTCTTCCCAGGGTTCACTCATCCCAGGTGCATTATTTTACACTTCTTAGAGTTAAACCCCAGCTGCCATACCTTGGACCATTTTTCAAGCTTTCTCAGGTCCCTCCTCATTTTCTCCACCCCATCTGGAGAATCCACCCTGTTGCAGATCTTAGTGTCATCTGCAAACAGGCAGACCTTTCCCTGCAGCCCCTCTGCTATGTCACTAATGAAGACATTAAACAGGACTGGCCTGAGGACTGATCCCTGAGGTGCCCCACTGGTCACCCCAGTCTCCCCAGATTGGATCCCATTTACCACCTCTGTCTCCTGTCTCTTAACCAGTTCCTTACCCAGTTTACTACCTTGTGGCCCATGCCCAGACTGCCCATCTTGCTAACCAGTCTCTTATGGAAGACGGTGTTGAAGACCTTGCTGAAATAGAGGCAGGTGACATCCACCGCCCCCTCTGATTTACTTCTCTCATCACCCAGTCAAAAAAATCTATCAGATTTGTTTGACACGACCTCTCTGCTGTGAATCCATGTTGCCTTGGATCCTGGGCACCCTTGGATTCCAAGTGTCCCACTATTCTCTCCTTAAGTAGTGCCTCCGTGATCTTCCCCACTACTGAGGTGATGTGAGGCTGACTGGCCTATGGTTCCTTGGTTCCTCTCTGCTACCACATTTGTGTAAAGGAGCTACATGTGCCCTCTTTCAGTTGTCCAGAACTACTCCTGTGTTTAGAGACTCTGTGAACATGGCTGCAAGAGGCACTGCTAGCTCTCTCCTCAGCTCCCTTAATATCCTTGAGTGTGTGCTATCTGGCCCCATTGCTTTGCCCACCTTCAGTTTCTTGAGCTCCTCCAGGACTCTCTCCTCTGTGAATGGGCTAGTGTTCACCTCCCCCCCCCTTCGTATCTGTTGCCCAGCTGTGGCCCATGACCCTATTCCTCTTCGGTGAATACTGAACAGAAGCATTTATTGAGTATTTCTGCCTTTTCCAGGTCTCCCTCCCTACACTCCTCTTCATCCCCTCTGAGCCTTACAATCCCCCTGGCTTTCCTTCTCTCGCTGATGTACCTGTAGAATGTCTTGTCCCCCTTCTTCACCATCTGCACTAATCTTTCCTCAGTCTGTGCCTTTGGTCTCCTTACAGCCTTCCCTGCTTCCTTTAGATGTTCTAGGCACACCTCCGTCTCCTCCTCCCTCTGAGTCTCCTTATACTTCCTGAACCCTGCCATTTTGGACCTTACTTTGTCTGCCACCTCTTTCAAGAACCATAGTGGTCTCTTCCTTCTCTTGTCTTTGGTTACCAACTTGATGCATTGGTTCATCACCTCCTCTGTGGCTATTTTCAGGTGTTCCCACTACTCCTCAACTCCCACCCCCCTCCTCACCAAGGCTTCCTTGATATGTCCCCCCATCTTAGCATAGTCTGCCCACTCACTGTGTATTTGATGTTGGGACAGGAATAAACAGGAGGAAGAACCTTCAGCAATTGGACAGATGATGCTATGACCTCCATTTCCATCCCACGGCCCCACAACACACACACACACACACACACACACACACACACACACACACACACACACACATTAGGGCCTCTTTCTCTGCTCCAGGATGGCAACAGGTGACTGTGCCCCTGACCATCAGTGACTGGTTTGGGGGTGGGGGATTAAGCAATGGGTTCTCTAGGTGTCTTGAGTGAAGCAGCTCCTTGGTCAGAAAGGGGACTCTGATAGAAGCTGAAAGAGGAAAACCCAATTGGAGAACCGTGGTGGAGAACGGCTAAAAAGAGACTGAGAAATGTAAATTGTTGGTTTTCTTTGGGAAGCTGTTATAACTTACAAGTGAAACTGTGTAGACTTATTAACTGTTTACAGGAATAACTAACCATAGGAAAGAGGAAAGAACAACAAATGCACAATTCTGAATCCTTTTTGGGATAGTATTCCTTATTTTGTGTCTCTAGCTAGAGCCCAAAATGCTGAACTTGTACCATTCAGAATTAGAGAAAGCTTCAGTCTTTCATACATTTTGAAGCGCTTTTATTCGAAAGACAAAAGCGAACAAGCGCAACAAAAGCCTGTCTCCGGATGTAGGTTTCCTCCTCTGGGAAACTTTGAAAGAAGTATTTAAAGACTGAAGTCAG
This sequence comes from Neoceratodus forsteri, assembly GCA_016271365.2. Taxonomy (NCBI): domain Eukaryota; kingdom Metazoa; phylum Chordata; order Ceratodontiformes; family Ceratodontidae; genus Neoceratodus; species Neoceratodus forsteri. The sequence continues at coordinate 1,100,897,204 of CM057451.1, forward strand.
CTTTCTCCAGTTTTAGTGAGTATGTGTTTCTCTTTCTCTTTCTGGACTCTAGTTACATGTTGTGTTTCGTGAACTGGTAGCACCTTGCTACTTGTTACTTTCAGCGTGCAGGGCTTGTTCCGTTGTTGACCTGTGAGTTTCGCTTTGCATTTGTGGTTTTGTTTTATTTGCCTTTTGATTATGGATTGCTGTGTTAGTGGTTCTTCCCTAATATTACATGGTTCAGGATTCTGCTATACAATTTTATTTTGGAACAGTGTGTATTTTGAATTTTGTGTATTTTATCAATTTAACCAGATTGGTGGACTGTGACACTGGCCCATTTTTCAAGCACATCTGGTGTCTGCACAGAAGGACATACATCGACAATCATAAAAATGACATAAGATATAACCAGCACATTAAAAACCTCTTGCAAGGCACTTTTATACTGAGTGGATTGTGATAAATAGTCATACACTCTCAGAATGGCAAGGATCAAATGAAAGCATTTCAGGGTAAAATGAAAGCATCTTGAGTCCTGTACCAAACAATACCTTTTTAGGTGCTGGAGCAAGCATGGCTGGCAAAGCACCTCTTGTGGCCATGGATGTTCTTTTCTGCATTTAGCCAAATTTAGGACTACTTTCACTCTTGGCATGTCCGAATGGGAAGGAACATTATTATTAAGATGGATGTTCTGCTGAGGGTTAACTACATAATTAATATGCTCCTAATGGCGATAACAAAAGCCACATGTAAACTATTACATTGTAAAATCTCTTTATTCATATGGAATGGTCACCCTCCAAGAATTTCTTACAACAAACTTAAAGCAACGAAAGAGAAAGGGGGCATTAATAGCGAAGATTTTTATTTGTACTCCTTAGCATATAAAGAGGGACACTGTCACCAGTGGTGTACGGATTTAAAAAATGTTCAGGATTCACAGTATGTGCCTATATGGTTACGTAAACCGAGTTTACTTGGAGGAAGGGAGGATAACCAATGGGGTGCCTTAGGGATCAGTGCTAGGACTGGTCCTCTTTAATGTCTTTATAAGTGACATTGCTGAGGAGCTGGGAGGGGAGGTCTGCCTCTTTGTGGATGACACCAAAATCTGCAGTTTGGTTGACACTCGGGGGTTGTGGAAAGGATGAGCAGAGACCTGAGAGAACTTGAGGAGTGACAGCTGGTTTCAACATGAAAAAGTGCAAAGTAATGCACTTGGAGCACAGAAACCCAGGGGCAGAGTACAAAATGGGAGGAGTGGCACTGATGACTGCCAAGTAGGAAAGAGACCCAGGGATAGAAACATAGAAGTTGACAGCAGATAATGACCACTAGGCCCATCCAGTCTGCCCATTTTCGCTACCTATTGCAAAAGCCACAGACCCCACTCAATTGCTGGCTTTACTTTCTCATTCCTATAGTTAGGGTTCCCCTATGCCTGTCCCATGCATTTTTAAATTCCCCAACTGTGTTTGCCCCCACCCACCTCTGCTTGTAGTGTATTCCATGCATCCACCACCCTTTCCATGAAGAAATAATTCCTCACCTTACCCTTTAGTCTACCCCCTTCCAACCTCATGTCATGCCTCATTCCTGAACATCTCCTCTTTTGAAAGATGCTACCCTCTGCTACCCTACATATGCCCTTTAGATATCTGTAGGTTTCTATCAATTCCCCTGTCTCCCTCTCCTCAGGGTAATACATATTGAGGTCTCACAGTCTCTGCTCTTATGACTTTTGGCGCAGGCCATGCACCATCTATGTTGCCCTTCTTGAACTGCCTTCACCCTGTTTATGTCCTACGGAAATACAGCCCCAGAACTGGACACAGTACTCCAAATGAGGCCTCACCAATGATCTGTACAGTGGCATCACAAGCTCTTCTGCTGGTGATACTCTCCCTATGTACCCCATCATCCCACTGGCTCTCCCCATAGCCATGGCAATTATTTGGCCATCTTTAGGTCATCAGGTATGATTACCCCAAATTCCTTTGTGTTTGGTGACCATCAGTATCCCCCCAACACCATTGTGTAATCCTCCCCTGGGTTCTTGTGCCCCAAATACATGATTATGCACTTTTTTGCATTGAATCTCAGCTGCCACACTCTAGACCATTCCTCCAGCTTTTCGAGGTCCCTCCTTATTTTTTCCGCCCCTCAGTGACTCTATCCCTCTCCAGCTTCTTCTGATTGATTCTATCAGGTGACCTAGAGGTGATTATATCAGATGACTTAAAGGTGACAAGGCAGTCTGGAGGGCTAGTGGGATGCTGGGGTGCATAGGAGGGTATCACCAGCAGAAAGAGACCACATCTCCGGAAGGCACAGACAGAGTAGAGGTAGTCAGGGAGGGCAGCTAAAATTGTGGGGGGTCTGCATCAGAAACCCTATGAGAAGAGACTTAGGGACTTAAATATGTGTGTCCTGGAAGGGGGGGATATGCTAAAGACCTTTAAATACCTCACAGTGGTAAATAAGGTGCAGGAGGGAAGTATTCTTCAGAAAAAAGGTGCTCAAGGACAAGGGGGACACTAACAAGCTGGAGGGGGTAGATTCAGGAGAGATGTAAAGAGGTACTTCTTCACAAAAAGAGTGGTAGCTTCCTGGAACAGTCTTCCAGCAGAGGTGGCGGGGGCCAAAACAGTGGTTGGGTTCAAGAATGCATGGAATAGCCATAAAGGAAATCTTAGGGAAAGGGAAAAGGGTGTGGGTGAATGGGAAAGAGATAAAGTAGGATCTGTGATTATACTGTAGGCAGGGAAAAATTGGCAGACTAGGTGGGTCAAGTGGTCCTTATCTGCTAGCAAATTCTGTGTTTCTATAGAGCAGAATTTATGCTTAGTGAATAATATAGATATAAAATATTTCTTGTTCTTGAATAAGCGCAACATTCCCTCTAATATAAATCATTTGTCAATAGATGTGTTCATAGATTCATCCAAAGCTTTACCAGACCTCAGTGGGGTTTGATAGATGTCCCACACAGAACAGCCATTATGGAATAATCCTAAAATCAAATTGCCAAATAACATGTTACACTTTTTATTATGGGACGAGGAAGGCACAGAGAAGGTGGGTCATACAGTGAAAGAGGAAATACAATCACATTTATTGACATGCAGAGGAATCTCACATAGGGAGAGGGGTTTAATTATGTACAGCTAGCACAAGCGATAATGAAAGCATTCTGTCACACAGCCTTACAATACAGTCATGACATCAGGCTTGTGGAATTAATAGAACTAGCTAAGAAAAAGGCAGCTAGTTTAATATATAAATATTTCTTACATATATCCAAACAGACACCAACTGAAATGCCTAGATGGTGGGAAGGCGAACTCGGCACTGTAATAACAGATGAGGAATGGGAAAGCATTTGGAATAATTTAAATAAATTCCATAGGTTGGATGATCATAGGCTGATACAAGTTAAAATCATGCATGATGCATTCTGGATGCCTGTTAAACAGAAGAAACACAACGTTACAACAAGTGACCTGTGTTATAGATGTGAACTTTAAAGCAGGATCATTAAACACATATTCTGGGAATGCCCAAAGGTGAAGCCAGTGTGGGACATGATTTGAGAAAAGGTTGGTGTGAAACTAGGTTAGGAGGTTATCTTTTGTCCTAAAGTTTGTCTAATTGGTAAGGTTGCCTCTTAGATTAATAGAATGATGAAAATATTGGATATTCATGAAAAACAAAACACATGAGATCATATATGCCGAGTGGTATGGTTTTATATTAAATTTGTTACATGTGGAAAAAGTATTAGCAAGCATGCAGAGTAAAAATGAGTTATGTACTTAACGTAACTGTTGATCTTCTTGGACATCTTCTAAGCAGCAGCAGTTCTGAGAAGGGCAGACTTAAGATTCTGTCCAGTCTGGTTGGGTCCAGTTCAATCGTGGCAAACTACCCTTTCTGAGACATTCTTGCAACAATTTTCCAGCGAGAGACATACAGACAACAACTCCCTTGGTACTGTTGTGCATTTCTTACTCTCCACCATAGGTCCTCATCAGAAGTCTGGGCTCCATACATTCTCCAAGGCCTCAAGATAGGCTTGGCAGTGGCTTCAGGGTTACTGGCCCGTTTAGCACAGGATGGTAGCCAGGGCAGGACCTCGGGCTCTCACTAACCCTCTTTTGACACCCGACTGAGCATTGCCATTCTAACGCGGGGGCAACATAGTCTATCCAGGTCACCCAGTCATCCCACTCCCCCTTGGGGGTGGGGAGAGTGCCAGAAGATCCTCAACCCGGTAGAGTCGTGACTAATGGCAGGTGAAAATAGGAGTCTGCATTGGTTCAGCCACCATTACGGGTACTGGAGCAGGAGAGGTGTTGGGGAGGAACACCCCCAGGTGTAAGAATAGTTTCTTCAAGTCCTCCACAGTTTTCCCTCTCCCAGCAACCATTGTAAATTTCTCCTCAAAAGTTTCCAGATAGTGGTGGGGGCTCATTCCCCCGGGTCTTCTGTCCTTAGTTATCACTCCAAGCAGTGAGGGCTCCCTCTGGGGTAATGGTCTGTGGTACTTTGGAGCTATCTATGGGATCCTTAAACTCTACTAGGGCCAGGAAGTGTGGGTGAGCAGATAGCGTGCAGACCCACCACCACAGGATTTGTAAACCTTCCACCTTGGAAAGTACTCCTGCACAGTGTCCGTATGGATACCCAGGGATGTCCAGGATAAGCATAGCATTTTGAAGTCGATCTCCTCCCCAGTACACCACTCCACCAGCGGTGCACAGCCACTTCTGTCGAGGTACCCATTTATTGTTATTTGTTTTTTCCCTTAACAGTGGTTTGTAAATATGGCCACTAGAGGACACACAATCCAGCGGTGAGCCTCAAAATGTAACCCTAGATGGCGCTATCCCAGGGCTACTACCCACCTGATTGCCACTAACAGGTTGAGGCCCCTGGATCCAATGGCGGGTGCCTCCACCCGAGTCAGGGTTTGCAATAGTTAAACTTACTTGGTCACAGCCACCCAGGACACTACGCAGCCTTTCTTCCCACTAGTGGCCCACACAATATGGCAATTACCTTCACAGTATACACTTACCCCAAAGGCTGGTTCAGGCACGGGACATCCCTGTAAAATAAGATACAGTGCAACAATCACAGTACAGTGTTTAACATAGACAAATACCTCAGGCAGTATAACTTTGTTGAAACAAACAGCTCTGATTTATTTAGGGGGATATAACAGGACGGAAATCAGGTTAATTAGCTTATCACTTTACTATCTACCTATGGCTCTGTGCACAGGCCTATCTACCAGATTCTGTCCCTGGGTACCCAGGCCCTGAGTGGCTAGTCAAAACCGTGGCAGCTGGTGAGGGCCCTTTCACAGAGAAAAGGAAAATTAAACAGTCAACAGTACAGTAATTCCATTTGGATTTAATGTGGCAATTCAACAGGGAGCGACCCGAATTAGTACTCGACCTCCAAAGAAGATATGGTCCTTCAATGTCAGCAGGGCTACTTTTGATCTCAAGAGACTCCTCACACATTTATATGGTAAAAAAAGCACTATACCAGGCAGGCTGCATCTGTATCCCAATCGCAATTACTGCACAATAACCAGGAGAACACACAGCAGATTCAGTTCCTGACAGACCGGAGTGTAATTCAACAATTTCTTCAGTCTTCTACAGGGTGAGCCTGGTTTCTACTCTTCGAGATCCTTGATTCTTTTTCACAGGGCGGATTCAGTCCTAACAAGCAGTTACACAGTTGTGGGCGAACTCTGGGCCTTGCACCACGTTTTGACTGAAACTGTGCACTGAAGGAAGCACAGGGTTTCTTTCCCTTCACTTTCAGATCTCAAACTGAAACTCCCAACAGACAAAACGGGCACTTCCTTTGAGTTCCTCCCAGTTCTTGACTGGATTGGCTGTCACTCACAATGAGACTGCTGCTGTTGGTCAAAAGGCACCGAAGTCTAAACTACATCTCCCAGAGTCACTGCCCATACAATCACTCTTGTGGCTGGCTCAGATTATGAGTCCCAAGTTCTGATTAAGTCCAAGGCATCATTTTAGAGCATAGGTTACACCACACTGATTGGTCCAGTTCAGCAATTTCAAAACCAGAATGAGAACTAGGCAGACAGTTCTGACTGCAAAAAGCAGGTTAGACAAACTGTAATTTTATTATTACTGTAAATGATTTCTGGCAATCAGTTACATCTTTCAGACAGGTTCCTTTGCACTCCTAGTGACTGCAAAAATGGGGTGAATTGGCAGCAACTTGAGTGGTACTCAGAGAAGCACACAGTCCCCCATACAAACTAATTATGTCTGCAAGCAGACAGCTCTTAAAGAGACAGTACCAGAGGCTCTAAAACACTCACTGATAAATGGCTTAAATGCCAAACACCATTCAGGCTTGGAGCATTCAAGCAAGCTCCTGGAAGTCTTTTGGGAACCCCCATTTGCAGGGGTTACACATACTTACTGATGTTTGAAAAGAATTGGCACTTATCAATGGACAGTTTAAGGCCAAAGTCCTCCAGTCGGTCCAATACCTTAAATAATCTGCTCTCATGTTCCTCAGTGAGCTGCCAAACACAATAACATCATCTAGGTATACCAGGCACTCTAGTAAGTTCATGTCCCCCACTGCCGCTCATCAATCGTTGAAAGTGGCTGGGGCACCTGAAATCCTGAGGCATCCTCATGAATTCATAGAAGCCAGGACAGATAAAGGCTGTCTTCTCACGGTCCTCTGGGGCCATCGGGATCTGGTAGTACCCACTCGGAGATCCAGCACAGAGAACCACTTGCTCCTCGCTTAGGCAGTCCAAAGCATCCTGAATGCGGGCATTGTGTACTGATCAGGGATAGTCCGCGGTTTAAGGTGCGATAATCCACACACATCCTTACTGTTCCATTCTTTTCCTCACTACACAATGGGGAAGCATAAGGGCTTCTGGATTCTTGTATTACACCAGCAGCTAACATTTCTTGCAGATGCCGTCTCACATCATCTATGTCAGCAGGTGCCAGGCGTCGAGACCTCTCATGAAATGGTCTTTCGTCATGCAGCGGATATTGTGCTCAGCTCCTTGCATGCATCCTACATCCCATTTCTTTAAAGAAAACACCTGGTCTCTCTGGGCAAGCTTCTCACTGATCCTCACTTTCCATTCAGCTGGCAGCGGGGAGTCAGAAATCAAACAAGTCGGCGTTACTCTGTCATTCTTCCTTGAACTCTTGCTGCTGGGCAGCACTGCAGTGTCTGCACAATGCACATTAGCCAGGATGCAACCTCTATTTTCACGAATGTCTCTTTCAGGCACATTATGAACTTGACCATTACCCTTCTGGCATAAGCATGAGCTCTAGCGGGCAAAATACTAGGCTTGACCAGCAGTCCCTCTGGCAATTTTCCATCGCCTGGTGCATCCAACATTAATATTTTGTTCTTAACATCCTTTCTGATATGGACCTCTCCCTGTAAGGTACACTGGGCATTTGGCGCCAGGATCAGAGACTCAGGATCCTTCTTCCATACAATTCCGGCAGCGTTCCTCTGGTTCTATTTTCAGCATCTCTCTGTGCCTCATAGGCCTTCTTAATTAAGCCGGAACTCTTAAAGCTCTACTAGTCTTTGACCCTGTTTTTCATAACACAACTGTGCCAGCCTTCCGAACATATGAGCATTTGTTCCAATCAACAAAGGACACCATCATACAGTCAGTGGGGGACACACTAAGGCTAGGTCTCTACTTGTTCGGCCACTCCAGCCACGGAGGTGGGAAAGACAGCCAAATTCGGATATACCCGAATAGGGGTAGGCCTTCTCACTTAACCCCCATACATGCAGTCCTTCTAATGGTTGTAAGTACGTCTGACAAATGCTTCTGATACCAATCCTGGAACATGATTGTCATTTGGGAGCCACTGTCTAATACAGCTCTTGTGACACTCCATTCACCTTTACAGTGGTCTCCATGGAGAGACCCACTATTCTGGACCAGTCTGGAGGCGGTAGTGGGGGCCTGGGCAACTGACCTTGCCACAAAAGGACGTGAGTTAGCATTTTGGTGCCCTCACTGGGATCATTCGTGCACCTCTTAACCACTGATTTGTTCTCAAGCTCTCCTTGTAGCCTATATGCAACTTTGTCAGTGTCTTTTGGGGACCGGCATTCCTTTTCATGTGCCCATCTTTCCCACAATTATAGCAAAACATACTTTCTGGAGTTTGAGCTGGCGAGGCGCCACACTGGGAGCCAGGGCAGGGTATTACTAACTGGAAACCTTGGTGCCATCTCTGTCTCAGGCGTGATAAGCATTTGGAGACATCTCGTCAGTTTCTCCACTTCCATGGTCAAGGAATCAAGTTCGAGCTGTTATCAGCAGGAGATACATGGGTGGGTATCCCCACCCCATAGCTAGATGCTAATCGGATATAGGTCGGGGCCCGTACTTGCAGGCGTGGCCTTCATAAAGGGACTGTTTTTGAATTCCCGGATCTCTCTCAACAGTTCGTCCCATTGTGGCATATCTTTTTCCTTATCAGTGCACTCATTGACTGCCAACCTCTGCCCCTGAACTTCAATTGATGGGCCACCCTCAGTCACTGGGTCATAGCGCAGCTATTGATGCAGGTCCCTCCCAGTGCCTTTCTCTCAACTCCTCGAATTTCTCTCATTAACTCATCATAAGAGGTGGGGATTCCAGTCGATTTGCCAGCGTAATGAAGCAACAGCAGTTCTGAGAAGGGGCAGACTTAAGGGATCCTGTCCAGCCTGGTTCGGTCCAGTTCAATCGCTGGCAAACTACCCTTTCTGAGGCATTCTTGCAACAATTTTCCAGCGAGATACATACACAGACAACAACTCCCTTGGTACTGTTGTGCATCTCTTACTCTCCACCATAGGTCTTCATCAGAATCTGGGCTCCCATACACATTCTCCAAGGCCTCAAGATAGGCCTGTGCAGTCACTTCAGGGTTACTGGCCGTTTAGCACTGATGGTGCCAGGCAGGACCTCGGAGGCTCTCACTAACCTCTCGCTTTTCGCCTTCCGAGCATTGCCATTCTAGCACTTGGGGACAACATAGTCTATCCAGGTCTCCCAGTCATCCTCCCTGGGGGTGGGAGGTGCCAGAGAAGATCCTCAACCCGGTAAGAGTCGTGACTAATGGCAGGTGCAGAAATAGGAGTCTGCATTGGTTTAGCCACCATTACGGGTACTGGGCGGGAGAGGGTGTTGGGGAGGAACACCCCAGGTGGCAAGAATAGTTTCTTCAAGTCCTCCACAGTTTCCCTTCCCCAGCAACCATTTAGCAAATTTCTCCTCAAAGTTTCAGACAGTGGTGGGGTCATTCCCCGGGTCTTTACTGTACTTAGTTATCACTCTCCAGGCAGTGAGTGCTCCCTCTGGGGTAATGGTCTGTGGCACTTTGGAGCTATCTATGGGATCCTTAAACTCTACTAGGGCCAGGAAAGTGTGGGTGAGCAGATTAGCATGCCGACCCACCACCACAGGGTTTGTAAACCTTCCACCTTGGAAAGTACTCCCTGTACAGTGTCCGTATTGATACCCAGGGGATGTCCAGGATAAGCATAGCATTTTGGGGTCAATCTCCTCCCAGTACACCACTCCACCAGCGGTGCACAGCCACTTCTGTCGGGTACCCATTTTTTCTTAACAGTGGTTACGTAAATATGGCCACTAGAGGACACACAATCCCAGCGGTGAGCCTCCAAGATGTAACCCCTAGATGGCGCTATCCCAGGGGCTACTACCCCTGCCTGATTTGCCACTAACAGGTTGAGGGCCTGGATCCAATGGCGGGTGCCTCCACCCAGAGGTCAGGGTTTGCAATAGTTAAACTAACTTGGTCACAGCCCTCTGGGACACTGCAACCCCCTTCTTCCCACTAGTGGCCACACAATATATCAGAATTACCTTCACAGTATACACTTACCCCAGGTCTGGTTCCGGCACTGGGACCTCCTGTGAAATAAGATACAGTGCAACAATCACAGTACAGTACTTTAACATAGACAAATACCTCAGGCAGTATAACTTTGCTGAAACAAGCAGCTCTGATTTATTTAGGGGATATAACAAGGACAGGGAAATCAGGTTAATTAGCTTATCACTTTACTATCTACCTATGGCTCTGTGCGCATGGGCCCTATCCCAGTTACTGTCCCTGGGTGCCCAAGCCCTAGTGGCTAGTCCAAACCGTGGCAGCTGGTAGGGCCCGTTCACACAGTGAAAGAAAAAATTAGCTTAAACAGTCAGCAGTACAGTGATTCCATTTGGATTTAATGTGGCAATTCAACAGGAGTGACCCTGAATTAGTACTCACGACCTCCAAACAAGATAGGTCCTTCAACGTCAGCAGGGCTACTTTTGAGCTCCACGAGACTCTTCACACATTTATATGGTAAAAAAAAGAAAGTACTATACCAGGCAGGCTGCTTCTCTATCGATCGCAATTACTGCACAATACCGGAGAACACACAGCAGATTCAGTTCCTGACAGACCGAGTGCAATTCAACAATTTCTTCAGTCTTCTACAGGGTGAGCCTGGTTTCTACTCTTCAGAGATCCTTTGATTCTTTTCACAGGATGGATTCAGTCCTAACAAGCAGTTACACAAGCTGCAGACCGAACTCTGGGCCTTACACACGTTTTTGACTGAAACTGTGCACTGAAGGAGCACGGGTTTCTTTCCCTTCACTGCCAGATCTAAAACTGAAACTCCAACAGACAAAACCGGGCACTTCCTTTAGTTCCTCCAGTTCTTGACTGGATTGGCTGTCACTCACAATAGACTGCTGCTGTTGGTCCAAAAAGGCGCCAAGTCTAAACTACATCTCCCAGAGTCACTGCCCATACAATCCTCTTGGGGCTGGCTCACATTATGAGTCCAAGTTCTGATTCGATCAAGGCACCATTTTAGAGCTAGCTACCCCACACTGATTGGTCCAGTTCAGCAGTTCAAAACCAGAATGGGAACTAGGCAGACACAGTTCTGACTGCAAAGAAAGCAGGTTAGACAAACTGTAATTTCATTATTACTGTAAATGATTTCTGGCAAACAGTTACATCTTTCAGATAGGTTCCTTTGCACTCCTAGTGACTGCAAAAATGGAGTGAATTGGCAGCAGCTTGAGTGGTACTCAATCAAAAGAAACACACAGTCCCCATACAAACTAATTATGTCTGCAAGCAGACAGCTCTTAAAGACAGTACCAGAGGTTCTAAAACACTCACTGATAAATGGCTTAACGCCAAAACACCATTCAGGCTTGGAGCATTCAAGCAAACTCCTGGAAGTCTTTTGGGAACCCCCATTTGCAGGGGGGTTACAGCTAGCTTGACAGGGCTTGACCAAACAACATCTTATATCCTGCTGCTGTAGTGAGTGTAGCTCCTTGCTACTGTAATGCCCAAAGTTGGGGCATCACAGAAAAAGCAAATAAACATTTGAATTGGGGTTTCACAGGTACCCAGGGTGCCTGCTGCAAGTGTAGACTGCAGGGGATAGATAAAGGGGCCCTCATAGAGTTAATTCTCCTTCCTATAGTAGGAAAACACTTAATTAATAAAGAAAAGTGACCTGTGCACTTAAAACTTTGTCGAAAAGTAGAATTAACTGCAGCACATATAACAATGGCTTGGATGGAATGCTGTGCTGAGCTGCTCATGCACAGCATTCCAGTCTAAAACACTCTAGAACTAGAAGGTTTATCTTCAAAAAATAAAACTGTTTTTGTGATCAGTTCCTGCTAGCTGTGGAGAGGAGAGGACACAGAAAGTTAAGGGAACCAGGAAGGCTTACTGGGAGGGTTGAAGCCATTCCCCAAGGGCTGTTGTGTGTGCCTGCTCTGGCTCCGGCTAGTGAAGCCATCAAGTAGCTGCTGTTTGCCCAAGTTGTGTGGTATGATCGGTGGTGCCATCGGGCACCACAAAGACAGAGAGCAATCAGTTTGCCGTTTTGGGGCTTAGAGCCCGTCCATTTTTATTTTGCCCTTCATTTATTTTAAAAGTTTAATTTTGGTCCCCACCGGGCAGCATAGAAGCGCCGCATCGCCATCTGCTCTGTCGGCCTTCCCGGAGGCCCCTGAATGTCCCTTGCACTGCCTGTGCACTCCCTCCCACTGCCAAGGCACCTGTCGCCTCCCGATCAGCATCAAAGCAGCCCGAGGAGTGGTGAGTCGGTGGCAGCACATGAAGCATGCTGACCACCTGTAAAGGAGAGACTGTGCTGTTTTTTTTTTATTTCTACTGTTGGCGCAGTAGGCGCCTGGGAAAAACGGCTGAGCACCACAGGACAGTCAGTCACAAGGACCCTAACTGATATTCAGGAGGGCAGGCAGGTAGCGACACCCACAGGGAGGGGCCAGGACAGTAAGGCCAAGCAAAGGCCAATAAATATTCATAGGAGGGGCGGGATTAAGGAGGCAACTCACCCAGGAGTGACAGCAGGCTCTCTTGAGCCAGATATTTAAAGGGGCCACACAATAAAAACAGGGCAATCCTGGCCCACAGCGTTTAGGGTGCTAGGCCCAATGTAAAATAAGGCCACCAGGCCCAGTGAAGGAAGGGCTACCTGGCCCACAATAAACAGAGGGCACCAGGCCCAGTAAAGGAAGGGCTACCAGGCCCACAATAAATGGAGGGTGCCAGGCCCAATGTAAAGAAGGGCACCAGGCCCTGAATAAAGCAAGGCACCAGGCCCAGTGAAGGAACGGCTACCAGGCCCACAGTTAATAGGGCACCAGGCCCATTTCAGAGGGTGCCAGGCCCGATGTAAAGGAGGCACCAGGCCCATCATATAAGAGGAATCCTGGCCTGGTGAGCGAGGGCAAGCCAGCCCACTGGTAGAAAGGGCAGCCTAGGCCTAGCCAGCAAGGCAAGCCAGCCTAGTGGTGTGAGGAACCCCAGCCTAGTGAGTTAGGGCAAGCCAGCCTAGTGGTAGTAAGGGCAGCCCAGGCCTAGCCAGCAAAGGCAAGCCAGCCTAGTAGTAAGTAGGACATATATGCCCTGTAGCAAACAAGGTATTTGGGCCTCCAGTGTTGAGGGCAACTGGTATAGTGGCAAGTGGTACACCTAATATAGTAATTGGGGCATTCATAGCGAAATGTCGGGGTAGCCAGATCCTATTCAGGAAGGCTCTACAGTCAGGAAAGGGTCCATTCAAGGGTGCTTAGCTCACAATAGGTTACAACGTAACTGCAACGACTGTACTATTTATACAACTGTTTATTGCTCAAGCATCTGAACAATTGTGTATTGGCTAAAAGCACAAAGACTGCATTGTGACATTAGGATTGTGGTTATTTGCCCCTGGTTGTTTGAACAATTGCCCCTGGTTGTTTGAACAATTGCCCCTGGCATCTGAACAATTGCCCTGTGCATTAGAACAATTGTTCTATGCAGCTGAACAATTGCCCCACAAGTAAATAATTGCCCCAAAATTGATAATTTGCCCCGTCTTCTAGCAAATTATCCAGTCATTACGCAGTTCTCTTGGCATTGCAAAAGGGGTACCTAATAGTTGCATTGTTGCCAGCATATGGAGATAGTCCAGTCTTCCAGCACATTGATGTTCCATGGTGTGGTCTGCTGTTCTCGTGTCCAGAATCAGTCTCTACCGGAGGAAGGCGTCTACATTATCATTCTTCACCAGAACATTTCTGACCATCAGATCATCTGCTCCATCCATGTCATTCATCAAAGTTGAGTTCACCACCATTTGTACAAGTCGCATCCGCCATTTTCTGTTCCACAGTTCAAACTTATGTTCGCCGAAGTTCAAGCGCATCACGACCACCGTGCCAGTGTAGTTTCATTTGGTTCCTGATCCAGATGTCCCGAAGTGGTCACCCTCTGCAGAAGAGTATGCACATCCTGGAAGAACCTGGTCTGCGCCCCCCTGGTCGTTCGCCGCAAGTCGAGTCCATTGAAGCCCAGTTCGGGATGCCTCCGCCATTTCCTTGTTTTGTTCTAGTTCCTTGTGACAAGATTACAGAATCAGCCATCTTCACTTCAGATCCTTCTGGTTCCTGGTTGCATCGGAGATCCATCTTCACCTCAGAGCCTTTGAAGTCTTGCTGGCCCTTGCAGCGCTGCAGCATCGTCCAGGTAGTGGCAGTCCTCCAGTGGATTCATCACCATGCATCTCCTGGCTTCTCTTCATCCTTGGCAGCCCTAGAAGTGGGTTTTGGCTGAGGAATCCTTTGCATACAGCGCTAGATCCGACAGCCCATAAGTGGGTTTATTCCAGGAATCAGCTTCTCTGGTTCTTTCTTTCTGGCAGCCTTAGAGAGAGTGGGTTTTACCGAGAAACCTATGGTCTGTTTACAGAACCTCTCACCACCCCAGTGGCCTTAACTAGGTCCGTACTGCGAATTGTGTCTTAGTGTTCTCCCATTCTGTTTACTTCCCTTGTAGCTACCAGTGAAGAATGACGGTGCGCACGAAGACTTCAGACAATTGGACTTTGTGAGGATTCTGTGGTCATTGTAAAATTGTATACTGTGGGTAGTGAACAACATCTGATTTGTGTCTAAGTACTAGTTGCACTTACAGGTTACTGCTAAGGAATTTTAGAATTATAAGTGACAAAAGGCCAAGGTGCATCTCAAAACTCCTTTTTGTAATTATTTCAGAAGTGTTAGATAAGAGTAATTCTGTTCTCTCTATCGTTCTGTTGTTGTGGTGTCCACCTCTCTTGTGACTGTGTCTCCCTACCCACCAGTACTAAATAAACGCCCTGCAAGCACTGAATCTCTTGGACGACTCCTGCCTCTCCTTGTCTGGGTAACTTTTCACAATAATTCGGACCTTGGTGTTCCACTTACTCATTCCATCTACAGAGCACCACACCACATTTGCTCTACAGGATATAGCGATCTGTTTCAGCACTCGCTGTAACTACGGGCGGTATTATTGAGTGGCTCATACTGAGCCACTCAACAATACCCGCTCATATCACTGTACACCATTTTGTCAGTAATAAAAAGTGCAAAAGTAGCGCTACCAGACTGGAGGTGGCACTCTGAGAAGTAAATAAGACATAGACCAGTGCCTCTAAAATGATAGCATGTTTCATATAGACTCCCTCTCTGCTAAGCTCCTTCACAAACTCAACGCCCTCCACTGTAGAGAATCCTGCCTCAGCACTGCTGGCAGATGAGAAATTGCTTAAAAACCTTTTTTCCACTTTTTGACTCTGATGTTGTTATGATGATGTTATGATGTCATCAGCACCCCTTGATGGAAACATGCCTTGTAATGCATCTTTGCCCATGCCATATAGTATTCTGTATTTTGAGCACAACTTGAATTGCATGGAATTTATTCCATTATTCATTCTCTCTCTCTCTCTCTCTCTCTCTCTCTCTCTCCCTCCCTCCTTGTTTCTATTTTGAAATGTCATAAGTATCCCAAGCCCACACTTAGCTAGGTTGCAACAGTTCAGTATCAAATATATTGCCTTGGTGTTAAGTGAAAGTAAACAGCAGCACAGCCGCCATACTCCACTTTCTTATTTCTAGTTCCTTTCCAAAAAAAAAAAAAGAACAGATCCCCAGGCTTAAATTTTAATCAAAACAGAAATGGACAACTCATGAAAGACAGACTGAGCCCATTTTTAAAGTTTATTATATGTGAAAAGAGGACCCTCATTTTTTTTGTGGTGGTTTTCCTCACAATATGCCTTTCATACAGAGCTTTACAGCCCCTCCCCAGCTAAACATTTCTGTTTTTACAAGTCCCACAAGTACAGTGGTGGCTTATGAAAGATGCTGGGTAATCACTTTTAGGGTAAGTGCACACTGTGATCTAGAAACAACTTCCCAGAACAGAAGAGACAAGTTATTTTTAATGCAATACTTTGCTGTATTTTAAAGTATTTATCTTGCTGATCCTGTGGTCCTCTCCTTCCACCCTGCATGTCACAGTGTCATTAGGTCAGTAGATTGCATGCTGCCTCTGGATGTGGAAGACCAGAAGGTCATGAGTTTTAGTACTGACACCAGGAACTTGGGCTGATAGCCAGTACTGACACTATATTGCAGCAGGGGCGGAGGGTTGCTGCATTATAGTCTGGCGCTGAGCATTGCTGCCACCACCAGTTTCACTCTCCCTCCCCAGCCATGGGCAATTGCAGAATTGGAAGAAAAGAGAGCAATACCTTTAGATTAGGATAGATTTTGGATACTGAGATTTTAAAACTCCTCTTTAGGTTTTAAAAAAAAAAACAACCCACCAGTCTATCTCCTTTGTTTATTTATTTATAGAAGAATCAGAATTGCAAACCTTTGAGTCAGAGATTCCTTTGCAAAGGCTCCACGTCAATATAACAATAAAACAAAGAGTAGAAAATCATGTACAACAGGGTGAACACTATTGGATACAACAAAGTCTGAGGGTAGTGGAAGTACCCTGGGTCTACCATGGAAAACACAGATATACAGAGTTATAATACAGAATGTAGTACTGAGAATAAAACAATAATGGCAATAATACACAATGTAGTACTGAGAGTAAAACAATAATGGCAATAATATACAATGTAGTACTGAGAGTAAAACTAGGAATTGTTATTAGCTTGTCCAGTTGTATTTATTTACCACGTAAGTACAGCAGGCAATAAAAAAAAGCTACAAATTCACTTCTAATATCAACTCAGAACTTAAAATGACTAAGGATTAAACAAATTATTAAACCCTGGCACATAAATTCAACTACAGACACAGAGGGAGATACAGTAGTTAGAGATGTGTTCAGCAGGAGATAGTGTGGGCCACTTGGAAATCAGCTTCCACTGGTACCAAATCCAAAAGTCAGGGCTAGTACCTTGCAGTACAGAGGATTTCTGAAAAACTGTTTAGGTTCCAGAAATTGAGGGGTCCGTGGCCTGGTCAAGGCACGCTGGATCCCTGAAATAAAGTAGAAAAACAGGATTTTTAAAGGCTGAAGGAGTAGGCTTGTTACATCAGAACAAAGAGAATAATAGAAGTGGGCAGGGTCAGAGAGCAAAGCTGACGGTCTGGGGGAGGAGGAGGAGCGAGGAGAAAGGTTGCAGGGCAGAGAGCAAAAGAAGGATTTACACAGTCAAAGCTCAAAATTCACTTCTAATATCAACTCAGAACTCAAAATGAGTGTAAGGATTGAACAAATTATTAAACCCTGGCACATAAATTCAAGGGAGATACAGTAGTTAGAGACGTGTTCAGTAGGAGATAGTGTGGGTCACTTGGAAATCAGCTTCCACTGGTACCAAATCCAAAAGTCAGGGCTAGTACCTTGCAGTACAGAGGATTTCTGAAAAACGGTTTAGGATCCAGAAATTGAGGGGTCCACGGCCTGGTCAAGGCACGCTGGATCCCTTGCAGTACTGAGGATTTCTGAAAAACTGTTTAGGTTCCAGAAATTGAGGGGTCCGTGGCCTGGTCAAGGCACGCTGGATCCCTTACAGTACAGAGGATTTCTGAAAAACTGTTTAGGTTCCAGAAATTGAGGGGTCCGTGGCCTGGTCAAGGCACGCTGGATCCCTTGCAGTATAGAGGATTTCTGAAAAACTGTTTAGCTTCCATGTATTACATAAAATAGTGTTATAGCCATCTTTAAAAAAAAAAATTATTCAAGAAAGGGCTTAAAGACTTTGTTCCAGTCATTTCTGTTATACTTTACTGAGTATTATTTGTATATATATATATGTTTCATTTGTCACTAATAAAAGTACATGGCTGGACAGGCCCTACATGTCCCTCTGGCAAAACCAGTCTGGGTACGTGCTCTTTTACAGCACGTGCTGCCAAATGAACTCCCTGAGTACACTGCGCGGCGTCCCACCGTCCCAGGAAGTCACGCTTTAAGAAGGCCCTAAAAGCAGTGTTCTCTCCGAGCTCTGCTTCCAGATGCTTCCTC
Source organism: Neoceratodus forsteri (assembly GCA_016271365.2). Taxonomy (NCBI): domain Eukaryota; kingdom Metazoa; phylum Chordata; order Ceratodontiformes; family Ceratodontidae; genus Neoceratodus; species Neoceratodus forsteri. The sequence goes on from CM057451.1 coordinate 1,100,915,119, forward strand.
TGACTTTTCACTTGTGTCGTTTTCCTCTAGTCTCCATAGTTAATTGTAAATTGTGGACCTGGTATACTATTTTATCTGCACCACCCTTCTGTCTGATGACTCGTTGTAAATAGTTTTACCATTTTTAATTTGTATTAATGCAAATGACCCTCAACAGCTTCTGTCACCTCCTGTAACTAGCCAGCTATTTGAACATAGCTGACACGCGATTGTTTATTGACAATGTTCCAGTGAGCTGCTCTATGTGTTTGTCCATGTCTTGATGCAGAACATCTGTAAATGAGCTCACATGCTCAAAGGTGTACTTCCTAGACTTTAAATAAATAAAAAAATAAATAAAAAGTGCAAACGTAGCCATGTCATAAAGGCTACCAGACTGGAGGCAGTGCTCTGAGAAGTAAATAAGTTGTAGACAGTGCCTCTAAACTGATAATAAGGTTCATATGGACTACCTCTCTGCTAAACTCCTCCACCAACTTGACGCCCTCCACTGTAGTGAATCCTGCCTCAGCACTGCTGGCAAATGAGAGATTGCTTAAAAACCTGTTCACCTCTCTTTTTGACTATGATATTATTACCTCTGGCACAGTTCTGAGACTTCACTAGCTCAGCTGGACCACCTCTGTCTTGCTTTCTGACATTTTGCCCTAAACATTTTCCTCAAAGAACAAGTGTACTGCATAAAAAGCTAATATTAGTTTTTAAATGCAGTTAACCATTACCTTTTTGACCATGGAGTTCTTCTCAAATGCCTGAGGTGCATCTGTGGTCTGTCTAGTATAGTCCTTAGGTGGTTTAGATCTTTTCTCACTGGCAGAACTCAGAGAGTGATGTTGGAGATTTATTCCTCCACCCCAGTCTCTCTGTCGTGTGGGGTACCTCAGGTTTTGGTGTTGTCCCTCATGTTGTTCGCAGTGTATATGCTGCTCCTCGGAGACATAGTAAGAAGGTATGGGCTGAGGTTTCACTGCTATGCTGATGATACCCAGCTCTACTGTACCTATCTTTCGCACCCAACCAGGATAGAGCTCTCTCGATATTTAACAACTGCCTCGCTGAAATCCAGGATTGGATGAATTTGAGTTGGCTGAGGTTGAACTCGGAGAAGACTGAGGTGATGGTTGTGGACCCGGGTCACTGGATAGAGTGGATGGGTGCTGGTTTACCTTTGGGACTTTTTCTTGGGGGTTCCCAGCTCCCTACCTCTAAGCGGGTGTGAAACCTGGGGGTGATTTTTGATGATGGGTTGACACTGCGATCGCAGGTGTCTGCAGTCATCAAATCATCCTTTTACCATCTGAGGAACATCTCCAGGATTAAGCATCTAGTTCCATCTGGTGATCTGCCTACTTTGGTCCACGCCTTTGTGACCTCGTGCCTTGATTATTGCAATTCACTTTATCTAGGGCTACCTGGGGTTGATATCCACCACTTGCAGCTAGTGCAGAATGCTGCAGCCCAGTTATTGATGGGCACTCCCCAAACCTGTCATATTTCTCCGGTGCTGCGCAAGCTGCACTGGCTGCCGGTACATTGGTGGATCACCTTTAAAGTTGCACTTTTGACTTATAAAGCCCTACATGGATTAGGCTTGGACTACCTGAAAGAGATTCCGGTGCCTTACTGCCCCAGGCGATCGCTCCGCTCAGCTGATGAGGGGTTGCTAGAGATTCCTAGTTTTTTTTTTTAAATCTTCAGGGGCCCGTGCATTTATGTATGCGTCCCCGGCCCTTTGGAATTCTCTACCCTGTCAGCTTCGGGAGTGCGCGACCGTGGAGGGATTTAAACAGGCCCTAAAGACCTATCCATGGCATCAAGCCTACATTTCTTGATGTTACTTTATTGAATACCCTGAAACCCTGTATTTATTGTATTTATGTTCTCTGCATCCTGTTTTGTTCTTCTTGTATTTTACTGTTAAGGCGCCTTGCTTTTAGAAAGGTGCGGTAAAAATAAAGCTTATTATTATTATTATTTTGTATCTGAGGTACTTTTTCTTTCCCTTTTGGTTCATTAGAAGATTGTTTATCAGTCTTAGTAGGTGTGGTGTGTGGTACAGCAGTCTGCCTTGCAGCTGACATATCTGGCTCCTTTCCCCACATTACATATTCAGCTTTGTGACCTCATAGACTGTGACATCACTGTTGATTAGGAACAGCGCTCAGCAGCTGCCAGGCCAGTCAGTTGTAATGTCACTGTCAGTGAAATCACAGTTCTGATGATGTAGTGTGGGAGGCTAGAGACAGATGTCAACTGCCAGGCAAAGAGTTGTTCCACACATCCAGTACAAAATTGTCACATAGAAACTTTCTAATGAGCAAAAGGAAATGAAAAATACTTCAGAAATAAAAGATTACCACTAACTACTTCTTAAAACTTTATTATTTTCCTGTCTCACTATTTGGCTCCACTAGCTCTTTAATAGTGGGATTGCTCAGAATCCACCGACTCTGATCTAACTGTACAGGTTAGAAACCTAGGAAGCTGTGATTCCTTATCTGATTCTTCTTCAGATTCTTAAAGGACCTCAAAATTGGAATTGTATTTGGTTTTGAAATCCTAATTCTGAAATTCTTATCTAAAAATAGGTTTTAGGATCCATAGAAACATAGACGTTGTCGGCAGATGGGGACCTTGAGTTTTCATGCTCAAAGGTGTACCTCCTAGACTATCAATTCAATTTGCCCCACTCAGTTTAGGAATTTGGATCTTCAGGCTGCAATTCTAAACATCCTAATTCTGAAAATTGGTTGAAATCAACAACTCCAATTCTGTTGGTGAAGTCAGAGCAACCCTACTTGATAGTCGGCGGTTCATACATGGTGGTGCCGTGCTGATCTTCAGGCTGTGGAATAACACGATCCGATAAGCCATCCTTCCTGCTCATGCCAACCCCTCATAGATTTAATCCATCTGTCACTCCAGCCCCTGTACCTTCTTTACTAACAAACAATGCCTGTCATTTGGACAACCTACATTCTCCAGGAGACTCCCCTCACCCTGGAGAGCCTCCTTCCTGCCTCACATCCTTCTTCTCGCGGCTGTCGCTGAAGAATTAGGCCTGGGAATTGTTCAAATTAGAAGGCAGCGCGCAGGGCAAGACAGTAGTGAGACTAATGTGCCACGCAATAAAAAAGGTTTATTAAGGCAGCAGTGCAATGAAATTTATCAAAAAAGATTAACCCTACCTGTTTTCACCATAACAGATTCCAGGCATCTTCCAATTTTATTTGGTGGGAACATTTTCTAGTTCCACCAAAATGTGAGTATTTTATAAATGTTTTAATTTAATTTTCTCTTAAGAAAAAAAGATGGCTGCCACATTTGGCTTAGAAGTAGCTTTGTAGACCAGGCTAGGACTGAGAAAATGTAAAAAAATTATGGCGCATAGCATAGGAGGCACCCAGAAAAGTGATTTTGACAGGTATACTAATATTTCTATTATTTGTAGCTAGACTTGCGAGGACTATTCATGTCTTGACTCTTTACTCTTGAGTGCTCTGCTCGTGTGTTTCATCTCTTACCAGTTTTCTTGCAGCGCACGTGACATCTTGTGGTAGCATGTTGGTTTGAGTTTCTTTCGCTGAGAATTGTCCAGCCTACGGTTGCTCTTCTGCCTTTTTTTGGCAACTGATCACTAACTTGGTTTGATTATACTGCATGCCAATCACTAACTTTTTCATCTGGATGGCTATTTGTGTTTTCCATTATCTATACTCCTGCTCATTAGAAACAGGTGCTTTGCCTGACCGGTATAAAACTTAACATTTTGCTCTCTGTACTTACATAGATCTTCAGTTTGTTTATCAACTGTTCAGGTATTTGTATGAAACCCACATTGTACTATATATTTTTTCTGTACCTTTATAAACTGTATCACCCATACCTGTACTTTGTTGGACGTTGCTTATCTTATGTACCCTCACCCCAAACACACCTGAAATCAGCTGCCCCAGCTCAGCATGTCTTTCTTGGATGACAACGTTTAATTAAATATGATAATACATAATCTGTTTTCAGTCACTTCTGAGAGTTTATTCAAACACAGCACAAATAGATTCATTATGATCATGCTGTTTACACATAACGTGCATAAACTGAAAACTTTATAACTTGACAGCAAAGTCTCTGTTTGTAAAGTGCCTCAAAGAGTTCCTGATAGTTTCTTGGGTGTGTTGCTTACACACTGTGAGGTGTCTTGAATCCTAGAAACACTCTAGCTATATGACTGCAATCAAAATGAAAGTCAGTGCAAAGGAATGTGTAAAAGGTTCTCCTGCAGTAATGTTATCAGTAAAAAAACAAGCATTCGTCAATGCCGAATGTTTGCTTGCTGATATTAGCATTGGACATGCAGGAGTTAGACAGATGCAGAATAGGAATGGTAGTCAAGTATTGAACTCATGTCAACCCCACCTCCATCCTGCAGAGATGGACAGGCATTGGGTTGTGCCTTTGGGTCGTTGCCCATAACGCTCATGGCATTTCACCTTACCCTATCCTGTAGACACCGACAAGTGCTGATGTGTGCCTTGGGGTGTTCAACTTCACAGTCACCCCATTTCATAAGGACATACGCTGAAATGGGTGCAGTATAGGAGAATGGGGTGAATTCTGGATCCAAAGAGTCCAAGGCATACCTCGATGCCTGTCACTGGCTTCAGGGTAGGGGGTTGGGGGTGGAATGGCATGAGCATTACAGCCGGCAATCCAAAGGCACACCCCTGATGCCTGTCAGTCTGTACAGGGTGGGACGTTATGGTTAGAAACCCTAATGCCCCAGGTGTTTATTGGTATTTGCACTACAAATTTTCAGCATGGCCTTTTTGTGACCCCCACCTCATGAATGCATTTGGGACCTCTGCTCATGAACAGTGGCACTGTGATTTTGTTAATGTGTTCTGAACTTTGATTTCCCACAGCGACCATGCCATTCTGCGCCAGATGTGTGAAAACACAGATCGGGCAGGATGTGAAGAATGACAGCTGTACCATTCATAGGGAGGTGTGAAGAGATGGCAATGTTGAAAATCTGGAGTGAAAATATTAAAAATGCTCGAACTTCCGAGCATACGTGGAAACTGTGCAATGCATACTCATAAAACAGTCATTTAGTGGAATTATTTCACCAAATTTTCAACATAGGCATTTTGTGACCTCTGCTCATGAACACTATCACTAAGATTTTCTTAATATGTTCCGAACATTGATTTCCCACAGCGACCACGCCATTGTGTGCCAGATGTGCAAACACACATTTCGGGCAGGATACGAAAAATGACAGCTGTACTGTTCATGAGGAGGTGTCCAAAATGGACAATGTAAACTTTGAGTGAAATATTACAAATTTTTAAAAGTTCACAGTGTGCATGGAAACTACGCAACACTCACTCATAACACAGTCACTTTATGGACTTTTGCCACAAATTTTCAACATGGGCATTTGGGACCTCTGCTCATGAACAGTGTCACTGTCATTTTCTTAATCTGTCCCGAACACTGATTTCCCACAGCGACTACGCTATTCTGCGCCAGAAGTGCGAAAACACATTTCAGCCAGGATGTGAAAAATGTCAGCTGTACTGTTCATAAGGAGGTGTGAAAAAATGCCAATGTTGAAAATCTGGAGTAAAAATATAATAAATTCACGAAGTTACAGTGTGCGTGGAAACTGCGCAATGCACGCTCATAACAGTCATTTATTGGAATTGTTTCACCAAATTTACTACATAGGATTTTTAAAAGGCTACCTCATGAACAGTGACACTGTTGTTTCGTTAATCAGTCCCAAAAGGTGATTCAGCGAAATGACCGTGAAATCACCTTTCGGGACCGAATAACACCATGACAGTGATTGAATTCATAAGGAGGGGCCCCAAGAACCCCATGTTGAAAATTTGGTGCCAAAAATCAAAAAAATGGGCAAGATATCCAAATAAGTTGAAAAAAAAAAAACATTTATGCCATTATATAGCTTACCGGCAATTCTTCAGTTCGCGGTCGGCTTTGAAGAGTGCAGACATGTTCCTGGTCCACTGAAGATCGTCGGGTTTGGGCTCCAGAGGTAAGTATGTGGAGAAGGAGGTGTGGGGAGGTGAGGTGTGCAGAGTATGGGTGCAGGTTGTTGGGGGGGACCACGAGAGACAGCGAGGGACCATTTTCTTTACAGGGTAAAAAGACAACAGGACGATTTTGGCATGCTGGGGTGGGCTCCCAGCATGCCACCTGAATGTTGTTGGCAGGGGCTGGAGCCAGCAGGGACTGGGCACCCTGTCTGCCATACAGTATGCTTGGGGCTGGGGACATGAGCGAGGGGATTTGGGACGCCCTCGCACACAACAAATGGGGGGAGCACATTATGCCAATGGGGATTGGGTTACCCCATCAGCAAATGAACTGGGGAGGGGGGGCATGTTGACAGGGAGATTGGGCACCCCCGTCGGCTTTAACGGGGACTGTGAGAGGCGGTGGCTGTCTGTTGGCTTCTGTGGGGACTGTGAGAGGCGGACGGGGAAGCCGCTGCCCTGTTCATTGAAAGGGGACACCAGACAATGCAGATCTAATTCGCTGCTTCAGTCAGAGACCGCCCAGCAGCAAAAACAGCTGATTGCTGATGACGGGGCGCTCCCTGATTGCAGCGGCAAGTTTGTTTCAGGTTGGTGCTAAGCTACACCACTGCTGTCATGGACATTGTGATTCTCTATTGGTGCTACACAGACCAGCCCCAAAATGGGCTGCTGGCATTGGCAAAAACACTGCCGTGCCTCCACAACTCACTACTGCAGCAAGCTGCCCCAATATGTTTCTTGCATGCGTGCAAGCAAACATAAAAATCAGTAAAAAAATTGTAACTGTCTTCCTTTATTATGACACAAAGTTGAGAAAAAAGTCTGTATAGAAGCTACAATATTTAAATGTCCCCAAATGACTTCATAATGCTGTAGTATCAGACCTCATAGTGCAATGCAGCAGTGTAGTAAAAAAATTTTTTTTCCAAAAAACTAGTTCCAGCTACAGTTAATACAGATATTAGCATACCTGTCAACTTTACTTTTCCAGGTACCTCCTGTGCTGAGCACCCTGAATTTTTTTAAATTAATAATTTTTTTACTTTCTTGATCTTAAACCTTGCCAGCATCTGCTGTGGTATTTCTAAGCCAAATGTGCTTGGCCATCTTTTCTTCACGAGAAAAAAGCTACATTGAAATATTTATAAAATACTCACATTTTGGTTGAACTGGAACATTTTACCACCAAATAAAACAGGAAGATTCCTAGAATCTTTAACAGTGAAAAAAGGTAGGGTCAAATGTTTTGCTCAGTTTTGTTGTACTGCTGCTTTAACTTGACAATGACTGTGATGTCACAAACACATAGAATGTGAGGTCAGTTGTGGGTAGTCAGTGCTTTTGCAAGGCAGTGAAATACAGGCTGCATTATACTTGGAGTTACAGGACCGTGAGAACAATAATATCCATATGAAATAGTCCCATTACATATAGTAACTAAGTAGAGCATTTGAATGCCTGTATTTGTCAAGTCTTATCTTTTATATATATATATATATATATATATATATATATTCTCTATTGTGCCCCCTTGTCACAAGCTTCACCACTCCTCAGGGTCCTCCAAGGTATCCAGTGCTCAGGTAGACCTTCTCCCGGACCTCCTCCTGGTGCCTACCTCCATGCTGCCTAGGCTTACACCCCCAGCCAGAACAGGAAAAAACAGCTCCCCATTCCCTCCCCCTACCTGCAATTTGTCCTCATCAGCGCATCAGGATCATCCAGTTTCAGTCCTCTCTAGGGCAAGGTACTGGAGGCCATCGTCGGACTTAGCTGTGGGGCTTTTCCACCTTGGTTATGCCCCATCCCAGAGGAAGCCGTCTCGATAGGAAAACCAAGGAGCGCAAGCATGCAGAGTTTGCGGCTGCTCTGGAACTCGTCTGGATTCCTCCCCACCCACAGAATCCCCAAGCAGCATCTCCACCCGTGGTCACCCAGGTGGCGGTATTGCAGCAGGGATGGCAACCCTCCCACCCTGGAGGAGGACAGCAGTTCGTGAGACGCTCCATCCTCCTCCCCCGGCCGACCCCTGATGACCTGAGTGGCGCTGTGAGCGGTAGCACTACCACTGCACTGACAGATCAGCCCATCAAGTCTTATCTTAAAGATGTTTGCATTGTCACTACTTAAAACATACTGTGGCAAGGAGTTCCACAACTCATCACATAAAAAAATTATTTCTTATATTAGTCTTAAAGCTTCTTGCCCTTAGCTGTTTGTTATGACCTCTGGTTGTTTGTATGTTAATACTACCACCGAGACAACTCTTGCAGTTGTAAGAGTGGTGTCACACACATTCTTGGGGCATGAGAACGGTGAACCAAAGTCGAGTGGTTTTGATACTAAGAATGTAAGTGAAACCACTCTTACAGCTGTAAGAATGGTCTTGATGGTGGTATTAATATATTATTAATTAAGCATAATCAATACTAAATTAATTTTGAACAAAAAACTTTACCTGAACATGCCCGTTTCCAGGGCAGCTGCCTACGAGCCACTCTTCACAGAATAAGAGTGTCATGCAGAGAAAGCGTGCGCTCTGGTGGTCGGAGTGCTCCTTCCAATCTATAATTAATAAAGCGTCTTGAATTCCAGTCCAAGTTCTAACATGATATCAGTGCCATCAATTATATTGAATAGTAGAGCAGATCTCCTCATATGCCTTTTGTGGAGAGTAGAAAGGTTTGACAGTTTTAATCTGTTCTCACATCCAGAAGTTTCAGACCCTCATCATCTTTGTAGCCTTTCTTTGAATTCTCTCAAGATCGTATCTTTCTGGCGTAAGCCCCTCCCAAAACTGAGATACATAATCAGTAATTGGCTCACATAAGAGTTGTAAAGGTAATAATACAGTATATCTTTGGATCCATGAACAAAATGAATTTTAATAGTGTTCAACAAATTGCCCTATTGAACACCATTCTACTTTGCTTTTTGTTTTTAAATTAAGAGGTAATATAGATCCATAGGTCTTTTTCAGAATCAGTTTTTTGTTTAGAATATTTCCCAAGAAGGTATTTCTTTATTTTCAAGGATATATCTTGCAGTAGGTCACACCTTAGGAACCTTAGATGTTGGGTGTCAGGATCACACAGAAGCTTTTTTACAAGCGTCCTAAGTGGGGCCGCCCATGGCGACATCACTATGTTGACGTCCCTCTATATAGCCGTGGGTGCCCCAGGCCCTCCTCAATTCTTTCCCCACCGTCAATCATCACATCTCTGCGGAGCACCATCACTTCAGTCAACAGCCATTTCTTACGACTTCAAGTTTCTCTCCATTTTATTGTTTTCTCTTTCTAGTATTCCTTCACTTCAGTTTAATCTAAAGTGATCCCTTCCCCTTTCATTTTTATAGCCAGTTCAGACTTGCTCTTACATTGCTGCAGCTGTGGTCAGAAAATCTTTGATAAGATATTCACGACTCCTGTGTCCATTGTCTTGGCACCAGCCACGACATCCATGCCTGTGGACTCTGCAGTGGCTTCAGTCAGGCCACCTGTTACGCTGCCTGAAGGAGTTTAAGGCATCCCTCATGGAGCAAAGAGAAGGGCTTCAGGCCAGAAGCTCCTCAGCATCCCTAGCCCCATCGTTGGGCAAAGCCTAGGACAAATCCTCATCGAGGACCACCATCACAAAGAAGGGCTATTCCTTGCATGGCAGTCCTGTCGCTGCATCCTGCACCGACCACTTCAGAAACATCATCTTCATCAATGATGCTCACCTCTGCCTCACCTGCCCTCCGGGCTATAGGGCAGGTTCTGGCAGCCCTCACTGCTGGTGCAGCTCAGGCTAGCGGTGCCTTGTCATCAGAGGGCCCCTCCAAGCTCCTGTTGACACTCCACACTGTCTCCCTCACCCATCTGCCACAGGGGGAACGCTGCCAGTGCAATCTGTTGGCTCTGTCAGTGAAGGGTCTTCCTCACTGGGGCTCTATCCTTTGCCCCCACCTACTCAGCTGCACCTGCTGAATGCCCCTCCGCCTCCCCAAGGGGCTCAGTCAGGGCATACTGCTGGTCTGTTCATGGCTGGTGACGGGCAGTTATGGTCGGGCAGTCATCTTTGTCTGTCAATGCCCTTCCCTATGCCTTTAGGGTTGCAGGATCCTCAACTAGTTCCCCAGCCTGCCCCCATCCCTTCCTACCCTCGGTTGATGATTCCGTCATCACAGGGGCCTCTTTTTCCTCCAGCACCCCCTCTCAGCGCCCCGTCGACAGCTGTCACCGTCGATGTCCAGGCCCTATTCTCTTTAGTCCTGGACCTTGTTCAGCGGGTCGCCCCATTGTCAGGAGGACTCGCCCAGACACCTGAGGCTCTCCCATACCGCTCAATAACGAGGGCCGCTCCTTCATGCTCATCAATGTACTCAGTCCCCCCGATCCTGGGGATGATAATGACAACAATTATTGTCTGGATTTTCTCCAACCAGACAACAACGACAATGAGGTGGGTGCTGGGGCTAGAACTTCTAGCACCTTCGCCGTTTATTCACAGTGGATGACTCCTCCAACTATGTGCCTCACTCCCCCTCCTGATGACCCCTCTTTTACAGCTGTCATGTGCCAGCTGCAGGCAGCCATAGGCTTTGATTCAGCAGAACAAGATATTTCTCAAAGTAACCTGGCACACTGCTTGTATCTGCCAGAGTCTCCACCCCTCGTCATTCCCCCATCATTGACACCTATGAAGATGCTATCCTAGCTGCCTGGTACAGACCGCACCTGGTTCCCCCTATGCCCAGGAAGGTGGACAAGCTATATCAGGCCCACTGGGGGAGGCCCTTTTTTTCTGGGCCCCCACAAGCAGACTCGGTAGACATCAATGATGTCCACAACTGCTGTAAACATCCCCAGCATCTCAGTTCCCTTCCTCCCAATAAGGAATCTAGGAAACCAGACCTGATGGGAAAATGGGTCTTCGCTTCCTCCACCATAGCTATTACGGTACTTAATTATCTGGGGCATATGTTAAAGTACCAGGCTGATCTCTGGGACACCATTAAATTGGCTGCCCTGTCCTTCCTGAGGGTCTGCAAAGCAGGATATGCTGAAGACCATCCAGTCTGGTGCTGACATGGGCAGGCACCTGCACAGACTGCCCACAATGCCGTGGATGCCTTAGCTAGGGCTACGGCAGTAGCCATTTGCCTCCAGTGCCACTGCTGGCTCAGGGTGTCAGGGTTTGTGACTGATGTCCAACAATCAGTCCTGAATGCCCCTTTCAGGGGCCATAGACTTTATGGGGTGATGTACAGGATATCCTAAATGACCTGCAGGCTTCAGGTAGAACCCTGCATTTGGTATATTCCCTCTACCACACTCATTAGAAGAGTGGTCAGAGGGTGCCCTTTTGGCGGGTCACACACTGTCCAAGGTTCTCTTCCAGGCAGTTCTCCAGATGATAGGCAGCTGCGGCCCTGCAATCCCAGCAAGTCCACAAGGGGTGGAGGAGCAGGCCTGGTCATGGGCCCCCCGCCTGACTCTTTCCTCAAAACCCCCCAATCCGGTTTCTCAGGATGTGAGCATAGGGGGTTGTTTCTTTTTCCTTCTCGAGGGGTGGCAGGCAATTACTTCTGATGCGTGGGTGCTTCAGCTAATCCACCAAGTCCATACAGTACCTTAGAATTCATGGAGAGACCTCCAAACCTTCCACCCAGGCCCTTCTCTTACCTCCCTCAGCTCCTGTGCTAGTGCTGCAAGCAGAGATTCAAGTCCTACTAGCCAAAATGGCTATAGAACCCATTCCAGAGACCCAACGAAACAGGGGATTCTACTACAATTTCTTCCTCATCCCCAAGTCCACCAGGGACCTGAGGCCCATCCTGGACTTGTGCAACTTAATTACATGATTCAGTACAAAAGTTTGGGATGGTTACTCTCCCTGGTCTGCTTACCCTTGCTCCAGGAAGGCAATTGGATCTGTTCCCTGGATATGCAGGCCACCTATCTGCATATCAAAATTTGTTCTGCCCACAGGAAATACCTCAGATTCCTGTTCCTAGCAGGCGCTTCCATTTCAGGGTTCTCCTCTTTGACTTATCTTCAGCCCCCAGGTCATTACCACATGCCTGCAGTGATGAGTGGCCCTCAGGATGGAAGGCTTCTATGTCTTCCCTTACCTGGACGACTAGCTGCTCAAGTCCCTTCAGGGAACAGCTGGTTGTCACCCTGGAGCATACCCTGCAGCTTTTTCACCAGCTGGGGTCATGGTCAACCTGGCCAAATCAGTCCTGACCCCTGGCCAGTGTCTCCAATATGTTAGGGCCATTCTGGATACAGCTCAGGGCTTGGCCTTCCCTATCTCTGGATTGGGTGGGCAGCCTCATCACGCGAGCCTGGAAACTCTATTGCAGCGGTATGTCATGGCTGGGACATACTTCAGACTGTTGGGGCTAAGGGCCGCAGCCATTGCGGCTGCTCCCCTTGCCCGGCTCCATATGCGCATTCCCCAGTGGACCTTGAGGGTGGCGTGGGACCAGCGGACCAATGACCTGCAGCAGGTGGTCCTGGTCTCCTCCCCCATCAAGAAAGCCCCACAATGGTGGATGGAATCCCGCAACTTGCTAGCGGGAGTTCCTTTCCTCATCCCCTCTCCCCATCAAATCCTCACCTCAGATGTTTCCGGGAGAGGCAGGGGTGCACATCTGGGTCAGTTTCAGACCCAGGGAACGTGGCCTCCTCTCGAGGTGTATGCCACCCTAACAGCAACATTTCTATGGGGACATGCGTCAATATCGACTACAGCGCCATGCCACTGTAGAAGTGCCACTGGAAGGGGGCAATCACTTCCCCCGACTTGCACCCCCTCCCCAAACTAACTCGGGCCTGGAGTTAGAATCCTTTAGTTTGGGGGGTGCAGGGGGTGAAGAGACTTGAACAGTGTGGCTCCATGCCGACTGCAACTTGCGGTCACCATGTGGCCCATGGCTATATGCAGTCGCCAATCTTTTTTGTTGCATGGGCATATATAACCCCTCTCGAGGCCTCATTGCACATCAGTGTCCTCGAAATGTAAGCGGTCCTGTACAGGCTGCAAGCCTTCCAGTCCCACCTGTCTCCGAGCCCCTGCTTGTGCAGATGGACAGTGTCAGTGTAGTGCTCTACATCAACAAGCAGGGGGCGCACATACTCATACCCTCTGTGCAGGGAGGCAATTGGGGTTTGGAATTGGGCTCTGGACCACGGTCTCGAGCTGTCAGCCATCCATATCCCAGGCACCCAAAATGTCCTGGCGGATGAGCTAAGCCAGTCTCAGTCCAAAATGCATGCATGGGAACTGCTGATCTTGGTCACAGAAGACCTGTTTGACAGTTGGGGGCATCCAGAGCTGGACCTTTTTGTGTCCCCACACAACACAAAACTGACGCTTTTTTGTTCACTCAGTCCAGGGCCTGGGTTTCCTTGTAAGATGCATTGTCCCTTTCTTGAAAGGAGGTTTCTTTACTCCTCCACCCCTACCCTCTGATCCAGAGAGTGCTAATCAAGCTCCAGATGGAAGGTGCCACGATGATCCTGGTGACTCCCTTTTGGCCTCATCAGATTTGGTTTCAACTCTTACAGCAGTTGGCAGTAGAACCTTCATTACCACTCCCCTGTGCTCGTGCCTGCTGTTGCAGGAGTGGGGACCTTTCTACATCCAAACCCTCCCGGTCCCTCCATCTATATGTCCTGAAGACATAGCCATCACTAGATTTGGAGTATCCCCAAAGTGGCTGATGTCCTGGTGGCCACCAGGAAGCCCTCCGCCAGGGTGACCTACTCCATGAAGTGGAAGCGTTTTATTTGTGGGCAACTTCCCATCATATGGACCCATTCACCTGTCCAGTGAACCTGATCTTGGAGTATCTGTTGTCCCCGTCAGATGCTAGCCTCAAATATTCTTCTCTTAAAGTGCACCTTTCGGCCACATAAGCCTTTCATGTTCCCGAGGGACCGAGGTGGCCCAGCTGGATGTGGCACATACTTTCCTTAGAGGCATCCTGCATTTGAAGCCCCAGTCTGCAATCCTGTACTGGCCTGGGACCTGAATTTTATTTTGGAGAAACTTACATTGGCTCCTTCTGAGCCTGCCGTGACATGCGAGTTAAGCTTTCTGTCATGGAAATTATTATTTTTAGTTGCTATTACTTCTGCTCAAAGAATCTCAGAGTTACAGGAGCTCATGTGTGAGCAGCCTTATTTGTTTTCAACAAAATATGGTGTCTTTGCATACTGACCCTAAATTTTTACCAAGGTGGTGTCTGAATTACCCTAAACCAATCTATCCACCTGCGGTCTTTTTTTTGGAGCTTGCCAGTCCAGGGAAGCCTTGCTCCACACCTTGCATGTATATAGAATTCTGCTTTATTTTGTTATCCGTATAAAGGACTCCATCAAGTCCTCACAGCTCTTTGTTTCTTTTGCCCCTGGGAAAGAGGCCCTTTCAGTTTCGAAGCAGTGCCTGTCCAGATGGTCAGCCAACTGCATCATTTTTTGTTACAGGAAGTATGGTAAGGAACTTCCTGGGGTTGTTAAGGGCCACTTTACCAGAAGCATGGCCACTTCAGTTGCCTGTTTCAGGGGCGTCTCCACAGCGAAAATGTGCACTTTGGCTACTTGGAGTACTGTCCACACTTTTACAAAACACTACAGTCTGGACATCACCTCTAGGAGGCAGGCTAATTTCGCCCTGGCGGTGCTACAGAACCTTCTCTTCTAGAAGCCTGTCTTCTGTCCTCCCATTTTAGTCTCCTTTGTAATACTGCTTGGGACTCAGTCCTAAGGTGTGACCTGCTGCAACAGATATCCTCAAACAAGATAGAACAGTTACGTAGGAACTTATCATGACAGTACATATTCGAGAGAATCTCTTGCAGCAGGTCATGCCATTCCTCCCTCCTTCCCCCTTTTTTTTTCCTTTTTTTCCCTTTTTTCCCCCCTGGTTACCTTCTCTAGGATCTTAACTTTCTGGCTTCTCATGCTTCTTCTGGTTGGGCCTTCCTTCGGTTTCGTAGGAAACGCATCTTTGTGGGATGATCTCCAGCAGGGAACTGAGCCAGGCATGGGGCTGCCCACAGCTATATAGGGGAACATTGACGTGGTGACGTTGCTGTGGGCTGCCCTAGTTAGACTGTTTGAAAAAGCTTCCATGTGGTCCTGGCACCTAGGCCTAATGTTCCTAAGGTGTGGCCTGCTGCAAGAGATTCTCTTGAAGATATACTATTCTGCAGTAAGTTCTTATATAACTGTTCTATTTCAGAAGTTTTCCCTGGAAGAGACATACTGAGCTGATAACAGCTCATTTCCAGATCGTCTTGGGGCACAGGTATGGAAGATACAGTACAAGAAAAGAAAAAATAAATAGTAATTAACAGCATTACAAAAATAGTAGCTATATACAATAATACAGTACATCACTAAGAGAAACACATTAAGTTCCTTCAACTTACCCAGCTGATCTCTGACCCAGCCCAACACAACTATAAACCCTCCAGTCACTCCCTACTGGACTGGTTCTTACCTCTCACCCCCACCATATCTCTGCTGCCAATACCCTCCTTGCTGACTTTAGCGACCACCACGTGTTCTACTGCCTCGGAAAATTCACCATCTCAAAGCCCCATAAACTCCTCCAGATCTGGTCTTTCCAGTTGCTGGATTTGTCCTCCTACATGCTGATTTGGTGGCTACTGACCGGTGCCCATTTCATCTGCCAGTAACATCAGTTCTGCCTCAATATCTTACTACTGAATTCATGTCTATCTGGGATTAGCATGCCACCCTCATGAACCAGGGTCCACAGTTTACACCTCCCTTGGATCTCGGCTGAACTACTAGCCTGCCTTTATGCATGTGACCTTGCCTGGAAGACTTTATGTCCTCTGACTCCCCTGCTGACTTAACCAGCTACTGAGCCTTCAAAATGTCTGTACCAGAGCCACTAGGCTGGCCAAGGCTGATGTTTTGCCTCCACCATCTAGAACACTCTTAACCACCCCTCCAAGTTCTGGAAGGTCATCACTCCTATTCTCCCCCCTCCCCCATCCAGTCCTCCCCTTGTCCCCAAGGTGGGCACCATCCTCATTTCTGACCCCTCTATCTGTTGCTTCTGAGTTCAACTCATTCTTTACCTCCTGTGCCTCCTCCCTTTTTTCCTTCCTCCCCAACCCTCCCCTGTTGCCTCCCTCCATCCTACCTCTATTACCCTCCTTCTCCTTCTCTCCTATCACTCCTGCTGCCTCCATCAAGGCTGTTTGACCTTAATCCCTTAAGGGCAGGAACCCTGATGGGCTTGACCCCTACTCTCCACCTCTCCCCTCCTACCATTGCTCTACCTATCACTTCCTTTCTCAACCTCTCTTTCTCCCTTGCCGCTGTCCCCAACTCCTGGAAACATGCCACTGCATACCCCTTCCCAAAGGAGGTGACTCCTCTTCATCAGGCAACTACCGCCCTCTATCTCTCTGCTCCCCACTCTAGCCAAAATGCAAGAGCACCTTGTGCTGTCCCAGCTCTCCACTTCCTTGACTCTTCGTCTTTCTTTCACCCCTTTCCAGTCTGACTTCCACACATTCCACTCCACCTCTTCCTCCCTCCTCCAGCTTACTGACTCCATTCTCTCATGCATAGATCAGGGCCTTATCACCTTCACCATATTTGCTGACTTGGCCAAAGCCTTCCGACACTGTATCCCAATCCCTTCTTGACAAGCCTAAGGCAGCGGGGCTCTCTGACTCCTCTACCAATTGGTTCTGCTCCTAATGTGAGGGTAGGTCTCAATCTGTGCAAATTGGCGATTCCATACCCCCCCCACTTTCTATCAACACTGGTATCCCACATGGCTCCATCCTCAGCCCACTATTCTTTTTGGTCTTTTTGAATGACCTCCCTGCTGCCTTCTCCTCTGCATCCATCCACATGTACACAGATGACACTGTTCTGTTTGCCTCTGGTTCCTCCCCCTCTGATCTCATGGCCAGGCTTCAAATGGACTTCAGTAACGTTCAGCACTGGTTCCATACTAATCAGTTATCCTTCACCGCCAAAGAAAATGGTTTCAATGACCTTTGGCACTAGGTAGAAGCTCGCTAGGCTTACTGTCCTCCCCTCCTTCCACATTCTAGAAGGGGCCACTATCGATGATGTTCCATCATGTAAGTACCTCGGGGTCTGGCTCGACCGGCACCTTGATTTTTGTGGGAATGTAAAAGCCACTCACAATAAACTTCATCCCAAACTAGGAGTGTTATACAGGAGTAGAGGTTCATTCCTCCTCCTGCTCACCGTGCTGTTGTCCTGAAGATAATCCTTCCCATCTTAGACTTTGGCAACATTGTCTACAGTGCTGCTCGTAAGACCACCCTAGCCAGACTGGCTTCCCTCTTTCACTCCTTCTGTTGCTTTGCTCTGAATTGTCTGCCCTAAACCTACCACTGCTCCCTATATTCTTCCCTCTCTCTCTCCTCGCCCTTGAAGCCAGATGCCTCATTAATTGTGCCTTCTTTGTCTCCAAACACTGGCTTGTCTCCGCTCCCCCCTTATCTCCCCATTACCTTATCTTTCCTTTCTCCTGTCTTCCCCTCCTCCTTCCACTTACATCCTTCATAGCTCAGGCTACCACTTCCTCACTCTCCCTTCTAGGAAATAGTCAGCTGGCCAGGCTGTCTTCTCCTACCGTTTCCCCAAACTATGGAACTCCCTCCCCCTATCTATCCACTCTGCCATTTCTCAATGTTCTCTATCCTCTCTTCTCCCACAATTTCACCCTGCAGTTCTGCAATTGCACCTGATACCATACCATACCATATCTTACTCTGCTCCTCTACCCCCTACCTTACCATACCACACCTTCTCTGCTCCTCTAGCCCTACACTCTACCCACCCACTAACTGCCCTAGCTCACACTGTCACCCCCCTGCCACCTCTTCAATCTTATTGACATTCCTTTGACTCTCACTGAAGTAGCTTTCCCTGCCTTTCCCCTGTATAACTGCACTTTGTATCTCAAATAATGCGCCTTGACATCCATTGTTGCTTTGCCTTATTTTTGTATAAATGTTATTTGTTTGCTTTTTATATGATGCTTGTATTTGATACCTGTTTTTACTAGGTAATTGTTGCCCTGATTGCTTTCATCACCCTCCTTTACCCCCTCCTCCCAGGACACATCTGGAAACAAGCTGTTGTTAGCTCAGTATGCCTTTCCTGGTGAAACTTTTGAAATATATAAATAAATAAATAAATAATTATGAACATTGCAAGTCATAACAGTACAACAGATACATGCAGTAGATAAAATTGAGTGTGACTATGCAAGAGGAGATTACCCCTGAAGGCATGGGGAGGTGCAGGAGCAAAGTGGCATGAGCAGTATGAGTAAGGGAGAAGGAGATCAAAAGGGTAGGAGTCACAGTCATAATATAATATGTATATATAGTAGCTATAATCAAATTTGTTATTTTTCAACATGCATTACTAAAACCTTATCTGTTATCATTGTCTGAACTATTTATTAGACCAGTAACAGAAAACAGTGAAAATATATAGAAATTGCTAATAACATTTTAACTATAATTGCTTTAATCCTTTTAGTTTATTAGCTGCCTGGTTTTAAATAAATGGAATGTCCGTATGTCTGAAGTATTCAGCACTTAGCAACAGATGTAATCTTCATCTCTGTGTATCAACCTTGCATCCAAACAAGTGCATTGATTTTAAACAATACTTGGTTTGGTTGAACAGCTAGACCCAGAGCCACATGTAACATGAGAGTCTTGAGTCAAGTTACAAACAATAAAGATTTGGTTTTGCTTTCAGGCTCCGACATTGTTGTAAGGATAACATCAGAGGATGCGGACCTAGAGCTGCAGTTGCCGTTTGGCTCACAGACCAGACTTTTTCTACAGGAAACAAACAAAGCAAATGAAGGTAGGAATGACAGTCTTTAAATAGTGAAAAGTAACATCCATGCAGCCAGGACTGTTATTACTTTTGGTCTGTTTTTGCACCTTTTGTTACTCCCATCCCCCACCCCAGTGGTCTCGGTTGCCATAGCTGGACCTGTCCTTTAGCTAAAATGGGGGGGAGGCAGGTGAGTGTCTCTTCACCCGACCCCAGTGTTGCTTCTTGCTCAGTCAGCAGTGGCTCCACAAATACCAGGCAGCCTGCACCATCCATCCTCCCTCCCCAGGAACTGTGTAATCTTTTTTCTTTCTGTACTTTGTCCCCTTACTCTGACTGGTTGGCCCAATTCAGCAATATCCCCCGCTCTGTCACCCACTGTCTCAGGGACTTTCCTACTTCGGTTCAGTGCCCCACCATTTCCCCTGTGGTGGAGCCCCTGGGGTCCCTCAAGCTTTGAGAAGCGTTTAGTTAGATTGCTTGGCAGGTAGCCCAGTATGTGGTGCAGGGCCTATGGGAGGACTACAATTCATCTTGCTGTCCTGCGGTATTTTTTCTCCGTTTTTCTCCCCACCCCAGGACACCTCATGGGCAAGGACTGCCATGGATGTGAGCAGGCAGAGCATGTTCACTCTGCAGTTAGGAGGCCTCCGCTTCCCCATCACAGCTCCAGGATGCACCACCACCACCTGTGGCCAGCTAGGTGGCAGTAGTGCAGCAGAACTCACTGACCTCCCTCCCGGAATGAAGAGAAGGTCCTCTGAGACACTCAATCCTCCTCCCGCTGACTGGCCCCTGATGATTCCAGCTCATTTCTGAACCAAGGTCACCAATCTCTTGAGTTGTAGTGCTACAGCTGCACCAACAGGCTGGCAAACTGCAAAATATTAGTACTTGTTAGGGGTTTCCATTTGTAGATGTGGTGGAGGTATGTGTATTTTAATAATGTTGTAAATAAGGAGGAAGGTAAAGTGTTGCTTCTTTGTGTTATCTTGGTATTTACCAGAGACAAAAGAATGATCAGGTCTCTGACAGAAGCCAACTCAACTTACTGTACCTCTGATTGACAAGTTCTGGCAGTTAAATGGTCAATGTACTGGAGGTCAGAAATGTTTACTGAAGGCCTTAGCCTGGGAAGGGTTCTTATAAACAGAGTCTGCTGGAATGTGGTCTCCTCAGTTGATGTGTTAAGGGCCGTTTACATAGTTGCCTTTTCACTGGCGCTACCGTAGTGCTCGAGTTGCTCCATTGCAAAGGCAGCCATGTGGACACTTACCAGATCATGGAAGGTCAATCGCTGCTTCATTTTGGGAGACAAAAAAAACCTTTGGACGCAGGTCAGAGCAAGTGGAGTAAGCGACCATGTGGACAGGCTGCATCACTCTCTCTAACAACCAGGGGCCAATGTCAATCAGCAGACGAGCTCCCCCCGCCCCTGAGTCATAGCCCCGCAACAGCACGCCTTGTATTGGTGCTGAGAGGGGCTGTATAAATGTGCAGCACAATTGCTCTAGAAGGTTGGAGCAGCACAGGAGCGGCAACAGGAGGTAAGCCAGTCAGAGCAGCACAGGAGTGGGAACAGGAGGTAAGCCAAGCAGCCATGTAAACGTGGCTTTAGGCTAGCAGCCTATGCACATTCTGCCACTGTCTCTGCATTCTGCCCAGCTCTCTCGGACAGTTTGTAGTCGAAGGCAAAAAAAATGTAGGTAGCTGTATTTTACGGCACGGGTTTCATAAACTTAATATACAGTATGAACAGAATGAAAGTAAAAAACTTTCGGCAGAAACAGCTACATAGATGAACAAAAGAGGAGGGGTACATCAAAAAATGCTAACACTACTTTAAATTCAGATGGGGAGAGCATGTGTCGGTCTCGGCAAGTAAGAAGGAGACTACTGAGGAATACAGGAACTTCCTGTCCCAGAACAGGAACGGCTGAAGCTGTAAAGGTGCAGAGGCAGTAGGCAAGTAGGGAGAAAACAAAAAAAGTGAACGGAGAGAGGAAAGAGTAAGCATACCAAACAACAGTTATGGGGCCACAAATAAGACATGATGGAAGTGGTGCAGTGCAGTGGCTGTGGAGTGGCAGTCTTCTGGGAGACATTCTGGAGGATGCGGTGTTGTCCCATCTGCAGGCACCTCTCTGGGCAGAGGGAGGAGATTGCGCATCTCCAGGCTGAGTTGATCAGGATTCGGGGGGACCTCCTCTCCCATCCAGGGACCACCAAGGCTGATGCCGCTGCCTCAGAGATTGCCAAGAAAGAGGAGCGGTTGGACCATGGTGGGCCCAGGGAGTGTGAAGATGGAGGAACAGAGACGCATCCCTCCAGTTGTACCTCTCCACAATTCATGCACTGTTCTGGCAGAGCATGGTTCCTCTATGGAGGCATCTGCAGTGGAGACCACGGAGGATGCTGGGAACCTCCACAAAGGAGAGCCACAGGAGGGTGGCATGGGACCCCACAGGTGAAGGAAACAACTCCTGGTGAGGCATTCGGTTGTTAGGGGGGTAGAATTAGGGGAGGGAGGAGAGAGGGAGGTAAGGTGCCTGCCTGGAACCATGGCTTGGAGGGACAGGGAGCGAATCCTCAGAGTCGTGGGAGCAGCTGCACGGGGGAGGAAGCTGGACATCATTGTCCACCTAGGGACAAACGACCTGGCTAGGAATGGGATCAGAGCAGTGCAGGAGGAGTTTGTGGAGTTGGGGAGGGGCCTTAGACAAGTAGCATGCACGGTAACCTTCTCAGAGGTGCTGCCTGTCTATGACATGGGTGAGGCTAGGGTGCTCCATACCATAGGATTCAATCAGTGGTTGAAAATCTGGTGCAGAGCTCAGGGTTTTGGTTTCAGTGGGGGCTGGGGGTTCACCTGGAGGGATACAGGCCTATACTGGCACAATGGTCTGCATCTGTCCAGGAGGGGAACCAGGATCCTAGGTGATAGGTTTAAATGCTTCATTGGTAAGCGTTCAAACTAGCCAAGGGGGGAGGCACTGAAAAGGAGCAGGGAAATCCCAGCCCCCCCCCAAAAAAAAACAGAGTAGTTAGTGAGGTAAACACCAAGATAGAGAAGTCAATAGGGAGAAGGGCTGGGGTAAATGGAGAAATAAGTGTGACAAGGAAGCTCCTGCCACCCTTGAGGATCAACGTTTTTTTAAATCTGTTGCAACAGTTCTTCTATTTTTTAGCCTAATCTATTCTTTACAATTTCTAGTCCATAAGGTTGGCCACCTATGTGCACCCTTCCCTTTCTTGACTGTGCTATAGTGTCCTCTTTAATTTTCCTTTTCCTCTGAGGTCCTCATACAGGAGGTTATTTGTTGTGACCTCGAGCTGATATAAAACAGGTTGTGTTTATCATTGTTGGATTTAGTATGTAATAGCACTACTATGTCATAAAATACCTTAATGTATTATATATACTTCATGTTTTTGAAACCTGTAAATGTTGAAAATACCATGGCACTAGGTGTTTTTGATAAAGGTAAAAAGTACTAGTTGACTGTATTATAAAAATGAAGTTAGTTGTGCTATTTAAAATGCATGTAAATTGCTGTAAACTGAGAATCTGAAATATGTTGATATGCATATTTCTGATAATGCTTTGTATTATGGAAGTATGTGTGATGTTGTGTTTCTTTGAAACTTGGCTTATTGTCAGTGCCCTTTGGGCTAACCCTTGTTTTAGTGCTTCTGCACTGAGTTCTTTGTGTTTAGTATGTTGTGTTTTTTTTTTTTTTATTTGAGCCCCCACCACCCAAACAAACAATGCCCACATAGGGGTGGAGGCTGAATCTCAACCGCGAAGTAGATCAGAGATCAGTGAGTCAGTAGGTACTGGCTAAGAGTAAAGGAAAGACTTGCATAGTCTGTTGCTACAAACTGATGTCCTGAAGAAAGGATATGCCATTGCTAAAGGTTATCTCTGCATTTTGAATAAACATCACACAGAGATTGTGTGTTGAACTTGAAGTTTACTGTCTGATCCATCTGTTATCCCATACCCCCCTCCACAATAGGAAAAAGCAGTAAGGACAGGGATGGGGCTAAAAGGGGTAAGGCCATCAAAAAATGGAGGGTAATGAGTACCAACGCCCGTAGTCTGGATAACAAGCTCCCTGAACTAGTAGCCTTGATGGAAGAGGTACGCCTGGATATCATGGCAGTCACAGAAATATGGTGCAAAGAGAACCATGACTGGGATGTCAACATACCAGGTTACACAGTCTACAGGAGGGACAGAGAGAGTAGAAGAGGAGGAGGAACAGCTGTCTATGTAAGGAAAGGGATCAAAGCAACAGAACTAAAGGGTAAACAGGGAGGAGAGGAGGCACTGTGGGTCACCCTGGAGATAGGAAATGGCACCACAATCTGCACTGGTGTTGTATACAGCCCCCATCTCAGGGCGAGGAAATGGACAAGGAAATAATAGAAGCATCCTTAGGATGGCAGAAAAGGGGGAGATATTGTTGATGGGGGACCTGAATATGCCAGATGTTAACTGGAGCACCTTTGATGCAGCCACATCCAAAAGCAGGGTCATTCTCGATGCCCTGCAGGGGGCATGCCTCAGACAGCTAGTGTTGGAACCAACTTGGAAGAGAGCAGTCTTAGACCTGGTACTCTCAAACAGGGAGGAGAGAGGATCTCAAATTTAGAAGTGGGTAGCCATCTGGGCACAAGTAGCCACAAACAGTGTGGTTCACGATAAGCGCAGCCATAGAGTCAAGCCATACAAAAGTGAGGTACTGGAGTTTAGGAGGGCTGACTTTGTCAAAATGTCTCAGAAAAGCACTAGCAAACGGGCAAGAAGGAGGGTGAAGGAACAATGAGGAAACAGCAAACTACCATCATAGAGGCAACAAACCTTTGTGTAGTAAATAAATCAAAATGAAGAAAAAACACTATGGTTCTCAAAAGAGGTGGTGGGAAGGTTAGGGAGAAAAAGATAGCATTCAGGAAGTATAAGAAACACAGAAGGAGCAGGACAGAGAACTGTACCAATTAAAGCAGAAGGAAGTGGGAAGGCAGTCAGAATAGCAAAGGCCCAAACCGAGGAAAAGATAGCCAACTCAGTTAAGAAAGGGATAAAACCTTTTATAGGTACATTAGGGAGAAAAGAAAGACCAGGACGGATAGCGAGGCTTAATAAAGGGAGGTGGGTGGGCAGATGGTGATAGTGAAAAGCAGGAATACTGAACAAATACTTCTGCTCAGTATTCACAAAAGAAGAGGAGGGGAGTACCTAATCCAGTCACTAGAAGCACTCTGGATAGGGGAAAGGGAAGGGAACATTGTTTAACCAGGGAGTAGCATGTAAGCCGGAAGCTTGTTTCAGATGCAACCTGGAAGCACAAGAAGTTAAGTGACTTGGTCAGGATCGCACACAGTATGCACCTAGGTGGCTGTGGGATTCAAACCCAGGTCTCCAGATCTGCAGCTCAGAGCCTTAACCCACTTTGCTGTACTGCCTCCTCAGTCGATACCAGTCCATTTACAGAAGAAAGGGTTCCAAAAGAACTCCTAAAACTGAAGGTGGACAAAGCAATGGGCCCTGATGAGATTCACCCCAGAATTCTAAAAGAACTAAGGGGAGAACTAATGACACCACTGACTAACCTTTTTAACAAATCAAGGGAGGATGGTGTGGTACCGGAGGACTGGAGGAGGGCAGATGTGATTCCCCTTCACAAAAGTGGGAGCACAGCAGAGGCAGGAAACTATAGACCTGTTAGTTTTACCTCAGTGGTAGGGAAAATGATGGAATCACTTCAGAAAGAAAGAATTGCTGAGTACCTAGAGGCCAGCAGGGCACAGGACCCAAGGCAGCATGGATTTACAGCGGGAATGTCAGGTCAGACGAATCTGATAGATTTTTTTGACTGGGTGACCAAAGTAGTAGACCAGGGAGGGGTTGTGGACATGGTTTGCCTAGACTTTAGCAAGGCATTTAGTCCCACACAAAAGATTAATAAACAAATTACCCAGCCTGGGAGTGGGTCCCAGGGTGGTAGCCTGGGTAAAACACTGGCTGGACAACAGGACACAGTGGGTAATAGTAAACGGAGTCCACTCCGAAGAAAGGAGGATTACTAGCGGGGTACCCCAGAGTTTAGTACTGGGTCCGGCCCATTTTAATGTCTTTCTGTGGAGGTACTGGAAGGAAAAGTATGCCACTTTGCAGATGACACAAAGATCTGCAACAAGGTTTTTTATATTTGATTTTTAAATATATTTTAATGATTCATTTTAGACTGTTGTTTAACTTATGTATTTGATTTATTTATTGTTAAAGTGCCTTGGTTTTGGAAAGGTGCTTTTTAAAAATAAAGCTGATTGACTGATTGATTGATTGAAGATTGATACACAAGGGGGGTGTGGAAAGGATGAGAAGGGGCTTGGCAAGGTTGGAGGAATGGTCAAAAGTATGGCAGCTTAGATTCAATGCAAAGAAGTGCAAAGTAATTCACCTGGGAAACAAAAACCCAGGGGAAGAGTACACAATGTGGAGGGGGGGAGAGGTACTAACAACAACAAAAATGCAAAGGGACCTGGGGGTAGTCATATCACATGACCTAAAGGTAAGCAAGCAATGTGAGAAGGCAGTAAGGAGGGCCGGGGGGATACTGGGATGTACAGGAAGAGACATCACCAGTAGAAAACAGGAAGTTGTTATCCCTCTGTACAGTGAGTTGGTGAGACCCCATCTGAGTGATTAGTGCGAGTTCTGGAGACCCCATCTCCACAAGGACATAGATAGGGACAGCATATTCCAGTTTAAAAGTAGTGCCAGAACATGATATGAGACTGACGGGTGAACGACAAGGGTAATGTCAGGAATTTTTTACAGAGAGGTGATGGATGATGGAATAGCCTGCCCCAGGAAGTGGTGGTCACTGACAGTGGCAGGCTTCAAACATGCATGGGACAGGAACAAAGGAATATTAGAGATGGAACAAAAAGCTAAAGCAAGTGACCAGATAGGGTCACTGGCCGCTCTCGATCGTCAGGTAGCATAAATGGCAGACTGGATGGGCCTGAAAGCCCTTATCTGCCGACAGCATCCATGTTTTCTATTTTCTGCTTTCTTGGTCTAGCAACAGCAGGGAAGGAAAAGAGAAGTGGTTGAGCAGACAGCCATGTGGTGAAGTGATTTGAGCAACAGAGTTGAATTTCACCACAGCTCACAGGTTCCCTTGTGAGATACTGAGCAGTTCACAAACTTCGTGACCTTCCTGCGCACCAGTCCTCCCAGCTTTAAAAGGTGGGTAGAGACAGGACCCTACTGAAAATGAGCTGTATTGAATCACAGCTGGACTAATACACTGTAAATAAAAGCATGAGAGTTACAGCCCACCTGACAGTGCAGTGGCATCGCTGCTGCTTGAGATACCAGCGATCAGGTTCGGGTCCAGAATATGGCTGGTTGGAGGACTGGCAGAGGGGGACTGAGTAGCCAGAGGGCGCTGTCCTCCTACATGTGTGTGTGTTGGGGGGATTTAGGTCCGCTGCAATCCTGCAACTTGGGTGGCCACAGGGCGCTGTAGCTGGGAACCTATGATGCAATCAGAGGGCTGCCTGGTCTACTCTTTATTAAGTGTTTCACCCACACGAGGAACACTTAATGATTACTGCCAGGAGCTACCGAGAGAAACAAGGAAAATACAGCCCTGTCTCCAGGATAATGCCCATGGTCCTCAGAGGTTCCTCTTGTCCACCAGTAAGGACGCTCACCCCACCCCCACCCCGTAACAGGACTGCATTTCCAGTGGGGCTCTGACTCTCAACCAGATGGTCCTGGCTTGGGAACAGGAGGAGTTTCCAGGCAGGAAAGTGTTGGAGATGGAGACTGCTACCATGACAGGCCAATGGAAAAAGGAGGATCGGTGTGCAAGAGTGTAAATAGTAAATCAGACATTTCATGGAGAAGATCTGTTTGGTTAACTGCTGTAGCAAAATAAAGACATTTTCATACATATATACAAGATGTTATTCATAGCTAAATCTGTAATTAACTGCTAATCCCAATAAAAGTGCCAGTTTCAGCTATTTCATAAATATTTCCACTTTTGCCATCAATGGAGATTACAGTACTAATGAGGATTTTTTAAATGATGCTAGTAAAACAGTAGTGCACAGAACTAGTCTCTGGCTAATGGGGCTCGGTTCAGCTGTTACCATCTTTCAGCCTTCCAGCGGAGGTAGTGGGAGCGATCAAAAATACCTGGGATAGACATAAGAGAATTGTTGGGATAAGGAAGGGGGAGCAAGGGACAGCATCATAGGTCAAGTAGGATCTGCAGCAAAAATGAAGATAATAAAGATGGGCAGACTGGGTGGGCCCTGTGGCCCCTACCTGGCGTCAATTTCTATGTTCCTGTGTATTCCCTTGTATGGATGTGGCTTCGACCCCTGAGAGAACTAGCCACATTGATTCCTTCCGTCCATTCAGTTTCAGCAGTAGGGTTACCACCTGCCTGATTTTCGCAGGACAGTCCTGAGTTGGGCAGCTGTGTCCTGCAAAAAAACATGGAAAGTACTACATGTCCTGATTTTATAGTAGAGAAAATATTTTCTGACTTTCCACTAAATGTTGCAGAAAACTACAATACCTTAACTAAAACACCTTAAAATGACAAGAAACAATAGAAGCAACTATGAAACTACAATACTCAGCCTTAATTCTGATTATATAGAGAAAACAAATCTGTTGCATTGGTCGAGGTTACGTACTGTCCTGCAAAAAATCATGTTTTAGTAAGAAATGTCCCTATTCAGCAGAGCTTGGTTGTAAATGGACTGCAGCTCTTTGCAGAGAACACACCCACTTGTAGCACCTATAAACAGGATCACCATAGCAACCTCTTTTATGGCATTATTTGACTGACATTAGGAGTATGTTAGTGCAGTATTCAGACTACAAGCAGTGTTTAAAGTGCACTAAGAAATCATTTGATTAGCTGGTTAATTTTAGTGTTTTTTTAAGCTCTTTTTTTATTAATATATTTATTTGTATTTATTAATTTATTTATCTATCTAGTAGGCCCCTCCGTCTATTACAAGTAAGCAGACCACATTAAAGTTGTACAATACATACATTGCCATAAGAAATATTACATAGATAAACCATCATCGACTTATAAGTAAAATACGCAAGTTGCTATATTTGTGTATTTATTTTAAACATTTCCAACCAGGATGGCCCCATAACATGCAGCATCTCATTTTCATTGTTGTCCTGTGGAGGAAGGCAGAAACAATATAGTCTGCTCCAGTAGCATAAAGAATTTTAAAGAAAAACAAATGACATCAGATATATTGAAGGTGAACAGCTAGCACTAAAAGCCCAATATCCAGCTGGGGGGCCGATCCTAATTTGCATTTTGTGTACAAAAAAAAAAAATGACCTACTGTTTACTGCCGTACAGTAGATTGTAGCACGCTGATTCTGCTTACTCTCAAGCTTATATGTGCTGTAATCAAAAATCCCCAGGATCCCAAGCAGTTGATGTCAGAGCTAGGCTGCAGCAGTGGGAGATTCAGTAGCATGTATTGCATGTTAGATCTTCTATAAGCTCAGATCAGATGCTTGCTGGAACTCTCCCAGGACTAGGTATGGTCCTCTGTGACTATGACTTAGCCCGGAGGACAGTGGAACCAGCAAACAAAAGACTGGAATTGCACACATGATGCACAGAGTGAAGAGTGCATATCCATTGGTGTATCTGGCTTGCTGGCACCCCATGACACCGGCGCGCTCTAGGAAGGAGTGCTGTCAGAGGGGGAAAATGGCACTGGCTGTTCAGATGAAACCTTGCCTACTCCACACATCCACATCGGCATCTACTACCAATTTTATGGGGCATGTCTACATTCCATCTCCGCCGTGGGTGGCTGGACAAGGTGGGGAGGACTGCCAAAGAGCTGATGGGCAAACCCGGCCTTGGGGTGGGGGAGTCAAGGGAGAAATGTAGTGGTGTGACATGTGTGGCCTGTGGAGTCCTAGGAAGATTGGTAAGTGGAGCTTCAAGGGACCAGAATGTAGTGCTGGCAGAGGTGGAAGGATGTTCTAGACAGAAGGCCCTAGCGAAAAACAGAGTTAAAAAAAAAAAGAACCAAATAATGACTTACTCGATTGAGTCCAAGGCACTCTGCCCCTCTCAACATGGCTTTATGAAAGGCAGATTGTGCCTAACCAACCGTGTCACATTCTTCGTGGGGAGAACAGAGAGGTGGATAGGGGGGTGGCTGTAGACATAGTCTAGTTGGACTCCAGTGAGACCTTTGACACTGTGACTGTGTTGCATGATAAACTGCTGATGAAAGTACACCAGTGTGGTATACTGTACGTGATGCATATAGAAGGTGGATTATTAGCTGTCTTGGGGGCAGGAAGCAGAGGGTTGCAGTTGACAAACACTACTCTGTGTGGAAAAGAGTACTTCGTGGAGTCCCTCAGAGATGATTTCTGGGGCCATAGCATTTTACCATTGTCATAAATTACCTGAAAGCTGGAGTTTCCACTAATTTGGATTTGGTGGCCTGTGACTCAAAGAAGGCTCAATCGCTTGCTGAAAAAGCTACAACTGTGACAGCGGGTCTTGCACAAGAAAACAAACTTTTGCACCTCCACCTTAAGCATCTTGAGAATCAGGCCCGTCGGTCTAATGTTCACTATTAGGGGTTCTGGAGAGCATGAGGCATAGACCTGATGGGCTTTGTTACTTCTACCCTGGCTACCCTGATCGGTTTTCAGCAAGAGGGTGTCCTTATTAGGGCCTACCGAATTAATCCTCTTCGTCGCCCAGCACAGGAGGGGCTGGCTTGGGCCATCCTCATTATTACAGCGGGACCCATGGTGAAGAAACGGATCTTGAGGACAGTGAAGAAAAAGGGCCAACTTCAGCTCCTGGTTGGTACTCACATTTTTTATCTCCCCGATCTTTCCTTTGCGACTCTGCAACAGAGAAAATCCTTTGAGGCTATCCTAGCCAAATTGTAGCAACTGGGAATCTCACATGCCCTTTTATACCCTGCTAAACTTTAGATTGTTTATGCTGGTAAGACCTATCTATTTACTGATCCAGCTGAGGTGGGAAAGAGACTACTCAAAATTAAAGCTGACTTTAGGAGCAGGGACGTTGCCGGTGAAGGGACTGATATTTGTTGTTTATGTTTTGTCTGCCTAGCCTTCACCAGCTTACAATGCAACCTTAAGCGGTTTCCCTCAAGCTGCTTATCTCTGTGGTATTGTTATTGATTTTTTTTTAAGTGGCTAGTTTTCCATTAGCAGGTTATACAGACCTGCCACTAGAGGGATTCTTGGTCTTCTACATAAGTCACTGTATTCATTTGTGGGCAATATGGCCTGCATTATCATTCTACTTCTTTCCCGGTGCTGCTACAAGGGGACTTGAGTCTGAAGAGTGGATGGCCACTAACTAAGCTGCTCCTGCTCTCCTTGTTCCCCTTTCTGCTGTATTTTCTCATCTAGGTTTTAAGTGAGTACCTAGGTGGGCAAATTACTTTAGAAAATATTGCACTATACGAATCATGAGACCACTCAATCTGGGACCATGGCTCTCCTTATTGCGCTTTATTGCTCTAAGGTGCAGAGTTTTCAGCAATACAGTGCAATTCAAGTACCTCAATGCAATTCAGTTCTCCAATGTACCTTATCAATACCTAATGTTATAACAGTCTACCGTGCAGACACTATGTCATTCTCCTCTCCCTTTTAGCCTATTCCCCGGTTAGCCTACACCCCTTGCTTCTGTCCTCACCTATATCTGCAAGCACTTACATTGATCACGATCAACTGTCATTACAGTGGTGCCACCTCTTGCGCAGCGCACGATAGGTTGCGCAAGAAATAAAAAAGCAGTCTCCATTCTTATCAGCTCCTTAAAGAAAGTTATACTTCTGCTTCTTCTCTGCTCAGGAAATGTGGAGCTCAACCCTGGCCCCCTCCTACAACTTACCTCGCCTATCGATTTTGCTGAGGCCACAGGTCTCAAAATGATGATGGTCAACATTTTAAGCCTGCCTAAAAAACTTGTACAGCTGCAAACCTGGGCTGCACACATTAACCCAGACCTTATCATAATTACTGGGTCGTGGTTAAAAAAGACGAACACTGATCAACAAATATCACTGCAGGACTACAATTTATTTAGAGCAGACAGAGAGTCTAGAGGCGGGGGTGTGGTTATCTATGCCAAATCTAAGTACTTGGTCACCAATATTAGTTGCAAATCTCTAGCCAAGGAATTTGAGTTAGTTTCGCTGAGCCTTCATCTCCCCTCCTCGGAATGTATCATTATCCTAGGTGGCTATAGACCCCCGTCTGGTGGTGATGAAGTCCTTAATCTTTTGAAATCCATGTTCGTAGATGCAAAAACTGAAACAATATTTCTAGGAGATCTAAATATGGACTGGCTGTCACCTAAATCACACGGCCTCAAATCCCTTTGTGACGAGCTAGGTCTTGGGCAATTAGTCAGTGAACCTACAGAACAACACTCTAAATACTGCCAACAGTTCCATTCTAGATGTGGTACTAACCACCCATCCACAAAATATCTCATTTGGCAGTGTTTCACAGCGACATGGCGATCATGGAATTGTTTCTTGCATAAGATCTCAAATTAAGGCCCGTCCGCAACCCATCTTTATAACAAAAAGATCCTTTCGCAAATTCAGTGCAGTAAACTTCCTATCTGACCTGAGCATGATCAGATGGCAAGATCTTTACCTAGCCAAAGATGTCAACAAGACAGCTTGCATCCTTAATGACAAACTCACTACAATAATAAATAAGCATGCCCCTTTCATCAAAGTAAGGGTACGGAACAATTCCAACCCCTGGTTCACCTCGGATCTCAAGGCAGCCCTTATAGCTCGAGATAAGCTCTAGGCTAAAGCTAGACATTCCAAAGAATCTTCGGATTGGCAGGCCTTTAGAACAGTCAGGAATAACTGTGTGAAAAAACTTTGCTCTGCTAAAGCTAACTATTATATTTCTACTCTCGAACAAGCTAAAGGTAACCCTCATAAAATATGGAAGACTATCAAAGCTATAGAAGGACAGCCCATGGCCCCCTCTGTCCCAACAAAGATAGTTGCAAGTGGCAAGATTGTGGAAAATAAGTCCCTAATCCTGGAGGAACTTAACTCCCACTTTGCCACAGCTGGATTAGCTTTTGACTCGTCACCTTATGCCGGTGCTGCGGTGAGCCACCATACCCCTCCCGCCACATCTAGTCCTGCACCCAGCCCCTTCCAACTGCGCCGAGATAACTTATAAAGAAGTAGAAGATTCTCTTAACTTAGACACCAAAAAGCGCGGGGATGATGGCTTGGAACCCTTTTTCCTAAGGTCAGGCTACCCCATCTCACTGCCCCAATTCTCCACATCTTCAATCTTTCCATTACATCTGCTAGTGTGCCGTCCTGCTGGAAATCAGCACATATCCTCCCTCTATTTAAATCTGGTGACCCATGCGATGTAAACAACTATAGGCCTATCTCCATATTGCCTATCCTTTCTAAAGTTCTCAAAAAATTGATCCATATTCAGTTAAAATCTCACTTGAAACCTTCTCTCTCTCATTAACCCAGCTCAATCTGGCTTCCGGGCTAATCATAGCACAAGCACTGCACTAGCAAAAGTAACCAATGATTGGATCTCTATAGATGCTAAGAAGGTAACTGGTGCAGTCTTTTGGACCTCAGCAAAGCTTTTGATACTGTTGATCACAAACTATTAGTCAATTGCCTTGCAAGTTGGGTGCCACATACCGTACCACCCAGTGGTTCTCTAGCTCTACCTAACTGGAAGATTCCAAAAGTAAAAGGCGGAAGGCTTTTTTCTGCTGTCTTGCCAGTTGCAAGAGGAGTCCCAAGGATCCATCTTAGGCCCTGTCTTGTTTTCTCTGTACATTAATGACTTAGATGCTAACATATCTACGTCCAATCTGCACTTTTGCAGATGATACTGTGTGTATACTTCTGGCTCATCGTTATCTGAAGTCAAGGGAGTGCTTCAAGCGGACTTGCACAACTTGAGCATAATCTAATAAAGGCAAAGCTTCTGCTCAATGCTAAGAAGACTAAAGCGATGATATTCTCCGCAGTGCTGTCACAGGCCCCCCCAATACCCTTGCCCAAGACTTCATTGTCACCACGCTAAACGAGCCTCTGGAAGTTGTAACCAAATTTAAATATCTAGGTATCTGGATCGACAATAAATTATCTTTCAGTGACCACGTCGAAGATGTCTCTAGAAGGTTAAAAGCAAGGTTAGGTTTCTTCTACAGAAATAGGCCCTTTTCCCCTTGAAACTCGAAACAAGCTTGTACAGGCCACTTTTCTCCCCCTACTCGACTATGGCGATGTAATCTATTCCTCCACCACTCTTGCAAATCTAAGTAAACTGGACATCCTTTATCACTGTGCATTACGGTTCATTACCAACTCCCCTTACCGTTTGCACCACTGTGACTTATATGCAGCTGTTGGTTGGACATCCCTTACTACTAGACGCCTGCTCCATGCTGGGCTATGGACTCTTAAACTGCTCCTGCAGAAATTGCCAAGCTATCTCTCTTCCCTTACTAGTATCTCACATAGTGCATACTCGTTAAGAAAATCTGACTTTATTATGCTTGACATACCAAGGACGGACTTCCTTTGTAAACGTGCATATTGCATATGCCCTTCCTCCATTTGGAACCAATTACAGATCATACTGAAACTAACTAGCACAGTTTCAATAAACTTCTACAAATCGCTAAGTTCAGCTAAAATAAAAGACACCTGTAACTGTCATTAAGTCTCTTCCTTCCCCATGTGTGCCATATTTATCCACTGGTAAGGTATAATTGATTTGACATATTAACTGCTTTCCCTTCTACTCCTGGCTTTATCTTTGCTTACGCTCCACTGCTACTCTATCAAATCACTCCTCCTCCCATATCAGTTGTAGACTGTTGTTTGTTCTAGCTGCCAAAATACTGTATATGTATTGCACGCACCAGTCATCATGTTTCATTTATCAGTATGCAACCTTTAAGTCACTTCCCTGTCTCATATCAATGTTTACCACCTGCGGTCACCCTATGTGGTACCCTTGCATGTATATCCAGCCTGTATCATGTAACGTGCATTTCATGTATATACTGTTATTACCTATCTGTGTTTGTGCTTTAAGTGTTTATGTCACAGGACCTCCTTGTGAATGAGCTTGCTCAATGGAGTTTTCCTGCAATAAACTTGAATTGAACTTGGTTGGGATTAACATTTACTGTTATAGTTGGACTTGTGTCCGTTTTCTGAATGTTTCATGTTGTTTAAATAGCGTTATGTTTCTATGTTAAGTACATATTCTAATACTCTATTTCTTATACTTTACTGAAATTATTAAAATAGTATCCTGCATATATGTTTCATTAACTGCAGAGGGCTAGGCTTTAGTCTCGGATAACTGTTTTATTTCCTTTTTCTATATCCATAATTGAGCTGTTGTGGGTGGACTTCTCTGGAAGTCGTTGAACTTTATTATTGGGATTGATTTCCTTACTACATGGATTTATGAGGGGTTATTATGACCTATTCAAGAGTGTTTCACTCAGGGACTTTTTGGACTTAACCTTTTTTAGAATCGAGTCCACAGTCATGGTACAGATGGGCATCTTTGAGACTTTCCAGGACACTGCTATTTTATATTTGAGAAATACTCCTTGATGATGTAACAAAGGGGAAGAAGTGCCCAAATTCTATGTCTAACCTTCCTGTTTAATGATTTCTATGCCTTTGCACCTTGAATATGCATATTGTCACAATATCCATAAAGTATAAAAAGCTGGAGTTTCTAGCAGACTGCCTAAGTTTACTGATGACTCTAAGCTGGCCTGGGTGGCAAACTTCCTTGAGGATGGGTACAATCTTGGGATACTTGAACAGGCTGAGCTATTGGTCAAACTCCTGGGGCCAGATTTGCAAAGCTTCTCGAATGGCGGCTCTAGCTGCAGTACCGTGAGGAAGGGTGGATGGTGGTGCCTCACTGTCGTAAGCCTCAGGCAAGGCAATTTTCATCTGTGAAGCTTATTTTTTTTTGTATTTATTTCTTGACCTGGGCTGGGCCCAGCAATGTGCTGCATTTTCTTTCTTTTTCCCCGGTTGTTTGGTTTCTCTGTGTGTGTGTGCCTTCTGCTGACTATAACTGCACCTCCCTCTGTTGGTGCTGTTTAATTGGCTGGTGGTGCTGGCATTTTACAATTAATTTGGTGCCAATAGCGCCTTTTGCCTGCTTAGTTTGTCTCCCCAAGAAAATCTAATTTGTTTGACTGGTTGGCAAGTGGCTTTCCAACTTGCCACACTGTGGTTGATGGCCAGAGGGAGGGCTTTGTGATTGGCCGCTCGCTCACAGTGTGTTAAAATCAATGGGACACTCTCTGATACCGTCCCATACACTCAGGGTTCCCAAGGCTCCATCCTGGGCCCCTGCTCTTCTCACTCTATC
Source organism: Neoceratodus forsteri (assembly GCA_016271365.2). Lineage (NCBI taxonomy): Eukaryota > Metazoa > Chordata > Ceratodontiformes > Ceratodontidae > Neoceratodus > Neoceratodus forsteri. The sequence goes on from CM057451.1 coordinate 1,100,950,586, forward strand.
TGAACACCCTGCCCAGTGCATGCTCTGGCAAAATTCTTCTGTATTCAGATGATGCTGTCATTTTGCCACCCACTGCAATCCCATCCCCTTCGGACACTCTACAGCAGTCTTTCAATGATGCGAAGCCTGGTTTAAGGGAGCCAGACTCATCATTAATCTTAAAAACCAAAGCTATGCTCTTTGCCCACCCCAAAACAAAGCTAGCAACCACCCACTCCATATCCTTCCTAGTACCAAACAGCCACTGGAACAAGTCTGCTCCTACAAATACCTTAGGGTTACCTTGACTTAGCCCTCACATTCCATGGCCACATTGATGCCCTAACATCCGCCACCAACACAGGCAGGCATCCTCTTCCACAGAAACTGCCTTCCCCAAATGCTCTCCGGTTCACTGTTGTTACATCTTCAGTATTGTCCCTGTAGACTATGGCTCACCAGTCTATGGTGCTGGCCGGTTACCACTGCCCTCAAAAATTCATCAACCCTAAAGCCTGCAGACTGATTACTGTTGCCCCAGGCTCACACACACCTGTCAGCTGTATGACGGTTAAAATCCTTACCCTAGATGAACGGCTCGCTTATCAAACCTGCCTCCTCACAAAAACCCTACGGGCTCTCCCTCCTGGGGTGACGGCATCCATCCACCAGATCCCACCTACTATTGCAACACGGTCATCCAACAAGACCACTTAATGGTCCCCAGATCAAGAACCACCCATGGCCAGAGGTCCTTCTGCTACAGAGCCCATCCTGGTTTAACTCTCTCCCTGCCCCCATCACCAATGCCACCCACCATCTCCAAGTTCAAAACCACCCTTCGAAACCAACTCATCAACACACGTAGAGCTGCTCCTGTCTCTGAGGCAGCCTCCACCTCACTTCTCCACTATGACAATGCCCACCGGGCGGTTTCTCCACTTAGCCCAATTCCTACCACCTCTTCCCACACCATACCTATGTCTAACCTGGCCAGTGCCTGCTGTTTTTATGGTATGCCAGTAGATTGCTCAATATGTGATACCAACTTGTGTAACACCTATTTCAATTACTTGTACCCTGTAACTTAAATGTATTTTGTCTGACCTCAGTGTGACGTGGCGCCTCTGATGAATGCCTATTTCAGCAACCTGTGCTATGTAACCTAAAACTCTATGTATGTCCTCAATGTGACGAGGTACCTTTGGAAACGAGCCCCTGGCTCAAAGGTTGTAAACTGATTTCACAATTAAATAAATAAATAAATAAATAAATATTAGGCGCGGTACGCATGTGTCTTTTGTCTGCTCGATTCTGTAGTGAGGAGGTCTTTCCACCATGTAGTGTGTGTGGCAGGATGGCCTAGAAAGTTGATGGAGTCAGGAGAGGTGGTGGTCCAGGTGCCCAGCCAGCCCAGAAGAGAGGAGCAGCTTAGCCGGAGAGGGAGAGTAGCCATCAAGTGCCAAAACAGATGTGGTGGGACTTGGGAGTCAGCAGTCGGCTGAGAGAGAGAGTCCAGGATCGGGTTGGGAGTCAGCCAGTCAGGAGTCACACACACCACACCACCAGGCAGCAAGTAGCAAGTTGCAAGGAAGGCCAGCAGGCTGAGCAGCGGAATAGCAGTGCGGTACTGTTCCAGAAGGGGTCGAAGAGTGGAGGAGCGAGTGGGTTGGGTGACTCGAGAACACCAGGTGGGGTTAGGGACTCAGGAGGCTTAGCTGTTTCAGTTCTGTAATGCCCACCCAGTTGCTCCTTGGAAGCCTTATTCGAGTCCTCCTCCTCCTTGTTCGAGGGAGGGAAAATCCAATTTCAAGAAATCAAAAGGTATTTATGGTTGCAACAAAAATGTACATCGTTCTTGAATTTGCACTTTGTGCTTCATGATTTTCAAAAGATTTGGATGCAGAGTGCCTACGCTGTAGTCAGGGAGGTGCAGGGCTTACAGCAGCAGTGCAACAAAAAATATTTTTTTTCCAAAACACTAGATTCAGGCTGCTACAGTTAGGTACCTCCTAGGTTTCACACCATGAGTTTTATTTATTTTCTTGTTCTTAACACTTACCAGGCCTCAATGCTATTTCTAAGTCAAATGTGATGGCCATCTTTTTTCTTGGGGGTGAAAAACACTTCATTAAAACATTTATAAAATAAAAAAATGATGTAACTACAACATTTTATGACCAAATGAAACTGAAGCTGCCTGAAATTTATATTAGAAAAAAGATGGAGTCATCACTTTTTTTGCCCACATTGCACTGCTGGTTTAAGCTTTGTGAACTGGTTCTGATGTTTTGTGTAAGGGTCTGAAAGTCTCATGTTTTGTGTATGGGATCAGAAGTTTGGAATAAGGTGTCCAAGCTTATGTTTATTTTATTGACCATCTGACTGAGTACACTGGTGACATAAAGATTGATTTTTCAGGCATGACCTGGTACTAGTATGGTACAGAGTGCATACATGGGTACAGAAGGCCACAGTGAAAGTCATACAGTAGGTCTGTGAAACTGTACAAAAGTTTCAAACAGTTTTAGTGAGTCATATAAAGGTGTGTGTCTGTGTGTGTGTGTGTGTGTGTGTGTGTGTATAACTCTGATTTCTCTGAAAACAAATTTTCCTGAACACCCACTGGTCTTTAGCGAGTTTAGTACATTAAAATTCTGACAGTGATGGGATCTTGGCTCGTGAGCTTGTGAATCTGGTCACTTTAAAGTAGAGGCTATGTTTTATGTTCACAACGCACACTACATTTTATGTTCAGGGCTGTTGCAATTTTGGTTTCTGCAGTAAGCTGGCAATGTGGCATCAGGGAAGAGAGGGAAGTGTAGACTATTAGTAAATGTTGTTTGTTGGAACTTGATTACTAGCAAAACAGAGCTTCATTTTCCTTTTCAGCCAGCCAGTCTCCCATATCTCATATTCTAGGGGAGCAAAGTATTCCCTGAAATCAGGGGTAGGGAACATGTAACAAAAGTGTGTTTTTTTTTTCTTCAAGAAAAGCCCCAAAACTCACCACAGAGCATGTAAACCCCTCAGAGCTTCTGGGGCCTTGTGGCCCTCACACCCCGGCTTTTTTCTGGGTGGGGGTGCCAAATTGAGTCTCTGCCCAGGGCACCAAAATGCCTTCTTATGGCTCTGCCTAGCTTCTCCAACAAATGAAACATGGGGCTTGCAGCATTAAGCCTGTTGTGAAAGTTCCATCCGCAGTAGCCGACTGCCACAAGTTAGACCAACTTTTCTGGTCTAGCTTGTGTCAGTCTTGGGTACCCTTTTTACCAGGCTTGCACCAAATATCTGGCACGAACTGTCGTAAATCAGATAAATTATCGCAACTGCACCCAACCTACTGATATCGGGCACAGTGGTAGCAGCAGGTGTGCAGCTGCACAAAATGTCTTTGACGCAGGGTTTGACGAAGCCCTGCATCACCCTTTTGAAAATCCATCCCGGAGTCTTGGATTCAGTTTGGTCAAGTGCCAGGTGCTACATGGAAAGGAAGAAATGGGGATACGTATACACATACTATGGGGCTCCGCCTGCTGCAGTGGTGCAGGAAAAGGATGTGAGTGTCACAACAGGCAGAAGGACCGTGTGTGACAAGTAGTGCATAGCTGCTGTCGAGAAGGCTGGAAGAATGCAGGGGCATTAAACAGAGGAGACTAGCAGGGCAGGCGGAGCAACCTTACTACTTTACAAGACCCTGGTCGGGCCTCACCCAGAACACTGTGTGCAGCTTTTGTTTATTTATGTGAATTTTGTAACCAGGAAAGGCACACTGAGCTAAGGCTTATTTCCAGGTGCGACAAGGGAAGAGGGAACAAGGGCATGAGCAACAATGAAAGTTACTTTAGGGGAAATAATAAAGTATAAGGTCACACAAATCATGAACTCAAGTACAGTCATTTAGCTGGTGTAATATATCAGATGTTATAGAGCAGTGCAGCCCTAGGGCAAAAAAAAAATCAATTAAAAATCAGAGCTAGGGTTGGGCAAAAGAAGTAGAATGTACAAAATGGGCAAACACTGAATGTCCAATAAATACAAGTGTGTGTATGTTAAAGGCACAGAAGAGTAGAAGATCAGAGAGTGGTGAAGTAAGTTAAACGTGCAAGAGCAGGAGGGAAAGACTTTCGAAAAGAGGATGTAAAAGCTAGATAAGAGGTGAAGAGGCGGAGGGAGGTTGGACATTGTTTCAAGTTGATGGAGTCAGCACAGAATGAGAATGAGAACTGTCTAGAAGAAGTTTGACAGGCAGGAACAGAAATACTGCGAGAGAGGAATTGAGGGAGTAGCTGGACGGAGGTATATAGGATAGGAGACAGCTAAGGTAAGGAAGAAGTGAGGAAAACCAGAATTTAGGAAGAAAGGAAACACAATGAAGTAGACAACAGGAATCCAAGGAGGGCAAGGAGAGGGTTTAATAGAGGAGACAGTGATGAATGACAGGAGGGAGTTTAAAGTAAAGCAGCAGAAAGAATGGAAAAGAGGATCCAACCTGGCTGGGTAGGTTTGGGGAGCAGCCCAATAGACAATGTTGGCATAGTCAGACACTGGCAAGATCATTTTTGAAACAATTTCCTGACAGACTGGGGTGGAAGGCATTCTTTATTATGGTAAAGGGCTTCAAGTTTAGAATGTAATTTCTCAGAAATTGCATTATTGTGTATAGAGGAATCGAGGTTCCAGTCAAGTGATACACCAGGGTACTTGAAGGAGGGGACATCGTCCAAAGGGGAGTCATCGAGAGTGGTGAAAGAGGGGTAGAAAGGAAGCCTAGTTAGTTTGTGCCTAGTGCCAAAGGATATGGACACTGCCTTTTTCAGCATAAAGTAGAAGCCGGCTTAAGGAGAACCATCGGTGAACATTATTAAAATCCTGTTGAAGCAATGGTTTAAGCTGTGATATGGCATGGCCATTAGTATAGAGGACTGTGTCTCCCACAAACATGTGTATGTTGGTATTAACACAGACAGAGAAGGGAGGTCATTAAGAAAGAGGAAGAAAAGTATGGGACCAAGAATTTAACCTTGTTGCCCAGTTCGACAGCACAGCAGTAGCACTACCACTTGCGTTGCTGGCGACCCAGGTTCAGGAGCATGCCCACGGAATCAGAGGGCCAGCCAGGGGGAGGAGAATTGAGTGTCCATGGACCACTCGCCTTCTCTGGGGAGGGAGGGGGGACGAACCTTGGCGCTTGACTGGCCCCCAGCAGAGTCCGGAGGTACAGCAAGCACCTAGCCATAGGAAGGGGAGGAGGTATGATGGATGTTGGTGGCTCTGCCTTGATGTCAGGGCACACATCAGCCCCACAGAACATGGGAAAAATAGCTCCCTGTATGCCGGGAAGATGGTACGCCCGGCACAGATCCTCCATTACCCTGCCTGTCCCGATAGTGTCCCAACGAAACAAGAAGTTCGGGGTGTACATGCCCCACCTCGTCCCCATCTGGAGGGAATAACCAAGGCTCCATGGGGGACCACCACGGGCTCCAGGTAAGGGGGAAAAAGGGAGGACAGATGGCTTGGCAACTCCCAATGGTGTGGAGTGCAGGAGGCAGGGGGGAGCATAACTAGAAAGCAAAAAAAAAATAATTGAACCATGTGGGACTCCAGTCTGGATGGGGGGAGAAAGTGAGACACCAACTTGAACTGACTGGCAACGGTCAGAGAGGTAGAAGCAGAATCAGATCACTGTTGGAGGCACGCACACATTAATCTGTGCAACAGAAGAATGTGGTCTACAGAGTCAAAAGTCTTAGTGAGGTCAGTAAAAGTGGCTGAAGTGATAAGGCCTGATCTATTCCTGTGAAGATGGAGTCAGTGACTATGAGAAGAGAGAAACAGTTAATTGGTGTTTTTAGAAACCAGACTGGTAGAGAGGTATCTGGAGGAATCCCAGAAGGAAGAGAGTTGGGTGACATCAAAGCATTCCTGTAACATAAAGGGTTGGAAGAAGGGAGATGGTGCAGTAGTTACCTGGGAAAGCCAGGTCACCACTTTTGTGAAAAGGGAGCCCTTTGAACAACTTCCAGAGCCGTGGTACGCCACTAAGTGTAAGCAAGAGATTGAGGAGAGCAGAGATAGGAACTGCAATAGCAGGTGCAGAGAGGGCAAGGTCTTGGGTCCAACCCATCTGGACAATAACCTTTGGAGGGGTTTAAGTTCAATCAAAAACAGAGGGCATGTCAGAGGGAGTGACGGGAGAAAGGGAGAAAGCATGAGTGGGGGCAACAGTTGAGAAAGAAGGAGATGTAGAACACAGAGGAAAAGAGGAGGAATGGGGAAGAATGGAAGCAACACAGGAAGTGAAAAATTAATTAAACACAGAGGCATCAGTCCCAGGATCAGAGATACAGAGAATAATGGATGACTAACTATCGGTAACAAGGTGATTAGTTCATCAAGAGGTTCCTATGGCGACTGTTTGAACCTCGAGAGTGCAGCTCGAGAGGTTTGGTCGCCATGAGAACCTCGAGATGTTCTAACACAGCTTGTTACCAATCGTTAGTCATCCATTGTTTTTATAGTGTATGCTACAAATAAATCAGGAAAGAGCAATTGTACAATGATGGTCGCTTACTTGTTTTCCCTTTTTTCCCTTTAGGATAGGCTTGCTCTTGTCGCTGAGGCTGCTGCTAAGTAGGGAGAAGATCGCACATCGTGCATGCCCAATCACGTTCTAAGTTGTTATACTTGCACTAGCTACATAGCTAGTGTGTAACATAACAAACTAACTGACATGCTACTGTGCAGCATAACAAGGATTGAAAAGGGATGGATTTCATCCATAACAACGCTCCAGCATACACTATATGTGAATCACCAGCGATTGGACCAGGCATAGAAGACTGGGTGGAGGGATCAGGAAGGGAGTGGATAGTGGAACATGCTCTTTTCTATTTAAGACATCGCTATTATGATGGAGGGGCTAGGGGTGCCCATACTGTGGCCCATCACTTGCATATGCTTAAAGTAGCAGCTACAGTTACGCAGCTACGTCACCCAGACACTGGTGGCTTTGATTATCATGAAGTAGATACTGTAAATGCTTTTCTGGGTTTCTATGCTAATTTATCTACGCCAGAAGCAGCTCCCCCCTCTGAGCAGCAGATTCTTACTTTTCTGCATCAGGTATGTCTCCCATCGCTTGCCCTGGACCAGGTGCAGGTATTTTTTTCTTCTGTTACCATGGAGGAAATCAAGTCCAGTATCTGTTCGGCTAAGGCTGGTAAATGCCCCGGCATAGATGGGGGCCCTCTGAATTTTGTAAATCATCATTGGTGGGACCCTCTTGCCATTACTTCTTCATCTTTACTGTTCTCTTCAGGCAGGTGATGCGCCCCATGGCGATATGCCATTATCAACCAACTCTAAAAACCGGGTAAGAACTTGACCAACCCAGCCTTGTATCGCACTATTTCAATTCTGAATTTTGATTATAAGTTATTCATGTCTATATGGGTGTCTGCATGGAGGGCCTTCCTCCCTTGCTAGACTGGGACTAGGCTGGCTTTGGTAGATTTCAGCAGGTTTCATGATAATGTCCAGAGGACATTGCTGCTGCTGAATATGTTACTCAACATTCCATGCCACTGGTCCTGGCTAGACTGGATGTGGAGAAGGCCTTCTATTGGGTATTGTGGCCTTTTCTCTGGTGCACTTTGTCCGCCTTTGTTCCCCCCTGCCTTTGTTTCGATGTTACAGTCCCTTTACTCTTGCCCACAGGCTTATGCTAAAATCAGTGGGGTGCTCTCCACTCTGTTTTCTTTAAGGCATGCCACTAGACAGGGGTGCCCTTTATCACCTATTTTGTTTGCGTTATATATCGAACCCTTAGCCCTCATATTTGTAATTCCGCTGACATTGGGTATTTCCGTTAGGATGGTATGATTATCGTATTGCTCTTTTTGCAGATGATATCCTGCTTACAATCACCGAGCCTACTATATCTCTCCCTTCGGTTCTTTCTATTTTAACTCTATCTGAATAGCTTGCCGGGTTTCAATTGAATAGACAAAAAACTGAAATTTTAATTGTTAATTACTCTCCTCCCCCTTTCAACAAAGCCCTTTTAAACATTTGGTGGAATAGTAACTGTTATTTGGGAGTTACTCTTACTAATCATTTAGAATATTTGAAATTGTTAAATTTTGAACCTCTGCATGAGCCTTAACTCAAGACTTATCTAGGTGGTCACATTTACATCTGTCGTTTTTAGGCAAGTGGAGGTGGTCCAAAGAAATGTTTTACTCAGGATACTCTTCCTTGCAGAGCCTTCCTCTTTTCCCTTCTTCTAACTATTTTAGGGACTGGCATAAACTAGTTTCTCGTTTCCTTTGGAATGGATGCCTCCCAGAATTCGGTTTTCCCTTTTACAACTTCCCACGTCCCGTGGAGGAGTAAATCTTCCTAACTTTAACTTTTATAAGCATTGGCAGCCCAGCTCCACTTGGTGTGCCTGTGGACCTCAGATCATTACCAGGTTTATTGGAAGGAGATTGAATTTGTTCTTAATGATCTCCATAATATTGGTCAGATTCTTTATTCCTCCCCTCTGAATTACCTACCTTTTTCTCATTTTTTGATGTTCACGGCCACTACGCTCAAAATTTGGCATATGGCTCAGTGGTACTATCTGGGTGACTTAGCTCCTCTTATAGAAGCACCGCTTGGTCAGAATAACCTTAAATTTCTTAGATTCTTTTTACGAAAGTGGGCACCAGGGCTTAGTCTGTATACATCAGTTTTTGGATTCTAAGGGAGTCCGCACTTTGTCTGACTTGCAAAACAGATATGCTTTGCCATTCACCGACTTTTATAGGTACTTACAGGTCCGTGATTACATTTTATATTTACCTGAGAGTTGCAGATGAATCCCAAATACAGCCCCGCCCTTATTTAACCTGATCTGTTTACATCAATGGGGTGAGGTCCAGCTGCACTTGATAGGTGGTCTTTATTCCTCTGTCTGTGATCAGTCTGGTGACTCCACTGCTTCAATCTTATCTCACTGGACTAGAGAGTTGACAGATTGAGTGTGTTGACTACCTTTGGGAGTGATATTCTCTCTTAACTTATAAACTTTCCATTGCCCCTTATCTGAAGTTCTCCTGGAATTGTCGATCTCACTTCTATAGGACACCTGCAATTATGGCGAAGTATTTGGGAAATCAAACTGAGCATTGTTGGTGTAACTGCAGTGAACCTGTGTTGACCATACACATATTTTTTGGTCTTGTCCTTTGTTAAATAGTTTTTGGTTTGATGTAGCTACTGCTCTTCATTCTATAGTTGATCTTCCACAGCCCCTATCGCCAGTGTTAGTTTTATTACATATTCCACCTGATAATTGCGAGATCAGGGGCCGACAATTTAAATTACCATAGATACTTTGGGTTTGCGCTAAGAAAGTAATAAATAAGGTTCCATGTGGTAATGGCAATCGCGGAATGGCAATTGCCATTTGGGCGAGATCACATTGCCGAAAGTAAATTTCGGTGATGTACACTCACGGTGAACTGCAAGAGGAGGCCCGAGACTTAGTTTCCTTTTTCAAGGGGGACTTTGCCCCGCACCCCTACTAAAGGATTCTCAACACCAGAGGGGTGCAAAGTTAAAAAAAAAAAAAAAAAGACCCGGCGCAAAAACCACGAGCGTGCCCAGAACTGACCCCTACACCCTCCCAACTCCAGCTTGCCATCAACCCACCATGCCACATGGCTAGCTCAGCAGCCCACCACTGCACTACACCCTACAAACCCTCCCTCACCTTCCACTCGTCGCACGACATGGTCCCCCCCCCACACGCGTGTATACATAGCGACATCCCATCACTATATTCGCTGAACCCTCTTTCCGGTCGCCCTCCCTGCCAGGTAGCCCTGTGCACAAGCGCCATGATTGAGTCACCCTTATTGAAAGTGCTCAATCGCGGTCGCTATTATCACAGGCTACCATAATGAAACTGTGGCTGAGGTCGAAATCCCCTACTTTTTGCAGTGGTGCAGATTAGTGGACACCATCTATCGCCTGGAGAAACAAGCGTATTATCATTTAGATGCCATCTCGGTATTTGAGGAGACATGGTGCCATTGGGTGCTTTCTAAGTTACATACTGATTCTATGTTTGTTCCTTAAAGGAGAACTGCACTGAACCTGCTAGTCATCTTTCCCGACAGAAGTCATTTTTTTAAGTACTGGTTAAATTCTGTTCCAGCTATATATGCCTTTTAGTAACCTTAGTGGGGTGTTTCTGCTTAACAGTCTAGTGTTAAGTACCATTTTAGAACAGCATAATGTAGTTTATGTCCCTCGTAGCCAAAGAGTTCTATACTAGAACATGGATGCATTGTGCCAACAAGAGTAGAACAGGGACATAAACTACATCATACAGTTCTAAAATAGTTATGACCAACAGCATGTCAATCAGAAACACCTACTAGGATAATTAAAAACCCTGGACAGCTAGAGCAAAAACAACATTTGAACCAGTATTTAAAAAACTGGTTCTACTGGAAAAAATGACGAATAGATTCAGCACAGTTCTCCTTTAATATGCTTATGGGTTGGGACTTTTCTTTCTTTCTTCCTCTATTATGTTTTTTCTTTTACTGTTTAGTTGGGAGGCCTCTGGGATTTCATAGGTATACCTTGTGGTCCTTTTTGTTTCTCCCCACACTGCATGCCATGATGCTATGATTTATATGAAAATTCATTTGGTCTGCTGCTACAACCCTCCGAGAGGAGGCATGCCTGGGCTCTCCTCACTTCTGGACAGTGTTAGTGAGAGAGTTGGCACAAGTGAAGTTCTTATCATAGGAGACTTCAACCTAAACTGGCTAGGCTCAAACTTGAAGTCATATGAGCCACTGCTCTCGGGCCTCGCACTAAACCAGATTATCACCGAACCAACAAGGCCCTCCCCCCCGGGGGGGAAGGGTCACTGATCGACTGGATCCTGACTAATAGACCGAACAGGATCACATCCTCGGGCATCCTACCTGATGCCATCTCGGACCATTCACCCATCTTTTGTACCTGGGGTATCTCCCAGGCAAAAATACCTGGAAAAGTGATACAAATGAGGGACTTCTCAAAATTTTACTTGCCGATTTCCTTGCTGACCTCAGCTTCGTCTCGACTGGTCTTGGGTCACCACCTCCTTGGACCCGGATCAATTGCTGGGTGCATTCTTAACCAAATAAATCCCAGTACAGAACAAACATGCCCCCCTCACAAAAAGGAGGGTGTGGGGCACCGTTACCAAATGGCTCCATGGAGGCCTTTTCTCCCTAATGAAACTCAGGGACAAATGCTGGGAAACCTATAAAGCCTCCCACAGCTCTGATGATCTCACTGCCTACAGGCGCCTTAGAAACACCTGCAAAAAAGCCATCAGATCAGCCAAAAGTGAGTACTGCCGATCCTCTCTACTCGCCTCAGCCAGCAACCTGAGGAGTTTTTGGCAGAACATTAGAAGTGCAGTGGGGGGCTCTGCCAGAGTACAAGTCACGGACTTACTAATAGACAGGGTTAGCTGCAACAGCCCACGCACTATCTCTAATACCTTTAACACAGTGTTCTCCGAACAGCACCCCCTTCACCCTCTGCCCCGGCCGCTCCCACATCCCCTAACGCTCACCACCCGAACCCCACTCCACCAGCTCCTCTCGACCTGGACCTGAGACCCGGCCCTCCTTCTTCCTTCAACTAGTATCCACTGCTGAGACCCAGAGGCTGCTTGCCAGCCTCTCCCCTCACACTGGCGCAGGGCACAATAACCTGGAGCCGAAACTGCTCAGGTTAGGTGCCCATTTCCTTGCATGGCCAATAACCAACATCTTTAACTCCTCGTTAACAGCTGGTGTCATCCCGGAACTCTGGAAGGTAGCCAAAATTACCCCTGTCCTTAAACAAGGTAACCCCAAAGACCCCTCTAACTACCGGCCTATTGCCATTCTGTTGGCCGCCTCCAAACTCCTAGAGAAAATTGTGGCTTCTCAGTTAAGTGTATATCTGCAGGTACACAACCTCCTCTCTCTGGCCAAGCATGGGTTTAGGAAGGGACACAGTACGGCCACCGCCCTCACTGTGGTCACCTCGCAGATTCGCACAGCTACCGACCAAGGCAACCTCACAGGTGCAATCTTCGTGGATCTCTCCAAGACCTTTGACAGGGTAGACCACTCCCTCCTCAGCTCCACTCTCCTTGCCCTTGGACTCTCTACCCCTGCCCATGCCTGGTTCCTCAATTACCTTACTGGTAGGAACCAATACACTAATTTTAACCAGACCCATTCTCACCTCTCCACTGTCCAATCGGGTCCCCAAGGGTCCAACGCTCTTCTCCCTCTTATCAACGAGCTGCCATCTGTCTCCACCCATGGGCTAATTACCTCATACGCTGTGACCTTGTCATCCTAAACAGTGATCAGCGACATGGCTGCATCAATGTCCAACTAAACTCCGACTTCAATCGGATTCAGTCTTGGTTGGCAGCACACAAGCTCACCACCAACCTTAAGAAAACACATGCTATGCTATTCGGCTCCCTCAGTAGAACTAAATCCTGCTCCGCCCCCCTTCTAATCCTCAGGGCTGGCAGCTTGCCCTTGCAAGCGGTTCCTGTCAGCAAGTATCTTGGTGTCACTCTGGACCCCCAGCTGGACCTCTCCCAACACGTCTGCAACATACATAAGGCCACGAATGCTAAACTCGGTCTCGCCTACAGAGCAAAAAACTGCCTCACCCCAGCTGCTCGGGTGGCCCTAGCCAGGGGTGTTCTCCTCCCCTCCCTCTGCTACAGGCTCGTGACCTTTGCCCCATGCCAAAATCAATCCTCTCGAAATGGGATCGACCTACAACAGCATCTGCAGCTTTGCACTTTCTGCTCCTCCCTTACACATCGCTATGACCTCTAAGGCCTGCCTCGAGTGGCTCCCCTCTGAGAAGCATCGTACCTTTGTCATAGGTAACCTCATCGACAACATAGTCAGAACATCCATCCCCGCTGCCCTTGCCCTTCCCCTCAACCCAGACACCACTACCTACCATCTTAGGTCAAGGGCGTCCCTCTCCCGCCCAGTTCCTAGGACACACTCCCTCACGGGTGATCGGGCCTTCGCCCGCTACGCCCCGAAACTATGGAATTCTTTCCCAGCCACTACACGGGCCACTTCCTCCCACACTGGATTTAAAACTTCCTTCTGGAGCTTCCTGAAGAGTCCCTCCACCTGCCTTTGCACTGCGTAGCCTCGTCCCACACTATGCTGGCACGGTGGGCCTCTGTGCTCCCTGGGACCACTGCACTTACTTTCCTGACAACCTGGTCCACCAATAACAAACTGGGTTACCTTACTGGTATCGTCTGCACTCCCATTGCATGTAAACCTGACTCAATCACTGTCTATGTATGGCCTTGCTCGCGATTTCCCCGGGCCACCTGTAACCACCCCCTGGGCTCATGTGTTGTTTTGTTTTCTACTGACTGTCATTCCTCTATGTATTCTGATACTTCACAGTATATGTAAAAACTATATAGTCACTCCACTGTATGTAAAAGCTGTATTAGTCACTTCACTGTATGTAAAAGTTGTATTAGTCACTGTACCTGTAAAATTCAAGTCTGTAACTCTCCCAGGTCGCACCTGAAAATAGGCACATGGTTGTCTAGTGTGACTTACCCGGTAAACAAAAGCAAATAAATATGCTCTAGAAGCTTTCAATGTTTAATATGTCTCACGAATTTATGTCCTACTGTAAGAGGACACTAGGTGGGTTACACAAGGACTCCGACACAATCTGTATTCTTCAGGATGAACTTCAGGTAGTTTTATTCAACCGGTTCCAAACATAATAATTCCAACAAAAAGTACAAGCGGACTTATTCCGGCAAACAATAAAATAAAATAAAGTAAAAGAACATCAGTGCGAAGGCATCAAACTTGAGCAGTAGTATCCATATTAAACTAGAGCACTAGTTCTGGATGCTTACATGTCACCATCCAACCACTACTGACTTTTTACTTGCTATTGATCAAATTATATACCTGATACTGAGCTCTTATTGGGTGAATCACCCATCAATCAAATATCTTTATAATTTTATTTTATAAACAGCTTATTTATGAATTCCATATAACAAGGTATTTATCTTGATACCTTTTAAACTCACATAATAATGTGTGAGCACATTAATATTTGATTTAATGCATCTTTTAGTGGGTTTCCAAAGTAAGTCCCTCCCCCTCTCTATAAGGGTAGCAACACAATGGCCAGCTGGCTCCTAAAGGGAAGGCTTACAGAAGGACATACCCTGCAAAATCAGGTAATATAATTGTACCCACTCATATTTCTTTACCTGGTTAATTTTTAATACCATTTCTTTTATAGTATTCTTTCTGTATTTAAGTGTGTGCATACAAGTAGAAACAATAGGTTGAATGGCACAGAACACTAGCGTTTGTGTATCAGGAAGTAGAAAACAAAAAAAACTGGTGTTGCACAATAACCTACAGCTTTTTATAAATTAGCTGCTTCTGCATTGCCACTATCCTCTTTGTGTTAGAAATACAGCGCTTTAGCACTAAGGGCACACTTCTAGTTTCTTATCCCTGCTTGGAATCGGAGAGGATAGCTTTATTTAACAGTCGCGCTATGGAGCTGCACGATAGCGCGACGCTCGCAGCTCGTGAAGAACGTCATGGGATGGAAGAAATAGACGAGAGGTGCTTCCTTGGTACTAAACTCCAGAAAAACTACTCTGCTAGTCAAAAGGTGTTTTTATCGTCTGGCGCATGAAATATAAAGAGTTTTACAGTGGCTTTACAGAGGCTTTCAACATAATGGCCATTTAAAGGGGCCATGCTTATATACATTCCAGCCTCTGATAACTCAAACAGATGATGTCCTTGCAAGTAGCCAGAATAAGAGGAGGGGAAACAAAAAACAAGACTTAGATTAAAATTGCATAGGTGGCCAGTCTATGCACAACAAAACAACACAGAAGAGACAAGGGTATGACACATGAAGGGAAAAAGAAGGAGGGGGGTGTTCTGGCTACTACAACAACATCTATCAGAATAATATGTTATTTTTGGAGACCCTCTGACACCTACATACACATAGAGTTTGCATATTTTATTATGGCTGGCTAAACAGTATGCTTCCTTGCATATTATACTTGGTACTTGTTTATGAAGGCTCGTCCAATCTGAAAAGTACATGTTGTGTAATGATTCCTATTCTGAATATGTAGAATCTGTTACATTACTGAGTTATCTGTTATACTGAACGACACTTAATTGTGCTTTGTTTATTGTACTTTTATTGTTGCCTGTATGGTTTTTCCTAACTGTTAATAAAGTTGTAACTATAAAAAAAAGAAGAGCCGGACCAGTGGTGCTGAGGTTTGAGGCTCTGGGTACCACACCTCGCTCCACGTCACCGACCTGCATTTGGGAATGAGTGTGAACCGCCGGGGGTCAGCAGGGAGGAGAAGGATTGAGTGTCCAGAGGACAGCTCTCCTTCTCTGGGGGGGAGACTCCAGCAGTCAATGCTTGCCTGGCCTCTAGCGTTGGCTGGGGGCAGGCGCACCAATGCCACAACATGAGGGATGGGAGTGGTGCAGATGCTTGATGGTGTCATGCACAGGAGCATGTGTGGTGCCGTTGTGGGCATCATTGCACACGCCACCCCCGAGGGGAGAGGAAAAAACAAGAAAATAGCTCCCAACGAATGAAGGGGGAGCTCACAGGCCCTGCACTGGCCAGCCACAGCGTGATACTGGATCTGGTCTCGGTGGAGGAGGGCCCCCTCCACCATCCCACCAGGGGAGGTAAGCCCTGGGAGCATATGTGCTGGACAGTGGACATGGGGTGACAGGGCTGGGGCTACTCCTGAATGAGAGGGCCGTAGGCACAAGGAGTATAAACTAATTAAAAAAAAAAGAAGAAGAAGGGAGTGGATAACCTTCCAAAACTTACTGAGGGAGTTAAGGTTAGTCTGGAAATTCTATGAGAAATAGTGAGATTTAGCTTCCTAATAGAGTTATTGCAGATATTATGAAGCTGGTTGTAATGTATTGAATCAAAGGCAGAGCCTGATGCCTTATATAAGAGCCAAGGAGAGTTATGGAGCCTTGCAAGGTGAATGGGTCAGCGATTCCTTTAGCTATAGAGCCGCTCAATGGTTCAATTCCCTCAATAAAGAAGCACTTTCCTCTACTACACTTGGACCCTTCAAAAGGAATCTCAAACTTTACCTCACCTCTACCACTCAATGTGACTGCTTCTCTGAACAGAGATCTCTCTAAACACCTCCCAGCTCACTCATGTCTCACAGCCCGCCCTTTCCCAAGCTCATTCCCTCTGGCACTGGGCCTTCCTTGTGACTCCTTTCCTGCTTCACATCTCCACTGGTACAAGACATTTTCCACCACCATCAGACAGTGGCCCATTAGCCTGCCAACTTCCTTTCCCGGTCGCACGCCTGCAATACTAACTGCCTATGGTGCCCTCTATCTCTTATTGTTACAGCAGCCAGCTGTCTACTCAAGCTGCTCGTTTTATGAATATTATCTCAAAGTATGTTATAACTGAGTATCTTATTTTTCTTTTAGTTGTTTTGGTTGTTTATTGTGCATTCTTTTACTACCTCTGTATGTATGTTGACCCTCATCCTTTGACGTGGAACCTTTGTAAACGAGCGGTTTCTGCTCAAAGGTATTTGTAATCTGAGAATTTAATAGAATGATGTCCACTGAAATCCAGGGTAAATGGAAACCCAGGAAATGAGAGTGATGGAAGGGGGCATGATTATCCCAGACTGCAGTAAATTTGGTTTGAAAATCTATGTTCTATGTTCCCCATTCTGTGGTTCTATGGAGTTCTGTGCTCTCCGTTGCAAAAAGGAGGGGAAGGTATCTTCTCTGCAGATGGCAGCAAAATCTGCAATGGGCTGGACAGCCCTGAGGAGTGAAGAGAATGGGTGGAGACCGAGGAAGCTCAAGGTGGTCAAGAGTATGGCAGCTGAGTTTCAATAGAAAAAGTGCAAAATCATGCACTTGGGGCATAGAAACCCAGCGATGATGTATAAAATGAGGGGAGAGGTATCGACAATAACTACAGTGAACAGGAAAGGGACACTGGGGTTATCATATCTGATGACCTCAAGGTGGCAAGGCAGTGCGACAAGGCACTAGGCAGGTCCAGCAGGATGCAGGGGTGCATAGGGAGGGGTATCCGCAGCAGAAGAACAGAGGTGGTGTCGCCACTGTATCAGTCGTTGGTGAGACATCACCTGCAGTACTGTGTCCAGTTCGGGAGATCACATGTCAGGTCACATGTCAGGAAGGACACTTGTATTTATTTCTTTAAAATTTGTGTAACCTGGAAAGGCACATTGGGCCAAAGTTCATTTCGAGAGTGTGACCTGGAGTTTGGGAAGGAAGTACAGACATGAAGAAACATTTCAAACATCAAAGTACATCCATCAACACAACAACACAAATCCAATTAACAGAAAGTGAAAGCCTTACCAACCTCAAACAACATAGAAATACAACACAGAAAAAAAAAAATAGCAAAAGTGAAAATGTCTCCAAAAGAAAAACAACATAACCTGCTACAAAACTTCCATTATAATAACAAGAGACACAGAAATCTCAACCATACATACCCTACGAAGAGCTATGAAGACACAAAAAAACCACCTACAGTGAAACAAAATAAGAAAAATTTATATTTTACAAAAGAAAAATACAGAAACAAAACATACAACAGCAAACTAGAAGAAACAAGAAAATATGAGAAAATACTTACTTCACACAAAATAATAGCAAACGACTAGAAACAATCTTCCAATGAAAATAGTAAAACACAATGCTTCAACATACATAAGAATAAGCACAAAAAAGCTCTTGGCCAAGAAAGAAAATAGCAAAAGTAAGCAAAATCTACAGTAACAATATAAACACAAAACAATAAACAAAAAAAAAATAGAACAAACTTTAAATTGCTTAGCAATTTCTGCTCTACACAACAAAATTATATTTCTAAAAAGAACATTGAAAACATTGACAGTACAATGCAAAACACAAAAACCAATCCAAAATGTACAGAATAAAACTGTAGTAGAACTTAGAAACCATGCTATATTCCCTAAAGAAAACAAGAAGCTAAGCAGAGAACATAATCTCAATCTTCCTACCAAACTGAAAAATGTAACAAAGTCAAAATAAATATTTAATTTAGTAATCCCTTAAAACTTAAGCAACATACACAAAACTCAAAAGTAATAAGTTAATGCCCAAAATTAGAAGCATTTCTTCTTCTAAGAAATTTGTAAACCTATAGAAACACCTACCATTAGAAACAATGAACATTAAACAATACAAGCACTTCAAGTTAAACCTAGACAAGCTACTCATCAAGAAACTGGAGGGGTACCTTGAGTTGTAGGTTGAGTGAGAAATGTCTAAAAATTAATACACATTCTCCGCATCATACATACTGGCCCCTGCTTGTGGTACATTATAGTGTACATCAATAGTCTAAATCCCTTCTGACCTTATTACTACATTACCATATCTGAACTACATTACTCAAACACAAAATACACTACTGTACACTATTTACAATACAACATCTATTTTCTATATTCATTTTCCCCTCAAGACACAAGCAAAACTCTCAACATACACCACCTAGAACCATACCACTCTAGCATCACAAAACCTGCTGTGTCCCCCACAGATTTCCACCTGTGGCAGGGCTGGGAAGGGAGAGCCATCTTCTCCAACCCAGTGCAACAAGTCCAAATAGGGGCTAGTCAGACTGATCCCTAAGGTGGAGCAGGTTGCTGGTTGGCTTAGTGAGGCATCCACTGACAGGATTTAATATCTCCAGAACCTCCTGGATTACTGGTATTAGTAGGGTGATTTGCAAAAGTCACCTTGCTGCCCTGACCTTTCTGTGCTTGTCCTGAGGTGTCTGCAGGTACCTTGAATAATCATGTATCACTGGCACCTTGAACGAGCCTACCACTTATCTCTCCGCGATCTGGGCTAGAGATCTCGGTTTGGGCAGAGGGTAAGCAGACCCCTCACTCCTCACGGTGACCTTGGGAGCATGCTTGTCTTGCAAGGCCCCAAAGGTGGAGAGTAGTAAGAGGTTGCTGCTAAGGGGTCAGTGGCACTATACACCCAAGACCATTGGGTAACTTTAGGTCTTCCAGGAACCTCAGTATCGAATCTGGAGTAGTTTCTGACATACATACTTTTGTGGGATTTGGGGTGGAATTTTGCAATGGAAACCGTGGTCAGATGGGAGTCAGATAATGTACCCGCTGCGATGATCCCAGTCAGGACGGCAGACATGTTCCAGTTCAGTAAGGTGCTGGAGGATCCATTGCTGTCCACCTAGTGGTTTCTGATGAGCTGGTCAGTGTTAGCAAGCAGAGGCTCAAACTGGTTAACATTACCACTATTCCAGTTAAGGTTTGCATCTCCCAGGATTATGAGTGTTATTCCACTTGGACCATTTTGTCCATGAGGTGAGTAGGGTAGCCCACCTCTTGATATCAGGTGCACACCAGGTGCAGTTTTTTGTGTCCCAAGTAGCAGCATATGTAGCAACTCATAGAGGACACGTTGAATCCTGGTGGCACGGGAGATTTAAGTGCTCTGTAGATTAGTATGCCACCCCCTCTTGCCTCAGTCTGTCCAGTTGGATGAATTCATGTGGGAGTTCACAGTGGTGAGTCAGGGACAGAGGTCAGCCAGGTCTCCATCACCTTGTGGATGTCGGGTTTGCAGAGTGTACCCATGCTAATAGCCTCGCCATGATTAGGCAGCAGGCCCCAATGTTAAGATGAGTTTTAGCCCCTTACCCATGCCCCATTCGAGTGGATTTGAGGCAAGATTTAATGGGCCAGGTTTGGTTTCAATATCACCGCCAGTAGTAGTGGTTAGCGGAGGAGCGGGAGATACCACCTCCTATGCGGTTGACAACCTGGGAGTTTTTTTAGCACGGGTACACTTTACCTGCTTGTATACATAAGTCACTGAAGATCTAGGACAGCAAGTACACTGCAGTGCACTGAGATCACAAGGATATTGGAGAAGGTGTCGGGACCCCGGAGGTGGACGACCATCCCCAGTTGTCACCCAGTGTTATTGGGGAGGTGACATATGCAACAAGGAGAGTCCCACTATAAGACCTACAAGGCCTATATCCCTGTGGATGACAGCCAGCACCCTTTCTACCTTTCATATTTAGTATCCCTATCCTCACTAGATGGATGAGGGAACCACGCCCACATCTTGGCTGGAGGCAGCACTAGCCTGTGAGATAATTATCAGTCAGCTAATAAGAACTGCTGTGAGGTAAGTAGATGGATGTACCAAGGCCAAGAAAGTTAGTGAGATTTGTTATTGGTGGTGTCAAGTAAATAAAATAAGGCCTACACAGTGCAATTCAAGGTTGGCCAGTAGCCATGGACTAGGGGCCGAGGTTTATTTCTGGAAGGACCTGCCCTCGCCTTGTGGCATACCTCACTTACCACCTGTCGACAGTTATACGAGGACAGGGTTTAGACAGCCATCAACAATGCGAAGTGGGTTAGGATTGGTACAGTGATTTGTGTAGAAAGACCAAGAATCCTCTGAAGTGGGCAGGTCTCCCATAATCTGCTAATGGAAAACTAGCCACTATTACAAAGTTGAAATGTGCTCAGTTCTATCAGAAAATCTACTTGTTAACATGCCAGATGGCTGAAGCAGGGGAAAAGTCCCATTAATCAGAGCAGAGGTTTTCTGGAAGCACCCTGTAAACTCAATTGGCCGCGCCTTGTCCGCACTCTTCCAAGGAGCATGCAGGCGGCTCTGAGTCTCAAGGTCGGTGTCTGGCTGGGTGCCGGCCGACCGTGGGGGAGCTGAAGCAGCCCTGTTCAAGGGCAGGCAGCTGGAGAGAAGAAAAAAGAGCAGGTCTTAAATAACATAGAGGTTAGGATGGGTTAGATCTGGGCAGTTTAGTAAGACTAAAGGTAGTTAGACTTTTTCAGCCAAGGCAGA
Source organism: Neoceratodus forsteri (assembly GCA_016271365.2). Taxonomy (NCBI): domain Eukaryota; kingdom Metazoa; phylum Chordata; order Ceratodontiformes; family Ceratodontidae; genus Neoceratodus; species Neoceratodus forsteri. The sequence goes on from CM057451.1 coordinate 1,100,971,633, forward strand.
GTGCTTGGATGGGGGGGGGGGGATAGTGAAGTATAGCAGGAATTACCAATAGGGATACCTTGAATCATGGAGGACTGATGAAGAGCAGCTGATAGGGGTTCCATAGCTAGAATAAAAAGAGTGGGGGATAAGGGGCACCCTTGCCTGGTACCTCTTGCCAGATGAAAGGATGAGGACAGAGTAGAGTTAGTAAGAACCCAGGCAGAGGGAAGGGTGTATAGTAATTGAATCCATGTACAAAATTTATTAGTGGCACCAAAGTGGGATAGAACATGATACAAATAAGTCCAGTTGAGAGAATCGAATGCCTTTTCAAAGTCCATGGTTATAGCTGTGGCAGGTGATTTAAGAGATTTAGCTTTGTAGATTAAATTAAATAATGAGTGGAGATGATCAGAACCAGTTCCATTTTTGATAAATCCAGCTTGGGAGGTGTGGACAAGTTTGAAATTACTGATTCTAAACGAGTATTTAATATTTTGGCAAAAATGTTCCCATCCGTATTAAGTAATGATATTGATCTGTAACTGGATGGGAGAGAAGGGTCTTTATCTTTCTTTGGTAGGATGGTTATAATGGCTTCTGTCATAGAATAGGGCAGTTTACCTTGTGAAGATGCCTCTTTGAAGACCTTAAACAGTAAGGGGCATAAGATGTCAGCTAGGGGTTAATAAAAGTCTACGGAAAACAATCACTCCCAGGAGCTTTACCAGATTTAAGGGAATTTAGCGCTGTTTTATCTCTTTTTAGGGAAAAGGGTTCATCTAGCAAAACATATCTTGTTGGGAGAGGTGGTAACTGTAAATTGTCCAGAAATTGTTGTATATATTCAGGTTGTGGGGAGTGGGGTGAGAGTATAATTGTTGGTAGAACGATTGCATAATATGGTTAATTGAGGGATTATCTGTATGGATTTTGCCTGAAGGATCTTTCAAACCGGCAATATGTCTCTCCATCTGTTGATTCATGAGTTGATAAGCAAGCAGCTTTTCACATTTATCCCCTTGTTCCCAATAACGATGTTTAAGTCTAAGGAGGGCGAGTTCAGCTTTCCTGGATATTAAGTCATTGATGTTAATTCTAAACTGAAGCATTTCAAGGTGAAGTTGTGAGTTATTATCTGGATTTTTTGTTTTATAATATTGGGTTTCTTTTTCTTTAAGAGATTTCTCTAAATCAGCCAATTGCTGTTCCCTTAGTTTTTTCTTGTGTGCTGCATAGCTTATAATTTTCCTTTTAACTGTTGCTTTAAGTGGTTCCCAGATGGTACCTTGAGATACCTCAGGAGTGTTGTTAAAGGAAAGAAATTCTTGGATTTGGGATCTAATCCAAGGTAAGAAATCGGGGTCTTTCAATAAGAGTGGGTCTAGATGCCAGGAGGGGGATTTAGATGGGGGCGGGCCCCAAATAAGATGTAATTTTATAGGAGAATGGTCTGATATAGTAATCAGGAGGATAGTTGTGTTGATAATTTTTTCAGTGATGAATGTGGAAGAAAACTAGTAGTCAATTCTGCTAAAAGATCTATGAAGCGGTGAGTAAAAAGTATAGTCGCGCTGTCTAGGATGGTGTAGTCTCCAAATGTCAGTGAGACTAAAGTCTTTCATTAGCGTTGAGAGTGCAGAAATACTTCTGGGGTGGAAATCACATGAAGAGTTACTTCTGTCTAAATATGCTTCCAAAGCTAAATTGAAATCCCCACCTACAAGTATAGGAGAATTGTTAAAGTTACTGTTCATAATTTGTTGGGCCATATTATGAAAGAATTCAGGTGAATCAGAGTTAGGGGCATAAATGTTGACTAACATAAGGGGATCTGCAGGGGTATTTAAGTGGGCTATAATCCATCTGCCATCTGAATCGGAGATGGATTTGATAAGGGTCCAGTTAAGGGATTTATGTAATAGAATAGCAACCCCCACATTTTTCAGAAGTAGAGGAGGATGCATATACTTGACCAACCCAATCCCTACTGAGTCTGTCGACATCCTCTATTAAAAGTTTTGTTTCTTGTAAGAAAGCAATATGAGTTTTATGCTTTTGAGGTAAGAAAGTATTGCTTTCTTTACAAGGTGAGTTGAGTCCCTTAACTTTCCATGAATGTAGAATTAGATCACCCATGTTAATGGGGAGATGAGTAGAAAACACAAATAGGAAGTAAGGACTCATACTGAAAGGGCTAGAGGATGTTACAGACTCAGAAGGGAGAGGGCTAGCACAGTCAAATGCGTGCAGGATATTTAGTTTGTGGAAATACTTAAATCCTGGGTGAATGTTTCCATTGGGTCTCACAATGAAGAGAGGTAGTAAAAAGAATATAGAAGATATATATATATATATATATATATATATAGCTACTAAACAAAACCAATGCATGTTATACTAACACACTATGAAGTCTTTAGGTAATATAGCAAGATATGAGTCAGTGAAATCGCCAAGGCTGCCTCGCTATACCACAGAGCATGTAAATAGTAAGTAAATCTTAGGAGAAAATGACCTTAAACCCAAGATACAAACTGTAAACAATTATTTCTATCAAGTTATAACTGTGACTAGAACTAAAGTGAACATAATAATTCCCTGGGGGGGAACCATGGACATCTTACCATATATGAAAAGGGGATTACAGAAAGTATATGCAATCCCAGACATAATAATACATCTTGAACCTAAGTTAGACTGGAAAAAAGAACTGAGCTGAAACACTATTATGGCAATACAAACAGTATGCCATCATGGTTGGCTAAGTCCTAAAATTATAAGAGCAGCTGTACTTGTGCCATCTACAATGTACTTACTCACATAATCATAATGCTTAGACACAGAAGTGTTTATGTAGGAGGAGTGTTCAGGTAAAATGGAGTGAGTATGGTTCAAATAGTATAAGGATTTATGGGGTGTCGAGGCATTACAAGATCCAAATTGTGTGGGGGGTATCTGGTGAAAGTCTTGTATTGAACAGGAATACGTAGTTATTCTGACAATATGACATTTATAAGAGTTGAGTTTGTTCAGGCTTTGAGGTACTGCATATATTATTGATAAGTACTAGGTATTTAATAGTAGCACAGACCCAAAATTCGCCCCTAGGGAAGGAGTTGCTTTAACATAGTGAGATTTCAAGACCTGGACAGGGTCAAGCGAGCTCAGCTATAAGATTACAACACAGGCTTAAAAAGCCATATCATAAGGACTTCGAGTCAGACTGTGCTATCTATTATTGATTGCAGCACATTGAGTAAAATAATAAAGATGAGACACCTTGAAAATAGCCTGCAACGCTTAATTGTAGTGTAAAACTGAAGACTAAGTGATAGATAAATAAAACAGTACAAGAAGATGGTTAAAGAAAATGGGATTTAAAAGTTAGATAAATTTGGGTTGGAGTGAGAAGAAGACTAGAGAAAAATATTAAAGTGTTAAATGTTAGTCTGGGATGTAGTAGTGGACGAAGGGAATAACTAGTTGAGGACCTCATTAATATAACCCCAAGATACTGTAAATTTATAATGTTTATATATGGTAACAAATGTGTAGGGTGATATTGGATAACAAATTAGTTAAGCAGGCAACCTCCCTTAATGGTTATGTGAGAAGGACATACTGATAAAAAAGATGGTAGACACCTCTAACTGAATGTAGAAAATCATTGAGCACATATGAATTAGTCTAACATTATATAAGAACTGTCCCTTTAAAAGAAGAACATACCCAACATTAGGGATACTCAAACACTGACATTATGAGTAATATATGCAGAAATAACTGGATGTATAATGTAGCAGACGTTACATTGAGATAGAAAACTCCAAGACTGTCACAATGAGATGCCTAAATAATATGACATGCTATTAAACCAAAAGCCTGTAACCATGATGTACAGCTTATCGCTTTCCAAACCTGGGTGCAATAGTATGCACACACAAGGAATGCAATGCACGGTTGCAGGGCATACAAATTCTGATAGTGATCAGAGAGCTGAGGTTATTTAGGCACTAACCTCGAGAGGTACTAACATATACACATGGCCAGGCATTATTTATAGGTTCGATTTGTTTTAGCGCTTCCCCTTCCGTTTCTTTTTAGGAGGCTCTGCCGATTTGAAAGGAGAGCCAGTCACCAATTCAGCCCAAGAGGAATCGGGGGACCTGCCACTCTGCAAAGCATTTCCAAGGTCATTGCCAACAGGATCCGTGGCTGATTCCAGGAGGACTTCCTGAGATGAGTTTAAGTCCTCTTGCAGTAAAGAAAACTTTTTGGAGAGGGTTAGGGGTGTAGTGAAGCCAACATGTCGCTCGTGCTGAGAGGTAGGCCTAGAAGGAGTAGTATCTTCACAACAGGCATGTTTAGAAGAAGGTGGATTCAAGTTCTTTGTCTAGCAAGCGGGCTGAGATTCAGACAGGAGGTGCTGCATCAGCCTGGAGAGATATGGGTTTCTCAGTGCGTTCATGATTTGAAGCCATAATGTGGGTGCACTGGTCTGATTGGGAAGTTGCAGAGACAGTGGGAGAAGGGGTCACACCAGTATTTCCAAACGGGCAGCTGGAGGCTGGGGCTCACCAAGAAATGCAGCCAAGGCTTCGGGAGTGTTAATCTTTGGTTAAGTCACCCAGAAACAGGCTCATGATAGCAGGATAGCGCAGAGCAAATTTGATCTCTCGTTGGTGTAGGGTAGTTTTGATAGGATTGATAGCTCTGCATTTATTAAAGAGTTCCTTAGAGAAGTCTCTAAAAATAGAAATTCTATGATCTTGCCAAGTAAGTGTTCCCACTTGTTTTGCTCTATTGATAATCAGTTCAGTGTGGGCATAGTTTAAGAATCTTGCAATGATAGGCCTAGGTTTCTGATTTGGACCAGTCCTCCGGCTTAAAGTACGGTGTGATCTCTCATTGGTAAGGTCTCGACCAGGTGGGAGTTTGAGCAGGGCTGGCAGCACATGTAATAGAAACGCACTAGTGTCTCCGAGTTCTGCACATTCAGGAAAATCCAAAAATCTCAGGTTATTGCGTCAGTTTCTGTTTTCAGTGTCATCAATTTTATCTTGTAGGCTTCTGATAACTCTGTCTTGCTCTCTGATGGTGGCTTGCAGAATGTTAATAGAACTTTAATTTTGAGCAACTTTAACTCCAGCATCATTGAGTTGTTTTGTCTAACACTTGCATGTTAGTGATGTTTTGTTGAGATATTATTTTAAAGTCGTTAATTTCACAGATGAGCTGTTGAAACATAGTTTCCACTCTGCCGAGGGAGTGGTTTTGCAGGAGCTGCTCAGCCATTGTAGTAGGCCTTCACAAAGAAGCAGTATAAATGCAGAAAAATGATGGCTATAGAGTCATGATATAGAGAAAATAATTTACCAGTGTTGAGCTATGATGTTAGTAAAATTATATTTCACTTGCTGGTAAACGCTGACAATCTGAGATCAGGAGGATGGACGATGATAGATGGTAGTCCCAGGGAGCAGCAGAATTAAGCAGCCATCTTCAACACAGCCAGGCCACGCCCCCTCGAGAATGAGAGTTTTTGAATTACCCGTTTGTCCCTAAATTGTGTTTTCATTCAGTCCTGGTGCTCAGCTGCTTCTCCTCTACTGAGCGTTTGCCCTTCCTTGGACAAGTACACCATATAACCATGGCTTACCCACCATTGTGGAGCTCCCCTTTCTGCCTGGCTATGGTGTAATCAGGGTAGCTGAACTGACCTCAATGGTGGGACTCTGTAACATGGGAGAGGTCAGCCATCTGCGTGCCTGAGAAACCCTTCCCTTAGTCAGTGCACTCAAAAGTTTTTTCTCTGGGTAATGTCTCCAAATTTGGGATCTTAGCTAGTATAGTAATCCTGAAGTGCTCATGCATTGTCTGCTCAATTTACTATCTGGAATATAAAGCAGCTATTCAAAAGTCCTGAGTGGTTAACATGGAATAAATGGTAAGTTTTACAGAGCAGATACCCACAGTCTATTTAAATTGTCATTAACATCAAATAGCATACTGCAGATAAAAAAAACAAACTGCAGTATACTGTTAGATAGCCCCCACCCCACGTTCCCTCACAAACAACAAAAGTGACATGTCCTCCCACCTCTGGATGTCTTAAAAAGCTACCCCATTGTATAGCACCCCCAATACCAAGGTCTCTTTGCAATCCTTGCCATATTTATTTTCTGTCACCTCCACCAAGCAAACTGGAATACCCTGCAGGACCTATCCCTTATATTTGTAAAAGTACCCATGCTCTTACTTATTTGTCCAGCTCCATAGCCACAGTTCAGGAGCATTCAACAGAGGGATACCTGCCACCTCTGCCCCAAGGCTGACTGCATGTTAACAGGAGCATGACCGTGCCCCATAACAATAAGGAGTACGACTGTGATTCTGTTTTTCTTGTGTCTGGCAGAAAACACTCAAGTATGGTAAATTGACTGGAGCAAACTATATAGAGCTAATGATGCCCAGTCAGCCCTAAACTTCTTCCTTCATGAATTCTCAGTGCTCCAGGATATCCATACCCCATACTCCACGCGCAGAGTGAAGGGAAAACAAACAAGATGGTTAAACAAGCATTTGTCAATGCCAAACGTTCGCTGGTATTTGCATTGGTATTTGGCATTTATGCAGGGCCCCCCCTCGTTGTATCCATGTCCCTTCAGCATCCATATCCCAACAGAGTACCTCTCTGCAACTCCTTTTGCATCTGATTAACATTCCACCCTCATACTTTTTAAGCGTCTGTCTTAGGAACTCTTAACGCCCTGGTTGTGCTCAAGGGAACGAGCCTGTGTGGAAACTGTGGAACGTGCACTTGTAACACAGTCATTCAGTGGAATTATTTCACCAAATTTTCAACATAGGCATTTTGTCACCTCTGGTCATGAACACTGTCGCTATGATTTTCTTACTGTGTAACGCACACTGATTTCCCACAGCAACCGTGCTATTCGGCGCTGGAAGTGTGAAAACACATTTCAGCCAGGATGCGAAAAATAACAGCTGTACTGTTCATAAGGAGGTGTGGAAAAATGCAAATGTTGAAAATCTGGAGTGAAAACATGACAAATTTGCGAAGTTACGAGTGCTCGTGGGAACTGCGCAATGCACGCTTGTAAAACAGTCATTTTTTGGAATTTTTGCACTGAATTTTCAACATAGGCATTTTAGGATGTCTGCTCATGAACAGTGTCACTGTGATTTTGTTACTCTGTACCAAACATGATTTCCCACAACGGCCACGCATTTGTACGCTGGAAGTGCGAAAACAATTTTGGCCAGGATGTGAAAAATGACAGCTGTACTGGTCATAAGGAGATGTAAGAAAATGGCAATGTTGAAAATCTGGAGTGGAAATATTACAAATTCACGAACTTATAAGTGTGCGTAGAAACTGCGCAATGCACGCTCGTAACAGCCATTTTATGGCCTTTTGCCACCAAGTTTTCAACATAGGCATTTTAGTACCTCTGCTCATGAACAGTGTCACTGTGATTGTCTTAGTCTGTAGCGAACACTGATTTCCAACAGTGACTGCGCTATTTTGCACCGGAAGCATGAAAACACATTTCGGCCAGGATGTGAAAAATGACAGCTGCACTGTTCATAAGGAGGTGCATAAATATGCCTATGTTGAAAATCTGGAGTGAAACTATTACAAATTCGCGAACTTATGAGTGTGCGTGGGAACTGCGCAATGTGCGCTCGTAAAACAGTAATTTTTGGGGAATTTTTTCACCAAATTTGCAACATAGGCTTTTGAGAGTCCACCTCACGAACACCAACACTGTTGTTTCGTTAATCAGTCCGGAAAGGTGATTCCACGCAGTGACCACGAAATCACCTTTTGGGACTGAATAATGCCATGACAGTGACTGAAGTAATGAAAAGGGGTGTCAAGAACCCCATGCTGAAAATTTGGTGCCAAAAATCGAAAAAATGGCAGAGATATCCACCTAACTTGGAAAAACCCTATTTATGCCATTATACAGCTTACTAGCATTTCCTCAGTTCGCGGTTGGCTTTGAAGAGTGCAGACGTGTTCACGGTCCACTGAAGATCGTCGCTTCGGGCTCCAGAGGTAAGTATGGGGTGAGGGTGGGTGTGTGGGGAGGTGGGTGCACAGAGGGTGGGCGCAGGTTGGGGTGGTAGGGACTCACCGAGGGACCGTTTTCTTCTTTCACAGGATTTAAAAAGAAAAAAAAGAAGCAGACACTTTTGGCACGCTGGGGTGGGCTTCCAGCGTGCCACCTACATGTTCTTTGGGGGAGGACTGGAGCTGGTGGGGACTGGGCACCCCTGCCAGCCATACAGTGTCGCGTGGGGGGGGCATGAGCATGCTGGGTGGGCTCCCAGCGTGCCAACTGGTTGTTTGTTGGGGGGGTGCTGCAGCTGACGGGGGATTGGGCACCCCTGGCGGCCACACAGTGTGCTGGGGGGGCACATGAGCTGAGGGGGATTGGGCACCCCCCTCGGCATGCAATGTGGGGCAGGGAAGAACACTAATGAGGTAGGGGGATGAGATTAGTAGAGGAAGGGATTTCATGCCGAGCTGTGCATGACAGCAGTTTGGCTGATGTTGGTATGCAAATTGCACAGAAACATAGAAACATAGAAGTTGATGGTAGATAAGGACCGCAAGGCCCATCCAGTCTGCCCATTTCTTTTTCTACCTTATAAATGTGCCATCGGCCTTTGCTCTGTCAGTGGCCTATCTATTCATAGTCATTTGTATTGCTCCCTTATGCCTATCCCATGCCTGTTTGAAGCCCTGCACTGTATTCATAGCCACCACTTCTTGTGGTAAGCCATTCCATGCATCCACCACCCTTTCTGTGAAAAGAATTTCCTCACATTCCCCTTAATCGCCTCCCTCTAATCTCATGCTGTGTCCTCTTGTCCTGCTATTTTTCTTATATTTAAACATGTTAGACTCTTTCACCTTGTTTATGCCCTTAAGGTGTTTGAATGCCTCGATCATATCACCTCTCTCCTCCTTTGCTCAAGGGTATACATATTGAGCTCCGTTAATCTGTCCTCATATGTCTTCTGATGCAGTCCCTGCACCATTTTTGTTGCCTTCTCTGGACTGCCTCAATTTGGTTAATGTCCTTGTGAAGGTGTGGCCTCCAATAATACTGCATGCAGTACTCCAGATGGGGCTATAACCAGTGTCTTGTACAGAGGTTATTACCTCCCTCTTCACGACTTGTGATACCCCTACTAATACACCTAACACCCCCTAGCCTTACCTACTGCTTTAGAGGTCTGCTTGATGATTTTAGGTCATCAGTGATGATGATGCCCAAGTCTCTTTCTTCCTTTGTGACTGCTAGCAACTCCCCTCCCAGCCTATAGGTGGCTTCAGGGTTTCTCTTCCCTATGTGCATGATTTTGCACTTCTTTGCATTAAATCCCAGTTGCCACTCTTCTGACCATTCTGCTAGTTTATCCAGATCTCTTCTCATTCTGCCCACCCCATCTGGATCATCTACTCTGTTGCAGATCTTGGTGTCATCTGCAAACAGACAAGCCTTACCCTCTAGTCCATCTGCAAGGTCACTAATGAAGATGTTGAAGAGGACTGGCCCCAGGACTGATCCCTGAGGTACCCCACTTGTGACTTGCATCTCTTCTGACTGTATACCATTTACCACCACTCTCTGTTTTCTGTCCGTCAACCAGTTTGCCACCCAGTTGACCAACTTCTGACCACCCGAGCCTACCCAGCTTATTTATCAATCTTCTATGTGGAACAGTGTCAAAAGCTTTGCTGAAGTCAAGGTAGATTACATGAACTGCTCCCTTGGTCCACCACTCTGGTTACCCAGTCAAAGAAAATCTATGAGATTAGTTTGACAGGACCTTCCTTTGTAAACCCATGCTGTCTTGGATCCTGTGCCCCTATGGATTCCAGGTGTTGCTATCCTTTCCTTAAGGAGTGCCTCCATAATCTTGCCCACTACTGAGGTAAGACTGACCGGTCTGTAGTTCCCGCCTCCTCCTGCTACCACTCTTGTGGAGCGGGATCACATGAGCCCTTCTCCAGTCTTCTGGGACCTCTCCTGTGCTCAGAGACTCACTAAACAATTCTGCTAATGGCTCTGCTAGTTCCTCCTTTAGCTCCTTAAGTACCCTGGGATGTATGCCATCAGGTCCCATTGCCTTATCCACCCTGAGCTTAGCAAGATCTTGTAGGACCCTTTCTTTTGCATACACGCTACCACTGCTGATTGCAGTGGACCTTTTCTTAGAAGTGAAAACCAACACCAACACATGCGATCTCTATGCTAAATAGTTGCCTCTCTGAGATCAAAGACAGGATGAGCTCAAGTTGGCTGAGACTGAATCCGGAAAAGACTGAGGTGTTGGTTGTGGATCCGGGCCACGCGGGGGCAGGTCTTCGTACTGGGCACATGTCGGGCCTTTGGCTTGATGGTGTCCAGCTCAATGCCTCTGATTGGGTGCATAACCTGGGCGTTGTTTTTGATGATGGTTTGACCCTGAAGTCTCAAGTGTCAGCTGTGGTCAAATCCTCATTATGAACTGGAGATCGTAAATTGAGAAAGCTGATTGGCCGAGAGCTCTTTGAAGCCATAATGATATCGGGCTACGTCATCACGGCTTCAAAACACCTTCAGCCACCAGCCTCCTCACTTCCAGCACAACGTGTCTCCATGTGTAACAGTCCGAAGTGACTCAGACCTCTAGTTGGCTTAAAACCAAACCCACATACATCTCGCCCACAGCATCCGCTCTCCAAACAGAAAAAAGTTTCATTCTCACCTGGCTTCCGCTTGTAGCACCAGCTACTGCAGTACAGAAACAGCCCCATCACTATGTTCCTCACGCCAGTACATTTTCCCCACAACATGCTGCCTCGCGCCAAATGGCAGTTCACGTAAATCTATGAACTGCTCCTTCACAATCTCCCCATCGAGACAACGGCTTTAAAAGTAAGCCTCGACACCTTACTGTTCCCTCAAAAGCACGACATGACCACTGCAGCCAAACAATAATGAAACAAAGTTTTTTTTCATGAGTTTGGGGGACGGGACAACAGAACACACAGGGAGACATCCCCACTCTAGACTACCTCCTACCAGCTCCTACAATAGCGCCACCTCCTGACGGCAACCCTAACAGAACTATTTTCTGAAACAGTACTCCTACACTTCCCCTTAGAAAGCTTTTTTTAAATATTTGGAGTTTTTTTGCTAATTTTTTATTTCCAACAATTTTGTAATCCAGTTCATAACAGCAATAAGTCACTACAGGGTGTGGTATATTGACCTGCGGCCTCGTGCTCAACAATCCGAGGCGTGACAATATCCCATGATATACCACACCCTGTTGTGCCTTATTGCTTAATTATACAGTGTGGTAAATTGAATCAGCCAAATCCCGCAACCTGATTGGTTGGCTGGTACTTTTCCCAGCATTGTAAATCCTCCAGTGTGCCCACTGGAAAAAGTACCAGCCAACTTTATTGCATGCCAGTCAATGTATCAATAGGAAGCTTTCACTCCAAAGGAACCCACCGCCATTTTTTATGTCGCCGCTTTGGTAAGACACTGCAGTAAATTTAAAAAAAAAAATCCTCTTCCGAACTGTACGGACCTCAGACAGTTAAAAAATATTTAAAAAAACATTAAATAAACAGCATTTGCCATTGTATAATAGCAATTTATTCCTCCAGGGTGTGGGTATACTGGAGTACTTAACACGACTGGTGTGGTAAATCGTCCAGTATACCCACACCCTGGAGGGATAAATTGCTTAATTTTACCATCTGAGGAACATTGCCCTGGTGAAACACCTGATTCCCCCGGGTGACATTCCAACATTGATCCACGCCTTCATTACTACCCGTCTTGACTACTGCAATGCCCTCTACCTAGGGCTGTCTGGGGTTGATATCTGCCACATGCAGCTGGTGCCGAACGCTGTGGGCAGGCTGTTGACTGATACCTCTAGGACCAGTCACATTATGCCTGTGCTGCGTGACTGCACTGGCTGCCAGTTCAGTGGCGGATCACCTATAAGATAGGTTTGCTTACCTTTAAAGCCCTACATGAACAGGGACCTGACTACCTTAAAGATCTCCTGACTCTCTACTCCCCCAATCGCCCTCTCTGATCCGCCAATGAGGGATTGCTAGAGATTCCCAGGATTCGTCTTAAAACATCTGGAGCTCGTGCTTTTTCATTTGCAGCGCCAACCCTGTGGAATTCTCTACCTTGTCGGCTAAGAGAATGCCTGACCATCAGTAGTTTTAAATCTATGCTGAAAATGCATTTATTTTCTTTGGCCTTCCTGGATTAATGAATTGATTTTAAATAATTATTATTGTCTGTTTTTATGTTGTAATTTATAATTTGTACAGCGCCTTGATTTTGAAAGGCACTATACAAATAAAGATGGATGATGATGATGATGACAGCTGAACTATTGTCATACACAGCTCGGCATGTATTGGTCCACTAGGGTCGCGCCTGCTACACTGAGCAGTGCATTGGCAAGCAGGGTTACACACCTCCAAAAGTCCTACTGTTGCAAGATGTTCCTTGCGCATGCGCGTGGGCTACTCTAAACGTTGGGGTACCCCAGAGTTAAATATAGGGCCCTTCCTTTTCTCAATATTCATCAATAGCATTACCTTGGATCTCACCTCGTGTTCGTCCATTTTGTATGCAGATGATATTATTCTATATGCTAATTCCAAAAACCTGTCCGATAAAAACTCGTGCCTCTCATCCGATTTTCAAAAAACCCAGACCTGGCTCTCCGACCACAAACTGGTCCTCAATGTAACAAAAACCCAAGCTATGTTGTTTGGGTCTGCTACCAAACTTAAATCCTGCAATAATAACATCAAGGTCTCCTGCCCTGGCTCCCCTCCCATAAATAGTTACCTCGTTCGAATATCTTGGGGTCATCCTTGATCAGTCTCTTGGCTTTGATCTCCACATGAAATCCACCTGCAGATCGGTAAACTCTAAGCTAGGCATTGCCTACAGATCTAGCTATACACTTACTTCATCTGCTAGGCTGGCTGTTGCATCCTTCTACCAGCCCTGACCTATGGAGTTGCCACATATGCGGCCATACCTAAGATAACGCTTCCTGCCTGGGACACCACCTATAATAACATTTGCCGCTATGCCTCCTCATCCCCTAGGCTCAAACACCACTGCAAACTCTACTCAGACCTAAACTGACTATTGCCTACTGCACTGAGGCTCTACTCAGTTGGCTTCCTAGTGGATAATGTAATTAGGGCACAATCCCCTGCTAGTATGGCCATGCTACTGTCTCCTCAAACATCCTCCTGTGGCCTACGCTCTGCTGACAAGTCCCTACTGCTAGTACCTGGGTGTAAAACTTCTAAAGGTTCCCAAACCTTCTCCCACTATGCCCCACAGCAATGGAACTCCTTACCATTAACACCTCGCCAGGTGCCTTCCCATGCCCTCTTTCAAAAAGAGCCTCGCGCCAGCCTATTTGCTTCAAACTCATGCACCTGTCTGTTTTCAACCCCCATGATCCCTCACTCTATCTATCTCCCATCTGCCTACTGTGTCTATGCCGACTAACCTGTCTCTCTTTCTATTCCTCCTCCTCCTATGACTGGATGCCTATTACGTCTCTACCTGTACCACTCCCTATTGTTCCGTCCAGTGTAAATATGCCTTCTCCTTTCTTCTCTTAGGATAGTGGCTCTGCACCACTAACTGTCTTATAAGAATGATTATTATTCCTGACTTCCTTTCAATATATAAAATTGTATTTGTTAAACTGTGCACTTACTATTTACTCACTAGGTTACTGTATATTTGTTGCCTACCTCTCACAACAAGTTAGATAGTTGGTTTTATGTATCCTGAATACTTACTCTGCCTTACTTGTATTTTTGTCTTCACCATGTATACATCACTGTCTATTTGTTATATGCTTGGCATGTATCTCTCCAAATTTTGTTATGCTGTACTTGCAATGATATTTTTTTTCATGTTGTAATCCTCCCGGGTCGTGACTGAAAACAGTCATTCTATGGCTAGCTCACCTACCCAGTAAACAAAAAACAAATAAATAAATAAAAGATCTATTTTCAGTGAAAAGCTCTTCCCAGTTCAATGCCATTAACGTTTTTACTTTGTGGTAATATTTCTAAAAGTGGGGATTTGCCACACCATTACAAGAATGCAGCTGGTCCATCGCTTTACCTTCTTCGATTTTCGACAGAGCTGTCTTCATCACTAGCTTCAGCCTTCTGTGGCATTTTTTTGGGCTATTTAGTTTTATTCTTTTATTTTGTATTGCTGCTCCTTTGTTTATTGTCAAGTAGTTGTATGCTCACTCATGTTCAAGTTAATCTATGCTATAGCCTTCTTTCAGTTTAATGATTTGATTAATTCTCAATCCATGCTTGTGATCAGGAACGAGCACTATGTGCTGGGGAGGGCACAGCAATCGGCACTGCGCTTCAGTGAGACCTCCCCCATTTTACATACATCCCTGCCCCCAACAACCATTGTCTTTTTCTTCCTCATGTTGTTTTAATACCTGGCTTGTGGAAGCTGTGGAAAAACAGCAACCCACACGGCAGCATGAGTAGCTCCAGGTCATGCCACAATCAAGGAGTGCAATCCTCGTTGTGTTCCCATGCCTGAGTGTGTTGTATAGGGCAGTGGCTCACTCACTTGAGTGGCAGGTGTCCCGCAGACACTGTATAGGTCGCTACTGTGGAGATGGAGTGAGTAACGGGGCTGGCTGCAGCAGCAGCAGAAGAGCAGGACAAGCACAACTGGAGGGACCGCATGCCCATGAGTGAATAGCAGACAGTGTGAGCGCAGTAGGGGAGAGAGCAGCAGGGAGAGAGAGGGTAAGTAACCACGGGCAGCAGGGCAAGGGAGTTGTGCTCAGCACAGCCAAAGTATGTAGAGGAGAGAGCGACAAAGTGAACCGTTGTTGACAGTCAGAGACATGGACCTAACGGAAAGTGAGTGACTGGTGGGAGAGCCATACATTCAGTATCCACTGCCACATCATGGTTGCATACTCTGTCCCGCTACTGTCTGTCTTTCCTCCCCATTCAGCAACCCCTTACCGCTCGTGAGTCATCGGCGGCTCACTCCTCACTTTCTGTGTCACTTCCCAGTGCTGCTTCCTGGCTGCTTTTGTTACAGGTGTGCAGCAGGTGTTCTTATCAGAATTGCAGTTGGGACATCAGTGTCTCCGAGAGATGTAGCCACCTTTCCACTCTGCATAACAGAATCTGAGTTGTACACTGATCCCAAGTGGGAGCCATGTTACAAGAGGATTAACCCTCTCCAGAGCATGGGTCTACTTGAGAATTAATCCACGCCTGGGTTGTTGGAAGCCCTCCCCCTTGCGTGGATTAATTCTCAAGTAGACCCACCCTCTGTCATGGGTTAATCCTTACATATTCCAATGCTTCCTGTCCCCCCCAACTTTTACACCAAAATTACTCCTCTGGGTTTTAAGGATGTGGATAGGGTGGATATGTGAAGCAGCGTGGTGCACCAACAAATTTCACAGACACAGGTGACAGTGGGTTGCATCTCGTATATCATTCAAATGTATACCACACTGAAGAACAGTTAGCATTAGATCAAGATAAAAACATACAAACAATAATGTCGTAAGCACCCATGATTCAGTCACGCTGCTATGATACCTTTGAAGTATGTTGTGGCTCCTCACATACATCCTGTCAACACTGCTTCACCATGATGTGCCAGTTCTGTATGGCCAATCATACCACATTCTGATCAATACCGCACTGCGTGGATGGGTAAAGGGGTGCTGTGAACCGTGTTCTTCAGACTCTAGTATACAACAGTTCATGCATTCTATGGTTGATGTAAATGATAAGAAAATATATACAAGCCAGAAATGAAAATTACGTACCTACCGTAATTCTTGATCTTCTCTTGTATCTTCACCATTCATTACTGCTTGGGTTAGTGCCGGAGGTGCACACCCGCCACGGGAGGATTTTTTTTTTTTTTTTTTTTCAAAATGGCTCAGTACGCCCTTGAGCACCTGACGTACTGCATCATCTGCGAAGGGCGGCCTTTAGGTGCCGCAGACCTCCTCTATCTCAGTTCTGGTAGCCGGAGAGGCGGAAATAAAGGGTAAGAAAAAAGGAAAGCAAGGCAAGAGAGCCGAGGGACAGAAAAAGGAAAGGATATAAACTGAAAAAAGTATAAGCCAGTAGAGGATAGACAGAGGAGAGAGAATTCCTACCATAAGGGACCGCAGGGCCTCCTTTCCAGGGCGGCTCTAGGGGAGGAACAGAGAGAGGGAAAGAGAAAGAAGAAGAAGAAGAAAAAGGAGGCATGTTGAGAGGGAGAATAGTGCCCATCGAGCATTGGTTGAGAGGCTTATAAGCTCGAGACTAACAAGGGAGCAAGAATCCTTGTTGCTAGGACTGAGGGGAGGTTCAACTGAACCACCTGAACAGATCCGAATAAGGGTAGATTCTCTGATCTCTTAACATGCCAAGTCCCTACATCCTAGCTGAGGGCTCATGGACTGCCCGGGCAGAACCTGTTCCAAGAAGAGCGCCCACCCAGGAAGGGGACCATGTCCCTTAGCACCCTGTTAAGTGCTAACACAGCAGTGAATGGGGAAAGATTATGCCTTACCGAAGGTAACTTTGTATGAAGGATAGAGTGGGAACTCAATCAGACTCCCTAAGGCAAGGCAAAGCAGATGCTCAAGGCTGACAAGTACAAAGCAGCAACTAGAAAGAGCTCAAAGATAATACTTGCCAGGGGGATTCTAAATTTTTGTTGAGGCCGAGTCAGGGCACGGTCTCTTAAGCTGTGAAACTGCATAACCTGATCAATGTACTTAGAAGCGCACCCTAAGGGCAGTCAGAAAGAGTTCCCTCAGAATAAGAGAAAATACAGACCGTGCTCGTTCCTCTTTACCTTGAGGAAAAAAGGAACCATTCACTAAGAATGGAAAACAGAAAGTTTTCTTTTTGGCATAAAGGCCAAAGGAGGGAGAGGAACGAGACGGGAGGGGGAGACGCCACAGTAGGAGGCCACTGAGGGGAAGGTGGGTGGATATCAGTAATGAATGGTGAAGATACAAGAGAAGATCAAGAATTACGGTAGGTACGTAATTTTCATATCTTCCCTTGTCAATCTTCACCATTCATTACTGCTTGGGTGAGTACCAAGCCCCCCCCTTAAAAGGGGGTAGAAACCCTGAGGGAACAAGACCCCCAGCCTCCTGTTGGTGAGAAACAGAAGGGGAAGACCCTGGGCTAATCTAGAGAGAAGTCTATGGGGGAGAAGAGCTAGGAGGTGCCCCCCGAGGACGGGGAGACGGAGGAAGCCCCTGCAGTAGTCTCCTAGCTCTGGAGGAAAAGAGACGGGTCCCCCGGAAAGCGGAGCGAATCACCCTATTCCAGGCCAGGGGTGACAACCTTGATAGATGAAGCCATGCTGTCCGTCTAATGCAGATCGCTGTCCCCACAAGCCTGGAAGCCACCTCATTGGCGTCATAAGATGCCCTTGCTTGGTGTCTTGCCAGCTCCAGGCCTATAGCAGAGAGGGCAATAGCTTGTCTGGTCTGCTCCGTATCAGGCATTGATGCTAAGATCTGAGACAGCATCGACCACAAATACATACTGTAGGTGGCATGATGAGCCTGATGAGATGCAATGCAAGAGATCGCCACGAGAGGAAGAGAACACTCTTCGCCCCCACCGGTCGAATTAGGGAATCCGAGTCCGGTGGATGGTCGTGCGCCAGGTGGCGGTGCCCAGAGGGAGTCTCTAGGTATACCAAACCCGAGGTCGGGTTGGGGAGAGTACCCAGGGATTCCGAAGGGGCACAATACCTACATCGGCAGTCTGCCGGGGCTGGAGAAGGGGTGGCTGGCGACTGCCAGGAACGGATAAACACCTCCTGGAAAGGAATAGGCCAGGGAGGTACCACCAGGTGCTGGGCACTGAATTCACCAAGGAATTCACGCGTCTCCCATTCGGTATTGTCTCACCTAACGTAGGAGATTCGAAGATCCGTCACCATCCTCGAAAGGAATCGCTGATATTCAGTGAAATTAGCATCAGAGGAGAGATGAGCAGAGGGTTACTCTCCCTCAGAGGAGGGAGACGAGGATGATGGAGAGCTCGAGTGGCCAGAGAATTCTTGTGGCGGTGGGGATAGGCGAAAGACCCACTCATTCATGTACCTGACATATGAGGGGAAGGCCGCGGCAGAACCTCTGAACTGCTCCCAGGATAACGGGCCCATAGGACCGACATGGCCCGGGAGCACGGGGGGTGGCTGCAGAGGAATGGGAGATGGGCACCTACGAAGAGGCAATTGTCCTCTGCTAGGGCTCTGAAATCCGGGGAACGGAGCCCGAGCTGGCGGGATCCTGGACAACAGACCAGGTCGCAAAACGGAACCCTGGGGATGCGGAGCCTGGAAGAGCCCAGAAGGGGATCCTCCCCTGTGACGAACCTGGGACTGCATGGATCCAGAGGGGCAGCCCACAGCAACGCCACCGGAGGGGACCCTGGGGTCCAAGAGGGAAAGGCGGGGCCCAGCACTGCGGCTCCTAGCCACCCCATGAGGGGTGGCCAGAGACCCAGATGCCTGCACCCTGCCCCTCAACCCCTCGGACTCTGAGAGTGCCCTCCTCCTCGACCCCAGCAATCTCCCACCCCAAGGGTCTGTAGCAGCACCAGGGACGGTAGCTGCCACGAGCCCCCCAGGAGGGAGAGGCCCTCCCTCCACCCCCACTCCATTGCTCCCCAGGGACCCTGGACCACCCCTAGTCCGAAGAACCTCAGGGGAGGACGGAAGCGGGGACAGGGGAAGAGGCCCGCTGGACCGCCTAGCACCTTGTGCCACCAAGGACCCTGATTCCGAAGAATCAGGTTGCCAGAACGGGTCCACATCTGAATCATCAGCCTCCAAAGAGGAAGAGATCAGCTGGACCACAATACTAGCAACCCCGGGGGTTCCCGGTGAAATGGCACCACGAACGGCGCCGGTGCCAGAGGTGGCACCGGATGACCTCGGCCCACCCGCACCCGCTAAGCCCGGCCCTGGCTCCCAACCGGTGCTGGCTAGGCTCACAGTGCCACCCTCGGTGCTGGAACCCAACCCGGCACTGCCAGGAGAGTGAATGGGGCCTGCGGGGCCACGAGCGGCGCCGAAGGCCAGAGTGGTGCCACCAATGGTGCCGTCTCAATCACCAGTGCCGCTGGCGGCGCTGGGATCTGAAACGGCGCCGGGAGGCGGCGTCGAGGGTCCACCGGTGCCAGGTCCAGCAGGCGTGGGCCTCGACACTGGAGGGGGCCTACACCTCTGAGGAGGTGACTGCTGAGGCAGTGTCTCTGCTGCGGCCCCGGGAGGGACATCGACGTTCCTCCGACACTGCAAAAGAAGCTTCCTCTTCGGCAAGAGAAGATGAGGAAGCCTCCTCCTCTACGGACCGTATAGGCCCGAGAGGGGACCCGGAGGAGGGGCCTAGAGACCTTACCTGGGAATCCCTGGAGCGATGCCATCCCCCGAAGGTCGGTGGGTCCTTGCCAATCTTGAATGTGCGGACTTTAAGGACACGACGGTCCATGGAGAAACAAGCGTCGCATGCATCCATATCGTGGTTGGGTCCCAGGCAATGGAGACAAACATCATACCAATCCGTGACGGAGAAATGCCGGCCACAGGAGCACCAATGCATAGGGGCAAGGCCCGCCTTCGACTTACGTTTGGCCCCCGAACCTGACATGATGCAAACTAAAAAGAGACAAAATCAGCAACAAAGCACTCGGCACCGTCGACAGAAATAAAAGAAACGGTCTTACCGGGAGACGGCGTCGAGCGAATATGAAATGAGAATATGAGGAGTCTTGAGTGACGCAGAAAATCTTCAACTACCATGCAGCAGGTGCAGCCTCGATGGTGGGAGAAACAGAACTGAGATAGAGGAGAGTCTGCGGCACCTAACGGCCCAGCGCGCGCTGGCGCTTGATACGTCGGCGCTCGGCTGGCGCCGTTGGGCCGACTCCAAAAAAAAAAAACTCCCATGGAGGGTGTGCGCCTCCAGCACTAACCCAAGCAGTAATGAATGGTGAAGATTGACAAGGGAAGATCATGGACCACCATTCGGCAATACACATACACACACACACACACCAGAAAAAAAAAAGAAACACCACACAGACTACAACTCTGACAGTCAAGCACACTTACAAATAAAAACAAATCAACAACTTTTCATGCAATCGCAATGTCAGACATTGAAAAATAGTAGTTATCAAGGATGAGTTTGCCCTATCGCCCCTTACTCCACACACCATTGCGACCTCTACTGCTCACTTGGCTGGCTCCCATTACAGGGCTGCTTTGACTACACACTCAGCTGTTTCTTGGATGTCACCCTTGGGTGTGGCAACACTCCCCCCCCTTTTCACCCTCTTCAATGCAAGAATCCCCACTAGGCACCTATGGTGCTCACCACCCCCACCCTCAAGGTACCTAGAACCACCACCAATGTGGGAGGGAAAGCACTCTCTGTGGCGGCCCCTCTCTTGGAACGGGCTACCCACCTCTCTGCGAACCACCACCTCTCATCTAACATTTAAACTTAAAGGATACCTAAACAACATTTTGACAAACCATTCAAAAATCTGACTCCGTAGGTGACTAAAGGAAAGGCTGTTGTATTCATTAAGGCTAAAACTGCATTTATATAATTTACCTAAATGTGGTTCCAGAGCATTTGAAAACTGTAAAATCAGCCTTCCAATTTCAAAAAACTGTCTTACTTGCTTCCTAAAATGGCCGCCAAATGTGTTATGTGATGACATCATTGGAGCCAAAATCAGAGAGATATATGGCTCTCTATAGTGCTAACTGGTTCTTTTTTCCCTTTGTATAGAATTGTTTCACCCAAATGGTCAAAACCATGTGCATTATTTTGTATAATACACATGTTACGCTATGGTGCTGTTCATTTTGTTTACTTTAACATGTTGAAATTGTGTTTTAATGTATCCAACTTTCTCTGTGGCAAACCACAGTGCAGTACAAATCTTGAATAACCTGGTGGTCTAGTGGTTATGGCGGATCCAGGATGCTACAGTGGGGGTGCTGGGGTGGTGTGCATGCTTAATATGCACTTTTTAACATTGTTATTAAACCTTTATATTTTCTGCTATTATTCTTTTCTAGTACGTTTTTGACAGAACCTACAAATGTAATCCATAGTTTGAATGTAAACATTTGTACAGTCAATAAATCAGACTTCTTCAACAAAGTGAAATGCAGCAGCAGCAGCAAGCAAGTACGTTACTATGTGGGGGGGGGGTGCAGCCACACCCTTCACTGCCCCATACAGCCACTACATTTTTGTAACAAAGTACTTGTGCATTCCAATGTTAGAGTTCATACTTTCTCGAAACTCATATATACTTGTCTTGTCGTCTTTTTCCGTGGGAAATCATAATAATAATAAGAATCACCATTTATATAGTGGTTTTGATACACATTGTATCCCAAAGTGCTTTAGAAGCAATACTAGACTGGTAGTGAAGTGACTGAATGTGTAGTGGAAGCCATTTCATACATTAATATCCACACACATCCTTGGACAGTTGCATGAACTGGTTTTATGGGAAGGGGAATGTTGGCCAGGACAACAGGGTCAGGTAGTGATCAAGGTGCTGGCAGCTCCACATCTTATTTTTCACAGTAATCTGCTCATATTTCACTCCTTCTACCTCCCCCTTCCCTAAATATAGCAGTACCTTGCAAGAGTGGCTTTCTCAGTCCCCCTTTGGTACTCATTCTTCACTATTCTTCCTCACACCGAAAACTGGTGAGCTCATCACCCTTCTGCATCATGAATGCAAGTAGTACAGATCCATTTTATTTTGACATATCAAATAAAAATCTGTCTTTCCAGTAAGTCAGGTTGATAGCAACAGGGAACAAGGTAATAATGGGCTTTCCTATCCTTAAAAGATCTAGGCTACATTTGATTAGGCACTATTAAATGATGGGTGTGCATATCATTATGCACGTCATTTAATAGTGCCTAATTATCATAGGTGGCTTAGATCTTATATGGGTAGGAAAACCTATTTTTCCACTTGTACCATGCTGCTATCAGCCTGGCTTACCAGAAGATCATGTTTATTATTATGTAAAAATAACATGGGAGATTGTACTAACCACATTCATGATGCAGAAGGGTAGTGAACTCGTCAGTTTTTGGTGTGGGGAGCAGGTGAAAAGAATGAATGCCAAAGAGGGGCTGAAGAGGCCATTCCAGCAGGGTACAGCTATATTCAGGTTAGTTGAAGACATGAAAGAGGAAGTTGAGCAGATCACTGTGAGATCTGAAATGTGGGGCTGCCAGCATCGTGATCACTACCTGACTGTGAATGAGAGTAGACAGCAATGACAAATACTCAGAGTGGCAGGGCTGCACCTAAACTGTTACTTGAATTCAGTGTAGGGAGATTACCCTCGGGTTGGGGGGGAGAGTGTTGACGTTTGTTTGGACAGTATTGAAGGAGTTGTGTATAGCTCATTCAAGATTTGGAAAGGTGGTAGCCAGCCAACTCACACTGTGGAGTAGAGCACAGAAAAGTACTGGAGAAGAATTGCTGGGAACTGTCTTGTGGGGTTCTGCAGATCACAGGTAAAGGAGTAGATTGATACTGGAAGTCGGATGGAGTCTCTTAAGGTATTAGTATGCCTCTCCTGCTAATAATATTGTTATCCATTGTAAGTGCAGCCCTTATGAGGGTGTGAACAGCAGTTTTTCTGGTGGGTCATGATGCTTATTGCTTGGCCCTCCAGGAAGACCTAGTTGTTGGTTAATGAGGTGGGAAAAAAACAGGGGAACTGTATATACTACCTTCACTGTGCAGAAGGGTGGTGATCCACTCAATGTTTACTGTGGGAGCAGAAGTCAAACATTGAGAATGTGGACTGAAGAGTGATTTGGGAGGCATTTTTTACAGTGCCAGCTGATGATGCGTGTCGGTATAAGTGTGCACAACTCTCTGAGGTACAAGATTACAATCTGATGTGTGATAATTCTCTTCCTGAGACCGTAAGCACATATGCAGCCCCAGGCAGTACTAAGGACAGGGTATGGACGGTGGGGTGTTCAACAGAAGGCAGGCTAGGTGCAAAGGGTTCAGGTGGAAAAATAAATCCTTATTTGTGGATTAACAAGAAAGCATGAACTCTGGAACTGAACCAGACCGGTACTTTGCTGTGTGACCCTGAGCAAGTCATTAAACTTTCTTGTGCTCCCAGGCCATACCTGTAAACAAGCTTTCAGCTTAGTGTATCTCTTCTGGTTAGCAAAAAAACAAAATTCAGTGCATCACATAGCCACTAGATCATCAGGTATTTGAAGTGTTGTACTGTAATGCAGTTTGCCACAGGAAAAGTCTGCTAGATTGCAAAACATTTTCCGCAAGTTAAAATAAACAAAATGAACAAAATCATAGCCTAACATGTGTACTGTTTAAAATAATCCACGAGTTAATACATGGTGTTGATCATTCTGGTACAACAATTCAAAACAAAGAGGGAAAGAAGAACTAGTTAGCACTATAGAAATATATGTGCCTCTCTGTCTCTGGCTCTGATGATGTCATCATGACACATCACTTAACACACTTGGCAGACATCTTAGGGAGAAACCAAGGCTGTTTTTTGAAAGTGAAAGGCTGATGTTTACAATTTTCAAAAGCTATGAAACTGCAATTATGTTATTTACATAAATGCAGTTTTAGCATAAATGTAAACAGAAGCCTTTACTTTACCTTGCAATGTCGCCAGATTTTGGAGTCTGCAGTTTTAAAAAACTGCTTGTTTAGGTACCCTTTAAGCTAACATCCTGGCTCCTTGACAAATGTCTATGCAACTGCCCAGATCGCTAACACTTCTCGCGCTTGATGCCACTTCCCATTTCATTTCTGCTGCTCTTCCTCGCCTTTCCTGCTATAGCTGGGTATGTGGGTCTGGGGGTATCCTCCGACAGAAGTTCAGTTATGCAAATGTGGTCCACCTGTTAACATACCATCCCTGGACCCTGTTTCTATCTGCAACACCTTGTAATGTGTACATTTTGTACATATGTTATTGTATTTATTTTGTGTATATCAGACAGTACTATCCCTAGAAATGGGTTTCTGTTAAACTGATACTGTGCTACTCTCCAATGTGCACTCTTGTTATGTACTACACTTGTATTTGTACTTTGTAATTTGTTTTCTACTGCTAGTACCTTCTTGTTGCCTTGTGGCCCGGGTTGTGCCTGTAAACAGTCCTCCGGACCAGTGTACCTACCCAGATATCAAAGTCATAAATAAATAAATAAGAAACATAGAAACATAGAATCTGATGGCAGATAAGGACCACTTGGCCCACCTAGCCTGCCCATTTCCCTACCTAACGGATAAGCTGCAGATCCTAGTTAACCAACAGCCTACTTCCTCCTACCCCCCACTAGAATTGCCTTATGTCTGTCCCATGCATTCTTGAATTCCCCAACTGTTTTTGACTCTACAAAGATCTCAGGAAGACTGTTTCATGCATCTACAACCTTCTCTCTGTGAAGAAATACTTCCTCACATTACCACTAAGCCGTCCCCCTCCTAATTTCAAATTGTGCCCTCTTGTTCTTGCACATCTCTTTTTCTGAAAGACGCTACCCTCTTGGACTTTGTTGATTCCCTTGAGGTATTTGAAAGTTTCCATCATGCCCCCCCTCTCCCTCCTTTCCTCGAGGCTATACATCTTAAGCTCCTTTAGTCTTTCTTCGTATGTCTTCTGGTGCAGACTCTGCGCCATTTTGGTTGCCCTCCTCTGGACAGCCTCCACCCTGTCTGTGTCTTTGCGAAGATGGGGTCTCCAGAACTGTACACAGTACTCCAGATGTGGTCTTACCAACTGTCTGTATAGAGGGACAACATATTCTTGTTTTCTACTGGTGATGCCTCTCCCTATGCATCTCAGTATCCCCCCCAGCCCTCCTTACTGCCTTCTCACATTGAGCTACCGCACTGTATGCAAACAAGATGAGCAAAAACATTATGTGCCTATATATGCCTAAATAAACAATAATCCAACCACACAAATGACTAGTAAACAAACCCCTATCATCCACTTGAGCATCACTACAAAGCAAACAACAAAGCAAACATGCAGATTAAAATAGCTGTAATTACATATTTATCTCATCTTGCTGCATTCAACAGTGGGTGTCAACAGAAAATGCACTGTTAGACTAACAATAGTTGAGGGACGTATCAACATGAAGAATCAAAAATATACTGTACATCACACGTGAGGCAACTCCTAGCAGCCACCACTGAAGATTTAAACACCACGCAGTTATACAGTACTATATTCTACATGGAAAAAAAAAAATCACTTTCTAAACACAGTCGCTGTTCTGTCCAAAAGGGGATGGGGTATACTTATACCTCACATTTCTTCCGCAGTAGCTTCCTGCGATAATGCTGGACAAAAGGGCGATGCAAATTCAGGCAACACTGAACTGGTGAGAAATATATAAAATCACTCATCAGACACATGGTACAGTATATATTAAACTACACTATACAATTAAAAGCTGACTTCATTTACCATTAATCAGCATTGCTCTCTGTGAACATTAGGTGCTGTCAGAGACAGCAAAAGGATTAACGCACCCACAGTTACACAAAAGATGAGCAGTCACTATTGTTGGTGTGCATGTGGTACTAGATAATTTATTGTACCTTGAAAACTCCGTTCTGCAAAGTGCAAAACTGTATGTAAGTTATGCAGTAGTGTGAGAACATCGACCATAGTGACTGCTCATCTTTTGTGTGGTTATGGGTGTGTTAATCCTTTTTCTGTCTCTGTGTTCCATTTTTTTGCTGCACAGCAATGGTTCCAGATGAGGTGTGCCTTTGAACATTTTCCAGGTGCTGGTAGATGAATCTTTGGTGGCTGCAATTTGTGAATAACTTAGCAGGGGTTCGAAAGCACATGGAACAATTGAGTTTGATGCTGCAATGCAAGGCAGCTTGGCTTCCTCAACAAAAGACATTTCTGAATCAAATACAAGTTTTATTTATTATGCCATCAACAAAATACATATGGCATCAGGAGATCCATGCGGACTGTACTGGTAGTGCTTAAATATCCGCTTCACTAAACTGGTGTCACTCTGCAAGCAGCCATCTGTATGGCATTGCAGTGAGTCAAAGCATGAGCTCCTTTGTAAAGAAAAAAGCTGGCAAATATAGAAAACATGAAATAAAAAAAAACAAGCCAATGAAAACACATCAAACAGGTCAGGAATACATCATTTTTATTAGGATTGATGATTAAGACTAAAACGGCTTTGCACATAATCTGCGGCACTCGCTAAAGACAAAATCAGATGCACAGCATGTTTAGCAGGGACGGGGCTACATACTGACACACAGCCCTGTCCCGGCTGAACGAAAACAATGGGAATAGCATACACAGACTGGGGAACCAGCCCTGCCACCTATTAAATGAGAGGATGTTTGTAATACAGCCCCACTGTCCTATGACTTCATGTGGCCATAGAAATGCAGCTTGTTTTAGAATGCCAATTTTTT
Source organism: Neoceratodus forsteri (assembly GCA_016271365.2). Classification (NCBI taxonomy): domain Eukaryota; kingdom Metazoa; phylum Chordata; order Ceratodontiformes; family Ceratodontidae; genus Neoceratodus; species Neoceratodus forsteri. The sequence goes on from CM057451.1 coordinate 1,100,998,286, forward strand.
TTCCTTAACTACTCATGCTAAAAAATGTTTCTTAAATATTTTAAAAACTGCTACAGTTTGGGATATAAAAACAACAAAGGCACACATTTTGGGTCAAACTCTGTCAAACCTACAAGTTTCAGGTTTCAAATCCTAAACTTTGCACCCAGTGAATCGATTACACAAAATTTTCAGGATCCAGAGATCCCGGCACCAGCTCTGTGCATTCCAAATTTCATGTAAAATTTGTTGAACAGGGGCAAAGTTATTAGGTGCAAAAATTGGGGTTTAACATGAATGTGCTTACTCAACTCTAATATACAGGCACTGCAATGTATAATATGATATACAGGCGTGGTCGCACCTGTATAATAGGGTTCTACCGTCACATCTATGTTAAACCCCAAATTTTGAACTTTAATAAGTTCGCAACTGTTTAACCGATTTGCATGGAGTTTTGCATGCACTTTTGGAGGCCAAAGGTCTCTTGATGTGGTAAGTTTTGCTGCAGTTGGATGTGCAGATGCGGAGATATGGATTGTAAAAATTGTGAAAATTACCACTTTTGTCAAATTCCTTGTCATACTGCTGCACAAAAAGGACTTGGGGTTGTGGCCTGAAATTCTCAGGGTTTATAGGTATTGGGTCACAGATGTACCTTTTGAAGGTTTGGTGAAAAAATATTAATCTGTTCAAAAGATAATAAATTTCAAAATTTCCTATTTCTAATGGGAAAAGTTAGATGTGCCGTGCGAAACAGGATTCTTGTTTCACGAAACAGGATACTTGTTTTGCAAAACAGGATTCTTGATCGCAATTTGCGAAAAAATCAATTTTTATAGCAGTTTATTTGTCATCTCATAGCAAACAAATGGTTTGCAATTTTGGACTGAAATGTTCTTGGTGGAAAGGGCTTGCTCCACAGATGTGCCTTTTGCTGGTTTTGTGAAAATATATTACTCTGGCTTAGAGTTCTGCAGATTTGAATTTTGGTTGATTTCCCATAGGATAACATAGTACTGGGAGGTTTACAGTGCCATTACTTTGTCACTATGGTGTTAAGAAATGCTTTGCAATGTGGCTATGAAAATTTCAGGGTACAGAGTGCTTGCCTCACAGATGTGCTTTTTGCAGGTTTGGTGAAAATATATTACTTTGCTCTGGAGTTCTGTGGCTTTACATTTTGCTTAATTTCCCATGGGATAATATTGTAATGTGAGGTGTACGCAAGCGTTTCTTTGTCACTTCATGAATGTGAGCACAGGACCCGGAGGGCCCTCCACTCCCACACAGAAACACGGATACTATTAAGGACTGCTACATGGATGGGAGCACAAGGCCCTCCACACACAAATATGGATACTATTAAGGAGTAATGCATGGAAGGCCCTACACTACTAAAGAGAAATACGGATACTACTAGGGACTGATGGATGGATAGCAGCACAGGGCCCAGAGGACCATGTGCTCCCACATACAAATATGCAGAGGAGTATGGAGTGATGGGAGTGTAGGGCCCAAAGGGCCCTGCACTCCCACAGATAAATAAGGATACAATTACAGTCTCTTAAAAAAATTATGGATGGTTGGGAGAGCAGGGCCCTCCACAAGCAAATAAGCCTTTGATTATATTTTCTCAAAAAGTAAGGAAATTCTCTGCAAAAAACTTAATTAATGCACCATCAGAGTGGTAGCACATTATAAAAGCGAGCCAAATTAAGCAACTCAGATATGAGCACTTCAGTGTGGTTGCTTTCAGGATCAGTGATGGAGAATGGATAGTGAGGGGAAGGAACAGTGATGGAGGATGGGAAGAACTGCGAGGGGAAGGAATAGCAAAGGAGAGGGGGAGGAAGACAGAGATGGGCTAAATGGGGACATGGAGCAAGATGCTGCTGAGCTACCCACCTAGCGTAGTGGGTAGGGACACTGTCTGCAGTGCTAGTGGTACCGGGTTCGGGACTGCATAGAGGTACGGTCTGTTTTTTGGTTTAGCAGGTTTGTGTTTTTTTTTTTAAAGTTACTGCCATCGTCAGTCCCTCTTCTTTCCTCCAGTGTCCGCCACCCCTTGGAGACAATTGTATTAGTATGGGGGATGTGGAGGGCGTAGCACTTTGCATTAAACATTATTTTAAATGTGCGTTGAGTTGGTGTTCGGTGTTGTCTGTTATGTGCCGACTTGGTTTTCGGCAGGGTGTACTTGCTGTTTTGCAAGTTGCCCAAGAATTTTCACTGTTATGACATGGAACCCATTAGAATTCCTTATGATTATACTTTCTCAAAAAGTAGGGAAATTCTCTGCAAAAAAACGTTGTTAATGGACCATTAGGGTTCCAGTGCCGAAAGTAGGGAAATGAGATCTTAGGGTTCCTAACCCTAGGACCCCATCCCCACCCTCGGTTTCCAACCTTAACACCCCACCTCCACTCTGCATGCAGAAGCAGGTCTGAGGGGTGTGCCCTGGGGTTGCGAACCCTAATGCTGACCCCATTCTCTTATTTTGTACCCATCTTAGCTTGCTTACTCTTTGAATGGGGTATGCATTATGGTTCGTAACCCCAAGGCACATCCCTCACACCTCTTCCTGCATGCAGGGTGGGGGGGGTGTTAGGGTTGGAAACCGAGGGTGGGGGTGGTGTCTTGGGGTTGGGAACTCTAAGATATAATTTCCCTACTTTTTATTTTAATTTTTTTTTTATTTATTGCTAGGATTACAATGACCTTTTACAAAGGTTCTGCGTCAACAGGATTGTTACAACACTGTATATGTTACAGACAAGGGATTTTCATTCACAGGGACAACAAGTTCAGGGTAACATAAAACATAAAGTGAATCAGCTGTGACATAAATCATCAAGCAGTCAGCAAAATTGACCTAGTCGCCTGGGGGCCAAGTAGTAGCAGTTATCGGGATCACAAAGTTACAAGGGTAACACAAGTAAATTGAGACAAATAGCAGTCAACAATTTGACCTAGTCACTTAAGAGAAGGTGGCTGGACTGAAAGTGCAGGCAAAGAGGGGAGGGTAGGGAGGAGGAGGCTGAGGCGGGGGTACTTTTGTTGCTGGAATCCAAATGGTCAATTAACAAAGTTTTTTTGCAGAGAATACTATATATATTCTAATATCTATATCTATCTTTTATGGTGGCACGGTAGTGCCACTGTAGTTAGGGTAGCATGGCCACTTCTATATTAAACTAAAAATTTGCACTTCAGTAACTTTGCCACCATACAACGGATTTGCCAGAAATTTTGCAAGCCAAGTGGGGCACCATTGATCTCTGGATCTGGCAAGTTGCATTATGGTTGGATGAGCGGTTGCGGACCTGCAGAGCACCACAAAATGAGCAAAAACAGGGTTTTTGCACGTTTCATCGCTCGGGGCTACAGTCCACACAATTTGTCCATCTTGTCTGAAATCTTCAGGGAAGGTGCAGGCTGGGTGTCTGATGTGCCTTTTGAAGATTTGGTGAAAAAATATAAATTTTTTCAAATGTTATTCAATTTTTAATTTTCCCATTATAGTCAAAGGGAAAAAAATATATGTGCCTCTCGAAAGTTGCTGCCACTACATTTTACTGTCACAAATGCCCCTTTTATTGTCATGTGGCAGCGATCTTGTTTTCAGTTAGCGAGAGAGAAAAATGCCTGGCTTTTAAATTTGGGACCCCCTAGGTAAACACTGACAGTTGTGTTTACCTAGTCAGGCCCCGAGGATCACAGCACTTTTTTTTTTGAGAAAAAAACACCCAGAAATGCCTTTTCCATGATCAGCACAAATTGCGACAGAATGGATGTGACACTTTCGCAAATCATGAAAGTGTCATGCCCATTCTGTCGCAAATTTTTACGAAAATGTCACAATTTGCGACATTACTGCACCCAAAAAAACTCTTTGCCACCTCACTGCGTCAAAACGGTTGGGGCTTTTGGGATGAAATTTGCAGGGTGGCAAGCTCTGGTCCCACAGATGACCTTTTGATGGTTTAGTCCCAAAACATTCAACAGGCCCATAGTTACAGCGTTCCGAAGTTGAGAAATTTCCCATAGGATTACACTGCGGTGCCCGCGGCGACTTTCAGCGCCCATATCTCAAAAATGATTAGAGATACGGATTTTTCGCTACCCGCAGCTTAGTCCACCTTTAGGTGATCTAAGCTTGCATGGAGGTTTCTAAGTCATGATGACAACTGCAGTGGAATTTCTTCATAGTTGCTATGGTTACTGAGATATTGCCAAATAAATGTTACAAGGGTTCCTTTTTGCTACTATGGGGCTGCTGTATGGCTTTGTACTTATGTGTAAGTGGGGGGCCCTGTGCTCCCACATATGCATACCATTACGCAAAAAATGGACAATGTGAAGGGAGCGCAGGGTCCGAAGGGCCCGCGCTCCCACAAACTCATACCAGTTATATTACACTTTGTCAAACAGAAGGGAAATTCATTGCAAAAAACTTTGTTAATGCATCCATTAGGGTTGATAGTACAGCAACAAAGTATGGAAATGTGATGTTAGGTTACCCCCACCCACCCCATCCTCCTCACATCAACAGATGTCAGGATGTGCCATGGGGTCATCTGCCTTAACTCTCACCCCAATCTCCTATACAGCATGTCAGCTTGTTTACACATGGAATGGGGTGAGAGTTGGGCCTGATAACCCCATGGCATACTCCGACATCTGTTGGTATGTGGAGGGTGGTGGTGGTGGTGGGGTAACCCTAACATCACATTTCTATACTTTTGTTGCTGTGCTATCAACCCTAACTGATGCATTAATGATAATAACTTTACAACTGTATGACCGATTTGTCTGAAATTTTGTGAGCACGGTCTTGTACTATAGATTCCTGGATCTGGCAAGTTGCGTTCCGGTCAGATGTGTGGTTGCAGAGCTGCAGAGTGCCAAAAAAACATGAAAATACCACTTTTTGGGCAATTTCTTTGCTCAGGGCTACAGCCCAAACAGTTTGTCTGTCTGGTCTGACACTGTCAGAGAATATGTGATCTGGGTCACTGATGTGCCTTTTGAAGGTTTGGTGAGAAAATATTAATCCATTTAAAAGTTATTAAAGATTTACAGAGTGGGGGCGTGGCCAAGCTGGGATCCAGGATGGCAGTTTAATTCAGAAACTCTGTGCAATCTGGCCTAATCTAAAGCTATCTAACTCCTTTTCTCACTCCACATTGGCAAATCAAAGAAAAAAACAGTCCTTACCATACAGTAATGCTATGGCGAAAAAACAATCTCACCTGAACTTAAAAGCGGCACTGGAGTCTGTAAAACAAGACCGGAGCCGCCTACCATGCGAGCAGCCTCAAAGACAGGAACAGAAGAGCACTGGGGCCCAGGACCTTCCAACTCCCCAAGCTCTAATGCTTCAACCCAGCCACTGGAAGTTAATCACAGACCTAAAATGTGATCTCACAGTGCACATGAACTCTGGATTTGATAATATTACAGCGCAACTCTCCCATCTGTAGCAATCGTATAACACTCTAGGGGAAATGGTTGAACACCACACCTCACAGATCAGCAGGCTAGAAGACCAAGTGGTAACTCAAGATGATACAGTAAGACAGCTTGGGACATCCATGAAGCAGGTCCTCTGAGAAACAGAAAAACTCAAAGCCGGCATGGATGACCATGAGAATCAGGAGCGCTGGTGCAATATCCGCATAATCGGTGTACCAGAAGGCGTGGAGTGCAACAACTGTGCTACCTACCTCCAGTTATGGCTCCGACAGAAACTGCAAATCCCTGACTCAATATCACTGAAAATTCAGGGGGCGCATCGTTCGCCAGTGAGTAGACCGAACCCCGGCGAGCGCCCAAGACACATCATAGCCAAGTTTTTACACTACCAGGACTGACAGTCAGTCCTGGAGGCAGCATGGAGACATGGATCCATCATGATCCAGAAGAACCGTGTCAGCATATTCCCTGAATACTCACGACCGCTGCAAACTGAGAGACAGGCATTTCAAGATGTAAAGAAGAAACTGCACACCTTACAGTGGCCTTTCACCCTAATTTATTCTGCCAGGCTGATCATTCACCATCAAGGCAAGCCAGCGAAGGCCTTCACCAGTCCTGATGCTGCTGTGGATTACATCGACTGGGAAATGAAAAACCCTGAAGAACCGGCCAATTCAGGTGAGCAGAATCTGGACACTTGAAAAAAAGCAACATAAAGGTACTGTATATGCTGTTGTGGCCGATCGGGGTGACAGGATTTGGGGTGGGGGGGAAGAGAGGTCTACGCACGTCCACGGCCTGTAATCTCATTGGAGCCTATCAGGCTAGGCCGTGGGTCACTCCCCTTGTACCTCGATCCTAGCAAATTCCCTGATTAAACCAGGTTAAAAGGTTAGAAATAAGGCATTGATGCTATTGTAAATGAAAATCAATGCCTTCTGGCCCCTTATTGCTTAAATCGAATATCAGAAGACTATGAACCTGAGGAAATTAGAACTAAGGCTTATAAGGGTTTGATGCATGGGTTTAGAAATGGCTTTAATAAACCCAAACTTTTTTCCTTTTTCTTTTTTTTTTTCATTATCTCAGACTAAATCCCCAAGAGGGATAGAATGATTAAAATCTCTCTGATTGAGCGGTGAGGAAACTGAAATTACCTTCAGTTCTAGTTTGGGGACGAATTTCATAATGTACTTTTAACAGTCTATGTTACTTAAAATGGACAAATTATGAACCTACCTGGAATTTACCCAAGATTTTGACCCAGTAATCTGGAATATAAGAAGTCCGGCTTCTTTGTATAAAATATTGCCTCAGTAGAAAATCTAGGAATTAACAGTTGATTTGCTAATTTGTTTCTCCATTTACACAAGAAATGGATGGAAGTATAGGGCAATAATTGAGCTACGAAGGGAAGGGGGGGTATAAGAACACCAGAGAGGTAATCTTGGGGGGGCCGCTAATGTATTTGATGTATTTTAGGATAACATTGTTGGGGGGGGTGCCTATGTAGCTTTCGGGGAGGGCTACTACAAGGAACTTTTCCTGGCAAATATATTTAAACATGACATGCTACTAGAGTCAAAAACATTTGAGCAATTAAGGGCAAGCTGAGTGAAGCACTGATACAGGAGGGGTGCTGAAGGAGGGGGAAGATACTGTTATTCCCCATTCTCCTGGGATGCCCCTTCTGTCCTGTCTGGTCTATGAAAACAATGTCTGTCCCTTGGGATGCTACATGGGGTTCCACACCCCTGGATTTACACAGACGTGAGGTGCCCGAGTGTGCCCCCTATAGCCAGGGGTAGTCTTATCCAGGGCTGGTGCAGATATTTGCAACATGTCAGCCCCCTCAGAGGTGAATTAGTGGAGCAGTACAGGGCATTAACGAGCCCCGCCGCTCACATCCCCAAACAACATTTAAGCTCATGTGCATAAGAGAACCAAGAGACTGCCGGCCGGCAAGATCCGCGAAAAGTAAAGGGTATGATAGACTCTCCGCGGGTGGAGAGCAGAGGGAGGGAGGAGCAGGGGGTAATGTTAGCACCTGTTGTGCACTTAGCTTTAGATGAGTTGTTTTTGGGGAAGAAGTGGAGGTTGGGGGGAAGAAGGGGAAGCAGCTACTAAGGAAGGAGGGAGGAAGGAGATATGATGGGGGGGCTCGTCTGGGAACAACAGGGGGTTTGTTCAAAAAAATTTTTAAAGTTCAAAAGTCAACTAACAATTACTGGTCTTTCTATCAAAAGTAGGAATATTGTGCAATTGATTCCAGAACACTGTACTGGAGTACTGAAATGCCATGGGTACCTTGAATGTTATATCCTGGAAGGTCAATGGCCTAAAAACAGTAGTCAAACGAAAGAAGGTATGGTCATTTATTAAAAAAGAGAAGGGGGACGAGGCTCTTCTCCAAGAAGTCTACCTTACTCATCAAGAGGCAGACAGTCTGTCTTCCTCGTGGGGAGGAACTTTATTGGCAGCGTCATTTACCTCTAAAGCACGGGAAGTGGTAATTTGGTTTAGACCTGGATTGCAGGTCAAAGTACACTTTACCAGGGCAGACTCTTTAGGGAGGTATGTTATAGTGGATGCTACAGTAGAGGAGGAAAGATGCACCTTCGAATCTATTTATGGGTCCAATTACAATGCTCCAGATTTTTTTCATCATATGGCAGTGACGTTGGCACCATATGGAGATAACATCATCTTAGGGGGGGATTTTAACACTTATTGGGATATAGAAACAGACCATTTTGGTACCAAAGCACGACTCACACCAAGAAGTGTTCTGGCCCTTTGAAATATGGCATCGGAGAGGGCCCTGGTGGCTGCCTGGAGGTACTGCAACCCCAATAAAAAAGAATTCTTCTTTTATTCTTATGCCTACCATATATATATATATACAAGAATAGATTACCTCTTTTTATCTCCAAACTTGGTCCGATGGGGGTTGAATGCTTTTTATGGTCCCATATTGATATCAGACCATGGCCCGCTGAAAACAGCTATAGTACTTGGGCAACACTAGCCAGAACCTAGGCAGTGGAGACTTGACTCCACCCTATTGGGTGACCCTGAGTTTGTAAATCATATATCCAACCGCCTTCTAGAATATTTTGCAAATAATATGGGGATGGGTACATCCATAGCGATAATCTGGGATGCAATGAAAGCATATGTCAGAGGGGAAATCATCTCCTATGCAGCCTTTAAAGGGAAATGAGAGAGAGAGGGAGGAAGAAAAGCGATTAGAACAGGAAATACAACAATTAGAAAAGAAATTGATGGCAGGTGATCAGAGGGAAGACAGATCAGCACTGTCACAATTAAAGTGAGAAATTAACCAAAAGGCATCTAGAAGAATAAAAAGAGCCCTGTTATTCACTCAATCAAGGAAATATTTCGAGGGAGACAAATCGAAAATGGCTAGCATGGCAACTAAAGAAAAAAAGGTCAGACAGAATGATATCAGAAATTGAAATGTCAAGGGGGGACATATCCTCAGACCTTAAGATAATTAATGACATATTCAGGCAATTTTATCAGACACTATATAGCTCTCAAGTCCCACAACAGGGTGAAATGGAGTAATTTCTACAGACAATAACACTCCCCACATTGAGGAGGAAAACTGGGAAGTATTAGACAACCCCATTACAATGGAAGAAGTGAAGAGGGCTGTGAGGTCCTCCAGATCAAACAAGGCTCCAGGACCTGACGGTCTACCAATAGAATTGTATAAAACCTTCTGGACAGTCTTGGGAGACCAAATGTTATTAATGATCCAACAGGGTTTAGACTCGGGGGAGCTATCTGGATCACAGCTCCTAGCTACTACAACAGTGCTGCCTAAGCCAGGGAAGGACCCCCAAAAATGTGGCCCCTATAGACCCATTTCTCTGCTAAATGCAGACTATAAAATCCTGATGAAAATTATAGCGCAAAGGGTACAGGACATTCTCCCAGACCTGATCCATCATGACCAAGGGGGATTTGTCCCAGGTAGGCAGGCAAAACATATTAGATGCACCTTTAATATTATGCGTTCATGGTCCGGGAGGAGACAGCGGCAGCTAGGGCTTACTGGCACTGGATGCAGAGAAAGCATTCGATAGGGTGGAGTGGCCCTTTATGTTTGCAGTGTTAAACAAATATAAATTTGGAGCTCAACTTAGTTCCTGGATACACTGCTTATATCACTCCCCTATGGTACAGGTACTGACTAATGACACAGTCTCTGCCCCTTTCCAACTTAAGCAAGGTACAAGACAGGGGTGCCCCCTCTCTCCACTCCTATACATATTGACTATTGAAGCCCTGGCTGCTGCAGTAAGATCCCACCCAGGTATTAGGGGCTTTAAAAGAGGAGATGCAGTACTTTTGCGATTGTCCATGGTACTTTTTAGAAAGTACCATAGCTAAGCCAATGGGACTTTCATGAAAGTCTGTGATACTTTCGCAAACGTTCTGCGGGTAAATAGCCCCCCAAAAAACATTTCTTTGCCACTTCCTAACAAAGAAACGGTTTGGACATTAGGGCTGAAATGTGCAGGGTATCAAGGGCTTGCACCAGAGATGTGCCTTTTGCTGGTTTGGTGAAAACATTTCCACCAGTTCCATAGTTACAGCACTCCGAAGTTGCAAATGTTCCCATTAGATAACACTGTGGCGTTCGCGGTGCCTCTCGGTGCCTGTATCCTGAAAACGGTTCGAGATATGGATTTTGCGCTAAGTGTAGCTTAGTACACCTTTAGGTATACTAAGCATGCATGGAGGTTGCCAGACCATGATTACAATTGCAGCGGAATGTTTTCCAAAGTTCCTATGATTACTGATATGTTGCCACATTTGCAGCACAAGGGTTACCTGTAATGGCTCTAGGCTTGTGCTATGTCTCTATACTTATGGGTAGATGGATCCCACATATGGATCCCATTATGTAATAATGGGAGTGCAGGGCCCTACATTATGCAGCAGTGGGAGTACAGGGCCCTCCGGAGATGCAAGATCATTAAAATGTCTCTACACTTATGTCTAGATGGGAGCGCAGGGCCCAGTAAGATTACACTTTCTCAAAAAGAAGGAAAATTTGTTGCATAAAACTCTGTTAATGCATCAGTTAGGGTTGTCATTACAGTGACAAAAGGTTGAAAATTTGATTTTAGGGTTACCAACCTTGACCCCTCCCCACCCTCCACACACCAACAGGCATTGGGGTGTGCCTTGGGGTTGTCGGCCCAAACTCTCATCCCATTCCATGTGAAAACAAACTAAGATGGTACAGTATAGGAGAATGGGGTAAGAGTTAGGCCCGATGACCCCCAAGGCACACCCCGATGTCTGTTGTTCTGAGTAGGTTGGGGGGGTGTAGGGGGGTAAGGCTGGTAACCCTAATGTAACCCCCCTACCAATGGGGGTTCCCGAAAAGTCTTCTTTGAGCTTGCCTAAATGCTCACTGCCAGGCTGGTGTCCTGCGTTTTAGCAGTATAAATGTGATTGCCAGAGAGTGCCTGTATAGCCCCTGTGTACTGTCTCTTTAAGAGCTGCCTGGCTTGCAGTCATAAGTAATCTGAGAGGGAGCTCTGTTGAAAGATGTAACTATTTGCTGAAAATCATTTAGAGTGATAATGATAAAGTAGTTTGTCTAACCTGTCTTCTTTGCAACAAGGACTGTCTTGTTTATCTCCACTGTTTGGCCCGGGACTGCGAATTGGACCAATCAGTTCTGGTGGGACATAAAATGGGGCCGGACTACAGGAGCTTTCTGTAGTCAAAATCTGTAGGAATTGTAGTTTTGGGCTTTTGGCGCCTTTTTGCACCTGAAGGGGGAGCCTTTGTTGTGAATGACAGACAGATCAGCCAACCGAACCCTTTGGATCTTGGGAAAATCCCAGACTGCTTACAATTTTCAGTTAGTTCAGAGCTGGGAAGTGAAATGAGTAAGAGCGCAAGTGTTTTTGAGCAGCAATCCTGAGTGGATTCGCATGGGAGAACTGTGGAAGGGGCAAGTTTTGGCCTGCATGTCTGCCTGCTGTCCCGGAGAGGGAGAGAAGAGAATTATTTCGGACTAAATTCGAGTTTCTGAGAACGAAGAAAGCCATTGATTTTCTACCAGGCTCATACCTGAAGAAGACCGAAGATTTTGCTGAATGCGATCAGCCTGTCAGGATTTCCAGCTGCTTTTGAAACCCCAGTTTGTGCAGAGACTTTGCGATCGTGACCGGAAAGTGGTTTGCCTGGTACAGTAGAATTTTGTTACATGTAAATGTGCTGTGTATTGAAAGTGGGTCATGATTTGGTTCCCCACTGTGTGAACTGTGTTCTGCTTGCTGGGAGCTGTATCCAGCCCAAAATGGACTGTATCCTAATTTGTCTCCATTTGGCTGGGGCCTTGCCACACTAGCCCTGCCAGACTACCTTACTGCACAGAGAAAAGCCATCGACGAGAGACCTGTCTGGGGATCAGCCCCCCTGCTCCACACTTGAACGGGAATGACGCCTCGGTGAAATCATGTAGGCCCTGCTTCTCCTGGCAATCCAGACCAACCACCAGCTGTCTCGAATATTGTCCATCCTGTGTCCAGTCTTGGGTACCGTGAGTAACTATCAGGGTAGCTCCCTGAACCTACAATATAATATAAGTGTGTCATCTGATTTCTTGGTTATTTCTCTTTATTCACAAACTGATATTCCCCTGGGAACCAGTAAGGACATGGTAGAGAGTGTACTCTCCAAAGTTGAGTGTTTAAAAAACCCTGTGGCGGTGGGTCGACAGGCTGACTTGATTGCCCAAACTTTCAGGGCCTTAGTAGAGTGTAGGGACCTGGTGGACAGCTCTAAAGTGTCACAGACTATTGCCTCAGACGTGGCCCCAGCCGCCTGGAGAGTGATAACAAAAGACAGTAAAGACCCTGGGGAGGATGAGCTCCCACCGTTATCTGAGACTTTTGAGGAGAAATTTGCTAAGTTGTTGCTGGAGGAAGGGAAACTGTAGAGGACTTTAAGAAACTTTTCCTGCCACCTGGGGGTGTACCTTCACCAACACCCCTTCCCACTCCAGCACCTGTTACTGCCGCCGCCTTCTGTGCCTGTGCCAGTGCTGGCCCCTATATCTGTACCTGCCATTAGTCACGACTCCTACCGAAGGCTGAGAATCTTCTCGGGCACACTCCCCACCCCACAGGGGAGGATGACTGGGAGACCTGGATAGACTATGTTGCCCCTCTAGTACTTGAATGGCAATGCTCAGAAGCAGAGAAACAAGAGGTTGAGTGAGAGCCTCCGGGGTCCTGCTCTGGCTACTATCCATGCTAAGTGGGCCAAAAACCCCGAAGCAACTGCACAGGACTATCATGGAGCATTGGAGAATGTGTATGGGAGCCCGGATTCAGATGAGGACCTGTGGTGGAGAGTAAGAAATGCCCAGCAGTACTCAGGGGAGCCATTGTCTCTGTAGGTACCTTGGCTTAAAAAGCTGCTGCAAGAGTGCCTCAGAAAGGGTAGTTTGCCATCAAATGAATTAGATTGAACTAGGCTGGACCGGATCCTTAAGTCTACTCCGTTTTCGGAATTGTTTTTGCATCAGTTGCGCCTCGCCAACTGACTGGAATCGTCCCCCTCCTATGACGAGCTAATGAAAGAAACTCTGTGGGGTTGAGCTAAGGTGACCCCGCTGGGAAATTGCACCAATATCTGCTGCTACTGCACAAGTGACCGAGAGTGATCAGCCAAGTGGGTGTCAGGGGCAAAGGTCGGCACCTAACAAGCACTCTGAAAGTGCAGAGGACTTCCCATCCTGGGCCCAGTTTTTGAAAGTCGAGCTACTAAAGGAAGTCCGAGAGTTGAAGGCAGGGGCCTCTGCAAGGGTTCCCCCCATGGAACAAGATTCTGGTTCCTCGGAGGACGTGACTGCCATGGGGTTGGGGGTGCACCCTCAGGCATCCTCTACCGAAGGCAGCTCCCAGGCTGAAATCAAAGAATTGACTGCCACCCTACAGGAACTGTTAAGACATGTTGCACCACTCTCACCACTGCAAGCAGATACAGGACCCCGACCCCTTGCTACTGCTCCAGTCCCTTATGCAATGTTCTTCTCAAGGATGACCCAGGAGTCCATTTGTCACAACTGTGGGAAGGACGGCCATATGAAGAGAGAATGCCGGTCTCAGAAAGACTTAAAAAAGGTAGCAAACAGACTCCAAGGGGAGCTTCGAAAAGCAAATTAATGGCAGAGGAGTACCCGAAATGACTGCAGTGCGGGTTCAAGAAATACTAACTCAAATTTCTTTGTGGCTAAATCATCTGTCCAGGCCTCTTCTACGGCCTCTCCAGACTGGTCCAAAATAGTGGGCCCCTCAATGGAAACGACAGTGAAAGTAAACGGTGTGTCCACTTGGGCTGTGCTTGACAGTGGGTTGCAAGTGACCATTGTATTTCAGGACTGGTATGACAAACACTTATCTGCTGTGCCATTACAATCCCTGGAAGGCCTACATGTGTTGGGGCTGAGCAACAAGTCTTATCCCTACCTGGGATATGTACACCTCTGGTTGTCATTTCCTGCAGTTGTAACCGGTGTAGAGGAACAAGTCAAGACACTGGCATTAGTGTGTCCCCCTACTGGACTGTATGATGGGGTTCCCCTGTTAATTGTGACCAACGCCCATATGTTTGGGAGACTGGCACAACTCTGTCACGAGAAACAAGGGCGACAGACTGGGAGGACCCTAAGAATTCCCCCTCTGATCAAGAGGGCCTATGCTTTGCAGCAGAAACCCGAGGAAGTAGACCAGGATGAACCAGTAGGGGTTGTGTGGAAGAAGGATCCCGGTTCAATGGTGTGGCCCCTAACGCCGAGTGTACCCTTCAAGGGGAGGTCCACCTGAGGAAAGATGTCAAGAATAGAATACTAATGTTGGATGAGCCCGGCGATGGAAAATTGCCGGAAGGATTATTGGTCAAGCCCAGCATCTTGCCAGCTCATGCTCATGCCTATGCACAGCGAGTGATGGTCCAGATTCACAATGTGTCAGATCGGGAGATCCAGGTCAACAGAGGCTGCACCCTAGCTACGGTACACTGCGCAGACACTGCAGTGTTGCCCAGCAACAAGTACCATGGTACGACAGAGTGACCCCAGATGCGTTTGACTTTGGTGACTCCCCGTTGCCAGCTGATTGGAAGACTAGAATTAGCCAGAAACTTGCCCAGAGAGATCAAGTGTTTTTGTTGAAGGAATGGGATGTAGGATGTGTCCAGGGTGCGGAGCATCACATACATCTGCACGATGAACGGCCCTTCCGGGAAAGGCCTCAACACCTAGCTCCAGTAGACACAGATGATGTGAGAAGCCCAATTTTTCCCCCAGTCGTTGGTAATATATCCCTCCTCTTCTTTACCTCTCTAACCTGCCACCCCATACACGGCCTCTTTCCCCTATATGTGTAGTTGCCAGCTGCCTCACTCAAAAAATCTCTGCTTATAACCCCTGTATGCCTATGGTTGATTGTACATCTGCTGACTTCTTCAATTGTAAAATAATGCTGTTTTTTATTTATTTCAACCTTGTACTGTACTGTATACACTGTATATACTTTTTCTTCCTTGTGTATTATTGCTTTTTGTATACCTGCTTCTGTACTGTACTTTAATGTATTCATGACCAGGTCCACCTTGCAAATGAGCCTTGCTCAATGGTGCCCGCCTGGATAAATAAAGATTTTGATTGATTGAGAAGACACCTGCAGGAAATGCTCGTGGCTGGCGTAATACAAGAATCCAGAAACCCATATGCTTCACCCATTGTGGTTGTGCGTAAGAAAAATGGGGCTGTGAGGATGTGCGTTTATTATCGAACCCTGAACTGGCGGACCATCCCCGACCAATACACCATGCCCCATATACAAGATGCTCCGGATTGTTTAAATGGGAGCAAGTGGTTCTCGGTTTTGGATCTTTGCAGTGGATACTACCAAATTCCCATGGCCCCGGAGGACCGTGAGAAGACAGCTTTCATTTGTCCCTTGGGGTTCTATGAATTTCTAAGAATGCCACGGGGGATATCGGGCACCCCGGGCCACCTTTCAGCAGCTGATGGAATGTGCGGTGGGACATATGAATTTACTGGAATGCCTGGTGTACTTGGACAATGTCATTGTGTTTGGGAGCACTTTGGAGGAGCATGAGAACAGACTGTTTAAAGTCCTAGACCGACTGGAAGATTTCGGCCTTAAGTTGTCCATCGACAAATGCCAGTTTTTTCAGACCTCCGTGAAGTATGTGGGGCACATAGTATCCACAGAGGGGATAGAGACTGAGCCCAGTAATGTTGAGGCTTTGACCACTTGGCCCCAGACCCACAATTTGAAAGAACTACAACGTTTCTTGGGATTCTGTGGCTGCTACCACCGGTTCATAAAGGACTATTCCAAAGTGATTCGGCCACTCTTGAATCTTACCCAGGGTTACCCTCCCACCAATCGTAAATACAAGAAAGGGGCCACCCCCAGACCAGAAAGAGTATATTTCCATCCAGGTGGACTTTTCGGGTCATGTTGGATGCCTGACTGTGAAGCAGCCTTCCACGAAGTCATATACCAGCTCACCGACGCCCCCATCCTCGCTTATGCTGATCCCAACAAACCCTATGTGCTGCATACTGATGCTAGTCTGCAGGGTCTAGGACCTGTGCTGTATCAAGACCATGAGGATGGTTTGAGACCAGTGACATTCGCCAGTAGGAGCTTGACCCCATCAGAGCGAAACTACCCTGTGCACAAGTTGGAGTTCCTTGCGTTAAAATGGGCCATTGTCGACCAGTTTCATGATTACCTTTATGGGGCGAAAATATTGGTGAGGACTGACAATAACCCGTTGACCTATGTACAGACTTCAGCTAAGTTAGATGCCACTGGGCACCGGTGGCTTTCTGCATTGTCAACGTATGATTATGCTGTCGATTACAGACTGGGCATGAATCATATTGATGCTGACGCCCTATCCCAGAGGCCCATTGCCAAGAGTGACTGCATCAGGCTGTCTGAACCTGACATCCGAGCATTGTGCCAAAAGTTTGATAGAAATGAACAGATGTCTATGGACAAAGTGGACTGCTTAGTAGATTTCTTGGGCCCTCCTGACGCCTGCATACCGGCTGTGTATTGCCATTTTTCTGCTCTAGATATTAGTGCACTGCCTCAGTTAGACAATGACAACATTCAGTGGGCTCAGTCCCAAGATCCTATGATTCAGCCAGCTCTTGATGCCCTCTGTGCAGGGAAAGATGTGTCCAAGTTGTGTTCCTCTGATTTTCAAACAGCTTTATTGTTTAAAGAAGACCCCAGGTTGAAGCTGATTAATCAATTGTTGTATAGAGAGACAGTAGATCGGGGTGGCCAAGTAGACAAGCAACAAATGGCTCTGCCCACAGCCTTCAGAGATTTGATGCTGAGGTCCTTTCACAATCATATGGGCCACCTTGGTATCGACTGAACCCTTGACCTAGTACAATCTCTGTTCTACTGGCCCAAGATGGGGGCTGATGTGGAGCACCATGTAAGGACTTGTAGTCGCTGCTTGCAGAGAAAGGCCCTGCCTCAGAGGGATGCCCCCCTTGTAAACATTACTACCAGCACCACAATGGAATTAGTCTGCATAGACTTCTTGAGTTTGGAGCATGACCAGTGAAACACTAGTAATGTGTTAGTGGTTATGGATCATTTCACACGGTATGCACAAGCTTTCCCCACCAAAGATCAAAAGGCATCTACCGTGGCCAAGGTGCTAGTGGAAAATTTCTTTGGCCACTACAGAGCCCCCTAGCGAATTCACTCTGATCATGGTAGAGACTTTGGGAGTCGATTAATCAAAGAAATGTTCTCTCTATGGGGGTATGAAAGTCAAGAACCACCCCTTATCACCCGCAGGGGGACCCACAACCAGAACGCTTTAATTGCACCCTGCTAGACATGCTAGGCACCCTTCACCCAAAAGACAAGCATAAATGGACCCAGCAGATTAGCACCTTGGTACATGCCTATAATTGCACAAAAAATTATGCTACTGGGTACTCTCCCTACCGTCTCATGTTCGGGAGAGAGGCTCAGATGCCTGTGGATGTCTGTTTTGGGGTCTCTCCAGATGGGGTCAGAGCCGAAAATTATCTGCAACATGTCCAAAAACTGAAAGCTCAATTGAATCATGCCTACCAACTGGCCCAGACAATGGCCTCCAAGAGAAATTTAGCCAACAAAGAGAGGCATGACAAAAGAGTAAAGGCTCAAGAACTTTGACCTGGAGACCATGTGTTGTGAAATTTGGGACTGCATGGTAAACATAAAATTGGTGACCGATGGCACCATCTTCTCCATATAGTAGTAGGCAAGTTGGATGATTTACCCGTGTACAAAGTGCGCCCTGAAAACAACTCCAAAGCTGTCAAGACCATACACCGTAACCACTTACTACCTATTGGCCAAGTCATGATTGAGGCTGAACCCCCTCAAGATTGTTCACCCTAGACCGGTGACTCGTGCTGCTGCAAAACAAAGACAGAGTCGACCTAGCCCAGTGGTCTCAGACTTAAGGTTTTCTCCACAGCAAGCCCAGCATGATAGTGACTGTCAGTCCACTTCTGATGAGAGTGAGTGCAACTATGCCTATTACCCCTCTTATGAACAGAGTCAGCTGTTTCAAGGTAACCCCATGTTCAATTGTGGGGATGAAGCTGGGCCTTCTGGACTGCTTAACCCCCCCAGCTTCATCCTTGGAGCCAATGCTCCCTGAAAGTGAAGTGCAAAGTATCACATCTGAGGATGCTGAGGCTCTGTGTACGGTGGAACTGTATGATTTGCCCGGGAAAGGGGCTGAGGGTATGAGTTTTTCTGGTGACATGCCAGAACCTGAAGACTGCCATGAGAGTGCTGACAATTCTCTTTCAGTGTCAGAGTGCCTTCCAAGTGAGCAAAGTGTTGTAGAAACAGAACTTACAGAGCCAGGGGCTGACAGTGCTCCCAGCTTGGACATTCTCCTTCATGCAGAGGCACCCCTCACAAGTGAGGAAAGCTCCAAGACCATTGCTGAAAGTACAGAGACTGTGGTTGTTCACCCCAGAAAGATTGGCTGAGCTGTCAAGCCAGTGGCGCACTTCAGTTATGATTCCCCTGGGAGGCCTGTGGATTTGCCTCTGTGTAGTCCACAAACATGTTTGTCTCTCAGAGCTCACTGCCCAAATTGAGCTTGACGGCCCATTCCAGGTTACTTGTTCTGCCCTCTCACCATGGTGCCCCTGCCCCATCTAGCACCAAGTTATCTGATAGGGAAGGGCTCCCTCTTGCACTGTTTAGAGTACAAGAAGTTATTACATGATTTAGTATAGTAATGTTCAACTGACTTGTGTAAAATATGCCTAATGTATTGTCAAAATGGATATGGTATTATAAAGTGTAGTAAAAATGTATAGCAAAGTAGTATGTTTATGTTAACTGATGCAAGATGGTACAGACTTGATGCAGACGTCAAGCTTTCTCCATGCACGGAAGGGTGTAACCCCCCTACCAATGGGGGTTCCCAAAAAGTCTTCTTTGAGCTTGCCTAAATGCTCACTGCCAGGCTGGTGTCCTGCGTTTTAGCAGTTTAAATGTGATTGCCAGAGAGTGCCTGTATAGCCTCTGTGTACTGTCTCTTTAAGAGCTGCCTTGCTTGCAGCCATAAGTAATCTGAGAGGGAGCTCTGTTGAAAGATGTAACTATTTGCTGAAAATCATGTAGAGTGATAATGATAAAGTAGTTTGTCTAACCTGCCTTCTTTGCAACAAGGACTGTCTTGTTTATCCACACCATTTGGCCAGGGACTGCGAATTGGACCAATCAGTTCTGGTGGGACATAAAATGGAGCCGGACTACAGGAGCTTTCTGGAGTCAAAATCTGTAGGAACTGTAGTTTTGGGCTTTAGGTGTCTTTTTGCACCTGAAGGGGGAGCCTTTGTTGTGACTGACAGACAGATCAGCCAACCAAACTCTTTGGATCTTGGGGAAATCCCAGACTGCTTGCAATTTTCAGTTAGTTCTGAGCTGGGAAGTGAAATGAGTAAGAGCTAAAGTGTTTTTGAGCAGCAATCCTGAGTGGATTCACATGGGAGAACTGTGGAAGGGCTAAGTTTTGGCCTGCATGTCTGCCTGCTGTCCCTGAGAGGGAGAAAAGAGAATTATTTCGGACTAAATCCGAGTGTGTGAGTATGAAGTAAGCCACTGATTTTCTACCAGGCTCATACCTGAAGAAGACTGAAGATTTTGCTGAATGCGATCGGTCTGTCGGGATTTCCAGCTGCTTTTGAAACCCCGGTTTGTGCAGAGACTTTGCGATCGTGACCTGAGAGCAGTTTTACTGGTACAGTAGAATTTCCTTACATGTAAATGTGCTGTGTATTGAAAGTGGGTCATGATTTGGTTCCCCACTCTGTGAACAGTGTTCTGCTTGTTGAGAGCTGTATCCAGCCCAAAACAGACTGTATCCAAATTTGTCTTTTATTGAAACAAAGGTTCTGGCACGCACAAACTCAAAAGAGAGGGACGCATGAATAAAATAAAATAATTTATTTTAAACCGTGAATTGAAACATCAGCCTGACATGTTTTGGATTGACCACAATCCTTTCTCAAAGGCTAAAGGACATCTAAAAACACTGCATTTATATAGAACTGATTCTCAAGTGACACAAATAAATAACACAGAAACATAGCATGTGACGGCAGATAAGGACCGCTTGGCCCACCTAGTCTGCCCATAAATCAATTAAAAAAAGCAATCAATAAAGCAAGTCATTTAAAACTAGTACAGCAATTCAATTTTAACCAATCTAAGGTTTTAAAATTTTAATTTAAACAATGATGACAATTATCATATCAAACCATAGTATTTAAACCAAACAAACAAGTAAAAAAAGCGAAATTCTGAACATCCGAAAATTACTAACATTCTGGAACATAAGACAGACGGAATTATAAGCATTTTAACATTTTTTAAGATGGGGTATAACTCTAAAGGTCCATTTAATCCAGGTCTCAAATTTGCCTTCGATGTTAAAATCCAGAAATTTTTCCTACGTAACACAAGGTTGTCATAGTCCCTACCCCTTGGACTACGGCACACTCTGTCTTTTGCCATAAATTTAAACGACTGTAAATTAGGGTCATTCATTGTGGCTATATGCGCTGCTGTGGCATATGTACTATCTTTTTTCTGAATAGCTCGAATATGTTCCCCCACCCTTATCTTAAAATGTCTGACTGTTTTGCCTATATAGAAAGCTGTACATTTGCAAGCCCGCTAGGTATATAACACCCTGGGTATCACATGTGATGCACTGTCTCACTTCAAAGCGCTTATCATTATTAGCACTGGAAAAATATTTGTCTTGAGTGATAAAATCACAATAAATACATTTCTTACATCTATAGTTTCCTTTTGGCTTATTAAGCCATGTCTCTGATTATTTATTCTTGAAGTGAATCTGTGTCAATGAATCTCCTAGTGTTGGTACTTTTTTAAAGCAAAACCTAGCTGGTGCTTGCATAATATCTTTTAGTCCTGGTTCTACTCCCAGCACATGCCAGTGTTTCTTAATTATATTTTCAAAGTCTCTGGCATGTGCTTTATTGATTGCTTTTTTTAATTGATTTATTTATTTGTATCACTTGAGAATCAGTTCTATATAAATGCAGTGTTTTTAGATGTCCTTTAGCCTTTGAGAAAGGATTGTGGTCAGTTTGAAACATGTCAGGCTGATGTTTCAACTCACGGTTTAAAATAAATTTTATTTTATTCATGCGTCCCTCTCTTTTGAGTCTGTGTGTGCCAGAACCTTTGTTTCAATAATTTACTTGGTTGGTTCTTTGTGTACCACGTCCCAGTGCACACTCATTTGGGAAGAATCCAAATTTGTCTCCATTTGGCCGGGGCCTTGCCACACTGGCCCTGCCAGACTACCCTACTGCACAGAGAAAAGCCATCGACAAGAGACCTGCCTGGGGATCAGCCCCTCTGCTCCACGCTTGAACGGGAACAACGCCTCAGCAAAATTGTGTGGGCCCTGCTTCTCCTGGCAATCCAGACCAACCACCAGAAGTCTTGAATTTCATCCATCCTGTGTCCAGTCTTGGGTACCATGAGTAACTATCAGGGTAGCTCCCTGCACCAACAATATAATCCAACTGTGTCATCTAATTTCTTGGTTATTTCTCTTTATTCACGAACTGAGCCATCAGGCTCCGGATTAAAAATAGTGTGTTGTGCATGTTGTTTTTCCATCAGAGGGCCCCAACCAGCTGCGACACCAGCCTACCCCAGGCAACGATCCTGGCTAGCCCTTCTGCCTACTACCTGGGTACCCAGGGTGTGTGACTGTGTGGGGGGTTCTGAACTGCATGCATAACTGTTTGATTAATGTAGCTTGTCAGCCAGTCATCCTGATTATGCCCCTTCCTTGTTCACGTCCCCTGAATAAATCAGATCTTACTTTTCCTGCATTTAAACTGACTGTGGTTCCAGTTTGTGTTAAAAGTACTGTACTGTCACTGTCTGCTCTGTTTAACCTTGTTTTACATGGGGTCCCCAGGGTCGAACCAGAGGAGCTAGCCCTGGTGGTAAGTGCAACCAGTGTGGGTACTTGTAAAGTGCATCAGGGGTATTGTGAAAGTGATTATTGTGTACTGTTTTGGCCACTAGTGGGGAACGAGGGGGGTTACAGTGTCCTGAAGGGCTGTGCCCAGGCTAGTTTGACCACTGTCAACCCTGACCTTCGGGTGGAGGCACCCGTTACAGAACCTAGGCCCCTTAACTTGTTATTAGCCAAGCAGGCAGGGGTAGTAGCACTTGGGATAGCACCACCTAGGGGTTACACCAACATCAAATTTCCAGACTTTTTGTGGTGTGGAATCAACCCCAGCTGATGCATTAACAGAGTTCTTTGCAATGAATTTCCCTTCTTTTTGAGAAAGTGAAAGTTACTCACCTGTAATCCACAAATGAGAGCACAGGCCCTCTGGGCCCTGCACTCCCACCCACCCATAACTATGTCCTTAAGTTTGCAAAATGGTATCCACAGATCGGAGCACAGGCCGTCTGGGCCCTGTGGTCCCAGCTACCTATAAGTATGTCCTCAGGTTTGCAAAATGGTGTCCATAGGTGGAGCCCACCTATCAGTGCAGCGGCATAGTGCGGGAGGGCCCTGTGATCCCAGTTTTGCATAATGGGATGCATATTTGGGAGTGCAGGCCCTGTGTTCCAACCCACCCATAAGTGTAGAGACATAGCGCCTGAGGACTCTGTGCTCCCAGCATTGCAAGATGGTATCCATGGGTGGGAGCACGAGCCCTATAAATATAGAAACATAGGGTAGGAGGGCCCTGTGCTTTTAGTTTTGCATAATCGTATCCAGAGGTGGAAGTGTGAGCCTTCTGGGCCCTGCGCTCACACCCACCCATGAGTGCTGAGGCATAGCGCAGGAGGACCCAGTTCTCCCAGTTTACCATAAACATTTCATTTTTATTTATTTTAGTTAGTTTCTGTTGACCAGGAAGGAGGATTAGACAATACTCCCTATTTTCAGCCTCGTCCCAGGGAGGGAAATACAGATGGATGCCAACTGACATTGAACCAGATTAAGCTGTTGGTGGTATTTTTAGTGAATGGGGGAAATTTGGCCAGGACACTGGGGAAATTCCCCTACTCTTTTCGATAAGTGCCATGGGATCTTTAACATCCACCTCGGTTTAATGTCTCATCTGAAAGACGGATAAAGCACGAAGTGAAGCAACTGAAGAAAGAATTTGACAAACAGGGATATACACATTTTGGGACTGTATATCTCCAGAGGTGCAGTCCCAATAAAACTGAAACTTGGCATATCAAGAGTCCATTTATCTTTGAGGGCACATTCCAAATTTGATGTAAATTACAAGAACAGCTGCAAAGTTATTAATGCACAAAGTGCTGCCATAATGATATCCAACAGGAAATTTCTTTTTTTTTTTTAAATCTCCTTTTTACCGCCTGCCTACCTCCGGTGCCCACTCCTTCAGTCCGCTCATGTCCCCCCGGGTCCCACCCTAGGGATCTGCCCCTAGAGTGCCTCCTCTCCTCTCCCATGCACAGTGGGGTCTGTCTGTAGGTGGCCCGGGCGGAACTGGAGCGGACTTCATCCCGGGCTGCCAGAGGGGTTTTTCCACTTTTTCCCCTTTAGGTTCCACTCCCCTGGGGCGACAGGCGCTTGGGACGTCGTCCCAGAGTGGTAACGTCTTGATCTGCCTTTCACCCTCACAGCAGTGGCGTTCCCCTCCCGGCTCCGACGAGCGAAGCCGCCTCCGCCCTCCCCTAGCGGTGCTTCCACGGACTCGGGTGAATCACCCGGAGCGTGGCGTTCCTGGTACCCACCCCTGAGGAGGAGGCATCCGTTGGGACGCTCGATCCTCCCTCACCCCTCCGACCCCCGGCCGCCCGAGTCCGTTCCTGAACCCGGGCCGCCAGCGTAAAACAGGAAATTTCTAAATGTTGAAATGTTATAACTATGGAACTGATGCAAATTTTTTCACCAAACCAGCTTAAGTCACATCTGTGGGGCGCAACCCCTTCATACCCTGCAAATCTGAGGCTGAAAGTCCTAACCGTTTCTTTGCAGTGACGGGGGAAAGAAACAGAAAACTTCAAAATTCCCTTTTTGTGAACTGTCAAAAACCCTTTTCGTGAGCCAAATCCCTTTTTGTGAGATGTCAAAATTCCCCTTCTTTCTGAGAAAGTGTAATGTTACTCATACCCATACTGTATGTGGGAGCATGGGCCCACTCGGCCCTGTGCTCCCATCTACCAATAAGCATTGAGACATACCGCAGGAGGGTCTTGTGCTACCAATTTTGCAAAATGGTATCCATAGGAGGGAATGCGTCCCTCTGGGCCCTGTGCTCCCACGCACCCATAAGTGTAGAGGCATAGCGCAGGAGGGCTCTGTGCTCTCAGTTTAGCATAAATGGTATGCATAGGTGGGAGCGCAGGCTCTCTGGGCCCTGCACTTCCACCTACCCATATAGGGACACTGGTTTGAGAAAGGGCAAATTCTGTTTTGCACATTGTAAAAACTGGTATTGTCACCGATGTCTGCTAAGCTAAAATCAGGTTTCACTGGTGTTCGGTTATGTGTACTTTAGTTAACAATTCTTAACTCTGCTAACATTTATTTTAGTAATTTTGACCTCCACTATTGCACATCCTTCTATCCTTGTACCAATTTAAAGTTATTTTAGGTACAAGATGTGACAAAAGCAGTAGCACTACTGCCCCCATCCCTAAGGTGTGATGAAAGCAGACTACGGCCCCCATCCCTCAGGTGAGGTGGCAGCACCAACAGCACTATGGCCCCCATCCCTCTGGTGTGATGGCAGCAGCAACAGCACTATGGCTGCCCTCCCTCAGGTGTGACAGAAGCAGCAGCACTGCAGCCCCCATTCCTCAGGTGTGATAGCAGCAGAACTACATTCCCCATCCCTCAGGTGTAATGGCAGCAGTACTACATTCCCCATCCCTCAGGTGTGATGGCAGCAGTACTACAGTCCCCATTCCTCATGTGTGATGGCAGCAGTACTACATTCCCCATTCCTCAGGTGTGATGGCAGCAGTACTACATTCCCCATTCCTCAGGTGTGATGGCAGCAGTACTACATTCCCCATCCCTCAGGTGTGATGGTAGCAGTACCACATTCCCCATCCCACAGGTGTGATGGCAGTATCAGCACTATGGCCCCCATCCCTCAGGTGCGATGGCAGCAGTACTACATTCCCCATCCCACAGGTGTGATGGCAGCAGTACTACATTCCCCATTCCTCAGATGTGATGGCAGTAGTACTACATTCCCCATCCCTCAGGTGTGATGGTAGCAGCACTACATTTCCCCATCCCTCAAGTGTGATGGTATCAGTACTATATTCCCCATCCCTCAGGTGTGATGGTAGCAGTACTACATTCCCCATCCCTCAGGTGTGATGGCAGCAGTACTACATTCCCCATCCCTCAGGTGTGATGGCAGCAGTACTACATTCCCCATTCCTCAGGTGTGATGGTAGCAGTACTACATTCCCCATCCCTTAGGTATGATGGCAGCAGTACTACATTCCCCATCCCTTAGGTGTGATGGCAGCAGTACTACATTCCCCATCCCTTAGGTGTGATGGCAGTATCAGCACTTTGGCCCCCATCCCTCAGGTGTGATGGCAGCAGTACTACATTCCCCATCCCTCAGGTATGATGTCAGCATCAGAACTATGGCCCCCATCCCTCAGGTGTGATGGCAGCAGTACTACATTCCCCATCCCTCAGGTGTGATGGTAGCAGTACTACATTCCCCATTCCTCAGATGTGATGGCAGTAGTACTACATTCCCCATCCCTCAGGTGTGATGGTAGCAGTACTACATTCCCCATCCCTCAGGTGTGATGGCAGCAGTACTACATTCCCCATCCCTCAGGTGTGATGGCAGCAGTACTACATTCCCCATCCCTCAGGTGTGATGGCAGCAGTACTACATTCCCCATCCCTCAGGTGTGATGGTAGCAGTACTACATTCCCCATCCCTTAGGTATGATGGCAGCAGTACTACATTCCCCATCCCTTAGGTGTGATGGCAGCAGTACTACATTCCCCATCCCTCAGGTGTGATGGCAGTATCAGCACTATGGCCCCCATCCCTGAGGTGTGATGGCAGCAGTACTACATTCCCCATTCCTCAGGCGTGATGACAGTATCAGCACTATGGCCCTTGTCCCTCAGGTGTGATGGCAGTAGTACTACATTCCCTATCCCTCAGATGGGATGGCAGCAGTACTGCATTCCCCATCCACCAGTGGTGATGGCAGAAGCATTATGGCCCCCGCCCCTCAGGTATGATGGCAGTAGCAACAATGCAGTCCACATCCCTCAGGGGTGATGGCAGTAGTGACAGCACTATGATCCCCTTTCTTCAACACCCACACCCCACATGCACAAGTTACAAGTTACTTGGCCTCTTTGCTTGTTCGAACTCAGATGTGAATTAATCTGAACCACCACCACTAAGGTGGACCATCTTTGTTTTTTCCTATCTATCATTTAACTGCCTGAATTGGATTTCTGCCTGTGACACCACTGATCAGGGTTTGGGAACAGACTTGGGTGTTGGAGGGCTGGCCGGGGGGAGGTGAAGGCTTGAGTGTCCAATGACCACTTGCCTTCTCCTGGGAGTGAGGCCAGAGGCACGGCAACACATTGGCCCTCCCTGCAGGAGGACATCGGCTTGTGCCTTGACAAAATGTAGCCTGTCACGCTCCCAAGAAAATGGGAAAACACCCACTGGCCAACCAGAGGACAGCTGCTGGTTCCTCCATAAGTCTGAAGTCCCAGACACATGTGTCTGTTCTGACCCCTGCCATGCCTGGGATACACAGGAAGCTCTTTGGGGTGATTCTTCTCCCCTGGTGGCCTCCCACAGGGGTAGGGGCCCACCTGATGAAGGGTTACTTCAGGTTTCCTGGTAGCATGGCAATAAGGGTCAGTAGATGGTTGTCGGGACTCAGCAATGGTGGTAGGGGGCCTTGGCATGCCTAAAAGAGTGGATGGCCATGGGGTAGGAGGAGAAAAAAAAACTATCTGAATTTGCTTCTTTGAAATAAAGTGTCTTCACTTAGAAAAAGTGATTAGTGGAGGACCTTCAAATGGAAAATGATGCATCTCCCAAATATGTGGATGCCTTTTTTTTTTTACTTGGTCTCCATGAAAAGGGTGTTTCTCAGTTTTTATGTCTGAGCTCAGGTGTGAATTGAGCACCACTCTGCCAACCAGCATCATACAAGCCCTCGGGTCTTACCTTCTGCGTGTCATTGAATGTGCTTTCAAAATGCACTGGCCAAGCACAAGTACACCTAAACACTTAACATTTACTTTTTGTTGAAGCAGTCTATCAGAAAACTTTTTGTTGTCACAGAGACTGAAACAGCAGGTGGGAGAAAAGGTGAAAATGATCCCATTCATCTAAATGGGGTGCTAACTGTGAAGTCTTTTTGTAAGTAGTAAGGCAGTTTCTTCCTTGTGCACATACTTTCATTCAGATTAGTTTTCTTGTCAAACAACTGAGGATTTTGGATGGCCCTGCTGACTATAAACTTGAATAAGCTAGTTGGTAACAGTGATCCTACTCTTAGCAATCTACAACCTAGATGCTCACATGCACAGAATACAGTACAAAAACCTGACTAAAGTCTAAAAACAAGCTTATAAAACACATAAAATGTATCTGAACATTTATCTTTACCTATACAAAATCATTGCAGCCCGAGTAAAACTCAGGTAAATTACAGGGTACCCTAACTACTGTATGATGTAGTAAACAAATATTGGTATTTTTTTTATATTCTTTGCAAACCAGGTAAGGCCCACTAGGCAGAACTGCCTGTTTTCAGGGGTGACCCCAGGGTGGTTAGGTGATTTGCTCAGAGTCACACAGTATTCAAGTGGAGGTTGTAGGAATCAAATCCAAGTCTGCTGGATATACCCAGTTCAATCACTGTTTGTTACTCTAACCACTAGGCTATACTGCCAACCATAACAACACCCTTATATAATGTTTTAATATATGATATCAATAATATAGCACAGTACCTACAGTGCAAATTATGAACATTAAACACTTTACAAGATTTTACTAAAACTGAATTATTTGCCATTCCATCAGCTTAGATTTTCTTACACCAAAGTGGGTGAATAGTTGACAGAGCACTGTAAATAGCCTGTGGTAGCCCTACTACTGGCAATGTCAGTGACCTGGGGTCAGAAACAAACTCGGGTTGCTAGAGGTCTGGCCAGGGGAGTAGGATCGAGCACCTGGGGGGCTGTTATTCTCCTCCTCCAGGAAGGGTGGGCTGCAGGTCCCGCTGCTTTACAGCCACCTGGGTGACCATGAGTGGTAATGCAATGGGGCTGCAGAGCGATTGGGAGGAGAGGACGCTAGCTGGGATCTGGAGCAGTGGCATGTCTCTATGTGCTCTACCTCCTTGGATCCCCTCGAGTGCTGGTGCCCTCAGGGACAGAGACCAGAAAACCAGTAACAATCACCCCACATCAGCCGCTAGTAGAAGGGATCCAGCTGCACCAGACAAAACCAGGCTCCATGAGGGACCCACTGGGCTGCTCAACACACACTAAGGGACTCTGGAGGGGTGACCTGGTGTCCCCTCCCTTCCCACCAGGAGGGTACAACCAGGCAGGATGGGAGTAGGCCCACAGGAGCTCCCAAGCATTACCTGGGGTGAATCTAGGGCATACTCAGCCTAGGGATCTCTGAATAGTGGCGACTGAGTGATGCTGTGAGAAGGGGGCATAAAAAGAGAAAATAAAAATATGCTGAAATCTTAGGGATTCTGTGCAGTAAAATGCAATTTCCATGAAGCACCGGTACAAGAATTCAAAATCCGGAAACCAAGCAGGATTCTGTGATTTTTACCGGTGTTACCGATAAAAATGGAAAACCAGGGTCCTTGCCCATAAGTACAGACACATAGCGCAGGCCTAGAAACATTCCAAGTAACCCTTGTACTGCAAATGTGGCAATATCTTAGTAACCATAGCAACTTTGGAAAAAATTCCTTCACAGTTGCATTCATCACCTGGCCACCTTCATGCATGCCTAGTACACCTAGATATGTACTATACTGCGCTTAGCGAAAAATCCGTATCTCGAACCGTTTTCAAGATATAGCTGCCAAAAGATGCCATGACCCCAGCAATGTTATCCTATGGGAAAATGTGCAACTTTGGAGTGCTGTAGCTATGGAACTGGTGTCCATTTCTTCACCAAACCAGCAAAGAGCACATCTGTGGGGCAAGGCTTTCCACCCTGCAAATTTCAGTCCAAAAGTCCTAACCATTTTCTTGCTATGAAGTGGCAAAGACACTAGCTTTTGGGGCTGTTCACCTGCTTTCACTTTCAGATCATATATTTTTAATCCCATAGGCTATAATGGGAAACTGTAAAGCTTAATACCTTTTGAACAGATTAATATTTTTTCACCAAGGCAAAGGCTTTTTACCCTGAAAATTTCAGACCACAGTCTAAAGCCGATTCTGAGATGCAGGTGGACAAAGAAATGTCAAAAAACACAGATGTTTCTGTTTTTTCAACACTCTACATCTCAGAAGCCACATAACAGATTCCCACACAATTTGGCAGGTCAACAGACCTAGCCCTAGATATTCTGAATGTCAACCTTCATACAAATCCATTGATAGATTCCGAAGTTATTAACGTTCAAAAGTTCAGGTTCAACATTGACGTTGCCATTCACCCTAACTATACCGTGCCAGTATAATATATAATAAAAAATGGTGATTTACAGATTTTGGGACATTATCTCCATGCCCTCACATGCAACTGAAACAAAACTTACAACTTCATGAGATGTCTGCTTTGTGATGGGGCATGGCAAATCTTCATGCATACCATTTGAACATTTTCAAAGTTATTGAAGCACTACCTATTAAGCTTAACATAAAAGTGAAGAAATAATTTGACAACAATTGGTGATCTACACATTTTGGGACTGCATTTCTCCAGAGGTGTACACCCGATCAGAATGAAACTGGGCATGTCAATTGAGAGACCTTTAGTCCTTGAGGGTGCATGCCAAATAATCATGCAAATTACAAGAACATCTGTGAAGTTAATAAAGTGCAAAATGTGAAACAAAGAAAGAATTTGACAAAAAAATGGTGATGTACACTTTTTGGGACTGGATATCTCAAGACATGCACTCCTAATCAAAAGGAGGGTTGGCATATCAAGAGACCATTATTCTATGAAGGTACGTACCAAATTTCATGTAAAGTGCAAGAACAGCTGCAAAGTTATTAATGTACGATGTGAAATAATTAAAGAAAGAATATGACAAAAATGGGGATGTACATATTTTTATTTTGTTTATTTTATTTCATTTTTGTTAACCGGATAAGTGCACTAGCCATAAAATGACTACTTTCAGGCATGACCCAGGAGAGTACAAATATGTAGAAACATACAGAGTAGCAATTCATAAGCGCATTAATTACACTGAGTTGAGCAGATATAGTACATACGACAAAAGAGTAGGCAAAACATTTGACCAATACAATGTGCAAGAAATCTGAAAAACAGTTAACAAAAGATGTACAATCGGGGATTGCATGGAAATACAGCAAGTGAAATAGCTATGCAAGGGGGTCAGTGCGGGAGGAAGAAAGAGGCGAGCAGACATTGGGTCATAGGTGTATATATGTAGAGAAAGGAGATAACTGTCGGGTGTTTGCTTGTGAGACTGGATATCTCCAGACGTGCACTACCAATCAAAATGCAACTTGGTATATCAAGAGATCATTAGTCTTTGAGGGTACATGCCACATTTGATGTAAATTGCAAGAACAGCTGCAAAGTTAATAATGAACAAAGTGAAACAAAGAAATTTGATAAAAATGGGGGTGTGCACATTTTGGGACTGCGTATCTCCAGAGATGCACTCCCAATAAAACTGAAACTTGGCAGATCAAGATACCCTTTATCTTTGATGGCACATTCCAAATTTGATGTAAATTACAAGAAGAGCTGCAAAGTTATTAATGCACAAAGTGCCGCCATAATGATATCCAACAGGAAATTTCTAAATTTTGGAATGTTATAACTATGGAACTGATGTACATTTTCTCACGAAACCAGCATAAGTCACATCTGTGAGGCAACTCCTTTGTACCCTGCAAATCTGAGGCTGAAGGTCCTAACTGCTTCTTTGCAGAAAAGTGGGAAAGAAACAGAAAACTTTAAAAATCCCTGTTCATGAGCTGTCAAAATCCCTTTTCGTGAGCTGTCAAAATTTCCCTTCTTTTTGAGAAAGTGTAATGTTAATCATATCCATACTGTATATCGGAGATCAGGCCTCTGGGCCCTGTGCTCCCACCCACACATAAGCCTAGAGACATGGCACAGTAGTGCCCTGTGCTCCCAGTTTTGCATAATGGTATCCATAGGTGGGAGTGCGGGACATCTGGGCCCTGCACTCCCACCCACCCATAAGGGTAGAGGCATAGCACAGGAGGGGCCTGTGCTCCCAGTTTAGCATAAATGGTATGCATAAGTGGGAGTGCCGGCCCTCTGGGCCCTGCTCTTCCACCTACCCATAAGTACAGACAGTGCAAATCCGTTGAACGGTTCCAAAGTTATTAACATTCAAAAATTCGGGTTTAATATAGAAACATAGAATTTGACGGCAGATAAGGACCGCTTGGCCCACCCAGTCTGCCCATTTCCCTGCTCTACTGGATAAGCTGCAGATCCTAGTTAACCAGCAGCCTACTTCTTCTACCCCACCCCTAAATTGCCTTATGACTGTCCCATGCATGCTGAATTCCACCATGTTTTGACTCCCGACCTCCCTCGGAAGGACGTTCCATGCATCCACAACCTCTCTGTGAAAAATACTTGTAAATTACCTCTGAGCCGCCCCCTCTATCTTCAAATTGTGCCCCTTGTTCTTGCACTCTCTTTTTGAAAGATGCTACCCTCTTGGACTTTGTTGATTCCTTGAGGTACTTGAAAGTTTCAATCATGTCCCCCTCCCTCCTTTCCTCGAGGCTATACATATTAAGCTCCTTTAGTCTCTCTTCATATGTCTTCCAGGGCAGATCCTGCACCATTTTAGTTGCCCTCCTCTGGACAGCTTCCATCCTGTCTATGTCTTTGCGAAGACTGGGTCTCCAGAACTGCACGCAGTACTCCAGATGGGGTCTGATCAGCTGTCTGTACAGAGGGATAATAACTTCCTGTTTTCTACTGGTGATGCCTCTCCCTATGCATCCCAGTATCCCCCCAGCCCTCCTTGCTGCCCTCTCACATTGCTTGCCCACCTTTGGGTCATCTGATATGACAACCCCAGGTCCCTTTCCATTTTGTTGTTAGTATCTCACCCCCATTGTGTACTCTTCCCTGGGTTTTGTTTCCCAGGTGGATTACCTTGCACTTCTTAGCATTGAATCTAAGCTGCCATACATTTGACCATTCCTCTAACCTTGCCAAGTCCTTTTCATCCTTTCCACCCACCTTGTGCATCAACTCTGTTGCAGATCTTTGTGTCATCTGCAAAGAGACATACTTTTCCTTCCAGTCCCTCTGCAATGTAACATAAAGACATTGAAGAGGACTGGTCCTAATACTGAACCCTGCGGTACCCCACTAGTAACCCCCCTTTCATCAGAGTGGACTCCATTTACTATTACTCTCTGTGTCCTATTCTCCAGCCAATTTTTTACCCAGGCTGTCATCTTGGGACCCACTCCCAGGCTAGCTAACTTGTATATTAATCTTTCATGTGGGACTGTGTCAAATGCCTTGCTAAAGTCTAGGTAGGCCATGTCCACAGGCCCGCCCTGATCTACTACTTTGGTCACCCAGTCAAAGAAATCTATCAGATTTGTCTGGCATGACCTTCCTGCTGTGAATCCATGCTGCCTTGGGTCCTGTGCCCCTCTGGCCTCTAGATATGCACAATTCTTTCCTTCAGAAGTGATTCCATCATTTTCCCTACCACTGAGGTTAAACTAACAGGTCTGTAGTTTCCTGCTTCTGCCTTGCTCCCACTTTTGCGAGAGGGAATCACATCTGCCCTCCTCCAGTCCTCGGGTACCACCCCATCCTCCCATGATTTGTTAAACAGGGTAGTCAGTGGTGTCACTAATTCTACCCTTAGTTCTTTTAGAATTCTGGGATGAATCCCATCAGGCCCCATTGCTTTGTCCACCTTCAGTTTTAAGAGTTCTTTCAGAACCCTTTCTTCTGTAAATGGGCTGGTATCAACTTCTGTATCCAGTGTGTTTCTACTGTTTGTTCTAGGTACCCCCCTTCCTTTGTAAATACTGAGCAAAAATATTTGTTTAGTATCTCTGCCTTTTCACAGTCTCCCTCTGCCCACCCTCCCCCTTTTATTAAGCCTCACTATCCCTCCCTTGGTCTTCCTTCGCTCCCTGATGTACCTGTAAAAGGTTTTATCCCCCTTCTTAACTGAGTTGGCTATCTTTTCCTGGTTTGGGCCTTTGCTGTTCTGACTGCCTTCCCAGCTTCCTTTTGCTTTAACTGATACAGTCCTCTGTCCTGTTCCTTCTGTGATTCCTTATACTTCCTGAAAGCTTTCTTTTTCACTTGAACCTTCACTGCCACCTCCTTTGAGAACCATAGTGGTTTCTTACATCGTTTAGTTTTGTGTATTTGCTTCACACAAAGGCTTGTTGCCTCTGTGATGGCAGTTTTTATTATTCCCCATTGTTCTTCCACCCCTCCTTCCTGCCCATTTGCTAGTGCATTCCTTAGGCACTCACCCATTTTGGCAAAGTCAGCCCTCCTAAAGTCCAGTACCTTTGCCTTTGTATGGCTTGACTCTATTGCTGTGTTTATTGTGAACCATACTGTTTGATGGTCGCTAGTTCCCAGATGGCTACCCACTTACATCTGTGATCCTCTCTTCATCTCCATTTGAGAGAACCAGGTCTAAGATTGCTCCCTCTCAGTGGGCTCCAATACTAGTTGTCTAAGGCATGCCCCCTGTAGGGCATCTAGAATAACCCCACTCTTCGAAGTGGCTGCTGCAACTGCACTCCAGTTAACATCTGGCATATTCAGATCACCCATCAGCAATATCTCCCCTTTTTCTGCCATTCTAAGTATTCTTTCTCTCATTTCCTTGTCCATTTCCTCCCCTGAAGAAGTCTGTTACAACCCCTGTGCGGATTGTGGTGCCATTGCGGTCTCCAAATTTACCCACAGTGCTTCTTCTCCTCCCTGTTTTCCCTTTTGTTCTGTTGCTTTGATTCCTTCCCTTATGTAAAGAGCTACTTCTCCTCCCTCTTTACCCTCCCTGTCCCTCCTGTAGATAGTGTATCCTGGTATGTTTCGTCCCAGTCATGGTTTTGTGTGTACCATGTTTCTGTGACTGCCACAATATCCAGGTGTTCCTCCTCCATCAAGGCCACTAATTCAGGAAGCTTGTTACTCAGACTACAGGCATTGGTACTCATTGCTCTCCATTTTTGATGACTTTACCTTCTGTTGCAGCATCCCCACTGACCTTTCTACCTCGGTCTTTTCCCATTTAGTACCCTGTTTTGTAGGGAGGGCTGGGATTTTCCTGCTGCTTATCAGTGCCTCCCCTTGACTAGTTTAAAGCTTGCCAATGAAGCATTTAAACCGATTGCTCAAAAGACTTGTTCCCTTCCTGGACAGGTGCAGACCATCCTGCCAGTATAGGCTGGTGTCCTTCCAGGTGGAACCCCAGTCCCCAATGAAGCCAAATCTCTGTGCTCCACACCATTTTTTCAACCACTCATTAAACTGCATGGTGCAAAGTACCCTTGCCTCACTCATGCCATTGACAGGCAGCACCTCTGAGAAGGATACTGTGTGTGCTACTTGTCTTAGGCCCCTCCCCAGTTCTACAAAGTCCTTCTGCACTGCTCCAATCTCATGTTGAGCCAAGTCATTTGTCCCTAGGTGGACAATGGCGTCCAGCTCAGACTCCCGTGCAGCTGTTCTACGAGATCCTGAGGATCGCTTCCTGTCCCTCAAGCCATGGCACCCAGGCAGGCACCTTACTTCAGTTTCCCTGCTCCCCCAGTTCTATCCCCCTAATAATTGAGTCCCCCACCAGGAGCTGCTTCCTTTCCTTGTGGTGTCCTCTGCCTCCTTCCTGTGGGCCTCCCTTGTGACAGGTGTCCTCAGCCTCCTTAATCTCCTCTGTGGGTGCATCCATAGGGGAGCTGTGCTCCCCCAGAATGGTGTATGGATTGTGGAGTGGAACAGCTGACTGGGTGTGCCTCTGTTCTACCATCCTCACCCTCCCTGAGCCCACTGTGGTCCAACTGCTGTGCTTTCTTTGCAACCTCTGAGGTAGTGGTGGTGGCTCTGGTACTCCCTGGATGGGGGAGGTTCCCTTCCTACCATCCAGTCTGGCCTGGGGGAAGGTTCCCTTACTGCTGTCTAGTGTGGCCTGAAGATGGGCAAATTCCTCCCTTAGGGCAGAGAGTTGTCTGCAAATAGGGCAGCATCTCAGCCTCCAGAAAGACTCCTGGAAGACTGCTGCCCCACAGCCATTACATTTCACTACTCCCCACATGATTATGTAATTTTTTTTTTGGTGTGTGTGTGCTTGTGTGTGTGATTGGTTTGTTATATAGAAATATATATATATATATATATATATATATTATACAATGTTTATGCGTATATTTTCAGTGCTGTGTGCTAGAGGATATGACATTGATATGCACCTTGCACTCTTGAGGAAATGATGTCAGAACCCCAGGTATAAAGGAACTATTTCCAGGGGTGGGTGGGAAGAGGTTGGGCCTAAACTGTGCCCTCACAAAACAATCAGCTAAGAGCTCTGACCCACTGCACGATGGAGTGCCTTCCTGTCTGCAAGATACTATACACAACAATTTGGCAGAGAAAATCCCTGCTAATCAAACAGAGAAAATCCAGACATCCAAGTCAGACACAGGTAAACCTCCCCAGCCCCAAAACAGCCTGGTGGTTTGTGCTCTGAAAGCAGTCAGCCCCAAAATAATTCAGCTGTGCTTTAAACTCTTCCTGCACTTGAAATCTTAAGAATTGTAACAAGACTGTCTTTTCTTGATAATTGTAAGTTCCTTATTTCACCTTTCAGTTAGAAGTAGCCTCCACCTGCAGATTATCTGCTACAAACCAAAGACAATTCTAAGGTTCACCTCCCTCTGTTGTGAGCACAACTCGCTTTCTTGCAAATCCTATGTTCAGTATTGCAGCTCCCAACAAGCGGTAGTTTGACTTGGCAAAATATTAGCTATAGAAGTTACCTTTCACCCTAACTATACTGGCATGGAATGTGTGTATATGCAAGCAATAATACCTGACAGGAACAAGTAGGTACTAGGCAATACGGACTGCCCAGGGCGTAATGAGTCGGCCGCGCAGAAGGCGAGGGCCTTATAGACCCTGGAAGGTCCGGTATTGCCCATACCACCCACCCTGGAGGGTATTATTGCGATTAGAAAATTGGCCAGTGGTAAAATTTATTCAAAATATTACAAAAAAAATTAATAAAAAATAAATGAAAAGCAATGAAGTCACTTTTGATGTAAAGTAGTTCCTGTAGTAGTGCCAGCAGAGGGCGCTGATATTTACATTTGGTCATTTTTTTCCCCACTTTTCTTGTTTGCTAGTTTGTTAATGGAAATGACCTCTCCTTCCCCTCACACACACACACACACACACACACACACACACACATCCACATCAATGTAGTGAGTAGAGGGCACTGTATTTTAGGGCTTGTGGTGCTTGAATTAAGATTCAGTTCTGTGGCCGGACACTGCTCCGGATTTAATGTCAGGCTGCATGGATTGCGAGCACGATTCCGAAAGGAATGGAGGAGGAGCTGTTGCCCATTTTCACTTTTAGTGTGAGTGTCCATCTGTGGCTATGGTATAAAAAAAAGTCAATTTTTTTTAAATTAAGTTCAGTTCTTTACCTGCTCCCTACCTCAGAGTTCCAGTCAGGCTATGTGGGTTGCAAGCACGATTTGAAAAGGAGCAACCGCTAAGGAGCTGTTGCCCATTCACTTTTAGAGCGAGTGTCCATCGACGCTGATTTTCGATTTTATCTCTCGCTAAGCGAGAGGAAAAATAATGGCGGCATTTGAAACATTTTTGTCCGGTGCTCCAGCCAATGAGGACAGAGGCTGGACACTAGGATACCACATGAGGCTGGCATGGCTGGTACTTTCAACTTACAGTGCTCTCACTGTAAGTTAATGTACCTCCTGCCAGCCAGTGAGATGCTTTATATTCTTAAGCCTACTTTCTAAAAATACATATATATATATATATATATATTTCATACTTTTTATTTATTGGATTATAAAACTAAGCACAGCCAGAAAGCCATACAATTACTTACATTCATGTATGTAGCACCATTCACAAGAATAGTTGATCACTCATTTTAGCATTAGGCATATATAAAACAATAACATTTGATACAACATATGAAGTACCACCCAAGGAAGTGCAATAGTTTCAATAAAGAAACTGTCCATATAAATCCGAAAGCTTAGCCAAGTCATGACTGTGGGGTATCCTGTAAAGTGAAAATAAGAATGAAGGAACAACATTTGTTAACCTGACTTCAGTTAGTCATTAAACCCTCAAACCTGAATTACTTATAAATAGGGAGAAAAAGAAAAAGTGTATTGAACACTCCCCTTAGAAAGTACAATAATCCAATTCTCAGATTAATCAACAAAAAGTCAGCTGACCAACCCCTCAGTAATTATGCTATGTAAACAGTACCAGTAACATTTCCTGCCCTTAATCATTTCAGTCGTAGGGTAATTACACCTCTAAGAGCTCCCAGGTTAGATATCTAAAATATTACTTATTCAGTCTTATTTAAGATAAAAAAAAAAAACCCACAAAAGTCTGGGGAAAAAGAGAGGCTCCATGCCACCACGTTGCAACAACCCCACAAGGTCGGTAACAACACAGCGCTTGTATTGTCCAGGCAGATTCAAACGAACAGACTCCAAAAGCAAAGCATAATTCAACCAGGTAAACCAGAATGGGTAGTCGAATAGAATAAATGAAACTCCCACTCTCCGTCATCCTCACTATCCGGTCTCTCCTTCTCTACAACTTCTTCTTGACAAAATTCTTGTACGATCCGTTCCACCTGCTTTTTTACTTCTGCAGGGTTGTTAAACTGGTATTTTTGTTTCCATATATCATCTGAAATTGGGCTGGTGCCAATAAAGAATGTGTGACCCCCAAGCTCCTCAATTGTTGGCGAAGGGGATTGAGCAATTTTCGACGGGACCTGGTAGCACAGGACCAGTCAGGAAACAGTTTGACATTATGCTCATCCACAGAACCTGGGAAAATGGCCCGGGCCCACGACAAAATCATGTCCCACACCTCAGACCCAGCGGTCTCTACCAAGAGAGGCCTAGAAAGCTCTCCGGAGCCTTGTGCTCGCCTGAAGTTTACTCTGAACACTTTCCGAATACTGTTTAGATCAAAGGAGCACTCCTCTGGTAAAACGTTGCTGAGCCAAGAGCAAATATAGATTAAAGGGTCATCCCCTTCAGATTCTACAGGGAGCCCCACTATATGGATGTTCATAGTTCTCTGCATTTTCTAAGGTCTCCAAATGTACTCAGAAGTGCGCCATCTCTGTGGTCATCTTGCTGAAGGCGGCTTGGGTATGAAGGGAGCAATCATCTGCCTCTTTAGCTGGTATCACCACTTCTCCTATTTTAGCATCCTGGGCACCCATCTGATCTTCTTATCCATTGATTGGACTGCTTGTAGTACAGAATCTGAAGGTGGGGGCTCCCCTGATCCACTAGTGCATGACAGACTCAGAAGATATGGCGCAGTTTTCTGCACTTGATGCGGTAACAGTCTATTTTTGTCCTTGGCCACCCGCAGCTCCCTTCTGTCATCTCATGGCCAAATTTGATGTCAAAAACTTCACAGGAGAGTAAAACTTTCCGAAAGTGTCAAAAAGTTTTTAGTTTGCACTTTCAAATTGCTGAAAATAATGATTTGTATCGAGTTCTGGCGGAGCAGTGTTCAAACATGTACTGTCATGGGCATGGCTCTCTAGCGCCCCCTGGCATGGTATATGTATATACATACACATATATATAGCTATCTATATATTATATATATATATATATACACACACATACACACATATATTGATTGCAATATACTTTGTTAATGCATCAATTAGGGTTCTTACTAAAGTGACAAAGGCAGGGAAATCATGTGTTAGGGTTATGGTAGATTTGAAGTTGAGCCATTTCTAAAAATGTAAATTGCACAATACGTTATAGTTACATGTTGATAGTTTTTAATTCTTTCTTTTTTTTCTTTCTTTCTACACAGATTTGCACCAGCATTCCATGCTGATTGAGTTTACATAAACTGGGTGCAATCTTTTCTCACTGACAGGTTTGATTTTAATAATGCATATTGATGTTGAATGGCAAATAATCCATGATAATGTGCATTTCTTTACATATGTCTGTTATGATATAAAGCAATACTGGAGATTATAAATACCAGAAAGTTATTAATAATAACCAAAAACCAGATAGTGATTTATGAGATATAGAATATTTAATGCAAAAATATGTTTTTGACATTTTATTCTTATTAAGCATGCATATATTATTTCATCTTGTAACATGGCACAAAAAAGAAAAATGAAATGAAGCAATCAGATAGGTGCAAACACACCATGTGGTACAGTAGACAGCATGGTCTAATACCATAGTAGATCATGGTTTGTATTGTAATACTTTGGCAATCCACTACAGGTAAGAAGCAGTATACAAGTGAAAGAAATATGCAAATAGCTTGCAATGTGTAGTTGTCCCAAGTTGTGTTTACTAAGAATTTTCCTGGCACAGGACATTTGACTTTTTCAAGACTGTTCTATATTGTAATTACAACAGAAGTTCATGAGTTACTAAAAATTACACATTTAAACTCCACATATACTGTTAATTATGCTGCAGCAATATTTCTGTAGAAGTGAACAGTTACATACTGTTACCATCCCTTCTGATCTACTGCTGTCTAAGCAACTGTGGGTGCAATGCATTGTGGATGACTGAATAACATTATCTGGCCTGGCCTTTTAAAGATAAACATGCAGCTTCTGTAACCGAAAGCAAAAATAACAAGATACTGAGATAAACAAAGCAAAATCAGAGAGAGAGGATACTTCTGTGGGTGAAAAGAAAAATAAATTGAGAGAAACAAAAAGAAATCAAAGACACAGACTAACAATAGTAGTCAAAACAAGTATTTGAAAGATGAAAGTAGTAAACGTTATGTTGTTCTATGTCCTGCTGAGTTAGGTAGTTTAGAGGGGAAAAAAGTGAAAGTAATATTCCGCAAAATAGTAGTTGTTCAATAAAGTGTTTTTCAGATTGGCTTAGTTCAGTACATTTGGAGAAAAAGTGCTTGTGCTACTAGGATTGTGTGACAGCCACCTATTTGTCTGCAAAGGAACTGGAGAAAGAAAACTAAATGTACCATAGCACACTCCCATCATGCAGTGCAGCCATATCTTTTAATACATAGAGAGGAAAATCAAAGCACCTAGAATAGAAAGTGAATTGCAAGGTTTTGAAAAGTTGTAAAATATGTTTTGATGTTAGAAAGCTTAAAACATAATGAAAGTTATTGTAACAAAAGTGAAGTAGTAGCCACAATATTTCCAATAGGTGTGTTCGAATTGTTTTCAAGTATATGTAAATTATGTTTAATAACTCAATTTATAGTATTCTGAAAGTAAATCAGTGTGATTGTACTCATTTATTCAAAAACTATTAGTCATACAGTCATTGCTATGTTACAAGCGGATTAAACCACTCGAAAGGATGGGTCTACAGTGGAATTAATCCATGGTTGGTTGGTTGGACCCACTCGGCCTTCAGCCTCGTGGTCCAACCCCCAACCATGGATTAATACCACAGTAGACCCATGCTTTCTCGTGGCTTAATCCTTACTCGATACCTGCTATTTAACTATTGTATATGTATATAATAATGTTACTGGTGGTAGTGTGTCTTTAAATTTTCTTAGATTTAAGGTCCTGGTATGGTATTGGCTCTAAGCCTTTGAGAAAGCTCTGATTGGGCGAGACGTGTCAGGTGACGAGACTCTGAACCAGGAAGTGTGTGTGTTACTACATTTGTACACTGACTCTATTTGGATTTTATCTGCTGGAAATAAAAGATATTGCAAGTTTTGCAAATACAGCATTATCAGAAGTCGGTGAGTCTTTACAAGGAACTTTAAAAAAAACTAATTGTGTTTCGAGAGATATTCTCTGTGGAGCCTTGGTTACGGTGCTGGTTTTTCTCTGATTACATTTAGGGTTTCCAACTTACCCCCCTACCCACCCACCCATCCTACAGAGACTGCCAAGCATTGGGGGTGACTAGGAGTGTCGGTCCTACCACTCCCATCCCCACCTTGCAGAGACTGACAGGCATCAGCGGGGGGGCCTTGGATTTTTCAGCCCTAATGCTTACCCCATTCCAAAAGTAAATAAGCTGAGATGGGGACAGTATAGGAGAATGGTGTGAGCTTTATGGCTGACAAGTCCAAGGCCCCCCCGATGCCTGTCAGCCTCTGCAGGAAGGGGGTGG
This sequence comes from Neoceratodus forsteri, assembly GCA_016271365.2. NCBI lineage: Eukaryota > Metazoa > Chordata > Ceratodontiformes > Ceratodontidae > Neoceratodus > Neoceratodus forsteri. The sequence goes on from CM057451.1 coordinate 1,101,040,033, forward strand.
GAGCATTAGGGCCGATGACTCTAAGTCACCCCCAATGCCTGTCAGTTTCTGTGGAGTGGGGGTGGGGCGTTAGGGTTGAAAACCCTAACACCTGATTTCCCTGCTTTTGTCGCTTTAGTAAGAACCCTAACTGATGCAATAGCAAAGTTTTTTTAAACTAATTTTCTTACCTTTTGAGATAGTATAATAGTATCCCCATTTTATTATGGGAGTGCAGGGTTCGAACCCTCCAAGCCCTGCGCTTTCATGTGTAGAACAACAGTAACCAAACTGTAAGCATAGCCATCTTATTACTCCACCCCATTTACCCCGGTATAGAAAAATTGTGAAATGCAAGCCAAAACATACTTATGCGCAACTGCAGTGCCATTCTGTGCCACAGGTGTGAAAATATATAGGCCCGAATATTCAGACTGCACCGGGCAGTGGCACAAGCCTGGGAGCAGTGCAACAGGGCTGCGCCATGGCAAGGACCAGGCAATATTCAATGGTGCTGTGCCATGGCCCAGCACCGTTGAATATGGCACGGAGGGCGCACACACTGCGCATGGCACAGTGGCACTGCGCCAGCGCAAGACACAGAAACGGAGCAGGGGGATGCACCAGAGCAAGTGCAGTTGCGCTAGGTGCATCACCCATGATATTCAGCCTGGGGCATGCAAATGAAGCCATAATGCATGCAAGGCGCAAATGGGGCCATTTGCATGTCATTATGGCCTCATTTGCATGCGATGCACCGATCCGCAGCGAATTGCGCCTGGCGCCCTGCCAAGCTGCAGCCGTCGGGGATTGACACCCTGTTGTACTATTGCAGCCCCGCTCCCGTCGCTAATTGCAGGCATCTATAAGCGACACACCACTCCCTGGTGGTCTGAGTGGTAACCCTCGCCCGATCATGGCTGCTGTGAAATTGTGAATTCCCTGGTGGTCTAGCAGTAACCCCCGTTCACCCGATCGTAGGCTGCTGTGAAAATAAAGAGTTGCCTGGTGGTCAGTGGTACCCCCTCCCCACCCACCACAGAGGTCCCCACCACCCAGCACCCCCATCATTGGTGGGCAGCCGCACCACCTGCATGCCACCCGACCGCCCGGCGAATGACAGCATACAGTACGATCTGTCGCCAATTGGTCTGCTGCGTGGATGACCCTGTCATTTGGCAGGCGGCTGGGCGGCATGCGGGTGGGTGCTGCCGCCCGATGATGGCAGGGGTGCTGGTGCGGGGGACCTCTGTGGGTGGTGGGAGGGGGGTACCGCGACCACCAGGGAATTTACTATTTTCACAGCAGCCCTTGATCAGGCGAATGGGGAAGGGGGTTACCGCTAGACCACCGGGGACTTCACTATTTGTACAACAGCCCGCAATCGGGTGTACGGGGTGGGTGTGGGGTCCACTGGACCACCAGGGGGGTATGTGTGCCTGGCAACGGTGTTCTGAGTGGGCGGATGGCCACCCACGGCTGGCAGCTGCTGTGTTGCACCGTGCAGTACAGCAGCCCACCTGTGGGTGGCTGGGACTTGCTCCTGCTTTTCCAGGGCTCAACTTTGAGCCCCCCTGTGCAGTGCAGTGCAGGGTTGTACCGGTATATGCGCCGCACATCCCAGGCTGAATATTGGGATGTGCCGCATATGTATGGGCATGCCCCCTGCATCTGCGCTGCTTAGGATCACGTTGCGCCCCGGCGCATCGGGACATGCGCTGCACCTGGCAGCCATTTGAATATCCCGCTGGGACACAATGCGGGGTTATGTCAGCGCAACTGAGTTGCGCCAGGCACAACCCCTTTCAATATCCTGGCCATTGTGGGCAAGATTTGAAAAATAACAGCAGTGACATACATGAGGTGGGGTCATAAGAAGTCTATGTTGTAAATCTGGGGTCAAAGTATTACCAGTTTCCACAGTTATGAGTGTGCATAGTGAAATTGCAAGAAATGGTCATAACTTTGTCAATTTTCACATTTTGACCTCAATTTTTCAACATAGTGTTCTTATCATCCCACCCATAGGTGCAAATTTCTTAATCCATGGTAAAATGGCATTCCACACCACAGGTGCAGAAACACATTTTTTTCCCAGTTGTTTAACTGTGTGAGACACATTAAGCTGAAAGCTTGTTTACAGGTTAGGGTTGCCACCTGTCAGTTGTTTTAGCTGGTGATCATGTTTTCAGGGTCCCTATCGAGTAATCCGGTTTTGCTCTGTGCTGGTCAGGTTTTTGAGCCATTTTGAGTGCTCACATACTTTTGAAACAAATGTTGTTATATCACTCATTGTTTCAGCTACATGTCCAGGTTACAAACAAGTTCTGTTGTCAGTGTAGCCTTTTGTCTGTGAATGCGGTCACCCTGGGAGGTGTAAAGTTATGACCGTTAACACCATTAGCACTTACTTAAGCTAATCTTTCCACTGCATCTTAAAGTGGCATAGCAGCAAAGCTGCCCCCACCTTTTGTAACAGTAACAGAGCTAGTTGTCTTCCACTTTCATTTGCTGGTAAACATTTTCATCTCTAACAGAATTTATGCATTTTAAAATGTTTTAAATTATTTTTTCACACAAGAAAAAAGTATGATCACTTCTTTGGCTTTGAAATAGTACTGTGGACAAGAACAGGAAATGGAGGCAGAAAAAGATATAAAGTACGTATACTGTTGTATGCTAGTTACAGTATTTCCCTTACTCCCCCCAGGTCATATCTGTAAATGAGATTTCTTTTATCTCTGTATGTTTATCTGGTTAACCAATGTCAATAAATAAATAAATAATTAGGAAGAACCTCGGAAAGTAACTTTGACAGGCACAGTACAGTAACTTAACATTTTTATTTCACTGCTGCTTTAAGTGTTGCCTTTTATTAGCGGAACAGTGCACGATGAGTCATGAAAAGGGGTGGGGCTAGAGGCAGAGCTTAGGATCCGTTTTTTGCCTCATCCAAAGGTGGCAACCCTATTACAGGTGCAACCTGGGAGCACAGGGAAGTTAAGTGACTTGCTCAGGGTCACACAATATGCAAGTGGGGGCTGTGGGATTCAAACCTAGATCTCCAGATTTGCAGCTCAGAGCCTTAAACCACTGTGCTATACTGCCTCCATTTTGGGCAGGATGTGAGAAATGACAGCAGTGCTGTTCATGAGGTGGTGTGAAAAAATGGCTATACTGAAAATCTGGAATGAAAATATTAAAAATTGGCAAAGTCACGAACGTGCATACAAACATTTCAATGACCGAGCATAACTCAGGCCTTTTTTTTGGTATTTTTGTTCCAGATTTTCAACATGGGCTTTTTAGCACTACACCTCATGAACACTGACGCTATCATTTCATTAATCAATACTAAAAGGTGATTTTCTGTGGTGACCGCACCATTGAGTGCCACAGGTGCGGAAACACATTTTGGGCAGGATGTGAGAAATGACAGCTATACTGTTCATGAAGTGGTGTGAAAAAATGGCTATGTTGAAAATTTGGAGTGAAAATATTAAAAATTGTCAAAGTTAGACGTGTGCATAGGAAAATTTCAATGACCGTAAGTAACTTTGAAGGCGTTTTTGGTATTTTCCTCCAAATTGTTTTACCATGAGCTTTGGGACCCCATTCTCATGAACACTGGCACTGTCATTCTGTTACTCAGTCGAAAAGGTGATTTTGCACAGCATTCTCGAAATCACCTTACGGGTCCAATTAATGAAACTACAGAGACAGTGTTGACGATGAGGGGTCCCAAAAACCCCATGTTGAAAATTTGCTGCAAAAATACATTAAAATGACAGAGATATCAACATAAGCTCAAGACACCATTGAAATACATTTTATAGCACTTACTGTAACATAGGTTATTTTCACGTTAGTTTTATTTAGCACATGGCACTAATTGGTCAAATTTGCGCAAATTTAATTTGGTGCTAAATGATTACAACCTAATTCACTTCTATTGAAAATGTGCAATTTTGGCAATTTAGTACCATTTTATTTTAGCTCAAACATCACATTCAGTGAATATAGCAAAAATATTTTTACAGTGAAATTACCCAGTTTTACAGTACTTTGATTTCTCAGTTTGCAGTTCAGCTTTGAAGAGTGCAGACGTCGGTCCACAGAAGATGACAGCAGACGACCTCCGGAGGTAAGTAATAGGGTAACCGGGGGTTGCAGGGAGGTGGATGCTGATTGGGAGGTTTGGGATGGGGGGTGTAAGCAGCAATGATGAGGGACAGTTTTCTTTATTTATTTTATATAAGTCTTTGATTACCGGTAGGTGCATTGATCCAAAGGACCGTTTTCATGCATGACCCGGGCCAACAATATGGCACAAAAGAGTTACACACAGATATAACGGAGTACAATAAATACAATACAGATTACAATGAGTTGGAGGAATTCAATAAATCAACTATAGTATTCCATAAGTTAGGGGGTGACAAAACACACAGTGAAGATAATAAGTCATATTGAGCAGGATACAGAAAACAAACCATAATGATTCACAGCCAAAGGGATAACAGGCAATGGCACACCGGATAACAGGCACAGAGTGCTATATGAGGCACGGTAATTTATAAGAGCAGAGTTGGCAACAAAGGCAGGCAGGAAAGTAGAAAGTTGAGGGAGACTACCCTGGAGAGCACAGGCATGTGGCTTCAGTCAATAAGCAAGTTTGAGTTGGAGTTTGAAAGAACTGTGGATGTCAGCCGACCGGAGTGGAGCAGGGAGTCTGTTCCAGAGAGAGGGAGCAGCAACTGACAGTGCTTTGCCACCCATAACAGTGGAGACTTTAGGGACTTCCATGGGGGTGAGGAGCGATGACACGTGTAGGCATCTGGAAGCAGCTCTGGCCTTCAGGAAGGGTGCTTAAGGTGATGTATTGCCAACTCTAAGGGTGTTGTCAGTGATACAGCCTAAAGCATAGTCATAGCTACCAGAAGTGGGAACCAACCTAACACCTGGTAAAGGTTGCAGTGGTGTGTACAGTAGAGTGCCACGAGTGTGAAAAAACATATGTTGTTGTAGACTGAGTTATGATGCATGCACAGGGCAGAGGATACACGGGAATATATTGGGGAGCAGTAGTCGATGATAGGGAGAAAGTTGCCTTGAGCAATGGCTAAGCAGGCCTCAGGGGGTCAATAACTGTTTTAGCTGATAGGCAGCCCCAAGCTTTTGGTTTATCCAGCATACAATTGAGTTAATGTGCTCCACAAAAGAAAGGGGGGGGTCAAGGGTCGCGCCCAACTATTTGAAGCTGGGAACATTCTGTAGTGCGGGTCCGTCGGGTATAAGCACCGAGAGGAAGTTGATGGACTTGGAGATGCTGACCAAGTGGGGTTTGGACCCGAGGAGCATTGCTTTTGTTTGTTTTTCATTGATGATGAGTCTATGTGACAAGAACCAACGGTAGGCTGAACCATAGTTGAGGGACAGGATAAAAGATATGTTTGTCAGGGACTTGTCACTGTGGAAGAGGATGAGATCATCAGTGTACAGTAGGGCTTTGCAGGTGAGGCAATCAGAGGGGAGGGAGTTTCTAAAGATGGAGAACAACAGTAGGCCTAGGATGGAGCCCTGAGGGACACCCGTCGAGACAGGAAGGTCAAGGAAGATGGCTGTGCCAATGCATATTGACTGGGATCATCCAGAAAGATAGCTCCAAAACCACAGTGAGGTCTCTATGGAGCAGCCAAATTAGTGGAGAGTGGCATGTAGCAGGGGGTGGTTGACCAGGTTGAAGGCCTTGGTAAGGTCCACAAATACAGCACCTGTGGCTTTCCCCAGGTCCATGTTCCTATGGACATGGTTGGTAAAATGGGCCAGGGCAGATATGGTGCTGTGGAACTTGTGGAACCCATGTTGTTGGCTGCACAACAAGTTATATTTCCCAATGTGGTCAGATAGCTGGTGGTGAGCAATCAACTCCAGGAGTTTGCTCAGGTGGGGAAGCAAGGAGATTGGCCTATAATTATCTGAGGAGAGGGGATCACCTGCTTTGAAAATCAGTACCACCTTGGTAACCTTCCAGGAGTCTGGCATGGTAGAGGTTAGGGATGTGCAAAATAAAATTTCCATGAGCGGAATTCAAGCAAAAGTCTGACTTCCGCTTTCTTGGAAGTTCAGCCGAACTTCCTCGGAAATTTCCTCCTGCGGTTGCCACACAACCCAGTTGCCCAACTTGACCCTGAAAAGCCCAGTCCCGTAGTTGCAGTCTCTCCCCCCGCCCCATCCCTGCCCGACGACAAATGCCCTGGTGGCTAGTGGTCCCTCCCCTCCACCTCACCCCTCAAAACTGAAATTGTCCACCAGCATTTTAGTAACTAAGTCAACCCCATCCCCATCTCTGTCCGACCCATACTTTTTTAATTTCCTGGTGGTCTAGTGGTTTCCACACCTAGCCATCCCGATCCCCAGTCCCATTATTTCCCTGGTAGTCTGGTGTCTCCCCACCCAGCTCCCACCTATCCTGAACCCCAATGGGCAGACCGGCTGAGCCTTCCTCTCTCCACCATGGCCAGCCCCCCATTGAGCTGTCAATGAATGGCGTGTTCTTGTGCGAGAATCGCTCATTCACTGACAACTTCAGTAGCTGAGCCGGCTGGCCAGTGGAGAAGGAAAGGCTGTCGATCACGCCGCTGGGGTCCGGGATGAGGGAGTGAGGCAAATGATAGGACACCTGCTGAAATGAGGATGGTGGGGCACTAGACCACCATGGAAATAATGGGACTGGAGATCAGGGATGGGGAGGGTGTGGGAAACCACTAGACCACCAGGGATTTTTTTCTAAAAAGTACGGGTCAGATGGAGATGGGGGTGACTTGTTACTAAAATGCTGGTGGACAATTTTAGTTTTGGTGGGTGAGGTGGAGGGGAGAGACCACTAGCCACCAGGGCATTTGTTGTCGGGCAGGGATGGGGTGGGGGGAGAGATCGCAACCTGGTGGGACAGGGTATTTATTTTTAAAGTTGAGCCACCAGTGAGTGATCCAGTGGGGAGAGGGACCACTAGCCACCAAGGATAGGCTCTATACTCATGGAGCGGGTGGGGAGAGAGGCCACTAGCCACCAGGGCTAGGGATGGGTGGTGAAAATTTAGTTTTCTTCCCCCAGGGCTTAAAACCGGGCGAAATTTCACCCATAACTTTTGCGGTCATTTTCCGCTCCGCTATGAGCGGAAGTTCGGAAACGTCCGTGAAAGTTCATTGATTTCTGCGGAAGTTCCACGGGGGCAAAAAAACGCACTTTCACCCATCCCTACTAGAGGTGGTCAATGCCAGATTAAAGATAAAGGTGAGAGGTTTGGAAATGGCAGAGGAAATCAGCTTAAGCACTGAAGGGAAGAGACCATCGCTGTCAGGGCAGACCTAGCTGGGGAGAGTGATAAGAAGTTTGGTGGTGTCTTTGGTGGAGATGGCCCTAAAATAAAAAAAGGGGGGGGGACCGGGTGCCAGTGGGAAAGCAGCATACACCTAAACTAAAATAAAGATTAGAAAAACGTTGTCCTCCTGATACGCTGTATCCTGTTACTACCCCGATTCCCCCCCTCTCCTCTCCTCTCCTCTCCTCTCCTTCCTCTTATCCCATGTATCTGTACTCCCCCCTCCCCACCTTTCCTATCTCCTCCCTACATCCCCACCTCTTTCACCTCCCCAATTTCCCTTTTCCCTCTTAGCTCTCCCTCTCCACTTGTGCTCTCCTTGCAGCTGTCTCCTCCCCTGTCCAAGACCACCCAGGTCCTGTCTTGCACAGTTTTGACTTACCTATTGCTTCTCTGAAATAATACTTTCTTAATGTACTGCCTCTATGACTGCATACATCCTAAGACTGTATACATTGTTTTTCCATACAGATGTTTGCACTCCTTATCGGGCCACAGCTGCTGTACGCAAACCTCCCAGACTCCGGGGTCATTCAGGAATTTGTAACGCTGTGCGTGTCCTGGCGGACCCGCCCCCCAGAGCTGCCCTGGAGGCATCATCCTGCTGCAGCCCCCAGCCTTTTTCCCTGGCTTTCTCCCCAGTTACCCGGGGCCCCAGACAGAGAGGCGCATGCGCGTGGAGGCTTGCATGCGCTCTCTTGTTCCAGTGATGGCCCCTTCCTCCTATCCCATTGGCCTAGCACCCCTGGCTCTCTCAGCTGCACTGCCCCCTGGCCTCCACTGTGAGGCAGCCAAGCACCGAGGAAGTTCAGGTCTCTCCCAGGCAGAAGATCTGCTTGTCGGCAGCTTATCCTGCACACACCTCCCCCACCCCGACCTCTGATGGCCCTTGCTCCCGAAGGCAGGTCACTGGCGTGGCGAGAGGTAATGTGTCCAGTGTCTCAGCCCTCTATGCCACCGGGCCGGTGGCTGTATACATTTTTGATGCATGCATACCTCCTCATGCTATACGATATGGTGTTATTTTTTACTTTTGCGTATATCTTGCCTATCTTCACTAGGCTTTTGATAACTGTATGTATTTTTATTTATACAACTCTCCTTATTTATGCTGTTACCAATGTTTATGATTCCTAATTGTACCCTTTCCCTGGGTCGCACCTGGAAATGAGCCTCAGTTCAGTGTGCCTTTCCAGGTTACCAACTTTGAATAAATAAATAAATACAGGTACAGCCTTAACTGGGAGGTGTACAGCTGTATACCACTGGAAGTGTACGGCTATCCCTCTGGAAGTAGACAGCACTGAAAGAAATACAGGTGTAAATAGGAAGGGTACACAGGGAAATACAAGATAATGGTTCCTACAGGGGGGAAAGAGTCAACCATGTACCCCCCTCCCCGAGCTGCTGAAATGGGATGTGTCTGGTGCTGTCAACCAGAGAGCCACTACCGTGGCAAAACTGTAAAGTAGCAGTAGTAGTGGTAGTAGTAGTATATTTTATTAAGAACTTTGAAAAGGAAGCCCTCCATTGAGCAAGCTTATTTCAGAGGAGGTTCTATATGTAATCATTCTGTTTCTACACATTCATTCAATCTGGAACAGATAAACAAGATAAGAAAAGGAACACAGATATAAATATAAATACATTCCATCACAAAATGCACAATACCAATAGAACAGAATACTGGTTAGAGTCAGACCTATACAAACTGGCCCTGAGAGATCAGGACTGAAACCAAGCAGGAAACTGTGAATACAGCAACAGCTGCTAAAGAGAGATGCGGCTAATATTGCAGCTTCCAGGGCTTAGCAGATTCTTGCCACATCATCGGCGTCTAGTGGTCAGCTACAGTGCTTCCAGCTAGTTTAACAGTGAATGAGCCGGGCTGAAGAAAATGCACTGTCAAACCAATGTTTTCAAAATGAAGGCGCTCAGCCTTGGCCTGCAAATGCCATAATAATTGTGTGTACAATGAAACACCTGGTTATTAAGGCGTTGGGCACAACTCGAAAGCAAGCTGACATCATAGGTCACCATTATAAAAAAAACAGAAAAGTATCGGCAATTAGGCTTGCTATTGCATTGAGGGATTCCGGTGACATCATAGACCATTCAAGCTTTACTCTTGTAGTTTATGATGTTACCAGAATTCCCTGATGGAATTACATATAGAATAAAGTATGGGGTGGTGTGTTTAACGGAAGTTTACCCGAGGTGTTAGATGCTTCATAAACCCTGAGAGCAAAACTTGAGGGTTTATAAAGCATCTAACACTGAGGGTGCGTGTAAACTTTGAGTTCACGCACACCACCCTATATTTTATTTTATATAATTGCTGGGTTTTCCTTTTTCGCCACACCGATTATATAAAATAAAGACACGTGCCTGGTGGTTGCCGCCACTGTCCAGTTGGGTTTCAGTGCACTGTCAGCCCAATTTATTTATTGAGAAGGTCTTTTAGTAGGCATCAACAAAGTCATATTTTTCCCCCAAAAAAGAAGTGATTTTCTATCCGTTATCGCTGAGTCTGAGTGGCCGTTTGTCTAGGAGAAAGAGAAGGCGGCCACCAGCGAGCGGTCAGGAGTGGAGAGCTGCAGCGTGTGCATGCAGAGAGCGAGGGAAACCAAGCACACGTTTGCCGTAATAAACACTCCTTTATTACGGTAAATTATGCCACGGTTTCCCTACGGGAAAAAGGGAAACCCATTAATTACAGCATTTTTACCAATGATTTCCTACCTTTTATATACCGTAGGTTGATATGTACAGTTCCTGTTTCTCTGATGGTTGTGTGCCTTTTCAAGTTCTTTGGGTAACAGAACTGAAAAAGAACAGCTGAGCAGTTCTGTCACGCAAAGAACGTGAGACAAATATATAGTTTATCATCTCTTAAGCAGGGGCAGGACTTTCATAACTCACTTGTGCCTCTGCCACTTGTGAGTTATGTTCCTACCCCCTCACGCCTGAAGAGGAACTGCATATTTTGGAGTCAGGCCATTACATATACCCGATAAAGTAATGCTGCGACTGTGCAAGGTCAGATTGGTGCTCACCGCAACGAGCAGCCAGCTCGTAAACTGAAAGCCAAAGTCCAGTAAGTGGTGTCACTCGGGTCTCCTACTGCAAATGTAGACACAAATAAATCCAGCAGATAGCCATTTGCAAACGTGAAGAAATTTTATTGAAGCAGGGAGTACCAGCAACACATAGGGCTCCCTCTTGTGCACCCAGCGCTTTGACTTCTCGCAAGTCTTCCTCAGGGAGCAAATGGCTATCTCCTGGATTTATTTGTATCTACATTTGCAGTAGGAGACCCGAGTGACACCACTTATTGGACTTTTGCATTACATATACCCTACTTATTACACCATTTAACCTCTAAATAGGCATTTATCTAGTTGTTAGATGTGCCACAATGACTATCCTCCACTTCGGCTGGAAGACTGTTCCACAGCTCCACCACCCTTTCTATAAAGTAATACTTCCTCATATCCCTCCATCCTGGACCTCTCTCCGGTCGGTTTACAATCACATACATGTGACCGCAAACTAGTATTGGGGCTGGCTGTATAGTCTAGAGGTTAGAGCAATGAGCTGTGAATGAGCTTGCTACATTCAACTGACCGGGGTTTGATTCCCACAACCTTCACTTGCATACATTGTGACTGTGAGCAAGTCACTTAACCAACCCAATGTTCCCAGGTCGCCCCTGAAAACAGGCACTTGTGCCTAGTGGGCCTTACTGGTTACCAAAAAAACAAATAAAAAAAAAAAAGTATTCAAGCTAAATAGTTCCCCGCAATTCACCTTGTTAATTCCTTTGAGGAACCTGAAGGTCTCTATCATATCTCCCCTCTGCCTTCTGGTCTCCAGGGAGTACATGATTAGTGCCTTGAGGTGCTCCTCATAGGACTTACCCTGTTGGCTCTGAATCATTTTTGTTACCCTGCACTGCACAGTCTCCAGCCTATCCCTGTCCTTCCTGAGATGAGGACTCCAGAGCTTGGTGCAGTACTCCAGGTGTGGTCTCACTAAGGATCTGTGAAGGGGAAGTATCACCTCTTTCCTTATGCTATCAGTGTCTCTCCTGATACATCCCAGCATCCTACTTGCTTCACTATATACAGTACCTTGCTGCACTGATGCAATTGTTTGAGGGAGTCACCGATAACTCCAAATTCTTGTTCCTCAGCTGTATTGTTAGTCTTAACCCACCCTCTCAGTACTCTGTCCTGGGGTTCTTGTTCCCTAGATGCATTACCCTGCACTGTTTGGTGTTGAATTTCAGTTAAATAGAAACATAGAAATATAGACTTTGACAGCATATAAGGACTGCTTGACCCATCCAGTCTGCACATTTCCCTGCCTTTCGGATAAGCTGCAGATCCTAGTTAACCAACAGCCTACTTCCTCCTACCCTCCACTAGAATTACATTATGTCTGTCCCATACATTCTTGAATTCCCACAATGTTTTTGACCCCACTACTTCCTCCAAAAGGCTGTTCCATGCATCCACCAACCTCTCTTTGAAAAAATACTTCCTCACGTTGCCCCTGGGTCTCCCCCCTCTATCTTCAAATTATGTCCCCTTGTTCTTGCTCTTCTCTTTTTCTGAAAGATGCTGCCCTCTTGGACTTTGTTGATTCTTTTGAGGTGCTTGAATGTGTTTTATCATGTCCCACCTCTCCCTCCTTTGCTCTAGGGTATACATATTAAACTCCTTTAGTCTCTCTCTTCACATGGCTTGTGGTGCACACCTGCGCCATTTTATTTGCCCTCCTCTAGACTGCCTCCATCCTATGTCCTTGTGGAGATGGAGTCTCCAGAACAGCACACAATACTCCAGATGGGGTCTCACCCATTGTCTGTAGAGAGGGTTAACAACTTCCTGTTTTCTACTGGTGATGCCTCTCCCTGTGCATCCCAGTATTCCCCCAGCCCTCCTTACTGCCTTCTCACACTGCTTGCCTACCTTTAGGTCATCTCATATGACTACCCCCAGGTCCTGTTCCATTTCTGTTGTTGTTAGTACCCCCCATTGTGTACTCTTCCCCTAAGTTTTTGTTTCTCAGGTGTATTACTTTGTCCTTCTTTCCACTGAATCTAAGCTGCCATACTTTTGACCATTCCTCCAACCTTGCCAAGTCCCTTCTCATCATTTCCACCCCCACTTGTGTATCAACCCTGTTGCAGATCTTTGTGTCATCTGCAAAGAGGCCTATTTTTCCTTCTAGCCCCTCTGCAATGTCACCTATAAAGACATTACAGAGGACCGGTCCCAGTACTGAACCCTGTGGCACCCCACTAGTAACCCCCCTTTCCTCAGAGTGAACTCCGTTTACTATTACCCTCTGCGTCCTGTTGTCCAGACAATTTTTTACCCAGGCTACCACCTTGGGACCCACTCCCAGGATGGCTAACTTGTTTATTAATCTTTTGTGTGGGACTGTCAAATACCTTGCTAAAGTCTAGGTAGGCCACATCCACAGCCCCTCCCTGGTCTATTACTTTGGTTACCCAGTCAAAGAAATCTATTAGATTCGCTTGACACGAACTTCCCGCTGTGAATCCGTGCTGCCTTGGTCCTGTGTTCAGCTGTTCTCTAGGTACTCAACAATTCTTTCTTTCAGAAGTGATTCCATAATTTTCTCTACCACTGATGTCAAACTAACAGGTCAGCAGTTTCCTGCCTCTGCCTTGCTCCCACTTTTATGGACGGGAATAACATCCACTTTCCTCCTGTCCTCAGGTACCACACCCTCCTCCCATGATTTGTTAAAAAGGGTAGTCAGTGGTGTCACTAGTTCTCCCCTTAGTTCTTTTAGAATTCTGGAGTGAATCCCGTCAGGCCCCATTGCTTTGTCCACCTTGAGTTTTAGGGAGTTCTTTCAGAATCCTTTCTTCTGTGAATGGACTGGTATCGACCCCCTATCCAGAGTGCTTCTATTGTCTAATTTAGGTACCTCCCCCTCCTCTTCTTTTGTGAATACTGAGCAAAAGTATTCATTCAGAATCTCTGCCTTTTCACTGTCACCCTCTGCCCACCTGCCCCCCCCCCCCCTTATTAAGCCTCACTATCCCTCCCTTGGTCTTTTTTTGCTCTCTAATGTGCCTATTACAGGTTTTATCCTCCTTCTTAACTGAGTTGGCTGTCTTTTCCTCTGTTTGGGCCTTTGCTATTCTGACTGCCTTCCCTGCATCCTTCTGCTTTAACTGATGCAGTTCCCTATCCTGCTCCTTCTGTGATTCCTTATACTTCCTGAATGCTCTCCTTTTCTCCCTAACCTTCCCCGCCACCTCCTTTGAGAACCATGGTGATTTTTTTTCCTTCATTTTGTTTTATTTGTGTAACCCCTAGGTGGTGCTATCCCTAGGGATATTACCCCTGCCTGCATGACTAGATGCAGGTTGAGGGGCCTGGGTACTAGAAACGGGTGCCTCCACCCGGAGGACAGGGTTAGTGATAGCATAGCTGGGTACAGCCCTCCAGGACACTGTTACCCTCCTCATTTCCCTCTAGTGGCCTAAATGGTTCACAGAATACACAATGGCAATTGACACCTGACAACAGTTTTAACCCCACACTTGTTGCACTTACCACCAGGGCTAGTTCAGCTGGCTCAGCCCTGGAGACCCCCTGTAAATAAGATTTAGCATAACAACCAACAATATTTCAATGTTGTTTGTACAGAGGTACACCACAACCAGTTTCAAAAAGATTTAGATCTGATATATTTAAGGGGCAGTAACATGGAAAGGGGCAGAATCTGGTGGTTGATTCGAGATCTGAATAATTCAAGCTGTAAGGCTTACACTCAAAGGTCCCTGTAACACAGTCACACACACTCTGGGTACCCAGTTGGAACTAGAGATATCCTGTTGGATTGCCTGCGGTAGGCCGGCGTTGCAGCTTGTTGGGGCCCTGTGATGGAAAGAAAACATGCATGCACTTTAACCCATAATTTGTAATCCGGAGCCAGATGGCTCAGTCCCAAAATGATTAGCATCAACAATTAAATCAGTTGACACACTTTGATTTGAGCTTTGTTGCAGGGAGCTACTCTGGTGTTTACTCATGCTACCCAGTACAGGATGCAGGATGGACAAAATGGAGACCTCAGGATGAAGTGCTGGATTGCCAGGAGAAGCAGGGCCCACACGAAGCACCGTGGGGCCAATCCTGTTCATTGGTGTTGAGTAGGGAACCAAATCCCCAGGGAGATCTCTCGTCGGTTGTTTCTCTGCGGCGTGAGTGACTGTCTGGGCCGAGGTGGCAAGGCTCAGACTGGGTGAACAGTTCAGACAATCAGGTAAGTGCTGGATACAGCTTCCAGCAAGTGTGACACATTCAAGCAGTGGGGAACCAAATCGCGACCCACTACCAGCATTCAGCACACTTATAGTAAAAGCAAGGTAAATACCACAGTGCAGATGACAGTCCAGTTGCAATTCACAGTGTCTCTGCACAAACCGTAGGCTCTGCAGCAGGCCAATCGCACCAAGGCAAATCTTCGGTCCACTTCAGGAGGATTCAATTTGTCACAAATCAGGATCTGATCACAAAAACTACAAATTTGGAAGAAGTCCGTTATCAGGCTCAAAGTCTCTTCACTTATGAAGATGGTAGCAGACAGGCCAAACACCAGCCTTCCCGCCAATTTCCCCTGCGCACCACGCAGGAGTATCTGCTTGAATCACTCGAGCTGTTCACACTTTCAACTCTAACTTCAGACTGACTCACTGCTGCAGGCAGCTTGGGACTTTCCCAGAGATCCAAAAGGTTTGATTTGTCGATCCATCTGTCTGTCACAGCTAGAGCTCCCCCTCCAGGTCCATTTAGGCACCAAAGGGCAAAACTATAATTCCTACAGAAATTCACTCCCACAAGACCCTTGGGGACAGACTCCATTTTAGGGTCCCCAAAGATACTGATTGGTCCAAACTAGTAGTCCAGAACCAAGATGATGGTGATTAACAGAAATGTCCATGCTGCAAAGGAAGGCAAGTTAGACAAACTACAATATTATTATTTTTATTGCAAATAATCAGTAAACAGTCACAGATTCTAATAGGGCTCCCTCTGCGCAATTAGCAATGGCAGAATGGAGCAATAATACAGCAGATGGGTGGGACTCGAGCCTGAAACTACTCGGCCCCCTGCCCAGATTAATTATACTCTACAAAATAGGCAGCTCTTAAAGAGACAGGCACGGAGGCTAACAGGGCACTCACATGCAGACACTTTTAAATGGCTAGGACACAGAACGCAAGCCTGGCACTGGACATTTAGGCAAGCCCAAGGAAGACTTTTGGGAACCCCTATTTGTAGGGGGGTTACATTTGCTTCACACAAAGGCTTGTTGCCTCTGTGATGGTGGTTTTGATTTTTCCCCATTGTTCCTCCACCCCTCCTTCCTGCCCTTTTGCTAGTGCATTCCTTATGCACGCTCCCATTTCGCCAAAGTCAGCCCTCCTAAAGTCCAGTACCCTCACTTTTGTATGGCTCAACTCTACGGCTGTGTTTATCGTGAACCACACTGTTTGGTGGTCGCTTGTTCCCAGATGGCTACCCAATTCTAAATCTGAGATCCTGTCTTTGTCTCCGTTTGAGAGTACCAGGTCTAAGATTGCTCCCTCCCCAGTGGGTTCCAACACTAGCTGTCTGAGGCATGCCCCCTGTAGGGCATCGAAAAGGACTCTGCTCTTGGATGTGGCTGCAGCAAATGTGCTTCAGTTAACAGTTTCATATTCAGGTCCCCCATCAAGATTATCTCCCATTTTTCTGCCATTCTAAGTATGCCTTCTATCATTTCCTTGTCCCTTTTCTCCCCCGAGACAGGGGTCTGTAATCACCCATACAGATTGTAGTGCCAATTTCTGTCTCCAGGGTAACCCACAGTGCCTCCTCTCATCTCTGTTTACCCTTTAGCTCCATTGCTTTGATTCCTTCCCTTACGTAGCGAGCTACTCCTCCTCCTCTTTTATCCTCCCTGTCCCTCCTGTAGATTGTATAGTCTGGTATGTTAACATCCCAGTCATGGTTCTCTGTGTACCATGTTTCTGTGACTGTCACAATATCCAGCCTTCCTTCTTCCATCAAGGCCACTAGTTCAGGTAGCCTGTTACCGTGACTACGGGCATTGGTACTCATCACCCTCCATTTTTTAATGGCCTTACCTCTTTTAGCCCCCTGCCTGCCCTTACTGCATTTGCCTTTTTCTCCATTGACCCCTGTCCTGCTTCCTATCTACTTCTCTACCTTGGTGTTTACTTCGCTAACTACCCTATTTTGTGGTCGGGGGCGGGGGGAGCTGGGAATTTCCTGCTCATTTTCAGTGCCTCCCCGCTTGGCTAGTTTAAAAGCTTTCCTATTAAGCACTTAAACCTATCACCTAAGACCCTAGTTCCCCTCCTGGACACATTCAGACCATTGTGCTAGTACAGGCCTGTATCCCTTCAGGTGGACCCCCAGTCCCCAATTAAGCCAAAACCCTGTGCTTCGGACCAATTTTTCAACCATTCATTGACTCCTATGGTGCACAGTACCCTAGCCTCACTCATGCCATAGACAGGCAGCACCTCTGAGAAGGTTACCGTGTGTGCACTGCTTGTCTAAGGCCTCTCCTCTACTCCACTTACTCCTCCTGCACTGCTCTGATCCCATTCCCAGCTAGGTCATTTGTCCCTAGGTGGACAGTGACATCCAGCTCCTTCTCCCATGCAGCTGCTTCCGTGATCCTGAGGATTTGCTTCCTCCCTCCAAGCCATGGTGCAGTCAGGCACCTTACCTCCCTCTCCTATCCCTTCCCCAGTTCTACCCCCCTAACAATTGAGTCCCCCACCAGGAGCTGTTTCCTTTTCCTGTGGGGTCCCATGCTACCCTCCTTTGGGTCTCCCTTGTGGAAGTTCCCAGCATCCTCCTTGGTCTCCATTGTGGGTGCCTCCATAGAAGAACCACGCTCCATCAGAATGGTGTATGAATTGTGGAGAGGTACAATTGGAGAGTTGTGCCTCTGTTCCACCACCCTCACCATCCCTGAGCCCACTGTGGTCCAACCGCTCCTCTTTCTTGGCAACCTTTGAGGCAGCAGCAGCCTTGGTGGTCCCTGGGTGGGGGAGGAGGTTTCCCTACTCCTTGCCAGTTCGGCCTGGAGATGGGCAACTTTCTCCCTCAGAGTAGAGAGGTGCCTGAAAATAGGGCAGCATCGCAGCCTCCAGAATGTTTTTCGGAAGACTGCCGCCCCACAGCCAGTGCATTGCACCACTCCTCACATGTCTCTCACCCTTCCTGTTTACATTTTCTTTACTTTTTTGTTAGTGTGTGGGTGTGTTTACCCCCTATGCAGTGTGCTGGTCTGCTTACGATATGACAGATGTATGTCCTTTGCCCTTTTGTGGAAGTGATGTCAGAACCCCTGTATAAAGGAATGACTTCCTTGGGGTGGGCGGGGTGAAGGGCAGGGTGAGGGGATCCAAGCCCGTGCCCTCCAGAAACAAATCAGCTCTAGCTCTGACCCACCCTGGTGAGTGCTTTCCTTCCTTTCAGCAAGACAGCCTGTATAACAATCTACCAGAAAATACACCCTGCACAAAACAATTTCAATCACAGAAAAATAAAGCAGTTGAGTCCAATACCTATGATGTAAACATCCCCTGACACAACCTTATACAACCTGGTGGTCTGAGCTCTGACAGCAATCAGAGGAAACCAGTTTTACCACCTGAGGCAATGTCTGGGTCATATACACCACACACTAACCTGCACTAGGACTTACAGTGGAAAATCCTCAGCCCAATGAATAATTCACAGTACCAAGAATAGTTTGATGCAAAATGTCACCAAAGTACTAGTCCACAACAAGCTAGCTGTCCACAAGGGAAGAAAAAGTATGCAGTATCATGAACCAATGTGGCCTTAGATACAGCATAAAGCCAAACAATCTTAGATGTCATCTGAGAGAAGTGTTTATTCCTAAAATAAAAATTGTCAAAAGACAAACTTTCTACACAGTAAGAACTACAAAGGTTTGGAATACCTTACCAGGTCATATAGTTCAAGCACCTACTTATGAGGCCTTTAAAAATAGGTTGGATGCCTATCTGGTTCAAAATAAAGTTACTTAATATACCCATTAAGAGTCGGAGACAATTCAATGGGCTTTCAGCCTATACAAAAAAGTCACAGAACTCACCACCAGCAAAATAAAAAAAACAATGTCTACAAGAATTTATCTTAGTTTCTATCATCAGTTTTACTAGCAGCAGGGTAGAAAATCACCGCAGTGGGTACAAAGTACTGACGTTTCACCTGGTCGGCTTTATCAAAGTATACCCCTTCTATATTGTGTTTGACTTGATTTTAATATGAATTATATTGAGTCATAAAAGTCTATGTATTAATATCAATGTTAAAGCACTGGCACTTTAAATGATTGGGGGATCTAGTCACATGATTTGTTTATATGTGTATAAATTGTAACCCAACACTAGAAGGCAGTATACTCTGGGAAGCAGTATAACGCAGTCGTTTAAGGCTCTAAGCTGCAAATCTGGAGACCTGGGTTTGAATCCCACAGCCCCCACTTGCATATACTGTGTGACCCTGAGCAAGTCACTTAACTTTCCTGTGCTCCTAGGTTGCACCTGTAAAAAAAGCTTTCAGCTTAGTGTGTCTCACCTGGTTAAACAATTGGGGAAAAAAAATAGAAGGGGTATACTTTGATAAAGCCAAACAGGTGAAATGTCAGTACTTTGTACCACTGCGGTGGTTTTCTACTCTACTACTAATAAAACTGATGATAGAAACTAAGATAAATTCTTGTGGACATTGGTTTTTATTTTGCTGGGGGTGAGTTCTGTGACTTTTTTGTATTGGTTTCACAACTGTCATACTGAACCCAGTCTCTGATTGGTGGCTCTTTACTTTTCTTTTGGGCTTTCAGCCTACTTTGTCTTTTAATACCAAGTAATACCAAGTATTTCAGTCCCTCTGGGTTTAAACTCCCAATCTACAAAGCAGTATTGCAAACCCCTTCTTGATTCAAAATAAATAAAAACGTGCACAAATTAATGTAAGGTACACCTCCCTCAGATGTGAACAACACTGTTTCCCTGCTGATTCCAAGGGCAATATTGTGTCTCCTTCCCAGCTCCCAGTTGTTTAAAAAGCAGCTTCCACCTCCAAGAAAATTTGCCTTTCCAAGCTGCCAAACATTAGACCCACCCTCTAGCTTTTGTAACTCACTCTGCATTTCCTGGATTTCTTCATTGTCACTATCCACTCTCCCACCAAGCTTCATGTCATCTGCAAAGAGACCAAACCTGCCCTTTTCGCACCAATATCACTGATGAACATACTGAAGAGGACTGGACCCAGGACAGATCTCTGTAGTACCCTGCTTGTGACCTCCTTCTCTTCTGATCTGACCCTTTGACTACAATCTTCTACTGCCTTCCCTTTAGCTAGTTACCTACCCAGTTTACTATAACCTTAGCTGCACCCAGATCATCGATGTTCTTCAGGAAGCATCTGTGAGGCATGGAGTTGAAAACCTTGCTGATGTCAAAGTAGAACAGATCTACAGCATGGTTCCTACCCAATTCTCTCATCACCCAGTCAACAAAAAACTATCAGGTTAGTCTGACAAGACCTCGCTGCCACTAAACTGTGCTGTTTACTATCCTGGTGACCACTGCTGTCCAAATATAGTCCATGAGGTCCTCTTTGACCAGTGACTCCATTAGCTTCCATACAATAGAGGTAAGACTGACAAGTCTGTAGTTCCCTGCTTCTTCCACCCCCATGGAATGGAACCACATCCACCACCCTCCAATCCTTCAGAATTATTCCCATCCTTAGTGAGCTGCTGAACAGACCTACCAGGCGCTCTGTCAGTACTGCTGCCAGCTCCCTGAGTAACCTAAGATGTTACACATCTGGTCCCGGGACTTTATCTGTTTTTAGGCCTGCCAGCCCTTTCTTTACCCTTCTGCTTGTAAATATTGGATGCTTCATCTTCGGGACCTCCTTTGGGGCCGTTTTGATGCCACTCTCTGGCAAGGGCCCACCATCCTCCCTAGTGAAAACTGAGCAAGTGTAATCATTATGTAGGGTGACATTTTGCCAGTCCTCCTCTATCACCCAACCCCTCTCAGCTAGTCTTATGATTCTTCCTCCTTTCTTTCTTTTTCCCCCTTTTACATATCTGAAGAAGAGTTTTTCTCTGCTTTTGTCTCCCTGCGCAGTACAAAGCTTAGTGTCTGCTTTTGCTTAACTGACCTCTTTGCTTCCCTATTTTTTTCAGTAAGTGTCCTCCCCATTCTTCCTCCTTCTGCTTTTCTTTATACTTATAGAAGGCCTTTTTCTTGAACCTCACCACTTCCCTGTCTCTTGCTAAGAACCATTATGATCTCTTGAGCTTGTTCTTTTTGGTTACTGTTCTCATGCATAACTTAGATGCCTTGAGAATGGCTCCCTTTATTGCCCCCATCTCTCTTCTACGTCTCCTGTGCTGTCCCTTTATTGCCCCATCTCTCTTCTACATCTCATGTGCTGTCCACCCTAGCTAACTTTTTTCCTGACCAGATCCTCAGCCTGTTGAAGTCAGCCCTTCTAAACCCAAGGACTTCAGCTCTCAATTGGGATTTTCCAGAAACCAGGGCCATTTCGAGTCAAATTGAGTTATGGCTGCTGTTCCCCAGTGGCTCCCCTATTCTCACTGCTCCTACCACCTCTGAGTTGGTCAGCACCATATCGAGAATTGCAGTCTGCCTGATGGGTTCCATAACTAGCTGTACCAGTAGGCAGTCCTGGAAGGTGTCCAGGAAGACCTGACTTTTGGGCCCTGGCCACTGGATCATCCCAACTGATGTCTGGCAGGTCCAGATCTCCTCACACCAGTACTTCTGCCTTTGCCATCCCTCTTACAAGTTCTTCCCTGAATTCTCTGTCCCTCTCTTCCCCTTGCCTCGGTGGTATATAGATCATCCCAAAGTGCAGTTTCTTGCCTGAGGCTGCCATGAGCTGCACCCACAGTGACTCTCGCTCCCCATTACTACCCCTGATGCACCCATCTTCCACCACCTCGATGCCATCTTTGACAAAAAAGGCTACTTCTCCCCCCTACCTGTTCCTCTATCTCTCCTAAATATTGAGTACCCAGGGACCGTCAGGTCCCAGTTGTTGTTTTCCAAAGCCCATGTACAGCTGGATGTCATTGTCCACCTGGGGACTTATGACCTGGCTAGGAACAGGGCTGGGATGGTGCTGGGGAGTTTAAGGAGTTGAGGAGGGGGCTTAGACAGGTAGCATGCTCAGTGGCTTTCGCTGAGGTGCTGCCTGCCTATGAAAGGGGGAAGAGAAGAATCTCTACACCAAGACCTTCAACTTACGGTTGAAGGAATGGTACAGCGAAGAGGGGTTCAGTTACACTGGGGACTGGGGATCCACCTGGAGAGAGAGAGAACCCCAGTCCTCAGTGAACGGTTTAGATGTTACTTTGAAGAACATTTAAACTAGCTGAGAGGGATGGCAGAAGAAATCGAGGAGGCAGTAACTGCCCCCCCCACACACAGGCTGAAGTAGAAAGTAGGGAGAACCCATGAGAATGGAATCCTCCAGGGTGGAAATTACTAAAGGAAACTGGGTAGTAGAAATGAACGGGGGTGGGAGCAGAGGCATTAAACATAGAGGAAGGAGAGAGCGCAAAAAGGAAAGAGAGTGAGTAACAAGCAGAGTGGTAACAAAATCGGGAAGGCTAAGTGCACGAATGCTAGAAGTCTAGGAAATAAGATTCCAGATCTAAAGGCCATAATGGCAGAGGCTGACCTGGATATTGTGGCCTTTACTGAGTCATGATGCACTGAAAACCATGACTGGGACACATCCATACCAGGCTATACTCTGTTCAGGAGGGATAGGATGGGAAGGGAAGGAGGGTGTGTGGTGCTTTACGTGAGGGAAGGCATAAATGCAACAGAGATACAGGGAATACGAGGGGAGCAGAGGTAATGTGGGTCACCCTACAGAAGGGGAATGGAACCTCTGTTCACACTGGCGTGATCTACAGATTTCCAGCAAAGGGAAAAGAGTAAGATAAAGTACTGGTGGAAGCTACTGGCAAGATGTCAGAAAAGGGGCAGGTACTACTGATGGGGGGACTTCAATCTGCCACATGTAGACTAGAGCCTCCCAACTGCAGCTTCAGTTAGAAACAGGGGCATCCTGGACTCCCTGAAGGGGGCATTCCTCAGGCAACTAGTCAGTGAAGCTATTTGTGATGGGGCAATACTGAACCTGGTACTCACTAACAGGGACAGTGTAGCAAACGTAAAGGTAGGAGGCCACCTGGGGAACAGCGATTACCGTACAGTGTGGTTTAATATAAGGATAGCTGCGGAACTGAACCATACAAGGATGAGGGTCCTGGTCTTCAGGAGGGCAGATTTTAACAACGTGAACGAATGCCCCAGGGATGACCTGAAAGGGAGGGTGATGACCCGGGGTGAGGTAGAGGAACAGTGGGTGAAGCCAAGAAGGGCCATATGGAAAGCAACAAACCTCTGCATCAAGCAAGTGAGCAAAAGCAACAGGAAAAAGAGGTTGTTATGATTCTTGGAAAAGGTGGCGGAAAAGGTAAAGGATAAAAGGGTAGCATTCAGAAGGTATACAAAGATGCAGAGGGAGGAGGATAGGGAGCTGTAACAGGAGAAACAGAGGGAAGCAGGGTGAGCAGTAAGGAGTGCAAAGGTGTAAACTTAAGGGAATAGCCCAGGCAGTGACAAAGGGGGACAAGAAATGTTTTTTAGGTATGTAAGCGAAAGGAGGAAGACCAGAGGTGGAACTGGAAGATTAAAAAGGGAAGGGGGGAGGGGAATGTGCAGAGGGGGGACAGGAAAAGGTAGACATCCTGAACAAATACTTTTGTTCAGTGTTCGTAGTAGAAGGAGATGGGGAGGGTCCACAAAAAGGTAACAGGAGCATTGGAGGGAGGGAGGTTGACACTAGTCTGTTTTCAGAGCAGAGTGTCCTGACGGGGATTCACTAATCTGAAAGTAGACAAAGCAACTGGACTACATCGAGAGCATCCAAAGGTATTGAGGAAGCTCAGGGAGGGACTGGCTGCAAGTGACAGTCCTATTTAACAGCTCACTGGAAAGAGGAGTGGTTCTGGAGGACTGGAAGAGGGCAGATGTAGTTCCACTTCACAGACGTGGTAGCATGGAAGAGACTGGCAATTATAGGCCAGTCAGCCTGACTTCAGTGGTCAAAAAAGTTAAAGGACTCACTGCTGAAGGAAAAAATTGCAGAATACCTTGAATCCAATGGGTTACAAGACCCGAGGCACATGGATTCATGGGAAGGGAGGTCATGTTAATCAAATGCTTCTAAATTTACTTCCTGCCTACCTCTATTCCTCTCCTCTAGTCATTAATTAACTCCGTGTCAGTGGCTTAGTAGGTAGCACTTTCACCTCTGAGGCTGGGAGATCAGAGGGCTGTGGGTTCAGTTCTCACATCTGGCACTTGAGTTAATATCCCCAGTACTGACACTGTAGTGCAGCATGAGAGGGGTACTGCACTTCTGAGGTGCCGTCTTTCGGATGAGACGTTAAACCGAGGTCCCATCTGCCTGGATTGGTGGTAGTGCAGGTGGATGTTAAAGATCCCAATGCACTTATCGAAAAGAGTAGGGAAATTTCCCCAGTGTCCTGGCCAAATTTCCCTCATTCACTAAAAATACCACCAACAGCTTGATCTGGTTCAAGGTCAGTTGGCATTCATCTGTATCCCCTTCCCCCGGGTCGTGTCTGAAAATAGGCAGGATTTGCCTAGTGCACTTACCCGGTCAACAAAAACTAAATAAATAAATAAACTCTTTCTCTGGCTTTCTCTCTCACCTCCCTCTCCCTCTCCCCCTTCCCTCCCTCTTCAACCCCTCCCCTCTTCAGTTTTCCATACCTACTACTTCCTTCCTTGTTCCAGCTCTGTCTGGCACTATTTATCCGACTTCAATCTTGTCTGCTTGTCTGATTAATTATTTAATGTGTTTACTTGACCTGGGATAGTTTTTTTCCTGTATAATATTGTTTTTTACCTGTACCTGATACCCTTATCATTTCTTGTATCTTTGCTTTGTACCTCCCTGATGTGGAACCTTTGCAAAAGAGTCTCTGACTCACAGGTTTGTAATTCTGATTTTCATAATAAATAAATAAAATCTGATAGATTTCTTTGGGTGATCAAGGAATTTGATCAGTACAGCAGTGGACGTGGCCTACCTAGATTTCAGTAAAGCTTTCAACACTGTTACTCACAGGAGGCTAGTAAGCAATCTGGGTAGCTTAGGAGTGGGTCCAAATCTGGTAAACTGAGTACAAAATTAGTTGGGGGATAGACGACAGAGGGTGGTGATAAACAGAGCTCACTCAGAGGAAGGGAGGGTGACCAGCAGGGTGCCCCAAGGATCAGTACTGGGACCAGTTCTCTTTAAAGAGGACAGGAAATCATTTCTAACTGGCAGCTGTTTACAAAGTTTTTATTCTCAGAAATGATATGCATTCCCCTAAATTATCCATATTTCACTGTACCTGAATAAAAAGTGATACGAAAAACTGTATTTTACATTGTTTTGTTTTATGGACAGGATTCTGTTACAGTTCTCTTCCTGGAACCAATAATTTGGAGTTTTGGCTATGTCACAGTTTGTGCACAGAACTCCAAGCGTTGTTCTGACAACAGTTCATAATTAGCATTCTGTACACAAACCATGACATAGTATAAACTCCAAATTATTGATTCCATAAAAAGAACTAACAGAATGCTGCCCATAAAAACAAAACAATGTAAAATACATGTAACCCCTAGATGGCGCTATCCCAGGGGCTACTACCCCTGCCTGATTTGCCACTAACAGGTTGAGGGGCCTGGATCCAATGGCGGGTGCCTCCACCCAGAGGTCAGGGTTTGCAATAGTTAAACTAACTTGGTCACAGCCCTCTGGGACACATAACCCCCTTTCTTCCCACTAGTGGCCCACACATATATCAGAATTACCTTCACAGTATACACTTACCCCCAGGTCTGGTTCGGCACTGGGACCTCCTGTGAAATGAGATACAGTGCAACAATCACAGTACAGTACTTTAACATAGACAAATACCTCAGGCAGTATAACTTTGCTGAAACAAGCAGCTCTGATTTATTTAGGGGATATAACAAGGACAGGGGGAAATCAGGTTAACTAGCTTATCACTCTAATAATCTACCTATGGCTCTGTGCACAGGCCTATCCCTATCAGTTACTGTCCCTGGGTACCCAAGCCCTAGTGGCTAGTCCAAACCGTGGCAGCTGGTAGGGGCCCTTTCACACAGAGAAAAGGAGAATTAAACAGTCAGCAGTACAGTAATTCCATTTGGATTTAATGTGGCAATTCAACAGGGAGCGACCCTGAATTAGTACTCACGACCTCCAAATAAGATAGGGTCCTTCAATGTCAGCAGGGCTCACTTGAGGTGCACAAACCTCTTCACACATCCATATAAAGAAAGCACTATACCAGGCAGGCTGCATCTGTATCCCGATCGCAATTACTGCACAATACCGGGAGAACACACAGCAGATTCAGTTCCTGACAGACCGAGTGTAATTTTCAGCAATTCCTCCAGTCTTCTACAGGGTGAGCCTGGTTTCTACTCTTCAGAGATCCTTTGATTCTTTTCATAGGACAGATTCAGTCCCAACAAGCTGCAGACCGGAACTCTGGGCCTTACACCGTTTTTGACTAAAACTGCACACTGAAAAAGCACAGGGCTCCTTCCTTCTTCACTGCCAAAGCTCAACTGAACTCCAACCGACAAAAACCGGGCACTTCCTTTGAGTTCCTCCCAGTTCTTGACTTGGATTGGCTATCACTCACAATAGACTGCTGCTGTTGGTCCAAAAGGCACTGAAGTCTAAACTACATCTCCCAGAGTCACTGCCCATACAATCCTCTTGTGGCTGGCTCAGATTATGAGTCAAGTTCTGATTAGTCCAAGGCACCATTTTAGAGCTAGCTTACCCCACACTGATTGGTCCAGTTCAGCAGTTCAAAACTAGAATGGGGAACTAGCAGACACAGTTCTGACTGCAAAGAAAGCAGGTTAGACAAACTGTAATTTCATTATTACTCTAAATAATTTCTGGCAAACAGTTACATCTTTCAGATAGGTTCCCTTTGCACACCTAGTGACTGCAAAAATGAAGTGAATTGGCAGCAGCTCGAGTGGTACTCAGAGAAGCACACAGTCCCTCCATACAAACTAATTATGTCTGCAAGCAGACAGCTCTTAAAGAGACAGTACCAGAGGCTCTAAAACACTCACTGATAAATGGCTTAAATGCCAAACACCATTCAGGCTTGGAGCATTCAAGCAAGCTCCTGGAAGTCTTTTGGGAACCCCCATTTGCAGGGGGTTACACCTTCCTAGCCTGGGAAGCTTGACGTCCGTCAAGCAAGTACCATAAGTTTTAACTGCAACCGTATACATTTGCATTAGGCTCGCACATGTAATCATCAGTCAATATATCATTTTACCAAGAACACATTTCTGAAACATTGCAGTCGTCCTCTTTACACAGTATTACATACACATTGTACCATAACTCAAGTTATTACCTCTTGTACATGAAACCTGAAGAGAGGGGGCCCTTCCTATCAGTTACCTTGGGGCTGGATGGGGCAAGGGCACCATACTTAGAGGGCAACACAAGTAACTTGAGTTAGCACTGATGCTCAGTTTGGGCAATGAGCTGGGGACACATACACTCCTTTATGGACAACATTGAGAGGCAAGTCCACAGGCCTCCCAAGTGAATCATAACTGAGGTGCACCACAGGCTTTACAGCTCTACCAGTCTTTCTAGGGAACTGTTATAGTCTCTGCACTCTGAGCCTCATTTTCAGCATTGTCCTCACTTGTCAGGGAGTCTCCATTGGGGTAGAGAGGCTAGAACTTGGGGCACTTTCAGCTCCAGGAGTTACAGTTTCTGAGTCCACAACATTTGACTCGCATGGAGAGCTTTCGGACACTGGCAGTGGACTGTCAGGGCACTCAAAATACTCTTCTTGTTGGTTGTATCACCAGTCTGCCCCAATCTATCATTTCCTCCCTGAAAGCTCAAACAGTTCAACCATGCACAATGATTCCGTTTCATCTGATCTGATGCTTTGCACTTCACTTTCTGGGAGCATTGGCTCCAGGGATGAAGCTGGGTGCTAGACAGTCCAGAAGGCCCAGCTTCATCTCCAGTATTGACTAGGGAATTGCCCGAAACAATTGACTCAGTTCAGTAAGAAGGATAGTATTCAAAGTCACTCTCACTTTCTTCCGATATGGACTGACAGTCATGCTCAACTGGGACTTGTGGAGGGAACACTTTAACTTTGCTTCTGTAGTGCAGACTTTCTTGATCTTTTCTTAGCAGCAGCTCTAGTCACTGGTCCAGAGGGGCATCTTCTAGGGGCTCAGACTCAATTAAGATTTGTCCAATGGGCAGTAAATGATTTCTATGCATTGTTTTACATCTTTTGAATTATTCTCAGGCCTTACTTTGTACACTGGCAGATCATCTAGTTTGCCCACTACAATGTGAGGAGATGGTGCCATCTGTCAGCAATCTTGTGCTTGCCATGCAGTCCCAGATTTCTTAGCAATACCCGATCTCCCTCCTGGAGTTCCTGTGCTTTCACCTTTTATCATACCTTTCTTTGTTGGCCAGATTTCTTTTGGCAGCCATGGTTTGAGCCAGTTAGTACGCATGAGTTAGCTGGACCTTTAACTTTTGCACATACTGTAAATAGTTGTCAGCTTGAACCCCATCAGAGAGACCCCAAACACACATCTACTGGTAGTCGAGCTTCTCTTCCAAACATCAGGCGGTAGGGGAGAATCCAGTGGCATCACTTTTGGTGCAGTTATAAGCATGTACCAGGGTGCTAATTTGTTGGCTCCATCTAGGCTTGTCCTTTGGGTGCAGGGTGCCTAGCATATCTAGCAAAGTCACGGTTGAAGCGTTCAGGCTGTGGGTCCCCTGGGGTGGTAAGGAGTGGTTCTGGACTTCGCACTCCCCACAGAAAAGCATCTCTTTGATCAGACGACTCTCAAAGTCTCTCCTTGATCAGAATGGATTCTTTGTGGAGCCCCATAGTGAACAAAAAGTTTTCTACAAGTACTTTGGCCACAGTGGATGCTTTCTGGTCTTTGGTGGGGAAAGCTTGGGCATATCTCGTGAAATGGTCAGTGACCACCAGCACATTACTGATATTTCTTGATCTGACTCCAAACTCAGAAAAATCAATACAGACCAGCTCCATGGGTGCACTGGTGGTGATGTTAACAAGGGGGCAGCCCTCTGGGGCAAAGCTTTCCTCTGTAAGCAGCTGACTACAAGTTCGAATGTGTTGCTCCACATCAGCCCCATCTTAGGCCAATAGAATCTGGATCTCACCAAGTCAAGTGTTCTGTCTATACCAAGGTGCCCCATGTGGTTGTGCAAGGACCTCAGTACTGAGTCTCGAAGGCAGTGGGCAGCACTAGTTGTTGTTTGTCTACTTGTCCCCCTCTGTCTACTGTTTCTCTGTATAACAGTTTATTGATCAGTTTCAACTTAGGACCTTCTTTGTATAACAGTGCAGTTCTCAAATCAGTGGGCGTAATTTGGACACATCTTTTCCTGCATAGAGGCTTCTAAAGCTGCTTTGATCATGGGATCGCGGGATTGAGCCCGCCCGAATACTGTCATTGTCCAGCTGAGGCAGTGCACCAATGTCTATTGCAGAAAAGTGGCAATAAGCAACAGGTATGCAATTCTCAGAGGCTCCCAAGCAATCCACCATGCAGTCCACTGCGTCCGTGGACATTGTTCCTCCCTGTCAAACTTCTGGCACAGTGCCCGAATGTCAGGTTCTGTCAACGGACCCAATCATTCTGGGGAACAGGCCTCGGGAGAGACATCAGCATCTATGTGGTTCAGACCTGCTCGTGATAGAGCATAGTCATATGTAGATAATGCAGAAAGCCACCTATGGCCAGTGGCATCCAACTTAGCTGAGGTCTGCACATAGGTCAAAGGATTATTGTCAGTTTTACTAGTATTTTAGCCCCATACAAGTACTCATGGAATTGGTCAACAATAGCCCACTTCAGCTAGGAACTCTAACTTATGTACAGGATAGTTCTTTTGGGATGGGGTCAGGCTTCTACTGGCAAAGGCCACTGGTCTCAGGCCATTCTCGTGCTCTTGGTACAACACAGCCCCAACCCTTGCAAGCTAGCATTAGTGTGTGCAGGACGTAAGGTTTTCTTGGATCGGCATAGGCCAGCACTGGAGCATGGGTAAGTTGATATATGATCTCATGAAAAGCAGTCTCACAATCAGAGTCCAGCGGGCCCAAATACTTCACTCGGATGAAAATCACTCTTTCAGTCTTGAGGGCGTGACTTTTGGTATTTTTGTGGGTTGGGGGATACCCTTGAGTAAGGTTAAGTAAAGGCGGATCACTCTTGAATAGTCCTTGATGAAGCGCCATTAATAACCACAGAATCCCAGGAATCTTTGCAGTTCTTTTAGATTTTTGGGCTGTGGCCAGGTGGTCAAGGCCTCAACTTTACTTGGGTCGGTCTCTATTCCCTCGGTGGATTACTATGTGTCCCACATACTTTACTGATGTTTGAAGAATTGACACTTATCAATGGACAGTTTAAGGCCAAAGTCCTCCAGTCGGTCCAATACCTTAAATAATCTGCTCTCATGTTCCTCCAGCGAGCTGCCAAACACAATAACATCATCTAGGTATACCAGGCACTCTAGTAAGTTCCTTGTCCCCACTGCACGCTCCATCAATCGTTGAAAAGTGGCTGGGGCACCTGAAATCCTTGAGGCATCCTCATGAATTCATAAAATAGCCGGACAGATAAAGGCCGTCTTCTCCACGGTCCTCTGGGGCCATCGGGATCTGGTAGTACCCACTGCGGAGATCCAGCACAGAGAACCACTTGCTCCCGTTTAGGCAGTCAAAGCATCCTGAATGCGGGCATTGTGTACTGATCAGGGATAGTCCGCCCGGTTTAAGGTGCGAATAATCCACACATCCTTACTGTTCCATTCTTTTTCCTCACTACCACAATGGGGAAGCATAAGGGCTTCTGGATTCTTGTATTACACCAGCAGCTAACATCTCTTGCAGATGCTGTCTCACATCATCTATGTCAGCAGGTGCCAGGCGTCGAGACCTCTCACGAAATGGTCTTTCGTCATGCAGCGGATATTGTGCTCAGCTCCTTGCACGCATCCTACATCCCATTCCTTTAAAGAAAACACCTGGTCTCTCTGGGCAAGCTTCTCACTGATCCTCACTTTCCATTCAGCTGGCAGTGGGAGTCGCGAAATCAAACAAGTCAGGCGTTACTCTGTCATTCTTCCTTGAACTCTTGCTGCTGGGTAGCACTGCAGTGTCTGCACAATGCACATTAGCCAGGATGCAACCTCTGTTTACTCAGATGTCTCTTTCAGACACATTATGAACTTGGACCATTACCCTTCTGGCATAAGCATGGGCTCTAGCGGGCAAAATACTAAGCTTGACCAGCAGTCCCTCTGGCAATTTTCCATCACCTGGTGCATCCAACATTAATATTTTATTCTTAACATCCTTTCTGATACGGACCTCTCCCTGTAAGGTACACTGGGCATTTGGCGCCAGGATCAGAGACTCAGGATCCTTCTTCCATACAATTCGACCGGTTCCTCTGGTTCTGTTTTCAGCATCTCTCTGTGCCTCATAGGCCTTCTTAATTAAAGCCGGAACTCTTAAAGCTCTACTAGTCTTTGACCCTGTTTTCATAACACAACTGTGCCAGCCTTCCGAACATGTGAGCATTTGTTCCAATCAACAAGGGACACCATCATACAGTCCAGTGGGGGACACACTAAGGCTGGGGTCTCTACTTGTTCGGCCACTCCAGCCACGGAGGTGGGGAAAGACAACCAAGTCCGGATATACCGGAATAGGGGTAGGCCTTCTCACTTAACCCCATACATGCAGTCCTTCTAATGGTTGTAAGAGTACGTCTGACAAATGCTTCTGATACCAATCCTGGAACATAATTGTCACTTGGAGCCACTGTCTAATACAGCTCTTGCAGACACTCCATTCACCTTTACAGTGGTCTCCATGGAGGGACCCACTATTCTGGACCAGTCTGGAGAGGCGGTAGTGGGGGCCTGGGCAACTGACCTTGCCACAAGGGCGTGAATTAGCATTTTGGTGCCCTCACTGGGATCATGTCGTGCACCTCTTAACCACTGATTTCTTCTCCGAAGCTCTCCTTGTAGCCTATATGCAACTTTGTCAGTGTCTTTTGGGGACTGGCATTCCCTTTTCATGTGCCCATCTTTCCCACAATTATAGCAAAACATACTTTCTGGAGTTTGAGCTGGCCGAGGCGCCACACTGGGAGCCAGGGCGGGGTATTACTAACTGGAAACCTGGGTGCCATCTCTGTCTCTGGCGTGATAAGCATTTGGAGACATCTGTCAGTTTCTCCACTTCCATGGTCAAGGAATTGAGTTTGGAGCTGTTATCAGCAGAGGAGATACATGGGTAGGTACCCCCACCCCATAGCAGATGCAGTCGGATATAGGTCAGGCCCGTACTTGCAGGCGTGGCCTTCATAAAGGACTGTTTTTGAATTCCGGATCTCTCTCAACAGTTAGCCCCATTGTGGCATATCTTTTCCTTGTCAGAGCACTCATTGACTGTCAACCTCTGCCCCTGAACTTCACTTGATGGGTCACCCTCAGTCACTTCGGTCGTAGCCACAGCTGTTGGTGCAGGTACCTCCAGGTCGCCTTTCTCAACTCCTCAATTTCTCTCATTAACTCATCATAGGAGGTGGGGATTCAGTCGATTTGCCAGGCGTAACTGAAGCAACAGCAGTTCTGAGAGGGGCAGACTTAAGGATTCTGTCCAGTCTGGTTCGGTCCAGTTCAATCGCTGGCAAACTACCCTTTCTGAGGCATTCTTGCAACAATTTTCCAGCCGAGACATACACAATAACAACTCCCTTGGTACTGTTGTGCATTTCTTACTCTCCACCATAGGTCCTCATCAGAATCTGGGCTCCCATACACATTCTCCAAGGCCTCAAGATAGGCCTGTGCAGTGCTTCAGGGTTACTGGCCCGTTTAGCAGGATGGTAGCCAGGGCAGGACCTCGGAGGCTCTCACCTAACCCTCTTTCGCTTTTCACCTTCCGAGCATTGCCATTCTAGCACTTGGGGGGCAACATAGTCTATCCAGGTCTCCCCAGTCATCCTCCCTTGGGGGTGGGGAGGAGTGCCAGAGAAGATCCTCAACCTTGAGAGTAGTGTGACTAATGGCAGGTGCAGAAATAGGAGTCTGCATTGGTTCAGCCACCATTACGGGCACTGGAGCAGAGAGGGTGTTGGGGAGGAACACCCCAGGTGGCAAGAATAGTTTCTTCAAGTCCTCCACAGTTTTCCCCTCTCCCAGCAACCATTCAGCAAATTTCTCCTCAAAGTTTCAGATAGTGGTGGGGCTGATTCCCCCGGTCTTTACTGTCCTTAGTTATCACTCTCCAAGCAGTGAGGGGCTCCCTCTGGGTAATGGTCTGTGGCACTTTGGAGCTATCTATGGGATCCTTAAACTCTACTAGGGCCAGGAAAGTGTGGGTGAGCAGATTAGCATGCCGACCCACCACCACAGGGTTTTGTAAACCTTCCACCTTGGAAAGTACTCCCTGCACAGTGTCCGTATTGATACCCAGGGGATGTCCAGGATAAGCATAGCATTTGGGGTCGATCTCCTCCCAGTACACCACTCCACCAGCGGTGCACAGCCACTTCTGTCGAGGTACCATTTTTCTTAACAGTGGTTCGTAAATATGGCCACTAGAGGACACACAATCCCAGCGGTGAGCCTCCAAGATGTAACCCCTAGATGGCGCTATCCCAGGGCTACTACCCTGCCTGATTTGCCACTAACAGGTTGAGGGGCCTGGATCCAATGGCGGGTGCCTCCACCCAGAGGTCAGGGTTTGCAATAGTTAAACTAACTTGGTCACAGCCCTCTGGGACATAACCCCTTTCTTCCCACTAGTGGCCCACACAATATATCAGAATTACCTTCACAGTATACACTTACCCCAGGTCTGGTTCGGCACTGGGACCTCCTGTGAAATGAGATACAGTGCAACAATCACAGTACAGTACTTTAACATAGACAAATACCTCAGGCAGTATAACTTTGCTGAAACAAGCAGCTCTGATTTATTTAGGGGATATAACAAGGACAGGGAAATCAGGTTAACTAGCTTATCACTCTAATAATCTACCTATGACTCTGTGCACAGGCCTATCCCTATCAGTTACTGTCCTGGGTACCCAAGCCCTAGTGGCTAGTCCAAACCGTGGCAGCTGGTAGGGGCCCTTTCACACAGAGAAAAGGAGAATTAAACAGTCAGCAGTACAGTAATTCCATTTGGATTTAATGTGGCAATTCAACAGGGGCGACCCTGAATTAGTACTCACGACCTCCAAATAAGATAGGGTCCTTCAATGTCAGCAGGGCTCACTTGAGGTGCACAAACCTCTTCACACATCCATATAAAAGAAAGCACTATACCAGGCAGGCTGCATCTGTATCCCGATCGCAATTACTGCACAATACCGGGAGAACACACAGCAGATTCAGTTCCTGACAGACCGAGTGTAATTTTCAGCAATTCCTCCAGTCTTCTACGGGTGAGCCTGGTTTCTACTCTTCAGAGATCCTTTGATTCTTTTCATAGGACGGATTCAGTCCCAACAAGCTGCAGACCCGAACTCTGGGCCTTACACACGTTTTGACTAAAACTGCACACTGAAAAAGCACAGGGCTCCTTCCTTCTTCACTGCCAAAGCTCAACTGAACTCCAACCGACAAAAACGGGCACTTCCTTTGAGTTCCTCCCAGTTCTTGACTGGATTGGCTGTCACTCACAATAGACTGCTGCTGTTGGTCCAAAAGGCACTGAAGTCTAAACTACATCTCCCAGAGTCACTGCCCATACAATCCTCTTGTGGCTGGCTCAGATTATGAGTCAAGTTCTGATTAGG
This sequence comes from Neoceratodus forsteri, assembly GCA_016271365.2. Lineage (NCBI taxonomy): Eukaryota > Metazoa > Chordata > Ceratodontiformes > Ceratodontidae > Neoceratodus > Neoceratodus forsteri. The sequence continues at coordinate 1,101,074,559 of CM057451.1, forward strand.
TCCAAGGCACCATTTTAGAGCTAGCTTACCCCACACTGATTGGTCCAGTTCAGCAGTTCAAAACTAGAATGGGGAACTAGCAGACACAGTTCTGACTGCAAAGAAAGCAGGTTAGACAAACTGTAATTTCATTATTACTCTAAATAATTTCTGGCAAACAGTTACATCTTTCAGATAGGTTCCCTTTGCACTCCTAGTGACTGCAAAAATGAAGTGAATTGGCAGCAGCTCGAGTGGTACTCAGAGAAGCACACAGTCCCTCCATACAAACTAATTATGTCTGCAAGCAGACAGCTCTTAAAGAGACAGTACCAGAGGCTCTAAAAACACTCACTGATAAATGGCTTAAATGCCAAACACCATTCAGGCTTGGAGCATTCAAGCAAGCTCCTGGAAGTCTTTTGGGAACCCCCATTTGCAGGGGGGGTTACATACAGTTTTTTGTACAACTTTTATTCACATCCAGTTAAATATGGATAACATAGGGGAATGCATATCATTTCTGAGAATTAGAACTTTATAAACAGCTACTAGTTAGACATTATTTCCTGTCCCCTTTAATGTCTGTAATCATTTTAACAAGATACTGTAACTGTATACATTTGCAAACCAATGGATCTCAGTTTCACATAAACATTCATATATATTTAACCACAGAGAAGCAGGGGAAGAAAGAACAGAAACGGCAAGTGAAGGAAGGGAGAAAATGGGGGAAATTGTGGAACTGTCGGACAGGCTAATTCCTAAGTGCCACAAGGAAAATTTCTCTGTGCAATCAGATAGGCAAGAGACAGAGTGACTCTCCCACTATCGTGAATTAGATATTGGTTTGTAGACCAGACAAGGTAAAAGCTGCAGGTATATTACCAAATACGCTCAATGACCACTCTCCCGTGTTCTGTATCTGGAAAAACAACTCCCCTAAACCTCCTGCTACAATTCGGTGACTCGTGACCTCTCCAGGTTTGATGAAACCACCTTTCTTAATAGCATAGCTGAGATACACTATGGTACTTTACTCAAACTGACCAGTATTAACCTGGCACTGGACTTCTTCATTAATAACATATTCAGTGTTCTTAATTAACAAGCATGTTCCCCCTCAAACACCATATGGTCAATTTCCCCAGTGTTCTGGCCAGATTTCCCCCATTCACTAAAAATACCACCAACAGCTTAATCTGGTTCAAGGGCAGTCAGCATTCATCTGTGCGTGGGGTAATTGGGGAGGGGCAGCTGCAGAAAGTGGGATGCTAGCTGCACACTCGAGCAGACTTGATGGACCATGTGGCCTGTTTCTGCTGGTAAGTAAGTAAGGAAGGCCATTGCTCTGAGTGGCTAGATTGTGACCTACAGAACCATATGAGACTCGGAGACAAGGCCTGGGATCAGTACAAGCATTCTGGATTAACTGCGGACGATGCTGACAAACTTTTGCAAGCAGGGTCATAAAAATGCTAAACAGAAATATATTTCTTTTGGATGAGATGTTAAACTGAGGTCCCATCTGCCTGTTCTGGTGGACGTTAAAGATCCCATGGCACTTCTCGATAAGAGTAGGGACATTTTTATTGCGTCTAAAAGATAAACAATAATGGTACAAAATAATCGCATTGGCATTTACATATATAAAACTATATACAAAAATATTGGATAAAGACATTATTAATTATTCTAAAGGCCCCCCACCCATTTTGTTCCGTTTCCCTTTACATTCAACCAGAGATGATGACTGTCATCAACCTGAACTAAAATCAGCATCTTATATGTTACTCTTTGAACACCTAAAGTAGTGCTGCCAACATCTGACACATATTATGCTCAGACTTGTGTTTTTATTATTCTGGGTATCCCTTCCCATCACTTCTTCAATAGTTCTGTAGGGAGAATAGATTGATCATAAAGGTATTGTGTTCAGAGTTCTTTCTCAATTTGCAAAATGATAGCTAAAGGCATTGTATCCATTTGCTGAATCACATACTTACATCTTACTTGCCATAAGATAAATTTAATACATGTAAAGAAGAATCTAAGTGTTCCTTCCTCTATGTTATATATAGCACTCGAGTAACCTGTTACAACATTTTCATAGGCTAAATGTCCCCACTGCACATTGTTCCATCGTATACTTAGTAAGTTCCGTACCTGTTTTACAAATAAACAGTCTATAAAAAATGTTGCAATGCTTCTTCCTTCTGTACACACTGTGGTCTTGGGCAAACTCTGTCAGAGAAACTCTTGTTTGGCATTACCTTTGACCCCTAACCTTCCGTGGCAGCTTAACCAGACCACATCCTAGGTGGAGTTCTTTTATCTATTAAATAGGATTCCATTTTACTATGATTGGTCGGTGACACCCCTTTATATTCTATAGGTGTAGTAAACCTGTGTTCCTGTATAGTGTTATATAGTGTTCGTCTATTAGGTACAGTAGCTTGATTGACAGTTAGTTGCCACTTTCTAATTTTTTCTATTAGGGATAGTACATACTGTACGTGGGCATCAGTTTAGTTTTCCTTAATCCCATTATGAATTGGTTTCAAGCACTCAAAAGAGGAGTCAACCATGAAGTGGCTACCTTTTTCCATTCTGTTGTATTTGGGAAAATGAATTTTATAATATTTGCCTATATAAAAATACTAAAAAAAAAGCTAATTGGATTGATTAAGCACAATCTACTGTATATATAAGGATGATATAGGACTTCTCTCTTAATAGGATTCAGTCGTCTCCCCCATATTATCTGGAATACTAAACTTAATAAAGTTCTATCAAAGCAGCTGGGAGGAGGGTAGACTACATGTAAGTATGTGAACAAAGGCAGCAAAAGAGTTTTGACCAAAGCCACCTTTTTCTTCTTAGCCTGCTACCAAAGTTTCCATAGCTTAACCTTTTCAGTGCAGATGTCTATTTTTTCTTTCAAGTTTTCTTTTGCCATATCTCCTTTCCCGAATTTGACCCTTAAAACTGAAATACAGAAGTTTGACATTTTGATATCCTAGGTATCTGACACTTTCTCTGTGTTATCACTCAGAATATAACCAGAACATTTAGTACAGTTACTACAAGCCCCTGCTGCTGCAGAAAAAACGTTCTACTCTAGCAAGTGCAATTTCTGCTGCATTTGTATCAACCATAAGTAAACATACATCATCTGCATATTCTATTATTTTTGTTATACTTTCTGTTGTTGGCAACTGTATTCCTGCAATTCTGGAATTCTGCTGAATGAGTCTTAGTAATGAGTCAATACAGAAAACATATACTAGGGGATTCATAGAGCACCCCGGACGTACACCTCTATTAACCTTTACCAGTGACCCTAAGTGGCCATTTACGAAGAGCACTGCAGCGGCAATTCTATATAAATTCAAAATCCACATACAAAATGTTTCTGGTATACCATATTTCTGTAACATAGACTCTAGATATTTATGAGGCACCTTATCGAACACTTGTTCTTAGTCCAAACGAACACATAACCATTGACATTATTTTGAGCTCCCATTTCAACTATTTCTGTAAGCAGCGGTAAGTTATCTTGAATGCTTCTCCCTCCCACTGTGCATGTTTGTCTTTTTTCTATTAAGTGCGATGCCACACTGGCCAGTCTCATTGTCGGTATTTTTATTAGGATTTTAATGTCAGTATTCATGATGCTTAATGATCTCCAGTCAGCTCTTTCATTCTTTTTATGTATAAAAATCTGTATGGACGTGCCCAGCTTGGGTACTATATTCCCATCATCCAACATACTGTTGAATACAACCATTAGTATTTCAGCTAATTATTTATACAATGTTTTATAAAATTCCGAAGTCAGACTGTCTGGCCCTGGAGAGGTGTTGTTTTTTAGATTCTTTTATGGCTGTTTCCACATCAGTTACGGTAACTAGAAGAATTAAATTCTGCCCTGTTTCGGGGGTGAGATCAGGGACAGTTCTATTTTGCAGGGCTTGCTTAAGCCGTTCTTCAGACATCTCTGGTTCTGAGTATAAGGAGTGCATATGTTGTGTCACTGTATTGAGTAGGTCTTCTTTAGTATTAACTATTGTGCTAGAGGGTTCGTAAAGGTTATCCATGACTCTCTGCTGAATTCTGTCTCTGCAGCATTCATATATGTCTCCTGAGGTTGTTTTCCCTGGTGTACTAATCCTGTATTCAAGTAGTGAGAGTAGCTCTGGAGTATTGTAATTTCTCCATTTCAGCTTTGATGGCTTGTATATGGTCAGTGTATGTACCAAAGCTTTCATTTGCAAGGGGTAGTACTTTAAAAAACTGGGCCCTCAGGGTGAGGTATCTTTTATACTGTTTAGTATTTATGTGACTAGCTTGTTGCTGCAGCAATTTTTTTATGTCTTGTTTAGTTGTCACCCACCATCTACTTAAGTCATCCTCCAAACATGCTACCAACTTCCTAGCATTTAATAAGTCCTATATCTGTTGTAAGATATCTTGGCTTTCCAAAAGCTTGGCATTTAGCTTCCAGTGTCCTTTGCCTATTGACAAAGTGTCCGAAAGACTAATGTGTGCAACTAGAAGGAGATGATCAGTGTTTTCTTTGGGAATGACATGAGCTCTGTGCACCTTTAATGGTTTTGAAGTAAATATATAATCAATCCTTGTGGCTAGGGTACTCTTATAAAATATGTAACCACCACTTGGATGTATGCTTCTAAAAGTGTCACCCAACCTAAGGTTCCCTACAATTCTGTTGGTATCACAGTAGTGTTTGTTCGTTTTAGCCCCCCTATCAGCAACAGTAAGGACACAGTTAAAATCTCCTGCCCATAACAAATTCTTGGTTGTGACCAGGTAAGGTTTTACTTGATCAGATAAATCCACCCTGTCTTTTTTGGTTTGTGGAGCATCCACATTTATCACTCTCCATACCGTATTTTAATAACTGGGGAGCATTTTCTACCATAGGGAAACCCGGTCACAATTCCCCTGTTATAACCTACAGGTTATAATGGTGAAAATGAGCCAGGTTTTCCTAGCACTGGGCATGAGCAGCCACCGCTGGTCCACTCCTCGGCACCCGATGACATTCTTCCTCCCCACACAGTTCATTGAAGTGAGAGTCAGCAGCGGTAAGTTAATTTAAAAAGGATTTACAAACTGGCTAAATTTTACCTCAGCTGCTAAAAAAACAAAACAAAAAAAACAAAACAAGCAATGTTTTTTTCATGAGTCGCGGACTGCACTGAAACCTGACCGGTCCATGGCTTCCTAGTGATGTCTTTTATTTTGTATGACTGCTGTGGTGAGAACACTCCCCTGCAATTATATAAAATAAAGGCTGGGCAGGGGGTGTAAAATGAGAATTTTACACACACCCTCAGTATGGAATGCCTTTATAAACCCCTCGAGCTTCGCTCTTGGGGTATATGGGGCTTCACACACCTAAGGGGTGTGTAAAATTCTCATTATAAACCCCTACCCAGCCATTATTCTATATGTTATGATTAAAATCCAACAGTAATGCAGAAGAGGATGGGGGATTACTTAGCCAAAAGAAGGGAATTTAAACTAGGAGTGGGGGATGGCAAGTGGGCAGGAGGCATGCAGAATCCACAGCAAGGGAAGCCGAATGAGCTTACCCCTCCCCCGAGCTAGAAGAAATGGAAAAAAGGGGAACACTAGAGGGGATGCTAGGAAGGGAGAACAGGAGGGGGGAGTGGGAAGGAAAAAGGGTGGAGGGTGGTAACCTTGAACGCTAGGAGCCTAGGGAACAAAACAGCAGAGCTACAGGCTCTCATGGCAGAAGCAGAGGTGGACTTGGCAGCCATCACTTAAACATGGGACAACCATTACCAGGGTATAAGATATTCCACAGAAATAGGGTAAATGGGAAGGGTGGGGCGGCACTGTATGTAAGAGAAGGACTGAAGTGTGTTCATGAGAAGGGGGAGGAGGGTAGTACAGAGTTGTTATAGATGCAGATCCAGGATTCCAAGAATAGGACTCTCAGGATGGGAGTAGTGTACAGGCCACCATCTCAGACAGAGGAGTAAGACAGGGAACTAGTGGAACAGATCAGAAGGGCCTGTGGAAAAGGTAGCATGGTGATTGTGGGGGACTTCAACCTGCCGGAAGTGGATTGGAGTACCCCCAGTAACCATGAATAGAAGGGAGCAGATACTTCTGGATGTGTTCCAGAATAACTTCCTAATGCAAATGGTCAGCGAGCCAACCAGGTTAGGGAACACCCTAGACCTTGTGCTGGCAAATGGGGAGTTTGTGAGGGAGCTGGGGGTGGAAGAACCGCTGGCAGGGAGCGACCACCACTCAGTGTGGTTCACGTTTAAAATGGGTAAGAAGGGAGTAGAAACAGGTACAAGAATGCTGGACTTCAGGAAGGCCAACTTCAGGAGGATGGGGGAGGTAGTTAAAGGGTATCTAGCCAGAATCCAAACTAATGTGGACACTATCCAGAGGTGGGAAGTCATAAAACTGGGGATTGAGGAGGCAATCAAAACCTGCATCAGGGTCCAGAGTAAGACAGCTAGGGCCAAGAAACCCAGCTTGTTGAGCAAGGGGGGTCATGGAGAAAGTAAGAAATAAAAGAGCCGCCTTTAGGAGGTTCAAAAAAACAGGGAGAGGGGAGGACAGAGAGGATTACCTGAAGGGATCGAAGGAGGCGACGAAGGCAGTAAGGGCAGCCAAAGTGTCTAAGGAGCTCAGGCTGGTGCAAGGTATTAAGAAGGAGGAGAAGGAATTCTTCAGGTACATCAGGGAGAAAAGGAGTTGTAGGGACAAAATAGTAAGGATGAAGAGGGATGGGAGCAGGTGGAAATGGGGGCAGAGCAGGCAGAAGCGCTTAATGAATACTTCTGCTCTGTGTTTACTAAGGAGAAAGGAGGGGCGCTACCAAGGGAGAATGGGAGGTCAGGCTCGGGGGGGGTAACAGATGGGGGAAATCACAGAGGGCAGGGTACTGGAGGGCCTGAGGGCAGTGAGGGTGGACAAGGCACCAGGGCCAGATAGCATTCACCCCAGGGTACTGAGAGAGCTGGTAGAAATCCTGGTGGGGCCCTTGGCAGACCTGTTCAATACTTCCCTGGTCTAGGAAGTCTACCTCAGGACTGGAGAATGGCTCACGTGCTACTACCTCCATAAGAATGGTCCCAAAAATGAACGGGGAAACTACAGGCTGGTAAGCCTCACATCCATTGTGGGAAAACCGATGGAGACAATCCTGAAGGAGAGGCTGATGCCCCTTCTGGAGACCAGTGGGCTGCAGGACATTAGGCAGCATGGGTTTGTCATGGGCAGATCCTGTCAGACCAACCTGGTGGATTACTACGACTGAGTAACTAGACAGTTGGACAAGGGCCATGCAGTGGATGTCCTGTTTGTGGTCTTCAGTAAGGCATTCGACTCGGTGCCGCATGGGAGGCTGGGTAGTAAGCTGGCAGGTACAGGTGCAAGGGTGAAAATGGTGGGATGGGTAGTAAACTGGTTACAGGGAAGGTAGCAGAGGGTGGTGGTGGGAGGGGAGCTCTCATCTCCGAGGGCAGTGACAAGTGGAGTACCACAGGGCTCAGTGCTGGGATCAGTGTTGTTTGGGTTATTCCTATCAGACATCTCAATGGGCATCAAGAGCAAGATCAATTTGTTTGCGGATGACACCAAGATGGGAGCAGTGGTGGATGACCTAGGAGGCTGGCATTGGTTGCAGGATGATCTGTCAAAATTGGAGACCTGGTCGAACACCTGGCAGTTGGGGTTCAATGCCAAAAAGTGCAAGGTGCTACATTTTGGGGCAAAAAAAAACAAGAAGGAGCTACCTGCTGGGAGGGAGGGGAGTCAGCTAGCCATGATAGAGGAGGAGAAGGATCTGGGGGTGATTATAACGGGCTCAATGAACAACTCAGCACAATGTAGAACGGCAGTTGCAAAGGCCAACAAAATGCTGGGTTGTATTGCATGGGGTATATCTTCAAGGAGAGGGAAGGGGAGGTGATCCTGCCACTGTACAAGTCACTGGTTAGGCCAGACCTGGAGTAGTCTGTGCAGTACTGGTGCCAAAACATGAAGAGGGACATTAAGTTACTGGGTGGGGTGCAGCTCAGGGCAACAAAGATGATCTAGGGACTAGGGAACATACCCTATGTGAGCAGACTGAGGGAGCTGAATATGTACTCACTGGAGGAGAGGAGAGGAGAGACAGGGGGATATGATTGAAACCTTCAAGTACATGAAGGGAATATACAAGGCAGGATGGATTATTCAAGTTAAGGGGGGTAGGGATACTCGCGGTCACAATCTCAGACTGGAGGGGGGGAAGGTTCAGGAGGGAAATGAGATGACTCTTTTTTTTTTATGGAGAGAGTGGTGTCTGGGTGGAATGCATTGCCTGCGGAAGTGTTATCCTATAGAACAGTGGACTGCTTCAAAAGGGGATGGGATAGGGTAAGAGGGAGGGTCAGGGGAGGGAGGGAGGGGCAACTGCAGTATAAGGGTTGCTAGCTGTACACACTAGCAGACTCAATAGACCATAAGGACTTTATCTGCTGGCAAATTCATATGTTCATATGTAGTAATGCCCTTAGTGGACCAATGTCCACTATTTTTGTTATTGTGTAATCATATCCTGTAAAAAGACCCCCCCCGCCACATCTCTTAGTGCCAAGTGAATAGAAGGATGAACCCCATCACCATAGTCTCGTAGCTGAGGTAATATCTGATGTAGTGTTAAGTCTGGTATATTGTAGCAGACAAATATCCAAGACCAGATCTTTCAGGATGGAAAAAGTCACCATTCTCCTCTTATTCTTTCTTTTTTTTTTTTTATCTTTTTCTCCCGGGAGAGACCTCTGTCCTGTTTATCCGCCCTGGTCATGGCCCCCGGAACTCCCACCAACTGCCCATTGCTGCAACTCCTGGTTACCCCCGGCTTACACCCGGAGGGTGGGGCTGTGGCACCGGTTCCCCTAATTCCAGTGCCACGGGATTAGTGACTGGTTGGGAGTGCAGCAGGAGTGCCTGATTGAAGCCCAGGGAGGGCTTCATGTAGACGGAGGCTCTCCCCTCCTCCATTTTCTTAGTTTTTTTTTTTTCCTCTGGGAAAGGGAACGTGCAATGATGTCCAGCATCTGCCCCACCTCCATTATCTGCGAATGCCAGTAGCTGTGGGACCCTTGGCCTCCGCTAGGGGTCCAATCACACGCCGGACACTTCCCCACCCTCCCCCCAGAGAAGGAGAGCTGTCCATGGGACACTGTATCCTTCTCCCCCTGGCCGGCCCTCTGGCGACCCGGGTCCATTCCCGAACCTGGGTCGCCAGCATCACAAGCAGAATTCCAACTGCTGTGCCGGTGGGCCGCCCCTATTCTTTGTAATATTGACAGAGTAGCCACTTTATACACATGAGGGGAGGCCACGGAAGAGGTGTTTTTGTGTCATGTCCTATGTTGATTTACCTAATCTCCCTCTTAGTTGTGGACGAACACTCAAGTTTTTTTGTTTTTGTCTGGCTTCTTGAACCTTAATGGTCAGTTGGACATCTTCTGAGACTAACGTCAGTCCCTGATGAGATCCTGAGATTGCAACACTTCATATTTATTTCCAAAGTAATATTCCTCTGGTTCTCAGATGCCTTTGAAAGTCTGGCTTTAGGTTGATGCTTTCAGAATGTTCATTTTTTTTTTTTTATACAACCACCGTCGTGTCTGGTGGTGGCATGGCATCCTTTTCTATTGGATCGTTTGTACCATTTCCTGAAGGGTGTTGCTGACTATCATTTTGTTGTGTTGTTGTAACTTGTACCATCTCGGGTTGATTGATATGTTCTTCTGTGTCTGCATCCATTACTTGGGGAGGGGACATCCCTATCATGTGGAGGAGAGTTTTTCACTTTTATTTATTTACAATTGATGATTGGGAAAGACACACTGAGCCAAGGCTTGTTTCCAAGTGCAACCCAGAAATATCCTGTTTTGGAACCTGTTCTGTCTGTGTACATTTTTCCTGTTCTTTTCTGTTTGCTGATGCTTGTTTTCTGGGAATTAATAAGATTTAACTCTTGATCAGGTCTGTCATCCCTATTATGTGTTGCCCATTGGCATGTATGGTAGGCATGGCCTATCTCGTCACACAAGTTGCATTTTAAGTCATTAGTGCATGCTGCACTGTGATAGCCATATTCTAAGCAGAGATTACATTTCACTTTGTCACGTGCATTGCTAAGGTGCAACACTGACCCATACTTAAAACAGGTTTTGAGCTGGCCCTGATAAAAGCAATGCCTTGTGTCCTTTCCTAGAAAAAAACAACAACTAGGAAGATGTTTAAGCCCTTGGCCTGTAACCCCCCAGTCCAGATATGCTACTCATCTAATATCAGCCGTGGCTTACCTAAAATATTACAGCGTTGTATCACCCAATGCTTGATGCCGTGAACATTAACTTTCATTTCTAAATAAAATAGTAACTTGTTTGCTGGGGGGTTTAGTCAGTGGGATTGCTCAAAATGGCAGCTGTAGAACAGTGTACCCTAATTTTTCATAGTTAGCCCAGAATCTATCCAGGCCCACTGGAGTTTTAAAGCTTACATCAAAAGCTGTGTCACCAGAAGCATATTTTAATGCATATATCTCATTAGAAAAAATGTGCATAGACTCTTTTATAAGGGTTCTCCCCACATATATCCTATCAGGTGGTAGTGGCGGCCCACCAAGGTATAAGAAACATAGAAACGTAGACTTTGACCGTAGAAAAGGACTGCTTGGCCCACCCAGTCTGCCCATTTCCCTACCTACTGGATAACCTGCAGATCCTAGTTAACCAACATCCTACTTCCTCCTACCCCCAACTATAATTGCTTTATGTCTGTCCCATGCATTCTTGAATTCCCCCACTATTTTTGACCCCTCGCCCTCCTCAGGAAGGCCGTCCCATGTGTCCACCACTCTCTCTGTGAAAAAAATACTTCCTTACATTGCCCCTGAGCCGTTCCCCTCTCCATCTTCAAACTATACCCTCTTGTTCTTGCACATCTCTTTTTCTGAAAGATGCTGTCCTCTTGGACTTTGCCGATTCCCTTGAGGAACTTGAAAGTTTCTATCATGTTCCTCCTCTCTCTCCTTTCCTCGAGGATATACATATTAAGCTTCTTTAGTCTCTCTTCGTATGGTTTCTGGTGCAGACTCTGTACCATTTTAGTTGCCTTCCTCTGGACTGCCTCCATCCTGTCTATGTCCTTGCGGAGATGGGGTCTCCAGAACTGCATGCAGTACTCCATACTGGGTCTCCCCAACTGTCTGTACAGAGGAATGACAACTTCCTGTTTTCTACTGGTGATGCCTCTCCCTATGCATCCCAGTATCCCCCCAGCCCTCCTTAATGCCTTCTCACATTGTCTGCCTACCTTTATGTCATCTGATATGACTACCCCCTGGTCCCTTTCCATTTTTGTTGTTGTTAGTACCCCCCCCCCACCATCGTGTACTCTTCCCCTTGGTTTTGTTTCCCAGGTGCATTACTTTGTACTTCTTAGCATTGAATCTAAGCTGCCATACTTTTGGCCATTCCTCCAACTTTGCCAAGTCCCTTTTCATCCTTTCCAACCGCCTTGTGTATCAACCTGTTGCAGATCTTTGTGTCATCTGCAAAGAGGCATACTTTCCTTCCAGTTCCTCTGCAATGTCACTTATAAAGACATTAAAGAGTACTGGAACGCAGTACTGAACCCTGCGGTATCCCACTAGTAACCCCCCTTTCTTTGGCGTGGATTCCATTTAGTATTACCCTCTGCATCCTGTTGACCAGCCAATTTTTTACCCAGGCTACCACCCAGGGACCCACTCCCAGGCTGGCTAACCTGTTTATTAATCTTTTATATGGGACTGTGTCAAATGCCTTGCTAAAGTCTAGGTAGGCCATGTCCACAGCCCCTCCCTTGCCTACTACTTTGGTCACCCAGTCAAAGAAATCTATTAGATTCATCTGACATTACCCTCACGCTGTGAATCCATGCTACCTTAGGTCCTGTGCCCTGCTGGCCTCCACGTACTCAACAATTCTTTCTTTCAGAAATGATTCCATTATTTTCCCTACCACTGAGGTCAAACTAACAGGTCTGTAGTTTTCTGCCTCTGCCTTACTGCCACTTTTGTGAAAGGGAATCACATCCACCTTCCTCCAGTCCTCAGGTACCACACCATCCTCCCATGATCTGTTAAAAAGTGTAGTCCATGCTGCAACTAGTTCTCCCCTTAGTTGTTTTAGAATTCTGGGATGAATCCCATCAGGCCCCATTGCCTTGTCCACCTTGAGTTTTAGGAGTTCTTTCAGGACCCTTTCGTCTGTGAATGGACTGGTATCAGCCCCCTATACAGAGTGCATCTATTGTTTGCAGATGGACTGCATTCTTTCTTTGTGCAGGAGCCATAATCTGAAAAGTCTGACCTCTTGACGAAACCTGGCCCTCAACTGGGGGGTCTGTGCAGCTGTAGATGGCTCTGTATTGCTTTTCATGGCTTGCTCCACTCTGTTTCCCCACTCCAGGTTCTGTTTGTTATTTCCTCTGATAAATCTAGTTCAGAGGACATGGAGTCATTCAGGGGTGAGGGCGGGAGTCATCCCTCTTAGGACTTTGTGTGATATTTATATCTTCTGCATGAAGATCTGTGTCAGTCATTATCAAAATTTATTTTGTGCTGCTCTGTATGCATTTGGTTTGTCATAGATCTCCCATCTCCTTTCTCTGTAGTGCAGTCCCTTGAAGTGTTAGGTATTGGATTAAACGTTTTGGTGAGGGATCCACTCTCCCTGCTCTGTTTGCTTCCAGCCTGCTTCTTGTAGGAGGCAGTGTAATGCAGAGGTTTAGGGCTCTGAGTTGCAAACCTGGGTATGAATTCCACAGCCCCCGCTTGCATACTGTGTGACTCTGAGCAAGTCACTTAACTTCCTTGTGCTCCCGGGTGGCACCTGGAAACAAGCTTCGGATTAGTGTGACTTTCCTGGTTAAAACATTTCCCCTTTCCCTTTAAAGCTTTCCCTACTGACCACGGCGTTTATTATCAATTTTACTGGGTGGTGTAGAGTGAGTAGCTCTACCTTTCCTAAGCTTCTTGTCAGTGATCTTTCTCATTTTTACTTGTTTCAGCATGAATTTCCATAATATTGCCACTTACTGTTCGTTGTGCTGTTGAGTCTTTTTGTTCTGTAGCTGTCAGTAAAACGTTCTCCACAACTCCATTTGATGTGGGTGTTGGCTGTGTTGCAGTCGGCATCTTTGATGCATCTGCATCACAAGTCTTTGCACTGACAGGTCTGTCATTCGAACTCCCGCTGATTCAGACTATGCAGCTTTTCTCAGGCTTGTGTTGTGTTGATTTTCTGCCTGCTGTACCTGCATCGCTTCCTTCAACAGGACAAGTAAGCTGGTTCTTCATTCCTTACTCAGATTTGCAATAGCTCCTCATCTTCTTGTTGTCCGTGTGCCTTTGCTATCTAAACAGTTTCATCCATAGTGCTGTCGTCTCCTCCTTCATCCCGACTGGGATGATTGATCTCCATTGCTGGTTCTGCAGGGAGGGAGATCAGCTCTCCTGCATGTACACTAGACATCTCGTCTGTCTCCAACTACTCATCTGCCATGACAGACAAGCCACCAGCAGCGCCCCCCCCCCCACCAAAAGAGTAGGGGAGATTTTTATTAATAAGAAAACTAAACATAACAGAAAGGAAAAAAAGAAAACATAGGCAAGACAAAAAAATCAAGTTACAGGAACATCAGAATCAGTAATCCAAGGTAGACATTTCCAAGAGTCTAATACATGACTTCTAGACATAGTTCGTATTTCTGAATAATAAACAGATTGCAGATCAGTTTCAACTTTATGCAAAAGAGCCTGATGGGACAAGTCAATTTGTTGTAACGTGAAGAGACATCTAGCAGTCAAAATATGCCATTTCAATACTGTAAAAATAATATTCAAAGTATCAATAGTCCATTTCTGCCATACTTGTGTGAATGCACCATACATTAAGTTCTCATAAGAGACAGTTGCAAATAACAGTTCCTGCCATGTAGCAGCAAGAAAAGTCCAAAAATCATGTATATATGAACAAGAAAAAAATAAATGATGTATCGTCTCTTCTTGTTGTATACAACCCAATCTAGAGCAAAGGCGTTCTGTTAATTGTTTGTGTTTTTGGTTTGCTTTTATATTTATCCTCTCATGGCAGCTCAACCAATGTAAATCCCACATAAGTTGAGGAAGTCGAGGGTTACGTAGGAGTCTCAAAAGATTGTCCTGGCAGGATTCTGGACATTTAGAAAAAAACAGACACAGTACAAATATGATCAAGAAGATGTCTATACAAGGATTTTCTATGTAGTGTTATAATTAGAGTACTAGAAATATGCCACTGTTTAAGTCATAAAAATGTCTCCCTAATATAGTTCGGTTGAATAGGAGTACTCCAAACCATCCTGAGAGTGTTAGACTCCCATTGTCTACGCCAAGGAGCACAAGATTCATAAAACCATGATTGCCAACCTTTATTACAATTAACCAAAAGAGGTTTCATATTGGCCATAAAAAAATACTGTTATAAAAAATTAGGGGATGAACCATATTCAGAACACCTTGTTTAAGGGGTAGATAAGTGACATTACGTTTTATGAGGTTGAGACGGCTACCCCACAATGCCTGAAAAAAAAATACCAAGTAACCCAGTCTCAAAAGTATGTGGAGGGGGAAAGATATAGCTAAGTTGCCCCAGAAATAGACCCAAAAACTGTACAGTAGTGTATTGCTGCATTTATAGAAGGCACATCCGTCACAAGCAGACTCATATCATCCGCGTAAGCCATAACAGTAGGGGGAGTAGAATGCAATGAGGTTGATAGTGGAACTATTGACTGAGAAGTGTTAATGGTACGAAGTAAAGGATCTAGGAAAACAATTTATAAAATAGGGCTAAGTGGACAACCCTGTCTAACCCCTTGCAGTAAAGGTATCATAGGCCCTTTCCACCCATTCACAATAGGGACTACTGTAGCTGAACGATATAGTAATCTAAGCCAAGAAATAAACCTATCAGGGACTCGATAATGATGTAATGTATGCCATAAGAAGTCATGGTTAACTGAAGCAAAAGCTTGTTTCTGGTCCAAGGAAATCAGATAGCCCATCAGCAAATCATGATTTCCTCTTTCAACCAATTCTTTTAACAGAATTAAATGATCTGAAATACTCCTCCCAGGTAAGTTGCTAAATTGAGCTGTAGAAATCACATGTTGCGCTATGTTGGATAACCGACAAGCTATAATTTTAACCAAGATCTTAAAGTCAGTATTCAATATGCTAAGCGGTCTCCAATTTTGTAATCGTCTCCTATCACCTTTTTTATAAATGTAAAGAAGACTACCCATATTCATGTCCAATTGCAGGATAAAATTAAAAACTGCAGCCAATTCTTCGCTCCAGTCCATACTTAACAATTTGTAATGCTCATTTGGGAGGCCATCCAATCCTGGAGACACTCCTAACTGTAAAGCACGGATTACCTCTTCCACCTCTTGTCTTTTGATATCTGTAATAGTCAAGTCCAGTATAGAATCCGGGATATCAAGTTGAGAAAGATAGGTAGAGGCCTTCTGCGCCTGAGGGGGTATGGGACCAAATAATTGTCTAGTATAATCAGCTATACAGTTTTGAAGCCCCAGATTATCAGTAACTTCAATATTATTTTTGTCTAGGAGAACTTCAAAAACTTTAGTCTTAACACAGAAAGCACAATTATCAAAGGGGCATATTACATCATAGGAGCCTGTGATACCATAGTTTTGTTGGTGTTGTAACAATGCAAATTTATCAGAATGGTAAGCTAGAAGAGAAGATTTTAGCTTACTAATTTGAGCTGTAAAGCCATGACCTGTAGTGTAAGTGTGAGGAGTTTCTGTAAGTGACGTTGTGTCCTGTGATAGTCAGAATAATGTGATCGATGATGCTGTTTGCTATATTGTTTTAATAAACGCTGTAAGTCTGATTTAGTATCAGACCACCATTGCCATAAATCACCATACAAAAAAAAAATGATTTTCGAGCTTGAAAAAAGGATTTAAGGTGAGACAGTAACTGCAGATCACTAAGTAGCACGTGTTCAGTTTCCAGGTTCCTGGGCCAAAGGGTCTAGTATGGGTATCACCAACCCCAATCGTGAGAAGGTTACGATCAGTAAATTCTGCTACAGAGACTTTAGCAGTAGAGAGGTGTAAATGTTGGGAGACAAAACAGAAGTCAATGCGAGTAGCCAATGATCCTTTATGGAAAGTTGGCGCGTGAGCATGAGTCATTGTATAATATGCATCCTGAAGTTTAGCCGAATGCAGCATCGATTTCAGAAAATTGGTGTCACAAAACAATTTGGTAGTCCTTGAAGTGTGGGATTTGTCCTTAATGGATAAACCACAATTAAAATCACCCCCAAAG
Organism: Neoceratodus forsteri; assembly: GCA_016271365.2. Lineage (NCBI taxonomy): Eukaryota > Metazoa > Chordata > Ceratodontiformes > Ceratodontidae > Neoceratodus > Neoceratodus forsteri. Next base: position 1,101,091,009 of record CM057451.1, read on the forward strand.
ATAACATATTTAGAAGTAAAAAGAAATGGCTGTACTGTTTTTAACAAGTCAATTCATAAGGGACTTAAGACTGTGGTGCAAAAATGTTAATTAACCTATAGTTCAGATTGTATAATTTAACATCAATGAGTAATAATCTGCCTGGACATAAATCAAGGACCTGAATCACACTAAACCCGGGCATGCTAAACAGAATTCCCACCCCTAGGCATGTCTCCTGTCCAAATGACCAAAAGGAGGGACGAGGAAACCATGCCTTTTGTGCACGAGACATTTCAGGAAGGGAATGAAATCTGACATCCTGCAATAATATTACCCCAACCGTAAGACAGGACAAAAAGGAAAAAACTCAATCCCTTTTAGGTTGACGTTTTATACTGTTAACATTGACAGCATGAATGAAAAATGGTGACGCCATAAAGACAAAAAAGTGGAGAGAAAAAAAAAAACACACTACCTGGGTTTACCTCTCCTAGAAACACTTTCCTTGTGCTTAACCTTTGCTTTAGCTTTCCTCTTCTGGGATCCCAAATTATCAACAGGTACCTCTGTATCTGTTGTGAGTTCAGGATGGGAGGAAAGCACAGAGGAAGAATCAGAATCTGTATTTTCAGAGGGGTCACGAAGCAGCTCATATTTATTTGTCAAAGGAACAACGTCCATTTTCAAGGCTTTTGAGAAAGGTGATCCCTGTTTTCTAGACCCTCTAGTAATCCTAGATTTCGAGGGAGCTGGTTCTTGGAGGTGGGTTCATAAGTACCAGTAGGTAAGTCAGGAGAAGGATCCGGAGCTAAGGTAACCTGAACCAGGCAATCAGGTGGAACATGGGTATGAGGGAAACAACAGCAGGGTGTGATAAAGAATGACAAGATAGACTCCTATTCTGGAGACCAGAAGATTGAGAGTTAAGTTTAGAATGTTGTGCTACAGTAATCAATCTCTGTTCTTCTCCATCAGCTAAAGTGGGGGAGTTATGAGTAGCCCAGATGCACTGTTGGAAAGTATGGCCTAATTCCTCGCAAAGAACACATTTAGGCTCCTCAATACATTGAGAACCTGCATGGCCTAGTCCACCACAGACAGAATATTTCACTATATCACAAATGCTGCTAAGATGACTAACAGAGCCACATTTGTAACATGCTTTTGGCTGGCCGGGTTAAAAAAAAAACTATCCTGTCCCTACCCAACATAAAACTATTGGGCAAGTGCTGTAACCCAGTATCTGTAGTCATAAGCATAACCCTCACTTTCCAACCCCCTGTCCATAAGTTTTCCGTATCAAAAATGGCTTCTGGATCTGTTAGAAGAGTGCAGCACTGCTTTAACCAAACAGTTACATCATTCAAACTACCCCTCACTGCGGAATAAAATAGTGATAGTTTTCTGTGCAGGCTTAGTTAAGGGTATAGCACTAAATGGAGTCCACAAGGGAGTAGATTTCAGCCTGTGATACAATGTCCAAAACTTTTCCAATCCTGCCAATGTTTTAAAACTAACATCAAAATTAGGCTCAGAAGACATATGAATCAATGCATGAATTTCAAATGCAGAAAATTTCATAGATTCTTTCAGTAAATTTCTGCCCACAAAAACACAATCAGGCATCTCTGACATACCACCTATATATTGTAATCTAACAGCATTATGCCGTTTTGCTTGCTGTGTGAGAACTGAAAAGCATGAGGCATATGTTTTAGAAGTAGCAGGCTTAGAAGACACAGACTGCCAGTCAAATTGTGGTCTAGACCCAGGGCCCTGGGGCGTAAAACGTCCTGCAGCATTTGTTTCCATAGTAGATTCATCCCGAGGTAGTTTAAGGACGGGGTTTTGAGTTAGCTGTAAGTCAGTAGGCAAAGTAAGGTCCGATGAAGACATAGGGGCTGGAGACAGAGGTGTAGTGGGTAAATCGACTGAAGCAGTGTCCGTAGAAATCCTTATCGGAGAAGGACCAGACCGCCAAGTACCTGTGCAGGAACCTTCTCCCAACCTGCCGCACTGAGCGCTGAATCCACAGAGCAGGCAGTGGTGGAAACCTCAGGAGTAGACAACGGGGCTCGTCTTTGGCCGGACTTAGTAACAGCCGTATCTGCCATCCCGGGTGAGCTCCCGACAGGTAAAACAGCAGCTGATTCATTGACACAGGACTTATTAGATGCAGATATTTTAGGCAAAGTCAGAACAGTTTGAGAGGAGTCATTGCAGAAAACAGTCGTAGCTCTTATAGACAAAGTTGTTGAAGGATTGTCTGTCACTACAGCCATAGGTTTTGTAAGCACTAGCAGTTCCAAACGTTTTGCTAAATAACGCTGTTCTTCAAGCGCTAGCAGAGTCTCAACATCAGCAGGAGCATTAGGGAGAAGGTCAGAAGTTAAACCAACAGAAGCAGTAGAAGGTAAACAAACCTTGTCAGCAGCTGCAGAAGGAAGCCGGGAAAGTCCTGTAGCATCTGAAATAGAGTTCATAGCAGGGTATTCGGTCAAGTCTTGAGGTGAAGCAAGCAAAACATCATTATTTACAGATAGCTGTCTGTCTAGTGTGGTCTTGATTCCCAGAGACAGGGGAGGAGACCAACTCCTCTGCCTCCAACATCTCCATGTCCACCACAGCACCTCCAGAGATAGCCATCTTAGCAACATGCCAGGATGTAAGGGGACCCCACAGGAGAGTATGGGAATTTCCCCAGTGTCCTGGCCAAATTTCCCCTGTTCACTAAAAATACCACCAACAGCTTAATCTGGTTCTGTAAGTCAGTTTACATCTGTACAAATATTCCCCATCCCTTGCCCCCAGGTTGCACCTGGAAATGAGCCGTGGCTCAGTGTTCCTCTCCCGGTCACAAACTTTCAAATAAATAAATAAAATAAATATGAAGAATCTCCTGGCCAAGAATTTATCTAACCCAAAAAAACATTTAGAAACCGCTCCACTGTCTCTTAGAAGAGTGCTCCGAAGCTACTGTACATCACATTACAGATGACTGGCATGCTGCCTCCAAACCAGTTGCATCAGCTAATGCATTTAATAATTACTTCACTAATCTGGACAAATGCAGGCCCCTCAAATTGACACTTTAAACCATCCCCTAAACTCTGATCAACCCATTTAATCACCAGGCAGAAAGTGCTTACACAGTTACAATGGGTCAGATCAGATGGTTTCTCCAGGTTTTGACAAACTGGAACCAAAATTCTTGAAATTTACTGCTCCAGTTATTGTCACTCCTTTCAGGAACATTTAAAAAATCTTCACTAGTGGGTTCTATTCCTAACAGATGGGAAACTACCATACTGATCCCTCCCCATAAGTACAGGTGGCACTAAGGACCCAGTCAAGAACTATCAACCCATATTATTCCTTAGCACACCAGAAAAGATCCCCAGAAAGGTTGGTGTACAACCAGCTCTAGGACTGCTTGGAACTCCACCACTCCCTATCTGATGTACAAAATGGCTTTAAGAAAAACTGTGGCATAGATACTGCTCTTGTCCGACTGACTTCAGATACACTTAGGAGTGTGGATGGTGGGCTAGCTACTGGAGCTATATTCATGGACCTAACTAAGGCATTTGACAGTACAGTTGCTTAAGAACTTATCGTAACTGCAGATCTTCGAGAGTATCTCTTGCAGCAGGCCATAACACATCGGATATCCAGAAGCAGACATCACTTCCTCTAGATGATTTCCCAGCAGTCTCTTCCAGGGGCCTCTCCTTCCTGTCCCCTGATGTGCTCTTGCACATATATAAAGGGGGAGGCCTCTGATACTCCTCAGTTCTATTTTTCATCTTAACGACCAATATGAAACATGAATCAGGTCTCCAGTGGGAACCGAGGAGAGGAACAAAAGGCAGCTGCTCAAGGGGGACGGTGGGCGGGGCAGCATGACCTGCTGCAAGTGATACTCTCGAAGAACTACTGTTGCGGTAAGTTCTTACACAACTGTACTATCTTCTTTGAGTCAATCTCTTGCAGCAGGCCATAACACATGGAAAGAATCAAAAGTAGTTATGATGCCTATGAAAGGAGGAAGTGAACTGCAGCATATTTGGACAGGAGGCCGTTGAGAACGGCCTGCCCAAAAGCGGCACGCTTCTTAAAAGGAATGTCTAGACTGTAATGTTTTGTGAATGTATATACAGTAGAACAGGTGGTAGCCTTGCAAATTTCTGAAGCAGAGACACCTCGAAAACACGCTGTGGAGGTGGCCGTGCCTCTAGTGGAGTGGGGTTTCACGGATCATGTGAGAGGTTTATCATATTTGTTATATCTGAATGTAATGTAGTTGGCCAACCATGTGGACAAGCACTGCTTAGAAACCCGATCACCCAGTTGTTCTGGGGTGAAAGAAACAAAAAGCTGCTCAGTTTTACGCAACTGTTCAATGTGGAGAAGATAAAGTCTCAATGTTCTTTTCACATTGAGAATATGAACCCGTCTCGAAACTCCCATTTTTGGGGAAGGTTATTGAAAAGGTGGTGGCCCTGCAGCTTGAGAGACATCTTGCTGCTTCCTCTGCCTATGAGCCTTCCAATCTGGGTTCTGGGCAGGGCATAGTACAGAGACTGCCCTGGTGAGGGTGTTAAATGATTTCCTGATGGCGAAGGACAGGAGGGACCATACCATTCTGGTCCTCCTGGACCTCTCTGCAGCATTAGATGCTGTGGACCATGAGGCGTTACTTGACTGCCTGCAGTTCTGGTGTGGCCTGTCCGGTAATGTCATCAACTGGTTTGGGTCATACAGAGTGCAAAGGGTGACAATGGGAATTGCCTCATCTAACCCGAAGGTTCTGTGCTGTGGTGTTCCGTAGAGTTCGATCTTGTCGCCTTTATTGTTCGTGGTGTACATGCTGCCATTGGGGGACATTATCAGGCGGTACGGGCTTGGTTTTCACTGCTATGCAGATGATAGCCAGCTGTACTTGTCCTGTGCGCCCAACATCCAAGTGTCAGACTCTGCATTTAACAGCTACCTCGAGGAAATTCAGTCATGGATGACTCACAATTGGCTTAAGCTTAACCAAGACAAGACTGAGGTAATGGTTGTGGAGCCAGGTCATCGGGCGGAGGGGGAGATGTGGTATTACCCCCTGACCTAGTGTTGGGGGTGTGCCCTTAGACCTCTCTAGACAGGTGAAGAACTTAGGAGTGATACTGGACGATGGCATGACACTTGATGCTCAGGTGTCAGATGTGGAGAGAAGCTGGTTTTACCATCTCAGGAATATCACCTGAATTCGAGCCCTGATCCCGCCTGATGACCTGACCACACTGGTATATGCTTTTGTCACTTCCAGGTTGGACTACTGTAATGACCTGTACCTAGGGTTATCTGGAGGCAACCTCCACAGACTGCAGCTGGTGCAGAATGCGGTGGTGAGATTGCTGACGGAGGTGAAAAGGTGTGAACATATCACCCCGGTCCTCCGCGGACTGCACTGACTGCTGGTCCAGTGGAGGGTTGTCTTCAAGACAGAGCTGTTGACCTATAAGAACCTGCATGAAAGGGGTCCTGTCTATCTATGAGATCTCCTTGTCTGCTATCGTCTGGCCTGGGCCCTCCGTTCTGCCAGGGGAGGCCTCCTGGGATTCCCAGGGCTAGGTTGAGGCATTCTGGGGATAGAGCATTCTCGGTGGCTGCACCTACCCTGTGGAACTCCTTATCTGGTTATTTAAAGGAGGCCCCCTTGATAGACGCCTTTAAAAAGGGCCTTAAAACACATTTGTTCCAGCAAGCATTTTCTTGAGTATGTTTTAAAATTATTTGGATTTATGGGATGGATAGATAATTGTATGTTCCCAGTTGTGGTTTGTATTTTTATATTGTGTTTGTTTTTAAATATATGTTGTATATTGTGCAGCACTCAGGGTCTCTGGAAATGGGCGCTTTAGAAATAAAGCATCTGTCTGGCTATCTATGAAGCAGGGCTTCCCCTGGATTCTCAGGCTCCTCAAAACATACTGGCAACTGAATCGACTGATTGAGACTAAATTCAGAAACAACTTTAGGTAGAAAGGAGGGGTTAGTACATAAGGACACCTGATCCTTATGAAACTGTAAATAAGGTGGCTTGCACATAAGCGCCTGTAACTCACAGATATGTCTACCTGATGAAATCACCACCCAAAAAATCATTTTCCACAACAAAAGACAGAGCTCACATGTATCTGAGGGCTCAAAAGGATCTTCAGTCAAATTTTTAAGTACTAAATTAAAATCCCACACTGGGACAGGGTCCCAAACAGGGGATGCAAATGTAGGATACCTTTCAGGAAGGTTCGAATGAGAGGTAACTGAGATAATGGTTTGTTGTCCACAGGTAAATGGAAAGCAGAAATAGTCAATAGGTGTACTTTTATTGATGAATATTTCCGATCACCCTCTCACAGAGAAAGGAGATAGTCCAGTATTCTCTGTGGGGAACAGTCATGGGGTCCAGTTCCCAGGAAAAAGCCCAAATGGAGAAATGTTTCCATTTCAAAGAGTAGGATGACACAGTAGAGGGCTTCTGTGCTGCCCGTAGAATCTCTGCTACCCCTGGGGACACCAGATAATGAGAGAGGACTACATCCTCAGGAGCCATGCATGCAGACGCAGGGAGCACAGGTCCGGGTGAAGCAGGAAGCCGTCCTCCTGTGAGAGGAGGGCCAGACAAAGAGGAAGAGGATCTTGATCTGAGATTTGCAACAACAAGGGGAACCAAATCTGCTTTGGCCAGTAGGGGACTTCGAGAATCATCGACACCCCGTCTTTGACCAGTTTTAGGAGTACTCTCTGTATGACAGGAAAGGGCGGGAAAGTGTAAGAGATTTTTCTGTCCAGGAATGAGATAAGGCGTCCAGCCATAAAGTTCCAGGACCTCACTCTAGAGAGCAATAGAGAGGCAGTTTTGCATTCTGTGGAGAAGCAAACGGGTCTAACTCCAGGCGACCCCACCGGTGGAAGATGTCTGCCAAGACGTCTGGGTGGCGCTCCCATTCATCCTGCTCAGGATGTCTGCCAGGGTATTTGAAACCCCTGGAATGTGGCCTGCCAGAAGATAAATGCCTCTCTGGATCTTCCAATGCCACACCCTCATGGACTCTCAGCAGAGAGGGTATGAATGGGTACCTCCTTATTTGTTCAGGTAGTGAACAACTGTGGAACTGTCCAATTGCACTTGAAGGCATCCCTGAGGGAGTAACGTCTCAAACGCCTGTAAGACGTACAGAACAGCCCTCAGTTCCAGGATGTTGATGTGAAGACAGGATACCATCATTGCCCAAGAGCCCTGGGACTGAACCCCTTGAAGATAGGCACCCCAGCCCATCAAAGAGGTGCCTGTTAGAATGAGATCCGGGACTCAGGGATGGAATGACATGCCCTACAGGAGATTGCCACTGGACTTCCACCATTGCAGTGTGCGAAGTGCTGGGTAGGACAGAAGGACTGGGGCATCGAAGTCATCCCATTTTTTATCCCACTAGATCCTGAGGTTCTACTGAAGAATCCTCAAATGAAGTCTGGCATGAGGGACAACGGGAATGGTAGCTGCCAAATGTCCCAGGAGCCAAAGGTAGTTCCTTGCAGAGACATACCGACAAGGTTCAAAACAGAGAATGAGGTTCAGGATGGTATCCACCCTGGATTCAGGGAGAAACACCATGCCTTGAGAGGTGTCTAGTACCACTCCAATATACTGAAGAGTCTGTGATGGGGTCATCATAGACTTTGGATAGTTGACCGTGATACCCACCATGGAGAACATCTCCAGGGTGCGGGTCAGGGTGTATTCCAGCATGGAACAAGTAGACACCTTTAGGAGTCAGTCGTCTAGGTATGGAAAGATGTACAGACCCACTGGTGAAGGGCTCCTACCACTGCTGCCAGGCACTTCGTTAAAACCCTGGGGCCGAGGAAAGACCAAAAGGGAGGGACCGAAATTGAAAATGATGGCCTTGAAACTGGAATCATAAGAACCGCCTGTGAGTGGGGTGGATCAGGATATGAAGGTATGCGTCCTTCATGTCCAGGGAACAAAGCCAGTCTTCTGTGTTTAGCAGTGAAAGAAGGGTGGGTAATGTCACCATCCTGAATTTCTGATACCTTATGAAGAGGTTGAGGCCTCTGAGATCCAGAATGGGACGTAAGTCCCCTGTCCATTTGGGAACCAGAAAAAAAATGGGAGTAAAATCCCGAGCCCCTTTGATGGGCGGGAACTGGTTCTATGGCATGTTTTTGTAACAAGCATTTATTTCTGTTTGTAGTACTAAAGCATGGTCCAGAGAGTAGTGTGAGAAGGAGGAAGACTTATCAAGTACAATGTATGACCACACTGGATCAATGGAAGGATTCACCGGTCTGATGTGATCCTTTGCCAACCTCTGAGGTGCAGGGAGAACCCGCCCCCCACGGCCGAGGAGGCCACTGCCAGAGACGTGCCTTCAGGCCAAAGGCTGACCCTGCTGAGGGACAGCAGGGACATATTGGGACTTCTTTGAGGCAGGCCTGGGGTCCAGTAGGGCTAACTGAGCCTTGCGTTTGTGAGCAGGCTGTCGCTGAGTAGCAGGTTTAACTTTAGAAGAACGGTTCCGAAAGGTATCTTTGTAGGCAGGTGTCGCTTGTGGGTGATATAGGGTCTGAACAGACTGAAAGGTACGACCAGAGTCTTGCAAGTCTTTTAAAATGACTTGGGTCTTTGGTACAAAAAGTCTGTCTTCCTTAAAGGAAGCATTCAGGATATACTGTTGGACATCTTGCAAAAATCCTGAAGCCCTCAGCCATGCCAGGTTTGAGGCAAACACCCACCAAGGAGACCCTGGCTGAAGTATCGACAGCATCATATATGGCCCTAAGCAGGTGGCGACAGACAATCCCAGTGATAGAAAGCTTGGCATCAAGGTCCTCCTGAGGCCGGCCAGGTGGAAGGGATTGGACTGATGCATGAGCAGCCTTAAGGATCTCCTCCTGATATTTAAGGACATGGCCCATATAATTCAAAATGGGAAGGGACAAAGTGGTCAAAGCATAGACCCTTTTCCCCATGATATACAATTTCTTGGATTCTTTATCTGGGGGATGAGCTCTCATGGGTTGTGGTCTGGCAGATCTATCATGAGCTGCATTCTTAACCTCAGAGTCCACAGAGGGGTAGAAAGATATGTATGGTCCACAGTGGCCCTATAAAGCCTATCTGCCTTGCGGGGAAGAGAGGGGACTTGGAAAGGTTGTTGCCAGGCAAGCAATATGGCCTCCTCAAAAGCATCTACCAGAGGAGGGACAACCAGTGAGGGGCTACCAGGAAGACCTAGGTACCTGCCAACTTGCTTCTTGAGGCATCCCGTTTCATAGTCTGGAAATCAAAGGTTTTCTGCAGATGCACCATAATATCTGAAAAAGATGGGTCATCAGCAGGAGAGCAGGGGAGCACTTCTGGGGCATCCACTGACATGGAAGAGGTCTCTGAGGAAGAGACTTGTCAGACATTATCCTGATCTATTTCCTCATCCTCCTCATCCCCCAGATCCCATTCCAGTAGGGATGAGTCTTTAGGTTTGGGGTGGAACCCAGGGGAGAGATGAGAGGAACTCCCCATCCATGAGGCTGAAGACCTGGAGGGGACTGAAGCAGGGACCACGGCCTCCCCCAAAGGATGAGGGAAGGGTCTAATAAGGCCCATGATGGAGTGAGCTACAGCCTGGACATCCACCATGGCCAGGTGACCCCCCCCAAAGCGGGAGGGGCCATGGACTGGATGGGCATCACAGAGGGGACAGCCAAGGGTAAGGGACTTGGCTGACTTGATGGTACCATGGGGTGTACATAAGACCCCAAAATAGAGGGTGGAGGAGCACTCAAAGGAGACATCCCCCAAGCCATTTGAGGCGGTGCCATGATCGTCGATGGGGATGCAGTTGACGAGGGAGGCAGACAAGGAAGTCCCATTGATGGGAGGATCATCGACGAGAATGGAACAGAAGCCATATGGTCCACCGTCAATGAGGAACAGCCAGAATGGGCCGTCAACGGGAGCATTGTCGATGGAGCAGCCGAGGAGTGGCTAGAGTGCCCTGTCAGCGGGAGGACCAGGGAACGCTCAGTCGGTGGAAGGACCATTGGAGCAGATGCAGCCATTGTTGACAGATGATAGCTGACAATGCAGGTTGGCAGAAGCAACGGTGGGAGCTGCAGCACAACAGCAGTTGTCGATGGAGGTGCCATCAATAACACAGAGGGGCCCACTACTGTCAACGGTGGAGAAGACGGTGAATGATCAGTGTGAGCCCTCCTTCTTATCTTTGAGGAGCTCAAGGCCTTTGATGATGAAGATGGCAGCGCAGGGGAAACATGTTTGGTTTTGGAAGAATGTTTCTGCCCGGCCCCATGGTCAGTCGACAATGAGGGTTCACCCCCTGAGACACTGAGGAAGAGGTTGAAAACTCCCCTGCAGAGGTGCATTGCTGTTGCTCCCAAAGGACTAATTTCTGCTCCATGAGGTACTCCCTCAGCTGCTGGAGCCTTCAGCACTTGGTGGCCTTGTTGAACTGTCCACAGAAGATGCACTCCCTGGTGTTGTGCTCTTGACCCAAGCACCAAACACACATGTTGTGGAGGTCCTCTGATGCGATTCTCTGGCCACAGGAACACTTCTGAAACAAGGGTTCCGAAGACATCAGTGGACGAACTTCTTAGGTGACATGTAGAATCTGTCGTCGACGAACTGGAGAAAGCTGGTACTATGAAGGAGAACTTGATGTGAACTCGGTCACGGTTGGAAAAGAACTGAGGAGTATCAGGGACCTCCCCTTTATATATGTGCAAGAGCACATCAGGTGACAGGAAGTGGAGGCCCCTGGGAGAGACTGCTGGGAAATCATCCGGAGGAAGTGATGCCTGCGGCTGGGTATCCCATGTGTTATGGCCTGCTTCAAGAGATTGACTGGAAGAAAATCTTGTAAATCATGAGGTCCTGCTGTCTAAGCTCAAGCAACTTGCTCCAGACAACCTCACATGTAACAGGTTCAGGCACCATTTAACAGATCAAAAGCAGCTGGTGAAATGGAGGGGATGTGTGTCTGACCTAAGGCCACTAACTGCAGGGGTACCCAAGGCTCCATTCTGGGCCCACTGTTGTTTTCACTGTTTATAAATGATATGCCTGTCAATTGTGGGGGCTAAGCTGCAAGTGTATTCAGATGGTGCTGTGCTTTATAGAAGTTTGGCAGATGTAAACCAGACAAACCTGGATCTTAACACTGATTTCAAGAGACCGGAGCGATGGCTCTTAAACAATTAGCTTGTCCTAAATATCAAGAAAATGAAAGCCATGCTATTTGGCTCTAAGCACCTGGGAAAAGAGACAGTCCCTACTCCAATAATCCCCACTGGCTAAGCAATCCCCACTGGCTAGTCCTTAGCTGTAAGTGACTAATATCTTTGGGTACGACTAGACCAGGAGGTTACACTGAAACCTCATGTTGAATCTGTGACGAGGTTACTTCACAAGAAGCTTGGACTTTTGTACCGACTTAATGGATATCTCAGTAGTGAAGCTCAGTTGGCTATTGCTTCCAGCACGCTATTGCCCGTCTTGCTTTATGGTGGCCTGCTCCTTCAAAACCTCTGTGGTGCTGAGTGTAGGAGAGTAAAGGTGTTGCGTCTCAGAGTGGCACGTTTTGGGGCAGGAGCCCAGCCCTGATCCAATAACTGCGATATTGACAGATTTTCATTTTTCATTTAATTTCATTTAAATTTTTTATTCATATAAATATGAACTAGGATGTACTCAACTGAGCCGAAGCTCATTTACAATGAGGTCCTATGCAGGCAAATACACATAATATGCAAACTTTTAAATAAGTCAAACATACAAACTTTACACATGTAATACAGACATACATAAGACATATTTTGGGTTAACATAAATAAGCATTCTACAGAATTAACAGCAATTCCTAACAGTAATTGCTTGCTGTCTAAACCATACCCTAATAGTCCACCAAAGTATTTTCCCTTTACAAGATTTAATATTAGCTGGTAACTTGTTCCATGCCATTGGTCCTCTAAAGAAAACAGAATGTCTACCAATCTCTAAATTATATCTAGGAACAACAAATGCCGGGTCATGTGATGCTCGCAAGGAGCACAACCTAACTCGGTGTGGAATTGCTACATCAATGTATTGGGGTAAAGTTCCCAACCAAAACAAATGCTCCTGCCTTAATTCAGAGGGTCGCAACCACTGGAGGCAGTTAAATAGGAAACACTTATGGGTAAACCTATCAGCATCAAGGATAAATCTGGCTAATCTACCATAACATACATCAATTCTGTCCAGATCAATTTTCTTTGCACTAGCATAAATAAAGTCCCCATAGTGTAAGGTGGGTAAAACCACCGAACGTATCACTTTCTCCCTGGTGTCTGTGCTCATACAGTGTCTAACACAGTACAAAGCACCAAGTTTTCTTCCTACACTAGCTACCACACTATTTATATGAACTGCCCAGTTTAAAGACTCATTCTTTGACTGAGCGATTAGGGAGGTGGATCAGGGAGGGGTGGTTAATCTGTGGCCTACCTGGATTTCAGCAAGGCCTTTGACACCATCCCACATAGCAGACTAGTAAACAAGCTGGGCAGCCTGAGAGTAGCTCCCAGGGTGGTAAACTGGGTCAAAAATTGGCTGAGTAATAGGACACAGAGGGTGGTGGTGAACAGAGTTCAATCTGAAGGGGGGGGGATGATCAGCGGTGTCCCACAGGGATCAGTGCTTGGACTAGCTCTTTTTAACGTCCTCATAAGTGACATTGTAGAGGGGCTGGAAGGGAAGGTGTGTCTCTTTGCAGATGACACGAAGATCTGCAACAGGCTTGACACTCCAGGAGGGGTAGAGAAAATGAGAAGGGACCTAAGCAAGCTTGAAGAGTGGTTAAGGGTGTGGCAGCTAAGACTCAATGCAAAGAAGTGCAAGATCATGCTATTGGAGCACAGAAATGTGGGGGAGGAGTACATGATGGGGGGAGGTACTGACGGCCACCAAACAGGAAAGGGACCTGAGAGTAATCATATCTGATGATCTGAAGGTTATCAAACAATGTGAGAAGGCTGTGAGGAGAGTCAGTGGAATGCTGGGATGCATAAGAAGAGTTATCTTCGGCAGACGGAATGAAGGTGGTGATGCCACTGTATAGAACATTGGTGAGACCTCATCTAGAGTACTGTGTCCAGTTCTGGAGGCAGCATCTCTAGGACATACAGAGTAGAAGTGGTTCAGAGAAGGCCGACAAAAACGATGCAGGGGACTGCACCAAAAGTCATATGAGGGGAGACTGGAGGATCTTGATATGTGTTCTCTGGAGGAAAGGAGAGAGGGGATATGATAGAGATATTTTTAAATATCTCAAGGGTGTAAATATAGTACAAGATGGTAGCATCTTTTTAAAAAGAAGATGTTCAAAAACAAGGGGCCATGATATGAAAATAGAGGGAGGTAGACTTAGGGGTAACGTGAGAAAGTATTTTCTCATGGAAAGGGTGGTGTATCCATGGAACAGCCTCCCAGCAGAGGCTGTAGGGACAAAAATGGTTGAAGAATTCAAAAACGCATGGGACAGACATAAAGGAACTCTAGCAACAGGAAAAGAGGGTAAGCTACAGATCATTTAGGATCTGCGGTATATGAAACAGGTAAGGAAAATGGGGCAGACTAGGTGGGCCACGCAGTCCTTATCTGCCATCAAATTCTATGTTTCTATGTTCTCTCAGCTCTAAACTGGCCCTCCCTTGAGACAAAATTAGCCTATCCAGTCCTCTGCCTTGCCTTCAAGCTATCCAGAACTGCCACCTCTCCTGATCTCCATGGCATCCTTAAAGCTAAAACCCAGAGTAGGGTACTAAGGTCCTCAACCTTCCTGCTGACAGAGGGCCCAAGGGCCAGAACATGTACAGGAGACAGGTCTTTTGCAATTTCAGCACCATCCTTCTGGAACAGTCTTCCACTGGATATGCTAAACTGCTCCTCTGTAGCTACATTTAATAATATCCTCAAGTTCACCTGCTTATGGGCAGTCATTGTTAAATGCAATTGTTGACACTTCCTACTGCTTTTTTTACTTGACCGTATAATTCTACATGGTACAGTGTATTAGGGTGGCCAGCTCTGTAAACACTTATGCAGTAACCTAAACGTTGTCCTTATATTTGTGTTGTGCAATGTAATTTGAAGTGTATTAACCTTGAATTTTTTTTTGCTTGTGTACTATGATTTATGCAATAATGTTGTCCTCATTTGTGCAACATAGTAATACCGTCACTGATCTTGCCTCTGTATTTGAACCTGTATGTACAGTACTTTTGTTACTGACTGTAATTAATTGTGCATCTTCCCTGAAAAAGAGACTTTTTGTCTCAGTGAGCTTACCAGGTCAACAAACTTGAAATACATAAATAAAATAAATAAATCTGATTTAAACAACTGGAGACCAATCAACCTAATAATGTAGATCAGAAAATTATTTCTAAAATGTTAGCAAACAGGCTTATTCGTGTAATGCGTACAATTATCTCACCTTTCTAAACCTGCTTGGTACCCGGGAGTTCTATTCAAGAGAATTGATTGATAACCAGAGAAATAATAGAACAGGGTAATGAAAATAAATTGGATGGATTAGTGCTTTCTACTCATCAGCAGAGGCATTTGATAAAATTCCACATAATTATTTGTGTGAGGTTTTAAAGCAATATGGGCTTCTGGAAGAATTCATAATTTGGTTAAAAACCATCTATGCGGGAGTCACATGATGCTCTAGGGGGGAGTAGGACGTCGGGGGAACTGCTCCATTTAAATTGAATAACTTTTGGCTAAAACACCTGTAATTCAACAAAGAATACTTACATATTCGATCCAGTAGCACTCCAGAACCTGGGGAATCTCGTGCTCACCGATGGATACAGCTTCTTTGCAGGAGATTCTAAATATGCAGCCTGTTGTAGAACCGCCGCAGGAGTCGGAGGCCAAGCGCCCATGCCGAAGCACATCCCCCACTCCGGTGACACAAGAAATTTCCCCAACACAGGTTTACTTTGAGCTCACCTCGATTAAAGAGACAATCCTTAAATTGGTGGAAGAAGTGGCTGAAATTAAACCGGCCCTTACTCAGCTCTCCAGGAGGGCAGCCGACACTGAAGTATGGATCAGCTTGGTGGAATGGAAGCAGGATAGAATGGAGCCCGAGGTAGTCATGCTTAAGAGAAACGTATTCAAACTAGAAGAGTGCATAGACGACCTGGAAGGATGGAATCGAATGAACAATCTTGTCCTGCTGGGGCTCCCAGAAGGAGAGGAGAGCCCCCAATACCATTTAATTCCTTCAGAAATTCTTAAAGAAATCAGTGGGGCCCTTGTCCTAACGGCCCTGAATTCATCATTGAATGAGCCCATTGATCTCTTCATGCTAAACCCTCCTGAACTGAGTCACCGAAACCTATCATTTTTTAATTTCTTAATTATTTAGACCGGGAGATTATTCTGAGAGAAGCAAGAAAACCTGGGGAAAAAAAACCCAGGAGAAGAGTACACAATAGCAGGGGAGGTACTAGCAACAACAAAAATGGAAAGGGACTTGGGGGTAGTCATATCAGATGACCTAAAGGTGGGTAAGCAATGTGAGAAGTCAGTAAGGAGAGCCAGGGGGATATTGGGATGCATAGGACGGGGCTTCACAAGTAGAAAAAGGGAGGTGGTTATCCCTCTGTACAGACAGTTGGTGAGACCCCATCTGGAATTCTGTGTGCAGTTTTGGAGACCCCATCTACGCAAGGACATAGACAGGATGGAAGCAGCCCAGAGGAGGGCAACTAAAATGGTGCAGGGTCTGCATCAGAAACCATATGAAGAGAGACTGAGAGCTTAATATGTATACCCTTGATGAAAGGAGGGACATGATAGAAACTTCTAAGTACCTCAAGGGAATCAACAAAGTCCAGGTGGGTAGCACTTTTCAGAAAAAGAGATGTGTAAGAACAAGGGGGCACAATTTAAAGATAGAGGGGGGATGGCTCTGGGGTAATGTGAGGAAATTTTTTTTCACGGAGAGAGTGGTGGATGCATGGAACCGCCTTCCTGGGGAGGTTGTTGGGTCTAAAACAGTGGGGGAATTCAAACATGCATGGGACAGACATAAGGCAATTGTAGTGGGGAGTTGCAGGAAGTAGGCTGTTGGCTAACTAGAATCTGCAGCTTATCCAGTAGGAAGGGGAAATGGGCAGACTGGGTGGGCCAAATGGTCCTTATCTGCTGTCAAAGTCTATGTTTCTCTGTTTCTCTGTTTCTAAAACTTAAAGCTATTCTTTGGGAAGGTTAAAAATTAAAACTGGTTCCAGACCTTACGTATAAAACTCGACAACTCTGAGCATCGTTCTGCCCCATCACTTCAAAATCTCTGGGCAGCAGGTATAAAACACTGCATGTTATATCCAGCAAAGCTCGAAGTGACTCTCACAGAGGGTGCAAAACAATTCGATTCAACAGAAGATGCTCTGCAGATTCTCCAGTGATCACTTCCAAATCTTTTCCTGGGGTGAACAAAGGAGAAGTCATATTTTGATTTAGTATGTATTTTGAACTCTGGAGAAACTGGCTTGATTTACAAGTGCCTTTTCAGAACCTACAGACTGTTTAATAGGGAAGGAACAATGTAGGACATCAGGGACTTATTAGACTTTCTTTTTGTTACGCACTTATTTGTATGCAGCCCTCAGTAAGCTAAATGAATGTAAAGCACAACTATAGCACAAAAAATTGTTTTTCCCTTTTCAGGAGACCTTTTGCTTATAAAAAACACCAGATGGTGCTGAAGTTTAATTGTCCCCACAAACACTACATGGAGCTAATATGTGTTCTATTTAGTTTGCCTTTTGTTTTTCCTTTTTCTTTTATGTTTGATCTGCAACCTGCTTTATTATAATAGAAAAGCATTTAGTAATCCTAATAGGATATACTAGTAGAGTTACTAGTAACAATAAATATAATGGTTTGAGCAGGGTAAAATTATTTTCTGAATTGTATCCTAGATATTACTTTGTCACTGGAAGAATTTTATTTAAATATCATTAGTTTTTCATTTTGTTACTTTAACTTCTAGTCAGAGATACTAGCTGTTCTCTTGTTATCACTGTTGGTGTTGACACCTATTATACTGGTGACAGTTCTATGGGTGGATGGAGCCCCCCCCCCACCTCCTGAAGAGTGTTATGGACCATAACATAAGGAGTGGGCCTAGGACCCTGGTTAGGAGGTTTGTAAATAGTTGCATAGTTACAATTTTTCTTTTTGGGTTAGGCAGTTGTTTTGGGATATTAAGGTGAGATTTGGCACGGTCTTAATAAAAGATAAGGCAGGTCAATATGTAAATTTAACTGTGCATGGTAACTAGATTAACAGTTCTTTCATGGAATATAAAGGGTGGAATGGACAATACCAAAAAATATGTTGTGCTTAACCACTTGGCGAGATATAACCCTAAAATAGTATTCCTTCAAGAAACCCACTTGCTACCTGATCAGTTAGGCTTCCTCTGTAAATGCTGGGTTGACAAGGTTTATGGTGCAGGCCTCAACTCTCGTAAGTATGGAGTAGCAATACTTATTGCAAATGGATTGCCTTTTATGACTGTCTCAACAATTAGTGATCCCGAGAGCCGCTATGTGGTAATCCACGGTAAGTTAGGCACTATAGATGTAGTGTTGGGATCCATTTATGGTCCAAACATAGAGATCCCATCTTTTTTTACTCATCTAGCTTCAGTTTTAGCACCTCTCTCACAGTATCTTACTATACTGGGAGGCGACTGGAATATTGTACAGTTGAGTGGCCTAGACCAAACATATTGCACAGGTCTTGGGGCGTTGTCAGGACAAAGGTCTTTAAGCGAATTAATATCCTCCTTAGGTATGATTGACCCCTGGAGACTTGCTAACCCCTTAACTAAGGATTGGACTGGACTTTTGGGACCTGAGCAAACTGGATTTGTAGTGGGACACTCTTCTGCTGATCATTTTTGCAAGCTCTGTCACCTTCTTGCCGCATCTAGAGATCCTACCCTTGAAGCAGCCTTGGTGTATTTGGATGCGGAGAAGGATTTTGACAGAGTGACTTGGCCATATTTGCTTGTAGCCCTTAAATAATTTGGCTTCCCTGATGTTTTCATTAACCACATCTGTACCCTCTACCAATGCCCATCTGCTAGGATAATGTGTAATAACCATTTATCAGATCCCTTCCCACTGTGTAGTGGTACCAGACAAGGATGCCCCCTATCCCCATACTTATTCAATTTGTACATCGAACCACTTGCATGGGTGCTTAATCAAGAAAGGGAATTAAGGGGCATAAAAGTAGGAGATCTAAAATTTAAATTATCCCCTTTTGCAGATGACTTACTCCTCCATCTGTCTAACTGTAACCAGTTTCTCCCTATAGCACTTCAAATTCTTACTCAATTTGCTGAATTTTCTGGTTATAAACTTAACATAAATAAAACAGTATATCCCTTGTCAGCTTTGGTGCAAATAAATCAGAATAAAGCCTTAGGATTGCAATGGGAAAACACAGCTATAACATATTTAGGAATTAAAATTACCAAAGAGGCAGGAAAACTTAAAGAATTCAATTTCAACCCACTCCTGAAGTCAACAAAAGAGGATTTAATCAGGTGGTGAAAATTGCCACTATCCTTCTGGGGCAGAGCTAACATCTTAAAAATAGCTATACTGCCTTACATTTGTTTACCCCCTGTACAATCTTAATGTATATCTTCCTAAATCTTATTTCTTAGCAATCCAAAGGATGTGCTCTGATTTCATTTGGAAAGGAAAAGCCCCTAGACGGGCATATTGGAAACTTACCCACCCTAAAGCCCTAGGTGGACTGCAACTCCTAGACTTCTACCTTTATTCTCTATCCATTTATGCAAATAGGTTTTTGTACTAGTCAGGCCTTAGAGGAAACCTCTCTTCTCACCCGGATTGGGTCTCTCTAGACCTGAGCCAAGTGCATTGCCATGAAGTTTCTTTTCCAGCTATTCTGTATACTCCCTGGTCTAAGGTGCCCCCAGAATTGTGGGATTCCTCAACTGGGTGGGACAGGAAAACATTTCAACAATTTTGTGCTCTCACACAAATTCAGCCTAGGAAAGACATCACACAGCCCTTATTTAATAACCCCAATTTGAAGATAGCTGGTGAATGTATCATTCCAAGTGGTGGATGGCCCCACCCTAATCCGAGCCTAACAGATTTCATCCAGGGGCAATCCATTCTCTCAATATTGTCACTGCAGGTGAAATTTGCTACTCCACCGAAGTACATGTTTTTTCTTTCACAACTGCGTCACTGTATAAAGGGTTTCTTAGGCAACCCGCCATGGTCGGACAAAGCAGGTTTATTCACGATTGCTTTAAAACAAAACCAGTTTCTAAACTGTACCATGAACTTATTAATAACTCTTGGAATAATCCATCCCCAGTGGCTTATTACTGGAAACATAGTCTGTCCAAATGCTTTTCTAACAACTCATGGAGAAGAATCTGGACAGACATATATACTAAAACAAGACCGTCTCCGGAATATTCAATTTAATATATTACATAATATTTACTACACACCCAGCAGACTATATAGGATGGGAAAGGTGTCCTCCCCTATCTGTAAAGATTGTAGATCTGATAATGCGACTTTATACCACAAATTGTGGTCTTGTCCTAAGATCCTCAAATTCTGGGAAGTGGTGAAAAGAAGCATTACACCTTACTTAATGTTAACCCCATATTTTTCAGAGGATACCTGTATTCTGAGAGACTATTCTTCTATTCCCATATTCCCCCAAAAAGTGCAATTTGCTACAGTTTCCCTAGTTACTAAGTTGTTAATCCTCAGACACTGGGCGGACGACTGGGAACCATCATTTAGTGAGTGGTGAGACGGAATTTCTTACCGCCCTAAATGCAGAAAGGTCTGTAGCTAATGCCACCCATTCCTGGAAGACTTTTCAGAGATGCTGGAACTCCTTTTTTTCCATCCTACAGAATCAGTTTGGATATTAAAGCCTTCCTTCCTCACGTTTCTAATTCCTTTCCCCCACACCCTCTGTTTTAGTATAGCATTATTGCTGTATTAGAACCTGCAATTGCACTTTGTGAGAACTGAAAACCCTGTCTTACATACTCTATGGTTTAGTTAGTAAATAAAGACCGTGCCTGGGTATGGGTTGGGGGGATGGGGTTTTTTCTTTTTTCTTTTATTGCTTCCTTGTATTCTTATCTATCAAGCATGTATGTATAAACCTAAGTGAATATATGTAAGTTGTTATGCTTTTTTTGTTTTGTTTGTGGACTGCATTGAAGAATTTTCAAATAGAAAATAAAACAAATTTAACTGCAAAAAAAAAAAAAAAACATCTACGCATCAGGACAGCACACCGTGAAAGTACAGCGCCCCTCCCAGTACTGCACTCAGGGCCACAGCTTATGGTATGAGCCCAATCCCGGTGTGGGACTAGAATCCTTGACCTTCTGGCTGACAGGCAGATGTGCTTCTGAGCCATGACACCTACAACAGGGTAAAACTGTTTAAGCGGTAACTATATTTTGTTAAGATCTAAGGAGACAGTTCTCTACCATATGTATAACCCCCCTACAAATGGAGGTTCCCGAAAAGCCTCCTTGGGTGTGCCTAAATGCCCTCTGCCAGGCTGGTGTCCTGTGTCTTAGCAGTTTAAACATTATTGCCTGAGAGTGCCCGTATAGCTTCTGTGTATTGTCTCTTTAAGGGCTGCCTATATCACAGTTATAATTGATCTGGGTGGGGGCTGAGTGTTTCAGTGCTTGAGTCCCGCCTGGGCTGCTAGATAATCACTCCGTTCTGCCATCGCTACTTGGGCAGAGGGAGCTCTGTGAGAAGCTGTACTTATTTGCTGATTACCTGTTAGACTAGTAATGATATTGTAGTTTGTCTAACCTGCCTTCTTTGCAGCATGGACAGTTCTGTGTATCACCACCGTCTTGGTCCTGGACTGCCAGACTGGGCCAATCAGTACCCTTGGGGACTCTAAAATGGAGCTTGTCCACAGGGGTCTTGTGGGAGGAAAATTCTGTAGGAATTGTAGTTTTGGAACTTTGGTGCCCAAATGGACCTGGAGGGGGAGCCCTTGAACTGACTGACAGACAGATCAGCCAACCAAACCTTTTGGATCCTGGGGAAAGTCCCAGGCTGCTTGCAGCTACAGTCAGTCTGAGCTGGGAAGTGAAAGAGTGAACAGCTCGAGACAGTCGAGCAGCAGTTTCCACGTAGTTTGCGCGGGAGAACTGTGAAAGTATTGAATTTAGCCTTCCTGCCTGCCTGCTGTCCCTGAGAGGGAACTTGTGGATACATTGGACTGAATCCGAATTGGGAGAGAGTTTAAAGCCACTGAACTGTGACCAGGCTTGAAACCTGTAGAAGACCGAAGATTTGCTGAACACGATCGGCCTGTCAGGACCTCAATTACTGATGGATTCCTGGTTTGGTGCAAAGGCTCTGAAATTGCGACTGGACTGCCATCCGCCTGGTACAGTGGTATTTCCTTACTATAAATGTGCTGTGTGTTGCTAGTGGGTCATAGTTTGGTTCCCCACTGTGTGCTGAACTGTGTTCTGCTTGCTGGAGGCTGCATCCAGCCCCACCGGACTGAATCAGCCTACATCTCCACCTGGCCTGGGCCTTGCCACACTGGCCCAGCCAGGTTACCCCCTACACAGAAAGAGCCATCGACGAGAGACCTGCCTGGGGATCAGCTCCCCTGCTCAGTGCCTTAAACAGGAATGACGCATTGGTGATTTGTGTGGGCCCTGTTTCTCCTGGCACTCCAGCTCATCAACCTGCAGTCTCAATTTCGTCCTGCCTGTGTTCTGTATTGGGTATTGTGAGTAAACATCAGGGTAGCTCCCTGCAACAACAGCTAACTCTAGCGTGTTGTCATCTGAATGCCTTGTTGTCTTTTCTTTCAAGAACTGAGCCCTCTAGCTCCGGATTACAAATAGTGTGTGTTGTGCATGTTGCTTTCTTCCATCACAGGGCCCCAACCAGCTGCGATGCTGGCCTACCCCGGGCAACGTCCCTGGCTAGCCCACCTCTTCCCCACCTGGGTACCCAGAGTGTGTGACTGTGTAGGGACTCTGAAGTGCATGCAAGACTGTTTGATTGATACAGCCTTTAAGCAGATCAGCCTGATTATGCCCCTCCCTTGTTCAAGTCCCCTGAATAAATCAGATCTAACTCTTTTTGCATTTAACCTTACTGTGGTTCCAGTTTGTGTCAAAAGTACTGTACTGTTGCTATTTGCTGTGCATTACCTTGTTTTACAGGGGGTCTCCAGGATCGAGCCAGAGGAACCAGCCCTGGTGGTAAGTGCAAACAGTGTGG
This sequence comes from Neoceratodus forsteri, assembly GCA_016271365.2. Lineage (NCBI taxonomy): Eukaryota > Metazoa > Chordata > Ceratodontiformes > Ceratodontidae > Neoceratodus > Neoceratodus forsteri. The sequence continues at coordinate 1,101,113,449 of CM057451.1, forward strand.
GTAATTACATTGTGAATAAGGGTCATTGCCTAAGTGATTACAGTATATTGTTCAGGCCACTAGCAGGGACGGTGGGGGGGGGTTACAGTGTCCTGGAGGGCAGTACCCAGGTTAGCTTGACCACTAACAACCCTGACCTCCGGCTGGAGGCACCCGTTTTAGTACCCAGGCCCCTTAACCTGCAATTAGCCAAGCAGACAAGGATAGTAGCCCTTTGGGTAGCGCCCCCTAGAGGTTACATATGCATATTTTTTCCCATGGTACAGCTGTATAATGATCATTAGTGTCGGAAACATTTTGTGTTCCTCTCTGATATTGCCTATATTTATAATACATTTGTGTCAGATATTATGACACATGGATTGTTCTGTTCTGTTCTGTGTTGAATGCCATAGGATCTTCTGTAAATCTGAACCATTTTCAAGGCTGTGTTGTATTTTATCTGCAGGTATTATTATTCATGTGAATTTTTCTATTCTGCGGTGTCTACCTAAATTGTTGATCTCCATTTGAACTTCATATTCCTTATGCTTTATTTATTTAGTTGAAAATATGTGACTGGGAAAGGCACACTGAGCCAGGCTTGTTTCCAAGCGCATCCCGAGAGATGGGTAACAGTAGAGTGAAAGCAAAAATCTGGTGCATTTAAAAGTACAATGATATGAAAGTAAAAATATTTACAAATGGCACATAAATATACAAAGAGTAGAGAGAAGATAAAATATGAAAGCCAAAAAATTACAAATAGTTCATAAAATACATAGATGGTAACGGTACAGGAAAAATAAAAGTACAAATACAGTTTGTCCACAAAACATAGGTATCACAGAGGCAATCAAAGGGGTAGTTAGGAGCAAAGGACTTGGCCATGTGGCTCCTGCATCAAGAAAGAACGTAAACTAGAAAATGTTCTCTGCTCTCTCTCCTCCATGGTCTCTAGCAAAATGCTTTAAAAAAGGCCCCATGGCATGTGTTAGCAACACTGGGTTCTATGCACTATGCCTACGTGCTGCAGGTATTCAGCGTGTAAACAAAGGAACAGATAAGGGGAGTAAAGCAGTATTATACTATCAGTTTTGCATGATTTACTCCCACTTTCTGATTTTAGGAATTTGTTCCCCACCCTGTATATTTACAGTATGCTGGTTCATATGCACAAAATTGGCAGCAGCATTCAGTGCTACTAGATCTGGATCTACATACTAACAGACTGTCAGCAGTAGAGATGGGGTCAGAAAATAGCATAAGCCAGTCCCATGGTGCTGAGGGTTGAGGCACTGGGCAGCACACCTTCTGCCACACTGGTGACCCTGGTTCAGGAATGGACTCTAGTCGTTGGGGGTCAGCAGGGGAGGAAGGGGATTGAGCATCCAGAGGACTGCCTTCCCTCCTCGGGTGGGTACCAGGGATCGCATCACTCTCTGGCAACCCCCGATGGAGATCAGGGACCCAGCATGAGCAGTGCCACGTAAATGGAGCGGAGCAGTGGCGGACGTCAGCATGGAGGTGCCCGAACATCATGGCACGTCCGTGCTCCGAGGTGAATCCAAAGCACAAATTACCCTGGAGGCTCAGAAGATATGAAGGAGATCTGGGGACCTGCCCACATCCCGTCGTTGGACCCAGCTGCATTAGGATCTCCTGTGGCTCACTCAATCTCACGGTAGGGCCCTCTAGTTCCAGAAAGGCTGCCAAGGGAGGGCAGGCCCTCTACTGGGGGGGTGATCTGTGGGGCTGGACTTCCTGTGGGGTCGGGAGGGAGACTGATGCAGGGGGGTTTCAGACTGGGAGTAGAGGCAGCAGTCAAGTGGGTACTCTGGAAGGACACCCTGACTTCTAGAGCAAAAATAGAATCTACCAAAAATAAACAAATAAATAAAAAAAACAGCATAGGTATCAGTTGCGTACATTCAGGAGACTGTTTGAGGAGTTGTGCGCTGGATGGCAAGAAGGGTAATTTTAACAAAAAATGTTAAAAATAGGGACACCACACTACATAGGAAAGGGAACATTGTTTGACCAGGAGTAGCACACTAAGCTGAAGCTTGTTTCCAGATGCAACCTGTGAGCACAAAGAAGTTAAGTGACTTGCTCAGGATCACACAGTATGCACCTAGGTGGCTGTGGGATTCAAACCCAGGTCTCCTGATCTGCAGCTCAGAGCCTTAACCCACTGTGCTACACTGCCTCCCAAAGCAGTGGGAATGTTTCTCAAGACTCTTCACTGGTTTTAGAGATGGAGGTTCAGTGATTGCAGACACCCAGTGGAACTGTGACTTTTTTTTTTAAGAGATGGGGGTCTGAGCAAGGTCAATGCATCGTATTGCTACTATGTAGATGAAAATACTACCAGGTGAAAGCAGCCAGCAGTAAATACTTCCCAGTCCTAAAAATTATCTGGACCCCTGCGTGTAGGCATTGATAAGTGCCAAAACCATGCAGCGGGTATCCAGCTGGACCCCGGCAGTATGCTCAGAAATGGAGCATGCCCACACGTACTGGATCTCCAGTCTCGCAGCTCAGTGCGCACTGACAGACAGGAGGAGGGGTGATTAGGGCAGTGTTACTCTCTGCACCAGTCACAAAGGCGTGGAGTGCTGATGTGGAGGGGCACAGGCTATGGCTGCAGGCACCCTGCCATAACCACTGTGTGCCTCTTCCTTCTGGACAATGCTGGCCCAGCAGGGCAAGTGGTTACCCCTCTACAGCAGCCCCAAGCCCTTCAGACATGCTGCAAGGGCTGGGGGCTCCCTGCTGGTACCTGCCCACAATGAATGGGCCCTGGCTGGTACCAGGTATGCCAGTACCCATAATCCACTGCTACCTGCAGAGCAAGGGATCTGGTCTGCTACCAGAGTGGGCATATGATTGATGTCTGCCAGCACCATCGGTCTGGCCTGCACCCTGTCCCTTGTCCCTGTTGCACACCTAGGCTCATGTGGGACAGGGCCCTGTGCATGACAGTGCACAAGACCCATTATTTGCAGCGACTTCATAAGTGTAATACAAAAGTGTTTTTCCACAGCACAAGAGCATGTATCTTATCTCTTGATGTGCCCAACAGCTTTCTGTTTGCTTGTTTAACTTCCTGAATATGGGTTGCACAAAGTTTCCCAGTGTGCACTGAACTGACCTAATTTATACTACTATTTCCTTAGTGCTTAGTGTGACTTTTGCTGTACTGTAAAAAAACAAAAGCAATTCAACTACCTGGGCTCTGACAGCTAAATTCAAAAATAATGTTGAAATACAATACAGTTTCTTTGTCTGTTTCCGAGTTCTGAGGAAAACAAAAAAGTTGTTTGAAATACAATATATTTTCTTTGTCTACTGATAAGGGATGGGACCTGGAAGTCATCACAAGCAACTCTCCTAAACAATCTAGCCAATGTAACAAGGCCTACAGAAAGGCAACCAGGATGGTGTATTGGACAGGATTTCAACAGCAAGAGGAAAGAGGTGTATTACCTCTCTAGAGATCACTGGTGAGCCCTCATCTGGAATACTGTGCCCTGTTATGCAGTCATCACTTAATAAAAGACAAAGATAAGCTGGAGAAGGTGCAGCGTAGGGTGATCAAAATGATTCTGGGCCAACAGGGCAGATCAAAGGCAAAAATCGTGATGCACTGAAACGGTGCTTCCTGAAGGTGCTGTCTGAAACATGAGCGAGTTCACATGCCAATGGAGCAACAATCAGATGCACACACCGAGATGCTGAAATGCTGGTGCAGTGAGGTTTATTGCAAACCACCCATAAAACACAAATAGAATAATAGATAGGTTCTGGTGTATTACAAGGCAATAATTCCATCGAGAGGTTTCTTGTATCCCCAGAACCTCGAGATAGAATTTCTGCCTTGAAACACCAGAACCTATTTGTTATTTTTGTAATATATGGATGCTAGGAATTTTTAATTTCTTACTTGTGCCTGCTGTACGGGCGCCGCGTCTGCAGAGTTAGTAAGACTCCAGGTGTTGTTCCTCGCTCTCCGCTCACACCACCCCACTCGTGCTCCACTCCAGTCCCATTCCATGTTTCTCTCACAAAAAAAAAAACAAAACTCGGTTCACACAGTAGTCACATCGGTAATCCCAACTATACTATTACGAGGACCGGAAGTATAGTATTATTGGGCCGGAAGTATACTATTACAAGGACCGGAAGTATACTATTACGGGACTAACTACTGTATTACAAGGAATTTTTTGTATGCATTTTGGGGGTATTATTTTCACTATCCATATATTACAAGATGATTACTACTCCATGTGCATTCGCCTTGACTGAGGCACCGCTTTGATGAAGCCTTGGTGACGGTGAATGCACATGGGGTAGTCCTGACCTTGTGTTCTGTGGGTGGTTTGCAATAAACTTCACTGCACCAGCATCTCAGCACCTCGGTGTGTGTGTCTGCTTGTTTCTCCAACAGAGCAGGTCCTTTGAGGATTAGCTTAGGGCACCAAACATGTACTCATTGGAGATTTGAAAGGAGAGGGGAGACATGACAGAGACATTCAAGTTTCTAAAAAGACTAAACAAGGGTCGTAGGTGAAGAACATCAGACCCACCGTGGACCTATGCTATTAGTGTAGCATACCAATGTGGTGCAGAACATCGCACCCCCATCTTGACACTTTATAGTTACACTTTTCAGTTTTTTTCTTTTTAAAAATGTGTTTATTTGTGTTGGGGGGGGGCTAAATCGACAACAAACACAAGACTAGTTTATTTGCCCCCCACACCCCCATGTTAAAAAGACAAAGGGGTGTGGGGGGGCTCGGAGCCCCCCCCCATGTAAACTGACAAAATCCAAGTCAACACCAAATATGCAGCAAAAGTAGCCTCGCGCAGCTACAGTACAGCGCAGCAAGCATGCGATGCTGTATTCACTACAGCTTTACGCCACGCTAGTTGCGTGGTCCAGTGTTCACCTACACCAAACAGGGTACAATGAGAAGAATTATTCAGCAGGAATGGCAGGTCAAAAACAAGGGGACAGGAGCGAAAGCTGGCGGTGGTGGGGAGCGGATTCAGTAGGGATGTATAAAGTTTTAAGAACTCAAACTGGTGGAATCCCACAAAGGAACAGTGGTGCTCCAGGCAAAAATTAGAGATTCAAGCAAAAAAAAAACGCCGAGCATTCACCACCTCCATTGAACACGGACACCGGGGCAATTAAAAAGCATTTACTGAGGACACGCAGACATAACCTGTATCAAGTTTTCCTTACAGAGAAAGCTGTTGAGCCATGGAACAGCCTACCAGCAGAAGCAGTAGGTGAAAACAGCATTAATGGGTTGAAGACTTTAAGTACAGCTGGAACAGAGTCAGGGGCCTTAGTTACTCTTGAGGGGAGCAGTAAAGCAGGGAGCAATGGGGAAGGTGAGGGCATATATACTTGTCTAGACAATAGGTCATGTGGTAGGATAGGGCAAAACAAGGCAGACTGCATGGACAGATGGTCTTTTTCTGCTGATCTATTCTGTGACTTTTGTACAGCATGCGCAGGCAAACTACATGTACTCGCTGGAGGCTAGAAGTGATGGGTGGATACAATAAAAGACCTTCAAGTTCCTGAAAGGAATGAGCAAAGTAAACTGTAAGGAATTTATTCAGCAGGAATGGTTTGTCAAAAACACGGGGACATAGCCGGCCCAGTGGTGCGGAGGGTTGAGGCGCTGGATGCCACACCTCACGCTCGCCAGTGACCTGGGTTTGGGAATGACCTCAGGCGTTGGGAGTGCAGTGTGGGGAGGGCAGAGCAGGATTGAAGCATGCCAATGAGCAGAACTCCTCTCCGGTGGTTAGCACACCCTCCCGTAGTTCCGCTTCCACGGGTGGAGGTCTGGTGGGCAGTGTAGTGGTTGGAGGCGGGTGGTAAAAGAATCAGGAGGTGGAAGGGCTGAGCTAGTGCCATGGGGTGTGTAGCGTGCCTCCACATGCTCCGCACGGCTGTGTGCCGTGGCCTTTGGGGAGTCAGGGGAGAAAACAGTAAAATAGCTTGTGTCCCTATCGCCAAGTCGCCGGGAGGTGGCGATGGGGACTAAAGAGCTATATAAAAATTAAAAACACTGGGACATGAGTGGAAGCTTGGGGGGGGGGTGATGTGAGAAAGTTTTCTTTTACAGAGAGTGGCTGAACTGTAGAACAGCCTACTGGTAGAGGTGCTGGGTGCAAATACAATTAGTGGTTTCAAGCATAGCTGGGACAGAGTTAAAGGCTAAATAGTTACTCAGGGCAGTAGCAGTAAAGCAAGCGGCATAGTGGGAAGGCAAAAATCTGGTCTAGGCAATTGGTTTTTGGGCAGGATAAAGCATAACAGGGCAGACTGGATGGACCTATGGTCTTTTTCTGCAGACACCATCTATGTTTCTATGTTCAGTCAATAAGGAATTCATATGAAACCTATTTTGCATTTTAGGCAAGCATATATTTTGAATCTATCCTACATATATACTCTGTTACTTATATCTTTTAATTTTTTCCCCTATAAAATGCTAACTATATAAAACACACCAAAATATATTCATAACAGTTTTCAATTATATAGAAAATAACTATATTTTAATGTCGACTATATCGGAATATGCCTAAATATATCACATATTTCAGATATATTTCACTTTTTCCAGTTATATTTTAGATATTTGCAGAGTTCGATGAGATGTGTCTTGTACTTGGCATTGATATATATATATTTTTTTAGTTCTTGGTAACTGGGTAAGGTCCACTAGGAACAAGTGCCTGTTTTCTGGGGCAACCGGGAGTACTAGAGAGGTTCAATAACTTGCTCAGAGTCACACAGTATACAAGTGGAGGTTGTTGTGGGAATCAAACCCAGCTGTGCTGGACACACACACACAAACACACACACACGCGCACACACACCCAGGAATAGGAACTCCATAAGACCATTCTTAGATTTTCCACCACACAGTGTATCTGTACAAAAACAAAATGTAAAACCAAAGCCAAAAATAGCAATAGTAAAACCAGACCTCCCCACAGGATTGACATTTCGCACTGTTCTCACATTTTTTTTCTTTTTTCCCCCCATGAACAGTGCGAAATGGTGGTCCTGTGTGGAGGTTTGTTTTTTTGCTATTGCTACCTTTTGCTTTAGTTTCACAATGTTTTCTTTATTGTACAAATAAACCTTTGCTTGCAAGACACAGCATGTGTAGAATATATGTAGAATATTATATTATAGGGGCACAGTAGCGCCCCTATATTAGGGTTCAATAGTTATTTCTATGTTAAACCCAAAATGTTGCACTTTAATAACCTTGCAACCGTTTGACCAATTTGCATGAAATTTTGCATGCTCTGTCGGGGACCAAAGATCTCTTGATGTGGCAAGTTTCATTCCAGTCAGATGTGTGGTTGTGGAGATGCGGTATGTCAAAAAAATGTGGAAATTACCATTTTTATGCAAATCCTTTGTCAAGCCATTTCTCCGAAATGGCTTGGGCGTTTGGTCTGAAATTTTTAGGGTATGTTGGGCTTGGGTCATAGATGTGCTGTTTGAATGTTTGGTGAAAAAATATCAGTCCATTCAAAAGTTATAGTTATTAAAGTTTAAAATTCCCCATTATTCCCTGTGGAAAAAATTAGATGTGTCGTGCAAAAGTACTGTTTTGCTGCCACAAAAGTGGGTTTTGCTTTCGCAAATGCAGAATGTAGTGTCAAGATTATTCCACCATCTTGTTTTTAGTTAGCAACACAGAAAAAATAAAATAACTCAAATATTACTGTGCTCAGGTAAACACCAACACTTGTGTTTACCTAATTGGGGCCCCAAGGAACATGATTCTGTGCTTATTTTGTGAACAAAGTGGCCAGAAATGTGTTTATTTTAATTGGGCCATTTTCACTCTCGCAAATTGTGGCACTACTGCCAAAATTAGCAAAAAGTACTTTTGCGAAAGTGCTGGAAATTGCGATACTATTTCGCAAAACTCCTGGGTTATTCGCAAATTGCAGCACTGTTTTGCAAAACAGGGGTCGTGCCACAATTTGCAGCACTACTTTTTTAAAAGTTTCTGTTTTTTGTCACTTCACTGCAAAGAAATGGTGTGGACTTGTGGGCTGAAATTTTCAGGGTACAAAGAGCTTGCCCTACAGATATGCTTTTTGCTGGTTTGCTGAGAGAATTTATATCTAATCCATAGTTACTTGTAACAGTCACACAGGAGTGTGTGTTACATATTATGGAACACATACAAACACAAGAGAGAAAGAAGTAAGTGTCTCAGCTGGGACTTGAGCCCAGGCCGCCCGGGAATACCATTCAGATTGTGCTAACCAGCTGCACCACTTAGACAACTGGAACCTGGGCTGTCCCCAAGCACATTACTCTTTCTCAAATGCACAACCCAATAGCAACACAAATATTGACTTGTAACAATCACACAGGAGTGTGGTGTGCCATATTTATGGAACACATACAAAAAGAGGTGAGAAAGAAGTAAATGCCTCAGCTGGCAGTTGAACCCAGGCTGCGTGGAATACCGTTCCAATTGTGCTAATCAGCTGTGCCACTGAGATAACTGGAACCTGGGCTGTCCCCGAGCACATTACTCTTTCTCAAATGCACAACCCAATGGCAACACAAATACTTACTTGTAACAATCACACAGGAGTACGGTGTGCATATTTATGGAACACATACAAACAGAGGTGAGAAAGAAGTAAGTGCCTCAGCTGGGACCTGAAACCAGGCCGCCCGGAATACCGTTCCGATTACGCTAACCAGCTGTGCCACTGAAGCAACTGGAACCTGGGCTGTCCCAGCAGGGGCACTTACTTCTTTCTCACCTCTGTTTGTATCTGATTCATAGTTAGAAGACTCTGAAGTTTAGTTATTTCTCATAGGATAACATTGTGATGGTTGCGGTACCTTTCATTAGCTATATCTCAAAAACATGTCGAGATATGGATTTGCTATGACTCGCAGCTTAGTACACCAAGCTGTTTTGCATGTTTTCAGGCCTTGTTTACAGCTGCGGGAGACATTTTTATGAACGGGGCTAAGGTGACTGTGATACTGTGCCTTTGGCAGTGCAGGGCCCGAAGGGCGCTATGCTCACGAAGGGAGATGAGGGTTCACTGCAATGTCACTAGGGCCCTGTGCTCCCACATGCAAATGTAGGACAGTTACAATATGCATACATGGGAGCGCAGAGCCTGGAGGGCCTTGTGCTCCCACATGCACGTATGGATACCATTATGGAATTATGGGAGCACTTGGGGACCAGAGGTCTCTGTGTGCCCACACGCAAATGAGGGATGGATACCATTATGGACTGATGGCAGCACAGGGCCCAAAGGGTTCTTCGCTCACACAGGGAGATGAGAGTTAATTGCAATGTCTCTACACTTATGGATACATGGGAGTGTAGGGCCCTGTGCTCCTACATGCAAATCCATGCACATATGGATACCATTATGGGCCAATGGGAGTGCAGGGCCTGGGGGGGCTCTGCGCTCCCACACGTAAATGAGGGATGTATAGCATTATGGACTGAAGGCAGTGCAGGGCCCTTTGCCCCCACAGGGAGATGAAGGTTAATTACAGTCTCTCTAATATTTTATGGATAGATGGGAGTGCAGATAAACAACTACTGCTATGGTGATATTTTTGCAAAAAGTAAGGGGACATTCTCTGCAAAAATCTTTAATACATCATTAGGGTTCCTTATGATTATACTTTCTCAAAAAGTAGGGAAATCCTTTGCAACAAACTGCGTTAATGCGCCATTAGGCTTCTAGCAACAAAAGTAGGGAAATTAGATTTTAGAGTTTCTAACCCTAAGAGCCCACCCTTGGCTTCCAACCCCAAGACTCCACCCCCACCCTGCATGCAGGAACAGGTGTGAGGGGATGTCTTGGTGTTGCGAACCCTAATGCTCACCCCATTCTGTTATTCTGTACCCATCTTAGCTTACTTACTTTTGGAAAGGGGTGAGCATTATGGTTCGCAACCCCAAAGCACACACCTCACACCTTTCCTGCATGTAGAGTCGGGGTTGGGTCTTAGGGTTGGAAGCCAAGGGTGGGGGGGGTCTTAGGGTTGGGAACCCTAAAATCTCATTCCCCTACTTTTGTCAGTAGAACCCTAATGGTGCATTAACACAGTTTTTTTGCAAAGGATATTTTTATATACGTCAACTATATTTGTGTAAATGCCTGCTTTAGTACTGTGTACGTATTTGCATAACTAATTTGCATATTTCAAAAGTACAGTTTATCAACCGGAATCACAGTAATTTCTATTTTTAAAATAGTTTTGAACTAACACCATCAGCTTATAGACCAGAGAGAAAGGTAAAGAGTAAACAAATAAGCACATGTAGGAACTCACCCCGACATAAAAGGGAACCAAACAGGGGTGGTATAGATACCAATTTGAGCCTTTCTTACTCATGAGGTCAAGACGTAAGTCCTAAGTATAAAAATACAATTAACAGCTTAAAAAAATCTGGTGCAATTTCAGTTGGCATCCATCTGTATCCCCCCCCCACCCCTCTGGACGAGGCCAAAAATAGTCCAAAAATTGTCTAGTCCTCCTTCCTGGTAAACTAAAATAAAAAATAATAATATGATCTGTAAGTCTGTGTGAAAGATGCATCATTAAATGATAATTCTACTACAGAGCTCTAAATGGTTATTAATAAGAAGAAGAATTCCAAATGTACAATTAAAGGAATATTATATCCAGAGTAATGGATTGTGTTTTTGTTGGGGTATTTTAAGATATTTCTGCAATGCATGTATTCAAACAATATTTTAGATGTATGTCAATTATATAAAAAAGTATAAAATATACAAAATCCAGCACTCACCCAAACCGAAAAATAAACGACTGCTCACTATGTTAACGTTGCTTCGTTTAATTGACAGTGCAAAGTGCAGCAAGAAAAAAAACTTCCAGATGCATTTTGGAACGCCACAGGTTCCTTTCTCAGTGGATGAGACACACAATAATTGAGTGCCTTTTATAGTACAAGATGTGTGATGTCATAATGGTGTCATCAAAGTCAGACAAATAATGTAGTGTTTAAAGTGCTAGTGAATAAATACATGCATAGTGATTAAAACAGTAATGTTAAAAAATATCACACATATCATATAATAATTACATAAATGAATTAAAAACTGTATTAAAATCTTAGCAATAACAAAATGACAAGCTCTGAATTCGGGAGTCTGAGTTCATTATCTCTTGTGAGTCCTGCTGGCTAGTCTGTAAATTGTGGTTCTGCAATACATAGAAAACGCCTAATTAGTAGCAATTCTTAAAGGTAATACTTATCTATTTCACAAGATCTTGTTAAACATAACAGATCAAATATTAGCCACAAAAATATCACTCTAAATTGTTCAAAATATAAATCAGTTTTTCTTCCTCAGAAAAGGTGCTAGATCAAATCTGTCGTTTAATCCAGGGTACTTTTAGGCCCCTAATGTAAAGATCCAGCAACCTTGTCTCTCTAAAATGTGATTCTTATGATCACCACCCCTTGGGTGTTTGAAACTCTTTCTATTCTAACAAGGTTTATGAGCTCAAACAGTTGATCACATGTGATATTATAGGAGTGGTCTATAAAGCTGACTATACATGTAGGGCTTTCTATATAGGAAAAACTAAAATAATAATAATTCTTTATTTTTATCACACCTTTCTTAAAACCAAGGCGCCTTAACAACAACGTCACATAAACAGTAAAATAAGCATAGATCCAATAACTCCTGAATTCATGAAATACAATAAAATATCATGATCAGAGATAAACCATTAACCACAAATGGGTCTTTAAGGCCTTTTTAAATTCCTCCACAGTTATGCACTACTGAAGTGGATGGGGTAGAGAATTCCAGAGGGCAGGGGCCGCATACATAAAAGCACGGGCTCCCTGAAGATTTTAAAGAAATCCTCGGAATCTCTAGCAACCCCTCCTCCACCAAGTGGAGCGATTGCCTAGGGCAGTAAGGTATCAGGAGCTCTTTTAAGTAGTCTGGGCCTAGTCTCTGTAGGGCTTTATAAGTCAGAAGACCGACTTTAAAGGTGATTCGCCACTGTATTGGCAGCCAGTGCAGTCCACGGAGTACTGGAGAAATATTACTACTTTGGCTCCTGCTTCCTCCTCTTACATCCCTCCTCCCTCCCTCCCTGTGCCTCCTCTCCATGTCCACCCCCTTCCTTTGGCACTTCTTGGACCTGGGTCCCCTCCTACTACTATCAGGCATGCATCTCAACTACCCTCCACTCCCCTAAGATGGCCCCTCAGCCAGCCTACTCTTTTCTCTACCCCGCTTACCCTACCCTCACTAACTTCACTGCTCATGTGTTATTTTCGTTTGGTAACCTGCATTTATCTTGATGTTGTTGTCTCTCTCCAAGTAGGAATGTATCCTTAGCCTAGCCTTCACTGTGCTTAAAGTCTGTCAATTATTGTCAACCTTTGTATGTATGTATGTTTACCCTCCATCTTCTGACGTGGAACCTTTGTAAATGAGCAGTTTCTGCTCAAAGGTATTTGTGATCCTAGAGTTTAATAAAAAAAAAAAAAAATAATGACAGGTATGAGGAGTACCTGTCAATAACCGGGCCGTAGCAGTCTGCATGAGCTACAAGCGGTGGATATGTAGTAGTAGTAGTAGAAATTTTTATTTTTATACAGGAATAATACATGTCATTTGGATAAAATAATCCAGTTTTCAAGACAGTCCTGTGCAAGTTTTCCAAGTTTCACATAAACACATCAAGTTCAGACAATCAATACAAATTATAAACACAAAATCACAGAAGCACATACAATAAACAATATAACCAGATTAAATCAAAAACATTCACATGAATCTACAAGATGCATCTTTAACCTTTTAAGAAATTTTTTTTCATTTTTCTCTAATCGTAATAATGGAGGGAGTATATTCCAGCACATTGATGCTTGTGATGCCAATGTTCTATCCCCAAATTTATTTTTATGCTTATCTGGATCTATTCTATTTTGATACAAAACCCTAACTGAATGTTTTCTGAGAGCAGAATCTTTATCTGCCAATATTTTTGATATATTGTGATTCAAATAAATTGTCCTATATTTGTATATAAATGCAGACCAACTATACTTATATTCTAAATCGAGAGGTAACCAGTTTAACTTGGTCAACAATTCACAGTGATGAGTCCTAAAACTACAACATAAGACATATCTTGCCACCCTATACTGCAATTTATCCAGCTTAATCAAGAGTTGTTTAGATGCAGTCCTATAGATAACCTCTCCATATTTTATTACTGGAAGTAAAAAGCTGTTCAGCAATCAGTTTCGTATCCTGCAGTTTTAAGGACTTAGATGTTCTCTTTAAAGCTCCCAATTTTTTGTGTGTTTTTGTAATAACAGACTCTATATGACTCTTAAAGGTAAATGAGGAGTCAATATTAACTCCTAGATAACAATAATTTGTGACTTGTTCTATTAAAGTTTGATTCAATGATGTGATCTGTACATCCGAGACACCCTGTTTTCTAGTACTGAAACACATTAATTTTGTCTTATTTACATTCATTGTCAATTGTGACCTGGTGAACCACTCCTGAACCCTAGTGAAGTCAGCCTGCAGATTTCCCTGGAGATCCACCAGACCATCACCAGAGGCCACTAAAACTGTATCATCTGCATACATTCTTATATCTGTATGCCTGATCACAGATGGTAGATCGTTATTAAATATCAAAAATAACAAGGGTCCCAAAATGGACCCCTGTGGAACTCCCCTTTTAACGATCCTAGGATGTGAAAGATGGTTTTCTAACTATACTCTCTAGAAACGGTCTGTCAAATATGAGATAAACCATGCTAGTGGATCACCAGAGAAACCCAAACAGACCAACCTCTCAGATAAAATGGAGTGGTTCACCAAGTCAAATGCTTTTGACAAGTCGATATAAATAGCTGCTGTATCCTTACCTTTGCTCAGGGATGTACATATCAGATCATTGAATTCAATCAAAGCCGACGTAGTTGAAAAACCCTTCCTAAAAACTGATTGATATTTTGTTAATAAATCATATTTCTCCAAATAAACTCCCATTTGATGGTTTACCAACCTCTCCAAACATTTGGACAAGACAGGCAAGATGGTAATAGGACGATAATTATTAGGGGATGATTTATCTACATTTTTATAAATAGGTACTATCTTCCCTGTCTTCCATAAAGTAGGAAAATGTCCCTCTTGTAAACTCCAATTAAATATAGCTAGAATCGTATGTGCTATGTATGGGGCAGCTATTTTTAAAAAACGTCCTTCTAAATTATCCAAACCTACAGATTTATATGGGTTTATTCTAGATAATTCCTTAGTAACTTCCCGTAGCGTTAGCTGTTTAAATCTAAAGGGAGGGTGTTGATTTAGATAATATTCTTCACACCTAATATCAGTTACTATTGAAGTATCTTCTATTAATCCTAAGTTAGGTAGATCAACAAAATAGCCATTTAAGATATTAGATACCTCCCCTGGATCTTCTACTATATTTTCGTTTGTTCTCAATTTTAATTTTATTTGTCCATTATGTCCTCCTGGATTTGACAAGTTTTTTATAGTTGTCCAAAATTTTTTAGGATTCATATTATGATTTAACTTACTACGATAGTAAAGTATTTTCACCCTTTTAGTTAATTTTTGACATTCATTTCTTTTAATTTTAAATAAATCCCAATCACAACTTTCTTTTGACTTTTTGGCTTTCTTCCAGAGTCTATTTTTAACTCTAATCATTTTTTGCAATTTTTCTGTTATCCATGGAAATTTTGGCAAATCTCTGTGTTTTTTTATTATTCTGGGGGCATGAGAATCACAAATTTTTTGAAAAGTATTAGTAAAGTATTCAATACTAAGATCCAATTCTGGTATTAATAAACACCTCTCCCATCTTTCTAACCTAATACTCTCCAGGAATTTAAATTCTGAAAAGTGTCTCATGTCACGAGACCAACCCCTGGTAGCCCTAGATACAGGGGTTGCAGTAATCAAGGTGCGAGGTCACAAAGGCGTGGACCAGTGTGAGTAGATCACTGGACAGAACTAGGTGCTTAATCCTGGAGATGTTCCTCAGATGGTAAAAGGATGATTTGATGACTGCCGACACCTGCGATTACAGTGTCAGCCCGTCGTCTAAAATCACCCCCAGATTCTGCACCCGTTCAGAGGTAGGGAGCTGGGCACCACCCAGAAAAAGTCCTGAGGGCAAACCAGCTCCCATCTCCTCTGTCTGTCAACCCGGGTCCACAACCATCACCTCCGTCTTCTCAGAGTTCAGCCTTAACCAACTCGAATTCATCCAGTTCTGGATTTCAGTTAGGCAGTTGTTAAATACAAAGAGAGCTCTATCCTAGGCTGGTGCAAAAGATAGATAGAGCTGGGTATCATCAGCATAGCAGTGAAACCTCAGCGCATACCTTCTTACAATGTCTCTGAGGGGCAGCATGTACACTGCGAACAACATGGGGGACAACACCGAACCCTGAGGAACCCCACAAGACAGAGAGAGATTGGGCCGGAGGAATTAATCCCCGATACCACCCTCTGAGTTCTGCCCATGAGGAAAGATCTAAACCACCTGAGGACTGTACTAGACAGGCGGCAGATGAACCTCAGGCATTCGAGAAGTACCCCATGGTCCACAGTGTCAAATGCTGATGAGAGATCGAGAGGAACCAAGATGGAGTGGCTCTTTTGATTTCTTGCCATCAAGAGATCATTGAGCACCCAAACCAGTGCCGTCTCGGTACTATGCCTCTTTCGGAAACCAGACTGGAGTGGTTCATAAATGTCATGGATGGTCAAATGGTTCTCCAGTTGTACGGCCACTACTTTCTCAGTCACCTTCCCCACAAAGTGGAGGTTAGAGACTGGTCTGTAGTTAGCATGGCAGTCTGGGTCCAGAGAAGCTTTCTTCAGTAGGGGCGTTAACACTGCCTCCTTCAGAGAGCTAGGGAACTTACCCATCTCCAAGGAGCACCAGACTATCCGTGCAAGGACCGGGCTGAGAATAACACAACAACCCTTTCTCAGGGAAGTTGGGCTCAGATCCAAACTACAGCATGTAGGGCGCATACCCCGGACAATCTGCATGACATCACTGAACTCCGGCTGGTCAAAGGAACTCCAGGAGAGCCTAGGGACTGTGACCGGGCACCGATCCACAGCTTCTCCCATAGAGGGTGCAGGCTGGAGTGCTGCCCTGATGTCAGCCACCTTAGCCATAAAGAAGTGAGCAAGCTCGTCACACTCTATTTGTGAAAAGGCTCTTCGAACCTGTAGACAGTCTGGGTTGCACAGTCTGTCTACAGTTCGAAAGAGCTGAACTGGTCGATTCTGAGCAGCCACAATCTCCCCAGACAGGAACTCTACCTTCTTTTCGCATTTTAGAGAGAGAAGGCTACTGGATCTTTACATTAGGGGCCTATAAATACCCTGGATTAAACAGGTTTGATCTAGCACCTTTTCTAAGGAAGAAAAAACTGTGATTTATATTTTGAACAATTTAGAGTGATATTTTTGTGGCTGATATTTGATCTGTTATGTTTAACAAGATCTTTTGAAATAGATAAGTATTACCTTTAAGAATTGCTACTAATTAGGCCTTTTCGATGTATTCCAGAACCACAATTTATAGACAAGCCAGCAGGACTCACAAGAGATAATGAACTCAGACTTCCGAATCCAGAGCATGTCATTTTGTTATTGCTAAGATTTTAATAGTTTTTAATTCATTTATGTAATTATTATATTCATTAGTTTTGATATGTGTGACATTTTTTAACATTACTGTTTTTAATTACTATGCATGTATTTATTCACTAGCACTTTAAACACTATTCTAGATTGAGGGAGCACTCCCGACCAATCAGAGTGATCCCTTCCCCTGCACGTGAGGCACTCTTATTCTGTGAAGAGTGTCTCATGCGCAGATGTCCGGGAAATGGGCATGTTCTGGTAAGTTTTTTTTTTTTTAAATATATTACTGATCACTCTCGATCAATAATATATTAATACATCCCTCATTGCCACTCGTTGCTGAAAATGAGTGGTTTCATTTGCCTTCAGCTTGTGTCAGAACAGCTCAGCTTTGCTTTGCTGTTCTCGCTCAGCTATAAGCGCGTGAAACCACTCGTTTTCAGCAACGAGAGGCTCCAGGGGATGTATTAACACATACATTATTTGTCTGACTTTGATTACGCCATTATGGCATCACACATCTTGTACTATAAAAAGGCACTCAGTTATTGTGTCTTTCATCCACCGAGAAAGGAACCTGTGGTGTTCCAAAATGCGTCTGGAAGTTTTTTTCTTGTTGCACTGTGCA
This sequence comes from Neoceratodus forsteri, assembly GCA_016271365.2. Taxonomy (NCBI): domain Eukaryota; kingdom Metazoa; phylum Chordata; order Ceratodontiformes; family Ceratodontidae; genus Neoceratodus; species Neoceratodus forsteri. Next base: position 1,101,130,832 of record CM057451.1, read on the forward strand.
CAGTCAATTAAATGAAGCACCGTTAACAATAATGAGCAGTTGTTTATTTTTCGGTTTGGGTGAGTACTGGATTTGTATATTTTTATGCTCCTTGTTTTATCCAGGCACCCGCTTTTCCCAGTGCAGACCTCTGTCTTGTTTCATACATGTGTCAGTGGCTCAGCAGGTAGCGCACTTGCCTCTGAGGCCGAGAGATCAGAAGGCTGTGGGTTCTATCCCAATACTGACACTGTAGTGCAACATGAGGGGGGTGCCGCACTCCTGAGGTGACGTCTTTTGGATGAGATGTTAAAGTGAGGTCCCATCTGCCTGTTCAGGTGGATGTTAAAGATCCCATGGCACTTCTCGAAAAGAGTAGGGGATTTTTTATTGAATACTTTGGACTTCATTATCAAAACATACAGAAAAAAAAAACATAACAATACATCCATCACCAATATCACATAATCCAATAAGTTATTCCATTATATGCAATGTTATATATTGTAACTATCCATATTATTGGCACCACTCTTCACAATTAACCCATGAATGCACCACCCTCACATTTGCATATGTACACATATCATTACGTTCGCTTGCGCGCATGAGCAAGGAACGTTTTGGGAAAGTAGCACACTTTGGAGGTGTGCCTCTCCCTTTCAATCCACTGCTCCATTGAGCAGGCGTGGCGGTTCTGCACCAATGGGTGCGGGAGCTGTGTATGACAGCAGTGGTCTTCGCTTCAAAGAAAACCACCGCTGTCATACAGAGCACCGCTTCATTCTTGCGTGGGATGGGTGGATGCTGATGACCGTGAAACACCCCAAGGCCCTGTAGAGAACGACAGGAGCATTCTCCACCCATTCTCTACACCCCGACTCGGCTCCTCACCATACAGCGCGCTTTGTCCTCAGCCAATCAGCGTCAGCCATCCTCCATTTTCCACGCCACCCGAGGCAGCCAGTGCAGCACGCCACCTTCCCGAAATGAACATTCAAGTTTTTTTATTGTAATTTTCTACAGCAAAAAATGTGCGTCCCAAAACCTTTTATACCAAATTGTGGGACAAACTGCTACTATAGAGCACTGCAAAATAATTAATTCACGAACAGAATTAGAAACACTATTAAAATAATAAGTTAAAATACATTCTGCGCTCCACCTATTGCCTGGTCAGCATTTCACACCAATCCACGAGCTATGCTCATGTTTATTCAGCAGGCTTATGAATCCACACCAATCCGCAAGCTCTGCTCATGTTTATTCAGCAGGCTTATGAATCCACACCAATCTGCAAGCTCTGCTCATGTTTATTTCACAGGCTCATGAATCCACACCAATCCGCGAGCTCTGCACATGTTTATTTCACAGCCTCATGAATCCACACCAATCCGCGAGCTCTGCTCATGTTTATTTAGCAGGCTCATGAATATTAATACTGTGTTAGTGGTATCCGCCAGTCAGCGGGATACCGGAGTAGGATATGGTGATCGGCAGTTATAAATATTAATGAATGCGGTTATTTGAAGTAAAAAAAAATCCTCTGGTTTCATGTTAGTCTAGCAGGGTTTTAATTCTGAAATTAATATCTATGTTGTTGTGTTTTGATGTTTCAGAATCATGTCGTCCATATTGCAGCCGTTTTCCGTGACCAAGGAGCCGTGCCGTGTGAGACATGGAGCCCCTAGCTCAGGTACAACCCTCAGCCACACTGCTGCGGCCGGTGCTGGCCCATCTGGCACCCGCGGGCGGCCCCGCCCGGGCTCTAGCCCTGTGGCAGAGTCCTGTGTCAGCGGCACGGGCGTGCTGCTGACCCACCCTGGCAAAGCAATCCCAGCCGGTAAGGATGGACACGGAGTTTGTGTTGCATGGTTTTAAATCTTTTTTTTTTTTTGCAGTCGCTGTCCATGAGAAATCTGGTTCCGAGGACAATGTTTCCATTCCGCCGTTGATATTTACTTTGTTTCTAGTTTTTAATTATTTGTTTTCTTCAATCTTTTTTTCTTGTATGATACCATAAATTATATTACGAACAGATGGAAATGTGAGAGAACCACGATTTGTTGCTGATCAACATTGTGAGCTCTTGTGACTGATCATTTGTTTCTGCTTGTTTGTAGGTGACGGCTGACTGGGCCAGTTTTTTACTGTTGTGTCAAATTAATTCTGCATATGAAAAGCAATCTTGGCCTGTATAGAGTTAGCAGACTGCCTTAAATTAATAGAAACTTTTAAGAGTGGTCAGCTGGTATTTCTTGTATCTGAAGTCCTTTTTACGTTCGCTAGCGTGCATGTGCAAGGAACGTCTTGGGAGAATGGGACACTTTGGAGGTGTGCCCCTCCCCTGCAATCCCCTGCTCCATTGAGCAGGCATGGCAGTCCCAGACCATCGGACGCTGGTAAGAGGACAGCGGTGGTCTCTCTTCAAAGAAACCACCGCTGTCATACACAGCACTGGCGGCCACGCCCCAAATCTTTTGCTGCCACGCTGGGAGCCCACCCCAGCATGGCAAATATCCCGCATCATCTGCCAACGGGGTGCCCAATCTCCCGTCGGCTCCACGCCCCCAGATCCTTCTGCCACGCTGGAAGCCACCCAGCGTGGCAAAGCCCCGCATTGTCTGCCAACGGGGTGCCCAATCCCCGCCAGCTTCACGCCCCCAGCTATCCTTTCTTTCTGCCATGCTGGGAGCCTACCCCAGCGTGGCAAACGCCCACGTCACAATTGTAAAAAAAACCCTGTAAATTAAAAACGCCCCACGCAGTCTTTCACCCACCCTCCCACAACCCGCACTCCACTCCACTGCGCACTGCCTCCCTAACACCCCTCCTCACCCCATACTTACCCGAGCTCGGCGCGGACGCAGTGGACCGGAACACGCCTGCACTCTTCAAAGCCGACCGCGAACTGAGGAAATGCCGTAAGCTGTATAATGGGCTAGATAGGGGTTTTCAACTTTATTGCATATCTCAGGCATTTTTGGAATTTTGCACCAAATTTTCGACATGGGGTTTTGGACCCTTCTCATGAACGATGTCACTGTCATGGCGTTATTCGGGCTCGAAGGGTGATTTTGCAGTCATTGCGCTAAATCACCCTTCGGACCTGAATAACACCATGACAGTGACATCACTCATGAGAAGGGGTCCCAAAAACCCCATGTTGAAAATTTGGTGCAAACATTCCAAAAAATGACTGTTTTACGAGTGCATGTTGCACAGTTCCTACACAGGCTCGTAAGTTCGCGAATTTTCAATATTTTCACTCCAGATTTTCAACATTGCCATTTTACCATACCTCCTTATGAGCAGTACAGCTGTCATTTTTCACATCCTGCCCAAAACGTGTTTCTGCCCATGTAGCGCACAATGGCGCAGTTGGTGTGCAAATCAATGTATGGGACACATTAAGAAAATCACAGTGACACTGTTCATTAGCAGAGGTCTTAAATGGCTATGTTGAAAATTTGATGACAAAAATTCCTAAAAATGATTGTTTTACGAAGTGTGTTGCTGACAGTTCCTACGCATGCTCAGAGGGTTTGCGAATTTTCAATATTTTCACTCCAGATTTTCAACATTGCCATTTTACCACACCCTCTTATGAGTAGTATAGCTGTCATTTTTCACATCTCACCCAAAACATGTTTCTGCCCATGTAGTGCACAATGGCGCAGTCGTATGCGAAATCAATGTATGGGACACATTATAAAAATCACAGTGTCACTGTTCATGAGCAGAGGTCTTAAAATGGCTATGTTGAAAATTTGGTGAAAAAATTCTTAAAAATGACTGTTTTATTTAGCGTATGCTATGCAGTTCCTACGCACGTCAGACAGCTTGCGAATTTTCAATATTTTCTACTCCAGATTTTCAACATTGCCATTTTACCACACTCCTCAGGAGCAGTATAACTGTCATTTTTCACATCCTGCCCAAAACGTGTCTTCCGCCATGTAGCGCATACATGGCGCAGTCATTGTGCGACTCAATGTATGGGACACATTTAGAAAATCACAGTGACACTGTTCATGAGCAGAGGTCTTAAAATGGCTGTGTTGAAAATGTGGTGAAAAATTCCTAAAAATGACTGTTTTACGAGTGTGCGTTGCGCAGTTCCTATGCACGCTCGTAAGTTCGCGAATTTTCAATATTTTCACTCCAGATTTTCAACATTGCCATTTTACCACACCTCCTTATGAGCAGCATAGCTGTCATTTTTCACATCCTGCCCAAAATGTGTTTCCGCCCATGTAGCGCACAATGGCGCAGTCGGTGTGCGAAATCAATGTATGGGACACATTAAGAAAATCACAGTGACACTGTTCATTAGCAGAGGTCTTAAATGGCTATGTTGAAAATTTGGTGAAAAATTCCTAAAATGACTGTTTCTGACGTTCGTTGCGCGGTTCTAAAGCAGGCTCGTGAAGTTTCGCAATTTTCAATATTTTCACTACAGATTTTCAACATTGCCATTTTACCACACCTCATCATGAGCAGTACAGCTGTCATTTTTCACATCCTGCCCAAAATGTGTTTCAGCCCATGTAGCGCACAATGGCGCAGTCGGTGTGTGAAATCAATGTATGGGTTTTTCGTCCAGCCTGTGTCCAGTCTTGGGTATCGTGAGTAATCATCAGGGTAGCTCCCTGCAACAACAGCCTAATCTAAAAGTGTGTCATCTGATTGTCTTGTTTTCTTTATACAAACTGAGCCCTCCGACTCCAGATTACAAATAGTGTGTGTTGTGCATGTTGTTTTCTTCCATCACAGGGCCCCAACCAGCTGCAACATTCCTGGGTAGCCCTCCATTCTCCATCTGGGTACCCAGAGTGTGTGACTGTTTATGGACCCTGAAGTGCATGCATAACTGTTTGATTGATAGAGCCTTTAAGCAAATTAACCTGATTACGCCCTTCCCTTGTTCAAGTCCCTTAAATAAATCAGATCTAACTCTTTTTTGCATTTACCCTGACTGTGGTTCCAGTTTGTGCAAGAGTATTGTACTGCTGTTATTTGCTATGTATAACTTTGTTTTGCAGGGGTCCCCAGGGCTGGGCCAGAGGAAAGCCCTGGTGGTAAGTGCAAACAGTGTGGGTACTTATGTGGTGTATCAGGGGTATTGTGAAAGTGATTATTGTGTATTGTTCCGGCCACTAGTAAGGAAAGAGGGGGGTTACAATGTCCCGGAGGGCTGTGCCCAGGTTAGCTTGACCACTACCAACTCTGACCTCCGGGTGGAGGCACCTGTTTCATAACTCAGGCCCCTTAACCTGCTACTAGCCAAGCAGGCAGGGGTAGCAGCCATTGGGATAGCGCCACCTAGGGGTTACATAAGCAACTGCCCCTCCAGTGAATTCCCTGGCAACCATATGATACGTGGATGATCTCACCATAGCAGATGTTACCCTTTCGGGGGCAGTTATGGTCCTGTGCTTGAGAGATCATGTCAGTTATGCTGAGGATGGTGAGAGCTCTGGTGACAGATGCTGAGCTGCAGAACCAGGCAGACGTGCCTACTATTTGTATGGGGAATATCAAACTGGGATATCAGAGATGTTGTCTCTAGCAGAGAGGCTGGGGAGACTGCAAGCCACTGCCAGAGGGCAGGCTAAGATACATGCGTTCAAGCTGAAGCCCAGCACACTGTCTGGTGAGAGTGAAGATTTGGTTAATGTGAAGCACCCAGAGTCAAGGTGGCCATTATTTATTGATTTAGTTTTTTTTTGACCAGGTAGATGCACTTGACAACAAAATGCCAATTTTCAGGCACGACACAGGAGATTACAAGGCACAATGGAAAATACAAAACAGCAAAGTTACAAAACGCTCCAAGAAACAGTAAATACAATAGGACATTAGAATTATGTCAGGCAGGAATCAGCAAGTCACAAACAGCAAATCGATAAGGCATTGTACATACTTGTGGTACAGCCAAAACCAATTGTAACAGAGTCAAAATATAACAGCAATAATTAAGTGAACATCATTAGAGCAGAAAACAACAACTAGTAGATTCAGGTACAGGAGTATTTGTCTGAGGCTCTTAAAAAGCTGAATAGCCAGTAATGTCACAGTGAATGCCCCTGCAGTGGTTCTGCCTCCTGCACAGCAGCTGAACTGACACCAAGGTGTCATGTAGTATGTGAGGAAAATGAGTGAACCCCAATGTGAATAGAAAGGTAGATTTGGTAAATTCAGAGAACAGAGTAGAAAGGCTCTCAGTCAGACCCAAGGTAGAATCTCACCTACTAGTGAACAGCAAAGAATAATAGGAGTCAAGGGCTCCATATGAGAAATCTGCAAAGGGTGAAACATTTTCATAAGAGGGCCAGAGATTCTAACTTCTGACTCGTATCCAAGGTAAGTATTTAGTCTGTCTTTTCAGTGATAACCAAGAGTGTTTCGAGGACTGTGTTCTGTGTGTGTAACTATAAATGTGAGAACAACTCATTATACATCAGAGAGATTTATTTCTGTTCTGACTGAACTGGTGGGTGTGGACTAAAACTCATCTCAATGTGAAGGGGAAAGGGGAGGAAATGATGCTGCAGATTGCAAATATGTAATGATTAGAATGGCGGTTTTGTACAGGGGAGGCCTCTGCTGTGCAGTTATCATTGATCCTCCTAGACACAGAAGGCATCCCTGGGGCAGCCTGCCACCTACGTTTTCACCCGATGTCAAGAGAGAATTATCATATGGGATCTCCCCTCAGCTGAGAGTGCGGTTAGCAGCAGAGCTTGTTCAGGGGCCTCCTGGGACTGCTTGCCACCTAGTCTGGAAGTGGGGAGAACAAATATTAAAGACCATAAACAGAAGATGGTGAAGTGGGGGTTACACACATACTCCTTGGTCTCAGTTCAGAAAGGTTGACGAAGCACTTGCATCAAGCTCTGTATTAAACCTGCAGCTGTGCCAAACAACACTGAAGCAGCTTGTGCCCAGTTCAGAAAGGCTGCATGCATTTGCGACAATTTCCCTACTTTACAGCTGCTTGTGCCAAGTATTTGGCACAAACCCTGTAAAAAGGTCCCCCGTCTGCCGCAAAGTTAGACCAGCAAATGGTGGTCTAACTCACAGCAAAATGGTGCACGGGATCGTGAATCCTTATTGATGGCCACAAGCCCCATGCACCAAATATTTGATGCACCTGGGGCTTGCACCAATCCAGCTCATCTCTGAATCAAGCCCCTTTGTATTTCCTGCCCCCAATACTAAAATACTGAGAATATTTGCAAGACCAGAAAATGTTTTCCCTTTGGATTTCATCAGGGTCCTGCTGTTTGCCCAAAAAGAGATGTCATCCTCCTTTGTGTATGACATTAGAATCCATTGCCATGGAAATGACTGATGATGCTGTGTTGATGAGCTGGTGAGGGAAAGAACTTGATGGCCTAGTTGTTTTTCCTATAATCGTATGTAAGCCCCCTCTCTTTTGAGAGGGGCTTATTCACCGTTTAGGGACCCCATCTGTCTTATAGCCCCCAGAGTTTAGGCAATTTGTAGTACTTTGGGGGTGCAATTTCCACTTGTCACCATTCAGTGGCAGCAGAGAGCAGGGTTTCAAGGATAAATAGGCAGGAAAAGGTAATTTGAAGAGGTTGCTGGGGTAGGAGAGTGGGAGACCGGCGGGCACTGCAGGGTAGTGCGGCGTGGGGGCTCCCCCCACCCACGTTAGTCTGGCCGGCTTTTACAGCGGCAATGTGTTGGGTCCCCTGGGAGAGCATCCATGGGAGGGCACCAAGAGAGGCAGCTGCACGGCCATATGGTTTGGGGGCCTGGGCTCTGGGGGTCTGTAGGGAGAATGGTTGGCCATCAGGGAAGAGGTGCAGGATAGGTAGGCCCCTGGGGTTCGGGTTAGGCCCCGATAGTACACTGGTGAGGAGGCCTAGGGGAGCCTCTGCCCATGTAAGGGCCTGTTTGGAGGGACAGGCCTTGGGGCTGCTGGTCTTTAGCCAAGTGGACTGCGGAGTACCCTGGAGGTATTTATCCTCTGGTGCTGGTTTGCACACATCGGGCTGCAAGTTGTGTAAGTGAGAGGGATGGTTCTGGCAGCCTTAAATGCATGCCCTGTGTTTACTCCTTGATTCAGGATGCTGAAGGAGAATTAGAGGTGGTTCTGGGGGGACCAGGCACATCAGGAAAGCGACCTAGGTGAGAGAGAGAAATGGCGTATGGTTAGGTGGGTTTTGCTGGTGCCACACCATCCGTGTTCCTTGGAGGCTGGAAGTAAGAGCCAGGGAACAGGTTAAGGAGAAACTGTTTACTTCTTAAAGAGGGAAAAATAAGAAGCCCCCTTTAGGTAAGCAGGAAGCTCTGTAGGTACTTACCTGTGCCAGTGGAATTGTAGGGAGCTTCACGGTCCAGGATAAGAGGTCGTTGTGTTCCTGGGGAAAATTGGGCCTGCTGTATGGTGAGCTGTTAAAGACCTTGCTCTGCCTTAATTACTGCCATTTTTTGCTGTATAAAAGTTTAGCCCAATGGAGCTGATAGTGAACTTCAAGTCACAAATGGACCCTGTAGCCCACCTGAATCACCTGGGCTCAGGAGAAAATGAAGTGACTAGTGTTGTAAGAAAAGTAATTTGGAGTGGCGTTTCAGTTTGTGATTAAGGATATAGATGAACAGCAAATCCTTAAAGATTTCAACCTTCCAAATGAGATTTTCAGGGGGTCTTAGTCGATTGATTCCTGCACCGCTGGGCTTCAGGATTCTGGGAGAGTTCTTGTGGCCAAGACGCAAGAATGAAGATATACCAGCCTGGGGGTTCCCTTCTGGTTTTGGGGTGCCCTTGGAGTTCCTGGCCATAATTCCTGAAGGTAACCACAGCCTTTTGAAGACGTCTTCAGGCAGGCCAATTTTGTTTTCTTCCAATGCTTTGAACCCAAGTGCTTTGTGGTAAGATGTCTGTGATGTGGATCCCACTCCTCAGGAACATTGTGTTTTTGCTCCAAGACATAGGGTGAGGGGGAGGACCACACATATTTGTGTATTATACATCAAAAGCATGGGATCCTGATGTAACACATAGACAAGCAGCAGAAGCCAAGCAAATCCAACAAGCAAAGATTCTGTTTTCAGGCAGCTGTCCTTAGTGATACAAAGTAGAGATAAATACAGAAACTATGTGAAATATCAGCTAAACTGTGTCTATACTTGCCCCATCTCATCTCTCACCAGACTGGATACTCTCTGCAATGCCTTCTGCCGTTTCGCCTCTAATGATCCCTCTCGTACCCATCACTGCTCCTTTTACACTAATCTTTTGATTCCACCCCTTGCCTGCCACTGCCTCATTCATTGTGCTTCTTTCCTTTCTAAATACTGGTTCTCATCTCTCCCTCCTTACCTTTCCTGTCTCCTGTCCCTTCCATCTTCTACGCCCTTCACTCTAGGGACTCTGGTGCCTTCTCCATTCCAGACTCCAAATACACTACTGAGCAATCCATTTTCTTCTCCCGTCTTCCCTTATTTATTTATTTATTTTAGTCTTTGGTAACCAGGTAAGGCGCACTGTTGGAACAAGCGCCTTTTTTCAGGGTTGACCCTGGAGCACTGGGGTGATTAAGTGATTTGCTCAGAGTCACACAGTATGCAAGTGGAGGTTGTGGGAATCAAACCCCGGTTTGCTGGATGTACCAAGCTCATTCACAGCTCATTATTTTAACCTCTGGACTATACTCAATCAATCAATCAAAATCTTATCCAGGTGAACATCATTGAGCAATGCTCATTTACAAGATGGACCTGAGTAGAACAAGGTCAGTTGCACATAACAGGAACCATACATATGTATATACACAATAGACAAGGTAATACAAAAGGAAAAACATCAATATTCAAGTCATCATAACATAACGCATAAGGGCATAAAGCATATTTCATTTACAAGTTGCAATAATATATCGAAACATAGAAACATAGAAGTTGACGGCAGATGAGGACTGCCAGGCCCATCCAGTCTGCCCATTTCTTTTTCTACCGTATGAATGTGCCATCGGCCTTTGCTCTGCCAATGGCCTATCTATTCATACTCATCTGTATTGCTCCCTTATGCCTATCCCATGCCTGTCTGAAGCCCTGCACTATATTCATATCCACCACTTCCTGAGGTAGGCCGTTCCATGCATCCACCACCCTTTCTATGAAAAAGAACTTCCTCACATTACACCTTAATCGGCCTCCCTCTAATCTCATGCTGTGTCCTCTTGTCCTGCTATTTTTCTTATATTGAAACATGTTAGATTCTTTCACCTTGTTAATGCCTTTAAGGTGTTTGAATCTTTCAAGCATATCACCTCTCTCCCTCCTTTGCTCTAGGGTATACATATTGAGCTCAGTTAATCTGTCCTCATATGTTTTCTGATGCAGTCCCTGCACCATTTTGGTTGCCCTTCTCTGGACTGCCTCAATTTGGTTAATGTCCTTGTGAAGGTGTGGCCTCCAGTACTGCACACAGTACTCCAGATGAGGCCTAACCAGTGTCTTGTAAAGAGGGATTATTACCCCCCTCTTCCAACTTGTGATACCCCTACTAATACACCCCAACATCCCTCTAGCCTTACCTACTGCTTTAGAGGTCTGCTTGGATGATTTCAGGTCATCGGTGATGATGACGCCCAAGTCTCTTTCTTCCCTTGTGACTGCCAGCAACTCCCCTCCCAGCCTATAGATGGCTTCAGGGTTTCTCTTCTGGTGGCTCTTCTTTTATTTTGTTATGGCAGTTTTTCATCTCATTAACTTGGTTCCCAGTAAAAGTAATCAGAATTTAAAAGCTTTTTCTCCTGAGAATCGGTTTTGGCTCAAAGGTTCTGATAGAGTGATTTGTATGGGAGTGCAAGATTTTGCTGTGGAGGTGGCGAGTGCATGATTTTGCTGTGGATTTTTGTTATCTTTATCCGTGCACCCCAACCCTGTGTAAACCTCTTCACTTGCAAATTTATTTGTGTGGGACCCTAGTTTTTTATCCAGGTCTTCGGTGTTTGGCATGACTAACAGACACAGGAAAAAAAAAACAGGACCAACAGGCTTTAAAAGTGTAGAAATTGCTTCCAGCTCCTGACAACGGCAGACTGCCATGAGGTATGTTTAAGGTGCCTGGGTCCAGATCACGATTTTACCAACTGTGAACTCTGTATATTGTTCTGCCCTAAAACCCAAAAGAAAAGGACTAAAAAAGAGAAGAGTTTGTAGTTTCACAGTCTACCTCCATGTCACCAAAATATAAAAGCTCTAAGGGAGTTCCTAATGATGGTGGAAAGCACACATTAGAGGGTTCATCTTCTGAAATACAGCAACAGTCCCCGTCAAAGGGACAGAGGGAAAACATAAAGCTGCTCAGCCATCAGATAAGTATGGTGAAGATACCAGGGTTCAGAAATGGGGAACCCTGAGTCCAGTGATGGCAAAAATACAAATAAAAGAACCTCAGAGCAGGCACCAGAAACAGTGTCTGCTAGAAAAAAAGAATATCTTTACAACTCTTCCTGAAAAAGATAAATGCCCTCAACAGAGAACATAGTAAAATATTACTTTTTTTTCAGGCCTTCAGGTCATGGAAATTTTCTGAACATGCCTGCCCCCGCTCAGGCTCTCTAGCCAACCCCTCATGGAGGAGAAATGTATTACTAAGAGTAAGATAAAAGTGAACCTACTGAACCAGATGGCTTACCTGAGCAGGAACTGGACTCCCCTCAAAGGCCTGTAGAGGATTACTCATCTGTTTCCTCTTTTGCTGGCAGATAGCGAACACTCTCAACATTCTACTTCAAGAAACAGAGGAGAATGAGGAGGAAGTAGAATTCATGGATATGATGGGATTAGCTCCTACAAGGAGGTTGCTGGTCCCCATACACAAATCATTACAAAAAGCCACTTTAAATATTATGTCTGCACCTACTTCAGCAGCAGCCAATAGATAAAAAAGATTTAAAAAAGTATGAAGCAGACAGACAGATGGGGGATTAGAATACCTGTATGCCAACCCTGATTATCAAGGTGTAGTCCAAGCAGCTGCCTACGAGAGGGCTAAGGTCCCTTTCTCTGTATAGTCCCCTGAGAAAGACTCAAGAAAAGCAGATACAATGGCCAAAAAGGTTTATATATATCAGCTTAACTGCTCATCAGGAAAGCAGCTTACTCAGCTCTGTACATAATAAAATTAGAGGTGAGTAATGAGCACAGTTAAAGTGGCAAAATGTGGAATAATAACTGCTCTTTGTGAAAACCACGATGTACGTCAGATTAGGATGGGGAGGAAATACCAGGAAGATAGAAGTGGAGTAGGGGGAAGGGGGAAAGTCTAAAAAGGAAAAAAAGGAAAGAAAGGAACTACCAGGATTGGGGGTGGGGTTGGGGGTGGTGTAGTAGCGACTAGAGGGGCTGCCAGCCCTTCATTTGGAAAAACCTTTGCCCCACACTTTGTCTGTAGGGTTACTGCCTTTTAAGAAGCCCCAAGTGGGACATTTCTTACTGAAACATGATATTTCGCAGGACAGTACGTAACCTTGACCAATGCAACAGACTTGTTTTCTGTATATAATCAGAATGGGTCTATGTGATAATGGCGAACGCCTAAATACGATCACCGTTATCACTCAGTCAGAGTGCCGAACACATTTTCAGCACTCTGAAAACCCCAGCGCAACAGAACAACAGCGCCAGGACATAATTTACTGCTTTCTGTGGTTGGGGGGCTTCACCCCCCACATCACCCTACTTAAGGATTCTCAACTCCAGGGGGGTGCATGTTGGGGGGGTCAAAGCAGTAAAATTAAAAGGTTCGGACTGGGTGCAATAAAAAAATCGCACCAGCGCCCGGACCTGAACCCAGTACCTCTGCCACCCCAGCCACTAGCCAATCCCCGACACCAAGATGCAGCTCGACCAGCAACTGCAGCGCCACCCTCTATAGCCTCTCCACCCCCTCCCAGCCCACGCTTGCCGTGCTCGCTCCCACCTCCCCATGCGCGTATGAATAGCAACATCCTGTCGCCTAGTTTGCCCACCCCCTCATCCGTCGCCCACCTTCTCGCCGCCATGAGTGGACTGCGCCGGGAAGGAGTTGCCATAATGGACGGTGCCCTTCCTCATGTGCCCACTTCACGGGTTACCATCAGAATTAAGGCTAAGTATTGTAGTTTCTCGGTTGCGTCTATTGTTTCTAATCATTTTAAGGTATTTTAGTTAAGGTATTATAGTTTTCTTCAACATTTACTGGAAAGTCAGAAAATATTTTTTCTAATAAAATGTCAGGACATGTAGTATTTTTCACGTTTTTTTGCAGGACACAGATGCCCAAATCAGGACTGTCCTGCAAACAACAGGAGAGGTGGTAACCCTCTCTGTCTGTCCTCCTCCAATCAGTCACTCCAGTATCAGCTCAAAGTCCTCTTCTTTCCCTCTTGCATTTGCCCTGGCTAGTCTGTCCAGTGTCCTCTCCCTTCTCATGGATTGTTTGTGACCTCTGTGCTCCTTCGCCTGATTTATACTTGTGACCTGAAAGCCTACCCTTGTTTGGGTAATTCCCTTTTTTCACTCTTTCCCGACTGCACCACAATTTTGTTTGTTTAATTGATTTTTCTGCCGATACATCCTCTTTAGATGTACTGTTACTCTCCCACTGTTTATTCCACTTGGAAGGCAGTGGAGGAAGCCTACAGTATCTGGACTTCAGCAAGGACACTGCACTGTGCCATACAGAATGCTGATTAGGAAGTTGACCAGTTTGGGGGTGACAGACAAAATGTTTAAGTGGCTTTGCAATTGTCTGACAGGAGGCAGAGGGTAGTGGTAAATGGGACACACTCTAAGGACGATGGGGTAACTGTGGGGTACCACAAGATTTAGTGCTGAGTCTGGTCCTCTTGAATATCTTCAAAATGGACATTGCAGAGGAACTGCAGGGGAAGGTCTGTCTTTTTGCAGATGACACCAAGATCTGCCATGGGGTGGACACCTAAAAGGGACTAGAGACAATGCACAGGAATTGGGAGTGGTTGAAGGCATAGTAGTTGGGGTTCAATGACAAAAATCTCAAAATCTAACACCTAGGGTACAGAAACCTCAGTGCCGAGTGTAGAATGGAGGGAGGGGAAGGGGTTCGCAGTCACTAGGCACTCAGAGTTATTTCAGAAGACCTCAAGACGGCAGCACAGTGTGACAAGACCATGGGCAGGGCTAGTAGGGTGCTGGGGTACACGGGAAGGGGCTTCGCCAGCAAGAGAAGGGAGGTTGTGCTGCCACTGTACCGCTCTTTGGTATGCTCCCACATGGAATATTGTGCCCAGTTCTGGAGACTGCACCTAAGGAAAGACAGACAGGGTGGAGGCGGTCCAGACAAGGGCAACCAAGATGGTGCAGGTGTTACAAGAGGAGAGACTGAGGGATTTCAATATGCATAATCTGGAGGACAGGAGAACATGCTGAAGTGTGGCATGATCGAGACCTTCCAATACCTCACAGGGGTGAACAGAGTACAGGGAGGTAACCTCTTCCATAAGACAATGCACTCCAGGACTAGGGGGCATGCAGTGAAATTGGGAGGGGAGAAATTTCAGCAAGGATGTGAGGAAGTACTTCTTCACAGAAAGGGAGGTAGAAGCATGCAACAGACTACCACCTGAAGTCGTGGAGGCTAGAACGGTGGAAGGTTTCAAGCATGCAAGGGATAGACACAGGGGCATATTAGTACAAGAAACAGAGGGGGGGGGGTCCCTGGAAACTAGTTAGGTTTGCAGAGATGCAACAGGCAGGGAACCCTTGAGCAAACTGTGTGGGCCTAGTGATCCTTTTCTGCCAGCAAATTCTTTGTTTCTTCGTTACACTGCCATGCATTGTTTATTTTGCCCTTCTTTACAGTATATTTTGTCTATACCTGTCTACTTTTATTTTCACTTTCGGTTGTACATTTTGCCAGCAACTTTTTTGTCACTATTGACTATAATAATAATAATAAATGTTTAATTGTTCAACACAGTGTTATTACAGTACATAGACATTTTTGGAAAACATAATTAAAAGAAAATACATAATAAAGGAATAATGCCCTCCAGGGTGGGTGTTATGCTGGGATAACATCCCACCTCGGGTGGTTGGGCCCGATGCCACCGTCCGAGGGTGTCCAACACTCGAGAAGGGATGTTATCCCAGCATAACACCCACCATGGAGGGCATTATTCCTATTATACAGTGGCTTGTTGTTTTATACAGAAAAAAAAAAGAATTTTAAAGAATTTTATTTAGTGTTTAAAAATATTTTTTTAAGAAAAGATGCAAGCAATGTATGGTTGTCTTCCAGCATATCATCAGCAGGGATGTTATGCCAGGATAACATCCCTGCTGTGATGGCCAACTGACCAATCAGGAGCCAGGATTCTTTCTTGCCATTGTATAATGTTGCACAGACTATTCCTTGTCAAAGAGTACACCACAACCATGTACCAACATTATTGCACACCTTCTCTTTGTCATATGATACATTTACTAATACAATTGAGACATACCCTTCATAAAGTGCAGTGCAAAACTCTCTAGTTCAGTTACTATCCCTGGTTGTCTAACAAGCTCTTTTCCATCTATCTAGTAACTCATTTATTAATTTATTTTCTTCTTCTGATTTATTTATTTATTAATTTATTTGACTTTGGTATTTAGCTATGCTCATTAGAAAGCTTCCAAAACATCTAATAGTAAATTCATCTTTTGCAAAAAAGAGAATTTGCATTAACACTTCCTTCCGCATTTCAATGTCTTCCTGCCTACAGCATTAAAAAGTTTTGCTCAAAAATTTTATACAATTAGAATTATAGCGGTTGCAGGTCCATAGGACGTGTAGTAAGTCCTGCAGCTCACCACTACCACAATCACATTTAGGTGATGTTTGTCTTGTCACATCATATCTAGCTAATAGCAAATTGATTTCTTGTATCTCAAACGTATATCTTTTAAATGTTGCCCTAATCTTTGGGGCTGTTAATACATCTAAGTAATACCGGAATTCATAACTTTCCACGTTGTTGGCGTACCATTTTGAATATCTGGTGCCTTTGATATTTTTTTCTCTAAATCTATCCAACAATATTTTACTCTGTTTGTGATATAAGGTACTGTACATATTATTTACTCAGTACTATGTTTTGTTTATGGCACTTCAAAAGGTGCAGTAAGTCATATTTCCCCAGAGCCACTCTAACACTCTTATACCATTTTGAATCTTCTAGCACTTACTTCTCCATTGCAACCACTCAAGCACTTGTGCTGTGTCTGTCCTGACAAGGCTCTTGGCTGCACCACACTGCCCCTCCGCCACACCCACCCCCCAGTCCCAACCCTTATTTTCCGCTTGCCACTTCCTTCCTAATGTTCCCTGGGCATCACATCTCTCTTGTAGGAATTTGTCACTATACTTCCAAATTGTCCATTAAATGTTATTGTCTTATACCATGTAGTGTGTTAACATTAACATGTTCCTGATCTGTCACACTGTAACCTGCCTATTGATGACTGCCTGTACTATCGACGTGGAACCTTTGTAAAAGAGCCTCAACTCAAAGGTACTTGTAATCCTAGATTCAAATAAATAAATACATAAATAAATAAGCACTTTCTGTCTACCCATTGTTCTTCCTCTTGTAAACATTTCTTTGCCAGTCTATCTTGGGGAAGTCTGGTTAGTCTCAACCAAAAACTCAGCTTTCTAATATTGAACAAGGCATTTACATTCTCCAAACCCAGCTCTGCTCTTATAGCTGGGAAACAGGAACCGACTGCAAGAACATTCCTCAGCATCTTATAGACAGGAACCATCAATTTATTTCTGTTAGTACTGTCCCAATATTGACTACGCTTTTCCACTAAATGTATTTGTCTCCCTGTACTTGTTCCCTGAGTTGCACCTGAAAATGAACCTTGGCTCAGTATGCCTTTCCCAGTTACCAATTTTCAATCAATAAATAAACTCAAAAAGATTTCCTTGAAGCGTCAGAAGCTCTGTACTGTATATCTGCAAATGGTTCTTTACTTACACCTACTGGCCAAACACAAGCACTGCACAAAATTTTATTTTAAACTTACCACTCACTGCATTTGAGACAGTGGGACCGGAATGAGTTCCAAAGGCTTGCATCCCACATGCATCTGGTGGGATTTTCAAACGCATCCAGAAATGGATGTTTGCAACAATCCCGCCCACGCCTGAGTTTCTGCACATGTGGGACACTGTCTGGGCCATAAGTGCTCAATCATACTTTGGATGCCTTACCACTTAAGGCCAGAAACAGCAGTATGCATCCAAACTTGGAAGTGTACTGCCATGATTTGGGTTTGACTGTTGCAGCTGGTGCAGCCCACTGAAAATAAGAACAACTTGTTCAGGATTCCTGGGGAAAGATGAAGCAGGGACCCATTTGGCTCATGAGCTTTAACACAGAGAAGCTGAAAGACTAGAAATGAATAACATGGCCAGTAAGCTCAAGGAACAGCCCCCTAACATTACCAATAGAAGTTCTTATTTCAGCCAGCTCGTATACAAGATCACCAGTGCAGTCTATCCACTGTGTCAAGTTTTTAATGTTACAAACTAGTTCCAAACTTTTTTCCTTTCACAAATCATCCGAGAGAATGCATGTACAGGGAAGGGGTGACAAAAATGGTGTCCGGGATACGGCATAAGTCATATGATGAGAGATTCAGGGCTCTCAATATGTACTCCCTGGAGGAAAGGTGGGGGGGGACATGCTAGAGACCTTCAAGTATCTGAAGGGGATCAACAGGGTACCAGAGGGGAGCATCATTCACAGGAAGGGAAATAGCAGAACAATGAGGCACAACATGAGACTGAAAGGGGAGAAACTTAGGGGGAGCTTGAGGAAATTTTACTTCACTGAAAGGGTGGTGGAGAGATAAAACAGTCTCCCTCAGGAAGTGGTGAGGGTGGCCACAGTTCAAGGATTCAAGAATGCGTGGGATAGGTACATAGGAATTATCAAGCTAGGGCGAAACGGGTGGAACGTGTCATAGCATCTAGGGTACCTTAAGCATTAGAAAGAGGGACAGAGAAGACTGGATGGGCCACAAGGCTCTTATATGCCAAAAACATCTATGTATCTATGGAATTCACATTAGCTGGATGGAGGAGATTTCTGTACTGGTATAAACTTCTAAGTTTTCTGTTTTACAGTTTAAAAGATGGCAAACTCTGTTTACATAGAAACATAGATATAGACTTTGACGGCAGATAAGGACCACTTGGCCTACCCAGTCTGCCCATTTCCCTTCCTATTGGATAAGCTGCAGATTCTAGTTAACCAACAGCCTACTTCCTTCAACCCCCCACTACAATTGCCTTATGTCTGTCCCATGCATGTTTGAATTCCCCCACTGTTTTAGACCCAACAATCTCCCCAGGAAGGCGGTTCCATGCATCCACCACTCTCTGTGAAAAAATTTTCACATTACCCCGAGTCGTCCCCATCTCTATTTTAAATTGTGCCCTTTGTTCTTACACATCTCCTTTTCTGAAAGATGCTACCCTCCTGGACTTTGTTGATTCCCTTGAGGTACTTAAAAGTTTCTATCATGTCCCCCCGTCCCTCCTTTCATCAAGGGTATACATATTAAGCTCTCTCAGTCTCTCTTCATATGGTTTCTGATGGAGACCCTGCACCATTTTAGTTTTCCTCCTCTGGACTGCTTCCATCCTGTCTATGTCCTTGCGTAGATGGGGTCTCCAAAACTGTACACAGTATTCCAGATGGGGTCTCACCAACTGTCTGTACAGAGGGATCACCACTTCCCTTTTTCTACTTGTGATGCCCCTTCCTATGCATCCCAGTATCCCCCCTGGCTCTCCTTATTGACTTCTCACATTGCTTACCCACCTTTAGGTCATCTGATATGACTACCCCCAAGTCCCTTTCCATTTTTATGTTTGCTTGCACGCATGTGCAAGAAACATAGTGCCATCATACGAGTTTTCCAGAGGTGTGTCAGCCTCCTCCAATTCAGTCAGTGTATTTGCAGACGCGGTCGCAGAGCGCCAATCACTGCTCCCGCTGTCTATGACAGCTGAAAATGCAGTGGCATACAGCTGAAAGGGAGGGCTCCGCTTGAGTGAGCAGAGCTCTCCCCCCCCACACACACACGCGCACACGCACGCACACTGCGTGCTCATGCGCCTTCCCCTTCCCCCCCACACTGTACAGCCGATGGGGTGCCCAATCCCCATTGGCTGCACCCCTGCCCAAAGAACCTGAGGTGCCACGCTGGGAGCCCACCCAGCGTGGCAAATGATGTTATGGCCGACGGGTGCCCAACCCCTGGCCGGCCCACTGTCTCTTCCCCCCATGCTGTCACCGACGGGGTTCCCAATCCCCGCTGGCTCCACTGTCCCCCCAGTACAGGGTGCCATGCTGGGAGCCCACCCCAGCGTGGCAACAGATGCCATGGCCCGGCGGGGTGCCCAATCCCGTCGGCTCCCGCTAGCCGTCCTTCTGCCATGCAGAAGGCCACCCTAGCATGGCAAGCGTCCCTGTCGTCTTTTTCAACAAAACCTGTAAAGAAAAACGGTCCCTCGCAGTCTCCCTGCCCCCACAACCCGCACTCCACCCACTGCGCACCTGCCTCCCCACACCCCCTCACCCCATACTTACCTCCGGAGTCCGTCGCGACGATCTTCGGTGGACCGGGAACACGTCTGCACTCTTCAAAGCTGACCACGAACTGAGGAAATGCTGGTAAGCTGTATAATGGGATAGATAGGGTTTTTTCAACTTTGTTACATATCTCAGGCATTTTTTGGAAGTAGCTCACTCTTCCCCCCCAGCTGCTGCTGGTCTGACACTGAGCAAGGAAGAAGGAGGCTGCTGAAGAATATAGGAAGTTACTGTCCCAGAACAGGAAGGGTGAGAGTTGTAAGGAGAGGAGAGGAGAGAGTAAGCATACAGAGAAACAGGAGAGGGGACACAAAATAAGACATGATAGGAGTGGTGCAGTGCAATGGCTGTGGGGCGGCAGTGTTCTGGGAGACATTCTGGAGGCTGTGATGCTGCCCTATTTGCAGGCACCTCTCTGGTCTGAGGGAGGAGGTTGCCCGTCTCCAGGCTGACCTGGCTAGGATTCGTGAAACCTCCTCCCCACCCAGGGACCACCAGGGCCAATGCCACTACTTCAGAGGTTGCCAAGAAAGAGGAGAGGCTGGACCAGGGTGGGCTCAGGGAGGGAGAGGGTGGTGGAACAGAGTTGCATCCCTCCAGCTGTACCACTCCACAATTCATTCGCTCTTCTGGTGGATAGTGGTTCCTCTACAGAGGCACCTGCAGTGGAGACCAAGGAGGATGCTGGGAACCTTCACAAAGGAGACCCACAGAAGGGTGGCATGAGACCCCACAGGGGAAGGAAACAACTCCTGGTGGGGGACTCAGTCATTGGGGGTAGAAATGGAGGAGGAAGGGGAGAGGGAGGTAAGGTGCCTGCCTGGCGCCATGGCTTGGAGGGACAGGAAGCGAATCCTCAGGATCGTGGGAGCAGCTGCACGAGGGAGGGAGCTGGATGTCATTGTCCACCTAGGGACAAATGACCTGGCTAGGAATGGGATCAGAGCAGTGCAAGAGGAGTTTGTAGAGTTGGGAAGGGGCCTTAGACAAGTAGCACATACAGTAACCTTCTCAGAGGTGCTGCCTGTCTATGGCAAGGGTGATGCTAGGTACTCCTCACCAGGAATTCAATGAATGGTTGAAAACTGTGTGGAACTCAGGGTTTTGGCTTCATTGGGGATTGGGAGCCACTCTGGAGGATGCAGACCTATACTGGTGCAATGGTCTGCATCTGTCCAGGGGGAACCAGGATCCTAGGTGAGAGGTTTAAATGCTTCATTGGCAAGCATTTAAACTAGCCAAGGGGGGAGGCACTGAAAAGGAGCAGGGAAATCCCAGCCTCCCCCCACAAACAACAGTAATTAGTGAGGTAAACACCAAGGTAGAGAAGTCATTAGGGAGCAGGACAGAAGTAAATGTAAAAAAAGGCAAAGGCAGTAAGGACAGGAATGGGGCTAAAAGGGGTAAGACCATCAAAAAGTGGAGGGTGATGAGTACCAATGCCCGTAGTCTGTTTAACAAGCTTGCTGAACTAGTGGCCTTGATGGAAGAGGGTTGTCTGGATATTGTGACAGTCACAGAAACATGGTACACAGAGAACCATGACTGGGATGTCAACATACCAGGATACACAATCTACAGGAGGGACAGGGAGGGTAAAAGAGGATGAGGAGTAGCTCTTTATGTAAAGGAAGGGATCAAAGCAACAGAACTAAAGAGTAAACAGGGAGCAGATGAGATACTCTGGTCACCCTGGAGACAGGAAATGGCACCACAATCCACATGGGGGTTGTATACAGACCCCCATCTCAGGGGGAGGAAATGGACAAGGAAATGATAGAAGGCTTCCTTAGAATGGCAGAAAAAGGGGAGATATTGTTGATGGGGGACCTGAATATGCCAGATGTTAACTGGAGCACCTTTGCTGCAGGCACATCCAAGAGCAGGGTCATTCTTGATGCCCTACAGGGGGCATGCCTCAGACAGCTAGTATTGGAACCCACTCAGGAGGGAGCAATCTTAGACCTGGTATTCTCAAATGGGGACGGAGAAAGAATCTCAGATTTAGAAGTGGGTAGCCATCTGGGAACAAGCGACCACCAAACAGTGTGGTTCACGATAAACACAGCCATACAATCAAGCCATACAAAAGTAAGAGTATTGGACTTTAGAAGGGCTGACTTTGGGAAAATGAGAGAGTGCCTCAGAAAAGCACTAGCAAACAGACAAGAAGGAGGGGTGGAGGAACAATGGGGAGTGATCAAAACAGCCATCACAGAGGCAACAAGCCTTTGTGTAAAGCAAAACATGATAGAAACTTTCAAGTACCTCAAGGGAATCAACAAAGTCCAAGAGGGTAGCATCTTTCAAAAAAAGAGGTGTGCAAGAACAAGGGGGCACAATTTGAAGATAGAAGGGGGGCGGCTCAGAGGTAGTTTAAGGAAGTATTTTTTCACAGAGAGGGTTGTGGATGTATGGAATGGCCTTCCAGAGGAGGTTATGGAGTCAAAAACAGTGGTGGAATTCAAGCATGCATGGGACAGTCATAAGGCAATTCTAGGGGGTGGGGGTAGGAAGAAGTAGGCTGCTGGGTAACTAGGATCTGCAGCTTATCCATCAGGTAGGGAAATGGGCAGACTGGGTGGGCCAAGCGGTCCTTATCTGCCGTCAAATTCTATGTTTCTATGTTAAAACACAACGAAGGAAAAAACTACTATGGTTCTCAAAAGAGGTGGCAGGGAAGGTTAAGGAGAAAAGGATAGCATTCAGGAAATATAAGGAAACACAGAAGAAGGACAGAGAACTTTATCAGTTAAAGCAGAAAGAGGCTGGGAAGGCAGTCAGAATAGCAAAGGCCCAAACCGAGGAAAGGATAGCCAACTCTGTTAAGAAAGGGGATAAGAGCTTTTATAGGTACATTAGGGAGCGAAGAAAGACCAAAGGAGGAATACTGAGGCTTAATAAAGGGGAGGGAATGTGGGTAGAGGGTGACAATGAAAAAGCAGGGATACTGAACGAATATTTCTGCTCAGTATTCACAAAGGAAGAGGAGGGGGAGGTACCTAAACCAAACAAGAGAAAGACTGTGAAGACGGGGGTCGATACCAGTCCATTTACAGAAGAAAGGGTTCTGAAAAAACTAATAAAATTGAAGGTGGACAAAGCAATGGGGCCTGATGGGATTCACCCAAGAATTCTAAAAGAACTAAGGGTAGAACTAATGACACCGCTGACTACTCTCTTTAACAAATCGTGGGAGGATGGAGTGGTACCTGAGGACTGGAGGAGGGCGGATGTGATTCCTCTTCACAAAAGTGGGAGCAGGACAGAGGTAGGAAACTACAGACCAGTTAGTTTGACCTCAGTGGTAGGTAAAATGATGGAATCACTTCTGAAGGAAAGAATTGTTGAGTACCTAGAGGCCAGTGGGGCACAGGACCCAAGGCAGCATGGAATCATGATGGGAAGGTTGTGTCAGACGAATCTAGTAGATTTCTTTGACTGGGTGACCAAAGTAGTGGACCAGGGAGGGGCTGTGGACATGGCTTACCTAGATTTTAGCAAGGCATTTGATACAGTCACACACAAAAGATTAATACACAAGTTAGCCAGCCTTGGAGTGGGTCCCAAGGTGGTAGCCTGGATAAAAAATTGGCTAGACAACAGGACGCAAAGGGTAGTAGTAAATGGAGTCCACAGTGAAGAAAGGAGGGTTACTAGCGGGGTACCGCAGGGTTCAGTACTGGGACCGGTCCTTTTTAATGTCTTTAAGTGACATTGCAGAGGAACTGGAAGGAAAATGATGTCTCTTTGCAGATGGCACAAAGATCTGCAACAGGGTTGATACACCAGATGGAGTGGAAAGGATGAGAAGGGACTTGGCAAGGTTGGAGGAATGGTCAAATGTATGGCAGCTCAGATTCAATGCAAAGAAGTGCAAGGTAATGCACCTGGGAAACAAAAACCCAGGGCAAGAGTGCACGATGGGAGGTGAGATACTGACAACAGTAAAAATGGAAAGGGACCTGGGGGTAATTATATCAGATGACCTTAAGGTGGGCAAGCAATGTGAGAAGGCAGTAAGGCAGGCTGGGGGAATACTGGGATGCATAGGGAGAGGCATCAATAGTAGAAAACAGGAAGTTGTTATCTCTCTGTACAGACAGTTGGTGAGACCCCATCTGGAGTACTGTGTGCAGTTCTGGAGATCCCATCTCCGCAAAGACATAGACAGAGTGGAGGCTGTCCAGAGGAGGGCAACCAAAATGGTGCAGGGTCTGCACCAGAAGACATACGAAGAAAGACTAAAGGAGCTTAATATGTATACCCTTGAGGAAAGGAGGAGAGAGGGACATGACAGAAACTTTCAAGTACCTCAAGGGAATCAACAAAGTCCAAGAGGGTGGCATCTTTCAGAAAAAGAGATGTGCAAGAACAAGGGGGCACAATTTGAAGATAGAGGGGACGGCTCAGAGGTAATGTGAGGAAGTATTTTTTCACAGAGAGGGTTGTGGATGCATGGAACAGCCTCCCTGAGGAGGTCGTGGAGTCAAGAACAGTGGGGGAATTCAAGAATGCATGGGACAAGCATAAGGCAGTCCTAGTGGGGGGTAGGAGGAAGTAAGCTGTTGGTTAAATAGGATCTGCAGCTTATCTGTTAGGTAGGAAAATGGGCAGACTAGGTGGGCCAAGCAGTCCTTATCTGCCGTCACATTCTACGTTTCTATGTTTGCACCAAATTTTCAACATGGGGTTTTTGGGACCCCTCCTCATAAATTCTTGCACTGTCATGGCGTTACTCGGGCCCGAAGGGTGATTTCGCAGCCACTGCGCGAAATCATCTTTCTGGAACGATTAACGAAACGACACTGCCAGTGTTCATAAGGTGGGCTCTCAAAAAGCCTATTTTGAACATTTGGTGGAAAAATTCCTAAAAATGACTGTTTTACGAAGCGCATGCTATGCAGCGTTCCTACACGACGTCAGTAAGTTCGCGAATTTTCAATATTTTCACTCCAGATTTTCAACATTGCCATTTTACCACACCTTCTTATGAGCAGTACAGCTGTCATTTTTCACATCTCACCCAAAATGTGTTTCCGTCCATGTAGCGCACAATGGTGCAGTCGGTGTGCGAAATCAATGTACAGAACACATTAAGAAAATCACAGTGACACTGTTCATGAGCAGAGGTCTTAAAATGGCTATGTTGAAAATTTGGTGAAAAATTCCCTAAAATGACTGTTTTACGAGCGTGCGTTGCGCAGTTCCTACGCACGCTCGTAAGTTTGCTAAATTTCAATATTTTCACTCCAGATTTTCAACATTGCCATTTTACCACACCTCCTTATGAGCAGTACAGCTGTCATTTTTCACATCTCACCCAAAATGTGTTTCCGCCCATGTAGTGCACAATGGCGCAGTCGGTGTGCGAAATCAATGTACGGGACACATTAAGAAAATCACAGTGACACTGTTCATGAGCAGAGGTCTTAAAATGGCTATTTTGAAAATTTGGTGAAAAAATTCCTAAAAATGACTGTTTTAGGAGCGCACGTTGCGATTTCCTCATGCGCTGGCAGAGTTTGCGGATGGTAATATTTGCACACCAGATTTTCAACAGTGCCATTTTACCAGCACTTCCTTATGAGCAGTGCAGCTACCATTTTTCATATCTCGCCTGAAAATTTGTTTCCGCACATGGAAGCGCATAATGGTACAGTCGATGCTGAAAACAATGTTTGGGACACATTAAGAAAATCACAGTGACACTGGTCATGAGCAGAGCTCTTAAAATGGCTATTTTGAAAATTTGGTGAAAAAATTCCTAAAAATGACTGTGTCACGAGTGAGCATTATGCAGTTTCCATGCACCCTCGTAGGTTCATGAATTTGTAATATTTTCAGTCCAGATTTTCACCAGTGGCATTTTTCCACACCTCCTTATGAACAGTACAGCTGTCATTTTCCACAACATGGCCGAAATGTGTTTTCACACTTTCAGTGCAGAGATGCGTGGTCGCTGTGGGAAATCATTGTTCTGTACAGATAAAGAAAATCACACTGACACTGTTCATGATCGGAGGTCCCAAAATGCCTGTGTTAACAATCTGCTGTAAAAAATCCCCAAACTAGTTACATTACGGGTGTGCATTGCACAGTTTCTACGCACGCTCGTGACTTCACCAGTTTTTTTTAAGATTTTCACAGCAGATTTTCAACATTGCCATTTTTTACACCTGCCCATGAACAGTACCACTGTCATTTTTCACATCCTGTTCAGAATGTGTTTTTGCACCTGTGGTGCCAAATGCCATAGTCGCTGTGCAAAAGCAGTTTTCGGCTAACAAACTGATACTGCCACTGTTCATGAGGTGGGGGTCACAAAAAAATCATGTTGAAAATTTGGAGTGAAAATACCAACGAATGCCTGAGGCGTTAGGGTTTCCGACCATAATGCCCCACCCTGTAGAGTATGACAGGCATCAGTGGTGTGACTTGGGATTCTTGCCTGTCATGCTCATACCATTCCACCCCACACCCTGCAGCCAGTGAGAGGCATCAAGGTGTGCCTCGGACTCTTTGGGCCCAAACTTCACCCCATTCTCCTATACCGCACCCATCTCACCGTATTTCCTGATGGAATGGGGTGCGCATAAGGGCCAAAGACCCCAAGGCACACCGTGACACTTGTCAGTGTCTGCAGGGTAGGGTGTGGTGAAATGGCGTGGTCGTTATGCCTGATGACCCAAAGGCACACCCCAATGCCTGCCACTCTCTGCAGGGTGGTGGTGGGGTTGGCTTCAGTTCAATACTTTGCTGCCATTCCTATTATGCAGCTCTGTAACTTCTACACTACCAATGCCAGTGCCAGCAAGCAAACATTCGGCATTGACAAATGCTTGTTGTTGTTGTTAGTACCTCCCCTGCTATTGTGTACTCTTCTCCTGGGTTTTTGTTTCCCAGGTGCACTACTTTGCACTTCTTTGCATTGAATCTAAGTTGCCATATGTCTGACCATTCCTCCAACCTTACCAAGTCCCTTCTCATCCTTTCTACCCCCCCTTGTGTATCAACTCTGTTACAGATTTTTGTGTCATCTGCAAAGAGGCATACCTTTCCCTCCAGACCCTCTGCAGTGTCACCTATAAAGATGTTAAAGAGGACTGGACCCAGTACTGAGCCTTGAGGTACTGCACTAGTAACCCCCCTTTCTTTGGAATGTGTTCCATTCACTATTACCTTCTGTGTCCTGTTGTGCAGCCAGTTTGCTACCCAGGCTACCACCCTGGAACCCACTCCTAGGCTGGCTAACTTGATTATTAGTCTTTTGTGCGGGACTGTGTCAAATGCCTTGCTAAAGTCTAGGTAGGCCATATCCACAGCCCCTCCCTGGTCTATTACTTTGGTCACCCAATCAAAGAAATCAATTAGATTCGTCTGACATGACCTTCCTGCTGTAAATCCATGCTGCTTTGGGTCCTGTGCCCCGCTGGCCTCTAGGTACTCAACATTTCTTTCTTTCAGAAGTGACTCCATCATTTTCCCTACCACTGAGGTCAAACTTACAGGTCTGTAGTTTCCTGCTTCTACCTTGCTCCCACTTTTGTGAAGGGGAATCACATCTGACCTCCTCCAGTCCTCAGGTACCACCCGATCCTCCCATGATTTGTTAAAAAGTGTAGTCAGTGGTGTCACTAGGTCCTCCCTTAGTTCTTTTAGGATTCTGGGGTGAATCCTGTCAGGCACCATTGCTTTGTCCACCTTGAGTTTTAGGAGTTCTTTCAGGACTCTTTCTTCTGTAAATGGACTGGTGTCAACCCCCTACACAGAGTGCTTCTATTGTCTGGTTTAGGTAACTCCTCCTAATCTTCTTTTGTGAATACTGAGCAAAAGTATTCATTCAGTATCTCTGCCTTTTCACTGTCTCCCTCTGCCCACCTCCCCTCTCCTTTATTAATCTTCACTATTACTCCCTTAACCTTTCTATGCTCCCTAATGTACCTATAAAAGGTTTTATCCCCTTCTTAACTGAGTTGGCTATCTTTTCCTCAGTTTGGGCCTTTGCTTTTCTGACTGCCTTCCCCACTTCTTTCTGCTTTAATTGATACAGTTCCCTGTCGTGCTCCATCTGTGATTCCTTATACTTTTTGCATGCAGCCTTTTTCTCCTTAACCTTCCTTGACACCTCTTTTGAGAACCATAGTGTTTTTTTATTCCGCTTTGTTTTCTTTATTTGTTTCACACAAAGGCTTGTTGCCTCTATGATAGCAGTTTTGATTTTTCTCCATTGTTCTTCCACCCCTCCTTTTTGGCCATTTGCTAGTTCATTCCTCAGGTATTCACCCATTTTGCCAAAGTAGGCCCTTCTAAAGTCCAGTATCCTTGTTTTTGTATGGCTTGTCTCCATGGTTGTGCTTATTGTGAAGCACACTGTGCAGTGTTCACTTGTTCCCAGATGTCTACTGACTTCTAAATTTGTGATCCTCTCTCCATTTGAGGGTACCAGGTCTAGTATTGCTCCCTCCTGAGTTTAACTAAGACATAGAAATCTCAGTTCAAAGCAAGCAGTGCACACTAGGTAGGGTAGCCTAGCCTAGTGGATAAGAGTGCAGAAATAACAGTTATGTAAGAACTTACCATAAAAGTAGATCTTTGAGAGGATCTCAGTCATCAGGTTACACTGTAGGAACCTGTGCAGTCAGTGAAGGGGAATCCTCACAGAACATTTTCAGCAGTGCAACTGGGGCTGTCCACGCCATTGTTGTTGGAAGATGTCAGCAACCCTATATAGGCATGAGCGGCCCACTCCCTCCTCCGTTCTTTCCCCAGGAGATTAACGGAGCTAGGCCCCTGCCCAGGGGAACAGAGGAGAGAAAGATGTACCCAGACCTGATAAAAACTGGATACAGTAGATGGCCAGTTCCTAGACAGGAACCCCAAGAAGGGGGATGGTGGGAGGGAAATATACCTGATGACTGAGATCCCCACGAAGATCTACTGTTGCGGTGAGTTCTTATGTAACTGTTCTATCTTCTTCGGGGGTATCTCAGTCATCAGGTTACATTGTAGGAATGAGTCCCAAGCAGTTACAAGTATAAACACACAGTCTGAGAGGCTGGATCTGCATGAACTTAAGACAGGAGTCCTTGAACACAGCTCTGCCAAATCCTGCATGAGTTCTTAAAGCAATGTCCAGACTGTAATGCTTGGTGAAAGTGTGGACTGTACTCCAGGTGGCTGCCACACAAATGTCAGCAGCAGCAATCCCTTTGAAACAAGCCACTGAGGTAGCCATGGCTCTGGTGGAATGAGCTTTGACAGCACCAGTCTTTGCTGTACTTGTAGCAGAACACAATGCAATTAGCCAACCATTTGGATAAATATTGTTTAGAAACTGAGGCACCCTCTCTACCCAGGTGAAGGAAACAAACAACTGCTTTGACTTTCTGGACTCTTTAGTCCAAAGCAGGTAATACTTCAAAGTTCTGTGCACATCTAACATCCCTGGATTGGCATACTTGGGAAAATAAACAGGGAGGTGGTTACCGATTTAACCGTTTGGCTGCCGAAAGAATTAGAACGTACAGGAATTCTGGATTGATATATCAGTCCGTGGCACAGCAAGGGTTAATGTGAACTCAGAAACCACCTTAGGCAGAAACTTAGGATTTGTGTGCAAAGACATCCACCCTGTCTTTGTGAAAAATCAAATAAGGCTCCTCACACCAGAGGGCCTGAAGCTCTGAAATTCTTTGAGAAGAAGTAATTGCAATGAAAAACAGTGCTTTCCAAGAGAGAAAGTGCAAATCGCGAGATGCGATTGGCTCAAAAGGAGACAGGGCCAATTTCTTCTAAATAAAATTCAAGTCCCAACAGGGGAATGGACAGGAGATTTCAGATTCAGGATGCCCTGAAGGGAAGGGACAGGAGACATCCAGCTGAGCAATCGTGCGGTCACCCACAGGCTCATGAAAGGTGGACCCTGAAGGAGGACTACTGGAGGCCCGAGACAGACAATCCAGCACATGATTCACCGAACAAGTGAAAGGGTCCAGGGCATGTTTGGCAGCCCAAATGGCAAACCGCTCTCCTCTTGCTGGAGAAAATGTGGCGAATCCGTTGCTACGCATGCCCATATATTTTGGGCATGCCCTGCTCTGACAGATTATTAGGCCCAAATCAAACATCACCTTACTGCCCTCTTTGACGTTTCTTCTCTCTTAGAAACATAGAAACATAGACTTTGACAGCAGATAAGGGCCGCTTGGCCCACCTAGGCTGCCCATTTCCCTACCTACAGGATAAGCTTCAGATCCTAGTTAACCAACAGCCTATTTCTTCCTACCCCCCCCACAAAAATTGCCTTATGTCTGTCCCATGCATTCTTGAATTCTCCCACAGTTTTAGACCCCACAGCCTCCTCAGGAAAGCTGTTCCATGCATCCACCACCTTCTCTGTGAAAAAATACTTTCTCACAATGCCCCTGAACTGCCACCCCCCCATCTTCAAATTGTGTCCCCTTGTTCTTGCACATCTCTTTTTCTGAAAGATGCTACCCTCTTGGACTTTGTTGATTCCACCGAGGTACTTAAAAGTTTCAATCATGTCCCCTCTCTCCCTCCTTTCCTCAAGGGTATACATATTAAGCTCCTTTAGTCTCTCCTTGTATGACTTCTCTTGCAGACCTTGCACCATTTTAGTTGCCCTCCTCTGGACTGCCTCTATCCTGTCTCTGTCCTTGAGGAGATAGGGTCTCCAGAACTGGATGCAGTACTCCAGATGAGGTCTCACCAACTGTCTGTACAGAGGGATAACAACTTCCTGTTTTCTGCTGGTGATGCCTCTCCCTATACATTCCAGTATCCCCCCAGCCCTCCCTACTGCCTTCTCACATTGCTTGCTAACCTTAAGGTCATCTGATATGATTACCCCTATGTAACACAGAAACATAGACTTTGACGGCAGATAGGGACCACTTGGCCCACCCAGTCCATTTTGTTTTTGTTACTACCTCCCCCATTGTGTAATCTTCCCTGTGTTTTGTTTCCCAGGTGCATTAGGCTTGAGAACCTGGTTATGGGTATTACCCCAGGAAATAACAGGACAGGAGGGACACTGTCTTTGGGCGGCCCTAGAGATAGCAGCCAGCAAAGTGATTATGAAGAAATGGCACCAGGAGGCCCTGCCCACACTAGGGGACTGGCTAATCTTGCACAAGAAATCCAAGAAATGGAGCAAATAACTTTTGCGGTTCAACAAAAGAAAGCATTATAAATAGAATAACAGATAGATAAGTGTGTATTACAAGGCAGTAATATCATCGAGAGGTTTGGGGACATGGAACCTCGAAAGCAAAGATTGAGAGGTCCTAAAGTCCCCAGAACCTTGAGGTGGTATTGCTGCCTCGTAATATATGGATTTTAAAAATAATACGTCTAAAAAACATGTAAAAAAATCTTGTAATACATCACTCAGTCCTGTAATACTAATACTTCCGGTTCTTGTAATACTATACTTCTGGCCAATAATACTATACTTCCGGTCCTCGTAATACCATCATCCAGACCTCAGTGCTGTGGCTAATGTCTGAAGCTTGTTTTTTTCTCATTTTTTTTCCTTCCTGTGGTAAAGAAACAGGAGCGGCGAGGGGCACACGGCAAGCGGACAGTGAGGAGCGAGGGGTGTCACAATCTCGCTCAGCCGGTCAGCCCTCTACTCCCAAAGTGCCAACCTCTGAGCATATGATTTGTGTACAGTGAACAGACAA
Source organism: Neoceratodus forsteri (assembly GCA_016271365.2). Lineage (NCBI taxonomy): Eukaryota > Metazoa > Chordata > Ceratodontiformes > Ceratodontidae > Neoceratodus > Neoceratodus forsteri. The sequence continues at coordinate 1,101,162,180 of CM057451.1, forward strand.
GGTAACCATCTTGTCTGTTTTGTGGGTTCAAGTCACCTTAGTCTCAAGCTCTGGAAGGATTCAAACTGATAACCTCTTGTTAAGCGTACTCAATTATCAGGCTCAGATAATTCTGTCTTCGGGAGGCCAGATATCTTTGCCTACGGGCACCCAACCAGGTCTTTCAAATGAACCCATAGAACTCTGTGCAAGACTTTTAGAGAACTCTATCCATTTCCCAGTTTGGTATACAATAAGCCCATACACAGTGTACTTATAACCTTTAAAAGCTCCACTTAAAATAAAAAGAATTGTCAAGGCACTCCAACAGTTTCGTTTGTAAAAAAGTCTTTACTTTAAAAATATCACAACAGAACAATAATTACAGAACAAATATATATGCTGTATATATCCCAACACATACAGCCTTAAAACAAACAGGAAAAAGTACATTTCCTACAATACATACATTTAGACTGGTCTAATCTTACTCTCTTTCTTTCAGTGCTGTGATGATTCTCCCTCAGTCAGATAATATTCTCTTGTGTTTCTTTGTCAGGTTCTTTCAGCACTTAAAACACACTTCTGAGCCGGCCTTCTCATGAGGCCACTAACTCCGCCTTGGTGTATCAAACTCTCTATTTACAATACAGGGTCTCCAAATAAAATATTTAAAAAAACATATGAGATGACCTCACTGACTTTCCTCTCCACAGGTTAACTGGTCAGAACTGGTTTTTGTTCTGCCATACATACATCTCAAAAGTTTCTTTGATCTAACTCACTGTATTCAAAGCAAAAGTGTATTGGCCTCTTTATCCTGTCTGGACCTTGGAATCTACACCTCAGGTCTTTCTGATGTAATTCTAGGGTTCCCTGGGAATGTATATTGGATCTTTCAGAATCGTCTAGGTCCTCCCTGGCTCAGACATCAAACCTCTTCAATGTCCATTCTGGCCTCTCTTCGACACCCCTCCCCACAAGTCCTTCCCTGGCAACTATGCAAGTCAAAGGATCTCCCTGAGGGCATTATGAATGGCTAATCTTATTTCCTGGGATGAAAGCAAATTGACAAGGTAATTGCACCGCAGATCTCTGCAGTTTAAAATACCTCCTGTCCTTTGAACTTATCCCGGGGGGGGGGGGTCTTGATGTGTGTCAGTTCCAGTAAGACAGCCTTTTCCTTGAACTGACCCTTCCCTTCACATATTCTATATGTAATAACAAAAATTAATACAGCACTCGGAGCTGGCTGTCTGTCACAAGGGGCACACGGCAAGCAGACAGTGAGGAGCGAGGAACATGAACATGGAACCGTCCCTCAACTAATGCAGAGGTAAAACTTCGTCAGCCTCTCACATCCATGTATTACCAAAAACAACAGCTAGGTTCCAGTGAATCACTCGGCTGTAATTCCATCTTGAGGTTCTGGGGACATAGGAACCTCTCGAGCTTCGCTCTCGAGGTTACCTATATCCCCAGAACCTCTCGATGGAATTACAGCCTTATAATTTACTGGAACCTATCTATTATTCTGTTTGTAAAACACTAATCTTTCTGTTATTTTTTGTAATGTATGGATCCATTGATAATACTACAGTTGGAGATGACCTTTGAACTGTAGTGTTATCAGCAAAAGCGATAGTATTATTACTTTTCAGGATAGTATTATTGAGAGTAATGATGTAGTACTGGGACATCTGTGTAACTTAGTATAGTATTATTGAGGCTTATACTGTACATATATTATGTATAAATAGATGGACGAGGTTGGACCTATATCAAGAGAATTTTACACCTTACACTAGCTGAACCACTGCCTGACCACCACTACTGTACATAACTTATATTTATCGCTTCCCAGACCTTGAACATATACAATATTTGAATCTTATCATATGAATTAATTACCCTACCATTATTCCCCTCTACCTTTCTAGGCCCTAACATACAATGTTTTTCTGTAACTTTAATAAAGCTTTCTGATCACTTATTTGTACTACAAATGAACACACACATCTTGCACTTTTTCTTTGGTATTTAATACTTTACTATCAATGTAACTTCTGTTAAGGCTCTCCAAATGATTTACTAACCGATTGGAAGATGAATGGTCACAGATTCTTTATATTATGATTGGCAGCCGATGTCTGTTATAAATTAAGTGTTTCATTCTTTTTATTCATGTTAAAAAGGCTTATATTTAATCTTTTAAATATTGAACAGGTCTGAGGTATGGCTATAAATGTTCGATTGTAAATTTATATGACCTTTTTCTTTTAACCTTGTTTCAATTAGATGTATTAGAAATATTAACAGTTTTAATGTTTACTGTTAAAATTCTCTTGTAATTCATTTAATTAATCTAATAAACAAATATATATATATATATATATATATATATATATATACACACACACACACATAAACAAATGGCAAACCGCTTCCACAACACTGCCATAAGTGGCTCAAGTGGAAGGCTTCCAAGTGGCAACCAGGACGTCCGTTACCCTGTTAGAAACCCAGAACCTGGCAATGGCTATGTTATCAGGAGTTGGGCATGCAGATGAAGGGACCTGAGGTTGGGATGGACCAGGGTCCCCTGATCCTGGGTCAGCAGATTCCTGCAAAGAGGAAGAGGGACTGGAGGTTCTTCTGCCAGCTGCTGAAGTAGAGGGAACCATGTCTGGCGAGGCCAGAATGTAGCCACCAGAATCATGCTGGCCCCCTCTATCTGCAACATGATTAGCACCCTCTGTATTAGAGGAAATGGAGAGAATGCATACAGAAATCTCCTGCTCCAAGAGAGGGACAACACGTCTTGCCAAAAAATTTCAGGCCCTGGATCTAGCAAGCAGAAATTGGGCAGTTTTGCATTGAGTGGGGACGCAAAAAGGTTCAACTCTGGATGACCCCATCTGTTGAACAAGTCTTCTGTGATGGATGAGAGAAGTTCCCATTCATGCATGCTGGACTGAGTCCTGCTGAGAATGTCCGCCAGGGTGTTTAGGACGCCTGGCACATGGACCGCAGAGAGTGTCAGGCAGTGCCTCACTGCCCAGTACCACACTCTCACGGCCTCCTGGCAAAGGGGGTATGAGTGGGTCCCACCCTGCTTGTTGATGTAGTAGACTACACTCAAACTGAAGTTGGCCCGGAGTGAGATGCTCTTGAAAGGCCTGCATGGTGTACAGCACTACTCTCATCTCTAGAACATTTATATGCAGGGTATCTTCCCACTGGGACCAGGAGCCCTGGATTTGGAAGAGGCTCAGGTGTGCTCCTCAGCCAAGGCCCAAAGCATCCGTGATTAAGATCTGATGTGGGGAAGAAATTTGGAAGGGAATGCCTTGAAATAGATTCAAGGGGTCCATCCACCACTGCAGTACCTTGTGTACTGGAGAGGAGACCAGGACTGGTTGGTCCAACTCGTCCGTGCGTTGGTCCCATTGTACCCTGAGGGTCCACTGAAGGGAGCGCATGTGAAGCCTGGCCAGAGGAATGGTGGGAATGGCTGCTGCCATTAGGCCCAACAACCTGAGGTACACCCTGGCAAGAATGTACCAACTCTGAGCGACTTCCTGAGCTTGTGCCATGATGCAAGGCCTTCCCCTGCTCAGAATCCAGAACCACCCCTATATACTGCAGCCTTTGGGATGGTGCTAGAACCTACTTGGGCAGACTGACAGTAATGCTCAGGGAGTGGAAGATCCAGAGAGTACGCTCCACAGACAGCAAGAAAAAATTACTCACCTTAGTAATGTTGTTTCTTCTAATGGAGTCTTGCTGTATTCTGACAATAGCAGTGAGTCCCAACCTTCGAACTGCCCCGGAGATGAAAGAGTTAACTTTCCATGCAAGGCATGGAACGCTGAGCTTGAGCTTGGTTGAGACTCTGTCTGTAGCTGTTTGAACTCAAACCGTCAGATCTTTACGAGTTAAACTCACTGAGGTCCTGTGTGGAAGCTGTAAACCTACACTAGCCAACTGGCTACTAACATAAAACAAATTTTGGTCCCAAAACAAAGACTCAAGTCAGGAAACCCAAAAAATGAAATAAACACAACACCCATTCACCCAAAGAAAGAGGTGATAACAAAAAGGTGGGGCACCTCCTGAGTGCCAACACTGCTACTGCCCACCCACATCCCAAAAACAAAGGTTCTGAGAGGGGAAGGCAGGGGAGGTCAGAATACAGCAAGACTCCATTAGAAGAAACAACATTACTAAGGTGAGTAATTTTTCTTCAAACAACATGAAGTCTTGCTGTATTCTGACAATAGCAGACTACCAAGCAGTACCTCCATGGAGGAGGGACAGAACGTACTTAGGAAATAGGCTCTGAAGCACAGCTGTGCCAAACCGAGCATCACTCCTAGCCTGGATATCCAGGGAGTAATGCTTGGTAAAAGTGTGAACTGTTTTCCAGGTAGCTGCTTGACATATCTCTAAGATAGGAATATCCCTGGCAGCAGCCAGGGAAGCAGCTGTACCTCTGGTAGAGTAAGCCCTCAGGCCTGAGGGTGGATCCTTACCTAGTTTTTCATAGCAAAATTGGATGCAAGAGACAATCCGCCTGGCAATGGATCTTTTAGTGGCAGGTTTTCCTTTGCCAACCTCACCATAAGTGAGGAACAGTTGGAGGGAGTCAAACCTGTGACCCTTGGTACGTTCTATGTAGTAGCTAAGGGCTCTTTTCACATCTAAACTGTGCAGCCTCCTCTCACCAGAGGAATGGTCAGTGAAGTAAACAGGAAGAGACATAGATTGGTTAAGGTGGAAGTCTGAAACCACCTTAGGTAAAACTTCCTGTTAGTCCTGAGGACCACCTTATCTCTATGGAAAGAGATAAAATCAGGCTCCACTGACAGGGCTTGTAACTCACTTATCGCCTGGCAGAAGTGATGGCCACTCGGAACACAGTTTTCCAAGTCAAGTACTTAAGCTCTGCTGAGGACAAAGGCTCAAAGGGGTTGCATGAGCTGAGCAATGCAAGCGTTAAGGTCCCAAGCAGGGGCAGGGTCCCTAAATGGCGGATTGGTATGAAGCAATCCCTTGAAAAACTTGAAGAATACAGGGTGAGCTGAAAGTGAAGAGGGCTTACCTGCTGAAATAAAAGCAGAGACAGCCGCCAGATGCACCCTTAGTGTAGCTGGTCTGAGTCCCAAGCTATTCAGGTGAACCATATAGTCAAGGACTGTGGGCAAGTCAGCAGACTCTGGGGAAGTATGCCTCCCAGAGCACCATATGGAAAATCTTTTCCATTTGGAATTATAAGTAATTCTGGTGGAAGGCTTCCTAGAAGCCTTTAGAATCTCCATAACACCTTGGGAAAGGTGTAAATCAGCAAACTCTAACTCTTCAAGAGCCATGCCTTGAGATTGAGAGATTTGAGGTTCGGGTTACCAAACCCTCCCCTGAGCACAGATTAACAGGTTGTAATTCCTGTGAAGAGACATGGGAATTCGGACTGCTAAGGACAATAGTAGAGGGTACCAGGGCTGTCTGGCCCAGTCTGGAGCAATCAGGATCACCTTGCAGGACTGAGACCTGATTTTGACTAGCACTTTGAACAGGAGAGGGAAGGAGGGGAAAAGCATACAGGAACTTCCCTTCCCAACTGAGAACTAAGGCATCCAGGGGGACTGAGCCCAACACTGGGGGCCTGCAGCAAAACAGGGGAAGTTGGTGATTGTCTGGGGCTGTGAAAAGATCTATCTGTGGGGTGCCCCATCTGGAGAAGATCAACTCCAAAACCAGGGGGTCCAGTGACCATTCGTGATGGCCCTGAGATATCCTGCTGAGAGCATCTGCCAGGACATTGTCCTTCCCTGGGAGGTGCACTGCTATCAGAGAAGTATTCAGGGAATAGGCCAGAGACCACAACTTCATTGCTTCCGTGCACAAGGCCGTAAACTGAGTGCCCCCTTGCTTGTTGATGTACCACATTGTGGTGGTATTGTCTGTCCTGATCTGAACTACTTTGTTCTGAACAGACTTGGAAAAAACTTGAAGTGCTAGAAACACTGCTCTGAGTTCTAAGAGATTGATGTGAAGCAGAGATTCTTGAGGTGACCACAACCCTTGGGTGGTCAGATCCCCCCCAAGTGGGCTCCCCAGCCCAAGAGGGAGGCATCTGTGGTAAGGATTAGAGAATGAGATTGAGTGACAAAGGGGACTCCTTGCCTTAGGTTGTCCTGATCCTGCCACCATTGCAAGGCCTGGATCAGGGTTCGAGTCACTGGGATTAGCTTGGTCAGAGAATCCTTTCTCTGGGACCAGAAGGCTCTTAAGTGGAACTGAATGTCCCTCATCTGAAATCTTGCTCCTTGGACCACTGCTGTAGAGGCAGCCATGTGGCCCAGGAGCTGCAGAAAATGCCTTACTGGTCGAGACACCTGAAGGGTGAATGAAGAGGCCAGTGTAACAAGGGTCCTTGCCCTGTCCAGGGGAAGGAAGGTTCTTGCCCCTTATTGTATCCAGCTCTGCCCCTATGAAGGTGAGGAGCTGCACTGGCTCTAGAACTGACTTTGAAAGATTCAAGAGGAATTCTAGAGAAGTGAGCAGTTGCTGAGTTATCTGTAGGTGTGACTTGACTTGGTCTGGAGACTGACCCACTATGAGCCAGTCGTCCAGGTATGGAAAGATGGAGATCTTTTTTCTCCTTAGGAAAGCAACCACTACTGCCAGGCATTTTGTGAACACCCTTGGAGCTGATGTTAGACCAAAGGGCACTGCTCTGAATTGATAGTGGCCTGAGGGCAACTCGAACCTGAGGTACTTTCTGTGGGAGCATCTGATGAGAATGTGGAAATAGGCATCCTTGAGGTCCAGGGAGACTAGCCAGTCCCCTGGCTTTAGACAGGGTAGAATTATTCCCAGAGTCACCATTTTGAACTTTGGCTTTAAAAGGTGCTTGTTTAAATATCTGAGATCCAGGATGGGCCGCCATTCTCCTGTCTTTTGGGGGGTTAGAAAGTACCTGGAGTACAATCCTTTTCCCTTGTGTAGGGGTGGAACCCTTTCTATGGCTCTCAGAGCCAAGAAGGAAGAGACCTCCGCCTCTAGGACAAGGCCCTCTGAAGGATTTGCAGGTGGAAAGGATCTGGTTCTCATCTTGAGAAATTGTTTGAAGCTGAGAACCAGTCCCTGGCTTACTACTTCCAGGACCCATTTGTCTGATGTTAAAAACCTCCAGTCCTGGACAAAGTAAGCCAGCCTGCCCCCTACTGGTAGTGGAGAATCTGCCTGGGCAAACCCATCAGGGTGCCTGTTTGGCAGGGGGTTTAGGCTGAGGGGTGGTAGCAGGCCTGCTTATACCCCATCTGCCTCTCCCTCTGAAGAACCCCCTCTGGGCAAAGGCAGAAGAGGAGGCCTGGGCTTGGTAGAAAGGCCTATGAAAAGGCCTGCCCCTTCCCCTGGAATACTGCCTCTGGGGAGTGGCTTGCCTTTCCTTGGCCTGAGCACTCCTATAGGTGGTCCTGTACTCGTCCATTTTCTTCATGTAGCTCTCTGTCTGCTCCCCAAACAGAGAATTACCAACAACAGGAAAATCCATGGCCTTAGTCTGGGTATCCTGTGACAGGCTAGTACATCTGAGCCAAGCCATCCTACGAAGGGCCACAGATGTAGCCATGACTCTAGATGAAACATCATTGGAGTCCACTGCAGCATGAAATTGCACCTTGGATGCCTCAATACCATCTGCAGCCACCTGCTCCAGCTCCCTGGCAAGCTGGCCAGGGACCTGTTTAGCTAGAGCCATCACAGTGTCCCATCTAGACTTCTGGTATCTAGCTGTAGGCCATATAGTTAGCCTGCCTGAGTCCCAAAGATGCTGCCATGTACTGTTTCTTTGCCATGGCATCAATCCTCCTGGAGTCCTTATCTGGGGTGTGAAGCCAGGGTGTATTTGCCTTATCACAGGCAGCAGCCTGCACTACCCCAACATGGCTGCATTGCTGGGAAAGGAACTCCGTATCTGAGCCTGAAAGACTATACCTATTGTCCATTCTTCTGTCCACAGGAGGTATAGAATTAGGAGTCTTTAAAATTTTAAATGTCTGTTTCCCAAAATACTTATGGAGGGGAATAGACAGCCTCCTAGACTCTGGGATGTCCATCATCTCAACATAGTCAGGCTCCTCCTGATCCTCTACTGCTTCCTCCACAGGAAGCTGGAGAGTTTCAGCCACTTTTTTGAAAAACATAAAGTGGGAAGGGGACTCAGAAAGCCCAGGAGGAGAAACACCTGAAGGTCTGTCTGGGGAGATGTCCAGGTCGATGGGCACATGCAGACTTTCATAATCACCATCACTATCCTCATACTCTCCCTCCTCCTCCTCCTCCGGTTCATAAAAATCCTCTAAATTATAATCCGGAACCGGGTGAACCGACCGAACTGAGCCCCTAACTGATGGTGCCGGTTCGGTCGGAACCGGAGTTAGCAATTGAACAATCCTTATCACTTTGGCTATTTCATCAGTGGTCAGAGAAAGAACTTGTGGATCCAAACCGGCTGACTTATCCCTTCTTTTTCTTTTAACCGGAACCGACTCCTCAGAGTCGGTTCTCCTTTTGCTCGAAGAAGTTTCGCCCTGGTCAGAGGGCACTCCTTCTGGTTTGGTTGGAACCGAACCGGGCTGGCCATCCAGGTCAGCAGACATTTTGGCCTCCCTTTCCCTCAGCATACCTACTCTCTTTTCCAGGGTAGCTGTGGGAAAACCTTTACAAATCTGGCAGTCTGAATCGAGGTGGTCAAACCCCAGACAATAAACACAGGTGGTGTGGGGGTCAGCCTTAGCAAAGGCTTCCCCACACACACTACAGTGCTGAAACCCAGTGGGCCCGTTTTTTCTTTTGGGTTTCTCAGACATGGCCGGTCCTAACCAAACTTACCCTTTTTTCGGCAATCCACCAGGCAAGACACCCTTATCGGTTCCTGACCGTGTTACGGGTCGTGGAAAAAACGTAATGAAATCCGTTTTTTTTAGAACCGATAAGGTCCGGTTACGACACTCTAAAAAGCAGAACAAACTTTTTACAAACCTGATCGGTTCAAACCGACCGATCCGGACGTTCAAGTTCCACACAGAAGCTAATAATGATAAACCTATCTAGTACTCACAGTACCACAGACAGAGACTGAACTGACAGGTTAGATGGAAGAAATTTGGTTGAAACCGAGATAAAGCGACATTTTAACCTGACTAAATTGAACGGCGAAGGAGAAATCTCCGGAGCGACTGTTCAGTGAGGCGGAGTAAAGAATCTGACGGTTTGGGTTCAAACAACAACAGACAGAGTCTCAACCGAGCTCGAGCTCAGCGTTCCATGCCTTGCATGGAAAGTTAACTCTTTCCTCTCCGGGGCAGTTCAAAGGTTGGATATCACTGCATATGTCAGAATACAGCAAGACTTCATGTTGTTTGAAACAATTCATTCTTCTCTAGAATGTATTTATTTATAGCTCAACTTCTAGTAATACAAAATTCCCAACAGAGACAGAAAAAGTGGGGAATGTTTTGAGTTGATAGGAAAAAGAACACGGGGGAAGGAAGAAGAGATAATCTTGAAGGAGTGAATAGTGTGGGAGGGGGAGAAGGAAGGACAGATAGTAGGAAGTATAGTAAATTAGTAAAAGAATGAAATAATGAAATATTTAACATATCAAAGCAAGGGTCGAGTCCAATTGGATAAAGGAGAGGAAAAAAGATGTAAAAGTTTATTTACAGTAATTTGCAGCTTGAAGTGTGCTAGAGGTCAGACTAGTGTGTGTCAGAGCGTGCAAAAACAAGTGTGCAGAGGCACAAAGTTGCAGGTAATGGGTCAGGAATCAGGAAAATTCTAGAGAAGAATGAATTATGTTTATCTATGGTATAATGCATACATAAAAGGCCCCTTCTCATTCCTAACCTTGAGGCTTTCTTATACCCTGCATTCTTAAGGATTTAAAGATACATGTTATGTATTTTTTATTTTGTTTAATTTCTTTGAAAATTTATGTTGTTGTTATTGAAATATGTAGTGTGACCTTGACTAGTATAAAAGGGGTTCTTGTACCCCTAACTGTGACACGCCCCCTGAGGAAGACCTTGTGGTTGCAGCACTGGAGCTGTTACAGTGTTCCTCTCAGCCTTGCTGGATCAATAAATAAGTATACAATCTACTTTACCATGGTGTCTTTCCTGTGAGTGTAATCTTTTCTTCTTTGTGTTTGGACATTTGGGCTAGCTACCCTAGATTGCAGTGCTCGACCAAAGGTCTCGATAGCGCACCTTTTTCACTTCTTCCTAAGACATTAAACCGAGGCTCCTGCTGCACGTCTCCGGTCACTGTCCTGGTGGAAGTTAAAGATCCCATGACACTTATCAAAGAACCATTTAGGATCCCCCAATGTCACGGCCAACATTCTCCCTGTCAATAAAATAGGTTCATGTAACCCACCTCTCAGGTTGCACCAGGAAACAAGCTATCAGAGCTCAGTGTGCCTTTTCTGGTCAAACATTACAAATAAAATAGTTCCATGTAAGCCACCCCAGGATGCACCTGGAAACGAGTTATCAGAGCTTATAAAATGGTGCCTGGTCAGTTCTGACACCTTATTGTTCAGGACCCCATGACATGGTGCTACGTGGTATCTGGTCAATATAGTGTGGCAATAATCATGCTGCAAAAACCACTTGGTGAAAATAGCATCTGGAAAATGTTGAATGGGAGAAAGCAGTGCTGGGATGTTATAGTCCTCCCCTCAACTGTCAACCTCCCAGGGTTACTAATAGTAAATCCTCCCCCACAACTTTCTCACCCCCCAAAGTTCTGCTCCCTCCAGAGTTTGTAATAGTAAATCCCCCACCGACTTTGCCCCTCCCCCTCAAGTTCCACCCCCGGACACACAGTCTTCTCTTGGCACTGTATTGCCGACACACAATTTTCCTCTCATGGTTTCACCTGCATGATTGTTGCTTGAGCATTATTGCTCCTGCTGTATTGACCTAGACCTGTACTATGTTAACCTAGCATATACTCCTGCTCAGAAGACATGATATGTGTGCATTAATGGAGAGCACAACCAGCTGGGGTCAGAAAAGTCAACATGCTAATTACACGTATTCAGGGTCAAAAAGGTCACAATGCAAATCAAACACAGCAACATGAAAAACCACTCATGCAAATTAAAAAAAAAAAAAAAAACACATGACTGCACCCCCAGCAACACTGGATCACAATCTGTAAAGGAAATCCATCCAATAACTTTGAAAAAATAGTAACTCCCCCCCCCCCATTTGGGGGCTTACCTTAAGTGCCTACCATTTTTCTCCCATCTGTCTGCTCTGGTGTCTGCCTGTTTCTCCCCCAGCACTTCTGCTGCCTGGCTGAGTCCTCGGGTGCCCAAGTGCCCCTGAACAGCCCCTCTAGTTAATTTTAGCCCATGTTGGGCTTAACATCTAAGTCACGACCCACCACTGCTTTATCCTGCACCGCGGTGCAAGTGGCGATTGCGCATGCGCACTGTGCACCTTTCATCTTCAAACCGCCAGTTTTGTAGCCGTTCCAAAGGATGTTTCTTGTCCCGGTGCCCCTCTTTATCTAAATGGGGACTGGTGACCTAAGGAAGGTGCATGAGAAGCCTCTCGATATAATAAAAATAATGTTAGAATCAGGGCATAAAGCGGGGCTCATGAATATTAATGAGCCCCATATAAATACTGATGAGGAGCTGCCTACCGCCTAGGGGCACAGTATTTCGGCTGCAGCAACAGCAAAAATAATGTGAATAAATGTTAAACAGTGGTGTTGTTTAGTATTGTACTGCTGGGGCTATGTATTTGTGGGGATGTTGTAAATTAAAAGTAATTAATCAAGCTGCACCAAACCTTTAAACTTGGGGACACTGCATAGACTGTGTATACAGCCTCCATGTTTTCATCCATTAACCAATCAGAAGCCAGGATTTATCCTAGAGACATTTGGGACAGTGCCAGAGACTTTTGGGGGAAAGGAGGAACAAATTTAGGCACCCACATGCTGTCCAGTTAAAAGACTGAAACTGTAAATGACAGCTTGGGCAGCCAATCAAAGTTCAGGAACTCTGGTCTTTATTTAAGGAGGGACAGTTTGAACTAAGTTCAGTTTTCAGTTCAGTCTGCAGTCAGTAGAGAGTTGGGCTGGAGCTTCCAGGGGGGGCTCTGCTTGTAGTTTGGGGAATTTGGGGTGAGGCCTGCTAGCCTCTTTTCTGCCTGAATGCTTACTTAAGTGATTGGAACTTCCAAGTCTGCAGAACAAGCTGCAATTCTCCAGAAGGGAGATAAAGAAGAAATGTGTCCCTGGAGCTGACATTTCCAACTAAAGTGAGGTCAGAGCATGAAAGACCCCTACCGTTCAACTCGGTGAGAAGCTGTTTTTGCCTCAGAGGCTGTGGCCTAAATCGCAAGCCTGAGGTCACCGGAACTATCTCCAGCCAATTTGTCAGTGGGAGACCTGAACTTTTGCCTTGCCAGCTTACATTTTCAGGACTGCAGATTGCAAGTGGGTAAGTTGCACGGCCTCTGCCAGAACTGCACCAAAGCTGAGTCGGTGATGCTAAATAAATTGCTCAAGAGACTGTGGCTGCCTGTGAGAATCAAGCTGACAGACGACCAGAGAAGGGAATAAGCTCCTGCAGAGAAGACCATCGTGGATTGTGGCCATCCTGGGGGTTTACCCCAACATGGGGGTGAGTCATGTTGGCTCCAGTCCCTGTATCCCGGTCCTTGCCAGAAAGGATGAAATCCTGCAGCCTGCAGCTACATGCCAGAAAGCAAGATCCTGCCTCGATGGGAGTCATCCTGGAAATCAACCCAGATCCCGAGGTCCAAGGTTCAGTGAGTACAACAGGGTTTTACCTTGCAACACCAATTAAGTGCTTTTACCAATCAATCAATCAAAATCTTTATTTAACCAGGTGAACACCATTGAGCAAAGCTCATTTGCGAGATGGACCTGGACAGGTTACGGTGGACATTATACAACACAATGAATGCAATAATGCCAAAATAAATGAATAACTAACTAGACCGGAAACAAAATACAGTTTACAAGGTACTGTAACTAACAATAGCAGGGCCTTGATAACTACACATACAACATGAGTAGGTAATTTCAGGATGTAGTCAATAATTAGACAAAATGAAGTCTGATGAAAAGAGAAGAAAATTAGGGAAAAGGCGAGGGTATCAAGGGTAGGGTTAGGGAGCTATAGGAAAAATACCGGGGGTGGGGGCAAGGTAAGAAAGGGAGGGAGCAGAGAAGGGAGGGGAACCCAAGAAGATCACAGAATATGAAAATCACGCCAGGGCCAAAGGTAAGGACAGGCACCAAGATGGAGGAGGTGAGGGAAGCATTTGGAAAGGTGCAGGTTCCAAGATGGAGGAGGTGAGGGGGCATTCAGAACGAGGGGTAAATGCACCAACTGATGTGCCTTTCTCATTTGTACTGTGGTTTAAACTGTCTTTGCAGGCCCTCGGGCCTGGGATTGCAATTTTCTTTGAAATAAAGTATTGTTGTATTGTGAAAGCCAATTACAAAATAAAGCCTTAATCATTTCTTTATTTAAGGGCCCCAACCAGCTGCGACGCTGGCCACCCCATGGCAATGCTTCAGGCCTACAACATAGCATATCATGGGTACCCAGTGAGGTTAACGGGACACTCCAGAGGGGTGAATGTATTGTGTTTAGATGTTTTATAAAGACAAAACCGTTGCCAAAACCAAAGCACTAACTATTCTAGTTTTAATTTGCGTCCCCTACCCATTGTTTAATCCCCCAAATAAATCTGTTTGTAGTCTGAATGTGAACCTGGTCCGCAAGCATATCATTACTGAGTGCTGGGTAAATTCAAATAATTTAAAGGTACAGTGTTGTTGCTGGTAACCATTTATTTACAGGTGTACAGGGTGCATGCAAGAGTTCTAGACCCTGTTGGTAAGTGTGGTCACCGTGAGCATATTATTAGCACTCTTCATTAATTGTCAACTGAATGCAAAGTTAAGGTGTTTTAGGGAACCGCAAGTGTGGGGCCACTAGGTGGGGCTGTGGGTAGGTACAACTTCCCAGAGGGTTGTACTAGCTTAACATCTAACCTACTTCAAGAATTCTCTGGGTGGAGGCACCATAACTGTAATTTTACTGTTGGGCAAGAATCTCCCGTGATGGTTAAAACTGAACTCAGGCCCCTCAACCTGCAGTCAGGTAGGCAGGCAGGGGTAGTAGCCCTTGGTATAATGGTGCCAGCATTGCAAAAAAAAACAAAACAAAAAAAACATACAGTGCTTCCTTCTCACAAATCCAAACCCAAACGGTCTCAGTGCTGCTCACACAAGAAAAACATTTAAACACCTCATAAAAACAAAAAAACTTTCAAAACGATGATTCTACACAACAACAGAAAGATGCATACATATGTCACTAAACCATAAGAAAAACTTCTGCAAATATTGCTCTAAAAGCAAATAAAATACTACATTCCTAGAAACTAAGGAGGCCAAGTCAAACTCTCCTGCCTGCTGAATCTCAACTGCCTAGCAGGGCACCTGAATGGGTTAACATCACAGCAGCCATTTAAAAATACAGCACCACATTACAACACTACTATGTTGCTAATAACATTACTAAACATTTTGTAAGTGGAATAAGGCATTTCCATTGGTAGTGGTGGTGGTGGGTTATGCTATGTACCTCATGTTGGCTGAAATCTCTTACCCTTCAGGCTCCAACCCACTACTCCCCTCTGTCATGCCTTATTCATTACTTTGTGTACCTTTCCAGGTCAAAAATTACAAATAAATAGAACAGGTCCATGCAACTTACCCCAACCCCCAGGATACACCAGGAAACAAACTATCTGAACTTAGTGTGCCTTTCCAGGTCAAAAGTTACAAATGAAAAAACACGTCCATATAACCCAACCCCTACGATGCACTTGGAGACAAGCTATCACAGCTAAGTGTCCCTTTCCTGGTCGAAAACTGTGCATAAATAAGTATAACTCATAGAAAATCATAGCAGCATGTTGGTCTAAAGATCTAGCTCTGTATCCTGTAGGATTTGTGGGCTTAGTTGGATCACTGGAAAATTTGCAGCATCCTGAGGAGTAGAAAATATCAGGATTCCCAAGAACTGTGGCGACTGTAACTCGGTCCTCAAATGCAGTTTTCTGGACTGCAGTACTGTCAGAATAAATGCTACCCATTCATTCACGAGATTTCTCAATGTAGAAACTGCTTTGTCATTTCTCTATAGATATTAAACATGGAACTATTATGACTAGAAATTTTAGAGTCGAGTCAAGTCCTCTGAGACATGCATTGTTTCCTATACAGAGATATGTTTACGCACTTACCTTCTGTATTGTTAGATTCCTTACTAAATTTCTCTGGCACTTTTTCCATATTAAAAAACCTCACAACAAATGCCCACTTGTTCTGCACCCAAAAGCAATGCAGCGAGATTCGCTAAACAGCATACTGATTATTAGCAGTTCAAAGATTTAGAAAGAGAAGTGCCTTAGGGAGTGTGCTTAGGCATAGGGTCACTGATTAAACAAACACCCAGCTGGGAAAAGTAGCACATAGTATGCAGGATGGTCCACCACGAATCAGATTCCTTTTTAGGTTCAGCACGAGGATGATGAATGAGTTTCAGTAAAAACTGAGCACCATCAAATGTACTAATCACAGCAGGAAAGGAATTGGGTTTTATAGAGCCCCTTGCATGAAAACTGCACCCTGACCCCAAAGCACTTTGCAATCTGGATACTATAAACATAATGTTACCCGTGGATGGATGCTGTACAGAAATGTTAGTGATGGTCCAATAAAAGTTATTACAATCTTCATCCAGTCCAGTCTTCCAAAGAATAACACAGTGATAAACTTAGCTGTGTTAAAACACATTGTCTGGGCACTATATAGTCTATAAGGGGCTTTTAAAGTCATTAAAAAGCAGCAGACACTTCCAGAAAACCTTAAAAAAACATTAGTATTAGGAAACAGTCGGCTTACATTTCACATAAGCCCCGTATTTCATCTCCCCATTATTTATTGCTAAGTTATACACATAACAAAACAAGAAAATTATTCCTTGAAAGTTCATCAGCTCTTATTACTTATTCCCTACCCCGTCTCATTATACCCTGCTTGTGACATCACAGTTATTCTCATAGCAGCAGACTGTAACATCACAACAGAGAATTATGACTTCAAGCAGGAAATGAGCTGTACAGACAGATGTACTTGAAGGGATAAAGATCTTGTTTTCATGCAAATCTCCTCAGAAATATAAATAAGGGAGATGAGAAATCTAGAGAAGATACATAGATACTGTTGGCAGATAAGGGCCTATGGCCCACCCAGTCTGCCCATTTGAGTTCGTAAGATCACTTTAAGTTTTTCTAGAAGTCTGCTGCCCCTAACCCCTGACCTTCAGGATTCCCTTATGTCTACCCCATGCATTCTTAAATCCCCATGGTTGTTTCAGCCCTCACCATTTCCTCAGGCAGGGTGTTCCACTTGTCCACCACCCTTTCTGTGAAGAAATTCTTCCTCACATTTACTCTGAATTGCCCTCCCTCCAACTTCATCCCATACCCTCTAGTCCTGGAACATCTTTTTCACTGGAAAATAGTGTTTTCCTGCACCCTATTCCTCCCTGTAAGATACTTGTATGTCTCTATCATATCCCCTCTCTCCCTTCTCTCCCCAAGGGAGTATATATTCAAGCCCTTCACCCTGTCCTCATAGGACTTGTGATGTAAGCCCAGTACCATCTTTGTTGCCCTCCTCTAAACCTTCTCCACCCTGTCTATGTCCTTATGTAGGTAAGGTCTCCAGAACTGGACAGTGTACTCCAGGTGGGGCCTCACTAGTGTCTTTTCCTGCTGGTGATGCCTCTGTCTATGCATCCCAGCAGCTTCTAACAATTGTAAGCTCAGTTTCCTGTCCCTGACCCTTTCTTGGTTGGGTGGTCTGTAAACCACCCACAACTTCACCTTCCTCCCTCTATTGGACCATAACTGAACCCACAAAACTTCCACTTTTCCCTCCTCTGACTCCTCCTTCATACATGTTATGCCCTCCCTGATATAAACTGCCACCCCCCCTTCCCTACCACCCTGTCCCTCCAGTATAGTTTATACTCAGGGATCGAGAGGTCCCAGTCATGGTGTGGTAATAATTCGAGATCTGGCACAAATAGTGTGATGATAATTGGCAAGCCTGGCATACTCCACAGTGCAAGCTGAGTTCTGCTCTGAAAATAGTAACTTTAATATTTGTTTCTGGCATATGATATCATTTATTTGATTAAAATTTGGTAACTGGAAAAGGCACACTGAGCCGAAGCTTGTTTCCAGGTGTGACCTGGGGAAACAAGAAGACGATACATACATGGGATACAGCATCAAAGGAGTAAATAAATAAATAAATAAAAGAGCACTTCGACAATATAATATAGGTGTAACTGTAGGACATCTTGACATTACACACTAAGCAGTGTATCAAGTAAAAATCAGGGGCAGCCTTATCAACAGTTTCGACCAGTTATAAGTATTTGGGGTGCAGGGGGCTGGGGGGAGGTGAGAGAGGGAGGTAGTGGGGGAGAGGCATGAGCACTGGGTAACAGGGAGGAGTCAAAGGAAGCATTTAATGGCACAGAACAAGGAGGACTAGCGAAGGTCAGCGGAGAGCTGATTCCAGTGGAAAGGGAGGCGGTAAGAGAAAGCAGACTGACCTGATGTAGCGTGGGGATGGGGGAGGGAGAAAGAGCGGGAGTCTCTGGAGCATAAAGAGAAGGCAGAGAGGTAGGAAGGGAGAGTCTCCAACCAGTATTTGGCAGTGAGAGAAAGGCAGTGGACCTCCCTCCTGTGGGGTAGAGGTGGAAGAGAAAGACAGAAGAGTAGAGAATCTTTTGGTAAACCCCATTTTGTAAGTACATGAAATGAATATGGCTATTCTAACATATCCATAGCTTTGCAAGTGTGTAATTTTATGACAATAGCATCCAGTTTGTTCTTTTCAATATGTTTTATGATAAACTGTTTGTCATGAAAGAACAGTTATGTAAGAACTTACCATAACAGTAGAGCTTCGAGAAAATCTCTCATCAAGCCACACGTTTGGAACTAAACCAACATCAGTGCTAGGACCACACTGAAACTTTGCAAGCCAGAAGCCTCCCACAATGATGTCATGTGCCAGTGTCTACATAGCCTTGGGCTGCCCTTCCTCTCCTCAGTTCCCTGCCAGAGATCATGCACAGAAAATCTCTCTATAGGGAACCAGGACAGACCCTAGCACTCTGCATACCAAGCAAGACAGAATGCTGGAAAAGACAGCAATGGAAGCACCAATACAAAGATCTTCTGTTGCAGCCCTGAAGGGGAAAGGAGGGTGGGGTGGCATGGCCTGATGAAAAGAGATTCTCTCGTCAATCTAGTGTTCCGGTAAGTTTTTATGTAACTGTTCCATCTTCTTCGAGGATATCTCTTTCATTAGACCACACCTTTGGAATGAGTCCTGAACAGTACCAAAAGCGAACAGTCTAGGTGACTGGAATCTATATTTTATTTTATTTTATTTATGTATTTATGGTTCGGAAATTACCTTTGAGCCATGGCTCTTTTACAAAGGTTCCACGTCATGGGACAGATCACAGACATACACACAGTATTGGTACAGAGCAAATGGACACAGGTGTACAACAGACATAGTTACAGACCAGAATCTTTATACATACTAATAGTTAATGAATCTGTTGTAGAGGCCTAACAGAATGGCTGGGTATACCAAGGTCTACAGAGGTGCAGAAAGGGACCCCTGTGAACTGCAAGCACAGAGGCACTAGCAGTGGTCAGATGATAGTGATATCCCCTCCTAGGGAGGGGTGGAGAGGGAGGAGCAGGAAGCAGCCCCTGGCCGCAAACCAGAGGCTTTGTTTTGGTGCCTGGGGGAGGTCTGAAGGGACAGGTGGTGCAAGAAGAGGGGTGGTAGTGGTAGCAGTGGGCTGGTGGTATCACCTCCCAAGGGTGGGGGATGAGGGGGGTAGGGCAGCGAGCAGTCTCCAGCTAGAGGCTTTGTCATAGTACTGTAGGGCAGGAGAGGGAGGGGGCTAGGAGGGCAGGCAGTACAAACTGGGTGGGGGTCTGCAGGCGGTGGGGAGCTGAGGGAGAGAGACAGGTGAGCTGGGAGGAGATGAAGGAGAGCAGAGGGAGGGGGAGGTGCTGGAGGGGCAGGTGGGCTGGATGGAGGGAGAGCAGAGAAAGGCAGCTATTATGTCGGGGAGGAAGTCAAGGCTGAGTAATAGGGACTGTGGTAAAGCCCTGGTCTATTTCATAGGAGCGGACAGCAGCGCTCGGCCAGGAGCAACAGGTGGGCAGAGTGTCAGTCTTT
Organism: Neoceratodus forsteri; assembly: GCA_016271365.2. Classification (NCBI taxonomy): domain Eukaryota; kingdom Metazoa; phylum Chordata; order Ceratodontiformes; family Ceratodontidae; genus Neoceratodus; species Neoceratodus forsteri. The sequence goes on from CM057451.1 coordinate 1,101,181,584, forward strand.
AGGGAAACAGGTGCACACAGTGCAGGAGGTAAGGTAGTGCTTGAGGTTGGATTTGAAGCTGAATAGGCTGGTGGAATTATGAATGTCCTCGGGAACCTCATTTAGCTATAGTGGGGCTCTGTAGGAAAATGCGTGCTGGCCGAGTACTGTACCCCGAAATGGCACCACTAGTGCATCCTGCATTCTTCCTCTATGCTGTACTTGGGAGCCTGACAAGTCGAAGATGCCAGCTATGCACGGGCGCACCTTCCCTAATAGCACTTTTTTTATCTAGGAGGCAGGTCTGGAATTTGATCCTGCACCCTAGAGACAGGAGGTTGGTCTGCTCATAGAGTGAGCAAGTATGGGTTAGTCGATCGGCGTTCAAGAGGAGCCTGGCCTGTAGGCCTTGTTGAGTGCTACATGTACTCTCTTAAGCATGGTATCTGTGGCTGCGCCATATACTACCAGGCCATAATCAATGGTTGATAGGATGGAGCTTGAGACTGAGAGGCAGAGGGCTGCCGGAGTGAGGTATATCCTGTGCCTTATGGCTTATGATATTTTTATTTATTTATTAAATTTTGGTAGCCGGGTGAGCCCACTGGGCCCCGAAGGTCCCTTTTTCAGGGGCGACCCGGGTTTACATGCTAAAAAGTACAACATAATACATTACAAAGAAGGCATACAAACATACTACAGGGTTATACATAGTTGTACATCAGCTGGTTACATATGCTGAGTTCAACATTTGGTTAGTGCAATCATAAGAGATACTACCCTAAAGAGTGGGGGGGGGATGAAAAAATTACTCACCTTAGTAATGTTGTTTCTTCTAATGGAGTCTTGCTATATTATAACAATCGCAGTTTGTCCCACCATTAGAACTGCTCCGGAGGTGAAATAGTTAACTCCATTCCATGAATGGAACTTAGAGCACGAGCTCTAAAGAGAAGCTCTGTCTGTGTAGTTTCAAACCTGAACTGTCAGATCTTTACGAGCAAAACTCACTAAGGTCTGTCTGGAAGCTGTAACCTACACTAGCCAACTGGCTACCTAAATACTAACACCCATTGCTGGTCCCAACACAAAAGACTCAAGTCAGGGACCAGAATTAATAGTATAATTTAACAATATGAGAGAAATATAAGAAAAAATGAAAAACACCACACCCCCAAACCCCCAAGAAGGGGTGAAAACACATAAAAAAGGGGCATAAAATAGTGCCCACACTAGGCTGCCCACCCCATACCCAAGTAGAAGTTGTGAGAGGGGCAGGCTGGGGGGGAGGTCATAATATAGCAAGACTCCATTAGAAGAAACAACATTACTAAGGTGAGTAATTTTTTCTTCAAACAACATGAAGTCTTGCTATATTATGACAATTGCAGACTACACAGCAGTACCTCCATGGAGGAGGGACATAACCTACTTAGGGAATAGGCTCTGAAGCACAGCTGTGCCAAACTGAGCATCTCTCCTAGCCTGGACATCCAGGGAGTAATGCTTGGTGAAAGTGTGTACCATTTTCCAAGTAGCAGCCTGACATATCTCCAATATAGGGATGTCTCTGGCAGCAGCTAGAGACGCGGCTGTACCTCTGGTAGAATGAGCCCTCAAGCCAGAGGGGGGATCTCTGCCCAGTTTCTGATAACAAAATTGGATACAAGAGACAATCCACCTGGCAATTGATCTCTTAGTGGCAGGTTTCCTTTCCCAACCTCACCATAAGTGAGAAAAGTTGGTGGGATTGAACCTGTGACCCTTGGTGCGTTCTCTATATAACAACAAGGGCCCTCTTAACATCCAAACTGTGCAATCTCCTCTCACCAGAAGAGGAATGTTCAGTGAAAACACTGAAGGGAGATAGATGGTTAAGATGGAAATCTGAAACCACCTTAGGCAAAAACTTCCTGTTAGTCCTGAGGACTACCTTATCCCTGTGGAAAGAAATAAAGTCAGTTTCTACTGACAAGGCTTGCAACTCATATGCTCGCCTAGCAGAAGTGATAGCCACTAGGAAAACAGTTTTCCAAGTTAGATACTTAAGCTCTGTAGAAAACAGAGGTTCAAAGGGGTTGCATTAACTGGGCAATGAAACATTAAGGTCCCAGGCAGAGGCCGATCCCAAAAGGTGGATTATATGAAGTAATCCCTTAAAAACTTGGAAAACACAGGGTGAGCGGAAAGAGAGGATGGCTTTCCTGCTGAAACAAAAGCAGAGAGAGCTGCCAAATGAACTCTCAGGTAGCTGGTCTCAGGCCCAAAGAATTAAGATGGACCATGTAATCTAACACAATGGGCAAATCAGCAGATTCTGGGGAAATATGCTTCCCAGAATGCCAAATGGAGAACCTTTTCCACTTAGAATTATAAGTAGCCCTAGTGGAAGGCTTCCTAGAAGCCTTTAGGATTTCAAGAACACCCTGAGAGAGGTGTAGGTCAGCAAATTCTAACCCTCAAGAGCCAAGCCTTGAGGTTGAGGGATTTGAGGTTCGGATACCAAACTCTCCCTGGGCACAGGTTAATAGGTTGTGATTCCTGGAGAGACACAGGGGAGATGGACTGTCAGGGACAGAAGGAGTGGGTACCAGGGCTGCCTGGCCCAATCTGGGGCAATCAGAATCACCCTGCAAGGCTGGGATCTGATTTTTACTAACACCTTGAATAGGAGAGGAAGGGGAAAGCATGAAACTTCCTTCCAATCCAGAAGAAGAAGGCCCAGGGGACTGAGCCCAACACTGGGGCCTGCAGCAGAACAGTGGAAGTTGGTGATTGTCTGGGGCTGCAAAAGTTCTATCTGAGGGGTGCCCCATCTGGCAAAGACTATCCCCAGTACTTGAGGATCCAGAGACCATTCGTGATGGCCCTGAGAAATCCTGCTGAGAGCATCTGCTAGGACATTGTCCTTTCCTGGAAGGTGAACTGCTATGAGTGAAGTGTTCAGGAATAGGCCAGAGACCACAACTTCATTGCCTCGCACAAGGCCAAGACTGAGTGCCCCTGCTTGTTGATGTACCACATTGTTGTGGTATTGTCTGTTCTGACCTGTACCACTTTGTTCTGGACAGAAGCAGAAAATGCTTGAAGTGCTAAAAAGACAGCTCTGAGTTCCAGCAAATTGATGTGGAGCAGAGATTCCTGGGGGACCACACTCCCTGAGTGGAGAGGTTGCCCATGGGCTCCCCACCCCAGGAGGAAGCATCCGGAGTGAGGGTCAAAGTGTGAGAAAGGGGAATGAAGGGACCCCAGTCTTAAATTGCTCTGATCCTGCCACCACTGGAGGGCCTGGATCAAGGTTCAGGTCACTGGGACCAACTTGGAAAGGGGCTCTTCTCTGAGACCAATAGGCTCTCAAGTGAAACTGAATGTCTCTCATTTGAAATCTTGCTCCCTGCACTATAGCTGTGGACGCAGCCATGTGCCCCAGGAGCTGCAAAAAGTGTCTTGCTGGTCGAGAGACCTGCAGAGTGAAGGAGGAGGCCAGAGCCACCAAGTTCCTACCCTTTCTAGGGAAAAAAGCTCTGGCCAGATTTGTGTCCAATTCTGCACCTATGAAGGTGAGTACCTGAACTGGTTCCAGAACCGACTTTGGTAGATTTAGCAGGAAGCCCAGGGAGGTGAGAAGCTGCTGGGTGACTTGCAGGTGAGATTTTACCTGTTCTGGGGACTGGCCTACAATGAGCCAGTCGTCCAGATAGGGAAAAACAGCAATCCTTTGCCTCCTCAAGTGAGCCACTGCTACTGCCAGACATTTTGTGAATACCCTTGGGGCAGAGGTAAGGCCAAGGGCATTGCTCTGAACTGGTAATGACCTGAGGGCAGTTCGAATCTGAGGTACTTTGGTGGGAGCTTCTGATTGGACGTGAAAATAGGCATCCTTGAGGTCCAGGGAAGCTAGCCAGTCCCTGGCCTTAGGGAGGGTAAAATCATTGCCAGAGTTACCATTCTGAACTTTGGTTTCAAAAGATGCTTGTTCAGATATCTGAGGTCTAAAATGGCCGCCATTCTCCTGTCTTTTGGGGTAAGGAAGTATCTGGAGTACAGACCTCCCTGGTGTAGGGAGGAACCCTTTCACCGCTCTGAGAGCTAACAGGGTTGAGACCTCTGCTTCTAGGGTAAAGGTCTCTGAAGAGCTTGTAGGTAAAAAGGCCTGATTCTCATCTTTGGGAACTTTTGAAGCTGAGAACCAGACCCTGGCTTACTACTTCCAGAACCCACTTGTCTGAAGTTAAAGACACCCAGTTCTGACTGAAGTAAGCCAACCTGCCCCCTACTGGTAAAGGAGAATCGCCCTGGGCACCCCATCAGGGTGCCTGCTTGGCAGGTGCTTTAGGCTGAGGGGTGGGGGCAGGCCTGCCCACGCCTCGTCTGCCTCTGCCTCTGAAGAACCCCCTCTGAGCATAAGCAGAGGAGGCCTGGGTTTGGTAAAAAGGCCTGTGGAAAGGCCTACCCCTACCCCTGGGGGTGTGCCTCTGGGGAGTGGCTTGCCGCTCCTTGGCTTGGGCACTTTTATAGGTAGTCCTATATTCATCCATCTTTTTCATATAATTCTCTGTCTGCTCCCCAAACAGAGAATTTCCCACCACAGGAAAATCCATAGCCTTAGTCTGGGTATCCTGTGACAGGCTAGTACACCTGAGCCAGGCCACGCATAAAAGCTACAGATGGCCATGACTCTAGAGGAAACATCATTAAAATCCACAGCAGCATGAAACTGCACCTTAGAAGCCTCAATGCCATCGGCAGCCACCTGCTCCAGCTCACTACAAGCTGACCAGGGGCTTGTTTGGCTAATTCCATAACAGTATCCCATCTAGATTTCTGATACCTTGCTACATAAGCCATATAATTTGTTTGCCTGAGTCCCAAGGGCACTGCCATGTACTTTTTTTTGCCATGGCATCAATCTTCCTTGAATCCTTGTCAGGAGGATGTGAAGCCAGGGGAATATTAGCTTTATCACAGGCTGCAGCCTGAACTACCCCAACATGACTGCATTGCTGAGAAAGGAATTCTGTATCAGGACCTGACAGTGTGTACCTTCTGTCCATCTTTTTATCTACAGGAGGCACAGAATTAGGAGTTTTAAGATTTTTATTGTTTGTTTCCTAAATGACTTATGCAAAGGAATAGACAATCTCCTAGACTCTGGTATATCCATCATTTCTACAAAATCAGGCTCCTCTTGCTCATCCACAGCTTCCTCCAAAGGAAGCTGGAGGGTTTCAGCAACTTTTTTGTAAAACATAAAATGAGAGGGGGACTCAGAAAGCATAGGGGGAGATTCTAAAGGTCTATCTGGGGAGATGTCCGGTTCAATGGGCACACCCAGACCCTCCAAGTCACATTCATACTGCTCATAATCATCCTCCCCCTCCTCTGGTTCATAAAACTCCTCAACATCATATTCCTGAACCGATGGAACCGACCGAACCGACCTTTTACCAGATAGTGGCGGTCCGGACGGGACCGGAGAAAGTGACTGGACAATCTGAATAGCTCTTGCTATCTCTGCAGCAGTTGGAGCAAGAATTTTGGGCTCCAAACCTGCTGACTTTCTTGTTCTCTTTACTGGAACTGGTTCATCCGAGCCAGCTTTTCGTTTGCCCGAGGAAGTCTCGCCCTGGTCAGAGGGCACTCCCTCCGGTTCGGTTGGCACCGAACCGGGCTGGCCATCCGGGTCAGCGGACTTTTTGGCCTCTCGTTCCCTGAGCCTGCCCAATCTCTTTTCCAGGGTGGCTGCAGGGAAATTCTTACAAATCTGGCAGTCTGACTGGAGGTGGTCAAACCCCAGACAATAAACACATGTGGTGTGGGTCAGCCTTGCAAAGACTTCCCCACAGACATCACAGTGTTGAAACCAATGGGCCCGGTTTTTCTTTTGGGTTTCTCAGACATAATGCCAGCCTAACCAGAAAAACTTGCCCTTTAAACGGCAGTGCCAGGCAAGACACCCTTATCGGTTCCTAACCGTGTCACGGTATTGGAAAAAACGTAATGAAATCCGGTTTTTTTAGAACCGATAAGAACCGGGAACCGCACTCTAAAATCTCAAGTTTTAAAACTTTAAGCTTTAAACCAAGCTGATCGGTTCAAAACCGAACCGATAAAACTTACAAGTTCCACACAGAATTAAAATATGAATTCGCCGATACCAAGACAGAGCTTGAACCGATCGGGTTTTGCGGTTAAAATAAAACTATTCTCGTTGAATCGAACTCGAGAAAACACTGTTTAAACTGAGAAATGAACCGAGCAGTAGGAGAAATCTCCGGAGCGACTGTTCAGTGAGGCGGAGTAAAGAATCTGACAGTTCAGGTTTGGAACTACACAGACAGAGCTTCTCTTTAGAGCTCGTGCTCTAAGTTCCATTCATGGAATGGAGTTAACTATTTCACCTCCGGAGCAGTTCTAATGGTGGGACAAACTGCAATTGTCATAATATAGCAAGACTTCATGTTGTCTGAAAGTAGGACTTATAGCACAGTTAGGCCAAACCCAGCTCGTCCACAAAAAACAAAGCCCAGACGTAATGTTAGTGAAGGTGTGGGCAGTACTCCAGGTGGCATCTGCACAAAATTTCTGCAGTGGAAGCATTCTGAACACAAGCCAATGAAATGGCCATGCCTCTCGTGAAATGACCACGAACCTCACCAGGAACTCCTTACCACACTTCCTGTAACAGAATGTAATACAGTGTGCTAGCCATTTGGACAAGCACTGTTTAGAAACAGGAGCACCCTCTTTTCCTGGGGCGAACAAAATGAAAAACTGTGAGGACTTGCAGTCGTACTAAGGTTCATTCTAAAGTCCTTTGTATGGTGTGTATAGTATCCAAGTATTCTATGCATATTTAAGGTACGGAGCAATGCCTCCCCCGGATTGGCATGCTCTGGGTAATACGTTGGTAGGTGATGGCTTGATTTAAAGTAAACTCAGATACCATCTTTGGTAGAAATTTAGGATTAGTATGCGAGGACACCCGGTCTTTGTAGAAAATCAAATAAGGAAGGCAAGGCAAAGTTTATTTCTACAGTGCCCAATCCCGGAGGCTCTGGGCGCCTTACATAAAAACACAGGCAGGGCATTAAATAAAACATACATAATAAATAAAACCACAGCAAACAGAATAATCAAATTCAGATGTAACTAAAATATTTGGTTGGCAGTTTCTTAGGGCTGGTGAGATGGATTCAGCACGGAAGGCCGTCACGAACACGTAGGCCTTCAAACCACTCTTAAACCTCTTGACCAACTGGGACTCCCTGTGAACAGCTGGAAGAGAGTTCCATAGGACTGGTCCAGCGACGCTGAAAGCCCAGTCACTGGAGGTTTTTAGTCTGGTCCTAGGAACTTCAAGGAGTCCTCTGGTTGAGAAGAAGAGGGAGCGAGCTGAGGTGCCAGGAGATCAGCCAGGTAGCCAGGGCTGAGTCCTTGTAGGGCCTTATAATAAAGCTACCAACTTTCTGAGGCCTAAAACTGGGGTGGTCCATCCTGACCATGACCCCCCCACACACACACATACACCGTGTCACTCCCACGGGCACCACTGCAGACAACGCTGCAATCAATCAATTAAATTTTGCTGCTTGCTGTGGCCATGCCGCCCCACAGTAACACCAGTTGCAAACATCCACATTAAAACAATACATAATTCTGCTGCAGCAAGTTCCAAATCATGATGTACAGAAAGTTAATTAGAAGCAAACCTGTGTTAAATTGTGATCAGACATTCGAGCTGCATGTACTGCTCCTTCTGACAGTCCCATGCAACCCACTTACACCCACCTCATTTGCTGAGCAAACTTCACTTCAGTGACTCCCACCACCTCACCAGATTGTTGTCACACACTTCTATACAGTTGATCAGGTCCGGGTACCTTAGTTCAGTGCTGCCAGTCTATTTTCTGTCTGGAGTCCCTCTCAGCTGCTAGCAGGCAGATGTCCACATGCGCTTGTTTGCACTACTACCCAGACTAATCTAACAGGAAGGAAAATGCTTTACTGTGCTCCCACTGACATGCTTGCGGTGCAAGACAGGCACAGGGGTTGAAGTTGCAAATTGTTGTCCAGCCCGAGCAGCACCACAGTGGTGCTGAAATAACTGTCACCCACAGATTAGCAGTCAGCAAAAAAAAGGGACAAAACTGTGACAAGTAAGCAAAAACTAGGACAAAAGTGACATTTTGCAAAACTTGTGGGGACACTGGGACATGCTGCCTAAAATAGGGACCGTCCTGGGAAAATGGGGACTGTTGGTAGCTTTACCTTATAAGTGAGTAAACTCACCTTGACGATAACCCTCCATCTGATCAGCAGCCAGTGCACAGCACGCAGCAGCGGGGTCACATGGTTGGACTTAGAAAGGCCAGTCAGCAACCTGGCAGCTGCGTTCTGCAGCTCACACAATAGAGCCTGCAGCTCTGAAATCCTGCTGTAACCCCCCCTACAAATGGGGGTTCCCAAAAAGTCTTCCTTGAGCTTGCCTAAATGCTCACTGCCAGGCTGGTGTCCTGCATTGTAGCAGTTTAAATGTGATTACCAGAACCTGTGTAGCCTCTGTGTACTGTCTCTTTAAGAGCTGCTTGATTGCAGCATAAGTAATCTGAGATGGAGCTCTGTTGAAAGGTGTAACTGTTTGCTGAAAACCATTTAGAATGATAACGTAGTTTGTCTAACCTGCTTTCTTTGTAGCAAGGACTGTTTTGTTTGTCCCCACTATCTTGGTCCTGGACTGCAAATTGGACCAATCAGTTCTGGCGGGACCTAAAATGTAGCCGGACTACAGGAGCTGTCTGAATTCAAAATCTATAGGAACTGTGGTTTGAGTTTGTTTTGCACCATTTTTGCAACTGAAGGGGGAGCTCTTGCTTTGACTGACAGCCAAATCAGCCAACCAAATCTTTTGGATCTTAGGGAAGTCCCAGGCTGCTTGCAGTGTTCAGTTAGAACTAAGCTGGAAGCTTGGCAAGAAGGAGCTGAAGTGTTTCTGAGCAACTATCCTGAGTGGATTTGCATGGGAGAACTCTGAAAAGGCTACGTTTTTGGCCTGCATGCCAGTGTGCTGCTCCTGAGAGGGAGAGAAGAGAATTATTTTGGACTAAATCCAAGTTTGTGTGACTAAAGTAAGCTACTGAAGTGGGCCAGGCTCAACCTGAAGAAGACCGAATATTTTTGCTGAATGCGTTCGGCCTGTCAGGAGTTCCAGCTACCCCTAAGCTCCCGGTGTGTGCAGAGACTTTGCGATTGTGCCCGGGGAGCACTTTGCCTGGAAAAGTAGAATTCCCATACATGTAAATGTGCTATGAGCTGCTAGTGGGTTGTGAGTTAGTTCCCCACTGTGTGAACTGTGTTCTGCTTGCTGGAAGCTGTATCCAGCCCAAAACGGACTGCTTCCGAACTTGTCTCCATGCGGTCTGGGCTTTGCCAGACTGGCCCAGCCAGACTACCCACTGCACAGAGAAGCCATCAACGAGAGACCAGCCTGGGGCTCAGCCCCCTGCTCCACGCTTGAACAGGAATGACGCCTCTGTGACTTGTGTGGGCCCTGCTTCTCCTGGCATTCCAGATCAACCACCTGCAGTCTCGATTTTTGTCCAGCCTGTGTCCAGTCTTGGGTATCGTGAGTAAATACCAGAGTAGCTCCCTACAACAACAGCTTAATCTGAGTGTGTTATCTGATTGTCTTGTTGTTTCGTTTCCTTTATGAACTGAGCCCTCTGGCTCCGGATTACAAATATTGTTGTAACCCCCCTGCAAATGGGGGTTCCCAAAAGACTTCCAGGAGCTTGCTTGAATGCTCCAAGCCTGAATGGTGTTTGGCGTTTAAGCCATTTATCAGTGAGTGTTTTTAGAGCCTCTGGTACTGTCTCTTTAAGAGCTGTCTGCTTGCAGACATAATTAGTTTGAGTGGGGGACTGTGTGCTTCTCTGCTTGAGTACCACTCGAGCTGCTGCCAATTCACTCCATTTTGCAGTCACTAGAGTGCAAAGGAACCTATCTGAAAGATGTAACTGTTTGCCAGAAATCATTTAGAGTAATAATGAAAATACAGTTTGTCTAACCTGCTTTCTTTTGCAGTCAGAACTGTGTTTGCCTAGTTCCCCATTCTAGTTTTGAACTGCTGAACTGGACCAATCAGTGTGGGTTAAGGTAGCTCTAAAATGGTGCCTTGGACGAATCAGAACTTGGACTCGTAATCTGAGCCAGCCACAAGAGGATGGTATGGGCAGTGACTCTGGGAGATGTAGTTTGGACTTCGGCGCCTTTTTGGACCAACAGGGGCAGTCTATTGTGAGTGACAGCCAATCCAGCCAAGAACTGGGAGGAACTCAAAGGAAGTGCCTGGTTTTGTCTGCTGGAGTTTCAGTTGAGCTCTGGCAGTGAAGAGGGAAGGAGCCCTGTGCTTTTCGGGTGTGCAGTTTTAGTCGGGAACAGTGTGTAGGCCCAGAGTTCGGTCTGCAGCTTGTGTAACTGCTTGTTAGGACTGAATCTGTCCTGTGAAGAGAATCAAGGATCTCTGAAGAGTAGAAACCAGGCTCACCCTCAGAAGACTGGAGAAATTGTTGAATTGTCGGGTCTGTCAGGAACTGAATCTGCTGTGTGTTCTCCCGGTATTGTGCAGTAATTGCGATCAGGATAGAGAGAAGCAGCCTGCCTGGTATAGTACTTCTTTTACCATATAAATGTGTGAGGAGGCTTGTGTAGCTCAAGTGAATCCTGCTGCCATTAAATGACTTTTGCCTGTTACTGTTTACCATATAAATGTGAGGGAGGCTTGTAGCTCGAGTAATCCTGCTGCCATTAAAGGACTTTGCCTGTTACTGTTTACCATATAAATGTGTGAGGAGGCTTGTGTAGCTCGAGTGAATCCTGCCATTAAAGGACTTTTGCCTGTTACTGTTTACCATATAAATGTGTGAGGAGGCTTGTGTAGCTCAAGTGAATCCTGCTGCCATTAAAGGACTTTGCCTGTTGCAGTTTGCCATATAAATGTGTGAGGAGTCTCGTGGAGCTCAAGAGTAGCCCTGCTGACTGAAGGACCCTATCTTGTTTGGAGGTCGTGAGTACTAATTCAGGGTAGCTCCCTGTTGAATTGCCACATTGAATCCAAATGGAATTACTGTACTGCTGACTGTTTAACTAATTTTTCTTTTCTCTGGTGAAAGGGCCCCTACCAGCTGCCACGGTTTGGACTAGCCACTAGGGCTTGGGTACCCAGGACAGTAACTGGTAGGGATAGGCCTGTGCACAGAGCCATAGGTGAGATGAGTAAAGTGATAAGCTAATTAACCTGATTTCCCTGTCCTTGTTATATCCCCCAAATAAATTAGAGCTGCTTGTTTCAGCAAAGTTATACTATCTGGAGGTATCTGTCTATGTTAAAGTATTGTACTGTGATTGTTGCACTGTATCTTATTTTACAGGGGTCCCAGTGCCTGAACCAGTCCTGGGGTAAGTGTATACTGTGAAGGTAATTCTGATATATTGTGTGGGCCACTAGTGGGAAGAAAGGGGGGTTGCAGTGTCCCAGAGGGCTGTGACCAAGTTAGTTTAACTATTGTAAACCCTGACCTCTGGGTGGAGGCACCCGCCATCGGATCCAGGCCCCTCAACCTGTTAGTGGCAAATCAGGCAGGGATAGTAGCCCCTGGGATAGCGCCATCTAGGGGTTACATTGTGTACTGTGCATGTTGTGTTTTCCATCACAGGGCCCCAACCCGCTGCAACCCTGGGCAACTGCCCTGGTTAGCCCATCTCCTCTCCACCTGGGTACCCAGAGGTGGACTGCATGGGGGGACTCAAAGCGCATGCATAACTGCTTGATTGATATAACCCTTAAGCTAATTAACCTGATTTTGCCCCTCCCTTGTTCAAGTCCCCTGAATAAATCAGATCTAACTTTTTCTGCATTTAATCCGACTGTGGTTCCAGTTTGTGCTCAAAGTACTGTGCTGTTGCTATTTGGTGTGCTTAACCTTGTTTTACAGGGGGTCCCCAGGGTCGAGCCAGAGGAACCAGCCCTGGTGGTAAGTGTAAACAGTGTGGGTACTTGTGTGGTGTACCAGGGGTATTGTGAAAGGGATTATTGTACAGTGTTCAGGCCACTAGAGGGGAAAGAGGGGGGTTACAGTGTCCCGGAGGGCTTTGCCCAGGTTAGCTTGACCACTACCAACCCTGACCTCCGGGTGGAGGCACCTGCTTCAGAACTCAGACCCTTAACCTGCTACTAAACAAGCAGGCAGGGGTAGTAGCCCTGGGAGGAAGCGCCACCTAGGGATACATCTCTGAGGCTCACGCTGGATTTTGTGTCTCTAGTGGCCGAAACTACGAATTATTGTCAAACATAAATGGCTACCCCAACAGAAGTGGCTGTACACCAGTTGGTGGGGTGGTGTACTGGGCAGGAGATCAACCCCTAAAATGCTATACTTATCCTGGATATTCCCCTGGGTACCAATAAGGATACTGTAGAGGAAGTACTTTCCAAGGTTGAATGTTTACAAAACCCTGTGGTGGTGGGTCGACAGGCTAATCTGCTCGCACAAAGTTTCATGGCATTAGTAGAGTGTAAGGACCCAGTAGACAGTTCCAAAGTGCCACAGACTATCACCCCCGAAGGAGCCCTCACTGCCTGGAGAGTGATAACTAAAGACAGTAAAGACCCCAGGGAGAATGAGCCCCCCCCCACTATCTGAGACTTTTGAGGAGAAATTTGCTAAGTTGTTGCTGGAGGAAAGGAAAACTGTGGAGGACTTAAAGAAACTATTCTGCCACCTGGGGGTGTTCCTCCCCCAACACCCACTCCCGCTTCAGCACCCGTTATTGCCCCTCCTTCTGTGCCTGTGCCAATGCTGGCTCCTATGTCTGTACCTGCCATTAGTCACGACTCTTACCGAAGGTTGAGAATCTTCTCCAGCACCCTCCCCACCCCCAAGGGAGGATGATTGGAAGACCTGGATGGATTGTGTTGCCCCTTTGGTACCTGAATGGCAGTGTGCGGAGGCTGAGAAATGGAAAAGGATCATAGAAAGTTTGAGGGGTCCTGCCCTAGAGGCCATTAAATTTCTGAGGTCCACAAACCCTGATGCATCTGCCCAGAAGTACCTATCTGCACTCGAAGGCAATTTTGGGAGCATTGAGTCAGGGGAGAACTTGATGTGGAAATTTCGAGGTACAAAGCAATGGCCAGGGGAAAGTTTGTCTGCATATGTTACTCGTCTGGAAAGAGTGCTGTAGAAGACTTACTGAAAAGGTGGGGTAGCTGCCAGTGACTTAAACCATGTGAGGTTGGGGCACATACTGCAACATGCAAAACACTCTAAATTGCAACTTCTTCAATTAAGGCTCCCAGATAGAAGGGGTAACCCACCGGACTATTGTGACTTGATAAAAGAACTCTGGGAGGTTGAAGATGAAGAGGGGGATTGTAATTCTAGGGAGAGCGCAGCCCAAGTGATCACGGCATCGGAAGACCCTTCCGAAGTGGGGACCAATGAGGGTGTGCCATCATGGGATGAACTACTGAGGGAGTTCAGGGAAACAAAACAGTCTCTTTATGAAGGCCGCTCCTGCAAGTACAGGCACCAACCCTTATCCAACTGCATCTGCTATGGGGTTGGGGGTGTCCACCCAGGCATCTCCTGCTGACAGCAGCTCGAAACTCAATGCCTTGACTATGGAAGTAAGAGAATTGATGAGATGTCTCCAAATGTTCACCACACAGCAGACAGAGATGGCACCAAGGTTTTCAATTGGTAGTACCACCGCCCCAGCTCCCAGTGTGATGCCTCGGCCACCCCAAATCCCAGAAAACATATTTTGCCATAATTGTGGGAAGGATGGGCACATGAAGAGAGAATGCCGGTCCACAAAAGACCTAGATAAAGTTGTATATAGACTTCAAGGAGAGCTATGGAGAACGAATCAGTGGTCAAGGAGTACCCAAAATGACCGTAGCGAGGGTTCAAGAAGTAGTAACTCAAATCCCTATGTGGCAAAATCATCTCTGCAGGCCCCTGCTGCTGTCCCTCCAGACTGGTCCAAAATAGTGGGCCCTTCAATGGAACCTATGGTGGCTGTGAATGGTATTCCTACTCGGGCTGTGCTGGACAGTGGGTCGCAAGTGACCATTGTATTTAAGGACTGGTATGACAAACACTTAGCTGCTGTGCCCTTACAATCCCTGGAAGGCCTACATGTGTGGGGGCTGAGCGACAAGTCTTATCCCTACCTAGAATATGTCCGCCTCTGGTTGTCATTTCCTGCAGCTGTAACTGGTGTAGAGGAGCAAGTCAAGACACTGGCCTTAGTGTGTCCCCCTACTGGACTGTATAATGGGGTTCCCCTGTTAATTGGGACCAACGCCCATATGTTTGGGAGACTGGCACAACTCTGTCGCGAGAAACAAGGGCGACAGACTGGGAGGGCCCTAAGAATTCCCGCTCTGATCAAGAGGGCCTATGATTTGCAACAGAACCCCAAGGGAGTAGACCAGGATGAACCGATAGGGGTTGTGTGGAAGAAGGATCCCGATTCAATGGTACTGGCTCCTAACACCCAGTGTACAGTTTAAGGGGAGGTCTGCCTCCGCAAAGATGTCAAGAACAAAATATTGATGTTGGACGCGCCAGGCAATGGAAAATTGCCGGAAGGATTATTGGTTAAGCTCAGCATCTTGCCAGCTTGTGCTTATGCCTATGCACAACGAGTGATGGTCCAGATTCATAATGTGTCAGATCGGGAGATCCGGGTGAACAGAGGATGCACCCTAGCTATGGTACACTGCGCAGACACTGCAGTGTTGCCCAGCAACAAGCACCCTGGCAAGACAGATAGAGTGACTCCCGACTTGTTTGATTTTGGTGACTCCCCATTGCCAGCTGAATGGAATACTAGAACTGGCCAGAAACTTGCCCAGAGAGAGCAAGTGTTTTCGTTGAAGGAATGGGACATGGGATGTGCCCAGGGTGCGGAGCATCACATACACCTGCACGATGAATGGCCATTTCGAGAGCAGTCTCGATGCCTAGCCCCCGCAGACATAGACGATGTGAGAAGACACTTGCAGGAAATGCTCGCAGCTGGTGTGATACAAGAATCCAGGAGCCCATATGCTTCTCCCATTGTGGTTGTGTGTAAGAAGAACAGATCTGTGAGAATGTGTGTTGCTTATTGAACTCTGAATCGGTGGACCACCCCCCGATCAATACACCATGCCCTGTATACAAGATGCTCTGGATTGTTTGAATGGGAGCAAATGGTTCTCGGTGTTGGATCTTCGCAGTGGATATTACCAGATTCCGATGGCTCCGGAGGACTGTGAGAAGACAGCCTTCATCTGTCCTTTGGGGTTCTACGAGTTCCTGAGAATGCCACAGAGGATATCGGGCACCCCAGCCACCTTCCAGCTACTGATGGAACAAGCGGTGGGAGAAATGAATTTGCTGGAATGCCTGGTGTACTTAGACGATGTCATTGTGTTTGGTAGCTCCCTAGAGGAACATGAGAGTCGAATGTTCAAAATATTAGACCGACTGGAAGATTTCGGCCTCAAGCTGTCCATCGACAAGTGCCAGTTTTTCCAAACCTCTGTGAAGTATGTGGGGCACATAGTGTCTACAGAGGGGATAGAGACTGATCCTAGTAAAGTTGAAGCCTTGACTACTTGGCCCCAGCCCCACAATTTGATAGAACTACAACGTTTCCTGGGATTCTGTGGCTACTACCGCCGGTTCATAAAGGACTATTCCAAAGTGATTCGGCCACTCTTGAATCTTACCCAGGGTTACCCTCCTACCAATCAGAAATACAAAAAAGGGTCCATCAAAGAACCAAAGCATATTTCCACCCAGGTGAACATTTTGGGTCTCGCTGGATGCCTGACTGTGAAGCAGCTTTCCATGAAGTCATATACCAACTCACCCATGCCCCCATCCTCGCTTATGCTGATCCCACCAAACCCTATGTGCTGCATACTGACGCCAGTCTGCAGGGTCTAGGAGCTGTACTGTATCAAGATCATGAGGATGGTTTGAGACCAGTAGCATTCACCAGTAGGAGCTTGACCCCGTCAGAGCGAAACTACCTGCACAAGTTGGAGTTCCTTGTGTTAAAATGGGCCAGTAGGAGCTTGACCCCGTCAGAGCGAAACTACCCTGTGCACAAGTTGGAGTTCCTTGTGTTAAAATGGGCCATTGTTGACCAGTTTCATGATTACCTCTATGGGGCAAAAATATTGGTGAGGACTGACAATAACCAGTTGACCTATGTACAGACTTCAGCTAAGTTAGACGCCACGGGGCACCGGTGGCTTTCTGCATTGTCAACATGTGATTATGCCGTCGAATACAGACCAGGCCTGAATCATATTGATGCTGACGCCCTATCTCGGAGGCCCATTTCCAAGAGCGACTGGGTCAAACTGTCTGAACCTGTCATCTCAGCATTGTGCCAAAAGTTTGATAGAAATGAACAGATGTCTACAGACACAGTGGACTGCTTAGCGGATTGCTTGGGCCCCTCTGACACCTGCATACCGGCTGCGTATTGCCAATTTTCTGCTCTAGATATTAGTGCACTACCTCAGTTTGACAATGACAGCATTCAACGGGCTCAGTCCCAAGATCCTATGATTCAGCCAGCACTTGACGCCCTTCATGCAGGAAAAGATGTGTCCAAGTTACGTTCCTCTGATCTGAGAACCACTTTATTGTTTAAAGAAGGACCCAGGTTGAAGCTGCTTAATCAGTTGTATAGAGAGACTGTAGATTGGGGTGGCCAAATAGACAAGCAACAATTGGTCCTGCCCACAGCCTTCAAAGATTTGGTACTGAGGTTCCTCCACAATCATATGGGCCACCTCGGTATCGACCGAACCCTTGACCTAGTACGATCTCGATTCTACTGGCCCAAGTCGCTGCCTGCAGAAAAAAAGCCCTGCCTCAGAGGGCTGCCCCCCTTGTCAACATTACTACCAGCTCCCCAATGGAACTAGTCTGCATAGACTTCTTGAGTTTAGAGCCTGATCAGCGAAACATTGGCAATGTTAGTAGTTACGGACCATTTCACACAGTATGCACAAGCTTTTCCCACCAAAGATCAAAAAGCATCTACCATCGCCAAGGTGCTAGTGGAAAATTTCTTCGTCCACTATGGTGTCCCCCAGCGAATTCACTCTGATCAGGGCCGGGACTTTGAGAGTCGGCTAAGCAAAGAAATGCTCTCTCTATGGGGGGTGCGAAAGTCAAGAACCACCCCTTATCACCTGCAGGGGGATCCTCAACCTGAACGCTTTAACAGCACCCTACTAGACATGCTAGGCACCCTCCACCTAAAAGATAAGCATAAATGGAGCCAGCAGATTAGCACCTTGGTACACGCATACAATTGCACAAAGAATGATGCTACCGGGTTCTCTCCCTACCGTCTCTTGTTTGGGAGAGAGGCCCGGCTACCTGTTGATGTCTGTTTTGGGGTTTCTCCTGATGGGGTCCGAGACGAAGATTACCATCTTTGGTGGGAAAAGCTTGTGCATACCGTGTAAAATGGTCTGTAACCAAAAACCATGACTGGGACGTAAACATACTAGGATACACTATCTACAGGAGGGACAGGGAGGGTAAAAGAGGAGGAGGAGTAGCTCTTTACATAAGGGAAGGAATCAAAGCAACAGAACAAAAGGGTAATCAGGGAGGAGAAGAAGCACTGTGGGTCAATTTGGAGACAGGCAATGGCACCACAATCCGCACAGGGGTTGTATACAGACCCCCTCTCAGGGGGAGGAAATGGACAAGGAAATGATAGAAAGTATACTTAGAATGGCAGAAAAAGGGGAGATATTGCTGATTGGTGATCTGAATATGCCAGATGTTAACTGGAGTGCAGTTGCAGCAGCCACTTCGAAGAGTGGGGTTATTCTAGATGCCCTACAGAGGGCATGCCTTAGACCACTAGTATTGGAGCCCACTCGAGAGGGAGCAATCTTAGACCTGGTTCTCTCAAATGGAGATGGAGAGAGGATACAGATATAGAACTGGGTAGCCATCTGGGAACTAGCGACCATCGAACAGTATGGTTCACAATAAACACAGCAATAGAGTCAAGCCATACAAAGGCAAGAGTACTGGACTTTAGGAGGGCTGACTTTGCCAAAATGGGTGAGTGCCTAAGGAATGCACTAGCAAATAGGCAGGAAGGAGGGGTGGAAGAACAATGGGGAATAATAAAAACTGCCATCACAGAGGTAACAAGCCTTTGTGTGAAGCAAATAAACATAACAAAACGCTGTAAGAAACCTCTATGGTTCTCAAAGGAAGTGGCAGTGAAGGTTCAAGAGAAAAAGAAAGCATTCGGGAAGTACAAGGAATCACAGAAGGAGCAGGACAGAGAACTGTATCAGTTAAAGCAAAAGGAAGCTGGGAAGGCAGTCAGAACAGCAAAGGCCCAAATCGAGGAAAAGATAGCCAACTCAGTTAAGAAGGGGGATAAGACCTTTTATAGGTACATCAGGGAGCGAAGGAAGACCAAGGGAGGGACAGTGAGGCTTAATAAAGGGGAGGGGGGTGGGCAGAGGGTGACTGTGAAAAGGCAGAGATATTAAACAAATATTTTTGCTCAGTATTGACAAATGAAGAGGGGGAGGTACCTAAAACAAACTACAGAAACACTCTGGATACAGAAGTTGATACCAGCCCATTTACAGAAGAAAGGCTTCTGAAAAAACTATTAAAACTGAAGGTGGACAAAGCAATGGGGCCTGATGGGATTCATCCCAGAATTCTAAAAGAACTAAAGGTAGAACTAGTGACACCACTGACTACCCTCTTTAACAAATCATGGGAGGATGGGGTGGTACCCGAGGACTGGAGGACGACAGATGTGATTCCCCTTCACAAAAGTGGGAGCAAGGCAGAAGCAGGAAACTACAGACCTGTTAGTTTAACCTCAGTGATAGGGAAAATGATGGAATCACTTCTGAAGGAAAGAATTGTCGAGTATCTAGAGGCCAGAGGGCACAGGACCCAAGGCAGCATGGATTCACAGCAGGAAGGTCATGCCAGATGAATCTGATAGATTTCTTTGACTGGGTGACCAAAGTAGTTGATCAGAGGGGGCTGTGGACATGGCCTACCTAGACTTTAGCAAGGCATTTGACACAGTCCCACACAAAGATTAATATACAAGTTAGCCAGCCTGGGAGTGGGTCCCAAGAGGACAGCCTGGTAAAGAATTGGCTGGAGAATAGGACACAGAGGTAATAGTAAATGGAGTCCACTCTGAAGAAAGGGGGTTACTAGTGGGGTACCGCAGGTTAAGTATTAGGACGGTCCTCTTCAATGTCTTTATGTTTACATTACAGAGGGACTGGAAGGAAAAGTATGTCTCTTTGCAGATGACACAAAGATCTGCAACAGAGTTGATGCACAAGGTGGGGTGGAAAGGATGAGAAGGACTTGCAAGGTTAGAGGAATGGTCAAATGTATGGCAGCTTAGATTCAATGCTAAGAAGTGCAAGGTAATGCACCTGGGAAACAAAACCCAGGGAAGAGTACACAATGGGGGTGAGATACTAACAAACAACAAAAATGGAAAGGGACCTGGGGTAGTCATATCAGATGACCTAAAGGTGGGCAAGCAATGTGAGAGGGCAGCAAGGAGGGTTGGGGAATACTGGGATGCAAGGGAGAGGCATCACCAGTAAAAACAGGAAGTTATTTCCCTCTGTACAGACAGCTGGTCAGACCCCATCTGGAGTACTGCGTGCAGTTCTGGAGACCCATCCGAAAGACATAGACAGGATGGAAGCTGTCCAGAGGAGGGCAACTAAAATGGTGCAGGGTCTGCACCGGAAGACATATGAAGAGAGACGAAAGGAGCTTAATATGTATAGCCTCGAGGAAAGGAGGGAGAGGGGGGACATGATAGAAACTTTCAAGTACCTCAAGGGAATCAACAAAGTCCAAGAGGGTAGCATCTTTCAAAAAAAGAGGTGTGCAAGAACAAGGGGCACAATTTGAAGAGAGAGGAGGGGCGGCTCAGAGGTAATTTAAGGAAGTATTTTTTCACAGAGAGGGTTGTGGATGCATGGAACGGCCTTCCGGAGGAGGTTGTGGAGTCAAAAAGAGTGGTAGAATTCAAGCATGCATGGGACAGTCATAAGGCAATTCTAGGGGGTGGGGGGTAGGAAGAAGTAGGCTGCTGGTTAACTAGGATCTGCAGCTTATCCATTAGGTAGGGAAATGGGCAGACTGGGTGGGCCAAGCGGTCCTTATCTGCCATCAAATTCTATGTTTCTAATATGTACAAAAAGAAAAAATTACTCACCATAGTAATGTTGTTTCTTCTAATGGAGTCTTGCTGTATTCAGACATAATGCAGTTAGCCCCAGCACTTGAACTGCCCCGGAGAGGAAAGAGTTAACTCCATGCAGAAGCATGGAACATTGAGCTCGAGCTCGGTTTTCAAACCTCTGTCTGTGGTACTTCCTAGTGTAACCATCAGATTCTTATGAGCAATTAACTTAGTAGGCACTAAAATATGGAAATTGTTTGAAACATGTAGCCAAAAGGCAAAAAATCGTTTGGGGGTCCAAAAGACTCAAGTGGAGAACCCAAGAAGAAACAAGGTAGAGACAATTTAGGCTATGAACATAAGAATAATAAACATAACAGCTACCCCACCAAAAGGGAGGGTACAAGGTACACCCCTGAGGTGCAACTCTGTACCTGCCAGCCCACTTCCCAAAAACAGGTTCTGAGAGGGGAGGTGGGGGGAGGTCTGAATACAGCAAGACTCCATTAGAAGAAACAACATTACTATGGTGAGTAATTTTTTCTTCAAACAACAGGAAGTCTTGCTGTATTCAGACATAATGCAGACTACCAAGCAGTTCCTTATGGAGGAGGGAATGCAGAACCTACTTTGGGAACAGGATCTGCAGTACTGCTGTGCCAAACCTAGCATCACTCCTAGCCTGGATGTCCAGGGAGTAATGCTTGGTGAATGTATGTACTGTTTTCCAGGTGGCTGCTTTACAGATCTCTAACAAGGGAATATCTCTGGCCGCAGCTAGAGAGGCAGCTGTACCCCTAGTGGAGTGAGCCCTCAGGCCTGAAGGGGGTGTTCTACCCATTTGTCATAGCAGAACTGTATACAAGAAACAATCCACCTGGCAATAGATCTTTTAGTGGCAGGCTTACCTTTCCCCACTTCACCATAAGTGAGAAACAATTGAAGACAGTCATTTCTGTGTGCCTTTGTATGCTCTATGTAGTAGCTAAGAGCCCTTTTAACATTCAAACTGTGTAATCTTCTTTCCCCTGAAGAAGAATGGTCAGTGAAGAACACAGGGAGCGATATGGACTGGTTTTGGTGGAAATCCGATACCACTTTAGGCAAGAACTTCCTATTAGTTCTTAGGACCACTTTATCCCTATGGAAGGATATGAAGTCAGGTTCAACTGACCGGGCCTGTAATTCACTAATCCGCCTGGCAGAAGTAATAGCTACCAGAAACACAGTTTTCCAGGTCAAGTACTTCAATTCAGCTGAAGCCATAGGCTCAAAGGGTGGCTGCATGAGCTGAGCAATACAGACATTAAGATCCCAAGGTGGAGTAGGCTCCCTAAAGGGAGGGTTAATGTGGAGCAGACCTTTGAAAAGCTTTCTGAAAACAGGATGAGATGCCAGGGAAGAGCCTTTCCCTGCTGAGAGGAATGCAGAGACAGCTGTTAGATGAACCTTCAGAGTGGCAGGCCTAAGGCCTAGACCATTCAGATGAACTAGATAGTCTAAGGTTGTGGAAATGTCTGCAGAATCAGGCATGATGCCTTTCTGAGAGCACCAAATACTGAACCTCTTCCATTTGGAATCGTAAGTTTTTCTAGTGGAAGGTGTCCTGGAGACCTTTAGAATATCCAGAACTCCCTGAGAGAGATGAAGTGCTGCATATTCTAACTCTTCAAGAGCCAGGCCTTGAGGTTTAGGGACTGGAGATTGGGGAACCAGATCCACCCCTGGGAGGAGGAGAGAAGATTGTATCTCTTGGGAAGACACATGGGACATGACACAGCCAAGGACAACAGAAGAGGATACCAGGGCTGTCTGGCCCAATCTGGAGCCACCAAAATCACTGTGCAGGGTTGAGTTCTTATCTTGATCAGAACTCTGAACAGGAGAGGGAAAGGAGGGAAGGCATAGAGAAACCTGCCCTTCTAGTCCAGAATGAGGGCATCCTGGGGAACTGTCCACAGGACTGGAGGACTGCAACAAAACAGAGGAAGTTGATGATTGTCTGGTGCTGCAAATAGACCTATATCTGGGATGCCCCACCTGGAGAAAATGATCCTCAGAATGTGAGGATTCAGGGACCATTTGTGATGTCTCTGTGAAATCCTGCTCAGGGCATGTGCTAACACATTGTCTTTCTCTGGAAGATGAACTGCTACCAGGAAAGTCTGAAGGGAATAGGCCAGAGACCAAATCTTCATGGCCTCTGTGCACAAGGCCGTGGACCGAGTGCCTCCCTGCTTGTTGATGTACCACATTGTGGTAGTGTTGTCCATCCTGATTTGGACCGCCTTGCCCTTGACTGAATCTGAGAAGGTCTGAAGGGCTAGGAAAACTGCCCTGAGTTCCAGGAGATTGATATGAAGAAGAGACTCCTGCGGTGACCAGATTCCCTGAGCTGTTAGGGCTCCCAGGTGGGCTCCCCAGCCTAGGAGAGAAGCATCCATAGTCAGTACTACTGATGGAACTTGAGGGAGAAATGGAACCCCTTGTCTGAGGTTGTCCTGGTCCAGCCACCACTGGAGAGCTTGTACCAGTGTTCGGGTCACTGGAATCAGTTTGGAGAGAGTGTCCCTTCTCTGTGACCAAAAGGACCTTAGACGGAACTGAATGTCCCGCATCTGAAATCTGGCTCCCTGAACCACTGCAGTGGAGGCTGCTGTGGCCCAAGAGTTGGAGGAACTGTCTGCTGGAAGAAAACCTGAAGCCAAAAGGAGGAAGCGAGGTCTACTAAGGTCTTCACCCTTGCCAGAGGAAGGAAGGCTTTTGCTTGGACAGTATCCAATTCCACCCCTATGAAGGTGAGAAGCTGTACTGGTTCGAGGACTGATTTTGGCAGATTTAGAAGAAACCCCAGAGAACTGAGCAAGTCCTGGGTGGTTTGCAGAGCTGCCCTGACCTGATCTGATGACTGCCCTACCAGCAGCCAGTCGTCCAGATATGGAAAAATGGTGATACTCTGTCTTCTGAGGTAAGCCACCACTACTGCAAGACACTTTGTGAACACCCTTGGAGCTGATGTTAGGCCAAAAGGCATGGCCTTGAACTGACAGTGGCCTGAAGGCAACTCGAACCTGAGGTATTTTCTGTGGGAGCACCTTTTAGGGATATGGAAGTAGGCATCCTTGAGGTCCAGTGATGCTGGCCAATCTCCTGGCCTTAAAGAGGGAAGGATTATTCCCAGAGTTACCATTTTGAATTTGGGTTTTGATATGTGTTTGTTCAAGTACCTTAGATCCAGGATGGGTCGCCACTCCCCTGTTTTCTTTGGGGTAAGGAAGTACCTGGAGTACAGGCCTTTTCCCCTGTGTTGAGCAGGAACCTTCTCTACGGCTCTGAGAGCTAGGAGAGAGGAAACCTCTGCCTCCAGGGCAAGGGTTTCTAAGATTGATGCAGGTGGAAAAGACTTGGCCCTCCTTTCTGTGTACCTTTTGAAACTGAGGGCCAGTCCCTGGCTTACTACTTCCAGGACCCAGTTGTCTGAGGTAATAGACTTCCAGGCCTGAAAGTAGTAAGCCAGCCTGCCTCCTACTGGGATTGGGGAGTCGACCCGGGCTGACACCTCAGGGTGTCTGCTTGGCAGAAGCCTTAGAATGGGAAGAGGAAGCAGTCCTGCTCATCCCCCTCCTGCCCCTCCCTCGGAAAAAAACCCTTTGTGGGTAAAAGGAGGCCTGGGCTTGGTAAAAAGGCCTGTGAAAAGGCCTGCCGCTTTTGAGGAGTGGCTTGCCTTTCCTTGGCCTGTGCACTCCTGTAAGTTGTCATGTATTCGTCCATTTTTTTCATGTAAGCCTCTATCTGCTCCCCAAACAGAGTTACCAACTAGAGGAAAATCCATAGCCTTAGACTGGGTGTCCTGTGATAGGCTAGTACATCTGAGCCAAGCATGCCTTCTGAGAGACACAGATGTAGCCATGACTCTGGATGCCACATCATTGGAGTCCACAGCAGCATAAAATTGTACTTTGGATGCCTCAATTCTATCTGCAGCCATCTCCTCCAGCTCTTTGGCTATCTGGGGGGAGGCCTGTTGAGCCAGTTTCAGAACCGTATCCCACCTGGACTTCTGGTACCTGGCTGCATAGGCCATATAATTTGCCTGCCCGAGTCCCAAACAGGATGCCAAGTATAGTCTTTTGGCCATGGCATCAACTTTCCTGGAGTCCTTGTCTGGGGGGTGTGAAGCCAAAGGAATGTTTGCCCTGTCATAGGCTGCAGCCTGCACTACCCCAACATGGCTGCAATGTGAATAAAGGAACTCCGTGGCTGAGCCTGATAACATATACCTCCTGTCCATTCTTTTATCTACAGGAGGTAAAGAGTTAGGAGTCTGTAGAATCTTTTGTGTCTGTTTCCCCAAGGACTTATGAAGGGGAATAGACAACCTTTTGGACTCTGGGATGTCCATCATCTCCACAAAATCAGGCTCTTCTTCCTCCTCAGCAGCTTCAACCATAGGGAGGGTTTGGGCCACCTTCTTGTAAAACAAGAAGTGTGAAGGGGACTCAGAGCCTGGGAGGAGAGATATCAGAGGGCCTGTCTGGGGAAATGTACGGTTCAATGGGCACATCCAGACCCCCCAGTTGTCATCTTCATTGGGATAATCTTCGTCTCCCTCCCACTCCTCATAGAAAGCATCCGGATCATAATCCGAAGGAGCCGGTTCCGACCGAACCGACCGTCTAACCAGTAGTGCCCGGTTGGATGGAACGCGAGCGATTTGGACAATACTAATCACTTTGGCTATCTCATCCGGCTGTTGGAGTATGCGTACTGGATCCGAACTGAGACTTTCGCTTCTTTTGACGAACCGACCCTCACAGTCTGCTCTCCTTTTGCCTGAGGAGGTATCGCCCAGGTTAGTAGGCACCTCCTCAGGTTCGGCTGCAACCAAACCGGGCTGGCCATCCGGATCCACCTACTTCTCGGCCTCCCTTTTCCTCAACCTACTCAGTCTTTTTTCTAGAGTGGTTTTGGGAAAGTTTTTGCAAATTTGGCAGTGTGACTGGAGGAGGTCAAACCCCAGACAATAAACACAGATGAGGTGGGGGTCGTCCCTGGCAAAGGCCTCCCCACACTTAGTACAGTGTTGAAACCCAGTGGGACTGGTTTTCTTTTTGGGTTTCTCAGACATGGCCAACCTACCAAAATTACCCTATAGAAGCTTTCTAACCAGGTAACACCAACCAATCGGTAACAACCGTGTCACAGGTTTGGAAAAGAACTGAGAAAAGGCCCGGTTCTTTTGAAACCAATTGGTACCGGAACACCACACTAATCCCAGAAAGATATTATTTAAAATTAGAGAATTCACAAGGTTGGTTCCTAACCGGACCGACCGAAAAGAAACTGAAGAGATGAACAATTTCCACAGTTAAATAAAATAAAAACACAGTCACTACCTATCTACAACACTACCTGTACCGTAGACAGAGGCTGGAAATCTGAAAAAACAATAAAGAAATGTTTTTTAAACCGAACGCTTTACTATACCGAACCGAGCAGAGGAAATCTCCGGAGCGACTTCACTGTTAGGCGGAGTAAAGAATCTGATGGTTAAACTGGGAAGTACCATAGACAGAGGTTTGAAAACCGAGCTCGAGCTCAACGTTCCATGCTTCTGCATGGAGTTAACTCTTTCCTCTCTGGGGCAGTTCAAGTGCTGGGGCTAACTGCATTATGTCTGAATACAGCAAGACTTCATGTTGTTTGAACTTAAAGCTCAATTGAACCATGCCTATCAACTGGCCCAGACAATGGCCACCAAAAGAAATCTAGCCAACAAAGAGAGACATGATACAAAAGTAAAGGCTCAAGAGCTTAGGCCTGGAGACTGTGTGTTGTTGCGAAATTTAGGATTGCATGGTAAACACAAAATTGCTGATCGATCTCACCATCTTCCCATGTCATAGTTGGAAAGCTGGATGATTTGCCAGTGTACAAAGTGCACCCAGAGAATAACTCCAAAGCTGTCAAGACCATGCACTGTAACCACTAGCTACCTATTGGTCAAGTTATAATTGAGGCTGAACCCACCAAGATTGATTCCCCTGGACCAGTGACTCGTGCTGCTCCAAGAAGGAAACAGAGTTAGCCTGCCCCCGTGGTTGCCGATTTAAGACTTCCCCTGCAGCAGGCCCAGAATGATAGTGACTGCCAGTCTAACTCAGATGACAGTGAGTGTGATAATGCCTATTACCCCTCATATGAACTGAGTCAGTTGTTTCGTGGAAATCCTATGTTGAATTATGGGGATGAAGCTGGGCCTTCTGGACTGCCTAATGCCCCGGCATCATCGTTGGAGCCAATGCTCCCTGAAGGTGAAGTGCAAAGTATCACATCTGAGGATGCTGAGTCTTTGTGTATAGTAGAACTGTATGATTTGCCTGAAGGAGAGGCTGATGGTATGAGTCTTTCTGGTGACATGCCAGAACTTGAGGAACACTATGAAAGTGCTGACAATCCCCCTTCAGTGCCAGAGTGTCTTCAAAATGAGCCAAGTGTTGTAGAAACAGAGACTACAGAGCAAGGGGCTGACAGTGCTCCCAGCTTGGACATTCCCCTTCATGCAGAGGCACCCCTCACAAGTGATGAAAGCTCCAAGACCATTGCTGAAAGTACAGAGACTGTGGTTGTTCACCCCAGAAAGACTGGCCGAGCTGTCAAGCCAGTGGTGCGCTTCAGTTACGATTCCCCCAGAAGGCCAGTGGATTTGCCTCTCAATGTAGTCCACAAAGGTGTTTCAAACAACATGAAGTTTTGCTATATTATGACAACTGCAGTGAGTCCCCATCTTCGAACTGCTCCGGAGGTGAAATAGTTAACTTTCCATGCAGGCATGGAACTTAGAGCACGAGCTCGGTTGAAAACTCTGTCTGTTGTTCTTCAAACGCAGACTGTCAGATTCTTTACTCCGCCTCACTGAACAGTCGCTCCGCAGATTTCTCCTTCTGCTCGGTTCATTTTGTCGGTTTAAAAGTATTATTTGTCGGTTTTTCAGCCGAAATTAAACCGCAACCGGTCGGTTCAAGCTCTGTCTGTGGTAATGTAAGTAATAGATAGGTTTTACATTTAGTTTTTTCTGTGTGGAACTTGTAATTCATTATTGGTTCGGTTTGAATCGATCAGGTTGTCTTTAAATTTACTAGTCCTTTTTTAGAGTGCGGTTCCCAGTTCTTATCGGTTCTAAAAAGACGGATTTCATTACGGTTTTTTTCCACGACCCGTGACACGGTTGGGAACCGATAAGGGTGTCTTGCTTGGCGGATTGCCGTAAACGGGCAAGTTGGTTAGGCTGGCATTATGTCTGAGAAACCCAAAGGAAAAACCGGACCCACTGGGTTTCAACACTGTAGTGTTTGTGGGGAAGCTTTGCTAAGGCTGACCCACACACCACCATGTGTCTATTGTCTGGGGTTTGACCACCTCAATTCAGACTGCCAGATTTGTCAGAATTTTCCTGCTGCCACCATAGATAAGAGAGTTGGTAGGCTCAGGGAAAGGGAGGCCAAAATGTCCGCTGACCCCGATGGCCAGCCTGGTTCGGTACCAACCGAACCGGAGGGAGTGCCCTCTGACCAGGGCGATACTTCCTCGGGCAAACGTAGAGCCAGTTCTGAGGAGCCCAGCAAAAAGGACTAGAAAGTCAGCTAGCGTAGAGCCAAAAGTTTTCATCCCCAACTGCTGAAGAAATAGCTAAAGCAATTCAAATTGTCCAGTATCTCTCCCCGGTTCCGACCGAACCGACACCATCAGGGAGGCGTTCGGTTTGGCCGGTTCCACCGGTTCAAGATTATGATTTTGAAGATTTTTATGAACTGGAGGAGGGGGAAGAGGAATATGAGGAGAGTGAATATGGTTTTGAAGATCTGGATGTGCCCATTGAACGGACACTCTCCAGATAGACCCTTAGGGTTTCTCCTCCAAGGCTTTCTGAGTCCCCTTCTCATTTCATGTTTTATAAAAGTTGCTGAAACTCTCAGCTCCCTGTTGAGGAAGCTGTTGATGACCAAGAGGAGCCGGACTATGTAGAAATGATGGATATTTCAGAGTCTAGGAGACTGTCTATTCCTTTGCAGAAATCTTTTCGGAAACAGACAGTAAAAGTTTTAAAAACTCCTCACACTATACCTCCTGTGGATAAAAGGATGGACAAGAGGTATACCTTATCAGGCTCGACACTGATTTCCTCACTCAACAATGCAGCCATGTGGGGGTAGTGCAGGCTGCAGCCTGTGACAAGGCTAATATTCCCTAGCTTCACACCCCCTGGGCGTTACTCCAGGAAGATTGATGCTATGGCAAAGAAACAGTACATGGCAGCATCTGTGGGACTCAGACAGGCAAATTATAGGCTTATGCTGCTAGGGTACCAGAAATCCAGATGGGATACTGTGCTGGCCCTAGCAAAACAAGTCCCCGACCAGCTTGCCAGGGAGCTGGAACAGGTGGCTATGGATGGTATTGAGGCATTCAAGGTGCAATTTCATGCTGCAGTGGACTCTAATGATGTTTCATCAAGAGTCATGGCTACATCTGTGGCACTTGCAGGATGGCTTGGCTCAGATGTACTACCCTGTCTCAGGATACCCAGTCTAAGGCCATGGATTTTCCTGTTGTGGGCAATTCTCTGTTTGGGGAGCAAGCAGAGAATTACATGAAGAAAATGGATGAATATAGGACCACCTATAGAAGTGCACAGGCCAAGGAAAGGCAGGCCGCTCCTCAAAAGCAGCTCCCTAGAGGCAGGGGCAGGCCTTTTTATAGGCCTTTTTACCAAACCCAAGCTTCCTCCTCCGCCTATGCTCAGAGAGGGTTCTTTAGAGGGAGAGGCAGACGGGGTACAAGCAGGCCTGCTTCCACCCCTCAGCCAAAAAGCCCCTGCCAAGCAGGCACCCTGATGGGATTGCCAGGGCCGATTCTTCTCTACCTGTAGGGGGCAGGCTGGCTTACTTTGTCCAGGACTGGAAGTCTTTAACATCAGACAAGTGGGTCCTGGAAGTAGTAAGCCAGGGACTGGTTCTCAGCTTCAAAAAATTTCCAAAGCTGAGAGCCAGATCTTTTCCACCTGCAACTCCATCAGAGGCACTTGCCCTAGAGGCAGAGGTCTCTACCCTCCTGGCTCTCAGAGCCATGGAAAGGGTTCCTCCCCTACACCAGGGCAAAGGTTTGTACTCCAGGTACTTCCTTACCCCAAAAAAGACAGGAGAATGGCGGCCCATCCTGGATCTCAGATACTTAAACAAGCACCTTTTAAAGCCAAAGTTCAAAATGGTGACTCTGGGAATTATCTTACCCTCTCTAAGGCCAGGGGACTGGCTAGCTTCCCTGGACCTCAAGGATGCCTACTTCCATATTCCCATCAGAAGCTCCCATCGAAAGTACCTCAGGTTCAAGCTGCCCTCAGGCCACTACCAGTTCAGAGCAATGCCCTTCAGCCTCACTTCTGCTCCAAGGGTATTCACCAAATGCCTGGCAGTACCAGTTGCCTACCTAAGAAGGCAAAAGATTGCCATCTTTCCTTACCTGGACGATTGGCTCATAGTAGGCCAGTCCCCAGACCAGGTCAATTTACATCTTCAGATAACGCAGCAACTGCTTACCTCTCTAGGTTTCCTTCTGAATCTCTCAAAGTCAGTTCTAGAGCCTGTCCAGCTTCTTACCTTCATAGGCGCAGAATTGAACACACAGGAAGTCAGGGCCTTCCTTCCCCTGGACAGGGCAAAGACCCTAGTCTCCCTGGCCTCCTCATTCACCCTGCAGGTCTCCCGGCCAGCAAGGCATTTTCTGCAGCTCCTACGACACATGGCTGCTTCCACAGCAGTTGTGCAGGGAGCAAGATTTCAGATGAGGGACATCCAGTTCCATCTGAGAGCTTTTTGGACTCAAAGAAAGGATCCTCTTACCAAGTTGATCCCAGTAACTCAAACCCTGATCCAAGCCCTACAGTGGTGGTAGGATCAGAGCAACCTGAGACAAGGGGTTCCTTTTGTCACTCAGTCTCACTCTCTAATCCTTACTACGGATGCATCCCTCTTGGGCTGGGGAGCTCACATGGGCGACCACCACCCAGGGTCTGTGGTCTCCCCAGGAATCTCTGCTCACATCAACCTGTTGAGCTCAGAGCAGTTTTCTAGCACTTCAAGCTTTTCCAAATCTGTTCAGAACAAGAGTATTCAGGTCAGAACAGACAACACCACTACAATGTGGTACATCAAACAAGCAAGGGGCACTCGGTCTACTGACCTTGTGCACTAAAGCGATGAAGTTGTGGTCTCTGGCTTACCCTGAACACCTCCTCACGGCAGTCCACCTCCCAGGCAAGGACAATGTCCTGGCAGATGCTCTCAGCAGGATTTCCCAGGGTCATCACGAATGGTCACTGGATCCCTAGTCTTGGGAGTAGTATTTGCCAGATGGGGCACTCATGAGATAGATCTTTCGCAGCCCCAGACAATCACCTTCCTCTTTTTTGCTGCAGGCCCCAGTGTTGGGCTCTCTCCCCTGGATGCCTTAGCCTCAGTTAGGAAGGAAGTTCCTCTATGCCTTCCTCCCTTTCCTCTCCTGTTCAAAGTGCTAGTCAAAATCAGATCCCAATCCTGCAAAGTCATTCTGATAGCTCCAGATTGGGCCAGACAACCCTGGTATCCACTCCTACTGTCCTTAGTAGTCCATCCTCCCTGTGCCTTCCCAGGAATCACAATCTGTTAACCTGTGCCCAGGGACGGGTTTGGTATCCAATCTCAAATCTCTCAATCTCAAGGCTTGGTTCTTGAAGAGTTAGAGTCTGCTTATTTACACCTTTCCCAAGGTGTAATGGATATATTGAAGGCCTCAAGGAAGCCTTCCACCAGGGCTACTTACAATTCCAAATGGAAAAGGTTTTCCATATGGTGCTCGAAAACATTTTCCCCAGACTCTGCTGATCTACCCACAGTCCTGGATTATATGGTCCATCTGAATTCTTTGGGCTGAGACCAGCTGCCCTGAAGGTGCATTTGGCAGCTGTGTCTGCTTTTATTTCAGCAGGTAAATCCTCTTTCTTTCAGCTCACCCTGTATTTTCCAAGTTTTTAGGGATTGCTTCACACCAACCTCCATTCAGGGATCCCGCCCTGCCTGGGATCTTAATGTTTGCATTGCTCAGCTTATGCAACCCCCCTTCGAGCCCTTGTCTTCAGCTGAGCTCAAGTACTTGACTTGGAAAACTGTGTTTCTGGTAGCCATCACCTCTGCCAGGCGCATAAGTGAATTACAAGCGTTGTCAGTGGAGCAGGAGTTTATCTCCTTTCACAGAGACAAGGTGGTCCTCCGGACTAACAGAAGGTTCCTACCTAAGGTGGTTTCAGATTTCCACCTTAATCAATCTATTTCTCTTCCAGTGTACTTCACTGACCACTCCTCCTCTGGTGAGAGGAGGCTGCACAGCCTAGATGTGAAGAGAGCCCTTAGTTACTACATAGAGCGTACCAAGGGTCAAAGGTTTGACTCCTTTCAACTGTTCCTCACTTATGGCGAAGTTGGTAAAGGGAAGCCAGCCACTAAAAGATCCATTGCCAGGTGGATTGTCTCTTGTATCCAATTCTGCTACAAGAAGTTGGGTAAAGTTCCCCCCTCAGGTCTGAGGGCTCACTCTACCAGAGGTACAGCTACTTCTCTGGCTGCTGCCAGAGACATTCCTATTCTAGAAATATGTCAAGCAGCTACCTGGAAAACAGTTCATACTTTTACCAAGCACTACTCCCTGGACATCCAGGCTAGGAGTGATGCTCGGTTTGGCACAGCCATGCTGCAGAGCCTATTCCCTAAGTAGGTTCTGTCCCTCCTCCATGGAGGTACTGCTGTGTAGTCTGCAATTGTCATAATATAGCAAGACTTCATGTTGTTTGAAGAAAAAAATTACTCACCTTAGTAATGTTGTTTCTTCTAATGGAGTCTTGCTATATTATGACCTCCTTCCCGGCCTGCCCCTCTCAGAACCTCTGTTTTGGGATGTGGGTGGGCAGTACAGTGTTGGCACTTTTTGATGCCCACCTTGTTGTTTTCACCCTCCTTTTGGGTGAATTGGTGTTGTGTTTTGCTTTTTGGATCTCCTGACTTGAGTCTTTGTTTGAGGCCAAAAATGAGTGTTATGTTAGTAGCCAGTTGGCTAGTGTGGGTTTACAGCTTCCACACAGAACCTTAGTGAGGTTTAGCTCGTAAAGATCTGACAGTTTGTGCTTGAAGAACAACAGACAGAGTTTTCAACCGAGCTCGCGCTCTAAGTTCCATGCCTGCATGGAAAGTTAACTATTTCACCTCCGGAGCAGTTCGAAGATGGGGACTCACTGCAATTGTCATAATATAGCAAGACTCCATTAGAAGAAACAACATTACTAAGGTGAGTAATTTTTTCTTGTCTCTCAGAGCTCACTGCCCAAACTGGGCTTGACGGCCCATTCCAGGTTACTTGTTCTGCCCTCTCACCATGGTGCCCCTGCCCCATCCAGCCCCAAGTTAGCAGATAGGGAAGGGCCCCCTCTTGCATTGTTTAGAGTACAAGAAGTTATTACATGATTCTGTATAGTAACGTTCAATTCACCTGTGTGAAATATGCATAATGTATTGTCAGAATGGAAATGATATAGTGGAGTACGTTGAAATATATAGTAAAGTGACAAATTATGCCAAGTGATGAATCAGATAGTACTTGTAGAGCATGCTAATGGTACAAATGTCTTGTATATGTTGCATTTTCAATGTTATGATGGTACAGATTTGACGCAGATGCCAAGTTTGCCCAGGCAGGGAAGGGTGTAACCCCCCTACAAATGGGGGTTCCCAAAAAGTCTTCCTTGAGCTTGCCTAAATGCTCACTGCCAGGCTGGTGTCCTGCATTTTAGCAGTTTAAATGTGATTACAGAGTCTGTGTAGCCTCTGTGTACTGTCTCTTTAAGAGCTGCTTGATTGCAGCATAAGTAATCTGAGATGGAGCTCTATTGAAAGATGTAACTATTTGCTGAAAACCATTTAGAATGATAAAGATAATGTAGTTTGTCTAACCTGCTTTCTTTGTAGCAAGGACTGTTTTGTTTGTCTCCACTATCTTGGTCCTGGACTGCAAATTGGACCAATCAGTTCTGGTGGGACCTAAAATGTAGCCGGACTACAGGAGTTGAATGAATTCAAAATCTATTGGAACTGTGGTTTGAGTTTTTTTTTTTTTTGCACCTTTTTTGCAACTGAAGGGGGAGCTCTTGCTTTGGCTGACAGCCAAATCAGCCAACCAAATCTTTTGGATCTTGGGGAAGTCCTGGGCTGCTTGCAGTTTTCAGTTAGAACTAAGCTGGAAGCTGGGCAAGAAGGAGCTGAAGTGTTTCTGAGCAGCTATCCTGAGTGGATTCGCATGGGAGAACTCTGAAAAGGCTAAGTTTTTGGCCTGCATGCCAGTGTGCTGCTCCTGAGAGGGAGAGAAGAGAATTATTTTGGACTAAATCCAAGTTTGTGTGACTAAAGTAAGCTACTGAAGTGGGCCAGGCTCAACCTGAAGAAGACCGAATATTTTTGCTGAATGCAATCGGCCTGTCAGGAGTTCCAGCTACCCTCTAAGCTCCTGGTGTGTGCAGAGACTTTGCGACTGTGCCCGGGGAGCGCTTTGCCTGGTACAGTAGAATTCCCGTACATGTAAATGTGCTATGAGCTGCTAGTGGGTTGTGAGTTAGTTCCCCACTGTGTGAACTGTGTTCTGCTTGCTAGAAGCTGTATCCAGCCCAAAACGGACTGCACCGAAATTTGTCTCCATGCAGTCTGGGCTTTGCCAGACTGGCCCAGCCAGACTACCCACTGCACAGAGAAGCCATCGACGAGAGACCTCCCTGGTGATCAGCCCCCTGCTCCACGCTTGAACAGGAACGACGCCTCTGTGACTTGTGTGGGCCCTGCTTCTCCTGGCATTCCAGATCAACCACCTGCAGTCTCGATTTTCATCCAGTCTGTGTCCAGTCTTGGGTATCGTGAGTAAATACCAGGGTAGCTCCCTACAACAACAGCTTAATCTGAGTGTGTCATCTGATTGTCTTGTTGTTTGGTTTCCTTTTCGAACTGAGCCCTCTGGCTCTGGATTACAAATACTGTGTACTGTGCATGTTGCGTTTTTCCATCACAGGGCCCCAACCAGCTGCAACCTCGGGCAACTGTCCTGGCTAGACCATCTCCTCTCCACCTGGGTACCCAGAGGTGGACTGTGTGGGGGGACTCAAAGCACATGCATAACTGCTTGACTGATATAACCTTTAAGCTAATTAACCTGATTTTGCCACTCCCTTGTTCAAGTCCCCTGAATAAATCAGATCTAACTTTTTCTGCTTGTAATCTGACTGTGGTTCCAGTTTGTGCTCAAAGTACTGTACTGTTGCTATTTGCTGTGCTTAACCTTGTTTTACAGGGGGTCCCCAGGGTCGAGTCAGAGGAACCAGCCCTGGTGGTAAGTGCAAACAGTGTGCCAACCCTGACCTCAGGGTGGAGGCACCCGTTTCAGAACTCAGGCCCCTTAACCTGCTACTAGCCAAGCAGGCAGGGGTAGTAGCCCTTGGGATAGCGCCACCTAGGGGTTGCACTGCAAGCAGAAGTGATTGCTTATAGTGGAACTAACCCTAGGTCACTGCAATAAAATATATATAGACAGTATATATAATCCACCTAAGGTTGGCTTGTCTGGCCTGCAGCAACTAATAATCACAGTAGGTGACCTAGCACCTGCCAGAGATATTATCTTACTTGCAGATTTGAATCTTAATTGGTTCAGCGATGATTAGGGATGTAAGTTAGTCATGGATGAGGTTTTAATGACTCACTGTTTGTTCATGAATTCATTAGTAAACAGTAGTAAATGTTGTGGCACTGTCATCACTGCTACATTCTGATGACACTAGTGAAAGTCATGGAAGTCCTGAATAAAGATCAAACGTCATGGAATCAATGACGTGTATGACTGCCATGACAAACTTACATCCCTAGTGATGATCAGACTGAGCTGCTTAAGCAAGTCAGCCTCACTCAGATAATCTCCTGCTACACACAACATAATAACCGATCCAAAAATAATTCCCTGCTCGACTGGATTATCACGAACAGAGAGGACAGAATCTCCACATCAGGTGCACTAACAGACTCCATTAGTGACCACTCCCCGACCTTCTGTACCTGGACTTGCAAAGCACCCCAACCCTTGCCCAAAACCATATCATTCAGAAATTTAAAGACACTGTCCCCTGAGCACCTCAGAGCTGACCAACTGGTGATGGACTGGTCTGCATATTATTCCCTAGCAGATGTCGACTCAGCTCTCAGCTTTCTTTCCTTTCTGCTCACCTCCATTCAAGATAGACACTGCCCGGTCAAAACCCGCAGAGCCTGGATAACAACTCTAGATGGCTGTCCAGGGAGCTGCTTAGAAAAATTAAACAAAGGGACAAAGCCTGGGGCCAGTATAAAGCTCACCCCTCTCCAGCTTTGTGGAACTCTTACCACGTCCTCCATAATAGCTGCAAACAGGAGACCAAACTTCAAAAAGCCTCCTACCTCAAAAACCAACAGTCAAATAACCTGAGAGACCCGACAGATTCTGGTCTTCCATCAACTCCCTAATAAAGTCAATCTGCAGCTTATCCAGTAGGTAGGGAAATGGGCAGACTGGGTGGGCCAAGTGGTCCTTATCTGCCGTCAAAATCTATGTTTCTATGTAAATACCAAGCAGAGTTCATTTAGTCTGCTCACGGACACAGGCCTAGCCACTGAGCCTGGTATCATAGCAGATCTACTCAACTGCAGATTTACCAACCTCAGCCCAGCTACCTTGACACACTCTCCCCAAATAGCAACACAGACACTGAGGCCATCAGTCGTCCCCACTCACCTCCAACTGCCTTCTTCCATTTTAAATGTACCACCCAAAAGGAGACTTATCAATATCTTTTGGGATTGCCCAAATCCGGTAGTGCAGGCAGCGATGGACTTAGCCCCAGATTCCTGAGACTCGCAGCCAGTCACATTACTTTACTCCTAGTCTATATCTACAACTTGTCCCTAGCCACCTCCTCAGTACCACGGTTATGGAAACAGGCCAAAGTAGTTCTTATATTCAAATCGGGAGATCCCCTGCTTATGGAGAATTACAGACCTGTTTCCATACTGTCACACCTAAGCAAAGTGTTGGAGAAGATGGTCTTCCGACAAATGTCAGAATACATAAACAATGGCATTCTCACCCCCTTACAGCATAGCTTCTGGAAGGGTTACAGTACCACCTCAGCAACAGCTTGTTTCACAGGCTTCGTACTTAGATCTGCAGATGAGGGGAGGCTAACCTGAACCATCTTCATCGACCTATCCAAAGCCTTCGACCTCATTGACCATAACCTCCTCATTCAGAAACTGGCCTCATCTGGCTTCTCTGAAGGGACGGCAAACTGGTTTCATCATTACCTCACTGGGAGAAAACAAAGTGTATGTCAGTGATGCTCTCTCATCTCCACAAGAGGTGACCAGTGGTATCCCGCAAGGATCCATACTGGGCCCAGTTCTCTACTCCCCTCTCATAAATAACCTGCTACACATAAACCCTGACTGTCTGAAAATTATGTACGCAGATGATCTAATACTTAACAGGAGTAATCCCAATATCCACTCCTTGACCCATGACCTATTATAAGACTTCAAACTAACACACAACTGGTTCTCCACAAATAGACTACTGGTTAATGCTAAGAAAACCAAGACTATGCTATTTGGCTCCAGTAAAAAGCTCCACAAATTATCTGCAACTATGGTAAACCCCCTCTCTATCTCTGCCCCTGATGGCACACCTCTCGAGCATGTCAAGAGTTACAAATATCTGGGAGTGACTCTGGACCAATGCCTCTTGTTCAGGGATCTTATAAGCTCAACCATCAAGAGAGTGCACCAGCAGGTTGGTGCTTGCTACTGCCTCAAACGCTATCTCACCCCTGAGGCATGATTAGCAATATAAAGGGGTATGATGCTCCCCCTCCTGGAGTACTGCTCCCCTGTTATCTCACAGACATCACCCAGAGAACTTAACTGACTAATCACTGCATATAACTGCATCTGTCATTTTATCCTCTCGGTCCCGCAGACTGTCCACCACTGCTCTTTGTACTCTTTAGGTTGACTCTCTCCCCAGGTCTGACATGACCTACAGCTGAGTGCTCTTGTCTATAAATCCCTTGTGGTGGGCTCAACCTCTCCTCCAAGTAGATTCCTCTGCAGTAAGAAAAGCACTAGGATGACGAGGTCCTCATCTCAACTTTTGCTAAGTGTACCTCGCTCTAACACGAATATGGGCCTGACAGCATTCTCAGTAGCGGCTCCTTCACTTTGGAATAGCCTCCCCTTCTCTGTCCTCAACCTAGGCACTACATCAACCTTCAAATCCAAATTACTTTCCACCCTCCTATCCAAATCTACGTGCACTTGCTCCCTATAACATCGTGACACCCACACTGTCAAATCAAATCAATCTTTATTTGTAAAAAGTGCCTTTCTCATAACCAAGGCGCTTGTACATATAGAAACAACATCAAAAATAATCCTAACAAATCGATTAAACTAATAAAATCTAACAATTTAAAACTCAATAAATTACAATGGCAGCCTAAAAATCTGGGTATGCCAGACTAAATAAATAAGCTTTAAGTGCAGCTTGAAACTCTGCATGGTCAGGTAATCTCGCACCAACTTTTTGCTCTATTATACTGTTGTATTATTGCATTGCATACCTCAAATGTTCCTGTAGCATTCTTAAACTGTATACCACAAATGTTTAATCATAGTTTATCTTTGTAGTCACGTACACATGCATTTTATTGTACTGTGAGATCCTTGTAACTTTCACTTGTATCTGCAACTTTTGTATTTGTGTATATGTGCCACTCTCTATCGCCTGGGTCATGCCTGAAAATGGTCCCTTGGGCCAGTGTATCCACCCAGTTAACAAACAAACAAACAAACAAATACAACTACAAATAATGCTTTCCAAAAGAAAAAGTGTAAGCCACAACTTGCAGCTGGCTCAAAATGAGCCAAAGTCAACTTTTCCAAAATAAAATTCAGATCCCAAGCCGGGACTGGATTTTGAATGGAAGGCTTTATGTGCAAAACGCCACTCAAGAACGTATGGGCTACCTCCAGCTGAGCAACGGTATGGCCACTGGCACTTGGAAGGCTGATACAGCAGCCAAGTGCACTTTGATGGAGGACTGCTGCTGGCCTGAATCCACTAAGGACAGCAAGTATTCTCGAACCTGATTCACTGGACAGGTAAAGGGATCCAGACCATGTGGAGTGGCCCACAAAGCAAATCGCTTCCATTTCACAGAATAAGTGTGTCTGGTGGACAGTTTTCTAGCAGCCACCAAAATATCAGCCACTTTTTGTGATACCCCAAAGTGAGCAATGGCTATGTCTTCAGGAGCCATGCATGCAGATGTAGGGATTTCAGGTAGGGATGGACTAGGGTGCTTTATTCCTGTGTCAGTAGACCTTTGCACAATGGCAGAGGTACTGAGGGTTCCACTGCCAGCTGCTGCAGCAGGGGATACCATATCTGCCAAGGCCATAGGGGAGCAATGAGTATTAGAATTGCCCCCTCAATCATCAGCTTGACTAATACTCTCTGAATTAGTGGAAGGGGAGGGAAGGCATACAGAAACCTCCCTTTCCAGGAGAGGGACAATGAGTCTCGTCAGAAAAATCCAGACCCTGGAGTGAGCGAGCAAAAACGCAGTAGTTTTGCATTGTATGGAGACACAAAAAGGTCCAACTCTGGATTATCCCATCTTGCGATGAGGTCATCTACCGCCAAAGTCAGCAGTTCACCCTCTTGCACCCTGGACTGTGACCTGCTTAGCTTGTCTCAAGATGTTTTGACACCTAGAACATGTAGTGCTGATAGTTCTAGACTGTGTTCCAGAGCCCAGTACCAAACTCTCATTGCTTCCCTGCACAGCGGGTAAGAATCAGTTCCCCCTTGTTTGCTGATGTAATACATCATACTGATGTTGTCCATTAACAGACGACCTGGGGACAAGTGGTCCTGAAATGCCTGAAGCATGTGCAGACTCTGCTCTCATTTCCAGGACATTGATATTCAAAGCGCGGTCCATGTGCCTTGTGTCTGAAGAGGCCCCAGGTTAGCTCCCCACCCAGATCCCAAGGCATCCATAGTGAGGATCTGATGTGGTGTAGGAAACAGGAATAGGACACCCTTGAGCAGGTTGCTGCATTCCATCCACCACTTTAGTGCTCGTCACAAGGGAAACATTACTAGAACCATTTGTTGCAGGTCATCTATTAATTGGTCCCACTGGGCTCTGACAGTCCACTGTGGAATCCGCATGTGCAGCCTGGCCAGTGGCACTGTGACAATGGCTGCTGCCATACATCCTAGATGGCAAAAAAAGTCCTGGCTGAGACATAATGGCTGTCATGTTCCTGTTGTGTTTGTGCAATCAGTTGTTCTGCGCTGTCCAGCAGCAGAAACACGGAACCCTGGTCCGTATCCAAGTCTGCCCTTATGTACCTATTCATCTGTGGTAACTGACCTCCACTGATCCAGATGGAGGGATAAGTGACCCCTTACAACTACCCCAGAGGTAATGATGGCTGGGGCGAGTATGGGGGGGGGCAGAACCACTGGCTCCACCACCTCTAGGTACTTTTGTGGATGCCTGGGGAGGGGAGGGAGACTAGCAAGGTCCCCACACATCTACCCTGCTGTCTGTAGGCCTGATGGTTGCCTTTGGTAGCAGAGGGATGAATGTTACCCCTGCTCCTACCTCTTTCTTGGGTATGGTACAGGGACTTTACCGACTTCAGAGTCTTGCCAGATGATCAAAGGTTTTTCAGCATCATGACGAAACAGTTTCTGTCCCCAGAATGGGGCACTGAAAACTGTTTGCTGGCCATCAGTGGCAAAACCTGCTACCCTGAGCCAGGAGCAGCACCTGAGACAGATGCCAGAGGCCGAAGCCCTTGCAGAGGCATCAGAGACATCATATGCTGTGTGACTCAAGTGTTCCCCCACATCATCACCAGCAGCAAGAGTTCTGACTAACTCCTGTTTGGCAGAATCCTCAGGCAAGGCCTGTGCAGCAGCCTTAGCTTTCCTCCATAGGGTATTCTGGTATTTTATCATATGGGCCTGGTAACTGGCAATACGCAGGCCCAAAGAGGCAGAGGCATAGGTATGCTTGCCCAGTACATTCAACCTCCTGGATTCCTTATCAGAAGGGAGGGAACTCTGGTGTCTATGTGCCCTGGGTCTATCATGGGCAGCTGTGATCAACACTGAATCAGTCTTGGGCTGGTTAGCATAATAAGGCTTTCCAGAAGGGGAGAGTACATTTTGTCACCCTCCTGGAACAGCTGGTGTATTGTTCGGCTAATACCAGACTGCACAGTATCATCCTCCAATGTTGGAAACAGAGGAGGGACAATAGTAGAGGGAGATTCTGCCATCTCTAGAAACCCCAGCACGTTCTTTTTAGTAGAGTCCTGTTCCTCCAAGGTAAAGCCCATGGCAGCTTACATTTGTTGCATCATGGCAAAAATGAGGGATCCTCTGGAGGTGACCTTGGTGTATTCACCACAGAGTCCTCACTGTAGGAGGGGACTGTTGAGCTGGCACCATGTATATACTGGCTATCCTCAGCACAATTGTCTTCCTTCTCCTCCTCATTCTCATCCATTATGAAGCCAGGATTATGGTCATATTCGTCATCGTAGCTCTCATCTATGGGAATGGATGTCTACGCCTACGATTCCAGAGGTGGCTGAGAAGGTCTGTTCCACAGCATATTAGACTGTGGTATCAATGTCGTTAGTTGTGGTAGAAGTCCCTGTCAATGGGCCCACCACAGTAGGTAGGTCTGGCAGTAGATGCCATATCATGTCTGAAAATGATAGGAGTACTGCCTATGCATAAAAACCACTTGGGGTAGTGATCCTGATTGCTCTAGTCGAGGCAGAGGTATATTTTCTGGCAACAACGGTGACATACCAGCCATATTAGGCCCGATAGTGCCTGTGCCAAGCCCTGACTTTTGTGTTTGGTCGGTGGGGGGGCAGTCAGCACCACTGCTAAAGCGGACAGCATCATAGTTTGAGGCATACTGTGGGCCACTGTGGTGACTGGGCCCTTACTGGGGAAGCCCTTTTCTTATCCCTTTGTTTGTGGCTCCCTCAGGAGGATTTGTCTTTGGACTTCGATGACTGGGATTCAGTCGATGGGGGAAGGTGACACAGACTTTCCCTGTTGTTGCTGTTCCATTGCTGCTAGGGTCTTTTGAAGAAGGAATTTCTCCAATGCCCCCTTCCTGCATTGCCTGGTAGCAGAGTTGAATCCCCGGCAGATCCCATAGGCTTTCACATTGTTACAGAGGCCCAGGCAGCAGACACACACCTCATGGGTATTGTCCTTGTAGATTTTCTCCATGCAGTCACAATATCAAAAATGCTTAGATGGTTCTTTTATTGGTTTTTTTATTGTTTATTTAGATCTAGGATTACAATTACCTTTGAGCCAAGGCTCTTTTACAATGGTTCCACGTCAGAAGAGTACATACATGTTAAACAAGGACATACAACATTAAAGAGAGCATACAGCTATATTCATCAGTTCAGGTACGGCATCACGGTAAATAGGATACATGAATAACACATGCAAGGAATTATTTCAGAAACCTAGAAGAAATCAGGGAGGGAGGAAGGGTGAGAGGATAGGGGGGTGGCAGCCAAAAAAGAGACTAGAGCAGCTCACGGCACTGTCAAAGAACATCGGGGGGGGGGTGGTTGATCTCAATGGGGAAGGGGGAAGTTAGGGGTGGCAGTCACATGAGCCGGAGGCCGTGAGATGATGATGGAGGCTTGATTTGAATATGCCCAGTGAAGAGGTGGAGGTGATGTGAGTGCTGAGAGCATTCATCCAGCTGGGTGCATGGTGTGCAAAGGATCTTTGGCCCAGAGTGGTGCAACATTGGGGGACCTGTAGAAGCTGATGTTCAGACCCTCTGGTGTTACAAGGATTAGTGTTTGGGCACAGGAGGGCTTGGACACTAGGTGGAGTAAGGCCCAAAGTAGTTTTTTTCACCAACAAGCAGGTAAGGTACTTTATGTGCTTAGCGAGTATAAGCCATCCCATTTGAGCAATAAGACATGATGGGAGTGGTGCAGTGCAGTGGCTGTGGCGCAGCAGTCTTCCGGGAGACTTTCTGGAGGATGTGGTGTCCCATCTGCAGGCACCTCTCTGGGTTGAGGGAGGAGGCTGCTCATCTCCAGGCTGAGTTGGCCAGGATTTGTGGGACCTCCTGTCCCACCCAGGGACCACCAGGGTCACTGCCGTTGCCTCAGAGGTTGCCAAGAAAGAGGAGTGGTTGGACCACAGTGGGCTCAGGGAGGGTGAGGGTGGTGGAACATAGGCACATCCCTCCAGTTGTACCTCTCCACAATTTCTATGCCGTTCTAGAAAAGTGTGGTTCCTCCATGGAGGCATCCACAGTGGAGACCAAGAAGGATGCTGGGAACCTCCACAAAGGAGACCCACAGGAGGGTGGCATGGGACCCCACAGGGGAAGGAAACAACTCCTGGTGGGGGACTCCATTGTTAGGAAGGTAGAACTGGGGGAGGAAGGGGAGAGGGAGGTAAGGTGCCTGCCTGGCGCCATGGCTTGGAGGGACAGGAAGCGAATCCTCAGGATCGCAGGAGCAGCTGCACAGGGGAGGGATCTGGATGTCATTGTCCACCTAGGGACAAATGACTTAGCTAAGAAAAGGATCAGAGCAGTGCAAGAAGCGTTTGTGGAGATGGGGAGGGGCCTTAGACAAATAGCACGCACGGTAACCTTCTCGGAAGTGCTGCCTGTCTATGGCACAGGTGAGGCTAGGGTGCTCCACACCATGGGATTCAATCAGTGGTTCAAAAACTGGTGCAGAGCTTAGGGATTTGGCTTCACTGGGGACTGGGGGTCCACCTGGAGGGATGCAGGCCTGTACTGGCGTGATGGTCTGTATCTGTCCAGGAGGGGAACCAGGATCCTACGTGATAGATTTAAATGCTTCATTGGCAAGCATTTAAACTAGCCAAGGGGGGGAGGCACTGGAGAGGAGCAGGGAAATCCTAGCCTCCCCCAAAAAATCAGGGTACTAAGTGAGGTAGACACCAACATAGAGATGCCGATAGGGAGAAGCGAAGGGGTAAATGGAGAAAGTGACAAATGCAGTAAGGACAGGGATGGGCCAAAAAGAGGTAAGGCCATCAAGAAATGGAGGGTAATGAGTACCAACACCCGTAGTCTGGGCAACAAGCTCCCTGAACTGGTGGCCTTGATGGAAGAGGGATGCCTGGATATTGTAGCAGTCACAGAAACATGGTACACAGAGAACCATGACTGGAATGTTAACATACCAGGGTACACAACCTACAGGAGAGACGGGAGGGCAGAAGAGGGGGAGTTGCTCTCTATGTAAGGGAAGGAATAAAAGCAACTGAACAAAAGAGTAAACAGGGAGGAG
This sequence comes from Neoceratodus forsteri, assembly GCA_016271365.2. Lineage (NCBI taxonomy): Eukaryota > Metazoa > Chordata > Ceratodontiformes > Ceratodontidae > Neoceratodus > Neoceratodus forsteri. The sequence goes on from CM057451.1 coordinate 1,101,225,416, forward strand.
AGGAGGCACTGTGGGTCACCTTAGAGACTGGAAATGGCACCACAATCCACACAGGGGTTGTATACAGACCCCCATGACAGGGGGAGGGAATGGACAAGGATACGATAGAAGGCATACTTAGGATGGCAGAGAAAGGGGAGATACTGTTGATGGGGGACCTGAATATGTCGGATGTCAACTGGAGCACCTTTGCTGCAGCCAGATCCAAAAGCAGGGCCATTCTCTATGCCCTTCAGGTGGCATGCCTCAGACAGCTAATTTTGGAACCTACTCATGAGGGAGCAATCTTAGACTTCATACTCTCAAATGGGGACAGTGAGAGGATCTCAGATCTAGAAGTGGGTAGCCATTTGGGAACAAGTGACCACCAAACAGTGTGGTTCACGATAAACTCAGCTACAGAGTCAAGCCATACAAAAGTGAGGGTTCTGGACTTCAGGAGGGCTGACTTTGGCAAGATGGGAGAGTGCCTTTGAAAAGCACTGGCAAACAGGCTAGAAGGAGGGGTGGAGCAGCAATGGGGAAATATCAAAACTGCCATCACAGAGGCAACAAGCCTTTGTGTGGAGCAAATAAATCAAAATGAAAAAAAAAAGCCACTTTGGTTCTCAAAAGAGGTGGCGGTGAAGGTTAAGGAGAAAAAGATAGCATTTAGGAAGTATAAGGAAACACAGAAGGAGCAGGACAGAAAACTGTACCAGTTAAAGCAGGGAGAGTAGTCAGAATAGCAAAGGCCCAAACTGAGGATAAGATAGCCAACTCGGTTAAGAAGGAGGATAAAACCTTTTATAGGTATATCAGAGAGCGTAGAAAGACAAAGGGAGGGATAGTGAGGCTGAATAGAATGGACAGTGGGTGGGCAGAGAAGGACAGTGAAAAAGGCAGGGATACTGAATGAATACTTCTGTTCGGTATTCACAAAAGAGGAGGTAGGGGAGGTGCCTAATCCAATTAACAGAAGCACTCTGGAAAGTGGGGGTCGATCCCAGTCCTTTCACAGAAGAAAGGGTCCTGAAAGAACTCCTAAAACTGAAGGTGGACAAAGCAATGAGGCCAGATGGAATTCACCCCAGAATTCTAAAATAATTAAGCAGAGAACTAGTGACACCACTGACTATCCTTTTTAACAAATCATGGGAGGATGGTGTGGTACCTGAGCACTGGAGAAAAACAGATGTGATTCCCCTTCACAAAAGTGGGACCAAGACAGAGGCAGGAAACTACAGACCTGTCATTTTGACCTCTGTGGTAGGGAAAGTGATGGAATCACTTCTGAAAGAAAGAATTGTTAAGTACCTAGAGGCCAGTGGGGCACAGGACCCAAGGCAGCATGGGTTCACAGCGGGAAGGTCATGTCAGATGAATCTAATGGATTTCTTTGACTGGGTGACCAAAGTAGACCAGGGAGGGGCTATGGACATGGCCTACTTAGACTTTAGCAAGGCATTTGACACAGCCCCACACAAAAGATTAATAGTCAGATTAACCAGCCTGGGAGTGGGTCCCAGGGTGGTAGCCTGGGTAAAACACTGGCTGGACAACAGGACACAGAAAGTAATTGTAAATGGAGTCCACTCTGAAGAAAGAGGGGTTACTAGTGGGGTACTGCAGGGTTCAGTACTGGGTCCAGTCCTTTTTAATGTCTTTATAAGTGACATTGCAGAGGGACTAGAAGGAAAAGTATGCCTCTTTGCAGATGACACAAAGATCTGCAACAGGGTTGATACACAAGAAGGCGTGGAAAGGATGAGAAGGGACTTGGCAAAGTTGGAGGAATGGTCAGAAGTATGGCAGCTTGGATTCAATGCAAAGAAGTGAAAATAATCGCCTGGAAACAAAAACCCAGGGAAGACTACTCAATGGGGGTAGTAACAACAACAAAAATGGAAAGGGACCTGGGGGTAATCATATTAGATGACCTTAAGTTTGGCAAGCAATGTGAGAAGGCATTAGGGAGGGCTGGGGGGATAATGGGATGCATAGGGAGAGGCATCACCAGTAGAAAACAGGAAGTTGTTATCCTCCTGTACAGACAGTTGGTGAGACCCCATCTGGAGTACTGCATCCAGTTCTGGAGACCCCATCTCCGCAAGGACATAGACAGGACGGAGACAGTTCAGAGGAGGGCAATTAAAATGGTGCAGGGTCTGCAAGAAAAGCCATACGAGGAGAGACTAAAGGAGCTTAATATGTATACCCTTGAGGAAAGGAGGGAGAGGGGTGACATGATTGAAACGTTTAAGTACCTCAGTGGAATCAACAAAGTCCAAGAGGGTAGCATCTTTCAGAAAAAGAGATGTGCATGAACAAGGGGACACAATTTGAAGATAGAGGGGGATGGCTCAGGGGCAATGTGAGGAAGTATTTTTTCATAGAGAGGGTGGTGGATGCATGGAACAGCCTTTCTGAGGAGGTTGTGGGGTCTAAAACTGTGGGAGAATTCAAGAATGCATAGGACAGACATAAGGCAATTTTTGTGGGGGGTAGGAAGAAATAGGCTGTTGGTTAAATAGGATCTGCAGCTTATCCTCTAGGTAGGGAAATGGGCAGACTAGGTGGGCCAAGCGGTCCTTATCTGCCGTCAAAGTCTTATGTTTCTATGAGGGTAAAGCTCACATACTAACATACTATTTGCCAGCAGATTAGGCCTTATGGTCTATCAAGTCTGCTCGAACCTAGATCCTTAGTTGGGTGCCGAGACCCTCCCATCCCTTGTGCTCCAGAAACCCCTATCATCCATCCCCACCCCCCCGGGACAGGCCATCATCTGATACATCCACTTTCTGTGTCTGTCCCACCTTTCTTAAAAGCTCTCCACTGTGGATCTCTGAACCAGCTCACCAGGCAGAGCATTCAAGGGTCCACCACCCTCTCAGTGAAAACCTCCTCCTCTTTTCCCCCTCACCCTTCCACCTTCCAACTTCAAACCATGCCCTCTGGTGATGCCTCCCTGCTTTAGTCTAAAGATCCCTCCATGTTTACCCTATTTATTCCCTTGAGGTACTTGAAGACCTCAATCATGTCCCCTGTCTCTCCTCTCCTCCAATGAAAACAGGCAGAGCTCCTCAAGTCTGTCCTCGTAAGTCAAATCCCCTAGCCCTCAGATCATCTTTGTTGCCCTCCTCTGTACCTCTCCAGGAGCTGTATGTCCCTCTTCAAGTGTGGTCTCCAGTACTGTACACAGTACTCAAGGTGTGGGCTAACCAGTCCATTGTACAGCGGCAGAATCACTTCCTTGCTCCTAGAGGTGATCCCCCTTGCGATGCATCCCAACATCCTGTTTGCCTTGCTAGCTGCTCTCCTGCACTGCTCAGTGTTATTCATACATGTATCCACCATGACCCCTAGGTCTTTTTCCCCTGTTGAGGCTTCCAGCACCTCCCCTCCCAGGGTGTACCTGTGTTTAGGGTTTCCCGACCAAGATGCAACACCTTGCACTTGGTGATATTGAAATTTAATTTCCATGTGTGAGCCCAGCTTTCCAGGGTGTCCAGGTCCCCTTGCAGGGCCAACCTCCCCTCTTCTCCCTCAACTACTGCTCCCATCTTGGAGTCATCCGCGAAGAGACTCATTTCACACCCTATACCATCCCTGATGTCTGATATGTATGCATTAAACAGGATTGGACCCAGGACCGAGCCCTGTGGTACCCCACTACCAACCTCTGTAGGGTTCGAGAGCTCCCCACAGACCACTACTCTCTGAGTGCGTCCAGCTATCCAGTTTTCAATCCATCTGACCATCAAAGGGCCTACTCCTAACCCCATCAGTTTCTCCATCAGACCATTGTGGGGACAGAGTCAAACGCCTTGCTGAAGTCCAAGAATAATACATCCACAGGCTTACCCCTATCCAGTTCTGATGTTACCCATTCATAGAACTCTACAAGGTTGGTTTGACATGATCTACCTGGCACAAACCCATGCTGCCGACTATCCAGACCTCCCACCTCCTCCAAGTAAACCCCAATCGTTCCTTTAGTATACTCTCCATTAATTTTCCCACCACCGAGGTTAAACTGATGGGTCTATAGTTTCCTGGTACTTCCTTTGACCCCCTTTATGGATTGGTACCACATGTGCCTCTCGCCAATCCCTAGGTACCCTCCTGTCTCAAGTGACCTGTTGAAAGCTCCACTAGGGGTGCAGCCAGTATGTCCGCCAATTCCATAGTACTCGGATGAATGCCATCCGCCCAGGAGATTTGTCTTTCTTTAGGGCCTTGAGGGCAAACCACACCCTTTGGTGGGATGGCATCATCCGTCCCCTCCACCTTACTGGTCTTTTTATCCTTATCCAGATGCGACACCCCTGGGGTACCTTTCCCTCCCTTTTGCTCCATTTCTGCTGCTCCCCTGATCCCACTCCCTGCCGCTTCTATCCCCTTTGTGCCTTGCTTTGTAGATATCCCATCCCCTCCCTAGTGAACACAGAGGCAAAGTACTCGTTAAATACCTCTGCATGTATGTGTGAGTTGGTGGGATCCAGTATGCAGTCGACAGGCCTTGTTTAGGGAGGTCGTTATGCACCTGAGGGTGGTATAGTAGAGGCAGTGCCATAGATTATGAGGCCGTAGTCTATGACGGAGACCACAGAGCTCTGGATAGCAATCTTCCGTGCTGCCTGGGTAAGATGCTGTCTATTTCAGTAGAGAATTCCAATGCATGAGTTTACCACTCTGGCAACACTATCAATGTGAGTACCATAAGTGAGATTCCAAGGTATTTCCAAGGTATTTAAAAGATGACACTTGTTCGAGGGTGTTACCAGTGCTTGTATTGATATCAAGGGGGTATCGCCTGTGTTTGTTTTGTGAGCTGCAGAAAAGCATAGATTTAGTCTTTTTGTGGTTTAGAACCAGTTAATGTTTTGCGAATCAGTTTTGAACAGCAGAGAAAGCAAGCTGTAGGTTGTGAAGTAAGGGTTGTGGGTCCTTATGGGGGGTGAAAAGCACAGCGTCATCAGCATAGAGGATAATTTGTTCTGGGCAGGATAGTAGAAGGGAGTTCAGGAAACTGCTGAAAAGTAGTGGGCCCCAGTATGGATCCCTGAGGGACGCCTGAGTGAACAGGTTTGGAGTCAGAGAGTACTCCTGCGATTTTTACTCTTTGTGAGCACTGGTCCAGGTAGCTGTTAAACCATGCAGTGGAGTCCTGGGAGAGCCTGGCATTCAGCAGCTGTTTGGTAAGCAGGCCATGGTGAACAGTGTCAAATGCCTTAGTCAAATCGATGAATACGGCTCCAGTTAGATGGCCTTTGTCCAACGAGTTGTGAAGGACTTCAGTGAATTCCAGGAGGGCTGTTGATGTGCTGTGCACATAGGATGTTATATTTGTCCAGGTAGTCTGTAAGCTAGTCAGCAACAATGCAGTCAAGGGCTTTGGAGAGGGGGGGTAATATAAAGATCGGCCAGTAGTTCCTCTGTATGGACTTGTTGCCGCCTTTAAAGACTGGCGTGACAATAGCAGATTTCCATTTGCTTGGGAACTGACTGAGGCTGAGGGAAACATAGAAACATAGACTTTGACGGCAGATAAGGACCACTTGGCCCACCCAGTCTGCCCATTTCCCTACCTACTGGATAAGCTGCAGATTCTAGTTAACCAACAGCCTACTTCCTGCCACCCCCCCCACTACAATTGCCTTATGTCTGTCCCATGCATGTTTGAATTCCCCCACTGTTTTAGACCCAACAACCTCCCCAGGAAGGCGGTTCCATGCATCCACCACTCTTTCCATAAAAAATTTCTTCACATTACCCTTGAGCCGTCCCCCCTCTATCTTTAAATTGTGCCCCTTGTTCTTACACATCTCTTTTCTGAAAGATGCTACCCTCCTGGACTTTGTTGATTCCTTTCAGGTACTTGAATGTTTCCATCATGTCCCCCCGTCCTTCCTTTCATCAAGGGTATACATATTAAGCTCTCTCAGTCTCTCTTCATATGGTTTCTGATGCAGACCCTGCACCATTTTAGTTGCCCTCCTTTGGACTGCTTCCATCCTGTCTATGTCCTTGCATAGATGAGGTCTCCAAAACTGCACACAGTACTCCAGATGGGGTCTCACCAACTGTCTGTACAGAGGGATAACCACTTCCTTTTTTCTACTTGTGATGCCCCTTCCTATGAGAGGTTGAAGATTCTGGTAAGCGGGCGCAATACCTCTTCAAGGGTGAGGGATAGCAGTTTAAGGTCCAGTGAATCACCACTGGCTCTGGACTTGGAGATAGCCTTTGTTACGTATTTGCGGACATCATTGGCCTTGACTTTTTTGAAGTGGAACGGCGGATGATTTGAGGTGGTAGGTAGGGAATTTGGAGCAGGGGAGTCAGTTTCGGAGAAAAAGTCTGGGGGGAGAACAGCACTAAGGTCAGTGAAGGCTGCATTGAAAGTATTGGCAATGACCTTCGGGTCAAGGGTGGTGGCTCTGTCAACCATCAGTAGGGTTGGGGAAGATTTGGACTGCTTCCCTTTGACTTCCCTAATATTGTCCCAAAAAGCTCTCCCATCTCCCCAGGTGTTAGCGAGGGCTTCCTTGTAGTAGATACACTTCGTCTGTCATATTTGTTTTGTGCAGTTGCGAGTCTGTTTGTAGTTTTGAATGTCCAGTTGAGCACCTGTGGCCCTAGCTATTGCCCAGAGGTGGTATCTTGATTTTAACTGAGCCAGTAGCATAGCCGTGAGCCAGGGATTGGAGAGTGCCTTGACTCTGCGCTTTTTTGCCGGGGCATAGGAGTCGGAGGCAGCGTTGAATGTGGCGATGAAATAATCAAGGGACAAGTCAACATCCAGTGCATTGTATATGGGAGACCAGTCTTGCCGACTAAGACAGGATTTGAGTTGGGTCAGTTGGCCACGGAGTAGGACTCTGCTGGAAATGGTTTTAGGAGGAGGCTTACGAAACTTATTTGACCAGTTGCAGATGACAGGGGAATGGTCGCTGAGGGAATCTGGGAGAACAGTGGTGTTGTTGATATGGGTTGGGTGGCTGGCAAGAACCCAGTCCAGGAGAGTGCTGGTACCTGACTTGTAGTTCTTCCTTGTGGGGAAATCGACCATCTGCGTTAGGTTAGCTGAAGAGATAGCATCCTTTTGGGTTCCTACATCAGGTGCAAGCCAGTTGATATTAATATCGCCAAGGGGGAGGATCTCAGATCTGGGAGGTTGGGATCTTGCAAAGTCCAGGACCACACAGAGACCAATCCCTTGGTCTTTTGGTGGAATGTAGACTGAGACTACAGTAAGCACTTTAGTTTGGGCCCCAAGGAGTAGTTTGGTAGGTAGGAATTGCACAGAAGAGTCAGAGTGGATAGTGGAGATTGGGTGACAGGTGATGTTGTCTTTGATGTAAATTGCACACACACACCCCTCTTTTTGTCCTCCTATCAAATCTGAAAACGTTATAGCCTTGTAGCGCAATAGCTTGGTGGCATACAGTGTGACGAAAATCACTATAAAAGTGATCACAATTCATATACTGGAAAGATAAAAAAAAAGGCTTTTACAGCTGCATTTTTGATGGTGGGTCCAATGTGTCTGGTCAATGGCAAGAAAAAAACTGAGGGTAGGAGGGGTCACCCACGTTTATGTAGATGCTGGCACATGACGTCATCGTGGGCAGCCCCTGGCTTGCAAAGTTTCCATGTGGTCCTAGCGCTGACGCAGGTATAGTTCTAAAGGTGAGCCTGATAAGAGAGATATCCTTGAAGAAGATCACTTGTTACTACTGACTTTTCAGGGATAAACCCCAAGATGCAATTGGATAGATTTTTCCAAGTATGGCAGAATTCGATTATTATGATTTTTGCAAACTTTTTGTATTCACTATTCAAAATTGCTACCAGTCTATAATTCTGCACTCTTTTTGAATCTTTTCCAGCTTTAAGTATTGGTGTAATGTATAGAGTACACAAGGAAGATGTGATAATCCCATTTAATTGTATGCACTGGTACAGGGACTCAAGGAGTGGAAGCACAGTCTCTATACAGGCTATATGGAATTTTAGCGTGAACCTGTCATCTCCCGGACATTTGCCTTTAGACACTGAATTTACTGTGTTTTTTATTTCCTTCTGTGCAGCAGTTACTGTTGTTAGACTGGAGATGATTTCCTCTGTGACGGTGGAAAGGGGACAGTAATTGTTACAGTAATCTACATCAAGCTGCGTGGCATTACACTCCGAACTGTACCAATTGTTTTCGTAAAAGGCAAGAAAGCAATCCACAATTTTTTTTTTATTTTCAACTTGTAGTATGTTATTTTTGTCAAAGAGAAGTAAGTTCAGTCTTTTTTCTTAATTTTTTATTCTTTTTGCTAGTAGTCTCCCTGTGATTTCACTGGTTAAATGCCACTTTCTTTCCTTTCATCCAATTATTGTATAAGCATCATCAATGTCTTTTTTTTTTATATAACTGAGTACCTTACTTCTTTTTACAGCTGAGTTCATACCATTGATGTTCCAGGTTACCGCTCTAAATAAACATCCCATGTGATCTAAATGCATGTTTCCTGTATGACTCAGAGTATAACTGTGTTCTTGTACAGTTACAGCAATCAATTCATAGACAAAACCAATCATAGGTTGTACCCCTGCACCACATCCTCCTTCTTTTTCCTAGTTTATCTCCATACTGTGCGCTCTACCGTGCTTTCCTCATTCCCACCTCTGTGCCAATGGAATATTTCATGCACATATGAGAAACCACTTGAGGCACTAACAATTACTCAAACTAATCCCCCTACCTATATAACAGTCAACTAGTTAACTAGCTAATATTCTTCAGGTGAAGCTACCTCTGGCTGGAAGCTGCAATACTGAACTTAGGATCTGCAAGAAAGCGAGTTGTGCTCACAACAGAGGGAGGTGAACCTTACAAGTTACAATTATCTTTGGTTTGTAGCAGTTCATCAGAAAAGCTAATATTCTTCAGGTGGAGGCTACTTCTAACTGAAAGGTGAAATAAGGAACTTAGAATTATCAGGAAAGACAGTCTTTCAATCAACAGAGGGAGGTGGACCTTGCTTTACTTTTGTTACAATTGTTAATATTTTCAGTGCAGGAAGAGTTTAAACCCAGAAGGACTGAATACTTTTATTGTGCCTGTCCTTATGCACAGCTGACTTGATTGGAATTATTGATTGACTGTTTGCATTGCAATATTTGTAATACTGTGAATTATTCACTGGGCTAAGAATTTGTCATAAATCCTGAAGTGAGTGCAGGTTACAGGCTGGATATTTGACCCAGACAGTGCCCCAGGGAGTGGAAACTGTTTTTTATGTTTATCTCTGTGTGCCTTAAAAGGCAGTTTTGGGTCTGACTGCTTTCAGAGCACAAATCACCAGGCTGTTTTGGGGCTGTGGAGGTTTACCTGTGTCTGACTTGGATGTTTGGATTTTTCTCTGTTTGATTAGCAGGGTATTTTCTCTGTCAAATTGCCGTGTAGGGCATCTTGCTGACAGGCAGGCACTCATCGCAGCGGTGGGTCAGAGCTTTTGGCTGATTGTTTTGTGAGGGCACAGTTTGAGCCCAAACCTTCCACCTCACCCCACCCACCCCTGAAATAGTTCCTTTATACCTGGGGTTCTGACATAATTTCCTCAAGAGGGCAAGGTGCTTATCACTGTCATATAATTTCTAGCACACTGCACTGACAATATAAACATACATATTGTATACTATATATATTTCTATATAACAAGCCAAACACACACACGCACACACACAAAACAGGATAAACATGAAGATAGACAGACATGTGGGGAGTAGTGCAATGTAATGGCTGTGGGGCAGCAGTCTTCCAGGAGTCTTTCTGGAGGCTGAGATGCTGCCCAATTTGCAGACAACTCTCTGCCCTGAGGGAGGAAGTTGCCCGTCTTCAGGCCACACTGGACTGTAGCAAGGGAACCTCCCCCCAGGCCACACTGGACAGTAGTAAGGGAACCTCCCCCATCCAGGGAGCACCAGAGCTACCATCAGTACCTCAGAAGTTGCCAAGAAAGCACAGCAGGTGGACCACAGTGGGCTCAGGGAAGGTGAGGGTGGTGGAACAGAGGAACACCCAGTCAGTTGTTCCACTCCATAATCCATACACCATTCTGGGGGACCATAGTTCCTCTATGGATGCACCCGCAGAGGAGACTAAGGAGGCTGCGGACAACTGTCACAAGGGAGGCCCACAAGAAAGCGGCAGAGGGCACCACAGGGAAAGGAAGCAGCTCCTGGTGGGGGACTCAACTATTAGGGGGACAGAACTAGGGGGAGCAGGGAAAACTGAGGTAAGGTGCCTGCCTGGTGCCATGGCTTGGAGGGATAGGAAGTGCATCCTCAGGATCACGAGAACAGCTACACGGGAGTCTGAGCTGGATGTCATTGTCCACCTAGGGACAAATGACTTGGCTCATCATGAGATTAGAGCAGTGCAGGTGGACTTTGTAGAGTTGGAGAGGGGCCTAAGACAAGTAGTACACACAATATCCTTCTCAGAGGTGCTGCCTGTCTATAGCATGGGTGAGGCGAGGGTACTTTGCACCATGCGATTTAATAAAAGGTTGAAGAAATGGTGTGGAGCACAGGGATTTGGCTTCACTGGGGACTGGGGTTCCACCTGGAGGGACGCAAGCCTATACTGGCAGGATGATCTGCATCTGTCCAGGAAGGGAACAAGTCTTTTGGGCAATCGGTTTAAATGCTTCATTGACAAGCTTTCAAACTTGTCAAAGGGGGAGGCACTGATAAGCAGCAGGAAATTCCCAGCCTCCCCCTATAAAAGAGGGTACTAAATGAGAAAAAGACCAAGGTAGAAAGGACAGTGGGGGATGCTGCTACAGAAGGTTAAGCCATCAAAAAATGGAGAGCAATGAGTACCAGTGCCCGTAGTCTGGGTAACAAGCTTCCTGAATTAGTGGCCTTGATAGAGGAGGAACATTTGGATATCGTGGCAGTCACAGAAACATGGTACACACAGAACCATGACTGGGACATAAACATACCAGGATACACTATCTACTGGAGGGACAGGGAGGGTAAAAGAGAGGAGGAGGAGTAGCTCTCTACATAAGGGAAGGAAACAAAGCAACAGAACAAAAGGGTAAACAGGGAGGAGAAGAAGCACTGTGGGTCAACTTGGAGACAGGCAATGGCACCACAATCCGCGCAGGGGTTCTATACAGACCCCCCTCTCAGGGGGAGGAAATGGACAAGGAAATGATAGAAAGTATACTTAGAATGGCAGAAAAAGGGGAGATATTGCTGATGGGTGATCTGAATATGCCAGATGTTAACTGGAGTGTAGTTGCAGCCACTTCAAGAGTGGGGTCATCCTAGATGCCCTACAGGGCATGCCTTAGACAACTAGTATTGGAGCCCACTCGGAGGGAGCAATCTTAGACCTGGTTCTCTCAAATGGAGATGAAGAGAGATCACAGATGTAGAAGTGGGTAGCCATCTGGGAACTAGCGACCATCGAACAGTATGGTTCACAATAAACACAGCTGTAGAGTCAAGCCATACAAAGGCAAAAGTACTAGACTTTAGGAGGGCTGACTTTGCCAAAATGGGTGAGTGCCTAAGGAATGCACTAGCAACTGGGCAGGAAGGAGGGGTGGAAGAACAATGGGGAATAATAAAAACTGCCATCACAGAGGTAACAAGCCTTTGTGTGAAGCTAATAAACAAAACAAAACAATGTAAGAAACCACTATGGTTCTCAAAGGAGGTGGCAGTGAAGGTTCAAGAGAAAAAGAAAGCATTCAGGAAGTACAAGGAATCACAGAAGGAGCAGGACAGAGAATTGTATCAGTTAAAGCAAAAGGAAGCTGGGAAGGCAGTCAGAACAGCAAAGACCCAAACCGAGGAAAAGATAGCCAACTCAGTTAAGAAGGGGGATAAAACCTTTTATAGGTACATCAGGGAGGGTAGGAAGACCAAGGGAGGGATAGTGAGGCTTAATAAAGGGGAGGGGGTGGGCAGAGGGTGATGGTGAAAAGGCAGAGATACTAAACAAATATTTTTGCTCAGTATTTACAAATGAAGAGGGGGAGGTACCTAAACCAAACAACAGAAACGCTCTGGATACAGAAGCTGATACCAGCCCATTTACAGAAGAAAGGGTTCTGAAAGAACTCTTAAAACTGAAGGTGGACAAAGCAATGGGGCCTTATGGGATTCATCCCAGAATTCTAAAAGAACTAAGGGTAGAACTAGTGACACCACTGACTACCCTCTTTAACAAATCATGGGAGGATGGGGTGGTACCTGAGGACTGGAGGAGGGCAGATGTGATTCCACTTCACAAAAGTGGGAGCAGGGCAGAAGCGGAAACTACAGACCTGTTAGTTTAACCTCAGTGATAGGGAAAATGATGGAATCACTTCTGAAGGAAAGAATTGTCAACGTGAGAGGCCAGAGGGCACAGGACCCAAGGTAGCATGGATTCACAGCGGGAAGGTCATGCCAGACAAATCTAATAGATTTCTTTGACTGGGTGACCAAAGTAGTAGATCAGGGAGGGGCTGTGGACATGGCCTACCTAGACTTTAGCAAGGCATTTGATACAGTCCCACACAAAAGATTAATATACAAGTTAGCCAGCCTGGGAGTGGGTCCCAAGATGATAGCCTAGGTAAAGAATTGGCTGGAGAATAGGACACAGAGGATAATAGTAAATAGAGTCCACTTTGAAGAAACAGGGGTTACTAGTGGGTTACCGCAGGGTTCAGTATTAGGACCGGTCCTCTTCAATGTCTTTATAAGCGACATTGCAGAGGGACTGGAAGGAAAAGTAAGTCTCTTTACAGATGACACAATGATCTGCAACAGAGTTGATGCACAAGGTGGGGTGGAAAGGATGAGAAGGTACTTGGCAAGGTTAGAGGAATGGTCAAATGTATGGCAGCTTAGATTCAATGCTAAGAAGTGCAAGGTAATGCACCTGGGAAACAAAAACTCAGGGGAAGAGTACACAATGAGGGGTGAGATACTAACGACAAAAATGGAAAGGGACCTGGGGGTAGTCATATCAGATGACCTAAAGGTGGGCAAGCAATGTGAGAGGGCAGTAAGGAGGGCTGGGGGGATATTGGGATGCACAGGGAGAGGCATCACCAGTAGAAAACAGGAAGTTGTTATCCCTCAGTACAGACAGCTGGTGAGACCCCATCTGGAGTACTGTGTGCAGTTCTGGAGACCCAGTCTCCGCAAAGACATAGACAGAATGGAAGCTGTCCAAGGAGGGCAACTAAAATGGTGCAGGGTCTGCACCGAAGACATGAAGAGAGACTTAAGGAGCTTAATATGTATAGCCTCGAGGAAAGGAGGAGAGGGGGGACATGATAGAAACTTTCAAGCATCTCAAGGGAATCAACAAAGTCCAAGAGGGTAGCATCTTTCAGAAAAGAGGGTGCAAGAACAAGGGGCATAATTTGAAGACAGAGGGGAGTGGCTCAGAGGTAATGTAAGGAAGTATTTTTCACAGAGAGGGTTGTGGATGCATGGAACAGCCTTCCGGAGGAGGTTGTGGAGTCAGAAACAGTGGTGGAATCTCACATGCATGGGACAGTCATAAGGCAATTCTAGGGGTGGGGGTAGGAAATAAAAATTACTCACCTTAGTAATGTTGTTTCTTCTAATGGAGTCTTGCTATATTATGACATATGCAGTGAGTCCCAACCTTCGAACTGCTCCGGAGGTGAAAGAGTTAACTTTCCATGCCAGGCATGGAACGCTGAGCTCGAGCTCGGTTGAAACTCTGTCTGTTGTTCTTCAAACTCAAACCGTCAGATCTTTACGAGCTAAACTCACTGAGGTCCTGTGTGGAAGCTGTAAACCTACCCTAGCCAACTGGCTACTAAACATAAGAACACATTTTTTGGTCCCAAAACAAAGACTCAAGTCAGGAGACCCAAAAAATGAAAAACACAACACCCAGTCACCCCCAGAAAGGAGGGGTGAAAACAACAAGGTGGGCACCTACTAAGTGCCAACACTGCACTGCCCACCTACATCCCAAAAACAGAGGTTCTGAGAGGGGCAGACAGGGGAGGTCATAATATAGCAAGACTCCATTAGAAGAAACAACATTACTAAGGTGAGTAATTTTTTCTTCAAACAACATGAAGTCTTGCTATATTATGACATATGCAGACTACAAAGCAGTACCTCCATGGAGGAGGGACAGAACCTACTTAGGAAATAGGCTCTGAAGCACAGCTGTGCCAAACTCGAAATCACTCCTAGCCCTGGATGTCCACGGAGTAATGCTTGGTAAAGTGTGAACTGTTTCCCCGGTAGCTGCTTGACATATCTCTAGAATAGGGATGTCCCTGGCAGCAGCCAGGGAAGCAGCTGTACCTCTGGTAGAGTGAGCCCTCAGGCCTGAGGGAGGAACCTTACCCAGTTTTTCATAACAACACTGGATACAAGAGACAATCCACCTGGCAATGGATCTTTTAGTGGCAGGTTTCCCTTTACCAACCTCACCATAAGTGAGGAACAGTTGGAGGGAGTCAAACCTGTGACCCTTGGTACGCTCTATGTAGTAACTAGGGGCCTCTTCACATCTAAGTTGTGCAGTCTCTCTCGCTCAGAGGAGGAATGGTCAGTGAGTACACTGGAAGAGATATAGATTGATTAAGGTGGAAATCTGAAACCACCTTAAGCAAGAACTTCCTGTTAGTCCTGAGGACCACCTTATCTCTGTGAAAGGAGATAAAATCAGGCTCCACTGACAAAGCTTGTAACTCACTTATGCGTCTGGCAGAAGTGATGGCTACCAGAAACACAGTCTTCCAAGTCAAGTACTTAAGCTCTGCTGAAGACAAGGGCTCAAAGAGGGGTTGCATAAGCTGAGCAATGCAAACATTAAGATCCCAGGCAGGGGCAGGGGCCCTGAATGGAGGGTTGGTGTGAAGCAATCCCTTGAACAACTTGGAGAATACAGGATGAGCTGAAAGAGAAGAGGGTTTACCTGCTGAAATAAAAGCAGACACAGCCGCCAGATGCACTTTTAAGGTAGCTGGTCTCAGCCCCAAGTTATTTAAGTGGACCATATAATCCAGGACTGTGGGTAAATCAGCAGATTCTGGGGAAATATGCTTCCCAGAGCACCATATGGAAAACCTCTTCCATTTGGAAGTATAAGTAGCCCTGGTGGAAGGTTTCCTAGAAGCCTTCAGAATATCCATTACACCTTGGGAGAGGTGTAGATCAGCAAACTCTAACTCTTCAAGAGCCAGGCCTTGAGATTGGAGATTTGAGGTTCGGTGCAAACCTCCCTGAGCACAGGTTAACAGGTTGTGATTCCTGGGAAGACACAGGGAAGATGGACTGCTAAGGACAGTAGGAGTGGATACCAAGGCTGTCTGGCCCAGTCTGGAGCAATCAGGATCATCTTGCAGGGTTGAGATCTGATTTTGACTAGCACTTTGAACAGGAGAGGAAGGGGGAAAAGCATAGAGAAACTTCCTTTCCAATTGAGAACTAAGCATCCAGAGGGACTGAGCCCAAGACTGGGGCCTGCAGCAAAAATGGAAGTTGGTGATTGTCTGGGGCTGCAAAAAGATCTATCTACGGGGTGCCCCATCTGGCAAATACCACCTCCAAGACCAGGGGGTCCAGTGACCATTCGTGATGGCCCTGGGAAATCCTGCTGAGAGCATCTGCCAGGACTTTGTCCTTGCCTGGGGGGTGAACTGCCATAAGGGAGGTGTTCAGGGAGTAAGCCAGAGACCACAACTTCATTGCTTTGGTGCACAAGGCCGTAGACTGAGTGCCCCCTTGCTTGTTGATGTACCACATTGTGGTGGTGTTGTCTGTTCTGACCTGTATAACTTTCTTCTGAACAGATTTGGAAAAGCTTGAAGTGCTAGAAAACTGCCTGAGTTCCAACAGATTGATGTGGAGCAGAGATTCCTGAGGGGACCACAATCCCTGTAGTGAGGTCGCCATGTGAGCTCCCCACCCCAAGAGGGATGCATCTGTAGTAAGGATTAAGGAGTGAGACTGAGGGACAAAAGAACCCCTTGTCTCAGATTGCTCTGATCCTGCCACCACTATAAGGCCTGGATCAGGTCTCGAGTCACTGGGATCAATTTGTTAGAGGGTCCTTCCTTTGAGACCAAAAGGCTCTCATATGGAACTGATGTCCCTCATCTGAAATCTTGCTCCCTGCACTACTGCTGTAGAAGCAGCCATGTGCCCCAGGAGCTGTAGTAAATGCCTTGCTGGTCGAGAGACCTGCAGGGTGAATGAGGAGGCCAGAGAGACCAGGGTCCTTGCCCTGTCCAAAGGAAGGCTCTGGCCTTTTCTGTGTTCAGCTCTGCGCCTATGAGGGTGAGGAGCTGGACAGGCTCTAGAACTGACTTTGAAAGATTCAGAAGGAATCCTAGAGAGGTGAGCAGTTGCTGAGTTATCTGTAGATGTAACCTGACTTGGTCTGGAGACTGGCCTACTATGAGCCAGTCGTCCAGGTAAGGGAAGATGGCAATCTTTTGCCTTCTTGGGAAGCAACTGCTACTGCCAGGCATTTGGTGAATACCCTGAGCAGAGGTGAGGCCAAAGGGCATTGCTCTGAACTGGTAATGGCCTGAGGGCAGCCTCGAACTCCTGAGGTACTTCTTGCGGGAGCTTGATGAGAATTTGAAGTAGGCATCCTTGAGGTCCACGGAGCCAGCCAGTCCCCTGGCCTTAGAGAGGTAGCATAATTCCCAAGTCACCATTTTGAATTTTGGTTTTAAAGGTGCTTGTTTAAATATCTGAGATCCAGGATGCCGCCATTCTCTCTGTCTTTTTGGGGTAAGTACCTGGGTCAACCCTTTGCCCTGGTGTAGGGTGGAACCCTTTCCACAGCTCTGAGAGCCAGGAGGGAAGAGACCTCTGTCTCTAGGGCAAGTGCCTCTGGTGGATTTGCAGGTGGAAAGGATCTGGTTCTCATCTTTGGAAACTTTTTAAAGCTGAGAACCAGTCCCTGACTTACTACTTCCAGGACCCACTTGTGTGATGTCAGAGACTCCCAGTCCTGGACAAAGTAAGCCAGTCTGCCCTCTACAGGTAGCTGAGAATCGGCCCTGGCAACCCCATCAGGGTACTTGCTTGGCAGGGGCTTTGGGCTGAGGGGTGGAAGCAGGCCTGCTTGTACCCCATCTGCCTCTCCCTCTAAAGAACCCCCTCTGGGCATAAGCAGAAGAGGAGGCCTGGGCTTGGTAAAAAGGCCTGTGAAAAAGCCTGCCCCTGCCCCTGGGAAGCTGCCTTTGAGGAGTGGCCTGCCTTTCCTTGGCCTGTGCACTCCTATAGGTGGTTCTGTACTCATCCATTTTCTTCATGTAATTCTCTGTCTGCTCCCCAAATAGAGAATTACCCACAACAGGAAAATCCATGGCCTTAGTCTGGGTATCCTATGACAGTCTTAGTACATCTGAGCCAAGCCATTCTGCGAAGTGCCACAGATGTAGCCATGACTCTTGATGACACATCATTTGAGTCCACTGCAGCATGGAATTGCACCTTGGATGCCTCAATACCATCAGCAGCCACCTGCTCCAGCTCCTTGGCAAGCTGGCTAGCGATCTGTTTTGCTAGAGCCATAACAGCATCCCATCTGGATTTCTGATATCTAGCAACATAAGCCATATAATTTGCCTGTCTGAGTCCCAAGGATGCTGCCATGTACTGTTTCTTTGCCATAGCATCAATCCTCCTGGAGTCCTTGTCCGGGGGTGAAACCAAGGGAATATTTGCTCTGTCACAGGCTGCAGCCTGCACTCACCCAACATGGCTGCATTGTTGTGTGTAAGGAACTCAGATTGAGCCTGACAATGTACCTCTTTGTCCATTCTCTTATCCACAGGAGGTATAGTGAGGAGCTTTTAGAATTTTAAAAGTCTGTTTCAAAAGATTTATGCAAGGAATAGACAGTCTCCTAGACTCTGGATATCCATCATTTCCACATAGTCACGCCCTCTTGATCATCCACAGCTTTCTCCATAGGGAGCTGGAGGGTTTCAGCCACTTTTTATAAAATATAAAATGAGACGGGACTCAGAAAGCCTAGGAGGAGACACTCCTGAAGGTCTGTCTGGGGAGATTTCCGGTCAATGAGCACATCAGACTTTCAAATCCACATTCACTCTCCTCATACTCCTCTTCCCCCTCCTCCGGTTCATAATACTTCTCTAAATCATACTCTGGAACTGGTGGAACCGGCCGAACCGGGCGCTAACCCGATGGTGCCGGTTCGGTCGGAACTGGGGAAAGCGACTGGACAATTTTAATTGCTTTGGCTATTTCTTCAGCGGTTGGAGAGGAAAGTTTTGGCTCCACACCAGCGGATTTCCTAGTCCTTTTTGCTGGACCCGACTCCTCAGAGTCGGATCTCCTTTTGCCCAAGGAAGTCTCACCCTGGTCAGAGGGCACTCCCTCCGGTTTGGTTGGAACTGAACCGGGCTGGCCATCTGGTTCAGCGGACTTTTGGCCTCCCTTTCCCTGAGCCTACCAACTCTTTTCCAGGGTAGCTGCAGGAAAACTTTTACAAATCTGGCAGTCTGCATTGAGGTGGTCAACCCCAGACAATAAATACAGGTGGTGTAGGGTCAGCCTTGGCAAACTTCCCCACACACTGCAGTGTTGAAACCCAGTGGGCCGGTTTTCTTTTGGGTTTCTCAGACATAGTGCTAGTCCTAACCAAACTTACCCGTTTATGGCAAACCGCCAGGTAAGACCCTCTTATCGGTTCCCAACCGTGTCACGGGTCGTGGAAAAAAACGTAATAAAACCCGTTTTTTTTAGAACCGATAAGAACCGGTAACCACACTCTAAAAGACAGATTAAGATATTTTAAACAACCTGATTGGTTCAAACCGAACCGATAAACCGTTTACAAGTTCCACACAGATAGAAATTAATGTAAAACCTTTCTAGTACTCACAATACCACAGACAGAGTCTGAACCGACTGGTTGCGGTTTAAATTCGGTCGAGAACTGAGAAAAGAAAAAATTACTCACCTTAGTAATGTTGTTTCTTCTAATGGAGTCTTGCTATATTATGACTATTGCAGTTTGTCCCACCATTAGAACTGCTCCGGAGGTGAAAGAGTTAACTCCATTCTAGAATGGAACTTAGAACTCGAGCTCTATTAGAAGCTCTGTCTTGGTTATTTCAAACTCAAACTGTCAGATCTTCACGAGCAAAAAACTCACTAAGGCTGTGTGGAAGCTGTAACCTACACTAGCCAACTGGCTACCTAAATATTAACACTTCAATGCTGGTCCCAACAAAGACTCAAGTCAAGGGACCAAAAGTAATAGTATAATATAATAATATAGAGAAGTAATATAAGATAAAATAAAACACCACACCCCAAAACCCCAAGAAGGGATGGAAATATATAATGGGCATAACTAGTGCCCACACTAGGCTGCCCACCCCATACCCAAGTAGAAGTTCTGAGAGGGGCAGGTTGGAAGTCATAATATAGCAAGACTCCATTAGAAGAAACAACATTACTAAGGTGAGTAATTTTTCTTCAAACAACATGAAGTCTTGCTATATTATGACTATTACAGACTACACAGCAGTAGTACCTCCATGGAGGAGGACAGAACTTACTTAGGGAATAGGCTCTGAAGCACAGTTGTGTTAAACCGAAATTTTCTGGCCTGGACATCCAGGGAGTAATGCTTGGTGAAAGTGTGTACTGTTTTCCAGGTAGCTGCTTGACATATTTCTAAAATAGGGATGTCTCTAGCAGCAGCTATAGATGCCGCTGTACCTCTGGTAGAGTGAGCCCTCAGGCCTGAAGGGGGAACCTTCCCCAGTTTTTGATAACAAAATTGGATACAAGAGACAATCCACCTGGCAATTGATCTCTTAGTGGCAGGTCTCCCTTTCCCGACCTCACCATAAGTGAGAAAAAGTTGGAGGGATTAACCTGTGACCCTTAGTACGTTCTATATAGTAACTTAGGCCCTCTTAACATCTAAACTGTGCAATCTCCTCTGCCAGAGGAGAAATGATCAGTGAAAAACACTGGAAGGGAGATAGATTGGTTAAGATGGAAATCTGAAACCACCTTAGGCAAAAACTTCCTGTTAGTCCTGAGGACTACCTTATCCTTGTGGAAAGAAATAAAGTCAGTTTCTACTGACAAGGCTTGTAACTCACTTATGCTCCTGGCAGAAGTGATAGCCACTAGGAAAACAGTTTTCCAAGTTAAGTACTTAAACTCTGCAGAAGATAGAGGTTCAAAAGGGGGTTGCATTAACTGAGCAATGCAAACATTAAGATCCCAGGCAGGGGCCGGATCCCTAAAAGGTGGATTAGTATGAAGTAATCCTTTAAAAAACTTGAAAATACAGGGTGAGCGGAAGAGAGGAGGGCTTTCCTGCTGGAAACAAAACAGAGACAGCTGCCAAATGTACTTTCAGGGTAGCTGGTCTCAGGTCCAAAGAATTAAGATGGACCATATAGTCCAAAACAATGGGCAAATCAGCAGATTCCGGGAAATATGTTTCCCAGAACACCAGATGGAAAAACTTTCCACTTAGAATTATAAGTAGCCCCTAGTGGAAGGCTTCTAGAAGCCTTTAGGATTTCAAGAACACCTTGAGAAAGGTGTGGGTCAGCAAATTCTAGCTCCTCAAGAGCCGGGCCTTGAGGTTGAGGGATTTGAGGTTCGGATACCAAACTCTCCCCTGGGCACAGGTTAACAGGTTGTGATTCCTGGGGAGACACAGGGAAGATGGACTGCTAGGGACAGAAGGAGTGGGTACCAGGGCTGCCTGGCCCAATCTGGGGCAATCAGAATCACCCTGCAAGGCTGGGATCTGATTTTGACTAGCACCTTGAATAGGAGAGGAAGGGGGAAAGTAAAGAAACTTCCTTCCCAATCTAGGAGAAAGGCATCCAGGGGGACTAAGCCCAACACTGGGGGCCTGCAACAGAACAGTGGAAGTTGGTGATTGTCTGGGGCTGCAAAAAGATCTATCTGATGGGTGCCCCATCTGGCAGAAACTATCCCCAGTATTTGAGGATCCAGAGACCATTCGTGATGGCCCTGGGAAATCCTGCTGAGAGCATCTGCCAGGACATTGTCCTTTCCTGGAAGGTGAACTGCCATGCGGGAAGTGTTCAGGGAATAGGCCAGAGACCACAACTTCAGTGCATCGGTGCACAAGGCCGAAGACCGAGTGCCCCCTTGCTTGTTGATGTACCACATTGTTGTGGTGTTGTCTGTTCTGACTTGTACCACTTTGTTCTGAACAGACACAGAAAACACTTGAAGTGCTAGAAAGACAGCTCTGAGCTCCAGCAAATTGATGTGGAGCAGAGATTCCTGAGGGGACCACACTCCCTGAGTGGAGAGGTCGCCCATGTGGGCTCACCACCCCAGGAGGGATGCATCCGTAGTGAGGGTCAAGGAGTGAGACAGAGGAATGAAAGGGACCCCCAGCCTTAAATTGCTTTGATCCTGCCACCACTGGAGGGCCTGGATCAGGGTTCGGGTCACTGGGACCAACTTGGAAAGGGGTCTCTTCTCTGAGACCAAAAGGCTCTCAAGTGAAACTGAATGTCCCTCATCTGAAATCTTGCTCCTTGCACTACAGCTGTGGACGCAGCCATGTGCCCCAGGAGCTGCAAGAAGTATCTTGCTGGTCGAGAGACCTGCAGAGTGAAGGAGGAGGCCAGAGCCACCAGGTTCCTTACCCTCTCTAAGGGTAGAAGGCTCTGGCCTGCTTTGTATCCAATTCTGCACCTGTGAAGGTGAGCACCTGAACAGGTTCCAGAACTGACTTTGGAAGATTGAGCAATAAGCCCAGAGAGGTGAGCAGCTGCTGGGTAACTTGCAGGTGAGATTTGACCTGTTCTGGGGACTGGCCTACAATGAGCCAGCCGTCCAGGTAGGGAAAGACAGCAATCCTTTGCCTTCTTAAATGAGCAACTGCTACTGCCAGACATTTTGTGAATACCCTTGAGGCAGAGGAGAGGCGAAGGGCATTGCTCTGAACTGGTAGTGACCTGAGGGCAGTTCGAATCTGAGGTACTTTCGGTGGGAGCTTCTGATTAGGACATGAAAAATAGGCATCCTTGAGGTCCAGGGAGGCTAGCCAGTCCCCTGGCCTAGAAAGGGTAAAATCATTGCCAGAGTTACCATTTTGAACTTTGGTTTCAAAAGGTGCTTGTTCAGATATCTCAGGCCTAAAATGGGCCACCATTCTCCTGTCTTTTTTGGGGTAAGGAAATATCTGGAGTACAGACCCTTGCCCTGATGTAGGGGAGAAACCCTTTCTACAGCTCTGAGAGCCAGGAGGGATGAGACTTCTGTTTCTAAAGAAAAGGTCTCTAAAGGGTTTGCAGGTGGGAAAGATCTGATTCTCAGCTTTGGAAATTTTTTGAAGCTGAGAACCAGACCCTGACCTACTACTTCCAGGACCCAGTTGTCTGAAGTTAGAGACTCCCAGTTCCGAACAAAGTAAGCCAACCTGCCCTCTACAGGTAAAGGAGAATCGGCCCTGGGCACCCCAACAGGGTGCCTGTTTGCAGGTACTTTAGGCTGAGGGGTGGGAGCAGGCCTGCTCACACCCGTCTGCCTCTCCTCTGAAGAACCCCTCTGAACATAAGCAGAGAGGCCTGGGTTTGGTAAAAGGCCTGTGAAAAGGCTACCCCTACCCCTGGGGTCTGCCTCTGAGGAGTGGCTTGCGCTCCTTGGCCTGAGCACTCTTATAGGTAGTCCTATATTCATCCATTTCCTTCATATAATTCTCTGTCTGCTCCCAAACAGAGAATTCTACCCTAAGAAAATCCATAGCCTTAGTCTGGGTATCCTGTGACAAGCTAGTACACCTGAGCCAGGCCAACCTCTTGAAAAGCTACAGATGTAGCCATGACTCTAGAGGATACATCATTAAAATCCACAGCAGCATTGGATGCCTCAATGCCATCAGCAGCCACCTGCTCCAGCTCATTAGCAAGCTGGCCAGAGGCCTGTTTGGCCAAAGCCATGACAGTGTCCCATCTAGATTTTTGAAACCTTGCTACATAAGCCATGTAATTTGCTTGCCTGAGTCCCAAGGACGCTGCCATGTATTGTTTTTTTTTTTTGCCATGGCATCAATCCTCCTGGAATCCTTGTCAGGAGGATGTGAAGCCAAGGGAATATTAGCTTTATCACAGGCTGCAGCCTGAACCACACCAACATGACTGCAATGCTGTGAAAGGAATTCTGTATCAGGACCTGACAGAGTGTACCTCCTGTCCATCTTTTTGTCCACAGGAGGCACAGAATTAGGAGCTTTTAAAATGTTTTATTGTTTGTTTCCTAAATGAATTATGCAAGGGAATAGACAATCTCCTAGACTCTGGAATATCCATCCTTTCTACAAAATCAGGTTCCTCTTGCTCATCCACAGCTTCCTCCAATGGGAGCTGGAGGGATTCAGCAACCTTTTTATAAAACAAAAAATGAGAAGGGGACTCAGAAAGCATAGGGGGAGATTCTAAGGGTCAGTCCGGTTCAATGGGCACATCCAGACTCTCAAAATCACATTCACACTGTTCATAATCCTCCTCCCCCTCCTCTGGTTCATAAAAATCTCCAATATCATATTCTTGAACCGGTGGAACCGGCCGAACCAACCTTTTACCAGACAGAGGCGTTCGGACGGAACCAGAGAAAGTGACTGTACAATTTGTATAGCTTTTGCTATTTCTGCAGCAGTTGGGAAGGAATTTTGGACTCCCACCTGCTGATTTTTTGTTTCTTAGCTGGAACTGGCTCCTCAGAGCCAGCTTTACGTTGCCGAGGAAGTCTCGCCTGGTCAGAGGGCATCCCTCCGTTCGGGTTGGCACCGAACCTGGCTGGCCATCCGGGTCAGCTGACTTTGGCCTCTCGACCCTGGAGCCTGCCCACTCTTATCCAGGGTGGCTGCAGGAAATTTTACCAATCTGGCAGTCTGAGTGGTGGGGTCAACCCCAGACAAAACACATGTAGTGTGTGGGTCAGCCTTGAAAGGCTTCCCCACAGAACACCACAGTGTTGAAACAGTGGGCCGGTTTTCTTTAGGGTTTCTCAGACATGATGCCAGCCTAACCAAGAAACTTGCCCTTTTAGCAGCAGTGCCAGAGCAGACACCCTTAACACTTAGGTTCCCAACCGGTCACGGGTCAGCGGAAAAACCTAATGAAATCTGGTTTTTTAGAACCGATAAGAACCGGAACCGCGACTCTAAAAGCTTTAAAATGCTTACTCTTTAAAGTTTTAATAACCTGATGGAGTTGTTGAACCGATAGTACAAGTTCCACACAGAAATGAAACCTGTCTGTACTTACAATACCACAGACAGAGCTTGAATCGATCATGGCGGGTTAAAATAATAATACTCATGTTGAATTTAACCGAGAAAAATACTGTTTAAACCGAGAAATGAACCGAGCAGTAGGAGAAATCTCGAGCGACTGTTCAGTGAGTGCGTGAGAAGAATCTGACAGTTTGAGTTTGAAATAACCAAGACAGAGCTTCTTTAATAGAGCTCGAGTTCTAAGTTCCATTCTTAGAATGGAGTTAACTCTTTCACCTCCGGAGCAGTTCTAATGGTGGGACAAACTGCAATAGTCATAATATAGCAAGACTTCATGTTGTTTGAAACAATACTTTAACCGACAAAATGAACCGAGCAGAAGGAGAAATCTCCGGAGTGACTGTTCAGTGAGGCGGAGTAAAGAATCTGACGGTTTGAGTTTGAAGAACAACAGACTTTCAACCGAGCTTGAGCTCAGCGTTCCATGCCTGGCATGGAAAGTTAACTCTTTCATCTCTGGAGCAGTTCGAAGGTTGGGACTCACTGCATATGTCATAATATAGCAAGACTTCATGTTGTTTGAAAAGTAGGCTGCTGGTTAACTAGGATCTGCAGCTTATCCATTAGGTAGGGAAATGGGCAGACTGGGTGGGCCAAGTGGTCCTTATCTGCCGTCAAATTCTACGTTTCTATACTGGGCCTTGAATGTTTGCTATGTAAATTATGCACGCCTTCCAACCTCACCCCTTCAGCCCCCTCTCTCATATTATTAGCTAAAAATAACTGAATAAGCATATTAAGACAGAGAATAAATTTAGGTGCATAGTTCCCTGGTGGCCAGGAAGTTGGGAGAAGGAGCCCAAATAACACAGTTTGGGCTCCCTCTCTCCAGGGATGCAGGGTAAGCAAGCACATCAGATGAAGCAGCATTTTCAATTGATTTTTGTACAAGTGTAAATGTATTTATTTTATTTAAAATTTTGGTAACTGAGAAAGGCACACTGAGCCAAGGCTTGTTTCTAGGTGTGACCCGGGGGTGGGAGGATTGGGAGTACAGACAATAAACGCATTATAAATATCCAAAATGCAAAAATAAAAAGTACAACATGCAAAATATATACTCAATCCAAGTGAGGAGATTAAGTAAGAAGCCCCACATGAAATAACAGTTTGGAACTTTTCACTGAATACAATGAACAGAGTGGATTCATTACATGGATACAGTGCCCCATGCATGCTAGAGTGCATAAATCAAGCATTGCACTGAGTGGAGAGCAGACTGAAGGCCAGGAGCACTGTTAGCCCAATATCAGGGTCATAGGCAGGCGGGGGGTGTCAGAAGAAACTGGGAGAAGGACAAAAAGTTCAGAAGGAGGAGTGAAAGGTACAGGGGGAGCTGGAATAAGCCATAGCAGGCATCTAAAGGTATGGAGAGAGGGAGAGAGACGAAGGGAAGAGGGGAGCAGGTTCCAGGGGAAGGGGAGTTGGTAGGAGAAAGCAGTTTGCCTAGCACGTGAGTGAGGATGGGGAATAGAGAAGGTGCAGGAATCCCTGAAGTATAAGGAGTAAGAAGAGAAGAGATAAATACCTTATGTCACTTCAAAACTAGAGAACCATAACTAAACAGATATTTCTTACTAGCCTGGAGGTGGGCAGTGGGAGCTCAAGAGTTCCTGTATATGCCCCCCCCCCATGTCAAAGACAATAAATACAATGAACAAACATCAGCTTCAGTTAGCTATTGTGCAAACATAAGTACTTCATGTCAATCATTATTCTGAGAACAGAACAGTAGGTTCCCACCCCCTGCCTTATATTAGTAGACATAATGACTGAATAAGTACAGTATATGGGGTAATATATTCAGATACATAGTTCCCCAGTGGCCTGGAGGTTAGGAGGGGGAGTCCAAATAATACAATTTGAGCTATCTCTCCCTTCTACCTCCCAACACAGAGTAAGCAAGCACATCAGATAGAATATCAATCTCAATTAGTTATTCTGCATGTGTAGATACCTTATGTTACTTGATTTTTAATATTCATTGGATACCAGCAAAAACTCCTCCCCCCTCTTTCCTGCTCCAGTCAACCCTCTTCCTGAACTCTTCCTTAACCTTGCCTGATTTTTGACCACCCCTTACCTCTCCCTCCCCCTTAACGTCTTCGCTCCAGCAACCTAGTTGAAGTTTATCAACCTGTTTTGACTCCTACTTCAAGCACCAGCTCAGCCTCCCTTCACTCTGGCACTACGCACTTCAAGTTTGCCCAATTTGCACATATGATATGTATGCTAATTCATGTGTTCTCCATATGCACTGTTTTGCCATTTTGTCTGTACTGCACTCAGCTTGTGCTCTTCATGTCATTCTCACTGTAGCCACATCACCTGACTGGCTGTACGTTATTTGTAATTGTGTTTTTCCCCTTCCCCTTTCCCTCTGGGTAGCACCTGGAAATGAACCTCAGCTAAGTGTGCCTTTCCTCATTACTAATTTTATTACCTATCTAACTAACGAAATAACTAACAGAACAATAAAGAATAGAGAACTGTATCTAAACAGATATTTCTTACTTGGCCGGAGGCAGACAGTGGCAGCTCAGGAGTTCCAGTATGGATCCCACCCCGCAGGGTCCAGAACATCCAAGTACAATGAACAGATACTGTAACAACTTCAATTTGCTAAGGTATTAATACTACAAGTCAATAATATTTCCGGGAGTAGACAGTACGTAACCATAATTTAAGTTTTTGTATGCTTCAGCATGGTTCTTGTATATCAGAGTTTCATTATTTAAAAAAAAGAAACTCTCAATTTTGCTGGATACCAAACTGTAGATTGTATCTCTTGTTTCCAAAGGGTTTGCTGAATACCAGTATACTGGTTTCTTAGTTTTCAAAGTTCCTGTGAAAAATCCCGTTTAATTGTGATTTTTTTTACCTCAATATGAAAAACATTTGTTTTGTACAATGGCTTTCGTTATATCTGTCATCACTTTTTTTTGCAACTTTTTATCAAGATTTCAAAATTCATAACATTCCAAAGTAATAACAAAACAACTTACATTACATATATCACATTAAAACAAATATTCTAATAAAGTATATACAATTAAAAAGATTAAATGAGAGCAGTAAGTCTGTCAACTCTAAGGAATCTTTAAGAAGTTGATTTCAGTTTTCAGTAAATGAGTGTTATGTCTAATAACTGGTGGGTAATCCTTTCATTATTTGCAAGAGTACCTGTGTCATCTAATCATTCTCTTTTGGAGGGAATTCTCTGACTCTTCCAATTTTGTAGTAACAGTCTCTTGTACAATAGGGCTCAAGACAGTATCCAGATTTGGCGTGGTCTATAAATACCTTTTAATAATTTGTCATTCTGAAGAATTTTAGTATTACTGGTCCTGGGAAGGTCTGTTTTTGTCCAGTCCTATGTACTCCGTCTATAAATGTTTCTTCCTCATTTCTGTTCCATACAGTCTTGATTAACTCATTATAAATTTTAGAGGGTATCTCCTTTTCTCCACTCATGTAACAGCACCCCAGAGATCCTTGTATCTGTGTGTCTTGCACAGTTTTCTTGGTCGTCATGTTTTTGCCTCATTAGCTCATATTGTTTTTTTTTTTGTTTGTTTTTTAGCAGTAAAGGACTGACTCTGTCATCTAGGGCTGACTGACACTCTTCCAAGGCATTTATTTTGGCATCTTCTTGACAGTTTGTTCCAAGTCGTACATTTTATGTTTCGGTTCCTGTACATTGGTAGGCACATTTTTCAGTTTTTCCAGATTGTCCTGCATCAGATTTATGCTAATGTTGAGTTGTGCAACCCATGCAGCTGGCTACCCTTGTGAATTAATGTCTTTATTAATTGTAGGTTGCTGCTGCTGTTGTATTTTGGATGTGACAGCTTCCAATCTTTGTAATATAATTTTTGTGGTTGGGCTTGTTTGATCTGCTATAATTGCCCCCTCTTCTGTATTGGTCTTATTTTCTCTGGTGTCACTATGTAAAAGATGAGACGACGTTGAGAGTCTAACATCTTCCTCTCTAGCTGGAGAGACATTGTGACTGTCTTTAGTGTCCTTGGCTTTCAATTCTTTACCCACGCTTGTACAGGAATGGCTTTCTGAAAAATTCTGTTCTTTTTTTTCATTTCATTTTCTGTTTTGCTTCTAGTTGACATTCTGGGCCAGTTCGTTAAGTCACTTTTCAAAAACTTTAACTGAGTTTGTGTTGAAGTGGAAGGTTTTGTTTTTAGTCTAAAATTTCCACTTTTACTGGTAGTATTGCTCCCTTCTGAACAATTCAAACTTTCTTCTTTTTTTCTTTGAGATGATTTAAGTAACATACTAAGCCTCATATTGCTTATATTATCTGTCACTTAGGAAGTTTCTTCTCTTACAGTTGCATTAGACAACCTATCATTCAGAACATTGGTCCACGTGTGTTATTTGTTGTACTTAAATACTTAAGTTTTCTCTGTTATTATGGCATAGCTTGTTGTTTTCATCCCCCTTTGAGTATTTGTGCTTGTGATTCCTGGTGGGGTGAGGCTGACATGGTTATTGGTGAACTGAACGATGCTTCAAGTGACTTGACCACTTTAGGTGTGCTTACACCTACATCTCCGTAGCGTTACACATCTCCTCCATTTTGCCACCACTCCACCCACATCACACTGATTCTCGGTAAGACCAGCAGTAAAGGTAGCAGTGGAGAATACAGGTTAACATACTGGATACCCAACAGAGCTACCAAAGAGGAAAATAATACAAATGGAAAACTCAGATCAGCGCATTCAGTTCACCATGCTCTGCACATAGTTCATCATGCTTTGTGAACTACATACCCCTGATTTTTCAGCAGCACATCTCAGCATCCTCCAAATCCTTGTGCAGGCAGGGAGAACAGCAACCATCGCTGCCTAGCTTGTGCACATGCTCGTGCATCTCCTCATACTCCCCAGGTCTTTGAGGATGCTTATTAACTATAATATTATATGTCCAGAATTATAGACTCCACTGGATGGTCACCCCTAATAAACTGGCATCTCCCTCTGGCATGTATCAACCTAGTACATGATGGCAGGCAACAGTTACTAAGTTTGTACAGCTTGTCATTCTCATGCAATACCTAATGCACCTCACTGCTCTCCGTACAATTTAAAACAAAAACTTTATAATAAAAAGTTAAATACAAAAAAATAGGTGCAAAGCAAGTGTCAAACAAGTGTTAATTGTGTAAAAAGTGCCAAAACAAGTATAACAGCACAAATATAACAATCGGTGCAAAATGGAACAGACAGACAGACCTACCAGTCACCCCAGGTCAGAGTGTTTGGTGAGTCTGTCTTGTTGTTCCATTTTGTATTGATCATTATATTTGTACTGTTGTACTTATTTTGGCACTTTTGACAAAATTGACATTTGTCTGAAACTTGGTTCACACCTTTCTGAAGCTATGACCCTGGCTGGGGCACTAGCTTTTGGGTAATTAACAATCCTATAATTGCATTTGATATTTGCCTCAGTTTGTATATTCCATAGCATTTGGAGTGCAGTCCCACCTTTGCTTTCTAACAGCAGACTACCTCTTTACCATAGGGGGTGAGATCCATTTCCCTTCCAGTGTCCCTAACTATTGAGTCCCTCACTATGTGTAACTTCTCCTTAACCCTTCTGGGGCTTGAACGTCCCCGGTCTGCTCTCTGTTGGATGCTGCCTACTGGGTGTGCTAGCCCCCTTGTCTCTCCTGCTGGGAGATTAGTGCACCACTTGTTGCAACAGGGTGAACCTACTGCTGGTACACAGCCCTGGTTCTGCAGGCTTAGGTCCCCCTTCTTCCCTTCCCACCCCCACCACTGTCCAGCTGCCTTTTATGTTTGCTTGCATGCATGTGCAAGAAACATAGTGCCATCATCAAGTTTTGGAGCTGTGTCACCCCTCTTCCAATTCAGTCAGTGTGTTGGCAGGCCGCATTGATCCTCCAATGCATGCTGGAGCTGTCTATGACAGCTCCAAAATGCAATGGCATACAGTTGAAAGGGAGCTACGCTAGATGAGCAGTGCTCCGATATCGCCTGCTCATCGCAGCTCCCCTACACACACACACACACACACACACACACACACACACATAGTGCAAACACACGCCCGCATACCCGTGCTGCCCCCAACTGTATAGCGACAGAGGTGCCCAATCCCCATCGGCTGTGCTGTGCCCCCCCACAGCTTCCACATGCCACGCTGGGTGCCCACCCCAGCGTGGCAACCATGGTATAGCCGACGAGGTGCCCAATCCCTGTCGGCTCACTGTCCCAGGTACAGGGTGCCACTGGGAGCCCACCCAAGCGGCAATGATCTGCTGGCTGTGAGGTGCCCAATCCCGTCGGCTCCATCGAACCCCAACCAGCTGTCCTTGTGCCGCTGGGAGGCCCACCCAGCGTGAACGTCCCGCATCGCTGTTTAAAAAACACCTGTAAAGAAAAACGGCCCCACGCAGTCTCCCTGCCCCCACAACCCGCACCCACCCACTGCGCACCCTGCCTCCCACACCCCCACCCCATACTTACCTCCGCAGTCTGGCGCGATGATCTTCGGTGGACCGGGAACACGTCTGCACTCTTCAAAGCCGACCGCGAACTGAGGAAATGCCGTTAAGCTGTATAATGGGATAGATAGGGTTTTTTCAACTTTGTTGCATATCTCAGGCATTTTATGAATTTTTCCACCAAATTTTCAAAATAGGCTTTTGAGAGCTACCTTATGAACAGTGGCAGTGTCGCTTTCGTTATCGTTTGTGAAAGGTGATTTCGCCACCGCGCCGAAATCACCTTTCCGAATGATTAATGAAACGACACTGCCAGTGTTCATAAGGTAGGCTCTGAAAGTCTATTTTGAAAATTTGATGGAAAAATTCCTAAAATGACTGTTTTACGAGTGCGGCGCTATGAGTTCCTAAGCACGCCATAAGTTTGCTAATTCAACATTTTTACTCCAGATTTTCAACATTGCCATTTTACCACACCTTCTTATGAGTAGTACAGCTGTCATTTTCACATCTCACCCAAAATGTGTTTCACCATGTAGCACACAATGGCGCAATCGTGTGTAAATCAATGTACAGGACAAATTAAGAAAATCACAGTGACACTGTTCATGAGCAGAGGTCTTAAAATGGCTATGTTGAAAATTTGGTGAAAAAATTCAAAATGACTGTTTCTGATGTGTTGTACCGTTCGACTGCGGCTCGTAAGTTCGTAATTTTCAATATTTTCACTCCAGATTTTCAACATTGCCATTTTACCACACCTTCTTATGAGTAGTACAGCTGTCATTTTTCACATCTCACCCAAAACGTGTTTCTGCCCATGTAGCGCACAATGGAGCAGTCGGTGTGCGAAATCAATGTACAGGACAAGTTAAGAAAATCACAGTGACACTGTTCATGAGCAGAGATCTTAAAATGGCTATGTTGAAAATTTGGTGAAAAAATTCCTAAAAATGACTTTACGAGTGTGCGTTGTGCAGTTCCTATGCATGCTCGTAGTAATATTTTCACTCAGATTTTCAACATTTATCATTTTATTGCACTTCCTATGAACAGCACAGCTGCCATTTTTCATATGTCGCCCAAAATGTGTTTTCGCATATGTAGCGCACAATGGTGCTGTTGGTGTGCGAAAGCAATGTTTGGGACAGATTAAGAAAATCACAGTTACACTGTTCATGAGCAGAGGTCTTAAAATGGCTATGTTGAAAATTTGGTGACAAAAGTCCTTAAAATGACTGTGTTATGAGTGAGCATTGCACAGTTTCCACGCACCCTTGTAAGTTCATGACTTTGTAATATTTTCAGTCCAGATTTTCACCAGTGGCATTTTTCCACACTTCCTTATGAACAGTACAGCTGTCATTTTTCACAACATGGCCAAAGTGTGTTTTCACATGATCAGCGCAGAAATGCGTGGTCGCTGTGGGAAATCATTGTTAGGGACAGATAAAGAAAATCACAGTGACACTAAACATGATTGGAGGCACCAAAAATGCCTGAGTTGACAATCTGCTGTAAAAAATCCCCAACCTAATTATATTTCGGGTGTGCGTTGCACAGTTTCTATGTACGCTCGTGACTTCACCAGTTTTTTTTTTTTAATATTAACTGCAGATTTGCAACATTGCCATTTTTTACACCTCCCCATGAACAGTACAGCTGTCAATTTTTACATCCTGTTCGGAATGTTTTTGCACCTGTGGTGCTAAATGCCGTTGTCGCTGTGCATAAGCAGCTTTCGGTTAACAAACTGATATTGCCACTGTTCATGAGGTGGGGTCACAAAAAAAACATGTTGAAAATTTGGAATGAAAATACCAACGAATGCCTGAGGTATTAGGGTTTCCAACCATAACGCCCAACCCTGTAGAGAATGACAGGCATCAGGGGTGTGACTTGGGATTCTTGCCTGTAATGCTCATACCATTCCACACCCTGCAGCCAGTGACAGGCATCGAGGTATGCCTTGGACTCTTCGGCCCCAAAGTTCATCCCATTCTCCTATATCGCAACCATCTCACTGTATTTCCTAATGGAATGGGGTGCGCATAAGGGCCAAAGACCCCAAGGAACACCGTGACACTTGTCAGTGTCTGCAGGGTGGGGTTTGGTGAAATGGCGTGCCCGTAATGCCTGACGACCCAAAGGCACACCCCAATGCCTGCCACTCTCTGCAGGGTGGTGGTGGGGTTGGCTCCAGTTCAATACTTCACTGCCATTCCTACTATGCAGCTCTGTAACTTCTACACTACCACTGCCAATGCCAGCAAGCAAACATTCGGCATTGACAAATGCTTGTTGGGTCTGAGATGGTCTAGGAAGTGGCTGTGGAAATGACTGCAGCAGAAGTGCCTTGTGTAGCCTGGTGGCTTCAGCTCTCAAGTGGCATACTTCAGCCTTGCACCTTCCAAGTACACGCTCATAGCCTGGAACCTCCTACAGCTGAGACAGTGACCAAACCCCAGAGTACTCTGTTGTTCACTACTGTACCACACCCCCTACACTCCCCCTCCCACCAACATCCCCATGAACATGAATTTAAACTCTGGTCCATTCAAATGAAGTTCAGTGTCATGAAGTCAAATCTTAATCCTGACAACTGCTTCACTTCTGCCTAAGCCCAACCCACCAATTAAACAGATATTTCTCCCCAGCCAACTGCATGTAAAAGTTTCACCTGACTGTCCCCAAACTCAGATTAGCACACTGTTTGCCTCAAAACTCAGGTTAGCACACTAACAGTGCCTTTATGTCCTGACTAAAGATCGCAATGTATTTAGTTTTTGTTTACCGGGTAGGTGCACTAGCCATAGCCATAGCAATGACTATTTTCAGGCACGACCCGGGAGGGTACAGTACAACAATACAGGGAAACATTTCGATACAAGTACAAAAACAGTTGACAATAGTTATACAATTGCAGGAAAACATTTCGATACAAGTACAAATTATTTGACAATAGTATACAGAGCAATTTGCAGATGTAATATTAGTGTAGAGAAAAAATAAAGATAAGAGAGGAGCAGTACAAAACCAAATACTACCTACAATTTGCTATAAGGAAGAAAACATGAAACAGATTGAACATTTTAGTGCTAATAAGGGAAAGAATAAAGTATTATAGGAGGGATACTAGTAAGTGGTAGAAGTAAGAGCCAAGAAAGGAGGGATGAGCCAAGAAAGGAAGGGATGAGGCGAAAGTACGTAGGGAGGTGGAACAGACTGGTAGGGATAAATGCATAGCGAAATAGAGGGTCAGGTCAATAAAATGCAATGGAGAGAGAGGAGGGCAGGAACAAGAAAACTGTGGTGATTTGAAGCAGGTGCACTTGTGGGAAGAGTCAAGATGGTTTCGCAGCCCCTTTTTAAAAGATGCATGAGATGGTGATTGGCGCAAAGCTAGAGAAAGGGAGTTCCAGTATATGGGGGCATGGCAGGTGAAAGCACTCATGCCTTTTGTGGTTTTGTGTCTGGGGATGAAGACAGGGGCCTGGTCAGCAGACCTCAGCCCATAACAAGGTGTCAGATTCTGGAAACGTTTTGCAAGGGATGCAGGTATTTGTAGGCGGACCATGTTATCAATGATAGAGCCAGACAAATGAAGCATCAATTCATTAGGAGGAAGCCATCCTAGGTCTGAATAAAGGGGACAGTGGTGTTTCAGACAGTGTGCAGAGGATGCATAGCGACAGATATTGTTATATGTGACATCTCAAGTCCGAAGGATTGATTTGCATGCAGAGACATAAGTTGCAGCACCATAGGTAAGTGATGGAAGGAGTATGCCACGGGCTATGGCAAGCCTTGCTGAGGGAGTGAGCACATAGCTGGTTCGGTAGGCTATTCCAGGCTTGGAGTTGACCAATTTGCAGGTCTGATTGATGTGTAAGTCAAAAGTTAGTGACGGATCAAGGGTAATGCCAAGATATTTAAATGAATTTACCACCCCAACTAGTAAGCCATTTAAGGAGGTGACTTTAAAATTAGAATGTGCATGTTTGACTTTCACATTTGATCCAAAGAGCATAGCCTGGGTTTTGGACTCATTTAATACAAGTTTGTGAGTAGATAGCCACTCCTGTACTAGCTGAAAGTCAAGAGAGAGTAGATTGTTCATGTATTCAGTGCTTTTTGCGCTAGCATACAGAACAATATCATCTGCATATAGCAAGGAGGTTGTCCTGTGGAGGTCAGTGGAGATGTTATTTATGAAGAGAGAGAGAAAAGTAGGGGCCCAAGTATGGAGCCTTGAGGAACCCCAATGTTTATAGTGGTCTAGTCTGAGATAGTAGAATTGTAATTCACAGTTTGAGTCCTGTCTGATAGGTAGTTCCCAAACCACCCTACAACATTATCTGAGAAGCCTAGTGATCCAAGGGTGGCAAGAAGGATGTAGTGATCAACTAGGTCAAGTGTCTTGGTCATGTCTATGAAAATTGCCCCGGTGAGTAGGCCACAGTCCATACCCAATAGAATATCTGACGTGAATTTGAGAAGGGCAGTAGTGGTGCTATGGCCTTTGTAAAAACCATGCTGGGCAGAGGAAAGTAGATCATGTTTCTGAAGGAAATCAATTGTCTGGGCAGCAACAAGCTTCTCAAGAATCTTATTTAGGACAGACAGTATGGCAATGGGCCTATAGTTTGAGGGATCTTTTCGATCTCCTTTTTTGAAAACAGGGATAATCCTAGCTGTTTTCCATATCTCGGGGATGTAGCTCTGGCACAGGGAGAGCGTGAAAATCTTGGCTAGGGGAGCAGCTATAAAAGGTGCTGTGATCTTAAGGAGCTTTGGTTCTAGATTGTCAGAGCCAGCTGCAGTGCATTCCAGAATACTGTTTAGCAGTCTAAGCACTTCGCATTTTGTGACTGATCTGAAAAAGAAATGAGGACCATTTGTATTTTGCTGGTTGGATATGTCTGGTTGGACAGGGAAAGAGGAGGTGTAATTAGTTAAGTCCGAGAATTTGTTGTTGAAGAAGTTGGCAATGGTTCTGGGATTATTACGGTGTACCCCATCAAGAGACATGTCATTAGGGGTGGATGCTAGATTAGACCCAAGGAAGGATTTAATGTGGGACCAAACTTTTTAAGGGTCACTATAGGAGTTGGTGAGTAGGTCCTTGCAGTAGGAACTCTTGGCTTTTTTGATGTCCTTTTTGCAGGCATTGCGCAGGGCCCTGTAGGTTATAAGGTCAGAGGTTTGCCCAGAGTTCTTATAGTGGAGCCAGCTATTATCCTTCAGTTTAAGTTTAGCTAGTAGGTCAGATTTCAGCCAGCGGGTCTGCCTGTTTCTTACGCGAAGTGTTACAAGTTTGCAGTGTTTATCTTGGAGCACTAGGAAGTGTTTCAAGAACAGATTAAGGGCAGTCTGAGCATCATTGGACATAAGAATGGGGGACCAATCAGTAGCAGCAATGTCGTGTAAGAAAGACTGAGAGTTGAAATTCACATAGTTGTGGAAGGTAATGAAGTGAGGCCCCGTCTGAGGAGGTCTATTTTTGCCCCAGATACAGTACGTTGGGGAGTGATCAGTGATGGCATCTGGTAATACTCCAGAGGTAATTACATTTTCAGGGCGATTGGTCATGATCCAGTCTAGTAGCGTGTTCGTGTTTGAGTGAAGGACATGTCTGGTAGGTTCACCTATCAGTTGGTGCAGGTTATAACTCTGCAATTTGGTCATTATTGTGTCTTGGTTACTGCCCAGCCAATTAATGTTAAGGTCTCCAAGTATGAGGACCTCATTTCTTCCAGCTAGGCATAAGATTTGGTCTATTAGCTCATCCAGTCCTGTTAGACCGTTAGTTGGTGGATTGTAGGTGCACACAATATGTAGTTATTTGGTCCCAAGAGTGAGCAGAACATGAAGTGCCTCACAGTGGCGTAAGGTAGATGATTTTAGGACAGAGACATCGAGACGATCTCTGAAGTATACAGCTGTCCCACCCCCTCTTTTGGGAGCAGCTCTGTCAAGACTTAATAGATTATAGTGAGGAAGGGGGCATAGAGAATCGGGTATGGATGGTTTTAGCCAAGTTTCAGTTAGGCATATAATATCAGGCTTGTAGAGGGTGGCCCAGGATTCAAGCTCAGCTAGATTATGTACGGGGCTCCTGATATTGTGGTGAGCTACAATAAGACCTTTAGCGTTACTAACAGTGTCATATAGAGCATTAGCCGATCCTGGATTTAGTTGAACATCGCCTGAGAGAAGGATAGCAAGTAGAAAAAAATGCTATAGTTTGTGTCGCAAGAAGGAAAAACATGCATGTAGGTGCCAGTGGCATTTCTTTTGGACATTGGCAGCCATGTGGATCCCTAACCTATTTATTATTAATGGGGATGGGTCATAGCAAAGGGTAGGAAGTAGCAAGAGATTAGAGTAGTAGCAGTCTTGTGGAAGAAAGTTAGGGTGGATCACTTCAATTTGAGGTGCCAAAGGCATGGACAAGTGGAGTAGGGGTAGCGTTATCGCAAGAAGACACAGTATCATTTGTAGGGACATCTTAATATCCTTACAGACAGGCAGAGCGGACAGGTACCCCTAGCAACAGACAACAGTAAAGATGTGCACTTGACTAAGGTGGATAGACAGTCTAAAGGAAATATTTCGTATGGGTCAGACAAAGTCCACAAGAGTATTCTCCTAGCGAGGTAGTCAAGAGATACGGAGAGTATTGAGCAGGCAGAGTTTTACATGGCCCACATAGGTGGGGGGGGGTCAAGATGAGGAGTTTTGTGTAAGATGTGGGTCTCAGTGGGAAAGCATAGATTATGTTGTGAGGCAAAGAAGCCTTCTGCAAGAAAACTGACAGGGCAATTAGCTTGGTTAGAAGATGAGCTCTTAAGTAGCACGTAATTAAAATCAGGTCAAAAGGGGGAGCACAAACTTTGCAGTTTTGCTGACAGCTCCGACCAGGGTTAGCAATAAGCCAATGATACAAGGGGGGACAGCAGAGGGAGCAGCGACTGAGTATTTAATGGAGGCCTGGGAGGGGGTGGGGGATGGGAGAAAAATCATCTAAGCTAGCTAGAAGAAGCAGGTTTGAATATAATAAAAAGGCTCTAAAAAGCACTGAAATTCACTGTCCGAAAGGTGCACAAATGAGCATGAGCAGCCCACAGCCAGTGGTCCAATCAGCGTCGGCTATCGGGGAGCAGCGCCAATCAGAGAAGCCCCACTAGAGAAGGAACGGAGAAATCAGTGGTGGCTGGTACCTGCAGTTGAGTCAGAGTATGGGGACCAGGCGAGTGATCTGCAGCAGATGGATTTCTGGTGGGCAGCGGCCGGCGAGACGGCCGTCCTGTTCCGCCTCCAGTCGAGGGGCACCGCTCAGGTGCTGAGAGCCTGCAGTTGAGTTTGAGTATGGGGACCAGGCGAGCGGTCTGCAGCAGCTGGATTTCTGGCGGGCAGCGGCCGGCGAGATGGCCGTCCTGCTCCGCCTCCGGTTGAGGGGCACTGCTCAGGCGCTGAGAGCCTGCAGTTGAGTCTGAGTATGGGGACCAGGCAAGCGGTCTGCAGCAGCTGGATTTCTGGCGGGCAGCGGCTGGCGAGACGGCCGTCCTGCTCCGCCTCTGATCAAGGGGCACCGCTCAGGCGCTGAGAGCCTGCAGTTGAGTCCAAGTATGGGGACCAGGCGAGCGGTCTGCAGCAGCTGGATTTCTGGTGGGCAGCGGCCGAACCTGCAGACCCTACACTTCCAATATAGTGTCTACTTAACTCTCCTGGTTACAGTCTCCTAGCTGCATCAGTCAGCTGCCTGCTTTTCTTTAGATTTTTTTTTTTATTTAATATGCTTTATCTCACGGTCATGACAAGGGTTCAGCCCTCCCCTCCTCCTCAGGTCCCCACCTCACCCTGGAACTTACCTCTGCTTGGTGATCCCCCTTGCTTGCCTCCCAGGGTAGGGCCCTCTTGCTGACATGATCCCTCATGATGCCAGTACAAGGATGCCAGCAGGGATCACCTACCAGCATTGCTTCCCTGGCTTGTCCCCCCCAGGGTGGGGCATGGAATCTGGCCAGTGTTGACGGATGCTGGTACTAGGTCACCTGCAGGAGCCATGGTGGGTGACTGGGACTGGAGGAGTGGGGCATCATTAATGGCGGTCGTTATTTTTTTTACAACAACCCCATGGGGGCATGGCATGCAATGATGTAAGGCACTGTGGCACAGATGTCCAGCATGCCCCCCCCACCCCATCTGGGCATCAGAAGCTGCTGGTCCTCTGGTCTCCACCAGGGGTCAGTCAGGCACCAAGTGCATGTCAACCCCCCCCCCGGAGGAGGAGAGAAGTCCGAGGAATGCTCAATCTCCTCCTCCTGGCTGGCCCTCCAACCCTTGGGTCCATTCCCGGACCCAAGATGTTAGTGTTGCAAGCGGAACTCTTACCACTGTGCCGGTGGGCAGGCCCCATCAGCTGCCTACTTGTTCTGAAAGCAAGTGCTCACAGTTTTACATAGTGCTGCAAAAGGGAGAGCAGTCTCCCCTTGTTCAAGCTGCACTGGAAGCCAGAGGCCTGGGTGTACTCAATTTCTATAACCAGTATCTAGTCTAGCAGGCATGCAATCTGTATGAAGGCAGATTGGTAGATACCACAGAAAAAGACAACGGATGTAATCCATCTCTAGAAGCAACCCATTTCTAGTCTCTAAGCATTTTTCCTTCAAAGACAAGACCACTTTCTAGGGAACAGACTGTCTGATTTTAACAGCCAGGTTGCGCTCATTCCCCTTCCAAAGCCTCTTTTTCCAACTGGAGCCAATGCTAAGTAGAAGAGATTTCCAATCACTCTAGAGCAACTTGTATTTGTATGGCTTTATAATACATCTCCAAATGAGGCAAAGCCCAACCCCCCCAGTTGTTTAGAGCAACAGAGAATTGCATATTCTCTGTGGTCTACCTGCCAAAGGAAGCCAGATCCGGTTCTATTCCATGCTGTTCAGGTCCAAGAATGAAGAGAAAGCAAAACAGATTTGAGAATTTTGGAAAAACCAACCTCTTCATAACTGCTACCCATATTTCTAATGTTACAGAGTGAAGAGCCCAACAATCCAAATCCATTTGGACTTGGGTTACCAGAGAACCAAAACGGACATCAAATAGCTGCGCTACAGAGCCCAGTGAAAAGTGTACCACTCCCAAGAACCGAAGAGGGGGAAAACTCAGCGCTAAGGACTCGTGGGGGTGGGGGGATTCAGTGCCATTAAGATGCAGTCTTTTCCTCACTGAGTCTGTATCCAAAGAGGCAAATTTGCAAAGAGGTTTTGTTTTTCCACAGTTTTATACTGGGCTGGCAGTATAGCCAAGAGGTTAGAGGAATGAGCTTGGTACATTCAGCAGACCTAGGTCTGATTCCCACAACCTTCACTTGCATACTGTGTGACTCTGAGCTAGTCACTTGACCACTCCAAAGCTCCCATGTCACCCCTGAAAACAGGCACTTGTGCCCAGTGGGCCTTACCTGGTTAACAAAGAATACCAACACTTCAATGTAAAGTACAGAAAACTATTCCACGGTTTATGCAAAGCAGGGAAAACTACTCCATGGTTTGTTAAGTTACCCAAAATGATGTCGGAATGGTGAAATTCCACTTAGGATAGCATTCTGTGGCTGCCACTGTCTTCCCTGGCAATCCACACGGCCATGGAATTGCAGAAAAATTGAGGCCTAGTATGTAATTTACAGCTCAAGATATTTATATTCAAATTTTCACTGCTATATGACAACCTCTGACGTGACCGGCCCCACAATGCAACAGTTCAAGAAAGAAATGCAAAGTCAAAACAGCCTAAAATCAATTACACACATAAGACACAAAAGAAAAGCAACTAACTGCAAAGCTACTTCAGATCAACTAACCAGCCCCACTTCACCCTGGAAATACTGCTTTCTCCCCATTCCAGACTGCCCAATGACTTTCAGCAAACGAAGCATTTCACAACTGCAAATAAAAAAACACAAGTAAACTTTCACAACTGAAAATGAAAGGAAGCAACCTTTCAGGAATGCAGACTTACTAAACAAGGTCTGTTCCTTGCTTGAGTCCCTCAAAGAAAAAGTGCACTTCCTTAGAACTCCCCTGCTTAAAGTTTCTGTTTCAGTACTTGACAGAACAAGAAGTGCACCGCCTCAGTATTCCCCCTTATCGAACAACACTCTTTTAAAACCACAATATCATGTAATACCTACAGCACTGAAAATTACTTCTGATTCTCATTGAGTTTATTCTCCTTCTTCCCCCGGCGGCCCCCATCTAATCAACCCCCCAGCCCAGTCATCCGGCTCCTCCAGGATCTTACCTTTTTATGCAGTACTAGCCACAGGACTTGGCTTGCCCAGCCACTGGTGCGGAGCCTGCGGGGGACAATCTTCATCTTGATGCCAGAAGTGTTTTTCCACCATTTTTCATCCTCTTCCTCCGCATTGCTGGGGCACGACACGTCAGCATGTGTACGTGGAGGCGTATGTGCACTGCAGAGTCCCGTAGCACCCACCCTTGTTGGTGTCCCTATCCGGTTTTACCTTCAGGCCTCCACCTGGGATAGTCATTTGGTGGGACTGCCAAGCCACCCTCCCAGGAAGAGGAGAGCTGTCCTCCGGATGCTCAGTCCTCTCCCTCCCCAGCCAACCCCTGGCGATCCGCTCGCACCATGAACACAGGTCACTGGCATGGCAGGAGGTAAGGCATGATACCTCAGCCCGCCACACCACTGGGCCGGCCTCATTTGGTATTTTAAAGCCATCTAATAAGTGGAATACCATTCAAGAAAGGGAATTTTAGTTCCTATTAATGCCCCTCTGGATGTTTATGTAAGTACTTATTTATTCATTGAAAACTTCAGAGAACGCCTTTGAGCACAGGTGCTCATTTACAAAGGTTCCACATCAAATACATAGTCAGAAAAGACAATACAGTTACAATAAGCAGTTCCAGAGGAAATGCAGTTGAGTCAGGCTGAAAGCACTTAAGACACATCAATTATATACAGTTTTGAAAAAATCCATACAGATCGTCGTATGAAAAGTCACAGTATATGTATAAACAGAAACCGAATTAAACAGTTTAACTGTTACAGTTGCAAGGGACTGCAAGGGCAGACCACAACGATCTCTTCAACTGATTAGTCGTGGGGAGAGTCAGGAGAGTATTAAGCAGTTTGTTTAACCAGTTAGCGTCCTTTGGAATACAACCCCCCCCCAGTCGGGTTGTGAAGATATTATAATACTCTGCCTCTGATGTACTATTTCCTTACATTTTCTATTAAATCATCTTAAAGTAAGGTTTGACTGTTCACAAACTGCTGAATTTATCATCTTTACTATTTAATGGGTTCCTCCTTTAAAACGGGTTATCTCAGGCTGGTCCAGTGGCGCTGAGAGCTGGGGCGCTGGACACCACACCTCGTGCCATGCAGGCAAGCCGGGTTGGGGGCAACTTCTGGTTGCGGGGGTTGGCAAGGAATGGAGAGGATCGAGCGTCTGATGGACTATCTCCCAGGGAGGACGGGTTTGTCATCCTGCTCTGTGGCTGCCTCCTAGTGGAGGCCGGGTGGCAGTGTTGGAGCCAGGGAGGCACAGGAGTGTGAGTATGTGGCTTGCGCCTGCCTCCATACACATGCAGCTACACATGAGGGAAGGAGGGAGGGAGGGAGGGACGGAAAAAATAGAAAATGGGAGACTGCAGGCTCAGTGAAGCCCTACTAAGCCAACCAGCAACCTGCTCCACCATAGGATCATCTGACTAGCCCCTATTTGGACTTGTTGCACTGGGTTGGAGGAAGATGGCTCTCCCCTTCCCAGCCCTGCCACAGGTGGAAATCTGTGGGGGACACAGCAGGGCTCAGTGATACCAGGGGAGTGGTGGATGGTCCCAGGTGGCAAGTATGGCTGAGAGTCCTGCCTGCAGTCCCCTGAGGGGGAGAAAAATGAATATAGAAAAAAAAATGGGTTATCGCTTGCACTGTAAACAGTGCACAACAGCGGCATCTATGTCTGAGTAATGTAGTCCAGATTGGTTACTAAGTAACGCAGTAATATAAGGTCAGAAGGGACTCTAGGACTATCGATGTACACTATAATGTACCACAAGCAGGGGCCAGCATGTATGATGTGAGAATGTGTAATAATTTTTAGACATTTCTCACTCAACCTACAACTCAAGGTACCCTCCAGTTCCCCTGATGAGCAGAAATTTGTCCAGGCTTAACCTGAAGGCCTGTACTGTTTCAATGTCCACTGTCTCCAATGGTAGGCTGCTCCATAGGCTCACAACTCTCTAGAAGAAGAAATGCCTCCTAACTTTAACACTGAATTTATCACCTTTGAGTTTCAGCATGTCTGCCCAAGTCTTGCCGGACCACACCAAATTAAATACCTCCATGTATTTGACCTTGTCAACACCCTTCAGTTTGCAGAAGACTGAGATCATGTCCCGCTTCAGCCTCCTGTTCTCCCCAGGGAACATGTTAATGGTCTCAAGTCTCACCTCACAGCTCTTATCCTGCACACCCCTGATTGGTTTCGTGGCCCTGCACTGCACCCTGTCAACTGCCTCAATGTCCTTTTAGAAACACAGAATTTGTCAGCAGATAAGAACCGCTTGGCCAACCCAGTCTGTCCATTTTTTTCTGCCCATTTTGCCCCAGTCTATACTGTCACCGCAGACCTTGCCTAATTTCTGGCTACTCCCCCTTCCCTTTCCTACCAAGACTTCTTTGTGCCTATCCTATGCATGCTTGAAGCCTGCCACTGTGTTCGCTCCCACCACCTCCACTGGAAGACTGTTCCAGGCGTCCACCACTCTTTCAGTGAAGAAGTACTTCCTCACATCCTCCTATATTCCCCCCTTCCAGCTTCATTGCATGCCCCCTGTTTCCGTGCACCTTCCCTTCTAAAAAAATACAACCTTCCTTTATCTTATTCACCCTGTGAGGTATTTTTAGGTCTCTATCATGCCCCCCCCTCCTCTCTTCGAGGGTATGCATATTGAGATTCCTCAGTCTCTCCTCATTAGGCTTATAATGCAGCTCCTGCACCATATTATTGGCCTTCTCTGGACACCCTCCACCCTGCCATTTTTTCCTAAGCTAGATTCCATGCTGTCTGAGGTCAAGTGGGCCACCCCACCTCCTGTTAACTGGATCTGTCGGCCATTGTATTATTGATTATGCACTTTGGATGTTTGAAATGCTCTTCATGTCTGTACTCCCTTCCCCCAAACCCCAGGTCACACCTCGAAATGAACCTTGGCCCAATGTGCCTTTCCAGGTTACACAAATTTTAAAGAAATAAATACAAGTGTCCTTCCTGACATGTGACCTGACATGTGATCTCCCGAACTGGACACAGTACTGCAGGTGATGTCTCACCAACGACTGATACAGTGGCGACACCACCTCTGTTCTTCTGCTGCGGATACCCCTCCCTATGCACCCCTGCATCCTGCTGGACCTGCCTAGTGCCTTGTCGCACTGCCTTGCCACCTTGAGGTCATCAGATATGATAACCCCAGTGTCCCTTTCCTGTTCACTGTAGTTATTGTCGATACCTCTCCCCTCATTTTATACATCATCGCTGGGTTTCTATGCCCCAAGTGCATGATTTTGCACTTTTTCGTATTGAAACTCAGCTGCCATACTCTTGACCACTCCTTGAGCTTCCTCGG
The DNA here is from genome assembly GCA_016271365.2 of Neoceratodus forsteri. Classification (NCBI taxonomy): domain Eukaryota; kingdom Metazoa; phylum Chordata; order Ceratodontiformes; family Ceratodontidae; genus Neoceratodus; species Neoceratodus forsteri. Next base: position 1,101,269,931 of record CM057451.1, read on the forward strand.
GTCTCCACCCATTCTCTTCACTCCCTCAGGGCTGTCCAGCCCATTGCAGATTTTGCTGCCATCTGCAGAGAAGATACCTTCCCCTCCTTTTTGCAACGGAGAGCACAGAACTCCATAGAACCACAGAATGGGGAACATAGAACATAGATTTTCAAACCAAATTTACTGCAGTCTGGGATAATCATGCCCCCTTCCATCACTCTCATTTCCTGGGTTTCCATTTACCCTGGATTTCAGTGGACATCATTCTATTAAATTCTCAGATTACAAATACCTTTGAGCAGAAACCGCTCGTTTACAAAGGTTCCACGTCAAAGGATGAGGGTCAACATACATACAGAGGTAGTAAAAGAATGCACAATAAACAACCAAAACAACTAAAAGAAAAATAAAGATACTCAGTTATAACATACTTTGAGATAATATTCATAAAACGAGCAGCTTGAGTAGACAGCTGGCTGCGTAACAATAAGAGATAGAGGGCACCATAGGCAGTTAGTATTGCAGCGTGCAAGTACCGGGAAAGGAAGCTGGCAGGCTAATGGGCCACTGTCTGATGGTGGTGGAAAATGTCTTGTACCAGTGGAGATGTGAAGCAGGAAAGGAGTCACAAGGAAGGCCCAGTGCCAGAGGGAATGAGCTTGGGAAAGGGGCGGGCTGTGAGACATGAGTGAGCTGGGAGGTGTTTTGAGAGATCTCTGTTCAAAGAAGCAGTCACATTGAGTGGTAGAGGTGAGGTAAAGTTTGAGATTCCTTTTGAAGGGTCCAAGTGTAGTAGAGGAAAGTGCTTCTTTATTGAGGGAATTGAACCATTGAGCGGCTCTATAGCTAAAGGACCGCTGACCCATTCACCTTCGTAAGGCTCATAACTCTCCTTGGCTCTTATATAAGGCATCAGGCTCTGCCTTTGATTCAATACATTACAACCAGCTTCATAATATCTGCAATAACTCTATTAGGAAGCTAAATCTCACTATTTCTCATAGAATTTCCAGACTAACCTTAACTCCCTCAGTAAGTTTTGGAAGGTTATCCACTCCCTTCTTCTTCTTTTTTTTTTAATTAGTTTATACTCCTTGTGCCCTACGGCCCTCTCATTCAGGAGTAGCCCCAGCCCTGTCACCCCATGTCCACTGTCCAGCACATATGCTCCCAGGGCTTACCTCCCTGGTGGGATGGTGGAGGGGCCTCCACACCAGACCAGATCCAGTATCACGCTGTGGCTGGCCAGTGCAGGGCCTGTGAGCTCCCCCTTCATTCGTTGGGAGCTATTTTCTTGTTTTTTCCTCTCCCCTCGGGGGTGGCGTGTGCAATGATGCCCACAACGGCACCACACATGCTCCTGTGCATGACACCATCAAGCATCTGCACCACTCCCATCCCTCATGTTGTGGCATTGGTGCGCCTGCCCCCAGCCAACGCTAGAGGCCAGGCAAGCATTGACTGCTGGAGTCTCCCCCCCAGAGAAGGAGAGCTGTCCTCTGACACTAATCCTTCTCCTCCTGCTGACCGCGGTTCACACTCATTCCCAAATGCAGGTCGGTGACGTGAGCTGTAGGTGGTACCCAGAGCCTCAAACCTCAGCACCACTGGTCCGGCTCTTCTTTTTATAGTTACAACTTTATTAACAGTTAGGAAAAACCATACAGGCAACAATAAAAGTACAATAAACAAAGCACAATTAAGTGTCGTTCAGTATAACAGATAACTCAGTAATGTAACAGATTCTACATATTCAGAATAGGAATCATTACACAACATGTACTTTTCAGATTGGACGAGCGCTTCATAAACAAGTACCAAGTATAATATGCAAGGAAGCATACTGTTTAGCCAGCCATAATAAAATATGCAAACTCTATGTGTATGTAGGTGTCAGAGGGTCTCCAAAAATAACATATTATTCTGATAGATGTTGTTGTAGTAGCCAGAACACCCCCCTCCTTCTTTTTCCCTTCATGTGTCATACCCTTGTCTCTTCTGTGTTGTTTTGTTGTGCATAGACTGGCCACCTATGCAATTTTAATCTAAGTCTTGTTTTTGTTTCCTCCTCTTATTCTGGCTACTTGCAAGGACATCATCTGTTTGAGTTATCAGAGGCTGGAATGTATATAAGCATGGCCCCTTTAAATGGCCATTATGTTGAAAGCCTCTGTAAAGCCACTGTAAAACTCTTTATATTTCATGCGCCAGACGATAAAAACACCTTTTGACTAGCAGAGTAGTTTTTTTCTGGAGTTTAGTACCCAAGGAAGCACCTCTGCGTCTATTTCTTCCTTCGCCATGACGTTCTTCACGAGCTGCACGAACGTGCGCACTATCGTGCAGCTCGCAAACGCCGCGACTGTTAAATAAAGCTATCCTCTCCGATTCCAAGCAGGGATAAGAAACTAGAAGTGTGCCCTTAGTGCTAAAGCGCTGTATTTCTAACACAAAGAGGATAGTGGCAATGCAGAAGCAGCTAATTTATAAAAAGCTGTAGGTTATTGTGCAACACCAGTTTTTTGTTTTCTACTTCCTGATACACAAACGCTAGTGTTCTGTGCCATTCAACCTATTGTTTCTACTTGTATGCACACACTTAAATACAGAAGAATACTATAAAAGAAATGGTATTAAAATTAACCAGGTAAAGAAATATGAGTGGGTACAATTATATTACCTGATTTTGCAGGGTATATCCTTCTGTAAGCCTTCCTTTAGGAGCCAGCTGGCCATTGTGTTGCTACCCTTATAGAGAGGGGGAGGGACTTACTTTGGAAACCCACTAAAAGATGCATTAAATCAAATATTAATGTGCTCACACCATTATGTGAGTTTAAAAGGTATCAAGATAAATACCTTGTTATATGGAATTCATAAATAAGCTGTTTATAAAATAAAATTATAAAGATATTTGATTGATGGGTGATTCACCCAATAAGAGCTCAGTATCAGGTATATAATTTGATCAATAGCAAGTAAAAAGTCAGTAGTGGTTGGGATGGTGACATGTAAGCATCCAGAACTAGTGCTCTAGTTTAATATGGATACTACTGCTCAAGTTTGATGCCTTCGCACTGATGTTCTTTTACTTTATTTTATTTTATTGTTTGCCGGAATAAGTCCGCTTGTACTTTTTGTTGGAATTATTATGTTTGGAACCGGTTGAATAAAACTACCTGAAGTTCATCCTGAAGAATACAGATTGTGTCGGAGTCCTTGTGTAACCCACCTAGTGTCCTCTTACAGTAGGGACATAAATTCGTGAGACATATTAAACATTGAAAGCTTCTAGAGCATATTTATTTGCTTTTGTTTACCGGGTAAGTCACACTAGACAACCATGTGCCTATTTTCAGGTGCGACCTGGGAGAGTTACAGACTTGAATTTTACAGGTACAGTGACTAATACAACTTTTACATACAGTGAAGTGACTAATACAGCTTTTACATACAGTGGAGTGACTAGTATAGTTTTTACATACTGTGAAGTATCAGAATACATAGAGGAATGACAGTCAGTAGAAAACAAAACAACACATGAGCCCAGGGGGTGGTTACAGGTGGCCCGGGGAAATCGCGAGCAAGGCCATACATAGACAGTGATTGAGTCAGGTTTACATGCAATGGGAGTGCAGACGATACCAGTAAGGTAACCCAGTTTGTTATTGGTGGACCAGGTTGTCAGGAAAGTAAGTGCAGTGGTCCCAGGGAGCACAGAGGCCCACCGTGCCAGCATAGTGTGGGACGAGGCTACGAAGTGCAAAGGCAGGTGGAGGGACTCTTCAGGAAGCTCCAGAAGGAAGTTTTAAATCCAGTGTGGGAGGAAGTGGCCCGTGTAGTGGCTGGGAAAGAATTCCATAGTTTCGGGGCGTAGCTGGCGAAGGCCCGATCACCCGTGAGGGAGTGTGTCCTAGGAACTGGGCGGGAGAGGGACGCCCTTGACCTAAGATGGTAGGTAGTGGTGTCTGGGTTGAGGGGAAGGGCAAGGGCAGCGGGGATGGATGTTCTGACTATGTTGTCGATGAGGTTACCTATGACAAAGATGCGATGCTTCTCAGAGGGGAGCCACTCGAGGCAGGCCTTAGAGGTCATAGCGATGTGTGGGGGAGGGAGCAGAAAGTGCAAAGCTGCAGATGCTGTTGTAGGTCAGATCCCATTTCGAGAGGATTGATTTTGGCATGGGGCAAAGGTCACGAGCCTGTAGCAGAGGGGGGAGGAGAACACCCTGGCTAGGGCCACCCGAGCAGCTGGGGTGGAGGCAGTTTTTGCTCTGTAGGCTTAGACCGAGTTTAGCATCTGTGGCCTTATGTATGTTGCAGACGTGTTGGGAGAGGTCCAGCTGGGGGTCCAGAGGACACCAAGATACTTGCTGACAGGAACCGTTGAGAGGCAAGCTGCCAGCCCTGAGGATTAGAAGGGGGCGAGCAGGATTTAGCTCTACTGAGGGAGCCTAATAGCATAGCATGTGTTTTCTTAAGGTTGGTGGTGAGCTTGTGTGCTGCCAACCAAGACTGAATCCACTTGAAGTCGGAGTTTAGTTGGACATTGATGGTGCCGATGTCGCGATCACTGTTTAGGATGACAAGGTCATCAGCGTATGAGGTAATTAGCCCATGGGTGGAGACAGATGGCAGCTCGTTGATAAAGAGGGAGAAGAGCGTTGGACCCTTGGGGAACCCCGCATTGGACAGTGGAGAGGTGAGAATGGGTCTGGTTAAAATTAGTGTATTGGTTCCTACCAGTAAGGTAATTGAGGAACCAGGCATGGGCAGGGGTAGAGAGTCCAAGGGCAAGGAGAGTGGAGCTGAGGAGGGAGTGGTCTACCCTGTCAAAGGTCTTGGAGAGATCCACGAAGATTGCACCTGTGAGGTTGCCCTGGTCGGTAGCTGTGCGGATCTGCGAGGTGACCACAGTGAGGGCGGTGGCCGTACTGTGTCCCTTCCTAAACCCATGCTTGGCCAGAGAGAGGAGGTTGTGTACCTGCAGATATACACTTAACTGAGAAGCCACAATTTTCTCTAGGAGTTTGGAGGCGGCCAACAGAATGGCAATAGGCCGGTAGTTAGAGGGGTCTTTGGGGTTACCTTGTTTAAGGACAGGGGTAATTTTGGCTACCTTCCAGAGTTCGGGATGACACCAGCTGTTAACGAGGAGTTAAAGATGTTGGTTATTGGCCATGCAAGGAAATGGGCACCTAACCTGAGCAGTTTCGCTCCAGGTTATTGTGCCCTGCGCCTAGTGTGGGAGGGGAGAGGCTGGCAAGCAGCCCTGGGTCTCAGCAGTGGATACTAGCTGAAGGAAGAAGGAGGGCCGGGTCTCAGGTCCAGGCTCGAGAGGAGCTGGTGGGAGGGGTCTGCAGGTGAGCGTTAGGGATGTGGGAGCGCCGGGGCAGAGGGGTGAAGGGGGTGCTGTCTGAGAACACTGTGTTAAAGGTATTAGAGATAGTCGTGGCTGTTGCAGCTAACCCTGTCTATTAGTAAGTCCGGTGACTTGTACTTCTGGCAGAGCCCCCACTGCACTTCTAATGTTCTGCCAAAACTCCTCAGGTTGCTGGCTGAGGCGAGTAGAGAGGATCGGCAGTACTCACTTTTGGCTGATCTGATGGCTTTTTGCAGGTGTTTCTAAGGCGCCTGTAGGCAGTGAGATCATCAGAGCTGTGGGAGCTTATAGGTTTCCAGCATTTGTCCCTGAGTTTCATTAGGAGAAAAAGGCCTCCATGGAGCCATTTTAGTGTGTGCCCCACACCCTCCTTTTTGTGAGGGGGGCATGTTTGTTCTGTACTGGGATTTATTTGGTTAAGAATGCACCCAGCAATTGATCCGGGTCCAAGGAGGTGGTGACCCAAGACCAGTCGATCGAGCTGAGGTCAGCAAGGAAATCGGGCAAGTAAAATTTTGAGAAGTCCCTCATTTGTATCACTTTTCCGGGTATTTTTGCCTGGGAGATACCCCAGGTACAAAAGATGGGTGAATGGTCTGAGATGGCATCAGGTAGGATGCCCGAGGATGTGATCCTGTTCGGTCTATTAGTCAGAATCCAGTCGATCAGTGACCCTTTTCTCCCTGGGGAGAGGGCCTTGTTGGTTCGGTGATAATCTGGTTTAGTGCGAGGCCCGAGAGTAGTGGCTCATATGACTTCAAGTTTGAGCCTAGCCAGTTTAGGTTGAAGTCTCCTACGATAAGAACTTCACTTGTGCCAACTCTCTCACTAACACTGTCCAGAAGTGAGGAGAGCCCAGGCATGCCTCCTCTCGGAGGGTTGTAGCAGCAGACCAAATGAATTTTCATATAAATCATAGCATCATGGCATGCAGTGTGGGGAGAAACAAAAGGACCACAAGGTATACCTATGAAATCCCAGAGGCCTCCCAACTAAACAGTAAAAGAAAACATAATAGAGGAAGAAAGAAAGAAAAGTCCCAACCCATAAGCATATTAAAGGAGAACTGTGCTGAATCTATTCATTATTTTTCCAGTAGAACCAGTTTTTAAATACTGGTTCAAATGTTGTTTTGCTCTAGCTGTCCAGGGTTTTTAATTATCCTAGTATGTGTTTCTGATTGACATGCTGTTGGTCATAACTATTTTAGAACTGTATGATGTAGTTTATGTCCCTGTTCTACTCTTGTTGGCACAATGCATCCATGTTCTAGTATAGAACTCTTTGCTACGAGGACATAAACTACATTATGCTGTTCTAAAATGGTACTTAACACTAGACTGTTAAGCAGAAACACCCACTAAGGTTACTAAAAGGCATATATAGCTGGAACAGAATTTAACCAGTACTTAAAAAAATGACTTCTGTCGGGAAAGATGACTAGCAGGTTCAGTGCAGTTCTCCTTTAAGGAACAAACATAGAATCAGTATGTAACTTAGAAAGCACCCAATGGCACCATGTCTCCTCAAATACCGAGATGGCATCTAAATGATAATACGTTTGTTTCTCCAGGCGATAGATGGTGTCCACTAATCTGCACCACTGCAAAAAGTAGGGGATTTCGACCTCAGCCACAGTTTCATTATGGTAGCCTGTGATAATAGCGACCGCGATTGAGCACTTTCAATAAGGGTGACTCAATCATGGCGCTTGTGCACAGGGCTACCTGGCAGGGAGGGCGACCGGAAAGAGGGTTCAGCGAATATAGTGATGGGATGTCGCTATGTATACACGCGTGTGGGGGGGGGACCATGTCGTGCGACGAGTGGAAGGTGAGGGAGGGTTTGTAGGGTGGTAGTGCAGTGGTGGGCTGCTGAGCTAGCCATGTGGCATGGTGGGTTGATGGCAAGCTGGAGTTGGGAGGGGTGTAGGGGTCCAGTTCTGGGCACGCTCGTGGTTTTGCCCGGGTCTTTTTTTTTTTTAACTTTACACCCCTCTGGTGTTGAGAATCCTTTAGTAGGGGGTGCGGGGCAAAGTCCCCCTTGAAAAAGGAAACCAAGTCTCGGCCTCTTGCAGTTCAATCGAGTGTACATCACCAAATTTACTTCGGCAATGTGATTCGCCTAAATGGCAATTGCCATTCCGCGATTGCCATTACCACATGGAACCTTATTTATTACTTTCTTAGCGCAAACCCAAAGTATCTATGGTAATTTAAATTGTCGGCCCCTGATCTCGCAATTATCAGGTGGAATATGTAATAAAACTAACACTGGCGATAGGGGCTGTGGAAGATCAACTATAGAATGAAGAGCAGTAGCTACATCAAACCAAAAACTATTTAACAAAGGACAAGACCAAAAAATATGTGTATGGTCAACACAGGGTTCACCGCAGTTACACCAACAATGCTCAGTTTGATTTCCCAAATACTTCGCCATAATTGCAGGTGTCCTATAGAAGTGAGATCGACAATTCCAGGAGAACTTCAGATAAGGGGCAATGGAAAGTTTATAAGTTAAGAGAGAATATCACTCCCAAAGGTAGCCAACACACTCAATCTGTAACTCTCTAGTCCAGTGAGATAAGATTGAAGCAGTGGAGTCACCAGACTGATCACAGACAGAGGAATAAAGACCACCTATCAAGTGCAGCTGGACCTCACCCCATTGATGTAAACAGATCAGGTTAAATAAGGGCGGGGCTGTATTTGGGATTCATCTGCAACTCTCAGGTAAATATAAAATGTAATCACGGACCTGTAAGTACCTATAAAAGTCGGTGAATGGCAAAGCATATCTGTTTTGCAAGTCAGACAAAGTGCGGACTCCCTTAGAATCCAAAAACTGATGTATACAGACTAAGCCCTGCTGTGCCCACTTTCGTAAAAAAGAATCTAAGAAATTTAAGGGGTTAGTTCTGGACCAAGCGGGTGCTTCTATAAGAGGAGCTAAGTCACCCAGATAGTACCACTGAGCCATATGCCAAATTTTGAGCGTAGTGGCCGTGAACATCAAAAAATGAGAAAAAGGTAGGTAATTCAGAGGGGAGGAATAAAGAATCTGACCAATATTATGGAGATCATTAAGAACAAATTCAATCTCCTTCCAATAAACCTGGTAATGATCTGAGGTCCACAGGCACACCAAGTGGAGCTGGGCTGCCAATGCTTATAAAAGTTAAAGTTAGGAAGATTTACTCCTCCACGGGACGTGGGAAGTTGTAAAAGGGAAAACCGAATTCTGGGAGGCATCCATTCCAAAGGAAACGAGAAACTAGTTTATGCCAGTCCCTAAAATAGTTAGAAGAAGGGAAAAGAGGAAGGCTCTGCAAGGAAGAGTATCCTGAGTAAAACATTTCTTTGGACCACCTCCACTTGCCTAAAAAACGACAGATGTAAATGTGACCACCTAGATAAGTCTTGAGTTAAGGCCTGCGTCAGAGGTTCAAAATTTAACAATTTCAAATATTCTAAATGATTAGTAAGAGTAACTCCCAAATAACAGTTACTATTCCACCAAATGTTTAAAAGGGCTTTGTTGAAAGGGGGAGGAGAGTAATTAACAATTAAAATTTCAGTTTTTTGTCTATTCAATTGAAACCCGGCAAGCTATTCAGATAGAGTTAAAATAGAAAGAACCGAAGGGAGAGATATAGTAGGCTCGGTGATTGTAAGCAGGATATCATCTGCAAAAAGAGCAATACGATAATCATACCATCCTAACGGAATACCCCGAATGTCAGCGGAATTACAAATATGAGGGGCTAAGGGTTCGATATATAACGCAAACAAAATAGGTGATAAAGGGCACCCCTGTCTAGTGGCATGCCTTAAAGAAAACAGAGTGGAGAGCACCCCACTGATTTTAGCATAAGCCTGTGGGCAAGAGTAAAGGGACTGTAACATCGAAACAAAGGCAGGGGGGAACAAAGGCGGACAAAGTGCACCAGAGAAAAGGCCACAATACCCAATAGAAGGCCTTCTCCACATCCAGTCTAGCCAGGACCAGTGGCATGGAATGTTGAGTAACATATTCAAGCAGCAGCAATGTCCTCTGGACATTATCATGAGCCTGCTGAAATCTACCAAAGCCAGCCTAGTCCCAGTCTAGCAAGGGAGGGGGAAGGCCCTCCATGCAGGACACCCATATAGACATGAATAACTTATAATCAAAATTCAGAATTGAAATAGTGCGATACAAGGCTGGGTTGGTCAAGTCTTTACCCGGTTTTAGAAGGGCTGTGATAATGGCATATCGCCATGGGGGGGGGCGCATCACCTGCCTGAAGAGAACAGTAAAGATGAAGAAGTAATGGCATAAGAGGGGTCCGACCAATGATGATTTACAAAATTCAGAGGGGCCCCCATCTATGCCGGGGCATTTACCAGCCTTAGCCGAACAGATACTGGACTTGATTTCCTCCATGGTAACAGAAGAAAAAAATACCTGCACCTGGTCCAGGGCAAGCGATGGGAGACATACCTGATGCAGAAAAGTAAGAATCTGCTGCTCAGAGGGGAGCTGCTTCTGGCGTAGATAAATTAGCATAGAAACCCAGAAAAGCATTTACAGTATCTACTTCATGATAATCAAAGCCACCAGTGTCTGGGTGACGAGCAATAAGTAACTGTAGCTGCTACTTTAAGCATATGCAAGTGATGGGCCAGTATGGCACCCTAGCCCTCCATCATAATAGCGATGTCTTAAATAGAAAAGAGCATGTTCCACTATCCACTCCCTTCCTGATCCCTCCACCCAGTCTTCTATGCCTGGTCCAATCGCTGGTGATTCACATATAGTGTATGCTGGAACGTTGTTATGGATGGAAATCCATCCCTTTTCAATCCTTGTTATGCTGCACAGTAGCATGTCAGTTAGTTTGTTATGTTACACTAGCTATGTAGCTAGTGCAGTATAACAACTTAGAACGTGATTGGGCATGCACGATGTGCGATCTTCTCCCTACTTAGCAGCAGCCTCAGCGACAAGAGCAAGCCTATCCTAAAGGGAAAAAAGGAAAAACAAGTAAGCGACCATCATTGTACAATTGCTCTTTCCTGATTTATTTAGCATACACTATAAAACAATGGATGATTAATGCATTGGTAACAAGCTGTGTTAGAACATCTCGAGGTTCTCATGGCGACCAAACCTCTCGAGCTGCACTCTCGAGGTTCAAACAGTCGCCATAGGAACCTCTTGATGAACTAATCACCTTGTTACCGATAGTTAGTCATCCATTATTCTCTGTATCTCTGATCCTGGGACTGATGCCTCTGTGTTTAATTAATTTTTCACTTCCTGTGTTGCTTCCATTCTTCCCCATTCCTCCTCTTTTCCTCTGTGTTCTACATCTCCTTCTTTCTCAACTGTTGCCCCCACTCATGCTTTCTCCCTTTCTCCCGTCACTCCCTCTGACATGCCCTCTGTTTTTGATTGAACTTAAACCCCTCCAAAGGTTATTGTCCAGATGGGTTGGACCCAAGACCTTGCCCTCTCTGCACCTGCTATTGCAGTTCCTATCTCTGCTCTCCTCAATCTCTTGCTTACACTTAGTGGCGTACCACGGCTCTGGAAGTTGTTCAAAGGGCTCCCTTTTCACAAAAGTGGTGACCTGGCTTTCCCAGGTAACTACTGCACCATCTCCCTTCTTCCAACCCTTTATGTTACAGGAATGCTTTGATGTCACCCAACTCTCTTCCTTCTGGGATTCCTCCAGATACCTCTCTACCAGTCTGGTTTCTAAAAACACCAATTAACTGTTTCCTCTCTTCTCATAGTCACTGACTCCATCTTCACAGGAATAGATCAGGGCCTTATCACTTCAGCCACTTTTACTGACCTCACTAAGACTTTTGACTCTGTAGACCACATTCTTCTGTTGCACAGATTAATGTGTGCGTGCCTCCAACAGTGATCTGATTCTGCTTCTACCTCTCTGACCGTTGCCAGTCAGTTCAAGTTGGTGTCTCACTTTCTCCCCCATCCAGACTGGAGTCCCACATGGTTCAATTATTTTTTTGCTTTCTTTTATGCTCCCCTGCCTCCTGCACTCCACACCATTGGGAGTTGCCAAGCCATCTGTCCTCCCTTTTCCCCTTACCTGGAGCCCACGTGGTGGTCCCATGGGCTATGGTTATTCCCTCCAGATGGGGCGAGGTGGGGCATGTACACCCGAACTTCTTGTTTCGTTGGGACACTATCGGGACAGGCAGGGTAATGGAGGATCTGTGCCGGGCGTACCATCTTCCCGGCATACAGGGAGTTATTTTCCCATGTTCTGTGGGGCTGATGTGTGCCCTGACATCAAGGCAGAGCCACCAACATCCATCATACCTCCTCCCCTTCCTATGGCTAGGTGCTTGCTGTGCCTCCGGACTCTGCTGGGGGCCAGTCAAGCGCCAGGTTTCGTCCCCCCTCCCTCCCCAGAGAAGGCGAGTGGTCCATGGACACTCAATTCTCCTCCCCCTGGCTGGCCCTCTGATTCCGTGGGCATGCTCCTGAACCTGGGTCGCCAGCAACTGCAAGTGGTAGTGCTACTGCTGTGCTGTCGAACTGGGCAACAAGGTTAAATTCTTGGTCCCATACTTTTCTTCCTCTTTCTTAATGACCTCCCTTCTCTGTCTGTGTTAATACCAACATACACATGTTTGTGGGAGACACAGTCCTCTATACTAATGGCCATGCCATATCACAGCTTAAACCATTGCTTCAACAGGATTTTAATAATGTTCACCGATGGTTCTCCTTAAGCCGGCTTCTACTTTATGCTGAAAAAGGCAGTGTCCATATCCTTTGGCACTAGGCACAAACTAACTAGGCTTCCTTTCTACCCCTCTTTCACCACTCTCGATGACTCCCCTTTGGACACGTGTCCCTCCTTCAAGTACCCTGGTGTATCCTTGGCTGGAACCTCGATTCCTCTATACACAATAATGCAATTTCGAGGAATTACATTCTAAACTTGAAGCCCTTTACCATAATAAAGAATGCCTTCCACCCCAGTCTGTCAGGAAATTGTTTCAAAAATGATCTTGCCAGTGTCTGACTATGCCAACATTGTCTATTGGGCTGCTCCCCAAACCTACCCAGCCAGGTTGGATCCTCTTTTCCATTCTTTCTGCTGCTTTACTTTAAACTCCCTCCTGTCATTCATCACTGTCTCCTCTATTAAACCCTCTCCTTGCCCTCCTTGGATTCCTGTTGTCTACTTCATTGTGTTTCCTTTCTTCCTAAATTCTGGTTTTCCTCACTTCTTCCTTACCTTAGCTGTCTCCTATCCTATATACCTCCGTCCAGCTACTCCCTCAATTCCTCTCTCGCAGTATTTCTGTTCCTGCCTGTCAAACTTCTTCTAGACAGTTCTCATTCTCATTCTGTGCTGACTCCCATCAACTTGAAACAATCGTCCAACCTCCCTCCGCCTCTTCACCTCTTATCTAGCTTTTACATCCTCTTTTCGAAAGTCTCTCTTCCCCTCCTGCTCTTGCGTTTAACTTACTTCACCACTCTCTGATCTTCTACTCTTCTGTGCCTTTAACATACACAACTTGTATTTATTGGACATTCAGTGTTTGCCCATTTTGTACATTCTACTTCTTTTGCCCAACCCTAGCTCTGATTTTTAATTGATTTTTTTTTGCCCTAGGGCTGCACTGCTCTATAACATCTGATATATTACACCAGCTAAATGACTGTACTTGAGTTCATGATTTGTGTGACCTTATGTAGCACATTATTTCCCCTAGTAACTTTCATTGTTGCTACGTACCCTTTGTTCCCTCTTCCCGCGTCGCACCTGGAAATAAGCCTTAGCTCAGTGTGCCTTTCCTGGTTACCAAAATTCACATAAATAAACAAAAGCTGCACACAGTGTTCTGGGTGGGGCCCGACCAGGGTCTTGTAAAGTAGTAAGGTTACTTCGCCTGCCCTGCTAGTCTCCCTCTGTTTAATGCACCCCTGCATTCTTCCAGCCTTCTCGACAGCAGCTATGCACTACTTGTCACACTGCGGTCCTTCGTCTGTTGTGACACTCACATCCTTTTCCTGCACCACTGCAGCAGGCGGGCCCCCCCATAGTGTGTATACCGTATCCCCATTTCTTCCTTTCCATGTGTAGCACCTGGCACTTGACCAAACTGAATCCAAGACTCCGGGGGATGGATTTTCAAAGGGTGATGCAGGGCTTACGTCAAGCCCTGCGTCAAAGACATTTTTTTGTGCAGCTGCACCAAACACCTTTGCTGCAACTGTGCCCGATATCAGTAGGTTGGGTGCAGTTGCGATAATTTATCTGATTTACGGCAGTTCGTGCCAGATATTTGGTTCAAGCCTCGTAAAAAAGGGTACCCAAGACTGACACAAGCTAGACCAGAAAAAGTTGGTCTAACTTGTGGCAGTCGGCACTCGTGATGGAACTCGCCAGCCAGGCGAATGCTGCAAGCCCCATGTTTCATTTGTTCGGAGCAGCTAGGCAGAGCCATAAGAAGGCATTTTGGTGCCCTGGGCAAGAGACTAATTTGGCACCCCCCCACCCAGAAAAAAGCCGGGGGTGTGAGGGCCACAAGGCCCCCAGAAGCTCTGAGGGGTTTACATGCTCTGTGGTGAGTTTTGGGGCTTTTCTTGAAGAAAAAAAAAACACACTTTTGTTACATGTTCCCTACCCCTGATTTCAGGGAATACTTTGCTCCCCTAGAATATGAGATATGGGAGACTGGCTGGCTGAAAAGGAAAATGAAGCTCTGTTTTGCTAGTAATCAAGTTCCAACAAACAACATTTACTAATAGTCTACACTTCCCTCTCTTCCCTGATGCCACATTGCCAGCTTACTGCAGAAACCAAAATTGCAACAGCCCTGAACATAAAATGTAGTGTGCGTTGTGAACATAAAACATAGCCTCTACTTTAAAGTGACCAGATTCACAAGCTCACGAGCCAAGATCCCATCACTGTCAGAATTTTAATGTACTAAACTCGCTAAAGACCAGTGGGTGTTCAGGAAAATTTGTTTTCAGAGAAATCAGAGTTATACACACACACACACACACACACACACACACACACAGACACACACCTTTTATATGACTCACTAAAACTGTTTGAAACTTTTGTACAGTTTCACAGACCTACTGTATGACTTTCACTGTGGCCTTCTGTACCCATGTATGCACTCTGTACCATACTAGTACCAGGTCATGCCTGAAAAATCAATCTTTATGTCACCAGTGTACTCAGTCAGATGGTCAATAAAATAAACATAAGCTTGGACACCTTATTCCAAACTTCTGATCCCATACACAAAACATGAGACTTTCAGACCCTTACACAAAACATCAGAACCAGTTCACAAAGCTTAAACCAGCAGTGCAATGTGGGCAAAAAAAGTGATGACTCCCATCTTTTTTCTAATATAAATTTCAGGCAGCTTCCAGTTTCATTTGGTCATAAAATGTTGTAGTTACATCATTTTTTTATTTTATAAATGTTTTAATGAAGTGTTTTTCACCCCCAAGAAAAAAGATGGCCATCACATTTGACTTAGAAATAGCATTGAGGCCTGGTAAGTGTTAAGAACAAGAAAATAAATAAAACTCATGGTGTGAAACCTAGGAGGTACCTAACTGTAGCAGCCTGAATCTAGTGTTTTGGAAAAAAAATATTTTTTGTTGCACTGCTGCTGTAAGCCCTGCACCTCCCTGACTACAGCGTAGGCACTCTGCATCCAAATCTTTTGAAAATCATGAAGCACAAAGTGCAAAATTCAAGAACTGATGTACATTTATTTGTTGCAACCATAAATACCTTTTGATTTCTTGGAAATTGGATTTTTCCCTCCCTCGAACAAGGAGGAGGAGGACTCGAATAAGGCTTCAAGGGAGCAACTGGGTGGGCATTACAGAACTGAAACAGCTAAGCCTCCTGAGTCCCTAACCCCACCTGGTGTTCTCGAGTCACCCAACCCACTCGCTCCTCCACTCTTCGACCCCTTCTGGAACAGTACCGCACTGCTATTCCGCTGCTCAGCCTGCTGGCCTTCCTTGCAACTTGCTACTTGCTGCCTGGTGGTGTGGTGTGTGTGACTCCTGACTGGCTGACTCCCAACCCGATCCTGGACTCTCTCTCTCAGCCGACTGCTGACTCCCAAGTCCCACCACATCTGTTTTGGCACTTGATGGCTACTCTCCCTCTCCGGCTAAGCTGCTCCTCTCTTCTGGGCTGGCTGGGCACCTGGACCACCACCTCTCCTGACTCCATCAACTTTCTAGGCCATCCTGCCACACACACTACATGGTGGAAAGACCTCCTCACTACAGAATCGAGCAGACAAAAGACACATGCGTACACCTTATATTTATTTATTTATTTATTTATTTAATTGTGAAATCAGTTTACAACCTTTGAGCCAGGGGCTCGTTTCCAAGAGTACCTCGTCACATTGAGGACATACATAGAGTTTTAGGTTACATAGCACAGGTTGCTGAAATAGGCATTCATCAGGCGCCCACGTCACACTGAGGTCAGACAAAATACATTTAAGTTACAGGTACAAGTAATTGAAATAGGTGTTACACAAGTTGGTATCCATATTGAGCAATCTACTGGCATACCATAAAAACAGCAGGCACTGGCCAGGTTAGACATAGGTATGGTGTGCGGAAGAGGTGGTAGGGTTGGGCTAAGTGGAGAGCCGCCCGGTGGGCATTGTCATGAGTGGAGAAGTCGAGGTGGAGGCTGCCTTCAGAGACAGGAGCAGCTACGAGTGTTGATGAGTTGGTTTCGAAGGGTGGTTTTGAACTTGGAGATGGTGGTGGCATTGGTGATGGGGGCAGGGAGAGAGTTAAACCAGGATGGGGCTCTGTAGCAGAAGGACCTCTGGCCATGGGTGGTTCTTGATCTGGGGACCATTAGAGTGGTCTTGTTGGATGACCGTGTTGCAATAGTAGGTGGGATCTGGTGGATGGATGCCGTCACCCCAGGAGGGAGAGCCGATGGGTTTTTGTGAGGAGGCAGGTTTGATAAGCGAACCGTTCATCTAGGGTAAGATTTTAACCGTCATACAGCTGACGGGTGTGTGTGAGCCTGGGGCAACAGTAATCAGTCTGCAGGCTTTACTTAGGGTTAGGTGAATTTTTGAGGGCAGTGTCGGCAGCACCATGAACTGGTGAGCCATAGTCTACGAGGGACAATACTGAAGATGTAACAGTGAACCGGAGAGCATTTGGGGAAGGCAGTTTCTATGGAAGAGGATGCCAAGCCGGTGTTGGTGGCGGATGTTAGGGCATCAATGTGGCATGGAATGTGAGGGCTAAGTCAAGGTGTAACCCTAAGGTATTTTGTAGGAGCAGACTTGTTCCAGTGGCTGTTTGGTACTAGGAAGGATATGGGAGTGGGTGGTTGCTAGCTTTGTTTTGGGGGTGGGCAAAGAGCATAGCTTTGGTTTTTTTAAGATTAATGATGAGTCTGCGCTCCTTAAACCAGGCTTCGGCATCATTGAAAGACTGCTGTAGAGTGTCCGGAAGGGGGATGGGATTGCAGTGGGTGGCAAAAATGACAGCATCATCTGAATACAGAAGAATTTTGCCAGAGCATGCACTGGGCAGGGTGTTCAGATAGAGTGAGAAGAGCAGGGGGCCCAGGATGGAGCCTTGGGGAACCCCTGAGTGTATGGGACGGGTATCAGAGAGTGTCCCATTGATTTTAACACACTGTGAGCGAGCGGCCAATCACAAAGCCCTCCCCTCTGGCCAATCACAGTGTGGCAAGTTGAAAGCCACTTGCCAACCAGTCAAACAAATTAGATTTTCTTGGGGGAGACAAACTAAGCAGGCAAAAGGCGCTATTGGCACCAAATTAATTGTAAATAATGCCAGCGCCACCAGCCAATTAAACAGCAGCCACGAGGGGCGAGGTGGCGCAGTTATAGTCAGCAGAAGGCACACACACACAGAGAAACCAAACAACCGGGGGGGAAAAAAGAAAGAAAAATGCAGCACTATTGCTGGGGCTCAGCCCAGGTCAAGAAATAAATACAAAAAAAAATAAGCTTCACAGATGAAAATTGTGCCCCTCGGAGGCTTGCGACCGGTGCGGGGGCACCACCCGCCCCACCCTTCCTACGGTACTGCAGCTAGGGCTTGCGCCATTCGAGAAGCTTTGCAAATCTGGCCCCAGGAGTTTGACCAATAGCTCAGCCTGTTCAAGTATCCCCGAAGATTGTACCCATCCTCAAGGAAGTTTGCCACCCAGGCCAGCTTAGAGTCATCAGTAAACTTAGGCAGTCTGCTAGAAACTCCAGCTTTTTTTATACTTTATGGATATTGTGACAATATGCATATTCAAGGTGCAAAGGCATAGAAATCATTAAACAGGAAGGTTAGACATAGAATTTGGGCACTTCTTCCCCTTTGTTACATCATCAAGGAGTATTTCTCAAATATAAAATAGCAGTGTCCTGGAAAGTCTCAAAGATGCCCATCTGTACCATGACTGTGGACTCGATTCTAAAAAGGTTAAGTCCAAAAGTCCCTGAGTGAAACACTGAATAGGTCATAATAACCCCTCATAAATCCATGTAGTAAGGAAATCAATCCCAATAATAAAGTTCAACGACTTCCAGAGAAGTCCACCCACAACAGCTCAATTATGGATATAGAAAAAGGAAATAAAACAGTTATCCGAGACTAAAGCCTACCCCTCTGCAGTTAATGAAACATATATGCAGGATACTATTTTAATAATTTCAGTAAAGTATAAGAAATAGAGTATTAGAATATGTACTTAACATAGAAACATAACGCTATTTAAACAACATGAAACATTCAGAAAACGGACACAAGTCCAACTATAACAGTAAATGTTAATCCCAACCAAGTTCAATTCAAGTTTATTGCAGGAAAACTCCATTGAGCAAGCTCATTCACAAGGAGGTCCTGTGACATAAACACTTAAAGCACAAACACAGATAGGTAATAACAGTATATACATGAAATGCACGTTACATGATACAGGCTGGATATACATGCAAGGGTACCACATAGGGTGACCGCAGGTGGTAAACATTGATATGAGACAGGGAAGTGACTTAAAGGTTGCATACTGATAAATGAAACATGATGACTGGTGCGTGCAATACATATACAGTATTTTGGCAGCTAGAACAAACAACAGTCTACAACTGATATGGGAGGAGGAGTGATTTGATAGAGTAGCAGTGGAGCGTAAGCAAAGATAAAGCCAGGAGTAGAAGGGGAAGGGAAAGCAGTTAATATGTCAAATCAATTATACCTTACCAGTGGATAAATATGGCACACATGGGGAAGGAAGAGACTTAATGACAGTTACAGGTGTCTTTTATTTTAGCTGAACTTAGCGATTTGTAGAAGTTTATTGAAACTGTGCTAGTTAGTTTCAGTATGATCTGTAATTGGTTCAAATGGAGAAGGGCATATGCAATATGCGTTTACCAAAGGAATCCGCGTCCTTGGTATGTCAAGCATAATAAAGTCAGATTTTCTTAACGAGTATGCACTATGTGAGATACTAGTAAGGGAAGAGAGATAGCTTGGCAATTTCTGCAGAAGCAGTTTAAGAGTCCATAGCCCAGCATGGAGCAGGCGTCTAGTAGTAAGGATGTCCAACCAACAGCTGCATATAAGTCACAGTGGTGCGAGCAGTGAGGAGTTGGTAATGAACCGTAATGCACAGTGATAAAGGATGTCCAGTTTACTTAGATTTGCAAGAGTGGTGGAGGAATAGATTACATCGCCATAGTCGAGTAGGGGGAGAAAAGTGGCCTGTACAAGCTTGTTTCGAGTTTCAAGGGGAAAAGGGCCTATTTCTGTAGAAGAAACCTAACCTTGCTTTTAACCTTCTAGAGACATCTTCGACGTGGTCACTGAAAGATAATTTATTGTCGATCCAGATACCTAGATATTTAAATTTGGTTACAACTTCCAGAGGCTCGTTTAGCGTGGTGACAATGAAGTCTTGGGCAAGGGTATTGGGGGGGCCTGTGACAGCACCAGGGAGAATATCATCGCTTTAGTCTTCTTAGCATTGAGCAGAAGCTTTGCCTTTATTAGATTATGCTCAAGTTGTGCGAAGTCCGCTTGAAGCACTCCCTTGACTTCAGATAACGATGAGCCAGAAGTATACAACAGTATCATCTGCAAAAAAGTGCAGATTGGACGTAGATATGTTAGCATCTAAGTCATTAATGTACAGAGAAAACAAGACAGGGCCTAAGATGGATCCTTGGGGACTCCTCTTGCAACTGGCAAGACAGCAGAAAAAGCCTTCCGCCTTTTACTTTTTGAATCTTCCAGTTAGGTGAAGCTAGAGAACCACTGGGTGGTACGGTATGTGCACCCAACTTTGCAAGGCAATTGACTAATAGTTTGTGATCAACAGTATCAAAAGCTTTGCTGAGGTCCAAAAAGACTGCACCAGTTACCTTCTTAGCATCTATAGCAGAGATCCAATCATTGGTTACTTTTGCTAGTGCAGTGCTTGTGCTATGATTAGCCCGGAAGCCAGATTGAGCTGGGTTAATGAGAGAGAGAGAAGGTTTCCAAGTGAGATTTTAACTGAATATGGATCAATTTTTTGAGAACTTTAGAAAGGATAGGCAATATGGAGATAGGCCTATAGTTGTTTACATCGCATGGGTCACCAGATTTAAATAGAGGGAGGATATGTGCTGATTTCCAGCAGGACGGCACACTAGCAGATGTAATGGAAAGATTGAAGATGTGGAGAATTGGGGCAGTGAGATGGGCGTAGCCTGACCTTAGGAAAAAGGGTTCCAAGCCATCATCCCCTCGCTTTTGTGTCTCAAGTTAAGAAGAGAATCTTCTACTTCTTTATAAGTTATCTCGGCGCAGTTGGAAGGGGCTGGGTGCAGGACTAGATGTGGCGGAGGTATGGTGGCTCACGCAGCACCGGCATAAGGTGACGAGTCAAAGCTAATCCAGCTGTGGCAAAGTGGAGTTAAGTTCCTCCAGGATTAGGGACTTATTTTCCACAATCTTGCCACTTGCAACTATCTTTGTTGGGACAGAGGGGCCATGGGCTGTCCTTCTATAGCTTGATAGTCTTCCATATTTTATGAGGTTACCTTTAGCTTGTTCGAGAGTAGAAATATAATAGTTAGCTTTTAGCAGAGCAAAGTTTTTCACACAGTTATTCCTGACTGTTCTAAAGGCCTGCCAATCCGAAGATTCTTTGGAATGTCTAGCTTTAGCCTAGAGCTTATCTCGAGCTATAAGGGCTGCCTTGAGATCCGAGGTGAACCAGGGGTTGGAATTGTTCCGTACCCTTACTTTGATGAAAGGGGCATGCTTATTTATTATTGTAGTGAGTTTGTCATTAAGGATGCAAGCTGTCTTGTTGACATCTTTGGCTAGGTAAAGATCTTGCCATCTGATCATGCTCAGGTCAGATAGGAAGTTTACTGCACTGAATTTGCGAAAGGATCTTTTTGTTATAAAGATGGGTTGCGGACGGGCCTTAATTTGAGATCTTATGCAAGAAACAATTCCATGATCGCTCATGTCGTTGTGAAACACTGCCAAATGAGATATTTTGTGTGGATGGGTGGTTAGTACCACATCTAGAATGGAACTGTTGGCAGTATTTAGAGTGTTGTTCCTAGTAGGTTCACTGACTAATTGCCCAAGACCTAGCTCGTCACAAAGGGATTTGAGGCCGTGTGATTTAGGTGACAGCCAGTCCATATTTAGATCTCCTAGAAATATTGTTTCAGTTTTTGCATCTACGAACATGGATTTCAAAAGATTAAGGACTTCATCACCACCAGACGGGGTCTATAGCCACCTAGGATAATGATACATTCCGAGGAGGGAGATGAAGGCTCAAGCAAACTAACTCAAATTCCTTGGCTAGAGATTTGCAACTAATATTGGTGACCAAGTACTTAGATTTGGCATAGAATAACCACACCCGCCTCTAGACTCTCTGTCTGCTCTAAATAAATTGTAGTCCTGCAGTGATATTTGTTGATCAGTGTTACGTCTTTTTAACCACGACCCAGTAATTATGATAAGGTCTGGGTTAATGTGCAGCCCAGGTTTGCAGCTGTACAAGTTTTAGGCAGGCTTAAATGTTGACTATCATCATTTTGAGACCTGTGGCCTCAGCAAAATCGATAGGCGAGGTAAGTTGTAGGAGGGGGCCAGGGTTGAGCTCCACATTTCCTGAGCAGAGAAGAAGCAGAAGTATAACTTTCTTTAAGGAGCTGATAAGAATGGAGACTGCTTTTTTATTTCTTCGCGGCAACCCATATCGTGCTGCGCAAGAGGTGGCACCACTGTAATGACAGTTGATCGTGATCAATGTAAGTGCTTGCAGATATAGGTGAGGACAGTAGCAAGGGGTGTAGGCTAACCGGGAATAGGCTAAAAGGGAGAGGAGAATGACATAGTGTCTGCACGGTAGACTGTTATAACATTAGGTATTGATAAGGTACATTGGAGAACTGAATTGCATTGAGGTACTTCGAATTGCACTGTATTGCTGAAAACTCTGCACCTTAGGACGTAAAAACGCAATAAGGAGAGCCATGGTCCCAGATTGAGTGGTCTCATGATTCGTATTAGTGCAATATTTTCTAAGCAAGTAATTTGCCCACCTAGGTACTCACTTAAAACCTAGATGAGAAAATACAGCAGAAAGGGGAACAAGGAGAGCAGGAGCAGCTTAGTTAGTGGCCATCCACTCTTCAGACTCAAGTCCCCTTGTAGCAGCACCGGGAAAGAAGTAGAATGATAATGCAGGCCATATTGCCCACAAATGAATACAGTGACTTATGTGAAGACCAAGAATCCTTCTAGTGGCAGGTCTGTATAACCTGCTAATGGAAAACTAGCCACTTAAAAAAAAATCAATAACAATACCACAGAGATAAGCAGCTTGAGGGAAACCGCTTAAGGTTGCATTGTAAGCTGGTGAAGGCTAGGCAGACAAAAACATAAACAACAAATATCAGTCCCCTTCACCGGCAACGTCCCTGCTCCTAAAGTCAGCTTTAATTTTGAGTAGTCTCTTTCCCACCTCAGCTGGATCAGTAAATAGATAGGTCTTACCAGCATAAACAATCTAAAGTTTAGCAGGGTATAAAAGGGCATGTGAGATTCCCAGTTGCTACAATTTGGCTAGGATAGCCTCAAAGGATTTTCTCTGTTGCAGAGTCGCAAAGGAAAGATCGGGGAGATAAAAAATGTGAGTACCAACCAGGAGCTGAAGTTGGCCCTTTTTCTTCACTGTCCTCAAGATCCGTTTCTTCACCATGGGTCCCGCTGTAATAATGAGGATGGCCCAAGCCAGCCCCTCCTGTGCTGGGCGACGAAGAGGATTAATTCGGTAGGCCCTAATAAGGACACCCTCTTGCTGAAAACCGATCAGGGTAGCCAGGGTAGAAGTAACAAAGCCCATCAGGTCTATGCCCTCATGCTCCTCCAGAACCCCTAATAAGTGAACATTAGACCGACGGGCCTGATTCTCAAGATGCTTAAGGTGGAGGTGCAAAAGTTTGTTTTCTTGTGCAAGACCCGCTGTCACAGTTGTAGCTTTTTCAGCAAGCGATTGAGCCTTCTTTGAGTCACAGGCCACCAAATCCAAATTAGTGGAAACTCCAGCTTAGGTAATTTATGACAATGGTAAAATGCTATGGCCCCAGAAATCATCTCTGAGGGACTCCACGTACTCTTTCCACACAGAGTAGTGTTTGTCAACTGCAACCCTCTGCTTCCTGCCCCCAAGACAGCTAATAATCCACCTTCTATATGCATCACGTACAGTATACCACACTGGTGTACTTTCATCAGCAGTTTATCATGCAACACAGTCACAGTGTCAAAGGTCTCACTGGAGTCCAACTAGACTATGTCTACAGCCACCCCCTATCCACCTCTCTGTTCTCCCACAAGAATGTGACACGGTTGGTTAGGCACAATCTGCCTTCATAAAGCCATGTTGGAGGGCAGAGTGCCTTGGACCCAATCGGTAAGTCATTATTTGGTTCTTTTTTTAACTCTGTTTTCGCTAGGGCCTTCTGTCTAGAACATCCTTCCACCTCTGCCAGCACTACATTCGGTCCCTTGAAGCTCCACTTACCAATCTTCCTAGGACTCCACAGGCCACACATGTCACACCACTACATTTCTCCCTTGACTCCCCACCCCAAGGCCGGGTTTGCCCATCAGCTCTTTGGCAGTCCTCCCACCTTGTCCAGCCACCCACAGCGGAGATGGAATGTAGACATGCCCCATAAAATTGGTAGTAGATGCCGATGTGGATGTGTGGAGTAGGCAAGGTTTCATCTGAACAGCCAGTGCCATTTTCCCCCTCTGACAGCACTCCTTCCTAGAGCGCGCCGGTGTCATGGGGTGCCAGCAAGCCAGATACACCAATGGATATGCACTCTTCACTCTGTGCATCATGTGTGCAATTCCAGTCTTTTGTTTGCTGGTTCCACTGTCCTCCCGGGGCTAAGTACAGTCACAGAGGACCATACCTAGTCCTGGGAGAGTTCCAGCAAGCATCTGATCTGAGCTTATAGAAGATCTAACATGCAATACATGCTACTGAATCTCCCACTGCTGCAGCCTAGCTCTGACATCAACTGCTTGGGATTCTGGGGATTTTTGATTACAGCACATATAAGCTTGAGAGTAAGCAGAATCAGCGTGCTACAATCTACTGTACGGCAGTAAACAGTAGGTCATTTTTTTTTTGTACACAAAATGCAAATTAGGATCGGCCCCAGCTGGATATTGGGCTTTTAGTGCTAGCTGTTCACCTTCAATATATCTGATGTCATTTGTTTTTCTTTAAAATTCTTTATGCTACTGGAGCAGACTATATTGTTTCTGCCTTCCTCCACAGGACAACAATGAAAATGAGATGCTGCATGTTATGGGGCCATCCTGGTTGAAATGTTTAAAATAAATACACAAATATAGCAACTTGCGTATTTTACTTATAAGCCGATGATGGTTTATCTATGTAATATTTCTTATGGCAATGTATGTATTGTACAACTTTAATGTGGTCTGCTTACTTGTAATAGACGGAGGGGCCTACTAGATAGATAAATAAATTAATAAATACAAATAAATATATTAATAAAAAAAGAGCTTAAAAAAACACACTAAAATTAACCAGCTAATCAAATGATTTCTTAGTGCACTTTAAACACTGCTTGTAGTCTGAATACTGCACTAACATACTCCTAATGTCAGTCAAATAATGCCATAAAAGAGGTTGCTATGGTGATCCTGTTTATAGGTGCTACAAGTGGGTGTGTTCTCTGCAAAGAGCTGCAGTCCATTTACAACCAAGCTCTGCTGAATAGGGACATTTCTTACTAAAACATGATTTTTTGCAGGACAGTACGTAACCTCGACCAATGCAACAGATTTGTTTTCTCTATATAATCAGAATTAAGGCTGAGTATTGTAGTTTCATAGTTGCTTCTATTGTTTCTTGTCATTTTAAGGTGTTTTAGTTAAGGTATTGTAGTTTTCTGCAACATTTAGTGGAAAGTCAGAAAATATTTTCTCTACTATAAAATCAGGACATGTAGTACTTTCCATGTTTTTTTGCAGGACACAGCTGCCCAACTCAGGACTGTCCTGCGAAAATCAGGCAGGTGGTAACCCTACTGCTGAAACTGAATGGACGGAAGGAATCAATGTGGCTAGTTCTCTCAGGGGTCGAAGCCACATCCATACAAGGGAATACACAGGAACATAGAAATTGACGCCAGGTAGGGGCCACAGGGCCCACCCAGTCTGCCCATCTTATTATCTTCATTTTTGCTGCAGATCCTACTTTGACCTATGATGCTGTCCCTTGCTCCCTTCCTATCCCAACAATTCTCTTATGTCTATCCCAGGTATTTTTGATCGCCTCCCACTACCTCCGCTGGAAGGCTGAAAGATGGTAACAGCTGAACCGAGCCCCATTAGCCAGAGACTAGTTCTGTGCACTACTGTTTTACTAGCATCATTTAAAAATCCTCATTAGTACTGTAATCTCATTGATGGCAAAAGTGGAAATATTTATGAAATAGCTGAAACTGGCACTTTTATTGGGATTAGCAGTTAATTACAGATTTAGCTATGAATAACATCTTGTATATATGTATGAAAATGTCTTTATTTTGCTACAGCAGTTAACCAAACAGATCTTCCATGAAATGTCTGATTTACTATTTACACTCTTGCACACCGATCCTCCTTTTTCCATTGGCCTGTCATGGTAGCAGTCTCATCTCCAACACTTTCCTGCCTGGAAACTCCTCCTGTTCCCAAGCCAGGACCATCTGGTTGAGAGTCAGAGCCCACTGGAAATGCAGTCCTGTTACATGGGTGGGGGTGGGGTGAGCGTCCTTACTGGTGGACAAGAGGAACCTCTGAGGACCATGGGCATTATCCTGGAGACAGGGCTGTATTTTCCTTGTTTCTCTCGGTAGCTCCTGGCAGTAATCATTAAGTGTTCCTCGTGTGGGTGAAACACTTAATAAAGAGTAGACCAGGCAGCCCTCTGATTGCATCATAGGTTCCCAGCTACAGCGCCTCCTGTGGCCACCCAAGTTGCAGGATTGCAGCGGGACCTAAATCCCCCCCCCAACACACACACATGTAGGAGGACAGCGTCCTCTGGCTACTCAGTCCCCCTCTGCCAGTCCTCCAACCAGCCATATTCTGGACCCGAACCTGGATCGCCGGTATCTCAAGCAGCAGCGATGCCACTGCACTGTCAGGTGGGCTGTAACTTTGCGTTTTTATTTACAGTGTATTAGTCCAGCTGTGATTCAATACAGCTCATTTTCAGTAGGGTCCTGTCTCTACCCACCTTTTAAAGCTGGGAGGACTGGTGCGCAGGAAGGTCACGAAGTTTGTGAACTGCTCAGTATCTCACAAGGGAACCTGTGAGCTGTGGTGAAATTCAACTCTGTTGCTCAAATCACTTCACCACATGGCTGTCTGCTCAACCACTTCTCTTTTCCTTCCCCTGCTGTTGCTAGACCAAGAAAGCAGAAAAATAGAAAACATGGATGCTGTCGGCAGATAAGGGCTTTCAGGCCCATCCAGTCTGCCCATTTATGCTACCTGACGATCGAAGCGGCCAGTGACCCTATCTGGTCACTTGCTTTAGCTTTTTTGTTCCATCTCTAATATTCCTTTGTTCCTGTCCCATGCATGTTTGAAGCCTGCCACTGTCCGAGTGACCACCACTTCCTGGGGCAGGCTATTCCATGCATCCATCACCCTCTCTGTAAAAAAGAAATTCCTGACATTACCCCTTGTGCGTTCACCCGTCAGTCTCATATCATGTTCTGGCACTACTTTTAAACTGGAATATGCTGTCCCCTATCTATGTCCTTGTGGAGATGGGGTCTCCAGAACTGCACGCAATACTCCAGATGGGGTCTCACCAACTCACTGTACAGAGGGATAACAACTTCCTGTTTTCTACTGGTGATGTCTCTTCCTGTACATCCCAGTATCCCCCCGGCCCTCCTTACTGCCTTCTCACATTGCTTGCTTACCTTTAGGTCATGTGATATGACTACCCCCAGGTCCCTTTGCATTTTTGTTGTTGTTAGTACCTCTCCCCCCCTCCACATTGTGTACTCTTCCCCTGGGTTTTTGTTTCCCAGGTGAATTACTTTGCACTTCTTTGCATTGAATCTAAGCTGCCATACTTTTGACCATTCCTCCAACCTTGCCAAGCCCCTTCTCATCCTTTCCACACCCCCCTTGTGTATCAATCTTCAATCAATCAATCAGTCAATCAGCTTTATTTTTAAAAAGCACCTTTCCAAAACCAAGGCACTTTAACAATAAATAATCAAATACATAAGTTAAACAACAGTCTAAAATGAATCATTAAAATATATTTAAAATCAAATATAAAAACCTTGTTGCAGATCTTGTGTCATCTGCAAAGTGGCATACTTTTCCTTCCAGTACCTCCACAGAAAGACATTAAAATGGGCGGACCCAGTACTAAACTCTGGGGTACCCGCTAGTAATCCTCCTTTCTTGAGTGGACTCCGTTTACTATTACCCACTGTGTCCTGTTGTCCAGCCAGTGTTTTACCCAGGCTACCACCCTGGGACCCACTCCCAGGCTGGGTAATTTGTTTATTAATCTTTTGTGTGGGACTAAATGCCTTGCTAAAGTCTAGGCAAACCATGTCCACAACCCCTCCCTGGTCTACTACTTTGGTCACCCAGTCAAAAAAATCTATCAGATTCGTCTGACCTGACATTCCCGCTGTAAATCCATGCTGCCTTGGGTCCTGTGCCCTGCTGGCCTCTAGGTACTCAGCAATTCTTTCTTTCTGAAGTGATTCCATCATTTTCCCTACCACTGAGGTAAAACTAACAGGTCTATAGTTTCCTGCCTCTGCTGTGCTCCCACTTTTGTGAAGGGGAATCACATCTGCCCTCCTCCAGTCCTCCGGTACCACACCATCCTCCCTTGATTTGTTAAAAAGGTTAGTCAGTGGTGTCATTAGTTCTCCCCTTAGTTCTTTTAGAATTCTGGGGTGAATCTCATCAGGGCCCATTGCTTTGTCCACCTTCAGTTTTAGGAGTTCTTTTGGAACCCTTTCTTCTGTAAATGGACTGGTATCGACTGAGGAGGCAGTACAGCAAAGTGGGTTAAGGCTCTGAGCTGCAGATCTGGAGACCTGGGTTTGAATCCCACAGCCACCTAGGTGCATACTGTGCGATCCTGACCAAGTCACTTAACTTCCTTGTGCTTCCAGGTTGCATCTGGAAACAAGCTTCGGCTTAGCATGCTACTCCTGGTTAAACAATGTTCCCTTTCCCTTTCCCCTATCCAGAGTGCTTCTAGTGACTGGATTAGGTACCTCCCCCTCCTCTTCTTTTGTGAATACTGAGCAGAAGTATTTGTTCAGTATTCCTGCTTTTCACTATCACCATCTGCCCACCCACCTCCCTTTATTAAGCCTCGCTATCCGTCCCTGGTCTTTCTTTTCTCCCTAATGTACCTATAAAAGGTTTTATCCCCTTTCTTAACCGAGTTGGCTATCTTTTCCTCGGTTTGGGCCTTTGCTATTCTGACTGCCTTCCCCACTTCCTTCTGCTTTAATTGGTACAGTTCTCTGTCCTGCTCCTTCTGTGTTTCCTTATACTTCCTGAATGCTATCTTTTTCTCCCTAACCTTCCCCACCACCTCTTTTGAGAACCATAGTGTTTTTTTTCTTCATTTTGATTTATTTACTACACACAAAGGTTTGTTGCCTCTATGATGGTAGTTTTGCTGTTTCCTCATTGTTCCTTCACCCCTCCTTCTTGCCCGTTTGCTAGTGCTTTTCTGAGACATTTTGACAAAGTCAGCCCTCCTAAACTCCAGTACCCTCACTTTTGTATGGCTTGACTCTATGGCTGCGTTTATCGTGAACCACACTGTTTGGTGGTCACTTGTGCCCAGATGGCTACCCACTTCTAAATTTGAGATCCTCTCTCCCTCCCTGTTTGAGAGTACCAGGTCTAAGACTGCTCTCTTCCAAGTTGGTTCCAACACTAGCTGTCTGAGGCATGCCCCCTGCAGGGCATCGAGAATGACCCTGCTTTTGGATGTGGCTGCATCAAAGGTGCTCCAGTTAACATCTGGCATATTCAGGTCCCCCATCAACAATATCTCCCCCTTTTCTGCCATCCTAAGGATGCTTCTATTATTTCCTTGTCCATTTCCTCGCCCTGAGATGGGGGCTGTATACAACACCAGTGCAGATTGTGGTGCCATTTCCTATCTCCAGGGTGACCCACAGTGCCTCCTCCTCCCTGTTTACCCTTTAGTTCTGTTGCTTTGATCCCTTTCCTTACATAGACAGCTGTTCCTCCTCCTCTTCTACTCTCTCTGTCCCTCCTGTAGACTGTGTAACCTGGTATGTTGACATCCCAGTCATGGTTCTCTTTGCACCATATTTCTGTGACTGCCATGATATCCAGGCGTACCTCTTCCATCAAGGCTACTAGTTCAGGGAGCTTGTTATCCAGACTACGGGCGTTGGTACTCATTACCCTCCATTTTTGATGGCCTTACCCCTTTTAGCCCCATCCCTGTCCTTACTGCTTTTTCCTATTGTGAGGGGGTATGGATAACAGATGGATCGAGACAGTAAACTTCAAGTTCAACACACAATCTCTGTGTGATGTTTATTCAAAATGCAGAGATAACCTTTAGCAATGGCATATCCTTTCTTCAGGACATCAGTTTGTAGCAACAGACTATGCAAGTCTTTCCTTTACTCTTAGCCAGTACCTACTGACTCACTGATCTCTGATCTACTTCGCAGTTGAGATTCAGCCTCCACCCCTATGTGGGCATTGTTTGTTTGGGTGGTGGGGGCTCAAATAAAAAAAAAAAAAAAAAAAACACAACATGCTAAACACAAAGAACCTCAGTGCAGAAGCACTAAAACAAGGGTTAGCCCAAAGGGCACTGACAATAAGCCAAGTTTCAAAGAAACACAACATCACACATACTTCCATAATACAAAGCATTATCAGAAATATGCATATCAACATATTTCAGATTCTCAGTTTACAGCAATTTACATGCATTTTAAATAGCACAACTAACTTCATTTTTATAATACAGTCAACTAGTACTTTTTACCTTTATCAAAAACACCTAGTGCCATGGTATTTTCAACATTTACAGGTTTCAAAAACATGAAGTATATATAATACATTAAGGTATTTTATGACATAGTAGTGCTATTACATACTAAATCCAACAATGATAAACACAACCTGTTTTATATCAGCTCGGAGGTCACAACAATAACCTCCCTGTATGAGGACCTCAGAGGGAAAAGGAAAATTAAAGAGGACACTATAGCACAGTCAAGAAAGGGAAGGGGGTGCACATAGGTGGCCAACCTTATGGACTAGAAATTGTAAAGAATAGATTAGGCTAAAAAATAGAAGAACTGTTGCAACAGATTTAAAAAAACGTTGATCCTCAAGGGTGGCAGGAGCTTCCTTGTCACACTTATTTCTCCATTTACCCCAGCCCTTCTCCCTATTGACTTCTCTATCTTGGTGTTTACCTCACTAACCTACTCTGTTTTTTTGGGGCTGGTTTCCTGCTCCTTTCAGTGCCTCCCCTTGGCTGGTTTGAGCGCTTACCAATGAAGCATTAACCTATCACCTAGGATCCTGGTTCCCTCCTGGACAGATGCAGACCATTGTGCCAGTATAGGCCTGTATCCTCCAGGTGAACCCCAGCCCCCACTGAAACCAAAACCCTGAGCTCTGCACCAGATTTTCAACCACTGATTGAATCCTATGGTATGGAGCACCCTAGCCTCACCCATGTCATAGACAGGCAGCACCTCTGAGAAGGTTACGTGCATGCTACTTGTCCTAGGCCCCTCCCCAACTCCACAAACTCCTCCTGCACTGCTCTGATCCCATTTCCTAGCCAGGGTGTTTGTCCCTAGGTGGACAATGATGTCCAGCTTCCTCCCCCGTGCAGCTGCTCCCACGACTCTGAGGATTCGCTCCCTGTCCCTCCAAGCCATGGTTCCAGGCAGGCACCTTACCTCCCTCTCTCCTCCCTCCCCTAATTCTACCCCCCTAACAACCGAATGCCTCACCAGGAGTTGTTTCCTTCACCTGTGGGGTCCCATGCCACCCTCCTGTGGCTCTCCTTTGTGGAGGTTCCCAGCATCCTCCGTGGTCTCCACTGCAGATGCCTCCATAGAGGAACCATGCTCTGCCAGAACAGTGCATGATGTGGAGAGGTACAACTGAGGGATGCGTCTCTGTTCCTCCATCTTCACACCCCTGGGCCCACCATGGTCCAACCGCCTCTTTCTTGGCAATCTCTGAGGCAGCGGCATCAGCCTTGGTGGTCCCTGGATGGGAGAGGAGGTCCCCGAATCCTGATCAACTCCAGCCTGAGATGCGCAATCTCCTCCCTCTGCCCAGAGAGGTGCCTGCAGATGGGACAACACCGCATCCTCCAGAATGTCTCCCAGAAGACTGCCACTCCACAGCCACTGCACTGCACCACTCCATCATGTCTTATTTGTGGCCCCATAACTGTTGTTTGTATGCTTACTCTTTCCTCTCTCCGTTCACTTTTTTTGTTTTCTCCCTACTTGCCTACTGCCTCTGCACCTTTACAGCTTCAGCCGTTCCTGTTCTGGGACAGGAAGTTCCTGTATTCCTCAGTAGTCTCCTTCTTACTTGCCGAGACCCGACACATGCTCTCCCCATCTGAATTTAAAGTAGTGTTAGCATTTTTGATGTACCTCCTCTTTGTTCATCTATGTAGCTGTTTCTGCCGAAGGTTTTTTACTTTCATTCTGTTCATACTGTATATTAAGTTTATGAAACCCGTGCCGTAAAATACAGCTACCTACATTTTTTTGCCTTCGACTACAAACTGTCCGAGAGAGCTGGGCAGAATGCAGAGACAGTGGCAGAATGTGCATAGGCTGCTAGCCTAAAGCCACGTTTACATGGCTGCTTGGCTTACCTCCTGTTCCCACTCCTGTGCTGCTCTGACTGGCTTACCTCCTGTTGCCGCTCCTGTGCTGCTCCAACCTTCTAGAGCAATTGTGCTGCACATTTACACAGCCCCTCTCAGCACCAATACAAGGCGTGCTGTTGCGGGGCTATGACTCAGGGCGGGGACTCGTCTGCTGATTGACATTGGCCCCTGGTTGTTAGAGAGTGGGATGCAGCCTGTCCACATGGTCGCTTACTCCACTTGCTCTGACTCAAGGCCCAAAGGTTTTTTTTTGTCTCCCAAATGAAGCAGCGATTGACCTTCCATGATCTGGTAAGTGTCCACATGGCTGCCTTTGCAATGGAGCAACTCGAGCACTACGGTAGCGCCAGTGAAAAGGCAACTATGTAAACGGCCCTTAACACATCAACTGAGGAGACCACA
This sequence comes from Neoceratodus forsteri, assembly GCA_016271365.2. Taxonomy (NCBI): domain Eukaryota; kingdom Metazoa; phylum Chordata; order Ceratodontiformes; family Ceratodontidae; genus Neoceratodus; species Neoceratodus forsteri. The sequence continues at coordinate 1,101,302,269 of CM057451.1, forward strand.
TTCCAGCAGACTCTGTTTATAAGAACCCTCCCCAGGCTAAGGCCTTCAGTAAACATTTCTGACCTCCAGTACATTGACCATTTAACTGCCAGAACTTGTCAATCAGAGGTACAGTAAGTTGAGTTGGCTTCTGTCAGAGACCTGATCATTCTTTTTGTCTCTGGTAAATACCCAAGATAACACAAAGAAGCAACACTTTACCTTCCTCCTTATTTACAACGCATTATTAAAAATACACATACCTCCACCACATCTACAAATGGAAACCCCTAACAAGTACTAATATTTTGCAGTTTGCCAGCCTGTTGGTGCAGCTGTAGCACTACAACTCAAGAGATTGGTGACCTTGGTTCAGAAATGAGCTGGAATCATCAGGGGCCAGTCAGCGGGAGGAGGATTGAGTGTCTCAGAGGACCTTCTCTTCATTCCGGGAGGGAGGTCAGTGAGTTCTGCTGCACTACTGCCACCTAGCTGGCCACAGGTGGTGGTGGTGCATCCTGGAGCTGTGATGGGGAAGCGGAGGCCTCCTAACTGCAGAGTGAACATGCTCTGCCTGCTCACATCCATGGCAGTCCTTGCCCATGAGGTGTCCTGGGGTGGGGAGAAAAACGGAGAAAAAATACCGCAGGACAGCAAGATGAATTGTAGTCCTCCCATAGGCCCTGCACCACATACTGGGCTACAAACAATCTAACTCAAACGCTTCTCAAAGCTTGAGGGACCCAGGGGCTCCACCACAGGGGGGAAATGGTGGGGCACTGAACTGGAAGTAGGAAAGTCCCTGAGATAGTGGGTGACAGAGCGGGGGGGGGGGATATTGCTGAATTGGGCCAACCAGTCAGAGTAAGGGGGACAAAGTACAGAAAGAAAAAAGATTACACAGTTCCTGGGGAGGGAGGATGGGATGGTGCAGGCTGCCTGGTATTTGTGGAGCCACTGCTGACTGAGCAAGAAGCAACACTGGGGTCGGGTGTGAAGAGAGCCACTCACCTGCCTCCCCCCCTCTTTAGCTAAAGGACAGGCACAGCTATGGCAACCGAGACCACTGGGGTGGGGGATGGGAGTAACAAAAGGTGCAAAAACAGACCAAAAGTAATAACAGTCCTGGCTGCATGGATGTTACTTTTCACTATTTAAAGACTGTCATTCCTACCTTCATTTGCTTTGTTTGTTTCCTGTAGAAAAAGTCTGGTCTGTGAGCCAAACGGCAACTGCAGCTCTAGGTCCGCATCCTCTGATGTTATCCTTACAACAATGTCGGAGCCTGAAAGCAAAACCAAATCTTTATTGTTTGTAACTTGACTCAAGACTCTCATGTTACATGTGGCTCTGGGTCTAGCTGTTCAACCAAACCAAGTATTGTTTAAAATCAATGCACTTGCTTGGATGCAAGGTTGATATACACAGAGATGAGAAGATTACATCTGTTGCTAAGTGCTGAATACTTTCAGACATACGGACATTCCATTTATTTAAAACCAGGCAGCTAATAAACTAAAAGGATTAAAGCAATTATAGTTAAAATGTTATTAGCAATTTCTATATATTTTCACTGTTTTCTGTTACTGGTCTAATAAATAGTTCAGACAATGATAACAGATAAGGTTTTAGTAATGCATGTTGGTAAAAATAACAAATTTGATTATAGCTACTATATATACATATTATATTATGACTGTGACTCCTACCCTTTTTGATCTCCTTCTCCCTTACTCATACTGCTCATGCCACTTTGCTCCTGTACCCCTCCCCCATGCCTTCAGGGGTAATCTCCTCTTGCATAGTCACACTCAATTTTATCTACTGCATGTATCTGTTGTACTGTTATGACTTGCAATGTTCATAATTATTTATTTATTTATTTATATATTTCAAAAGTTTCACCAGGAAAGGCATACTGAGCTAACAACAGCTTGTTCCAGATGTGTCCTGGGAGGAGGGGTAAAGGAGGGTGATGAAAGCAATCAGGGCAACAATTACCTAGTAAAAACAGGTATCAAATACAAGCATCATATAAAAGCAAACAAATAACATTTATACAAAAATAAGGCAAAGCAACAATGGATGTCAAGGCGCATTATTTGAGATACAAAGTGCAGTTATACAGGGGAAAGGCAGGGAAAGCTACTTCAGTGAGAGTCAAAGGAATGTCAATAAGATTGAAGAGGTGGCAGGGGTGACAGTGTGAGCTAGGGCAGTTAGTGGGTGGGTAGTGAGGGCTAGAGGAGCAGAGAAGGTGTGGTATGGTAAGGTAGGGGGTAGAGGAGCAGAGTAAGATATGGTATGGTATGGTATCAGGTGCAATGCAGAACTGCAGGGTGAAATTGTGGAGAAGAGAGGATAGAGAACATTGAGAAATGGCAGAGTGGATAGATAGGGGGAGGGAGTTCCATAGTTTGGGGAAACGGTAGGAGAAGACAGCCTGGCCAGCTGACTATTTCCTAGAAGGGAGAGTGAGGAAGTGGTAGCCTGAGCTATGAAGGATGTAAGTGGAAGGAGGAGGGGAAGACAGGAGAAAGGAAAGATAAGGTAATGGGGAGATAAGGGGGGAGCGAGACAAGCCAGTGTTTGGAGACAAAGAAGGCACAATTAATGAGGCATCTGGCTTCAAGGGAGGGAGAGAGAGGGAAGAATATAGGTAGCAGTGGTAGGGTTGAGGCAGACAGTCCAGAGCAAAGCGACAGAAGGAGTGAAAAGGGAATCCAGTCTGGCTAGGGTGGTCTTAGGAGCAGCACTGTAGACAATGTCACCAAAGTCAAAGATGGGAAGGATCATCTTCAGGACAACTGCATGGCAAGCAGGAGGAGGAATGCAACCTCTATTCCTGTATAATGCTCCTAGTTTGGGTGAAGTTTATTGTGTATGGTGTCCACATGCCCAGAAAAGTCAAGGTGCCGGTCGAGCCAGACCGAGGTACTTACATGATGGAACATCATCGATAGTGGCCCTTCTAGAATGTGGAAGGAGGGAGGACAGTAAGCTAGCTAGCTTCTACCTAGTGCCAAAGGTCATTGAAACCATTTTCTTGGCGGTGAAGGATAACTGATTAGTATGGAACCAGTGCTGAACGTTACTGAAGTCCATTTGAAGCCTGGCCATGAGATCAGAGGGGAGGGAACCAGAGGCAAACAGAACAGTGTCATCTGTGTACATGTGGATGGATGCAGAGGAGAAGGCAGCAGGGAGGTCATTCAAAAGACCAAAAAGAATAGTGGGCCAAGGATGGAGCCTTGTGGGACACCAGTGTTGATAGGAAGTGGAGGGATATGGAATCACCAATTTCACAGATTGAGACCTGCCCATAAGGTAGAGGAACCAATTGGTAGAGGAGTCAGAGAGCCCCGCTGCCTTAGGCTTGTCAAGAAGGGTGGATACAGTGTGAAGGCTTTGGCCAAGTCAACAAATAGGTGAAGGTGATAAGGCCCTGATCTATGCATGAGAGAATGGAGTCAGTAAGCTGGAGGAGGGAGGAAGAGGTGGAGTGGAATGTGTGGAAGTCAGACTGAAAGGGGTGAAAGAAAGACGAAGAGTCAAGGAAGTGGAGAGCTGGGACAGCACAAGGTGCTCTTGCATTTTGGCTAGAGTGGGGAGCAGAGAGATAGAGGGCGGTAGTTGCCTGATGAAGAGGAGTCACCTCCTTTGGGAAGGGGTATGCAGTGGCATGTTTCCAGGAGTTGGGGACAGCGGCAAGGGAGAAAGAGAGGTTGAGAAAGGAAGTGATAGGTAGAGCAATGGTAGGAGGGGAGAGGTGGAGGAGTATGGGGTCAAGCCCATCAGGGTTCCTGCCCTTAAGGGGATTAAGGGTCAAAACAGCCTTGATGGAGGCAGCAGGAGTGATAGGAGAGAAGGAGAAGGGGAGGGTAATAGAGGTAGGATGGAGGGAGGCAACAGGGGAGGGTTGGGGAGGAAGGAAAAAAGGGAGGAGGCACAGGAGGTAAAGAATGAGTTGAACTCAGAAGCAACAGATAGGGGGTCAGAAATGAGGATGGTGCCCACCTTGGGGACAAGGGGGAGGACTGGATGGGGGACAGGGGGGAGAATAGGGAGTGGATGACCTTCCAGAACTTGGAGGGGTGGTTAAGAGTGTTCTAGATGGTGGAGGCAAAATACTCAGCCTTGGCCAGCCTAGTGGCTCTGGTACAGACATTTTGAAGGGCTCAGTAGCTGGTTAAGTCAGCAGGGGAGTCAGAGGACATAAAAGTCTTCCAGGCAAGGTCACATGCATAAAGGCAGGCTAGTAGTTCAGCCGAGATCCAAGGGAGGTGTAAACTGTGGACCCTGGTTCGCATGAGGGTGGCATGCTAATCCCAGATAGACATGAATTCAGTAGTAAGATATTGGAGGGCAGAACTGATGTTACTGGCAGATGAAATGGGCGACCGGTCAGTAGCCACCAAATCAGCATGTAGGGAGGACAAATCCAGCAACTGGAAAGACCAGATCTGGAGGAGTTTGCGGGGGCTTTGAGATGGTGAATTTTCCCCAGGCAGTAGAACACGTGGTGGTCGCTAAAGTCAGCAAGGAGGGTATTGGCAGCAGAGATATGGTGGGGGTGAGAGGTAAGAACCCAGTCCAGTAGGGAGTGACTGGAGGGTTTATAGTTGTGTTGGGCTGGGTCAGAGATCAGCTGGGTAAGTTGAAGGAACTTAATGTGTTGGCTCCTTTAGTGATGTACTGTATTATTGTATATAGCTACTATTTTTGTAATGCTGTTAATTACTATTTATTTTTTTCTTTTCTTGTACTGTATCTTCCATACCTGTGCCCCCAAGACGCATCTGGAAATGAGCTGTTATCAGCTCAGTATGTCTTTCCAGGGAAAACTTCTGAAATAGAACAGTTATATAAGAACTTACCGTAACAGTATATCTTCAAGAGAATCTCTTGCAGCAGGCCACACCTTAGGAACATTAGCCGTCAGGTGCCAGGACCACATGGAAGCTTTTTCACAAACAGTCTAACTAGGGCAGCCCACAGCAACGTCACTACGTCAATGTTCCCCTATATAGCTGTGGGCAGCCCCATGCCTGGCTCAGTTCCCTGCTGGAGATCATCCCACAAAGATGCGTTTCCTACGAAACTGAAGGAAGGCCCAACCAGAAGAAGCATGAGAAGCCAGAAAGTTAAGATCCTAGAGAAGGTAACCAGGGGGGAAAAAAGGGAAAAAAAGGAAAAAAAAAGGGGGAAGGAGGGAGGAATGGCATGACCTGCTGCAAGAGATTCTCTCGAATATGTACTGTCATGATAAGTTCCTACGTAACTGTTCTATCTTGTTTGAGGATATCTGTTGCAGCAGGTCACACCTTAGGACTGAGTCCCAAGCAGTATTACAAAGGAGACTAAAATGGGAGGACAGAAGACAGCTTCTAGAAGAGAAGGTTCTTAGCACCGCCAGGCAATGTAGCCTGCCCCAGAGGTGATGTCCAGACTGTAGAGTGTTTGTAAAAGTGTGGACAGCATCCAAGTAGCCAAAGTGCACATTTTCGCTGTGGAGACGCCCCTGAAACAGGCAACTGAAGTGGCCATGTCTCTGGTAAAGTGGCCCTTAACAACCCCAGGAAGTTCCTTACCATACTTCCTGTAACAAAAAATGATGCAGTTGGCTGACCATCTGGACAGGCACTGCTTCGAAACTGGTGCGGCCTCTTTCCCAGGGCAAAAGAAACAAAGAGCTGTGAGGACTTGATGGAGTCCTTTATACGGATAACAAAATAAAGCAGAATTCTATATACATGCAAGGTGTGGAGCAAGGCTTCCCCTGGACTGGCAAGCTCCAAAAAAAAGACCGGCAGGTGGATAGATTGGTTTAGGGTAAATTCAGACACCACCTTTGGTAAAAATTTAGGGTCAGTATGCAAAGACACCATATTTTGTTGAAAAACAAATAAGGCTGCTCACACATGAGCTCCTGTAACTCTGAGATTCTTTGAGCAGAAGTAATAGCAACTAAAAATAATAATTTCCATGACAGAAAGCTTAGCTCGCATGTCACGGCAGGCTCAGAAGGAGCCAATGTAAGTTTCTCCAAAATAAAATTCAGGTCCCAGGCCAGTACAGGATTGCAGACTGGGGCTTCAAATGCAGGATGCCTCTAAGGAAAGTATGTGCCACATCCAGCTGGGCCACCTCCGTCCCTCGGGAACATGAAAGGCTTATGTGGCCGAAAGGTACACTTTAAGAGAAGAATATTTGAGGCTAGCATCTGACGGGGACAACAGATACTCCAAGATCAGGTTCACTGGACAGGTGAATGGGTCCATATGATGGGAAGTTGCCCACAAATAAAACGCTTCCACTTCATGGAGTAGGTCACCCTGGCGGAGGGCTTCCTGGTGGCCACCAGGACATCAGCCACTTTGGGGATACTCCAAATCTAGTGATGGCTATGTCTTCAGGACATATAGATGGAGGGACCGTAGGTTTGGATGTAGAAAGGTCCCCCACTCCTGCAACAGCAGGCACGAGCACAGGGGGAGTGGTAATGAAGGTTCTACTGCCAACTGCTGTAAGAGTTGAAACCAAATCTGATGAGGCCAAAAGGGAGTCACCAGGATCATCGTGGCACCTTCCATCTGGAGCTTGATTAGCACTCTCTGGATCAGAGGGTAGGGGGTGGAGGAGTAAAGAAACCTCCCTTTTCAAGAAAGGGACAATGCATCTTACAAGGAAACTCCAGGCCCTGGACTGAGTGAACAAAAAAGCGTCAGTTTTGTGTTGTGTGGGGACACAAAAAGGTCCAGCTCTGGATGCCCCCAACTGTCAAACAGGTCTTCTGTGACCAAGATCAGCAGTTCCCATGCATGCATTTTGGACTGAGACTGGCTTAGCTCATCCGCCAGGACATTTTGGGTGCCTGGGATATGGATGGCTGACAGCTCGAGACCGTGGTCCAGAGCCCAATTCCAAACCCCAATTGCCTCCCTGCACAGAGGGTATGAGTATGTGCGCCCCCTGCTTGTTGATGTAGAGCACTACACTGACACTGTCCATCTGCACAAGCAGGGGCTCGGAGACAGGTGGGACTGGAAGGCTTGCAGCCTGTACAGGACCGCTTACATTTCGAGGACACTGATGTGCAATGAGGCCTCGAGAGGGGTTATATATGCCCATGCAACAAAAAAGATTGCGACCGGCATTACAGCGATGGGCTACATGGTGACCGCAAGTTGCAGTCGGCATGGAGCCACACTGTTCAAGTCTCTTCACCCCCTGCACCCCCCAAACTAAAGGATTCTAACTCCAGGCCCGAGTTAGTTTGGGGAGGGGTGCAAGTCGGGAAGTGATTGCCCCTTCCAGTGGCACTTCTACAGTGGCATGGCTGCCTGTCGTATATTGACGCATGTCCTCATAGAAATGTTGCTGTTAGGGTGGCATACACCCTCGAGAGGAGGCCACGCTCCTGGGTCTGAAACTGGACCCAGATGTGCACCCTGCCTCTCCCGGAAACATCTGAGGTGAGGATTTGATGGGGAGAGGGGATGAGAAAGGAACCCCGCTAGCAAGTTGCGGGATTCCATCCACCATTGTGGGGCTTTCTTGATGGGGGAGGAGACCAGGACCACCTGCTGCAGGTCATTGGTCCGCTGGTCCCACGCCACCCTCAAGGTCCACTGGGGAATGCGCATATGGAGCCGGGCAAGGGGAGCAGCTGCAATGGCTGCGGCCCTTAGCCCCAACAGTCTGAAGTATGTCCTAGCCATGACATACCGGCTGCAATAGAGTTTCCAGGCCTGCGTGATGAGGCGTTCCACCCAATCCAGAGATAGGAAGGCCAAGCCCTGAGCTGTATCCAGAATGGCCCTAACATATTGGAGACACTGGCCAGGGGTCAGGACTGATTTGGCCAGGTTGACCATGACCCCCAGCTGGTGAAAAAGCTGCAGGGTATGCTCCAGGGTGACAACCAGCTGTTCCCTGGAAGGGGACTTGAGCAGCTAGTCGTCCAGGTAAGGGAAGACATAGAAGCCTTCCATCCTGAGGGCCACTGCGATCACTGCGAGGCATGTGGTAATGACCTGGGGGGCTGAAGATAAGTCAAAGAGGAGAACCCTGAAATGGAAGCGCTCTGCTAGGAACAGGAATCTGAGGTATTTCCTGTGGGCAGAACAAATTTTGATATGCAGATAGGTGGCCTGCATATCCAGGGAACAGATCCAATTGCCTTCCTGGAGCAAGGGTAAGCAGACCAGGGAGAGTAACCATCCCAAACTTTTTGTACTGAATCATGTAATTCAAGTTGCACAAGTCCAGGATGGGCCTCAGGTCCCTGGTGGACTTGGGGATGAGGAAGAAATTGTAGTAGAATCCCCTGTTTCGTTGGGTCTCTGGAATGGGTTCTATAGCCATTTTGGCTAGTAGGACTTGAATCTCTGCTTGCAGCACTAGCACAGGAGCTGAGGGAGGTAAGAGAAGGGCCTGGGTGGAAGGTTTGGAGGTCTCTCATGAATTCTAAGGTACTGTATGGACTTGGTGGATTAGCTGAAGCACCCACGCATCAGAAGTAATTGCCTGCCACCCGAGAAGGAAAAGAAACAACCCCTATGCTCACATCCTGAGAAACCGGATTGGGGGTTTTGAGGAAAGAGTCAGGCGGGGGGCCCATGACCAGGCCTGCTCCTCCACCCCTGTGGACTTGCTGGGATTGCAGGCGCAGCTGCCTATCATCTGAGAACTGCCTGGAAGAGAACCTGGACAGTGTGTGACCCTACCACAAAGCACTCTGGACCACTCTTCTAATGAGTGTGGTAGAGGGAATATACCAAATGCAGGGTTCTACCTGAAGCCTGCAGGTCATTTAGGATATCCTGTACATCACCCCAAAAAGTCTATGGCCCCTGAAAGGGGCATTCAGGACTGATTGTTGGACATCAGTCACAAACCCTGACACCCTGAGCCAGCAGTGGCACTGGAGGCAAATGGCTACTGCCGAAGCCCTAGCTAAGGCATCCACGGCATTGTGGGCAGTCTGTAGCAGGTGCCTGCCCATGTCAGCACCAGACTGGATGGTCTTCAGCATATCCTGCTTTTGCAGACCCTCAGGAAGGGACAGGGCAGCCAATTTAATGGTGTCCCAGAGATCAGCCTGGTACTTTAACATATGCCCCAGATAATTAAGTACCGTAATAGCTATGGTGGAGGAAGCGAAGACCCATTTTCCCATCAGGTCTGGTTTCCTAGATTCCTTATTGGGAGGAAGGGAACTGAGATGCTGGGGATGTTTACAGCAGTTGTGGACATCATTGATGTCTACTGAGTCTGCTTGTGGGGCCCAGAAAAAGGGCCTCCCCCAGTGGGCCTGATATAGCTTGTCCACCTTCCTGGGCATAGGGGGAACCAGGTGCGGTCTGTACCAGGCAGCTAGGATAGCATCTTCATAGGTGTCAATGATGGGGGAATGACGAGGGGTGGAGACTCTGGCAGATACAAGCAGTGTGCCAGGTTACTTTGAGAAATATCTTGTTCTGCTGAATCAAAGCCTATGGCTGCCTGCAGCTGGCACATGACAGCTGTAAAAGAGGGGTCATCAGGAGGGGGAGTGAGGCACATAGTTGGAGGAGTCATCCACTGTGAATAAACGGCGAAGGTGCTAGAAGTTCTAGCCCCAGCACCCACCTCATTGTCGCTAGCTGTCTGGTGGAGAAAATCCAGACAATAATTGTTGTCATTATCATCCCCAGGATCGGGGGACTGAGTACATTGATGAGCATGAAGGAGCGGCCCTCGTTATTGAGAGCTGTATGGGAGAGCCTCAGGTGTCTGGGCGAGTCCTCCTGACAATGGGGCGACCATTGAACAAGGTCCAGGACTAAAGAGAATAGGGCCTGACATCGACGTGACAGCTGTCGACGGGCGCTGAGAGGGGTGCTGGAGGAAAAAGGCCCCTGTGATGACGGGAATCATCAACCGAGGGAGGAAGGGATGGGGCAGGCTGGGGAACTAGTTGAGGATCCTGCAACCCTAAAGGCATAGGGAAGGGCATTGACAGACAAAGATGACTGCCCGACTACAACTGCCCGTCACCAGCCATGAACAGACTAGCAGTATGCCCTGACTGAGCCCCTTGGGAGGCGGAGGGGCATTCAGCAGGTGCAGCTGAGTAGGTGGGGGCAAAGGATAGAGCCCCAGTGAGGAAGACCCTTCACTGACAGAGCCAACAGATTGCACTGGCAGTCCCCTGTGGCAGATGGGTGAGGGAGACAGTGTGGAGTGTCAACAGGAGCTTGGAGGGGCCCTCTGATGACAAGGCACCGCTAGCCTGAGCTGCACCAGCAGTGAGGGCTGCCAGAACCTGCCCTATAGCCCGGAGGGCAGGTGAGGCAGAGGTGAGCATCATTGATGAAGATGATGTTTCTGAAGTGGTCGGTGCAGGATGCAGCGACTAGGACTGCTCATGCAAGGAATAGCCCTTCTCTTTGTGATGGTGGTTCCCCGATGAGGATTTGTCCTAGGCTTTGCCCAACGATGGGGCCAGGGATGCTGAGGAGCTTCTGGCCTGAAGCTCCTTCTCTTTTGCTCCATGAGGGATGCCTTAAACTCCTTCAGGCAGCGTTAACAGGTGGCCTGACTGAAGCCACTGCAGAGTCCACAGGCATGGATGTCGTGGCTGGTGCCAAGACAATGGACACAGGAGTCGTGAATATCTTATCAAAGATTTTCTGACCACAGCTGCAGCAATGTAAGAGCAAGTCTGAACTGGCTATAAAAATGAAAGGGAGGATCACTTTAGATTAAACTGAAGTGAAGGAATACTAGAAAGAGAAAACAATAAAATGGAGAGAAACTTGAAGTCGTAAGAAATGGCTGTTGACTGAAGTGATGGTGCTCCGCAGAGATGTGATGATTGACGGTGGGGAAAGAATTGAGGAGGGCCTGGGGCACCCACGGCTATATAGAGGGACGTCAACATAGTGATGTCGCCATGGGCGGCCCCACTTAGGACGCTTGTAAAAAAGCTTCTGTGTGATCCTGACACCCAACATCTAAGGTTCCTAAGGTGTGACCTACTGCAAGATATATCCTTGAAAATAAAGAAATACCTTCTTGGGAAATATTCTAAACAAAAAACTGATTCTGAAAAAGACCTATGGATCTATATTACCTCTTAATTTAAAAACAAAAAGCAAAGTAGAATGGTGTTCAATAGGGCAATTTGTTGAACACTATTAAAATTCATTTTGTTCATGGATCCAAAGATATACTGTATTATTACCCCTTTACAACTCTTATGTGAGGCCAATTACTGATTATGTATCTCAGTTTTGGGAGGGGCTTGCGCTTCGTGAAAGATACGATCTTGAGAGAATTCAAAGAAAGGCTACAAAGATGATGAGGGTCTGGAAACTTCTGGATGTGAGAACAGATTAAAACTGTCAAACCTTTCTACTCTCCACAAAAGGCATATGAGAGGAGATCTGCTCTTACTATTCAATATAATTGATGGCACTGATATCATGTTAGAACTTGGACTGGAATTCAAGACGTTTATTAATTATAGATTGAAGGAGCACTCCTGACCACTCAGAGCGCACGTTTCCTCTGCATGACACTCTTATTCTGTGAAGAGTGGCTCATGGGCAGCTGCCCTGGAAACGGGCATGTTCAGGTAAAGTTTTTTGTTCAAAATTAATTTAGTATTGATTATGCTTAATTAATAATATATTAATACCACCATCAAGACCATTCTTACAGCTGTAAGAGTGGTTTCACATATTCTTAGTATCAAAACCACTGACTTTGGTTCACCGCTCTCATGCCCCAAGAATGTGTGTGACACCACTTACAACTGCAAGAGTTGTCTCGTGGTAGTATTAACATACAAACAACCAGAGGTCATAACAAACAGCTAAGGGCAAGAAGCTTTAAGACTAATATAAGAAATAATTTTTATACGTGATGAGTTGTGGAACTCCTTGCCACAGTATGTTTTAAGTAGTGACAATGCAAACATCTTTAAGATAAGACTTGATGGGCTGATCTGTCAGTGCAGTGGTAGTGCTACCCACAGCGCCACTCAGGTCATCAGGGGTCGGCCGGGGAGGAGGATGGAGCGTCTCACCTAACTGCCGTCCTCCTCCAGGGTGGAGGGTTGCCATCCCTGCTGCAATACCGCCACCTGGGTGACCACGGGTGGAGATGCTGCTTGGGGATTCTGTGGGTGGGGAGGAATCCAGACGAGTTCCAGAGCAGCCGCAAACTCTGCATGCTTGCGCTCCTTGGTTTTCCTATCGAGACGGCTTCCTCTGGGATGGGGCATAACCAAGGTGGAAAAGCCCCACAGCTAAGTCCGACGATGGCCTCCAGTACCTTGCCCTAGAGAGGACTGAAACTGGATGATCCTGGATGCCGCCTGATGAGGACAAATTGCAGGTAGGGGGGAGTGGAATGGGGAGCTGCTCTTTCCTGCCCCGCTGGGGGTGTAAGCCTAGGCAGCATGGAGGTAGGCACCAGGAGGAGGTCCGGGAGAAGGTCTACCTGAGCACTGGATACCTTGGAGGACCCTGAGGGAGTGGTGAAGCTGCGGTGACAAGGGGGCACAAATAGAGAAAAAATATATATATATATATATATATATATATATATATAAAAGATAAGACTTGACAAATACAGGCATTCAAATGCTCTACTTAGTTACTATATGTAATGGGACTATTTCATATGGACATTATTGTTCTCTACGGTCTCTGTAACTCCAAGTATAATGCAGCCTGTATTTCACTGCCTTGCAAAAAGCACTGGACTACCCACAACTGACCTCACATTCTATGTGTTTGTGACATCACAGTCATTGTCAAGTTAAAGCAGCAGTACAACAAAACTGAGCAAAACATTTGACCCTACCTTTTTTCACTGTTAAAGATTCTAGGAATCTTCCTGTTTTATTTGGTGGTAAATGTTCCAGTTCAACCAAAATGTGAGTATTTTATAAATATTTCAATGTAGCTTTTTTCTCGTGGAAGAAAAGATGGCTAAGCACATTTGGCTTAGAAATACCACAGCAGATGCTGGCAAGGTTTAAGATCAAGAAAGTAAAAAAATTATTAATTTAAAAAAATTCAGGGTGCTCAGCACAGGAGGTACCTGGAAAAGTAAAGTTGACAGGTATGCTAATATCTGTATTAACTGTAGCTGGAACTAGTTTTTGGAAAAAAAATTTTTTTACTACACTGCTGCATTGCACTATGAGGTCTGATACTACAGCATTATGAAGTCATTTGGGGACATTTAAATATTGTAGCTTCTTATACAGACTTTTTTTCTCAACTTTGTGTCATAATAAAGGAAGACAGTTACAATTTTTTTACTGATTTTTATGTTTGCTTGCACGCATGTGCAAGAAACATATTGGGGCAGCTTGCTGCAGTAGTGAGTTGTGGAGGCACGGCAGTGTTTTTGCCAATGCCAGCAGCCCATTTTGGGGCTGGTCTGTGTAGCACCAATAGAGAATCACAATGTCCATGACAGCAGTGGTGTAGCTTAGCACCAACCTGAAACAAACTTGCCGCTGCAATCAGGGAGCGCCCCGTCATCAGCAATCAGCTGTTTTTGCTGCTGGGCGGTCTCTGACTGAAGCAGCGAATTAGATCTGCATTGTCTGGTGTCCCTTTCAATGAACAGGGCAGCGGCTTCCCGTCCGCCTCCTCACAGTCCCCACAGAAGCCAACAGACAGCCACCGCCTCCTCAGTCCCTCGTTAGAAGCCGACGGGGTGCCCAATCTCCTGTCAACATGCCCCCTCCCCAGTTCATTTGCTGATGGGTAACCCAATCCCATTGGCATAATGTAGCTCCCCATTTGTTGTGTGCCGAGGGCGTCCCCAAATCCCTCGCTCATATCCCCAGCCCCAAGCATACTGTATGGCAGACAGGGTGCCCAGTCCCTGCTGGCTCCAGCTCCCTGCCAACAACACTTAGGTGGCATGCTGGGAGCCCACCCCAGCATGCCAAAATCGTCCTGTTGTCTTTTTTTACCCTGTAAAGAAAATGGTCCTCGCTGTCTCTCGTGGTCCCCCCAACAACCTGCACCCATACTCTGCACACCTCACCTCCCCACACCTCCTTCTCCACATACTTACCTCTGAGCCCAAACCCGACGATCTTCAGTGGACCAGGAACATGTCTGCACTCTTCAAAGCCGACCGCGAACTGAAGAATTGCCGTAAGCTATATAATGGCATAAATGTTTTTTTTTTTCAACTTATTTGATATCTTGCCCATTTTTTGATTTTGGCACCAAATTTTCAACATGGGTTCTTGGGGCCCCTCCTTATGAATTCAATCACTGTCATGGTGTTATTCGTCCCGAAGGTGATTTCACGGTCATTTCGCTGAATCACCTTTTGGGACTGATTAATCTAAACAACAGTGTCACTGTTCATGAGGTAGCCTTTAAAATCCTATGTAGTAAATTTGTGAAACAATTCCTGTAATGACTGTTATGAGCGCATTGCGCAGTTTCCACGCACACTGTAACTTCGTGAATTTATTATATTTTTACTCAGATTTTCAACATTGGCATTTTTTCACACCTCCTTATGAACAGTACAGCTGACATTTTTCACATCCTGGCTGAAATGTGTTTTCGCACTTCTGGCGCAGAATAGCGTAGTCGCTGTGGGAAATCAGTGTTCGGGACAGATTAAGAAAATGACAGTGACACTGTTCATGAGCAGAGGTCCCAAAATGCCCATGTTGAAAATTTGGTGGCAAAAGTCCATAAAGTGACTGTGTTATGAGTGAGTGTTGCGCAGTTTCCATGCACACTCGTAACTTTAAAAATTTGTAATATTTCCACTCAAAAGTTTCAACATTGTCCATTTTGGACACCTCCTTATGAACAGTACAGCTGTCATTTTTCGTATCCTGCCCGAAATGTGTGTTTGCACATCTGGCACACAATGGCGTGGTCGCTGTGGGAAATCAATGTTCGGAACATATTAAGAAAATCTTAGTGATAGTGTTCATGAGCAGAGGTCACAAAATGCCTATGTTGAAAATTTGGTGAAATAATTCCACTAAATGACTGTTTTATGAGTATGCATTGCACAGTTTCCACGTATGCTCGGAAGTTCGAGCATTTTTAATATTTTCACTCCAGATTTTCAACATTGCCATCTCTTCACACCTCCCTATGAATGGTACAGCTGTCATTCTTCACATCCTGCCCGATCTGTGTTTTCGCACATCTGGCGCAGAATGGCATGGTCGCCGGAAATCAAAGTTCGAACACATTAACAAAATCACAGTGCCACTGTTCATGAGCAGAGGTCCCAAATGCATTCATGAGGTGGGGGTCACAAAAGGCCATGCTGAAAATTTGTAGTGCAAATACCAATAAACACCTGGGGCATTAGGGTTTCTAACCATAACGCCCCACCCTGTACAGACTGACAGGCATCAGGGTGTGCCTTTGATTGCCGGGCTGTAATGCTCATGCCATTCCACCCCACCCCTACCCTGAAGCCAGTGACAGGCATCGAGGTATGCCTTGGACTCTTGGATCCAGAATTCACCCCATTCTCCTATACTGCACCCATTTCAGCGTATGTCCTTATGAAATGGGGTGACTGTGAAGTTGAACACCCCAAGGCACACATCAGCACTTGTCGGTGTCTACAGGATAGGGTAGAGAAATGCCATGAGCGCTATGGGCAACGACTCAAAGGCACAACCCAATGCCTGTCCATCTCTGCAGGATGGAGGTGGGGTTGACATGAGTTCAATACTTGACTACCATTCCTATTCTGCATCTGTCTAACTCCTGCATGTCCAATGCTAATATCAGCAAGCAAACATTCGGCATTGACGAATGCTTGTTTTTTTACTGATAACATTACTGCAGGAGAACCTTTTACACATTCCTTTGCACTGACTTTCATTTTGATTGCAGTCATATAGCTAGAGTGTTTCTAGGATTCAAGACACCTCACAGTGTGTAAGCAACACACCCAAGAAACTATCAGGAACTCTTTGAGGCACTTTACAAACAGAGACTTTGCTGCCGTTACTAAAGTTTTCAGTTTATGCACGTTATGTGTAAACAGCATGATCATAATGAATCTATTTGTGCTGTGTTTGAATAAACTCTCAGAAGTGACTGGAAAACAGATTATGTATTATCATATTTAATTAAAACGTTGTCATCCAAGAAAGACATGCTGAACTGGGAGCAGCTGATTTCCAGGTGTGTTTGGGGTAAGGGGTACATAAGATAAGCACCGTCAACAAAGTACAGGTATGGGTGATACAGTTTATAAAGGTACAGTAAAAAATATATAGTACAATGTGGGTTTCATACAAATACCTGAACAGTTGATAAACAAACTGAAGATCTATGTAAGTACAGAGAGCAAAATGTTAAGTTTTATACCGGTCAGGCAAAGCACCTGTTTCTAATGAGCAGGAGTATAGATAATGGAAAACACAAATAGCCATCCAGATGAAAAAGTTAGTGATTGGCATGCAGTATAATCAAACCAAGTTAGTGATCAGTTGCCAAAAAAAGGCAGAAGAGCAACCGTAGGCTGGACAATTCTCAGCGAAAGAAACTCAAACCGAACATGCTACCACAAGATGTCACGTGCGCTGCAAGAAAACTGGTAAGAGATGAAACACACGAGCAGAGCACTCAAGAGTAAAGAGTCAAGACATGAATAGTCCTCGCAAGTCTAGCTACAAATAATAGAAATATTAGTATACCTGTCAAAATCACTTTTCTGGGTGCCTCCTATGCTATGCGCCATAATTTTTTTACATTTTCTCAGTCCTAGCCTGGTCTACAAAGCTACTTCTAAGCCAAATGTGGCAGCCATCTTTTTTTCTTAAGAGAAAATTAAATTAAAACATTTATAAAATACTCACATTTTGGTGGAACTAGAAAATGTTCCCACCAAATAAAATTGGAAGATGCCTGGAATCTGTTATGGTGAAAACAGGTAGGGTTAATCTTTTTTGCTAAATTTCATTGCACTGCTGCCTTAATAAACCTTTTTTTATTCGTGGCACATTAGTCTTGACTACTGTCTTGCCCCAAGTGCGCTGCTCTTCTAATTTGAACAATTCCCAGGCCTAATTCTTCAGCGACAGCTGCGAGAAGAAGGATGTGAGGCAGGAAGGGAGGCTCTCCAGGGTGAGGGGAGTCTCCTGGAGAATGTAGGTTGTCCAAATGACAGGCATTGTTTGTTAGTAAAGAAGGTACAGGGGCTGGAGTGACAGATGGATTAAATCTATGAGGGGTTGGCATGAGCAGGAAGGATGGCTTATCGGATCGTGTTATTCCACAGCCTGAAGATCAGCACGGCACCACCATGTATGAACCGCCGACTATCAAGTAGGGTTGCTCTGACTTCACCAACAGAATTGGAGTTGTTGATTTCAACCAATTTTCAGAATTAGGATGTTTAGAATTGCAGCCTGAAGATCCAAATTCCTAAACTGAGTGGGCAAATTGAATTGATAGTCTAGGAGGTACACCTTGAGCATGAAAACTCAAGGTCCCCATCTGCGAACAACGCTATGTTTCTATGGATCCTAAAACCTATTTTTAGATAAGAATTTCAGAATTAGGATTTCAAAACCAAATACAATTCCAATTTTGAGGTCCTTTAAGAATCTGAAGAAGAATCAGATAAGGAATCACAGCTTCCTAGGTTTCTAACCTGTACAGTTAGATCAGAGTCGGTGGATTCTGAGCAATCCCACTATTAAAGAGCTAGTGGAGCCAAAATAGTGAGACAGGAAAATAATAAAAGTTTTAAGAAGTAGTTAGTGGTAACTTTTTATTTCTGAAGTATTTTTCATTTTCCTTTTGCTCATTAGAAAGTTTTCTATGTGACAATTTTGTACTGGATGTGTGGAACAACTCTTTGCCTGGCAGCTGACACATCTGTCTCTAGCCTCCCCACACTACATCATCAGAACTGTGATTTCACTGACAGTGACATTACAACTGACTGGCCTGGCAGCTGCTGAGCGGCTGTTCCTAATCAACAGTGATGTCACAGTCTATGAGGTCACAAAGCTGAATATGTAATGTGGGGAAAGGAGCCAGATATGTCAGCTGCAAGGCAGACTGCTGTACCACACACCACACCTACTAAGACTGGATAAACAATCTTCTAATGAACCAAAAGGGAAAAGAAAAAGTACCTCAGATACAAAATAATAATAATAATAAGCTTTATTTTTACCGCACCTTTCTAAAAGCAAGGCGTCTTAACAGTAAAATACAAGAAGAACAAAACAGGATGCAGAGAACATAAATACAATAAATACAGGGTTTCAGGGTATTCAATAAAGTAACATCAAGAAATGTAGGCTTGATGCCATGGATAGGTCTTTAGGGCCTGTTTAAATCCCTCACAGTCGCGCACTCCCAAGCTGACAGGGTGAGAATTCAAAGGGCGGGACGCATACATAAATGCACGGCCCCTGAAGATTTAAAAAAACTAGAATCTCTAGCAACCCCTCATCAGCTGAGCGAGCGATCGCCTGGGGCAGTAAGGCACCGGAATCTCTTTCAGGTAGTCCAAGCCTAATCCATGTAGGGCTTTATAAGTCAAAGTGCAACTTAAAGGTGATCCACCAATGTCAGTAGCCAGTGCAGCTTACAGCATCGGAGAAATATGACAGGTTTGGGAGTGCCCATCAATAACTGGGCTGCAGCATTCTGCACTAGCTGCAAGTGGTGGATATCAACCCCAGGTAGCCCTAGATAAAGTGAATTGCAATAATCAAGGCACGAGGTCACAAAGGCGTGGACCAAAGTAGGCAGATCACCAGATGGAACTAGATGCTTAATCCTGAGATGTTCCTCAGATGGTAAAGGATGATTTGATGACTGCAGACACTCAGCGATCGCAGTGTCAACCCATCATCAAAAATCACCCCCAGGTTTCACACCCGCTAGAGGTAGGGAGTGGAACCCCCAAGAAAAGTCCCAAAGGTAAACCAGCACCCATCCACTCTATCCAGTGACCCGGTCCACAACCATCACCTCAGTCTTCTCCGAGTTCAACCTCAGCCAACTCAAATTCATCCAATCCTGGATTTCAGCGAGGCAGTTGTTAAATATCAGAGAGCTCTATCCTGGTTGGGCGCGAAGATAGGTACAGTAGAGCTGGGTATCATCAGCATAGCAGTGAAACCTCAGCCCATACCTTCTTACTATGTCTCCGAGGGCAGCATATACACTCAGCAACAACATGAGGGACAACACCAAAACCTGAGGTACCCCACACGACAGAGAGACTGGGGTGGAGGAATAAATCTCCAACATCACTCTCTGAGTTCTGCCAGTGAGAAAAGATCTAAACCACCTAAGGACTATACTAGACAGACCACAGATGCACCTCAGGCATTTGAGAAGAACTCCATGGTCAAAAAGGTAATGGTTAACTGCATTTAAAAACTAATATTAGCTTTTTATGCAGTACACTTGTTCTTTGAGGAAAATGTTTAGGGCAAAATGTCAGAAAGCAAGACAGAGGTGGTCCAGCTGAGCTAGTGAAGTCTCAGAACTGTGCCAGAGGTAATAATATCATAGTCAAAAAGAGAGGTGAACAGGTTTTAAGCAATCTCTCATTTGCCAGCAGTGCTGAGGCAGGATTCACTACAGTGGAGGCGTCAAGTTGGTGGAGGAGTTTAGCAGAGAGGTAGTCCATATGAACCTTATTATCAGTTTAGAGGCACTGTCTACAACTTATTTACTTCTCAGAGCACTGCCTCCAGTCTGGTAGCCTTTATGACATGGCTACGTTTGCACTTTTTATTTATTTTTTTATTTATTTAAAGTCTAGGAAGTACACCTTTGAGCATGTGAGCTCATTTACAGATGTTCTGCATCAAGACATGGACAAACACATAGAGCAGCTCACTGGAACATTGTCAATAAACAATCGCGTGTCAGCTATGTTCAAATAGCTGGCTAGTTACAGGAGGTGACAGAAGCTGTTGAGGGTCATTTGCATTAATACAAATTAAAATCGGTAAAACTATTTACAACGAGTCATCAGACAGAAGGGTGGTGCAGATAAAATAGTATACCAGGTCCACAATTTACAATTAACTATGGAGACTAGAGGAAAACGACACAAGTGAAAAGTCAGAGGAAGCATCTGGAAGCAGAGCTCGGAGAGAACACTGCTTTTAGGGCCTTCTTAAAGCGTGACTTCCTGGGACGGTGGGACGCCGCGCAGTGTACTCAGGGAGTTCATTTGGCAGCACGTGCTGTAAAAGAGCACGTACCCAGACTGGTTTTGCCAGAGGGGACATGTAGGGCCTGTCCAGCCATGTACTTTTTATTAGTGACAAATGAAACATATATATATATACAAATAATACTCAGTAAAGTATAACAGAAATGACTGGAACAAAGTCTTTAAGCCCTTTCTTGAATAATTTTTTTTTTTAAAGATGGCTATAACACTATTTTATGTAATACATGGAAGCTAAACAGTTTTTCAGAAATCCTCTATACTGCAAGGGATCCAGCGTGCCTTGACCAGGCCACGGACCCCTCAATTTCTGGAACCTAAACAGTTTTTCAGAAATCCTCTGTACTGCAAGGGATCCAGCGTGCCTTGACCAGGCCACGGACCCCTCAATTTCTGGAACCTAAACAGTTTTCAGAAATCCTCAGTACTGCAAGGGATCCAGCGTGCCTTGACCAGGCCGTGGACCCCTCAATTTCTGGATCCTAAACCGTTTTTCAGAAATCCTCTGTACTGCAAGGTACTAGCCCTGACTTTTGGATTTGGTACCAGTGGAAGCTGATTTCCAAGTGACCCACACTATCTCCTACTGAACACGTCTCTAACTACTGTATCTCCCTTGAATTTATGTGCCAGGGTTTAATAATTTGTTCAATCCTTACACTCATTTTGAGTTCTGAGTTGATATTAGAAGTGAATTTTGAGCTTTGACTGTGTAAATCCTTCTTTTGCTCTCTGCCCTGCAACCTTTCTCCTCGCTCCTCCTCCTCCCCCAGACCATCTGCTTTGCTCTCTGACCCTGCCCACTTCTATTATTCTCTTTGTTCTGATGTAACAAGCCTACTCCTTCAGCCTTTAAAAATCCTGTTTTTCTACTTTATTTCAGGGATCCAGCGTGCCTTGACCAGGCCACGGACCCCTCAATTTCTGGAACCTAAACAGTTTTTCAGAAATCCTCTGTACTGCAAGGTACTAGCCCTGACTTTTGGATTTGGTACCAGTGGAAGCTGATTTCCAAGTGGCCCACACTATCTCCTGCTGAACACATCTCTAACTACTGTATCTCCCTCTGTGTCTGTAGTTGAATTTATGTGCCAGGGTTTAATAATTTGTTTAATCCTTAGTCATTTTAAGTTCTGAGTTGATATTAGAAGTGAATTTGTAGCTTTTTTGTGCCTGCTGTACTACGTGGTAATAAATACAACTGGACAAGCTAATAACAATTCCTAGTTTTACTCTCAGTACTACATTGTATATTATTGCCATTATTGTTTTACTCTCAGTACTACATTGTGTATTATTGCCATTATTGTTTTATTCTCAGTACTACATTCTGTATTATAACTCTGTATATCTGTGTTTTCCATGGTAGACCCAGGGTACTTCCACTACCCTCAGACTTTGTTGTATCCAATAGTGTTCACCCTGTTGTACATGATTTTCACTTTGTTTTATTGTTATATTGACGTGGAGCCTTTGCAAAGGAATCTCTGACTCAAAGGTTTGCAATTCTGATTCTTCTATAAATAAATAAACAAAGGAGATAGACTGGTGGGTTGTTTTTTTTTTTAAAACCTAAAGAGGAGTTTTAAAATCTCAGTATCCAAAATCTATCCTAATCTAAAGGTATTGCTCTCTTTTCTTCCAATTCTGCAATTGCCCATGGCTGGGGAGGGAGAGTGAAACTGGTGGTGGCAGCAATGCTCAGCGCGCACTATAATGCAGCAACCCCTCCCGCTCCCGTGCTGCAATATAGTGTCAGTACTGGCTATCAGCCCAAGTTCCTGGTGTCGTACTAAAACTCATGACCTTCTGGTCTTCCACATCCAGAGGCAGCATGCAATCTACTGACCTAATGACACTGTGACATGCAGGGTGGAAGGAGAGGACCACAGGATCAGCAAGATAAATACTTTAAAATACAGCAAAGTATTGCATTAAAAATAACTTGTCTCTTCTGTTCTGGGAAGTTGTTTCTAGATCACAGTGTGCACTTACCCTAAAAGTGATTACCCAGCATCTTTCATAAGCCACCACTGTACTTGTGGGACTTGGTAAAAACAGAAATGTTTAGCTGGGGAGGGGGGCTGTAAAGCTCTGTATGAAAGGCATATTGTGAGGAAAACCACCACAAAAAAAATGAGGGTCCTCTTTTTCACATATAATAAACTTTAAAAAAATGGGCTCAGTCTGTCTTTCATGAAGTTGTCCATTTCTGTTTTGATTAAAATTTAAGCCTGGGGATCTGTTCTTTTTTTTTTTTTGGAAGGGAACTAGAAATAAGAAAGTGGAGTATGGCGGCTGTGCTGCTGTTTACTTTCACTTAACACCAAGGCAATATATTTGATACTGAACTGTTGCAACCTAGCTAAGTGTGGGCTTGGGATACTTATGACATTTCAAAATAGAAACAAGGAGAGGAGGGGAGGGAGAGAGAGAGAGAGAGAGAGAGAGAGAATGAATAATGGAATAAATTCCATGCAATTCAAGTTGTGCTCAAAATACAGAATACTATATGGCATGGGCAAAGATGCATTACAAGGCATGTTTCCATCAGAAGTGCTGATGACATCATAACATCATCATAACAACATCAGAGTCAAAAAGTGGAAAAAGGTTTTAAGCAATTTCTCATCTGCCAGCAGTGCTGAGGCAGGATTCTCTACAGTGGAGGCGTTGAGTTTGTGAAGGAGCTTAGCAGAGAGGAGTCTATATGAAACATGCTATCATTTTAGAGGCACTGGTCTATGTCTTATTACTTCTCAGAGTGCCACCTCCAGTCTGGTAGCGCTACTTTTGCACTTTTATTACTGACAAAATGGTGTACAGTGATATGAGTTGGTATGTTGAGTGGCTCAGCATGAGCCACTCAATATTACCGCCCGTAGTTACAGCGAGTGCTGAAACAGATCGCTATATCCTGTAGAGCAAATGTGGTGTGGTGCTAGAAACATAGAAACATAGAAGTTGACGGCAGATAAGGACCTCAAGGCCCATCCAGTCTGCCCATTTCTTTTTCTACCTTATAAATGTGCCATCGGCCTATGCTCTGTCAGTGACCTATCTATTCATAGTCATTTGTATTGCTCCCTTATGCCTATCCCATGCCTGTTTGACCCTGCACTGTATTCATAGCCACCACTTCTTGTGGTAAGCTATTCCATGCATCTACCACCCTTTCTGTGAAAAGAATTTCCACACTCCTTAATCGCCTCCTCTAATCTTCATGCTGTGTCCTCTTGTCCTGCAATTTTCTTATATTTAAACATGTAGACTCTTTTCACCTTGTTTATGCCCTTAAGGTGTTTAAATGTCTCGACCTCATCCTCTCCCTCCTTTGCTCAAGGGTATACATATTGAGCTCCGTTAATCTGTCCTCATATGTCTTCTGATGCAGTCCCTGCACCATTTTGGTTGCCCTTCTCTGGACTGCCTCAATTTGGTTAATGTCCTTGTGAAGGTGTGGCCTCCAATACTGCACTAGTACCTTCAAGATGGGGCCCTAACCAATGTCTTGTACAGAGGATTGGCCCTCCCTCACTTTGACTTGTGATACTCCCTTACTTCAATACACCCCTAACACCCCTAGGCCTTACCTACTGCTTTAGAGGTCTGCTTGATGATTTTAGGTCATCAGTGATGATGATGCCCAAGTCTCTTTCTTCCTTTGTGACTGCTAGCAACTCCTCTCCCAGCCTATAAGTGGCTTCAGGGTTTCTCTTCCCTATGTGCATGATTTTGCACTTCTTTGCATTAAATCCAGTTGCCACTCTTCTGACCATTTTGCTAGTTTATCCAGATCTCTTCTCATTCTGCCCACCCCATCTGGATCATCTACTCTGTTGCAGATCTTGGTGTCATCTGCAAACAGACAAGCCCTACCTCAGTCCATCTGCGGGTCACTAATGAAGATGTTGAATAGGACTGGCCCCAGGACTGTCCACAGAGGTACCCCACTTGTGACTTGCTCTCTTCTGACTGTATACCATTTACCACCACTCTCTTTTTCTGCCAGTCAACCAGTTTGCCACCCAGTTGACCAACTTCTGACCCACCCCGACCTACCTAGCTTATTTATCAATCTTCTATGTGGAACAGTGTCAAAAGCTTTGCTGAAGTCAAGGTAGGCGACATCAACTGCTCCCCTTGGTCCACCACTCTGGTTACCCAGTCAAAGAAATCTGAGATTAGTTTGACAGGACCTTCCTTTTGTAAACCCATGCTGTCTTGGATCCTGTGCCCATAGTTCCAGGTGTACTATCCTTTCCTTAAGAATTGCCTCCATAATCTGCCCACTACTGAGGTAAGACTGACCGGTCTGTAGTTCCCATCCTCCTCCCTGCTACCACTCTTGTGGAGCGGGATCACATGAGCCCTTCTCCAGTCTTCTGGGACCTCTCCTGTGCTCAGAGACTCACTAAACAATTCTGCTAATGGCTCTGCTAGTTCCTCCTTTAGCTCCTTAAGTACCCTGGGATGTATGCCATCAGGTCCCATTGCCTTATCCACCCTGAGCTTAGCAAGCTCTTGTAGGACCCACTGTTTTGTGAAGGGAGTACATACCTCCTCCCCTGTGTCCATGATGCTGAGCTGTGGCCCTCCTACCTTCTCTTCAGTAAATACTGAGCAAAAGTATCTATTTAGGATAGATGCCTTTACACCTCCTCCTCACATGCTCCCTTTTCTCATTAAGCTTAGCAATAGCCCCTCTGGACTTTCCTCCTTTCACTAATGTATCTATAGAAAGTCTTGTCACCTTCTTTTACTGTTCTTGCTAGTGTTTCCTCAGTTTGGGACTTTGCCTGCCTTACTGCCTTACCTGCTTCCCTTAGGGCAGTTTGGTATGCCTCCCTATCTTCATCCCGCTGTGTTCCTTTATATTTTCTGAAGGCCAGCCTTTTGGCTCTGACCTTTCTATACTGTATTTGAGAACCAAAGTGGTTTCCTTCTTCTTTGCACTTCCTTTTCTGTCTAACACAATGGGATGTTGCTTCCAGTATTGTATCCTTAATGCTTGCCCACTTTGCCTGTGTACCTCCTCACCTGTGTTTCTTTTTGCCAGGGCTAGCTTAACTCTGTTGGCCATCTTATCAAAGTCAGCTCCTCTGAGAGTCCCATATTTTTGCCTTGGAATGGGATGATTTAGATGTAGTAGCCAAATTGAACCATACCATGTGTGATCACTGGACCCGGTGACCTTCTGCAAGAGATCTGGGATCCCTCTTTGTTAGTCAGTACTAGATCTAGGATAGCCCTGTCTCTTGTGGGTTGCTGTACCAGTTGTTTGAGGCCCTCCCCTGCAGGAATCCACTATGAGTCTAGTTCTGGCAGATGTTCCTGCTGGTATTGACCAATCTATATCTGGCATGTTGAAGTCTCCCATTATCAGAACCTCCCTTTAGCTGTCATGTTTTGTATATCTTCTAACAGTAATGTGTCTATGTCCTCCTCTGGTCTGGGGGCCTGTAGACAACCCCAGTTCTTATGGCTGTCCCATTTCCTGTTTCCAGGGTGACCCACAGTTCTTCTGGCTCCTTATGTGTATTCTGAATTTCTGTAGCTTTGATATTTTCATTAACATACAGGGACCTCCTCCCCTTTTTGCACCTCGGTCTCTTCTAAACAATACATAGCCAGGTACTGAAGTCTCCCAAGTGTGGTTACTGGTAAACCACGTCTCACTAATTGCTACTATGTCCAGTTTACCTCTGACATTATTGCCTGCGGTCTGGGATCTTATTTCCCCAGGCTGTGAGCATTTGTACATGATTTTCCATTGGCCAGATTTTGGTGTGTTAGTTGTTGGGTGAAGTTTGGCATTACCCCTGTGCATCGTATGGGGAGACAAACCTTTTTCTTACCTGGTGAGATGCAAATGAATGGCAAACACGCTGAATTCCTGCTTGACCACTAGCTTGAGGGGAGGGGTGTTCTCTTCCTATTCGAACGCATGGGGTGCTGCACCCTCTCCCCATTTGCTAGTTTAAATATTCTGCAAAAGACGCCAAACTTCTGCCCCAATGCACTGACTCCCTCTTTAGTCAGATGCAGTCCATCAAATTTAAAGAACTTTCGCTCCCAGAACTGTTGCCAGTTCCCTACAAATCTGTGTCCTTTCCCGGCAACAGTCCTTGAGCCACGGTTTAGCTCCCTATCTCCTTCTCTGACCTTCCAGTCCATCTGTTCCTTCTCCCAGACTGGCAGGATCTCAGAGAAGGGGTACCAATTGAGGTAGATGATGGTTTGTCACCCAGCTTAGTCAGGTGTTCCTTAGTCTCCACAACTGACCCGGCTGGCGAGATCATTAGTCCCTATGTGTACTAGGACATCAATGTTTTCTCCTGCTTTGTGAACAATTTTTAGCAATGCGGTCAGTACTCCCATGCTGATGTACCTGGGAGACATCTGACCATCACCCTAGCTGGAGATGGGTATCAACTCCCAGATCATGGAGTCTCCTATGATCAAGTTTTTGGATTTCTTTGTGCTTATTTAGTTTTGGTTCCTGATTTGGGTGAGTCATTGTTGTGCTGTCCTGTGCGCAGTGTCCTGCTCTGCAGTGTCTTCTGCCTCTTTATTTGATTTCAGAGATAGAGGGGCAGATACCTGTTTGTAACGTTTATATGGTTTTGGAAGTGTGTTGAAGCAGAGAGGTGATGGGCACCTGATTTGCTCCTCCTAACCACCGCAACACCTCCTGGACCAACTACCCTCTGCGATCCGAGGGTTTTCTGTTGGATGCTGGAAATGGCGGGTGGTTCTTATAATGTATTTCCTCTTCAATATGATTTAGAACGTGCAATCTCTGCCCATGCTGGCCGGAGCTGAGACCTGAGTCTCAAAACCAGCCATGTAGGGACAGTGTCCTAAATCCTGTAAGACTGTCCTTCTGAAAATTGTTCACACCTGCAGTTAATGAAATCCATTCCAAATAAGTTGCTGGGTTTGTAACCTAGTCAGAGTAATTAGAGGAAAAGGAAAAAAAAAAAAAATGCAAGTAATGGTTTAATTGTGCTTTGTTTAACTTGTTATAACAAGTTAAATTACTAGTGCTCCTGTAAATGAGATCACCTTGCGGGAGGCCCCACTGATCCGCCTTCCTGCTCTGCCACAGGAAAATGTCACAACTGTGGTACCCTATAAAAAGGAGGGAAGCGTGGGGTGGTTAGATGGGGGTGGGTGGCTGGCCCTTCCTGCCTAAAAAGAAGAACCAATGACGAAAGAACAAGGAGGGTGAGCAGAAACAATCAGTCAACAAACAAATGGAGTAACCCTGAAAGCTTATCCTAATGTTAGATAAAACTATAAAACCTGTAAAAGCACCACCTGTAATAATTTCAGAGAAGATATACCCTGTAAAGAAACACTTTGCTCAAGAGAAAATAAAGCAGTAACAGAAAGATATACCTTGCAAAAGACAATTTGAATCAGAAGATTACAGCAGTAATTGTTAGCACAACTCCAGGCACACCTCAGTAATAATGCAGAAGAAGGTATACCAGCAACAACAATTTGAATCAGAGAAAAAATAAAACAATGAAATGTTAGCTGCCAAACAGTAGCAACCTTGCGTAGTAAAAAATCAAAACATCACTTACACAGTAAATCTGCTTAGCCAAACTAAGTCTTAATCCTTCTCCCTTGCTCTGGTAAGTTTCTCTACTCTGCCTTTCAAGCAGTCTTAGAAGGAAAGAGCCTTAGTGTGAAGCCAGGTGCCTTGGCCAGCAAACCAAGTCTTCTACCTCTGTAGATGGAATGAGTAAGTGGAAATACCAAGGTCCGAATTATTGTGAAAAGCTACTCCAGACAAGGAGAGGCAGGTCGTCCAAGAGATTCAGTGCTTGCAGGGCGTTTATTTAGTACTGGTGGGTAGGGAGACACAGTCACAAGAGAGTGGACACCACAACAACAGAACGATAGAGAGAACAGAATTACTCTTATCTAACACTTCTGAAATAATTACAAAAAGGAGTTTTGAGATGCACCTTGGCCTTTTGTCACTTATAATTCTAAAATTCCTTAGCAGTAACCTGTAAGTGCAACTAGTACTTAGACACAAATCAGATGTTGTTCACTACCCACAGTATACAATTTTACAATGACCACAGAATCCTCACAAAGTACAATTATCAAGTCTTCATGCACGTTGTTCCTCATTGGTAGCTACAAGGAAGTAACAGAACTGTAGAACACTAAGACACAATTCCCCAGCACGGACCTAGTTAAGGCCACTGGGGTGGTGAGAGGTTCTGTAAACTGACCATAGGTTTCTGGTAAACCCACTCTCTAAGGCTGCCAGAAAGAAAGAAACCAGAGAAGCTGATTCCTGGAATAAACCCACTTATGGGCTGTCGGATCTAGCGCTGTATGCAAAGGATTCCTCAGCCAAAACCCACTTCTAGGGCTGCCAAGGATGAAGAGAAGCCAGGAGATGCATGGTGATGAATCCACTGGAGGACTGCCACTACCTGGACGATGCTGCAGCGCTGCAAGGGCCAGCAAGACTTCAAAGGCTCTGAGGTGAAGATGGATCTCCGATGCAACCAGGAACCAGAAGGATCTGAAGTGAAGATGGCTGATTCTGTAATCTTGTCACAAGGAACTAGAACAAACAAGGAAATGGTGGACGATCCGAACTGGGCTTCAACGGACTCAACTTATGCGAACGACCAGGAGGCGAGGACCAGGTTCTTTTCCAGGACGGGCACACTGTTCTGCAGAGGGCAACCACTTCGGGATATCCAGATCAGGAACCAAATGAAACTACACTGGCACGGTGGTCGTGATGCGCTTGAACTTCGGCGAACATAAGTTTGAACTGTGGAACAGAAAATGGCGGATGCGACTTGTACAAATGGTGGTGAACTCAACTTTGATGAATGACATGGATGGAGCAGATGATCTGATGGTCAGAAATGTTCTGGTGAAGAATGATAATGTAGACGTCTTCCTCCGGGTAGAGACTGATTCTGGACACGTAGAACAGCAGACCACACCATGGAACATCAATGTGCTGGAAGACTGGACTATCTCCATATGCTGGCAACAATGCAACTATTAGGTACCCCTTTTGCAATGCCAAGAGAACTGCGTAATGACTGGATAATTTGCTAGAAGACGGGGCAAATTATCAATTTTGGGGCAATTATTTACTTGTGGGGCAATTGTTCAGCTGCATAGAACAATTGTTCTAATGCACAGGCAATTGTTCAGATGCTAGGGCAATTGTTCAAACAACCAGGGGCAATTGTTCAAACAACCAGGGGCAAATAACCACAATCCTAATGTCACAATGCAGTCTTTGTGCTTTTAGCCAATACACAATTGTTCAGATGCTTGAGCAATAAACAGTTGTATAAATAGTACAGTCGTTGCAGTTACGTTGTAACCTATTGTGAGCTAAGCACCCTTGAATGGACCCTTTCCTGACTGTAGAGCCTTCCTGAATAGGATCTGGCTACCCCTGACATTTCGCTATGAATGCCCCAATTACTATATTAGGGTGTACCACTTGCCACTATACCAGTTGCCCTCAACACTGGAGGCCTAAATACCTTGTTTGCTACAGGGCATATATGTCCTACTTACTACTAGGCTGGCTTGCCTTTGCTGGCTAGGCCTGGGCTGCCCTTACTACCACTAGGCTGGCTTGCCCTAACTCACTAGGCTGGGGTTCCCTTACCACCACTAGGCTGGCTTGCCTTTGCTGGCTAGGCCTAGGCTGCCCTTTCTACCAGTGGGCTGGCTTGCCCTCGCTCACCAGGCCAGGATTCCCTCTTAATATGATGGGCCTGGTGCCTCCTTTACATCGGGCCTGGCACCCTCTGAAATGGGCCTGGTGCCCTATTAACTGTGGGCCTGGTAGCCGTTCCTTCACTGGGCCTGGTGCCTTGCTTTATTCAGGGCCTGGTGCCCTTCTTTACATTGGGCCTGGCACCCTCCATTTATTGTGGGCCTGGTAGCCCTTCCTTTACTGGGCCTGGTGCCCTCTGTTTATTGTGGGCCAGGTAGCCCTTCCTTCACTGGGCCTGGTGGACCTTATTTTACATTGGGCCTAGCACCCTAACCTGTGGGCCAGGATTGCCTGTTTTTATTGTGTGGCCCTTTAAATATCTGGCTCAAGAGAGCCTGCTGTCACTCCTGGGTGAGTTGCCTCTTAATCCCGCCCTCCTATGAATATTTATTGGCCTTGCTTGGCCTTACTGTCCTGGCCCCTCCTGTGGGTGTCGCTACTCGCCTGCCCTCCTGAATATCAGTTAGGTCCTTGTGACTGACTGTCCTGTGGTGCTCAGCTGCCTCCCAGGCGCCTACTGCGCCAACAGTAGAAATAAAAAAAAAACAGCACAGTCTCTCCTTTACAGGTGGTCAGCATGCTTCATGTGCTGCCACCGACTCACCACTCCTCGGGCTGCTTTGATGCTGATCGGGAGGCGACAGGTGCCTTGGCAGTGGGAGGGAGTGCACAGGCAGTGCAAGGGACATTCAGGGGCCTCGGGAAGGCCGACAGAACGAATGGCGATGCGGCGCTTCTATGCCACCGGCGGGGGACCAAAATTAAACTTTTAAAATAAATGAAGGGGCAAAATAAAAATGGACCGGGCTCTTAAGCCCCAAAACGGCCAAACTGGTTGCTCTCTGTCTTCATGGTGCTCTGATGGCACCACCGACTGCGCCACACAACTTCGGGGCAAAACAGCAGCTACTTGATGGCTTCACTAGCCGGAGCCAGAGCAGGCACACACAACAGCCCTTGGGGAATGGCTTCAACCCTCCCAGTAAGCCTTCCTGGTTCCCCTTAACTTTCTGTGTCCTCTCCTCTCCACAGCTAGCAGGAACTGATCACAAAAACAGTTTTATTTTTTTGAAGATAAACCTTCTAGTTCTAGAGTGTTTTAGACTGGAATGCTGTGCATGAGCAGCTCAGCACAGCATTCCATCCAAGCCATTGTTATATGTGCTGCAGTTAATTCTACTTTTCACAATGTTTTAAGTGCACAGGGCACTTTTCTTTATTAATTATAGTGTTTCCCTACTATAGGAAGGAGAATTAACTTGCGAGGGGCCCCTTTTTATCTATCCCCCTGCAGTCTACACTTGCAGCAGGCACCCTGGGTACCTGTGAAACCCCCAATTCAAATGTTTATTTGCTTTTTCTGTGATGCCCCAACTTTGGGGCATTACAGTAGCAAGGAGCTACACTCACTACAGCAGCAGGATATAAGATGTTGTTTGGTCAAGCCCTGTCAAGCTAGCTGTAACCCCCCTGCAAATGGGGGTTCCCAAAAGACTTCCAGGAGTTTGCTTGAATGCTCCAAGCCTGAATGGTGTTTGGCGTTTAAGCCATTTATCAGTGAGTGTTTTTAGAACCTCTGGTACTGTCTCTTTAAGAGCTGTCTGCTTGCAGACATAATTAGTTTGTATGGGGGACTGTGTGTTTCTTTGATTGAGTACCACTCAAGCTGCTGCCAATTCACTCCATTTTGCAGTCACTAGGAGTGCAAAGGAACCTATCTGAAAGATGTAACTGTTTGCCAGAAATCATTTACAGTAATAATGAAATTACAGTTTGTCTAACCTGCTTTCTTTGCAGTCAGAACTGTGTCTGCCTAGTTCCCCATTCTGGTTTTGAACTGCTGAACTGGACCAATCAGTGTGGGGTAGCTAGCTCTAAAATGGTGCAGCATGACGAATCAGAACTTGGACTCATAATGTGAGCCAGCCCCAAGAGGATTGTATGGGCAGTGACTCTGGGAGATGTAGTTTAGACTGCGCGCCTTTTTGGACCAACAGCAGCAGTCTATTGTGAGTGACAGCCAATCCAGTCAAGAACTGGGAGGAACTAAAGGAAGTGCCCGTTTTGTCTGTTGGAGTTTCAGTTTTAGATCTGGCAGTGAAGGGAAAGAAACCTGTGCTCCTTCAGTGCACAGTTTCAGTCAAAAACGTGTGTAAGGCCCAGAGTTCGGTCTGCAGCTTGTGTAACTGCTTGTTAGGACTGAATCCATCCTGTGAAAAGAATCAAAGGATCTCTAAGAGTAGAAACCAGGCTCACCCTGTAGAAGACTGAAGAAATTGTTGAATTGCACTCGGTCTGTCAGGAACTGAATCTGCTGTGTGTTCTCCCGGGTATTGTGCAGTAATTGCGATCGGGATAGAGAAGCAGCCTGCCTGGTATAGTACTTTCTTTTTTTTACCATATAAATGTGTGAAGAGTCTCGTGGAGCTCAAAAGTAGCCCTGCTGACGTTGAAGGACCCTATCTTGTTTGGAGGTCGTGAGTACTAATTCAGGGTCACTCCCTGTTGAATTGCCACATTAAATCCAAATGGAATCACTGTACTGCTGACTGTTTAAGCTAATTTTTTCTTTTCACTGTGAGAGGGCCCTACCAGCTGCCACGGTTTG
Source organism: Neoceratodus forsteri (assembly GCA_016271365.2). Classification (NCBI taxonomy): domain Eukaryota; kingdom Metazoa; phylum Chordata; order Ceratodontiformes; family Ceratodontidae; genus Neoceratodus; species Neoceratodus forsteri. The sequence continues at coordinate 1,101,334,875 of CM057451.1, forward strand.
GACTAGCCACCAGGGCTTGGGCACCCAGGGACAGTAACTGGTAGGGATAGGGCCCATCGCACAGAGCCATAGGTAGATAGTAAAGTGATAAGCTAATTAACCTGATTTCCCTGTCCTTGTTATATCCCCCTAAATAAATCAGAGCTGCTTGTTTCAGCAAAGTTATACTGCCTGAGGTATTTGTCTATGTTAAAGTACTGTACTGTGATTGTTGCACTGTATCTTATTTCACAGGAGGTCCCAGTGCCGGAACCAGACCTGGGGTAAGTGTATACTGTGAAGGTAATTTGATATATTGTGTGGGCCACTAGTGGGAAGAAAGGGGGTTGCAGTGTCCCAGAGGGCTGTGACCAGTTAGTTTAACTATTGCAAACCCTGACCTCTGGGTGGAGGCACCGCCATTGGATCCAGGCCCTCAACCTGTTAGTGGCAAATCAGGCAGGGGTAGTAGCCCCTGGGATAGCGCCATCTAGGGGTTACATCTTGGAGGCTCACCGCTGGGATTGTGTGTCCTCTAGTGGCCATATTACGTAACCACTGTTAAGAAAAAATGGGTACCCGACAGAAGTGGCTGTGCACCGCTGGTGGAGTGGTGTACTGGGAGGAGATTGACCCCCAAAATGCTATGCTTATCCTGGACATCCCCTGGGTATCAATATGGACACTGTACAGGAGTACTTTCCAAGGTGGAAGGTTTACAAAACCCTGTGGTGGTGGGTCGGCATGCTAATCTGCTCACCCACACTTTCCTGGCCCTAGTAGAGTTTAAGGATCCCATAGATAGCTCCAAAGTGCCACAGACCATTACCCAGAGGGAGCACTCACTGCCTGGAGAGTGATAACTAAGTACAGTAAAGACCCGGGGAATGACCCCACCACTGTCTGAAACTTTGAGGAGAAATTTGCTAAATGGTTGCTGGGGAAGGAAAACTGTGGAGGACTTGAAGAAACTATTCTTGCCACCTGGGGTGTTCCTCCCCAACACCCTCTCCCGCTCCAGTACCCGTAATGGTGGCTAAACCAATGCAGACTCCTATTTCTGCACCTGCCATTAGTCACGACTCTTACAGGTTGAGGATCTTCTCTGGCACCTCCCACCCCCAAGGGAGGATGACTGGGAGACCTGGATAGACTATGTTGTCCCCAAGTGCTAGAATGGCAATGCTCGGAAGGCGGCGAAAGAGGGTTAGTGAGAGCCTCCGAGGTCCTGCCTGGCTGACCATCAGTGCTAAACGGGCCAGTAACCCTGAAGTGACTGCACAGGCCTATCTTGAGGCCTTGGAGAATGTGTATGGGAGCTCAGATTCTGATGAAGACCTATGGTGGAGAGTAAGAGATGCACAACAGTACCAAGGGGAGTTGTTGTCTGTGTATGTATCTCGCTGGAAAAATTGTTGCAAGAATGCCTCAGAAAGGGTAGTTTGCCAGCGATTGAACTGGACCGAACCAGGCTGGACAGGATCCTTAAGTCTGCCCCTTCTCAGAACTGCTGTTGCTTCAATTACGCCTGGCAAATCGACTGGAATCCCACCCTCTTATGATGAGTTAATGAGAGAAATTCGAGGAGTTGAGAGAAGGCACCGGGAGGGACCTGCATCAATAGCTGCGGCTATGACCCGAGTGACTGAGGTGGCCCATCATGAAGTTCAGGGGCAGAGGTTGGCAGTCAATGAGTGCACTGATAAGGAAAAGATATGCCACAATGGGACGAACTGTTGAGAGAGATCCGGAATTCAAAACAGTCCCTTTATGAAGGCCACGCCTGCAAGTACGGGCCCCGACCTATATCCGACTGCATCTACTAGGGGTGGGGATACCCACCCATGTATCTCCTGCTGATAACAGCTCGAACTTGATTCCTTGACCATGGAAGTGGAGAAACTGACGAGATGTCTCCAAATGCTTATCACGCAGCAGACAGAGATGGCACCAAGGTTTCCAGTTAGTAATACCCTGCCCTGGCTCCCAGTGTGGCGCCTCGGCCAGCTCAAACTCCAGAAAGTATGTTTTGCTATAATTGTGGGAAAGATGGGCACATGAAAAGGGAATGCCGGTCCCAAAAGACACTGACAAAGTTGCATATAGGCTACAAGGAGAGCTTGAGAACAAATCAGTGGTTAAGAGGTGCACGAAATGATCCCAGTGAGGGCACCAAAATGCTAACTCACGTCCTTTTGTGGCAAGGTCAGTTGCCCAGGCCCCCACTACCGCCTCTCAGACTGGTCCAGAATAGTGGGTCTCTCCATGGAGACCACTGTAAAGGTGAATGGAGTGTCTACAAGAGCTGTATTAGACAGTGGCTCCCAAATGACAATCATGTTCCAGGATTGGTATCAAGCATTTGTCAGGACGTACCCTTACAACCATTAGAAGGACTGCATGTATGGGGGTTAAGTGAGAAGGCCTACCCCTATTCGGGTATATCGAATTTAGCTGTCTTTCACCTCCGTGGCTGGAGTGGCCGAACAAGTAGAGACCCTAGCCTTAGTGTGTCCCCCACTGACTGTAGGATGGTGTCCTTTGTTGATTGGAACAAATGCTCATATGTTCGGAAGGCTGGCACAGTTGTGTTATGAAAAACAGGGTCAAAGACTAGTAGAGCTTTAAGAGTTCCGGCTTTAATTAAGAAGGCCTATGAGGCACAGAGAGATGCTGAAAAATAGAACCAGAGGAACCGGTCGGAATTGTATGGAAGAAGGATCCTGAGTCTCTGATCCTGGCGCCAAATGCCCAGTGTACTTACAGGAGAGGTCCATATCAGAAAGGATGTTAAGAACAAAATATTAATGTTGGATGCACCAGGCGATGGAAAATTGCCAGAGGGACTGCTGGTCAAGCCTAGTATTTTGCCCGCTAGAGCCATGCTTATGCCAGAAGGGTAATGGTCCAAGTTCATAATGTGTCCTGAAAGAGACATTCGAGTAAATAGAGGTTGCATCCTGGCTAATGTGCATTGTGCAGACATCTGCAGTGCTGCCCAGCAGCAAGAGTTCAAGGAAGAAGACAGAGTAACGCCTGACTTGTTTGATTTCGCATCCCCGCTGCCAGCTGAATGGAAAGTGAGGATCAGTGAGAAGCTTGCCCAGAGAGACCAGGTGTTTTCTTTAAAGAAATGGGATGTAGGATGCATGCAAGGAGCTGAGCACAATATCCGCTGCATGACGAAAGACCATTTCATGAGAGGTCTCGACGCCTGGCACCTGCTGACATAGATGATGAGACGGCATCTGCAAGAAATGTTAGCTGCTGGTGTAATACAAGAATCCAGAAGCCCTTATGCTTCCCCATTGTGGTAGTGAGGAAAAGAATGGAACAGTAAGGATGTGTGGATTATCGCACCTTAAACCGCGGACTATCCTGATCAGTACACAATGCCCGCATTCAGGATGCTTGGACTGCCTAAACGGGAGCAAGTGGTTCTCTGTGCTGGATCTCCGCAGTGGGTACTACCAGATCCCGATGGCCCCAGAGGACCGTGAAGACAGCCTTTATCTGTCCGCTTGGCTTCTATGAATTCATGAGGATGCCTCAAGATTTCAGGTGCCCCAGCCACTTTTCAACGATTGATGGAGCGTGCAGTGGGGACATGAACTTACTAGAGTGCCTGGTATACCTAGATGATGTTATTGTGTTTGGCAGCTCACTGGAGGAACATGAGAGCAGATTATTTAAGGCATTGGACCGACTGAGGACTTTGGCTTTAAACTGTCCATTGATAAGTGTCAATTCTTTCAAACATCAGTAAAGTATGTGACACATAGTATCCACCGAGAGAATAGAGCCACCTAAGTAAAGTTGAGGTCTGACCAGCTGGCCAGTTCAAAATCTAAAAAAAAGAACTGCAAAGATTCTGGGATTCTGTGGTTATTATCGCGTTTCATCAAGGACTATTCAAGAGTGATACATCCTTTACTTAACCTTACTCCAAGGGTATCCCCAACCCACAAAAAATACCAAAGTCAGCATCCTCAAGACTGAAAAGAGTATTTTCGTCCGAGTGAAGTATTTGGGGCCCGCTGTACTCTGATTGTGAGACTGCTTTTCATGAGATCATATATCAACTTACCCATGCTCCAGTGCTGGCCTATGCGATCCAAGAAAACCCACGTCCTGCACACTGATGCTAGCTGCAAGGGTTGGGGCTGTGTTGTACCAAGAGCACCAGAGAATGGCCTGAGACCAGTGGCCTTGCCAGTAGAAGCCTGACCCCATCCGAAAAGAACTATCCTGTACATAAGTTAGAGTTCTAGCTTTGAAGTGGGCTATTGTTGACCAATTCCATGAGTGCTTATGGGGCTAAAATACTAGTAAAAACTGACAATAATCCTTTGACCTATGTGCAGACCTCAGCTAAGTTGGATGCCACTGGCCATAGGTGGCTTTCTGCATTATCTACATATGACTATGCTCTGAATACCGAGCAGGTCTGAACCACATAGATGCTGATGTTGTCTCCCGGAGGCCTGTTCCCAGAATGATTGGGTCCCATTGGCAGAACCTGACATTCGGGCACTCTGCCGAAGTTTGACAGGAGGAACAAATGTCCCACGGATGCAGTGGACTGCATGAGTGGATTGCTTGGGACCCTCTGAGAATTGCATACCTGCTGCTTATTGCCACTTTTCTGCAATAGACATTGGTGCACTGCCTCAGCTGGACAATGACAGTATTCAAGGGCTCAATCCCGCGATCCCATGATCAAAGCAGCTTTAGAAGCCTCTATGCAGGAAAAGATGTGTCCAAATTACGCTCCACTGATTTGAGAACTGCACTGTTATACAAAGAAGGTCCCTAAGTTGAAACTGATCAATAAACTGTTATACAGAGAAACAGTAGACAGAGGGGGACAAGTAGACAAACAACAACTAGTGCTGCCTACTGCCTTTGAGACTCAGTACTGAGGTCCTGCACAACCACATGGGGCACCTTGGTATAGACAGAACACTTGACTTGGTGAGATCCAGATTCTATTGGCCTAAGATGGGGCTGATGTGGAGCAACACATTCGAACTTGTAATCGCTGCTTACAGAGGAAAGCTTTGCCCCAGAGGGCTGCCCCTTGTCAACATCACCACCAGTGCACCCATGGAGCTGGTCTGTATTGATTTTCTGAGTTTGGAGTCAGATCAAAGAAATATCAGTAATGTGCTGGTGGTCACTGACCATTTCAGAGATATGCCAAGCTTTCCCACCAAAGACCAGAAAGCATCCACTGTGGCCAAAGTACTTGTAGAAAACTTTTTGTTCACTATGGGGCTCCTAAAGAATCCATTCTGATCAAGGAGAGACTTTGAGAGTCGTCTGATCAAAGAGATATCTCTGTGGGGAGTGCGAAGTCCAGAACCACTCTTACCACCCCCAGGGGACCCACAGCCTGAACGTTTCAACCGCACTTTGCTAGATATGCTAGGCACCCTGCACCCAAAGGACAAGCCTAGATGGAGCCAACAAATTAGCACCTGGTACATGCTTATAACTGCACCAAAGTGATGCCACTGGGTTCTCCCGCACAGCCTGATGTTCGGAAGAGAAGCTCGACTACCAGTAGATGTGTGTTTTGGGTCTCTCCTGATGGGGTTCAAGCTGACAACTATTTACAGTATGTGCAAAAGTTAAAGGCCCAGCTAACTCATGCGTACCAACTGGCTCAAACCATGGCTGCAAAAAGAAATCTGGCCAACAAAGAACGGTATGATAAAAGGTGAAAGCACAGGAACTCCCAGGAGGAGATCGGTATTGCTAAGAAATCTGGGACTGCATGGCAAACATAAGATTGCTGACAGATGGCACCATCTCCCTCACATTGTAGTGGGCAAACTAGATGATCTGCCAGTGTACAAAGTAAGGCCTGAGAACAATTCAAAAGATGTAAAACAATGCATAGAAATCATTTACTGCCCATTGGACAAATCCTGATTGAGTCTGGACCCTAGAAGATGCCCCTCTGGACCAGTGACTAGAGCTGCTGCTAAGAAAAGATCAAGGAAGTCTGCACCTACAGAAGCAGAGTTAAAGTGTTCCCCTGCACAAGTCCCAGCTGAGCATGACTGTTAGTCCATATCAGAAGAAAGTGAGAGTGACTTTGAATACTATCCTTCTTCTGAACTGAGTCAATTGTTTGGGGCAATCCCTAGTCAATACTGGAGACAAAGCTGGGCCTTCTGGACTGTCTAAGCCCCAGCTTCATCCCTGGAGCCAATGCTCCCAGAAAGTGAAGTGCAAAGCATCAGATCAGATGAAATGGAATCATTGTGCATGGTTGAACTGTTTGAGCTTTCAGGGAGGAAAATGATAGATTAGACAGACTGGTGATACACCAGAACAAGAAGAGTATTTGAGTGCCTGACAGTCCACTGCCAGTGTCCAAAGCTCTCCATGAGCCAATGTTGTGGACTCAGAAACTGTAACTCCTGGAGTTGGAAAGTGCCCCAAGTTCTAGCCTCTCTACCCCCATGGAGACTCCCTGACAAGTGAGGACAATGCTGAAAATGAGGCTCAGAGGCAGAGACTGTAACAGTTCCCCTAGAAAGACTGGTCGAGCTGTAAAGCCTTGGTGCACCTCAGTTATGATTCACTTGGGAGGCGTGGGACTTGCCTCTCAATGTTGTCCATAAAGGAGTGTATGTGTCCCCGAGCTCATTGCCCAAACTGAGCCGTCCAGTGCTAACTCCAAGTTACTGTTGTCTTTCTAGAGTATGGTGCCCTTGCCCCATCCAGCCCAAGGTAACTGATAGGGAAGGCCCCTCTTCAGGTTTCATGTACAAGAGGTAATAACTTGAGTTATGGTACAATGTGTATGTAATACTGTGTAAAGAGGACGACTGCAATGTTTCAGAAATGTGTTCTTGGTAAAATGATATATTGACTGATGATTACATGTGCGAGCCTAATGCAAATGTATATGGTTGCAGTTGAAACTTATGGGGGTACTTGCTTGACGCGGACGTCAAGCTTTCCCAGGCCAGGAAGGGTGTAACCCCCCTGCAAATGGGGGTTCCCAAAAGACTTCCAGGAGCTTGCTTGAATGCTCCAAGCCTGAATGGTGTTTGGCGTTTAAGCCATTTATCAGTGAGTGTTTTTAGAACCTCTGGTACTGTCTCTTTAAGAGCTGTCTGCTTGCAGACATAATTAGTTTGTATGGGGGACTGTGTGTTTCTTTGATTGAGTACCACTCAAGCTGCTGCCAATTCACCCATTTTTGCAGTCACTAGGAGTGCAAAGGGAACCTATCTGAAAGATGTAACTGTTTGCCAGAAATCATTTACAGTAATAATGAAATTACAGTTTGTCTAACCTGCTTTCTTTGCAGTCAGAACTGTGTCTGCCTAGTTCCCCATTCTGGTTTTGAACTGCTGAACTGGACCAATCAGTGTGGGGTAAGCTAGCTCTAAATGGTGCCTTGACGAATCAGAACTTGACTCATAATGTGAGCCAGCCCCAAGAGGATTGTATGGGCAGTGACTCTGGGAGATGTAGTTTAGACTCGCGCCTTTTTGGACCAACAGCAGCAGTCTATTGTGAGTGACAGCCAATCCAGTCAAGAACTGGGAGGAACTAAAAGGAAGTGCCGGTTTGTCTGTTGGAGTTTCAGTTTTAGATCTGGCAGTGAAGGGGAAAGAAACCCTGTGCTCCTTCAGTGCACAGTTTCAGTCAAAAACGTGTAAGGCCCAGAGTTCCGGCCTGCAGCTTGTGTAACTGCTTGTTAGGACTGAATCCATCCTGTGAAAAGAATCAAAGGATCTCTGAAGAGAAACCAGGCTCACCCTGTAGAAGACTGAAGAAATTGTTGAATTGCACTCGGTCTGTCAGGAACTGAATCTGCTGTGTGTTCTCCCGGGTATTGTGCAGTAATTGCAATCGGGATAGAGAAGCAGCCTGCCTGGTATAGTACTTTCTTTTTTTTTACCATATAAATGTGTGAAGAGTCTCGTGGAGCTCAAAAGTAGCCCTGCTGACGTTGAAGGACCCTATCTTGTTTGGAGGTCGTGAGTACTAATTCAGGGTCGCTCCTGTTGAATTGCCACATTAAATCCAAATGGAATTACTGTACTGCTGACTGTTTAGCTAATTTTTCTTTTCACTGTGTGAAAGGGCCCTACCAGCTGCCAGGTTTGGACTAGCCACTAGGGCTTGGGTACCCAGGGACAGTAACTGGTAGGGATAGCCTAGCGCAGAGCCATAGGTAGATAGTAAAGTGATAAGCCAATTAACCTGATTTCCTGTCCTTGTTATATCCCCCTAAATAAATCAGAGCTGCTTGTTTCAGCAAAGTTATACTGCCTGAGGTATTTGTCTATGTTAAAGTACTGTACTGTGATTGTTGCACTGTATCTTATTTCACAGGAGGTCCCAGTGGCGGAACCAGACCTGGGGGTAAGTGTATACTGTGAAGGTAATTCTGATATATTGTGTGGGCCACTAGTGGGAAGAAAGGGGGGTTGCAGTGTCCCAGAGGGCTGTGACCAAGTTAGTTTAACTATTGCAAACCCTGACCTCTGGGTGGAGGCACCCGCCATTGGATCCAGGCCCCTCAACCTGTTAGTGGCAAATCAGGCAGGGGTAGTAGCCCCTGGGATAACACCATCTAGGGGTTACATAGCCATTTAGTGTAGTGGTGAAAGCCACTGCCCCTGAAGCCAGCAGACCTAGGTTTGGGTCTGGCAATAGGAGAAATTTTTTTTTCTTTCTTGTTTTGTTCTTTTCCCCTCAGTACGTGCCCCCTCTGGAGTTGATTATATTTAGTCTGGGGTGCATGGGGGGCTTGCCCCCCACAAAGAGGGGTGCAGAGGCATAGCACATTGCATAAAAATACTTATTTTGTCCATTTTTGGTACCGGAGTAAGCGACCATTGCTATTTGCAACAGTCACTGTAATGTTAGTCGCCCTTTTGATGTCGGATGGTTTTTGTGCCGGTCTATTTGGTCAGCGAGATAAAGTATTCCCTCTTATTACATAAAACCAATAAAACAGATATACAAATAATACTCAGTAAAGTGTTACAGAAATGATTGTCTGGAACAAAGTCCTTCCCTTTCTTGAAGAGCTGTAATGGAGATAGACCTTCAGCCTGTTTTTTGTTAAACCTAAGGAAGAGTTTTAAAGCATCAGTAACTAAAATGTAATAGTGTATAGCAGAGCATTGTTCTGTATAGTATTCCATCCCTTTCAAAATGCTGTTGTACTACAGTTCAAAGGTCATGGAATGTGATTGCACCCTTCTGTGGTACAACAGCATTCTGAAACCTCTAGGGACTGCACAAGTCAGTTTCATTCTGAAAGCAAAAGAACCACCACGTGAACATTTCACATAATACTATACACTATAAAACATACTGGATGGACACCGTTATCCACAACCTGTCTGTTCGGCCACCTCAGGGTTCTGATTACCAAGGACCTCTCAAGCATCGCTCTCAAGGACAAAGGGAATCAGAACCCTTCTGTGGCAGAACACACTGGATATGCATAGTTACCCATCCAGTATTCTCTATTTCTAATCTAAAGGTTCTGCTCTCTTTTCTTCCAGTTCTGCAATTGCCCGTGCGGAGGGAGAGTGGAACTGGTGGTGGCAGCAATACTCAGTGCTGGGAGTCCCTGCTCCCAGCCAAACCTGATTTAATATACAACAGCCCTTTGAGGTTCCCTATAGCTGAGTCCCTCCTTGATATAATTGGTGGAGACACTGGGAAATTATTTTCATTGGGATTTATTTGCAGTCTTTGAGCAGAAAATGCACACTGATCCGGGACAGCGCAGTCTCAGGTGTATCCTTGGAAGTAGGTTACATAGCCCTGATTTATTTATTTGTACAGTTAGACCAGGAAAGGCACTTTGATCTGTGACTGTTTGTTTTTAGGTGTGTCTTAGAGGGGATATTATAAGGACCTCTTTTAGTAACTGGGGGGATGTTGGCTATGACACCGAGGAGCATCCCCTACTCTTACAAGTGTCATGGAATCTTTAACTTCCACCTAGACAGCCATCAGATATGGCCAGAGCCAGAGGGGACCTCGGTTCAGTGTCTTATCTGAAGGGCAGCCCCTCAGCAGTGCAGCACAACCTCCCTAGTGCTGCACTACAGTATCAGTACTGGCTATTAGCCCAAGTTCCTGGTGTTGTACTAGAACCCATGATTTTCTGGTCTTTCAGACCCAGAAGCAGCATGCAACCAACTGACCCGATGAAAGTGCGACACACAAGGTGGAAGCAGAGGATCCCAGGATCAACCAGGTAAATACTTTGAAATAAAACAAAATAAAACAAAGTACTGCGTTTAAAAGAACTTCTGCCTCTTCTGTTCTGGGAAGTTGTTTTAGATCACTATGTGTACTTTAAAAGTGATTACTCAGCATCTTTCATAAGCCAGCATCATACTTGTGGGGCTTGGTAAAACAGAAATGTTTAGTTGGGAGGGGGAGCTGTAAAGCTCTGTATGAAAGGCATATTGTGAAGAAAACCACCACAAAAACAAGCATTTGTCAATGCTGAATGTTTGCTTGCTGGTATTAGCATTGGAAATGCAGGAGTTAGACAGATGCAGAATAGGAATGGCAGTGAAGCTTTGAAGTTCACGCCAACCCCACCTCCATCCTGTAGAGATGGACAGGCATTGGGGTAAGTGTTTGGGTTGTTGCCCATGACGGTCATGCCATGTCACCTGACCCTATTCTGCAGACACTGACACGTGTTGAGGTGTGCCTTAGGGTGTTTGGCTTTACAGTCACCCTATTCCATAAGGACATACAGTGAAATGGGTGCAGCATAGGAGAATGGGGTGAAGTCTGGGGATGAAGAGTCCAAGGTAGACCTTGATGCCTGTCAGTGGCTGGAGGTGGGGGTGGGATGGCATGAGCAGTACAGTCGGCAATCCAAAGGCACACCCCGATGCCTGTCAGTCTGTACAGGGTAGGATGTTATGGTTAGAAACCCTAATGCCTTGGGCGTTTGTTGGTATTTACACTACAAATTTTCAACATGGCCTTTTTGTTTTTTGAACCCACCTCATGAAAGCATGTGGGACCTCTTCTCATGAAGAGTGGCAGTGTGATTTTGTCAATGTGTCCCGAACATTGACTTCCAACAGCGACAGTGCCATTCTGCACCACATGTACGAAAACACAGATCGGGCTGGATGTGAAGAATGACAGCTGTACCATCCATAGGGAGGTGTGAAGAGATGGCAATGTTGAAAATCTGTAGTGGGAATATTAAAAATGCTTGCACGTCCGAAGCATACATGGAAACTGCACAACGATGCACGCTACACAAGTCATTTTATAGACTTTGTCACCAAATTTTCAACATAGGCATTTTAGGATCTCTGCTCATGAACAATGTCACTGGGATTTTCTTAATGTGTCCCGAACACTGATTTCCCACAGCAACCACGCTATTCTGCACCAGAAGTGCAAAAACACATTTTGGCCAGGATGTGAAAAATGACAGCTGTACTGTTCATAAGGAGGTGCAGAAAAATGGCAATGTTGAAAACCTGGAGTCAACATATTACAAATGTGCGAAGTTATGAGCGTGACTGGAAACTGCGTAATGCAAGCTCATAACACAGTCATTTTATAGACTTGCATCACCAAATTTTCAACATAGGCATTTTAGCACCTCTGCTAATGAACAGTGTCACTGTGATTTTCTTAATGTGCCCCGAACACTGATTTCCCACAGTGACCGCGCTATTCTTCGCCGGAAGTGCAAAACACATTTCGGCCAGGATGTGAAAAATGACAGCTATACTGTTCATAAGGAGGGCCAGAAAAATGCCAATGTTGAAAATCTGAAGTGAACATATTACAAATGTGCAAAGTTATGAGCGTGCGTGGAAACTGCGCAACACACGCTTGTAACACAGTCATTGTATGGACTTTCATCACCAAATTTTCAACATAGGCATTTTAGGACCTCTGCTAATGAACAGTGTCACTGTGATTTTTGTAATGTGTCATGAACACTGATTTCCCACAGTGACCGCGCTATTCAGCTCCGGAAGTGAAAACACACATTTTGGCCAGGATGTGAAAAATGACAGCTGTACTGTTCATAAGGAGGTGCAGGAAAATGCCAATATTGAAAATCTGGAGTGAAACTATTGCAGATTCACAAAGTTATGAGCGTGTGTGGAAACTGCGCAATGCGCACTCATAACACTCATTTTATGGACTTTCAACACCAAATTTTCAACATAGACATTTTAGGACCTCTGCTCATGAACAGTGTGACTGTGATTTTCTTCCTGCATCCCGAACACTGATTTCTCACAGTGACCGCGCTATTCTGCGCTGGAAGTGCAAAATTACATTTCAGCCAGGATGTGAAAAATGACAGCTGTACTGTTCATTAGGAGGTGCGGAAAATGGCAATGCTGAAAATCTGGAGTGAAAATATTGCAAATTTGTGAAGTTATGAGCGTGTGCAGCAACTGCTCAACGCATGCTCGTAAGTCATTTTTTGGATTTTTCTACCAAATTGGCAACATACACTTTTTGAGAGCCCACCTCATGAACACTGGCACTGTCATTTCGCTAATCGGTCCTGAAAGGTGATTCCGTGCAGTGACCATGAAATCACCTTTCGGGACTGAATAACGCCATGACAGTGGTTGAATTCATGAGGAGGGGTCCCAAAAACCCAATGTTGAAAACTTGCTGCCGAAATTCCAAAAAATGTCTGAGATATGCATCAAAGTTGAAAAATCCCTATTTATGCCATTATACAGCTTACCGACATTTCTTCAGTTCGCGGTTGGCTTTGAAGATCATTGCACCAGGCTCCGGAGGTAAGTATGGGTTGGGGTATGCAGTGGGTGGGCGCGGGTTGTGGGAGGGGGCAGGGAGACCGCGAGGGAGAGTTTCCTTTTTTTACAGGTTAAAAAAAAAACATTGCGGGATGGTTTTTGTTTTACAGGGGATTTGGCACACTGGGGTGGGCTCTCAGCGTGCCAATCAAGTGTCTTTTGGGGGGGCAGCTGTAGCCAACGGGTGTCTGGGCACCCCCTGTCAGCAGAAAAGGGACAGAGCCAAGGGATTGGGCACCCTTGCACAAATCTACTGTTTTTGTGGGGGCATTATGCCGATGGGGAGTGGGCTCCCCGTCAGCAAATCAAACTGGGAGGGGGACAGAGTGAGCTCCTCCGTCAACAGCATGAACTAGGACCGGGGACTGAAGCCGAGCGAGGATTGGGGCCCCGTCAGCAAAACACACTGTTGTGGGGGGCACATGCTGCTTAGGATTAGGCACCGGCAGTGGGTTGATTAATATTGTTTGTGAACACAGTGCGTCGCCGCCATGTTAACAAACAATATTAAAGTAAAGCAACGTCCTGCCCAGCAATGACAGGTCGCTCCCTCATTGCAGCGAATGGCTGACGCTGTAATGACGAGGTGGCCCCTGATTGCTGCCACGAAAATGTTAGAAGTTGGTGGTGCTTCTGGAAGCCAGTGTCATCAGCATACTGTCCCTCCATTGGTGCACCACTGCTAAGCCCCCAAAAGCAATGCCTCCGTTCGCTGCCACACTGCCACGCCTCCACAACCCGCTTTTCTCCTAAGCTGCCACATAATGTTTCTTGCGCATGTGTGCAAGCAAACATAAAAATGAGGGTCCTCTTTTTTTCATGTATAATAAACTTATTTTTAAAAATGGGCTCAGTCTGTTTGATGCAGTTGCCCGTTTCTGTTTTGATTAAAATATTTTTTTTAAGCCTGGGGATCCGTTCTTTTACTCTTTTTTTTTTTTTCTGAAAGGGAACTAGAAATAAATAAGTGTGGAGTACGGAGACTGTACTGCTGTTTAATTTTGTGTAACACTTAGGCTACGTATTTGACACTGAAGTGTTGCAACCAAGCTAAGTGTGGGTTTGGGTTACTTTTGAAATTTCAAGAGAGAGAGAGAGAGAGAGAGATAAGGTTGTTTTTTTTTGCAGACCCTTTTTCCCTCCTGGTCGCTGGCTACCAAGTCACCTCTCAGGTGTAGACCCACTCACCCACACCTCCACTGCCTGCCTGAACCCCTTCCCCGACTGAGGAATCAGGTGCTGGGTCCCCCCTGTCCTGCCGGCCCTTACAGGAGGAGGCGGGGACCATGGACAGTCAAGTTGGGTTCAGGGCTGGCATTGGGCATGTGGGTTTAGCCCCTGGAGTCTCGCCATCACCTCCCTGGCAGCTGGAGCTTTTCCCTCCTGATTTTCACCCAGGGTGAGCAACCATGCAATGATGTCCAGTACATGGCAGGGGCACTCCAGCATCTGTGCGCAGGACGTCTGCTGACACCCCCCCTTGTATGTGCCCTCCTAGCAGCTATGCCCTCAGTCTCCACTGGGAGCCACCAGAGCAGCGGAGTGCATCACCCTCCCTCCCCAGAAGAGGAGAGCAGTACTCTGGATGCTCAATCCTTTCCTTCTCCAGCCGATCCCTGGTGACACGAGTACACTCCCGCACCTGGGTTGCTGGCATGGAGCGAGGGTGTGGCATCCACTGCCTCAACCCTCAGTGCCACTAGCTGGCTCCATGCAATTCAACTTGTGTTTAAAACAGAGAATACTGCACAGACAACCATGCACAAGAAGGCAGTGTCTTTCCGCCCGTCGGCACAGCGTTTGGATTTCTGCTTGCAAAGCTGGTGACCTGGGTTCGGGAGAGGCCATGGACACCAGAGGGCTGTCCGGGGGGAGGATGCCTGAACATCCAACAGATTGCTCAACTCTTCCAGTGGGGCAGGGGGACACTGACTCGGGGGTGGCCTGACCTTTGGTGTCAGCCGGAGTTATCACAGCCCCAATTCACAACACAGGGGGAACATGATGGACGCCAGCATGTGCTGTGGCATCTTGTGGCGTGTTGTGCTTGGGGAGGAGTGTACACTAAGAATGCCTCTCCCAGTGTGACACTGACATGAGGGCCTGAGGAGCCCTCACCCGCCCACTGCTGCAGTACCACCAGGGGACCTCGATGAAGACTTGAAATCCTCTGGGGAGGGGGTTAAGGTGCCCCCATCTGGGGAGGTAAGCCAGGACTCCATGGGGGATCCCCAGTGGAAATAGGTGGCCAGGGCAGGCAGTCGGGTGTCAGTTCTGGGTAAGGGGTAGGGGAAAAACAGAAAGTGAAAAAAAAGGCTGTGTTTCCATCAAGGGGTTCTAATGACATCATGGGGATCTTGAGAACAAAGCTCGAGAGGTCCTTAATGTCATCAGAGAGAGGTCCCTCATATCATTAGAACTCCGAGATGGAAATGCAACCAACTTGTGCATGGCTGCCCCTGTTTTATTTTGTACAGTATGCAGTTTGAAACAAAACACACACAAAAACAGATTTTTTTTGATCCCAAGAAATCTTTGGTTTATTTTTATTTTTTTTTTTTTAAAGACCAGAAACACACCGTCACTCAGCTGCTGAATGCATAGAAACATAGAAACATAGACTTTGACAGCAGATAAGGACCGCTTGGCCCACCTAGTCTGCCCATTCCCTATGTATTGGATAACCTGCAGATTCTAGTTAACCAACAGCCTACTTCCTCCTACCATTCACTATAATTGCCTTATGTTTGTCCCATGCATTCTTGAATTCCTCAACTGTTTTTGACCCCACAACCTCCTCAGGAAGGTGGTTCCATGCATCCACCACCCTCTCTATGAAAAAATACTTTCTGACGTTGTTCCTGAGCCATCCCCTCTCTGTCTTCAGACTGTGCCCCCTTATTCTTGCACATCTCTTTCTCTCAAAGATGCTCCCATCTTGGACTTTGATTCCCTTGAGGTACTTGAATGTTTCTATCCTGTCCCTCCTCTCCCTCCTTTCCTCGAGGGTATACATCTTAAGCTCTTTCAGTCTCTCCTCATAAGGCTTCTGTTGCAGACCCTGCACCATTTTAGTTGCCCTCTCCTGGACTGTCTCCATCCTGTCTATGTCCTTACGGAGATGGGTCCCCAGAACTGCACGCAGTACTCTAAATGGGGTCTCACCAACTGTCTGTACAGAGGGATAACAACTTCCTGTTTTCTACTGAATGAGATGTTTTCACCCACTTGGGTGAGGGGTAGGTTTCTTTTTTTGTAAATGGTGAAACAAAAGATTATGTGTTTGGGGAGGGTCTGGGTTCTGTGTGTGTGTGGGGCATGTATTTGCATGCTAATTAAAAAAGCTGTTGTACTGCAGAAAGGCAGATTTCAGGGGCAATGTGAGGAAGTATTATTTTCACAGGGAGGGTGGTGGACTCATGGAATGGCCTTCCTGAGGAGGTAGTGGGGTCAAAAACAGTGGGGGAATTCAATAATGCATGGAACAGACATAAGGTAATTCTAGTGGGGGGGTAGGAGGAAGTAGGCTGTTGGTTAACTAGGATCTGCAGCTTAACCAATAGGTAGGGAAATGGGCAGACTGGGTGGGCAAAGCAGTCCTTATCTGCCATCAAAGTCTATGTTTCTATGATAGGTGTGCAGGCCAAAATAAAAGGCTGGTTGCACCAGTTAATCAATTCTGAGAGGAGAACCCCAGAAAAGGGGATGGTGGGAGGGAAAGCAAACCTGAGGACTGAGATCGTATGCCTACACCAGTTTGACAAGTCTGTGAATAACATTATTTATTTATTCTCAGATTTGATACCTTTGAGCTAAGAGTTCGTTTACAGAGGTTCCATGTCATAGGAAATACAAACTTACATAACATAGTCAAAGAGTGCATACTCTTGAAGGATTGCATACATACAAAACATAACATAAAGATAGGCTATATTTTTACATAATCAACAGGTAAATAATCACTCAATGGTCAAATGCGTTAACTAACTAGGCCAGTTTATAGAAGTAGGGGTCAGCAGAACTGGAAATTAGCAGAGATTAGATAAAGAAAACAGAAGCAGAAAGAGGAGGAGACAGCAGACTGCCAAACAGATGTACTAGGAGGGATTGGAGAAGGGTGGAGGGGCAGCCCAAACAAGCCTTGTCGAAGTAAAAGTTAGCAGAGGGGCGGGAGTTAACCAAGGGAAGGGAGAGTAGTACTTCAGGTGTGAGAGGGAGACCAAGCGATAGTGATCAGTTTGTAAGTGCTGAGGGTGAGACAGAGGACCAAAAGTAAGGGGCTGAAAGGAATTAGGGGCAACAGTTGCATTTATTGTTGTCTGCTATGTTAGCCTTCGGTTTCTACTTCAATCAATCAACCAATCAATCAATCAAATCTTTATTTATCCAGGCGATCATCATTGAGCAATGCTCATTGGAATGCTCATGACTTAAATTGGCTGAGTTTAGTACAGTTTAGGAGATAAGTATTAAGGGACTTTAGCCATTTGGGGGTCCTATATCCAAATGATCGCTGACGTTGTGAGGTATGGCGGAGGGGTACTTTTAGAGACTTGCGACTTGGACCCCTAGTATTCCTGTTGCTGTTGTTGGAGCAGAGGAGACTTTGAGCCCCTGGGGTAGTGAGACCTAGAGTGGTCTTCTTTGCTAGCAGACAAACTTGGTACTGAACCCTATTATCCAGGTTGAGCCACCCAGCATGGGAGTAGAGTTCACAAGTATGCGTTAGATGGTGAGCACCTAAGATAAGCCTACAGGCTTTGTTAAGGGCTGTCTTGATTCTTAGGAGAGCTGTGTCAGTTGCTGCCCTGTAGACTACCAGTCCATAGTTGATAATTGACAGGACTGAGCTGGTTACTGCGAGTTTAAGGGCCTCATCAGTTAGACAATGCTTATGCATATATAGCTGTCTGATTCTTGAGATAACAGCCTTTACTACTAGATCAATGTGTTGTGTGATGGAGAGGGTGCTGTCTAAGGTGACCCCAGGGTATTTGAAATTTTGGACCATTTCCAGCACATCGTTGTGACTGTTAAGTATTTTTAGGTGACAGGATCTGAGCTGTGGAGTGGCAAAATGCACGGTTTTGGTCTTCTTGTAGTTTAAAAGAAGCTTATAGTTTAGGAAACATGACTCCACTACTGAGAAGCTAGCCTGCATTTACTTTTCAAGAGCATTGGGGTTAGTATGACTTGAGAACGGCACTGCATTATCAGCATACAAGAGGACCCTGTCTGGACAGGACATTGGTAGATTGTTTAGGAATAGGCTGAAAAGTAAGGGGCCCAAGACTGAGCCTTGGGGTACCCCGGTTGTGACAATACAGTGATCTGAGTGGATGTCTAGTATTTTTACTTGTGTACATCCAGTAAGGTAGCTCCGGAACCACCCCACTGATTCTGGAGATAGACCAGTATAGGACAATTAATTTTGTAGTAACTCATGGTTGATCGTATTGAAGGCCTTGGTTAGGTCGATGTAGGTAGCCCCTACCATGTGTCCACGGTCTAAGGCATCATGGATGAAGCCAGAGAACTTAACCAGGGTGTAACCCCTAGATGGCGCTATCCCAGGGGCTACTACCCCTGCCTGATTTGCCACTAACAGGTTGAGGGGCCTGGATCCAATGGCGGGTGCCTCCACCCAGAGGTCAGGGTTTGCAATAGTTAAACTTACTTGGTCACAGCCCTCTGGGACACTGCAACCCCTTTCTTCCCACTAGTGGCCCACACAATATAGCAGAATTACCTTCACAGTATACACTTACCCCTAAGGCTGGTTCAGGCACCGGACATCCTGTAAAATAAGATACAGTGCAACAATCACAGTACAGTACTTTAACATAACAAATACCTCAGGCAGTATAACTTTGTTGAAACAAACAGCTCTGATTTATTTAGGGGATATAACAAGGACAGGGGAAATCAGGTTAATTAGCTTATCACTTTACTATCACCTATGGCTCTGTGCACAGAGCCTATCCTCACCAGTTACTGTCCCTGGGTACCCAGGCCCTAGTGGCTAGTCCAAACCCGTGGCAGCTGGTAGGGGCCCTTTCACACAGAGAAAAGGAAAATTAAACAGTCAGCAGTACAGTAATTCCATTTGGATTTAATGTGGCAATTCAACAGGGAGCGACCCCAATTAGTACTCACGACCTCCAAAGAAGATATGGTCCTTCAATGTCAGCAGGGCTACTTTTGATCTCCAAGAGACTCCTCACACATTTATATGGTAAAAAGAAACACTATACCAGGCAGGCTGCATCTGTATCCCAATCGCAATTACTGCACAATAACCAGAGAGCACACAGCAGATTCAGTTCCTGACAGACCGAGTGTAATTCAACAATTTCTTCAGTCTTCTACAGGGTGAGCCTGGTTTCTACTCTTCAGAGATCCTTTGATTCTTTCACAGGACGGATTCAGTCCTAACAAGCAGTTACACAAGTTGTAGACCGGAACTCTGGGCCTTGCACACGTTTTTGACTGAAACTGTGCACTGAAGGACACAGGGTTTCTTTCCCTTCACTTTCAGATCTCAAACTGAAACTCCCAACAGACAAAAACCGGCACTTCCTTTGAGTTCCTCCCAGTTCTTGACTGGATTGGCTGTCACTCACAATAGACTGCTGCTGTTGGTCCAAAAGGCACCAAGTCTAAACTACATCTCCCAGAGTCACTGCCCATACAATCCTCTTGTGGCTGGCTCAGATTATGAGTCCCAAGTTCTGATTGCGTCCAAGGCATCATTTTAGAGCTAGTTTACCCCACACTGATTGGTCCAGTTCAGCAGTTCAAAACCAGAATGGGGAACTAGGCAGACAGTTCTGACTGCAAAGAAAGCAGGTTAGACAAACTGTAATTTTATTATTACTGTAAATGATTTCTGGCAATCAGTTACATCTTTCAGACAGGTTCCCTTTGCACTCTAGTGACTGCAAAATGGGGTGAATTGGCAGCAGCTGAGTGGTACTCAATCAAAGAAACACACAGTCCCCCATACAACTAATTATGTCTGCAAGCAGACAGCTCTTAAAGAGACAGTACCAGAGGTTCTAAAAACACTCACTGATAAATGGCTTAGCAATGAAACACCATTCAGGCTTGGAGCATTCAAGCAAGCTCCTGGAAGTCTTTTGGGAACCCCCATTTGCAGGGGGGTTACACGGGCAATTGTTGCAGTTAATCTTTTTATTGAAATCTTTGTATTTTACATAAATGATATTTGATTCCTACATAGGATGGAAAGTACATATATAACAGGGCACAGCTGCATACCAGTATAGCCTGACAATTGCACTAGCAGCTCAAACTTCAAACATTTTAGCATTTAGGGCCTACATGGCCGAAAATAGATTACGATATCTGAACAGTACCACCAGAAAAGGCGTTTCAGTATGTAACAGGAGGTGAAGGTGACAGATCCTGTAGTTATACCAGGGCAGGAAAGTTGTATGCCTAGAGGATAATCTATGGTGGTTGCCAAACTCTAGTGGGGGTGTGTGTTCACTGAGGGTCCTGCATGCTGTGCCGCAGAACATAGTACAAGTAGGGTACCCACAGAGTCTGGAATTTCCCCATCTGTTGGTTTACTTGGAAAGATAATCTGGTATTCATTGCTAGAGTTTCTGTACATGTAGTCCAGTCCTGAACGGTCGGAACCTCTGAGGACCTCCATTTAGTAAGAATTAATCTCTTGGCTTCCACAGATGCAGCCATCAACCATTTCAAGCTTGTCAAGAGTAGGGTAAGGCCTTGTGGTTTGCACCCTAACAGTATGATATGAGGTGACAGTGGGAGATCCACACCAAGAATGGCTGAGCAATGTTTGATAACCCGTGTTCAGAGTGGCACAATATGCGGGCAGGTCCAAAATATCTGTAATAGGTCAGCTCCTTGAGCATCGCATCTCCAGGAGAGATCATGGGGGATTACTCCCAGGAGCCTAAGTTGGGCTAGAGTTCTATACCAGTGATGCAGGATCTTTTTTTTGTATCAGGCAACTCTTTTGATCCAGGCACGCCTGTTGGGCCAGTCTCCAGCATTTGTGCCAGTCCTCCTCAGATATATGCAGTTGGAAGGCAGACTGCCATTTAGCTTTGGCTCTTTCAGTGGGATCAGGTTGTGCCTCTCTCATCATCTGGTAGAGGGAGCCTACCTTGGCTTTGTGGGGTTTAAGCCAGTCAGACCATGGCAGTGGGGTTGCAGGTGGGGGTCTGGTGACTCTATAGGCCTTACATTTACATAGGGCTTTTGACCACTGGGTATATACAGATCTAATCTGCAAGTATCACCCAAACTCCTCCTTGGGCAATTTAAATTTCTCTTGGAGGTTTTGAAAGGATTTGAAATACCTCCTGTCAGAATTTACTAAGTCCTGCATCCTGCAAATAGAGCTTTTCTCCCACGTACTCCAGTGAATTGGACTGCCTTCTACACACAGTTCTGGGTTCCCCCATAAGTAAGTAAGCTACCCCAATATAGAGCAACATTTGGAAATACTTGCCGCAAGCAACCACACCTTGCATGCTAAGGATATGGTAACCCAATGAGCATAACCTGTTTGGGGAGGGGGGGGCGCTAGTCAAGCAGAGAGAGGGATGTAGTACTCCCAGGATTTCTTGTTCTAGGTGCTAATTCCACTTGTTAGTCTCTCAAGGTTCCTTTTAATTTTTTTATTATTTTTTTACATTTCAGATTTTTAGGTAAGTAGAGGAGTGAGACTGTGCGGATTAATATGAAACAGTCAAAGAGAAAGTCTCACTCTACCCTTAATAAATGAAACAAAAACATCTCCTTCTTCAAGCTTCTTTATTATATCCATACGTTTCCATGTTAATTTCACATGCAGCTCCTTATTCTTTTTGTTTACTGTAACATTTCAGAACTTATTCAGTTCCTTCATCAGACCTGGAGCTTTCTTATTTTTATCTAAATAAAATAATATACAAGAAGGTTTGTGTATTCATGTACATTCTTTATGTAACCCCCCTGCAAATGGGGGTTCCCAAAAGACTTCCAGGAGCTTGCTTGAATGCTCCAAGCCTGAATGGTGTTTGGCGTTTAAGCCATTTATCAGTGAGTGTTTTTAGAACCTCTGGTACTGTCTCTTTAAGAGCTGTCTGCTTGCAGACATAATTAGTTTGTATGGGGGACTGTGTGCTTCTCTGAGTACCACTCGAGCTGCTGCCAATTCACTTCATTTTGCAGTCACTAGAGTGCAAAGGAACCTATCTGAAAGATGTAACTGTTTGCAGAAATTATTTAGAGTAATAATGAAATTACAGTTTGTCTAACCTGCTTTCTTTTGCAGTCAGAACTGTGTCTGCTAGTTCCCCATTCTAGTTTTGAACTGCTGAACTGGACCAATCAGTGTGGGGTAAGCTAGCTCTAAAATGGTGCCTTGGACGAATCAGAACTTGGACTCATAATCTGAGCCAGCCACAAGAGGATTGTATGAGCAGTGACTCTGGGAGATGTAGTTTAGACTTCAGCACCTTTTTGGACCAACAGCAGCAGTCTATTGTGAGTGACAGCCAATCCAGTCAAGAACTGGGAGGAACTCAAAGGAAGTGCCCGGTTTTGTCGGTTGGAGTTTCAGTTGAGCTTTGGCAGTGAAGAAGGAAGGAGCCCTGTGCTTTTTCAGTGTGCAGTTTTAGTCAAAAATGTAAGGCCCAGAGTTCGGTCTGCAGCTTGTGTAACAGCTTGTTAGGACTGAATCGGTCCTGTGAAAAGAATCAAAGGATCTCTGAAGAGTAGAAACCAGGCTCACCCTGTAGAAGACTGGAGGAATTGCGAAAAATTGCACTCGGTCTGTCAGGAACTGAATCTGCTGTGTGTTCTCCGGTATTGTGCAGTAATTGCGATCGGGATACAGATGCAGCTGCCTGGTATAGTGCTTTCTTTTATATGGATGTGTGAAGAGGTTGTGTACCTCAAGTGAGCCCTGCTGACATTGAAGGACCCTATCTTATTTGGAGGTCGTGAGTACTAATTCAGGGTCGCTCCTGTTGAATTGCCACATTAAATCCAAATGGAATTACTGTACTGCTGACTGTTTAATTCTCCTTTTCTCTGTGTGAAAGGGCCCTACCAGCTGCCACGGTTTGGACTAGCCACTAGGGCTTGGGTACCCAGGGACAGTAACTGATAGGGATAGGCCTGTGCACAGAGCCATAGGTAGATTATTAGAGTGATAAGCTAATTAACCTGATTTCCCCTGTCCTTGTTATATCCCCTAAATAAATCAGAGCTGCTTGTTTCAGCAAAGTTATACTGCCTGAGGTATTTGTCTATGTTAAAGTACTGTACTGTGATTGTTGCACTGTATCTCATTTCACAGGAGGTCCCAGTGCGGAACCAGACCTGGGGTAAGTGTATACTGTGAAGGTAATTCTGATATATTGTGTGGGCCACTAGTGGGAAGAAAGGGGGGTTGCAGTGTCCCAGAGGGCTGTGACCAAGTTAGTTTAACTATTGCAAACCCTGACCTCTGGGTGGAGGCACCCGCCATTGGATCCAGGCCCCTCAACCTGTTAGTGGCAAATCAGGCAGGGGTAGTAGCCCCTGGGATAGCGCCATCTAGGGGTTACATTTAGTTTCCTTATTTTTAATGATTTGTATGTGAAACTTTGTATTTACACATTATTATTATTTGCTTTATTATCAGGTGGAACTGATGATAGAGCAAATAATATTATATTTTATTTAGACAAAAATAAGAAAGCTCCAGGTCTGATGAAGGAACTGAATAAGTTCTGAAACATTACAGTAAATAAAAAGAATAAGGAGCTGCATGTGAAATTAACATGGAAACGTATGGATTTAATTAAGCAAGCCTGAAGAAGGAGATGTTTTACTTCATTCATTAAGGGTAGAGTGAGACTTTCTCTTTGACTTGATCTAGGTGCTAACATCATCTTGATTGGATCCATTAAAGTAGAAGGAAGCGGGGAAGGCAATCAGAATAGCAAAGGCCCAAACCAAGGAAAAGATAGCCAACTCAGTTAAGACAAAGGAGGGATGGTCAGGCTTAATAAAGGGAGGGTGGGTGGGCGAGAAAGACAGTGAAAAAGCAAGGATACTGAATGAATACTTCTGCTCAGTATTCATAGAAGAAGAGGAGGGGGAGGTACCTAATCCAATAAATAGAAGCACTTTGGATAGGGGGTTGATACCAGTCCTTTCACAGAAGAAAGGGTTCTGAAAGAACTCCTAAAACTGAAAGTGGACAAAGCAATGGGGCCTGACGGGATTCACCTCAGAATTCTAAAAGAACTAAGGGGAGAATTAGTGACACCACTGACTACCCTTGTAACAAATCATGGGAGGATGGTGTGGTACCTGAGGACTGGAGGAGGATGGACATAATTTCCTTTCACAAAAGTGGGAGCAAGACAGAGGCAGGAAATTACAGACTTGTCAGTTTGACCTCAGTGGTAGGTAAAATCTCAAATCCTCTCAAATCCTACACCTAAGTATCTCATCCACCCCACATTCCTAACAACAGAAACCTAGGACCTACAAGCCTAGTTCCCTTAATCCAAGATGGCCCTGTCTATTCTTTACCTTTTACCTATTCTGGCCTCCCTTTTGGCTGCCTACTCTTTTACCCCAGTTTCTACCCTATTCCTTAACACCTCCTTATTTTTCATCATTTAGGTATGAGCTCTTACTTAGCGGTGACTATATAGGATTGTTGTCTCTTCTCATTTCAGTAAAGCTTATCATTATGTACCTTTGCATGTTAATTATGTTGACCGGTATGTATAGGCACATATTGACAGGATTCTTCACAATGTTTTTTCTTTTTTTTTTTTTTGCACCATTGTCCACTGTAATTGTAATCTTATGAAGTGTACTGTACTGTATTAATGCCCAGGACTACCTTGAAAATGAGCTTGCTCAATGGTATTTATGCCTGGTTAAATGAAGTGATTGATTGATTGAAAATGATGGAATCACTTCTGAATGAAAGAATTGTTGAGCACCCAGAGGCCAGTGGGGCAGAGGACCCAAGGCAGCATGGATTCACAGCGGGAAGGTCATGTCAGACTAATCTAATCGAATTCTTTGACTAGGTGACCAAAACAGTAGACCAGGGAGGGGCTGTGGACATGGCCTACCTAGACTTTAGCAAGGCATTTGACTCAGTCCCACACAAAAGATTAATAAACAAATTAGCCAGCCTGGGAGTGGGTTCCAGGGTGGTAGCCTGGGTAAAACATTGTCTGGACAACTGGACACAGAGGTAATAGTAAGCGGAGTCCACTCTGAAGAAAGGGGGGTTACTAGTGGGGTACTGCAGCATTCAGTATTGGGTTCGGTCCTTTTTAATGTCTTTATAAGTGACATTGCAGAGGGACTGGAAGGAAAAGTATGTCTCTTTGCAGATGACACAAAGATCTGCAACTGGGTTGATACACAAAGGGGGGTGGAAAGGATGAGAAGGGACTTGGCAAGGTTGGAGGAATGGTCAGAAGTATGGCAGCTTAGACTCAATGCAAGGAAGTGCAAAGTAATGCACCTGGGAAACAAAACCCCAGGGGAAGAGTACACAATGGGAGGGGAGGTAGTAACAACAACAAAAATAGAAAGGGACCTGGGGATAGTCATATCAGATGACCTAAAGGTTAGCAAGCAATGTGAGAAGGCAGTAGGGATGGCTGGGGGATACTGTGATGTATAGAGAGAGGCATCACCTGTAGAAAATAGGAAGTTGTTATCCTTCTGTACAGACAGTTGGTGAGACCCCATCTGGAGTACTGTGTGCAGTTCTGGAGACCCCACCTCCACAAGGACATAGACAGGATGGAGGCAGTCCAGAGGATGGCAGGGTCTACAACAGAAGCCATATGAAGAGAGACTAAGGGAGCTTAATATGTATACCCTAGAGGAAAGGGGGAGAGGGGGGACATGATAGAAACTTTTAAGTACCTCATGGGAATCAACAAAGTCCAAGAGGGTAGCATGTTTCAGAAAAAGAGATGTGCAAGAACAAGGGGACACAATTTGAAGATAGAGGGGGGAAAGCTCAGGGGCAATGTGAGGAAGTATTTATTTACAGAGAGGGTGGTGGATGCATGGAACAGCCTTCCTAAGAAGGTCGTGGGGTCAAAAATAGTGGGGGAATTCAAGAATGCATGGGACAGACATAAGGCGATTCTTGTGGGGGGGTAGGAAGAAGTAGGCTGTTGGTTAACTAGCATCTACAGCTTATCCAATAGGTAGGGAAATGGGCAGACTAGGTGGGCCCAGTGGTCCTTATCTGCCATCAAAGTCTATGTTTCTATTTTATTTATTTATTTATTGAAATCTCGGATTACAAGCTTTGAGCTACAAGCTCATTTACAAAGGTTCCACGTCAGGAAGAAAACGTGAACGTACAATAGTAAATACAACAGTATAATAATGAACATTAAACAAATGTCAATAGCAATATGATGGAACAGAGTTCCTGGGATAGGAATAGTACCTTGACACATAGACAAAGTCAGAGCTGTTACAGAAATGTGAGAGGGGGTGGCAGGAGGAGGAAGGGAAGTTCAAGAGTAAGTGAAGGCTGAGGAAATGGATAAGGTGTTCAGCATGCGGGAACCTCTGGCTGGGGCTCGCCTTGTCAGGAAAGGGTGGGGGAGTGGAAGGGCAGGGTTAGGAAGTAGGTTGAGGCATAGACCCCAGGGAAAAGAGGGGGTGGGATGGGGACGAGGGGAATGGGTAGGTGGAGGAGGCGGAGTATCATGGGGAAGTAGCGAATTGGGTGTTTGCAAAAGTGCACAATTGGTGGGGGTAGTCAAAAAAATATATATATATTTTTTTTCTATCAGGTGGGTTGATCAAGTAGGGCAGGTGCATTGCCTTTGGCTGGACAGGTGGGATCTAAGTGCAGATTTGAACAAGCCGATTTTGCTAATAGTGGCAAGTTCCGGTGGGAGTGAGGAAAGCCATAGCAGGGCCTGGTATTCAAAGGATCGCTGACCTTGGGTGGTGCGACGGTAGGGGATTTTGATGGAGACCTTATTGGATGTCCCTGTGGTCCTTGTTGGTGCGACCTGGTGTATGAGGGAGCTGGGCCCCGGTGGCAGTAGGCCCAGAGTAGTTTTTTTTGGCAAGGAGACAGGTTTGATAGCGGGCCCTGCCATTCAGATTTAGCCAACCGGTTTGCTGGTAGAGGTGGCAGGTATGGGTCAGGTGTGAGGCTCCAAGTGCAAGTCTGCAGGCTTTGTTGAGCGTGGTGGTGAGGCGCCTGAGGGTGCTGTCAGGGGCTGCACTGTAGATCGCAAGGCCATAATCCGTAGTTGATGTTTCTATGTTATGCGACACCAGGGTGGGAGTAGGGGGCCCCAGTTATGAAAGGGTAGCAATGATCTAGCAGTGAGGAAGGCGTATATATAATGTCGAAAGTTTGGCAGGTTCCATTCCCCCTGCCTCCCAGTGAGCTCTAAGTTTGGCTCTACTAAATCTGGGGGGAGGTGCCCCAAAGGTAGTGTCCTATAAGGGAGTTGAGCTTCTGAAACCATCCGTCTTGAACAATGATGGGCAGGTGAGCCAGGACATAATACAGTCTAGATGCTAACCTCATCTTGATTGAATCTATTTTTCCTGGGAGAGAGACGTTTAGGTGATGCCATCGGTTAAGTTGCTTTTGAAAGGTATTTATCAAGGGCAACATGTTCAGGGAGCATAGTTTGTATAAATCTGGAGATAGGATAATCCCCAAATATTTGATTTGCGAACTTGGCCAGACTAGGCCAGAGGCTAGGCTCATGTCCCTCGTTGTGTGCTCATTAAGGGGGAGGATTTCAGACTTAGTTCTTTTTTTTTTTTTTTGAAATTGCAATTTTTATTAAATCTTATCAACAAAAACAGTAAGATACAAATAAAACATAGAAAGATTTACACAAATTATAAAGAGCAATCACTCCGGTACAGTAAATAGGTCTTCAGTACAAATCAATTAAGTCCAAATGGCTGTGGCTGCCGGGTCAGCAGACCTGGCACAGATTGCCCGAGGACAATATACAATAAAAACTTTTAACTAAAGAGTGACAATAATCAGAAATTCAACATGTAACATACAACTCCCCCCCATACAGCATGGTCCAGAGGCTGAATGTGGATAAAACCCTGGTGATAAACCAAGTAAGAGTACAACAGCAACTGTAGGAGTATCCACTTGTGATGCAAATCGTACCCAAGGCTCATGTCACTAAGCTAGATACCTGTGTGCTGAAAGAACAGGGGAAGTGAAATGAAGTTAACCCCCTAATCCAGGGCCTCTCTGGCTATTATCTCCAAGGTTGAAACTCCCTCTTTGCCACCCAGAAACTCAAAAATGGCAACCAATGGGCCTTATGTGACTCAGGTGTTAGGCACAGATTAGCCGTCAGCCTCTCCATGATTTTAATTTGATAGCAATGTAACCCCCAGGGGACGCTACCCTAAGGGCTACTACCCCTGCCTGCCTTAACTGTAACAGGGTGAGGGGCCCAGATCCGTTGGCAGGTACCTCCACCCAGAGGTCGGGGTTAGAAGAGTCGAGGTTGACTTGGTCGCAGCCCTCTGGGTTGCTGCAACCCCTCTTTCTTCCCACTAGTGGCCCACACAGTTCAGTTACAGTGTCCTTACCATAGACACTTACCCCCCGGCTCGAACCACTCAGCTCACTCCGGGAACCCCCTGAAAAGTAAGGTACAGTTACACAATATTCACTGTGCAGTATTTCACCATTAATACACAAACTAGCCAGTGTACTTTCGCAAAACAAGCAATCTGATTTATTTAAGGGGGAGATAACAAGGACCGGGGGGAATCAGGGTGATTGGATTACCACTACAATATATGAGTATCTACCTAGGGCTCTGTGCACAGGCCTAACCTATAAGTTACTGTCTATGGGTACCCAAGCCCTAAAGGCTAGTTCCTCGATGCAGCTGGTTGGGGCCCTGACACAAATGAGCATTTAATTCCTATGAAGATTAGATGGAGCCAGCAGGCTCAGTTAGTGTAGTCAGCAAAGTAACCAGAAGATCTTGCCCTGGCTAGGAACATTTAACAGGGAGCTACTCTGATTTAGTACTCATGACTCCAGAAGGAAAAGCGCTCTCACACCACTCGCAGGGCCGAGCCTGAACTTCAGACACTTCTCCACACATTTATATGAAAAGGAACAGAGGGATACCATACCAGGCAGCTGCTCCTAGGGCCCGACCGAACTCACAGCTAATCGGGGAGTCAATGCAGCTTCACTTTTTCCTAACAGACCGAGCGCGATTCAGCAGATTCTCCAGTCCTCTACAGGGTGAGCCTGCTAGGTAGCTGCGCTCCTGCACAGCCTCCTCTGACCGCTACCCAGCGGATTTTAGTCCGATACTTGCCAGCGACTGAGCCGGCCAAATCTGGCCTTCCACACACACGCGCTTCCCGCGTGAAAACTCAATGGCGCAGGAGCCCAGAGCTCCTTCCTCACTCACAGCCACAACGTCTCTGCCCTTTGGCAGTTAGGGCAAGTCTCTCCATTCGGGTGCCACCTGATCCCATAGGTGGGCTGCAGATGCCAATCACTTGCTACTGCCCCTGTTAGTGCAAACAAGGTGCCATAATCCAGACTTCACTTCCCAGAATTACTAGCTAAGTCTCCATTGGTCAGCAGGCTCCAAAGAGAGTCCCGATCCTGGTTGGTCGCCAGTTACTCCATTTCAATCACCCCTGTTACCCTATTGGCCCAGTTTAGCAGTCCAGGTCCAAAATGGAGGGGCCAAGTACACAAAGTCCCAGCTGCAATGAAAGCAGGTTAGACAACTGTAATTTCACTAATACTTTAAAGGATCATAGCCAAACAGTCACATCTATCAGAAGGGCTCCCTTGCGCTTTCAGCGACTACAGGATGGGGCGATTACACACGCAGCTCAGGCGGGATTCAAACAGGGAAACACCAGTCCCCCCATACCAACCCGCTGAAGCCTGCGAGCAGGCAGCCCTTAAAGAGACAGTACTGGAGGCTTTAAAAGCACTCACGACGCCCGCATTTTGGCGCCATAGCGCCGAATACCATCATCATCATCAAATCTTTATTTATTCAGGCGAGCATCATTGAGCAAGGCTCATTTACAAGATGGACCTGATAAGGTCAAGGTTCAACAGTTGATACACAACAGATACATCAATATACTTATATAAAACAGTTATACATACAGGGGAAAAAAACATTTATAAACACAGTGATGTACAGTAAAATTCACATGATAAAGTGGGTTATAGGAAAGTTGAGCTAATATTTACAGTATATACAGTGTATACATATCCCAGTGGAGGGGCCATGGCAAACACACAGCATAATGTAATATTAGGATAGTGGAAGGTATTACTGGGTGCCATAAGATGGGGTGTCTGCCAGTTAGGCAGGGAGCATTTAGGCAAGCTCTGGGAAGGTTTTTAGGAACCCCCATTTGTAAGGGGGTTACACCAACAAGTCAGCCATTGCTCCTCACCAGGGGGGGTTTCTGAGAGCCAGAGCCTCATAATTGCCTTCTGGGCTGCAACTATTAAAATTGGGAACAAATATCTAGTTTTAAATCCCCTAATCCTGGGGGCCTTCAGCAGTAGATATCGTGGTGTTTGGGGATCTGCACCTGTAGGATCAGACTCATCTGCTCTCTGATTTTGCTTCAGAAACTACTGAGCTTGGGACAGCTCCAAAAGATATGTTCAGGGGACACCACCAACCCACAGCCCTTCCAGCATTTCTCTGAATGGGTTTTCCCATAGTGTTTGGTCACTACGGGGTTCTGAAGTATCTTGTGAGAACTTGCCAGTGGAATTCCCTCCAGGAAGGTGAAGCTGTAGTCCTATGTGCCAACCTCCAAATCACATCCCATTGAAAAAAGGCCCTCTTCCTCATTTAATTCCTTTTCCCACAGCTTCTGGATTCCTGATCTGCTATCAGTGAGGTCTGCCTCACCAGCCCCAAAAAGCTTGGAAATCAGGTGTTTTTTTTGTGGTGTACCATTGATCAGCTCCAGGAGGAGATCTAGCAGGGGCTGTGCATCATGGGGTTTCTCATGGCCCCATCAGTCCTCCACCCGAAGGTAATGCCTGATTTGTAAATAGCCAAAAAAATCATTTGAAGGGATATTGAACTCCTGTTGTTGGATTTGAGTGAAACTTGTTAGTGTTTCCCCATAAACAATTGTGTGAAGTGGCATAATCCAAGGCCCGCCCAATGTGAAAATACCTGACGTTCACTCCCAGGTAGGAAGTCTACCCTGTCTGCAATCCTGCCATATAGCAGAACTATAAATTGTAACTTCCTCTCCCTTATGGCCTGTGTCCACGACTTCAACATGGTCTTAAGCCAGGGGTTGGGTAGTGCCTACAGTGACCTGGAGCCACTTTTATTAAATAGAATTGATTTTAGAGTTCCCAGTCTCATAAGGTCGAGTTTGACCCAACTTTGTACCTCATCTGTAACATTATATGCAGCCAGGTACTGTAGCTGGGCCGCTCTATAGTAACCCTTTAAATCAGGAATGCCCAACCCCCCCTTCCCCTTGACTATCTTAAGTAGGGACCAACTTAGTCTCGGCCTTTTCTCTGCCCAAATGAATTTCTTTAAAAGTTTTTGGGCATCTGTCCAGAACCTCCTTGGAAAGCAAAGGGGAACTGAGTCGAACAGGAAGAGCATTCTCGGGAGGATATTCATTCTCACTGATTCTACCTGTCCCATAATCGACAATGGAAGGGCCCCCCATCTGTCACAGTCCTTTCTCATGGCATCTAATAGTTTCAAGTGATTAAGTTGGTACAACTTGCTTAATTCGGTGGGAAAGTGGATACCCAAATATCGAAAGCTGGTAGTGGACCACCTTAGGTTAGTTCAAGTCCTGACAGCTGGGGGAACAGTTTCACCAATGGAAATTATTTCAGATTTATTTTCATTAATTTTAAAGCCCGAGATTTTCCCAAACTCTGCCAAAAGGGCCATTGCTGCGGATAATGATGTCTCTGGGTTCCGTAAATAAGTGTCATCCTCATAAAGTGAGATAAGGTTGTCCAGAGAGTCTACATTGATCCCTGTAATAACTGAGTGAGGTTGAAATGCCTCCACCAGAGGTTCCATACTCAGGGCAAATAAGAGGGGTGAGAGGGGACAGCCCTGTCTGGTTCCCCTCCTGATGGGAAATGTATGTGACAATACCCCGTTTAACCGTACTTGAGCTGTGGGACTAGTGTATAGGGTAGACACCCAGGCTTGAAATTTGGGACTGAAATTAAATTTCTTGAGCACTTCTCCCAGATATACCCACTCAAGGTGATCAAAGACCTTTTCCGCATCTAATGTAATTACTACTGCTGAGGCTCTGTTTACTCTATTTTGGGTATGTGCTATAATGGTGAGCAGTCTTCTGACATCGTCATGAAGATGTCTTCCAGGCATGAACCAAGCTTGGTCGGGGTGGACCAATTGGGTTAACACCCCCTGAAGCCTGTTTGCCACCATTCTGGCAAAAATCTTGACATCAAGATTTAGGAGTGAAATAGGGCAGTAACTACCACATGTGGTGGTGCCTTTACCCTGTTTCGGGATTACAGATATCAGGGTCCATACCCAGGTGCCCAGGGCCTCTGAGGGTTTGTGTGCTATGCTGCAGATCTGTAGCAGCAAGGGGGATAGATCGGCCTGAAATTTCTGATAACATTCTGCGATAAAAACCATCTGGATCCAGTGCTTTCTTATGTTTGAGAGCCTTAATAACCTCAGCAAGCTCTGCCTGTGAGAATGGGCAGTCCAACTCCTTCCCAAGCTCCGAAGAGAGCCTGGGTAGCTTTAATCTGTCCAGGAAATTCTTGATCCTCTCTGCCCAATCAGTGTGGGACTCAGGTATAAAGCTCCTCATAAAACTGTTTAAAGCATTCTGCTATGTGGCTGGGTTTTGTTTCCAGTCTGTCCGCGTGTTTAGTGTCTTTCACCCGAGTGATATACCTCTTAGCCACTTGTTTTCTAAGCCTAAACGCCAATAGTTTGCCAGCCCTATTACCTTCTTTATAGTACTTTTGTGCTGTAAACCTAAGGGAAATTTCTGTTCTGTGAGGTGCTGCTGCAGTTGTTCTCTGGTCAATCTAAGGTCTTGTAACAGACTAGCTAGGCCTCCCTTCTTATGTATGTAACCCCCCTGCAAATGGGGGTTCCCACAAGTCTTCCAGGAGCTTGCTTGAATGCTCCAAGCCTGGATGGTGTTTGGCATCTAAACCGTTTATCTGTGAGTGCTTTTAGAGCCTCTGGTACTGTCTCTTTAAGAGCTGTCTGCCTGCAGACATAATTAATTTGGATGGGGGTCTGTGTGTTTCTCTGCTTGAGTCCCACTCAAGCTGCTGCCAAATCGCTCCATTTCTGCTGTCACTAAGTGGGCAGAGTGAGCACTTTTCAAAGATGTAACTGTTTGCCAGAAATCATTTAGAGTAATAACAAAAAAACAGTTTGTCTAACCTGCTTTTCTTTGCAGTCAGAACTGTGTTTGCCTAGTCCCCCATTCTGGTTTTGAACTGCTGAACTGGACCAATCAGTGTGGGGGGACCTTTGAAAAGGAGCCTGCTGCTGGCAAATCAGAACTTGGACTCTCATTGTGGAGCCAGCTACCTATTTACTGTATGGCCAATGCTTCTGGGAATTGTAGTTTGGACTTCGGCCCCTTTTTTCCACCAACAGGGGGAGTTTACTGTGAGTGACAGCCAAACTAGCCAACTGAACTGGAAGGAACTCAAAGGAAATGCCCGGCTTTGTCTACTGGAAAGATCGGATGAGGTGAGACAGTGAAGAGAAAAGGAGCTATGTGCTTCTGCTGTGTATAGTTTTAGCACGATAAGCGCGTGTAAGGCCCTAAGTTTTGGTCTGCAGCTTGTGCAAGTGCCTGTTCGGGCTGAATCTGACCTGTGAAGAGAATCAAGGAGACCTGAAGAGTAGAAACCAGGCTTACCCTGTAGAAGACTGGAGAAATTGCTGAATCGCGTTCAGTCTGTCAGAAACTGAAGCTGCTGTGTGTTCTCCCAGGTATCGTGCAGTAATTGTGGTCGGGATCGAGAAGCAGCCTGCCTGGTATAGTACTTTCCTTTTACATATAAATGTGTGTAGTGCTTGTGGGGAATTGTGTTTCAAATCCCCTGTACAGTGAATTGAGTGCATGAAGCTGGAAGTAAACCCCAGCTTAATCCAGACTACATCTATTTGCTCTAAACTGCAGTGGGGTCCAGTCACAAGGACCTTGTCCACATGGTCTGCTCCTCCTGGCAATCCTGAACAATCTGCTTTCCATCCAGTTCCCAGCATTTAGTCTGTGAGTACAAAGCAGGGTAGCTCCCTGCAGGGGCGTCATTTCAGAAAAACCATAGGGGTTGCAAGGGCTGGGGGGCTCCTAGGCCCCCGTAAAAAAAATTTAAATTCAGTGCATTTTGGAGGTCATTTGAAACAAATTTTGCTACCTTGTTACCTCTTCCCCATGCTCAGTAATTTGCACCCTTGTCCCTCCCCAGAGTCACAACAGTCCAGAATATTACACGCACCACCCTCTCCATAGCATTTCACCAAAACCATAAGGGTTCCAAGACTAGTCAATGGTGATGCCCATTCTTACATAAAGTACTTAAGTCCCTGGATATTTCTTTTT
Organism: Neoceratodus forsteri; assembly: GCA_016271365.2. Taxonomy (NCBI): domain Eukaryota; kingdom Metazoa; phylum Chordata; order Ceratodontiformes; family Ceratodontidae; genus Neoceratodus; species Neoceratodus forsteri. The sequence continues at coordinate 1,101,369,344 of CM057451.1, forward strand.
TCCAACATTAATGCTCAGCTCACTGGACAACCCCCATTAAGTTGGGTTTACCGTTATTACTCTTAGAAATATTTACTAGTGACATGTCTTACCTTGCTTGGGTCTTGCAAACTAGCCTGGAAGCTAAGTAGAGATACTGCCTGCAAACCGGACTGACAGCTGACTATAGACACTGCCTGCAAACAGGACTGGTAGCTGACTGAAGATACTGCCTGCAAACTGGACTGAAAGCTGACTGGAGACACTGCCTGCAAACTGGACTGGAAGCTGCAAGCTGACTGGTGACACTGCTGGCAAACTGGACAAGTAGGTGACTGGAGACACTACTGGAAAACTTGACTGGTAACTAGCCACCGGGCTGTAGACTGCTGGCAAACTGGACTGGTAGCTGATTGGAGACACTACTGGCAAGCTGACTGGAGACACTGTTGGCAAACTGGACTGGTAGCTGATCTGACTGGACACACTGCTAGCAAGCTTGACTGGTAGCTGACTGGAGACACTGCAGGCAAGCTGGTCTGGTAGCTGGCTGGAAACATTGCTGGCAAGTTGGACTGGTAGCTGACTGAAGAAACTGCTGGCAAGCTGGACTGGAGGCTGGCTCGAGACACTGCTGGCAAGCTGGACTGGTTGACTGGAGACACTGCAGGCAAGCTGGACTGTAACTGACTGGAGACACTGCTGGCAAACTAGACTGGTAGCTGACTGAAGAGACTGGTGGCAAATTGGACTGGTAGCTAGCAACCTGGCTGTAGTCACTGCTGGAAAACTGAACTGATAGCTGACTGCAAACACTGCTGGCAAGTTGGACTGGTTGCTGACTGCAGACACTGCTGAAAAGCCACACTGGTAGCTGCCTGTTGACACTGCTGACAAGCTGGACTGGTGGCTGACTGGAGACACTGCTGGAAAACTAGACTTGGTAGCTAGCAACCTGACTGGAGACACTGCTGGCAAGCTGGACTGGCAGCTGACTGGAGACTGCTGGCAAACTGGACTGGTAGCTGACCTGACTGGAGACACTGCTGACAAGCTGGACTGGTAGCTCACTGGAGACACTGCTGAGAAGCTAGACTGGTAGCTGATTATAGATCCAGCTGGAAAACTGAACTGGTAGCTGATTGTAGATGCTACTGGCACACTGGACTGATAGCTGACTGGAGAAAATGTTGGCAAACTGGATTGGTGGTTGACCTGACTAGAGACACTGCTGGCAAGCTGGACTGGTATCTGAGTGGAGACACTGCTGGCAAGCTGGACTGGTAGCTGACTGGAGAGATTGGTGGCATATTGGACTGGTAGCTAGCAAACCTGGCTGTAGTCGTTGCAGGCAAACTGGACTGGTAGCTGACTGCAGACACTACTAGCAAACTAGATTGGTAGCTGACCTGACTGGTGACACTGCTGACAAACAGGACTGGTATCTGACAGGTGAGTGTTAGCAATGCATTTCAGGTGTCACCTGTGGCTGTGAAGAATTTCCTTTCTTGGCGTAAGCACTTGATTAAATACAACATGCTCAAAGCAAACCCATCACCTTATTAAACTGCCAATCAAATGTGGAATAAATGGCTAAAATGTTGGATGCATAGATTTGAATTTCCTCTGTGCCCCGACCACTGAATCACTGGCAGGCTATTTTAAATACAGACCAATATATCTCTACAGTTGCAGACTTCTGGGTATGTTAGTATTCACTGATACACCACTTGAGGAAACTCATTAAAGGAACATGTTCTGCTCCATGGAAGTACATAGAACAGGCGAGGTATGTGGCTGAAAAGTGAAAGGTTCTGTGCATAACCATGTTACAGGCCTCAAGCCTTTTCTCATAACTGTTCTCTTTTTATCGTTCATAGGGGACATAAGGGTGAAGCATGAAGGAATAGAACCCAGAGGGTTGTACTAAATAAGGAAGTCTCGGGGGAGATGGGGGTCAAGAGTCAGTACTTTGCCCTGTTCTCTTCAATACATTCATAAGGGACACAAGGGTGAAGCATGAATGAATAGTCTATCTATTTGCAGATGACACCAAGATCTGCAATAGTGTGGACATAATGAAGGGAATGGAGGTCATGAGGAGGGACCTGGAAAGACTAGAAGAGTGGTCCAGAATTTTACAGCTGGGATTCAATGCCAAAAAAGTGCAAAGTCATGCACATCAGACAAAAATAACCCAAGCCGAGTACAAAACAGGAGGAAAGGTCATGGCATATACCTCATAGGAAAGGGACCTCAGGGTTATCAATCAAGATGATCTGAAAGTAGCGGCCCAATTTTCAACGGTGGCGGGGAAAGCAAAAGGACGATGGACTGCATAGGGAGGGGGATGGCAAGCAGAAGGAGGTAGGTTATACTCAGTAGCATTATTTCAGTAGAATCATAGGGGTTGCAAAGTCCCATTTCAGCAAAATCATAGGGGTTGTAAAACTCCCTCAACCACCACATCTATATAAATAAATGCTAGGGAAACCTTGTTTTAGGGTTCTTAGGGGTTGTAGTGGGCATCATAGGGGTTGCAAAAAAATCATAAGGGTCTCAACTGCAACCCCTAAATGACACCCCTGGCTCCCTGCCATCTGTTTATCAAATTGCAAGTGTGTCATCTATTTGTTGCTGTTCCATTTCTTCACGAACTGAGCCATCCGGCTCCAGATTACAATTGGGTATTGTGCAAGTGTTTTCCATCACAGGCCCCATCCAGCTGCACCGATCCTGGCTAGCCCCCCCCCATCCTGGGTACCCAGTGAAAGTGACAATTTGGGACTCTGAACATGCGCACAGTACTGTGATTATTAAGGTGTCTAAACTAATTAACCTGATTTTCCCCTGTTCTTGTTATATTCCCCTAAATAAATCAGATCTATTTGTTTCAGCAAAGTTACACTGTCTGAGGTATTCACTTATGTTAAAGTGTTGCACTGTGGCTTTTGCTTTGTATCATCTTGTTTTACAGGGGTTCCCCAGAGTCAAGTTGATCGAACCAGTCCTGGGGGTAAGAGTATACTGTGAAGGTACTTCTGATATATTGTGTGGGCCACTAGTGGGAAGAAGGGGGGGTTGCAGTGACCCAGAGGGCTGTGACCAAGTCATACCAGACTGTCTTAACCCTGACCTCTGGGTGGAGGCACCCGCCATTGGACCTGACAGTTCCTGTGTTTTCTTTAATATAGTTTATCATGACCACTTTCATTTTTAAAATAAACGCCTCCTCAAGGAACCTGGCATTAAGGCACCATAGAGATTGTTTGTTCATAGGTCCCAGGCTGAGAGTCAGACTGACCTTTGCATGGTCTGATAGACAAATGGGGTAGATTTGTTGATCTGTAATTGTTCTAGCCCAGGATTTTTGCGTGTAGAACCTATCAATACATGAATAGGAATTTTGGGTATGGGAGAAAAAGGTGAACTCTTTACTCAAGGGTATTGATCTCTCCAAGTGTCTATCAAACCTGCCTCAATTCGTAGATTAAGAAGAGTTGTCGAATGGATACCTCTGTCGTAGCCTGCCCCCATGGATCTGTCTAATAATGTGTTTTCTACACAGTTCCAGTCACCCCCTAGAATGATTTGACCCTTAGGGAGTGAAGCTACCATCCCGAAAACATATCTGAAAAATTGAGGATTGCTAAGCGTGGGGGGCATAGATGTTAACGATGTGTATTGTCCTATCCGCAATTTTATCTAAAAGGGCCACCAGCCTGCCCTCCTTATCAGAAAAGGAATCTGTCCGTGTGAAAACCTAGGCCCTTCTGGACAAGGATGGTGACCCCAGCCTTTTTTGAATTCAGGTGTGAGGTGACATAAACCTCACCCACCCACATACAGCGCAATTCGTCATGCTCAGCAGGAGAAAGGTGCATCTCCTGCGAAAGGCCTATATAACATCTAGTTCTAGCTAGATCTTTTAATATGTTATGTCTTTTTACTGGTGAACCTAATCCCTTGACATTAAGGGAAACCATCTTCGACGTCCCCATATGTGAGCCTTCCAAATTATCTCCCATTCTCCACCGGGCTTACTGAAGCCCGGAAGACCTTTCTAGGCTATCTCCAACCCCTCTGAACACTCAGTGCTATGGAGGTAGGCATCTGGACCATGCCCCCTAAGCCCATTATCCTACACTGCATTGTTGACTCCATCCCCCATAAACTGTGAAACTTGTTCCCCACCTCCCACCCCTACTATGAAAACTTAAAACACATGAACCCCATACTGAATTGATCCCCTCCCAACATCAAACTATATACAAGTGGGCCTTGCCTGGCCCTAGACAGAAGGAGATTCCCTCTGGCCTGGAACATGGACTGAACTGAAAGCCCCTCGCTCCCTGCACCCCTCGGGCTGAGGTGAACAGGAAAAGCGGTCTCCAGGGGTGAATCCTCAGTGAGAAGGTACTGGCTCCCTTGCAACGGGCAGCGAAGAAAAAAAAAAAAGGGGTGACTGACCGCTGATGGGTGACCTGTCCCCTGAGCTGGCTTCTGGTGAGTGTGGCCAATTTTTAACCTGAGAGCGGAGGTGGGTGCCCCCGCTTCCCCAAGCTAACCTTAATCCGGTGTTTATTTCGCATACTGCCGTAAACCCTTTTTGGTGTCTGGGGTTTCCCTCTCCAATATTATACTACATTAGATTAGCAACCTGGCTGAAATAAATACAACCGGGGGACAGGAAAAAAGAAACAAAGAAAGTGAAAGGAAAGGGGGCATCCTTCCCTCTCTATGTAACCATCAGTGAAATTCAGTGCCCTACATAACTGCTAGAATTCAACCCCAGACACAAGGAATAAGGCAGATATGGGGAAGGCAGGGAGACAAAACAAAACTTCTTAGCCCCAGTCCTCACCACCCATAACCCTGCATACAACATGCATCATTCAGCTCAAGAGGGCTACATTGGATTTCCTGGCCCCGAAATTCAATCTAGAGGAAAGACCTGATCCTGGACCCATCAATAGAGAGGCCCAAACAGAGAGCCCGTGTTTAATCAAGGAGGGGCAGAGGCTCGATAGGTTTGAGACTATGTGAAAACAAAACATCCATCCTGCCGGGAACCCCCATTCCCTATGCTCAGAGCAATACAAACTTAGGACTAGGCCTTACTAAACATTACAGGCCATGGCTAAGATCTCAGTGCTGTGAATGTAATGCAAACAGTTTGATCAAAGTCGCGGGGATTATTTGCATCCCCTAACACAAATAGGCATAGGTCCCCCAACCACCCACAGGTCAGATCAGGAAACCTCCCATCATAACCATCCCCAGTCCGTGGATGAAAACCCCCACATGCTTGAACAACAGGATCATGAAGAGTTCTCAGTCCCGACTCACTGGTATTAACATGTGGCCTGTTGAAAGTCTCGATCTTCCGTACAACTGGATTCAGGGGTAATTTAACAAGGAGCTCACAGTAAGCGGCGGGGATTTCAGAGAGAAGAAGCAGTCAGATCTTTCTGTCGAGGAGGACATCAGGAGATTGCTCTTGTCTTTGATCCTTTACTCAGGTGGATTAGGTCTTTATAGAGCTGATCGTCTGGGCCCATACCTCTGGCGCCGGTACCTCTTGTGGATATTTTACCCGCTGTCTCCTATGCAGCAGGGTCTGTTCCGTTAACTCGCGCTGAAGATCTGGTAAGGTAATGCCCGTTTTCTGCAGAGGTTTACTAGCTTGCACCAAAGAGTCATAAAGTTTGCTACCGGCTTCCCAGTGAATCAACAGCTTTGCTGGATGTGTAAGCTGGGCTTTGATCTGTTTTTCTTTAAGCTGTTTAATTAACATACTAACATACTATTTGCCAGCAGATTAGGCCTTACGGTCTATCGAGTCTGCTCGAACCTAGATCCTTAGTTGGGTGCCGAGACCCTCCCATCCCTTGTTCTCTAGAAACCCCTATCATCCATCCCCACCCTCCCTGGGACAGGCCATCATCTGATACATCCACTTTCTGTGTCTGTCCCACCCTCTCTTGAAGCCCTCCACTGTGGATCTCTGAACCAGCTCACCAGGCAGTGCATTCCAAGGGTCCACCACTCTCTCGGTGAAAAACCTCCTCCTCTTTTCCCCTCACCTTCCACCTTCCAACTTCAAACCATGCCCTCTGGTGATACCGCCCTGCTTTAGTCTAAGACCCTCTATGTTTACCCTATTTATTCCTTGAGGTACTTGAAGACCTCAATCATGTCCCCCTGTCTCTCTCTCCTCCAATGAAAACAGGCAGAGCTCCTCAAGTCTGTCCTCATAAGTCAAATCCCTAGCCCTCGTGATCATCTTTGTTGCCTCCTCTGTACCTCTCCAGGAGCTGTATGTCCCTCTTCAAATGTGGTCTCCAGTACTGTACACAGTACTCAAGGTGTGGTCTAACCAGTCCATTGTACAGCGGCAGAATCACTTCCCTGCTCCTAGAGGTGATCCCCTCACGATGCATCCCAACATCCTGTTTGCCTTGCTAGCTGCTCTCCTGCACTGCTTAGAGTTATTCATACATGTATCCACCATGACCCCTAGGTCTTTTCCCTATTGAGGCCTCCAGCACCTCCCTCCCAGGGTGTACCTGTGTTTAGGGTTTCCCGACCAAGATGCAACACCTTGCACTTGGTGATATTGAAATTTAATTTCCATGTGTGAGCCCAGCTTTCCAGGGTGTCAGGTCCCTTGCAGGGCCACCTCCCCTCTTCTCCCTCAACTACTGCTCCCATCTTGGAGTCATCCGCGAAGAGACTCATTTCACACCCTATACCCTCCTGATGTCCGATATGTATGCATTAAACAGGATCGGACCCAGGACCGAGCCCTGTGGTACCCCACTACCAACCTCTCTAGGGTTTGAGAGCTCCCCACAGACCACTACTCTCTGAGTGCGTCCAGCTAGCCAGTTTTCAATCCATCTGATCATCAAAGGGCCTACTCCTAACCCCATCAGTTTCTCCACCAGACCATTGTGGGGGACAGAGTCAAACGTCTTGCTGAAGTCCAAGAATAATACATCCACAGGCTTACCCCTGTCCAGTTCTGATGTTACCCATTCATAGAACTCCACAAGGTTGGTTTGACATGATCTACCTGGCACAACCCATGTTGCCGACTATCCAGACCTCCCACCTCCTCCAAGTACACCCCAATCGTTCCTTTAGTATACTCTCCATTAATTTTCCCACCACCGAGGTCAAACTGATGGGTCTATAGTTACCTGGTACTTCCCTCGACCCCCCTTATGGATTGGTACCACATGTGCCTCGCCAATCCCTAGGTACCCTCCCTGTCTCAAGTGACCTGAAAAAGCTCCACCAGGGTGCAGCCAGTATGTCCGCCAATTCCATAGTACTCTCGGATGAATGCCATCCGGCCCAGGAGATTTGTTTTCTTTAGGGCCTTGAGGGCTAACCACACCCTTTGGTGGAGATAGCATCATCCGTCCTCCCCTTACTGGTCTTTTTATCCTTATCCAGATGTGACCCCTGGGGTACCTTTCCCTCCCTCTTGCTCCATTTCTGTTGCTCCCTGATCCCACTCCTGCAGCTTCTATCCCTTCATGCCTTGTTTTGTAGATATCCCATTCCCTCCTAGTGAACACAGAGGCAAAGTACTCATTAAATACCTCTGCCTGGTCCCTCGCCTCTTCCACCCACCCTCCTTCTGATCTCAATCTGCTGAGATGGCCCTTAGTTTTTCTCCGCTCCCCAATGTACCAGAAGAACCCCTTTTCCCCTCCATGTATCCCCTGTGCCAGCCGCTGCTCTTTACTGGACTTTGCTCCCTCACCATACAGGGTGACTTTTCTAGATGCAAGCTGGTACATTTCCTTATCCCTATCCTCTTGTTGTTTTATATATTTTTTGTAGGCCCCTTCTTTTCTCTGACTGCTACCTGTACCTCACTGGACCACCAGCATGGTTTACGTGACCTTGCTCCCTTACGCTTCAACTTAGCGCAGATCCTGACTGCCTCCATGAAGTCCCGTTTATGACCTCCCATCTCCTTTCCACACTTGTCATTGAGGTAATCCCTTCAAGTGATCCTTGAGAATATTTCCCATGCCCATAAAGTCTGCCCCCCTGAAGTCCAATGCCAGTGTCCTAGATCTCACCTCCACTCCCCCCATGCTTATTTGAAACCAGACAGTATTGTGGTCACTCCCAGTCAGGGGGTCCTGTACAGCTATGTCCCTTACCAGATCCCCATCTGCCAGAACCACATCCAGGACATGTCCCTCCCTTGTGGGCTCCATCACATGCTGTGTTAAGAACACATCCTGGAAGCCATCCAGCAGCCTCTGCTCCTTGGCCACCTTAGAGGACATGGTTCCCAGTTTGTACCTGGCATATTAAGGTCCCCATCAACACCCTCCTTCCCTTTTGGACCACACTGGGCAATGATGTTGTCCAGCAAACCATCCTCTAGAACATCACTCATCCTGGGGGCCTATATGCTACTCTCAGCTTGCCTTATCTCCTGCTGGGGATCGTAAGGTGACCATAAAGGCCTCCACGTTTCCCTCTGCCTCTTCTACCATAGCAATTTCTATATCATCTCTAATGAACATAGCCACTCCACCCCTCTGACCTCCTTTCTATCCTTCCTAAGCATAGTGTACCCTGTACATTTAGGTCCCAGTCATGGTTTTTGTTGGCCCCACCTGCGTGACTGCCGCCACATCCACCCCCCTCGAACAGCATGGCCTGGAACTCCGCAACTTGTTTCCCAAGCTCCTGGCATTTACTAACACCAACCCACCCTTATCCCTGATCCTCTTTGTCGAGCCCCACCCAGATTCCTTATACTTCCATCCTCCCCTGCTCCTCCTGAAACCTCCACCTCCAGTCTGTTTCCCCTTCCCCTCTTGGGCTTGACGCTACTCCCTCATCTGGAGGAGGGGCTTCTGGTCAGCCCTCCTCATCCCTTCCCCCTACAAGTTTAAACCCCACCTTTCTTGTGTAGTCAGCCATCCCCTGTTTAAGGACTTCCTTCCCTAATGGGGCAGGATGAAACCTGTCCTTGGCATATAGTCCCTTATCCTCCCAAACTCCATTCCAGTTCCCTAACACCCCCCTAATTACCGCCAGAACTCTCTTCCTTTTTTGCATTGCGGCAGGTGGGAAGTCGTGGTCCACATATACTCATTTCCCATCCAAATTTAGGTCCTTCTTAGTCCAGGCTTTCCTAAGGATCATATCTTTTACTTGGTAACGATTGAATTTAACCAAAATTGATCTTGGAGGGGCATCAGTCTTTGGCTTGGGCCCCAGGGCTCGTTGTACTCGTTCCAACTCGAACGGCTCAGAGCTTGGGATATCCAACTCCTGTCGCAGACAGGTTCTTACAAATTGGGGGGGTTGTCCTGCTCGGCTCTCTCAGGGAACCCAAAAATACGAATAGTTTTACTTCTGCCTCTAGATTCCACATCTTATGCCCTCATCATCAGTTCCCTCTCTCTCTCTCTTTGTCAAATAAAGTACTGCATGACTGAACTGCATGGAATAGTCTCAGAGCACATTAAGGCCTGTCTCTAAGTCGGCAGTCCTCCGCTCGAGATGTTTCAAGTCCTGTTTAATATCCTTAACATTTGAGTCGATCCTTTGCAACATTTTCAGGATATGGGCTGTTGCCCTGCCATCAAGAGAGCTGTTACGTGAGGGGACTTCATCCTCTTCCTCACCAGAGCCCGCAGCTTATTCTGAGGCCCTGGAGAAAGAAACACTAGGGCTGCACTCGCGCTGTGATCTTTGGTGGGTGGATGGCTTAATAGAACTTCTGCCTCTCGTTTTGGCAACCCGACTCATTTTTACAACAAATCTAGTAGTTTGGAGGCACAGTATAGAGCAAAAGGCACTGGAATGCTTTAGATATATCACTGCTGCCACAGAGCTCTGTTCCAAGAATCCATTTGGCTTAGTGACGTCACTGGAAGTCCTTCAGACTTAGTTCTGTTGATCTTTAGGCCAGACAGTTGTTCAAACTAGGAGAAAGACTCCCGAATGTGGGTTAGGCTTTGGGAGATATCACTGGTCAAAATGAGACAAACGTCTGCATAGAGCTTGGTTTTAAATTCCTCACGGCCTACCTGTATGCCTGGGATGAGGTTTTGGTCCAGGATGACAGCTGCCAAAGGTTTGATGGCCAATATAAATACATAAATACATAGATACATAATAGTGTCAGCAGATATGGGCCTACGGCCCACCCAGTCTACCCATTTGAGCTTGTAAGCAGTGGGGACAGTGGGCAGCCCTACATACTGCCTCTTTGTAGGGTGAACGGATCAGAGAGGAGGCCATTAGTGAGAACCATAGCAGTGGGACCACTATAGATGATGCTGACCCACCCTCCAAAGGTGGGACCTATGTTGAAATGGGCAAGCACCGCCTTAAGATAGTCCCATTCGTCTGAGTCAAAGGCCTTTTCAAAGTCAATGGTGATAGCTGCTGCAGGGGATGTCAGAACAGAGGCTTTCTGGAACAGAGTGACTAAGGCTCTTAGGTGGTCAGCACTGTAATGCCCTGTAACAAAGCCAACTTGTGAGTCGTGTATTAAGGATGGAAGAACCTTCTCTAGAGGCTAGGACTTTGGCGAGGATTTTGGCATCATCATCTATGAAGGATATGGGCCTATAGCTTGCTGGGGAAGTGGGGTCTTTCCCTTCCTTGGGAAGGACCGTTATCACAACCTCTTTCAAGGTACCCAGGAGCATCTGAGCAGCATGTGCTACTCTCAGCATTTGGAGCATGGGTTTGCAGATGACCCCTTTGTTAAGCCGGTAAAAATCAGCCGGGAAACCATCACTCCCTGGGGACTTGTGCGGGGCCATCCCTTCTATGGTTTTGAGGAATTCCGATTCCTCAATGGGGGCATCAAGTATGTCCCTCCATGACTCAGACAAGGAGTGAAGGGAGGCTTGGACCATGAATTTATCAAAGCTGGCCCTATGGAAGAGGGGCTTGGGTTTTGTATAAGGTATTGTAAAAGTTGGTCATGGCCTTATTGATTTCTTTAGGGGAGAACCGCACCTCTCCTGTAAGATCCTTAAGTTTTTCAATATGCCTCTCGGCCTGTTGTTTCCTAAGCTGATATGAGAGGAGCTTACCCACCTTGTCCCCTTGGTCCCAGTATTTATGGTGTAATCTTGCCATTTGCAACTTTGCTTCCCTAGTGGCCAGTTTGTTAAGGTTAATTCTAAGGGTTGTTAGTTCGAATCTGAGGGTCTGATTATTTAGTTGGTTGGGATCAGATTTATATTCCACCTCTTTTTGTTTGAACTGTGTTTCTAGCTGCAGGGCCTCAGCTTCTCTTAATGTCCTCCTGTGCTCTGCATAGGAGATAATCATACCTCGTAATGTGGCCTTAAAGGCTTCCCAGATCACCTGGGGAGAGGCACAGGATTCAGGGTTGTCCTGGAAGTAATCTGACACCTCCAACCTCAGCCAATCTTGGAACTGCTGGTCTACCAAGAGGAGGGGATCAAGCCACCATATCACTGACCGCTCTCTCCCCTGTTGTAATTATGCCTGCAGTTGCACCAGTGCATGGTCAGATATATACAGGGGGGCAATGGACACATCCAAAATGACAGGGTTTAAAGTGGTTGATGTGAACCAGTAGTCAAGTCTGCTAGCCTTGGCCCAGGCTTCAGAGTAGAAGGTATAGTTCTTTGTGGAAGGGTGAAAGGTATGTCAGGTGTCTGTCAGGTGGTGCAAGGTCAGCAGATCAGACGGGGCTCTTATGCTTTACTGTGCGGTTCAGGCTTGGCATTGGATCTGTCAAGCAGATGGTCCAAGGCCAAGTTAAAAATCTCCCCCCAGTATGATATCTGGTTGATCCCCTGACATGTTCAGTAGGGCTTGGGATACTGCGTTAAAGAACTCAGGCTGGTCCTCGTTAGGAGTATATAAATTATCTAGGATAAGAAGGCCTCTGTTAGAGGTACCTTGACCAGGATCCACCTTCCCTCTTTATCCCCACGCTGTTCAACAACAGACCATTTTAATTGCTTGTGGTAATGTAGAGAGACTCCTCTTGGCTGAACCTGAAGAGCTATGAACTTCCCACCCCACCCACTCTCACAAGTTTCCTTGCCTCCACTGGTTTGATCTTTGTCTCCTGGAGGAAAACGGCCTGTGTTTTTAGCTTTTTGAGTCTGGACATAACTTCTTCCTTTTAATTGGATCACTCAGACCTCTCACATTCCAGGATGTGAAAGTCACCGGTAGGGTGGAATCTATAACATTTGTTTATAATTACCCTCTTTTCCCTTATCTCCTTTTAGGGATCCCTCAAAAATGGCTGTTAGAAGGGTGAAATCCAGCCCACCCTTCGCTGCCCTCCAGGAGCCCTATCATATGCATAGCACTGCATACGGCTGCTTATGTCCAGGTTACCTGGTACAACTTCCCTGAAAGTTACTGCAAAGATTTCCCAATTTTCCTGAGTCAGCAAGTACTCAAATCCTCTGATACCTGGAATTGGATAGCCTCTTGCACTTAGAGCTGAGGACGAGCACTTACAATATTTGCACACTTGAGTTAAAGCATTTTGGGGGCCTCCTGGGGTCGTACCCTCAGGTGTAAGAGGAAGGATCATTAGGTCTTTCCTAAAATCTTGAGGTTGGGCCCCTAAAACTTCCAAGAGGAGCTGGCCATATGCTCCTCCAATGGCTAGAGGGGACCTCTCAGGGGCACTATCCATTAGCAATAGTAACACACGAAGTAACAGCATAATAAAGCATAACAGTAACATTTAACAATAGCAAGACTGGACCACCATGGAGCCAGAGACCAACCAGGGACCTACTGACTCAATATCTGGTAGCCGCTCCAGCTGTTTATGGGAGTTGGGGGGTTCCTAACACCCCTGCATGAGGCCTGTTAACTGACCCTGTCAAAATATGGGAGAGCATAGGGCCCCGTTTTTCCACGTTCGGCAAGCAGGTGGCAGAGGTATGCAGGGCAGTCACCCCTACTTGCCTGAACTCCTTCCAGAGTGGTCTGTTGGTGTCTGTCCTGATCCCGCCCACCTGAAGCCTCTCCTTTTGCTCCTCCGGGCAGGACCTCTCCGCCATCTCTTGCTAGCCACCCGACCCCCTGGCTCTGAGTCCCTCAAGGTGGGACTGCCAGATCACGCCTCCTGGCACTCTATCTATAATCTAGTTGGGCTGCAAGGAGGCAGAGAGCAGAGGAAGCGCTAGGTGGAGCCCGACATTGGGCGTGGTGGACCTGACACCCCTGGATCCTCCTTCATCTATCAGGAGGCAGGTTTTTTTCCTTAAGTTATGCCCCTTCCCCCTCCCATTCCTATGCTGAGCCCGGACGTGCAAAGACACCAGGGACGACTGCTCAGCATCCCTCTACTAGTGCCCTAGACATTACAGTACCACTGGTATCCACCGGGGGCCACTGTGGAGCCAGGTAGAACCATGGATTCCCCCTGAGAGAGGAGAGCTGTCCTCCGGACACTCGATCCTCTCTCTCCCCTGCCGATGCCCCGCGCGCGGCCTGGGCTCATTCCTGAACCCAGGTCACTGGCATGGTGCAAGGTATGGCGTCCAGTGCCTCAATCCTCAGTGCCACTGGGCCAGCCATCGGGGTCCAACTTAAGGAGTCTGCATCCTTCCCATCCAGCTGATGGTTCCATTCAGCGAACCGCATCAAATTGTCCTTAAAGAGCAAGTAATGTTAAGGCAAAAATAAAGCCCAGATGAAAGGGAAAGGCCCCATGTCAACTTCCCTTTTTGCCTCATCTGCAAGGTAGGTATATGTAGCTGAGAGGCATGGATAACTTTATAGTACACCCCACCAGTGACAAGATGGAATCATTCAGTGCTGCCGTGCAAAAAGCGGAAGGAACGCCAAGCCGCCGCAAGGCTGTTTCCCTTAATTTGGACTGAAAGTCCTGTTGAGTGGGTCTTGCTAGCAGGCCCAGCCTTTGGAAGAGACACAATGTATGCAAGGGCATTCCCAGCCTAATAGTTTACCCCTATCAGCCCGATTAAAAGACCTTAGTGATAGAGAGAGACATCCATAGTTTTGGGGACCTCACGCGAGACGAAGGCAGCAGCCGCTTACCCAGGAAAAGTGAGGGCTCCAATGTTTGCCTTGAGGGAAGTATACATCTGCCCATAAGACTCACTAGAAAGGGGGAGAGGGAGCAGGGGAGAGGTGCAACTCTCCCTGGCATCACGGAGAGTCTAGAAGCAGTTTCAAGGTGGCATCAAGAATTTACATGCCTGACAGCTGCTTCTGTTGTTTCCCACCAAGTTCTCTATTCTGGAGGTGAGCACTACTGTTCTACCCGCCCCCCCATGAGAGCAGCTTAATGGCATACACATTTAGGAATGTCCCCCATCCCCCAACCCCCACATTTTATTAACAATGGCAGGTATGCTAGCACCTGTCACCAGAGAAAAGCTTAATCAAAGGATATCTGGATTGCCTTAAGCGGGCCAGTAGACATTGTCTGAGGCAGCTAGGAGTTCAGAGAGCCATTCCAGAGAGTCAGCTTCACCCTCAGCGCCTTCAGGATTACAGCAAGCCCAGTGTGTGGGTATGGGTAAGGGGGACTAGTCCCCAGTCTTTTTGGTCTCCCCTTCCAGCTGCAATGTCTCTCTTGTGTCTACTGTCGAGCGGTCGAGTGCAGAGGGCATGAGCTTGCACAGTGGCTCATATCTGTTGGACATCTTTTTTTTAATTTAGTTGTTTAACCAGGTATAGCACACTAAGCTGAAAGCTTTTTTACAGGAGCGACCTGGAAGCACAAGGAGGTTAAGTGACTTGCTCAGGGTCACACAGTATGTAAGTGGAAGCTGTGGGATTCAAACCCAGGTCTGGTCTGCTGGATGTCACCAGATTTGCAGCTCAGAGCCTCAGACCACTGCACTATACTGCCTCCTTGATCTTAATGGGGGGATCCCCGGGGAGCAGCTGCTGGCATCGGAAGGCATGGATCGAGGTTGCCTGCTCCAGGATCTTTGTCGCCTGGCAGTAGGTGGGTTGCCAGTTCCTGTCTTTGCTGTCTTTTTGGCCTTCCTCTTGTAGTAGTTTGCCAGGCAGGAGTCACAACAGCATCCCCACCCTTGGTGTGAGTTTCCCTCCTATCCTCTGCTTGGGATACCTCCATCTATGATTCTGTCATGCTACGAGGCATGCCATGTGGTCTATCCAAGTGCGATCGCTTTGTCTGGAGATCTCTCACATATTGCTCAGCCTCCACAGGAGATTCAAATGTTAAAAATTCCCCATTTACTTGTAGCCTCAAAAGAAAGAAGGGTACCTGAGGGATGTGGGGATGTTGAGCCAGTAATATTGCTGCTTTACATTGGCATAAGCTTAACAGCGGTTGGACAGCTCGAGCGAGAAATCCTGGAACATTTGCACTTTATTCCCCTGCCATTGAAAGGCTCCCTGCTCCATTGCCATCTTCAGATAAAACTCTTTTTCTGGATCTCTCAAAAGCTTGCATAGAATCTGCCTTGGTCTCTCATCAGGCTGAGGGGGGGCGGGGCAAGGGATCTGTGTGCCCTCTCGATGTCAGGAGGGGCCCGTTTGTTCACTTTAGCGAGGGATGGTAGCAGCTCTCTCAGGAAACATCCAGTGTCTGGCCCTCTGCCCCTTCAGGGATTCCCACTATTCTTATGTTATTTCTTCAGGCATGGTTCTCCAGATCATCGACTTTGTTTAACAAATATTGCAGCTTTTGATGATGATCTTGGAGTGTGCCCTTCTGAAATTGCACAGTAGAGACAGTGTCCTGAATGGCTTGCTCTATTTTGGATACTTGCACAGCCAGATGTGCAAGGTCATCATTTTTTAATTTTTTTGGCAGCAAGTTTTTGATCAGAGGATTCAATGAGAATTTTGTCCAATTTGGCCTTCATGACAGAAATATCATAGGCCTGGTGAGCTGTTTGGGGTGACGCCACCAGATGTGAGCAGGAGGCAGTGGCCATTATGACCCACAAATGAACAGTCCCATTGGAGCTTTCGGATGGGCAGCGCTGAAATAGTTTACCCACTTGGTTCAGCCTTCCTGCTGGTACTGTGGGCAAAAACTGGCACCTCAGTGAAAACACCTTTCCCGCTTGGCAATATGGTCAAGTTAGGTATCATTGTGTAGCGCTCGTGAAACTCTTCACTATGGTGAATAATTATGGACTCAGCAGCTGGCGCTTTTGATGGATGGTTAAGAAATGACTCTTTGGTGGTCTCTCCTGAACAGTTACACTGCCACCATGTTTGATGGGAAGCTCGCCCCCCAACTAGGGCAATTGTAGTGCTGTGCTGTTTCCTAAACCCATGTTGCTGCTGACACTGAAGTTTGTGCTTGCCAAGGTAGTCGACTAGCTGGTCACTGAGGATCCTTTCAAGTGCTTTTGATAGCAGGGGGAGTATGGAAATTGGCCGGTAGTTTGAGTGGTTAGTTCTGTCACCACTTTAAAAGATGTGAGTGACAATAGCCTTTTTCCAGATCTTGGGGAATTTGGCAGCTATTAGTGACAGATTCAGGATGCATGTTAGAGGAGAGAGTACCTCATTCAAGGTGAGAGCAATTAATTTAAGGTCTAGAGTGTCTCCGCTGGATCTTGTTTTCCCAATTGCCTTTGTGAGATATTTTTTAGCCTCAGATTTGGAGACAATTTTGAGATAGAAGGGGGAAGGTGGAATTTCATGAGAACTGGCTTTGTTATTGGGGTCAGTGTCACACTGGAGGTCGAGGAAGTAGGGGGACGCATATCACTGAGGTCTGTAAAAGCCTTACTGAAGGTGTTGGAAATCACTTTAGCATCCTGGGTCATTTTACCATTCACACTGAGCATTGAAGGGGGTGTTTTGCTAGATTTCCTGGTAAAGGCTTTATATTTTCCCAGAAATTTTGGCTGTCTCCCCAGGATCTGTTTAACTCCTACTTAAAGTACTGGCTTTTTGCTGTGTGAATGGCCCAGGTGCATTTGTTTCGAGCTGTTTTATAGTTTTGGATGTCTGTCCAGAAGCCAGTGCTTTGGGCCTTGTGCCAGAGGTTATCCCTTTCCTTCATTTGTTCAAGAAGAAATCTAGATTTAGTATTTGCCATATTGGTCCTTGTAAGAACAGAGCCAGAAGCAAATGGTTTGATACCTTTTAATGAACCAACATAAATGTAACAACAAGAACAAAGTGCTGTAGCTTTCAGACCAAGTCCTTCATCAGAAGCGTAATGACAGTTATTTAGAAAAAACAATACTTTTAACACCCAGATCATGCAGAAAAAAACAGAAAAAGTCCTCATTGGTTTAAAATACTCATTTAAAAAAAACAGAAAATGATGTCAGAGAAGTTTAACAGTACCATGTCACCTTCAGCTAGGAGAGTCTCCGGGTCAAAGGTGCTTAGTGCAGAAGACATACAAAGAACTCTACTGCATATAAATTAAATTGATATATAAGATAACAACTACTTGAGCAGATGGCTCTCAAATCAAATTATGAGTGCCACAAATGTGTATAAGAATGCAATTACTGAAAAACAACCCTACCCGGATTAAAGACATACTAAAATTATCTTAGGACTACAAGAAGCATCTATGTATATATAACAAAGAGTAACCAGTAAAGCTTTCTTAAAAAGATCAGTAGTTACACACTGTATGATGTGTAAAACTTAGCTGGACCCATTACCCAGCTATACTCTCCCACTAGATATTGTGCCCCATAAACTTCAAAAGCCTCTAGTGTAGTAACAGGACTTTATAAATGATAATATAAATATAAATTGACAGTATAAGTGTCAAACAAAAAACTACTTGTCAAGGACCACCAAGGAATTAAGACCATGCAGCCTGATATGTACTGATGTCAATAAATTCTCAGTGTACAGTATAATATAACAACCTGATGTACCGAAAATGTCTAAAGAATCTGAATAAGAAACAAAAATGTAATTCTCTCCTTCCCTCCACACACACAACACAGCCCACCCCATCCCACACCCCCATAACGTGGGGAGGGGGAATAACTAGCTTTAAAAGAGATACATACACACACACACTCCTAATTCACCGTCATTCCCATCAATCACTGCAATTGTTACTCAAAAGAATTCAACTTGTCATGAAATCCCAAGTAAAAGGGATCATGTTTCCTAATATCTACAGAGTAAAAATGTGACACTATTTAACCTTACTTCGATCTGCGCAGTAACATCTCCAAGGATTCTGGATAGAACCACAATGAAATAAAACTTCCACCCTCCCCAGAGTAAGGTAACTAGAAGTAAATATAAAGTATGTGTGTAAGACAAGAGTCCTAACATACCAACATCCCTCAGTGCTTGCGCATAGAGGTTCTTTGTCTTTTAAATTGTTTTTTGTTTTAATTGGCTTCACCACAACATAACCCAGATAGACCATGTTGGGGTGGCTTATACGTTCCACTGGGGTGTCAGGCAGATGGGGTGTACTGGTGAGTCCTGGTGGGACGAAACACGTGTCTATGTCTTCTGTTGGCACCCTTTGCAGACTGTGTGAGAAGCCTTTCGGCACCATGCATTTCTGCTTAGAGTTGAGCCAGCATGATATTCTGTGGTGATTTGCATGTGCAGCCCGTGGTACTTTGCACTGTGGGAGCATGTGTGATTTTGTATACTTACATTTCCACAAATCACTACAATATTAGCCTAGTATAAATAGATCTGCCCAGGACCCCATGCAAATGAGATCTCGCACCCCTATATGTTCAGAGTAAAAAAATGTGACAGTCTATAAAAACACTTATTGTATGCACAGTAACAGGCTAGGGAATCTGAATACGATGCAATGGAATCAGCCCATTCCTGGGTGAAGGTAAAAAATAAGAAGAAATTAATATTCATTATGTGTGTGAAGTAAGAGTAATAACACACTGTGACTCCATGTATCTAAATAGAAGCCTACCTCAATGTGACAGCAAGCCTCGCACCTGCCATATTCATATACCCCCCAAACACACACACACACACACACACACACACACACACACACATGCTGAAGTCCTATAATATATCAGTCCAAGGAAGAAGAGGTTTGTGGATGTTAAATCCTGTACTGTCCCATGAAACCTAAATCTATGTTCATCCGATCTTATAGGTTCATAGGTATATATGAGCTCGAGGGACAAGCCCATAATGAACTCGCCATCCTAACCTGGATGGAAATCATATTTACTATTACCCATAAAGAGATCAAGTTTTGTTTTGAATATTTGTAGAGTACTACTGTTTACCACTTCAACAGACAATGTATTCCAGGTTAGTACTACTCTCTGAGTAAAAAAAAAGATTCCTACTTGTAGTTTTATTATCTGCTACCATATTGAGATGTAAAATGAGTTTAATCTCAAAAACTCGTCTCTGTTGTGTGCTTTTGAGATTTCCTTCTAAGACCATTACTGACACATCTGAAATTGAGTGGTCAGACTGACAGAAATGTTGCCACACTGGTTTTTCAGTCTTCTTTGTTTTAATAGGATGTCTGTGCGAGTTCATCCTAGTACGGAGCTGTTGGCTTGTCTCTCCAACATAACCTGTTTGTGGACATCTCGTGCACTGAATGAAATAAACAACATGTTGTGATGTACATGTATAACTCCCATGTACCTTGAATTGTTTGTTTTGTGATGTAACTACACAGTCTGAAATGGAAATGAGCTCACAAATCTTACAGGTGCGCTGATTGCAGGGTCGTGTGCCATTTAGTGTCATGACATTGCAGAGGGACTGGAAGGAAAAGTATGCCTTTTTGCAGATGACACAAAGATCTGCAACAGGATGCATACACAAGGAGGCATGGAAAGGATGAGAAGGGACTTGGCAAGGTTGGAGGAAGGGTCAGAAGTATGGCAGCTAGGATTCAATGCAAAGAAGTGCAAAATAATGCACCTGGGAAACAAGAACCCAGGGGAAGATTACACAATGGGGGGGGAGGTAGTAACAACTACAAAAAAGGAAAGGGACCTAGGGGTAATCATATCAGATGACCTTAAGGTTAGCAAGCAATGTGAGAAGGCAGTAGGGAGGGTTGAGGGTATACTGGGATGCATAGGGAGAGGCATCACCAGAAGAAAACAGGAAGTTGTTATCCCTCTGTACAGACAGTTGGTGAGACCCCATCTGGAGTGCTGCATCCAGTTCTGGAGACCCCATCTCCGCAAGGACATAGACAGGATAGAGGCAGTCCAGAGGAGGGCAACTAAAATGGTGCAGGGTCTGCAAGAGAAGTCGTACGAGGAGAGACTAAAGGAGCTTAATATGTATACCCTTGAGGAAAGAAGGGAGGGGGGGACACGATAGAAACTTTTAAGTACCTCAGTGTAATCATCAAAGTCCAAGAGGGCAGCATCTTTCAGAAAAAGAGACATGGAAGAACAAGGGGTCACAATTTAAAGATGGGGTGGGCAGTTCTGGGGCAATGTGAGGAAGTATTTTTTTCACAGAGAGGGTACTGGATGCATGGAATAGCCTTCCTGAGGAGGTTGTAGGGTCTAAAACTGTGGGAGAATTCAAGAATGCATGGGACAGATATAAGGCAATTCTTGTGGTGGGTAGGAAAAAATAGGCTGTTGGTTAAATAGGATCTGAGGCCTATCCTGTAGGTAGGGAAATAGGCAGACTAGGTGGGCTAAGCGGTCCTTATCTGCCGTCTAGGTCTATGTTTCTATGGTATTGTGTTCTGGCGAAAGCTTGCTCCTAATAATCAGGCTGGCTAAGTTTGGTGGTTGTTTAAAAGATAGTAGTTCATTAAAAATACAATTAAGGATCTCATCCTCACTAAATATTGGGTGGAGGTCTTTAATAATCTTTCACAGAAGTTCAAGGTCTGGATGATATGTGACTACTAAGGGTATTCTGTCTGTAGCTGTCTTCTTTATACTGAAGTAGCTGTTGTCTTGGTACTTATGTTGCATGTTCTGTTGTCCTGTCAATTACTCTAGGAGAGTGTCTCTGCTCAATAAAGGTGTTTTTCAACATAGCCAAATGTGTATCTCTGTGCTTCTCATTTGAACAAATACGGTGACATCGGAGTGCTTGACTGTACATGACAGATTTTTTGTGTGGTTTGGATGATTACTTTTTTTGTGTTAAGTATCTCTGTCAGTCTGTTTGCTGGCTTCCTGTAAATACACGTATGTAAGGTTCCACCTTTAATGGTGACTGTGGAGTCCAGAAAATTAACATTGGTGGTAGAATACTCCAGGGTAAGCTTTATGGTAGGGTGAAGGTTATTAAGTTCCTGATGAAAATGTTTAAGTGCATCTGTGCCCTCCATCCAAATGATAAACAAATCATCAATGTAACGGAAATAAGCTAGTGGTTTGTGGAGACAGTGCCTTAAAAAGTCCTCCTCCAAGTCTGCCATAAAGAGGTTAGCATACTGTGGAACCATCTTGGTGCCCATTGCTGTTCCCATAGTTTGAACATTATGTTTACCATTGAAGTTGAAATTATGTGTCAAAATGAATTCCATAAGTTTCCCCCATCACTTCAGGTTTGATGTTTTGGTCCAGTCCTTTCTCCTGTATATATTTAAGACAGGCTGAAATGCCATCCGTGTGTGGAATATCAGTGTAGTAGGCTTCTATTTAGATACATGGAGTCACAGTGTGTTACTGCTCTTACTTCACACACATAATGAATATTAATTCCTTCTTACTATTTACCTTCACCTGGGAGTGAGGTTTATTCCACTGCGCCATATTCAGATACCCTAGCCTGTTACTGTGCATACAGTAGTGTTATTATAGACTCACATTTTTAAATTCTGAACATATTGGGGTGTGAGATCTCATTTGCATGGGGGTCCTGGACAGATCTATTTACATTAGGCTAATATTGTAGTGATTTATGGAAATGTAGGTATGTTAGGACTCTTGTCTTACACACACACTTTATATTTACTTCTACTTACCTTACCCTGGGGAGGATGGAAGCTTTATTTCATTGTGGTTCTATCCAGAATCCTTGGAGATGTTACTGCGCAGATAGGAGTAAGGTTAAATAGTGTCACATTTTTACTCTGTAGATATTAGGAAACATGATCCCTTTTACTTGGGATTTCATGACAAGTTGAATTCTTTTGGGTAACAATTGCAGTGATTGATGTGAATGACTGTGCATTAGGAGTGTGTGTGTGTGTGTGTGTGTGTGTGTGTGTATGTGTGCCTATATCTCCATAAAACTAGTTATCCCCCCTCCACGTTATGGGGGTGTGGGGTGGGGTGGGCTGTGTGTGTGGAGGAGAGGAGAGAATTTAATTTGCTTTTCTTTTTCAGATTCCTTAGACATTTTTGGTACATCAAGTTGTTATATTATATACTACAAATTTATTGACATCAGTACATATCAGGCTGCATGGTCTTAACTCCTTGGTGGTCCTTGACAAGTAGTTTTTGTTTGACACTTATACTGTCAATTTATATTTATATTATCATTTATAAAGTCCTGTTACTACACTACAGGCTTTTGAAGTTCATGGGGCATAATATCTAGCTGTTGAGTATAGCTGGGTAATGGGTCCAGCTAAGTTTTACACATCATACAGTGTGTAACTACTGGTCTTTTTAAGAAAGCTTTACTGGTTACTCTTTGTCTGTTATATATATGTAACCCCCTCACCAGCCCCCCTTGTTTAACTAGCAGGGTTGCTCCTCTCACCACAAGGGTCTAGGGGTAAAAGAGAGGGATGGGAGTTTACATAAATTAAACACACACTTCTGAAATAGAAAATTACAGAGTAGGTGGACACCATTAGGCTTGGTGGACCAGACTGTTATTTAAAGAACAGTCAGCCAAGTGTGTCAACTACCTGGCACACACCTGGTGGAACCATTTACCATGGCCAGCAACCCGGGTCCCTGGGAGAAAATGTTTGCTCACAGACATGCTAGGTTTAAACTTCTGGACAGGGGCACCCAAGTAAATCCAGACACAGGGAAGCAATAACATTACTGTCCAAACCAGGTTAGGATTCTAGAGTGTGGCTTTTATTCTCATAACAGAGTAGGAATAATCACAAAGCAAAGATGGACCCCCACATGGTTACACACACTGGTACTGCAGATTCTCCAGTGTACAGAAATTCCTGACATTCCCATTTAGCGTAGGGTGATGACACAAGACAGTAAACACTCTGGTTCTGGTACTGAAGCTTGGCACAACTGCATGAACTAGTACTGTTCCCATTACCCACAGGGATGGAAGTGGTACTTATGACCACACTGAGCACATCTAGGCTCAAATCTTCCAGCATCCACTATACAGGGGTAAACTGAAGAACAGAGAATCCAAACCAACATCTTAGAGTAATTATTTCCATTAGGCACTGGCCACATGCACTAAATGAAAATGTACTGGTGCCCAAACTGAATCTGGAGAGATAAACTGGTTACTCCAGATGTGGGTGTGTGACAGGGTAAACACAACATTGGGGAGCAAGGGGTTAACCCCTTAGTTGAGACTGAGGAAATGTAGACACTGCAACAGGCAAAGGGGGGGATGCCTCCACAGGTGTGGCCAATTAGAGAGATATTGCTAAAAGGCAGAGGAATCCAGCAAGGAGAGTGAGAGGCTGAAAACTGCTGCTCTGTGAGAGAGGAATCAGAGATGAAAACCAAAGAGAATGTTTACGTCATAGAGAGAGAGTCTTTGGGGTAAAACAGTGGACGGCTGCTACTGAGAACCAGACCATATCTGGAGCAGAGGATCCTGAGGTAAAGGACTAGTTTAGCCAGCTGAGCCAAAAACAGTGAGTGGAATATACTGCTGAGAACTGCCTGCAGAGAAGGCTAAAGGGGAAACTGTGCTTCATTTAAGACTGTATTTTGAACAAATTGCTGGCCCACATTGGTGGTGCCAAGATTTCTTTGTCAAGTCAGCCTGAAAGAACTGTTTTATGTTAACCTTTATGTTACCTGATCAGGCTGGGGAAGTTGAACTGACTAATTATGATTTTCTGGAGTAACAACTTCAATTTGAAGCAATAAAAGTGCATTTTGTTCTGTGAGCTTTAAATACAGCGTGTTGCCTTTCCATATACCATAAGCCAGCTTGCTACAGGGGTCTCCCACCTTTTGCTTTCAAGTTTATACTCGGCCATTCATCTGGTTAATAACACCCTCACAGAAGAAACTTGTAGTACTTATCTTGAAATGTTTCTCACACTTAACATACTACAGGCACACCTCTGGGTGTCAAAACTGAAAGTTCTGTACTTGAACAGTCACATCCTTGGACTCCAATGTAGGCAGAAACTTTACTGAGAACTGGGTGACTGGTCCCATAAACAGAGAAATTTCACCTTAAGGTATTGCAGATGCCCATGGGGTTTCACAGAAAAGAGATTTGTACTCACAACCAAATGAAGATGTCCATGGCAGGCTTCACAAAAGAAACATGGATCAAGGGGATTGCCCATGAATCCTGGAGTTTGCCCCCATCCCTCCCAAGATGGGGCAAGGGAAAACCATTAGGCAACGTCTCCACCACTTCAAACACTGTCTTGTTTTGTTCTTCTTCTAGGGTGAGAACAAACTACCACAATAGAAAGAGGGGTAGCTCTTTGTCAGAGCTAAAAATGAGGAGCTGCCCAGCAGCTGCAGCCTCCTCCTCAAACTCCTACCACTGACTCCTCTTACAGACTAACTGAACATTCCAATTACTCTCAAAGCCAGCTGGACAAATGTGGCTCATGCTGCTGCAAGAGTTCCATAACGACATCATCACTCCAGCTCAGCTGAGACTGAACAACAGAATGTGATAGTGTGAAACCCATTTACCTGGAATTTCACAAGCTGCCTTCCCTGCCTGCCACTGATCTAACTGGGATTCTAGCAACCCCGGGGAACAAGGGGGTTACATATACATAGATGGTTCTTGTAATCCTAAAACAATGTTAGTATGCCTTTAATCCAGGTGGGGGTTGTTTTTCAGTAATTGCATTCTTATATGTAACCCCTAGGTGGTGCTATCCCAAGGGCTACTACCCCTGCCTGCTTGGCTAGTAGCAGGTTAAGGGGCCTGAGTTTTGAAACAGGTGCCTCCACCTGGAGGTCAGGGTTGGTAGTGGTCAAGCTAACCTGGGCACAGCCCTCCAGGACACTGTAACCCCCCTCTTTCCTTACTAGTGGCCAGAACAATATACAGTAATCACTTTCACAATACCCCTGATACACCACACAAGTACCCACACTGTTTGCACTTACCACCAGGGCTTTCCTCTGGCTCGGCCCTGGGGACCCCCTGTAAAACAAGGTATACACAACAAATAACAGCAGTATAGTACTCTTGCACAAACTGGAACCACAGTCAGGGTAAATTCAAAAAAGAGTTAGATCTGATTTATTTAAGGGACTTGAACAAGGGAGGAGTATAATCAGGTTAATTTGCTTAAAGGCTGCATCAATCAAACAGTTATGCATGCACTTCAGGGTCCATAAACAGTCACACACTCTGGGTACCCAGATGGAGAATGGTGGCCTAGCCAGGAATGTTGCAGCTGGCTGGGGCCCTGTGATGGAAGAAAACACGCACCACACACACTAATTGTAATCCGGAGCCGGAGGGCTCAGTTCGTGAAAAGAAAACAAGACAATCAGATGACACACTTTTAGATTAGGCTGTTGTTGCAGGGAGCTACCCTGATGATTACTCACGATACCCAAGACCGGACACAGGCTGGATGAAAACTGAGACTGCAGGTGGTTGATCTGGAGTGCCAAGAGAAGCAGGGCCCACACAAGTCACCAAGGCGTCGTTCCTGTTCAAGCGTGGAGCAGGGGGCTGATTCCCAGGCAGGTCTCTCATTGATAGCTTTCTCTGTGCAGGGGGTAGTCTGGCTAGGACAGTGTGCAAAGGCCCAGGCCAAATAGAGACAAATTCGGATACAGTCCATTTTGGGTTGGATACAGCTTCCAGCAAGCAGAATACAGTTCACACAGTGGGGAACCAAATCACGACCCACTAACAACTCACAGCACATTTACATGTAAGGAAATTCTACTGTACCAGGCAAACTGCCCTCCGGTCATGATTGCAAAGTCTCTGCACAAACAAGGGATTCAAAAGCAGCTGGAAATCCTGATAGGCCAATCGCATTCAGTAAAATCTTTGGTCTTCTTCAGGTATGAGCCTGGTAAAAAATCAGTGCCTTACTTCATTCTCACAAACTTGGATTTAGTCCGAAATAATACTCTTCTCTCCCTCTCGGGGCAGCAGGCAGACATGCAGACCACAACTCAGACCTTTCCACAGTTCTCCTGTGCGAAACTACTCAGACAGCTGCTTGACTGTCTCAAGCTGTTGCTTCTTCAGCTCCCAACTTAGATCTGACTCAACTGCCAGTAAGCCTGGGACTTTTCCCAGAATCCAAAAGGTTTGGTTGGCTGATCTGTCTGTCAGTCACAATAAAGGCTCCTCCTTCAGGTGCAAAAAGGCACAAAAAGCCCAAAACTACAATTCCTACAGATTTTGACTCCAGACAGCTCCTGTAGTCTGGCTTCATTTTAGGTCCCACCAGTACTGATTGGTCCAATTTGCAGTCCAGGACCAAGATAGTGGGGATAAACAAAACAGTCCTTGCTGCAAAGAAGGCAGGTTAGACAAATTACATTATCATTTTCACTCTAAATGATTTTCAGCAAATAGTTACATCTTTCAACAGGGCTTCCTCTCAGATTACTTATGACTGCAATCCAGGCAGCTCTTAAAGAGACAGTACACAAAGGCTATGCAGGCACTTTCTGGCAATCACATTTAAACTGCTAAAATGCAGGACACCAGCCTGGCAGTGAGCATTTAGGCAAGCTCGAGGAAGACTTTTTGGGAACCCCCATTTGTAGTGGGGTTACACCCTTCCCTGCCTGGAGAAAACTTGGCATCCGCTTCAAGTCTGTACCATCATGCATCAGTTAATATAAACTTATTACTTTACTACTGTATACATATTCACTACACTTCATGATACTATATCAATTCTGACAACACATTGTGCATATTTCACATAAGTAAACTGAACATTACTATACTGAATCAGGTAATAACTTCTTGTACCTTAAACAGTGCAAGAGGGGGCCCTTCCCTATCAGCTAACTTGGGGCTAGAGGTGGCAGGGGCACCATGGTGAGAGGGAAAGACAAGTAACCTGGAATTGGCTGTCAAGCTCAATTTGGGCAGCGAGCTTGGAGAGACATAAACACCTTTGTGCACCACATTGAGAGGCAAATCCACTGGTCTCCTGGAAGAATCATAACTGAGGTGTATGACAGGCATGACAGTTTGGCCAGTCTTTCTGAGGGGGACAACTACAGTCTCTGTACTCTCAGAACTGGTCTGGAGACTCTCGTCACTTGTGAGGGGTGCCTCTGCCTGGGTGGGAATGTCCAAACTTGGAGCACTGTCAGCTCCTTGCTCTGCAGGCTCTGTTTCTATAACACTTGACTCATTTTGCGAAGGTTCAGGCACAATCAAGCTTTGAGGCACTGAAGGGGGGTGGTCAGCACTCTCATAGTGTTCTTCAAGTTCTGGTATGTCACCTGAAAGACTCAAACCCTCAGCCCCTTCTTCAGGGAAGTCGTACAGTTCCACAATACACAGAGACTCAACATCTTCAGATGTGATACTTTGCACTTCACTTTCTGGGAGCACTGGCTCCAAGGACGAAGCTGGAGGGTAAGGCAGTCCAGAAGGCCCAGCCTCATTCCCACAATTTATCAGAGGGTTCCCTCGAAACGGCTGACTCAGTTCATAAGAGGGGTAATAGGCATGGTCATATTCACTTTAGTCAGAAGTGGACTGACAGTCATCATCATTCTGGGCCTGCTGCAGAGGAAACCTTAAATCTGTGACCAGTGGGGTAGGTTGACTCTGTCTCTTTCTTGCAGCAGCATGAGTCACCGGCCCAGGGGGGCTCAATTTCTGGGGGTTCAGCCTCAATCATAACTTGACCGATAGGTAGCAAGTGGTTACGGTACATGGTCTTGACAGCTTAGGAGTTGTTCTCTGGGCGCACCTTGTACACAGGTAAATCATCCAACTTTCCAACTACTACATGGGGAAGATGGCGCCACCGATCAGCAATTTTGTGTTTACCATGCAGTGCCAAATTGTGTAACAACACACGGTCTCCAGGTCGAAGCTCTTGAGCCTTTACTTTTTTATCACGCCTCTCTTTGTTGGTTAGATTTCTCTTGGCGGCCACTGTCTGGGCCAGTTGATAGGCATGGTTCAATTGAGCTTTCAGTTTTTGTACATATTGCAAATAGTTTTTGGCTCGGACCCCATCTGGAGAGACCCCAAAACAGACATCAACTGGCAGCTGGGCCTCTCTCTAGAACATGAGGCAGTAGGGGGAGAACCCAGTAGCATCATTTTTCGTGCAATTGTATGCATGTACCAAGGTGCTAATCTGCTGGCTCCATTTATGCTTGTCTTTTGGGTGGAGGGTGCCAAGCATGTCTAGAAGGGTGTGGTTAATACATTCTGGTTGAGGGTCTCCCTGCGGGTGACAGGGGGTGGATCTTGACTTTTGCACCCCCCATAGAGAGAGCATTTCTTTGATTAGCTGACTCTCAAAGTCTCTGCCTTGATCAGAATGAATCCGCTGGGGGGGCACCATAGTGGACGAAGAAATTTTCCACTAGCACCTTGGCCACGGTAGATGCCTTTTGATCTTTGGTGGGAAAAGCTTGTGCATACCATGTGAAATGAACCATAACCATTAACACATTGCCAATGTTCCACTGATCAGGTTCTAAACACAAGAAGGCTATGCAGACTAGTTCCATGGGGACACTGGTAGTAATATTAATAAGGGGGGCAGCCCTCTGAGGCAGGGATTTTCTTTGCAGGCAATGACTACAAGTCTTTACATGGTGCTCAACATCAGCCCCCCATTTTGGGCCAGTAGAAGCGAAATCATACCAGTTCAAGGGTTCTGTCAATACCAAGGTGCCCCATGTGATTATGGAGGAACCTCAGTACCAAATCTTTAAAGGTCATGGGCAGGACCAACTGCTGCTTGTCTACTTTGCCACTATGATCTACTGTCTCTCTATACAACAACTGACTGAGCAACTTCAATCTGGGGCCTTCTTTAAACAATAATGCAGTTCGCAAGTCAGTGGAACATAAACTTATAGGTTCATAGGTGATACGAGTTTGAGGGACAAGCCCTTAATAACTCACCATCATTATACTAATGATGGTAGAGAAATTTCTTATCGCCCATATAGCAATCAAGTGCATTTTTAAAAAGGTCTAGGGATTGACATGATACGATGCTTGTTGGAAGAGAATTCCATGAATGTGGAACTCTTTGAGTAATAAAATTGTTTAATCAAACAATTTGTTTCCAGAAATGATTCATCCTTGTAGGCATTATAGGCCCAACACATTTCAGCTCTAAAAAACCTATATTTTTGAGAGAATAATCCTAAACGTTTTAGTCTGTCACCATAACCTAGATGTGTCATACTGGAAACAGATCAAGTCATCTTACGTTGAACTGACTCATAAGTTTTAATGTTACTTATAGAAGTGGGTGAACAAAATGGGGCACAGTATTCCATATGCATTCTAACCAAAGTAGTGTATAATGGGATAAGAACCTCTGCTTCTCGACTTTGTATGTGTTTGTGGATACATTTGAGTATACCATGACATTTTTTAGCAGTAATTTTAATATGATGATTACATTTTAGATTATTAATGATAGTCACACCAAGATCTCTTTCTGAGGTAGTTTCCTCAAGTTTGATGTTATTTATATGATAACTAGCCAAACAGTTGTTTCTCACTGGGTGCATTACTTTACATTTAGAAATATTAAAGACTAAACTATGTTTAGCAGCCCAGGAATAAAGGTTATTTAAATTATCTTAGAGCTCTTCAATAGAGGTATTATTATTAACAATCCCACCAAGTTTACTGTCGTCAGCATATTTTTACAACCAAGTTCCATTTTTAGCTTGCATATCCAAGATCAAAACATTAAACAGTAACGGTCCACGTACAGACCCCTGTGGTACACCACTACTAACAATTCCCCAGTCAGACTTACATCCTCTCAGAACCACTCTCTGTTTCCTATTATACAACCATGAGAAGATCCACTTAATAATTAATGGGTTTATATCAAGTCTATGTAGTTGATCTAAAAGAATTTTGTGCGAAACTGTATCAAATGCCTTTTCAAAATCAAGGAAAATTACATCAACAGGCAATCCTTCATCTAAAGCCTTGCTCACAGGTTCAAAAAAGCTGATCAAATTAGACATACACGATCTTCCCGATGTAAAACCATGTTGGGTAATAGCCACATTCCTTAAATTATAAAGATGTTCTGTAATTTTATACTGTAACAATTTTTCCATGAGCTTGCCAATACTAGAGGTCAGACTCATGGGCCTATAATTACTAATATTATTTTTTGAACCTTTTTTATAAATGGGGTAATATTAGCCTGTTTCCATTCATGCAATACCACACCTTCTTTTAAGGGTATATTGAAAAGGAGAGTGAGTATACCAGCTAACTCTGTACTGAGATTCTTTATGAAAATTGACGGGATACCGTCTATGCCTATAGAAGAGCCAAACTTAGTATTATTAATCACTCTCATGATATCTTTTTCGGAAAAAGACTGTAGAGCAGGAAGTGGAGATATCTAAATTAAGATTCTCTTTATTTTTAAATATACTAATGAACTATTTATTAAATTCATTAGCCATTTGATTATCATCCATAACTAACTTTTCCTTGATTAACAATGGTCCTGCTCCAATCTTATTACCTTTCAATGAACCTATATAATTATAGAATTATTTTTTATTGTTTTTACAATCTCTTACCAAATTAATTTCTAGATCTCTCTTTGCTTGTCTTATCAATATATTTTGTATTATTTGATAGAAGTTTAAACTTTGATCAAGGTTCTTGTGATTGTTTTTTCTTATAATATTTAAACGCTTTTTCCTTTTTTTAATACTCTTTTTAATTTTAGTGTTCCACCAAATAGGCACTCTCTGATTTTTGTTGTTGTATTTAACCCATGTTTGTACCCATGTCTCAAAACAAAAGTTAAGCTTCTCTTTAATATTAAGCCACATCTCATTTGTGTTTAAGCCCTTGAGGTCTCTCTGCCAGTTCCATAACTTAAAATATTGTTTAATTTGCCCATAATTAGTTTTATAGAAATTATGGACTTTAGTATTACCTACTATATTTATTTTAGAATTGAAGAAATCCCATCGAATAGCAGAGTGATCACTATCATCATACAAGGGTTCTTGTATACTGGGTGAAGAAACATAATGCTTAATATTAGTAATTATGGGATCCAAAATATTATAATTTCTCGTTGGTTTATCTATTAATTGTTCCAGATCGTTTTGAACAACAAATTGAATTAACCTGTAGTCATTACCATTATGCGCGCTAAGAGTTGGCCAATTAATGCTGGGTAAATTGAAATCCCCAAAAAGAATAAAATCTGTATCAATTCTTATCTTCTTTAATTCTGAAAAGAAAAATGTCATTATCATCAGCTTTAATACCTGGTGCTTGATATCCTACCCCAATTGTTAATGGTTCTAACAGGGAGCTAATCTGTACAATAATTAATTCACTGCTAAATTGATTTCTATATAATTCACAATACTGAAGATTGTTTTTAATATACAATGCTACACCTCCTCCTTTTTTGGACTGACGATTTTTCAGTACAACAGAGTAGCCTGGTATATCAGTTGCCCAGTCTCCATTGGAGAACCATGTCTCAGTTACTGCATAAATATAAATCTCATTCTTTATTAAACAATAAGTTAACTCCTCTAATAGTATTATTTAAACTCCTGGCATTTACTAATAGGGTATTTATTTTTTGAAGGCTTGAACTCTTACTGGCTTTCTTTGTATTATTCAGTTCATTTATACTATGATCAGGTGACAAAGTAATGTCCATATTATTACAAAGTGCTTTGTGATCCATATACACTGTGGCATTATAATGCTGAAGTACCCCCCTAAAGTTTAGTTTAAAACTGAGTTGATGTAACTGTTTAATTTTGAACCAATAATCGCTGTCCCTCTTCTACTCTGATGTATTCCATCCCAACAAATCAGATCTCTATTTGCTATAAAATCCTCCCAATAGGTAATACATCTGAATTTTTGTTTAAGACTCCATCCCCTCAGCCAGTTATTTATATTCCTAATTTTGTTATTCAAATGAACATTTGTTCCAAAAATAGGAATTATTTCTGAGATTGCAAATATACAATCTCTGTCCATTAAAGTATTTACTAGCCCAACTATCTCTTCTTTAATACTTTGTTCACCTTGCTGATAAATATTATTAGTACCCACATGCACAATGACAAGTGGTTGGTGTCCTCCAGTTTTCAGAATGTCTTTAGACATTCTGGTAATATCTCGTATTTTGGCTCCATGAAAGCTGGATAAGATTCTACTAGTTTTATCCACATTGCAGATTTTCCTATCAGGATGCTTTATCATCGAATCTCCAAGGAGAAAAATCTGTTTTGATTCCAAATTAGTATTTGTTTCAGTGTTCAAAACATTAATAGCAATCTGTTCAGTTCCCCCTAAGTGAGGGTGGAGATTGTGGAGTATCAGATGGTACTGAGGGCTCAGATATAGAAAATATATCAGTGTGTGACATTATCTAATTGATCACTTAATAAATCAAAATGATTTCTTACAGTAATGTTAAAATAATTGGCTTTTCTACCTTTCTTAGCTGCTTGGGAACTTCTAACCTCATACCATTCATTATCTTCTTGATCACCATCTACCTTATCCCTGGTTCGTTTTCTTTTTATAGTAACATTAGCGTGTACTGTACAACTGATTGTGGGGGGGGGGGGATCTTTTTCTCTGTATAAGCAGTTCCTGAGTCTGTTAATGATATTAGTGGATTTGGTGCACTCTGCATTGGTGCTAGTATTGATGTGTCTGAATTTTTATCCTTAGTAACTGCATTATGTTGGGAACTATTTATTCTAGAGGCCATTTGTCACTGACTATCCTCCAAATAAAAGTCTTTCATTAAACAAGTTAATTTCTTGTTTCATATCTTTATTTTTGGTACACTTAATACAGATAAACATAATATCTTGAAATACAGATGTATGAAAGCAATACATATAACAGGAGTTACATTTAATACCCAAATGACCCTCTGTTGTTAGTATTTTATCTTTCATTGTAGGCTCAGAGACATAGGCCATAATAATACTACTTTAGATGAGTGTACTTATCTAGTTATTAGCACAGCAGAATACCATGCACACAGTAATGCTACACACATAACTATAAGGTTGAACTAAAAGAAACCCTCACTTAAAAAAGAAACTCAGGGGAACTGCTTGAAGTCACAGGAATAAACAACAAAAAGCAATGTACAGGTATTGCCCCAAAATTTTCTAAACAAGCAGTTGGAAACACAAAGCCTTTTCAACTATTGAGAAGGCCCTGCTAGTTAGTAGTACTGAGGACTACTTATGGAAACTAACAGCCCCTTATCCTGCTTCCTTGGTAACTAGGCCTACAGGGCTCCAACTGTAGAGGTATTTCAATTACTTCCTAGCATTCAGATACAATGTATCATTTAAAGCCAAACATTGTAGGAGTGAAATGAGTTTAGTGAATACAGTGCCGGTTTTAAAGAAACATAAACAATATAAATGACTAATAGCCTACAAACATAGGTGGGAATAGTTAGAAATGGTAAAATCTAAACACAAAGCCACAATAAGAACTTGACCTAGACATACGGCAGATATCTACACCGACATAATAGTTGCAATATTTCTAGTATTAGACAGGGTTTCTATAACTTACTGTATGGACGATTCTCTAGTCCACACCTAACGCCCACCACGCCAAACACGCGCAGACGGACTTGTCTTTGTGCACGTCTTCACGCGCGTAGCTGCATGCACCCTGCCTGCACTCGCCCTGCTCACAGAGGGCTCGTAGAAGTAGCAGGGATAAACACAGAAGTGGTAGTAATGAGGTCAAACCCCCGAAAATTAACTTTCTACTAAATTTAGCCCAAAGTCCCAAAGTTCGCTAAATGTATTGTCCACTCATCTATGGATAAGGCACAAGCTGTCCTAGGTGTAATAAAGTCCAAAACGCTACATTTGTAGACCACACTTGTTTTGTAGTCCCAAGGTAGAAAAACTACAGAAAGACTCTTCCTGCTCCTGGTTTGCACAGTACAGGGCTCCAAATAAAGCACCAACAAGTGCTATAGAGTTTGTTTAAAAGTAATTAAAATAGCAGAAAATTGCAGCAGTATAATACTGCGTGCAGCTCTACAGAAACTGACAGCCAAAGTGCACATCTTTCCCTGCATGCAGGGCATCAAGTGCTGGCTGAATCACAGGATCTTGGGATTGAGCCCACTGAATGCTGTCATTGCCAGATTGAGGTAGTGCACTAATATCTAGAGCAGAGAAGTGGCAATAAGCAGCTGGTATGCAGGTGTCAGAAGGACCCAAGCAATCTACTAAACAGTCCACTGTGTCTGCAGACATCTGTTCATCTCTATCAAACTTTTGGCACAATGCTCGAATGTCTGGTTCAGATAGCCTGACCCAATCACTCTTGGAAGTGGGCCTTCGTGATAGGGCGTCGGCATCAATATGGTTCGGGCCTGGTCTGTATTCAACAGCATAATCATAGGTTGATAATGCAGAAAGCAACTGGTACTCAGTGGCGTCTAACTTAGCTAAAGTCTGTACAAAGGTCAACTGGTTATTGTCAGTCTTCACCAATATCTTTGCCCCATAGAGGTAGTCATGAAACTGGTCAACGATGGCCCATTTTAGCACAATTCAGATGGGGGTCAAGCTCTTACTGGTGAAAGTTACTGGTCTCAGGCCATCCTCATGGTCTTGATACAGCACCGCTCCTAGACTCTGCAGACTAGCATCCATATGCAGCACATAGGGTTTGGTGGGATCAGCATAGGTGAAGATGGGGGCGTGGGCGAGCTGGTATATGATCTCGTGGAAGGCTGCTTCACAGTCGGGCGTCCAGTGGGGCCCAAAGAGTTCACCTTGGCAGAAGTATACTTTCTCTGGTACTTTAATGGCTCCTTTTTTGTATTTACGATTGGAAGGAGGGTAACCCTGGGTAAGGTTCAAGAGTGAGCGAATCACCTTGGAATAGTCTTTTATGAACCTGCGGTAGTAGCCACAGAACCCCAGAAAACATTGTAGTTCTTTCAGATTATGGGGCTGGGGCCAAGTAGTCTGTGCTTCAGCCTTACTGGGATTAGTTTCTATCCCTTTTGTAGATACTATGTGCCCCACATACTTCACGGAGGTTTGGAAAAACTGGCACTTGTCAATGAACAGCTTGAGGCTGAAGTCTTCCAGTCGGTCTAGGACTTTAAACAGTCGGTTCTCATGCTCCTCTAAAGTGCTCCCAAACACAATGACATAGTCCAGGTACACCAGGCATTCCAGCAAATTCATATCTTCCACCACACATTCCATCAGTCACTGAAAGGTGGCCGGGGAACCCGGTATCCCCCGTGACATCCTCAGAAACTCGGAGAACCCCAATGGACAGATGAAGGCTGTTTTCCTCAAGGTCTTCTGGGGCCATCGGGATCTGGTAGTAACCACTGTGAAAATCCAACACCGAGAACCATTTGCTCCCATTCAAGCAGTCCAGGGCATCTTGTATACGAGGCATAGTGTATTGGTCTGGGATGGTCCGCCGGTTCAGGGTTCGATATTCAACACACATTCTCACAGACCCATTCTTCTTATGCACAACCACAATGGGAGAGGCGTATGGGCTCCTGGATTCTTGTATCACACCAGAAGCAAGCATTTCCTGCAGGTGTCTTCTCACATCATCTATGTCTGCTAGGGCTAGGTGTTGGGACCTCTCTTGAAATGGCCATTCATCGTGCAGGTGTATGTGATGCTCTGCACCCTGAACACATCCCACATCCCATTCCTTCAGCGAAAACACTTGGTCTCTCTGGGAAGTTTCTTGCTAATTCTAGCCTTCCATTCAGCTGGCAACGGGGAGTCACCAAAGGCAAACAAGTCTGGGGTCGCTCTCTCCTTCTCACCAGGGTGCTTGTTACTGGGGAATACTGCATTGTCTGTGCAGTGTACCATAGCTAGGGTGTGCCCTCTGTTCACCCAGATCTCCTGATCCGACACATTGTGAATCTGGACCACCACTCATCGTGCATAGGCATGGGCATGAGCAGACAAGATGCTGGGCTTGACCAATAGTCCTTCTGGCAATTTTCCATCGCCTGGTACATGCAACATCAGTATTTTGTTCTTGACATCTTTCCAGAGGCGGACCTCACCTTGACTGGTACACTGGGCGTTAGGGGCTAGTATCATTGAATCGGGATCCTTCTTCCACACAATCCGCACTGGTTCATCCTGGTCTACTTCCTTGGGTTTCTGTTGCAAATCATAGGCCCTCTTGATCAGAGCCAGAATTCTCAGGGCCCTCCCAGTCCATTGCACTTGTTTCTCGTGACAGAGTTGTGCCAGTCTCCCAAACATATGGGCATTTGTCCCAATTGACAGGGTACCCCATCATACAGTCCAGTGGGGGGACACACTAGGGCCAATGCCACTACTTGCTCCTCTACACCCATTACAGTTGCAGGAAAAGACAACCAGAGGTGGCCACAGAGATCCAGGAGGAACAAAATTGGGGAGAGATACTGTGGGTTAAGCTGGAAAGGAAAATGGGGACAGCCATCCGCACAGGTGTGGTCTATAGACCACCAGCCCAGGAGAAAAAAACAGATAGGGGGCTGATGCTAGCCATCCAAAGGATGGCAGACAAGGGTGAGGTAGTACTGGTTGGAGACTTCAATATTCCAGACGTGGACTGGAGCATCCCAGCAGCAGCATCAACTAGGAGCAGATTTATCCTGGACTCCCTTCAGGGTGCCTTCCTCAAGCAACTGGTCATGGAACCAACTCGGCAGAAGGCAATACTGGACCTTGTGCTCACAAACAGGGACAGTGTGATGGGGGTAACAGTGGGGGAGCACCTGGGGAACAGTGACCACCAGTCATTGCGGTTTGAAATCACAGAAAGAGCAGAACCAAACCACACAAAAACACGAAACCTGGATTTTAGGGGGGCAGACTTTGAGAAAATGGGGAGATACTTGAAAGAGGCATTAAGGGGAATGGGACAGGAATCAGGGGTTGAGGAACAGTGGGCAGTATTTAAAATGGGATTACAAGAACAACAGAATTATGCATTAAGTAGGTTAGCAAGAGGAAAAGGAAGAGAAACCATTATGGTTTTCCAAAGAGGTAGCAAGAAGCGAAGCCAAAAAAGATTGCATGCAGGCAATACAAAGAGACACAGGCAGAAGGGATAGGGAGAAGTACCAGGAGGAGCAAAGGGAGGCAGAGGTCAGTAAGGGAAAAAAGCTCAGACAGAAGAACACATTGCAAAATCAGTGGGTAGAGGGACAAAACCTTTACAGGTACATAAGTGAAAAAAGACAAAGGGAAGGATAGTGAGACTGAAGGGGAGGATGGAGGCCACGTGGAGGTTGACACAGTAAAGCTGACATATTGAACAGGTATTTCTGCTCAGTCTTTACTGAGGAAGAGGAGGGTAATAGGTCTGAAGGGAGTACAAGGGGTGAGAATGGTGCAGAAATGGACACAAGTCCCTTTACATGAGAAAGGGTCCTGAAGGAACTGGAAGTAATAAGAGTTGATAAAGCAATGGGGCCAGGTGGGATGCACCCCAGGGTCCTTAAAGAACTAAGAGAGGTGGTGGCTGAACCTCTGGCTATCCTGTTTAGCCGATCACTGGAAACAGGGGAGGTACCCAAAGACTGGAGGACAGCAGATGTAGTCCCCTTATACAAAAGTGGGAACAAAGAGGAAGCAGCTACAGACCAGTCAGCCTCACCTCGGTAGTGGGAAGATCATGGAAGCACTACTGAAGGAGATTGGTGGAACATCTGGTTGTCAATGGACTACAGGACCCAAGGCAGCATGGTTTCACCAGGGGAGATCATGTCAGACCAACCTCATTGAATTTTTGACTGGGTGACTAGGGAGGTGGATCAGGGGAGGGCAGTGGACATGGCCTATCTGGACTTCAGCAAGGCCTTTGACACTGTGCCACATAGAAGACTATTACACAAACTGGGAATATGGGTGTGGGCAGGACAGTAGTGTGGTGGGTAGGTAACTGGCTGGGTGGCAAGACACAGAGGGTGGTGGTAAATGGCTGTCACTCCACAGAGGAAGAGTGACCAGTGGGGTACCTCAGGGATCAGTGCTGGGACGGTCCTATTCAACATCTTCATCAGTGACATTATGGCAGGACCTAGAAGGCAGAATTTCACTGTTCGCTGATGACACAAAGCTCTGTAACAGAGTAGACACACCAGAGGGTGTAGACAGAATGAGAAGGGACCTGCAGAAACTTGAAGAATGGCCAGGGGTTTGAGTTGAAATTCAATGCAAGGAAGTGCAAGATAATGCATATGGGACAAAACCCTGGCACAGTATATCAGTTGGGGGTGAGGATATAGCATGCACCAAGCAGGAAAGGGATCTTGGGGTTATCATCTCTGATGACCTCAAGGCAGGGAAACAGTGTGACAAGGCAGCAGGTAAAGCAAATAGGATGCTGGGATGTATAGGCAGGGCATCACCAGCAGGAAAAGGGAGGTCATAATTCCGCTATACAAGACACTAGTGAGGCCCCACCTGGAGTACAGTGTACAGTTCTGAGACCATACCTATGTAAGGACATAGACAGGGTAGAGAAGGTTCAGAGGAGGGCAACAAAGATGGTGCATGGATTGCATCACAAGTCCTATGAAGACAGGTTGAAGGAACTGAACATGTACTCCTGGAGGAGAGGAGGGAGAGGGATATGATAGAGACATACAAGTATCTTACAGGAGGAGCAGGGTGCAGGAATACACTATTTTTAAGTGAAAAGATGTTCTAGGACTAGGGACATGGGATGAAGTTGGAGGAGGACGATTCAGAGGAAACATGAGGAAGAATTTCTTCACAGAACGGGTGGTGGACAAGTGGAACACCCTGCCAGAGAAAGTGGTGGGGGCTGAAACAATCACAGGATTTAAGAATGCATTGGATAGACATAAAGGAATTCTGGAGGTCAGGGGTAAGGGGCAACAGACTTCTAGGACAACATAAACTGAACTTACAAGCTCAAATGGGCAGACTGGGTGGGTCATAGGCCCTTATCTGCCGACACTGTCTATGTATCTATGGACATACCCTAGGTCGCTCAGGCCCCACACATGTAGACCTTCCAGGGATTGCAAAGGCACATCAGATAAGTGTTTGTCATACCAGTCCTGGAATACAGTGGTCACTTACGACCCACTGTCAAGCACAGCCCGAGTATGAATACCATTCACAATCACCATAGTCTCCATTGAAGGGCCTACTATTTTGGGCCAGTTTGGATAGGCAGTAGCAGAGACATGGACAGACAATTTAGCCACAAAGAAATTTGAGTTAGGGTTTCTTGAACCCTCACTGTGGTCATTTTGGGCACCCCTTGGCCATTGATTTGCTTTTCAGAGCTCCCCTTGAAGTCTGTTTACTACTCTTTCTAAGTCCTTCTGAGATCGGCATTCTCTTTTCATATGGCCATTCTTTCCACAGTTATGACAAATGATGGACTTCTTGGTCATCCTGGGAGAGAACATCGTATGAAGAACTGAAGCAGTAGTAAGAGACTGAGGTCTAGTATCTTCTTGCAGTGGTGAGAGTGGTGCAACATGTCTTAACAGTGCCTTTAGAGTGGCAGTCAATCCAGTGATCTCAGCCTTGGAGCCACCATCGGTAGTTGATACCTGAGAGTGCACTCCCACCCCCATGGCAGTAACATTCTGAAAGGGACCAGAATCTTGTTCCAAGGGGGAAACCATTGCAGAGGCACCCATCTTCAATTCTCAGACTTCCTTTACTAGCTCGTCTTTCCAATGCTGGGCCCAGGGCGGGAAGTCCTTTGCATTCTCAGAGTGCTCGTTAAGTGCCGACTTTGGCCCCTGAGCCTCACTTGGCTGATCACTCTCGGTAATTTGTGCAGCAGCAGCAGATATGGGTGCAATTCCCCCATGGGGTCGCCTTTGCTTAACCCCCCAAATTTCTTTCATTAGTTGATTCCAGTCGGGTGACAAGGCTCAACTGAAGCAGTAACAATTCTGAAAACAGAGCAGACTTAAGGATCTGGTCCAGCCTAGTTCAATCTAATTCATTTGATGCCAAACTACCCTTTCTGATTCACTCTTGTAGCAGCTTTTCAAGCCGAGGTACATACACAGACAATGGCTCCCCTGGGTACTGCTGAGCATTTCTTACTCTCCACCACAGATCCTCATCTGAATCCGGGTTTCCATACACATTTTCCAATGCATCAAGATAGTCCTATGCAGTTGTTGCGAGGTTATTGGGCCGCTTGGCATGGATGGTAGCCAGGGCAGGACCTCAGAGGCTCTCACTCAACCTCTTTCATTTCTCTGCTTCTGAGCATTGCCATTCAAGTACTAGAGGGGCAACATAGTCTATCCAGATCTCCCAGTCATCCTCCCCTTGGGGGGTGGGGAGGGTGCCTGTTGAGATTCTCAGCCTTCGGTAGGAGTTGTGACTAAGGCCAGGTACAGATATAGGGGCCAGCATTGGCATGGGCACAGAAGGTGGGGCAGTAACAGTTGCTGGAGTGGGAAGGGGTGTTGGGGAAGGAACACCTCCAGGTGGCAGGAATAGTTTCTTAAAGTCCTCTACAGTTTTCCCTTCCTCCAGCAACAACTTAGCAAATTTTTCCTCAAAAGTCTCAGATAATGGTGGGAGCTCATGCTCCCCGGGGTCTTTACTGTCTTTTGTTATCACTCTCCAGGCAGCTGGAACCCATTCTGGGGCAATAGTCTGTGGCACTTAAGAGCTGTCCATGAGGTCACTACACTTAACCAAGGCTATGAACGTTTGGGTGATCAAATCAGCCTGTCGACCCACCACCACCACTGGGTTTTTTAAACATTCAACTTTGGAGAGTGCTCCCTTTACAGTGTCTTTACTGGTACCCAGGGGGATATCCAGTATAAGTAGAGCATTTTGGGGGTCGATCTCCTGCCCAGTACACCATCCCACCAACTGGTGTACAGCCATTTCTACTGGGGTAGCCATTAATCTTTAACTATAATTTGCAATTTTTGACCACTAGAAGGCACAAAATCCCAGCGGTGCCTCCAAAATATAACCCCTAGGTGGCGCTATCCCAAGGGGTGCTACCCCTGCCTGCTTGGCTAGCAGCATGTTTTTTTTTGTTTGTTTTTTTAACAATTCTATTTATGGCTCTGCCTTACCCTAAACTCTCTCCAGATGGACACATGGCCTGAAGCCTGATCCCACCCATCTGAAGTCCTCCACCCGACTCCTCTGTAAGACGTTTCTCCATCCACTAGCCTGGCTGCCCAACCCCCCAACTCTGAGCCCCGTAAGGCAGGACCACTGTTACTCCTATCTGGCGCTCTATCTACAATCTAGAAGAGCAGCCTAAGCAGGGAAGAGAACAGAGGAGCGAGTGGAGAGACCCGACACTGGGTGTGGCACCCAGCCCCCTGACCATCCTTCACCTATCAGGAGGCAGAGGTTTTTTTTACCTACTTTTCCCCCATTGGCATGGCGTGCAATGGATGCCAGCGTGGGACCACCCACAGATGTCTTGCCACCAACAACCCCCTCTACATGCTGTGCTACTGAGCGAAATGCCCCCAGCCTCCGCCGGGAGCCACCACAGAGCATGGTACACCCAAGATCTAACCCCAGGAGAAGAGAGCAGTCCTCCAGATGCTCAATCTTCTCCTTCCCTGCTGACCCCCAATGGCCCTGGCTCATTCCCGAACCTGGGTCGCCGGCGTGGCGCGAGGTGTAGCATCCATCGCCTCAACCCTCGGCACCACCAGGCTGGCTAGTAGCAGGTTAAGGGGCCTGAGTTCTGAAATGGGTGCCTCCACCTGGAGGTCAGGGTTGGTAGTGGTCAAGTTAACCTGGGCACAGCCTTCCAGGACACTGTAACCCCCCCTCTTTCCTTACTAGTGGCCAGAACAATACACAATAATCACTTTCACAATACCCCTGATACACCACACAAGTACCCACACTGTTTGCATTTACCAGCAGAGCTTTTTTCTGGCCCGGCCCTGGGGACCCTCTGTAAAACATGGCTATACACAGCAAATAACAGTAGAGTACTCTTGCACAAACTGGAACCACAGTCAGGGTAAATGTAAAAAAAGAGTTAGATCTGATTTATTTAAGGGACTTGAACAAGAGAGGGGCGTAACCAGGTTAATTTGCTTAAAGGCTCTATCAATCAAACAGTTATGCATGCACTTCAGGGTCCATAAACAGTCACACATGCTGGGTACCCAGATGGAGAATTGTGGGCTAGCCAGGAACGTTGCAGCTGGTTGGGGCCCTGTGATGGAAGAAAACAACATGCACAACACACACTATTTGTAATCCGGAGCTGGAGGGCTCAATTTGTGAAAGGAAAATGACAAGACAATCAGATGACACACTTTTAGATGAGGCTGTTTTTGCAGGGAGCTACCCTGATGATTACTCACGATACCCAAGACTGGACAAAGGCTGGACGAAAAGCGAGACAGCAGGTGGTTAATCTGGAGTGCCAGGAGAAGCAGGGCCCACACGATTCGGTGAGGCATCATTCCTGCTCAAGTGTGGAGCAGGGGGCTGATCCCCAGGCAGGTCTCTCTTCGGTGGCTTTCTCTGTGCAGTGGGGTAGTCTGGCCGAATGGAGATGAACACAGATTCGGTCCGATTAGGCTGGATAAAGCTTCCAGCAAGCAGAACACAGTTCACACAGTGGGGAACCAAATCATGACCCACTTTCAGTACACAGCACGTTTACATGTAAGGAAATTCTACTATACCAGGCAAACCACTTTCTGGTCACAAAGTCTCTGCCCAAACCAGGGATTCAAAAGCAGCTGGAAATCCAGACAGGCCAATCGCATTTAGCAAAATCTTCGGCCTTCTTCAGGTAAAAGCCTGGTCACAGTCCAGTGGCTTAAATAGTCCTCACAACTCGGATTCAGTCCGAATAAACTCTATTTTCCCTCTCAGGGACAGCAGGCAGACAGGCAGGCCAAAACTCAGCCCTTTCACAGTTCTCCCATGCAAAACTACACAGAACTGCTGCTCAAAATCACTTGAGCTGTTATTTCTTAATTTCTCAACTCAAAACTGAAACTAGCTGCAGCATCCTGGAAAATTCCCCCAAGATCCAAAAGGTTCGGTTGGCTGATCCTCCTGTCAGTCACAACTAAGGCTCTCCCTTCAGGTGCAAAAAGGTGCAAAAAGCTAAAAACTACAATTCCTACAGATTTTGACTCCAGACAGCTCCTGTAGTCTGGTTCCATTTTAGGTCCCACCATTACTGATTGGTCCAATTCACAGTCCAGGACCAAGATAGTGGACATAAATAAAACAGTCCTTGCTACAAAAAAGGCAGGTTAGACAAACTACATTAGCATTATCACTCTAAATGATTTTCAGCAAATAGTTACATCTTTCAACAGAGCTCCCTCTCAGATTACTTATGACTGCAATCCAGGCAGCTCTTAAAGAGACAGTACACAGAGGCTATACAGGCACTCTCTGGCAATCACATTTAAACTGCTAAAACGCAGGACACCAGCTTGGCAGTGAGCATTTAGGCAAGCTGGAGGAAGACTTTTCGGGAACCCCCATTTGTAGGGAGGTTACATGCACTTTTAGCGAGCCTAGCTGCCCTGCTTTTAGAACTCTCGATGCAGGGGTTATTTTGGTGCCAAGGTTGGGGGGGAAGACAACCTCACTCTCAAACAGCTTTGGATTATGGGTACTGTGCTACATACCAAAATGTAAACTATATATGAGTAAACTATGTTTATTTGGCACAAACTAGCTCATGCTGGCATAAGATATTGGGCTATGGAGCCCAATATCTTATGCCAAAAACTTCCTTTAAAACAGAAGTACCATCTACCCTTGCCTTCTTGCAGACTATTAGCAGTTTTGTGCTATTCTGCTGATTGCTGACTCTGCTGGTCACAATCTACTGGACTGGTAGAAGATAAAGAACCACTGGCCCAGTGACATCAGACACAACAGTAATCTACCTTGCAAAACTGCAGCAGGCTTCTTTTCCCACGTGCTCCCTGAACCTGACTGGCGCTAAATCAGATGGCCAATACTATGTGGCCCCTGCCAGCTGGAAGGTTTGTACCACCCTTTGTGGAAACTGCAATTCCCAATTTCCCTCCCACATCCTTCAAACCTCCTCTGTGTGTTTTTTTTATTTTGTTTGACACTGCAGGCACTGTGCTATCTGCTCTGCCCTGGCCCCCACCAACCATCATTCATAACTCAGTCATGAACAACCCTCCACCCACTGCACTGCAACACCACCAGCAGTCAAACACAGACTGTCATCAGTGCTCCTGCCTCTCAGTTTACTCCCAGTATCCCCCCAGTCATTCATAAATAATAACTTTATCCACCCCCCACCCACCGCACTGCAGTCCCACCACAAAAACAGATAGACAGACCAGTGAGTCATCAGTCCTCCTGCTTCCCAGTCCCCCACTCCAGTTCCCCCACTCAATCATTCAAAATAAGTAAACCACCCACCCACACGCACGCAGTACCACCAGCAGTCACAGACCGTTCCCAGTTCACTCCCAGTTCCCCCCAATCATTCATAAATAACTCAACCACACCTCAACCTCCGCACTGCAGCACCACCACACCAGCAGTTAGACCAGAGTCATCAGTCCTCTGAGTCCTGCCTCCCAGTCCCCATTTCTCCCTCCCA
Source organism: Neoceratodus forsteri (assembly GCA_016271365.2). Classification (NCBI taxonomy): domain Eukaryota; kingdom Metazoa; phylum Chordata; order Ceratodontiformes; family Ceratodontidae; genus Neoceratodus; species Neoceratodus forsteri. Next base: position 1,101,414,245 of record CM057451.1, read on the forward strand.
ATCATTCAAAATAAGTAAACTCGCCCTGACCCCCCCCACCCACTATACAGCCACTGCAGCACCACTAGCAGATAGTAACCACAAGGCCTTTGAAGAAGAACAAATGGCCTGAAACGTGTCAAGCATTCTAACTGCTTTTGGTGTGCCATCCATCCCTCTCCTAGGCTTGTGTGTGCTAGAAACGTTTTGTGGTTACTAGTTTATGTAGTATCTAATTCTTAGCACCACAACCTTACATACATGTTCATCACACAAATCTCACACTCACCACTGGGAGTAAAGGAGGATCTAACCAGCTTTTTCCTTTAAAAAGTGCTGTATTTTATTAAGTGGTGATGTGCAAAATTAGCAATGTGCAAGTCCCCAGACGCGTTTCAGAAATCCTAGCTCCCTTTATCAATAGGATTTCTGAAGCAGCGTCTAGTTTTACAATGCTATTACGTACTATAATAAAATACAACACTTTGAAAAAAATAGTTAGATCTCTCCTACTGTGGTGAGTCCAGATTGTGTAATGGACTGTCTGATTTTTATCTCTGCACCACCAGGCCCAGTGCAGCCTCTACTCTTCTATTTGAGAACCTTACATACTCCTTGTCAGTCAAATCACAGTCCTTCTGCCTCCCAGTTCACACCCAGTCCCCCTGACCCACCATCATTCATACATAATAACTCAACCACCCCCAACCCACTGCCCTGCAGCAGCACCACACCAGCAGTCAGATAGACCAGTGAGTCATCAGACCTCCTGCCTCCAAGTTTATAACCCCCCCGGCTGCCCCATCATTCAAAATAATAAGTCGACCCTCTGCTCTGCAGCACCATTAGCAGTCACATCACAGACCAGACCAGTCATTCCTCCCCTCAGCCCCTGGCTGCCCAAGCCTCCCTCTCAGTAAGATTCAGTCCCTTCCAAGTTTGTCTTGCAGCAGCAGCAGATGTATGTAGGGAACAGTAGTGGTAGTACAGTACACATTAAAAAATTACCTGCTTCTTCTGAAAGATGCAGCAATGCCAGCAACCAGGGCTCCAGCAGGCAGTTTCCAGGTTCCTTCCTCACATCACAGACCAGACCAGTCAGTCCTCCCCAGTCCCCTCATCCCCTGGCTGCCCGAGCCTCCCTCTCAGTCACAGACTCAGTCCCCTCCATGTTTAGCTTGCAGCAGCAGATGTATGTAGGGAATAGTAGTAGCAGTAGTAGTGCAGTACACATTAAAAAATGACCTACTTCTTCTGACAGATGCAGCAATCACAATGCCAGCAACTAGCACTCCAGCAGCAACAGGCAGTTTCCAGGTTGCCTCAAACAGTCTGTAGTGTTTCCTCTCTAGACCCACACACGCAGATGTGCACTGCACATGCCCTGGAGGCCTGAACTGAACTCTGTCTCCCTCCACTGATCACTGCAAGCTAGACTCCTAGAGTAGCAGAAAACTAACAGAGAGTGGATGAGTGCTCTGAGGCAGCACCACACCACCAACACGACGATGAGACAAGTTACTCCATCCTAGCAGTGGCAGTCGCAGAGATTTGAGATTTGTTTTGCAGCTCGACGGGACAACACTCGGTCCGCTCCTCTCGCCTCACAATAATGCATGCACGCTGCAGCAGTCAGTCTCCCACCTCCTCCTCCTCGGACCTTGCGATTGGTTAGGATGGTTAGTTTATTTTTACAGGGCAGGCAGTCACGCGCTACTTCCGGGTCAGCGCAAGATACATTCTGTAATGCTCCTGTCCTCTCCTCCTTGTTCCGTTTCTGCCGCTCCGGTGGCACTGACAAGAATGCAAATCCAATCCTGAGGCCTACAGCAGATTCGTGAAAGAAACAAGTAATGCTGCATGCTGGCTACCATGGCTAGGGCTGATTAAATTAAATAAAAATGTTGGGAAGGGAGGACATATGTGATAAAAACTGGTGATGGTGAAAGTTGCGGGGGACTTATGCCTCCCATCCCCCCTATAATTATGCCTCTGTCTTGATGTGATTATTTTTGGTGGAGTTTTGGGTGTCCTATTTGACCAGGTACAGAGGATTGAGGAGTGCTCACTGATGCTATCTGGGAGTACTACTGTGCTGGCTATCCTTTCAGGGCAATTGGTATTAACCAGTCGAGTAGAGTGCTTGTTCCAGTTTGGTAGTTTGTATGGGTGGGGGACTCCACTAGCTGGGTCATGTTGATGGAACAAATGGCACCTATGTAGGGTGCCACCTTGGGGGATAACCAGCTTACGTTAATGTCCCCGAGCACTACAACCTCCGAGTCTTTGCTGAGTCCAGTGAGGTAGTCAACATTTTCTTTAAAGCCTAGTGACTGCTCTTTAGGAAGGATATATATATATTATCTATCTATCTATCTATCTATATATATATATATATATATATATATATACATATACACACAGAGAGACTAGCTTGAGGCATTTTCCCTGGGGTCCAATTTGGACCTGGATAGCTAGTATTTGGGTGTTTCCACATGTGGCAGAAAGAGGGAGTGCCCGCCCTTGGAGGATATCTCTAATGTAGATTACACAGCCTCCACCACGCTTACCAGATCTATCCAGTCTAAAGTTAGTGTAACCCTCCATCTGAATAGCTTGACTGGGGACTCTCAGGGTTAGCCAGGTTTCCATGAGAGATAAAAGATTGGACTTGTGCTGGGTTCTCCAGACCTGAAGAGAGTCATACTTTGCCAAGAGGCTACATATATTCATAGAAGCAACAGTTAGACTATCATTCTTTTTTTGTGGTGCAGATAATGTTGGTCCAGGGTTAGGATGGATGTTACCTGATAGCAGTAATAGTAGCCAAGCTAGTCTTATAGCTTACCACTTTAGGTGTTTACGGGCATGCGCTTGAGTGCAGCTGGTCGTTCTAGGTTTCTCAGATTTGTCTACTAATATAAGCAGGCTAGGTTGTGCTGGGGGGAGGGGGTACATGTTACTCTTTATTAGTAAAGGTCCCTGCAACATGCATAACTCTCCAGGAGGGACAGCTGTCGCTGGACCCTGTAGACTCATGGTGTCCCATTCAAAGAGAGCTTGGGTGTCATCAGTGTCATTACTGTGAATACTAGGACAAAAATGTGTGGAGAGAGACAGTACCAGAATCATTAGTAGAGTGATCTCTAGGGGTTGTTTTCCCATAATGTTGTCTTAGCTGGTCTTGTCCTAAGGAATGATCACAGAGCACCCTTACCACTGAGAGTGGGTGAAATTAAGTTGAGAGATTTACAAGGGAGTGAGGAGGAGGATGGGTGACAGGGTCAGACTGTCAGGACCTGTCCCTTGTCCAGAGTCTAAGACTATATAGTTCAAGAGAATTCAGGAAAGAAGGAAGGCTGCAGGAATAGCACAGTGGTTAGAGATCCCGTCTTTAGTGTAGATGGTTGGGGGTTCAAGTCTGGCTTCGTTAAGATTGTGTATAGAGGTTGAAAAAGTAGATTCTGGAAGCTTTCACTAGGGGGCAGAAAGAGAGAAAATGGATTAGTAGAATGACTAGGGGTAGAGAGAGTCACCATGTAAATAGGAGTAAATAGGAATCTCACTAGTGACTCCTAAAGGCAGAAAGGTATAACCTGCTAGTGGGAAATTGGGCACCTCGAGAAAGTTGAATAGATCATGTGACAGTCACGTGACCTTATGTTCCCCAGTAAATGTACAGATGGCCGTGGGTAAGGCAGTCTGACGTGCTAACACCGTTCACACACAGGCTCCTCCTGGAGATGTTTCTGAGTATTTTCAGCACACGGTACCTTGCAGCTTGTGGGCTCCTGTCTGTATCTGTGCTCCGCGTTTGCTGTAATGTCACCACAGGAGCACCGCACTGCTTTCTCAGGGTCTTGCACCCCCTGCCTGAATGAACTCCAACTCAGAGTTGATTATATTAATTACGGGGGGTGTGAGAGCATTGTTCCCCATGGGAGGTTCGGGGTGGGGGTGAAGCCTCCTGAAAAAAACAGTTTTCACACCGATTTATGCCAACCGCAATTGCAGTCGACGTAAATCCGTTGCTGTAATGTTGGTCGACGATGATGTTGTCAAACCGCTCTTGTAGAGCCGATTGAGATCCCCTCGAAGATCTACTGTTATGGTAAGTTCTTACATACATAGAAACATAGAAGTTGACAGCAGATAAGGACCGCAAGGCCCATCCAGTCTGCCCATTCTACCTCATGAATGTGCCAGAAGCCTTTACTCTGTCAATGGCCTATTTATTCATACTCATCTGTATTACTCACTTATGCCTATGCCATGCCTGTCTGAAGCCCTGCACTGTATTCATATCCACCACTTCCTGAGATAGGCCGTTCTATGCATCCACCATCCTTTCTGTGAAAAAGAACTTACAATGCCCCTTAATCAGCCTCCCTCTAATCTCATGCTGTGTCCTCTTGTCCTGCTATTTTTCTTATATTGAAAGATGTTAGATTCTTTCACCTTGTTAATGTCCTTAAGATGTTTGAAAGTTTCGATCATGTCACCTCTCTCCCTCCTTTGCTCTAGGGTATACATATTAAGCTCCATTAATCTGTCCGCATATGTTTTCTGATGCAGTCCCTGCACCATTTTGGTTGCCCTTCTCTGGACTGCCTCCATTATGTAAATGTCCTTATGCAGGTGTAGCCTTCAGTACTACACACAGTACTCCAGATAGGGTCTAACCAATGTCTTGTAAAGAAGGATTATTACCTCCCTCTTACGACTTGTAATACCCCCATTAATACACCCTATCATCCCTCTAGTCTTACCTACAGCTTTAGTGGTCTGCTTGGATGATTTCAGGTTTTCTGTGATGATGACACCCAAGTCTCTTTCTTCTCTTGTGATTGCCAGCAACTTCCCTCCCAACCTATAGGTAGCTTCAGAGTTTCTCTTCCCTATGTGCATGATCTTGCACTTCTTTGCATTACAGCAAAAGAAGCCAAAGAAAAACAGAAGTAGAGACAGGCAGGAAGGAGACAGATGAAGGCATGGGATAAGCCAAGGGGACAAGCTATACCTCTATGACTGGGTAAGACAAGGGAGAGAGAAGACGACAGAAACGGGGACAAAAACAAGGTATTCGAGCAGGAACTGGAGAACAGAAAAAAAATTCCATCCCTGGGGTGACAACATACAATAGATATGCAACACTGACAGAGGGGACCTAAGGGATCCATGCATAGTGAATTTGGTGACGCAACTGGATAGCAAGGAAGCTGAGAATCATGGCAGGTTGGATGCAGTGTCGCAGCTAGATATCCTGGAAGTTGGGAGGGAACAGGGCCAGAAGGTAGTGCAGGTGGGCCAGGAGCCATATGTCTCAGTGGAAGGAAACAGTAAGGACAGAAAAGAGGGAGAGACAGAAAAGAGGCAGACGGGAAAAGGTAAAATGAAGATGGGCAATACAAGTGGCAGCAACCTTGGGAGGAATGATAGGGTGAACGGGCATCCTGGTAGGAATAAAATAAAAGTTTATGGGGACTTGATAATAAAAGGCATACAATGGAGGAGGATCGAGGATATCTGTATGAAGACAACAGTGGTGTGCTCACCAGGGATGGAGGCAGGTAACGCAACTCAAAAGATAAAGGAAATGATAGGAGAGACGGGGGAAAAAACAGATTTGATACTGCACATAGGCACAAATGACCTAGCGGAGGAAGAGACCAAGGTGATGCAGCACAGATTTATGAACCTAGAAGTGGCATGTAGGCAGCATGTGAAATCACTAACCTTTTCTGAGATAATTCCTGTACCGAGGGCAAGCACAGCTAGGAAGGGAAGGATAAGAGAATTTAATGGATGGCTAGGCTGGTGGTGTAGGGAAGAGGATATTGGTCTTATAGGCAGTACCGTAGGAAGGGTGGTGTGGGTGGTGCACCTGCCCTGGGCGCATGCCTCCGAGGGGCGCAGTTTTCAAACCTATGACATTCACTTAAATCACTCGCACAGACTGCCTGTGTGCTGTTGCTTTAATTTTGTTTGTGTGTAATAAACATTGCCACCAGCAGGGGAGCATCCACGGAGGACCAGCAAGTGGGGGGGTCACATGATCCTCATTGTCTCAAAGAAAAAAAAGTCACGTGTTGAGGATTTGGTGGCGCTGTCGCAGTCCCACTGTAAAAGGTAAGGGCAGACTTGCACTGAGCGTTTAGTTGTAGAGAGAGCCGAGTCAGAAAAACCAAAAAATGTTTAAATTAGCAGGAGAGAGGTGGGTTTAATAGTGTGGATGGAGGAGGAGGAGGAGGACAGAGTTAGAGTGAGTGAGTCACTGAGTAGGATGACAGGTTATTTGTGTAAGCACCAATAAATAAAAAGCAAGAGGCAGCATATTATTATCACAGACTAGGCTCTGGCGAGGCGGGCGGGTGACGGTCCTACCATCCCGTCGTCCCAGTCCCATGGGTCATGGTGACTGACTGACAGGCAAGGAAATGTATATTAAAAAACAAAACTGCTTGTCCTGACTGACGGGGGTGGGGTCCTCCATCCGTACTCCCGATTCTTGTCTGGTCGCCTGTTCACCGGTGTTGCTTAAGTTGAAGCAGGCAGGCTTAAGTCTGTCTCAGGCAGATAAAGCAGCTTGGAAATGAAATCAGAAGAACAGAAATGTTGTAGTGTGTTTGTTCTGTTCCGAAATGTTTTACTTTGGGGTCTGGAGACCTGGGCACTGCCCGCCCGCCCGGCTGCTGATCAGTCAGTGGCACAGTACCCTCAGCCTCCGTGCCTGCTCCCTGCTGGTTTTGTTACTGTCCATCTGTGACTTGGACAGTAGTACTGCCTGTTTGCTCTCTCCTCTCCTGTCTGCCATCTCCTGTCCTACAGTCCTAGTCCTCCTGACTCCTTCACTCAGTTGGACTCAGAGTAGTCGCGGCGTTGCAACGTAGTTCGATATGCCGCTTCAGCTTGGTTGGAGCTCGAGCTCCTGCTCTTGCCTCGACAAACTTGCTTCTTTTCTGGTTTTCTTGCCACTTTGATTTTGCTTAATTGCTCCCCTCCCTCAAGGCAGTCCCAGACCCCGACTCCCTCACACCAAGCTCCCGAGTCCTGGGCCGCCCTGGCCTGCTATCCTGTGTGGTGCTGTTCTGCTGCTGATGCAAATATTTTACTTCATACTTGATAGCAATATAACATTTTACTCTGGACTCCAGAGTAAAATGTTATTTTGATATATCAAGTACTAAGTATGATACTTGCAAGTCTGGACATGGGATTTCATTTCTACTTCAGCGTCTTTTCAGTACCAGAAAGCAAACAGAAATAATGTAGTTTCTACTCCTACCTGCTTGCTTCCTACCGGGTCAACAAAAGCTATAAATAAATACTTGAAAGTCTTTCTTGCCCGTAGGTTCTGAGATATCATTGTTTTGGATTTTGAGTTTAAAAATAAATGTATAACATGCTATGCAGATACAGTAATATTTCACACATCTATAGGCAGTTTGGATGATGAGTTTTGTAACATTGGTGGGTCTCTGTTTTTGCAGAAAGAGTAGTTGAGATCTCTAACAGCCCTTGTCATGAGCTATTAATGGAAGTAATGTACAAGTTATAGTGGTGCACCCACACTGGAGTTGTGTATGTGCGTTTGTGGGGGCGAGGGGGCGGTCATTAGTACACCAATTCCATGATGTTGAATGATCACTTGTCTAATCTAAGAGACTTTGATTTTGAATCCTGATGTTGTGTTGATTAATTTCAAGTTAAAACGTGCCAAATAAAATTTGTTGTCTGCAAATTATACTGCATGCATGACTGCATCCTAGACCCCATCTGGAGTACTGTGTGCAGTTTTGGAGACCTCATCTACGCAAGGACATAGACAGGATGGAAGCAGTCCAGAGGGAGGGCAACTAAAATGGTGCAGGATCTACATCAGAAACCATATGAAGAGAGACTGAGAGAGCTTAATATGTATACCCAGGACCCCTACTTTTCTGCGGCACAGTGGGACCAAGTTCTGCAGCAAGACTACCATTTGCCGCAGAACTTCTGCGGTGGTGGTTTGTAATTTCTGCGGAAGTTCTGCGGCACTAACAAACTACCACATCACAGTGTCAGCTTGTCATCCTGACTTCACTTTCATGGCAGTGGTTATAGCAATCAGGATGGTGGAAAGCACAGTAACACTAGTTCAAAAAATAATAGACTTATAAAAATAATGTTATGCCTAAAAAAGCAAAACAAATGTATCTCCCTTAAGGTCCTAGACTGTTGCATAAATGACATATGCAGAGGGGGATCATATGTGATAAATAAGGTATTTCTATATGCATGCTATCTATCCCACTAATGAGGTTTCCACTGTCTATCACTTACATATTTGTATGTGCTTTCTACAGCACTCATGAGGTTCCCACTGTGTATCACTTATATATTTATATGCAATTTGTAACATACATACAAATATGCGTGTGTGTATGTGTGTGTGTGTGTGTGTGTGTGGTGAGAGAGACAAAGATACTGTATGTGTGTGTGGGTGGGTATGTACATATATAAATATATATATATATATATGTTTTAATTTCCATGAACTTGCATCCTCATTCATACAGGTCCCATTGGAAATGGAATAGAGGAGTTATTGCAAAACCCATTTATTATGTCAGCCTGCTTTCCCTGATACACTGCATAACACCATCAGGCCATGACATGCATATGAACCAATTGTGAGATAGAGCTCGCCTGCCCATCACAATGTGTCCACCATGTGACAGAACACTGCACCATACCTTCCGAGGCTCTGAGCAGTGATGTGTTCCATCAATCCTTGTGCTGCCTAGCCAGCTCCCAGAGCTAATCTCTGAACCTGAGTTGCCGGCACGGAAACGCAGCATGCTACCCTCTGGCCCAACAGCTGTCCCTGCACACAACATTTCTCAATAACTTTTAGGTGATTCTATCAATCAATGACAATATGTAATCAATACATAGAAACACAGACTTTGATGGCAGATAAGGACCACTTGGCCCACCCAGTCTGCCCATTTCCCTACCTACTGGATAAGCTGCAGATTCTAGTTAACCAACAGCCTACTTCCTGCCACGCCCCACTACAATTGCCTTGTGTCTGTCCCATGCATGTTTGAATTCCCCCACTGTTTTAGCCCCAACAACCTCCCCAGGAAGGCAGTTCCATGCATCCACCACTCTCTCTGTGAAAAAAGATTTCCTCACATTACCCCTGAGCCGTCCCCCCTCTATCTTTAAATTGTGTCCCCTTGTTCTTACACATCTCTTTTTCTGAAAGATGCTACCCTCCTGGACTTTGTTGATTCCCTTGAGGTACTTGAACATTTCTATCATGTCCCCCTGTCCCTCCTTTCATCAAGGGTATACATATTAAGCTCTCTCAGTCTCTCTTCATATGATTTCTGATGCAGACCCTGCACCATTTTAGTTGCCCTCCTCTGGACTGCTTCCATCCTGTCTATGTCCTTGCGTAGATGAGGTCTCCAAAACTGCACACAGTACTCCAGATGGGGTCTCACCAACTGTCTGTACAGAGGGATAACCACTTCCCTTTTTCTACTTGTGATGCCCCTTCCTATGCATCCAAGTATCCCCCTGGCTCTCCTCACTGACTTCTCACATTGCTTACCCACCTTTAGATCATCCGATATGACTACCCCCAAGTCCTGTTCCATTTTTGTTGTTGTTAGTACCTCCCCTGCTATTGTGTACTCTTCTCCTGGGTTTTTGTTTCCCAGGTGCATTACTTTGCACTTCTTTGCATTGAATCTAATTTGCCATATGTCTGACCATTCCTCCAACCTTGCCAAGTCCCTCCTCATCCTTTCTACCCCTCCTTGTGTATCAACTCTGTTACAGATCTTTATATCATCTGCAAAGAGGCATACCTTTCCTTCCAAACCCTCTGAAATGTCACCTATAAAGATGTTAAGGAGGACTGGACCCAGTACTGAGCCCTGAGGTACTCCACTAGTGACCCCTTTCTTGAATGTGTGCCACTCACTATTACCTTCTGTGTCCTATTGTGCAGCCAGTTTGCAACCTAGGCTACCACCCTGGGACCCACTCCCAAGCTAGCTAACTTGATTATTAATCTTTGTGCGGACTGTGTCAAATGCCTTGGTTAAAGTCTAGGTAGGCCATATCCACAGCCCTCCCTGGTCTATTACTTTGGTCACCCAGTCAAAGAAATCTATTAGATTTGTCTGACATGACCTTCCTGCTGTAAATCCATGCTGCTTTGGGTCCTGTGCACCTGGCCTCTAGGTACTCAACAATTCTTTCTTTCAAGTGATTCCATCATTTTCCCTACCACTGAGGTCAAACTTACAGGTCTGTAGTTTCCTGCTTCTGCCTTGCTCCCACTTTTGTAAAGGGGAATCACATCTGCCCTCCTCCAGTCCTCAGGTACCACACCATCCGCCCATGATTTGTTAAAAAGTGTGGTCAGTGGTGTCACTAGGTCCTCCCTTAGTTCTTTTAGGATTCTGGGGTGAATCCCGTCAGGCCCCATTGCTTTGTCCACCTTGTGTTTTAGGAGTTCTTTCAGGACTCTTTCTTCTGTAAATGGACTGGTGTCAACCCCCCTACCCAGAGTGCTTCTATTGTCTGGTTTAGGTAACTCCTCCTCATCTTCTTTTGTGAATACTGAGCAAAAGTATTCATTCAGTATCTCTGCCTTTTCACTGTCTCCCTCTGCCCACCTCCCCTCTCCCTTATTAATCTTCACTATTCCTCCCTTAACCTTTCTATGCTCCCTAATGTACCTATAAAGGGTTTTATCCCCCTTCTTAACTGACTTGGCTATTTTTTCCTCAGTTTGGGCTTTTGCTATTCTGACTGCCTTCCCCACTTCTTTCTGCTTTAATTGATACAGTTCCCTGTCGTGCTCCTTCTGTGATGCCTTATACTTTTTGAATGCAGCCTTTTTCTCCTTAACCTTCCCTGCCACCTCTTTTGAGCACCATAGTGTTTTTTTATTCTGCTTTGTTTTCTTTATCTGTTTCACACAAAGGCTTGTTGCCTCTATGATAGCAGTTTTGATTTTTCTCCATTGTTCTTCCACCCCTCCTTTTTGCCCATTTGCTAATGCATTCCTCAGGTATTCACCCATTTTGCCAAAGTCAGCCCTTCTAAAGTCCAGTATGCTTGTTTTTGTAAGGCTTGTCTCCATGGTTGTGCTTATTGTGAAGCACACTGTGCAGTGGTCGCTTGTTCCCAGATGTCTACCGACACCTTCTAAATTTGTGATCCTCTCTTCATTTGAGAGTACCAGATCTAGTATTGCTTCCTCCCGAGTAGGTTCCAACACTAGCTGTCTAAGGCCTGCCCCCTGCAGGGCATCGAGAATGACCCTGCTTTTGGATGTGGCTGCAGTACATGTCATCCAGTTAACATCTGGCATATTCAGGTCCCCATTAACAGTATCTCCCCTTTTTCAGCCATTTTGAGAATGTCCTCTATCATTTTCTTGTCCATTTCCTCCCCTTGAGATGGGGTCTGTATACAACCCCTGTGCAGATTGTGATGCCATTCCCTGTCTCCAAGGTGACCCAGAGTGCCTCTTGTCCTCCCCCTTTACTTTTTTGTTCTGTAGCTTTGATCCCTTCCCTTATGTATAGAGCTACTCCACCTCCTCTTTTCCCCTCCCTATCCCTTCTGTAGACTGTGTACCCCGGTATGTTGACATCCCAGTCATGGTTCCCTGTGTACCATGTTTGTGTGACTGCCACAATATCCAAGTGTTCATCTTCCATCAAGGCTACTAGCTCAGGAAGCTTGTTTCCCAGACTATGGGGCATTTGTACTCATTACCCTCCATTTAATGTTGGCTTTATCCTTTTTTCCCCCATGTCTGCTCTTTTTGCCCTTGTCTATTTTTCCATTTACCCCTGTCCTGCCCTCTGTTGAGCACTGTACTTCAGTGTTTACCTTACTACCCGTCATGTTTTGTGGGGAAAGACTTGAAATTTCCTGCCTCTTATTAGCACCTCCCCCCACAGCTAGTTTAAAAGCTGGCCAAGGAAGCATTTAAACCTGTCACTTAGGATCTTGGTTCCCTTCATGGACAGATGCAGACCATCGTGCCAGTATAAACCTTCATCTCTCCAGGTGTACCCCAGTCCCCCAATGAAGCCAAAGCCCTGTGCTCTACACCAGTTTTGCAACCATTCATTAAACTGCATGGTGTGTAGTACCCTAGCCTCACCCCTGCCATGGACTGGCAGCACCTCTGAGAAGGGAACTGTGCTTGCTACCTCTCTGAGGCCCCTCCCCAACTCCACAATTTCATCCTGCACTGCACTGATCCCATGCCTAGCTAGGTCATTTGTCCCAAGGTGGACAATGATATCTAGTTCCCTCTCCTGTGATGCTGCTTCTGCAATCCTGAGGATTCACTTTTTGTCCCTCCAAGCCATGGCACCAGGCAGGCACCTTACATCCCTCTCCTCTCCCTTCCCCAGGTTTACCCCTCTAACAATTGAGTCCCCTATCAGAAGCTGTTTCCTTCCCCTGTGGTGTCCCTTGCCACCCTTCTGTGGGTCTCCCTTGTGGGTGTCCTCAGCATTCTTCTTGGTCTCCACTGAGGGTGCCATCATAGAGGAACCTTGCTCGGCTAGACTGGCATATGGTTTGTGTAGAGGTACAACTAGGGACTTCACCTCTGTTCCACCACCCATACCCTCCCAGAACCCACCGTGGTCCACCTGCTCTTCATACTTGGCAGCCTCTGTGGCAGTGGTGCTCTTTGGGTGGGGGAGGCCTCCTTAGTCCTTGCCAGTTCAGCCTGGAGGTGGGCTACCTCCTCCTTCAGAGCTGACAGTTGCCTGGCAAAAATGCATACAGTGCAATTATTTATTTAACATCTCTATTCTTTCAACAGGTCTACACATTATTATATTTCACTTTTCTGGGCATAATTACTTAATTTTTCTTAAAAATTTAGACAGTTAAATTCATTTTATCAGTTATTCATTTCAGATAGTGTATCTATACCTTAAAGGCACAAATAGGTTTGTACAAAGTGAGGTATGGACTTAGGTCTGTGCTATTGACAAGGTTTTGTTTAAGTTGGCCCTAGTGCAACAATGTAAGACTGAAAATTGTATTAGGCTGTAGTGCAGGTTGAGCAAATATCACCATGCATGATGTGCTGTGCCACCGCCTCTAGCAGTGGGAGCTGTGGTAGATAAGTGACTGTTCATTTCTGTTGCAGAATGCAACCATTTCATTAGCTAATGTATGATGTTATAGCAATGATAACATCACATTCTGAACATATGGGGGGTTGGATATAAAAAGAGGGGAAGGGAACCAGATTCTATGTATCAACAGAAATATTAATAAAAAATCACCAAGAAGAGTGAATTCTGCAGCACTGCAGAAGTTCTGTGGCAGATTGCAAGTTCTGCGCAAAATTCTGCGGCCGCAGAATTCTAGGGGCCTTGTGTATACCCTTGATGAAAGGAGGGACGGGGAGACATGATAGAAACTTTTAAGTACCTCAAGGGAGTCAACAAAGTCCAGGAGGGTAGCATCTTTCAGAAAAAGAGATGTGTAAGAACAAGGGGGCACAATTTAAAGTTAGAGGGAGGACGACTCAGGGGTAATGTGAGGAAATTCTTTTTCACAGAGAGAGTGGTGGACACATGGAACTGCCTTCCTGGAGAGGTTGTGGGGTCTAAAACAGTGGGGGAATTCAAACATTCATGGGACAGACATAAGGCAATTATAGTGGGGGGTTGCAGGAAGTAGGCTGTTGGTTAACTAGAATCTGCAGCTTATCCAATAGGTAGGGAAATGGGCAGACTGGGTGGGCCAAGTGGTCCTTATCTGCCATCAAAGTCTATGTTTCTATGTTTCCCAACTGAGTGGGGCACAGTCAGCTGGAAAGGATGGCATGCAGCCATCAGTCATGCAGTATAATTTTCAGGCAGTGCTCATGGGGTCATGGGACACATGGGCAAAATTACGACATGTCATGATGAAGTAAATTGTAATTGTACAGTACTAGGTACTGTACGGGGTAGCTTATTAAAGAATATTGTGTCTTTAAGAAATAGGCACAGTAGGCTTCTCTGTGGGAGCTGAGCGGACAGCAGAATAATACTGTAACTGTACAAATTGTCTATCACTGGTGGGCCAGCCATCCATCCCAGTCCCAGAGAGAGCCAGTCAGTCCAGTAGTCACTTCAGTCTAGTGTAGTGATGGTGTCACCTGACTTAAGTTTTCTGACTGTTTATCATCAGCCTAGAGGGTAGCAGTGCCAGAGTAGTGGTAGTACGGTACACTATACTTCCCGGGTCAGGTGGGTCCCTCCCAGTTTGGTTTGGGAGGAAGTAGGTTAGTAACTGCGGTCGAGTCCTGTTCACTCCCCTTCCAAACAAAAACTGGGAGCCGAGGGACCCACCCGACCAGGGAAGTACAGTGTACCCATTGGTGCCGGAAGTACCACTACTACCGCCACCTGGTGCTGCTACCCTACTAGGCTGATGATAAACAATCAGATAACGTAACTTAAATGAAATCGACATCACAGCTGGCAGGCCACCATCCCTTCCAAACTGTTGTTCTACCACAGTTCCAAAGTCATGGAATGTGATTCTACCCTACTGTGGTAGAACAGCATTCTAGAATGAGTCAGTTTCATTTTGAAAGCAAAAGAACTCACAAAACATATATTTCACACATCTCATATTCCATGGGAGCAAAATATTCCTTGAAATCAGGGGTAGGGAACATATAACAAACGGATGTTTTTTCTTCAAGAAAAGCCCCCAAAACTCACCACAGAACGTGTAAACCCTTGGAGCTTCCCGCTCTTTTCTCGGGGCAAAATTTGTCTCTTGCCCAGGGCACCAAAATGCCTTCCTACGGCACTGATCTTGCATTGTCTTTTACTGTGACAGCTGAACTGTATTGTAGTTTTATTGCTTTTGCACTATGTATCCTGCATCTTGTGTTTTACTGAAACTGCTGAACTGTATGGTATTTTTATTGCTCTTGCACCTGATAGTACTGTGTATTCTGCATTTTATGTTTTATTGCGACCATGGGACTGTATTGTATTTTTATTGCTCTAGTACCTTATTGTGCTGTGTAGTCTGCATTTTGTATTTTATTGTGACTGCTGAACTGTATTATATTTATATTGCTCTTGCACCTGACTGTACTGTGTATTCTTTAGCTTGTATATTATTGTGACTGCTGAACTGTACTGTATTTTTATTGCTCTTGCATCTGACTGTACTGTGTATTCTGTATTTTGTATTTTATTGTGACTGCTGAACTGTATTGTATTTTTATTGCTCTTGCACCTGATTGTACTGTGTATTCTTTACCTTGTATATTATTGCGAGTGCTGAACTGTACTGAATTTGTATTGCTCTTGCACCTGACTGTACTGTATATTCTGTATTTTGTATTTTATTGTGACTGCTGAACTGTACTGTATTTGTATTGCTCTTGCACCTGACTGTACTGTATATTCTGCATTTTGTATTTTATCTATTCTGCTCTTTTGTTATTGTCTGCTGCCTCCCCCCTCTGCCCAGGACACATCTGGAAACAAGCCACTACCAGTTCAATATGTCTTTCCTGGTGAAACTTAAATAAATACATACATAAAGTACATCCCAGGCACGGCTGAAAACAGATAATTTTGATCCAGTCCACCATTGCATACATACATACATAAATAAATAAATTAGGTTGAGATGTATTCTACGGATATATACAGGTGCATGCTTAACACGGACATGTGTGCTCCATTGATAAAGAAATGCTTACGGGATATATGACAGCATTACAGTAGCCCTGCCAATCATACTACAAGCGCTGCTAGGCCAGGAAAACAAATCTCTGCACTCATGGAATTTCAACTAAATAAGAAAATAACGAAATCAGTAATGCTCAAGATACGCTTATTTGCAAGCCAGAAGAGGAACACTGGCTAAGCCCGTAACCCCGGCATTTCAACCCAAAAGAGGGCCTTCGTCAGGGGCAGGTCTGCTGCTAGGCATCCTGTAAACATCTGTCAGCTGATGGGGCACACATGACGGTAGTAAGTGCTTACATGTGACCTTACATGTAATCAGCCCCCATGAGTCAATAAACTTACTTTGGTACCATTGTGGTAAGTGAACAGCAGGCTCCTCACTCTTTCTTGAACAGCAGAAAGTTGTACTCAAGAAACCAAAAGAAAAAAAGTACTGCAAAACAACAATCTGTGCCAAGTGAGAAAGTTAATTTGTGCACCTATCACAAAAAAAGACACCTGAGGATGTTGCCTAGAGCCCTGGCACTTCGATCTGCACCAGGGCCTAGATCTGTAAAGCTTCTGGAATTGCCACCACTGTGGGAAAAAAAACTGGGGCAAATAGGTCTCCACTTGCAGAGCTGTAAAGTCCGGGAGTGCGCTGTATACGCACTGTGAGAAGTGCCATTATCTCTCAATTATGCACACTCTGTAATGCTTTATTGTGATTATAAAATTACTTCTCTGATTTTATTTTAGGACCAAGTAATGAGGTTCAGAAAGTTAGGCATTTCTGACCTGTGCCACTGTGCTGGGATATCAACATGGTCATATGATTGGATTCCACCAATCACAGTATAGTATTTCTCTTAATCATTTTATAATACTACGTTTTCATGGATTTCCAGCACCCCACATTTTGTCCCTCACGTTCCCATATGTTGAGTGCCAGTGTCCCACAGCTGACTGATAAATGGAAACTGTGAAGACGTAGTGTACATTTGTAGCACATGCATGTTTACCAAAAAAACAACTTTCTAAACAAAACGGGTTTAATAAGAAATGGCTTACCTATTATAGGTATATCATGGCATTTTACCACTGAAAGAGATAAACAGTATAACATTGTTAGTGTATATTTCTGCACTAAGCAAGCCATTATACTGAAGGAAAAAAACAACCATATGTGAACAGAGCACACAATGCAAGGGGCACCCCTTCAAGTCCTCTGCGTTTTTTGTCACACAAGCATGTTTGATTTTCAGATTTAACATTTAAATAAAGTTAGTTAACAATCCAAAGCACAGTATGTGGGGACTGACATAACAGTACAAGAAAAACATATTCAAATGGGGCTAAATATGATCAGAAAACTCAAACATTGTATTAGGTGTTTATGTTGGTTCCGGTAAGGTCACAATAAAGGCAGCATAGGGATTTAGTTGCGTTATACCAAACTTCCCCATATAAACTGCTTCTCTAAGAAAGTAAATGTCCTATTGCGGGGCACTGTAAAGAACTGCAAATTGCTTATCTCTGCAGGCTAGGGAAAAAATGACAAAATAGTTCACACTTCCAATCACTGAGGAATGGCAGTGCTTTATCTGCAAATGATAACAAAACCATGCTGCAGACATTAGATATGCTATACCATAAATTAGCAGTCCTTTAAAGGCGGAAGCTGTACCAAAAACTGAATTGGGACTCACATGAAGTAAGAAGAAAAAAAATGTGGTCTAGAATATTATTTAAAACAAATTTCAATAATTCGCCTGTGGCTCTTTGTGGACAACTTGAAAATACAAATCAACCATCTGTTTTTAGGGAAGTCAAAAATTGTAAGCTACAGATTCCATTGGTCGATAATAGATTTGACATTTTGACTTTTCAGTATAAAAGAAACATAACTAGGGAACAGGGGGCCTGATTGCAGAATGGGTTGCGCATGGCACAAGGTGACTTTCGCCAAACCCAACGGTGCAAGTTGCACCTTGCGACATGCATTACACCACCCACTAATACAAAAGGTGGTCTGTGACATGGAGCAGGTTGCCTGCGCCAAAGGTGGGCAACACCCCTGGCTATGCCAGCAACCTCCTGTGACATGGTGCAAGGGGGTTTCTGGCAGCAATTACGGCCCTATTCCAGGAGAGCGGCCGACAGAACAGCAAATTGCTATTCCGAGATGGCTACAGTAGACAGTAGTCTAAGTACAGTTAGACCAGCTAGTAGCTGGTCTAACAGTACGCTACGTCCATGGTGGGTGTACCTCTGTACCCGGTGCAACACCCCCCCATGGTCTCACTGAGGCCCCCACCCATCCCCCACTGGCAGGGCAGTCCACTGTGGGCTGCTGGCACCCCCATGCCCCCGTCCTCAGGCAGTGCCCCACAGGGCTGTTTGCAGACCCGTGCACCACCATGCCACCATTGGCTTGCATGCCATGCACACCATGGGGGTCCAGTGGTCCCTCCACCCCCCACCAGCCCTGCATGATATTTCCATGGTGTCGGGGCCGGGGGGGCCATCATGCCCCTCGCCTGTTGGAGGGTGGTAATGCAGCAGGGCACCGGTGTGGTGCGCCTTCTTGTGGCACAATGCTGGAGGTGCCACAAGTCACAGGTCACAGTCGCTGGGACCCTGCCTGTTTTGGAACTGGCCCAGGGTCCCCGAGTATAGCTGCCTATGGTGCAAATCTGTGACACCAGCTGGCCGTTTCATAAAACTTAGAATCGGGTACAGCATTTACCAATAAACAGACATATAGTATCAATAGGAAGTTTCACACTGTAATAAATGTAGAATTTTCGAGAGTTTGCCTTTGAACTAAACAGTGTACTTGAAAATTTTGCATTCTTTTCTCCTTTCTGTAACCTATGATCTTTTGCATTACTCCTGTAACTATAACTTATTTATTATCAGGATGATCTTGAAAATAATAGTTTTGTAACTCTAATGCTCTTATTCTACTACACAGATCATGGGACTTTTTCTGCCAGGTTTTTCCTATGTTTTTATCCTCACTATGCAAAACAGTGCACCCGCTCACAAACTATTTCTCGCTCCTGTACTTTGTGCATCAAGTATTTAGTTGGGACTCCACTTTCTAGATTAACACGTCTTTTATTTAATTTCCATTAAAAGCAATCACACAGTCCTATAGTGCAGAAACCTGTCACTGCAAAATATACATATATCATGTTGTTATAGCAGAGTTAAAAACAAGAATTTGTCAGTGCCAAATGTTCGTTGCTTGCATAGCTGTTGTACCAGGTGCCGCTTGTACACATTTTTACTATATATTTACCCAAGACAGACCAGATGAGGTGCAGTGTCTCATTTTCAGTGGTATCCTGCTTTTACATATTTTTAGATTGTATTTACCCTTGCTGGCCAGCTGAGAGGCACTACTTAATTTTCAATGGGCTTTCACATTTCAACCTCAAATTTCCTGCCGTCATTTATGACCTGAAATTATGATCAAGACAGGAGGGATTTTTTCAGTCACATCCTACAGGTGATTTTCCAGTGTGACAGTGAAAACGTGTTTCAGAGAGGAATTGGAAGATGACACCTGTCATGTTCAGAAGGTGGGGTAACACAAGGGATATGTTGAACTTTAGGGGCTAAAATCTGCAAAACTAAAGTTATGAATAAACATTGGAACAAATCAATGTTTCTTTATAACTTAGTAGTTTTTCACATTTTTACCCCAAATTTTCAACATTGTCTTTTAATTATTCATCCTTCTGAACATGATGGGTGTCTTTTGTAAAAGACGGTCTAAAATGTCATTTTACACCACATGTGCGAAGAGACATTTTGGCCAGGATTTGAAAAATGATGCCTGCCACGTTCATGAGGTGGTGCGAAAAAATGGCTATGCTGAAAACTTGGGATCATAATATTAAAAATTAACAAAGTTCACCTTCATAACTTTGATATTTTTTAATATTGTGATCCCAGATTTTCAACATAGTCTTCTTATGACCCCACCTCATGAACCCAGTAGGGGAAAATTCTCAAATCCAGTCTGAAGGGTGATTTCGTGGCACAACTGTGAAATCACCTTTTGGTCTAGATTTGAAAAATTTCACCAACTTGCTCATGATGTGGGGTCCCAAAAGGACAACACCCTGGCCAAATTTCCCCACATTTACTAAAAATACGACCAACAGCTTAATCTGGTTCTAGGTCAGTTGGCATTCATCTGTATCCCCCTCCCCCGGGTCATTCCTGAAAATAGGCAGAATCTGTCTAGTGCACTTACCCGACCAAAAACTAACTAAATAAATGAATGTTGTAAATCTGGGGGAAAATATAAAAAAATGACCAACTTATGAGTACAGGTTTAAAACTCAGTGAAATACATTGAAGGCCTTACCTCAGTTCCCAGTCCAGCGTTGAAGAGTGAAAATGTGTCTCTGGTTCAGAGAGGGTTATGGCACTGGACCCTCGGTAGGTAAGTATGGGGTTGGGGGTGTGGAGTAGAGATGGGTGAAATCAGAAAACTTCACTCCATGAATTAATTCACAAATTCCGCACAATTCACGAAGCACAGATTGACTGTGAAGTGTGAAGTTTCACCACAAGTGCAGAATTTTGAAGGTGAAATTACACACTGTGTGGAAAAAACGTTAGAAATACCACTTCTCTCAGTGCAGTTTAACCCCTGCAAGGTATACATATTTTTAAATCAAGGATGGAAATGAGAAAGGAAAAGTGTGGCCTACTGGGATTTGAACCTCAGATCTCTGGTATGCTGTTCCTAGTTGCATAACTGTGCAACACTAGAGAAAGGAGTGTGTGTGGCTATAAGGAAATTCCTCAGCTGCTTTGACCAGAGAGCCTGTAGCTTAATGGTTAGAGCGCTGGAACGGCATACCAGAGATCTGAGGTTCATAGAAACATAGAAACATAGAAGTTGACGGCAGATAAGGACCGCAAGGCTCATCCAGTCTGCCCATTTCTTTTTCTACCTTATAAATGTGCCATCGGCCTTTGCTCTGTCAGTGACCTATCTATTCATAGTCATTTGTATTGCTCCCTTATGCCTATCCCATGCCTGTTTGAAGCCCTGCACTGTATTCATAGCCACCACTTCTTGTGGTAAGCCATTCCATGCATCTACCACCTTTCTGTGAAAAGAATTTCCTCACATTCCCCTTAATCGGCCTCCCTCTAATCTCATGCTGTGTCCTCTTGTCCTGCTATTTTTCTTATATTTAAACATGTTAGACTCTTTCACCTTGTTTATGCCCTTAAGGTGTTTAAATGTCTCGATCATATCACCTCTCTCCCTCCTTTGCTCAAGGGTATACATATTGAGCTTCATTAATCTGACATTATAGGACTTCTGATGCAGTACCAGTTCTGGTTCAAATCCCAGTAGGCCACACTTTTCCTTTCTCATTTCCATCCTTGATTTAAAAACACTGTGTGGCAAACTTCCACAGTTTGTGTCAAAAACTTGGTGATTCGGGAGAAGTTGAAGTTTCTCAGGTATGGGAAAACTTTGCGAAGCTCCACGCAGTGCGAATTATCCCCATTTCGCCGGCGTAGTTAAACTTTGCCATATCTCTAGTGTGGGGTGGTGGGTGCTGAGTGGGGGAGGGGTAATGGTGGCGGAGGCCAGCAGCAAAAGACATCAATAGACTGTTTACATTTTTACAGTGTGTAAACAATTGATTGCCGGTTTAACATTTACAGGGTAAGGAAAGTGGCGTGGAGGTGGGAGGGATACTTGGCAGTGGGAGGGAGTTACTTTTGTGGACCAGAGCTCTGCAGTGGGAGGTTGTGTTGGGGGGAGAGATGAGGCGCAGGCTGATCATGACATGATCAGCTGTTTGCTGGTTGCCATTGTGCAAATCAAAGCAAACAGATGCCCTGTGAATTGGGTGGTTCTTTTCTCTGAACATTACAAGTCTCTGCCCAGCAAGCCCAGAAGATGGTCACAATCAGCCTGGCTAATGACTGGTCTAACACTGTCGAGCCCACTGCAGACTTCCCTGCATTAGACCGACAATGACACACCTCTCAAATCTACTATCACAGCAAAATGTTCGCTTTGCATAAGCGCAAGCATGAGCATAAAAAAGTGCGGTCACTAACGTTTCACTTCCATTCCAGAGGCTACTTCAAAATGTCTAATCATATGCTAAAATGCACTTTTTATAACAGCTTAGAGTTAATAATAAATGTATGTACAGTGGCAGGAAACCAGGGCCTGGACACTGAGAGGATTTAAAAAAAACTGACATGGTGCCTGTTATTAAGTGGGTGGGATAAATATGGAATAAAGGCAAAATCTCACATGGGGCCAGCCCCCATGGCATGGCTGCCGTGCACCATGCCATCTTGGAGACTTAGGGTCACACTCAAGCTCAGGTTTTCTGCCCTGGGATTGTTAGGGGGATGCATGCATCAAAGAGTCGAGGCCGTCAGTTCCACATGAGGGTCATGGAAGATCGGACCGCCTTCTATCTGTGCATGTTCTCCCTGTTAACCACCCAGTGGCATTAGCGATGACTGAAAAAGCTTCCTGTCTGCCCGCTGTCATGGTTAGGAATCAAATAGATTTAGCTTTTTTTTAACATCTTTTTCCTTCCAGTCACCGGAGTGGTGGCCTCTCTCAGATGTTATCCCGGTTGTCTCCTGCCCGGTCTGAACCCCCCCCCCTCCCCGTGTCACCTCCCAGAGCTCTGCAGCTGCCTTACTTCTGCCTGGTGAGAGACCTCCCTGGCTTGCCCCCCAGGGTGGGGCCACCACTCCTACAGGTGCCCTAGGCATTCAGTATCATCCAAGCATTGGTGGTACACAGAGGATCAGGACCCAGACAGGTGGGGTCCAGCAGTGGGCATGGGGCCAGGGCATGGTGTTGCCTACCACCAATCCGGGGCGCTTCTTTGTTCTAGTGGTTCGGCCCCCTCTCCCCTTTAGGCGCCCACGATCATGCAATGACGCCTGGTGAAGGAGATGTGCTTGCTCCCGAATGCAAACCAGCCGATATCTGCCATGCACCACATTCTAACTTATGTGCAGGCTGCAGTCCGTACCCCCCCTTGTCACTAGGAGGCACTCGAGTGCCAAGTCTTGCATCCCTTCCTCCCCAGGAGAAGGTGAGCTGTCAGCAGATGCTCAACCTTCTCCTTCCCTACTGACCCCCAAAGGCCCGTGCTCATTCCTGAACACAGGTAGCCAGCATGGCGCGAGGTGTGGCGTCCAGCGACTCAACCCTCAGCACCACTGGGCCAGCTTAGATGTAGCTTTTGGGTTCAGAATGTCAGGGTAACAGGATAAATGGGGCCTTCAGCTCACCCCAAGAAAGCCTGTACCCTCTGCAGAGCCACTACATTTGTGACTATTCAAGCCACTTTATGACTTTTAAAGAGCCTCTTTCTTGGTGCTGATATTCATTAACATGAAGCACCCTTACCTCATTGGTAGCTCCTCCACGATGTTTGCCATATTTTTTAAATATCCCCCAAAGGAAGGGAAGGGATCATAATTTGCCAATCCCTTTCCACTTCCTGACTCTCTGATCCATCCTCCCACTCTGATGTTTTGTGTTCATCTTTACAGGTCAAGCACAGGGGTGTGCTCTATTCCCTTGAATGGAGTGTCTTTTTGTAAGGTGATTTTTCTGATTTTAAATCGGGATTTGGTACTAACTGATGCCAGGGTAATCGTAAAAATCACGTTAGAAAAAGATGCTCCATTCAAGTGAATGAAGCGTGCCCCCACACTCGACATATAAAGATGACACAGAACGTCAGAGCACGAGGTTGGATCAGAGAGTCAGGAAGTGGAAAGGGATCATGTGGCCAGCCCCTCGGAGGCAAATTATTAGCCCTTCTCCTCCTATGGTGGCTATTTAAAAAATATGGCAAACATTGTGGAGGGGCTTTCAATGAGGAGCTCCCTGTTTCTTCATTTTAGATATGAAAAATCTCAAGAAAGGTTTTCTTCAAAGTGACACAGACTCAACATGTGCCCCTTCCTGACAGAAAACCCTTCCCTCCACAGCTCTAAGACTATAGGTTCTGAATTAACCTAGTGCACTGTGCCTGAACTGTACTAATTATAACTGATTGCCAGATGCCTAATGAAGTGACTGTACAATAATTCCGTGTTGTATTTATTAATAACTGTACGCAGTGGCTGTATTTTACTTATCCTTGCTGTGATATTGTAACTCACGTATTTGGCAGCTGCTGAAAATAAGTTTTGATCGACTGGCCTTTCCTGCCAATAAACATATTAAACAACAAAATACAGCAGACTAAACAAATACTATCGCCTGAAAGATTATTTATTTATTTCAATGTTTTACCAGCAAAGACATACTGAGCTGGTAGCAGCTTGTTTCCAGATGCATTCTGGGGGAGTGGGGGAGAACTGAGTAGAGCAAAGAGGTACGAAAGTATAAATATAAATAGTAGGTAAATAAGCATAACAAATTAACAGTTGTGTACAGGCAATGATTCTGTGTAATTAAGTATACTACAATGCAATAAAGTGCTGAAGGAGAACAATCTGCATCGTGCAAAAAGTAATATAGAGTTCATGGTGGGAGCAGTGATTGTACTCTGGGGAGGGTGTATGAAGGGCTGCACTAATGTAAGTGCAGGGTGAAGAGGGAGCAGAGGGTGTAATCCCAGTTGTAACATGGCTCTGGACAGAGGACGGAAACGCGTCATCTGATCGAGTCCCAGCGGTGATTTAGCCAGCAGTAGAGCCTGCTAGGTTAGTACCCACACTGTCCACACAGGCAGCACTCATTACAGCCCACTGGGGTAGTACCTAGGCTGTCCATCAGCCAGAGAGTGCAGCACTGGGATGGGAATGAAGAGGGTACAGATGCCATCGGGAGCACGCTGGGGAGCAGTGGTACACAGAGACAGCACCAGTAGCTATGCGCAGAAGCCTGTAGATGGCAGCATTCATTAAGCAGCGATGAAATGGTCGGCGGAGTTGTGCGCGGTGCCCCCAATCGGAGGATCTGAGAGACAGGACGGGACTTATTGAACTGTGGCTGGAAGGGAAACAAATGTTGAACATGGAGGTATCGTGGCAGAGAAACTCACAAGGTAGATAAGCCCAGTAAAGGCATAATAAGTGTCTCAATATTTGTTACTCGCACTGAATAGTTTTCCCATACTGCACTGCTTCCATGGGGGATTGGTATATAACGTCTAACGAGAAATGATAGAACACCTCGCTACGAATTCAAAAAATGTAATGTTGTTGTGTCTTTCAGACAGTAATCTTCTGTTGGTGTCAGGTGAGAAATAGGTACAACTATATAAAAGATTGTGTAACATGCATCGTGAATGCGCATGCTGTCACATCATCACACTGACTCGAATGCAAGCAAAACTAGCATACTGTAGGAAGCAGCAGTATGATTTTCAGCAAGTGTCTATTTCCGACTGATCTAGTTCTCGGACAATATCCCCGTTGCGCTTGCCATGCTACAAGTGCATTAATCACCTCCAGTGTCGGGCTCCACCGGGGATTATTGCCTGCTGGGTGGTTGGAAGCCCTTGGCCTTCGGCCTCATGCACCAACCCCCTACCCCCACCCCCAGCAGGGCATTAATCCACCAGTAGAGCCCCCCTCTGTTGGTGATTAATGCTTACTTATGAACTTGGATGGCAGTATAGCCTAGAGGTTAGAGTAACGAGCTGTGAACAAGCTTGGTACATCCAGCAGACCAGACCTTGGTTTGATTCTCACAACCTCCACTTGCATACTGTGTGTTTCTGAGCAAGTCACTTAACCACCCAGTGCTCCCAGGTCAACCCAGAAAACAGGCACACTTGTGCCTAGTGGGTCTTACCCAGTTACCAAAGGCTAAAAAAAATAAATATATGGATGGTGAAAATACTGAAATCTGATTGACTAAGGCCGCATTAAGCCAGGGTGGTGTCTGAGTACATAATCCCGGTATGAATATAAGGCCTACCATCAGACTTTTCACTTCCCTACAGATCCCTGTGCCCATCTGGCCACGCTTTGCACACATATTTTATGATTATCCTGGCATCACCTCTCACTAATTCATCCCTTCACAAAGCAGTCCCGATCCAATTTCGGTTCGGACTGAGCTCACAATATAAAAACTTCCATCAAGCACAGCTTCCCGCTCACAGCCATTTTTTCAACTGGAGAACGCACAACTTTCTACTACTGCTGCTGACCGTGGCTTCAGTTAAAACCATTGCCACTGCCTGCGACCAATAAAAAGGACAGACAAAAACAGAAACAGAGGCCGCGCTCACTAACCCTGGTCCAAGGTGCAACTGTGGTGGAATGAGAACCCCCAAATTTAACAAGGCAAAAAACTTCAGTGCACTCAAAGAAATGCACAGAAAGTTAAATGTGATGCATAAACATTTTCTTCCGCACTATGGTGGCATAGACAAGCAATACACTGCAAGCTAGATGCCTCAGTGCTTCAGTTGATAGCTGATAAAGACCGTACTGTAGGTCAAAGCACTGGGGCATGTATTGCTTGTCTTTGCCACCATAGTGTGGAAAGAAATGTTTATGCATTGCACTTAACTTTCTGTGTGTTCCTTTGAGCACACTGGAGTTTTGTGGCAATAAAATGGATACTGATTGGTCAAAGCAGTGCCACTGACCACAGCTTCCCTTTAAGCCGACTGCGGCTTCACTTAAACCACTTGCTGTTGACCAACTACTGCTGTTGACACAGATGACCGACAGGGCAAAACAGTACCAATAACCATGGCTTCACTTCAGCTGACCACTGTCAGTTACATCCACTTGCCACTTACGAAGTGTCGCTGACTGAACCAACAGGTAAAGCACTTGACTGCGCCTTCCATTAAAAGAACTGCCTCCATTAAAAGACATACCAAAAAAAACACTGCTCAGACAGCTAAACTGAAGGGGGGATGTGTGTGTGAGTGGAAACATGATGCTTTCCTTCAGGAAGCTGCAAAACTTTCTCCTCTACAGGTACAACAGTGCAACCTACTGGTACAATATCAACTAAGGCCCTGTCCATACTACCCCTCTGTAACGTCACAGAGTGCCCAAACTGTTACCGCAACGGTTTGCGTTTACACCTGTAACATTACAGAAGGCGTTTTCGTAACCATTGTTGAAACCACATAAGAGGTGGTATCAACAATGGTTATGAAACCGGTTACGCCTCAGTAATGTTACCAGGCGTAGTGTGGACACGTGGCACCGGTCCCCTAGCACAGCGTGAGCTGCATTGTGGGATTGGGTGCCACGGTAATGGTCGCCCGGCTCCTGAAGTGTGGACTGGCGGTGCTGGTCCTGTAATGGACACCGTGGCAGTGTGGACACACTGCACTGCTCCCGAGTTGTAACGGTTTCTATCCATTATGGGGTCTGAGTGGTGCAGTGTGGACGGGGCCTTAGACACTTAGGCTCTGTCCACACTACACCACTAAAACCCTGTAACGGTTTCAAACCATTACAGACGATAAATATTACAGTGTGTCCACACTGCCAGTGAACCATCATGATAATGGTTTGGAACCGTTACAGCCAGTCCACATTGTGGGTCACAGGTGACTGTTACGGTCGGCACCCTATCCCACAATGCAGTTCGTGCTGCCCTGAAGGCAATGCTGGGGCTACACGCTCACGCGTCCACACTGCAGCTGATAACGTTACAGAGGCAGAACCGTTTCCGTAACTGTTGTTGAAACCACCTCATAAGTGGTTTTCAACAACGATCTAAGCATACTCCTCAGCAACGTTACAGGTGTAAACCATTGCGGTAACAGTTTGGACCCTCTGTAACGTTACAGAGGGGAGTTTTCAGTGTAGTGTGGACAGGGCCTTATTTTCTAAACTGTACCCCTACTCATTAAAACAATTACTGTATTATAATTAATTTTAAAAACTTACTTTTGCATAACATAAAAATATAGATCCATTTCATAATCATAATAGTACATTCTGAGGTGTGCAGTATCATGGATATTGTCCAGTCTCACGTTATTTATTAATTCAGTCTTGTATTACAAGTACTTTTAAGCACAAATGCAGCTCATTTACAAAGGTTCCATGTCAAAGGGGAGGGTTACAAACAGCCAAAGGGGAGAATAACAGGTTGAATTTTTTCTAACCCTGGGTTGGATATCTCATGAGTATGAGACGTGTGTTTACATTGTAAAGTGTATTTTATTACTGTATACCTGTATATTGCAAGTATAAACTTTAATTGAATTGGTGTATGTTATCATGCTTGTCATCTTTAGTTACCTTGATTAAGCTCTGAGCTGCACCTGAAAAAGGGCCTTTGGCTCCACGTGTTAACCACGTTAACAAATAAATAAACAATGATATTGCACACCTTGCTGTATATTATTGCTTAATTTTGACACAAAGTGTTACTGCGGCATTTTCCTGCAGTGGCTTCACCTTGGGCCAGTAATAGGTCATTGAAATCCCAGCCCCTGTTTCTTTGCATCCAGGGACCTACTTGCTGAAATAAGACTAAATTACCCTCATTATGTTATTTATTTATTTATTTAAAATCTTGGTAATTGGGATAGGCACACTGAGCCAAAGCTCGTTTCCAGGTGTGACCCAGGGAAAGGGTTCAGTAAGTATGTTACATAGATACATACATAGACAGTGTCGGCAGATAAGGGCCTATGGCCCACCCAGTCTGCCCATTTGAGCTTGTAAGTTCAGTTTATGTTTTCCAAGAAGTCTGTTGCCCCATACCCCTGACCTCCAGAATTCCTTTATGTCTATCCCATGCATTCTTAAATCCCGTGATTGTTTCAGCCCCCACCACTTCCTCTGGCAGGGTGTTCCACTTGTCCACCACCCGTTCTGTGAAGAAATTCTTCCTCACGTTTCCTCTTAATCGTCCTCCCTCCAACTTCATCCCATGTCCTCTAGTCCTGGAACATCTTTTTCACTTAAAAATAGTGTATTCCTGCACCCTGTTCCTCCCTGTACGATACTTGTATGTCTCTATCATATCCCCTCTCTCCCTCCTTTCCTCCAGGGAGTACATGTTCAGTTCCTTCAACCTGTCCTCATAGGACTTGTGATGCAATCCATGCACCATCTTTGTTGCCCTCCTCTGAACCTTCTCTATCCTGTCTATGTCCTTACATAGGTAAGGTCTCCAGAACTGTACAGTGTACTCCAGGTGGGGTCTCACTAGTGTCTTTTATAGTGGAATTATGACCTCCCTTTTCCTGCGGGTGATGCCCCTGCCTATACATCCCAGCATCCGATTTGCTTTACCTGCTGCCTTGTCACACTGTTTCCCTGCCTTGAGGTCATCAGAGATGATAACCCCAAGATCCCTTTCCTGCTTGGTGCATGTTATATCCTCACCCCCCGACTGATATATTGTGCCAGGGTTTTTGTGCCCCATATGCATTATCTTGCACTTCCTTGCATTGAATTTCAACTGCCAAACCCCTGGCCATTCTTCAAGTTTCTGCAGGTCCCTTCTCAATCTGTCTATACCCTCTGGTGTGTCTACTCTGTTACAGAGCTTTGTGTCATCAGCAAACAGTGAAATTCTGCCTTCTAGGTCCTGCGCAATGTCACTGATGAAGATATTGAATACGACCGGTCCCAGCACTAATCCCTGTGGTACCCCACTGGTCACTCTTCCCTCTGTGGAGTGACAGCCATTTACCACCACCCTCTGTGTCCTGCCGCCCAGCCAGTTACCTACCCACCACACTACTGTCCTGCCCACAACCATATTCCCCAGTTTGTGCAATAGTCTTCTATGTGGCACAGTGTCAAAGGCCTTGCTGAAGTCCAGATAGGCCATGTCCACTGCCCTCCCCTGATCCACCTCCCTAGTCACCCAGTCAAAAATTCTCGAGGTTGGTCTGACATGACCTCCCCCTGGTGAAACCATGCTGCCTTGGGTCCTGTAGTCCATTGACAACCAGATGTTCCACCAATCTCTCCTTCAGTAGTGCTTCCATGATCTTCCCCACTATCGAGGTGAGGCTGACTGGTCTGTAGTTCCCCGCTTCCTCTTTGTTCCCACTTTCATATAAGGGGACTGCATCTGCTATCCTCCAGTTTTTGGGTACCTCCCCTGTTTCCAGTGATCGGCTAAACAGGATAGACAGAGGTTCAGCCACCACCTCTCTTAGTTCTTTAAGGACCCTGGGGTGCACCCCATCTGGCCCCATTGCTTTATCAACTCTTATTATTTTCAGTTCCTTCAGGACCTTTTCTCGTGTAAAGGGACTTGCGTCCATTTCTGCACCATTCTCACCCCTTGTACTCCGTTCAGACCCATTCCCCTCCTCTTCCTCAGTAAAGACTGAGCAGAAATACCTGTTCAATATGTCAGCTTTACTGTTGTCATCCTCCACACAGCCCCCATCTTCTCCCTTCAGTCTCACTATCCCTCCCTTTGCCTTTCTTTTTTCACTTATGTACCTGTAAAAGGTTTTGTCCCCTCTACCCACTGATTTTGCAATGTTGCAGTAGGACTTCATGTTTCTTTAAAACAAAATAACTGTACGTACCTTCTTCAATGCAGAACTCTTCTGTTATGGGGATGACTCCTACCAAAGATATATCTTCCCCTGTGATTGCCATTCTTCGATGAGTAAATAAAAAGATCCTGGAAAGAAAAATGCAGGTTCTGTTAGTCTTCCTTACAAACATACGAACATGCGAATATGCCGGCAGATAAAGGTCTTATGGTCTATCTAGTCTGCTCGATTGTACTTCCTTCTGATGTATCCCAAAGGAAACCTGCAAGTTTACATAAGGAAGACCTCTGTCAACATTCAACTGCATGCATGTGGCAAGTTCTCCAGTCCCCACCAGTTTCAGTTTCCTCACAGCATGATAGAGTGTATGAGTGAGTGTGTGTCTGTCTGTATGTGTCCGTGTGACTGAGTGAATTAGTCAGTGAGTCAGTGCATGACTGAGTGTGTGAGCGAGTGAGTGTGTGTGTGTGTGATTGAGTGCCTGAGTCAGTGCATGAGTGAGTGTGTGAAAAAGTGAGAGTGTGTCAGTGAGAATGCAAGTATCTGAGCAAGTAAATGAGTGTATCAGTGTGTGTGGGTCAGAGAAGTGTGTGTGTGTGTGTGTATGTGTGGCCCTGTCACACTGCAGCCTGAAAACCCTTCTGTAGCGTTGCAGAGGGTAAACACATCAGTAGCAGGCGTGCGTTTACACCTGTAGTACGTTGTGAATCCACACATGAGGTGGTTTCCCTGGCAGTTATACAGTGCTGCCTGGTGCCGTTACCGGCGATAGTGTGGACTGCGATGTGGTCCCCTGCTGGGCACAAAGCACAGCCGAGCTACATTGTGGGATCAGGCGCCGCTGTAGGATTGCCCGGATCCCGATGTGTGGACTGGCGGTGCAGGTCCCGTAACGGACACCCGCCCGGTGTGGAGCGCACTGCACGGCTCCGTGGCCGTAATGGATTGCATCCGTTACCGGGCGCAAGCAGTGTAGTGTGGACGGGGCCTGTGTGTGTGAGTGTGCCCATGGAAGTAAGTGAGTCTGCATGAGTATATATCTGAGAGATAGTGCATAAGCTGTGATGAATTCAACAAAGTCAAAATGACCAAACAACAGTTGTGTTTCACTAGATTTCTTTATTCATTGAGACGTTTCACCAGGAAGTACATTGAGCTGGATAGCTCGTTTCCAGATATGTCCGTGTGGGAGGGGGAGCAGAGGAAAAAGATCAGTCTAATAACGAGAACAAAAATATTGTATGGTGCACAATTCAAAGTCAGATAGGTGACAAGATACAAAACATAAGTGTAAGAAGCAGAGTATACAACAAGTGCAACAAGGTTAAAGCAGCATGAATGCAACAAATCAGTAGGCAGTGAGCAATACAATAGACATGGCACAAAAGCACAGGTGATACATAGCAGGGTGCAATCTAGATACCAGGATATAGTGTATATCTGACAGAAGAGGGAACAGGGAATAGTCATATCGGGTATTTGAGAGGTATTCAAAGTGCTAAGAAGGGCAGTGTCTGAGCTATGCATGGAGGGGAAGGAGGATAAAGAGGAGATCACGATGCTGAGCACCAGGGCCAGTTGGTTTGGCATGAGCAGGAGTGGGCCTTAGAGGCATGCAAGAGGGTGGAGAGAGCTCCAGGAGATGGAGCATAGCGGATATTAGAGGGGAGGGCACTCCAGAGCTTAGGACAGTGATAGGAGAAGGCAGATTGGCCAGCCGAGGTAGAGCAGTGAGGGATGGCGAAGGAGCGAGAGTCAGGATTCCAGAGTGAGTAAGAACTCAGGGGCGAGGCAGTGATGAGAGAGGAAAGACAGGAGGGGAGATTCCCTTCCCAGAACTTGGCCATGAAGGTGGCACAGTGTAACATGCGCCTAGACTCCAGTGAGGGGAGGAACATGTTTATGTAAAGATTATAGTGATGAATGCAGGGGTTGGGGGAGGAAAGTATGAAATGACAGAAGGAATTAAAAAGGGTATCCAGTCTGGCCGAGGTAGTTTTGGGATGGCACTGTTGACTATATCTGCATAGTCAAAGGTAGGGAGGATTATTTTCTGCACTATAGCGCGTCGGGCTGGTGGAGGAATGCAATATATTTCTATACAAGGCACCAAGCTTGGGGTGAAGGTTTTTATGGATTGCGTCCACATGTGCAGAAAAGTCCAGGTGGCAGTCTAACCAGACCTCAAGGTATCTGAAGGAAGGGACATTTTCAATCAGAGTACCATCCAACGTGTGGACCACTGGGGGAGAGGCAAGGGAACATAGTCTCTGCCTGGTGCCGAAGGCTGTCTTTTTAGTGTTCAGAAACAGTTGATGCGATGGGAGCCATTTCTGAACCTTGGTGAAGTCCTGTTGCAGTCTAGTCTGGGCATCAGTGTGTGATGTGCTGGACATATAAAGGACCGTATCCTCCACGTACATATGGATTTGGGCAGAGGAGCAGGCAGAGGGGAGGTAGTTAAGAAGGTCAAAAATAACACAGGGCCAATTACTGAGCCCTGGGGCACTCCAGTGGTGATAGGGAGAGGAGTGGAGAGGGAGGTGGCAGTCTTGACAGATTGGGATCCGACTGTCAGGTATGAACAAAACCAAGCCAAGGTGGCTGGGTTCAAACCGGCCCCAGCGAGTGTTTGGAGGAGAAAAGAGTGGGATACAGTGTTGAAGACTTTTGCTAGATCGACAAAAATGGCATACATTATGTGACCCAAATCCATCTTTGAGAGTATGAAGTCTGTGAGACGTATTAGAGAGGTGGTGGAGTGGGACTTGAGGAAACCAGACTGGAAAGGTGTGAAAAAGGAAATGAAGTCAAGGTAGGGGGTGAGTTGGGCTAGTACAATGCGTTCCTGAAGTTAAGCTAGGATAAGTAGTATGGAAATAGGGAGATAATTCCCAGTGGAAGTGGGGTCACTGCCTTTAGGGAGAGGGATGACAGTAGAAGGTTTCAAGTTAGAGGGAACTGAGAATACAGAAAAGGAAAGGTTGAGAAGGGAAGCCAGTGCGGCGGTGATAGCAGGTGCTGAGAGGTGGGGCAATTTGGGGTCAAGGCCATCAGGGCTGTTGCCTTTGGAGGGATTTAAGGAAAGGAGGGCCTTGAGGGCATCAATCAGTGTGATAGGAGAGAAGGAGAACTGGCTAGAGGTGACAGGGTTGTGAACAGTACTGGAGGCAGGTGAAGGGCATGTGGGAAGTGAGGAGAGTAAGAAGGCAGCACAGGAGGTGAAGAAGGTATTGAAAGTTTCAGCGACGGTTGATGGGTCAGAGATCATACCAGTTGAACTGGCAAGAGTTGGGATAGGACTTGAGGGTGGTGAGAATAATGATTTGACTACCTTCCAGAATTTGGAAGAGTGGCTTATATTGGCATGGAAGGATGACGAGAAGTGTTCTGTCTTGGCATGCCTAGTAACCTTTGTGCATGCATTTCGAAGTTGCCTGTAATGGATTAGTAGAGTGGGAGACCTAGTTTGAGTGTAGTCCCTCCACTCCTGGTCCCTGGCGAGCATACATGCCAGAAGCTCAGCAGAGATCCATGGGAGATGGGATCCTCTGACCCTAGTTAACAGTGGGTGCATGGCGATCCCAAATTTCTGTAAAGGTAGAGTGGAATGTGCTGAGGGCAATGTCAATGGATGTTGCCAAAATAAGGGTGGACCAGTCAGCATAACGAAGACTGTTTAGCAGGGGAGCTACGTTTAGGCAGTGGAATGATCGTACATAGGCAAGGCAAGCTTTATTTAAAAGATGCCTAATCCTGGAGGCTCTGGGCACTGTACACAAATCAAATCAATTGCAATAATAAAAACAACAGTGTGTAACCCCTAGGTGGCACTATCCCAAGGGCTACTACCCCTGCCTGCTTGGCTAGTAGCAGGTTAAGGGGCCTGAGTTCTGAAATGGGTGCCTCCAACCGGAGGTCAGGGTTGGTAGTGGTCAAGCTAACCTGGGCACAGCCCTCCGGGACACTGTAACCCCCCTCTTTCTCCTCTAGTGGCCTGAACACTGTACAATAATCACTTTCACAATACTCCTGGGACACCACACAAGTACCCACACTGTTTGCACTTACCACCAGGGCTTGACCCTGGGAACCCCCTGTAAAACAAGGTTAAGCACAGCAAATAGCAACAGTACAGTACTTTGAGCACAAACTGGAACCACAGTCAGATTACATGCAGAAAAGTTAGATCTGATTTATTCAGGGGACTTGAACAAGGAAGGGCAAAATCAGGTTAATTAGCTTAAAGGTTATATCAATCAAGCAGTTATGCATCGCTTTGAGTTCCCCACACAGTCCACCTCTCTGGGTACCCAGGTAGAAGAGATGGGCTAGTCAGGACAGTTGCCGGGGTTGCAGCTGGTTGGGGCCTTGTGATAGAAAACACAACATGCACAGTACACAATATTGTAATCCAGAGCCAGAGGCTCAGTTTGTAAAGGAAACGAAACAACAAGACAATCAGATGACACACTCAGATTAAGCTGTTGTTGTAGGGAGCTACCCTGGTATTTACTCATGATACCCAAGACTGGACACAGGCCGGAGGAAAACTGAGACTGCGAGTGGTTGATCTGGAATGCCAGGAGAAGCAGGGCCCACACAAGTCGCAGAGGCGTCATTCCTGTTCAAGTGTGGCGCAGGGGGCTGATCCCCAGGCAGGTTTCTTGTTGATGGCTTCTCTGTGCAGTGGGTAGTCTGGCTGGCCCAGTCTGGCAAAGCCCAGATCACATGGAGACAAGTTCGGAAGCAGTCCATTTTGGGCTCTATACAGCTTCCAGCAAGCAGAACACAGTTCACACAGTGGGGAACTAACTCACAACCCACTAGCAGCTCATAGCACATTTACATGTATGGGAATTCTACTGTAGCAGGCAAAGCGCTCCCCGGGCACAATCGCAAAGTCTCTGCACACACCGGGAGCTTAGGGGTAGCTGAAACTTCTGACAGGCTGATTGCATTCAGCAAAAATATTCGTTCTTCTTCAGGTTGAGCCTGGCCCACTTCAGTAGCTTACTTTAGTCACACAAACTTGGATTTAGTCCAAAATAATTCCCTTCTCTCTTTCTCAGGAGCAGCACACTGGCATGCAGGCCAAAAACTTAGTCTTTTCAGAGTTCTCTCATGCAAATCCACTGAGGACTGCTGTTCAGAAACACTTCAGCTCCTTCTTGCTCAGCTTCCAGCTTAGTTCTAACTGAAAACTGCAAGCAGCCTGGGACTTCCCCAAGATCCAAAAGATTTGGTTGGCTGATTTGGCTGTCAGTCAAAGCAAGAGCTCCCCTTTCAGTTGCAAAAAAGGTGCAAAAAAGCTTCAAACTAAAGTTCCTACAGATTTTGAGTTCAGACAGCTCCTGTAGTCAGGCTGCATTTTAGGTACCACCAGCACTGTTTGGTGCAATTTGCAGTCCAGGACCAAGATAGTGGAGACAAACAAAACAGTCCTTGCTACAAAGAAAGCAGGTTAGACAAACTACATTATCATTATCACTTTAAATGATTTTCA
Organism: Neoceratodus forsteri; assembly: GCA_016271365.2. Lineage (NCBI taxonomy): Eukaryota > Metazoa > Chordata > Ceratodontiformes > Ceratodontidae > Neoceratodus > Neoceratodus forsteri. Next base: position 1,101,449,965 of record CM057451.1, read on the forward strand.
GTAAATAGTTAACATCTTTCAACAGCGCTCCCTCTCAGATTACTTAAGCTGCAATTAGGCAGCTCTTAAAGAGACAGTACACAGAGGCTATACAAGCTCTGGTAATCACATTTAAACTGCTAAAATGCAGGACACCAGCCTGGCAGTGAGCATTTAGGCAAGCTCAAGGAAGACTTTTTGGGAACCCCCATTTGTAGGGGGGTTACAAATGTAATAAACATTATAATAAGTAAAACTAAATTAAATCACACAATTACAAAATTTAAATAAATAAATCAGAAAAATAACTTAAATAACTAAATAAGTGGCAGGGACAGATTTGAATCACAGAAGTCAGGCCAGGGCAAAATTGTACAGCAAAGTCCGGGAAAGCCTGATTGTACAGGAAGGCCTTGAGGAGGTTTGGGGGGGGGCTTTGAGCTGGTGGACCTTCCAGACACAGTAAATCATGTGGTGGTCACTAAGTGAGTTAGGGAGAATGCTGGGAGCTATTACTTGATAGGGGAGGGAGGGAGGTGAGGGCCCAGTCAATCGGAGTGTATTTTTGGGACTTGTGGTTAAGCCGGGTAGGAGAAGTGATTAATTGTACCAGATTTATGGACTTAATTTTGGAGGTTATGGCGAAGGTGTTGGATGATGCCCAGTCCACATTTAGGTCACCTAAGAGGTAAAGCTCACTTGAGGTACTATGAAAGGTGATGCATGTGAGGAGCTCTGTTATTGATGCTGATGGTAGACCAGGGTGGCTAGTAAACACCTGCAGTGAATATGGGTAGCGTGAAAGGGAGGGATAACTTAATCAGTACATGCTTTGCACATGCATATCAAGCAGTAGGAAACAACATGGTCAATAGTTTTAAAAATGTTCCTAACTATATATCGTTTCAGCCAGGTTTTAAGACTAATACAGGATGTTGACTAAATATTATAAGGAGGCTACTCCACTGATTTGAAGCATAGATCCAAACATACAGTCACCTGCTCCAGTTTCTGATACAAGGACACTTAACATGCCATCTTGCCAGTACAGAAAAAGTAAGGGTAGGGCATATTAGATCAGGATGACAGAGACCTCACTCAACAGTGTGTGGCAGCAATGAGTACATCTAACCTGACGTCAAATTGCATTAAAAGGAAAGACAAATCAGTTACATGATTTTAAGCAGTGTGCAGAATCGTGTGGTCTCATATATTTGCGTACAGTTGTCATCTTGTGCGGTAATGTTAAAGTACAGCATACCACTTCAGAGGCGGCAGAAAAGTGTTGCATTGCTTTTTGGAAAAAAAGCAAACACACATAAAACTAGATATATATCACGCTAGCCAGCGTCAATGATTTTATAAGTTTATATGTGTTGTGCAATACATCTCTTATGGTATAGGAGCATCATCTTGCACAGTTTGGGCAAAGAAAATCACTCAGCTTTGCTTCGCAGTGTCCTCGCTCAAACTGTATGAGATGATACTCTTAGAAACATAGACACATAGAATTTGACGGCAGATAAGGACCGCTTGGCCCACCTAGTCTGCCCATTTTCCTACCTAACAGATAAGCAGCAGATCCTAGTTAACCAACAGCTTACTTCCTCCTACCCCCAACTAGGACTGCCTTATGTCTGTCCCATGCATTCTTGAATTCCTCCACTGTTCTTGACTCCACGACCTCCTCAGGGAGGCTGTTCCATGCATCCACAACCCCTTCCGTGAAAAAATACTTCCTCACATTACCTCTGAGCCGTCCCCCTCTATCTTCAAATTGTGCCCCCTTGTTCTTGCACATCTCTTTTTCTGAAAGATGCTACCCTCTTGGACTTTGTTGATTCCCTTGAGGTACTTGAAAGTTTCTATCATGTCCCCTCTCTCCCTTCTTTCCTCAAGGGTATACATATTAAGCTCCTTTAGTCTTTCTTCGTATGTCTTCTGGTGCAGACCCTGCACCATTTTGGTTGCCCTCCTCTGGACAGCCTCCACTCTGTCTATGTCTTTGCAGAGATGGGGTCTCCAAAATTGCACACAGTACTCCAGATGGGGTCTCAGCCACTGTCTGTACAGAGGGATAACAACTTCCTGTTTTATACTATTGATGCCTCTTCCTATGCATCCCAGTATCCCCCCAGCCTTCCTTACTGCCTTCTCACATTGCTTGCCCACCTTTAGGTCATCTGATATAATTACCCCCAGGTCCCTTTCCATTTTTACTGTTGTCAGTATCTCACCCCCCACTGTGTACGCTTCCCCTGGGTTTTTGTTTCCCATGTGCATTACCTTGCACTTCTTTGCATTGAATCTGAGCTGCCATACATTTGACCATTCCTCCAACATTGTCAAGTCCTTCTCATCCTTTCCACTCCATCTTGTGTATCAACCCTGTTGCAGATCTTTGTGACGTCTGCAAAGAGACATACTTTTCCTTCCAGTTTCTCTGCAATGTCACTTGTAAAGACATTAAAAAGGACCGGTCCCAGTACTGAACCCTGCGGTACCCCACTAGTAACACTCCTTTCTTCACTGTGTACTCCATTTACTACTACCCTTTGCATCCTGTTGTCTAGCCAATTTTTTATCCAGACTACCACCTTGGGACCCACTCCAAGACTGGCTAACTTGTGTATTAATATTTTGTGTGGGACTGTATCAAATGCCTTGCTAAAGTCTAGGTAGGCCATGTCCACAGCCCCTCCCTGGTCTACTACTTTGGTCACCCAGTCAAAGAAATCTATTAGATTAGTCTGACACGACCTTCCATTGTGAATCCATGCTGCCTTGGTCCTGTGCCCCACTGGCCTCTAGGTACTCAACAATTCTTTCCTTCAAGTGATTCCATCATTTTCCTACCACTGAGGTCAAACTAACTGGTCTGTAGTTTCCTGCCTCTGTCCTGCTCCACGTTTGTGAAGAGGAATCACATCTGCCCTCCTCCAGTCCTCGGGTACCACCCCATCCTCCCATCATTTGTTAAAGAGAGTTGTCAGCGGTGTCACTAGTTCTACCCTTAGTTCTTCTAGAATTCTTGGGTGAATCCCATCAGGCCCCATTGTTTTGTCCACCTTCAATTTTATTAGTTCTTTCAGAACTCTTTCTTCTGTAAATGGACTGGTATCGACCCCTGTCTTCAGAGTGTTTCTCTTGTTTGGTTTAGGTACCTCCCCCTCCTCTTCCTTTGTGAATACTGAGCAGAAATATTCGTTCAGTATCCCTGCTTTTTCACTGTCACCCTCTACCCACATTCCTTCCCCTTTATTAAGCCTTAGTATCCCTCCTTTGGTCTTTCTTCACTCCCAAATGTACCTATAAAAGGTCTTATCCCCCTTCTTAACAGAATTGGCTATCCTTTCCTCGGCCTGGGCTTTTGCTATTCTGACTGCCTTCCCAGCCTCTTTCTGCTTTAACTGATAAAAGTTCTCTGTCCTGCTCCTTCTGTGTTTCCTTATATTTCCTTAATGCTGTCCTTTTCTCCTTAACCTTCCCTGCCACCTCTTTTGAGAACCATAGCGGTTTTTCCTTCGTTGTGTTTTATTGATTTGCTTTACACAAAGGCTTGTTGCCTCTGTGATGGCTGTTTTGATTACTCCCCATTGTTCCTCCACCCCTCCTTCTTGCCTGTTTGCTAGTGCATTTCTGAGGTACTCTCTCATTTTCCCAAAGTCAGCCCTCCTAAAGTCCAATACTCTTGCTTTTGTGTGGCTTGATTGTATGGCTGTGTTTATCGTGAAGCACACTGTTTGGTGGTCACTTGTTCCAAGATGGCTACCCACTTCTAAATCTGAGATTCTTTCTCCATCCCCATTTAAGAGTATCAGGTCTAAGATTGCTCCCTCCCGAGTGGGTTCCAATACTAGCTGTCTGAGGCATGCCCCCTGTAGGGCATCAAGAATGACCCTGCTCTTGGATGTGCCTGCAGCAAAGGTACTCCAGTTAACATCTGGCATATTCAGTCCCCCATCAACAATATCTCCCCTTTTTCTGCCATTCTAAGGAAGCCTTCTATCATTTCCTTGTCCATTTCCTCCCCCTGAGATGGGGGCCTATATACAACCCCCATGCGGAATGTGGTGCCATTTCTTGTCTCCAGGGTGACCCAGCGTGCCTCATCTGCTCCCTGTTTACTCTTTAGTTCTGTTGCTTTGATCCCTTCCTTTACATGAGAGCTACTCCTCCTCTTTTACCCTCCTGTCCCTCCTGTAGATTGTGTATCCTGGTATGTTGACATCCCAGTCATGGTTCTCTGTGTACCATGTTTCTGTGACTGCCACAATATCCAGGCAACCCTCTTCCATCAAGGCCACTAGTTCAGGGAGCTTGTTACACAGACTATGGGCATTGGTACTCATCACCCTCCACTTTTTGATAGCCTTACCCCTTTTAGCCCCATTCCTGTCCTTACTGCCTTTGCCTTTTTTTACATTTACCTCTGTTCTGTTCCCTAATAACTTCTCTACCTTGGTGTTTACCTCACTGATTATCATGTTTTGTGGGGGGAGGCTGGGATTTCCCTGCTCCTTTTCAGTGCCTCCCCCCTTGGCTAGTTTAAATGCTTGCCAATGAAGCATTTAAACCTCTCACCTAGGATCCTGGTCCCCGGACAGATGCAGATCATCGCACCAGTATAGGTCTGCATCCCTCCAGGTGGCTCCCCAGTCCCTAATGAAGCCAAAACCCTGAGCTCCACACCAGTTTTCAACCACTCATTAGATTCCCTGGTGAGGGTGCCCTAGCATCACCCTTGCCATAGACAGGCAGCACCTCCGAGAAGGTTACAGTATGCGCTACTTGTCTAAGGCCCTCCCCAACTCTACAAACTCCTCTTGCACTGCTCTGATCCCATTCCTAGCCAAGTCATTTGTCCCTAGGTGGACAATGACATCCAACCTCTCTCCCTCCCATGCAGCTCCTCCCACGATCCTGAGGATTCGCTTCCTGTCCTCTCAAGCTGTTGGGCCAGGAAGGCGCACCTTACCTCCTCTCCTTCCTCCCCCCATTTCTACCCCCCTAATGATTGGTCCCCACCCGGAGTTGTTTCCTTCCCTGTGGGGTCCCATGCCACCCTCCTGTGGGTCTCCTTTGTGAAGGTTCCCAGCATCCTTCTTGGTCTCCACTGCAGGTGCCTCCATAGAGGAACCACTATCCACCAGAAGAGTGAATGAATATACAATAAGAGAGATTTTATACAGCAGCTACAAACATATAGTAAGGACAATGGTGGGTATATTTACTCAAGGTAAACACATTTACAGTTGCACACAGTGTTAGCTCACAGGAAAAAACTTTTTAACTCCACTGGTGATACTAACGTTCTTTATTCTTCTTATCACCAACAGTCACACTCAGTTATTTTATCTCTAGGGTGGCCTTCTCTAGATGGCAGATTATCATATCCATCACTGTGCCTTGCTTTTGAGCTTCAGCAAAATGGCACCCGTCCTAGCCTAATTAACACATTAGCTCCCAAAAAGAATGGGAGAACACTAAGATCCTCTGGCCGTCAGCTTCTCCATGTCCCCAGTGTGAGGACTTCCCTAGGACTCCGGTCTTATGCTGCCTTCATCGCTACTATCTGGAATGGTCTCCCTAGCACTCTCCAGGAATGTACCTCCCTTGGGGGCTTCAAGAAGGGTTTTAAAGCCCACATGTTGGAACTGAGCCTCTGCGACTGCTACCGCACAGGTCTGCCAACTCCCTGCTGCTGATCTAATCTTATTGGGACATCAATCTAACTGTGACTGTGTTGTGTATAATAGTACTTCTACTCCTGTTGATGTTGATTGTAATTAACCTGCCACTGTATTCTTGACTGGGTAAGTATGTCTGTATTGACTGTTAATTTGTGAAATGACATGTATTTTGTTTATGTTTATAGATGTATGTAATTAATTCCGGGTCGCCCCTGAAAAAGGGGACTGTTTCAGTCTCAGTGGGCCTATCCAGTCATCAAAATTTAAATAAATAAATAAATTTTACAGTATGGCAATATTTCACATTTATTTTGTTCATTCAGAATACTGTGGTTATTTGGCTCTAATTTTGGCTTTAAATATTTTACCATACTTTGCATGCAGGTTCAGCTTTGTTTTTCTTCCTTCGTTTTCTTCTTGTCTTTATTGCCTAATCCATAAAGTGCCCGTGCTGTGTTGCCTTTCTGTTTTGTGTTGTACTCGGCAGGTTCAAGCGCTAGCCACTCCTGTGACCAAGGATTATGCTGGAGCTAAATACATACATGCTGTGCTCATTTCTCGTAGCGGGAAGATTTTTCCTTCTTTAGAACTCATGCTGCATTTTCTGTGTAGCTCCTTCACCTCAGTGTGCTGCGAACCACACCTGAATGCTATCCGGTCCGCGCCTTGTCCACCCTCAGTGTCCTTAGTCTCTCTAGCACCCTGTCCTCTGTAATTCTGAGGGTGGACAGGCGCCGGGACCGGATAGCATTCACCCTAGGGTACTTAGGGATCTAGCGGAGATCCTGGTGGGACCACTGGCAGACCTGTTCAGTGCATCACTGGACACAGGATGCATGTCACAGGACTGAAGGATGGCCCAAATGGAGAGAGGATCACAAATTTAGAAGTCAGTAGACATCTGGGAACAAGCGACCACTGTACAGTGTGCTTCACAATGAGCACAACCATGGAGCCATACAAGCCATACAAAAACAAGGATACTGGACTTTAGAAGGGCTGACTTTGGCAAAATGGGTGAATACCCGAAGAATGCACTAGCAAATGGCCAAAAAGGAGGGGTGGAAGAACAATGGAGAAAATCAAAACTGCCATCATAGAGGCAACAAGCCTTTGTGTGAAACAAATAAACAAAACAAAGCGGAGTAAAAAAACACTATGGTTCTCAAAAGAGGTGGCAGGGAAGGTTAAGGAGAAAAAGCTGCATTCAAAAGTACAAGGAATCACAGAAGGAGCATGACAGGAACTGTATCAATTAAATCAGAAAGAAGTGGGGAAGGCAGTCAGAGTAGCAAAGGCCCAAACCGAGGAAAAAAAATAGCCAACTCAGTTAAGAAGGGGGATAAAACCTTTTATAGGTACATTAGAGAGCATAGAAAGGTTAAGGAAGGGATAGTGAAGATTAATAAAGGAGAGGGGAGGTGGGCAGAGGGAGACAGTGAAATGAATACTTTTGCTCAGTATTCACAAAAGAAGATGAGGAGTTACCTAAATCAGACAATAGAAGCACTCTGGGTAGGGGGGTTGACACCAGTCCATTCACAGAAGAAAGAGTCTTGAAGGAACTCCTAAAACTCAAGGTGGACAAAGCAATGGAGCCTGATGGGATTCACCCCAGAATCCTAAAAGAACTAAGGGAGGACCTAGTGACACCACTGACCACATTTTTTAACAAATCATGGCAGGATGGGGTGGTACCTGAGGACTGGAGGAGGGCAGATGTGATTCCCTTCACAAAAGTGGAGCAAGGCAGAAGCAGGAAACTACAGACCTGTAAGTTTGACCTCAGTGGTAGGGAAAATGATGGAATCACTTCTGAAAGAAAGAATTGTTGAGTACCTAGAGGCCATCGGGGCACAGGACCCAAAGCAGCATGGATTTACAGCAGGAAGGTCATGTCAGATGAATCTAATTGATTTCTTTGACTGGGTAATAGACCAGGGAGGGGCTGTGGATATGGCCTACCTAGACTTTAGCAAGGCATTTGACACAGTCCCACATGAAAGATTAATAATCAAGTTAGCCATCCTGGGAGTGGGTCCCAGGATGGTAGCCTGGGTAGCAAACTGGCTGCACAACAGGACACAGAAGGTAATAGTGAATGGAACACATTCCGAAGAAAGGGGGTTACTAATGGGTACCTCAGGGCTCAGTACTGGGTCCAGTCCTCTTTAACATCTTTATAGGTGACATTGCAGAGGGTCTGGAGGAAAGGTATGCCTCTTTGCAGATGACACAAAGATCTGTAACAGAGTTGATACACAAGAGGGTAGAAAAGATGAGAAGGGACTTGGCAAGATTGGAGGAATGGTCAGACATGGCAACTTAGATTCAGTGCAAAGTAATGCACCTGGGAAACAAAACCCAAGAGAAGAGTACACAATAGCAGAGAGGTACTAACAACAACAAAAATGGAAAGGGACCTGGGGGTAGTCATATCAGATGACCTAAAGGTGGGTAAGCAATGTGAGAAGTCGGTAAGGAGAGCCAGGGGGATACTGGGATGCATAGGAAGAGGCATCACAAGTAGAACGAGCATTTGTCAATGCCAAACGTTCGCTTGCAGGTATTTGCAGTGGTGTTTGGCATGTATGGTGCTGTACCCTAATGCCCTGTGCGATTGTTGGTATTTGCACAATAAATTTTCAGCATGACCTTTTTGTTACCCCCATTGTACGCTACATAGGCGGAAACACGTTTTGGGCAGGATGTGAAAAATGACAGCTGTACTGCTCATAAGAAAGTGTGGTAAAATGGCAATGTTGAAAATCTGGAGTGAAATATTGAAAATTGCCAAACCTCTGACGTGCGTGGGAACTGTGCAATGCCGCTCGTAAAACAGTCATTGTCAGGAATGTTTCACCAAATTGTCAACATTGGCATTTTAAAACCTCTGCTAATGAACAGTGCCACTGTGATTGTCTTACTGTGTGCCATACATTGATTTTGCACCGACTCGCGCCATTATGCACTACATGGCGGAAACATGTTTCTGGGCAGGATGTGAAAATGACAGCTGTACTGCTCATAAGGAGGTGTGGTAAAATGGCAATGTTGAAAATCTAGAGTGAAAATATTGAAAATTTGCAAACTTACGAGCGCATAGGAACAGCACAATGCACGCCAGAAACAAAGTTTTTAGGAATTTGTTCACCAGATTTTCAACATAGCCATTTTAAGATCTCTGCTCATGAACAGTGACACTGTGATTTTCTTAATGTGTCCCATACACTGAGTTCACACAGTGACTGTGCCATTAATAGCTACATGGTGGAAACACGATTTTGAGGCAAGATGTGAAATGACAGCTGCACTGCTCATAAGGAGGTGTGGTAAAATGGCAATGTTGAAAATGTGGAGTGAAAATATTGAAAATTCTAGAACTTACGAGCCTGCGAGGAACTGCATAGCACGCTCGTAAAACAGTCATTTATAGGAATTTTGTCACCAAATTTTCAACACAGCCATTTTAAGACCTCTGCTCATGAACAGTGTCACTGTGATTTTCTTAATGTGTCCCATACATTGAGTTCGCACACGGACTGCGCCATTGTGCGCTACATGGGCGGAAACATGTTTTGGACAGGATGTGAAAAATGACAGCTGTACTGCTCAATGAGGAGGTGTGGTAAAATGGCAATGTTGAAAATCTGGAGTGGAAATATTGAAAATTAGCAAATCTACGAAAGCGCATGATGAACTGCACAACGATCGTCAAAACAGTCATTTTAGAATTTTTTCACAAATTTTCAACATAACCATTTTAAGACCTCTGCTAATGAACAGTGTCACTGTGATTTTCTTAATGTGTCCCATACATTGATTTAGCACACCAACTGTGCCATTGTCGCTACATGGGCGGAAACACGTTTTGGGCAGGATGTGAAAAATGACAGCTGTACTGCTCATGGAAGGTGTGGTAAATGACAATGTTGAAAATCTGGAGTGAAATATTGAAAATTAGCGAACTTCTGAGCCTGCATAGGAACTGCATAGCATGCACTGTCAAAACAGTCATTTTGAATTTTTGTGCCAAATTTTTCAACATGGGGTTTTGGGACCCTTCTCATGAGTGATGTCACTGTCATGGCGTTATTCGGCCCTGAAGGGTGATTTCACGCAGTGACTACGAAATCACCCTTTGGGCCCAATAACGCCATGACAGTGTCATCATCGAGAATCCATGTTAAAATTGCAAATAAAAAAATACCTGAATATGCAATAAATTTGAAACCCCTATCTAGCCCATTATACAGCTTACGGCATTTCCTCAGTTCGCGGTTGGCTTTGAAGAGTGCAGGCGTGTTCCCGGTCCACGAAGATCGTCGCGCCAAGCTCGGAGGTAAGTATGGGGTGAGGGGTGTGGGAAACTGGGTGCGCAGTGGGTGGAGTGCGGGTTGTGGGAGGGGACTGGGAGATGGCGTGGGACCGTTTTTCTTTCAGGTTTAAAAAACTACGTGGGACATTTGCCATGCTGGGGTGGGCTCCCAGTGGCAGAAGATAACAGGGGCGAGGAGGCGGGCCGGGGATTGGGGACCCCGTTGGCAAACTACGGGCGAGGTAGCAGAGTTGGGCACCTGTCGGCCAAAAAAAACCGGACGCTTGCCACACTGGGGTGGAGCTCCCAGTGTGGCAGAAGGATGCTTGGGGGGCAGTGGAGCTGACGAGGTTGGGCACCCCGATCGACAAGCTAACGTTGCCCGCATGGGTGGAGCTCCCAGCATGGCACCAAAGCTTTTAGGCGGGCGGCGATGGGGGAAAGCACATGGCCACGAGGTGGCATGGCGTGGTGCTCGGTATGACAGCGATGGTTTTCTTTGAAGCAGAGGACCACAGCTGTCGCCTACAGACTCCGCACCCATTGGTGCAGGACCCACGCCTGCTCAGCGGAGCACTGGATTGCAAGGGAGAGGCACACCTCCAAAGTGTGCTACTCTCCCAAAATGTTCCTTGCACATGTGCACAAGCGAACGTAAAAAGGGAAGTGGTTAACCCTCTATACAGACAGTTGGTGAGACCCCATCTGGAGTACTGTGTGCAGTTTTAGAGACCTTGTCTATGCAAGGACATAGACAGGATGGAAGCAGTCCAGAGGAGGGCAACTAAAATGGTGTAGGGTCTGCAGCAGAAACCATATGAAGAGAGACTGAGAGAGCTTAATATGTATACCCTTGATGAAAGGAGGGACAGGGGAGACATGATCGAAACTTTCAAGTACCTAAAGGGAATCAACAAAGTCCAGGAAGGTAGCATCTTTCAGAAAAAGAGATGTGTAAGAACAAGGGGCCACAATTTAAAGATAGAGGGGGGATGGCTCAGGGGTAATGTGAGGACATTTTTTTTCATGGAGAGAGTAGTGGATACATGGAACCACCTTCCTGGGGAGGTCATTGGGTCTAAAACAGTGGGGGAATTCAAACATGCATGGGACAGACATACGGCAATTATAGTGGGGGGGTTGCAGGAAGTAGGCTGTTGGTTAACTAGAATCTGCAGCTTATCCAGTAGGTAGGGAAATGGGCAGACTGGGTGGGCCAAGTGGTCCTTCTCTGCCGTCAAAGTCTATGTTTCTATGTTTCTCTGCCTGGTCCTCCCCTTTCTCCACCAACCCCCCATCTTTCTTAATCCTCACAATCTGGTCTTTGTTTATTCTTCTCTCACCAATGTATCTAAAGAAGTTGTTTCCCCGTCCTTGATTCCCTGTGCCAGTCTCAGCTCTCTGGAAGCCTTCATGCTCTTTTTTTCTTTTATCTTGTCAGAATAATTGATCTTTACACTGTGCAGATTATGGGCTTTCTTATTTTGCACTTCTGTAAAAGTTCGTTTTATAGTACGATCCTTTAATGTCTACTTTCAGTGAACTAAATAAAAAGTCTACAAGGGGAAATATTCAGGGGCTTATCTTACTATTTTATATATAGTAAGGAGCAGGTCATGTGAAGTAATACTACCACGTTATTATAGGGGCCCAGTGATGCCATATTTAGAATATTACATGCAGTTTTGGTCAACGCAGAATGAAAAAAATATTACAGAGATATACAAGGTCCAGTGTAGAGCAACAAAACTGATTAGTGGACTTGCATATTTGAGCTGTGACAAAAGCTTGGAGCAGCTGAGGATGTTTATACCAAAGAAGCAAAGAATGAGGGATGTTGTTTACACCAGAGAAACAAAGAATGAGGGATGTTGTTTACACCAGAGAAACAAAGAATGAGGGATGTTGTGTACACCAGAGAAACAAAGAATGAGGGAGGTATGACAGCAGTGTTTCAAATTTGAAAGGACATGTTTCAGTAGACAAAAACTTGGGGCTACCATATCTGCACAAGAGAGGTGGTGTCACTGTAGTGACTGTTGGTGAGACCCCAACTGAAGTACTACATCTAGTTCTGGAGATCACATGCCAGAAAGGACATAGATGGGGTAGAGGCTATCCAGAGGAGGGCAACTAAAATGGTGCAGGGGTTGTATCAAAATCCCTGTGAGGAAAGACTGAGGGATCTCAATATTTGCACTCTGGAAGAGAGGAGGAAGGGGGGACATGGTAGAGACCTATAAGTACTGCACAGGGGTGAACAGATTACAGGAGGGAAGTATTTTTCAGAGGAGAAGGTGCATCAAGACAAGAGGGCATGCAATGAAGCTGGAAGGGAAGAAGTTTAGGAGGGATGAAAAGCAGTACTTCTTCACTGAAAGAGTGGTGGACACCTGGAAAAATCTACCAATAGAGGTGGTGGAAGTAAAAACAGTTGTGCACTTCAAGCATGCATGAGATAGGCACAAAGGAGCCTTAATAGAAAAGTATGAGTTGGGGTGGGAGTAACCAGATATTAGGTAGGGTCTGCAGTGATAGCATAGGCAGGGACACACTGAGCAGCTTAGGTGGACCAAGCAGTCCTTCTGCTGACAGATGCTGTTTCTATGCAGTCCAGGTATCCAGTGCTAAAAGAAACAGTGTAATCTCTCTGCTGCTTGGTGACCATGAATACCCCCACCAACACCATTGTATATACAGTCCTTGGATTACTGTGCCCTAGGTGCATTATTTTGCACCTTTTTGCACCGAAACCCTGCTGCCATATCCTCGACCACTCCTCAAGTTTTCTCAGGTCTCTACTCATTCTCTCCAACCCCTCCAGAGTATCAACTCCATTGCAGATTTTGGTGTAATCTGAAAAGAGGCATACTGACCCTTCCAGCTCTTCTGCAATGCCACTTATGAAGACACTGAAGAGGACTGGTCCCAGCACTGAGCACTGAGGTACCTCGCTGGTCACTCTCCCGTCATTAGAGTGAGTGCCATTTACCACCACCCTCTGTGGCCTAACCATCAACCAATTCCTTACCTAGTTTTACCATGTTGGATCACACCCCTAAACTGCCCAGTTTCTTTATAAGCCTCCTGTGTGGTATGGTATGCATCAAAGATTGAAGTCTAAGTAGGACACATTCACTGCCCCACCCTGATCCATTTCCCTTGTCCCCCAGCTGAAGAAAATGATTGGGTTTGCCTGACGTGACCTCACCCTGTGAATCCAATGTGCCTCAGTTCTTGTAAACTGCTGGATTCAAGAAACTCCATTAGCCTTTTTTTTAATAGTGTTTCTATTAACTTACCCCCCACTGATGTTAGACTGACCAGCTTATAGTTGCCTGCCTTCTCTCTGCAGTCACTCTTATGGAGCAGGACTGCATCTGCCCTCCTCCAGTCCTCTGGAGCCACCCCTGTTTCCAGTGAGTTATTGAATAGGGCTGACAGAGGTGCAGCCAGTACATCCCTGAGCTCTCTCAGCAACCTTGCATGAATCCTGTCTGACTCAAAAGCCTTGTCCACTTTCAGTTCTGCAAGTCGTCTCAGGACTCTTTCCTCCCTGAATGGACTTGTGTCCATCTCCTTCCACCCAGTGTTCCTGCTGCTTCTATGTGATCCATCCCCTTCTCCCTCCACTGCCAAGACTGAGCAGAAGTATCGGTTCAGGATATTTGCTCTTTCCTGATCCTTCTCTGTGCAGTCTCCCCCTGACCTTCTTATCCTCACAATCTCTCACCGTATCCTCCTCTTTACTCTTATGTATCTGAAGCAAGTCTTGTCCACATCTGCTAACCCCTTTGGCTATCCTTTCCTCTGTTTGCCCCTTTGCACCCCTCACTGCCTTACCTGCTTCCTTCTGCTTTACCTGGTCTTCCCTATCCTCTTCCCTCTGTCTCTTTGTACCTCCTGAATGCTACCCTTTAGCCTTTACCTTTGCAGCCACTTCCCACGAGAACTGCAGTGGTTTCATTTTCCTCCTGCCTTTGATTACTTAATTTGCAGAGGTTTGTGTTGCTTTCTTTTACCAATTATTTATTTACCAATTATTTTACCAGGTGAGACACACTAAGCTGAAAGCTTGTTTGCAGGTGCAACCTGGGAGCATGAGGAAGTTAAGTGACTTGCTCAGGGTCACACAGTATGCACCTAGGGGGCTGTGGGATTCAAACCCAGGTCTCCAGATTTGCAGCTCAGAGCCTTAACCCACTGCGCCATACTGCTTTCATGATGCCTTCCCTCAATTTACCCCACTGTTCCTCCACCCCACCCTGGCAATCCCCCCACTAGGTTTTCTCTGAGGCATTCGCCCATTTTTTAAAATCTGCCCTCCTGAAGTCCAGGACCCCTGTCCCTATGTGGTTTGTTTTTGCAGTCATCTCTACAGCCACACTGTATGGTGATCACTGGTCCCCAGTTGACACCCTACCTTGATGCCCTCAACACCATCCCTGTTTGTGAGGACCAGGTCCAGTATTGCCACATCTCAAGTGGACTCTTTTGACTAGCTACCTGAGAAAAGCCCCCTGCAGGGAGTCTAGGATGGCCTTGCTTCTAGCCAAGGCTGCATCTGGGAGGCTCCAATCTGCTGTACATCTGACAGATAGAAGTCCCCAATCAGCAGCACCTCTGGCTTTTTTCATCGGGGTTCCGCCTAGTGCCTTTTCCAATTCTTCCCCTTTTTGAGGTATGTTTATCACCCCAGTGTGAAGAGTGGCTCCAGCTCCTGTCTCCAAGGTGACCCACAGTACCTCCAACCCATCCTTTATCCCTTGGTTCCCTTGCACTTCTGCTGCTCTGATACCTTCACTCACATACAGCACAACCCTACCACCCTTCCTCAACTCCCTATCCCTTCTGAACTGAGAGTAGCCTAGTATGGCCATATCCCAGCCATGGTTTTCAGTGCACCATGACTCAGTTATGTCTACAAGATCCAGGTCTGCCTCTGCCATGATGGCCTTCAGGTCTGGAAGTTCATTTCCTAGACTCCGTGTATTGGCACACATGGCTATCCAAACCTTGCTTTCACCATGCCTGCAACCCCCCTTCCTGCTTTTGCTGCCTCTCAAAACTTTCTTCACCCCCTCACCCCTTGCTACCCTCTCTGTGCCTTTCCACCTCAATACCTCTGTTTCCACACCTGCTATTCTACTTTCCATTGTCCACTACTATGCCTATGTCTCCTTCAGCATGGCTCCTGGCTGAGTTTTCTCCCCTTGGACTCTCCCTTTCTGTTGCTTAAATCTGTTAAGGGGGCAGTTTTTGCCATCCTTGGTAATATTACCTCCCCTTTAGCCACTTTAAATGTTCATTAAAGTAGCATTTAAACCTTCCACGGCACTGAGGATGGCAGCCCCATTCCCAGAAGGATGCATGCCGTCACCTTTGTACAGATCCATATCCTTCCAGGCTGGCCCCCAGTCCCAAATGAAGTTGAACTCCTTCTCTGTGCACCATTCCTTCAACCAGCTGTTGAAGTTACTGGTGCAGAGTGTGACGCAGGCAGCCAGTTCTGAGTGCTGTATTATATTTTCTTTGATATAAAATGTATTAATGTCTCTGCTGAAAATGCAAATGCTCTAGGAATGATCTCACCCCCCCCCCCCCCAGATTCCAGCTGACAGATGCAGGCCAAGAGAACTGCTGACAGCATTTATCACACACACAGTCTTTTTAGAGACAATGTGTTACTGGAAGACTTTTATTAAGGATCCTGTTTCTCTGAGCTAATTACAGACTTGTTTAAGTTAATTTTGTTAAGAGAGAAATTATAAACTAGGTTTATAACATTAAATAAGGGAAGCTAGGATGTTACATAGAGGTGTAAGGTTGTAAATGACCCTGTGAAGCCTGTGTGAGGAGGATACAGCATGAGATCAAAAGAGGTGTCATTTGAAACTTGAGTTATGCTAAGGTTGCAGAATTAATACTTTGAAATTACATCCTGTGGTTGTATAGAAATATATATATTTTTTTAGATATTTTGACAGAAGAGGAGCTGGATGACTTCATCCAAATGGGGTTGGCCAATAATGCTTGTAAAGATTATTCTCTTTCACTAGAGACACACTTTTTATCTGACACTGACTAAGGAAACATCTGAGCACTGAAAACAGGTATTTAGAAAGCTAGACAAAATCTAAATATAGCTGTAGGAATTGCACTGTTTTAAACCTTGTTTTGTTTAAAGATATGTATGTCTTGTGATACAAGAGTTCTGTATTGTATGTTTGACGTATTATTATATATTTTAGTAAAAACTCTAATTTTAGAGCAAACCTGGTCTGTCTTTGAATTGCTTTCTTTTGCTAAGAAATATTTATGGTTCAGCAGACATAAGCTTGTATGGTGGTATCAAACTGGAAAGAGAAGAGTTTTAAATCTGAGGTCTTTATAAAAGTGTTAAAGGGTTCATCTCTGAATACCTGGTTAGGTGCCTGTAGGCAAATATATCTGGCCCCCCGAAGACAGATATATCTGAGCCTGTGCATTGGGTATGCTAGCAAGAGGTTACAGTTTGAATCCCTCCAGAACTGAGACCAAAGGTTGATCCGAACTCACAAAAACAGACAAGAGGGTTAACTTGTCTGTTACACTGTTCACAAGATTGAGCTCAGAGGTTGGCACTTGGGGAGTAGAGGGCCTGACCTGCTGAGTGGGTTTGTGACGGATTGGTTGGCAGCAGTGGCATAATTTTGGTATCACAAGCTTAATTGTTCTGTGTCAGCTGAGACCGTAAGCTCTCTTGCAAAGAAAGAAAAGACAGAGTTTTACTTTAAAAAGGAAACAGAATGATATATCACTTGGTGTACAGTCAAGTTCCTACCTATTGTATTTTTTTTTTCTAAAGTGCAAAGTCAGAGTAGCAGTAGTTAGGAAAGATGGCGTCCTACTACAGCAGGCCTACTGTAGAACAGTTAAAACAGTTGTGCGAGGACAGAGAGTCCTGTTCGAGGTGAAAGCCAGTAAGCAGAACCTCATAGAGGCCCTGATAGTAGCAGATACCCAGAGCAGGGAGTCACAGACCGTGACTGAAAGGGACCAGATCTCGAGTGTGGCAGAACTAGTGGCCAGTGAGGGGTCCCGAGCCAATGAGGCGGACAGCAGGGCCACTGTCAGTGAAGGGCCACAGCAGCAGGAGAAGGTCAGCAGTATCCTGAATCCAGAGGTACTCAAGCTGCAAATTGAGTTGCGGAGGATAGAACTGGAGGCAGAGCTACAACAGTGGGAGGCGGACCGTGAGGCAGAGTGACAACAGAGGGAGGCAGACCGTGAGGCAGAGCGACAACAGAGGGAGGCAGACCATGAGGAACGTGAGCACCAGCAAGAGGCAGAGGAGAAGAGAGCACGAGAATGCAGAGCTGCAGAGGAGAGGAGAGAGGAGCGCCAGTGGCAACACGAACTGGAGAAGCTACGACTCCAACCAGCAGCACCAGAGCAGGTAAATGGCTTGGGTTTAACTGGGACTGCAGGACTGGGTTACAAATTGAACTCTAAATTAATAGCTGAGTTTAGGGAAGGGGAGGACATAGACGCCTTTTTAAATTCTTTTGAAAAAGTTTGTATTCAGGCTAAAATTCCTAGAGAGTTCTGGAGCTTCCAGCTATCCCCGCTACTTACCGGAAAAGCTTGGGATGCATTGGGTCACATGGACAATAAAGACAGTGATGATTACAGCAAGTTAAAAGCTGCACTACTAAAAAAGTTTGAATTAACTGCTAAATCATACAGAGCTAAATTCTGAAGCTCAGGAGAAGCCCTGATATGAGCTATGAGGAGCTAGCCACGAAACAACGTCAGTTTTTAAAACGTTGGTGGGAAGGAATTGAGGCAAACACTGTTGATAAAATTGAAAATGTGATTTTATTAGAACAGTTTTATTGGGCTTGCCCAGCAGAGTTAAAAACCTGGCTAGAGGTCCGAGATCCAAAAACAGTGCAAGAGGCTGCTGAACTCTCGGACTGCTATGCCAAGAGCAGACCTGCTCTGAGAGCGAATGGGGTGAGTGTAGCAGCGCAGAAAGGGAAAAGCGTGCCTTCAGGGCAGCTAAAACCCTCACTGCTTCCACCGAAACCAGTTAGCTCCAGGTTTCAAAGAAAAGATTTCTCTGACATAAGACATGCTTGTTGGTTATTTAAAGAAACTGGGCACATTGCCAGACAGTGTCCAAGAAGGGCAAGCAATAATATGCAAAGTAGTACCAGAAAAGAAGTGGGTTTTTTTGTGTGTCCCTGAGAGCATGCCAGTGAACATGAGAGAACACATGCACCCAGTCATGGTAAATGGCATACAGACGCAGGGGTTAAGGGACACAGGGGCATCCCTGACATTGGTGAAAGGGGATCTAGTACAGCCTGATCAGCTTATCTCAAACAAATACGTGACTGTATATGACTTTGCGGGTGAAGCAAAAACATTGCCACTGGCCAGTGTTCTCCTGGACTGGGGTGAAACAGGGGGAACTGTGCAACAGGTGGCTGTAGCTAAAACATTAGCAGTAGACGTGATCATGGGTAACAATCTCCAGCAGGGGTTGGTATGTGCAGTTACCTGTAGCCAAGCAGCAAGGGAAAATAGTAGTTCCCTGAACCCCACAGAAATCAGTGCAGAAACCACGGAGAGTCTGGTTCCCCAGCCTGTGTCTCCAGATGGGGAGACTGATAAAAAGGGGGTAGAAATGTCCCTGGTAGCAAGTGACCACACAGCTACGGAAAGTTACTCCGAAGAGGGAGGGATGACCAATTGTCAGAGGGTTAGGATTGACAGTGATCCTGAGGGCCCTGATGCTAGTGCTAGGGACCCTAGCTTAGCGACTGAAGGGGACTTGTCCCATGCCTTGGGACTGTGTGAGGGATTTGCAGCTGCTCAGAGGAGTGACCCTAGTTTAGAGAAACTGAGGGCTTGGGCAGACTCTGAGGGAACACAGGGAGGTGACGGCAGACATAAGGTTTATTGGGAAAATGGACTTATGTATACAAAGGCAGTACAGACAGAGGGAGGGATGCTAGGCAGGCAGCTTGTCATTCCCCAGGGGTATCGTGAGCAGTTGCTCAAAACTGCACATGATATTCCCTTGTCTGGTCATCTGGGAATCGCACAAACTATGCAGTGGCTGGCCCAGAATTTCTACTGGCCTAACTTCACCCAGCAGGTGAAGGAGTACTGCAGGTCTTGTTACCGGTGCCAAGAAATAGGGGAGGCGGGCAAGAAAACCCAAGCCGCCCTGATCCCATTGCCCATAGTGAAGGAGCCATTCCAGAGGGTGGGAATGGATATTGTGGGGCCTTTAAATACCCCCAGCTCCTCAGGGAAGAGATTCATCCTGATTGTGGTGGATTATGCCACCCGGTACCCAGAGGTAGTCGCCCTATCCTCACCAAGGACAGACAAAGTGGCAGATGCCTTACTTGGGATTTTCTCCCATGTTGGGATTCTGCAGGAGGTAATCACCAATTGAGGGGGTTCCTTCATGTCAGACCTGATGAAATGTTTATGGGAGAAGTGTGGGGTGGTGCAGAGATGCACGACACCGTATCACCCACAAGCCAATGGGCTTGTGGAACGATTTAATGGTACCCTAAAGTCAATGCTCCGGGCGTTTGCTGAACAGCATGGGAGGGACTGGGAGAAACACCTTCCCCACCTGTTGTTTGCATACAGGGAGAAGCCCCAAGAGTTGACAGGATTTTCCCCCTTCGAACTCTTATATGGATGCCGGGTACGCGGGCCCCTAGACTTAATCCGGGAGGACTGGGAAGGGAAGCATGCCACCCAGGGAACTCCCATTGTGGATTATGTCCTTAGGTTTAGGAAAAGGCTGAAGGAGCTTATGGGGACAGTCCAGAGCAACCTTGCAGCTGCCCAACAGAGACAAAAGGTGTGGTACGACCGCAGAGCCAGAGCTCGCTCGTACATAGTGGGCCAGGAAGTCATGGTCCTTATTCCGTTCCAGAAAGACAAGCTGCAAGCTGAGTGGGCAGGACAGTACAAAGTGGTTAGGAAGGTGAATGACGTGAACTACATTGTGGAGTTACCTGACCGTAGACAGACTGAAAGGATGTACCATGTCAACATGATGAAGCCATATGCAAACAGGGCTGACATGGTGTTCGCAGTATGTAGTCATGGGGAGGGGACGGACGAAGAAGACCCCCTTCTGGACTTGCTGGAGGAGATTAAGCGGGAGTCCTCTGTGGAGGCAGTAGAATTGTCTCCCCAGCTGACCCAGGGCCAGATCCAGAAAGTGAGGGAGGTTTTAGCAGACTTTGCCCTTTGTTTAGCGCCAAGCTTGGACTAACCCCCTTAGCAACACACAATGTGGAGACAGGGACACAGACGCCCATACGGCGGACAGCATATCGGGTGTCGGAGGCTGCCCAAAAGGACATTAGGAGGGAAGTGGAGGAGATGCTGGATTTAGGGGTAATCCAGAGATCCCACAGCCCGTGGGCCTTACCCGTAGTCCTTGTGCCCAAGCCAGATGGCTCAACTCATTTCTGTGTGGACTATCATGGACTGAATGCAGTCACGAAGTCTGATGCCCACCCGATGCCCCGGACAGACGAACTCCTGGACAAGTTGGGAGGGGCGACCTACCTTATGACTACTGACCTGACCAAGGGGTATTGGCAGGTGGAATTGACAGACAGAGCTAGGGAGAGGTCTGCCTTCATCACTCCGATAGGATTATTCGAGTTTAAAGTAATGCCTTTCGGAATGAAGAACGCCCCGGCCACTTTCCAAAGGTTGGTGAACCAGGTGTTGAATGGTGCTAAGGAGTATGCCGTAGTGTACCTGGATGACATTGCCATCTTCAGTACCAGCTGGGAGGAACACCTTTTCCACCTTAGGGAAGTGCTGGGCAGGATACAGAGGGCCGGGCTCACTGTCAAAGCCGAGAAGTGCCAGGTGGCCATGGGGGAAGTGGCATACCTTGAGCATGTGGTAGGCCGGGGACAGCTCCGTCTTAACCAATAAAGATAGAGGTGATTCAGGCATGGCCCAGACCAGAAACCCAGAAGCAGGTCAAGAGTTTTCTAGGGACAGCAGGGTACTGCAGAAAGTTTGTACCTAATTACAGTGCCCTGGCTGCTCCCCTATCTGACCTGACAAAGAAAAAGATGCCAGAGAAAATTACTTGGGGCCCAGCCTGTGAGGAAGCCTTTACCAGATTGAAGGAGGCACTGTGCAGTGCTCCTGTTTTGACAAGTCCGGACTATAGCAAAACCTTTATAGTTCAGACGGACGCCTCAGATGTGGGTATTGGGGCAGTACTTAGCCAGACGTCTGGCCAAGGGACAGATCACCCAGTTTTGTACCTGAGCAGAAAGCTGCTCCCCAGGGAGCAAGCTCACTCCACGGTGGAAAAGGAGTGTCTTGTCATAGTGTGGGCCCTGAAGAAATTAGAGCCATACTTGTATGGGCAACATTTTGTGGTGTAGACTGACCACAACCCCCTGGTTTGGCTGACGCAGATGGGAAAGAGCAATGGGAGACTACTAAGATGGAGTCTTGCTTTGCAAGGATACGATCTGACAATCATACATTGGGCAGGCATTAAGAATTAGAATGCCAATGGGCTGTCCAGGGTCTATAAGGAGTGAACTGATTTGGGAAGCTCATCCCATGTAGGGGATAGATCCCCCAAATTCAGTCTAGGTGGGGAGGAGTGTGACGTAGACAGCCAGTTCTGAGTGCTGTATTGTATTTTCTTTAATACAAAATGTGTCTCTGCTGAAAATTCAAATGCTCTAGGAATTATCTCACTCATCCCCCCCCCGATTCCAGCTGACAGATGTAGGCCAAGAGAACTGCTGACAGCATTGTATCACACACTCAGTTTTTAGAGACAATGTGTTACTGGAAGACTTTTATTAAGGATCCTGTTACTCTGAGCTAATTACAGACTTGTATAAGTTCATTTTGTTAAGACAGAAATCATAAACTAAGTTTATGATGTTAAATAAGAAAAGCTAGGATGTTACATAGAGGTGTAAGGTTGTAAATGACCCTGTGAAGCCTGTGTGAGGAGGATACAGCATGAGATCAAAAGAGGTGTCATATGAAACTTGAGTTATGCTAAGTTTGCAGAATTAATACTTTGAAATTACATCCTGTGGTTGTATAGAAATATATATATTTTTTTATATATTTTGACAGAGGAGGAGCTGGATGACTTCATCCAAATGGGGTTGGCCAATACTGCTTGTAAAGAGTATTCTCTTTCACTAGAGACACACTTTTTATCTGACACTGACTAAGGAGACATCTGAGCACTGAAAACAGGTATTTAGAAATCTAGACAAACTCTAAATATAGTTGTAGGAATTGCACTGTTTTAAACCTAATTTTGTTTAAAGATATGTATGTCTTGTGATACAAGAGTTCTGTATTGTATGTTTGACGTATTATTATATATTTTAGTAAAAACTCTAATTTTAGAGCAAACCTGGTCTGTCTTTGAATTGCTTTCTTTTGTTAAGAAATATTTATGGTTCAGCAGACATAAGCTTGTATGGTGGTATCAAACTGGAAAGAGAAGAGTTTTAAATCTGAGGTCTTTATAAAAGTTTTAAAGGGTTCATCTCTGAATACCTGGTTAGGTGCCTGTAGGCAAAGATATCTGGCCCCCCCAAAGATAGATATTTCTGAGCCTGTGCATTGGGTATGCTAGCAAGAGGTTACAGTTTGAATCCCTCCAGAACTGAGACCAAAGGTTGATCTGAACTCACAAAAACAGACAAGAGGGTTACCTTGTCTGTTACACTGTTCACAAGATTGCACTCAGAGGCTGGCACTTTGGGAGTAGAGGGCCTGACTTGCTGAGTGAATCTGTGACACAGAGTACCCTATCCTGCCCTCTATGGTAGACAGGTAGCACCTCAATGAAAGCCACCATTCATGCTACCTGCCATTGGCCCCTCTCCAGTTCTATGCACTCTCTCTATGGTACTCCTGCCCCATCCATCCCCAGGTGTACAATGACATCAAGCACCCCCCCTAGCCTAATGTCAAGAGGGAGTATGGGCATGGGGAAACAATTTTTTTAATTTATGCTCCCCTTTATTGACTTGCCCCCTTCTACAGGTACCGTAGCCCCATCACCTGGCTTGTCCCCAGCTTACCCTGCCTCTGTCCTCCATAGCCTACTCCCCATGGCAGGGTCATCAGGATACCTTAAGTCCCTTTGAGAATACAAATCCAGTAGAGTGGGTACCTAGGTCACTTGTGCAGGGCTTGTGGGAACTTATTTTCATTGTACCAGATGGGGTGCTATCTTCTGTTCTTGTTTCCCCAGGACACCAGTTGCAAGGGGGTGCATGTACCACCTGTGCAATCCTGTACAGTATAGCACCAGCCAGCGTCCCCTCCATCCCCAGAATAAGGCTACTTGGGCGCTCCCTGTGTTTATCTACGTGGTGCCTGCATGGCAGTGGCTGTCTTACTCCCTCCCCAGAAGAAAGCGTCTCCCCAGAGGGAAGCATCTCCTGGGATGCTCAGTTTTCCTCTGCCAGGCCCCGATGGGACTGACTCATTCCCAAACCTGGGGCACCGGTGTTGTGAGTGGTAGCCCTACTGCTGTGCTAACAGGTTGGCTTCAGAAGCATATCTTTTTACTTCTTTTTCCAGAAGGAACGTGTTACAGACATCGCTCTGAAAATGGCAGCATTGTACTCGAAACATACATAGTTGTGCCACTTTATTGTTTCATTTCTCTCACTAAAATAAAACAAAACACAGCTGAAAAGAGAGACAGTCAGGGATGGGAGCTGCACAAGTAGCGAGTGTCAGCGGGGTCATACAGCCGTTAGTAAATATGCTCTCTCTTCCTACCTAGGAACCAAAGAAAAGAAGAAAAAAAAACTTCAGCATATCCTTTATGAAATATGCATAGCTGGAATGGTTTTAATTAAATCTGTTAAATACAATTGTTCTGTTCATTTAATCTGTTTAATACTGTCTTGCTGATATAAAACAAGTCTCTCTCTTTTTTTTTAAATAGAGTTCTACTGAAATTCATTCACAATCAAGGACAACCATATACTATACTAACAGTACATGGGTAACCATACACATCAAGGCAGTGTTTCCATCGTGGGTTTGTAATGACGAATACAGGCAAGTCTTGAGCTTCACTCTCGAGGTCTCTATGATGTCATCACCAACCCTCAATGGAAGCACAGCCTTGTTGTGCATGGTTATCTGTACACTATTCTATATATTGTGTTGCAGTAGTGACAGCACTACAATGTTGTGTTGCAATAGTGATGTCAACACCTTAGAATACCACAGCACAGCTGCTTTCCTCTAGTCAATAGAACTGGAATTTTTTTTAAATGAATCTACAGAAACAGCTGCAGCTGCAAGATGTTTGCTGAATCAATAATGTGAGCTCATCACTAACCCTCAAATGCCTCCCCCTTGATTGCCAGTTCACTGAAAGGAAGCAGAGTGTCTAAAATGAGCATGGATGCCCATACACTATAAAAGAAAATGTATGGGCATCCATACATGAACAAGCCTTTGTCTTAGTTTGAGTTTTGTATGGCAACCAGGCAGCCTCTTGATGTAGACACAGGCTTGTTGTGTAAGGCTGCCCATACATTATCCTCTATGTGCAGACAAATTTTGGTCTATATTTCTTTAATTTTCTGTATTTACTGCCTCACGTTCTTTATCACTGTTACATGAAAACAGGATGTTTCTCCTCCAGATTTTATGTCACCCTTCTGCTCTTCCCTCATAATTAAAAGGCAAGCTTGTGGTTTGATGGGTGGGAGCAACTAGCCACACCTCCCTCTTGAGCTATAGAAACCAGCTTCCTCGGCCTCATTCAGAAGCTCTTTTGTTTTGTTTTTCTTTTCCTCTGCTGCAGCTGGAGGCTCTGCTTCCCTCCCCTGTGGTTGCTGCTTTCCTCTCGGTTGTTTGGGCCTTTCTGCTTGGTTTTTGCCTTCAGCTTCTGTTTGGTTTGTTCGTTCTGCAACTCGCTGGTGGTTCCATGTCAGTATAGTGAGAAATATAAGGTGATTTGAATTGGGCGAAATAACAGCGCCGTCGATTAAAGCAATCACACCAGCAACCGCACCTCACAGCTATTACAACATGAGCTACCAGTACATGTCAGCTAGTGTGTGCACAATTAGACATGTGCTGTACTCCTGGCTCTCTCCCGCAAGTCAGTCATCACCCACGTCTGCAGCATTGGGTGCATGAGTGTGCTGCCTCCCCTCATAAACAATGTTGTCAGCAACAGTGTGCCCACCTTTATTCATCTAGCACCAATCATCTGCTCCCATGTCATGCAGGGGGACTATGTCCCCGAACCCCCCTCTAACTTTAGGATTCTAACTCCACGCTGCTCCTTGATAGTGGAGGTAGGCTACAACTCCATTCGCCAGAATGGTGAGTCGCTCAGTTCACATCTTCTAAATACTGTTTCATTCGCTCACATGTGTATGCGCTAACTGTTCAGTCACTCAGAGTGTTTGTGCTCATATTCAATCACTTACTGTAGTTGCTATATTTGAATCACTTTATTGACATGATACCCTCTCTGGTTAGTATGCTTTGCCTTTTCTGGCTGTGGCTTGTGCTCCCTGCCTTCTGTAGGGCAGTCACTTCAGCTGCTCTCATGTCCTGACAGTACTTACCTGCAGTGTTTTTTTAGTGTGCTAGCTCAATTCTATGTCCTATCTCTGTTGTGCTCCTGTATTCTGTTTGTTTTCCCAGCCTGCTTTATCTGTGTTCATAACCAGCACTGGCAATCTTTTCACTGCAGTCTCTCTGCAGGAACTGTAGTCCAGGTAGCAGCTGCAACCGATTAACCCAGCCAATTCACACAGCCTTTCCTTTTCATTCAACCACTCAGTCAGTCTGCTGCCATATTTTCTCTGTAGTCATGGTTGTGCTACAACTCCTGCAGCTATTGCTTGTGGCTGGGTGCTCACTATTATAATGGCCTTTGATAGAAACAAAGATGGCAGAAAAAGACCACTGGTCCGCATCTAGTCTGCCCATAAA
Source organism: Neoceratodus forsteri (assembly GCA_016271365.2). Taxonomy (NCBI): domain Eukaryota; kingdom Metazoa; phylum Chordata; order Ceratodontiformes; family Ceratodontidae; genus Neoceratodus; species Neoceratodus forsteri. The sequence goes on from CM057451.1 coordinate 1,101,475,972, forward strand.
CTCTAACAAACCTGGGGCCTATTGTCCACACACAGGGTTCTAACCCACACTATCCACCCCCATGTTCCTTGCACTACCGCTGTCACCCTAAACCCTTCACTCTGTCCCAGTCATGTTTGAAACCACTGATAGGTTTGGAACCCACCATATCAGTTGGCAGATTGTTCCATGGCTCCTCCACCCTTTCTGTAAAATAAAACTTTCTCACTTTCCTCTTGAATCCCCCTGTCAGTTTCCAACCAAGCCCCTGTGTTCTTCATCCGCTACTTATGCAAAATAATTCCTCGCAGTTTACTTGTTCATTCCTTTCAGGAACTTGAATGTCTCTGTCATATCTCCCCTCTCTCGCCTGGCCTCCAGTGAGTACATGTTCAGTGCTGCTGGGCCTGAATCATTTTTGGTCACTCTACACTGCACTGTCTCCAGTCTGTCCTTATCTTTCCTTAGGTGAGGACTCCAGAATAGGGCACAGTACTCCGGGTAGGGCCTCACCAGTAATCTACAGAGAGGTAGCAATTCCTCCTTCCTTCTGCTGTTAATACCCCTTCTATACATCCCAGCATCTTGTTTGCCTTACTGTAGGCCTTGTTACACTGGTTTGATTGTTTTAGGGAGTCTCTGATGATGACCCCCAGGTCTCTTTCCTCAGAGGCCGTGCACAGCTTAACCCCCCACCAGCCAAGTACTCTGTTCTCAGGTTCTTGTTCCCTATGTGCATCACCTTGCAATTTTGGCATTGAATTTCAACTGCCAAACTTCTGACCACAACTCTAACTTTTACAAGTCTCTCTGCATCTCCCTAACCCCTTCCTCACTGTCTACCCTTCAAAAGAGCTTAGCGTTGTCTGCAAAGAGACACATCTTGCCTTGGATTCCTTCTCCCATGCTACTAATAAACATATTGAAAAGAACTGGGCCAGGGCTGGCCTGCCAGCACAGTGGTAGTGCTGCTGCTGGAGATGCCGATGACTCGTGTTCGGGAACGAGCCCAGGAGGTCAGAGGGCTGGCTGGGAGGAGAAGACTGAGTGTCAAGGGGACAGTTCGCTTTCTCCAGGGAGGGAGGGGAGCAGAGACTCGGTGCATGACTGGCCCCAGGTGGAAGCCTGGGGTATGGCAAGCACCTGAGCCAGTTGCGAGGGGCAAGGATGTGACAGATGCTGGCTGTCAAGCCTTGATGTCTGGCACAAGTCACTTCCCCAAAACAGGAGAAAATAGCTCTCCAAGCCCTGAGATGAAGGAGCACTTTGGCAGACCCCATTAAGCTCGCACCTTCCTGACCCTGCCAAGACCTGATGAACTGTAAGTATCAGGGTGAAGTGCCCTACCTCTTTCCCACCTGGGGAAAAGAGCCATGGCTCCATGGGGGGATCCGGAGGGGTTTGGGTAAGGTGAAGAAGCTGGGCAGACACCGTATGTGTCTCCTGAAGGAGCGAAGTTTGGAGTAGCCCGGAGGGAGGATAAAATGTGATTTAAAAAAAAAGAAAAGAACTGGACCCAGGACCGACCCTTGTGGCACCCCACTGGTGACCTCCTTCTCTTCTGATTTGACTCTGTTAACCACAGTCCTCTGCTGTCTCCCTTCCAACCAGTTTCTCACCCATCAAACTGTGTCTTTCGGTAAACTCAGATCCTCTAGCTTCTTCAGCAACCTTCTGTGAAGCACCAAGTTGAAAGCCTTGCTGAAATCCAAGTAGAGTAAAACTACAATATGACCTTATCCACTGCCCTTGTCAGTGAGTCAAAGAATATTATCAGGTAGGTTTGACAAGACCTTCCAGCCATGAACTTGTGCCGTTTACCATCTTGGAATCCACTACTCTCAAGGTAGTTTATGAGGTCCTCTTTGACTCATGTCTCCATCAGTTTACCCCCAGTGGAAGTAAGACTGCCAGGTCTGTAGTTACCCAGTTGCTCCTTGTCTCCCCCCCCCCCATATGGAGAAGAACTGTGTCTGCTACCTTCTAGTCTTTTGGAACTACCCCTGTCTGAACTGAGCTATTGAACAGCCCCACCAGGGGTTCACTTAGTTCTGTTGCCAGTTCCTAGAGAACCCTCAGAGGCATCCCATCTGGCCACGAGGCCTTATCTAGCTTAAGTACTGCTAGCCCTTTCCAAACCCTTTTGATGCTGAACACATTCCTACTGGCCATTATCATATTCTCCTTCCCTGCTCACTCACTTCCTTTGAAGTTCACATCTTAAGGTGAGTGCCTCGCTAGATGGGGGCCTTTCCAGGCCACTTGTCTCCTGCAATGCTTCCTGGCAGTCCCACCAGGTGGTGTGAAGGTGTAAGACTTCAGCGGCTGGAGGGTGGAGCCCTAAACCCACTTGTGTGGACCAAATCAGCAGCACCTCCGAATGCTGTTCTTCCTGCATCTGCCAAGGTCCACCCAAGTCTCGTTCCATATCCTCTTCCTTTAATTTCCAGTCAAGAGTAGGTCTCTTCATGGCATCAAGGCTGGGGGACAGCCTTTGAGCCTTTTAGCAGTTGCTCTCTCCTCCATCCACATTTGGGGGGCTCCTTCCTTGAAGTACCTCCTTTGGCTTCCAGATCTACTCGCAGCATTCCCACAACCTTGTCTCATTAGAGGGATAGAACAAGCAGTATCCTCCCATAAGTTCCCCTGAATTGGAATTCTAAATTAGCACAGTAAGCCCAATAATAGTGCCCTTGCCGGGAAGGATGGCAGCTGAGGCCATGGATCCCCAAAAATTTCCTCCACCTGGGTTTTTGTTTCTCTTCTGAGTGTCAAAGGCCATAAAGAAGTTGTCCAGTACCATTTTACTCAGTATAAGAATTTCTGCTGTAAATTGAGGGTGCACGGCGAACTTCCTCCTCCTACAATCCTGCCATTCTCTCTCTCTCTCTCTCTCCTCTGGAAGTCATGCCTCAGTCTGCCATCATTCTTCACCAATGCTCAGCTGTCTATGTCATCACATTGCTCATCTGTGTTTGAAACTCTTTCTGCGCTGTTCTTTAGGGCTCCTGCCTAAGATACCTTTAGCCAAAGTAATCACATTTCTGCGGCACCTCTAGGGGTGGAACTCTTCTCAAGAGGGTTCATTTGCCTTCCCGATACCCCGACAGGGTGGAAACCCCCTCAGAGAAGAATGACCAAAGTCACTACAAAGAACAGTTAACATCCAACCATACAATTAGTCTTCAGCTACCAATAAGCTGCACAACCATTACTCCACATTGCAGTTGCATATGCTCATTGTATTACAAGACAAGCTTGGGTTTGATGGGTGGGAGCAACCAGGCACACCTACTTCCTGGGCTATATAAACCAGCTTCCTTCAGCTTCATTCCTAAGCTCCTTTTCTTTGCTCCCACCGTCACCTCCCCACCTTGGTGCATGCCTTCATGACGTCAAGGCTGGACTACTCTAATGTACTCTACCTTGGGGTCTTAGGAGGTACCCTGCACAGGCAGTGGTGGAGACAGGTTTGGGAGCATTTGGGAGCCGGGGGGGGGGGCATTCAGTCAGTCACAGGCTCCACAATGGGCACTAAACACTGAATAAAGATGGTGGTGGGGTGCCACTACTCACACTGGGGCAACCAGGAGGGGCAACCAGCCCCCCCCCAGCGCCCTCTCTAGCTCCGCCACTGTGCACAGGCTGCAGCTAGTGCAGAACTCAGCTGCCAGGTTGCTGACAGGGTATTCGAAATACTGCCATGTCATCCTGGTTCTCCGTGAACTTCACTGGCTGCCGGTCAGGTGGAGGATCCTCTTTAAGGTGGGTTTGCTCACCTTTAAGGCCCTACATGGACAGGGCCCTGGCTATTTGTCTGACCTTCTTTCACCTGCTGCCTCAGTCTGCTCTCTCTGCTCCTCCTCTAGGGGCCCCCTTGCAGTTCCCAGGGCGAGGTTGAAAACTGCCAGCGATAGAGCGTTTAGTGTCACAGGCCCCATCCTGTGGAATTCGCTGCCACCATCTGTGCAGGAAGCCCCTTCGATGGAGGCATTCAAGACCTGCCTCAAAACCCACCTGTTTAATCTGGCCTGCCTGGACACCGTATATTAAATCTCAGTTTGGGATAGGCCACACTAGTTACTGTTTTTAGTTAGACCTTATTTATTTAATTGTATGGTGTGCTTTTCTACTGCCCTCCAACATTTGACAGCTCAAAATAGGTACACTTCACTGTTGCAGTAAGTGATTATTCCAAGCGAGTCCACTGGACATACTGTAAGCAAGTGTCTTAATCTTAATGGACCTCTAGGCTTTTTTAATTTTCAACTAAGTCTCTAGACTATTGTGTGAATTGTTTAGCAAAGCTGGGGAACAACAACCTTCAACCTTTTTTTTTTTTGTTAGTTGTTTAACCAGGAGTAGCACACTAAGATGAAAGCTTTTTTTACAGGAGTGACCTGGGAGCACAGGGAAGTTAAGTGACTTGCTCCAGGTCACACAGTATGCAAGTGAAAGCTATGGGATTCAAACCTTACACAACAGTTACCCAGTATCAAGATAAAAATTATGGTATAGTGTTATACTGATCCAGGAAATCATTGAATGCCCCCTGTTTAAACAATTTCCATGGGTGCTAGTCTCGCTGTTAATAACTCCTGCATCTGGCATGATAAATCGGCAGAGCTACAAGTAAGTTAACAAGCAAGAACACCAGCGTTTCTTAAAATCCTGGGTGGAACAGTTCTGAGATTTGATTTTGCAATGCGGAATACCTACTGTACTTGAGGAGCTGCTCTATGTGTGCCTCACCATCAATAGCCAGGTTCTCAGTGACAGTGCAGGAATTTCATACCGATCAACAAAGCACCAGTTTCCACCCTGTCCTAATCAGGACTCCATTATCTGAAAAGGTGCCCCGCAGACCCATACATTCTGTTATATAGGAGAAAGTTCAAGAGGCAAGATTTTAAAATGTGACCCGTTTCACACATTTTATTTTTTTTATGATAAAGAAAAATAACACAATGTGGAGGGCTGTGACTATTCAGAGAAACCCACTTATCTATAGTATCTGATGTATTGACTGAGCCATGTGACTGTTGTAAGGGCTAGGTAGACACTTAACTGAATTGGGACTGAAAGCTTCTCGGACCATGGTTCACAATGCCAATGAAAATGCAGGATTACCATTTGATAGATAATATTGTGTACCGGGGAAGGAATGATTCATTCTGGGCATAACAATGACCAATCACTTACTTTGCACCCCCCAAGGGTTGGATCAGCTAGTCAGCAATATGAATAGGTCAGGAAACTAGGGGTATTTTATGGGAAGTGACTTTGACTTGCCAATGCCAGTGAGGTGTTGAGGGGCCACTGGATGATCCCCATGTCTCACTCTCCATCCTGGTCGGTCACTCCTCGACAGTCACCCGGCAGTTGACGGCGATGAGAGACTCACAAGGATTCCAAGGAATAGTGCAGTAGGTCCCGACTGACAGACTAGTCTCGACATCCAGATGATCCAATCCTTAGCAGGCACGATGATGTCTGTGTCAGTAAATAAAACGTTTTTTGCCACACAAAAAAGGAGCTTGTGGACAAATACAATCCGTCCAATCAGGATCTCCTGATAGACACTGACAATCCCACCAAGAGTCAAGTGTCAGGGATTGGCTGCAACAAACACTCTCTCAGTTGCTTCCGGGGAGGTGTCACACAGCATCGAGGACATAGGAAGGAGAAGCCCTCTGCTGGTGGCAGTGCATCAGTCTTGACAAACTAGTAGTGTGGTTACCATGGGGACTGTCGGATGCTCCCCTCCTCAGACTACTCTGTGCCAGCACTTGACTCTAACATGGTAGAGCCTCTGAGCAGCACAGAATAAAGTGGGAATATTTCAAGTATTTCAGGAGACGGATGAAAATTCGGTACACGGTGCAAACTAGGCAGCATCTGGTACCAGTGTCACAAATGCGGTATTGTACCGGTGAAAACAGTACATTTGGAGGTTGATAGTTGTATTGTTGTGTACGGTGCCCAGAGTCTCTGGGATTGGGCACCTGGTAAAATAAAATTTGCCTAGCCTTGCCTTACAGTGGCTCTCTTCTCTCCTTGGGCTCCATCCTAAAGTTAAAGGTTTAGCAAGCTCAGTTCTGGCTAATACAGAGATTTTATGATGTATCTTAGACATGTTTTTTTTATTTTTACAGGGGTGATCCTGGTGTGTGGCCAAAATCAAAATCAAATAGTTGTAGTATCCGTCCTCCCTGTCCCAAAGCTATTTGAATGTCTGCAATCCACTCAATAAACGTCCTGGTGCGCTCACCATGCTAACTTTACCTATCACTGTTAAACATCCTGGTGCACACATCATGTTAACTCTATCCAGCACCAATAAACATCCTGAAGCACACCCCACATTAACTTTATCATTCACTGTTCACTTCAGACAGGTGACCGTAAAGGAAACAAGAAAATACCTTGCATGTGTCAAGGGAAAAACAAGGATGGGGGTGATGGAATTGATATGAAATTGATTTCCATTGCCTTACAAGAGGTTGTCTTTCCCATCACCAAGCTGTTTAACCTGTCTGTCCGCCTGTCTGCTTTCCCCTCTACCTGGAAATCCACTCTGGTCACTCCCATGCACAAAGGAGGTGACCGGGCACTAGTATCCAACTACTGACCTATCTCAATTCTGTCTCCGCTTTCCAAAGCTCTGGAGAGAATCATAGCTGACCAACTCACTGACCACCTGCATAAATATAAACTTCTCTGCCCCCAACAGCATGGCTTCCGCAAGACGCATAGCACTAATACTGCCCTAATTGCCTTCACAGACTATGTGCATAAGGCACTTCACCAGGGCCAACTGGATGGAGCAATTTTCATAGACCTAACCAAGACTTTCAACTTTGTGAATCATCAGCTGCTGCTGCATAGACTAAGCTGCCTCGCACTGTCCCCCGACATGGTTAGTTGGTTCTCCAGCTACCTGTCTGGGTGCTCTCAGCAGGTGAAAATCAATAGAGCCATCTCCAAGACCAGTGAAGTCACAGTGAGGGTCCTGCAGGGGTCCATCCTGGGCCCACTCCTGTACAGCCTCTTTGTGAACAACCTTCCAGAAGTGTGCTCCTCCTCTGACATGGTGGTGCTCTCTCGAGGCTCTTGCCAAGACGCACTCGCTAAGGACATTCAGTACAACTCTGACCTCTGACCTCCTACAGGATTGGCTCAAAGATAGCCTGCTAGTGCTCAACAGCAAAAAAAATAAGTCAATGGTCTTTGCTGGAAGCCAAAAGAGGAGGTATACCAGTCCCTTCTCAATTTTTTGCAATTCCCACTCCACCCTTGAGCAGGTGCCCTCATTCTGGTACCTAGGGATTACAATTGACAAATCCCTCTCCTTCAATGAACATATACTCTCCCCAGGTGTCTGCCCCCTAGGGCTAGCTCTCTGAGCTCCTGAAGCTGTCGGGAGCAAGCCACCGGCCAGACCACCGCCCTCGCTTCTGAATCCCCAGGCATCTGCCCCCTAGGGCTAGCTCTCTGAGCTCCTGCAGCCATCAGGAGCAAGCCACCAACTGGACCACCGCTTTTGCATCTGAAGCCCAAGGCATCTGCCCCCTAGGGCTAGCTCTCTGAGCTCCTGAAGCCATCGGGAGCAAGCCGCTGGCCAGACCACCACCCTCGCATCTGAGGCCCCAGGCATCTGCCCCCTAGGGCTAGATCTCTGAGCTCCTGCAGCCATCGGGAGCAAGCCACCAACTGGACCACCACTCTTGCATCTGAAGCCCAAGGCATCTGCCCCCTAGGGCTAGCTCTCTGAGCTCCTGAAGCCATCGGGAGCAAGCCGCTGGCCAAACCACCACCCTCGCATTTGAGGCCCCAGGCATCTTCCCCCTAGGGCTAGCTCTCTGAGCTCCTGAAGCTGTCAGGAGCAAGCCGCCGGCCTGACCACCACCCTCGCATCTGAAGCCCCAGGTACAGAATCCAGAATATCAGTGTCTATCATTAGCTCCCTGCTGCATAGACTGGGACATCTATTGGTAGCCCTCAATCCACAGCCTGAACTCGATTGGGCTCTGCGCTCTGCTGGCTCACTGGCCCTCCTGGGCTGCATGCTTTCGGCTTGTCTGCCGCTGTTGGCTCTACTCTGCTGTAAACTGCAGAAGTGGGGTTTTTAAAATGATTTGGGCACACCTCCGAATCTGCCTACTGCACCATTACTTCGGTGCTTGATCCTGACCTGCCTCCCACCTGCAATCCACATGATACTATTTGGCATGCCTGGATCTGGACCCTGCGGTCCCAGCCGTGGCATCCCCCACCTTTACTGCCAATCAAACTGATCCTGAATGCTGACAGAAAACCTATTACTATATGCATCAGGAGGCATCACAAAGGCAGCGTTAAACACCTCAAATGTTACCTGTTAAGACTAGCCTTCCTGCTGCTTCTACTCTCTTTTTGCAGTTAGTCTTTTTATTGAGGAATCAGCACACCTGACACAGCAGGTAACATAAAACAGTGCAATAAGAACTTCTTTTATACACACTTACAAGTAAACTATATGCAGCTAGTGGTTACAGAAAATACTGCGTATCAGAAATACATTACTAATATGTAAGAAGTTACATTAACTAGAAGCATTCTATACAGAAAAGTTATCTAGCATACTTATACAAGCAGTACATTATATCAGTCCTAAATCATGAATCTAATAAATTCACGGGGGCTTTAATAGCTCTTTTGCATAAGATACCAGTGGTGTAAAATGAGATTGGGTAACCTGACCTAAATATGACGCCTATATTTCCATAAAACCTGCACTCATTTTTTTTGCAAAATGAATAAGGCACATATGAGAGACTAGTAAATCCATTGCTGCTAACCAGGCTTGGAATGAGGGAAGTACTGAAGTTCTCCATTTCATAAGGTCGAGCCTAAGGAGCTTGACAGAGGCGTGGGTGAGCCCTAACCGTTGAGACTGAGACAATGTCCCTTCATCAAATGTTATACCAAGCAACCAGAAAGAAGGAGACTGGGGCAGGTTTCTGGCTAGGGTAGTTGAGAAAAACTGAATTACTTTTTCTCATAAGGGTTGAAGAGATTTGCACCGCCACAGAATGTGGAGTAAATTTGCTGCAGGTGATTGACATCTCCAACAAAGGTCATGAGGGGTCAGTCCAATTTTATGAAGTTGTAGAGTGGTTCTATACCACAAGTGGATTATTTTATTTTTAATAAGGAGACTTCTTTGATCCACACAGGCCTTATGTGCTACCTTCCAACAGTCTGACCACTCCTGGGGGAAAAATGTAGTTCTTAGCATCCTCTCCCATCTTACCTTGGCAGCTTGGGACTGATACGGTAAAACGACCCTGGCCCAGCCTTGGATCCTACCCGCTAACCCCTTGCTATTTTGGGACCACTGGGACAGAGGGAACATTTCTTTGAGGAGCCCAGCTCGTGTCCCACACGTCACACTAGTGCATTTAGATCTAACCCTAGTATTGTATAAGCTACGAAGTTGCAAATATTGCCAAAAGCATTCACGGAGTAGGGAGTAGGAATCTCACAGAAATTGAAAGGACACAAAGGTTTTCTCATCATCCTGAAGTAGGTCCTGAAAGGTAAGTATCTGGCAGGCTCTCCAAACTGGCCAGTCAATGGGTTTCTGATCTATTTTTAAGTAAGGGTTGTTCCACAATGGGGTGCGTAGGCCAATACTCAAGCTCCCATGAGTGCTTTTGCCTAAGGAGTGCCAGGCCTGATGACTAGATTTGATAGTTAACCACTCCTGCGCAAAACTGGGACAAGAGTGGCCCAGAAAACAAAGTGGAGAGATACCACCAAGAGCGGCACTTTCTATTTCAACCCAAACTGGGAGGGATTGGGAGTGCCTGTTTAGGCTGATGCACAATTTGGTGATCTGGAACACCTGTGCATATCTATTAAAATCAGGAAGGTCCCATCCCCCTCTAGTCCAATGGGCTCTTAACTTGGCTCTGCTGTAGCAAGGTTTTTTGGTACCCCACAAAAACCAACTCATGAGCATGTGAAATTTTTGTATCCATAGCTTAGGGATACTTATGGGTAGATGAGAAAGCAGATAGAATACTTTAGGGGCAAACATCATTTTAAGGGGAGCAATCTTTCCGGCCATTGATAAGTGTAGCTGCTCCCAGTGTGTAACAGTGCTGGACAATAATGTCCATACTGGCATAAAGTTTTTATGCGCTATGGAAAAGACATCTACGGATAAAATAATCACTAAATATTTAATGTCTTGATCCACCCACCTGAATCCTAAATCTTTAATTATATTGCTGGATGCGTGGGAGTTAAGAGGTAAAACCTCCGACTTTGTTTTGTTAAGCCGGAGACCAGAAATGTTACCAAATTCAGTAAGGATGTCCATAATGTATGTATACTCCCCTGTACATCCCCTGTTAGGATCAGACAGTTATCCGCGTAACCTTTAGCGTAGTACTCCTAGTTTCCCAACTTTATCCTGTTTATTTTGGGGTGCATACGTATAGCAGCTGACAGGGGTTCCATAGCCAGGACAAAAAGTAGGGGCGATAGGGGGCAGCCTTGTCTGGTGCCCCTGTGAAGCTGGAAGGGGGGGATATCGTGGAATTTATAAGTACTTTACCTACTGGAGACTGATATAATGTACATATCCAGGAGGAGAAGTATGGTCATATATTAAACCGATTCAAGACAGCATGCAAAAATTCCCACTCCACTGAGTCGATCACCTTTTCAAAATTGATCGAAATAAGTGCTGCTGGTGTGGGGAGTTTTGCCGCTGCCTGAATCAGAGTAACCAGGGCTCTAACGTGATCAGAGCTGTGACGACCCTTAATAAATCCCACTTGAGAAGGGTGTACAATATCCAGTAATACCTTTTCCAATCTCATCGCCAGAGCCCTGGTTAATATCTTAGCATCTGCACTAATTAAGGAAATTGGCTGATAGTTACTAGGGAATGACTGATCCTTACCTTCTTTTGGGAGAACCGTAATCACCGCCTCTCTCATGGATTGGGGAAGTTCACCTTTACCCTGAACCTCATTTAACATATCCATGAGAGGGGTTATTATTTCAGGGTGTACCGATTTATAATAGTAGGCCAGAACTCCATCATCACCGGGGGCCTTGTGTGGGGCCATACTCAGGATTGCCCCACACAATTCCTCCTTAGAGAGTGGAGTATCCAACTCTAATTTTTGGGCCTCTGTCCAGGTAGGCAGTGGCAAATGCTTCATGAATGTTTGGAATTTTCCCTGATCCCATTTCACATTGGATGTATATAAGTCCTGATAAAACTGAACCATTGAGTCATTAATTTCTTTTTGAGAGTATACCATAGTCTCCCCGGAGTTGTGAAGGCCTGTAATATATCTATCTGCTTGCCTTCTTTTTAGCCTATAGGCAAGAAGTTTGCCAGCTTTCTCCCCCGCTGCCTGATAATGATGTTGAGAGCACCTGATATTCAATTCAGCCCTTCTAGACATAAGCATATTAAGCTGGAGTTGAACCCTTGTCAGTTCTGACCATAAACAATTACCTCTAAGCCTCCCCGGGTTGTTCTTATATTTAGCCTCCAGCTGCTTCAACCTACTCTCCAGTTGTAGTATCTCACCCTCCCTCTGTTTTCTACGATGGGTGGCAAAACTTATAATTTGACCCCTCATGGTGACTTCATAAGCCTCCCAAATCATTGCTGCTGAGGAAGACCCCGGAGGGTTTAACTGAAAGAACTTTGTTTCTTCTTGTACAAGAGTCTGAAAATTTGCATCCGCCAGGAGGAGGGGATCCAACTGCCAGGTAGCAGATTTACCTGGTGTGGAAGGGGACATATTCACTTTTAGTAGCAGCGGTGCATGGTCAGATAGATATAACGGTTCTATGTTGGAATCTATGGTCCTTGTTGTCAATATTTCAGAAGTGAACCAGTAATCCAATCTACTTGCCATGGCTTTAGCTGCAGAAAAATAAGTAAAGTCTCTGACTGTTGGATGCTGTAACCTCCAAATATCAACAAGACTATGTAACGAGAGCATGTCTTGAAGGACTTTATGGGATCTAGTGTGGGTGTCCTGTTTTTGATTTGAGAAATCTAAGAGATAATCCATCATTAAATTATGGTCCCCCCCAATTATAATCCCTGGATTGTCAGATGTCAGATCTAGGATTTGCTGAGAAATCACATTGAAAAATTCTGGGACATCTTCATTAGGGGCATAGATGTTTACTAGTAAGACGGGACCCAACGGGGTTGCCATCTTAACCAGAACCCATTGGCCTTCTTTGTCTGCTTTCTGGAACAAAATTTCCCATTTTAATTTTTTATGAAATAGAATGGAGACACCCCTCTTAGCCTTCCCTGAGACGCTATGGACTTCTCTTCCCACCCATTCTCTAACAGGTTTCTTGGATTCCCTGTGAGTTAATTTGGTCTCTTGTAAAAACACTATATGGCTCTTAAGTTTCCGGAGCCTTGTCAAAATCTTACTCCTTTTAATTGGAGAATTCAGTCCTCTAACATTCCAGGAGGTTAAAGTAATATCCGTTAAACTATCCGTATTCCTTGTGTTTGTATGAGAAATTTCTGGTCACCACATAGTAAAACAAACTGACTAATAATAAGTTCACCCAGTCTCTTTCGTGTGAAGCCTTCCCTACTATGCACGCCTGTATAAGTTTAAGTCCCTGCTGCTGCTTACTGTCATATGCATGTAGTTCCCCTTTAAATGCAGAGAGGACACCCCATACTACTTTGCCTCTCCGCGAACCCCCACCATATATATAACTTTTACGGGATCCTATAGATAGGTCATAGTGGGGTCATTTGCATGACACCCCTGTGTCTTTTGGAGCCTGTATCTGAGATAGGGCCCTGCTATTGGAACAGGAAGACAAGAAGTGTTCCAAGTTCCCAGAGCACCCCTCTGGGGGGCGATGACAAAATCAATGTCATACCGACCAAATACACAGTAGAGAAATCACCTATTTTGTTCCATTCTCCAATGGGGGGAGGATATAGCCCCGTTTATCAAAATTCTGATTAGTCATCCCAGACATCGGATGAACAAGAGATCATGAAAACAAAAACCAAAAAAAATCTGCATCATAAATCAGAACAAACATTTTCCTAAGCTGGAGATTGATATGCAGTTTGCATGCCCCTATAAGCAAATCACCACCTACCATGAAAGGTATTAGGTAGAAAATATATAGTGATATCTTTAAACATCAAACTTAAACTTAGAACCATTACCATAAACCTTCATAAACATTTCTGTGTAACTTTGGTAATTCACTGCAGTCCAGAACCCAGGTGGGGACAATGCCATAGCCGATGACATCATCAGGCACCCTTAGCGCAACTGCTGTGGCAGTGAGAACAAACAACTTCTCCCTGGATGCCCAGCAGTATCTTCAGTTACCCCTGACACCAACAATTCAGATCCAAATGAGCCCCCATCAGCTTGGAAGACTAAGGAGGTATTACTGTGGTAATAGGCTTATCTGAGGTTGTGAATAGGTCCTCCAGGCTCTCGACAGAGTTCTCAGCCTCTTCTGTTTCTCCAATAGGAATGCAATCAGCCCAGTCTCCAGCAATGGGGACCAATCCTCTGACTCATCTCGAGACTCACTTGGTTGTTGGAGTGCTGGGAAGGGGTCCACCTCCGTGGGGAGGAGATCGGTTAGAGGTTCATACCTGTTACTCAACTTAACTGGAGTGTCTCCCTGGGAACAACTGCTAGCATCAGATTGCAAATAGCGCCTCTGCCGACTCCTAGATCTGTCCCTCATCCTAGCAGGTTTCCTTCCTGTTGCAAGCTTTTTCTTTGAACGAGCCCTCGACACTTGGTACCAAGACTGAGTGTTATCTTTGTTAGGTGTGTCTGGCATGGAGCCCTGTTATGGGCCTTCCTGACTCATTTCCATCTTGGATGATAGGTCACCTTCCGAGTGATGGGTATGTGAAACAGAAGGCACCTGGTTGAGCTGTTTATCACATACAAACTGCTCCGCTGCTGAAGGACTTTCTAAAGTAATGAATTTCCCTTGATACTGAATACGTAGCAATGTGGGATAGCGCAATGATGTAGGGATGTTCAATTTGTAGAACTGCTGCTTCACCCCTCCATAAGCCCTCCTACGGGTAGAGAGATCTTGGGAGAAATCCTGATACAGCTGAATGCGCGCACCATGCCACATAAAGGATCCGTGTTCCTGTGCCCACCGTAAATAATATTCTTTTTCAGGGAATCTTAGAAATTTACACAGGATTGGTCTGGGACACTCTCCTTGTTTGGGGCAGGGGGCTAAGGAGCGGTGCACTCGTTCAATCTCCGGAGACTGCAGTTATTATCCTGTATGAGCTCAGAGATGAATACTCTGAGGAATGTGTACATGTCCCTGCCTTCAGACCCTTCTGGCACCCCCATGATTCATAGATTTTTCCTTCTGGCCCTATTTTCTAAATTGTCCACTTTATTCAATAGATATTCAAGTTTTTTATGATGATCTTGCAGGGTTTTCTCCTGATGCTGTACTGCAGTATTTAGTTGCTGGTTCTGATGCTCTGTGTGGGCTACTCGAGTGGCTAAAGCAGAAAGGTCTTGACGAGTTTTATTTGCAGTATGCTTCAAATCTGCAGTGTCCAGTAAGATTTGGTCAAGTTTAGCCATCATAACTGCCAGATTAGGATCTATTTCACTCATCATCGTGACTACTGACAGTGATCCGAGTAATCTTGCCAGGCACCGCTTTCATCCACACTCCCCCAGTAAGAACTACTACCAGCGCAGGATCCGCAAGGCCTGAAAACTCCCGGGATACGCAGTCTCTATTTAAATCAGTGTATTCTCTGTGAGACACAGATCCGAATGTCCAACTCGCTAATTTGCTATTATTGTTTGCACTTATTTGTAAAGCATGCGATAGTGTGAGGGTTCCGGCGTTTTAAACTCTGTGAGCTGCTATCGGTGCCACCTCCTTAGAAACACTTTCCCTGAAGAAATGCCACTGCCAATCCTGGTTCACCAAGGCCTGCACTGCGAGAGGTAAGCGGACTCTTCTAGGCACGTTATATCTCTTGACTTTCACCAGTCGGGATAAAAAGCACACCGCGTGAAAGGCAGAACCCCCACTGTTCGTTTCAGCTAATTTGCTATCTCTTTCTACCAGTCTGGATTGCTGGATTTGGGGAAAAAAGGTCCCCCCTTAGAGAGCGCTGAAAGATTACACTGCTGCAGCCATGCCGGTAGGCTCCACCCCCAATCCGCTGCTTCTACTCTCAGGTAACATACACCCCAACCCAGGTCCCCCCACACACCCATGGGATGAGGGCCCATAAGTCAGGTATGCTCACAATTGCCTCACTAAATATCCGCAGTCTAGTAGCTAATTTTACTAACCTCCAGGCCTGGGTAGCCCTCCATAACCCTGATGTACATGGCTCTCCCCAAGGATTCCTGATGCGGATGTCAGCCTCACTGGCTATAGGATCTTTAGGCAAGACCGCCTGTCTAAAAGAGGTGGAGGCTGTGCATTCTATCTCAAGAATTGCATTCAGGGCGTATCACTAAATCTTCCCAGTCTTGGGACCTCTGCACAGGCTCTTGTCATTAAAGTCCTCCTTGGGGCACAAAGCAAGTATCTTACACTGTTGTCCATCTACATCCCCCATAGGACTCATCCCTGGGTCTTGAAGCTGTCATTGACTGCCTAGGTAGCCTAACCCCATGCTCCGAGGTTATACTACTTGGAGAAACATAGAAACATAGATTTTGATGGCAGATAAGGACCGCTTGGCCCACCCAGTCTGCCCATTTCCCTACCTAATGGATAAGCTGCAGATCCTAGTTAACCAGCAGCCTACTTCTTCCTACCCCAACCCCCTAGAATTGCCTTATGACTGTCCCTTGAATGCTTCAATTCCACCACTGTTTTTGACTCCACAACCTCCTCTGGAAGGCCGTTCCATGCATCCACAACCCTCTCTGTGAAAAAATACTTCCTTAAGTTACCTCTGAGCCACCCCCCTTCTATCTTCATATTGTGCCCCCTTGTTCTTGCACACCTCTTTTTGAAAGATGCTACCCTCTTGGACTTTGTTGATTCCCTTGAGGTACTTGAAGTTTCTATCATGTCCCCCTCTCCCTCCTTTCCTCGAGGCTATACATATTTAGCTCCTTAAGTCTCTCTTCATATGTCTTCGGTGCAGACCCTGCACCATTTAGTTCCCTCCTCTGGACAGCTTCCATCCTGTCTATGTCTTTGGAGACTGGGTCTCCAGAACTGCACGCAGTACTCAGATGGGGTCTCACCAACTGTCTGTACAGAGGATAATAACTTCCTGTTTTCTACTGGTGATGCCTCTCCCTATGCATCCCAGTATCCCAGCCCTCCTTGCTGCCCTCTCACATTGCTTGCCCACCTTTAGGTCATCTGATATGACTACCCCAGGTCCCTTTCCTTTTTGTTGTTGTTAGTATCTCACCCCTATTGTACTCTTCCCTGGGTTTTGTTTCCCAGGTGCATTACCTTACTTCTTAGCATTGAATCTAAGCTACCTTACATTTGACCATTCCTCTAACCTTGCCAAGTCCCTTCTCATCCTTTCCACCCCACCTTGTGCATCAACTCTGTTGCAGATCTTTGTGTCATCTGCAGAGACATACTTTTCTTCCAGTCCTCTGCAATGTCGTTTATAAAGACATTGAGAGGACCGGTCCTAATACTGAGCTCTGCGTACCCACTAACCCCAGTAACCCCATTTCTTCAGAGTGGACTCATTTACTATTACTCTCTGTGTCCTATTCTCCAGCCAATTCTTTACCCAGGCTGTCATCTTGGGACCACTCCCAGGCTGGCTAACTTGTATATTAGTCTTTTGTGTGGGACTGTGTCAAATGCCTTGCTAAAGTCTAGGTAGGCCATGTCCGGCACAAGGCACAAGACCTGGGGAGCAGGCTGAGGTACTAAATGAGGTACTTCACCTCAGTTTTCACCAAGGAAAATGGAGGTGCTGCATCATACATGGGAGGAGACAGAGATACTGAGGAGGGGGGGGTCCTTACCGATCGGCAGGTCTGTGGAGAGGGGGAGGCATCACTGGCAGGAGGGGGGAGGGCTAAGCACGGAGAAGAGGTACCGGAAGTGGAAATCACAGCAGAAAGAGTGAGGGAAGCCCTCAGCTCCCTTAAGACGGAGAAAGCACTGGGGCCGGATAAATTACATCCCAGAGTGCTGAAGGAACTTGCGGATGTCCTGGCGAAACCCCTGGCGGAGCTTTTCACCATCTCACTGAGGACAGGGTGGGTGCCCCAGGACTGGAAGGTGGCGCATATAGTGCCTATCCACAAGGGGGGATCAAGGGAGGTGGCAGGGAACTACAGACCTGTCAGCCTGACATCGGTGGTGGGCAAGGTGATGGAGGGCATTGTCAAGGAGAGGCTGGGGGGGACCTGGATAAGTCAGGGTGCCTGGATGATAGACAGCATGGATTCATCCTGGGGAAATCATGTCAGACAAATCTGGTGGAGTTCTATGACTGGGTGGCGAGTGCCTTGGACCTGGGTAGACCAGTGGGCGTCCTCTTTCTAGACTTCACAAAGGCATTTGACTCTGTTCCTCACGTGGGCCTGTTGGATAAGCTGGGAGAAATGGGGATGGGGAACCAGATGATCAGATGGATAGGCAATTGGCTCCAGAACCCGGACCCAGAGGGTCGTAGTTGGCGGGATAGTCTCATCCCCAAGGAGGGTCATTAGTGGGGTCCCACAGGATCAGTCCTTGGGCCCTCTGCTGTTCAATGCCTCGTCTCTGACATAAGGACAGGAATCAGGAGTGAGATGAGTCTCTTTGCGGATGACTCGAAACTGGGGCGGTGGTGGATGGGGAGGAGGAAGGGTGGCCCTACAGGGGACCTGGAGGCTCTGGAAGATGGTCTAGAAAGTGGAAGCTGAGGTTCAATGCAGGGAAATACAAGGTACTCCACCTGGGGCCAGAAACCCGGGCAAGTGTACACCTGGGAGAGAATGCTACAAGTCTCGATGGCTGAGAGGGACCTGGGGGTGGTGGTGTATGTCAAGATGAACAACTCTGAGGACTTGTAGGAGGGCAGTAGCCAAGGCCAACAGGATGCTGGGATGCATCGTTGGGGATCACCTCCAGAAGGAGGAAGTGATACTCCTTCTGTATAACTGCTTGGTGAGGCCGCACCTTGAGTACTGTGTGCAGTTTTGGAGCCACACTTAAAGAGGGACATTAACCTCCTGGAGAGGGTCCAGAGGAGGGCAACAAAATGATTTGGGGCTTGGGGACAGGACCTATGAGGAGAGGCTCGAAGAGCTAAATATGTACACATTGGAAGAGAAGGGACCGGGGACATGATAGAGGTCTTCAGGTACATGAAGAGGGTAAATAGGGAGGAACAGTCAGGGTGCTTGAAGGAAGGAGGAGGGGCCACTGAGGGCATGGGTGGAAGCTGGAGGAGAAGATTCAGGGAGAAAGGAGGAGGTGCTACTTCACTGAGAGGGGTGGTGGAGCCATTGAATGCGCTGCCTAGGGGCTGGTGGAGGCAGAGACAGTGGAGGGGTTCAAGAGGGGGTGGAACAGGTACAGGGGAAGGGTTCTGGAAGCAAAATCCAATGCAGCAAGAATATCTGGAACTGGGAAGGGAGAAGCCAGAGAAGGCGAGGGGGGCAGCAAGGTCAACACCCAGGGTGGGGGCTGACCAAACGAGCAGACACGAAAGACCGTTAGGCCTATTCTGCTGGCATTTTAGTATGTTAGTATGTCCACAGCCCCTCCCTGATCTACTACTTTGGTCAACCAGTCAAAGAAATCTATCAGATTTGTCTGGCATGACCTTCCCGCTGTGAATCCATGCTGCCTTGGGTCCTGTGCCCCTCTGGCCTCTAGATACTCAACAAGTCTTTCCTTCAGAAGTGATTCCATCATTTTCCCTACCACTGAGGTTAAACTAACAGGTCTGTAGTTTCCTGCTTCTGCCTTGCTCCCACTTTTGTGAAGGAATCACATCTGCCCTCCTCCAGTCCTCGGTACCACCCATCCTTCCATGATTTGTTAAAGAGGGTAGTTAGTGGTGTCACTAGTACTACCCTTAGTTCTTTTAGAATTCTGGGATGAATCCCATCAGGCCCCATTGCTTTGTCCACCTTCAGTTTTAAGAGTTCTTTCAGAACCCTTTCTTCTGTAAATGGGCTGGTATCAACTTCTGTATCCAGAGTGTTTCTGCTGTTTGTTTTAGGTACCTCCCCCTCTTCATTTGTAAATACTGAGCAAAAATATTTGTTTAGTATCTCTGCCTTTTCACAGTCACCCTCTGCCCACCCTCCCTCCTCTTTATTAAGCCTCACTAACCCTCCCTTGGTCTTCCTTCGCTCCCTGATGTACCTATAAAAGGTTTTATCCCCCTTCTTAACTGAGTTGGCTATCTTTTCCTCGGTTAGGGCCTTTGCTGTTCTGACTGCCTTCCCAGCATCCTTTTGCTTTAACTGATACAGTTCTCTGTCCTGCTCCTTCTGTGATTCCTTGTACTTCCTGAATGCTTTCTTTTCTCTTGAACCTTCACTGCCACTTCCTTTGAGAACCACAGTGGTTTCTTACATCGTTTGTTTTGTTTGCTTCTCACACAAGGCTCGCTTACCTCTGTGATGGCAGTTTTATTATTCTCCATTGTTCTTCACCCTCCTTCCTGCCCATTTGCTAGTGCATTCTTAGGCACTCACCCATTTGGCAAAGTCAGCTCTCCTAAAGTCCAGTACTTTTGCCTTTGTATGGCTTGACTCTATTGCTGTGTTTATTGTAGAACCATACTGTTCGATGGTCACTAGTTCCAGATGGCTACCCACTTCTACATCTGTGATCCTCTCTTCATCTCCATTTGAGAGAACCAGGTCTAAGATGCTCCGTCTGCGCATGGGCTCCAATACTAGTTGTCTAGGCATGCCCCCTGTAGGGCATCTAGAATAACCCCACTCTTCGAAGTGGCTGCTGCAACTGCACTCCAGTTAACATCTGGCATATTCAGATCACCAATCAGCAATATCTCCCCTTTTTCTGCCATTCTAAGTATTCTTTCTATCATTTCCTTGTCCATTTCCTCCCTCTGAGAAGGGGGTCTGTATACAACCCCTGTGCGGATTGTCGTGCCATTGCCTGTCTCCAAATTTACCTACAGAGCTTCTTCTCCTCCCTGTTTTCCCTTTTGTTCTGTTGTTTTGATTCCTTCCCTTATGTAAAGAGCTACTCCTCCTCCTCCTCTTTTACCCTCCCTGTCCCTCCTGTAGATAGTGTATCTGGTATGTTTACGTCCCAGTCATGGTTATGTGTGTACCATGTTTCTGTGACTGCCACGATATCCAGATGTTCCTCCTCCATCAAGGCCACTAATTCAGGAAGCTTGTTACTCAGACTACGAGCATTGGTACTCATTGCTCTACATTTTTGATGGCTTTACCTTCTTTGCAGCATCCCCACTGACCTTTCTACCTCAGTCTTTTTCTCATTTAGTACTCTGTTTTGTAGGAGAGGCTGGGATTTTCCTGCTGCTTATCAGTGCCTCCCCTTGACTAGTTTAAAAGCTTGCCAATGAAGCATTTAAACCGACTGCTCAAAAGATTTGTTCCCTTCCTGGACAGATGCAGACCATCCTGCCAGTATAGGCTGGTGTCCCTCCAGGTGGAACCCCAGTCCCCAATGAAGCCAAACCCCTGTGCTCTACACCATTTTTCCAACCATTCATTAAACTGCATGGTGCAGAGTATCCTCGCCTCACTCATGCCATTGACAGGCAGCACCTCAGAAGGATATTGTGTGTGCTACTTGTCGTAGGCCCTCCCAATTCCACAAAGTCCTTCTGCACTGCTCTAATCTCATGATGAGCCAAGTCATTTGTCCCTAGGTGGACAATGACGTCCAGCTCGAGACTCCGTGCAGCTGTTCTTGTGATCCGAGAATCGCTTCCTGTCTCTCCAAGCCATGGCACCAGGCAGGCACCTTACTTCAGTTTTCCCTGCACCCCCCAGTTCTAGCCCCCTAATAATTGAGTCCCCCACCAGGAGCTACTTCCTTTCCTTGTGGTGTCCTCTGCCTCCTTCTTGTGGGCCTCCCTTGTGACAGTTGTCCCCAGCCTCCTTAGTCTCCTCTGCGGGTGCATCCATAGGGGAGCTATGCTCCCCCAGAATGGTGTATGGATTGTGGTGTGGAACAACTGACTGTGTGCACCTCTGTTCCACCATCCTCACCCTCCCTGAGCCCACTGTGGTCCAACTGCTGTGCTTTCTTCGCAACCTCTGAGGTAGTGGTGGTGGCTCTGGTGCTCCCTGGATGGGAAGGTTCCTTCCTACCGTCCATTGTGGCCTGGGAGAAGATTCCTTACTACTGTCCAGAGTGGCCTGAAGGACGGGCAACATCCTCCTCAGGGCAGAGAGTTGTCTGCAAATAGGGCATCTCAGCCTCCAGAAAGACTCCGGAAGACTGCTGCCACAGCCATTACATTGCATTACTCCCCACATTTTTGTTTTTGTTTTTTGTGTGTGTGTGTGTGTGTGATTGGTTTGTTATATAGAAATATATATATTATACAATGTGTAGCTTATATTGTCAGTGCAGTGTGCTAGAGAGGATATGACAGTGATATGCCTTGCACTCTTGACACTCTTGAGGAAATGATGTCAGAACCCCAGGTATAAGGAACTATTTCAGGGGTGGGTGGGGTGAGGGGTGGGAAGGGGTTGGGCCTAAACTGTGCCTCACAAAACAATCAGCTAAAGCTCTGACCCACCGCTGCGATGAGTGCCTTCCTGTTAGCAAGATGCCCTACCCAACAATTTGACAGAGAAAATACCCTGCTAATCAAACATAGAAAAATCCACACATCCAAGTCAGACACAGGTAAACCTCAACAGCCCCAAAACAGACCTGGTGGTTTGTGCTCTGAAAGCTGTCAGCCCCAAAATAAGTCAGCTGTGCTTTAAACTCTTCCTGCACTGAAAATCTTAAGAATTGTAACAAACAAACGTAAACCTAGATCCACCTCCCTCTGTTGCTTGAAAGACTGTCTTTTCCTATTTCACAATGCAGGTTTTGCTATGACAACTCCTTAACCACAGTAACTTATTTAAAAATAGTTTATCACAAACTCCTACGCACCAGTAAATTATTTAACTTTAATATTAACTGGCTTGCCCCAGAGGCAAACCATTTCAAGGAGGCTATTCAGGCCATCCACTTCACATAGCTCATAGAAGCCCCTACCAGGACTAACTACTGGACCATCACTAGCACACTACTCGATTGGGCACTCACCAACCATCCTGAACACACTTCTAATGCCACTGTCCTCCTAGACAGTATCAGCGACCACTCCTCTATCATGTTCAACTGGACCAATAAATTCACCAAACCCCCTCCCAGAACAGTCACAAACAGAGTACTAAGGCCTGGTCAAGCTGACCAGCTAAGAGCTGATCTTCAGAACACCAACTGGTCAGCTATGTATGAGGCTCCTGACGTGGATAGTGCACTGGACCACTTCATCCTCCTCTTCAACACTATCTGTGATACTTATGCCCTTATTAAAATTCAGAAAATCAAGGGCCATTACAACCCCTGGACGATCCCTGACATCCTGGGACTTATGAAATACCGAGATCAAACTCTGGCACATAGAGTCACAGGGAAGCAGTCAGACACTGCAAAGTACAAACAAGCTAGAGATAAATGCACCTGGGCCATCCACACAGCCAAAAACCGCTACTACAAGGTGGCCTTGTCCAAACACTGGAATGATGGATGCAAATTCTGGGCAAATCTTAAATAGGCTACTGGTAAGGAGCCAAAAACTGCCCCTGACATGATCAGTGTAGATGGCTCTCCCATCCTTGACCCTAAAACAATAGCCGACATTCACGGACCTAGCCTTCACGGACCTCAGTCATGTCCTCCCCCTGACTTCTTCCACCCGGGCAACCCTATTACAGGCCCTCAGTCCTCTGCATATCCCCTCTTTCGGTTCAAGGCCATCTCCCTAGGGGATGCAAGGAAATACCTTTCAAAGGTGCTTGGTAAGGGAAGATTCAGTGGGGACTCCCTTGATCTGAAATTAATCGCACTCTCCTTGGAAGAAGTCCTGTCTCCACTCACCCACATCCTTAACTTGTCACTTAGACTAGCGGTGTTCCCTCATAAATGGAAAGCCGCAATAGTCACTCCCATACATAAGAGTGGGGACCGTGCCCTTACAGAGAACTATAGACCCATCTCCTTGCTTCTGCCACTGTTGAACACCCTTGAACAAATAGTTGCAGACCAACTGGTCGAATATGTTGACAAATACAAACTCCTCTGCCTCGAGCAGCATGGCTTTAGAACCGGGCATAGCACCACCACAGCTCTACTAGAGTTCACGGGTCACATTCACAAATCTCTTGATCGTGGACAACTCTCCGGAGCAATCTTTATCGATCTGACTAAAGCATTCAATACTGTTAATCATGCCCTCCTAACTGAGCAACTTGCCACGACGGGCCTGGCTCCAGAGGCAGTTTCATGGTTTTGTAGCTACCTGGACTGCAGATCCCAGCAAGTTAGAATTGGCTCAACCCTCTTGGACAGCAAGCCTGTCTGCTCGGTTGTCCCACAGGGGTCTATACTGGGTCCTCTCCTATTCAGCTTATTCCTGAATAGTCTCCCTCAAGCCAGCCAGTGCCGCATTCTACTCTATGCCGATGATGCAGTTGTCTTCACGCATGGCTCAAATCCAGTTGAACTTGAGCAGCAGCTTCAAAGTGACTTTGCTAGTCTTGAGAAGTGGTTCCTAGATCATAAACTAATCATGAACTATAAAAAAACTAAATCCATGTTGTTCTCCAGCCACCTTAACAAGCACTGTTGCTACCCCTATCAATACACAATCTTGCAGGGGCCCTCCTTGATCTGGTCCAACATTTTAAATACCTCGGGATCACTATTGACAACTCGTTGTCCTACACTTTCCATATTGACAACACGGCCAAAGCAATCACTAAACGTATTCAGTGGCGGCTCTACACCATGGCCCGCCAGGGCACGTGCCCCGATAAAAAAATGTTGTGCCCCAGTTGGTGCCACATATGGTGCAGAGCTTCCCCCACAGTAACAATATATCAGTGCCCTGGCTGCCATCTGTTGTGCCCCAGCTGTGCCCTGGTAACCATTTGTGGCTAGAGCCGCTACTGAACGTATTGGGCAGTTTTATCATCATAGGCACAGTCTTACCCCTGAAGCCCTTAATGTAGCTGTCCACAGCTCTGTGGGCTCCCTCGTTGACTACGACCTGTCTATATATAGCTCTGCCACTGACACTGCCCTACGCTGCTTAAAAACTGCCTTAAACAAAGCCTACCAGCTAACTGTTGGGGCATCTAGGCTGACTCACCCCTGTGACCTGTATACCACTGCGCAATGGCTCTCGCTTAATGGTCGACTTAAATTCCAAACTTGCCTTCTGGCAAAAAAAGTCAGCCTTGGAACACTCCCGCCTGGGGTTAGTCAACTCCTGATGCCTTGCACTAACCTGTGGCACACACGTAACTCTGAACGTCAGACCTTCATTGCACCCAGACGTCGTACTTCCCAAGGCCAAAGGTCTTTTGCTCACCATGCCCCGCTTTGGTTCAACTCCATTCAGGAAGACCTGGTACATATGCCTATGCTGGGTGCTTTCAAAGTCCGACTCAAGCAACGCCTGCTAAATGACGCCTGCTGCGACTATCATCCATAGCTTCGCCACCCCTCTCTTCCCCCTACTCCCTTGCTCTTCCCCTAATCCTTCTCCCTCCCTCCCCTGGCCTCCCCTCCCAACTGCTGCCCTCATACTCCCATCCCCCCCAGCTTAATTTGTCGCAATACTGCTCGCTCATTTTGTGGCACTTGGGGCTCCTCCTCTCAACATCTTGTTCCATTCCACCCCTCAAACCCTATCTTCCTGCAGACAAATGACTGGTTTCACCGTCAGGCATCTTTTACCCTTAAGTGTGTTAGTTAGACCCCATTTCCCCTATCCTAACCTCCTGTGTAACATGTACTACTCTGGTATACCTGTTGTATCTACTTCCACTGTAATACTGTACTAAGCTGTTTGTATTGTGATCATGATGTGGAACCTATGTAAAGAGCTCTGTGCTCAAGTGGTGTTATCCGAGACTTTAATAAATAAATACGAAATATTACCACTGCTGCCAATAGGAAGTTAGGGGATTTAAATAGGCTTCAGTTCTGCCTCACACCTGAGGCTAGGGTCCAGGAAGTAAAAGGGACAGTTCTATTCATCCTGGATTATGGTAATGTGGTATATGGTGCAGCCTCTGAAACTAGCCTGCACAGGGTCCATACTACCCTTAACAAAGTATTGCTGCTTTGTTTTAGGCGCAGATTGCCTTATGCACACATGCAGCCTTTACATTGGGACATGATGGCTTCCTCTGATGGACCGAATCAAGCTCCACTCCTGCCTTCTAGGGAAGAAAGCCCTTCTAGGTCTTCTACCCCCTCCCTACAAGCCTTATACCATCCGTTCCCGGCTGAGCACTCCACAAGAAGTGTTACAAGACATGCCCTAGCAGTAAGGGCCCCCACCTGGCTAAATGAGCTCCCCAAGCCACTACTAGTCTTACTCGCCTTGGTCAGTTCAAGTCTGAAATTTGAAAGACCATCTCCCCTTCAGTACAATGTTGTTGTAAAGAACACCCCAGCCATTTCTAGCCCTCCTGGTGCCCCCTGACACAATATGGCTTGGCTGTGGCGACCCGTGGCGCCTAACAATCTCCCACTGATCCCCCACCTACCCACCCCTTGGTCCCATTCCCCCACCCCCTCACCCATTAGCCCTCCTGACCCTCCATACCCCCACCACCACACCCGATTAGCCACCCGACCCTTAAGCTATCACCTACCGTTGTGTTCTCCCCCTCACCCATCTAGCCTGTAGCCTACTCTCCCTTAATGGCTGTACTTGTTGTGGTCACATTAATTGTTCCTTCCAGAAACCTATCTAAGCTCTATAGCTGCATTCTGGGAATTCTCATACCTTGTACATAGTTGGAATCTACACTTTATTTACCTAATCTGTTATGGGACTATTTTCCTCTGTATCATGTAATTAAGTGATAGCTTTTGCAATGTATTCTGTCTCTCCCCAGCCTTCTATTTGTAATGCTGTATAGCCTTTTTTTTTTGTTGTTGGTTTACACTTTTTGTCATTCACTCTGCGGCTGGGGGGTGATACCTGTGTTCCCCAGTCCGGTTGGTCTCACACCTCCTTGCCTGCTCAAGTCCGGTGCTCTACCCTTCCTCCAGTTTGTGCTACAGCTGCATCACGGCAGATGCATTACCCCACCACCACGAAGCTGGGGTCAGGATCAGGGGAGCAACCTGGAGTCAGAGTGGCGAGGTGCTTTCAGACCTCCATCATACAGCGCACCGAGGAATTATTTTATTAGTATTTTTCCTGGTTTCTCTCGGCCCAGGCTTGCAATGACGCCAACGCCACCACTGTGTGTGCTCTCATGCACCATGTGTCAGATGCCGCCCATGCTGAACCTCCGTTTCAGCCGCCACACGCCATGACCCCCAGCCTCCGCCAGAAGTCGACATAGCCGCAGCTTCCCCATCCCTCCCTCCCTGAAGAAGGAGAGCAATCACTAGGATGCTCAACCCTTCTCCCTCCCAGCTGACCCCCGATGACCCAGGCTCATTCCCGAACCTGGGTCACTGGTGTGGTGCGAGGTGTAGCGTCCAGTGCTCAACCCTCAGCGCCATTTGGCCGGCCTGCCGTATAACCTTTTTAATGATGTGTAACTGACAATGCCTACTAGCCGCTTCTGTTTTTCTCCACTGTCCATGTACTTGATGTACCCCCATCCTCTGTTCGATGAGGATCTGTTGTAAATGAGCTTTTAGCTCAAAGGCTATAACTCCGATTTTACAATAAATAAATAAATAAATAAAGTTGTTAAACATCCTGGTGCACACACCATACTAACTCTATCTAGCACCAACAAATGTCCTGGTGCACACACCATACTAATTTTATCTAATATCTAACTCAACCTATTAAACATCCTGGTGCACACATCATACTAACTCATTCTGTTAAACATCTTGGTGCACACACCATACTGACTTTATCTATCACTGTTAAACAACCTAGTGCACATATCATACTAATACTGTCCAACACCAATAAACATCCTGGTGCACACACCATACTAACTATATATATCACTGTTAAATATCCTGGTGCACACACCACACTAACTCTATCCAACACCAATAAATGTCCGGCTGGTGCACACACCATACTAACTTTACTTATCACTGTTAAACATCCTGGTGCACTCACCATACTAAATCTATCCAGCACCAATAAACGTCCTGGTGCACACACCATACTAACTCAACCTAGTAAACATCCTGGTGCACACACCATACTAACTCTATCCAGCACCAATAAATGTCCTGGTGCACACACCATACTAACTCAACCTATTAAACATCCTGGTGCACATTCCATACTAACTCAACCTGTTAAACATCCTGGTGCACACACCATACTAACTCAACCTGTTAAACATCCTGGTGCACACACCATACTAACTCTATCCAGCACCAATAAATGTTCTGGTGCACACACACTACTGACTCAACCTATTAAACATCCTGGTGCACATTCCATACTAACTCAATGTGTTAAACATCCAGGTGTACACACCATACTAACTCAACCTGTTAAACATCCAAGTTCACACACCATACTAACTCTATCCAGCACCAATAAACGTCCTGCTGCACACACCATACTAACTCAACCTATTAAACATCCTGGTGCATATTCCATACTAACTCAACTGGTTAAACATCCTGGTGCACACACCATACTAACTTAACCTGTTAAACATCCTGGTGCACACACCGTACTAACTCTATCCAGCACCAATAAATGTCCGGTGCACATACCATACTAACTCAACCTATTAAACATCCTGGTGCACACACCATACTAATTCAACCTGTTAAACATCCTGATGCACACACCATACTAACTCAACCTGTTAAACATTCAGGTGCACACACCATACTAACTCTATCCAGCACCAATAAACGTCCGGTGCACACACCATACTAACTCAACCTATTAAACATCCTGGTGCACACACCATACTAACTCAACCTGTTAAACATTCAGGTGCACACACCATACTAACTCTATCCAGCACCAATAAACGTCCGGTGTACACACCATACTAACTCAACCTGTTAAACATCCTGATGCACACACCATACTAACTCAACCTGTTAAACATTCCGGTGCACACACCATACGGACTCTGTCCAACAGCAATAAACATCCTGGTGCACACACCATACTAACTGCCACTTACATACATTATGATCCTAAACAAGTTAAAACCTCCCAGTGCCTAATTCTCTCCTGGGTTGCACCTGGAAATGAGCTTCAGCTCAGTGTGATTTTCCTGGTCCATATTTCTAAATATTTTACATTTTATGTTTTACAAGTTTAACCAATTAAGCCGATTTAAAAAAAAAATGCCACACTCAGCTGTATTCTTAATGTTGACACTGGATTACAAGACATACAAATATACCAATTACACATTCCTTTTTTTAGAAGCTTGTATTCTACAACTTTCAGACTTACTGTGTAAGCTATATGAAAGCCCCCCTAAAAGGAGGGCTTATGCTCCCAATTTAGGTATCCCTATCCTCCTCATACCCCACTCCCCGAGCTAGGGAATCTGTTAGCGCTCTGGGGGATTTTGGCTGCTGGATACCTCAAGGCAGCAGCAGAGAGGAGGTTTATGGAGTATATAAGGGAGCAGACAGCAGGTTTTGGGGCATTTTCAGCCGGGGCATTAGGCTGGGGCTGGAGGAGCAGAGATATGTGTGGTCAAGGAAGGGAGCTCGGTGGTCCAGTTGGGCCAGTGGGGGGAACCCCCCAAGTGCAGACAGGGCTGCTTTCACAGCATCATGGCGACGAGAAACTGGGGGAATGGAGCTCTGCAGGGAAAAGGATGGTTAACCAGGTCCTGTGTCATTGGGGGCGGGGAATGTAGGTGGTAATGGGGGGTCAGAGAAGGTAGCAGCCCATAGAGACCCCTTTTAGAGTGCATTTTCCTGGGCTGCCAGGGCTGTGGGGGCAGTGGCAGGGTCCCCACAGGAGGGAAGCTGGTGGCAGTGGATATCCCTCATACCCGGTGTGGAAGGGCAGCCTGGAGGTGCAGATGGAGCCATGGGGCCCTTCACCCAAAAATTGATGTAAGTGAATGTGTGAGTGACTGGTTTGGGGACTGTACACAGTGTAACTCATTTTAAAAACTGGTAGAAGGGGCAGGTCCTGGGGTGCTGGCACCGAAAGGCTGGGTAAGTCGCAGGTCAAAAGACAGGCCTTGGAGAGGCTAGCCCTCGGCTGGAGCTTAATGCTAGCCCAGGATGTGCTGAGGGGGATGTGGGCCTTGCAGGGATCCCCCTTAGAAGGGACTGCTGGAAGCAAAGCAAGTTTGGGCCACTACTTCTGTGAAGGCAGGCTGTTTGGAGGGGCCTGGGCAATGGCAGTGCCCAGGGGCTCTCCAAGTGGCAGGACAGTCAGTAGCAGGGGGCTACAGTACTGAAGCAGGGCCAGGTTTTGGGGCCACTGCACCAGTGGAGCAGTGAAGATGAGAGGCTAAGTGAAATAAGGAGCAGGTGCTGTGAGGGTAGCATCAGTAAAGAGCCAAGTTTGAGTGGGTTATGGGGCCTGGGTCATAAGGAAAAATCCTGGTACCCCTTGTGGCTTGGGCCAGCACCCAGGGGCCCGGTGGGGGAAGCAGACCGGTTTGAGGGCATCAACCAGTGCCAGAGTGAGAGTGGATAACCTGGCAGTAAAGAGAAAAAAGGTCTGGCTTTCCAGATCAAGAAAGCCAGGCGATTGAGGGTTCTGAGTCAAGAGGTCCGTGGATAAAACATCCAAGCAGAGAGAGTAGGAGAATCCTTGCTTGTACTGCCTTTAAAGCCACCAGTTTTGCTGCTCTAATTGCTTCCAGCCAGAGGGTTTGTAAAAAGGTTTGATTAGCCCCGTGGAGCTGCTTTATTTATTTGGATGAAGTATGTGACGCCTGCATTGCTGGAATCATTTGTGATGCAGAAGCAAAATAAAGAAGCTAATTGGGAGAAGATTGGCAGTGATGTGCTTTATTTAAACTGAAAGGGGGGGGGCTAATGAAATGGAACCCCTTTTCCCCCCTTCCTTGCAGCTAAATTAATTTTTTCACAAGTTTTGATTCCAGATGAATTTTTCACCCTGCCTTAGGTGGGACCAAGGGGCTCGGGGACTCGAGAAGTTCAGAAGGTGTGCAGCGTGGAGTTCCTGGTCTAGTGCCAGCATTCGGGGAGAATCCTGATTCGATGGGTGAAGCTTGAGAGTGCACAGGTGATTGAAGACACCAGTAAGGTAGACCAAATCTTTCCTGCCTTGTGTGGGAGTGCATTTTCACGGTGACCTAGCCTTGAGGTGGCCCCTCCTAATGCCCTGGAAGATCTACATTTGTTATGCTTCTAGACGGGGGCAGGAGGGTTACATGTAGCACAGCCTCCTCTGCCAAATTTCTACAGGTTACATGGTCAATTATGGATTTTTCAGGGGTTGCAAGTTAGGTTAGTCCTTGAGGTTAAATCCTACTCACCTCACCCCAATCTGTAATCCTCTGCAGTTCCAAGGTCAGTTCTGTCTAGTGTTTAGAAGTTGCCAACAAAATTACTTACGCATATTCTGTGTTCCAATGCACAAGTCCTAGGAGTCTGCTTTCCGTGCCCTTTTCCAGTAGGAGAACACTTTGCACAGCATGGTAGTTAGAATTAAGGGTCAAATGCAAATAGTAAATTGAAAAGTTTTCAAATTTACCAAAGACTTATGCAACAAATGTTTGAAGTGCAGGGCATTTTATTGCAATTAGTGACCGGCTGAATGCAGCTGTTGGCCTGCGGTTAGGGCCTCTAGTGCACTGCGGCGCTTTCTCCTGATTTCTGCAGCAGGGCTCCTAGGTTTCTATGGCAGCCTTTTCTGATTTCTGAGGCATAATTTATTCACTTACGTGGCAGCATGCAGCACTGCCATTGTCTGAAATATGATGTGATGGCATTGATGACATCACATGCCCAGCATACAGGAAGGGCTTCTAATTGAGATAGGGAAGAGAGCCAGGCACTAAGGCAAAACTGTTCATTTGAATGTAAATTCACCAAGAAAAATAAATTCTGCAGCATTATATACATTCTGCAGCATAATGTCAATTCTGCCGAAAATTCTGAGGCTGCAGAATTAGAGTTCCAGAGGCCTTGCCTGAGGTGAAGCTTAGGATCACTAACCCCAGCCGGTCATTCATTCATCAAGAAATGCCCTGCACTAATGTTGTTATTGTGATTATAAACATTTAGAAAAAAGTTGTAAGTTTAATTTCACTGTTTTTCGTTGTTATTTACTCTGGTTTTGCAGGTTTGCTGAACCAGTCATTTATAACAAATTAAATGGGAGGTGACACTCTCACAACCATTTGAGATGGCTTACCTACAGTGCCTTCCTCTGACTGCAGAAGCACTGTAGATATGCAAATGAGGCAACAAGGCATTCCAGGTAGTCAAATGATGTAAAATGGCAATCTTTAGTGAACATTTGGTGAGAACTAACAGCACAGAAAACAAACGCCGTCATTATCACACTTTGTTGAACTCTCTTGAAACTGTAAGTTTTTTTTCTTTCTTACAACAAATTTCTGGAGCATGTCACTCTAATATCAATAATGGTATGGAGCTGGGATGGATAACGGGTGATAAGAACACTGAGTTGGGATATAAGGACTGAGAACGATGCTTACAACCTTGTACAGTCACTGCCCCTTACCATGATCACAATATTAACACCGACTCTGCAGCTATTCAGGATCCTGCTTTTGAGTCACATGATTCTAAGCAGTGGGTTTATGATGCACTGCAACACAGTTTGGTACAGTAAATACATTATGCAAAAAACAAAAAAAGCAAAGGACAGAAAAAGACCTGAACAGTTCGTGCAGTCTGTCCCAAGACTACAACCTGGAAACCTTTTTACATTAGCTATAGCCCTTATACTCCTGTATCCTTTTTACATTATCTCATCTTATAACTCCCTTAAATGCATCCCAACTTCTCTTGAACCCTGACACTGTCCCTATATTACCACAATCATGTCTGGAACTTTGTTCCACCCAGCCAGCACTCTCTCTGTGTAACAGTAATTTTTAATGTCTGTTTTGAATGTCACCCTTCCAGCTAAGTCACCCTTCCAGCTTAAGCATATGACTCCCACTAAACATTCTAGCTCTTAAGTAAACTTTTTTGTGTCCACTCTGTTGAACCTGTTCATTAACTTGAAAGTCTCTATCATGTCCCTCTCTTCCTTCTGTCCTTCAGGAAGTACAAGCTAAGATTTTTCAGTCTTTCTTCGTACGTGTTGCCTTGTTGTCTGTGGATTTTCTTTGTTGCCCTTCTCTGCACTGTCTCTAATCTATCCTTATTCTTCCTGAGACGTGGACCCCAGAACTGCACATGATACTCCAGGTATGGCCTGATCAATAGTTTATACAGGAGCAGTATGTTGTATTTATTTAGTTTTTGTTGAGGAGAGTTTATTTTCAGCTCTGTCCAGGCAGGGGTAACAGATATAAACTGACATACTGAATCAGGTTAAGCGGTTGGTGGTTTCTAATGAATGGGGACAGGACTCTGTGGAAATTCCCCATCTCTTTTCGAGAAGTACCATGGGATCTTTAATGTCCTCCTGAACAACCACCAGAACAGGCAGATGGGACCTCAGTTTAACATCTCAAATGAAAGACGGAACCTCAGGAGTGCAGCACCCCTCCATGCTGCACTACAGTGTAGGTACTGGGGGTGTACCCCAAGTTCCTGGTGAGGGGCTAGAACCTACAACCTTCTGATCTTCTGACATCAGAGGTGAGTGTGCAACTTGCTAAGCCACAAACACTAACATACGTACAATGGTATAATGTTCACATTGGTGTAATAAAGTAAACAGTGAAGGCACCAAAATTAGGGTTCCTAATGTGGGTACAGTGTTACACGGCTAAGTGGATGGTATATTTCCAACGGACTGCATAATTCTAAATAGCTTATTTTGTCCCAGAGGCCAAGGATCCATTAAACAGCACAGGAAACGCATGTTAATTGGCAGCAGTTAGTATTACACCTATTTATAGAAATGAAATTCATATGTATTAAATCAGTGATCTATATTTAACTTTACCTGGATGAACACTGCTTTGGAAAAAAAATGTGATTTCAACAGTGGTCTTTTTATGGACAATTTTCTGCACAGTTCTCTTCATGGAACCAGTAATTTTGAGGGCTTTTTTTTATTTCTTGGATTGTGGGCAGAATTATAAGCTTGAGCTGTTGATCAGTCTGAATCAATCTTAGAGTATTGTACACAAACCGTGCCATAGATGAAACTCCAGATCACAGATTCCATGAACGGAACTGTAACAGAATGCTGTCCATAAAAACAAAACAATGCAGCCAGCACGGTGGCGCTGAGGGCTGAGGTGCTGGATGTCTTACCGCGCTCTACGCCGGTGACCTGTGTTCGGGAATGACCTCGGGTTGTCAGGGTACCAGCATGGGGGGGGAGTAGGACTGAGCGTTGACTCTCCTCTCCCAGGTGGGAGGGTCACCCGTCCGTAGTCCTGCCGTCACTAGATGGAGGTCCAGTGGCAGACGTAGGTGGTAACGGAGTGACTGGTAGGGTGGGATGTCCCGTAGGGCATGACTTGCACATGCCTCCAGATGCAAGCATCATGTTGGGGACGAGCAGTATCAGAATGGGTAGAAAAACATTAAAATGGTAAAAAATACCTATGGGGGGAAAAACAATGCAAAAATACAGTTTTTCTATATAGTTTTGTTATTCATGTAGCATAAATATGGATCTTAGAGAAATTAATATCATTTCTGAAATTAGGAACATTATAACCATCTGCCTAATAGAAATAATTTCCTGTCCTCTTTAAATTGGACTGTGAATTGATAGCGGTTTATGGAGCCTTACACCGCTAGGTCACAGGTTTGAATTAAGTTCAAGGTCAGTAGTGGCTAAAAAACATTTTTATCTGATGGCTGTTCAGTGGCCTGGGTGAAATGAGTTACGTGAGTTCTTAGTCCCATTCTTTTGGACAGGCTCACACATTGCAACATCACGAGTACAACTGCCACTAACTGGCACATCTGTTGGCAGTCTAACATACTAACATACTATTTGCCAGCAGATTAGGCCTTATGGTCTATCGAGTCTGCTCGAACCTTAGATCCTTAGTTGGGTGCCGAGACCCTCCCATCCCTTGTGCTCCAGAAACCCGTATCATCCATCCCCACCCCCCTGGGACAGGCCATCATCTGATACATCCACTTTCTGTGTCTGTCCCACCCTCTCTTGAAGCCCTCCCTGTGGATCTCTGAACCAGCTCACCAGGCAGTGCATTCCAAGGGTCCACCACCCTCTCAGTGAAAAACTCCTCCTCTTTCCCCTTACCCTTCCACCTTCCAACTTCAAACCATGCCCTCTGGTGATACCTCCCTGCTTTAGTCTAAGATCCCTCCATGTTTACCCTATTTATTCTCTTGGAGGTACTTGAAGACCTCAATCATGTCCCCGTCTCTCCTCTCCTCCAATGAAAACAGGCAGAGCTCCTTAAGTCTGTCCTCATATGTCAAATCCCCTAGCCCTCGTATCATCTTTGTTGCCCTCCTCTGTACCCTCTCCAGGAGCTGTATGTCCCTCTTCAAGTGTGGTCTCCAGTACTGTACACAGTACTCAAGGTGTGGTCTAACCAGTCCATTGTACAGTGGCAGAATCACTTCCTTGTTCCTAGAGGTGATCCCCTTACGATGCATCCCAACATCCTGTTTGCCTTGCTAGCTCTCCTGCACTGCTCAGAGTTATTCATACAGCATCCACCATGACCCCTAAGTCTTTTTCCCTATTGAGGCCTCCAGCGCCTCCCTCCCAGGGTGTACCTGTGTTTAGGAGCCTCACCAAGATGCAACACCTTGCACTGGTGATATTGAAATTTAATTTCCATGTGTGAGCCCAGCTTCCAGGTGTCCAGGTCCTTTGCAGGGCCAACCTCCCTCTTCTCCTCAACTACTGCTCCCATCTTGGAGTCATCCGCGAAGAGACTCATTTCACACCTATACCCTCCCTGGTGTCCGATATGTATGCATTAAACAGGATCGGACCCAGGACCCTGACCTGCGGTACCTGTCCCACTACCAACCTCTCTAGGGTTCGAGAGCTCCACACAGACCACTACTCTGAGTGCGCCCAGCTAGCCAGTTTTCAATCCATCTGACCACATCAAAGGGCCTACTCCTAACCCCATCAGTTTCTCCACCAGACCATTGTGGGGGACAGAGTCAAACGCCTTGCTGAAGTCCAAGAATAATACATCCACAGGCTTACCCCCATCCAGTTCTGATGTTACCCATTCATAGAACTCCACAAGGTTGGTTTGACATGATCTACCTGGCACAAACCCATGTTGCCAACTATCCAGACCTCCCACCTCCTCCAAGTACACCCCCAATCGTTCCTTTAGTATACTCTCCATTAATTTTCCCACCACCGAGGTCAAACTGATGAGTCTATAGTTACCTGGTACTTCCCTCGACCCCCTTTATGGATTGTACACATGTGCCTCTCGCCAATCCCTAGGTACCCTCCTGTCTCAAGTGATTCATTAAAAGCTCCGCCAGGGGTGCAGCCAGTATGTCCGCCAATTCCCATAGTACTCTCGGATGAATGCCATCCGGCCTAGGAGATTCGTCTTTCTTTAGGGCCTTGAGGGCTAACCACACCCTTTTGGTGGAGATAGCATCATCCGTCCCCTCCACCTTACTGGCCTTTTTATCCTTACCCAGATGTGACACCCTTGGGGTACCTCTCTCTCCCTCTTGCTCCATTTCTGTTCTCACATGAGAAGAGAGGAAAGGAGAGATTAGATATGGAGTGTAAACAACCCTCTCACTTATGTGGTTGTCTAGTTCCACTGTGGCAGGACTGAGGTACATGTGTTGGGCAATGTGGGGTCTATTGATGGCTAAATATGAGTTGTTTAGTCCCCAGTGCTGTCAAGCTGGGGTCCTTAATGAGCATAGTCCAGTAGTTGAAGCGCAGGTGTTCACGCCTAATAAATAGACAGCTTCTATTGTATTATGTTTTAATATGTCAGTACTTTGCACTTCTATAATAAAAATCTTTGTTTCTGCTGTGAAATGTGTTTCACCTTTACTTTTCAAACTGCTTGGAAAAAGAACGTAATAGAATTCTATTACTGCAATGTCAGAAAATGCTAACTGCTTAGTGGCTTTGTGCATAGGTGTGGACTCACCAGAGATCTGCACAGTGGTACTGTAGAATGCCCTCCGCCTTCCTGCTAGCTATTCCCCTGGCTATGCAACCCGACATTCTATTTGCTTTGACTGCTTCCTGCACTGCACGGAGTATTTCAGGTCACTTGTGATGATCACCCCAAAATCCTTCTCCTCTTCTGACTTAATAACTTGCACACCATCCAGATAATATTTGCTATTTTGGTTCTTTGGCCCCAAGTGCATGATTTCACACTTTTTGGAATTGAACCCTGGGTGCACTGCCAAATAACCAACCACCTCCCAAACCTGGTTAGATCTTCTGATATTACAGTTCAAAAAAACAGTAACTAGCTTGTTTTCTGCTTCTCAAGTAAAATCTTTGTTTAGAAGGAAATATCCACTTCTAAATCATAACAGAAGCAATTAAAATATCAAACATCACGTATTTGTATTACATATTTAACATTTTTGTAGAGAAACGCTTCTCTGTAAAAACCTGCAAACAGATTAGCTGTTTCCCATTGAAATACACTGCCAGCCTTGCTAGCAAAGATTTTATGGTTTCATAAGACAAGGATTCTGCTGGATTCTTTTTCACCAGTAGTTGACAAAATAAAAACAAAATAATGAAAAAGGTAAGTAAAAAAACAAACAAAATACTACCAAGCTGTCTAAAGGCCCCAAACCTTCATGCTTTAAATCAGCTGTATGTGTCACAATTTTTGTTTTCAGAAATGTTTGTCTGGCACAAATATCAAGATACCCACTTTTCGTATCGTTTTCTTTTATTCTTGGAAAAAAATATGCTATTTTGAAGTTTTAAATCTTCCCACTCTCATGCCTACCACGAAAAGCATCAATATCTTGGTACAGTGCTATGCTATTTACTATCAGAAACGTGGCAACACCATCCTCATACATCCACAGTGTGAATCTAGTATGTACTGTACGTTCAACAGGTAACTTAAAAAATTGCGAGTGGAGGCCACCTTTAATGATGCGAGTCGCTAATTACAAAATGAGCTATAAAAGCTGTTTTAACAGTATCTGAGAAAACTAAAAATACCTGGAGGGTGAACCTGCTAATCGTCATCTAGCATGCTGTTGGGCTTTAGACGTTTTACAGTATGAGCTGAAATGGGCCGGTACACAGGGCTTCTATTAGTCAGTAGTAGCAGTCTTGCTTCAATGACATAATCACATCTCACGTTGGTGCCATCCTATGGCTAGATCGTGGCACGGACTTTGAAACTTGGGGATCTTTGTTTACAACATTTAAAAGCCGATGAAAATGGGTTAAAGCTCTTTAACAAAGGTAAGGAGCACTATCTTTTAAAATGTCACCCGCAGCTCTAGCGGACCATGATTTTGGATTTTTAACTTAGCGACCACTAAAAATACTTGTTTAGTTGTCCTTTAAGATCCACATCCTTAGCTATCCCAGTAGCATAAATGGTTGAGCCACTGGTTGCTCCACCTCTAGCCATGCTGGCAACTTGGGTTCAGGAATGGACTCAGGTTGCTGGGGGTCGGCCGGGGTGGCAGGAGAGGATCAAGTGTCAGATGGACTGCTCTCCTCTCCCGGGGAGGGTGGACTTATTGCACTGCTCCAGTACTGTCACAACATGAAGGTGTGTTGACTGGGCAGCTGGTGCACCAAAAACCTGGGACGACTGGTGACACGATACGTGGTGCACGTGTGCTCCCACACGCATGAGCAATTGTGTCACTGCCTTCTGTCAGCTATGGGGACAGAAAAAAGAAAATGTAGTTGGCAGATGATGCCTGGCTCACTTCCAACCAATGCTGCTGCCCAGTACTCCCAGTGCATCTGGATGTGGAATCCTGGGGGAAGAATGCCCTCCATCCCTTTCCTGGCCCACTACTGGGGCAAACCTTGGGGGGTGGCTTGGCTGATCAGTACCAGGGGAGACTGGCTGTTGGCTGGGGCAAAGAAGGCCAACCAGGCTCTGGGGAGAAAAGGCTCAACATAAAAAGATCTCTGTCCTTAGTAGGCACCTGCTAGTTAAACACAGACAAAAAACAGGGCTCAAATACTGCCAGAAAAGCTGGTGTTTCTAGAACAAACGAAGCACTAGTGGTGCGGAGGACCGAAGTGCTTGCGTCTCACCTGCCGTCATGCCAGCAACCCAGGTCTGGGAATTGACCAGGGTCACTCAGGGGTCTGCCAGGAGGAGGAGAACTGAAAGTCCAACGGGATGCTGTCCTCCTCTGGGAGGGGAGGAGGAGGTCTACTAGCTCCTGGCCATGATACTGCCATGTAGGTGACCATGGGTGCCAGTACCGCGGTGTGTGTACGGGCTTACTCCTGGACTGGGATGCACAGGCATGCATGCATTCATGCAGTCCCCACTCACATGGTGCCCAAGGAAGAAAGGACAAAAATGTTGGAAAAAGCCTTGCCCGTGGTGGGATAATACTGCATGCCTCCACAGGCTCCACACCGCCTACTGGGCTGTCCATCTCCACATCTGAAACTTAGTCTCCTC
The DNA here is from genome assembly GCA_016271365.2 of Neoceratodus forsteri. Taxonomy (NCBI): domain Eukaryota; kingdom Metazoa; phylum Chordata; order Ceratodontiformes; family Ceratodontidae; genus Neoceratodus; species Neoceratodus forsteri. Next base: position 1,101,514,917 of record CM057451.1, read on the forward strand.
CCAGGCCTGGGGAAAATGGGAGGATCTGCCACAAGGGTGGGGAATTTATGGGGCACTGACAGGCAGCAGACTGTAAGACCCAGAGATGGTGGGTGTCTGGGCAGGGAAAAGTGGCATGTGAAGATTCAAGGAATAAGGGGATCCAAAGCCTCCATAAAGTTAGGGAGGTCTGGGGGCATGCTCCCCCAGAAAATGTTTTTTTAAAACAGTGTAAACAATGTATTTTCCTGCATTTTAGAGCAATGTTTCATACTGTTTTTATACAGGACTGAAAGTGTAGCCTAGAGGTTAGAATAACAAGCTGTGAATAATCTTGGCACATCTGGCAGATATGGGTTTCATTTTCACAACCTCTACTTGCATACGTGTGACCCAGAGCAAGTTACATAACCTCCACAGTGCTCCCGGGTCATCCCTGAAAACAGGCCTCGGGCCTACTATGCTTTACTCGGTTGCCAAAAAATAAAAATAAAAAAGTGCCCCCCCCCCGAAACACACACAAAGTATCAGACTCAAGGCCCTTCACTAGTCATCACCTCAAACACACACACTCTAGCAGGGCCAAGATGCTCGTTGCCCTCCCTCAACAAATAAAATGTCTCTCCACAAACTCAGTCATGCCCCAAAGAACACAGAGCCCGTCCCAAAGCACTCCTCTTCATTCCCAAAGATTCACAACTGGAGCATGCTCCTTTGTAAATTCAATGTAACCCCCCATGGAAAAAAAGCTCATAATCAGGTTGCTCCCCGGTACATTCCCAAGTTACAGTATATCCCCCCCACAAAAAAGATGCTCTCAAGCAGGCTGCTTTCTCAGTAAAATCCGCACAGGTTACAACAGGAATAATTTGCAGCCTTCCCAGTTTGTGTTTTTCCAGTGACCAGGAAGGTGCCATTTGCTCTGTTTGGGGGGGGAGGCTCTGGTAGCACAACAAGCAGCAAGAAGAAAGCCTGGTGGAAGGCTTCTGAGACCAATGTAGGTGTCTCAGAAGGACGTTAACAGCCATAGCATACAGGCTGTCATGTTTCTACTGTACCGTTTTATTTAATTGCAGTTGTTATGCACTGAGAGTCTTGAGTGGCACCTACGTCCCTCTGAGATAGGTGTCAATTGAGCACACTGCAGTGGTTTGTTAGTGCCTGCCTGCCTGTCTGTCTGGCAGTAGGACTGAACTGTGAGTACTCCAGGTGGTGGAACTCCAACTGGAAACACATTGACAGGCCTGATAGGTTGAAGGAGCTCAACATGTATTTGCTGGAAGAGGGAAGGGAAAGAGGGGACATGATAGAGAACTTTAAGTACTTGAAAGGCGTACACAAAGTCAGGAAGGGAAGAGTGTTCCACTTAAAGGAGGGAGGGGTCACTAGGGGGACAGTCTGAAGTTGGAAGGTTTAGGAGGGAGATGAGGAGGCACTACTTCACAGAGAGAGTGGTGGCGGGCTGGAACGCTCTGCCGGAGGACTTAATTGCTCAAAGGACAGTGGATAGCTTTAAGTGGGGATGGGATTGAGTCAAGGGCAAGGTTAGTACAGACAAGATCACAAAGGGAGAAGGACGGAAAAGAAGAAGGAAGGAGGGTTTGGGTGGGGTGGGGCAGCTGTAGTGATATGAAACTAAGAGCTGCACAATCAGGCAGACTTGATAGACAGGACAGTCCTTGAGGACACCTCCTCATTCAGATATCTGGGTGTTTGGCTTGACCAACATCTCACCTTCTCTGGTCATGTGGACACCATCCTGAAAAAGCTGCACCCCAAGCTCAGCGCTCTATACGGGAACCGGAACTGGCTCCCTCTCCCGTCTAGGGGCAAACTTGTCCAGAAAATAATCCTTCCTATTTTCGATTACTGTGATGAAATCTACAGTGCCACTCCCAAGACCTCCTTAGCCAGATTGGATACCCTCTTCAACTCCTTCTGTCGCTTTGCTCTGGACTCTCCTCCTCTCACCCACCACTGTCAGCTCTGCCACTCCCTGGCATTTCCCTCCATCATTGTGCTAAATGTGTCTCTAAATTCTGGTTTGGATCGCTCCCATCCTATCTCACTTTCTCTCTATTAGTCCTCCCTCCCTCTGTCCACTCACTTAGATCTCACGATTCCCGCTCCTTGGTTGTCCCTTGCCAGTCTACCACTGTAGGCCAGGCTGCTTTCTCGTATCGCTTCCCAAAACTGTGGAATTCACTTCCTCACCAGACTTGCCACTCCTCATCCCCCTTCTTTATAACTTCAGCCCTACATAATTTCCTCTCTGTGAACTGTACCTGCAATTAATCCACCTGGTATTCCTGACCTGCTCCCCAACCTCTATCAATATATTATCTATTCTGAATTACAGCTCCCTTCCAGCCCCACTACTTTCTTTCCCTGCAGTGAACCCTACCTGGTGATTCCTTTGGGTTATTTACAACTACCAATGTAACTATCATTTAGATTCCTATCAATCCAAAAACTACCCTAAATTCTACTTCTGCACTCTAAAGCCATCAGATACCATCCACCACATCAGAAGAATGAGGACATAGCATGAGATTAGAGGGAGGCCAAGTAAGGGGTGATGTGAGGAAGTTATTTTTCACAGAAAGGATGGTAGATGCATGGAACAGCCTACCTCAGGAAGTGGTGGATATGAATATAGTGCAGGGCTTCATACAGGCATGGGATAGGCATAAGGGAGCAATACATATGAGTTCGAATATATAGGTCATTGACAGAGCAAAGGCCGATGGCAGATTTATAAGGTAGAAAAAGAAATGGGCAGACTGGATGGGCCTTGCGGTCCTTATCTGCCATCAACTTCTATGTTTCTATGTTTCTTTGTTAAGCAACAACCCTAAGCCCTGCATCGGTGATGATGGCATTGATTATAAAATTCTGAAGATCTGCATTTTGCCGCTGGCCAAACCCACGAGAAACATCCTAAACCACTCCTTCTGTTCTAGCACCTTCCCTAGCATCTGGAAAACAGCTACGATCAAACCCCAATACAAATCGGGGTCCAGGAGTGATGTAGAGAACTATCATCCTATCTCACTTCTGGCATCTCTTTCCAAGGTCACCGAGAAGGTTGTTCACTCACAACTAACCTCTTTATTCCCCAAGAACATAATCTGCTCACTGCAGCACAGCATGGCTTCAGAGCGGGCCACAGCATGGAAACGGCTTTACTCAGATTCACCAGTAATATTACTAAAGCAAGCGACAATGGTCAGTACTCAGGGTTGGTATTCGCTGATCTGACCAAAACTTTCGATTTGGTGGACCACAGCCTCCTCCTAGACACTCTCTCCTGCCTTCACATATCCTAGAATGTAGTTTGCTGGGTAAACAGCTACCTCTCAAATAGATCTCACAGGACAACCATAAAAGGGGTACTCTCAAACGTCTTCCAAATTAATTGTGGTGCCTCGCAGGGTTCTATTTTAGGCCCCCTGCTTTTCTCTCTCATCATTAATAATCTCTCAAAAATCTATCAAAACACCAAGATAGTTCTCTATGCAGACAATGCAGCTCTATACTGCAGTTATAAAAACCGTGACAACATGTTCTCTAACCTGCAAACTGACTTCCCAAGGCTCCGCTTTTGGTTCCTTCACAAAAACCTGGTTCTTAACTCTAAAAAAACTAAGTACATGCTCTTTGCAGGCCCCAGAAAAAATGTGTAGACTTAAACCTCACCCTCTCTGACCTTCATGGGAACAGTAACGATAAAGTCGAAGATTTTAAATATCTGGGCTTGTTTCTTGACCCACACCTCACTTTCCAAGTACACACTACTAATCTTAGAAAGAAAATAAACATGAGGTTAGGACTGCTATTCTGGATCAGAAAATTCCTTCTTCCAGCCTTGAGATCTCACCTTGCCTGCTCTTTCCCCTTCTTAACCATGGCTCCACAGTCTCTCCCCCCGTCTGTTTTTTCTTTTCTCCAAACTGAGAACCTCTTACAACAACACTGTGCGTTTCGTCACTGGCCTCCCCTGGTCCACCTACTGTTCCCTCTACCCTCCTCTCTTGTGGCTACCCCTGGAAGGAAGGTTTCAACTTAAAACACTTCTTTTTCTACACAAGGTTAATCATAACTTATTGCCACCAAGTGTTCTGGACCTTTTTCCCAAATCTGACCCCGAACATGGCACCAGAGGGAGCACCAGCCAAATTTTTGAGATTCCTTTCCTTCATACTACACAGGCGCAAAACACCATCTGCTATCAGGGTGTGAAACTTTACAACAGCCTACCTCCTGGCACCCAGTCCTCTGGCTCCATCCCCTTATTTATTGCCTCTGCAAAACAGTTGCTCCTGGAGAGTTACTCTGGTAAGTGCCCCCTGCGGTAAGTTTCATATAGCAGTTGTGAGGTTCTGCTCCTCTCCCTTTAGGGGAACCCTAATGTCACCTCCTTTTTCTCCATCCACACACCCCCAGCCCCCCACCCAGCTCTATGTTTACTGTCTCATCCTTACTTACCCCTCCCACTGTCTACCTTCCTCATCCTCACCGATTGACTGTCCTAATTTTTTTTAAGTCTGTTGTAAATATGTTTATTTCTGCTTTTGTATTTATCTTTTGCTGCATATGCCGTGATACTCTGTAACCTGGACAACTGCAAAAATGGGGTTTTACCATGCTGCAGCGACATCCCATATGGAGACATCCCCAACAGCTGCAGTGTTGAGTGTCGGCAATGCAGTGTCAGGGATGCCTCTGTGTTACTATCGGGAGCTGCCCCCGACCCCCCATGTGGGGGGCTGCTGTGCCCCCCACACACCCCCCGGTCTCTAGGATTCCAACTCTGAGTTGGAGTTGGACTGGGGAGGGCAAACACCCTGCGGGACAGTCTCCTGGACTTGCAGAGACCATCACCGTGACATGCAGATTATTCCTAAATCCTGACGCTGTGATGGGCTTCGGAGTAAGGGAGTCACTGTGGCACCGGTATACCTAAAAACGGGCATGTTTACTCTTGTATTTTTCTTTTGCTGTATATGTTGTGATACTCCATAACCTGGATGACTGTGAAAATGGGCATGTTTGCTCACACTCTTTCCAGTATAAAATAAGCTTGATTGATCAATCTACAACTATCAATATAGCTATAACCGTGTTTCCTATTCATCTGCTCCCCTCCTAGCCTCGCTACCTTTCCACCTCTGCTGTTACTCCCTATCCACCCCTTCCTTTTGGGCTAAATGGTGCTTTCATCATAAATTTAAGGTGTCATCCTGATGTTACGCACTTGACCTGTCCATTGTGATCTCTGTAAACAATTGTACTAATATGCTGCACTTAATATGTTCTTTCTGTTATTTACTGTTCACTGCTGCTAATACTGTTGTAATAATGTTTGCTGTTATATGCATGTATGTACAGTATTTCCACTACCCTTTCCCCCAGGACGCACCGTGAGATAAGCAACTTGTTGTTCAGTGTGCCTTTCCTGCTGAAATATTTCAATAAATAAATAAATAGACCTGTTGGCCTTTTTTCTGCCAGCAATTTTGTATGTTCGGATGTTCATAATAGTCTTTTATTCCCCACTCACTTGCCAACTCTGTGATCAGCTGACAGGCTACAGACAGTACACTCACCTACCCCACAGACCACCACTGACCACACAGACACTGAGCTGAAGGAGGGAGGAGTCAAGTTCAAATCAGCTGTAGAACACCCATATTCTTTCTGATCTTCACTGTTCATGTCTGCATGACGCCCAGTCTGCCTAGTGTTTTTGTTTAGTTAAACAATTGATAACCAGGAAAGGCAAGCTGAGCCGAGGCTCGATTCTAGTTGCGACCCGGGGGGAAGGGAGATGGAGTACATACATAGTGTGCAACAATAAACAACAAGCATTTGTCAATGCCGAATGTTTGCTTGCTGGCATTGGCATTGGGAGTGTAGAAGTTACAGAGCTGCATAATAGAAATGGCAGCGAAGTACTGAACAGAAGCCAACCCCACCACCACCCTGCAGAGAGTGACAGGCATTGGGGTGTGCCTTTGGGTCGTCAGGCATAACCGCCACGTCATTTCACCACACCCTACCCTGCAGATACTGACAAGTGTCACGTGTGCCTTGGGGTCTTTGGTCATGCCTTTTATTCCATCGGGAAATACGGTGCGATGGGTGCGGTATAGGAGAATGGGGTGAACTTTGGGGCCGAAGAGTCCAAGGCATACCTCGATGCCTCTCACTGGCTGCAGGATGTGGAATGGTATGAGCATTACAGGCAAGAATCCCAAGTCACACCCCTGATGCCTGTCATTCTCTACAGGGTGGGGCATTATGGTTAGAAACCCTAACACCTCAGGCATTCATTGGTATTTTCACTCCAAATTTTCAACATGGTTTTTTTTGAGACCCCCACCTCATGAACAGTGGCAATATCAGTTTGTTAGTCGAAAGCTGCTTAAGCACAGTGACTATGGCATTTAGCACCAAAGGTGCAAAAACACATTCCGAACAGGATGTGAAAAATGACAGCTGTACTGTTCATGGGGAGGTGTAAAAAATGGCAATGTTGCAAATCCTCAATCAAAATAGCAGACTTGATAGACCATAAGGCCTAATCTGCTGGCAAATAGTATGTTAGTATGTTAGTATGTAAAATATTAAAAAAACTGGTGAAGTCATGAGTGTGCATAGAAACTGTGCAATGTACACCCGTAATGTAATTAGGTTGGTGATTTTTTACAGCAGATTGTCAACACAGGCATTTTGGGACCTCCGATCATGAACAGTGTCACTGTGATTTTCTTTATCTGTCCCGAACAATGATTTCCCACAGCGACCACGCATCTCTGTGCTGAAAGTGTGAAAACACATTTCACGTTGTGAAAAATGACAGCTGTACTGTTCATAAGGAAGTGTGGAAAAATGCCACTGGTGAAAATCTGGACTGAAAATATTACAAAGTCATGAACTTACGAGGGTGCGTGGAAACTGCACAATGCTCACTCGTAACACAGTCATTTTATGGACTTTTGTCACCAAATTTTCAACATAGCCATTTTAAGACCTCTGCTCATGAACAGTGTAACTGTGATTTCCTTAATCTATCCCAAACATTGCTTTTGCACACTGACTGTACCATTGTGCGTTACATGTGCGGAAACACATTTGGGGCGACATGTGAAAAATGGCAGCTGTACTGTTCATAAGGAAGTGTAATAAAATGGCAATGTGGAAAATCTGGAGTGAAAATATAGAAAATTCGCAAACTTACGAGCGTGCGTAGGAACTGCACAACGCACGCTTGTAAAACAGTCATTTTTAGGAATTTTTTCACCAAATTTTCAACATAGCCATTTTAAGACCTCTACTCATTAACAGTGTCACTGTGATTTTCTTAATGTGTCCCATACATTGATTTGACATTACCGACTGCGCCATTGTGCTTCATGGGCGGAAACACGCTTTGGGCAAGATGTGAAAAATGACAGCTGTACTGCTCATAAGAAGTGTAATAAAATGGCAATGTTGAAAATCTGGAGGAAAATATTGAAAATTCGTAAACGACGAAGTGCATGTAGGAACTGGCGCAGAACGCTTCAGAAAACAGTCATTTTTAGAATTTTTTCACCAGCCTTTTCAACATAGCCATTTTAAGACCTCTGCTCATTAACAGTGTCACTGTGATTTTCTTAATTTGTCCCATACATTGATTTCACACACTGACTGCACCATTGTGCGCTACATGGGTGGAAACACGTTTTGGGCAAGATGTGAAAAATGTCAGCTATACTGCTCATAAGAAGATGTGGTAAAATGACAATGTTGAAAATCTGGAGTGAAAATATTGAAAATTCGTGAACTTACGAGTGTGCGTAGGAACTGCTCAACGCACGCTCGGAAAACAGTAACTTTTAGGAATTTTTCCACCAAATTTTCAACATAGGCTTTTTGAGGGCTCACCTTATGAACAGTGGCAGTGTCGTTTCATTACTCGGTCCCGAAAGGTGATTTCGCGCAGTGACTGCGAAATCACCCTTGGGGCCCGATGAATGCCATGACAGTGAGAGCATTCATGTGAAGGGGTCCCAAAACCCCATGTTGAAATTTGGTGCAAAAATGGCTGAGATATGCAGCAAAGTTGAAAACCCTATTCATTACATTATACAGCTTACCGGCATTTCCTCAGTTAGTCGGCTTTGAAGAGTGCAGGCATGTTCCCGGTCCACGAAGATCGTCGGCGCGGAATCTGGAAATAAGTATGGGGTGAGGGTGTGTGGGAGGCAGGGTGCACAGTGGGTGAGGTGCGGTGGGGCAGAACTGCGAGGGACCGTTTTTAAGTTTCAGGGTTCCTTTTTACATGACGACGCAGGACGTTTGCCACACTGGGGTGGGCTCCCAGCATGGCACAAGGACAGTTGGTGGGGGTGGGGTGGCATGGAGCCGATGGGGAGTTGGGCACCCCCGTCGGAAATAGCATCTGTTGCCCACGCGCTGGGGTGGGCTCACAGCGTGGCACCCTGCTACTAGGGGGGACAATGGAGCCGATGGGGAGTTGGGCACCCCGTCGGCTTACATCGTGCGGCCACGCTGGGGTGGTCACCCAGCATGGCATATGCAACTCTGCTTGGGGACAGCACAGCCGACGGGGATTGGGCACTTCGCCGGCTACACAGTGTGAGCGTGGTGGGGGGGGTGAGCACGCAGTATGCGTGTGTGTGTGTGTGTGTGTAGGGGGAGCACGCATGAGCAGGTGATATCTTATCGCTAATCACTGAAGCGTAGTTCCCCCTTTCAACTGTACTCCACTGCATTTTGGAGCTGTCATAGACAGCTCCAGCAGGCATTGGAGAACTGCGGCCATGCCTGCAAACACACTGACTGAATTGGAAGAGGGCTGCCACACCTCAGAAAACTCGGATGATGGCACTATGTTTCTTGCACATGCATGCAAACATAAAAACAGCAGTGTTACAGCAGATTGACTAGTAACAAGATGAGGTTGCTTGCAGGATGCCAGATACAACAACATTTTAACATAGACAGTGGTGGACCAGAACGGATTTCCTTCTGGTCTTACATACAGTTCAGCAAGTGGCTACAACCTTGCAATAGAGTTCTTCAGTCTTTACAGTGGTAGTGCCAGGAGGCAAACAGTTGATGTGTGAAAGTGCTCACATTTTGGGGAGTAGTACGGTAAGTGCAGTAGACTGGCTTAGGGCATGAGAAACACAGAAACATAGAAATTGTCGGCAGATAAGGACCGCCAGACCCATCCAGTCTGCCCGTAGGCCCTATACATTGTATGTGGCCACTGATCCTATGTGATCAATGGCTTGTCATCACTCCCTTCCCTCGCAGGCTTCCCTTGTGCCTGTCCCAAGCATGCGTAAACCCCTCCACTGTGCTTGCCCCCACTACCTCCTGTGGTAGACTATTCCATGTGTCGACTACCCTTTCTGTGTAGAAAAACTTCCTCACAATACCTCTTAATCTACCCCTTCCAATTTCATATTGTGCTCCCTTGTTCTAGTACTTTTTCTACATTGGAAAATCTCCCCCACCTGCACCTTGTTTATGCCCTTAAGGTACTTGAATGTTTCAATCACGTCCCCTCACTGTCTCCTCTCCTCCAGAGAGTACATATTGAGGTCCCTTAGTCTCTCCTCATATGTTCTGTGGTGTAAGCCCTGCACCATCTTTGTTGCCCTTCTCTGGATAGTCTCCACCTTATCTATGTCCTTGCCCAGGTGTGGTCTCCAGAACTGCATGCAGTACTCCAGGTGAGGCCTTACCAATGTTTTATACATTGGCATCACCACCTCCCACCTCCTGCTAGTGATACCTCTGCCTATGCACCCCTGCATACCACTGGCCCTCTCTGTTGCCTTTGTACACTGCTTTGATACCTTAAGGTCATCAGAGATGATAACCCCTAGGTCCCTTTCCTCCTTGGTGACAGTCAGCTCCTCTCTCCCCAACCTGTACCTCTCCCCAGGATTCCCTCTACCCAGGTGCATTATTTTGCACTCCTTTACATTAAACCTCAGTTGCCACATCTCTGACCATCTTTCAAGCTTCTCCAGGTCCCTCTTCATTTTCTGCACCCCTTCTGGAGTATCCACCCTATTGCAGATCTTGGTGTCATCTGCAAACAGGCAGATCTTTCCTTCCAGCCCCTCTGCAATGTCACTAATGAAGACATTGAAGAGGACTGGTCCTAGAACTGATCTCTAAGGTACCCCACTGGTTACCCCTCTCCCCAACAGGTGCAACAGGGACAGGTACTAGAAAGAAGGTGGTCATCTGGAGCAGAAGCAAGGTGAAGAAAGAAGGAAGGGAGCAAAATTGGTACTTGCAGGCAAGCTACAAGGTGCTGTTTCTAATGGAAGGGGCAAGTTTGTTCCACAAACTGGGGAGTCAGAGGAGAAAGTGTCCTGTCCAAAGGTGGAGTATGGATGGGGAATGCAGAAGAAGCATACATTTCTGTGTCTCTGTTCATAAGGGGAGTCAGAGGCAGGGGAGAGACTATCTAACAGATAGGATGATAACATGTTGAACCAGTATTTAGATATAAGGGTGAGAGAGAGTGGATATATCATCTGTGGGGCAGTGGTGTTAGTCTGGGGGGTAAAGATCACAGTGGTGATTTCTAGAGGGTGTGTTAGTTGAAAGGCAGCAGAAGGAGTCTAGGAGAGTGTCAAGTTTGGATAGGGAGGTTGCAGGGGTAGTGCAGTAGACCACGTCCACATAGTCAACAATGGGGAGGATCATTTTGATTACAATTTGCCTTCTAGTAGGAAGAAGAAGGGAGTCTCTATTGTGGTATAGCATCCCAAGTTTTGGATGAAGTTTAGCTACAGTTGCATCGACGGGAGATGAGAAGTATAGGTGGGGGTCTATCCACACACCCAAGTATTTGTGTTGAGAGACCTGGTCGAGATGGGTGCCATCAAGGGAGGTGATGGGGGGGGTGTGGCAGGGAATCTACTAAGTTTTTGAGTAGTGCCAAATAACATGGATACCATTTTGGAGATGCTTAGTTTTACCTGGTTTTGGTTGAACCAGTGCTGACTATTGTCACAATCGCTTTGGACAGTGGCCTGGACTTCGCTAGGTGAGAGGCCTGAGGTGAAAAGGATCATGTGGTCTGCATACATGTGAATATTGGAGTTTGTACAGGAGGAGGAAAGGCTGTTAATGAAAAGGGAGAAGAGAATGGGGCCAAGAACCGAGCCTTGTGGTACGCCAGCTAGGATGGGGAGGGGGAGAAGTGACGTCATTGATTTTGACTGATTGTGATCTGTTTGAAAGGTAGGAGTTGAACCACTGTAAGGTGATAGGAGCTAGGTCTGTAGCTTTTAGTTTCATTAGGAGGAGAGGGTGGGAGACAGAATCAAAAGCCTTGGCCAGGTCTACAAACACAGTGGCAGTGAGGAGCCCTTGATCAGAGGCAGCGTGGATGAGGTTAGTGACATGCAGGAGTGAGGAGCTAGTGGAGTGCTGCTTCCTGAATCCTGACTGGGGGCAGTGCCCATTCACCCACATGCATATGTTCTACTGTCTCCTCTCGGCACCCATGCCACCACACCCACATGGTGTTCCATGAGATGACTCTACTCCCACGTCAACTTAGCAATTTTGTGTGACAGTGAAACTGCAGCTGAGATAAGAAGTAAATGAGGGGCAGGGAGCAGAGTTCTGTCAACATTAACAGGTAACAGCCTTTAAAAAGGGAATTCCCCTCAACCTATTGTCCATATGCCTGTGTAGTTGGTAGGCATGAAAAATGATTCCTTCTTTTGCATCCCCCATTTTCATTCTTATTTAAATATAAATGAGTTTGCTTCACTCTGTTCTGCCCTGGTGTGAAAACCTGTTTTACTCCATTGCAAAGGTCATGACCCCACTTATGCAAGACATCATGGGAGTTGACGATGTGTTCCTGCACAAGCCAGCAGAAAGTATAATCTCAATCAGTTCTGTTACATCTTGTGTAGTGCCTGTATTCTCTAAAAGCATTTTTTCTAATGCAGATGAAGTTTAAACTACAGATAACAGCAGGGCACTTATTATACCTTGAAAAGTTTCATGGCCAGCATAAGTCAAGAACATAGAGACTGCAGAGGACAGCAGCAGCATGGACTTGATACAGTATAGCCATGTTTGCATGGCCGCAGTGCTCTGGCATTTGCGCTGCTCTCTTCCCACTGTGCAGGCTGCTCCTCCATCAATTCGGTGTTTACATAGCCCAGCGCTGCAGGTCACTCTGAGGAGGGTCTGTAATTTCACTGGAGGATGCTGGGAGACACGGGGAAATAAGGCTTCACAGTGGAGCGAGCACAGCAAAGTGTCCAGAATGCCGGTTGCTGCGCTCGCTCTGATACAGGTACCTACAACTGAGTTGCATTAAAAAAAAAGGATCAGAACCGCACTTACGGTGCTCCAGAAAGTGTCCACAAAGACAGCTTTGCAGTGCATCAGCCAGTGCGCATGGGCTGATGTGCTGCAAATTCAGCGGTGTAAACAAGGCTTATAACTACTGCAGGCTTTAACAATAAAGTAATGCAAAGCAAAGCAAACTTCACTGATAAAGCACCCATTCCCATTGGCTCTGGGTGCTATACAATATAAAAGAGTGTGCCTTTAAGTTAGAACACGAATAATACAATATAATAGAATACAATATTTAAGTAACAAACAGCTGTCTGAAAAATTGCAAATATGTAAGCTGCCAGTAATTCACAGTAGTTCACAGGCTTCCCTAAAAAAAGATGGGAAATAACTACTGCAGGCCTTAGCAATAAATCATTATAAAATTCCAGCATGACTTACATGAGTTGGGTCATGACCTTTCCAGTGCAGTCAAGCAGATTTTCACACCAGCCTTAAGTAACTTTATTTACATTTAAATCCTGATGAAATTAGAAGGGTACAAAAGAGGCAATCACTGTTCATCCCTATAATCGGACCCCTGCGCATGCCTATGACAGGGGAAGTAGAAAGCTGGACGGGAAGGCAGACAGAAAAGAAAGGCAATAATACAAACACACAGTGGTGGATCGGGGGGGGGGCAACACCCACCATTGTAACTGATTTGGCTGGCAGGATGGTGTGCTCAGAGGGGATATGGAGTGGGAGGAGATTGGGGAATGACGTGGAGTGACAATAACCTCTATGTCCAAGATAGACTGCATTTAAATGGGAAGGGGAAAGCAGTGCTCAAATGCAAGCTGTAAGATTATGTTGAAAAATGCTATCATTTAAACTAAACTTGGGGGGGCAAGGGGGAACTCTACTTGTAGGACACATGGTGGGGGGGCTGTGAGCCCTACCCCAACAGACAAGAGGCACAAGGGTAGGAAATATAGGGTGGGTAGCAAGTGGGGAACAGGGAGGAGGGGGTTGGAGGGTCATGTGTACAAACACCAGAAGTCTGGGTAGGAAGATCCCAGATCTAGCAGTGACAATGGTTGAGGAGAACCTCGACATTGTGAGAGTAACAGAAACATGGTGCCACCGAGAGCAAGGATAGGACATGGGGATACCAGGGCATACACTGTTCGGATGGAACAGGGAGGAAAAGGGGGGGGGTTGCACTCTATGTAAGGAGGGTATCAGTGCTTCAGAACTGCAGGGCAAGTAGGGAGGCTGAAGGACCATGGTCCCTTTGCAAGGGGAAGGGGGAGGTGGTGCATATGGGGGGGGGTGGTTTCCAGGCCCCCAGCACAGCAGGAATCTGTGGATAGAAGCATGGCTGATGAATTCATGAGAATGGTGGCTAAGGGGGAGGTGGTGCTGACGGGGGACCTGAACCTACCAGATGTGGAGGACTGGGACACCCTATCAGCATCATCAGCCAGCAGCAGGGAAATATTGAACGCCTCACAAATGGCACTCCTGAGGCAACTGGTCAGGGAGCCAACCAGGGCAGGAGATATTCTTGATCTGGTCCTGACAAATGGGGATAGGGTAGGAGAGGTACTGGTGGGTGAACACCTTGGTACGAGTGACCACAACACAGTTTGGTTCAGAATAAAGAACACTGTGGTGGTTCACCGGTCTAAGTTGAGGGTGCTGGATTTTAAAAGAGCAGATTTCAGGAAAATGGGGAAAGTAGTGGAAAGGGCTCTGGAGGGGGTGGAGGAGTTAACAGATGTGGAGGAAATGTGGGAGAGGGTAACAGAAGCTATTGTGGAGGCCACGGACCTATGCCCCATGAGATCAAGCAAAAATAAGAGGAGGAGGAAACCCCTGTGGTTTAATAGGGTTGCAGCAGAAAAGATCAGGGCAAAGAGTAAGGCCTTTCAGAAGTTTAAGGTAACACAGGCTGACGAGGACTGGGAAAGGTATCGGGTGAGCCAGAGAGAAGCAGGGGTAGAAGTCATTTTATTTATTTTTATTTTATTTGACTCTAGGATTACAAGTACCTTTGAGCAAAGGCTCTTTTACAAAGGTTCCACGTCAGATAAGGTACAATTCAAACAAGACGTTGAATAATAGTGGGTTACAGGCAGTTACATACAGTTTTATACATTTAATACAGTGGCAAAAATGCCAGAAGGAGTCTGGTAACAGGGTTATCACAGTATGGAAGAGAGATACACTAGTGGGATGCGGCCATAGGCACTTGTCAAATATAATTTAAAGTGCTACAAGGGGGTAGGGAAGGTGGGTGGGAGGATGAGTGGGTGTATGGGAGAGGGAGTTGAGAGGGGAGAGGGTTACGTGCTAGGTGGAAAGAGCAAAGAGGAGAGGGGAGAACAATTAGGAAGGACAGTCACAGGAGCTAGATGCAGACAGGATGTGATGGAGACTGGATCTGAATGGACCAAGCTTTGGCATTGAGGTGATGTCAATGTTTAGACCACTGAACCAGCTGGGAGCTCTGTGTGCAAAGGATCTTTGCCCTTCTGTGTTGCAGAAACACGGGATATGCAGTAGTTGGGATTCAGAGCCCCAGTTGGACACCTCGGGGAGCAAGGCCTAAGAAGGGCGAAGGCACAGACAGAGGAGAGCATAGCTAGGGAGGTCAAAAAAGGGGATAAAACTTTTTTTAGGTATGTCAGTGAAAGGAGGAAGACTAGGCAGGGAATACTCCTGTTAAAAACAAACAAGGGTGAGCTGACACAAGGGGAAAGAGACAAGGCAGAACTACTAAACAACTATTTTTGCTCAGTGTCCACTAAGGAGGAAGAAAGGGTTGGCAGCACAGCAGGAGAAGCCAAGGCAGGGAAGGGGGGGAGTGGATACAAGTCCATTTCGGGTAGAGGAGATTCTGCGAGAACTAGGCTGCATGAAGGTGGACAAGGCGATGGGGCTAGATGGGGTGCACCCAAGGGTGTTGAAGGAACTTAAAGATATACCTGCACTCAACAGGTCCCTGGAGTCTGGCGTGGTACTAGAGGACTGGAGGCAGGCAAATGTGATCCCTCTGCATAAGGGGGGAGGGAAGAGGTGGAAAATTACAGGCCTGTGAGCTTGACATTGGTGGTGGGCAAGCTCATAGAGAAACCAATGAAAGTCAGGATCACCAATTACTAGAGGTGAGTGGCTTGTTGAATCCAAGGCAACATGGCTTTACCAGGGGTAGATACTGTCAAATAAACTTGATGAGAGTTTTTTGATGCAGTCACCAAGGAACTGGATTGGGAAGGGCAGTAGATGTCGCTTATCTGGATTTCAAGAAGGCATTTGACTCCATGCCACACAAGAGACTGCTGTATAAGCTGTCATACCTGGGACTGGGGAAGAAGGTGATTCAATGGATGGGAAACTGGCTGGGGGACAGGTGACAGAGGGTCATTATAAATAGGGTGGCATCTGGAGAGAGCATGGTCACAAGATGGGTCCCTCAGGGGTTAGTGTTAGGGCTCCTACTGTTCAATCTGTTTGGGGACATCATGGAGGGCCCTGAGGGGGGGTGTGAGTCTGTTTGCAGATGATATTAAAGTCTGCAATAAGGTGGACACTCCGGAAGGGGTAGAAAGAATGAGGAGAGATTTGGGGAGGCTCAAGGCATGGTCAAAGAGGTGTCAGCTTTCATTCAGCATGGACAAGTGTAAGATCGTGCATCTTGGATACAGGAACCAGAGGGCAGGGTACTGTATGGGGGGCAGAGACCTGGAGGTAACAGAACAGGAAAGGAACCTAGGCATCAGTATATCACGGGACCTGAAGGTGGAAAGACAGTGTGAGGGAGCAGCGGCTGACTGCATCGGAAGGAGGATTACCAGTAGAAAAGGGGAGGTCATAGTACCCTTGTTTAGTTAGACCACATTTGGAGTATTTATTTATTTATTGAAGATAGCGGATGACATACCTTTGAGTCAAAGACTCCTTTACAAAGGTTCCACTTCATTGTATACAGAGGCATCAGATACAATGTCAACAAATAAGACACAATAGTTACAAAAAAGCTTGTACATTAGCAAAAGTGGTTACAGAAAGTTGCAAAAACAGTTACAGAGTAAAGATAGTAATCAGTTAACAGGATACATACACTGCAGGACGGTGGCACCAGCCATGCCCTGGTCATTACTTAGTAGTCCAGGCTGGACTGGGGGTGTCCATTGTCCAGGTATAAGCACACCCTGGGGTAGCAGGGACCAGGGTGAGGTCCAAATACAAGGGAGTACATGGGTAGATCAAAAAATCAAGGACAGTCACAGGCTGAGCCTTGAGAGATTAGGTCACATAGTTGGGACTTGAACCTGCCAAGTCCGGGTTCTGAGAGGAGGGAGTTAGGGAGGGAGTTAAGCCAGCTAGGGGCCTGGTGCCTAAATGTTCTTTGACCTGAGGAAGTCTTGCAGAGGGGTACCCGGAAGTGGGTTGTTGTAGATTGCCAGGTGTGGCGGGAGGACAAGGGTGCCTGAAGTAGGGGGTTAAGGGCAAGTGGGAGTAGTCCTGCAGTTATTTTTTTAGCAAAGAGGCATGCCTGATATTTGAGCCTCCCGTTGAAGTTAAACCAGTTGGTGGAGGCATACAGGGCGCAGATGTGTGTGCATTCGGCACAACCAGAGGCTAGTCTACAGGCCTTATTAAAAGCCAGCCTGATTTTGTTTAGGTGTATTTTGTCAGCTGCCCCATAGATTATGATACCATAATCTATGAGTGACAGTACTGAAGTTGAGACAGCTAGGTGGAGGGCTTCAGGTGGGAGGCACTGCTTGTACCAGTGTAGTAAACCAATACGCACATTAACAGTGGTGCTCAGTTTTTAGATGTGGTCGTGGTAGGTGAGCCCTGAGTCTAGGGTGATACCCAGGTACTTGAAAGAGGTAACCTGCTCAAGGGGGTCATTGAGAGAGTTCAGTATGCACAGGGGTAGCCCACTGTTTCTGTTTTGGGAGTGGGAAAACACCATAGACTTCATTTTTTTTGTAGTTTAGAACTAGCCTGTGCCGAATGAACCAGGATTCTGCTTCCGTAAAAGATTTTTGGAGTGCATTACAGAGAGTGGTGGGATCAGTGTGGGAGCTATAGAGGACGGCATCATCTGCATACAGTAGTAGTTTCCCAGAGCAATCCTTGGGTAGGGAGTTGAGGAACAGGGAGAAAAGTAGGGGGCCAAGGATAGAGCCCTGAGGGACTCCCACCCTGACTTGGAGGGGGGGACTGGATTTGGGCAAGTCTGACTGTCTCAGTTCTCTCTGACAGATAGCTGGAAACCAGCCAGTGGTCTCAGAGTACAGGCCAATTTGTGTGAGGGAATCCAGTAGTAGTGTGAGGTGCACCATATCAAACGCCTTGGAAAGGTCTATAAAAACAGCACCATCAGTGTGGCCTGTGTCCAGAGATGTGTGGAGGGCATTAGTGAACTCCAGGAGAGCTGTGGTAGTACTGTGGTTGTGCTGGAAGACATGCTGCTCAGGACACAGAAGGCTGTAATTGGAGAGGTAGTCCGTAAGCTCGGTGGCCACAATTTTCTCCAAAGCTTTGGAGAGGGGGACAGGATTGAGATGGGGCAGTAGTTCTCATGCTGGGTGCAGTCACTGCTCTTAAGGATGGGGGTAATGAGAGCTGATTTCCATTTAGAGGGGAACTGGCCCAGTGATAGGGATCAGCTCAGGAGCAAGGTGAGTGGGAGAAGAACTTCATTAAAGGTGAGCCTAAGCAGCTTAAGATCTAGTGTGTCACTGCTGAATCATGACTTGCTGAGGGCCTTGTTTTAAAGTGGAACAGGGGTGGTGGGAGGTGGGGGTGCTGGGGGTGGGAGAAGAAATTGGGGGCGGGAACACTACCAAGGTCGGAGAAAGAGGTATTAAGTCCAGTATGGAGTCCGGTTCTGGAGGCCATACCTCAAAAAGGATGTGGGAAGGCTGGAGCGAGTTCAGAGGAGGGCAACGAAGATGGTAAAGGGGCTTAGCCACCTGTCCTATGAGGAAAGGGTGGGAGAATTGAACATTTACTCCCTGGAACAGAGAAGGGAGGAAGGCATGATTGATACCTTCTGGTACCTTAAGGGTATGAACCAGATGCCAGTGGAAAGCATCTTCCAGCTGAAAGGGAATCAGAGGACGAGGGTCTATGGGTTACAGATTGAGGGGAGACCATTCAAGGGTAACATTAGGAACTACTTTTTCACAAAAAGGGTGGTGGATAAGTGGAATAGGCTCCCAGAGGAGTTGGTTGGAGAAGCAACAGTGGAAGGCTTCAAAAAGGCATGGGACAGACACAGGGGAGTGTTGGTAGGCATGTCCTAGCACATAGATAGACAAATGGGCAGACTAGGTGGCCCTGTCGGTCCTTTTGTGCCATCATACTTCTGTGTTTCTATGTTATTTGCTTATTGCTGTTGCATTTCACTTTGTTGAATGAGTCTGATTTATTGATTGTACAGATGCTTATATTCAAAACAATGGACTACATTTGTATTTTTTATATAACAAATGTAATGAAAACGATAACAGGTAATATAGAGGATTAAAAAAAACCAAACATATCAAGTATGCACAGTACCCTAGCATCCCCAGTGTACAATTCTAGATCCATCACTCAATATACAAGTCACCATACTTACTGTAATAAATGGCAAGCTTGCCAAAAAAAGCTTAGCTGTTCAAACTTCTACTGTGGAAAACATTAAGAGGTGGATCCTTACTGTGAGTGCGGTGACTGGTGTGTTGCTCTTACTCCAGTAGTAAGATCACAGCTATGTGAACTAGAACTGCATCCAGATCTCCATACAGTCACTTCTTCACTGCATGGTATGGCATTCCATGGGATGGCCTGAAGCACTGTGGAGATTACACTTTATGATCTTTGGAAGCTATCTGAGTTGAAGCAGGACCCCCATTAAAATGAGAAGCTACACCACAGCTGGGCTATTCTGGCTATGTATATTCTAAAACTACAATCACCAGAGGCCACTAAGATATCTGTTTAAGTAGCCATTTGACCACCGATATGTTGATGACTGTACTGGTGTTGACAGCTACAGTAGCAGTGTTAGTCCGTGGCCCCCAGTTCACCCGGACCCTTCGCCTGCTGATACATTGGGCTCAGGGTTTTATTTAACTGTAAAAATTGATTCGCATTTGCTCATAAAGTTCTAAAACATTGTGAAAATGCATAGCACTTCCCTCACTGTGTTTAACAAATTATAACACTTCTAGAATAACCTATATAGAGAATAATGGATAGTCAAGTGATATGGTTTTACCAAGGGAATGTGATGACCTGTAAACCTCCAGAGCTAAGCTCCAGAGGTTTGAACAGTCATCACACACCGTGGAGTGTATAAAAATCCATAAGATACACTTGACTATCTTTTATTTTCTGTAATTACTGGTATTTTTTTTTTCTTTGCACTGTTTGCGCAGCGCAAATATAACTTTGAGCAACCTTGCACGATTTATGCGGCTTGCGCGACTTAGCGCCGGTTGAAATGGCTTGTCATATCAACTCACAGGTTGATATGACTTTTTACAAGTCTCAAAAACGGTTTGATATCGGGGGTCACCAGTTAATATAAATGCTTTCTGTACAGTTAGTATTGTCCCAAGAAAAAAAGTGCTAATCAATTATGTGAAACCCTGGGGCTGTACCATCCCAGTTAAGTAACCACGTTGCATTATGCGATCATCTTGTAACTGCCTGCCCCAGTCTCAAACACTAGTACATTTTTTTCAACTGGGCACACTTAATTGTAGAAGCATTTATATTTTCAAACACTGATGACCTTCACTAGGGCAGGCTGCGGTCCAATATGAGTAGCGGACCACCAGCAGCCCCTGTAACTAAGGACGCCAAGAACATGTTCTGATGGACGCAAACCTAGCTCTTGTTCCATAGTGCTCTAACAACTGGCTCGCAGTGGCTTTTAATTTTTACTTTGCCTTCTTTTTTTTTTTCAAATGCCGGATGCTTTCTTAGCGATACTAGTTCGATTCCCTTTCCCTCTGAATTGCTTATCCGTTTGAACCTCTCTTTCAGCTGCAGCATCGACTCCCACACTACAGCAGCAGCAGCGCCTCCTTCCCACCATCGCCGCCAGGGAAGCAGCAGAGCCAAGTCCTCGGCCCAGATGTTGCACAGCTGCAGCTTACAAGTCATAGCATAGCCGTCCGCCCTTGTCAGGCAGTGTCACCATAAAATGGTGCAAATTAAGCAAGGGGAAACAGAAAACACCAACGGCCACGTTAGCAGCCTGTCCTGATTGTCAACACTAGTTTCCGAAATAAAGCAATCCCCTTGCCTTGAACCTGCTGCATGGCCTACACGAAACTCCTAAGTAAAAATATTCAAAAATGTCTAGTAGCCCTCTCCCTGACCCCCTGCTACAAGGCCGACTTAAGTACCACCAACATTTTACTACACAGTGCACACCAACTGGAAGGACTGAGTGGTCTACTGATCGATGCCAACCACACACCGACCAAACAGCAAAGGATACCGAGATGCAGCTCTCCCCTTGCGCCAGCGTCTCTTGAATGGCGACCGACTGGTCCATTTTCACACACAAAAAAAATATATAACCAGAATTTAAAATAAAACCCGCAACGTTTCCCAGAGATGCCGCATGACTGTGGGTGGGATCGCAAACTCCTGAAAGTTAAACATAATTAATTAAGCATTCGGATTAATTCTGCTTAATTCGCACTAGTGCTACATAAAGCTTCCATGGAGGACTGACTGAAGGAATAACTGTCAGGCTAAGCCTGTAAACACTAAGTCCGAGAGTACTGCTGCTTGCGAGCGTAGCATTCCCAGTTAAACCAGCTCTCAGGGCGAAGTTGCTAATCCCTCCTCCTCGTCCTCCTCCTGCCGAGCCGCTGAAGTGACACGAAGTGGGGCAGACACGCAGTTGGGAACAGGCTGCGTCATCGCTGCAGGGACACCCGCAGAGCCAAAATCACGGACATAGTATTAGTACTCCGGATCCCAGTCTCTGATTCGGACTGATGCTTCTTCTTTTGCTGATTATTGGTGCACTCTCGGAATCGCGTCCCTACTTGGCTACTTCCCCTTTTCTAGTTTCTACTAGGAGCTGGTCTGGCGGAAGCTCTGTCTTTTTTGCAGTTTCTTTATGGGTGATAGCCCTGCTGATTATCCATGATACCATGGATGTAGGCAGGCATACTCCAAGCACTCCATGGTGTGCAATTTTATTTAAGGGGGGGTAGCAAATAGGCTCTGAACTGCTTCATTTTCCATGGAAACTAACAAAGAAAATACTGAACCTTTCTGTAATTTTATGCATAGGAGTCGAAACTAGAAGGACTAGTCACTAATACTCTCTTTGCATCCCAAGGACAATACACCTTTACAGGCTCTGGGCTGGTATGTGGGTGTCTTAGGGAACAATGCATGGCATTTGTATTTATCCATGCATGGCAACAACCACTGTCATGAGATACAAAAGTTGTATTTATTGTGCCAAATGAGGCCACAAACACGGTCCTGCTGCACATTTGTATATTGTCTGGCTACATGGGGGGGGGGGGTAGCTCACCCTAACAAGGGGGTGGGATAGCAGTGAGTCCATTTGGTGTGCAGATCTGAAATCCCTGGCTACACCCCTGCATGATACCCCTGCTGAGATGCAGTGCAACACTTCTTTTCTATGTGGTCCTGCTTCTATCACTTACTGCAGCTGGGTGGACTGGGCATTTTTGTTTTTGGTGCATTCTGGTGCATCTTCGGCGTAATCTGAAACAGAATTAGCTACCTTGTTAACCCCCTCCCCATGCCTAGTAAGTTGCACTTTAGTCCCTTCTGCAGAGTCCCCACAGTTGAGTGAGTTGCCCAAACCACCTTCCCCATAGAAACATAGATTTTGACGGCAGATAAGGACCGCTTGGCCCACCCAGTCTGCCCATTTCCCTACCTAATGGATAAGCTGCAGATCCTAGTTAACCAGCAGCCTACTTCTTCCTACCCCCACCCACTAGAATTGCCTTATGACTGTCCCATGCATGCTTGAATTCCACCACTGTTTTTGACTCCACAACCTCCTCTGGAAGGCTGTTCCATGCATCCACAACCCTCTCTGTGAAAAAATACTACCTTAAATTACCTTTGAGCCGCCCCCCCTCTATCTTCAAATTGTGCCCCCTTGTTCTTGCACACCTCTTTTTTTGAAAGATGCTACCCTCTTGGACTTTGTTGATTCCCTTGAGGTACATGAAAGTTTCTATCATGTCTCCCCTCTCCCTCCTTTCCTCGAGGCTATACATATTCAGCTCCTTAAGTCTCTCTTCATATGTCTTCCGGTGCAGACCCTGCACCATTTTAGTTGCCCTCCTCTGGACAGCCTCCATCCTGTCTATGTCTTTGCGGAGACTGGGTCTCCAGAACTGCACGCAGTACTCCAGATGGGGTCTCCCAACTGTCTGTACAGAGGGATAATAACTTCCTGTTTTCTACTGGTGATGCCTCTCCCTATGCATCCCAGTATCCCCCAGCCCTCCTTGCAGCCCTCTCACATTGCTTGCCCACCTTTAGATCATCTGATATGACTACCCCCAGGTCCCTTTCCATTTTTGTTGTTGTTAGTATCTCACCCCCCATTGTGTACTCTTCCCCTGGGTTTTTGTTTCCCAGGTGCATTACCTTGCACTTCTTAGCATTGAATCTAAGCTGCCATGCATTTGATCATTCCTCTAACCTTGCCAAGTCCCTTTTCATCCTTTCCACCCCACCTTGTGCATCAACTCTGTTGCAGATCTTTGTGTCATCTGCAAAGAGACATACTTTTCCTTCCAGCCCCTCTGCAATGGCATACATAAAGACATTGAAGAGGACCGAATCTAATACTGAACCCTGCGGTACCCACTAGTAACCCCTTTCTTCAGAGTGGACTCCATTTACTATTACTCTCTGTGTCCTATTCTCCAGCCAATTCTTTACCCAGGCTGTCATCTTGGGACTCACTCCCAGGCTGGCTAACTTGTATATTAATCTTTTGTGTGGGACTGTGTCAAATGCCTTGCTAAAGTCTAGGTAGGCCATGTCCACAGCCCCTCCTGATCTACTACTTTGGTCACCCAGTCAAAGAAATCTATCAGATTTGTCTGGCATGACCTTCCCGCTGTGAATCCATGCTGCCTTGGGTCCTGAGCCCCTCTGGCCTCTAGATACTCAACAGTTCTTTCCTTCAGAAGTGATTCCATCATTTTCCCTACCACTGAGGTTAAACTAACAGGTCTGTAGTTTTCTGCTTCTGCCTTGCTCCCACTTTTGTGAGGGAATCACATCTGTCCTTCTCCAGTCCTCGGGTACCACCCCATCCTCCCATTATTTGTTAAAGAGGGTAGTCAGTGGTGTCACTAGTTCTACCTTAGTTCTTTTAGAATTCTGGGATGAATCCCATCAGGCCCCATTGCTTTGTCCACCTTCAGTTTTAAGAGTTTTTCAGAACCCTTTTCTTCTGTAAATGGGCTGGTATCAACTTCTGTATCCAGAGTGTTTCTACTGTTTGTTTTATGTACCTCCCCCTCTTCCTTTGTAAATACTGAGCAAAAATATTTGTTTAGTATCTCTGCCTTTTCACAGTCACCCTCTGCCCACCCTCTCTCCTCTTTATTAAGCCTCACTAACCCTCCCTTGGTCTTCCTTCGCTCCCTGATGTACCTATAAAAGGTTTTATCCCCCTTCTTAACTGAGTTGGCTATCTTTTCCTCAGTTTGGGCCTTTGCTGTTCTGACTTCCACTTGCTCCACTGCATGGCTCTAGCCTTCCCCAAGCCCAACAAGTTTCATCTGTCTCCCCTCCCTAGAATACCTAACCCTTCCCCCAACACACCATGTTGCATTCCACTATCCTATTTATTTATTAAAATGGCAAGATTCTATATAAAATCTCTTTCTCTCCATGCAGCCCAGCATGTTGCCCCTTTCTCCCAGTCCGGCAAGCTGCTCCCTAGTCCAACTTCCAGATTCCCTGGCCTTCCCCCAGCCCACCATGTTGCCTTATCCCCCTGCCTACCCAGCAAGTTGCATCCAACTTCCAAGCCCAACCCAGCCCAGCAGGTTGCATCATAGGCGCCTCAACCAGACCCCATACAAACTGCAGTGAATTAAACAGGTACTACCTCCCCCACAGAAACCTAAACACATTTTTTATGCAACAAAGTCATTCTAGTCCATAGCCTCTTTCTGTCTTTTTACAAGTACTCCTCTGTTGTCTACACCAAGTACCTGGAAAGGGATAAGTATGAAAGAGTGATGGGAAACCAGTGACCACTTAGGGTCAGAGGCCACAAACAAATATAGGGCTTAAGGGCAGACTAGATGGGCCTAGCGGCCCTTATCTGCTGACAATTTCTATGTTTCTATCAAGGATGATTTGCAAAAGGACAAAGAAGGAGCTATTACACTTGTACTGTACAAGCACATAATATCTGCAAATAAAAATAACATTCCATACACAGCTGCAGTGATGTACAACCCCCCACCCTAATATATGAAACAATATATGAATACAATATAAAAGATAACTATGCAAGCAATAACTGCCCAACTTAACCTTGTTTCTCCACTTCCCTTTCTGCTCTTGTTGTCCCCCCCCCACTGGATTCTGCCTGCACATGTTGGTATACCCAATGCTGTACTTTTCACCCTCTCCCACCCTTCCTACATTCCTTCTCCCCCTCCCTCTTCCCTCTCCCTATGATTCTAGCACTTCTTATCTGTTGTCTATTTTCTCTGACAAATGCCGCTGGCTGCCTTGTTACAATGCTACCCTTGAATTGTATTACTCTGTGCTCTGTTTGCAATGTCCACATTGTTGTAATGTCTGTCTTGATGTTCCCCATAATTTGTATTTCTCTGACATGGAACCTTTGTAAAAGAGCCAAGGCTCAAAGGTATTTGTAATCCTAGACTTGATAAATAAATAAATGAATAACTGCCTATATTGCTGGTTTCCCATAAAAGACAACCACACCACATCTTTTCTAAATACTTTTTGCATTGCTGAGATGACATTTATAAATTGTTTCACAGACACAGCCATGCTGAAGACTGACTTTCTGCATAAAAATCCTGAGATTTGATCTTTCTTATGGCTGCCATAGTACAGTATACAGACGTGTATAACACGTTGCCCTCCCCAATGTCTGAGGTTCTGTCAATGGCATGACTTGACAAATTGCCCTGCCCCCACCCACCACCACAACCATACACACACTCAGTTTGGCAGCACTGTTGGAGGGCTGCTCAGCAGCAGCAGTACAACCCAGTTAGTACTGTACTGTACATAAAGGTAGCTAAGGGTAGTTCTAGTTGTCACATGGCAAGCACATAGCGACTAGTGCTGCTAACTCAAGGACTGGAGCTACTGAACGGCAGCCTCCTACCAAATACTACCAGCCGCCACAGCCAGGCAACTCTCCACAGTAAAGAAGGGCCTTCCCCTGACCCGAGATGTTTCATCCTGCTGTAATTAATCCTAACCTCATCGGCCAGAAATAGAGCTCAGCTCCAGGGAGAGAAGAGTGTGGCAATAGTAGCAGTCACTGTGCCTGTCAACTCCTTTCCTCCTGAGTCCTTCCCATCCCAGCTGTAATAACAGGTAACACCGACACACGCCATCAATAATCCCTCTCAGCCTCGGTTCATTTGGGGGTGACTTACCGACCGCAGAGACTAGCAAGGAGCTCAGAAGTAGGTTACAGACCATCATGATAAATATATCAACTCCCAAATTTCAACTGCATGAGCTGCTGGGGTAGTCTCACTGTTGCTTCCTGGCTTTCTGCCGCAACTCACCAAAGGCACAGCCTCACACTGATGATGTGGCTGATGCTAAGGCTTCTGATATGATGCAATGCATCAATGAGTGATGCGCTGAATGAGCGCCAAGTTTAGGTTGCCACAGCAACTATACACTAACACCTGACCTGACCAAGGCTAAGGTCCAGCCGGCCTCCAAAAACTCAGGATTTTTAAAGGGCCAGCTTGAATTTTTTTTTGTGCCAGGCTGAAAACTGTACGCCTTTGCGTACAGTAAGTATGCATGATTATGCCACTGCCCCCTCTCCCAAACCAGCTAAGGCCAGGGTCTGGGGTCCACTAGGCCCCCAGAAGCTCTGGGGGTTTAGATGCACTGTGGTGAGTTCTGGGGCTTTTACTGAAGATAACACACAAGTACTGAGTGGTTTATGTAGGCCCCCCCCCCCACACACACAGTTGCCATTTTTTAAGGAGCAAGAGAAGATTGCTTATGCAAGAAACAGTATTGTTTGGTCTGTCAGGCCCAATTAATTGAATCTCCCCAAACTTAAAACACAGGTGCACATATTTCAAGGGAATACTGCACACTAGGGTAGGGTATATCACATCTCTTCAGACAGCTCATGTTTTATATCAGCATGTCTGAATCTCTGTCTGTCTCTCTCTCTCTCTCTCTCTTTCTCTCTCGTTCTTTCTTTTCCATAGATTTCTCCCAGTTGCCAAACAAAAATTCACCCACCACTGAGTATTTTACAAAAGCCTTGGCCTGCCTAATGCCTCTCCTCCACGAGGAAGTCAAGACCAGAGACCTTACAGATCAATATGAAATGTATTTTAATTTCTGCTACATTCACTGGGGTGCTGTTGATATGGTCTGCATCTGCACAAGTAAAGGAACCCCTGTGGGCTTAGGGCCTCTCCCTCTGGCAGCTTAAGTCTTAGAATTCCTACATGAACCACACACAGCCACTCAGAGAACCGGGTGCCTGTGGCAATTATTGAACCAGTAAAATCAAAAAGTTACACCACACCTACTTGCATCCAAAAAGCCACACAACACCAGCAGTCTTTGCTTCTTTCTCGATTTATGCCAGTTGCCAGACTTTCACAAACATATACAACAGCTCAGGGGAGAAAACCCTTCTGAAGCATTTTGTTTTTTGGCTTTATCAAAGCATGCTGCCAGACAGGATAACAATCCTTAAATAGCTCCCCCACACACACTCACGCTAACCTGTGTACAATAACTAACAGTTACATCATACTCTTACTTTATAAGTGGAAAAAACTCTAAAACCTATTCTATTACCAACTAGTATAAAAGGCATACTAGCAAAGATACATGTAACTTGTGCCCAATTTTTCAAAATGTACCAGATTACTGGATGATTTTAACTTTAAAATGACACTTATATGTATTTAATCAAGAACTCTTTTCAAGCCTTCAGCAAAATATCACATACACAGTACATTTACACTTATGTTATACAGTACTTTCTTATAGAAGGCACAAGCTCAACTTCCTGTGCCTCCTAAAAGAGATCTCAAAAAAATTAAGGCAGCGGCTAGGCATGTTCTACCGTATCAAGCACCTACTTACCAAAGAAGCTAGAAATAGATTAGTGCAATCCACATTTCTACCCTTACTGGACTATGCTGATTTTCTCTACATCCATTGCCTCTCTACTGTGCTCAGCAAACTTGACACGATCTACCACCAGGCCATAAGGTTTATCCTAAACCTGCCCTCTCGCACCCACCACTGCATACTGTACCAAGAGATGGGATGGTCCTCCCTCTCAACAAGGAGGAAAAGGATCTCTCTTTTTTGATTCTCCAGAGCCTTGTCCAACAAACTTCCTGCCTAGATCTCGAACTCCTTTGAACGTGCCAAGGGATCCTATGGGTTGAGGTGCTTCTCCTTACTCTGCTACCAGATACCCAGAGTAAAAACAACCCATGGCGTGGCTACAATCAATTTTTCCCTCCTGTCCTTATGGAACGCCATGCAAAGTACACTTAAATTCTCATCCCTTCCTGGTCCATTCATTTTCAAAGCTCTATTAGCTAAATACCTTAAGAAAACCTGTAACGTTTTAAGTGACCTTGTTCCTGTAGCCCCCTAGTATCGCTCCCGTATCTGACATCACTGTTACTACATCACTTCATCTCCAGGCTTGGGGGTGCCTAGCACTTATTAGTCTCTCTCCCCCCTTCCCCCTGCCCTCACCCTCTCTCCCCCGCCTCATGCTTCATATACATGCTCCTCTCTTATCCCTAGTACTGCCAATGATTCCGATGTCACTCTAACCAATACAATGTTACCTCCCCATGAGGGAGCACCTAGCACTTTAGTCTCTCTCCTTTTTCCCCTGTCCCCCCTCTGCCACTTACATTCTCATCTTCTCTCCTCCCCGCATACTTTTCTTCTTAACATTATAGCTGATTTATATAGATGACTATCTAAGTATTAAATGTTTCTGTCTTGAGTTTACCAATTATAACCTTTCAACTATGTATGCATTGGCCTACTAGTTACAACCTCGCAATTATGTTTCCTATGTTAGTCATGTATGTATAGACCTGAACAATCCTCCAATGAACTATGTCTTTTTCTTGTCTTCTTTACTTTTTGCCCTAGTTATATATTTACGTCCAGGACCACCTTGAAAACGAGCTTGCTCAATGGTATCTATGCCTGGTTAAATAAAGATTGATAGTGTCAGTGGCTCAGTAGGTAGCACACTTGCCTCTGAGGCCAGGAGATCAGAGGGCTGTGGGTTCAGTTCCCACATTTGGCACTTGGGTTAATATCCCAGTACTGACACTGTAGTGCAGCATGAGAGGGGTGCTACACTTCTGAGGTGCTGTCTTTTGAATGAGACGTTAAACTGAGGTCCCATCTGCCTGGATTGGTGGTAGTTCAGGTGGATGTTAAAGATCCCATGGCAGTTATTGAAAAGAATAGGGGAATTTCCCGGGTGTCCTGGCCAAATTTTCCTCATTCATTAAAAATAGCACCAGACCTTAATCTGGTTCAAGGTCAGGTGGCATTCATCTGTATCCCCTTCCCTTGGGTCGTGCCTGAAAATAAGCAGGATTTGCCTAGTGCACTTACCCAGGCAACAAAAACTAATTAAATAAATAAAATATTCAGTTAGTAGGTAATGCATAAAACATTACGTTCAAGCATGGGGGATGATCGTAAGATTTAACCATCTAACCCTGTAAATCTGGAGTAGGGGGCTATGAGAGAATGTTGCAGAAGGGAACTCTACCAGATATGCCAGCTACTTCAATTTTATTTTTTATTTTAGTCTTTGGTAACAAGGTAAGGCCCACTAGGCACAAGTGCCTGTTTTCAGGAGTGATCTGGAAGCACTGGGCGGTTAAGTGACTTGCTCAGAGTCACACAGTATGCAAGTAGAGGTTGTGAGAATCAAACTCAGGTCTGGTCTGCTGGATGTACCAAGCTCATTCACACCTCATTCCTCTAACCTCTAGGCCATTAGTTCTCAGACTTGATCATAGTGAGCCTCCCCAACCCAAGGAAAAGATCTTGAGCCTCCCCCAAATTCTGAAATAATCTTGAGCCTCCCCATAAAAAAAGAGTATACTTTGCGGAGTACATCAGGAATAAAGTGAAACTCCTTTGAGTAGCTGATTCTCATTTTATCCAGTTTACTTTAACCACCCCTTTGTAACCCTCTTGCCGATGCAAGCCTACTTGCTCCTCTATTTTGACTCTCAAACCACTGTTACCCCTTGTGCAATACCTTCATGGGTCATTGTGTTATCTGTCCATTTCCACTCTATCTGGAATAACCTTCCTATCCACTTGTGCCTCTCCCCTTCTAACCCTTCTGTTGGGCGGGAGCACGACAATACGCTCCTGATAATACGCTCCCTGATATCTTGCTCCCGACAATGCATCCCTGCATCATTTCGCTCCTTGAATTACCCGCTCCCGACAATACGCTCCCTGACAGCACTGTGATTCCTAAACTGGACTTTGACCATCAGACAAAAAGCAACAAAAACAAATCAGCAGCATTTAAGCATTTAAGCAGTGAAATGATGCGGGGATGTATTGACCCTGATCAGTCCCATGTCAGCATGACAATTACCTTTGGAGAGTGGGCAGACTCCTAAACAAAACCAAGCAATTGTTGGCACTGCGTCAGCATTTCTTGACAGCTACAGTCCTAAAAATGAAGTTTAAGACAGTACAGGTTCTAAAGTATAAGGCACACTGTTAGGTATCAGTCATAGCCAGTTGAAATATGTTGTCTCGCCATACACTTCTCTCTATAGAGCTCTCAGTTGTCCGAAACCCCGTTTATGCTAACATTTCGAATGACCCCAGATTATTAACAAGGTTTTACTGTAGAAATATATAGATATAGTATGTGTATGTGTGTGGTGCAGAAGAAAGATAAATGTTTGTGGTTCACTTTAAATGTTTCTCACACCTATTTATACTTCCACATAAATCCATAAAAAGTGGACCTAATTTAAAAGGCCAACTACTGAAACAATGTATGCCACGTTATGGTCGTTTGCTCTTCATAATCATAGAAGACCAATAAATCAGTGCGTTTAAATGCAATTATCTAGATTATTGATGCTATTCGACTGGGAAAGATCTATATCCCATTTCCTTTCTATCACACTGTATTTCCACGTTACCCATTTGGCAGTTTTGGAATTAACTAACTGTAATATTATGTGCTCCAGACTACTTGTCACACAGATTTACAGTACGAGGCAAGGTCAAAGCAGGAGCGGGAGCGAGTTTGAGTAGGAGTGAGTTGGAGAGGGGGTGAGTTTGACAGGAGCGAGTTGTCGGGAGCGAATATGTAGGGAGCGTATTGACTGGAGTGAATTGTCATTTACCCCTGTTGGGCAACTTCCCAGGTATCATATTGCTCCCTCCTGATCTTGCTCCTAGTGCCTCTTTGCTTACCCCTTGTATTTGAGCTGTTCTGCCACCCATCTAACTGGTCAATTGTTACCTCTCATTATTTGTTCATTTTTCCTATTTGTTGGCACTGTTGTTCATTTTGGATTACTTAACTGTTTTATAGTGTATAGTGGAGTGTTGTTCTATATAGAATTCCATTCCTTTCAAAATGCTGTTGTACCACAGTTCAAAGGTCATGGAATGTGATTCTACCCTACTGTGGTAGAACAGCATTCTAGAACCTCTAGAGCCTGCATGAGTCAGTTTCATTTTGAAAGCAAAAGAACTCACAAACACATATTTCACACAGTACTATACACTATAAAAAATACAGAATGAGCAACTTTATGCACAACCAGTGGGTTTTGCCACCTCGGGGTTCTGATTCCCATGGACCTCTCGAGCTTCGCTCTCGAGATCAGAGGGAATCAGAACCCCTCTGTGTCAAAACACACTGGTTGTTCACAGTTGCCCATCCAGTATTCTCTATGTAGTTACCTTTTTAATTGTACTCACTCCTTAACCTTTCCCGGGTACATCTGAAATGACCCTTGTTTCATGCCTTTCCTGGTCACTGATCTATAAATAAATTCACCTAATATTATCCTCTTTCAGTTTGCCTCATCCCTTCACACAAAATATCTAAAACTCAAAATTTAAATACAGTACTTTTTCAGAGTTGTCTGAGCCTCCCCTGGAACAGGTTGGGGCCTCCCCAGGGAGGCTGGCCTCACCATTTGAGAAACCCTGCTCTAGGCTATACTGCCAGCCCAATAGCTTAGGTATTGCTGGTTCAGTAAAGACAGAACAGATAAACTATTATTAAATGCAGTCCTAAAAATCTGATCAACCATTTCAAGAATACTATATCTGCAGAGGCGCATTTAATAACACATTATTAACTTCAGAGGTGTAAGTAATCAGTAGTATAGTATAGTAATAACATTTAAAAAAAAAAAAATTTGAAGTACATTTCAGTCAAGCTGGAACAGGAGGCACACACTAATGGGATTAATGCTTGGCCTTTCATCACCTGCTACAGCTAGCTTAGTGTTTAAATCAACATAGCCTAGATATGTTAGAGTGAGAATTGAGTGGCATTTATTTGCATCTTACCCACTGGCACTGGTGTTGCCCCCAGCCAGCCACACGCCCTAGGCTAGCAGCCCACCCAGGCCCTGCTGCACTGGAATGCTCCTCCACCAGTCTCCAGAATCCAGGTCGGACCATTGTCTTGTCCTCCTCTCCTCCTCTTCCAAGTTCCAGAGAGACCAGGCAGCAGTTCAACTTCCAGGGAGTCCAGGGTGGCAGTCAGTTGGTCCAATCGATTAGAAGTCCCACTCCCGACGATGATGTCAATGGACTGTCTCAGTCACTCACTCTCTCCTCGAGTGGTCAAAGAAGCACGCAAGAGTCCCACCAACACTGTGACCTTATGTAGGATGCTGGTCATGGCCTGACCTGACATCCCACCCCCTTTCATGACCTCTGCTCGAGCTGCCAGTGTTCCTGACCTGAGATGTCCCCCCTTGCCTGCTGGAAAATCGTGGGATCAGGTTCAGGAAGTGTAGAGTGGAGGAGAAAGGAAGCACTGGCCCACCTGGAAACATACTGCTGGCCGGACTGTATCTGGCACACTGTCTCAGCTGGCATGGTGATGGAGTCTGCCAGAGTAAGACAATTGGGTCGGGGGGCAGAGAAAAAGGTTAAGTGGGGTCTGGAGAGAATTGAGAAGGAGTAAGTGGACAGGTGGGCTTAGCATCCTCCTCCGACAAGCCAGTGTCTGTCACTCACTGTCAGCAATTTGGGCGGGGGGCCTGGCCGGGGAAAAAACTGATAATTGACAATGCAGCTCTAGGCGCCCTTGAGCTACTGGGCCCGGGACAGTTGTCCTGGCTGTCCCCCCTGTTGGCACCCCTGCTCCAGCCAGAAGGGATTTGAACCTACAGTTTCATTGCAAAGGGTCTGGAAGGGGAATAATGCCTGTTTGCAGAGGACACAAAACTCTGCAGCAGAGTGGACATGGAGGGGGGATATGGTCAAGGTATTGGCAGCTGGATTTCAATGCTAAAAAGTGCAAAATAATGCACATAGGGCATGGAAATCCATGGGTGATTTACAACCTGGGAGGGAAGATTATAGTAGGCTCAAAACAGGAAAGGGACCTGGAGGTAATCATCTCTGATTACCTGAAGGTAACTAAGCAGTGCCACAAGGCAGCAGGGAAGGCTAGCAGGATGCTGGGATGCATAGGCGGGGGAATCACCAGCAGAAGAAAGGAGGTAATAATCCCACATTATACAATGGGGTAAATACAAAGCACCAAACCCTGCATTCTGATTAGCTGGCTGGCACCTATTCAGTATTCAGTGGGTAAATCTGCCAGTATACCAACCAAAAAAGGTGCCAGCTGCCAGTCTGCCACATTAGAAAGTATCCCTGAAATCACTCCGACTGTCAGCAGCCCAAGAGTGGCAAAAACTTCAAAGGACTGCAAGCCGTCTCTGAAAAAATGCCACATTTCATTCCCGATAAACAATGGCAGTCAGCCCTGCCCAAACTTCAAAAAGAAAAAAAAAGAAATTGTCGCACAACACTTATCCATCTCCTCCTACTGATTTTTTTCTTTTAAACTAACTTCACTTCAAAAGGCCGCCAACTCCCTCGCTGCTTCATAAGATCTCCCTCTTGTAGTCTTCTCCACTCACCTATCCCTCAGTCTCTATCGAGTCCACCTCTGCTCTGATACATTCTGTATCTCTGTCTGCTGTCCCATTCTTGGTTTTAAATTCCCAGCACAAAAACAAAGGAAAATCCCCCCACCCGTCCATGTCCAGATTGCAAAAATTGAACCCAGAAGCTTTCCGAAAGCAACCCGTTACGGCTCGCTCGAGTGAGATTTTTTTTCCTGTAATGCTGTTTTATGGCTCAGCAGCTCACTGCACTCCACACAGTGCAACTCCAGTTCAGTAAGGAAAAAAATAAATCACTTCCCAACGAATTGCACCCTCTCTTTCATAACCCCCCCAAAAAAAAATCAAAACGTACTGCATTAAGCTACATCATAGGAACTCTGCAGCTATGGCAACAGCCATAGTAACCAAGGAAACCCTAGTAACCAGGTACTATTTTCAGTGAAGTAACAAATACCAAAAAATAAAACAAAAACACCAAAAAAGCCATTTTTGTTTCTATCTCAAAAAAAGGGACCATTGTATATTAGTAATCATTCACTAAAAATACCACCAACAGCTTAATCTGGTTCAAGGTCAGTTGGCATTCATCTGTATCCCCTGCCCCGGGTTGTGTCTGAAAATAGGCAGGATTTGTCTAGTGCACTTACCCGGTCAACAAAAACTAAATAAATAAAAAATATACCACTCCAGGATGTGGGTATATGGGTGGATTTACCACTTCTGGTGTGGTTAAGCCACTCGGCCTGTGGCCTTGTGACTGAACCACATCAGGCCAGGCATGGTAAATTCACCCATATACCCACACCCTGTTGTGGTATAGTGCTTAAATATAGATCATTAGTGAGGCCACACCTTGACTACTGTGTCCGATTCTGGAGACTCCATCTTCAAAAGGACATAAAGAGGGAAGAGGCGGTTCAGAGGAGGGCAACCAAAATGGTGAGGGGCCTGCATCAGAAACCCTATGAGAAAAGGCTGAAGGGATTAAATATGTACTCCCTGGGGGACAGGAGGGAAAGGGGGATATGATTGAAACGTTCAAATACCTCACAGGGAAGAACAAGGTACAGGAGGGTGTCATCTTCCAGGGAAAAAGATGCTCAAGGATGAGGGACACAGTATGAAGTTGGGGGGATGGAGGATCAGCGGCAATATGAGGAAGTACTTCTTCACAGAAGGGGTGGTGGACAAATGGAACAGCCTACCGGCTGAGGTGGTGGGGGCAGAAACAGTTACAGGGTTCAAGAACGCATGGGATAGACACAAAGGGATCTTGAAAATTAAGGAGGGGCCTTAGGCTGATTAGGGTCTGCAGCATCACTATAGGTAGGGAAATAGGGCAGACTGGGTGGACCTGGAGGCCCTTGTCCGCTGTCAACTTCTGTATTTCCATATCTCGCTGTTCCCAATCCATTGTTCTAACCATTGACTCTTCCCATGCAAGCAAGCTGTTAAATTGGGTGCAAATGTTTACGTGGATGAACTCTCATAATCATTAAATGGGAAATGTTTTGGTGGAAGAACTTTTACCTCTGGATTTTTAGGTACAGGGAACTGTCATCTTGGCAGGGGTGAATTCTGGAATGCTGAAGCAGGCAGACTTGGTAAAATCTAGAACAGCTGGAACCAGCTGAATGCATGGACTTGCATGTTTTGCTGTTCTGGTGGTCCCACATTTCTGATTTTACCCTTGCATGGTGGGGGGTAAAATCTGGAAGTTTTCTGGAACAGCCAACCTGACCAAGTGTGAAAAAAAAACCCTCTCTTGCTAGAACAGCTGTCCCGGCTCCCAGAATGACCCCCACCCATCGGAATAACTCCCCACTGACTGAAACTAAAGGCAAAGGCAAGTTTATTTAAAAAGATGCCCAATCCCAAGGGCTCTGGGCGCTGCACAAAACTTTACAGCATTTCATACCGCATAAATATATAGATTAAAAATGTGTCCATACAAATAGTCAACATTACATCTCAAAAGCTTGCAAAAATAGGAAAGTCTTCAGGCGAGCCTTAAAGGCAATTATAGTGGGGGCCTCCCTAACTAGAGTTGGTAGGGAGTTCCAAAGAGCGGGAGCGGCAGCACTAAAGGCTCGGTTGCCTGCAGATTTTAATCTTGCTCTTGGAACAGTTAAGAGGCCACCATTAGAAGAGCGGAGATTATGAGTAGAGGAAGAAGGTACCAGGAGAACTGACAGGTAACCAGGGCCCTGCCCGTGTAGGGCCTTATAGGTGAGAAAACCCACCTTGAAGAGTACTCTCCATCTGACAGGCAGCCAGTACAATTCGTGCAATACAGGTGTAATATGACAAAATTTACTTTGCCCGGTCAAAAGCCGGGCAGCAGCATTTTGCACTAGCTGCAGTCTACGAAGAGAACCCCCAGAGACCCTGAGATAGAGGGCATTACAGTAGTCAAGCCTAGAAGTGACTAAGGCATGTATCAGAGTAGGGAGGTCCAGAGACGGAACAAGGGGCTTAATCCTGGCAATGTTTCTAAGATGGAAAATACAGGAACAAACCACGGAAGAGATTTGAGCCTCCATGGACAGGTTCCTGTCAAGAATCACACCAAGATTTCCCACCCAAGGGGAGGCCATCAATGACGCAGCTCCTAGCACAAGTCCAGTTGCAGAGTCAGAGGCCATTCCATCACGAACTCTGTTTGACTCCACTACCAATACCTCAGTCTTGTCAGGGTTCAGTCGTAGCCAGCTGGAGGCCATCCAGTCACTAATCTCAGCCAGACAGATACTTAACACATCCACTGCATTGGATGTTCCTGGGGCAAAGGATAAGTATAGCTGAGTGTCATCAGCATAGCAATGAAAACTCAGACCATACTTCCTAATGATCCCCACCCAGGGGCAGCATATATACTGTGAACAACATTGGGGCCAATACCGAACCCTGAAGGACTCCACACAAAAGGAGGCAGGGTGTAGATGAGAAATTTCCCATCACAACCCGTTGCCTCCTATTGGTGAGAAAGGACTCAAACCACTTGATGACAATACCGGTGAGTCCACATAACTCCCTCAGGTGGAGAAGCAACACACAATGGTCCACAGTATCAAATGCTGAAGAGAGATCGAGGAGAACAAGAATTGTCCTGTCCCCTCGGTCTCTAGCCCTGAGGAGGTCATTCTGCACCCGAACTAATGCAGTTTCAGTGCTATGTCTGGCCCCGAAAAGCCGACTGGAAGGGATCATAAAACTCGTGAGTCATGAGATGTTCCTCCAACTGAAGCGATACCACCTTCTCAACAATCTTCCCAAGAATGGGAGATTGGAGATGGGACGGTAATTTGACCTGATCTCCGGGTCCGAAGAAGATTTCTTTAAAAGGGGTCTCACCAGAGCCTCCTTCAAGGCTCTGGGAAGACACCCTGACTCAAGAGGAACTGGACAATCAGGGCAAACACCGGGCCAACAGAGTCAATGCATCTCATTAAGAAACGCGTTGGCACTGGGTCCAGTTCACAAAAGGTATGCTGCAGATTGACTGCCACCTCAATAACCTCACAGATCTCCACTGGCTTAAACTCTCCCCAACTAGGCGGAGTGCACTCAGAACACAACTGGCGACCCCTGTCAGCAATGGAATTGCTGGCTGAAGAAACCTCCCGCCAGATCAAAGACACCCTGTCCGAGAAAAACCGAGCAAAATCCTCACAATCCTCATTTGAGGAAACTTTCCCGGGCTGAAGACAGACAGGATGGAGAAGTCTATCAACAGTCCGGAAGAGTGAGGCTGGTCGGTTTCTCCCGGCAGCAATCTCCTGAGACAAAAATACTGTCTTCTTTCGGTTGATTGCCTCCTGATATGCGCAATAATGCGCGTGCAGGACCAGTTTGTCTGTCTCCAGATGGGACTTCCTCCAGCAGCGCTCTAATCTCCAACCCATCTTCTTCATTTCCCTAAGATCTCCATCATACCAAGGAGACCTCATGTACGAAGTTCTGGATCGTACACGGATAGGTGCGAGGGAGTTGATGGTGTCAGATAACACCTTATTATAGGTGTCAACCCCGACATCAACAGCTCCGCATGCATCATCCATACTGGATAAATCAACTGCCGCCATAAAACCCTCAGGGGTAAGATCACGTAAAGGGCGGCAGTGAATCGTCTCAGCAGGGGAAGAACTTACAGCGGGAGCCCCAAGCGTGAACTTCACCGTGCAATGATCAGACCAAAATACCTGATCAATCGCAAGATCTACAATCTCAAGCCCCGGTGAGAACACCAGGTCCAAACTAGAACCCAAAATCTCAAATGCTCACCCTAGGATGGGAATGGCCACTCCTGAGGTGCAGAATTACCCCCCCCCGTGGTAGAATGCCTACTCTGGAGCTGATTGCCAGAATACCCATGCAGAGTGACAGAATGCCAACGCTGTTTGCCATAGTGCCAGCCCTGAGGCCAGAATGCACAGCCTTTGTGCCAGAATGCACACCCAAAAGCCAGAATGCCAGCCCTAGGGTCAGAATCATAACCATATGTACCAGTGCCAGAATATCCACCCTGTATGCCAGAATGCCCACCCGTTGTACCATAATAACACCCCTTGGTGCTGGAATGCCCCACTGGGTTAGGAATACCAATACTGGGTAGGAATGCCCACCCTTTGTGCCATAATGCACACCCCTGGGTGCTGGAATACACCCCAGGGTAGGCGTGCCACCCCTGGGACTGGAATGGCTACACTGGTACAGGGATGCCCCTTTTGTTCTAGAATGGACACCTTTGGGGGCAAAATGCTTATCCAGGACTGGGATGACCACATTGATGTATGAAGGCCCACACCTTTTGCTAGAATGCACACCCTTGGGGTCTGAATGCCCAACCTAGGGTTGGAATGCCCACCCTTTGTACCAGAATGCCCACACTAGGAGCCATAATGCCTACCCTGGTGGGCACAAAACTCACCCATGGGCTAGAATGCCCACACTTTGTGCCTGAATACTTGCCTTGTGTGCCAGAAAATCCACCCTGGGGACAGAAATGCCCAGTCTAGGGCCTGAAGGGCCACTCTGGGGGTCAGAATACCTACCCTGGTGGGCACAGTGCCACTTCCGGGCCAGAATTGGCACCCTGTATGCCACAAGGGACACCATTTGTACCAGACTGCGTACTCTATAGCCTGAATGCTGAACCTGGTGTGCAGAATGTCCACCATTAGTGCTAGAATGCTCACCTTGGGGGCAGAATGCCTACCCTGGGGGCCAGAATTCCCACCATGTCACCTGAATGCCTAAATATATTCCATTTGAGCTGGAATGCCCACACTGGGGGCCAGAATGCCTCCCAGAAGGGCAAAGTGTTAATCAAGGGTTGGAATACTCACCCTAGGGCCAGAATAACCACCATGGGGACTGAAATGAAACATAAAACAGAGAATTTGATGGCAGAAAATGATCGTTTGTCTCACCCAGTCTGCCCTGATGTTTCCTGCCTAATCTGTCTCTGCAGACCCTAACTGATCTCCAGTGACCCTTCCTACTCCCTGACTGTTATTTTGTACTTTATCTTTTTATTAAGATTTAATATAAAGAACAGAGAGAATACATTTAGCACAATTGAGCAACATCTTCTATATACAATAAAGTTCACAGCACATGTACAATGTTGTTACAGTTGGTGAAGATAAGATTCAAGAAGAGTCTAAATACAATATGTGACATAGATTTGTAGATAATATTGCCATAGTAAATGTCTAATTATTGTAACCATTAGTATGGACATAGGAAGAAAGTTTGGGAAAAAAGCAAAGTAAACTTGATGCATTAAGTGCCTAGATAATACATAGACATACGGCATGTACAATTGCTATAATCATTTGTTATACCAGAAGATGTAAATAATAATATTGAATAATCAAATATTGAGACAGTAAGGGAAAGAAAAAAAAAAGGATAGATAATTAAGATAGGGACAGAAAAGAGAGAGAGTGAGAGAGATAAATATACATTTAATGAGTTGAAGTGTTATGTACAAAGTGATAAAAGAAGCAGCATATTATTATATCAAGATCTGGTGTTAGCAGAGGTGTTGATATAATTAAAATAATCCTGCCAACATCTGTCACATATGGTAAGTAGGTCAGAAGAAACATGGGACAATCAGTCCAAAGATGCACATTGGGAGAGATTTTGGAGAATATCTGGGAGAGTTGGTACAATGTTTGACTTCCAATTCATAAGAATAAGATGCTTAACAAGTGAAAATAATATATTCAGCCACTTAAAGTTTGCATGGGAAACAGTAGTATTGTTGGCGGTAAGGATACCTAGTATGTAAAACTTAGTATCAAAATTAAATTGTTGTCCAATTATGTTAATGGCAAAAGAATGTATTTTCTGCCATTATTTGTTGATAGGAGTGCAGGACCAAAGGATGTGAAGTAGGTCTCCACCAGGTAAGTTACAGCACCAGCATTTATTATTATTTATTAGTCCCGTATGTTGTAATAAAGAGGGGGTTCTATACCATAAATGTAAGATTTGGATTTGGATTAGGGAACTGCGAGCATCTTTAAAAATACTGTGGAGTAGGGAACAACAAGTGTGCTATTGTGTCTGTGAGATGTTGTACCTAAGGCAGTATAGCCTAGCGGTTAGAGGAACGAGGTGTAAATAAGCTTGATACATCCAGCAGACCAGACCCGAGTTTGATTCTCACAACTTCCACTTGCATACTGTGTGACTCTGAGCAAGTCACTTAACAGCCCAGTGCTCCCAGGTCACAGAAACATAGAAGTTGATGGCAGATAAGGACCACAAGGCCCATCCAGTCTGCCCATTTCTTTTTCTACCTTATAAATGTGCCATCTGCCTTTGCTCTGTCAATGGCCTATCTATTCATACTCATCTGTATTGCTCCCTTATGCCTATCCATGCCTGTTTGAAGCCCTGCACTGTATTCATAGCCACCACTTCTTGAGGTAGGCTGTTCCATGCATCCACTACCCTTTCTGTGAAAAAGAACTTCCTCACATTACCCCTTAATTGGCCTCCCTCTAATCTCATGTTGTGTCCTCTTGTCCTGCTATTTTTCTTATATTGAAACATGTTAGACTCTTTCACCTTGTTACTGCCCTTAAGGTGTTTGAATGTTTCCATCATATCACCTTTCTCCCTCCTTTGCTCTAGGGTATACATGTTGAACTCCATTAATCTGTCCTCATATGTCTTCTGATGCAGTCCCTGCACCATTTTGGTTGCCCTTCTCTGGACTGCCTCAATTTGGTTAATGTCCTTGATAAGGTGTGGCCTCCAGTACTGCATGCAGTACTCCAGATGGGGCCTAACCAGTGTCTTGTAAAGAGGGATTATTACCTCCCTCTTACAACTTGTGATACCCCTACTAATACACCCTAACATCCCCCTAGCCTTACCTACTGCTTTGGAGGTCTGCTTGGATGATTTCAAGTCATTGGTGGTGATGATGATGCCCAAGTCTGGCTCAAAAAGCCCATAGGTAAGCTTTAAACCATGGGAAATCAAACCCCCCTTATTCCGATGGGCACAGAGTTTAGTGCTACAGAATCTTGGTTTATCCTTTCCCCAAATTAAATTGGCAATTATTTTATCAAGTTTGATTAGAAAGGTAGCAGGTAAAATTAAGGGGATATTGGCAAATAGATATAGCTCTTTGGGTGATATGGTCATCTTGATTGCAGCTATTTTCCCCATAAAGGAAAGATTAAGAAGTTTCCATCTTTCTAAAGTTGTCTTAATGTTAGCAAGCAAGGGATTAAAGTTTGTGTCCCAAATTTTATCTAAATTGGGGGTTATTTTTATACCCAAGTAAGTGAAGCCTTGAGGGGCCCAATTAAATCCAAGTGGTGTATTCATAAAGGATTTACAATTGTCATTAAGAGGAAGTGTTTCAGATTTATCGTAATTTAGGGTAAGGCCAGAAATTTTGGTGAATTGGTTAAGCATTTTAATCAGGGGTATACCAGCTTCATTTACGTTTTCAAGAAGAATTAAAAGATCATTAGCGTAGGAGAGGGATATATATCTAGCATTTCCAATAGGAATACCTTTAATATCGGAAGCTTGACGTAAACTGGCAGCTAAGGGTTCCATGGCCAAGATAAATAGTGAAGGTGATAAGGGGCATCCTTGTCTAGTGCCTTTTTCAAGTTGAAAAGAAGGGGAAAGAATAGAATTTGTAAGAATTTTTGCAGAAGGCAAAGTATATAGTAATTTGATTCAGGAGCAAAAATTTGGAGAAAAAACAAAGTGAGATAAAACTAGGTATAAGTAATTCCAATTTAAAGAATCAAATGCTTTTTCAAAATCAATAGCAATTGCAGCAGCAGGTAATTTAAGAAATTTGGCTTTATATATTAAATTAAATAGTGAGCGTAAGTGGTCAGAGCCATTCCTATTTTTAATGAAACTGGCTTGGGAACAATTAATTAGATTAGGAAGAAGAGGCTCCAGGTGGGATGATAATAGTTTTGCAAAGATTTTTCCATCAGTGTTGAGCAATGAAATTGGTCTATAACTTACAGGGAGGGAGGGGTCTTTATCTTTTTTTAGAATTAAAGTAATAATTGCTTCAGTGCAGGTAGGGGGAAGTTTACCCTTATCAGTGGCTTCTTGAAATACTTTGAAAAGCAGGGGACAAAGGGTTTCTGAAAGCAGTTTATAAAAATCTGTGGTAAATCCATCATCTCCCGGGGATTTGCCGGATTTTAAAGAAGATAAAGCATTCTGGATCTCTTGAAGAGTAAAGAGTTCATCTAAAATATTTTTTTCTGACATAGAAAGGTGAGGTAAATGCAGGTTACTTAGAAATTGTTGTATATGTAGGTCTGGGGAGGGTTTTGAGTTTGAGTATAGCTTATGATAAAAGGATCTCATAATTAGATTGATGGTTGTCTTATCAGTAAATATTCTGCCTTGTGGATCCTTGATAAGTGAAATGTGCTGATCTATTTGTTGAATCTTTAACTGATAAGAGAGAAGTTTAAGAGAGAAGTTTTCCACATTTTCCCCCTTGTTCCCAATATTTATATTTAAGCCTAAGCATAGCTAATTTGGTTTTATGGGAGATAAGTTCATTTATTTTGGTTCTTAATTGTAAGATTTAAAAATGAAGGGAGTTCAGATTGGGGTTTTTGTTTTTAACATATAGAATCTTTTTGGATTTAAGTATATTTTCTAAATCAGCTAATTGCTGTTCTCTTAATTTTTTCCTATGAGCTGCATAGCTAATAATTCCCCTGCGAATGGTGGCTTTTAAAGCTTCCCATACATTATTCATAGAGGTATCTATCGGATCATTAAATGAGAGAAAATCATTAATCTCAGATTTAACCCAGGGTAGGAAGTCAAGGTCTCTAAGAAGGACAGGGTCAAGATGCCAAGAAGGAGATTTATAGGTGGATGGTCCACATAAAAATTGTCATTTGACTGGAGAATGGTCCTAAATAATTATTGGAAGGATAGAAGATTCAACAAATTTTTCAGAGATAGATGGAGATATGAACCAGTAGTCAATACGACTATATGTTTTATGGAGGGTTGAGTAAAATGTAAAATCTCGTTCACGAGGATGGAGAAGGCGCCAGATATCTGATAGGCCAAAGTCTTCAATCAATAATGAGAAGGCTTTGATACTTTTGGGATGAGAGTCTATGGCTACATTTCTTCTGTCCATATGTGCTTCCATAGCTAAGTTGAAATCAACTCCAAGTATTATGGGGATATTATTCTTATTATTAGATAGTATTCGTTGTGCTAAATTATGAAAAAACTCAGGGGAATCTGAATTAGAAGTCTTTACATTAACAAGCATAAGGGGGCCAGATGGGGTATTTAAAGTGACTATTAACCATCTGCCTTCTGTATATGCAGTAGATTTTATGAGGGACCATTTGAGATTTTTATGGATCAGTATAGCTACTCCCTTTTTTTTTGAAGAAAATGAAGATCCAAAGATTTGACCAACCCAGTCTTTTTTAAGTCTGATGATGTCATCTGCCAATAGTTCGGTTTCCTGTAAGAAAGCAATATGTGCGTGGTTTTTCTTAAGGTATCAGAGAATTTGCTTTCATTTACAGGGAGAATTGAGTCCCTTCACATTCCATGTATACATTAGTAGGTCACTCATGGTGATGATTACGGAGGAAATAACAGAGTCTGGAATTGTGAGGGGCTCTGGAGGATTAAATTGAGGGTGTTCCAGGGACAGATGTAGAAGTTGGCAGGGTCATTAAGATATGTATAATAGAGTACACAATGTAGTACGATCATATGTGTCTCTCTGAAATAGCAATATTTAAAGAGAAGGTAGAGGACCATTAATAAGAACAAATATATTAATAGTATAACAGTATTATATCAAGAAAAAGTATTTCTTTATGAGTGCTGGGAGATATGAGTCAGTAACCAATACCAAGGACTCTCTCACCGCACACCAGGGTGTAGATGGAGGATATAGATCCAATGGAGTAAGCCAATAAACAAAATGTGCGCTCCTAAGGTCTAAATCTTATGAATACTATAAATATACTGTAGTTGTTTAGTAAGTACTTAAGCAGGAAACAGCTGTCCATAAAGGAGTAGGGAACCAGATATAAACCTCATTATAAAGAAACAACTCTTATATATTAGTATCGGAAGTGAAAAATATTAAACCGTATTATATCTTTTAATGATACGATGAAAAGAGATGTGTCAACCTAATTCAATAGGTTAACTATGTCAAGTATATTGGAGACCAATGCTGCCACAGATTAGGATTCAGAGGAACCAAATGTCTAAACAGACATATTAT
The DNA here is from genome assembly GCA_016271365.2 of Neoceratodus forsteri. Taxonomy (NCBI): domain Eukaryota; kingdom Metazoa; phylum Chordata; order Ceratodontiformes; family Ceratodontidae; genus Neoceratodus; species Neoceratodus forsteri. The sequence goes on from CM057451.1 coordinate 1,101,559,497, forward strand.
ATCCAAAAAGCAAGTATGCAGTAACTACATTCATCAAAAACTTTCCATTATAGTAAATTATAGTGAAAATGAGACAATACATTTGGGATTGGGTGGCTTTTATATTAATGTAGTTAGTTTAAACTATGTAACTAACAACATATTGATGTCATTGTACAAAAGTTCAGTAACGGGAAAGCAGGTTGAAAATAAAAAAAAAAAAAGAATAAAAGCCAGCTTCTGTATAACAGGAGATTATATAGAGTATTGTTATTGAAGAATTTTCCCTTAGAACTCGAATATTGCCTTTATGAAAGCACAAGTGGAGTAACTGGATCAACAGAATTAACCCAGTAAGTCCAAATGTTAACAGGGGAACCAAAAAAAAAAAAGAATATAGAGAGTTAGGCTTCGAGTAGATATATTGTATAGAATAGATTGTATCAAGATGTATGAAGCTTCTGTTCACCAAAAATTGTGGGCAGCATAGAAATAGAGAGTGTATATGTAAAGTAATAAGGACAACATTTATATATAAGTAGATAAGTATGCCAAATTTGTCTGATATATATGAATTCAAGAGGGGAGGGTCATGTCAGTGAAATAAACTGTTGTGAGGGTATACCAGTGTTGGCAGTAATAAACTGCAGGATTCCAATGTGAAAGCATTATGAAAATTAATATTGACTTAGGTATCATATTTAAAGTACAAGACATCTTAGAGTAAGATCTATAATTATAAGTTTAGGTGGTTATTTTTGAGAAATATGTCACTGCAGAGGAATAATTTCCCTTGTATAATAACATAAAGAAAAGGTTCCAAAAATAGGTCAGATTAGACTGTTTATGTATTTCTTACTGAGAAGTACCGACCGCGATGTACAGCCTTCAGGATTCACAACCTGCTGGAAGTGATAGTAATGTGATAATGAAGGCTGTACAATCAGTGGTGTGGCAAAACCAAAAAGTTGGTCTCCTTCAGTCAGGATTCTAAGACATATCATGTTGCCAGAGGGCACAACAAGCTTAAAACTGAAATACAAGATCAAGTCACCGTAGATCCGTGTGGACTGTTAATTGCGGTACAATTTTTGTTTTTTAGACTTGGCTTTGCATTTCTTTTTCGGCGGTTCAGATGCTTTTAGAGGAGAACTCGTAACCACCTCTTCCCATGAGGAATCAACTGAAGTGTTGCCTTGTGGCGTTTCTCCTAGAACAGTAGTTTGATCATCCATACTTTGCAAGATTACATCTTCATGCGAAGGTTGTGATTCGACTGACAGGAGTGCATATTTGTTACTGAGAGGGATGGAGGGGTTGATTTGCAACTGAGTATTTGGTTTAGAGGCAATTGCTGAGGGCTTTTCAATTGGGCAACATGAGAGAGTTGTAGTGCGAGATCCAGCAGAAACTTTGTCTTTAATTCTATTCGACTGTCTCGGTAGGTGAGCATCGGATATTGCAGAGTCAGTGACAAACATTTGGATCGAGCTACCCCCACCATCCTGCTCTGTAGTCACGTTGGTCTAATCATGATTGCCCAAAGCGGACCCCCAATTCAACCAAAAAACACACCACACTGTTTTGGTATAAAAAAGGCCGCAGCTCTTTTTACTTGATCAAAAGTTGTATACATTACATGGGACATACATTTATAAACCTAATATGTACATTACAAATTTACATATGTATGCACTTTACAAAATATCATATATATACATTTTAACATATGTACATTACATATCCCATCCAGCAAGACCCTTAGGCAGCCTAATTCATGTATTGCTGAAACCCGGCTCCTTCATCTGCTTGTTTGGGGAACTCTGGCCCTTTAGTCCAACAGACCCCTTGAGAGGCTGTGCCTTTCATGAGCAGTTCCCCTGCACGAATTTAGGTTCCTAGACCCTTGACGAGGGCATGCCCGTCCAGGGCCACACCCCCCATCTCTGAGTCTTGGATCCCAGCGTTTCGGTGCACGCCCCAGCCTGGGTGCCTTCATCTCCCGATCTTCCAGGGCATACCCATCCTAGGGTCGTGCCTGTCCCTCTTGACACCCAATTGCAGCTCTTATGTCCATCTTACCCAGGGTCAGCCATGCATTACCGCCACTTACATACGGTGCCAACACGTATCTCCCACTAATGCCCAAGGCATCTTACTCTTTCCAAGCAGTACTGTTTCGCAGAAATCATTGAACGTATTGTTGAAAATGTCATTCCCAATATCAGATAAATGAACCCCATCCCGGCTATATAGGCCCTTATCAGATTTTGTGATCAGGAAATGCCTGATTACCTCCACTCCCATTGAAGCCGCGAAATGGGACACCTCCTATTCACAGACCTCGCGCCTTGTCCATGGTCCCTGCCTTTAGCTCCCCGCCACTGCTGGTGTGGTATCATTCTAGTCCATGCTAGAATGGTGAGAGGCAACATCTGTTTTAAGTGGGACAAACCTCTTAATATCCCCAATTAATCTCGGTGCCCTAGGGTGACCAACTCGTTCCCTCCCAGGTGGATAACCAAGCGCTACGGTGGTTGTCTATGTAGACCCAATGTAACAATAGTTCTGCATAATGCCTCCACTTCATCCCACCTTTTCCTGCCCATTTTATAGCAACAACTCCTTGGGATGCCCAGCTGTCTGGTGTAAGGCGTTTCTCGCCCTCATATGCCTCCCTTACGTGCGAATGACCCACAATCCATATCTGAGGGGTTGCTGTAGACGTGCCTGCAATACAAAGATAGAAACATGTGAGTAATCTCCCAATCTGTACTTCAATTGCCACTTGTGCTGGGTTCTGCAGTGTCACTTCCTGTTGGGTTCTGCTGAGGCCTAATGTACCCCATGTATGCTTTTGAAGCCTACCTGCCGACCCTTTTTATCTGCTCCTCTTTTAACCCACACCTGGCTGCCTCGGTGGCTGCTCCAATTCTGAACGAATGGGTGTTGTATGAGGTTGGGTTTTTTCCCGCCATCCATAAACCTTTTCTTAGGACAGCCGTGAACTGTCGCCTTGTAACAGCTTTTCCGTCCCCATGCACAAACAAATGCCCTGGTCCTATTGGACGACCCGCCACATACTCACTCATTGCCAACCATGGGCAAATGTTCCCTGGTGGAGCCCTGAACAGTGTTATAATGGCAGGGGGGCCACACTGGTTTGTTTTTGATTTTCGCAGCTGAAAACAGTCTGTCTTGCCAGATGACGAAATCACTAAACTGAAGATTGGTGTTCTGGCTGCACAGTGAGTTAGACTGTGGTACCAACTCTGAAACCCGGAAAGCCCCAAAAAATGCACATACGTACAGGGCCCTGAAAAGCTTGGTTTCATAGCCCAAGCTGCAAGTGACTGACAGTGCTTTCAGGAGGCTGGACAACTCAGGTAGTCCTATGGGCTTCCTCGTGTCCGCCCTTTTTCCCACTAGTCTAGACAGCCCCTGTATCATTTTCTTTGTAATAAAACTACTGGTTGGATCAGGGAAACCCTCATACTTACGAAGAAAGGTGATGCCCGCTAGTTGAAGGCGTATCGCTGCTGGGGATCTTCCTATGCTTTCTAAGTGAAGGATGTAGTTTTGAACCTGTCTTTGGGTATTGTGTAGTACCACGCTTACAAAATTGCTGGAAAGACCCATAGCTACCTACATACTTCCTCCATGTCAAGCGGGCCACAGCGAGTTGTACCAGTTGCTGCAATCTTGGTTCCCAAGTCTCCAGTCCGCTTCCGGTATTTGCGTGGGGAACTGGTCTGCCCACGGGGCTAACTGTCTGAAGTGCTCGAGCTGAAATCAAGACAGGGCATCTGCTATAACATTTTCTTTTCCTGGCAAATGATGTGCCTTAAAAGAGATGTTGTATCGTAGGCAGCATAACACAAAGACCCGCAAGACCTTCATCACCTCTTCAGAACGAGATGTCTACGAGTTCAATATGTCTGCTACCGCCTTGTTGTCCGTGTGAAGAAGCACCTTCTTATTCTGAATTTTGTGCCCCCATACCCTTACGGCTACCATGATAGGGAACAATTCAAGAAGGGTGATGTTTTTTGTGAGCCCCCTTGATACCCACTCCTGTGGCCAGCATCCTGCAAACCATGCACCTTGCCAGAATGCCCCAAAACCAGTGCCACCTGAAGCATCAGTTATCATGTGCAAATCTAATAAATGGTCTGCCGGAGTTTGCCAGATGGTGATACCATTGAAATCTCGTAAGAAAAGTTCCCAAACCTGTAGGTCTGCTTTTATGCCCTGTGTTACTCTGATGTGATGGTATGGTTTTGGGCACCCCGAGTGGCTGACGCCATCCGCCGGAGAATGGCCAGGCGGGTAATTGCCGGCATGCAAAATTCAAGTGGCCTATAACAGACTGCAGCTGTTGTAGGATCACCTTCTTTGCCCTTCCCATTTCCCCCAACATTGTGCTCAAAAGTGCCACCTTATCTTGCGGTAGTTGGGAAACCATAGCCTCAGAGTCTATTTCTATGCCTAGGTATGAGAGGCATGTAGCCGGGCCTTCCGTTTTTTCCTGCGCTAGCGGGACACCAAAATACCCCATTAATGAGGTGAAACCTTGCAGCATATCGGCACACGTGGTTGCCCCCCGGGACCCACAATTAGAAAATCGTCAAGATAGTGAACTATATGTACGTTATGTGTGTGTTCTCTGGTGGCCCACTCCAAGAAGGTTGAGAAAGCTTCGAAGGCTGAGCAGCTTACAGAGCATCCCATGGGCATATCCTTATCCATATACCATTGGCCTCCCACTTTGAAGCCCAGTAAATCTTGGTCATTCAGATGTACTGGCAGCAGACGGAAAGCGGATTTGATGTCGCCATCATTGCCCCACGGGCTGTTCTTGTATGTGGCGCAGTGTCACATCGAACGTTGTGTATTGCACTGTGCAATCCTCTGGGTTGATGAAGTCATTTACTGAATTGCCCCTGGGTAAGACAGGTGATGAATGACCCTGTATTCCTCCACTTCCTTCTTGGGGACCAGCCCTAACGGGGATACCCTGAGGTTGTGCACGGGGGGGGGTAGTTGAATGGTCCCGCCACCCTGCCCGCCTGTATTTCTTTTGCAATTTTCATTTTTAGGATGTTGGGAAGTAAGTTTGCTGACCTGAGATTGCGAGCTGTGGTTTTTTCCCTTGGCCCCTTGTATGGTATCCTAATGATATCCTAAAACCATACTTGAAACCGTCATGAATATATTTGGCTGTTTTTCATTCACAAATCTGGACTGTCATGTACGGTATGGGCTGCCCATTGGTTCTTGCTCTGCACCAATGGGCGTACCTTCCTGAAACAGTCGGCCGGCGGGCGGGCGGCAGGCGGTGGGATGCTGCCGCCGCCGGGGAGCGGGTGGTGGGGCTGTGGGTGGGCGGGTGGGGGCACCAGCCACCAGGGAGATGTTTGGGCGGGGGTCATTTCACAATCTGCCTGCGATCGGGCATTATGGTCCACTGGACCACCAGGGAGATGTTGGAGGGGGTTCTTTTACATTCTGCCCACGATCGGGCACTAAGAACATGTTGGGGGTTCATTTCACAATCTGCCCACGATCGGGCACTAGGAACATGTTGGGGGTTCATTTCACAATCTGCCAGCGATCGGGCACTAGGAACGTGTTGGGGGTCATTTCACAATCTGCCTGCGATCGTACATTATGGTCCACTGGACCACCAGGGAGATGTTGGGGGTTCTTTTACATTCTGCCCACGATCGGGCACTAGGAACGTGTTGGGAGGTTCATTTCACAATCTGCCAGCGATCGGGCACTAGGAAGCGTGTTGGGGGTTCATTTCACAATCTGCCCGCGATCAGGCACTAAGGCGTGTTGGGGGTTCATTTCACAATCTGCCCGCGATCGGGCATTACGTCCACTGGACCACGGGAGATGTTAGAGGTTTTTACATTCTGCCCATGATCGGCACCAGGAACATGTTGGGGGTTCATTTCACAATCTGCCCTCGATCGGGCACTAGGAACGTGTTGGGGGTTCATTTCACAATCTGCCCGCGATCGGGCACTAGAAACGCTTGGGGTTTCATTCACAATCTGCCCGCAATCGGGCATCACGGTCCACTGGACCACCAGGAGATGTTCGGGGGTTCACTTTACTTACTGCCCGATCGGGCATTTCGGTCCACTGGACCACCAGGGATGTGTGAGCAGGAGGGAGCCACATTGATGTCCGCGATCAGCCTGGTGGGGAGTACACTATGCCATCGATCGGGCTGGGGCCAGGGACTGAGTTGGGGGCCAGCCACAGTGGCAGCTGCTGTGTTGCACCCTGCAATACAGCAGCTCACCTGTGGGTGGCCCTCTATAACCTTTTTTGGCTCAAGGTCCTGCAGGCTCAGGTTGGGGTTCGCCTGCACAACTCTGCACAGCCCGGCTGAATATCGGGCTGTGCAGTTTATGCATGGTTCCTCCCCCTCCTGTTGAGCATGCATTCATTTGCATTGCGCTGTTGCTCAGCCTGTTTTCAGTGGCGCAACTGCCTCCTGCTGAATATCGCAGAATGGCGCAATGTAGGACTTGAGCATGCGCAACCCTGTTGAGCATGGAGCAACCCTTTTGAATATCTGGCCCCTTATGTCATAACATAGTCAGTCAAGACATTTGAATAAAAAAAATATGCCAGTCATTGTTGCTGGCAAAATGCATGCAATTTTCTAAGGTAATGCATACATATACCAACATTTTTGTTGGCAAATTGAAGTAATACATACAAAAAATTCTAAGATGATGCATTTTTGCAGCTGATACTTCAATAAAACCTGTATTTCAGTCACATAAATAAAAAAAGTGGTTTCCTCACCACATACTAAGGAATATTTAATGTAGCTGCAGCAGTTGGCATGTGATGTTTAAGGGACAGCGCCTGTCAACCCCATTATGTATCAAATTATCACTACTTATAAAGCAAAAACACTTTATGATACGTCACATTCTGTGAAAACTGCTGATGCAGATTTTCTTTTATTTCTGATTCCTTTATTCTTTTTTTAAAGGGGACAGGACAATTGTGCTAGGTGGCAGCAGTTTGCAATGTATTTAATAAGAATATTTATTATGTGTACAGTAGGTTCGGTCTGTCATCATTTTTTTCCTCACCATCCCCAGCTGATCACGAATCTGTAAATGAAAGAACTAAAACAACACCTACCTTTCACCCCATCACCCATTCCACTTTTCTTCCACCACCCTCATCTGTGCAGTAGCACCCATGCCACCCTTACATCCATGTTAAAATCAACCCACAACCCTCACCCATGTACTAGCATCCATTTTTCGTTTATGGCTAACATTTCTGTAATTGAAAAATAATAAACAGCTACCAATTAGAACTCATTGTTTTGTCCTCTTTAAAATTGAAAAATAGACCGTCTCCTGTCCCAGCCCATACTGATGCACCACAAAGTCACAGAAGGTAAATCCAAAATATATGTTTGCACTTTAACTATAAATAATATGATACAGAAAGGATTGACGTGACAGTGTCCCTTTTATGCCAAATTTGGGCCTGTTCCCTCTGATGTTAAAATTGCCCTGTATATAAAACTTGTTGACTTTAGTTTAGACCCTAGCTACAAAGCAGTTTGCCATGAAATGGTGAAAGTTTTGGAGGGTATATAGTCTAAGGTAGTAGATCGAGAAAGGAGAGGGACGACAACCAAAGTCATCACATTCTGAAAAAATTTCATTTTTGGTGCAGAGAGACTCCGTCCCACACAGTATTTACCAGCCACCACCATCTGAGTTGTCATCACCATCAACATCCACAACATCAATCACTTCAGGATTAGTTTGTATACTCTTGTGAGATCTGAAAATCTTGACTTATTAACTTTAATAAAAGTGAACATGTGTACATTTTCTGGCAGCAACCTATTTCTGGTGTCTGTCACAATATTGTCAGCTGTACTAAACATGTGCTCTGAAGAGACACTTGTTGCAGGACAACCAAGATATTTACAGGCTTCATCATACAGCTCTGTCCAAATTGACTTTTTGATCTCCAGTATTCAAAGGGCATGCATCAATAGGAATAGGCAGTTCTTGCAGGTAACTGTCTACCATGATGGACAGAGACCGCTCAGAAGAGGAATCAGAATAAGCTGGTATGGCAGCAATTTGGGAAAGGTTTTGCCACAGATTTAGCTTGCTACTAAGGGTTGAAGAAGTGGCAGTTGTGGAACAACTACTGTAATGTTTGGTGACTTTTCCAGTTCTATATCCCTTGTGAAGATGAACCTGCATGTTGTGGTGATGACAACCTGAGGGTACTGTGCGTGTCTGTGTTTGACTCCTGTGAGTGCTGCAGCTCATCTAGCAACATACATTTGTACTGCTCTATATCATCTGTTTTGGAAGATGTATAGCCTTGAACCTGGGATCTAAGAGAGTTGCAAGGATGTAGTGTTTGATTTCGTCATTGCAACTAATTTGTCATTGGTTTTGAAGCGCTCGCTCATTCTCTTTACGAGATTCCCATGATACAGGCAACATGTTGTCTGCGCTTCAGATCTGTCTTTTTCTGTTTGTAGGTTTAGAACACTAAGATGATGTGAAATGAGCATTATGAGTGGGATAACCTGACTCACAGATGTGCCTTCAGAAGACATGTCCCTTGTAGCTGTCTCAAAAGGAGCTAGGATACAGCACACTGTCTCCATTAATTTCCACTGCAGCACAGACAGCATAATGCCATCTCCACAATGTAACTGAGCAATACTCATGTACAGCTTGCTTTTGCCCCAAGAGGCGCCAGCATATAAAGCGTTGAGTTCCAGACTGTGAAACATTTTGAATCAGCTTTTGCTGGGGCAGCTTGTGTTTTTTTTGCAGTTCGGACAATGTCCATATAGCCTTGGTTGAATGTGAAAAGTGAGTCACAATTGTTTTGCAAACAGCAATCATACCATCCACTTGTGTTTCGTTGCTGAGAAATCTCGTGACAATTAAGTGTAAGCAATGTGCAAAGCAAGAAGCATGCAGAAATCCTCCATCCTGTACTGCTTTCAAGATGTTGGCTCCATTGTCACTTACTATGAGCCACATTTTAGACCGTGAGAATAAACCCATTCGTCAAGGAGGTCATTTAGTTCCTGCAAGATGTTTGCAGCAGTATGACTTTGCCCAAACTTCTTTATATGCAGCAGCGCCATCTTTTGGGGTGTCTTTGTTTTTGAAGAAGCACAAGAAAATGTGACCCAATGAGCAGTAAGGGACATGTAATCTATGTTTTGAGTGCTGGCCCACATATCTGTTGTGACATGAATAACCCCACCCTCCGCAGTTTTAAGTGCAAGCATCACTGTCGCTTTTAAAGCCTGATAAATGTTTGGTATTTCAACATAGGAAAAGTACCTTCAATGAGGAACAATGTAACGAGGCTCTGCTAATGTCATGAGCTCCCTAAAATCCTCATGATCTACCTAAGAATATGGGAGAAGGGCTCCGGCTAACAGTTCACCAATTCGGTGATTAAGATGAAGGGTCTTTGGATAATTTCTAGTAAAGGTATTCTTCCTTTCAAATGCCTGAGACAGTGTTAGCTGTTTACAACATGTCCCTGCTGGTTTATTATACACCGTGCTTCGATGGGCAGATGGACGCAGAGATGGTGGACTAGGACTTATACATTCATTGCCATCACTGGATATGCAACTGGTACTAATGGTGCTGGCATTGGTGGTAACAGTGATCCTAGGGCTGGCAGTGGTTCTGCCCGCATCAAGTTCAGACAATTCAGTATCCATTTCAGATTCCTGACCCTTCTCACGTGTGGTCTGGAAGATGGAGGACATGGGTTTTGGATGATCAAGCAAAACTGAATGCTTTTTCAGATGGCGTTTAAGAGCTGTAGTGCCAAGGCATGACACAACTTTACCACGGCTTACACTCTGTTTCACAGGAACAAATTGCTCTGCATGGATCAGTTTTACTGACAGAGAAATAATTCCACACCTCAGATGTGACAGATTTTTGTTTGAGTGCTAGGAAGATAGCTAAAGACTGTTTGTGTCTTTTCACCTGTCCTAACAGAACCTGGGACATGCTCCTTGGTGCTAGAAGATGGGCAGAAGACTCTGATGGATTTTCATTGCTGGCCAACACAGAAATGGTGGATTCAATGGATATGTCCTTTTCATTGCCAACAGTGCTGGATGTATTTGCAAGTGCACTACCTGATTCATTGTCGGCAGACTTGCTCATTTCACTTTGTTGAGGAAGTAATGATTCGTCGCGAGACACAACAGTGTCGGACTGAGACAAAGAGCTACTGTCTGAGTCAGAGAGGGACTCACTGTCACTTGCATTATTGCTGCTAGTCACAGGGATCTTAACAGCATGAATGGCATACCTTATGGTGCCTCTCCGTGTGACCCCAGCAGCTGTACAGTTTTCTTAAAGGTCCCCTTACCACACTTCACTGTTGCTCTTTTGCTGTTTGTTGAATTTTTATCACGTGGAAACATTTTGCTTATTTTTGCCTAGCACCAGGATTACCACTACCACCAACACCTGCTCCAACACCAGCACTAGATGCTTCATCTATGTTGGTGTCAGCCTATAACAGAACCAGTATACTGCAGGGAATACACCCACAATTCCTGTGTGAAAGCAATGTGATCTATGATCACTGGCTACAACTCCAAAATTGTATTTTGGCTATGTGACACTGTGATGCAGTGGACTGAAAGTAATTGAAGAATATGACAGTTTGCAACTAAAGGTTCAAGGCTTACAGAATGATTGGGCTGCTGGGCAAAGGCATAAGCATAGCAGTCAAGGGGTGCACAGCAGCAGGGTGATGGAATGACCACAAGGGCAGAGTTACACACACAAACCGAGGAAAGAGATTTTTCTGTCTCTTCTCCCAACAGGGAAATATATTTTTTGACTTCTGTTGTGTATTTAAGGATAATGTCACTCACAACTGCCCACTGGGCTTCACACGGTAACACACACTGGGTAAGGTACAGTGCAGTCAAGGTGCACACAGCAGCATGGTGATGGGCTGACCACAAGAGATGGAGCTACATACACAAACCCAGGAAATAGATTTTTCTGTCTCTCATCCCAACAGGGAAATATATTTTTAGGCTTCTGTCATGTATTTAAGGACAATGCCACTACAAAACTGGCCACTGGGCTTCTGTCTTCCTCCCAACAGGGAAATATATTTTTAGGCTTCGTTGTCATGTATTTAAGAATAATGCCACTAGAAAACTAGCCACTGGGCCTCTCACGATAACAAACACTGGGTACTAGGGTACAGTGCAGTCACAGGGCACACAGCAGCAGGGTGATGGCCTGATCACAGGAGATGTTTCTGTCTCTCCTCCCAACAGTAAAAAAATGTATTTAAGGATAATACCACCACAAAACACACACTGGGCAGTAATAACTAGGGTATAGTGCAGTCAAAGAGAAGGGAACACAGCAGCAGTGTCATCCCTCCTGATACTTGGTTGTAGGACTTGACTTTAAACAGTTCAATTCAATAGAAGTTCACTGTTCATTCACTCATTTAACTTTGTTTTCTCTCAAAATCTGATTTTCTTCACCCCTCCCCCAGCCAGGGTGCTCTGTCTCCACGACAAATCCCACTAGACAGAGATGAGTAGTTAATCTTAAACAGATCAGGAGGATCAGAAAATTCATCAGAATATAGTAGTTTGGCAACTAGAGACTAAGCATTCCAATGCAGGCAGTCAGCTAGATATAATATCCCACATGGCACACAGCGAGAGAGACCCTCACCCCACCGTTTTTTCCTACCCTCCCTTGCTTTCCTTTTCACCCAGTGTCCACCACCCACACTTTAGATTTTTTATTTTGTTTTACTGTAACTGTAGTAGCTGGAGGGAAAGCAAGTCGTCACTTTTTTTTTTAAAATGCCACGAGTTCGTTCGCAACTCGCAGTCGGACTCGTCACAACGCAATCAGGCACAGCAGATGCAACTCCTTTAATGAACAGTGAACGCAGCCACGCGCGACTTAAATACTGTGCTGGTATGAGCACCACATGACCGCAGAGCAGTTGGTCAGGTGGTGGTGATGACGGTGACTGGGATCAAGGGTATGCAGTGCACTACGCAGGTGCGATCTCACAATGTCCCCCCACAAGAACAGTAACTGCATCAGGATGGGATTGGGAACGGAAGCGAAACTCGAGTAAGATTTTTTTCAATCGGGGCTGAAGATTTGCATTAGGGACTTGGGAGGATACAGCTTACAGAAAACAGAAAAATAACATTTTTTTACAAAGATTCGAACCCTTTTACGAACCCTCTAGTGTTCGAGTCCTAAATTAGAACTCGAACACCAGGGTTCGAGATGGGTTCGAATCTTGCTCGAACTAGTTCTGACAACCCTATCCCCATCCTTCCCCCCTCTTTTTGGTATGCACTGTACTCATCTGGCTGTCTATTCTTTATATCCCTCTTAAAATTTTGAGGCCCACACATCACCCCAATTCCCTGCTTATGCCTTAAAATTCCTACTACCCCTCCTAACGTTCTCCCTCACAAAGTGCTTTTTATATTAAAGCAAATACTGAAATATCCTAATGGAGAGAGAGGGAAAGAAATTTTTTTTCTCCCCCCCTTACCCTTCCTCCCTCCTTTCTCTCGCTATCCCTTCCTTTCTTTTCTCTCCCTCCCCTACTATTTCCTCTTCCCCCTTTGCTCCTCAAAGATAACTTAAATTGCCATATCACAGGTCCCCTAATAACTAAAATTCCCAACAGAGCATTTTATTGCTCCCACAATCTTATACTCACTGCACAATACTGTACTGCCCCCAGGAGCTTTGCTTAATCCACATGGGCTCATGCAGAGCTCAGAGAGAGAGAGAGAGGAAGGAGGGGAATTATTTGAGCTGGAGGGGCAGAGCTCTGCCCTGAAAACAGCCACCCCACCTCCAAGCAAGGGCAAGGCCACCCCGCACACCCAAGGGGAGGGGAAAGCATGGCAGACTGAGAAGGCCGAGCCCAGTGAGCCACGGCCTCCAATAGCCCAACGGAACACAAAAACACAGGCCGTTCCCAATAGTGCATTATAAATACTCCCACCATCCCCCCCAACGAACACAAAAACACAGGCCGTTCCCAATAATGCATTATAAATACTCCCACCATCCCCCCACCCCAATGAACAGCAATGAACTCAACTTGCTATGATTACTCCTATATACTCGCTCTGCACAATACTCCATTACCCCGAAGAATTTATGCTCATTGCGCAAGAGCTCCTAGATCCTCAGAAAATACCCCTAGATACTACTGGAAAAGGAAGTGCAGAGAGAATTAATTGAGGGAAGAGAGAGGGAAAAAAACAAACAAACAAACAAAAAAACACCCTAACCAAGCAGCTCACCATGTGGAGCAGAGCTAGACCGAGAAGGCCACCACCCCACCCTCCAACAGGAACAGGCTCCCAGACACCAAATGGAGCTAGGGAGCATGGCAGACTAAAGAAGGCAGAAATCAGGAGGGATCCAGACCAGGGACCTGGTCGGCACCAGGAGACACAGAACAACTGCACTACTACAACAAAAATTACCAACCCAACCTCTAACACACAAAATTGTGTTGCCACCTGACAAAGGAGAGAGAGGATGCACATGCCCCAGCAAACAAGAAAAAGGAATGGGAGGGGGGCGAACTGGGCCAAAGGGGGACCAAGGAAAAACCAAGAAGAAGGGGTGGAGCTGGGGGGAACATCCAAGGAGGTTGAAAGCATGGCCACCTAGAGAAGGCCAAGACCAGAGGGACCACGGATGCCTGGAGCCAGTGGCACCAGGGAACCAAAAAAACCTGCATTACCCTACCAAATTATAGGACCAACTTCTGAAAAGAAGAAAAACACACCCACACTGCTGCAAGAAGGAGGCAGGGAAGGCAGAAAGTAAATGCCCCATCAAGCAAAAAGCAAAAAGCAAAAAAAAAAAAAAAATTGGGGAAGGAGGACACCTGGGACAAACATAGGAAAAGCCACGTGGGTGCTGGGAACAAAGGAACAGCCCAAAGAATGTAGCATGAAAAGACCAAGGAAGCACTGGGAAATAACCCAGCCAAGCCAACAAAACCTTTTTTTTTTATACTAAGTGGATTACCAAGCAAACATGAAACTACAGCCTTTTAAGAGAGCCCGATTTTATGGCAACTTCTTAAAACAAACTTTAAAGGCAGAGAAAAGAACACACAAGCATGGTAAGAGTTAGCCCCTAAAATTGCAGGCCACTGAAATGGGATTGCAGGCCCCTAAAATTGCAGGCCACTGAAATGGGATTGCAGGCCCCAAAAAATGGCAAATTTCCCGAAAGTTAAATGAAAAACACTTACCTCGGTTCAGGAAGACACAGCAAAAGACTAAAATGGGAAAAACCAAAAAAACGAAAATAGGCGAGCAAACTGCTGGACCACGCGGTAGAACAAAGGACAGACTGAAAAGCTGGATTTTAAAAAGGCAAACCGAAGTGTACAAAATTTCTTGCTGAGGAGCTGTTCCAGGAGGGCGAGATCCCCTGGGACAGCTCCTTAAAAGTACCTGCTGTGCCCCTCCCTGTAGGGAGGGTGGTCAGCCCTCCGAGATATCCAGGTTGGGCTCTTGCTCGGGGGCGCCTCTTCCTTGTTGGTGGGCGGCCCTCCTTGCCCCACCCTCTTGGGGGCTGTCGGCAATCTGCCCCCCCGATGAGAGGCCGGTGGGGCTATTTTCACACACTAAGCGCGTGGCTGACTGCATCAGAATCATCCAAGGTAGGTGGATTTGGTGAAATATTTAGAAAGCTAGCGAGCGCTTCTGGAGTGGTGAAATCTTTAAAAGATTATCCTGAAAAGAGACGCATAGTTGATGGATATCGAAGGGCAAACTGTATTCCTCGCTGATGTAATGTGATTTTTAAATAGTTGTAAGCTTTCCTTTTTATAGATAGCTCCTTAGAAAAGTCCCAGTAAATGGAAATTTTGGAATCTTGGAATCTTTAAGGACCCTATTTCTCTGGCACGTTTTAAAATGAGTTCCGTGTGGGTAAAGTTTAGAAATCGGGCTATTATAGGTCTGGGTCGTTGATGTTGTCCAGTCCTGGATCCTAAAGAGCGGTGAGAGTGTTCGATTATTAATTGCAGATCTTGGGGCAGTTTTAACATTGTGGGAAGAACATGTAGTAGTAATGCAGTTGTGTCTCCAAGCTCCGACCCTTCAGGGAAGCCAAAAAAATGCAGATTATTTCTGTGATTACAATTTTCCATGTCGTCTAGTTTGTACTGCAGAGATTTAATAGTGCGATCTTGATTTCTGATAGTGGCTTGTAGGTCTTGGATGGTGTCTGTGTTGTGAGTAGATTTTGTTTCAACAGAGGCAATTCATGTATCAAAAGCATCTGATGTTGCTGCATTTTGTTAAGTAGTCATTTTTAGCTCGTTAATATCTTCAAGTAGCTTAGAAAACATTGCTTCAACCCTGGCAAGCGAACCTGATTGTATATAGGAGTCTGCCATGTTGGAGATTATGTAGGGCCAGTTCAGATAGAAGACAACGGGTTTATGATGTGTAAAAATAACAACAACTTACAGCAAATTAGCAGAAGAGTGTTGCTTGATATGTCTTTAAGGCTGACACAAAAGGAATAGGAAAAAGATATGGGGCACAAGGTGATGAATGAGGTTTAATTCTTAATTCCCTAGAGAGATAGATTTAAGCTGCCATCTTCTGCTTGGGCAAGCCACACCCTCTCCCCTGACTGTTATTTTAATACACCCTATGTCTATCCGAAAAATGCATGAAACCCCCTCTGTTTTAACCCTTACCATTACTACTTGCAGTCTGTTTCAGGCATCTACAGTACCACCCTATCAGTAGAGAAATACTTCCTTATAGCTCTCTTAAAGGGAAACAGTCACCATCTTTTATCATGTTATCTGATATTTATCAATAAACAACTAAAATAAACAAAGGGCCCCACACACAAGTGTGTACTTTGTGGGCAAAAACGTTACACTTACTGTTTAGTATTGTATCAGAGGTATCATAGATCTTTCAGAGCGGAGAAGACTAATTAGTTCATAAGCTCGGTGTAAAATTCTAGTAGTAACTTCTAATATTGCCACTAATTAGGAATTTGTACAGGTTTGTTTTAAAAGCCTGCATACTTACACTGGTTTTCACCTCTAGTGGTAGCCTATTCCATAGAGGCACAACTCTAATACTAAACAAGGGCTTTCTCCTGGTGGTCCTACATAGCCCCCTTTTTAACTGAAATTTGTGTCCTCTGATTTGGTATGGTTGTTCTCATAGTTCTAATCCCAGGAGTCTTCTTAGATTAATGTCACTTATTGATCTATATACCATGCACATATCTCCTCGCAATCTCCGATATTCTAGAGTATATAGCCCCAAGCAATTCAACCTTTCCTGATAGTTCATACCTTGGATTTCACTAATCATTCTAGTGGCCCTCTTTTGAACCCTCTCCAAAGTTGAAATTTCCTTTTTGTATCCTGGTGACCAGAATTGTGAACAATACTCCATATGTGGCCTCACCAATGACCCATACAAGGGCAACAGGACCTCTCTCCTTCTACTCTTTATGTGCCTGTTCATACAGTTCAGAATGTTACCAGCTTTTTTAACCAACAGGCTACTATGTTGTTTAAACTTAAGGTCATCTGAGACCCTAATACCCAGATCTCTTTCCTCTTTAACAACTACAAGAATATGTCCGTTTAGTTTGTAAGTTGCCCCTGCATTATTTCTACCAAAATGCATGACCTTACATTTCTCTTCATTAAAGGCTAACTTAGAGTCCTGTGCCCACCTCTGTAGAATAGTTAGAGCTTCCTGTAGTATGGCACTTTCTTTTATGTTATTTACTGTAAAGCCAAGTCTTGTGTTGTCAGCAAATTTAGCCTCCCACACATCCCTCCCAGTAGTCATTGAGTGGATATATATATTAAAAAGACAAGGCCCCAACACAGATCCCTGCGGGACCCCACTTGTGACCTTTGACCAACCTGAGCTACATCCCCTGATTGTCACTCTTTGCCTTCTGTTGTTCAACCAGGAGTTGATCCAATGGGTTATAGTCCCCTGGATACCATGTTCAATCAGGGCGTCTACCAATTCTTCATGTGGAACCCTATCAAAGGCCTTAGAAAAGTCTAGAAAAATAACGTCCACAGGGCTACCCTCGTCTAGAGACCTGCTCAGATTTTCATAGAAACCCAAAAGGTTTGTTTGACATGACCTTCCCTGTTTGAAACCATGTTGTGTATTATCAATATCTCCTCTACAGTGCATATCCTCTTCTATATAGTCCTTTTTAACCCCCTCCAGCACCATACCCAGAATAGATGTCAGACTTATCAGTCTGTAATTACTGACTTCTTGCTTGGATCCCTTCTTAAAAATAGGGGTTACATTTGCATCCCTCCATGCCTCTACCACTTCTCCCTGGTCCAAGGATATCTGAAATAGATATGTTAAAGGCTCTGCCAGAACTTCTGCCAATTCAATGGCCACCCTTGGATGTATTCCATCCGGTCCCATGGATTTACTGGGGTTAAGATTGAGAAGTCTTCTTTTTATTTCATCCTTATTCAATTTAATAGTACTACATTTCTCTTGATGTTGTTTATTTCTTGAAGTTTTATTATTATATACAGTTGAGAAATAAATATTACATTTCTCAGCCATTTGTTCATTTTCTTGTATCATACTACCATCAGCGTCCTTAATTGGGCCTATCCCTTGTAGTCCTCCTTTCATACTGCTAACATAATTATAGAATGTCTTATAAGTATCTTTAACCTTGTACGCCAGATTATATTCATATTCTCTTTTGGCTTTTAGAATACATTTTTGACTTTTCTTTAGTAGGTGCCTATAGTTGTCCCAATGCTTATCATTACCACTCTTTTTGGCTTTAACAAACGCTCTTTTTTTTTAAATTTATTTTTCTTTTAATACTTCCAGTCATCCACACTGACATCTTCCCAGATCAATTATATTTCTGTTTAGCTGGGATATATTTATCAATTATTTGATTTATTTTCCCAGCCAAAGCGTTCCACATATTGGACACAGTTTTATTATGAAAATCATCCTTCCACCTCCATTTATTGAATTCCACTCTTATTTTATTATAATCTGCTTTGCTGAAGTTTCTAATCATTGTATCTCCAGTGGTTTAATGCCTAAGTTATTTATATTAAACTCCACCTTAGCATGATCACTGGAACCAAGTGGGGTGGTGACTCTACATTGTTGTATATTTTCCCCCATGTTACTTAGAACTATGTCCAGTATATTTGTTTGCCTTGTTGTTTCTTGGACATATTTGTCCATACTAAGTAGGCTAAAGGTCTCCAAATATCTTTGTTCCCTTGAAGTCCCAGCCATATGGTTATTCCAATTAATGCCAGGCAAATTTAGATGTCCCATTATTATTATATTTTCCAGTATGTCACTGTTTTCTAAAATTTCTATTTGCTGGATATCAATGTCTGGTGGGGTATTTGGGGGTCTGTATATTACCCCAACAGTGATTTTTGCTTGCCCTACTGATGAAACCTTTACCCACAACTGTTCTATTCCATCCACGGCCTTTGTTTCTATTTGTTCTGCTATTATGTTTTCATCAATATAGACAGCCACCCCACCTCCATTCTTACCAATTCTATCCATGCTGAACAGATGGTATCCTGAGATCTGCCTTTCCCACTGATCTTCAGTATCCCACCCATGTTTCTGTGATGGCATATATTTGTACCTTATCAGTAATCAAAGTGGATGCTAGTTCATCAAATTTCTGAACTTAGCTTCTTGCGTTAGCATTCACACATTTCCAGATAGATAGATTCTTTTTTATCTCTATTTGGTTCTTTAGTGATCAGGTATCCCCACCCTTCTGCCCCACATGTCCTACTTTAAATATGGGTTTACTGTATGCAGAATATTTTGAGCCAGGATTCTGGTTCCATGTTTGTTTGTATGTATCCCATCATTACTGAATAATCTGGGGTTTAGGAAGGTGTTCCAGTGTTCTATTAGGACCATCCCTTCCCTGTAGACTGCATCAAACTAATTTTACTTACTTCTAGGCTAACACCCTCTATAACTATAAATCCCAGAATCCCTTGCAGCTGACATCAAAACAGGTCTGCAGCAGTGGGAGATTCAATAGCCTGATATAAGTTCTGCTCTTTAGTTTGCTGTGTCTGCTGTCCTCTCAGAGCTGGGTACAGTCACAGGGGACACTACTTATCCCCTGGAGAAAAGCAGAACCAGAAAGCATCTGATCAGGGCTTATACAAGCTCTAACATACTCTGCAGGCTATTGCATCTCTCACTGCTTCAGGCATCTTTTGATGTGAGCTGCAGGGGATTCTGGGATTTGTAGTTACAGAAGTTGTCAGTTTAGAAGTAAGCAAAGTTAGTGTGATACAAAGCTTACTATACTACAGTGAGCAGTAAATAAAACAAAATGTTTGTACATACTAAATGCACATTGCATGTGAGGCCCTTTATCCTGACTGTTCCCTTTAAACTCCCCCCCCCCCAGCTCCATCACATGCCCCCTGTTCCTGGTTCTCCTTCTTGTTTGAAAGAGACTTCCTTCCTGCACCTTGTTCACCCCTGTGAGGTACTTGTAGGTCTCTATCATGTCACTTCTCACTCTGCTGTCTTCCAGGGTGTACATGTTGGAGATCCCTCAGTCTCTCATTGTAGGGATTTTCATGCAACCCCAGCACCATTTTAGCTGCCCTCCCCTGTACTGCCCCCACTCTGTGTATGTACTTTTTGAGGTGTTGCTTCCAAAACTGGACACAGTACTCAGAATCTGAAAAATAGAATTTGATGGTAGATAAGGACTGCTTGGCCCACCTAATCTGCCCAGTTTTTCTCCTGCCTATACTGTCACCACAGACCCTACTTGATCTCTGGCTCCACTCCTCTTGCTTTTCACTAAGATTCCCTTATGCTTATCACATGCATTCTTGAAGCCCACCACTGTTTTATTTATTTATTTTATTTATTTAAAATGTTTTACCAGGAAAGGCTACTGAGCAAAAGCTTGTTTCTAGATGCATCCGGGGGATACAAACAAATATAAACATCATATACAGTATAAACTTTCACACGTAGTAATTAAAATTTTACAGATGGTATAAGTAAGCAATAATACTCGACATGGTGGGCATTATTGGGAACTACTGGACTGCCCAGGGGTGTAATGAGGTCCAATACCACAAGAGGAGGGCCTTATAGCCCCTGGAAGCTCCAGTATTTCCCAATAATGCCCACCCTGGAGGGTATTACTGCATTTAGAAAATGGGCTATATGTTGCATTTTTATGTAACAAAAGGAAAATGACAAGGAAAAAAAATAATAATTGTAACAATGACTGTAAAGTTTTTTTTTTTTTTTAAATAGTCCCTCCACTGGTATATTTGCTAGTAGAGGGCACTGCAGTGTTTGACAATTGCTTGCCTGCAGTGAGGTTCCTCCCTCTGATCCCCACACCACACACACAGGAACAGACCTAATCTAAGTTTCTTCCTGTGAGAAAGTTACTGTCTGCCACCTCAAAGCTGACACACACAGAAGCTGTGGTCTGTACTTTCTGTGCATGTATTTGTATGTTTACTGCCATTAGTCTGTTCTCCCCCCCCAATCCATTTCTATGTGATGCCTCAGAGAGATTTTACCAGGATCGGGAAGGACACCAGGTTTAAAGAGGCAATAGAATATGAAAGTAAGATGTATTTTTTTGATGGTTGAAGCCACTTCATTTTTCAGTATTTTGCTTTTTCTAGGTGAAGTGCAAAGGGCGAGGGCAATGGCAGGAACAGCGCAAGACTCGCGCAAACAGGAACAGCAACTATGCTGTGGAGTTACTTTAAAAAAGATGGAATAGCCATAAGTAGGGACTCGGTGTCTTAAAAAAAATACTTTTTTGTGGTGCTCCTCTTTAGTGCAATGGTGGAGATGTGGTCAGTAGGTGTACTGTGAGCGGGAGCTGGAATGGAAGTTCGGAAGGGAGGGAAGACGGGCCACAGAAAAAAAATGAGGCTAAAGAAAGTTTTTTTCTGTGGTGAGGATGAAGAGAGATAGCCTAAGAGGCAGCATTGGCATGGCATATGTGTACAGGGTAAGGGGTGCTGAACAGTCACTAAGTGAGCAGAAAAAAATGGCTACTGCTTTGTTTGAAAATGTAGGGTGCCCAAGAACACACTAAGTAATGGGGCACCCTTAATTTACACTTGTTTTCAAGAAGGCTCTATAGGAAAATAAATGAATTTCTACTCAGCGTTTCAGCTAATCAGATTTATTTATTTTCCAAGCCCATTTTCTAAAGTTTGGTATACAGTGTACATCAGAAGACAAGAAGATACTAAGTCAGTTACAGGTAAAGTTATAAACAGTGTTAGCCTTCCCTGTGGTGCTGGCAGTTGAGGCGCTGGTCGCTACACCTCATGCCACACCGGCGATCTGGGTTTGGGAACGAGCCCGGGCCACCAGGGGTCAGCAGGGGGGAGAGAGGATTGAGCATCTGGAGAACTGCTCTCCTCTCTCAGGGGGAGGGGGACCTGTCATCCCACTCGTTGAATGCCCCCTGGCAGTGGCTGGAGGGCAGTATGGGTCGGGAGGCATGATCTGATGTCCTCACATCAGTAGTGGAGGGGGGACGGGAGAAAAAGGAGGAAAAGGAGGAAAAGAACCTGGCAGGCTCTCTGATGGTCTGCCGCTACTGAGGGTCATCCCCGGCTTCTGGATTGGGTCTCAGGGTGGGGAGAGGAGAAGCCGGCAACCTCCATCCTGGCCCCACCATGGGGGGCAATCCGTGGAGGAATTATCAGGGATCAGCGAGTGCGGGAGGGGCGGGACTGGAGAGAGAGTCCCTCAGTCAGGAGGGCCGTAGTTGCCCATCAGGGCTCTGGAGGGATAAAATCTAAATGGAAAAAAGTTATAAAAAGTGTAAAACTTAGAGAACACAGCAACAATATAAACATCATCACTCCAATAGATTACAAGGGACCAAGTGATTTAACTTTTAACATTCATAAGTGCTAACAGTTTATATGCAACCCAGGGGCAAAAAATAAGGTGAGGGTATATTTATTTAGTATGTTTAGATTAGGTGCAAGTACAGATGGGGGTAAAGGTTCCTTAAAGACCTACTGACGCCTCAAAGAAAACTTTAAACAGCATAATAATTAGGTACAATTCTGCCTGCATTCCATTTATATTTTATATATTTTTCCTCCCCCTTATTTATTATTTTGGAAATGTGAATGAATATATGATCTTTATCCCTTAGAGTGTCTTTAGAGTGCCTCTATAGCTTACTCCCTACTTCAAGTCACAATCCTGTGTTGTGAGATCACAGTCTGTTGCTATGGGAGTAACTGTGATGTCAGAAGCACTGCTCTGTGACTTCAGGTAGGGAGAAAGCAGCAGGAATAGATGAACTCTTCAGAAGCAGAAATCCTGTTTTCATACAGATGACTTCAGCAATAAGTAACAGAGAAGAGGAATACAGCACTAATGGGAAATACAAGCTGGACTGTGTCTAAATATTAGGTTTTGTTAAAGTTGTCCTGAACATGTCACCAGCCCTTTAAGAGGGAGGAGAGGATTTTAGGTGAAGCAGAGTGCTGGACAGGCTGGGGAAGGGAGTTCCATATTTTAGGGAAGTGGTAGGAGAAAGCTGATTGGCCTGCAGATGAAGATCTGTGAGCAAGGTTTAGGGTTCATGAGTCTTGGTTTCTAAGGGAGTGGTAGAAAGGAGTTTTGGGACAGACAGAGGATGAGAGGTAAGAGGGGAGAGAGTGAAACCAGAATTTAGTAAGGAAGGAGGCACAGTGGATATGTTGTCTGTCAGCTAGGGAGGTGAGGGAGAGATTGGTAGAGGCTGCAATGATGGGTGCGTGGAGGACTGTCAAGAGCAAAATGGCAGAAGGAGTGAAACAGAGTGACCAGCCTGGCTAAGGAAGATTTGGGAGCGGCACTGTAGACTGCATCACCATAGTCAAAAATGGGGAGTATCATTTTCTGGATCAGAGCACGGCAAGCCGGCAGTGCGATGCAATCATGGTTTCTATATAGGGCACCCAGTCTGGGATGTAACTTTTGTGGATGGCGTTGATGTGTCCAGAGAATCGGAGATTCTAGTCAAGCCAGACCCCTAGATAATGAAATGAGGAGGTGTTCATGAGCAAAGTCATGTCAAGGGTGTGGAAGGAGGATGGGGATGTGAGCCAAGAGAGTCTCTGCATAGTGCCAAAGGTCATAGAGACTGTCTTCTTGGCATTCAGGAATAGCTGATTTGAGCTAAACCAGTGCTGAATGTTATCAAAATCAGCCTGAAGTCTAGATGCTACATGAGTCGGGGAGGGTCCAAATGTATATAGGACAGTATCTTTAGCATACATATGGATAGAGTTGGTAAGACAGACAGAAGGAAGGTCATTTAAGAAGATAGAAAATAATAGCGGACAGAGCACTGAACCTTGGGGAACCCCTGTAGTTATGGGAAGCCGGGGAAATGTTTTGTTGGAGATCCGAACAGATTGCGTTTTTCCAACTAAGTAAGAACGGAACCAGCTGGTAGCAGTATCTGAGAGCCCAGCAGCAGAGAGATAGGTAAGCAAGAGGGAATGGGAGACAGTGTCAAAAGCCTTAGCTAGGTCAACAAAGATTGTGTGGAAGTGATAAGTCCCTGACCCATGCTAGTAAGTATGGAGTCAGTGAGCCTAAGGAGGGAGGAGGTGGTGGAGAGACCGTTCCAGAAGCCAGACTGGAAAGGTGTGAAAAAGAAGGATGAATCAAGGTAGGAGGGGAGTTGGGAAAGAACCAAGCACTCTTGAAGCTTAGCAAGAAAGGGCAGTAAAGAGATGGGCTGGTAGTTTCCGGAGGAGGTGGGGTTACCACCTTTAGGCAGAGGGATTACAGTAGTGTGTTTCCAGCTGGATGGTACAGAGGCAAGCGAGAAGGAGAGTTTTTTTCCTTTCCAATTCAAACTTTATTAACTCGTTTTTCCACAAAATTGGAGGCAGCATATATTACATATACACTAGATCACAGAACCACACTCAAACTGCCCCTCCCTCCCCCCCACAGCAGTATTATGCCACATAATAACATAAGCTCCTCTGACAGTAAACATATGCACAGGAAAAGTTAATACATAACAAAATTGAAATCCAAATACACATAATTAGGGTGTGAAGGGGATCCCAGATACGTTTATACACTGGTAAACTGTAGTGAAGACTAGTTATGGCCTTCTCCGTGCGAAGGTTGGCAAGGATTTTGTTCACCCACTCCTGAAGTGTCGGACTAGCCTTATCTTTCCAATGTCTTAGTATAAGTTTTTTAACGGATAATGAAATCATGGAAATATGAAATCTCCTAACCCGTATCATAAGGACCCAAGGACAAATGGGGGTATGTCTATATGTTAGAGACGACATATCCTCATTTCACATCCCTCAACAAGCGATACTGAATCAATCTGAGTTAACATCCAGTTCAAGGGTTACCCACAGCTGATGGTAGGGACATGCTACAGGCCCCACATCAAATAAAGAATATTCTACTTGCTTAAATAATGAAATCTTAGATATGGCCTCTAAAGGAAAAAATCCTTATACTGGGTGATTTCAACCTGCCTACTATAAATTGGTATTCTTTAACTGGAAGTACGCAGGCGAAGAAAGACTTAATCACACTCTGGTTGATATGGGCCTTGAACAAATCGTTACAGAACCAACACGAGGTGACAATATACTGGACTTGATTATTACTAATATAGGGAACTTAATATCCAAAGTTATAATTGGTGCCCCACTAGGATCAAGTGATCACTACACCATTTCCTTACAGTGTCATTTTGTCATCATATCACCAACTGTACTGAATTGAAAACTATAAAAGCTAATTTCAATGCTATTAATAACCAATTAAACTCAATTCCTTGGGATACAGCACTATCCTCTCTTACCATGGAAGAATCCTGGGACTTTTTAAAACTTCCATTTATAACTCAGAAAAATTATATGTTCCTACAACAAAAATATAATAAAAGGGAAAATACCCTGTGGTTTAACAAAACTATCAAAGCTCTAATTAAGAAGAAGCAGAGGCTATTTGCACTGAGTTAAAAACAGTAAGGGTGACACCAGAAAATTATTGTTCACTCAATACAGGGAAACTCTAAAATCACTAAAACAAGCTATTCTGCAATCTAAAAAGAAACTTGAGTTTGTCTGGCCCATACCAAAACAACTATAAATCACTATTTTCCTACCTTAATAATAAAAAATAAATAATAGACACATGGGGCCCTATGCATACATGACACAATTATATCTACAGACAGAGATAGGCAGACACATTTAACAAGCAATTCTGCTCAGTATTTACCAATAAAGAGGTTCCTAAGCAGATTCAAACCTGCAAACAATGTTATCCCCTCTTACATCATCACTGAGGATGATACACTAAAAGCAATTTTATCCCTAAAACCTAATTCCAGTCCAGGTCCTGATAACATCAGCCCCCCGATTTCTAATAGAGACAGCTGCTGCTATTACTAAACCACTCTCAATTATATTCAACAAATCCTTATATGAGGGAATTATCCCTCAGGACTGGACAATGGCTACTGTAGTCCCAATCTTTAAGAAGGGTAACCACTCTAGACCAGAAAATTACCGTCCGATAAGTCTGACTTCTGTTATAAGCAAGATCATGGAGAAAGTTATTAAGAATCTACTAGAGCACGAATCTATTGGGGGGTAACTTGACTGACACTACACAACATGGCTTTAGACAGGGATACTCCTGTACTACTAACTTGGTTTCCTTTTATAATCATGACAGTATGGCATTGGATAATGGCATCCCTATGGATGTGATACTTCTTGACTACAGTAGAGCATTCGACAAAGTCCCTCATGACATCCTACTTGACAAAATGAATGATATGGGATTCTCTTACTACATAATCAACTGGGTGTCAGGTTGGTTGAATGGAAGATATCAGCAAGTCAGAATTAATGGCTCACTTTCCCACCCACTGAGTGTGACCAGTGGGGTCCCACAGGGGTCTGTGTTGGGACCCACCCTGTTTAACATCTTTATTAGTGATCTGCAGGCTAGCCCTGAAAATGTTCTCTCAAAATTTGCTGATGACACCAAGCTGTGTGGCTCTGTTCTTACATCGACAAACAGAGAAACCATGAGGAATAACTTAAAATCCATCGAAGAATGGGCAGTTTTAAACAAAATGACACTCAACTCAGACAAGTGTCATGTTGTACACTTTGGTAAGAACAACCCTAGGCAGACTTATTTTCTGAACAGTGTGGCCCTTCATGTGTCACCATTAGAACATGATCTCGGGGTAATCATTAATAATAAACTATCCTCTAGTGATCATTGCAGGATGATAGCTAGGAAATCTAACGCCTTGCTCAATCAAATCCAACGTTCGTTTGTGTCTAGGACACAGGAATGCATAATCCCCTTATACAGAGCTTATGTCAGGCCCCATCTGGACTATGGATCCCCCTGCTGGAGTCCCTACCTGGGGCAGGACATTGACAGGGTTGAGAGGGTGCAGAGAAGAGCCACAAGAATGGTCCCTTATTTATCCAATTTGACTCGAGGAAAGATTAAGAGTTACAGGGTTACACTCCTCGCACAAAGACGTACTAGAGGTGACCTTCTCCTATTGTACAAAATCAAGAATTCTCAGGGGTTAATGCACCACTGTGGCTTACATTTCTCTTCCAGCTGGACTTCCCACGGTATTATAACAACCAGATATTTGTATCTAAAGCTAAAACAACAAAAGGTTAAACTACTTTACAGTAAGAACCCCAAACTGTGGAATCTCCTTCCACAATACTTAGTGAACAGTAGCTCTAATACAGTCTTCAAAAAGGGGCTGGATTGTTGGCTTGAGTCTAACAACTTCAAGGTATAATTATCCCACCAATGTGGTGGGGGACAATCTCGATGGGCAGTAGCCTTCTTTTGTCCTTTGAAACCAAGTAAACCAAGTAAACCTTGACCTTAATGGAGGACAGGTCTCCCAGGAGACAAATAACTGGTGTGAAACAATCCTGCAGACCTAACAGGGGATCCAAATTAGTTTTGATTGAATCCCACAGGGGGGTTATTTTGGGGCATGACCAGAAAATGTGAGAGTTCCTTCACCCCGAGAACATCTAATGCATAAAGCTGAGTCAAGGAGACCCCATTTCGCTAACTGGACTGGGGTATAATACATGTTGTGTAGAAAGTGGTATTGCATGAGACGCAGTCTATCTTGAGACACATATTTATGACAGGACTTCCATAAGGCCTGCCAGTTAAGAGAATGTTGGGGGGAAAAAAGATCCCCAGAACCTAGATGGCCCAAAAGGACCCCTGTACCTTCGATGAAACAAGACATGATATAATTTAGAAATGATACCCGACGACCCTGATAGGGAGGAAATCTCAGGGATCAGTGCCTTAACTGGCTGACAGGGGGGTGTACTGCCCAGCACCGTTGTAAGCACCTTAAACTGTAAGGAAGCTGGGATACTAAATTTACGTATAGATTGAGCTACTGAAAGCCACATTCCATCATTGTCCAAAAACGTGGATACTATCCCACCGCCCAGCTGGGGCAACCATGCACAAGGAATCAATAGTTTGTTTATAGTAAAGGCCGGCGAGTTCCAAATAGACTGGGACAAATCCAAATAAGGTGTATAACGCAGGAAAGAGCAGAGCTGCGCATACACTTTTAAAGAGGTCATAAGGGTGGGACATTTCCAGGCCCTGGGTAGGAGAGATACTTTAACGTGAAACAATGTTGCGGGATCCATATTCATAGACTGGATTATATCTAATTCTATTTTGAGCCAAGCCGGTCTCAGGCTGTCAGGACCCGGACACACTCACTTCAGACATCTTGCCAGATGGCTGGCCCAGTAATAGATTGCCAAATGAGGAATCCATAGCCCTCCATCGAGTTTGGTGGCAGCCAATTTATGATATGCCAAACGGGGGTGTTTCTTTGACCAAATGAAATTGGTAAAAATTCCATGCATCCTTTGAAACCAGGATAAAGGAATAAAAGAATTAAGAAGGGAAAGAGGATAAAAAATACATGGGAAGACATTCATTTTGATTATGTTGATTCAGCCCCATAATGATATCAGAAGTTTAGACCATCTATCAAGATCCTGAACAATTAACTGGGAAAGAGGTTTACCTTGAACCAGGCGGAGGGGTTGCGCGTCAATTTAATACCTAAATATTTTATCATCCAGGGAGCCCAACACAAATCAAGGGAAGTAATGTCGGGCTTAAAGACCTTATGATTCAGGGGAAAAAAGGAGGATTTATTGGTATTTTATTTATAATTGGAAAAGGAACTAAATCTTGCTATTTTGCCCAGCAAAGCCAGAATAGACGACACCGGGTGGGATAAATAAAGGAGAAGATCATCCGCGTAGCCTGTGAACTTAATCTCATTGCATCCCACCCGAATGCCCTGTATCTCCTCGTTACTGAGGATATTTTGAATAAGGGGTTCCAAATAAAGATTAAATAGAAAGGGAGAGAGGGGGCATCCCTGTCTGGTACCTGAGTGTCAAAAAAAGGATTTGGAAAATGCCCCATTTCCTGAAATCTTAGCTGATGGAGCTCTGTACAGTGCACGAATCCAGTCTATGAACATGGTAGGGAAATGGAAGACTTTGAGAACCTGAAATAAGAAATTCCAGTTCACATGGTCAAATGCCTTCTCAGCGTCCAGGGAGACCAGCCCAACAGGAAAGGTGGCATCCCTGGACTCCGAGAAGATGTGTGAAAGAGTGCGCAAATGGTCTGAAGATGAGCGCCCCTTCATGAACCCAACCTGGGACATGCCTATCAGGTCCGGGAGAACCAATGTTAATCTGTCCGCCAGTATCTTAGAGAGAATTTTGATGTCTTGATTTAAAAGGGATATGGGCCTATAGCTTTGAACTAGCTCTGGGTCCTTATCCGGCTTGGGGAGAAGGACGCTTAGAGCTTCAAACAAATAGGTGTCTACCACAACCCCAGAGAGAATGTGTTGGAATAACCGATGGAGCACAGGCAATAAGAGTTCTCGGAAAACTTTATAAAATAGTGAAGAGAATCTGTCCGGCCCCGGGACCCTATCCGAGGGCAAGGCCCCAATGACCTCCGAAATCTCCTCCAGGGATATTGGAGAGACTAAAAAGCTCCTGTGCTGTTCAGATAGGGTGGGCAGCTGGGAGTCCCTTAAGTATGCTTCCAGGGTCTCCAGGGGAGGAGGACTATCCATGTCCCTGTATAATTGCTCATAGTACAGTGCAAACTCTTGTACTATTTCAGAAGGGGATACTCTTAGAGACCCATCCACCTGCGCCCGAATTGGGGGAATGAATCTTGCAGATTGCTGTTGTTTTAACCATAACGCTAATAAACGCCCTGCCTTCTCTTCCTGATCTGTGTAACTAGCTCTAGTTCGGATAATAGCTAGCTCTGCCTTTTCCCTCAGCAAAGCTAAATATCTATCTCTGGCCACCAGCAGTGTCTTTCTGTCCTCGCTTGAAGTGCAATGAGAGGATTTAGCTTCTAAAGATCGTATTTGGGATAGTAAAGATAATAATTCTTCCTCTTGTACCCTTTTCCTTTTCATTGCTAAACTGATTTGAATTCCACGCATGTAAGCCTTGAAGGCACCCCATAAAATATCAGGTTTTGCACTATCAATCGGGTTAGTTGAGAAGAAATACTCAATCTGTTCCTTTATATGTTTGCAATACCTGGAATCCTTGAATAGCTGTTCATTAAGTTTCCAACGAGTCTTCCTTCTTGGCATATTTAGGAAAGATAAACTACATATCACAAGGGAGTGATCAGAAATAGGGCCAAGCTGAATTGAGGCGGACATGATCCCTGTGAAATTAGTAAATAATCAATTCGGGACTGCGAACCATGAACCAATGAGCTGAATGTATACTCCTTGGAGCTAGGACGCAGCACACGCCAAGCATCACATAGCCCACACTGATCCACCAAGTCCCTGAATGCCCTTTGCCCGGGGGACAGCCCCCTCAATCCACCACCTGATCTGTCCATGTTGGAATCCAAAACCAAATTAAAGTCCCTACCCATGATGATCGTGATGGGAAGCATTGGGAGGACAATGGTAATCAACCTCGTGAAAAAAACGGGATCATCTGTATTAGGCCCATAGATACTGCAAAGTAAAAGAGGTACCGACCAGAGAGAGCCCTGAACCAAGAGAAACCTACCCCCCGGATCCTTAATGACATGTGAAGAAATAAAGCGAATGCCTCTATTAATAATTAACATAACACCACAGCTATTAGTGGACTCCAAGGCATTGAAAACCTGACCTACCTGCTGCCTCCTTAGTGATAGAGCTTCTGACTCTAATAAATGAGATTCCTGTAGAAACGTAACCTGGGAACGCAATAAGCTTAAGTGCTTAAGCACCTGATATTGTTTAGCTTTTTTCCTAATCCCCTTCACATTCCAAGTTGCAAAGATCATGTTGTTAGTCATCTAAGTCAGTAAAATTGAGCGTAGGACAATCCTCATTGTATAATAGCAACAAAAAATCACAAACCAGATTCCCATGAATACTGCTGCATCCCACACCCGTCCCCCAACCCCCCGATATGAACCATTTCTTCAACCCTCCCCATAAATCTCCCCGTCATTTGACATACAATTGAACAATCCTTCAGACCAAACCTTAAAACCCCAACCCAACCACCCCCACTGTCATAAACAACGTTCAGCAAAGTACCGTTACCCTTCCTCACCCTCCAGCTCCCCGAGATTGCCCTTCAGCTCCAGAGAAATGTAACCCCCCTCTGACAAGAGCAAGCGAACTTTGAGACAAGAGCAAAAGGATTCTGCTACCTAACCAACTCCAGGTAGCTTAAGAGAGGTGCTAGGCTTATGACATGAAAATGCAACTAGTATACTACTATAACTAGCGAGATTAGACCTCAAGTAACCCCAGATTAATGATTCAAAAAATAAGACTCATTTACCTGAGGATCTTGCCAGCCCCTAGGCCAAGTAATCCGGCAAAGACTACAATGAGTAACCCAGATTTTGAACCCAAAGCCACGTGAAAAGAAGCAGGCCCTGATTTATCTGCAAACTCCAATCTGCAATACTTATGCAAAGGGCTCCCTCTTGTGGCTTCAGAGCGCATGTACATCGCTGCGCAAATACAATTAACAGCCCAGCACATCCCCTAAACTAAACTACCCCCAAATTGCTATAATAAACCAAAAAATTACGACACATCCAGCTCTCTTTTGCTGAACACTGATACTCCCAACTATACAACATGGAGAACACCTTCCCCAAGTAAGTAAACGAATCATTCAGAGCGAATCTAAAATATAACATCAGTCCAATGCTAGGATTCAATGCAAATGTGTCCCAAGTCGAATTAACACGGCGAGGTGGTGACTTTGCCACTTCCAAAATCGGGTTCCCCCGACCACATTCAGTAATCACAGACTGTACGATCCTTCAAAATAAACAGCAGACTCAGACTATGGATTCAAGACACCTCCTCAGGCTTGATGCAGAGCTCCTCAAAGATCCCAAAACAGGTCAGGCAGGGCAAGTTTGAGACCAGCTAGGGCTGAATCTGGATCTTCATAAGCTGACCAGGATCCATTCACTAAGACTTGCAGACTGGCTGGGTACCCCATCCTGAACTTGAGCCCAGCCGCGATGATCCTGGACACGATGGGGTGAAAAGCTGTGCACTTCAGCCGGACAGAACCCGGTAGATCTTGAGCTATTCTGAGCTTGGAATTCTCCCAACGGACTTCTTGCAGGTCTCTCGCTTTAGACAGGAGATGTTGCCTCTCTAAGTAATTTAAAAAGCGACATATGAAAGGGCGAGGAGCTGCTCCCAATGGAGGTTTCGGCTGTAGGGACCTGTGCGCCCTCTCGATGGTGTACGTAGAGCCAAAGGGAGAGGGGCCAGCTATCCGTTCCACCAATTTCTGCATGAAAGTGATGGCATTTTGACCCTCTTCACCCTCTGGAAGCCCCAAAATAACCACATTGTTCCTCCTACTCCGGCCCTCGAGATCCTCTAACTTTGCCTCAACACGGGAAAGCTTCTGCCGCATAGCAACTAGCCCAGGATCAATCTTCTTTAGGCATTTCTCAAGGGACACGATGCAAGCAGTATTATCGGAGGTTGTGATGGAGATCTCATCCAGTTTTTTAGTGAGAGCTTTAAACTCCGTCGCCATCTCTTTTACTTCCTCGCAAAAAGGTTTGAACTCTTCTAAGAATCTGCTCAAGGTTAAAGGTTCCTGGTCAGGGGACTGGGTAGGATGATCAGGCATTTCTGGCCCACTCGAGGCCGGAGATTTCTTCGGGGCCTTCTCGAGAGTTACAGGTGGAGTGTGTTTCTGCAGTGGTTTTCTCATATACGCCTCCATCAGTGATCGTGCTCGTTTAGCCAAGACTTGGAGTGATCAGAAGGCGGAATTAAATTAAAGCGAAGGGTTTTAGATAATTTTGCAATCAGAAATATCTAAATATAAAATCGGGAGGCTGGAGCTACGCTGAGGAGCTTCTACTCAGCACCCTGCATCACGTGATTCCTCGAGAAGGAGAGGTTTAGCAGAGAGGGAGGTTGCAATAGCTGGAGCAGATAGAGAATTTTAGAATCAAGACTAGAGGGGCATTTGCCTTTAGAGAGGTTAAGGGAGAGAAGGGTTTTGACAGTGCTAGCAGGGATGATAGGAGTGAAGGAGAAAGCGGGGGCTAGATGGACAATTTGAGGCCGGACTGCCAGTGCAGTGGTTGGATTTCTGCTTGCGACACCAATGACCCAGGTTTGGGAACAGACCCGGGAAGTCAGAGGACCAGCTGGGGGGAGAAGGATTGAGTGTCCTTTGGACTGCTGTCCTTCTCCAGGGGAAGGGGGTAGTGTGTCTGCTGCTTCCTGGACCCTGGCAGAGGCCAGGGTGCCACCGCAGTCGGTGTCAATACAATGGGGGGTGGGACAGACGCTGGTCATCATTGCACGTCCCGGCCCCCAGGGCTCTAGCATACACACAAAAAAAGCTGGCCCTCTGGCATGAGGCTCGGCTACATGACTGTCCACACTGCCACCAATGCTCTCCCATGACCCCGACCGGGGGTAAGCCGGGGATAGCCAACAATGATCATTTGGGGAGGAACCCTCCCAGTGGCCCTGCCCAGGGTGCAAGCTTGAGCGTAGTGGGGTGGCTGGCGGGGCACTGGGCTGACCTCCGGTTGGCGGACAGGATCTGGCCCCAAAAACAATAAAAAAAAAAAGAGATGGGTGATTGTGGGGCATAGAGGGTGGTAGAGAAGAGGTGGGAGGTAGGATAGAAAGCACAGAGGAGGTACAGGAGGTGAAGAAAGTGTTATTCTCAGAAGCAACAGCTTCAGAGAGGGTGACATTTTCCACTACGAGAACTGGTGCAGGAGGTTGGGATGGGGGATGACTGAAAATTGACCACCTTCCAGAATTTGGACGGATTGTTAATGTTTTTGTTGAAGTTTGCAGTGAAGTGCTCTGCCTTTGCAAGTCTAATTGGTCTGATGCAGGCATTTCTTAGTGTACGGTAAGTTTGGAAAGCAAGAGTGGAGCAGGATGATTTGTATGTTTTCCATGCCTGATCCCTCCATCACCTCTCTTGGAAGACTGTTTTAAGCATCCACCACTCTTAAGAAGTATTCTCACATCTCTTTTGAATTTACCCCTTTCCAGATTTACTGCATGTCACCTTGTTTCTGTACATCTTATCCTCTGAAAAATACTCCCACCTGTACCTTTTTTACCCGTGAGGTATTTATAGGTCTCTATCATGTTCCCCCTCTCCCTCCTTTCTTCCAGAGTGTACATACTGAGGTCCCTCAGTCTCTCCTCATAGGACTTCTGATGCAGCTCCTGCATCATTTTAGTTGCCCTCCTCTGCACAGCCTGCACCCTGTCTGTGTCCTTCCTGAGATGTGGTCTTCAGAACTGGACAATGTTTCAGATGGGGGCTCACCAATGATCTATACAGTGGCAACATGAACTCCCTCCTTCTGATGGTGATACCTCTTCTTATGCAGCACAGCATCCCACTGGCTGCTGGCGTTACGTACTGCCATGTCACACTGCCTCACCACCTTGCGGTCATCATATATAACTACTTCAAGGTCCCTCTCCTGTTTGGTGACCATCAGTACCTCTTCTTCCATTTTGTACTTCACCTCAGGATTTCTGTGCCCTAAGTGCATGATTTTGCACTTTACTGAATTGAGACCTAGCTGCCATGCCCTTGACCACCCACTCTTTGAGTTTCCTCAGGTCTCTGCACATTTCTCCACCCCATCAGGAGTATCTACTCTATTGTAGAATTTGGTGTCATTTGCAAAGAGGCAGACCTTTCCTTCCAACTCATCTGCAATGTCACTTTGAAAGACATTAAAGAAGACTGGTCCCAGTACTGAGCCCTGAGGCACCCCGCTGGCCATGCTCCCTTGTCTGGAGAGGAGTGAACTGTTTACCACCACCCTCTGTCACCCATCCCTTAACCAATTTCTTACCAGATGCACCACTTTAGGACCAACCCCTAAGCTGCCCAGTTTCCATATGAGTCTCCTATGTGAAACAGTGTTGAAAATCTTGCTGAAATCTAAGTAGGCCACGTCCACTGCCCCACCCTGATCTATTTCCCTGGTTACCCAGTCAAAAAAATCTATCAGACTTGTCTAACATGATCTCCCCCCCCCCCCCCAGGAATCCATGCTGTTTTGGGTTTTGTAGCTTGCTGGATTCAAGATAGTCCACATCTTTTGCTTTAGCTGTGACTATATTAACTTCAACACCACCGATGCCAGGCTGACTGGCCTATAGTTGCCAGCCTCCTCCCTGCTGCCACTTTTGGGAAGGGGACTACATCTCCCCTCCTTCAGTCCTCTGGAACCACTTCCATTTCCTAGTACCTCCTTGAGCTCCCTCAGTACCCTTGGGTGTACCCCATTTGGTTCTATAACTTTGTCCACTTTCAGATTTGTGAGTCCCTTCAAGACTCAGTCCTCTGCACAAGACTTGTCTCCTTCCCTCCAGTGCTTCTGTTGCTTTTATATGGCCCATCCCTATTCCCTTCTCATGTGAAGACTGAACAAAAGTATTTGTTCAGGATATCTGCTTTTTCCTGATCCTCCTCTGGACAGTCCCCACCTACTATACAAACATAAGGAGAAGCCACCAGAATAAGGCTATTCGATCTATTTAGTCTGCTCATATTGCAGGGTCCTCTGCTTACATGCCCCTCCCATGGCCCATACTTTCCCTTTATGCCTATCCCTAGCCTCTTTTGAAGCTGCCCACCGACTTCGAGACCACTTCTTCTAGCACCACATTCCAAATGGCAACCATCCTGTCTATGAAGAAGTGCTTCCTAACCTCCCTCCTAACCCCCCAACTTCAGACTTATCTCCTCGTGCTTTGGCTGCCACTTAGCTTCAAGAGACCTTCCTTATCCACCCTATTTTTCCCCCTTTCAAGTACTTGAAAGCTTCTATCATGTCCCCTCTCTCCCTTCCTTCTCTCCTCTAGGGAATGCATATTTAGAGCCCCCAACCTCTCTTCATATGTTTTACCCTGCTGACCTGCTATCATCTTTGTTGCCCTCCTCTGGACCATCATAAGCAGTTTGATGTCTTTCTTAAGGTGTGTGCACTAGTCTCTTATTCCATACTCTAGATGTGGCATCACTAGCAGCCTGTACAATGGTAGTATAACCTCCTTTCACCTACTGCTGATTCCTTTGTCTATACAACCCATCATCTTGTTTACCCTTGGTGCTGCTTTTTTGAACTGTGTGGAGTGCTTCAGATCACTAGCAGTCATCACTCCCAGATCCTTCTCCTCCTCTGTTGCTGCAACCTGGATTTCTCCCAGGTAGTACTCTGTTCTTGGATTCCTGGCTCCAGTGTGCATACCATTGCATTTCTTAGCATTGAAGTTGAGCTGCCAAGTTCCAGACCACCTCTCAAGTTTTCTCAGGTCTTCCTGCAGTTCCTGTATCCATTCTACTGTGTCCACCCTCCTACAGAGTTTGGTGTTGTCCACAGATAGGCACATTTTGCCCTTTATGCCAACCCCGATCTCATTGATGAAGACATTGAACAACACCAGCCCCAGCACTGAGTCCTGTGGGACCCCACTGATGACTTCCCTGGTGCTAGATAACTCTCCCTCCACCACCACCATCTGGGTCCTGTCCACCAGCCAGCTTTCTACCTACCCGATCATCTTCTCCCCAACCGTGAGATCCACCAGCTTCCTGACCAACCTCTTGTGAGGTACAGAGTCAAAGGCTTTGCTGAAGTCCAGATAAAGGATGTCCAACGCCTGTCCCCTGTCCACTGACTTAGTGACCCAGTCAAAGAAGTCAATCAGGTTCATTTGACACAGTCTCTCCCATAAATCTGTGCTGCCTGTCATACTGAAGACCATTCTCCTCTAGATACCCTACCAACCTTTCCTTAAGTATGGTTTCCATGAGCTTGCACACAATAGAGGTCAGACTGACTGGTCTGGAATTCCCTGAGTCATCACTGGGGCCATTCTTATGGAGGGGCACCACATGTGCCATTCTCTAGTCTTGCAGTACCACGGCAGATTCTAGGAAACTATTGAACAGGCCAGGCAGTGGCCCCACAAGCTTTCTTGCCAGCTCCCTCAGTACCCTTCGGTATATGCTGTCTGGGCCAGATGATTTG
This sequence comes from Neoceratodus forsteri, assembly GCA_016271365.2. Classification (NCBI taxonomy): domain Eukaryota; kingdom Metazoa; phylum Chordata; order Ceratodontiformes; family Ceratodontidae; genus Neoceratodus; species Neoceratodus forsteri. The sequence continues at coordinate 1,101,596,335 of CM057451.1, forward strand.
TCCACATTTGATGCTAGCAGCCTCTCCCTCACTGTATCTTCCTCTATCACCACATCCTTGTTCCCTTTCCCCTGCTCCCCTTCTCCCCACTGCTGGTACCAGTCTGTCTTTTTCCTTGGTGAAGATGGAGCAGAAGTATTCGTTCAGTACCTAAGCTTTCCTCCTGTTCTCCGCTACCCATTTATCCCCTTTCCGAAGTGTTACTATCCCATCCTTCTTGTTTTTTCTTTCTTATGTAGCAAAATAAGGTCTTCTTCCCTCTTTTTTCATATGCATTTTATCCTCCAACACTCTTGGCTGCCCCCTTCCACCCGGCCCCGTCATTCAGTCCCCAGGTCTTACCTGATTTGTCTTCATACATCAGGGTTCCGTTTGCTGGTGTGGGGCCTACAAAGACACCGGGAATCATCCTGTGGCCAGAGGGGTTTTTCTTCTTGGTTTTTGTTGCCCCACCTGTAGCCGCCATGAGCTCTGCTTTCGTGGGGATGTCCTTAAATGACTGTGTTTGGCTGTCTGGTGTACCCGAACTGTGCTATCACTTGGACACCTCCAGGTGGCAGGCAAGCAGCAGGTCACATTAACCCCCCTCCTCCGAGGGAGGAGACAAAATGCTCAATCCTCCCTCCCCCGGCTGACCCCTGAATGACATGACTGTTCCCGAACTTGGGTCGTTGGTGTGGCAGGAGGTAGGGCACTAGGCACCTCAGCCCTTCACACCACTGGTTCCTTCGCCCCCTTTTTGATTCCCTCAGCTATCTGCAGTTCTTTTTGTGCCTTAACCTGCTGGACTACCTTACTTGCCACATTGGCCACCCATAGATCATTTTTTTCTATCCACCTCCTTCTTGGTCTTTCTGTATCTTTTATAGGCTGACCTCTTGTCCTTCAACCCCTGGGCAATGTCAGAGCTAAACCAGCTGGCTGCTTTGGCCCTTGAGTTCATCCCCTTGAGCCTAATGCACTCCTCTGTGGCAACCCTTATTTCATCCTTGATGATGGACCATTGTTTTTGTCCACCTCCCTATCCGCTCTGATGCCTGCCAGGTGCCTCTTTAGCATGTCACCCATCTTCCTGAAGTCTGTCCTCCTAAAATGCAGGGTTTTGGTCTTAGTGGGGTTGATTTCCCTGCCCATATCCAACCTAAACCATGCTGTGCAATGGTTACTACCACCTAGAACTCCCTGATCATTATTTCTTGTACATGCTCCCCATTCGTGAGCACTAGATCAAGGATTGCCCCCTCCTTGGTGGGCTCTGTGACACCCTGAGTCAGGAACCCACTCTTCACCGCTTCTAGGATCACCTGGCTCTTGGCTTCTAGGATCACCTGGCTCTTGGAACACCTGCCCTTCCTAACCTGACAGTGCTTCCTGTAGTCTTCCTGTTTTCACTTGTGTACCTAAAAAAAATGTATTGTCCCCTATCGTTACCCTCTGGGCTATTCTTTCCTCAGTTTGGACCTTTGCACTCCGCACCGCACACTCCTCACCACCTTCCCTGCCTCCCTCCCTCTGCTTCTTCTGATACACCTTCATGTCCAGTTGGTTACCCCCATGTTGCCAGGGACTCAGCATCTCAAATGTTTTGTGGCCACATAAGGCAGCACTGAGGCAGGAACAGGCAGTGAGCTGTTCGCCCAGTGCTGGAAGAACCTACAGCCATCAAGTGACTGGCTGGCCAGTAAGAGCAGGAGGCACCTACCTCAGCTTTCGTTGGGGTCCCTTGTCATGTTCTGGCTGGTCCAGTGATCATGTGTAGCCACAGTAGGTGGATGAGTCAGGCGATTACCCGGTCAATGGCAGCAGCTGGGGAAGAGCAGTCTGATCAGGGAAGCAGGGCTGAGTTGGCGGCAATGGAAGACATTCCAGAACAGGTCGGATCTAGTCAATGGTCGATTAAGTGGTCAAGAACAACAAGTCAGTGGCCATGCTGTGGACTGTTTACAGCTCCCCCTTTTTTTAATTCTAATTTAAAGTTAATCCTTTGGTTCCTCATCGGAGGCAGAGGGAACCTGGACTGTGGTGGTGAAACAAACCAAGAAGGAGCAGTCGGTGACAAGGCAAGGCCACGGCAGTGAGAGTCAGCAAGAGAGGCTGAGCAAGCTGGGCCCAATGAGGTCCCCATGGCTGACCACCCACAGCACCTCCTTCAATAGTGAGAGCAACCTGGATGGGTCGGTGATTCGGCAGCAGCACCACAGGACAGGTGATGATGGACGTGATATTGGACTTTGTTTTTTTAACCAGGTCACCGTGAATATTGCAGTTACTGCCTCTGCCTTGTGGGCTCAAACAAGGTTGAGTGTTAGCCCACCCCAACCACCCTTCCACCCAGTGGTGTCTCTAACTTTATAGCCCCTTCCACCCAGTGGCGTCTCTAACTTTATAGCCCCTCCCAGGTCACGTGACCAGTGGCTGCAGTTTCAAAGTGTCTATTTTCTCCTTAGCTCCTTATATTCCCTGGCCACTAGGAGTCACTGTTGTGCCTTCCCTTTTGCCTGTCTACTCTACTCTTACTCCCTAGTCTTCTTTTTTTTATATCCCCTGCCTTCTCTGCTCTTCCTGGCCATTTCCATGGCTCCCGCTGTTATTTCTTTCTTCTCCCTTGCCCAGGCTCAAACCTAGCACCCTCTACACCGCAGGCAGTGCCACTAGCACTGCTCTATGACAGCTTCCCCTGTAAATGTAGTGCCTTTTCCACCCCTTATCTTTTTTCCTCACATTGCCTTCTACCCCTGCTCCTCATCGCCATGGCCTCCATCACCCCCCTTTCCCCTGCAGTATTCCTCATGCTGCTCCCCCTCCTGGTTCCTGCCCCAGTCTTGGCTCCATCTCCACCCCACCCATCCCAGCTCCCACACCCAGCTTTCCATCCACTGAAAACACTCTGTTCCCCTGTGCCTTCTCAGCCCACTCCCCACAATCCCTTATCCATCCCCCCATTGCCCCTGCCTATTCTTGTTCACTGCTCCGCATATACTGTCCCTCCCCATCTCTGTTCTTGGACCCATAACCTCCCACAAAACCTCCATTGGCTGCTGCTCCCCAAGCAACTGCAGCTGTCATTGCTCCGGCCCTTGCTTCTGCTCATCCTGCTAATGTCCAGCAATGTTCACCCCAACCCAGGGCATCCCTCACCTGCCACCCCCAGCCACTCTACAGCTGATGGCCTGAAATTAGCCTCTATTAATATCTGCATCCTTCAGAAAAAATTTGACTCCCTTCTAGTCTGGATTACCCAGCATTAGCCAGACATACTTTGCTTGGTTGAAACCTGGCTCTCCAAAAATACCCCAGATGCTTCCATCTCCATCCCTGGTTACTCGGTCTTCTGGGCTGACAGGAGTGGCAAACGTGGAGGGGGCTGCACCATCTCCTGTGTGATTCTCTGAAGTGCCTCGCCCTCCCCCCAGCCTACCTAGACCATGATGCTCATGCCCTTACTCTGCAAATCACGGTCAATAAAGCATCTGCCCCCCTTCTGGTCACTGCTGTCTACATCCCACCTAGAAATCAAAAGTCAGCTTTCCTCGCCACCCTAAACTACCTCTCTCAGCTGCCTCCTAAATCTGAGTGCCTAGCACTTGGAGATTACAATGTTAACTGGCACTCCCTCTCAGCTGCCCCCTTAAGGATGCCATTGCTGTGAGGAACTTCACTCAGGTAGTCTCCCACCTCAGGCATAACTCCAAAACTGGCACCACAACCCTGCTTGACCTGATACTATCTAACTGCCCTTCCAGAATCACATGTGTAGCAGTGCATCCCAATACCATGAGCGATCACTTCCCTGTGACCTGTACCTGGTCCTGTAAGAATTCAAAACTTCCCCCTAAACACAATTTTCAACAGTGTCTTAAGCCTGGTATGCTCCAGTGCCTTAAACTGCACCTCAACTCCCTTGACTGGTCACCCATCTATAACGCTCCCAATGTCAGCTTGGTGCTTGATTACTTTATCTCCGCTTTCTCCTCTGCCTGCAACATATTTGCCCCTTTTGTGAAATGTGTCATCAAGGGGCACTCTGCCCCCTGGATTTCCCAGGCCCTCCTGGACTTGGTGCACAGACGTGACTCCTTCTAGCAACTTGCCCTTGACTCAGGCAGACTGGCTGATAGGTAAGTGTATCATGCCATGAGGAAACAAATCTACCTGGGAGACTCGTATAGCTAAGGCCGAACACTGTAAGTCCTCTCTCACTTCTACCTGGGGCTCAGGCAGAAAGTTCTGGGATAATCTTAAAGAACTGAATGGTAAACCCCTGCCCCCCCATCATTAGCAACAACACTGCAGTCTCTGACCCCAAACACATAGTTGATATCCTGAATACCTACTTCTCTGACCTCAGCGGTATACTCCTTCCCTTATTGACCCCCTTCCCCAGGCCATCCCACCCCACCAACCCTCCATTTTGTTTCAAGACGGTCTCCCCTGCCGAAGCTAGGCCCTGCCAACTAAAGGTCTTAGGGCTTGCTCGCTTCAGCGCTGACTCCCTCGACCTCAAGCTTTTAAGCCTCACTCTCGACAATGTCCTCTACCACCTCACCTTCATCATCAATTACTCCCTCTGTCTTGGGACCTTTCCCTCCATTTGGAAGGCTGTGGTCATCACACCAATACACGAGGGTGGTGACCACTCCATTGCAGGTAATAACCATCCAGTCTCTATCCTCCCCCCTTCTAAAGTCCTGGAAAGAATCTTTTCTAACCAATTGATGAAATATCTCGCTAAGTACAACCTGCTCTGGGTCAGGGCCACAGCACCACCTCTGCATTGCTGGAGTTCACGTTCTCCCTTCACGCCGCACTTGACAAAGACCACCTCACTGGGGAGGCCTTTGTGGACTTGTCGAAAGCTTTCGACACAGTTAACCACTCCCTTCTTCTCTCTGCACTAACCAACTCTGGTCTCTCCCCCGAAGCCACTAACTGGTTCACCGACTACCTCTCAGGAAGAACACAGCAAGTCAGGATAGGCACTGCTCTTTCCTCCTCCTTCCCAGTCAGGTCTGGGGTCCCACAGAGTTCCATCCTCTGGCCCCTCCTCTTCAGTCTATTTCTTAACACCCTCCCCATGGCTTGCTCGGGGCAACTAATACTGTATGCAGATGAAGCGGTCCTGTTCACCTCCCACTCTGACCCCCAGCGACTCCAACTTTCTCTTCAAAAAACCTTCTCAGAAGCGGAGTCCTGGTTCACAGAACACCGACTTGTCCTCAACTACAAAAAAACAAAAGTGATGCTTTTCACCAACCCCCAGAGTCAACACAAGAACCATACCCTCAGTATCCTCAACTCCCAGTCTCAATCACTCGACCGGGTTACCTCCTTCAAGTATATCGGTATCCACATTGACCCTGCTCTTAACTTCCACAGCCACATTCGTCACCTCCGCACTGCTGTCAATACCAGGATCGGCCTACTTCACTAGGTCAAACACTACCTCACCCCTGATGCCCTCCGTCTTGCTGTCTCCTCCTCCGTCCTTGCCCTCATCGACTACAGGATCCTAATCTGCAGCGTGGCCAACACCACATCCCTCCAGAGAGTTAGAGTAACCCTTAACAAGGCCTGCCACCGTATATTAAACTGTGACCGCAACACTCACACATGTTCCCACTACCAGCAGTCCAGCTGTCTCAGCTTTGACAACAGACTCAAATACTACACCTGCCTCATGGCTAAAAAGATCTCCACTGGGCTCCCCCACCCCCGAGCTCGCTCCCCTCCTTACACCTGTCCCCCTTAAGAAAATCGCCCGCAACTCCATTAAATCCCCATTTCTCATCCCTCACCTCAGAACCTCACTTGGTCAGCAAACCTTTGCCTACCGAGCCCCGCTCTGGATGAACACTACTCCTTACCCCATTATGTCCAAACCCAGACTTGGCCTTTTTTAAAACCCTCCTCAAGGATCACCTACAGACCAACAATAGCTGCGACTGCCCATAATCCCCTTGTATTCATGACAATGGATTATCCTTCTGCACCCCTCCCTTAGCCCCATCACTGTTATCCATTTTAAGAGTAGTTCCCTGTTCTCTCAATACCTAGTTGTACTTTGATACTGTCAGGCCTATGTCCTGGCAAAGACTGATTCTTGTTTCCTTTGTTTTATCTCCTGTAACACATTTATGTACTTAAGTTGTGTATGTTGACCTATCTGTTGCATATTTGTCTAATGACGTGGCGCCTTTGGAAATGAGTGTCTGACTCAAAGGTTGAAAACCCGAAATGTTCAATAAATAAAAAAAAGGGTTGTTATAGAAGGAAGAGAATGCAGGGAAAATAACAGGGTTCAACTGTTTTAAAGAGCGTTAACAAGAACAGTGCCCACCTCCACCAGCAATGCAAATAGTACAGTTCCCAGTCCTCACAGCCCACCTGTACTGGGGCACTACCCACTCCCGACTGGTACCAGTTTTCACCCCAGTTAATTAAATGAGAACTCCCACTATCTTCGCTGGGTACCCAGCCATTGGAATGGTGCAGGCCCGATGATGGTGCAGCTGGTTGCCGGCGTTGGTGCACTTTAAACAAATATGTTAACTCAAACCCCCCACAATCCATGCAATTGTGAAACTTGACTTTTTGATTGAAACAATTGTAACTCCTGGCCTAATGGCCAAAGCAGTAGCCTTGAAGGGAAACTATTTACACAATCCTCAGTTGCAGAGCAAGCCCTGATGTTACTCATGGTTCTGGAGCTACCAGTCTTTGAGTCTTTTCAGGCTGTAGGTCTTTTAAGCTGCAGCTCTGGGGTGCTCAGAACAAGGATGCAGGTGTCAAAGGCTGAAATGATAGCAGGCTGTCTTTGCAGACTAGACACGTCTTCTTCTTTTCCAGGCAACTGGAAGGCCCAGTCTTAGGGAGCAGGGCCACATGTCTCATCCACCCATCCTGGCATCCAGCTCTCAGGATGAAGTGATAGCCAGCACCTAGCAATGGCACTGACTGGCCAATTCCCCAGACTGTCCACAGGTTTGGGAATTCCTCCTGGATTTCTGGAACACAGTCTTCAATCACACTGCAGGCTAGCTGCTGTAGCACAATTACTCTTAGCAGAACTGGATTACCTCCTATGACTGTAGGCAGGAATCAGTCTGTCAATATATTTCCAGTATTCAGGTTTTGTTGCACAAGCAACTTTTCAGGCTTTAAACAGCTGACTATCTGGTTGTAGAAACCGTCTGGAACACCTCCTGAATAGCGGCTGTGGAAACCTCAGGCAGGCCTCCAACCTTCAGCAGACACACAGTCCAAGCCCTCCTTACTCTCTGAGAGCTCCAGGCAGACTGCACCAAGCTGTATCTGCCCTCTGGGTCTGAAGAGGTCAGGGAAGTGTCCCATCGGTCAAACCAGCTTTCAATTTACAAAATTAGTATGCAGAACATTCACTCGATGTCTGATTGGCTGGATGAACTGGTGCCAAAAGCACAGTCCTTTCCTTTCTCCCAGAAGCCATTGCTGAAGTCCAATGGGCTCCTTGACCTCCTATTGGCTGCTTATGTGGTCAGGGGTGACAAAGATAACTTCTCTCAGTTCTGTTTACACGGAGTCCAAATGTATAGCTTTTTCTGCAGGGCTCCTGTATTGTTTTACCAAATGACTGCCTCATGCCTGAGTAGCTGCTCCTCTGCCCTAGTGTCTGGTGGCAGAGTAGGACTTGACAGGGACTCCCCATTCCTGTCATGAGCACCACAGCTCTTTTCCCCCCAGGTGGCAGGCAGAGCTATGCATAATAGCAGCAGTGCTGCTTCTTAAAGATATAGTGTGCTTTTAAGCACTTTTACAAAGTTAGCTTTTGCTGCTGTTATCCCCCCTCGTGTGCCTCTGGACCCCCACTTATGCTGCTGATGTCCCTGGGGGCCAGTGCACACAAGAAGGGCTTTGCAGAGAGATGCCAAAATGGCTTTAAAAATGAAGTGTTGCAGCATTTCCACAGAATCTGCAAGCCAACCTGCCAGCTCAGACAGTCGAGCAGGAGCCCGCTTGAATGTGTACATGCTGAGCTGCGTGGTGCTCACTGAGCTGTATTGCCAAGCTGGCAGTTTTCCTTTAAATCTCACTCCTCCGGTCCACCCCCCCAGCATTACAGGGACCCAAAAAGGACTGAGGACCAGCAGGAGGGCAAAACAGCACCCGTGGGGCCAAGCAAGGTAAGCCCCACCTATGGGGGGGTGGTTACATTCTATTAAAAGGAATAACCACAGGCAGCAGTGAGCCTGAGAGGGGGTGGAGACATCTCTGGTCACAGAATCCTCCTAGAAAGGGCACAGCATGGGCAAAGCAAGACCCACAAATTAAGGGAGCACCCAGAGGGTGGAGTTAAGGGGCAAGGTCACAGTTTAAGAGAGGGGCAGGGCAGGTCCCTGTAGCTAAAGAGACACCCAGAGGATAGCATAAGCAAAGCAAGGCCCACAAATGAAGGAAGCCAAGAGTTGGAGTGGGGAAAGGTCAAGGCAGGCCTAAGTGAATAAGGAAAGAGCTGTTGGGTGGGTGGCCAAGAGAACAGAGCAGGCTCATTTGATTAGAAATGCCCAGGAGGGCAGGATGACAGAAACCGCAGAGAAGGCCTTGGTTTGAGGAAATGCTCAGCTGGGTAAGGGAAAGAGAGGTCCCTGTAGTTATAAGGGAGCAGTCAGCACTAGCACCTAGAAGGCAGAGTTAAGGGGCAAGGCCCCAGTTTAAGAGAGGGGCAGGCAGGCCCCTGTAGCTAAAGAGACGCCCAGCAGGGAGCAGAGGCAAAGCAAGGCCCACAAATGAAGGAAGCCCATAAGGGGCGGGGAAAAGGCAACGCAGGCCCTAAGTGAATAAGGAACATAGATACATAGACAGTGCCAGCAGAAGGGGGCCAAACAGTCCATCTAGTCTGCCCATAAGCCTACCCCCTCCCCATATTGTTATTTAGTGTTAAGATACTCTTGTGCTTATCACAAGCTTGTTTAAAGGTCCCGACTGTTTTAACCTCCACCACCTCCCGTGGGAGGCAGTTCCAGGCATCGAGCACCCTCTCGGTGAAGAAGAACCTTCAAGTGTTGCTCTTGAACCTGCCCCCCCCCCCCAGCTTCATATTATGACCTCTAGTTCTTGTGCAACTCTTGACTTGAAAAAGGTCATGAACCTGTACTTTGTTTATTTCCTTCAGGAACCTGAACGTTTCGATCATGTTCCATCTCTCCGCTGCTCCAGGGAATACATGTTAAGGTCACTCAGCCGTTCCTTATATGGTTTTCTGTGCAGTCCTTGTATCATTTTTGTAGCTTTCCTCTGTACTGTTTCCAGTCTGTCAATGGCCTTCCTAAAGTGTGGTCTCCAGAACTGTGCACTGTACTCCAGGTGTGGCCTCACCAGTGATGTATAGAGTGGTAAGATGACTTCTCTTTTTTCTGCTGGTAATGCCCCTTCCTATGCAACCCAGTATACCAGTTGCCTTCAGTGCATCTCTCTCACACTGTTTGGACATTTTTAGGTCATCCGTTATGATAAGCCCCAGGTCTCTTTCTTGCTTTGTGGCTTCCAGTTTAACCTCACAGTAGTAGCAATATAGTGCAGTGGTTTAAGGCTCTGAGCTGTAAACCTGGAGACCTGGGTTTGAATCCCACAGCTCCCACTTGCATACTGTGTAACCCTAAACAAGTCATTTAACTTCCTTGTGCTCCCAGATTGCACCTCCAAACAAGCTTTCAGCTTAGTATGTTTCTCCTGGTAAAATAAAAATAGTATTCTTCTCCTGAAGTACTTCTTCCAAGGTGCACTGTTTTGCACTTCTTCGCGTTATAATTTAGAAAGAGCTGTTGGATGGGGCGTGGTCCCAATTTGTACTTTGAGTTCAAAAACATTTGTTTCACTTACTGTTTACTGTAATATAGTAGATTGAAATTTTGCTTACGTCCAGGCTGACATTTTCTGTAACTACAAATCCCAGAATCCCCTGCAGCTGAAATCAATGCAAGGCTGCAGCAGAGGGAGATTCAATAGCCTACAGTGCATGTTTGAGTTTATGTATGCAGCTGCTTTGTCTTTTATTTGCTGGTACCACCATCTTCCAGGGGCTAAGTACAATCACAGAAGACTGTACTTAGCCCTGGGAGAACAGCAGGACTGGAAAACATCTGATCAAAGCTTATAAAATCTCTAACATGCACTGCAGGCCATTGAATCTCCCACTGCTGCAGTCTTGCTCTGATGTCAGCTACAGGGGATTATGAGATTTGTAGTTACAAAAAATGCCAGCGTGGGAAGTAAGCAAAATTAATCTGATAAATCTGCTGTACTACAGTGAACAGTAGTTAAAAAAAACTCTTTTACACACAAAGTGCAAAATTGAGACCCATCCCACACTTGGGTGTGGGGCCCTTGATGCTGACTCTTCCCCTTTAAGGAAAAGTCCAGGAAGGGCAGAGACAGGGAGAAGGGGCAGGGCAAGGCCCCCACCATATAAGGAAACCCCAGAGAGTGAGATTAATGGTGAGTAAGGCCAGTTAAAGAAAATAAATGTCAGGTGGGCGGGATATGGAGCAGGGCAGACCCCAATGGTGAACGGCCAGCAGAACAATAGTCCAGGACAGAAGTAAGACTAGTAGCCCCAAACCACAACTGAGTAGCCCAGCAACAGCATCCAGTAGCCCAGAGCAAGTGGCTAGTAACAGAGATTGCAGTATGCACAGTCAGGAGCTGGGAAGGGGAAACAAAGCCAGGTTTCCAGAACAGCAGCATAGATGCCTCAGGCAGAGAGAGAGAGAGAGAGAGAGAGAGAGAGAGAGAGAGAACAGACAGACAGAGAATGAGACCCCAGAGCATAGCAGGCTGTAGTACATCTGGTGTATACAAATCCGCCAGTTGCAAATGGGTCCAAGGAAGGGAGCCAACAACCAGAGCCATGTTATAAGCTACAAATCACAGACTTGCACGGATTATGTAAGAGTCTGCACTCTGCTGTTTAAATGTAAAGCTAAAAGTGTATGCTTGAGAGGAGGGGGTCATAGACCCGTAGTCCACTTGATAGCTACATATATCCCAGCCAATTAAATTTAAGTTTTCCCTTCACATAGTATCTGCCCTGGTAGGGTGGCTCTGGTTACCGAACAACATCTTAAGTGAAACCGCTATTAAGAGACCGGGCTGAAGACCTAACGAAAGTTTAAATGCAACTGCATGATTTGAAGAGCCAGTACTGCTATTGAAATACTTGAACTGCCTGTTATTTTGTCCTGTTCTAATTGTTGGTGCCCCAATGAACTGCATGAGTGAGACTGTCTATGCCCTTAATAGAAAAATGTATCACCGAACTGCCTAATTTTAAGATGCCTAAGGGATTTAAAAGATACAGCCCGACTAAACTGCCTGCTTTAACCTATCTTTGGGATTTAAAGTGAAACGCACTATTGAACTGCCTATTTTGAAGTCTGCCTAATGGATTTACAAGTAGCACCCTTTAGTAACTGCCTGGTAAAGACTGCCTACAGCATCTGAAGCAGTTACAGCCAATCCATTTTAATGTGAGAGTGACTATGTTAACTGCTTATTGTTCAATGGACTGTGACTGTTGCTAAGACCACAGATTGTTAAATCCAGTTGAATGATGTGCAGTCATTGCATTTACCAGAAACTGTGCCACGTACATGCAGGAAACCAGCCACATTGCATGCCACGGATGCTGAGAGAAAGGGGTTTAGTTATAATAGTTAATAGTGAGGCCCATTCAGCACCTGGAAATTACAAAACATGTTTATCCCTTGTCACCAGCCAGCTTAGGAGCCACACTGGTTCAGTAGTCAGAGCTTGTGGATGTAAGGTGGATAGGTGCTCTTCCTTCCACAGGTTCCACAGAGTTTCATCTTCCTTTTCTGGGATCCACAGCAACTTGGAGGTACAAGATTTCTTCAGGTTCCACAGAGTTTCCACAGAGGCTCATCCACAGTGGCTTGGAGGTCCAGAATTTCCTCAGTTTCTTCAGATGTTTATTTCCTGGGCTCCACAGTAGCTTGGAAGCACAGCATTTCTACAAGTTTGCAGTGTTTCTTGTCATTCCCCAGGCCCTGCAGTAGCTCTGCAGTCCAGTGTTTCTTCAGGTTCTGTACAAGGTGTCTTTGTTTACCTGGTTCTGAGTGAACCCAGTAATCATTTGCATTTTCCCACCTTTCGTCATGCTCCACATGCGACAAGCTGGCCAATGCTTCCATCTGGGTTTCTATGTACATCCTCATCGAGCTCCATATTGTAGGGCCACTTCCCCATTTGGCTCTTTCCAATGGTTGTTACTTCCGAATGTCTTTCTGACTGCCAAGTACAGTGTTAATTATTTATAGAGTTTTAAGTGTTGACATAGTCTTAATGATTTATAGAGTGCTGGTATTTATACAGTCTGAAATATCTATAGAATTCAAGTATTTACAGAGTATTGAAGTAAGCGCTACAGTATTCACAGTACTGGTTATCAAAGTGATTGCATTGCCTTCCCCCACCCTCTTTGTATCCTGTCATATTCATTTCATTGTATTTGTAATACAGTCGAGCCCACTTAACAGAATACTGGTTAATAGAATATCCAGTTTAAATGCATAGAAAACCTATTCCCCGATTTTTTTTCCTTATGTTAACTTTTATAAAATGATCGGTTTAAGGAATTGAAACTGCCCACCTATTAGAATAATTTTCTCCATTCCACAGCACACAGCTCTGCACTCCCCTCTTCCTTTCCTTAAGTGCAGTTATCAATTATGTGCTGCTAGCGGCTCGCTTGCAACCTAATTAAAGCCTCGCACCTCAGTAAATGAATGAATAGTTGACTGCACTCCCTCTTGCCTGTCGCTAATGGGAATCATTAACATAGAAACATAGAAGCTGACGGCAGATAAGGACCACAAGGCTCATCCAGTCTGCCCATTTTATCTACCTTATGAATGTGCCATAGGCCTTTACTCTGTCAATGGCCCATCTATTCATACTCATCTTTATTGCTCCCTTATGCCTATCCATGCCTGTTTGAAGCCCTACTCTGTATTCATAGCCACCACTTCCTGAGGTAGGCCGTTCCATGCATCCACCACCATTTCTGTGAAAAAGAACTTCCTTGCATTACCCCTTAATTGGCCTCCCTCTAATCTCATGCTGTGTCCTCTTGTACTGCTATTTTTCTAATATTGAAACATGTTAGACTCTTTCATCTTGTTAATGCCCTTAAGGTATTTGAATGTTTCGATCATATCGCCTCTCTCTCTTCTTTGCTCTAGGGTATACATACTGAGCGCTGTTAATCTGTCCTTATATGTTTTCTGATGCAGTCCCTGCACCATTTTGGTTGCCCTGCTCTGGACTGCCAACATTTTGTTAATGTTCTTGTACAGGTGCTGCCTCCAGTACTGCACGCAGTACTCCAGATGGGGCCTAACCAGTGTATTGTAAAGAGGGATTATTACCTCTTTCTTACGACTTGTGATACCCCTATTAATACACGCCAACATCCCTCTAGCCTTACCTACTGCTTTAGTGTTCTGTTTGGATGATTTCAGATCATCTATGATGATGATGCCCAAGTCTCTTTCTTTCTTTCTTTATTTTATTTTTATTTATGACAATTTCGGATAACACCTTTGAGCAAACAATGCTGTTTTACAAAGGTTCCACGTCATGGACAACGGACAAGTACAGACAAGAACAGGCAGGTAGATAACAGTTAATACAATTACAGTACATGAGCTGCCAGTGGCTTTGTCCAAATAAGAGAAGACAATAGAATTAATAACAGATAAAACATTACAGAATGTATGAGCTGCCAAAGGCTTTGTGAGGATCAACATGGACAGAAGCAATGGTGCAGTATCACCAGACATTATACAAAGAGAGCCCGGGGACAGTTACAATTGAAATAGTGATCTGACAAGTGCATGAGAAGGCCAGAGGTAGTTGGTGAGAGGACAAGGTATTAGGGGACAGGCAAGAACTGAGAGGTGGGGATTGGAGGGATAAAGTAGGTGGTGAAGGAGAGGAGTAGGTGGTGACGGAGGGGAGGGGAGAAGGGACGAGAGATGTAAATGGGGGTAACAGGATGGGTGGGGGGAGGAGAGGAGAGGAGAGTTAGGATGGGCAAGGAGGAGAAAGAAGAGAGAAATGAGAACTAGAAGGGAGTTAATGAAGGCTAGGGGAGAAAGGAGAGAGAGAACATGAGAGCTAGGAGGTGTGGGGTAATAGGTGAGGGGGAGGGACAAGGATATGAGAAGGAATGAAGAGAAGGAGGTGTGAAATTTGGGAGGCAAGGGAGAAGGCTGAGGTGGCTGACGTGAGATATTGGAAAGAGTTAATAGGGAGGGAGTGGGGTGTTGGGAGAGTGCACAAGTAATGGAGAGGTTAGGAGGGCGAGCAGGGAATTTAAGTGGAGCAGTCACAGTAGGCACTGGCCACAAAGTGCTGTCATAGTTTGTGCTTAAAGGAACTGAGATTTGGTGCATTGGTGATATCCACCGGGAGTGTGTTGAACCAGTTAGAGGCCCTAACTTTGTAGGAGCGCTGCCCTTGAGTGGTCCGACAGTGGGGAACTGTGAAGACTAGTGTTCCAGAACTCCTGGTAAGATGGGTGGCACAGTGAGGGGAAAGTATGGACTGAACCCCTGGTGGAAGGAGGCCTAGTACTGTCTTCTTAGCAAGTAAGCAGGCCTGATACTTAATTCTGCCTTGAAGTTGTAGCCAGTTAGCCTGTTCGTAGAGATCACGTGTGTGTGAGTCTCAAGGCTGTGGTGAGGAGCCAGCAGGCCTTGTTTAAGGCTATGGCTATAAGCCGGAGGGCAGTGTCAGTAGCTGATCCATAAACTACAAGGCCATAGTCAATTAAAGAAGTGATTGAGTTCTGGATGCAAGTTTTAATGCTTCATCTGTCAAACAGTGCCTATGCCAATACAGCAGGCCTATGCGTGTATTCACAGCTTTAGCAAGGTTATTTATATGCGTGGAGTATGAAAGAGTGGAGTCGAGGGTCACTCCCAGGTATTTGAACTGGTCTACCTGTTCCAGTACAGTGCCACCACTATTGTAGATTAGCAGTTGTTGGAGTTTATGTTTGTTGTGATTACCATGAAACAGCATTGATTTGATTTTTGAGTAGTTCAGGATGAGTTTACATGACCTGAACCAGTTTCCAACTTCTGAGAAACTAAGCTGTAGCTGTTGCTGGAGGTGATGGGGGTCGGAGTGGCTCGAGAAAATGACTGCATTGTCTGTATAGAGTAGAATTCGGTCATGGCAAGTGGCAGGAAGGTCATTCATGAAGATGCTGAAGAGTAGGGGGCCAAGGATGGAACCTTGTGGTACAGCTGAAAAGACTGGGAGGGGGGTCGAGATGGTGTCTCCAATTCTGACCTGCTGAGAGTGGTCACTGAGGTAGCTTTGTAACCAGCGATTGGCATCCGGTGAAAAGCCAAGATGTGGTAGTTGTCCGGTTAGTAGGGAATGGTTAACTGTATCAAAGCGCCTTAGTCAGATCAATAAAGGTGGCGCCAGCCAGTTGGTTGTGGTCTAGTGCCTGGTGGATGAAGGAGGTGAAGTCTAGTAGTGCAGTGGTGGTACTGTGACCTCTTGAAAACCATGTTGTTGGGAACATTGGAGGTTATATTTTTCTAGGTAGTCTACAAGTTGTTCAGCAACTATCCTTTCCAAAGCCTTGGAGAGTGGGGGAAGGATGTATATAGGCCTGTAGGTGCTTGTAAGAGTCTTGTTACCACTTTTGTGGATAGGAGTCACCACAGTGGACTTCCATTTGCTTGGGAATTGTGAGAGCATAAGAGAGCGGTTGAGAATTTTCATAAGGGGTGGCATAACTTCATCAAAGGTGAGGGTGATGAGTATCAAATCAAGGGAGTCAGCACTATGCCTAGACTTCCCCAGTACTTTGAGTAGATGTTTCCTGGCTAGCCCTTCAGTGATAACCTTAAAATAAAATGGGGGGGGGTGCAGATGGGCTGCCTGAGGGATGGTGGGATGGGTTACTGTTGGTGTATGATCAAAGAAGTTAGGTGGGAGCACATGACTAAGGTCACAAAATGTTAAGTTGAAGGCATTAGCAATGTTTACTTTATCCAGGGTGATAGTTCCATCAATGTTGAGCACTGCAGGTGAAACTTCCTTTTTTTTTCCAGTTACCTCAGAGAGGTTTTCCCAGAACTTCCTCCCATCATTCCAGGTGTTTGCAAGGGCATTCCTATAGTAAGAGACTTTCACCTGGCGGATAGCTCTTGTGCAAGCATTCCACGCTGATTTGTAGGCCTGAGTATTCCCTAGGGTATTGGATGCTTTAGCACGGTACTATAGATGGTCAGGGGATTGCATCTGTTCAAGTAGGTCATGAGTCACCCATGGGTTTATTGATCCCCTACTCTTTCGTTTCTTGTACGGAACATGAACATCACATGCTGCATTAAAGGTAGTGATAAAGTATTCTAGGGCTGAGTCCACATCCTGAGCATCATCAACTGGAGACCAGTCCAGTGATCGCAGGTGTGTTTTTAAAAGACCTAATCAACCAGGTAGAAGTATTCTACTGACAATGAATTTTGGTGGGGGTTTGTTGAATTTGTTAGACCAGAGGGAAATGACTGGAGAATGGCCACTTATGGTGTCCGGGAGTACTTCAGTCTTAGTGATGTGTTCAGGTCGATTAGTGAGGACCCAGTCCAGGAGAGAGGTGGTCCCCAACCTATAGTTTATCCTGGTGGGTGACTGTACCATTTGTGCCAAGTTGGCAGCTGCCAAAGCGTCCTTATAGCTGCTTGCACAGGGGGCCAGCCAGTTGACATTGAAGTCACCAAGCAAAATCCCTTCTGAGTTTCGCCCACAGGAGTTGATGCAGTCGGGAAGGGAGGGTAGACCCTGATTAGTCAGCTTAGGTGGGATATTTACTGACGCAATGGTCAATGCCTTATTGTGTGCGCCTAGTAGTACCTTAATGGCTAGAATCTAAATGTCATTTTCAGTGCTAGGTAGGGCCAGAACATGACCTACAAGTGTGTCTTTAAGGTAGAGGGCGCAGCCCCCACCTTTCTTAGTCAGCCTGTCATGCCTAAAGACTGTGTAAACAGGAATGGCAATAGTGGAGTCAGGGATCTTTGGTGATAGCCATGTCTCAACGACCAATAGTATGTCTGGGTTGTGTTGGGAGATCCAGGCAGTGAAGGTATTGAGTTTCAGAAGGAGGCTGCAGATATTTATACTTGCCAAGGATAGAGTAGCGGAGCTGTTGGGCTTCATTGATGCCGGATTGTGGAGATCCACGGTTGGGGTGAATATTTCCCAAGAGAAGTAGCAACAGTAGTATTAGGCATTTGAGAAAGGCTTTTAGGTATTACCTATGGTGTAACTGTGTCCTTCCTTTCAGTGGTAAATTATAAAAATGAGGTTACAGCAGGAGTTAGCAAGATATGGGAATCTGAAGAGCTAGTGACAGCTGTGGCTCGGAGGAAGGTCTGAGGACCCTACAAGGTTGGAGGGTTTACTAACAAAAAGAAGCAATGGGTGAAAACAGGTAGATGGGGCAGAGTTTTAGTGTATTTAATGAAGGTTGGGGGTGGGGTTGGGTGCGTGGGCCGAAAAATCAAGTAAGCGGACAAGTCCAATTTAGCAATGAGCAGCGGCTAAGCACAGAAGTCAGTACAGTCCAATGAAGAGCTGCTCCCAGTGCTGAAATGTCCAATTAGCACCTGAAAGCAGCCGGAGCACGCCAATGGGAACAATGGCTTGGGAGCCTTTCAATCAGGCAGGAGCCTACCTTTTTCAGATCTTCAGGCAGACAGGTTGGAAATGGTGATTGTGGCTTGCTGTGCAGGGAGCCTAGGCCACAGTCATAGATGGTGGGCTTGCCCAAAGCTCAGGAACTGGAAAGAGAGGGAGAGAGAGTACAGATACAGCTAGTTATAGTAGAGATCAGGGCTGAGACAGGGGTGGGATGAGAGCAGGATAAAAGACTGGGTGGGACTACACAGGGAAGTAGGTGTTAAAAGGGGTGGAGAGCAAAGCAGGGAGAAATGGGGTGGGGATGTCTGACTTGAGGAACCAGAAAGAGCTACTCAGACAGAGTTGGTACAGTGGAGGAGGGAGAGAGAGAATGTGTATGTGTGTGTGGGGGAGAAAGAGTATCACAAAACATGCAGAACAGGAGTAATGAGAACTCAGCACAATAAATTACCTTCCCTTGTGACTGCCAGCAACTCCCCTCCCAACCTATAGGTAGCTTCAGTGTTCCTCTTCCCTACGTGCATGATCTTGCACTTCTTTGCGTTAAACCCTAGTTGCCACTCTTCCGACCATTTTGCCAGTTTTTCCAGATCTCTTCTCATTCTGCCCACCCCATCTGGATCATCTACTCTGTTGCAGATCTTGGTGTCATCTGCAAAAAGGCAAACCTTACCCTCCAGTCCATCTGTAATATCACTGATGAAGATATTGAAAAGGACTGGCCCCAGGACTGATCCTTGAGGTACCCCACTTGTGACTTACATCTCTTCTGACTGTATACCATTTACCACCACTCTCTGTTCTCTGCCTGTCAACCAGTTTGTCACCCAGTTGACCAACTTCTGACCCACCTCAAGTCTACCTAGCTTTTTAATCAATTTTCTATGTGGAACCATATCGAAAGTTTTGCTGAAGTCAAGGTAGGCAACATCAACTGCACCCCCTTGGTCCACCACTCTGGTTACCCAGTCAAAGAAATCTATGAGATTAGGTTGACAGGACCCTCCTGTTGTAAAGCCATGCTGTCTTGGATCCTGTGCTCCTATGGATTCTAGGCATTGCACTATCCTTTCCTGAAGGAGTGCCTCCATAATCTTGCCCACTACTGAGGTAAGACTGACTGGTCTGTAGTTTCCTGCCTCCTCCCTGCTGCCACTCTTGTGGAGCGGGATCACATGAGCCCTTTTCCAGTTATCTGGGACCTCTCCTGTGTTCAGAGACTCACTAAACAGTTCTGCTAATGGCTCTGCTAGTTCCATCCTTAGCTCATTTATTCATACTGGGAAATATGCCATTGGGTCCCATTGCCTTGTCTACCCTGAGCTTAGCAAGCTCTTGTAGGACCCTTTCTTTTGTGAAGGGACTTGTGCACACCTCCCTCCCCCCTGTGTACATGGTGTTGAGCTGTGGGCCCTGCCCTACCTTCTCCTTAGTAAATACTGAGCAGAAGTATCTATTTAGGATAGATGCTTTTCCTTGGTCCTCCTCCACACACTCCCCCTTATCCCCTTTGATCTTAGCAATACCCCCTCTGGACTTTCTCCTTTCACTAATGTATCTATAGAAAGTCTTGTCCCCTTCTTTTACTGTTCGTGCTAGTGTTTCCACGGTTTGGGTCTTTGCCTGCCTTACTGCCTTTCCTGCTTCCCTTAGGAAAGTTGGGTATGCCTCCTTATCTTCATCCCGCTGCATTCCCTTACATTTCCTGAAGGCCAGCCTTTTGGCTCTTACCTTTTCTGCTACTGTTTTTGAGAACCAAAGTGGTTTTCTCCTTTTTTGCTCTTGCTTTTCTCCCCAACACAATGGGATGTTGCTTTAAGTATTGCATCCTTAATACTTGCCCACTTTGACTGTACCCCCTCTCCTGTGTTTCTTCTTGTCAGGGCTAGCTTAACTCTGTTGGCCATCTTATCAAAGTCAGCTCCTCTGAAGTCCCATATTTTTGCCTTGGAGTGGGATGATTTAGTTCTAGTGGCCAAATTGAACCATACCATGTAATGGTCACTGGTCCTCAGGTGACCTTCTACCTAGAGATCTGTGATCCTTTCCCAGTTAGTCAGTACTAGATCCAGGATAGCCCTGTCTTTTGTGGATTGTTGTACCAATTGTTTGAGACCCTCCCCCTTCAGGGAATCCACTGTGTGCCTAGTTCTGGCAGATGTTCCGGCTGGTATTGATCGATCTGTATCTGGCACGTTGAAGTCTCCCATTAGCACAACCTCCCCTTTAGCTGTCATGTTTTGTATATCTTCTAACAGTAATGTGTCTATGTCCTCCCTGTAGACAACCACAGTTCATATGACTGTCCCATTTCCTGTTTCCAGGGTGACCCATAGTTCTTCTGGCTCCTTATGTGTATTCTAAATTTCTGTAGCTTTGATATTTTCATTGACATAAAGGCCCCCCCCTTTCACCTTGGTCTCTTCTGAATAGTACATAGCCGGGTTCGGTAGCCTCCCAAGTGTGGTTACTGGCAAGCCATGTCTCGCTAATGGATAGATAGATAGAGGAGATAGGTAAAAACTTTATTTTTATACGAGAATACTAGTCATTAGGAATAATACGATCCTGTTCACAAGACAGTCCTGTTTGTCAGTGTATTTAAGTTACTCTAAAACATTAAAACATAACCACAACATGAACAATACAACCTTACAACAAATACAGTTACAACTGTCTAATAATGGTCCTGTTTGTCAGTCTGCTTAGGTTACTCTAAAGCATTATATTGATTCATTGATTCACTCCCGAGGGATAGCCTCAACTGTCAAGCGCTCCTTTATGCAGATGACCTGGTTCTCTACCACAGTGATAAATCCATCGAGCTCATCTCCTCCATCCTCACACACAACTATGGCTCTGCTCATAAATGGTTCATTGCCAACAGGCTGCTAGTCAATGAAAAGAAGACTAAGTCCATGCTTTTTGGTTCCAAGCCTTTCCTTGCCAAAGCTGCCAAATCTGACTCCTCCCTCCTTGTACGCACCCCAGCAGACCCCATCTTGAGAACGTCCCATCTTTTAAATACTTAGGTGTCACTCTTGACCCCTCCCTCTCTTTCACTGAACATGTTAACAACACTGTACAGAGAATCCACCCAAAACTTGGTGCTGCCTACAGACTCAGAAACCTTCTATCGGCTGAAGCACACCTTGCCATCTCCCAGGGCTACCTACTGCCTGTACTTGACTAATGTTCCCCCGTCTACTCCCTCGTATCCCCCACCTTGAAATCAAGACTAAACCCCACCTATAACTCTATCTGTCATTTTGTCCTTCAAACTCCCCACCGGACCCACCACTGCACTCTTTACCAGTCACTGGGCTGGTTCCCTGTACAAGGCCGCTTTGACTATGCGATGGGCTGTCTAATGGACAATGCACTAAGATACCAAGACCTATCCTCTTACTCTCTCCCCTTGACAGAAAGAGTGGCTCCTAGGACACTTATGGCATCCTCTGTCCCCCCACTGAAGACACCCCACATCTCCACAGCAATGGGAACTAGAGCTTTCTCCATCTCTGCATCCTCTCTATGGAACAAGCTCCCTCAGTCTATCTACGCGTCCCCCTCACACCTTGCCTTCAAACAGGCCATGAAAACCTGGCTCCTAGCAGCTGCTGACTGTCACTGCACCCAGTAAGTAACTCTAAGACACCCTAATGCTCATTTCTGCTTTCCTCCCCTGCCCTTCTGTTCATCTCTCCCCCGTCACTGTAGTTCTCCATAACCCTCCTTCCTTCCGCTACCTCAAATCCCTGAACTGATGTGAGACTCTAACTATATGAACCCGTACAACTTTACTGATGATTGTACTAAACTGGTCTCACGTCATATTTATAATGCTACATATGTTCTCCTGCAACATGTAATGTGGCTCCTGTATCTCATGTTATTTCTATTGCTATGTATGGCCCACTTTTCACACTATGTGTGCCTGGCCATTGCCTTGTACTATTATGTTATCTGTATTTCTTTTTTCTACACCATCTCATGCCCAAGGTGGGTGTTTACAGTATAGATTGAAGTTTCCCTGTTTGTGTTGCTGTGTTTCTTTCTGTTGCTTGCCACCCTGTGGCCCGAGTCATGACTGAAAACGCTCCTCTGGATCAGTGCACTTACCCGGTAAACAAAGACATAAATAAATTAATAAATAATATAACCACATCATATACATTACAACTTACGATAAATACGGTTTCAATTATCTAGTAAGTCTTGATGCTACAAACAGAGGCTAAAGAAGCATAATAGCTACTCTGTCCAGTTTAGCCTCTTGTCATTGTTGCCTGCAGGTCTGGGATCTTGTTTCCCACACTGCGGGCATTTGTGTACATGATTTTCCATTGGCCTGATTTCGATGTGTTAGTTGTGGGGTGAAGTCTGACTTTTCCCCTGTGCATCGTATAGGGAGCCAGACATTTTTCCTTACCTGGTGATGGAAATGAAATACAAACATGCTGAACTCCTTTTTGATTACTAGCTGAGGGGGGAGGGGTGCTCTTCCCATTCGATGTATCGGGTGCTGCACCCCTCTCCCCATTTTCTAGTTTAAATATTCTGCAAAGACATCAAACTTCTGCACCAATGCACTGACTCCCTCCTTAGTCAGATGCAGTCCATTGAATTTAAAGAACTTTTGCTCCCCAAACTGTTACCAGTTACCTACAAATTTGTGTCCTTTTTCCTGGCACCAGCCCTTGAGCCACATGTTTAGCTCCCCATATCTCCCCTTCTCTGACCTTCCACCCATCTGCCCCCCTTTGCCAGACTGGCAGGACCTCAAAGAAGGAGATGCTGGACAAAATGGATGATAGTTTGTCTCCCAGCCTGGTCAGGTGTTCCTTGGCCTCCACAACTGACCAGCTGGTGAGATCGTTAGTCCCTATGTGTACCAGGACATCAATGTTTTCTCCTGTTTCCTACTCAATTTAACAATGCAGTCAGTGTCTCTCCATGCAGATGTACCTGGGAGACATCTGACCATTACCCCTGTCTGGAGGTAAGTATCAACTTCCCGAGTCATGGAGTCTCCTATGATCAGAAGTGTTTCAGACACCTCTCGCAATTTGGACAACACTTCCTCCAGTTGATGACATCTCTAGGCCTTACACAGGTAGTTACCTCTGCTACCCATAAACATGGTCATGCCCTTGACTTAGTTTTCCTCCTGGGGATCGAAACATCTAATTTAAGGGTGGACCCAGTTGGATGGTCCGATCACTACACAGTGGGGTTCAATTTTAGCGCCCTTCCTCGAAGGCCTACTCCTGTGGAGATGGTCAAACACTGCCCTTTACGAGACATTAACTCTGATGGCCTGATGGCGGTGCTTGACTTATTGCCCATTCTGGTTGCAAACAGCGACCCAGAGGACCTCGTGGTGGCCTACAATATGGCCATTGTGGTGGCCCTGGATGTCATTGCTCCTGTCCTTGTTCATCCTCTCTCCCTTCGCTCTCGGTCTCTGTGGTTTGATGGGATGTTGAGAGAGATGCGGCAACAAGGATGAAGGTAAGAGCACTGCTGGCGGAGATCTGCCCTTGATGCCGATCGCCTTAGGTTGATGGATCATTATCAAGTCTATCAATCTACAATCTCCCATAAGAAGGCAGAGTTCCTGTCCAGGGAGATTGCAGTTGCTCAAAACCGACCAGCCCAGCTTTTCCAAACTGTGGACAGGCTGTGCAACCCGGCTTATCTACAAGTTCGGAAAGCATTTTCACAAATAGAGTGTGATGCGCTTGCTCGGTTCTTTGCAACTAAGGTGGCCGACATCAGGGCAGCTTTCCAGCCCGTACACTGTATGGGCATTGCTGGTGATCAGCGCTTGGTCACTGGCCTTCAGCTTTCCTGGAGTACCTTCAACTGCCCGGAGTTCATGGATGTCATGAGGATTGTCCAAGATACACGCCAAACTGCCATGCGAACTACAGACCAGTCTCTAACCTTCCCTTTTTAGGGAAGGTGATTGAGAAGGTAGTGACTGTGCAACTGGAGAGCTATTTGACCATCCATGACATCTATGAAGCCCTCCAGTCCAGTTTTCGAAAAAAGCATAGTACCGCGACAGCGCTGCTTTGGGTGCTCAATGATCTCCTGATGGCTAGAGATTGGAAGAACCATTCCATCCTGGTTCTTCTTGATCTCTCATCAGTGTTTGACACTGTGGACCATGGGGTTTTGCTTGACCATCTGAGGTTCATCTGTGGCCTGTCAAGTACAGTCCTTAGGTGGTTTACATCTTTCCTCACTGGAAGAACTCAGAGGGTGGTGTCTGGGATTTATTCTTCAGACCCAATTCCTCTGTCTTGTGGGGTTCCTCAGGGATCAGTTTTGTCCCCTATGTTGTTCGCAGTGTATATGCTGCCCCTCGGAGACATTGTAAGGAGGTATGGGTTGAGGTTTCATTGCTATGCTGATGATACCCAGCTATACCTTTCTTTTGCACCTGACCAGAATAGAGCTTTCTTGGTCTTTAATAACTGCTTGGTAGAAATCCAGGAGTGGATGGATTCGAGCTGGCTGAAGTTGAACTCAGGAAAGACTGAAGTACTGGTTGTGGATTCAGGACGCCAGATAGAGGGGTCGGGGGCAGGTTCCCCCT
Organism: Neoceratodus forsteri; assembly: GCA_016271365.2. Taxonomy (NCBI): domain Eukaryota; kingdom Metazoa; phylum Chordata; order Ceratodontiformes; family Ceratodontidae; genus Neoceratodus; species Neoceratodus forsteri. The sequence goes on from CM057451.1 coordinate 1,101,620,663, forward strand.
CGGGATTATTACTGGGGGGTCAACCACTCCTGGCCTCTGAACAGGTGCGTAACCTGGGAGTAATCTTTGATGAAGGGTTGACCCTGCACTTGCAGGAGTCATCTGTTGTTAAGACCTCTTTTTACCATCTGAGGAATATCGCCAGGATTAGGTACCTTGTTTCGTCCAGCGACCTTCCCATGCTGGTTCATGCCTTTGTGTCCTCCCACTTGGATTATTCTAACTCCCTTTATCTAGGGATTTAAGGGGTTGAAATTTGCTATTTGCAGCTAGTGCAGAATGCAGCAGCCTGGCTTTTGACAGGAACTTCTCGCTTCTGTCATATTTATCTGGTGCTGCGCGGTCTGCACTGGCTGCCAGTATAATGGCGAATCACCTTTAAAGTCTGTTTGTTGACTTATAAAGCCCTACATGGTCAGGGCCCTGACTACCTGAAAGAGCTTCAGATTCCTTACAGCCCCAGGCAATTACTCCGCTCAGCTGGTGTGGGGTTGCTAGAGATTCCAAGAGTTTGTTTGAAATCTTCTGGGGCCCAGGCATTTATGCATGTGGCCCCTTCTGTTTGGAATTCTCTACCCCGCCAGTTACGTGAGTGCACAACTGTGGAGGGTTTAAACGGGCCTTAAAAACCCACTTATGGAACCAGGCATTTGGCGACTGATTGTTTATGTTTTAATTTTAATGTTTTGATGTTTGTGTACCAACTGACTTGCTGCAATGTGTTGACATGTTAATTGTTTTTAAATTTGCTTGGCGCCTTGGTTTCGGAAAGGTGCCTTATAAATAAAGTTTTATTATTATTTATTATTATTTAGAAAATAAATGACCCACGATCCCCACAGCAGTCAGATTACTTGGGCCATTTCTCACTTCATCCTGTGGCTTGCTGTGCTACCAGAGCAACCAGAGGTAAATATGGACATAACTCCTAAGAAAAGGAAGGAGCTTTCTCTGGCAGAGAAGGTGCAGGCTCTCAGGCTTCTGGAAGTCCTGGCTTCTCTCAATTGGAGGTTGCAAATAAGCTTGCTGTTTTGCACAGTCAGATTTGCTGCATTGCAAACAAGCATTTGTCAATGCTGAGTGTTTGCTTGCTGGTATTGGTATTGGTATTGGTACTGCATGAGTCAGAGAGATGCATAATAAGAATGGCAGTGAAGTATTGAACTAACGCCAGTCCCCACCTTGCAGAGACTGACAGGCATTGGGGTGTGCCTTTGGGTCATTAGCCATAACGCTCATGCAATTCCACCTCACCCAACCCTGCAAACACTGACAGGTGTCACGGTGTGCCTTGGTGTCTTTGGCCCTTACGCTTGCCCCATTCCATAAGGAAATAAGCTGAGATGAGTGTAGTATAGGAGACTGGGATGAACATTAGGGCCAAAGACCCCAAGGCACACCTCAATGCCTGTCAATGACTGCAGGGTGGGGGTGAAATGGCATGAGCTTTATGGCTGACAATCCCAAGCCACACCCCCGATACCTGTCACTTTGTGCAGGGTGGGTTGTTACAGTTGGAAACCCTAACGCACTGGGCGTTTGTTGGTATTTTCACTCCAAATTTTCAACATGGGCTTTTTGGGACCCCACCTCATGAACGGTGACACTATCATTTTGTTACTCAATCCTGAAAGGTAATTTTGCACAGCAAATGTGCCATTCGGGGCAACAGCTGCAAAGAGACATTTTGAGCAGGATATGAAAAATGACATCTGTACTGTTCTTGAGGAGATGTGAAAAAAATGGCAATGTTGAAAATCTAGAGTGAAAATATAAAAAAGTGGTGAAGTTACGAGCATGCGTAGAAATTGTGTAACGCATGCTCATAATGCAGTCATTTTTTGGAATTTGTTCACTAAATTTTCAACGTGGCGATTTTGGGACCTCCCTTCATGAACAGTGGCACTGTGATTTCATTAATCTGTCCCAAAAGTTGATTTCACACAGTGACTGTGCCATTCTGTGCTATAGGTGCAAATACATGTTTCAGGCAGGATGTAAAAAATGACAGCAGTACTGTTCATAAGGCGGTGTGAAAAAAATGGCAATGTTGGAAATTTGGAGTGCAAATACTAACAAGCATTTGTCAATGCCGAATGTTGATTGCATTGGTCTGTTGAGCTCGCTCAGTGGCCCTCTGTCACTGTCTCAGTCTGTTTGTCCCGGTGCTGCAGGCTGCTCTTTTGTACTGGGCTGCTGCCTGTGTTGGCACCTTTTCTGACCACAAAGAAATCCACAGCTGCCCCGACAGAGCTCCGTTGAGGTCGCTCACTCCCCTTGTCTCACTCACTCATTCTGGTTCTCCTGGCGCTGCAGGCTGCCCTTTTGTACTGGGCTCCTGCCTCTGTTGGCGCCTTTCTCTGCCCACAAAGAAATCTGCAGCAGTCCCAACAAAGCTCTGTTGAGCTCGCTCACTCCCCTTCTCTCACTCCCTCATTCCGTTTCTGCTGGCGCTGCAGGCTGCCCTTTTCTACTGGGCTCCTGCCTGCGTTGCTGCCTTCTTATGCCCACAAAGAAATTGGCAGCAGTTATAATACAGCTCCGTTGAGCTCACTCACTCGCTCATTCTGGTTTTCCTGCCACTGCAGGCTGCCCTTTTGTACTGGGCTCCTGCGTGCATTGCTGCCTTTTTCTGCCCACAAACAAATCTGCAGTAGTCCCAACAGAGCTCTGTTGAGCTCACTGACTCCCCCTCCCTCACTTGCTTGTTCTGTGTCTCCTGGTGCTGCAGGCTGCCCTTTTGTACTGGGCTCCTGCTTGCATTGGTGGCTTTTTCTGGCCAGAAAGAAATCTGAAGCAGTCCTGACACAGCTCCATTGAGCTCGATCACTCCCCCTCTGTCACTCATGCATTCCGTTTCTGTCGGCGCTGCAAGCTGGCCTTTTGTACTGGGCTCCTGCTTGCGTTGCCGCATTTTCTGCCCAGAAAGGAATCCGCAGCAGTCACAATAGAGCTCCGTTGAGCTCACTCACTACTGCCCTGTCACTCGCTCATTCTGTTTCTCTTGGCTCTGCAGACTGCGCTTTTGTATGGGGCTCCTGGCTGCATTGGCACCTTTGTCTGTCCACAAAGAAATCCGCAGCTGTCCTGACAGAGCCGCATTGAGGTCGCTCAGTCTCCCTCTCTCATGCGCTCATTCTGTTTGTCCTGGCGCTGCAAGCTGCTCTTTTGTACGGGGCTCCTACCTGCATTGGTGCCTTTTTCTGCCCACACAGAAATCCGCAGCAGTCCTGATAGAGCTCCGTTGAGCTCTCTAAGTTCCCCTGTCTCACTCACTTGTACTGTTTCTCCCACCGCTGCAGGCTGGCCTTTTGTACTGGGCCCCTGCCTGCATTGACGCCTTTTTCTGCCCACAAAGAAATCCGCAGCAGTCCTGACAGCGCTTCAGTGAGTTCACTCACTCCCCCTCCCTCAGTCGCTCTCTTGTTGTGTTTCTCCCAGTGCTGCAGACTGCCCTTTTGTACTGGGCTCTTGTGTTGGGGCCTTTGTCTGCCCACAAACAAATCCTCAGCAGTCCCGACAGAGTGCAGTTGAGCTTGGTCACTCCACCCTCTCACTCGGTCGATCTTAATCTGTCCCAAACACTGATTTCTCAGAGTGACCATGCTATTCTCTGGCAGGAATGCAAAAACATATTTTATTTATTTTATTTAGTTTTTGTTGACCAGGTAAGTGCACTAGACAAATCCTGCCTATTTTCAGGCACGACCCGGGGGAGGGGGATACAGATGAATGCCAACTGACCTTGAACCAGATTAAGCTGTTGGTGGTATTTTGAGTCAGGATGTGAAAAACGACAGCTGTAGTGTTCATAAGGAGGTGTGAAAAAATGACACTGTTGAAAATATGGCGTGACAATATTACAAATTTGCGAAGTTACAAGGGTGCGTGGAAACAGTTCAACGCACACTTTTAACACAGTCATGTTACGGAGTTTAGTCTTCAAATTTTCAACATAGGGATTTTAGGACCTCTGCTCATGAACAGTGCCACTGTCGTTTTCTTAACCTGTCCCGAACACTGATTTCCCACAGTGACCACGTTATTCTGCGCCGGAACTGTGAAAACACATTTCGGTCAGGATGTGAAAAAAGACAGCTGTACTGTTTATAAGGAGGTGTGGAAAAATACCACTGTTGAAAATCTGGCGTGACAATATTACAAATCTGCGAAGTTACAAGGGCACGTGGAAAGTGCGCAATGCACACTTGTAACACAGTCATTTGATGGGCTATCATCACCAAATTTTCAACATAGGCATTTTAGGACCTCTGCTCATGAACAGTATCATTGTCATTTTCTTAATCTGTCCCGAACAGTGATTTCCCACAGTGACTGCTCTATTCTGTGCCGGAAGCGCGAAAACGCATTTCAGCCAGGATGGGAAAAATGACAGCTGTACTGTTCATAAGTAGGTCTGGGAAAATGGCAATGTTGAAAATCTGGAGTGAAAATATTATAAATTCGCGAAGTTATGAGCATGCGTCCAAACTGCGCAATGCACGCTCGTAACACAGTCATTTAATGGAGTATCGTTACCAAATTTTCAACATAGGCATTTTAGGACCTCTACTCATGAACAGTGTCACTGTCATTTTCTTAATCTGTCCTGAACACTGATTTCCCACAGCGACCACGCTATTCTGCACTGGAAGTGCGAAAACACATTTCAGCCAGGATGTGAACAATGACAACTATAGTGCTCAGAAGGAGGTATGACAAAATGCCAATGTTGAAAATCTGGCATGAAAATATTGCAAAATCACAAAGTTACGAGCGTGCATAGCAACTGCGCAACGCACGACGTCAGAACAGTAATGTTTGATTTTTCCACCAATTTGCAACATAGAGCTTTTGAGAGCCCATCCATGACTAGTGGCACTGTCATTTCTTTAATTGGCCCGAAGGTGATTCCGCACAGTGACCGTAAAATTACCTTTTGGGGCCGATTAATCCATGACAGTTCAAGAATTCATGAGGAGGGTCCCAAAAACCCCATGTTAAAATTTGGTGCTAAAACTCAAAAATGCCTGAGATATCCATCAAAGTTGAAAAACCCTATTCATTCCATTATACAGCTTACCGGCATTTTCTCAGTTCAATGGTCGGCTTTGAAGAGTGCAGACGTGTTCTCGGTCCACCAAATGTCGCCGCGCCAGATTCTGGAGGTAAGTATGGGGTGGGGGTGTGGGGAGGCAAGGTGGCAGGTGGGTGCGGGTTGCAGGTGGGGGGAGACCTCCGAGGGACTGTTTCCTTTTTACAGGGTAAAAAAAAAAAGATGTCACGGGACTTTTTTATTTACAGGGGCATATGGCATGCTGGGGTGGGCTCCCAGTGTGCCACCGAGTCTTGCTTTGGGGGGCAGCTGTAGCCGATGGGGATTGGGCACCCTTTCTACAAACAACAAAAGGGGGATTTCCTTTCTGCCGACGGGATTGAGCACCCTGTTGGCAAACAACAAGGGGAGGAATTTCTTTCTGCCGACTAGAATTGGGCACCCGTCGCAGACAGTAAAACGGGAGTACATTATGCCGATGAGAGGGCCCTCCGCCGGCAAATAAGCACAGGGGTAATATTGTTTAGAACACGGGGCAAGCCGCGCCACGTTTACAAACAATATCAGGGTTCCTATATCCCACCCTGCAATGACAGGTCGCCTCTCATTGCAGTGGATGGCTGACGCCTTTAATGATGAGGTGGCCCCTGATTGCAGCGGCTGATTTTTATAGAAGGTTGTGGCACACTGGCTGAACTAGTGTCAGCAGCAGTGTGCCATGGCATTGGGGGATGCGGGACAAGCCTTTGCAGGCTGTGGGGGCATTGGCCACAACAGTGCCGCGCCTCTGCAACCTGCTTGTGGAGAAAGCTGCTGCAACATGTTTCTTGCGCATGTGCGCAATCAACATAAACATTGGTGAAGTTACAAGCGTGTGTACAAAGTGCACAATGCACGCTTGTAAGGCAGTCATTTTTTGGGCTTTTTTCACCAAACTTGCTACATAGCCTTTTTGGGACCCCACCTCATGAACAGTGCACTGTCATTTTGTTAATTAGTTCCGAAAGGTGATTCCACACAGCGACCGCAAAATCACCTTTCAGGACTGAGAAACAAAATGACAGTGTCAGTGGTCAGGAGGCGGGGTCCCAAGAGCCCCATTTTGAAAATTTGGAGACAAAGCTCCAAAAAGTGGCTGAGATATCAACCAAAGTTGAAACCCTCCATTGATTGCCATTATAGGGATTACCGTGATTTTCTTCAGTTTGCGGTCGGCTTTTGAAGAGTGCAGACGTGTTTCTGGTCCACAGAGGATCACAGCACCAGACCTCTAGAGGTAAGTATGGTGTGAGGGGGGTGTGGAGAGGTGGGTTGCACAGAGGGAGGGTTGGGATGGGGTGAGGGGGCCAGCGGGACGACAAGGGGCCATTTTCTTCTCTCACAGGTGTAATTTTATGAAAAATAGATTTCAGCACACTGGGGTGGGCTCCCAGTGTGCTGGACTAGTGGAGGGAGATCAATGCCAACCCGGGGATTGGGCACCCCGAGGTTGGGTGAAAAAAGAGGGGTGTGGGGGGCGCATCCGACACCAGGAGTGGGCATCCTGGTGTTGGAAAAACATAATGTTTACTTTGGTACACTGGGGTGGGCTCCCAGTGTGCCACAATTGGGAGAGCATGCAGACACGGGGATTGAGCACCCCATTGTCAGCAAAAGATAGCTTGTTGGGGGATGCCAACATGGGGACTGGGCACACCAATGTTGGCTTTGAGGGGAGTGTGTGGTGGGTGGTAGGAGCCGTCAATTATGCAAAGCCATGCGGCTCATTTTTTATTTCACCGGGAAAGGCACACTAAGCAAATGAGTTGCTGGTAAGTCCAGCCATGTGCATTACTGTGCACTGTAATGCACATGGCTGGAATGTTCCTGGTTGCCGGGGGTGGGGGATGAGATCTGCTCCTACAATGATGAAACTTTCCGTGACTGGAGCGGCAGATTTCTTTCAAGTCTGGCACTCGCTCTGAAACTGCCGACATCAGCAGCTTCCCTGTTGATTGGTGGCCAATCAACGCACCCCTGACAGCATTTGCTGGATTGGCCAACTACTGCCACACCTCTGCAATACTCTACTCTCCCCAAAATGTTTCTTGTGCACTGCATGCACAAGCAAACACAATTAAAAACAGAGACAACATTATGCAGGAGTTTAGCAGCAGTGAGAACACAGAGAGGAAAAGAAAAGGGAGGGAGAAGGACAGTGCAGTGTATATACAAGTCCATTCTCCATTCCATTGTACTGAAGTTAGGCTCCCCTACCTCTCTTTGTGGTGAGTCTGACCACTGAATCCCTACCATCAGAAGAATCGGCTTTATCCACAGCAGTTCATTCCACAGGCAGGACAACAATACCAACACCATCCTCAGTGGGTTTCTTCTTGCCCACTGCATCCTGCCTACCTCTGATCTATTTCACTGGTCACCCAGTCCAAAAAAATCAATCAGATTTGTGGACATGACATTCACCCCATGAATCCATGCTGCCTGTGGTCTTGCAGCCCACTGGATTCAAGATACTTAGTCTTTCCTTTAGCAGGGATTCCATTAATTTCGCCACCACTAGTGTAAGACTGATCAGCCTCTAGCTGATAGCGTCCTCCCTGCTGTCACTGCTCTGAAAGGGGACCACATCAGCTCTTCTCCAGTCCTCCAGAACCATGGCTGTTTCCAGTGAACCATTGAACAAGGCTGTCGGTGGAGCAACTAGCACCTCTCTGAGTTCTTTTAGAACCCTTGGATGTATCGCATCTAGTCCCATAACTTTGTCCTCCTTCAGAGTTACAAGTCTCTTCCAGACTTGATCTTCTGAAAACAGATCTGTGTCCATCCCCCCCATAGTTCCTTTTACTCCCTTGTTGTCGGTACCCTCTCCCTCCACTGTGAAGACTGGGCAGATGTACCTGTTCAGGGATGTCTGCTCCCTTCTAATCCTCACTATCCCTTCCTTTGCTTTCCTCTTCTCACTTAAGTATCTGGCTGTCCCGTCGGCACAGCGGTTGGATTACCGCTTGCGACACCGGTGACCTGGTTCAGGAATGGACCCAGGACGCCGGAGGCACGCCGAGGGAGAAGGATCAAGCGCCCCAAGGACTGCTCTCCTCGGGGGAGGGAGGGGTGAGACCAATGTTTGATGGACCCCTAGTGAGGCCGGGGTATCACAGCGACTGGCACCAGAATGACACTCTAGGGGTGGGGTGGACGCTGGCATCATTGCACATCCCCACCCCTGCCTACAGGGGGGAAACCAAGCTGCCATGCACCCTAGATGAAGCCAGCCCTTGGCTTCAATCAGCCTCCAGGATGGCCCCTTCGACCTATCCCATCATCTGTGGCACCGTGCCAGGTTGGTGCCGCAACCCCGCCCTGGGTGATAAGCCAGGGGGTATCAAAGGGACGCGTCTAATGTGGAGATGGGTGCGAGGGTCAGTGACCTGACTGAGGTTCCGGTCAGCTGGCAGCTGCAAAAAGTGTAATAAAAAAAAAAGTATCTGAAGAAAGTATAAACCCCCCCCATAGTGACCCCTTTGGTGATTCTTCCCTCTGTCTGCACCTTTGCTCCCCACATTGCCTTGTCTACTTCCCTCTACTTTAGTAGGTATACCTGCCTGTCCTCCTCCCTCTGTGTTTCCTTATACCTCCTGAAGGCCACCCTTTTTTCCTGCACCACCTTTGCCACTTCCTTAGAGAACCATAACAATCTCATTTTCCTTCTGCTTTTACTCACTTCCTTCATGCACAAGCTTGCTGCTTTAGTTATACTCTTCCTTAATTTTTGTCCACTGTGCCTTCACTCCTCACTGGCAGTTCCTCCCTTGCAGGTAGCTTCTGAGGCAGTACCCCATTTCTTTAAAATACACACTCCTTAAGTGCAGGACCTTGTCCCCATGTGGTAGCCTATGTTCCCATCTTAGACCCTGTTTGCATTGCTGCCTCTGCAGCTGTAATGTTTTCAAAACCGTTTTAAGGCTTACTGTTACAATGCATCCACACTTGCCTTAATCCAGTTTTGAAATCATTTTCCGCCCATCCACACTTGATATTCATCAGAGATGTGTCCTAAACCAGTTCCTGCATAGCAACGTCGGTGATCTCACAACGCAGTGCGCAGCCTCCAATACTCCACAATGGGTAACGTTTAAGCTGCCCTGTCCTCACTGGTAGGGGAAGTGGTTTAATCTTCAAAACATTACTGCAACTGATCTCAAGACCACCTCACAACAGATCTTGAGATCAGTTTCAAACACAGCTGTTAAACCATTCAGTGAGAACGCAATACTGTTTTACCATAGAACTGCAACAATTCAGCACACTGGTAATGGTTTAACAGCACTAGTGTGGACAGGGCCTTAATGTTAAACCACACTGGACGGTGATCACTGGTGCCAAGGGGACTGCACACTGTGACATCTGCAGTGCTGTCCCTGTTTGTAAGCACCAGGTCCTTGCACTACCCCATCCCTAGTGGGTACTTTGACTAGCAGCCTGCCTAGTGACCAGTATGCCCTTGGCAAAGCCCAGGGCTATTGGCTGAAATGTTGGGTTAGGTTGTGGAGGACGATTGTGGTGCTTGTACTTTCAAAAAACTGAATTTTTGACATGCATCAACTACAAATGCTTGGAGGTATGTGTTGTTTTGCCTGGCTTTGAACTTTCTGCATTGCTATAAATTGCAGTGCATCACCAGCTTAGAGGGTCCCTTTTGCTTGTCACTGGCCTGAGAAAAGCTCCTTGTAGGGAGTCAAGGATGGCCTTACTCCCTGCAGATACCTCAGTTGGAAAGCTTCACTCCACATCCAGCATACTGAAGTCACCAACTAGCAGCACCTCCCCCTTACTCGCCATTCTAATGGTGGCTTCCCCCAAGTGCCTTATCCAACTTTCTCTGTGTTGGAGGCCTGTACACTTCGTCAGTGTGGATAGCGGCCCCAAAACCGTTCTCCAGGGTTCTTTTTCCTCCTAGTGCCTCTGTACATCCATGGCCTTGATTCCCTCCCTCTCATATAAAACAATCTCTCCTCCCTGCCCTGTCTTTTTTGAGCATGAGGAGCCCAGTATGGCCATGTCTAAGTCATGGTGCTCAGTGCACCATGACTGCGTAATTACCACTAAATCCAGGTCAGCTTCCACCATGATGGCTTGAAGGTCTGGAATTTTGTTTTCTGGACTCCTTGCCTCGGCATACATGGCTCTCTACACCTTCCTTCCCCCCTGCCTGCTGCCCTGCTTCCCTCTTCCATTCCTGACTGCAGTTTTCCTGGAAGTTTCCACTTACTTTCCTTCTACCTTTTTTAATTTCCCTGTTCCTTGTCTCCTTCAATCCTCTGCCTCTCTTACCTGAGTTTTACTACCCTTTTCTTCTGTCTTGTCCCCATCCCTGCCTTGCTGCACTCTTGCTGTAGAGTCCCCCCCCCGGGCCCTCTCTCCCTGTTGCTCCATCATCCAGGGACAATTTTTACCTCCCTTTGTTTTATTGCCCCCCCTGGGAAGTTTAAATGCAAAGGCACAAACTGAGGAAAGGGTAGCCAAACGGATGGATCATTTTTAGGTACATAAGTAAAAAAAGTAAGAATAGGAGAGGAATTGAGAGGTTAAGAAGGGCAGGGGAACTGTTCAGAGGAAGATTGAGAAAAGGCAGATAATCCGAACAGATACTTTTGTTCAGTCTTCACAGTGCAAGGAAAGGGGATGGACCACATAAAAGCAGCAAGAGCACTGGTGGGAAGGAAGTGGTCCAAGTCCATTTACAGATGGGGGAGTGCTAAAAGGATTTGTAAATCTGAAAGTGGACAAAACTATGGGGCTGGAAGGGATACACACAAGGGTGTTGAGGGAGCTCGGGGAGGTACTGGTTGCACCTCTGACTACCCTATTCAACAACTCACTGGAGACATGAGTGGTCCCAGAGGACTGTAGGAGGGCAGATATGGTCCTGTTTCATGAAAACAGTAGCAGGGATGAAGCTGGCAACTACAGGTAAGTCAGTCTGACGTCAGTAGTGGGCAAGTTAATGGTGTCACTGCTAAAGGAATGGATAGTGAAGTATCTTGAATCCAGCAGGTTACTAGATCAGAGTCAGCCTGGATTCATGGGAGGAAGGTCATGTCAGATGAACCTGATGGATTTCTTTTACTGGGTGACCAGGGAACTAGATCAGGGTAGAGCGATGGAGGTGGCCTACTTAGACTTCAGCAAGGCCTTCAATACTGTACCACATTGGAGGTTCATAAGAAAACTGGGCAGCTTAAATGTTGGTCATAAGGTGGTAAATTGGGTATGAAATTGGTTGATGGATAGGTGGCAAAGTGTGGTCATAAATGGAACTCACTCAAGGAAAGGGAGGGTGACCAGATGGATGCCTAAGGGCTCAGTAGTTGGGCAAGTCCTTTTTAATGGCTTTCTAAGTGACATTGCAGACGAGCTGGAAGTGAAGGTATGCCTCTTTGCAGATGACACCAAAATATGCAATAGGGTGAATATGCCGGGGTGGGGGAGGGAGCGAATAAGAAGGGACCTTAAAAAGTTTAAGGAGTGGTCATAGGTATGGCAGCTAGGTTTCAGTGTGAAAAAGTTCAGAATCATGCACCTAGGGCACGAAAACCCAGAGGAAGGATACAAATTGGGGGAAGAGGTACTGGTGGTCACCAAACAGGAAAGGGACCTTTGTAGTAGTCATATCAGATGACCTCAAGGTGGCCGGGAAGTGCAACAGGGCAGTAGGTAAGGACAGCAGGATGCTGGGGTGCATAGGGAGAAGTATCACCAGCAGAAGGAGGGAGGTGGTGTTGCCACTGTATAGATCATTGGTGAGACCCCACTTGGAGCACTGTGTCCAGTTTTGGAGACCACATCTCAGGAAGGACATAGGCTGGAGGCTGTGCATAGGATGGGAACTAAAATGATGCAGGGGTTGCATCAGAAGCCCCATGAGGAGAGACTGAGGGACCTCTGTATGTATATCCTGGAAGAGAGGAGGGAGAGGGGGGATACAAGGTAAAGGAGGGAAGTATTATTCAGGGAAGGTACATGAGAACAGGGGAACATGCAATAAAACTGGAAGGAGGAAATTTAGGAGGAATGTGAGGAAGTACTTTTTCACTGAAAGAGTGAGGCATGCCTGAAACAGTCTTCCAGAGGAGGTGTTTGGCTTCAAGAATGCATGGCACAGACACAAGAACGCATGGGATAGGCACAAGAGAATAGTAGTTGGGAAGCAGGGGGAGTTGGAGATCAAGCAGAGACTGATGACAGTATAGGCGGGGCAAATGGGCACATTAGGTGGACCAAGTGGTCCTAATCTGCTGTAAAATTCTGTTTCCATGTTTCTTGGGGCCTGCATTTCTGAGGGCCCCCACATCCTCTCTTACCACTGTGATGGGTGCCTCCTCTCCATTGCCTGATCTCACCAGTATGGCCAAGGAGTTCTAAAGGGGTATAGGGTAAAGAGTGTGCACCCTTCCCACCACCTCACCCTGCCTGAGCCACCAAGGTCCATCCACTCTTCCTCTGCCTAAGGATTTTCTGGAGGAATGTCAGCAGACTTGGTAGCCCCTGGGTTTGGCAGAAGATCCTCATTCAGCCTGAAGTCCAGCAACCTTTGGCCATAATCAAGAGAGGTTAGTACACATGGGATGGTACCTCCGTCTCCAGAAGGTGTCCTGAAAGACAGTAGCCTCACACCCATTGCACTGTACCACGCCCATGTTCTTTCCTTCCTTTGCCTAGTGTCTTTTCAAACTTGTCTGTACCCCTTTGCCTCCTTCCTACTCCTGTTATACTCCTACCACCCCCTTTTGCTTTCCTGGAACTTATTTGTTACTCTACCCTAGATAGGGTCTTACTTGTTTTCCCTCTTTTTAAACCCTCCTGCCTTTATCTACCTTACCTGGATGTGTACTACTCCTTTACGACTTGTAGTATGGCTACAGCCTGTAGTTATCCTTTCCCTTGCTGTTGTAAACAGTATCCAGTAATGTGTTACCTCATTACCTTGGTTTGTTGCCCCCTTGTGGAGTGTCCTGTAGACTGCTGACTATCTGTGCGCACCCTGCAGCCACTTTCAAGGCAGATACTCCATTCCTGCTCTATCCCACTCATGCGATGAAACACGATCATGATGGTACATGCTGGATGTTACTTCTTTTATCTCCCCTTCCTATTTCCTGGTGTCCCCCAATTGCCTGTCCCCACTATGCCTCTGGCAGATTTTCCCCCCAATAGCACACCTGATTTGCAGGGGTATCTTAGTCTACTCACCCCCAAGATTAATTTCCTGAGCTAGGTTTCCCACCACACGTGTTATAAATTTAAAGAAAAATGTCAAAGTGCCCCAAAACTGACTAAAAATATATTTTCTCTCACTCCACTTACTTTTATTTATTTATTTATTTATTTGATCCAAGGGACTGTTTTCAGTCACAGCCTATTTTCACTGCTGTCTCACTTGTACCCTTGCCTTACCTATTTTTGACAATTCTTAGTGACTTGTGCAAGTATACCTTGTAGTACTTTGTCTCATGCTTTGACATTCCTGATTATCACTCCTGTGTTTCAATGTAACTTTCTTTTATTTGTTGTATTGCATTTACTCTGCGTTTTGTATCCTACTTTTGTTCCCGACCCCGGGTTGTACCTGGAAATGAGCATTTGGCTCAGTGTGCCTTTCCTGGTTACCAAATGTTTAAATAAATAAATAAATTTAGCAAAACAGAATACAGGAGGAGTAACATGACTGCAAATGCAGGCCATTAATAATGAGGCATAGAGAATTACAGTACAGAGGGTATTAACAACAAGCATTTGTCAATGCCGAATGTTGTGTTGCTGGTGTTGGCATTGGTAGTGCAAGAGTTAGAGAGATGCAGAATAGGAATGGCAGTGAAGTATAGAACTGATGTGAATCCCAGCCCACCCTGCAGAGAGTGACAGGCATTGGGGTGTGCCTTTGGGTCGCTGGCCATAACGCTAATGCCGTTTTACTTCACCCTACCCTCAGACTCTGACAAGTGTCGCATTGTGCCTTGAGGTCATCAGGCCTTATGCTCATCCCATTCCATAAGGAAGTATGTTGAGATGGGAAACAGCATAGGAGAATGGGGTGAACTTTGGAGCTGAATAGTCCAAGGCACATCTGGATGCCTGTCAGTGGCTGCAGGGTTGGGGTGCAGTGGTGTGAGCATTACAGCCGGCAATCCAAAGGTACACCCTGATGCCTGTTAGTCTGTACAGGGTGGGATTTTATGGTTAGAAGCCCTAACACCCTGGGCGTTTGTTGGTATTCACACTCCAAATTTTCAACATGGCCTTTTTGTGACCCCACCTCATGAAAACATGTGGGACCTCTGCTTATGAACAGTGTCCCTAAGATTTTGATAATGTGCCCTGAATGTTGTTTTCCCACAGTGACCGCAACCATTCTGCACCACATAAAAATGTCAGCTGCACCATTCATAAGGAGATGTGAAGAGATGGCAATGTTGGCAATCTGGAGTGAAAATATTAAAAATGCTTGATGTTATGAGCGTGCATGAAAACTAGGCAACTCATGTTTGTAACAGTGATTTTTTTTTGAATTCTTTCACCAAATTTTTAACATATGCATTTTGGGATCTCTGCTCATGAACAGCGGCAGTATGATTTTCTTAATTTGTCCCACACGTTGTTTTCCAACATGAACCGTGCTATTGTGCGTCAGATGTGCAAAACCACATTTTGGGCAGGATGTGAAAAATGAAAGCTGTACTGTTCATAAGAAGGTGTGCAAAAATGGCAATGTTGAACATCTGGAGTGAAAACATTAAACATTTTTGAACTTACAACAGTACATGGACACTGTGCAATGCACGCTTGTAGCATAGTCATTTTGTGGAATTTTTTGACCAGCTGTTTAAAATAGGCATTTTGGGACCTCTGCTCATGAACAGTGTTACTGTGATTTTCTTACTGTGTCCCGAACATTGTTTTCCTACAGCAACTGCATCACTGTGCACCAGATGTGCTAAAACACATTTTGGGCAGGATGTGGAAAATGAAACTGTACTGTTCATAAGGAGGTGTGACATTGGCAATGTTGAAAATCTGGAGTAAAAATATTGAAAATTCTCAAAGTTACAAGCATGCGTGGAAACTACGCAACACACACTTGTAACATGGCCATTTTGTGGAATTTTTTCACCAAATTTTCAACATGGGCATTGTGGGACCTCTGCTCATGAACAGTGTTACTGTGATTTTCTTACTGTGTCCCAAACATTGTTTTCCTACAGTGACTGCGCCACTGTGCGCCGGATGTGCGAAAGCACATTTTGGGCAGGGTGTGAAAAATGAAGCTGTACTGTTCATAAGGAGGTGTGAAAAAATGTCAATGTTGAAAATCTGGAGAAAAACTATTAAAAAATCTCGAAGTTAAAAATGTGCGTAGAAACTGCGCAACACACACTGGTAACAAAGTCATTCTTTGGAATTTTTTCACCAAATTTTCAACGTAGGCATTTTGACACCTCTGCTCATGAACAGTGTTACTGTGATTTTCTTACTGTGTCCCAAACATTGTTTTCCTACAGCGACTGCGCCACTGTGCGCCGGATGTGCAAAAGCACATTTCAGGCATGATGTGGGAAATGACAGCTGCACTGTTCATAAGGAGGTGTGAAAATGGCAATGTTGAAAATCTGGAGCAAAAATATTAAAAATTCTCGAAATTGCAAGTGTGCGTGGGAACTGCGCAATGCACGCTCATAACACGGTCAGTTTTTGGAATTTTTTCACCAAATTTTCCACATAGGCTGTTTGGGAGCCCACCTCATGAACAATGGCACTGTTGTTTCATTAATTGGTCCCGAAAGGTGATTTCATGCAGTGACCACGAAATCACCTTTCGGGACCGAATAATGACATGACAATGCCTGAATTCATGAGGAGGGGTTCCAATAACCCCATGTTGAAAATCTGGCGCCATAATTCCCAAACATGCCCAAGATATGCACCAAAGTTGAAAAACCCTATTTATGCCATTATACAGCTTACCAGGATTTCTTCAGTTCGCGGTTGGCTTAGAAGAGTGCAGACATGTTCCTGATCCACTGAAGATTGTCGCGCGGGCTCCGGAGGTAAGTATGGTGTCTGAGGGGTGGAGAGGTGGGGTGTGCAGAGGGTGGTTGCTGGTTGGGGTGGGGGCCTCAACAGGCAGTGAGGACCGCTTCCTTTGTTTCGGGGAAAAAAAAGAAAAAAAAAGCACTGTGGACCGCTTTTCTTTCTTTTTTTACAGATTGTGTGGTCACACTGGGGTGGGCTCCCAGTGTGGTACATTGGTTGGGGGGTCTTGTCACCCACACTGGGGTGGGCTCTCAGTGTGGGCGTGGCACACAATTGGGGGTAGCGCCAGGAAAACGGCGAGGGGTTAACATGCCGACAGGGGTATTGGGCACCCCCATCGGCAAGGATGTCTGCGTTTGGAGTCATGATGCTGAGGGGGATTGGGCACCCCCTTAGCACACCACAGCAGGAAAGGGGGGCACATATGGCAACAGGGGGATTGGGCACCTACAAAGTTGGCTACATAGGGACTGTGAGGGCTGGCGGTGAGCCACTGCCTGCCATGTTTATTGAAATGTTACACCGCACAAGGCACACCCTTCAATGAGGTGGAGCTCTCTCATTGCAGTGGCTAAAATGTTTGAAGGTGGTGGCACTCTTTTGCACTGCTGTCATAGACAGCGTGCAATCTAATTCATGCCATGGAGCCCAGCCTGAAAAAGCAGTGGCGCCACTGGCCCTTGCGACTAAGCCTCAAAACCTGCTTTTCCAAAGTTACGGCAACATGTTTCTTGCACAGGCGCAAGACAACATAAAAATGAGAATACAATAAGGTACAAGGTGAAGTTGTAGGCTAGTGACAAGTCCATATACATCATCACAGGAATATGGAGAACAATACAGTAAGGTGACAAATTACCAGGTAAACCATATGTAAACCCTAGGTGGTGCTATCCAAAAAAGGGCTACTACCCCTGCCTGTGTGACTAGTTGAAGGTTAAGGGGCCTGGGTACTGAAAATGGGTGCCTCCACCCAGAGGACAGGGTTGGTGGTAGCAAAGCTGACCTGGGTACAGCCTTCCGGGACACTGTGACCCCCCCTCTTTCCCCTCTAGTGGCCTAAACAATGAACATAATACACAGGTACAATAGTTCCCAAACAATAGATATATCCCCACTCTGATTGCACTTACTACCAGGGCTGGCTCCACCTGTTCTACCCTGGAGACCCCCTTTAAAGTAAGGTTAAACACAGCAAACAGTAGTACCACAGTGCTAGTTGTACAGAAGTGCACCACAGCCAGGTTAAGTGCAAAAAGATTCAGATCTGATTTATTCAGGGGAAATGAACAAGAAAGGGGCATAATCAGGTTGATTGGTTTAGATACTGATTCAATCAGGCTACAAGGCATGCACTTTAGAGTTCCTCAACACAGTCGCACACACTCTGGGTACTCAGTGGCGAGGTAGGCTAGCCTGACACATTGCCCCGGGTAGGCCGGCATTGCAGCTGGTTGGGGCCCTATGATGGAAAGACAAGTCATGTACAATAACCCACAATTTGTAATCCGGAGCCGGGAGGCTCAGTTCATGATGATTAGACAAAACAATTAAATCAGATGACAAACTTTGATTGAGCTGTTGCTGCAGGGAGCTACCCCCGGTGTTTACTTACGCTACCCAGTACATGACACAGTATGGACGAAATGGAGACTGCAAGATGACTTGCTGGTTTGCCAGGAGAAGAAGGGCCCACACGATTTACTGTGGTGTTGTTCCTGTTCATGATGTTGAACAGGGGGCTGATCCACAGGCAGGTCTCTCGTCGATGGTCTTCTCTGTGGCGTGAGTAGCTGGCTGGGCCAAGGTGGCAGGGCCCAGGCCAGGGGAACAATTCAGAGGGCAGTCAGGTAGTGCTGTATTCAGCTTCCAGCAAGCGTGACACAAGCAGGCAGTGGGGAACCAAATCACAACCCACTAACACCATTCAGCACACTTATAGTAAGGCAAGGTAAATACCACAGTTCGGATTACAGTCCGGTCACAATCACAGTGTCTCTGCGCAAATCGTATGTTCTGCGGTGGTTTCAGACTTCCTGACAGGCCGATCGCATGGAGCAAATCTTCGGTCCTCTTCAGGCAATAAGGCAGTCACAATTCGGTAACTCCGGCCACAATTGGTTCGGATTTAGTCCAGTTAAATTCAGGCTAAAGGATTCCCTCACGAGGGACAAGTAGGCAGGCAGGCCAAACACAGCCTTTCCACCAGTTTCCCTTGTGACTACGCAGGAGCAGCTGCTCGAATATCTTGAGCTGTTCACTTTCTCAACTCCAATCTCAGACTGACTCTCTGCTGCAGGCAGCTCAGGACTTTCCCTCTGATCCAAAAGGTTTAATTTGTTGATTCATCTGTCTGTCAGAGCTAGGGCTCCCCCTCCAGGTACATTTAGGCGCCAAAGTGGAAAAACTACAATTCCTACAGAAATTCACTCCCACAAGACTCCTGGGGGCAGTCTCCATTTCAGGGCCCCCAAAGGTATTGATTGGTCCACAATGGCAGTCTAAAACCAAGATGGCGGTAATCTACAGAAATGTCCATGCTGCAAAGAAGGCAGGTTAGACAAGCTTCAATATCATTACTATTAGCATAAATAATCAGCAAATAAGTACAGCTTCTAACAGAGCTCCCTCTGTGCAATTAGCGATGGCAGAATAGAGCAATTATCTGGCAGCCCAGGTAGGACTCGAGCTTAGAAACACTCAGCCCCTTCCCCAATTAATTATACACTGTGATATAGGCAGCTCTTAAATAGGGCTGCAAGTTTGGTTCGCCCTATCCCGGTAAATGCTTGAAATCTCCGAGTTCACGCTTGTCCGAGGGTCGTGAACATTTGTAATAAAAATGTGAACTTTGGTTTGCGGTTCGCCAATTCAAAAAAAAACATTTTTTTTTTCATACCTTGCGGTTCCTCCTCCAGCATATGCTCTGTATTTCTCCCAGAGTCCTCCCCATGTGGTACACTGAGAGGAGAGTCACGAGATAGTGAAGCTTGTCTGTCTGTTATCCAGCCTTCCTCCAGTAAGAAATTCTTTGATTGGAGGAAGGAGGATTTCACACACCACCCCCTCTTCAGCCAGGGAAGCAAGTAAAGTAATCATTGGTGGAGCAGGTCACACAAACACGTGGTTGAACAACACACCATGATGTCTTGGCTTAGACCCGCTCCACATTTTCCCTGTCACAGTGCTGAGTGTGGTGGTGTGCGCAGGACGCTTTCAAGCTTGCTTAGCTAAATAGCTATCTTTTCCAATTGTTCGTCACAGTACTGTAGACTTAAACAAATCTCTGATCACCAGAGAAAAAAGATAATATAGTCATTCATAGTAGTTCATTTTGTTTGTCTCGTTTAGAAAAACACACTTGATTGAGTGGATTGAGAGACTGAGTACATCGTAGTTAGTGAGAGTGACTGAGTGTGACGATAAGGACTGGAGGAGGATACCTCTTACCTCGAGGAGCACGTTTTAAATTTATTTCAGTTCTCTGCTCTGGTTCAATTTCCAAGATCATATACATTTTTTATTTAAAATAAAAACAAATCAGAGCTGAGGCAAAACAACCCAAAAAAGTAAAGTTTGTGTCACAGCACAACAACAGCAAGTAAAGTAGTACTACTGCTACACTTGTTTTCCCCCCCAACATCCTATGATGTACTTAGTTAGCACTTAGTAGCAGTACTTAATAATAACAATTTATATCATTCTGAATTTGTACAAGTAGTACTGGGGGGGGGGAGGGCATGAGTCTCTGCAGTCTTCTTTACTAAAAAAAGTACGAGTGAGACAAAAAATTAAAAAGTAAGGTTTTATTTGGTGCAGTGCTTGCTAAATGTGAAAACTGAAGTGCTCTGCTATTTGTCTCTGACTGACTTCTCGCTGAGTCTCATCCCATGCAGTCAGCCCAGCGTAAAGTTCTTTCAAATTCTGACTGAGTCCTCCGATCAAACTCTCCTTGTGTTTTAAAAATTTTCACTGCTGTACTACTGACCTGTTAGGGGAAAATCCCGTGTTCCCAAGTACAGACAACACACCTATTTTAATTAGTACAGTCCTTTACTGACCTGTTTGGGATAATAATAATACCCGGTTTTTTTCACAACTACTGGACAACGCAGCCAGCAGTGTTGCATTTACTTGTTAGGGTACAAATATCCCTGTGCCTTACTGTTTAAAGTACTTGACTCGACGCAGCAAGCAGTGCTGTATTTACCTGTTAGGGAGAGAATATCCCTGTGCCTTACTACTTAAAGTACTTGACTCGATGCAGCAAGCAGTGCTGTATTTACTTGTTAGGGTACAAATATCCCTGAGCCTTACTGCTTAAAGTACTTGACTCGATGCAGCACACAGTGCTGTATTTACCTGTTAGGGAGAAAATATCCCTGTTTCTTACAACTTAAGGTACTTGACTCGATGCAGCAAGCAGTGCTGTATTTACCTGTTAGGGAGAAAATATCCCTGTTTCTTACAACTTAAAGTACTTGACTCAATGCAGCAAGCAGTGCTGTATTTACCTGTTAGGGACAAAATATCCCTGTGCCTTATTACTTAAAGTACTTGACTCGACGCAGCCAACAGTGCTGTGTTTACTTGTTAGGGAGAAAATATCCCCGTGCCTTACTACTTAAAGTACTTGACTCGACGCAGCCAGCAGTGCTGTATTTACCTGTTAGGGAGAAAATATCCCTGTGTCTTATTACTTAAAGTACTTAACTCGACACAGCCAGCAGTGCTGTATTTACCTGTTTGGGAAAAATTATCCCTGTCTTACTACTTAAAGTACTTGACTTGACGCAGCCAGTAGTACTGTATTTACCTGTCTAGGAAATAATCTCCCTGTGTTTTACTACTTAAAGTACTTGACTCGACGCAGCAAGCAGTGCTGTTATTTACCTCTTAGGGAGAAAATATCCCTGTTTCTTACAACTTAAAGTACTTGACTCGACGCAGCAAGCAGTGCTGTATTTACCTGTTAGGGAGAAATTATCCCTGTGTCTTACTAGTTAAAGTACCTGACTTGATGCAGCCAGCAGTGCTGTATTTTCCTGTTTGGGAATAAATTTCCCTGCATCTTCCTACTTAAAGTACTTGATTCGATGCAGCCATGACTGGTAAAAAAAACAGCAGGACTTCTCAGGCAATCCAGGCAACAGTGACAACAGTACAGCTACTGAGCGGTCCTGCTTGAAGCTTGGCACAAGTAGTAACCCTCTACTGAACCACTAATAGAACCCAATGGCTGTGGCCATGGGCCATAAATTAGCGTGGCATGCCATCTGGGTGCTGTCAGCCAGCATAAGTTTTGGACAGTATATATTTTTGAACTGTGGCAGGTTCATTTTAAGAAAACTGAGCGTTTCTACATTCTTTGTGGAAAGACATGTTCTTTTTTTCATTCACTATTGCTCCAGCAGCACTGAAAATTCTCTTGGAATATGTGCTTGTGGGTGAGCAGCTGAGGTACTTAATTGCGATCTCAGTTAAAGAAGACCACATCGATTTTTACTGTTGCCAGTACAGCAATGGTTTGTCACCTGCGGTTAGATGTACAGTCTCCTCCATATAATCTTTCACCATTTTTGCAGCAGGGACTTCTGGTACCACAATAGCTGGCTGAGCCTTTCCAGCTGTCTTTATCAGACCGAAGTCTGACAGCATGTCCCACAGTGGTTTGTCCTCTTGTGGTGTAGCAGCAGTTCTGGTTGGTGTTTGATGACAAAAAACATCAGTAGTGGTGGCACCAGCAGCAGCAGCAATGGCAGATTGTGCTCCCTCCCTCTCCACCAGATTTCATTCAGAATTTGAATGTTGCCACAAGGGCACTGATGATGTACTACTTTTCTCAATTATACGTGCTGACACTTTCTCAATTAACAGTTTGTGATAGTATTCCAGGTCTTTAAAGACGTGTGGTTTGAAGAATGTCTCAACTGTATCCTTAAACCGAGGATCGAGAAGTGTGGCCAAAATGTAATATTCTGCTTTGTACATATTTACAATGTGCTCGTCAGCCAGGAATGTGTTCAACATGTTTCCCACAAGGGATGCAGCATTGATGTTATCAGTGTCAAGGATCTGTGACACAAGAGACTCCAGTCTCATTCTGATGAATGAGATTAAGGGTAATATCTGGCTTAGCCCAGCACCATCAGAGCTCACCACTCGTGTAGCCGCCTCAAAGGGTTTAAGAATATAATTAAGATTCTCCATCAGATGCCACTGATTGGGGCTGATATTCACATCTCCTTTCCCAATGTCATGTTGGACTGCATATTGATGGATGGCTTTCTGCTGCTCAAGCATTCTCTGCATCATATAGTAGGTGGAATTCCACTCGGCTGGAACTTCTTGGATCTTCTGGTGGAGAAGGAGGCTGTTTTCTATTTGAATCTGCCGCAACAACTTTCTGGCTTTAACAGAATGGCCAAAGTGCACACAATGCAGACAGCTGCAATCAAGTTCAGAACATTTCGGTCCTCACTGATAAAGTCTTTCACCCCCAAGTTAACTGTGTGTGCAAAGCATGGTACATGTGTAAAATTACCAAGCTTTACTGCTTTCACAATATTATAAGCATTGTCAGACACTATAAACTCAGGTTGCAAGGACTTTGGAGTTAGCCAGTTGGCAAACTTTTCTACAAGGCCCTCCAGAAGATGTTCTGCTTTGTGAACTTTTTCAAAACATAAATACATAATGCTGCCTGTTTACGAACAGAGAAAGACCCTTGCTTTTTGCTGCTACTGCTACCAGTGCCACTACATGATGATGAGGAGGAGGGAGGAAAGTTTACCCAATGGCCAGTCACAGCCATATAGTCAGTCATCTGACCACTGGTCCACATATCTGTTGTGACAGGGACCTTTTTGCACACTGAACCTTTAGGAGCCTCAGACACACTGTTACGAACAGCATCATACAAGTCTGGGATGGCAACAGTTGAGAAATAAGTCCAGCTGGGGACTTGATATTTGGGCACAGCAATTTCCATGAGTGCTTTAAAGCCTGGGTTTGACACAAAGGAGAATGGTAGCAAGTCGATGGCTATCATCTCTCCAATTGCCTTTGTTAATCACCTTGCCTCAGGCCTGTTGGGCTTATATTTCTGTGACCACTCAAAACAGTCTTTCAGTCTTTCAGAAATTTAAAGACTGCTACACTTGCTGATATTAGCAGATTTTCTTGGTAACTTCCCTTGACTTTTACTACTACGAGAGGTACTGTACGTGTCGTGGATATGAATGGTGTATGACTCCTGGCAGGCTGTGGTGATGGGCTCAGAGGGGTAAAGAAATGTGAAATTGAAAATGTTGTGCTTTGACTGGAAGTCAGACTTTCATCATCCTCTATCTCTGCATCAATTACATCATCACCGTGACCTTGGTAAACATCCATATCATCATTATCATCCTCAGCAGAGTGCAACAGTGTAACAACTTGTGTGTGCTCCTTTTGTGCTTTTTGATACTGATAAATGTGAGACTTGTTCATATGTCTTGTCATTGTTGATGTTCCCATCCTGGTACCCACTTTGCCGTGACTTAATTTTGTTTTGCATAATTTGCAAATCACATGACTGCAGGATAATTTATCTTGTGTAAAAAATTCCCACACTACGGATTTCACAGATTTTGTTGCACTGCAGCTTATGGAGAGGATATGTTTGCCACTGCTCATGGCACCACCACAGCCACTGCTGCTGCCAGTATCTCTTTGAGATCTTTCCATCTCCATGCCAATCAACGAATGTTGATGCACAGCAACTCTTCCTGCCTCAACTCCTCTAGAACTCTGTCCATTTTCTATTCTCCGTTTCTCCACTGCAGGTGTGGTTGTCTCATTATGCCTCATTAATTTTTTTCTTAGCACCACCATCTTTCCTAGAACTCTTTTTTGCTGGCCCTGTAGTCCTCATCATCATCCTTCCACTCCACAGAACTGCTGCTTCTTGACAGACTGACAGCTACTTTATCTACTACAAACTCATGATCTGTTTCACTGATTTCTCCCTCAGTTTCATCTGTCTTCACCTCCTTCCCATCATCCATCACTGTGCTTACTAAAACTGGCTGCCACACTATGATGGCTCTTGCGCGCATCCTCTGAGTACCACGACGGGTTACTCCTGCAATGTCCTGAATTTTCTATACTGTTGTCACTGTTGCCTGGATTGCCTAACAAGTGCTGCTATTTTTTTTACCACTCATGGCTGCATTGAGTCAAGTGTTTTAAGCAGAAAAATACAAGGTCATTTTCTCCCTAGCAGATAAATACAGCACTGCTAGCAGTGTCGAGTCAAGTACTTTAAGTAGCAACACACAGGGATATTTGTTCCCTAGCAGGTAAATATAGCACTGCTGGCTGCATTGAGTCAAGTACTTTAAGTAGTAACACACAGGGATATTTCTAGAACCTGGTTTTACTTAGTAGAACCCGTTTTTTTACTTAGTAGAGCCTAGTTTTATTTGGTAGAACCTGGTTCTACTTGGTAGAACCTGGTTTTACTTGGTAGAACTTGGTTATAAATGGTAGAACCCAGTTCTACCTGGTAGAACCTGATTCTACTGGGTTCTACCTGGTAGAACCAGGTAGAATTTTGGGTTCTACTCTGAAAGTTTGCAGGGTAGAACATCTAGAGGTTCGTGCAGCCCTACTCTTAAAGAGACAGAACACAGAGGCTATAAAGGCACTCACATGCAATAGCTTTTAAACGGTTAAGACACAGGACACCAGCCTGGCAGTGGGCATTTAGGCACACCCAAGGAATACTTTTGGGAGCCCCCCATTTGTAGGGGGAGTTACACCCTTCCCTGCCTGGAAAAACTTGGCATCCGCGTCAAGTCTACACCACAAGAATATTGAAAAGACAATATACTATATGAGATATACGTGACATTAGTATACTATACAAATAAGATATGATGCATCAGTAAACGTAAACCTATCATATTACTATACATTTTCACTACACTTCACAATACTATATAATGACAATACTTATGCATGTTTCATACACGTGATACTGATTCCACTATGATTAACATACTATCAACATTATACATTGATTCAGGTTATAATTTCTTGCATATTGAACAGTGTAAGAGGGGGCTCTTCCCTATCAGCTAACTTGGGGCTAGATGGGACAGGGGCACCATATTCTGAGGGGAGAACAATTAACTTAGAGTTGGCAGACAGGCTCAGTTTGGGTAGTGAGGTCTGAGAAATATAGACACGTTTGTGAACCACATTGAGAGGCAAATCTACTGGCTTCCCAGGGGAGTCATAACTAAGGCATAGCACTGGCTTGACAGCTCATCCAGACTTTCTTGGGGGTACAGACACAGGCCCTGGGCAATCAACACTGGCACTGGACTCTTCTTCTGTCGTGAGGGGTGCCTTTACATGGGTTGAAATGTCCAGACTGAGAACATTGTCGACTCCTTGCTCTATGGGTTCTGTGCCCACAATACTTGGCTCTTTATTATCTTTAGAACAGGGCTCAGGTGACTCATCTGGAGGGAACTCTGGACTTATTGAACTTGGTGGCACAAGAGGGTTGCTGTCAACATGGTCATCTCATTCTGCAGATTTTGGTATGTCACCAGGGAGATTTACTACGTCGGATTCTTCCTCGGGTAACTCAAACAGTTCCACTAGACACAAAGAATCTGCTACTTCAGACGTAATACTCTGCACCTCACTTTCAGGGGGCATTGGCACCAAAGAAGAAGCTGAGGTTTGTACAATCCTGAAGGCCCAGCCTCGTCCCCATAGTTATGCATAAGGTTTCCTTGGAACAACTGACTCAGTTCATAAGAAGGATAATAAGCATTGTCACACTCACTTTCATCAGAGGTAGACTGACAGTCACTATCATTCTGGGCCTGCTGGGGGGGGAGGCCTTGTGTCTGGAACAACTGGGGAAGGTTGACTCTGTCTCTTTTTAGCAGCAGCACGAGTCACTGGCCCAGGTGAGGTGTCACTTGTTGGTTTAGCATCAATGATCACTTGGTTGATGGGCAGTAGGTGGTTCCTGTGCATGGTCTTGATAGCTTTAGAGTCATTATCAGTATAGGCTGTACAGCTAGCTATTAGAATTCTTGAGTACTTTGTGAATTTATTTTCCTTTAAACCAATTTGTATTTATCTTAACCAATCTAGCCAATAGAATGTCTATCATATTCGTTTTATTTTAATTTTTTTTTGTACCTTGCCTCAACATATCTGTATATATCCTAACCATTTTGTATAAACACCCAATTGTATGTTGTAAATGTTTGGTATATCTACTTTACGAGGATGTGTTATTGTATACTCCAATGTTATTCTGTCTCATATGTAATTATTACCAGGTCCATCTTGTAAATGAGTTCTTCTCAACGATGTTTCACCTGACTAAATAAAGATTGATTGCTTGATTGATTAATTTTCAGGGCGCACTTTGTACACCGGCAGATCGTCCAATTTGCCAACTACTATGTGGAGGAGATGGTGCCCCCTATTGGTGATTTTATGCTTGCCATGCAGCCCCAAGTTACATAATAGCACTCAATCCCCAGGCAACAGCTCCTGGGCATTTACCCGTCAATCATGTCTCTCTTTGTTAGCAAGGTTTCATTTGGCAGCCATTGTTTGAGCCAGTTGGTATGCATGGTTCAATTGAGCTTTCAGTTTCTGTACATATTGTAAATAGTTCTCAGCTTGGACCCCATCCGGGGAGACCCCAAAGCAAACATCTACAGGCAACCGGGCTTCCCTCCCGAACATGAAACGATAGGGAGAGAATCCGATAGCATCATTTTTGGTGCAATTGTAAGCATGTACCAAGGTGCTAATCTGCTGACTTCACTTAGACTTGTCTATAGGATGGAGGGTGCCCAGCATGTTCAGAAGGGTTTGGTTAAAGCGTTCTGGCTGGGGTTCCCCCTGAGGGTGATAGGGAGTGGTTCTGGACTTCCGTGCCCACCACAGGGAGAGCATTTCTTTGATTAGTCTACTTTCACAGTCTCTTCCCTGGTCAGAGTGGATATGTTGGGGTGCACCATAGTGGACAAAGAACTTTTCTGCTAGCACCTTGGCCACCGTAGAGGTCTTTTGATCCTTGGTCGGGAAAGCTTGTGCGTATCAGGTAAAGTGATCGGTTACTACCAGTACATTGCCATTGTTCTTTTGATTGGGCTCCAGACACAGGAGGTCTATGCAAACCAGCTCCACGGGGGCACGGGTAGTGATGATGAGAAGTGGGGCAGCTTTCTGGGGCAAAGCTTTCCGTTGAAGACAGCGACTGCAAGTTTTGACATGATGCTCGACATCTGCCCCGATTTTTGGCCAATAGAATTGGGAACGTATTAAATCAAGAGTCCAGTCAATACCGAGGTGTCCCGTGTGGTTATGGAGGGACCTCAGTACCAGCTGTTTAAAAGCCGTGGGTAGGACCAACTGCTGCTTGTCCACTTGACCTCAACAATCTACTGTCTCTCTATATAATAACTGATCACGTAACTTTAATCTGGGGCCTTCCTTGAATAACAATGCAGTCCGATGCAGTCCGTAAGTCAGTAGAACGTAATTTAGACACATCCTTCCCTACACGCAGGGCATCAAGTGTTGACTGAATCATGGGGTGTTGGGATTGAGCCCACTGAATGCTGTCACTATCAAACTGTGGCAAAGCACTGATATCCAATGCAGAGAAATGACAATAAGTGGCAGGTATGCAAGTATTGGGGGGCTCCAAGCAGTCCACAGTGTCTGCAGACAATTGCTTATCTTTGTCAAACTTTTGGCACAATGCTTTAATAGAAGGTTCAGACAGCCTCACCCAATTGTCTTTGGAACTTGGTCACCGTGAAAGGGCGTCAGCATCAATATGGTTCAGTCCAGGTTGGTAGTCAAC
Source organism: Neoceratodus forsteri (assembly GCA_016271365.2). Lineage (NCBI taxonomy): Eukaryota > Metazoa > Chordata > Ceratodontiformes > Ceratodontidae > Neoceratodus > Neoceratodus forsteri. Next base: position 1,101,648,703 of record CM057451.1, read on the forward strand.
CGCATAATCGTAAGTTGATAGGGCAGAAAGCCACCAGTGTCCAATGGTGTCCAACTTGGCTGAAGACTGTACATACGTCAAAGGGTTGTTATCTGTCTTTACTAATATCTTGGCCCCATAGAGGTACTCATGAAATTGATCGACTATAGCCCACTTTAGAGCAAGGAACTCCAACTTGTGAACCAGATAACTTCACTTGGATGGTGTCTGGCTGCGACTGGCAAAAGCCACAGGTCTCAGGCCATCTTCATACTCTTGATATAACACAGCCCCAAGCCCCTTCAGACTGGCATCCATGTGCAGGACGTATGGCTTGTGGGATCAGCATATGCAAGGACTGGGGCGTGGGTCAGCTGATAGATGATTTCAAAGAATGCCGCCTCACACTCGGGAGTCCAACAGGTTCCAAAGGGTTCGCCTGTTCAAAAATATACCTTTTCTTCTTCCTTGAAGGACCCCCTCTTGTATCTGCGGTTGGTAGGAGGATAGCCTTGGGTAAGGTTAAGGAGTGGTCAGATTACCTTCGAATAGTCCTTAATGAATTGGCGATAGTAGCCACAGAACCCCAGGAAATGCTGTAGCTCTTAAGTTGGTAGGCTGGGGCCAGGTGGTCAGGGACTCCACTTTACTGGGGTCCGTCTGTATCCTCTCGGTTGACACTATGTGTCCCACATATTTTACAGATGCTTGAAAGAACGAGCACTTGTCTGTGGATAACTTGATGCCGAATTCTTCCAAACGATCAAGGACTTTGAACAGTCTGGTCTCATGTTCCTCTAGCGTGCATCCGAAAATGATGACATCATCCAACTACATTAAACATTCCAGGAGGTTCATGTCTCCCAGCGCACAATCCATCAACCTCTGGAAGGTGGCAGGGGCACCCGAAATCCCCTATGGCATCCTCAGGAATTCGTAGAACCCCAAAGGAGAGATGAAGGCTGTTTTCTCATGGTTCTCCAGGGCCATCGGAATCTGATAATATCCGCAGCGGAGATCCAGTACTGAGAACCACTGACTCCCATTCAGGCATTCCAGGGTATCCTGTATGCATAGCATGGTGTATTGATCTGGGATGGTCGGCCGGTTTAGGGTCTGATAATCCACACACATCTTCACAGACCCATTCTTCTTGCACACAACTATGATGGGGGATGCATAGGGACTCCTTGACTCTTGAATAATACCGGCAGCTAGCATCCCCCGTAGGTGCCTCTGAACATCGTCTATATCCGCTGGGGCAAGGCAGCGGGACCGCTCCCAGAAAGGTCTGTCATCATGCAGCCAAATATTATGCTCAGCACCACAGACACATCCCACATCCCTTTCTTTCAATGAAAACACCTGGTCCTTCTGGGCAAGTTTCCTGCTAATTTGAGTCTTCCACTCAGCAGACAAGGGGGAAATCACTGAAGTCAAATAGGTCTGTAGTCACTTCCTCCCTTCCACCAGAATGCTTGTGGCTGGGTAATACTGCAGTGTCTGCGCAGTGTACTGTAGCCAGTGTACACCCCTTTTTCACCCGGACTTCTCGATCCGACATGTTCTGAACCTGGACCATCACTCGTCATGCATAGGCATAGGCACGGGCAGATAGAATACTGGGTTTAACCAACAACCCCTTTGGCAATTTCCCTTCACCGGGAGTGTCTAGCATCAATATTTTATTTTTCACATCCTTCTGAAGACAAACTTCTCCGTGAATGGTGTATTGAGTGTTGGGTGCTAGCACCAGTCAGGATCTTTTGTCCACACTATCCCCACTGGCTCATCTCTGTCCACCTCAGTAGTCTGCTTCTGCAGGTCATAGGCTCTCTGGATCAAGACTGGACATCTCAGCGGTCGCTCAGACTGTTGTCCTTGTTTCTCTTGGCACAACTGTGCTAGCCTTCCAAACAAGTCGGCATTTGTTCTGATGAGCAGTGGAACCCCATCATATAATCTAGTAGGGGGACACACCAGAGCTAGTGTCTCAACCTGTTCATCCACTCTGGCCACGGCAGTAGGGAACAACAGCCAGATCCGAATACATTCCAAGTAGGGGTAGGACTTCTCACTTAACCCCCACACATACAGGCCTTCCAGTGGTTGTAGGGGAACATCAGACAGGTGCTTTCAGTACCAATCTTGAAACACTATGGTCACTTGGGATCCACTGTCAAGCACGGCCCGGGCAGATACACCATTTACTGTTACAGTGGTCTCCATGGATGGTCCTACCACTTCAGACCAGTCAGGGGATGGGGACTAGGACATCTGCCTTATAGCTGTCTTGGATGAGTTACTCCATCAGGTAGGCCCAGCCTGAGGCCGTATATTGCTTCGCCAAATTAATGCCAGCAGCCGTGTAGTAACTTTTCTCAGATTCTCTGGCAAACTGCAGTTAAACTGGGTATGCCCATCTTCTCCACAGAGATAGCAAAAGATGGGCTCCTTGGGGTCTCTAGTGGAAGGGGAGCTGTTCCCCTGCTTGGGCATGGTAGGTGGGTCTCAGGGTCCTTTTCTGATCTGTGACTTGCTTTCCTTGCTTTCTGGGCTTCCCCAGGGGTCAGCAGCTTGCATAGCTCGGAGCAGGTCTCCCACCAGGACTCTCAGTTCTCATACCTCTTCCAGCAGGTTACCCTCAGCTCGGGTTTCAGAGGAGATGACGTGCACCCTCACCCCTCCAGGCAGGACCTCGCTCTTTGACTCGGGAGGTGCCTGACATGGGTTAGCATCTTTTGCCACCTCGGAAGCTTGTTAACTGACTCATCTCTGTCAGTTCTTTAATCAGTTCCCTCATTTGTTGCAATTCAGTCTCATCACTTTTTTCAGGGGTCTGGCATGTACGAGCAACCCTGGCATAGGGCTCCCATCCCTCTTCATCATTCTCTGCTTAGTGAATCTTCTTCATGTGGTAACAATAGTCAGGAGGATTAGTCTTCCTGTCTTGCAATTTAAGTTTCAGCATCATCACACTAGAGTACCTGGCTGATTTTAGGATATGGTCTAACCTGACCCGATTCAGTTCACTAGCAGGCACCTGTCCTTTCCTGTGGGCCCTCTGCAGAGCCCTCTTGATTCTGGTAACAAACATAGACAACTTCTCATTCTTTCACTGTTTTGCAGATTTAAATTTCCACATCAAATCATCCCCCTGACTTGGTGCTACCAAAGACCCCCTCCAAAGCAGAGAGGTATTTGGCAGCAGTGGCCTCTGGGCTGGTAGATCGGAGAAAACGAATGGCCTCCAGTGCAGGGCCCCTCAAGCTCTCCATGAGCCTCTTCCTTTTCTCCCCCTCTGAGCACTGCCACTCCTGGACCAGGGGTTGGCATAGTCCATACACATTTCCATGTCGTCCTGCCCTACAGGCACTGGGACTGTGTCCGAGAAGAGTCTAAGTCTACGGTAAGAGTCCAGGTGTACAAATGGTATCACTATGGCGGAGGTGACCATAGGGGGAGGCCCTAAAGGTGGCAGGAGATGCTATTGGGGACTGCAAGGGATTGGTATCTTCAGAAAGATCTAGCATCTTTACTAACTCTTTGGCAGATCACCCCTCAGAGGCTAACAATTTGAGCAGCTTATCTTTGAACCTGTCTATGCTGGGGAACCCTCCAGGAGTAGCCGGATCACTATGCAGATGAATGACCCTCCACCCCTTCTGGGACCCTTCAGGCAAAATAACAGGGGGCACCATCTCTGCGTCGATGGGGAGGCTGCAGGAGAGGAGGGCCACCATAGTTTGATTAAATAGGTCTGAATCCCTCCCTTTCACCTCAGCCTTCCCCAAGCACTTAACTTGTTCAACGGTCTCTACAATAACAGCATTAGTAGTCCCTAATGGGACATCCATTAACAGAAGAGCGTGATGGGGGTTCACCCCCTCAGCTTCACTCCACCTATCATACGATGCACTAACAGCTTGTGGGGAGTGGGTTTAAACTTAGGTGTAGTAAGCGCCTCCATTTTGTTACGATTTTTTGAACGGGGGTTGTAGTACCCACTTCTGACCACTAGAAAGCGCAAATCCAAGCGGTGCCTCCAAGATGTAACCCCTAGGTGGTGCTATCCCAAGGGCTACTACCCTTGCCTGTGTGACTAGTTGCAGGTTAAGGGGCCTGGGTACTGAAAACGGGTGCCTACACCTGGAGGACAGGGTTGGTGGTAGCGTAGTTGACCTGGGTACAGCCCTCCCGGACACTGTGACCCCCCTTTCCCCTCTAGTGGCCTAAACAATGAACAGAATAGACAGGTACAATAGCCCCCAAATGACAGATATAGCCCCACTCTGATTGCACTTACCACCAGGGCTGGTTCCACCTGTTCTGTCCTGGAGGACCCCTGCAAAGTAAGGTTAAACACAACAAACAATAGTACCACAGTGCTAGTTGTACAGAAGTGCACCACAGCCAGGTTAAGTGCAAAAAGATTCAGATTTGATTTTTTCAGAGGAAATGAACTAGGAAGGGGCATAATCAGTTTGACTGGTTTAGATACTGATTTAATCAGGCTACAAGGCATGCACTTTAGAGTCCCTCAACATAGTCACACACACTCTGGGTGCCCAGTGGCAAGGTAGGCTAGCCTGATATGTTGCACGGGGTAGGCCGGTGTTGCAGCTGGTTGGGGCCCTATGATGGAAAGACAAGTCATGTACAATAACCCACAATTTGTAATCCGGAGCCAAGAGGCTCAGTTCGTGATGATTAGACAAAACAATTAAATCAGATGATACACTTTGACTGAGCTGTTGTTGCAGGGAGCTACCCCAGTCTTTACTCACGCTACCCAGTACATGACACAGGATGGATTAAATGAAGACTGCAGGATGACTTGCTGGTTTGCCAGGAGAAGCAGGGGCCCTCACGATTCACCATGGTGTCGCTCCTGTTCGTGATGTTGAGCAGGAGGCTGATCCCCAGGCAGGTCTATTGTCGATGGTTTTCTCTGTGGCGTGAGTAGCTGACTGGACCAAGGTGGCAGGGCCCAGGCCAGGGGAGCAATTTGGATGACAGTCCGGTAGTGCTGGATTCAGCTTCCAGCAAGCGTGACACAAGCAGGCAGTGGGGAACCAAATCACGACCCACTAACACCATTCAGCACACTTACAGTAAGGCAAGGTAAATACCACAGTTCGGATGACAGTCCGGCTGCACTCACAGTGTCGCTGCACAAACCATACACTTTGCAGTGGTTTCAGGCTTCCTGACAGGCCGATCACGTGGAGCGAATCTTCGGTCCTTTTCAGGCAATAAGGCAGTCACAATTCGGTAACTCTGGTTACAATTGGTTCGGATTTAGTCCGGTTTAAATTCAGGCTAAAGGATTTCATCACAAGGGACAAGTAGGCAGGCAGGCCAAACACAGCCTTTCCACCAGTTTCCTGAAGAGGCTGAAGGTGACTAGCGGCCAGAACTACAATCAAGGTGACCAGCTGCAAGATCCTCGAGCAAGTTCCATCCAGATGGAGGGATCCTGTCCAGCCCATTTCCCACTTTGCTACACTAATTCAAGGAGCTCCATTTCCCCTGGTGCTGAGATTGATTAACCGTGAGTACCCAGGACCTGGCTCCTGGGAGGGAAAGGGGGAATTGTTTGTTATTCAAACTACAAGTTTTCTAAAAATATTTCAGAGCCCCAACAGCCAGCCAACTTACGGCATCGATTAGGCCTACACCTAGTGGGTACCCCTAGGGACAATACAGGGACACTGGTACCAGTGGGGGAGGGCTTGGCCTGCGGGCCCACATATTGAAATTGCTTAATTCACTAACCCTTCTTTTGTCTTCACAGCTACCTTATGTCCCAGTAACCCCTTCCCTACTCCTTATCCCATGAATAAAGCTGTGAATTTGTTGTTTGAACTTGCTGTGTTAGTGAAATTCATTGCATGTGCTCATTACTAAGATATATGGTTTATGATGGAACAAGGTATTGGGGACATAGTGTGCAGAGTGGTTGGTTGGAGAGGTGGGTAGGCACAGTATCCCGGGGGCTGTGCCAAGCAGATATCTGGCCCACTGATACTTTACTCTGGGTGGAGGCACCATGCTATTTTCAAAATTTCTGGGAACGAACCCCCAACTGTCACTGTAGCAGGACCCAAGTCCCTTGCTCGGTATCAGAGACAGTTGGCAAGGGGGAGGGGTAGCCCACTGGCATACAGCACCAGGGCTACATTATTGTGGACTGTTGCACTGAATTTTGAATATCCACTTGGTTGTTACTTGATTTTGTTATTGGTGTACCTTTTTGAAATTCCACTTTATATGTGTAACCCCCCCCCTACAAATCGGGGTTCCCGAAAGTCTTCCTTTGGTGTACCTAAATACCTAGTGCCAGGCTGGTGTCCTGTGTCTTAACCGTTTAAAAGCTATTGCATGTGAGTGCCTTTATAGCCTCTGTGTTCTGTCTCTTTAAGAGCTGCCTATAGCGCAGTGTATAATTAATCTGGGGAGGGGGGGCTGAGTGTTTCTAAGCTCGAGTCCCGCCTGGGCTGCCAGATAATTGCTCCATTCTGCCATTGCTAATTGTGCAGCAGGAGCTCTGTTAGAAGCTGTACTTATTCGCTGATGATCTATTCTCATAGTAATGATATCGTAGTTTGTCTAACCTGCCTTCTTTGCAGCATGGATATTTCTGTAGATCACTGCCATCTTGGTTCTGGACTACCATTGTGGACCAGTCAGTACCTTTGGGGGCCCTAAAATGGAGCCTGCCCCAAGGGGTCTTGTGGGAGTGAATTTCTGTAGGAATTGTAGTTTTTCCACTTTGGTGCCTAAGTGGACCTGGAGGGGGAGCCCTAGTTGTGACAGACAGATGAATCAACGAATTGAACCTTTTGAATCAGCGGGAAAGTCCTGAACTGCCCGCAGCAGAGAGTCAGTCTGGGACTGGAGTTGAGAGAGTGAAGGGCTTATGGCATTCCACAGCCAGCTATCAGGATTCTCAATCCTGTGTGCTGATTGCCACAAGTTAGACCAGCTTTTTCTGGTCTAACTTGTGGCATTCTTGGTTACCCTTTTTGCGGGGCTTATGCCAAATATTTGTCACAAGCTGCCGTAAATCAGGAGAAGTGTCACAAATGCACCCAATCATCTTAAATCAGGCACGTTATGGTAAAGTGTTTGGCACAACTGCGCCAAAAAATGGGTTTGACACAGAGCCTGATGCAAGACCTGCATCACTGTTTGTGAATCGGGCCCCTTATAACCTCGCTTTTCCTGGTGGCAGGTGACATTGAGCTTAATCCTAGTCCTGCCCCAACATCACTAATGCAGCTTCCTAAAGGACTGCAGGTTGCCCACCTTAACATCCGCAGCCTCCTCCTGAACCTGGATCTGTAGCTGTAGCAGCCCTTTATGGTCAACCTCCAGCTGGATGCTCTTGTTATCACAAAGTCATGGCTCTCCCACAAGGTCCAAGACTCTGTACTGTCCTTACCCAGTTACGCTACAGCTAAGTAGGATTGCTTAAAAAGAGGTGGAGCTGCGGAGGTGTTGCAATCTATCTGTCCTCTGGTACACAATTTGCATCTGTGCTATTGGTCTTCTCCCCCTTCACCTATGAGTTGCTCCTCCTCAAACTCACCCTCCCCTTCACAGTCTGCCTTTTCGTTGCAAGAGTGTACTGCTCTACTGGCCCGTCCTCTCCTTCAGTCACTGAACTTCTCACCTCCATCTGCTCCCACTGAGTTGCTGATGCAGGTATCTTCCCAGATGCATTCAGTGACCATCTGTGGTCTACTGCAGGTGTGAGATCCATTGCCCTTAACCCCCTCCTCCTGCGATCCTTCAGGTCACTGGATTTAATTTCCCTTAATGCAAATCTGTCAACCACTGACTGGTCCCATATCTCTACAGCCTCAGGCTCTGACAGTAACTCGGACCTCAAACTCCTTCTGAAACTATACAAAACCAAACCGTAACCAGAACTCATCTGCCCAACCATAGACCACCTTTAATGAGCTTCTTAATAGAAACTCTTGATGGTAACTTAGGGGGACATGTGATAGGTTGTATATATAAAATACTAAGAGAGACACTGGGGGACAATACCTTATCAGTACTCCAGAAATGGAATACTAATCTGCAACTATCAGTAACGCCCGAGGCCTGGCAGGCCAGTGCCTTATCAGCAGTCAAAGTCACTCTTTCCCATATATGGAGAGAATATGCTTGGAAGTGCCGGTATAGAGCCTTTCAAGCACCAGCAGTTCTGGTTAAATATTTCCCCTCAGAGCTATGGACAGTGCTGGCATGGCTGCAATTGTAGGATAGCTGATTTAGGTCATATTTTTGGGGAATGCCCCCTGTTAACTCCATTTTGGTGCATAATACAACTTACATTACAGGATTGCTTAGGGAAGGGAATTGAATTAACAGCAGAAATGGTACTCTTGTCTGTCATGCCACCTCACAGCCTGCCTTGGGTACGCACCCTGATACCAATCTATTTGCTGGCAGCCAAAAAGGCCATCACCAGATGTTGGATGACTAGAATAATTCCTTCAATAGAAGAATGGAGACATATTGTACTGACCATTTATTAAATGGAAAAACTTACAGCGACCTTGCACGATAAAATTATAACATTTAATGACAAATGGCAATGATATGTAATACATATGATGCAGACTGATGCATCTTTATTTTATTTTATTTTTTGTTGACCTGGTAAGTGCACTAGACAAATTCTGCCTATTTTCAAGCATGACCCAGGGAAGGGGGATATAGATGAATGTCAACTGATCTTGAACCAGATTAAGCTGTTGGTGGTATTTTTACCCTAGGGTCATGGTTACAGCGAAGGATGGGGTGCGCTGCTCTCACTGGAGGGGGGGGGGAGAGTCTTTTGTTGTTACATACTAACCAACTAAAATGCCAGCAGAATAGGCCTAACAGTCTCTCGAGTCTGCTCGATTTTCAGCACCTGCACTGAGGGCCGATTTTGGTGTCCCCCTTCCCCCTTGGGTTATACTGTCCCCAGTCCCAAGTGTTCCACCTGTATTGGGCCTGGTCAGATTTACCCTCCCCCTGTACCTGTCCCTTCCCCTCTTAAACCCGTCCACAGTCTCCACCTCTACCAGCTCCCTGGGCAGTGCATTCCATGGCTCCACCACCCTTTCAGTGAAATAACATCTCCTCCTCTCCCCTCTGAGTTTGCCCCCTTCCAGCTTATACCCATGACCTCTCGTTGCCCCACCCTCCTTCCTTTGGAGCACCCTGACTGGGTCTCCTTTATTGATCCCTTTCATGTACTTAAAGACCTCTATCATGTCCCCCCTGTCCTTCCTCTCCTCCAGGGTGTACATGTCGAGTAACAATTACAACAGTACTCTGATTTTTCATCATTCAGTGACACCTCCGAAGATGTCTATAGAATTCTATACTGAGAAACTACAGAACGGACACAATTAATATCTAAATGTCTTGTGACCATCAATGTAATGTTGCAGTGCTTATGCACTCTTTCATTTAAAATATGAAATGTGTGTTTCATATGTACAAACCTAATACAAACTATATTAAAAAAAAGACCTCATTCCAAAACAAATTTATGGCTGTCTGGGATCACCATTCCCCCTCAGAAAATCCATGGTCCAAGGTTCCCACCTCACCTGGGTCTCTGCTGAGCTGCTGGCCTGCCATTGAGTTCAAGATCTAGCCTTGTGATCCTGTAAGATCACAGGGTCCCTTGCTGCCCTGTTACAATACTGGATCCTTCTCAATGCTTGCACCAGGCTTGCAAAATCCGGGTACTTCACATTTACATTCCAGAACAACCTTAATGACCCCTCCAAGTTCTGGAGAGTTATCCATTCCCTCTCCCCCCCCCAATCCAGTCCTCTCTGCCTATCCTCCAGGTAGGTAACTCCCACATCACCGACCTTGCTGCTGTTGCTGCATCTTTTAACTCTTCACTGCCTACACCCTGTCTCTCCTCCCCCATCTTCCAGTCCTCCTCCTCCTCCTCCTCACCCCTCCCCTCTTCCCTCAGACTCCTTCTCTCCTACCACTCCCTCTGCCTCTCTTAAGACCCCCACAAGAGTACAAGCCCAGATAGCCTTGACTCTCTGCACCTCTCTGCCCCAGTCATCACCTTCTCTATTACCCTTCTCCTTAACCTCTCCTTCTCCTCTGCTTCTATCCCTGAGCCTGGAAACTGGCTACTGTCACCTGCCTCCCAAAAGGGGGTGATTCTTCCTCTCCTCATAACATTTGCCCCATTTCTTTCCTCCCCACATTGGCCAAGCTCTAGGAACATCTTGTCCGCTTACAACTTGCCCCTTTCCTCGACTCTTCCTCCTTTTCCTCTTCTTTCCAGTCTGGCTTTATTTCCATCATCTTTGCTGACCTGGCCAAAGCCTTCAGCACTGAGTCACACTCCCCTTTTCCTGGACAAGATTAAGGCAGGGGGGGATGTGCATCCTCTATCAGCTGGTTCCACTCCTACCTAGAGAGCAGGTCACAAGCCATCCCTGTTGGAGACATGCATGCTCCGCCACTCCCTGTCTGCACAGGTATTCCACAAAGTTCTTTACTGGGCACTGTGCTCGTCTCCATATTCCTAAATGACCTCTCATCTACCTGCCTCTCTGCCTCCATCCACATGTATGCAGACAACACTGTTGTTTGCCTCTGGCTCCTCTGTTGCTAACCTTACTGTTTGTCTCCAGCAGTATTTTTACAGTGTTCAGTGCTGGTTCCATTCCAACCTTCTGTCTCTCAATGCCAAGAAAACTTTCTCCGTGACCTTTGGCATCTGCCTGAGGCTCGCCAGACTCTTCCCCCCCTCGTTCCACACCCTTGATGATACCATGATTGAGGATATCTCCTCCTTTAAGTGTGTTGGTGTCTGACTGAACCAGCACCTTGATTTCTCTGCACACAGTGATGCTGTCCACCTCAAGCTTCACTGTGAACTGGCCATGCACTATAGAAACAAAGCCAGTATCCCTCTGCCAGTGCGTTGGGAGCTAGTCACAAAGATGCCCCTCCTTATCTTTGACTATGACAACAATGTCTACAGCGTGCTCCTAAGTTCATCCTTGACAGACTGGACCCCATCTTTCACTCTTTCTGCCATTTTGCCTTGGGCTGCCCCTCTCATACACACCACTGCTCGCTCTACTCCTCCCTCTCCCTCCCTTCCCTCAATGCCAGACGTATTACCTACTGTGCCACTTTCACCTCCAAATTCTGGTTTGGCTTAACCACCCACCTCTCTAGCCTCCTTTCCTCCCTCCTCCCTCCTCCTTCCACCAACCCCCTCCGGAACACTGGTTACCTTTCTCTTTCTCCCTTCCAGGAAAACGTGGGCCAAGATGCTTTCTTGTATCACTTTCCAAAGCTCTGGTCCTCTCTTTCCCTGTCTATCCACTCACCTCATTCTTCTCCATCCCTTCTTTGTGATTTTGCTACTCCGTTCTGCAACTGTTCCTGATCTGTAACCTCTCTTCCCTCTTACCTGTGTTGTTGATGTCTCCTCTTGCCCCCCCCCCAGCTGTAAGCAATGACCTACCTCCCAGGCTAACTGTGCCTATATCAGTTAATCATAACTCCTTATCTTTTCTCCTTCACTGGCGATGTAGCTCTCATACCATAGCAATGTGGGTGGTGGTAATCTGCTGCTATCTGGCATAGCTCCCAGTTCTGTATTGCACTTGTACCTGTAGGCCCCTCTCAGCTCTATGGGGGTTGAGATGACATAAAGTTATTTTCAAGGAGGGGACTCACACATAAACTTATATGACCTCCCAGGTCTGAGGTGACCTCCCAGCAACTCGGACATTCCTCGGGTCAATGCAGGGTTGCAAATCAAGGGGGTTAGTAACAACAAAGGACTCCAAACAAGAACTGAATGTCCAGAACAGCAGTAAACTCAAACAGGGATCCTTGTTTATTCTTCCAATTGATAAGCATATGAAGTCCGGTAAGCATGCTTTCTTTGCATTGGACAACCTTGCCCAGTTCGAATCACTTACTGACTCACTAGTCCCATTGGTGATATACACTTTACAGTTCATAGTCACTCTAATTCCCATTTCTTAAACAGTTTGGAATTGAGGTAGTTGGTGCAAGCAACACAGGGGGGGTACACCTACAGTTAAACTCTCTATCTGACTATATATATATATATATATATATATATATATATATATTATTGGTAAAGGAGCCATTTACATGTTAAACCTAAACTTTTGTACCTTAATAACTTTGCAACCGTTCAACGGATTCACCTGACATTTGGCATATATGATCAAGAAACACACATCTTGGGATATGCCAACTTTCGTATTGCTCGGATGTACGGCTGTGGAGTTATTAACCGTGATCTGTGCGCGCGTTTACGTTTTTTTGGAATTCTTTGCTAGTCTCTACAGGTCGCATGGTTTGCGCGACTGGTCCGAAATCTTCAGGGAACGTTCAGCCATGGTCCCCGATGTGCTTTTTGAAGATGTCATGACAAAATATTAAACGGTTCAAAAGTTATTCAAAAAACAATTTCCCATTATAAGTCAATGGGAAAAGTTAACAAAAAGTTCGACAGTGTTGCAAATGCAGTTTTTACTTTCTCAAATGGCCCTTTTACTGTCGCAAAGCTGCCATTTTGTTTTCAGTTGGTCATCAGAAAAATGCTTAGCATTTAAATTTGGGACCCTCTAGCAACCTAATTCTTTTTGTATTCACCTAGTCGGACTCTGAGGATGCTAGGCATGTCTTTATTTTGGGGTAAAACACCCCAGAAATATGTTTTTCAAATTTCTGGAAAAGTACTTTCACAAAGTACTTTCATTTCTTGACACTGTCGCATTAATTTCTAGCTTTACTTAAAGTTCGACAGTACTTTTCCAGGCTGTGGGAAAATGACAGCAACTCTTTGCCACCCTGCTGCAAAAGAACGGTTTGGGCTTTTGGGCTGAAATTTGGAGGGAACGCAGCCAACATCTCACAGATGTGCCTTTCAGTGTTTTGGTGAAAAAATATTATAGGGTGGCAATGTTATGGCACTCCAAATTTGATGCTTTTTCCCATAGGATAACATTACGGCGTCCGCCACATTACAGGAATCCTTTGCCATCCTGCTGCAAAATAACGGTTTGGTCTTCTGAGCTCAAATATGGAAGGAAGAAAGCGAACATCCCACAGATCTGCCTTTTAGTGGTTTAGTGAAAAAATATTACAGGGAGCCAAAGTTATGGCACTCCAAACTTCTCTTTTTTTCCCCAATAGGATAATATTACGGCGTTCGCCACGCCTTTCAGGGCCCGTATCTCGGAAACGGTGCGAGATACAGACTTTTTGTCAGAAAAATACTTAGCCCCCCTACAAAATTAGCCAGGAAAGTCATAAATCATATGACTTTTAGATTTTTTTTCTACGTCATACGGTTCCTGAGATATAAGCGATTTAGTATTCCAACTCCTCATTTTCTGCTCCGAGACCCATTATTATGCATACATTCTTTGTCTTCACTGTCTTTCTCTATGCACCTTTTGGGGAAAACCAGCCTGTGCGCTTACATAACTGTTACCCTTACCGCTTCTGCTTGAGGTTCCATACCCGTTTCACTTACTGTTCCTGTCTACGGCACCATGTGCGTTACCCTTTGCGTTTCCATTTACGCTTGCGTTATTTTAACCATTTGTGTCTACAGTACTGTTTATCTTTTTGCTTCGCTTTATGTCACCATGCGCATTATCATTTGCGTTTGCAGGCACTGTGGGACCCGCGCTCCCGCCGCCGCATTACATTCAATATTTATCATTATCATTCTCAAAAAGAAGGGAAATTAGAGGCAAAAAAATCCATTTAATGCATTAGTTAGGGTTGTTCCACAGCGACAAAAGTGAGGAAATTGGTGTTAGGGTTAAGCCCCCTTGGACCCCGCCCCACACCCCAACCGGCATGAGGAGTGCGCATTGGGGTTATCGGTCCTAACTCTCACCCATTCTCCTATACCTCTGCTTCTTCACACATGTGATGAGGTGAGAGTTGAGGGCGGCAACTAGCAGCGCGCCGATGCCAGTTGGGGGTGTGGGCGAGGGTCAAGATGGGCTTTCAACCTACACAATTTCCTCGCTTTTGTCGCTGTGGAACAACATCTAATGCATTAAAAGTTTTTGCCTCTATATACTATATATATATAGCAGACTTTATACTGGATCTATCCTAGCCAGACCTTCCCCAGTCTGGATGAGAACTCTCTGACTGGATAATAATTGATACTGTGACCCTCCTTTAGCTCCTTGAATATTCATCGTGACCTACAGAGGGGCTTAACTCAGGGGCACCCTTTACTCAGTTACACTTTAGCAGTTTGACTCATTCTTTACTCTGTCAGACTCCAGTCACAGCAAAGGGAATCTGGCTCCGTGAAGCTGCCTGAGGAATTCCACCATCCAGCTATCCCCTAGGCCTGGTACACATGTAAACCCAACCCCCATTTTTTGTACTCAGACAAGGCAATGACCACAGTTGGCAGAAGGTAGGGCTAGGAATTTGGCCTGGGTAAACTATAAATCATTTCCAACAATTTATCATATGGATAGATATAGATATCTATGCAGTAAAGTTAGTCAAGTTGGTCAGGAATGCAAAGAAATTGTTCTATAAAAAACAGTTTGATGGGAACTTCGTCAATCCCAAATGTTTTTGGAATTCCATTAACTCTCTAATATCTCCTAAGGGAAAACTAGCTATCCAGGGGGTATTGACTGCTGATGGAACTGTTTCTGATCCTACCGAAATTTCTGATCTTTTGGGTAAAAAGTTCTCAGATTATTCTTTGTGTAGATTGAGTAATCAGCCGTTAGGTAGTGCTCCTATTGTGAACTCAGTTATGGATGGAAGGCCTTCTTTTTATTTTCGCAAGGTATACCCAAATGAAGTTTTGAAATTGTTCCCAACCATTCCTAACAGATTCACTGACTGTGGTGATGGGCTGGATGGGCGTTTTCTTAGAATTATTGCTTCGTTTATTGCTTCCCCTCTGTGTTCTGTTTTTAATTTATGTTTGGTTAATGGTTCTTTTCCTTCTTCATGGAAATGTGCTAGAATAGTGCCGATTCCCAAGTTCTCATTAGCTGAATGTCTGGATGATTTTAGACCTATCTCTATTCTGAATCCATTTAGCAAAATATTAGAAAAAATTGTTTCAGTCCAAATTACTTCTTATCTTGAGCAGTACAATGTTTTGTGTGCTGAACAACATGGTTTCCGAAGAAACCATGGGACTGAGACTGCCTTGGTCAGATTCACGGATAACGCCCTCAGCGGTTTTTATGATGGTTTCTTCCTCAGGGTGGTATTCGTCGACCTGACCAAGGCATTTGATCTTATTGATCATTCCTTGTTAATATCTAAATTGCCTGAACTTGGTTTCTCTGACCTCAAGGGAATCGACAAAGTCCAAGAGGGTAGCATCTTTCAGAAAAAGAGGTGTGCAAGAACAAGGGGGCACAATTTGAAGATGGGGGGCAGCTCAGAGGTAATGTAAGGAAGTATTTTTTCACAGAGAGGGTTGCAGATGCATGGAACTGCCTTCCGGAGGAGGTTGTGGAGTCAAAAACAGTGGTGGAATTCAAGAATGCATGGGACAGTCATAAGGCAATTCTAGGGGTTGGGGGTAGGAAGAAGTAGGTTGTTGGTTAACTAGGATCTGCAGCTTATCCATTAGGTAGGGAAATGGGCAGACTGGGTGGGCCAAGCGGTCCTTATCTGCCGTCAAATTCTATGTTTCTATGTAATGTAGTTCTATGGATTCAGAATTACTTGTTAAATAGGTCCCAGTTTGTTAATATTGGGTCTCCTTCATTCTCTATTTTTCCTATTGTATCTGGTGTCCCGAAAGGATCTGTGCTGGCCCCCTTACTGTTCTCCCTTTTTTGTTAATAAATTACCATCCCTTTGCAGATCTTGTAAATGTTTACTTTATGCTGATGATTTGATTTTGTACACTTAATCGTCTAGCATTCTTAATGTGACGTCATTGTTACAGTCTGAATTTATTGATATTTGTCAATGGTTTAAGGATAATCACTTGATCCTGAACCTTAAAAAGACAAAATCTATGTTATTTTGTTCTTCTGGTGCAAAGAAGGAAAATCTTACATTAGATATTTATAATGATGACGGTTTATTGCTTGAACAAGTTTTCGGATTCAAATATTTTGGTGTCCACCTTCATCCTTGTTTGACTTTCCACACCCAGGTGAAGAAAGTTTGTAGAATTATTAATCAAAAACTGGGTTTACTACATAAATTGAAAAAATGTTATTCTTTTGAAACAAGGTGTGCAATAGCAAATGGTATTCTATTACCTCATTTTGATTATGCTGCTGGATTATACTATCGAAATGAATACATTAACAGTGATGTATAATAACATCTGTCAATTTGTCCTAGATCTTCCCCTATAGCTGCACCACTGTCTTTTGTACTCTCAGCTAGGATGACTATCCGCTACATCTCGACTTTTTTTTTTTTATTTAGTTGTTTAACCAGGTATAGCACACTAAGCTGGAAGCTTTTTTACAGGAGTGACCTGGGAGCACAAGGAGATTAAGTGACTTGTTCAGGGTCACACAGTATGCAAGTGGAAGCTGTGGGATTCAAACCCAGGTCTGGTCTGCTAAATGTCACCAGATTTGTAGCTCAGAGCCTTAGACCACTGCGCTATATGGTTATTAGGGCTTAATTTTTAAATCAGTGTATTCTAAGACCCTCTTTCCTCTGAGTAATTTGGTTTCTATTTGTGACACAACCTTAAATTTATAGTCCTTCAAAGGGCTTAGCCTTGTGCTCCTTTTTCTAAGATGAATGCTAGCTCTTACTCTTTCTTGCACGCTGCCCCTACTTTCTGGAATCTATTATCTGAAAATGTCAGGTCTGCTCCTTCTTTATTTAGTTTTAAGACTAAACTGAAGAATTTCTTGCTGGAAAGCGATGTTTGCACTTGTATGTAATGTATACGATCGTACTGCATTTTTGTTTGTTTTTATGTGCATCCTTTTGTTTGGGTGGGGCCTGAAAATGGACTGTTCCAGTGCCCTTACCCGATTAACAAAATAAAAATGAAATGAAATGAAAATTAAATGAAATCCCTGGCATTGGGGCAACACCTGGCATGGGCATCTCAGAGGTTGGGGGGAAGGGCACAAAACAACATTTCTATTTCTACCCAGGTCTGGGGGAGAAGTGCCAGGGCTATGGTGTGTCTCCTATCTGTGGGGCCCCAAAAAAACTCACACAGGTACTCAGAGGAGGAATGTACACAGCCAGAAATTGGGATTTTACTGTATGGCTTTATTCCTGACAGAATGGTAACAGAAAACAGTGGTGCCCCCAGGGCTTGTAGCTGTAGCAAATGGTGGCACACTTGTAGCAGGCAAAAACATTTCTCAAATCTTTCTGGCAGTACTGAGACTTCTCACAAGAACACTTCCCATGGATGTCCATCCCTTTGTTTAGGGATCTCTGGACTTTACCAGTGCATTTATAGTGGTTGTTGTCAACTTGCCACAGCACTTAATTCGAGCACCACTAGATGAACTAAGTTAGCACCTTCGACCCTTCCTTGTAACCAGTTAGGTCGCTTGAAACCTGGAGTGAGGAGTCAGCTCACTCTGGCCAAGCAAGACTCTCTTTGACATTACATTTTAGGAAAAAACAGGATCCTCTGACCACACAGGGACCACAAGAGACATCCTTACAGAACGTTCTTTGTGCAAGGGTTCTGAAAGAAACATAGAAACATAGAAACATAGACTTTGATGGCAGATAAGGACCACTAGGCCCATCTAGTCTGCCCATTTCCCTACCTAGAGGATAGGCTGCAGATCCTAGTTAACCAACAGCCTATTTCTTCCTACCCCCCACAAGAATTGCCTTATGTCTGTCCCATGCATTCTTCTCACAGTTTTAGACCCCACAACCTCCTCAGGAAGGCTGTTCCATGCATCCACTACCCTCTCTGTGAAATAATACTTCCTCACATTGCCCCTGAACCGCCCTCCTTCTATCTTTAAATTGTGTCCCCTTGTTCTTGCAAGTCTCTTTTTCTGAAAGATGCTACCCTCTTGGACTTTGTTGATTCCACTGAGGTACTTAAAAGTTTCTATCATGTCCCCCTCTCCCTTCTTTCCTCAAGGGTATACATATTAAGCTCCTTTAGTCTCTCCTCATACGGCTTCTCTTGCAGACCCTGCACCATTTTAGTTGCCCTCCTCTGGACTGCCTCTATCCTGTCTATGTCCTTGCGGAGATGGGGTCTCCAGAACTGGACACAGCACTCAGATGAGGTCTCACCAACTGTCTGTACAGAGGGATAACAACTTCCTGTTTTCTGCTGATGGTGCCTCTCCCTATACATCCCAGTATACCCCCAGCCCTCCCTACTGCCTTCTCACATTGCTTGCTAACCTTAAGGTCATCTGATATGATTACCCCCAGGTCCCTTTCCTTTTTTGTTGTTGTTACCACCTTCCCACCCATTGTGTATTCTTCCCCTGGGTTCTTGTTTCCCAGGTGCATTATTTTGCACTTCTTTGCATTGAATCCTAGCTGCCATACTTCTGACCATTCCTCCAACCTTGCCTGCATCTTAACCTTGTTGGGCTCCTAGCAAGGCACCATTCAACCCACGGTTAGACAACAAATGAATCTTGTACTTACAGCATGTTGTGCCCCAGGACATTTGTTAAAACAATTGAACTCCACAGTTCTCATTGAAAATCCACAGCTTTTGTATACAAAATACACAGGCCCAGATATTCAAAAGGGTTGCGCATGGCGCAACAGTGTTGCGCCATGCACAACCCACTGATGCGCACCGGTCGATATTTAAAGGAAGAAGTGCACCTGTACAAATCCCGATGCACGGGCGCATCGGCTAGTGTATGTCTGAGCACAGGTGGGGGGCATGCCATGCATAAACTGCACGGCCTGATATTCAGCCTGGGCCGTGCAGAGTTATGCAGGTCAACTCTACCCGCGCCTGCACAAGTTACGCCGGCATCCTCACCCCCCTACGTCCGAAATCCCTGGTGATCTAGTGGCCCTCCCCACCTGCCCACGGGCCCCACCACCGCTCCCCCTCCCCATCAGCTGGCGGGCGGCAGCACCCCACCGCCTGCCGCCCCTGCCGCCGACTGACAGCTCGGTAGGGCTGCCGCCAGTGGTTCAGAGCATGAGCCAATGGGCGTGCAGCCCTCCGTACAAGTCAGTCCAGATATGAATGAATTCATTTATTTCGGACGTGGGAGGTGAGGATGCCGCCCGCGATCGGGCTACTCATGGTCCACTGGACCACCAGGGATATTGGACTTTGGGGGAGGAACAGATGCCTGCGATCAGGCTGGCTGAGGGGCGTTTCAGTTATGCCAGCATTCGAGCTAATGGGGGGAGCATACTATTATGGCATGCTCGGGCTAATGGAGGAAGCATACTATTATGCCCAGCGATTGGGATAATCGGGGGGGTAGAATACTATTATGTCCGCGATCGGGCTAATGGGGGGAAGCATACCATTACGGCCACGATCGGGCTACGGGGGGGGGACGTTTCAGTTATGCCCGCGATTGGGCTGCAGGGGGCGTCGGTCCCCGATGGCTGCTGCCTGGCAGGGCGCCAGGCACAAGTTGTCGGGGATCAGCACACCTGCATGCTAATGGCATGCAAATGGGGCTGTAATGTCACCCTTTGAATATCGCAGGTGCTGTGCATGGCGCAATGGAACTTGCGCCACTGCATCTCAATGCTCCACTTTGACCACTTGCGCTGGCACAGTTCTACTGCGCCATGCACAGTGGCTGTGGCCAGGGGGTGATATTCAAAGAAGTTGCTCCATAGCACAACTTCGTTGAATATCGCCCTAGCCACTCCCCTGCGTAACTATTTTGAGTGGCGCAGGGGCTTGCTCCACAGAATGGCGCAGTTTGAATATCTGGGCCACAGTCTCTACATTCTCGGCAGTTCTGTTAGATCTCACAGTCTTTTGGGGATTGCCCCAAACTACTTACTGAACCTTCAGTCCCATTTCTCCTGATGAACAGTCTTCACCCCCTCAGGGCTTCACAGGATCGGATAGCCACCACGTTCCACAAAACTAGCCACTAGTTACTGTACTAGGGCTAGAAAATAACAAACTGAGGGTCCTTCCCTCTGACAAGTGGCCTTGGCAGAGCATCACTTGCCTGTAAAACTCTCAACTCCAAACTGACTCACAGATCAAAACAGCAGTAGAGCACTGAGGAGTATGCTGCTGTGAGGGTTCTAAATTCTATGGCATCATCTCCTGCCTCAGCAGAGCTAAGCAGGTGCTATTGTAATATTTTTCAGGGAGCCTTACACCCTCTGGAACTGCCCAGGCTACCTGCCTGATCTAAAACTGATGGGATCCTAGTAACCCCAGGAACTGGCTGGTTACACACAGTTGACCAACTATCTGCCCAGAGGGGGACTTATGGTAGTAGCCTCCAGGTCCTTAGATCTATTGATGCTCCATAAGTAATCTTACACAGAATTAAGGCTGACTCCAGTAGGGAGGGCCACACAAGTTATGCAGCAAGGGATGGTAGGAGCCCTCTAGGGATCCAAAGCTGCCACTGGTGCCACCCCCAACTCTCTCCCCAAAACTGACCCCTGTGGGCAGAGTGTCCAAGGCCCGATTCACTACACTTTTGGGCTTCGTCCCTGCTTCTGAGGATCTCCATGGGTCACCAACCCAATTTAGAAGGATAAGGAGAGGCTGACACTCCCTGGGGGTCTAAGGCTGCCACAGGTGCTGCCTCCCACCCTCTCTTAAGACCTGACAAGGGTCCATGGCTAAATTAACTCACAAGCTCATATTTTACCCCTTCACTTGCCTGGTGCAGGGGGCATCACTGGGTGTCTAGCTCAGTCACTTGTTAGAAAAGTGTGACCCCCCCCCCCCACAGGTGGTGCTTAACTGGTCTGCCTCCCAGCCGTCTGATCTCGACAGTCTGGGTCCATTGGTGCCACCTTTGTTTGCTTCTACCGACCCCTGTGTGTTTGTTTTGCTGGGAATTCAGAGGAGTGGTAAATAGTTAAAACTACCAGCTTGGCAGTACAGCGCAGTTAGCACTGGGCAAACAGTGAAGTGCCACACAGCTTAATGTGCGCATGTTCGAAATGTCTGCAGTGAATATCCCAAACAACAACTCGTCCCAACACCGAGCCCTGTGGAACTCCACTCATCACTGCCCTTGGGGATGATAGCTCCCCACCCACCACCACTCTCTGCTGCCTTCCCAGTAGCCAGTTCATCACTCAGCCCACCATCTTTGCACCCACTCCTGTACCTTGTAGCTTACTTCCTAGTCTCCCATGCAGTACTGAGTTGAATGCCTTACTGAAGTCCAGGTACAGGACATCCACTGCATAGCCCTTGTCCAGTTGTCTAGTTGCCCAATCATAGTACTTCACCAGGTTGGTCTGGCAGGATCTGCCAGTGATAAAACCATGCTGTCTACTGTCTTGCAGCCCACTGGCTTCCAGAAGGGACACCAGCCTCTTCTTCAGGATTGTCTCCATCAGTTTACCCATGATGGATGTGAGGCTCACTGGTCTATAATTCCCTGGTTCATCCTTGGGGCCACTTTTATGGAGAGTGTATTATTCTTTTGTACTACTACGTATTACTCTGTTGTACTATTTTTTTTATTTTTGCACTGTGCTTTCCTGGGTCGACCCTGAAAAAGGGACTGCAATTGTCTCAGTGGTCCTGCCCGGTTACCAAAATTCAAATAAATAAAAAAAAATAAATAGATACCACGTGAGCCATCCTCCAATCCTGAGGTACACACCCTGAATCTAGTGAGGCATTGAATAGGTCTGCCAGAGGCCCCGCTAGGACCACTGCCAGTTCTTTCAGTGCCCTGAGATGAATGCCATCTGGCCCTAATGCCTTGTCCACCCTCAGTGCCCTCAAGCCCTCCAGCACCCTGTCCTCTGTGATTTCCTTGTCTGTCACCCCTCCTCCCTCCGTTCCTGACCTCAAACCCCACTTTGGGTATCTCCCCCCCCCCTTTTGTTTAGTAAATTCCGAGCAGAAGTAGTCGTTTAGTGCTTCTGCCTTTTCACCCCCCCTGCTTCCACCCATCCCCTTACCTCTTAATCCTTACTATATTGTCCTTCATTTCTTTTCTCTCTGATGTATCTGAAGAATTCCTTCTCCCCCTTTTCAATGTCCTGCACCAGCCTGAGCTCCTTTGATGCCTTGGCTGCCCTTACTGCCCTTGTCACCTCCTTCACTTCTTTCAGGTACTCCTCCCCCTCCCTGTTTTTTGTACCTCCTAAAGGCGGCTCTTTTCCTCCTTACCTTTTCCATGACTCCTTTGCTCACCCAGCTGGGTTTCTTTTACCCTAGCCTTTTTGTATTAGCACACTTGTGCAGCCAACATCTTGTAAATAGTGCAGCTTTGGGCGGTAAGCAGTTGTGAATGCAGAGCCACGCACCAGTAGGTCGTCCCTCATTCCAATCAGCCACCATGCTGGAGCCACACCATGCATACATAATGTGATGAGCACATCTAAGAAAGGTCCGCTGCAATCTGAGCAAAGTTGGTCAGATGCAGAGGATCTTCCCTGAGCGTGCTGCCGACATTAATGTGTGTGGCCTGGCACTGCCGACTTTGAGAAGGTGCCCAATCCCCCTGCCAGCTTCCTTTGTGCCCCAATGTATGTGCCGATGGGGAGCCCTCCCCGTCAGCATAAAACCTCCCCACATTTGTTTATGCCGAGGGGGGGTGCTTAATCCCATAGCTTTCCCCCACTTTCCGTGTGTGCGATGGAGGTGCCCAATCCTCCGTCGGCTGCAGCAATCTCGATAAAAAAAAACAGTTAGGTGGCACTCTGGAGCCACCCCAGTGTGCCAAATACCCTGTTAAAACAAAAATGGTGCCCAGATGTATTTTTTAACACCTGTAAATAAGCGGTCCTCGTAGTCTCCCTACCCCCCTCTCACCACCCGCACCCACCCACTGTGCACCCTGCCTCCCCACACCCCCCTCACCCCATACTTACTTCCAGAGCGCGGCGCTACGATCTTCGGTGGACCGGGAACACGTCTGCACTCTTCAAAGCCGACCGCGACTGAGGAAATGCCGGTAAGCTGATAATGGAGTAAATGGGTTTTCAACTTTGTTGCATATCTCGGGCATTTTGGAATTTTGCACAAATTTTCAACATGGGGTTTTGGGACCCCTCCTCATGAATTCTGTCACTGTTATGACATTAATCGGTCGAAGGTGATTTACTTGATCGCGGAATCACCTTTGGTTCGATAACCTGAGACAGTGGCAGTGTTCTAATGGTGGCCTCTCAAAAGGCTATGTTGCAAATTTGGTGAAAACCAAAAATGGCTGTTTCATTTAGTTTTAATGCTATGCTAGAAGTTGTTAACACGCTAGTAACTTTGCTAATTGTAATATTTTCACACCAGATTTTCAACATTGTCATTTTCTACATCTCCTTGTGAACAGTACAGCTGTCATTTTCTACATCCTGGCGAAATGCGTTTCCGCACTTCCGGTACACAATCAGCAGTCGCTGTGGGAAATCAGTGTTCGGGCAGATTACAAAATGACAGTGACACTGTTCATGAGCAGAGGTCCTAAAATGCCTATGTTGAAAATTTGGTGACAATACTCCATAAAGTGACTGTGTTACGAGCATGCGTTGCGCAGTTGCTTCGCACACTCGTAACTTCACGAATTCACAATATTTTCATGCCAGATTTTCAACATTGTCATTTTTCTACACCTCTTTGTGAGCAGTACAGCTGTCATTTTTCACATCCTGGCCGAAATGTGTTTCCGCACTTCCGGCGCGCAATAGCGCAGTCGCTGTGGGAAATCTGTGTTTGGGGCACATTACAAAAATGACAGTGACACTGTTCATGAACAGAGGTCATAAAATGCCTATGTTGAAGATTTGGTGAGGATACACCATAAAACGACTGTGTTACGAGCGTGCGTTCGCAGTTTGCACGCACGCTCGTAACGTGCATTTGTAATATTTTCACTGTGGATTTTCACCACTGGCATTTTTCCACACCTTTTGATGAACAGTACAGCTGTCATTGTACATATTGTGCCCGAAATGTGTTTTCGCACGTCCGGCGCAGAATAGCGCGGTCGCTGTGCGAAATCACTTTTTGGGACAGTTTGAGGAAATGACAGATGCACTGTACATGAGCAGAGGTGCTAAAATGCCTGTGTTGAAAATTTGGTCCCAAAAGTCCATAAAATGACTGTGTTACAAGCGTGCATTGCGCATTTCCCACACACCCTTGTAACTTCGCAAATTTGCAATATTTACATGCCACATTTTCAACACTGCCATTTTTTTACACCTCC
This sequence comes from Neoceratodus forsteri, assembly GCA_016271365.2. Taxonomy (NCBI): domain Eukaryota; kingdom Metazoa; phylum Chordata; order Ceratodontiformes; family Ceratodontidae; genus Neoceratodus; species Neoceratodus forsteri. Next base: position 1,101,673,068 of record CM057451.1, read on the forward strand.
TTATGAACAGTACAGCTGTCAGTTTTCACATCCTGCCCAAAATGTGTTTCCGCACTGCACTACCAAAGCCAATGCCAGCGTGACAACATTCGGCATTGACAAATGCCTGTTACTCCTGGCCTTGCCGCAGGTTTTAGGTGCCTCCCCTACCCCTAGCTTTATAACTCCCACTTCTGGGAGTAGTAAAGACCTTTATTTCTATACAGAATATAACTGTTAGGGCTAGATGTCCTGTTTACACAGTTGTCCTGTTACAGTGACATTGTAACATAAGTAGAGAAATGGTATTTGTGACATAGACAGCCAGTTCTGAGTGCTGCATCATTTTTTTTAATATAAAATGTGTTACTGACTGTCTCTGTTGAAAATCTGATGCTCCTAGAATGACCTCACTCATCCCCCCCCACCGATTTTAGCTAAAAGATGAAAGCCATAAGAAAGATGCTGACAGCATGTGAGTTCACACACATTCAGTTTTCAGAGACCATGTGTTACATGTAAGGCCTTAATTAAGGATCCTGTTGGTCTGAGTTAATTACAACCGTCGTTGCTATAACATATCCATTTTATGACGTTGGAAGGAAAACCCAGGTTATTACATAGAAGTGCGAAATCATAAAGATGCTTTCCTGTCCTGGAAGTGGGAAGCTTATTATGAGATCAAAAGAAGTGTCATTTGAAGGACATGAATTATGCTGAAGTTCCAGAATGTAATACTTTTGTATAAGATATATATTTTCATATATCCTGACAGGGAGGAGCTAGGTGAACTCCTGAAAAGAGGTGGGATAAAAGCCAGCATTTAATTTAGTCTGTTTTATTTCACAGAGACACATTTTTACCTAGACTCTGACAAGGACACATCTTTGGAGCACTTTAAGCAAGTACTTAGAGACTAAGTACTATAGTAGGACTTGCACTGTTTTAAACCTTGTTCTTTTAAAAGATTTGTATGTCTTGTGATATAATAGTTCTGTATTGTTGTGTTTTACATATTCTTATCTATTATAGTAAAATTCTTTTTAGAACTTACTTGGTCTGTCTTTGACTTCTTTTTATTTGTAAGAAAAGTATATGGTTATAGCAGACAATAGACATAAGCTTGAATGGTGATACCAAACTGGAAAGAGAAGCGTTTTAAATCTGAGGTCTTTATTAAAGTTTTAAAAGGGTTCATCTCTGTATACCTAGTTAGGTGCCCGTAGGCAAAGATATCTGGCCCCCCGAAGACAGATATATCTGAGCCTGTGCATTGGGTATGCTAACAAGAGGTTAACAGTTTGACTCCCTCCAGAACTTGAGACCAAAGGTTGATCCGAACTCACAAAACAGACAAGAGGGTTACCTTGTCTGTTACACTGTTCACAAGACTGCGCTCAGAGGTTGGCACTTTGGGAGCAGAGGGCCTGACTTGCTGAGTGGGTTTGTGACAGTATTCACATAGATTATAAACAAGGTCAAGACAAGACACTGCAGTAAAATGACGAGTTGAAGAATATACTTATATTAGTGTGTACAGAGTTTCAAGTTATATACAGCAGTATATCATGTCTCAATTCAAAAACAGTTGCCTGTCTCAGACAATTCCTTGTTTATAGATAGAAACAAAGAACTTGTCAGCAGATAAGGACCACTTGGCCCACCTTGCCTGCTCCTCTTTTCACTGTCTGTTCTGCCACTGCAGACCCTACCTGGTCTCTGGCCACCGGCCCCCTCCCACAGCTTTTTTTTATCACATCTCTATTTTTCCTCCTGCAGCCACAATCCCTGCCTACCTCCAGCCACCACTCCTCCTCACCGCCGACCCCGGAGTTGTGCATACCCAGCTGGCATATGCAGCTGTACCATTGAGAGGAGCCCCCTCTGATGCCCTCGTGCCCGGCCAGGATCCATTACTGGCACATGCCTCTGTCCAGGCATTTGCTGGCCAGTGAAGCTGTGGCTATCAAGCTGCCACGGGCTTTTTGCTGCCATTTTTCCTTCTCCTTATGTGATCCACTGGAGTGCAAGTGTGCAATGATGTCGTGAAGTGCTGACATCTGCCGCACTCCACCCCATCACCAGGGTCTGCTACAGAGTGATGATTCCCATGATCCCTCCCCAGGATGAGAGAGCAGTCCTCCGGATGCTCAATCCCATCCCTCCCCTGCTGACCCCTGACACCCCAGGCTCATGTCCGAACCCGGATCTCCTGCATGGTGTGAGGTGTGGTGTCCAGCGCCTCAACCCTCAGTGCCACCAGGCCGGCCCTCCCCAAGCTTTGATACCAGTTTTCCTTTATACCTAACCCATGCATGCTTGAAGCCCAGCACTGTTTTCACCCCCACCACTCCTGCTGGAAGATTGTTCCAGGCATCCACTACCCTTTAAGTGAAGAAATGCTTCCTTGCATCCCTCCCAAACTTCCCCCTCCATCTTCACTGCATGCTTCCTAGTTTAAAATGCTCCCTTCCTGTACCTTATTCACCCCATGAGGTATTTTAAGCTATCATGTCCCACATCTTCCTCCTCTCCTCTCTTCCAGGGAGTACATGTTTAAATCCCTCAATCTCTCCTCCTAGGAAATTTGGTGCAGCCCCTACACCATTTTTGTTGCTCTTCTTTGGATGGCCTCTACCCTGTCTATGTCCCTTCTGAGGTGTGGTCTCCAGAACTGAACACAGTACTCAAGGTGTGGTCTCACTGGTAACTGAAACAGGTTTATGGCTTTTTTTTTCTATTATTTGTTATACACCCCATGCCAACCGGTATCCTTTTACCAGTCCCCCCAGCCCCCTCTCCCTGACATCTACTGGGACTCTTCTCGATGGCATGGAGGTGCTCACCTGGCTGGGTGCAGAGCTTGTGGGGGATTACTGTCATCCTGCCGGTCGGCACCATTTTCCACCTGTTTTCTCCCATTCCCAGTCACGGTCGTGCATGAGCATGTGGAGGCAAGTGCACGCCACAGACCTGTGACACCCTCCCAGTGCATGCCGCATCCCAACCTGCACCATCACCGGACCTTCACCTGGTGGTGGCCGTGTGGGGGAGTGACAGGGACCCTCCTTGGGAGAGGAGAGCTACCTCCTGGCTGCTTGATCCAGCTCCCACTCCCCCCCAGCAGACCAACGACAACCCCGGCTCATTCCCAAACCTGGGTCACCGGCATAGCGTGAGGTGTGGCATCCAGTGCCTCAACCCTCAGCACCACTGTGGTTTATGGCATTTTTGAAAGCATCTAGTTTGGGGATTTTCCCGGGTAGCAAGCTCTCCTCTGGGTCTGGAAGATTAGAAGGTCATGGGTACTAACCCCATACCAAGTACTCCAGGTAATAATCATAGCTGTTACTGTAGTGCAATAGGAGAGGGGTGCTGTAACGCTGAGGGGCCATCCGTAGGTTAAAATGATAAAAAACGAGGTCCATTCTGCTCATCTCTTGTTATTGTTCAAGTAGAAATTAAAGTCAAGATGACACGTCACTTATCGCAGAAGGGTGGAGGAGTTTCTCCAGTGTCATGGCCAACATGCCCCACCAGTAAAACAGGTCCATGTATAATACAACCCCCGGGATTACCTGGAAATGAGCTGTCACAGCTCAGTGTGCCTTTCCTGGTCAAAAAATTGCAAATAAATAAATAAATAATGTACCTATAACTGTGCTCAATAGATACCTAAAGGGAAAAGGCATTTCCTTAGAAAATCACTGTATTGAGAAATGCACTTGTCAATAGAACTCTTTCATCTTCATTGTATTCTATTGCTGTGTTCCTTGGCTTGTTTTTATATTTTGCTTACTTCAGTTGCTGTACTTTATTATTTGTTCCTGTGGCATATCATCCTGGTACATTCTTGTGTCATTTTTTTTGTACATTCTCTTTCTGCTTCACTCGGCCAGTGCATCTCACAAAGGTGCTCTCTCAGCCAGGCACCTCTACTTCCCTGCCTGAAGCTCCCTTCCCATCCAGCACCCCCAACCAGACTTCCCAGCCCCCTGGATCACTGCCCGGGGAGGGCCTGCCTCTCCTACCTGGTGGCCTTTCTGAGATTAGAGGGTCCATCCAGTGGGGGGCTCGGCCAGCCTTTGTGGGAGAGAGCCTGACATGGGGATCTGGGTGCCTCATCACTTTCCTAGACCGAGCAGTGATTTTCTTCTTTGGTTGCCACTCGGAGCTCAGACATGCAATAACATCAAGGGCGCTACCTGCCGATGTCTGCTGCATCTCCGCCCCTGCATCTGCAGTGCCATTTGTTCCTTGCACCACCCCCAACTACCATCAGGAGCTGCACAGGAGTGGTGCATTCCCCAGATCCCTCCCTGGGAATGGAGAGCAGTCCTCCAGATGCTCAATCCCTTCTCTTCCCTGCCGACCCTCTATGGCCCGAGTTTGTTTCCGAACCCGGGTCACCGGCATGGCTTGAGGTGTGGCATCCAGCACCTCAACCCTCAGTGCCACAGGACTGGCACATTCTTGTGTAATTGTTTAATAAAGGGGAGGGAATGTGGGTAGAGGGTGACAGTGAAAAAGCAGGGATACTGAACGAATATTTCTGCTCAGTATTCACAAAGGAAGAGGAGGGGGAGTTACCTAAACCAAACAAGAGAAACACTCTGAAGATGGGGGTCGATACCAGTCCATTTACAGAAGAAAGGGTTCTGAAAGAACTAATAAAATTGAAGGTGGACAAAGCAATGGGGCCTGATGGGATTCACCCAAGAATTCTAAAAGAACTAAGGGTAGAACTAGTGACACCGCTGACTACTCTCTTTAACAAATCATGGGAGGATGGGGTGGTACCCGAGGACTGGAGGAGGGCAGATGTGATTCCTCTTCACAAAAGTGGGAGCAGGACAGAGGCAGGAAACTACAGACCAGTTAGTTTGACCTCAGTGGTAGGGAAAATGATGGAATCACTTCTGAAGGAAAGAATTGTTGAGTACCTAGAGGCCGGTGGGGCACAGGACCCAAGGCAGCATGGGTTCACGATGGGAAGGTCGTGTCAGATGAATCTAATAGATTTCTTTGACTGGGTGACCAAAGTAGTAGACCAGGGAGGCTGTGGACATGGCCTACCTAGATTTTAGCAAGGCATTTGATACAGTCCCACACAAAAGATTAATACACAAGATAGCCAGCCTTGGAATGGGTCCCAATGTGGTAGCTTGGATAAAAAATTGGCTAGACAACAGGACGCAAAGGGTAGTAGTAAATGGAGTACACAGTGAAGAAAGGAGGGTTACTAGGGGTACCACAGGGTTCAGTACTGGGACCGGTCCTTTTTAATGTCTTTATAAGTGACATTGCAGAGGAACTGGAAGGAAAAGTATGTCTCTTTGCAGATGACACAAAGATCTGCAACAGGGTTGATACACAAGATGGAGTGGAAAGGATGAGAAGGGACTTGGCAAGGTTGGAGGAATGGTCAAATGTATGGCAGCTCAGGTTCAATGCAAAGAAGTGCAAGGTAATGCACCTGGGAAACAAAAAGCCAGGGGAAGCGTACACAATGGAGGGTGAGATACTGACAACAGTAAAAATAGAAAGGGACCTGGGGGTAATTATATCAGATGACCTAAAGGTGGGCAAGCAATGTGAGAAGGCAGTAAGGAAGGCTGGGGGATACTGGGATGCATAGGAAGAGGCATCAATAGTAGAAAACAGGAAGTTGTTATCCCTCTGTACAGACAGTTGGTGAGACCTCATCTGGAGTACTGCGTGCAGTTCTGGAGACCCCATCTCCAAAGACATAGACAGAGTGGAGGCTGTCCAGAGGAGGGCAACCAAAATGGTGGAGGGTCTGCACCAGAAGACATACGAAGAAAGACTAAAGGAGCTTAATATGTATACCCTTGAGGAAAGAAGGGAGAGAGGGGACATGATAGAAACTTTCAAGTACCTCAAGGGAACCAACAAAGTCCAAGAGGGTAGCATCTTCCAGAAAAAGAGATATGCAAGAACAAGGGGGCACAATTTGAAGATAGAGGGGACGGGTCAGAGGTAATGTGAGGAAGTATTTTTTCACAGAGAGGGTTGTGGATGCATGGAACAGCCTCCCTGAGGAGGTCGTTGAGTCAAGAACAGTGGGGGAATTCAAGAATGCATGGGACAGGCATAAGGCAGTCCTAGTGGGGGGTAGGAGGAAGTAAGCTGTTGGTTAACTAGGATCTGCAGCTTATCTGTTAGGTAGGAAAATGGGCAGACTGGGTGGGCCAGGCGGTCCTTATCTGCCATCAAATTCTATGTTTCTATGTTTCTATGTTGCTTATGAACTCTATTATGTTATATTATGTAACTCTATTGATTTATGTATGGTACTATCACAGGACCTTGTTGCAAATAAGCACTGCTCAGTGGAGCTTTTCCTGGTTAAACAAATACAACTTAGATCCTCATCACTTAATGCCCAGTACACCATGATTAGATCCACACGCATTCTTCTATATTCCAGCCTGAACAGGTTAAGTTCTCACAGTCTGTGATCACATGTTAGACTGCATAATCCCTTAATTGATATACTTACTTCTCTGCACCGATTCCAGTATATAATTACTGACAGAAATGCTATAGGGTGGCCAAACCTGAACGCAATACTCCATGTGGGGCCGCATCAAAGACGAATACAGGGGCAGTATCACCTCTCTGTCCTTGCTGACAAACTTTTTCCTGATATAGTTGACAATCTTATTGCACTTCTTAATAAAATGTTCATATTGAGCTGTCTACTTGGAAGTGTTAGAAATAACAATCCCCCAGATCCCTTTCACTGGTAGACTTCCTTAGCTGTATACCATTGAGAATATAGGATGCTTTCCTATTACAGTATTTACAACAGAATGTATGCACCACTGTACATTTATCCAGATTAAAGGACATTCTGACTTGGACTATACTCAGGATGATACTCTAATGGTTCTTGCATGGCAGCAGTCCCCTCATCTGAATCCACCACCAGCTGACATTTGGCATTATCAGAAAATAGAAACATAGAAATATAGACTTTGATGGCAGATAAACCTGCCTGGCCCACCTAGTCTGCTCATTTCCCTACCTACAGGATAAGCTGCAGATCCTAGTTAACCAACTGCCTATTTCTTCTTATCCCCCACAAGAATTGCCTTATGTCTGTCCCGTGTATTCTTGAATTCTTCCACAGTTTTAGACTCCACAACCTCCTCAGAAAGGCTGTTCCATGCGTCCACCACCCTCTCTGTGAAAAAATACTTCCTCACATTGCCCCTGAACCGCCCCCCCCATCTTTAAATTGTGTCCCCTTGTTCTTGTACATCTCTTTTTCTGAAAGATGCTACCCTCTTGGACTTTGTTGATTCCACTGAGGTACTTAAAAGTTTCTATCATGTCCCCCCTCTCCATCCTTTCCTCAAGGGTATACATATTAAGCTCCTTTTGTCTCTCCTCGTATTGGCTTCTTTTGCAGACCCTGCACCATTTTAGTTGCTCTCCTATGGACTGCCTCTATCCTGTCTATGTCCTTGAGGAGATGGGGTCTCCAGAACTGGACCCAGTACTCCAGATGGGGTCTCACTAACTGTCTGTACAGAGGGATAACAACTTCCTGTTTTCTGCTGGTGATGCCTCTCCCTATACATCCCAGTATACCCCCAGCCCTCCCTACTGCCTTCTCACATTGCTTGCTAACCTTAAGGTCATCTGATATGATTACCCCAAGTCCCTTTCCATTTTGTTGCTGTTACTACCCCCAATTGTGTAATCTTCCCTGGGTTTTGTTTCCCAGGTGCATTATTTTGCACTTTGCATTGAATCCAAGCTGCCATACTTCTGACAATTCCTCCAACCTTGCCAAGTCCCTTCACCAGCCATCCTTCTTTTGTTATTTTTCCACAGATTTTGGACCAGTTACAACGAGTACTGATTGGTGTAATATGCTGTATTATCCCATGAGTTTCCTTTATTGTTAAATAGTATATGGTTACCTCTTGTTGTGCATGGATTTCCATTTTTTAAATGATTTTTGAGAGAATTAGAAATTATGTGCACAGCCAATGTAACATTTCTACGTCTCAAGTTTCCATTTTACAATCATATCAGAAAAATTGCCATGAAACATAGTGTGGATCACTGTAGCTACTAGCAGTAAGCGTTTGTGTTCTGTCATGCATTTTGGGTGAAAAGTCTAAAATTTCTTAAAATAATGGAAGGGCATATTCCAGAGTCTAGAAGGCTAAATAATGGTCTTCCAAAAATTTAAGGTGAGGAGTGGGGGTAGGCATGAGCCATGGGAGTCCCCCGCTGGCTTTCATAGGAGGAAACTGTCTGGATGTGACTGGACACTGGAAAATCTCTTTTTTGACTATTGCCAGAGAGGTGCATCTGAGATAAGAAAGGGGCACTGATCTTCAGGAATCTAGTTGGTAAGTTGTTCGTGAGGTGTGATAATCTTTCATATTTGGCCAGTTTTGAGATTTCACCCATCCATTCCTGTACAGTGGGAGGGGTGCAGGATTGTCAGTTGAGGAGCAATTCATGTTTAGCTTCCAGGGCCACTGGGAGGAGCCATTTTCTGGCCCCGAAACTCAGATGGTGGACAGCTCTGTCCCTGTCAAGTATCCATACAGCTGTATCCTTGGGGAGGGTAGTCTCGAGCTCCTCACTGTTAAATTCAATTACACTTTGCCAGTAGGTGGCAATTGTCGGGCAGCCCCAGGGTATGTGCAGTAGGGGGCTTGATGATTGGTTGTTCCTCCAGCAAAGGTTGATGGATAGAAGACCTAATTTGTGTAAGACCACCAGTGTGCAGTATCACCTATATAAAATCTTCTTTTGGATGAGCTGATATCGAATGTCACAGAATGCTGTGTATGCCTTTTGTAGTAAGGTCTGTCAGCATTCTACTGAGATGTTGATGCCCAGTTCCTCCTCCTAATTCAGTCTCTAATTTTGTATGGTGGCATGGTGGAGCACCAGTAGAAACCATATATTCTACCTCCAAGACATTTCAGGAAATGGGCCCTGCTATTAAGATGTAAAATCAGACACTCTTAGCATGATGGGAGGCTAGAACAGAATCTGCCAGAGACTGCATATCTAAGTTGCAGGTATCTCCAAAAGTCTTCTTGTGGAAGTGAAAAGGATTCAACTAATTGCTGAAAAGTGGCCAGTATCCCATATTTATTGTACATGAGCTGGTGTATTGTGTGAATACCCCTGGATTTTCAGGTTGGTCAGTGGAGGGGTTTACCATTTATTTGGTTATGGGGGTTGCACCAGAGGTGTTCCCAATTGCCCAAATGCAATGTCTTTCCAGAGACTCTTCTTAACTAGTAATTGCCAAGCTTTATGTGCAAAGACATGGGTAGGGGGTAGGTTGGGGGCTTGTAATGAGTGATGAGTATTATGGTGACTCCATGGAGGTAGTGAGCATTTGTTCCTCTCCGACTGTACCCAAAGAGTGTCATGGGTGGTCACCAGCAAAAGTCAGTGTACATTTTGGTGAATACCTGATGCTTGATGATCAGTGGATAGCCAGCGGCATCCCAACCCCCTTGTCACCCTGAGTACACTGTTTCTGAATACTGAATCTGGGTCTCTTTCCTTCCCATAGATAGGAGAACATTAGTTTCTCCAGTTGTGATTTTTAAAGCAAAAGAGTATTTGTGGGAAGTCCATTTTAAAGACTATCTTCCCCCAAATGTCAGGTTAAGATGTTTCCATCTGCTGAGATCTCGTTCTAGGTCAGAGATGGTTTTTTAAAGGTTTTCATGAAGCATTTGGCTTAGGTTTTTGGTGTGATGGTTATCCCCAGGTATTGCAGGGGGTCGGAGGACCACTTTAGGTTGAATAACACCGTGGATTGTGATGTGCAGGCTTTATAAAGTGGGAGGATTCTGTTTTGACCCAGTTAACTTTAAAACCTGAAAGGTGATGAAAGTTTGAAAGAATATTCAGCACTGTACCTCTGAAATGGAGTCCGCTGGTTGGATAATAGATGGAGAAGATCATCTGAATGGGCCAGAGTTTTAAGGGAAGTAGGGACTACCTTGATACCTTGTATGTCACTAGTTTGCCTTGGTAATCTGTGAAGTGGGTGCATGAGGAAGGGCACCATCCATTACGGCACACCTTCCTCGCACAATCCACTCATGGCAACCGACGGGTAGGGAGACCTGATGAAGGGTGGGCGAACTAGGCGACAGGATGTCATGGCACGCACGCATGCGAGGGGCTGGTGGAGCCAGCACGGTGAGTGGGCTGGGGGCTGGAGAGGCTGTAGGGGTGGTGCTGTGGTCATTGGTCAAGCTGTGGCGTGGCGTCGAGATTGGGCAATGGCTGGGGTGGCTGAGGTATTGGGTTGGGTCGGGCGCTGGTGCGATTTTATTGCGCCCGGCCAGGGTGCCTTTTATTTACTACTTTCCTCCCGAAATGCACCCCTGGAGTTGGGAATCCTTAAGTAGGGTGGTGCAGGTGAAGCCCCCTACGAGGGGGGGTGTGAGGGGCACAGCCCCCAACATAAAGTAGTAAAAATATGTCCTGGTGCCATTGTGCTGGTGCACCAGGGTTGTCAGAGTGCCGAAAATGTGTTTGGCACTCTGACTGAGCGATAACGGTGATCACCTTTAGGCATTTGCCATTATCACATAGACCTGTTTGCCTTAGTTTACATAGTAGTGGCTCTACTGCAAGCAAGTACAGGAGAGGGGCCAACCCTGTCTGGTACCCTGGTACAGTTTGAATTGTGTAGTGATGTCTCTGTTTGTATTCTAGCTACAGGGTTAAGAGTATAACTTGTTAGTCAGTGATGTAAAATTTGGGCCTATGAACACCTTATCTGTAACCTGATAAAGGTATGCCCATTCTCTACACTTTAGCTAACTACTCCCTGGTCCGCAGGGATAGGTTGGCGGCAAAACGTGGTGGCGGTCTTGCCATCTATTACAAAGACCACCTTTTTATAACAACCGGCCATCACCTGGCCTTGTCCACCTCATGTGAACACATCCATGTCACTGCTGCATTAGGAGCAAAAAAACTCCACATCGTCTGTGTCTACAATCCCCTCTCTGTGGTATGGCTGGGCTTCAGAACCTACTTGACAGGACCCTAGCAAATATAAAAAAATAATGAGGTTATAATCTTAGGTGACTTTAACCAAAATTGGCTGGGGCCTAATCATGGTTCCCTAACATCAGTGGCATGTAACCATAACCTACATCAGATAATAACTGAACCAACCAGGACAACAAATCCGATGGTTACAGGTACCCATTTAGACTGGATACTCACAAATCACATAGAGCATGTGCCTTCATCTGGGATCCTAGCTGATGCAATAACTGACCATGCTCCTATTTTCTGTGTATGGGCCTCAAGTGCCACTCCATCTCCCCCTCCTCGCTATGTGATGTTCACAAACTTTGCTAACCTGGATGCAAATGCTTTTCTTCAGGATATATCCCTTGTTGACTGGTCAGAGATCTACCACACAAACTGTGTTGGCGAGGCATTGAAAATCTTCCTCAACAAATTCTTGTTTGTTCAAAATCGACATGCTCCCAAGGTCACCAGGAGAGTCAGAGGTAAACAAACCAGATGGCTACATAAGGACCTACTAGGTGAGCTACATAAAAGGGACAACTACTGGAGGTGCTTCAAACAGTCTGGGTCGAGGTCTGATTTCATCACCTATAGGGCTCACAGAAACCTCTGCAAGAAAAAAATCAGAATTGTGAAAAGTAAATACTGCAAGGACCTGCTTACCAGCTCTGCGTATGACTCTAGGAAATTCTGGGCGCATATCAAATCTTTTCTTGGGGCATCCCAACCTAGCACACCACCAGATATGGTACTGAATGGGTCTCCTTGTAATGACCCTGTCATGATAGTGAATGCTTTTAATGCGATGTTCTCTGATCTGACCATGCATACTTCCTCCTTCAAACCCCAGGCAAGTCACACTCAGCCCTGGGCCCCAAGCAAGACACTTTACCCCACTACACCTCCCCCTATATCTCCATATACCCTGCCTTTTTATTTTAAGGCTATTAGTCACAGAAGGTCCTCAAACTTCTGAAGTTCATATCTGACAATACCAGTGCAGGGTCAGACCTCCTTGAGCCAGGCCTTCTTAAGCTTGCTGCTCCTTACATTGCCTTTTCTCCAGCAAAAATCTACACGCTGTCCCTGTCCTGCTGCAGAGTACCTGACATCTGGAAAATAGCTTGCATAACCCCAGTCTACAAGAAAGGGGACAAGAATGATATAAACAATTACCGTCCAATTGCTATTCTATCGGTCCTGTCCAAATTGCTTGAAAAAGCTGTGGCCAATCAAGCAATCGAATTCCTCACAAAATTTAAGGTGCTTTCAGATGCCCAACATGGTTTCAGAAAGAACCATAGCACCTCTACAGCCTTACTAAAACTCACCTCTGATGTACTCGCAAATATGGACGAGGGGTACCTTACCGGTGCCATCTTTATCGACCTAACCAAGGCTTTTGACCTGGTTGACCACCCCTTACTCCTGGCTGGGCTGCTTAGTATGGGTTTCTTCTCTCCAGCTGTAGACTGGTTTAACAGGCTACCTGTCTGGTAGGTCTCAAATGGTGAAATTTCACTCTTCTATATCTGACTGTGCGTCAATAAATGTTGGGATACCCCAAGGCTCTATCCTGGGGCCACTTCTCTTCCCATTATTTATTAACAATGTTCCTGGTGCCCTGGCAAACTGCTCATTTCTCTTATATGCTGATGATCTTGTCATCTATACCAGAGATACCAAAATTGATAACCTAAATTCTGCCTTCTCCTCTGGCTTTAAGAACATTCAAAGTTGGCTCCACAACCATAAATTGGTTCTAAATGCCAAGAAAACAAAGGTCATGCTTCTTGGCTTGGCTGCTAAGCTCAGAACTGGTCCTTCATCCCTTACTGTACATGACTTAGAAGGAACCATACTTGAATCTGTGTCATCTTTCAATTATCTTGAGATTATGCTGAACCAATCCCTGGATTTCAACCTACATGTCCAATCCACCTGCAAGCAGTAAATAGTAAGCTGTGGGCTGCTTACAAGACAAGCTACATGCTAATGCCATATGCTGAACTTGCCATTGACAAGGGAATCCTACTTCCTACACTCACCTACTGTGCTCCTGTCCTTGTGGCTGCTCAGAAAACATCCCTCCTAAAGTGGGATGTTACTTACAATAGCAGTGTCAGTGGCTCAACAGGTAGCACACTAGCCTCTGAGGCCGGGAGATCAGAGGGCTGTGGGTTCAGTTCCTACATCTGGCACTTGGGTTAATATCCTAGTACTGACACTGTAGTGCAGCATGAGAGGGGTGCTGCACTTCTGAGGTGCCGCCTTTCGGATGAGACGTTAAACCGAGGTCCCATCTGCCTGGATTGGTGGTAGTTCAGGTGGATGTTAAAGATCCCATGGCACTTCTCGAAAAGAGTAGGGGAATTTTTTATTGAAATCAGAACAAATTCTCAACAAATATAGACAAATCAATATTCCATCATGATAGCTTTTTAAAGAAAAGAGAAAAGGGAAAAAAAACAAACAAAAAAAACAAATATGTATTAATTCATACAATAATCATTACACAGAAAAGAAAAAACAAAATAACAAAATACATGTAATATTCAAAGGAAGGAAACCACCAAGGAAATAAACAAAACATCTGCAATTTCACCCTGAAAATAAATAAATCTCAATTAATGGCCTACAAAGGCAAGATGTCTCCAAAGGTCAGACCATTGATGGAAGGGGAAATTTAATTTTTCCACCAATTTCCATTTACCTAACTCAGTGTTAATGATTTGAAAAAGTTCCCATGGAGTAATAACCTGTTGTTGCAGAATAAACCTGCATCGACCAATCCAAACCCAATATAAATATGAGCAAAAGAATACGGTAAGTACCATAATGCTTGCCCCACTCGGTAAGATGGAGTTATCCCAAAAAATAACAATTCTGATGTGGTTGGAATAGAACCAATCCCTTTCCATCGACTCTTTAACAATGTCCCAAAAATCTACAATATATGGACACTGTAAATATAAATGATCCATAGTTTCTATTTCATAAGGCAAGAAACACGGGACAGTACCGGTCTATTAAAGCCTTGTGTTTCTGATTTCCTTTAACATTTATTTTACCATGCAACCTAACCAAACAGTGTCCCATAATTGAACCAGAAGTCTAACGTCCTGAAATATAAGCAGAAATTTGTTTTTGTTCCAAGGAAGAAAATTCGTGAAAGTAAGTATAGTAAAATAGCTCAAAATAATTTGGCCATAAATTGCTTTCCTAGATTTGCTAACAACATCGTCGAACCGTACACCCCATTTCTTAATGCTATCAATAACACCATCCCATCTACAAGGGAGACGAGGAGATCTCTTGTTTTTATGCAAAAAAGCATTGTTTGACCATTCCAAGAACACACCATGTAAGGTGTCCCTACTCCACCTACACCACAAACATTTTGAACCCGTGACTAAAGGGACAATAATCACATTAAGAAAAATCGTAAAAAAAAATACCACTGGGTGAATCATATTTAAACCCCCATATTTAATAGGGCCATATAAAACCTCCCGTTTAATAGGATTCAATCTACTGCCCCAAACACAGGGGAAAAAAACCCATCAATGAAGTAAACAGACATGGTGGTAAAAAGAAAATTGAACTTACAAACAAAAATTCAGGGATTAAAAAGGATTTTAGCAGAAAATTTGTCGTTTTTTTGACAATTTCCACCGGTTCCATAATTTAACCTTAGAATGCCCCACATTCAAGACTCGTGACCAATTAGTATATGCCATATCGTCTCCCCCAAAATAAATCCCAAGAATACGAAAGGGCACCCGTGAAATGGGGATATCACCAAGACGATCCTCTTGGTCGATAAATCCTGCAACATTCAAACAGCACGATTTGGACATATTCAACCTAGCACCAGAAATTTTACCTAATTCTTGGAGTAAAGCACAAGCCAAATGTACAGAATGGACATCATTAACCAATAAACATATGTCATCTGCATATGCAGGCACCTTAGTCGGCAAGGACATACCCATACCTAAAGGATAAATATTGGAGGAATTCTGAAGAATGCGTAATAAGGGGTCTAGTGTAAAAACATAAAGAATAGGACTAAGGGGACAACCCTGCAGTACTCCTTTACGTATCAAAATCGTTTTCCCCATCCATCCATTCTCATAAGGTGTAACACCAGCTAATGCATAACATAACTTTATCCGTTGTATAAATAAATCTGGAAAACCATAGGACGCCAAACAATTCCACAAAAAAACATGAGAAACCCCATCGAAAGCCTTAGCTTGATCCAAGCTAACAATGTACCCTTTTCCAACTGATGTAGTCAATGAAGTCCTACTGTCCAAGATTTCTCTGAGTAACAGTAAGGCTTCAGTAAGACGCCACCCAGACACTGAACAAAACTGTGTAGGAAAAATTAATCGAGCCATCCTAGACATAATCCTGTTGCCAAGTAATTTAGCAAAGATTTTAAAATCAACGTTAAGCAAGGTAATAGGACGCCAATTTGTAAGTTCTGCTCTATCACCTGATTTATACAAAAAAATCATTAAACCTTGATACATAGAAGAAGGCAAATAAAAATCTGACCACATAAAATTAAACACTTCTAAAAAATCAGTTGGGATGAGACTCCATAGGATCTTATACAGTTCAACAGTCAAACCATCCGATCCAGGAGCTGTATCCCCCTTCATAGAAAGAATAACTGACTCCATCTCTAATGAAGTAAATGGTAAAAGTAGTTCTTCCTGTGATACAGAATCTAAGTGCGGTAAAGCCGCCAAATTCAAAATTTCAGTACTAAAACCTATATCAGGAACTGGAGTCCCAAATCCAAGGTCAATATATTCTTCAAGGGTAGACATAATACCTTCATTATCAGAAACCAACATTCCTTGTGCGGAAATTAAATTTTGGAACACTTTCTTCTCTGTACGTTTATAGCAATTTTGAAAGGGATTACCTTGGTCCAAATTCCCATGGGTACCAAATTTCTGTTCATGTTGCAGAGACAGCATTCTATTATATTGGAATAACTCCATCTGAACACGAATTTTTTGAATATCAAAAACTACATCCTCCCTTCCCAAATGATATTTCGTAAGTAAAATCCCTAGACGGTGCCTCAATTGGAAATACTGAGAATATTTAGACAGTTGTTGATTTTTGCCTACTGCTAAAAAACCCGTGAGACAAATCTTCAAATCTTCCCACCATAAACCCAAATTGTCATAAAGAAACTTACGTAGTCAATTTATCATTAAGAATCTCTGTTAGGAGGACAGAACCAAAGGATTCTGTAAAGAGTGGAATTCAATTTCCAGTATCCCGGGCCAGCGATCCTACTCGAGGGAGAATCCATATCAACTCCAAGCAAAACATGGTCAGAGGATTCAATAGGGATGGAAACCAGATTCCCACAGGACAAAATTTAGTAAGAAAAATCATATCAATGCATGAAGCTAACCTTCCCCTATAATAAGTAGGTTTCAATGACTTTGAAGACCTAACAAATACGTGTTTCAACCCAGCATGAGATATTAAGTCCCTCAGGAAAGCCCTATCACAATACACTTTGTTGAGAGGCACTTCCTTCAGGACATTAATATTAAAGTCTCCACAAAGAAAAACAAGCCTATTCATATAAAAGGGTTGGATTTTCTTTCAATAAAGAGATCCTCTGGGCTTTAACTTGAGGACCATAGATATTAATCAGTCTGCAAGACACTGAATTAATAACAACGTCTAACAAAAAAGCCGGCCAGGGTCAATATCCACTAAACGAAAACATGAAACATGAGTTTTGAAACAAAACCCTACCCCACTACAAGAATCCAATCCTGCTGACCAAAGGACAGCCGCCCTTCCAATCTCTTGTAATCTGATCAATCTCTAATGACGAATGAATTCTTGTATCCTGAAGAAAAAAGTCATAAGGTAACTGAGATAGAATACCAAAGGTAACAAGACGTTTCCTTCCTGATAACACACTATTTACATTTAAACTAGCAATACGCAACCCTATCCCATCAGGGAGGAATGTCTACTAATTTACCACTAGAATGAGTGACTCGTTTCATCTGAGTTTTAGATTGATGTTTTTTAGGCGGGGCAGTACTAGGAGCAAGGGGCGGAAACGGGTCAGGATCAATACCTGTCATCGGGAGATCCGAATCCACCTGTTCACTCCATGAAAAGGCTGAAAATCTATTTGACAAAGGCAAAGGAGAAAGAGGAGTCCTTTCCTCAGTTTGAGACCGATTTTGAGATTTCAGAGGAAATAAAAATTCTTGTTCCGTGGCGAAATGTCTGATTTAGGTCCAGGAACTGAGCCAGGTGGAACCCCACCAGTAAGTGCATTGTGTTCAGAGGGACCTGGGAAGATAAACCTAAATGGGTTAAATGTTGTTGCTCCTGAAAAGTAGCCAGAGACAAAGTTCGGACAGGGAACCTTGTGGAATAACTGGTGACTGGACAAGGTCCACTGTCTGGGAGCATGATGGACCTGAAGACATACGGGAAAGGGAAAGAGGAATTTCCTCATCTCCCAAATCAGAATGAGAAAGGGGGGGAACTGGACCACCTCCCCGTGGAACGATGTGACATATTTCCCCGACCCCTACCTCGACCAGAAATCAATCTTTCATTAGGTTGCACAGGTACAGAAAACCGCTGTTTCACTTTGTCCAGGTAATAATCTTGGTCTGAATCCCTTCTAAATTATGTGCTGCCTAAGGGCACTCATGGAAGGAATGTTCTTCTTCCCCACATAAATTACAAAAGGGCGGGCAGTACACTGAGGGCAGTATGACCAAGCATCCCACAGTGAAAACACGAATCTGATCACAATCTACATTGAGATGAGTGAGGGCCCACATTTATAACAACTCTTAGGTTGACCAGCATA
Source organism: Neoceratodus forsteri (assembly GCA_016271365.2). Lineage (NCBI taxonomy): Eukaryota > Metazoa > Chordata > Ceratodontiformes > Ceratodontidae > Neoceratodus > Neoceratodus forsteri. Next base: position 1,101,691,006 of record CM057451.1, read on the forward strand.
AAACAGGACCCCCCGATCTCTACCCAAAAAAAAGGAGCTAGGCAAATGGGAAATCCCAGCCTCGGTTTGATTCAACTGTACCCGAAATATCCATCCCCCATTCCAAAATCCATTTGCATCAATAATAGGTTTAGGTTTCTCCATAATAGTACATTTTTTCTCTAACCAGAAAGAAATATCATTTATACAGACCCCCTCATTCCGAAACAATATGGTAACTGTTTTAAAGGTCGGTTTTGTTACAGGGATGGCTCTAAAATCATGCCACACCCCGAAATCTTTAACAGAATAATATAGTGTCCAAAATTTGTCCAATAAATGCATAGAGCAAAGGCTAAGATCATACATCCTTTCACCTGGTGCATGAATAAAAGCATACACCTCTGATGGTGCAAAGCCCAAAGAATCCTTAATCAATGTTTTCCCTACCCATATTCTGTCAGGGATTACAGGAGCAGTCCCAATATATTTTAACTGTACCAGAAACCGTCTCTTTGCCGCTTCAGCAGGCTTGCTAAACAATCCGGCAAAGTTTTAGTTTGATCCTTATGTGCAGCTTGAGGCCCAGCATCCACACCCTTAGCTTGCAAAGGAGAGTTCGGCACCTTACCATTTTCAGCAGGAATGACAACAGCCACTGAAGCATGTAAGGGCAGCCGGCCATCTAAATCAATTTTGTCCACATTACCCACCAAAGCTGGAGACTCCATAGTAGGCAAGTGAGTCTCTTGTCGTTCCACCACCAATTCCGGAATCACCGTCGAAACAGGAATAGGCACCAAAGGCAGAGAATCTGGCAATGGAACAGCTGGGTCAGAAACCCAACGGTCTCCGACTTGTACCCAACCGGCATTCTGTAGAGCCAGCCCTGGGGTCCAGTCTGCATCCGAAACTGGCCTCGAAATGATGACATCATCAACCAAAGCAGGGTCCACTGAGGAATGCAGAGTTGAATCCATAGAATCAGCAGCTACTTCCTGAGGAAAGCGCTTGCTACTCCCAGGTAAAGGGCTTTGCCCTGAACGTTTTCTTTTCCGTTCATCTAAAGTTAACTTCCTGGCTAAAAAATCACGTTCGGCAGCTGAAATTAGATCCATTAACTGCTGCTTCCGAACCTCTAAATCCCGTTTAAGTATTTCTTCATCAGGATCAATTGACCCTGAACCAGAGTCCAATACCTCAGTATGTTCTTCAAGCTGAACGTCCTCCGACTCCAAATTCAAAGTCTCCATTGAGACAACCCGACGACTTTGCTCCAAACGGAGCTCTCCTCAGAACGACCCGCACCATCCATAGTCAGAGGCACACTGACCTCCATTCGACTCTCCTGCAGCGCGACTGCACGATGTGCAGCAAGAGTAGGGGAATTTCCCTGGTGTCCTGGCCAAATTTCCCTCATTCACTAAAAAAAATACCACCAACAATTTAATCTGGTTCAACATCAGTCGGCATTCATCTGTATCCCCTTCCCCCGGGTCGTGCCTGAAAATAGACAGGATTTGTCTAGTGCACTTACCTGGTCAACAAAAGCTAAATAAATAAATAAATATGCCACTACGCATCCTCAGCCATGTGATTAAAGCACTGTTGTCAGCTATATGCCGACCTTGGGTGGCTGTCCCCCTCTGCATCTCGGCATGACTACCTGGGCTCCCAAATTGATTCTATCCTCAAGCTAAAAGTACCGAAATCTCTGGATGTGCTACTCATTCTTCTAACCTCCGCTCATGGACTTTGGTCAGTTGACAAGTCACTCCTAAAAGTCCCTAGATGTCATACCTCTAAAGGCACTAGTGCTTTCAGGCATATGGCACCTCAATTTTGGAATACTCTTCCTCTGGCGCTCAAGCAGACGGAGACCCATAAACAATTCAAGAGCAAACTTAGGGGTTATCTATTGGGTACTGACCCTTGTACTTGTTTTGACCCCACCTGATTTAACATGTGCTTTTGCCTACCTCTTAGTTATGACACCTGCACTTGCTGCCCTACATAATTTCCGATTTGTACTCATCTGATCCTTAGGACCTCTACTTCTCCTCTCTACCTCTCCCCTTTTTATGTTCGCTTGCGCAAGGAACGTTTTGGGAGAGTAGCACACTTTGGAGGTGTCCCTCTCCCGTTAAATCCACTGCTCAGTTGAGCAGGTGTGGCGGTCCTGCACCAATGGGTGCGGGAGCTGTGTATGACAGCGGTGGTCTTCACTTCAAAGAAAACCACCGCTGTCATACAAACACTAATCGCCTGCCCTTAAATCCTTGCTGCCATGCTGGGAGCCCACCCCAGTGTGGCAAACCTCCTGCGTTGTTTGCCGACAGGGGGTGCCCAATCCCCCGTCAGCTCCTCAGCCCCCCCAGCCATCCTTGTGCCACGCTGGGAGCCCACCCCAGCATGGCAAACATCCCACGTCGTCAATTAAAAAAAAAACCTGTAAAGTAAAAACGGTCCCACGCAGTCTCCCCGCCCTTCCCACAACCTGCACCCACCCACTGCGCACCCTGCCTCCCCACACCCCCCACCCCATACTTACCTCCAGAGCTTGGCGCGACGATCTTCGGTGGACCGGGAACACGTCTGCACTCTTCAAAGCCGACCGCGAACTGAGGAAATGCCGGTAAGCTGTATAATGGGCTAGATAGGGGTTTCAACTTTATTGCATATCTCAGGCATTTTTTGGAATTTTTGCACCAAATTTTCAACATGGGATTTTTGGGACCCCTTCTCATGAATGATGTCACTGTCATGGCGTTATTCGGGCCCGAAGGCTGATTTCGCAGTCACTGCGCAGTCACTGTGGAAATCACCCTTCAGGCCCGAATAGCGCCATGACAGTGACATCATACATGAGAAGGGGTCCCAAAAACCCCATGTTGAAAATTTGGTGCAAAATTCCAAAAAATGACTGTTTTACGAGCGTGCTTTGCAGTTCCTACGCAGGCTTGTAAGTTCACGAATTTTCAATATTTTCACTCCAGATTTTCAACATTGCCATTTCACCACACCTCATATGAGCAGTACAGCTGTCATTTTCACATCCTGCCCAAAGCGTGTTTCATATGTAGTGCACAATGGTGCAGTCGGTGTCTTGATCAATGTATGGGATGCATTAAGAAAATCACAGTGACACTGTTCATTAACAGAGGTCTTAAATGGCTATGTAGAAAATTTGGTGAAAAATTCCTAAAAGTTACTGTTTTATGAGCGCGTTACGCAGTTCCTCATACGCTCGTCAGTTCTCAATTTTCAATATTTCCACTCCAGATTTTCAACATTGCCATTTTACCATGCCTGCTTATGAGCAGTACAGCTGTCATTTTCATGTCACCCAAAGCGTGTTTCTGCCCATGTAGCGCACAATGGCGCAGTCGGTGTGCGAAATCAATGTATGGGACACATTAATAAAATCACAGTGACATTGTTCATGAGCGGAGGTCTTAAAATGGCTATGTTGAAAATTTGGTGAAAAAATTCCTAAAAATGACTGTTTGACAAGCGTGCGTTGCTCAGTTCCTACGCGCGCTCGTACGTTTGCGAATTTTCAATATTTGCACTCCAGATTTTCAACATTGCCATTTTACCACACCTCCTTATGAGCAGTGCAGCTGTCATTTTTCACATCTTGCCCAAAATGTGTTTCCGCCCATGTAGCGCACAATGGCACAGTCGCTGTGCGAACTCAGTGTATGGGACACATTAAGAAAATCACAGTGTCACTGTTCATGAGCAGAGATCTTAAAATGGCTATGTTGAAAATTTGGTGAACAAATTCCTAAAATAATTGTTTTATTAGCGCATGCTAGCAGTTCCTACGACGTCAGAAGTTTGTGAATTTTCAATATTTTCACTCCAGATTTTCAACATTGACATTTTACCACACCTCCTTATGAGCAGTACAGCTGTCATTTTCACATCCTGCCCAAAATGTGTTTCCCGCCCATGTAATTGCACAATGGCATGATCGATTGTCTTGAAATCAATGTATGGGACACAGTAAGAGAATCACAGTGACACTGTTCATTGGCAGAGGTTTTAAAATGCCAATGTTGAAAATTTGTGAAAAAATTCTAACAATGACTGTTTTACAGCGTGTGTTGACAGTTCCCCACGCACGTCAGAGGTTTGCATTATTTCAATATTTCCACTCCAGATTTTCAACATTGACATTTTACCACACTTCCTTATGAGCAGTACAGCTGTCATTTTTCATATCCTGCCCAAAACGTGTTTCCACCTATGTAGCACACAATGGGGGTAACAAAAAGGTCGTGCTGAAATTTTATTGTACAAATACCAGCAATCGCACAGGGCATTAGGATAAAGCACCATACATGCCAAACACCACTGCAAATACCTGCAAGCGAATGTTCGGCATTGACAAATGCTTGTTTAAGTTTGCTTGCTCGCATGCGCAAGAAACATCTTAGGAGAATACGACTTGCTGGAGGTGTATGCCTGTCCCTGCCAGTGAAGTGCTCAATCGGCATGGTGCATCCCATATGCACCAGTGGAGGTGCGAGATGTGTATAGCAGCAGATTGAAAGCAGTGGTGTTGGCTTCAAAAAAATGGTCCACTTCAATCACTGCATGAAACATGTCTCCACGGTACATGCATGCTACCTCTTACTTTGCTCGCCATGCCCTGCCGTGACACTGACATCCAGCAGAGTATACACCATTCTCGCAATCAGCGCTTGAAACATGTCTGCACTTTACATGCATGTTGTGCTACATGTTACCATTTTTTTTTATTTCATTTAATGCCTGCCTCTCCATCTCACCCGCCATGCTGCCTCCGCCATTACCAACAGACAGCCGAGCAGCATTGCCAAGATGAAGAAAGGGAAAACCCTATTTTTTTTTTACCTCACTTGGAGGACAACTGTTTCAGCAGTCAACCTTCCCTCTCTGCACCCTTCCATTCCCCAGTGCAGAAATCCTCGCCACCGCCCCCTCCCCGTGCGGTCATTTCTTCCTAGCGCCCTGCTCTACTGTACGGACCGGAGTTCTCAGCCCAGCGGTGTCCCAGTCGAGAGGCGTGGACTGAAGGTGGGGGCAGCAGCTAGTATGCGGGGACAAATGAACAGGAACGGTGTGAGTCAAGCCACTTAAGATCGCATGGAGCGGGGAAATCCAGAGGATCGTTACCCACTGAGGAGAGAGAGAGACAGACTAAAGGTGAGCTGAGCCTGTAGCGTGGGGAACTCCATCCATTCCCTGGAATGTGTGGACAGTTAGGACGTGTCATCCTCCAGCATGCCTAGTCTGCTGACTGATGCGTGAAGGGCAGAGAGAAGTGTATTATGACACCCCCCCACAACACTTTGCATACATGCATGGACAGTCATTCATTAATAATGTTTAGTACTGGAAATGAAAAAATGCAGTGGGGGAACCAATCACCATTCTGTAGAATCGAACCACGAGGCCGACCATACTGTCTTTCCACATTTTGCTCCTAGAATGGAGTACTTGGTTTCATTTCCCTCCTGAAATTGAATTCTCTGAGTCCCCTTCCACGTTTCCACTACTGTTAATGTCTGTACAAGGTACTGGGGTGACTGACTTGCTGAGAACCTGTTAACTTTGCATTGCAACAAATATAGATGAGAGAAATCCCCAGTATGTTTTCCAAAGTCATCGGTGGTGAGACGCTAGAAGAGTTGTACTTTAAGGATCACTGTAAATCTGTGTTTTTGTTATGGTTGTATTACTCTGTCGCTGACTGTTGTTATTTGTATATATTGAGAGGAGCTGTTGCATCCATTGATGAGAGATAAGCAAAACTACAGTACAGATCACCCAAACCCAGCTAAGCCTGCTGGGCATGGGGGGGGGATACTGATTGAATGTACCACTGCTGTACAAATGACATAATATATACAGTACAAGCCTTCTGTCCTAGGTGGTTAGGTGAGTACCCCTGTCTGTGTTGTTAGTCACTGGATACTTTGGTCCCCACCTGGCACAAGTAAGCATAACTGAACAGGAATCTTATTAAACATTTCCATTTCACTCTCTGCAGGTACTCAATTATAGGAAACAAACACGGGGAAAGGGGAGAACATGTAGAGTTGCTTCTCTGATTTGGTAAGCATCTACAAACAAGAGAGTAAAAATAACCTAGGAGTGCCGAAGCTAGGCATTAGAAAACTTGGGTATTAGAAAAAGGGCTATGCCGGTTCTTACTGAAACCTTGATCTGTTAGTAGTTTAATTTAGACTTTAGTTCTCCTGGGGGGGTAGATTGTGGCAGTTGTGTTTAGGAAGTGGAGCCTGAAGCTATTGCATAAGTAATGTGTACACACACACACACACACACACACACACACACCATAATGAGTACTATCAGAGGGCGTTAACAGGAGTTGAATCATCCTGCTCCAGCTCCATAATTTTAACTGGGCTAATCATCAGGTTCACTGGCTGCTAGCTCTCACTAGGAGGAGTGCTTGGGTTGTACAATTGCACGGGAGCCACAAAGCGTCAAAGCACTTGCCAGGAAAGAAAAAGCACCCACTTGTGTAAAAAGAAAAACTAATTTTGCAGTGGGAAAATAAACTTGGGAAGTTTGAGCCCATGGGACAAACTTGAGTCAGCATCTTCTAATGCCTTCTTGGCCAGCTGCAGGGAAATGTTATTGATGAGGACTTATCTGATGCATATTTGTCCTTGCTGTATAACACTGTCACAGGTTGCCCTGCTAATTTATTCACTGCTGGGTTTGGTTCGTCCATATTCAGTTACAAATGTACTTAGTTTTGGTCCAGTATTTGATCAGTGGGATCTGCCACAGTTCTCTGAGTGTAACTTTGTGGAGGGGTGGGCTTTTTGCACTTATGTGTGATCTGCAGTGCTTTTGGATGTAAATGCAACAAGCTAGCAGTCTGCTGAGGAGTAGCAGAGAGAAAGTTTGTTTAGATTTGCGTATATAAGACACAGGATGCACATTTTGAGGTCTAATTAAGGCCATTAGTAAAATGATTATACAAAACAATATGCTTCAGCTGGCTGCAGTTATTAAACATGGAGCGACTGCTGAACGTCCGAGCGATATGTTTGATGTGCAGCTGAATACTGGCAGACACTATTCTGTGTGTTTGTTTTCCTTTTTCTTTAAGAGTTCATGGATTGTTATTCATTTAAGTGTGAACTGTTCCATTGTACAGCCTAACCCTTCCTTTACCAAAGGGCAGGGGTGTAACACAGACTTCACACAGCCTAGGAAACCTTCGGCCATGTAGTATTATTGACTGTATCATACTGAAGAATGTTTCTCTAAATCTACAGTTGATTGTATGTGCTCCTTCTTCTCACTACATTACATGTCTCATGTGCCGCATCACCTGTATACTCATGTATGTCCTCTTGTATCCTCCCGGGTCGTGCCTGAAAATAAGCATTCCTATGCCTAGTGCACCCACCTGGTTACCAAAAGCAAATAAATAAATAAATAAATATATTTTGTTCCCTCAATTGCCTTGTATCCTGTCCTCCTGTTTGAGTTTCTTGCCTCCCTGCCCCCTTCATCTCCCACCCACAGCATCCAGCCCCCTCCCAGTCCCGGCATGATACATGCTTTTTTTTTTTTTTTCCATCTTGTTATGTTGGATCGCCTCTGCTAAGGTGCCAATTCTAAATGGCACTTTCACACTTGTGTGAACTTCTGTAGTCCTCATTCTCACTCTTCAAAGCGCTGGGTTGATGCTGTCTGTCTGGTGTGCAGCAACAAGATGGCTGGGTCACTGCTCCACTCCCCGCTCTGTGTGGTTACTTGCAGGTTTGCTCATTTTTACTATCAAATCTGTTGTATTCCCTGGCAATTCTAAATTAGCTAAATGAAAGCTTTCTTATTTTAGTATTTTACTTGCAGTGGTAATCTTTTTTAGCACTTTCAAACTTTTTTAATAATTTGCTGTTTGCTCGAGAGACACACTGTCGGTAATTTTAGATCAAACCAAGAGATTTTACTGCCTGTTGTTCAATAGCAGGGCAACTTTCAGTAGTCTTTGGAAGATGACCTGTCCTTTGATGAGAATGCCGGTGAGGTTCTCAGATGCACTATATGTGTTGAAATGCCCGATTTATAGTTTAAGAAGGTATGATACCATTGGGGGGTCTCAATAAGCACCAGATTTGCCAAATTTACTACATTAATTTTATTTCCCTTTTTATTTTCTCATGTGACAATATAAATTCGGGCCTGGAGAAATGAGTATAATGGAGGTTTGGGGAACCGGATTTTATGTTGCCGAGGTTGAAAGAGCTAATTCTGTCATGAAGAGTCGAAAAGATTTAAAAATCTGCTGCCTAAACATTAGAGAGATTTGTCCCTGGAAAGGTTAAAGAGCTCTCAGGTGGGTAGATTGCTTGCGCTTACTGTTCTAAATCATTTGAACCCCAAATTAGGAAAGGAGTGTAGGGCCCGCACTGATAACTACTGCTCATCCTTTCTAATGACATGGATGTAACTTCAGATCTGGGGAAATGCTGGTTTGTGGTATTTTCTCCCCCCCAGGTACAACTTTATATTCGATACAATTTGGTGCTCTTTTGTTCTTTTTTACATTCTCAGTCATATGAGGGAGATGTGATAGATATTCCCCTTCTGACTAACAGCTGCTGTTTGGCATTCGGTGAGTCTTGTTTGTTTTGAGAGGGAGCTCTGTAAGGCCCTGTCCACACTGCAGCCTGAAAACCCTTCTGTAATGTTACAGAGGGTGTAAACCGCATCGGTAACGATGTGCGTTTACACTAGTAACGTTACAGGAGGCGTTTTTGTAACCATTACTGAAACCACATATGAGGTGGTTTCAACAGCGGTTATGAAACAGGTCCCGCCCTGGTACCGTTACCGGCGGTAGTGTGGACTGCTGGTAACGGTTCCCTGCAGGGCACAAAGTGCAGCGCGAGCTGCATTGTGGGATCGGGCGCCGCTGTAACAGTCACCCAGATCCCGATGTGTGGACCGGCGGTGCTGGTCCCGTAACGGACACCGCCAAGGTGTGGACGCATTGCACCACTCCGCGGCCGTAACGGATTGCATCCGTTACCGGGTGCAAGCGGTGTAGTGTGGACAGGGCATTAGAGGCCTAGGCAGTGGTGGAAAACCTGCGGCCCTGCATCCAACCTCCCAAAGAAACTATCACTTTTATTAAGCTCCGAGGAGATAACGAGGTGTTTGATTGCCGTGGAGATAGTGTGAAGAAATCATATTGATGGTGGGGGTTGGAGGCTTGTTTTACTTTATTCTGGTTTAAAACAGTTGCTGGTAAAAGTTTGGGGTTGGGTACTGCTCAGGTAAGTTCTCTCCAGATTCCCTAGTCTGCAGTCTGCTGCATCCATCTGTCACACACACACACACACACACACGCACACGCACCCCCTCCCCACCTAACTGTCCTGGATTTCTATTTTTATGAAATGGTGCCAAGTTCTGCAAGGAGCTGGAATACAGAGGATTGGAACAGTCTGCAGTGGATGACAGTCCAAATAAAATGTTTTGTTCTTTTAATTATAGTACACCGTGGTCTGAGCAAACACACACACGCTGTTTGGTAAATTTACTGCTTGCGTGTTCATGGTGACTTTTGTTGTGACTGAATGTGCACTGAAATTTAAATGCTAGAAACTTGTGAATTAATTTTGCAGTTGGATACCTATCTCTTTGTTTACAACTGCAGTGGATGAAAGTCGGGGGTTGGGTATTGTCAGGTGTAGCTCAACAGCTTATGGGACAGTGGGGTGTTTTTTAAAAGTCGGGTGTTTGGTTTAATTTATTTATTGTTTCAAACAGCTTTGGTGGTGAAATTGTGGCTGAAAGCAGGTCAGAGAATCAATTTTCAGCAATAAGGTTTGTGGTTTTGAAAGTTGGGGAATGGGTGCTTGCTTAACTTTCTCATTTACAGCAGCTGTGCATGACAGTCAGCAGTCGGGTTCAGTGGAGTTACTCTGAACTTTAGAAAAATATGTCACCCAGAAGTCACATTGAAATACAGTATTTCTTTAATATTTTGTACAGTATTTAATACTTTTAATGCAGTTTACAACTTTTATTGAAGTTTCCAATCCTTTTCATAAAGTTTATTACAATCAAATCTGTAATTTATAATTGATTCTATGGTAAAGGGGGTCTTGTGGGGGTCGCACATGGTCCTGCAGCCCTCAGGGGTGTTTGAGGACCGCACCTGTGGCCCTTTGGTTATCATAGGTTGCCCATCACTGGCCTAGAGAATCATTATGTGTCTCCATACTCGATTGTTAAACCATTTTTCTCAATAAGAATGATTAAGGTTTTCTGTTTGCGTAATAGCACTCCTAGGAAATAGATTGGAGTGGTATACTGATGCTGAATATATTAAGGTGCACTTCTAAAAACATTTTTGCTGTACTCCTTCATATAGGAATGAGGTGTCCGACTTTGTTTATACATTTACAAATTAATTGGAGCAGCATAATGTCTATTTGTACATGCACTTCGATAAGTGTCTTTAGATATTAACTTTAATAGAGAACTAGTTTGGTCTAGTTACGGCTGAAGGAGAACATTATTATGTAGGTGTGGTGCCACTGATGTATATGCATATGATGGAGTGCTGTGATTTGAGATTATTCCTGTGTGCTCGGATTGCTCTGATCTGTGCCACTCATATAATGAACACCTTTCACAAACAAGAGAAACATCTCTGATTAGATGTAATGCATGCTTTTCTTACTAGAAAGTTGTGGTTCTGGCATTGCAATCTGCAGCCTTTATGACAAGAGCGTTATCGCAATTATATTAACATGTTTAGCACCCATAGTTTAAACTACCCATTAATTGTATACTTCAAACAAGGACGTGTGTGTGTGTGTGTGTGTTAAGAGAGATAGAGATAGAGATAGAGAGAGAGAGAGAGAGAGATTCTGTTAAAAAAAAAGACATACTTGGTTCACAGTGCAAGGAAAGGAAAAACTGGTCCCAGTTCCTGGATCCTTCTGATCGCTGCACTAGAGCATGTACGTTCAAGCAGTGGTGAAGCCTTGCTAGGATAGGTGGAACCAAATGCCCCCCGCCCCCACCTGGGGAACACACCAGCACAGGTCAGGAAAACTTGAAATAAATTCTTGTCTTTTTATTAGTACATGTTACTTTCAATTACACTTCACCTTCTAAAATGTTCAAACTAGTCAACTCTCAGTTATCTAGAAAATTTATTTAAAAAAATGGCACAAAACACAGGAATTGCATACACCAAAAAAAAACCCATCCCCTGTAGCACCGATACTGAAACGGATAACAATAATCCTTTAGTGAAACAAAGTGCTGTGTGCTTAAAACATGAATATGAAATAGAAATTGTTGCACTGTGATTATCAATCCAATGTGCATGCACAATAAGCAATTCTCAAAAAGATCTCAGGAAGTTCAAGAGAAAATAAACACATTTTGCCTGGTAAGCTATCATGGGACAAATAGCCAGACCTTTGAGATCCTAAAAATGGCAAAAGTGGCACAGCCAAATTCATTTAATGTCAAAGGAGATGAAACCCTCAGGTAAAGCTCCTCACTGAGCCACTGTATATAAGCAGAGCACCAGAACATCCCCATTTGGGTCATCTTGCATTGGCTGTGAAGCTTATAAGGCAGAATTTATATATCCGTGCCCAACGACCTGCTTTGCAACAAGGTAGACTATTCACCTTTGCGCAAGCAATGATTTGTTAAAGGGTTAATATTTTAGGGCTAGGCATGAAAAGGACAAAAGTCTCCACTCTATACTCCTATACAGCTGACAGACCCACAGGTCTGCAGCACATAAAGTCAGCATATTGGAACTTGCATCTCCATCTAGGCCAAAATATGCCACACAAAAGTCAAAGTAGCCACTACAGCAAGGTGCAATGTGAACGAGCTGTTGAATGGAATAGTCACTTATTTCTGGACCATTGCCCAGTATCACCATACTTAGTAGTGCTGGTTCAAAGTAAATGGTGCAGGATAAAGTCTGAGATCCCTGCCCACAGCACCCAGTTGAGCGCCGGGGCTACGCTCTGCCAGCGGGCGGTCGGCGACCGCTAAGCCAACTCAGGGGACCACGAGGCTGGGAGGGACATCGAGGAAAGTCTAAGATCCCTGCCTGCAGCACCCAGTTGAGTGCTGGAGCTACGCTCTGCCAGTGGGCGGTCGGCGACTCCTAAACTGACTCAGGGGACCAGGAGGCCGGAAGGGACATCGAGGAAAGTCTGAGATCCCTGCCCACAGCACCCAGTTGAGTGCCGGGGCTACGCTCCACCAGCGGGCGGTCAGCGACCGCTAAGCCGACTCAGGGGACCACGAGGCCGGGAGGGACATCGAGGAAAATCTGAGATCCCTGCCCACAGCACCCAGTTGAGCGCCGGGGCAATGCTCCGCCAGCGGGTGGTCGGTGACCGCTAAGCTGACTCAGGGGACCACGAGGCCGGGAGGGACATCGAGAAAAGGTACGGGAAAGCTGTGGCCAATCGATAAGCGAGCGCTCTCAAGGCACCGCAGCCGATTGGTCCTCCTGCTCCATTGAATTGCATTGACTGAACTTACACTACCAAAAGCTGTTCTGGGACTTGGAAATTTTTCTTAAAACTTTCAAAAAAGAGCTGTTTTACTTGTGTTATGTAAAATGTAGAGGGAAATTGTTAAAGTTCTGTGTGATTGTGATTACAAGCCCTTTTTTGTAATTTAAAGTGAGACAGACGCTACAGCGCCCCAGCCCCCCCACAGCCTTTTGTTGTGCAAATTACAATCACTCTGCCCAGCAGAAACACTTGTTTCTGCTTTTTACTAATTGTTGCGCCTTCCTCTGTCTCTTCCCAGTCTGAGATCCCTGCCCATAGCACCCAGTTGAGCACCGGGGCTACCTCACCAGCGGCTGGCGACCGCTGTCGACTCAGGGACCACGAGGCTGGGAGGGACATCAAGGAAAGGTATGGGAAATCCGCAAATTTTTGCCCACCCGCCCTTCCCCTCCTTGTGTGTTACTTTTATAGGCATCTATCCACCGAATTCTCATCTCCCACCCTCAGCGCTACTCTAACCAATAATCTGCCTCATCGCTCTGCTGTACCACCTAATCAGCAGTCCTTCCCTTACTGTTCTCCCGGTAGTTAACCATCAATACCACTTTCACAATGGGGAGACTCCTTCTGCTATTTCTTTCTCTTTCATTCATGGGGTTCTTTAAGGAAGATGTCCATATCACACAAAAAAAGGTGACCCATCTGCCTGGCCTCTCTGTCTCACCCTCATTGGAAAATGATCAGACCCTCACATATGCCCTACCAATGCTGCATCATTCTCATTCTCCAAAAAGGGACGCAAATTACCATGTATGTATTCCGATCGATGCTCCATTACTGGATATACAGTTCCCCTTTATGCCTGACCACCAAACTGCTACTCAGTGTCTCGACACGATGTCATAACCCCAATTGGAGCACCCCAAAAGAGTGGCAACAGAGCAAGAAAAGGAGGACCAAAGACAGCCCCCTCTTCCTATCTCTTGCAGCCCTTATGAAACTCCTGTTCTTTCTACTGTTCTGTTTTAGAAATGTGGAAATGAACCCAGGCCCGCCTGAGTGTATCACCTCACCAGCAGACCTAACCTCAATCAAAGGCTTCAGTTTTCTACATATTAATGCATGCAGCCTCCTGAAAAAACTTACATTGATACAAGCCTGGGTTGCCCATACCTTGCCAGACTTTCTCGTGGTATCTGAGACATGGCTCAAACCCACCACAGCAGATAGGGATGTTAATCTACCCAACTGTCAGTTATTCAGAGTGGATCACCTAAAAAGGGCCGGTGGAGTAGCTATATATGTAAAGTCCAGTATACCTGTATCCTGCCTTATTGCAACCTCGATGCCCAAAGAATTCGAATGTATATCCCTCAAAGTATCTCTCTCCAATACGGCAGCTTTTCAGCTAGTTGGCTGCTACAGGCCCCCCTCTGCTGACCACAAGCTTTTATCCCACCTGGGGAAACTACTCAAACCAGGCTCTGAAGATGTCATTATCCTAGGTGATCTGAATCTAAATTGGCTTTCCAAGGCAGCTGCACCTTTGGTATCATTCTGTGATACACATGGGTTCACACAACTGATGAATGAGCCAACAAGAATAAACTTAAAGAATAGAAGCAACAGCACACTACTTGATATCATGCTGGTGAACAAACCCCACCTATTCACACACACTGGAGTGCTTTTCAGTGATATAGTGACCACTGCCTCATTGTAGGAGTAAGATCTTCCAGCAAATCAACAACCCCAGCAAAATTCCTAATGAGGAGATCCAAGAAAAACCTCAATATTGAAGGATATCTCCATGATCTAGCTCGCTCTCCAAGCTGGCAAGAGTTTTATCTTGCACATTCTGTGGAAAAAGCACATCAGGTGTTAAACAGCATAATATTAAGTGCCCTTAACACCCATGCACCAATCACTAGTGTTCGAATAAAAAACAAATCTTGCCGCTGGTTTTCAGCTGATCTCAAATCTGCACTGCTGGAGAGAGACAAACTATGGATGTTGGCAAGAAAAACCAAGAACTCAAATGACTGGGTGTTATTTAGGAAAGCCAGAAATAGCTGCACCAAGAAAGTAAGGGATGCAAAGGCTGCTTTTTACTTGGCTGAACTTGACTCCTCCTACCACAATCCTGCTAGGTTCTGGGGCACCATCAAGGGTATTGTAGGGCAGGATTCTAGCACCTCTCTACCAACTCAATTGCACCACAATAATGGCTCTATTTCTGGAAAAATGGAAGTTCTGGATGCTTTCAATAACCACTTCACAACTGCTGGCCTTGCTTTTGACACCTCTCCAGCTAATCTGCTGCGTGCACAACTAAGCTCCCAGTACACTGGTGCTCAGAGAGCTGATTCTCCTTCTCCTTCAAACCTGTTATGTTGAAGGCAGGATCTTTTATGGCAATTGGATATTAAAAAAGCGCAGGGGCAGACTCTCTTGACCCCTACTTTGTAAAGATTTCAATTCATGTACTTGCAGTTCCCCTAACACATCTCTTTAATCTATCTTTAACCTCTGGTTCCATTCCTACAGTGTGGAAAACAGCCCAAGTGGTTCCCCTTCTAAAATCAGGGGACCCCATGGACCTTAATAACTACAGGCCCATTTCCATTCTTCCAGTGCTATCCAAGATGCTAGAGAAAATAGTGAGCATCCAGCTAAGAGAATATCTTGATGATGCTAATCTCTTGAATCCAGCTCAATCTGGGTTTAGGGCCAGGCACAGCACTATCTCTGCACTGGCCAAAGTTACAAATGCCTGGCAAACTGAATTAGATAAAAAGAATAGTGTCTGTGCGGTGTTTCTTGATCTATGCAAGGCATTCAACACTGTGGACTATGAGCTGCTACTCTCTTCCTTGCATTCCATTGGCCTAGACCCACCCTCCCTTAAATGGTTCAGGTGTTACCTTATGGATAGGTCACAGCAGGTGAAAGCTGAAGGTGATCTATCCCCACTAAAACCACTGCTAAGAGGAGTTCCGCAAGGATCTATCCTGGGCCCTATCCTTTTTGCCATTTACATTAATAATATTGACTCAAATCTCACCAAAGCCACTGTCCACCTCTTTGCAGATGACACTGTTTTGTATGTCAGCAACCCATCGCCTGCAATTGCCCGTGAAATTTTACAAGCAGAATTCTCCTTATTGCAATATCAACTACTTGAGAAAAAGCTTCTTTTAAATGCAAAGAAAATAAAAGCAATGCTTTTCTCCAATCAGAGCTACACCAGCACCTCCTCACTAAGCAATCTCCCCCAGCTATGCACTATCCTTGGAGAAAATCTGGACTATGTAGAAAAATTCAAATATTTAGGTGTGTGGATTGATAGCAGGCTTGACTACACACATCATATTGAAGAACTGCTGAAAAAACTTCGCCAAAGGCTTGGCCTATTCTATAGAATAAAACACTTCCTAACCAGAAACTTAAAGATGAGGTTAGTCCAGGCCACATTTCTTTCAGTTGTTGACTATGCAGACTTCCTTTATAGTCACTGCCCCATCTCCTATGTAAGCAAGTTGGATACCCTGTACCATAGAGCAATAAGATTCATAACAGATCTTCCATCTAACACTCATCATTGCTCTCTCTCTCTCTATGCTGCAGTTGGATGGGTTTCCCTACACCTCAGAAGGAACAGAAATGCAGCACTATGGATCTACAGAGCGTTGTCTAAGAAACTTCCAAATTATATTTTAGACTGCTTCACATAGGCCATAGCTAGCTCCTATGCCCTAAGAAGCAACAACTTCATCATGCTGAAGATACCTAAAGTCAACACCCTCTAGGGAGGTCTGCAATCAGCTATTCTCTAGCTATGGCATGGAATACTCTACAGAAATCCCTAAAGCTGACCAATCTTATACCTCTAGCATCCTTTAAACAGCTTTGCATAGGTTTCTTCACAGAGAAATGCAACTGCTACCACAAGAGCTAGTCTAACCATTTCATAACCCTCCCTTTCCAGACATCCACCATGTATGGCATAATCTTTCTCCACAGTTCTCCCTCCCAGACAGCCACCCTTATTATAGTACCTCAGTTCCATTTAACTCTACCTAACTACCTACTATCTACCTAATCCTTCTCCCACTAACTCCTGGCCCTTACGTCATTCCTAAATGCTCCCCATTCATCCTAGTATTACGTTATGCTGTATGTATGCCTTGACTCCTCTATTGGGACATGTATATACTTTATCTACTAGTGTAATTTTCATATAACCTACCTTGTCATGTATGTCTTAATCAACTTCTTACCCTTGATTATTGTATTTATAAGTGTTTTTTTTCTGTATCTGTTATGCATATATAAGTGCATTGATGTATCTGTTGTGTACCAACTATTGAACCTTGACCTTATCAGGTCCATCTTGTAAATGAGCCTTGCTCAATGATGTTCGCCTGAATAAATAAAGATTTGATTGATTGATTGATTGAAAGACCCACTTGGTTAAAAATGAATCTGGGTGTGTAGTAATATCAACCCTTTAACACATCCCTGTTTGCACAAAGGTGAACAGTTTATCATGTTGCAAAGCAGGCCATTGAGCACCGACATATCATTTCTGCCTTTTCAGCTTCACAGCCAATGCAAGATGTCCCAAATTAGGATGATCTGATGCTCTATTTATATACAGTGGCTCAGTGAGGAGCTTAACTTGAGGGTTTCATCTCCTTTTAAATTAAACAAATTTGGCTGTGCCACTTATGTCATTTTTAGCAATTCGAAGGTCTGGCTATTTGTCCCATAATAGTTTGCCAGGCAAAATTTGTTTATTTTCTCTTGGACTTCTTGGGATCTTTTTGAGACTTGTTTATTGTGCATGCCCATTGGATTGATAATCACAGTGCAGCAATTTCTATTAATTATTCATTTTCAAGCACACAGCACTTTATTTCTGTTTCTCAAAAGGATTGGTGTTCTTTCTTTCAGTATCGGTGTTACAGGCATGTTTCTGGTGAATTTCATTCCTCTGTTGTGCCATTTTTCTGTTTGCCTGTGCTCTTGTGCAAGAAACACCTTGGGACAGTATTGCATTTCAGAGGTGTGTCAGGAACGAGTCAAGTGCAGAACACTGCACTGTGGGTGCAACCCTGAAACACCAATGCATGGTGAAGTCCAGTGTGACAGCCATTAGAATTTCACAGCGGAAGCTGTCCTTCACTTGACAGAAATGAACTGCACCAACGAGAGAGTGCTCTTCATTCCTCTCATTTGCATAAGCAACACCCCAAAGAAAAAAACAGTGATTACCACTTCAAAGAAAGCACCAGCTGCTAACACCTACTTCTTCCCCTTCCTACATTGTGCTTTTTCCCCCACCTTCCATTCCCTACCTCCTTCATCTCTGTCACTCTGGCCTCCACCGTCAGTCCCATTTCTATTTCTTTTGCCCTTCCTTTGTTTTGGTTCTGCTGCCTCCTCACCCCCTCAGCATCCCAGAGCGTGATGTCGTTTTACCAGTGGTGGCTTTCTCTTGGCGTCCTGTGTGGCTATGGTTCTTTTCCTTAGTCCCTCCCCCCCGTCATTTCTGTTACAGACCATTGGGGCTTGCTACCCACCACAGTGTGGCTCTTTATTTTATCCCCCTTTCTGTCTATTTCAATAAGCCGTATGACTTTCATTTACATGGCATTCATGCCATCTTCTCACTCTCTCTTAACCCCCACCTCCGCTTTACATTTGTTTTTGCTGCCATGTGGCTTCTAGTTTTGGTGGCACCTCCACCTTACACTGTACAAGCCTCCACCTTGCACTCTACAGGCCCCCCCCAGCTCTCACTAATGCGGTGGCTGCCGCTGCCCTGCACACTCCTCCTCAGCCCATTGCCTCCTTGTACAGTGCTTCAGGGCTCTCAACAGTGCCACCAGAGTGCCTTTACTTTACAGCAGCATCTTACTGCTCTCCTGCCCCCCGGCTACCCTTCTTAAGCCTTGTAAGGCATCATTTAAACAAACAAAATTGCCACTGGAGTGGCTATCAAAAAAGAGGGGAGAAGACGCTTTCTAACATGCCTCCTCCACCTTCTGCTGGCTTTATTTGTGCCCTGTCTGCCTTCTCTTATGCCCCATAGCTGTCGGGCATAAATTACATAAAAACAAACTGCTGCCAGAGTGGCAATCAGGAAGCTGGGGAAGAGGCACTTTCATTACATGCCTCCTCCACCTCCTGCTGGGTCACACCTTTCTCTATCTACCACCCATGCAGAGTAGGCTGCAGCCAAAGCTCCGTATGGGCTGGGAGTTCTACAGCACCAGTGGGCACTCTTGCTATAGCAGGGTCACACTGTCAGCAGGCTGCCCAGCAGTGCAACTTGTTCCTCTGCTGCCACCACAAATAAACCCCCCATCACTGCCCACAGCATAATTTGGGCTCAGGGAAGCCCCTCAGACCCAGGAAGGGTTTAAAATTTATTTTAAAAGAAATTCTGGCATCAGAACATCGAGGCTGTCCTGCTAGGCCACCAGGGCTGTCTTTATGTTGTACCCTCTTTACAGAGCATTTCCAAGCCCCACTGACCATCAGTACTACTTTTATTTCTACAGAAGGGCTCCTAACCTCCACTAGCCCACTTGGGCTACTAAATAAATTACCGGCCACTCGGCCACCACTAGGGGCAAAGGGTCACAGCTGAGCCCCCTTTTCCCTAACCTCACTCCCTTCTCTCCTTCTGCCTTCTTACCTCTTTTTCATCTAATTAACCTATTTCTCTTCTATTTTTGCAGGTCTGACAAAACAAGGGCTTCTGCCTTAATCAGATAAGTATTAGTTTTATTTCTATCCTATCCCTTCTGCTCTGCTGGTTCCCCTAAGAGCTGTGGATCCTTTGTGACCCTTTTTATGTTTTATTTTACAGGTACCTTGGTTTCACCGCTTTGGACATCTACCCAGGCACCCTGCGGCAGGTAAGTCCCTTTATTTAATCTTGTTTTGGTCGGGTTGACTGCAACAGGCATCCGTGTCCATTACAGCTGCCTCTGTTGCTGTTTCTCTGTCCTGGTGGCTTGTGAGGACTTCGGAAAGGCTTGTCAGAGCAGTAAGTTCCCTAACCCTTCTACTTCTGTAATTGAACCCAAAGCTCCACTGCGTCTCAAGCGTCTCGGCCGTTTGCTAGCACCACACTCGAGGCTACAAACCTCCACACATCAAACACAGTCCAGCAAAGTGGTGCAGTTTGCTGGACTGTACTTCTGTAATTGTTTGAGACATGCAATGTTAACAGGGTGATCTAACCATGCCCATACACATTCCGTACTTACATTCAAGTGTTCTTCTCGGGTAGCTGTCCATGGAAACAAACACAGATTGCATGTGTTATGACTCCAAATTTTCTGCATGGCCATTTTTCCACAGCACCTCATGAATATGACAGCTGTCATTTTTCAGATGTGTTCTCACAGCATCCTGAAACGTGATTTCGCAGTCACTGTGCTAAACCACCTTTCAGGCAGGAGTTGAACATTTTCTCCATCGTTGCTCATGAGGTGGGGTCATAAAGAGGCTATGTCGAACATGTGACAAAAAAACAATAAAGTTATCAAGCTATGTTGCATTTTTGCTAACACAGGTTCATAACTTTAATACACCCCTGACACATGCACCATGCAAGCAAACATTCAGCATTGACAAATGCTTGTCTCTTCTTGCCACACTCGTGCTCTCTTGTTTTTTTCTCTTATCCACTCTCTACCTCTCTCTTGTTTTCTGCCCCTGCTGCCTCTACTCTTAAAACAGTCAAAAGCAGAGTGAGCACTCAGGAATGGAACTAATCAGAAAATATTTACACCCCCTTAGAAGGCGTGGAGCCAAAGTGTAGGGGTCCTGGATTTATCTTTGTCTTTGGGAATAAAAATTAATATTTTATAATTTGTTCCGTTCCTGAGTGCTCATTCTGCTTTTGACTGTTTGGAGAATCTTGAGGTTGGCACCTCACGCACTGAGCACCCGCTCGTAGTGTTGCGCTGTTTACACTTTGATTTGGTTTGCCTCTACTCTTACCTTCCTCCTGTTCTTTATCCTTCTCCTACTCTGTCTGGCTTAAAAATCTCTACCTGTCTCCATCCTGATATTCTTCCTACCTACCTACCTTCTGTCATTATTCTTATCTTTAATTCTACAATGTTCAATTGCTTGGCAACTATCTTGCTTTCTGCAATGTTTAATTAATTGTACTCTTCTCTTTGCTGTTATTTCTCTGCATGTCACTAGCTTTATCAGGCATTACATGTAGAGTAAAGTACATTCGTAATACTGACTGCCTCTATTACTGCACCTTTGTTAGTACTAATGTTTTGCACTTTCTGTACAATGATTGCTACCCTGGAATTATATCTGCTTGAAACTGTTTCTATATTTGTTTACTATGTCTCTGTACTCCCCCAGATCGTACTTGAAAATAATCATTTTTGGCTAGTGCACCTACTCGGTAAAAAAAAAAACTAACTAAATAAATAAAGGCTTTTCAGTATCTATACACATCCAAAGGGTTAGATCTTTGTGAGCCAAGGTGGCCCCAGTCACATTAACAACAGCCCTGATATTATTCATGGCCATGTGCTCTTTAACAAACACGGTTTTATGTTTATCCACAAACACCAGGATGACAGATTCCAGCCTAGAGGCCAGAACCTTAGCAAGAATTTTTGCTTCTACTTTTATTAATGAAACAGGATGATAGTAACTAACTGTATGTCATTATATGGTTTTGACAACAGCACTATGAGGGCATCTGTCATAGAGGAAAGAAGTGCTCCCTTTTCTAGATCTGCCGAATGTGTTTGTAGAATCCCAGCTGGGGCTGAAAGGCTTGGTAAAATTCAACCAGGAGGCCACCTAGCCCAGGTGTCTTCCCTTTTGGGAGAGCAGAAATAGCAGCTGACCCGTCTTGGAGGGTGAGGGTTTTTTCCTAGCTTCAGGCAATGTTCCTCAGGGAGTCAGGGTATATGGACCAGCTCTAGGAAGCAAGCAAGGGCATCAGCAGGATGTGTGTCTTGTGAGGTGTAAAGTTCTGAACAGAACTTAAGGAAAGCAGCACTAATGTCAGCTTGCTTAGAAGAAAGAGAACCCTCTCATAATCTGAGGCTCCCAGTATACCTACTGGGTTGGGAAGTCTGGGTTCTGTATGCCAGGAGTCTGATCACCTGTCTCCAGATTCCCAGTACTTATACGTAGTCCTGAGGACTACTCTCTGGGCTGAGCCATATATGAGGGTGTTTATGCGAAAGTGCAACTGTTGAATTTCCCAGAAAATGGCATTTGGGGGCTGTCCTGTGGAGGTGCTGAAGACCTTTTCTTTTACCTTTAACTGTTGTTCCAGATTCTCTCTTTGTCCCATTCTCTTTTTTCACATGAGCAGCATGTGTCACTATCTTGCCCCAAATGTATGCCTTGAAGTCATCCTATAAGGTGGCACAGGATATCTTAGGGGTATTGTTACTCTTAAAATAAGCATTCACTTCCTCTGCTAGCCACTTTGGATACTTATGGTCTTTTATGAGAAACCTATCCAATTTCCATCTGCATGCGCACTGAACCGTTCTACCTTCGGATAGCGTGAGGTGCATACATGCATCATTGGAGATCATAATGGGACCTATGAGCATGTCTTGGACTAGGGCCACATGCTGGGACTGGAGAAGGAAGAAATCAATTCTGTTACAGTTGTGTGGAGCAGAGTGAAATAAGAAGTCACAAGCTCTCCATGGATCAACCAGCTGAAACTCCCAGGCTGATGTAGTGCTTGCCGTACTTTGGATGGGGAAGGGGGTTGATGTGCACCTAATTATATCAATAAATGAGTCCCATAGTTTGTTGAAGTCCCCACCCCTTTCCATAACATTGCCTAGGGAGAACATAGTTGACATTTCTTGATCCACCTCTGGAAAGTATATGGCTGTGTCCACATTAGGGTCAAATACATTTATTAGTAGGAGAATTTGGTTTTATATTTTGATGCTTGCCACTACCCATGTGCCTTCCTTGCAATGGCTGGAGGTTCAGGATTTGCACAGGTAGTTGTTTGTGCAGCAGTATGACTACCCCTCTGGCCTGAGAGGAGAAGGATCTGTCAATGACTTGGCACACCCCAGTCCCTTCTAAGCTTAAGTTGTTCTCCTGGGAGCAGGTGCATTTCCTGAGTAAAGCTTATCGTACCTGGATTTCTTTAAGTGGCTAAGCACCTGCCTGGGTCTGGCTGAGGAGTTAAGTCCCCTGACGTTCCATGTGGAGTAATATGTCAGGTCCTTGGAAGGTAGCGATGTTATCCATTAATAATTAGTTGAGGTACTAACTATTTGGGGTGACTGAAAAGTGTCTCAGATTCCGAAGAGACAAGAAGGGGGCTCCCTAGGGCTATGTGCCAGGAGTGGTGAAAGGAGATCAAAGGCCTGTGGTCTGGTGTCCCATTTGTCCCAAGAAGGGTATCTGATTACCTGAGCTGTGGAGTATCCATGACTCACTGAGCTGGATTTTATACATGAATTGCAAGGCTGTAATCGTGCACTAATATACTGTCAACTTTACAATCAGAAATTGGTGAAAACAGACTGAACAGTCACAGTTCGTTACACTAACCTCTGGGCTATACTGCTATAATCAACTGCTACATTGCCTCAGCCTATGTCCCTGTATTCAACGCGTCTCGTCTCCTGTCATTTACTGCTAGGAATTCTAGACTGCAAGCAAATAAAACTATGTGCTTATTTAGCTTTAGCACTGGCTCAAAATACCTTACAAGAAGAAAAGTCAGCATTTATATAGCGCTTTTCATACACAGTTTCCCAAAACACTTTACAAGCAATGCTAGACTGGTAGTGAAGTGACTAAATGTGTGGTGGCGGCCATATCGCACATCATCACCTGCACACAGCCTGGATAATTACATGAACCGGTTTATGGCAAGGAGAATGTTGGCCAGGACACCAGAAATGTTCCCTGCTCTTTTGTTTCCACCTGGACACCAGCAGGATGGGCAGAAGGGACTTTGGTTTAACATCTCATCTGAAGGACGGCACACCCCAGCAGTACAGCACCCCCCAATATTGCACTCAGATGCCAGCGACTTTTAGGTGCATGTCCAATCCTGGTGTGGGACAAGAACATACGACCTTCTGGTCCAGAGGCAGATGTGCTACCAACTGAGCCACGCTGACAAGATACATAATTTCCTGTGAACTTACTAACAGCTGGGCCTTGCTAGCTTCCATGCTATTAAATTGTTTTTCTACAGAATTTAACCTGTTTTCCTTTATATTGTACTTTAAAATCAAAAATAAAAATTGCAGTGTGCATGCACATGTAACCTCCCTGCAAATGGGGGTTCCCAAAAGACTTCCAGGAGCTTGCTTGAATGCTCCAAGCCTGAATGGTGTTTGGCGTTTAAGCCATTTATCAGTGAGTGTTTTTAGAACCTCTGGTACTGTCTCTTTAAGAGCTGTCTGTTTGCAGACATAATTAGTTTGTATGGGGACTGTGTGCTTCTCTGTTTGAGTACCACCTGAGCTGCTGCCAATTCACTCCATTTTGCAGTCACTAGGAGTGCAAAGGAACCTATCTGAAAGATGTAACTGTTTGCCAGAAATCATTTACAGTAATAATGAAATTACAGTTTGTCTAACGTGCTTCTTTGCAGTCAGAACTGTGTCTGCCTAGTTCCCCATTCTGGTTTTGAACTGCTGAACTGGACCAATCAGTGTGGGGTAAGCTAGCTCTAAAATGGTGCCTTGGACGAATCAGAACTTGACTCATAATCTGAGCCAGCCACAAGAGGATTGTATGGGCAGTGACTCTGGGAGATGTAGTTTAGACTTCGGCGCCTTTTGGACCAACAGCAGCAGTCTATTGTGAGGACAGCCAATCCAGTCAAGAACTGGGAGGAACTCAAAGGAAGTGCCCGTTTTGTCTGTTGGGAGTTTCAGTTGAGCTTTGGCAGTGAAGGAAAGGAACCCTGTGCTCCTTCAGTGCACAGTTTTAGTCAAAAACATGTGCAAGGTCCAGAGTTCCGTCTGCAGCTTGTTAGGACTGAATCCATCCTGTGAAGAGAATCAAAGGATATCTGAAGAGTAGAAACCAGGCTCACCCTGTAGAAGACTGGAGGAATTGCTGAAAATTGCACTCGGTCTGTCAGGAACTGAATCTGCTGTGTGTTCTCCGGTATTGTGCAGTAATTGCGATCGGGATACAGAGATGCAGCCTGCCTGGTATAGTGCTTTCTTACCATATAAATGTGTGAAGAGGTTTGTGTACCTCAAGTGAATCCTGCTGCCATTAAGTGACTTTTGCCTGTGACTGTTTACCATATAAATGTGTGAGGAGTCTCTTGAGCTCAAGAGTAGCCCTGCTGACATTGAAGGACCCTATCTTATTTGGAGGTCGTGAGTACTAATTCAGGGTCACTCCCTGTTGAATTGCCACATTAAATCCAAATGGAATTACTGTACTGCTGTTTAATTCTCCTTTTCTCTGTGTGAAAGGGCCCCTACCAGCTGCCACAGTTTGGACTAGCCACTAGGGCTTGGGTACCCAGGGACAGTAACTGATAGGGATAGGCTCTGCACAGAGCCATAGGTAGATGAGTAGAGTGATAAGCTAATTAACCTGATTTCCCTGTCCTTGTTATATCCCCTAAATAAATCAGAGCTGCTTGTTTCAGCAAAGTTATACTGCCTGAGGTATTTGTCTATGTTAAAGTACTGTACTGTGATTGTTGCACTGTATCTTATTTCACAGGAGGTCCCAGTGCCGAACCAGTCCTGGGGGTAAGTGTATACTGTAAAGGTAATTCTGATGTATTGTGTGGGCCACTAGTGGGAAGAAAGGGGGGTTGCAGTGTCCCAGAGGGCTGTGACCAAGTTAGTTTAACTATTGTAAACCCTGACCTCTGGGTGGAGGCACCCGCCATTGGATCCAGGCCCCTTAACCTGTTAGTGGCAAATCAGGCAGGGGTAGTAGCCCCTGGGATAGCGCCATCTAGGGGTTACACACATACTATCTGAGTAAAAAAAAAAATTGCCCAAACTGTGGGGGCCCATCGCTGGCTACTACATTGTCTCAGCCTATGTTCCTGTATTCAACGCATCTTGGGGGCATCACCCCTGAAAACAGGCACTTGTGCCTAGTGGGCCTTACCAGGTTATCAAAGAATAACACACACTCATACAAAAACAACAGCTTAATCTGGTTCAAAGTTAGTTGGCATTCATCTGTATCCCCCTCCCCTAGGCCGTGCCTGAAAATAGGATGAATTTGTCTAGTGCACTTACCCGGTCAACAAAAGCTAAATAAATAAATGAAGGCACAGACCACATTTTACGCTGAATGAATATTGGCTGTGAATCTAAAGACAAAACTAAAACCAGAACCAGAACCAAAACCAGAGGTGATGTGGCAAAGCCAAAACCAAAACCTCCCTGGTTTTGCACACCTGTACACGAAACATCCATCTCTGAGCCAAAAAAAGTCCAAAATCCTTTACATAGAAACAGAAACACAGACGATGATGGCAGAAAAAGACAAGTGGTCCATCCAGTCTGTCCATGTTACCTTATCATACCCCAGGATCTATTGCCTCTGTGGAGTCTTCGCCTACACTATTCCCCCCTTTTGTTATGCGCTCCCCACTTCCTGCTGAGTAACTGAAATCCCCTTGTCTCTAGCTCAGTCTATCTGTCCTTAGCATAAGAACAGTCTGTTAGAAAATGTTTCTGGGTTTCATCTACATAAAGCAGCCTCTTTATGGAAAAAAGAGACATTCAACATTCTTGCACTTATGGCTACCTCAGACACCCAGCCTTCTACAGCAACAAAACCACCAGACCACGTCCTACATGGAAACAGGGCAGACTAGATGGGCCGATGTTGTCCTTTTCTGCCGTTCAAGCTTCTAAGATTATATGATTCGGGCTGGGGTGGACTTTATGCTCAGTGTGCTAAGATAGAGACGACTTTGTTTTTTTCTGAGTGGCAGAACTTTAAAACAGTCTCAGAGGTAAAGATATGTGTCATAATATCCTAATGTAGTGCACCACGTGATAAAGTCTGTAAGTGTTGGGAAGTAATTTTCCATTGACTCATTTTATTAAAAGATTTCACAAAATTGATGGTTGGGGGGAACTGGAGTATAACTTGGGTAATCAAAGCACCAATGGTATTAGGCGGGCAAAGGTTTGATTGACAGTACATCCATAAACACACAGACTCACAAATACTGGCAGTTGCGCACATGCGCGTGCGCTCACACACACACACACACACACACACACACATACTGTACAGCACAGCTTGTGGTGTCAGCAATTTGCTTAGAGGGGCCATATCAATGTTGCAATACACAGGGGTGTCTCATTCCCCCCCAGAGGGCTTTCTTGATAATGCCACTGGCAGTGATGGCTCCCTGCCAAAGAGAACCTTTATTAATGTTGTTAGCAGCTGTGGTGAGTCCCATGTCTGACCCAAACTGCCCCCCGAAACAAAATATATGGCCTGGTCCCAGCTATCAGTGTATATTCCTGGTTGGTAAAATGCCACCCCAGAAAGTTACACTGGCAGTTTCAGTGAGGAAATAGAATGTGGGCAGCATGACAGGCAGCTGAGAGTGAAATGAAGACGTTCCTGTCAGGGACTCCAAGGTGTGTGTTGGGCATAGAGGCTAGTGCCTACTGTGCAACTGTACAGGAAAAAGTTACAACCAGTACTGCAGTCCACTGACTGCACAGGTAAACAGACCACACAGCTGATGCATGGGCCTGGCCGATTCACACATCAGGTAATGTTAATCTTGAAAAAATTAACATATGTAGAGCTCCAAGATACACAGAAACATTGAATTTGTTAGCAGTAAAGGACTTCTCAGCCCACCCAGTCTGCCCCAGTTTTCCCTGCCTATGCTACTGTGCCTCCACAGACCCTACTTGGTCTCATTAGGTAGGGAAAAGGGGCAGACTAGGTGGGCCACACGGTCCATATCTGCCATCACCTTCTGTGTATCTGTGTCTCTGGTGACTCTCCCTCTCCATGCTTTTTTTCTAATATACTCGAAGGTTTATCCCATGCGTGCTTGAAGCCCCAACATTCTAGCCTTCATCACTTCTGCTGAAGGTCAGTTTCAGGTTTCTACCACCCTCTCAGTGAAGAAATATTTCTTCACATCCTCCTGAATTTCCAATTTCATAGAAATAGACAATGACAGTAGAAAAGCTCAAAAGATCCATCACATGCTCCCTGGTCCTGGTGATGTTCCTCATTTGAAAGAAATTCTAACTGCAACCTCTTCCCCCAGTGAGGTACTTGTAGGTCTCAACCATGTTACCATTCTCTCTCCTCTCTTCCAGGGTATACATGATGGAATCCTTCAGTCTCTCCTAGTAGTGTTACCCATGTAAACCTTGCTCCATTTTAGTTGCTCTCTTCTGGACCACCTCCACATTGTCTATGTTCTTTGAGAGGTGCGGTCTCCAAAGCTGGACACAGCATTCCAGGTGGGGACATACCAAAGAGCAGTATAATGGCAGCACCATCTCCCTCCTCCTGCTGGTGATGCCCCTCCATATGCATCCCAGCATCCCACTATCTCTCTCCATGGCCTTGTCACACTGTGCTGCCACCTTGAGGTCTTCTGAAATAAAAACTCAGAGGTCCCTTTCCTGCCTAGTGACAGCCAGCATCCTCCATCCTATACACATCACTGGGGCTCCTGTGCCCTAGGTGCATGAATTTACACTTTTTGTCATTGAACACACCTTTAATGTCTTTGACCACTCCTCAAATTTAAATAGATCACTATGCATTTTCTCCACCCCGTCCTGAGTGTCCACCCTATAACCAGTTTCGTATGCCAACCACACGGTGAAACACCAATGGCGAAATCCCTCACAGCAAAAGTCTCGACAGGTTTTGAGATTGTTGCTGTGAGGGACCTGAGGGTGAAATTTCACCCTTTCACCGACTGTCACCCCCAGACAACTCTGACTCAGAATTAGTTATCTATAAAGGGGGCAGGATAGCACAGCCCCATCATGGGGGTTCGAGGGTGCAGCATCCCGATAGAAAACACACCAATGTCTGACAGGCAAAATTTCATCTGTCAACATTGGGGAACTCGCTATGCCGAACTTCGACAACGGTATTGTCGATTCAGCATGGGTAAACCAGCAGGTTTTGGTGTAATCTGCAAAAAGGCATACTTTTCCCTCCAGTTATGTTGCAATGTCCCCAGTGAAGACATTGAAAAGCACTGGTCCCAGTACCGAACTCTGTGGTACACCACTGGTCACTTGCCCATACTTTGAGTGAGTGCCATTAGCCACCAACCTCTGTTGCCTATCTGTAAACCATTTACAAGCCCAATTTACCAATTTGGACCCCACCCCTAAGCTGGTTAACTACCTAATCAGCCTCCTGTGCAGCACAGTGTCGAAGGCTTTGCAGCAGTCCATATAGGCTATGTCCACTGTGCTCCTCTGATCTATTTTCCTGGTCACCCAGTCAAAGAAATCTATTAGCTTTATTAGGCATGGCCTTCCCACATGAACCTGTGCTGCCTATGGTTGCTAGATGCCTAACCAGCTTTCCTTTCAGTAGGGTTTACATTAATTTTGAACAAAAAGAAGTCACCCACTGACTATGGTTGTGTTACGTTAAAACATACAGGTGCAAGCAAAAGAACCTCGCAGCCCTCCCCAAGTGTAGCAGGTAAGGAGCCTAATGTGCAGGAGTGTAAATGCCCAATACAGGGCAGTATAACGCTGTGGTTTAAGGCTCTGAGCTACAAATCTGGTGTACATGCAGCAGACCAGACCTGGGTTTAAATCCCACAGCTTCCACTTGCATACTGTATGACCCTGAGCAAGTCACTTAACTTCCCTGTGCTCCCAGGTCACACCCGTAAAAAAGCTTTCAGCTTAGTGTACTAGTCCTGGCTAAACAAAAAAAAAAATACTTTTAAATTTATTTATCCATTTTCTAAGCACACTTCAACAAAATAGATAGAACAATCTCAGAGCCACCCCTGAAAAAAAGCCAGACGGCATTTTGCCCCTATCACATGAGCTTTGTCAAGAGCTAAATAAGTTAAACTTCCCAGTGACTTTATATATTGTAAAGAGTTGAAAAAAACCCCATGTGCAAATCACAACAAAGTGGTGAGAATCAATTTTCTTAACTAGCTAATACATATTATTCCTATCTGGCTAAAGCACATTTATTTATTTATTTAAATTTTGGTGACTGGGTAGGCCCACTGAGACTGAAACAGTGCCTTTTTCAGGGGCGACCCAGAATTAATTACATACATCTATAAACGTAACAAAATACATACATGTCATTTCACAATTAACAGTCAATATAGACATACTGACCCAGTCAAGGATACAGTGACAGGTTAATTACAATCAACATCGACAGGAGTGGTTCGTCCATAAAAATCCCAACATTCTTAGCAACCAGTAGTACTTCATCATTCATAATGGCAATTTGCCAAAGATGACCATTGCTAATTAAGTTCATTTGAACATATTGTTTCAGTCCATTATTCTTGCTTGAGAAAAAAAGTTTTTAATTATATTCTGTTAAGGATCTCACAGACAATATAGTCCATCTTCTTGTTGAACCAATTCATCAATCTAGATTTTTAGATTGATTCTTCTGTTCTACCAATCCAAACAATAGCTTTGGCTGGGTCAGACAATCAGAATGACAATGATGATATCACTTGCTTCTTTGTATTTTGGTTGCTATAGAGGTGTAGTCAAACCACTAACTCAAGATGTTACAAAAAATTATTTTATAACATGGGTTCCAAAAATACTGTCTTCTGATTTGTCCAAACAGGTCACCTGAACATTGATTAATCCCTGATATACCCACAGTTGCATGTTCACAGGACTTTATTTTACTGTTTCTTTAGGTAAACTTCTAACATAACATTGCCCATGTTATAAGAGGATTATCCCACTCCAGGGTATGGGTTTACTGAGCATTAATCCACGCCTGGGTGGTTAAAGTCACTTGGCTTCACCTCATCACTCCAACCCCCCCCAGGCGTGGATTAATGCTCAGTAAACCGATATCCTGTCATGGGTTAAACCCCCCCCATAGACACCAGCATCTAAGAGAAACAAAACATACTGCAATATACCCTGGGGGCCAGAAACCCAGGCCAAGTGTACACCCTGTAGGGAGACATACAACAAGTCTCAAAGGACGAGAGGGATCTGGGGGTGGTGGTGGATGTCAAAATGAACAACTCCAAGACTTGTAGGAGGGCAGCAGCCAAGGCAAATAGGATGCTGGGATGCATCGCTATGGGGATTACCTCCAAAAAGAGGGAAGTGATCCTCCCTCTGTATAACTACCTGGTTAGGCCACACCTCGAGTACTGTGTGCAGTTCTGGAGGCCGCACCTAAAAAGAGACATTGTACTCCTGGAGAGGGTCCAGAGGAAGGCAACCAAGATGATCTGGGGCATGGGGAAAGGACCTATGGGGAGAGGCTTGAGGAGCTCAACATATACACCCTGGAGGTGAGGAGGGACATGGGGACATTTTAGAGGTCTTTAAGTACATAAAGGGGATTAATAAGGGATGCTCAGATGGGGTGTTCCAAATGAAAAAGGGGGACAACCAGAGGACACGGGTGGAAGCTGGAGTGGGGGGGGGAGACTCAGGGGGGAGAGGAGGAGGTGTTACTTCACTGAGAGGGTGGTGGAACCATGGAATGAGCTGCCCAAGGGACTGGTGGAGGCAGATACTGAAGGGTTCAAGAGGTGCTGGGACAGGTGTAGGAGGAAGGTGAAGCTGAGGAAGTCCAATACTGGGGAAATACCCTGGAAAGAGAATGGGGAAACCCAAGGGGTGGGGGGACAGCAATATGGGCGCCCAGTATGGGTGCTGACCATCGAGCAGACACGAAAGACCATAAGGCCTATTCTGCTGGCATTTTAGTATGTTAGTATAACAGTCCCAGGATAAATGCAAATAGAGTTGCATTTACAAAATATTTCAAATACTTCTATAAATTTATAAATAACACAACTTATGTGAAAACATTTTTAAAGATATATTTGTCCCGTTAACATATTTTGGGATTAATTTTGTGCTAATAAAAACACCTTATGAAGCTGTATCTGTTCTGATTGTCAAAACAATGTATTTCGGAACCCACTGGATTTTGGTGATCAAAGGTCACCAAGTGAAATGTAGAGAAGGGCGAAGTAAGAGGGAAAAGGGAGAAATATGAAATATAATCCTAGGTGGGTAGTCTCAGAAAGAAAATGGAGGAATACAGGTAAAACGGGGGAGGGCAAAACAGAAAAAGGGAAAATAGATAAAGTAAGTACAAATGGGGGGTGGGGTGGAGAAAAGGGTAAAACTGAAAAGAAAGAAAATACAAAGAAGTAAAAGGGCATGTGACCCAGCAGATATATTCACAAGTAAATAGTCAGTTAAAAATTTAATATTTTCTGCCACAAATACACATTTTTGAGTACTATAATATGAAAACCTCTGTAACCATCTTTTAAAAGCTAGAACCAACATAGCTCAGTTAGTTAATGTCCACTGTTGGAATGTTGCCACTAAACCTGTTACCCTGCATTCATGTTCAATATTGGGCTGCCTCTAACCTGGCATTGAGATCTGGTACTCTCAGTGCACCTAATGTATTAGTCCAATACGTTTCTTGTTGCAGAGTCAGTGATTCAATACCCCCCACCCCCACTATGGACCTAATTTTATAGCTTCAATTCCCATAAATGTCCAGGCACATGCCCCCGTATGTCATGTAAATTTAATATGAACTGAAAAGAATGTTTTTCATAATCTCATTCTCAATGCCTCTGATATGTTCTCCCACACAAAGTTTAAACATTCTATTTGTTTTCCCCACGTAGTATGAACCGCAAATACAAACTGCCACATATGCAATATCCACTGTGTCACAGGTTATCGGGTCTTGCATTTCATATTCTCTGCCACTCGTGGGATGTGTAAAGACTTTACTTTTCTTAGTGTAGCTATCAGACTTGCATCTCCGACATGGGACACATCCTTTTGGGACTGTCCCACCAATATACTGATGTTTTTGCTGTCTATAAGGTTGAAGTAAATGTACCAAAATACCTTTTTGTGTTTGACCCATTTTATAAACAAATTGTGGTGGCTGGTGAAATACCTGTCCCAAAACGGGATCTGACTCAATAACATGCCAATATTTTAATATGACTTTTCTGATTTCTCCTGCTTCAGGGGAGTTGGTTGAGACACATTTTAACCTCTGCTGTGCTGTATCTTGTACTCATGTCTGTGGCAATAATAACTGTTTCCTCTTTCGGATGACAAATTCCTTTATCCTTTGATCCAAAACGCATCAGGTGTGCACAGTATATCTACTGTGGTTTCTTATTTTTGTAATAAAATGTTTTAACTGGACTACAGCCGTGATGTCCTCTTCATGATATTGTTGATGTTTTGATCATTTTCCTAGATGTGCTGGTAAAAGGAGGACCCCACTAGAAATGAAATGCTGCAGCTAGGTTGGCCTATCCTGGGTAAATTAATTGTAAAACAAAATGTATTGCCAGCAGTAACTGGCCCTTTTCAGCACCCCCCCCCCCCGACAGAGAAGGCAGTGTAGTTTATTTGTTAGAGCACTGTTGAGAATTTGGAGATCACAAATTCAAATCCCACTACAGTCACATTCTCAATTTGTGACCCTGATCTGCTCACTTAACCTCCCAGTTCCCCAGTCAACCCACCCACCTATGGCAATGGGTAGAAGCAAGGCCTGACTGGAAAAGTGAGATGTTGTTTCTCAGCTGGGCTATCCTGGAGAAATACATTCTAAGAAAACACATGTAAAAAACTTTATCAGCAGTAGATTACCTTTCCATGCTCCCCCTGCATCCTTTCCCAGAAGCAGTATTGTCAAATGGTTAGAGCATTGTTAGGAACCAGGAACTTGCAGGTTTAGTCCATGCTGCTGAGAAATATTCACTGTGCAGCCCTAAGCAAGTCACTTAAACTCACAGTTCTCTAGTCTACCCTGTTGCAAAAATGGGTAGAAGGGCCGGGTCTGTGGTGCTGAGTGAGGAGACATCGCTTTGGCATGCTGGCGACCCAGGTTTGTGCCCTGAGCACAGATGCCAGGAGCAGAGGCCAGCAGGGAGGGAGCTGAAACTGTCCCTTGGAAGCTTTCCTCTCGGGGGGGGGTGTAGTCGTGCACTGGTCTCATAGCGACTCCTGGTGGTGGTTCATGGAGGCATTCTTGGCGTGTGGGTGACCACATGTTGCTGAATGCTCCCACCTCCAGGACACTGCCCCATGCACTGTGCGAGGTGTGTGAGTGCCCCAGAACAGCAAAAAACATGGCTGCCCTGCAGTGCTTGATCATGGCCTTCAGTAGGCCTCCCACATGCTGACGACCACCCAGCACACCACGCCTGGCCCCCGATCAACTTCCCTGATGTATCAGGTGCTTACTCCCCCCCCAACCGCACCCTGGGGGGATAAGCTGGACCACCAATGGGGAATGTTGGCAGGGCTCTGGGGGAAGCTGAGACAGGCACGGCAGTAGGGGTTAGGTCTGATGGGCAGAAGGGAGAGCCAGCATGCAAGAACCTGAAGGAGTGGGGCTGCAGGGGTCCCGGAGGAGCAAAAAAAAAAATGGGTAGAAGGAGGACCACTCTGGAAATGGAATGTTGCAGGGCCATCATGCCCATAGAATCTAAGGGGCACGTGCCCCCAAAATTCATATCAAAATAATGCCTTCTGAGCTGAAGAAACCTACCAAAGTGCCATTTAATGTTCCCCTTAGATTAATGTTGAATTGTGTGCCCCCTCCCAGAACTTCTCATGGCACGGTGTCCTTGGGATGTTGCGTCTGAGCTGCTACTGAGTAAATACACTGCAAAGAGAGTAAAGCAGGACCCCACTAGAAGGGAGATGTTGCATCTCAGCTGAGCCATTCTTAGTAAAAATAAATTGTTAAAAAAAAAAAAACATTGCTGGTAGGCACTGGCTTTTCCCACCCCTCAGGAAGTAAATGTTTACTGTAGTGGTTGGAGCACTGCTACTGTGTGACCCTGAGCAAATTATTGAAAATGAGATATAGTGTATGGTAGAATGCTGTTACGCATGGAATTCCATGCCTGGAATATGCTTATAGTGTATGGTGGAACACTGTTGAGCATGGAAATCCATACTCAGAACAGCATTGTTGT
The DNA here is from genome assembly GCA_016271365.2 of Neoceratodus forsteri. NCBI lineage: Eukaryota > Metazoa > Chordata > Ceratodontiformes > Ceratodontidae > Neoceratodus > Neoceratodus forsteri. The sequence goes on from CM057451.1 coordinate 1,101,725,770, forward strand.
GCTGCCTTGACTACATCAAGATGTTGTTGTGCTGCACTGAGTACGTCACCAGTGCAGCATAACAACATCAAACGTAGTCGCACGTGTGCGATGAAGGGGCCATGGCAGTGAGAGCTTGATGCGAAGTGAACGGAGCCTCCAGAACCATGCCTCAGTAAGTTTATTTTCTGCTCTCTGTGGGATATCGGAAGCATCCTGTGACTACCCATACATTATAAAAGAGTGTGTATGGGTAATCATACACAAACAAGGCTGTTTTGGGATCTTGAGGTTTCTGTGGTAACAGACCTCTTGAGCTACACTCTCGGGGTCATAGGTTACCACAGAAACCTCTCGATCCCACAGCAGCCTTGTTGTGTATTCTTACTCATACACAATCCTCTATGTTGTATCTAAGCTGTACTGTCCTGGGTAAATATGTTGTAAACTTGAGTAAAAGTAGGACCTGACTGGAATAAAGACGATGTGTCTTAACTAGGCTTTCCTTAGTAAATAATTTATAGGAAAAAAAGACAATATTGCTGACAGTATCCTCCTTCACTTACTAAGTATAACAATTTATCTTATGCAACATAAAATGTAGTGAGAAAGAAATAATGTAACCTACTGGGAACTGAACCCGTGTCTCTGGAATACTGCCCTGCTGCTCAACTGTTGAGCTACTGCATCTGTGTGCATCTGCTGCAGTGGGAAAGGCTAGTAGGATGCTGGGGTACATTTGGAGAGGGATTTCTAGCAGGAGAAGGGAGGTAGTGCTACTGTTATATAGCTCGCTAGTGAGGTCCAACCTAGAGTATTGTGTCCAGTTCTGGAGTCCACACCTCTGCAAGGACATTGAAGGGGTGGAGAAGGTACAGAGCAGGGCAACCAAAATGATGAGGGGGTTGCATGAGAAGCCATATGAAGAAAGGCTGCAGGAACTCAATGGGTGGGATATTCAAAAGGGTTGCGCATGGCGCAACACTGTTACACCATGCACAACCACTGATGCACCCTAGGCGCGATATTCAAAAGGGAAAGTCGCTGGAAATCCCTGATGCTGGATGCATATAAGTAATGTATGCGGTGCAAGTAGGGGTGCTGCCCATGCATGCTCCACTCATCCCACTATTCAGCCCGGGATGTGCTGAGCCCATGCAGGCGCAACCCCTACTTGCGCAGCACACAGTTGAGCTAGAAATAAAAGGAGCAACAGCCGACCCCCACAGGTGAGCTGCCGTATTGCAGGGTGCAACATAGCAGCTGCCAGCTGTGGGTGACCACCAGAGCTCCGGTGGCACGGTCCATCATGGTAGCACCCCCCCGATGCCTGATCGCAGGCATAAGTATTAAAATAGACAGTCCAATATCCCTCATGGTCCATTGGACTGCTTCCAGCCTGATCGCAGGCATAAGAATCAAAATAAAATATTCCAAAGCATCCCTGGTGGTCCAGTGGACCGAATCCTGCCCGATCGCGGGCATGAGTACAATAAAAGAAATCCCCAGATCCCTGGTGGTCAAGCGGTACCCCCCCCCACCCACCCGCTGAGCCCTGCCACCCCTTCCCCTGGTCAGCGGTGGGCGGCAGCTTCCCCGCAAGCTGCCCAGAGCTCCACCGACTGACTGTGTACAGTACGGCTGTACGCCCATTGGTCCACAGCATGGGCCAATGGGCGTGCAGACCGTACCGTACTACACAGTCCAGATATGTGAATGGCACTTTGCTGTGCTGTGCAGGGGGCATCGGTCCCCGACGGCTGCAGCCTGGCAGGGCGCCAGGCACAAGTCACCAGGGATCAGTGCACCTGCATGCAAATGGGGCCATAATGACATGCAAATGGCCCCATTTGCACCTTGCATGCATTATGGCCCCATTTGCGTGTGTACTTTTGAATATCGCGGTTGACGCACCTAGTGCAATGGCACCTGCGCTAGCACATCCCCCTGCCCTTCTCTGGCCACTTGCGCTGGTGCAGTGCCACTGCACCATGCACAGTGCGGGTGGCCACAGAGTGATATTCAACCATGCTGTGCCATGGCGCAGCACCAATGAATATCGCCCTGTCAACAACCGGACGCATCCCAGTTGTGCTGCGCCAAGGCTTGCGCTACAGCCTGGTGCAGTCTGAATATCCCACCCTATATGTACTCCCTGGAAGAGAAGAAAGGAGAGCGAGAGGACACATGATTGAAACCTACAGGTACCTCACAGGGGTGAACAAGGTGCAAGTGGGGGGGTCTATTTCGGAGAAAGAAAGGAAGGCACTAGAACAAGGGGGCATGCAATTAAGCTAAGAGGGGAAGTTTAGGAGAGATATGTGGAAATACTTCTTCATGGAAAGGGAGGTGGATGACTGGAACAGTCTGCCAGAAGAGGTGGTGGGGCAAAGACTGGGGGAAGCTTCAGGCATGCTTGGCACAGACAGAGGAGCATATTAGGTAGAGGAACGGGGGAAGGACTGACACGTATGACCAACTAGGATAGGTGGTGATGGAACTGGCAGGGACAAGAGGTGGACTGGATGGACCTAAAGGTCCTTTTCTGCTGAGAAAAATCTATGTTTCTATAAGCTCACATGATTGGACATAGGGATTCTGAACAGACTTCCTTTCCCCGGAATTGCATATCCTGCACCTAGAAACAATTAAGAAGACAATTAGACATTTGGTGCAGTATTAGCCACTGCTTAGCAACTGAATTATAAACCACAGTGAGAAAGAACAGACAATTAATATATAACCTGGAAGCTTAAATAAAGACATTCCCCAACGCTTGTCTTTGTTGTGTATCTTATTATCGCTAATGTCCTAATTATTGCTATTACTACCTTTGTAAATATGATGCACTGTTTTTGACTTGTGTGGCCTCTATTGCTGCATTTTATATCCTTATTGTGATTTTGACACTTTGTATGTATCTTTTAAAGTTATTCTGTAGCAACTTACTTATCAAGATATGTTGATTGTCCTCTATGTATTTTCAATACTGAATTTTATTGTATAAACTTTCTGTCTCCTGTAACTAAATGCTGTAAGGACCCCACTGAAAATGAGCATCTGCTGAATTGGGCAATCCTTGTTCATATGCTCTATGAATAAAATATATACTAGTACTACTAAAGCAGTCTGTATATGAATTCTAACTTAGTGCAGATCCCCCACCCCACCATACACAGCTGTAGTTGGAATGCTTCCTACTCAAGTTGCATTCAAATGTACGCACAACCCTCAACCAGAATTAATTAAACTGACTGTCTGCAACATAGAACTGACAGCTCCATGGTCTGCAAAGGTCTCAAGGTAGCCCTAGCACTGACATCAGCAATTACATCAGCACTAACATCAGCAACCAAATCACTCAGCGTGAGCGTAACCCTAAAGTTTAGTAAATGCAGAAAAGAGTCTGCATGATCACAAGAGGCTTGTTGGCACCTAAAATCAAGTTAAAGGGTAAGGGATTCCCCTCCTTCCCCATGTCCTGACCAACATTCCCTCCTGTCAGTAAAACAGGTCCCTGTACCCCCCCCCCGACACACCTGAAAATGAGCTGTCAAAGCTCAAAGTGCCTTTACTACTCAAAAATTGCAAATAAATAAATAATAAATGTCACTGGTTGTAAAACCTATAATGGAACAGTGTGTGTGTGTGTGTGTGTGGGGGGAGACAGGAAACAAAAAAAAAGTGGACATTTATGGAAAGAGAACAGGAGATAACAACCCTCTCACTCCTGCTCTGCTGCCCCCAGTCCTTCCATCTGATCCTTATATTGGTGACTTCTTTTTAAACAAAAACTCCCACCTGCTCTTCCCTCTGCAGGCTCCCCACCCCCACCCAATCCTGATACTGGTGACTTAAAACAAAATAGATGCCTCCCTTTCTCCTTCTGCTGGCTTAATTCCTGACCCCGGACTCCAAACCCAGCAAGAATTGCTGCGGGGGGGGAGGCATCCACTGAAGGACAGGAAATGCATACAGCATTTCGACTCTCCACCACTGCACTGAATCGAAATATCCACAACAGATTGCCTCTGCAGCACTCTGGGATCAGCAGACCAGCAACTCTGTACCCACTCACAGTGATGCAGAGAGGTGAGTGTAACAAGCCTTTAGTAATGCTATGGCCAATCTTTATTTATGTCCATTCTTCCAGGAATATTAAAAGTCATGGAATTAAATCACCAACATATAAATAACATCTGTTCTGATCTTTAAAAAGCAAGAGTGGTTTCTCTTTATTTCTCTCAATGGTTAGTTTAATTTCTAATGGAAAACATCAACCAATGGTGTAATAGTCTCGGAGGAAAACAAGACATTTTTACAAAAGAAAACAGCAACTTAGTACAGTCAGTGAACTGAGGGCCCAGGTGTTGTTTATTGTGTCACTGAGTCCAGAGTTCATAGTTCCGCATTAAATGCACTTAATGAGCCTCCAGGACCATGCACAATAAACGGAAAACAAAACAAGTGGGAGTTTGTGACGCAGTGGCCTGCTTGATTTGATTGAGGTTCAGTATGAGCCATCCTGACCCATACAGCTTTAGGGAGCCAAGAAGACCATTAGCTCATTCAGTTCCTCCCTCCCATTTGCTCAGTGGGAATACCCCTCTCCACGTAATACCCTGTCATGAGTAGGATGTGAATACAATTTGACTGTAATATTACTAAGCGTTATCGCATCTAACCCAAGTAAAGCAATCATTTTTATGAATCATTTCTTCACTGACATTAAAATGAATAACAAATGCTGCACAACAAACACAATGCAGTCTTACCAGCTTGGAGTTTGGTCCTGTCAGCTGTCAGGAGCTAAGCAGGGGTGGGCCTGGTCTTCAGTCAGATAGGGGACCTCTAGTCAACACCAGCTACTGTAGGAAGTGGTGCTCGTAGCACTGTAGGGGGCACTCTCCCCTTGGTTTATAAGCAACCATACCGATGACCCAGCATGGTGTTAGTAGGAGGACACTGTGCTACAATGAGGGGCAATCGTTTGGATAAAACACAAAACCGAGGACCTGTCTGCCTGTTGTTGTTCAGGTGGAAGATCCCATGGCACCAGTGGCATCATGCCCATAGGGCCCGAGGGGGCATGTGCCCCCCCCCAAAATTGCTGATCTATCTTGAAAAATTTTTTTTCTTAATTATATTTATGGCAAACACAGGGCAGAAAACTGTCACTACTTTTTTTTTTTACAATCGCTGGTGGAAGGTTTGGGGGGGTGGTCCGAATCCGATCTGAGCAATAATCAAAGTCCTACTGCCACTGACCGGACTTTTAAATAAAAAAGTACGTTTGCTGAGTTGCTCACCATAGTGTAAGTAAAGTGAATGGTAGTCCATGCTGACAATCAGCATAGATTCTACCAATCACTTTTGTCTCTCAGTTTGTGTTGTCAGTCCAGCTGGAAAACGCATCAGCTGCCAATCGGAAAGTGACTCGGGGTACATGACGTGCCGCGCGGTAAACTGCATTATCTTTCCGGCGCCATCTGCACTATGAGTTTGAAGCAGAAAGACTGAGGTTAGAAAAAGAACTCCTCGTCTTATGGTTTATGCAGTTGCAATGGCGACTCACTTCCATAGTAAAAATGAAAACAACTTCGAACCTCCTTTCCTGGGAAGAAAAACATCAAAAAGGGGGATGGTGGCCAGTTGGAGTTTAAAGGGGAGATGGAGAGTGCTGCCAGCTGGGTTGGGGCAGACAGGACTGAGTGGTGCCGAAAGCTGAGTTCGTTGTCTCTCTTCAGTTCACAGCTGGGGGAAATAAAAAAAATAAAAAAACAGGACCGGTCCCAGCATAAGGCAGCATTATTTTCAGCAAAGGAGCCAAGGGATCAGCATCAGGGCCTGGCACCTGCAGACAGTCAAGGAGACAAGTCAAGGTACAATGTGACATTGTGATTTCATTTTGATTATCTGACTGTCTGAGACTGACTGGTTTGTTACTTTGCCCATTTTTATCCTATTTGGGTAGGGCATTCTTCCTGTGATTTGGAGTTCCAGCCCAAGAGGCCGGCTGTTTGGTTTAATCGGTCACCCGCCCAGTGAATCAATAATGGCCTTGTTCTTCCCTGGTAGATAAACATTTTGTAGAGCTGCTGATATTCCGGAAGTAGCAGTACCACTACCAGGGAGTTACTGGATAATGCTGTTTTTAACTGAGGAAATACTGGAATGAAAAGCTCTCTCTCTTAGTTACTACATCATTTAGGTGTCACACAAGCCCAACTGAGCAGCCCAACATGTCAATACACTGTTAAGTGTGCTGTAACCTGGACCTTTCTTTTTCCATAGAGGGTTGATGAATGTTGTCATTGCCCCCCCCCCCCAAAAAAAAATAACACTTTTTCTCCCTCCTGGTGTAGGTCTATGTTCTCAGCATCCAGCTGCTCCTATAGCTGGGGATGCATCCACATTAGTCAGAGTTAAACTGTAGGATGTATCATAGTCTGCCATAATCCCTCACTGGGTACATGAGCACCCTACCAGGGGATGGTGTTGCGGGGGAGTCGGACAGTGGGACTTCTTAAGTCCACTCTTGTGACACTTTTCTGTGGTTATACAGTCTAACATTGCCCCTGCAGATCCAATGTGTATGTGTGTGTGTATGTGGTGGGGGGAGTCCCCTGCCTGCCAGGGGTAGTTGCTGTTGCTGACTCAAGTCACGGATCAGCTAAACAAGTCGGTTACTAAGCTGTGTGTCCTATACTTTACCTGATGCATTCTGAGCAGTGTTCATACCAGGGGGATCGTGCCAATAAGGTACTCATTTATTTTTATTAGGCTTGTTCTACAGCGAAAGGCTCAGCCAGCATGATACTGTTTGCTCTTGAACAGACTGAACTTGTAGTGGGTTATGATTTATCACCCCAAGGCAGTACTAGTTCTACTACAGTATTTATTATGGTCTTTATTACGCTTGCTCTGTTTGGAGAGCCTGCAGGAAGTGGTGTGCTATTGAATGGATTGTTATTCTTTTACTTTGCGTAGATATTCCCCCACTCCCATATTTGGAGCATTATTACAGTATGTCATTTAGCTTGTTGGGGAGAAGCTTACTGACCTGCTAAAAGTCACCAAAATGCACCATTTTACTTCTGTTTCTCAAAATTTTCCCATGGGGGCATGGCCCTGGACCACCCTAGAGAGCTTTAGATTTTGTGCCCCTCCAAAATTTCAGCCTTCATGACGCCCCTGCATGGCACTTCTGGTAAAAGAGTAGGGGAATTTCCTCAGTGTTCTGGACAGCTTTCTACCTTTCACTAATCCACCAACAGACTTACCTGGTTGACTATCGGTGAGTTTTTATATGGGCACAGAGAGTAGGAGAGCTGCTGAGTCGTATTCTATCCCAGAGGGGGCAGTACTTCAGCGATTCTTCAGCATGGAGTTATGTGTAGTGGTGCTTGGTGTAGATAGTACATCTGAGGATCTGGCTGTCCTCCAATAGATAGTGCTGGTATCTCCGGTTCTGATATTTATGTGACCAAATTCAGATTTTGGATCCAAGGTCGGATTCTTTAGATCCAAGATCAAACTCTTTGGCTCTGAGGTTGGATCCACAGATCTGATCCACGGATCCAGCCATTGGCTCCAACAGATACAAATATTTTAATGAGCTCCATCACATCCATGCATGGGTTCTGAGGCTGACACTTCCATTCTCGAATGTCATTGCTATTCAGTGACACAGAAACATAGAATTTGTTGGTAGAAAAGGACCGCTTAGCCCACCCAGTCAGCTGAGATGGTCTCTGCCTAGTCTGTCTCCAAAGACTCTAACTGGTCTCCTGTGCCCTCTCCTCTCTGCCCATTTTCTAATACTCGCATATGTCTATCCCATGCATGCTTGAAGCCCACTACTGTTTTCAGCTCCACCACTTCTGCTGGCAGTCTGATCCAGGCATCCACCACTCTTTCAGTGAAGCAGTACTTCCTCACATCCCTCCTAAACTCTCCCCCAGCTTCACTGCATGCCCTCTGGTTCTGGTGTTCCTCCACATCTGAAAGAGACTACCCTCCTGCACCCTGTTTATTCCCCTGAGGTACCTGTAGGTCTCTTTCATAGCCCCTCTTGCTCTCCTGTCTTCCATGGTGTACAGATTGAGATCACTCAGTCTTTCTTTGCACGGATTTGTGGAGCCCCTGCGCCATTTTAGTTGTCCTCCTATGGACTGCCTCCACTCTGTCTCTGTTCTTTCTGAATTGTGGCCTCCAGAACTAGACACAATACTCCAGATGTGGTCTCACCAGCAACTGATATAGTGGCAACACCACCTCCCTCTCCTGCTGGGGATGCCTGTCCCTATGCATCCCAGCATCCCCCTGGCCCTACAGACGCACTGTCACATTGCCCTATACTTTGAGGTCAGCAGATATGATAGCTCCAAGGTCCCCTTCCTATGTAGTGTCTGACAGTACCTCCCCCCCCAACACACACATCCTGTACTCAGTCCTTGAGTTACTGGGAACAAGCTACCACCAAACAGTGTGGTTCACGGGGTGTGGCCTAGCCCTGATCCAGTATGGTCGCATAGAGAGATAGCTCTTGCAACATGGGGATAAATCCAACATTAGCTGTCACTAAAACCCTCTATTTCTGCCAGAATTTTTATCGTAGCAGAGAGGAATCTCCTGGGCATAATTTTTGGGACTTTTCTTGCAAGTTCTCTTTTGGAAATCACTCGTCTTTTCTCTCGGTAGGTGGATTTGCAGTGCGGCCTACAATGTGCAGCCTTCTGCAGAATCATCGAGAACTGAAGCGATGTTCAGCCAGCTTATGACCCAAATGGCACAACTCACAATTGCAGTCAATGCCACTACGCAAACTTTGCAAGGGATGGAAGTTAGGCTTTTCCACAATGAAAGACAAATATCCTCCCATGATGCAGTGCTTCATGAAATGACTGCTACTCTGAGGGAATAGGCCAAGCTTATCCACACACTACAAAATAAAGTAGATGACCAGGAAAATCGCAGCCGTCGAAACAATATACAGCTTATTGGCTTTCTGGAAGGTGCAGAACAGAAATCAGCCATTGACTTCTTACAGTCAATCCTCCCAAAGCTGCTCAAACTACCAGCTGATTTTCACCCTCAGATAGAATGGCCGCATCGCTCTCTTGCCCCGGTACCAAGGCCTGGAGCAAGGCCTAGACCCCTGATTGCCAGATTTTTGAATTTTAGGCAAAAAAAATCTATTATGGCTGCTGCTCAAACTGCAGGGGAAATTACTTGGCAAGGGCATCATATCCAGCTCTATCAGGACTATTCTAAAGAACTCTCCGATCGCCGTAAGGAATATGCCCAGGCACGGAGACTGTTACAAAAACTAAACTACTCTTATTCACTGCGGTATCCAGCAACCATGCGGATTATGCACAATGGGTCTGCCCTTCTGTTTGAGACCCCAGAGAGCTTGATGGACTTCCTGCGGGCTAGACACCCTGCGGAGTTTCGGGACCCTAACAATCAGAGTGAGCAAATACAACACTCTCCCTCTCCATCTGCAGTGAATATTTCCTCAGCTCCTAAACAAGACATACATGAGTCCGGCGTGTGGATTTTTGACACATCGCTACCATTGAGGCCAAGGAAACGGCAACCATCTCATCATCATGATCGACGACAACATCCTACTGAAAGAGCCGGCTGCCCGAGCCACAGGCGACGGCTCACTCAGACCAACTTTCAGATTAACAAGATCCCATAGATCTGCAGACTTTCTTCTCACCCAACCCATTTGCCGTTCTACAACCAGACCTGCAGGACTCAGTTACTGCACAAGGGATTTCAGAAGGGGCAGAGCTGGACATATGTGGGTCGACATCCTCAAGACCTATGCTCTCCACGTCTCAAAGCAAATCCTGGGCTGACATTGCTGCTGCATCCCCGGATCTTGCAGCCATCCTTCCCACTGAGAACTCACAAGATGGAACTCTGAATGCTACAATGGGTCTTCCCAGACCTGGCTCAGAACCCCCGGACTGAGGACATGTTTCAAATTGTATGGTACCAGTTTAATATGGGGGGGTTGAGTATGCAATAAGGGAAAGGGAACCTCCTTTTTTTTTTTTTGTTTTGTTTGGTTCTCCCTCTATGTGTTAACTTCTCGTCCCTTGGCTTGCCATGGAATCTAAAATGCTAGGAGTATTAAGCTCAGCTTTCCCTATCCCTTGTCTATCGGCTGGGAATATAGAAGTATTGTAACTTCTTTCGGGACATGCTTTTGAGGATATCCTGCTATGTGCTTAGGGCCCCATGGTCCTAGGGGGATTCCTCTCATACGTCCTCAGGGTGGTCTTAGCTCTAACTGTATTTTTACACCCTGTAATATGGACAAGCTGTTCTGGAGGGTATTTTCTCCTGTCCTGATGCCAGGCCAAACTCCATGGATACCAAAGGAGGTCTTGCGACTTTGGTCGGTGACATATTACCTTTGGGACTCCTAATGGCTGTGGACAGGCCGATATGTGTATATAGTTGGTTAAATGTTATCAGTCAATATTATGTTTTACGAGTTGAAATTGTTTATAGGTTTTTCCAGATCGCGATTAGTACATGCTTGGGGGGGATTGTGTGTGTATTTGGGGTCCTTTGCTGGTGGTGTTTAAATTGATTATAACAGATTTTCTGGTTCAGATGATATGGGGCAGACCTTCACTCTCAGTCTCTATTAGATTCTATAGCTCGTTCCCTTCTAATCAGACCTCCCACTTCTAGACTATGGCTGACATTCGCTATATCACCTGGAACGTACAGGGCCTTAATACCCCTATGAAGAGTTCTCAGGTGCTGAATCATTTCAAGAGACTGGGCATGCAGGTAGCCCTACTACAAGAGAATAAGTTGAAAAAGTTGGACCATGACAGGTTGAAAGGCTCTTGGTTGGGACAGGTTGTTTCTTCTTCAGTCTCCACCTGCAAACGGGGGGTAGCTATTTTATTTCACAAATCCCTTCAGTGGACACAACTATAAGTGCAGCGAGATAGAGATGGCAGATGGGTGGCGGCTTTGATGGATACTCTGACAGGTACCCTAGTGATAGTTAATGTGTATGGCCCTAATGATGACCAGTCTGAAGTGTTTCACTCACTGGCCCAAGCTATTAGCTCCTTAGCCTCTCCACAGGTCCCTATAATCTTAGGGGGTGATTTCAATCTCCCCCTGGACCCTTTTCTAGATCACACGTCTGCCTGCTCAGATCATCATCAGAAATGTCACCTCTCACTGCAGCAGCTGATCACAGATATGGGTTACAAGAACCCTGGCACATTCTACACCCGCGGGCCAAAGATTATACATTCTTTTCTCCGGTGCATAACTCACACTCTCGGCTGGACTACTGGCTTGTATCCCCTTCTATTATGAACAGCACCAATGATGCTGTAATTCATCCAATTATCATATTGGATCATGCTCCGGTACAACTTCACACGCTAAGTAGTCCCTCAGCCCCTAGATCCCCGAGCTGGCATTTGGACCCGCTTCTCTTGAGGGACCCTAACTTCCCTCAATGGTTTTGGATACAGGTCACTAATTTTCTACAAGATCATGCTACAACGGAGGTCCCCCCAACAATGGTTTGGGAGGCACTGAAAGCCACCATACAAGGCGCTATCATGGGATATTCGGCGTATTGCAGGCGGCAGAGAGAACACCAGCTTAAAACATTGGAATCCCATCTTATAGAACTCGAGACCAAATTTAAAAGTATGCTGCACACTTCCTTACATTCCCCAATAGGCAAGGAAATCACTAAAATCTGTCATCAAGTACAGGACCTACTTGCCAGGAAAGCTGAATTGGCCTTCCTCAGACTACGGCATAAATACTGGGAGGGGGGAGAGAAGGCTGGGAGAGTTCTAGCCTACAGACTCCAGAAACAGAGGGCTGAGAGCCATATTTCCGGACTCAAAGCACCAGAATGCTTAAATGAAATTATGACAGATTTCTATAAACAGCTATATTCTTCCTCCAGCACTTTTAATGTTGCACGGGTATGAACGTTTCTGACATCTATACCTATCTGTCATCTAACTCCTCAGCAAGCTGCTACCTTGGAGTCTCCCATTACCCGTCAAGAGGTCACAGATGCACTTCGCAATTTAAATCACGGGAAGGCCCCTGGTGGGAATGGATTTCCACCTGAAATGTGGAGCCTAGTTGCACCACTGATCTCCCCCCTACTTAGTGACATTTTTAATTTGGCCCTTAGTTCAGGATCCTTCCCCCCATCCCTTTGGGAGGCGATCATTACTGTATTTCCCAAAAAAGGGCAAGATGCCACTTTACCATCCAGCTATCACCCTATTTCACTTATCAATTCGGATAGTAAGATTTTTGCAAAAATTCTGGCTACCAGGTTAAACCCCTTGCTTCCCCACCTTATACATCCTTCACAAGTCGGTTTTGTCCCAGGTTGGCTCAGCAGAGATCTTATACGTTCCATTATAAATATTATATATCAGGCCAGTAACTTCCCAGCACCAGCTACTGCAGTAGCAATAGATTTTGAGAATGCATTTGATTCTCTTGAATGGCAGTACCTTCAAAAGGTGCTAGAAGCCATGGGCTTTGGTCACAATTTTAGAAGCTGGGTGACAGCTCTGTATCACAACCCTTTGGCTCGGGTCCTCACCAACTCTACTCTGTCCACACTCTTCCCTCTGGGGCAGGGCACGAGGCAGGGCTGCCCCCTTTCTCCCTTACTTTTCATAATAGCAGTGGAGCCACTTGCGTTTGCCATACGCCACTCTTCAGCCATAACAGGTTTTCCCTTTGGCGCTATCACATTCCCCACATTTATGTATGCAGATGATTTGTTAGTCCCATTAGTGGACGTCACTACTTCCCTCCCTGCTCTGCTTTCCCTCCTTGCAGATTTTATGAGCTACTCTGGCCTAAAAATCAACAGGTCTAAAACGGAAGTACTCCCCCTCAATAGCTTGTGCACTTTAGATCAGGTAGCCCATCTCGGCCTTCATTGGGCCCCAAATTTTCTTGTGTATCTAGGGATACAGCTTACAGTAGATCTTACTAAAATATGGGTTCTGAATCTTAAACCCCTTCTTGAAGACATCAAGACTGAATTTGCACGCTGGCGTGGTCTTCAGCTTACACTAGCGGGTAAAATATCCACGATCAAAATGGTGGAAGCCCCTAAACTTTTATATATCATCTCACATATACCATTTACACTACCGGCCTCATGGGTTAAAGTCATAGACCAGGCCTTTTCCAATTTTATTTGGGAAGGCACCAAACCCTGTTATAGTAGAAATAAACTTAGAGCCCATTGGTCACAGGGAGGCTGGGGCCTTCCTTGGCTGGAAGGGTATAAATGGGCCTTCACTGCAGCTCAGACTCTAAACTGGTTCCTCCCACAGACATCTGAGCGACCACAGTGGATACACATGGAGGCGTATATGGCCCAGACCCAATCCCTAGCAGTTTTACTTTACAATCCGGTTCCCAAACATTTGTCTTCCTGCCAAACAATAGCAGGCTCAGTATTGACATGGCATTTAATGGCAAAGAAATTAGAGGCAGATTTATGCCCCCTTCTGGCCTCCCCTATATGGGGGAACATGCTCATATAAGTGGATGGCAAACCTTTGCACTGGCCCCTATGGCAGAGTAAATGAATTTTTACACTAAAGGACTTGATGACAGATGACAGTCTCACTATCAAAACATTTCAAACATTAGATCAGGAGTTCCACTTAGGTAAGCAGGCCTTTTGGCAGTACTTACAGCTCAGAAGCTCAGTTTTAGCTTATATTAAACAACACCACACGACAGACATAGCAAGGTCCCATTTGTTAATTAAATGGCTGACCTATAAAAGGGGTAAAGCCAGTCTTATATATGCGATCTTAGGAGTCATCTCCCTGCACAATCAGCTCAGGCTAAAGGTAAATGGGAGCAAGCTCTTCAACAATCCATTTCGGATGCCCAATGGAAGCTATGCTGGAAATATGCTCATTCTATGTATCCAGATATGAGAAGTAAACTTATGCAAAACAAGATACTGTTGCATTGGTATCGCACTCCTGTTGTCTTGTACAGAATGCATCTCATGGACGATAGTCATTGCTGGCGATGTCTTTCGGGAGAGGGAGACCTTTTGCACATACTTTGGCTTTGCCCACTTCTTGTTCCATTCTGGACGGCTGTCTTGGGTCTGGCTTAACAGGCCTCAGACTCTGCTCTGACTCTAGATCCCCTAGTTTGGATTTTGGGCCTTCCTCCTTTGCTGAGAGCGTTCACTTGTCAACAGCACGGATGACTGACACTTCTTAGCCTCCAAGCTAAGAGGCTTATCCTCTGTAGGTGGAGAACCACAGAGATACCCACCATCTCTGAATTATATAACACCCTTTCAAATGTAGCAGTACTGGATCGTCAGTCCCACTTAGTTACCAACACTCTCTCACAATATTATCTTACCTGGGCCCCTTATTTAGCTTATCTCTCCCCGCATGCAGGGATTAGCTGACTTCCCATGTGGAATGATCTGGACCAACATAGTAGATACACCAATAGGAAATGGTTTGGAACCCGAAAACCCACCCCCTCCCTGCAAGGACTGTTATCTTTTCTCCTAATAGGATAAGAATTCAGATCTGGACCTTAAGGTTGCTAGTATTTTGAAATTATGTCTGTGCTTTTCAGGCTTTTTCAGGTATCCGGAGACACTTATGTATTATGCCCATATTAGACGTCTTAACTAATCTAGATGCAGTGGTAATCATGCAATTTCTCATACTTTTTTTGTGGGGGGGGCACAATACCACAGTACAACTCACTGTATAATTTCTTACTGTATCATTATTTAGCAGTCTCCTTTTCTAAGGGCTAGACTTTGTCAATTATATAATGACACTGCAGTCAATGTGTATGCATATGTGTCATGTTGTATCTTCTTTATGTACCTGGCTATGTCTGATATTATCTTTCAAACTTAATAAAAATTATTAACTACAAACAGTGTGGTTCACAATAAACTTAGCTGTAGAATCAAGCCATACAAAAGTGAAGGTACTGGACTTCAGGAGGGCTGATTTTGTCAAAATGGGAGAGTGCCTCAGAAAAGCACTAACAAACAGGCAAGAAGGTGGGGTGGAGTAACAATAGGGAAACATCAAAACCGCCATCACAGAGGCAACAAGCCTTTGAGTGAAGCAAATAAACAAATCAAAACGAAAGAAAAAACCACTATGGTTCTCAAAAGAAGTGGCGGGAAAGGTAAGGGAGAAAAATATAGCATTCAGGAAGTATAAGGCAACACAGAAGGAGTAGGACAGAGAATTGTACCAGTTAAAGCAGAAGGAAGTGGGGAAGGCAGTCAGAATAGCAAATTCCAAACCAAGGAAAAGATAGCCAACTTGGTTAAGAAGGGGGATAAAACCTTTTATAGGCACAATAGGGAGCAAAGAAAGACTAAGGCGGGGATACTGAGGCTGAATAAAGAGGATGGTGGTTGGGCAGAGAGTGACAGTGAAAAAGCAGGGATACTGAATGAATACTTCTTCTCAGTATTCACAATGGAAAAGCAGGGGGAGATACCTAACCCAATCATTAGAAGCACTCTGGATAGGGGGGTTGATATTAGTCCTTTCACAGAAGAAAGGGTTATGAAAGAACTCTTAAAACTGAAGGTGGATAAAGCAATGAGGCCTGATGGGATTCACCCCAGAATTCTAAAAGAACTAAGGGAAGAACTAGTAACACTGCTAACTACCCTTTTTAATTAATCATGGGAGGATTGTGTGGTACCTGAGGGCTGGAGGAGGGCAGATGTGATTCCCCCTCACAAAAGTGGGAGCAAGACAGAGGCAGGAAATTACAGACCTGTCAGTTTGACCTCTGTGGTAGGGAAAATGATGGAATCACTTCTGAAGGAAAGAATTGTTGACTACCTAGAGAGAGGCCAGTGGGGCACAGGACCCAAGACTGCATGGATTCACAGCAGGAAGGTCATGTCAGACAAATCTAATTGATTTCTTTGACTGGGTGACCAAAGTAGTAGACCAGGAAGGGGCTGTGAACATGGCCTACCTAGACTTTAGCAAGGCATTTGACACAGTCCTGCACAAAAGATTAATGAACAAATTAGCCAGTCTAGGAGTAGGTCCCAGGGTGGTAGCCTGGGTAAAACACTGGCTGGACAACAGGACACAGCAGGTAATAGTAAATGGAGTCCACAGTGAAGAAAGGAGGGTTACTAGTGGGGTACCGCAGGGTTCAGTACTGGGGCCGGTCCTTTTTAATGTCTTTATAAGTGACATTGCAGAGGGACTGGAAGGGAAAGTATGTATCTTTGCAGATGACACAAAGATCTGCAACAGGATTGATATGCAAGGTGGGGTGGAAAGGATCAAAAGGGACTTGGCAGGGTTGGAGGAATGGTCAAATGTATGGCAGCTTAGATTCAATCTAAAGAAGTGCAAAGTAATGCACCTGGGAAACAAAAACCCAGGAGAAGAGTACACAATGGGGGGTGAGATACTGACAACAACAAACATGGAAAGGGACTTGGGGTAGTCATATCAGAGGACCTAAAGGTGGGCCAGCAATGTGAGAAGGCAGTAAGGAGGGCTGGGGGGATACTGGGATGCATAGGGAGAGGCATCACCAGTTGAAAACAGGAAGTCGTTGCCCCTCTGTACAGACAATTGGGTAAGACCACATCTGGAGTACTGTGTACAGTTCTGGAGACCCCACCTCCTCAAAGACATAGACAGGGTGGAGGCTGTCCAGAGGAGGGCAACCAAAATGGTGCAGGTTCTCCACCAGAAGACATATGAAGAAATACTGAAGGAGCTTAAGATGTATAACCTCAAGGAAAGGAGGGAGAGGGGGGACATGATAGAAACTTTCAAATACCTCAAGGGAATCAACAAAGTCCAAGAGGGTAGCATCTTTCAGAAAAAGAGATGTGCAAGAACAAGGGGGCACAATTTGAAGATAGAGGGCAGACGACTCAGAGGTAATGTGAGGAAGTATTTCTTCACAGAGAGGGTTGTAGATGCATGGAACGGCCTTCCTGAGGAGGTCATAGAGTCAAAAATAGTGGGGGAATTCAAGAATGCATGGGACAGACATAAGGCAATTCTGGGGGGGTAGGAGGAAGTAGGCTGTTGGTTAACTAGGATCTGCAGCTAATCCGTTAGGTAGGGAAATTGGTAGACTAGGTGGGTCAAGCGGTCCTTATCTGCCATCAAATTCTATGTTTCTATGTTACTGTGCCCTTTGTGCATGATTTTGCACATTTTGGCATTGAACCCCAACTGCCATGCTTTTGACCACTCCTCAGATTTCTCAATATCCCTGCCCATTCTTTCTACTCCTTTCTTATTGTCCACCCTATTCTGGTATCATCTGCAAAAAGTCATACTTTTCCTTCTAGCTCATCTACAGTGTCACTTGTGAAGACATGGAAGAGGACCGGTCCTAGTACAGAGTCCTGTGGCACCCTACTGGTTACTGTTCTATTATTAGATTGAGTGCCATTAATCACCATCCTCTGTCATCTATCCATTAATCAGTTTCTAACCCAATTCACTACTTTGAATCCTACTCATGGGCTGCTCAATTTTTTAATCAGTTTCTTGTGTGGCACAGTGTTGAAGACCTTGCTTAAAGTCTAGACCACATCTACTGCTCTCCCATGATCTATATCCCTAGTAAAAAGATCTCAATGAGATTCATCTGGTATGACCTCTTCCCTGTGAATCATTGCTGCCTTTGGTCTTGCAGCCCATTGAATTCAAGATATGCTACCAACTTTTCCTTTAACAGTGTTTCCATTAATTTCCCCATCACTGAGGTGAGTCTCACCAGTCTATAAGTTTCATAAGTTAGGTAAGAGACAATAGCTTGCACCAAGAAGTCTCTTTGGTTTCTCCTATGTCCTTGTGCTTATAAAGATTTCTTCCAGTTTATTCTTAAAGGAGGTAATAGAAGTGCTATTGATTATTTCAGATGGAAGTTTGTTCCAAGATGACACTACCCTTTGGTGACCCCTTTTGCTAGATTTGTATAAATTGGCCTTGGAGTTGATATTCATGTGTTCTGGTAGTTTTTATTCTAATATTTAGATCCAGTCCCACACATTCCCATAAGTCGCGGTTTCGAAGGCAGAGTATACCAGACACAAATCTCCCCTAAGTTGCCTATACTCCAGTGTGTACAGTCCTAGATCTGTCAGTCTCTCCTCATATGGGAGATTCTGCAAACCAGAAATCCTCGTTGTTGCTCTCCTCTGCACTCTCTCAATATTTGTAATATCCACTTTATGGTAGGGGCTCCAAAACTGAGCCCCATACTCCACAAGTGGCCTAACCAAAGTGCTATACAATGGCAGCAGGACCGATCTGTCTCTGCTTTTGATATTATGCAGTATACAGTACATCATTCTGTTAGCTCTATTAACTATTTTAGTGGTGTGTTGTCTAAAAGAAAGGTCATTTGAGATCCAAATACCCAGGTCTTTCTCACAGTCTACTTCATTTAGAATATGTCCAGTCAGATTATAACTAAATTTGGGATTATTATGGCCTAGGTGCATAACACTACATTTGTTCACATTGAATTTCATTTTGTGAATGATTGCCCAGGAGCATATTTTGTTTAATTTGAGCTGTAAATTCTTGGCCTCTGCTTCTAATCTTACGACAGCCCCTGTTTTACTGTCATCAGCAAACTTTGATATCCACACTCCATTAGCTGTCTGGAGGGATGTTACAAAGATATTAGATAACACCGGACCCAGGACCGAGCACTGAGGGACACCACTGGTCACCTCTTTCCAGTCATAGTAGTATCCCCTAATGCATATTCTTTGCCTTCGTTTTTTTAAGCCAATTAACTACCCATTTAACAATATGGGGGTTCTACTTCCAGTACATATAAACTGTTAATAAGACAATCACGGGGCACTAAGTCGAAGGTCTTTGAAAAATTGAGGTACACTACATCTACTGGTAGAGCATCTTCCAAAGCCTTGCTCACTGTTTCAAAGAAACTCAACAAGTTGGTCTGGCAAGACCTCCCTGAAGTAAAACCATGCTGATTGACATCTGAGTAACCCTTAGATATTATATGTTTGTCCAGATGTTCTTCAATACAACTTTCCATAACCTCACATAAGACACTAGTCAGGCTAATAGGCCTATAATTGTTTACATCAGACATAGCACCCCCCTCGTGGATTGGCATCACTATAGCCCACCTCCATTCCTCAGGGACTACACCCTCATTTATTGATCTTTCATATAAGAATGTAATTTGGGCCACTAAGTTCTTTTGCCAATTCCTTAATTAAATGCAGTTGTAGGCAATCAGGCCCTGGTGATTTATTTACTTTTATGTTGTTCAGTTTCTCAGATACATTATCAATATTAAATTCCATAATGTTATCTGTAATAGTACCCTTATCCGTGCTTCTTTCCTGACTAGTTTTTGGTTGAAAAATGCTCACAAAGTAGTCATTGAATGTTTCTGCTATGTGTTTTTCACAGGGTATTGTTCCTCCTTCTTTTTCTAACTGCCCCATCCTAGTCATCCCATTCCTTTGATTATTTATGTAGTTGAAAAATTTTTTTTTGTTGCTTTTTGTTAAAGTTGCAGTTTTGACCTCCTCTTGCCATCTTACATTTCTTTACTAATTCTTTAAATGTATTCCACTTTTCTGTTGAGGGGTTGTGTTGTGTCTAAGGAATACTCTCTTTTTTCTCTGAATGATCTTACTCAGTGTTGGAGTAAGCCATGTGGGAATTTTCCCCAAGGTGTTGTATTTTATTTTTACAGGGACATGATGAGTTACACAATATTTCAACTGGTGCTTTATTCTGTCCTAGTCCTGATTCACATTAAGTTCTTTCAGCTCTTCTGTCCACTTCCATTTTGCTAAATATTGTCTCATTAATATGAAATTGGCTTCATTCCAACAATTAATTACAGTGTGCCCTCTATTGATGTGAACAAATCCTGACATTGAGAACTGAACCATATTGTGGTCACTTTGCCCCAGTGGTTCCCTGACTGTACATTTTTTTATGTCTCCCCCCCATGTTACTAAGTACAAGGTCAAGGATATTAGTGCCCCTTGTATTCTGGTTGACATATTCTTTAATTTCATTAATGGCTATCACATCTAAGAAGTCTCTTTCCAGTTTATTATTTCCAGTGTATGTAACCCAATTGATGGTAGGCAGATTAAAGTCACCTAGAATCAGTGCGCAACTACTTAGGTCCATATTCTTGCTATAGTCCAGAAATATGGCATTGTCTCATTCACGTTGAGTCCCGGTGATCTATAACATACTCCTACTGTGATTTATTTTGCTTAGCTTTCCTAATAATGTTAACCCACAATTGTTCAACTTTTTAATGGTTATCCCATGGTGGGCCAATTCATAGGCCTCATATGTTTCGTTTACATATAGTGCAACTCCTCCACCTCCTTTGCTGGTTCTATTACTGCTAAACAGTTTATAGCCTGGAATTGATTTACCCCAGTGATCTTCCTCCCACCATGTTTCTGTAATGGTGCACTGATCTATCTCTTCCTGGTGTAATAATAGGTTAAGTTCATCTATTTTATTTCTCATGCTCCCAGCATTAAGTAATATGGCAATAATGTCTTTATACTATAGTTACTAGCTTCTTTCCTGTTGCTGCCCTTATGTAGAGGCACCATGTCTGCTCTCCTCCAGTCCTCTGGAATCACATCTGATTCCAGTGAGCTGTTGAATAACACCATTAGCAGAGCAGCCAACACCTCTCTGAATTCTTTCCCTTGGGTGTATCTCATCCAGTTCCATGACCTTGTCCACATTCAGAGCTGTAAGTCCCTTCAGGACTTTTTCCTCTGAAAATGGACTTGAGTTCACCTCCCCTTCCCCTTTGTTCCTGCTGATCACTGATAGTTCACCCCCCCCCACTGTGAGGACTGACCAGAGGTACCTGTTTAGGATGTCTGCTTTTTCTTGGTCCTCTTATGTGCATTCTCCCTCTGCCACCTCCTTATCTTCACTATCCTTTCCCTTGCTTTTCTCTTCTCACTTATGTACTAGAAAAACATCTTATCCCCATGTTCTGCCCCTTTTGCTATCTTTACCCTGTCTGTACCTTTACTCTGCTCACTGCCTTACCTCCTTCCCCTTTTTACCTGGTCCTCCTCTCTGTCTTCCTCCTTCTACGTTTCCTTATACCTCTTAAATTGTGCACTTTTTCCTTCACCACTATGGCCACTTCCCCAGAGTAACATAACTGTCTCTTTTTCCTTTTGGTTTTACTCACTGTCTTCATACAGAGTCTGGTTGCCTGTAACAAGGGATAAAGAAGTGTGTCCCTATATTTCAGCCTAACCTCATTTTGGTCTAAAACATAATGTGTTTGTGTAACAAATGTTGACCTATATAATTGGATCATATAAAACTTGTAAAGCCACAAGACAAACTAAGCCACAAATTGCAATATTACAGTGCCTTTTGATATTTGTGCTGACCATGCAAGTAATAGCAAACAGTTGTCTTATGTGTCTGCAAGACAGAAACACAGAATAGTGTCCAAATTACCCTTCTGACTATCTCTAGTGTTTGTTCTTATCAGGACAGGCTAAAATGCTTGTATGCACATTCTTAAGTCCAAATCTATTTCTTTTTCCTAGACCTTGGTAACTGGTAGTGACAACTGTTACTAGCCATATATAATAATAGAATGTACACTATCTATACTTGTGCTGACCAAGGATGAGCTCATACATATACCATAGGAGTGTTGCCTTGTAAGTTGATGTTTGTATTTGTTTTGAACCAATCATAGAAAACCATAGGAAATGGTGATGCTGTCTTTCCACTATATAAGCAAGCCAGCACACACTGTTATTTTGAAGAATGAAGAATGTACCACTTGTAATCTCTCGCTGTGATTATTGTTATAATCATTAAATTCTTCCGCCTTCAGTCTCGTCTCCGTTCGTCTCCTTTCTAAGTATCTGTAATTGATAATTTACTAACTGTAATTTTTTCACAACGCTACAATTGGTGCCTTAAAGACTCGGATCACTGGTGCTGCATGTGAGGAGTTTGCCTAACTGTGGGTCGGTTAGTCTGCGAGCCCCAATAAGAAGGTGACGACGCTCGGAGACGTGGTACTGCTGGCTTAAAGTGAGAGAAGATGGTACACACAGACAGTCACAACCTCTTGACAATCAGGTGATGTATGCTTTGTATGCTTCTCAAATTGTTTAAATATAAAGTAATGCTTAACTCTGTAGGAACTCATGGGGCAGAGTAGGTAAGTGAAGGTGCTGGGACTTGAAAGCCGGACCTCACAAGGGAGCCTTAAGACATAGCCAAACGGACGAGGGCACCAGTGCATGGGTGAATCTGGCTGTGGAGGCTAAGCAGGCAAGAAAAAAAGATAAGAAGAATGAGTATGGAAACAATAATAGGCCATTTTCTAGGAAAACACCTAAAGGGGGAAGCATATGAACCAGTGCCTGATGATCAACAGGTACAATTGTATTTTACTCAGCAAGTGTCCTTTCATAAGGAGGGAGTAAAAAATAAAAAGGAAATCTTTGCAAATGCATTGCAAGGACTGTGGCAGTATAATCAGGCTATTGTGTGTCGCCAGAATAAAGAAGTAGCTCAGTTGAGGGATGAAAGGGATCAAAATGCTAAACAACTAGAAGAATTAACATTGAAGTATAAAGATAGCGTCCCAATAGATCAACACCAAGAGTTAGAACAACAGTGTATTAATTTTAGGACACAGCTAATAAAAGAACATAGGGATTTGTGTCTGTTAAACAGAAATAATGCCCTCCTACAGATCAGGTTAGACCAACAGTCACAAGAGCATGCTAGTGAGACTAGGTGCCTGTACACTGAACTCCAGGATGCCGCAAGTAAGATCCAGGAGTTACAGGAAAAACAAGATGAGTTAGATGAGCTTCTTACTGGAAAAAGGGATAGGACAGTAACCATTCAAATGGCACCTGTAAGCACACGGGGAATGACCGCAGCTGGGGGGGGCTATGTCAGCTTCAACCCAACATCAACAAGAGCAGTATCTACTAATGTTAGACTCCAAATGGCTAAAACATAGATTAAAAGCAAGATAGACAGTCAGTAGCAGGATGAGCGCTACCTATAGAGGAGGGAGATGTAGTGATCGTGTGAAATTGGGAACAGAAAAATCCTTGGAAGGATCCTAATTGGTTAGGACCATACCAAGTGTGCAAAAGATTAGGTGAGAGTACAGTATATGTGGTTAAAGTAAGTGGCAAGAAAGGGGCTAGAGGCATAGGAAACAAGAATTCTGGGTACATGTTGATTAGCGTAAAAAAGTGTCAAACAAAGCTTGTTAAAAATTAAAATACTACACTTGATGTTTATAGCCATGAAGACACAAAGCATCATTATCATCGGCTTGGTGACAGCCATAAGATTTTCTATAATCCTCAGCCTATACATTAATGTGGAACAGACTAATGTCATGTGTGAGTATGAACAGTCCATTACTCTGTTAGTCAGTTGGAACTGGGACCTTGTTGATACAAACACCTACACGACATGAGCATGGAAAGCCACCTGGACTAAAAACAACCGTACTTTCATATCTACAAATTGGTGTGTGGACATACTTAACAGCTGGTCCAGCTGTGCCTCAGAGCTCAAGACTGGATCACCGCAAAGCTACATGGACTGGGAACAGAAAAATGGGTCTCTTGTTATAAACAGAGCCACACCAAAGGACAATGGTGTTTATGTGTTAACTCTGTCCTACTGTCTTTGGGGTGATAATAGTGTTTGTAACTATGCTGGTGTAAACAACTCATTACGTTTTGCAGTCTCAGATGCCATATACTTAACTGTAACACCAACCGAATGCCCAAATGTGACAACAGGGCCAGAGAGTGGACTTACATCAACACCTATTGAGCAAATGCTTGTAAATAATGTAAAGTACAGTAGAGTGCATATAAATCTAGATTTCTCTGGCTGGAATATAAATGTTAACAGTAGTTGTGCAGTCACTTTTAAATCGAAAAAAATACTCATTTGATACAAATCCAAAATACAGCCCATAAGGCACAAGCAGTTGTAAATGAATTGCTCAGTGAGAGTGATAATGAGCACTTGATTTATAGCTGCTGTGCAGGAGGACCCTTAGGAGTCCTGTCTTTTAGTTTTACTTGTGTTGCAAGTGGTCTTAGTGTTCTTGGTAATTATAGGCCTGTGTCGCTTAAGACTTACTATTTGTAAAGTACGTAATGAGATGTACATGCTCCAAAGAGCTGCGTTGTTGCACAAATAATAATTAGAAAATACAGGGCCAAGGGGGGCTTGTAACAAGGGATAAAGAAGTGTGTCCCTATATTTCAGCCTAACCTCATTTTGGTCTAAAACATAATGTGTTTGTGTAACAAATGTTGACCTATATAATTGGATCATATAAAACTTGTAAAGCCACAAGACAAACTAAGCCACAAGTTGCAATATTACAGTGCCTTTTGATATTTGTGCTGACCATGTAAGTAATAGCAAACAGTTGTCTTATGTGTCTGCAAGACAGAAACACAGAATAGTGTCCAAATTACCCTTCTGACTATCTCTAGTGTTTGTTCTTATCAGGACAGGCTAAAATGCTTGTATGCACATTCTTAAGTCCAAATCTATTCCTTTTTCCTAGACCTTGGTAACTGGTAGTGACAACTGTTACTAGCCATATATAATAATAGAATGTACACTATCTATACTTGTGCTGACCAAGGATGAGCTCATACATATACCATAGGAGTGTTGCCTTGTAAGTTGATGTTTGTATTTGTTTTGAACCAATCATAGAAAACCATAGGAAATGGTGATGCTGTCTTCCACTATATAAGCAAGCCAGCACACACTGTTATTTTGAAGAATGAAGAATGTACCACTTGTAATCTCTCGCTGTGATTATTGTTATAATCATTAAATTCTTCCGCCTTCAGTCTTGTCTCCGTTCGTCTGCTTTCTAAGTATTTGTAATAGATAATTTACTAACTGTAATTTTTGCCCACTGCTACATTGCCTTAATTATGCCCACACTTATTTTTCCCCACTATTCCTCCCTGAAATCCCCTTCTGCTATGCAGTTTCTGAGGAAGTCTCCCATTTCCTTAAAATCTGCCCTCCTAAAATCCAGGACCTTCACCTTCATATGGTTTGCCTCTGCTCCCATCTTAATGTTAAACCCCACTTTATGGTTATCACTGCTATCTTTTTTTTAACTCAAATCTTTATTGAGAGCATAAATACAATACATTAGATCCAATCCATCCAGTTAAAAAGGAAAAAAGTTCAAGTTGGAACTACTTAAGCATCTTTTCTAAGTAAGAACTTAAAAATATAGTAATTTACATTTACTTTGATACATTGACAAACCAATGTATCTATGTTTCTTTTCCCAGCTTATCAGAACAAAGGAAGAAAGAGAGTGCCCATTGTGGGTTCATCAAATGTCCCATTTAAACAACTCCAGAGATGCAGTCAATTCTTCAGCAGATAACTTTTCTCAGTTCCCATCATTATCTGATGTTTAACAAATAATACTTTACATTAAGAACTAAAGTACTATATGCTCTCCTGTTAGAAAATCATTAACTATTATACTATTCTTTAATAACCATTACAAACAAACTAAGTAAGCCTCTTTTAATAATCATAACAAAACAGATACAGTTTAAGTTTGCAAGCTATCCATTGTCTGGTTTATTTTATGTTGCTGGACCACGGAGTATGTGGGGTTTCCATGGGGAAATATCAAAATGTCATTATTTATTAAAGGTAGAACAAGTTAGAGTCAAGAAAACCCTGTCTGGGGCTCCCTCTTTTTTATACTCATGTGCCTGGCCCTCTAGCTTCTACTCCTCTCTTTTTTACATTATACTTATAGCAATAGTTGCTCAAGGACTGGGGTGCCCTCCACTCGTTCACTATAATCACAGTATGGTAAACACCTTGAGTTGAATTTCTCAGTTTGTAATCTAAGTTTAGCTGTGATAGCTTCAAGATTCTTAATTGATTTAACATTAGCCCACCATTGAGCAATTGAAGGGGGGCTATCAGATAACCAGCTCTGTGTAATCACCTTTGAGGTGGCTGTAACCAAAACAAGAAACAGGTAAATCCCCTTAGCGACTTTAAATTCTCCTGGGGGGGGGGGCAGTGCTAGATGTTCAAATGAGAGCTGTTGGGTCAAGGAGCAGATTTGTTGTACTATGTTCTGGATCTGTGTCCAGAAGTTTTGTAATTGTGGGCAGTTCCAAAAATGTGATAGTGATTTCCTTGCTCACCACAATTCCTTTAACATTTATATGAGGAGAAGGAGTCATAATGCTTAGAGATTCTTGGGGTCACAAAATATCTACCTATCACCTTCCATCTGAATTCCCTCCAGCTCAAGGAAGACGTTGTTTTATGTACATATCTCCAGATTAAAACCCATTCTTTACTATCCAGGTTCCTACCCATTTCTTCCTCCCACCTGTCTTGTATTTTTGAGACCCCTAAGTTCCCAGATTCCTCCAACATTATGTCATAAA
Source organism: Neoceratodus forsteri (assembly GCA_016271365.2). NCBI lineage: Eukaryota > Metazoa > Chordata > Ceratodontiformes > Ceratodontidae > Neoceratodus > Neoceratodus forsteri. Next base: position 1,101,752,348 of record CM057451.1, read on the forward strand.
GCTGTGTAATAAATCCCTTAGAGTCCCAGGTGTATGCTCTATGTTGTATCAGTTTATAGCCCTGGGTTATCTGTGCTATAAATCCTGCTATTCCAGGGCCTTTAAGTATGTAGTCCCTGCACTGTAAGGAACCTATGAAAGTCTTGCTTGGGAATATTAAATTCTTGCTGTAAGGACAGAAAATCCTTAATACAGGCTCCCAACAGGACCTGAAACAAAAATGTTAACACTGTCTCTCCATCTCAGAAAGCATGGATCTTTAGTCTCTGCAGGGAAATTAGGGAGGCAAGTGAGTGGCATGTATTCCCATACTTGGGTAGGGATTTCCCAATGGCCTCACACTTTAAGCCATATGTGTAGGGAGTATTTTGTCCAGCAGTTTAAAATACATTTAAGGTTGTTTGACAGAGACATCCAGAGAAGGATCCCAAGTGGAATCTTAGAGTGCGCTGCTGCCTCTATTGTCCACCATTGTATTCCTGAAGGGCAGTTGATAATTTTAAGAATCAGGGTCACTTGAGCTGCTAAATAATATTTTTTCAGATCTGGCAGTCCCCAACACCCCCCCCCCATTTTTTCTTTCAAAGAAGTACCTGCCATTTAATCCTAGGTCTCCTGCCTGCCCATACAAATTTGGAGAGTATTATTTTCCAGGCTTTCCATTCTCTAGATGGGATGTTTAGGGGAAGTGTTCCAAATAAGAATAAGTATCTAGGAAGGATATTCATTTTTATTGTTTCAGTCCTGTTTGCATAAAAATGGCCCTGGTAAAACCTACCACTCTCTTTCTCAAAGGCTAAGTAGGCTGCAACCTAGGCGCACCAGATGTTTTGGGGCACCTGGGAATAAGAGGCACTAATTAAGATATGTACTATATACAGTATATTTTTTACAATGATAGGTCCAAAAAACAGCAGCCATGATCAGCTAATGTGCCCAGTGCTCACCAAACGAGCGGCCAGCTCGCATAAAGAGCCACAACCAACAGTACAACATATGGTGTCACTCATGTCCTTCAATAATGCTAAGTGAGCCTGAACTATCCAAAATAATAGATCCAAGTTTATTGAAAACCACTACACAACCGTGCTCCTCTAACCACCCAGTGCTTTGACTCCTCGCGAGTCTTCCTCCTTAGAAAAAAAAACCTGCAAAAATCTGAAAAGAATCTCTAAATTTGAATTAACATTTTGACCCACTAAGTAACTCCTACTCCCCACATGAATCTGCCCTGAATAAAGGTTCAAAAAATAACCATGCTAATTATATTAAAAAATGATGATCGTCGAGTCGTGTGTGTGTGTGTTGGGGGGGAATATTCGTTCTCGTCGTCCCCCTACTACTATTAGCAATACTGGCTTTGACTTTGCTGTTTTTTGTCATTTACCCTTCAATAGTAAGACCAAAACTACCGGAAAAGGATTTGCTCAGTTAGGTGCATATTGCATACAGGGCTCAGAGGTGAAAGTCTGGTTTCAGGCAAGTCCTAGTCAAGCGGAGTTGCTGAGTTAACCCACTATAGAAACAGGGATGAAGAGCATTGGGAAAATAATTTACCATAGCTCTGATACTTAAAACAGTTTGTCCCATTGTACAAGTCAGATCTTAATGTAGGCTGTTTCAGGAATCCCTTGTGTTTGTTGTAGAATCTGGTTTACTCTGTTAATACTAGAACAAGAGTAGGCAGTGTGGGTTGTGAGACTTTGCATGGGTTCCATTAGATAAGGTTTTTTTTTTGTTGTTTTATTTTTATCTGGATTGTATCCCTGCTATGCCACCATCCAGGGATGTACCATGTTCAAGCAGAGCTGTCATGGAGACAGAAGCTAGGTATTTTCTCCCCAGTTTTTGCCCACTATCTTCTCTCCTCCCCTGGTGTGTGCAGTGCCATTATTGGTCCCATGCATGCACAATGTGCCACTGCAGAAGGAGCAAGCTCCCTGGCCTGACCACAGGGGCACAGAGTGTAAAAGCCTACCACCACCCCTCCCCAATCAAGGTGAGCTGCCGCTTAGGAGCTGCCTGGCCTGCCTCCTGACTCTGCAACCCAAGTGTGCTCCTAAGCCCGATTCACCTGCATGACAGCACAGTGTGCTGCCCCTGGGCCATCAAGGTGGTCCAAGAGTGGGCTTTTGACAGAGCTTTGTAGCTGTGGAGGTCAGTAAATTTTTGATATAGAAGAGTTGTCATCTTTATAGGCAGAGAGTCAGCACCATACCATGTTGCATCAACCTCTGAATAGTAGGCCTTTGTATCTTGTTTATTACCTGATTTAAAGATTTCCAGAACATTTAGGGGTTCATGAAGATTTTTATCTGTTGATCTGTAATATCATCCATGAGGCATCTCTCTTGGCTTCTCATAAACAGATACTTGTAGTATCTACAGGCCTTTTTTTCCCTCTCATCATTTATTTATGACTGGGGGGGTGCATGAAGTTTCCAGCCTATGGGCACCATGTAAGTTAATGCAGCCCTGGGTTTTGCCATCTTTGAATGTCTTTGTGTATTTCTTGGGTTAGTCACCCATAATTATATTGATATAACTTAGATAGTTGCGTGGGTATCCATATGCCCAAGTGTCGGGTCTTTTCCCTTACCCATTTAAAAGGTATTTGTGCTTTTAATTCTGGTGTAATTTTACCCCACACTAGCATTACTTCTGTTTTAGTCATATTTATTTTAAAGTCCGATAGGCTACCATATTCCCTCAGCAGCTCCAACAGAGGGGTAAGGGATCGGGTTGGGTCTTCTAAATAGATTAGAGTGTCATCCGCATAAAGAGATGTTCGGTATTGTCCCTCCCCACCCTGATTTCCTTAATATTCTGAGAGCATCTAATTGCTTCGGTCATGTTGCACCTGGGTTATGCCCCCTATTACCCCACATACACCTTACACTGTATTCCTGGTCTATTATACTGTGATACTGCTGTTTTGCACTAACATATAAATTTAGGCACCCATCATATAAGCATGAGTACCAGGAATGTGCTTTGCTGCTAATATATGCCAGTGTTTACATCTTTTATAGGATTAGATCATGCATGATTATTATCCCTCACTATAACGCATTATGTTTGTTTTTTACATATATTCCATATAATCTACCTGATCACTGACAAGATGACTCTGAGGGATCATCAGTGATTACTTTAGACTATATATATATCTATCTATCTATATATATATATATATATATATATATATATATATATATATATATTCTTATACAATTATATGTAGTAGTGGCCAGTCAGCACTTCTCTTTGTCTAAGCAAGCTGACAGAGAGAAAACCTTTGTTATGTCTTTATGTCTTATACATAAGCAAGAAATAACACGTGTAATAGAGCCCAGTCAGCATTTCTTTTGTCCAAGCTTCATGCTAACCAAAGCATATTCTTTCTCTCATATGATACTCATTAGTAATTCTGTCTTCTAAGTCATTATCCAATACATAATGCTTCTCATATCCATAACTATGATGTAATCTCTGTTGCTATACTGTTATCTGTAGTATATGAGTTTGTGTAACCTAGCTCCACACGGAGAGAATGAGATCATACAAATTCTGAAGATTATGTACATTCTTCAGGAGAGTGGTGAGACACGCATCTCCCTTGTGATTTTCTCTGTCACATGATTGGCGCAAGTAGTATAATAAACCTTTATTAGTACTCACTGCTTGTTTGTGAATGTTACTTGGCAGACTCTGAAGACATAAGAATCTGTATTATTAGTATTATTATTATTTACTTTAACAACCTATGATTGTTTAGGCAACTTAAATGGCAACCACGAACAGTGGCTGGGTGTTTGCCAAAGTTACATTTTAAATTCCTCTGTAAATTAAAACACTGGGTGAGAAATCTCCAGTAACAAGCAGCTGAGAGTGTCTTCTGTTTAAATCGTTGGTCTGTTGTGTGTTATACACTGCAGACTAAACAATCTCTTGCCAGATATTCAATCTCTGTGTAATTAGTTGTTTTATTTTTGTTTGCCTTTTTCTCTCTTCTTTCTCTGTGGGAACACACTGCTGTAAAGGGATCCAAACAGACAACTAGACTGCTTTCATTTGTGGTTTCAAATCCTAATGGGTCTTTACTCATATAGGAGTCCACATACACCAAATGCTGTTTGTGTCCTGTCATGAACTTTGGTTGCAAAGTTTTTGATCCCCAGACAGCTAAGGGTTTCTCATTTCTTAAATGACATGTCTAAAAAATCAGTACTGAAGTTGAGGCTGGATGCCTCACAAAATCAAACTGCCTACAGTGGTTTGAATGATTTTGCCAATGTGGCAAAAAACAGAAAGAGTCCCATGAGGGTGGTTTCTGAACACTATAGTAACTTAAAACATGGTACCAAGGAAGATATTCCTGAACATTTTCTAGTTGCAACACTATTCTCCTGTTTTGAATTTTCCATAAAATAATTTGATACTTTGAGGTCAGATTATACTGCATACAGGCAAAAGATGAGTGTGTTTAATGCCAAGTCTGCTGAGAAAGTTAATGAACTGTTATTTCAAAACAGGACCTTGACTAAGCAATGTGATTCATTACTAAGTAGTTATGAAAACAGTAGACATACAATGTATGCCTTGAAAATCAAATGTGATAAGGCTTCTCTTGATAACAGACTAGATTTACACTATGAGAAAGTCTTGCGGTCTGAAGTTAGATTACTTCGCAGCATGCTTGCTCATGTTTCTGAGGAGCTAGAATGTAAGAGTAAGGAAAATGCCCAACTTACCACTGTGTGCAGAAACTTGGAAAAACAGCTTATGCATAATTTGTGTGATATCAAATCTGAGGTTGATCATATAAATTGCAAGGCAGAAATGGTGAACTTGCACCATCAGCCAAAGGTATTGGCAGGGCATACTAACTTAATGCCCATAGACCTTGACTCTTCTCATGTTGAAGAGTTTGCTTTTGAACACTCACAGAGTGCTGTGGGATGGACTAGAACAGATGCTAGCCACTTGTTTTTCTGTGATTCACAAAATGGAGAATTGTTAGAGTCTCAAAATGGTAGACACACATCTGATCAGGTTGCATCCCCATACCATCCCCAAGATGGCTGCTCATGGTCATGTGATGATGGTCATAACATAGTAACCCAAGATGCCCATGAGGTAATCCAAAATGGCCGACCACCACATCAAGGAGGTGGGATCATACAATCACAGGGACCTGTGACTGCTGCCATAACCAAACAAAACATACTGGAGGTTTTTGGCATGATTTATAATGTTATCAGTAAGATTAGTGTTTCTGAGGGACAGAAGATTCTCATTACAAATGATGATGATGACTTTTGAATGAGGCTGGTAGACAACCTGTTTTGAAGTCAGTGTTTGACGCTGCAGAAGCTGCTGCTGTTAGCAATGTTTACTGTGCTAGAATGTCCTTGGTTAAGGAACACATTGCTGTTAATGATATGAAATGTGAAATAACATCAGCTTTTCCTGAGAAGACTGAATGTCCTGTTTTTCCTAATGCTGACAGCAATGAATATATGCAGTGCATTAATACCTTAGGCTGTAACATTAAAACAATGTTGCTACTGTATAGCAACCTTCCGGTGGGGAAATCTAATTTATATTTGATGGGGGAGGGAAACAACCCTGATTCTGAAAGCCCCGTGGCTGTGATATTTTCAGCATCACAGGCCTCTTTGGGGGGGAGGGTTACAGGTTTGATTCATGAACCTGTGCTGACAGCTGTTTCAGTACTATTTTCTCCACCCCCTGAGGGCTACTGAACCACAATCCATAGCTGGAGAACTATGTGCAGTTTGCACACCACTTTTTTCCACTGTTCAGGCACCCCTGATAGTGCCAGCACATGATGCAGAACCCCTTCCACCAGTGACACCTGGATCATCCCATACTGTGGCTGCAATAGCAGGCACAAGCCAGGAACAATCCCGGTTATTCCAAGCACAGTCAATAGCAGATACAAGCCAGGAACAGTCTGGGTTATTCCCAGAACAGACAACAGCAGGCATTTCTGGCAAGAAGGTGCAAGAGATAGCAATCTCAGCAGTTTTAGCCCAAACATACAATGGACACATCAGATCCATTGCTTATGCATCCCAGATGCTTGCCCCAGTGGAGCTGAAATACAACCTTTGTGAAAGGAATCTTTTGGCTACATACTGGGCAGTGAGATACTTTATGTACATCATTGGATATGCACCCATTGTACTGCATTCCAATCATTTGCTAAATAACTTTCTGTTGTCAGACAGAGTAAAAGATGACTCTGTATCCAATGCCAGACTTACACACTGGTCTCTTATTTTACAGGATCATGACATCACTGTCCTTCCTACCAAAACTCAATCCTTGCTGACCTATGGCCTACAATTTGTAGGAGAGACCCATGATTGTTCACTCCAACCCCCTGACCTACCTGTCCCAGGGCCCTTTCTGACAGAACCTCAGAAAGTGTTAAAAGACACCACTGTGTGTCATGTTTTGACTGATGACTCGGATAACAGGATTTGGAATTATTTTACATTCTGGTGATGACAGAGTGTGCACTGCTAGTAATTGCATCATCATATATGTATGATTCACAGGCATTGTGAAAACACGCCTGGCAAGTAAAATGAAAAGCAGGGAGGTGAGGAGTCTCCTTATTACCACAAAAGTTTGTGGATGGTTTACAGAGCTGGAAAGTCCTTGAGTGAAACAGGTTGTGATAATGATAAGGAATAAAAATATTTTTTTCCCTTATATGACATGATACTAGCATTCCATGAGAGGGTTAAGGGCTGCAGTCTGACAAAATGGCCTTGATCTAAAAGACTGCAGACATGATGTTTTTATTATTATGTATTCTAATGGGGTTTGTTTCTCTCTGACTGAATTTCTTTGCAAAGAAAACAAACTCCCAGTACTCTAATATTACCTCTGTGAAATACAATGACTTGTTTGTGTATATAACAGGCACTAACCTAACCAGTTTAAATACAAACTGTATTTTCATATGTTTCAAACATATTGTAAACGTGAGACTCACGGCAAACAGAAGGGGTGACAGCGGACACCCTTGCCGCGTACCCCTCTGTATCTGAATCAGTTTGGACATGGTACCATTGACCATCACCCTAGCAGTTGGATGATCATAGCAGAGGACTATCCACTTCTGAAAATTACCCCCCAGACCAAAGTGAACCAAGAACTCTTCCAGGTAATTCTAGTTGAGTCAGTCGAATGCTTTCTCAGCATCTAGAAATATGGCTAATTGGGTTGTGGTTGTAGGAGATTTATACGTTAGTATATTTAAAAGCTTTCTTATATTGTCTGTTAAATGACGGTGTGGTATAAAACCTATGTGATCTGATCTATGTGAATCAGGCTTTCTACATGCTTCTGTAGTCTCAAAGCTAATTTCTTAATTAATATTTTGAGGTTCTGGTTCAACAATGATATGGACCACTATGCCTCACATGTATCTCTGGGTTTCTGCGGTTTTGGCAGTGCTTCTCTCCACAATCCTAGTATATTTTTTTAGATAAGACTGCATTAAAGACCTGGGTAAGACTGGGTACAACACCGTCCATTAATTTTTTGTAAAATTCTGAGCTGTACCCATCTGGCCCTGTGGATTTGCCTACTGGCAGTGTTTGAATTACTCTTCTGACCTCTTGTTCACTAATAGGAGTATTAATCTCCAGTGCTGCCTGTGTGGAAAGTTTGGGGAGTTTAAGTTTTTGAAGGAAGTTCCTTGTTCTCTGCTTAACCTCCTCTCCTTCTATGCCAGTGGTACACAGATCTTGATAAAACAGGTGAAGTTGTGCTGCTCTGTCTCGCGGCTGTCTCCAAGGGTGGATTGGGTTTGTTTTATTTTTAATCTGGGTAACCAAATGGTCTACTTGGGCTTTCCTAAGGTGAAAAGCCAGTAATTTAGATGCTTCCCTCGTAAATCATGATGTTTTTGATTAAGAAATCTCAGTTCCCCCTCTGCCTTTTGGTTCTCAGATTTATTTAGCTCTTCTCTGATTGATACCAATAATTTCTGAGTTTCCCCATCCTTAGGGTCTGATTCCGTCAGCTGGGTGGACAGTCTGTTATACGTCAAAGTTGCCAGTTTTTTTAAGTATGATGCTCATGAAATGATCTCTCCTCTAACGACTAGTTTGATGGATTCCCAAATTGACAAAACTGAACAGTTTTGTGCAAGATATTAGCTATAATCTCTGCTATCATGCCCTTTAATTTACCTACAAACGTCTCATCTGTTAATAGGGAAACATTTAGTCTCCACATTGAATTTTTGTCTTAGTTTAATAACTTAATTTTAATGGATACAGGAGCATGATCCAATATTGTCATATTATGTATTTTAGAGTCTAATATTTTGAACATGTAACAATCTTGTATATAAAAAAGATAAATTCTAGAAAAGGTTTTATGAGAGGTGGAATGAAATGTATAATCACAATCTGCCCCTTGTTGTTTCCTCCATATTTCTGTTAGGACCTATTCTGCCACCAGATTTTGTAAGGTTCTGTTGGCACATTTATTCGTATTTCTGGCCACTGGCGATCCAACTCTGAGTATGCTACTGTATTAAAATTGCCTCCTGGTATTAAATGTCCTACTGGTAGTGTGGCTATTGTAGTAAAACTTTCTTTCAGGAAGTGTTCTGGATTTTGGTTCTGCGCATAGATATTAAAGAGCTGGTGTACTGCTTGGGATTAATAGTAATTTTCAGATGCAGTAAGCTATCACTTCTTATATCTCAAGTGTTTTTTTCTTTTCTGTTTGTTAATTAGAAGATTTTCCACCTGGCAGTACTGGGGTGATGTGCGGAGCAGCACTCTGTCTGGAGGAAAAAAAAGTCAGTTCTGTTCCTCCCACTACATCATCAGAAATGAGACCAAACACTTTGAGGCACCACCATTCTCGCACTCTGAGCAGTGACTCTCACAAACTACCAATCAAAATGCAGGAAATATTGACATCACTAGTAACCAGGGAGAGCCAGTCCCTGCTGCTTCATGTGAAAGTGAAACTTGGCAGTGAAAAATGGTTCTCAGTGGTTACTAGTGATGTCATAGTCACTGTGGTCTCAGTGTTGCTGTAGTGGGAGGAACAAAACTGACTTTTTCCCCCTCCAGACAGAGTGCTGCTCCGCACATCACCCCTATACTGCTAGGTGGAAAATACTTGTCATATAAGAAGTGATAGCTGACTACATCTGAAAGTTGCAATTAACTGCAGGCAGTTTCCAGGCAGTATACTAGCTCCTTAACTATGTGAATTTTTTGACCATTTATCTCCTCGGATACTCGGAGGTATCTCCCCTCCATTCCTGCTTCCACTGAGGTGATGTCTAAGAGTATTTCCCTCTCAAATAATATAGCTACTCCCCCCTGTTTTCTATTGGGTGCTTCTGATGTGTCTACTCTACCTACCCAACTCCTACGTCTCTTTAAACGCTCTGGGGCTATCATGTGAGTCTCTTGGAGCAGTGCTATATATCACAATTAATTTTCCTGAGTTCTCTTAGTAAACGTGTTCTTTTAATTGGAGAATGAATCACTTTAACGTCATATGATATGATTTGTAAACCATCAATTCCCAGGGATTCAATCTTCTCTCATTTTATCCCCTTGGGCTCCACCCATTTCCCTCATGTCCCTGCCCAGCTTAATATAGAATGTTAGAATGAGGCTGATAAAACAAACATGTAAGAACATCAAAAACACAGCCATGAACATTAACCAGTAACTAGGTTTCTTACATATCTTATTACACAATTTACAGTAAATCACTTCCAGTGTTTTACCCACTCCATCAGGGTGGGTTTCAAATGTAAAAAGGTGGTGTTATTCTGCTTAAACTCCCTCAGTGTTGTGGAGGATAAATGCTTTCTGGGAGTCTAATGGCTCACGTCAAGCACCTAGTTAAAACTTGCTCCCGATATGCAGCTTTACCGTGCCAGTGCCTGTCAGAGTCTGTTTGAATTTATCATTGCTGTCTAAGTGATGTCTGCAGTTCTGTGCTTGTTTGTAAAGACCAAGTCTAGCATGAGCCTGTCCCTAGTGGGTTCATTGACTATTTGCCTGAGAAAGGCCCTTGGTAGGGAGTTAAGAATGACCTTGCTCCTTGCCAAAGCTGCAGCTGCAAGGCTCCAATCCACATGGGGCAGATTGAAGTCACCAACCAGCAGCATCTCCCCCTTATTTGCCATCCTGATGATGTCCTTCCCCAAATATCTTATCCAACTCCTCTCCCTGTGCTGGAAATCTGTATATCAGCCTTGTATGGATAGCACCCCCAGTGGCTGTCTCCAGGATCCAGTTGATGTGCTGCAAAATGTAAAAAAATGCAAGAACAACCATTCCGTTTCTGTATTTCTAAGACTCCCATTGTTGTTATTTTTATGTGAGCTTATACGTTATCTGAAATAAACTTTAGTTTTGTTATATTCTATCCGTACTTAATGCATATACTGTATTTAATGCTGTAGTTTAATATCCGTAACTATCAACCCGTTTCTCTTGGGTTAATTATACAGTCAAACCTGGTTAATCTGGACATGTTCGGCATCTTAGTAATGCATCGGATTACCAACATACGGACAAACCAAACATGAAGTGAGATGTAAAAGAAATTGTTTTATTAACACCAGTTGAAAAAAATGCTTTTAATAAATAAATAATAAGCAGCATAAAGTGTAGCAGCACTAACATCATCTATGAGGACAGGCTGAGATGGAGATCGTAGTGACCTTTTTTTTTTTTTTTCAAATTTTAGTCTTTGGTAACCGGGTAAGGCCCACTAGGCACAAGTACCTGTTTTCAGGGGCGACCAGGGAGCACTGGGCGGTTAAGTGACTTTCTTAGAGTCACACAGTATGCAAGTGGAGGTTGTGAGAATCAAACTCAGGTCTGGTCTGCTGGATGTATCAAGCTCATTCACACCTTGTTCCTGTAACCTCAAGGCTATACTGCCAGCCTCTTGAGACTTGAGGGGATGGGGGTGGATGACTGGGTGTAGGACATGGTGCATACCTCTTCAGGATCAACAGACAAGTCATTAAAATACTTAGTGATTTGCTTTTGTTTACAAGATATTATAGACCGTGTGGAAATAAATTTCTTAAGGTCCAACAGAGAGTCTATGTGCTTTTGGGCTTCCTCTCTAGGCTGTTGTTTGAGATAGCTCAGCAAACAGCTGACGTGATTAAATGCTACAGATGCTGAAACAGGTGGAGAGGGTGCATCTGAAAGGGTGTCTTGTAAATTCTGTACCTCCTCATCTTCCTTATCTGAGTCTGCATTCATTATTTATTTATTTATTTATTTATTTAAACAGCAGTTTGGAAAACCTTTGAGCCATAGGCTCATTTACAAAGGTACCTTGTCACAGTAAGACAAACGAAAATACACAGTATAACAGTAGAACAGTAACTTAAGACATAGATACAAACAAGCTGGTACAGGTAGGATTGATGCAAACAATACCAGAGTTTTGTTGTCCTTAGCAGCTTAGTAGTAAACTTTGTCATAAGTATTGAGTACGGCTTTGACTAGTGGCAATTACAGCTCCGGGTGTTAACAAGGTGGTTCCATAAGGAAGTTTTGAAGCACGATATAGTTGGAGCTTTGGAGATGGAGGGGGGCAGTGTGTTGAACCAGGAGGGGGCCCTAAAGCTGAAGGCTCTTTGGCCGTGAGATGTCCTAGCTCTAGGGATAACAAGAGAGGTTTTCCCAGAGGTCCAAGTATGAACTAGTGGGACAGAGCGGTGGATGGTGGTGGTCAATCCTGGTGGGGATAGCCCAAGGAGGGTCTTTTTTGTAAGGGTACAGGTCAGATATTTGAGGCGCTCATCAAGATCAAGTACCAGCACTTTAGCGTACAGTAGACAGGTGTGTGTTAGCCTAGGTGCCCCAGTAATTAACCTGCAGGCCTTATTCAGAGTAGTCAAGATTTTATGGAGTGTGGTCTGATCAGCAGCACCATACCCGGCAGCCCATAGTCCACTAGGGACAGGATAGAGGAGGTGACTGCGAGTCGAAGAGCCTCCGGGGGGAGGCAGTGTTTATACCGATGTAAGATGCCCAATTGGATATTAGTGGCAGTGACTAGGGCAGCAATGTGTACATGGAAGGAGAGGGAGGGGTCAAAATGGATCCCTAGGTATTTATAGGAGCAAACTTGTTCGAGTGGGAAAGAGGACCCAGAGTGAATGAGGAGTTTGAAGTTGCAGGACTTGTTTTGAGGATGAGTGAAGAACATGGTTTTTGTTTTTTCAAGATTTATCACCAATCTATGTTCCTTGAACCAGCCTTCAAGCCGCGAAGGACTTCTGCAGCAGTCTTGGAGGGCAATAGGGTTACTACTGAGGCAAAGATGACTGCATCATCAGCGCATAATAGAATGTTCCCCGAGCAAGAGCGCGTGAAGGGTGTTAAGGTAAGGGTGAATAGTAGGGGCCCAGAATGGAGCCCTGGGGAACCCCAGAAAAGATGGGACAGATGTTTGAGTAGTCCCATTAATTTTACATGCTGTGAGCGGTCAGACAGATAACTGATGCACCAGGAGATAGGCCCAGCAGCAAAACCAGAGAGACTAAGGGCATCAAGAAGGAGGGGTGGGAGACAGTGTCAAAAGCTTTAGAGAGGTCAATGAAGACCGCACCAGCCAGAGAACCAGTGTCTAAGGAGGAGGAGAAAGTTGGAGAACTCTAGGAGGGCTGTGTTGGTACTGTGGCCCGCTGGGAAGCCATGCTGCTCAGGACATAGAACATTGTAGGTGGAGAGGTAGTCAGAGATTTGAGAGGCCACCACTTTTTCCAAGGCCTTGGAGAGAGGAGAGAGAATTGAGATTGGCCGATAGTTTCCAGCCACAGTCCTATCACCACCTTTAAAGATAGGGGTGACAGTGACGACTTTCCAGGCAGTTGGAACCTTCCCCAGGCAAAGAGAGTGGTTGATGAGGCACGTGATCAGGGTAAGGACTGTGTCTAAGACCAGCCGTAGGATACACAGATCCAGGGTGTCACTGCCCGTACTATTACTCTTGAAGGCAGTGACAAGGTGCGGCCTAAGTTCTTGGGCAGAAACATGGCGGAGGAGAAAATAAGGGTGAGAAAGATTTATGGCAGGTGCTGGGGGAGGAGGGTCAAAAATTTGTATGGAGGATAGGGCTAAGGTCAGTGAATGAGGTGTTGAGGTGGTTGGCTTGAGGGCTGGGTCTGAGGAGATCACGCCATTAATGTTGATCTGGGTGGGTGGGGGAGTGTGCACTCTCATTTAACTGTTTAATGTCATCCCAGAAGGTTCTGGGGTTCCCCCATGAGGCAGTGAGTGAGGACCGATAGTGCTCAGACTTGGCCTTTCTGATGGCTCGAGTGCACTTGCTTCGGGCGGCAGCATACAACTGCCTGTCACTGGGCCGGCCAGTCTCAAAGGCACGGTGCCATAGGTTGTCCCTATGTTTGAGTTGGTAGATCAAAGCTGGGGTTACCAAGGGACATTCTGCCTTTTAGAACAGCGGGTCGACATTGGGGCAAAGATATCACAGGCATTATTAAAAGTTCGGGTAAAGAAGGAGAGAGCTGTGTCGATGTCAGGAGTTGCCTGTATAGGAGACCAGTCAATTTGGGACAGAAGTTTCTTAAGTTTTATCAGTCCACCAGGTATTAGACGCTGCCGGCATGTGGACTGTGCTATGGGTTTGGGGACTGAGGATGACCAGTGGAATAGAATGAGGGAGTGATCACTGAGAGAGTCTGGGAGGTCTTGTACATTGGGGATCTGATTAGGGCGGTTGGTGAGTACCACATCAAGCAGGGTACTGGAGACTCTCTTGGGGTTAGTCCTGGTAGGGTGGGTAACTAGTTGCGTTAGGTCTATTGCAGAAAAGGAGTCATGGGTAGAGGAGGAGGAGGGGCTGAGCCAGTTGACATTTAAGTCATCCACCAGAATTTGATCAGTGGAAGGAGGTAGTGAGGAAAGGTATTCTGTAAGAGAGGCAATGGCCTGCGTTTGGTCCCTGGGGGGCACGTATGCAGTAGTCAGATAATGGGGTCCCTTTAAAGGGTCAGGGGTTAGTTTCAGCGTAAGTGCCTGGGCCCTGGAGTCAAGGATGGGAGCAGGCAAGGCTAGTACGGGGAGAGATTCCTTGACATAAATAGCGCAGCCGCCGCCCCATCTCCCAACACGGTTGGACCAGATGAGGGTGAAACCAGGAAGGGCGACTAGGGAGTCAGGGGAGGATTTCGACAGCCAAGTCTCAACCAGAGCGATGCCATCAGGGTTAATTGATGTGACCAGGCATTGTAATGAGTCAAACTTTTTTAGGAGGCTACAGATATTCATGGAGGCCATGCAAAGGCCTGTGGTGCTAGTTGGGGAGCTCCTGGGAACCGGGCCAAGGTTTTGGCATACGATATCAAGGATGTCTGCATCTGTCAGAGGTGGTGCAGTTTCAAGTTCGTCTTCAGCTGAAATGTATTGCTGTGCCGTGAGTGAATGCACAAAAGATGATGGCAAGTGCTGACTTAGAACCTGTCATTCCATCAGTTCAGTAGCAGGTACAGCTGGTTCATCTGTTTGATCTGGCAAATCAGCATCAGGCAAAATCATGACATGACACCAACAGTTCGCAATAGTGGTGTCTGTGACAGGCCACCAGGATGAATGGATAAACAGTAATGCCTACCTGCCTGAGATTTTCATCTCATTTCCAGCCTCAGCACATGCTGTAAAATGACGGCACAGCTCTTTTTTATAGAAGCATTTAAAGTTTTTAATAATGCCTGCATCCATCAGCTGGATGTGAGAGGTGGTATTCGGTGGCAGAAAGTGTACTTTGACATTATTGATATTAGGGGGAATAGTGTGGCTAGTTGCATTGTCCACCAACAAAATGACATGCTGTCTTTACAAGTTTACAAAACTCTTACTCAATGCCAAAAAACCAAAAGCTATGCTGTTCTCTCCGGCTACTCATTCGGCGAACCCTGCTATCTCTGGCTCCTTACCTCCCATAAACACTTTACTAGGAGAGAGGTTGGAATTTGTTACGAAATTCAAGTACCTAGGGGTCTGGCTAGACCATAGACTCTCCTTTGTGAAGCATGTCGAGGATCTGCTGAAAAAGTTGAGGCAGAGGCTTGGTCTCTTCTTTAGAATAAACTGCCTCCTGACCAAAGATGCCAAGCTGCAGTTAGTTCAATCCATGTTTCTATCCCTAATTGATTATGCCAATTTTATTTATAGTCAATGTAATGCCTCCTGTCTTATTGAACTGGACACCTTATACCACAGAGCCTTGAGATTCATAACTGGCCTACCTATCACCACCCACCACTGCTCCTCATATGCAGCTGTGGGGTGGACCTCCCTTCAGTACAGAAGGAATAGAAATGTGGCTCTCTGGACTTACAGAGCTATTACCAACAAAATACCACAATACATTTCCAACTGTTTGCCATTATACGTGGTAGGCAACTACACACTAAGAAGCTATTCTCTGCTTCTACTGAAGGTACCTAGGGCCAATACACGCTTTAGGAGAGCGACCATAGACTTTGTGTTGCCCTCACTCTGGAACAAACTACAGAAATCTATGAAACTGAGTCTCCCTGTTAGTCTTACCACCTTCAAGACCTTGTATGCCAAGGCTGCTAAGCAGCTATGCAGCTGTTTCCAGCATGTTTAGCATGCTAGGGTGCCTACTGCTTACCTGCCCACTACATCTCCACCTAACCCGGCCCCTTGATTGTCTCCACCTATGCTCCCTTTTTTTTCTGCTAATCCACTACCTTTCTTACCCTCAGACTCCTAACATATATGTCCCCAGCCCATCTACCATAGCACCCCTCCTAGAACAGCTGCAGTCCTGTACCCCTAACATAGAAACATAGAATTTGATGGAATATAAGGACCGCTTGGCCCACCTAGTCTGCCCATTTTCCTACTTAACAGATAAGCTGCAGATCCTAATTAACCAACAGCTTACTTTCTCCTACCCCCCGCTAGGACTGCTTTATGTCTGTCCCATGCATTCTTGAATTCCCCCACTGTTCTTGACTCCACAACCTCCTCAGGGAGGCTGTTCCATGCATCCACAACCCTCTCTGTGAAAAAATACTTCCTCACATTACCTCTGGAGCCGTCCCCTCTATCTTCAAATTGTGCACCCTTGTTCTTGCACATCTCTTTTTCTGAAAGATGCCACCCTCTTGCTTTTGTTGATTCCTTGAGGTACTTGAAAGTTTCTATCATGTCTCCTCCCTCCCTCCTTTCCTCAACGGTATACATATTAAGCTCCTTTAGTCTTTCTTCGATGTCTTCGGTGCAGACCTGCACCATTTGTGCCTTCCTCTGGACAGCCTCCACTCTGTCTATGTCTTTGTGGAGATGGGGTCTCCAGAACTGCACACAGTACTCCAGATGGGGTCTCACCAACTGTCTGTACAGAGGGATAACAACTTCCTGTTTTCTACTATTGATGCCTCTCCCTATGCATCCCAATATCCCCCAGCCTTCCTTACTGCCTTCTCACATTGCTTGCCCACCTTTAGGTCATCTGATATAATTACCCCCAGGTCCCTTTCCATTTTTACTGTTGTCAGTATCTCACCCCCATTGTGTACTCTTGCCCTGGGTTTTTGTTTCCCAGGTGCATTACCTTGCACTTCTTTGCATTGAATCTGAGCTGCCATACATTTGACCATTCCTCCAACCTTGCCAAGTCCCTTCTCATCCTTTCCACTCCATCTTGTGTATCAACCCTGTTGCAGATCTTTGTTTCATCTGCAAAGAGACATACTTTTCCTTCCAATTCCTCTGCAATGTCACTTATAAAGACATTAAAAAGGACCGGTCCCAGTACTGAACCCTGCGGTACCCCACTAGTAACCCTCCTTTCTTCACTGTGTACTCCTTTACTACTACCCTTTGCGTCCTGTTGTCTAGCCAATTTTTATCCAGGCTACCAGCTTGGGGCCCACCAAGGCTGGCTAACTTGTGTATTAATCTTTTGTGTGGGACTGTATCAAATGCCTTGCTAAAATCTAGGTAAGCCATGTCCACAGCCCCTCCCTGGTCTACTACTTTGGTCACCCAGTCAAAGAAATCTATTAGATTCGTCTGACACGACCTTCCCATCGTGAATCCATGCTGCCTTGGGTCCTGTGCCCCACTGGCCCTCCCCTCCATATTTGCCTCTAAAGTTTGTATATGTCCTGACCAATGATATGATATGCTGTTTGAAAATGTTTTAATATGCTGGCTGTTTCAGAATGTTTTAATTCCCCTTCTCATACCATTCTCACTAACCTTGTAAACCCTGTACCTAAAATATACTTGCTATTTGCTGTGTGTATTTTTTCAATTTCTGTATAATTATGTCTATTTATTATCTGTACATAAAAGTGTTATTCTTGACCTTGTGTAACGCAGGTCCACCTTGTAAATGAGCCTGCTCAATTGTGCTCACCTGGATAAAGAAAGACTTGATTGATTGATTGATTGACAAGTGCATGGCACGGTTAAAATCAGTCACCCACTCTTTGAATTCATCTGCGATCATCCACGCTTTTCTGTTAGCTCTGTAATGAGCATATAACTCAGGATCAAATCCCCCCTGCAAAACAGCATGGCTTTTTAGATTTCCCAATTATAAATGGCTTTAATTTATGGCTACCATCAGCATTACAACAGGAGCAAAAGTCAGACGATCTTTAGACTTTTTTGTGCCAGACACTGGAGTGGAGGATAGCATAGAAGTTGGTCCCAGGCAGTAAAATAAACCAGTTTCATCAAGATTATAAATGTTCAGAAGTGAGAAACCACTAAGGACCTCTGGGAGCTGCAAGCGTCCAGAAACCACGGCAGTTTGATCTGCACTAGCGGACTCACCATAATAGACCTTGCTGGTCAGTCCGTGTCTCTTTTTGAATCCTGCAATCCACCCCCTTGAATATCCAAAGCCATTCACCCCCATCTTGCCACCAAAAAATTTAGCTTTCTCTATCACCATTGTGTTGGAAACAGCTGTCCTACAGCTATTCATTTTTGTAATCCTTAAATTTAGAGCTGCTTCTGCCTCATTATGCTTTCCAAGTCGAAACACGGGTGAAGGACTTTGTATCACTAGAAGCTGACAACCACTTGTCTCTTGCCTTCCAGATATCACTGCGTGTACTCGAGTAAATTGCAATTCCAAAGGCCTCAACAGCATAGAAGACCATATCTCGGTATGTAGAGGTGGGATTTGCTTGTTTCCATAGGTCCTATTTTATTGAAATGGTAATTTCACTCCTGCCGCACCTCTGTTTCGAGCTCACCGCAGCCATTGTAAACCTTGCCAGGTTAGTGTGAAAATGTGACAGCAAGATTGAGGTGCTTAAACAATAACTTAATCTTAAGCTCGTTAGCACATCGTGCACCTTGTGTACCTCGTGTACCATCACATTTAAACCATTAACTGCTTACTCCACACATATTGAACTTATTTGAGTCAGAGGAGGTAAGCGCTTTGAACTTCCTACGATCACCTCTGTACTATCAAGGTGATAATTGCAGTGCTTAATTACCTACTTATTGTTAGGGCAGCATTCAGATTATGGACAATGAGGGAATCAGATAAAACAAACAATTAGAATGGGTTTCTTTTTGTGATGGTACTTAAGGTAACTGATAGTGAAACATATGGATTAAAGGGGCACGGTTTGACAAGGTCTGACTGTATATCTAAAACTCTCTTGTAGAAACTCACTACTCCCATTTGTTCCAATTATGTGCTTGCTGTCACAAACACTCACCACAGGTCTGGCTCTCTGCTCCCACAGTGCCAACCTCGAAGCACAATATTGTGAACAGGAGACAGACAGGGTAACCCTCCTGTCTGTTCTGGGTCCAAATCACCTACCAGCCTCGAGTCCTGGTGGTCAAATGTGAACCATATGCTAGTATACCCAGTTAACAGGCTTAGATACGTACCCTCTTTGGGGGATGCAGTACAATCCTTCGCCCAGGAGCACCCAGCCAGGTTTCCAAAATGTACCCTTAATACTCAATATGAGACCTAGGTATATTCTTACTTTTTGCAAGATTAATAACACATTCAAGCCCTTAACAGCTGTCAGAATTAAACACTGGTTTAGCATTCACATTCAAAAGAAACTGAGAAAAAGCACAGCCAGAATTTCAAAGAAAATATTGCTTACTAAAAATTGTAAAATAGGTAAAATATCAAACACAGAACATATACATTCATAACTTGCAGTCAATAAAGAAATATGGAAATTACAGAACAAAGATGACTACAAAATACATAAGTTCTTGCTTAGCTAGATATTACCAGAGTGCCTTGTTTTAGCTTAGAAGCTAAGTGTCTCTTTCTTGAGTTCAGAATTGAAAAGCAATGTTTCCCTCAGATGCCTGATCATTTCAATATCCATCTCCCCACCACCTTTGGTGAGGTCACAGTTAGATCCTCCTATAACTTCAACTTCTTAGCATAAATCTGTAATCTGAGTATGGATATCCACAAGGATGTATGGTATTACTGTGAAAATCAGCAACTAGCAATTTCCTAAAATATGAGTCTCTTGATCAAAACATTCCCGTTGATGTTTTATAACCCCACAATCTGTCATTAGTTCTCTGCTAGGTTAGAACACCATAAAAGATCAGTCAAACAACTTCCCTTCCTGTTAGGGTCATAAAATTCATATTTAGTTCCCAGCTTCAAAAGCAGGAGCAGGTTAGAAGGGGTAATAAACTGTCCCTCTGGAAGGAAGGCTTAAATTGGTAGTTTCACTGGTCTGTTTATCACATCTTGCTGTTTCTTCACTCTGACACTTTTGAGGTCCAAGGTCAAGTCTCCTTACACTGACTACCATTCTTAAGCAGGCAGTCACGTACTATACACATTTTATTTATAACACAAATATTATACAATATAACAATAAACAGGTGGCAGAGCGCCACACTTGCATGTCTCACATATAGCTTTAGTAGTGTTTAGAATTGTTTAAAGGCATCTCACCTAGATCATAATGACATATTGATCTGGCAGCAAAAGACGACATTTGGCTCAACCTCTTGTACCGTCAGGAGGCCATGTGCCAATGTAAGATATGTCGGCATGCATCAGTTAGGTTTTTGCATGTGTCTCCAGGATGACCCACTGCCTTTCCCATTCTTTTTCCTCTGGGTTCCTCTGTACTTCTATAGCCATGATTCCCTCCCTCACTTATAGTACAACCCCTTCTCCCCTTCTCCATTTCCTGTCTCTGCTGTACAGAGAGTAGCCTGCTGTGGCCTCATCCCAGTCATGGCTGTCTATACACCATGACTCCGTTATGGCCAACAAATCCAGACCAGCCTCCTACATAATGGCCTCCAGGTCCAGAATTTTATTTGAATCTGAAATCTGATATTTTGCCCACTATCTAATGCCATCTGACTTGGTCATTTACTTTCCAAGCACTAATATTTATGTGATGATTGTAAAGAGCTTTGCAATTAGGGCTGGGAACCACAAAAGGTTCTATAGTTCTGGAACATATTGATAAGCCATAAAAGGTTCTGATAGTTATCGGAGCCATATCAGAACTTTCAGAACCTTTTAGTGTAAAGTACAAAAATTGTTCTAACCAGCACAGACTGTAGAAATAATTATGTTTTTGGGCTGATCTCTTACACTTTAGAACAAATGTGATGTTAATCTACTTTTTTTTGTTATTATTGTATGTATGTCCCCTGGAGCTGGCAGGCAAGGTTTCACCTCCCCATGGGGGAACTTGTATCCATTCCTGACCTGTGATCCCATCACCAAGATCGTGGTTGGGGCTTCATGGAGCCAGCTAGCTCTGAGTTTTTTCCAGTTTTCTGCCCCCCCACTGTGCCACAGCTGCGTGGATGCATGTGGAAGCCCACGCATGCCACGGTTCTGCAGCACCCTCCCTATTCCTGCCACTCACTTTTCTACACTACTCTCAGGCCTCCATCTGGGGGCAGTGGAATTGCAGGGTGAGAAGTCCCGCCTCGGGAGAGGAGAGCTTGCTTTTTGGCTACTTAATCTGGCTCTCCCCCCTGACCAACTCCAGATGACCCAGGCTTGTTCCCAAACCTGGGTCACTGGTGTGGTGTGAGGTGTGGCATCCAGTACCTCACTCCTCAGTGCCACCAGGCTGATGTTAACCTACTTTATGTTCTTTCAGCACATCCCATAGATGTAAATGAAGTGGTCTGGCCTGATCTACTTCACTTTTATTGATAGTTTTTTTGGTTGTGCTATGCTGCCTGATGCTAGAAGAGTTCCAATGCACTGAAACTGATTAACTCCTGAATGTACTATACCATGTACCTCAATACTCTGTATTGTGAATAACAAAACATTATTTTAATAAAAACAAATACAAAAATATTAAATACAATAGATACTGGAATAGTCATTTAACATTAAAGTTGCTTGTGTTTCTTCAGTTCATAAAAGTAAAAATATTTATTTAAAAAGATTAATCAAGCATTGTTCACATTAGAAACTGAACTGTATTGTCATCAGTTACTAAATGTTCTTGTGGTTATTTCAACTTGAAATCTTTATATCAAAATAATCTCAAAAACACAAAAAGGATTTCTGTTTAATGGTGGTTCAAATCCATGTTTTGGTTATGAATGTCATTTTGGGCTCAGGAAGCAATGTTGGCCAAAGATATACTGAAGTGTGCAGTCACTTAAGTTCTTGAGAACAGAGAGGGCCCTGAGATGCTTTAGTTGCCAATCTGGTCTCACTCCCACCTGATTTTCTGTGTTCCTAGCAAATGGTGAATTGCTGATACAGTAAACTTTGACATGACTTGTGTCTCGATCCAATTTTTTAAAATAATTCATTATGAAGTCTTTGCATGTCTTTTGCTTTAGAGATGACATTCCAATCCAGGGAGAGGTCATGAATCAGAAAAAAACTTATTAAATGGAAAGAGGAACATGTTCTGGTAACAGTAGGCAAGGTGATCTTTTTTTGCAGTTTTCCTCTCCTATTATTGTGTCCCAATATATTTGGGATGCAACATGGGTTGGCTGCAGATTCAATTTTATCTTGAAGTGCTATAAATGGACTTTCTAAAATGAGCAAGAAAAATCCTGTGATCTGGTTAGTTAATAGCTGTCCAGATCTGTGAGATAATGATATTTACTCACCTGGTAAAGGTGATTATTTAAGTACCCTTTATAGTACTCCACAGTCAAAACCATTGATTATTCCCTGTCCATCCTATAGGCTGATGCATGATCCAATCAAAATTGGGCTGTCTGAGGACAGCCCCCTTGTCCCATCTGAGAATCTTCAGTTTACTTCATGCATCAAGAGAGGTTGGTTGCGATCCAGATCTGCTCTCAATACCTAACAACTCATTCATATAAGGCACAATATTTTTTTTTAAAATGTTCATAATTCAGCCTGGTAGCCAGGGGTCCTACCCCTTTTTTAAACATATTTTTCATTTATTTATTTATTGAAATGTTTCACCAGGAAAGACACACTGAACAACAAATTGCTCATTTCATGGTGCATCCTGGGGAGACAGGTCATACAGAGAAAAACATGATTTACAATACAAACATCGAGCAGATTAAACAACAGGGAAATACTGTCCTGAAGAATAACCAATGCAACAGTGCAAATGTACAAATCATGACAAATACATCATAAAGCATTACTCTTAGGTACAATTAAAGCAGTAATTGTGGGTACAAATTATACATTGCAATAAGAAGTTTTAGTAGTTCAAAGTAACGCAAGCTTGTACATGAAGTGCTGACTAAGAGAAGAAATACAATTTATGCAATTATGCAACTAGTTTAGTTATGTGTGACTTGCAAGTGAACAGCAAGCAGTTCAGGAGATGGAGACAACACCTCACTGGAGGGAATCATGACTTAGCCACAGGAACAGTTTACCACAAGAAAGATTTGGAGGACTAATGAGATGGAGTGGGGGAAGGAAGAGTGACAAATATGAGGAGGGAGGGCATTCCATATTTTGGGTAGGTGGTACAAGAAGGCTATCTGTAGACTTATGAGGGACTGAAAGTAGCCAAGAGTCATAAGACCTAAGGGAATGGTCAGGTGGGGAGAGATAGATAGGAAAAGTTAAGATATAGGGGGAGCGAGTCAAACCAAAATTTAGATGCGAATTTAACACAGTGGAGCTGGCAAGCCAAGGAGCGATAGAGAGAGCAGTGGTGAGTGAGAGGGGAGGCATCTAGGGCGAAGCAACAGAAGGAGTTAAAAAGGGAATCCAATCTGGTTAAGGATGACTTTGGAGTGGCACTGTAGACTACATCAAAGTAGTCAAAGATAGGTAGGATACTCTTTTGGACTAGTTCATGCCTGGCCAAAAGTGGGAGGCAGCTACGGTTCCTGTATAATGCACCCTGTTTGGGGTGTAGCTTCTTCAGGATGGCATGAACATGTCCAGAGATGTTGAGGTGTTGGTCGAGCCAAACCCCAAAATACCTAAAGGAAGAGGTATCCTCAAGGACTGTCCTGTCCAAGGTGTGGAAGAAGGGTAGGAATGGGAGCCAAAGAGAGTCTATGCCTAGTGCCAAAGGTCATTGAGACTGTCTTCTTGGCACTGAGTGAGAGTTGGTGGGAGTGGAACCAGTGCTGAACTTGATTAAAGTCATGCTGAAGTCGGGATTCCACATCCACATTGGGACAGGCCCAAGGTGAAGAGAACTGTATCGTTGGTGTACGTGTGGATAGAGGTGGATGAACAGATTAAGGGAAGGTAATTTAGGAAAATGGAGAAAAGGATAAGGCCCAGCATGGAACCCTGAGGTACCCCAGTGTTGATGGGGAGGAGAGAAGATACGGTTTCAGTTATTCTGACTTACTGGGTCCTACCTAATAGATAGGCTTTGACCAGCCAGTGGCGGTGTCAGATAGACCAAATGAAGAGAGGGAGTCTAAAAGGAGGGTGTGAGAGACAGTGTCAAAAGCCAGTCGACAAAAATGGTAGATGTGATTTGACCACAGTTCTTCCCCAAGAGGATGGAGTCGGTGAGTCTAATCAAGGAGGTAGTGGTGGAGTGATTCTTTCAGAAATCAGATTGGAAGGGAGTGGAAAAGTTAGAGTCTGAGAGGTAAGAGGTTAGTTGAGTGAGGACAAGATGCTCCTGGAGCTTAGCAAGAATTGGAAGGAGAAAGATAGGGTGGTAGTTGGTAGGAGAGGAAGGGTCTCCATCCTTTGAGAAGGGGAGCACAGTAGCATGCTTCCAGACAGATGGGATGGAAGCTGTGGTGAAAGAGCGGTCAAGTAGATAGGATAGCGGAGTAGAGATAGAAGGCGCTGATAGGTACAGCAGTTTGGGGTCCAAACCATCAGATGAGGTAATTTTGGAGGGGTTGAGGGCATAAAGCACTTCCATGGTGGCAGCAGGAGAGATGTGAGAGAAGGAGAAGGAGGGGGATACAGAGGGCAGGCTGGGAGGGGGGTAGGGAGAGTGAGGAATTAGTATGCTGGGGTGTAGGCAGACAGGAAAGGAGAGCAGAAGCACAGGAGGTGAAGTAGGTATTAAATTCTGTGGCAACACTGAGGTGATCGGCAATTTGAGTATTATTTATATTTAGGAGGGGTGCTGGAGAAGAGGGAGGGGGAGAAGAGGGAGAGGACTACCTTCCAGAATTTGGATGGATAATTTATGTTTGTCTGGAAGGATGAGGAGAAGTATTCTGATTTAGCAAGGCAAGTGGCTTTCGCACACTTGTTGCATAGAGACCGGTAGGTGATGTATGTGTGTGGGAGCATAGAGGATTTATACGTATCTCTGGCCCTTTGACACGCTATATGTTCAGAGGTGATCCATGGGAGGTGGTTGCCTCTCACTCTTGCATGTCTTGGGGGGGCATGTTTGTTCCATATCTCAAGAAATTTAGTTTGTAAGTAGTTATAGGCAACATCTATAGAATCCAAGGTGACTATCAGCTCCCAGCTAGTGTGGGCCAGCTCCTGGAGGAGAGGAACGAGGTTTAACGACTTGTATGAGTGGAATTGTATTGTTTTGGCAGGGGCTTTAGATCTTTATCTTACGAACCAAGAAGATCAAGAGGTGATCGCTAATGGCATCTGGTAGGATACCGGATT
This sequence comes from Neoceratodus forsteri, assembly GCA_016271365.2. Classification (NCBI taxonomy): domain Eukaryota; kingdom Metazoa; phylum Chordata; order Ceratodontiformes; family Ceratodontidae; genus Neoceratodus; species Neoceratodus forsteri. Next base: position 1,101,777,485 of record CM057451.1, read on the forward strand.
TAATTACCCTGTGGGTGTGAGATGTGAGGGCTCAGTCAATAAGGGAGTGGTTACCAGACCTGTGGCTCATGCAGGTAGGTTCTGCAATGAGTTGTGTCAAGTTAATGGCTGAGATATTATGTGTTTTAGGGAGGGAGGGGTTTAACCAATTTTGGTTGAGGTCACCCATTATGTAAGTTTCACCTGCTGAGGCAAGCGAGGTTATAGTGTTTAAAGGTTCCATGATGGTGGGGGAGGCCAGGATGGCAGTAGGCTCCTACAGTATAGATAGGTACAGAGTACGGGAGGGATAGTTTAAGAATTAGAACCTCGTAAGCTTTAGGTATAGAGGAGGCCATAGTGCTGGTGTATTGAATAGAAGAAGAGATGTAAATTGCCACCCCACCACCCCTAGTGGGACAATCTTGTCATGAAATAGTGTATCCAGGGATTGAGAGGGCGGGGTCTTCTATTTTGTTGCTTAACCGTGTCTCCGAGAGGATGAGGATATCTGGGGTATGTGAGGCAACTAGAGGTTCAATACAATGTTAGTCTGCAGAATTTTGCATCTATTATGCTATCGTCATGAAGAATTAGACATACTGGAAATTTAGGAAATAACTACCCACTATTGGGTTTATCAATCTGGAACAGGTCTCACTCCTGTAGCATGACCTGATTTCCAAACACCCCACCATATCACTTCATGGCCAAAAGAAAATACCCCCGATGAGCTCATCTACCCTAAGGCACAAGTTTTTATGTATGGTGCCCTAAGATTCAAGACTAGCCTCTGAGGTCCCTTCTAGAGCACCCTCATAGCAGCAGGCACCCAGCTGGCAATTTCAGGACTAATAAGAGGAGAGGTCCCTCCTGTAGCATCCTCTCCCAAAAGCAGACAACATCCCTCCTCCTTTATCTCTGTGGGCTCCCTCTTGCACCACATGGCTCCTATTGGCCAATAACTGCACAGGTCTGGAAAGCACCTTGCAAGTCTAAGAACTTGTTTTCTCAGCTGACCTAACAGCACAGAAATATCATTACACTGCTTTGGAATTCTCAGTAACAGTGACAGCTGGGAAAAACAATAAAAGGTTCAACTAACAACATAAGTGACTTATCAACCAGCCAATTTGACCTGTTTAAAAGGAACAAACTCTGCTTTTTGGTGTGACATGGATTTGTCCAGTGAAAAAGATTTATTTATTTAAAATTTAAAGGGTCACGGATAGCCTTTTGGGCAAGTTTTAACCTTCAAGTAACAAAGCTGTCTGGAGCAAGCGTTATAACTTTAAATTGCATATCTGGCAACACAGTACTACAAGAAACTTCTTAGTTTTAAAAAAAACCAACATATTTTGCTTGACCCAAAGGAAATGTCAGCTCTGCACATCCATAGGCTAGATTTACAGAAGTTGAGGTTCGTCGATGAATGAGTGACTGATTATCCATATAGCATATTATTTAACAGTCATTAATGCAGGCTGTGTAAAGATATTGGCAAATGAAAATGAGCACTGTGATCTTTTTCATTCTGTATGTAAAAATTCAAGTCGTGACTCTGGGCATGTGCAATAGAGTTGACTGTAATGCGCATGCCTGGAGTCATGGCTTGAATTTTAACATACAGAATAAAACAGGTTACAACACTTGTTTTCATTTGGAAATATCTTTACACAACTCTGCATCATGACTGGTAAGTGATACAACTGTTTTCCCATATGGGATCAAAAATAATTCACTCATTCATGAACGAGTTTCCTCTCGGTGCCACAGCATTTTTTTCCCATGGACATGCGGAGACGACATTTCCTTTGGGTCAAGTAAAATATGATTAAAAAAAAAAGAAGAAGTTTCTTGCACCATTGTGCAAAAATTTGCCAGGTATGCATTTTATAGTTATAAAACTTGCTTCAGACAGCTTCACTTACATAATGGTTAAAAATAGCCCAAAAGCTGACTGTGACCCTTTAAAGATTTGTTTAGTCATGTTTTTATAATTTTGGTGCCATTTTTTTAAACACAGTAACACACGTCAGGGCTTAAAGTTATTGGGTAATTACCACACTCCCTCCACCCTGTGGTTGAAGGGCACTTGACTAACACCTCGTGACTCCAACTCATGGAGTAAGACAGGGAGTGCGATAATTTCCCAATAACTGCATGCCCATTTTGTGTCATTGCTTAAGTCTGACATCTCAAGTGGCAGAGTGAAGTGAAGCCATTAGTACAGTCAGACATGTCCATTCATAATGAAAGATGATAGAAAATTTATCCACAGCAAACCCCATGTCCTATTCCATTTATACTGTGTGGGTGAATTTATCATAACTCATTGTAGTATTCTGATTATTAATTATTGTACTGCACTGTAAGGAGATTCCAGATGTGCTAAGAATTGTTCCTAATTAATATGAATCATTGATATACTACAAAAAGTCTGTGGGTTCCTTGCAACATTACATCTATAAAGAAGAATGCAAGTAGAAGGGATTTATAAGTAATTTAATTGAAAGAGCCACAGACCTATTTATCTAAAATGGGCCTGAAAATGAATGTAAATTAGAGAATTAGATTCATTATTTGGGAATATGATGTTTACATAAGTCAAGGAAAAACAATTTGTGAGCTTTTAAAGTGTTAAGAACAATATTATATTTGAACGCTGCCACTTTGGAAATTTCTAGATAAATTATATTGTAGGTTAAATTTTAAAATAAAACACAAATTGCACATACCCCAATAATGCAAAGCATCATGGGACGAATATGCAACTGCACATGAATTAATTTGGACTGGCTCAACTTAAAGCAGAACTGCATGATGCCGAAAGGCCTCACAATACAATCAGCAAAGGCTGCGAACAGCAGACACAGACACATGTTTCATCCTCATTTGGACTCATCAGTGTGCCATATCTGTACCTCAGCCCAGGAAGAGAGAGCCAGTCACTCTATGGGGATCTTATTTGGTTGGTACATGGGCAGCCCAAAGTAGAGAGAGAAAAAACTACAAAAGAACCCCAGAGCAAATGCACTGGGGTATAGGTTATCCCTGATGATATTAGGAGGATTTTAAAATGTCTGATTTTTATGCGCATATTTTGATGTATTTTATGTACTCATGTAATTGTAAAGACTTGTTGTCAATCAATAAAAACATTTGTACTATATAAATAATTTATCTTCTTCTTTGGAAGACTTCTGCATTCACAATAACATTATTATCATACACTTTACAAGGTCACCCCCATGGTATAAGAAGGTTTATAAAAAGCCTATAATAAATGAGTCTCCCTTTTTCCCATAGGGAAACTGTGGCATAATTTGTCATTATAAAAGAGTGTTTATAACGGTAAACATGCTCAAGATTTCCCTTGCTGTGCGCATGTTCACGCAGCAGCCTGACCATATGAGATTGCTCACCACTTCCGTGTCACCCGAAACAGAACCGCCACAAGAACTCGGCGGTAAGTCCTTTTCTTTTCTTTTTTCTCCCCATATACCCTGGAAACACACAAAGACCTGCAGAAAGGGGAAAAAAAACAGTTTTAAAATACGGAAATCTCAGCACCGGACTAAAAGAAAACCGACCGTAGGATACACTGAGAGCTGTTTATTTTATATAATTGCTGAGGCGAACAAGGGAAACCCAGCAATTATATAAAATAAAATATGGGGTAGTGTGTTCAGACTCGAAGTTTACACACACCCTCGGGGTTAGATGCTAACATAAACCCTTCAAGCTTCTCTCTTGGGGTTTGTGAGCATCTAACCCCTCGGGTGTGTGTAAACTTCTCATTACACACACCACCCCATGTATTATTCTATATATAATTAATGGGTGTCCCCTTTTGCCATAGAGAAACTGTGGAGTAATCTGCCATTATAATGGAGTGTTAAGAACGGCAAACACAAGCACGGTTCTCCTCCTTCTATGCATGCGTTCACTGCAGCGTCTCCCATCCTGGCTCGCCGCTTCCTTCTCACCCGCAATCCAGTCACCAGAGAAACACGGCGTAAGTAAAGATATACACACAAAAAAAGACTACTGTTTTTACAGATGGAGGATAGGAAAATATTTAAAAGAAAAAAAAGCAAAACCACCCAAAACAAAACTCTGCCAACCGGATGAAAAGTACATTGGAGCGTGCCCACACCGAAACTGCTGTTATTTTATATAATTGCTATGGCCAAAAAGGGGAGTCCCAGCTATTATATAAAATAAAATATGGGGTAGTGTGTGTAAACTCGAACTTTACACACATCCTCCAGGTTAGATGCTTTGCACAAACCCCTCAAGCTTCACTCTCGGGGTTTATGTAGCATCTAACCCCTCGTGTGTGTGTGTAAATTCTCATTAAACACACCACCCCATACTTTATTCTATATTTCATTCACAGAACACATTCTAGAAACTTCATTGGTTTAATAGCATCACCTGACTGTGTATTAAATCCCTAGATATGCACATGTAATTACCACCCTAACTAATCTACCTAGCAAAGTCTAACTAAACGAAAATAAAACCTTTTTTCATTTTTAGCAAAGTAACCTTAGACTGGGCATACAGTGGGTTTCATTAAAATTAATTCACTTCCTGGTTGCAGTCAAAGGCACCTGGTCTTTGTTACCATAATTCACATAATCTACTTAGTAACAGCCTAACAACATGAAAATAAAAACTTTTTTCCATTAAAGAAAAAACTTTTTCCATTTTATAAGCACAATAATCATCTCCAGGGTATGTGTTTCTTGAGAATGAATGCACTTCCCTGGTGCATTAAAAGACACTTGGCTCTTGGCATCATGCCTTTCAGTTCATTTGGGGCATGCAGTAATTCTCTAGAAACACATGCTCTGTCATGGGTTACTGCTTACGTGCACAAGGTGCCCTGATTACAACAGCTGCTGAGAAGGGTGATAGCACTCCTGTAAGAGCTGTTATGGCAGATAAATGGTTGGTGCAGTACTAGCCACTACTTAATAACTGAATGACAAATTGTAATGGGAAAGAAACAATGTGACCTACTGGTAATGAGTTTGCACAACTACAATATTTTGAAGTAGTGAAAGGATAACTGGCTTGCTATGCATCACATAGCGAGTAAGTGGCTGTGTATAGGATTTGAACCTGGATCTCCTTCTTCCTAAACTTGTTCTCTAGATGCCAATTCAGCTTCTAGAGACAATTCTGCCATTTATTTGTGAAGATCAGGGGTATAAGAGAAACTTAGCTGCTCTGCTGATTTTCGTACACCAACAGACTTATTTCCATGTTATTTGGGTAGCTAAATAACTTGCTAGCCACTACTGAAGGTCATGAATAAGACACTGAATTGTGTTAAAATGCCAGTGCACCTCATAGTTTGCAATTCACAGAAGAATAAGTTGGTAATTCTCAAAGGCTGAAATCAGCATTATGAAATGGGTGAGAGAAACCAAGGCCCATGACTGGTCAGATGTGATCATCTGACTATTGTTATTGCAGCACAACAGCACAGGTCAGAAATACTTAACATTCTGGACTCATTACTCAGTTTTTAAAAATAAAGCTAAAAAGACAAAGAAATTGTGCACAAAAGCACTGAGACAAGGGTTACCCAAAAAGGGTATTGGCAACAAAGTCATGTTTACAAGAAATGCAAAATCACACATACCCCCAAACTGCAAAGCATCATGAGATACATATGCAAATCACGATTAAAAAGTTAGACTGGTTCTGCTTTAAGCAGGAATGCGTGGTGTCAAAGGGTCTCTCATTCAGTCTACAAAGGGTGAAAACAGAAGACACACATTTCATCCTACACAGGACTCATCAGTGCGCCTTGTCTGTATCTCTCCCCAGAGGAAAACAAGCCAGCCCAGATGTGGTCTTATGGCTTTGGGTCATACCCTGACTGACTGTCCCTTACATTTGCTTCCAGCCCTGGTACGGGTATAGTTGAACTGCCTGATTTGCGCCATTTGCTCTTACTGTACTTACTGTTGTATTACTCCTGTACGCTACTCCACTTTACAGTAACTGTGGACTGTGTCAATGCTATGTAATTGCATTTACCTGTGTACATATCTGTGCTATGTATTTGCCTCTCCTGTTCCCTTCCCTCGCGTCACACCTGGAAATGAGCCTTGGCTCAGTGTGCCTTTTCGGGTCACCAATTCTCAAATAAATAAGTAAGTAAGTAAATAAATAAATAAATAATGCTTAGCAGCCCTTAAATGCATTACATCACTGTGACATTTACCCAATACATCATTCATAGAAGCTTGTAAAGCAAAGGGTGGCAGTCATTCTGAGTATGGAAAGAATTACAGCCATGCTATGGCTCAACACGGAGAAGTTTATTACACAGTGGCAACCTTGGGAGAGGAGAGAGGAGAGAGGGAGGTCTAATGGGAAACAAGCAGGAAGACAGGACTAGAAGCATGCGGGACCAGGAATAGAGGTCTGACCAGTCAACCCTGTCAGGAGCAGATAAAGGAAATAGCTGGGACATTCAAAAAACATAAACATGCCATAGCTCAGACCTTTTAATTAATGCATAGTACATGAAAAACATAAGAAGACAGACACACAAGCAGTAGGGTTAAACCACTTATTTACAACATGTCATTGTTAATATCCAATGTAACGTTCAGGTTGCTGATAATAGTTCAAAATGCATTTGCTCCAGGAAGGGCATTGGATTTTAAACTATGGACAATTTGAAACAGATATCATAAAATTATTGGAACCTTGCATAGTTAGAAACTGTTAAATTTTTCCTTTTTTACCATTATGTAGCAGTGTAAAATCAATGACTGTTACAAAACTGACGACTGCATGCAAAATTGTCATACTGATGCATTGTCCAGTGTTGGAATTACACTTCATGAGCTTTGGGAGCTGGGGGGGAACATAAGGGTCCTATTTTATAATTGAACCCCCTTCCCATTATAAGTCAATGACAGTAATGAATGAGATACAGGGGCTGTCCTCAGAGGTAGGGGGGCCAAGCCCTGGCAATTCCTCTGTAATTCCAACACTGACATTGTCTTAATAAACTGAGTTTTAATAAAAAAAGGAGTAGGCAGTGCTGGCCCACTGGTGCAGAGGCATGGTTGACGTCTGCAATGCCAACGACCCGGGTTCGGGAACAGACTTGGGAGTTGGAGGATCGGCCGAGGACAGTAGGATTGAGCATCTGGTGGACTGCTCTCCTACTCTGGGGGGTGGTGGGGTTGAGTGTCTGACACAGGCCAAACCCTTGGGAGGCCGGAGGTTCTCCGATGGTTGGCACCTGCACATTTAGGGGGCGGTGATGTGTCGTCATTGCACATCCCTGCCCCCATGGGATTTACAGCCCACAAAACGCTGGCCACCGCTAATGAGCTGGCTCCATTGCCGTCTCCTGTGGCCACCAGAGTTCACCCATCAGTGGCCCCACTTGGGGTGGGGGGGAGATAAGCCCAAGTATGAGGGGGTGGCTGCTAGAGTCTGGCAAGCCTGTTGGGGCTTGGAGAGCTGGCACAAAAAAAGACATGATTAAAAAAAAAAAAAGAGTAGGCAGTAGGAATAAGTGAATGCTAAATTCTAAAAGAAGATTGATAGGGAAGGAGAAGGAGAGTTTTGTTAAGGGAGGAGGAAAGGGAGGAGCCGAGGCAACAATGAAAGTGTGGACAGGAAGGGGAGGCTGAGATAAAATGAAGAGGAGGGGGAGCAAGAGAAAGGAAAGGGATGGAACATAGTAAGCAGCCATAGGACTGTCAAGAGGCAGTACTCAGATAATAAAATAAACCTTTGTTAATCCCTGTTAAAGTAAAACAAAACAATTAGGATGCAAATAAAATAAATAGACTTGTTACAATAGATGGCGACACTGATGAGAGGCAGTAATAAATGAGTAAAAATAAACCCCTGTTACTCTCATCTGTACTGAACACAATACAGATGAAATGCAGTACACAGTTAAATAGGCCTCTACTGTTTAAAGAGGCATGCACAACCGGGAGACGGTACCTGTTACACAGAAACAAATGCCCTCTTAATTCCTCTTGTACTAAAACAGTACAGTAGTAAGGCAATACACAACAAAATCCAATAGACCCCTCCTAATCCTCCTGTACTAACATGTAACACAGCTGGAAGGCACAGTACTTTAAATGTAGTCTACAGGGTGGAGGTTGGGAGAGTGCCGTGGCATTTTGGTGTCTCCACCGGAAAGAGTAGATTGGCTGAAAGTACAAACAGTCACTAGACAAAGCAAGCAGCTCCTACTGGTAAAGGAGGGTTGCAGCTGATGATTGGGTGACAGCTGGGGTAGCCTTTAACAATGGAAGCCTCATGACCCCTGGTTTTGCAGATGGTATCGTCCTCATGGTTCCTCACAAACTGGCTTGGCAACTGGGCTTTAAACACTTCTGAGCCCTTCTACTCCTGAGCACTAAAAGTGCTGATTAGTTGAGAATCCAAACTGTCAAGAAACACAGCAAGAGCTCCTGCTGCTAAACCGTGGTGGCAGCTGACGATCGGTTGAAAGTTGGGGAAGCCTGTAACCATGGAAGGCTTATGACCTATGGCAGATGCAGATGGTGTCTTCCTCATGGTAAGACTAGACTGATGTTTGGTCTTTTACTGCCATGGCTGTCTATGTCTATGTTTCTCTATTTCTAAGCTATAGGCCAAAGGCCATGTTGACTTATGACCCTGAAAGTTAACCAAAGTCCTTTAAACTGCAGCCTGGAATGGCTTATTCTGTGAATAAAAGGGTGTTTTGAGGTTGTAGTTTAATTCAGACAGAAACATGGTTGTTTGGCTGCAGTCAATGAAGTAATTTAATTTGCAAGGAACAAAATGCATTACATACTGTCCTTCAGTAAACTGTGATGGAGTCTGATTAAGAGCTGCTGATTGCAAGATAAAACCTAGCTGTGTGAGGTCAGCTCTGTGCAAAAGACTTCAATTAAGAGAGAGGGAGACAGTTACATGTTTTTCGGTGCAGTATTAGCCACTGCTCAACAAATTGAATAACAAACTGTAGTGCAAAAGGAATAATGTCCTGGAGAGAGAAAGAGAGAGAGAGAGAGAGAGAGATGGTTCTAGCCTCCCTATTCATGTCCCCCAAGTCCTGGTCTGTGGTCTCATCTTGCTTTAGTGGCCGATACACCACTTCCATTCTTATCTTCCTCCCTTCCCTGATTGGATTTGAATCCACAGTGACTATATGCCCACTCCCTCAATATCCTACCTTGTGGTGCTCCCATCTATAATTTAAAGGGCCCCCCCTCTACCTTTCTCTTTGTCCCTCCTGTAGATGGTGTATCCTGTAATGGAGAGATCCCAGTCATTGTTCAGGGTTGCCCAGGTTTCAGTAATCACCATCATATCCACTTGTCCCTCTGTCTTCATGGCCTGGAGGTCAACCAGGTTGTTCCAGAGACTACTGGCATTGAGGGAACCCACTCTTCACCAATCCTGTTTCCTCTACCTCCCCTTTCTTTTGCTCTTACTTTTCTCCAGTTTGCAGACCCCCTTTCTACCTCCCCCGCTCTTCTCCCTTTCCCTCCTCCTTCCTAATCCTACTCCTACTCCTTTTCTCCTCCCTCTCTACCATATCACCAAATTACTCTCCTGTCCAATCTGACTTGTACCTTGCCTGCCTGCTCCCTCATCCAGAAAACCTTGGGTTCTGAGATCCATGGCAGTCCATGGTGGTGGTCTGCAAAAATAGGTTGCAAATACCAGGAAGGCTTTGGACTGAACATGAAAAGGAGAGCCAACATCAAACCTTGCATCGATAGTGTTTTAAACCATGGTTAGGTGATAGCTTTTAACCAGTAAGGTTTCTAACAAAGAAACATAGAAACATAGAATTTGACGGCAGATAAGGACCGCTTGGCCCACCCAGTCTGCCCATTTCCCTGCCTACTGGATAAGCTGCAGATCCTAGTTAACCAGCAGCCTACTTCTTCCTACCCCAACCCCCTAGAATTGCCTTATGACTGTCCCATGCATGCTTGAATTCCACCACTGTTTTTGACTCCACAACCTCCTCCGGAAGGCTGCTCCATGCATCCGCAACCCTCTCTGTGAAAAAATACCTTAAAGTACCTCTGAGCCGCCCCCATCTTCAAATTGTGCCCCCTTGTTCTTGCACACCTCTTTTTTTGAAAGATGCTACCCTCTTGGACTTTGTTGATTCCCTTGAGGTACTTGAAAGTTTCTATCATGTCCCCCTCTCCCTCCTTTCCTCGAGGCTATACATATTAAGCTCCTTAAGTCTCTCTTCATATGTCTTCCGGTGCAGACCCTACACCATTTTAGTTGCCCTCCTCTGGACAGCTTCCATCCTGTCTATGTCTTTGCGAAGACTGGGTCTCCAGAACTGCACGCAGTACTCCAGATGGGGTCTGACCAGCTGTCTGTACAGAGGGATAATAACTTCCTCTTTTCTACTGGTGATGCCTCTCCCCATGCATCCCAGTATCCCCCCAGACCTCCTTGCTGCCCTCTCACATTGCTTGCCCACCTTTAGGTCATCTGATATGACTACCCCAAGTCTCTTTTCTACTTTTGTTGTTGTTAGTATCTCACCCCCCATTGTGTACTCTTCCCTGGGTTTTGTTTCCCAGGTGCATTACCTTGCACTTCTTAGCACTGAATCTAAGCTGCCATACATTTGACCATTCCTCTAACCTTGCCAAGTCCCTTTTCATCCTTTCCACCCCACCTTGTGCATCAACTCTGTTGCAGATCTTTGTGTCATCTGCAAAGAGACATACTTTTCTTCCAGTCCCTCTGCAATGTCGCTTATAAAGACATTGAAGAGGACCGTCTAATACTGAACCTCATGGTACCCCACTAGTAACCCCCTTTCTTCAGAGTGGACTCCATTTACTATTACTCTCTGTGTCCTATTCTCCAGCCAATTTTTACCCAGGCTGTCATCTTGGGACCCACTCCCAGGCTGGCTAACTTGTATATTAATCTTTTGTGTGGGACTGTGTCAAATGCCTTGCTAAAATCTAGGTAGGCCATGTCCACAGCCCCTCCCTGATCTACTACTTTGGTCACCCAGTCAAAGAAATCTATCAGATTTGTCTGGCATGACCTTCCTGCTGTGAATCCATGCTGCCTAGGGTCCTGTGCCCCTCTGACCTCTAGATACTCAACAGTTCTTTCCTTCAGAAGTGATTCCATCATTTTCCCTACCACTGAGGTTAAACTAACAGGTCTGTAGTTTCCTGCTTCTGCCTTGCTCCCACTTTTGTGAAGGGAATCACATTTGCCCTCCTCCAGGCCTCGGTACCACCCCATCCTCCCATGATTTGTTAAACAGGGTAGTCAGTGGTGTCACTAATTCTACCCTTAGTTCTTTTTAGAATTCTGGGATGAATCCCATCAGGCCCCATTGCTTTGTTCACCTTCAGTTTTAAGAGTTCTTTCAGAACCCTTTCTTCTGTAAATGGGCTGGTATCAATTTCTGTATCCAGAGTGTTTCTACTGTTTGTTTTAGGTACCTCTCCTCTTCCTTTGTAAATACTGAGCAAAAATATTTGTTTAGTATCTCTGCCTTTTCAGTCACCTCTGCCCACCCCCTTTATTAAGCCTCACTATCCCACCCTTGGTCTTCCTTCTCCCCTGATGTACCTATTAAAGGTTTTATCCTCCTTCTTAACTGAGTTGGCTATCTTTTCCTCGGTTTGGGCCTTTGCTGATCTGACTGCCTTCCCAGCTTCCTTTTGCTTTAACTGATACAGTTCTCTGTCCTGCTCTTTCTGTGATTCCTTGTACTTCCTGAAAGCTTTCTTTTTCTCTTGAACCTTCACTGCCACTTCCTTTGAGAACCATAGTGGTTTCTTACATCGTTTAGTTTTGTTTATTTGCTTCACACAGAGGCTTGTTACCTCATTGATGGCAGTTTTTATTATTCCCCATTGTTCTGCCACCCCTCCTTCCTGCCCACTTGCTAGTGCATTCCTTAGGCACTCACCCATTTTGGCAAAGTCAGCCCTCCTAAAGCCCAGTACCTTTGCCTTTGTATGGCTTGACTCTATTGCTGTGTTTATTATGAACCATACTGTTCGATGGTCGCTAGTTCCCAGATGGCTACCCACTTCTACATCTGTGATCCTCTCTCTCATCTCCATTTGAGAGAACCAGGTCTAAGATTGCTCCCTCTCGAGTGGGCTCCAATACTAGTTGTCTAAGGCATGCCACTGTAGGGCATCTAGAATAACCCCACTCTTCGCAGTGGCTGCTGCAACTGCACTCCAGTTAACATCTGGCATATTCAGATCGCCCATCAGCAATATCTCCCCTCTTTTTCTGCCATACTAAGTATACTTTCTATCATTTCCTTGTCCATTTCCTCCCCCCTGAGAAGGGGGTCTGTATACAACCCCTGTGTGGATTGTGGTGCCATTGCCGGTCTCCAAATTTACCCACAGTGCTTCTTCTCCTTCCTGTTTTTCCTTTTGTTCTGTTGCTTTGATTCCTTCCCTTATGTAAAGAGCTACTCCTCCTCCTCTTTTACCCTCTCTGTCCCTCCTGTAGATAGTGTATCCTGGTATGTTTACGTCCCAGTCATGGTTTTGTGTGAACCTTGTTTCTGTGACTGCCACGATATCCAGATGTTCCTCCTCCATCAAGGCCACTAATTCAGGAAGCTTGTTACTCAGACTACGGGCATTGGTACTCATTGCTTTCCATTTCTTGATGGCTTTACCTTCTGTTGCAGCATCCCCCCACTGACCTTTCTACCTCGGTCTTTTTCTTATTTAGTACCCTGTTTTGTAGGGAGAGGCTGGGATTTTCCTGCTGCTTATCAGTGCCTCCCCCCTTGACTAGTTTAAAAGCTTCCCAATGAAGCATTTAAACCGATTGCTCAAAAGACTTGTTCCCCTTCCTGGACAGATGCACACCATCCTGCCAGTATAGACTGGTGTCCCTCCAGGTGGAACCCCAGTCCCCAATGAAGCCAAACCCCTGTGCTCCACACCATATTTTCAACCATTCATTAAACTGCATGGTGCAAAGTACCCTTGCCTCACTCATGCCATTGACAGGCAGCACCTCTGAGAAGGATACTGTGTGTGCTACTTGTCTAAGGCCCCTACCCAATTCTACAAAGTCCTTCTGCACTGCTCTGATCTCATGTTGAGCCAAGTCATTTGTCCCTAGGTGGACAATGACATCCAGCTCAGACTCCAGTGCAGCTATTCTCGTGATCCTGAGGATGCACTTCCTGTCCCTCCAAGCCATGGCACCAGGCAGGCACCTTACTTCAGTTTTACCTGCTCCCCCCAGTTCTATCCCCCTAATAATTGAGTCCCCCACCAGGAGCTGCTTCCTTTCCTTGTGGTGTCCTCTGCCTCCTTCCTGTGGGCCTCCCTTGTGACAGGTGTCCTCAGCCTCCTTAATCTCCTCTGTGGGTACATCCATAGGGGAGCTGTGCTCCCCCAGAATGGTGTATGGATCGTGGAGTGGAACAACTGACTGGGTGTGCCTCTGTTCCACCATCCTCACCCTCCCTGAGCCCACTGTGGTCCAACTGCTGTGCTTTCTTTGCAACCTCTGAGGTAGTGGTGGTGGCTCTGGTGCTCGCTGGATGGGGGGGTTCCCTTCCTGCCATCCAGTCTGGCCTGGGGAAGGGTTGCCTTACTGCTGTCCAGTGTGGCCTGAAGATGGGCAAATTCTTCCCTCAGGGCAGAGAGTTGTCTGCAAGCAGGGCAGCATCTCAGCCTCCAGAAAGACTCCCGGAAGACTGCTGCCCCACAGCCATTACATTGCACTACTCCCCACTTGATTATGTACTTTTTGTGTGTGTGTGTGTGATTGGTTTGTTATATAGAAATATATATATTATACAATGTGTATGCTTATATTTTCAGTGCTGTGTGTTAGAGAGGATATGACATTGATATGCACCTTGCACTCCTGAGAAATGATGTCAGAACCCCAGGTATAAAGGAAGTATTTCCAGGGTGGGTGGGGTGAGGGGTGGAAGGGTTGGGCCTAAACTGTGCCCTCACAAAACAATCAGCTAAGAGCCTGACCCACCGCTAGCGATGAGTGCCTTCCTGTCAGCAAGATACCATACACAACAATTTGACAGAGAAAATCCCCTGCTAATCAAACAGAGAAAAATCCAGACATCCAAGTCAGACACAGGTAAACCTCCCCAGCCCCAAAACAGCCTGGTGGTTTGTGCTCTGAAAGCAGTCAGCCCCAAAATAAGTCAGCTGTGCTTTAAACTCTTCCTGCACTGAAAATCTTATGAATTGTAACAAGACTGTCTTTTCCTGATAATTCTAAGTTCCTTATTTCACCTTTCAGTTAGAAGTGGCCTCCACCTGCAGAATATCTGCTACAAACCAAAGACAATTGTAAGGTTCACCTCCCTCTGTTGTGAGCACAACTCGCTTTCTTGCAAATCCTATGTTCAGTATTGCAGCTCCCAGCAAGCTGTGGTTTGACTTGAAAAATATTAGCTGTTGTAACCGACTCCCATGCCGTAGCTGCAGAGTTTAACTCCTATTATACCTCCTGTGAAACCGAACTGCTGAAGTCCCTCCCTAATTACCTGTCCCCCAAAATGTCATGGCCCCTCTACCCCCCCCAAAAAAAAACTCCACTTTCTATTTCCCCACACCACTACTTCTCATTCTCCTCCATCTCCCCCACAGATACTCTAAATGCCCTCCTCGCCATCAACCCCTCAAAAGGATCTTCCCCAGATGACCTTGACCCTAAACTCCTCTCTCTCTCTCTCAGCCCCGGCCACTGCCTACCCCCTCTCCTTAATCTTAAATCTCTCCTTCTCAATCTTTTATGTCCCTTACACATGGAAGCAAGCAGTGGTCCTCCCTTGACCTAGAGGTGTTGACCCCTCATCTCCTGGCAACTATCAGCCCATCTCACTACTCCCTATCCAAGCCATACTACAAGAACATCTAGTCCTCTCTCAACTCACCTCCTTTCTGTCTGATACCTCCTTCTTCACCCCCTTCCAATCTGGTTTCAGGAAAAACCACCCTATCACCACCTCCCTAATTCGGCTCGCTGACTCCATCCTCTCTGGGATGGACATTGGCCAAATCACCTCAGCCATATCTGTCGACCTTACCAAGGCTTTCGATACAGTTTCCCACTCCCTTCTCCTTGGTTCCATCTTATCTGCTGGTCTAACCCCTTCTGCCACTAACTGGTTTAAGGCTTACCTTACTGGTAGAACCCAATCAGTTAAGATAGCAGATGCCATCTCACCATCCCTCCCGATCTGTACTGGCGTCCCTCAGGGCTCTGTGCTTGGTCCCCCTCTATTCACCATCTTCCTTAATCACCTGCCATCTGTCTGCTCCCCCTCCTCCACCATACACATGTATGCTGATGATACTGTCCTGGATGCATCTGGCTCATGCCCAGCTAAGTTTGCATCCAGCTTGCAGCACAACTTCATCAAAGTCCAGCTCTGGTTTGCAAACCATCAATTATTCCTCAACTCCAAGAAGACAGTCTTCGTGACCTTTGGCACAAGGCAGAGACTCTCTAGGCTTCCCTCCCTGCCCACTTTCCACACTCTTGACGGGACCTTACTTGAGGACACCTCGTCCTTCAGATACCTTGGGGTTTGGTTAGACCAACACCTCAACTTCTCTGAACACATTGACGCCATCCAGAAAAAATTGTGCCCCAAGCTCAGTGCCTTGTTCAGGAACTGTAGCTGCATGCCTCCTGCGGCTAGACATGGGCTTGTCCAGAAGATGATCCTCCTTATTTTTGACTACTACGATGTAGTCTATGGTGCCACTCCTAGGTCCTCCCTGACCAGACTGGACACTCTTCAACTTCTTCTGCCGCTTTGCTCTTGATGCTCCTTCTCACACCCCCACTGTGACCTCTATCGAGCTCTTTCCTTCCCCTGCCCAACAAACAGACACCCCTCACACTGCACTAAATTCACTGCTAAACACTGGCTGGGTGAACTCCCTTCCTACCTCTCCCCCTCATTTATAACACCCCCTCCTCCTTCCCACTCCCTCAGATCTACCGGCACTCCACCCTCTCCGGCCAATCTGGGTACTCTCACAGTTTCCCTAAAATTTACAACTCTCTACCTCCCCAAATCTGGCACTCCTCCTCTCTCTATTCCATCAACACTGTCCTCTCCAACTATCTTGCACCTACCTGTTGCTGTTATGACCTGCCTTAATTTCCTTCATCTTGCTCCTTATAGTTCTCCCCCTCTTCCAAATTTACCCAATGCCTCTATTGACTCTACTGACCCTAGCCCCTCCTACGTGCTAGTTCTCATACCTTTCTCCCTTCCCCTACTCTCTCCCCCTTTTCCCCCTAGCCTTCACAGTCCTCTTGCAGTGTTCTCATCATCCTGAAGGGGTCCTATAAAGCCTAGGCTTGCCACCTCCCCCCCATCTACCTATCCTTGGCCTTGCAGGGTCCCCAGCAGCCTGGTGGGTTCCTTGGATCAAGCCTCATCCCCTCCCAGGTGTTATTTCTCATTCCCTCTCTCTCACTATCACACTATAATTACAACGCCTAACTGCAGGAAGGTTTACAATCGCCTGAACTTCCCTGCCTCCTTGAAGGGTTCATTGCATCCTGAAGGGTTCTCTTTTTGGGTCAGGCCTTATTTCCCCTCCTAGGTGTTAATCACACTTACTCCCTCTCTCTCTAATCCTTACTCCAGTCCCCTGTCCTCTTGCAGGGTTCCCCACATCATGAAGGGGTCTCTCCAGGACACGACTGCACTATCCGTCATGTCATCCTCTCTCTCCTTCACCACTTATTTCAAAACAGCACTTGTTCACTTATTACCATTGCACTTATTAGTTGTTTTCACAAATTACATATGTATGCAACACTGTAACAATTGACTTAATTGTATGCTACAGTATGTTGATCTTTGTAACTTGAATGTAAAATGTCTCATCCCTGTTGTACCCTTTTCCCCCAGGTTGCCCCAGAAGATGAGCAACCTGTTGCTAAGTGTGCCTTCCTGGTGAAACATTTCAATAAATAAATAAAATAAATAAATTGGATGCAGTACTCAGGTGGGACCTCACCAAGGACCTATAAAGAGGGAGGATAGCCGGCCTATTGGTGCAGCGGTTGGATTTCTGCCAATGACCCAGATTTGGGAATGGACCCGGGTCGCTGGAGGGCCGGCCATGGGGGAGAAGGATAGAGCATCCTATGGACTGCTCTCCTTCTCCGGGGGGAGGGTGGGGAAGAGCCCGCATGAGACAAACTCTGGCGGTGGCCGAGTTGCAGTAGCCACCGCGCTAGCACACTGGAGGCAGGCGGACACTGACGCCATTGCACATCCCCACCTCTCAGAGGAGAAAAATGGTAAGGAGAGGTGGGTCCTCCATCCAAATGAAGCCCTCCCCTGGGCTTCAATTAGCCACTGTTGTCAGCACTACCAACTAGATACTGGTTCCACAGTACTGGAATTAGGGGAACCAGTGCCGCAGCTTCACCCTCCAGGGGGCAAGACATGGGTGACCAGGAGAATGCAGGCAGTTTACAGTTAGTGGGCGTCTGGGAGCAGTGACCAGGGCAGAAGCCTGACAGAGGACCTGCCAGAAAAAGAGAGGAGAAAAAAAAAAAAGAGGGAGGCTCACCTCCCCTCTCCTGCTGTCAAATCCTGTCCCTGTGCACTCCTGCATTTCGTCTTGCTGTAAGCTGTACTGCATTGGCTAGACTGTTTAAGGGTGTCGCATACAAGGACCCCTAGAGGTCCCTTTCTTCTTGAGATCCACAGAGTCTGATCCCATTGAGCCAGTACTCCGTTTTAGGATTCCCTTTACCTAGATGTATCACTTTATACTTTTTGCGTTGAAGCTCAGTTGCCAGACTTTACACCATTGTTCTAGTTTTTGTAAGTCGTTCGGAAGTTCCCTAACTGCATCCATGCTGTCAACCCACACTGTCCACGCTGTCGGAGGCAGTATAGCACAGTAGTTTAAGGCTCTGAGCTGCAAACCTGGAGACCTGGATTTGAATCCCACAGCCTCCACTTGCATACTGTGGGACCCTGAGCAAGTCATTTAACTTCCTTGTGCTCTCAGGTCGCACCTATAAACAAGCTTCAGCTTAGTGTGTCTCACCTGGTTAACAAAAACAAAAAAAAAACCTACCCTCTAGTTTGGTATCATCTGCGAATAGTTTGATCCTACCCTGAATGTCTGTGTCAATGTCGCAGATAAACATATTGAACAGGACCGGTCCCAAGACTGAGCCCTGGGGCACACCACTAGTGACTCTACCCTCACCAGGACTTACCCCACTGACGACTAGCCTATGGCTTCTATTCTGTTTTCCTACCCACGTGACTAAGCTATCAGCAATGCCTAGATCTCCAACTTTTTCAACAGTCGATTGTGTGGCACTGAGTCGAAGGCTTTGCTGAAATCTAATTCCTGTGTTACCCAGTCAAAGAATGCAATAAGGTTCGCCTGGCATGACCCGCCTGCCACAGATCCATACTGTCTGTGGTTCTGGAGGTTGTGCTCCAGAAACAATCATCCCTTGTGACTGCTTTAAGCCAGCCAATCAGGTTACTGGATTTTCACAATTCATTTTCTGAGTCAGAAAAGGGGTCCTGTAACCCTAAGAGGGAGACGGTGACACTCACAGCCAGACATCCCTTCCCTGGAAAGAGATGGGAGAGAGAGAGAGAGAGATACTAAGTCAAAGCCTGGCCTTTTCCTCTAGTTATAGGATCCACCTGGTGTTTTGACTAGGTGGACGTAGTGTATGGTACCACTCCCAACTCTTCTCTAGCCAGACTGGACACCTTCTGCAATGCCCATGGTCACTCTGCCACCAGTTCCCCACCCCGCACTGACCACTGCTTGGTTTATTCATCCCTTTCCATCCTCCCTCTTCCTCAATGTTGCCTGTCCCACAGCACCTCCTTTATTGCCAAATATTGGCTTGGCACCCTCCCATCTTACCTTTCTTCATTCCTCTCCCCCGGCCGCTCCTCCTCTTACTCTCTACACACCATTGACTCCAGAACCTTCGCCATTCCTCACCCTCACAGACATGCTGGGCAAGCTGTATTCTCCTACGGTCTCCCTTCGCTCTGGAACCAGCTCCCCTCTTCCTTTCACCTATCCCCTTCCCTTCAGATACTTGACAAGATCTACTCCTACCCCCCTCATAAATTCCTTCTCCTTTACCCCTTTGTAGCCTCCCCTGCTCCCTCACCTACATTCTATTATACCATGTGTGTGAAAATCCTGTAAACTCATTGGTCAAAACATGTCACATGACTGTAGGTAAATCCTGCATTACCCATGGCTGAGAAAATGCATTTATAAAACAACATAATTAAACACATATGACATATGGGTCCATTGTATGATCGCAATAAGGCACTCCAGGGCGCGGGTTGTGAGGCCCTGTAACCTGTGTGTGTTAGGCTACTTGGCTGCGCCTCCTGACACACCACACAAGGCATGGGCAAACCCCCAATAACCCACACCCTGTTGTGCCCCATTGCTTAATAACTTACCTAGCTGGGTCTGCTGTTCTCTTGGCTCCCGGCCTGCACTATCAATACATGGGTACTACATCTGCCGGCTATTTAGCACACACTGTTCACTGCTTCTCATTATGTCACTACAAAAACTTGTTTCTATGGATTGCAATGACTGACTACTCCAGTCTGGTTTTACTGCCTGGGAAACTTATTGTCTTGTAAACTGCACTTTGAATGCTCAGTTGTTTTTTGTTATATTGTAACTCCACTTTCCCTCCCACGGGTTGCACCCAAGGAGCCTCAGCTCAGTGTGCCTTTCCCAGTTATTAAAGTTTACATAAACAAATAAGTAAATCAGGTCACTCTGGTTTATCTCTCAAGGACACTAACCCTGAGAGAAAGGAGACAGTAACAAGTCACGGGTGGGTGGGCCGTCCGGCCGACCACCCCCCCCAATCTTCCCCAGAGGTGTTTTGGGCTGTATTGGGGCATGGACCCTGTAACAGTGAAAGAGACAGTCACACACAACCTGCCCCCCCCCTTTACTTCCCACTGATGTTGTAGTGGGATTGGGGCCATGACATACCTCCCAGCTGTCCTCGAGTTGGCTTAAAACTTTTCTTAGATCCTTTTAAATTTGACATTTCCATCACTGAAGAGTAGGATTTGGAAGCATAAAATCATGGCAGTCATCCGTGTTGCACTCTAGTTCTTCACACAATGTTTTTCACACCAAGTTACATAGTGCAACAACTTATTGAGCTGATAATACCAATATTTAAGATGTACCCTTTTGAGTTTGATTATTTGTCATTGGCTTTGTCTCCAATTTCTGTGGCAGGAGGTATGTAACCCTGGGATAGAGACTCACATTCACAGCCTGACCTCCCCTTTTAAAGGGCAACTTGAACCCGCAGCCCGGTTTCCCCGCCCGCTGTCCGTCACCCCGTCTGCCCTGTCGCTCCCTTCTACGTTTACACCATATATCCCATCACCCACCCAGCAAAGAAATAACAAATAACAGTAAGAACTCCTGACCTCTCCTCCACCAAGAGCGCCACCATGACAGCCACGCTGCTGACCCCTAGACTCTCTTTTGCCATTTTATAAGAAACTATCAGAACTTCCTTAATAAGTTTTAACTCTATCCCTGCTAAAAAGTTTTTAAAATCTGTGGAAAAAAGTTTAAAATGAAGCAATTTTTGACTACCAAAATGTACTATATAAAATAAGTGCTAAAAAAGTGGTAGTACACTTGCAAAACAACTCCCTCTTAAGGTCAGACAAGCTAATTGGACCACATGACCTTCGACCTCATGGTTTATCAGCTTGTTTGACCACTCGATGGAATTATTTTACTCATACACTATCACTTCCCTAGCATTTAGTCTACTGTATCTATATTTCTTTTATCACATTTTTTTAATTGTTATTTATTTAGCCTTTTTTTACATGTTGTGTTTATTGGTTTTAAAAGATGCAATTTTAAAAACATTTACCACAGCAGATACATGTAGAAACAGTTCAATTAATAGAAACATTTATTTATTTAGTTTTTATTTACCAGGTAGGTGCACTAGACAAAACATTTTCCTGTTTCTCAGGCACAGCCTGGGAGATCACAACAGTGGAAACTGACTCAGCAATGTACAAGAAATGCAGAGGGTCTATACAATTGCCTAGAGATAATACAGAGAAAAAAAAAACAGAAACACAAGCCAGCAATAAGACACAATGAGGTGTGGGTTATGATCTGATAAGAGCATGCCTCAGGTGCATTATAAGGCACGAGGCACTTGCGCCGAGTGCCTTTAGCACCTGGGAAGTGCTCTTATCAGGCCATAACCAACACCTCAGAGTGTCTTATTGCGCATATAAAATGTGCCCCCCAACTAGAGACTGAAAATTAAAAAAGGAAAAAGTAGCCGGCCTAGTGGCATGGAGGGCTGAGGCATCACTGCCTTACCTCCTGCTACGCTGGCAACCCATGTTCATGGTGCGACTGGGTCGCCGGGAAGGGAGAGGATCAAGCATCTAGAGGACAGCTCTTCTCACCTAGAGAGGGGTAGGGATGGAGTCCATTGCTTGCCTGGCCCCCTAGGGCAGCTGGGGGCTGGCACAGTGGACCTGCAGACAGGGGGAAGATGCGGAGTAGACACTTGGCATGCAGCATGCGGAAGCACACGCAGCTCGGCAGTTGGCATCATTGCACACTCTCACGCCTCACTTGGGGGGGGGGGATTGGTGGAAAAGGCAGCCAGCTGGCAGGATTACATCAGTACCCCGCAGGCTCCACATCCAGCTAGTTGGGAGGAAGGATGCATGAGAAGTGAGTCCCAATGTACGTTGGGGTGATGGGGCTGGAGGGACCGGTGGATGGGGACCGGTGGACCGGGGGGATAAATAGAATTAATAAAAAGAAGGAAAAAGATGTCTAAAATTAAAAACACTAGGAAATAGTTTTTTTTAAATGGAAGAGTAAAAATAGTTCCTGTATGTATTGTCTGTACAGTACAGCGCAGTACAATGCGCAGTGTACTTAAGCCGGTTGTCAGTAGGTACCCCTCCCCCAGACACACACATACACACACACACATATTTTTCAGTTCATCAGCCACACACACTTTTCTTTTGGGCAGAGTTTTAAATTCTGTTTGTTATTTTAGTGAGTTCATCGACCAAGCATGTCCCTTTTCAGCTGACGTAGGGTTACAATGCATCTCAAAAGTGACCGTGTCTTTCAAACATGTCACAAAGAGAAATATTTTCTAGTGCATCTGAAGTGAGTCATGATCCTGTGTTCACTGTCGAACCTGACTGTGTGGAGAGTGGCTTACTGTTTAGTAGACGGTCGGTTGGGATGGAAGGGTCACGCCCGTATTGAGGAATGCAGTGGGTTAGGGAGAAGCTGAGGAATGGGGTGAGAAACATAGCGAGGACTCCACAGAAGCTGCTGCAGTCATGACAAATCATCGGGAGTCAGCCTGTCTGGAAGCTCTGTTTACCAAACAACAAAGTATGTGGAAGATGTAATTGGGTCTCTGTTTTTAACCTACTATTTCTGGGGTGTAAATGTTGATGCAATGGTTTTTACAGTACTGTAGTAGCTCTCTCACTGTTCCATCACATGCCACCAGAGGAGCTGCAGTGAGAGACTGGTGGTACGGGTTGATTTTATTGTGTGCTGCGGGTTGGTGTGGCACAAGTAGTGTCTGTTGAATAGTTATGACCTGATAAGGACACGGCTGAAAGAGGCTTTCAGCCATTCCGATTTCAGGATTTGTTTTGCCCATTTTATAATGAAATATAATTACCTAGAAGTAATACAGTGCACTAAACCAAAGCACAACTAGGATATGTGGTAAGCATAATACAAGGTACTGGGGTACAGCGCAACAATAAAAGACAAGTAACAAGTACAGGGATAGGTTTCATACATTTGAAGTTGGCAATCAACAATACACACAAGTGCAGTAACTCAGAGAATTTACTATTGGTCCTGTGCAACCTATTTATTTTATTTAGTTTTTGTTGACGGGGTAAGTGCACTAGACAAATCCTGCCTATTTTCAGGCACGACCGGGAGGGGATACAGATGAATGCCAACTGACCTTGAATCAGATTAAGCTGTTGGTGGTATTTTTAGTGAATGAGGGAAATTTGGCCAGGACAACCTATGGACATGTACAAGTTGAAGTCTTGAGTAGGAGGGAGCGGTATCCAGTCCTGAAGGCATGGTTGGATTGGCACAGATGGACCATTGCTGAGATGGTGTTCCAGGGTGCAGGGGCAAAGTAGGAGAAGGACAATTCCCATAACTTAGTTCTGGTTTTGGAGATGGCTAAGGAACCTGGGACATTAGACCTTAGTGGATAGGACACATTGTCAGGATAAAGGAGAGTCTAGGGACGGTGGTGTCTGTTTAGTCACAATATTATGAACAATACTTCCCATAGTGAGCTTGCATAGGCAGAAGGCAGAAGCCAGCCAAGTTTGGAGTGGAGGGTACAGCAATGAGTATATCTGTTCATGTCCAGGACACATCTACAGATATTGTCATAGGACACATCCCATCTCTGCAGGACAGTTTTGGAGGCCGAGAAATAGACAGACATTCCATGGGTAAGTTTGAGGATCATAATGCTGTGGGTGATAGCTATTCGGGCTTTAGGCATGAGGTTGTTACACATCTTGTAGGAGAGCCCCAACCTGATGTTCACTGCCTTACTGATAGCTGCTATATGCATTGAGAAGTTCCATGAGGTGTCATGTGCAACCACTAGATAATTGAAAGAGGTAACAGTGGTAAGACAGGATTCATTTTCACACACATCATCATTGGGGGGAGAGGCACTTTTTTACTCATTGTGCCATGTGGAACAGCATGGCCTATGTCTTAGTGATTAGTCATGAGGAGCCAATTAACTTGGAGCTATCCTTGAATTCATTGCAGATCAGAAAACAGCTGATGATTTAGATCTGACACATTGCAGGAGCTTGTAAAAAGGTCTAGGTCACGAGCATACAAAATGGGAGTGCAGTGTGAGAGACTGGCATGGATAGTGTTGATATGGAGACAGGAAAAGAGGGGGCCTAGTATGGATCCTTGGGGGATCCTAATTTAACACATTGGAACCTAGCTACCAGATAGCTTTTAAACCATGTTAGGGCAGTGGAGGAAACACCCATTGTGCTAATCTTTCTAGAGAGGAGGGAATGGTCAACCAAATCAAAGGCTTTGGTGAGGTGAATAAAAACTGCTGCTCTCAGCTCACCCCATCCATAACAGAGGAAGTTTTGGTGGTGAGTGATAGGAGGGCAGCAGTGGTGCTGTGGTCTTTTTGAAACCATGTTGTGCAGGAGACTATAGGTATTAAGGTACTCGTAGTCGAGAGGCCACCAGTCTTAAAAGTATTTTGTTGAGAAGCAGAAGTATAGCTATGGGATTGTAGCTGACAACATTTTTGGTATCACCTTTTCTGAACACTGGTACAATGTGCGAGATCTTCCATGGGTCAGGTACAGTGTGCAATGTTAGAGACATGTTGAAGGGTCTAATAACTGGTACAGCAAGTACCTTGGCAGCAGGCCTCAATATTTTTGGTTGTATATCATCAGAGCCAGCTGACTGACAATGGGATTTGCATAAGGTGTTTTATCTTAGGATGCATTACCGTATCGCTCAGGTTGATACATCATGTAGGAGGAGTAATTATGGGAAGATACCCTTTTTCAGTCATACAGTTAACCACATCAATCAATCAATCAATCAATCATAACATGAACCAGTATATTGCCACAAGTGAATAGATCAGCTCTGTGAAATGTCTATACTCATAGAGTCTCTGGCTTCATAATACAGCCATTGGTCCAATACACAAATAAAAAGTATTACCATCATAACTTTAGGTGCATTCCCAATCCTTTCCCTCAAGGAACCATTAGATTCTAGATCAGGAGCTAGCAAGCATATACAACAGTGCTGAAAACTTTGCTTAGCAATGGAGATTAACAGCCTGTCTGCTCTCAATGAAAATAAAAAAGGAAGTTCAAAATTCAGTCCAAACCTGAAAGAGAACAACAACAGCATATAATCTTTTTTTTCTGTACTTGTCCCTCTTATCGGCCCTGGGGTACCACCTACCGTCCCCGGTATTCAGCTGAGTCCCAGCGTGCCAGGATCCCAGCATCATAGTGCTTGAGATCAGGGACTATTTCTAGTTTTCGTTCCTGTTTTTAGTCCCAGCTCCTAGAAGGCACTAGCATGAAGGACATTCATTAAGACTGACGTTGGGCTGATGCAGGTCACTGTTGAGTGCCTAATGGCACCCTCTCCTCCCTGACTCCATTTGTGCCTCACTGCCCGTGCTTCACAGGCGGTAGAATGAAGGGTGCACATGCAGCCTGAAGTATCCCTCCCTCCGGAGGAGGAGAGCATCTGTTGGAATGCTCTATCCTCCTCCCCCAGCCAGCTCCTGATGGCCCCTGGATCAGACTCGAACCCGGGTCCCTGGTGTGGCAGGAGGTAAGAAACCAGTACCTCTGCCCTCCATGCCATGGGGCCGGTCCCTTGCATAGAATCTTTTTACAAAACTTTGCACAATACTTTGATCAACTGAAATGCAAGTCCAAGAAACCAGGAATAATTTTGTAATAGTCCCTCTAGACCACCAAGGGGCACTGGGGGGAGGCACTGATAGTGGGCTGCCATGCAGCTAGCTCCATCCTGGAGAGTATTTCTTCTTACTCATATATAATTTCAAACCCACCTGTTCAGCAACATATATTATTATTTTTCTTTTTCTTTTCAACTTTTTGTTTATCTCCTCTGGGTACTGTGGGGATAGTGCCAGGTCCCCTATCAGCCCATGTATGTGTACCCTCAACGCTCCCCTACCAGCCCAGCCTCTGCCTCAGCTGCAGGGATGGGGAGGACCATGGTTACCTCCTATGGAGGGCCCCACCAGGGGTGTGTGATGCTGGAGACTGAGATCACCCTGAGCCCCTGTTCCCGCAGACTGGGCATTGTTCGGGACTGGAGGGAGCAGGGGTCTCTTGGGGCTCGTCATTGCGTGGCACCAAAGGGATTTTCTACTTATGGTGCTGCAGAGGCACAGAAGTGCAATGATGCCCAGTGTGTGACTGGCATGCTTCCACGCCTGCCCACAAGACATCCGCCGCTGCATCTACTCTTACTAGTGGATCCCAACTGCAGCACCCCCAGTCTACACCTGGGGTTGCAGTGTGTCAGGGAGCCACAACCCCCCTCCCAGGAGGGAGAGCAGTCTTCTAGACACTCGATCCTTTCCTCCCCTGCCAAACCCGACAGCCTGAGCTAGCTCCTGAACCTGGGTTGCCAGTGTGGTGCGAGGTAAGGCATCTAGCACCTCAGTTTCCAGCACCACCGGGCCAGCTGTTCAGCAATATTTTAACAATATTAATCTAATTACAATATGACTCTGTACACTAATAATTGGGGGGTATATACCCCGAATGAGTATTTAACTCATTCATAGTGGCACTATTGGCATACCCTGCAGAACAACCAGCCTTCCCTCTCCAAATTAGCCCCTACTCACAGTTTTTAAAGTCCAGCATGGTCATTCAGTCCGAGTCTGAGTCCAGCTTGTCATGTGAGCCAAAGTCCAACTTAATTTTGGCAATTAAGTTTCCAGCCCCTTTAGGGTCAGTAAATAGATACTGTTTCCCTGAGTATGTTACTTTGTGTCGAGCCAGATACTGCAAGGCATCATCCCTTATCTCAAGCAATCATAGAGTGGAACTGAGGACATCAAAAGATTTTCTTCGAACACGAGTGGCAATGTTCAGGTCAGGATGCAGAGACAATTTTGTGCCATCTTCCAGTTCAGTAGGTCCCTTCTGCCTAGCATCATTCAGTACTCTGTCCCTCCCATGTTCCCCTGCCAAAGTTATTAGAAAGGTCTGGGGGTTAGTTGATCCTTCACAATGCTTCATTGGGGTAATCCAATATGCCCTGTGAGCAACCGGAATTGGCTCTAGGTGCAGTTCACTGGGTGTTACCCTTCCACAGCATCTGGTAAACTAAGTATGTGGATATGAGCTGTCCAGGTCCAGTTTCCAGCACTTTGAGCTGGAACTAGAGCAATTTATTTTCTTTAAGTACGTCAGCAGATGTGGCTGCTCGCAGGGCAGAACTGTCTGCATCTTTGGCTTCAGTCAGGACCATGAGAGATTTTACCTCACAAACCATAAATCTAGAGTTAAACTGTTGGACTTTGGGCCGGCCCGGTGGCGCTGAGGGTTGAGGTGTTGGACACCACACCTCACACCATGTCGGCGACCCAGGTTTGGTGATGGACTCAGGGAACCGGGGGTTGGCAGGGAAGGGAGAGGATGGAGTATCCAGAGGACAGTTCTCCTCTTGATGGGGAGGGATCCAGGGTTGCTCGGTGTCCTAGTGGCCCCTGATGGAGATTGGGGCATTGCAGATATACTAACCAATGCAAGGGATGAAGTGTGGCAGATGCCAGCAGGGCAGCCATGCGCAGGCATCATTGCATGCTGCACTCCCAGGGGAGGAAACTAAGAAAATTCCCATCCACGGGGATAGGTGATGGCACCTCGCCCTGCAGAGCCACACACCAGCACTGGGCTTCTCTCCTGACAAGGCCGGACACCCAGCCGGCACAATGGATTTCATTGTTTATCATGTAATACTTTTTACCACTTCCCCGGACCGCTCCCATTGGACCAACCCCCTCCAGCCCTGTCACCCGGAATTACCGGGACTTACCTTATGCTGGCCCAGGAGCGGAGCCTGCGGGGAGTCGGTCATCATCCTGCCACCAGCGGAAATTTTTCTCCTCCATTTTACACCCAGGGACCCCAGGAGTGGGCACGCATGTGTGTGGAGGCATGCATTAGTCCCATGGCCCCAGTAACAGCCCCTTTCTTCCCACCCCATTGGCCTAGTGCCTGGCTCCTCCTAGGCTCCTGCTGTCCCCAGCCTCCACCAGGTGGCAGCCATCAGCCAGAGGAAAACCCATACACCTCCCCAGAGAGGTGAGCTTGCCTGTCAGCTGCTCCATCCAGCTCCGTCCTCCCCCCCATTGGCAACCTCCAACGGCCCAGGCTCGTTCCGGAACCCTGGGTCACTGGTGTGCCACAAGGTGAGGCATCCAGTGCCTCAGCCCTCCGTGCCACCGAGCTGGCTGCACATTGGATTTCAGCTACAGCACCCTGGGTGGATAGGGCAGCCCCACCTCAGGGGGGTGCAGTGCCAAGGGATCTGCCAGGCTGGTGCGGGGTGAGGAAGAGAACTTGAGGTGGGAGGTAGAGCTCATGGTGTGTGGTGGATGCCTGAGAGAATTCCCCATTGGTATGGAGTAGAAAAAGAATGTACAGAAAAAAAACAAAAAACTCTTGAACTTTTGTGCTCAGGGCTAACACTCTGAGGCCCAGGGCTTTAATACTCTGCATCACATTATTAAGCTTGAAGTCCTGTAGCTACTGGTCTTCACCTGTTGTTGCCTTCTCAGTCCTGCTAGGTCCCTCCTGCAACTGATCACACGTTCCATCACCTTCATTTGCTGCATTTTTGGGTTCCCCCTGGCAGACACAAACTCAGTATAAATGAATGTGAATGGGGTCAGCACTGAAGAGCTTTTTTAAATGTTAAAACACTTGAGGCTTTTTATTATATGCAAAAAACATCACCAAATGACATCACATAGTGCACAGTCTGTCATTATGAGTGCTCCTCAGAGCTTAAACTATTAAAAAGAGAGACCGACATACAAATATATCGTGTGGGCAAATGTTGCAGAAAACGCCAAAGCCGCTTTTAAACAGTGCTATTCGACCAAAAAGTCAAGAGCTAAATGGACATGGCATACAGCTGGCGAAAAAACACTTGTATTGAGCTTGTAGTTCGAAAAGGCGTGTATCAGACAACACATCTGAGTAGCATCGTAGAAATAAAAGCTGATTAGAAAATCATACCACTGTCCTTGTCTGAACGCCCGAACATGCATTCACCATACACGCCATACACGACGCAACTTCGAGCAGCTGGCTGACACACGGAGAACCCGGAAGAGACAACAGACATCAAGCAGTGATGCGCTTATGTATAGACTAAAACCAGTCTTCATCAGAGCATGACGTGGATACATCACATCTTCTTAAATACACTCCTACACTTAAAGAGACAGGGGGATATTAAGAAATGTTGCCGACAACACATATTATCAAAATCTACAAATTAAAAAGGAAAATACAAAAAATGTTTGTGTAATAATCACAATAATACTTCCATCCTTATAAATGAGAACAGAGCTGGTCAAGTCATGTTCCCAATAAACATCGCGGCTAGAGCACGAAAAGTCATGGCCACAAATACTATAAAAGTGCCACCACTTAACCCTAAACAGAAAAAAGTGCAATGGACAATTTTAGTAAACTAAATGAAAAACAGACCTAAAATATATAGCAAAAACCACCAAAGGGGGAAAGAGCCGGAAAGTCTTGTCACCCTATTGTGGACAGAGCACGACAAGTCACATCCACAAATATTAAACTTTACATCAAAATCACAGATAACTATATATTGGAAAGTCGTCGTTCAGACCAAAGGGGACCATGGTGTTAAGTTCAAAAATCCAGAAAGCTTCCCTTTGTAGAAGTTTGGAATTCAGATCTCCACCTCGAAATCCCACATCTACTTTTTCAAGGCCAGTAAATCTAAGAGTAGCAGGGGACCCATGTTGTGATTCATGATAGTGTCGTGCCATTGCATAATCCATATTTTTATTTCTAATGGCTCCTTTATGTTCTCCAATTCTTAACTTTAGATTTCTCTTTGTCTGACCAACATAAGACAAACCACAGGGACAAGTTAACATGTATATCACTCCCTGGGTATTGCAATTGATAAAGGATTTTATCTCATAACTTTTCCCAGATCTCGGATGATGGAAACATTTAACCTCGGACGTGTTGGAACAATGTACACACCTTCCACAGCGATAGTTTCCTTTAGGAAACGAAGGCAACCAATCTTGCTGTACACTTGTATTTTTTTGTGGAATGTACGATCTAACCAACAAATCCTTCAAATTCTGTCCCTTAGTATACGAAATCAATGGACGATTTTGTCCTATATCTTTCAACCTGAGATCTGAATTGATATATTCCAATGTTTGTGAATAATTTTGCCTATTTTAGGAGCCAAAGGGTTAAATTCAGTGATGAAAATTAATTTGTCCACATCTTCTTTATTTTTTTGGTTGGAGTCTAATAATGATTCCCTGTCAATATTATCAACCAAATGTATGTTATTCAGTAGAATCTCTGGTTCATATCCTCTAACAATGAACCTATCTGTTATTTCCTTCTTAGCTTCTTCATAGGACCTATCCTCTGAGCAAATACATTTTGCTCTGATGTATTGTCCCGTGGGAATGTTGGAAATAACTGATCGAGGATGGCAGCTGTCAAATTTCAATAAAGTATTTCTAGACAGAGATTTTCTATACAACTTGGTTGAAAGGCCATGATTTTTCTTCTCTATTAAAATATCCAAATATGGAATACTGTCCATACTCTTGACATATGTAAATTTTAAATGAGAGCTTGTATGATTTATGTACTCAATAAATTGTGCTAATTCTATTTCTGATCCAGTCCAAACCATTAAACAATCGTCTATATATTGTTTCCATAGTTTTATATATTTCACGAAAATATTGCTTGACGCATCATAAATATTGGTCTCTTCTCATTCTCCCATATAAAAATTCACTAGACTGGGTGCGAAGGTGGTTCCCATTGCAGTCCCTTTTATCTGAATATAGAAAGAGCCATTATACCAAAAATAATTCTGTTCCAATACAAATCTTGCAAGCTCTACTACAAATTCAGTACTTGGCTTAGTTCTATTCCTCAAACTTAGGTGTTTTTGTAGTGCCTTCAAGCCACCCTCATGCGGAATGTTAGAGTATAGACTTTCCATGTCTATAGTGACCAATACATCAGACTCAGATATCGTAACATCTCGCAACATTTTTAAAGCATCCTTAGTATCTTTCACATACGATTGTAGATTTGGAACAAATTTCTGTGCAAAAAGGTCAACATACTTGGACATATTTTCAGTGACAGATTCATTCGCAGAGACAATCGGTCTACCCACCACAGGAACTTATTTTTATGTACTTTTGGCAGGAGGTATAGAACAGGTTTCTTGGGGTTAGATATTTAGAGAAAATCTGCTTCTTTCTTGGTAATCTCACCCATAGCAAGACCAGAATCAATCAATATATCAGCCTTAGTTTTAATCAATTCTATAGGATCTTTATTGATCCTTAGATAGAAATCTTGATTGCTTAATTGTTGCATAACTTCTCTGTTATAATCAACTCCCCATACTACCACTGCACCTCCCTTATCTGCTTGTTTTATCACCACAGATTCCAAATTCTTGAGTTCATGTATAGCTTGCCTTTCTGCTGAGGTGATATTTTGTGCATAATATTTATTTTTACTACTTTTGATTAAATTATGCACATCTCCTGTTACCAAATTACAAAGGGTATTAATAGTATGGTTCGAATGTGGGGGATTATAGGAGGAGGATTTTTTAAAGGGGGTCTCTTCTCTAGTTATATCACGAACTACAGACTGTGGATCTGTTGAACTAAAGAGATCCTTGAGATATATCTTTCTGAAGAATCTAAACAAATCCAGCTCCACTTGAAATGGATTTGCCTTAGTCGTGGGAACAAAACTCAAACCGTTAGTCAAAACCTTGATTTGAGTTGGGGTTAGTTGTACATTAGATAGATTTATGACCTCCAGTTCGGATTCCTTGGTCTCAGGGATCTCCTTACCCCCCAGTTCTGTCTCCCTCTGTAGTTCTGCCTTCCTCTGTTGCCTCTCATACCTCTCCCTCTTCCTCCTCCCCTTCCCTCTTCTTGTTCTATATGTTCCAACATTTCCAGATCTTGATTGTTGCCTAAAAAAACGCCTATTGTCATTGGCCCTGTGATTATCCTCCAAATCACTATCTGGTCCAGATGAAATATTCATTTCGTCATCATTTGGCAACATCGAATATTGATTCATTGGAGGTGCCTTTTTCTTTGTCCCTTGCCAAGAGTACACAGTTCCCGACTTATAATCTTTTTCATCTCTGAGATATTTCTTTTGCTTATACTGAACCAAATCAACCTGAAATTTAGATATAGATGAATTGGCTTTTTCAGATAGGGAATCAAATTCTGTAGGAGGGAATTTTTCTTTTAACTTTGCCAACAAGGTACTTGATTCTTGTGATGCTAAATCAGATTCCTTTTTTGCTTTTTTGATTGTAAGAAGCATCAAGTCATAACTACATTTATTCAGAATCCTCTCCCAATCATATAGGTAATCCAGATCTTCCATACCAAATGAGGGAAGTTTTTATACCAAAAAAGAAAGGATTTAACGGTTCCATGAGGAAGCGCCGATGAGACGCACGTCTATACTCATCAGCAGTTGGCTCCATCCCCCTTAGTTTATTTTTTTGTTGACTGGGAAAGGAGAGCAAAGAAATACGTCCTGTTCTCAGCCTCACATGGGGGTAAGGGGATGCAGATGCAAATCGACTGATATTGAACTAGGTTAAGCTGTTGGTGGGATTTTTGGGTAAATTATTTTATATTATATATATATATTTTATTTATTTAGGTCTTAGATTAACACCTTTGACTGGATGCTCATTAAATAGGTTCCCCTTCAGTTGACAAAAAATAGTAAATAGTAAAGTACAAACAGATGAGATATAGATAGTTGGTACAGATAATTACAAATATAGTAACGCTATATCTTTGTGAAAGCTGGTTGCAATAAACAATACCTATGCTTAGCATATTATGTACTGCAGATACCATGACATCATGATGTGCTGTTCATGCTATTTATGTTATCTATTTTTCAATGCATATGTGAAATATACTCTTTGTTTTAATCTACCTTGTATTGTCATTTTTTTTAGTTGATCAAATAAACTGGTCTAATGCTACTACTGTAACTAGAAACTAGCTCTGTAAACCAAATAAAAGTTTGATGAAATAAAGACTGCCAGTCAGTCCATGGTGCCAAGCAATGGGGGACCCTCTGGCATGCTGGCAACCTGGGTTGGCACCCTAACTCCATATCATATGACATGAAGACCAGTAAAATCTGTACGTATGGACAGCTTTCTCTCAAATGAGGTGGGTCCTAAGTGCTGCTCATGTGGTGACACCTTGGAGAGGCATGTCATGTACCACTGAAGCTGTAGGTGACAATGCAGTGTCGGGCACCTTCCCCCTATGGCAGGTGCAAGCAAGCGGGTGGGGAGGGCTAAACCAGGGACATTTTTCCTTCCCACAGAATGGTGTGACATTTATTGCTGAGGGCTGCACATGTCAAACAGGGGCATGTACATGTAGTCTTCTATTCCACCTCATATCAATATGCCACCAACAGGATATTACTACCTCCATTGCAATGTCTTATTTACCTATGATAGAGAAACCTACCTTGTGTGCTAAGCCCAGGATGTGGGCAGACATGCTTACCAATAGGGTCTGGACAGGCCAGAGAATTGGTTGAGTCAGTCACAGAGACCCAGGTCGGTAAACCATGCCAGGAAAAAAGAATTGAGGCAGTCTGTTGGTGAGTTGGGGGGGCGGCAGTAAAAGTAAATATATACAGGAAGACATAAAGATTGGTGGTAAACTAAAGAAAGTTTGAAGATTTTCTCCAAGTTTAAATCTGCAGCAGGAGATACATTTATAACTCATGTTCTCTCAGATGATCTGATCTTAATCTGAGTGGGTACCTTGTACTAAGGAAGGACAGAAAGGTGGGCAGGGGAAGAGGAGTAGCAATGTTCATTAGGAATAACATTGAGATTATAAGAGTAGAGGAAGCAGAGGGCAACATGGAGGCTCAGTGGGTCACCTTGTGAACCCCTGTGGGAGGGAAGATCAAATTGGGCATGGTATATAGGCCCCCATGACTAGCGGAGGACCTGGAGGATTGCCTGTTGGCTAACATTAAGGGGAAGTGTGGACTGGAAGGGGAAGGAGTGGTGTTGATGGGGGACCTTAATATGCCAGCTACTGATTGGGGTACTATGACATCCACTGTAACCAGGGAGCAGAAGCTGCCGGATGGCTTTCTGGACGTGTTCCTCAATCAGCAGGTGATGGACCCAATGAGTGAGGGTCATATCCTGGATGTGGTTTTAGTGGATGGGGATCTTGTATGAGATCTGGTTGCAGAAGAACCCCTGGCTGGGAGCGACCACAACACAGTCTGGTTTCGGCTTAAACTGGGGGGGAGGGGGATCATTCAAACACAATGATGGTTGATTTTAGGGGACTTTCAGAACATGGGGGAAATTCTCAAGGGGCATTTGTGGGAGATAAAACCAGGTTTGGATGTGGAAGGTAGGTGGGAGATCATAAAGCCGGGGCTACGGGAGGCCACCAGGACCTGTGCAAGAATGAAGCCCAAGGGCAGTAGGTCTCGTAAACCATTTTGGTGGACCAAGGAGGTCCAGGGGGCAGTAAGAGAGAAGAAGGCTGCCTACAGTAGGTACAAAAAGTAAGAGGAGAGAGGGATAGAGAGAACTATCACCTTGCAACCAGGAAGGTCACCAGAGTGGTGAGGGGGCAAAGGCCTGGAAAGAGCAGAGGCTGGCACAGGGGATACGGGGTGGGAAAAAGGGGTTCTTTAGGTATATTGGTAAACAAAGGAAGGTCAAGGGCCAGCTCAGTAGGTTGAGGACACCTGTGGGGTGGGTGGAAGGGGCTGGAGAGCAGGCAGAGGTACTGAATGAGTACTTTGCTTCAGTGTTCGCTAGGGAGGAGGCTGGGGAACTTCCAAAAAAGGGGTTGAAGGACACAGAAGGCATAGCAGACCTGACTATTTGGGTACCTGTTGAAGAACAAGCCGCTTGGGGAGGTAGGCCAGGGGTGAGATATCAGGCTGGTTCTGCTGAATGGGGGGGGCAGGTGCTGATATTCCTATTGGTCAGGTGTAGGAAGCCCTCCAGTCTCTAAAAAAGGATAAATCTCTGGGGCCTGATGCTATTCATCCCAGAGTACTGATGGAGTTAGTGGATGTTTTGGCTGCGCCATTGGCGGTTCTCTTTAACTTGTCGCAACAGACAGGGAGGGTGCCAAGGGATTGGAAGCAGGCACATGTTGTGCCCATCCATAAAGGGGGATTGAGAGAAGAGCCAGGAAACTATAAACCCATCAGTTTGATGTTGGTGATGGATGGGGAAAGTAATGGAGAGCATACTTAAGGAAAGGCTGGGAGGTTTCTTGGAGGAGATGGGTTACCTGGATGACTGGCAGCATGAGTTTGTGCCAGGTAGATCATGTCAAACAAACCTTGTAGAGTTCTATGAGTGGGTGACATCAGCACTCGACAGGGGGAGACCAGTGGATGTACTGTTCCTGGACTTCAGCAAGGCATTTGATCTGGTCCCTCACATTGGCATAAGGGAGAAGCTGGGGGGGGATGGGGTAGGCTCATTGATGGTTAGGTGGATTAGAAATTGGCTTTCAGGTCACACTCAGTGGGTAGTGGCCAGAGTGGAGGTCTCATCTCCTAGGGAGGTCATAAGTGGGGTCCCACAGGGATCAGACTTGGGGCCACCCCTGTTTAACACATACATCTCTGATATCAGGGACGGTATCGGGTGTGAAATGAGTCTCTTTGCAGACGACTGTAAGCTGCGGGTAGTGGTGGTGGAGGGGGAGGAGGGGTGACTAGCCCTGCAAGAGAACCTGGATACTCTGGTTAGGTGGTCCTGCACCTGGAAATTGAAAGTTAACTCCTCCAAGTACAAGGTGCTACACCTAGGGTGGAAAACCCCCAACTATGTGTACACCCTGGGGGGGGAGGGATGAGTTACAGGCCATGGCAGGAGAAAGAGACCTAGGAGTCTTAGTGGATGTTAACATGAATAATTCAGGGCAGTGTAGGAGGGCTGCGGTCAGGGCAAATAGGATGCTGGGATGCATCGCTAGGGGGATTACCTCAAGGAACAGGGAGGAGATTTTGCCACTGTATAACAGCCTGGTTAGACCACATCTTGAGTACTATGTGCAGTTCTGGAGGCCTCACCTAAGGAGGGACATCCAACTCCTGGAGAGGGTTCAGAGGAGAGCAACCAGAATGATCCGGAGCCTGGGGGATATGACATATGAGGAACAACTAGGGGAGCTCAACCTGTTCTCGCTGGAGGAGAGAAGGGACCGGAGGGACATGGTTGAGGTCTTCAAGTACCTCAGGGGACTAAATAAGGTAAGCCAAGATAGGATCTTTCGACTGAAGGAGGGTGGAATCACCAGAGGACACAGCTGGAAGATTGAGGGTGATAGGATTAGGGGGAAAGGAAGAGGAGGTACTTCACCGAGAGAGTGGTGAAAACCCAGGGAGCTGGTACAGGCAGCTACAGTGGAGGGATTCAGGAAGGCATGGGGCAGGTATAGGCAAGGGGTGAAGCAGAGGCTGGTTTGCCTGGGGGGTGGGAGGCAGGACTGGGGGATGGAGTAACAGTGGAAGGAAACAGATAGAGGGCTGCGGTACCCAATCAGGGTGCTGAAGCATGGGAAGATTTGATAGACCAATAGGCTTACTCTGCTGGTATCTAGTATGTTAGTATGTTTTTGGATTGTAGCAATTCAATATTTACCGATTTATTTATTTCAAGAATTTTACCAGAAAAGACATGGTGGGCTGGTAGCAACTTGTTTCCAGGTGTGTCCTGGCAGAGGGAGAACAGCAGCAGTACAGCAAGGTGCAATTGGTTAAATAAAATTAACAATTGTAAACAAAAAAAAAAAAAGCAAACACAACAATCAGGGAATCACAGTACAATAATGTGCAACAAGTTAACGGAGGTAGTCAATTTGTGCAAAAGGCAAAAACAACATTCAGAAAAGCACACTACAATAAGATGTAATAGGTAAACACGTAGTAATTGTGCAAAAGGCAAATATAAATTTCAAAGTAGGATCAATAGCTTAGTTGGGGAAAGGTAAGTTGGGGGGATTGCACTAGTGAGAGTGCAGAACATAAAATGAGCATTGATGTTGGAGTGGTGGACCATCGGCTCAACACACAGGATCAGGAATAATTGCAGAAATGCATAGTGAAGTCACAGAGCAGAGGGAAGAGACAGAGCAAATGTTCAGGGGGGGAAGAGGACCAGAATTTAGGGAAGCAGATGGCATAGGCAGCAATACCAGATTAGAGGTGAGCTGCTGCTTCCCCCCCTACATATTTTATTTATTGAAAGGTCCCAGGCTTGAGTTGTTTAGTTCAGTACATAATGCTGGTAACTAGAGTAAGGTTGGACTTCAGGGTATCTTCTATGTTTCCTTAGATCATTCAATCCTAGTTATAAGTTCTGCTGAGACTTCAGTAGCTGAAGATGAAACTCATTTTTAATAATTGATTCAAACATCCTCTAGATGCCCCGATAAATGAGAACATCGGCAGCTGTAGGAGTTGTGGTATAAATAGGCAGCACCAAGGGGAACTTGAGTAAATTAATGGTTAGCAGTCAATCTAGCAAAGCCCCTGCATGGAATACCAGGAGCCCCGAGTCCAGTTCCCCAGTCAAGGCACAGTCTTTCTCTCCATAACACACGGTGTGATGCTAATCAGTTTTGTCTGTAACAAATGAACATCATTTTTTTAGAAACCCTTTAAACTGTATGGCTTGTATAATTATGTTATGCACAAAGAATGAATGTGAGCAATTAGTGGCTGATGATGACTCTGGGAATTAAAACTGGCTCACATCACCTTGCAAACAAACATGTTTTTCCACAGACATCATCTACTGTTACAGATCTAGCAGGCGAAGGACAGATTAGAATACATTGCCCTGAAACTTGAATAAGAGGGACTACAGCAAGAGGGCATATACCATGTTCCTATTTTCCCGGTTGTGGGTTCACTGTGCAGTACTAGGAAAGGGCATAGATTTATTTTGTTTGACAAATTATGCCCACTGGATAGCCCAGCTCTGATACAGCAGCTCTTTTTTTTATGAAAGCTGTGCTTCTGTTCATTGCCCAATTGGACCCACAATAAATGCACAAACACCAGGTTCCAGTTTCTTGCCATAAAAAGGCCGCAGCTTTACTGTACAGAAAACATTTAATTTACTATTTCAAATAAAACTCTATATACAGTTCTTACATTGTATACATTTACAAATGCAAAAAAGACCCCTGGGGCAGTGAATTCAGATGGTATGGTGCTTCCAATGGGGGAACTCTGGCCCTCAAGTGGGCAGACCCGCCCAGGGCCATGCCTGTCCCTCGGACAGTTCCCTCCCACCCAATTGCATCTTGGGGCATCCCCATGACCGTTGAGTTAGCTCAGTGCCCACACAGGGCAGCCTTCCCCATCCTCCAGTCATGAGCCCCTGCCATGCCCCACCGTGTTTTTGGGTGACCCTTTCCTTTGTAGCGTACCCGCCCCAGGGTCGGGCCACCACGGCCCGGGTCACCCAATACCACGAACACTTATTTTAAACCATCCAGCCTGAATTTACTTCCCTTCCCTTAAC
The DNA here is from genome assembly GCA_016271365.2 of Neoceratodus forsteri. Taxonomy (NCBI): domain Eukaryota; kingdom Metazoa; phylum Chordata; order Ceratodontiformes; family Ceratodontidae; genus Neoceratodus; species Neoceratodus forsteri. The sequence goes on from CM057451.1 coordinate 1,101,816,067, forward strand.
CCATGCTGTGACTTAAAAAGGCAACCCATGAGGACTAATTAAACCTGCAACCTGAGTAATTGCCGTGGCCAATGCGAAACCGAAGAAGGGTCGGTGGGTGGCATGTCCATGGGTACGAGCAGGGTCAGAGAAGGGAGAATTTCCCTCTGCCCTGCCCTTTTGTACCCCCTATGATCCCTCCCCTGGAAGCCTGGACTGGCCCACCCCCCGGGGGGCATCGCCGATTGGACCAGCCAAATAGGCGGGCCACCGTTCGCCGCTGGTGTTGTGGCCCAGCTTCCTCCCCCACACACCTCCCATTGTGGACTGTGTGCAACGTTACCCCCCCCCCGGTGAGAGGCTGGGGGGGCAGTTCTGCTGCTTGGTATACTGAAGCACAGGGCTGTCTAGGGAGCTGCTCAAGTCACACACTGAGTCAGTAGCAGCAGGGGGACTTGTATGGGATCCCCTGTTTCACAATGAACCAAGCTCAAAATACCACTGTTTTCTGTCTTTTAAATAAATTACAGAAAACTATGTTTAGATGACACTGTGGTCTGTGATCAAAGGGCATTGCACAGGCAGACCTCTTGCTGCACTGATGGACTTATCCAGCAGCTAGCATTAATACTAACAGTTTTTTTTTGTGACCAGACCGGGGTCGAGAGTGTGAGCTGCCTTTTCATTCTCCCATGCACCGAAACAAAAAAAGAAAATCCTGAATCACAGGATTAGCCTGCAGCACACAACAGCCAATCAGTTAAGGCACAGAGGGAAGGTGCCGAAGTTTGAATCCTGCTTTGTCTGGGCTCCCATAAGAACAGGTAGCCCAGAGCTTGGGGACCTTGTCGAGCGATCAGTAGTGACGGGGTTAAAGGGAGAAGTCAGACTGTTCAGTCTTTGTCTCGCTCCCCCTGCAATGGCCGGGAAATCGGAGGAAAGGCCCACCCACCCAAGCCTTGTTACCTCCTTTATTAAATACTCTCTGGACAGGAGCCCAGCCCTCCACATAGATACATTGTTGCTCGCTGAGGTGGGGAAACTGTAACTTTTCATAAAGAGCACCAGAAGCTTAAGTGCACAGGAGAGGGTAATAAATCTCTGACTGAGCAGCACAGGGTCACTACCAGCAAAGGATAGACAAAGACTAAGCCCACTCTTTTGATTCAATGTTTAGGTGTATACCTGGGTGGAGTTCTGATCATCAAGGTCACTGATTTATGGTGATTAAAACAATGAAATTTCATTTTTAAGACTTCAGATTCTGGAACTGCACCAGTGATTGTTATTCTAATTTCTGGATTTTACCAGGATTCTGCTGTCATTCTTTTAGTATGTGTGTAGATAATTGGAATAAAAGAAGGCTCAATTAACAGAGCATTAAATAAATCAAATAGAAAATAGTACAGGAAGCAATTATAAGAAAAATACAAGTTTTGTAGATTTGCTGAGCTGGTGTAAAATGCTAGATTCCATGAAATCTTTGTTTTTACCAGTGTTCAGGCCGCCCTAATTCTGGAATTTTACCGGGTTTTCCGGTAAAAACCGAAAACCAGTGGCCTTGATAATCATACATTGATTGTAAGGGGTCATCCCACCTTATTGCAGAATATTTTCTCCCAAGGTATCAGAAAATGAATTATTGTCAGTTTGTGTGTCGGTCAAACTCTCCCCTGTGTTAGATCCATACCAGAGCTACACTTGCAGCATGGGTGGGGGAGGTATTCTACTGGGTAGGATATATATCCTGATAGTATTGGTGTGTGGATTATATGATGAGGGGATCATGGGTGGTCAGGGTGGAGCACTGATAATCGGCATGGTGGCATCTATAACCCTGACTGTCACCACCCCTGCTATAAGATTACCATGGTGGCATCATACATGCCACTAAAAGGAGGGCAGCACTACAGAATAACAATGTATATTAAGGCCCACAGACGATCCTTCCTCTCTCTAATACCAACAAGGCTATTAACTATCCTCCTGGGACTAACACTACTAATGGTGGGTGGCATGGAGCCAAATCCCAGCCCTCCAAGCGTAAATACTCCAGCCATTAACCCAACCACATCTGTCTCCGTAAATACTAAGGGCATAAGGCTTGAACATATGAACATTAGCAGCCTTAGGCCCAAGATACACGAGCTGGAAGCATGGGCCACTCTCTTTTCCCCAGATATAATTGCCATCTCAGAAACATGACTTAAACCTGATATTTTACCACATGAAATAGAACTTCAAGGATTTAACACCTTTAGAAGAGACAGAAAGGGAAAGAGAGGGGGTGGAGTACTCATCTATGTAAAATCCCAGTATGATGCTGCTCCTGTGGTCACCCCGGGCCTCGAAGGGGCAGGTTGTGAAGGGGTATTTATTAAGCTTCTCCTGGAAGGGGTAAAGCCCCTACCAGTCGGATGTGTCTGTAACACACTGAGGACACCCATAGTGGCCCTTACAGCGCTTACAGACGCCATACCTCACATGCCCGACTGGGAGAAAATAATATTAGGTGAATTTACTCTACACTAGGGTGCATCTCAGAGTGTGGGCATTAAAACCAAACTACAGGAAGTGAACATGTCACAATTAGTGCAAGAACCTACACGACTTAATACAAAGACAGGAAACCACACCACACTAGACAGGATGCTAGTGTTGAATCCAGAAAGAGCAAAACTAGTAGGAACTTGCACAGACTCTCTCAGGGACCACATACCAGTGCTCCTGGTTTGGAGGAATTACTACCCCAAACAGCCTCCCAGGACTATCTGGTCTTGGAACTACTCAGGCCTTGATGAAGGCTCCTTCTTACAATCATTGGCAGAAGTAGACTGGGCACAGGTTTTAAGCGCCCTGACTTTAGATGATGCCCTTGACAGCTTTACCAAACAGTTTCTGTCCATAGCCAATAAGCATGCCCTACTGAGGAAAATTAGGGTCAAAGGCCAGAATGCCAGGTGGCTAAACCCTGGCATGAAAAGTCTTATGAAAGAACAAGACAATTTATGGTATAAATTCAAGGTCACTAAATTGACCACTGACTGTGTGAAATACAGAGAGCTCAGGAACAAGTGTAAACAAGAGCTCAAGAGAGCCAAGAAGAGCTATCTCCATATTCTACAAACCAAAAATTTATCAGACCCGAAGAAATTCTGGTCACAAATTAGTTCCCTACTAAAAGGTACTACAACCAAAGGAGAGGTGAGATCTCAGTGGGTGGGGTACTCCAGCCCACTGCACAGGACTCGGCTGACACCTACAATGTAATTTTCACCGATCTGCAGAATTTCAAATCCGCTAACCCCAGCCCAGGGAGTAACAGCCAGGACACCCAAACTGGCCCCCACAAGTGTCCGGAATTTCATCTGAAATTGATATCCAGAGGTGAAGTACTAAAAATGCTCAAGGGCCTAAAGCCAGACAGCTCAGCAGGAAATGACAATTTGGAGCCAAGGCTGCTCAAGATTGCTGCCCTTGTTATTGCAACACCAGTAACTTGACTGTTTAATAAATCACTGCCTGAAGGGAAGGTACCTTCCCAGTGGAAGATAGCGCTTGTAACCCCAGTCCCGAAGGGGGGGGGTTACACGAGCAGATGGAGAACTACGGATGGACCAATCTGCATCCTCTGTGCCTTAGAAAAACTGCTGGAAAAGGTGGTCTACCAGCAGGTCCTCAATTACCTGGAGGAACATAACCTACTGACAGTGTGACAGCTTGGCTTCAGGAAGAAGCATGGTACAGAGATGGCATTGGTAAGCTTCACCTTGGATTCTTGGTGCAGTATTCATTGACCTCACCAAGACCTTTGACTTAGTGGACCACCACCTCCTCCTAGGACACCTGAAGACTATGGGTCTAGATGCTCTGGCTCTGGACTGGTTCTCAGACTACCTTAATGGCAGGACTAAAATCATCCATTGGCATGGCATCAGATCCAACGAGTGCCAGTAAGGGATAGAGTCCCTCAGGGCTTGACCTTGGGCCCCCTACTATTCTCAATCTTTGTGAACACCCTACCACTGCACTGCAGTGGGGCCAAGGTGACCCTATATGCAGACGACGCGGTGACATACAGAATCTCCAGTGACACAGCATCTTTAAACCAAATGCTTAGCCAGGATCTTTCTACCCTTGAGGACTGGTTCCAGGCTAGTAAACTAGTTCTGAATGGGGAAAAAGACCAAGGCTATGTTCTTTGGCTCGAAGAACCTTGACACTAGCAGGTCCCACCTCTTGTCCCTCTCAATCTCCAATGGGTCCATGATTGAAGTGGTAGACTGTGTGAAGTACCTTGGAATGTACATAGACCAGGGCATGTTGTTTAGAAATCACATGGACCGCCTAACCAAAATGGTTAACCAGAAACTGGGTCGACTGTATAGATTCAGTCCCTTCCTAACCAAGGAATCCAAACTAGTGATTAGCAAAGGGACTGTCCTTCCCACACTACTCTATGGCTTGACCCTGCTTCAAACATTAAGGTCTACAGAAATGCAATGTCTGAGAACTGTTTACCACAGAGTCAGTTGCTATGCTGCTGGAGCCCACCAAATGGAGCATCATTGCAAAGTAATGAGCACCATCAACTGGCTAACCCTGGAAGGGAGATTGGCATACCCCTCACTTTGCCTGGCTTTTAAGTTACAGCAGCTGGATCGCCCCCCAGTTTGGTAAGCCTGGTGTCTCAAAAACTGGATGGCAGGGAGCTCAGATCTTCAGATCATAAACTCTTGGAAATTTCCAGAGCTAGAATACCCCAGGGCCAGACATCAACTAGGAGTGCCCTGCCCAATCTCTGGAATGCTCTCCCGAGAGACCTCCAGGCTTTCGAATCACTGGGTGGGTTCAAGAAAGGGCTAAAGACCTACTTGAGCAGACCATCTAAGTGCTACTGCTACCGCTAAAACCCCGCATTGGAACTTCAGTGGGAGATGCCTTGTCACCCCTGAAACAGGAGTGTTCCCAGAGGACCGATCTAGTGAGGCACAGCATGACTATAAGAGCTAGTGTAGGCCTAAAATGTATATCATGTCACAGGACTGCTTTGGTGCCTACAAGTCAGACTAATGTATTAGTTCCTATGTGCTTAGATATGTCATATTTACAGTAAATGTTATTGTAAATGTATGTACCTAACATGTGTCTATCACTGTATATTGTCAATGGTGTAAAGTTTGTAAATGGATCTCTTGGTACATCTCTTGCTCCCTTCTAGGTACTTGTAACTAATTCCGTGACACCCCTGAAAAAAGGACCGTCATGGTCTCAGTGGGCCTACCCGGATACCAAAATTTAAATAAATAAATGACCAGTAAGGTCTACTCAACTGTCTCTTATAAAATCCTGATTTTTGGGGGGAAGCTTACAGCTTTCAAAGTTTAAAGAGCTGGTATAATCAAAAACAGCAGACAGGAAAATGTTGCAACTTTTAAGGAGTAGTTCTTCTTTTGCTCATTAGAAAATTTTCTATGTGATAGTACTGCGATGGATGCGTGGAATAGTGACATATCTAGTTCTGTTCCTCCCACAACATCATCATCTCTGTGACCTCACTGACTGTGATATCACGGGTGACTGACGTATCAGTTACCGAGTGGCTCTTCCTGAGCAGCTGTGATGTCACAGTCAGTGAGGTCACAATGTTGATGATGTAATGGGAGGAACAGAGCTAAACATGCTAGCCGCCAGATAGAGTGCTATTCTATATGTCACACCTACTAACATCAGGTAACTCTTCTAATTAACCAAAGGGAAAATAAAAAGTACCTCAGATATAAAAAGTAATAGTTGACTGCTTTTAAAAACTAATATTAGTTTTAGGCAGTATTGTTTATTGAAAATAATCAGAAACAACCTTTGAGCACAAATTGCTCATTTGCAAAGGTTCCACATCATATGAGAAACAATACAGTAGACAATACAGAGTACAAATTTGGTACAAATTAATATTAGTCAACTCAAGCTCTTTAAAGTACTAGAAGTAAGCAATAACCCATGACAGGGTATGCTGTTATTGTAGATTAACACACACATATGGGTGCATTGTGAGGCACAAGGCCTCACAGCACCCGGGTGTGCATTAATCTCCATTATAAAAAGGGTCTGAGAAATGGAGCTTTCTGATAGGCTGCAAACATTCTAACAGCCTTACGTTAATCTTTTGTTAACATACATGTACAGCTTAACCATATGCTGAACGAGGTTTAACACTGTTTAAAAACATTTTTTATTATAATAACAATAAGGCACTCCCAGGGATTATGTTAATGGTCAATTAATCACTTTCTAGGGGTGTGTGGCACTTGGCTACACCTCGTGCCACAGTACACCCCTAGAAGGTGATTAACAGACCATTAACATAACCCTTGGTCATGCCTTATTGCTTAAATAACAGCACACCCTGGAGTGGGTTATTGCACCTATAACATGGCACATGAGAAAACCATGACAAAACTAACAAATATGTTTTTTTCTGTTGTTTAAACCCCCAAAAAGGATTGTATACTTCCACCTTGTGAAATAGTCTCTAACAAAAAATGCACAGGTCGGTGCTATTATGCAAAGAAATGTGACATATACAGTACTGACATGATGTGTGACATTTCTTGTGCATAATATGCTGGCCTACACTGCCTACAACATGGTCATTTTCCCTCCCCACCACCACAAGGATGTCAGCAAAGCCATGAGAAAGTGCACAGCACACACAAAGTTTTCGCTGTATTCATAGGAGAAAGTAACATCGTAAACAGGAGTCTCTTCATAAATACAGGAGTGCTTACGAAATCAATGTCTTCCACTCGGTCGCGCACTCCTGTCTGTGCTTGCTGTCTGCTGTCAGGCTCTCTCTCGCATTCTCTCTTTCCTTATGGGCTCACATTAAAAACCAAAGCATAACACCTGCTATCACCTGCCGCTTCGAGAGACCTAGTAATATGGATAGAATGTCCTTGTTGAAGAAATCAAGTGATGAAATTGAGGTACAACCATGTACCTTTGTGACACAATATAATTTATTTATTTAGCTTTTGGTAACCAGGTAATACACTAGACAAACACATGCCTATTTTCAGGTACGACCTGGGAGAGTACAGGAAATCAAAGAACATACAGAGTACAAATTGAAGCAAGTAGGGCAGATACAATGACGTCAGGAGACGCATAACATACATAGTAAGATATCTCAGGTTACAACAGTAAACACAGCCAATGTAATAAAGTGCAGAGTCGCTGACACAACATTACCAGCAATATATATACAGATATATACAGAATTTACACATTTATCACAGGGCAACACTCAGGCAGGCAGGCAGACCATAGCAGGACCTAAGCAAGGTACATGGGATGATATGCTCGAGATACTGTGCAGGGGACCAGGCTAATCAGGGAGGTTTAAGACAGTCACATGCTGATGAGAGCTTCAGGTGGTTCCACAGGGAGGTGCGTAGGCATGCCTGGGAAGGAGAGGTCCGGACCGGGACAGGAAGGGAGTTCCATAATCTAGGGGCACATGACACAAAGTCCCTATCCCCCATTTTGGTACATGTAGCAGGAACCTTAAGGATAGTGGGGCCCAGTGACCTTAGGGGGTAGGTAGTGGAGGCTGCTGGCACAAGGAGCTCCACCAGTCCAGGGGGGGTGCCAGTACCCAGAACCTTACCCGTGAAACTGCCCATAACAAAATTCATATAGCTGGGTGGGGAGAGCCAGTTGAGCTTACTGTATGGATCACAGTGGTGAGTAGGACGAGGGACTGCAAGAGCAAAATGGCAGATGTTATTGTAGGCTGCAGTCCACCTAGAGAGGTGGACCTTGGAAGTATGGGCAAACAAAAGGAGCCCATAACAGAGAGATGATAGAAACACCCCTCTAGCCAGTGCTAGGCGAGCAGCCGGAGTAAGGTTATTTTTTGCCCTGTAAGCCAGACCCAATTTCCAGTTAACAGCTCTACACACATTTTGAATGTGGTGACCAAGATCAAGCTGAGGGTCAAGTGTCACCCCAAGGTATTTGACGGAATCAGTAATGAGAACGGGAGTACCATCAATACCCGAGATGCACATAGGAACAGGGGAGGCCTTTAACTTGGCCAGGGATCCGAACAGCATGGCCTGAGTCTTTTTAAGATTTAGGACCAGCTTGTGGGATGATATCCAGGATTGGACACTCCTGAACCCCTCACTCAGTTGGTTGTTAATGACCCCAATATCCCTGGAATGAGTGAGAATAACTAGGTCATCAGCATACAGGATAGCCCTGCAGGAGGCAGCCGAGGAGGGAAGGTCGTTGATGAATATGGAAAAGAGCAGGGGCCCAAGGACTGACACCTGGGGAACCCCTGAGGACACAGGGGTGGTGTCTGAGAGCACCTTATTATATTTGGTTAGTTGCTGCCTTTCCCTGAAGGTAGTTGGAGAACCAACTGAGCGCCGGAGGGGACAAGCCCAAAGACCTATGTTGAGAGCATAGTAAGGCATGGTCAACAAGGTCAAAGGCTTTAGCGAGATCAATAAAGATGGCCCCAGAGAGTCTACTATGGTCCATAGCAGCCCTTATCCCAGACGTGACAGTGACCAGGGCAGAGGTGGTACTATGCCCTTTTTGAAAGCCATGCTGTGAGGGAGACAGAAGCTCATGAGCCTGGATATAATCCATGAGTTGTTCTGCCACAACTTTCTCAAAAAAGCTTACTGATGGCAGACAGAATGGCAATCAGATGATAGTTGTCAAGGATCCTGGGATTGCCCTGTTTGAGCACAGGGACAACCCACGCCACCTTCCACAGGTCTGGGATAATCCCAGAGGCTAAGGATAGGTTGACGATATGGGCCACAGGGGAGGCAATGTAGGCAGCAGCAAGGCGGAGAAGCTTTGGTTCCATACCATCAAGGCCAGCACTAGAAAAGGGTGAGAGACCAGAGAGCAATCTCTGCATCTCTTTTGCCATCACAGCCTTGAAATAGAATGGAACACAAGGGGAAGGTGCCATTTGAGGCAGAGGGACTTGGACAGGACTATCATGACCATTGGAGAAGAATAGTGAGGTGAAGGTGGACAGGTCAAAAAAATGTGAGTTAAATGCATTGGCGATGGTTAGCAGATTATTACAGCTAGCACCATCAATGAGCATGTCAGGAGCCTCACAGGAGGAGGAGCCTCTCACTATGTTTTTAATATTCCTCCAGAAGTTCCTAGGGTTCTTAGCTGAAGTCTGCAAGGCAGCTTTACAAAAGTCACTTTTGGCAGCCCTGATAGCCTTTTTGCATTCATTCCTGAGCCTCCTGTAATGCTGGAATATGGTCTGGTCCATCGAGACCTTGAAACTGGCCCAACATTTGTCTCTAGCCCTCACGAGAGCAAGGAGGCTCCCATGCAACCATTTTGTGACAGCACCTCTTACCCTCTGTCTAACAAGAGGGGCATGCTTATCCTGCAACACACTGAATATACTAAGAAAGTGACAGACTGCTGAGGAAGCATTCTGGGCATCCATCACTGCAGACCAGTCAGTGAACATGAGATCCTCCTGGAAAGTCCCAGGGTCAAACCTGGAGAAGTCCCTGACCTGGATAATTTTGGGAGGGTTCTTTGGAGTGGAGATCCTCCATATGCTGTACACAGGGGCATGGTCAGACATGGAGTCAGGGAGGGTACCTGAGGAGCTAATCCTCTCAGGCCTGTTGGTCAGGACCCAGTCCAGGAGAGAGCTGTTACCACCTGTGGACGACCATCTGGTGGGCTCCTGAATGAGTTGGGACATTGAGAAGCCTGCTAGCAGAGTCTCATACTGCTTGACATTGCCTCCAAGCCAGTTTAAGTTGAGATCCCCTAGGATTATTACCTCATTATTTCCTGTCCTGGCACCAACAGATTCAAGAAGGGAGGATAAGTCCAATACACCACCCATGGGGGGATTATAGGTACATACAATGTGCAGCTTCTTTGTGTTCCCAAGTAGCAGTACAGTATGCAGCAGCTCACAGGACAACTGCTCTGGCTGAGGGCAGGCCAGCACCGACAGGTTAAGGTGGCTCCTGTAGTAGACCAGAATAGCACCCCCCTTTTTCCTGGATGATCCTGCCTGAGGAAGTCAAAGCCGGGAAGCACACAAGCAGAGTCTGGGATCGAGGGTTTAAGCCAAGATTCAGTTATCCCTAGGATGTCAGGCTTGTAATGGGTGACCCAGGCAAGGAGTTCAGCCAGGTTGGGCAGAAGGCTATGGACATTAAGATGAGCTATTTTTAGCCCATTCCCTGACTGCCAGCCCACAGGAGAGGAGAGGGCTTGGCATGGAGGACCTGAGTTCAACTCCACGTCCCCTGCCAGGACTAGTGTCACCAAGAGGAGCCAGAGGAAATGCCTCAAAGGGGGAGTGCCAACCTTAGTGGACGGCCTGCGACCGCTACGCCTGACCACTTTGACAGGATATAGGAAGCTCCACAGGTTAAGGCAGCAGATGGGCCAGGGAGGGTTTCTGTCCCTGGCTATTAGGTTAGAAAAAGTAAAGTCCTTCTCATCAAGTAGTCTTGGTGAGAACCCGAGTTGACTCATGGGGGGAGCACAGTCCAGAATGATAAGAGGGAGGAATGTTACCATAAGCAGCCATATGGCGAGGGTGTTAGAGATGGGGACGGACTCAGCCCCCCTCCTGGAATGCTTCGATGCCCCCATAGTACTGTATGCACACCCGAGTCAGACCTATATTCTACAATGGCCCAGTAGAATAGCAGGAGGTAAGGCTGACCAACCCCCCTAGGCTACCTGGAGGGCACAGAGGAGCAGGCAAATAGGACAATTAGTCCTGCAGCCGTCAAACCACCAGGAACAGAGTACCACAGGGTTGCCTAATTCCACAACTGATGCCCAACACAGCAATTTTCAAGCAAGCAGCCCATAGTAAGGCAGCAAGACAAGGGCAGACAATAAGATAAACACAAGTCCCAATGGCTAGTGACTACAATTGATACAAACTTTATAGTCCACAGCTGACTGCCAAGTAAAGTTCTGCTGTAAAGATCTGTACCCCCAGAGGATTAGACCACACAGTTAGGGATGGAAGAAGGAAAAAAAACAAAAACAAAAAACAACACAAAACAGCAGAGTAATATATGCAGTCGCCTAGGGATGTGAGGACAGAATTAATCTTCCCCAAGGTCAGTCCCCTCAAGGAACAGAGAGTAGGACCAGCCAATCACCCATTCTAAGTATAGGACAACACCCAGGTGGGAGTGGCTTAGGCCCATTTAAGGGGACGAGGAAACGGGGCGGGTGGGCGAGAAATTTTAAACCCCATAGAACAGTCTCCACTCCTTTCTGTCAGCAGATAAGTTCACCCGATTGAACCAAGGCAGCTGCAGGGACCACAATTACTTGTTTCGTCCCTCATTGAGCCTTTACTTTACCCCTCAAAGTCCAAACAAATCTCCCACTATGCAGCAGGGGTACCAGCACTTCAGTTAGACAGATGGTGAGAACTTCGGCAGGCAGGGGAGGACAGCCCGACTCCACTTTGCGAGCAGTGGCAAACGGAGGGGGGGGGGACCCACCAGGCAAAGGCTGCCCTCACCACCCCACACATACGGACACAGAGCAAACAAGTCCACTGCTGGGCGCTCCTCTCGCCTTTTTACTGGCAGAGTGACGTCACAGAAGGTAAGCACCAATGGCAGTAAAGTTTGAATAGGAAAACGGCGCCAAAGTCAATTTTGGGTTTTAAACCCCATAGAACAGTCTCCACTCCTTTCTGTCAGCAGATAAGTTCACCCGATTGAACCAAGACAGCTGCAGGGACCGCAATTACTTGTTTCGTCTCTCGTTGAGCCTTTACTTTACCCCTCAAAGTCCAAACAAATCTCCCGCTATGCAGCAGGGGTACCAGCACTTCAGTTAGACAGACGGTGAGAGCTCTGGCAGGCAGGGGAGGACAGCCTGACTCCACTTCGCGAGCAGCGGCAAATGGAGGGGGGAGCCCACCAGGCAAAGGCCGCCCTCACCACCCCACACACACGGACACAGAGCAAACAAGTCTTCACAAGGCAGGGTTAATTGAAAATGTGTTTACAAGAACTGGCCCATTTTGATGAGTGATCAGAAAGTAGCTAAGGCAGTTGGGACCAAACCAAGTTTCCTTTAGCAGTGCAAAAAACCTAAAGGACATTCTGGTACATAGTAGATTTACTACCCAGTGAGAGTTAAAAACACCATGGTTACCGAAAAGAACTAATGGGAGCTTTAAATGCTCAAGATGTAATGTCTGTAAATATTGCAGTACTGGTAAAGAATTCCACCACCCCCAAAATCCTAACATTCGAATGGAAATCAGAGAGCTCATAACATGTGATACATGTTATGTGGTTTATGTGCTCTGGTTTAGTTGTAACCTATTACATGTAGGAAAAACAATAAGATCTTTGAAGCAAAGAATCCAAGAGCATGTACGCTCTATTATTAATAAAAGACAGGATACTCCAATAGGATTACACTTTAACCAGACACATGATTCTTAAAACTGACTGTTTGCAGTTTATGGATATTGAATGGGTATCCCTGTTGGAATTCAGAGGAGACATATCTAACATTTTGTTGGAAAAAGAAAGTAAATGGATTTACACTCTAAGAAGTGTAAATCCAAATGGTTTAAGTGAAAGATGGGACCTCAAACCCTTTCTTAAAGAAAAGTAAAGCTGATTTTATCTTTAAGACATAAGATGGTATAAATGTTTGTCCTATTTTGCTTTTCTCTACAGGTCGGTTGTTCTTTGGGACACTCTAAACTCTGGATCCAGACCAGACGGTTGGAATGAAAATATGGTTTGCTGCCTATTTATAAGGAACACAATCCTTGACAGAGACTTGAATCCCAGGAACCAAGTAACTTGAGTGTTGCTTTTAATAGAAACTCTAGTGCTATTTACTTTAAAAATTTAAAAATTATAAATTAAAAAGGTTTGCGCTTTAGCAGCACCCTGCAGATTTATTGAAACAAAGTGATTTCTCTAGGGTTTCCATCTGGACTGTAACATAAGTATTTTTTTCTTCAAAATAAGAAATTGATGCTTTAAATGTAATTGTGACGTCAATATGTAAATGAATTGTCATTGCTTTTTTTGTGCTTAAATATGCAGTTCTCCCTGCTTTAGTCACACTCCTGAGGAAGACTTGCGATGAGTCGAAGCGCCGGGTGATAGCAGGTGTTATGCTGTGGTTTTTAATGTGAGCTCAAGAGCTAAATAAACCATTTGGATTATAATTTGAGATCCTGAGCTTCCTTGCTGATATCGAGTACATTCTCTTGTGTTGCGGTTTTTTGAACTTTTCGAGCTGGCTGCTTGCTTTGAATGCACTGGTTACCAGGCTGATTCACAGCTTTGTTTCTTGTTTGTCTCTTTCCTTATGGCACTGAGTGATGCTCTGAGCCCTGAAATGTACTGCAGATGGGAAGTAGGGTGTGGGGGCCTGCAGCACGGATCAGTGGCTTACAGTCAACAGACAGAAACACAGGCAGAGTTCTCCGATGACAGCCAGTGAAAACTCTATTTTGCTCACTGCATTTGACACATCCCTTTCATGTGCAGGTCAGAGAACTATGGACACACAGCCTGCAAGGAACGCTACCTAGGGAGAGAGGGACCCTGCTGAGAGGGGCATGACACTGCTAGCCTTGGGTGGGCGAAGCATGATAAGTGGACACCAGGGAACTCTCTTTTGCTCACACTTTGTCTTGTGCACAGATGGGATCTGGGGCACAGGGCTGCAGCATGGATCACAGTCTCCCAAGCGAACAGAGAGAGAGAGAGAGAGAAAGAGAGAAAGACACCCTGACCACAATCAGCCAAATGTCTTTTTCCGTTACTGCACACCCCTTTCATAATGCTGGCTGGACAACTGCTAACACACAGCCTGCAATGAACACTGCCTAGAGAGACAACCACCTTACTGAGAGGGACACAACACTGCTGGTCCCGGTGAGCGGGGGCGTGAGGGGGCACTCTGTCTCACACTTTCTCCTGCACCCGCAGATGACCACAGCAGATGTCACCCACCACAGAAGACAGGCGAGGATAAAACCATGCACTCCATTGCTCTGCAGTGGTCATCCACACCTCCCCCTCCTCCTGTCCACTGTGGCTTCACTGTGCACTCAGGGCACAGAGGTCTGCTGATCAGGTGGGTGGGTAGAGACAAACATGCAAGGGAAACGTGTTAACTGTGATGGCCACAAAGGTCTGTGGGGTGGGTACAGACAAACCTGCAAGGGTACCTGCCGGCCACTGACTCCTGCTGGGGAATGGGATGTTTTGTTCCGGTGGCATTAGGAAGGGACAACAGCAGCCTGCCGCTGGGGATCTCTTGCTTCCCCACTATTATAAATGGCTGCCGTTCACTTGTGGGATCTCAGAAACATAATTAGATCCATGCTGCCCACTGATACTGCTGGTCTCCCCTTAACAGCAATTGTGCATATATTGGGGATGAATAAACAGCCACGCAGAGACAGTCAACCAATGGGAGCAGACGTTTTTTACTACCTTTCAGCAAGCCATGTTATAAGTTGAGTTATTTCTTTTATTTGTTTCACAATTTGAAAAGTACCTTTGAGTTGAAGACTCATTTACAAAGGCTCCACGTCACATTTAGTAGAACAATACAACAGTAAACACACTACAAAAGCAGTACTCAAACAGACTTGTTACAGAGAATACAGTAAATTGCTAATAATCTGATCCAGAGTAATTGGACAGATCAAAAAGCTTGGTAAATGGTTCTGGGTCAGTAGCCGAGCAGGCCTCATGGGTGGGGAGAGCTGGCCAGAGGCCGTTGTCAGGGGAGGGGCAAGTATATCAAGGACAGTCGCAGGGGGTGGAGGACGGGGGTGGTCTCTGAGAGTGACTTTGAAGGGGGGCCAATTCTGGTTTTGTTAGTAAGTGCACTGGGCAGACAGTTCAACAAGGAAGGGGCCCTGTGGCTGAAAGATCTTTGGAATTCGGAGGTTCGACACCTGGGAACCGATAGGAGCATCTTGCCAGAGCTTTGGGTGTTTCTATGCATCAGGGCCAGTTGGATAATAGGGGTGAGGCCAGTGGGTGAGTTACCCAGGATGATCTTTTTGCCATGAGACATGTGTGGAACCGCATTCTATCGTCAAGGCTCAGCCAGTTTGTGGCAGTGTATAGAGAGCATGTATGTGTGAGACGATCACAGCCAAGGACTAGACAGCAGGCTTTGTTCATGGAGAGCCTGAGTTGGCCTAGGGCAGAAGTGTTAGCAGCTCCATAGATAAGAATACCATAGTCAAGGAGGGAGAGGACCGAGGAGGAAACAGCAAGCCAAAGGGATTCAGGAGTAAGACAGCACTTGAAGTGGTAGAGGAGACCGAGCCAGACGTTAAGGGTGGTAGACAGGTGATGGATGTGCTGGTGGAAGTTGAGGGCTGCGTCTAGGGTTATGCCCAGATATTTGAAAGTAACCACTTGCTCTAGAGGGGTTAGATTGTTGGTAAGGATATGAGGGCGGAATGCCTTCCGGGAGTTCAGGGGATGTGAGAAGTGCATGACTTTAGTCTTCATGTAGTTTAGTGTAAGATGCTGTGTGGAGAACCATTTTTCAGCATCAGAGAAGGAGGATTGGAGGAAGATGTGTAGTAGGGTAGGGTCTGTGCTGGAGGAAAAGAGGACTGCATTGTCTGCATATAGTAGTAGATTGCCAGAACAGGATGAGGGGAGGGAGTTAAGGAAGAGACTGAAGAGTAGAGGACCGAGGATGGACCCTTGGGGCACACCAGAGCAGACTGGTAGTCTGCTAGATAGGGCGATACCAATTTGGACATGTTGGTACCGATCCACCAAGTAGTCTGTGAACCAGCTAAGGGCATCCAGGGAGAAGCCGATGTTGGAGAGAGTGTAAAAGGGAGTGACTGACAGTGTCAAACGCCTTTGAGAGGTCGACAAATACCACTCCTGGGATTTGACCTCTGTCTAAGGCAGAGTGGACATGTGAGGTGAACTCCAAGAGGGCAGTCGTGGTGCTATGCTCTTTGTGAAAACCATGTTGCTGTTTACAGAGTAGGTCGTATTTGTTAAGGTGTTCGGTGAGCTGGTCGGTGACAATACGCTCAAGCGCTTTCGATGAGGGGGGAGGATAGAGATGGGGTGATAGTTGTTAGTGGAAGTATGGTCCCTGCTTTTAAATATGGGGGTAATGGAGGCAGATTTACACCAGGAGGGGACTTTCCCTTGATAGAGCGAGCAGTTGAGAATATGGGTGAGAGGGTGGAGTACCTCACAAAGTGTGAGCCGGAGAAGTCTCATGTCCAAGGAGTCACTACTGTAATTGAAGTTGCTAAGGGCTTTCTCCAGATAAGGTTTGGCTGATGCAGGGGTGACACATTGAAGGTGGAAAGGAGGGGCTGTCAGAGGGGTCATAGGGTAGCGGGTAGGGGGAGGGTCGAATTATTTGGGAGGGAGGACATGGTTGAGATTTGTGAAGGAGTGATTAAAGGCTGAGGCAATATGGGTGGGGTCCGAGGATAGGCACCCGTCAACCTCAATCAGGTTGGGGGGGGATTATGGGTCTTGCCACAGATGTCCTTAATATTATTCCAAAACTTGCACCCTGAGCCCCAGGCAAAGGTAAGGGAGGGTTTGTAATACTCAGCTTTTGCTTGGCGTAGGGCCCACGTGCAGTTGTTCTTGGCCTCCCTGTACCTTTGTCTGTCAGATGGCAGGCAGGTCTCATTGGATATATGCCATAGCTAGTCCTGGGTGCGCATCAGGGTCAGAAGGCAGTTGGTGATCCAAAGTGCAGGACTGCCTTTGACCATCCTTTTTGTAAGAGGAGCAAGGGAGTCACAGATAGCATTGAAGGTAAAAATAAAGAGGTTGAGGGCACGGTCGGGGTTGAGGGTGTCAATTATGAAGGACCAGTCCAACGTAAGGAGGTGGGATTTTAGGAGAGCAAGTTTACCAGGCCCTAGTTTGTGTTGCAGTATAATTTTAGGGTGGGGTTCTTAGGAGCTTTGCATGACCAGGAACAGAGGACAAGGGACAGGGGAGTGGTCACTCATGGCATTAGGGAGTACGGTGGTGCTTGTGATCTTGTGTGGGCAGCTTGTGAAAACCGGGTCCAGTAGGGAGGAGGACCCAGTGCATTGGTTCAGGCATGTGGTGGTGAGGACTACTTGAGTAAGGTGTTGGGCAGTTGCAGTGTCAATGAGTGGGGCGGCCATCCTGGCCAGCCAGTTGGTATTGAAATCCCCTAATGCTATTATTTCATTATTTGACAGGAGGGTGGCGAGGTAGGACAGGACAGAGTGAAAAAAAGCACTCTGATTTCTAGGGGGAGTGTATATCGCTGTGAAGAGAAGGGGGGATTGGGAGCATCCCAGTGTAAGTTTGAGTGTAAGAGCTTGGGGGCCAGGATCCAGTGGAGGGGGTTGGAGTAACTGACCATGCAAGGTGTCCTTAACATATATGGTGCAACCTCCCCCTCTTTTACCCTACCAGTCAGCCCTGTAGAGGTTGTACCCAGGGATGGTTATTGTCAAGTTTGGAATATGGGGGAGAGCCAGGATTCACCCACAGCAATGACATTGGGATGATGTTGAAGGACCTATCCCTGATAGTTGTCCCACTTTTTTAATAGGCGCAGACGTTGATGGAGGCAATGAGTAAGCCAGAGGCCTGGTTAAGTCTGGGTGCATTTGTAGCAGGCAGGCCTGGGTTAGGATGGATATTGCCAGACATCAGGAGGAGAAGGAGGAGGGATCTGAGGATAGAATTCCAGGCCAGTTTTTTGAGGCAGTGGGATTTGTGTCTGAGGGATCCCTGAGTGATAGACCATGTAGGAATGGGAAGGGTAAGTAAGTGTGGGGTGGCCAGTGAGAGAGTGAGTGGAGAGGGAAGGGGGGGTCCTAGGAACCTGTAGGGGTGGGAGATGAGGGACAGGAGGAGTACAGAGGGTGCATCTGGCATAGTGGCAGTAGCTGTAGATTGTTATGAAATGTGGTATTACTTGTTGTTAGATGGTTGAGCCCTACAAACCAAAACCTATTTATGTAGGCAACAGGTTTGAAAACAGAAAGTGTTAGCATCATGTTTTGGCAAGAATGTGACACAATATGCTCTGCCCAAGTGTGCTAATGCAGCAAACTGTATGTGACATGCTACATAATAGGCAGATAATGTATGACATATGACACTGTGTTACCAAACTCATGCCATTGCAACTACAGTGCTCTGTGATCATGTAATATTATCAAATAGATAAGAGAGTTCTTCAAACCGGATTAGCTAAGAACCATTCCAAGCTGTGGTGATATCTAAAACCCTCCAGAATGTGTGTTATTTGGGATTTGGCCATATCTCTGGTGGTCAAAGGTATCTGGCTATGCCTTGGGCCTCACAATGCATCTGAGTTGTAGTGCGATCCCATGATACACACCCTGTTGATTATTATTATTGCCTGTAGATTTTTATTGCCTAAATACATGCACTAAACAAAGCTAGCTGTCTCATCACTGGCACTCATCTCCTCACCAACACGTGTGACCTCTATGCACAGTCTTGGTGGCTTCAACTTTCAAACTGAATCAAGTATCAAACCTGCCTTATGGCAAATAAAATAACACTTGGCCTTACACCCCCAGGTGTCCAAGCTCTCCTCTACCCAACACGGTCTCCTCGAATCACCAGGGGCTCTGAATCCCAGCTACTGCATATCCCGCGTTGCCGCACCACACAAGGGCAGAGATCTTTTACGCATAGAGCTCCCAGCTGGTTCAATGGCCTCAACATTGACATCTCTTCAGTGCCAAAGCTGGGACCATTCAAATCCAGTCTCTGTCACATCCTGTCTGCCTCTAGCTCCTGTGACTGTCCTTTCTAATTCTTCTCCCCTTCCCCTTTTTGCTCTTTCCACCTAGCACTTAATCCTCTCCTCTCTCTCATACACTGTGTGAGGGATTTGCAGTTGCTCAGAGGAGTGACAGTAGTTTAGAGAAGCTGAGGGCTTGGGCAGACTCGGATGGCACACAGGGAGGTGATGGCAGACATAAGGTTTATTGGGAAAATGGACTTATGTATACTCAGGTAGTACAGACAGAGGGAGTGATGCTAGGCAGGCAGGTTGTCGTTGTCGTTCCCCAGGGGTATCGTGAGCAGCTGCTCAAGATTGCACATGATATTCCCTTGTTTGGTCATCTGGGAATCATGCGCACAACACAGCGGTTGGCCCAGAATTTCTACTGGACTAACTTCACCCAGCAGGTGAAGGAGTATTGCAGGTCTTATCACCGGTGCCAAGAAATAGGGAAGGCAGGCAAGAAAACCCAAGCCACCCTAATTCCATTGCTCATAGTAGAAGAGCCATTCCAGAGGGTGGGAATGGATATTGTGGGGCCTTTAAATAGCCCCAGCTCCTCAGGGAAGAGATTCATCCTGACTGTGGTAGATTATGCCACCCAGTACCCAGAGGCAGTCGCCCTATCCTCCCTGAGGACAGACAAAGTGGCAGATGCCTTACTTGGGATTTTCTCCCGTGTTGGGTTTCCGCAGGAGGTAATCACCAATCAAGGGGGTTCCTTCATGTTGGACCTGATGAAATATTTATGGGAGAAGTGTGGGGTGGTGCAGAGATGCACGACACCGTATCACCCACGAGCCAATGGACTTGTGGAACAATTCAATGGTACCCTAAAGTCAATGCTCCGGGTGTTTGCTGAACAGTATGGGAGGGACTGGGAGAAATATCTTCCCCACTTGTTGTTTACATACAGGGAGGTGCCCCAAGAGTAGACAGGATTTTCCCCCTTTGAATTCTTATATGGACGCCGGGTACGTGGGCCCCTAGACTTGATATGGGAAAACTGGGAAGGCAAGCACGCCACCCAGGGAACTCCCATTGTGGATTATGTCCTTAGGTTTAGGGAAAGGCTGAAGTTGCTTATGGGGACAGCCCAGAGCAACCTGGCAGTCACCCAACAGAAACAAAAAGTGTGGTACGACCGCAGAACCAGAGCTCGCTCATACATGGTGGGTCAGGAAGTTATGGTCCTTATTCTGGTTCAGAAAGACAAGCTGCAAGCTGAGTGGGCAGAACCATACAAAGTGGTTAGGAAGGTAAATGACATGAAGTACATTGTGGAATTACCTGACCAAAGACAGACAGAAAGGATGTACCATGTCAACATGATGAAGCCATATGCAAATAGGGCTGACATGGTGTTTGCAGTGTGTAGTCATGGGGCGGGGACAGACAAAGGAGACCCCCTTCTGGATTTGCTGGAAGAAAGTAAGTGGGAGTCCTCTGTGGAGGCAGTAAACTTGTCTCTCCAGCTGGCCCCGGACCAGATGCAGAAAGTAAGGGAGGTTTTAGCAGACTTTACCCCATTGTTTAGCGCCAAGCCTGGACTAACCCCCTTAACGACTCACGATGTCGAAACAGGGACACAGACGCTCATACAGCAGACAGCATATTGTGTGTCAGAGGCTGTCCAAAAGGACATTAGGAGGGAAGTGGAGGAGATGCTGGATTTAGGGGTAATCCAGAGATCTCACAGCCTCTGCTCCTCACCTGTAGTCCTTGTGCCTAAGCCAGATGGCTCTACTAATTCCTGTGTGGACTATTGTGGACTGAATGCAGTCATGAAGTCAGATGCCCACCCGATGCCCCAGACGGACGAACTCCTGAACAAGTTGGGAGGGGCGACCTACCTTACGACCATTGACCTGATGAAGGAGTATTGGCAGGTAGAGTTGACAGACAGAGCTAGGTAGAGGTTGGTCTTCATCACTCCAATAGGCTTATTTCAGTTTAAAGTAATGCCTTTCGGAATGAAGAATGCCCCAGCCACTTTCCAAAGGTTGGTGAACGAGGTGTTAAATGGTGTTGAGGAGTACGCCATGGCATACCTGGATGACATTGCTGTCTTTAGTACCAGCTGGGAGGAACACCTGTCCCACCTTAGGGAAGTGCTGGGCAGGATACAGAGGGCCAGGTTCACTGTCAAAGCCGAGAAGTGCCAGGTGGCCATGGGATAAGTGGCATACCTCGGGCATGTGGTAGGCCGGGGACAGCTCTGTCCTAACCAGATAAAGACAGAGGTGATCCAGGCGTGGCCCAGACCAGAAACCCAGAAGCAGGTCAGGAGTTTTCTAGGGACAGCAGGGTACTACAGGAAATTTGTACCCAATTACAGTGCCCTAGCTGCTCCCTTATCTGTCCTGACAAAGAAAAGGATGCCAAAGAAAATTATCTGGGGCCCAGCCTGTGAGGAAGCCTTTTCCAAACTAAAGGAGGCACTGTGCAGTGCTTCTGTTTTAACAAGTCCTGACTATAGCAAGACCTTTATAGTTCAGACTGATGCCTCAGACATAGGTATTGAGGCAGTACTGAGTCAGACATCCAGCCAAGGGACAGATCACCCAGTAGTGTACCTGAGTAGGAAGTTACTTCCCAGGGAGCAAGCGTACTCCATGGTGGAAAAAGAATGTCTTGCCATAGTGTGGGCCCTAAAGAAATTGGAGCCATACTTGTATGGGCAGCATTTTGTGGTGCAGACTGACCACAACCCCCTAGTTTGGCTGATGCAGATGGGGAAAAACAATGGCAGATTGTTAAGATGGAGTCTTGCTTTGCAAGGGTATGATATAAAAATTGTACATAGGACTGGAGTCAAAAATCAGAACTCAGATGGGCTGTCTAGGGTCTATGAGGAGTGAACTGATTTGGGAAGCTCATCTCATGCAGGGGATACAGCCCCCAAATTCAGTCTAGGTGGGGAGGATTGTGACATGCACAGCCAGTTCTGAGTGCTGTATGATCATTTTTTGTAAATATAAAAATGTGTATGGACCATCTCCCATGAGAAAAGGCTGAAACAGCATGTGAGATCATACACACACTCACACAGGTTTTAGATACCAGGTGTTACATGGCAGACCTGAAGCTAATGACAGAGTAGAACAGACCTTGATCAAGGATATCCTGTTTTATCTAAAGTTAATTGCAGGCTGGATGAGGCCTGAGTTGAGCATATCCATTTTATGACGTTATGACAGGAAACCAGGTTTAGTAAACTGGTGTGAAATCATAAAGATGCTTTCATGTCCTGGAAGGGGGAAGCTTATCATGAGATCAAAGAAATGTCATTTGGAGGACACGCATGAGTCATGCTGAGGTTGCAGAATTTAATACTTGGAAAAGACATCTTGTTTTTTATATAAATATTTTTTTATATATTCTGACAGGGAGGAGCTAGTTGACCTTATGCAAGTAAGTGGGGAAACCCAGATTTTAAATATTATTCTGTTTGACTTCACAGAGACACTTTTATCTAGACTTTGACAAAGAAATACCTGTGAGCACTTTTAAGCAGGTATTTAGAGACTAAGTACTGTAGTAGGAATTGCACTGTTAAAACCTGTTTTGTTTAAGAGATTTGTATGTTTTGTGATATAATAGTTCTGTATTTTATGTGTTACATATTTTTATCTAGTTTAGTAAAACTCTTTTTAAAGCATAACTGGTCTGTCTTTGATTTTCTTTCATTTGCAAGAACAGTATATATGGTTATAGCTGACACTAGGCATAAGCTTGAATGGTGATACCAAGCTGGAAAGAGAAGCATTTTAAAATCTGAGGTCTTTATTAAAGTTTTTAAGGGTTCATTTCTGCACACCTGGTTAGGTGCCTGTAAGCAAAGATATCTGGCCCCCCCCGAAGACAGAATTATCTGAGCCTGTGCATTGGGTACGCTAGCAAGAGGTTCACAGTTTGAATCCCTCCAAGACTGGAGACCAAAGGTTGATCCAAACTCACAAAACAGACAAGAGGGTTACTTTGTTCTGTTAAACTGTTTACAAGACTGCACTTGGAGGTTGGCACTTTGGGAGTAGAGGGCTGACCTGCTGAGTGGGTTTGTGACAGATTGGTTGGCATCGGTGGCATAATTTTGGTATCACAAGCTTTTATTGTTCTGTGTTAGCTTGAGACCGTAAGCTCTCTTGCAAAGAAAGAAAAAGGCAGAGTTTTATTTAAAAAAAGGAAACAGAACTATATCACTTGATGTACAATCCAGTTCCTACCCGTTTTATTTTTTTTCCTAAAGTGCAAGTCAGAGTAGCCGTAGTCAGGGAAGAAGAAGATGGCTTCCAACTACAGCAGGCACACTGTAGATTACTTGAAGCAGTTGTGCGGGGACAGAGGAGTCCTGTTCGAGGTGACTGCCAAAAAGCAGAACCTCATAGATGCCCTGATGGTAGCAGATACCCAGAGCAGCGAGTCACGGACTGTGACTGGAAAGGACCAAACCTCAAGTGTGCCAGGGCTAATGGCCAGTGCAGTATCCAGATCTGATGAGGAGGACAACAGGGCCACTGTCAGTGAAGGGCCACAGCAGCAGATGAAGGTCACCAGTATCCTGGATCCAGAAGTACTCAGGCTGCAAATTGAGTTACGCAGGATGGAGCTGGAGTACCAGAGGGAGAGGGAGTGAGAGAAGAGAGAGGCGGACCATAAACAATGAGAGGAAGACCGTGAGGCAGAGCGAGAACACCGTGAGGCAGAGCGAGAATGGAGAGACGCTGACTGTGCGGAGCAGGCATGCCAGAGGCAACACGAACTGGAGAAGATACGACTCCGACCAGCGGCACCAGAGCAGGTAAGTGACTTGGGTTTAACTGGGACTGCAGGACTGGGTTACAATTTAAATTCCAAATTAATAGCTGAATTTAAAGAGGGAGAGGATATGGATGCATTTTTAAATTCTTTTGAAAGAGTTTATATTCAGGCTAAAATTCCTAGAGAGTCCTGGAGCTTCCAGCTATCCCCGCTACTTACCAGGAAAGCTCGGGATGGATTGGGTCAAATGGACAATGAGGACAGCAATGATTACAGCAAGCTAAAAGCTACACTGTTAAAAAAGTTTGAATTAAGTGCTGAATCATACAGAGCTAAATTCCGTAAGCTCAGGAGAAGCCCTGATATGAGCTACGAGGAGCTAGCCATGAAACAACGTCAGTTTTTAAAACATTAGAGGGAAGGAATTGAGGCAAACTCTGTTGATAAAATTAAAAATGTGATTTTATTAGAACAGTTTTATTGGGCATGCCCAGCAGAGCTAAAAACCTGGCTAGAGGACCGAGATCCCAAAACAGTGCAAGAGGCTGCTGAACTCTCTGACCGCTATGCCAAGAGCAGACCTGCTCTGAGAGCAAATGGAGTGGGCGTGGCAGCACAGAAAGGGAAAAGCGTGCCTTCTGGGCAGCTAAAACCCTCACTGCCTCCACCAAAACCAGTTAGTCCCAGGTTTCAGAGAAAAGATTTATCTGAGAGAAGAAATGAATGTTGGTTGTGTAAAGAAACTGGGTATATTGCCAGACAGTGTCCCAAAAAGGCGAGCAATAATACACAACCAGGTGCTAGAAAAGAAGTGGGTTGTTTGTGTGTCCCTGGAAGCATGCCAGTAAACATGAGGGAACACATGCACCCAGTCATGGTGAATGGTGTACAGACACAGGGGTTAAGGGACACAGGGGCATCCCTGATCTTGGTAAAGGGGATCTGGTACAGCCTGGTCAGCTTATACTCAATAAATACGTCACTGTACAGGACTTTGAGGGCGGGGAGAAAACATTGCCCCTCACTAGTGTTCTCCTAGACTGGGGTGAAACAGGGGAAACTGTGCAACAGGTGGCTGCAACCAAAACATTAGCAGTGGATGTGATCCTGGGTAACAATCTCCAGCAGGGGGTGGTATATACAGTTACCCGTAGCCAATCCTAGGTGATAGGTTTTAATGCTTCAATGGCAAGCATTTAAACTAGCCAAGGGGGGAGGCACTGAAGAGGAGAATGGAAATCCTAGCCCCCCCCAAACAAATCATGGTAATTAGTGAGGTGAACACCAAGATAGAGCAGTCGATAGGGAAAAGGGTAGGGGTAAATGGAGAAAAAGACAAAGGTAGTAGGGACAGGGATGGGGCAAAAAGAAATAAAGCCATAAAAAAATGGAAGGTAATGAGTACCAATGCCCGTAGTCTAGGTAAAAAGCTCCCTGAAATGGTGGCTTTGATGGAAGAGGGATGCCTGGATATTGTGTCAGTTACAGAAACATGGTACTCAGGGAACCATGACTGGGATGTCAACATACCAGGTACGCAATCTACAGGAGGGAGAGAGAGGGAAGAAGAGGAGGAGGAGTAGCTCTCTATGTAAGGGAAGGGATCAAAGCAACATGGCTAAAGGGTAAACAGGGAGGAGAGGAGGCACTGTGGGTCACCCTTGAGACTGGAAATGGCTCCACAATCCACATAGGGGGTTGTATACAGACCCCCATCTCAGGGGGAGGAAATGGACAAGGAAATGATAGATTGAAATGATTGAAGGCATCCTTGGGATGGCAGAGAAAGGGGAGATATTGCTGATGGGGGACCTGAATATGCCAGATGTTGGCTGGAGCACCTTTGCTGCAGCCACATCCAAGAGCAGGGCCATTCTCGATGCCCTACAGGGGGCATGCATCAGACAGCTAGTTTTGGAACCCACTCAGGAGAGAGCAATCTTAGACCTGGTACTCTCAAATGGGGACAGAGAGAGGATCTCTGATCTTGAAGTGGGTAGCCATCTGGGAACAAGCGAACACCAAACAGTGTGGTTCACGATAAACTTAGCTGTAGAGTCAAGCCACACAAAAGTGAAGGTACTGGACTTCAGGAGGGCTGATTTTGTCAAAATGGGAGAGTGCCTCAGAAAAGCACTAGCAAACAGGCAAGAAGGTGGGGTGAGCAACAATGAGGAAACATCAAAACCACCTATCACAGAGGCAACAAGCCTTGTGTGAAGCAAATAAACAAATCAAAGCGAAAGAAAAAAACACTATGGTTCTCAAAGAAGTGGCGGGAAGGTAAGGGAGAAAGATAGCATTCAGGAAGTAGTAAGGAAAGACAGAAGCAGGAAGAGAGAACTGTACCAGTTAAAACAGAAGGAAGCAAGGCAGTCAGAATAGCAAAGGCCCAAACCGAAAGGTTAGCCAACTCAGTTAGAAGGGGATAAAACCTTTTATAGGTACATTAGGAGCAAAGAAAGACTAAGACAGGGATACTGAGGCTGAACAAAGAGGAAGGTGGTTGGGCAGAGAGCGACAGTGAAAAAGCAGGGATACTGAACAAATACTTCTGCTCAGTATTCACAATGGAAAATCAGGGGAAAATACCTAATCCTGTCAATAGAAGCACTCTGGATAGAGGGGTTGATATTAGTCCTTTCACAGAAGAAATGGTTCTGAAAGAACTCTTAAAACTGAAGGTGGATAAAGCAATGGGGCCTGATGGGATTCACCCCAGAATTCTAAAAGAACTAAGGGAAGAACTAGTAACAGCACTGACTACCCTTTTTAATAAATCATGGGAGGATGGTGTGGTACCTGAGGGACTGGAGGGAGGGCAGATGTGATCCTCTCACAAAAGTGGAGCAAGAGGCAGGAAACTATAGACCTGTCAGTTTGACCTCAGTGGTAGGGAAAATGATGGAATCACTTCTGAAGGAAAGAATTGTTGAGTACCTAGAG
Source organism: Neoceratodus forsteri (assembly GCA_016271365.2). Taxonomy (NCBI): domain Eukaryota; kingdom Metazoa; phylum Chordata; order Ceratodontiformes; family Ceratodontidae; genus Neoceratodus; species Neoceratodus forsteri. The sequence continues at coordinate 1,101,842,617 of CM057451.1, forward strand.
GCCAGGGGCACAGGACCCAAGGCAGCATGGATTCACAGCAGGAAGGTCATGTCAGACAAATCTACTTGATTTCTTTGACTGGGTGACCAAAGCAGTAGACCAGGGAGGGGCTGTGGACATGGCCAACCTAGACTTTAGCAAGGCATTTGACACAGTCCCGCACAAAAGATTAATAAACAAATTAGCCAGCCTGGGAGTGGGTCCCAGGGTGGTAGCCTGTAAAACACTGGTTGGACAACAGGACACAGCGGATAATAGTAAATGGAGTCCACAGAGAAGAAATGAGGGTTACTAGTGGGATACCGCAGGGTTCAGTATTGGGGCCAGTCCCTTTAATGTCTTTTATAATGAGCATTGCAGAGGGACTGGAAGGAAAGTGTGTCTCTTTGCAGATGACAAAAAGATCTGCAACGGGGTTGATACACAAGGTGGGGTGGAAAGGATGAAAAGGGACTTGGCAATGTTGGAGGAATGGTCAAATGAATGGCAGTTTAGATTCAATGCAAAGAAGTGCAAAGTAATGCACCTGGGAAACAAAAACCCAGGGAAGAGTACACAATGGGGGGGTGAGATACTGACAACAAAAATGGAAAAGAGACCTGGGGGTAGTCACATCAGATGACCTAAAAGGTGGGCCAGTAATGTGAGAAGGCAGTAAGGAGGGCTGGGGGGAATACTGAGATGCATGGAAGAGGCATCACCAGTAGAAAACAGGAAGTTGTTTACCCTCTGTACAGACAGTTGATAAGACCATTGGAATACTGTGTACAGTTCTGGAGACCCCATCTCTGCAAAGACATAGAACAGGGTGGAGGCTGTCCAGAGGAGCGAGCAACAAAATGATGCAGGGTCTGCATCAGAAGACATATGAAGAAAGTCTAAAGGAACTAAAGATGTATAGCCTCGAGGAAAGGAGGGAGGGAGACATGATAGAAACTTTCAAATGCCTCAAGGGAATCAACAAAGTCCAAGAGGTAGCATCATTCTGAAAAGAGATGTGCAAAAACAAGGGGCACAATTCGAGAGAATGGAGAGAGATACGGCTCAGAGGTAATGTGAGTATTTCTTCACAGAGAGGGTTGTGGATACATGGAACAGCCCTCCTGAGGAATTAGTCAGAATTAAAACAGTAAGGGAATTCAAGAATGCATGGGACAGACATAAGACAATTCTAGTGGGGGGTAAGAGGAAGTAGGCTGTATGGTTAACTAGGATCTGCAGCTTATCCGTTAGGGTGAAATGGGCAGATTAGACCGAAGCCGGTCCTTATCTGCTATCAAATTCTATGTTTCAATATTTCAAGTGGCAAGGAAAATTGCAGATCCTGAATCCCACAGAAACCAGTGTGGAAACCACTGAGAGGCTGGTTCCCCAGCCTGTGTCTCCAGATGGGAAGACTGATAAAGGGGTAGAAAACATCCTAGTAGCCAGTAACCACACAGCTACAGAGGGTTACTCCGAAGAGGGAGGGGTGACCCCTTGTCAGAGGGTTGGGATTGACAGTGATCCTGAGGGCCCTGACGCTAGTGCTAGGGACCCTAGTTTAGCGACTGAAGGGGACCTGTCCCATGCCTTGGGACTGTGTGAGGAATTTGCAGTTGCTCAGAGGAGTGACCCTAGTTTAGAGAAGCTGAGGGCTTGGGCAGACTCAGACGGCACACAGGGAGGTGACGGTAGACATAAGGTTTAATGGGAAAATGGACTTATGTATACTCAGGCAGTACAGACAGAGGGAGGGATGCTAGGCAGGCAGCTTGTCATTCCCCAGAGGGTATAGTGAGCAGTTGCTCAAGATTGCACATGATAATTTCCTTGTCTGGTCATCTGGGAATTGCACGCCACAACGCAGCAGCTGGGGCCCAAAATTTCCCCTTGGCCTCTCTACCCAGCAGGTGAAGGTATTACAGATCTTGTCTTCGGTGTAAGAAATAAGGAAGGCGGGCAAGAAAACCAAGCCAACCTGATTCCATTGCCCATAGTGGAGGAGCCATTCCAGAGGGTGGGAATGGATATTGTGGGGCCTTTAAATAGCCCCAGCTCCTCAGGGAAGAGATTCATCCTGACTGTGGTGGATTATGCCACCCGGTACCCAGAGGCAGTCGCCCTATCCTCACTGAGGACAGACAAAGTGGCAGATGCCTTACTTGGGATTTTCTCCCGTGTTGGGTTTCCGCAGGAGGTAATCACCGATCGAGGGGGTTCCTTCAAGTCGGACCTGATGAAATGTTTATGGGAGAAGTGTGGGTGGTGCAGATACTGTAACTGTATCACCCACAAGCCAATGGACTTGTGGAATGATTCAATGGTACCCTAAGTCAATGCTCGGGCGTTTGCTGAACAGCATGGGAGAGACTGGAAGAAATACCTTCCCACCTGTTGTTTGCATACGGGAGGTACCCCAAGGTTGACAGGATTTCCCCCTTCAAACTCTTATATGGACGCCAGTACCTGGGCCCCTAGGCTTGATCTGGGAAGACTGAGAAAAGCAAGCCACTAGGGAACTCCCATTGTGGATTATGTCCTTAGGTTTAGCGAAAGGCTGAAGAAGCTGATGGGGACGACCCACAGCAACCTGGCAGCTGCCTAACAGGAAACAAAAAGTGTGGTACAACTGCAGAGGCAGAGTTCACTCATACATGGTGGGTCAGGAAGTCATGGTCTTTATTCCGGTCCAGAAAGACAAGCTGCAAGCTGAGTGGGCAGGACCGTTACAAAGGTGGTTAGGAAGGTAAATGATGTGAACTACATTGTGGAATTACTGACTGAAGACAGACAGAAAGGATGTACCATGTCAACATGATGAAGCCATATGCAAATAGGGCTGACATGGTGTTTGCAGTGTGTAGTCATGGGGGGATGGACGAAGGAGACCCCCTTCTGGATTTGCTGGAAGAAAGTAGTGGGAGTCCTCTGTGGCGGCAGTAAAGTGTCTCCCCAGCTGGCCCCGGACAGATGCAGAAAGTAAAGGGAGGTTTTAGCAGACTTTACCCAATTGTTTAATGCCAAGCCTAGGACTAACTTATATGAGACTCATGATGTCAGAACAGGGACACAGGCATCATCGGCAGACAGCATATTGTGTGTCAGAGACTGTGCAAAAGGACATTGGGAGGAAGTGGGAGGAGATGCTGGATTTAGGGGTAATCCAGAGATCTCACAGCCTCTGCTCCTCACCTGTAGTCCTTGTGCCCTAAGCCAGATGGCTCTACTAATTCCTGTGTGGACTATTGTGGACTGAATGCAGTCATGGAAGTCAGATGCCCACCGATGCCCCAGACGAACTCTCCTGGGCAAGTTTGGGAGGCGACCTACCTTGGACCATTGACCAGATGAAGGAGAGCTGGCAGGTAGGTTGACAGAACAGAGCTAGGTAGCGGTTGGTCTTCATCACTCAATGAAAGCCTTTCAGTTTAAGTAATGCCTTTTCGGAATGAAGAATGCCCGACCACTTTCCAAAGGTTGGTGAGCGAGGGTGTTAAATGGTGCTGAGGAGCACGCCATGGCATACCTGGATGACATTGCTATCTTTAGTACCAGCTGGGAGAACACCTGTCCCACCTTAGGGAAGTGCTGGGCAGGACTCTGAGGCAGGTTCACTGTAAAGCCGAGAAGTGCCAGGTGGCCATGGGATAAGTGGCATACCTCGGGGCATGTGGTGGGCAGGGACAGCTCTGTCTAACAGATTAAGACAGAGGGTGGTCAGGCGTGGCTGAACTCAGAAACCCAGAAGCAGGTCAGGAGTTTTCCTGGGACAGCAGGGTACCACAGAAATTTGTACCCAATTACAGTGCCTAGCTGCTCCCTCATCTGACCTGACAAAAGAAAAGGATGCCAAAAGAAAATTACCTGGGGCTCCAGCCTAGAGGAAGCCTTTTTCCAAACTAAAGGAGGCACTGTGCAGTGCTCCTGTTTTAACAAGTCCTGACTATAGCAAGACCTTTATAGTTCAGACTGATGCCTCAGACATGGAGTATTTGAGGGGCAGTACTCAGATCGAACATCCAGCCAAGGGACAGATCACCCAGTAGGTGTACCTGGTGGAAGTTACTTCCCAGGGGCAAAGTACTCCATGGTGGAAAAAGAATGTCTTACCATGATACATGGGCCCTAAAGAAGTGGAGCCATGCCTTGTGGGCAGCATTTGTGGTGGAGCGGCCACAACCCCTAGTTTGGCTGATGCAGATGGGGAAAACAATGGCAGATTGTTAAGATGAGTCTTGCTTTGCAAGGGTATGATATAAAAATCGTACATAGGACTGGAGTCAAAAATCAGAACTCAGATGGGCTGTCTAGGGTCTATGAGGAGTGAACTGATTTGGGAAGCTCATCTCATGCAGGGGACACAGCCCCCAAATTCAGTCTAGGTGGGGAGGATTGTGACATGCACAGCCAGTTCTGAGAGCTGTATGATCATTTTTTGTTAATATAAAAATGTGTATGGACCATCTCCCATGAGAAAAGGCTGAAACAGCATGTGAGATCACACACACACTCACATAGGTTTTAGATACCAGGTGTTACATGGCAGATCTGAAGCTAATGACAGAGTAGACAGACCTTGATCAAGGATATCCTGTTTATCTAAAGTTAATTGCAGGCTGGATGAGGCCTAGGTTGAGCATATCCATTTTATGGCGTTATAACAGAAACCAGGTTTAGTAAACTGGTGTGAAATCATAAAGATGCTTTCATGTCCTGGAAGGGAAAGCTTATCATGAGATCAAAGAAATGTCATTTAGGAGGACACGCATGAGTCATGCTGAGGTTGCAGAATTTAATACTTGGAAAAGACATCTTGTTTTTTATATAAATATTTTTTTATATATTCTGACAGGGAGGAGCTAGTTGACCTTATGCAAGTAAGTGGGGAATCCCAGATTTTAAATATTATTCTGTTTGACTTCACAGAGACACTTTTATCTAGACTTTGACAAAGAAATACCTGTGAGCACTTTTGGGAGTAGAGGGCTGACCTGCTGAGTGGGTTTGTGACAGATTGGTTGGCAGCGGTGGCATAATTTTGGTATCACAAGCTTTTATTATTGTTCTGTGTTAGCTTGAGACAGTAAGCTCTCTTGCAAAAAGAGAAGAAAAAAAGGCAAGTTTATTTAAAAAGGAAACAGAACTATATCACGGTCTACAATCAGTTCCTACTGGTTTTATTTTTTTTTCCTAAAGTGCAAGTCAGAGTAGCATAGCCAGGAAGAAGAAGATGGCTTCCGACCACGAACACACTGTAAGATTACTTATAAACGCAGTTGTGCTGGGACAGAGGAGTCCTGTTCGAAAGGTGACTGCCAAAAAGCAGAACCTCATAGATGCCCTGATGGTAGCAGACACTCAGGAGCAGCAGTCACGGACTGTGACTGGAAAGGACCAAACCTCAAGTGTGCCAAGGGCTAATGGCCAGTGCAGTATCCAGATCTGATGAGGAGGACAACAGGGCCACTGTCAGTGAAGAGCCACAGCAGCAGATGAAGGTCACCAGTATCCTGGATCCAGAAGTACTCAGGCTACCAATTGAGTTACCGCAGGATGGAGCTGGAGTACCAGAGGAGGGAGTGAGAGGAGAGGCGGACCATAAACAATGAGAGGAAGACCGTGAGGCAGAGCGAGAACACCGTGAGGCAGAGCGAGAATGGAGAATGCTCACTGTCAGGAGCAGGCGTGCTGGGAGAGGCAACACGAACAGGAGAGATCTGACTCCGACCATGAAGGCACCAGAGCAGGTAAGTGACTTGGGTTTAACTGGGACTGCAGGACTGGGTTACAATTTAAATTCCAATTAATAGCTGAATTTAAGAGAGGAGAGGATATGGATGCATTTTAAATTCTTTTGAAAGAGTTTATATTCAGGCTGCAAATTCCTAGAGAGCCTGGAGCTTCCAGCTATCCCGCTACTTACCAGGAAGCTCGGGATGGATTGGGTCAAATGGACAATGAGGACAGCAATGATTTCAGCAAGCTAAAAGCTGCACTGTTAAAAAGTTTGAATTAAGTGCTGAATCATAGAGCTAGCAAATTCCGTAGCTCAGGAGAAGCCTGATATGAGCTACTGAGGGTGGCAGCATGAAACAACATCAGTTTTAAAACATTAGGGGAAGGGATTGAGGCGACTCATGTTGATAAAATTAAAAATGTGATTTTAATTAGAACAGTTTTATTGGGCATGCTCAGCAGGCTAAAAACCTGGATGAGGACCGAGATCCCAAAACAGTGCAAGAGGCTGCTGAACTCTCTCAGCCGCTATGCCAAAAGCAGACCTGACTGAGGCAAATGGAGTGGGCGTGGCAGCACAGAAAGGGAAAAGCGTGCCTTCTGGGCAGCTAAAACCCTCACTGCCTCCACAAAACCAGTTAGTCCCAGGTTTCAGAGAAAAGATTTATCTGAGAGAAGAAATGAATGTTGGTTGTGTAAAGAAACTGGGTATATTGCCAGACAGTGTCCCAAAAAGGTGAGCAATAATACACAACCAGGTGCTAGAAAAGAAGTGGGTTGTTTGTGTGTCCCTGGAAGCATGCCAGTAAACATGAGGGAACACATGCACCCAGTCATGGTGAATGGTGTACAGACACAGTGGTTAAGGGACACAGGGGCATCCCTGATCTTGGTAAAGGGGATCTGGTACAGCTTGGTCAGCTTATACTCAATAAATACGTCACTGTACAGGACTTTGAGGGCGGGGAGAAAACATTGCCCCTCACTAGTGTTCTCCTAGACTGGGGTGAAACAGGGAGAACTGTGCAACAGGTGGCTGCAACCAAAACATTAGCAGTGGATGTGATCCTGGGTAACAATCTCCAGCAGGGGGTGGTATATACAGTTACCCGTAGCCAATCCTAGGTGATAGGTTTTAATGCTTCAATGGCAAGTATTTAAACTAGCCAAGGGGAGAGCACTGAAGAGAAGAATGGAAACCCTAGCTCCCCAAACAAATCATGGTAATTAGTGAGGTGAACACCAAGATAGAGCAGTCGATAGGGAAAAGGTGAGGGTAAATGGAGAAAAAGACAAGGTAGTAGGGACAGGGATGGGGCAAAAAGAAATAAAGCCATAAAAAAATGGAAGGTAATGAGTACCAATGCCCGTAGTCTAGGTAAAAAGCTCCCTGAAATGGTGGCTTTGATGGAAGAGGGATGACTGGATATTGTGGCAGTTACAGAAACATGGTACACAGAGAACCATGACTGGGATGTCAACATACCAGGTACGCAATCTACAGGAGGGAGAGAGAGGGAAGAAGAGGAGGAGGAGTAGCCCTCTATGTAAGGGAAGGGATCAAAGCAACATGGCTAAAGGGTAAACAGGGAGGAGAGGAGGCACTGTGGGTCACCCTTGAGTCTGGAAATGGCTCCACAATCCGCATAGGGGGTTGTATACAGACCCCCATCTCAGGGGAGGAAATGGACAAGGAAATGATAGATTGAAATGATTGAAGGCATCCTTGGGATGGCAGAGAAAGGAGAATATGCTGATGGGGACCTGAATATGCCAGATGTTGGCTGGGCACACCTTTGCTGCAGCCACATCCAAACGAGGCCATTCTCGATGCCCTACAGGGGGCATGCATCAGACAGCTAGTTTTGGAACCCACTCGGGAGAGAGCAATCTTAGACCTGGTACTCTCAAATGGGGACAGAGAGAGGATCTCTGATCTTGAAGTGGGTAGCCATCTGGGAACAAGCGAACACCCAACAGTGTGGTTCACGATAAATTTAGCTGTAGAGTCAAGCCACACAAAAGTGAAGGTACTGGACTTCAGGAGGGCTGATTTTGTCAAAATGGGAGAGTGCCTCAGAAAAGCACTAGCAAACAGGCAAGAAGGTGGGGTGGAGCAACAATGAGGAAACATCAAAACCACCATCACAGAGGCAACAAGCCTTTGTGTGAAGCAAATAAACAAATCAAAGTGAAAGAAAAAAACACTATGGTTCTCAAAAGAAGTGGCGGGGAAGGTAAGGGAGAAAAAGATAGCATTCAGGAAGTTTAAGGAAACACAGAAGGAGCAGGACAGAGAACTGTACCAGTTAAAACAGAAGGAAGCGGGCAAGGCAGTCAGAATAGCAAAGGCCCAAACCGAGGAAAAGTTAGCCAACTCAGTTAAGAAGGGGGATAAAACCTTTTATAGGTACATTAGGGAGCAAAGAAAGACTAAGACAGGGATACTGAGGCTGAACAAAGAGGAAGGTGGTTGGGCAGAGAGCGACAGTGAAAAAGCAGGGATACTGAACAAATACTTCTGCTCAGTATTCACAATGGAAAATCAGGGGAAAATACCTAATCCTGTCAATAGAAGCACTCTGGATAGAGGGGTTGATATTAGTCCTTTCACAGAAGAAATGGTTTTGAAAGAACTCTTAAAACTGAAGGTGGATAAAGCAATGGGGCCTGATGGGATTCACCCCAGAATTCTAAAAGAACTAAGGGAAGAACTAGTAACAGCACTGACTACCCTTTTTAATAAATCATGGGATGATGGTGTGGTACCTGAGGACTGGAGGAGGGCAGATGTGATTCCCCTTCACAAAAGTGGGAGCAAGAGGCAGGAAACTATAGACCTGTCAGTTTGACCTCAGTGGTAGCGAAAATGATGGAATCACTTCTGAAGGAAAGAATTGTTGAGTACCTAGAGGCCAGTGGGGCACAGGACCCAAGGCAGCATGGATTCACAGCAGGAAGGTCATGTCAGACAAATCTAATTGATTTCTTTGACTGGGTAACCAAAGCAGTAGACCAGGGAGGGGCTGTGGACATGGCCAACCTAGACTTTAGCAAGGCATTTGACACAGTCCCGCACAAAAGATTAATAAACAAATTAGCCAGCCTGGGAGTGGGTCCCAGGGTGGTAGCCTGGGTAAAACACTGGTTGGACAACAGGACACAGCGGATAATAGTAAATGGAGTCCACAGAGAAGAAATGAGGGTTACTAGTGGGATACTGCAGGGTTCAGTACTGGGGCCAATCCCTTTTAATGTCTTTATAAGTGACATTGCAGAGGGACTGGAAGGGAAAGTGTGTCTCTTTGCAGATGACACAAAGATCTGCAACGGGGTTGATACACAAGGTGGGGTGGAAAGGATGAAAAGGGACTTGGCAATGTTGGAGGAATGGTCAAATGAATGGCAGTTTAGATTCAATGCAAAGAAGTGCAAAGTAATGCACCTGGGAAACAAAAACCCAGGGGAAGAGTACACAATGGGGGGTGAGATACTGACAACAAAAATGGAAAGAGACCTGGGGGTAGTCATATCAGATGACCTAAAGGTGGGCCAGCAATGTGAGAAGGTAGTAAGGAGGGCTTGGGGGGGAATACTGAGATGCATAGGAAGAGGCATCACCAGTAGAAAACAGGAAGTTGTTTACCCTCTGTACAGACAGTTGGTAAGACCACATTTGGAATACTGTGTACAGTTCTGGAGACCCCATCTCTGCAAAGACATAGACAGGGTGGAGGCTGTCCAGAGGAGGGCAACCAAAATGATGCAGGGTCTGCATCAGAAGACATATGAAGAAAGTCTAAAGGAACTAAAGATGTATAGCCTCGAGGAAAGGAGGGAGAGGGGAGACATGATAGAAACTTTCAAATGCCTCAAGAGAATCAACAAAGTCCAAGAGGTAGCATCATTCTGAAAAGAAGTGTGTGCAAAACTAGAAGCACAATTAGAATGGGGGGCGGCTCCAGAGGTAATGTGTGGAGGAAGTATTTCTTCACAGAGAGGGTTGTGGATACATGGAACAGCCCTCCTGAGGAGGTCGTAGAGTCAAAAACAGTAGGGGAATTCAAGAATGCATGGGACAGACATAAGACAATTCTAGTGGGGGTAAGAGGAAGTAGGCTGTTGGTTAACTAGGATCTGCAGCTTATCCGTTAGGTAGGGAAATGGGCAGATTAAGTGGGCCAAGCGGTCCTTATCTGCCGTCAAATTCTATGTTTCAATATTTCAAGTGGCAAGGGAAAATTGCAGATCCTTGAATCCCACAGAAACCAGTGTGGAAACCACTGAGAGGCTGGTTCCCCAGCCTGTGTCTCCAGATGGGAAGACTGATAAAAAGGGGGTAGAAATAGCCCTAGTAGCCAGTAACCACACAGCTACAGAGGGTTACTCCGAAGAGGAAGGGGTGACCCCTTGTCAGAGGGTTGGGATTGACAGTGATCCTGAGGGCCCTGACGCTAGTGCTAGGGACCCTAGTTTAGCGACTGAAGGGGACCTGTCCCATGCCTTGGGACTGTGTGAGGAATTTGCAGTTGCTCAGAGGAGTGACCCTAGTTTAGAGAAGCTGAGGGCTTGGGCAGACTCAGACGGCACACAGGGAGGTGACGGTAGACATAAGGTTTAATGGGAAAATGGACTTATGTATACTCAGGCAGTACAGACAGAGGGAGGGATGCTAGGCAGGCAGCTTGTCATTCCCCAGAGGTATAGTGAGCAGTTGCTCAAGATTGCACATGATATTCCCTTGTCTGGTCATCTGGGAATTGCACGCACAATGCAGCAGTTGGCCCAAAATTTCTACTGGCCTAACTTCACCCAGCAGGTGAAGGAGTATTGCAGATCTTGTCACCGGTGCCAAGAAATAAGGAAGGCGGGCAAGAAAACCCAAGCCAACCTGATTCCATTGCCCATAGTGGAGGAGCCATTCCAGAGGGTGGGAATGGATATTGTGGGGCCTTTAAATAGCCCCAGCTCCTCAGGGAAGAGATTCATCCTGACTGTGGTGGATTATGCCACCCGGTACCCAGAGGCAGTCGCCCTATCCTCACTGAGGACAGACAAAGTGGCAGATGCCTTACTTGGGATTTTCTCTGTGTTGGGTTTCCGCAGGAGGTAATCACCGATCGAGGGGGTTCCTTCATGTCGGACCTGATGAAATGTTTATGGGAGAAGTGTGGGGTGGTGCAGAGATGCACAACACTGTATCACCCACAAGCCAATGGACTTGTGGAACGATTCAATGGTACCCCTAAAGTCAATGCTCCGGGCATTTGCTGAACAGCATGGGAGAGACTGGAAGAAATACCTTCCCCACCTGTTGTTTGCATACAGGGAGGTACCCCAAGAGTTGACAGGATTTTCCCCCTTCAAACCCTTATATGGACGCCGAGTATGTGGGCCCCTAGTCTTGATCTGGGAAGACTGAGAAGGCAAGCACGCCACCTAGGGAACTCCCATTGTGGATTATGTCCTTAGGTTTAGCGAAAGGCTGAAGAAGCTAATGGGGACAGCCCACAGCAACCTGGCAGCTGCCTAACAGAAACAAAAAGTGTGGTACAACTGCAGAGGCAGAGCTCACTCATACATGGTGGGTCAGGAAGTCATGGTCTTTATTCCCGGTCCAGAAAGACAAGCTGCAAGCTGAGTGGGCAGGACCGTACAAAGTGGTTAGGAAGGTAAATGATGTGAACTACATTGTGGAATTACCTGACTGAAGACAGACAGAAAGGATGTACCATGTCAACATGATGAAGCCATATGCAAATAGGGCTGACATGGTGTTTGCAGTGTGTAGTCATGGGGAGGGGATGGACGAAGGAGACCCCCTTCTGGATTTGCTGGAAGAAAGTAAGCGGGAGTCCTCTGTGGCGGCAGTAAAATTGTCTCCCCAGCTGGCCCCGGACCAGATGCAGAAAGTAAGGGAGGTTTTAGCAGACTTTGCCCCATTGTTTAGCGCCAACCCTGGACTAACCCCCTTAGCGATGCACAATGTCGAGACAGGGACACAGACTCCCATACGGCGGACAGCATATTGTGTGTCAGAGGCTGTCCAAAAGGACATTAGGAGGGAAGTGGAGGAGATGCTGGATTAAGGGGTAATCCAGAGATCTCACAGCCCCTGGGCCTCACCCGTAGTCCTTATGCCTAAGCCAGATGGCTCTACTCATTTCTGTGTGGACTATCGTGGACTGAATGCAGTCACAAAGTCAGACGCCCACCCGATGCCCCAGACAGATAAACTCCTGGACAAGTTGGGAGGGGCGACCTACCTTACGACCATTGACCTGATGAAGGGGTATTGGCAGGTAGAGTTGATAGACAGAGCTAGGTAGTGGTTGGCCTTCATCACTCCGATAGACTTATTTGAGTTTAAAGTAATGCCTTTCGGAATGAAGAACGCCCCAGCCACTTTCCAAAGGTTGGTAAACCAGGTGTTAAATGGTGCTGAGGAGTATGCCATGGCGTACCTGGATGACATTGCCATCTTTAGTACCAGCTGGGAGGAACACCTATCCCACCTTCGGGAATTGCTGGGCAGGATACAGAGGGCTGGGCTCATTGTCAAAGCCGAGAAGTGCCAGGTGGCCATGGGATAAGTGGCATACCTCGGGCATGTGGTTGGCTGAGGACAGCTCTGCCCTAACCAAATAAAGATAGAAGTGATCCAGGCATGGCCCAGACCAGAAACCCAGAAGCAGGTCAAGAGTTTTCTAGGGACAGCAGAGTACTACAGGAAATTTGTACCCAATTACAGTACCCTAGCTGCTCCCATATCTGACCTGACAAAGAAAAGGATGCCAAAGAAAATTACCTGGGGCCCAGCCTGTGAGGAAGCCTTTTCCAAACTAAAGGAGGCACTGTGCAGTGCTCCTGTTTTGACAAGTCCTGACTATAGCAAGACCTTTATAGTTCAGACTGACGCCTCAGACATAGGTATTGGGGCAGTACTGAGTCAGACATCCAGCCAAGGGACATATCACCCAGTAGTGTACCTGAGTAGGAAGTTACTTCGCAGGGAGCAAGCGTACTCCACAGTGGAAAAAGAAAGTTTTGCCATAGTGTGGGCCCTAACAAATTGGAGCCATACTTGTATGGGCAGCATTTTGTGGTGCAGACTGACCACAACCCCTAGTTTGGCTGATGCAGATGGGGGAAAACAATGGCAGATTGCTAAGAAGGAGTCTTGCTTTGCAAGGGTATGATATAAAAATCGTACATAGGGCTGGAGTCAAAAATCAGAACTCAGATGGGCTGTCTAAGGTCTATGAGGAATGAACTGATTTGGGAAGCTCATCCCATGCAGGGGATACAGCCCCCAAATTCAGTCTAGGTGGGGAGGATCGTGACATGGACAGCCAGTTCTGAGTGCTGTATGATCATTTTTTGTAAATATAAAAATGTGTATGGACCGTCTCCCATGAGAAAAGGCTGAAACAGCTTGTGAGATCACACACACACTCACACAGGTTTTAGATGCCAGGTGTTACATGGCAGGCCTGAAGCTAATGACAGAGTAGAACAGACCTTGATCAAGGATATCCTGTTTTATCTAAAGTTAATTACAGGCTGGAAGAGGCCTGAGTTGAGCATATCCATTTTATGACGTTAGGAGAGGAAACCAGGTTTAGTAAACTGGTGCAAAATCATAAAGATGCTTTCATGTCCTGGAAGGGGGAAGCTTATCATGAGATCAAAGAAATGTCATGTGGAGGACATGAGTCATGCTGAGGTTGCAAAATTTAATACTTGGAAAAGGCATCCTGTTTTGTATATAAATATTTTTTTATATATTCAGACAGGGAGGAGCTAGGTGACCTCATGCAAGTAGGTGGGGAAAACCAGATTTTAAACATTATTCTGTGTGACTTCACAGAGACTCTTTTATCTAGACTCTGACAAAGAAACATATGTGAGCACTTTTAAGCACGTATTTAGAGACTAAGTACTGTAGTAGGAATTGTAGTGTTAAAACCTGTTTTGTTTAAGAGATTTGTATGTCTTGTGATATAATAGTTCTGTATTTTATGTGTTACATATTTTTATCTATTTTAGTAAAACTCTTTTTAGAGCATACCTGGTCTGTCTTTGATTTCTTTCATTTGCAAGAACAGTATATAGGGTTATAGCTGACACTAGGCATAAGCTTGAATGGTGCTACCAAACTGGAAGGAGAAGCGTTTTACAATCTGAGATCTTTATTAAAGTTTTTAAGAGTTCATTTCTGCACACTTGGTTAGGTGCCCATAGGCAAAGATATCTGGCCCCTCCGAAGACAGAATTATCTGAGCCTGTGCATTGGGTACGCTAGCAAGAGGTTCACAGTTTGAATCCCTCCAAGACTGGAGACCAAAGGTTGATCCGAACTCACAAAACAGACAAGAGGGTTACCTTGGTCTGTTAAACTGTTCACAAGACTGTGCTCGGAGGTTGGCACTTTGGGAGTAGAGGGCTGACCTGCTGAGTGGGTTTGTGACAGATTCCATTACAAAAATCTGACTAACTAATGTCTTAATAAATATTAATGGTCTGATATGATGGCACTGAAGCTGGGAGATAAAGCTGAGTGAGAGCGTCCATCAGAGTGAACACCCTACCTCAAACCATTTATCTTTGGGATGGTGTAACATTCCTAGAGTTCCACCTAGCCCAGAGGCTTCTATGTTTTTCTAACATCAATCTTAATTTAGCCATGATCTCTTCCAGCCTTTGAATATTGTTGACCATTGTAACCAATGAGTCAAAGGAATGGACTACTGGTGTGAGCCAATTAGAGCTAACCTCTTTCTGATCAGCTGTACAGAGTATCTGGAGAAGGTCTTGTTGTTTTTTATCGCCAATTTCATTAATCTTTATCCCTATCAGTGTTTCATTATTTTTGCAGATGACACCCTGTCTTTCACACCTGACAGGCATGATGTGCTCTCTGTGCTCGATCTGTGCCTTTATGAAATTTTTGACTGGATGGCATCTAGCTGGTTGAGCTTAAATCCGGTCTAGATGGAGGTGTTGCTGGTGGAACCAAATCCCTGTGGGTCAGCAATGACCAGTTAATCACCTAGATATCCATCTTTTAATGGGCTCACTGCGAGCTGTGGATACTGTTAAAAATCTGGAGGTCATTCTGGAATGCCAGCTGCTGCCACTAGAACATCAAATGGTCTGCAGTTGTTTTTCCAGTTCAGGACTATCACCCATCTTAAGCCCTTTCTAGCACCTGAGGATCTCGTGATCCTAGTACATGTCTTCATGACACTACTGTAATGATCTGTACCTAGGGACTATCTGGAAAGTTGGTCCATCTTCTGCTGCTGGTACAGAATGCAGCAGCCAGGCTGACTGCTGAAATTAAAACCTCTGAGCATATACCACCAATGCTGTGGAAACTGCATTGACTATTTTGGTAACGTACTTATTTTAATGAGCGCTTTGCTATAACATATTCACATGGACTGGGTCCAATTACCTGACATGTCTCTTGGCCTTCTGTGCTCCAGCATGCCCCCTCTGCTCCACAGAAGGCAACTGAAAAAGCCAGGCTAAAGCAGTCAGGGGTTTTCTTTGTAGTGGCACCAGTAATTTGGAATGTCCTCCCTATTAGCCTGCATAAGACATCCTCAGTGGGTGCATTTATAAAGGAGTTGAAAGCTAATCTATTTAGGTAGGTGTTTAACAACATCATGACCCAACAGCCTTATAAAATCTGTTTTAATTAGGGGTTTTATGTTTTAAGTTCCTATTTCCCTTCATATTCATACTGCAATCAATTGATTTCTATTTGTATTCAATTCCTTGTCACTGACCAGCCCCTATCATGCATCAATCCATCCAGACCCATCACCCCACCATCGCTAGGGCTTACCTCTCCTCCAGTGATCCCCTATTGATTACCCTCATGGCGGGCAGTCAGGGCTGGTCAGGCCCTTCTGAGACACAATCTAAACTTGCTCCAGAGGAGGTGCCTAGTTGGCCTGGTCTGGACCCAGCTGTCATCCCACTTGGTTGGATGTTTCCTACCCTTTCTTCCCTGGTCTGCCTGGCATGCAGTGACTTCAGCACATGTGTGTGGAGGCATGCATTCACTTAACATCTGCTGGTAGTAGTAGTAGTAGTAAAAATGTTATTGATTTCCAGGCATTGAATAGGATACTCAGCTAAGACAAGCTAATTTCCAGTGAGGTCCCTATTACATATCAACTTTATAGAATTACTAAAGTTGCAAGACATTAATTACTAAACATAACAAAATAATGACCATAAAAGATATACATAATTATAGTCTGGCACTCCACCTTGTGCTACTCCACTGCCCTGCCATCAATCTTTCACGTGGTGGCAGCTGAAGAGTGATGTGCCCAGACCCCTGTCCCTGGGAGATAAGAACAGTCCATGGGACATTTGATCCTCTCCCCACCAACCAACCCCCATGTGACCAGAGTCCACTCCCAAACCCAGGTCCAAAGTGTGGCAGGTGGTACCGCTATCACCGAGCCGCTGGGTTGTATTTAATCTTTTAACTGTTTGTAATCTGTATGGTGCCCTAAGCCTCAAGGGAAGGGTGCTACAAAAATACATTTGCCTTGCTTTTCTCTTACATTTGGCTACCATGGATAAAATTCCAGAATTCAAAGGAAGAACGAGAATTCATATAAAAAAATAAATGTTGAACCGTCGACCTCTAGACCTAGCTGCAATACTCTGAGGAATGGCCCTGCCACCAGTCATGCCATATGTAAATGAATTTCTCTTATGGGGCATTCTCTCCATACTGCCCTGCCAGGTGTCAAATTCTAGTTGGATAAACTACCAGGACGCCTCAGTGATTTATTCACTCCCTCCTCCGAGTCCTCATATTTCATATGGTTGGAGGATGAAAACGTACTCCATATTCCTTGGGGCAGACACAAAACGAGACAAGCTTCTATTAGGTACAGACTTGTTCATACATGGAGTAGTTTTCCCACCCCACCCCACTCACTACCATCTCCAGTGTCCAGCTTGGGAAGGCTATGCTCAAGGAGTACTGCAGGGCCCCCTGACTGTTTTTTAACTTACATTGAATTTTCAATTGATTATATACTGAACATTCATGGTCACTTGGAAGATGTCCACACCATTTCAAAAAGTGTTAATTATATAATTAACATAATCGAACACTCAAGAGAACTAACAGTGAAGTTGAGGTCCTTAAAGATGGAGCTTGGGGCAATTCATATAGCATCCTGATTAATGAAAATACGCTCATTAAATAACCTGTATGCTTAGGAGGCTTACAAATTAAGAATTACTTCAAACTAGTCATAACATTTTAAACTAAATCAGCTTCTAGCTGAGAAAAAAATCTGAAAACGTAGTGTTTTACCTACTAAATAGAAACAGAGAAACAAAGTATCTATTATGTAAGAAATTAAGTATCAAATATTTATTTATTGAAAACTTCAGAAAGAAACTTTGAGCACAAGTGCTCATTTGCAACAGTTCCATGTCAAATACATAGTCACAAAAAACATTAGAAGTACAATAGGTTCTAGCAGAAATGCAGTCGAATCAGGCTAGGCAGAACAATTGCATTCAGTTTTGAGAAAAATCCATACAGATCGTTGTATGAAAAAATCACAGGTTATGTACAGAGAGAAACGGAATAAAACTGTTTAATGGTTACTGCTCCATTGGACTACAAAGGCAGATGGCAAAAATATTTTAAAAAACCTGGGGAGATTCAGCAGTATATCAGCAATTCGTTTAACCAGTTAGCGGCCCTGACAGCAGATGACCACTTGCCCAGCTAGGCACGCTGAAGAGAAGGCTCAAAGGCATTCCTGGCCATGTTCCTGGTGTAGTATTGGTTAGAGATAGTGCAGAAGCAATTTGTTACAGCTCAGGGTGTTAGTCCCAAGAGCACC
Organism: Neoceratodus forsteri; assembly: GCA_016271365.2. Classification (NCBI taxonomy): domain Eukaryota; kingdom Metazoa; phylum Chordata; order Ceratodontiformes; family Ceratodontidae; genus Neoceratodus; species Neoceratodus forsteri. The sequence goes on from CM057451.1 coordinate 1,101,860,232, forward strand.
TTTTTGGCTAGCAAACAGGTCTGGAGCTTTATTCTGCTGGGTAAAGATAGCCAATTAGTGACTGCATACAGGGTACAACTATGAGTGTGGTTATCTGCACCAAGTGCAATAAACCAACTTATCCAGCCCCTTTATCCCCAAAGTCTCTCACAGCATTCCTGCAATATAACGTAATACTGAGTAAAACAGAATATTTAATCGGAACAAATTTAGATAGCGAACATCACCACTTAAAAAACAACCACATAATAGTTAAATAGTTGAACAGTTAAGAGTCCAAAAAAAAAACAAAAAACAAGCAAACAAACAAAAAAAAACTAAACAAACAACTGAAATTAGTATTTGCCATCCTGGACATAACAGAGAAAAAATGTATATGTTGTGAGACCATACTAACATACTAACATGCTATTTGCCAGCAGATTAGGCCTTACGGTCTATCGAGTCTGCTCGAACCTTAGATCCTTAGTTGGGTGCCGAGACCTTCCCATCCCTTGTGCTCCAGAAACCCGTATCATCCATCCTCACCCCCCCCGGGACAGGCCATCATCTGATACATCCACTTTCTGTGTCTGTCCCACCCTCTCTTGAAGCCCTCCACTGTGGATCTCTGAACCAGCTCACCAGGCAGTGCATTCCAAGGGTCCACCACCCTCTCAGTGAAAAACCTCCTCCTCTTTCCCCCTCACCCTTCCACCTTCCAACTTCAAACCATGCCCTCTGGTGATACCTTCCTGCTTTAGTCTAAAGATCCCCTCCATGTTTACCCTATTTATTCCCTTGAGGTACTTGAAGACCTCAATCATGTCCCCCTGTCTCTCCTCTCCTCCAATGAAAACAGGCAGAGCTCCTTAAGTCTGTCCTCATACGTCAAATCCCCTAGCCCTCATATCATCTTTGTTGCCCTCCTCTGTACCCTCTCCAGGAGCTGTATGTCCCTCTTCAAGTGTGGTCTCCAGTACTGTACACAGTACTCAAGGTGTGGTCTAACCAGTCCATTGTACAGCGGCAGAATCACTTCCTTGCTCCTAGAGGTGATCCCCCTTACGATGCATCCCAACATCCTGTTTGCCTTGCTAGCCGCTCTCCTGCACTGCTCAGAGTTATTCATACATGCATCCACTATGACCCCTAGCTCTTTTTCCCCTATTGAGGCCTCTAGTGCCTCCCCTCCCAGGGTGTACCTGTGTTTACGGTTTCCCCGACCAAGATGCAACACCTTGCACTTGGTGATATTGAAATTTAATTTCCATGTGTGAGCCCAGCTTTCCAGGGTGTCCAGGTCCCCTTGCAGGGCCAGCCTCCCCTCTTCTCCCTCAACTACTGCTCCCATCTTGGAGTCATCTACAAAGAGACTCATTTCACACCCTATAGCCTCCCTGATGTCCGATATGTATGCATTAAACAGGATCGGACCCAGGACCGAGCCCTGCGGTACCCCACTACCAACCTCTCTAGGGTTCGAGAGCTCCCCACAGACCACTACTCTCTGAGTGGGTCCAGCTAGCCAGTTTACAATCCATCTGACCATCAAAGGGCCTACTCCTAACCCCATCAGTTTCTCCACCAGACCATTGTGGGGACAAGAGTCAAACGCCTTGCTGAAGTCCAAGAATAATACATCCACAGGCTTACCCCTGTCCAATTCTGATGTTACCCATTCATAGAACCCCACAAGGTTGGTTTGACATGATCTACCTGGCACAAACCCATGTTGCCGACTATCCAGACCTCCCACCTCCTCCAAGTACACCCCCAATCGTTCCTTTATTATACTCTCCATTAATTTTCCCACCACCGAGGTCAAACTGATGGGTCTATAGTTACCTGGTACTTCCCTCGACCCCCCTTTGTGGATTGGTACCACATGTGCCTCTTGCTAATCCCTAGGTACCCTCCCTGTCTCAAGTGACCTGCTGAAACGCTCCACCAGGGGTGCAGCCAGTATGTCCGCCAATTCCCATAGTACTCTTGGATGAATGCCATCCAGCCCAGGAGATTTGTCTTTCTTTAGGGCCTTGAGGGCTAACCACACCCTTTTGGTGGAGATAGCATCATCCGTCCCCTCCACCTTACTGACCTTTTTATCCTTACCCAGATGTGACACCTCTGGGGTACCTCTCTCTCCCTCTTGCTCCATTTCTGTTGCTCCCCTGATCCCACTTACTGACGTTTCTATCCCCTTCGTGCCTTACTTTGTAGATATCCCATCCCCCTCCCTAGTGAACACAGAGGCAAAGTACTCATTAAATACCTCTGCCTGGTCCCTCACCTCTTCCATCCACCCTCCTTCTGATCTCAATCTGCTGAGGTGGCCCTTAGTTTTTCTCCGCTCCACAATGTACTGGAAGAACCCCTTTTCCCCTCCATGTATGCCCTGTGCCAGCCGTTGCTCTTTACTGGACTTTGCTCCCCTCACCATACGGGTGACTTTTCTAGATGCCAGCTGGTACATTTCCTTATCCCTAACCCCTCTTGTTGTTTTATATTTTTTGTAGGCCGCCTTCTTTTCTCTGACTGCTACCTGTACCTCACTGGACCACCAGCATGGTTTATGTGACCTTGCTCCCTTACGTTTCAACTTAGCGCAGATCCTGACTGCCTCATGAAGTCCCTGTTTTATGACCTCCCATCTCCTTTCCACACTTGTCATTGAGGTAATCCCCATCAAGTGATCCTTGAGAATATTTTCCATGCCCATAAAGTCTGCCCCCCTGAAGTCCACTGCCAGTGTCCTGGATCTCACCCCTCCCCCCATGCTTATTTGAAACCAGACAGTATTGTGGTCGCTCCCAGTCAGGGGTCCTGTACAACCATATCCCTTACCAGATCCCCATCTGCCAGAACCACATCCAGGACATGCCCCTCCCTTGTGGGCTCCATCACATGCTGTGTTAAGAACACATCCTGGAAGCCATCCAGCAGCCTCTGCTCCTTGGCCACCTTAGAGGACATGGTTCCCCAGTTTGTACCTGGCATATTAAGGTCCCCATCAACACCACTCCTTCCCTTTTGGTCCACACTGGCAATGATGTTGTCCAGCAAACCATCCTCTAGAACACCACTCATCCCGGGGGGCCTATATGCTACACCCAGCTTGACCTTATCTCCTGCTGGGGATCGTAAGATGACCCATAAGGCCTCCACGTTTCCCTCTGCCTCTTCTACCCTAGCAATTTCTATGTCATCTCTAATGAACATAGCCACTCCACCCCCTCTGCCCTCCTTTCTATCCTTCCTAAGCATAGTGTACCCCCGTACGTTTAGGTCCCAGTCATGGTTTTTGTTGGCTCACGTTTCCGTGACCGCCGCCACATCCACCCCACCAAACAGCATGGCCTGGAACTCTGGCAACTTGTTTCCCAAGCTCCTGGCATTTACTAACACCAACCCCCACCCCTTATCCCTGATCCTCTTTGTCGAACCCCACCCAGATTCCTTATACTTCCATCCTCCCTCTGCTCCTCCTGAAACCTCCACCCCCAATCTGTTTTCCCCCTCCCCTTGGGCTTGAAGGCTACTCCCCTCATCTGGAGGAGAGGGCTTCTGGTCAGCCCCTCCCTTATCCCTCCCCTCACAAGTTTAAACCCCACCTTTCTTGTATGTAGTCAGCCATCCCCTGTTTAAGGACTTCCTTCCCTAATGGGGCAAGATGAAACCTGTCCTTGGCATATAGTCCCTTATCCTCCCTAACTCCATTCCAGTTCCCTAACACCCCAACCCACTCTCTTCACCCACTCCTAAGCCAGTCATTAACCTCTGTGAGCTTCATTTTTTTCTCCACTGAGGCCTTTGGTACTGGCAATATCTCTGAAAAGGAAATGTTGCATCCATTATCCCGACAGACTCTGGCAAGTTCTTGGAACCTTGCTTGGATTTCCAAAATGCTATTTTCCTCTAGATCATTAGTTCCCAAATGCACCAGGAAATCCGGTTTCCCTCCACAATCCCTAACCATTTCATACACCATGAACTTTGCTCTGTGCACTGTCAGCCCAGAGATACTCACTACCTTCACCTGGCTATGGCATCCACCCCCTGTCCCTCCCACTGGATACCCCTAATCATCGAGTCTCCCAATAACAGAACCTTAACACCGCCATCATCCTTATGGTTACCTCCACTATGCCCTCTCAGCCCCTTGCCCCTTTATTCATGATCTCAATTTCATGGGAGTCTTCCTGCCTTATTAGAAACCCCCTTGTCACCCTCCCCTTTCTGCCTCCCTTGCTATTTTGCCCACTTAACTCAAAACCCCTCTGAATAGGTGTCCCCTTTAACCCTCTCTTATCTGAACCATTTATCCTGGCCCTGATGGTTTCCCCTTTCCCCACAGCGCCATCCTCCCCCCTTCTTTTTTTTTTTTTTTATATTGTCCTATTTTTTCCCCACGCCTCTCGTCGACCATCCACTGTGGTCTCGGACCCCTGGAGCCCCGGCCATCGGATATTGCCATCTCCCCTGGTCATCCCTGGCTTACCCCCCAGAGAGTGGGGCCGCGGTACCGACCCCCCATATCGGACCGTGGAACTGTGACTGGTTGGGGGAACGGCTCCGGTGGCCAATCAGGGTTTTCCTGGGGCAGAGCGTCACCGAGACGCAAGGCGTGGGATTTTGTTCCCTCCCATTTTCCTCCCCCGAGGAGGCGGGGACGTGCGATGACACCAGCATCCGCCCCGCCTCCCTCCCCATTTGAACGCCGGCAGCGTGAGTTCTCCGGCCTCCACCAGGAGTCCCCAGTGCTCTGAATGTTACCCACACCTCCCCGGAGAAGGAGAGCTGCCCATGGACGCTCATCCTTCTCCCCCTGGCCGGCCCTCCGACGATCCGGATCCTCCCCCCTTCTAATAGTACCCCTGCCTCCAGAGGCTCTCTGTGGGTCCCCTTTAGCTAGGGCCCCATCCTTGGTACTGACCCCCCTGCTGAAGGGGGGCTCCTCTCCCACCTCCTTGTCTCCCAGTATCTCTCCAATCATGCTCTCCTCCCTCATGTCTGGAATATGTTGCATCTCCCCCATTTGCTTAACATATATGTTTCCCCTTCTCCCTCTGGGACTATTTCTATCCTTTCCATAGCTGGTCTGTGATGCCCTATGGGTATCCGACTCCCTCCCCCCGGCCTCTGTATAAGTTTCCTCATTTGCACCAACCCCTTCCTCCCCCTCTAGGTTGCTTAGTAGCTCAAATTTATTGTGACACTCTATGTCAGCCTCCATCAAGTAACCCAAGTTTCCTGACTGCACCTCTAAACTGCCCTCTTCTTCCCTCTTGCTCTGTTCACCTTAGAGCTCCTTCCCACAGTCTGCTGTTTTAGGCTCCCCACAACAGCCCCTCCTGACTCTTCCTCCACTCTCTTTGTATTCAGAATGTTCACCTGTACGCTTCCCTTAGCATCAACTTCCCTATCTAAGGGTCCTCTGTCCCTAATATCCCCCTCCTGCTTGCTGTAACATAACGTCCTGTAATTTCAGAGTGTTGCCCCAGCCTCCCTCAGCCCCACCCTTCTGCTGCCCATATCCACACCCTTATCCCTGGACACCCCCCAGCTTCCCCAGCTTGCTCTTTAACCAATATACCTCACTCCTGATACAAGATAGCTGTCTACAGAGTGGACAGCCTCCCTCTCTCCATGCCCAATTTAGAATTATTGCCATCCCACAGCCTGTGCAGCCTACAACCCTTCCGAAGATGCCTGCCATGGTGGAATATGGCCACCCTGTTTATCCCCCTCTGTTTATAATGGCACACCCCCTTTTCTCAGTCCCTTTCACCTGGAATACAGTTTCTCTCTATACTGACTGTAGTTATTTACAAACCCAATTTCAACCCCACCAATAAAGTTCCACAGTCTCACAAACACATACAGTCCAGTGTGTGTTCGGTCCCACTAACAGTGTGTGTAAGCAGACATCAGGTACCGTATGATGTCACAGGCCCACCAACTCCTGTTGCTTTGAATTTCAGTCCCAAAACAGAAATACTCAGCCCTTCAATCCCAACCCCCAGTGGTTTTTCAGTATTTAAGAAGCCTACAAAACAGGGTGGGTGGGAGGGCTCTTACCAAACACCAGGCAAACAACACATTTAAATTTCCCTCTAATTATCCCTGACAAACAACAGTCCCCAAGCCTCCAAAGTTACAATATCACAGCCCAAGTAACAGTTCTAATTCAAGGTAATAATTTTTAACACATAGAGTTAATTTCACTTACAAACTATTCAAATATTTCAGTTAAAACAGAATATAACCCCAGACCTCTGTCCTACCAGCCTGCTGCTCGAGTTCCCAAGTGAACAATCCAATATCAGAGTAATTTAAATGGAGACATTAAGTAATGTTGAATAATACGTAAGTGAATTCCTGTTCTCACAAAGCCATTTTACAATCTTTAACAAAATTCAAAGATCAAGACTGCTTGACAGCTAATATATAATACATGCTGAATGCCTTATTATGTGAAAACGTCCCAACTCATAAATGTATGTTCCTTATTTAGCTGTAATGTCCAAGAATAGCAGATCAAAATTTTGTCTGCATGTTATAAAGATTCTAGACCTGTGGGTACGCGGATCAGCATGAAAGTCTCAGTGAGGAACATCTGCATTCAAAAGAAAACCATGGCACATCAATGGCCGAATCACAATTTGAGGGCGAATTAGAGTTTTTCCCCTCCTGAGTACGTTTCTGTGACTGCAGAAATGAATGCAGCTGGTCCGGGTCAGGACAAATGTAGAGGATAATGTATGGGCCACTATACACAACAAACGTGTAGCTATTGAGAGGTTGTCATGGTGACTGTTTAAAACTGAAGAGTGAAGCTTGAGAGGTTCAGTCACCATGGCAACCTTGAAATGGCTACTCATGCTTGCTGTGTATGGTGGAGCATACATTATCATTTATAGTGTATGGTCCCCACCCACAAACACACACACACACACACACACCACAACAGGAATCTAGGCACTCATGGTATTCAACATTTATAAGAAAGCAGCTTTCATGATCACCGACACTCTTTAGTTTGTATCAGCATTGGCGATCGGACCTGCAGGTTCTGCGATGCAAGAACGTGTAGACATTTGAAGTTGTTTTGGTGCAGTAGCTACATATCGGTGCTATGTGACAAGGGCGACTGCAGGACGGCGACCTGCAGAAGGGTGCAAAACCACCAGGGTGACTGAAAAACAGTTTGTTGTTTAATGCAGGGGGCTTCAGCCCCCGCAACCCCCCTTGTGGAGGGCTTTGACCCCCACACCCCCCTTACTTAGGATTCCTACTCTGGGAGGGCACAACTCAAGGAAAGAGGGGAAAAGGGAGGTCATGATTCCACTATACAAGATATTAATGAGGCCCCACCTGGAGTACAGTGTACAGTTCTAGAGACCTTACCTACGTAAGGACATAGACAGAGTAGAGAAGGTTCAAAGGAGGGCAACAAAGATGGTACATGGATTGCATCACAAGTCCTATGATGACAGGTTGAAGGAATTGAATATGTACTCCCTGGAGGAGAGACGGGAGAGAGGGGACATGATAGAGACTTACAAGTATCTTACAGGGAGGAACAGGGTGCAAGAATACACTATTTTTAAGTGAAAAAGATGTTCCAGGACTAGAGGGCATGGTATGAAATTGGAGGGAGGATGATTCAGAGGAAACGTGAGGAAGAATTTCTTCACAGAACGGGTGGTGGACAAGTGGAACACCCTGCCTGAGGAAGTGGTGGGGGCTGAAACAATCACGGGATTTAAGAATGCATGGGATAGACATAAAGGAATTCTGGAGGTCAGGGGTAAGGAGCAACAGACTTCTAGGAAAACATAAACTGAACTTACAAGCTCAAATGGGCAGACTGGGTGGGCCATAGGCCCTTATCTGCCGACACTGTCTATGTATCTATGTAAATCCCTGGTCACTCACATTGTCGGTGCCATTGTGCAGTCACCCTTATGACCAGTCGCTGACATACAGTCACCCACATCACAGGGTACCCTAAGTATCCAATGCAGTACAACAACAAAATGACATAACTACTGTGGCACAACAAGGATATTCTAGGGATAGCTTTCAATCCACAATCACGTTCCGCCATACTATATATATATTTAATTTCATTCAGGACTACCTTAGCCTTACATGAATAAAGCAGGGAGAACTTGCTTTTGAGTTCAATTACCTCCAATCTAAACTGTAGAAATCTTCACCATCTTGCCTGTGTCTGTGGTGCAATGCCAAGGTACAATACAGATGAACTTTTATCCCTCTAAAACTCTGCGCTCCCTTCATCTGAAACTTTTTTATGACAAAGTCCCTATCACTCTTGAGAACGAACTGTATAAGGACCGTGGCGGGTTTAGAGGGGGCCATATTTGAGACAGGTATTTGTTCAGAGACTACAGGTGATACACTGGATGCAGAAAGGGGATATGATTTATTAAGGCTCAGTGTAGGCAGTCTGAACACTTTAACTAAAGGCGGCAAGTTATCAGCGATGAAACCAAGAACTTCAATGAAGAAAGCTCTCACTAAATACCACATTATAACATCAGAACTTTCAAGATTCGGCAATCACGCTGCCATCACATTTTTTAAATAAGCTCTGTTTTCCAAAGACCCAGTTTTCCTGGCTTACTGAATATTGTCCCTCAGCATGAAAAGAGATAAGGGCAACATTTGAATTGACTTTTGTGTTGTCGATATCAACTTTTGTTGCAGTCAGCAACAGCTTTTCTTTTCCAGTAATTTACTTTCAGTAATGTCAAACTTTGCAGCTATCTTCTCCCACTTGGCATTCTGCTTTGCTATTCTGCTCAACAATCTGGTATAGGAATGCTTGATTTTCTCCAAGGAATCCAGCTTTCTATGTTACTTAAGTATGTTCTGCTGAATATATCAACAACAAACACTGATATGAACTCTGCTCTTTGTACTGGACTGGAGGCAGTGGATGCTGTTGCAGCCATAGAACCCACTCCCCCGGGACTACCCAAGCGCACACCCAGGTAAGGGTCTAGGGGTCCTTTGCAGTCTTGTTTCTTGGGCTGAACTGAGTCAGAAGGTGGAACGCTGGCTTCCTTGCATTTCTTTCTGTTCTCTCTTTCTAACAGCTTCTTGCATTCTTTTTTTTTGATAGCTACCAAAATTCACCGAGAAGTGATCCCTTAGTGTGCTCAAAATGTTTAAATTTGTAGAAATCAGTGTTTTTTTTAGCTTTTCTGAGAACGCACAACAGAGTAACTAGCATAGCAACCTCCCTCCATCAGCCATGTGACAGCATTGAATAATGCCCTGTCCCATTTGTTATGCAGAAAGAGCTTAAATGCAAGGGTCTATTGTATCCTCTCCTTTTTTTGTTTCTTCTCTGTCTGGTTTTGCAACCAAATTTTCTTGTGAGACCTAGGAACTGATCACTCTGATGGTTTCAAAATTCTCCACCTCTTGCTATCTCTCTGCCTTTCCTTGCTATTTCTGTCTTTTCTTCCCCCCTGCATATGTGCAGTTATAAAAAAGATGTATGTGAATCTCTGTGTAAAACTATATGTGAAACTGGGATCCCGTTGTTTAAAACTGTATATAGTTATACTATTGAAATAATTTTAAAAAGTTACTTGGAATCCAAGGAGTTAACCCAAGATGCAGCTTTTAAGCCTTTTGCAGAACTGTAAACAAAGCTTGGAATTAAGAGATACACTCAGAAGAACTTTGTTTTCTATGTTTGTACTGCCTTTGAAAATAATTATACTGAACAATTTTATTTTTTATTTTGCTGTTATTGAGAAAAATAAAACTCTATTTGTGAATTTTGAAACTGCTTCTGGTTTTCATACACTTCCTAACCTGTACCTTGGTGACAGGCCATATTGTCCAGTCTGCCCTGAGACCTATCTGACTTGTCACAGTTGCCGTAGATGCATCCCTTAATTTCTTAGCAGGGTTCCCCAACAGCATTAGTAAGGTTTTGGGCATAATCTTGATTTGACCTTGTCTTGAAGATGGGTTCCCTCCCATGTGTTATTATTACTATGACCTAACTTGCTCTATTTTAGAAGAATCATGGTGTGGTGTTGTCATTCTGCCCCTTCAAACCATGTATATAGTCCCTTTGTATCATTTCAGGGCATCTATAATCTCTCCACTGTATACTGTGATGTCTGTATGTAATCATGACTCTGCTCGTTTGTTGTAAAGCTTAGGTTGCATTATCAGCACCCTTCAGGCCATTGTTTATAGACTCACCAGTATCATTCCATGGTAGTTTTCATACCCTATGTACTTTGCATATGTTGACTATTTATTTATTTTATTGACATGTTTTATTGCATCTCCTTGTTGATTTCTGATCCATGTCACAGATGGAAATGAGTCCATATCACTCTGCTTGCTTACCTGGTTACAAATAAATAAATAAAATAAATATATTGCCAATAAACCATGACACAGCATGGGTGTATGCTGAATTAATGCATACCCAGGCTGGGTAGTAAGGCATGAGGATAAAGGCCGAGTGTCTTACACAGCAGGGTCATGCATTAATTCAGCATATACCCATTCCCTGGAGAGGCTTACTGCACCTATAAAATGGTAATATGTGACTAAAATAAAGCAATTAAGATAAAATATTTTTTTTTGTTTTTAGGAGGCAGTATAGTGCAGTGGTTTAAGACTCTGAGCTGTAAACCTGGAGACCTGAGTTTGAATCCCACAACCCCCACTTGCATACTATGTGACCCTGAGCAAAACACTTAACTTTCTTGTGCTCCCAGGTCACACCTGTAAACAAGATTCAGCTTAGTGTGTCTCTCCTGGTAAAATACTAAAAAAAAAATTAAAATTGAGTTTAAACTGCTGAGAGCCTGAATACATTGACACCAGATACATTCTCTTGCTAAAGTAGTTCCTCTTGTGTTAGTAGTGTTTACATTTTTAAACTACTGAACTCTCAAACTAATTAAAAGAAAATACATTTATTAAAAAAAAATAAAAGATAACTTACCTTTTCTCTATCCTTACTTGATTAGGCTTTGGTTTCCCATTTGTTCTCAGGTTGATTGCTCCCTCCTAGATTGTTTTTCTGGATTTCTGGCAGAGTACTGTTTTTTTTTCAGTTTCTGTTTTGAAGAGAGTTGGTTCAAGGTGCAGGTAGATGTTGTGCCCTCCTTTTCTTTGCTGTGTATCAACCTGCATTGTCCTCAACCTACCACAGTCATTTCAGAGCCCCAGTTCATCAATTCTAACTTACTGCAGAGTGTCAGTGCAGGGTTAGTGTCAGTGGCTCAGCAGGTAGCACACTTGCCTCTGAGGCCACAAGATCAGAAGGTTGTGGGTTCTGTCCCCACATTAGGCACTTGGGTTAAATCCCAATACTGCCACTATAGTGCAGGGGAGGATGGGGTGCTGCACTCCTGAGGTGCTGTCTTTCAATTGAGATGTTAAACTGAGTTCCCATCTGTTGGTAGTTCAGGTGGATGTTAATGCTATCCCATGGTACTTCTCAATAAGAGTAGAGGTACATTTTATTAAACAGAATATCGGAACATAAGCAAAAAATAAAGAAAAATCAGAAACAAAAGCATGGAATCAAAAACATAGTCAAGTCGGCAAAAGAAAAAACAATACAAAGGGTATCAGGAGTCACCAACAATAAAACCAAAAAAAGGAATACTGTTCAAATAGGAAAACAAAATAACTGGCAGCCAGGAGCAGGACCCCTGTTCCCAGTAAAGTGAAGAAGCAAACAAGGAAATCCCCAAAGAAATCATCATGTCACTGCCGGCAGTTCAGTAATCCAAGGCAACTCCTTCCATGATTCAGGTATCTCATTACCTGATAAGGCAAGACATTCAGCAGCATTGACAGTTTTAACATCTTTCAGTATCTTGTTACCCAGCTCCATATGGGAACATTCCTTTTGCTTTAAGGTAAAAGCACACCTAGCCAACCAAATATTCCACTTGATAATAGTAAATAAGAGATGAAGAGTACCTGTATTCCACTTTCACCAAACAGGTGAAGCAAAACCATACATAAGGTGGTCATAGGTCAGGTGTGCAAATAAAGGCATGTCCCTCAAATCAGCCAAGTAAACCCAAAAAGATTTAATAAAGGAACAATGGAAAAATAAGCGCTCCAGAGTCTCAGTAAATTAACACAAGGCAGTCTGCTACAAACCCTGTCTTGTACCTGTTTATGCTTATGGTTAGCTTTAACATTAACCCTTCCATGACAGGAAAGCCAATGGAAATCCCACATATGGATAAATATCCTGGAATTACGATAAAAAAGGTGCAAGGAGGAACGAAACTGGTCAGGGCAACCCGAAAAACCATCAGGAATGCCACAGAGAAAGGACAACAGGGGTACCTCATGGGAACCAGAAGATAACAATTGTTGGGGTATAATCCTCCATTGCTTCAAATGAAGAAACATCTCTCTAAGACAGTGTAGAAAGACCGGGCCCTTCAGGGCCTTTAACGCATTTTGCTCCCATTGGCGGAACCAGGGCTCACAATTCCCAAACAACCAGGGCTCCCAACCCTTACCCCATTAACAAATAAAGGTTTCAAATTAGACATAAAAAAAAGTACTATTAAAAAATAAAGTGGGTTAACCATATCCAGTCCACCTTTCCTAATGGGCAAATATAATACATGCCGTTTGATAGGGTTGAGATGGCTGCCCCAAATGACTTGAAAGAAAACACTCAAAAAAGAGGTTTCCCATTCTTTCAGAATGGAAACACATAACTAAGATATAAGAAAACTGGAATAAGTAAAGTCTTAACCAAAAAACCTTTTTTTTTCTTCCCAATCTTACTTTTATTCCATTGCATGACTTTATGTTTCCCGAGAGCAAGTTTCTCCTCCCAGTTTAAGGTAGCCATCTCAACGGAACCTAGCTTAATCCCAAGGATGGTTAGAGGGCCTGAGGTGAGATAAATAGGCCCTAGAGTGGACTGGGGACCGGGATCAAGACCCAGAGCCTTCACACAGCATTGATCTAAATTTAAGGAAGTACCGGACACTGCACCAAAGGATGAACATAGGTGAAGAGCCCGATGAACAGACCAGTGGTCAGAAACTAATAAACCAAGGTCATCAGCATAAGCAATGACTCTGGCCAAAGTCTGAGCAGATGGCCCCAGTATCGGAGAGATAGTAGAAAGGCCATTAATGGACCACAGCAAGGGATCAATAAAAAAAGTATACAGTATAGGGCTCATGGGACACTCCTGCTGGACTCCCCTTTTAATAGAGACCATGGGGCCAATATGGTCATTTACAACTGGTGTCACAGTAGCAGTAGCAGAGAGGGACTGAATCCACCCTACCAGGAGAGGTGGAACATGATAGTGACTGAGAGTTTCCTATAAGAAGGTGTGGCAGATGAAATCAAATGCCTTCCTCTGATCGAGGGACACCACAAATCCACTGCAGGAGCCTTTTAGACCATGGGAAAAGACTTCCCATAATAGGATCAAGTGATCCTGGATACTACGGGTAGGGGTGGCACAAGTCTGTTCCAGGGAAATAACCTGTTCGGCAATCAGAAGCAGTCTATTAGTCAGAATTTTAGAAAGCAATTTACAATCTGCATTCAACATGCAGATAGATCTCCAGTTATTCAGATCAGCCTTATCCTCTTTTTTAAACAAAAAAAAAATCAAAGTTCCTTTATTAAAACTCAAAGGAATAGTACTAGTGCTCAGCATAGCATTAAATACAGCAGCAAGTTCAGGGCACAGATGGGCACCAATAATTTTATATAATTCAAAAGGTAAACCATCCGGCCAAGGAAGACATTATTTCTCAAGTGCTGGAGAACAACTTGAGCCTCCTCTTGGGTAATCAAACAGTCTGCCTGCTGCATTATTCAAGAGGGAACTGTTGGTACTGGGATGGTCCCCAAAAACTCTTCAATCTCCCTAAGGTCTGAGGGTATTTCAGTGAAAAGGGCTCTGGAGAAGTCAGCAGCTATGTGGGAAAGTGAAATACTAGAGGTGTGTAAGAGGCCAGAGGAGTCTCGAAGACTGGACATGGTGTGAGTCCCCACTCTGTGGGCCTGCTGAGCAAAGGGGTCAACTTCCTGGGAAGTGCCTTGAGTGCCAAATTTATGTTGGGCATACAAACGAGTAGCGTGTTGAGAGGAAAACAACATCATGTCTTTGCGAATCAGTTGAATTTGGGAAGTAAGGTCTTGACCAGTAGTGTGGGCAATAGTCAGTAAATTCTGAAGGTGTCGTCTGTGCTGTAGATGGGTCAAGTAAGCAGTACTACATTTCTGCTTACTATAATGTTTTAAAAGAAGAATTAAATCAGTCTTTGTATCCATCCAAGTAATAGCCATGGTCATCATAGAAAAGTAACACAGATTTCCAAGCAGTAAGAAATTGATGTAATGCAGACAATAACTCTGGGTCTGTCAACAAAGCTGTACTAAATTTCCAAAGTCCTGGACCCTGGCAATGGGAGGGTGTACCACCAATAGAGATGGATACCCTCCCATGGTCAGAGAATTCAACTTGAGTAACAGTAGCATTTGAAATAGGTAGCGTTGGGGATGAAAAAATCGATTCTAGTGGCCAAGACACCTTTGTGAAATGTGGGTGTGTGCTGACTAGTAAAGCCTAAGTATGCGTCTCGTAGGCGAGCCATACAGATAACAGTGTGTAGAAAGTGAGAATCACAAAAAAGCTTCTTAGTTCTTAGTGGCAGCAAAATAACTTTTGTCCTGCAGACTCAGGCCACAGTTAAAATCCCCAGCAAACAGAATCTGCTTGGAGGTGAATAAATAAGGTTGGAGAAGAGAAAGAATATCAATACGACTCGATTTAGTTTGTGGGGGGATAAATATTAATTAAGCTAAAGGATATGTGATGTATAACTGTGTCAATAATAAGGACTCAGCCAGGCACTAAATCATAGAGTTTAAGCAAATGAAAATCGAGAGAATGGACTAAAATACCAACAGCAGAACAGGTCTCATGACCAATGGACCAAAAAAGAGGGTCCGCATAGCCAGTGTCTTTGAGCATGATGTAGTTCATGCAAAGTATGGAAGTGAATATCCAGTTAAAAAATCATGCCAAGTTGTAATGAAGCAAGGAAAGCAAAAACTAAATTCCTCTCGTCTATACGTTTAATGCTGTTCACATTTGACGTGTGAGAAGCAAAGGTATAAAAGTATCAGGCAGCATGAGAAAAGGGCAGGAGCACAAAGAACCAACCAGAGAAAAAAACACTATTTCTTTTGCCCGAACCAGCCATAGTCTTCGCTTCATCCGAGCTTTCCTTTTCTGAGCACCTCTACTCTTAGTCCCCATTTCAGTGTCAGTAGTCCCATCAGGGTGGGAGGAAGGGATAGAGGAGAAGGAATCAGACTCCTCTCCAGAGTCAACAGAAGTATCCTGCAAAACATCATAAGGATTAGAAACAGGAATAGGAGAGGGTCTGAGAGCCTTAGGGGGTGGTGAGGCAGCTTTTTGTTTGGCCTACAGCTCACAGGAAGAGGCTCAGGGGGGCATTCCAGTGTCAGACAGGGCCACCCCCAAGGGTTCAGGCACCAAAGAAGGAATAGGCAGAGTGCAAGACCCAGGGCACTGTTCAGCACAGGACTCAGGTGCAGGTGCAGTTGACATGGGGGGTCTGAGAGAGCCCAAATCCGGCTGTGGTGGAGAAATCTTACTCCAAAGTTTAGCCTTCTGTGCTTGGGAGACAATAAAGTGCTGATCAGCACCAGCGTCATTGTGCTTCTGATTGTGGGCTGCCCATGTACAGTTCTGAAACTTGTGCCCAGGTTCCTCACATCAACTGCATTTACTCTCATTGAGGCAGGCAGAGCTAACATGACCCAACTCTCCACAGGAGTTGCATTTAACTTATCACAAGCACTACTCAGGTGAGAGTTATCGCCACACCTGTAGCAGGCCTTAGGCTGGCCGGAATAAAACAACACCCCCCTGTCATGACCCCAAAAAAAGGAATTAGGCAGTTGGAGAAGTCCAGAGTCATCAGACTTGAGCAGTACCTTGACTCTCCACCCCCCAGTCCATATATTTTCAGAGTCCAATATGGCCCCAGGTTCCCCAATAACAGTGCAACACATTTCAACCAATAAATAACATCAGACACTTCCACTCCTTCATTACAAAACAAAATTGATGTAGTTTTATAGGCAGGCTTAGTTAATGGAATGGTCAAAAAATGTGTCCACAAGGCTATAGTTTTCAGTGAGTGGTATTTTGTCCCAAGTCTGTCCAAACCACAAGTGTCTCAAGCTGATCTCAAAAGTGATATGAATAAGGGCATAATGTTTGTGAGCAAGAACTTCATGGAGTCCTTCAATAAAGTTCTGGCCACATAGACATGATCAGGGAGGTCCAGCATACCACCAATATAAGAGAGATGGACAGCATTATGACATTTAGCAGGCAAGATAGGGAGCCAGAATAATGAGGAAAAAGTTTTCTTCTGTCTGTCAGGCATGAGATTCAAAGGTGCTGCAGGCGGAGCAGGGTCAGGTCCCGCAGTAACAATTGGAACAGTTACAAAAAGGAGATGCAGGGCAGGGTGTTTGGTGAGATGTAGGCCATCAGGAATGGCTAGGGGATCAACCAGAATCCTCTCAGGACTCGTGTTTCTACTGACAGTAGGGTAGGCGGTAAAGCAGAAGTCACAAAGTCAGCCCCCGTCAGCATACGGATGGGAGATTTACCATGACACCAGCAAGCATCAGAACACTTTTCCCAGCCGGCACCCTCCAATGCTGAGTCCACGGACCAAGGCCCAGTCCCCAGAACATCAGTAACCCAGATTGCCAGACATGGAGGGTATAAGGCAGGCTCAATAGGAACAGTAACAGAGTCACAAGCAGTGGTTGCAGGCAAAGTAGGAAGTGAATCACAGGCAGATTTATAGTGTCTGTCGGCAGATGGTGGGTCTTGCGAATGAGTAGAAGGATGACTCAGTGGGCGTTTGACAGAAACTGCAGAGTTGTCAAGTACAGGACCATTGAATTCTCTGCATGAGAGCTGCTTTCCTTGCAAGAAACTTCCTTTCCTCGGATTCTTAAAGTAGCTGTAAATCACGGGTCTCGGCCGACTGCTCACCAGAAGGAGCAGCCAAAGATTCACTTTCAGCCTCCTCAGAACTGACGACCAACTCAAAGTCCATGTCAGGGTCAGGAGCCAACAAATTCAAAACAATACTATCAGCAGCAGCTGGTTCCACATCCAAACAATTTATTTCCACCACGTTCTCCTGAACATCAAGTAAACCAGCAGTCCCAGGCAAAGACAAGGCAAGAGGGGAAAACAGTCCTCCAACCTCCTTGACTTCCACCACTACTCCAGGGCTCTTGTCCGCCATCTTGGCTGGCCAGAATCTTCCCCGTAGGTGAGTAGGGAATTTCCCCGATGCCATGGCCAAATTTCCCCCATTCACTAAAAATACCACCAACAGCTTAATCTGGTTCAAGGTCAGTTGGCATTGATCTGTATCCCCCTCCCCCAGGTCATGTCTGAAAATAGGCAGAATTTGTCTCGTGCACTTACCCAGTTCCTAGAGACCTTACCTACATAAGGAAATAGACAGAGTAGAGAAGGTTCAAAGGAGGGCAACAAAGATGGTACATGGATTGAATCACAAGTCCTAGGATGACAGGTTGAAGGAATTGAATATGTACTCCCTGGAGGAGAGGTGGGAGAGAGGGAACATGATAGAGACTTACAAGTATCTTACAGGGAGGAACAGGGTGCAAGAATACACTATTTTTAAGCAAAAAAGATGTTCCAGGACTAGAGGGCATGGGATGAAGTTGGAGGGAGGATGATTCGGAGGAAACGTGAGGAAGAATTTCTTCACTGAACGGGTGGTGGACAAGTGGAACACCCTACCTGAGGAAGTGGTGGGGGCTGAAACAATCACAGGATTTAAGAATGCATGGGATAGACATAAAGGAATTCTGGAGGTCAGGGGTAAGGGGCAACAGACTTCTAGGAAAACATAAACTGAACTTACAAGCTCAAATGGGCAGACTGGGTGGGCCATAGGCCCTTATCTGCCGACACTGTCTATGTATCTATGTAAATCCCTGGTCACTCACATTGTCGGTGCCATTGTGCAGTCGCCCTTATGACCAGTCGCTGACATACAGTCACCCACATCACAGGGTACCCTCGTATCCAATGCAGTACAACAACAAAATGACATAACTACTGTGGCACAACAAGGATATTCTAGGGATAGCTTTCAATCCACAATCACGTTCCACATACCATATATATATATATATATATATATATATATATATATATATATATATATATATATATTTTAATTTCTTTCAGGACTACCTTAGCCTTACATGAATAAAGCAGGGAGAACTTGCTTTTGAGTTCAATTACCTCCAATCTAAACTGTAGAAATCTTCACCATCTTGCCTGTGTCTGTGGTGCAATGTCAAGGTACAAAACAGATGAACTTTTATACCTCTAAAACTCTGCGCTCCCTTCATCTGAAACTTTTTTATGACAAAGTCCCTATCACTCTTGAGAACGAACTGTATAAGGACCGTGGCGGGTTTAGAGGGGGCCATATTTGAGACAGGTATTTGTTCAGAGACTACAGGTGATACACTGGATGCAGAAAGGGGATATGATTTATTAAGGCTCAGTGTAGGCAGTCTGAACACTTTAACTAAAGGCGGCAAGTTATCAGCGATGAAACCAAGAACTTCAATGAAGAAAGCTCTCACTAAATACCACATTATAACATCAGAACTTTCAAGATTCGGCAATCACGCTGCCATCACATTTTTTAAATAAGCTCTATTTTCCAAAGACCCAGTTTTCCTGGCTTACTGAATATTGTCCCTCAGCATGAAAAGAGATAAGGGCAACATTTGAATTGACTTTTGTATGTGTCGATATCAACTTTTTGTTGCGGTCAGCAACAGCTTTTCTTTTTCCAGTAATTTACTTTCAGTAATGTCAAACTTTGCAGCTATCTTCTCCCACTTGGCATTCTGCTTTGCTATTCTGCTCAACAATCTGGTATAGGAATGCTTGATTTTCTCCAAGGAATCCAGCTTTCTATGTTACTTAAGAGTATGTTCTGCTGAATATATCAACAACAAACACTGATATGAACTCTGCTCTTTGTACTGGACTGGAGGCAGTGGATGCTGTTGCAGCCATAGAACCCACTCCCGGGACTACCCAAGCGCACACCCAGGTAAGGGTCTAGGGGTCCTGTGCAGTCTTGTTTCTTGGGCTGAACTGAGTCAGAAGGTGAAACGCTGGCTTCCTTGCATTTCTTTCTGTTCTCTCTTTCTAACAGCTTCTCACATTCTTTTTTTTGATAGGCTACCAAAATCCACCGAGAAGTGATCCCTTAGTGTGCTCAAAATGTTTAAATTGGTAGAAATCAGTGTTTTTTTTTAGCTTTTCTGAGAACGCACAACAGAGTAACTAGCATAGCAACCTCCCTCCATCAGCCATGTGACAGCATTGAATAAGGCCCTGTCCCATTTGTTATGCAGAAAGAGCTTAAATGCAAGGGTCTATTGTATCCTCTCCTTTTTTTGTTTCTTCTCTGTCTGGTTTTGCAACCAAATTTTCTTGTGAGACCTAGGAACTGATCACTCTGATGGTTTCAAAATTCTCCACCTCTTGCTATCTCTCTGCCTTTCCTTGCTATTTCTGTCTTTTCTTCCCCCCTGCATATGTGCAGTTATAAAAAAATGTATGTGAATCTCTGTGTAAAACTATATGTGAAACTGGGATCCCTTTGTTTAAAACTGTATATAGTTATACTATTGAAATGATTTTAAAAAGTTACTTGGAGTCCAAGGAGTTAACCTAAGATGCAGCTTTTAAGCCTTTTGCAGAACTGTAAACAAAGCTTGGAATTAAGAGATACACTCAGAAGAACTTTGTTTTCTATGTTTGTACTGCCTTTGAAAATAATTATACTGAACAATTTTATTTTTTATTTTGCTGTTATTGAGAAAAATAAAACTCTATTTGTGAATTTTGAAACTGCTTCTGGTTTTCATACACTTCCTAACCTGTACCTTGGTGACAGGCCATATTGTCCAGTCTGCCCTGAGACCTATCTGACTTGTCACAGTTGCCGTAGATGCATCCCTTAATTTCTTAGCAGGGTTCCCCAACAGCATTGGTAAGGTTTTGGGCATAATCTTGATTTGACCTTGTCTTGAAGATGGGTTCCCTCCCATGTGTTATTATTACTATGACCTAACTTGCTCTATTTTAGAAGAATCATGGTGTGGTGTTGTCATTCTGCCCCTTCAAACCATGTATATAGTCCCTTTGTATCATTTCAGGGCATCTATAATCTCTCCACTGTATACTGTGATGTCTGTATGTAATCATGACTCTGCTCGTTTGTTGTAAAGCTTAGGTTGCATTATCAGCACCCTTCAGGCCATTGTTTATAGACTCACCAGTATCATTCCATGGTAGTTTTTTCATACCCTATGTACTTTGCATATGTTGACTATTTATTTATTTTTATTGACATGTTTTTATTGCATCTCCTTGTTGATTTCTGATCCCATGTCACAGATGGAAATGAGTCCATATCACTCTGCTTGCTTACCTGGTTACAAATAAATAAATAAAATAAATATATTGCCAATAAACCATGACACAGCATGGGTGTATGCTGAATTAATGCATACCCAGGCTGGGTAGTAAGGCATGAGGATAACGGCCGAGTGTCTTACACAGCAGGGTCATGCATTAATTCAGCATATACCCATTCCCTGAGAGGCTTACTGCACCTATAAAATGGTAATATGTGACTAAAATAAAGCAATTAAGATAAAATATTTTTTTTATTTTTAGGAGGCAGTATAGTGCAGTGGTTTAAGACTCAGTGCTACAAACCTGGAGACCTGAGTTTGAATCCCACAGCTCTCACTTGCATACTATGTGACCCTGAACAAAACACTTAACTTTCTTGTGCTCCCAGGTCACACCTGTAAACAAGATTCAGCTTAGTGTGTCTCTCCTGGTAAAATACTAAAAAAAAAATTAAAATTGAGTTTAAACTGCTGAGAGCCTGAATACATTGACACCAGATACATTCTCTTGCTAAAGTAGTTCCTCTTGTGTTAGTAGTGTTTACATTTTTAAACTACTGAACTCTCAAACTAATTAAAAGAAAAGACATTTATTGAAAAAAAAATAAAAGATAACTTACCTTTTCTCTATCCTTACTTGATTAGGCTTTGGTTTCCCATTTGTTCTCAGGTTGATTGCTCCCTCCTAGATTGTTTTTCTGGATTTCTGGCAGAGTACTGTTTTTTTTTTCAGTTTCTGTTTTGAAGAGAGTTGGTTCAAGGTGCAGGTAGATGTTGTGCCCTCCTTTTCTTTGCTGTGTATCAACCTGCATTGTCCTCAACCTACCACAGTCATTTCAGAGCCCCAGTTCATCAATTCTAACTTACTGCAGAGTGTCAGTGCAGGGTCAGTGTCAGTGGCTCAGCAGGTAGCACACTTGTTTCTGAGGCCAAGAGATCAGAAGGCTGTGGGTTCTATCCCCACATTAGGCACTTGGGTTAAATCCCAATACTGCCACTATAGTGCAGGGGAGGATGGGGTGCTGCACTCCTGAGGTGCTGTCTTTCAATTGAGATGTTAAACTGAGTTCCCATCTGTTGGTAGTTCAGGTGGATGTTAATGCTATCCCATGGTACTTCTCAATAAGAGTAGGGGTACATTTTATTAAACAGAATATCGGAACATAAGCAAAAAATAAGGAAAAATCAGAAACAAAAGCATGGAATCAAAAACATAGTCAAGTCGACAAAAGAAAAAACAATACAAAGGGTATCAGGAGTCACCAACAATAAAAACAAAAAAGCGAATACTGTTCAAATAGGAAAACAAAATAACTGGCAGCCAGGAACAGGACCCCTGTTCCCAGTAAAGTGAAGAAGCAAACAAGGAAATCCCCGAAGAAATCATCATGTCACTGTTGGCAGTTCAGTAATCCAAGGCAACTCCTTCCATGATTCAGGTATCTCATTACCTGATAAGGCAAGACATTCAGCAGCATTGACAGTTTTAACATCTTTCAGTATCTTGTTACCCAGCTCCATATGGGAACATTCCTTTTGCTTTAAGGTAAAAGCACACCTAGCCAACCAAATATTCCACTTGATAATAGTAAATAAGAGATGAAGAGTACCTGTATTCCACTTTCACCAAACAGGTGGAGCAAAACCATACATAAAGGTGGTCATAGGTCAGGTGTGCAAATAAAGGCATGTCCCTCAAATCAGCCAAGTAAACCCAAAAAGATTTAATAAAGGAACAATGGAAAAATAAGCGCTGCAGAGTCTCAGTTAAATTAACACAAGGCAGTCTGCTACAAACCCTGTCTTGTACCTGTTTATGCTTATGGTTAGCTTTAACATTAACCCTTCCATGACAGGAAAGCCAATGGAAATCCCACATATGTATAAATATCCTGGAATTACGATAAAAAAGGTGCAAGGAGGAACGAAAATGGTCAGGGCAACCAGAACAACCATCAGGAATGCCACAGAGAAAGGACAACAGGGGTACCTTATGGGAAGCAGAAGATAACAGTTGTTGGGGTATAATCCTCCATTGCTTCAAATGAAGAAACCTCTCTCTAAGACAGTGTAGAAAGACGGGCCCTTCAGGGCCCTTTACTTTTATTTTGCTCCCATTGGCGAACCAGGCTCACAATTCCCCAAACAACCAGGGCTCCCAACCCTTACCCCATTAACAAATAAAGGTTTCAAATTAGACATAAAAAAAAAATACTATTAAAAAATAAAATGGGTTAACCATATCCAGTCCACCTTTCCTAATGGGCAAATATAATACATGCCGTTTGATAGGGTTGAGACGGCTGCCCCAAATGACTTGAAAGAAAACACTCAAAAAAGAGGTTTCCAATTCTTTCAGAATGGGAAACACATAACTAAGATATAAGAAAACTGGAATAAGTAAAGTCTTAACCAAAAAACACTATTTTTTTCTTCCCAATCTTACTTTTATTCCATTGCATGACTTTATGTTTCCCGAGAGCAAGTTTCTCCTCCCAGTTTAAGGTAGCCATCTCAACGGAACCTAGCTTAATCCCAAGGATGGTTAGAGGGCCTGAGGTGAGATAAATAGGCCCTAGAGTGGACTGGGGACCGGAATCAAGACCCAGAGCCTTCACACAGCATTGATCTAAATTTAAGGAAGAACCAGACACTGCACCAAAGGATGAACATAGGTGAAGAGCCCGATGAACAGACCAGTGGTCAGAAACTAATAAACCAAGGTCATCAGCATAAGCAATGACTCTGGCCAAAGTCTGAGCAGATGGCCCCAGTATCGGAGAGATAGTAGAAAGGCCATTAATGGAGCGCAGCAAGGGATCAATAAAAAAAGTATACAGTATAGGGCTCATGGGACACCCTGCTGGACTCCCCTTTTAATAGAGACCATGGGGCCAATATGGCCATTTACAACTGGTGTCACAGTAGCAGTAGCAGAGAGGGACTGAATCCACCCTACCAGGAGAGGTGGAACATGATAGTGACTGAGAGTTTCCTATAAGAAGGTGTGGCAGATGAAATCAAATGCCTTCCTCTGATCGAGGGACACCACAAATCCACTGCAGGAGCCTTTTAGACCATGGGAAAAGACTTCCCATAATAGGATCAAGTGATCCTGGATACTACGGGTAGGGGTGGCACAAGTCTGTTCCAGGGAAATAACCTGTTCAGCTATCAGAAGCAGTCTATTAGTCAGAATTTTAGAAAGCAATTTACAATCTGCATTCAACATGCAGATAGATCTCCAGTTATTCAGATCAGCCTTATCCTCTTTTTTAAACAAAAAAAAAAATCAAAGTTCCTTTATTAAAACTCAAAGGAATAGTACTAGTGCTCAGCATAGCAATAAATACAGCAGCAAGTTCAGGGCACAGATGGGCACCAATAATTTTATATAATTCAAAAGGTAAACCATCCGGCCAAGGGGAGACATTATTTCTCAAGTGCTGGAGAACAACTTGAGCCTCCTCTTGGGTAATCAAACAGTCTGCCTGCTGCATTATTCAAGAGGGAACTGTTGGTACTGGGATGGTCCTCAAAAACTCTTCAATCTCCCTAAGGTCTGAGGGTATTTCAGTGAAAAGGGCTCTGGAGAAGTCAGCAGCTATGTGGGAAAGTGAAATACTAGAGGTGTGTAAGAGGCCAGAGGAGTCTCGAAGACTGGACATGGTGTGAGTCCCTACTCTGTGGGCCTGCTGAGCAAAGGGATCAACTTCCTGAGAAGTGCCTTGAGTGCCAAATCTATGTTGGGCATACAAACGAGTAGCGTGTTGAGAGGAAAACAACATCATGTCTTTGCGAATCAGTTGAATTTGGAAAGTAAGGTCTTGACCGTAGTGTGGGCAATAGCCAGTAAATTCTGAAGGTGTCGTCTGTGCTGTAGATGGGTCAAGTAAGCAGTACTACATTTCTGCTTACTATAATGTTTTAAAAGAAGAATTAAATCAGTCTTCGTATCCATCCAAGTAATAGCCATGGTCATCATAGAAAAGTAACACAGATTTCCAAGCAGTAAGAAATTTATTTAATGCAGACAATAACTCTGGGTCTGTCAACAAAGCTGTACTAAATTTCCAAAGTCCTGAACCCTGGCAATGGGAGGGTTACCACCAATAGAGATGGATACCCTCCCATGGTCAGAGAATTCAACTTGAGTAACAGTAGCATTTGAAATAGGTAGCGTTGGGGATGGAGAAATCGATTCTAGTGGCCAAGACACCTTTGTGAAATGTGGGTGTGTGCTGACTAGTAAAGTCTAAGTATGTGTCTCGTAGGCGAGCCATACGGATAACAGTGTGTAGAAAGTGAGAATCACAAAAAAGCTTCTTAGTTCTTAGTGGCAGCAAAATAACTTTTGTCCTGCAGACTCAGGCCACAGTTAAAATCCCCAGCAAACAGAATATGCTTGGAGGTGAATAAATAAGGTTGGAGAAGAGAAAGAATATCAATACGACTCAATTTAGTTTGTGGGGGGATAAATATTAATTAAGCTAAAGGATATGTGATGTATAACGGTGTCAATAATAAGGACTCAGCCAGGCACTAAATCATAGAGTTTAAGCAAATGAAAATCGAGAGAATGGACTAAAATACCAACAGCAGAGCAGGTCTCATGACCAATGGACCAAAAAAGAGGGTCCGCATAGCCAGTGTCTTTGAGCATGATGTAGTTCATGCAAAGTATGGAAGTGAATATCCAGTTAAAAAATCAAGCCAAGTTGTAATGAAGCAAGGAAAGCAAAAACTAAATTCCTCTCGTCTATATGTTTAATGCTGTTCACGTTTGACGTGTGAGAAGCAAAAGGTATAAAAGTATCAGGCAGCATGAGAAAAAGGGCAGGAGCACAAAGAACCAACCAGAGAAAAAAAAACACTATTTCTTTTTGCCCGAACCAGCCATAGTCTTCGCTTTCATCCGAGCTTTCCTTTTCTGAGCACCTCTACTCTTAGTCCCCATTTCAGTGTCAGTAGTCCCATCAGGGTGGGAGGAAGGGATAGAGGAGAAGGAATCAGACTCCTCTCCAGAGTCAACAGAAGTATCCTGCAAAACATCATAAGGATTAGAAACAGGAATAGGAGAGGGTCTGAGAGCCTTAGGGGGTGGTGAGGCAGCTTTTTGTTTGGCCTACAGCTCACAGGAAGAGGCTCAGGGGGGCATTCCAGTGTCAGACGGGGCCACCCCCAAGGGTTCAGGCACCAAAGAAGGAATAGGCAGAGTGCAAGACCTCAGGTACTGTACAGCACAGGACTCAGGTGCAGGTGCAGTTGATGTGGAGGGTCTGGGAGAGCCCAAATCCGGCTGTGGTGGAGAAATCTTACTCCAAAGTTTAGCCTTCTGGGCTTGGGAGACAATAAAGTGCTGATCAGCACCAGTGTCATTGTGCTTCTGATTGTGGGCTGCCCATGTACAGTTCTGAAACTTGTGCCCAGGTTCCTCACATCAACTGCATTTATTCTCATTGAGGCAGGCAGAGCTAACATGACCCAACTCTCCACAGGAGTTGCATTTAACCTTATCACAAGCACTACTCAGGTGAGAGTTATCGCCACACCTGTAGCAGGCCTTAGGCTGGCCGGAATAAAACAACACCCCCCTGTCATGACCCCAAAAAAAGGAATTAGGCAGTTGGAGAAGTCCTGAGCCATCAGACTTGAGCAGTACCTTGACCCTCCACCCCCCAGTCCATATATTTTCAGAGTCCAATATGGCCCCAGGTTCCCCAATAACAGTGCAACACATTTCAACCAATAAATAACATCAGACACATCCACTCCTTCATTACAAAACAAAATTGATGTAGTTTTATAGGCAGGCTTAGTTAATGGAATGGTCAAAAAAGGTGTCCACAAGGCTATAGTTTTCAGTGAGTGGTATTTTGTCCCAAGTCTGTCCAAACCCCGAAGTGTCTTGAAGCTGATCTCAAAAGTGATATGAATAAGGGCATAATGTTTGTGAGCAAAGAACTTCATGGAGTCCTTCAATAAAGTTCTGGCCACATAGACATGATCAGGGAGGTCCAGCATACCACCAATATAAGAGAGATGGACAGCATTATGACATTTAGCAGGCAAGATAGGGAGCCAAAATAATGAGGAAAAAGTTTTCTTCTGTCTGTCAGGCATGAGATTCAAAGGTGCTGCAGGCGGAGCAGGGTCAGGTCCCGCAGTAACAATTGGAATAGTTACAAGAAGGAGATGCAGGGCAGGGTGTTTGGCGAGATGTAGGCCATCACGGATGGCTAGGGGATCAACCAGAACCCTCTCAGGACTCGTGTTTCTACTGACAGTAGGGCAGGCGGTAAAGCAGAAGTCACAAAGTCAGCCTCCGTCAGCATACAGATGGGAGATTTACCATGACACCAGCAAGCATCAGAACACTTTTCCCAGCCGGCACCCTCCAATGCTGAGTCCACGGACCAAGGCCCAGTCCCCAGAACATCAGTAACCCAGATTGCCAGACATGGAGGGTATAAGGCAGGCTCAATAGGAACAGTAACAGAGTCACAAGCAGTGGTTGCAGGCAAAGTAGGAAGTGAATCACAGGCAGATTTATAGTGTCCGTCAGCAGATGGTGGGTCTTGCGAATGAGTACAAGGATGACTCAGTGGGCGTTTGACAGAAACTGCAGAGTTGTCAAGTACAGGACCGTTGAATTCTCTGCATGAGAGCTGCTTTCCTTGCAAGAAACTTCCTTTCCTCGGATTCTTAAAGTAGCTGTAAATCACGGGCCTCGGCCGACTGCTCACCAGAAGGAGCAGCCAAAGATTCACTTTCAGCCTCCTCAGAACTGACGACCAACTCAAAGTCCATGTCAGGGTCAGGAGCCAGCAAATTCAAAACAATACTATCAGCAGCAGCAGGTTCCACATCCAAACAATTTATTTCCACCACGTTCTCCTGAACATCAAGTAAACCAGCAGTCCCAGGCAAAGACAAGGCAAGACGGGAAACCAGCCCTCCAAGCTCCTTGGCTTCCACCACTACTCCAGGGCTCTTGTCCGCCATCTTGGCTGGCCCGAATCTTCCCCACAGGTGAGTAGGGGAATTTCCCCGGTGCCATGGCCAAATTTCCCCCATTCACTAAAAATACCACCAACAGCTTAATTTGGTTCAAGGTCAGTTGGCATTGATCTGTATCCCCCTCCCTCAGGTCATGTCTGAAAATAGGCAGAATTTGTCTAGTGCACTTACCCAGTTAACAAAAACTAAATAAATAGATAAAATAGAGTCCCTCCCCTCCGCTCACCCCATGCCATCAGAATATCTGAGAAGAATGCATGTACAGATGGTTTGCAGATCAATAATTCACAAGTCTTGTCAAGGGGACACAACAATCTGAGTGCTCCCTGTACAGCTGGTATTCAGCTCAGTAATTACTGAACAGACTGAGTTTTTCAGTTTCAGGTTTATTATTTGACTTTTGGTGATTACAATGTTAGTTAAAACAATTTACAAACATTAGAAATATGACAATACATCACATACAGTTTGAAACATGAGAGCTTTACATCATAAGTCATATACATATATCACATTTAGAAGCAGTTAATTAATATTATCTTGGTAAGCAATTGGCATACAAAATACATTTTCCAAGTGGTGAAATGCAGACACAAGGAAAAATATCCAAGCCCCTCAAATTTCATCTAAACTCAGATCTGTACATCTTTCTAACTTATTTTATATTATTTATCAAGGTAAATCTGGTATAGTCTTTTGAAATATGGTGAAAGATCTACCCTAAAGAATAACCCAAATTGAATCAATCAAAAAATGGAACTACTGTATAGCAAACTTAGCATACCTGGTGAGGTTATAAAGAAAATACTTTTGCCAGTGACCCAAACTCACGGGAGTATTTTTATAATAATAAATCCATAATGGAAACCAGATTTTCACGTGGATGTGCCTAGATATACCTGTTTTTTTATCAAACATCAAGAAACTTTACTGTAGATCTGCTGAGAAAATCCCAGCCACAGTGATATCGTATGCTACTTCAGGGGTCCACATGATGTGAACTCTGGCTATAGGATGTCTGGAGCTTCCAAATATCTTCCAAACAGTCTTAGAAAAATGAGACTACATCCCTCTACTCACTGCCCTTAAACTAGGTGAGCTTTCCTTTAAGGTTAAAATAGCTAATTGGGTCGATAACAGTCCCAAATCACCAGAGAATTACAGAGAAGAATTTACATCAGTGCTCATGTGACAACCACGTGCCAGAAAACATCTGGTCCTGTGCTAAGTTTGTGTTCTTATATTGTGAACTTGCTGTTTCAGCCAACAACTACCTTACTAAATATTCAGTGCCCAATACCACACAGATTAAGCCTAGCCCCCCCCCACCACTGTCTTACTTACAATGGCTAACCGAAAGGCCATCACCACTTACTTATCCTCTAAGGTTTAAAATGGACAGGTTAGTCAAACCATGATCTTTGTAAAGCTGAAAAATGTACATTACCTATAAGCTCTCATAGACAGCCTCAATAATTCATATGGGGCTCCAGTTTTCTGGAACTGCAACATATCTTAATGTCAGCTAATGTATGTTTCCAGTTTTTTTGATAAATTGCAGATAAATGAACTGAAACCATTTAGAGATCTTATCTTGATCAATAAGCATATTCATATAGCACTGTTATACAGAGTATTTCAAAAATACTGATATTAATCAAATATAAAAGACCGTCATTACTCACCAGATTAATTTCTATTTAAAAACACTGAGCAAAAAAATTGGGTGGACAACACTACAACAACTACAGTGCACAAAACAAAACTGGAAAAGAATCAGCCACATGTAAGTATTATGTATAACATTTCAAAATTTAAAAAGACACTTATAGTCCGAGTCCAATAATGCTGGATTTGTTTAGAGTTTCTAAATATTTTTGCACTGCCCAGCAACCAATAATAAATTGTCCAAAATAAGCCTTAGTCCCCAAAAGGAGGTTACGGCAAGCTTGTCAGGTTCTTGGTTAGATGCTACAGGGGAGTTCTTAATCAGACCCCACTGTTTCCCAAAACTGAGAGAAGAACATTCATTTTAATTTAATTGGGTTTCTTCAGTCACTCTATAGCATCCAAAGTCTAGGCTGCAAAATGACATTGAATAGTTAAGGGAATTAATAAAAAAATGAGAAAACTGAAGCAAAGAAAAGTTAGGACTGTAAGATTCTCATAGAGTAGCTTGGCAGAAGACACCAGGAGGAAGGAGTGCTGTGTGACTGGACTTCTCTACTGGGAATAAAGAAGTAGATCTCTTGTACTTGGACCTGTAGTTTAGGGTAAAAAAACAAATTAACAAAACAAAAAAAAAGTTAGTGTGTTTGTCTGAGTTAACTGAACCGAATGGTTATCTGAACAGTTATCTAGGTGTGAATCTCAGGTGATTGAAAGGGCAGGATAGCTGTGCAGTTTAAATTACTTGTAGAAAGATCTAGTAAGTAGGGGGAGTGGTTTAGCTAGAATGAAGCTAAATTTAAAGACTGCCTTAGAAAGATTCTGTTAGTAGCTTGGCAGAAGACACCAGGAGGAAGGAGTGCTGTGTGACTGGACTTCTCTACTTGGACTAAAGAAGTAGAACTCTTGTACTTGGACTTTTAATTTAGGGTAAAAAAAAAAAATATTAGTGTGTTTGTCTGAGTTAAATGAACTGAATGGTTATCTGAACAGTTATCTAGGTGTAAATCTCAGGTGATTGAAAGGGCATGATAGCTGTGCAGTTTAAATTACTTGTAGAAAAATCTAGTAAGTAGGGGGAGTGGCTTAGCTAGAAGGAAGCAAAATTTAAAGACTGCCTTAGAAAGATTCTGTTAGTAGCTTGTCAGAAGACACCAGGAGGAATGAGTGCTGTGTGACTGGACTTCTCTACTGGGACTAAAGAAGTAGAACTCTTGTACTTGGACCTGTAATTTAGGGTAAAAAAAAATAACAAACAAACAAAAAAAAATAGTGTGTTTGTCTGAGTTAACTGAACTGAATGGTTATCTGAACAGTTATCTAGGTGTAAATCTCAGGTGATTGAAAGGGCTTGATAGCTGTGCAGTTTAAATTACTTGAAGAAAGATCTAGTAAGTAGGAGGAGTGGCTTAGCTAGAAGGAAGCTAAATTTGAAGACTGCCTTAGAAAGATTCTGTTAGTAGCTTGGCAGAAGACACCAGGAGGAAGGAGTGCTGTGTGACTGGACTTCTCTACTGGGACTATATTGCCTTCCTTCCCTCCCCTCCACTCTCCCACCCAAAGCTAGTTCTACTTTTATAGGCACAGGATTTGACTGCCAACAGGAACTTCCTGTTTGGGAGCAGGAAGTAAGTGATCACAGAGCCACCAAAGGCCCACCATCCTAGAAGGGCAAGAGTAGCTCTCCAGCCCCCTTTAGCTGCTGGAGGCCTGCCTCTGAGCAAGTAAGGGGTCTACTGAGAAATATATTGATATTCTTGTCTCAGAACAGGACAATCAGGAGCTTAAAGGGCACAGAGGCAGAAAGTAAGTAGAGAGAGAAGAGAAAGAAAAAAAACAGAGGAAAGAGTAAGGATTCTAAACAACAGTTGAGGGGCCAGAAATAAGACATGATGGGAGTGGTGCAGTGCAGTGGCTGTGGAGCAGCAGTCTTTCGGGAGATGTTCTGGAGGATGCAGTGTTGTCCCATCTGCAGACACCTCTGTGGGCTGAGGGAGGAGGTTGCTCATTTCCAGGCTGAGTTGGCCAGGATTTGTGGGACCTCCTCTTCCATGCAGGGACCACCAGTGCCACTGCCGTTGCCTCAGAGGTTGCCAAGAAGAGGAGTGGTTGGACCACAGTGGGCTCAGGGTGGGTGAGGGTGGTGGAACAGAGGTGCATCCCTCCAGTTGTACCTCTCCACAATTCCTATGCCATGCTGGCAAAGTGTGGTTCCTCTATGGAGGCACCTGCAGTGGAGACCAAGGAGGATGCTGGGAACCTCCACAAAGGAGACCCACAGGAGGGTGGTATGGGACCCCACAGGGGAAGGAAACAACTTCTGGTGGGGGACTCCATTGTTAGGAAGGTAGAACTGGGGGAGGAAGGGGAGAGGGAGGTAAGGTGCCTGCCTGGTGCCATGGCTTGTAGGGACAGGGAGTGAATCCTCAGGATTGCCAGAGCAGCTGCACAGGGAAGGGAGTTGGATGTCATTGTCCACCAAGGGACAAATGACCTGGCTAAGAAAGGGATTAGAGCAGTGCAGGAAGAGTTTGTGGAATTGGGGAGGGGCCTTAGACAAGTAGCATGCACAGTAACCTTCTCGGAGGTGCTGCCCATCTATGGCACAGGAGAGGCTAGGGTGTTCTGCACCATGGGATTCAATCAGTGGTTGAAAAGCTGGTGCAGAGCTCAGGGATTTGGCTTCATTGGGGACTGGGGGTCCACCTGGAGTGATGCAATCCTATACTGGCATGATGGGCTGCATCTGTCCAGGAGGGGAACCAGGATCCTAGGTGATAGGTTTAAATGCTTCATTGGCAAGCATTTAAACTAGCCAAGGGGGGAGGCACTGGAAATGAGCAGGGTAATCCTAGCCCCCAAAAAAATCATGATAGTAAGTGCTGTAAACACCAACATAGAGGTGGTGATAGGGAGAAGGGCAGGGGCAAATGGGGAAAGTGACAAAGGCAAGAAGGACAGGGATGGGACAAAAAGGAGTGAGGCCATCAGGAAATGGAGGGTAATGAGCACCAATGCCCATAGTCTGGGCAACAAGCTCCCTGAGCTGGTGGCCTTGATGGCAGAGGGATGCCTGAATATCGTAGCAGTCACAGAAACATGGTACACAGAGAACCATGACTGGGATGTTAACATACCAGGGTACATAACCTACAGGAGAGACATGCAGGGGAGAAGAGGGGGAGGAGTAGCTCTCTATGTAAAGGAAGGGATAAAAGCAACTGAACAAAAGAGTAAACAGGGAGGAGAGGAGGCACTGTGGGTCACCTTGGAGACTGGAAAGGGCACCACAGTCCGCACAGGGGTTGCGAACAGACCCCATGTCAGGGGGAGAGAATGGACAAGGATATGATAGAAGGCATTCTTAGGATGGCAGAGAAAGGGGAGATACTGTTGATGGGAGATCTGAATATGCCAGATGTTAACTGGAGCACATTTGCTGCAGCCACATTCTAGAGCAGGGCCATTCTCGATGCCCTACAGGTGGCAGGCCTCAGACAGCTAGTTTTAGAACCCACTCATGAGGGAGCAATCTTAGACCTTATACTCTCAAATGGGGTAGTGAGAGGATCTCAGATCTAGAAATGGGCTGCCATCTGGGAACAAGTGACCATCAAACAGTGTGGTTCACGTTAAACTCAACTACAGAGTCAAGCCATACAAAAGTGAGGGTACTGGACTTCAGAGGGCAGACTTTGGCATGATGGGAGAGTGCCTCAGAAAAGCACTAGCAAACAGGCTAGAAGGAGGTGTGGAGCAACAATGGGAGATCATCAAAACTGCCATCACAGAGGCAACAAGCCTTTGTGTGAAGGAAATAAATAAATCAAAATGAAAGAAAAAGCCACTATGGTTCTCAAAAGAGGTGGCATGGAAAGTCAGGGAGAAAAAGATAGCATTCAGGAAGTATAAAGAAACACAGAAGTAGCAGGACAGAGATCTGTACCAGTTAAGGCAGAAGGAAGCAGGGAGGGAAGTCAGAATAGCAAAGGCCCAAACTGAGAATAAGACAGCCAACTCAGTTAAGAAGGGGGATAAAACCTTTTATAGGTACATCAGAGAGCATAAAAAGACAAAGGGAGGGATAGTGAGGCTAAATAGAATGAATGGGTGGGTGGGCAGAGGGCGACAGTGAAAAAGCAGGGATACTGAACGAATATTTCTGCTCAGTATTCACAAAAGAGGAGAGGGAAGTGCCTAATCCAATTAACAGAAGCACTCTTGATAGGGGGGTCGATCCCAGCCATTTCAGAGAAGAAAGGGTTCTGCAAGAACTCCTAAAACTGAAGGTGGACAAAGCAATGGGGTCTGATGGAATTCACCCCAGAATTCTAAAAGAATTAAGGGGGGAACTAGTGAAACCACTGACTACTCTTTTTAATAAATCATGGGAGGATGGTGTGGTACCCAAGGACTGGAGGAAGGCGGATGTGACTCCCCATCACAAAAGTGGGACCAAGACAGAGGCAGGAAACTACAGACCTGTCAGTTTGACCTCTGTGGTAGAGAAAGTGATGGAGTCACTTCTGAAGGAAAGAATTGTCGAGTACCTAGATGCCAGTGGGGCACAGGACCCAAGGCAGCATGGGCTCACAGCGGGAAGGTCATGTCAGACGAATCTAATTATTTTTTTTGACTGGGTGACCAAAGTAGTAGACCAGGGAGGGGCTGTGGACATAGCCTACCTAGACTTTAGCAAGGCATTTGACACAGTCCCACACAAAAGATAAATAGTCAAATTAACCAGCCTGGGAGTGGGTCCCAGGGTGGTAGCCTGGGTAAAACATTGGCTGGACAACAGGACACAGAAGGTAATTGTAAATGGAGTCCACTCTGAAGAAAGAGGGGTTACTAGTGGGGTACCGTAGGGTTCAGTACTGGGTCCAGTCCTTTTTAATGTCTTTATAAGAGACATTGCAGAGGGACTGGAAGGAAAAGTATGCCTCTTTGCAGATGACACAAAGATCTGCAACAGAGTTAATACACAAGGAGGCATGGAAAGGATGAGAAGGGTCTTGGCAAGGTTAGAGGAATGGTCAGAAGTATGGCAGCTAGGATTCAATGCAAAGAAGTGCAAAATAATGCACCTGGGAAACAAGAACCCAGAGGAAGATTACACAATGGGGGGTAGTAACAACAACAAAAAAGGAAAGGGACCTGGGGGTAATCGTATCAGATGACCTTTAGGTTAGCAAGCAATGTGAGAAGGCAGTAGGGAGGGCTGGGGGTATGCTGGGATGCATAGGGAGAGGCATCACCAGCAGAAAACAGGACGTTGTTATCCTTCTGTACAGATAAATAGATACACATAGACAGTGTCGGCAGATATGGGCATATGACCCACCCAGTCTGCCCATTTGTGCTTGTAAGTTCAGTTTATGTTTTCCTAGAAGTCTGTTGCCCCTTACCCCTGACCTCCAGAATTCCTTTATGTCTATCCCATGCATTCTTAAATCCTGTGATTGTTTCAGCCCCCACCACTTCCTCTGGCAGGGTGTTCCACTTGTCCATCACCCGTTCTGTGAAGAAATTCTTCCTCATGTTTCCTCTGAATCGTCCTCCCTCCAACTTCATCCCATGCCCTCTAGTCCTGGAACATCTTTTTCGCTTAAAAATAGTGTATTCCTGCACCCTGTTCCTCCCTGTAAGATACTTGTATGTCTCTATCATATCCCCTCTCTCCCTCCTCTCCTCCTGGGAGTACATGTTCAGTTCCTTCAACCTGTCTTCATAGGACTTGTGATGCAATCCATACACCATCTTTGTTGCCCTCCTCTGAATCTTCTACCCTGTCTATGTCCTTACGTGAGGTATGGTCTCCCAGAACTGTACACTGTACCCAGGTGGGGTCTCACTAGTGTCTTGTATAGCGGAATTATGACCTCCCTTTTCCTGCTGGTGATGCCCCTGCCTATACATCCCAGCATCCTAATTGCTTTACCTGCTGCCTTGTCACACTGTTTCCCTACCTTGAAGTCATCAGAGATGATAACCCCAAGATCCCTTTCCTGCTTGGTGCATGCTATATCCTCACTCCCCAACTGATATATTGTGCCAGGGTTTTTGTGCCCCATATGCATTATCTTGCACTTCCTTGCATTGAATTTCAACTGCCAAACCCCTGACCATTCTTCAAGTTTCTGCAGGTCCCTTCTCATTCTGTCTACACCCTCTGGTGTGTCTACTCTGTTACAGAGCTTTGTGTCATCAGCGAACAGTGAAATTCTGCAGTTCTTCAGACAGTTGGTGAGACCCCATCTGGAGTACTGTGTCCGGTTCTGGAGACCCCACCTCCGCAAGGACATAGACAGGATAGAGGCAGTCCAGAAGAGGGCAACTAAAATGGTGCAGGGTCTGCAAGAGAAGCCGTATGAGGAGAGACTAAAGGGGCTTAATACAGTATGTATACATTTGAGGAAAGAAGGGAGAGGGGGACATGATAGAAACTTTTAAGTACCTCAGTGGAATCAACAAAGTCCAAGAGGGTAGCAACTTTCAGAAAAAGATACGTGCAAGAATAAGGCGACACAATTTAAAGATGGGGGGTGGTTCCGGGGCAATGTGAGGAAGTATTTTTTCACAGAGAGGGTAGTGGATGCATGGAACAGCCTTCTCGAGAATGTTGTGGGGTCTAAAACTGTGGGAGAATTCAAGAATACATGGGACAGACATAAGGCAATTCTTGTGGGGGGTAGGAAGAAATAGGCTGTAGGTTAAGTAGGATCTGCAGCCTATCCTGTAGGTAGGGAAATGGGCAGACTAGGTGGGCCAAGCAGTCCTTATCTGCTGTCAATGTCTATGTTTCTATGTAGAATGGAAGGGAAAAAAAACGGTATTGTCTAGTCCTTAAACCGGTCCTTTAACTCCTGTATTTTGCCCTGGACTCCTTCAGAGTTCTCCATTAGTCCATTGCTTCAATACTCCGGTTTTGTCAGACTTCCATATTGGGTTCCAGCCTAGGGTTAATACTTCATCTAGTCAGTGTACCAGAAAAGAAATAAGAAAATTGCTCAATCTGAGTATAGTCAAAATAAAATAAAATTGTGTTGATCTAAGTGTAGTAAAAATAAAATAAATTATGTTGTGCCCCAGCCCTTCCCACCAGTAGGCAACACTAGCATACCTTTTAAAAATAAAATTCTTGCCCTTTGCATACTCCAGTGTGATCTTCGGGACAACTCTCCTTTGCTGAAACAGGTCATCTCCTGAACTCTACTCTGCTTACTTGCAGGTCTGCATCCTGGTTTTTCTTGGAACAGGTGCAGAACTTCTGCCGGGATTGATCGTAGCTGCCTGTTTAGGCTAATTCAGTTTAGGCATGGGTGAACACAGACAGACCACCAAACAATGGCCCCCTGACAGCTCTGCAGGAGTTCACTCTCCAGTTGAAGCAAGATCCAAATACTGTTATAAACTAAGGTAGGGAATAGCAAACAGCGAGCATCTTAGACCAGCCTCTTACACACGAGGAGGCTACAGTCTTCTCTGCTGCCCTATTTAAGCGACTCTAAAATGTTCAAGAGACATGGTCCAAGGTTTGGTAGTTACAGTTCAGTGCAAAAAAGTGCACAGTGTTGCATTTGGCCAAGGGGAGCCCTGGAGAAGAGTACTAGCTCAATGGGGTCCAACTCAGCACCTCACACAAGAAAAGGGATCTCGGGGTCATCATATGTGACACCCTTAAGCAGTCAAGGTAAAGCAAATAAAATGCTGGGGTGTATAGGGAGAGGTTTTGACAGTAGGGACAGGGAAGTGATCCTCCAATGTATAGGTCCCTGGTGAGACTTCACCTAGAATACTGTGTTCAGTTCTGGAGCCCTAACCTTAGGAAGAACAGGGATAGGTTGGAGACTGTGCAGAGAAGGGTGACCAAGATGGTTCAGGGCCTCCAGGGTCTCTCTTATGAGGAGCGACTAAAGACATTGAACATGGACTCTCTAGAGATTAGAAGGGAGAAGGGTGATATGATTGAGACATTCATATTCATGAGGAGCATTAACAAAATGCCCTACTCGGAAATTTTTGACA
This sequence comes from Neoceratodus forsteri, assembly GCA_016271365.2. NCBI lineage: Eukaryota > Metazoa > Chordata > Ceratodontiformes > Ceratodontidae > Neoceratodus > Neoceratodus forsteri. The sequence goes on from CM057451.1 coordinate 1,101,897,552, forward strand.
GAATAGAAGGCTCAGCCACTAGGGGACAGGAATGGAAGTTAGGGGGTTGGAGCTTCAAAAGGGACCTGAGGAAGTACTACTTCACAGAAAGAGTCATTGAGCTGTGGAACAGACTGCCCACTGAGGTGGTGGGCACTAAAACTGTGGTGGCTTTTAAGAGAGGGTGGGACACAGTAAGAACTTTACAAGGTACTGATGTAGAGGGGGGCTAAGTCCTGGGACCCATAGAAGGCCTTGGTAACCATTGGGCAGACTAGATAGACCTATGGTCTCCTTCTGCTATCATCTTCCATGTTTCTTATAAAATAGAAACTCTACTACCCATTGGGCACTCTAGAAGGGAATTTCTTTTAACAGTGTTATAGGAACATTTAGCGGCATAAACTATTAAACTGAGTAGGAGTTTGGGAGCAATGAACATGGAGCAGAGCAGCTTGTCACCATCTTCTGCTCTGCCCCCCCATAGGCTGAATTGCTAGAGAAACAGCACTGACTCTGTGCTTTGTCATGAGGCCACTATTAACTTGATAATGTAGTTCAGTAAACCAGATGTTGAGTAAATAGAGGAATTAATGAACTAGACCAAACAGGTTTCTAGGATTCTGGAACCCATTTTGTAAATTGATATAATCGAACCTGCATGGCTGTTCTGAGCTTTGACCTGCTGCTAGTTACAGCTGTGGGATCTATACAGAATCTAATAAGTATACTGAGTTCTAACATGAGGTGGACCACACCTTCTTTAGGCAACATCAGCGATTGTGGACCTCAGTTAGACCAATGCCATCACCTCCCAATGGACAGCAACTTACATGATACCTTCACACTGCTTATATGAAACCAAATGATGGAATGATGTGTCAGTGTGGAAAAAGTCTAATTCTCTCTTTAGAAGAAGTTCTGACATTTCCCGAAACCCTAAAAAAACAGATTTCAGAGAACTGTTCAGTTTTATGAACTAGCATGGAAAATAACAAAGTACAAATCTGTTGACACTGGTTGAATCTTTATTTCTGTGTAAAATAAAAAATAACTTTTGTCAAACATTTCTTTATTGTAGATGTAGGTTTGAGAAGTTATTACACAGCACAGACATATATCATAGCATTAGAAAACACACATAATGTTTTATGCACTGTCCCAGATGCTGCAACTATTTAGGCTAATTCTATAAAGGCAGATGGCAGTGACTGGCTTGTTTATTCTTAACTTGTCAAACAACAGATAAATGCATTTTAACATAATGTCCTACATTTCACGAAGCAGAAAAATAGTAATGTTTTCAGACAGCAGTAAGGTGGATGTTATTACATAAAGAATGGCAGTGTAAGTTATTGCTACAAAACCTACTCAGTGATAGCAATCAACCATTATTCTGCGCTGTAAGCATGACAACACAACAATTATACTTTCTAAATTGTGTTCCTATCTAAGTTTGAGCTCACATCCTAGTAACATTCAAAAAATATGCTTGAGATTTTTTTCTGTAATAATCTCACTGCTAGTCTATTTGACATGCAAATGCCAGAATGATGCTGACAGTCTCCAAAATAAAAACAAACAAAATTGACACATGTGACAGAACAGACTACAGGCCCATCAGTTGAGTTCATTCTGAGCCTGAATCAGCTTCTGAGGACTGCTGCATGGACTTAGCAGCAGAAGACATCATAGACAGACCAGTGTTTTTAACTGACAGAGAAAAAATAAATTATGGTAAATCCACAAAATATGGTCTTTACAAACAACAAGGTGTACACCTAAAAACTGTCTTTAATGTAACATTTGCTGTGTATGGAATAAGAGATGGGAGAGATGGTTTAGATAATTTCTGAACCACCCAGAACCCATATCATTTTCCATAAGAGAACCTTATCAGACATTTTTTTTCAGGTTCTGATAAGATTCTGATAATTTTTAAAACATTGATTTTGTAGCCTAATATCCCCCCCCCCATGCCAGTCTTTATCAAGTAAGAAGGCCAGTGGTAATGGCAGAAAGATCCAGATGGAGGCTGGAGGTAGTGTAGTTCCCTTCCAAGTTATTTTTAGATTTATTTCCCTTCACTTACAATAGCTTAAGAGTAGACAATGACAGTTAAAACAGTTTCTGAACTTTAAATGAAAAATTCAGAAAGTTCTGATAAGGCCCTGATAACTATCATAACCTTTTATTGCTTACCAGAACCTTTTAGAATCTCTGATGGTTCTCCCATCTCTGCTGATCTGTACACATTAATCCCACTGTATGTGCACTTGTTCTGTCGTATAAATAATCCTGCTCATTATCCCACAGGTGGATATGCAACAACTGTGTTTAAGAATTAGCCAACCCTTGAAATGTATTATTCAGGCACAGTTCAAGAACTTATCCTGTATCCAGGAAAACATTTAAATATATTATTCATATTATTCAGGCACAGTTCATGAACTTATCCTGTATCCAAGAAAATGTTAAAATGAATTATTCTGGCGCAGTTCAATAAATTATGCTATATCCAGTAACATGTTTAAATATATTATTCAGGCACAGTTCAAGAACTCATCCTGTATCAGGAAAATGTTTAAATGTATTATAAAGCAACAGTTCATAAAAAAAAAATATATATATATATATATATATATATATATATATATATATATATATATATAGTAGCTAGATAGATAGATACACATACACATTTATATAATAGATGTATATCAATGGCTCAGACTTCATCTAATCCTCATGCTTCTCTCCTTGCCTGTCATGACTGGCTAGTTGTGACATTTGTCTGTTTATTTATTTATTTTAGTTAAGTTTTTGTTACCCAGGTTGGTACACAAGACAAATAAATGCCTATTTTAGATATGGTCTGGGAGTCTGTTGCTGCGGAAAGGGTTGCAATTTCACAACCTAGGCATTATGACTTTGGCAAGGGTGAGAGGGAACAGCAAAAAAAAATGAGACGAAACCTGAGACATAACAATCTCATTTTTATGTTAGTCTTTTCAGTAATAGAGATTGAGGAAACAAACATACCTACAGAAAAATAGTGAAAGTAAAGAAATACAAACTGTATCATGTCTAAATCTTATATTAAAACATTTTCCTGGATTCAAGGGAAAACACTAAGTTTTGGGGAAAACTATATTTAACTCAATTTTATGGAGCACAAAAAATTATATATAATTGGAACAAAATGGTCCCTCCTAAAAACACAGTTGTTGACCATGGCATACATGGAATATATGCTCATACAACTATGGGTGGTATGTTTCTTTTACGTAGAAAGAAACATGGTAATCCAGCTCAGTGCCTTCAGTATCTCTCAGACCGCCATCATTTCTCTTAAAGGGGAAGAGTCAGCACAAAGGGCCCCACACTAAAGTGTGGGACTGGTCCGCATGTGCACTTTGTGGGCAACATCCTTTTGTTTTATTTACTGTTTACTGTAGTATAGTAAATTATATCAGACTAATAAACAAACTCAGAGCCACAACTGGAAAATGGGGTGCTCAGTGACAAAAGTTTAACCAGTTCATAAAAGCCTATGCTTAGGTGAAATGTTAGCATGTTTGTTGCTGCATCCTGTACCCGAAAGGGTTTCATTCACTGTGGGTGAGCAGAAAATAAAACTTTGGAAGTTGCTAAAAGTTTTAGACTTCATTATTTCTTTTGGTGTGTGGGGAGTGCCATGATTTGGCTTTAAGCTTATAACAGACTAATATTGCTTATTTGCAAGCTGTCATCTTTTACTACAAATCCCAGAATCCCATGCTGATTACATCAATGCAGTAGGCAGCAGTGGGAGATCCAGTAGCCTGCAGTGCATGTTAGAGCTCTTATAATCTCTGATCAGATGTTTTCCAGGACTGCTTTTCTTCAGGGGTAAGGGCAGTTCTTTGTGATTGTACATAGCCCATGGAGGACTGTGAAACCAGCATACAAAAGATAAGAGCTTATATGAACTCGAACATGCACTGCAGGCCATTGAATCTTCTCATTGTTGCCTTCTGCACTGATATCATCTGCAGGGGATTGTGGGATTTGTAGTAAAAGAAGATGTCAGCCTACACTAAGCAAAATTAGTCTGATACAATATACTATACTGAAGTAAACAGTAAATAAACCAGCATGTTTTTGCACACAAAGTGCCCCTTGGGACCAGCCCCACACTTGAGTTTGGGGGCCGTTGGTGGTGACTGTTCCCCTTTAAGGTATTAATCAAATGTGTTAGTCCACCATGCCAGCAGAAATAGATCATACATCCAATATCTGGCAGATGCTGATGTTTTGGATGGGGAGGTATTAGCCTAACAGGAAAGCTTGCCTGGCAACAGCAGCTACTCAACACCACAAGGAGCCCTAAAGTTTCAGGCAGCAAAAATAAGACAGGCTTTTGTTCTGAAATTCTAGTGCTGTATATTGTAAACTGCACCACTACAGTAATCTTTACTTACTAGGTGTTAAACACAGTTTACAGATGAAAAGATTTCAGTTTCAAATCCATACCTGTAGCAAGGAGCATTAATTACCGCCGTAATAAGAAAAACGTTTATATTACTATTCCACTCTTCTTTGTCCTCTTCTGGTCCTGAGGCCCACAATAACCTAGATGTTAAAGCCCTGAGCCAAACCTGGAAACCCTCCAGACCTAGGTTTGACACAAACAGCTGCACCTGATCAAGTCAGGACACAAGCTCAGTGTGACTTTCTTGGCCAAGAAATCTAGATAAATTTATGCAATGTATGTGAGAGACAACATCCTGGATAAATAATTGAATATGGCCTGGTTCTGCATTTTTAAATTAGAATAAATAGTTTATTCTCCACTCCACATGTCACTACCATCCCTCGCCTGGAGCAACTGTCAGAACACAGTCAAATTCCAACAGTATGTGGACCAGTTGGAAAGCTTTACATTCCTTCCATTCAATAAGTGGTGTAAATGAGGTGCAATACTAACAAATTAACAAATTAGTTCCACGGATTTTGTTAAAAATCCTTTAATAGTACAAATACTTTAATAAATCATAACATGCCTAGTAACAAACTACATTGCACAATTGACTCTGAAACAAGGGCAGTTATCAAATCAGTTTCTCATCCATACTCATTGTGTTGAGCTCAGAGACACTTCAGTCATGGCCAGGGACCCTGGTTTTCCATTTTCACCGGTAACACCGGTAACAATCACGGAATCCTGCTTGGTTTGCGGATTTTGAATTCTTGTACCGGTGCCTCACGGAAATTGCATGTCACTGCACAGAATCTCTAAGATTTCAGCATCTCTTTCCATTTTTTTTATTTTCTCTTTCTATGTCCCCTTCTCACAGCATCAATCTCGACTTTTCAAAGATCCCTAGGCTGGGTATCCCCTAGCTTCACCCCAGGTAATGCTCAGGAGCTCCTGTGGGCCTGCCCCTATCCTGCCTGGATTAAATCCTTCCCAGGTGGGAAGGAAGGGAACCCCAGGTCACCCCTCCACACTCTGTTAGTGTGTGTCTGGCAGCTCAGTGGGTCCCTCATGGAGCCTGGTTTTGTAGTCTGGGGCACCTGGGTCCCTTCTGCCAGTGATCTATGTATGGTGATTGTTCCTGGTTTTCTGGTCTCTGTCCCTGAGGGCATTTGCACTAGAGGAGTTCCACGGAGGTAGGTCACACAGAGACATGCCACTGCTCCAGATCCTGGCTAGCTTCCTCCCTCCTGATGTCAAGGCACAATCCGATGTCGTCACACTCCCTCCTGCAGTGAGGGCTGACATGTTGTTGTGCCTCTGGCCTCCCACCAGGGGCCAACAAATGCTGAGCTGTGAACCCATCCTCCCTCCCAGGAGAAGGTGCGTGTCATTGGACAATCAAGCCTTCACCCACCAGCTGGCCCTCCAGCACCCAAGTCTGTTCCCTAACCCTGGTCAGCAGTGTCACAGGCAGAAATCCAATTCAGGCAGTTAAATTATGGATAGGAAAAACAAAGGTAGTCCACCTTAGTGGTGATGGTTCAGATTAATTCACATCTGAGTTCTAACAAGCAAAGAGACCAAGTCATTTGTAACTTGTGCATGTGGGGTGTGAGTGCTGAAGAAAGGGGATCATAGTGCTGTCACTACTGCCATCACCCCTGAGGGATGTGGACTGCATTGTTGCTACTGCCATCATACTGAAGGGGTGGGGCTGTAGTGATTCTGCCATCACCACTGATAGATGAGGAATGTAGTACTGCTGCCATCACACCTAATGGATGGGGGTCACAGTGTTGCTGCATTTGTCACACCTGAGGAGAGGGAGTCATAGTGATGTTGCTGCTGCCATCACACCAGAGGATGGGGGCTGCATAGTGCTGTTGGTGCTGCCATTGCACCTGAGGGATGGGGCAGTAGTGCTGCTTCCATCACACCTTACAGGGATAGGGGCTGTAGTGCTGCTGCTGCTGCCATCACATCTTGTACCTAAAATAACTTTCAGTTGGTACAAGGATGGAAGGTTGTGCAACAGTGGAGGTCAATATTGCTAAAATGCATGTTAGCAGAGTTAAAAATTGTTAAATAAAGTACAGAGAACCAAACACCGGTGAAACCGGATTTTGGCTTAGCAGACACCGGTGACAATACCGTTTTTTAAAATGTGCAAAATGGAATTTGCCCTTTCTCAATCCCGGTAAACCAGTGTCCCTGGTCATGGCTACGCTTTGCTCTGAGACTCATGAGGTTATCCAAGGTAACCAAAACTTGTATGGATACAACAAATGATACAGCACGGCCTTGTTGCATATCCCCTATAAATAAGATGCTTTTAACTCTGAATGCTGAATCTTTGCCTGAGTGTGGTTGTGCTTTAATAAGATCATATAAGTAATAGGACAATCCAAAATTGATATCTGATTGACATTATGTTAGCAATACCATCCAGCAGACCTAGGTTTGATTCCCACAACCTCCACTTTTTCCACCCTCTCCCCAAGTGACCCCTAGCTGCACCCCTACCTCTACATGAGAATTCCCCATCAACCTCTCCAAAGTATGCTAACTGGGACCATTTCAGTAGAGGATATCGAAGAGAGAGTGAGAGAGTAAAAGAACAGTAATGCAAATACTGGCTGCAAGATCAAGACCAACACAGTATTAAAACACTGTTGCTTGGTTTCTTGGTTTGCAAACGTGATCCCAAGGGTACACAATGCAACTTTTGACAACTCTAATTGCACCTGCAGTTATGATTTATGATGCATTGGTTCACTTATGCCTTAGTACATAGACAGGAATTAAAACAAATGTTAAGTTATCATTCCAGCATTCCAGGTAGTAACTCTCAAACCAGGCAAAACTATTTACCATACATATATATAGATATATGAAAATAGTTTACATTAGTTAATATTATAAATAGAATTTCTCATGTCACAATAATGCTCTGTACACAAAATGCTGAGATTATTTCAAAAACATGCAAAGCAAATTTACGAGAACAAATTCAACATTCCACCGAGGTGAGTTACATGTGACCACATGTAATAACAGTGCCTGCTTCGTCATGTACATAATATAAGTGGGCAGTCTGCCAGCACTAGGGTAAAACATGAAGTCATCCTGCTTGTGCAATGAGATGACCTGCTTGCATTATGCAGACGACAGAGTACGCATGGTAATTACATGCAGTAACATGTAACTCACTTTACTGTGACCATGTCAAATAAAACTACAAAACAATCCTTGTATTCAAACATTTTCAGTATAGCTCATTGGAGCACATACTACTTATTTGTCAAAGTAGTAATGCTTTTATACCTGATGTACATTTTTAAATTACTGTTGTTTAAGACTTTGAGGTGTTCTTCCTAGTTGTCACTTCCCAAAGCTTGGGTCTCTGCATTTTACTTCTGTTTGGAAGTTGCATTGAGCCCAGCCATGGGTCTTCAACTAAAACTGGCAGGTCTCCCAAATAGTGCATGCGGGAAGGCGCCCTGCTGAATACATCAGGTCTCTGCCCTGATTTCTCTACCTGCAGAGCTCCAACCATTCTTGCAGTAACTCCTATTTGGACAACATATATGCTTTGTCAGAAAGTATCCTTGAATGGTCATTTTCTGGGAAGCTGCAGGCCCCATACAGAGCAAGGGGAGGAAGTCAATTGATTAAATGGCCCAAATGAGCAACTTAAGATATTATTCCTTGCCAAGCTTAAACCTTTAACCTGCTGGCTAATGGGGGCAAAGGCACCGCTATTCTATATCTGACTTCTACTGAACAATTATATTAACATAGTATTCTATATCTGACTTCTACTAAACAGTTGTGTTAGCATACAACATTAGTATTGTCCAATTAATCATTTTTCTTAGTCTTATTTGGTATGAATATTTGTCAATAGGACATTCATATGAAATGTTCACTAGTCTTGCTTTTTCCCACTGGAAAAGGCTTGCAGTTGTCCCAGAAATGCTCTAAACCCTATATTCCATTATCATTGCACTCTTTGACTAAAGACTTTGAATGCTAACTGCACTTCTTTAATATTGCAATGTTGGTAAATTTTGAGCATGTCTAATTTTATTGAATGCGTTGCTGAATTATTAGTATACACCAAAACTAACTGGAACACACAGCCCTTGGTGTACTGTACTGCAGTTCAAATTCTTGATGTAGTCTTGCCATTAAATATTCCTGCACTGCGCTCTCTACGCACCACTCTCCCTTGCCCCACTCTCCCACAGAAGAACCATCCAGAGCGCCTCCCTCATACCAAAATTCTGGTTCAATTCTCTCCCCCCCAACCTCACTTCTGCCTGACCCCAGCAAACTCCCTTGACTACCCTCTCCGACATGGATTTGCACACCTTTCACATCCCTCATCCACAAAATGTTACCGGCTAAGCTGCCTTTTCATACCGTCTCCCCCTTCTCTGGAACAGCCTTCCCTCTGACCTGTGCCCGGCCTCCTCTCTCCCATCCATAAAAAAAACTCCTCAGGCTCCTCCTGAGCCCCCTCTGCCTGAAATGCCCCAATAGTCCTAGAACGCCCCCCTAAGCCCTACCACCTGCTAATAGAAATCTTGCAGCCGTCCAGTAAACTTTTTTCCGTGTACTGGTCAACTTTATTGTGAATGTAAAAATGTTGTGCATGGTATGTAAAATGGTTGTGTGTACTATGTCTTTGGAATTTCCTTGAGTAACTCTTCTCATTTCTGTGTACGCTCTGTACTCGGGTCGCACCTGGAAATGAGCTTCGGCTCAGTGTGCCTTTCCCAGTTATCAATTTTTAATAAACAATAAATAAATAAATAAAGTCTGCCCACATAATTGTAGTAAAAAATAGACTCTTTCTAGTTTGCTGCACAAGAATGTGAAACAGCCGGCGCATCCATGAAAATATTTCCAGTAATAACAAAACACAGGGAAATTAGTTACAAAGTTTTTGTACTGGTCTTCACCTTAAGGCCGTGGTGCTCATTTGATGTGTTCTCTCCTGTCAGCCATCAGCTAGAGGTTCTGAGGCAGTATAGTGCAGTGGGTTAAGCATCTGAGCTGCAGATCTGGAAACCTAGGTTTGAATCCCACAGCTGTCTATATGCATACTGTGTTATCCTGAGCAAGTTACTTAACTTCCTTGTGCTCCCAGATTGCATCTGGAAACAAGCTTGGCTTTGTGTGCTACTCCTGGTTAAACAATGTTCCCTGATCTGATCATTTTTTCTTGTAGGGTTGAATTTAGATTATCCTTATATATTCCATATATTCTGTTGTGCTATTGAAGTCCCACAGTAAGAAGGAATTATAATAATGCTGGCAGTATAGCCTAGAGGTTCAAGCAAAGAGCTGTTAATGAGGTTGGTACATCCAGCAGACTTGGGTTTGATTCCCACAAACTCCACTTGCATACTATGTGGCTCTGAGCAAGTCACTTAACAATCACAGTGCTCCCAGGTCACCTGGGAATAGAGCCCAGGTTTGAAAGTGAACCGAACGTGAACTGTTGATTTTAAGACTAACCAAGCTGAACTCGAACCCTGGAACATAAACTCACATCGAACTTGAACTGAACACCAACCCAAAATGTCCTGTCGAACCGCACCTGCAATATTGCCTGGATCAAGGACATTATCCTGCTGGAGAAAATCTCTGCTGTTAGAGAGCTGGTAGCTTTAATATTCCTTTTTATACTATGCCATGGTCTCCATTACCATGTTGTCCTCCACTGTGCATGGTACATTAAACTTTTAGTGCAGCCTAAAGTAAGGTGCCGTCTCACCTGCACCAGCCTCCACCCTGCAGCTCCCATTCTCTGCTCCCTGGGATGTACACAAGTGCAGGCAGTTTCAGGCCATCTCTTTCTGAAAAGCAGTTGGCAAGTGCCGCATAAAGGGGTAGTCTCAGGAATCAGCTACTAAGTACTGTGTCTGGACCAACTTATTAGTCTGAAATCTGAATGGTATTGATGTGGAACATTGCCTTGTTTTCTGTAACGCCGGCATGTGTTAACAAGGAAGTGAAACTGAATTGGTTTCCTATCCATAAAATTACTAGTATTGACCAACTGTCGAACCAAAATGAACCCAAATTAAAAAATATTTAATGTAAATGAACCAAACCAAATGCAAACTTGACTCAGATGAACCAGAACTGAACCAGAACCACAAAAAGTAGCTGAACCCGAGCTCTACCTGTGAAAACAGGCACTTGTGCTGAGTGGACTTTACCCCATCACTAAAGAATAATGTGCAAGGGATGACAAAAATACATATGAGAACTGTTTAAAAAGGAACTCCAGACCCTAGCAAATAAAACAATCAAATTCACAGCTGGACTTACCAGAACTGTTTTACAATCTTCACCCCCTAAATACAATTTTCAAGCCAGTCCACTTTTTATTGCGGAGGAGGATATTTACAAAAAAGCAAATTCAGTGTCAGAGTTCATCTGTTCCAGGTGCTTATTTCCCAGTTGATGTCATACTCATCAGTCTCATTAGTTATTCATAAGGTTAGCTCACATTCTGACTAGCTGCCCTATCAGGCCTTACTCTCTTGGAAATAGGCAGTACAGTACAGCTCAGAGCAGCACACCACTTCTGTAAAGCATGTCTTTAAAAAAAACAAACTGACATAATGAGACTTACAATAACAGTGCTTTCCTTGCAGTCAAGCACTTTAATGGGTGTTATGCACCTTCGGTCATCAATATCCCCCCAGTTACATAGAAACATAGAATTTGATGGCAGATAAGGACCGCTTGGCCCACCCAGTCTACCCATTTCCCTACCTAATGGATAAGCTGCAGATCCTAGTTAACCAGCAGCCTACTTCTTCCTTCTCCCAACCCCTAGAATTGCCTTATGAACAGTTGGGTGTTTATCCCAAGGGAATTTCCAGTTGTTTGGGTATAATTGCTTGATCCCATCCTGTTGCAATGGAAATGAATTTCTTTATTTGTTTACTGGGTAGGTGCGCTGATTCGAGGACTACTGTCAGACATGACACAGGCCATGAAGATGGCACAGTAGAATGGCACCAGCTACAAGGTGTCACAACACAGCAAGGTACAAGGTACTGGCAAAGGATGAGCAAGCAAGGCAGAACAGCCTGAGGAGTAAAAATTAAACATATTACAAAATATTTACAAAGGATGAGTGAATAATGTAGCCCCAAGAGCCAGAGGACTAAAGCAGTGACATGTCAAGCCTCAAAGACTCTTCAGTAAGGTAATAGAAACTACCGAGCAGAGGAGAGGTAACAGACTCATTTATATGCCACTCAACCAGGGATACAGATGATTACGATGCCACCAACAGAGGATTATCGTCTGGGCTGGGAATAAGCATAGGGACAAGGTGAACTCTGAGGGTCAAAGGCTGCACCTTTTTTGCAAATGCCCTTCAAAATAAACAAGAGAATATCCTGAAATTCAATTTTTTTTGCAGTGCTGTGGAATGGAGTTTTTCTTCTGCTGTCTTTTTTACTGCTGGTGGTCAGATCCCTTCTTTAAAGCAAGTTGCTCATAGTCGTACCTGCCACAACACAAACCAACCCTTGACACACATACACTGGCACCTTCACAACACTGCTTTACAATAAATATTTCCACTCAGGTGCAAGTGTTGGCGGTCTGGTTGGGCATGCCACAGAATGTGGTGGTTTGAATAAGCATTCTCCTGGTTTATCTTTTCCCAGCATCCTTTCGTACTCAAGAGAGACATAATTTTCATATGATGGTTTGTTTTTGTTATAGTCTTGTGAAGAAAGGAAACTGGCTTTAAATAGGTACTGTGTGTGTGTGTGTGTATATATATATATATATATATATATATATGTACACACACCATACATATATATATATATATATATATATATAGTTAAATAGACATTTCCCCTGAATTAATTTACTGTGTTAATTTAAGGTAAATTACAGTTATTTTCATAAGTCATTTATATACATGATATCCTGCATCTGTTGTTTAGTGGGATAAAGCTTATAAAAGAATTGGCCTTTATGGTGCCAAATGCTTATTACAAGCATGGCAGAAAGTAAGGTATATACGCTGAGAATGCCTTTCACAGCTAAAAGCTCTACAGAAAAACTCCTGTCTGCAGCTAGATGTGGAAGAAAGATGTGATGTGCATATTACAAACCAAAGCAGTTACAGTACATGATAGGATCTGTATGAATGATATCATAGCCACAGGACTGGTGCTAGATGGGAAATGTACTTGTCCATCCAGGAGGAGGCAGTCGGTAGTGGCACTGCAGCATTCCAGGAGGCAGTCTTTTGTCGCACCTGATGTACATACATTAGTGTCTTTATCACAGCTGTTGCTGCACCCAGCTACGTACTGAACATCTCCAGTCAAAAATTTCTTTCTCATCTGCATAGAAAAAAGGAATATTACATTTATTTTTAGTTCTGTCTTTTTTGTTTTCATTTTCATTTATTTTTCTTTTCACATTTTATGCATTATCACTAACACCAAAGCAGACATCTGGGAAAACTCGAGGAGTGGTCAGGGGTATGGCAGTTGAGTTTCAATGCGAAAATGTGCAATGTAATGCACTTGGGCACAGAAACACGGGGGCAGAGTACAAAATGGGTGGAGTGGTACTGACAACATCCAAGCAGGAAAGAGACCTGGGGTAATCATATCAGATCAGGGGTATAGCCAGGGATTTCAGATCTGCACACCAAGTGGACTCACTGCTACCCCTCCACCCCTTGTTAGGGTGAGCTACCCCACGGGGTGTAACCAAACAATATACAAATGTACACCAGGACCGTGTTTGTTGCCTCATTTGGCACAATAAATACAACTTTTGTTTCTCATGACAATGGTTGTTGTCATGCATGGGTAAATACAAATACCATGCATTGCTCCCTAAGACACCCACATACCAGCCCAGAGCCTGTAAAGCTGTATTGTCTTTGGGATGCAAAGACAATATTAGTGACCAGTCCTTCTAGTTTCGACTCCTAGGAATAAAATTACAGAAAGGTTCAGCATTTTCTTTGCTAGTTTCCATGGAAAAAGAAAGCAGTTCGAGCCTATTTGCTACCCACCTTAAATAAAATTGCACACCATGGAGTACATGAAGTATGCCTGCCTACACCCATGTATCAGATGACTTAACTCATTACTTTCAATACCTTCATATGAAGTCCGAGCTATCCTTTTGTGTCAGGTAAACAATGGATAATTCGGACTTCATACAACAATGGGAAGTAATGAGTTAAAGTTAGCCAGGCAGTGCATCAAGGCAGTAGAGAGAGCTAGTGGGATACTGGGGTGCAGAGGAAGGGGTACTGCCAGCACAAAGAGGGAGGTGGTGTTGCCCCTGTATAGACTGCTGGTATGACTTCTCCTTGAGTACTGTGTCCAGTTCTGGAAACCCCATCTCTGGAAGGACATAGATAGATGGAGGTGGTCAAATGGAGGGCAGCTATGATGGCATAGCCAGGATCTGCATCAAAAGCCCTATGAGGAGAGACTAAAGGACCTCAATATGTACACCCTGGAAGAGAGGTGGGAGAGATGGGATATGGCAGAGACCTTTAAATATCTCACGGGGATAAATTATGTAGAGGAGTGAAGTATATTGCAGAAAAAAGGTGATCAAGAACGAGGGGTCATCCTATAAAGCTGGAAGGGGTAGATTCTGTAGAGATGTGAGGAAATGTTTCTTCATAAAAAGAATAACGGATGCCTGGAGCAGTCTTCCAGTGGAGGTAGTGGAGGCAAAAACAGTGATGGGGTTCAGAAATGCACAGGACAGGCACAAGGGAATTGTAGTGGAAAGGAAGGGGGAGGCAGAAAGAGCTATAGATCAAGTAGGGTCTGCTGTGGATATGTAGATAGGGAAAATGGGCAGACTGGGTGGGCCAAGTGGCCCTTATTTGCCATCAGATACTGTACTATGTTTTCATGTTTATTACTTCTGTTACAATGTTATTAAGGTTATTGATGAGGTGCCTTTATAAATGAGTCTATGACTCAAAGGCCTGTAAACCGATGATCTAATAAATAAAATAAAAAAAGCAGATACAGGTCAACCCCCAATGCTGATTTCGGTTAAAAGTGTTTTAAACACAGAATTTAATTTTGTGATGAAGACTTCTAAATATGGTCTGTGTTTTCCAAAAGTATAGGACCATGGCACCTCCCTGTGTCTAGTCTAGGGAACTAGGATAGTACTTCTTGTCAGGCAAAGGAAACATTGTTTAGCCAGGAAAGGCACACTAAGCTAGAGCTTGTTTCCAGGTGCGACCTGGGAGCACAAGGAAGTTAAGTGACTTGCTCAGAGTCACACAGCATGCACGTGGGGGCTGATGGGACTCCAACCCAGGTCTCCAGGTTTGCAGCTCGGTGCCCTTAACCACTATGCTATACAGCTTCACTTAATTTGTCTCCTAGCTGACGCCTGTAGGTGTCAGTAAAATACACTGGTGTGTCCTGAGAACACCTACAGAAGTCAGCTACTGACTTCCTGTGTGCCCTGGCAATGTCTGGAGAAGTCACTTATATATTTTAACATATAGTGTAACAGAATATAATATATATTTGACTGCATAGCACCACTGGAAAGGTAATTATGTGCTGAACAACTTTGCCACTGATATTCTGGGTATATCATGTATACTTTAGGAGTTATTCATATTTGTTTATGGTATGGTGTATATGGTTTACGTTGCCTGTTTTAGAGAAAAAAAAAATTTTTGCTGTTTCAACCAGCATAGAAAAAAAATTAAATTACATATTATTCTTTGCATACCACCACTGGAAAGGTAATTTTGTGCTGAATAACCTTGCGACTCATACTTTGTGTCTAGCACTTATGGTTCTTGAGCTATTAGGATTTGTTTGTGGCATGCTGACTATAGCTTGATTATGCTTAGAAAGGCCCAGGGTTTCCTATTAACAGTATACAGGAGACAAGTGGTGCAACTTCAGAGAGCTCATGTGGAGGCAATGAGTTAAGGTGTGGTCAAGGGAGGGCCTGCATATGTCAGAAACTGCACCTGTAACTACACCACTTCAGGCCTAAGAAACAGAGAGCAGGGACATCAGATGCCACAGAGCACCAATAAGGAGACCACTCACAAACAGGAATATCCATGCTAGGAGCTGAGATCAAGCAGGACAGTGTATTAAACCATTTTGTTGGTACATATGGTCCATACAAGGGCACCATCCCCTTACAGCACATTCACCCTTGAGTTTATCTGGGAGGGCTTCACTCAGTTTCCTAGGCCCTCTGCTTAAGATGGGCACTGCTTTATTCCAGATAGTCACAATTGATTCTGGCCTGTCTCCAATTAAGGAAGCTCATGGGTGCTGTTTTGCACATGACAGGTGTGTGGTGGCTGTCTCCCCCAGCACGGTGAGATACTACCTTGGGGGATTTCATATATTTATGCATAGCATCTGTGCCAGGTGTTGACACTAGAACAATGCTGGAACCAGTTTATGATTTTCTTACAGGGACATTGTCAACCCTTGTTTCATCATGTTATTTCTAGCTGAAAACCCACACTTTATAACTAACCTGCTCTAAAATTCATTGATGTTGCTGGCTGTTTTATTTGCATCCTTTTTTAGTAGAACTGGAATACATAGTAACTGTGTCATTATACCCAACCTTGTTTTGCTTCAAATCCTTGATCTACTTTCATTGCATACTTTCTGAACCCGATGAACATCCCCAAACTGCAGTCACTGTGGATGCTGTAGTCTCCTCTCCTCCAACTATATTTTGAGTGTCTCTAGACTGTGTTGGAGTTGTTTCCAAGTCCAGGAAAGATGCAATGGGAGTTGACCAAGGAATGTAAACAGACATGTTTTTGTGTGGTAACGCTACTATGGTGGGCAGTCTGTTTTTAACTTTTTAGAAGATAAAGGGAATTAAAATCAAACAACCAGTTACATCAGTAATCTCTACATAATGTGAGCAGTCATAACATGCATTGTTTAAACTTGGAAAAAATTTGAGGCCTAAGGGGGCTGACAGTGTGCTTTTAACTGTTGAACTAGCCTGCTTAGCTGCATACACCTTTCTACATCATGTTACTAGGTCCTGGTGACCTTTTTCTCAAAACAGGCTCTGTCACCCCACCCAGCATCTGAGGGACTTTAATTTGACACTGACTGTTGCCAATGAGTGGCAGCTAGGCCTACGGGGTGGGGGGGGGGTGGTGGTGAATTGAAAGTTTCATCTGACCATGGATGCAGTTCGGAGGTGGCTCTGAGGTGGAGATGGACAGTGTCCTGCATGAGGTGCAGACTTTTTCTCCTGCATGAAGCCCCTTCCATTACCCACTGGTTATAGCAGAGACACGGACCACATGCTTCTATTGGCAAAGGGATAAGAGACATTTTATGGTCTTCTACAACATCAGTGTCATACCCCCTCCCACTGTCAGAGGCACTGTGGCTGCGGGATGCCTACACCCATTTTCCCAGAGCCAGTAAAGGAAGGCTTCATGCTCCCCAGCCCACTGGCTCAGACTGATGTGAAGTTGGGATCAGACATGATCCTCTGTGTTCCACCTAGAGGTGCAGTGCACGACCAGTAGGTGTCCCTAGTGTGAGCCAAAGAACCTGTTTTCCTGCAACTATCCTTAGTAATAAGCAGTGCAGGGAAGATAAATGTAATGTATGGAGGATTTACAATAGGTTAATTCAAAATATGCAGATTATCCTTATATGTTAGGGAGCAGGACCATAACTAACACAAGTGGCAGAGCCAAAAATTAGTGATAAAAGTCCTGTTCCCTTATGATATATTGTGCATTTTGAGTCAGACCATTGCATATTAGATTTATACAATATCAGTGTACTAGTTATTACTTTCAAATCATCTGTTTGTTTGAAGATTTAACTGTTTCTCTTTGAGTTCATCTCCCAGCTCCAGTGTTGCGCAGTGCTACTGCAATGCCATCACCATAATCAAAGCTGTACTCTGATTGGGTCAGCACGCATTGTGATGCAGCCAGCAGGGCAAGATATCATCTGTGACATACCTAGATCACAAGATTACTTGATATCTTGTGAGCTGGATATAAGACATCACTTTCTAAGACAGATAGATAGATAGATAGATAGATTGATTTATAGATAGATAAAAACCTTTATTTTTCAACAGGATTTAAC
This sequence comes from Neoceratodus forsteri, assembly GCA_016271365.2. Taxonomy (NCBI): domain Eukaryota; kingdom Metazoa; phylum Chordata; order Ceratodontiformes; family Ceratodontidae; genus Neoceratodus; species Neoceratodus forsteri. Next base: position 1,101,915,162 of record CM057451.1, read on the forward strand.
TTTTAGGACTAGATAGTCCTGTTTTACAAAGCTGTCCTGATATTCATATTTATCATTTTTTATTTCCAGTGGTGTTGTTTAAATGTAAAATACAGGCTGAATTGAACCTAAATATTATGTTTTTAAGAGTTTTCACATAGGGACTGATTTATGCTGTACAAGTCCTGCTCCCTTATTTACTTTGTGGTCAGTACAGTTTTGGGAGTTTAGTTTTCATTTTCTTATCAAGCTTACTAATTTTTTATGTTTGATAACGCGCATGCGCAAGAAACATAATGTGGCAGCTTAGGAGAGAAGCGGGTTTTGGAGGTGAGGCACTGTGGCAGAGCGTTCTTGGGCTTGGCCCTCATTTTCCAATGCAGTGGCATATTGCTGCTGACACTAGTTCAGCCAGCGTGCCACCAACTTGAAACAAATTAGCTGCTGCAATGAGGGAGCAACCTGTCATTGTAGGGTGGTGCCTTGCCTGGTATAACATTTAAAAAAAACATGGCAGTGGCTGTTGCTGTCCACTCACTGTCCCCATAAAAGCCGATGGGGGTGTCCAATCCCTCTGTTAGCATGCCCCCACCCCAATTAATTTGCTGATGGGGGAGCCCAATCCCCATCAGCATAATGTCCCTCCCCAATTTGCTGTGTGCCGAGGAGGGTGCCCAATCCCCCTTGGCATCATGCCCCCCCAAACAGCTTTCTTTGCCAATGGAGGGCCTAATCCCTGTTGGTTTAAGTCCCCTTCCCCAAAAAAGCAGGTGGCACACTGGCAGCCCAACCCAATGTGCCCAAAGCAAACCTGCAAAAAAAACAAAAAACTTCCTGCGACGTCTTTTTTTTTTCTTTCCCTGAAACAAAGAAAATGGTCCCTCGCCATCAGGTATCCTTCCCTACCCGCACCCACCCTCTGCGCACCTCGCCTCCCAACACACCCCTCACTCCATACTTACCTCCAGAGCAGGGTGCAACAATCTTCAGTGGACCGGGAATACATCTGCACTCTTCAAAGCCGACCGCGAACTGAAGAAATGCTGGTAAGCTGAATAATAGCATAAATGTTTTTTTTCAACTTATGTGGATATCTCAGCCATTTTTTGACTTTTAGCATGAAATTTTCAACATGGGATTCTTACGACCCCTCCTCATGAATTCAGTCACTGTCATGGAGTTATTCAGTCCCAAAAGGTGATTTCGTGGTCACTGCAAAGAATCACCTTTTGGGACCAATTAATGAAATGACTGTGCCACTGGTCATAAGGTGGACTCCCAAAAAGCATATGTTACAAATTTGATGAAAAAATTCCAAAAAATGACTGTGTTACGAGCGTGCATTGCGCAGTTTCCATGCACGCTCGTAACTTCAAGAATTTTGAATATTTTTACTCCACATTTTCAACATTGCAATTTTTACATTAACTCCTTATGAACAGTACAGCTGTCATTGTTCACATCCTGTCCGAAATGTGTTTTTGCATATCTGGCGCACAATGGCGCAGTCGTTGTGGGAAATCAATGTTCAGGACAGATTAAGAAAATCATAGTGACACTGTTCATGATCAGAGGTCTCAAAATGCCTATGTTGAAAATTTGGTGAAAGAACTCAAAAAAATGACTGTGTTATGAGCATGCATTGTGCAGTTTTTACACACACTCGTAACTTTGAGAATTGTAATATTTTCAATCCAGATTTCCAACATTGCCATCTCTTCACACCTCCTTATGAATGGTGCAGCTGTCATTTTTCACTTCCTGCCTGAACTGTGGTTTCGCACATCTGGCACAGAATGGGCGGTTGCTGTGAGAAATCAACATTCGGGACAGATTAACAAAATCACATTGTCGCTGTTGCTGAGCAGAGGTCCCAAATGCTTTCAGCAGGTAGGGGTAGCAAAAAGGCCATGTTTAAATTTTTTTTTTAAATTGCTATTTATACTCCCCCTCGGTGTCGGTCTCCACTCATTCAGGAGACACAGATGGCAGTCTCTTCCCGCACCGCAACCACCCCGATTCTGCCCCGGTGGACCCCATCAAGCTGTGGCTGTACCCCCCCAGGTGGGTACAGGGTGGGGCCATGTGCCCTGAGAATTCTTGCTGTGTTGGACCACCAGGGACGTCAGGGAGGTGCCAGCAATCAGGGTCACTGCTGGGTCTCCGTCAGCTAGGAGATTGACACCAGTTTTTCCTCCTTTTCTACCTTGACATGGTGCGCACCCCTAGATGTAAAGGCGCTAGGTGCCGATGTCCATCATGCATCTCAGCTGGCCCCTTCCTGGTGACAGGACTTGCAGTACCCCGGGCCTCTACCCATGGTCAGGCAAACTGCTGACCTTGGCCTCCCCCCTCTCCCCAGAGAAGGCAAGCAGTCGTGGGACGCTCAAGCCTTTCTCCCCCAGCCAGCACTCCGGCTACCCGAGTCCGCTCCCCAACCTGGGTTGCTGGCGTTGTAAGCAGAAATCCAACTGCTGCGCCGACGGGCCAGCAGTATGTTGAAAATTTTTAGTACAAATACCAAGAAACGCCTAGGGCGTTAGAGGTTCCTAACCATAACGTCCTACCCTGTACAGACTGAAAAGCATTAGGGGTGTGCCTTTGGATTGCTGGCTGTAATGCTCATGCCACTCCACCCCCACCCTGCAGCCAGTGACAGGCATCGAAGTGTGCCTTGGGCTCTTCAGCCCCAAAGTTCACCCTATTCTCCTATACTGCACCCATTTCAGCGCATGTCCTTATGCAATAGGGTGACTGTAAAGCCGAACACCCCAAGGCACACCTCAACACTTGTTGGTGTCTGCAGGATAGGGTGAGGTGAAATGGCATGAGCGTAATGGGCGATGACCCAAAGGTATACCCCAGTGCCTGTCCATCTCCGCAGAGTGGAGGTGGGATTGGCGTGAAGTTCAATACTTCACTGCCATTCCTATTCTGCATCTGTCTAACTCCAGCACTTTCAATGCTAATACCAGCAAGCAAACATTCAGCATTGAGAAATGCTTGTTTTAATTTACATTTTATTGAGGTTGTAAGTTCGAGACAATACAGTCAATCATTACAAATGTAATGAGCACAATGGCTTAACCATATTTGATAATCAGTTGACATATGAAGAGCAACATGGATTTAGGTCTGGGCACAGCACCACTACAGCACTACTCGAATTCACGGGCTATATCCACAAATCTTTCGACCAAGGTCATCTTGTTGGGGCAGTGTACATAGATTTAACAAAATCCTTCACTATGGTAAACCATGTGCACCTTACCAATCAACTAGCTGCCACTGGTCTCTTCACTGACACCGTCATGTGGTTCCGTAGCTACCTACACAACCGCTCACAGCAAGAGAAGATAGGTACTGTCCTCTCTGACAGTAGACCTGTTTGCTCGGACGTCCCATAAGGGTCTATCCTGGGCCCCCTCCTATTCAGTTTATTTCTGAATAGTCTCCCTCTTGCTTGCCAGGGACATATCTTTATGCAGATGATGCAGTTGTCTTTTCCAGTGGCTCTGACCCTTGTGTTCTGCGAGTCAGCTTCTGCGAGATTTTTCCAGCATTGAGAAATGGTTCAATGACCACAAATTGATCATGAACTTGCAAAAAGACTAAGACTGTTCTCCTGCCCACAAAAGAAAAAACATAAACAATACCATCTCTCAGTTTGCAATGATGCAGGATCACCACTGGAACTTGTTCAACATTTTAAATACCTGGGAATCACGGCTAACAACATTCTATCCTATGCCATCCACATTGATAACACCACCAAAGCTATCAATACATGCATTGAGCTCCTCCATATGTGCAAGCTTAGTTTGACACCTGAAGCCCTAAGTATAGCCGTGCACAGCTCAGTGGTTTCCCTAGTGGACTACGGGCTGGCTCTCTATGGCTCGACTACTGACACATCCCTACAGAGCATTAAAACTGTGCTAAACAAAGCTTGTTGGCTTGTCACAGGCACACCATGACTGACTCACATCAGTGACCTATATGCCTGGGCAAACTGGCTCCAACTCAGCGGAAGATTAAAGCACCAAACATACCTATTGGCCCAAAAAATTAGCTTAAGTATGCTGCCCTCTGGGGTCCACCAGCTTCTTGTTTTGCATCAACCGTGACCTTATTCAGAGCTCAGAGAACCAGTTCTTCATTACCTGCTGTTGCCATACCTCCCAAGGCCAAAAGTCCTTCGCATACCGAGCCCCCCCTCTGGTTCAGCTCCATTCAGGATAATATAGCTAACATTCCCTCCCTGGGTGCCTTTAAACAGAACCTTAAGCAACAAACAATATCTTGATTCCACCTTCCAGTCTTCCAGCCTCAGAGGTGAGTGTGCAACCTGTTGAGCCATGACACTGATTAATTATAATAACATGTCAACATCAAAGTAAACAGTGATGTACTTGTCAGTGTTCCGGTGAGACGGAGAACCACAACAATTGGCAGCACATCCTGGTGATTTGTGGTGGTGCAGCTGGAGATGGCCAGCCTGAGACTTACACAGCAAAACAAACAGGTTGCAATCAAGAAGAAAGATGTCTGTTACCAGAGATTTCATTCAATCACAAGGATTTATTCCACAGTGTTCAGGTGAGACGGAGAACCACAACAATTGGCAGCAATTGGATGTTGAACCTGGCTGTTGCCTTTGCTTCCACAGCCTTGTCCATCCACCAATATTTTCATGAAGCAGTACTTCTTAAAGCCTATTTTGAACTTCTCTCCTTTCAATCAACTTGAAATCAGACATACTAAAGCCAATTTTTACAAAACAGAGCAGGCCAAACTTTGGGGTGATGGAAGAAAATTCTGGAACTCCATCAAGAGTCTCCTTGGCAAGGAGGACAAGGCCGTGCTGACCATGATAGCTCATAATGATTTGACGCTCACCGACTTTTCCCAAATAGCGAATGCTTTCAACACTTCCTTCACTGACCTAAGCCACTTACTCTCCTCACTGGACTCCTTGGCTTAAGTTTTTGGCTGTCCTCCTGCTCGGGACGGAATATCGTTGGCTTCACCACAGACTCCCAAGCTCTACTTTAAGTTCATGTCAGTTAAGGAAACCCTCAAATACCTTAACTGGGTTATTGTCAAAACTACAATGGGAAGTGACTCCATTGATATGCGACTAGTTGCATCTGCCCTTGATATCGTGGCCCTACCCTGTCACCACCCTATTCAACCACTCCCTAAGGTATGCTGAGTTCCCCAGCCTATGGAAAATTGCAACTGTTACCCCAGTATATAAAGGAGGGGACAAAAACCCTTATTAACTATCAGCCCATCTCCATACTATCCCCCCTCTCCAATGCACTGAAGCGAATTGTCTCAGACCAGTTGCTTGATTTCCTTGGTCAACACAACTTACAATGCCCACAACATGTCTGTTGCGCGGCTTTGACTACACCATAATTCAAATGGCATATTGACCTGGTAACCTACTGGCTCATTCTAAATCATAAAAAGACCAAATCAATGCTCATCACCTGCCCCCAGAAAGAGAAGAAGGTGCCCCTCCTTGAAATCCAGACCAGGGAAGGTACGATCCTTGATCAGGTTGACACCTTCAAATACCTTGCGGTCTACCTCAGAGACATACTAACCTTCTCCCACCATATTGAGAAAGTCATAAAAGTGGTCAACAGGAAACTTGAAACACTCTACAGGCATAAAGCATACTTGACTCCTAACGCTCACAACCTTGCAGCTTCTGCATTTATCCTCCAGGTTATTGAGTATGGTCTGTTGGTCTATGGTGCAGCACCTGATACGATCCTAAATAGAATCAAGGTACTACTCAACAAGGCCTGCCACCTTGCCCTGAATGCCAATAGGTTTACCCATATTTGAAGTCTTTACTCCAATGCTAACTGTCTACGCCTTGAGAAAAATATCAAATTCCAGTCCTGCTTCATGGGAAAGAAAGCCCTCTTGGACCTTACACCCCCCCATCAATGCAGTCTCTCTTCCAACAAGCTGCCAATACAACCTTACAAGAAAAATCTGTAGAAATGCCCTCCATGTTCCATTTTGTAGGACCAGCCTAGCAATGAGATCCTTTTGCCGACGTGCCCCTCACTGGATGAATGAACTTCCTCGCTCACTAGTAGAGCTACCCAAAATTAAACTGTTCCAACTGGAATTAAGAAAATACCTTGCCCCTCCCTGTTCTTGTCCTTGCATAGTATAACCTGCCCTATGCATTATCTCTGCTCCGCACACCCCTTCGATCCCTCCCCTCCCCCTCTCCTCTTCCCCACACAACCACCCATTCCCCTCCTTTCACCTTCCCACTTCCCCTACTCCCCTCACCCCCACACTAACCCCAACTCCCTCCTTACTAATACCCTCCTCTATCTCCCACTTGACCTACTGCCTTCCCCCTCTCAGATTTAGATCTCCCACCCTTCTCTCATGACTACCACTGTGCCTCTCCTCCCTAATGCCACCTGACTACTCTCTATTACCTTTCACAGCTCATCTCTTAGTGCACGATTTGTATCCTGTGCTCGGACAACCTGTAAATATCAGTATTTGGTCTTGACAATGCTAACACTGCTGTTTTACTTTACTTCATCACAGTTGCTATTTTTATATTGTATTAATATTTTTGTATTGTTACTCTGTTTGTACCCCCCTGACGTGGAACCATTGTAAATGAGCAATGCTCAAAGGTGTCTTCCAAATGATCAAATAAATAAAAACAAACAAACAAAAAAAACAACTTACAGACATGACACCTGGTAGGTGTAGTTTTTCTTAGATCAAATAAACTTGTTGTATCCACTTTATTGAACCCATTCATAACCTTAAAAGTCTCAATCATCCCCCTTTCTCCCATCTATCTCCTAGTTCAAGAGTACGTTCTGCACCCACTTTGGATATCTTTAAACACAGATTAAAAACATATTTATTTACACAGGTCTATCCAGATTATTAATTAATTTTAGATCCTTTTATTTGTTACTGTCTTATTTATATTTTAAGGTATTTATTTGCCTGTTTTTTTTTTATCTTCGAAGTGAAATCTGTCTTTTTCACTGTTTGTTAGGTGCCCTGAGCTGTTGGAAAGGGTGCCATATAAGTAAAATTTGCCTTGCTTGGCCTAGTCAGTACATGTTAAGACTTTCCAGTTTTGCCACATACTCATTGTCATGTTACCTATGGATCACCTTTGTGGCTCTCCACTGCACTGTTTCTAATCCATCCCTATCTTTCTATAGGCACCGGCCCCAAGAATTGCACATGGTACTGCAGGTGTAATCTGACCAGTAACCCATACAGCAGCAGTATTACCTCTCTCCTTCTGCTGGTACTCCCTGTACCTATGCATCCCAGCATTCTGTTAGCCCTCCCATGTGCCTTATTGTATAAGTTTATGGGTCCATTTCGGGGGCCTCTTATGGATATAAGAGTGTCGCGCTGTGCATTCTTAGGACCAGAGGACTGTGAACCGAAGGTGAGCAGTTCTGTGGTCCCTAGAATGCAAGAGGTGACACTCATAGATCTATATGAGGCCCTTCAAATGGACCAATAAAATCACTGTAGATCATTCACTGTATTAAATTTAAAGAAATCCTTTTTTATTTAAAATGCTGACAGCATGAGCGGTCAGTGAGAAGCCCATTACTGTGGCTCAGCACACGAGGTACTCTTATGGTAGTAAAAGTACCTCTCGTGCAACTGAAGTGAGGGCTGTGATTGGTCAGGGACATTAAGTATAATATTGGTAAGAACTGTTATAGAAACTTCCTTACTTTGATAACCCTTATTAATGTTTTCCATGGCTATGAAACCTAGATGTAAAAATGTTTTGTCATGGCATGGGAAGGGAAAAACTCTTTTGAAAATAGTGATCAGAGTCCTTTACCAGAATTATACATAGTTGGAATTTTTTTCATTTAGTTTTATCAAACGTTTTACCAGGAAAGGCATTCTAGATGCATCCTGGGGGGAGAAGTACATGTCAAAAATGTATTTGTTAATTACAAGGCAGCTCACCAGGGCTCAGCCCCCAAATCTCTGAATTAAGCACCTGTAGCTCTGGTATCCCTTTCACTGACCTATAGTGGGTATGAACAGAGCAAATTATGGAAACTAAAATGTGGAGATCCAAAAACATAGCGCTGTATGTAAAAGCCCTACCTACAGAGTGATGTGCCTCATTTGCTTCATAAATGCAATTTAATACAGTTTTGTCAGGTTTAAATGATGTCTCCAAATGTAAACAATCCGAGACATGTAGCACTGAAATAAATGCCTAAAATGGCCACAACGTCAGTGCATGATGATGTTATTGGAGCAACTGAGCTTTGGAGCTAGCATTCACTTTGAACAGGGTTATTATAAATACTGTATATTCATGTCTTTATATGAAGATTGCATTTCTTGACAAAATCCTGTGCTGTGCATGTGTGAAATGGTTGTCACATATGCACAGTAAAGGATTTTGATAAGAAATGGCATAACTATATTTATAATGTTGCTATTCAAAGTGAATTCTCACTGAACACGTGGCTCAGCTGCTCGGTCTGTGCCCAGAAGAAATCCACACACGTTGTGTCAGGATACCAAACTGTTTATCAGAGTGAAATCCAACAGTGTAGATGTAGCAGGCACCCTCCCTCAATTATCAGTCAAACGTTTTTGAGTGATACTAGCGCTTTCTCAAAGTGAATGCTAGCTCCAGAGCTTTTTGCTCCGATGATGCCACCATTTTAGACATCTACTAGAGCTCGGCATTTGAATTCAAGGCTGGAGTTTGTTTACATTTGGGGACATCTTTTAAACTTGATAAAGCTGCATTAAATCACATTTTTGAAGCAAATCTGGTACATCCCTTTGTCAATAAGGCTCTTACCTACAGCGCTATGTTTTTGGTTTTTCAGATTTTGAGTTAAAGGACAGCCTGTTGAGTTGGTGTCCTCCCTGAATCTGAGGCTTGCTTACATTGCCACCTGTGGTCACCCAGGATGTTGCAGCATGGCGGAGTCCATCTACCCTTCCTTCCTTCCCAAGGTGGAGAGCGTCCTCTGCAATGCTCAACTCACCTCCCCCGCTGGTCCTCCAACTTGGGCTCGTTCTCAAACCCAGGTCATCTGCATCACGAGCAGCAGTGTTACTGCTGCGCCAACAGGCCAGCTCTACCACTATGCATATTTTCTTGACAATAACTAACATCTTTTGAATTATACTGTGGGTGGGGATTCAGAAGGATCCTTCCAAGGTGAGCCTGCCCCATTTTCAAGCTGGAAGGGCATCTAACCATTACATCATCTACTAGATTGTCTAACAGCACCTGAATGTCACGTCCAAAATAAGATGCAACTGCAGGAAATAGGATGCAAATTGCATTGGCATCAGTTTGTTACAGCAAATCATGACTTGCTGTCACAAACAGATTAATCTTTTGAAAGTGGCAGTAGGGCTGCTTTGACACAATCAGGAGGACACAGACAAGAGATGCAGGCACCATGTGCATTTTTATGTTTCCTTGCACGCATGTGCATGAAACATAGTGCCATCATCCGAGTTTTCGGAAGTGTGGCACCCTGTCTTCCAATTCAGTCAGCGTGTTTGCAGGCACGGCCACAGTTTGCCAATGAATGCTGCAGCTGTCTATGACAGCAGTTGAAAATGCAGTGCCGTACAGTTCAAAGGGAGGGCTACGCTTCAGTGAGCAGCGATAAGATATCACATGCTCATGCGCTCCTCACACACATACACTCATGCATATCGGGCGTAATGGGTCTGTTTGTAAAAAAAAAAAAAAGCTGCGGTCATAGAAAAGAAGAATCTGAACTTCTATGGTTCAGATTTGACTGCTGTAATCTTGAAACGGGCAGTACAGATTTATCTTTAATTGGTTAATTTGAATGATTTATGCATATTTTGGTACAGCAGAGTCACAGTTAGTCAGTCTGGATTTTTCCGCAGTGTACATTTTTTACTTTTAACTGTATTCTCACTCATAATCATTATGCCAAAATGCTGTGTAGTTTATGGATGCAGAAACATCTCTTCTACTTCAGTTTCTCTGCATCTTTTCCCGAAAGAGCAGTCTGACCGTGACAAATGGATTTCATTTGTGAACTGTCTCAGAGTAAATTTTACTGTGTCCAATCATTCAGTGATTTGTAGTTCGCATTTTACCACAGATGATTTTGAAATCAGTGGTGAAGTCAGACAATTAGTTGATTTTCGTGGTAGTCCTGGGTAAGATGTATAGAGATACTTCACTTGTTGTTTCAGTTTACTTTCCTTGTAATTACTGTACTGTTTACTCAGCAAGTATGCTGTAGCATTAACCTTACAGCCATGCTATCTAGATTCTCAGTGTGTGTGTGTGTGTGTGTGTGTCATTTGGGGGGGGATTAGTGACCATCTACAATCACTATTGTTCCTGGAATGTGCTTTAGTGAGTCATTGATATAACAGTTCCTTTCACTCAAATCCTTTTCATTACTGTCTTGCCATAGTTGTGTCAGTGTATGATAATGTAAATTTCCATTTTTTGTTCTTTCAGTTTTGACCAATATACTCGACTTCATGCATGCAATGCTATTAAAATGTCTCTTGCTTTTACAAGTTGCTAGTTTGTTTTGCACAATGCAGATATCATCATGCAGTACGACTAGTGCCAGAGACATATACATTCTGTGCAAACATACGAACATACGAAATTTGCCAGCAGATAAAGGCCTAGAGGTCTATCAAGTCAGCTTGAATGTGCAGCTAGCACCCCCTATTCTACAGCTGCCCCTCCCTTCCACCCTTCCCCTTCATTGACCCTCCCCCTTGTCCTGTCCCATCCTCTTTTGAAGCAGTCCACCGTTCTACTGGATACCACTTCTGCAGGTAACGCATTCCAGCCAGCCACCACCCTCTCTGTAAAAAAGTGTCTCCTTATCTCCTTCCTGAACCTTCCTCCCTCCATTCTCATATCATGGCCCCTGGTGTCCCTCCCCTCCCTTACTTTGAACAGGCCCTCTGTACCTGTCTTGTTTATTCCTTTCATGTACTTAAAGGTTTGAATCATGTCCCCCTGTCCTCCTCTCCTCCAGTGAGTACATGTTCAACTCCCTCAACCTCCTCGTATGATAAGTCCCCAGCCCCTTGATCATCTTTTGCCCTACGCTGCACCCTCCAATAACTAAAGTCCCTCTTCGAATCGGGCACCAGTACTGCATGCAGTACTCCAGGTGTGGTCTCACAATGACCCATACAGTGGCAGAATCACCTCCTCCTTCCTTGAAGATGTACCCCTTGCAATACAACCCAGCATTTTGTTGGCCTTTGCAGCTGCCTTCCTACATTGTGCTGAGTTGTTCATTGACCCTGTAATGAGCACCCCCAGATCCTTCTCCTCCTCTGTCTGGGCTAGCTGCACTCCCCCTAGCTGGTAACTTCTCCTTGGGTTCTTTATCCCAAAATGCAGCACCTTGCACTTTTTGGCATTAAGCCCTAGTTGCCAGGTGTCTGACCAGGTTTCAAGCTGCGGATCATCCTGCAACCCCTGCCATCCCCCTAGGTCATCCACCACCGCTCCTACCTTGGTATCATCAACAAACAGACTGCTCTGCTCTTGATGTCCAATGATATGTCTGCAATGAATATCCCAAACAACACTGGTCCCAACACGACCCTGTGGAACACCGCTCGTCACTACCCTTGGGTGTGAGAGCTCCCCACCCACCACCACCCTCTGTTGCCTTTCCTGAAGCCAGTTCCCTACCCATCTCACCAGCTTTGCACCCGCCCCTGTGCTTTCTAACTTACTTCCCAGCCTTCCATGCGACACTGAGTCAAATGCCTTACTGAAGTCCAGATACAGGACATCCACTGTATGGCCCCTGTCCAGTTGCCTAGTTACCCAGTCATAGAACTCCACCAGGTTGGTTTGGCAGGATCTGCCCCGAATGAAGCCATGCTGTCTGCTGTCCTGTAGTCCTTTGGCCTGTAGAAGGGCCACCAGCCTCTCCTTCAGGATAGTCTCCATTAGCTTACCCACGATGGATGTGAGGCTCACTGGTCTGTAGTTTTCCGGTTCATCCTTGGGGTCACTCTTGTGGAGGGGCACCACATGAGCTATCCTCCAGTCCTGAGGTACACACCCCGAATGTAGTGAGGCATTAAATAGCCAAAGGCCCTGCAAGGACCTCTTCCAGCTCCTTCAGTACCCTGGGGTGGATGCCATCTGGGCCTGGTGCCTTGTCCACCCTCAGTGCCTTCAAACCCTCCCGAACTCTGCCCTCCATGATTTCCCCATCTGTCACTCCCTCCCACCTGTTTCTGCCATTTCTCCCCCTTGGGTGTCATCCCCCTCTTCTCTTTAGTAAATACTGAGCAGAAGTACTCATTTAGTGCTTCTGCTCTATCGCACTTCTGTTCTACCCCAACCCCCTCCTTCCTAATCTTACTATGTGGTCCTTACAGCTCCTTTTCTCCCTGATGTACCTAAAGAAGTCCTTCTCCCCCTTCTTAATGCCTTGTGCCAGCCTGAGTTCCATAGATGCCTTGGCTCCCCTTACTGCCCTTGTCACCTCCTTCAATTCCGTCAAGTACTCCTCCCTGTCCTCCCTCCCTGTTTTCTTGTACTTCCTAAAGGCAGCTCTTTTCCTCCTTACCTTTTCCATTACCTCCTTGCTCAACCAGCTTGGTTTCTTAGCCCTAGCCTTCTTGCTCTGGGCCTTGCAGCAGGTTTGGTTGCCTCCACTATCCCCAGCTTTATGAGCGCCCACCTCTGGTTAGTGTCCATACTAGATTGAATTCTGGCCAGGTAGCCTTTTACCACTTCCCCCATCCTCCCAAAGTTGGCCCTCCTGAAGTCCAGCACTTTTGTGCCTGATTCCACTTCTTCCTTGCCCATATCCAGTGTGAGCCATACTGAGTGGTGGTCATTCTCTGACAGCGGTTCCTCCACTGTAAGTTCTCTCACAAAGTCCCCATTTGCCAGCACAAGGTCAAGGGTATTCCCTAACCTGGTTGGTTCACTGACCATTTGCAGCAGGAAGCTGTCCTGGAAGGCATCCAGCAGTACCTGCTCCCTTCTGTTCCTGGTTGTTGAGGTACTCCAGTCCACTCCTGGCATGTTGAAGTCCCCCCACAATCACCACACTACCCTTCTCGCAGGTCCTCCTGATCTGTCCTGCTAGTTCCCCTGTCTAACTCCTAACTATAGCTTTTGATTTAAAGTACAGCGTGTATGAAAAAATAGGTACATCGGCATCTATTTTAAATGGTTTCTATCCTGCTCCTTTGTATATGTGTTGCTAGCTGTATTTAATTAATGGACTGCTGCTCCATTCATTACTTCCATAGCTATTACAACATATTCCAGCTGATACAGGGAGGGAGGGAGGGAGAGAGAGAGAGAGAGAGCGAGAGAGACACCCTGATCTCTCTCTCTCTCTCTCTCTTATTCTCCACAAATGTTGCAGCTTGACCAATTTTGCTCCAAATGCTGCTCTTAAACAGTCTGGCTTCAAACTGCTGCTTAGGTACGGAGATTACTGTGCCACCAATGATCTGTTTCAAACTCCCGTGGGGTGTTTTGTTGGGTGAGCCCAATGGGCTATGTAGCCCATATGAAAATAAAGTCAGAAAAATGAAATACAGGCTTCTTGTGTTCTGACTGCCACCAGTGTGTGATTATAGTACTTTTATCCTGAATTGTTCGTTCTATTTGCTGTAACTGATATTGCATTTATTTTCATAGTACATGTTCTTTATGCCATTTTAGATCAAAAGTACATAGTTTATAAAATAGGTGAGATATGCCATTCATTCAAACAGCATCTAATTCTACTAAAGAAACAGTATTTATGCAATCTTTAAATAAACAGATAATTGAGGAACTATACAACACTTTCAAAAGATGTTTTTAAATTAAGTTTATATCATAGTTGCCTTTATTTGCAACCTGTAATTTACATTCTATATTAGATGTGAATCCTTTTTCTTTTTCTTCTTTTTTATTCTTTAAATATCATTTGTTTGGACTCCTGCTAGAAATCAGCATTCATGAAGCCATCCCTTCCCCCATCACTCACGCATATACACGCACCCACTAAGCACATGTAAGTGCAGATGTAAAAACACTAAGTAAACTAAGAATTTTAGTTTTCTTTCTTTTTTTTATCTAAATGAAACAAAATCACTTTTGACATAAACCCCTTTATTTAATTTGTTTGATGGTGAGGTCAATACAAACGGTATGTAACCACTGATGCTTGCCACACAGAAGTGAAATGTGCGCTATGTACTTGATTTCTGCTTGATCATCCTATGGCCATATATTAATGGTATTCCTCAGTCAAGCAAATTCCTTGTATAGCACTGTTAAGGCTTTTTAAGGATATTTATGTTTCAGACAGCACAGTACCGAACTCTACTTTTTTTCAATAATTGGGAGTGAGGGAGGGAAGGAGAGATTTTCCTAATTACTGCTCAAGGGCCTGTGATCAAATTCAATACCTGCTACTGTGCTGCAAGAAGGGAGATGGATTTTATGTTACGAACTTGCTGCACACAAACATGACTATATTTTTGGGTAGACTTGTGTTAAATTTACTGTAAGACATTGTTCCATGTTGTGCTTATTCTTATTTGATATAGGTTGCACTGTGGTTGTCCTTTCAAATTACTATATCCCAGCCTTTAAGTTTAGTTAATTTAAAATGTCCTGACCCTCACAGTCACACTCAGGAATGGGGAGCATTCCAAAATATACAGTAAGATAAAACTGTAAAGAATAACACCTTCAGCCCCTCAGCCTTCCGTCACCCCATGCCCAACAAGCCCCACATTATTGTGAATAAGCTTGCAAGTTGAAAACATAAAATGCATCTCCTCTCCTGCCTCGCAGACTTTATGTATTCTTTATTAACCAGTCAAAGTGTAATAGGCAATTATTTGGCTATTTTCATGCACAAAAAGTGTCAAGTTCTGATTGGGAAAGGCATGTAAGCATTACATTATATAGTGTAGCCACTTTAAAAACCAAATTATCGACCTTCCTCCCCTGTACTGAATACAAAATAGAGTACTGAATTATGTATTTTTTAGTGAAAATATATAGGTTTATAGTAGTGTTGAGATACAATCATAAGCACAGTAAAAATGGTAAAATTTAATTTCTACCCTGTGGAAGAAATAGGGGATACATGATGGGCAGGAGTGTGATATGGAAAATATTTTCACTCCAGCAGAGCGAGCTCTGGAGGGGGTGGCTCAGTCAAGCGCATTTTATTTCAGCGCTATACTCTTCAGCACTTTTCAATCAGTCACTGTTCATTTCATCGCTTCCACAATTGGCAGGTGCTTCACTTCAGCGCTTGACCATTTCAGCGCTTTCCAATGTGCTGTGATGAAGGTGGGTGATGGCTGGGAATGGGATGTGGCTGCTGGAGGCGGGAGATATTCCCTCAGTGATTGGGGGGGGGCATCTGGATCTGTTTGGTTATTTGGACCGAGTAATGCCCTGTTTCTCTGCCTGTTTTGGCTACATTACCCTAAGAGCTGGAAGACTGTCTGTGTAAACACCGCTTAATATACAGTTTATTACAGGAAGTTGAAGGCAGACAGGCAATTATTCATAAAAAGACCATGGACGCCGAAAGTGCTGACTGTGGGGGCACAGCCATCCTTTTCTGTTTTAAAAAACAAACAAACAAACTTTTCTCTAGGCAGAAAAAAGATATTGGAATGGTGACCATAAACGAGAGCTTTACAAGTGTATGCAGAGATCTGCATAGGGAAAGTTTAATGTGTTTACATTTCCTAAATGTCAGTGTTGCAAAATTCAGCTAAGAATAGTTATGATCCAATTTTGAACATCGACTCTGAAGGAGCTGAACTGCTGCCACTGAAATCAGATGGTGCTGTACTAAGACAGTGCTCAATTGGGTGGCACTAAGGTGACACAAAAGAAGCTGGGAAGGCAGTCGGAAGAGCAAAGGCCCAAACCGAGGAAAAGATAACCAACTCAGTTAAGAAGGGGGATAAAACCTTTTATAGGTGCATCAGGGAGTGAAGGAAGACCAAGGGAGGGTTAGTAAGGCTTGATAAAGAGGAGGGAGGGTGGGTTGAGGGTGACGGTGAAAAGGCAGAGATACTAAACAAATATTTTTGCTCAGTATTTACAGAGGAAGTGGGGGAGGTACCTAAAACAAACAGTAGAAACACTCTGGATACAGAAGTTGATACCAGCCCATTTACAGAAGAAAGGGTTCTGAAAGAACTCTTAAAACTGAAAGGTGGACAAAGCAATGGGGCCTGATGGGATTCATCCCAGAATTCTAAAAAGAACTAAGGGTAGAACTAGTGACACCACTGACTACCCTCTTTAACAAATCATGGGAGGATGGGGTGGTACCGAGGACTGGAGGAGGGCAGATGTGATTCCCTTCACAAAAGTGGGAGCAAGGCAGAAGCAGGAAACTACAGACCTGTTAGTTTAACCTCAGTGGTAGGGAAAATAATGGAATCACTTCTGAAGGAAAGAATTGTTGAGTATCTAGAGGCCAGAGGGCTCAGGACCCAAGGCAGCATGGATTCACAGTGGGAAGGTCATGCCAGACAAATCTGATAGATTTCTTTGACTGGGTAACCAAAGCAGTAGATCAGGGAGGGGCGGTGGACATGGCTTACCTAGACTTTAGCAAGGCATTTGACACAGTCCCACAGAAAGATTAAATACAAGTTAGCCAGCCTGGGAGTGGGTCCCAAGATGACAGCCTGGGTAAAGAATTGGCTGGAGAATAGGACACAGAGAGTAATAGTAAATGGAGTCCACTCTGAAGAAAGGGGGGTTACTAGTGGGGTACCGCAGGGTTCAGTATTAGGACCGGTCCTCTTCAATGTCTTTATAAGCGACATTGCAGAGGAACTGGAAGGAAAAGTATGTCTCTTTGCAGATGACACAAAGATCTGCAACAGAGTTGATGCACAAGGTGGGGTGGAAAGGATGAGAAGGGACTTGGCAAGGTTAGAGGAATGGTCAAATGTATGGCAGCTTAGATTCAATGCTAAGAAGTGCAAGGTAATGCACCTGGGGAAACAAAAACCCAGGGGAAGAGTACACATTGGGGGGTGAGATACTAACAACAACAAAAATGGAAAGGGACCTGGGGGTAGTCATATCAGATGACCTAAAGGTGGGCAAGCAATGTGAGAGGGCAGCAAGGAGGGCTGGGGGGATACTGGGATGCATAGGGAGAGGCATCACCAGTAGAAAACAGGAAGTTATTATCCCTCTGTACAGACAGTTGGTGAGACCCCATCTGGAGTACTGCGTGCAGTTCTGGAGACCCAATCTCCGCAAAGACATAGACAGGATGGAGGCTGTCCAGAGGAGGGCAACTAAAATGGTGCAGGGTCTGCACCGGAAGACATATGAAGAGAGACTTAAGGAGCTGAATATGTATAGCCTCAAGGAAAGGAGGGAGAGGGGGGACATGATAGAAACTTTCAAGTACCTCAAGGGAATCAACAAAGTCCAAAAGGGTAGCATCTTTCAAAAAAAGAGGTGTGCAAGAACAGGGGGACACAATTTGAAGATAGAAGCGGGGGTGGCTCAGAGGTAATTTAAGGTAGTATTTTTTCACAGAGAGGGTTGTGGATGCATGAAACGGCCTTCCGGAGGAGGTTGTGGAGTCAAAAGCAGTGATGGAATTCAAGCATGCATGGGACAGTCATAAAACAATTCTAGGGGGTGGGGGTAGGAAGAAGTAGGCTGCTGGTTAAGTAGGATCTGCAGCTTATCCATTAGGCAGGGAAACGGGCAGACTGGGTGGGCCAAGCAGTCCTTATCTGCTGTCAAAATCTATGTTTCTATATGTTTCTATGTTTCACTAGAGTGACGGCGCTATATTACTCAGTGCTAAAATATGAAGCGCTGAAGTGGGCTACACCCCTTCTGGATACTCACGAGTGCCGAAGGCATGAGTGAGAGTATGCAGAGCTCACGATGCAGGAGTGAAGATATTTTCCATAGCACACGATCTGCACATCATGTGTTCAATTTATACAACAGGGGGTACGAGTTTCAGAAGTATTGTTAATATTTTTTGTGTTCTGCTGCTGTTTCTGTGTGAGATTTTCTGAATGGGCTGGCAGTGTTACAAACTCTGTAGGAAAAGCTGAGTGTGTTTTGCAATGCTAAGTAAGTTAGCTTCAGGCAGCAGTATGAAAGAAAATGTTTTGTGAAGGTGTCTATTTTAGAATTCTGGTTGCAGTCAAGCTGAGAGGATCACAGCAATGGGTTGGGAGTGAGTCAGAGTATAGGAAACACCTGGGAATGTTTTGCCATGGTAACCGAGTGGGGTGCAGGCAGCAGTGAAATATCACTCACAATGGGGATATCACTACATGATTTATTTCAAGCCGTGATGTCACGACATGAAATATCTCATGTGGTAATGTCACCACAGTGAAGGTACATGTTTTTATAACACTCATTTATCCTTCACCCCTATTGTATAAATAGAAATATCTAACCATTTCTTGCCACTGTGTCAAGAGGTCTTTTCTTGGATATACGATCACCTTAAATATGAACCATATTTTTAATTTTTTTTTGGTGTACATCCTTTTAAGTGACTGCCTAATAGGAAATAGTTCCTTTTTGTTGAAGGGCATAGGTTTCATCTTAGCAACCCACATGCAATATTATTCCAGTTTAGTGTTTGCAATTATTGTCACACCATCACCATGCTTAAAATTTACCATTACCCTGAATACGGAGATAAGCTAGAACCCATTAAAAGTCCCAGTTATTTCCCGGCCCTCCAAAACACAAAGTTCATTTCATGGAAAAGGATTTTGTGTCCGATTTGGGAACATAAAAAATTAATCTTTCCTCAGATCCATAATCTCTATTAGGTGTGATGGTCAGAGTAAGTTGTACTGTGATTAAAACATGTTCTTTTTATGTTTGCTTCCATGCATATGCAAGAAACATAGTGCCATCTTCCGAGTTTTTGGAGGTGTGGCACCCTGTCTTCCAATTCAGTCAGTATGTTTGCAGGCGCGGCCACAGTTCACCAATGAATGCTGCAGCTGTCCATGACAGCAGTTGAAAATGCAGTGCTGTATAGTTCAAAGGAAGAGCTATGCTTCAGTGAGCAGCGATAAGATATTGCATGCTCATGCGCTCCACACACACACACACACACACACACACACGCATATTGCATGCTCATGCTTCCCCCCCATGCACACACTGTATGGCCCATGGGGGTGCCCAATCTCCCGTCGGCTCTGCTGTGCTTGCCCTCCCACCCAACAGAGTTCCAGGTGCCACACTGGGAGTCCACCCCAGCATGGCACAAGTCCCGCGTTGTCTAAGGGAAAAAAAAATATACCTGAAAGAAAAAACCTTCCCTCGCTGACTGTCCTGACCCCCTTCCCCCCACCTGTGCTCACCCTCTGCGCACCCTGCCTCCCCACACCCCTCACCCCTATACTACCTCTGGAGCTTGGCGCGAACACGCTTGCACTCTTCAAAGCTGACCGTGAACTAAAGAAATGCCGGTAAGCTGTATAATGGAATAAATAGGGTTTTTTCAACTTTGATGTATATCTCAGGCATTTTGGTGAATTGTTTCACCAAATTTTCAACATGGGGTTTTTGTGGCCCCACCTCATAAATTCTGTCACTGTCATTTTGTTAATCGGGCCTGAAAGGTGATTTTGTGGTCACTGCACGGAACCACCTTTTGGGGGTGATTTACAAAATGACAGTATCACAGTTCATGAGGTAGGCCCCCAAAAACCCTATGTTGAAAATTTGGTGAAAAAAGAAAGAAAGAACTGGAAAGAACTGGAAGGGGACAGGATCAGTTGTGTTCCAGGACAGTAGCTGCTGCTGCTGTTTTCACAGGGTTCTTGTGGATTTTACTTGGTAGGTTAGTTATTTTCTTTCTTACTTCTAAGGGGCTAGCAGGGTATTGTTTTGGGTGCTGTTGGATGTTTGTAAACTGATTTGGTGGCTGTAAGTGCGGCTCATTTTGTGGATGTTTCACTGTGTAACAGGCTGCGCTGGTAGAGGCCTATTTCTTCTGATTTAAAACCTATTTGGTGGGATTTGCTTGGGCCTAGTTCTTTGGCTGCTGGGCTTGGAGGGGAGACACAGGGCTGATACACTCTCTCTCGAGTCAGGTGTCTGCCCAATACCCACCCTCCCCGACCCCTCCCTCCCCAGAAGTCTGCAAATTTATAGGGGAACACCTGCCCTGCAATTGGAGGAAAAGGCTGCAGGTGCAGCTCATGTAGTTCTAGCCACTGGGGGTAGGATTTAAAGGCTGGGAGACAGGAGCTTTGGGAGTAGTTAATTTCCCTTATAAGTTTAATGTGTTGTACTGCACCTAGTAACAGGGTTACTGGTGTACAGTGGGACTGTCTGTAAGATTAGTGGGTGACCTGATTAGGCAGTAGGGGTATCTTGGACTAGGGGGGAACCTGGTGGCTCACCCAAGGAAACCTATTTGGAAGGGGATGGAACCACACATCATTAGGGCCGGCATCTTTGGGAGGGTGGTGGGGTGCACAGGGTGTGGAGCAGCCATGATACTGGACTGGGCTTGGAAGTCTGGTGGTTGCCCAGTGTGCTACCAGCTAGCACAGCTTAGGAGGAGGTTGCGGGGATTAGGAGAAGCTGGGGAAGGGGGTGGTATGGTTGGGGGAAGGGGCTGGGAATCTCACAGGGTTGCACAAGCACTGGGGGCGGGGTATGGGAAAGGAGTGCAGGAGAATACAGGGGGTCACATAGGGAACCTGGCAGAGGGGGTCCAAGAGGACACTACCAAGGAAGCAGGCAGGTAACTGGGGGCCCTCACAAAGGGGGGATTGAGGGACAACATTCTCAGGGAAGTAGACAGATGGCCAGGGCTGGACAGAAGGAAGGAAGCAAGGCGGGGAAGTGGATCAGACCTTACACTCAGTAACCGCTTCAATTATCTTCTTCTGTTCAAGGATGAGGGGGGTGATGTAGCCATGACAGGGGTAGTTAGAGATGGAAAGGGAGTGGGAGGCAGGAGGCAGGGGCCAGATAGCAGGAAGAACAGGGGGGACCTGGAATGCAGGAGAATGGGGGAGCAGTGAATCAGAGCAGGAGGGGCAGGGAAGAGGAGGAAAGCACAAGGAGAAGGACCAGTTGGGAGGAAAGGTAGAGGAGAAGGACCAGAAGTACAAGGAGGATTCAGTAAAGGGGCTGAGGGTTTAGGCCAGGGAGCAACGACTAGCAAGGAGGAACTAAATGGAGACAGGAAGGAAGGGAGGATGAGCCAGGCTAGTTTAGCAGATGAGGAGAAGGACCAGTTGGGAGCAGTGAGGGGGAATAGCAAGGAACAGAAGGATACTCAGGAGGAGGAGAGGCATAGGATTGGAGAGGAGGGGGTGGCATGTGGCACCCAGAAAGGGGGAGGAACACGGAGCCACTGGGTGGAGGGGCCTGTAGAAAGGATGAGGGACATGGAAGGGGGGGGAATGGAGGAAAAGGAGTGGTCAGAGTGCTCCTTCTGGGGGATTCTATGATCAGGAGTATCAAATGGGATAGGGAGGGAGAAGCCTGGCCAGTTAGAACAAGATGCTTCCCTGGACTAACGGTGCACAGGGCTAAGCATGAGGTATATTATCTGGCAAAGGATTGTGGGGGTTCCCCAGACATACTGGTCTACCTGGGTACAAATGACATTGAGGGAAATAGCGAGCTAGAGATACAACCAAGATTCAGGGAGCTCGCCAGGGTCTGTCATGACATAGGATGCACAGTTTCCTTCTCAGAAATCCTGCCAGTAGCCAAGGGCTAGTGGAACACAAAAGAAAATTAGGAGATAAACCAGTGGCTCAGGGTGGTGTGAGGCCAGAGGGTATGGGTTGATAGGGACTTGGGGGGAGACCTGGGAGGATAAGGAGCTGTATGCTAGAGATAGACTACATCTCAATTTGGAGGGGAGGGGAATCCTTAAGTTGAAAATAGAGGGGTTCATTGGTGAAAAGTGGGGTTTAAACTTGTGAAGGGGGGTGGGATGGGAGAAAAGGCTGTCAAGGAGGTGCCAATAAAGGAGGGACTCTGTCTCCACCCCCCTGGGGACCAGGAGGATTGCAGGAAAAGGCCAACTGGCAAAGTGCAGACCAGGGGAAAACAGAATCCCCATGGGAACATGAGCAGGGGAAATGGAACTATAGGGAAAGGGTGGAAGGTAGTCCTGCTAAATGCCAGGAGCTTGGGCAATAAAATGCCTGAGCTCCAGGCAATGCTAACTGAGGGAGCAGTGAATGTGGCAGCGGTCACTGAGACTTGGGCCACTGCAAGACATGACTGGGACCTGAACCTGAAGGGATACACTATGTTCAGGAAGGACAGGGGGGAGGGAAGGGGAGGAGGGGTAGCAATGATAGTCAAAAAGAAAAAATTACTCACCTTAGTAATTGCTTTTCTTCTCATGGAGTCTTGCTATATTATAACAATAGCAGTCAGCCACTGCAGCTGAACTGCCCGGAGAGGAAAGGAGTTAACTCCGAAGATCTGGAGTTCTACATCATGAGCTGTGCCCAAAGCTCTATCTGGCAGTTTCAAATGAAACTGTCAGATCTCTGACAGGTAACATCAAAGGACGGAAAGTCTGTGTGGAAAAAACTACACTAGCCCATGGCTACCTACTAGTAGTAATAACAACAATATAAAGAACAAAGAAACACTCAGAGCCATAATAACAAAATTGATGGTATTATGGTTCGTTTCCACCCTTGACAAGCACATATGAACCCCCTTCCCCAAAGACTCCAAGTCCAGGAAGGGGGCAATATAAATAACCTAAATGAAACAATCTAGATCCCTAACCCAAAGGAAAAGAGGGTAAGGAAAAACTACAATGGCATGACACAGTGCTAGCACCAATTCCACCCCTACCCAAGTAGAAGTTCTGAGAGGGGCAGGAGGGAGGGTGGATAGATAATATAAGACTCCAAGAGAGAAAGCAATTACTAAGGTGAGTAATTTTTTCTTCAAACACCATGAAGTCTTGCTATATTATAACAATAGCAGGTTACACAGCAGTACCTCCATGGAGGAAGGTCAGAACCTACTTAGGAAATAGGCTCTGAAGCACAGCTGTGCCAAACCGAGCATCTCTCCTGGACTGTACATCCAGGGAATAATGCTTGGTAAAGGTGTGAACTGTCTTCCAGGTAGCAGCTTGACAAATCTCCAGAATGGGGATGTCTCTAGCAACCGCTAGAGTGCAGCTGTACCCTGGTGGAGTGGGCCCTCAATCCTGAGGGGTACTCTACCAGTTTCTGATAACAGAATTGGATACAAGAAACAATCCACCTTGCAATTGTTCTCTTAAGTGGCAGGTTTCCCTTTGCCAACCTCGCCATAGGTAAGAAAGAGTTGGAGGATTCGAACCTATGACCTCTGGTGCGCTCTCAATAGTAGCTTAAGGCTCTTTTGACATCCAAGCTGTGCAGTCTCCTCTCACCTGGGAAGAATGCTCAGTGAAAAATACTGGGAGAGAGATAGATTGATTCAGGTGGAAATCAGAAACCACCTTAGAGCAAAAACTTTCTATTAGTCCTAAGGACTCACCTTATCTCTGTGGAAAGAGATAAATCTTCTTCCACTGACAGGGCCTGTAGCTCACTTATGCGTCTGGCAGAGGTGATAGCTACTAGGAAAACGGTTTTCAAGTTAAATACTTGAGCTCTGCAGAAGACAGAGGCTCAAAGGGGGTTGCATTAACTGAGCAATGCAAATATTCAGGTCCCAGGCGGAGCTGGTTCCCGAAGGGGGTTAGTATGAAGTAACCCTTTAAAAAACTTGGAGAACACCGGGTGAGAAGAAAGGGAGGCAGGCTTCCTGCTGACACAAAGCAGAGACAGCTGCCAGATGAACCTTCAGGGTAGCTGGTCTAAGGCCTAGGGAATTCAGATGGACCAAATAGTCCAGTAGAATGGGAAGATCAGCAGATTCTGGGATAATCTGCCTCTCAGGCACCAGATGGAAACCTCTTCCACTTAGAATTATAAGTGGCCTAGTGGAAGGCTTCCTTGAGCCTTTAAAATATCCATGACACCTAGAAGGTGTAAGTCAGCAAATTCTAGCTCCTCAAAGGCCAAGCCTTGAGGTGGAGGGATTTGAGGTCCGGATACCACACTCTCCCCTGTGCACAGGCCAGTAAGTCGTGGACTCTGGGCAGGCTCAGGGCAGGGTGGACTGCCAAGGACAGGAGCAGAGGGTACCAGGGCTGTCTGGCCCAATCTGGGGCAATCAGAATCACTCTGCAAGGTTGAGATCTGATTTTACTAAGTACCTGAAAAGGAGAGGAAGGGGAAGGCATACAGGAACTTCCCTTTCCAGTCCAACAGAAAGGCGTCCAGAGGACTGAGCCCAGAACTGGAGGCCTGCAACAGAAAAGAGGAAGTTGGTGGTTGTCTGGGGCTGCGAAAAGATCTATCTGAGGTGCCCCATCTGGCAAAGACAGACCCCAGCACTTGTGGATTCAGAGCCCATTCGTGATGGCCCGGAAATTCTGCGAGGGCGTCCATGGGGACAGTTGTCCTTCCTGAGAGATAGCGCTATCAGGGAGGTGTTCAGGGAAGTAAGCCAGAGACCACAACTTGCATTCGGTGCACAGACTGAGCTGAAGACCGAGTGCCCCTTGCTTGTTGATGTACCACACAGGTGGTAGTGTCTGTCCTGACTTGAACCACTTTGTTTTGGACAGAATCTGAAAACACCCGAAGAGCTAAAAGGACAGCTCTGAGTTCCAAGATTGATGTGGAGCAGAGACTCCTGAGGGACCATACCCCTGGTGGCTAGGTCACCCAGGTGAGCCCCCACCCTAACAGGGAGGCATCCGTGGTGAGGTGAGGGGTGAGAAATAGAATGAGGAACCCCTGACTTAAATTGCTCTGGACCTGCCACCAGTGGAGGCTAGGATCAGAGTTTGAGTAACTGGGACCAACTTGGTGGAGGTCCTTCCTTTGAGACCAATAGGCCCTCAAATGGAACTGAATGTCCCTCATCTGGAATCTTGCTCCCCTGCACGTAGTGTGAAGCAGCCATGTGCCTGAGGAGTTGCAGAAAATGCCTTGCTGGTCGAGAACCACGTGGAGTAAAGGAGGATGCCAGGGCGATGAGTCTGTCCACCCTTTCCGAGGGAAAAAAGCCCTGGCTAACCTTGTGTTCAATTCTAAGCTTATGAAAGTTAGGGACCTGAACTGGTTCCAGAACTGACTTTGGTAAGTTTAGCAGGAATCCCAGGAAGTGAAGCTGCTGGGTGACTTGCAGTGGGTTTCACCTGACCTGGAGACTGACCCACAATGAGCCAGTCGTCAGGTAGGGAAACACAGCAACTCTTGCTCTTAAGTGAGCCACTACTACAGCGAGACATTTTGTGAATACCCTTGGCGCGGAGAGTGAGGCCGAGAGCATTGCCTGAACTGGTAGTGGCCTGAGGCAGTTCGAACCTGGGGTACTTTCGGTGAGAAGGCCTGATCAGAACATGAAATAGGCATCCTTGAGGTCAGGGAAGCTAGCCAGTCCCTGGCCTTAGGGAAGCAATATCATTGCCAAGTCAACATTTTGAACTTTGGTTTCAACAGATGCTTGTTCAAGTATCTTAAATCTAGAATGGGCGCCATTCTCCTGTCTTTGGGGTAAGAAAGTATCTTGAATAAAGCCCCTTGCCTGATGGCAAGGAGGAACCCTTCCACTGCTTTGCAGTCCAGCAGAGCAGAAACCTCTGCTTCCAAAGCAAGGGCTTCTGAAGAGTTTGCAGGTGGAAAATGCCTGGCTCTCATCTTTGGAAAGTGTTTGAAGCTGAGAACAAACCCTGGCCTATTACCTCCAGAACCCATCTGTCCGTGATTTAGGGACAGCCAGTTCCGGCTGAAATAGGCCAACCTGCCTCACTGGTGCAGGAGATCGGCCCTGGACACCCCATCAGGGTGTCTGCTTAGCAACAGCCTTAGGCTGAGGAGGGGACGGTCTGCTTGCCCGTCTACCCCTGCCTCTGAAGAAACCCTCTGCGAGACAGCAGAGGAGGCTTGAAATTGGTAAAGGCCTGGAAAGGGCCTGCCCCTACCTCTGGGAGCATGCCTTTGTGGCATGGCATGCTTCTCCTTAGCCTGGGCACTTTTGTAGGTAGTTCTGTATTCATCCATCTTTTTCATATAGTTTTCTGTTTGCTCCCCAAAGAGAATTTCCCACTACAGGAAAATCCATAGCTTTTGGACTAGTATCTTGGGACAGATTAGTGCATCTGAGCCATGCCAACCTCTGAGGGCTTCAGAAGTGGCCATGACCCTAGAAAACATCATTAACATCAACAGCAGTATGAAATTGAACTTTAGGAGCTTCAATGCCATCAGCAGCCACCTGTTCAACTCACTAGCCAGCTTGGCCATGGGCCTTTGGCTAACTGCAATACTGTGTCCCACCTAGATTTCTGATATCTTATTACATAAGCCATATAATTTGCCTGCCTGAGTCCCAAAGAAGCTGCCATATACTGTTTCTTCACTATGGCATCAATCTTCCTGGAATCCTTATCAGGAGGATGTGAGGCCAGGAATATTAGCCTTGTTCACAGGCTGCAGCTTGTACCACACCTACATGACTACACTGCTCAGTAAGGAAGTCTGTATCCTGCATGACAAAGTATACCTTCTGTCCATTTTTATCTACAGGAGGGACAGAATGAGGATTTTTAAAATCTTTGTTGTTTGCTTCCTAAATGACTTATGCAAAGATTAGACAACCTCCTAGACTCTGGAATATCCATCATTCCACATAATCAGGCTCCTCTTGCTCATCCACAGCCTCCTCTAAAGGAAGCTGGAGGGTTCTGCAACCTTTGTAAAAATAAAGAAAGAAGGGGACTCCAGACAGAATAGGAGGAGATTCTAAAGGTCTGTCTGGAGAAATGTCCCGTTCAATGGGCACGTCCAGACCCCCCCGCCACACACATATATTGATCAAATTCCTCCTCCCCTCCTGTGGTTCATAAAATCCTCAACTTCAAATCCTGAACCACTGGGACTGAACGAACCAACCTTTTGCCAGCTGCTGGTGGTTCTACAGATCCCTGAGACAGTGACTGGACAATCTGAATGGCTTTAGCTATCTCTGCAGCAGTTGGAGACACAATTTTGGACTCCAGACCTACTGATTTCCTTGTCTTTTACTTGGGACTGGTTCCTCTGAACCAGCCTTCCTTTGCCCGAGAAGTCTCGCCCTGGTCAGAGGCACTCCCTCTGGTCCAGTGGGTACTGGACCGGCTGGCCATCGGTCAAGCGGACTTTTGGCCTCTCGTTCCTGAGCCGGCCCAATCTCTTCTCCAGGGTGGCTGCAGGAAATTTTACACCTGGCAGTCTGACAGGAGGTGGTCAGCCTGAACAATAACAGAGTGGTATGTGGGTCAGCCTTGGCAAGGCGTCCCCTGAGACATCACAGTGTTGAAACCCAGTAGACCCGGGTTTTCTCTTGGGTTTCTCAGACATAATGCCAGCCTAACCAAAACTTGCTCCTTTGATGGCAGTGCCAGGCAAGACACTTATGGGTTCCTAATCCGTGTCACGGGTATTTGAAAAAAACGTAATAATTCCGTTTTTTTTAGAACCGATAAGAACCGGGAACCGCACTCTAAAACCCACTGTACACTTTTAAAATGCAGAAAAAAACCAACCGATCGGTTAAAAACTGAACTGATAATTAATTTTCCACACAGACTTAAATTTTAGTACTTATGGTTACCAGATAGAGCTTTAAAACCGAAATGCGGTAAAAATAATAACTTTGCCGGTTTAAATGAACCGAAAAATACCTTGAACCGAGAATGAACCGAGCTGAAGGAGCTGATCTCCGAGCGACTGTTCAGTGAAGCGGAGTAAAGAATCTGACAGTTTCATTTGAAACTGCCAGATAGAGCTTTGGGCACAGCGCCCTCGCGCTGTAGAACTCCAGATCTTCTGGAGTTAACTCCTTCCTCTCCGGGGCAGTTCAGCTGCAGTGGCTGACTGCTATTGTTATAATATAGCAAGACTTCATGGTGTTTGAACTGCATTGGTATAGGGGGAGTAGAGGAGGCGGAGGGAACTGTGGAGGCGATTTGGGTCACCTTGATAACAAGGGGGGAGGCAAGAGAGTAAAAATAGGAGTGGTGTATAGACCCCCTGCCCTGGTGGAGGAGCTGGAGGACAGTCTGGTGGCAGATGTTAGGAGACACTGCAGACTGGGCAGAGGAACGGTGGTGGTGTTGGGGGACTTAAACATGCCAGGAACAGACTGAGACTATGACATCCTCCGTGACCAGGAACAGAGGTTGTTGGATGTTTCAAGACGCTGCTCCTAACTCAGCAGGTGAGGGAACCAACCAGGAGGCACGGTACTGGATGTGGTCCTGGCAGACAGTGACCAGATTGGGGTCTGGAGTGTGCGGGACCCATTGGCGGGAGTGACCATGCCACGGTCTGGTTCTGCCTGGACCTAGGAGGGGTAGAAGGCTGCACAAAAGACGAAGTAACCGACTTCAGGGGCAGATTTTAAGGAAATGGGAAGGATCCTTAAGGAGCATTTGGATGGGATTGGGTCAGACATGGACGCTGATAGTAGGGGAAATCATCAGGAGAGGGGTGCAGATGCTACCAGCACCTGTGCAAGAGTAAGATGAAAATGCGGTAGGGCCCAAAACCCTGTTGGTGGACCAGGGAGGTCCAGGAGGTGGTGCGGGAAAGAAAGCAGCCTATAAGCAATTCAAGTGCTCAAGGAGTGAAAGGATCGAGGGGGTCTGAATGATGGCTAGAAGGGCCACTAGAGTGGTGAGGGCGGCTAAGGCAAGGAAGGAGCAGAACCTGGCCAGGGAAATTAGGAGAGGGAACAAGGGGTTCTTTAGATACATTGGGGAAAAACGAAGGGTGAAGGGGCAGATTAGCAGGATTAAATCAGGGGAGGGATGGGCACAAGACCCGGGGGAGCAGGCTGAGGTACTAAATGAGTAGTTCACCTCAGTTTTCACCAGGGAAAATAGGGGTGCTGCATCATACTTGGGAGGAGACAGGGATATTGAGGAGGGGGATACCCTTACCGATCGGCAGGTCTGGGGAGAGGGGGAGGCATCACTGGCAGGTGGGGGGAGGGCTAAGCAGGGAGAAGGGGTACCGGAAGTGGAAATCACAGCTGAGAGAGTGAGGGAAGCCCTCAGCTCCCTTAAGACGGAGAAAGCACCAGGGCTGGATAAATTACATCCCAGAGTGCTGAAGGAACTTGCAGATGTCCTGGCAAAACCCCTGGCAGAGCTTTTCACCATCTCTCTGAGGACAGGGTGGGTGCCCCAAGACTGGAAGGTGGCGCATATAGTGCCTATCCACAAGGGGGGATCAAGGGAGGTGGCAGGGAACTACAGGCCTGTCAGCCTGACCTCGGTGGTGGGCAAGGTGATGGAGGGCATTGTCAAGGAGAGGCTAGGGGGGGACCTGGATAAGTCAGGGTGCCTGGATGATAGACAGCATGGATTCATCCCGGGGAAAACGTGTCAGACAAACCTGGTGGAGTTCTATGACTGGGTGACAAGTGCCTTGGACCTGGGTAGACCAGTAGATGTCCTCTTTCTGGACTTCAGCAAGGCATTTGACTCTGTTCCTCACGTGGGCCTGTTGGATAAGCTGGGAGAAATGGGGGTGGGAACCAGATGATCAGATGGATAGGCAATTGGCTCCAGGACCGGACCCAGAGGGTCGTGGTTGGTGGGATAGTCTCATCCCCAAGGAGGGTCATTAGTGGGGTCCCACAGGGATCAGTCCTTGGGCCCTTTCTGTTCATCGCCTATGTATCTGACATAAGGACAGGAATCAGGAGTGAGATGAGTCTCTTTGCAGATGACTCGAAACTGGGGGCGGTGGTGGATGGGGAGGAGGGAAGGGCGACCCTACAAGGGGACCTGGAGGCTCTGGAAAGATGGGCTAGAAAGTGGAAGCTGAGGTTCAATGCAGGGAAATGCAAGGTACTCCACCTGGGGGCCAGAAACCCAGGTCAAGTGTACACCCTGGGGGGGGGAAATGCTACAAGTCTCGATGGCTGAGAGGGACCTGGGGGTGGTGGTGGATGTCAAGATGAACAACTCTGAGACTTGTAGGAGGGCAGCAGCCAAGGCCAACAGGATGCTGGGATGCATCGCTAGGGGGATCACCTCCAGAAGGAGGGAAGTGATACTCCCTCTGTATAACTGCTTGGTGAGACCACACCTTGAGTACTGTGTGCAGTTTTGGAGGCCACATTTAAAGCAGGACATTAACCTCCTGGAGAGGGTCCAGAGGAGGGCAACCAAAATGATTTGGGGCTTGGGGGACAGGACCTATGAGGAGAGGCTCGAAGAGCTAAATATGTACACATCGGAAGAGAGAAGGGACCGGGGGGACATGATAGAGGTCTTTAGGTACATGAAGAGGGTAAATAGGGGAGGAGCAGTTGGGGTGCTGAAGGAAGAGGAAGGGGCCACTAGAGGACATGGCTGGAAGCTGGAGGGGGAAGATTCAGGGAGAAAGGAGGTGCTACTTCACTGAGAGGCGGTGGAGCCGTGGAATGCACTGCCTAGGGGCTGGTGGAGGCAGAGACAGTGGAGGGGTTCAAGAGGGGTGGGACAGGTACAGGGAAGGGTTCTGGAAGCAAAATCCAATGCAGCAAGAATATCCGGAACTGGGAAGGGAGAAACCAGAGAAGGCGGGGGGGACAGCAAGGTCAGCACCCAGGTTGGGGACTGACCAAACGAGCAGACACGAAAGACCGTTAGGCCTATTCTGCTGGCATTTTAGTATGTTAGTAGTATGTTAGTAAAATTCCCAAAAATGACTGTTTTACGAGCATACGTTGCGCTGTTCCTACGCACGCTCGTAAGTTCACAAATTTTTAATATGTTCACTCCAGATTTTCAACATTGCCATTTTACCACACCTCCTTATGAGCAGTACAGCTGTCATTTCTCACATCTCACTCAAAATGTGTTTCTGTGCATGTAGCGCACAATGGCGTAGTTGGTGTGCAAAATCAATGTTTGGGACAGATTAAGAAAAATCACAGTGACAGTGTTCATGAGCAGAGGTGTTACAATGGCTATGTTAAAAATTTGGTGAAAAAATTCCCAAAAATGACTGTTTAACGAGCATGCGTTGTGCTGTTCCTATGCACGCTCGTACATTAGCAAATTTTCAATATTTTCACTCCAGATTTTCAACATTGCCATTTTACCACACCTCCTTATGAGCAGTACAGCTGTGATTTTTCACGTCTTGCCCAAAACATGTTTCCGCCCATGTAGCGCACAATGGCGCAGTTGGTGTGCGAAATCAATGTTCGGGACAGATTAAGAAAATCAAAGTGACACTGTTCATGAGCAGAGGTGTTAAGATGGCTATGTTAAAAATTTGGCGAATAAAGTCCTTAAAATGACTGTGTTATGAACTACCATTGCGCAGTTTCACGCACCCTCGTAAGTTCATGGATTTCTAATATTTTCAGTCCAGATTTTCACCCCTGGCATTTTTCACTCTTCTTTATGAACAGTACAGCTGTCATTTTTCACACCATGTCCGAAATGTGTTTTCGCACTTCCAGCGCAGAAATGCGTGGTCGCTGTGGGAAATCACTATTCGGTACAGATTAAGAAAATCACAGTGACACTGTTCATGAGCAGAGGTTCCAAAATCCCTGTGTTGACAATCTGCTGTAAAAAATCCCCAAACTAATTGCATTACGGGTGTGCGTTGCGCATTTTCTGTGCACGCTCATGACTTAGAAACATAGAAACATAGAAGTTGACGGCAGATAAGGACCGCAAGGCCCATCCAGTCTGCCCATTTCTTTTTCTAGCTT
Source organism: Neoceratodus forsteri (assembly GCA_016271365.2). Classification (NCBI taxonomy): domain Eukaryota; kingdom Metazoa; phylum Chordata; order Ceratodontiformes; family Ceratodontidae; genus Neoceratodus; species Neoceratodus forsteri. The sequence continues at coordinate 1,101,947,023 of CM057451.1, forward strand.
ATAAATGTGTCATTGGCCTTTGCTCTGTCAGTGACCTATCTATTCATAGTCATTTGTATTGCTCCCTTATGCCTATCCCATGCCTGTTTGAAGCCCTGCACTGTATTCATAGCCACCACTTCTTGTGGTAAGCCATTCCATGCATCTACCACCCTTTCTGTGAAAAGAATTCTCACATTCCCCTTAATCGGCCTCCCTCTAATCTCATGCTGTGTCCTCTTGTCCTGCTATTTTCTTATATTTAAACATGTTAGACTCTTTCACCTTGTTTATGCCCTTAAGGTGTTTGAATGCCTCGATCATATCACCCTCTCCCTCCTTTGCTCAAGGGTATACATATTGAGCTCCGTTAATCTGTCCTCATATGTCTTCTGATGCAGTCCCTGCACCATTTTGTTGCCCTTCTCTGGACTGCCTCAATTTGGTTAATGTCCTTGTGAAGGTGTGCCTCCAATACTGCAAACAGTACTCCAGATGGGGTTCTAACTAATGTCTTGTACAGAGGGATTATTACTCTCCTCTACGACTTGTGATACCCCTACTAATATACCTTAACACCCCTAGCCTTACCTACTGCTTTAGAGGTCTGCTTGATGATTTTAGGTCATCAGTGATGATGATGCCCAAGTCTCTTTCTTCCTTTGTGACTGCTAGCAACTCCCTCCCAGCCTATAAGTGGCTTCAGGGTTTCTCTTCCTATGTACATGATTTTGCACTTCTTTGCATTAAATTCCAGTTGCCACTCTTCTGACCATTCTGCTAGTTTATCAGATCTCTTCTCATTCTGCCCACCCTATCTGGATCATCTACTCTGTTGCAAATCTTGGTGTCATCTGCAAACAGACAAGCCTTACCCTCTAGTCCATCTGCGAGGTCACTAATGAAGATGTTGAAGAGGACTGGCCCCAGGACTGATCCCTGAGGTACCCACTTATGACTTGCATCTCTTCTGACTGTATACCATTTACCACCACTCTCTGTTTCTGCCAGTCAACCAGTTTGCTACCCAGTTGACCAACTTCTGACCCACCCCTGAGCCTACCTAGCTTATTTATCAATCTTCTATGTGGAACAGTGTCAAAAGCTTTGCTGAAGTCAAGGTAGGCGACATCAACTGCTCCCCTTGGTCCACCACTCTGGTTATCCAGTCAAAGAAATCTATGAGATTAGTTTGACAGGACCTTCCTTTGTAAACCCATGCTGTCTTGGATCCTGTGCCCCTATGGATTCCAGGTGTTGCACTATCCTTTCCTTAAGGAGTGCCTCCATAATCTTGCCCACTACTGAGGTAAGGCTGACTGGTCTGTAGTTCCCCGCCTCCTCCCTGCTACCACTCTTGTGGATCGGGATCACATGAGCCCTTCTCCAGTCTTCTGGGACCTCTCCTGTGCTCAGAGACTCACTAAACAATTCTGCTAATGGCTCTGCTAGTTCCTCCTTTAGCTCCTTAAGTACCCTGGGATGTATGCCATCAGGTCCCATTGCCTTATCCACCTGACCTTAGCAAGCTCTTGTAGGACCCTTTCTTTTGTGAAGGGAGTAGTGCTCTCTCCCTCCCTCCCCTGTGTCCATGATGCTGAGCTGTGGGCCCTGCCCTACCTTCTCTTCAGTAAATACTGAGCAAAAGTATCTATTTAGGATAGATGCCTTTACAGGGTCCCTCCTCCTCACATGCTCCCTTTTCTCCATTAAGCTTAGCAATACCCTCTGGACTTTCTCCTTTCACTAATGTATCTATAGAAAGTCTTGTCACCTTCTTTACTGTTCGTGCTAGTGTTTCCTCAGTTTGGGACTTTGCCTGCCTTACTGCCTTACCTGCTTCCCTTAGGGCAGTTTGGTATGCCTCCCTATCTTCATCCCGCTGTGTTCCCTTATATTTCCTGAAGGCCAGCCTTTTGGCTCTGACCTTTTCTGCTACTGTATTTGAGAACCAAAGTGGTTTCCTTCTTCTTTTGCACTTCCTTTTCTGTCTAACACAATGGGATGTTGCTTCAAGTATTGCATCCTTAATGCTTGCCCACTTTGCCTGTACCCCCTCACCTGTGTTTCTTTTTGCCAGGGCTAGCTTAACTCTGTTGGCCATCTTATCAAAGTCAGCTCCTCTGAAGTCCCATATTTTTGCCTTGGAATGGGATGATTTAGATGTAGTAGCTAATAGGAATAGGACTTCACCAGTTTTTTTTTAATATTTTCACTGCAGATTTTCAACATTGCCATTTTTTGCACCTCCCCATGAACAGTACAGCTGTTATTTTTCACAACCGGTTCAAAATCTGTTTTCGCACCTGTGGTGCCAAATGGCGTAGTTGCTGTGTGAAATCAGCTTTCGGCTAAGGAACTGATATTGCCACTGTTCATAAGGTGGGGGTCACAAAAAAACCATGTTGAAAATTTGGAGTGAAAATGCCAATGAACGCCTGAGGCATTAGGGTTTCCGTCCATAACGCTCCACCCTGTAGAGATTGACAGGCATCAGAGGTGTGACTTAGGATTCTCGTCTGTAATGCTCATACCATTCCACACCCTGCAGCCAGAGAGAGGCATCGAGGTGTGCCTTGGACTCTTCAGCCCCAAAGTTCACCCCATTCTCCTATACAGGACCCATCTCACTGTATTTCCTGATGGAATGTGGTGAGCATAAGGGCCAAATGCCCCAAGGCACACCGTGACACTTGTCAGTGTCTGCAGGGTGGGGTGTGGTGAAATGGCGTGGCCGTTATGCCTGACGACCCAAAGGCATACCCCAGTGCCTGTCAGTCTCTGCAGGGTGGTGGTGGGGTTGGCTTCAGTTTAATACTTCACTGCCATTCCTATTATGCAGCTCTCTAACTCCTACACTACTAATGCCAATGCCAGCAAGCAAATATTCAGCATTGACAAATGCTTGTTTTTTGCAGTTTTTGGCCAGGAAATACACACTAAACTGAGGCTTGTTTCCAGGTGCATCCTGGGAGCACAGGAAAGTTAAGTAGTTAAGTGATTTGCTCATCGTCACACAGTATGCAAGTGGCAGCTGTGGGCACCTGCGTCCAGCCATTAAAAATCCCTCCTTACAATTTCATGGAAAGTACATTTTTTTGTTCAATTTTAGTCATGTTTCTGTGGGTTTTCAGTGCATTTTTTCCAAATGATCCATGAAATCCCTTGAATAACCTTGCCATGAAGATAAATCCAGAGTTTAGTTTACAGTATTATTCTAACACCGCTATAAACACCTGGTTATTTGGCTTACTATAGTCATGCTATGATGGATACCCTCGTACTTTTGCAAGTCTCAGTCCCATTTTATTTTCCCTCCCCCCCCAGGTTGTAAATGAAAATGAGATTATTGTAATTATTTATGTTTAGCTTATGTATGTTCAATACATTTTAATGAATAAACAGACTCTGTATAAAAAAGCTTGGATGAAGCTTGCCTGGCCTCATTCAGTGGCTATGCCACCAATGTGTTTCCTGTGAGAACAGACTGACATCACAGACATTGCACTATGAAGTACAGTTAAGCATGGGGCTTAATGTTCACTACCGCCCCTTTAGGAACACTCAGAAGACTGCTTGATGTTGCAAAATGTTGCACTGCCTGGCAGTGCCTTATTATAGAATTGGATCCGAGAAACCCCTTAGTCCAGACACAGCTTCATGGTGTGCTGAAGCTCCTGTGATGAATGAAGACTTTTTTCTACTTTTTATTTTCTGCATCCAACAAAATTCTTTCACCTGGTCCAGCAAGATGACGTCTTCCGGTACAGCAAAAGATGGCATGGCAGATGTGAAGAGAAGACAAGTGTCCCAGTGGCAGACCAACACCAAAACCCAGCGCATAGTGAAGAATAGGGGCCTTCATCTGCCCTGGCCCTCTCTCAACTGCTTGCACCAGCCCCCAACCACTAAAGATATCTAGTTACCCTGCCTAGTCCAGCACCTAAATGATCTGGACCTCCAGGCACCTGCACTACAGACTTGGCTGCAGAAAATAAATGACTGTGTCCTGCTTTCACCTGCAGCCACTCCTGCAGTAGTGAGACAGGAAAAGAAATTTGTAGGAGACTGCTAAACCTTCTAATAAATAAATGAACTGCAAACAACAAGTAATATTTCTAAGCCTTGGGGACCACAGGAGCTCCACAGACCTCCCCCCCCCCCAGCGGCACTTTGGGTGGCAGCCTATGCCTGCAGTGAATCACTCCAGCAGCTCTTTGGCACTTCTTGCTGGCTTTAAACTGTTTCATTTTTGCCAAGGCTGATACTGTATTTCTATGCCTCCTAATTGCTTCACGTGCAGTCCTCCCTCCAATATGCTGCCTCCTACTCCATCGCAAGTCATACCTCTCAAGTGTACCGGATTTTGCGTGACTTTCCGGATTCTGAGCCCTGCAGTCTGCCTGTACCGCCGCCCTGCATTTGCCATTTTATTTCCGCATCGGAACACCAAACCACGCGGCCACACTGCTCAGCATTCCACTGATCCCTTTGTTTAATCCTCCCAGGCTGGCTCCTTGTCTCCTCCAATTAAGTCTCTGGCATTCCTCACATCTGTCATAGTAGTAATGACGTTGATGTGGGGGGGCTTGGGGAGGTGTCGTGAGAGAGAGAAGAGCATAACCAGGTCGCCCCACCCCACAAGCGCTGCTGTGCTATATCAGGTCCCCCCTCAGGTCTGCTGCCAGGCTAGTAAAGCAGCCTGCTGCCCAGAGGGGGAACCATAGCATCAGTACTGTTTTGCGGGTAGGGCTGCTATACTGAAGTACCTGAAGGCACCAATCGCTGTGCTAGGAAGGAAGGAAGCCGGAGCCCGGAACAACAAGTCGCACTAACGCATCGAGATAGAGAGAGGAAGCAGCAGAAGAATGCACAAGAGACTGACCTGACCCAACTGTAGGGTTAGTATTCTGTTTGTTTTTGTGCCCATTTTGGTTGTTTTTGGGGAATGAGGTGGGCAGGGGTTCTCTTGGTGAGGGCCCATACTAGTGATTTGAACCTTCAGCTCTAATATTCCTGAAAGGGACTTTGTTCGGTTTCTTAACCCCTTGCAGCCCAGCTGAGGTGCAGCACTGTGTTCCTACTGAGGCAGCTTGTCAGCTGGAAAGGGGCAGACGCCAGAGCTCAGCCTATTTGGTGCAGGCCACATCTTGTGCTGTGGTGGGATTTGATCCTGAGATCACCTGTGTCACAGACTCACAGACAAGGATCTAACCACAGCTATAAACTATTCTCAGTGTTGAAAGGCATTCCTCCTCTCTGAGAATATATTAATTTCTAATTTATGAAAACAAGCTGCAATGGTGTTCCCTGTGAGCTTCAACACATTTGGCTTTGCTTTCATAGGCATTTAAAACACAAATCTGTCATTTTTGTTTACAAATAATATTCCAAGCAATTTAGGTTCTGTCTGACATGAAATATTCTGGCAGCATTTCAAATTCTGGCTAACAATATTTGAAACTCTTAGCTAAGTAGATTAGTTAATGACTGTGGATAAGTATGCTGTTTTGTGCAAGGGTACCCCCCTTCTGTATTGCAACACAGAAAATTCTTGCATAGACTAAAACAACACACAGGGCAGCACAGTGCTGTTATATGGAGGGTCCACTGCTTTTCAGTATGGACTGAATTTGTGCTGCAGCTGAGTGTGTTTCTGCAGCTCCTGACCTCTTGTTCCTCTGAGCAGCTCCATAGTGCTGTGGCCCGTGCTTTGTAACTTGCACATGACGTCCTGCTCGCCAGTCGTGCTTCCACCTTCTACTACCATCACCTTTGTTTAGGCTGGCAGTATAGCCTAGAGGTTAGAGTAGCAAGCAGCAGTGAGTGAACTTAGGACTTACAGACATGGGTTTAATTCTCACAACCTCCACTTACATACTGTGTCTGTGTGATTCTGAGCAAGTCACTACCGGCCCAAAGCTCCGAGGTACGACACTCCGCGCTCTGCGAAAAAACGGGTGTACCACATTTTTGCCATTTGTCACACATTTTGTAGCCCTTTGTCACACATTGTCAGGTTGGGAGGTTGAGAGATATGCGCAAGTTGTCGCCTCTAAGTCCCTGCAGGCCCAGTGAATTAACATGCTGCTGCAAGTTGTTCTGCTAAACTACTGCAGCCCTGCCTCTCAACAATGTAGCTGCAACACACACCCCAGAACAGCACTGAAGTTGCCTGCCACTTTGAGCACTGTGACTCTTTCAAGGACTTTGCCATGCCTGTCCGATCTCTGGCACAGTGCAGCTGTGGCTCCACTACAGACTGACCTGTAAACAGTCAACTGGCTGTACAGAAAGATCTCTCACTCCAGGTTGCCCAACCTTTGCCAGTTTCAATTCCAACATCGGAACGTGCCCGTCATTAGGGTGCCAGGGATTCAAGTTCGAATCCTGAGATACATGCTGGGTTCTGTGCCCCCAACCCCCCCATGTGGGGGGCTGTGGCCGTATGCATCCTCTAACTAAATATACTAACTCCGGGGGGGGGTAGACCTTAGGAAAGGGGCAGCAAATCTGGACGTTTGGCACCCTAATGATGGGCACACTCTGACCGGTGCACAGATGGCTGGAAAGGGCCAGTTTCCAAAGGGCTCCATGTTACCGCATGGCCTATTCCTCTTTCCCCACAAGTGAAGACATTCAGGACTGCAGCTCAGCGCTGCTACCCCTGACCATGGCTCCTCCAACAGACTCTGCAACTTTCTCCTGACAGGCGCTGTTTCTCAACCAAACTGCTGCAGCAATGCTGCATAGAAGGGACCCTCATCCCAGTCAACCTGGTGGCCCACCCTCCTCGCTACAGCATCTCAGCTCCACAGCTGACTCCTGTTCTGACACATGGCTCGGCACATTCCTGCACACCCACTCTGCCCAGCTGTGGACCATGACTTCTCTCCAGATTGTGCCGCCACCAATGCAACCATCTCACAAGCTGCTTGGCCACGCTACCAAAGGCCATTCAAAAATAAATAATACAAGACTGCAAGGATGCACCTGAGCAGGGTAAATAAATGGAGGGCAGTATATAAATAAGCAACAAAAGGGACTGCATGGGGGCCTTGAACAAAGGGCAAAAATAAGTAAAATAAACACTAAAGGACTGCAAGGAGCCCAAACATGGCAATAAATAATAGGCACTGTAATGAATAAATAAAATACAAGGACAGCCTGGGACTCGGAGGGCTACCAAAGCAATACATAGCAGGAGAAAAGGCTAATAATATAACAGGTAGCTGATCAAATTAACTAATATTTCTCCAACAGAATGGCAATTCACCAAAAATGGAGCCTTCCATTTCTCCCTGCCGGCTTGGGCAGGAGGATGATGATGGCAGGAATCATCATACTGTGCCTTGCAGCCATTCTGTTCTGCCTAGTGACAGCAGCAGCTGTGTTTGTTTGAGCATATAGCCACAACAAAGGAAGTGACCCTTTGACTTCTGTTGGTGGTCATTTTGGGAAAGGCAAATTGACAGGACAATCCAGCTCTATGCAAATTTGCCAGTGGCCACCTTTTTTTTTTATTGTCCTTTACTTCTCCTTTTTCAGAGCTGGCAGATGGCTCTGGACCCTCCCTTGGAGGGGACTCATCTCTCCGGTGGGCTTTTTCCCTGCACTTACCCCACTGGCCATCCCCCATGGGTTGCCCCCCCCGTGACAGAGCTGGGGGTGAGGGGTGCCAGCCTCTTCCCACCCCCGGAAGCCAACCTCTAGAATACTGGGGGGGGGGAGGCACGGGTGCAACCCACCATCATTAAGCCTACTAGCTCTGAGACATTTTTCCATTTATTCCTCCTCCTTCCAATGTGAGGATGTCGGCTGTTATGCGTCCTGACCCATACTGCCCTCCAGCCACCACCAGAGGGAAGGATGGCTAGTCCCCTTCCCCCAAGAGAGAGGAGAGCAGTCCTCTGAATGCTCGATCCCCCGCCAACTCCCCAGTGGCCCAGGCTCATTCATGAACCTGGGTTGCCGTTGTGGTGTGAGGTATGGCATCCAGCATCTCAACCCTCAGCGCCACCAGGCTGGCTAGTGGCTACCTTTTTTAAGGCCTCAGCTCCTTCAAAATGACTTCACCCCATTGGAAACAGTGGTGTCCATACTTTAAAAGGGCAATATCACTGAAATGAATGGACCCTGACACAAATATTGTAGCTGATTTTGCAAAGGAATCTTCATTTAAATAACAGAACTTCAAAGACTGAGGTTGGAACTGTTTATTTCAGACATCAGTTGATGGACTTTGCTTACAAATAATTGTACTTTGTCTATAACAACATTCTCTCTGCGGCACTCCATCTACTTCATGATGTCCCATCCTCTGCATGATGGCAGCTCTGCCTTATTCTTACAACCACCATTTGGTCTAGCAAGAACTCCCACAATGACCATGTCTGAGAAAGAAGGAAATATCAGTGCAGAAGCATCCAGAGGACTACTCTTACCCATTCCAAGGGTATGGAGCTACAAAATAGAAACCCTCCTGCAGGACATCCAGTCCTCCATCTCATTTCAGGCAGTGTAAGATATGCAATCCATTCAGGATGACGTTGCCTACATTGAAACCATCTTGCTATATTCCACAGTGCATATCACCCTAAAACTGCCATCCTTCTCAGCCTTGCCTCATTAAGATGCTGTTGACTGACTTGACCAATTCCAAACCTTGATTGCCTTTAGTGGGTGGACCAATCCCTTGCATATTGCCAATGTCTTATGCTTGCTTCTGAGAGGGACTGCCATTTCCTGGTTCACAGTGCACTTCCAGAACAAGTTAAAGAAAATACTGCCACACTTAATGCAGCTTTCAAAGATCACATTGCCCAAGCATATCCGCTCTGATAACTGGAACAACAACTGTGGGAATGCAGCATGCAACCCTCTGACTCTCTAGAAACCTTCATAGTGGACATTGACTCACACTGCAAAGATCTGCAGAAAACAGTGAAGAATCAAATGACAGTCTTTGTCCGAGGACTGCTCCCACAACTTTGTTCATATGTGGTCCAACCGAAGCTGATAACCTGCTCAGCCACCACCTTCTCATGAGCCCATCATCTGCCAGTGGTGTGGATTCAGAGGATAAACTGTAGCAGTCTGCAGAAAGCTGAAGTATGAAAATAGGAATAGCAGGACCCAAAGAAGTCCATTGCAGCATCATCAGTAGGATGAACACCAGTACTCACAGGATCAGGGAAACGAGTGCTGCACAGCAAGCTAGGGTCTTTTGTTGGGCAGGGGAACACTTCAGCTCACCACCCTTCTGACTCCATAAATTCATGCAAGCAGCCTCTTTCAACTGCAAGAACCAACTCTAGCACAACCTTGCTTCCAGAAGCAGCTGTATCTACCATCATATCACCACTTCTTGCTAACTACATCTCGGTGACCATGGAAGATTGGTCCATAAATGCCTTGACTGACAATTAAGCAGACATCTCAGTCATCAACACCAACATACTGAACAGATCTTTTTGTCAATCATCTCATGTCTCGCCATCTGACTCGAAGTACATCAGCACATCAAATGTCGCTACAGTACCTATCACAGGTGTCATCCACTTCAAGCTACAATTTTGCTCACAGCAAGCTACAGTCAAGTTCTACCTGTTGCATGATCTACAACTATCAGTGATTTTTGGCATGTGCTTTCACAAATACCACAAAGTTATCCTGGACTTTGCTTCAAGCAAACTGTAACGAGACCCCCATAGGCAACTTGTAGCTATGAACTCAGTCACTGTGCCTCCTAAGACAGAGATGATTTTGACTGCCAAGATTCGATGTGAACCACTGCCACAAGATGTTGGTGGCATTACCATGGGATCTCCACTCTGCATTCTTCAGGTCTTCTCCCAGGCACACCTTGTCTGCTGAGCACGACGGCACAGTATTCCAGAAATGCTTCAACTTTACATATGAGCCAGTCATCATCTCCAAGGGTGCCAATGTCAGGAACTTTGTTTGCCCATCTACTAGACACCAGATCCAACTCATGCAAGAACCTCAGCTTTGTTCCACCACCTTTGCACCTGTCAGTGTGCTATCGTCACATCAGCTTCATCAACTTTATCCTTCAGTAAGCGACTATCTTTTACCGAGCTTTCAGCACTGGCAACAGAGAAGCAGTAGCTTTTGGATTTCTTGGAAGACTACCCATATGTTTTTGCTGGTACAGACAAGTTTGGAGGTTGTGATATCCTCCAACACTCCATCAAAGTGCAGAAACTCACCCATCAGCGAGCATATAAAGTTGGATGAAAACAGAAAAAAGTCCTAGAGGACATGATAAAATACATGTTAGAACAAGACATCATTGAGAAATCTACAAGTCCTTGGGGCTCACCATGCCTGCTGGTGGTAAAGAAAGACAAGGGATATCGCTCTGTGGTGGACTACCAGAAGTTCAATGCCTGTATGGTGCTGGATGCTCATTCTTTACCCACAACAAAGGAAGCCTTAGAGAGTCTTGGCATGGGCAGTCCAGCCTACCTCACCACAATGGATCTTCAAAATGGGTTCTACCAAGTCTCCATTGATCCAGCTTCTCATCTGCACACAGCTTAGCACTGTCACTTGGGATTTTTCTGACTCAAATACCTGTCTATGGGACTATGGAACAGTCCATCCACATTCCAGTATGTTATGGAAGCAGTACTACATGGATTGTCATGAAATCTTGCCTAGTCTATTTGGACGATGTTAATGTCTTCAGCAGAGCTTTTCCATAACACCTCCAATGCTTCAAAGAAATATTTGAATGCCTTTGGCAAGCCAACCTCAAGATTTGTCAAGAGAAGTGTTGCATCTCACAGCATCAAATTCATTACCTGGGACATGTTGTTAGTTGTCATGGCATCTCTCTGGTCCAGAGGTGTAGCTACAAGGGTGCAGGGGGTGCAGTCGCACCTGGGCCTACAAGGTTTGAGGGGCCCAAATCATAATTTTGATGTTTATTCAAAACCGGGGGGGGGGCCCTATAACCATACCCTTTCACCCAGGCCCCTCTGGAATTTGCTACGACACTGCTCTGGACCCAGACAAGCTCTCAACCATTAAAAACTATCCAGAACCTAACCTCCTCAAAGACCTCTGAGCTTTCCTATGCCTGTCTGGATATTACAGAAAGTTCATCAGTAACTATGCCAAGCTTACAGCTCCACTGTATGCCCTCACCAAAAAGAGATGTGAATACACATAGTCTTCCAAGTGCAATAAGGTCTTTGATACTTTAAATGTCAGAGTAATCTCTGTTCCTGTATTGGACTACCCAAGGTTTGACCAACCCTTCAAATGCTATACAGATGCTAGTTCTTTTGCAGTGGGTGCTGCACTATGTCAAGTTCAAGATGAACAGGATGAGTTGTTTACTTTGCTGGGTTCTCCCGTTCCTCAGCTGAGCACAAGTTAACTATGGCATCACAGAAAAAGAATATTTAGTCATGGTATTTGCTGTAAAGAAATTTGCCTGCTATCTTCCCTATTCCTCATCCATAGATATTGTTGCTCACTCTGACCTCAGGTGGTCATTCAAAATGAAGGAACAAGTAGGAGAGTTTGCCCAATGGGTTGCCATGCTTCAGTTCTGCATCTTCCAAATTCAATACAGACCAGATTGAGTTCACTTCAATGTGGATGGCATCAGCTGATGATAGTATCTCTCTGCATCCCAGACCAGATTGAGTTCACTTCAATGTGGATGGCATCAGCTGATGATAGTATCTCTCTGCATCCCTCTCAACATATGAGGAATCCTGCCTAAAAGCTCATCCTTTCCACTCCACAGATGTGCTTCTTGTGGAGACTCCTATAACACCTCAAGTTTCTTTGCTGCTCCAAAATGATTCTTCGGAAAGCAGCACCAACCCCCAGTTACAGCAATCTGCCAAAGAGCATCTCATCTTCTCTACATCCACACTCTCCCTGGCAACTTTTAAAACTCAGCAAAGAACAGACCATTAGTTCTCAGACATAATCACTTACTTAAAGTCTGGGAATCTTCTGCAACAGAAGCAACATCGTCAGGATCTTTTTTTGGTTGCTTCGCAATACTTCCACAATGGTGGCCATGTCACAGACAGAACTCATGTACAGTTAGTAGTGCCTGCCTCTCTAATCAGTGAAGTTCTTCTCTCTATTGATGCCTCTCCAATTTCTAGAGGTCATATGGGAATCCACAGACCTCTCAAAAAAACAAGGCTCCACTACTTCTGGCTTCACATGAACAGAGATGTTGCTCAATTTAACAAGTTATGCCAGTCCAGCTCCCAAAGAAAGCCTCCTACCAAACTGACAAAGGCTCACCTTATTCCATTGCCTGTAGCCACAGAACCATTTCAATGAGTAAGCACAGGCATTATTGGACTTTTACTGAAATCCTCTGGCTCTGGCAATAAATACATTCTTTTTTTTGTGGACTATCTTACAAAATACCTGGAGTTAATTCCATTAAAGGACATTAAATCTGCTACTGGAGCAAATGCCTTTCTCAACATAGTTATTTGCCATCACACCCTTGTACTTACATTCAGGCAGAGGTAATAACTATCTTTCCACTATTGTTTGTAGAGACATGTAAAATCCTCAAAAAGGCTCAAACAATTAGCTATCACCCACAATGCAATGGACAAAGTGAAAGAATGATGTCTACCATTTTCAGTACATTCTCCAAGTACCTGAATGAAACTCAGGATACCTGGGATGGCTTTTTTAATTTTGTTTAGTACAAGAGTAGTCCTTGTGTTGACAGTATGGAATATACTCCATTCTTCGTGGTTCATGATTGCAATCCGAGAGCTCCATTGGACAGGAATCTCTCACTGCTAAAGGTTCTAAAATCAGCTTCCCTGTACATTATCTCTGTACTGGAACAGCTTAAACTTGCCAGACATGTTGCAATAACCACATTAGGACACAGAAAATCTGCCATGCAGAAAATGCTAGCGGCTGAGTCACGTGAGCCACCATGTTCTGTGGGGTACATTGTCCACTTGTTTCAACCTGTCCTAGTACTGGGTGCCACAAAGAAAGTGTTCTGTCTTTGGAATGGTCCATTCTACATTTTGAAAAAACCTTTCTGCAATTCACATCCATCTGCAATGTGAGTCAGATGGAAAGCTTGTGCTTAACAAAGTCCACTTCAGTTGTCTGAAGCGTGGCCTCCTGACCAACACTCTCCCAGATGATTCCACAGTGAAGCTGCACTTGGGCCTGCCATTCTTTCAGAATCAGAAAGTCCTCCTGATAATCGGCAACCAGTTCCTTTGCATTCTCACACTCCTAACTCTCTCCCTCCAGACTCTGTTGCACCAGACCTTCACTCAGAAACACTTCCTGGAACTTCTCAGCCCTCTTCTTCTCAGGAGTCTCTTGTACACACCCCTGTGTACCATATCAAGAAGATTCTTCACAAGAAATTTGTCAACGGGTCCTGGACTTACAGAGTCAAATGGTGTGATATTTTAGGGTTCTCAGAACTTGTGGGTTGCTTTTGCCAGACCCTGTTCCTTCCTATCAAGAATGGGTTCAAGCAACTCATAATACCAATTCCTACTGATCGGAAAAGTCAGTGAATGTCTTGAACTTTTATGCACTGGACTCAATGTTACATACTAACATACTAAAATACCAGCAGAATAGGCCTAACAGTCTTTTGTGTCTGCTTGTTTGGTCAGCCCCCACCATGGGTGCTGACCTTGCTGCCCCCCTCTCCCTCTCTGGCTTCTCCCTTCCCAATCCCGGCTATTCTCACTGCACTGATTTTTGCTTCCAGAACCCTTCCCCTGTACCTGTCCCACCCCCTCTTGAACCACCTCACCATTTCTGCCTCCACCAGCCCCCCAGGCAGTGCATTCCATGGCTCCACCACCCTCTCAGTGAAGTAGCACCTCCTCCTTTCTACCCTAAAGCTCCCCCCTCCAGCTTCCACCCATGCCGTCTAGCTGCCCCCTCCTTCCTTTGGAGCACCCCGACTGCTCCTCCCCTATTTACTCCCTTTCATGTACCTGAAGACCTCTATCATGTCCCCTCCGGTCCCTTCTCTCTTCCAATGTGTACATATTTACCTCTTCAAGCCTCTCTCCATAGTTCCTATCCCCCAAGCCCCAAATCTATTTCGTTGCCCTCCTCTGGACCCTCTCCAGGAGTTCAATGTCCGTCTTTAAATGTGGCCTCCAAAACTGCACGCAGTACTCGAGGTACGGCCTCACCAAGCAGTTATACAGTGCGAGTATCATTTCCCTCCTTCTGGAGGTGAGCCCCCTAGCGATGCATCCAAGCATCCTGTTGGCCTTTGCCGTTGCCCTCCTACAAGTCTCTGAGTTGTTCATCTTGACATCCACCACCAACCCCAGGTCTATCTCAGCCATTGAGACTTGTAGCATTTTCCCCCCAGGGTGTTCACTTGGCCAAGGTTTCGGGCTCCCAGGTGCAGTACCTTGTATTTCCCTGCATTGAACCTCAGCTTCCACTTTCTAGACCACCTTTCCAGAGCCTCCAGGTCCCCCTGTAGGGCCCCTCTCCCCCCCTCCTCCCCATCCACCACCACCCCCAGTTTTGAATTATCCACAAAGAGACTCATCTCACTCCTGATACCCTTCCTTATGTCAGAGACGTAGGCGTTGAACAGGAAGGGCCCAAGGACCTATCCCTGAGGGACTCCACTAATGACCCTCCTTGGGGATGAGACTATCCCACCAACCACGACCCTCTGGGTCCGGTTCTAGAGCCAATTGCCTATCCATCTGATCTTCTGGACTAATAATCTATTGCTCATGTTATTCTTCACTCTCTGTGCTAAACTGTTCTTCTGTAGTAAATGCTCTAATGTGCCTCTTTCTATACAAGCATTTTAATATTTTGTTAATTGGTACTGCATACTGCATTAACTTTTTTTTCCTTCAGGAATAGAAACATAGAAACATAGACTTTGATGGCAGATAAGGACCACTTGGCCCACCCAGTCTGCCCATTTCCCTACCTACTGGATAAGCTGCAGATTCTAGTTAAGCAACAGCCTACTTCCTGCCACCCCCCACTACAATTGCCTTGTGTCTGCCCCATGCATGTTTGAATTCCCCCACAGTTTTAGCCCCAACAACCTCCCCAGGAAGGCAGTTCCACGCATCCACCACTCTCTCCGTGAAAAAATATTTCCTTACATTACCCCTGAGCCATCCCCCCTCTATCTTTAAATTGTGTCCCCTTGTTCTTACACATCTCTTTTTCTGAAAGATGCTACCCTCCTGGACTTTGTTGATTCCCTTGAGGTACTTGAACATTTCTATCATGTTCCCCCTGTCCTTCCTTTCATCAAGAGTATACATATTAAGCTCTCTCAGTCTCTCTTCATATGATTTCTGTTGCAGACCCTGCCCCATTTTAGTTGCCCTCCTCTGGACTGCTTCCATCCTGTCTATGTCCTTGTATAGATGAGGTCTCCAAAACTGCACACAGTACTCCAGATGGGGTCTCACCAACTGTCTGTACAGAGGGATGACCACTTCCCTTTTTCTACTTGTGATGCCCCTTCCTATGCATCCCAGTATCCCCCGGCTCTCCTCAAAGACTTCTCACATTGCTTACCCACCTTTAGATCATCCGATATGACTATCCCCAAGTCCCGTTCCATTTTTGTTGTTGTGAGTACCTCCCCTGCTATTGTGTACTCTTCTCCTGGGTTTTTGTTTCCCAGGTGCATTACTTTGCACTTCTTTGCATTGAATCTAAGTTGCCATATGTCTGACCATTCCTCCAACCTTGCCAAGTCCCTTCTCATCCTTTCTGCCCCCCCTTGTGTATCAACTCTGTTACAGATCTTTGTATCATCTGCAAAGAGGCATACCTTTCCCTCCAGACCCTCTGCAATGTCACCTATAAAGATGTTAAAGAGGACTGGACCCAGTACTGAGCCCTGAGGTACTCCACTAGTGACCCCCCTTTCTTTGGAATGTGTGCCACTCACTATTACCTTCTGTGTCCTGTTGTGCAGCCAGTTTGCAACCCAGGCTACCACCCTGGGATGTCTTCTTCAAATTCATAGTTCCACATTTTGTTTGTATGTTCTGTAACAGTTTCACATAAGTTTGGATATATTAGTTCTGGATATCTCCAGCTGCTACCCCTTTCCCTCTCTTACATTCTGCCTTCCATGCACTGCGGCACTTGTTGCTCTCACCAAGCTTCAGCTCACTATGGTGTTCCTCCTCCCCTAATACTACTCTTACTGGTCACCATTGTAATCCAGATCCACCCCCCCCCAAACAGTGGAGTACTCCCATGGTCAAGTTGTGTAATCTTTCTTCACTGTTTTACCGGTACCGGTTCATGCAATTATCCAGGCTGTGTGTGGGTGATGATGTGCGATATGGCCACCACCACACATTCAGTCACTTCACTACCAGTCTAGCATTGCTTGTAAAGCGCTTTGGATGTATGAAAAAGCACTATATGAATACAGATTCTTCTTCTTCTTCTTCTTAATGTTTGTACTGTTATTACTGCTTGTTCAAGTGGCACTCACTTTCACAACCCCAGGGGTGATTTGCAGTACAGTAAACATGGGACTTAATATTAGCTGCTGCCCCTTTAAGAACACTCAGAAAACTGCTTATTGTTACAAAATGTTGCACTGCCTGGTAGTGCCTTATCGTAGCAGGGGTTCTGGGAAACCTTAAGCCCACGGCATAATCCCATGGTGTTCTGCAGCTCCCGTAATGAATAAAGACCTTCTTCTACTTTTATTTTCTACTTCCAACTTAGTTCTTTCGCCCGGGTCCAGCAAGACAGTATCTGCTGGTACAGTAAGAGAGCTGGGCATGGCAGACCTGAAGAGAAGGTAAGTGCCCTAGTGGAAGACCAACACCAAAATGCCACAGCACTCTGAGGTTAGTTGAAGATGGTGAAGCTCAGTTGCTTTTGAAACACATCTTAGTATTAATTTATTTGAAATATTTAAAAGTCCAATAATAAAACTAAGTTAAATCTTTTTTTTGCTAAAGATGCTCTTAATTCTTTATGGAAGCAACCTAAAAGACAAATAATCTTAGCACAAAAGCAATGAGGCAAAGATTACTTGGGAAGGACATTGGCAAGAATGGCAGGCTTTAAAGATATAGAGACTCATTCGTATCCCAATAATGCAAAGCATCATGGGATGTATATGCAAATCACCTTGAAATAATTGGCTGCTTCTGCTTTAATCAGTAGTATATGGTGTTAAATGGCTTCTCACACAATCTGCAAAGGCTTAGAAGACACAGACACTTGTTTCATCCTTCGCAGGACTCATCAGTGTGTCTCATCTGTATCTCAGCCCACAGGAAGCGGGAACCAGCCTTATGATGGTCCTATGGATCTGAGTCATGGTGCCACCAAACTAGAAAGGCAACCTTAAAGACAAAGAACCTCAGCACAGGAACTCTGAGGCAAGGGTTACCTGGGAAGGGCATTGGCAATAAAGCCATGTTTCAAAGAAATGCAAAATCACATATACCCCACGAAGAGGCTTTGAGTTATTGTGGTAAGTCAAATCTTTGATAAACATTTTAATGTACATATGACTGGTATAAATGTAATAAATAAGAATTAGGTATTCCATACCTCTCAACTGCTTCTAATTTTGCTTTGCAAGTTTCATCAGCCCCTCCTATAATTAGAGTTTCTGGCCCCAAAAAGGAGGGACTTCAAGCACAAATGAGGTCAGTCCTTACAATTATGGTCTCGTTCTTCTCTACAAATGCTTTATGAACTAAACCATAAGTTCTATACGCTTTCAGAGTTGAGACTGCTGTTTTGTAAGATGGTGTTGCTAACTTTGATTATTTGTCCCTGACTGTTTTTAAGCTTTGTCCCTCATATTTGTTCAGAAACGTGTGGGAAGCTACAGTATAGGAGATTCTGATTAGTACTGTAAGTAACTGTGGGCAGTGGTGGAGGGTGATGTTTTCAACAGAAATACCAACAAAAGGAAATCTAAACATAATTTAAGGAGATTTTTGTCCCATGGATTTAAATGGAATCAAATAGCCAAGCTTGATACTGTGTCCAAGTGACTCCTGCCAATAGGCCTGCTCTTTAAAATTAACATATAAAATCTCTGTCAGCACTTGCGATAAGTAGGCACATATCAGTCAACTGACTCACATTAAAAACTTGCAATTATATAGATAAGTGAGAGTGAGAAAAGACTTCTGCAGTTTTAATCAGATGTATGTTTGGGAAATTCTGTCTTAATAGATTCTATTGCTATCCTATCTGCCATAAAAACAAAGAAAGTGAGCTTTTCTTCAGAAGAAGCTTGCCATCAGATACGATATTCTAAAAAGCTTAAGGACTACTCACCTCACAGTAGTCATAGCCAGTCCTACACTTGTCAGTGGTGGTCTTCCCTTGATAGCATGTGGTTCCATTACATGTGAAACTTTTACAGCTCTTTCCCTATAAAATGGGGAAAAAAAGTATGATTTGATTGATATGAGGAATTTGTGATTTTTAAATATTCATTTTGTTTTTCAGTGATATTGTGTTTTGAGCCATATGGCCAGCTGTCTGGCTTCTTGTTCACAAGCTCCTGCGGGGGCCAAACATGTTTCCTGCTATAGGGCCCTTCATTATGCGCAGGAACCATCAGGCAAACAGGCCTGCATGCTTGTAGCCATTTGGGTATATCATGTATATTGTTCAGCAGTGTTGAATGCTACACAATTTTTCATTAAAAATGCAAGTTTAAAAATAATATGCCTTCAGGGTTTTTCCGTCCATTCCATTTCCTACATGTTTTTGGTATAGGCTTAAATACTGATCTCTACTGTAATCACCAAGCTGTTCTCTCTGTGATGCAGTATGGTACATCTGGACACTATGCCAGTTATATAGCAGATATTTTTTTTTACAATGATTCTGTAAGTGCTTATCATGTTGAAATGTTGAAACCAGGAGTGTATGTGTGTGTGTGTGTGTGTGTGTGTGTGTGTGTGTGCGTGTGTGTATAGTGGGGTGCTATGGTACTCCTGTTTCAATCACTGCTTCTGTATTACTGTATTGAGTCTCAGTTTCCTGATGTGATTAGTACTGTTTAATTTGCTGATAAAGGCAATAAAAATATATTTATTAAAAAAAAATCACTTCTTAAAAAGAAGGCACATTTTTATAAATAGGAGGGATAAACAAATAATCTGTGCTCTTGCCCTGTACTATTTTTTTTATTTATCTCAGTTTTACCAGAAAGGTGGACTGGATCAAAATTATCTGTTTTCAGCCACA
This sequence comes from Neoceratodus forsteri, assembly GCA_016271365.2. NCBI lineage: Eukaryota > Metazoa > Chordata > Ceratodontiformes > Ceratodontidae > Neoceratodus > Neoceratodus forsteri. Next base: position 1,101,966,262 of record CM057451.1, read on the forward strand.
CCTGGTTATAAGGGTTACAAAAGAAGAAAGACAATGTGTGTTGCAATACAAATAAAGTAAAAGTAGACACTATTAGTGTATATATATATATATATATATATATATATATATATATATATATATACACACACACGCAGAATGGTGACTTTTTCAAGATTTAGCACATGCAAACACTCTTGAAAAACTTCATTCCAATCATTAGAGGAAAGGGTTTCTGGTGGCTTGTGGGATAATCTCCAGTAAAGATTTATACAGAAATCCCATGTATACTGTGTCAGTCACAACTGACACGCAAACACCCCTTATATACAATAATTCCACATCAGGAACTTGGGCTAATACCCAATGCTGACCCTGAAGTACAGCACAAAAGGGGGTGATGTACTGTCAAGGTGCCATCCTTTATACAAAATGTTAACACAGTAGTTTTTATTAGTGGAAAAATGTTTTATCATAAGGCACTTTGGTAAAAATGTATTTCTGGCACAACATCAATATATCCCAAATATACAAAAATGATGTGGATCTGATGGACTACATCCCAGCTTTCTGAAATCCTTAGCAGGGGAGTTAGTAGGCTCCTTCCCGAAGTTATTTAACACGTCCTTAAAAGAGGGTAAAGTGTTGAAAAAATGGAAAATAGCATATATTACCCCAACATGGAAATTTGGGGGATAAGAAACCTGTTGAAAATTATCACCCCATCAATATCACCTCTGTCATAGGGAAAATGATGGAGAACTTCATTAAAGAACAAATATATATACTGTATATATCAATTGTACCTAATTGATGTGACTTGACACAGCTTTATCAACTGCAAGTCATGCTAACCAATCTCCTAAATTTCTTTGAGCCTGTTAGTCAAGCTCTAGACCAGAGTCTGCTGGTGGATGTAGTTTATTCAGATTACACAAAAGCTTTTGACTCAGTATAACATAAAGAGTTGTTTATAACATTACAGGCAGTGGAACTAGAAGTTACTCTGGTGAGATGAATAACATTGTGGCTGATTGACAGGTATCAAAGGGTGAACATCAGGGGTTTTCTATCAGATTGGGGTAGAGTCACTAGAGGAGCCCCCAGGTTCAATTGTGGGACTCACACTATTTAATTTGTTTGTATCATCAATGCAAGTATTGAACGAGGCATGGCTTTCCATGTATGCTGATGATATGAAGGTTGGGGCAATTGTAATAACTGTGAAGAAATGAAATATTTTCAAAAACAACTAACTCACTTAGAAAATTGGGCCCACACATATAGATTAAGGTTTAATAAAAACAAGTGCAAAGCTATGCACTTTGGGCACTATTCATGAATGGTTGGGGGATATGCGTGAATCACATGTATCACACACCATGCAGCTCTGCACCCACCGGAGATCCACACTGGGACCGCATTCACAAACAGTGGCCCCTGCCTGGCCCCAGTACACAGCCCCCCCCCGGTGCACAACTACGTGACAGTGGTCCAGTGCAGGCTGCAAACCTACCCGTGCAGCCAATCGGCTGCCCAGACCAGGACCTCAAGTGGATGACTTGTGCCCATCAGGCACCATATTGCACAGGCTGCCACAGGACCAAGGTGTGGGGAATCCCACCAGCACATTCCCCACCCTCCCAGATGGTCCCACAGCCAGGGACAGACACATTGAGGGGTCCCTGACCTCCACACTCTCTGCTGATCACAGTGGCAGCATTGGGGGTGGAGTATCAGTTATGGCTGCCTTCAGATGGTGTAGCCATTGCCCCCCTTGTGCTAGGCACCTGGGCCATTATGAATGGTGTGGAGTGCTACCACACCTCCCATGTCTGTCCCTGGTCCACCCCCGTGTGGAGCTACATGTTCGGCTGGTGTGCCAGGTGTGTAGGGGGGGCGTACCAGGTACATGCACGGCACGCAGGGAGCAAAGTGTGCACAGCCAGGTGTGGGTGGGTTATGCACTGGGTTTATTTGGCACGTAGCCCATCTGCACCCTTTGTGAATAGGGCTCTTTGGGTGCAACAATGTCAAAGCAAAATATGCAATAAATGGTAAAGAAATAACAAGTATGGATCGTGAAAGGGATTTGGAGGTAATAATAACTGAAACCCTAAACTTTGACACACATGCAAGATGTGCAATTAAGAGAGCAAATAGAATAGTGGGGAATATACTAAGACACATAAAACATCGAAGATGTGAGGTTCTGATGCCCCTGTATAAAACACTGGTCTGACCTGTCATGGAGTGTGGAACACCTTTTTGTGCCCCTCAGAGTACTGGTAGTACCAAGTTGATGGAGAGAGTACAAAGGAGGATGTCTAAGATGGTAAACAACTTGAGAGGAAAAACATTATGGTGGAAGGCTCAAGGATTTGGGATTATATTCCACATCATATCGCAAGTTAAGAGGGGATCTGGGTTATGTATACAAGGCCCTGAATAATAAAATCATTTCTGAATCAACAGGACTGACAAGAAAGATCCAAGCAGATAGGGCCATGAGATGGCACCAACTGCAGCTAAGGGGGGAAGCATATAAAATCACAAGACGGGGAAAATGGTTCAATCAAAGAGTAGTAGAGATCTGGAACAAACTGCCTGAAGAGGTAGTAGGGGCCACCAGTATGTTTTCCTTTAAGAACCTACTGGATGAATGTATGGGTGATAGGAAAATGGAATATATCCACTGATATGTGGCAAGACTAATTATGGCTCTTGTAGCTACTAGACTTGTAATCTAACCTATGAACCTATATCCATTTTGTTTTCACTGTATGTCACTCCTGAACTGAGATATGGGGTGTTGAAGTTCTTAAAAGTCTCTGCTGTCTAGCTGCACCCACTATGAATAAATTGAACATTTAGGTGGGGTGCTGGGCAGTTTACCATAAAAAATGATTGCTAGCACCCTCTTAATATTTAGCCCCACCTCTTTGCTCTGTGTGGATGGTTGTTTGTGTGTGTCTGTAGATCAGTTTTGTTGATTTTGTATGTTCTTCCACTGGAGCACCTGCAACATATTTGCTTGTCTCATCTGCTTAACTCTTCTGGATAGAATTCGTGCACTTCATCACTGCCAGGTATCAGCATTTTTAATGAAAATGGCAAATGGCAAGGCAAATTTTATTTAAAAGATACCCAATCACGGTGGCTCTGGGTGCCATACATAAAATCAACATAAAACAGATTGCAATAAATAAAACATTGGCAAAAAAGCTATAACTAATAAATAACAAGCATTTGTCAATGCCGAATGTTTGCTTGCTGGCATTGGCATTGGTAGTGTAGGAGCTAGAGAGATGCATAATAGTAATGGCAGTGAAGTATTGAACTGAAGCCAACTCCACCACCACCCTGCAGAAACTGACAGGCATTGGGGTGTGCCTTTGGGTCATCAGGCATATTGGCCATGCCATTTCACCACACCCTACCCTGCAGACACCAACAAGTGTCACGGTATGCCTTGGAGTCATTGGACCTTATGCTCACCCCATTCCATATGGAAATACGGAGAGATGGGTGCAGTATAGGAGAATGGGGTGAACTTGGGGCTGAAGAGTCCAAGGCACACCTCGATGCCTGTCACTGGCTGCAGGGTGTGGGTGGGGGTGGAATGGCATGGGCATTACAGGTGACAATCCCAAGTCACACCCCTGATGCCTGTCAGTCTCTACAGGGTGGGGCGTTATGGTTGAAAACACTAACGCCCCAGGCGTTCATTGGTATTTTCACTCCAAATTTTCAACATGTGTTTTTGTGACCCTCACTTCATGAACAGTAGCAATATCAGTTTGTTAGCCAAAAGCTGATTTTGCACAGTGACTACGTCATTTGGCACCACAGGTGCGAAAACACATTTTGAACAGAATGTGAAAAATGACAGCTGTACTCTTCATGGGGAGGTGTAAAAAATGGCAATGTTGAAAATCTGGAGTGAAAATATTAAAAAAACGGGTGAAGCCACTAGCATGCATAGAAACTGCGCGACGCACACCCATAATGTAATTAGTTTGGGGATTTTTTTTACTGCAGATTGTCAACACAGGCATTTTGGGACCTCCGCTCATGAACAGTGTCACTGTAATTTTCTTAGTCTGTCCTGTACACGGATTTCCCACAGCAACCACGCATTTCTGTGCCGGAAGTGCGAAAACACATTTCGGCCAGGGTGTGAAAAATGACAGCTGTACTGTTCATAAGGAAATGTGGAAAAATGCCAGTGTTAAAAATCTGGACTGAAAATATTACAAATTCGTGAACTTACGAGGGTGTGTGGAAACTGACAATGCACGCTTGTAACACAGTCATTTTATGGACTCTTCTCACCAAATTTTCAACATAGCCATTTTAAAACCTCTGCTCATGAACAGTGTCACTGTGATTTTCTTAACCTGTCCTGAACATTGATTTCAGACACCGACTGCACCATTGTGTGCTACATGTGCGAAAACACATTTTGGGCAAGAAGTGAAAAATGACAGCTGTACTTTCATAAGGAGGTGTGGTAAAATGGCATGTTGTAAAGCTGGAGTGAAAATATTAAAATTTCTGAGATTCTGACGTGGTAGTAGGAACTCGCGAATGCACACTTAGAAACAATCATTTTGGGAATTTTTCACCAAATTTTTCAGCATAGGTTTTGGGGCCTACCTCATGAACTGTGACACTGTTGTTTTGTTACTCAGTCCCAAAAGGTGGTTCTGCACAGTGACCATGAAATCAACTTTCAGGACCGAAAACAAAATGACAGTGACTGAGTTCATGAGGTGGGGCCCCAAAAACCCCATGTTGGAAATTTGGTGAAAAAATTCCCCAAAATAGCTGAGATATGCACCAAAGCTGAAAAAAACCTATTTATGCCATTATACAGTGCCTTCAGAAAGTATTCGCCCCACCCCTTGGATTTTGTCACATTTTGTGATGTTGCAAACTCAAATTAAAATACATTTATATGGGATTTTTTTGTCACGTATCTACACAAATTACTCTATAATGTCGAAGTGGAATGAAACTTCTGGAATTTTTTGTACATGTAATTTAAAATAAAAACCTGAAATGTCTTGATTTGATAAGTATTCTCCCCCTTTGCTATGACACTCCAAATTGAGCTCAGGTGCATCCAATTTTCTTGTGAGATCACTCTAAAACTTGAATGGAGTCCACCTGTGGTCAGTTCAAATGGTTGACATGATTTCAGAGGAAATACACCTGTCTATATAAGGTTCCACTGTTGACAGTGCATGTCAGAGCAGAAACTTTACCATGAAGATCAAGGAGCTGTCCGTAGAACTCCGTGATAGAATTGTGAGGAGGCATAGATCTGGGGAGGGGTATAAAAACATTTCTAGGGTGTTGAAAGTTCCCAGGAGCACAGTCAAGTCCATCATTAGGAAATGGAAAGATTACGGAACCACCCAGACTCTTCCTAGAGCAGGCCATCCTCCCAAACTGAGCAACTGGGCAAGAAGGACCTTGGTCAGGGAAGTGACCAAGAACCCAATGACCACCCTGACAGAACTACAGAGTTCCATGGCTGAGATGGGAGAACCTGTCCAGAGGACAACAATCTCTGCAGCACTTCACAGATGTAGCCTCTATGGGAGAGTGGCTAGACGGAAGCCACTCCTGAGAAAAGGCCACATAATAGCATGCCTGGAGTTTGCAAGAAGGCACATGACAGACTCTGAGACCATGTGGCAACAGTTTCTCTGGTCTGATGAAACAAAAATTAAACTCTTTGGCCTGAATGCAAAGCTCTATGCCTGGCGCAAACCGAACACAGCTCATCACCCATGTAACACCATCCCTACCATGAAGCATGGTGGTGGCGCAGCATCATGTTATGGGGATGCTTTTCAGTGGCAGGGACTAGGGCACTTGTCAGGATAGAGGGAACAATGAATGGAGCCAAATACAGGCACATCCCTGAGGAGAACCTGCAACAGTCTGCAATACACCTTGGACTGGGGCGAAGATTTACGTTCCAACAGGACAACGACCCCAAGCATACAGCCAAAGCAACACTGGAGTGGCTTCAGAACAAGAAGGTGAATGTCCTTGAGTGGCCCAGCCAAAGCCCAGACTTGAATCCCATTGAGAATCTGTGGAAAGACTTAAAGATTGCGGTTCACCGACGCTCCTCATCCCAACTTGACAGAGCTTGAGCAAATCTGCAAGGAAGAATGGTCGAAAATCCCCAAATCCAGATGTGCAAAGCTGATACAGACATACCCAAGAAGACTCAAAGCTGTAATTGCTGCCAAAGGCACTTCTACAAAGTATTGACTCAGGGGGGTGAATACTTAAGTAAACAAGATATTTAAGTTTTTAATGTTTCATAAATTTTTGTTACACAATATAAATATTTTTGCCACATTAAATTGTTGAGTATGCTGTGTGAATCCAGGGGGAAAAATAATTTCAATGCATTAAAAATTCTGGTAGTAACACAACAAAATGTGACAAAATCCAAGGGGGGGGGTGAATACTTTCTGAAGGCACTGTACAGCTTACTGGCATTTCTTCAGTTTGCGGTCGGCTTTGAAGAGTGCAGACATTTTCCTAGTCCACCGAAGATCATCACACCGGGCTCTGGAGGTAAGTATGGGGTCGGGTGGGAGGTGGTGCACAAAGGGTGGGCACGGGTTGGGGGGGTGAGACAGTCAACGAGGGACTTTTTTTTTTTTTACAGTTTTTTTTCCCCTTATTCAGGAAGACGACGTGGGACTTTTGTCATGCTGGGGTGGGCTCCCAGTGTGGCAGCTGGAAGTTTTTTTGGGGGGGGCAGTGGAGCTGATGGGGGATTGGGCACCCCTGTCAGTCATACGGACTTTTGCCACACTGGGATGGGCTTTCAGCATGACACCTGGAAGTCTGTTTGGGGAGGGGGCAGTGGAGCCGACAGGGGATTGGGCACCCCCGTTGGTCATACAGTGTGAGGGGTGGAGCGGAGCGCATGAGCACGCCGGGGTGGGCTACAAGCATGTTACGTAAGTGTTCATCGGGGTGGGGATGACAAACTTTCTATAACAGTTCAGATGCAGTGCTGACGTGTAGGCAATATGCATACTGCCGACGGCAGTATGTAAATTGCCTACACGTTACCACCACTGATTGTGGCAGTGTTTTCTTCAGAACTGTATGCCACTGCATCTGAATAGCTGTCATAGACAGTGTGAACATTTATTTGCATGGTGCAGCCGTGCCTGCAAAAGGGAGCAGGACATTGGAAGTGGGGGAGGCACGCTTATGAAAACTTGTATGGTGGCACTATGTTTCTTGCACATGCTTGCAAGCAAACATAAAAATGACTAACAAAATAATTAAAATAAAATCAGGGAAATAGGCAATATAACAGGTCAGAACAGGGCAATATTTAGAAAAGTGGATCAGGAAAAGCCTGCGCAAACAGGAAGGCCTTGAGGCATGCCTTGACAGCCTCCACCGACGGGGCCTCCCTTATAGATGGAGGTAGCAAATTCCACAGGACGGAACCGGTGACGCTAAAAGCTCTATCTCCGGCAGTTTTTAACCACATCCTGGGAATTGCAAGGAGACCCCATGAGGAGGAATGGAGGGAGTGGACTGAGGTAGCAGGTGCAAGAAGGTCCACCAGGTAACCAGGGTCCAGGCCTTGTAGAGCCTTAAATATGAGCAAGTCCACCTTAAATAGGATCCTCCATCTGACTGGCAGCCAGTGCAGTTCACACAGCACTGGGGTAATGTGGCAATACTTTGACTGCCCTGTCAACAACCTGGTAGCTGCATTCTGCACTAGCTGAAGCTGGCGGAGGATACCTCCAGAGACCCTCAGATAGAGTGCATTACAGTAATCAAGCCTCAATGTCACAAAGGCATGCACTAAGGTAGGGAGGTCCAGGGGCTTAATCCTGGCGATATTCCTCAGATGGTAAAAACTAGTACGGACCGCATGCAAATCAACAGTTTGGAAGCAACCTCAAACTAAGCTATGGATTCCTGCCTTTCAGTGCACTGGATAATAGCTACAACAGCAGCACCAATATAACAACCTTTTCTTCATAATACCCAAAGCTGTCTGGTGTTGTGCCGGAGTCTTTAGAGATCTACAACTCTCTATGGACAAAGGAACCAGCTGCTCCCTTCCTGAGGCAGTAATTTAGCACCTCCTTAGAATGACTTTTTTATTTATTTTCTTCTTTTTGCCCCTACTACTCCCATCGGGGTCTGCTCTGGTCATGGACCCCCTACATTTCCACCTTCACTTATGCCTGCATCCCCCAGTTATCCCTGGCTTCCCCCCAGAGAGCAGGGCTGCAGCATCAACCCCCTATATCGGGGCCATGATACATGTATTTGGTCAGGGGATCAGCTCCAGAGGCTAATTGAGGTGCTTGGAGGCAGAACATCATGGAGACGGCGAGGTTCGGGAGTTTTCCCCCTTTAGGCAGGACGGGGACATGCAATGATGACCTGCGTCTGCCCCGTCCTGATGTTCTGTTGAGTGTCGACATGGTGCAGCTACCCAGCCTCCGCTAGGTGCAGCTCGTGTGCCAAATGCTGCCCTGCCCTCCCCCGGAGAAGGAGAGCTGTCCTAGGGATGCTCAATCCTTCTCCCCCCAGCTGGCCCTCCAGTGACCTGGGTCTGTTCATGAACCCAGGTCGCTGGCATCGCAAGCACAATCCAACCGCTGCGCCGATGGGCCAGCAATTAGAATGACTTCTTGTTAATTGTGGTTATCCACTGCCCCTCCCGGATTCTCCTGGGTCTTTGTTTTTTTTTTTATTTGTCCTTTTTCCTGGCAGGACCACCGGGGCCATCCACCTTGGTCACGGCCCCCGGAGACCTCTACCTCCGTCAATTGCTGATGGGGACCCACAGTCACCCCCGGCTTGCCCCCTGGAGGGTGGGACCGCGGGCCACCTTCGTGACCCCGGAACTGTAACTGGTCGGGGTCCCACAGCGACGGAGGCAATGTGAGGCTCTCCAGGGAGGGTTTCATAGATCGGTGGTCCTGCCCGCCTTCTTTTTCCACCAGATTTTCTCCTCGGAGGAGGCGGGGACGTGCAATGACGCCAGCGTCCGCCCAGCCTCCTCCCTCCCCCCTACGTCGAGCGTCGGTTGCGTGGAACTCCCGGTCTCCACCAGGGGTCCCTATCACACCGAGTGCTGCCCACGCCCTCCCGGAGTAGGAGGCTGCCCATTGGGCCTGTCGATCCTACTCCCCGGCCAGCCCTCCGGCGACCCGGATCCGTTCCCGAACCCGGGTCGCCGGCGTCGCAAGCAGAAATCCCACCGCTGCGCCGACGGGCCATCTCCTGGGTCTAAATTATGAGATATTTTCTTATACCTTCTTCCTTTTGAACTGTGTGGAAGGCTGAACCTCGCCTGGATTACTGTAGCTCTAAATGTCTCAGCCTGGATCTCCTCCTTTGTTAAGTAATATTAGTATTTTACATGGGTATACTGCCACGGACACAACATTTTATTTCCTTGTCCCACCTCACAGTGTAGTTTATCAGTATCAGTGGCTTCATACATGGCACACTCACCTCTGGGGCCGGAAGACCAGAAGGTGCCTTGCAACACCCAGGTCTCAATGATCATTTAAGACCCACTTATTTCAACTGGCATTTGGTGCTATCTTGTAACTGATTGTTTTGTGAGTAATGGGACTATGGAGTCATGGAACAGCATTTTAATATTTTATGGCTTTAATTGTTATTTTATTGTACAGCGTTCTGATACACTGTGAAGAGTGCTATACAAATAAAGTTTATTGTTATTATTGTTATAATATAGTCCCCTTTCTAAAACAGAGATGAGTGCATTTTTGTGTTTGTGTTCTAAATGCTTTATTAATATTGAGCTGTTGTTATTTATGCAGTGCAAAACTTTTGAACTAGTTGTATGTACTTTTTACTCTTTACACTCCGGTATATGCTATTTCCCCTCCCTTTTTTTTTTGTCCAGTTCCCCCTATCCTCGGACCTACTCCACCTGCTCCCCCATGCCAAGGCTTGCCCCTGGGCAGGGGCTGCCGGGGCCTACCTCCCAATGGACACTGTTGGCAAGCCCTGGCTTACCCCCGGCACTGGGTCAGAGCCATGGGAGCAGGACCCCCTGGAGGATGTCTGAGGCAGTGGACGGTGGGATAGAGTGGGTTGTCATGCTGGGGGTGGTTTTTTTCCATGCTTGCTCCCTTGGTGTGGGGACATGCAATGATGTCCAGCGTCCGCCCTGCCCCCCTAATGTGGTGGCGCTGGTTGCAGTGGTACCCTCAGCCTCCGGCAGGGGTCTGTAAAACACCAGATACTCTTCCCCTCCCTCCCCCTGAGAAAGAGAGTAGTCCCCAGGATGCTCGATCCTTTTTCTTCGGCCGACCCTCCGACTTCTGGGTCCGTTCCCAAACCCGGATTGTCAGTATTGCAATCGGAAATCCAACCACTATGCCGGTGGGCCAGCTATTCATCCCTCCCTTTTTGTGCAACCATATATGATGTATTTATGGCTGTTTGTAATACATGCACATATTTTTCTTTTCCTCCATAACACAGCTCCTATAAGTGGAATCCCGCCGTTGAAGTCTGCAATCAGAATAAGGCATTCTCCTTATCTGGGAATTGACTAAGCCAGGATGAGTGGAGCTGTTTTCTTGCATCCTCTTCTGCTTAGTGTAGCATTAATTCAGAAATGTTTTATAGTAATTACTTTTGAATGATCATATGCTCTATGATTTGTATTACAGCGGAACAGATTCTTACATCAAGTTTTCAACAGTTTTTGTACTGTATTACACCTTAATTTTGTCTATTTTATTTATTGAGAGATCGGAATTACAAACCTTTGAGTCAGAAACCCCTTTGCAAAGGCGCCACATCATGGAAGTACAAAACAAGAGAAATGGACAATACAATGAAAGGTATTACTAATGAATGTGGAGGGTAAAGCAACACAGAGTCAAGTATGGTACAAAGGTAACAAGCAATACATTGAAAGGTATTTCATCTGAATTCGGAGGGTAAAACAACCCAGAGTCAAGCATGGTACAAAGGTTTCATGCAAATTAAACTATTGTTTACATTCAAATTTCAAGAATGATACAAGGTTTCCTAAGTCAATAAAATAGATACTTAAAATAAAGGCACAATACATCAGAAGAATCAACCAGAGTAGAGGGATAGGAAAGAGAAGGGAGGGGGCAGAAGGCACAGAGGTTTGGCTTGGCACACCAGTAAAAGAGGGGCGGCTATGCGAGTGGACAGCTCAGAGGCAGTCATAGGTACTGGTGGAGAGTAGTTGCTCTCTGAGTTTGAGTTTGAGTTTGAAATGACCAAGGTTCAATTTGCACTTGCACTTTAAAGGGATTCCGAATGTTTCCTTATGAAATTATTGTAAAGGTTACTACGCGGATCTAATATGTAAATTGCTGGGTTATATTTAGGAAATGTTTTCAGTAAAACAGAAAAAATGCTGTTTAAATAGGGATGTGGAGGGATCCATTTTGTGGACAGAAAGGGTATTGTGATGATGTCACTGCCTCAGCAGTGTTAACAGTGTGCAGTGCAGCAGGTGAGAACAGCTGAACTGTGCTGTCAGGGATTTTATTATATTTTCAGGAACACCCAGGATTTTATGTTTGGCAGAGCACAAGAAAATAATCCAGTGCTTCTGTTCATGATAGAACAGGATCCCTGTCTGTAGGAACAGTTTGTTTTAACCTGCCTAGCTGCATACTGTTAGAGCTGGTGAGGCAATGACATCATCACAGCACCCTTTATGTACACAAAATAGATGCCTCCACATCACACTTTTAAATTTATTTTTCTGTCTTACTGAAAGCATTTTCTAAATATATCCTAGTGGGGGCGCTGTGGAGCAGCATCATGGCAGCAGCTCTCTAAGCCAGCTCTTAATGAAGCAATCTAATATAACCTATATACTCCATCTAACTCAGCTTATTTGGAGACATAAATAAAGAAACACTTAGCTGAAACATCCCAGAACAAAATGGGACCCAAGAAGGATTGTAAACACGGGTCCCGTGTCACGGATGTCTTCCTTTCCCCTGCAGGCTCCTCATCTGGATCGGGCCCAGCTCAACCAGTGGCTTAGTCACTCCGGAGCTCCTAGCAGAACAGATTATGGCACTCCTCACTAAAATTCAAGCCAATGGGGAGGAAACTAATAAAAGATTGGCGACGATGGAGAAAAAACTTACTGAAAATGACACTGCAATTAAGAAACATTCCCAGGTGATTGCAGAACTGAATGAGACTAACACCTGACAAGTGGGCAGCAATACTACATTCATATGGGACTGCAATTATTTATGGGGTACTGTTAGAGCTGGTGAGGCAATGACATCATCACATAGTCTTCAGGTGAAGCTACCTCTGGCCGCAAGCTACAACACTGGACTTAAGATTTGCAAGAAAGTGAGTAGTGCTCACAACAGAGGGAGGTGAACCTTACAATTTACAATTGTCTTTGGTTTGAAGCAGATTCCTTAGGAAAGTTAATATTCTTCAGGTGGAGGATACTTCTAACTGAAGGGTGAAATAAGCAACTTAGAATTATCAGAAAAGGCAGTCTTTCAATCAACAGAGGGAGGTGGAGTTTGCTTTACTTGTTACAATTATTAAGATTTTACTGTTTTCTGTGTTTCTGCTCTTCTGACTTGATTGGAGTTAGTGATTGACTGTTTGCATTGCAATATTTGTAATTCTGTGAATATTCACTGGGCTAAGAATTTGTCATAAGCCCTGAATTGAGAGCAGGTTACAGGCTGTGTATTGGACCCAGACAGTGCCTAGGGGGTGGAAACTGGTTTTTCTTTTGTTTACCTCAGTGTGCCTTATAAGGCCAAGCCAGACTGTGTCAGGAAGTGCTTACATCACAGCTACTTAACAGCCAATAGCTCTGGAAGAATCTTACAGACCTTGATAAAAGTACTAATTTTAGCAGGCTCATCAGATAATCTCATAGTCTTCAGGTGAAGCTACCTCTGGCTGCAAGCTGCAAAACTGGATTTAAGATTTGCAAGAAAGTGAGTAGTGCTTACAACAGAGGGAGGTGAACCTTACAATTTACAATTGTCTTTGGTTTGAAGCAGATTCCTTAGGAAAGTTAATATTCTTCAGGTGGAGGATACTTCTAACTGAAGGGTGAAATAAGCAACTTAGAATTATCAGAAAAGGCAGTCTTTCAATCAACAGAGGAGGTGGAGTTTGCTTTACTTGTGTTACAAGTGTTAAGGTTTCAGTGCAGGAAGAGTTTAAACCCAGATAGGCTGAATACTGTTTTCTGTGTCTGCCCTTCTGCACAGCTGACATGTTTGGGGCTGACTGTTTTCAGAGCACAAGCCACCAGGCTCTTTTGGGGCTGGGAGGTTTACCTATGTCTGACTTGGATGTTTGGATTTTCTCTGTTTGATTAGCAGGGTATTTTCTCTGTCAAATTGGTTTGAAGCAGTATTACAAATTGTACGTGTATGGCATCTTGCTGACAGGAAGGCACTCATCACATCGGTAGGTCAGAGTGTTTAGCTGATTGTTTCATGAGGCACAGTTTAGGCCCAACCCTTCCACCCTCACCCCACCCACCCCTGGAAATAGTTCATTTATACCTGGGGTTCTGACATCATTTCCTCAAGAGGGCAAGGTACACATCACTGTCATATCCTGTCTAGCACACTGCACTGACAATATAAGCATACACATTATATAAATACATATATTTCTATATAACGCACCAATCACACACACACACAAAAAAAAAAACTAAACAAGGTAGACAGTTATGTGGGGAGTAGTACAATGTAATGGCTGTGGGGCAGCAGTCTTCCGGGAGTCTTTCTGGAGGCTGAGATGCTGCCCTGTTTGCAGACAACTATCTGCCCTGAGGGAGGAAGTTGCCCATCTTCAGGCCACACTGGACAGTGGCAAGGGAACCTCCCCCATCCAGGGAGCACCACAGCCACCACCACTACCTCAGAGGTTGTGAAGAAAGCACAGCAGTTGGACCACAGTGGGCTCAGGGAGGGTAGGGTGGTGGAACAGAGGCACACCCAGTCAGTTGTTACACTCCACAATCCATACACCATTCTGGGGAGCAGAGTTCCCTGTGGATGCACCCGAGAGGAGACTAAGGAGGGTGCAGACAACTGTCACAAGGAGGCCCTCAGGAAGGAGGCAGAGGGCACCACAGGGAAAGAAAGCAGCTCCTGGTGGGGGACTCAATTATTAGGGGGATAGAACTGGGGAGCAGGGAAAACTGAAGTAAGGTGCCTGCCTGGTGCCATGGCTTGAAGGGACAGGAAGCGCATCCTTAGGATCACGAGAACAGTTGCACGGGAGTCTGAGCTGGACATCATTGTCCACCTAGGGACAAATGACTTGGCTCATCATGAGATTAGAGCAGTGCAAAAGGACTTTGTAGAGTTGGGGAGGGCTTAAGACAAGTAGCACACACAGTATCCTTCTCAGAGGTGCTGCCTGTCAGTGGCATGGGTGAGGCGAGGGTACTTTGCACCATGCAGTTTAACAAATGGTTGAAAAAATGGTGTGGAGCACAGGGTTTGGCTTCATTGGGGACTGGGGTTCCACCTGGAGGGACACCAGCCTATACTGGCAGGATGGTCTGCATCTGTCCAGGAAGGGAACAAGTCTTTTGGGCAATCAGTTTAAATGCTTCATTGGCAAGCCTTTAAACTAGTCAAGGGGGGAGGCACTGATAAGCAGTAGGAAAATCCGGCCTCCCCTATAAAACAGGGTACTAAATGAGAAAAGACCAAGGTAGAAAGGTCAGTGGGGATTGCCCACAGAAGGTAAAGCCATCAAAAATGGAGAGCAATGAGTACCAATGCCCATAGTCTGGGTAACAAGCTTCCTGAATTAGTGGCCTTGATGGAGGAGGAAGATCTGGATATCGTGGCAGTCACAGAAACATGGTACACACAGAACCATGACTGGGACGTAAACATACCAGGATACACTATCTACAGGAGGGACAGGGAGGGTAAAAGAGGAGGAGGAGGATAGCTCTCTACGCAGAGAAGAAATCAAAGCAACAGAACAAAAGGGTAAACAGGAGGAGAAGAAGCACTGTGGGTCAATTTGGAGGCAGGCAATGGCACCACAATCTGCACAGGGTTGTATACAACCCCCTCTCAGGGGAGAAATGGACAAGGAAATGATAGAAAGTATACTTAGAATGGCAGATAAAGGGAGATATTGCTGATG
This sequence comes from Neoceratodus forsteri, assembly GCA_016271365.2. Classification (NCBI taxonomy): domain Eukaryota; kingdom Metazoa; phylum Chordata; order Ceratodontiformes; family Ceratodontidae; genus Neoceratodus; species Neoceratodus forsteri. Next base: position 1,101,981,472 of record CM057451.1, read on the forward strand.
GGTGATCTGAATATGCCAGATGTTAACTGGAGTGCAGTTGCAGCAGCCGCTCTAAGAGTGGGGTTATTCTAGATGCCTACAGGGGCATGCCTTAGACAACTAGTATTGGAGCCCACTCGAGAGGGAGCAGTCTTAGACCTGGTTCTCTCAAATGGAGATGAAGAGGGATCACAGATGTAAAGTGGGTAGCAATCTGGGAACTAGTGACCATCGAACAGTATGGTTCACAATAAACACAGCAATAGAGTCAAGCCATACAAAGACAAAGGTACTGGATTTTGGAGGGCTGACTTTGCCAAAATGGGTGAGTGCCTAAGGAATGCACTAGCAAATGGGCAGGAAGGAGGTGGCAGAACAATGGGGAATAATAAAACTGCCATCACAGAGGTAACAAGCCTTTGTGTAAAGCAAATAAACAAAATGAAACGAGGTAAGAAACCACTATGGTTCTCAAAGGAAGTGGCAGTGAAGGTTCAAGAGAAAAGAAAGCATTCAGGAAGTACAAGGAATCACAGAAGGAACAGGACAGAGAACTGTATCAGTTAAAGCAAAGGAAGCTGGAAAGGCAGTCAGAACAGCAAAGGCCCAAACCGAGGAAAAGATAGCCAACTCAGTAAAGAAGGGGATAAAACCTTTTATAGGTACATCAGGAGCGAAGGAAGACCAAGGGAGGGATAGTGAGGCTTAATAAAGGGAGGGAGGGTGGGCAGAGGGTGACTGTGAAAAGGCAGAGATACTAAACAAATATTTTTGCTCAGTATTTACAAAGGAAGAGGGGGAGGTACCTAAAACAAACAGTAGAAACACTCTTGATACAGAAGTTGATACCAGCCCATTTACAGAAGAAAGGGTTCTGAAGGAGCTCTTAAAACTGAAGGTGGACAAAGCAATGGGGCCTGATGAGATTCATCCCAGAATTCTAAAAGAACTAAGGATAGAACTAGTGACCTCACTGACTACCCTCTTTAACAAATCATGGGAGGATGGGGTGGTACCTGAGGACTGGAGGAGGGCAGATGTGATTCCCCTTCACAAAAGTGGGAGCAAGGCAGAAGCAGGAAACTACAGACCTGTTAGTTTAACCTCAGTGGTAGGGAAAATGATGGAATCACTTCTGAAGGAAAGAATTGTTATGTATCTAGAGGCCAGAGGGGCACAGGACCCAAGGCAGCATGGATTCACAGTGGGAAGGTCATGCCAGACAAATCTGATAGATTTCTTTGACTGGGTGACCAAAGTAGTTGATCAGGGAGGGGCTGTGGACATGGCCTACCTAGACTTTAGCAAGACATTTGACACAGTCCCACACAAAAGATTAATATACAAGTTAGCCAGCCTGGGAGTAGGTCCCAAGATGACAGCCTGGGTAAAGAATTGGCTGGAGAACAGGACACAGAGAGTAATAGTAAATGGAGTCCACTCTGAAAAAAGGGGTTAGCAGTGAAGTGCCGCAGGGAGTTCAGTGTGGGACGGTCCTCTTCAATGTCTTTATAAGCGACATTGCAGAGGGACTGGAAGGAAAAGTATGTCTCTTTGCAGATGACACACAGATCTGCAACAGAGTTGATGCACAAGGTGGGGTGAAAAGGATGAGAAGGGACTTGGCAAGGTTAGAGGAATAGTCAAATGTTTGGCAGCTTAGATTCAATGCTAAGAAGTGCAAGGTAATGCACCTGGGAAACAAAAACCAAGGGGAAGAGTACACAATGGGGGGTGAGATACTAACAACAACAAAAATGGAAAGGGACCTGGGGTATCACATCAGATGACCTAAAGGTGGGCAAGCAATGTGAGAGGGCAGCAAGGAGGGCTGGGGGATACTGGGATGCATAGGGAGGCATCACCAGTAGAAAACAAGAAGTTATTATCCCTCTGTACAGACAGCTGGTGAGACCACATCTGGAGTACTGCATCCAGTTCTGAGACCCCATCTCCACAAAGACATAGACAGGATGGAAGCTGTCCAGAGAAGGCAACTAATATGGTGCAGGGTCTGCACCGGAAGACATATGAAGAGAGACTTAGGAGCTTAATATGTATAGCCTCGAGGAAAGGAGGAGAGGGGGACATGATAGAAACTTTCAAGTACCTCAGGAATCAACAAAGTCCAAGAGGTAGCATCTTTCAAAAAGAGGTGTGCAAGAACAAGGGGCACAATTTGAAGATAGAAGGGGGCGGCTCAGAGGTAATTGAAGAAGTATTTTTCACAGAGAGGGTTGTGGATGTATGGAACAGCCTTCCAGAGGAGGTTGTGGAGTCAAAAACAGTGGTGGAATTCAAGCATGCATGGGACAGTCATAAGGCAATTCTAGGGGGTGGGGGTAGGAAGAAGTAGGCTGCTGGTTAACTAGGATCTGCAGCTTATCCATCAGGTAGGGAAATGGGCAGACTGGGTGGGCCAAGCGGTCCTTATCTGCTGTCAAATTCTATGTTTCTATGTTTCTATGTAAAATCGAGACCCTTGAAAACAACCAGTGCCGTGCTAATGTGAGAGTGGTGGGTTTTCCACCTCGCCATCCCAGAAGATTGGAACTACGAAGTACTAAGCATCAGCTGATTTCTCAGGATCTAAAGTTATTGCCAGCAGAATCGGTGGTGACTTTGCTGGAAGCTTTTGCTATCTGGCAGCAGCCTCACACTCCTGTGGACTCCTCACAAAGGCCTCTGACAGTGATCATTACCCTGTCCTCTCCTGAAGCAAGGATCCCATTACTGCGAGCTGCATGAGCCAGGGGCGATATTGTGTGGGAGGACAGTCACTTGGCCTTTTTCCCAGACCTGGTGGCACAAACTCAAAGCCGCAAAAAAGAGTTGCAAAAAATTAAAAAGGAGTTATTAAAAAAATAGCATACAAGCCCAACTTACATTCCCTGTGTGGCTGCAAATTAGGCACAAGTCTACGTTGAACATTTTTGTTGATCCGAAGCAGGCAGCCAAATATGCGGAGAAGTTGATGGAGAAGGCAAGGCCTGAAGAAGAGGCATCAGATGTTGATGAAGGCTGAATGGATAGCTTTGTACTTGATTGGGGACATTTAATATAGAGTTTTCCTAGTGTTGCCAGATGTTAACTGGAGCACCTTTGCTGCAGCCACATCCAAGAGCAGGGCCATTCTTGATGCCCTACAGGGGACATGCCTCAGACAGCTAGTGTTGGAACCCACTCGGGAGGGAGCAGTCTTAGACTTCGTACTCTCAAATGGGGAGAGTGTGAGGATCTCAGATCTAGAAGTGGGTAGCCATCGGGGAACAAGTGACCACCAAACAGTGTGGTTCATGATAAACTCAGCTGCAGAGTCAAGCCATACAAAAGTGAGGGTACTGGACTTCAGGAGGGCTGACTTTGTCAAAATGGAGAGTGCCTTTGAAAAGCACTAGCAAACAGGCAAGAAGGAGGGGTGGAGCAACAATGGGAAATCATCAGAACTGCCATCACAGAGGCAACAAGCCTTTGTGTGAAGCAAATAAACAAACCAAAATGAAAGAAAAAAACACTATGGTTCTCAAAAGAGGTGGCAGGTAAGGTTAGGGAGAACAATAAAGCATTTAGGAAGTATAAGGAAACAGAAGGAGCAGGACTGAAAACTGTACCAGTTAAGGCAGAAAAAAGCAGGGAAGGCAGTCAGAATAGCAAAGGCCCAAACTGAGGAAAAGATAGCCAACTGGGTTAAGAAGGGGGATCAAACCTTTTATAGGTACATTATGGAGCGTAGAAAGACAAAGGGAGGGATAGTGGGGATGTAGAGGGATGTAATAAAATATCTCTGGTTGCTACCTGATGTGGTACTCGTGTACCTATGTTATGACTACTGTGATCTACCTATTACCAAGCTTGTACCACCAGTGAATGCCTGTAACACTGGTTGCTTTTTTAATCTAAGCATTATGTACTGTACTGTTTACTGTGATGTATTGCTCTCTTGACGAGGTGCCTTTGTAAATGAGTCTTTGACTCAAAGGTCTGTAAACCGATGATCTAATAAATAAATAAAATAAAATAAATAGTGAGGCTGAATAGAATGGATGATGGGTGGGCAGAGAGGGACAGTGAAAAAGCAGGGATACCTGGCCACTCTTAGTAACTGCGACTGCATCACCTGTGCATAATCCTACTGTTATTGATAGCTTATCTGTCCTGCATAGCACCCATCTCCCCCCCCCACTTCCTCCCCTGCCTGGTGTGACCACACTGAGCACTTACTCCCACGTCCCCTCTTTATCCCCCCCGCCTTCCTGCTTCCTCTTCATAAATGTTAAACCCCCAATTTTTACCCCTCCCCAGTTTCCCCTCACCTCACCCCCCACTTTAAACCCTTTCCTTATCCCACTCTCTCCTCCCCACATTATCCAGCCCTGCCCTATCACCTGTTTATGTAACCCTGGGTGGATTCCTATCCAATCCCACCCCTCTGACTACTCAACCCCCTTATTCTGTCACCCTTGCCCTCAACCCCATTCTCCCCCTGCTCTCATCTATTCTGTCCTCCCCCTCCTTTGGTCACCACCACTTCTGATCCCCCATAACTCTACCTGCACACTCTAAAGCTCAGCTACCCCTATAAATTGCTTTCCCACCTTAGGTATGCTCTTAGTACTGTTGCAATAAAGTTGACCTCTCCTACCTGATGTATTTTAACTGTACTTGCTTGAATCTGTATCTGTAGGTACCATAATGTACTTGCCTGCTGTATATACCCCTATCTGTTTTGTAATGTCTGCGAACCTTGTCTATTGCCTTACAACGTGGAACCTTTGTAAATGAGCTTTTAGCTCAAAGGTGTTATCCAAGATTCCAATAAATAAATAAATACTGAACGAATACTTCTGCTCAGTATTCACAAAAGAGGAGGAGGGAGAGATACCTAATCCAATTAACAGAAGCACTCTGGATGGGGGGGTCGATCCCAGTCCTTTCACAGAATAAAAGGTTCTGAAAGAACTCCTAGAACTGAAGGTAGAGAAAGCAATGAGCCTGACGGGATTCAACCCAGAATTCTAAAAGAATTAAGGGGAGAACTAGTGACACCACTGACTACCCTTTTTAACAAATCATCGGAGGATGGTGTGGTACCTGAGGACTGGAGGAGGATGGATGTGATTCCCCTTCACAAAAATGGGAGCAAGACAGAGGCAGGAAACTACAGACCTGTCAGTTTGACCTCTGTGGTAGGGAAAGTGATGGAATCACTAATGAAGGAAAGAATTGTTGAGTACCTAGAGACCAGTGGGGTACAGGATCCAAGGCAGCATGGGTTTACAGTGGGAAGGTCATGTCAGACGAATCTAATAGATTTCTTTGACTGGGTGACCAAAGTAGTAGACCAGGGAGGTGTTGTGGACGTGGCCTACCTAGACTTTAGCAAGGCATTTGACACAGTACCATACAAAAGATTAATAAACAAATTAGCCAGCCTGTGAGTGGGTCCCAGGGTGGTAGCCTGGGTAAAACATTGGCTGGACAACAGGACACAGCAGGTAATAGTAAACAGAGTCCACGCTGAAGAAAGGGGGGTTACTAGTGGGGTACCACAGGGTTCAGTACTGGTACAGTTCTTTTTAATGTCTTTATAAGTAACATTGCAGAGGGACTAGAAGGAAAAGTATGCCTCTTTGCTGATGACACAAGGATCTGCAACAGGGTTGATACACAAGGAGGTGTCGCAAGGATGAGAAGGGACTTGGCAAGGTTGGAAGAATTGTCAGAAGTATGGCAGCTTGGATTCAATGCAAAGAAGTGCAAAATAATGCACCTGGGAAACAAAAACCCAGGGGAAGAGTACACAATGGGGGGGGGCTAACAACAACAACAAAAAGGCAGTATAACGCAGTGGTCTAAGGCTCTGAGCTGCAAATCTGGTGACATCCAGCAGACCAGACCTGGGTTTGAATCCCACAGCTTCTGCTTGCATACTGTGTGACCCTGAACAAGTCACTTAACCTCCTTGTGCTCCCAGGTCGCTCCTGTAAAAAGCTTTCAGTTTAGTGTGCTATACCTGGTTAAACAACTAAACAAAAAAAAAAAAAGGACGGGGGCTAATCATATCAGATGACCTTAAGATTGGCAAGCAATGTGAGAAGGCAGTAGGGAGGGCTGGGGGGATACTGGGATGTATAAGGAGAGGCATCACCAGCAGAAAACAGGAAGTTGTTATCCCTCTGTACAGACAGTTGGTGAGACCCCATCTGGAGTACTGCATCCAGTTCTGGAGACCCCATCTCCACAAGGACATAGGCAAGATGAAGGCAGTCCAGAGGAGGGCAACTAAAATGGTGTAGAGAAGCCATACAAGGAGACACTAAAGGAGCTTAATATGTACACCCTTGAGGAAAGGAGGGAGATGGGGGACATGATAAAAACTTTTAAGTACCTCAGTGGAATCAACAAAGTCCAGGAGGGTAGCATCTTTCGGAAAAAGAGATGTGCAAGAACAAGGGGACACAATTTGAAGATAGAGAGGGGACGGCTCTGGGGCAATGTGAAGAAGTATTTATTCACAGAGAGGGTGGTGGATGCATGCAACAGCCTTCCTGAGGAGGTTGTGGGGTCTAAAACTGTGGGAGAATTCGAGAATGCATGGGACAGACATAAGGCAATTCTTGCGGGGGGTAGGAAGAAATAGTCTGTTGGTTAACTAGTACCTGCAGCTTATCCAGTAGGTAGGGAAATGGGTAGACTAGGTGGGCCAAGCGGTCCTTATCTGCCGTTAAATTCTATGTTTCTATGTCTCAGCGTAGTGGTTGGTATCCTCACAGGGTAGGGGGGTTACTGAATAAGGTTATTTCTGCCTAGCTGGTTTGGAGAGTTTAAAACTGTTTACTCATTAATGCCATTTAAAAGTTCTAATTCTTTTATTTTCTTTTCTCTCTCTATATCTATTTACTAGCCAAATTCTGCTCTACTAACAGAGATCTGTTTATCATAGAAGATAATTAAAGTTCAGGAAATGTGGGGAGTTTCTAGATAGTGTAAATATACCCTACTCAGTTTGCGAACATTAAAGATAGAACTTAATGCATATCCTGTTAGCCTACAGGGTGGACATTGACCATACCTGGATGTGTAGGCTTTGCCACTTGGCTTAACTGAGACAGGGACATCTGTTTATATTGAAGCACATGTCTCCTTAACCCCTCAGCTCCTCCAGTACGTTTAGTCCTACTAGGGAAGGGATAAATTGGTGTTTTTGCTAACAATGAAGAATCGATTTTGGTGAGAGTATCAAGTGGCCTACAGTTTAATCCCTTCAAACTTTTCTCCTAACTCAATTGTTGGGGCAGAACTCTAAGCATATGTACATATTAACCTCAGGTGATTACTGTTAGTACTGCGACTGATCGAAGCATAAGTCTGGAGGTCTGAGTACCTCATACTTTTTCTTATTATGTGTTTACAGCTCATACTGTAAGGTCATAAAATCCAATAAATAAAAAGTTAAATATATATATATATATATATATATATATATATATATATATATAAAACCTAGCTTTACATACTGGATCCTCATAGTAACCTTAACAATAATTTCATAAGGAAACATACGGATTCCCTTTAAATTTTCACTATGTAAGCACTGCTGTATGTACAGGACGGATGCTTTGTGTGTACAGGCCAGCCGCCCCGTAAGAAGCGCGCATACATGAGACTGGTCAGGCCCTTGTCTGAGCTTCAGTATTGTCTCCATGGCACATTATATAAATTACTGCTGTTTTTTTATATCTAATAAATTTTTCGCAGTGAACAAAGTTACATAGTGATTGATGCCATTCTTTTTCTGTTCTTGACATTGTTTTGAATCAGGCATGTCAGTAATGAAGCAGTAATGAAATGGCCTCTTTTTTATTCTTTTGGTGCAACCCCTGCCCCATTTTAGTTGCCCCTCCTCTGGACTGTCTCCACCCTGTCTATGTTCTTTCTGAGGTGTGGCCTCCAGAACTAGACAAAATATTCCAGGTGGGGTCTCACCAGAGAGTGATATATTGACAACACCCCCTCCCTCCTCCTGCTGGAGATACTTCTGCCAATACGTTCTGGCATCACACTGGGCCTACCCTCTGCTTTGTCACACTGCCCTGTCACTTTGAGGTCATTAGATGTTATAACCCCAAGATCCCTTTTCTGCTTAGTGACTGACAGTACCCCCCCATCCTATGTTCAGTTCCTGAATTCCTATACCCTAGGTACATAATTCTGCACTTTTCAGCATTAAACCCCAACTGCCATGTTTTTGACCGCTCATCAAGTTTCCCAAGATCTATTTATTCTTTCCACCCCACCTGACTGTCCATCCTGTTACATTTTTGGTATCATCTGCAAAAAGGCATACCTTCCTTTCCAGTTCATCTGCAATGTAACTTATGACGACATTGAAGATGACCATTTCCAGTTCTCAGCCCTGTGGCACCCATGCTGGTCACTCTTCTATCATTAGAGTGACTGCCATTAACCACCACTATTGCCTACCCATTAACCAAACCCAGTTCACCACTTTGGATCCCATCCCTTAGCTTCTCAGTTTCTTAATCAGTCTCCCCTGTGGGGCACAGTGTCAAAGGCCTTGCCAAAGTCCAGACAGGCCATGTCCACTGCCTTTCTCTCATCACTTTCCCTGGTCACCCAGTTAAAGAAATAAATCAGGTTTGTCTGGTATGCCCTCCACCAGAATCCATGCTGCCTTTGGTCTTATTTCTTTTATTAATTTCAAATCCGGATTGATACATTTGAGCCGGGGGCTCGTTTACAAAGGCTACAAGTCAATGAAGTCTTGCAGCCCATTTGATTGAAGATACTCTACTAACCTTTCCTTTAACAATGTTTCCATTAATTTCCCCACCACTGAGGTGAGGCTGACTGGCTTATAGTTCCTAGCCTCTTTCCTGCTGTTGCTCTTATGTAGAGAGGCCACATCTGCTCTACTCTAGTTTTCCAGAACCACAACCAATTTCAGCGAACTGCTGAATAGAGCCATCCTCGGGGTAGCCAGTACCTCCATACTCATTCCTCAGATCTCGAGCCCCAAATCCGGGCTTGACTGTACCACCAGAGTGGCCATGGCTGGAGAAGCCAGCCACCTGCCCACACCATCTCTGCAGCCACCCAGGAACTCCGCTGGCCGGATCTCCAGCCCCAAATATGGGTCTGACTGTGCCACTGGAGCGGCCGCAGCTCAAGAAGCCAGCCACCCACCCACACCATTTCTGCAGCTGCCCAGGAGCTCCGCTAGCCCGATCTCCAGCTTCAAATCCGGGCTTGACTGTGCTGCCAGAGTGGCCATGGCTCGAGAAGCCAGCTGCCCACCCACACCATCTCTGCAGCTGCCCAGGAGCTCCACTAGCCAGATCTCCAGCCCCAAATCTGGGCTTGACTGCACCACCAGAGCGGTTGCGGCTCGAGAAGCCAGCTGCCCACCCACACCATCTCTGCATACACCCAGGAGCTCCCCTAGCCGGGTAAGACCACAAACCACAGACCACAGGGGAGGTACTAATGACAACAGTAATGGAAAGGGATCTGGGTGTAGTCATATCAGATGACCTAAAGGTGGGTAAGCAATGTGAGAAGACAGTAAGGAAAGCCAGGGGGATACTGGGATGCATAGGGAGGGGCATCACAAGTAGAAAAAGGGAAGTGGTTATCCCTCTATACAGACAGTTAGTGAGACCCCATCTGGAGTACTGTGTGCAGTTTTGGAGACCGCATCTACGAAAGGACATAGACAGGATGGAAGCAGTCCAGAGGAGGGCAACTAAAATGGTGCAGGGTCTGTATCAGAAACCATATGAAGAGAGACTGACAGAGCTTAATATGTATACCCTTGATGAAAGGAGGGACAGGGGGGACATGATAGAAACTTTTAAGTACCTCAAGGGAATCAACAAAGTCCAGGAGGGTAGCATCTTTCAGAAAAAGAGATATGTAAGAACAAGGGGGCGCAATTTAAAGTTAGAGGGGGGAAGGCTCAGGGGTAATGTGAGGAAGTATTTTTTCACAGAGAGGGTGGTGGATGCATGGAACAGCCTTCCTGAGGAGGTTGTGGGGTCTAAAACTGTGGGAGAATTCAAGAATGCATAGGCAGATATAAGGCAATTCTTGTGGGGAGAGTGTAGAAAGAAGTAGGCTGTTGGTTAACTAGTACCTGCAGCTTATCCAGTAGGTAGGGAAATGGGTAGACTAGGTGGGCCAAGCGGTCCTTATCTGCCGTCAAAGTCTATGTTTCTATGTTTCTATGACCCGACTGGTGAAAGCCGACAGAAGCTCCGATTGGCCAGCGCTCTCTGCTGCCGCCACTGAATTGGACTGGTGCCTTATGCTTCTGCCACTGATTAGTCTGGCTTTTCTCTCTTTGTTCTGTACTTTCTGGGGCCTCTGTGCCCATAGAACTGCATTGTAAAAAGCTGTACTTTTGCGCCCGCCCCCCCCCTGACCTATATTAAATAGTCCTAAACCCCTCCCCCTGGCTGTGTTACCTCCCTGCTTCAATACCATTGGGCCTCTCGCAAGTACCTCCCCTTACCCAGCCCTTGCTCTCTCTCAGTCCTGCCCTTTCCTTCTCTCTCTCTCTCTCCCCCTCTCTGCAGCACTACACAGCTCTCTAACTCCTCCTCTCCCCATCCTTCTAGCACATTTCTCTCTTGACCATCTTGTCTCCTGAGACTCCCTTCTGCTCCCACCCTGCTCAGCCAGCTTCGGCTGCTGGAAGCTGTGTCTCACCCCACCATGATTGTAATTATTCTCCTGTCATCTCTTCCCCTTTGCTTTCTCCCTGGAGCCTGTTACCCCTCCCCTCTATTAAGTTCCAATTTGACTTTATCCACTACTACCCATGCACTCTACACTCCATGCCGCACTCCCCTCTTCATCCCCCACGAATTATGAATGGCAAATCCCAGATAACTATGACTGAGGGCCACGGACTATGGCATCTCCCATCCCTCTCTTGGTACATGAGACATCTCTCTGGGATCAGCGCCATCAGCTCTCTCCACCCATCTATACGGAACACTCCCATAAATCCACCATCAGGGACTTGCGCTTGTGTACCCTGAAGCTACTGCTTCTCCTGCTGCTTCTGTCTGGCAACATCCACCCTAACCCTGGCCCAATAACTCATGGGTCAAACAACCAAGTTAAACACTCTGGGGCACTCTCCCTAGCTTCTCTCAATATCTGTAGCCTTCTCCCAAAGCTTGATGCCCTGCAAATCTTCTCTTGCCAGTACAAACCGGACGTCATTGCTGTAGTTGAAGGCTGGCTATCACCAAAAGTCCCTGATTGGCAATTGTCCTGCCTGGCTACAATGTTTTCAGGCTAGATCAGAAGGCAAAAAGAGGAGGGGGATGTGCCATCTACCTCAGAGAGACTCTTTCGGGCCATCCCCTAAACACCCCTCTCTCAGACACATTTGTTCGGATCCTTCCCATTTGTATCATCCTAGGAGCCCACAGAAAAGTCCTCACAGTTGCTGCAGTGTACATCCCACCAAAAGAACAAGTAAAAGGCCTCAATGCCATCCTGGACTTCGCCCGTACACAACCACCTGGTTCTGAGCTAATCATGCTTGGCAACTTTAACATTAACTGGCTCGCCTCTGATACTGGGAGCCTCAAGGATGCCCTCACCTCTGTAAACCTCACACAACTGGTCAGCTCCCCAACCCGACGCAACTACAGAACAGGAACTAGCTCCTTCCTGGACTGGGTCCTAACCAGCCACCCTACCCGGACCACCAATATCTCCGTCCTGCCTGACTCTCTTAGAGACCATTCCCCTGTCACCTGTGAATGGTCTAATAAATTTTGCAAACCCCCACCATCAGTCATCACCAGCAGAATCCTTCCCCAAGGGAAGCTGAAACTCCTCAAATCCCTCCTCAAGCAACGGGATTGGTCTCCTATTTTCAATGCAACAGATGTTAACTCAGCCCTGGATTTCTTCATCTCCACCTTCAATGCAACCTGCGACTCATACGCCCCCTTCAAAAAGCATAAAGTCAAAGCCCTCTGCAATCCTTGGCTCACCGCTGACCTAATTGCACAACTAAAAGCAAAGGACCACCTTTGGTTTCTGGCTCAGGCTTCAGGCACGCAAACCAACATTCAGAATTACAAACGTGCCCGAAATGCCTGTACACTATCAATCCAGCTTCACAAAAGCACCTACTCCAAGGAGGCACTCACCAACATATGGGGAAATGGGAAAGCATTCTGGAATAATATTAAAGAAGTAACCAGAAAACAACCAAAAACCTCCCCAACTATGCTAGTCATGGATGGGACTATCACCCTCGACCCCGCCACTATTGCCAATACTTTCAACACTGCTTTCACGGACCTCAGTAATGTTCTCCCCCTGACTTCTTCGATGAAGCTCACTCCCCTGCTCAACCTACTACCACTACACCCTCCCCTACACATCCTCCATTCTACTTCAAAGCTGTCAAGATGCATGAAGCTTGGAAATACATTGCTAATGCAATCGCTAATACAAGACATAGTGGGGCACTCTTGACCAAAAACTGATGTCCCTCACCCTTGATGAGGCGATTAGCCCACTAACTAAGATCTTCAACCTCTCCCTCAGCCTCAGCCAGTTCCCAGACAGATGGAAATCTGCCACTGACATCCCGGTCCATAAAACAGGAGATTGGACCAACCCTGGAAACTACCAACCAATCTCCATACTGCCTTCACTATCCAAGGCCATTGAACGCATAGTTGCTGACCAGCTCACAGATTACCTGGACAAACACAATATCCTATGCTCACAGCAACATGGTTTCAGGAAAGGATGCAGCACCACATCAGCCCTCTTGGAATTCACCGGAGCCATCCACAGCTCTCTGGATAATGGGCACCTAGCCGGGTCGTTTTTCATAGACTTAACTAAGGCCTTTGATACCATTCACCACCGTCTACTTCTGGAACAGCTCTTAAATGCAGGGCTCTCCCCAGACTCCTCAGCTTGGTTTAAAAGTTACCTGGAGAACAGATTGCAGAGAATGAAAATTGCAGGTGTCCTCTCCGATGCATGACCAGTCCACTCTGGAGTACCTCAGGGTTCCATACTGGGTCCCCTTCTGTTCAGTCTATTTCTAAATAACCTCTCCCACTCGTGCCCGGAACAACTCATACTCTATGCTGTTGATGCCATAATCCACACCACCCATCAGGACCCACTATCCCTACAGAACAAACTCCAGCTTGGTTTCGCCTCCATAGAGAACTGGTTCAGCAAACACAGACTCATCCTTAACTATAAAAAAAATAAATCTATGCTCTTCAGTAAGCAGGCAGCATCCACTGACCATTACAAACTGCCTTGGAGTGGCCATTGAAGAGGTACATTCATTTAAATATCTCAGGATCTCTCTTGACAATAACCTGTCCTATGGGGCCCACATTGACAGCATAGCCAAGGTGGCTAACATGCGACTTGGTCTCCTCTACAAGCATTGGGTGCACCTTACCCCTGTAGCCCTAAGGGTCGCTGTCTAAAGCTCGGTAGTCTACATTATCGACTATGGCCTCATCATTTATGGCTCTGCCACTTCAACTGCCCTCAAACGCATTTCAACCACCCTAAACAAAGCCTGTTGTCTTATAACTGGTGCCCATCGTCTTACCCATACCTGCAACCTCTACGCCCAAACTGGCTGGCTGCAACTATCAAACCATCTAAAATACCAAACCTGCATTATGGCAAAGAAGATAACCTTGGGACTTGTTCCCCCTGGTGTCCAAGCCCTTCTCAGCCCAAGTAGAAATCCCTGCCATACCAGGGGACCTGATTCTCAACTCCTGCTGATTCCTCGCTGCCGAACATCAATAGGTCGATGTTCATTTGCCTACAGGGCACCAAGCTGGTTAAATAGTCTCAACACTGAGATCTCCTCCATTCCCAAGCTTGGCCCCTTCAAATCTAGGCTCCGCCTCTCTCTCTCTCTCTCTCTGCCTCCAGTACCTGTGACTGCCTCATCTAGCCAGCCACCCTAGCTACCCTCTCAGTGCTGCCTTGGCCCCCCCATCTAGCACTTTATCCCCTTTTTCCCTTGGTCTTTCTCCTCCTCCCCTTTCCCTTTCCTTCTCCCATCCCTCCCCCTCACCTCTCCTCCTAACCCTGCTTCCTGCTCGTCTCTATGTTCTGTGACAATGCCTCTGGCAACTCTTGCCTCCCTGTGTCTTACCCATGTCTTGTAATGCTGTTGCGCACCCTTGTTTAGCCTTGACCTGTTTTCACCAGAATGTATGCATTTTCTTCTGGTAACTGATTGCAGACTTGTTTAACCTGTTTATCCTGCCTATAATTTCCGTACATTGATGTATTACCATGCGTTGTTGTAGTTTTGTTGTACTGTCCTTAAACTGATGTGGAACCTTTGTAAAAGAGTCTTGGCTCAAAGGTACTTGTAATCCTAGATTTTAAATAAATAAATAAATACTCATGAAATTTCGGATCCTTTGTTTTTGAGACATTCAATTAATGAAATGTTTTGCCATTTTTGTCATTGTTAACATCGTTAGGAAAGTATTGTTTTTATTGTTTTTTCAGTCATGTTTAAATGTTAAATTTTCTAAATGTAGATGGTCAGTGTCTTTTGTGTCTCCTCATTCATGTTGTTTCTCATGTTATTTATTGCAACTGTTTGTAATTTTTGCACAGCTTCTACACAGGGCTGTCCCACTCCTGACTGCTGTGAGGGAGGTGAGGGAGACCCTTCCACAGAGGGTCCCCCGTCCTGATACAGACTGTGAGGGAATTTCAGGGTCGAGGCGCCAGCTCATTGCTTCGGTCGGGCAGACCTCCCCTGGTCACAAATCGGGAAAGAGACTGAAATGAACAATTATTTCTGGAGCTGCACATCGGGACTTGAGGCTGCTTGTTGAAACCGAACATTTTAGTAGCTGCTTGTAAGGGGACATTCAGCATTCCGGTGGCACAGCGGAGGAGCTTTCTGGTGCCAACATTTGAAAATTGCACCAGCGCCTGATTGACTCCCTGCTCGCTGCGTCACTTGCCCAGCTCGCAGAAATTGCTGGCCACTGAGCCCTGTGGCTCACTCCTGACTGCTGCAAGGGAGGTGAGAGAGAGATCCTTCCACAGAGGGTCCCCCCTCTTGATACGGACTGCTAGGGAATTTCAGGGTCGAAGCGAAGGCTCATTGCTTCGGTTGAGCGGACCTTCCCCGGACACAAATCGGGAAAGAGACCGAAATGAGCAATTATTTCTGGAGCTGCGCATTGGGACTTGAGGCTGCTTGCTGAAACGGGACATTTTAGTAGCTGCTTGTATGGGGACACTCAGCATTCTGGTGGCGCAGCAGAGGAGCTTTCTGGAGTCAACATTTAAAAATTGCAGCAGTGCCTGATTGGCTCCCTACTCGCTGCGTTGCTCACCCAGCTCACTGAAATTGCTGGCCACTGAGCCCTGTGGCTCATTCCTGACTGCTGTGAGGGATGTGAGGGAGACCCTTCCACAGAGGGTTCCCCCTCCTGATACGGACTGAGAGGGAATTTCAGGGTCGAGACGCCGGCTCATTGCTTTGGTCGGGCGGACCTCCCCTGGACACAAATCAGGAAAGAGACCAAAACGAACAATTATTTCTGAGCTGCACATTGGGACTTGAGGCTGCTTGCTGAATCCGGACATTTTTTAGTCTCACCCACCCACCCCGTTCCTCCTCCCCTTAAATGCCCACTAGCTCCTCCCAGTTGACATGGTAGTCACCTCCCAGGTCGTTACAGCGCCCAGCTAGCTGGTACTCTTATAGCTTTCTCACTGTTGAACATACTGTGGCCCATACCCTGTCTTCACTAAGTTTGCTAGTAGCTAATTACTGTACTTACTTGTGTCAGCCTTACTTGATTCAGCTTGTTACTAGTCTAACGACAGTAAAATTCAGTGCATGATTGGCAATTTCTTGAACTAGATACAGCTTGCTATCCTGTGGTACTAATACTTAGAGATAATTAGCTTCGACAGTAAAATCCAGTGCATGATTGGCAATTTCTTGAAATAGGTACAGTTTGCCATCCTGTGGTACCAATATTTAGAGACAATTAACTTGTGCGGGCGTGCACTGTAATCCCTGAAGCCTGAAATAACAACTAACCTACTTCTGTATCACTGGGAACTAGGTCAATTCTGCTAGAGGTATCTGTCCCAGAATACTGAAACCTACCTGCTTAATTACCCTCAGGTGGAGCCTGTGGCTGCACTGTAGCCCTGAGTAAACTGCCCAAAGGGAGCTAACTGCAACACCCCTGAGCCTTGTGAATCCCACCGGGCTAATCTCGCCTCAGCTACCACCCCCCCCCATGGAGGGCTAATAGGATGCTGCTGCTGAGAGGCTGCCCTGTGCTCCATGGCCAGACTGGGGCTCCTGCCCAAAGTCTCAGTTTGCTGAGCGCTAGTCCCTCCCCGAAACCACCCTCTGCCTGGATATCGGCCAAAGGTTTGAGATTGGTGCACTTAAACATATGCAACCTGCTACCAAACCTTACTGAGCTAACAGCTTGGGTGACTCATTATAACCCTGACATTATGGGGATCACGGAGACCTGGCTTAAGCCACAGATACCTGACTCGGTATGCGCCCTTCTGGGCTACAACCTTATTAGGTTGGACAGGGCAGAGAACAAGAGGGAGGTGGAGTACTCCTATACTACAAGACGCACTTAAACATCTCCATTGTAGGACTCATGCCATCTACATCACATCTTTGTGAGTTCCTGCACACCCTCCTCCTGTTAGGAAACACCAAAAAGGTGCACTTGATCTGTGCCTACAACCCCCCTAAGGGTGGAGTGCCAGGACTCTCCTCCCTTCTTGACAGTCTTAGCCCAAAGGTTGGCTTGAACGAGTTACTAGTCCTAGGTGACTTCAACCTCAACTGGGTAGGCCGCAACATGCAGCAATACGAGCCCCTGTTGGCTGGTCTGGCCCTCAGCCAGCTCATCTCTGTACCCACAAGGCCCTCCCCAAGAGAAGACAAGGGTTCCATCATTAACTGGGTGCTAAGCAACAGAACGGAGAAAATTGTCTCCTGTGGGGTTCTCCCTGATGCTATATCGGATCACTCTCCCATCTACTGCATATGGGGCAACTCCCCTCCCAAAATCCCACACAGAGTGATACAAATGAGAGACTACTCCAAACTCAATGTTGGAGACTTTCTTGCTGACCTGCGACACGCTGACTGGTCTCAGGTCATTGCAACAAATGACCCTTCAAAGGCCCTTGACAACTTCCTAAAAGTTTACACCCCACTTCAAAATAAGCATGCCCCCCTCACAAGAAGGAGAGTGAGGGGCACTGCAACTAAATGGCTCCATGGAGGCCTTTTTTCTTTCATGAAACAAGGGGATAAATGCTGGGTGAGATATAGGTACTCAATGTCCAGTTCAGACCTCCAAGATTACAGACAGCTGAGGAAGTCATGCAAGAGAGCCATTCACTCCGCAAATAGTGAATTCTGTCAGTCCATACTGCTCTCCACAGCCAGAAACCCGAGGAGATTCTGGCAGAGCATTAAGAATGCAGTTGGTGGGTCTACTGGAGCTCAGGTCTCAGACATGCACATTGGCAGGGTAAACTGCAACAACCCCCTCACAATTGCCAATGCCTTTAACTCCCAGTTCGCTGACCTACCAGCTCTCCCCAAACTGCCTCATGACCCCAAGGATTGGGCCTCTCCACCCAGTGGGACAACCCCCCTCCTGCCCTTTTTCCTCAAGGTCATCTCAGACATGGAGGCCCAGAAGCTCCTTGCTGGCCTCTCCCCTCACACTGGTACTGGGCATGACTGCCTTGAGCCCAAGCTGCTGAGGCTAGGGGCAGCTGCGCTAGCCCGACCCATAGCCCACGTCTTCAATGCATCGCTTACCTCAGGTATAGTCCCGGACATCTGGAAGATGGCCAAAGTCATCCCTGTGCCCAAACAAGGTGACCCAAAGACCCTAAGAACTACCGCCCCATAGCGATCCTGTCAGCGATCAGCAAACTTCTGGAAAAGGTAGTCGCCTCGCAGCTCACCCATTACCTACAGACCCACAACCTACTCTCCCCTGCACAGCACAGGTTCAGAAAAGGGCACAGCACCTCCACTGCCCTAGCAGTTGTTACCTCTGCGATCAGGTCTGCTGCTGACCAAGGCAAACTGACCGGGGCTGTCTTTGTTGATCTCTCGAAAGCCTTCGATCGGGTAGACCACGCACTACTGTGCTCCTCTCTCCTATCACTTGGCTTCTCCTCCCCCACTCTTGCCTGGATCAGTAATTACCTCACGGGCAGGCAGCAGTACACCAAGTTCAACAAGGCCCTGTCTGAGCCTGCCCCGGTAAACTGCGGAGTCCCCCAGAGCTCTGTTCTGGGGCCTCTCCTGTTCTCCCTCTTCATAAATGAGCTACCCTCGGCTCTGGCTCATGGGTCCTCAGTGCTGTATGCAGATGACCTAGTCATCATGACCAGCTCCCGGGACATCTCTTCCATCAACGCCATACCAAACTCAGACTTCGACCAAATCCAAACTTGGTTACAGGACCATAAACTTATGATTAACCTGCAGAAGATGCAGGCCATGCTCTTTGGCTCAGCAACCAAAACAAAAGCTGTCCCGGATTCACTACAGATCTTTGGGGCCGATGGGTCCCTACTGCTAGTTACAGATTCTGTCAAGTACCCGGGGGTGACTCTTGACCCGTAACTGGATATGAACATGTACATATGCAATACATGTAGGGCCTCAAACTACAAGTTGGGTCACACATACAGAGCAAAAAGCTGTCTCACTCCAGCTGCCCGTCTCACCTTAGCCAGGGGAGTTCTCCTACCTACGCTCTGCTATGGACTAGTCACCTTCGCTCACATTGCAAACACTAGTCTAACAAAGTGGGACTCAGCGTACAACAGCATATGTCGTTTTGCGCTCTCAGCCCCCCCGCCTCACCCACCGCTGTGAGCTCTACTCCCGGCTTGAATGGCTCCCACCGGAAACTCACCACTCCTATGTCATGGGCAACTTCATAGACAGTGTTGTCAGATCTGCCACCCCCCGTTACACTCGCTGAATTCCCTCGTTCTGGCTACTTCCTCCTACCATCTGTGATCCAGTGACTCTCATGCCCTCCTGGTACCAAAGACCTGCACTCAAATGGGTGACCGAGCCTTCGCTGCATACGCTCCCAGGTTTTGGAACTCTCTTCCGTCAAGCACTCGCTCCTCTCCCTTCCACCAATGCGTTAAAGCCTCCCTCTGGGGCTTTCTCAAAACGGCCTCCACCTGCCTCTGCACTAGATAAACCCTCTCGGCCTGTGCTGCTCCAACTAACTGAGACGCTACCTAAATAATATGACATAGGCAGTGCCCCTCTGCACTTTATACTCTTCCTGTACTCACAGCTTACTAGAAGGATTAGACTGCTTAGGCCCACCTGCCCAACAGGGAGAGCACTGTTACTGTACAACTTCCTTATCTTGCTCTGGGCCCCCTCTATCCCAATTTGTCTCCTCTCTGCCTTCCTGCAAGTCTTGCAGCATTGCTGCCCGGCATGATGAACACTGACTTACATATGACTACCATACTGTTCTTCTACCTACTGCCTGCATTGTAAACCCCTGTTGTTACTTGTATTGACCCTATGTGCTAATGCTCTTTAATATAATCCTTCACTTGTTTTTGCCTGATGTTCATGTATGTACCTTGTAATCTCCCGGGTCGCACCTGAAAATAGGCATTTGGCTGTCTAGTGTGCTTGCCCGATTAACAAAAGCAAATAAATAAATGACATTTATTCCCTGTACAAAAATGAAGTTTTTACTTACCTTCCCTTTTTCAGTACCCTAGGATGTATCCTGTTCGGTCTCATAGCTTTGTCCACTTTCAGAGCTGCAAAGTCCCTTTTGGACTCTTTTCCTCTGAAAATGGAGCTGAGTCCACCACCTCCCCTTGTTTCTGCTTCTTCCTGGTAGTCTGTCCCCCCACTCCACTGTGAAGACTGAGCAGAAGAACCTCTTTAGAATTTCTTTTTGTTGATCCCCTTCTGTGCAATCTTCCTCTGCTGTCCTCCTTATCCTCACTATCCCTCCCCTTGCTTTCCTCAACTCAGTTCTGTTCCTGAAGAAAGTCATACCCATTTACTGCCCCTTTGGCTGTCCTATCTTCTGTTTGAACCTTTGCCCCCTAACTGCCTTACCTGCTTCCCTCTGTTTTACCTGTTTCACCTCTCTGTCTTCATTCCACTATATTTCCTTACGCCTCCTAAATGCCCCGACAAGCTACACCTCTGCGTTATTTACCATCCTGATGATGTCTTCCCCAAGTACCTTACCCAACTTTTCTCCCTGGGCTTGAGATCTGTATACAGGTCCTGTATGGACAGCAGTCCCAGCTCCTGTCTCCAGGATGACCCACAGCATCTCCATGCCTTCTTTGCCTCCAGGTACCCCTGTATCTGCATAGCCTTGGTTCCCTCCCTCACATATAGTGCAACCCCTCCTCCCTGCCTCCTTTTCTGGTCACTCCTAAACAGAGGGTAGCCTGGTATGGCCATAACCCAATCATGACTGTTAGTCTACCATGACTCCGTTATACCCACCAAATCCGGCCTAGCCTCCTCCATGACCATGGCAACTCTTTTCAGGATTCTATCCTGAAAAGAGTTGCCACTGCCTTAAATAAGTTCTGCCAACTAGTCCTGGGAGCCCCACTGCTAACACACACGTGTGACCTATACTCACATACAGGATGGTTGAACCTTGACAATCGCATCATATACCAAGCCTGTCTCCTATCCAAGAAAGCCACACTTGGTCTTACCCCACCAGGTGTCCTCTCTATGATTCATCAAACAGCTCCTCCCAGGCTGTCCAGAAGGTCTCTCAATACCCAATACAAAGTCCCCTACCGCTGCACGACCCAAGGGCAACAGTCTTTTATGTACCGTGTGCCTAAGTGGCTAAACTCACTCCCAGCTGACCTTCTATCCAAACCCAAGTTTGGTCCATTCAAGAAAAAACTCCATCCCACCTCTCGAGCATCATGATATGCTCTTGCCCCCAGTATTAACAAGTCCCTGGCCTAGGACACGTATTCTACATTACCAGCACCCTGGCCCTTCCTGTTTTACATACCCCCCACCCCTACCCAACCCTACCCTATCGCTACTTCCAATGCCTCTTAGTACCCCTCCTCAAATGCTTCCCGATGGCGGTCTCCCCACTCTCGCCCCACTCCCTTCCGCCTTCATCATCTCCCCTCTGCTCCCCACTCCTCCTGACTCTCCCTCCTCCCCTCACAGATCCCAACCAACCATTACTATCCCCTGCTCATCTCCCTATCCCCCTCCTTCCTTCCCCCACTGCTCCCACTTAATACTATTCCTCCTCAACTCTTTCTCACCTCTATATATTCCTATCTTTCTCAACTACACCTACTGATCTCCCTACCACACTTCCACACCCTCTTTACTGACAAAGGGAACCTCAGTCCCACTGGTTCCCTGCCTTTACCTCTCCCCTTCTGACAAAGGGCAGCCTGACACCCCCAGCTCCCTGCACGGAATCCTGCCACTCATCTTCCCTACTCCTCATCTTTAACCTACTCCTTTTGACTGTCACTTAGCCTCGTTCCACAATAACCTTTCCAAGAATGACTTACCGCTGCTCCAAATGATACATATAACTACCCATTGTCTGTATCTCGATCTGAGAGCCCTAATTGCCTGTCTACCAGATTGTTGATGTTATGAGTTATGATTTTACTTACTGCATTTTGTTACCTACTGTATGTTGTTGACTACTTGCCTTTGTAATTCTTAATTCAATTCTTGTTTTTATCGCATCGATATTTCTTCTCCTCCCACGGATCGGATCACCGTGATTCCCCGGCCACTGACACCCGCACCCCCCGGGCCCGGTCTGACACCCCCTCAGAGTCGGCCATTAATCACTCACGTTACTCTGAATGCAGGATCCTCCCGGGTACTGGGGGTCGCCGGGTGCGTCCATCAGCTGCAAAGGTCGCGCCCCGCCATTTTCTGCCTGTTTTTATCTTTGCCCCAGAGAGCCAGACGTGCAATGGAATGCAAGCACATACGTGCTGATGCCCACCATGCTCTCCCCCCACTCTGCTACTCGCTGCTTGTAGTGCTACTGGCCTCTACCAGTAGCCGCTACAGTGCACTCCAGTACCCCAACCCTCCCCAGAGGAAGGAGAACAGTCATGGGATGCTCAATCCTTCTTCTCCCCTGCCAACCCCCAGCGTCCCGAGTCCATTCCCGAACCTGGGTCACCGGTGTGGCACGGGGTGTGGCGTCCAGCGCCTCAACCCTCAGCGCCACTGGGCCGGCATCCTTAATTCAATTCTTAATGTATTTTCTCCCTCCTGACATGGAACCTTTGTAAATGAGCTTCAAGCTCAAAGGTTGTAATTCGAGACTTGAATAAATAAATAAAAAAATATAAATGATGGCCTCCAGGCCCGGAATTTTATTTTTCCAGGCTGTGTCTACCTTTGAACAATGTCTGCAGCACAACACTGATAAAGTCTGTAACTGGTTTTCTGCTAATATATTGCTCATCAATGTAAAGAACACCAAAACAATGCTATTCGGAAATAGGCACAGACTCAAAGACAGTCCCAGCCTGTGTATCTCCACACCCTCTGAGGACCTTGTTGAACAAGTGAAGGTGTTTCAATATTTGGGGGTAATTCTTGATACACTGCTATCATTTTCTGCACATACCGATGCAGTGGTTGTGAAAACTCACCCGCAGCTTGGTTTACTTTACCAGAACAAGAGCAACTTCACAAAAGTGGTTAAGCAAATGTGGGCCAGGAGTCTAATAGTACAAGTACTACTGGAAGTGAAGATGTCAGACATGTGCAAAGTGGTATAATGGAAGAGGCACAGAGTCAAGTTTGCACATGCAGAGTCTGCTTCATTACACTGTCATGGGAACGTTGAGCAATGACTGGCCCAGGAAAGAGGGACAGTTGCTGGAAAGGCATAGTACTGCGTCTCCTCGTTGCATTGTACTTGGTCTCCTTGTTGCATTGTACTGGGTCTCTGTATTGCATAGTACTGCGTCTCCTTGTTGCATTGTACTGGGTCTCTATATTTCACTGTACTGGGTCATCTTGTTGCATAGTACTGGGTCTCCTTGCTACCTAGATCATGTGTTGTACTGTATAGCTACTGTTCATGTATTATATTGTGTTACTATAATATTTTTCATGTCATTGTTTCTTTACTGTGTGGGGTTGTGACTAAAAATAGGCATATTATTGTCCAGTGCACTTACCTGGTAATCAAAAACCAAATAAATAAATAAACACATAGACAGACGTCACAGTCACAGTCACAGTCACAGTCACAGTCACAGGAGCAAACGAGCATTTGCAAAGGGAAAAGCAGTTTGCCATGGGTGCTGGGACGTGGGGCAAAACTGGAGGGTTGAAGTTCAAAAGGGCATAGGGTAAAAAGGCTAAAAGGGCAATTTGTGCAAATCACTGTTATACATAGAAATTAGCACATTTTCTTGTACAAAAGACAATAAATAATGTATCACACTTACCCACAAAAGCAAAACTGAAAGCCATTTCAGGAGTTTTGGTTCCATGACTACAAATGGAAACAAATGGTCAAGCTTTGCATTGTATCAAGGATATTCCGGCAGTTGCCTTGACGCACAGAGAGCTTGACCATCTGACTACGACCCCAGCGCTAGCCTGTCGGGAGCTTCAATTTCAGTTGGAAACCATGATTGCTTCTCTCTTTACCTTGCATGTACTAAAGGGGTACCTTGAAGACTGAAGGGCAAAAGTGTGTGTGTGGGGGGGGGGCACTGAAGCCTCCTACACCCATTGGTTCTGGCACCTTTGTTATCTGCTCCTTAGACAGACAGACCCATAATGTACCCATTATATGCAAATTACCACTTTCCCCATGGATGAGACAAAGAGAACATTTGCATGTCATTATAACCTCATTATACTATGGTCGGATCCTGCATTATCTGATGGTCGGATCCAGGGCTCCAGTGCCAGATTCAGGGATCCAACAGTGGATCCCTGGATCCTGCACCAGGATCCGATACCAGATCCCTTGGTCCAGCACTGTTTAACGCAGGATCCGACCTGGGACTCGACCTCTGTATTTGGCCAGATCCTGGGTCGGATCCAACTTGAATAGTGCTGCCATCTGCCGGTCACAGGTGGATCCACGGCAGCACTATCCATGCAACACTAGTTGCTTGTTAACATACCCCCAACCCCCCACCCAGGAGAGTCGGCATTTAGAGCATGCTGAACTCAGAGGTTCTTACAGGGCCAGGTCCAAAGCAAGATGGGTTTGGTTCAAATACCCTCCCAGACACTGCCGAAACCTGTGCTGCCACAGGGTTATGATGGGGTTGACAGGTATTGGAAGCATGATGGACATATACACCATCACAGTATTGCTAGGTAGAAGGCCATTTTAGCAGCTTACTTTGAGTTTTCTGTGTCCCTTCCTGCTTCTGCTCTTCACCCGGTGCACTGTTAAAAGATATTTTCTTGCACAACTTCTAAAGTCCATACTTATAGGCACTTTGAACATCCAAACCTATTTCCATTATGTGTTTGCACTTGGTATGCATGACTTCACTCATTTTTGCATGTGCTTGCTGTTGCCTTTGCACAAGAGTGCAAATGGTTTGCTCTGTGTAGTTACATGCCTTCCAATATGGCTCTGTGGGTGCAAAGCCAGCCACAGTGGTGTACCAACAAACTAAAAGGATTCCAGTGCCCTGTTACTTCCTGTAACAAGTTGGTGCCATGCATTCATAGTTTAATGGGACAATTTCAGTATAAACACCTGTCAACTCTGATAGTGTTCAAACTGAGCGCATAAAAAAACAAACTGTACATAGCCAACACGGCTTTAAAGATGCTTTAAGAGCACTCATGGGTCTGGTAAAAAAAAAAAGAGTCCACAGAGCTCACAGCAGAAAAGTCCACCGTGTCCAAAGTGGCCACTGGGGCTCAGTCCACATATGCAACTTCACAGCAACTGTGGAAGGGAACTCGTGCATGTGCAAGTACAGAAGTGAAGTTGCGCATGCACATTGAGTTACAGCAGCCATCTTGGGCATGACAAACATTTCCACCGTGAGCCAAAATAGTACACCCACGGAGGGAGGGCTGCTGTGGCATGGAGGGGAACTGCGGCTGTGGAGAGGAGGGGCAAGGGAAACACCATATAACACCAATGAGCATAGCAGTGTGTAAGATGACCGCTGCACTGTAGAAGAAAACTAGGATGAAATATGGTCACCGTCCCTTCTCTCTTCTACAGTGATAGCAAAATATCAGCATGGCTCCGCCTATGTAGCCATGAAAATCAGTCCTATAGAATAAAGTCTGTATCCTTTTAATTTACTGAGGCATGTGTAGTCAAACAACAGTTGCATTTCAAACTGCCATCACTTTACAAATTCCATCCAGATTCACATGCACAGTAATTGTAATGCGGCTCCCAGTGGCTTTACTTTTCAGCTACATCAGCTTTGTTGTTCTGTGACCAGCGTACTAACGTTCCAACTCTGATGACGGCTTATGCTGAAAAATAGGTATGCTTTTCACATCTCCTGTGAGCAACAGGGCTGTGGTCCCTCTGCATCTGTGATAATGCTGGGAGCTGCATTGCTTCTGTGCATGTCAAACCAGTCACAGTGGTGTTTGCACTGTACAAAACATTGTATTATGCTGCCCAGTTACTTACCCCACCTATTAATTGTGCTGTCATACTGTGCTTTATTGTACCTCATCCTGTTAGTCCTAGTATATAATTTCTCAAGAAATAAAAGCATTGTTCCTGTCATTACTCACATTATAGGAGACAGCTGCTGTGGTTGCTGCAGTGGTCATTGCTGCAGTTGTTGTTACTGCAATGGTGGTTATTGCAACGGTGGTTGGTGCCATGGTGATTTTTGCTGTAGTGGTAGGTGCCATAGTTGT
This sequence comes from Neoceratodus forsteri, assembly GCA_016271365.2. Taxonomy (NCBI): domain Eukaryota; kingdom Metazoa; phylum Chordata; order Ceratodontiformes; family Ceratodontidae; genus Neoceratodus; species Neoceratodus forsteri. The sequence continues at coordinate 1,102,007,465 of CM057451.1, forward strand.
CATACTGTCACCTGAAGTAACACAACAGTTTAACACAAGAAGTGTGAAGTTACAATTTAAGGAGCGAAAACATGACAACAGCCCTGTCTTAGTAACCATGGTAATGTTTTGAGAATCACTTAATTCTAACACTTGAAAAAGATGGTGAAAAAGTGAAAATAAATTGCTCGGGGGGGGGGGAGAGGGAACGAGAATTGGCCAGTGCCATTGTAACTATACTGTGAATTTAAACCCACACTTGCTTTTGAAAGGAGAACCGTGCTGATCCTGTAAGCCAGTTTTCCTGTAAAAGCTGATTTTGAAATAGTGACTCCCATTCTCTTACAGTTCTGTCTCTACATGGTTTTTAGATATTTCAGTGGGTGTCTCTGAGTTACACATAGCCAGTAAGTATCATATTAGCATTAATAAAAAACAGCTCTCCAGACCAGCATATTCAAAAGTGCAAAATTGTTTATTTAAATATAGATTCTTTGAAAAAGATCAAACGCTTACAAAAAATGAAAAGCAGTATTAAGTAATTCACAATCTGGAAACCCAGTAAATGCTTAAGAAGCCATGTTCAACACTCACATAGACAGTAGCCCCTACGCTTCGGGTTTCAAACCCCTTCCTTAGAATTGTATGCTGTTACATGTTCTTGCTCTGTTCTTCCATTGCTGGTACAATGCATCAATATTCTACTTAAGCAATAATTCACAACAGGGTATTGGTTATGCTAGGATTTACCCATGCCTGGTGTGGCTTGGTCACAAGGTCACAGGCTGAGTGACTAAGTCACAGCAGAAGTGAGTAAATTCTAGCATAACTCACATCCTGCAGTGAATTATTGTGATTGTACATTTCGTAAGAACTAAAGGTTTAAAAATGTTTTAAAGGCTTATTGTTTTCTTTTTTATAAACTTCCTTTTATTGATTTTTAGTGAAATATCTTTCTTCTGTAGAAATATAGAAATTGATGGCAGATAAGGACCGCTAGGCCCATCCAGTCTGTCCATTTCCCCTACCTTCAGCAAAAGTCGCAGACTCTATTTGATCTCCGGCTTTATCATCTCGTTCCTATTGCTAGGGCTCCCCTATGCCTGTCCCATGCAGTTCTGATGCATGGATGTGAAATAATACTTGTTTCTAGGTAGAACACGGCTGAAGAAGACATAGCCCCCACACACACACACACACACAGACATGCATACTGGGATGCTTATTTTAATTTCAATTTCTGTTTGTAGTTTTTATTTATTTTTATAGTGCAATACAGCTTTAGAGTGTGGTGCCAGTTGTAAGGGGATGCTGTGCATGAGTTTAGTACAGCAAGTCTGTTGTGAGTTACGAGTGGCTTGCATACTTTTACTTTGAATTAACAAGGCAAAAGGCATGTCGTGGATCATGTGCCTGCTGCAAGTGGCTTCTGTAAGCAGGGGGACACTTATGCTGAAAGAATTTGGCTCTGAAGAAAAGTTTTGCGCAAGTTCGATTGAGAGCTGTTGCTAATAAAATGGGCTGCTGCTGCTTTTTTTTTGGTTGTGCAATGGTTTTGAACATGGTGTGCAGTCAGGTGTGGCAGTTTTCAGCACAGGCAAGTTACAGCAAACTGAGGCAGGTGCCAGCAGTGATGGTTAAATATGAGGTATTATACAAAGGCAACAAAATTTCTAGTGTCCTGATTGGTCAATGTGTGCCTGGGACAGTGATGTTATTGAACGATAACATTACTGTGTGGACATCATTGCTGACCTCACTTCTTTTTTTCAGAAACAAAGATATATTGCCACACTAAAATCTACTAAAACCTTTCTTAAATATATTTTTTTATTTTGTAGTACATTGAGCCATTGTATAATTGCAATAAGGCACTCCACGGTATGTGTTATTGTGTAATAACGTCACTTCTGGGGTGGTGGAAGCACTCGGCTTTGCCACGTGCTTCAACCCACCCCAGGAGTGACATTATTACACGATAACACACACCTTGTCATGCCTTATTGCTTAAGTAACAATTTCTGTTTGTGTCACAGAAAGTGGGTTTGGGGATTGTGTTAGAAGTTAAGTTGTTTTGGTAGGTTGGTGAATGTCTGTTATGCTCTGGTTTAGCAATAAAAGATGATAGATAAACAGAGGTTTCAAAAAGAAAATAAATGTATATTGATTTGTGATTTTGTACAGTGGTGGGCTGTTAGGACTGGATCTTTACCCACAGGTAAAGACCCCAGCCGACCAATCAAGTTAGTGTATTTAGGGACCCCATTGTATAATATAGAACTCTATGATTTAGAGGGACATAAACTACATCACACAGTTCTAATATGTTACTTCCCACTACAGTGTAAATCAGAAACACCCACTGAAGTTATAACTGGCCTGTATAAAGGAACAATAACAGAAATGCAATCAGTATTTAAAAAAACAGCTTTTACTGGGAAAGAGACTTTCAGGTTCAGCACTGTTCTCCTTTAAGGTGGTAGAAGCATTCCCATTTATTGACTGTTGAAACAGTGTGACACGAAACACAGGGACTGTCTTGGGATGATAAATCCAGCCTTTGAGGTAAGCACAGACTAACCCAGATATTAGTCTATGCTTACCCCAGTGCCACTGCTGTTGTGGTAATTTAGTTGTTGGCTATTGCATCTCACCCACTTGACCACTAAGCACTTTGCCTTTCTCTGTTTCCTCCTTCATCCTCTTAAGAACATAAGACACATAAAAAAAGTGTCGGCAGATGGGGACCGTGCGATCCATCTAGTCTGCCCTAGAAACTACCCCCCCCTCCCTGTGCAGCCTTCGTTCTAACTTGTCCTTTATATCTGTCCCATGTGAGTATGAACCCCCTGATTGTCTTTGATGCTACCACCTCCTGGGGCAGGCTGTTCCATGGGTCTATCACTCTCTCTCTGTGAAGAAGTACTTCCTGAGGTTGCTTTTGAACCTTCCTCCTACCAGTCTCATATCATGCCCTCTCGTGCATGCTGCCATGTTCTGTTGAAATAGGTTGCCTGTCTGAGCTGCATTAATTCCCCTCATGTACTTAAATGTTTCAATCATGTCCCCTCAGTTTCTTCTCTGCCCAAGGGAGTATAGGTTCAGCTCCCCAAGTATTGCTTCATATGACCTGTGATGCAGTCTGTGCACCATCTTAGTTGCCCTTCTCTGCACCATCTCCAAATGGTCAATATCCTTCTTGAGGTGAGGTCTCCAGAACTGAACACAGTACTCTAAGTGTGGCCTCACCAAGGACCTGTAGAGGGACATGATAACCTCCCTCTTTCTACTAGAAATACCTCTACTTATACATCCGAGGATGCCACCTGCTTTCTGTGCTGCTTTCTCACATTGTTTTCCTACCTTTAATTTGTCAGTGATGATTATGCCGAGATCTCACTCCGTTTGTGTCTCCTCAAGTTGATGTCCTCCCAGTATATACTTTTTTCCAGGGTTCCTCTTTCCCAAGTGCATTACCTTACACTTTTTGGTGTTAAATTGTAACTGTCAGACCCTGGACCAATCATCTAGTCTTCTAAGGTCAGCTTCCATGTTGTCCTCTCCTTCCCTTGTGTTCACTCTGTTACAGAGTTTTATATCATCTGAGAAAGGCAAACCTTCCCTGTTAGTCCATTCGCTATGTCTGCTATAAATATGTTAAATAGGATTGGTCCCAGTACAGATGCCTGTGGGATGCCACTGGTCACCCTACCCTAACTTGACAATGATCCATTGACTAGCACTCCCTGGGTCCTGTCATTCAGCCAGTTACTGATCCAGCTGACCATCCTCTGGCCAACTCCCATATATTCCAGCTTGTTGGTTAGCCTTCTGTGAGGGATGGTGTCAAAGGCCTTGCTGAAATCCAGATATACAACGTCCACCGCCCCTCCCTGATCCAATGTTCTGGTGACCCAGTCGAAGAAGTCTATCAAGTTGGTTTGATAAGCATCCTGCTGTGAAGCCATGTTGCTTTGGGTTCATCTTTCCAGTATCTGTTAGGTACGTCACTATCTTCTCTTTTAGTAGTGACCCCATCATTTTCCCAAAAACTGAGGTCAGACTGACAGGGTGGTAATTTTCTGCCTCTTCCTTGTTTCTGCTCTTGTGTAAGGGCACAACTTTTGCCTGTTTCCAGTCCTGAGGTATTTTTCCGCAGTCTAGTGACTTGTTGAAGAGCTCAAACAGTGGTGCAGCCAGTTCCCCTTGGAGCTCCTTCAATTTCCTAGGGTGTATGCCATCTGGTCCCATAGCTTTTTCCACTTTCAGTTTATTAAGCTCTTTTAGGACCCTCTCCCTTGTGAAGGGGCTAGTATCTGCTCCCTAGGTATCTTTCTTTGTCCTGCTCAGTGTAGGACATTTGTCACTGTCTTCTATGGTGAACACAGAGCAAAAGAACTTGTTTAGCACTTCTGCCATGTCCTCATCATGCTGTGCCATGTTACCTTCCCTGGTTGCTAGTCGGACTATTCCTCCCTTAATTTTTCTTTTTTTTCTTAAGTATCTATAGGTTTTGTCTCCTTCCTTAACACCCTGTGCTATTTTTTCTTCTGTCTGTGCATTTGCCCTTCTAACAGCTTTCCCCGCCTCCTTTAATTTGTTCTTGTATTCTTCCATGTCTGCTTCGCGTTTGGTTTCCTTGAATTGTGTAAAAGCCTTTTTTTTTCCCTTTGATTTTGGATGCTATTTCATGAGAGAACCAGAGAGGTCTTTTCCTTCTTTTGGACTTGCTGATCTGCTTAGTGCATACAGTTGTTACTGTATGCAGAGCAGCCTTCAGAGTATTACAGCAGTCCTCTGCTTCTCCTGTGATTCCTCCTTCTAGCATGGATGCAATTATAGTTCTCATTTTGGGAAAGCTGGCTTTTTTGAAATCTACAGTAGTACCTTGATTTTGGTGTGACTATTTTCCTCCATTATTGTTCACAGTAAACCAGACTGAACTGTGATCATTGGTCCCTATATTGGCTCCCACCTCTGCTTCTGGGATCCTTGTGCTGTTTGTCAGCACTAGATCCAATATTACTTTGTCTCTGGTGGGTGAGTTCACCAGTTGACGCAAACCTGCTCCCCTTAGTGCAAAAAGGAACTTTTTTCCCTGGTCTGAGGATGCTGTGTAGGAGGACCACTCCACATCTGGTAGATTTCTCCTTTGCACACTCTCTCCCTGCTCACCCCTCCCATTCCTCTCCCCACTCAATCATCCCCACCTGCTTGTCTCCCACCCTACTCCTCTCCCCCCTTCCCTTCTTCTGCCTTTCTATTCACTCTGGGGTCCTCCCTCCCGAATCTGGATTTCTCTGCTGAGCTTTCTTTTCCTTTCCTTGCCCCCCTACCCCATCCTGGTACAGGGGACACATCCTCCTGCTCTTTATTCTTCTTTTCCTCCTTGCTAGCAACATGGAAACTAACCCTGGTCCTTTTCCTCCTCCCCCTCCTCCCCTCCTCCTCCTCCACCCCATTCCTCAATTGCCTTATCATTTTCCCTCTCGACTCTAGGAGCCTTCTCCCTAAACTTGACTTTCTTGATGTCTGTCTTTCACAACACTCTTCTGACCCCCTCTGCTTTCTGAATCCTGGTTCTCCTCCAGAATTCCTGACTCCAGCCTGTCCCTTCCTGATTTACACCTTTTCAGGCAGGATCATGGCAAATGGAGCAGTGGTGTTGCCCTCCATGTCTGCCAAAACCTCATGTGCACCATTGCTTTCAGGGAGTCTGTACCCTCCTCCCATGAGTTTCTCCTGCAAAGCTTTTTCTCTACAACTTGTCAATCTTCTTGTGGGTTTTCTATGCCTCAGTTAAAGACTCCTTCTCTTCACTGGTTGATTTCCTCTCTGCTCTTCCCTCCCACTCCTCCTCCTCTGGTGAACTCATTTTTCTTGTGGACTTCAATATTAATTGAATCCCTGGCTTCCAGGCCGACCTCCCACAGGACTGAATTCCTTAACCATACTCATCTCATTACTGAATTCACACGGTTCAGTCCTCACTTCCCTAATCAGACCCTCCTGGACTGGGTTTTCTCCTCCCATCACCACTGCCTCATTGCAGCAGGTATTCTGCCAGATACCTTCTGCGACCACTGCAAGACTTTCTGTGTCCAGAACATTGGGAATCCCTGCTAAACACATCTGGTCTATGTCCCTATGGTTGCTCAGCATCAGCACTCTCCTAAGAAACCATGCTGCAACTGACTGGTTCCCCATTCTTTCTGCCCCAGATATTGACGTGGCCCTCTCCCTGTTCCATACCAAATTTACTCAAACCTAGGATGAGCACTCTCCCCTTAGAAAGTCCAGAGGTAAATCTTCACAACACCCCTGGATCCCACCATCTCATTAATATGTGCAAGTCCTGTGATCAAGCATGGGCCTTTTTCAGATCTTCCTGTTCCTTCCCAGGCCTCCTCTCCTACAGGGAACTTAGAAACTCTTTCATGAAGGCTGTCTGTGCTGCTAAGTCCCTTTATTTCAAGGCCAGCCTCCAGATTAACCTTAACTTCACAGCAAAATTCTGGAAGGTAATTCACTCCTTTTGTTACCCCTGTCCCAGTCCACTCATCCAGTCTTCATGATTAATGGTTCACCTGCCTCCGGCCCTCTTTCTCTGTTGCTACTTGCTTCAATGACTTTTTCACTGCCTGTGCCCTCCCCTCCCCTCTCCCCTTCCTCCTGGGACCTCTCTTCCCCATCTCCTTCCTCTTCTCATGCCCACCCTTCTTTGGGGTTTTACTCCCCCCTCATTACTGCCCAGAAAACCTTGTTTACCCTTTTCTCATTAAACCTAACTAAATCTAGCACTGACAGACTGGATCTTAAAGTTCTCCATCTTTCAGTCCCCACCATCACCTCCCCTATAACTCACCTTCTCAACTTCTCTGTCTCCCTCTGTGCTGTTCCCCAGTCATGGAAAATTTGACAAAGTACTCTCACATCATAAAGGAGGTGACCTCTCCTCCACTAGCAGCTTCTGTCCTATTTCCCCTCCTCCCTTCTCTTGCAAAGCTGCAAGAGTAACTAGTCTACTCCAGGCTTACTGCTTTCCTTGACTCTTCCAACTTCCTCTCCTCTTACCAGTCTGGCTTCCTAAAGAACCACTCCACCATCTCCTGCCTGCTGTGGGTCACTGACTCTATCTTTACTGGGATGAATCAGAGGCACATTATGGCAGCCATTTTCATTGATCTGGCCAAGGCCTTTGATTGGGTTGCCAACCCTCTCCTCCTAGACAAGATAAGTGCAGCTGGCCTCTCAAACCCTGCTGTTGACTGGTACTGTTCCTACCTCATGGGCCATCTTTAGTTGGTACAGGTCGGAGGCATCCTGTCACCTCCTGTTCCTATTGAGGCTGGAATCCCACAGAACTCCATTCTGGGTCTCATCATCTTCTCCATCTTGCTGAATGACCTCCCCTCTGCTTGTGCCAAGTTGCATATCCATATGTATGCAGAAGACACAGTAATTGACACCTCCAGACCTACAGTCATGGCAGTGTAACATTTGCTCCAGCTTGACTTCCACAACGCCTTATGCTGGTTCCACTCCAGCCATCTCTGGGTCAATACTAAAAAACTGTGTCTATGTCCTTTGGTGCCAGCAAGAAACTGGCCAGACTTTTCCCCTTCTCCAGCTTTACCACCCTGGATGGCACCTCTGTTGAAGTGCTCTCTTCCTTCAAGTACCTCGAATTGTAGGTAGACAGTAGGCTTGACTTCTCCACCTTCATTAATGCCATATTCTCCAAGCTCCACCCCAAACTCAATGCCTTGTACCATAACAAAGACTGCCTGTCTCTCCCCAGGTCTGTTGGGAGCTGGTCACCATAATGGTTCTCATAGTTTTCCACTATGCTGATGTGGTTTATGGTACTGCTCCTATCTTTTTCCTTGCCAGACTGGACACCTTCTGTGACACCTTTTGTCACTTTGCCACTAACTCACCCACTCACACTCACCAATGCTCCGTATTCTCCTTCCTGTCCATCCCCCTCTTAGCAGCATGTTGCCAGTCCCAATGCACCTCCTTCATCTCCAAGTACTGGTTTGGGTTCTTCCCTTCATGCCTCTCCTCACTCCTCTCTCCTGTTCCCTCGGCCTCAGACTCCCTCTGCTCCAGGGATCCTCACGTCTTTTTTTATTCCCACCCATCACTCCTCTTCTGGGCAGTCTGCTTTCTACTATCGCATCCCCTCCCTCTAGAACCTGCTCCTTTCCACTCTCTGTCTCTCTCCCTTCACCCGCAGGCACCAGCTAAAGCATCTGCATGCACCATCCTGCTCCTGCCTTTCCTCTACCTTACTTGACATCCCCAGAGAGGCCCTGACCTTCCAGCTGGAGGGCTTCTGCCTGGGTCTTCCTCCATCTGAATTTGTCTCCTTCCAATAACTTGTGCATTACTATTTTGCTACATGCACTGTTCACTTTATTCTGCATAACTATGCAACCCAATGTAACATTGTTTTTTGCATCCTCCACTGTTATTGTACCTTAACATGTAAACTAGTGCACTTCCTGCACGTTACTTTGCACCAATTTTTTGACGCTGTGTATGCTGCTTAATTGTAACCCCCCTTCCCCTTTCCCCGGGGGCATACATGGAAATGAGCCTTGGGTTAGTGTGCCTTTTCCAGTTACCAAGTTTCAATAAATAAATAAATACACAGCATTATTGGAATCCATCTATCCAGTTGTTCACTCTCTTAACCCCACAAGTAGATGACAGATCAGTCAGACTTAAGGATAAGGGATGGCTGTGTTTCTGTTTAACAGTAGCAGGATGCTACTGCCAAACAAGAGATATTTCTCATGTATGGAGCATAATTCATTAGTTTCTCAAATCATTTGGCTCCATCTCTATAGATGATGAACACATAACCTTGGGCTGTGGGAGACAGTGGAACTGCTTCCACCAAACAAATTGTACAGGGTTATTAGATCCATTATAAACAATACGGTGGTGACACTTTAAATGTCAGCTTCAGTGCAACTATGGGGTAGACAATCACTGATTACATGCAACAGGGGTAATTACACTGTAGTTACATTTGATGCATTTAACTACACTGCAGCTGCAATGAAGTTACAGTGTAGTTACACTGTACTGCAGTATAGTTAAGGAAACTTAAAATAGTGTTACCCTTTTCTCTTGGTATTTACTTTGTAATAGGTCAGTTATTATAGGGGCATGGTAGTGCCCCTATAGTTAGCCTTTGGTTTTTGTTTGTTTTTTTAAATTTTATCTTCTTTTTCCCTCAAAGGCCACCTAGCTATCGGCTCTATCCTGCACACCAGTACCTCATCTCAGTCAGTCCCCTACCGATACCCCCTGACTTACCTCTCGAGGTGGGGCCGATGCCCGATCCAATCCATCTCTGATGGGAAAGGCAAGGCCTCTCTGGCTTCCCCCCCAGGGTGGGGTTCAGGGCTGGATGGCACAGAAGAACTGGGATTTGGTTGGTGAGGTGGCTGAGGCAATGAAGGACTTGGTGCCAGGTGCGCGTCATCAATGGCAGCCTGCAAGCTGTTTTTGTGAGCTTACCCCAGGGGCGGGGACGTGCAATGATGCCTGCATTCACCCCGCCCCTCTAGAACTAGGTGCCAGCAGTTGTGCTACTCCCCAGGAGTCTCTAAGCACTGGACATGCACCCAACCCTCCCCCCCGGAGAAGGAGAGCAGCCCAGTGGGCACTTTATCCTTCTGCCCCCGGCCAGCCCTCCAGCTCTCCAGGTCCATTCCCAAACCCAGGTCACTGGCATCAGAAGCCGAAATCCAACTGCTGTGCTGGCAGGCCGGCCCTCCCTATAGTTAGGGTTCAGTAGCCTGTTTAATTTTAAACCTCAAATCTTGCACATTAATATATTTGAGTTCGGTTGACAAAATGAACTGCAATTGTGTATGTGTTCTCTAGGAGGCAAGGTGTTTTTATGTGGAAATTTTAGTGATGGCAGCTTGTACGGTTTCTGACCTCTGCATGTGTCATTTTTTGCAAAAACACTTTTTTCCAATACTTAAAGAGCAAGTGCTTAGTAAGGATGCACATCTTAAAGAATAAAGGTTTGGGGCCTTTAGATACTTCTGCAATCATTCAGTTTGCTTTTATTTGTTTCTTTATTTGCCTTTTCACCATTTTATTTGTATTTTTCAAATTGCTAGTAAAAAAAGAATACAGTGGAATTCTTGGATTATGATGTCAGAAAATCTTTACTGGCAAGGCTGGCAGTGTATTTCAATGGGAAAATGCAAATCTGTTTTCAGAGTTTTATAGAGAAATAACACTTTCTACCTCCAAAATACAATATATTTAACAGAAATATGTGATTTTGGATAGCCTGTGATCTTTTGTATAATTTAGTAGGTGACATTTTCTTCATAACCAGATTTTACTTGGGAAGAAGAAAAGAGAAGCCAACTACTGTTTCATACAGATGGACCACAATAGTGCAAACATATAAAAGGTGAAGTTTTTTACTGAAATATATTTTTATTTCTTTTGAAAAAGAGAAAACAATATATTTATTTTCTCCACGAAATACACTGGGCTTCTAAGTAGTTGGCAGTTTCTGACATCACAATACCAGAATTCTGTTGAATTCTTTTTTTAGCAGCAGTTTGAAAAGCAAAGGTAAAACCCCACTTGTTTCACTGCACTAACAAATATTTTATTATAAAAGCAGAACATAATAACTAAGACATCAAAATACAGTAAATAAAACAGCCAGTTATCAATTTATTAGGAGTAAGCACCTGCTCTTCAACATGGGCCTTTTTTGCTCTCACCTATAGCCTACATGGAAAGGTAGTTTTTCCTCAAATGTGCAGGGGACATGTGTCTTGCCCAAGGTAGTGCCTTTGACAGGTCTGGTAAAAAAATATCAAAAGGTTCCCAAGTTATAAGCATTTAAATTTTAATGTTTTCTGACCTGCGCATGCACAGTAGGGTTTCTCAGAAAACCTTCTGTTGCAAAAGTAACAATTTGTTGCTGCAAATGCTCCTTTTGGTTTTTGCACCACTGAACTGACAGGGCACCAAACTTTTTTTGTGCCATGCCAGCCTCATCTTGTTAATTTTTTTTCATGAACTGACAAAATGGAAAATACAAAAAAATACATAAAAATCCTAGGAGTTTAAAAAACAAACATTAGAACCTAGCTAAATGGGACCCGTTTAGCTAGATTCTGATGTTTGTTTATTGACATAATATCCTGAAATAGGTTTTCTGGGCACTCAAAATCCCAGGCGCCCAGCTTAGAGAGCAATCATTCTCCCACGTTCTCTGTATGAGAACAGCAGGAATTTCTTGACATCTGTTGCCGCAGATGGAGACATGCTGTCGGCTGCACTTCCAGCAGTGAGCCAGCGATGGCTTCATCTCCTCTTTCTCTCCTGCAATATCTATCTATCTATCTATCTATCTATCTATCTATCTATCTATCTATCTGCTGTAAAAATTAGCTCATTTCACATTTATTATATTTCACATTGAGACCACCCGATGCTTGCTGAGTAGCATAGTTACAGGTTTTTATTGCTAATGATCCATCCCTGTGTTTGGTTACTATGCATGACCTCCTTACAAACAACAACATGAGGCTGCTTTATAAGACGTATCATGACCACAGATTCACCCCCACCAGGGCATTTGTGTGGCATTTGCGTGGCATGCTCAGTTCAAGAAGCGTGACACAGAACCCAACATTTTAAGTCAAAAACTGTGCCATGCCAGTGCAACAGGTATTGCCCCCACTACCTTGTCCTCACCTAATTACAGGAGGATAATTTCTATAGAAAGTCCACTATTCATTCAGTCACAGCGTCCCATATACTGATAGTTCAGAATATTGAAGGTAGTACTGAATCCTCTTTTACTGTGCCTAGCATTAAATATTGTTCCTACCTGGAGGAGGAAAGAGAACACAACAAGTCAGGTGCAAATCAGTCACAGACAAGGTGCAGAAAGGATTAGAACCAAACTTCAGAGTCGCAGTGCCAGGTCAGGTGTTTTATGTTGGGAGGGCACGGTACCAACATGCCAGCTCAGGGTTCCAGTGATCTACTAAGCCTGTGACAGCTGTCACAGATATCATTTCTGTGCTTACACCCAAGGACACAAATTAAACTCTACTATAAAAGGTAATTTTCTCTTGCCTTTTATCTAGATGCTATAAAGTACACAGACAGTGTCTTTAAGGTGCCGTCCACCATCTATGTTTGGCTTAGATTGAGCACCCCCGCTGTCAGCAACCCTGGTTTAGAAATAAAAGTTACAATACCAGTTCAATTAAAGGGAAACAATGGAAAAGACACAGCTTTCCTCAGACACTAAAGAGACTCTCAATTAGTACTTCTAGACAGTAACAACTTTATTTAATGATTTTGAGCAGCTACCTACAACTTCCACTTCCTGTTGCTGGCAGCAGCCATTTCATGAGCAGCAGTGAGCTTCCTGAGCTCACTGTATGCTAATATGCCTGTTTGACCTCAGCTATTGGTTGGCAGGACACAGTAGCATACAGTGAGCTCAGGAAGCTCTCTGCTACTCATGAAATGGTGGCTGCCAGCAATAGAAAGTGAAAGTTGAAGGCCATTGTTTAAATCACTAAAAAATCAATTACAGTAATTTTTTTTTTAATGTTACTGTCTGAAATCACTAATCAGGAATTTTTGTAGTGCCTGGGTAAAGCTGTGGCTTTTCTAGTGTTTCCCTTTAATATAAAGAGTCTCAATGTAAGATCAGTTGAAAGCTGTTATCCATGGTCCACCACCCCTGACTGTACCCCCACCTCGCAGACAGCAACACACATGTAGGTATATGTACTAACCTTAGGGCAGAGGCACTTATCATATAAGCATAAGTGTCAGGATCTGAGTTCTACTGTACTTTTCTAATGCATATTATGCGTCACCATATTTTTATAATGTATTCTGCCACTGGGAGATGTTATCTTTATATTGTATTGTATAATCATAAGTTAGACAACAGTGCCATCTTTAGTGCTTATGCACAACTGTAACAGCAAGTGACCTTGGACTCATCACAGATCTTATTATTCAGTTATCTTTTGCAAGCTAAGTAATTTCTTATGCTAGTTAGGATGTTTACTTGTACCACTTGCTACTGTCCAATTGTACACTTTTATGTATCTTCTTTTATAGTTACCATAGTAATTATCAGGATATAAGACCCCTTGCAGCACGTAGCTTTACTGAGACTAGAGACTGCACCTACGTAGGTGAGGAAGCTGGATACTCTCCCAGTGATTACACTGTTGGTTGTAAGCCTGTATTATAATTATTTACCAGTAATAAATTACATTTATTATCTGGACACCACTTGTCTGTTGTCTCTTCCTTTTGTGCAGTTCCAAAAAGAACCAGAGAAAGGTAATGATATTACCAAGTTACATTTGGTGACCGTGTGTAAGTTTGAATGTACAAAGTAAAGATTCCATTCAATTAATTTTGAATGTCGAGTAGTGTAATGCATTTCTTGCCTACTTGGACCTACTCGTACTTATAGTGGTTGTTATTGTGATGGACGGACTTCATCCTATTCTCAGGTGTGGCATACCCACACTGGACCCTTTTACACTCCCTTTGCAAGTGACAGCATACTGTCTTGGCACCACCATTTTCCCACGGGGGACTGGAAAGCCATTGGGTGATGGCGCCAAGGATTTTATCCAGTCTTCTGACTGCTTCTTTGTTTGTCTACCCCTTGTTTGTAATGCCTGAACTTTGCACTGACTTAAGACTCGATGTCTCAAACTACCTCACATTCCATGGTGGACGGATGGACAGATTTCACATTGGATGCGAAGTCTGCAGACAGTCCCTTGTTGCTTATTTTGGAGCACTATCTAGAGTCCAAACAAACAACCAAAAAGTACAGCCTTAAAGGTCTTTTGGTTGCAGCTCTACATACTGCTGTTGAGACTCTCACAGCGAAGTGTGCCTCCCTTGAACTGCAAAATGCATCTCTAAAAAAAGAGATGGGCTTGAAGACATCAGAGTTACAGAAAAAGGAACAGAAAATAGCAGAGAAGACACAGTCACTCCATGATGCCAATAACAGACAGTTGCATTGTACTGCTTAAGACTCTGAGTGAGAAATTTGTATGTTGAGAGATGACTGTGAAAGGTTGAAATGTGACAAGAAACAGTTAGCATATTTGAATGATATTTTGACTGATATGAACAAGGGTTTGGGAGAAGAGAATGCTGAGTTGAAAGAGGAGAATGAGAGAGTGTATCATGAGTTGGCCAAAGAGCTTAGGGAAAATTTTGAATTGGGCACTGCGTACAGAGTATTACAGTGTGAGGTTGAGAAGGGCATTGAACAGGGCACTGCAAGAGTTTGTCATAAGAAGTGTAGAGCAAAGATGGTGAAGATGTGCCATCAATAAGAGGTTCTTGCTGGCCATGTTAAAGCTATGCATGGGTTCCAGTATACGCCCATTGACACTGCGTCATCCGGCGATGATGACTATGACTTTGATGATGAGGTATGCCACGTTACACATATAAGTCCAGCTCCCATAGGGCTGTCATCTCCTCCAGCCATCCACAAGATGGCACACATGTTGGCACACCCTCTACATTGCCATGTCTACACAAACATGGTGGAAACCACGTGCAGTGCCAAGATGGTGACCCCCATGACACAGGCGGATGGCCTGTATTCATGGTGCACCTCCGCTTGCCCCCCCTCTCCAGGGACGATACGGCGGAGGTGTGTAGCCTAATTCAGGAGGCCATTACTAATATCATTGCACTGGAGGACCAATGGAGTGCCAACCAGGATCAAATCAACAGAATGTTTGAGGATACTGTCAACCAGGATCATGTATTCAAGGCAGTTGTGGATGCGGTGGTGGAAGCTGCCCTACACTGCTCCACAGAACGTCTTGACTTGAACACGATTCCTCATACTTCCAACCCCTTGCAAGTTGCTCATTCTGCCCAGCAAATTGCCCAAAGTATCGGACAGATGGGCCTGACTGACAATCTCAGCTGCCATTTGGAGAAGGTGCACTCCCTTTGTGAGAAGCTTTTTCTCCAACCCGAGTACCAGGCTCAAGTCTTGCAACAGATGATCGAACCTACCCTCTGGGCCAAGCTTCCAGAGACTGCACGCAACTGCGACATGCTCACATACAATGATATTGCTGTGGCCCTCATTGCCACCAACTCCCTGGGTGTCTTTGGAGCTTGCTTGGCCTACAAGGTTAAGCAGAATGCAGAAAAAATTCTTGTGGCCTATCACCAATGGTTATGGCTCCCCTATGGAGCTGGTAAAGGCCTTGCAAATGAAGTTGCAGACTGAGACCAGATTGGTACAAAGATTTGTACATCCAGAACATGATTCTGGCCCTATGGGAAAAGGTTGAGCTTAATGTTTACCCAAGTACCGACACCTTTGTGAATATCCTCACCAAGACAGAACATGCCTTTCAGGTATAGCTCTGTAATCTTGCTTCCGGTAAAACCAACAAGACTGCCACCATCCAAATGCCGGCAGCTCAGGTATCCACAGTGCAGCCGACCTCCGATATGCCTACTCACTATACTGTGGAAGGTAACAACTAGAAGAACGATACCCCTTCTGATGACAAGCAGTAGCAAAAGGGGGGGAACAGGAACTATAAAAACAACAGGAATAGTGACAAGAGCCACTGGAAAAATTCAAATGCCCAATTCAATGGCCAGAATTGTAACGGTCCTAGCTATCAGAGCCTAAGAGATGAGAACAAGACCCTCTGCAAACTACTGGTGAAAATCCATGCCGAGAGAGTGGCTAAGCCTATGCATACTGTAGCAGCCCTCACCCCATCTGCTGGACAGCCATTTGGCCAGGAAAACCCTTTCCTGCCTTCAGCTACCGAACAACCAAGCAGCCGAGGGAAAAGTCCTTTCATAGCATTGGCTACTGGCCAGGCCAATGCGATGACTAAGGAAGAGCCAACTGAGCAGGCCACTGTCACGACTGTGACATCAAGGGCAAATCTGTATCCTGTGCAAGACATACAGGAGGCTCAGAGAGATGCAGCAGCCCTCAGATTTTAGAAACAGGATGATGACGATAATTCTGAAAGTACAGATTGACAATTACAAGCCCCAGTTTGGATTGTCAGTGACTTGATTGTTGACACGAATGGATGGCCTCGTGTAAAGACTGTGGTCAGGGGCCGCCACCTTACCATGCTTCTGGATACTGGAGCAGCCATGTCAGTCCTCCATGATGAGGACCCAGTCTCATCTGACTGGTCTACTGGCTGGAAGACCAGTGCCCAAGGTATAGATGGTACCCAGCTACACACCTACCAATCTGTTCCTCTACCTGTGGTGGTAGGCCACCTCAGAACTGATTTTGTCTTTGAGCTCATGGTATTACATCATCACCCCAGCATATTGGGAATCAACTTTCTAGCACTGCATGGCTGTGTAGTGGATTGCGCCAATAGACTATTCCATCAGATCAAAGGACAATGTCATGCTGTCACCATCCCAGACTCACACGTGGTGGCAGCCATCTCCCATAACAACAGGGAGTATGATGTCATGGCTCTATTCAAAAGTCATGACCTGTTTTTTGAGTTTGCACCTTTGCTGCAAAAACACCCTGATGTGTTTGCCACCAACAAGCATGACTGTGGTAGGATGTACACTACCTTTGAAATCACAGGACCCAGTCTTGTGAGACAGAAGCAGTATCCACTTCCTGCTGAAGCCTTACCATCACCGAGGGAGACCATCCAATCACTGCTTCAACAAGCAGTGATTAGGACCTGTGTCTCTACTGTCAATTCACCTATTTGGCCTGTGCAAAAGCCAAATGGAGCTTGGAGACTCAAATAATTACAGAAAACTTAATCAAGTTACCCCCAGTTGCGCCCCAACAGTAGCATCAGCACCTGATATGCTCAAGCTATTGACACCTAACAAAAGTGGTACACAGCTCTTGACATCACGACTGGTTTTAGTCACTCCCATTAGCACAGAAAAGTCAGTACAAATTTGCTTCACCTTTGATGGACGCCAGTGCACCTGGACCTGACTTCCCTAGGGTTTTCACAACAGCCCTTCCCTCTTCCATCTCCACATGATGTATACCCTGCAGGGGTTCTCCACTCCCCAGTGTCTCCTGCAGTATGTGGATGATTTGCCTCTAGCAACCACCATGAGAGAAGAACATTTGGCCCTCCTAGATGAACTTCTGTCTCACCTCAAGAGAGTAGGCCTCAAATGCAACCCCTCTAAGGCACAATTTTTGGAAAAAGAGGTAATCTTCCTTAGCTATGAATCACAGACCAAGGCAGAAGCCCAGCTGTCAAAAAGATCCAGGCCTTGCAAGATCTGCCACTTCCTACTAGCATGGCAACACTCAGACGCTTCCTAGGAATGGTAAACTATTCCAGGATTTTATCCCTGACTTTGCCTTGAAGGCTGCTCCCTTGTTTGAACTTCCGAAAAATGACGTCCCATGGACATGGGGCCCTACTTACACTGAAGCTGTTACACAGCTTAAGCAGACCTTGGCCTGAGCCCCAGCACTGATCAATCCCAACCCAAACCTTCCATTTCACTTGGTAACTGCTACCTCTGATGTGGTCATGTCTGCAGTGCTGGCACAAAAGTACAATGGGTACCACAGGCCCATTGCCTATGCATCTCAGATGCTGTCCCCAGTAGAGAGAAAATATAGTCTCTGCAAAAGGACACTTTTGGCAACCTTCTGGGCTGTCAAACATTTTCTGTATATCATTGGGTATGCCCCTATTGTTTTGCATGCCTCCACATCATTTATAAGAAAGCGAGGTAAATGTTAAAAGTATGATACCATATATTTTTGGTTTAAATAGAATAATTAAATAATTTCCAGTACCCCCTCGACCTACAAATGACAGGCAAAAACAGATTAGAGTTGTCAGCTATTGTTGAAGGGAATTTTCCCATCCACTAAAACAAGATAAAATAAAATATAAAATATAATATACATTCCCCCCCTTTTCTCTGAAGTGCATAGGCATTACTTCCAGTCATAATTAAAGAGACCAGGTATAGGGATTTGCTCTGAGAAGGATTATATATATAGGAATCTCTAGCAGAAAAATACATATGAAAGCAATTTTAAAACATTGTTCATTTGTTTATAATAATCTTCTATGTTTGCTCTTTTTAGGTACATCAATACAGGAATAAAAACACAAAGGAGGGCATCTGATGTGCTGTTCTCAATATGGTGTTTATTAATATCATATATGTGAACTTAAAAAATATGTGCCGGTGATGAAATAAATTTAGGAAAATGATAACTTTGAATGTATTTATACACAAATTTAGAGAATGTATAAATTCTTTTAATGGTGTGATGTAGCACAAATCACTTTAACTTGTGTTCTAATATATAAACAACTTTGCAGTGTTACTTTTAATTATTATGAACTAGCAATGCTTTGGGGGTGAAATAATTTCCTTTGTGCATTGTCATTGGTTAAAACACTAATTAGATAATTAATGTTTTTTGTATATATGCACGTTTCTTATCCTCTATATGAATCTCTGATGAAGCCCTGAAGGCAGGGTGAAACGTACGATCGTCCTTGTAACAAGTGCTTAGGCACTATTACTTGTTGCCTGTTCTTTGTGTTGGAATGGAATAAACTGTTTTAATAGCATTTACAACAGTTTGTTGCTGTCTTAATGAGTGGTGAGTGTGGTTCTATTCAAGCAAAATTGACTTTACAAGTATTCTGAACCTGCACCCCATCCCAGTGCTTCTTTCTTCTCTTGTCTGAACTGCAATAGTAACAGAGTAATTTAAGGTCAGAAAGGGACTCTAGGTTCATCATGTCTGCACCCCTCCCCCACTTGATAAGTAGGGATCAACAAATACAGTATGCTGTTCAAACCTGTACTAATTTATAGAGATTTCCTTTGGAAAGCAGACATTTGACTAGGGCTACCTTGAAAGCCTGTTTTGTCTTCATGTCAAATGTCTCCTCTGGGAGAAGTGCCTCCTACTCCCTGAATTTACCATCTTTGAGCTTCCAAGTGTGGATAGGCTGGAGATGGTACAGAGAAGGGCAACAGAAATGGTGCAGGGCTTGCAACAGAAACCATACAAGGCAAGACTGTATAAATGCAGCTTGTACTTCCTACAGCATCTCAGGGATTGAGGAGATATGACGGAAACATTTAAATACCCGAAGGTTAAAAACGAGGTGCAGGTGCAGAACCTCTTTCAGGCAAAAGATTACAACAGGACAAGAGGACACAACCTTTGCCTTAAGGGAGGAAGGTTCAGGAGCAACATGAGGAAATTGTTCTTCATGAGTGCATGGTCAAACCATGGAATAGCCTGCTGGAGGGAATGGCAGGAGCAAAGATGGGGGAATTCAAGTGGTTATGGGATAGACATTGTGGGATACTCAAGCAGGCAGCTAAGTTGGGGGGGTAGGAAACCACGGGCAGACTAGATGGATCATACAGTCCCCAGCTGCTGACAATTTCTATGTTTCTATGTTTGAGCAAATCTCATTATCCTGCTGGAACATACCAGATCAAGCAACTCCATCTGTCTAACAGTCCCAAAGAGTGTGCACAAGGATGTGGTGCAAAGAAACTCACCATGTGAAACTGCTGCAAAGGTTTTCTGCACACACCAACCCCAAAAATGGGATGCCAAATGTGAATGAAAAAAATTACATTTAATAAATACATGGACAAGAGTGGATTTCACCTGACATGTTTCAACAGCTTGTCCTTTCTCAAAGGTTCTTTCTCTTTGAGAAAGGAAAAGCTGTCCAAAACATTTCAGGTGACATCCATTGTTGTCCATGTATTTATTAAATGTAATTTTTTTCTATTCACATTTGGCATCCCATGTTTTGGGTTGGTGTGTGCAGGAAACCTTTGCAGTGGTTCCATCTATTTGACCTTGCCAATACCCTTCAGAATGCAAGACTGAGATCATGGCTGTTAGCCTCCTTTTCTACAGTGTACAAATGTTCAGGGCCCCTAGTCTCTTCTCATAATGGTGTTCCTTCATACACTGATCAGTTTAGTGGCTCTGCGTGCACCTTCTCTATTACCTCAGTGTCCTTTTTGCATTGAGGAACACAACACTGCGTACAATACTCCAGGTGGGGTTTGCCTGACCAAGGCCTCGTAAAATGGTATGATTACCTCCCCTGTTCTGCTGGTCACCCTGCTGTGTGGTCTGTATTAATTGACAGGTATCTATTCTGAACCATTCAGAATAGAAGAAAATCATCAATGCATACCCCACGAACTACTACAACCTTTTCTGACACACAAGTCAGCCAGCTATTTGACCCATTCTAATATAAGATACATGAAGGACTTCAGTTAGCTCGCTTTTGGGAATATCTGAGTTCCAAAAATAAAAACTTCTAAAAGAAAGGGAGAGGAAGTCATTGAATTCAAAATGTAAAAATCCAAATTGGATTCCTTCCAAAACTGAAAGCACAAAAGTCAAGAAATTATGGCTTTTTCTAAAAACAAATTCCATTTTATCACAAATATTTATATTAACATCCATAAACGGATCTTTCCTAGAATGTTAGCTTCCAAATGGTTGGATATGTAAAGTATTTTGACTTCCAAAAAATTGGAGTGATGTAGAGATTTTGGCTCATGGGAGTTTTAGACTTTCAGTAAAAATAAATGAGCTGGACCCCTGGGTACACGCCCCTTCTCAGTTAATTGTGGAAGCCACTCCCTCAGTTGGTTATTTGAGCAATAATGCATGAGGAGGTGTGAGTTATTTAAGCAATAATCCATGATAGGGTGTGGGTGATGCTGGGATTTACCCAAGCCTGATGTGGTTCGGCCATGAGGCTGCAGGGCAAGTAACCAAACCACACCAGTCGTGGGCAAATCCCAGCATCACTCACACCCTGGAGTCGATTATTGTGAATATACAATGTCCTCTTGTACTTTTTGTAACAAAAATAAAGATAAAGGCAGTTTTTGGCAGTTTAAATATTTTTTTTAATTTATTCATACACCAGTAAAAATAGTTCCCTGTTGCTAGGTAGAACATTGAGGAGATGCACCCCCCGACTGAAACAGAGATACTCAGCCATCAGTCCTGCCCAAAGTCAATAAGTAATGTTGTGATCCTGACCACTGGCTCCTTTTCAGCAAGAGCCGAGAACTAAAAAAAAAAAACCTGTCTTTACTTCTGTGGCCAAAACTGTAGGGAGGCAGGAGCGAGAGACAGAACTCCGACACACCCCATAGCACGCAATTTGAGAAACGCCACTTCAATCACAAGAAAGGATGTCAAACTTGGCTGTCTCAGCCCTGCTGTCTCGCAATCTGGGCTTGTAAACATGTCTTCTTCTGCTCCCCCAAAGCGCCGAGTGATGAGAACCAGAGTGAACCAGCACCACACACCGCCGCTGGACACAGCCATGGCAGCCTGAGTCCAAACTGACTCCAGCACTTCTAGGCAGTCCTGCATGTAGATTTTTTTTCAGGTGGGTGGAGTTTTTCTCTCATTGTTAATGGAACATTGAGGAAGGAGTGTGAAGAAAACAAGGCATTTTCTAATTTGTTTGGGGGAGGGTGATTGTTAATTTTGAGGGAGTTGTATTCCTTTGCTTGGAGATGAGCACTTTGCGAGGAAACAATGTGGTGGCATTTTTGTCCATCATAGTTTAGCGAGAATACAATATGGTGATTATTTGTTTCATTTTGTTTTTTGGAGTGGGGTCATAATTTTTTTATTTACTTTCTGTTGGTGAAGTGGCTGACTGGCACCTTTTTCATTGGACATGCTATGATTTACCATGGCAGAAAGGTGCCAGTCAGCCAATAAGATTTAAGGATTTCCAAGCCCATTGTATAACCAGATATAAAACACACCCACAATAGTTCATCTACATCTCTTAGTCCACAAGGAAAAAGACGAATCCATTCAATCCAATCAGGTTTATTTATAAAAAGGCACTGTTCCAAAGATCATAGTGCCCTAACAATAAATACACAAATACACAGAAAGAAACATCCATCATAACAACACAATATGATTCCTTAGCTATTATCACAGAAAGCCAGCCCAAACTAGTGCAGTTTTAGTGTGGTCTTGAAGCTCTCCACTGTCAGGCACTCTCATATCCGACGAGGTAGAGAATTCCACAGGGTAGGGGCTTCAGACATAAATGCCTGTGACCAAGATGATTTCAACTGGACCCTGAGAACCTCTAGCAATCCTTCATTGGCAGAGCGGAGTGGTCAGACTGGGCAGTAAGGATGCAGAAACTCTTGTAGGCAACTTGGACCCAGTCTGTGTAGGGCATTATTGGTCAGCATGCCGACCTTGAAGGTGATCCGCCACTGAATTGGCAGCCAGTACAGCTTGTACAGCACAGGTGTGGTATGACTGGACTGAGATAACCCAGACAACAACCTGGCTGCTGCATTCTGCACCAACTGCAAGCGACCGATATCAACCCCTGGAAGCACTAGGTACAGGGAGTTGCAGTAGTCAAGGTGGGAGGTCACAAAGGCATGTATCAGTGTTGGAAGGGCTTCGAAAGGAACAAGGCACTTAATCTGGGCAATATTCCTAAGATGATAAAAGAAAGACTTGAGAACGGCCGACACCTGAGACTGAAGCGTAAGCTCATCATCAAATATCACCCCCAGATTCCGTGCCTGTTCAGAGGTCAGCAGGTGACCTCCACTGAGCCAAAGCTTGGAGGGATGGCCAGCCACCGGCCCCTCTATTCTGTGACCTGGATCCACCACTAACACCTAAGTCTTGTCAAGATTCAACTTCAGCCAGCTGGCGTTCATCCAGTCCTGTATCTCAGCGAGGCAGCTGTTAAACATCGAGACTGCAATATCCTGATTGGGCACAAAGGACAGGTATAACTGAGTATCATCTACATAGCAGTGAAACCCCAGTCCATACCTCCTTACAATGTCACCCATCAGCAGCATGTACACCGCAAACAAGATGGGGGATAGCACAGAACCCTGCAGTACCCTATATGGCAGAGAGAATGAATCAGAGGAATAAATCCCTGACACCACCCTTTGAGATCTGCCAGTGAGGAAAGAATGGAATCGCCTGAGGACTGTCCCAGGCAGGCCACAGATGAACTGCAGATGCTCCAGCAACACCCCATGGTCCATGGTGTCAAAAGCTGCTGAGAGATCAAGAAGAACTAAGATGGAACGGCTCTTCCAATTTCTTGTAACCAGGAGGTCACTGAGGACCTGAACAAGGGCAGTCTTGGTGCTATGACTCTTCTGAAATCCAGACTGGAGAGGATCATAGATATCATGGATGGTAAGATGATTCTGAAGTTGCAGCACAACCACCTTCTCAGTAACCTTCCCCACAAAGGGGAGTTTAGAAACAGGTCTGTAGTTAACGGGGCAGTCCTGGTCGAGAGAGGTTTTCTTAAGGAGTGGTGTCACCACCACTTCCTTCAAAGAGCCTGGGAACTCACCCAAATCTAATGAACTCCAGACTATCTTTTCTAGGACTGGGACAATGACATCAATGCACCCCATTAAGAGGCACATTGGGCCTGGGTCCAAACTACAGCAGGTCGGGCTGGATAATCTGCATGACATCCATAATCTCCAGTCAGTCAAAGTACATCCAACTACACCGAGGAGTAGCAACCTGACATCAACCATCGCTACCCTCCCCCCATAGATTGGGCTGATCGGATCTTGGACCTGTTGTTGGCAATTTTGTCAGCAAAGAAGTGAGCAAACTCTTCATACTTTTCTTGTGACAATGCTCTTCAAACTTGCAGAAAGGCTGGATTGCACAGTCTGTCCACAGTTCAAAAGAACTAAGCTGGTCAATACCGAGCTGTGGCAATCTCCCTGGACAGGAACTCTACCTTCTAACGAGAGATTGCAGATTGATAGTCAATGTAATTGTCCATCAGTCTAAGTCTGTTGGCATCAAGGCACGATTTCCGACAGCACCATTCCCACCTTTATCCTACTCACTTCAACTCCCTCAAGCTCCCAACAAACCAAGGGGCTCAAGGGTGAAAGGTGAGAGGATGAACCCAGACAGGAGCTATGACGCCCAAAGCCCCCGCCACAGCCCTGTTGTAAGCTTGTAGCAGGTTCTCTGGGCCTTCGCTTGCACCCGGTAGTTCCAATAGGTCCAGTTCCACCAACAGGCTATCTGGGGTCACACCCCTCAAAGGATGGTACCATCTCCACAGCAACAAGCCAATAGGCCACTGGGGCAGGCCTATGGGGGGGCCTGAAAATTGAACCTCATAGTGTGGAGGTCCGACTATCCAACTGGTTCCACCATCAAGTTGGAGGTCTTCATCCCCAGGAGGAAGACCAGTCCTAAAGAGTTGCCATGATTATGGGTCACAGAGGCAACTGCCTGTGTGAAGCCCAACGAGCTCGTAAGTTGGAGGAAGTCTTGACTAAACTGCAAGAGTTCATCATTGATCCAGGCATTGAAGTCCAGTAGTCCACCACCATCAATCTGGGAGACTTGAAAACCATGTTGACAGTGAAGTCCACAACTTCCTGAAGGAACTGTTTCGTGCCACCTGGTGGATGATAGACAAGAATGATCCTGCACCCCACACCTGCAACCTGCAAAGGACCCAGTCTCCTCAACTGGCACAATTATAATAATACAAAAATGGCATTGTGGTCACAAGATCGCTGAAATCCTGGTCTGAGGATTCCTAGTCATATAATCATCATCATCATCATCCATTAACCTGAGTATACATGGAATAACTGTCTTTGGTGCTTGATTAAACTCCTCAGTCTTGGGTGTTAAATTATCCACAGCAGCAGGTTATTTCTTCATCTTTGTGTACTATGGCTAGCGGAATGTAATGAATTAATTAGGCTCTGCGACTGCACTTATACAATAGTATGTTTATCCCATTCCTGATATGTTTCTTTACTTTCATGTAATACCCGCTGTTGCACTGATTGTACAGCATTGATATATAGCTTGATTTGTAGTACAACACTTGTGCTACCTGTGTTCCTTATTACAAATTGGTAGTATTATTGTCTTGCACTGTTCCCCTCGCCCCTCCTTCTAGGGCACATCTGGAAACAAGCTGCTTCCAGCTCAGTATGTCTTTCTAGGTAAAACTTTTTTTAAATAAATATATTGAAAGGAACATTATCATGTTTTGGAGGGGATTTTCTGTTGTATTTTTGTTGACTGGTTCCTGTTGTCAGCATTTGCCAGTCACCTAAGCATGAGACAGTGACTGAAGAGCCAAAACAAGTATCATAACATGGTTAAACTGGGCTATGGAAACTAAAATAATAACACAGAGCATATGCATTAGTGTTGACCATCAGCCCCAACCTCCACCAGCAACATCCTCCCCCAGGACCTAACTTGTACCCATGGGAACTCCTCCCCCCATGGTGGGGCCAGGGAAGGGAAGGAGGTCCATCCTCCTCACCCCAGAAGCACAATCTATTCAGTGGTCCCAAGTGGCAGTGGGGTTCAGGTGGCATGCCTGGCTTCATTCACTGGACCAGGTTTTTTTCAATTTTTCAGTTCTCCCCTACATCCACTGGCATGTAGGCAGTCACCTGCCACATGCTAGCTGTGGACACCACCTTCAAGATGAGCTGAGTGCCCTGCTTCCATGCCTCCATGTGGTGGCTAAGTACAGTGAATCATGATCCTCCCTTCCCGGGAGAGGAGAGCAGTCCTCAGAATGCTCCATCTTCTCCCACTCCAGGCTCGCTCCACAACTCGGGTCACCTCAGCTCTCCCTGTCACCAGGCTGGCTTTTTTTTTCTGTATTCATCTGTGCCCTGAGATGACTAGTTAACTTAAACATTTTACAAATTAAATGGATCCATGTCTTAAGAAAATGAATCTGCATCTTACCATTTTTACCTGCTGTAGAGACCTCCTGGGTTGTACCATCCAGTTTCAGACAATTGGCAGTGCCGCAACATTCCTGGGTACACTGAGTCATAGAACTATTCCTACAGATGTTGGTTGTTCCCTTACAATCCATACTGCACCTTCCAGTGTAATTCATGCTAGTGTAACGGTAAAGCTGTGACAAAATAAGAAAAGTTACCAGTGTTGAAACATACATTTTATTGTTTATTTATTTATTTATGTATGTATGTACTTATTTATTGGAAAATTGGTAACCAGGAAAAGGCCACTGAGCCAGGGCTCATTTCCAGATGGAACCCAGGGGAGGGGAAACAGGGGAGCAAACAGTTGAGGTACAGAACAATGATGACATGTACAAACACAACATGGTAGTGGAAAGCTACCAGATGAAAACAGTGGAAGGGCAACAACTTATAAATACAATAAGATTTAAGTGTAATGGCTAGTGAAGGGGTGACAACTCATATATACAATAATATTGTGATATAATGGCTGGTATTAGAAGAGGAAAACAGGCTATATCAGGTGCCAGCTAAGTGAGGGCATGAGCAAATGGAAGAGAAGTGGTCCTGTATAAGTGCCTTAAAGGAAAGAAAAGATGTGGCTAGTCTAAAGAGGGGGGAGGGTGCAAAAGGGTATGGGACAGAGTCAAGTGGAAGATAGGAATGCAAAGGGACCGGGCAAAGCACCATGTTAACATAATTTAATGAACGTAACTGGGCTTCACAGTGTACAGACCAGATAGTCTGTATGTCCTTCTTCTTGTGGCAGATTCAAAGGTTCATATGATGAGGGGAGAGAGCTCCAGATTGAAGGCAGCCAGGCTAAGAAGGAAGCCTGACCAGCCGATGAAGAGCAACAAGGAATAATGAAGAAGAGAGAGTTACAGAAGTGAAGGGAATACGCAGAAGGAGCTGAGGGAGAGTCCAGGTCAGAGAGGTAGGAAGGGAGAGATCTAAACCAGAATTTGGAGAGAAAGGAAGCACAATGGAATAGAAACCACAAAGATGAGGAGGGGAGACAGAGGAGACGATACAAGGAGCAGGGACAGATAAGAGGTGGAACCAGCAGCAAAACAGAATAAGACATGGAAGACAGGGTCCAGTCTGGCAACTGAATACTCCCCAAAAGTAACTGCAGCACATACACTATGTGATGACCATAAAGAACTTCACCTTATTCAAAAGCATTTGAGAAAATGTAGCTTACAGAAATTACAAATCCATGTCTGTCCCATCAATCCAAAAGTGAAGTTAGTGCTGTGTTGAGAGTTAGAAAAGTACAGAGGTGGTGGAGAAATGTACCTGGTGCTTTGTGATTAAAGCCTCACTTCATCAAGGGTGACATAAGTGTGAGGGGGAGGTCCTTTTAAACCCCGTTTTGGCTCAGAATCTGAATAAATCTTAATATGTATAAAGGGCTAATTTAGGTAGAGCTCTCTTAAAATGCCACATTCATTATATAAATTATCTTATAATTAAAGGGACACCGTCAACTCCATTTGGCCTCAAAGTGTCCTTAGTTTAAAACACATTTTATCATTGTTCTCATTCTATTGAGACTGATGATGTAGCTGTTTGTTTGATTTAGGCTCCTTTTTCCTTTTAAAAAGTGAAAAACTGAGTGTCAACCATACTGGTGTTACCACACCAAAACATGTTTGTTTACATTTCTTGTCCAACTACAGCTGCATCTTTCCTGGACTCAGGAACACCCCCAACACTATCTAGCTATTCATTATGCAGTGTGAATAGATGAGACTATTGTACCACGAGTGGTTGCACTGTTTAAGGGTGTTTCTAATCTTCAGGAAGTATGCAGTAAGCTTAGGTAAA
Organism: Neoceratodus forsteri; assembly: GCA_016271365.2. Lineage (NCBI taxonomy): Eukaryota > Metazoa > Chordata > Ceratodontiformes > Ceratodontidae > Neoceratodus > Neoceratodus forsteri. The sequence continues at coordinate 1,102,035,197 of CM057451.1, forward strand.
CAATTTGGAGCAACACAAGGCTGTGTATAAATATACATTCCCATGCATTTCAGTTCTAATAAGCAAGGATGCAGATTAAACAATCAGCAACATCAAAGAATTTTAGAGAAGGTAAGCAATCATAGAATGTGGGTTTTTACCTAGAAATAATATGATGCAAAAAAGGTTAGCAGTGTCCCTTTAAAAACAAAAATTCTGAGTCGTCAAATTAATAAGGACAAAGTTCCCCATTATAATACAAAAACAATTTAATAAGCACACGAACAGCCAGATAATATATTAAATAAGAAACATTAATATTTGACAAAGCTACAAAGGACCCCCAAATAGTCTCTGATTAAATTATTAAGCTGTTTATAATTCAGGAGATCCATTTCTTTCTTAGTAGTAAAAACATTTGTATTGAAACATTATTTTTGTATTGTTAAATATGGTACAATCACAAGGAAGCACTAAGTTTTACCATTTAATTATTGTTCTAATAAAGCCTTAATACGGAGTTTGTTTCATTAACCGAGGTACAATTCAAAAAGCTCTATCATAAAAGTGGCTCATAGAAAGACCATAAAATAAATTTTATTTAAACCGTTAGATATAAATGTATTAAGGACAAAAATCCAGTGGGCTTCCAGTTCCAATTTTTCCCCTATCACCACCTCATGGCAGTGGTCGTACTCCATCAAATACCACAAATCTAAAAGATGATGTATCCTCATTCTGCACATCCCTGAAGTGTTGGCCCGCTGTACTGTCACACCTGGCCTGGTATATAGATCTCAGATGTTCAAACATTTTAGTATGAGCTTCCCTAATGGTTTTACCTACAGTACGTATACCATTTTACAACTGCACCAAACAGCGTAGATCACAAAAGTACTTTTACTATTCTAAAAAGTCCTAATATCCACATTTTTTTATCCAATATGGGCGGATACATGGTTTGGACCATATCACATATTTACAAGCAGATTATGAACTGTAACTATAAAACCCTTTTATTCCTTTACTTTCCTTCATAGATGTTCTTCCTAAATAATGGCTTTCAGTCAAAATATTTGCCAAATTTGCTGCTCTGCTCTAGTCAGTTATTAGTTTTTCATCACCCTTCAGGCGGTGTTTTAGACGTTTTTTAACTCTGTTTATATTTTATTGCATCAGTGCCAGATCGGAAGTCAGGTGTGACATAATTCCAGTTTTCCAGTACTTCTGCTCGGCCCCTAGAGAGCGAGGCTAGTTGCGAGGGGCTTGTGAACTTGGACACCTCCTTGACTATTTCTCTGGTTAGAGGAACCTTGCAGTGAACATTTCAGCTGTCACAGCATGATGTCCATGCTGTGGAGGGACTGTGGCGGTGTAGTCCTGTCCCTGTTATCCATCTAACTAAGTACTCTATAGCCATGCAGTGCATTGTGGGACTTTGGAGGGCTGGCATACCATCCATTCCCCAATTTATTTATTCTGACCTAGTGGGATAGTGATGGGGGCTGCGATTTGCCTGTGTGGTGACCATTGCTTCAAATCCACCCTTCAGGTGTTGTTTTAGAACTTTCTTTTAACTCTGTTTATATTTTATTACATCAGCACCAGAGTGCAACTCACGTGGTGATGCACTTCCAGTTGTCCGATATTTCTGCTCAGTCCCTAGCGAGTAGGGCTAGATGTGACAGCTTGTGAACTTGGGCATCTCCTTGACCATTCTTCCGGTGAGAAGAACCTTACAGTGGGCATTTCAGCTATCGCAGCATGTCTGTGCTGTAGAGGGACTGTGGAGGTGTAGTCCTGTCCCTGTTATTCACTTAAGAACTCTATAGCCATGCAGTGCATTGTGGAACTTTCGAGGGCTGGCATAGCCTCTCAAATCTACCCTTCAGGTGGTGTTTTAAAAATTTTTAAACTCCGTTTAGATTTTATTGTATCAGCACAGGACTGGAAGTCACATGGTGATGTACTTCAAATTTTACGACATTATTGCTCGGTCCCTGGCGAGTGGAGTGAGAATGGGCAGAGTGAGCATACATGGGAAGCACAGAGACACATGTATCTGCATGTCTGCTGTGTCCGATGGGGCTGCGGGCCTAAACTCTTTGCAAGGTGAACACTATATACTGTTTTCTATATTATTATATAATCCTGTAGGTAACTCTGTAAAGGCAGTTTTTGTATTTAATTTTCCAGTTGTGTGAGAACTGTCAGTTTAACTGCTAAATGCAGTCGCCTCTGAAAGGCAACCTAAATTGTCAATGGGATTCCCTGGGAAAGGGCAAAGCAGATGGGACTGGAAGGGGGAGAGAGGGAGGAGTTAGACAGCACAGGTGTAGGATGGGGTGGGGTTATGAGGTCACCTGATGTATAAAACAACAAGGTGAAAGCAAGAGTTGGGATTGGTTGGGGGAGGAGCTGGGGGTGGCTCTGGTGGATATAAGAGGGGAGGAAAGGTTAGGTTCACCCTTCTTTTGCTGGGATTTCTGGAATTGTAGGATCTCAGCACATTCTACTGGCAAGGTTAAGAAGAGAAATTTGGGAAAGGTAAGGTAGAGGTATTAGAGTGATCAGGAGGGGGCCAGAAAGCAAATATAATGGTTGGATTATGAAATATTTAAGCTTTATGGATTGTTGCAAGGAAACGCTGTTAGTGATAAAAGGACAGTTGGGGGAAAGGTGTAAGCCAAAGGGGTAGGTCACATGGGGTGGGTCAGGCTTGGGCCCTAAGGGCCAGCAGGCACCTTAGTAAAAGGCTTGGTGGCCATTTGTTAGTTTTCATTTCTTGCGAGGGAAGCAGATAGGCAGTGTAAGTTGAAACGTTTATAAAAATAAATAAATAAAAAAATTATTAAATAGAATCTAGTTTAGCAAGTAGAAAACAGTACTTGCATCTTTATGCCTGGTTGTCAGTGTTGTGTCCAGAGGAGTGGAGGCAGAGACCTGGTGTGTAGGCTCCAGGTTGGGGGGATCCTCTCAGGAACAAGCCATAGATCGCTGAGGTGGTGGCCGTGGAATGCGCAAAGAGCATGGGATTACGGAGACTGGTGGGACACTCCCACTGCTAAATGGAGCTGAGGAGTTGGACGGAGGCAGTGGAGGAGTTTGCAGCAGTAGGTCTCCGGTGAAGTTAGATGTTGGGAAGGACCTAAGAATGAGCCAAGCAGAGGCAGAGGACTGGGCTCCTGAATTACATTATTTCAGCGTGGCATGGCAGATCAGGAGGGCATGGGAGCTTTCCTGTGGGATGATGGTGAGAGGGCCAAAGGCATGAGGCAAGCAACTGGGTTAACAAGTCTCCAGAGGCCCAGGTTGGTGCCGGGGATGGCGGTGTCCAACTGACTCGAGGAGAGGAATCAGGCAACAAGGCTGCTGGCTGTGCGATGGGAAGTAATTTGACTGCTGGTTGTTTGAGGGCTAGACCATAGTTTTGGTTGGCCGAACTGGTCATTCAGGGTTCTGGAGGGGCTTTGTATGTGCGGTAGTACCTGAGATCAAGGTGCATGCATGGTGGAGAGGGCACTGCCATTTGGGTATTTTTTTAGGATGTAGAGGTGCCGTGAAGGGGTGCTAGTGCATAGAATGGGAGCTCAAGCATGGACTGGAGAGATCAACTCCAGTAGTTTGGTAGAGGGAGTCGCTGCTCATGACAAGGCTTATTGTGGCCTTTGTAGTGGCAAAAGGGGAACCAAAGCAAGTTGTTGCTATGGGTGGGGCTTTGCAAAGTCATACGGCATGGAGAACAGTGCAGCTGGAAAGAATAAATAAGTGAAAGGAGAAATAAAATGAAAAAAACGAGCACAGTGGGAAGGTCAAGAAACATTAGAGGGTCACTAGTTATGGAATAGCAGTCTAGGTGACTTTTAATTATGGGGGAATTGAGCTGTGGTTGCCCAGATTTAATGACTCAGAAATTCAAGCAATTTTGGAATATGATGTGAACACAGGAGCAGAATGGTGTTGCTTACAGTATACTGACAAATGCCTTTGTTTTTGTTTCACAGAATAATTTAAAGGTAGCATTATAAATATAGAGACTTGCTTGGCAGGATGTACTCCTAGGAGTGCAGAATATTGGAGCGTCACACATCAGTGCAAAATTCGATATACAGCATCTACCGTTTACCCCCCCCTTGCAGCAACATTTCACTAGCAAGGTTCCCCACAGCGACTACAGTGCCTAGCCACTGTGGGAGACCCGCTGGAACCCGGTGCTGCCTGTCGGGGGTCCTGCGCCCCCCCCAATCAGCTCCAACTGGAGTTGAGAATCTTTAATTGGGGGAGGTGCAGGGGGCACAGCCCCCCCCCGCATGGGGTGTTTGGGGGCAAAGCCCCCCCTGAAGAAAACAAAGAAAGCGATAGCAAACTGGCAGCCGACTGCTGAATGCAGTTGACCTGCCGGTGTCGCTGACGGGGCGTTCGACAGAAATACTGTCGGACTCCTGTCATGGATCCCAGCATCTACTGGGAGTGGGCAGTACCTCTGACCAGGGGGGAAAAGGGGGAAAAGAGCAGTAGTGAGACAGATAAGTAGGACATTTGCATATTAGGGGACATGGGGAGGGGAAGAGGGTATGTGGCCATCAGGCTTCCAATTATTTATTGTTTTAATTACTGTCTTCCCGGATAGCAAGCCAGGTCAGTGGAGATACGGCAAAAATATGGCAAAAATATAGGTTAAAGGATGGCAGACCAAAAGGTTATTTGTAGGAATTGACACACTTCCGTTTTTGTTTCCTACAAGTTTAACCCTTAGGCTGCCAACTGAATTGGAATGCATAGTAATTCTGGAGTGATATATCAGTCTGCGTACAGCAAGGGTTAAATTAGCAGGATGGCAGCTAGCAGGGGAGATCACAAGCACTCAGATTATGGTACAGGCAGTGGAGCTGATGCTGAAGGTGAACAAGATGCTGGTGATGGCAGAGAAAAAGGAGGCAGAGGAGGAAGCAGTTAAGAACTTGGGATCTGTAAAGGGAAAAGAAGGTATTGTGGACAGGAAAATCCTGAAGGAGCTGAAGGTGGGAAGGATAGTTGGACTGTTTTTAGAGCTGCCTTTTTGACAATTTCAGGGTTTCACCATTAGGGATTGTGCCAATGAAACAGCAAGGAGAGTACAGTTTAATTCATCATTTGTCATATCCGGAGGGGGCATTGGTGAATGATCACATTCCTGAGGAGTGTTGCGTAGTGTCGTAGTAAAGTAGCAGACGGGGCATGGCTGGCAAAAACTGACACTGAGTCAGCTTTTTGGCTGTTACCAGTAAGGCCAGAAGATTGGGACCTATTGGGATTTTGCTTCCAAGGATACTACTATTTTGATAAGACATTGCCGATGGACTGTTTGACCACATGCGCTAAGTTCAAAGAGTTTAGTACATGGATGCAATGGGTGTTTGGGGAGTGGTATGGTCATAAGGCGGTAGTGTACTACTTGGATGATTTCCTCTTGATAGGGAAAAGCTGGGAGGGGGCAGAAAGGATGCTGGAGGACTTGAAAGACGTGTGGAATTATGAGGGTACCGTTAGCTGAGGGGAAGTCAGAGGGTCCAGTGAGGAAGTTGGAATTTCTAGTGATTGAGGTGGATAGAGAGAGGCAGGTGTTTAGGTTGCCTCAGGATAAGGTAGTAAGATTGAGGGAGCTATTGGGGGAGGTCAGGGGTAGGAGGAGAATGCCATTGGGGACAGTACAGCAGCTTCTAGGACATTTGAACTTTTCATGTAGGGCAGTGGCTCCAGTTAGGGTTTTTATCAGAAGGTTAGCAAGGGTGACAGGGAGAGCAAAATTACTGTATCATTGGGTGGACATAACAAAGGGAATACGGCAGGATGTGGATGTGTGATGCCAGTTTCTAGAAGGGTACAACGGAGTCGTGATGTGGCAGGACAAGTGGCTGGGAAATAACGACCTGGAACTTTATACAGACACCACAGGTTCATTTGGGATGGAGGCATATTTTAAGGGGAAAGTGGATTGCTGAGACGTGGCCGGAAGCATGGAGAGAGAGGGGGATACTGAGGAACATCACATTCTTAGAGATGTTCCCGATATCGGTGGCGGTACTGACTTGGGAGGAGCAGCTGAGGAACAGGAAGATCATCTTCTGGTGTGACAACAAATTGGTAGTGGAGTTCATCAACAGGCAGGGAGGATACATGGAATCAGTGAACAGGCTATTGCTGCAGTTTGTGTTGTTGGGGATGAGGTTAAACCTATTATTTAAAGCTAAGCATACCGAAGGGATTAGTAATGATATTGCTGACAGCCTTTCCTGTTTGCAGTTGGACAGGTTCAGGTCCGTGGTGCCACAAGTGGCCACACAGTGAACACAGGTAACAGAGCAAATGTGGGAAATTGGCTGGAAGGAGCCCGACTGCTGTATAGGAGCTTCTGGTCTGCGAACATGCTAAGGGCATATGAGGGGGCATGGGATGCATACCAGGAGTTTCGAGAGTGGGAAGGGTTCAAGGTAAGTGAGCCAGTTACATAGGATCAGATGGCGAAATACATGGTACAGAAATGGGAAGCGGGGATGGCAAGCGGGACAATGAGGGTGCAGCTAGCAGGGATAGGTGGGCTTGTAGTATGAGAGGATGTGTGGAACCAAACAAATTTAAGGTGGTATGCAATATGTTGAGGGGTTGGCAGAGGATGAAAGGAAAGCTGGGTGATGCTAGAAAGCCAGTAGCGGAGGGGACACTCCAGGATTTATTGGGAGTTTTGGGGCAGATATGTACCTCAGACTATGAAGCCAGTCTTTTTTAAAGCCATTTTCATGATGATGGCAAAGGGAGCCTTTAGGGTAAGTGAAGTGGTATCTGGCAGCAAGAAAGATGGAAAAAGGGATTCATTTGGGGATGACTTGCATTGGGGCATAGAGAGGGTAGTAATCTGGTTGAGGTGGTCAAAGACCGACCAGAGGGAAGTGGGGTCAGAAATAATATTGGACAAAAAGAGGGAGCAAGGGGTATGCCCTGTGGCTTCTCTTTGGGAGTATAGGGAGATAAGGCCAAAGGGGCTCAGCCAGTTTTCTGTGCACAATGAAGGGAGGCTTGTCACGTGTTATCAGGTGTTGTGGGTTCTAAATAAGGGAATGGCATTTTTAGGGGAAGATCCAAAGCATTACTCATCCCACTCATTCAGAATAGGCGCAGCATCAGAGTTGGCAGCAAAAGGGGGATCGGAGGAGGACATGAGGAAGGTGGGGAGATGGAAATTAAATTATTATAAAAGATATGTGAGGAAGATGTTGTAACATACGTAAATTGTATACCGCACAGGGCAGAGAAGGACCATGTGGGTGTGAATCATTGGGCACTCATACATTTGTTGGGTGAAGAAGTGGTCTGCTATTTATCCAGGAGGAAATACAGTTGGGGCAGGACCCGAACAGAGATAGAATATACATGAAAGGGGTCCAGGGCATGAAACGGGCACAAATCATCCAGATTTTGGAGGCTCAAAAGTTAAAATGTCCAAAACCGGATTTGTTATTAATACATTTGCGGGGGGGGGGGGATGACTTGGGAGATTGGCTGTGGGGGGCATTGTACAAAGATATTGAAATAAATTTAGGGGTCATAAAACAATGGTGGCCGGAGGTTGGGGTAGCATGGTCAAAAATAATATCTAGGATAGTTTGGTGGCATGCTAGTGATATCGGGGGTGGTAGAAAGGGCTAGCAAGAGAGTAAACAGGCAGGTTGCTGCATGGATAGAAAAGGAAGGGGGGTGTCATACATTGCATACAATGATATTTCTTTTACTAACCAAGGTGCCTACAGGCCAGATGGGATCCACCTATAGACAGTGTCAACATTGTCAGCATTTGTGGTACAGAAAGGTGATAATATTAAAGAGTGGGGAAAGAGATGGGAGTGAGAAGAAAAGGTGGAGGGGTGAAGTCCATCATTCCATCGCATAAGCTGGAGTTGGGCTGGTGGAAGGGTTAGGGGGCTAAGATTGGGGGGTGCCAGTGGGGAGCAAGCACGGGCTGGGGTCAGGCACCCAGCCATGAATGCAGCAGAAGGAATTCAGAGGAAAAGAAAATTGAACTAAACTGGGGGGTTTGGTTGGTTCAGCATCCAAACTCGGGTAGGGCACAGCAATTGGAAAGACAACAGGGGTGTTGGGTTTCATGCATCTGGACCCCGAGAAGAGGTTGGAAGAATCTGAGACGTTGGAGACAATTTATGATATTTGGATGTATGAACTAGATTGGACTTGATAAAATGCCTAATGTGAATACACTGAGATTATGGTGATTGTAAATATGTAACAAGATAATGATGGGTGACAAAGGAGGTTTGATGTGGAATATTAATAAATCAATTGCCAGTCGAGCACCCACTAAAATTAGTCTGTGCATCATTTCCAGGGGAATCTTCCTCTGACAAATGTGATTGCCTCTGAAAGGTAACCTAAATTGTTAGGGGGGGTTTCCTGGGAAAGGATGAGTGGGTGGGACTGGAACGTAGGACAGGGAGGGGTTACACAGCACAGGTGTAGGATGGGGCAGAGTTATGAGGTCACCTGATGGGTAAAACAACAAGGTGAGGGCAAGAGTTGGGACAGGTTGGGGGCAGGAGCTGGGGGTGACTCTGGGGGATATAAGAGGGGAGGGAAGGCTAAGTTCATCCTTCCTTTTGCTGAGATTTCTGGAATTGTATCTACCCACAAACCCTGTATAATACATGTTAGGAGGGGAAGGCGATAAGAGGTAGCAGAGTGTGAGGGAAGGAGTGATAATATTGGGCAGGGGAAGGGCTTAAGGGCAATTGGTCCAGGTCACCAGAAGAGGGTGACAAAAAGAAACAAGGATGGTCAGTCATAGGCAAAGAAGGGTTAGCATTAAGACACCAACGGTAGGACCTGGGGCTGTGCAGGCCACAGGGAATGAGGGAGAAGGATTGCCGTAAGAGGGCAAACAAGGCAAGATGAGGGAGGGGACGGGGAAAGGTGGGAAGGGTTAGGGGGGCTAAGTTTGGGGAAGGTGCAGGTGGGGAACAAGCACAGGATAGGGTGAGGCACCCACCTGTGAATGCAGCAGAAGGAATTTGGAGGAAAAGAAGATTGAACTAAATTGGGGATTGGGTTGTTTAAGCACCCAAACTCAGGTAGGTCACAGCAGTTGGACAGAGAATAGGGGTGACGGGTTTCACGCATCCGGATCCCAAAAAGAGGATGGAAGAATCTGCGACATTGGAAACAATTTCGGATATTTGGATGTATGAACTGGATAGGACTTGATAAAATGCCTAACGTGAATACGGTGAGATTATGGTGATTATAAATATGTAAAAAGATGATGATGTGTGACAAAGGAGGTTTAATGTTTGAAGTGGAATATTAAAAAATTAATTACCAGTTGAGCACCCACTAAATAGGAGTCTGTGCATCATTTCAAGGGGAATCTCCCTCTGACAATTCCTGTGGCAGCCGTTTCATGTATGAGATTTGTTTTACTATCCCTTTGATAAGTGGGTGCCACATGGGCATTGCTTAACAGTGAGTAAGGTAAAGTTCTACTTGTCCCTGGGTTACTTTGCTGTACTTATGATGTTTTGGTTATTTACCAATAAATACTTCCTAACACACTGGTGCCCCCATACATACCATTCAATCTGTGGATACAGGACTCAGTTTATACATGCAATAAAAAAATATTGAAGTTCTGCGTTTGGCTTTGCCTAGTCTTTTTTCTTCCGTGAGACAATTTTAGACTAATCACTAGGATAAGCTAGTACTCTATCATTGTCTATCCTACCACTGTACTAGAGAACCCTTTTATCCCCCCCTCACCCCTCCCACTGTGGGACTGGACCTCCTAGTACAGGACCAGACGGGAAATTAATAAGATGGACACAAGCACTGGAATTGTTACATTCAGCTCTGGAGAAATAGGGATTGCAGGTATTGTATGGCAACAATTTAGACTGTCATCAGATTCTAACTTTGAGGCCTTTTGATGTTCTCAATGTAGAGAAATACAGCATCAACCCTTCCCCCCCTGCAGAGAAGGACAGGCATTGGGGTGTGCGTTTGGGTCACTGGCCATAACGCTCATGCTATTTCACCTCACCCTACCCTGCAGAGTTTGACTAGTGTCACGTTGTGCCTTGGGGCCGTCTGGCCTTTTGCTCACCCCATTTCATAAGGAAGTACGTTGAGAAGGGTTCAACATAGGAGAATGCATTGAACTTTGGGGCTGAAGAGTCCAAGGCACACCTTGATGCCTGTCAGTGGCTGCAGGGTGGAGGTGGAGGACCAGTAGCATGTGCAGTACAGCAGACAATACAATGACACACCCCTGATGCCTGTTAGTCTGTACAGGGTGAGATGTAATGGTTAGAAACCCTAATGCCATGAGTGTGTGTTGTTATTTGCACTCCAGATTTTAAAACATGGCCTTTTTGTGACCCCACCTCATGAAAATGTTTGGGACCTCTGTTCATGAACGAGTGTCCCAGTGATTTTGTTAATCTGTCTCGAACGTTGATTTCCCACAGTGACTGCGCCATTCTGCACCACATGAAAATTTCAGCTACACCATTGATAAGGAGGTGTGAAGAGATGGCAATGTGGGGAATCTGGAGTGAAAATACTAAACATTCTCGAAGTTACGAGCAAGTGTAAAAACTGCACATCGCACGCTCGTAACACAGTCATTTAGTGGAATAATTTCACCAAATTTTTAACATGGCCATTTTGGGATCTCTGCTCATGAACAGTGGCACTATGATTATCTTAATGTGCCCGAATGTTGATTTCCCACAGCGACTGTGTGATTGTGTGCTAGATGTGCAAAACTACATTTTGGGCAGTATATGACAAATGACAGCTGAACTGTTCATAAGAAGATGTGCAAAAATGACAATGTTGAAAACCTGGAGTGAACTTATTACAAATTCTCGAACTTATGACTGTGCATGGACACTGCGCAACGCACGCTTGTAACATAGTCATTTTATGGGATTTTGTCACCAAATTTTCAACATAGGCATTTTGGGACCTCTGCTAATGAACAGTGTTACTGTAATTTTCTTATTCTGTTCTGAACATTGTTTTCCTACAGAGACTGCACCACTGCACGACGCCGGATGTGCGAAAACACAGTTCAGGTAGGATGTGGAAAATGAAAGCTGTACTGTTCATAAGGAGGTGTGAAAAAATGGCAATGGTGAAAATCTGGAGTAAAAATATTAAAAATTATCGTAGTTACGAGCGTGCGTGGAAACTGCACAACGCACGCTTGTAAAACAGTAATTTTATGGGCATTTGTCACCTAATTTTCAACATAGGCATTTAAGGACCTCTGCTCATGAACAGAGTCACTGTGATTTTCTTAATCTGTCCCAAACGCTGATTTCCCACAGCGACCATGCTGTTCTGTGCTGGACGTGCGAAAACACATTTCGGCCAGGATGTGAAAAATGACGAGGGTGTGTGAACACTGCGCAATGCACGTCATAGCACAGTCATTTAATGGACTTTCATCACCAAATTTTCAACATAGGCATTTTAGGAACTCTGCTCATGAACAGTATCACTGTGATTTTCTTACTCAGTCCCGAACACCACCTCATTGCAGTGCATGCCTTTCCCAGTGTAAAATTTCAGTGTGAAATGGTGGCGGCTGAGCCGTCCACCTCGCACAGTCGCCAGAAAGCCGACATAGGGGGGTGCCCAATCCTTCTGTCGGCAACATCATGCCCCCCTCCCCAGTTCATTTACCAATGGGGGAGCCCAATCCCTGTCGGCATCATCCCCCCCAAAACACTCTTTTATTTGCCAATGGGGTGCCCAATCCCTGTCGGCTCCAGTCCCCCCAAAAAATACACAGGTGACACCCCCTCCCAGTTCATTTTCCGATGGGGGAACCCAATCCCCACTGCATCATCCCCTCCCCAAAATTATTTTTTTATTTGCTAACGGGTGCCCGAACTTCTCGGCTCCAGTCCCCCCCAAAAAAAAAATGCACAGATGACATGTTGAAGCCCACCCAGCGTATAAAATGTACCTGTAAAAAAAAAAAAAAAACACCTTCCTGCAATGTTTTCTTCCCAGTAAAGTAGAAAATGTTCCTTCGCAGTCTGCAGCCCCCTCCCCCAACCCATGCTCACCCACTGTGTGCCCCACCTCCCCACAGCCCCCCTCACCCCATTCTTACCTCTGGAACCCGAAGCGATGATCTTCTGTGGATCGGGAACACGTACGCACTCTTCAAAGCCAACTACGAACTGAAGAAATGCTGGTAAGCTGTATAATGGCATGAATAGGGTGTTTTCAACTTTGATGCATATCTCGGGTATTTTGGGGAATTTTGTCACCAAATCTTCAACATGCGGTTATTGGGATCCCTCCTCATGAATTCAGTTACTGTCATGGCGTTATTTTGTCCCAAAAGGTGATTTTTGCGGTCACTGCACGGAATCACCGCCAGGACTGGTAACACCATGACGAGTAACTGAAACTAAAGGGTCCATAACCCCATGCTGAAAATCTGGTGGCAAATTCCCAAAAGTGACTGTTTTATGAGTGTGTGTTGCGCAGTTCCCACGCATGCTTGTAACTTCGCAAATCTGTAATATTTTCACTCCAGATTTTCAACATTGGCATTTTTCCACACCTTCTTATGAACAGTACAGCTGTCATTTTTCACATCCTGGCCAAAATGTGTTTTTGAACTTCCAGCACAGAATAGCGTGGTCGCTGTGGGAAGTCAGTGTTCGGGACATTGTAAGAAAATCACAGTGACACTGTTCAATGTGTTTTCACACTTCCAGCATAGACTAGCGTGGTCGCTGTGGCAAATCAGTGTTTGGGACAGATTAAGAAAATCACAGTGACTCTGTCCATGAGCAGAGGTCCTTAAATGCCTATGTTGAAAATTAGGTGACAAACGTCCATAAAATGACTGTTTTACAAGCGTGCATTGTTTAGTTTCCACACACGCTCATAAATTCAAAAATGTTTAATATTTTTACTTCAGATTTTCACCATTGCCATTTTTTCACACCTCCTTATGAACAGTACAGCTTTCATTTTCCACATCCTATCTAAACTGTATTTTCGCACATCCAACACGCAGAGGCGCAGTCGCTATGGGAAAACAATGTTCAGAACAGAGTAGGAAAATCACAGTAACACTGTTCATTAGCAGAGGTCCCAAAATGCCTATGTTGAAAATTTGGTGACAAAATCCCATAAAGTGACTATGTTACAAACGTGCATTGCGCAGTGTCCATGCACAGTTGTAAGTTCAAGAATTTATAATATTTTCACCCCAGATTTTCAACATTGTCATTTTTGCACACCTTGTTATGAACAGTTCAGCTGTCATTTGTCATATACTGCCCAAAATGTAGTTTCGCACATCTGGCACACAATCACACAGTTGCTGTGGGAAATCAACGTTCGAGCACATTAAGATAATCATAGTGCCACTGTTCATGAGCAGAGCTCCCCAAATGGCTATGTAAAAATTTGGTGAAATAATTCCACTAAATGACTGTGTTACGAGTGTGCGTTATGCACGTCAACAGCTCCCGATGTTCCAGATGCAAAGGACAAATACAGTTGGGTGTCATCTGCATAGCAGTAAAACTCCACACTGTATTATTGATTGATCTTACCCAGGGGCAGCATATACACTGTGAACAACATCGGTGACAAGATCAAGCCCTGAGATACTCCACAAGACAGAGGCATTGGGGAGGAGGAGAAATTTCCCATCACCAACCGCAGCACTCTGTCCGAGACATAGGACTCAAACCATTTGATGATGGTACCAGTAAGTCCACAAAACTCACAGAGCTGATCAAGAAGCATGACATGATCCACAGTGTCAAAAGCTGAGGAGAGATCGAGGAGCACAAGAACTGACCTGTCTTCTCTATCGCTAGCCTGAGCAGATCATTATGCACTCTCACTAGAGCAGTTTGAGTGCTATGTCTGGCCCGAAAACCTGACTGGAAAGGCTTACAGATGTTTGAGGACACTAAGCGATCATTGAGCTGTTGTGCCATAAATCTTTCAACAACCTTGCTCAAGAAAGGCAGGTTGGAAATCGGACGGTAATTCACCATAACGTCTGGGTTGAGGGAAGATTTCTTTCAGAGCAACTGGGAAGACCCCCTCCACCACTGAGCACCTGACAATCCTAGTGAACACCAGACCAACTGCATTGACACATTCCATTAAGAAACACGTCGTTTCTGGGTCCAGTTCGCAAAAGGTGTGCTTCAACTCTAAGATCACCTTAGTCACTTCAGACACCTCCACTGGCTTAAACTCCTCCCAGGCAGACTGAGTGTCTCTGAAACTCCCAACCCGATCACTGCCAGGCGAGAAACTTTCTGGTGGAATTCCCGACTGGATGACTGACACTGTCAGAGAAAAATAGATCAAACTCTTCACATAAAGTGGTTGAAAAGGTTTTTTTCAGCCGAAGAGAGACAGGATGTAAAAGCCTATCCACAGTCTGAAAAAGCTGAGATGGTCTGTTTTTCCCCACAGCAATTTCCCTGGACAGGAATTCTGCCTTCTTAAGGGAAATTGCCCCCTCCTAACCTCTTCTGTATCTGCTCTCTCCCTTGCAAATCTAACAGTGCAACAATGAGCTGATCCTCAGTTCACTGACATAATCACCTACTTAGAGTTTGCAAATCTTCCACAACGAAAACAACATCACCAGGATTTTCTCTTCCTAGCTTCATAATACTTCCTCAATGATGGTGTGCTTTTCCATATCTGGACAAAGTAAGGCAAGGGCCATCACACGGGCAGAATTCATGTACAGTTAGTTGTGTCAGCCTCTCTAGTTAACAAAGTTCTTTTCTCCACTCATACCTCTCCATTTTCCAGAGGTCATCTGGAAAGTCACAGAACACACAAAAAGACAAGGCTGCACTTCTTCTTGCCTCACATGAACAAGGACATTGTCCAGTTTATTAAGTCCTGCCAGTCCTGCTCCCAGAGAAAGCTTCTTGACAAACTGACAAAGGCACACTTCATCCCAATGCATGTAGCCACAGAACCATTCCATAGAGTCAGCACTTGCATTCTTGGCCCTTTGCCAACATGCACTGATTCTGGCAACAAATACATGCTTGCTTTTGTGGACCACCTCACCAAATACCTTGAACTAATTCTACTAAAAGACATCAAAGCTACTACTACAGCAAATGCCTTCCTTAACACAATTGTTTGTTGCCTCGGTACCCTCTTGTACCTGCATTCAGACAGAGGTACTATCTTTCAACAATTGTTTGAGAGACTTGCAAACTCCTTGAAATAAAAAATCTTTGATCATTCCTCAAGTAGTCTTAGATCATTTCTCATTTTATCTAGCCCCTCCAGTGTGTCGACTCTTACAGATCTTGGTGTCATCTGCGAACAGGCATACTTTCTCCTCTAGTCCCTCTGCAATGTCACTTATGAAGACATTGAATAGAACTGGACCCAGCACCGATCCCTGTGGAACCCTGCTGGTCACTTCCCCCTCTTCTGATTTTATACCATTTACTACCACCTTCTGGGTCCTGCCTTTTAGCTAGTTTCCAACCCATTTTACCACTTTAAAGCCCACACCTAGATTTCCTAATTTGTTAAGCAACCTTCTGTGAGGAACAGTGTCAAAGGCCTTACTGAAATACAGGTTGGTCACATCAACTGCCCCTCCCTGATCCACCACCCTGGTAACCCAGTCAAAGAAATCAATAAGATTAGTCTGATAGGACCTACCCTCAGTGAATCCATGCTGCCTTGGGTCTTTTGCAACGCTTGACTACAGGAACTTTACTACCCTCTCCATAAGCAGGGACTCCATCAGCTTCCCCACCACTGAGGTCAGGCTTACAGGTCTGCAATTGCCTACCTTCTCCCTACTTCTAGTCTTGTGCAGGGGGATCACCTCTATCCTTCTCCAGTCCCCAGGTACCTAACCCATCTCTAGTGGTTGGCTGAAGAGGGCTGTCAGTGGACCTGCTAGGACTTCCCTGAATTCCTTCAACACTCTAGGGTGAATCCCATCTGGCCCCATTGCCTTGTCTGTCTTTACTTTTCCTAATCCCTCCAAGACTCTATCCACCTTAAAATGGGCTGGTGTCCACCTCTCCCCCACGTACATCTTTCCTCGTGAGTCTTGGTCCCTCCGCTGCCTCCTCCTTGGTAAATACTGAGCAAATCTATTTGTTAAGTATCTCAGCTTTTTCAAGGTCATCCTCCACCCACCTACCCTCTCCCTTCTTAACCTAAAAATACAATTTCTGGTCTTCTTCCTCTCGCTAATATAATGGAAGGTCTTGTCCCCTTCTTAATAGCCTGTGCTATTCCTTCCTCTGTTCTTGCCTTAGCTCTTCTGACAGCTTTCCCAGCTTCTCTCTGCTTCTCTAGATATTTCAGTCTGTCTTCTTCTTTCTGTGTCTCTTTGTATTTCCTGAATGCCTTACTTTTTTCTCACACTTTCTCAGCTACTGACTTAGAGAACCACAGTGGCCGCTTCTTTCTTTTGCCTTTGCTAAGCAATCTGACACATTGACTTGTCAGTCCTGGATCTCTTGAGCCTATGCCACTGTTCTTCTGCCCTCCACCCCCATATCTTCTGTTGCCAGGGAAATTTTGAGCTGTTCCCCCATCTCCATGAAGTTGGCCTTCTGGAAATCTAGGATCTTAGTCTTTGAATGGCTTTTTTCTGCCAACGTGTTTACTCTAAACCACACAATTCTGTGGTCTCTGGTACCAACGGGACTGCCCACCTCAACATCCATGATTCTGTCCCCGTTTGTCAGCACTAAGTCCAGTACAGCCTCCTCCATGGTGGGCTCAACCACCAGCTGCCTTAGGTTTGCCCTACACATGGCAGACATGAGGTCCCTGCTTCTTGATGTACTTGCAGTCTGGGTATTCCAATCTGCATCCAGCATGTTGAAGTCACCCATTAGTAGTACTTTCCCTTTGGCTGCCATATTATGGATGGCTTCCACTAATACTAGATCTATATCCTCCCCCTGCATGGGAGGCCTGTAAACTACTCCAGCACAGATGGTTGTTTTGTTCCCTAACTCCAAAGCAACCCACAATGCCTCTGCTTCTTGCCGGGATCCCTGAGCCTCCGTAGCTTTAATCCCTTCCTTTACATACATAGCAACCCCTCCTCCCCTCTTTCCCCTCCCTTTCCTTTCTAAAAAGTGTACACCCTGGTATGGCTGTATCCCAGTCATGGCTACCTGTGTACCATGTCTCCGTAATAGCCACAATGTCTGGGTTTGTGTCTGCCATCAGTGCCGTTAGATCTGGGATTTTGTTTCCCAGACTGCGGGCATTTGTGCACATGACTTTCCACTCTGTGTACCCCCTTAATGTTCCTTGTTTATTGGTCTTTGCCCTGCACCGCATTAGTGATGTACCGGTTATGTCCTGTGGGGGGGGGCTATGATAATCCTCTTGACTGTCTATGCCTCCCCCCTTGGCAAGTTTAAATGATCACTAAGGATGCACTTAAACATCTCAAAGAGGATACCTTTGCCTCCACTGGATAGATGCAGGCCATCTGGAGAGTATAGTCCTTCATCCTGCCAGGTGAGGTTCCAGTCCCCAGTGAAGCCATACCCTACCTCTCCACATCAATTCTTCAGACATTTGTTGAATTCAATGATTCGGATGTCCCACCCTCCCCCCTTGCCATGGATGGGTAGCACCTCTGAGAAGGTGACAGAGTGTGCTACTTGCCCAAGACTCCTCCCCAGCTCCCTGAACTCTTTCTGTACTCCTTCTACATCTACCCCCTCTCTAGAGGTCATTAGTTCCCAAGTGAATAATGATATCCAGCACCCCCCTCCTTGTTACCACCCTTGCAATCCTAAGGATTCACTTGCCCTCCTTCCGAACTGTGCCTCCATGTAGGCACATTGCCTCCCTCTCACCATTGCTACCTGACCCCAGCTCAATCCCCCGGACAATGGAGTCCACAACCAGGGTTTGCTTCCTCCTCCTATGTGTCCTCCTTGCATCTGCCCTTGGGGTTCCATCCTGGATGACTCCCTCAACCCCCATGATGTTCACTTCCAGAGATGCTGTGCAATCTCTATGCTTTGCCAGGATGGCATATAAGTTGTGAAGTGACATCGGCTGGGGGATGTGCCTCCGTGCTGCCTCCCACACCCTTCCTGAGCCCACTGTAGTCCATACTTCCCTCCTTCTTGGCAACCTCTGAGGGAGCGGTGGTGGACATGGTGTTCTCTGTATCGGGGAAAGGTTGTCTGTATCCTCGCCAACTCTTCTCATAGTTCAGCTACCTCCTTCCTCAACACAGAGAGGTTCCTGCAGATAGGGCAGCACTGCAGTGTTCAGAAGGTCTTTCTGAACACTGCTGCCCCACATCCACTGCAAAGTACCACACCCATTGTCTTCTCTCTACTATCCTTGCCCTAACTGCCCCTTATAGCTCTGTGCCCTCTGCTGCTGTTTTCTTCTATACCATGTCCAGTGCCCAGTTATATATATTTGTACTGTCAGTACTTTTTAGTGGTATAATGTGTCATTAAAGGAATAATGCATGACAGGGTGTTTGTCGTGCTGGGATAACGCCACGCCTGGGGGGGGTTGGGCACGAGGACATAGGCTGACTGCATCCAATGCCCCAGGCGTGGTGTTATCCCAGCATGACACACAACCTGGAGTGCATTATTCCTTTTATACAATGGCTTGTTGTTATATATAAAAAAATAATTTTAAAGAATGTTTTTATTAGTGTAGAAAAATATTTTTGTTTCTTAAGAGGAGATGCAAAAAAAGAGAATAAGGTCTTGCCCGTTATGGTCATCCAAATGGGTTCACAGTGCTGAGACTAGACCTGTGGCATTCTGCTGGCATAACGCCATCGGTCCAGCCCCAAACTGACCAATCACAGTCCAAGATTTTTTCTTGCCATTGTATAATCTTGTATAATGAATCAAAGAATGTAGATTTCTGCCAGGGTGTGGTGTGTGTGCCTATGTTGTGTACTGAAATAAGATGGCTAACAGTGTGTGTATGCAGTCAGCTGGTACTGTATGATGTCACAGGTTAACAGTATAAAGGAAGTGATGTGCTAGGGGTGGGTGGAGTGTGGGGTGGGGGGATGGGCCCTGCCTGACCACCAGAGACAATCAGCCAAACCAGCAAACCCCCACAGGATATATTATGCTATTCCTAAACCCCCACAGGATATATTATGCTATTCTTAAACTCAATATGACTATGCTCAGCATACTGAGTTAATCTGCCCAAAATCCACAGCCCCAAATGGATCGTATGCCCTATAGTAATATTTCTGGTATTATGACCAAAATTAACCCTTAGGCTGCCAACATAATTAGAACGTATAGGAATTTTGTACTGATATATCAGCCCATGGCCCTGCAAGGGTTAAGTGTAAAATGCACCCCACCCACTAAAATAACCAACTCCTAGAGGGAGCGGACTGCAGAGTAAAAAATAAGAGTTACCATGGGGGTGTTCCCTAAAAGGACATGACCTGGACCAGAACCCAGGTCTGAGGAAGAACGCTGGCAGAGCTGCTGGTGGTTTAGCTCTGTACGCCACCAGAGCAGCTCGGTCAACTCACCTAGACAACTGTCCCTTAACATGCACCAGCAGGGGTAAGGTGGACACCCATCACATCTGCTACCTTACCCTTGTTGAAATCCATTGGATATTTTATTAACGGGATGCTCACTATCAGGACACTACACCTATCGGGCAATAGTGCCCGGGCAAGTGTATGTCAGGATAGTGAGCCACAGGAATGCATAAGGATACCTTGTTCACCCTTCTCTGCAACCTTATTTTTGTCCTTGTCTCTATCCTGCCCCCGTTTCCTATGTCTCCTTTCATTCACTGCTGCCTCTTCTCCTACTGTACATGTTTACTCTGGGTCTATGCCTTCTATCCTTCAAACTACCCTCTCTCACTCTATTCCACAGCATCATGCTTCTCTTGCTTCCTATGCCTCTTATCTTCCTTGTCCTTCCCTCCCTCCCTCCTCTGTCTCTTCCCATCCCACTGCCCTCCTCCCTCCCTCCCTCCTCTCCCACCTCTTGCCTCTCTCTCCCTCTCTTGCCCCATCTTCATTCCTTCCCCCCTCTCTTTCCACTTTTCATCTCATTCCCTACCTACCCTGTATATCCACCCTGGTCACCTGCACTCTCCCTCTTTAAACCTGGAGTTTCTCCACCACTCTCACCTTCCCCTACCTCCTAACTCCACCTCTTCCCATTCTTAGTCTTTCAGGAAGCAGGAATTTCTCTCCTCACATCTTCTCCTGGCCAGGGATGTTGAATCAAACCATGGTCCCTTCTGCTCTCCTCCTCCCCATCTGCACCCAAAGGCCTTAGTATCCATCATCTCAATATCAGAAGCCTTCTCCCTATGCTTGACTCTCTCAAACTCTGGATCTCCATGAACTCTCCTGACATCCTGTGCATCTCTGAATCCTGGCTCCCCACTAGAATCCCTACTTCTCAACTCATCCTCCCTGACTTTCACCTCTTTGGCCAAGACAGAGGCAAACATGGTGGCGGCATTGCTTTATATGTCAGCCAAACCTTCACCTGCTCTATCTCCTTCAAGAAAGTCATCCCAGCCTCTCATGAACTTCTGTTAGTAAAACTATCCCTCCCTTCTCAATAGCTTCTTTGCTTGGTGTTCACAGTTGAAAAGAAGACCAAGAAAATTAGGGAACATGAGATGATGGAAGGGGGGGGTGACTCCAGTCCATTTCAGGTTGAGGAGGTCCTGAGAGAGTTTGAGGGTTTGAAGGTGGATAAGAAAAAATTACTCACCTTAGTAATGTTGTTTCTTCTAATAGAGTCTTGCTATATTATGACAATAGCAGCAGTTATCTCTTCCTGTAGAACTGCCCCGGAGAGGAAAGAGTTAACTCCATACAGGATGGAGTTCTGAGCGCGAGCGCTCCTCTTAGAAGCTCTATCTGGCTAGTTTCAAACTGAAACTGTCAGATCTTTACGGAGCAAAACACCCACTAAGAGTCTGTGTGGAAACTGTAACCTATACTAGCCCAATAGCTACCTACTAATAACAACAACAACAAGAATAACAACAACCAATATCAACCCTGACAAGCACTGCTAGACCCCCCCCAAAGACTCAAGTCCAGGAGGGGGGCCAGACAAAAAATACTAATTAATAATAGAAACATAATTCCCCCAAATTCTGAAAAGGGGAAAAAACACCTATAATGGCATGACGCAGTGCTTGCACTAATTTGCCCAGACCCTACCCAAGTAGAAGTTCTGAGAGGGGCAGGTTGGGTGGGTGGTCATAATATAGCAAGACTCCATTAGAAGAAACAACATTACTAAGGTGAGTAATTTTTTCTTCAAACAACATGAAGTCTTGCTATATTATGACAATAGCAGACTACACAGCAGTACTTCCATGGAGGAGGGACAGAACCTACTTAGGGAATAGGCTCTGAAGCACGGCTATGCCAAACCGAGCATCTCTCCTGGCCTGGACATCCAGGGAGTAATGCTTGGTGAAAGTGTGAACTGTTTTCCAGGTTGCAGCTTGACAGATTTCCAAAATAGGAATATCTCTAGCAGCCGCTAGAGATGCAGCTGTACCTCTGGTAGAATGGGCCCTCAAACCTGAGGGGGTTCTCTCCAAGTTTTGGTAGCAAATTGGATACAAGAGACAATCCACCTGGCAATTGTCCTCTTAGTGGCAGGTTTTCCTTGCCAACCTCACCATAGGTGAGAAAGAGTTGGGATTCAAACCTGTGACCCTTTGCATTCCAAATAGTAGCTCAATGCCCTCTTAACATCCAAACTGTGCAATCTCCTTTCACCAGAGGAAGAATGCTCAGTGAAAAATACTGGAAGGGAGATGAATTGGTTAAGATGGAACCGAAACCACTTTAGTAAAACTTTCTGTTAGTCCTGAGGACTACCTTATCCCTGTGAAAAGAAATAAAATCATTTTCTACTGAAAGGGCTTGTAACTCACTTATGCGTCTAGCAGAAGTGATGGCCACTAAAAATACAGTTTTCCAAGTTAAGAACTTAAGGTCTGCCGAAGACAGGGGTTCAAAAGGAGGTTGCATTAACTGAGCAATGCAAACATTAAGGTCCCAGGCAGGGGCTGGGTCCCGAAAAGGAGGGTTGGTATGAAGTAACCCCTTGAAAAACTTGGAAAACACAGGGTGAGAGGAAAGGGAAGAAGGCTTTCCTGCTGAAATAAAAGCAGAGACAGCTGCCAAATGAACTCTTAAGGTAGCTGGCCTGAGGCCAAAGAATTAAGATGGACCATGTAGTCCAGCAAAATGGGCAAATCAGCAGATTCTGGGACAATATGCTTCCCAGAACACCATATGGAAAACCTTTTCCACTTGGAATTATAAGTGGCTCTAGTGGAAGGCTTCCTAGAGGCCTTTAAAATATCAGAGACACCTTGAGAAAGGTGTAAATCAGCAAATTCTAACTCCTCAAGAGCCAGGCTTTGAGGTTGAGGGATTTGAGGTTCGGATACCATACTCTCCCCTGGGCACAGGACAGCAGATTGTAATTCCTGGGAAGACACAGGGGAAGGTGGACTGTCAGTGATAGCAGGAGTGGGTACCAGGGTTGCCTGGCCCAGTCTGGTGCAATCAGAATCACTTTGCAAGGCTGAGATCTGATTTTTACTAACACCTTGAAAAGAAGAGGGAAGGGGGGGGAAGCATACAGAAACTTCCTTCCCAATGCAAAGAAGGGCATCCAGGGGACTGAGCCCAGCACTGGGGTCTGCAACAGAACAGTGGAAGTGGTGGTTGTCTGGGGCTGCAAAGAGGTCTATCTGAGAGGTGCCCCATCTGGCAAAGACTGTCCTCAGCACTCGAGGATTCAGGGACCATTCGTGATGGCCCTGAGAAATCCTGCTGAGGGCATCCACTAGGACATTGTCCTTCCCTGGCAGGTGAACTGCTATTAGAGAAGTGTTCAGGGAGTAAGCCAGAGACCACAACAAGGCCGACGACCGAGTGCCCCCTTGCTTGTTGATGTACCACATTGTTGTGGTATTGTCTGTTCTGACCTGGACTACTTTGTCCTGGACAGATGCAGAAAAAGCCTGAAGATCTAAAAAGACAGCTCTGAGTTCCAGCAAGTTGATGTGGAGCAGAGACCAAATTCCCTGTGTGGAGAGGTCCCCCAAGTGTGCTCCCCACCCCAGGAGGGAGACATCCGTAGTGAGGGTGAGAGAGTGGGAGATAGGAATGAAGGGGACCCCCAGTCTTAAATTGCTCTGATCCTGCCACCACTGAAGAGCTAGGATCAGAGTTCGGGTCACTGGAACCAATTTGGTAAGGGGTCCCTCCTTTGGGACCAATAGGCCCTCAAATGAAACTGAATGTCTCTCATCTGGAATCTTGCTCCTGCACTACAGCTGTGGAGGCAGCATGTGCCCCAAGAGCTGCAAAAGTGTCTTGCTGGTTGAGAGACCTGTAGGTGAAAGAGGCGGCTAGGCAATCAATTTTCTACTCTTTCCAAGGGAGGAAGGCCTGGCTAGCTTTGTAGTCCAATTCCGACCTATGAAAGTGAGTACCTGAACTGGTTCTAGAACTGACTTTGGTAGGTTTAGCAGGAACCCCAGGGAGGTGAGAGGCTGCTGGGTGACTTGCAAGTGGGATTTCACCTGTTCTGGAGACTGTCCTGCTATGAGCCAGTCATCCAGGTAGGGAAAAACAGCAATTCGTTGCCTTCTTAAATGAGCCACTGCCACGGCTAGACATTTTGTGAATACCCTTGGAGCAGAGATAAGACCGAAGGGCATTGCCATGAACTGGTAGTGGCCTGAGGGCAGTTTGAACCTGAGGTACTTTCGGTGAGAAGGCCTGATAAGGACATGAAAATAAGCATCCTTGAGGTCCAGGGAGGCTAACCAGTCCCCTGGCCTCAGGGAGGGTAATATCATTGCCAGAGTTAGCATTTTGAACTTTGGTTTCAAAAGGTGTTTGTTCAGATATCTTAAATCTAGGATGGGCTGCCATTCTCCTGTCTTTTTTGGGGTAAGGAAGTATCTGGAGTACAGACCTTTGCCCTGGTGTAAAGGAGGAACCCTTTCCACTGCTTTGCAAATTAACAGGGCAGAGACCTCCGCTTCAAGAGCAAGGGTCTCCAGAGGGCTTGCAGGTGGAAAATGTCTGGTTCTCATCTTTGGGAACTTTTTGAAGCTGAGAACAAGGCCCTGACACTACTTCCAGAACCCATTTGTCTGAAGTTAGGGACACCAGTTCTGACTGAAGTAAGCCAACCTGCCCCCTACTGGTACAGGGGATCGGCCCTGGGCACCCATCAGGTGCCTGCTTGGCCAGTGCCTTAGGCTGAGGTGGGGATGGTTTACCTGTGCCCGTCTGCCTCTGCCTCTGAAAAAAACCCTCTGAGCATAAGCAGAGGAGGTTTGGGATTGATAAAAAGGCCTGTGGAAAGGCCTGCCCCTACCTCTGGGAGTGTGCCTCTGGGGAATGGCTTGCCGCTCTTTGGCCTGGGCACTTTTGTAGGTAGTTCTGTATTCATCCATCTTTTTCATATAGTTCTCTGTCTGCTCTCCAAACAGAGAATTCCCCACCACAGGAAAATCCATAGCCTTAGACTGAGTGTCCTGTGACAGATTAGTGCACCTGAGCCATGCCAACCTATGGAAAGCTACAGAAGTGGCCATGACCCTAGAGGAAACATCATTAACATCAACAGCAGCATGAACTTGAACTTTAGAGGCTTCAATGCCATCAGCAGCCACCTGTTCCAATTCACTAGCCAGCTGGCTATGGGCCTGCTTGGCTAATTGCATAACTGTATCCCATCTAGATTTCTGATATCTAGCCACACAAGCCATATAATTTGCCTGCCTGAGTCCCAAAGAGGCTGCCATATACTGCTTTTTTGCCATGGCATCAATCTTCCTGGACTCCTTATCAGGAGGATGTGAGGCCAGGGGAATGTTAGCCTTGTCACAGGCTGCAGCCTGCACCACTCCTACATGACTACACTGCTCAGAAAGGAAGTCTGTATCAGGGCCTGACAGAGTATACCTCCTGTCCATCTTTTTATCGACAGGAGGTACAGAATTTGGATTTTTCAAAACTTTCATTGTTTGCTTCCTAAATGACTTATGCAAAGGAATAGACAATCTCCTAGACTCTGGAATATCCATCATTTCAACATAATCAGGCTCCTCTTGCTCATCCACAGCCTCTTCTAAGGGAAGCTGGAGGGTTTCAGCAACTTTCTTATAAAACATAAAATGAGATGGGGACTCAGACAGCATAGGGGGAGATTCTAAAGGTCTGTCTGGAGAGATGTCCAGTTCAAAGGGCACATCCAGACCCTCCCAGCCACATACATACTGTTCATAATCCTCCCGTGGTTCATAAAATTCCTCAACATCATACTCCTGAACCACTGGGACCGGACGAACCAACCTTTTGCCAACTAGTGGTGGTTGGACGCCCCTGAGACAGTGACTGGACAATTTGTATGGCTTTTGCTATCTCTGCAGCAGTTGGAGAGGAAATTTTGGACTCAGACCTGCTGATTTTTAGATTTTTTACTGGGGCTGGTTCCTCAGAACCAGCTTTTCTTTGCCCGAGGAAGTCTTGCCTGGTCAGAGGGATTTCCTCTGGTCCAGTTGGCACTGGACCAGGCTGGCCATCTGGGTCAGTGGATCTTTGGCCTCTCGTTCCTGAGCCTGCCCAATCTTTTTCCAGGGTGGCTGCAGGAAATTCTTGCAAATCTGGCAGTCTGACTGGAGGTGGTCAAACCCCAGACAATAAACACATGTGTGTGGGTCAGCCTTGGCAAAGACTTCCCCCAAGCATCACAGTGTTGAAACCCAGTGGGCCGGTTTTTCTTTGGGTTTCTCAGACATAATGCCAGCCTAACCAAAAACTTGCCCTTTTAATGGCAGTGCCAGGCAAGACACCCTTATCGGTTCCTAACCGTGTCACGGGTATTTGAAAAAACTGTAATACAAAGTCTGTTTTTTTTAGAACTGATAAGAACTGGGAACCGCACTCTTAATATATAGTACAATGATTTAAAAGTCTTTTTAAAGCAAACCAATCGGTTCAAAACCGAACCGATAATGACAATTTCCACACAGACTAAAGACCTTGTACTTACGGTTACCAGATAGAGCTTTGAACCAAAATGCGGTAAAATAAAACACTGTTCTCAGTTAAATTTAACCAAGAAATACTGATTTAAACTGAGAAATGAACCGAGCTGAAGGAGGAATCTCCGGAGCGACTGTTCAGTGAGGCGGAGTAAAGAATCTGACAGTTTCAGTTTGAAACTAGCCAGATAGAGCTTCTAAGAGGAGCGCTCGCACTCAGAACTCCATCCTGTATGGAGTTAACTCTTTCCTCTCCAGGGCAGTTCTACAGGAGGAGATAACTGCTGCTATTGTCATAATATAGCAAGACTTCATGTTGTTTGAAGGTGATGAGGCCAGATGGGGTGCACCCCACGGTACTAAGGGAGCTCAGCAAAGTGCTAGCGGAACCTCTGACCAGCCTCTTCAACAGGTCCTTGGAGATGGGGGATATCCCTGATGACTGGAGAAGGGAAAAACTAAGTTGGAATGTAGCAAATCGATTAATAAAAGCATAGATAACATTAGAGGTGGATGGTTTGACAGTGAGTGTAAGAGGCAAAAAACAAATTACTAAGAAAAACGTCTAAACAATATTTTAAACAAAAAAGTAAATATTTGCTAAAAGACATTAATAAAAAAAGGAAATAATATAAGTTGCTCTTGAAAGAAAAGCAAACGACTTACTATAAAAAACAATGGGATGAAATGAAAAAGGTTATTAATAATAGAGATCAAAGAGGTTTTGGGAAATTGGTAGCTAAGGGTACAAGTAGTTTTAAGGGAGATACTGATGCACACATACCAGAGCACACTTGGATCAGTCATTTTTCCCAGATATTTTTTGACCCAAATGTTGATAATGATGCCCAAGTTGTAGCAAGTACTGAACAAATGGCTATAACCTACTCAGAAGTATTTCTTGCTATCAATACTTTAAAACTTCATAAAGCTCCCAGCCCAAATAATATTCCAGATGAAGTTTATCGGTGCCAAGCTGAAGCCTGGTGCAGAACACTTATAATACTTCATAATAAATGTATTCAAGAAAATAAGTATCTCCATACATGGCAAGGAGCCCACATTGTACCAATACATAAAAAAGGAGACATAGCCAATCCGGCCATGTACCGACCTATTGGCCTCCTGGATACTAACCTGAACATTTTTTCAAAGTTAATACTAAATACTGTACCTCCCGGGTCGTGCCTGAAAATAGTCACTTGTTGGCTAGCGCACTTACTCGGTCAACAAAAACTAAATAAATAAATAGGATTAATGCAGAAGTAGAAGAGACAGGTGGGTTGTCGCCCTATCAAGCTGGCTTTCAGAAAGAATTTTCAACCCTTGATAATATATTTATTCTACATCACTTGATTGAAAAATATTTTGTACTCAGAAAACAAAAATTATATATGGTATTTGTAGACTACTCAACTGCATTTGATTCTATGTTGAGAGAGCTATTGTGGGAAATATTAATAAAGAGAGGCATAGATAAGTCACTTGTTTAAATGTATGTACAATTTATACCAAGAAACATGGGCATGGGTAAGAATGGGATTGGAAGGTCAACTTTCCACACGATTACAAATTAATAAAGGGATCAGACAAAGGGGCATGCTCGCCCCTGCACTATTTGCACTTTATATTAATGATTTATTTAAAAAGTTTAGTATACATGAGTCGGATTCACCAAAAATAAATGAACAATACTGTGCAGCGTTAGCATACGCAGACAACCTAGTATTATTTTTCCTTACCAAGAAGGGATTACAGGGGAAACTTAAATTGCTAGAGGAGAGATTGCATGATCTACAGTTAAACATTAATTTAACAAAGACTAAAATCATTGTTTTTGGACAGAAAGGTAGAACACTAGGTAGGCACTTATGTCTCAGTACAATTGCTGCACTTACACTTTTACCCTGATTTGTTCTGCTACCTGTTTGTGTTATCAGGATAACTGTTACTGTTTATGAGCTCTTGACCTACCTTGCTTCATACACTCATGTACAGTACACATTATTTCCTTTCCTTACTTACTGTAAACTAGTTTTTCTCTGTTATACCCTGCATACCAATTACATCCCTTGTTATGTTTTTTCCTTGTAACCTCCCGGGTCGTGCCTGAAAATAATCATGTTTTGACTATGGCACTCACCTGGTAAACAAAAACTAAATAAATAAATAAATGACATAAATAAGACTAGATATTGGAATCTGGAGGGGAACAAAGCAGAAGTAGTAAAATCCTATGTATACCTTGGAATTGAATTTAATGAAAGTAGATTGTGGGATACACATTTTCATAAGATCCTAGAAACCTTAAAAAGAGCAATCTTGGCACTATCTCAATTCAACAATAGATATGGTGGCATAAGTATAAGATTCTTAATTGAAGTAATTAAACAAAATTTGAGGCTCGATTACTCTATGGTGTGGAAATTTGGGATGTGAACTACAGAGATAAACTAACAGTGCCCCTATTGAAAATGCTGAGGAGAACAACGGGCATAGGCCATTCTTGCCCATCCTCATATATAAGATCAGAGTTAGGAATCTCTAATATAAATGTGCTTTTTGAGACAAGGCAAGTTAACTTCTGCTAAGAGTGACCAGACTCCTGGTGTCACGGATTTCTTACCAGTGCTTGGAGGAAAAGCGGAAGTAGTATGCATTAGGATACACACAAGGTTTCTTGTACCCAAAGATAATCACAATATTAAAAAAATATAAATTAGGTGTGCTGCTGAAATATGTGGAAAAAAGTATACAGTTCAGCACTAAATATCAGAAATACATTGTCTCAAGAATTGGGAACTTTTGGAAAAAACAAGATCTAGTATTAATTAAGGATACAACACATTCAAAATGGTTTGCCTGTAATAACTTTAAATTTAGCTATAAAGCCTACTTAGACATTTTAACTGACCCTGATTTGTGCAGGGTATTTACTATGTATAAGTTTGAGCAATTTGATAACAGTGTACTGAGGTATAGATATAAGAAGACTGTTGAAGAAAATTGTAGTTTCTCCGAAGGTGATTGAGAAGACCTCATGCATGTCATGTGGCACTGCACGTGGTATAGTAAGGGATGTACATTTTGGCTAGGCCCCTTTATGGGTGCCAGATATAACTTGAATTTAGAAACGTTGACTTCCATTCTAATCCATACCGAAGCTGGAAGGTCTACTGAAAGAGTGGCAACATTTTTTTGTGGCAATTAGCAAAATAAAGAAAAGAATCAATAACACAATGTTACCAGAAGGTATTTAAGCCTCTCTAGTTGAAAACAGTAGTCTTTTTTTTATGCTTCTGAGACTAGGAATAAGGAATAAGTAGCGGTGCAATATTTTGGAAAAATAAGATGAACACAAATAAAGAAATTAATTAATAAGTGTATATGGAATACCAGGGATCCTAGCTTATTCAGTAGGGTGTGAATGTTACGATTATGAATTATGTATTTAATTCCTTGTATTTAGTGCATATAAGTATTAGATTATTTTCTTTTTTATGATGTGTGAATTTGTTGATGGCTTTTAGGTCTAACAATAAACTTCTGAACTGAACAGGCTGGAGAAGGGCAGATGTGGTCCCCCTTCATGGAGGAGGGAAAGAGGAGCCAGAAAACTACAGGCCGGTGAGCTTAACATTAGTGGTGGGTAAGCTCATGGAAAAACTGCTCAAGAAGAAAATGTCAAGCTATCTGGAGATCAGTGGTCTTCTGGACTGGTGGCAACATGGTTTCACTGAGGGAAGGTTGTGTCAAACGAACTTGATAGAGTTCTTTGACTGGGTCACCAGGGTACTGGATCAGGGGGATCTATAGACATAGCATATCTCAACTTCAATAAGGTGTTTGATTCCGTTCCACAAAGGAGACTACTGCACAAAATGAGATTCCTTGGTTTGGGCCACTAGGGGTTAGATGGGTGCAAAACTGGGTGGGGGGCAGAAGGCAGAGGGTTATTATTAATCGGGTACCCTCAAAAGAAGGTATAGTCATGAGTGGGGGTACCTCAGGGGCCAGTACTGGGGCCACTCCTTTTTAATATATTTATGAGAGACATAGCAGAGGGGCTAGAGGAAAGAGAAATACAAAATCACACATGCCCCTATAATGCAAAGCATCATGGGCTGCATATGCAAATCACCACAAAATATTATGCTGGTTCAACTTTAAGCAGAAATGCATGGTGCCAAAAGGCCTCTCATATAGTCTGCAAAGGGTGCCAACAGAAGACACAGTCACGTGTTTCATCCTACCAGGACTCATCAGTGTGTCTCGTGTGTTTGACACCCCAGTGGAATGAACCAGCTACCCTAAGATGGTCTGTCTGGGTTATGTTGTGGTAAACCCAATTAAAACAAAAAACAAGTTAAAAGACCAAGAACCTCAGTACGCAGGCATTGGCCGGGAAGCCAAGTTTCAAAGAAATACAAAATTACACATGCCCACATAATGCAAAGCATCATGGGCTGCATATGCAAATGCGAAGAGGGAAGAGTGTGTGTATTCACAGATGACACGAAGGTCTGCAATAGAATAGGTATGCCTGAAGGTGCTGAGAGCATATGCAGGGATCTGGAGAAGCTGGAGGAATGAAACATAGAAATATAGAAACATAGACTTAGATGGCAGATAATGACTGCTTAGCCCACCTAGTCTGTCCATTTCCCTACCTATTGGATAAGCTGCAGATCCTAGTTAACCAATAGCCTACTTCTTCCTACCCCTAACAGAATTGCCTTACGTCTGTCCCAAGCATTCTTGAATCCTCCCACTGATTTGTACCCTAAGACCCCTTCAGGAAGGCCGTTCTATGCATCCACCACCTTCTGTGTGAAAAAATACTTCCTCACATTACCCCTGAGCTGTCCCCCCTCTATCTTCAAATTGTATCCCCTTATTCTTGCACATCTCTTTTTCTGAAAGATGCTACCCTCTTGGACTTTGTTGATTCCCTTGATGTATTTGAAAGTTTCTATCATGCCCCCCCCCCCAAAGAGTATACATATTCAGCTCCTTCAGTCTCTCTTCATATGGCTTCTGTTGCAGACCCTGCACCATTTTAGTTGCCCTCTTCTGGGCTGCCTCCATCCTGTCTATATCCTTGCAGAGTTGGGATCTCCAGAACTGCACACAGTACCCACGTGGGGTCTCACCAACTGTCTGTACAGAAGGATAACAACTTCTTGTTTTCTATTGGTGATACCACTTCCTATACATTCCAATATCCCCCAGCCATCCTTATTGCCTTCTCACATTACTTACTTCCCTTTAGGACATCTGATATGACAACACCCAGGTCCATTTCCATTTTTTTTTTGTTAACACCTCTCCCCCCCAATTGTGTACTCTTCCCCTGGGTTTTTGTTTCCAAGGTGCATTACTTTGCACTTCTTTGCAAGGAATTGAAGCTGCCACACTTCTGACCATTCCTCTAACCTTGTCAGGTCCCTTCTCATACTTTCCAACCCCACCTTGTGTATCAACCCTGTTGTAGATCTTTGTGTCGTCTGCAAAGAGGCATACTTTTCCTTCCAGTCCCTCTGCAATTTCACTTATAAAGACATTAAAAGGGACGTGACCCAGTACTACACCCTGTGGTACACCACTAATAGCCTCCCTTTCTTTGGAGTGGACTCTTTACTATTACCCTCTGTGTCCTGTTGTCCAGTCAATTTTTTACCCAGGCTACCACCCTGGGACCCACTCCTAGGCTGGCTAATTTGTTTATTAATCTTTTGTGTGGGACTGTCTCAAATACCTCGCTAAAGGCTAGGTAGGCCATGTCCACAGCCCCTCACTGGTCTACTACTTTGGTCACCCAGTCAAAGAAATCTATTATATTTATCTGACATGACCTTCCAGCTGTGAATCCATGTTATCTTGGCCCCTGTGCCCCACTAACCTTTAGGTACTCAACAATTCTTTCTTGCAGTAGCTATTCCATCATTGTCCCTACCACTGAGGTCAAGCTAACAGGTCTGTAGTCTCCTGCCTCTGTCTTGCTTCCATTTTTGTGAAGGGGAATCACATCCGCCCTCCTCCACTCCTTAGGTACCATACCATCCTCCCATGATTTGTTCAAAAGGGTAGTCAGTGGTGTCACTAGTTCTCCCCTTAGTTCATTTAGAATTCTGGGGTGAATCCCATCATGCTCCATTGCTGCGCTACCCAGGGTCCTGGGAATGATAATTGACCCTTAACACCAAGAAATGCAAACTCGTGCATTTAGGCAAAATAATCAGCACATGAAATACAGTTTTTTTTTTTAGTTTAATTTAGTTTATTGTTCTAGGAATTACTACCTTTGAACCAGAGGCTCTTTTACAAAGGTTCCACATCAATTAGGTACAGTACAAAAGGTTACATAGATAACACAACAATTTGTGTTGTGTCAAGAGCAAGAAAACATACACAAATACATATCAAATCACTTGTGCAAAAGGACATGAGATATCAATAATCACATTATTATTACAAGAAAGAGGTCATGCCAGATTAGGAGAAACAAATAGGGAAAAAGTCCAGAACAGAGAGGTTAAGTGAAAGGTGTGGGGAGCAGACAATAGCAGGAGAAAAGGTTTCCCAAACATGTCTTTGTCAAATAACGGAACAGGGTGGGTAGTGAGAAAATAGGAGGTTTAATCAGGGCAGTCACAGGAGCTGGAGGTGGCAGGGTGAGAGAAAAGCCTTGATTTGAAAATACCTAGAGGTGGAGGTGATATGAGTGCTGAGGGCATTTAGCCAGCTGGGGCACGATAGGCAAATGATCTTTGTCCCTGGGAAGTCCAGCATCGGGGACTTGGAGAGGTGGTGTTCTGATCTTCTGGTAAAATGGGTGCTAGCGCCGGGCATAACAGGTCTTGGATACAGGGTGGAGTGAGGCCTGAGTGGATTTTTTCGCCATCAGGCAGGTAAGGTACTTTATCCGGTTTGAGAGTTGCAACCAACCTGAGTCAGCATAGAGTTCACAAGTGTGGGTACATGGATGTGCACCAGTGAGTAGCCGACAGGCCTTATTTAGGGATGTTGTAATGCGACTAAGTGCTGTAGTAGTGGCAGATCCATATATAACTAAGCCATAGTCAACGACTGAGATGATAGAAGATTGGAAGGCAATCCTCAGTGCAGAATGGGTAAGAAGCTGTCGATTCCGATACAGAATCCCAATTCGCTGATTAATAGTTTTTGCTGTACTATCAATGTGAGTTGTAGGAGTTGTGGCCTTGATCAAAGTTGATTCCAAGATATTTGAAAATTGGCACTTGTTCAAGGTTATTTCCAGGTATGTATTAATGGTGAGTGGGACTTGCCGTTTCTTGTTTTGCGGGTTAGAGAAGAGCATGGATTTAGTTTTTGTGGTTTAGAACCAGCTTATGTTCAAGGAACCACATCTCAACTTTGGAAAAAGCATGCTGAAGGTTGAGGCGTAAGAGGTCTGGATCTTTATGAGTGGCAAGAATCATGGCATCATCGGCATAGAAGATTAATTGTTCAGGGCAGGATTTGGGAGGAGTTTAGGAAAAGGCTGAAAGGAGGGGCCCAGGATGGATCCTGGGGAACTCCTGAGCGAACGGTTTTGAGTCTGACAGAACTCCAGCTACTTTTACAGATTGAGAGCGCTGAGCAAGGTAATTTTTTACCCAGTCACCAGGACCCTGCGAGAGCCCTAGGGATAGAAGTTGTTTGATAAGTAGGCCATGGTGAACTGTATCAAAGGCCTTGGTTAAGTCAATGTAGACTGCTCCGGTTAGGTTTCCTTTGTCCATGGCATTGTGGATTGCTCCTGAGAATTCAAGTAGGGCAGTCGATTTGCTGTGCCCTTTCCTAAATCCATGCTGCTGAGTGCATAGAATGCTGTGCTTTTTCAGGTAGTCTGAAAGTTGGTCCGCCACCAAGCGTTCAAGGGCCTTAGAGAGAGGTGGTAGTATTGATATCGGGCGATAGTTACCAGGCAGTGTCTTATCACCACTTTTGTGCACTGAGTGATAACTGCAGCTTCCATTTCCTAGGGAATTGGCTGTAGCAGAGGCAGAGATTGAAAATTTTGTGAGGGGAGCAGTACTTCCTCCGAGTGAGGGACAGAAGTTTAAGGTCAATAGTGTCGCTGCTTGCTTGGATTTAGAAATGGCCTTCTTTACATATTTATAGACTTCATGTGCCTTTACTAGTTTGAAATGGAAGGGTGGTTTGGTTGGAGAGGCAGTAGTAGAAGTAGAAATTGAGGGTCAGCATCAGTAAAGAAATCAGATGAGAGGACACCACTAAGGTCCGTGAAGGTATCATTTAGGGTGTTTGCAATGATCTCTGGGTCTAATGTAGTGGTTCCATCCACATTCATTATTGTAGGAGAGGATTTGGACTGCTGACCTATGATATTCTTTATGTTGTCCCTGAAGGATTTCCTTTTGCCCCAGGAGTTGGAGAGGGCATTCTTGAAGTAGGAGCTCTTCATCAAGCGGATCTGTTTAGTACAGTGGTTGCGAGCCTGTTTATACTTTTGAATGTCCGACAGTGTGCCAGTGTGAGAGGGCAGGCCCTAGAGGTTACCGGGCTGGAAAGAGATCTTGGCATATGCATTTCATGGGACCTGAAAGTGGCAAAGCAATGTGAGAAGGTGGTGGCAAAGGGCAGTAGGGTGCTGAATTGTATGGGCAGGGGAACAACTAGCAGGAGGAAGGAGCTTATAATGCCCTTGCACAGGCAACTTGTTAGGCCACATCTTGAGTAGGGAGACCAGTTCTGGAGACCATATCTTAGAAAGGATGTGGAGAGGGTGGAGTGCATCCAGAACCTGGCAACAAAAATGGTAGGGTGACTCGGGCATTTGTCATATGATGAATGGCTGAAGGACCTGAACATGTACCCCTTCGAATACAGGAGGGAAAGGGGGGTCATGATTGAGACCTTCAAGTATATCAAGAGTTTCAACAAGGTACCAGCAGGAGATATCTTTCAGCTAAAGGAAAATCAAAAACAAGGGGACACGATCTGTAGGTAGTAAGGGGGGGCTCAAGGGGAACATAAGAAAATTCTACTTTACAGAGAGGGTGGTGGACAGCTGGAACAGACTCCCTCGAGAGGTGGTGGATGTAGGAACTGTGGGGGGTTTCAAGACAGCTTGGGACAGACATAAGGGAATGGTAGTTCTGGGGTAGGGGGTGAGTGGAAAGGAAGTCCAAGTGATTTTCTAGGCATACTGGGCAGATTGGGTGGGCCTGGTAGTCCTTTTCTGCCAACAAGTTCTATGTTTCTATTTTCTTCCATCCTTCACATCTTTGATGGCACCCTTTATACCTCCCTCAAAGCCTCTCACTCCTCCCTCCTCAACTCTCTCACCTCTCATGTCTCCCTCTCCTCCTCCGTTGAGCTCATCCTCCTAGATGACTTGAACATCAATTTGCTCTCTCACCACAAAGCCGCTTCTCCACTCTATCAAGTCCCTGAATCTGACACAAACAATGACTGAACCCAGAAGGCTCAACCCTCACTCTTCAAATCATTCCCTTCTGGGTTTGAGTATTATCCTCTCACCCCATAGCATCTTGGCTGCAGGTGTTCTATCCAATACACTCAGTGAGCACTGCTTCATTATCTATAGTGTAAGAAAATTTGATCCCCCCAACTACCCCCAAGTACATTTGGCACAGGCCTCTATGATCACTTGACACTAACACCCTCACGTACAATGGGCAGTACTCACCTTCCCATAAAACCGGTTCATGCAATTGTTCAAGGTTGTGTGTGGGTGTTGATGTGTGATATGGCTGCCACTACATGTTCAGTCACTTCACTGTCAGTCTAGAATTGCTTAGAAAGCACTTTGGGATATAATGTGTATAAAAAGCACTATATAAATGCTGATTCATCTTCTTCTTCTTCTTCTTCTCATTCTGGCCTTCTCAGACTGGTCCCCTGTTTACTCCACTCAGGATATTGACTCGGCCCTGTCTTCTTTTACCTCCATCCTATCCAATACCTGGAACACTCATGCCCCCTCTGTAAGACCCATGTGAAATTTTCTCACCACCCCTGGGTTACGCCTAACTTAACTGACATGTGTAAGTTTCAGGACCTTACATGGACCCATTTTAAGGCCTCCCAGACCACTCCAACCACAACTTTACAGATCCCTATGGAATTCATGCACTAAAGCTATTTGCACCACCAAGGCCTATTACTTCAAGTCCAACTTTCAGCTCATCCTTAATTCCCCTTCAAATGTCTGGAGTGCTATTCATTCCTTGTTCACCCCTCCTGCCCATTCTTCCCCTCTCTTCCTTCTAGTCAAAGGCTCCCTGGGCTCAGATAATCTCGCTGTTGCTTTCCTCTTTAACAACTTCTTCACCACCTGTGCTCTACCCTTCCCTTCCTCCTTAGCCCCCTCTCTCCCTCATTGTCCCAACACTGCTATTGGTTTCAGCTTTCCCTCTTCTCACCTCAATGAGTTTACCATGCCCTTCTGTCCCTTAACCCCTCCAAACATAGCCCTGATGGCCTGGACCCCAATGTCTCTAAATTTCCTCTCCTGCCATTGTCCATCTTCTCACTCACCTCCTGAACCTATTCTTCTCCCTCTGTTCCATCCTTCATGCTTGGAAACTTGCTAAAGTTCTACCCACACACAAAGTGAATGACCCCTCATCCACAGGAAACTACAGGCTGATCTCTCTCCTCCCATCCCTTGACAAACTTCAAGAGTTCCTAGTGTACTCTAGACTCTCAAACTTTCCAGACTTCTCATCCTTTCTTTCACTTTTCCAGTATGACTTTCATTAAAAAAAAAAAACACTCCACCACCTCCTCCCTATTTCTCCTCACTGACTCCATTCTCTCCAGAATGGATCATGGTCACACCACCACTGCCATTTTTACTGACCTTGTAGAAGCCTTCAACTCAGTCTCTGATCCCTTTCTCCTGCATAAACTTTCCTCCGCTGGCCTCTCTGCTCCCACAGTAGAATGTCCGACTCCTATCCCTCAGACTGACAACAATCAATTCAGATGGATGGTGTATTGTTGACCCCCTCATCCAAATTGGTGTCCCCCAGGGCTCCATCCTGGGCTCCATACTTTTCTAAATGTTTCTTAATGATCTCCCCTCTGCCTGTGTCTCCTTCCACACACTTATGTATGCTGTCGACACAGTAATATATTCCTTAGGCCCCTCCTTTTCTGAAGTTGAAGACTTACTACAAAGTGACTTCCACAAAGTGCTACTCTGGTTTCAGGATAACCAACTCAAAGTCAACACCAAAAAGACTGTGACCTTGACCTTTGGCACCCCCAGAGACTTGCTAGACTATCTCACAGGCCTAGTGTCAGCACCTGGGCCACCTGGGCAATGGCCGGGGGCCCTGACACCAGAGGGGGACTCGCTGGGGCTAACAAAAAGAAGAGTAAACTTTGCAGTAGCTCCACACTGGAAGCATGATTTCTACTGAGTGAACCATTCTGCTGCTACTAAGTGGTTGAAAAGAAAACTACAGTGACTCAGAACAGAACAGATTCATCATTCACCCTGGCTGCCCTGCCCACTTGTGAGCCCTGCTTGTTGACAGGCAGGGCCCTGATCCATTAGCATTCCGTGGGGCGGGGTGTGGGATTGCAGCAGACCAATGGCTGGAGGAGAGTGTGGTGGAAGGGTGGGCCTGACTGTAACAGCCAGTAGCTTACCTGTGTTTGTGACATCTGATGTCATGTAGTGACATTGTTGGTGGAAAGGCAGCTGTTAGCGAGGTGCCAAGGAAGGAGTTCAATTCAAACTCAAAGTTGAGTGCAGGTGGAGACAGTGGTGGCAGCTGAGCAAAGAGTAATGGCATGGCCAGGACTTGAGAGCAATCGGTTGTCTCTGCATCTGTCCGCATCAGACCTGCATGGAGCTCTGAAGCAGTACCATTCAAGTTTACAACAGCAATGGATCAGATGTGGATACAACACCAAGCTCTCGTCATGATCCACACACACACACACACACACACACACACACACACCCCACACAAGGTAAAACAGGTAGAGTAAGTGTCCAGCCTCCGGGATGGAGGGGAGGTTGCAACCACGGCCCATGCCATTACACTGTAGCAAAACTGCTGTGCCATTCTTTCTTTGGGGTGCAGGAGTTCGGGACAGACAATGGCTTTTTACACTGAGTTTAAGGTGGCTGGTGCCAGCAGTTGGGGAGGGGTCCAATTTATGAGTAGCATCATGACTTGGCTGCTAGGGTAGGGTAATGAGTAATGTTGTGTGAATAACTGCTGTATCTGCTGTGTAGAGAGAGTTGGTGATTGGCAACTGGCAATGGCAAGCAGACTCCCTGGTGATGGGGTTTTACTCTATTTTTTTAACAGACAGATGGGTTTTAGGGGGGCCTTCTAGAGGTCAGTCAGAGGTCGTGGTCTGAGCATGAGTGGCTTAGCAGTTGGCCTGCTGCGGTGGTGTGGCAGTGGAATTTTGTCAGAATTGCTGCTCTACTACTGCTGTGTGGAGAAGGGTGGTGATGGCAAGCTGGCTGGTGGTGGTGTAGTTTTATTGTATTTTTTTTAATAGACTGAAGGGTCGGTGGGGGGGGCTTCTAGAGGTCCATTGCCCAAGCCCACAAAAACCTGATGCTGGCCCTGCTTTCTCATCCCTCAACTTTCTCCACCCTGGATGGTACCTATCTGGAGTCTGTCCCCACCTTCAAATATTTTGGCATCTGGTTAGAAACATAGAAACATAGACTTTGTCGGCAGATAAGGACCGCTAGGCCCATCTAGTCTGCCCATTTCCCTACCTACAGGATAGGCCGCAGATCCTAGTTAACCAACAGCCTATATCTTTCCTGCCCCCCAAGAATTGCCTTTATGTTCGTCCCATGCATTCTTGAATTCTCCCACAGTTTTAGACCACAACTTCCTCAGGAAGGCTGTTCCATGCATCCACTACCCTCTCTGTGAAATAATACTTCCTCACATTGCCCCTGAACCGCCCTCCTTCTATCTTTTAAATTGTGTCCCCTTGTTCTTGCAAGTCTCTTTTCTGAAAGATGCTACCCTCTTGGACTTTGTTGATTCCTTGAGGTACTTGAAAGTTTCTATCATGTCCCCTCTCTCCCTTCTTTCCTCAAGGGTATACATATTAAGCTCCTTTAGTCTCTCCTCATACGGCTTCTCTTGCAGACCCTGCACCATTTTAGTTGCCCTCCTCTGGACTGCCTCTATCCTGTCTATGTCCTTGTGGAGATGGGGTCTCCAGAACTGGACACAGTATTCCAGATGGGGTCTCACCAACTGTCTGTACAGAGGGATAACAACTTCCTGTTTTCTGCTGCTGCTGCTGGTTGGATAGTAAACTCAATTTCTTCACCCACTTTGATGCTATTCACACCAAGCTCCACCCAAAGCTTGGTGCCCTTTACTGAAGCAAGGACTGTCTTCCCTCACACACCTTTCAAGAACTGTTAACCAAAAATGTTGATTACACCAATATGGTATGCAGACTGGACACCCTCTTCAATGCTTTCTGTCACTTTGCTTCTAACTCTCCTCCCTGCACCCACCATTGTACCCTGACCTCTTTGTTCTTCATTCTCCTGTACCCCTCTGTTGCTATTACCATTGCACCTCCTTTCTTTTGCACAGCTGTTTTGCTCCTCTGTGGCCACCTACTCCTGTCATTGGGCCCTCCCACCCCCAGCCCCATCAGCCTTCCTCCCACCATCTTACTGGTAGGAATCCAAAAGGAGCAGGGTCCGAGAGCAGTGGGGGCTGTCACATATGGCCATGGAGAGACTTTTTTTTTTTCTGGTTTTCTCTTGCTTCTCGGAACAACTGTAAGCTCGGCAAGTGCGTATGCATGGAGGTGCACATGCACCCCCGGAAGCCTAGGTTTCCTTCCACCATTCCCATTGATGCATCAGCTTCTGACTCTGCTCTGAAACCTGGTCTCCACTGGGTGTCAGCCAAGAGTGAAGAACTACACCTCCCCAATCCAGGAGATGAGAGCAGCCCAGCAGCCACTAAGATCATCTCCTGGCCCTCTCCCCCATCAACCCCTGGCAGCCTGAGCTCGCTACCAAAAAATGGGTCATCAGCATGGCACAAGGTGTAGCATCCAGTGCCTCAACCCTCAGCACCACTGGGCTGGCTCCAATTGCACCATTTTCATTGCCAAATTCTGGTTTTATTCACTTCCCTCCTACTTATATTCTCTCCTCTCCCCTTTCCCCCACCTCCTACTCTCTACCCTCTAAGGACCCCTGCATCTTTTCCTTACCTCACCCCAATTCATGTTCTGGTCAAGCTACCTTCTCCTACTGGCTTCCCTCCCTGTGGAACCTGCTTCCCTATCCTTTTCACCTTTCCCCTTCTGTCCCTTCTCTATAATGACTACTCAGGCTGTCTCCCCCTCCTTCCTGTTCCTGCCTCCCCCCTTCCCAAGTCCTCATTTCCTTTCTCACTGAGCTTCCCTCTTCCCTGTCTGTAAGCTCTCTCATTCTGGAGCCTCTACTCCTGCCTTGTCCCCTTTATGTGTTGCATTATCTCACCCAGTTCCCTAGACTGTACCTCAGATCCTCTTGCTTTTAACCCTTCTGCACCCACCATCTGCTACTTTGGCTCTCTTCTCCTCCTCCTCCTCCTTCCTGTTCCTTTTACCCCTCCTCCTGATTTCCTTTCCTCTTTCCCAGCACAACATTTACAAACTGGTTTGCACCTTTTGTTTTGTAATTCAAAGTTTATTCATTTTTAAGTATAAAGGACACATACATGAGAAAAATAAAATGAAACAGTGACATATCTAGCAATGAGACATTAAATGTTACTGCATTAACAAAGAAGATTATGAAACACTTAAAAAAAAACAATAGTAGGTAATACCTATACTATATCCAACCATTAGAACTCAGTTAAACTGAAACCAGAATAAGGTGTTTCCTACATTATCTTAACTTAAAAATATATCTATATAAAATAAAGGATCAATACCTATGAAATCCTAAACAGTGGACATTTCAAATATGCTTCCCAAACATCCGAAAATGTATCTAAACGTAATTTCACATAGGCAGTTCTTTCATAACTAGCTCTTATACTCAAATATTGTAACCATTCTTTGACTGTAGGGGTTTCTTGACTATTCCAATGTCTAAGAATAATGTTTTTTGCTCTAATAAAGGCCACAATTAGCCATAATTTATGACAAAGTGTCAAATCATGGAGCTCTGTGCAAATTCCAAGTAATGCAAATTTGGCTGAACAATGGATTGTGCAATCTAAAACATCATTACATATTGTTAAAACATTTGCCCAGAAGGGTCTGATGCAAGGGCAGAACCACATTACGTGGGATAGGGAACCCTGTTCCTTTAAGCATCTCCAACACATATCGACATTAGCTAGGCCTAATTTAAACATCTTATAGGGCATGAAGTACCATCTATGTGTGATTTTGAACTGTGTAAGTCTGCCCTTAGCTTCTCTACATGCCTTCATAATCATACTCCACATTTCCTGCCACTCTTCAATTGAAATTGGAATATTCAGTTCTTGTCGACATCTATTTAATAGTGACAGAATTGGATCAAGAGAAGAATCAAGCAAAAGAGAATATATTTTCTTATGACATAGAAACATAGATTTTGATGGCAGCTAAGGACCACTTAGCCCACCCAGTCTGCCCATTTCCCTACCCATTGGATAAGCTGCAGATCCTAGTTAACCAGCAGCCTACTTCCTCCTACCCCCACCCCCCTGAATTGCCTTATGACTGTCCCATGCATGCTTGAATTCCACCACTGTTTTTGACTCCACAACCTCCTCCGAAGGCCATTTCATGCATCCACAACCCTCTCTGTGAAAAAATACTTCCTTAAATTACCTCTGAGCTGCCCCTTCTATCTTCAAATTGTGCCCCTTGTTCTTGCACAACTCTTTTTGAAAGATGCTACCCTCTTGGACTTTGTTGATTCCCTTGAGATACTTGAAAGTTTCTAGCATGTCCCCCTCTCCCTCCTTTCCTCGAGGCTATACATATTCAGCTCCTTAAGTCTCTCTTCATATGTCTTCCGGTGCAGACCCTGCACCATTTTAGTTGCCCTCCTCTGGATAGCCTCCATCCTGTCTAAGTCCTTGCGGAGATTGGGTCTCCAGAACTGCACACAGTACTCCAGATGGGGTCTCACCAACTGTTTGTACAGAGGGATAATAACTTCCTGTTTTCTACTGGTGATGCCTCTTCCTGTGCATCCCAGTATCCTCCCAGCCCTCTTTGCTGCCCTCTCACGTTGCTTGCCTGCCTTTAGGTCATCTGATATGACTACCCCCAGGTCCCTTTCCATTTTTGTTGTTGTTAGTATCTCACCCCCATTGTGTACTCTTCCCTTGGGTTTTTGTTTCCCAGGTGCATTACCTTGCACTTCTTAGCATTGAATCTAAGCTGCCATACATTTGACCATTCCTCTAACCTTGACAAGTCCCTTCTCATCCTTTCCACCCCACCTTGTGCATCAACTCTGTTGCAGATCTTTGTGTCATCTGCAAAGAGACATCTTTTCCTTCCAGTCCCTCTGCAATG
Organism: Neoceratodus forsteri; assembly: GCA_016271365.2. Lineage (NCBI taxonomy): Eukaryota > Metazoa > Chordata > Ceratodontiformes > Ceratodontidae > Neoceratodus > Neoceratodus forsteri. Next base: position 1,102,077,875 of record CM057451.1, read on the forward strand.
TCGCTTATAAAGACATTGAAGAGGACCCGTCTAATACTGAACCCTACGTGCACCCACTAGTAACCCCCTTCTTCAGTGGACTCCATTTACTATTACTGTCTGTGTCCTATTCTCCAGCCAATTCTTTACCCAGGCTGTCATCTTGGGACCCTCCCAGGCTGACTAACTTGTATATTAATCTTTTGTGTGGGACTGTGTCAAATGCCTTGCTAAAGTCTAGGTAGGCCATGTCCACAGCCCCTCCCTGATCTACTACTTTGGTCACCCAGTCAAAGAAATCTATCAGATTTGTCTGGCATGACCTTCCTGCTGTGAATCCATGCTGCCTTGGGTCCTGAACCCCTCTGGCCTCCAGATACTCAACAATTCTTTCCTTCAGAAGTGATTCCATCATTTCCCCTACCACTGAGGTTAAACTAACAGGTCTGTTGTTTTCTGCTTCTGCCTTGCTCCCACTTTTGTGAAGGAGAATCACATCTGCCCTTCTCCAGTCCTAGGGTACCACCCCATCCTCCCATGATTTGTTAAAGAGGGTAGTTAGTGGTGTCACTAGTTCCACCCTTAGTTCTTTTAGAATTACATAGAAACATAGAAACATAGACTTTGACGGCAGATAAGGACCGCTAGGCCCATCTAGTCTGCCCATTTCCCTACCTACAGGATAGGCCGCAGATCCTAGTTAACCAACAGCCTATATCTTCCTGCCCCCCCCCAAGAATTGCCTTATGTCTGTCCCATGCATTCTTGAATTCTCCCACAGTTTTAGACCCCACAACTTCCTCAGGAAGGCTGTTCCATGCATCCACTACCCTCTCTGTGAAATAATACTTCCTCACATTGCCCCTGAACCGCCCTCCTTCTATCTTTAAATTGTGTCCTCTTGTTCTTGCAAGTCTCTTTTTCTGAAAGATGCTACCCTCTTGGACTTTGTTGATTCCTTGAGGTACTTGAAAGTTTCTATCATGTCCCCCCTCTCCCTTTTTTCCTCAAGGGTATACATATTAAGCTCCTTTAGTCTCTCCTCATACGGCTTCTCTTGCAGACCCTGCACCATTTTAGTTGCCCTCCTCTGGACTGCCTCTATCCTGTCTATGTCCTTGCGGAGATGGGGTCTCCAGAACTGGACACAGTATTCCAGATGGGGTCTCACCAACTGTCTGTACAGAGGGATAACAACTTCATGTTTCTGCTGCTGATGCCTCTCCTATACATCCCAGTATACCCCTGGCCCTCCCTACTGCCTTCTCACATTGCTTGCTAACCTTAAGGTCATCTGATGTGATTACCCCAGGTCCCTTTCCTGTTTTGTTGTTGCTACCTCCCACCCATTGTGTATTCTTCTCCTGGGTTCTTGTTTCCCAGGTGCATTATTTTACACTTTTTGCATTGAATCCTAGCTGCCATCGTCTGACCATTCCTCCAACCTTGCCAAGTCCTTTTCATCCTTTCCACGCCTCCTTGTGTATCAACCCTGTTGCAGATCTTTGTATCATCTGCAAAAGGCATACTTTTCCTTCCAGTCCCTCTGCAATGTCACTGATGAAGACATTAAAAGGACTGGATCCATACTGAACCCTGCGGTACTCCACTAGTAACCACCCTTCTTCAGAGTGGACTCCATTTACAATTACCTTCTGTGTCCTGTTGTCCAGCCAATGTTTTACCAGGCTACCACCCTGGGACCCACTCCCAGGCTGGTTATTTGACTATCAATCTTTGTGTGAGACTGTGTCAAATGCCTTGCTAAAGTCTAGGTAGGCCATGTCCACAGCCCCTCCCTGGTCTACTACTTTGGTCACCCAGTCAAAGAAATCTATTAGATTCGTCTGACATGACCTTCCCGCTCTGAACCCATGCTGCCTTGGATCCTGTGCTCCACTGGCCTCTAGGTACTCAACTATTCTTTCCTTCAGAAGTGACTCCATCGCTTTCCCTACCACAGAGGTCAGACTGACAGGTCTGTAGTTTCCTGCCTCTGTCTTGGTCCCACTTTTGTGAAGGGGAATCACATCTGCCTTCCTCCAGTCTTCGGGTACCACACCATCCTCCCATGATTTATTAAAAGAGTAGCCAGTGGTTTCACTAGTTCCTTCCTTAATTCTTTTAGAATTCTGGGTGAATTCCATCAGGACCCATTGCTTTGTCCACCTTCAGTTTTAGGAGTTCTTGCAGAACCCTTTCTTCTGTGAAAGGACTGGGATCGACCCCTATCAAGAGTGCTTCTGTTAATTGGATTAGGTCGTCCCCTCCTCTTTTGGAATACTGAGCAGAAATTTTCGTTCAGTATTCCTGCTTTTCACTGTCCCCTCTGCCCACCCACCGTTCATTCTATTCAGCTTCACTATCCTCCCTTTGTCTTTCTCAGTTCGCTGATGTACCTATAAAGGTTTTATCCCCTTCTTAACTGAGTTGGCTATCTTTCCTCAGTTTGGGCCTTTGCTATTCTGACTTCCTACCTGCTTCTTTCTGCCTTAACTGGTACAGCTCTCTGTCCTGCTCCTTCTGTGTTTCCTTATACTTCCGAATGCTATCTTTTTCTTCCTGACTTTCACAGCCACCTCTCTTGAGAACCATAGTGGCTTTTTCTTTCATTTTGATTTGTTTATTTGCTTCACACAAAGACTTGTTGCCTCTGTGATGGCAGTTTTGATAATTCCCCATTGTTGCTCCACACCTCCTTCTAGCCTGTTTGCTAGTGCTTTTCTGAGGCACTCTCCCATCTTGCCAAAGTCAGCCCTCCTAAAGTCCAGTACCCTCACTTTTGTATGGCTTGACTCTGTAGCTGAGTTTAATGTGAACCACACTGTTTGATGGTCACTTGTCCCCAGATGGCAACCTACTTCTAGATCTGAGATCCTCTCACTGCCCCGTTGAGTATGAGGTCTAAGATTGCTCCCTCATGAGTGGGTTCCGAAACTAGCTGTCTAATGCCTGCTACCTGTGGGCATCAAGAATGGCCCTGCTCTTGGATGTGGCTGCAGCAAATGTGCTCCAGTTAACATCTGGCATATTCAGGTCTCCCATCAACAGTATCTCCCTTTCTCTGCCATTCTAAGAATGCCTTCCATCATATCCTTGTCTATTTCTTCCCTGACATGGGGTCTGTACACAACCCTGTGCGGATTGTGGTGCCTTTCCAGTCTCCAAGGTGACCCACAGTGCCTCCTCTCCTCCGTGTTTACTCTTTTGTTCAGTTGCTTTTATCCCTTCCTTTACATAGAGAGCTACTCCTCCCCCTCTTCTCCCCTGCCTGTCTCTCCTGTAAGTTATGTACCCTGGTATGTTAACATCCCAGTCATGGTTCTCTGTGTACCATGTTTCTGTGACTGCTACAATATCCAGGCATCCCTCTTCCATTAAGGACACCAGCTCAGGGAGCTTGTTGCCCAGACTACGGGCATTGGTACTCATTACCCTCCATTTCCTGATGGCCTTACCCCCTTTTGCCCCATCCCTGTCCTTCTTGCTTTTGTCACTTTCTCCATTTACCCCTGCCCTTCTCCCCTACGCGACACCTCCATGTTGGCGTTTGCCACACTTACTACGTGATTGTTTGGGGGCTAGATTTTCCTGCTCCTTTCCAGTGCCTCCCCCTTGGCTAGTTTAAAAGCTTGCCAATGAAGCATTTAAACCTATCACCTAGGATCCTGGTTCCCTCCCAGACAGATGGCCCATCATGCCAGTATAGGTTTGCATCACTCCAGGTGGACCCCCAGTCCCCAATGAAGCCAAATCCCTGAGCTCCACATCAGTTTTTCAACCACTGATTGAATCCCATGGTAAGGAACACCCTAGCCTCTCCTATGCCATAGATGGGTAGCACCTCCGAGAAGGTTACCGTGCGTGCTACTTGACTAAGGCCCCTCCCCAATTCCACAAATTCTTCTTGCACTTCTCTAATCCCTTTCTTAGCCAGGTCATTTGTCCCTAGGTGGACAATGACATCCAGCTCCCTCCCCTGTGCAGCTGCTCTGGCAATCCTGAGGATTCGCTCCCTGTCCCTCCAAGCCATGGCGCCAGGCAGGCACCTTACCTCCTCCCTCTCCCCTTCCTTGCCCAGTTCTACCTTCCTAACAATGGAGTCCCCACCAGGAGTTGTTTCCTTCCCCTGCAGGGTCCCCTGCCACCCTCCTGTGGGTCTCCTTTGTGGAGGATCCCAGCATCCTCCTTGGTCTCCACTGTAGGTGCCTCCATAGAGGATCCACACTTTGCCAGAATGGCATAGGAATTGTGGAGAGGTACAACTGGAGGGATGTGCCTGTTCCACCACCCTCATCCTCCCTGGGCCACTGTGTCAACCGCCTCTTTCTTGGCAACCTCTGAGGCAGCGGCAGGGGCACTGGTGGTCTCTGGATGGAAGAGGAGGTCCCACAAATCCTGGCCAACTCAGCCTGGAGATGAGCAACCTCCTCCCTCAGCCCAGAGAGGTGCCTGCAGGTGGGACAACACCGCATCCTCCAGAATATCTCCCGGAAGACTGCTGCTCCACAGCCACTGCACTGCACCACTCCAATCATGTCTTATTTCTGACCCCTTAACTGTTTGCAATCCTTACTCTTTTGTCTGTTTTTTTTCTGTCTCTCCTTACTTTCTGCCTGTGTTCGCCCTTTAAGCTCCTGATTGTCCTGTTCTGAGATAAGAATATCCTATATTTCTCAGTAGACCACTTACTTGTTTAGAGGCAGACCACCACCAGCTAGAGGGGGCCGGAGAGCTACTCTTGCCTTTCTAGGATGGTGGGTCCTTGGTGGTTCTGTGACCACTCACTTCCTTCCCCTAAACAGGAAGTTCCTGTTGTCAGTCAAATCCTGTGCCTATAAAAATAGAACTAGCTTTGGATGGAGGGAAGGGAAGGAGGGCAATATAGTCCCAGTAGAGAAGTTCAGTCACACAGCAGTCCTTTCTCTTGGTGTCTTCTGCCAAGAATTCTGGGATGAATCCCATCAGGCCCTATTGCTTTGTCCACCTTCAGTTTTAACAGTTCTTTCAGAACCCTTTCTTCTGTAAATGGGCTGGTATCAACGTCTGTTTCCAGAGTGTTTCTACTGTTTGTTTTAGGTACCTCCCCCACTTTCTTTGTAAATACTGAGCAAAAATATTTGTTTAGTATCTCTGCCTTTCACAGTCACCCTCTACCACCCTCCCTCCTCTTTATTAAGCCTCACTAGCCCTCCCTTGGTCTTCCTTGCTCCTGATGTACCTATAAAAGGTTTATCCCCCTTCTTAACCAAGTTGGCTATCTTTCCTCGGTTTGGGCCTTTGCTGTTCTGACTGCCTTCCCAGCTTCCTTTTGCTTTAACTGATACAGTTCCTGTCCTGCTCATTCTGTGATTCCTTGTACTTCCTGAATGCTTTTTTTTCTTGAACCTTCACTGCCACTTCCTTTGAGAACCATAGTGGTTTCATACATCGTTTGTTTTGTTAATTTGCTTCACACAAAGGCTTGTTACCTCTGTGATGGCAGTTTTTATTATTCCCCACTGTTCTTCCACCCCTCCTTCCTGCCCATTTGCTAGTGCATTCCTTAGCCACTCACCCATTTTGGCAATGTCAGCCCTCCTAAAGTCCAGTACTTTTGCCTTTGTATGGCTTGACTCTATTGCTATGTTTATTGTGAACCATACTGTTCGATGGTCGCTAGTTCCCAGATGGCTACCCACTTCTACATCTGTGATGCTCTCTTCATCTCCATTTGAGAGAAGATTGCTCCCTCTCGAGTGGGCTCCAATACTAGTTGTCTAAGGCATGCCCCTTGTAGGGCATCTAGAATAACCCCACTCTTTGAAGTGGCTGCTGCAACTGCATTCCAGTTAACATCTGGCATATTCAGATCACCCATCAGCAATATCTTCCCTTTTTCTGCCATTCTAAGTATTCTTTCTATCATTTCCTTGTCCATTTCCTCCCCCTGAGAAGGGGGTCTATATACAACCCCTGTGCGGATTGTGGTGTCATTGCCGGTCTCCAAATTTACCCACAGTGCTTCTCCTCCCTGTTTTCCCTTTTGTTCTGTTGCCTTGATTCCTTCCCTTATGTAAAGAGCTACTCCTCCTACTCTTTTACCCTCCCTGTCCCTCCTGTAGATAGTGTATCCTGGCATGTTCATGTCCCAGTCATGGTTTTGTGTGTACCATGTTTCTGTGACTGCCACAATATCCAGATGTTTCTCCTACATCAATGCCACTAATTCAGGAAGCTTGTTACTCAGATTACAGGCATTGGTACTCATTGCTCTCCATTTTTTGATGGCTTTACCTTCTGTTGCAGCATCCCCCACTGACCTTTCTACCTCGGTCTTTTTCTCATTTAGTACCCTGTGTTGTAGGGAGAGGCTGGGATTTTCCTGCTGCTTATCAGTGCCTCCCCCCTTGACTAGTTTAAAAGCTTGCCAATGAAGCATTTAAACCGATTGCTCAAAAGACTTGTTCCCTTCCTGGACAGATGCAGACCATCCTGCTAGTATAGGCTGGTGTCCCTCCAGGTGGAACCCCAGTCCCCAATGAAGCCAAACCCCTCTGCTCCACAGCATTTTTTCAACCATTCATTAAACTGCATGGTGCAAAGTACCCTGGCCTCACTCATGCCATTGACAGGCAGCACCTCAGAGAAGGATATTGTGTGTGCTACTTGTCTTAGGCCCCTCCCCAATTCTACAAAGTCCTTCTGCACTGCTCTAATCTCATGATTAGCCAAGTCATTTGTCCCTAGGTGGACAATGATGTCCAGCTTAGATTCCCGTGCAGCTGTTCTCGTGATCCTGAGGATGCGCTTCCAGTCTCTCCAAGCCATGGCACCAGGCAGGCACCTTACTTCAGTTTTCCCTGCTCCCCCCAGTTCTATCCCCCTAATAATTGAGTCCCCCACCAGGAGCTGCTTCCTTTCCTTGTGGTGTTCTCTGCCTCCTTCCTGTGGGCCTCCCTTGTGACAGTTGTCCTCAGCCTCCTTAGTCTCCTCTGCGGGTACATCCATAGGGGAGCTATTCTCCCCCAGAATGGTGTATGGATTGTGGTGTGGAACAACTGACTGGGTGTGCCTCTGTTCCACCATCCTCACCCTCCCTGAGCCCACTGTCGTCCAACTGCTGTGCTTTCTTCGCAACCTCTTAGGTAGTGGTGGTGGCTCTGGTGCTTCCTGGTTGGGGGAGGATCCGTTCCCACCGTCTAGTGTGGACTGGGGGAAGGTCCCCTTACTACTGTCCAGTGTGGCCTGAAGACGGGCAACTTCCTCCCTCAGGGCAGAGAGTTGTCTACAAATAGGGCAGCATCTCAGCCTCCAGAAAGACTCCTGGAAGACTGCTGCCCCACAGCCATTACATTGCACTACTCCCCACATTTTGTGTGTGTGTGTGTGATTGGTTTGTAATATACAGAAATATATATATATTTATATTATACAATGTGTATGCTTATATTGTCAGTGCAGTGTGCTAGAGAGAATATGACAGTGACATGCACCTTTCACTCTTGATGAAATGATGTCAGAACCCCAGGTATAAAGGAACTATTTCCAGGGGTGGGTGGGGTGAGGATTGGGAAGGGGTTGGGCCTAAACTGTGCCCTCACAAAACAGTCAGCTTAGCTAAAAGCTCTGACCCACTGCTGCAATGAGTGCCTTCCTGTCAGCAAGATGCCCTACACAACAATTTGATAGAGAAAATACCCTGCTAATCAAACAGAGAAAAATCCACACATCCAAGTCAGACACAGGTAAACCTCCCCAGCCCCAAAACAGGCCTGGTGGTTTGTGCTGTGAAAGCTGTCAGCCCCAAAATAAGTCAGCTGTGCTTTAAACTCTTCCTGCACTGAAAATATTAAGAATTGTAACAAACAAAGTAAACCTAGATCCACCTCCCTCTGTTGCTTGAAAGACTGTCTTTTCCTGTTTCACACTGCAGGTTTTTCTATGACCACTCCTTAACCACAGTAACTTTTTTTTAAAATAGTTTAACTATCACAAACTCCAACGCATCAATAAATTATTTAAAAATAGTTTCTGTCCCAAAATCCTAGTAGTCAATCCAGCTACCTCCAAGGGACAACCAAAATGCAGTATTCAAACACTTATGAAATTACTTCCAAGATAAGTAGAGTTTGCAAGCTTCTTTTTCAACTCCTCAGCCACCTGTGAATTTATTTAAAAATAGTTTAACTGTCAGAAAATTCTAGTAGACAATCTTGCTAACTCCAAGGACCTACCAAAATGCAGTATTTAGATCCTTCTGAAGTTACTAATAAGATAAACAGAGTTTGCAAGCCCCTTCTTGGTTAAACACTAAATAAATATGTGAATAAAAAGCAATTACCAAGGGTAATTAGTTTCACCTCCCACAGAATTAAGCAAAAGTGCACGTTTGTTGCAGTTATCAAATGCAATATAGAATTTCTCACACAGCTCGCAGTTGAATAAAGAAGTAGTGTCCTTCCCGGTCCAGGAAATGTGCTTTGACGATAGTCAGTTGAACAGATTTTGTCTAGACAGTGGAGCTGAGGCCCAAAAGAGCCATTCTTACTAACAGCTTCTCTGAGCTGCATATAATTATGAAATTCTGTCCTAGGAAGTTTATATTTTGAGGAAATTTGAGCAAACAATATTAAAGTTGACATACTAGGATCTAGAATATCTTCTATGAATGTAATACCTGCAGATTTCCATTTTGGCCAAACTATAGGCTTACCTTCGACCTTAACTAAAGGGTTACCCCATAACGGACAGTATGGAGATGATTTGGGGGACCAACCCAAGGAGGAGGTGACCGAGTTCCAGGAGCTGTATACTTGACTAAAAACTGGATTGGAGAAAATTTTTTTGAATCAGAAAACAGAACTATTCTTGGGTTGTTACCATTCAAAAGAGCTTGCTCTACATACACCCATCCCGGAATATCATGTTTCTTATTTAACCAGAGAGATTTAATACATTGAGCAGTAATAAATGCATCATGTCTCAGTTTAAAATTTGGTAGACTGAAGCCACCCTTTATTGTCTGTTGTTCAAGTTTACTTAAGGAAATCCTTGAGTGTTTGTTCTCCCATAAAAATTTCACAATTATTGAATAAACTTTGGAGAAGTAAATATTGGGGATCTGAATGGGTAGATGTTGAAGAAAATAGAAAATGATTGGCGCTATCATCATATTAAAGACCTGTATTTTTCCCCATAAGGATAGACATATTTTGTCCCATCTAGAAAAATACACTGGCAATCTTTCTAAAATTGCTTTAAAGTTTAATGCAATCATGTAAGAAATGTTAGGGATGACCGATATGCCTAGAAATGTAATAGTTTGGGATGAAATCTTGATGTTGTATAAGTTAAATATTGATGTAGCACAAGCTTTAGTCAATGGAAGAGCTTCAGATTTTTCAAAGTTTATCTTAAAACCTGAGAAAGTGGTAAATTTCTGAACAATATTAAGGATTTGAGGAATAGTAGAATGCGGGTTAGTTACAGAAAGAAGAATATCATCTGCATAAACTGAAATTTGTTGTTCTTTACCAATTTTAACCCCTGAGATTAGGATGGAAGAGTGAAATTTAAATAAAAAGGGCTCTAGTGCTAATAGAAATAGAATCTGAGACAGAGGACACCCCTGTCTTGTACCTCTGTGTATTTCAAATCTATTAGAAGATATCACATTAATTTTAACTGAAGCATATACCTCAGAATAAAGAATCTGTACCCACTTGCAAAAATGATTTCCTATTCCCAGATTATATTTTTCCAAGATTCCCATTAAGTATTTCCATTCAGTCCTACCAAAAGCTTTATCAGCATCTAATGATAGAAGCACAGGGAAGTGTGGGTTATGACCTGCCTTATGAATAATGTGTATTATTCTATGAAAAAGATCTGAGCTGTGACGCCCGCATACAAAACTCACTTGGTCAGGATGAATAAGATGCTGGCTGACTGAGTTTAGTTTATTAGCCATTATCTTAGCAAGTATTTTGCAGTCAACATTAAATAGAGAATAATGGATGGGGAAGGGTTTGATATGAGAATTTAATGCACACCCGAGTTGTGGGATGCTACATAAACCCGAGGGCGAAGCCCGAGGAGTTTATCAAAGTATCCCACAACAAGGGTGTGCATCAAATTCTCATATGAAACACCCTCCCGATCTTTAATTTTTTATAATAACAGACCAGCAATTTCTCTCCAGCAGTTTGTGAGACTGGTTGGCCCCGCCCACATACAGAATGTTGGCCAATGAGGCAGCAGCATAGTTTGACTGGCATGGCTCATGAATATCATAACAACCAGCTGGTTGTTATGGAAAATATCAACCTGGTCAGTACATTGAGAGAAATTGCTGACCAGTTATTATTAAGAGATATTGGCTGATAATTACAACATAAAGCCCTATCCCTGTCTTTTAGGAATGAGCATAACAGTGGCTTCTCTCATTGACGGAGGCAAAAAGCCTGTTTCATAAGTATCACAAAAGACTTTGTGTAAAGCCAGAGCAGTCAATTGTATTGTAACTTTGTAAAATTCACTTGTGAGGCCATCTTGACTAGGGGCTTTAGCATCCAGGAGGGACAGAATTGCTTTTTGAATTTTTACTAAAGTAATATGCTTCTCCAACTTGGATTTATCTTGTTTAGAAATAATCGGCATCTTACTGTCTTTCAAAAACTTATCTAAATCTGCTTGATTAAATTGTCCTTCAGATTTGTATAAATTCGATTAAAAATCTTTAAAAGTTTCCAGAATCTGTTCTGATTTGTGCACTTGGTTGCCATCTGTTTTCTTTATTGAAGCAACTAGGGTAGCCTCTGACAGTTTTTTAAAAGTTTGTGGGCCAATAATTTACCCTGCACTTCCATAGCTTCCCAGTAGGCTTGTTTAAGCCTGAATAAAGCATATTCTGCTTTCTGATTATAGATTGTATTAATGTCATATTTGGTATTAATCTTTATATAGTGAGAGTTCTTTAGATCCTGAGGAAATAAATAACTTTTCTTTATGTTTCAAATCTGTTTCTAATTTTTCCAAGTTCCCCTCCCATAACTTCTTTCTGTAGGATGAATAAGAAATAATATGTGGTTTGTACCTTAACATGTCACTGTTTGCCTCTCAGTCTATATTCTGCTTGCCCAGTATTTTGAATTGCTACCATTCTGTTTACAGTACTTTTATTTGACATTTGTTGCTTCCTTGTGTTCGTACTTGCCTCTAAGTCTTATCCCTCTCCCCTTTCCCCCAGGGTTTTACCTACAAACAGTCTTCAGCTCAGTGTGTCTTTCCTGGTTATCAAGCTGTTAAATAAATAAATACATAAAATTGTGGGTTATGATTTCAAAATATTGCAGTACCAAACTACAGTATTTGAATAAAGTACATAACATGTGGTATATTTAATAGGGTTTCCACATTTCTATGTTGCTAAAGGAAGGCCTTTGTAAGTTGGGGTGGTTTAAAACTTCTTGTAAAATGGGTTTCAAAAATGCTGCCTTCTGATTGGTTGAGAAAAAAACAAGTCCCTACCCCCTACTATGTAGTACAAAAATATTCTTGTGCCAAGTGCTCCTACTAAAAAAATAACACTAGTAGTTAGTTCAGAAAGTTAGTGAAATACAACCTTGCAGTAGAAATGGCACATACTAATCACATTTTTTATATAAAAAATGTTCACTATATTAAACTGCAGCATACATGTAGTACAGCTCCACAGCAGACAAACAACCTCACGAAGTCCACAGTTATTGCACCAGTAAATGTCATTAGCAGTAACAAATAAAATGACAACAAATGTTTTATTTTGCCATCCCTTCAAAAGTACAGCATGTGGTTTATTACATTTTCTTATTTTATCCACCTCTCTTGAGTTTGGGACTACTTTTCCTTGCACATTAATATTCCAATACATTTCTCAGTTTTTGAGTCACAAGCATACACATGTGTTACTTCTCTTCATTTGAACAGCTATAATTCCATTTTATAAGTGCAGTTAGAAACTCCAGGGCAATGGTAGTACCCCCCTGGTCTGAAGGCATTCAGCCTGCAGCCTCATGCCTTTCTATGCCCTGGGTCTACAGTTATCCTGCACTACAAATGTCCTGTCATGTCTCATTGCATATGCAATCTTCCTTTTCAAGGGCTATGTTAAGGAAACTCTTACCTTTATATAATAGGTACCTTCAGGATTCAGTGCCCTGGTTTGATTCCTTGCAAAAACTGGCAGTGCGTCTGCCCATGTGGAGGGTACACAAATGAGCGGACCCATATATTTCTTTTTACAGTGTCTTTTTCTTATTTTGGTGAGCCATTTTTTATACACATGGTAGATACATTTCTATTGTACCAGACCATACTGTCCCATGATTATTGATTTTATATTTCAAGGGCCAGATATTCAAACTGCGCCAGTTTGTGGCGCTGGCCTGTGCACAGCTCAAAATAGTTGTGCAGGGGTGTGGCCAGAGTGATATTCAATGGAGTTGCACTATGGCGCAACTGCTTTGAATATCGTCCCCTGGCCACCCCCACTGTGCAACTGCGCCAGCGCAAGTGGTCAGAGTGGAGCACTGAGATGCAGTGGTGCAAGTTCCATTGTACCATGCACAGCACCTGTGATATTCAAAGGGTGACATGCAAATGGGGCCATAATTTATTCAAGGTGTACTGGGGACCATTTGCATCTGATTACAACCCCATTTGCATGCCATTAGCATGCAGGTGCGCTGATCCCCGATGACTTGTGCCTGGCGCCCTGCCAGGCAGGAGTTGTCAGGGACCAATGTCCCCTGCAGCCCAATCACAGGACGTCTCGTAAGGGACAATGAATGTCTCCTATCCCTGGTGGTCCAGTGGACCGTGATTATCCCAATCGTTGGCATAACAGTAACCCCCCACCCCCGATTAGCCTGATTATGGGCATAACAGTAACCCCCACTCCCAAGTAGCCCGATCATGGGCATAACAGTAACCCTCTCCCAAGTAGCCCGATCACGGGCATCAGACATCCCCAAAGTCCAATATCCCTGGTGGTCCAGTGGACCATGAGTAGCCCGATCGTGGGTGGCATTCCTCACCCCACCCAGTCCGACATCCCTGGTGATCTAGTGGACCCCCACCCCACCGCCCACTGAGCCCCACTACCTGACTCGCCCTGTCAGCCGGTGTGCGGCAGCATCCCACCACCTGCCGCCCTGCCGCCCACCGACTGACAGCTTGGTATGGCTGCACGCCCATTGGTTCGGAGCATAAGCCAATGGGCGTACAGCCCATACCATACTAGTCAGTACAGATATGTGAAGCAACCCTTTTGAATATCTGGGCCCAACTCTACAAGTTCTTCGTATTTTGTAAATGTATTTAATTTTGCTGATTTATCTGTATTTTTGTGTAACCTGTTACCTTTTTGACCCATTTTCTTTTACTGTACTCCCAACCCCCACCCCAAACCCCCAGGTTGCACCAGGAAACAAGTCTTGGCCTGGTGTGGTCTTCCTGGTAACCAATTTCTAAATAAATAAATACATAAACACATGAGTGATTTTTGGCTAAAGGGTTTCACTAATGCTCGAACATTACCTACCTCACAGTAGTAGGCAGTAGTGCACGTCTGGTTTATTGTCTGATTCTTGTAGCAGCTATCTGTAGCACAACTAAAAGACTGACACGTAATCTGAAAACGACAAGAAAAGCAAAAAGAACAGGTTGAGAGACCCTGTCTGGGTTAGGGTGGCTACATCCAAGTCTGGACTCAGACACAGTACTTGCAGCAACATTTCCAAGCAAAGTCTAGAGTATGGTTCCAAAGGGCAAACACTCAAATGATGCAAAAGAAATATGAACATAGACACCCAGTTAGAAGTAGTTTAAAACAGATTTTAAAACTCAGAAATGTAGTTGATAGTTTAATAGCTGTACAGAAAAAGAGAAAATACCCTCTTGCAGATTCATCTCTTGCTAAGAATGGACAGAATTTTTTATTTATTTTATTTTTATTTGTAATTTATTAACCGGGTAGGACCCAAGTGCATTAGATGCCCATTTTAAACAGAGTCCTGGAGATGTAAACAAGTGCAGCAATATAGAAAAAACATGCAATATGAGACACTTTTACAATGACGTACAGAATATATGTATAGAATACAATATAGAAAGAATGTATAGAATACAAGCTGATTAGCTGCATTATTTCCTCTGTGACTTTAACCTAAATTGGCGCTCATTAAAAGTCATACACATGTTTATAAAGTCAAGATTCCAGGATTTCCTATATAAATAAGAGAAGAAGTGGCCCAATAGTGCAGTGATAGTGATACTGCTCTCAGTATATTGTTGCTGCAGCGAAACATTTCCCGCGAAGACCAGTACAATGACAACAATGACAGTTTGCTGTAATGGTCAAGTGGGACCCCAACACAGCTTCTCCGGGTATTGCATCCCACCCCCAAAACAACTCTGAGCTGGAGATGATTATATTAAAGTCTGAGGGGTGCGGGTGGCACAGCCCTTTGCTAAAATGACACAATCTGTCTGACAGCACAATGCTGACCGCAGTCGACATAGTACCATCACTGTAAAATGCGTCAACACATTTTCTGTCAAACAGGCTTAGTGGAACACTGCTTTCTATTCTTGCTGTTGACTCTGGTTTAGGGAAGAGCTCAGGTTGCTCAGGGGCTAGCCTGAGTCAGGGAGGATTGAGTGCCCAAGGACAGCTCTACTCCCCTGTGTGTGGGGGGGTGGGGCTGCACCTCTTACTTGACTGGTGGAGATCAGGTGACAGCACAGTTGGAGCACCAACTTTAGATGTGGATAGAGGCAGTCATCAAATGCCAAGCAGATGTTGAAACATAGTAAATGACTGCAGAAGGAGACCAAGGGCCCGCTATTCAAATGTGCAACTGGCAATGGTGCAAGTGGGTATACAGCTCAACTGAGGTGCACAGGAGTAGCTAAGGGATATATTAAAAATTGATGAGCTATGGCACATCTCTTCTGAATATAGCAAGTAATGCACACTGTGCAAATACAATGTGCTTGCACAGCCCCCCAGACAGGGCTGAATACCAGGAATGGGTACTGCGTCAGCACATCAGAGATATGCTATGTGCAAAGTCTTGATATTCAGCCACCAATATGCAAATGGAGCCATAATGCATGCAGCACAGATGGGGCCATTTGCATATCATTATGGCCACATTTGCATGAGTTGTGCATGAGAGGTACAGGCATGGTGGGGGGATCCACTGCAACACCAGGGCTATCCATAATGGCATGTTACAGTGATCAGAGGTACGGGCAGGGTGGGGGAACCACTGGACCACCAGGGGTGTTCTCATTGGCATATTATGGTGATTGGAGGGTCGGGCAGGGAGGGGGGCACC
Source organism: Neoceratodus forsteri (assembly GCA_016271365.2). Lineage (NCBI taxonomy): Eukaryota > Metazoa > Chordata > Ceratodontiformes > Ceratodontidae > Neoceratodus > Neoceratodus forsteri. The sequence continues at coordinate 1,102,093,219 of CM057451.1, forward strand.
ACTGGACCACCAGGGCTTAATAAGTGTGCTTGTACATGCTGGTGGGGGGGGTGCCACCTATGTCCAGCAGCTACAGTGTTGCGCACTGCAATACAGCAGCCCACCAGTGGGTGACCTGTATTTGAGGCATTTTTGATGGGCTCAACTTTGAGCCCAGGTGTGCGGCACATCTCAGGGCTGTGCCAGCAGATGCACCACACATGCTGGGCTGAAGATCGAGATGTGCCGCATATGCATGGGCATGCTCCCTGGAGATGTGCTGCATACATCATCTTTGCTCTCCGGCGCATTTACCGTTTTTAAATATTGCCCCAGGGTGCAGTTTGGGGAAGCGCTGATGCAACACATTTGCGCCAGGTGCAACTTCTTTGAATATCTACCCCCAGGGGTCCATCTAGTCTGCCCATGAGTTTCCAAGACCTTCTACTGGTCCAGGAACCTAGTCCCCCTTGTGGTATTTGTCCATCTCTGTTGCAGTCTTTTCCCTTGCTCTGTCCCACTCAAGCTTGAATGCTGCTACTGTCTTAGCTCCCACTACCTTAGCCGGCAGGCTATTCCATGGTACCACTACTCTTTTGGTAAAGTAGTGTTTCCTTAGATACTTCCAGAAGCTCCCTCCCTGCAACTTCCATTTGTGACCTCTAGTAGTTGAGCTGTTGACCCTGTTGAATAGTTCAGAGTAGGGCACTCTATTTGTACCTCTCATGAACTTGAACATCTCAATCATATCCCCTCTCTCCCTCCTTATCTCGAGTGAATACATGTTTAGTGACTTTAGGCACCCCTCATACAAGAACCCATGTAGTCCATGAACCACCTTTATTGTCCTTCTCTGTATGGCCTCCAGTCGATCCCTGTCCTTCCTAAGGTGAGGGCTCCAAAACTGAACACAGTACTCCAGCTGAGGCCTCACCAAGGACCTATGGAGGGTGAGGATTGCCTCTTTTCTCCTGCTGTCAAATTCCCTTCCTGTACGCCCTAACATTCAGTTTGCCTGGCTATATGCTTTGTTGCACTGGCTTGTTTGCTTTAGAGTGTCACATATGATGACCCCCAGGGGTTGCTCTTCTTGTGAGGTACTGAGCCTGACCCCATTGAGCACATGTGTGTGCGTCATTGCATGCAGCGACCTTCGGGGAGAAAAGCAGGAGTTGGAGGAAAAAGGCCTGATCTGCAGTTGTCCTGGCACCACCCCCGCAAGCCCAGGCACAACTGGTATGGCAGATCACCCACCACTATTGTGGTCCTGGGCAAGTGGTGCATAACCCGTAGATCCATGAGAAGGTTGGTGAGAGAGCTGAGGGGCGCCACAGCGTGGGCTGAGGGGCATGCAAGTAAAAGTTTGATTTTAAAAAATGGGAGATGAGATGCTACACAACTAATTGAGCTGAAGCTCATTAACAACGGGGCCCTGAAAAAGTAAAGTTACAATTATTACAATTGATTGGCTAAAAATGATGTCATCATTTTTAATTAATCAGCATCATTTATTTCTAAAACTTCCAGGCATTCTTATAATCAACAGTGGATCTCTTGTGCAAATAGTTTTCAAAATTTGACATTCTGTGCTCAGTTGGCTTACCCCATTTCTCACATAGGAGTTTCTTTTATTTTCTATGAAATAAAACATTGTAATTTTAAACTGTTGGCCCTTTTAGCATATTTTTTTCTTGGTAAAAAAAACACATTTTATGATGGCTTCCTTTCTCTAAAATTCACTCATGTTGCTGTTTTTTTTCAGCTGCTTCCTTTCTTAGTAGAACTGCCATGCATGGTAATGGTGCAGTTATGCCCAACCTTGTTTTGTTTCAAGTTCTTGATTTATTCTTACTATTTATTTCCTGAACATTAGGAACACCCCAAACAGTGCAGTCACTCATGATGCAATAGTGTACTCTCCTACCACTGTACCTTTAGTGACCAGACTGTTTTGAGGATGTTCCCAAGTCCAGGCAAGAGGCCATGGGACTTGATTTTGACTTGACTTGGTCATGGACTGTAAACAAATGTGTTTTTGTGTGGTAACACCATTATGTTGGGCAGTCTGTTTTTAACTTAAAAAAAAAAGAATCATAATCAAACGGCACAGGATCATAATGTCACAAGACATTATGCCACATGCATATACCGCACTGCCAAAACAGAGCAATATATGCCATGTGGCATAGGTCTTTTTTGTGTGGGGGCTGTGCCCCCTGAACCCCCCAACTATTATAACTAACACTGTGGGGGGGAACACAAATATTGCACAAAGTGCAAGAAAAAAGAACATTTCCATGCGTCTGGGACCAGGACTTGAACCCCGTCCCAAATGCATTGCTTGGGTTCCTTGCTGCCAGTGGCTCACTTAATTGAGCCATGGCAGCTACTCGGCAGAACCCTGCCTCAGCAGAGATCTTATCCTCTGCCTGGGACAGCGAAAGGGTGTAGTACTGCCCACAGACCCATTTGTGGTATTGCATCCTCTTTCTATGTTATACTGCGCTGTTGCAGTTTTGGGGTTTTGTTGGCACTAATAAGCATACAGCATTTTGACCTGGTAGCGAATCAAATTACCAGCTACATCAGCAATCTGTATAGAATGTGAGCAATCAGAACATGTGTGTTTTAAAATACAGACAGTTTGAGGCCTAAGCGGGTTGACAGTGTCACTTTAAACCAGCAATAAATGTTAAGGTGAAATATTTAATCTATACTTTTTGAAACCATATCAAAATTCCCCTTACCTCCTGTCTTGTACAATACAATTGTCCCCCTAATTTGAGTCAGGTTAGCACACTTCTTTACATTTGAAATAATGAAAGGAGTGCTCCTTTTAGTAGGGTACACACCAGGTTTTCATCAGTATTCTCAGCTGTTTTTATACACCTGTTGTCCCATGAGGTCAGAGAACAGTGTCAGCTAAATGAATGTTTATTTTAGTCTCCAAAAAAGAACATGCTAAGCAATAAGTGTTCAAAAACAACAGAGAATACTGCTGAAAACCTGGACTTAGCCATGTTAAAAGGAGTGCTCCATTTGTTATATCAAATATAAAAACAGTGGTGCTGAAGAAGATTCAGAATGGGGAAAAGGGGTATCATGCATGACAGTAGATAAGGGGCAAATAGGGAACAAAAAAGTATACAGCAGATTTTTAAATTCCAGTTTCATTTTTTTAATCAAAATCTTCAAAGGGACACTGCCAACTATCCTAGGTCTCCAAGTGTCTCTAGTTTAGAAAACACATATCATGATTGGTCACATTCTGCAGATATTGCTGAGGTTGTTGGTAGCTTGATTCTGATTCCTTTTTATTTTTAAAAGTGAAAATCAGACAGCACACCATTCTGATGTTAGCACACAAAAACATTTATTTACAGTCCTTGATCAACTCCCACTGCATCTTTCCTGGACTTAAAAACACCCTCAACAGTTTAACCAATCATGGTGTTGAAGTAGGAGGAGAGGAGACCATTGTATCAAGAGTGGATGTACTGTTTGGGGGTGTTCCTAATGTTCAGGAAGTATGCAACAAGTGTAGATCAAGGATTTGAAACAAAACAAGGCTGGGTATGATTATACTTTATGCCATCAGCACACATTTCAGTTTTAGTAATGAAGGAAGGAAGCAGATAAAAAAAACGGAAACATCAATGCATAACAGAGATGGTATTAAAGCAATCATAAAATGTAGGGTTTCAACTAGAAATGATATGATGCAAAAAGGCTTGACAGTGTCTCTTTGGCTTGATCTGTAATATGCTTGTATGTACACTATAGTTCTGACATTTATTGTTATGAGTGCCTTCTCAACTCCTTTGCCTGCCAGAACAGCTCAGCTCAGCTCAGCATTGTTTTGCAGCTCTCTCACCCAAAAAACTCAAGAAAGCCCTCATAACTATAAGAGATGCTGAAAATGCCAGCCCAGTGGCGCTGAGGGTTGAGGCGCTGGACACTTTACATTGTGCCACGCTGGTGACCTGGGTTCAGGAATGGATGTGGGTCACTAGGGGACTGGCTGGGGGAGAAAGGATTAAGCATCCAGAGGACTGCTCTCCTTCCTTGAGGTGAGGGGATTTACACTGCCTACTGTCGGCCGACACCTAGCGGTGTCTGATTGTCAGTGCATGCATGCAGTCATGTAAAAGGGGTTGGCCCACGTCCCGGGTGATTTACTGCTTCCATGGAAGCGGAGACTGCCTGCCCGCCCATTGCACAGATGTGAGTGTGAGCGAAAATGGAGGAAAATGCCATGGCTAGGTTGGACTCGCGATGGCTCGATTGCTCCGGTGAGTCCAGCCCTGTCACAGATATGACGTACTCAGGGTAGATGGGGGACACCGCACTTCCATCTAGCCCTGCCACTAAGGAGGAATCTATGGGAACCCCAGGCAGTGGACACACTGGGAATGAATGCTGGAGAATTACTCACTCTGAGGGAGGGGTCATAGCCCCTTTCGAGCCTGCGGAAGGAGCAAATACAATAAAAAAAAGAGAGTTGCTGAAAACTATATACAGCATTCTTGAACTTCATTTATAAAAGTACAGCAATGTTTCTCTCAAAAGTCTTTGAGTTCAAGGGTTGTAGAAGAGCTTATATTTCAGAGTGAGGCCTCAAAACATGGACAGGACACTATGGGACATCTAAGGACACTGTGGAATATAGGGGTACTGTAAACCCCATGGAATGTTGAGGTTAAAATCCCTAATTATTTATATCTAAATTCTGGTTTGGTCCCTTCCTTTTTACTGTACCTCTCTTTTATCCTCTTTCCTACCTTCCTCTTACCCCCATGCAGCAATATTTCCCATTCCCTTTCTAGTCCATCCAAAAAATCCACTGCTGGTCAAGCTGCCTTCTCAAATGACTTTCCTAAACTCTGGTCCTCTCTTAGCCCTGACTATCCACTATGCCTCTTCTCCCTTCTCCCTTAAGTCTCTTCTTCTTGACTTTTTTATTCCCACCTGCAACTGTCCATGACCCCTTTCCTTTCTTGATTTTCCTTCCCCCTACACATATTGCCCTGGCCATCTTGAACCCCTGCCCCCGTTAGGTCTGACTGGGATAATTTCCACTAGCCTATTCAACTCATTTTTTTATGTATTAGATGCTCCTTGTGTACAATGTTTGCCTTGCAATGTTTATAATTATGCTCAGTTTGCCATATTGTATTTCTTGTAGAGACAATTATGTTTTAATTACTATTTATTTTATCTCCCTTTTGCACTGTCTTCCATAAAACTCTCCCCCAGGATGCATCACAAAACGAGCTATAATGTATGGTAAGTGCATATTAACCACCATAATCAGCAGTTACACAGCTTTGTTATGCATTGTTTAGAATTTTAAAAGTTGTTAACCACACTTCGGAACTTCCAAACAATGGCATAACAAAAAAGAATGCACCAGAGTTCCATAATTCTCACATATAGAATGCAAACAGTTTTTTTACCATACACTATAAAAGATGATGGCTGGTGATCGAGTGACAACCATGCTGAAATCATCTCTCGTGGTTGCTAGGGCTACAGTAAACCTCTTGAGCTGTGCTCTCGAGGTTTACCACGCTGCCCTAGCAACCACTTGAGGTGATTACAGCGTGGTTATCACCTGATCCCCAGCCATTATCCTCTATGTTACTAGTTCAGTATGTGTTTCCTGGTAAAATGTTTGAAATAAATTACTAGTTCACAAGTGGTGCTTATCCCATTGGTACAGACTGCTAGTGTAAGCAGAATGTAGACAGCCCTTTCCACTATGGGATGGGGAGTTCAACATGTGTAGCCCTATAACTAATTTTAAATTACAATAATGCTTTCTTTTAAATTCAAAACCTGATGGGAGTGATTCAGATTATTCTCAGCTTTTCTTCTATTTGCCCTGAATACACCAGTGAAATATCTAAATATATATATAAAACTGTAACCTACATTGCAGGGTATTGAATCTCCCACAGCTGCAGCCCAGCTCTGACATCATCTGCACGGGACTCTGGGATTTCTGGTTACAGCCTGATGATGATGGAAGGTTTGATACCTTTTATTGGACCAACATGTGTCTTGTACAAAGATGGAATTATGCACACTACACATATCACTATACACATATCACTTGAAGGGGATTACATCAATGACAAGTGTGGAAAGGAGATGGGAGGTCATAAATTGGGGACTTCATGAGGCAGTCAGGATCTGCGCTAAGTTGAAATGTAAGGGAGCAAGGTCACATAAACCATGCTGGTGGTCCAGTGAGGTACAGGTAGCAGTCAGAGAAAAGAAGGTGGCCTACAAAAAATATAAAACAACAAGAGGGGATAGGGATAAGGAAACGTACCAGCTTTCATCTAGAAAAGTCACCCGGATGGTGAGGGGAGCAAAGTCCGATAAAGAGAAGCGGCTGGCACAAGGGATACATGGAGGGAAAAAGGGGTTCTTCTGGTACATTGAGGAGCAGAGAAAAACTAAGGGCCATCTCAGCAGATTGAGATCAGAAGGAGGGTGGGTGGAAGAGGTGAGGGACCAGGCAGAGGTATTTAACGAGTACTTTGCTTCTGTGTTCACTAGGGAGGGGGATGGGATATCTACAAAGCAAAGCATGAAGGGGATAGAAGCGGCAGTGAGTGGGATCAGGGGAGCAACAGAAATGGAGCAAGAGGGAGGGAGAGGTACCCCAGAGGTGTCACATCTGGATAAGGATAAAAAGGCCAGTAAGGTGGAGGGAAGGATGATGCTATCTCCGCCAGAAGGGTGTGGTTAGCCCTCAAGGGCCTAAAGAAAGACAAATCTCCAGGGCCAGATGGCATTCATCTGAGACTACTATGGGAATTGGTGGACATACTGGCTGCACCCCTGGCGGAGCTCTTCAACAGGTCACTTGAGACAGGGAGGGTACCTAGGGATTGGCAAGAGGCACATGTGGTGCCAATCCACAAAGGGGGGTCGAGGGAAGTACCAGGTAACTATAGACCCATCAGCTTGACCTCGGTGGTGGGAAAATTAATGGAGAGTATACTAAAGGAACGATTGGGGGTGTACTTGGAGGAGGTGGGAGGTCTGGATAGTCGACAACATGGGTTTGTGCCTGGCAGATCATGTCAAACCAATCTTGTGGAGTTCTATGAATGGGTAACATCAGAACTGGACAGGGGGAAAGCCTGTGGATGTATTATTCTTTGACTTCAGCAAGGTGTTTGACTCTGTCCCCAACAATGGTCTGGTGAGGAAACTGATGGGGTTAGGAGTAGGCCCTTTGATGGTCAGATGGATTGAAAACTGGCTAGCTGGATGCACCCAGAGAGTAGTGGTCTGTGGGGAGCTCTCGAACCCTAGAGAGGTAGGTAGTGGGGTACCGCAGGGCTTGGTCCTGGGTCCGAACCTGTTTAATGCATACATATCAGACATCAGGGAGGGTATAGGGTGTGAAATGAGTCTCTTCACGGATGACTCCAAGATGGGAGCAGTAGTTGAGGGAGAAGAGGGGAGGTTGGCCCTGCAAGGGGACCTGGACACCCTGGAAAGCTGGGCTCACACATGGAAATTAAATTTCAATATCACTAACTGCAAGGTGTTGCATCTTGGTCGGGGAAACCCTAAACACAGGTACACCCTGGGAGGGGAGACGCTGGAGGCCTCAATAGGGGAAAAAAGACCTAGAGGTCATGGTGGATGCACGTATGAATAACTCTGAGCAGTGCAGTAGAGCGGTTAGCAAGGCAAACAGGATGTTGGGATGCATCGTAAGGGGGATCACCTCTAGGAGCAAGGAAGTGATTCTGCTGCAGTACAATGGACTGGTTAGACCACACCTTGAGTACTGTGTACAGTACTGGAGACCACACTTGAAGAGGGACATACAGCTCCTGGAGAGGGTACAGAGGAGGGCAACTAAGATGATACGAGGCTAGGGATTTGACATATGAGGACAGACTTGAGGAGCTCTGCCTGTTTTCATTAGAGGAGAGGAGAGACAGGGGGGACATGATTGAGGTCTTCAAGTACGTCCAGGGAATAAATAGGGTAAATATGGAGGGAATCTTTAGATTAAAGCAGGGAGGTATCACCAGAGGGCATGGTTTGAAGTTAGAAGGTGGAAGGGTGAGGGGGGAAAAGAGGAGGAGGTTTTTCACTGAGAGGGTGATGGACCCTTGGAATGCACTGCCTGGTGAGCTGGTTCAGAGATCCACAGTGGAGGGCTTCAAGAGAGGGTGGGACAGACACAGTAAGTGGATGTATCAGATGATGACCTGTCCCGGGGGGATGGATGATAGGGGTTTCTGGAGCACAAGGGATGGGAGGGCCTCAGCACCCAACTAAGGAGCTACGGTTCGAGCAGACTCAATAGACCGTAAGGCCTAATCTGCTGGCAAATAGTATGTTAGTATGTTAGCTTTCGGGGCCTCACAGGTCCCTTCTTCAGGTGAACAGCAAAACTGAGCAACATAAGCAGTATTTATATCCACTGTGGAACAATTAAAAAACAGGAAGTGAAGTAGGAAGGTGATAAAGGGGACTAGAGATGAAAGTCTAAGATGCAAAGTAAAAAATAATGAGAAGAAATGGGAAGGGGGCTTAATGGGAACAGGTCAGTAGGAGATGAAAGGAAGCTGAAGGGAAGACAAAGGCACACAGATAGGATCTGAGATCAGAGGCTGACTGTAAGGGTAGAATAGACAGGAGGTGCCTAAGAGATGCAAGGAAGTCAAGAAATTAGGAGAAACAAAAGAAAAAAGGCCTAGATAAACAGAGTGTGAGGTAGTAAAAACAGAGGTGTGAAAACAATCAGGAGTGGGTGGGACTGAGATAAAGAGTTAGTAGGAGAGGCAAGGAGGATGTGAGGTACAGGTAAAACAACCAGATTAGGTAGAATTCAGAAAAAATAATAATAAGAGAAATACAGAACCAAAGTGTGATAAATAATGACATGATTTAGTTCACAATAAAAAAACAATGACAGTTTACCACAGTGTGTCATGAAACCAATGTCCCAACTCAGTCCAGAAATGTTAGATTTAAATTAATATATTTCATTTCCCATGTCCTTCTGTCCTGTGTGTTTCTGAAGTTGCTTCTTATTATCAAGACAAATAAATCCAAGAGAGAGTGATTTATTTGTGAAAAATGGTTTCCTACGGGTGAAAGTCCAAGAGGGTAGCATCTTTCAAAAAAAGAGGTGTGCAAAAACAAGGGGGCACAATTTGAAGATAGGGGCGACTCAGAGGTAATTTAAGGAAGTATTTTTTCACAGAGAGGGTTGTGGATGCATGGAACGGCCTTCCGGAGGAGGTTGTGGAGTCAAAAACAGTGGTGGAATTCAAGCATGCATTGGACAGTCATAAGGCAATTCTAGGGGATGGGGGTAGGAAAAAGTAGGCTGCTGGTTTACTAGGATCTGCAGCTTATCCAGTAGGCAGGGAAATGGGCAGACTGGGTGGGCCAAGCGGTCCTTATCTGCCATCAAATTCTATGTTTCTATGTTTCTATGTTATGTTTCTATGTTTCTATGTGTGCTGCTAATCTGGTTTACTATTGTGTGACTGTGGTGATTCATCCTGGTTTTCAGCAGTTTACTAGTTTCCCCAATATAACATCCATTTGTGTACTTCTTACATTGAGTTAGGTAAATCACATTGCTGGATTGACATGCGTAAGATCCGTTAATTTGTATTATGTTTTTCTGGCTTGTCTTGATGGTCGCCTCTGTGCATATGTGGGTGCAGGTCTTACATCTTGCCATGTTGCATGGTGTTGTCCCTCTTCTGGTTATTTTGATCTGCTGGAAGTTTTTTATGAATTATTATGCTTGAGAGGCAGGTGGTTCAGGGAAGATGTCCTTCAGTGTGTCATCTTCTCTCAGCATGAGTTGTAGCTCTTTGATAATTTCCTGAAGGGGTTTTAACATGGGGCTGTAAGTGACCACTAGCAGTGTGCAGTCAGTTTGATGTCTTTGCCTGTATTCCAGCAGATTGTCCCGTGGTATTTGTATGGCCTGTTCAAATTCGATGTCAATTTGTCTTGGAGAGTGGCCCTGCTGAATTAGGGAATTCCGAAGTGTGGAGAGATATCTGTCTCTTGTTCTGTCATCAGAGCAGATTCCATGCTATCGAATCTCCTGACTATAGATTACAGATTTTTTTTGTATGATTTTGGGTGGAAGCTGGAATTATACAGGTAGTGGTGTCTGTCAATGGGTTTTCTGTAAAGAACAGTTTGTATATGTCCATTTTAGTGATACTGACTGTGGTGTCAAGAAAATGTATGTTGGTGGTGGAGTATTCAATAGTGAGATGTGTGGAATGATGAAAGATGTTAAAATCATGATGAATTTTTTTGAGAGAATCACCTTCTGTCCAAATCAAGAATATGTCATCAATAAATTGGAGGTAGACAGATGGTTTGTAAGGGTGGTGTTTAAAAAATCATCCTCTAAGCAGGCCATGAAAAGACTGGCACATTGTGATGCCATTTTAGTGCCCATGGCTGTCCCCATGATCTGCAAAAAGTGCTTGCAATTAAAGGTGAAGTTGTGTGTCAAAATGAATTTTATTGTGGTACTGATGGTGGTTTCTGGATTGTCTCCTGTGGATGTGTTTTCCTTTAAAAATGTTTGACATGCTGCTAAGCCATCTTTATGTGGGATATTAGAGTACAGAGCATCTGTTTACAGCCTGGGAGTCAGCAGCATCAGCCTGATACAATCTACTATACTGCAGTAAACAGTAAGTAAAAATTAATGTTTTTCCATACACATTGCAAATTGGGATCAGCCCCACTGAATGTGTGGCTCTTAGTGAAGACTGTTCCCCTTTTAATACATGCACTGAGATCACTCTTAGGTTGCAAGAGTTGTCTCACTTACATTCATTGGGTATCAGAACAGATTTTCATATCCTGAGAATGCATGTGAGTGGATGTATTAACATAAAGTGTAATGTCTGATCTGTGAAGTTATTATTTTTCTGTGTATTTTTTCAATAGGTATATCCAAAGTGATAATTATTTCATTCTGATACCTTTTGCTACAAGAGTCCACAGGAATTAAGGAAATAATTAAACAGCACTAAAGGCTTGGGGCCTGATTTCCAATGGAAGACATGCTTCACAAGTAATGGAACTGCTCACGTACGAATATACAAACATACGACTGAGCCAACAGAAAAAGGTCTTGAGGTCTATCATGTTTGTTCGAGTTTGAATACCTCACAGTATTTACTGAGGATCTGTCCCTGTACCGTTATCCATTCCTCCTTCCCATTGACGCCCCCACCCCCCTCCATGCAACTTTCCTCATAATCTGTCCCAACCTCTTTTGAAGCTGTCCACAGTCTTCAGGGAGACCACTTTCTCTGGCAACTCATTCCATTTTGCCACCACCCTCTCTATGAAAAAGTGTCTTCTCATATCCCTCTTGACTCTTTCCCCCACCAGCTTATCAATCAATCAATCAATCAATAAATCAATCAATCAAACTTTGTTTTTACCATGAGAAACACCATTGAGAAAAACTAATTTGCAAGATGGTCCTGGGAGGACTAGCACAATTTTAAATACATAATACAATGAATAAGGCAGAAAAAAAGATACAAAAAATACACATGGTACCCTCGGAGCTCACTTTGTTGAAACCATCAAGGTATTTAAAGATTTTGATCACGTCATTCCTTTGTCTTCTGCTCTCCAGGGATTACATGTTGAGATCTCTGAGTCCCTCCCCATGTGGTCTGCCTTGCTGTCTCTGGATCATCTTGACTGCTCTTCTGTGGACCGTTCACAGCAGGTTGAGGTCTTTCTTTACGTAAGGGTATAAATACTGCACACTGTACTCAAGATGTGGCCAAACCAGTAATCTGTAAAGTGGCAAAATGACCTCCACTTTCCTACTGGTTATACCTCTGGCTGTACAGCCCTGCATCTAATTCACTTTGGCTGCCACTCTCCTGCAGTGTGATGAGTGCTTTAAGTCATTCATAACTATCACACCCAAGTCCTTTTCCTCTTCTGACTTGGTAGCTTGCACACCTCACAATCAGTATTTGGCCTCCAGGTTCTTCGACCCCACGTGCATTACCTTACACTTTTTGGTATTGAATCCCAGTTGACAAATACCTGACCACCTCTCCAGCTTGGCCAGGTTTTCTCTAATGTCTTGTCTCCCCCTTCCATGTCCACTCTCCCAAAGAGCTTTGTGTCATCTTCAGACAGGCACATCTAACCTTTTATATGAACATACAAAATTACCAGCAGATACAGGCCAAATGGTCTAGCTAGTCTGCTCGAGTGTGCAGCACTTAAGCCCATTAGACTGCAGCTGCCCCCCTTCCATTAACTCTTCCCTTCCCCAACTGCTTCCCCCGGTATGTACTTTCCCCTTGAATTTGTCCCAACCCCTCTTGAAGCACCCCACAGTCTGCACCGATACGAGTTGCTCAAGCATGGGCAGACTAGGTGGGCCAAGCAGTCCTTATTTGCCGTCAAATTCTATGTTTCTATGTTTCTGAGCAGTGCATTCCACTCTGTTCCACTCTTTCAGTGAAGTAGTGCCTCCTCCTTTCCCTCCTAAATCTGCCCCCCTTTAACTTCAGAGAGTGTTCTATGGTATTTCTTCCATTCTGGAGATTGAATCCACCCTGGAAGCCTACTCTGTTCATCCCCTTCAGGTACTTGAAGGTCTCAATCATGTCCCTGCACTCTCTTCTATCCTCCAGTGTATACATGTTGAGCTCTTTTAGTCTTTCCTCGTAGGTTCTATCTCCCAACCCCTGTATCATCCTTGTTGCTTTTCACTGCACTGCCTCTAGTAGTTCGATATCCCTTTTCAAGTACGGGTGCAAGAACTGCACACAGTACTCCAAGTGTGGCCTCACCAGGGACCTATATAGGGGCAATATGACTTCACTACATCTGGATGTAATCCCCCTTGCTATGCACCCTAGCATACTGTTAACCTTAGCCACTGCCTTCCTACACTGGGCTGAGTGGTTTAATTCCCTGGTCACCAGCACCCTGCGATCCTTCTCCTCGTTGGAAGTGGACAGTTTGATACCATCCATCCAGTAACTGCATCCTAGGTTTTTGGCTCTGAAATGCATCACCTTGCACTTCTTGGCATTGAACCCAAGCTGCCAGGTGTGTGACTACTCCTCGAGTCTTGCCAAGTCCTCCTGCAGTAATTTTCCACCCTCCTCCCCATCCACCTCAGCACAGAGCTTAGTATCATCGGCGAAGAGGCTGATCTCATTCTTGATCCCAACCGCTATGTCTGCAATGAAAATCTTAAACAGGACTGGTCCCAGTACCGATCCCTGTGGGACAACACTTGTCACTGCCCTGGGCTCTGATGCTTCTCCCCCCACAACTACCCTCTGTTGCCTGTCCCTCAGCCAGTTTTCTACCCATCAGGCTAGCTTCCACCCTATTCCAAGACTCCTCAACTTGAAGGTTGATTCCGTATGGCACTGAATTGAAGGCCTTGCTGAAATCCAGGAAGACTACATCTACAGCAAGGCTCTCATCCAGTGCCCTCATGACCCAGTCAAAAAAATCAACCAAGTTTGTGTGACAGGATCTGCCAGCAATGAACCTGTGCTATCTGTCATCTTGCAGATCATTATCCACAAAAAACTGCACCAGCATTTCTTTGAGGATAGATTCCATCAGTTTCCCCACAATTGCGGTGAGGCTCACTGGTCTACAGTTCCATGGTTCACCCTTGGGCCCACTTTTGTGGAGAGGTACCACGCGTGCCTCTCTCCAGTCTCTGGGCACACATCCTGTATTTAGTGAGGTGTTGAACAGATCCACCAGTGGCTATGCCAGGACCTCTGTCAGCTTGCTCAGCACCCTGAGATGTACCCCGTCTTGCCAGGGTGCCTTGTCTACCCTTAAGGACCTTATCCCATCTGCAATGATGCTGACAAAGGTATTAACACTGGACTGAGCACCAAGCCCTTTGGGAGACCACTAATGACTGGTCTAGCCTCCAAAAACTTCCTTCCACCCACGACCCTCTGAATTCTATCTTGTATCCAGTTTCTAACCCACATTGCCAGTTTTGCCCCTACCCACAAGTCCTCCAGCTTCCTAATTAATCTCTTGTGTGGAACAAAGTCAAAGGTCTTACTGAAATATTGATATGAGATGTCCACTGCGTGGCCCCTGTCCACTGTCCCAGTCACCTAGTCAAAGAAATCAATCAGATTGGTCTGGCAGGATCCCCCTGACATGAACACATGCTATATTTCATTTTGGAGTTCATTTTCTTCCAGAAAGCTTACCAGTCTTTCTTTCAGTATGATTTCCACCAGCTTCCTCACTGTCAAGGTCAGGTTGACCACCCAATAGTTAACAGCACCATGCCATGGTCCATTCTTGTTTAGTGGTACAATACGTGCTGTCCTCCAGTCCAGGGATAATTCCCCCTCTCCAAAGAGGTGTTAAATGGGTCTGCCATGAGACCCACCAGCACATCAGCCAACTCCTTCAGCACCATCAGAGGTACAGCATGTCATCCAGTCTTGGGGACTTGTCTACCCTCAGGGCCATTAAGTCTTTCCTCACCCTGCCAATTTCAATCTCCCCATCTATAACCCCTCCTGCCATGTTTCCTACCCCCTTCCTCACCTAGGGTACTTGGCCAACTTTATCCTTGGTGAAGACTGAGCAGAAGTACTTGTGACATACTTCTGCTTTGTCCCCACTACCCTCTACCCATTTCCTCCTTCTTCACCCTGACTATCCCAGTTTTCCCTGATGTACTGGAAGAAGGCCTTCTGCCCATTCCCCCCCCACCCCACTATCTGCAGCCCTCTCTTGGCCTTTGCCAGTCATACTACCCTTCCTGCCTCCTTTGCCTTAGTATAGTAGTCTTCCCTGCCCTCATCCCTCTGGGTGTATTTATACTTCTTGCAGGCTGTCTTATTCTCTACCACCTGGGCTACCTCCCTATCAAACTAGCTAGGCTTCTTTGCTCTAGATTATTTGCTGTTTATGTTGGCACACTTGTTAATGGTTCTCAACAGCCCTTCCTTGATAATGACCACTTTCTGGCCTGCCCCCATTTCCTTCCTGATCCCAGCAAGGTGTTCACCCAGTATCTCCCCCATCCTAGTTTATTCTGCCTTCCTGAAGTCTAGCACACTTGTTTTTGTTGCAGTCTTCTGTCTGTCCATGTCCAGGTAAAACCACACAGTGTGACGGTCACTTCCTGCAAGTGGTGCTTCCCCCTTTACCTCTTGGACATGTGCATCATTAGTCAGAACCAGGCCCAGTATGGCCCTCTCCCTGGTGGACTCCAGGACACATTGTGTCAGGAACCCACTTTGGAGTGCATCCAGCAGCACCTGAGTCCTGGTACAGGTGGCGACAGGGATCTTTCAATCTACCCCAAGGAGACTGAAGTCCCTCATAATCACTTCTTGCCCCCTGCTGACCATCCACAATTTTGAGCCCCAGTTCCTAGTCTAATTTCTCATCTTTGGTCAGTGTTCTGCACACCACTCCAATCCTAAGCTTTTTGCTTTTTGTTGATTTACCTCTGTCCTGTAACCATCTCCTCCTCTCTTGTACAGGTTATCCCTTCCCTCACAGAGACACTCCTCCCCCCTCTTTCTACCCCATCCCTCCTTTACAGCTTTGGAACAGGGATTCAGTTAAAATTTGCTTTGTGGAAGTCACAAATGTCCATGAGTCCAAATGTGGATATCATGCCTGTGTTTCTGGGTCAAAATACTCCTCAGCTCCCAAACTGCTGAAGTTAAGATTAGGCTTGTGTGGATACTCTCTGTTTAGTTTCCAACAGTTTGGATTCTGAGGGCACACACTCTGGAACTACAGCGGATAGAACACTATCCAAATCCATTCTTTAGGCTTTACAGAGCAGATATATTTAGTTATAGAATGGGGTCTGACCAGTTCTGCCTTCCGAATGGTTGATGCATAGTCACTGGGGGTGTACTGGTGGGGTAAAACGTATGGCTAGGGTTTATGTTAGCCCCAAAAATGTAATGCATCAGGTCTGAAGTACATTATACAAATCAAATACAGCCCTATGACAAATCACAAGTACCCCTTCACACCCACGCTACACAGACAAGAAAGCTAACAAAAGCTTCCCATTGCATGCAGTGCCCCAACTCACAAAAAAAACACAATTTCATTAAAGAGCAGCTGATGGCTTTGGGAACATTACGGGAAACAAAATATTCAGGCACATTGCAGCTTGTATGTCATATATCTTCTAAAGAGTTCTCATCTAAGTTGTTTATTACAGAAGAAATTCCCACAAAAACAAGATCTTCACCTCTTAAAGTTCATCTTCCTTCATAGATTGACATTATAATGCTTTATTTTTACATCAGTCCGTTGCCATGGAAATAGAAACATACATAGAAACATAGAATTTGATGGCAAATAAGGACCGTTTGGCCCACCCAGTCTGCACATTTCCCCTACCTAATGGATAAGCTGCAGATCCTAGTTAACCAACAGCCTACTTCCTCCTACCCCAACCCCTAGAATTGCCTTATGTCTGCCCCATGTATTCTTGAATTCTCCCACTATTTTTGACTCCATAACCTCCACAGGAAGGCCGTTCTATGCATCCACAACCCTTTCTGTGAAAAATACTTCCTCACATTACCTCTGAGCCTTCCACCTTCTATCTTTAAATTGTGTCCCCATGTTCTTGCACATCGCTTTTTCTGAAAGATGCTACTCTCCCGGACTTTGCTGATTCACTTGATGTACTTGGAAGTTTCTATCATGTCCCCCCTGGCCCTCATTTCCTCAATGGTATACATACTAAGCTCCTTAGGTCTCTCTTCATATGTCTTCTGGTGAAGACACTGCACCATTTTAGTTGCCCTCCTGTGGACTGCCTCCATCCTGTCTATGTCGTTGAGGAGACTGGGTCCCCAAAACTGCATGCAGTACTCCAGATGGGGTCTCACCAGCTATCTGTACAGAGGGATAACAACTTCCTGTTTTCTACTGGTGATGTCTCTTCCTATACATCCCAATATCCCCCAGCCCTCCTTACTGCCCTCTCACATTGCTTGCCCACCTTTAGGTCATCTGATATGACTACCCCCAGGTCCCTTTCCATTTTTGTTGTTATTAGTATCTCGCCCCCATAGTGTACTCTTCCCCTGGGTTTTTGTTTCCCAGATGCATTACTTTGCACTTCTTAGCATTGAATCTAAGCTGCCATATCTTTGACCATTCGTCCAACCTTGCCAAGTCCCTTCTCATCCTTTTCACCCCACCTTGTGTATCAACCTTTTTGCAGATCTTTGTGTCATCTGCAAAGAGTCATACGTTTCCTTCCAGTCCTTCTGCAATGTCACTTATAAAGACATTGAAGAGGACTGGTCCTAGAACTGAACCCTGCAGTACCCCACTAGTACCCCCCTTTCTTCAGAGTGGACTCCATTTACTATTACCCTCTGTGTCCTGTTCTCCAGCAAGTTGTTTACCCAGGCTACCATCTTGGGACCCACTCCCAGGCTGGCTAACTTGTATATTAATCTTTTGTGTGGGACTGTGTCAAATGCCTTGCTAAAGTCTAGGTATACCATATCCACAGCCCCTCCCTGATCTACTACTTTGGTCACCCAGTCAAAGAAATCTATTAGATTCATCTGACATGACCTTTCTGCTGTGAATCCATGTTGCCTTGGGTCCTGTGCCCCTTTGGCCTCTAGGTACTCAACAATTCTTTCCTTAAGAAGTCATTCCATCATTTGTCCCTATCACTGAGGTCAAACTAACAGGTCTGTAGTTTCCTGCCTCTGCCCTGCTTCCACTTTTGTGAAGTGGAATCACATCTGCCCTACTCCAGTCCTCAGGTACCACCTCATCCTCCCATGATTTGTTAAAGAGGGTAGTCAGTGGTGTCACTAGTTCTACCCTTAGTTCTTTCAGAATTCTGGAATGAATCCCATCAGGCCCATTGCTTTGCCCACCTTCAGTTTTAAGAGTTACATAGATACATAGACAGTGTCGGCAGATAAGGGCCTATGGCCCACCCAGTCTGCCCATTTGAGCGTGGAAGTTCAGTTTGTTTTCCTAGAAGTCTGTTGCCCTTACCCCTGACCTCTAGAATTCCTTTATGTCTATCCCATGCATTCTTAAATCCTGTGATTGTTTCAGCCCCCACCACTTCCTCTGGCAGGGTGTTCACTTGTCCACCACCCGTTCTGTGAAGAAATTCTTTCTCATGTTTCCTCTGAATTGTCCTCCTCCAACTTCATCCCATGCCCTCTAGTCCTGGAACATCTTTTTGCTTAAAAATAGTGTTTTCCTGCCCTGTTCCTCCCTGTAAGATACTTGTATGTCTCTATCATATCCCTCTCTCCTCCTCTCCTCCAGGAGTACATGTTCAGTTCCTTCAACCTGTCTTCATAGGACTTGTGATGCAATCCATGCACCATCTTTGTTGCCCTCCTCTGAACCTTCTCTACCCTGTCTATGTCCTTACGTAGGTATGGTCTCCAGAACTGTACACTGTACTCTAGGTGGGCCTCACTAGTGTCTTGTATAGCGGAATTATGACCTCCCTTTTCCTGCTGGTGATGCCCCTGCCTATATATCCCAGCATCCTATTTGCTTTACCTGCTGCCTTGTCACACTGTTTCCACTTGAGGTCATCAGAGATGACAACCTCAAGATCCTTTTCCTGCTTGGTGCAAGCTATATCCTCACCCCCATCTGATATATTGTGCCAGGGTTTTTGTGCTCCATATGCATTATCTTGCACTTCTTTGCATTGAATTTCAACTGCCAAACCCTTGACCATTCTTCAAGTTTCTGCAGGTCACTTCTCATTCTGTCTACACCCTCTGGTGTGTCTACTCTGTTACAGAGCTTTGTGTCATCAGCGAACAGTGAAATTCTGCCTTCTACAGGCTACAGGCTGCAATTTTCAAAGACACAAAGCACATTTGCTGGAGCTGGAAGGATACTGCTTTCTTCAACTGCGAGCTGTGTGAGAAATTCTATATTGCACTTGATATCTGCAACAAACGTGCACTTTTGCTTAATTCTGTGGGAGGTGAAAATAACTACCCTTGGTAATTGCTTTTTATTCACATATTTATTTAGGGTTTAACCAAGAAGGGGCTTGTAAACTCTGTTTATCTTGTTAGTAACTTCAGAAGGATTTAAATACTGCATTTGGGTAGGTCCTTGGAGGTAGCTTGATTGTCTACTAGGATTTGCTGACAGTTAAACTATTTTTTTAAATTTCAGGTGGCTGAGCAGTTGAAAAAGAAACTTGCAAACTCTGCTTATCTTGGAAGTAACCTCATAAGTGTTTAAATACTTCATTCTGGTTGTCCCTTGGGGGTAGCTGGATGGACTACTAGGCTTTTGGGACTGAAACTATTTTTAAATAATGTACTGGTGCGTAGGAGTTTGTGATAGTTAAACTCTTTTTAAACAGAGTTACTGGGGTTAAGGAGTGGTCACAGAAAATCCTGCAGTGTGAACTGAAACACAGACAGCCTTAGGGGCAGGACATTGTTTTCAGACCAAACAGGTTGTATTGGAAAAGGAAGGACTACATATAACCATTGGCAACAAATTGCCCTGGGTGGAGATATCCAGACTAGATCAGATTACTATAAGTCACTACAGGCTGCAATTTTCAAAGACACAAAGCACATTTGCTGGAGATGGAAGGATACTGCTTTCTTCAACTGCGAGCTGTGTGAGAAATTCTATATTGCACTTGATATCTGCAACAAACGTGCACTTTTGCTTAATTCTGTGGGAGGTGAAAATAACTACCCTTGTAATTGCTTTTATTCACATATTTATTTAGGGTTTAACCAAGAAGGGCTTGTAAACTCTGTTTATCTTGTTAGTAACTTCAGAAGAATTTAAATACTGCATTTGGGTAGGTCCTTGGAGGTAGCTAGATTGTCTACTAGATTTGCTGACAGTTAAACTATTTTTAAATTTCAGGTGGCTGAGCAGTTGAAAAGAAACTTGCAAACTCTGCTTATCTTGGAAGTAACCTCATAAGTGTTTAAATACCTTCATTCTGGTTGTCCTTGGGGGTAGCTGGATTGACTACTAGGCTTTTGGGACTGAAACTATTTTAAATAATTTACTGGTGCATAGGGAGTTTGTGATAGTTAAACTCTTTTTAAACAGAGTTACTGGGGTTAAGGAGTGGTCACAGAAAAACCTGCAGTGTGAAACAGGAAAAGACGGTCTTTCAAGCAACAGAGGGTGGTGGATTAAGGTTTACGTTTGTTTGTTACAATTCTTAAGATTTTCAGTGCAGGAAGAGTTTAAAGCACAGCTGACTTATTTTGGGCGGACAGCTCTCAGGCACAAACCACCAGGCCTGTTTTGGGGCTGGGAAGGTTTACCTGTGTCTGACTTGGATGTGGATTTTTCTCTGATTGATTAGCAGGGTATTTCTCTATCAAATTGTTGTGTAGGGCATCTTCCTGACAGGAAGGCACTCATTGCAGCAGTGGGTCAGAGCTTCTAGCTGATTGTTTTGCGAGGCACAGTTTAGGCCCAACCCTTCCCACCCTCACCCCACCCACCCTGGAAATAGTTCCTTTATACCTGGGGTTCTGACATCATTTCCTCAAGAGTGCAGGTGCATGTCACTGTCATATTCTCTCTAGCACACTGCACTGACAATATAGCATAAACATTGTATAATATAAATATATATTTCTACATTACAAACCAATCACACAAAAAAAATGGGGGAGTAGTGCAATGTAATGGCTGTGGGGCAGCAGTCTTCCGGGAGTCTTTCTGGAGGCTGAGATGCTGCCCTATTTGCAGACAACTGTCTACCCTGAGGGAGGAGTTGCCCGTCTTCAGGCCACACTGGACAGTAGTACAGGACCTTCCCCAGGCCACAATGGACAGTAGGAAGGAACCTCCCCATCCAGGGAGCACCAGAACCACCACCACTACCTCAGAGGTTGCAAAGAAAGCACAGCAGTTGGACCACAGTGGGCTCAGGGAGGATGAGGATGGTGAAATGAGGCACACCCAGTCAGATGTTACACCACAATCCATACGCCATTCTGGGGCATAGCTCCCCTACAGATACACCGCAGAGGAGACTAAGGAGGCTGAGGACAACTGTCACAGGGAGGCCCACAGGAAGGAGGCAGAGGACACCACAAGGAAAGGAAGCAGCTCCTGGTGGGGGACTCCAATTATTAGGGGGTAGAACTGGGAGGAGCTGGGAAATCTGAAGTAGGTGCCTGCCTGGTGCCATGGCTTGAGGGACAGGAAGCATCCTCAGGATCACAACAACAGCTGCAAGGGATTCTGAGCTGGACGTAATTGTCCACCTAGGGACAAATGACTTGGCTCATCATGAGGTTAGAGCAGTGCAGGAGGACATTGCAGAGTTGGGGAGGGCCTAAGACAAGTAGCAAACACAGTATCCTTCTCAGAGGTGCTGCCTGTCAAAGGCATGGGGAGGCGAGGGTAATTGGCACCATGCAGTTTAATGAATGGTTGAAAAATGGTGCGGAGCACAGGGGTTTGGCTTCATTGGGACTGGGGTTCCACCTGGAGGAACACTAGCCTATACTGGCAGGATGGTCTGCATCTGTCCAGGAAGGAACAAGTCTTTGAGCAATCGGTTTAAATGCTTCATTGGCAAGCTTTTAAACTAGTCAATGGGGAGGCACTGACAAGCAGCAGAAAAATCCCAGCCTCTCCCTACAAAACAGGGTACTAAATGAGAAAAAGACCAAGGTAGAACGGTCAGTGGGGGATGCTGCAACAGAAGGTAAGGCCATCAAAAAATGGAGAGCAATGAGTACCAATGCCCGTAGTCTAGGTAACAAGCTTCCTGAATTAGTGGCCTTGATGGAGGAGGAACATCTGGATATCGTGGCAGTCACAGAAACATGGTACACACAAAACCATGACTGGGACGTAAACATACCAGGATACACTATCTACAGGAGGGACAGGGAGGGTAAAGAGGAGGAGTAGTTCTTTACATAAGGGAAGGAATAAAAGCAACAGAACAAAAGGGTAAACAGGGAGGAGAAGAAGCACTGTGGGTAAATTTGGAGACAGGCAATGGCACCACAATCCGCACTAGGGTTGTATACAGACCCCCTTCTCAGGGGAAGGAAATGGACAAGGAAATGATAGAAAGTATACTTAGAATGGCAGAAAAAGGGGAGATATTGCTGATGGGTGATCTGAATATGCCAGATGTTAACTGGAGCGCAGTTGCAGCTGCCACTTGAAGAGTGCAGTTATTCTAGATGCCCTACAGGGGCATGCCTTAGACAACTAGTACTGGAGCCCACTCAGAGGGAGCAATATTAGACTTGATACTCTCAAATGGAGATGGAGAGAGGATCACAGATGAGAAGTGGGTAGCCATCTGGGAACTAGCAACCATCGAACAGTATGGTTCACAATAAACACAGCAATAGAGTCAAGCCATACAAAGACAAAAGTACTGGACTTTAGGAGGGCTGACTTTGCCAAAATGGGTGAGTGCCTAAGGAATGCACTAGCAAATGGGTGGGAAGGAGGGGTGGAAGAACAATGGGGAATAATAAAAACTGCCATCACAGAGGTAACGAGATATGCATTTTTGTGTGGTTTGGTTCTGCTCTTTCTGTGATTTCAAACCACAATGACTGGTGGTCACTGTTACCCAGGTGCTCCCCCACTGTTACCCCCATCACACTGTCCCTGTTTGTGAGCACAAGGTCCAGTATTGCCTTCTGTCGAGTTGGTTCCATGACCAGTTGCTTGAGGAAGGCACCCTGAAGGGATTCCAGGATAAATCTGCTCCTAGTTCTTTCTGAACTCTTTCTTCTGTGAATGGGCTGCTATCAACCCCCCTATCCAGAGTGTTTCTGTTGTTTGGTTTAGGTATCTCCCCTACTTCACTTGTGAATACTGAGCCAAAATATTTGTTTAATATCTTTGCCTTTCCACAGTCATCCTCTGCCCACCCCCTCGCCTTTATTAAGCCTCACTATCCCTCCCTTGTTCTTCCTTCATTCCCTGATGTACCTATAAAAGGTTTGAACCCCCTTCTTAACTGAGTTGGCTATCTTTTCCTCGGTTTGGGCCTTTGCTGTTCAGACTGCCTTCCCTGCTTTCTTCTGCTTTAACTGCTAATGACTGACAATTAACTGATAATAACAGTGATGTCACAAACAGAGTATTATGGTGTCATGTTGGGAAGAAGCAAAGTAGATGATCAACCCTCAAGGAACAACCAACCTGTTGTTATGCATATGACCTCAGTAATAAATAGTGGGGATAAGAAATGCAGAGCTAATGAGAAATCTAAGCTGTTTTGTGTCCAAATGATGTTTTTCAAAGTTCTTCTTGAAGCATCGGTGGCTCTTTAAATCAAAACACACCAACCTTGCCCCAATCCAACACAGAAACCAGAAATAGTATATAACCAGATTTGTGAGTTTGTTTCCTCTGATTCACGGTTTACACACCATTGTGCATTATATCATGAATTGAATTGGTTTTCTTTTACATTTAAATGTTCACGTGTTAGGCTTCTTGCATTTTGGCTATTCTATACAGGATTTACTCCTTTTCACTTCAAATCTATTTTGGGTTATCTGATACCATGTCATGTTACCAGGTCTACTATTAACAGTAAATTCAAAACTCCACTTTATCACACTGCCAAAGGCCAACAGGTGTTTTGTATTTAAGTCCACTGTGGATTGGAATCTTTTGCCAAGTGAATTTCATCAACCTATGTCCTATCCTAGGATCAAGACAAGGTCATTTAACTGTTGTTGCTTTGTTTAATGTGACTCTTTATAGTTATTATCTTGTAGTTTGTGAATCTGAATGTATATTGCAATTTATTTACAGTCTAATATTTTTCAAGTCAAACTACCTCTTGCTGGGAGCTGCAATACTGAACATAGGATTTGCAAGAAAGCGAGTTGTGCTCATAACAGAGGGAGGTGAACCTTACAATTGTCTTTGGTTTGTAGCAGATATTCTGCAGGTGGAGGCTACTTCTAACTGAAAGATGAAATAAGGAACTTAGAATTATCAGGAAAAGACAATCTTGTTACAATTCTTAAGATTTTCAGTGCAGGAAGAGTTTAAAGCACAGCTAACTTATTTTGGGGCTGACTGCTTTCACAGCACAAACCACCAGGCTGTTTTGGGGCTGGGAGGTTTACCTGTGTCTGACTTGGATGTCTGGATTTTTCTCTGTTTGATTAGCAGGGATTTTCTGTCAAATTGTTGTGTATGGTATCTTGCTGACAGGAAGGCACTCATTGCAGTGGTGGGTCAGAGCTCTTAGCTGATTGTTTTGTGAGGCACAGTTTAAGCCCAACCCCTTCCACCCCTCACCCCACCCACCCCTGGAAATAGTTCCTTTATACCTGGGGTTCTGACATCATTTCCTCAAGAGTGCAAGGTGCATATCAGTGTCATATCCTCTCTAGCACACAGCACTGAAAATATAAGCATACACATTGTGTACTATATAAATTTCTATTTAACAAACCAATCACACACACAAACACACACACACACACAAAAAAGTACATAATCATGTGGGGAGAAGTGCAACGTAATGGCTGTGGGGCAGCAGTCTTCCGGGAGTCTTTCTGGAGGCTGAGATGCTGCCCTATTTGCAGACAACTCTCTGCCCTGAGGAAGGAATTTGCCTATCTTCAGGCCACACTGGAAAGCAGTAAGGGAACCTTCCCCCAGGCCACACTGGATGGTAGGAAGGGAACCTCCCCATCCAGGGAGCAGCAGAGCCACCACCACTACCTCAGAGGTTGCAAAGAAAGCACTGCAGTTGGACCACAGTGGGCTCAAGGAGGGTGAGGATCGTGGAACAGAGGCACACCCAGTCAGTTGTTCCAGTCCACAATCCATACACCAATATGGGAGAGCACAGCTCCCCTATGGATGCACCCACAGAGGAGATTAAGGAGGCTGAGGACACCTGTCACAAGGGAGGCCCACAGAAAGGAGGCAGAGGACACCAAAAGGAAAGGAAACAGCTCCTGGGGGGACTCAATTATTAGGGAGATAGAACTGGGGGGAGCAGGGAAAACTGAAGTAAGGTGCCTGCCCGGTGCCATGGCTTAGAGGGACAGGAAGTGCATCCTCAGGATCATGAGAAAAGCTGCATGGGAGTCTGAGCTGGACGTCATTGTCCACCTAGGGACAAATGACTTGGCTCAACATGAGATTAGAACAGTGCAGAAGGACTTTGTAGAACTGGGGAGGGGCCTATGACAAGTAGCACACACAGTATCCTTCTCAGAGGTGCTGCCTGTCAATGGCATGAGTGAGGCAAGGGTACTTTGCACCATGCAGTTTAATGAATGGTTGAAAAATGGTGTGAGCACAGGGTTTGGCTTTACTGGGGACTGGGGTTCCACCTGAGGACACAAGCCTATACTGGCAGGATGGTCTGCATCTGTCCAGGAAGGGAACAAGTCTTTTGAGCAATCGGTTTAAATGCTTCATTGGCAAGCTTTTAAACTAATCGGGGGGGGGGCACTAATCAGCAGCAGGAAAATCCTAGCCTCTCCCTACAAAACAGGGTACTAAATGAGAAAAAGACCAAGATAGAAAGGTCAGTGGGGGATGCTGCAACAGAAGGTAAAGCCATCAAAAAATGGAAAGCAATGAGTACCAATGCGCATAATCTGAGAAACAAGCTTCCTGAATTAGTGGCCTTGATGGAGGAGGAACATCTGGATATCATGGCAGTCACAGAAACATGGTTTGCACAAAACCATGACTGGGATATAAACATACCAGGATACACTATCTACAGGAGGGACAGAGAGGGTAAAAGAGGAGGAGGAGTAGCTCTTTCCATAAGGGAAGGAATCAAAGCAACAGAACAAAAGGGAAAACAGGGAGGAGAAGAAGCTCTATGGGTAAATTTGGAGACCGGCAATGGCACCACAATCCGCACAGGGGTTGTATACAGACCCCCTTCTCAGGGGGAGGAAATGGACAAGGAAATGATAGAAAGTATACTTAGTATGGCAGAAAAAGGGGAGATATTGCTGATGGGTGATCTGAATATGCCAGATTTTAACTGGAGTGCAGTTGCAGCAGCCACTTTGAAGAGCTGGGTTATTCCAGTTGCCCTACAGGGGGCATGCCTTAGACAACTAGTATTGGAGCCCACTCAAGAAGGAGCAATCTTAGACCTGGTTCTCTCAAATGGAGATGAAGAGAGGATCACAGATGTAGAAGTGGGTAGCCATCTGGGAACTAGTGACCATCGAACAGTATGGTTCACAATAAACACAGCAATAGAGTCAAGCCATACAAAGGCAAAGGTGCTGGACTTTAGGAGGGCTGACTTTGTCAAATTGGGTGAGTGCCTAAGGAATGCACTAGCAAATGGGCAGGAAGGAGGGGTGGAAGAACAATGGGGAGTAATAAAAACTGCCATCGCAGAGGTAACGAGCCTCTGTGTGAAGCAAATAAAACTAAACAATATAAGAAACCACTATGGTTCTCAAAGGAAGTGGCAGTGAAGGTTCAAAAAAAAGAGAAAGCTTTCAGGAAGTACAAGGAATCACAGAAGGAGTAAGACAGAGAACTTTATCAGTTAAAGCAAAAGGAAGCTGGGAAGGCAGTCAGAACAGCAAAGGCCCAAACTGAGGAAAAGATAGCCAACTCAGTTAAGAAGGGGGATACAACCTTTTATAGGTACATCAGGGAGTGAAGGAAGACCAAGGGAGGGATAGTGAGGCTTAATAAAGGGGAGGGTGGGCAGAGTGACTGTGAAAGGCAGAGATACTAAACAAATATTTTTGCTCAGTATTTACAAAGGAAGAGGGGGAGGTACCTAAAACAAACAGTAGAAACACTCTGGATACAGAAGTTGATACCAGCCCATTTACAGAAGAAAGGGTTCTGAAAGAACTCTAAAAAACTGAAGGTGGACAAAGCAATGGGGCCTGATGGGATTCATCCCAGAATTCTAAAAGAACTAAGGGTAGAATTAGTGACACCACTGACCACCCTGTTTAACAAATCATGGGAGGATGGGGTGATACCCGAGGACTGGAGAAGGGCAGATGTGATTCCCCTTCACAAAAGTGGGAGCAAGGCAGAAGCAGAAAACTACAGACCTGTTATTTTAACCTCAGTGGTAGGGAAAATGATGGAATCACTTCTGAAGGAAAGAACTGTCGAGTATCTAGAGGCCAGAGGACCACAGGACCCAAGGCAGCATGGATTCACAGCAGGAAGGTCATGCCAGACGAATCTGATAGATTTCTTTGACTGGGTGACCAAAGTAGTAGTTCAGGGAGGGGCTGCGGACATGGCCTACCTAGACTTTAGCAAGGCATTTGACACAGTCCCACACAAAATATTAATATACAAGTTAGCTAGCCTGGGAGTGGGTCCCAAGATGACAGCCTGGGTAAAAAATTGGCTGGAGAATAGGACACAGAGAGTAATAGTAAATGGAGTCCACTCTGAAGAAAGCAGGGTTACTAGTGGGGTACCGCAGGAGTTCAGTAGGACAGTCCTCTTCAATGTCTTTATAAGCGACATTGCAGAAGGACTGGAAGGAACTATGTCTCTTTGCAGATGACACAAAGATCTGCAACAGAGTTGATGCACAGGGTGGGGTGGAAAGGATGAGAAGGGACTTGGCAAGGTTAGAGGAATGGTCAAATGTATGGCAGCTTAGATTCAATGCTAAGAAGTGCAAGGTAATGCTCCTGGGAAACAAAAACCCAGGGAAGAGTATACAATAGGGGGTGAGATACTAACAACAACAAAAATGGAAAGGGACCTGGGGGTAGTCATATCAGATGACCTAAAGGTGGGCAAGCAATGTGAGAGGGCAACAAGGAGGGCTGGGATGATACTGGGATGCATAGGGAGAGGCATCACCAGTAGAAAACAGGAAGTTATTATCCCTCTGTACAGACAGCTGGTCAGACCTCATCTGGAGTACTGCGTGCAGTTCTGGAAACCTAGTCTTCGCAAAGACATAGACAGGATGGAAGCTGTCCAGAGGAGGGCAACTAAAATGGTGCAGGGTCTGCACCAGAAGACATATGAAGAGAGACTTAAGGAGCCTAATATGTATAGCCTCGAGGAAAGGAGGGAGAGGGGGGGACATGATAGAAACTTTCAAGTACCTCAAGGGAATTAACAAAGTTCCAGAGGGTAGCATCTTTCAAAAAAAGAGGTGTGCAAGAACAAGGGCACAATTTGAAGATGGAGGCGGCTCAGAGGTAATTTAAGGAAGTATTTTTTCAGAGAGGTCGTGATGCATGGAATGGCCTTCGGAGGAGGTCGTGGAGTCAAAACAGTGGTGGAATTCAAGCATACATGGGACAGTCATAAGGCAATTCTAAGGGGTTGGGGGTAGGAAGAAGTAGGCTGCTGGTTAACTAGGATCTGCAGCTTATCCATTAGGTAGGGAAATGAGCAGACTGGGTGGGCCAAGCGGTCCTTATCTGCTGTCAAATTCTGTGTTTCTATGTCTACCTTTTGTGCCTTCTGGGTCCTCTTTGAAAATGGGCATTGATGCTCTAGTGTTCTTACCCAGTTAACAAATCAAATAAAGAAAGAAATAAATAAGTAAGCAAAGGGGAACCCAGTGGGCCAGCATATTGTACTACCATGCCAGCAACTTATGTTTGGGTGTGGACGTGGGCACTGGAGTGGGCAGTGAAAGGCAGGGAGGGATTCTGCCTTTGAGGAGGTCTGCTTGTGTGACCAGATGACACAGTGATCCCTGCTGTAGGGCCATAGAGCTCTCTATCCCCAGCAGAGGCACAATGCATGTGCACGGCTGGTAAATGGATTTGTGTGCCACTGCAGTGGGGGAAGTATCAAGGCTCATAAGGGGGAAGAACTATGTTACAGTCTAAATGACAGCTGAAGGCACTATTGGGCTTGACACAGCAGTGACTCTGACTAAAGGGATAATGGGAAGTGGCAGACAGGGCTGGCACGTTGCCAGGTTCAAGTGCTTTGACCACATAAAAGTTCTATGACACCAATTCCAAACTGATATAAAAAAAACTGCTTAAAAGTAAAGCACCCAGAACTCCCAGGTCTGTGTTTCTGCTGTGTCACACACAACCGAACTGCTAGCAAGGACAATTTTTTTACAACTGCGTGGGTGGATCTCTGCAGACATTTTGCTACGATTCTGTATAGTAGCACTACAGAAGCACATGCCTGGACTGCTGTTTGGTGTGCTTCCACAGTTGTCTGGCACAGTTTTCAGTGATTGTGTTTATGCAGCCCTTCCCCTCCACCAGCCACATCAACACACCCACTTCACGGGGGCACTACTTTTTCTTCCACAACTGTGGAAGCGATGGCCGC
The DNA here is from genome assembly GCA_016271365.2 of Neoceratodus forsteri. Lineage (NCBI taxonomy): Eukaryota > Metazoa > Chordata > Ceratodontiformes > Ceratodontidae > Neoceratodus > Neoceratodus forsteri. The sequence goes on from CM057451.1 coordinate 1,102,122,553, forward strand.
CATGCCCAAGATGGCCTCTGAGTCAAAGTGCGCATGCACGAGTATCACACATGTGCAGTTCAGTCATTACCCTCCATCTTGAGCACGGCATACTACAGTGCTTGTAAAAGCTTAGTGCAGCTGTATCGACTTTGACCAGAACTTGTTTCTCGATAGAGCTAGGCAATGCCATTAGTAATGTTACCTGATCCAGTAACTCCTACATATGCAACAGGTCTTAGATCAATTTGTTGCAGATAAATCACGGAACTCACCCTCTAGTCAAAATAAACCAAGGTCCATTCATCAAGACATACTAACTTTCAGTTTATTGTGGAGCAGAATGCACAGCACATAAAAACAGTGGACCAAATAAACAAATGCCATTTCACCTGTTGCAGGCTTTGTCAAAGTTTTTCACTTCATAGTGCTACCACAAACCCTCTGCATTGTTTATCTTCCAGGGATATGTGCTCAGTAAGTGAATGGATTGGGAACATGTGTTTTTGCAGAAAATCTGAAAAGGAAGATACTCAACTCCTGAGTAGGAACTCTTCATATGCCGTTTTAAAATTTCAACTAGTCACCTAAGGAAATCACATCAGTGGCCAATATTTTGTGGGTAGCTTCACTTTATCAAGGTATAGTGGACACCATTCATTATGACATCTTGTAAATTTTCTTCAAAAGTTGCTTTTTCTTATAAGGACTAAAGGGCTGCCAACTTATCCCATTCTCTTCTGTGCTGTTTCTGAAATGATCACTACAGGCTATGCCCTGCACTCTAGGTCTTGCACGTGTGGGAAGCTGAGGGGTTTTACTTTCCTCTTAGTGGACATGTGTTTTTGTGACACCATACCAATATGGAACCACTTAAAAAAAAAATATAAACTGGGTTAAGCGGTCATTGCAACCACTTGGTGACAGTTTCTTGTGACACTATAAGGAGCTCCTGCTTCTTTGTTGTATCACCAAGAAGAGCCAAAAGATACTTCATATAAAACAATTAATAGGACACTGTCAACGCCTTGGGCTTCATATTGTTTTCTGTTTAATAAAACACATTTTAGGATTGTTCATCTTCTGTAAAATTTGTTGAAGTTATTTATTTATTTTTTTTTAATTTGCTTCCTTTTTCCCAGTAACAGGGAAAATCTGCTGTTGGTCTAATCATACAAAAAAACTTATTTTGTTTCAGTTCCCAGATTTCACTACCCAGCACCATTTCTTAACTGCACGGACATCCCTATACAGAGCAGACACTCAAGATGTAGTAATCTCCCACTGCAGTGTGAGTGGTTAAGGTGTGTTCCCTTGCTTCAGGAAGGAAGCAGTTGGAGTAGATCAAGGGTTTCAGAAAACACATGTGTGTGTAGTAACGCTTATATGGTGTACAGCCAGTGCTGCACTTGTATTAAAAAAAAACCACTGGAAGCAGATAAAAAAAAGAGCTCCTCAAAGTTATTTTCCGACTTTCTGCAAAAATATTACTGTTTGTATCAGTAGCAGTACAAATCAAATCAAATCAAATCTTTATTTATCCAGGCAATCACCATTGAGCAAGCTCATTTACAAGGTGGACCTGCTGTTATCAAAGACAGATATACATACATATATTAAGGTGGGGTATACAAAATGAGAAAAAGGATACAAACAAACTTACAGCAAGATGGTAGGTGCGGTATATACATTCCAATTGTTCACATAAGAACCTACATGCATTATATAACATTATTGCAGTATTTACAGCCTTCATGTACATAGAAGTTGAGGTATCATGTTTATTAATGCCTGTACAGATGGGTACAATTATTTACATTTCAGCCCTCAGCAACTGTTTATGTGCTTGGGTGAAGGTCCTAGGTTACAGAAGGACCCACAGTGAAGACTGTATTTCCTGCTTCAGTGGTGGCAGGAGAGTAAAAAGGGAGAAAGAGGTGCCAAGGGTTCCTAGGGCCAGTATGGCAGCTGATTAGTGACTAGTTAAATTGGGAAGGATAGAACTAGGTTCGTGACTGGATGTGGTAAGACCAGAGAGGGAACCATCCACAGGACTGCTAGTGACTATGTAAACACTTACAGCGTTCGGTGAATGTTTTGTCATTAATAGTCCTAAAAAGGGCAATACTGACAGGAGAATTAAGTCTCAACGATCTTAGTATCTTATTCCAGAGTGTGGGCAGAGCATGGCTTATGGTGACCCTACCAAAATGGTTACTGATCCTGGGGATTTTCAGAGAAATTAGTGAATGGCTTTGTAGGTCATAGCTACTCAGTGGATTTAAAGGGAGACAGGCAACAATGTAATCTGGGAGCTTGTTGGTGAGGGCTCGAAGTGTCCAGAGGGCTGCATTTCTACATTGTCTGTGTCGCAGGGAAGGCCACCCTACTGCTGAATATAGAGAGCAATGACGTGTGGAGGACGGGAGATCGGTTATGAATCTTAAGGCTTTATGGTACAGGACATCCAGTTTTGCAAGGTGTGAGATGGAGCATTGGCTATAGATAATGTCAGCATAGTTGATTAATGAGAGGAATGTAGATTGAACAAGCTGTCTTTTTGCGTCTGTAGTCAGGAGGTGTTTAATTCTGAAAAAGAGGCCAAGCCTCTGCCTAAGTTTTTTCATTAGAACTTCTGTGTGCTCCAAAAAGGAGAGTTTGTTGTCAAGCCATATGCCCAGATATTTGAATTTAAGTACAAATTCAAGCTTTTCACCTAGTAAGGTGGTTATGGGAGGAAATGTACCAGCAGCAGCAGTGTAGGCCCCAGTGCTATGCGGTGAAGAGGGCATGGCCTTAGTTTTTTTTTGCATTTAGTAGTAGCTTTTTATGGAGAAGCTGGTTCTGCAGTGTATTGAATTCATTTTGTAGTTCTGAGCACACAGCTCCAGGAGAATCATGGCTTAGATAGAGCACTGTATCATTGGCAAACAGGTGTATGCTGGCTTCCTTGATTCCTAAATCCAAGTTGTTGATGTAGATGGCGAATAGTAGAGGGCCCAGTATGGATCCCTGTGGGACTCCTTTTTTCATTGGTTTGAGTGGAGAGAGCTCTTCTTCGGCCTTGATTTGTTGCTGCCTGTTGGAGAGGTAGTCCTGGAACCAATCCAATGAAATTGAGTCCATGCCTATGGATTTTAGGGTGGAGAGAAGTAGGCAGTGGTCGACGGTATCAAAGGCCTTGCTGAGATCTAAAAACACTGCACAAACACATTTTTTATTGTCAAGGTCCTGTTGTCAGTCATTAGTGACTTTGGCCAATGCCGTAATAGTGCTATGCTTTGCTCTAAAGCCAGACTGCATAGGATTAAGCAATGAAGAGTCGTCTAGGAATGATCTCAACTGTATATCCACAATTTTTTCCATCGTTTTCGAAAGTATTTGTAAAAGAGGGATAGGCCTATAATTGTTTAGGTCACTTGGGTCTCCTGCTTTAAATAGTGGGATGACATGAGCAGTTTTCCATTCTGTGGGAAGAGAACCTTGGGCTAGGGATAAGTTGAATAGGTGTGATATAGGTGTGGCAAGTATATGGTATGCAATTTTCAGAAAGTATGGGTCAAAGGAGTCAGCTCCTGTGTTTTTTCTAAAATCTAGCTGTAGCAGAAGGTCTTCAACTTCCTTAATGGTAGTTGGGGAAAAGGAGAAGATCATATCTTTGTTACTTGGTTCAGGTGGCTGAGATCTGAGCTGTGGACGAAGACTGCCTACTGGTGCATTATCGACTGCCATGCCTGCGGTGGCAAAGTGGTTGTTGAAGGCTTGAAGTATCTCAGATTTGTTAGTGATAGTGACACTGTCAATGGTAATTTTGGAAGGTAGTACAGTACCCGGTGAATGTCCAGACAGTTCCTTTATGGTAGCCCAAAATTTGGTAGGGCTGTTGGATGTGGAGAGCAATTCATTTTGATAAAAATTGGCCTTGGCCTCTCTGACGAATTTCATGCAGGCATTCCTAGCTGTCCTAAAAAGACAGCAGTCTGCATCGGCATGCGATTTCCGGGCCTTTTTCCATAGTTGGTCTCTTTTGAGTAAAGCTTTCTTCAGGTCCGGTGAGAACTAATGGCAGGTTCTGGTTTTTACTCGGATTTTGGTCAAAGGAGCATGTTTGTTTAGGGCACTGGCTATGATTTTGTGGAGAAGATCATAGGCATCATTTACTGATTTAGCCAGGTAGAAACTCTGCCAAAGCAGAGAGTTTTTTAGATCGTTGAAGTAGACCAGAGGGTCAAAGTTCCATCTAGATCTTCTGATACAGAACTTTGATTTAGTTAGTGGTTTAGTGATAGTTCTTATGCCAGTTGTAAGGCAGTGGTCACTAACATCTGCTGGAAGGATACCGACATGAGAAAAGTAGTGTGGTTTATTGACAAGGAGGACATCCAGGAGGGTGCTTCTCACTGGGTTTTTATTGTTAATGCAAGTAGGTTCAGTTATAAGTCTGGAGAATCCATGAGAGTCACAAAATTGTTTTGGGGTAGTGATTAGTTAGATAACCAGTCGTAGTTAAGGTCGCCTAGTACAATTGTTTCCAGAGGGGTCTTGTCCATTTGTAATGATAGATGAGTCAGGAGCTGTGGTCCTGCTGCTGGTGGTCTATAGCAGCCTATTATTCGTAGTGCCACAGATTAGGATAGTTCAGCCCTAAGAGTCAGGCATTCAAATCCCCCAGCAATGGAAGTAGCATCTAATATAGATACTGTGAATTTATTTTTAACATAAATGGCTACTCCTACCCCCACCCCGGTCTTTCTGTCTGCTCTGAAGAGGAGGTAGTCGGGGATATTGACCTCACTGTCCAGTGTGGATGCCCGAAGCCAGGATTCTGAGATCACAAGAATGTCAGGAGCAGTATGAATAATCCAGGCCTGGACGGAATCCAGCTTCTTCAGAAGGCTGCAGACATTAGCATGCATGAAACTGATTCCTTTAAGAGTAGCACTGTCAGATGGTGAAGAAATCAACTTTGTGGGGTCAGGATTAAGTTCAATGTCTCCTGAGCATAATAGTAGGAAGAGCAGAATTATTTTCAGGTTGGCAAAGAGATTTTTAAAAGCACGGGTCTTTTTGCGTTTATTGCAGGCACTGTTACTTGGATCCAGAGACTGACCCGTCCTCTTGTGTTGCCCTGTCAATGCGTAGCTTAGGGTCCAGGCAGAGTAACACCAGACTATGCAGTGTTTAGGTGGCTGAAGTTTGGAGCCATGCATAGCCGAGTAGATTGCTGTCCCACTTCTAGTAGATTCAACATAATTTGAGTGAATCAGAGGCAAGCAGGGGTAGCATGATATGTACATATTCTTATTATGTAGGTATATTGTTAGTGTGGGGCATGTCTCTTTACTGAAATTAGATCTATTTGGCGGTCCATTCATATTAGATAGCAGGGAAAGGTGGGCTAGTAAGCAAAGCCAGCCGAGACCTCCCATGTTTGCTTTTGCACAACAGTGAATTTATACTACCAGGGGAACTGCTAACCAGGGTCTTTGGATCCCCAAGTTTATTCTAAATGTTGGTACTGCTGCAAAATTTTGGGGAGTCAGTGTTCAGTAAAGGAAGTTTAGTGTAACCCTGGCAGTAACACATGTCAAAACAATGTAAATTTAATGCAGAATCTTTACTGGGAGGAAAAGACTAAGGAGGATGACGGAGAATATCTAGGTTTCAAGAGATTTGATGTTTCTTTACTAGAGACTGTGGAGATTTCTGTGCAGAGTGGAAAGGACCAATGAAAAATTGAGGGCGTGGCTAGTGGGGCTATAAGATAACACTCAGGGAGGGGGATGGGTTGGTGGGCGAAAAATTGCAGCTTTGCCGTACCTTGCTGGCCGAGAGCACCTGGGGCAGTGGTCTTGGGCGGCGGCTAGAGAAGCACCGACTGCCCGGTGGCCGCTCGTCCTGCAGCTGGTGATCTGGAGTCCCTAAGGGAGACAGAAGAGGGGACTATTAGTAGTAGTCCCAGTCAGCTGAGGCTGGGCAGACCTGAGGAGACGCAGAGCTGTATTTACAAGACAATAGGAGCGATTTCCTAGGCAGCCCTATGTCTGGCTGATGTCTGTGATGCTTCCAAAGAAGGGCTGTAATTGCTTTAAATTGTACCCTTCCCCTTCAATTCTGGCAACAGTTATTTTACACAAGGAAACATCCTGCATGCATTTCAAGCAGTTATAATTTCAAAAAGTCAAGAAAACAGATCCTTTTTCACTAAAATTCAATACAAGAAATGGGTAGAAGGGCGAGCCAATCAGAGTCCGCCTCAGGAAGGTGCTCATGCTCCAATAGGCTGCAGCTTTGCCATATCTTGCTGGCTGAGAGCGCCCAGGGCAGTGGTCTTGGGTGGTGGCTAGAGAAGCACCGACCGCCCGGTGGCCACTCGTCCTGCGGCTGATGATCTGGAGTCCCTAAGGGAGACAGAAAAGGGGACTATTAGTAGTAGTCCCAGTCAGCTGAGGCTGGGCAGACCAGAGGAGGAGAAGAAGAGCTGAATTTACAAGACAATAGAAGTGATTTCTTAGGCGTCCCTATGTCTGGCTGATGTCTGCAATGCTTCCAAAGAGGGGCTGTAATTGCTTTAAATTGTACCCTTCCCTTACAATTCTGGCAACAGTTATTTTACACAAGGAAACATCCTGCATGCATTTCAAGCAGTTATAATTTCAAAAAGTCAAGAAAACAGCTCCTTTTTCGCTAAAATTCAATACAAGAAATGGGTAGAGGGGCGAGCCAATCAGAGTCCACCTCAGGAAGGTGCTCATGCTCAGATAGGCTGCAGCTTTGCGTATCTTGCTGGCTGAGAGTGCCCAGGGCAGTGGTGTTGGGCGGTGGCTAGAGAAGCACCGACCGCCCGGTGGCCACTCGTCCTGCGGCTGATGATCTGGAGTCCCTAAGGGAGACAGAAAAGGGGACTATTAGTAGTAGTCCCAGTCAGCTGAGGCTGGGCAGACCAGAGGAGAAGAAGAGCTGAATTTACAAGACAATAGAAGTGATTTCTTAGGCGTCCCTATGTCTGGCTGATGTCTGCAATGCTTCCAAAGAGGGGCTGTGATTGCTTTAAATTGTACCCTTCCCCTACAATTCTGGCAACAGTTATTTTACACAAGAAAATGTCCTACATGCATTTTAAGCAGTTACAGTTTCAAAAAGTCAAGAAAACAGCTTTTTTGCTAAAATTCAATACAAGAAATGGGTAGAAGGGCGAGCCAATAGGAGTCCGCCTCAGGAAAGCACTTGTGCTCTGATAGGTTGCGGCTTTGCCGTACCTTGCTGGCCGATAGCGCCCGGGGCAGTGGTCTTGGGCAGCCGCTAGAGAAGCGCTGACCGCCCGGAGGCCACTCGTCCTGTGGCAGATGATCTGGAGTCCCTAAAGGAGACAAAAGAGGGGACTATTAGTAGTAGTCCCAGTCAGCTGAGGCCAGGCAGACCAGAGGAGAAGTAGAGCTGAATTTATAAGTCAATAGGAGCGATTTCCCAAGCGCCCCTATGTCTGTCTGATCCCTGCAATGCTTCAAAAGTGGGGCTGTAATTGCTTTAAATTGTACCCTTCCCCTACAATTCTGGCAACAGTTATTTTACACAAGGAAATATCCTACATGCATTTAAGGCAGTTACAATTTCAAAAAGACGAGAAAACAGCTCCTTTTTTTGCTAAATTCAATACAAGAAATGGGTAGAAGGGCGAGCCAATCGGAGTCTGCCTCAGGAAGGTGCTCATACTCCGATAGACTGCAGCTTTGCCGTACCTTGCTGGCCAAGAGGGTCCTGGGGCAGTGGTCTCAGGTGGTGGCTAGAGAAGCACCAACCGCTCTGTGGCCACTCGTCCTGCGGGTGATGATCTGGAGTCCCTTGCTGGCCGAGAGCACCTGGGGCAGTAGTCACGGGTGGTGGCTAGAGAAGCGCCGACCGCCCATTGGCTGCTTATCCTGCGGCTGATGATCTGGAGTCCCTTGCTGGCTGAGTGCGCCCAGCGCAGTGGTCTTGGGCGGTGGCTAGAAAAGTGCCGACTGCCCGATGGCCGCTCATCCTGCGGCTGATGATCTGGAGTCCCTTGCTGGCTGAGAGCACCTGGGGAAGTGGTCTCAGGCAGTGGCTAGAGAAGCACCGACCACCCGGTGGCTGCTCATCCTGCAGCTGATGATCTGGAGTCCCTTGCTGGCCAAGAGCACCCGGAGCGGTGGTCTCAGGTGGCGGCTAGAGAAGTGCTGACTGCCCAGTGGCTGCTCATCCTGCAGCTGATGATCTGGAGTCACTTGCTGGCCGAGAGCACCTGGGTCAGTGATCTCTGGCGGTGGCTAGAGAAGCACCGACCACCCATTGGCTGCTTATCCTGCAGCTGATGATCTGGAGTACCTTGCTGGCTCAGTGCGCCCGGGGCAGTGGTCTTGGGTGATGGCTAGAGAGCGCTGACTGCCCGGTGGCCGTTCGTCCTGTGGCTGATTATCTGGAGTCCCTTGCTGGCTGAGAGCACCTGAGGAAGTGGTCTCAGGCAGTGGCTAGTGAAGCACCGACCACCCAGTGTCTGCTCATCCTGTGGCTGATGATCTGGTGTCCCTTGCTGGCCAAGAGCACCTGGGGCAGTGGTCTCAGGCAGCGACTAGAGAAGCACTGACCACCTGGTGGCTCCTCATCCTGCGGCTGATGATCTGGTGTCCCTTGCTGGCCAAGAGCACCCAGGGCAGTGGTCTCGGGCGGTGGCTAGAGAAGTTCCAACTACCCAGTGGCTGCTCGTCCTGCGACTGATGATCTGGAGTCCCTGTACAATCTCATATGGTTCTCAAAACATTTGAAATTCTGGATATGCCATTCTTTATTACAGATATTTGTCTGGAGCTGGGATATTTACTCCTTTGGACTTCACCTGTCCCTGCTGCTTTTCCTGCTGTGAGGTCATAGTCCTCTGCTTGTGACATCAGAATCATATATGTGGCAACAGATTGTGATGTTGCAAGCAGAGAGGTATGACCTCACAGCCAGTATATGCAACATGAGCAGATGGACTTTAAAAGAATGAAAGACACCGTTTTAATGAAAATTGCTTCATAATAAAGGATGAATGGTCAATGTGAAATCTACATTTGAGGCCGGTCTGCTGGCACAGATTCATGATGTCAGAGGGCTGACTGGGGAAGCAGGATTGAGTGTCTATAGGACTGCTCTCCTGCTCTGGGGGTTGAGTGCTCAGTGCAACGTGAACCCCCATTGGAGGCTGGAGGTACCACAAGCACTCTGGCACCTGTTGGAAGGGGGGAAGGGTGGATGCTGGCCATAATTGCACGTCCCCACCCCCGGGGGAAACAAAACAACAGAAAAATTCTTCGGCTCCCTACTAATGAGTTGGCTCCAGTACGCTGACCCCTCTGGCCACCTAACTCTGCTACAGCGGCCCCATTTGGGAGGGGTCAGTCCAGAGCATGTGGGGGCTGGTGGCTGGGGCAGGGTGAACCCCATTCGAGGGGCTAGGGGAAGCCAGGGCCAAAAAGAGAAAAAAAAAAAAGAAATCCACATTTGATGGGATTTCATGTAGTTGTGTCCTGCTGATGTAAACAGTGAATTGTTTTCCTGGAAAATCAGAAAATCTCTTTTATCCAATTATGTAGAAGGAGTGCAGTCAGAAAACATGTTTTTTATTTAAGCTACAGAACATTTTAGGCCTAAGGATAGATGAAAGTGTCCTTTTAAGTAAAAAGCTCAAGTATAGGAAATATTGTATAACAAGGCTCTTAACACTTTTAAGAAGCAGTTACTGAAATTGTAGTATGGACCAATGAAAAAGACGCTTATAAGTCATAAATAGTTCTAATAAATTAGACATTACAATGTGAATGGAACTAGAGCCAATTCCTTTGCAAATGCTACTGTAAACATGTTATAAATAAGTTATAAATAGTTCTAATAAAGTAGACATTACAATGTGAATGGAACTAGAGCTGATTCCTTTGCAAATGTTATCATAAACATGTTACCAACTTAACCTCTGACAATGCCCAGATGGGCTTCTACCTTTGTATGGCTTCTAGTGTCTATGTAATGCTTTGCATTATTTGACCTGTTGAATGTTAACTTTTGTTCACTCTAATTGCTGAAACAGTACTTATGTTACTCATTCTGTTTTGTTATGTCACTGAATCAATATTGTCCTGCCTTTGTTAATCAGTTTTTAAAACTGTCTTTGACAAACAAAGTATTATTCTAACAAGAAGCCTTTGTAAATAAGCATTTCTGCTCAAAGGTGTATTTCCAAACTTTAAAATAAATAAATGTCAAACCATTTCCATTACTAGGGTGAGTGCTGACTGAATTCTGCTGCATTGAGATATAATTATATTATGTCGCCCAGGGCACAAATGACTTGTTTTAGTTTTACTTACATTATTTGGTGCCATGCTAGATGCAGGGGTAGCAGTCATCACTGGAGTACTATACATTGTATAGTTAGCTGTAGAGTTGGACATGTACATTGTATAGTTAGTGGTGGAGTTTGTTGCATAGTTTGTATCAGAGCTGGAAGCAGGTACTGTTCCTGTTAAACAAATATAAAACATATAAAGGCAATTACTAGTAATATATTGTATATTAGAAAATTTCAGTTGAGGAACTGGAGCAAAGTCAGACTGTAGACTGCCTATTATTCCTCAAACCAGGGTATTTTGCACTATATGTATTTTAATGGGGAAAAGTGATACAAATTAGATAATAACAAAAGGCTACTCACTCAATATTCGGTGTGGCATAGCCTAGCAGTTGGAGTAATGAGCTGCAAATGAGCCTAGTACATCCAGCAGACCTGGGTTTGGTTCCCAGAACCTCCGCTTACATACTGTGTGACCCTGAGCAAATCAATTAACCTCTCCAGTTCTCCTGAATAGCCCCTGAAAACAGGCTTGTGCCTAGTGGACCTTTCCCAGTCAGCAAAAGAATAAAGAAAATAAATGATTCTAAACGTTTCTGTAAATTAATTGCATCCTAACAGGCCAGTTTCAGACACCAGTGTTTTGTGGCTTTTGGTTATGCTTCATCAGGGTGATTCTCAATATCAGTTACATGACAACCTTCTGGCAAGTGTAGACAGGGCATTTCAGAGCAGTCTGCATTAACATGGCACAGTCATACCCAGTGGCCATCATAGCTGGAAACCCCATGAAAAGCTCTTTCAAATGAGGTATTGGGCTCAACTATAGCTGAAAGCAGTCCAGAGATATCGATGACTGAGTCTGCTCAATGTTCAGACTACACTGCAGCCATTTTTGCGTGTGTTTGCATATGCAACATGAATCAAACATATTGTGTATAGTAGAGCATTGTTCTGTATAGAATTCCATCTCTTTCAAAATGCTGTTGTACCCCAGTTCAAAGGTCATGGAATGTGATTGTACCCTTCTGGGGCACAATAAGCATTCTAAAACCTCTAGAGACTGCACAAGTTAGTTTTGTTCTGAAGGCAAAAGCAAGCAAGCAAAATGTATTTATAAAATAGTGTTATTCACAAATGACCATAGTGCTAGCACAATAAATCATAAAACCACACCTAAAATCCATAAATAAAATTATGAATATCAGCATCAGAAAATTATTCAGAATCAGGGAAAGCAAGATTTGAGAACTGAATATGTGTGAACGTATATAGATTCTGGACGTATATATACGTCCACAGTCTTCTAAGGGTTAAACAAATATGCTTTCAACACAGTTTGAAAGCTCTCCACCGTCAGGCACTCTCTTATCCAACAAAGTAGAGAATTCCACAGGGTGGGGGCCACAAACTCAAATGCTCGAACCCCAGAGGTCTTCAACCAAACCCTGGGAATCTCAAGCAATACCTCATCGGCAGAGTGGAGTGGGTGGAGGGGCAGTAGGGGCAAAGAAGTTCTTGCAGGCAGCACAGTTCCTGTCCGAGTAGAGATTTATAGGTCAGCAAGCCGACCTTGAAGGTGATGCACCACTGAATAGGCAGCCAGTGCAGGCTGCTCAGCACAGGTGTGACATGACAGGCTAAAGGGAGCCTACACACACATTTCACATAATACTATGCACCATACAAAATACAAGATGAGCAACTTTATGCACAACCAGCGTGTTCTGCCACTTCAGGTTTCTTTTTCCCACCAAACTCTCGCTTTTCGCTCTTGAGGACAGAGGGAATCAGAACCCCTCTGTGGCAGAACACATTGGTTGTGCATAGTTGCACATCCAGTATTCTCTATGATGTGGCTACTCAGGAGAGTAGATGTTATAATGCTAGCCACTGTTGCATGCAATGCAGCTTGGACTGCAAGTGGTTCACCAGTGACAGCACAGTGAGGAACAGGCTGATGGTGACAGAGTTCAGCCTAGCTGATGGGTGGAAAGTTTGTGTAGTTGAAAGGAGGCAGCCACACCTATCAGAATGCAGCGGCATGCTTTCATCTACAGTATGCCACCCAGCAGCCAGCTGAGCATCATCATGATCAGTCTACACCTCACCCTCCCTGCACCAACCTGTTGGCTTCCTTCAGTGCTCCCTCTGTAAACAAACTCTGGCCGCAGCCGACACAGCTGCAGTTGACACTTTATGAGTGTTCGCTGAGCTCACAGTGGAACAGTCTGCTGTGCCCAAGATGACTGCTGGGGCTCAGTGCAAAAGCATGAACAGTTGTGCATGTGCACTGGGCTCCAGTGGCCATCTTGAGCACGGCAGACTGTTCCACCGTGAGCTCAGTACGCATGCCCCAAGTAAAGTAGTGCACCCGTGAAGAGGGAGAGTGCCTAAACAAATGACTGAGTGAAATGCTTTGCAGAGAGTTTGTTCTGAAACTCCACATTTGCACTTCGGTCAGAATCCAGAAAGCCTGTTTTCAGGGCTGATCGCAAGATGACTGCAGGCTCCGCCCACTTCAGCCATAAAAAGCAGTCCCACCCTCTGCTGTTTAGTCCACCACCTCCCAATTGCTTCACCTGGTGCCCCATTTTGGATGGAATTTAAAAAGTTCTAGCTGCCACAATCATAAGGTGGGCTAATAAAAATACTATGCAAAAGATTTCAGGTTACAACCTCAAAAAACAACAAATATATAAAACAACACTAACATTCTTCAATGTTTATTCATATCTTTGCTATTTTTCTAGATTTTGATCCTGCATTTTTAACATAGCCTTTTGTTTATCCCACCTTATGAACAAGGCATGTGTAGGTTTTTTAAATCTCATCCAAAAAATGTTTTTACACAGTCTCCATAAAATCACCTTTCAGATGGAATTTAAAACATTTCACATATGTTGATCATAAGGTGGGGTAAAAAAAAAGTCTGTTAAAAATGTGGATCAAAATCTCAAAAAAATGACAAAGTTATGTAAAAACCATTAACAAATATTCAATATTTACTCCTGGCTTTGCCCTTGTACCAGATTTTGACCCCACATTTAAAACATAGCCATTTTTGTACACAATCTCATGAATATGCCATGCTTAGTTTTAGTTTAGTTTTTGTTACTCATAAACCCCTTTAGACTGTGCCTGTTTTCAAAGGGTTTAGAGTCAAAGGAAACAACAATAATACATGTTACATAGATCGATGCAAAGCAGTAACAATAGAGAAGTCAGAAAAATACAAAACAATGCAAAACAATCTTGTCAGTTTACATTACTGCATCTTAGCCCCTGTTATCTCTGTACCCTATTTACTTTCAAATTAAAAATCTCAGGTGCATTTCTCATAGCATACTTATTCTCTGCTCTATTATGTACACCCTAATCATATTATTTTTCTGTATTTTCCAGATGAAATCTCTATTGAATCTACTACTGCACAGTGAACTTTTGTAAATATGTGTATTTCTCTGTAAATTTGTATATCTCACTGTATATCATTTTTGTAATTTATGTATTTTATTTACTCACTTTTGCAACATTACTTTTGTATTCCAGTTCTATGTGTTGTATTGTATTGTCTGCCTGGGTCACCCCTGAAAAAGGGACTGCAGGGTCTCATTGGGCTCACCCGGGTACCAAAATTCAAATAAATAAATAAATCTTTAGATAAGGTGCAGCGTCATACCGATTACAAATTAGGTTTCATGACAGTCATTCAGTAGCAGAAAAAGTGGCAGGACCTTGTTTAGCTCAGTGACGGTAGAGCCCTGTCATTTAAAGCAGTTGCAGGTTCCAGTAAGGGAGCGTACGGAGAGCAGTGTTGTCTTGAAAAGATCAGCAGAGAAACCGGTCTTTAGCTAGGTAGGAAGGTCACGCCATGTGTCATTTTTCAAATCCTGCCCAAAACATCTTTTCAGATTTGTACTACAAAATGACATTTTGAACAGGATTTCATAAATGAGACGTGTCATTCTCATAAGATCATGTGCAGAAAAAGACTAAGTGAAACATTCGGTGTCAAAACTGGAAAAAAGAAACAAAGTTACGAACAAATGTTGATATTTTCCATCATTTACTCTTAACATTGCAATATTTCTACTTTTTGAAGCTGCGTTTTCAGCTACTCATGTTTTTTACCCCTTTGAATAAATGTGGCAGGTGCCCCAGAGGACTGTGATTAATGGTGTCAAATCAGAAGAGAGGGAGGTCATGAGTGGGGTGCCACAGGGATCTGTCCTTGGTCCTGTCCTCCTCAATATGATCATCAGCAAAATTAAAGAAGGAATACAGGACAAACTATGTCTCTTTTACAGATGACACTTACCTCTGTGGAACAATAGATAGTGACAAGAAAATTAGGGAGATAGGGAGAAGGGCAGGGGTAAATAGAGGAAGAGGCAAAGGCAGTAAGGACAGGGATGGGGCTAAAAGGGGGGTAAGGACACAAAAAAATAGAGGGCAATGAGTACCAATGCCCATAGTCTGGGTAACAAGCTCCCTTAAATACTGTACTTGATGAAAGAGGGATGCCTGGATATTGTGGCGGTCACAGAAACATGGTACACAGAGAACCATGATTGGAATGTCAAGCATACCAGGGTACACAATCTACAGAAGGGACAGGGAGGGTAGACAAGGAGGAGAAGGAGTATCTGTCTATGTAAGGGAAGGGATCAAAGCAATGGAACTAAAGGAGAGCCAGGGGAATCCTGGGATGCATAGGGAGGGGCATCACAAGTAGAAAGAGGGAAGTGGTTATCCCCCTGTACAGACAGTTGATAAGACCCCATCTGGAGCACTGCATGCACTTTTAGAGACCTCATCTACGCAAGGACATAGACAGGATGGAAGCAGCCCCGAGGAGGACAACTAAAATGGTGCAGGGTCTACATCAGAAACCATATGAAGAGAGATTGAGAGAGCTTAACATGTATACCCTTGATGAAAGGAGGGATGGGGGGACATGATAGAAACTTTTAAGTACCTCAAGGGAATCAGCAAAGTCCAGGAGGGTATCATCTTTCAGAAAAAGAGATGTGTAAGAACAAGGGGGCACAATTTAAAGATAGAAGGGGGACGGCTCAGGGGTAATGTGAAGAATTTTTTTTTCATAGAGAGAGTGGTGGAAACATGGAACCGCCTTCCTGGAGAGGTTGTGGGGTCTAAAGCAGTGGGGGAATTCAAACATGCATGGGACAGACATAAGGCAATTATAGTGGGGGGTTGCAGGAAGTAGGCAGTTGGTTAACTAGAATCTGCAGCTTATCCAATAGATAGGGAAATGGGCAGACTGGGTGGGCCAAGTGGTCCTTATCTGCTGTCAAAGTCTATGTTTCTATGTAAAGGGTAAACAGGGAGGAGAGGAGGCACTGTGGGTCACCCTGGAGATGAGAAATAGCACCATAATCCACATGGGGGTTTTATACAGAACCCCATCTTAGGAGGAGGAAATGGACAAGAAAATGACAGAAGGCATCCTTGGAATGGCAGAAAAAGGGAAGATATTGTTGATAGGAGACCTGAATATACCAGATGTTAACTGGAGCACCTTTGCAGCAGCCACATCCAAGAATAGGGTCATTCTTGATGCCCTAGAGGGGGCATGCCTCAGACAGCTAGTTTTGGAATTCACTCAGGAAGGAGCAATCTTAGACCTGGTACTCTCAAACAGGGATGGAGAGTGGATCTCAGATTTAGAAGAGGGTAGCCATCTGGGAACAAGTGACTGCCAAACTGTGGTTCATGATAAACACAGCCATAGAGGCAAGCCATACCAAAGTGAGGGTACTGGACTTTGGGTGGGCTGACTTTGGCAAATTGGGAGAGTGCCTCAGAAAAGCACAAATGGGCAAGAAGGAGGGCTGGAGCAACATAGGGGAAACCTCAAAACTGCTATCACAGAGACAACAAGCCTTTGTGTGAAGCAAATAAACAAATCAAAACAAAGGAAAAAAACACTATGGTTCTCAAAAGAGGTGGTGGGGAAGTTTAGGGAGAAAAATATAGCATTCAGGAAGTGTAAGGAAACACAAAAGGAACAGGACAGAGAACTGTACCAGTTAAAGCAGAAGGAAGCAGGGAAGGCAATTAGAATAGCAAAGTCTCAAACTGAGGAAAAGATAGCCAACTCTGTTAAGAAGTGGGATAAAACCTTTTATAGGTACATTAGGGAGTGAAGAAAGGCAAAGAGAGGGATAGTAAGGCTTAATAAAGTGGAGGGTGGGTGAACAGAGCATGACAGTGAAAAAGCAAGGATACTGAATGAATACTTCTGCTCAGTATTCGCAACAGAAGAGGAGGGGGAGATACCGAATCCAATCAATAGAAGCACTCTGGATAGGGGGGTTGATATCAGTTCTTTCACAGAAGAAAGGGTTCTGAAAGAACTCCTAAAACGGAAGGTGGACAAAGCAATGGGACATAACAGGATTCACCCCAGAATTCTAAAACAACTAAGGGGAGAACTAGTGACACCACTGACTACCCTTTTAAGCAAATCATGGGAGGATGGGGTGCTACCTGAGGACTGGAGGAGGGCGGATGTCATTCCCCTTCACAAAAGTGGGAGCAAAGCAGAGGCAGGAAACTATAGACCTTTGATCTCAGTGGCAGGGAAAATGATGAAATCACTTCTGAAAGAAAGAATTGTTGAGTACGTAGAGGCCAGTGGGGCACAGGGCCCAAAGTGGCATGGATTCACAGTGGGAAGGTCATGTCAGATGAATCTAATAGATTTCTTTGACTAGGTGACCAAAGTAGCAGACCAGGGAGGGGCTCTGGACATGGCCTACCTAGACTTTAGCAAGGCATTTGAAATAGTGCCTCACAAAAGATTAATAAACGAGTTAGCCAGCCTGGGAGTGGGTCCCAGGGTGGTAGCCTGTGTAAAAAATTGGCTGGACAACAGGACATAAAGGGTAATAGTAAATGGAGTCCACTCCGAAGAATGGGGGGTAACTAGTGGGGTACCACAGGTTCAGTACGGGACCATTCCTTTTAATGTCTTTATAAGTGACATTGCAGAGGGACTGGAAGGAAAAGTATGCCTCTTTGCAGATGACACAAAGATCTGCAACAAGGTAGATACCCAGCGGGGGATGAAGGAACTTGGTAAGGTTAGAGGAATGGCCAAAAGTATGGCAGCTTAGATTCAATGCAAAGAAGTGCAAAGTAATGCACCTGGGAAACAAAAACCCAGGGGAAGAGTACACAATGGGGGGGGGGGTACTAAAAACAACAAACATGGAAAGGGACTTGAGGTAGTTGTATCAGATGACCTTAAGGCAAGCAAGCAATGTAAGAAGGCAGTAAAGAGGGCTGGGGGATACTGGGGATGTACATGGAGAGGCATCACCAGTAGAAAAAAAGAAGTTGTTATCCCTCTGTACAGACAGTTGGTGAAACTCCATCTGGAGTACTGTGTGCAGTTCTGGAGAACCCATCTCCACAAGGACATAGACAGGATGGAGGCAGTCCAAAGGAGGGCAACTAAAATGGTGCTGGGTCTGCACCAGAAGCCATATGAAGAGAGACTAAAGGAGCTTAATATGTGCACCCTCGAGGAAAGGAGGGAGAGGGGGACATGATAGAAACTTTAAACTACCTCAGGGGAATCAACCGAGTCCAAGAGGGTAGCATCTTTCAGAAAAAGAGATGTGTAAGAACAAGGGGGCAAAATTTGAAAATAGAGGGGGGACAGCTCAGGGGCAATATGAGGAAGTATTTTTTCATGAAGAGTGTGGTAGACGCATGGGACAGCCTTCTTGAGGAGGTTGTGGGATCAAAAACAGTGGGGGAATTCAAGAATGCATGGGACAGACATAAGGCAATTCTGGTTTGGGGGTGGGAAGCAGTAGGCTGTTGGTTAACTAGGATGTCCAACTTATCCAATAGGTAGGGAAATGGGCAGACTGGGTGGGCCAAGCGCTCCTTATCTGCTGTCAGAGTGTATGTTTCTATGTTTCATAGTGTCCTACAGAGACTAGAGAGGTGGTCTAAGTTTTGGCAGTTGAAATTCAATGCCACAAAGTGCAACATGTTGCAAAGTGAAAACAATACAGAGGCCACCCTGGGAAACAAGTGACACCAACAAACAGCATAACTGACGAGAAACAAAAAATGTCGGCCACTCACCACCCATGAAACTCAGAAAAGATGCTGCTCCATGTCATGTAGCGATAAATGTGCTTTATTTTATTATAGGTGCCATTATGCACAGTTTAAAAGATCTGCCTGATGCGTTTCAGATATAAAATATGGATTTTGACCAATAGGCCTAGTTGTTTTTCTGCCTCAGAAATTTAACCTGATGCAGTGAGCGATCACATGGCAATATTTTGCGGTAATTAATTTTGGTTGTCATAGTGTTGCTCCCTAGTTTATTCAAGTTAGATCATTTAAAAACATTGGCTATGATGTTTTGTGTACTCATTTGATTGCTATTGACTGGTCTTATTTGGATAGTATCCCCGATGTGGATACTGCTCTTGATTTTTTTTTATAATCGGTTACTACCAATCCAAAATTAACTATTTCCTCTGCACTCTTTAAGAGTGAGGGGTGTTTCTAATCCATGGCTTACTCCTGCCATCAAGTATCTGATAAAAGAACGCAATATTGCTTGGGTGGCTTATAAGAGTGACCCTTCCATTTCTTCATTGAATAGTTATCGTTGCTTGAGAAACATGGTATCTGATCTGGTCTGGAAGACCAAAAGGGATTTCTATAAAGAGAAATTCCAGGCTAACTGGGCAAATCCAAAGAAATTTCAGAATAACATGAGGACTTTATTGTCTCCCAAATCCCCTACTATTGTTCATAATCTGTCGGTTGATGATGTGGTAGTACCTGATCCTATTGATATTGTTAATCTCTTTAATAGAACGTTTTCTGATTTGGCTAAATTATGTGGGAATGGGGCATCCAGTATTAGCTTAACTACTCAATCTGCTACCATTGGTGCAGAGAGGCCGCAGTTTAACTTTAAAAGGGTGACAGAGGATGAGGTGTTTCGTCTACTGTGTTCTATGCCAGATAGACCAAACAACTGTGGAGGGGGGTTAGATGGCCATTTTCTTAAATTAGCTATTCCCTTTGTGGTTAAACCCATTTGTTATCTTTTTCATTTTTCTTTAAATACTTGCCAGTTCACTGCTGATTGGAAACTAGCTCAGGTTGTACCTATACCAAAAAAAACACCTTGCTACTACACTTGATGATTATCGCCCTATCTCTATTTTGAATCCTTTGAGCAAACTGTTGGAAAAGGTAGCCGCTAACCAGATCCATGATTATTTAAATGCTTGTGGTTTGTTTACCCTGCAGCAACATGGGTTTATCAGTATCATGGAACTGGGACTGCCTTGGTCAGATTCACAGACACCATCCTCAGGGGTTTGGAGAAAGAGTTGATGACTGGAGCACTGTTTGTGGACGTGATCAAGGCATTCAACTTGATAGAGTATGATCTACTCAGTTTAAAGTTGTCTGAGCTGGGGTTTTCAAAGGCTGCTACTTCCTGGGTTGGGCACCATTTGTTCAATCAGTCCCAGTTTGTTAATCTTGGGGCTGCTACTTCAGGTATTGCACAAATTCAATGGGGTGATACCCAAGGGTCCATCTTTGGCTCTTTGTTATTTTCTCTTTTTGTTAGTCAGCTTCCCCAGTTTTGTAATATTTGTGAATCTATTCTTTATGCAGATCATTTAATTTCGTTTTTCAGTCAAAATCTCTAGCTGGATGTTTGCCGCTGGTTTTCTAGTAACTCTTTGGTAGTTAACTCACAAAAAACTAAATCTATGGTGTTTGGTATGCCTTCAGTGCTTAAAGATAATCCTAGCATATTCTTGAGGGATTTGCAGGGCGGTTTGATTGAACATGCTTGTCAATTTAAGTAGCTGGGGCTTATATTGGACCTGGAGCTGACTTTTTAATTACAAATTAAATCAGTTTCTTCTATTATTAATCGAAAACTGGGTTTATTATATAAATTTAGATCTCATTTCCCCCTAGAGGTCCACAAATCTATTACGGTGGATACATTACTACCACATTTTGACTATGTTTGTAGTTTATACTTTAAACTGGGAACAAAAGAATTACAGTCATTAAGGGTTACGTATAACAGTATTTGTCAATTTCTTTTGTCTGTACCGGTTAGGTCACATCATTGTGACCTATACCAGCAATTGGAATGGTTATCCCCTGATGCCAGGATTGAGTATTTTTTTGGTTGTGTTGTTTTCAAAAGTATTTTTTTAGGTCCTTGTTCCAACAACATGATCTGATCATGTGTTGTACTGTCCTACCTAGCTTACGTGTCAATGGAATTGTGCTTGATACTGTTTTACATAAACTTAAGATTGGGTCACATGCGTTTTCAATTGCAGCTCCATCTTATTTGAATTTTTTACCTTTAACAGTTCATCAGGATAACTCTATCCAGAGTTTTAAGCAAAAATTGAAACTGTATTTATTGTCAAAATCTGTATGCAATTGTTTTGTGTAATATTATTTGCATAGATTGTGTTTATTGGTATTGTCTTGTTGCTTGTTGTTCTCCCAGGTTGGAACTGAAAAAGGGCCTTTGACCTAGTGTCCTTACCCGGTAAACAAATGAATAAACTGAAATAAATAAAAATGTTATATCCAAAACACGACTTGGAGCATTGTAATTTCTGAGTTTCATGGGTGGTGAGTGCCTGACTTTTTTTGTTTCCTTGCAAGGTGACGACTTAGGGAACAGGAACCACAGGACAGAGTACTGGATGGGGGGGGGTGTAAAGTTCAGCAATACAGCTGAGTAAAAGGACCAAGGATTCATCTTTTAGTGACTCCCTTAGAGAGCAAGTGACATGTTTCAGGCATGCAACTCAAATCAAAGAGCTGCCTGCCTGAGGAGTTAAACTTAGCCCAGTATGACCTTTTTTAATGCAATAATTATTTCAGGACTTACATTTTATTACCTACCTCATAATTTCCAACTACAAGCTGATCAGCCACTGAACACTACAGTTCTGTCCCTAAAAACTGCACTTTGATGACACTTGCTTGGGATCAGGGCTGCAGGCACACTACACTGGCACCAGTGATATTGGGGAAGAGGAGACCGTCTAAACATGCTTAAAGTGTCTTTGATTGCAGTTATTCATAATACACAGTATATGGGCTGTACTACATATTATGTATTAGCTCCATACATGCATAACTGCAATCAAAGACACTGTAAACATGTTTAGATGACACCTTCCCCCAATATCACCGATCCCTATTTATTTATTTCATTTATTTATTAGCTTTTGGTAACCAAGTAAGTGTGTTAGGCACTATGGACCTGCCTATTTTCAAGCATGACCCGGGCGAGTACAGAAGTGAGTGCATAAATACAGAGACACAAAATTTACAGGGAGGATTATCGGTCGAAAGATGGTACAGTATGGCAATCAATATCTCACACAGGAGGGTCAAAGTATTTATTTATTTGTGAAAATCAGTTTACAACCTTTGAGCCAGGGGCTCATTTCCAAAGGTACCTCATCACATTGAGGACATACATAGCATTTTAGGTTACATGGCACAGGTTTTCTCAAATAGGCATTCATCAGAGGCGCCAGGTCACACTGAGGTCAAACAAAATACATTTGAGTTACAGGGTACAAGTAATTGAAATAGATCTTATACAAGTTAGTTTCATATATTGAGCAATCTCCTGGCGTTACCATAAAACAGCAGGCACTGGCCAGGTTATACATAGGTATGGTGTGCTGGGAAGAGGTGGAGGGGTGGGCTAGGTGGAGAGCCACCAGGCGGGCATTGCCATGAGTGGAGAGGTTGAGGTTGGACCTCATTCAGAGACAGGAGCAGCTACGAGTGTTGAAGAGTTGGCTTCGAAGGGTGATTTTGAATTTGGAGATAGTGGTAGCATTGGTGACGGGGGCAGGGAGAGAGAGTTAAACCAGGATGGGGCTCTGTAGCAGAAGGACCTCTGACCATGAGTAGTTCTTGATCTGGGAACCAATAGAGTGGTCTTGTTGGAGGACCGTGTTGCAATAGTAGGTGGGATCCGGTGGATGGATGCCATCACCCCTGGAGGGGAGAGCCCGAGTAGGTTTTTTTTTGTGAGCAGGCAGGTTTGATAGCAAAGCTGTTCATCAAGGGTAAGGAGTTTAAACATAGAAATATAGAACATAGAAACATAGAAGTTGACGGCAGATAAGGACCACAAGGCCCATCCAGTCTGCCCATGAAGTTTAGCATCATCATACAGTTGACAGGTGTGTGTGAGCCTGGGGGCACCAGTAATCAGTCTGCAAGCCTTATTTTGGGTTATGTGAATTTTTTTGAGGGCAGTCGTGTCCGCAGCACCATAGACTGGTCGGCCATAGTCTACAAGGGACAGTACTGAGGATGTAACAGCGAGCCGGAGAGAATTTGGGGGGGAGGCAGTTTCTATGACAGAAGAGGATGCCAAGCCATATGTTGGTGGTGGATGCAAGGGTATCATTGTGGTCATGGAATGTGAGGGCTGAGTCGAAGGTAACCCCAAGGTATTTGTAAGAGCAGACTTGTTCCAGAGGTTGTTTGGTACTAGGAAGGATATGAAGTGGTTGGTTGCTAGCTTTGTTTTGGGGGTGGGCAAAAAGCATAGGTTTTTTTTTTGAAGATTAATGATGAGTCTGTGCTCCTTAAACCAGGCATCAGCATCATTGAAGGACTGTTGTAGGGATTCCTGAAGGGAGATGGGATTGCGGTGGATGGCAAAAATGACAGCATCATACAAAAGAATTTTGCCAGAGCAAGCACTGGGCAGGCTGTTCAGGTACAGTGAGATGAAAAGGGTGCCTAGGATGGAGCCTTGGGGAACCCCTGAGTGTATGGGACAGGTATCGGAGAGTGTCCCATTGATTTTAACACACTGTGAGCGAGTGTCTAGATAGCTCGAGCACCATGCTAGAGGGCCAGCCAAGAGACCAGTGTGACAGAGGGCGTTCAGCAGAAGAGGGTGGGAGACAGTGTCAAAAGACTTTGATAGGTCGATGAACACTGCACCAGCTAGGGAGCTGGTGTCCAGGGAGGAGTGTAGGAAATTGGAGAATTCAATTAACGCAGTGCTGGTACTGTGACCAGCATGGAAGCCATGCTGCTCTGGGCATAAAATGTTATGCTTAGTCAGATGTTCAGTGATTTGAATGGCCACCACTTTTTCCAGGGCTTTGGGGGGGTGGAGATTGGTCGGTAGTTGTGGGCCGAGGACCTGTCACCTCCTTTATGAATGGGCATGATTATGGCTGTTTTCCAAGCAGTGGGAAATTGTCCCAGGCAGAGTGATCGGTTAATTAGGCTGGCGAGCAGGGCAAGAACTTCATCTAGCACCAGCCTGAAGATACTGGGGTCCAGTGAGTCTCTGCCTGGACTGTTGCCATTTAATGCTTTGATTAGGATGGGTCTAGATTCCCGGGCAGATACCTTGTGCAGGTGGAAGCTGGGGTGGTGGTGGACAGGGGGAGGTTAGTTTGGGGGAGGGTCAAAGAAATTACTGGGAAGGGCTGAGCTAAGGTCAGTGAAAGTGGTGTTCAGGCAGTTAGCTATGAAGGCAGGATCAGTGGAAGTAGTACCATCACTAGTGAGCTGGGATGGGGAAGGGGAGCATGACTTTCCATTTAACTGTTTAATATTATCCCAGAAATTCCAGACCGAGCCCCAGGAGGAGGTGAGGGTGGCCTGGTAATGGTCTGCCTTGGCTTTTCGGACTGCCCAAGAGCACTTATTCCGGGTTGCATTGCATGCTTGTCTATCAGACAGCCGGCCCGTTTCAGTGGCAAGGTGCCAGAGGTTATCCTGATTTCTAAGCAATTGTAGAAGGACAGGGCTAACCCAGGGTGCATTCTGTTTTTTGGATCTAATTTTTGTGAAGGGTGCAAAGAGATCACAGGCCTTGTTGAAGGTTTGGGAGGAGAAGGCGAGGGCAGTGTCAATGTTGGGTGCACAATGAATGGGTGACCAGTTTTTCTGGGTGAGAAACTGTTTAGGTTTTTTCAGCCCACCAGGGCAGAGGTGCCTATGGAGGGTGGTCTGTGCTTTGGGTTTGGAATTGGGGACTGCCCAAAGAAATAGAATAAGGGAGTGGTCACTAAGGGAATCTGGTAGGACCTGGATGTTTTGGATTTTTTGGGGTCAGTTGGTGATGATTACATCCAGTAGGGTGCTGGTTCCTCTTTTAGGGTTTATTGTAGTGGGCTGGGTGATGAGTTGCATCATGTCTTGGGTGGCAAATGAGTTTCGGATCGAGGAAGAGGAGGTGCTTGTTAAGGTCACCAACTAGGATTTGCTCCATCTTATGGTGAAGGGTGGCCAGATAGTCAGTTAATCATACCAGTGCTGAGTTCTGGTTCTTTGGTGGAATGTAGGCAGTGGTGAGATAGAGAGGGCCCCTACAGGATCAGGGGTGAGTTTGAGGGTAAGGGCCTGGGCCCAATTTACAAGAGCAGGGGTAGGGAGTGCTTATTTATTTATTTATTTATTTAAGAGATTTACCAGGAAGGCATACTGAGCAGAGAACCGCTCGATTCCAGATGTGCCCTGGGGGTAGGGGGATTACAGCAAGAGAAACACAAGAACATACATTTGGCAGATTACAAATGCTTGTCCAGTAATTGTGTCCCTAGTGTAGAGTGTACAACCTCCCACTCATTTGCCTACTTGGTCCTCCCAGCGACAGTATAAATCATCATCATATCGGTTCCCACATTGAAGTACAACAAACAAAAGCAATTAACAAATTTAACCTGTACTAGACCAACACTGGAGGGTTGGACAAAGTAGACTACATTTAGGCAAAGGACACCCAAAGTAAAGAGGGACAGAAACAAAAACCAGACCACTGAGTAGTGGAATAAGCACAGAAATTAAAGACAGGGCAGAACTACAAAAAGGAAGGATTAAGAACATTTGCAGACACCACGTACCATTAGATAAAAGAAGAGTGCTTTCTTGAATGAGTCATGAGAGGTAGAGCCCCTACCATGGGGAGGAAGGGAGTTCCAGAATTTGGGGGCAAAGTGGGAGAAAGCTTGTTCACCCATTCTTGTGGAGCAAGGGGGAACAGAGTGTAGCAGGAAGGCAGAGGACCTCAGGGATTGAGAATAAGTCACTGGGTATAACATTGCTCCAAGACAGTCAGGTCTGGAGATACAGCTACGACAGTCAATAAAGCATCCAAGAGTGTAGGAGCGCAAGTCATTGGGAGTCAGACAGTTTAAGGAGGAGTAGAGTATACAGTGGTGGGTTAGTCGAGGAGCAGACAGAGCAGATCTGCAGATGTTATTATATGTGACTTCCCATTTGTGGACAGCATTAACATTAGCCTGGGACAGGACTGGTAGAGCATATTTAAGTCCCGGTAGGAGGATACCCTGGGCTATAGAAATCCTCGCAGAGGGGTTAGTGAATGGCAAACTTTGTAGGCAACTCCAATCTTCGTGTTTATGCATTTACAGACATCATTTATGTGAAAAGAAAAATTCAAAGATGGGTCAAGAGTCATGCACAGCTATTTAAAGAAATCAGTATTTGACATAACGGATCCATCAAGGCATCGGACCTGCAGACTGGATATTAATGTCTGAACTTTTCTGGTTGACTCGAGCATGGTATTCATTTTGGGTAGGTTAAGGATAAGCTGATTCATGGCTAGCCAAGACTGGATGATTTGGAAGAGAATGATAGATGATCACTTATGTCAGTGACAGATTTAGAGGCTGAGAAGGGGACCAAGTCATCCGCATACATGATGGTCCGGCAGGAAGTGGTAAAGGAAGGGATATCATTAATGAAGAGAAAAAAGAGCGAGGGACTGAGTATGGAACCTTGTGGGACACCACAGGGGAGTGCTGTTGAGGATGAGAGGACTTTATTGAAGGCGACAGCTTGTGCTCGTTTGATAAGATAGCTGTTAAACCATGACATGGTGGAGCTTGCAGCACCAAGCATTTAGAGTTTCATTAAGAGAAGGGGGTGGTTGACCAGGTCAAAGGCTTTCATAAGGTCAATAAAAACAGCCCCTGTAAGGAGACCCTTGTCCATGTTTGTCTTGGCTTCACTAGTAAACAGAGTCAGGACTGTGATGGTGCTATGTCCTGGCCTGAAACCATGTTGGACAGGAGTCTGGATATTGAATTTTAGGAGATGAGAAGAGACCTGACTGTGGATTAGTTTCTCAAGTAGTTTGCTGAGGGTAGGTAGAATGGCAATAGGTTGATAGTTCGATAAGATCTTGGGGTCACCTTTTTTGAACATGGGGATAGTCCTTGCAGTTTCCCAGACCTGTGGTATAGTAGAGGAGGAGATGAAAAGGTTAAATAGTCTAGTAATAGGTGTGGCAAGGAGAGGGGCTGCCAGTCTAAGAATCCTAGGTTCAATGCTGTCAGGACCTGCACTACTGTGGATTGGAATAGATTTCTGTAGTTTCAGGACTTCCAGATGGGAGACAGGGGCAAGAACCAGTGGAGGAATAATGCCATTAGAGTCCTGCTCAGCGGGAAGAGGGCATAGGACTGGGGAGGGAGATGTCAAGAGAAGCTTTAGTAAAGAGGGAGTTGAAAGCATTAACGAAAGTGGAGGGGTTATTACAGTCGATATCATTTACAAACATCTCTTTCAGAGCCTCGGACTGATTACTCCCTAAGATCATATTTATTTGGGACTAGTACCTTCAAGGATCAGATGAAGAGGAGTGAAGGAGCTTACGGTAGTGGTTGCTTTTTGCAGACAAATCTTACTCTCTTTCTTTCAGATGTTACGCAGAGCATGATACTTCTCGTAATCGGAAGGAAGAGAGGAGGATTTTCAGGTAGACCATAGTTTGTCCCTCGGCTTCAGCTGTTGTAATAGAGGGCACTTAAGCCATTTCATGGTTTTGCTCCTTACCCTACATGTGGTGGTAGGGATATGCCTCTTCTGTAAAGAGAGTAAGGTGCTGTTGAAATATTCAGCCGCATCATTGATATCATTAGTGACAAAGATGGGGTCAGTCAACTTGACCCTTGTCCTGAATAAGGGAAATTGGATCAAGTAGAGCAAAATTGGAGAAAGTTAGCACTTTGGGTGGATAAGAAGGTGGAGAGGCATCCCATACACAGTAGACAGGGCAGTGGTCACTGATCGAGTCAGGGAGTACCCCAGCTGAGGCGAGTCTGTCTTTTATGTTTGTTAGTGGACCCATTAGCAGCAATCCTTGTGGGTGACTGGACAAGCTGAGCAAGGTTTACTAGAGCACCTGCTGCGACAGTCTGAAGCATACATCATCAAAATACGTTTTTAAGGGTGGGACTGCAGTGTGTGTTGGCCGCTCAGCTCATACTCTGAAGTTATGAGCCAGGGAATAAAATATAAGTCCTGAATTAATTACTGCATAAAAAATGTCATACTGGACTAAATTAACTCCTTCGGTAGGCAGCTGCTTGGTATGAGTTACCTACCAAGGTGTTAGATCATGTCAGCTGCTTCTCAATCAAACCAGTGCAACAAGGCCTTTAGTAATGCATATAGTATGCTGGGATGTATCAGAAGGGTATTGACAGTGGAAGAGAATCATAGATTGCTGGTAAGGACGCACCTGGAGTACTGTGCCCAGTTCTGGAGTCCTCACCTCAGGAAAGACAAGAACGGCCTAGAGATGGTACAAAGAATGGTGACCAAGATGATTCAGGGCCAGCAAGGCAGATCTTATGAGAATCAAAGCAAGGCACTGAACATGTACTCACTGGAGACCAGACAAGAGAGGGGTGATATAACAAGAGTCCATCAATTTCTTAAAAGGAACCAACAATGCGACTTGCAATGACCTATTTAGCATGAGTAACAGTTCAAGGAGACAGAGGCACAAGGGGAAACTGATTGGAGGGAGGTTCAAGAGGGATATTAGAAAGTTTCATTTTACAGAATGGGTGGTGAACTGTGAAATGGTCTGCCAGCCGAGGTGGGTGGGCACCAAACCATAAATGATTTCAAGCACAGTTGGGACAGAGTGAAGGATACCATGTTTACTCAGAGGAGTAGAAGTAGAGAAGTGAACAGAGATGTGGATAGTGACAGCTAGTACCATGTACAGATAATAGGTCCCTGGGCTTGATAGGGAACTATCAGCAGGCTGGGTGGATCATTGACCTTTTTCTGCTGTCACTGTTTATGTTTCTATGCTTCTCTGTCATGTACACTCCCTGCACCAGGGAGTACATGGGGTGGGGACAGGGAGATGGGGTGACTTTTAACAGAGAGAGTGCAGACATGGGGAGGGTGAGGTAAGTGGATGATACTGGACACCAGTGAGTGCTGGAGTATTATAGGGGTAGGATCCTAAATGTCAGTTATAGACCAATGAGTTCAATACTAGGACTGTACAATGCTCAGCATCTAACTTTCTGGTGTATAGTGACTGCTATGATTGTCTTCACACAGTCACTGCACTACCAGTTTTGAACTATATTGGCATATATTGCCTGTTATGTTTATTTGCACACCCCTGTTTCAATACATAGGGAACAAAATGGGAGGGAAGGACTAGGTGGAGCCCTGATTGTGGAGGCAGGAACAACTGAGGATGGTAGGGGGTGTCCAAGGCACTATAGCCGGCATTATAGCCTAGAGGTTAGAGGAACGAGGTGTGAACGAGCTTGGTACATCCAGCAGACTGGACTGAAGTTTGATTCTCACAACCTCCACTTGTGTACTGTGTGACTCTAAACAAGTCACTTGACAGCCCAGTGCTCCCAGGTCACCCCCAAAAACAGGCACTTGTGCCTAGTGGGCCTTACCTGGTTACCAAAGACTTGAATAAGAAAAATAAATAAATACGTAATCTGTGCCAGTATTCAGCAAGGAAGTCCAGGGTCATGGTAAGCAGTGGGAAGAGATGGTAGGAGAGGAGTCGGCCAAGCAGTAGGCAGTGCTAATTATGACAAAAATGACTGGATAAGTACAGTATTGGTAGTGTGTTAGGTCATGAAAATCCCAGGGTGCAGATGGGATCCATTTGCGGGTGATAGTGAATATAAAAGGGGACAGGACTGGGCCTCTTACTGATATCTTTTCTGAATCTTTCCAGACAGTGATCATGCAACAGGACTGATCTGTTTAAACCCCTCCTTCTCTCCAATCCAGTCAGATACATCCCTGGTGTGTAGTGCTGGCCCTGTACCATTATTTCACACGTGGGCTTTCACCTACAGCTGCTCCCCCACACACATGTACCCACATTCATTGTAATCTCCACACCCATAAATCTTACACCTGAATGAGCTCTTCCATGCATCTCATTCTCTGCATCACCTACAAAAACAAATTAAAATCTGCAACCAACCACTGTTGGCTTTTTCCAATCTTGATTTTCTTCGTGATTGACTTCTGTGTCAGTCATGAAAATTTCACTGGAATTTCTTTTCTGATCCCAATGTCACACCCCCACACAAGGAGCTGGGTGTCCAACCTTGGAGTCTGGTATGTAGTAGCAGCAATATTTTATTTAACTGATTAATCACAGTGAATAGGTGCACTCGAAGGAGACAAGCTCATTTCCAGTGAGGTCCTGGTATGTTATTTATTAAAAAAAATCACCATTTTTTGTGGCCACTGGGTACCCAACCTTAGAGGCTCGCTTACACTACCCCACTACAAGTTTAAGTAAACTGGCCCCACCTTCTGCCAATTATGCTAGCCCCGTCCCCACACCGGCAAGTAAACCCTGCCCACCACCCACTGTGCAAAATGTCCCCCCATTAAGCCCATTCCCAAAAGATTACACCCCACACCATTTACCACTTTCTGGCATCCATACCACCCTCCTCCATCCACTTCCACCCTGATGATTGACTGACCAATTGATTTTTTAAATTGTATTTTTCTATTTGAAATCCTTATGTAATTTTATAAACTGAAACCTGTAACTCTGCTTTTTAATTGCTGATGGGTATCACTGAAAATGAGCTGTGCTTATTAACTTTACCCAAATATACAAACGAACCAAGCAAACAAAAAATATATGTTTTTTGGAAGAGTTCCATTTTGGGCGTCCAGAACAGCCCTCCCTCCACCTCAGCTGGTCACTGTTTTCTGATCTGCCTTGCCTATTGCAACTTGCTAACAAAAAAAATAACATCCATTTATGACCCTGCTGCCATTGCCCTATCCTTCAACTCCCTTTTCACCTCCTGTACTCGCTCTCTCCTCTCCTCCTCTTCCTCCTCTACCCCTCCTCTCGCCTCCTCCCTCACCCCACCTCCCCATACCTTCTTTTTCTCTCTCCCGTCTCCAACTATTTTATTTGCTTATCTCAGAGACCTCTTAGTAGAAAACTCCCACAAATGTGTATGCCCTGATGGTAATGACCCCAAACTACTACATCTCTCTGCTTCTGCCATTGTCACCCTTATTACCCGCCTCCTCAATCTTTCCTTCTCCTTAAGTACTGTCCCTGAAGCTTGGAAATGGGAAACAGACACCCTCCTCCTCAAAGGGGGATTCCTCCTCATCTGGAAACTACTGTCCAGTCTCCCTCATCCCCACCCATGCAAAACTTCAAGGGCACCTTGTTCTCTCTCAGTCCCTGCCCCATTTCTCAACTCCACCTCCTTCAATTTTTTTCAGTCTGGCTTCTGGAAGTCCTACTCCATCTCCATCTCCTTCTTCCAGCTCACTGACTCCATCCTGTCCAACATGGGCCAAGGCCAGGTCACCACCACCACCTTTGTAGACGTGGGAAAGCCTTCATCTCTGTTACGCGTCCCCTTCTCCTGGACAAGCTTAAGGTGGTGGGGCTCCCTGCTTCCTCAGTCAGTTGGTTCTGCTCCTTCATTAAGGCAAGGCAACATTTGGAGGCTGTGAAGTGGAAATGTGAAAGGCTGTGGGACAGATTGAAGGCCCACTCGGGTTCTGTGGCCTTTCTAAGGCACTCCCTGCATGGAATAAAGGGAATTGTTATACTACAGTAAATAAGCAATATACTGAGGACTTTAATGAGTGGTTACAGGGATGGTGTCAGGATGAGTGATAGCGCTTTGTGGGGAATGGGGGGTGTGTCTTGGGAAGGAGGCTTTTCAAAAGTGATGGTCTTCACTAGATGTAAGAGTGGGTAGTGCTCTGTTACAGAAGTTTGGGTTTACATTAGGTGGTTAAAGTGACTGCAGTGGAGAATGAGTCCACCATCTCCAAGTTCAAAACCACCCTTCGAAACCAACTCATCAGCACTTGTAGCTGATCCTGTCTCTGAAGGCAGCCTCCACCTCGACTTCCCATGACAATGCCCACTGGGCGGCTCTCCACCTAGCCCACCCCACTACCTCTTCCAGGTACACCATACCTATGTCTAACCTGGCCAGTGCCTGCTATTTTTATGGTATGCCAATTAGATTGCTCAATCTTTGATACCAACTTCTGTAACACCTGTCTCAATTACTTGTACCCTGTAACCTAAATGTATTTTGACTGACCTCAGTGTGACGTGGTGCCTCTGATGAATGCCTATTTTTAGCAAACCTGTGCTATGTAACCTAAAACTCTATGTATGTCTTTAATGTGACGAGGTACTTTTGGAAACGAGCCTCCGGCTCTTAGGTTGTAAACTGATTTCACAAATAAATAAATAAATACAGTGAGGCTAAGGGTACCATTGAAGGATGAACAGGTTGGGAACCTACCTAGAACTCCACTTGTACTGGGGACTAGTACCATTCCAAGGTGGGTAATAATAAGGCTACAGTTTATATTGGAGTAGGAGAACATACTTCTGAGGGACAGTTGGCAAAGCCTGCGTTCAGCATGAAAATGTAAAAAATTAAGTAGACTAGGGAAGGCTAAGGGAGACTGATTAAAAATAAGGAAGAGGGGATAAGGAGAAAGATGGAAAGAGCTCCACCTTAATTAAAGGAGTCTGGGTAGTAAAATTTGTGATCCCCAGGCAATGGTGGCAGACACTGAGATGAAAGTAGTAGCCATTGCACACACTAGTGATACAGAGAATAGCAACTGAGAACTGACAGTCCCAGTATACACTGTGTTTAAACAGGATACAAGAAACAATGAATGAGGTGGTGTAACCCCATCAGAGATGTCATGAAGACCATGTGGAATGAAAACACCAGGGGAGGTAATGAGTAAACAGAATTGCTGTGTCCTCAGCTCACGGCATCCTCATGCAAGAAACCATGAAGGGGGTGATGCATAGAACTCCAGGACAGTGGTAAGAAAGAGAGGATCTTCGACGCCGGTTCAACAAAAGTTTGTCGACCAATGTTACAGCGATGGATTTATATCAACAGCAAATTGAGGTTGGCATAAAGCTGCTCAGTAAACTCTTTTACTGGGGGGAGGATTTGCCCCCAACCCCCTGTAACTTAATATAATCAATTTCAAGTTGGAGTTGATTCAAGGAGGGGGTTCAAGACCCAGAGAAGACCTGCTGGGGTCCCATGGATACATTACAGTGCCAACATCGAACTGGTGCTGTTATGTACTTTGAGGCTGAAATGTCACTATAGTGATGGCATATGAGAAAGAGATAAGAAGCTAAGGTTAGAACTAGAACAGCGGGATGAAAAAGAGAGGGGTTATGCTGGTGGGAGATCTAAACTTCCCAGATATTAATTCAGTTATTCCATAAACTAGGAGTACCAGACTTCAGAAATTGTTGGCTGCACTGCAGGACTGCCTGCAGATGTTGATGTTTAGGGAACACGCTAGGCAGGCAGCCATCCTCGATGTGATACTCACCAACCAAGTGGTAGGAGAAGTGAGGGGATGGGAACCCACTGGTTCAGCTACCATAACTCTGTATTTTATTACTTGATCTTTGAGATGAATAAGCTCTCATAAAAGACTGAAGTCCTAGATTTTGGAGAGGCAGAGATCTACAGCATGAGGGAGCTGGTGTGGCTCAGGTTAGTCGGGTGAACATCATTACAAATGTGAAAGAAAGATCAGGATTGATCAATAGGGATATTCTGGAGGCCACAACATCTTGTGCCTGAACAGTAATCAAGAGAAAAGGGTACAAGAGACAAATATTGTTCTCAGGAAAGGTCAGGTAAGCAGTGAGAGCCAAAAGAATGCCTTCACCAGGTACAAGGAAAAACAAGGGTAGGAAGAATGGGGACAGTACCTAACAAAGTCACCAAAAATACCACCAACAACTTAATCTGGATCAATTTCAGTTGGTTACTATCAGTATCCCTCCCCCTGGTCACCCCTGAAAAGGGGACTTCTAGTCTCAGTGGGCTTACCAGGTCAGGAAAATTAAATAAATAAAATAAAATAATAAGAACAAGGGAAAACAAAAGGGTGGTAAAAAAAGCAAGGCCAAACACAGAACTGCATATTATGGAGGGTTTCAAGAGTGGAAAATAAGTTATTTAGATAAATTTGAAAAAAACAACAACATTTGACGATGACTTGTTAGGCTAACAGAGTGATGTAAGGTAACTGAGAAGGATGGGCAGAAGGTATTCACAAGGGAAGATAGAGGACCTCTGTTAGTTAGGGTGGATGTAATAGGGTTTCACTAAGTTGAGGCAGCAAGTATTTACCAGCACAATAGTTTGGAATGGGCTACCAATCCTAAAGATAGATAGAACCCTGGGACCAGATAGGATGTATCTTATGGCTATACAATGAACTGGCAACAGATAAAACTGAACCCCTGATGTGGCTATTCAATAACTAATTTCAGACAGGGGTAGTTCAAAATACTGGATGTTAGCAGATGTCGATGTAACATCACTCCATAATGCATGGGGGTGGGCCAAGGAGCAATCAAGTAATTACGTACCTATCAGTGTTACCTCTGTTGTGCATAAACTGATAAAGACACCAATCTAATCTTCTAAATTACCTGTAGATCAGAGGAGCACAAGGTACTAGACAAAACAGTTTCATGACAAGTCTTCTCAAAACAACCTGACTCTATTCATTACCTTGGTGACAAGGGTAGTGAATAAGGGCTAAGCTGTGGTTTACTCCACATAGAAACATAGAAATTGTCGGCAGATAAGGATCACTAGGCCCATCCAGTCTGCCCCTAGGCCCTATGCATTGTATGTGGCCATTGATTCTATGTGATCAATGGCTTATCATCACTCCCTTCCCCCTCAGGCTTCTCTTGCGTCTGTCTCAAGCATGCTTAAACCTCTCCACTGTGCTTGCCCCCACTACCTCCTGTGGCAGACTATTCCATGTGTCAACTACCCTTTCTGTGTAGCAAAACTTCCTCACATTACCTCTTAATCTACCCCCCAATTTCATATTGTGCCTCCTTGTTCTAGAACTTTTTCTACATTGGAAAAGCTCCCTTGCCTGCACCTTATTTATGCCCTTGACGTACTTGAAAGTTTCAATCATGTCCCCCTGCTGTCTCCTCTCCTCCAGTGAGTACATATTGAGGTCTTTTACTCTCCCCCCATACATTTTGTGGTGTAAGCCCTGCCTTTGTTGCACTCCTCTGGATAGTCTCCACCTTAATCTATGTCCTTGCACAGGTGTGGTCTCCAGAACTGCACACAGTACTCCAGGTGAGGCCTTAACAATGTTTTATACAATGGCATCACCACCTTCCGCCCCCTGCTAGTGATACCTCTGCCTATGCACCTCAGCATACCATTGGCCCTCTATGCTGCCTTTGTACAGTGCTTTGATACCTTAAGGCCATCAGAGATGATAACCCCTAGGTCCCTTTCCTCCTTGGTGACAGTCAGCTCCTCCACCCCCCAAACCTGTAGCTCTCCCCAGGGTTTCCTCTACCCAGGTGCATTATTTTGCACTTCTTTACATTAAATCTCAGTTGCCACATCTCTGATCATCTTTCAAGCTTCTACTTTGATTACAGCAAAGCTACTGACTGTGCCTTACAGAAGGTTACTATAGAAGCTAGAGAATTTGGGTACAGCTAAAGACAAAGTTTAGATGAGTGAGTAGTTGGAAAGGAGACAGCGAAGTGTTGTGGTTAATGAAGTCAAATCAGAAGGGATGGGAGGTCACCCGTGAGGTGCTACAAAGATCAGTCCTGGGCCCAATACCTTTCAGTATGTTCAGTAGTATCATGTAAGAAGGCATTCAGGGCAAGATGTGTCTATTGTTTGCATATGTCACTAAGCTCTGTTTTAGGGTGGTCAGTGAGGATTGGGCTCAGGAGATACAGAGAGACTTGCAAAAGCTATAGAGGTGGTCAAACATTGGGCAGTTGACATTCAATGTAAAAATAAATAAAAGGTGATGCACATATGGAACAAGAACCCAATGACAAGGTGTGGAATGGAAGGGAGGAGGAGGACAGTGCCTGATTTATGAGGAAAGGGAGCTATGGGTATTCATCAGTGATTCCCTACAACAATCACACCAGAGTAACAGGGCTTACACTAAGGCAACCAGAATACTGGGGTATATATGAAAAGGTATTGTGCACTATGCACTAACGCATGAGTTATATGCATGAAAGAGGCATATACCACCTGCATTGTTACACGGCCCTGGACAGGCACAGAGTGTATGGTATTCATGACTGTAAGCACCTGCAGGGCACCTGCTCATGGCCCTAGCCACCCAGCACACCGGATCATGGGGGGGCAAATGGGTGAGGAGCAGTGGACCCAGGCAGGCCTCCAATTGGATGCCTGTCCTGGGTCCCAGAGTGGATCCACTGCATCATGGGAAAAGGGAGTGTGGGAAGGTGCAGGTTCAGAAGTTTGGAAAGTAGAGGCACTCACCAGAGCACCTGTCTCAGCTCTCCCCATCTGCCCAGTGGGCTAGGGCATCATGGAGAGGCGACTCCCAGTCCCACCGTGGCTGGTGGATGTCATCTGTGAGGACACACACTGGATATGGCAGGGTCCTCACTGCCATATTCTGTGCCCCCCCCCCCGTGTCTGGCACTATGTTCCTCTGTGCATGACACGTAGTGAAGGCATGTCCCTGACACTCCCCCTAGGCTTCTAATGACGCACAGCAGCCCGAGTGGCTGGGGGATCTGGTGTGCAACTGGCTGGCACACCAACTGTGAATGCCACCGGGGGTTCAATAGACCCTCCTGTGTGGCATTCTCACTAAGGGTTGCCTATGTGCCTCAGATATGTGGTGTGTACGCAATTGGAAAATTAGTGCATAGAGCCCATTGATAGCAGAAAGAAGGAGGTATTATGCCTCTCTGTAGATTACTGGTAAGGGCCCACCTGGAGTGTTGTTCCCAGTTCTGGAGTCCTCACTAGACAGCCTGGAATCAATGAACCACAGAATGACCAAAGGGTTCAGGACCAGCAGGACTGGTCTTATGAGGATTGGCTCAAGGCACTGAACATGTACTAGCTGGAGGCCAGGCAAGAGAGTGGATTCTGATATAAACTTTCAAATTCCTGAAAAGAATGAACAAGGTAAATTGTGATTAACTAGTTAGCATAAGTACTGGATCAAGGCAACTGGGAATGAGTGGAAACTGATGAGGGAGTACAAGAGGGAACTGAGGATGTTTTATTTCACAGAACGGTGATGTAGCCATGAAACAGTCTGCCATCTGGAACACTGAAACTATCAATGGTTTCAAACAAGGCAGGGAAAAAGTGAAGGGATTTGTGGTTGCTCAGGGTGATAGCAGTAGGACGGGCAGCATGGGGTTGGATAGTGTGGGTTAGAGCTCTATATAGCTAATATGCATGTGCTTGTTAGGGTGTATAGGAAAACTATATGTACCAGTGGTCTTTTTTTCCCTGCCATCATTACTTATGTGTACATTACCTACTATCAGTAGTTAAGTAGTTCTTATATATATATATTTCTTTTTATTTATTTAGTTTTGTTGACCGGGTAAGTGCTCTAGACAAATCCTGCCAATTTTCAGGTACGACCCTGGGAAGGGGGATACAGATGAATGCCAACTGACATTGAACCAGATTAAGCTGAATACATATATATATATATATATATATATATATATATGTGTGTGTGTACTGTATGTGTTTGTTTGTTTCATTTATTTATTTTTATGGCATACATGTTCCCAAGACAACAAAAGAAAAGAAAAAATATACTTCATGCAAAAGAACAACAATATTATTACTGTAAGTGTTATGAGTAAACTGTATCTTGTACTTTGTATTCTATGTTATAGTATTTGTATTAGGATGTACTGTAATATTCATACGGGTCATAATGTTGCCGCTTAATAGCGTCGCGGCATTATAATGCAACCCACACCTGTCGCTCCCTGAGTTGGACCCCCAGAGTTGAGAATCTTTAGTGGGAGGTCCGGAGGCATGGCTCCCCCATAACAGGGGGTGTGTGGTGGGCAGACCCCCCCCCACAGAACAAAGACATAATGCCTCATGGCATAAATTGTGCAGCGTGATTGTGCCATGCGGCATTATGTCTTGCGACATAATGACCCTGTGCCCTGTATATTTTATGCATAATCATGCTTTGTAACATCTTACCTACTCTAGCCCCTAGTCATGTGTGAAAAAGGATCATTGGCTCATTACATTCACCTGGAAAACAAAAGTTTAAATAAATAAAAAAATAAAATAAATAAAACTGCTAACAGCACAATGTCATACAAAGGCACACACCAATGTTGACATGGAAACAATAGTTGTTCATTAGCAATACACTCATCAATTACTGGGATCTCAATATATGTAGGAGTGAAGTGGAGGATATCTGCACCACTCCGTTCCAAAAAGAGACAAATAGAAACAGTCTCTCAAGGAACAACAGCTGCCACCCATGTCATGTTCGGTTCAATATACCAAAGGGCCGGCTAGTGAGGACTTTATGTGACTATACTGAAGAGGAACAGTTCAGACAGAAAAGAGTAAAACAGGTTAAAAGATTTATCGAGATGGGTTACAGTATCCACAGTATAGCTATGGCTATACATAAGGTTGAGGGTATGGAGAGAGCTACAACCCTCACACACAATGTAAGAAAAGTGGATGCGGAAAAAAAACTTGTATGCCCGTTCATCACTACTTTATCATGTAGGGTAGAGAAGGTCAGAGAGTTTATAACTAGTAAATGGTTGGTCGCTTTTGGAACTAGAGCCAAAACTAAAAGAGGTAGTGGAGCAAGGACCCAGAGTAGTTTTTAGGTGAAATAACAATATCAAAGATATGGTGGTTAAGAATATCACTCCAGGACCAGAACCATTGAAACAGACAGTTCTTGCCCCCCCCCCAACTGGCACACTCGATGTGGTGGGTGTCTATACTGCAAATATGTACACACCTATAAACATTTTGTACATTCCATCACAGAGAACAATATAGAAATTAAGGATTTGATTAACTGCAGTAGCAGTGGGGTAGTGTATCTACTGCAGTGTGAGTGTGGGGTTTATTATGTAGGGACAACCACCAGACAGTTTAAAATAAGAGTGGGGGAGCACATATGGGCAGTTCAAAAACTGGATGATAGCTATGCAATAGTGAAATATCTGAAATCTGGCACACAGGGTAAACATAATTTTCACTTTGTTGGCTTAGAATTGGTTAAACTTGGACCGGGGGATCTCAAAAAGCTAATTGGACAGAGAGAAAACTTTCGGATATTTTAGTTGGGTGCAAGAAAACAATAAGGCCTAAATGAGAATATTGGTCTGTCAGCTTCTCTTACTAAATATAAATGCTATATGGAACCTGTAGGTTACTGCATTAAATGAATACTTCTGGCTTTTGGTGTCCTCTCCTCTAAGCCATACTACTTTTTTATTATTAGGTTTCTGTTTCAGTGCAATATATTTTTCTAAGTGTAATATGCATGTATGGGCATAGCGACGATGCACATATATATTTATTTCTGCATGTCTCTCCTTAACATGTATCATGATTTGTGGTGTGTGTAATTGGTGGGACAAATTCCTGCCAGTAACCCTGTGATCTTTTTATTGTCTCCAGATGTGACCTTTTGATTAACTAACTCACTATTTTAATTCTCTGTACCTGTTAATTTTATGCAGGAGCTTTATGTATTGTCAAATTGATTATTTATAGTAGGAAAGAGTATAGATACTGTTTATACTTCAGAAAGCTAGCAATAACACAGTAGAGCACCCGAACATATATAATCTGGCATGGTTCTGGATTTTAACAGTTTTTTATAGGAATACGTATAATTTATCTATGTAGTAGATTGATTTGGGAATAATGTTGTTAAAATAATTGGCAAATTGTTTGTCAGGAATGTAGATATTATTAATTGATTAGTCATCATCAAAGTTTATTGATCGACTTGTTAAAGTCATTACAATTTTAAAATCAGAAAGTTTAAAATTCAATACACACCCATATTGCACAATACATAAAACTTAGTACAATATACAATCATGTCATACAATAATATTACCTTGGTAAAATTCTTTACATAAATACAATCACTATCTTACTAATACTCCCATTTTCATAGGTACATTTCCATATAACCACAAATTTAAATATCTCAATCTATCCATTACCCAAATACCATATTCCAGCATGTTCATATAAGGGAAACACATTTGTCATATGTTTTTAAGCCATCTAGTTACACACTAGTTGCCCAACCTTTTAACTTAAATATAACTTTTTGGTTTCAATGACCTCAAGGAGCAACACCACTGCATTTAAGATCTCCACTTTGTGGGACCTCAGAAGGAATGTGACCATTAAAATCAAGCCACAGACTCTAATTTTCCCAATATATTACCCAATAAATTTCTCCTGGGTTCATTATACAACGGGCATAATATTATAAGATGTTTTAAATTATCTATACCCTTCCCACATTTACATAAAACCTCTCCTTTTTGTTTGACTGTGCTGTATACATTCAGTTTCTTATTATTTGCTATATATTCAAATCTATATCTTGTAAAGAATTTTTCCATCTAGGATTGCCTGTAAGATCCAGATATGCCTCATATTTGTGAATCATTTTATTATCTTGCATCCATTTAGAAATGTTATATTGTTTGCACGAAGCCAAGTCCCTTTGTATATATGTATCCCTAACTCTTTCCGTGTTTATTTGTTTAATCCAGTCAGATGGTAATCTTAAACAATTTGATATGTTATCTAACAGACCTAGAGGTTTTACAACCTCTTTGAATATTCTTATACATGGACAAATTATTTTTTGTTTATAATATTCAATAGCTTCCTCGAGACATTGTCGTGGTAATAGAATGCTTTTCATTTTATATACCTTTAACCTGTAATTTACTTGTCTTTTACAAATTTGACATTCAATTGGTAATTGACCCAATTCAGATCTAATAAATGTTGACGATATGCCATTTGTCAAGCCCAGTATCTTCTTATAGAATTTACTTAAAATTGTTTCTAATTTAACATTATTAATTTTCCTTAAAAGTTCAGCCCCATATAATATCTGGTTCCTAAGTTTTGCATTCAAGACTTTCAATATGCGTTTCACTGAACAACCTCCATACTTATGTACAAAGGCATTTAAAATACTCAAAAACCTATTTGCTTTGCCATCATTTTCCCTTAGATATTTATTCCATGTTCCATTTCTAGCCATTACCAGTCCCAAATAACAGAATTCATTAACCTCTTGTAATATATTATTATTATTGACTATATAATTAAAGGCTTTAACCCTACCTCTAAATATCATCACTTTTGTTTTATTGTAATTTAACGCTAAATCTGCCTTTTTGCATTCATTAGCAAATTTATTAAGCATTCTGTTTATGCCCAAATAACTAGTAGATATACTATAAGTACCATGTCGTCAGCAAAAGCTAAATATGGACATGGGGTATTTCCAGCTGTTGGCATATGGTGTTCTAAATTATACATGCTGTTCAACACAGTTTGGAAATACAATTTGAATGACATAGGGGAAAGAGTACAACCTTGTTTCACTCCCACATTAGTTCTAGACCACTCTGTTAATTTTCCATTATTGGAATATCAAATGCTGGTATAATTATTTTTGTAAAGATATTTAATGATACCTAGAATTGACATATCAATCCCTAGTCCTTCCAGTCTTTCCCATAATTACTCGACTAACCCTATTGAATGCCATCTTCAGAGTAATAAAGACACAATATAATGTCTGTTTTTTTATTTTACTATATTTGAATACTAAATGTGTTATTACAAATCATTGGTCTATTGTAGACTGCCCTGTTTTAAAACCTGCCTGTGCCACATCCATAACCCCATTTCTTTCTACCCATGTGCTTAATCTATTATAAATTATCCTGGTAAATAGTTTTTCTGTACAGTCTATAAGACTAATTGGACGGTAACATTCAGGTTTACTTCTGTCACCTTTTTTAAATAACGGTATTATAATATTAAGTTTCCAACTTTCTGGAACTATCTTCTGTTTCCATATTATGTTGAACAGAATCACCAAGAATGGTATCCATTGAGAAACCATACTATTAATTATGTCAATAGGAACCCCAATGGGCCCAGGGGCCTTATGTTTTTTGAAAGATCTGAGTGCTCCCTCTATTTCAATGACTGTTATAGGACTGGGTACACTAACCAATAATCCATCATCTTTCATTCTATTTTGGTATTCCAAATTCTCTACACAAAAAATATTTTTATAATACTGCACCCATACATCAGGTTCAATATGGGCATTCATTTCCCTCTATAATATTTTATACCCTTATTTACTATGTTCCAAAATGTTTTATCATCTCTCGAGCTTACAGCTTCCTCCAATTCTGTCCATAACTGGGTCTGGTACTTACGTCTGCTATTCTTTAATACTAAATGGTATTCTTTCCTTAATTGGTTTTTCTTTTTATTATTAGCAATGTTATGATTCTTTTTTTAAAATTCTTAACTGACCATTAAGTTTCTTCTTAGCAATTTTACAATCTTTATTATACCACTTCTGTCCATCCCTTTTTACTATAGTTTGATCCCTAATAATAATATTTCTTATATCACCCATGATAGTGTTGAAAGTAGTTACTATTAACTTTGAATCCTTCTTTATAATTAATTCATGTAAGTTGTCCAATGTACTTCTTTCAGTCATAATTTGTTTAAAATTCCCGCTAGCAATAATTTTCCAATCTATACAATTTTTTCACCACTTCCAAGAAATCTCTTCCTGTTTCTTTTATAGAGTGGCCACCATCCAAATCAATTATAAATTCCAATGCTGAATGCTGACATTCCAAACTTGAGCTTATCTTTAAGTTGATACAGTTGGATAACATGTTTAAATTTACACAAATATATTAATCAATTACTGATACCTCCCTCATAAGTATAATTTCCTGGAATATCACCTGTTAAGCGTCCATTTACTAAAGAGAAGTTTCTATTGCTTAATAACTTGGGCACCTCAATCTCTCTCTTGTTAACAACATTGTCTCTTGATTACTTTTCAAACTTCAAATTCTTTGTGTTCAGCTGAGTCAATGAGCACATGAAGTCATCAGATATCCCCTGTAGATTTCCCATCCTAGCATTTAAGTCACCAACCATTATTATTTTGCAATTTGGATATTCTATTTGAATATTTTCTGATTTTGATGATAATTTTTGTATCCAATCCCTGTCTTCATACTTACTATTATCCAGTGGGGCGTATATATTAATTAAGAAAAATTCCTCCAATCCTACCTCTGAAACGTGAACTATTAAGAAGTTTTTACTGTCAATGAATTTCTCTTTTGTTCTTACACCTGTTTTTAATCTACAAAAAATTACCACCCCACCCACATTTCTACCATATTTTTTTATATTTTTCTGCATATTTTACATAAGATATATAACTCTCCAGGTAAAAGTCATCAATTGTCCATGTTTCTTGTAAGCATATAAAGTCATAACCATTCAAATATCTTATTATCTGTAGATCACCCAATCTATCTTGTAGTCCAGATATGTTCCATTCAATATATTGATCCTTTGTCCTTCCCTAATTTCCTTCTTTTTCAGGGGTGTCCCTCCTAGAGTAGCCATTGTTTGTAAATTGTCCAAGTCAATCAAAGCTTCATATCTATTTGTTGTTTCAATCATAGCTTTTCACACCTTATTTTCAGGCCCAGTGTGATGCCATTGTGCATCCTTTATTATTGTTTCACAGTGGACATAAATGCCTAACCCATCCAGTTCCCTTTGTTTTTGCAACAACAATTCACACATGCTCCCTTTTTTAATTTCAGCATTATCTGTCCATCTGTTTCTCATCAAATTGCATTTATCATTTCATTAGTGCAGACGTGTGTTCAGAAATGTATTTAGGGTTATTTGTTATTGTTATTGGCGAACTTGTTTCTAAAGTTATTATTTTCTAAATGTTGTTGTTTTAAACCAAAACTAGATAATTCAAAGTCATTATTTTCAAATGTTTTTTCAACTGCATAGAATTCTGGCAAAAGATGATCCATCAATACTGTTTCACTAATCTGAATTCCCAGCTTACACAATTCTTTACAAACTTTGTTAACTGCTTTTAATACATGGAATTGATCTGTTACTGCTAATATCAATTCCGTTTCAGCTATAGCTCTAATTATACTAATGCCTTCCAACACATGCCTGCTTCCTCCAAGTGCTAAAGCAATGATGTTCTTAATCATCATAGACAAATTCTTATCCATTTCATTTGCTAAACAAGACATACCATACAGTGGAAGTAAAAAATCAGTTCTTAACGTTTTTGTTAAAAATGACATAAATTTGTTTAGATATTCACCATATCCCCCATCCTTATTACTCTTGACACTAATATTTTCTTTTTTCTCTTACATAGAAACATAGAATTTGATGGCAGATCAGGACCGCTTGGCCCACCCAGTCTGCCCATTTCCCTACCTACTGGATAAGCTGCAGATCCTA
Organism: Neoceratodus forsteri; assembly: GCA_016271365.2. Lineage (NCBI taxonomy): Eukaryota > Metazoa > Chordata > Ceratodontiformes > Ceratodontidae > Neoceratodus > Neoceratodus forsteri. Next base: position 1,102,166,722 of record CM057451.1, read on the forward strand.
GTTAACCAGCAGCCTACTTCTTCCTACCCCCACCCCACAGAATTGCCTTATGACTGTCCTATGCATGCTTGAATTCCACCACTGATTTTGACTCCACAACCTCCTCCGGAAGGCCATTCCATGCATCCACAACCCTCTCTGTGAAAAAATACTTCCTTAAATTACCTCTGAGCCGCCCCCAGCTTCAAATTGTGCCCTCTTGTTGTTGCACACCTCTTTTTTTGAAAGATGCTACCCTCTTGGACTTTGTTGATTCTCTTGAGGTACTTGAATGTTTCTATCATGTCCCCCCTCTCCCTCCTTTCCTCGAGGCTATACATATTAAGCTCCTTAAGTCTCTCTTCATATGTCTTCTGGTGCAGACCCTGCACCATTTAGTGCCCTCCTCTGGACAGCTTCCATCCTGTCTATGTCTTTGCAGAGATTGGGTCTCCAGAACTGCACACAGTACTCCAGATGGGGTCTGACCAGCTGTCTGTACAGAGGATAATAACTTCTGTTTTCTACTGGTGATGCCTCTCCCTATGCATCCCAGTATCCCCAACCCTCCTTGATGCCCTCTCACATTGCTTTCCCATCTTTAGGTCATCTGATATGACTACCCCAGGTCCTTTTCCATTCTTTTTGTTGTTAGTATCTCACCCCCCATTGTGTACTCTTCCCCTGGGTTTTTGTTTCCCAGGTGCATTACCTTGCACTTCTTAGCATTGAATCTAAGCTGCCATACATTTGACCATTACTCTAACCTTTCCAAGTCCCTTCTCATCCTTTCCACCCCACCTTGTGCATCAACTCTGTTGCAAATCTTAGTGTCATCTGCAAAGAGACATACTTTTCCTTCCAGTCCTTCTGCAATGTCGCCTATAAAGACATTGAAGAGGACCAGTCCTAATACTGAACCCTGCAGTACCCCACTAGTAACCCTGCTTTCTTCTGAGTGGACTCCATTACTCTCCTATTACTCTCTGTGTCCTATTCTCCAGCCAATTCTTTACCCAGGCTGTCATCTTGGGACCCACTCCCAGGCTGGCTAACTTGTATATTAATCTTTTGCATGGGACTGTGTCAAATGCCTTGCTAAAGTCTAGGTAGGCCATGTCCACAGCCCCTCCCTGATCTACTACTTTGGTCACCCAGTCAAAGAAATCTAGCAGATTCGTCTGGCATGACCTTCCCGCTGTGAATCCATGCTGCCTTGGGTCCTGTGCCCCTCTGACCTCTAGATACTCAACAATTCTTTCCTTTAGAAGTAATTCCATCATTTTCCTTATCACTGAGGTTAAACTAATGGGTCTAACTGGGTCTTTCTTTTCACTATCCTCCCTAGAAGTATCAATTATTAATTCTGGGGTAGTTTCCTGGGTTTCTTGTTCCTTATTATTTTCTATACTTATATCGGCTCTTTTCTGATTATTTTTTCCCACTTCATGACTTTTCTTTCTTCCAACTTGTTCTCTGATCCCATTTCTGTTCTTTTTCTTTCTTAACTTCCTTTTACACCCTTTTCTATCTATAATATCACTACCTTTCTTACCCTTCTTTAATCTCACAACCTCTATGCCTATATCCTTATTATCTATATTTAATACTTCTTTTTCTTTTATCTGATCATCTGATTTCATATTTATAATAATTAGTTTCTCATCCTCCATTTTTTCTGTTATGGAACTCTTCTCTATGACCCTACTATCCAGTGTCTTGTTAATTATATTTTACTTTTTGTGCTTTTCAGTTAACTTAATTTTTTGATCCTCACATTTTTTCCAAAGTGCTGGAAATGTGTTCTTGAACTCTAGGCAGATCTGTCATTCCTTAGTAATTTATCTGGTAACAGTATACATTCCATGGAATCCTCACATGACAAAACCCCAACCCCTACATCCTCTGGTCTTGATTGATCATAGTTAAATTGTTTAGATGTATTATCAAAATTTGACTGTGTTTTAGTCTGCTCCCACTCCCCATCCTGCTGGTTTACCAATTGGTCCAATGTCCCCTTATTTTCTATGCTGATATCTTTCAGAAAAGCCAGGTATTTCTTGATTTCCATCAATTGTTGGTACAGGAACAAATAAACATTATGTGGGTCTCTAAGTGTTATTACTACTTCACCAGTCAGCCCTTCTATATCTAAAATAACTGGGCTACGTGTAGTGATTGACCATGAGCAACTCATTTCCTTAACTGACTTTAACTACATAGAATTTGATGGCAGATAAGGACCACTTAGCCCATCCAGTCTGCCCATTTCCCTACCTAATGGATAAGCTGCAGATCCTAGTTAACCAACAGCTTACTTATTCCTACCCCACCACCTAGAATTGCCTTATGACTATCCCATGCATTCTTGAAATCCACCACTGTTTTTGACTCGACAACCTCCTCAAGAAGGCTGTTCCATGCACCCAAAACCATCTCCATGAAAAAATACTTCCTCGCATTGCCTCTAAGCCGTCCCTCCTCAATCTTCAAATTGTGCCCCCTTGTTCTTGCACACCTCTTTTTCTGAAAGATGTTGCCCTCTTGGAATTTGTTGATTCCTTGAGGTACTTGAAAGTTTCTATCATGTCTCCCCTCTCCCTCCTTTCCTTGAGGCTATACATATTAAGCTTCTTAAGTCTTTTTTCATATATCTTCTGGTGCAGACCCTGCACCATTTTAGTTGCCCTCCTCTGGACTACCTCCATCCTGTCTATGTCTTTGCGGAGATTGGGTCTCCAGAACTGCACGTAGTACTCCAGATGAGGTCTCACCAGTTGTCTGTACAGAAGGATGACAACTTCTTGTTTTCTGCTGGTGATGCCTCTCTCTATGCATCCCAGTATCCCTCCAGCTCTCCTTACTGCACTCTCACATTACTTGCCCACCTTTAAGTCATCTGATATGATTACCCCAGGTCCCTTTCCATTTTTGTTGTTGTTAGTATCTCACCTCCCATTGTGTACTCTTCTCCTGGGTTTTTGTTTCTCAGGTGCATTACTTTGCACTTCTTAGCATTGAATCTAAGCTGCCATACATTTGACCATACCTCCAGCCTTGCCAAGTCCCTTCTCATCCTTTCCAACCCACCTTGTGTATCAACTCTGTTGCAGATCTTTGTGTTGTCTGCAAAAAGACATATGTTTCCTTCCAGTTCCTCTGCAATGTTGCATATAAAGACATTAAAGAGGACCAGTCCTAGTACTGAACCCTGAGGTACCCCACTAGTAAACCCTCTTTCTTCAGAGTAGATTATGTTTGCTATTACACTCTGTGTCCTATTCTCCAGCCAATTCTTAACCCAGGCTACCATCTTGGGACCCACTCCCAGGCTGGCCAGCTTGTATATTAATCTTTTGTGTGGGACTGTGTCAAATGCCTTGCTAAAGTCTAGGTAAGCCATGTCCACAGCCCCTCCTTGATCTATTACTTTGGTCACCTAGTCAAAGAAATCTATTAGATTCATCTCACATGACCTTCCTGCTGTGAATCCATGCTGCCTTGGGTCCTGTGCCCCTCTGGCCTCTAGGTACTCAACAGTTCTTTCCTTCAGAAGTGATTCCATCATTTTCCCAGTCACTGAAGTAAAACTAACAGGTCTATAGTTTCCTGCTTCTGCCCTGCTCCCACTTTTGTGAAGTGGAATAACACCTGCCCTCATCCAGTCCTCATGTGTCACCCCATTCTCCCATGATTTGTTAAAGAGGGTAGTCAGTGGTGTCACTAGTTTTACCCTTTTAAAATTCTAAGGTGAATCCCATCAAGCCCGACTGCTTTGTCCACCTTCAGTTTTAAGAGCTCTTTCAGAACCCTTTCCTCTGTGAATGGGCTCACTTTTTAGACTCTGTGGCCCACATATTCAATCTGCACCAGGCTGTGATGCAAGCTTGGGTGCAGCTCCACTTGGCTGTGCAGGGGTGTGGACTGGGTGATATTCAACGGAGCTACACCAGCAGCTTTGAATATCACACCCTGGCCACCCCCAGTGTGCATGGTGCAGTGGCACTGTGCCAGCGCAAGTGGCCAGAGTGGAGCATGGAGATGTGCTAGTGCAAATTCCATTGCACCATGCACAGCACCAAAGATATTGAAAAGTTGACATGACAAATGGGGCCATAATGTATGCAAGGTGCACATGGGACCATTTGCATGTCATTATGGCCCCATTTGCATGCAGGTGCGCTAATCCCAGATGACCTGTACCTGACACCCTGCCAGGCAGCAGCTGTCAGGGACTGACTCCCCCTGCAGTCCGATCGCGGGCATTTGTTTAAAAAAAAGATCCCCTTCCAATATCCTTGGTGGTCCAGTGGAGCTCAATCTGCCCAATCATGGGTATTTGTATAAAATAGAATACATAGATACATAGACAGTGCTGGCAGATAAGGGCCTATGGCCCACCCAGTCTGCCCATTTGAGCTTGTAGGTTAAGTTTATGTTTTCCTAGAAGTCTGTTGCCCATTACCCCTGACCTCCAGAATTCCTTTATGTCTATCCCATGCATTCTTAAATCCCGTGATTGTTTCAGCCCCCACCACTTCCTCTGGCAGGGTGTTCCACTTGTACACCACCCATTCTGTGAAGAAATTCTTCCTCATGTTTCCTCTGAATCGTCCTCCCTCCAACTTCATCCCATGCCCTCTAGTCCTAGAACATCTTTTTTGCTTAAAAATAGTGTATTCCTGCACCCTGTTCCTCCCTGTGAGATACTTGTATGTCTCTATCATATCCCCTCTCTCCCTCCTCTCCTCCAGGGAGTACATGTTCAGTTCCTTCAACCTGTCTTCATAGGATTTGTGATGCAATTCATGCACCATCTTTGTTGCCCTCCTCTGAACCTTCTCTACCCTGTCTATGTCCTTATGTAGGTATGGCCTCCAGAACTGTACACTGTACTCCAGGTAGGGCCTCACTAGTGTCTTGTATAGTGGAATTATGATCTCCCTTTTCCATCTGGTGATGCCCCTGCCTATACATCCCAGCATCCTATTTGCTTTTTCTGCTGCTTTGTCGCACTGTTTCCCTACCTTGAGGTCATCAGAGATGATAACCCCAAGATCCCTTTCCTGCTTGGTGCATGCTATATCCTCACCCCTCAACTGATATATTGTGCCAGGGTTTTTGTGCCTCATATGCATTATCTTGCACTTCTTTGCATTGAATTTCAACTGCCAAACCCCTGACCATTCTTCAAGTTTCTGCAGGTTGCTTCTCAATCAGTCTTCACCCTCTGGCATGTCTACTGTGTTACAGAGCTTTGTGTCATCAGCAAACAGTGAAATTCTGCCTTCTATGTTCTCTGCAATGTCACTGATGAAGATGTTGAATAGGACTGGTCCCAACACTGATCCCTGTGGTACCCCACTGGTCACTCTTCCCTCTGTGGAGTTACAGCCATTTACCACCACCCTCATTGTTCTGCCACCCAGCCAGTGACCTACCCACTGCACTACTGTCCTGCCCACACTCATATTCCCCAGTTTGTGTAATAGTCTTCTATGTGGCACAGTGTCAAAGGCCTTGCTGAAGTCCAGATAGGCCATGTCCACTGCCCTCCCCTGATCCATGTCCTTAGTCACCCAGTCAAAAAATTCAATGAGGTTGGTCAAGACATGACCTCCCCCTGGTGAAACCATGCTGCCTTGGGTCCTGTAGTCCATTGACAACCAGATTTTCCACCAATCTCTCCTTCAGTAGTGCTTCCATGATCTTTCCCACTACTGAGGTGAGGCTGACTGGTCTGTAGTTCCCTGCTTCTACTTTGTTCCCACTTTTGTATAAGGGGACTACATCTGCCTTCCTCCAGTCTTTGGGTACCTCTCCTGTTTCCAGTGATCGGCTAAACAGGATAGCCAGAGGTTCAGCCACCACCTCTCTTAGTTCTTTAAGGACCCTGGGGTGCACACCATCTGGCCCCATTGCTTTATCAGCTCTTATTACTTCTAGTTCCTTCAGGACCTTTTCTCGTGTAAAGGGACTTGTGTCCATTTCTACACCATTCTCACCCCTTGTACTCTCTTCAGACCCATTACCCTCCTCTTCCTCAGTAAAGACTGAACAGAAATACCTGTTCAATATGTCAGCTTTACTGTTGTCATCCTCCACATGGCCCCATCCTCCCCCTTCAGTCTCACTATCCCTCCCTTTGTCTTTCTTTTTTCACTTATGTACCTGTAAAGGTTTGTCCCTCTACCCACTGATTTTGCAATGTATTCTTCTGCCTGAGCTTTGGCTTCCCTTACTGACCTCCCTGCCTCCCTTTGCTTCTCCTGGTACTTCTCCCTATCCCCTTCTGTCTGTGTCTTTTTGTATTGCCTGAATGCAATCTTTTTGGCTTTCACTTTCTTTGCTACCTTTTTGGAAAACCATAATGGTCTCCTCTTCCTTTTCCTTTTGCTAACCTGCTTAAAGCATAATTCTGTTGTTCTTGTAATCCCTATTTTAAATACTGCCCACTGTTCCTCAACCTCTGATTCCTGTCCCATTCCCCTTAATGCCTCTTTCAAGTATCTCCCCATTTTCCCAAAGTCTGCCCCCCTAAAATCCACGTGTTTTTGTGTGGTTTGGTTTTGCTCTTTCAGTGATTTCAAACCACAATGACTGGTGGTCACTGTTCCCCAGGTGCTCCCCCACTGTTACCCCCATCACACTGCCCCTGTTTGTGAGTACAAGGTCCAGTATTGCCTTCTGCCGAGTTGGTTCCATGACCAGTTGCTTGAGGAAGGTGCCCTGAAGGGAGTCCAGGATAAATCTGCTCCTAGTTGATGCTGCTGCTGGGATGCTCCAGTCCACGTCTGGATTATTGAAGTCTCCAACCAGTACTACCTCACCCTTGTCTGCCATCCTTTGGATGGCTAGCATCAGCTCCCTATCTGTTTCTTCCTCTTGGGCTGGTGGTCTATAGACCACACCTGTGCGGATGGCTGTCTCCATTTTGCTTTCCAGCTTAACCGACAGTATCTCTCCCCCATTTTGTTCCTCCTGGATCTCTGTGGCCCTTATGTCATTTTTCACATACAGTGCCACTCCTTCTCCCTTCCTGCCTGCTCTGTCTCTTCTGAATATGTTGTAGCCAGGTATGGCCATCAACCAGTCATGGTTATCATTACACCAGGTTTCAGTGATGGCCACAATGTCCAGGTCTGACTGCACCATGACAGCCTCCAGATCTTCCTTCTTGTAGCTAAGGCTCCTGGCATTTGCACACATGGCTTTCCATGATTTGACCTCCCTAGACTGCTTCACTGTTCTACTCCAGCCCCTTCCTTGGTTGTCCTTTATCCCTGGTTCTCCTTGCTTTCTGCCCTTCTGTTGAATTTTGCCCCTTTTCTGCCTATCCACCTCTTGGGCACTAATCTCCATCTTTTGCACACTGCTTTGCAGAGATAGCCACTCCTCTGGTTCACTGGTTCCACTGCTAGCTGTGGGGGGTGAGCAAGTAGGTGCCCTCCTTGCTGCCCTGTCACCCCCCTTTGCTAGTTTAAATGCTTGTCAATGTAGCATTTAAACTTATCAGTGAGTGCTTGGATTCTCCTCCAGGATGGATGCAGTCCGTCAGGCTTGAACAAACCTCCATTCTTCCAGGTGGGTCCCCAGTCACCAATGAATCCAAACCCTTCCTCACAGCACCAGTTCTTCAACCATGAGTTAAAGTTTCTGGTGCATGCACTCCTATGCGCTCCCTTGCCTCTCACAGGTAGTACGTCCGAGAAAGTGACAGAAGTAGCTACTTGCTTGAGACCCTTCCCCAATTTCTGAAACTCTTCCTGAACTTCCTTTGGCTCCCCATATGCCAGGTCATTAGTACCTAGGTGGATAATGACAACCAGCTCACCCTCCCATCTTGCCTTCCCAATGATCCCCAGGATCTTCCTTCCATCCCTCCATGCCGTGGCACCTGGTAGGCACCTCACCTCGCTGTCCTCCCCCTCCTGTGTTCCTAGCTGGATCCCTCTTATGATGGAGTCCCCCACCAGGATTTGCTTCCTCCTTCTCCTCTGGGGTCCACTGCATTCCCTGCTGAGGTCACCTCCTTGGCTAACCTCCACATGTTTTCCTTCCACTTCTCTGGGTACCTCTATTTGGTTGTCCTCATTTGCCAGTGTGGCATATGAGTTCTTGAGTGGAATAGGATCTGGGATGTGCCTCTGCCTGACCACTCTAACCCTCCCTGAGCCCACTGTCATCCAAGTGCTCCTCGTTCTTGGCATCCTTTGAGGCAGTTGCATTGGACTGGGTGGTCTCTGGATAGGGGTGATGGTACTCCTGACCCAGTTTACTTCTGCTCTGAGTCTGGCTACCTCATTCTGCAGTCCAGAGAGATGCATGCAGATAGGGCAGCACCTCTGTGTCCAGAAGGTCTGCCTGAATATGGCTGCCCCACAGCCACTGCATTGCACCACTCCCCACATTATACTGCAATTATACTGCTATTCCACTACTTGTCTGCTACTGAAGCTCTCCTAGTTCCCTTTTTATTACTTTACTGTCCTAAAAATCCTGTGACTGATCCTCAGATAATTTTCTTTAAAAAAAAAGAAAGAAAGAAACCAATAAATAAATAAATGAGTCAAAACACTTGTGCTGAGAGTGGGCTTCTTCCCCCTTATGCCCCTCCTACTTCACACCCCTTGCTATACCCTGTGTTTAGCTCGTGTCAATCAGATTTAACAGGGCATATAATTAAGAGTTGGGGGAAGGGGAGGGCGGGGGGCTTCTTCTGAGAAAATAAAACTCTACTTGCTACCTAATAGTTCATCAATATCCTTGGTGGTCCAGTGGACCCCATCTGCCCAATCCCAGGCATTTGTATAAAATAGAATAATTTGTCCTATATCCCTGGTGGTCCAGTGGACCATTCTCTGCCGATCTCAGGCGTCTTTAAATAAAAAAGTCCTATATCTCTGGTGGTCTAGGGTATCCTCCCACTCCACCCACAGATATGTGAATGAATGATTCATTTACATATCTGGAATGTGTAATATGGTAGGGCTGCATGCCCATTGGCTCACACTGTGAACAAATGGGTGTGCAGCCCTACTGAGTAATCAGTTAGCGGGTGGCGGGCGGCAGGCAGGTGGGGTGCTGCCGCCCGGCCAGCTGAGCCAGGGGAGCGAGACAGTGGGGCTCGTGGGTGGGAGGGAGGGGTACCAGACCACCAGGGATATAGGACTTTGTTTATTTACAGATGCCAAGATCAGGCAGAGTGGTCCACTGGATCACCAGGGATATAGGACTTTTGTTTTTCCCAGAAGCCAGTGATTGGGCAGAAAGCAGTCCACTGGACCACCAGGGTTATTGGATGTCTGCTTTTACAAATGCCTGTGATCGGGCAGAAAGCAGTCCACTGGACCACGAGGGATATAGGACATTAATCTTTTTTTGTTTATACAAATGCCCATGATCGGGCATTGGGGGGGCACAGCCAGGTGCAGCCGGAACTCAGGTGGCCACTCACAGATGGCAGCTGCTGTGTTGCGCCCTGCAATGTGACAGCTCACCTGTGGGTGGCCATCAGTTGTTCCTTTTTTTGGGGGGGGCTTAACTTTGTGCTGGCGCAGGTAGGGGTTGTGCATGCATGGCTCTGCACACTCCAGGCTAAATATCAGGCTGTGCAGGCTATGCATGGGCACACACCCCCACCTGTGCCTGCATACTTTACTGATGCGCTCTGGTGCATTGGGATTTGTGCCGTGCACTTTTCCCTTTTGAATATTGCGCCAGGGCACATTGGTGGGTTGTGCATGGTGCAACACTGCTGCATCATGTGCAACCCTTTTGAATATCTGGGCCCATATGTTTTTCCTATATTTAATACAATCGGGTTTTTAAAGCAACCTATGTTTTCTGAGTCTTCACTTATTGATTGATTCCTTCATGTTCCTAACTGTTTTATTTAACATCTGTAAATTATTGTTGCAGATATGTTAATATGAGAACTAAATTCTTTAGTCACTCTTAAATCATCCCTCCCATTTCTTGTATTAAAACTATAACCCTCCCATGCCACTGCCTCCCCAGGCATACTGGTGATGATTTTAGGTGTAGAAAAAGAAAATGCAGATTGGCTTTCTAATCTTCCTATGCCATAGATTCTGGTTATACGCAAAAATTTAAAAACATCTCCATTTGGAGTATAGGTATGTGGTAATTCATTATCATTAACATTGTCACTGCCATTAATTAAATCCCCTAACTGTACCCCATTCAACTCCCCCAGGGATTTCATCATTGTTTTTTTCTTTAGCTGTCCGTTGCTTGTTATATTTTAATGTCCCAAGTTTTAATGATAAGCTCCTCTGCTTTTGCATTTTACCTTTACATAATTTATCCATTTCTTGATTATCCCTAGTTTTATCTTTCCCACTTCTTGTTACTGCAGGCATTTTTACTGTTTTCTAATAAAAAACACAAAACCAGAAGATGAAATAACTAAACCTCAAATTAAAAATATGCAATATGTTATGTGCAATATAGTTATACTAAAGCATTAAAAGAAGCAAACTACCTCCCAATATCAATTAAACAGACTCTGACTTGAACACTATTCAGCAGTGGTCTTAGTTAATATGTTGGTATTGGATAATATAGACACTAAAAAATCCTGCAACTTAGATACCAACTCTCCTTTTGTAATGCAAAGCAGGTACTATATCTCATTATCTCGTGTTGTATCATATCTTCTACTTTATAAATATTTAGCAATAATATTGTCATTCAATGCCAAAATTGTCATACAATGTTCAGTACTAAAAAAATAACCAGAGACAAAAAAAACAAAACAATTTGGGTGTATAAATAAGTAAGTTAGAGGGTAGTTGATCACTCTGATGATGCCCAGTAGTTAGCTAGGTGAAACGTATATTTTTTTTCTGATATAAGCACCAGTCTGTTAGCTTTATTGCTGGTTGATGTTTTGCCACAGTATGTAAAAATAAAATTTACAGACAATATTGAGAGCTCTTATTTCCGTCCATGCGATGGGTGCTTTTTTGCTGCTTGATTCAATAGCAAAAATCAATCTACTAAAGGGTGTATAATTCAGATATTATGAACAACCATGCTGAAAACATACAAAACAGTGTATCATCCCTATGATCCCCGCTTTCATTTTCCAAACCACTGATGACAAACTTCAATTAAGCAATAATACATAACAGGTTGTAGTATACCATGGGATACTGTCAGGCCTCATTGTGAGACAAGAGGCTGAAGGCTGAGTGTCTCATGCATCTGAAAAGTGATGATAACTCATGATACACCACACCCTGGAGTGCATTATTTTGATTATGAAATGGCCCTATAGTGTTAGTAAATGGCTGAGCTTGGTAATTAGTATGATATTCTGAGATATCGTCATGGATCAAAGAGTGCTTCAGCCAGTCATGCTCCATGACTTCTCCTCACCATTTTTACGGCTGTGTGGATGGAGCTCTGCAGACGTTATGCCAGCATAGTAGGTTTAGAAGAGCACTGTGGAAGCACGTGACTGGACCATTCACCACTGTCTGGTGTGCTTCCACAAACGCTCTGGTGAATGTCCACTGGTGCTGTTTATGCAGCCCTTCCCCTCTGCGGGCTGCATAAACATATCCCCTTTGCAGAGCTTTACTTTTTCTTCCACAACTGTGGAAGTGATGGCCACCATGCCCAAGATGGTGACACTAACTCAAACTGCACATATGCAAGTATCCCACATGTGCAGGTCTGTCAGCACTGCCACCTTGGGAATTGTAGATGCTAGTGTGGTGAGGGCTCCGAGTATTCTTTTACATGCTCTTGCCACACTCTTGTCTCTCTGAGCAGCCATATTGGCCCTGACCAAAGCTTGTATAATAACAGAATATCGCTCAGTGAAGCCACACTTGCTTCCTGTAAACGAAAATGTGCCCAGAAAGACAACATTGCCTCTGTAGAGATAAATGATTCCGAGCCCTCAATTTAAATATTTCTATAAAACAATATGAACCACGGCAACAGCACCACACATGAAGTCTGCATAAAATAAACACAGAATAATCCTTATTTTAAACACTCACTGCAGTGCCCTTGAAATTATGCATAAATGCCACTTTGATAGTGATATAACCTGTCCAAGAGCCCCATGGGACGCACAGTATCAAAACTCAATGTCATATTTCACTGAGTGAATTCTGACCAGGGGCTCAACACTAACACTGTATTTATTATGGAAAAAGTGGAACTACTGAAAATATTTCAGTCTTACTATGAATACCCACTACAAGGAACACCACACATGAAGTCTGCATACACACATACAGTGCTTCGTCAGACCGCTGATATTTGGCCCGGGGGAAAAAATCCAGAAAGCAACCAACAAGTCAGAAACTCCCATAACACAGAGAGGAGAAAAAGAATACATGCAACTGAGTTAGCCCATTCAAACAAGGCAAATCACAAAGGGGAAACATCCAGCTGTTGACAGTGTTTGGCAGTCTCAGTGTCAGAAACACCAACTCACATCAGAGAGAAGTTCACTACCAACTGTTATTACTGACAACTCAATCAATCAATCAATCAATCAATCAAAATCTTTATTTATTCAGGCGAACATCATTGAGCATAGCTCATTTACAAGATGGACCTGATTGGTCAGAAACAACATAAGGGTATAATTTCACATATATACAAATACAGATTGAGTACAAGAACAAAGACTATAAAAATGAACAGATACAATAATATACACATATATACAAGGCGGTTAACCAGTGATATTGGGCACCAAAGCAAAAAGAGAAAAAAAAAGGTAAGGTATTGGGGTTTAGGAGAAAAGTTGTAATGATATTAGTGGATGAATGCCTAAACAGATAAGGGTGGGGGAATCTAATGGGGGCAGGGGTGGAAAGGGGTCTGAAGGGACTAGAACTTGTGGAAGCAGTTGCATATCTCTGGGAAAAGACTTAGGTACAGCTTTTTGAAAGAGGTTATAGGAATGAAAGTGTTCAGCTTCAGGGTCTTTTGCAGAGAATTCCAGATGAGTGCTAGAAAGTAGTTGATTGGAGCCCTTCCATGCCGAGTACTGGCCTTTGGTAACTTCAAGGTGATGAGGCTATTGCTTCTTAGGGCATATGGCCTTGGTGTAACAAGAGAGAAGCAATCTGAGATGTAGGATGGTAGTTTGTTTGTCAGAGCTTTGTAGATCCATAGAGCAGCATTTTTGTTCCTTCTGTGATGTAGGGATGTCCAGCCAACTGCAGCATAGAGAGAACAGTGGTGGGTGCTGAAAGGAAGGTCAGTGATGAATCTTAGAGCTCTATGGTACAAGGTATCAAGTTTATTTAAGTAGGACAGGGAGCAGTGGCCATATAGGAAGTCTGCATAGTCAAGGAGGGATAGAAATGAGGCCTGGATTAGTCTCTGCTTAGATTCTCTGTTTAGAAAATGTTTGATCCTGAAGAATAGGCCAAGTCTTTGTCCGAGTTTTTTCAGGAACTCATCAATGTGCTGGGTGAAATCAAGCCTGTTATCAATCCAAACCCTAGATATTTGAATTTATCTACATACTCAAGGCTCTCTCCAAGGATGATAGAAAGTTGGGGAAGAATGTTCGGTGAGAGAGTGGTAGAATAAGTATTGTTGGAGAGGAATATAGCTTTAGTCTTCTTGGCATTTAATAGGAGCTTCTTTTCAAGTAATTTGTGTTGCAGCAGGGAGAATTCAGATTGTAGTAGATCATAGGCCTTTGTTGGTGATGGATTGCTTACATAAAGGACAGTATCATCTGCAAAAAGGTGAACATTAGCTTTTGTGAGGCTTGAATCAATGTTGTTGATGTAGATGGCAAAGAGGATAGGGCCCAGGATGGAACCTGGAGGAACTCCTCTTCACGAGTGGTTTTGAGGAAGAAGGTTGCCTTCACTTTTACCTGCTGTATTCTACCAGAGAGGTAGCATCTGGACCATTTAAGAGAGATTGGGTCAAGGCCTAGGGAATGCAGTGAGGAGATTAGTAGATCATGATCCACAGTATCGAAGGCTTTACTTAAGTCCAGAAATACAGCACAGATATTATTTTTTTTATCTAATTCAGTCTGCCAGTCATTTGTAACTTTTGCTAAGGCAGAAATGGTGCTGTGCATGGTTCTAAACCCAGATTGAGCAGGATTAAGGAGGTTGTTAGCATTGAGGTAGTCATTTAGTTGGATGCTCACCAGTTTTTCTAACATTTTGGACAGCACTGGTAAGATGGAAATAGGCCTATAGTTGTTGAGATCCATGGGGTCCCCTGCTTTAAGGAGGGGAAACACTTGTGCTGTCTTCCACAATGAAGGAACAGAACCAGTCGATAAGAACAAGTTGAAGAGGTGAGTTAGGGGGGCTGCAATGGCATGCAGTGCAATTTTTAGAAAGAAGGGGTCCAGAGAGTCTGCACCAGCGCTTTTAGTGGTATCCAGATGGAGCAATAGGTCTTCTACTTGTTTTAATAATATTGGCTTGAAAGAGAATGTAGAGGCAGTCTTCTGAACTTCAGTAGAATGGAGAGTAAGTTGTGAACGCATTAGATTTGCTGGAGAGGAGTCAAAAGCTAGGCCTGCTGTAGTAAAGTGATTGTTGAAAGCATCTAAAATCTCATACTTGTCAGTGATAACCACATTATTGAGGTTCACTTGGGATGGTAAAGAGGTGCTAGAATCTTGCCCTAGGATTCCCTTGATAGTGCCCCAGAATCTGGCTGGGTTATGGTAGGAGGCATCCAGCTCTGCTGTATAGAAGGCAGCCTTGGCATCTCTCACTTTTTTTTGTGCAGCTATTTCTGGCTTTTCTGAATTGTAACTAGTCGTTTGGATCCTTGGTCTTCCTTGCCCTTTTCCAGAGCTTATCTCTAGCAATCAGTGCAGATTTAAGGTCAGCAGAGAACCAGGGACAAGATTTGCGTTTTATTCTGACACTGGTGACTGGTGCATGTGTATTGAGGGCCCCTAAGATTATATCATTTAGCACCTGCAGTGCTATTTCCACAGAAGCTGTGAGGTAGAATTCTTGCCAGCATTTAGAGCGACACAGATCTTGGAGATATTCTACAATATTAAAGTTCTTTTTTGACCTTCTTGGGAGGAATTTTGCAGGGTTAGATGGCTTGATTGAAGATCTTATACCAGCTATGAGGCAGTGATCACTTATATCACTGAATAGCACTCCAGCGTGTGAATACAGATGGGGCTTATTTACCAACATAACATCAAGTAAGGTGCTATTACTTTTGTTTTTTTTGGGTTAATCCTTGTCGGTTCGTTTATTAGTTGAGTGAAACCATATGAGTCACAGAAAGATACTAGGGGTGCAGAAACATTGGATAGCCAGTTAAAGTTCAGATCGCCTAGAATAATGGTATCCTCAGGACCCAGTTTAGTTATATTCCCCAGATGGGTAAGGAGTTTAAGGCCGGCAGAGGGGGGCCTATAGCAGCCAACCAGGTGAAAAGCTGTCATGTTGGGAAGGGATATTTTAAGGGATAGGCATTCAAATTCTTTAGGCTGAGATGAAATATTAAGGCAAGAAGCAGAGATATTTGACTTAAAATAAATGGCCACCCCACCACCCCTGGATGGACGGTCTGATCTGAATAGCTGGTAATTAGGTAGATTTATTTCCCTGTCATTTGTTGCTGGTTTAAGCTATGTCTCAGAGATTAATAGAAAGTCTGGCAGGGTGTGGGCAACCCAGGCCTGTATTAGTGAGAACTTTTTTAAAAGGCTGCATACATTGATGTGGAGAAAACTTAGGCCTTTCATGGAGACTAGATCTGCTGGTGAGGTGAAGCCTTCTGGGGGTCCAGGATTGATTTCAACAGTGCCAGCACAGATAAGCAGAAATAATATTAGTTTAGTGAGTGCTTCAAATGATAGGAGGAAGGAACAGACAGAGGGCTTTCTCTTCTTACTCAGGGTCCAGTATTCAGAGAATATCGGGCCTGTCTTATGGCTTGATATTTTGTCATGAAGTACCAGCTTAATGGACAGAAATAGGGGGACACTGAAGGGTCAAGAATGGAGCATGGGGTGTAGGAAGTACAAAACTGGTTGTGAGCCTTTTTGTGGGATACCCCAAGGATTTTGGTACAGCAGCGGTAAGGTATAATTGAGGAAATGAAGGACATCCACTAGGGTTGCTTGAGGGAGGCCAGACTGACTAGCCGCCTTAATCACTAGGTCATGGGCTGGTGCAGCATCATCGTCAAGGTATGACATAGGCGAGAGGCAGAGGAGCAATAGCAGGAGCAACAACATGGTGTTTGGTAGCTACGGGTTAGGAGTACTAGAGGCAGTGGGAGGAGTGGTGCTAGGTTATTGGCTAGGAGGTGAACTAAGGGCGGAGATAGGAGATTTGGCGGGAAGGTGTGTATAAAAAGAAACACCCAGGAGGGGGGAGGGCAAAAATTTTGCGGCTTTCCCGTACCTTGCTGGCTGTTTCTCCCGGCCTCCTGGTTCTCTTTTTGGCCTCGTGGTCTCTGCCCGCCCGCTGGCGGCTCGGAGCCCCTGCGCTTACTGGGTGCTCGAGGACTGGGTCGGCTAAAGTGGAGGAGACAGAGGAGAGGACAGTCAGGAAAGCACAATTGCAGTAATCAAGCAATTCTGCAATTAGGTGTTAAAACATTTTGCACAACAAAAGACTTGGGGGGGAGGGGGTACAGCGCCTTAGCGTCTGGCCCAACAGAAATCCCACCAAAGGACTGTATCACTTAGGTATTTACAAGAAAAACAACATATATCCTAGAATTTTAAACAATTTGGTAAAAACAGCTTTTTTTGGGAAAAATTAAAATAAAACCCACTAATCCCGGTCAGTTTTTAGAAGTGCAAGCTAGAGCAGAAGTCAATGGAGAAGGAGGACCAATCAGAAGCAAGGCTGAGGTAGCGCTCGCCTCCCGATTGGTCGCAGCTTTCCTGTACCTTGCTGGCTGTCTCTCCTGGCCTCCTGGTTCTCTTTTCGGCCTCGCGGTCACTGCCCGCCCGCTGGCGGCTCAGAGCCCCTGTGCTTAATGGGTGCTCGAGGGCTGGGTCGGCTTGCTGGCTGTCTCTCCCGGCCTCCTGGTTCTCTTTTCGGCCTCGTGGTCGCCGCCCACCCGCTGGCAGCTCGGAGCCCCTGCACTTACTGGGTGCTCAAGGGCTGGGTCGGCTTGCTGGCTGTCTCTCCCGGCCTCCTGGTTCTCTTACAACTAGTCTGAGCACAGCCAAGTGAGGAAACACCTGTTATTGCAGAAAATATCGGGAAAAAAGATTAAAACCCTGCTATGTCATTATATTTTGGAGGTAAAGGGTGCAGTTTATTGACAGTTACAGTACATTTCTACACCTCTGATTTGTGTGGAAAATCTTGACCATGTTTCCTGCCACAGTGAGCTCCCGTCTAACAGCGGAGTGCTTCTGACATCTCAGCTGGGCTGGGAGGCTGCGACGTGTGTGCTGCTTCATGGCTCAAAATTCAAGCAAGAAGCCACCGACCCAACCATCCACAGAAGCAGTGATTTTCAAATGGGCTTCAACTTGCTCAAAGCAGGTTGTAAAAATATGCTCTAACTCCCGCTGCCAGGCTTGCAATTACCCAGAAAATCCTGCTACCCAGTCTTATATATGGCCTCACCCCCTCACTATCTGATCATGCTTTCAGTTTAGACAAATGGAATGTCTTTAGGCAATAAACCATGACAGGGTGTAAGTTATGATGGGATTTACCCACGGCTGGTGTGGTTTGGCCATCAGGCCGCAGGCCAAGTTATCAAACCAGGTCAACAGTGGGTAAATCCCAGCATAACCCACACCCTGGAGTGGTTTATTGCAATTATGCAATGTATCCCTTCTTTTTTTTTTTTTTTTACAAACAAATGAATAAAAAATATTGTTTATTTGGTACGTTAAATAATATTTATTAAAAGTATTGTTCCACCAGAAAAAAAAGTCCCCATTTGCTAGGTAGAATAAGCTCCACTGCCATATGGGTTACACCCCCCATTCCCAGCATTCTGCAGCTGAGTCAGTTTTATATTTTCAGGAAAAGAGAGCAGGGTTTTAGTTGGTTTTTATATCTTCTTTAACAAAGAGAATGGCAGTTTGCTGTGTGTTTACAGACCAGAGTACTAGTGGTGAGGCTGCTTTTCATTTTTCAGCTCCACTTTGGCCTGCTGCAAGGTTTTGGGTTTTGTTTTTACTACAGCATAAAGACAACAACAGCACCAGCACTAGTTAGCAGACTGATTGTGGGATACTGTACGGCAAGGGACACTGACTAATTAGCGACGTGGTTCCAAGGTCAGTGCAGCATTTCTGTGGAGAGAAAGCAACAGTCTGACTTGAGTCTTTTTAGGGCTGTCTTTGAATTAAATTGGGAGATTTTCTTTTCCAGGTGAGATGAGTGGCAGATGGGAATGGCCGTCCGGTGTTATTGGGGTCAGGAGATCTGTAGTGTACAATGCTGTCATGTTTTCTTTTTCCTGCAGTGAGAGTGCCAGGGAGTCCTGAGTTATTTTTTCTCTTTTTGAGAGAGCTCACGAGTAACAAGTGGCAGCTAGGTCAGAATAATGTGACCACGTGGCATCCTACAGATTGTGATTGGTTGCAGCAAGAATCCTGGTGCCTAATGCTAAAAATGAGTAGTTGTGATCAAGGGACGAAACATGTTTTGTTTTTTGAAGGGAAGTTCTCAGCCATTTGGATAAGTTGCAATACGATGTGGCAACAGAGCCAAAGCAGCACTGAAAAACGTTAGGGGCGAATCGTGTGGAAGCCATTATGGGGAAGGATGTGTAAAAAAACAACTATTTTGTCTATGTTGCTTTTCGGAGTGCTTCGAGAAGTTGTTAAGCACATTATGATCTTTGTCCTTAATATGTAGACCTGATGTCAGTTTTGCATGTATTTACTTTTTTTTCACCCAGTGGTTCTCGCTTTACCAGGAACAGAAGATGGTGACTTGGTGGTTTTGTTTCCGGGGTCAGATTTATTTGCCTTTGAGATGTAGCTGACTGGCATCTTTTACCATGGTTATGCCAGGATTTACAAAAGGTAATAGTTGCCAGTCAGCCAGTCGGAATAACAATTCTCAGACCCCATTGTATAATCTACAACAAAATATGCTGGTTTGCCCTTTCCACTTCCAGGTTAACACACCACTGCAACTGTACACTAAACAAGGCTGGTGATCTGCTCCCTCTCGTCACCTATTTGCACTTGGTTGTCTGATCGATAATGTTATCAGATCCTTCAAACCTGTTGCTCTTGCAGCCATGTTGACTCCTCAGGATCGATCTTAGCCCTTGCGTTCCTGTGGCCAATCACTCCTAGCTGTACCTAGATGCTCTGCTAAAATGAGTGAGCAAGCCTTTGCTATTTTTGCCCCTAGAGCTGAGGATTCCCTTTCACCTCACCTCAGAGCTGCCCAGTCCCACTACTGTTTCAAAAAACACTCCACAAATTTTAAGCAACTCTAACATCTGGTCTTGCACCCGACTCCCAAAATATTTGTTTATTTTGTTCCCACTGTTGATTGTCTATACTTTCTTTAAACTTCTTTTGGTATTTTCATTGTACTATGTTCCCCTCCCTCCTCATTTCCTGGCTGAACAATATATTCACAAGTTTTCTCCTGTTGTTCACCATTGTTACTTGTGCCCATTGAATCAGACAATGCTCAATAATGTTAAGTTTTTTACCTCACCCCTCCTGTAAACTGGATTGTTTTCTGCTGCCTTGTTGTTCGACTGTTCTGTAACTTCCCAAGTCATGCCTGAAAATAGGCAAAGTATTGTCTAGCGCACCTAGCTGATCAACAAAAATGAAGTAAAGAAATACATACTCACCTCGACATTCCAGTTGTGTGTGTGTAACTCCAGTATCCCCACGGGTTACTATAAGTGTTAAAAAGTGTTTAGAATTGTACTTGAATCCTACATAATCTAATGGGATTTTTGTTTTTAGTCACTCTGGGCAGCAGATGGTTAACTTTCAGGTCACCCCTGAAACCCCTGTCAGTCATCCGGACAGAGGTCCCAAACAGGAGGAACCTCAAAGCATTATAACTCACTAAGGAATATTGCAGTGGGTGTCAGTTATTCACTCAGAGCATTAAGTCTGTCAGACTAATGAGAACCTCAGGAGAGGTACCAACTCTTGTCCTGTTTCAGTCCCTAGTCTGGTCCCAGAGTAGTTGAGCTTTGACTAGTGGTGGTTGCCTTCTCCTCTAGTGTACCCTAATGTGGAAGTGAAGAACTTTTAAGACATCCACTCATGGGAACTGTGAATAAAATGTAGTAAACTTCCTTGAATTGTGAGAGATTTTTCTTTGTGATTCTGCCCAGTTCTGGCTTCCCAGGGTGGCTCCCATGAGAATGACTTTGTGGGTCTGGAGAGAATAAACCACTGTTTATTGAACAGGGTGGGTTTGCTAGGTAACAGTCCAAGTCATGCCTCCTTGGCAACATTTCTGTAGGGGATGGAGTGGATTACACTAAATGGAAAATGAGATGCTACCTCTCTTATCAGAATATGGGGAATGGCTCATGTACTGCAAAGTGTTTTAAATGTGTAACCACCCCCTATAAATTGGGGTTTACTATAATGTCTTCCTGTGCTCCGTAATGCCCACTGTCAGACTGGTGTCCTGTCCTAGTGTGATTCTGTGTATCTGCGTGAGAGTGCCATATTAAGCCTCCATGCCTATACCTTTAAGAGAATAGCTAACCTGTGTTTAGAAATTGGTCTGTGCTAGGTCTGATTGATTTAGAGCTAGCAATCAGCCAGACAGTGACCTGTTTTGCTCCATTCTGCAGTCGCTACTTGTGCAGAGGGAGGCTATATAGAAATTTCGATTATTTACTGTTTATCTGCTGTTATATAGCAAGGAGGCAGTATAACACAGTGGTTTAAGGCTCTGAGCTGCAAACCTGGAGACCTGGGTTTGAATCCCACAGTCCCCACGTGACATACTGTGTGATGCTGAGCAAGTCAGTTAACTTCCTTGTGCTCCCAGGTTGCTCCTGTGAATAAGCTTTCAGCTTAGTGTGTCTCTCCTGATTAAAAAAAATATATATATATTAAAGATAGAGAAGTTTGTCTAACCTGCTTGGATTGCAGTTTGAACATTTGGAAGGGAGCCACCATGTTAGGTCCTGGACTTCCAGTAATTGGACCAGTCAAATCACTGGGAACCTAAAATGGATCTTGTCCCCAGGGGTATTGTGGGAAGGAAATTCTGTAGTCTTGTAGTTTTACCCTGTTGGCACCTAACTGGACCTGGAGGGGAGCCCTTACTGTGACTGACAGCCCCTTTAGCTAATCGAGCCTTTGGATGATCTGTGTGCCAGGAGACAGTGGATCATTTAGAGTTGGAGGTTGAAGTGTGAACAGCTCAAGCCTTTGAGCAGCTACTCCCAGAAGGCACATAGGGGAATTGGCGGGAAGATACTAGACTTGCCTTCCTGCCACTTTCTCCTGCACTGAACTGCCCTATTTCAGAAGTCAGACTTGTCCAATTTCCACCCTGCAACTGCGGCAGATAAGAAGTTTGTTAGTGCAAGTTGCGATTTGAACTGAAGACTTGCTCCTAAAGCGATCGGTACCACTCGTGTGAGAAACAGACTCAGGTTGAAAAGTTTGCCCAGTAAAACTGTTGATTAGCAATCGGACTGATCCTGGACTGTTTCCTAAAGTAGTTATTGATTTAAATGTGCTGAATGTGTTTCGTGGGTCATGATTTGGTTCCCCATGACTGAATCTGTTGCTCCAGCTGGAGGCTTCATCAGCAGATCACAAACTTTGTCAGAACTGTTCACCCTGCCATCTTGGCCTAGGCTGCTACTCCTGCACCAGAGACCATTTCGGCAAGGGACTGACATGGGGACTTGGCTCCCTGCACAACACCATCGAGCAGATTATGGCCATCTGGAGGTGCATCATGTAGGCTCAGCTTCCCCCTTGCCCCTTGATCATCACAATGAGGTCTACATATCACTTGCAGTGCAACAAGTTCCTGGTAGCATGAGTGGAAATCAGGGTCACTCCCTGCGATGAAAGCATAAATCATTGTGGTACCAGCTAATTGTCTTTCTTTATTGAGTTTTTTTTGCAACAGACTGAGCCAACCAGCTTGGATTACAAATAATTGGGTTTTCTGCATGTTTAACTGCCTTTCCTTTCCACCAAGGGCCCCAACATCAGCTGCAACACCATCCACCCCTGGGCAATGTTTCAGGCTAGCCTGTATAACATTCTGGGTACCCAGGGTTATTGCACTGTACAATTGGGACTTGAAGTGCATGCGGTTTCATCGCCTTATATATGTATTGCCTTGTTGTATCTTCCTGTACCAGGACTTCCTCGTAAATATGCCTGCTCAATGGAGTTTTTCCTGCCAATAAAGTTTGACTTGACTTTGACTTGAGTGTGTGGCATTAAGCAATCTGATAGCCCCTCCACTTGCTGGGAAGAATTTTAAGAAGGACTTTTTCTGAAGCTGAAAGCAGTCTACCTGTAAGTATGAACTTAAAAAATGCAAATTGCATCGGAATTTGCTTTTGTAGAGCTAAAAAAATGTCTGGGAGTTAGTGCTTCAAATGTAAAATGTGAACTGATTACAAGTTGTTCTGGAGTAGAAAATGATGTCTTACATTGTAACAAAGTTCTGTGGCTAGCAGTACAGCCAACAGGTTAAAGTAATGAGCTGTGAGTGAGCTTGGTACACTGAGCAGACCTGGGTATGATTCCTACAACATCCACTTGGATACTATGTGAACAAGTCATATAACCTTTCTCAGTGATCCAGGGTTGGCCTTGAAAACAGACATTTGTGCCTAGTGGGCCTTACATGATTACTTAAAGAGTTTAAATAAAAGAAACACCCCCATCACTGATGGATTTCCTTACAATCAAGAATATTGCTCTCAAAAAAACTCACTTTGGAGGGAGGTAGACACTAGTACTTTTTTGGAGGCGAGAGTCCTGAAGGGATTTGCTAATCCGAAGGTGGACAAAGGAATAGGGTCCAGATGGGTTGCATCCAAGGGTATTCAGGGAGTGCAGGAAAATACTGACTGCACCTTTGATAGTTCTGTTTACCATCTCATTGGAAACTGGAGTGGTTCCAGAGGATTTGGAGGAGGGTGGAAGTAGTCCAAGTACACAAAGTGGGAGCAGGAAGGAGGCTAGCAATTACAGGACAGTCAGCCTCACATTGGCGGTAGGAAAGTTAATGGAATCATTTGATGAAGGAAAGGATTGTGGAATATCTTGAATCCAATGGGTTACAAGACCCAAGGCAGCATGGTTTCACAGGGGAGAAGTCACGTCAAACGAATGTAATAGATTTCTTTGACTGGGCGACCAAAGAACTGGATCAGGATGGAGCAGTGGATGTGGCCTACCTGATGTCAGTAAGGATTTCGACACTGTTCTACATGGGAAACTAGTAAACACACTGGGTAGTTTAGGAGTGGGTTCAAAGGTGGTAAACTGGATAAGAAATTGGTTTGGGGATAGGCGACAGAGGGTGGTGGTAGACAGAGTTTGCTCCAAGGAAGGGAGGGTGACCAGCGGGGTGCCTCAGGGATCAGTGCTGAGACTGGTCCTTTTAAATGTCTTTCATAGGTGGTTCAGAGCAGAGAAGACTAGTAGTCCATATTGCTTGCCATTTAGTATCCCATTATTTTTGTATTAATTATCTATCCAAGCTATGCTTAAATTCCTCAGTAGTTTTGCTGCCCACCACCTCAATAGGGAGGCCATTCCAGATTTTTAGTACTCTAACAGAGAACCAGTATTTCCTTCTGTTGTTACAATACCTATTACATTTAATCTGCAAGGGGTGTTCTCTTGTATAGTGGCTTTGTTCCGTGATATCTAGAGTCAACATATCCCACAAGTCTGGGTCAGAAAAGGCTTTGTGCATGAAGCACATATCCTCTCTGAGCCTACGATACTCAAGACTAAACATACCCAAGTTCTGCAATCTTTCACTATATTCCAGGTGTTGTACCCCTCTGATTAATTTTGTTGCCCCTTTCTGTACCCTTTCCAGTGCTCTTATTTCATTTTTTCCCCCTGGTACCCATAGCTGTGCAAAGTATTCCATGTGTGGTCTGACCAGTGAAGTACTGTATTGAGTGGAATGAGAACATCATGGTGTCTACTCTTAATATGCCGCTTATTACAATTTAGGATTCTGCTAGCCTTTTTCACTACCTGGTTGCAATGTATCTTACAACCAAGGTCATTTGAAATTCTAACTCCCAGATCCCTTTCGTCAGTTACTTCTCTTAATAAGGAATCATTTAAACTATAGTTGTGTTTAGGATTCTTGTGGCCCAGGTGCATCACTGTGCACTTATCAGCATTAAATGTAAGTTTGTACGTCCTAGCCCAGTCCTACAGTACTTGCAATGCTTCTTGTAGTATTTTCTGCATGCTTCTTGTTATTTACTGGTTGGCCTAACCTTGTGTCATCAGCAAATTTGGACATCCAAGTTTCTCCCTTAGTTTTCATAGATGATATATAAACAATAAACAGGGCTGGCCCCAAGACAGAACCCTGTGGCACACCACTAGTGACACTGGACCAGTCCGAATAACTACCCCTTATGCAGACTCTTTGTTTCCTGTCATTTAGCCAAGAAGCAATCCATCTGGTAATGTTTTCTGGAATATCATGTTCAATTAAGGAGTCAATTGGCTGCTCATGTGATACCTTGTCAAATGCCTTTGACAGTTCTAGATAGATAATATCCACAGAGTCCCCCTCATCCAATGCCTGACTAACCTTTCCATAAAATTCCAGGAAGTTTGTCTGGCAGGAACGTCCCTTGACAAAGTCATGCTAGGTTTGGTCAGTGTTCCTCCTTTCCTGCATATACTGTACCATAAAATCTTTTATTAACCCCTCCATGACCTTCCCCAGAACAGCAGCTAGGCTTATGGGCCGATAGTTGCTTACCACATGTTTAGACCCCTTTTTATATATGGGAATAACATCAGCCAGTCTCCATGCATCTAACACCTCACCCTGGGCCAAGGAAGTTTGGAATATAATTGTAATAGGGCCAGTTAATTCATTAGCCATCTCCCTGATAAGTTTTGGGTGCAACCCATCTGGTCCCTGAGCCTTTCTTGGATCCAATTTTAGCAGTCTCTCCCTGACTTTGATAGAACCAATTACTACATCATGTTCGCTCCTTCCAGTTAAATTATTTTTTATGTTACTTGAGTTATTATTGTATACTGAGGTAAAAAATTTGGTAAAACTGGTGCCCATTTGGCCATTGTCAGTAATGGCAATACCATAACCCTGCTTTAGTGGGCCTATGGTTTTAACTTCTCCCCTTTTATTATTTTTATAAGTGTAGAAGGTTTTATGGTTATCTTTAACTTTATTGGCTAACCATAGCTCATACCTCTTTCTGGCCCGTACAATCTCTTTTTTGGTGTGTTTAAGTGAATTGCGATATGTACTCCAGCATGATGCTTGAGTGCTCTTTTTTGCCTTTATGTAAGCTTTCTTTTTTTTATTTAATACACCTTTAAACTTTGGCTGTCATCCATACAGTGATCATTTTAGTGCTGCTGTATTTTTTGTTTCGGGGTACATATTTGTTAACTAGTAAGGTAATCTTACTCGCTAGAGTATCCCACATCTTATTTAAAGATTGATCCTTGAACTCTTCTTCCCAGTCCCAGGTTCCCATATCTCTCCCCATATTTCTTCAATCAGCCATGCTATAATTGTAAATAATAGTTTTATTTATTTATTTATTTGTTCGAGGATTACAAATACCTTTGAGCCAATGATCTTTTACAAAGGTTCCACATCATAGTATCCCCTTACTGTTCCCAAAGTCATTTAGTAAGGTGAAATTAACCATATTATGGTCACTTGAGCCTAATGAAGGGGAAGGGGGGACTGTACAATTCTGTACAGCTTCATGCATATTACAAAGAACTAAGCCCAAGGTGTGGTTACCTCTGGTACCTGCAGTCACAAATTGTTAAAGTCCTGCTAGGCTAAAGAGTTACATGTAGCAGTGATCTACAGCAGACTGAGCTGTAAGACTGGTCCAGTCTATACCTGGCAAGTTCAGGTCTCCCATAAGTAAACAATTTGCTCCATCTGTTATGGTGTGTAGTTTTTCCAGGAATGTCATATCCTCGTGGATAAGATATGAGGAGGGTCTATACACTACTCCTATGTCAATCTTAGGTCCTTTTGTGGGGGTAAGCTTAATCCAAACTAATTCTAGAGGGTCCCAATCAGTAGTTTCTACTTGTTCTGTTGACAAGTTGTCAGAAATATAAAGTGCTACTCCTCCTCTCCTAGTCTTAGTCCTGTCTCTTGAATATAATATATAACCAGGGATCTGTTTATCTCAGACATCTTCCTTGTCCCACCATGTTTCTGTGATAGCACAAATGTGTATTCTATCCTTAACCAGTATAAATCTCAGTTCGTCAAAAATTTATTTATCAAACTTCTGGCATTTAATAACAAGCAGTTCAGATGTGATTTTGTGGCTTTGGATATTTTATCCCTGGTATGTGTAAGTGCATGTACTTTACCCCCCCAACTAGTGTAAACGAAGGTCTATTGATGCCCGAAGTTTATATGCCAGAATTATTTTCCCCATCTTGCTAAGATGCAAACAGTCAGGTGCAAATCAGCTACTTTGTTGAAATTGGTCCTTATGTCTGATAAAAGTATGCCCTTCTGTATGACACCACTGTTTTAGCCATCCATTTAGCTGGGTTAAAGCATTTATTCTAGCCAAGCTTGCCCTAGGGACTGGGAGAATTTCAAAGAGCAGGACTTTACAACCCTTGTCCTGTAGTGCTGCCCCACATATTCAAAATCTCAATGAATATCTATCATATTTCTTTTCCCTACATCATTTACTGCCACATGCAATATAATAACTGGTTTGTTGCTATTTCCCAATAAGTCGGGAAGGAGCTGCCTGATATCCCCTATGCCAGACCCAGGGAGGATGCTCACTGTGGTAAAATCATTTTATTTGTTACACAGAATCTGGTCCGTGTCTCTCAAAATAGAATCCCCCACTACTAGTATGTCCTGTGTACCATGGCTTGGATTTACTACTTCCCTCGAGATAACCAAATCCTACTGTCTAGGGACTACTTCTGGTGATTTGCTAGTTGGATCTGGAGCATTTAACCCATTCACTTGATTCAGTTCAGCAGTATTACTAGGTTCTGCTAATATTTGGAAGCTGTTATGTAGGGGGATATTTGCTGAGCTTCCAATGTTCCTTCTCCCTTTCTTTGGTGTCTTTTGTATGGTGCACCAGTCCACCACTTCATCCTCCCCTATTGTGTTACCAACATTTGTATGTAAATCATTAAGGTTTGGGGGGGCACTCCTGTACAGACCTATCTACTGCTTGGTCAATATAATGTTCTAATGTACTGATTTCCTCTTTAACTGCCAGTCTATGATGAAGAATGTTTATTTCTTTCCTCAGAACATCTATTAGTTCACAATTATTATTTACAAATTGTATGATTTGATCGCCAGCTATGAACATTTTACAAACTGTGCAACAACATATCCTCTCCTTCTCCATATTGGTGTCAGTTATTTGGGTATTGAGAGGTTTACCTTGTATTTAGTAAGCTGGCCCAAGTTCCAGACATCCTCAGTGGACACAGCTGACACGAGCAGATGCGCATGTCTCAGCGTGTGTCTCAGTGTGCACCAACGCATGCCCTGCACCTGCTCACCCTGCTAGCAGCAGGGGCTTGCTAAATAGGGGCAACTGACCTGGAAATGGTTTACTGGGGGTCACAGAGACTTGCAACACTGTTGCGTTTATTTAGTAATAAAACTTGCTCCTTCAGTGCGTCTGCCACTCATACGTGACCAAGGCAAAGAAAATAAGAGTCACAGTAATTAAAAAACACACTGGCTGGCTTTGTAGTTTTAACTGTTGTCCCTCTAAAACTACCAGCTCTCTTCCTGCTTCCTGTATAAGTGACACTGTAGAACATATGAACATATGAAGCAGCTAGCAGAATTAGGCCTTCCAGTCTATTAAGTCTGCTCATTGTGCAGGGTCTTCAGCTCAGCTCAGGCTGATGTCCCTATTCCCCTTCCTCCTATTTCATCCCTTTCCTCCCCCTTTCCATGATCTTTATGCTCCCTTCCCATATCTATCTCAGCCCCTCTTGAAGCTACCCACCATCCTCACAGAGATCACCTCTTCTGGCAGTGAGTTCCATTTGGTCACCACCCTTTCTGTGAAGAAGTGTCTCCTAACCTCCCTCCTAAGCACCCCCTCTGCTTCAGCTTAAGGCTGTGCCCCATTGTAGATTTTGCAGCTTTCCCTGAATAGCCCCTCATTGTTTACCCTATTGAACCGCTTCAAGTATTTGAAGGTTTCAATCATGTCTCCCCCTCTCCCTTCTGTCCTCCAGCGAGTACATGTTCAAGGCCCCAAGCCTCGCCTCTCCTCTTACAAACTACCTTGCTGCCCCACAATCATCTTGGAAGTCCTCCTCTGGACCGTCTCCATCAGGTTGATATCTTTTTTAAGGTGAAGGCTCCAGAACTGCACTGCATACTCCAGGTGTGGCCTTACCAGTGATCTGTACAATGGCAGAGCCACCTCTGATCCCCTACTGCTGATCACCCTAACTATGCAGCCCAACATCCTGTTTACTCTTTTCACTGCCTTCTTGCACTGCACAGAGTGATTTAAGTCACTAGATATCATCACTTACAGATCTTTTCCCTCCACTGTAAGAGTTACCCAGACCCTTCCCAAGTAATACTTTTTCCTGGGGTTTTTGGTTCCCATGTGCAGGACTTTGCACTTCTTGGTGTTGAAGCCTAGTTGCCAGATCCCTGACCACCTTTTAAGAATTCTTAGGTCCTCCTTAAGGTCCTGTATCCCCTCTGTTGAGTCCACCCTCCCAAAGAGCTTGGTGTCATCTGTGAACAGATACATTTTGCCCTTGATGCCATTCCCAATATGTGAACAGCACCAGCTGTAGCACCAAGCCTTGTGGGATGCCACTTGTGACCACCCTGGTACTAGACAACTCCCATCCAATTATTACTTTCTGGGATCTGTTCCCTAACCAATTTTCCACCCATCTAACCAACTTCTCTCCTACTCCAAGGTCTGCCAATTTACTTATAAAGCCTCTGTGTGGTACAGAGTCAAAGGCCTTGTTGAAATCCAGGTAGAGAATATCCCCTTCTTTGCTTCTGCCCACTGTTTTGGTTACCCAGTCAAAGAAGCCAATCAGATCCATTTAACAAGATCTCCTTCCCATAAAATGATGCTGCCTTGCATCTTGGATGCCATATTCCTCTAGATGCTCTATCAATGTTTCTTTCAGTACAGTTTCCATAAGCTTGCACACTACTGAAGTGAGACTAACTGGTCTAGTTCTCCAGATCATCTTTGGGACCTCTTCTGTGGAGGGGCACCACGTGTACCATTTTCAAGTCCTGTAGTACCACACCCGACTCCTGTGAACAGCTGAACAGGTCAGCTAGTGGCTCCACAAGCTCCCCTGCCAGTTCCTTCAGCACCATAGGGTGTACTCCATCCAGGCCCAGTGACTTATCTGTCCTCAATGCTAGCAGTCCTTTTTTCACTCTTTCCCCTTCTGTTTCTCATCTGTCCCGCCCCGGCCCCTCACCCCCATTGGCACCGGTCCATCTTTCTCCTGCATGAAGACAGAGCAGAAGTATTCATTCTTTAGTTCTACTTTTTCCCTATTCTCCTCCACCCATCTGTCCTCTAGTCTTAGTCCATTTATTTATTTATTTAATTTTGTTGACCCGGTAGGCCTACTGAGACTAGAAGTCCCTTTTTCAGGGGTGACCGGGGAAGAGTGGGGATACAGATGGTAACCAACTGAAATTGAACCAGATTAAGCTGTTGGTGTATTTTTTTAGTGAATGAGGGAAATTTGGCCAGGACACTGGTGAAAATCCCCTACTCTTGCTGCAGAGGGCACTGTTGCGCTGCAGGAGAGTTTTGGCTGGGTTCAGTAAGGACCAAGCGCTGGTCGAAGTAGGAGGTATAGAGGAGGAGATGGAAGAACAACTGAACGTACTTACTGATACAGGAGGTCAGGATGGATTACTTCAGAGGACTGATGTCCCCTCAGGGGAGTCCTCCCATAATGGTGATAATATGAATATTACGGACTGAGTTATGGTTGAAGGCAATTTGCAATTTGAACTGGCTCAAAAAAAAAATGTTTATTAGAAATGATTTCAATGGCAGAAAAGGACTTTCTAATCAGCAAACAAAGGCTGGAGGAGGAAAAAAAAGCAGCAAATGATCGGCGGTGAGTCCTCTTCCAGGGTGTGGAAAATGTTTAACTTCTGAAATGTCTCAGGATTTACCTGCTTCCCTCCCTTTCTACAGATCCAGCACTGGTAACTGAGCAACCATAAGCAGCTGACCTTGTTTCAGAGACACCATTTCCTGAATCTGAATGGACCCCGGGGTTGGCTTTACAGCAAGCTAGTTGGATTCACATGGGGGATCATTGGATTCCAGACCCAGAGATTTCCACACTGGGCCTTGCAGTAGATGTGGCTCTCCTTTCCCAGAGTTTCAAAACAGTGCCTGAGGAGATTTTTGTAAATGACCACAGTAACGGTGAGATTGTTCACTCAGTTAGTTTACCAACAGAATTACAAAACCAGAGTCAGGGATTTCCTACGTGCCTACTATATCTAGGATACCGGAAGGTAAATCTTTACCTTTGTTTGAAACAAACAAATGTCAGCAATTAAAATCACATCATACTACTTCAAATTTGGTTCCCACAACTATTTCCAGACAATCAGACGATACAGAGCAGGTGGAGGTGCAGCCAGATGTATCACCTCCTCGGACGTTTGCAGACCTCTTTCGAAAGCCAGCTGAGGCTGCCAAACATAATTTTCTAGTCCGCTTACATTACAAAGGTAAAGCCCCAATAACCCCAGAAAGAATTTGGGTGGTCAAGGCTTTGATTAAAGAATCGATGGGATTTACACCTGAGGAAGTTTACGCTTTCATTCATGCACCAGGGGACCAAACATACGATTTAAGTTTTTGCACCATGAATTCCCTGGACAAATTTTGGAGGTTATATTATTCCTTAAAAGATTCTAAACTATGGAGAGATTTTTTTAGCTATTCCTGTGACAAAACCAACGATAAAAACAGTTACAATATTATTTCAGAATTAAGGGGTCTGTGTAAATGACATTATGTTCTGGCTTGAGAAAAAATGTACAGTTATGGAACACCCAAAGCCTGTAATGGATGAAAATGGATTTTGGAATGGGGGTTGGCAATTTAGGGTTCAGTTATGTCAAACAGAAACTGGTATCATACATCTTCCCAGTTTCTTTTTGGGGGTCGGGATGGGGGGTTCTATTCTATGCAGGTCAGCCGAAGAGTTGCTATAGATGTGGAGTGTTGGATCACCTAAATGTGGATTATGAGCAGATTCAGTGTTTTAATTGTGGTCTTTTGGGACACGCTGCACCACAATGTAGTGCTAATCCATTTTGTAATTTATGTTGAGAAGAGGGATCATTCCTTTCAGGAATGTCCGTGGGCTACACGCAATACAGAGAGGGAGTCTGACCATGATTACTTCTTAACCAAAGCCAAACAAAGATTTGGAAACTCAACTGGGTTTTCTCAGGAAGGACCTCTTCCCCAGAGGAGTAGGGGCTGAGGCTGAGGTGCAGGATCCAGTGATGGGGCAGGGCCCAATGCTCCAAATCCCAACCTCAGGAGCCAGAAGTTGGAATTATTCACAACTTGGAACCCTGGTCAAATGAGCCCCAAACACAGCTGCAGCCACGCCTCAGTAAAAAAGATGTGGCGACTCCCTATATTACCACTCAGGGTTCCCCTCTGAGAAAAGTTACTTTGGTTTCCTTTCTCCAGAATCAGGATATAGTTATTTTGGAGAGTCCCCAGAGGTGCAGAAATCAAAGATGGACAAATCTGAGTCTCATGCCCTTTCCACCCTTCCCTCGAGTATTAGTTTGGAAACTACTATCAGGGAGGATGGTTTTGTGTCTCCTTCAAAACTGAAGACTGGGCAGCAGATAGAGGGAAGTGTTTGACTTTCCCCTCTACCTCTGTCAAAGAGGTTCTCTGCTTTTGCATCATGGAGTGAACAAGTAGATACAGTCTTGCCTATGGATGGTTTAGATTGGATCCTTTTCCCCCACTTGAGACTGTGTCTCCGGCAAAACAACTTTCTCAGTCCAAAACTTCACAGAAATGAATAACAAGATCCAGGGGCAAATTAGCTACTCTTCCTCCCTGATCCATTTTGTATAAGACTTGCCACTTTAAATGTGAACAGTATATTGTCATTTAAAAAAGTGTTACGTTACTTTTGGGATGTCAGAGGTTCGGATTCATCATTTAGTGGATATAGAACCTGGTAGGGCGTTATTATTAGATGTAGAGATAAATGTTGTACAATACCGGTTGCTAAATATTTATGGGCCCCAAATGAAAGCTTTACGCATAGATCTTTTGAAAAAGATATATCCTTACTTGTATACCAGTAGACATATATTTTTTGCAGGAGATTTTAACATAAATAGTTACTAAAAAGATCTTTTAGACAAATTATATTGTGATAAAGCATTTTTACGTATTGTTGTATATCAGGTTGGTTTGAAAGGGGAAAATGAGGGAAAGACTAAGCCAGTACAACCTACTTCTTATAGGGGGCAGCTTTCCTCCCATATTGATATGATTTATACTAAGAAAACATTACCAATGAGTCATATGTATATAGTACCGGTGGAGTCTTCCGACCGTGTATTGTTGGGAGTACAAATAGAATCATCTCCTCGACTGCAGGTAGGCCCTGGTTACTGGTGGCTCATTTCCTCCCTTGTAACTGATTTAAAGGTGGTGTTAGGCTTGCAGAAAATAATTAAAGATAGACTTTCTACCAGGTTTCTGTATGAGGATATGGGTCAGTGGTGGGAAGATTTCAAATTATGTCTAAAAAGTTATTTTTGGGAAGAAGGAAGGTATAGACGAGCACAGGCCCACTCAAAATATTTGCACTTAAGGAAACATTTGGATGAATCGTTGACAGAACATCATGTAGGCCAGACTGATGTCTCTTTCCAGATTCAGAATACCAGGAATGTGATGGTTCATTATCAATCTAATATACTGCTTTCATTAAATCAAGAGCAGGTTTTTGGTACACATGGGAAAATTGAACAAGGAAATCCTTTTTTAGATTGTTGTCAGAGAAGAGATAAACGAGGAATATATGCTTTAAAAAATCCTCAGGGGGAGATGGTGTTTGAAAATGATGAAATCCTGTCAGTTTTGGAACATCATGTACAGTTGGTTTTTGGGACTCCAGTACCCGATTCAGGTTTTGATTTTCAAATATTGAAATCAGCTTCACTTCCACAGGTGTCTTTGGAGTTGCAGACTTCCTTGGTAATGCTGTTTTCCTACCGGGAACTGGATAGAGTAATGAAGTCTTTGAAAAGAAATATAGCCCCAGGGTCTGAAGAATTAATCGTCGAACTATATAAAATGTTATAGTCATTTATAGGCATTCTGCAAGAACTGCTAGAAATTTACAATTTTTTTTTATTGCACAATTGTTTACCATCCTGTATGTATGAGGGACTTTTGATTTTTCTGTTTAAATCAGGGGTTCGTGAAGATATTCAAAATTGGTGACCCATTACCTCATTGAATGTAGATTTAAAAAAATTTTTTTAATTATTAAGTAATAGACTTGCATCAGTCGTGGCAGATCTCATTATTCCTACACAGTTCTGTTCAGTTCCTGGGCATAGGTTGATGGAAGCTCTTTTGTTGTGGAGGGAAATTTTGGAAAGTAAAAATTCACAAGGAGGAGGAGTAGGGAAAGGGTATATTATCAGCTTAGATCAAGCAAAAGCATTTGATGGGGTTTCCTATTCCTTTCTTTGGAACTGTTTAGCAGCTTATGGAATTACGGATATGTTTATACAAGGTCTTAAATTATGCTATGCTCTAACATATGTTAAAACATATGACGATGGCTGGATGGGGTAAAAAAGTCTTGTCCTGAAGGGGGTTAAAGAGGGTTGCCCTTTAAGCCCACGTTTGTATGTGTTTATGTTAGATCTTTTGCTTCGTTTAATACAAAATTTACCACGGATTTATGGTTTGGGTCAGGGTAGAGTTTTTGAACATAAAATGTTAGCATATGCAGATGATATTTGTCTTTTGGTTTATGACTATGTTTCCACAGGCGTGGCATGTCAGTTGCTGCAAGAAATAGGTAAAGTTATGGGGGCTCGACTGAATATGGCAAAATCTACTTGTTTAGATGTTTTAGGGTTTCAGAGTTCGGGGAGCACAGTGTGTGAAATTCCACTCTCAAACCCCTTGTCGGATTTTAGGGATTTATTTTGGAGGAGAAGATATGGCTACTTTTAATTGGAATAGGGCTTTGGAATTGGGACACGCTAAGGTGAAAGCATGGAATCATTGGAAGTGGGCAAAAAAAAGACAGATTTATTGGTTAAAATCTTTTTTAATTCCAAGGTTTTTGTTTATTAGTTCCATTTTCTTTTTACCTTCAAAGTTAGAAGCTTCCTTGATGAGTTTTTTTTTATAGGTATATGGGGTAGTCATTTAAATCCAATTAAACAAAATATTCCTTTATAAACCAATTAGGTCCAGGGATTTAAATATATTGCACCCTAGTGTGTTCTTTTTTACTATATATTTATATAATAATGTACTGTACTTCCTTTGATCGAAGGTACTAGTCAGTTATGGGCCAGATGAGGAGTGGAAGCTTTACAAGGGGGTTTTCAAGAATGGTCAACAAATGTATTTTTACATAAAAACAAACATTGTCCTCACCTAGCAAAGAGGTGGGATGGAGTTGTTGATGCAATAAAAAAGTGGGAGTCCGATTGTATGATTCTCTTCACTTGTCTAGGAAGACTTTATAAGGAGATATCATCCAAAGATGTTTTGATGAACCTGTTTTTATGAATTTTACACAATAGGACCAAAAACAATTGT
This sequence comes from Neoceratodus forsteri, assembly GCA_016271365.2. Taxonomy (NCBI): domain Eukaryota; kingdom Metazoa; phylum Chordata; order Ceratodontiformes; family Ceratodontidae; genus Neoceratodus; species Neoceratodus forsteri. The sequence goes on from CM057451.1 coordinate 1,102,201,759, forward strand.
CTGCTTATGTAACTGAAATTTGAATACCTGTTTGTATGTGGGATACAATGTGGGTAGGAGTACATGGTTGTATAAATGTCAAAGGAAATCATAAACATAAAGCTTTGACAGAACGACATTGTCCGAGAGATTCCTGTATACTGAAAATTGAAACAATGGACCATTTATATTTTTCTTGCCCATATGCTGTACAGTTCTGGGCTATTATAAAGAGCAGATGGAAATGGGTGGGTCAAATTCCTCTGAACTCTCATTTATTGTATTATGGAATAGTGCCACATTTTCTTTTTTTTTTTCCCCCTGGCAGGACCACCGGGCCATCCGCCCTGGTCACGGTCCCTGAAACCTCCACCGCCATCTATTGCTGCTGGGGACCCACAGTCACCTCTGCTTGCCCCAGAGGGTGGGGTTTCGCTGGGACACCTTCGGGTGACTCCCAGAACTGTAATTGGTCGGGTCCCGCAGCGATGGCGGCAATGGGAGGCTCTCCAGGGAGGGCTTCATATATGGTGGTCCTGCCCACCTTCCATTTTCCACCTAGTTTACTCCCCGGGAAGGAGGCAGGGACGTGCAATGACGCCAGCGTCTGCCCAGCCTCCTCCCCCCCGTCGAGCATCGGTTGCGTGGGACTCCCAGTCTCCACCAGGGGTCTCCAACGCACCGATAGCTACCCACACCCCCCCCAGAGTAGGAGAGCTGCCCATTGGATGCTCAATCCTACTCCCCCCGGCCAGCCCTCCGACGACCGGATCCGTTCCCGAACCGGAGTGCGCGGCGTCCTAGTGAAATCCCACCGCGGCACGATGGGCGGCTTTTAGTGCCACATTTTCTAAGAAATGTGCATCATGGTACTTTGAAAGTTATTTATGTACATTTTTTTATGCTGGTTGTGAATAGGTAGATGCCGGTTTGTTTTACAACAGCAGCTTATTTCCCCTGTAGAGCTTTTTTTTTTTAAATATGTGTGGATTTAACAAAGTGAAAACAAGCAGAACGATTATCTTATGCCCCGGATATTTAGAATAATCTTTGGTGTAATTTGGGACATATTTAATTTTCATTTATAAAACTGAGGGTTTTCAGGGAAATTTCTGAAAAAAAAAGATTTGCTTTTTGTTTGTATGATTTCTTATGATGTAAGATTAATTTGCATGTAGTTTTGTTTTGAATTTGTTTCAGAAAAAGCACCTTGCTCCTTTGGTGGGGGGAGTTGGTTTAAGCTCGGTATTATTGTATGATGAAATGCTTTTTTATGCTTTCGATTTTCCTAATTATGAGTTTGTATGATATAACACTGCTTTGTATTTATTTGTTTTTTATGATTTAAATAACAATTCCCCTACTCTGTTGGTAGGGGGAGCTGCTGAACCTGTGGCCTCTGTTTCAGACAGTCAGTCTGCTGGTGCACCTGCAGGTGAGAAGATCTCCCTCCCTGCAGGTCCAGCTCAGGAGTTCAAAGTAGTGTCTGGAAATGCAGAGATGGAAGTAACTGAAAGCAGTATGATGCAGAATTTGCCTTCTCATTTGCAATGGACAGATGAGGTATGACTGAGAAAAATTATCCACACTAATAGAGAACTTGTCCTCGAAGTAATTACAGCAGAAAAGCAGTCCAAACAGCAAGATACAACTAATACTAGAAAAAAATTATGACTGACTACGGCCTTACCGCAGGATTTGGAACAAGAGATAACTGTGCCTGTGCAAACCCTAGAGCCTGAAATGACTAAAATGTCAAGCACAGTTGAGCCCCATGACAGAATACCCTCTGTCACAGTAACGTCAAAGGAAACTCAAGCACATGACTCAGCGTCTTCGGTAAGTCAAAGAGCTGTAAAATCTGTACCTGAGAAAGCTACGGGGAATGAGTAAATAATAAACACTGAAACATGTAATAAGAGTTCTGCTTCTACTAAGGTAAAAGAGATTATTTTGCACACAACTTTGGAGCTAAGATGTGGTCGAGCAGGGCCTAGTGAAATGCAAACACACAAGCTGGGGAGAACACCCCACTCTTTGGAACGTTCATTAAGAAATGCTTGGTGGAAGATGGGAGAAGCAGGACATTGGATCCCAGATCCAGATCACAGTCCTATACCTGGTCAATTGGGGAATAGCAAAAATTTACAAAAAGACCTGGATAATACTGTGCAACATTTTGTAACTGAATCAGATACAAAACTGAATGCGGATGACATTCAGGAGAATTCTAACTCTGGGAGAAAATTGGAAAAAATACCAACTATTGAAAGCTCATCCTCATGGGATGAAGGGCCTAGTATTCAGCCTACTAACTGGGGAGACCAGATGAATACAGAAACAGGCCCACCAGAACCGTAAACTGATTCCAGGGAAAAAGCTAAAACAACTTGGGAGGAATTTCACAGAGAAGACGTTTTCCTGGGACCCCCAACAATGGCGCAATGTTGTTAGATTACAATATCTAGGGGGTTTAACTGTTCCTCCAGACAGATTGCATGTAGGCAGGACTCTTGTTAAAGAATCATTAGGTTTCTTTTCAAATGAAATGTTTGCATTAATACATGTTTCTGGTGATACTTTGTATGACATCAGTTTTAAAAATCTACAAGGGCTAGACAGATTTTGGTTCAAATAAGAGAAGCTACGGTATTCAGCTTTGTTGCTCCCTTTTAGAGCAATTCCACTTACAAAACCCGCTAAAAAGAATGTTACTGTTTTATTTAGGAATGAGACAGCAGCAGTGCATGAGATCACACACTGGATACAGCAGAAATGCAAGGTTTTAGGCCCTCCACAACCAATATTTGATGATGAGCACTTGTGGACAGAGGGTGAAGATATAAAGTCCGCTTACGCAGCAACAACTTGGGACCCATACATTTACCCAATAGTGTGTTCATTGGGAGAGAATGTGGGCACTGCTTTTATGTAGGACAGCCCAAAACCTTCTTTAAATGTGGCTCTCATATGCATTTGAGCTAGGCCTGTGATTGGATAAAGTGTAATTTATGTCTCTCTTTGGGACATACTGGTTCAGAATGTTAGAAAGAGCTCAAATATAATCTATGTGATGAAGTTGGACATGTTTTAGAACTTGCCCTTGGGCGACACATAACCAGACAGACCAACTAAGACAAGAACATATTTTGACTGAAGCCCAGAAAAAGGACATTGCAGCTTATAAGCATGTCTCTGACCCTCCCACAACTGCTCAAGCTACTCCTACACAGGTTGAAAATGTGATTCCTGCACAGGTTCCTGTGCTCCCTCCTCCTGAAGAGGTAACAATACCTACAGAACAAGATCACATCCCTATAGACCCAGAAAGTATGGAGACAGTTTTAGAAAACAGTGCTGGGCCTCAGACTACTGGTGCCTCTGAGGAAGTTCTCCAAGGAATGACAGACATGCCCCCCCCAACACCCTCAGTATGCAGGTCTGGTCAAAAAATAGGAGTATGAAGCAGACAAGGCCAAAATCCCAAATGTCAAAAGCCTCCTTACCTGACCAGGAAATACAACTTCAAAATAAATATAAAGTTTTGACTAATAGTCCACAAGAATCTAAACATGGAGGGCATTCTAAGACTTCTCAGCAGGCCGTACCATCCTTGGATTTGGAGGAAGATACACAGCCAACTGTGAAATCAAACAATAGAGAAAAAAACTTGGGGTGAGAACTAGAAGGAATAGGAGGATTAGGAAAACTTCTTAAAGGTTTTTAAACCACCTCCCCATGTCATTATGCTACTCTAAATACAAATAGTCTTAAAAATGCCAGAAGACTAGTGACTTTTTCTATTCTGAAAGATTTTAACTTTGACATGTCTAATGCAAGATATGAGACTGAAGACAATGTCCTTGATACATGCTGCTAAAAAGCTTTGGTGTTAGTGTCCTTCTTTTTTCACATTTGGGATGGATATATGTGAAGGTGTTGGGATATTATTTATAGGTGATGGTTTTATAATAACAAAACTTGTAGATATTCAGTCAGTAAGAGCTATATTGTTGGATTTTATGAGAGAAAATATAGCCTGGAGACTCATTAATGTGTATGTCCCCCCCCAAAAAAAAACAGACAGGGTCACTGTATTTACAGCTATATCACCTTATCTGTTCACTATGAAGCAAATTATTTGGGATGTCGACTTTAACTGTGCACTGGCCAAATGGGGTGCCATCACAATAAAGGATTTTTTTGACACAAATTGTTTATAAAACATAATCTCACTTAGTGACCTACAAGATACTTATAGAACAAATAATTTAAAGGGGGGATTTACTTATCATAGGGGGTGTTTATCTACCCAAATAGATTTAATTTTTACAAAGAAACAGGATCTTGTTCATTAGGCCAAAATAATACCTATTGAGACCTCAGACCAAGTTTTTTTTAACAACGACTTTGGGTCTAAATAAAAAGATCTTATATGGTAAAGATATTGGAAATTTAACAATACATTGCTAAATGGAGAAGAGTGGGTAACTCAAATGCAGGAACTTTTAAAAGCTCTAATGAGCACGGCAGGGCTGGTGGATGATCTTAGCCTATGGTGGGTGGAGACAAATACTGAAATTCAATCTCTAACCAAACAGTTTTCTTTAGTGTAGCATACAAATAAATATGAAAAATACTTAGCACTTCACATACAGCTAGAAAAACTATATTCAACTATAAATATGCAGCAATTGAATCAGACTACATGAGTAAATAATATAAAAGAGAAATGGAGGCACTTCAGTAATCTAGAGCCTCATCAATGTTAAATGATCATCAGACCTGTTCCCCGGGCAAAATCAATTTTGGTGATGCATTTCAGAATTGTACTAAAAGGGTTGCAGATAGGCAAATAGCATCACTTCAAACAAAAGAGGGTAAGGTTGCATCCTCCACACAAGGAATAATATATACAGTATCACAATAATTGACAGCTATGTATACTGCACCTTGGATTGCAGATGAAGAAATAGACAAAATCTTAGGTACGCTACAAATACCAAAAACACCAGAAGAGATTGCTCGACACACTTACTGAACCAGTAAGTAAAACCGAAATAGAAATGGTTATCAATAAATTAAAATCTGATACAGCCCCTGGACTTGATGGTTTCTTAAAAGAATGTTATAAAAAAATTCAGGTCTTTAATTAGTAACATATTGGGAAAAGTATTTAATTGGATTCTGGATAACAGAAAAATAGATTTTCATATTTGTATAGCTATACAAATACTCATATACAAAATAAGTGATAAAATTGATCTAAACAACTGGAGATCATTAAGTTTATTAAATGTAGATTTAACAGTTCTAATGAAAATTCTTACCAACAGATTAGCTATGGCAGCACCTTATTTAATTTCATTAACTCAGACATGTTCAAGATCAGGTAGATCAATTGAACAAAATTTATTATTAATAACAGAATTGATGGAACTAGGAAAAAAAGGAGAGATTACTGGTTATATTATGTTAATTGACCAAGAAAGGGCATTTGATAAAGTCCCACATCATTTTATAAAGCATGTCCTTAAAGCATATGGCACTCCAGAAGTGTTTTGTTCATGGATTGCTTTACTGTATAAATTAGTGTAGCAATTCCACTAGTTAATGGGCATTTAGGGTCATGTATCAACATCATGCAAGGAGTTCGTCAAGGCTGCCCACTGTGTCTTTAATTATATGTATTTTGTTTGGACCCACTTTTACATTTAATACAGCAGGACAAACAAATTCAGGGTATCAGACCTATAGAGTGCACATTAGAAATTGAAACTACAGCTTATGTGGATGACATTTGTATTTTTTCAGTTACTATAGACTCTGATATTTGAGTAATGAACAGAATCGACCAATATTCTAAAATAGCTGGTGCAAAAGTAAACAAAGCAAAAAGTATCATTTATCCAATCAGTGATAAAACTCCGCAGGTAGATAACATTCAACATATTAAGATGGCTGCAGATTCTTTTAAAGTACTAGGAGTACAATTTGGTAGAACAGATAACGGGACCTTGAATTGGAATGAGAAGCTTGAACAAGCCAAACAGAAGGTTACTATTTGGAAAGTATGGCAACAAATGAAAAGGAAAAAAGTTGCAATTGTCAAAACCTTTCTCCTTCCGATGCCTCTATATTTATTTTATTTATTTATTTATTAGATCATCGGTTTACAGACCTTTGAGTCATAGACTCATTTACTAAGGCACCTCATCAAGAGAGCAATACATCACAGCAAACAAAACAGCACAGTACATAACGCTTAGATTAAAAAAGCAACCAGTGTTACAGGCATTCACTGGTGGTACACGCTTGGTTATAGGTAAATCACAGTAGACATAATATAGGTACACGAGTACCACGTCAGGTAGCAACTGGAGATATTTTATTACATTAGTCAACAGATGTTGCATGAGACCCCAGGTATATACAGCAAAAGTAGACAGGGTAGACCCAGCCTAGGGGTGAAGGTAAGGGGCAGGTGGGGGATTATGTGCAGTTGCAGCAGTAAGTGCTTGTCAGATGGCTTCTAAGGGAGACCTTGAAAGGACCCAGCTTAGTGGAGTCAGTTATATTGACTGGGAGGGAACTGAACCAGGAGGGAGCCCGATAGCAAAAGGATCTCTGGGCCATAGAGGTCCTTATCCTGGGGACAATAAGGGAGGTTTTGACAGTGCTGCAGGTGGAGACTGAGGGGGAGGCATGATGCAGGGAGGTGGTGACCTGGGGGGGAGGGGAGAGCCCAAGCAGGGTCTTTTTTACAAGAAGGCAGGTTTGGAAGCAGAGTCTTTCTTCAAGGTTGAACAAGTTGGTGGTGGAGTACAGCAGGCATGTATGGATGTGCCTATGCCTAGGGGCTCCAAGCATTAGCCTGCAGGCCTTGTTTATAGAGAGCTGGATTCTTGCAAGTGCAGTGTTGTTGGCTGCAGCATAGAAGGGCAGCCCATAGTCGATTAGCAACAGGACAGAGGAAGTGATTGCCAATCTAAGGGCCTCTTGTGGTAGGCAGTCCCTATGGTGGTATAACATTCCAGTCCTGACACTGGTGGCAGCAGAAAGGGCATTGATATGGGAATGGAAGGAGAGTGCTGAATCAAAGGTAATGCCCAGATACTTGTAGGAGGAAACCTGCTCAATGGAGTTTAGTGTGCTAGGCAGTATCATGAGAGGGGACCTGCTGGCTTTACTTTGGCGATGCTAGAAAAGCATAGCTTTGGTGTTTTTTTAGGTTCAGGACTAGCCTTTGTGATGTGAACCGATGCTCAGCTCTATCAAAAGCTTGTTGGAGGTGGCCTGGAGTGTGTTGAGATTGGGGTCAGCGTCGAAGAGCACAGCGTTATCTGCATAGAGGAGGATCTTACTTGGGCAGGCCAAGGGGAGGGAGTTGGGGTAGAGACTGAAAAGGAGAGGGCCTAAAATGGAGCCCTGGGGAACCCCAGAGTGGACAGGTCATGTGTCAGATAGGGTACTATTGATTTTTACACAATGAGTTCTGGCAGAGAGGTAGCTGGTGAACCATGTAGTATGGTTTACCCTATCCCACAAGCTTTGGAAACTACCCAATTATGTTTAGTTTTTCAGATAATTTTGGGGAGCTGGCTGAATCCTATAAAGAGGGAAATACTATATATACACCAGTAGAACAAGAAAGTCTTAATTTATTGAATCCACTAGTGTTTTACTTTAGTAATTTCTTTCACAGAAATCTAATAGACTATACTAAACCCAACCCAAGTTTATAGATAGTTTTTGCAGGTAAATGACTGAGACCTCTTATGAAGGTATGGGTCACTAAGAGAGATATTCCCATAAAAGCACATATATGCCCAAACTGATTTAAACCAGCCCTTCAAAAAATAAGGAAATGGAAAGTAGACTCTAACATTCTACAATGCCAGTTTACTAAAATAGTATATCAGAATATACAGGCTAAAACTTTTTCTATTACTCCAGATTTCAAAGATATTCCCAGAGCTTGCAATGGATAAGTTCTAACTGCACTTCAAGACAAAAAAATACAGCCCAGAATATGGGATGTGTTATGGCTTAGTAGACATGGTAGATTAAATGTAAAAGATAATGCAAAACACAAAGGTCAGGAAGAAAGAATTTGTCCAAGAGAATGTTGTATAACTAAAGAAGAAACAATGTTACATTTATTTATTCAATGCCTGTATGTACAGGAAATATGGAGTTTGTTAGCACAAAGATGGAAAGACCCATATTGGAGAAGGTAACATATATAGAAGTGGTGGGAGGATTTTTTTCCAGACCTACAAATTTGAATGCGGGAGTAATAAGACTTATATTTACTTTTATTAAATTCTTATTATGGCAAGTGAGATGCAAGTTTGTCTTACAGTAAGTGTATTCGGATACTCAGTCTGTTATTTTGTCTATTAAAAATTAATTTTGAAAACAATATGTGTATGAAAAACAAAAATTGTGTTTCACGGACTGGAATGCAAGGTGAAAGAATGTCCCATTTTTGAAAGACAAGATGGGCTAATTTATTCTGATTATATGGATTTAGATATAATGTCTTACTCAGTGGCTGTAGGGGAGTATCTTGTTGTATACTGGGCCTGAACTCTACAAATGCTACTTAGATGATTGTGTGGGGGCCACCTCCTGCTACAGGGAGACCCTCCAAGTCTTCCTTGAAAAGTTTACCATGGCCCATCCTTCCTTTCAATACACTGTTGTAGTATCCTCCTCTACACTGACTTTTCTGGATATCCAACTGTCAGTACAGAACTCTGGTCTGAAGACATCAGTTTATTACAAACCCATTGACTCTCACAGTTTCCTCCTCCACAGCTCCTTCCATCCTAAACATGTCAAGAATGACCTGCCTTATTCACAGATTCTTAGACTTCGCAGGTTATGCAGTGAAGAGGATGATTTTGCTGAGCAGAACCAAATAATGCAGTTTTTTTATCAACAAGGGATACCCTAAAAGCACAGTGGACAGAGCACTCTCCCAGGTCAGTAACATGCCCCACAACCTTGACCCATGCAGGAAGGATACTGTCAAGTAAGAACAATGGCGAATTCCACTAGTACTTCCTTTCCATCAGAACACACCTTCTCTTCACAGGATCATCACCAGTAACTTTCCCATTTTTGCAAACTGACCCCAACATTGGGGCTTCCTTTACAGAACCACCTATTGCCTCCTACAGACGGCCATCCAACCTTCGGAATCTTCTGGTTAAAAGCAGCCTACCTACTCCTAATAGTTCATCCCTACCAGGTACCAAATCTTGCAACAGGACTCGCTGCTACACCTGAAAATTTGTTTCCAGCATGACTGAAATGCGGGGGTCTACAGGTGTTTTTCACATCACCAAGGAGTTCTCAAGCACCTCCACTAATGTGGTATATTGTATTATTTGCAGGAAGTGTACAGCAATTTACATCAGAGAGACTGGTAGATGCCTTGCTGACCATTTCAGGGAACATTACAGAGCAGTCAGGAATGGCAACACTGCTAAACCCATTGTATCCCACTTTATCTCCAGGGACCACAGTGTCAATGACCTTTCTGTTTTTTTCCTTCAGCTGGGCTCCTGGAATTCTGACCATAGAAAAAACATGGAAACCAAGCTGATCATCTGCCTTGGCTCCCAGCAGCCCTTTAGTTTAAAAGATAGACTTAGTTTCCACTAACATCTTTCAGCCACCCCTTATTTTCACTAAAGTCTGTTTGTATCTGTACACATTTAATTTCTTTTTCATTTTCACCATAAGTCTCCATCTCTGTCTCCTTCCCACACATTTGTCACCTTTCAGCCTTCTTACTATGTAAGTAATAAGACATGATGGGGTGTGCATTAGACAGCTCTAATGCATTGCTAGGGGAATATAGTGAGACACGAGGCCACAGGCCAAGTGAGTCCAGTCCCCTAGCCATGCATTAGAACTGTCTAATGCACATCCCCAGAGTGGCTTATTGCGCTTATAAAATGAGCCTGTGTATTCTAAATGGGAGTTCTAGTTTTAGCTGTGCATTAGGCACATCTAATGCACGGCTAACAACCAATCAGATTGCTTGAAATGCTTTGCCCATTTTATAAGCCCTGTTAATTAGTCCCTACATGGGGACTTCTCTAGCTCTTTCACTCCTATTATGCTTTATCTTTCCCATCATCACCTTTTTGTTTCACAGATTCTCTCTTAATCTTTCCATTTATCACGTCTTCTCCCCGAGCCGTCCCTTTTCTCTTTATATATATATCCCTTATTTGACCTTCCCTATTCACTAACTTTGTTTTTTTTTCTGTTTTAAATATTTTCTGAAGAAGACCTAAGGTCAAAATGTAGATTTTTAACTCTATTTTCAAGGTAGTAAGTGAGGTAAACTCCAAGATAGAGATGTCAATACGGAGAAGGGCAGGGGTAAATGGAGAAAATGACAAAATGGGAGGAGGGTGTGGTACCTGAGGACTGGAGGAAGGTGGATGTGATTACTCTTCACAAAAGTGGGAGCAAGACAGAGGCAGGAAACTATAGACCTGTCAGTTTGACTTCTGTGGTAGGAAAAGGTGATGGAATCACTTCTGAAGGAAAGAATTGTTGAGTATCTAGAGGCCAGTGGGGCACAGGACCCAAGGCAGCATGGGTTCACAGTGGGAAGGTCATGTCAGACTAATCTAATTGATTTCTTTGACTGGGTGACCAAAGTAGTAGACCAGGGAGGGGCTGTAGATGTGGCTTACCTAGACTTTAGCAAGGCATTTGACACAGTACCACACAAAAGATTAATAGTTCAATTAACCAGCCTGGGAGTGGGTCCCAGGGTGGTAGCCAGGGTATAACATGGGCTGGACAACAGGACACAGAAGGTAATTGTAAATGGAGTTCACTCTGAAGAAAGAGGGGTTACTAATGGGGTACCTCAGGGTTCAGTACTGGGTCCAGTCCTTTTTAATGTCTCTATAAGTGACATTGTAGAGGGACTGGAAGGAAAAGTATGTCTCATTGCAGATGACACAAAGATCTGCAACAGGGTTGGTACACAAGGAGGCATGGAAAGGATGAGAAGGGACTTGGCAAGGTTGGAGGAATGGTCAGAAGTATGGCAGCTAGGACTGAATGCAAAGAAGTGCAAAGTAATGCACCTGGGAAACAAAAACCCAGAGGAAGAGTACACAAGGTGGGGGTGAGATACTGACAACAAAAAAAATGGAAAGGGACCTGGGGGTAATCATATCAGATGACCTTAAGGTTAGCAAGCAATGTGAGAAGGCAGTAGGGAGGGCTGGGGGGATACTGGAATGTATAGGAAGAGGCATCACCAGCAGAAAACAGGAAGTTGTTATCCCTCTGTACAGACAGATGGTGAGACCCCATCTGTAATACTGCATCCAGTTCTGGAGACCCCATCTCTGCAAGGACATAGACAAGATGGAGGCAGTCCAGAAGAGGGCAACTAAAATGGGGCAGGGTCTGCAAGAGAAGCCATACGAGGAGAGACTAAAGGAGCTCAATATGTATACCCTTGAGGAAAGGAGGGAGAGGGGGGACATGATAGAAACTTTTAAGTACCTCAGTGGAATCAACAAAATCCAAGAGGGTAGCAGCTTTCAGAAAAAGAGATGTGCAAGAACAAGGGGACACAATTTGAAGATAGAGGTGGGACACTCAGGAGCAGTGTGAGGAAGTATTTTTTCACAGAGAAGGTGTTGGATGCATGAAACAGCCTTCCTGAGGAGGTTGTGGGGTCTAAAACTGTGGGAGAATTCAAGAATGCATGGGACAGACATAAGGCAATGTTTGTTGGGGGTAGGAAGAAATTGGCTGTTGGTTAACTAGGATCTGCAGCATATCTTGTAGGTAGGGAAATAGGCAGACTAGGTGGGCCAAGCAGTCCTTATCTGCTGTCAAAGTCTATATTTCTATGCTTCTATATATTTTCAGCGTGCATTTAATATAACCATTTTGTTTTGCTTTTAGACCACATGCTGACGCAGCGTCTTGTTTTGGTTTTTACATCTTCTTGTATATCTGTATATATTATGTTCAGAATTCTTAATAAAATTTCCCACCTACTCTTTTTGACAAGTGCCATGGGGTCTTTAACATCCACCCGAACAGGACCTCAGTTTAATGTCTCATCTGAAAGATGGCACCTCAGGAGTGCAGCACAACACCCCCCCCTAAACTGCACTACAGTGTCAGTGTTGGAATTTTAACCCAAATGCCTGGTGTAGGCGTAGAACCCACAACCTTCTGATTTTCTGGCCTCAGAGGTGAGTGTGCAACCTGCTGAGCCATTGACACTGCACATCCTGTCTTCCTTGCCTCTCATCTCACTTACATAGTGGAAGAAAGCCTTCTCCCTCCCTCTTAATATCTTCTGCTAATTGCAGTTCCTTCTGTGCCTTAACTCTCTGAACTGCCCTTCCAGTCTCCCTCACCTGTCCTAGGTATATTTCTCTGTCCTCCTCCTTCATGGTCTTCTTGAATTTCCTGTATGCCAGCCTATTGTTCCTTACTGCCTGGGCTAACTCAGAGCTGAGCCAACTTGGTGCTTTGATTATTGAGTTCTTCCTTTTGTACCTAGCACATTCTTCCACCACTGCCCCTACTCCTTCCTTGATAATAGCCCATTTTTGATCCTCCACCGCCATAGTTGTTTTGATTTTCCTTAGATGCCGTTTTAGTACCTTGCCCATTTTCCCCAAAGGTAGCCCTCCTAAAGTCCAGGATTTTGGTTTTAGTCGTGACACTTTGCTTACCCATGCCCAGCCTGAACCACAATGAGCGATAATTGTTTCCACCAAGTGATTCCCTGACTGCTGTATCCTGTATGTGCTCTTCATTTGTGAGCAATAGGAGAATAGGACACAGAGAGTAATAGTAAATGGAGTCCACTCTGAAGAAAGGGGGCTTACTAGTGGGGTACCGCAGGGTTCAGTATTGGGACTGGTCCTCTTCATTGTCTTTATAAGCGACATTGCAGAGGGACTGGAAGGAAAAGTATGTTTCTTTGCAGATAACACAAAGATCTGCAACAGAGCTGGTGCACAAGGTGGGGTGGAAAGGATGAGAAGGGACTTGGCAAGGTTAGAGGAACGGTCAAATGTATGGCAGCTTAGATTCAATGCTAAGAAGTGCAAGGTAATGCACCTGGAGTCCCCTCTACTGTTATGAGGGGAGGTCCATTCATGTCCACCTCCCCAGGCCTTTTGGCCCTTGGGCCCACTTTCCCCACCTTCAGTAATTTAAATGTAACTTCTGGGTGATGTACCCCCTCCAAGTTTGTCCCATAGTGCCGTCAATCCCTCCCTATTGAGGTGCAATCTGGCAGGTGCATAGAGAGGAGTGGAAGCTAGAAGGGAAGGAGCTGGAGCAGTGGAGCTGGAAGGGAAGGTCTGCCTCTTCGTGGATGTCACCAAAATGTGCAATAGGGTGGACACTCTAGGGAGGTGGAAAGGATAAGCAAAGACATGAGAAAATTAGAGGAGTGGTCAAGGGTATGGCAGCTGAGTTTCAATGCAAAAAAATGCAAAATAATGCACTTAGGGCATAGAAATCCAGTGGAGGAGTACAAAATGGGTGGAGTGGTATTGATGTCCACCAAGCAGGAAAGAGACGTAGGGTAATCATATTGGATGACCTAACGGTGGCCAGGCAGTGTGACAAGGCAGTAAGGAGGGCTCATGGGATGGTGGGGTGTATGATGAGGGGTATTAAGGGAAGGGGAATCCTTAAGTTGAAAATAGAGGGGTTCATTGGTAAAAAGTGGGGTTTAAACTTGTGAAGGGGGGTGGGATGGGAGAAAAGGCTGTCAAGGGGGTGCCGATAAAGGAGGGATTCTGTCTCCACCCCCTGGGGACCAGGAGGATTGCAGGAAAAGGCCAACTGGCAAAGTGCAGACCAGGGGAAAACAGAATCCCCATGGGAACACGAGCAGGGGAAATGGAACTATAGGGAAAGGGTGGAAGGTAGTCCTGCTAAATGCCAGGAGCTTGGGCAATAAAATGCCTGAGCTCCAGGTGATGGTAACTGAGGGAGCAGTGGATGTGGTAGTGGTCACTGAGACTTGGGCCACTGCAAGACATGACCGGGACCTGAGCCTGGAGGGTTACACTATGTTCAGGAAGGACAGGGGGGAGGGAAGGGGAGGAGGGTAGCAGTGATGAGTCAAAACTGCATTGGCATAGGGGGAGTAGAGGAGGCGGAGGGAACCGTGGAGGCGATTTGGGTCACCTTGATAACAAGGGGGGGCAAGAGAGTAAAAATAGGAGTGGTGTATAGACCCCCTGCCCTGGCGGAGGAGCTGTAGGACAGTCTGGTGGCAGATGTTAGGAGACACTGCAGACTGGGCAGAGGAACAGTGGTGGTGTTTGGGGACTTAAACATGCCAGGAACAGACTGGGAGACTATGACATCCTCTATGACCAGGGAACAGAGGTTGTTGGATGTCTTTCAAGACGCATTCCTAACTCAGCAGGTGAGGGAACTGACCAGGGAGGCACGGGTACTGGATGTGGTCCTGGCAGACAGTAACCAGATTGGGGGCCTGGAGGTAAGGGACCCATTGGCGGGGAGTGACCATGCCACGGTCTGGTTCTGCCTGGACCTAGGAGGGGTAGAAGGCTGCACAAAGACGGAAGTAACCAACTTCAGGGGGGCGGATTTTAAGGAAATGGGAAGGATCCTTAAGGAGCATTTGGATGGGATTGGGTCAGACATGGACGCTGATAGTAGGTGGGAAATCATCAGGAATGGGGTGCAAGATGCTACCAGCATCTGTGCAAAGTAAAGGCAAAATGTGGTAGGGCCCAAAACCCTGTTGGTGGACCAGGAGGGGTCAGGAGGTTGGTGCGGGGAAGAAAGCAGCCTATAAGCAATTCAAGTGCTCCAAGGTAGAAAGTTGAGGAGTACGAGCTGATGGCTAGAAGGGCCACTAGGTGGTGAGGGCAGCTAAGGCAAGGAAGGAGCAGAACCTAGCCAGGGAAATTAGGAGAGGGAACAAGGGGTTCTTTAGATACATTGGGGAAAGACGAAAGGTGAAGGGGCAGATTAGCAGGATTAAATCAGGGGAGAGATGGGCACAAGACCCAGGGGAGCAGGCTGAGGTACTAAATGAGTACTTCACCTCAGTTTTCACCAGGAAAAAATGGGGTGCTGCATCATACATGGGAGGAGACAGAGATACTGAGGAGGAAGGGGGACCCCTAACCGATCGTCAGGTCTGGGAAGAGGGGGAGGCATCACTGGCAGGTGGGGGGAGGGCTAAGCAGGGAGAAGAGGTACTGTAAGTGGAAATCACAGCAGAGAGAGTGAGGGAAGCCCTCAGCTCCCTTAAGACGGAGAAAGCACCGGGGCCGGATAAATTACATCCCAGAGTGCTGAAGGAACTTGCGGATGTCCTGGCGAAACCCCTGGCGGAGCTTTTCACCATCTCTCTGAGGACAGGGTGGGTGCCCCAAGACTGGAAGGTGGTGCATATAGTGCCTATCCACAAGGGGGATCAAGGGAGGTGGCAGGGAACTACAGGCCTGTCAGCCTGACATCGGTGGTGGGCAAGGTGATGGAGGGCATTGTCAAGGAGAGGCTAGGGGGGGACCTGGATAAGTCAAGGGTGCCTGGACGATAGACAGCATGGATTCATCCCGGGGAAATCGTGTCAGACAAACCTGGTGGAGTTCTATGACTGGGTGACAAGTGCCTTGGACCTGGGTAGACCAGTGAATGTCCTCTTTCTAGACTTCAGCAAGGCATTTGACTCTGTTCCTCACTTGGGCCTGTTGGATAAGCTGGGAGAAATGGGGGTGGGGAACCAGATGATCAGATGGATAGGCAATTGGCTCCAGGACCGGACCCAGAGGGTCGTAGTTGGTGGGATAGTCTCATCCTCAAGGAGGGTCATTAGTGGGGTCCCACAGGGATCAGTCCTTGGGCCCCTTCTGTTCCAACGCCTACATATCTGACATAAGGACAGGAATCAGGAGTGAGATGAGTCTCTTTGCAGATGACTCGAAACTGGGGGCGGTGGTGGATGGGGAGGAGGGAAGGGTAAAACATAGAAACATAGAAGTTGACGGCAGATAAGGACCTCAAGGCCCATCCAGTCTACCCATTTCTTTTTCTAGGCCCTACAGGGGGACCTGGAGGCTCTGAAAAGATGGTCTAGAAAGTGGAAGCTGAGGTTCAATGCAGGGAAGTGCAAGGTACTCCACCTGGGGGCCAGAAACCCAGGCCAAGTGTACACCCTGGGGGGGGAATGCTACAAGTCTCGATCACTGAGAGGGACCTGGGGGTAGTGGCGGATGTCAAGATGAACAACTCTGAGACTTGTAGGAGGGCAGCACCCAAGGCCAACAGGATGCTGGGATGCATCGCTAGGGGGATCACCTCCAGAAGGAGGGAAGTGATACTCCCTCTGTATAACTGCTTGGTGAGGCCGCACCTTGAGTACTGCATGCAGTTTTGGAGGCCACACTTAAAGAGGGACATTAAACTCCTGGAGAGGGTCCAGAGGAGGGCAACCAAAATGATTTGGGGCTTGGGGGACAGGACCTATGAGGAGAGGCTTGAAGAGCTAAATATGTACACATTGGAGAGAGAAGGGACCGGGGGACATGATAGAGGTCTTCAGGTACATGAAGAGGGTAAATAGGGAGGAGGAACAGTCAGGGTGCTTCAAAGGAAGGAGGAAGGGCCACTAGAGGGCATGGGTGGAGCTGGAGGGGAAGATTCAGAGGGAGAAAGGAGGAGGTGCTACTTCACTGAGAGGGTGGTGGAGCCATGAAATGCACTGCCGAGGGGCTGGTGGAGGCAGAGACAGTGGAGGGATTCAAGAGGGTGGGACAGGTACAGGGGAAGGGTTCTGGAAGCAAAATCCAATGCAGCAAGAATATCCGGAACTGGGAAGGGAGAAGCCAGAGAAGGCGAGGGGGACAGCAAGGTCAGCACCCAGGGTGGGGGCTGACCAAACGAACAGACACGAAAGACCGTTAGGCCTATTCTGCTGGCATTTTAGTATGTTAGTATTAGCAGTAGAAAGAAGGAACTGGTGTTGCCACTGTATAGATCAGTGGTGAGACACCACCTGGAGTACTGTGTCTAGTTCTGTAGACCACATCTCCGCAAGGACACAAACAGAGCAGAGGCGATACAGGAGAGGGCAACTAAAATGGTGCAAGGTCTGCATCAAAAGCCCTATGAGGAGAGACAAAAGGACCTCAATATGTACAGCCCGGAACACAGGAGGGAAAGGGGAGATATAATAGATTTTTAGATGCCTCATGGGAGTAAATAAGGTACAGGAGGGAAGTATTTTTCATCAGAAAAGATGCTCAAGAACAAGAGGTCATACTATGAAGCTGGAGGGGGATATATTCAGTAGAGATGTGAGGAAGTACTTCTTCACAGAAAGATAGCTGGATTACTGGAACAGTCGTCAGTGGAGGTGGTGGGGAGAAAACAGTGGTGAGGTTCAAGAATGTATGGGATAAGCACAAGGGAATCATAGTGAAAAGGACAGGGAAGGGAGAAAGAGCTATAGACTGGTCACGGTCTGCAGTAATAGTGTAGGTAGTGAGAAATGTGGGCAGACTGGATGGACTGAGTGGTCTTATCTTCCATCAGATTCCATAATTCTATGTTTCATAGGACAGGGGATGAAGAAACGCAGGTTGCAGAAGGGTACAGGAATATCATTGTGGAGAAATGCTCTCACGGATTGCAGGATGCAATAGGAGAGTGTGTAAAGGAGCAGGCTACTGGCAAAAGGCAGGCAGGATGATTGATCTCTTCTGAACTGAGGAAAATGTAACTTTACATAAAGAAGTCATTTAAGCTGTGGGGAAATTAAAATGGACTGTGCAGAAAATGGAACAGCCACCATGGACTACATGACCCAGTATGCAGGGGACTGGTTTAGCACAGTGAGAAATGCAGCAGCAGGGAATGTGATGAAAACTGCAAGTGTAAAGAATTGGCTGGAGAATAGGATCCAGAGAGTAACAGTAAATGGAGTCCACTCTGAAGAAAGGGGGGTTAGTAGTGGGGTACTGCAGGGTTCAGTATGAGGACCGGTCCTCTTCAATGTCTTTATAAGCGACATTACAGAGGGACTGGAAAGAAAAGTATGTCTCTTTGCAGATGACACAAAGATCTGCAACAGAGTTGATGCACAAGGTGGGGTAGAAAGGATGAGAAGGCACTTGGCAAGGTTAGAGGAATGGTCAAATGTATGGCAGCTTAGATTCAATGCTAAGAAATGCAAGGTAATGCACATGGGAAACAAAACCCAGGAAGAGTACACGATGGGGGGTGAGATGCTAACAACAACAAAATGGAAAGGAACCTGGGGTAGTCATATCAGATGACCTAAAGGTGAGCAAGCAATGTGAAAGGGCAGCAAGGAGGGTTGGGGATACTGGGATGCATAGGGAGAGGCATCACCAGTAGAAAACAGGAAGTTATTATCCCTCTGTACAGACAGCTGGTCAGAGCCCATCTGGAGTACTGTGTGCAGTTCTGGAGACCCAATCTCCGCAAAGACATAGACAGGATGGAGAGCTGTCCAGAGGAGGGCAACTAAAATGGTGCAGGGTCTGCACCGGAAGACATATGAAGAGAGAGCTAAGGAGCTTAATATGTATAGCCTCAAGGAAAGGAGGAAGAGGGGGACATGATAATTTTCAAGTACCTCAAGGGAATCAACAAAGTCCAAGAGGGTAGCATCTTTCAAAAAAAGAGGTGTGCAAGAACAAGGGGGCGCAATTTGAAGATGGGGGGTGGCTCAGAGGTAATTTAAGGAAGTATTTTTTTCACAGAGAGGGTTGTGGATGCATGGAACAGCCTTCCAGAGGAGGTTGTGCAGTCAAAAACAGTGGTGGAATTCAAGCATGCATGCAACAGTCAAAAGGCCATTCTAGGGGGTGGGAGTAGGAAGAAATAGGCTGCTGGTTAACTAGAATCTGCAGCTTATCCAGTAGGTAGGGAAATGGGCAGACTGGGTGGGCCAAGCAGTCCTTATCACCATCAAATTCTATGTTTCTATGAATTCAGTTTGCTAAAAAGTTTGTAACAACAAGGAACTGAGTGAAAAACAGACTACTGAAGCTATTGTGAAATGAAATGTGGGACTATTTGAGCTGTATGGAGCGGATGGCAGTACCACTTGCTTTCCCCCCTAAAGTCAGAGCAATGTGTGATAAGCTATTTGGAGGTGCTGCAAACCAGTTATTGTTTTGAGAATGATGCACAAGTGATGAGGAAAAAAACTGTAAACAGAGCTTTTAAAATCAGAATACCAATTATCATCAGCACTGTGTTTCCTTTTAGGTATAATTCAAACTGCAACATGACTGGTAGAGGGGTGCCTAAGAAAACAGTCATCATCCCAGCACATGTCATTACGTGGATTTACCATAAGAAGTGGATCCTGTAGAGGCTAGAGAAAACCTACTTGCAAGATACTTGCATACTGTTTGACCCTGAGTAAGTCACTCAACTTCCCTGTGCTCCCAGGTCACACCTGTAAACAAGCTTTTAGCTTAGTGTGCCACTCCTGGTTAAACTATTAGGGGAAAAAAAAGATGGGTCAGCAGAGAGCATAGATCTGCCTGGATGGCCAGCAAGTGTCTGCAGCTTCTGTGCTCACACGGGTAAAGATGTGTTGTATGCAATATATCAGAGCACCCATGGGGTCTGAGTGGCCACTTGTGCAGTACCCTTTAAAAGTGGAAGATATGCAGGTGCATTTGTGACATGTCTTTAGGGACAGTGCGTTGTAGTGAGCAATGCCTAGTTAAGAATTTCACTAGCAGGTGTCCAGTGAGGGAGCTGGGTGAATTCCTATTGGTTGTGGACAAACTCTGTTCTGGAGAGCACCTAGGATGGGGCCATTCTGGCAGATGGGATTTCACATTTGGTTGCTATATATACTACCTGGTACTCAGTTATGCTACCGATGAGGGTTCCCATAGTTAGCCATCCATAGCCAACTCCAGTTGGTAGTTCTCTTTATAGCAGTGGTGTATGTGTCCCCTGGGTGTCCTGCTTTTGCTGGTCATAGGTAAAAGGTGGTAGGCCAACTTCCCTTGTAGAATGCCAAGGCTGGCAATGTTGCATATGAGGCCCTTGCTGAGGACAGCAATGCTTTTTGATAGCAGTGAGTTTAACCCCTGTGTCCCCTAGGTTACTAGAAGTGTTTAAAAGTGTTTGTAATTGTACTTGAATCCTAAGTAGTGTGATGGGTTTTGGTTTTTAGTCACTCTGGGCAGCAAATGGTTAACTTTCAGATCTCCCCATAAAAACCCTGTCAGTCATCTGGACAGAGGTCCAAGTAACAGGAACCTTGCAGCATCATAAACCACAAAGGATTGTTATAGTGGGTGTCAATTGCTCACTTAGAGCTTTGAGTCAGTCTGACTAAGCAGAGCTTCAGGAGAGGTACTAGCTCTCTCCTGTCCTGTTTCTGTCCCTAGTTTAGTCCCAGAATAGCTGAGCATTGACTTGTGGTAGCAGTCTTCTCCTGTGGTACACCCCAGTGTGTGGTGAAGGATATTTAGGTAGGTAACATTTTTATTCATTGATACATAAACAAGTACACAAGCTTGGTTAGTCCCCATTGAGTCACAAGCTATTTTTCAATGGGTACCATTTAAGTGCAATACCTGGTTACAATAAAAAGTATATAAAACGTTAATAGAACTAAAACATTCAAGTTTAGTATATGTAAATTCACTTAATAGAATGTAATCATTCATGCTACAATAAAATCATTGGATATTAAAACATATCCTGTAGTGTTACAAGTGACAGACATGCCCCCTTAAATATACTTTATAGGACTGCAATCTGCTTTACCTGTACTCTAGTTCTCATGACTTGTAACTATTCTCGAGTGTATATTGCTATAGAATATTATCTCTGTGTTGCCTTAGAACGGTTATGTCAGAGGCTTGGCAGAGGACACCAGAAGGAAGGAGTGCTGTGTGACTGGACTTCTCTACTGGGACTAAAGAAGTAGAACTCTTCTACTGGGACCTTTAATTTAGGGTAAAAAAACAAACAAAACAAAAATTAGTGTGTTTATCTCAGTTAGCTAAAGTGGTTATCTGAACAGTTATCTAGGTGTAAATCTCAGGTGGCTGAAGATGCTTGATTGCTGTGCAGTTTAAATTACTTGTAGAAAGATCTAGTAAGTAGGGTGAGTGGCTTAGCTAGAAGGAAACTAGATTTAAACACTGCCTTAGAAAGATTCTGTCAGAGGCTTGGCAGAGGACACCAGAAATAATGAGTGCTGTGTGACTGGACTCCTCTACTGGGACTAAAGAAGTAGAGCTCTTCTACTCTCTACACTCTTCTAAAAAACTATATTGCCCACCTTCCATTCTCTCCACCCTCCCACCCAAAGCTAGTTCTACTTTTATAGGCACAGGATTTGACTGACAACAGGAAATTCCTGTTTGGGAGCAGGAAGTGAGCGATCACAGAGCCACTAAAGACGCACCTTCCTAGAAGGGCAAGAATAGCTCTCCGGACCCCTCTAGCTGCTGGAGGTTTGTCTCTAAGCAAGTAAGGGGTCTACTGATAAATATAGGATCTTCTTGTCTCAGAACAGGACAATCAGGAGCTTAAAGGCCACAGAGGCAGTAAGTAAGTTGAGAGACAGAGAAGGAAAAAAAAACAGAGGAAAGAGTAAGGATTCCAAACAATAGTGAAGGGGCCAGAAATAAGACATGATGGGAGTGGTGCAGTGCAGTGGCTGTGGAGCAGCAGTCTTCTGGGAGACGTTCTGGAGGATGTTGTGTTGTCCCATCTGCAGGCACCTCTCTGGGCTGAGGGGGGAGGTTGCACATCTCCAGGCTGAGTTGGCCAGGATTTGTGGGACCTCCTCTTCCTTCCAGGGACCACCTGGGCCACTGCCGTTGCCTCAGAAGTTGCCAAGAAAGAGGAGTGGTTGGACAACAGACAGACAACAGTGGGCTCAGGGAGGGTGAGGGTGGTGGAACAGTGTCACACCCTCCAGTTGTACCTCTCCACAATTCCTATGCCATTCTGGCAAAGTGTGGTTCCTCTATGGAGGCACCCACAATGGAGACCAAGGAGGATGCTGGGAACCTCCACAAAGGAGACCCTCAAGAGGGTGGCATGGGACCCACAGGGCAAGAAAACAACTCCTGGTTGGGGACTCCATTGTTAGGAAGGTAGAACTGCGCAAGAGGCAATTAGGTCGAATGATCTTCCTCAGACGATACTAATCTAGGACAGCCTTAGTTATTTATTGGTCAGGTTGCTAATACACTCCAGCCTACATTATTCTGTTTCCCTTTTCTTTCTTCTATAAGGAATAGCTGCCTGGGGGATGGGGGGATGGGGTTGTGGTTGGGGATGGGAGGGTTTGGGAGGTGTACCCCTTCTTGATATATTGCGATTCATGACAACCTACAGTAAGAATATTTGTAAAGGGGTTATTGTTTTGGGGTTTGCTTCATGCATTGTAAATGTTGTTTGTTATAAAATAAGGTTATTTGCCAAAAAAGAAGGGAAGGTAGAACTGGGGGAGGAAGGGATGACGGAGGTAAGGTGCCTGCCTGGTGCCATGGCTTGGAGAAATAGGGAGCAAATCCTCAGGATTGCCAGAGCAGCTGCACAGGGGAGGGAGCTGGATGTCATTGTTCACCTAGGGACAAATTACCTGGCTAAGAAAGGGATCAGAGCAGTGCAGGAAGAGTTTGTGGAATTGGGGAGGGGCCTTAGACAAGTAGCACACACGGTAACCTTCTCGGAGGTGCTGTCTGTCTATGGCGTATGAGAGGCTAGGTTGCTCCACACCATGGGATTCAATTAGTGGTTGAAAAACTGGTGCAGAGCTCAGGGAGTTGGCTTCATTGGGGACTGGGGGTCCACCTGGAGTGATGCAAGCCTATACTGGCATGATGGGCTGCATCTGTCCAGGAGGGGAACCAGAATCCTAGGTGATAGGTTTAAATGCTTCATTGGCAATTATTTAAACTAGTCAAGGGGGTGGCACTGGAAAGGAGTGGGGAAATCCTAGCCCCCCCCAAAAAAGTCACAGTAGTAAGTGCAGTAAACACCAACATAGAGATGTCGAAAGGGAGAAGGGCAGGGGTAAATGGAGAAAGTGACAAAGGCAAGAAGGACAGGAATGGGGCAAAAAGGAGTAAGGCCATCAGGAAATGGAGGATAATGAGTACCAATGCCCATAGCCTGGGCAACAAGCTCCCTGAACTGGTGGCCTTGATGGAAGAGGGATGCCTGGATATCGTAGCAGTCACAGAAACATGGTATACAGAGAACCATGACTGGGATGTTAACATACCAGGCTACGTAACCTACAGGAGAGATGGGGAGGGGAGAAGAGGGGGAGGAGTAGCTCTCTATGTAAAGGAAGGGATAAAAGCAACTGAACAAAAGAGTAAACAGGGAGGAGAGGAGGCACTGTGGATCACCTTGGAGACTGGAAGTGGCACCACAATCCACACAGGGGTTTTATACAGACCCCCAGGTCAGGAGGAGGGAATGGACAATGATATGATAGAATGCATTCTTAGGATGGTAAAGAAAGGGAAGATACTGTTGATGGGAGACCTAAATATGCCAGATGTTAACTGGAGCACACTTGCTGCAGTTACATCCAAGAGCAGGGCCATTCTTGATGCCCTACAGGTGGCATGCCTCAGACAGCTAGTTTCGGAACCCACTCATGAGTGAGCAATCTTAGACCTTGTACTCTCAAATGGGACAGTGAGAGGATCTCAGATGTAGAAGTGGGTTGCCATCTGGAAACAAGTGACCATCAAACAGTGTGGTTCACATTAAACTCAGCTACAGAGTCAAGCCATACAAAAGTGAGGGTACTGGACTTCAGGAGGTCTGACTTTGGCAAGATGGAGACTGCCTCAGAAAAACACTAGCAAACAGGCTAGAAGGAGGGGTGGAGCAACAATGGGGAATCATAAAAACTGCCCTCACAGAGGCAACAAGCCTTTGTGTGAAGCAAATAAACAAATCAAAATGGAAGAAAAAGCCACTATGGTTTTCAAAAGAGGTGTCGGGGAAAGTCAGGGAGAAAAAGATAGCATTCAGGAAGTATAAGGAAACACAGAAGGAGTGGGACCAAGACAGAGGCAGGAAACTACAGACCTGTCAGTTTCACCTCTATGGTAGGGAAAGTGATGGAATCACTTCTGAAGAAAAGAATTGTTGAGTACCTAGAGGCAAGTGGGGCACAGGACCCAAGGCAGCATGGGTTCACAGCGGGAAGGTCATGTCAGATGAATCTAATTGATTTCTTTGACTGGGTGACCAAAGTAGTAGACCAGGGAGGACTGTGGACATGACCATAGACTTTAGCAAGGCATTTGACACAGTCCCACACAAAAGATTAGTCAAATTAACTAGCCTGGGAGTGGGTTCCAGGGTGGTAGCCTGGTAAAACATTGGCTGGACAACAGGACACAGAAGATAATTGTAAATGGAGTCCACTCTGAAGAAAGAGGGGTTACTAGTGGGGTACCGCAGGGTTCAGTACTGGGTTCAGTCCTTTTTAATGTCTTTATAAGTGACATTGCAGAGAGACTGGAAGGAAAACTATGCCTCTTTGTAGATGACACATAGATCTGCAACAGGGTTGATACACAATGAGGCGTGGAAAGTATGAGAAGGGACTTGGCAAGGTTGGAGGAATGGTCGGAAGTATGGCAGCTAGGATTCAATGCAAAGCAGTGCAAAATAATGCACCTGGGAAACAAAAACCCAGGGGCAGATTGCACAATGGGGGGGTAGTAACAAAACCAAAAAAAGAAAGGGACCTGGGGGTAATCATATCAGATGACCTTAAGGTTAGCAAGCAATGTGAGAAGGCAATAGGGAAAGCTGGGGGTATACTGGGATGCATAGGGAGAGGCATCGCCTGCAGAAAACAGGAAGTTGTTATCCCTCTGTACAGACAGTTGGTGAGTCCCCATCTGGAGTACTGCATCCAGTTCTGGAGACCCCATCTCCACAAGGGCATAGACAGGATAGAGGCAGTCCAGAGGAGGGTAACTAGAATGGTGCAGGGTCTGTAAAAGAAGCCATACGAGGAGTGACTAAAAGAGCTTAATATGTATACCCTTGAGGAAAGGAGGGAGAGGGGTGACATGATAGAAACGTGTAAGTACCTCAGTGGAATCAAGTCCAAGAGGGTAGCATCTTTCAGAAAAAGAGACATGCAAGAACAAGGGGACACAATTTAAAGATAGATGGGGAGGAGTTCAGAGGCAATGTGAGGAAGTATTTTTTCACAGAGAGGGTAGTGGATGCATGGAACAGCCTTTCTGAGGAGGTTGTGGGTTCTAAAACTGTGGGAAAATTCAAGAATACATGGGACAGGAAGAAATAGGCTGTCGATAACTAGGATCTGCGGCTTATCCTGTAGGTAGGAAAATGGGCAGACTAGGTGGGCCAAGCGGTCCTTATCTGCCGTCAAAGTCTATGTTTCTAGGTTGTAAAACTATGCCAACAAGTAATTGTCCTGTATGTGCCATCCCACTTTGTACCATTTCCCCCGTCCCCCAGGACACACCTGGAAATGAGTTTGAAGCTCAGTGTGCCTTTCCTGGTGAAACTTTTCAATAAATAGATAAAAATAAACTGTAAATTTGTACCAGCTGTCACCTGTACAACTACCTCTCTATGCATTGCAGATGTGATTAATTTAACCATTTTCAAGGCTATAACAGCAAGTCAAAAGCTGACCAGCTTGTTTTATTAACCAGCTAGGTATTGCACCAAAATTTAAAGGTTTTATCCTTGATCTAAGCTGTATGGGAATAGAATTCCAAAAAAAAAGTCTGCTATACAAGATAGAAGATTATCTTACATTCAAATTCATAACTGGTATCTGAAATTCAGTACCTTCAGATTATCTTAAATTTAGCTTGTCGGGTCTTATAACCACCTTTTCTAACATATAGTTTGGAAGGTACTTGTTGTAGGCCTCATACACAAAATTGAGCATGTGAAGTTTCCTACGGTCATCTAATCTCAGTCAGTTTAATTCTCTGTACAGGAGACAATGATGCTTTCTACTTGGGACACCGAGTATGTGATGAATGATCAAGCCTATTATACAGTAGCTTAATTTTGCTCAAAAAGTCAAAGCTATATGAGATATGCCGGCCCTAAGCCAACAGACAACAAGTCAGTGTAGTGACTGCTAGGCTTTGTAAATTACTTGACACAAGTCCTTCCAAACCTCTCTGATGTCTGTGAACTTCTGAGACACCTACTAGACAAAGATGCTACATCGACATGGCTATCACAGTGCAATGCAGCCATTGAATGCATCAAATATCTTGTGACTAACCACCCAAAATTGAAGTACTATGATGTGAATGATGAAGTCACCATACAATGTAACATAAGTGAAACTGGACTCAGTGCAACACTCCTACAGCTAGGACAGCCAGTAGCACTCATCTCATGGATGCTGTCACCTTCTGAATAAAGATACGCACAGACAGAAAGAGAGGACCTGGTGATCATCTTTGCCTGTGAGAAATTTGACCAATATGTCCATGGCGCGAAGTCAGTGATGTGGAAAATGACCACAAGTCGCTGGAAAGTATTTTTAAAACACCCTTACATCCAGCGCCCAAGCAACAATACGTGCTTCTCTGACTACAGTGATATCACCCTGATGTTAAATAAAGAAGAGGACCAGAGATGTACATAGCTGAATATTTGTCATGTACTGCACTACCCACAACATAAACATCTAAAACAATGGATTTTGAGGTTGTAGACAACATAGAATCCAGTAGGCTGCAAGCAGAACTAGAAAACATAAATCAAGCAAGTACAACAGCATTTGATATGGCCCACCACCCACTTATGCTGATGAAGTCACAAACCCTAGGAGCCACTGACTCTACCCTATCCTGGTTCGGCAGTTAACTGGATAACCGCTCTCAGGCTGTCACTTTCCATAAGGCTCTCTCCTCCCCCATTCCTATCACCCGTGGTGTTCCACAGGGCTCCATACTTGGTCCTCTCTTCTTTTCCCTCTTCCTTAATGATATTCTTAGTCCTTCTCTTCACAGTAGCATGCTCATGTATGCTGATGACCTGGTTCTTTATTTCTCATCTAAATCCATTGATGACATTAACCACAAACTTTCTCATGACTTTCAATCCCTTCAATTATGGCTCTCAGATAACCATCAAATTCTAAATACAGGCAAAACGCTGTCCAAGCTTTTTGGATCCTTGAAAAAAGTGCCCTCTGAGGCCCGTAAGCTCCTTGTCCACTGCAGTGATGAAACCGTGGTCACTAAAACTTCTACTTTCAAATACCCCGGGGTTACGCTCGACCCCGCCCTTGATTTTTTAGCCCATGTCAATGAGGTTTGTAGGACTGTCATTGCAAAAATAGGCACTGCCTATCATGTGCACCACTCTCTCACACCATCAGCCAGATGATCAGTAACTAGGGGAGTACTTCTCCCTCAGCTCCTTTATGCTCTCCCGGTTCTTTACCCTGCCAGTGCCAGTGTGCTTTGCAAATGGGACACTTCCTACAACAATATTTGTAGGTTTGCCTTATCAGCCCCTTGCCCAACTCATCACTGCCTACTTTACTCTGGCTTAAACTGGCTGCCATCTAAAGACCTCCAAGCTTACTCCCTAGGATGTCTTATTGACTCCCTTACTTGACCACCTAGTCCGGCCACCGTGGCTGACTTGCTTATCCCGGTCTCCCAATCCTGCACCCTTAGGTCCTCTTCCGCCCCAATGCTCTCAGTACAACCCTGTGCTACAAAAATGGGCGATCAGGTGTTCACCAATTTTGCTCCTAAGTTCTGTTTTACTTATTTGTATTCTGTCTTGTACTCTCCTGGCTCATGCTTGAAAATAGGCAGGATTGTTGCCTAGCGCACTTACCCTGTTACCGAAAGCTAATAAATAAATAAATCTCTACACAAGGACTTGAAAGAGTCAAGCAACTCACACAAGATGTAGCCCTTCAGACACTGAAATTGACTATTCTAGCTGGCTGGCCACATGCAAAAGAGAAAACACGTGAACATCTGTGAGTACTGGACCTATAAGGATGAACTAGTCACATAGAATGGCATTATTTACAAAGTTTCAAGAGTTATCACAAGCAACAATATATAGTCCTAACATGGAAGCATTTAAAACAAGATTGGACTTGGGATCTAAATCAAGTGTTACTGACTTTTGATAAATTAAAACTGGTATAAGGCAAGCTATAAGGATTAATATCTGTAAATGCTTGAATCTTTCCTATGAATCCTATGAATTATATTACCCTAGCTAATGAGATTGGAAGCATTGTCATGCATTCACTCTAGCCACCCAGGTATTGAAGCATGCCTCAGGAAAGCCAGAGATGTTGTACACTGGCCAGAATGACACATGAGATCTGAGACCTTGTCAGCAAATGCAGCACATGCAGTGGACACCAACACCAACAACAAAGAGAAACACTAATGACTCGCCAAATTCCAAAGAGACCCTGGAGTAGGGTCGGTATGGACCTCTCTTTACTGTTAACAATTAAGTTGATAAGAAAACCACTCTGATAGATTTCTTTGACTGGGTGACCAAAGTAGTAGATCAGGGAGGGGCTGTGGACATGGCCTACCTAGACTTTAGCAAGGCATTTGACACAGTCCCACACAAAAGATTAATATACAAGTTAGCCAGCCTGGGAGTGGGTCCCAAGATGACAGCATGGGTAAAGAATTGGCTGGAGAATAGGACACAGAGAGTAATAGTAAATGGAGTCCACTCTGAAAAAAGAGGGGTTAGCAGTGGGGTACCACAGGGTTCAGTATTAGGACTGGTCCTCTTCAATGTCTTTATAAGTGACATTGCAGAGGGACTGGAAGGAAAAGTATGTCTCTTTGCAGATGACACAAAGATCTGCAACAGAGTTGATGCACAAGGTGGGGTGGAAAGGATGAGAAGGGACTTGGCAAGGTTAGAGGAATGGTCAAATGTATGGCAGCTTAGATTCAATGCTAAGAAGTGCACGTAATGCACCTGGGAAACAAAACCCAGGGGAAGATTACACAATGGGGGGTGAGATACTAACAACAACAAAAATGGAAAGGGACCTGGGGGTAGTCATATCAGATGACCTAAAGGTGGGCAAGCAATGTGAGAGGGCAGCAAGGAGGGCTGGGGGGATACTGGGATGCATAGGGAGAGGCATCACCACCAGAAAACAAGAAGTTATTATCCCTCTGTACAGACAGCTGGTGAGACCACATCTGGAGTACTGTGTGCAGTTCTGGAGACCCAGTCTCTGCAAAGACATAGACAGGATGGAAGCTGTCCAGAGGAGGACAACTAAAATGGTGCAGGGTCTGCACTGGAAGACATATGAAGTGAGACTTAAGGAGCTTAATATGTATAGCCTCAAGGAAAGGAGGGAAAGGGGGGACATGATAGAAACTTTCAAGTACCTCAAGGGAATCCACAAAGTCCAAGAGGGTAGCATCTTTCAAAAAAAGAGGTGTGCAAGAACAAGGGGGACAATTTGAAGATAGAAGGGGGCAGCTCAGAGGTAATTTAAGGAAGTATTTTTTCACAGAAAGGGTTGTGGATGCATGGAACAGCCTTCCAGAGGAGGTTGTGGAGTCAAAAACAGTGGTGGAATTCTAGCATGCATGGGACAGTCATAAGGCAATTCTAGGGGGTGGGGGTAGGAAGTAGTAGGCTGCTGGTTAACTAGGATCTGCAGCTTATCCATCAGGTAGGGAAATGAGCAGACTGGGTGGGCCAAGCAGTCCTTATCTGCCATCAAATTCTATGTTTCTATGTTTCCAGCACAAACCTACCATTATAAATGCCACCAACCACAAGTGCTTGTTAAATAGTATGACTTTAATTCATACCAAATGTGTGTTGTCCTCCAAACATGTAAACCATGAGACTGGAAAAACGCCAACAGGGCCCCCACCAACTTATACCTGTTTCACCTCAGCATTTTCAGGGAGTGTGACATTTCTTACATGCGCTATTGTGTCCACTGTTGTACTGCATGCTGTTTATGCTGAACGGTTTTGCCTGTAACTTTTTTAAAACAACATATTGACCTGGTACCATGTCAACCTTTTCCCAAATGACAAAACATGGAAATGGGACCTTGGGATATGCACACAGAAGATCAGTCCCCAATCATATGAGGTGGACGTGGATGGACAGCTGTATCATCACAATTGCAAATACTTCCATCCAGTGAGCAAACAATCATTTGACCATCAGCAACTGATTAACACAGCACAGCATCAGGCTGGTCAAGAATGCTCAGAAGACCCCAGGTCTGAACTGGAAAGGACCCTGATGCCAGCAGAAATTGATCCTGCAAGTAATATGAAACCACCAGCAACAAAGACTGCAACACCAAGAGACACACCAAAAATACTCCGAAGCACTTGCACAAGAACCAACATAAGGCCTCCTGTTAGGTACTCTAAAGACATTGTTATGTAAAAGTTGGACATTTAATTAATGCTGATGGGGCAAGTTAAAAGCACTAGATCAGTATTCTCACTAATGCAATGTTTGTTTGCTTTTATTGTTTTAGGTGAAATGGTTCCATGTCATAATAGTGATCACTATTATGGCGAGTTTATATCGCCAAAAAGCAAATCGGCGATATACACTTGCCAGCTACCCGATATCCGGAAAAAAACAAAAGTGCTTTTGCAGGGGGTCTGTGCTCCCTCCTCGCAGGGGACTTTACACCTGCACCTCTCCAATTTTAGATTCTCAACTCCAGGGGGTTTCATGTTGGGAAGGGGGCACAGTCCAGATCTAAACAAAAATTAAGTCCCGCAGCCATAAGCAGTGGCAAAACTTCTAACCTCCTAGTCCCCAGCCTTGAACCCAGTACCTGCTGGGCCAGAGCTAGGCACCCACACCATCACACCACACCACACAGCTAGCTCGGTGGCAGCAGGTACACCAGCCCCCTACATACCCCTTCCCTGTCCTTCTCCTTCCTCTAGCTATTCCCCCCTTCCGGTCACCATTCCCTACCCTCATGTTAACTTGGTAACTTGGTAAGTTTAGACAAAGTAGGCCGTGGCCCATTTAATTGTCTCCCACTCCTAGTGGGTTTATTTCATAATGTAATTTTTACCATTTATAAGCAAATATGCATCCAACTCACTTTTGAAGGTGTTAAAGGTAACTGCTTCTACTACTTGTTTGGGAAGAGCATTCCATATAGAGGAAACTCTAGAAACAAAAAAATTTAAATGTCTATTCGTTTTAGAAATATTTACCAAAATTTGTTTATCGTGAGATCTTGAATTAAAAGTTTTAAGGGTCCTAACAATGCTGCACTGCTCCATTAATGATACATCATCCAAGATGTGATACAAAAATAATAAATCACCTCTGATTCACCTAAGCTCCAACGGATACAAGTTCAGCACCACCAATCTATCCCCATTGGCCATATTTTGCAAGCCTTTTATGGATTTAGTTAACCGTCTCTGGACTCTTTCAACTCTGTGTATATCTTTCTTTAAATATGGGTTCCATATAGGAGAGCCATAATCTAATATAGGGAGAACATATGCTTTATAAAGTTTGAGTAAACACTCCTTATTTCTTGAAATGAATCCTCTTTTTATTGAGTGTATAATACCATTACATTTACCTATCATTTTGGCTATGTGAATATTAAAAGACAATTTTGGATCAATCCAAACACCTAAGTCTTTTTCCAACTTACTGCTTTTTAACTTCTTATTATTTAAATAGTATGAAAACCATGGATTATTTTTTCCAAAATGAATCACAGAGCACTTTTGTTCATTAAATTTCATATAATTTATAATACCCCATTATTCTACTAATCTCAAGCTATTTGTTAGTTATTCAAAATCCCCAATAGTTTTTACTACCCCACCTATTTTAGTATCATCAGCAAATTTTGTTAAACGAGATTTAACACCAACATTCATGTCACTGATGTATAACCCAAACAACAATGGTCCCAACACATAGCCCTGGGGCACCCCACTAACCACTCCACCCACCTCCGACAGTACACCATTTATACGCACCCTCTGTACTCTGTCCAACAGCCAGTTTCCAATCCACTTTATTATAGTTTTATTTATACCAAGTTTAATCAATTTGTTTATTAACTTATGATGAGGTACAGTATCAAAAGCCTTTCCAAGATACAGATAAATAACATCCATAGGTTTGCCATTATCCAGATTTACACTAATGAAGTTATAAAAGGCCAGTAAGTTTGTGTTGCATGAGAGTCCTTTCTTAAAACCGTCTGAGAAATATCTTCTAAATTCAATCTTTGCATTCAATACTGTTCTTTATCAATCTCTCTAAAACTTTACAACAAACTGGCGTCAAACTAATAGGCCTATAGTTGAATAGACATGCTTTATCTCCCTTTTTTAAAATGGGTACAACTATAGCTTTTTTCCAATCAAGGGGAATTTCGCCAGTAATAATAGATTTATTGAATATTAATGTCAAAGGCTCTGCTAGTACGTCTGTTAGGTTCTTCCAAACAATAGAATCAATATTATCAGATCCTGAGGAGGAAGATGGCTTTATCTTGGACAATTCATTTTTTTAATTCAATATGTTTTATTAGGTTTGACCATAAAAACAAAATTATAATCATATCATTAGCCAAAATCTTCGTTAAGACTACAGAAGACAGTAGTAAAAGTTGGAAATCTTGGACAATTCAGATATCACTGATTCTTTGCAAATATAGACAGGATCAAGATTTCTTACACTTGTGTTATTTATTTTTTTTTTAGTTAGTTAACCAGGTATAGCACACTAAGCTGAAAGCTTTTTTTACAGGAGCGACCTGGGAGCACAAGGAGGTTAAGTGACTTGCTCAGGGTCACACAGTATGCAAGTGGAAGCTGTGGGATTCAAACCCAGGTCTGGTCTGCTGGATGTCACCATATTTGTAGCTTAGAGCCTTAGACCACTGCGCTATACTGCCTCAAACTTTTAACATTAGGAACCTGATACGTAGTAACAAAATACTCATTTAATCTATCTGCTATTTCTTTACTATTTTTTATATTTTTTCCATTTACTCTAACAAAGGAAATCCTTTTATTTTGTTGTTTGTTATTATTAATATATCCAAAAAAAGCTTCTATATTTTTGTTCATAGCTAATTTGTTTTCAAAATTTATTTTAGCTTTCTTTATTATAGATTTAAGCAGATGTTGCTGTTTTTTGTATTTATTGAGATATATATCAGTAGGACAAGTTTTATATTTTTTAAAAGCTTTATTTTTCTTCCAAATTTGTTTTTTTATGTTTTTAGTGAACCAGTGAGGAATATATCCCTTACTATTATATGTTCTACGTGTAGGAACCAATTTTGTTATAATCATTTTCAGTTTATGTTTTAAATCCTCCCACATAGAGTTTACTCTTAATTTACAAAAGGCTTCATTACCCTTGCACATAACCCAGGAGTATATCGTTAAATATGAGTCGCTGTTTTGATGCGGC
This sequence comes from Neoceratodus forsteri, assembly GCA_016271365.2. Classification (NCBI taxonomy): domain Eukaryota; kingdom Metazoa; phylum Chordata; order Ceratodontiformes; family Ceratodontidae; genus Neoceratodus; species Neoceratodus forsteri. Next base: position 1,102,235,281 of record CM057451.1, read on the forward strand.
ACCCATATTGGTTCACTATACTCACTGGATACCAGGTTTAATATATACCTGAAGAAAGTATTCTAGGTTAATTATTTATGGAAAAGGGGGATGTTATGATGTATGGCTTCCAAACCACTAGTGGGAGTTCTACTGTACTTCTGTATTCAGCTAACCTCATCTAGTTTAGTAATACTCTCTGAGGTAGCTGATCTGGGAAGGTAGAGAGTGTTTCCTGTTAATCGCTATTGCATTTAGCTGTACTTGCTTGGAGTGAGTTTGTCTGGAATAAAGAATCTTTCTTCAATAAAAAGCTCTTGTTTTGCCACTCAGTATATACTGAAACACTTTGTACCCTTTGTACCTCCTGCGCCTGCAGGCTCAGTCAGGCAAAATGCTTGTTTAAAACAACACGTGACATAATAAAACCTTCTGCTTGATTCTAGCTGAAGGAGAGGACTTTCCTTTGTGCTTCTTTGTTTTACTGGTGCCCCATTATGATTGTGCAGGTCCCCAGTATCATGGCCTACCCCCGATCCTGGGTTAAATGTAAGTGTTTTGTGTAGTCCTCCCCCACCCGAGGGCCAATGCAGGTAGCAACCCCTAAAGAGGGGTGGGGTGTAGTAGAAGGCTGGATTACATGTTCATATCTGTTTCCATTTTCTCCAAAACTCAGTCTCCTTCCCTCACCTTTGTCACCTTTCAGCCTTATTACTATTGTTAGTTAATTTGATTATACTGGAGACCTCCTCAGCGCATTGACCCCAACTATGCCTCTCCCTGTCAATCACCACCTTTTTGTTTTCCAGCTTCTGTTCTTCCACCTTATCACTTTTTCTCCTGGATCCATTCCACTTTCCTTATGTATGTTGTTTATACCTTATTTCCTCTTATCTCAACACTGACCTTACTATTTTCTCATTATAGATGATTCCTGGAAGACCTATGGCCCAAACTTCAATTCTGACTCAATTTCAATTTTCATCACGAGCATTTAATGTTACCTTTATGTTTTCTACATGCATGCAGATGCAGCACCTTATGTTGTTTTGTGTTCTCACATATAATGTGTCCAATCTGGATTTAGAGGCAGCAGGGAGGAAGATGCTCTTGTAATCATAGGATGGGAGTATCATAGGCTGGATTATTTTGGAAGACTCAGGCACGGATGCCTCATTTGCCATCATGCCAGTGACCTGGGTTTGGGAATGAACCTGTGCCACATGGGACGGGAGTCAGGTGTGGGGAGGAGGAGTGAGCATCCAAAAGTATGCTTTCCTCCTTTGGGGGGGGGACTGATGATGTCCACTTCAACACTGCCACCTGGGTGACCACAGTTGATAGCACAAGTAGAGTCACAGGGGAGGGGGTGCCTCCTGCATGCATCCACTCATTCCCCATCAATGAGGTGACCAAGAGGAGGGGAGAAAATGGCTGAAAAAATTGAAATCTGTACAGAATTATGCTGCACTCCCCCACAGGCTCCATATCATCGAATGAGCTGGCCCCTGCTACATCCTATAAAATAGCTTCCCTTGGGGTTGGGGTGAAGCCTGTTTCAAATTAGTATTACTGCTTGTAACTGATGTTTTGCACTACCCTGTGTCAATCTATTGTTGTATAGCTAGTTATCTGGTTTCATCGGGCTTTCAACTGTGCAGTGTTCAGTTACTTCTCTGCACCACTGCTTTTATTATGCTATGTATGTTTCCATTGGGACTTGTGTCTGTACATCTTTTAATTTGCTGCTTTTATTAGACTGTACATTATTTTAACTGTTTGATTCTGTGCCACTGTTTGTGGCCTGGGTCATGCCTGAAAATGTCCTTGGATCAGCGCACCTACCCAGTAATCAACGACTTAAATAGGTAAATAATAATGAATAAAACCTGGGGGTACCCCACTATGGCGAGGGGATCTGTGGGGCTTTGTAAGGCAAGAGAAGGGTTGTAAGCCTCAGAGATGATGTGCGACAGGGCTGGAAGCAATTGCAAGGCTGATGAAAGCCAGCTGAGGCAGGGGAGGAAAAAAGGGAAAACAATTGGATTATTCTCTCTCTCTCTCTCTCTCTCCTCTCTCCTCTCTCTCTCTCTCTCTCTCTCTCTCTCTCTCTCTCTCGTGGCAGCAAGTGTCTGTTTCTGAACAGGAAGCCAATCTTTGATCCTAGACTTTTGACTGGTTTGCTGATGTGGGTGTTCCTTGTAAGGAGCATACTTCTCAACCTCCTGCCTCATAAATCAGGGACAATGCTTGAAAAAATCAGGGACAAAGGACCAAAATCAGGGACACATATTCCAAACTGGTGCTATCCACTCAGGAAGCTGGTAGAATGAGGAGCTTAGTATAAAATGAAATTTCTAAATTAGAGCAAGTCTGTAACTTTAATGTTTGACATTAATTCAGAAGAAGCCAGAAGGTGAAGGAAGGAAACATATTCAATTCAGTGCTTCAGAGTAACTGGTAATTGGTATTTTTCTTTTAAACTTAGATTGTAGGCTTGTAGTGACACTATGCTTTCTTTCTGTGTTGTCTTTACCTATAATTGTTTTTGGGCTGTTGAAAATTTAAAACAGTGGTGGTGTAATTCTGTGCTGTCTTTAATTGTTGCAAATTTTATCTTGGCTTGTCTGACTGTCCTATAGCTGGGTGAAGGGTGTTAATTGTCTGGCCTCTGACCTCAGCTACGTGATAACTGGAGGTAGGGCTTAGTCACAGTTAAAGCAGCAAACAGAGGTTCATCTTCTCAGAAGAAGCCAGAAGGTGAAGGAAGGAAAGATATTCAATTCAGTGCTTCAGAGTAACTGGTAATTGGTATTTTTCTTTTAAACTTAGATTGTAGGCTTGTAGTGACACTATACTTTCTTTCTGTGTTGTCTTTACTTATAATTGTTTTTGGGCTGTTGGAAATTTAAAACATAGTGGTGGTGTAATTCTGTGCTGTCTTTAATTGCTGCAAATTTTATCTTGGTTCTCCCCACCCCTTCCCCAACTCTTAATTATATGCCCTGATAAATCTGATTGACAGGAGCTAAACACAGGGTATAGTAAGAGGTGTGAAGTAGGAGGGGCATAAGGGAAGAAGACCACCCTACACGACAAGTGTTTTGACTCATTTATTTATTTATTTATTGCTTTCTTTTTCCTTAAAAATATATATATATCTGAGGATCAGTTACAGGATTTTTAGTACTGTAAATAAATAAAAAGAGAACTAAGAGAGCTTCAGTAGCAGAGAAGTAGTGGAATTGCAGTATAATGTGGGGAGTGGTGCAATGCAGTGGCTGTGGGGCAGCCATATTCAGGCAGACCTTCTGGACACTGAGGTGCTGCCCTATCTGCATGCATCTCTCGGGACTGCGGGATGAGGTAGCCAGACTCAGAGCGGAAGTAAACTGGGTCAGGAGTACCATCACCCCTATCCAGGGACCACCCAGTCCAATGCAGCTGCCTCAAAGGATGCCGAGAACGAGGAGCACTTGGATGACAGTGGGCTCAGGGAGGGTTAGAGCAGTCAGGCAGAGGCACATCCCAGATCCTATTCCTCTCAAGAACTCATATGCCACACTGGCAAATGAGGACAACCAAATAGAGGTACCCAGGGAAGTGGAAGGAAAGGATGTGGAGGTTAGGCAAGGAGGTGACCTCAGTGGGGAAAGCAGTGGACCCCAGAGGAGGAGGAAGCGAATCCTGGTGGGGGACTCCATCGTAAGAGGGATCCAGCTAGGAACACAGGAGGGGAGGACAGGGAGGTGAGGTGCCTACCAGGTGCCACGGCATGGAGGGATGGAAGGAAGATACTGGGGATCACTGGGAAGGCAAGACGGAGGGTGAGCTGGATGTCATTATCCACCTAGGTACTAATGACTGGCAAATGGGGAGCCAAAGGAAGTTCAGAAGAGTTTAGGAAACTGGGAGGGGTCTCAAGCAAGTAGCTACTTCTGTCACTTTCTCAGAAGTACTACCTGTGAGAGGCAAGGGAGAGCATAGGAGTGCATGCACCAGGAACTTTAACTCATGGTTGAAGAACTGGTGCTGTGAGGAAGGGTTTGGATTCATTGGTGACTGGGGACCCACCTGGAGGGATGGAGGTTTGTTCAAGCCTGACGGCCTGCATCCATCCTGGAGGGGAATCCAAGCACTCAATGATAAGTTTAAATGCTACATTGACAAGCATTTAAACCTGCAAAGCGGGGTGGCAGGCCAGCAAGGATGGTACCTACTTGCTCACCCCCCACAGCTAGTAGTGGAACCAGTGAATCAGAGGAGTGGCTATCTCTGCAAAGCAGTGTGCAAAAGATGGAGATTAGTGTCCAAAAGGTGGATAAGCAGAAAAGGGGCAAAATTCAGCAGAAGGGCAGACAGTAAGGAGAACCAGGATAAATGACAACCAAGGAAGGGGCTGGAGTAGAACAGTGAAGCAGTCTAGGAGGTCAAATCATGGAAAGCCATGTGCAAATGTCAGGGCCTTAGCAACAAGATGGAAGATCTGGAGGCTGTCATGGTACAGTCAGACCTGGACATTGTGGCCATCACTGAAACCTGGTGTAATGATAACCATGACTGGGAGATGGCCATACCTGGCTACAACATATCAGAAGAGACAGAGCAGGCAGGAAGGAGGAGGAGTGACACTGTATGTGAAAAATGACATAAGGGCCACACAGATCCAGGAGGAACAAAATGGGGAGAGATACTGTGGGTTAAGCTGGAAAGGAAAATGGGGCCAGCCATCCGCACAGGTGTGGTCTATAGACCACCAGCCCAGGAGGAAGAAACAGATAGGAGTTGATGCTAGCCATCCAAAGGATGGCAGACAAGGGTGAGGTAGTACTGGTTGGAGACTCTCAATATACCAGACGTGGACTGGAGCATCCCAGCAGCAGCATCAACTAGAGCAGATTTATCCTGGACTCCTTCAGGGTGCCTTCCTCAAGTAACTGGTCATGGAACCAACTCGCAGAAGGCAATACTGGACCTTGTGCTCACAAACAGGGACAGTGTGGTGGAGTAACAGTGGGGAGCACCTGGGTAACAGTGACCACCAGTCAGTGTGGTTTGAAATCACAGAAAGAGCAGAACCAAACCACACAAAACACGTATCCTGGATTTTAGGGGGCAGACTTTGGGAAAATGGGGAGATACTTGAAAGAGGCATTAGGGGAATGGGACAGGAATCAGGGGTTGAGGAACAGTGGGCAGTATTTAAAATGGGATTATAAGAACAACAGAATTATGCATTAAGCAGGTTAGCAAGAGGAAAAGGAAGAGGAGACCATTATGGTTTTCCAAAGAGGTAGCAAAGAAAGTGAAAGCCAAAAAGATTGCATTCAGGCAATACAAAAGACACAGGCAGAAGGGGATAGGGAGAAGTACCAGGAGAAACAAAGGGAGGTAGGGAAGTCAGTAAGGAAGCCAAGCTCAGACAGAAGAACACATTGCAAAACTGTGGGTAAGGGACAAACCTTTTACAGGTACATAAGTGAAAAAGAAAGACAAAGGAGGGATAGTGAGACTGAAGGGGAGCATGGGAGCCAGCGTGGAGGATGACAACAGTACGCTGACATATTGAACAGGTATTTCTATGGTCTTTTACTAAGAAGAGGGGTAATGGGTCTGGAAGGTACAAGGTGAGAATGGTGCGAAATGGACACAAGTCCTTTTACGAGAAAGGGTCCTGAAGGAACTGGAAGTAATAAGAGCTGATAAAGCAATGGGGCCAGATGGGTGCAACCCCAGGGTCCTAAAGAACTAAGAGAGGTGGTGGCTGAACCTCTGGCTATCCTGTTCAGCCAATCACTGGAAACAGGGAGGTACCCAAAGACTGGAGGACAGCAGATGTAGTCCCTTTATACAAAAGTGGGAACAAAGAGGAAGCAGGGAACTACAGACCAGTCAGCCCTCACCTCGGTAGTGGGAAAGATCATGGAAGCACTACTGAAGGAGAGATTGGTGGAACATCTGGTTGTCAATGGACTACAGGACCCAAGGCAGCATGGTTTCACCAGGGGAGGTCATGTCAGACCAACCTCATTGAATTTTTGACTGGGTGACTAGGGAGGTGGATCAGGGAGGCAGTGGACATGGCCTATCTGGATTTCAGAAGGCCTTTGACACTGTGCCACATAGAAGACTATTACACAAACTGGAGAATATGGGTGTGGGCAGGGCAGTAGTGTGGTGGGTAGGTAACTGGCTGGGTGGCAGGACACAGAGGGTGGTGGTAAATGGCTGTCACTCCACAGAGGAAGAGTGACCAATGGGGGTACCACAGGGATCAGTGCTGGGACGGTCTATTCAACATCTTCATCAGTGACATTGTACAGGATCAGAAGGCAGAATTTCACTGTTCGCTGATGACACAAAGCTCTGTAACAGAGTAGACACACCAGAGGGTGTAGACAGAATGAGAAGGGACCTGCAGAAACTGAAGAATGGTCAAGGGTTTGGCAGTTGAAATTCAATGCAAAGAAGTGCAAGATAATGCATATGGGGCACAAAAACCCTGGCACAATATATCAGTTGGGGGTGAGGATATAGCATGCACCAAGCAGGAAAGGGATCTTGGGGTTGTCATCTCTGATGACCTCAAGGTAGGGAAACAGTGTGACAAGGCATCAGGTAAAGAAATAGGATGCTGGGGTGTATGCAGGGGCATCACCAGCAGGAAAAGGGAGGTCATAATTCCACTATACAAGACACTAGTGAGGCCCCACCTGGAGTACAGTGTACAGTTCTGGAGACCATACCTATAAGGACATAGACAGGGTAGAGAAGGTTCAGAGGAGGGCAACAAAGATGGTGCATGGGTTGCATCACAAGTCCTATGAAGACAGGTTGAAGGAACTGAACATGTACTCCCTGGAGGAGAGGAGGAGAGAGGGGATATGATAGAGACATACAAGTATCTTACAGGGAGGAACAGGGTGCAGGAATGCACTATTTTAAGCGAAAAGATGTTTCAGGACTAGAGGGCATGGGATGAAGTTGGAGGGAGGACGATTCAGAGGAAACATGAGAAAGAATTTCTTCACAGAACGGGTGGTGGACAAGTGGAACACCTGCCAGAGAAGAGTGCTGGGGGCTGAAACAATCCATGGGATTTAAGAATGCATGGGATAGACATAAAGGAATTCTAGAGGTCAGGGGTAAGGGGAAATAGACTTCTAGGAAAACAAACTGAACTTACAAGCTCAAATGGGCAGACTAGGTGGGCCATAGACCCTTATCTGCCGACACTGTCTATGTATCTATGTATCTATGTAATTTGTGCTTACAATCCCCACAGATTAGTCACGGAAACACGAATATTAGGAGGGACAGAGTAAAATTTTGAGGTAAAATCAGGGACATCCCTGAAAATCAGGGACAGTTGAGAGGTATGGTAAGGAGTGAGTCAACCCAGAACCACAAATATTTGTATTCACTAACCACTTTCACGGAAGACCCATCTGTGGTAACAGTGACCAGAAGGACAGAGGTATGTAGCTCTTCAGTAGTAGGTCAGACCCAAATATCATAGCTTTTGTCTTTTCCACATTTAAATACAGTTCTGAGTTGAGGAGAAAGGCTAGGAATGCTCGGAATCAGTTAATTCCAATCCGATTTTCTGATTTAAGGAACTTCTGACTCCCTATCCAGCTCTATTTCAAATCCTAAAGGGACCTAGAAACTGGATTTTGGATTCAGATTTGGAATCCTAAACCCTCAACGCTTATGTAAAAGTAGATTTCAGGATTCAGTTTAGGATTTAGGATTTGTAGACTGCAAATCCAAAACTCCTAACTCCAAAAATTGGTTTGGAGTCTGACAAATCCAATTCTGCTCAGCAGATCCCAGGCATCCACATTTACAGGTCAAGAAATCCCTTGAAAGATGTTAGGCAAACCTTGCTGTAAGTATTATTTTAAACAGTGGTACCCCAGTTGACAGCCTGGCCTCTTCCCTGATGTAATGCCCTGAGTTCGATCCTGATCGTGGGCCACCCACTGGACACTCAGGGCACCCCCCCAGAATGCTCCATTTTCATCCATTGTTTTAAGATTATTTTCATACCTTGTGGTCCCCATTCTTAATTCCCATCCATCTGTGACTACAGTGGTTATTGACATGAGGGTTTTCCATGACATTAGCTTCGACTGCAGTACCAAGTGAATGGAATGCCTGTATTCATGGAGGAAGGGGATGTTTTTCCATATTATGGTAAAGGCTAAACCAAGGATGTGTGTTCAAGTTCAAGTTTATTGCAGGAAAACTCCATTGAGCAAGCTCATTCACAAGGAGGTCCTGTGACATAAACACTTAAAGTACAAACATAGATAGGTAATAACAGTATATACATGAAATGCACATTACATGATACAGGCTGGATATACATACAAGGGTACCACATAGGGTGACCGTGTGTGGGTGTTGATGTGCAAAATGGCTGCCACTATATGTTCAGTTACTTCATTACCAGCCTCCCATTGCTTGTAAAGCAATTTGGGATACAATGTATATGAAAAGCACTATATAAATTCTTCTTCTTGTAGTACCCTCCCATTTCTGCCTGTAATCGTCTTTACACTGTCAGAACTGCAAGTGTTCTTTTTTCTGTTCACATTGTACGTTTGCCTGCTGGCTGTGATTTTTTTTTGTATATTTTGTATGTTGAACAAGGAAATTTTCAGACTGGTGTCTCAGAACAACCGTTGCACTTTTTATTTTTACCCTCTCTGTAGGTGGGGTATTACTCCCTGGTCCTCAAGTGATGTTGGGTATCGTTGCCCTGGTACCCACTTATTGTCTTTATTTATTTATTTATTTCTAGGAAGTACTTTTGAGCCAAAGGCTCTTTTACAGAGGTTCCACGTCGTAGTAATACATGAGCATTACATCATTTACAATGGTTACAAGTACATAAGCAGATACAAGGTGGTTCCATGCCTAGAAAGACATGAGTACATCAGGTTACAGAGGTTACATAGTTACAGTAACAGGGAGTACATAAGTAAAAATATACAGACACATAATTTAAAGCAGGCTAGGCTGACAGGTTGTTAAGTGAACAACTTGAGATTCTATAGGATATAGAGTGAATCAGGTAGGGAGCAGAAGATGATATAGTCTGTAAAGTAATTAACTAATACTATATGCAAGGAGGCGAGAACTTGATGGGCAGCAGTTCTTTTGTTATAAGTGTTAAAGATCGCAGTCATAAAGGAGGGCTAGACTCACTGGGGGGGGGGTGAGTGCTGAGGTGGGGACTCGGGGCCTACTAGGGGAGTGTTAATTAGCAAGAAGAGAAGAGAGGCAATGGTGAAGGTTAGAATGAGGGTAGCAGGAAAGAAGATGGGAGAGTGCGGGGGAGTTCAGGTCTCACAGTCACCGTTCCTGTTTGTGGTGAGGACCGCTCTGAGTTTATCTTTAAAGGGGCCTATTTTGTCCTCTTTTGTGATGCCTAGGTCAAGCGCATTAAGCCAACGTGGTGCCCGGTATTCATAGGCCTGCTGGCCTTGTGTGGTTCTATGGAAAGGGATGCAGAGAGCTGAGTTGTTTGTACCCCTAGTGCACCTGATGGAATTAGGTCGGCTAAGGAGGCTTTGCAGGCCTGGGGTGGTAAGTCCTAACATAAACTTCTTGGCGAGCATGCATATTTGATAGTGGAGGTGACTGTCAAGGCTGAGACATTTTTGTTTGAGTGTACAACTCGCAGGTGTGAGTGAGATAGGGTACACCTAGTACTAAATGACACGCTTTATTTAGTGTTGTTTTGATATGTTTCAAAGCAGTTTGGGAGGCAGCCCCATATACTGCTAGACCATAGTCTATCACTGAGAGGACTGAGCTATTTACAGCAGTTTTGAGTGCCTCAGAAGTCAGGCCTTTTCGGTGTCTGTAACGTAATCCTAGTTTTGCATTTGACGACTTTGTATTTCACGTCTATGTGTTGGTTAAGCGAGAGGGTGCAGTCCAGTGTCAGTTCTAGGTATTTAAATGTTTGAACCACCTCCAGGGAATTATTTTGATTCTTCTGAATGCAAAGTTGGTGAGTGCAGTGTTTGTTATGTGATGATGCGAATAACATAGTCTTAGTTTTTTTGTAATTGAGGAGCAGCTTTGATTGAAGGAACCAGTGCTCAGCCGCAGTGAAATTAGCCTATATTTGCTTTTTCTGTTTATAGGGGTCAGAATTACATGAATATAGGATGACATCATCTGCATACAGTAGCAGCTGGCCATTTACTGAATGAGGGAGGTTGTTTAAGAACAGGCTGAACAGTAGAGGGCCAAGGACAGAGCCTTGAGGAATGCATGTGTTAACACTAAGGATGTCGGAGAAGGTGTCCAGGGTTTTCACTTTTTGGACCTTCCCATGGAGGTAGCTTCTGAACCATGCTACTGTTGCAGGGGAGAGGCCGGTATTGGAGAGCTGATCCAGGAGCAGATTGTGATTGACGGTGTCGAAGGCCTTGATGAGATCAATATATGTTGCCCCACCAAGAGCCCTCTGTCTAGATCATTATGGATAAATCTGGTAAACTCCACTAGAGAGGTTGTGGTACTGTGTTATTTTCGAAATCCATGTTATTGTTGACATTGTAAATTATACTTGTCTAGATATTCATTCAGTTGGTCACTCACGATTCGCTCCAGAGCCTTGGAGAGTGGAGGAAGGATAGATATTGGGTGGTAATTTGTAGAGTTGGCCCTGTCATCACTTTTGTAAACAGGGGTAACCACTGCCACCTTCCAGATCTGTGGGAATTTGCCTGATGCCAAGGAGAGATTTAAGATTTTGGTGAGGGGTTTGAGTGTTAAGTCCAGGGTGAGCCTAACTAGTTTTAGGTCCAGTTGATCAGAGCTAGTTCTGGAATTACCTAGTGCTTTTAGGATGTACTTTTTTGCTTCCATAAAAGTGATCACTGTGAAGTAGAAAGGCGGATGGGAGTTTAATTGGGTCCCCGGGTTTCATTCAGTGCAAGTATCTGATTGGTGTTAAAGGAAGCTAGGGGGCAATGCTACACTGAGGTCAGTAAAAGCTTTGTTGAAGACATTTGCTATGCGACTGTGATCCTGCAGAGGTTGGCCCTCAATGTTCAGGAAGGTAAGGGAAGTTTTATTAGGTTTCCCGGTTAGGGACCTGATGTTCTCCCAGAACCGTCCACTGTCACCCCATGAGTTTGTCAGCTCATTTTTAAAGTGAGTGTTTTTGGCCTTGGGAATAGCCCAGGTGCATTTATTCAGTGCAGCTCTATAGTTCTGGTAGTCTGTCTGGGTACTGGAGTTTCTTGCTTTGTACCACAGGTCGTCTCTATTTTTCATGAGGGCTAGTAGCTGTGTCGTGATCCAGGGGCTGTCGGTCATGGATCTTTCTTTTGGTGTAGGGGGCATAGACATTGCATACTTGACTGAGTTTGCTTATAAAGCATGTTTTGTGGTCAATAGACCTCCAATCTTAGAGGCTGAGGTGTGCTCTTAGAGCTCCCAACTTGCCTTTCTTCAGAAGCCTAGCAGTAATAGTCCTGGATGGCGCCTTTGGGGCCTTATTTGACCATTTACAGATTATTGGGGAATGGTCACTGAGGGAGTCAGGGGAAAACCATGGTGAAGGATATTCTTTCTGGCTGATTTGTGGTCACCCGGTTGATTACTGACCCTGTGCCTGTTCTGCTGTTATACCGAGTGGGGGAGTCTACCAATTGCATAAGGTTGAGAGTGGTTAATAAGTCCTTGTAGTGCACAGCTTCAGCAGAGGCCCAGTTCATATTAAAGTCTCCAACCATTATCAGCTCTTTGGTGGGGTATTACTCCCAGATCCTCCAGTGATTGTGGGTATCATTACTCTGGTACCACTTATTGTCTTTGGTGGGGTATTACTCCCAGATCCTCCAGTGATCGTGGGTATCATTACTCTGGTACCACTTATTGTCTTTGGTGGGGTATTACTCCCAGATCCTCCAGTGATCGTGGGTATCATTACTCTGGTACCACTTATTGTCTTTGGTGGGGTATTACTCCCAGATCCTCCAGTGATCGTGGGTATCATTACTCTGGTACCACTTATTGTCTTTGGTGGGGTATTACTCCCAGATCCTCCAGTGATCGTGGGTATCATTACTCTGGTACCCACTTATGCATATGCAGTGTTTTTGTTTGGTTCTCGCGCTTGAGCTGTGGCATGGTTTGTGTTGCTTTGGTGAACTGATTAGTAGCAACCAGTATTCAGAAAGAGTGGTAGAAGCAGTATCATCATTGACTGCTATAGCAGTGCCAATTTCAAATTAAAATAAAGGAATTGAGGAGTCTTTTTTACCTTCCCAACCCACAGGAGAGGGTTAATGGTCATCAATACTTTACCCAGCATGCTGCACAGATTTAGTAAACACGAGGCTATATTCAAATAATCAGAAGCATGGAAATGTGATTAAAGAGGTGAATGCAGCACAGATCTGTCAGTGTAAGTCATCATTTCTTACCTGTGATTGTTGTAGAGTCTGTGGCAGTTACAGTTTGAGCTTTAGTAGCATCAGGAACTTGCAGTAAAATGGCAATACAGAGCAGTAACGAGCCTATGATAGAGAGAGAGAGAGAGTTAGCTGTATTCAAAATGTTATCCTCTGCTTTTCCTAACATGCAGCTTTATGTACACATATAAAAGTATATTCCAAAGTTAGAATCAGCTGTGAGACAAGTATAATAAATCGTAGTTAAAATGGGAAGGGGTACAAGTATATTGTTTTTTTCATGCTGTAATCAAAATCTAGCCTTCAAATCCCAAGGATTTCATTTGCTTACTTGTCTCCCCTTCAAAAGAGATTTCCTATTTGTCCTGGCAAAAATGTAGTTTGGGCACCAGCCTACCTTCTTCCCTGCTGACATCAGCTGTGGACTATTAGTAAGTCAAGGAGTACTGAGGAACATGGAATGGGGTACGAACACATTTATTGATACGTACCTCAAAGCATGTTCTAATTAAAAAGCCCTAGACAGAGCAATGAACACTTTGAAAATATATAGAGCCCAATGAACAATTGCAGTTGGCATGACAGTCTTTCGGGGTGCATAGTGGCTTCTGGATATTGCCACCCCCAAAAGCTGCTATACACAATGCCCCAACATAGCCGTCAAGACACAAGCCTCCCTGACCGGTTTATCCCAAATACAGATTAGCACCACCAGATGTTTGTACATTCATACATATGAAGAAACCAACAGAAGAAGGCCATTTGATCTATCAAGTCTTCTTGCATTGCAGGGTCCACAGCTGGTGTTGTGACTTCAAGCACGGGCAGTGTGGCACCCGCAAGCATTTGGGCATGTAAGTGCATCAGTCACATGGTATGCTGCCACACTCAAATCTGCATGGCATGACGCTACTGCCCAAACTGTCCACCCACCCCCAGACCATTTGTCATTTGACCTGCTTGTGGGCATCCTTGTAGTCTTTATTTTCCATCCCTCACTGGTCATCTGGGTGCTGCTGTGGCCCCTTATAGTTCTGTTTCTGGTACACTCCCATTGGCTTTCTGTGACGCTCCACAAGCCATGTACCTCCTGCACAACTTTCTACACTTTCTGGTCTCTCACTGAGTTGAGTCCCACAATGCCGCCAATGCCCCTTGCTGTGGAATCTGCATCCCTTACAACACACCTGCGGCATCTGGTAGATGAATGTAGAGTCAATCACATCACCGTTTTACTTCTTGCCCTACTGCACAACAGGGAAACAACCACTGGCTTGCAGGAGCTGCATGCACTGTTATGTCAACCTGGTAGAGCAGAGGAAATACCAGCAGGCTGGTGATGAGACCATGGTTTGAAATCCTGGCAGGAGCTCTTGGTATAGCAGTATAAGGGTACTGCAGTATAGTGCAGTGGGTTAAGGCTCTGAGCTGCAGATCCGGAGACCTGGGTTTGAATCCCACAGTCGCCTAGGTGCATACTGTGTGATACTGAGCAAGTCACTTAACTTCCTTGTACTCTCAGGTTGTATCTGTAAACAAGCTTCAGCTTAGTGTGGTACTCCTGGTTAAACAATGTTCCATTCCCTAGCTTTAGGAAAAAATATGATTCAACTGTAACAGGGACTTTATACATATTTTAAATGTTTTTTTTTTCTGTTGAAATTTCACTTGAGTTGTGATCCATGGCAGTGTGGGGTAAGAATAATAAATATTTATAAAAAAGGACATAGTTATGAGAAAGAATGAGTGCAACAGTGGTTATCAGATCAAGGTGAATGCCTATACATCCTTCCTGTGTGGCATGCTTTTGGAATTTCTTTCTATGGTGCTGCTATCCTTTGCAGTGTGCAGTAGCAGATTTTGGGTCCAGGAAGTGACTGTGCATAGCAATGTGTTTCATTAGGGTAAGGGCCCTGCCTGTGGATGCAAGCACTGGGTGGATGACGGGGTCCAGTCCTCCTCTGCTTTTTTAGCCCCTGCAAAAAGGCCAATGATATTGACATCAGTGCGAAAGCCTTGGTACATAGAAACATAGAATTTGACATCAGATAAGGACCGCTTGGCCCACCTAGTCTGCCCATTTCTCTACCTACTGGATAAGCTACAGATCCTAGTTAACCAGCAGCCTACTTCTTCCTACCCCAACCCCCTAGAATTGCCTTATGACTGTCTCATGCATGCTTGAATTCCACTGCTGTTTTTGACTCCACAACCTCCTCAGGAAGGCCATTCCATGCATCCACAACCCTCTCTGTGAAAAAATACTTCCTTAAATTACCTCTGAGCCACCCCTCCCCCATCTTCAAATTGTGCCCCCTTGTTCTTGCACTCCTCTTTTTTTGAAAGATGCTACCCTCTTGGACTTTGTTGATTCCTTTGAGGTACTTGAAAGTTTCTATCATGTCCCCCCTCTCCCTCTTTTCCTCCAGTTTATACATATTAAGCTCCTTAAGTCTCTCTTCATATGTCTTCTGGTGCAGACCCTGCACTATTTTAGTTGTCCTCCTCTGGACAGCTTCCATCCTGTCTATGTCTTTACGGAGATTGGGTCTCCAGAACTGCATGGAGTACTCCAGATGGGGTCTCACCAGCTGTCTGTACAGAGGGATAATAACTTCCTGTTTTCTACTGGTGATGCCTCTCCCTATGCATCCCAGTATCCTCCTAGCCCTCCTTGTTGCCCTCTCACATTGCTTGCCCACCTTTAGGTCATCTGATATGACTACCCCCAGGTCCCTTTCCATTTTTGTTGTTGTTAGTATCTCACCCCCCATTGTGTACTCTTCCCCTGGGTTTTGTTTCCCATGTGCATCACCTTGCACTTTAGCACTGAATCTAAGCTGCCATACATTTGACCATTCCTCTAACCTTGCCAAGTCCCTTCTCATCCTTTCCACCTCACCTTGTGCATCAACTCGGTTGCAGATCTTTGTGTCATCTGCAGAGACATACTTTCCTTCAGTTCCTCTGCAATGTCACTTATAAAGACATTGAAGAGGACGATCCTAATACTGAACCTTGCGGTGCCCCACTAGTAACCCCTTTCTTCAGAGTGGACTCCATTTACTATTACTCTCTGTGTCCTATTCTCCAGCCAATTCTTTACCCATGCTGTCATCTTGGGACCCACTCCTAGGCTGGCTAACTTGTATATTAATCTTTGTGTGGGACTGTGTTAAATGCCTTGTTAAAGTCTAGGTAGGCCATGTCCACAGCCCTTCCCTGATCTACTACTTTGGTCACCCAGTCAAAGAAATCTATCAGATTCATCTGGCATGACCTTCCGGCTGTGAATCCATGCTGCCTTGGGTCCTGTGCCCTCTGGTCTCTAGGTACTTGACAATTCTTTCTTTCAGAAGTGATTCTATCATTTTCCCTATCACTGAGGTTAAACTAACAGGTCTGTAGTTTCCTGCCTCTGCCCTGCTCCCACTTTTGTGAAGGGAAATCACATCTGCCCTCCTCCAGTCCTCGGGTTCCACCCCATCCTCCCATCATTTGTTAAAGAGGGTAGTCAGTGGTGTCACTAGTTCTACCCTTAGTTCTTTTAGAATTCTGGGATGAAACCCATCAGGCCGCATTGCTTTGTCCACCTTCAGTTTTAAGAGTTCTTTCATAACCCTTTCTTCTGTAAATGGGCTGGTATCAACTTCTGTATCCAAAGTGTTTCTACTGTTTGTTTTAGGTACCTCCCCCTCTTCATTTGTAAATACTGAGCAAAAATATTTGTTTAGTATCTCTGCCTTTTCACAGTCACCCTCTGCCCACCTCCCTCCCTTTATTAAGCCTCACTATCCCTCCCTTGGTCTTCCTTCGTTCCCTGATGTACCTATAAAAGGTTTTATCCCCCTTCTTAACTGAGTTGGCTATCTTTTCTTTGGTTTGGGCCTTTGATGTTCTGACTGCCTTCCCAACTTCCTTTGGCTTTAACTGATACAGTTCTCTGTCCTGCTTCTTCTATGATTTCTTGTACTTCCTGAATGCTTTCTTTTTCTCTTGAACCTTCACTGCCACATCCTTTGAGAACCTTAGTGGTTTCTTACATCGTTTTGTTTTGTTTATTTGCTTCACACAAAGGCTTGTTATCTCTGTGATGGCAGTTTTTATTATTCCCCATTGTTCTTCCACCCCTCCTTCCTGCCCATTTGCTAGTGCATCCCTTAGGCACTCACCGAATTTGGCAAAGTCAGGCCTCCTAAAGTCCAGTACTTTTGCCTTTGTATGGCTTGACTCTGTTGCTGTGTTTATTGTGAACCATACTGTTCGATGGTCGCTAGTTCCCAGATGGCTACCCACTTCTACATCTGTGATCCTCTCTCCATCTCCATTTGAGAGAACCAGGTCTAAGATTTCTCCCTCTCGAGTGGGCTCCAATACTAGTTGTCTAAGGCATGCCCCTGTAGGGCATCTAGAATAACCCCACTCTTCAGTGGCTGCTGCAACTGCACTCCAGTTAACATCTGGCATATTCAGATCACCCATCAGCAATATCTCCCTTTTCTGCCATTCTAAGTACACTTTCTATCATTTCCTTGTCCATTTCTTCCCCCTGAGAAGGGGGTCTGTATACAACCCCTGTGCGGATTGTGGTGCCATTGCCTGTCTCCAAATTTACCCACAGTGCTTCTTCTCCTCCCTGTTTACCCTTTTGTTCTGTTACTTTGATTCATTCCCTTATGTAAAGAGCTACTCCTCCTCCTCTTTTACCCTCCCTGTCCCTCCTGTAGATAGTGCATCCTGGTATGTTTATATCCTAGTCATGGTTTTGTGTGTATAATGTTTCTGTGATGGCCACACTATCTAGATTTCCTCCTCCATCAAGGCCACTAATTCAGGATGCTTGTTACCCAGACTACGGGCATTGGTACACATTGTTCTCCATTTTTTGATGGCTTTACCTTCTGTTGCAGCATCCCCCACTGACCTTTCTCACAACTTTTTAGCTGTGGCTGCACATTTTCTGTGCTGAAGGGAAAGCCTTGTGATCCCTTTATGTATAGCACAAAGGGGTGCATGATTGATCTGTGCCATAAGTGGTACTTGGTACACTTTCTGGTGCAGATTTGCAATTGGGTATGGGGCTCATAGCACTGTGACATATTCCATCTTGTATTCAGGGCCCCTACTTTTCTGTGGCACAGTGGGACCAAGTTCTGCGGCAAGACTACCATGTGCCGCAGATCTTCTGTGGCAGTGGTTTGTAATTTCTGAGAAAGTTCTGCGGCTCTAACAAACTACCACATCACAGTGACAGCTTGTCATCCTGACTTCACTTTCATGGCAGTTTTTATAGCAGTCAGGATGGTGGCAAGCACAGTAACACTAGTTCAAAAAATAACAGAATTATAAAAATAATTTTATGCCTAAAAAGGCAAAACAAATGTCTCTCCCTTAAGGTCCTAGCCTGTTACACAAATGACATATGCAGAGGGGAGCTTATGTGATAAATAAGGTATTTCTATATGCATACTATTTATCCCACTAATGAGGTTTCCACTGTCTATCACTTATATATCTGTATGTGCTTTCTACACCACTTGTGAGGTTCCCACTGTGTATCACTTATATATTTATATGCAATCTGTAACATACATACAAATGTGTGTGTGTGTGTGTGTGTGTGTGTGTGTGTGTGTGTGTGTGGTGAGAGAGACAGAGATACTGTATGTGTGCGTATATATTTTGTTTTAATTTTGATGAACTTGCATCCTTAATCATAAAGGTCCCATTAGAAATGGAATAGAGGAGTTATTTCAAAACTCATTTTTGATGTCAACCTGCTTTCCCTGACACACTGCGTAACACCATCAGGCCATGACATGCATGTGAACCGATTGCGAGACAGAGCTCTTCAGACCAGCACAATCTGTCCACCATGTGACAGAACACTGCACCACACCTTCCCAGGCTCCGAGCAACGATGTGTTCCACCAATCCTTGTGCTGTCTAGCCAGCTCCCAGAGCTAATCTCTGAACCTGAGTTGCCAGCATGGAAACTCAGCATGCTACCCTCTGGCCCAACAGCTGTCCCTGCACAGAACATCTCTCCATAACTTTTAGGTGAGTCTATCAGCCAATGACAGTACGTAATCAATAACCCTGGCAAAAATGCGTACAGTGCTATAATTTATTTAACAGGTCCATTCTTTCAACAGATCTACATATTATTATATTCAACTTTTCTGGGCATAATTAGTTTTTATTTCTTAAAAATGACAGTTAAATTAATTTTATCAGTTATTCATTTCAGATGGCATCTCTATACCTCAAAGGCACAAATAGGTTTGTACAAAGTAAGGTTATGGACTCAACAAGTCTGTGCTATTGTCAAGGTCTTGTTTAAGTTGGCCCTAGTACAATAATGTAAGACTGAAAATTGTATCAGGCTGTAGTGCAGGTTGAGCAAATATAACCATGCCTGATGTGCTGTGCCACTGGCAGTGGGAGCTGTGGTAGATAAGTGACCATTCATTTTTGTGATAGAATGCAGCCATTTCACTAGCTAATGTATGATGTTATAGCACTGATAACATCACATTCTGAGTATAGAGGGGTTCTGGATATTAAAAGAGGGGAAAGGAACCAAGTTCTATGGATAAATGGAAATATTAATAAAGAATCACCAAGAACAGTGAATTCTGCGGCACCGTAGACATTCTGCTGTAGATTGCAAGTTCTGCGCAAAATTCTGCAGCCGCAGAATTCTAGGGGCCTTGCTTATATTATACATATTTCTTTTAGCACTTAGCTGCCCCTTCATCTTTATGGTTGTGTGCATTAACATAGCAACAACTGGATAGCTGTGCCCTAGACTTTACATTCTCTGGTTCATTGTGTATGTCACACATCACAGTCCTCTGTGATGTTATAATCATTTCTATAGAAACTTCAGGTGCAGGAAGACAGAAAGAGCAGATGAAGTCTGTGGGACAGAAATCATGTCTTAAGAAATTAAATACAGAGCATATGTGAAAATAAATTGATGTGTCGATGTGTTATACAAGCTAATAGGGCCTCTGCTGGGTGTCTCATACAGTATAAGACTGTGAGTATGTGTTTTGGGCGAGATGACTGAGATGTGAAGGTGAGCAGTTCTGGCTGCCCAAACTTCACTACAGGAGTCTCTCACAGTATACCATAAAGGACACCCTGTGGAGGCCCAATAAACTTATTTTAAATCACTCAAGTTACCAAGTGATTTACAATACATTCTAAGAATTTATTTTTACTTTAAAAGTTAAATGAAGCCATCCTCCCCCAGCAGTGAAGTGAAATACTCCATTCCTAACATTCCTACAGAGAGGCCACTGTATTCGGGTTAAGAGAAGAGACACAGAGGCTCTGTGTACTGATTGGCTGAAATTACATAAGCATTTCTAATAGATTTCAAAGTGTCCTTTAAAGAGCTAGTGGACCAACATTTTTATTTAAAGTCCAAATAGGATGTTTATTCAAATAAACCAATCTGTGATGTAGTTTAGTGGCCCATTCGAGGTCGACACCCCCACAGCGAAACTCGAAAACAGACCATTTCAGCGACATTCACTGTAATTGTCTGTTTTCGGTGATGCACTTTCCCAGTGTCCTGCCCCCTCCCTGAATCAACTCTAAATTGGAGTTGATGATCAATAAATGCAGGGGGCAGAGTCCCCCCACAGAAGACATAGGGCCAGATATTCAAAACTTTGTGCCGGCCAAAAACCATTTGCGCAGGTTTAGCGCGGAATTAGCGCGGGTCTGCTATATTCAAAAGGCCAAATAGTGCGGGCAAACTGCATTAGCGCTGGGCAAAATTATAATGTATGCAAGGGGCAAACTGACATGAATACAAGCGCAATGCTATATTCAGTGACTAGTGCCGCGCTAAGTGGTTTTGAGCGACTTAGCGTGACACTTAGCGCAGTGTACATTACCGCCCAGAAAAAGCTTGTCTTAACCCTGGGCAACCAGCTTTGTGTGACACTATATGGCTTTGCACGGTGTTTGCGCGGGTTTAGCGTGGGTTTTGCCCAACCCTAACAAAGAAATATGACACATAGATAAAGCCAAACATAGAGGAAGCATGCTGCTAACTGATGGCATCACAATGATGCCATCATCTGCCACCAGTCCCAGCCATGCCAGGCAGTAAGTGGTGACCCTGCTGCCAATGGACAGCATGGCAGTGTGACCATACAGCACACACCAGCGGACCACACTTCTGTGGACACCAACAGATGCCAGCACACACATGCAGCACTGTGGGCATGGAGGATGTTGAGGGAGTATGTATGGTGGCGAGGCTGTGCCACAGACCAGGTGTGGCCGCAAGGCTGGGACACATCATGCAGTGCACATGGGCCAGTATTGGGAATACCCCAACACCAGTGTGCCTTGTGGATAATATATGCCCCCCCGGCCACATACCACACAGCTGTACAACTGCCACAGCACACAAAGCCAGAAATGTACATGTCACTGTGAGCATCCCATGCCACAGGTACAGCATCTGTGGGTCACACAACAGCGTAACGTCCACTGTCAGTAAACACCTGCAGGTTGGACCTCTCACTGTGTATAGTGCAGTCATCATCACTGCCCTACACACCATAGGCAATGCTGTGTCCACACACTACTGGCCCCCTTGCTACTGTAGTTTCTGCTGTACACTGTAGCATGACCTACAATGTGACAGTTGCATGCAGCACCACCACCACCATCTGTGCCTATGCTGTGTTGTCCCAGTACAGCTGCAGGCAGCAGTGCATGTGGAAGTAGTGTTCAAAACTGTATAATATTCCCCAAGCTGTTTGCGCAGTGCTAACACGTTTGCGCGGGTTTAGCGCAGGGCTAAACAGTTAGCCCAGTGCAAACTGCATGCAAATCAGGTCATAATGAGATGCTAATCTGGATGTTTGCCCACAGACTACCTAAGTAGGCTCATTTGCATGTCACTTTTGAATATGGCAGAGTTTAGCGCCGGGCAAACGTGTTTGCTCCGGGCTAACGGTTTAGCTCTGTGCTAAACCCGCGCAAACGTGTTAGCTCTGCGCTAACAGTTCGGGGAATATTTTACAGTTTTGCATACTGTACTTTCACATACACTGCTGCCTGCAGCTGTACTGGGTCCACGCATTTGCTGGCACACACATTGGCCACATAGTTCATCTCTACCTACCTTCACATCGCTGTGCACTGTGTTGCTGTTGTGGTTTGCACTTCCTGGTTGCCATATTCAGAGCTGTCTTATTCCAGGGCTAAGTTTGCCCTGCACTCCCAGCCCAGTTTGCCCGGCCTCATTCCCATGCTATATTCAGAAACTGTTGGCCCTGGGCTATTCCATTTGAATATAGCTTGCTCTGTGCTCCGGGCTAAGTTTGCTCACCGGGCAGTGCTAATTTTGCCCCAGGGCAAAGTTTTGAATATCTGGCCCTAAGTCTGTTGTGAGGGCACAATACTGGTGTCGATTTTGTGCCATCACTGTCAGGGACATCAGGATCTTCACTGTCGAGGTCCCTTGGTGCTTCCGATGTAGTTCCTGTTCTCTCTGAGTATTTGAGCTGTGCTTTTTTTATATTTTGGTAGTTTTGTTCATCACTGGTTTGTGGAGCTGTGGAGAACACCATCAGCAACATAAGAAGCCAGATGTGAGGTGCTGAGAGGAAAGGATGCTAAGCGAAACTATGTTCACTTAGCTCTCTGGGTGGTCTCTCATGGGTCAAGCAAAGCCTATCTGACTTTTTCAAGTTATGGGCTTGTTTGGATTGCTATCCTGCATTTTGTTTCCTACAGAGGCGAATACTAAATGGGAAACAGATTTGCCAGAGTTGGCTCCTGATGTCAAATGCCTATGTAACCTCTCCCTCCTCATTTTCTGCTTCTGGCTGCCCTTAGTCCCAACAAAAGCACAGCAGCTAAACAAGCCTTCCCTCCCCATCTACAACACATAGCTTTGCTCAACATGTCCCCAATGTAGTTACCTGTGTATCTGCCCAGACTGTAGCCAGCAGTGCTCTTGGTGGCAGTTGTTAAAGTTTAGTGACTTTCAGAGCAGTGTGTGGTCCCGGGTCCTGACAGCAGTAACTAGTAGTACTGAGATTGTTTCCTCAGATAACAGAGATGACAAGGAGTATGCAACAAAAGCCACTGCTTTGGACGGGGGTGCCGCCAGTAAAAACTGAAGATGAGAAAAAAAAGGGCACACTAGAGAATGGGACTAACTGACTTGCAGCTAAAGAGGAAATGCTGTACGAGTTTATTTGAAACAAGGTGAGGGTGCAACCTCCTAACTCTCACTTGTTTCAAAGAAACTTGCTTTGCATAGTGAATTTTTTTTCCTTGAGTCCAGACCCAGAGTAAAGGGATTTTTTGTTCCACGGAAGTGTGGTTTTTGTTTTAACATTTACATGCTCAACTCATAATCGTGTGTTCTCTGATTTATTATATTTCAACGCAGATCATCACTGCTGCTGTCTGGTGCCACGGTCAAGGAACCAGATTCTCTCTCAAACCACTACACAAATCTTTGTCTGTAGTTTCCTATCCATGCCATGCCAGTAAAGAGAAAAGCGAGAGAGAGAGAGAGAGAGAGAGTGTGAGAGAATGAGAATGAATGAATGTTGCTTGCGATTCATACTGTCAGGAAAGCAGATTCTCTTTCAAATTCTCTGCTTGCATGTGTTCTCAGGAGAGACCCAGTACTGATTCTGCTCATGGTTAATTACAAGAAAGCTGCTTCTCTTCTCAAAGCCACTGCTTGCTGGCATTCTTATGAGATCACCACCATTCTGGTGAAGAGGAATTCTATTGTTCTGTTACATATTAAGCGTTTGGGCAACCTAGCACCAAAACATCAGCGGAAGTGAACAGTGCTGTTTTTGAATTAAACAGATGCTGCAAAAACAACCAAGTTTAACTTGGTAGGTGAGTTAAATGTGAAAGACAGGGTAACCTGGTATGAGAAGGGAAGGGGTCGGTCCCAGTCAACTGGACTGTTGGAAGAAAGACAGCATGGACATTCACGTTCCCTTGCACTGTGTCATAGCACTTCTATGCTGTGGGCAGACATTCAATAATACCAGGCAGCTCCCCAACAATGTCACTTCCTTTCTAGCTATCTGGCATTTGAGACTAACAGTCCTTGCCAGAGCTGAGACAAATACCTGCGACTCAGGGGTTGACTCCTATGTTAGAACTAGAATAGCAACAAAGAAGAAAAGTAAGTAACGCTGAAAACGGAAGTAACTTAGTACTACAGTAAACTCAGAGTGGCTAGAAAGGCTTGATACACTATCTCTTTAAGATGTTGTTGGGCCTTTAAGAACTCTGTTCCTGAACTGGGATTGTATTTCCAGCCCAGGCAGAGAGTGTACATATTTCGAATCATCTCTTCTATGTTTATACCATGGTGGTATTCGTTTTTTATATTCCAGCATTATGATGCAGCAAGGTGTGGGTTAGGCCAAAATAACCCACCAACCAGTGGCATAGTTGGATCCGATGCCTCAGCTGGAGGGCTTTACAGCACTGAGAAGGGCAGTTACCTTAGCAAAAGGCCCACTGTGTAGTGCCTTGTTGCCCTTATAAAATGGCAAAACTGGGAATAAATTAAAAAATAAAAATATGTCACATTTTTAATTCAATTCAGGTACTTCTCTTTTGCTAAAAGTAACTACTAAAACAAAGCCCCTCCCTACCTGTCAATCATCTGTCATTTCACATATTCAGCGAATGGGCTGCTTGTTTATTAAGAACTACAGGAATTCAAAACTTCTGCAGAATTCTTCTGGCATAATGTTCAGCCCCCACACACACACACATAGTAGAAGGCTTTATAGAGCCAGTCTAAATTCTATCTGTGGCAGAGTGAGCAGTAGAGATTGCCATGGCAAGCTGGTAAGAATAGGACAGGAAATTTTTCATGGTCACCAAAGAAATATCACAAGTTTAAACTGACTAATACTTCCCTTTTTTAATTTATTTATGTGACTGATGAGGGGATCATGAGATAAAAAAATGTTTACTTATTGTATTTTTTTTTATTTCAGGAAGATGTTACTTTTCAAAGCCTCGTTGAAGGCTTTCAGAGCAAAAGTGTCAGCCATGTTTGTGAAGGCAGACAGATTAGTGAAGTGGCTCATAAATTCAGTATGTGACTGGCTCAAGTACAGTATCCCATAGCCTGAACTTGTTCCAGCCTGCGCTTCCCTGGGGAATAAACTTATGGGTCTTGGAATGGTGCTGGGTGAGGAAGTGGACAGTGTTATCACGGGACTACTAGAGATTAATGAAACAATGGGGAGGGGGTGAGCTTAGTGAACAGGGGACTCGAAGTCAAAAGGGTGCTCAATGATGGGTGCAGGAACAGGAGGGTGGTATCATCAGACCACCAGAGCAGCAGTCAGGGGACTGGGAGCAGAAGGAGGAGGGGTCAGTTAGGCAACCATTTACTGCATTGACCCTGAGATCTGGTGGGTGGGGTATGCTTCTTTGTAGCATCTTGACATATGCCAGTTACTCACAATAATACATTGTGCTGCATTTGCAGACAGTTGCAGGCATGTTAGCAGAGCTATTCCCAATAGCATGCCTGTCAGTGGAAATGCCCATTTTTTTACAATAGACACTAGGCACCAAACATCACAGTTGGAGCTGGCAGTGCAAGACAGGGGTGATCATCAGGGCCACTGGAAAATTGCGGGCGCAATTTTTCCGCAATTTCCACAATTTTCACCCTTCTCCGCAAGAAATCCACAATTTCTTGCAACTTCTTACATTTATGGAATTTTTGACTAAAATTGTATAAAAATATTTTAATTCTCAAGGAAATCTACTCAGAAATGCTAACAATTTAGTACACAGACTTGAATTTGACCAAAACAGTACAATGTGAGATGAGAAGGGGTCAAATGTGGCTCTGCTTTCATGTGATGCACTTCCCTGCTTTGGTTTCAAAATCCTGTGGTCATTCATATGTAGACTTGAACACTTAAAATCTGTGTTAAAGCAGACTATCAGAGTACTTTTTGCTGACACAGAGACTGAAACAAAAGTTGTGAGAAGAGGTACAAAGTGACCCATTCACCTAAATGAAGCCTTGACCACAATGCTTGTTTTTGAATGGTAGGGTAGATTTTCCTTGTATAAATACTATCAGTTTGAAAGGATTTTGATTCAAATGTGTCAAGAGTTTGGATTGCCTTGTTAATTATAAACTTGAATGTGCTTCTGAGGGTGTTGGTGACAGTGATTCATTAAATGTCAATCTGCCACAACTGCATACTCCACATACAAAACCTACAAAAAGCAAACATTTCTGAAAACATGCTGAACAGGTTAAGTATAGTGAAATAGTTGCCTTCAAATAGATAAAATAATTGCAATCCAAGTAAAATCACTGCAAACCACGTAGAACAAAAGCACAATGCACTGAAAACTATTGCTTGATGTAATGAAATGTTACTGGTATGATTTGATACTTTCATCATGTGATTTTAAAATGTACTTATACAGTACTGATTAAGAACAGTAATTATTTTAACAAAATAAACATTTTTCTTACTAGACCTTTATTAGGCACCCCAGTTATCTGTTTATTTTTTTTCTTGCACCAAAGCAAGTAGTTTAAACAGACTTCATTATTTAGCATCTATAAACTGGCAAAATATGTTGTTTCAGGATGCAATCAGTGCAGACTAACTGTAAATTACTGAACAAAATCTAGTTAGCACTGCATGATTTAGATGTCTTGATTTTTAGAAGATATGATACATAATGATTAATTTGCAGTGCAAGTCAAACACACACACATTTCTTCATATTAAAAGCATTTACAAGTGGCAATACATTTATCTAACAATTTATGGGATCAATACAAGCTGCAGTAAACAATAACATATTTATTGGGGGGCAGCGGGGATGTATCGTGAACCCCCCAATTTTCCCGCAATTTTTGCAAGAAAGTCCCTGCATTTTTGGGTATAATTTTTTGCAATTTTCCAGTGGCCCTGGTGATCATGCAGTGTAAACAACATGTCATTAAGACACCTATGCAAAGAGCTAGCTGAAAAAAAAAATCACTAGCTCCCAAAGAGCAGGAGCGGGGTTTTCTTGCCAACCAGCAATGGGGAGAAAAGCATTTTCCATGTGGATGGTGGCAGCATAATTGCCTCTGTTGTGGATGCAAAGCACGTTGCTTATGCTGTGCCTACCTACAACTCAGGAACTGGGTCCCATGTTGCTGTGAATTTCCTGTTTACCCTTGAGTCTTTAATTTCCTGTTTTTTATTTTGGTTAAATTAATCAATCAATCAATCAATCAAAATCTTTATTTATTCAGGCGAACATCATTGAGCACAGCTCATTTACAAGATGGACCTGAGTGGTCATAACAAAAAGGTTACAGATTGTATACAAAAACATGATATTGAATAAGCACAAATACAACCGTTTATGAGTGAGATAGATGTACAAATATTTACATATATACAAGGCAATGGACAATAAACCTAAAACCTAATAAAGGAGAGAAAACAAACAGTCTAGTAGGGATAAGGCATGGATAATGGTACATGGGTGGGCATATATGTATGAGGTTTGATGAGGAAAGGACCAGATGAATGATAGAAGAATAGGAAGGAGCTTTAAAAGAGGGAGGTGGAGGAGAGAGGGTGGGAGGGGTTGGGGTGTGGGAGGACTAGGCCTTGTGGAAGCAAGTGCACGGATCTGGGATTAGGCTGGTATACAGCTTTTGAAGGATGTAAGAGGAATCAGTGTATCCATTTTCAATGACTTTTGGATAGAATTCCAGATAAGTGCCAGGGAATAACTGATTGCAGCTCTTCCATACCGGTGCAGGTGATAGGAATCTTCAGCAGGATCAGTTTGTTGATCCTCAAGGTGTAGGGCCTGGATGTGATCCGGTTGAAGCAGTCTGAGATGTAGGAAGGGAGTTTGTTTGTCAGAGCTTTGTAGATCCAGATAGCAGCATTTTTTTTCTTCTATGTTGCAGGGATGTCCAACTGACTGCATTGTAGAGAGAGCAATGATGGGTGCTAGAGGAAGGTCAGTAATGAATCTAATAGCTCTATGATATAGGGTGTCTAATTTGTTTAGATGGGAGAGGGAGCAATGACCGTAGAGGAAGTCAGCATAATCAATGAGGACAGGAATGATGCTAGGATTAATCTTTGTTTGGAATCTTTGGTCAGGTAGTGTTTGATCCTATAGAATAGACCAAGTCTTTGTCTTAGCTTTTTAGAGCTCTTCAACGTGGGTAGTATAGTCTAGTTTATTGTCTATCCATACTCCTAGGTATTTGAATTTGTCAACATATTCCAGATTTTCACCAAGGATGGTAGAGAGTTGTGGGAGGGTGAATGATGGGATAGTGGAAGAACAGTTCTGGTGGCAAGAACATAGCTTTGGTTTTCTTGGCATTTAGTAATAATTTCTTTTCTAATAGGTTGTGCTGAAGGAGGGAGAATTCAGACTGTAGGAGCTCACAGGCTTTTGATGGTGAGGGATTGCTACATATAGTACAGTGTCATCTGCAAAAGGTGGATATTAGAAAGTGAGAGATTGGAATCAATATTGTTGATATAAATGGCAAAAGGATGGGACCCAGGATGGAGCCTTGATGTACACCTCTTAGGAGTGGTTTAGAGGTAGATAGATCACCTTCATTTTTACCAGTTGTAATCTTCCGAGAGATAGCATCTGAACCATTTAAGAGAGAGTGAGTCAAGGCCTATGGAGTTCAGAGAGGAGATTAGAAGATCATGATCCACAGTGTCAAAGGCTTTGCTTAGATCCAGAAACACAGCACAGGTATTATTCTTTTGTCTAGGGCAGTCTGCCAGTCATTTGTGACTTTGCTAGTGCAGAGATGGTGCTAGTGCATAGATCTGAACCCAGATTGAGCTGGATTTAGAGATTGTTGGTATCAAGGTAGGCAGTTAACTGAGAGTTTACCAGCTTCTCAAGCATCTTGGATAGTACTGGTAAGATGGAGATGGGCCTATAATTATTGAGGTCCATGGGATCACCTGCCTTAGTAATGGAAACACTTGAGCTGTTTTCCATATTGAGGGATAGAACCAGTGGCAAGTGATAGATTGAAGAGGTGGGTGAGGGGCGGTTAAGGCATGCAGAGCTACTTTTAGAAAGTAGGGGTCCAGGAGTCTGCACCTGCACTTTTGTGGTATCTAGCTGGAGTAGAAGGTCTTCTACTTCTTTGAAGAATATTGGTTTGAATGAGAATGTGGAAGCAACCTTTGACCCTCAGTAGATTGTAGGTTTAGAGATGATCTTAATAGGTTTGCAGGAGAGGATAAAGCCAGGCCAGCTGTAGTGAAATGATCGTTAAAGGCATTCAAGATATTTTGCTTATCGGTGATTTCAATACTATTTAATTGAATTTTGGGTGGTAAGACAGGGGTAGAAGTTTGACCTAGGATGCCCTTTATGGTACCCCAGAACCTGGAAGGGTTGTTATAGGAGGCATCTAGTTCAGCTGTGTAGAAGGCTGCCTTGGCTTTTCTTACTTGTTTTGTGCAGGAGTTTCTGGCTTTTCTGAATTGAAGCCAGTCATTTGGTTCTTTTGTCTTTCTTGCCCTTTTCCAGAGTTTGTCTCTGGCAAGCAGTGCGGATTTAAGGTCGGCAGAGAACCAGCGACAGGATTTGAGTTTGGTTCTGACACTGGTGAGGGGTGCATGTGAATTGAGGGCACTTGTGATTATATCATTTAAGATTTGAAGAGCTGTCTCTATTGAGGCTGTGAGATAGAATTCTTAGCCAACGTGTGGTGTGGCACAGATCATGGAGATATCCTGAAATATTAAAGTTCTTTTGACCTTCGTGGGAGGAATTTTGCAGGATTGGGTGGCTTGATTGTTGATCTAATGGCAGCTATGGGACAGTGGTCACTTATGTCACTGAATAGTACTCCTGCACAGGGATAATGATGAGGTTTATTTACCAATATAATATCCAGGAGGTGCTGTTGAGAATATTCTTTGGTTGATCCTTGTTGGTTCTTTGATTAATTGAGAGAATCCATAGGTGTCACAGAAGGTTACCAGGGTGCAGATGCATTAGTCAGCCAATTCAAGTTCATGTCTCCTAAGATGATGGTGTCTTCAGGGCCCAGATTAAGTATAGATCCTAGGTGGGATAGGAATTTGAGGCCTGCAGAGGGGGCCTATAGCAACCAATCAGTTGAAAGGATGATGTGTTGGGAAGGGTTATTTTAATTGACAAGCATTCAATTCCTTTGGTTGTGATGTGGAATTGAGGCAGGATGCAGAGATGTTTGCTTTGACATAGATGGCTACTCCACCGCCCCTGGATAGACGGTCAGATCTGAAGAGCTGGTAGTTGGGAAGGTTTATTTCACTATCTTTTGTTGCTGATTTGAGCCATGTTTCAGATATAACCAGAAAGTCAGGTAGGGTGTGTGCAACCCATATTACATATATATGAGTCAGTGCTCACAGAATGATTTTTCATTTTCGCTGTATCTCCAGGGCAACTTTCCTGCAGATTACATTATTTCCAGTGGAAACCAGACCACTATGTTTTCCAATATAACCAGTGCAAGTCTATGGAAACAATTTTCCTGTAAATGGCTCCATTTCCATGTAAAATACAGGAATTCCTGTAGACATGGGAGCCTGAATGTGTCAGTTTTTGTTCCGGAAGCTTCCTGAATATTTGACATATTTAGTATTTACTCTATTTCCCTCCAGTTGCTGCTACCTGGGGCCCCTTTAGCCAGACTGCTGTGACCCGTCTGCCGAGACCCTCCCTACCAGTTGACCTGCTCCCCCGATCCACCCACAACACATCATCAGGGTACCCCCCCCCGTCATGACCTCCTGAGGCAAGGCCACCTACAGCTTCTTGGAGCTTACCTTATTAATTAGGCCCCTAGGTAGAGGTGAAGATTGTAGGTTGGCAGGTCTCTGGAGGGCAGGATCTGGCATTGGACGTGGAGGCAGCCTTTGTCTACCTCCCAGACGGTGAGGATTTTCCTGCCTGTTTCTCCCAGGGGTGCGGACGTGCAATGACATCTAACATGGGGCAGGAACACTCCAGCACCACTCTCCACAGATGTCCTCTGTCACCCCCACCCTATTTCCATGGTGCCACCTGCTGTAGCACACCCAGTCTCCACTGGGAGTCACTGATAGCAGGAATGTCACAGCCCACCCTCCCCGAGAGAGGAGGGCAGTCTTCTGGATGCTCGATCCTCTCTCCCCCCAGCCAACCCTTGGAGATCCAAGCTCGCTCATGACCCCAGGTTGCTGCTGTGCTACAAGGTGTGGTGTCCAGTGCCTTAACCCTCAGCTCTACTGGGACCTCATTATTTGACGTTTCTTGCTTTAATAAGAAATGCCACAATTGTGAATAAATCAGTAGTAATGATTGCATATAGTATTACAACCATTTTAGTGTGACTACTAGTTATGGAAATCATATATGGTACATTTAGAGGTGCTATATTTTTAGTAGTAAATGTGAGTGTTTCATGAACTTGAGAAAGCGGAGTGAATATATTGTAAGAACTGAGCAATAAGACTTGTTGAAGTGTGCCATACTTGTGAGAGTATGCTTGTAGGACAGTAAATGCCCTGAGCTATGCCATAAATACTTCACTACCTCTCCATGTGTATTATCATAGACCTGAGACCCAGTACGGAAAGCCTTGCCTTACTGCTATATAAATCACTTACTATGATTTATGCCAATCAGCGCATAGAGCCACTGTAAGCATTTCTTATGCTGCATACAGTCCTTTCTCATTCAAGAACATTAGGAGTGGCCCATTCCACTTCATATCTGGGGCAAGGGCAAGCTTTATTTAACTTTTGTAATGAAAAGGCAAGCCTTATGATAAATCACTTGAACTAAGACCATAGGACCTCCAACGGGTGTCTTCAATGGTAGAAGAGATTTCTCCTGTTAGCTTTTGGCAGCTCAAACCATTCAGCTTTGCAGTCCTTTTGCCCAAACATCATGCTTTGAGCCTCTTATACCACAAGAAACACCAAGTGGAGGTCCTATTAACTTGTATTATAAACCTCACCCTTTTTAATTATTTATTCCATTTTGTTAACCGAGTAGGCCAACTGGGTCTAAATGGGACCTTTTTCAGGGGCGACTTGGAATTAGTTACATAGAAACCTGTTGGATACAGGACATTTTGGTGATATAAGACAATATTAGGTACAATCGTGGAAAATCCAATAGGTCTACCACCTTGAACAAAGGTCCTAGACATTTCTGCAGACATCTGTATAAACAGTACATAGCCACTAACAGAGACCGGGTTATTAGTGCAGGTTACAATGCTTACAGGTAACAGACCTTAAAACATCACTAGCCATTATCACACTGGTCAGCTTGTGTATTTGTGCTATTTTTATGCTGGGACTTTTACATATCGGTAGGGTATGGTTACTTTAAATTTAAACTATAAAAAAAGTATTTTAATTTAAAAACAGTTTTAGTGTGAGGGAATCTGCATTCTGTTTACACTAGAGGTCCATTACTGGTAGCATAAGGAAGGACTGCTAGTGACCCAATCAGAATGCAGAATTTTACATTAAACATTCTGTGAGGATTTATATTGAAAACAGTATAAGACCTTACACATGGTGTAATAGGAAGGTAGTGTAGTCCTGTGTTTAGAACACAGACATGTCAACTAGGAGACACAGGTTTGAAACTCACAAGTGCCACTTATTCGTGTGACCTTGAGCAAGTCACTTACCCTCCAAGATCTCTAATCTATTGAGCTGTGCAATTGGGCAGCAGCAAGACCCTACTGAGAATGAGATACTAAAATCTCAGTTGAACTATCACAGGTGAATAAATTATTTTTTACCATGTATATTTTTATTTTATAATTTTATATATTTTTAACATAACATAGCTGTTTTTTTTTAAATCCTTCCCTCTCCTATGTTCTGTGTTGTCCAGTGTACCGTGGTCTTCTTGGTATCTTACAAAGGATCTCGTAGTTTGGATATTTATATTTGCAGAAATGGTGATAATGCTCTTAATATTTAATTCTAGAAGGTTTTATCACACACGTTTTCCTCATTTATATCTTCCATCAGTTTTTCATGGTATAGAGCTGTTTTGAATATATTACTCCATGTGTTACTATCAAAGACAGCTAGCTTGGCAGAGTTTCAATTCTCTAATATAATTATTTTAGTTGCCATGGTGGCTAGGAGAATCATTATTTTTTCCTTTATCCAATGAATCAGAATCGTCGAGAATAAAACTTTTTGGGGAAAACGGAATTTGTATTTCTATTATTTTCTCTATTTCAGCTTTAGTTTGTTGTCACCAGTTTAGGATTTCCTTACAGTCCCAAAGTAAATGGAAGTCATGTAATTTTTTTTTCACAGATTAATAAATTATGGCAAAAAAACAAACTCTTTGAAGATAACACCGTTATTAGTGAATATTTAGCCTACAAAGGTTTTGGGACAAGAAAAGATAGATCTGAGGGAAAATAATTCACACTTACTTATATACTTACATATATTAGATTACAAGTATCATACTTAAAATCTAAAAATTAGCTATTCTGAAGAAAAACACATTTCCTGGCCTTTATTTAATGAGCCATTTGGTCAAATAATTACCTTTAAGTAATTCAATTTGTATCTTTCTGTTTCCCATCTTCAACCACCCAGGGGTTAATCCAGTGTACAGTTACACCAAACTCTAGAAAATGACAAAAATTGAATGTTATCATTACACAGTAACATTGTCATCACATAAACATAAGCAACATCACATCCTTGTGTTACCAAATTTATTTATAATTCACAAATAATATTAGTATTTGTTTTGTGCTTTATAGCTGTTACTATAGACAGAACACTTTACTGAACCATGAACTGATGTCTGAAAAACCTATCGAGGTACAGTCAGATTTTTTTAAAATTTTCTATTTTTCCCTTGCCACAGGCACTGACCATAATTAACTCATGTAGGCTCATAGTGGTGCTAGAAATTCTATAAGCCCTAAAATTTCAAACAATATTATCTACTTTCAATGCTGCACACATAATTATTAATAAAATTATACTTTGATTTACTTAGTTTAGGCAACCAGAATGAAAACCTTCCTTTACAGTTAAAAAACCCAGAATCAATTAGTTTGATACCTTTTATTGGACCAACATAGATGTTTCAAAAAGAACAAAGTGATTTAGCTTACGTACCAACCAAGTACTTCCTCAGAAGCTTATGACAGTTATTTAGATAATCACATACTATTAACACCCAAATCATGCATAAAAAAACAGAAATATTTCTCATTGGTTTAAAGTACTCATTTAAACCATAACAGAAGTTTGCATCCGAGAAACTAGACAGCACCAGTTTGCCTTTAGCTGAGGAGCTTTTCAAGGTCAAATTTTATCAGAATAAGATAAGAGAGCTACACTAACATAAATTCTGAATGTCTCAGTGTGTTTTAACATAGAAACATAGAATTTGACAGCAGATAAGGACCACTTGGCCCATATAGTCTGCCTATTTCCCTACCTGATGGGTAAGCTGCAGATTCTAGTTAACCAACAGCTTACCTCCTCCTACCTCCCACTAGAATTGCCTTATGTCTGTCCCATGTATTCTTGAATTGGCCCACTGTTCTTGACTCCACAACCTCCTCAGAAAAGCTGTTCCATACATCCACAGCCCTCTCCACGAAAACATACTTTATAAGATTACCTGTGAGCTGTCCCCCCTCTATCTTCAAATTGTGCCCCCTTGTTCTTGCACATCTCATTTTCTGAAAGATGCTACCCTCGTGGACTTTGTTAATTCCCTTGAGGTACTTGAAAGTTTCTATCATGTTCCCCCTCTCCCTCCTTTCCTCAAGGGTATACATGTTAAGCTGCTTTAGTCTCTTTTCATATGTCTTCTGGTGCAGGCCCTGCGCCATTTTGGTTGCCCTCTTCTGAACAGCCTCCACCCTGTCTATGTCTTTGTGGAGATGGGGTCTCCAGAACTGCACGCAGTACTCCAGATGGGGTCTCACCAACTGTCTGTACAGAGGGATGACAGCTTCCTGTTTTCTACTGTTGATGCCTCTCCCCTATGCATCCCAGTATCCCCCCAGCCCTTCTTACTGCCTCCTCTCATTGCTTGCCCACCTTTAGGTCATCTGATATAATTACTTTATGGTCGCTTTTGGTTTTTGTTGTTGTTAATGTCTCTCCTTCCATTGTGTACTCTTCCCCTGGGTTTTTGTTTCCCAGGTGCATTACCCCACTAGTTACCCTTCTTTCTTCACTATGAGCTCCGTTTACTATTACCCTTTGTGTTCTGTTATCCAGCCAATTTTTTTATCCAGGCTACCACCTTGGGACCCACTCCCCAGGCTAGCTAACTTGTATATTAATCTTTTGTGGTGGACTGTGTCCAATGTCTTGCTAAAATCTAGAATAAAGAGAATAAAGTCTAAAGACTGTCTAAAGAATAAAGAATACATTTGAGAATAAAGTCTAATGAAAAAGCAAAACCTTCGGATTCAATACTCACTTAAATACATGTTTAGCTGAGGAGTCTTTCAAGGTCTAAGGTCACCAGCATATGATAAGATCACTTCGAGTGGAGAGCTCCACTAACATAAATTCTGAATGTCTCAGTGTGTTTTGAGAATACAGTCTAATGAAAAGCAAAACCATAAAA
Organism: Neoceratodus forsteri; assembly: GCA_016271365.2. Lineage (NCBI taxonomy): Eukaryota > Metazoa > Chordata > Ceratodontiformes > Ceratodontidae > Neoceratodus > Neoceratodus forsteri. Next base: position 1,102,270,404 of record CM057451.1, read on the forward strand.
CTGTATTCTCAAAACACACTGAGACATTTAGAATTTATGTTAGTGTAGCTCTCTGCTTGAAGTGTTCTTATCTTATTTTGGTAACATTTGGGCTTGAAGGGCCACTCAGCTAAAGGTAAACTGGTGCTATCTAGTTTCTCTGATGCAAACTTCTGTTATGGTTTAAATGAGCATTTTAAACCAATGAGAATTATTTCTGTTTTTTTATGCATGATTTGAGTGTTACCAGTGTAACCCCCCCCCCCCCCGTTACCCGGGGTTACTAGAATCCCATTAAGACCAAATAGTAGGCAGTAGAAAGGCAGTTTGTGAAACTCCAGTTAAATGGATTTCACACTGTCTCACCCTGTTCTCAGTCTCAGCTGAGACCGAGGGATGACATCATCATAGAACTTTCGTAGGTGCATAAGCCGCACTGGAATGTTGCAGTTGAAGGTTAGCATAGAACACTGGGGATTTTGAATTCAGTCTGTGTGCAGTCTTGGTGAGAGACAGTAGTACAGCTGTTTGTGTGCAGGCTCTCAGAGATTTAAGCTCTGTTTTAGAGCTACTGTTAAGAAGGTGTGTCTTTCCACTGTAAGAGGAACACAGAAACTGGTTGTTGAAGTGGTGGAGACCGCTGTTACTGGTTCAAGTACCCCATCCCTGAGGGGATGGGGGGAAAGGTTGGACTGTTTTCCAGGGGCAACCCTCCTGGTTCTGGCTAAGGGAAGAAGCTGCCTATTTCAAGTTGTGCTGCGGCACCAGAAACTCTGAGAAAGAAATTCCTGTGGAGGAATCGCCTGTGGGGCACCTGCAACCAAAGGTAGTGAGTTCGCTCTGAAAGAGAGCCATGTGTGTTTTACCTTAACAGAAGGAAACTAAAGGGACTGTTACTGTGGGATCAGGAGAAAGACTGCCAAGTACAGTTGTAATGTGGGGATTGGACTGCTTAATCAGTGGGGGGGCCTAGAGCAATGGGCTATACCAATTAAAAGTATGTTCAAGTTGTAACCCATATGTCCATTTTTGTAACATGGATATACATATGGTATCTACGGGTTCTGGGAAGGATGAGGTTACCTGGCACAAGAGACCTAGGTTTGGCTATTCTGCACAGGGGCACCCAAGTAAATCCAACTACAGGAAGCAATAACTGTAATGTCCAGAACCAGAATTGGGATTTTTCAGTGTGGCTTTATTTATTAACTCACTGAACATAAACAAAGCACTGCATGGTCCCCCAAAGGGCTACGTAACTATAATGCAGATTAGACTTTAAAACACAGTGGTCCATTTGAGGAATGAACACATTACAACAGTTGTCTGGCTTTGGACCCACCAGGCACTCAGCCCGGACTTTGCATGCGCATTGGATACACAGCCCAACTGGCCCAGCTCCCCTGCCGGCCACTCGACTGATGGTCCAATTGAAGAATGAACCCAAACTTTACTTGGCAAGACATCCTATCATACTAGGAGGCTCCCAACTGTGGCTCCCTACACCACTTGAAGTCATCGACTCCTAGAGAGATTTTCATGTTGCGACCCACATCTGGGTACCCACCCCATCACTGGCCAAGCGCATGAGGAGAGTAGCAAAAACAGAAGAAATCCGTAGAGGTGGACCTGGTTACTAAAGATGGGGATTTATTCACCTCCAGCTCCCACAGCCCATACCCGGCCATTTCTCTGAACACACAGAAACTTTAGGACTGTAACATGTAGATTGCATGGTGGATGAACTGACGCACCCCCTCTACTGTGAACTCTAAATCCATTTAAACTTTAAACTGACTGCTCCATTTGTTCGTCCTAGTGTAATATAGTCCTCCCAAACAGCAGTCCCCAATAAAACCATTTGAAACTTGAAACTGAATTGACTGCTCCATTTGTTCATCCTAGTGTATATAGTCCTCCAAAACAGCAGTCCCCAATAACATTTCCTGACTGAAAAAACAGTTGTTTGCCCCTTAAACTGGAGCCAAACACTCACCCAATCATTGCAGGGCCCCACAGGCGAAGTCCTTTAACCTTTGCTGTATTGTAGAACAGCCAACACAAAATCAGGCAGCTTCTTTCCTTGGTGGGAGAAGGGGATTGCCCCTGGAACCCACAGAGACCTTTTCCTACCCCCTCCCGGAGGGAGGGGGCACTGAGACCAAGGGGACGGTCTCCACCACTTTATAAATAGTGAAACACAGAAAAACTTCCTTCTCTGTGAGTCAAAACTCAAACTACAGACTGATGCTTCCTTCTTGCTCAAGGGCAAAGGGAAGACTGACTTTTGAATTCCCAAGGTTCTAAGAACTCTCTGAGCTGAAAATTCCAAGTGTGGCTCATGCAGATGTAACAATTCTATATAATGATGTCATCTCTCCAGTCTCAGTTGTGACTGAGGACAGAGTGAGACAGTGTGAAACCCATTTAACTGGAGTTTCACAAGCTGCCTTCCCTGCCTACCACTAGGTCTTACTGGGATTCTAGTAACCTCGGGTAACAAAGGGGTTACAAAGTCAAGCACAAAGGGAAAGCAAGACAAGTAGAGGAAATGTAACATACATTTAGCAATAATCTACATTGCCAAGCTGTACAGTATGAGGTGTTTACTGTCCAGAGAAATGGATGGGTATGAATTGTGGGAGCGAGAGGTGGGAGACCCCCCCCATCAGTAGTAACCAAGTTCACCTCTACGGATTTGCTCTGTGGCAACTTTACTTTCTCTCAGGTACTTGGCCAGTGCCTGAGGAAAGTACCCAGATATAGGATTAAAAGGAAAATTCCCTGCTAGAGCTGAGGTGCTCTTAGGAGGTTTAGGGAGCCACCAGTGAATGTTTCCATGACATATGGAAGGTGTCCAAGTGGCCGGCAAGGGAGCCGAGCCAGGGAAACCCAGAACAGTGTACAAGTTCGGGCTGTGTACCCAAAGCAGCATGCAAGTCCAGACTGTGTGCCCAGTGGGTTCAGAGCCTGAGGGCTGACGTGTAGAAGAAGTGTTTTTGATTCTTTTAATCTGCATTACCAGGGTGTAGCCCCGTGGGGGTCCATATATGCTTTGTTTATTCTGTTTGGATGTGAATAAAAGCCACACTTTAGAATCCCACTTCTGGTTTTGGACATTACAGTTATTGCTTCCTGTGTTTGGAGTTACTTGGGTGCCCCTGTGCAGAGTAGCCAAACCTAGCCTTTGTGCCGAGTGACCTATTCCTCCCGAACCTAGTCCCCGGTATTGCTGTCAGATTGAAACAGCATACTGTCTGTTATTGCAAAATGAAGGAATGGGGTACAATTAGTACGTGATTTTCTAAATAACTGTCATAAGCTTCTGAGGAAGGACTTGGTTGGTCCAAAAGCTAAAGTACTTTGTTCTTTTTGTAACATCTACATTGGTCCAATAAAAGGTATCAAACCAACTACTTCTGGATCTGTTCTTACAAGGACCAATACAGTAACTAGACAATTTGTTTTACAGTTACTATTTATGAAAAAAATTGTACAATGCCTTTTAAATGGAAAAATAATACTTTATTTGTATGATTTTGCATGTAGTTGAAAATGTGAGCATCTATATAGCTTGATTATTCTCCCAATTGTACTATTTCATATTGATTTTTTAATTATTTATCAGTTCCAGAACTTGGTGGCATTAGTTGAATGGAATCCCAGAGGGAAGCTTTCCTGGCAGGCTTCCATGCAACAGATGTAACAGAATTCCAGGATTTATACAGAAACTAAAAAGTAAATATCAGGTGAAAAAAAGGCAACATTAATGAGGGACCCTAATTAAGGAAACAGTAGGACACTTCAAAATAGACACAGAACACCCTATACAGAGTAATGATTAAATTCCTCCCTAACCCTTACCTAGAACTTTGGTCCAAGCCTGGCTAGGGACTGAGATTCATAAGGTGATAAGCCACCTGCTGAGGCTGTTGCCTAAGTCTAACATTATTAATGGGCTTTGGGAAGGAGGGATACCCTTCCCCATGTAGAAAGTGTTGCAGATGTGGATTTTCAAGGGTCTTACTACTGTCACAAAGTTATTTGAAGAGGAGAATCTCTCAGACTTCCATCAGCTGAGAGCCCTATATAAGCTGCCTATCTCACATTTTTTTGCTGATCTCCAGGTGAGGCAATGACTGGGACACTTGCCAGGCACTTCATTTATCCTGCCTCCTAGATCTCCATTTGAGGAAGCAATTCTCAGCCCCTTCCCCAATTTCAGGCCACTGTCCCTTATGTAGACACCATAGCCACTTTGCTGACCAGATGGGCTCAGGACCTGGGTTACGCATATACACAGCCTACAGTTAAAGCCACTGTGCTCTGTTCTAAAAATAGCAGGCTTAGACAGCTGCATTATAACTTCCTTATAATATTATATTTCACAATTGAAAAAAGCACATGAAATTGGTGGCCAGAAATTGAAGTGGTATCCAAAATGTGAATACACTGTGGGAATCTTTTCCCACCTCTGCTGCACTTGCCCACAGGTTCAGACTTTCTGGCATGGTATGGTAGAAGTCATGTCCTCTACATTACAGACACCAATACCCATGTATCGAGGATGTGTGTTTTTTTGTTGGAAATCCCTACACGTAATGGTAGGGGAATTCTTGATTATTCCCCATGGTACCTAACAATGGTAATCAGCAATTGTATGCTAGCAGTACAGTGGATGGGTAATAGGGCCCCAACAGTAGCTCGAGGGGGATAGCCTCTTAGAAAATATGCCTATGTGTAATATGATGCCTCCCATCAGATTGTCATCTTTGAAGAATGTTGTCCTCCTTGGAGAGATCCCTTGAAGATGGCAAAGTAGACTTATAAGTTCTCTTGTAAAGAAGCCCTGGGTTTACTAAGCAGTCGTCATCAGACAGTCTGTATTAGTTACGAGCCTCTTACTACTGAACAGAGACATGTGTTTATAGGTCTGAGTTACTTGCTCTCATCTGAGATATGTACTTTGTCACTGTGATGGTATATAGTTCTAACTGCTATACAGTTGATTGACCATTGTGACTGAATGTAATACTACTTTCTATTATGTTGATTGTGATCAGTGCAATAAACAGATTTTGCACAGCAAAAACCATATATAGAGGTGACTAGGACACACTCATGCTCAAATTTCAGTAATGTTTAAAGTGAGTAATCTTATGCCTTTTATTAGACCAACAAGTAATTTTTGTTATAAAATGGCAAGATGAAATCCAGCAAGCTAATCAGCTATGGCCAGTCACATGACAGTGCAGTGATATTGCCCACCACATACGTTCAGCCTGGCATTAGCCTGTTAACATACCCCTGTGCTGCTAAACCTCTGCAAACATTGTGGCAGCCATGTTTTCCCCCTCACTAAGGGCAGCATGATGTGAACACCCAGTTGCATTCATAGCTGCTCCCCACTTTATTTATTTATTTAGTTTTCAGAAATACCTTTGAGCCAGAGGCTCATTTACAGATGTTCCAGGTCAGAAACAAGATATAAAGTAAAACAGATACAGTCATTTGTGGGATGTAGATAAGACAAAATAAGAAGAGTTACAACAGTGCAAGTAAAGGTAAGGAGAACATAGCCAGACTTGTTTTAACAACAATTATTTTTCTCTAAGAGCAATGCGGATAAGGCATCAGTTTTGCCTTAATACAGGGAGAAAGTGCATAGAAAGGCAGGAGGAGAAGATGATTAGGTGGATGGGTCCATCCTGCGGGGAGTATAAGGGGAGAGGAGGGGGGAGACATGAGTGAAGAAGAAGTAAAGGGTGGCATGGGTATAGCTAAAGTTTACGTGGTTAGTAAAGGGGTGGTATAAGATAAAGGTAAGGAAGGCATAGGCAGGAATAAAAGGGCAGCCATGGGAGCCAGAGGGAGAGGGGATAATTGGGGAGTAGAAGGGGGGTGGGAGGGGGAAAGGTAGAGCAGTTAGTGGGATAAGAAAGGGGGAAGTAGCACTAATGAGTCAAAGGAAGGCCTGGGGAAACTACAATAGTGTTTGGTTTATAAAGATAGGAGAGGGGGAATAGTGGGGACCTAGGAAACTAATGGGCAAGTGAAGAGACCGGGGAGTAGTTATAACTAAGTGAATTGTGAAGCTAGATAAGCTAGATGAGGTAATGCAAGATATTAGGTCCTGCAGTTGCAGCCACTGGTAGATGCAAGTAGCGCATGAAGTTTAGTTTTTAACGGTCCAAGCTTGTTTTCCTTCTATACATCTTCCCCGAGGGAGTTTAGCCATGAAGGCACATGGTATTCAAAAAACCACTGACCTTGCAAGATCAGGCAGAAAGGGACCTTTAGTGAGTGGTTGTTCATGCCCCTAGTACTTCTGGTGGAGTTAGGTAGGCTTAGTAGGTTTCCGAACTCTGGTGGGGGGTAAGCCCAAGGGTGGATTTCTTGGCCGGAAGGCAGAATTGATATTGTATTATACTGTCCAAGTTAAGTCAACCAGACTGTACATACAATTCACATGAATGGGTCATCCGGTTAGTGCCCAGTACAATCCAACAGGCATTGTTAAGAGTAGTCTTGATCCGTTTAAGAGCCATGGGAGTTACAGCTCCATATACCACTAGGACATAATCGATGATTGACAGCACAGAGCCTGTAAGTGCAATTTTTAGAGCTTCATTGGTTAGGCAGTGTTTGTTTCTGTAGAGCATGCGTAATTTAACATTTGCAGTCTTAGCTACCAGATCAATACGTTGAGTATACAACAGTGTGTTGTCTAATGTTACTCCAAGATATTTGAAGTTTTATACCATTTTAAGGGGGAAAAATTAAGATTGTTGTGTATTTGTAGCTGGAAGGACTTACAATATGTCTGTTATAGACATATGCAAATATCATGGTTTTCGTCTTTTTGTAATTTATCAGTAATTTGGATTTGAGGAATCATTGCTCTGCTGAAGAGAAATTAGACTGAATTTGACTTTCTAGTTCAGTAGAGTCAGAGTGGCTTGAATAAAGCACCACATCATCTGCGTACAATAATACATTGTCTGGAAGAATTGTCGAGTACCTAGAGGCCAGAGGGGCACAGGACCCAAGGTAGCATGGATTCACAGCAGGAAGGTCATGCCAGATGAATCTAATAGATTTCTTTGATTTGGTGACCAAAGTAGTAGATCAGGGAGGGGCTGTGGACATGGCCTACCTAGACTTTAGCAAGGCATTTGACTCAGTCCCACACAAAAGATTAATATACAAGTTAGCCAGCCTGGGAGTGGGTCCCAAGAAGATAGCTGAGTAAAGAATTGGCTTAAGAATAGGACACAGAGGGTAATAGTAAATGGATTCCACTCTGAAGAAAGCAGGGTTACTAGTGTGGTGCTGCAGGGTTCAGTATTAGGACCGGTTTTCTTCAATGTCTTTATAAGCGACATTGCAGAGGGACTGGAAGGAAAAGTATGTCTCTTTGTAGATGACACAAAGATCTGCAACAGAGTTGATGCACAAGGTGGGGTGGAAAGGATGAGAAGGGACTTGACAAGGTTAGAGGAATGGTCAAATGTATGGCAGCTTAGATTTAATGCTAAGAAGTGCAAGGTAATGCACCTGGGAAATAAAAACCCAGGGGAAGAGTACACAATGGGGGTGAGATACTAACAACAACAAAAATGGAAAGGGACCTGGGGGTAGTCATATCAGATGACCTAAAGGTGGGCAAGCAATGTCAGAGGGCAGTAAGGAGGGCTGGGGGATAATGGGATGCATAGGGAGAGGCAGCACCAGTAGAAAATAGGAAGTTGTTATCCCTCTGTACAGACAGCTTGTGAGACCCCATCTGGAGTACTGTGCACAGTTCTGGAGACCCAGCCTCTGCAAGGACATAGGCAAGATGGAAGCTGTCCAGAGGAGGGCAACTGAAATGGTGCAGGGTCTGCACTGGAAGACATATGAAGAGAGACTAAAGGAGCTTAATATGTATAGCCTCGAGGAAAGGAGGGAGGGGGGGACAATATAGAAATGTTCAAGTACCTCAAAGGAATCAACAAAGTCCAAGAGGGTAGCATCTTTCAAAAAAAGAGGTGTGCAAGAACAAGGGGGCACAATTTGAAGATAGAGGGGGCGGCTCAGAGGTAATGTAAAGAAGAATTTTTTCACACAGAGGGTTGTGGATGCATGGAACGGCCCTCCGGAGGAGGTTGTGGAGTCAAAAACAGTGATTGAATTCAAGCATGCATGGGACAGCCATAAGGCAATTGTAGGGGTTGGGGGTAGAAAGACGTAGGCTGCTGGTTAACTAGGATCTGCAGCTTATCCATTAGGTAGGGAAATGGGCAGACTAGGTGGGCCAAGCAGTCCTTATCTGCCATCAAATTATATGTTTCTATGTTTCTGTGTCTGGTACAGCCAGTGGAAGTGGTTAAGGAAAATACTAAAGAGTAGGAGGCCAAGAATGGAACCTTGTGGCACCCCTGTTGCAACAGGCCAACTTTCAGAGAGGACATTTTGGAATTTTACTTTTTGCTTGCTCCCTGAGAGGTAGCTCCTGAACCAAGCATCTGACTCAGTAGAGAGGCCCATAAGGGATAATTGGTTAAGAAGCAGTTTGTGGTTAGCAGTGTCAAAGGCCTTGCTGAGGTCTATATAAGTTACCCCCCCCAAGAGTCCTCGGTCTAAAGCATTGTGAATGTATCCAGTAAAGTCAGCTAGAGTGGTAGTGGTGCTATGCTGCTTCTGGAAGCCATGCTGCTGTTGGCACTGCAGTTGGTATTTGTCTAGGAGGTTCATTAATTGATCATCAATGATGCGTTCAAGCATTTTAGAAAGAGAGGGAAGTATTGATATTGGCCTATAATTTGAATGGATGGTTCTATCACCATTTTTGTAGACAGTTGTAACCACTGTGGATTTCTAAAGTCAAGGAAATTTACCAGAAGTAAGGGATAAAATCATAATTTTGGTAGAGGGAATGAGAATAATATCATGGGTGAGCTCAACAAGCTTGAGATTGAGCACATCGCTACTGGCTCTAGACTTGCCAAGCGCTTTAGAAAAGTACTTTTTGGCCTTGGCTGGGGTGATAACTTTCAGGAAGATGGGGGGAGGAGAGCTAGGGAGGGACACAGGGCCATGTGTAAGATTGTTATCATTCGAGGGTTATAGGAATCTAGGAGGTAGGACACTGCTGAGGTAGGTGAATGCCTTATTAAATATATTGGTGATAATTTTGGCATCCTGGGTTGGAGTACCCTCAACATTTAGTATGGAGAGTGGGGTCTTACTTGTTTTACCTGACAGCATTTTAACTTCTCTGTGTTTCATCAGTTGTAAGAGCTTGGGGGAGATCCAAAAGTTATTGGATTTACAAAGTAGTGAAATGATGGAATCACTTCTGAAGGAAAGAACTGTTGAGTACCTAGAGGCCAGCGGGGCACAGGACCCAAGGCAGCATGGATTCACAGCAGGAAGGTCATGTCAGATGAATCTAATCAATTTCTTTGACTGGGTGACCAAAGAAATAGACTAGGGAGGGGCTGTGGATATGGATTACCTAGACTTTAGCAAGGCATTTGACACAGTCCTGCACAAAAGATTAATAATCAAGTTAGCCAGCCTGGGAGTGGGTCCCAGGGTGGTAGCCTGGGTAAAATCATTGACTGGAAAACAGGACACAGAAGGTAATAGTAAATGGAGTGCACTCTGAAGAAAGGGGGGTTACTAGTGGGGTACCACAGGTATCATTACTGGGTCCAGTCCTTTTTAATGTCTTTATAAGTGACATTGCAGAGAGACTGAAAGGAAAAGTATGTCTATTTGCAGATGACACAAAGATCTGCAAAAGGGTTGATACGCAAGATGAGGTTGAAAGGATGAGAAGGGACTTGGCAAGGTTGGAGGAACAGTCAAATCTATGGCAGCTTAGATTCAACGCAAAGAAGTGCAAAGTAATGCATCTGGGAAATGAAAACCCAGGGGAAGAGCATACAATGGGGGTGAGATACTGGCAACAACAAAAATGGAAAGGGACCTGGGGGTAGTCATCTCAGATGACTTAAAGGTGGGCAATGTGAGAGGGCAGTAAGGAGGGCTGGGGGGATACTGGAATGCATAGGGAGAGGCATCACCAGTAGAAAATAGGAAGTTGTTATCCCTCTGTAGTTGGTGAGACCCCATTTGGAGTACTGTGTGCAGTTCTGGAAACCCCATCTCCGCAAAGACATAGACAGGGTGGAGGCTGTCCAGAGGAGGGCAACCAAAATTGTGCAGGGCCTACACCAGAAGACATACAAAGAGAGACTAAAAGAGCTTAATATGTATACCCTCAAAGAAAAGAGGGAGAGGGGGAACATGATAGAAATGTTTCAAGTACCTCAAGGGAATCAACAAAGTCCAAGAGGGTAGCATCTTTCAAAAAAAGAGATGTGCAAAAACACAGGGACACAATTTGAAGATAGAGAGGGGATGGCTCAGAGGTAATGTGAGGAAGTATTTTTTCATGGAGAGGGTTATGGATGCATGGAACAGCCTTCCTGAGGAGCTCATGGAGTTAAAAACAGTGGGGGAATTCAAAAATGCATGTGATAGACATAAGGCAATTCTAGTGGGGGGGTAGGAGGAAGGAGACTATTGGTTAACTAGGATCTGCAGCTTATCCATTGGGTAGGGAAAAGGGCAGACTAGGTGAGCCAAGCAGTCCTTATCTGCCATCAAAAGCTATGTTTCTATGTTAAGTGTAAAGCAAAGGTCTTCTGCAGTGTCTAGGAAGCTCCTGTCTTGGAGTCTTAGGTGTTCTTTAAATCCCCATTGTTTCCCTTTTTTCAGAAGTCTGTTGGTGACAGTTTTAGATGAAACCTTGGGAGACTTATTTCACCAGCTGCAAAGGACAGGTGACAGCTAATATTCTTCAAGTGAAACTACCTCTGGTTGGACGCTGCAATACTGAACATAGGATTTGCAAGAAAGCGAGTTGTGCTCACAACAGAGGGAGGTGAACCTTACAATTGTCTTTGGTTTGTATCAAATATTCTGCAGGTGGAGGCTACTTCTAACTGAAAGGTGAAATAAGGAACTTAGAATTATCAGGAAAAGACAGTCTTTCAATTAACAGAGGGAGGTGGATCTAGCTTTACTTTTGTTATAATTCTTAAGATTTTCAGTGCAGGAAGAGTTTAAAGCACAGCTGACTTATTTTGGGGCTGACTGCTTTCAGAGCACAAACCACCAGGCTGTTTTGGGGCTGGGGAAGTTTACCTGTGTCTGACTTGGATGTCTGGATTTGTCTCTGTTTGATTAGCAGGGTATCTTCTCTGTCAAATTGTTGTGTAGGGCATCTTGCTGACAGGAAGGCACTAATCGCAGCGGTGGGTCAGAGCTTTTAGCTGATTGTTTTGTGAGGGCACAGTTTAGGCCCAACGCCTTCCCACCCCTCACTCCACCCACCCCTGGAAATAGTTCCTTTATACCTGGGGTTCTGACATCATTTTCTCAAGAGTGCAAGGTGCAGATCACTGTCATATCCTATTTAGAACACTGCACTGACAATATAAGCATACACATTGTATAGTATATATATTTCTATATTACAAACCAATCACACACACACACACACACACACACAGACAAAAAAAAAGTAGATAAACATGTGGGGAGTAGTGCAATGCAATGGCTGTGGGGCAGCAGTCTTCCAGGAGTCTTTCTGGAGGTTGAGATGCTGCCCTATTTGCAGACAACTCTCTGCCCTGAGGAAGGAAGTTGCCTGTCTTCAGGCCACACTGGACAGTAGTAAGGGAACCTTCCCCCAGACCACACTGGATGGTAGGAAGGGAACCTCCCCCATCCAGGGAGCACCAGAACCACCACCACTACCTCAGAGGTTGCGAAGAAATTACAGCAGTTGGACCACAGTGGGCTCAGGGAGGATGAGGATGGTGGAACAGAGGCACACCCAGTCAGTTGTTCCACTCCACAATCCATACACCATTCTGGGGGAGCACAGCTCCCCTATGGATGCACCCACAGAGGAGATTAAGGAGGCTGAGGTCAACTGTCACAAGGGAGGCCCACAGGAAAGAGGCAGAGGACACAATAGGGAAAGGAAGCAGCTCCTGGTGGGGGACTCTATTATTAGGGGGCTAGAACTGGGGGGAGCAGGGAAAGCTGAAGTAAGGTGCCTGCCTGGTGCCATGGCTTGGAGGGACAGGAAGTGCATCCTCAGGATCACGAGAACAGTTGCACAGGAGTCTGAGCTGGACATCATTGTCCACCTAGGGACAAATGACTTGGCTCATTATGAGATTAGAGCAGTGCAGAAGGACTTTGTAGAATTGGGGAGGGGCCTAAGACAAGTAGCACACACAGTATCCTTCCCAGAGGTGCTGCCAGTCAATGGCATGAGCGTAGTGAGGGTACTTTGCACCATGCAGTTTAATGAATGGTTGAAAAGATGGTGTGGAGCACAGGGATTTGACTTCATTGGGGACTGGGGTTCCACCTGGAGGGACTCCAGCCTATACTGGCAGGATGGTCTGCATCTGTCCAGGAAGGGAACGAGTCTTTTGAGCAATCGGTTTAAATGCTGCATTGGCAAGCTTTTAAACTAGTAAAGGGGGGAGGCACTGATAAGTAGCAGGAAAATCCCAGCCTCTCCCTACAAAACAGGGTACTAAATGAGAAAAAGACTGAAGTAGAAAGGTCAGTGGGGGATGCTGCAACAGAAGGTAAAGCCATCAAAAAATGGGGAGCAATGAGTACCAATGCCCATAGTCTGAGTAACAAGCTTCCTGAATTAGTGGCCTTGATGGAGGAGGAACATCTGGATATCGTGGCAGTCACAGAAACATGGTACACACAAAACCATGACTGGGACGTAAACATACCAGGATACACTATCTACAGGAGGGACAGGAGGGTAAAAGAGGAGGAGGAGGAATAGCTCTTTACATAAGGGAAGGAATCAAAGCAACAGAACAAAAGGGTAAACAGGGAGGAGAAGAAGCACTGTGGGTAAATTTGGAGACTGGCAATGGCACCACAATCCGCACAGGGTTGTATATAAAGCCCTTCTCAGGGGAGGAAATGGACAAGGAAATGATAGAAAGTATACTTAGAATGGCAGAAAAGGGAGATATTGCTGATGGGTGATCTGAATATGCCAGATGTTAGCTGGAGTGCAGTTGCAGCAGCCACTGATGAGGAGAGGTTATTCTAGATGCACTACAGGGGCATGCCTTAGACAACTAGCATTGGAGCCCACTCAAGAGGGAGCAATCTTAGACCTGTTCTCTCAAATGGAGATGAAGAGAGGATCACAGATGTAGAAGGGTAGCCATCTAGGAACTAGCAACCATCGAACAGTATGGTTCACAATAAACACAGCAATAGAGTCAAGCCATACAAAGGCAAAAGTACTGGACTTTAGGAGGGCTGACTTTGCCAAAATGGGTGCATGCCTAAGGAATGCACTAGCAAATGGGCAGGAAGGAGGGGTGGAAGAACAATGGGGAATAATAAAAACTGCCATCACAGAGATAACAAGTCTATGTGTGAAGCAAATAAACAAAATGAAACAATGTAAGAAACCACTATGGTTCTCAAAGGAAGTGGCAGTGAAGGTTCAAGAGAAAAAGAAAGCATTCAGGAAGTACAAGGAATCTCAGAAGGAGCAGAACAGAGAACTGTATCAGTTAAAGCAAAAGGAAGTTGGGAAGGCAGTCAGAAACAGCAAAGGCCCAAACCAAAGAGAAGATAGCCAACTCAGTTAAGAAGGGGGATAAAACCTTTTATAGGTACATCAGGGAGCAAAGGAAGACTAAGGGAAGAATAGTGAGGCTTAATAAAGGGAGGAAGGGTGGGCGTGGGTGACTGTGAAAAGGCAGAGATACTAAACAAATATTTTGCTCAGTGTTTACAAAGGAAGAGGGGGAGGTACCTAAAACAAACAGTAGAAACACTCTGGATACAGAAGTTGATACCAGCCCATTTATAGAAAAAAGGGTTCTGAAAGAACTCTTAAAACTGAAGGTGGACAAAGCAATGGGGCCTGATGGGATTCATTCCAGAATTCTAAAAGAACTAAGGGTAGAACTAGTGACACCACTGATTACCCTCTTTAACAAATGATGGGAGGATGGTGTGGTACCTGAGGACTGGAGGAGGGCAGATGTGATTCCCCTTCACAAAAGTGGGAGCAAGGCAGAAGCAGGAAACTACAGACCTGTTAGTTTAACCTCAGTGGTAGGGAAAATGATGGAATCACTTCTGAAGGAAAGAATTGCCGAGTATCTAGAGGCTAGAGGGGCACAGGACCCAAGGCAGCATGGATTCACAGCGGGAAGCTCATGCCAGACAAATCTGATAGATTTCTTTGACTGGGTGACCAAAGTAGTAGATCAGGGAGGGACTGTGGACATGGCCTACCTAGACTTTAGCAAGGCATTTGACACAGTCCCACACAAAAGATTAATATACAAGTTAGCCAGCCTGGGAGTGGGTCCCAAGATAATAGTCTGGGTAAAGAATTGGCTGGAGAATAGGACACAGAGCGTAATAGCAAATGGAGTCCACTCTGATGAAAGGGGGGGTTACTAGTGGGGTACCCCAGGGTTCAGTATTAGGACCGGTTCTCCTCAATGTCTTTATAAGCAACATTGCAGAGGGACTGGAAGGAAAAGTATGTCTCTTTGCAGATGACACAAAGATCTGCAACAGATTTGATGCACAAGGTGGGGTGAAAAGGATGAGAAGGCACTTGGCAAGGTTAGAGGAATGGTCAAATGAATGGCAGCTTAGATTCAATGCTAAAAAGTGCAAGATAATGCATCTGGGAAACAAAAACCAAGGGGAAGAGTACACAATGGTGGGTGAGATATTAACAACAACAAAAATGGAAAGGGACCTGGGGTAGTCATATCAGATGACCTAAAGGTGGGCAAGCAATGTGAGAGGGCAGCAAGGAGGGCTGGGGGGATATTGGGATGCATAGGGAGAGGCATCACCGGTAGAAAACAGGAAGTTATTATCCCTCTGTTCAGACATCTGGCGAGACCCCATCTGGAGTACTATGTGCAGTTCTGGAGACCCAATCTCCGCAAAGACATAGACAGGATGGAAGCTGTCCAGCGGAGGGCAACTAAAATGGTGCAGGATTTACACTGGATGACATATGAAAAGAGACTTAAGGAGCTTAATATATGTAGCCTCAAGGAAAGGAGGGAGAGGGGGGACATGATAGAAACTTTCAAGTACCTCAAGGGAATCAACAAAGTCCAAGAGGGTAGTATCTTTCAAAAAAAGAGGCATGCAAGAACAAGGGGGCACAATTTGAAGATGGGGGAGCGGTTCAGAGGTAATTTAGGGAAGTATTTTTTCACACAGAAGGTTGTGGATGCATGGAACGGCTTCCGGAGGAGGTTGTGGAGTCAAAAACAGTGGAGGAATTCAAACATGCATGGGACAGTCATAAGGCAATTCTAGGGGTTGGGGGTAGGAAGAAGTAGGCTGCTGGTTAACTAGGATCTGCAGCTTATCCATTAGGTAGGAAAATGGGCAGACTGGGTGGGCCAAATGGTCCTTATCTGCCATCAAATTTTATGTTTCTATGTTTCTATGAATGGTCGCTAAGGGAATCTGGGAGGACTCGGTCGTTATCTGCCATCAAATTCTATGTTTCTATCAATTCTAGTGGGTGGGGGTAGGAAGAAGTAGGCTGCTGGTTAACTAGGATCTGCAGCTTATCCATCAGGTAGGGAAATGGGCAGACTGGGTGGGCCAAGCGGTCCTTATCTGCCATCAAATTCTATGTTTCTACGTTTCTATTGAGCTTGTTATTCTCTCTGGCCAGTTAGTGATAAGCCAGACAATTAGCGAGCAAGTTCCTGTATGGTAATTTATCGAATGGGGGAGTTCACCAATTGACCCATGTTGAGAGTGGATAGAGCATATTTAAATGGTTCTGCTTCTGGGGATGACCAGTTGATGTTAAAGTCATCCATCATTATTAGTTCTGCATTCTGACAATGGTCAGACAGGAAGACGTGAATAATTTTAAAGCTGCTAGTTTGGTCCTTGTGGGAGATATATACCAATAGCATGGTTAATACTTTACCATTAGTTCCTAGTAGAATTTTTATCACTTGGAGTTGAGTGTTGCAGCTGATAGTGATGGGAGGTAACATTTGACCCAGGAGGTGCTCTTTTAAGTAGAGAACACAGCCACCCCCATATTTGCCAACCCTGTCAAGCCTGAACGATGTGTAGCCTGGTAGTTGAATGCCTGTGTCTGCAATCTTCGGATTAAGCCAGGTTTCAACAACTGAGAGAATATCAGGCTGGTGTTGGGTAACCCAGAATTGTAAGAAAGTCAAGTTTTGCCAGGAATCTGCAAATATTAATGTAGGCTAGAGTGAAGTCACCGTGGTTTCTGGGCAGAGCTGTAGAGCATGTAATGGGACCAGGGTTGGGGTGGATATTCCTGGAGAGAAGTAAAGGTAGCTAAGCCATTCACATCACCTGCCACTTTAGGTTCGCTAATACCTGCAACCTTTTAAGTTTTTTTGATTTGCAAAGCTTAATTATAGTACTGGTAATCATCTGCTTAGTGAGTGATGGGGAGAGAGGATACACATGACACCCTTTATTCACTGCCAGATTGGGGTGCAGTGGAATTTTGCAGGTTTCTTGCCCTGGGGCGGAGGTTGATTTGGGGCCATGTGGTTAGGCAGCATTTAAATTTTTATGGTTGAGGTATCATTTATAGTCGACTCAGGTTTCATTGTTAAAGGATGAGCAAGTATCTGGCAGCCTGATCATCAACTATCAAAAAACAAAATCCATGATCTTTGCACACCGACAAAGTCCTCATAGCCAGTAGGTTCTCCTAATCAAAAACAAACAAGACGCCCCACTTAAACATGTTACATGTTTTAAATACCTGGGAATTACATTTGACACCTCCCTCTCCTACAATCATCATATACAACTTCTCTCCTCTGCTGTTAACACTAGAGTGGGTATCTTCTACAGACTTAAACACTGCTTACCCACCCAGGCCAAGCAACTCCAATTACAACTTCAACTACAATTCAAAATTTAAATCGCATGGGGGATATGGTTTTACAGAATAGTGTAGCTAGGTCATGGAATGGTTTGTCTTGTGAAATTATTGAAATTTCTGACTTGTATACTTTTAAGCATGAATTGTTTAATTATTTAAATGTTAGTTGTAATTGTTATTAATTTTTGTCATTGTATTGTGTGTTTTTGTTATGTTTGATGTTTTTGTATGACAACACAGGTATTTGTTGAAAATGGGGATTAATTTCCCAACAGATAAACCTGTATAAAAATAAATTTTAAACAAACAAACAAACAACTTGCAGTCACCTCTTCTATCCTCTCGCTAATAGACTACGGGATAGTGATATACAGCTCTGCGGATCCACAGCCCTTCGTAGCATCAACACTGCTTTGAATAAAGCTTGCCGCCTAGTCACCGGGTGTGACAGATTAACACATACCTGTGAGCTCTACGCTCTGGCTGGTTGGCTAAACTTCCAAGGAAGACTTAAGTACCACTCCTGCGTTCTAGCGAAAAAGATCCATCTCCAGCTGGTGCCCATTGTCCTTCTCCCAATAGTCAGCGTAGCCCCCCCCAGGCGTAACACTAGACTCGCAGCATCCTCTTCATTCCTGGTCCCCCACTATAGAACATCCCTTGGGTAAAGATAATTCCGCTACCGTGCCTCTCTTTGGCTAAACACTCTATCCCCCCATCTCTCAGACCCTTAACCTCTCCCAATTCAAATCAGCCCTCAGAGTACAACTCCTGGAATCAGAAAAATGCAACTGTGGCTAACTTCCTGCCCTCCTCTGGTATTTTCATACCCACAATAAAATGACACAGGGTCTCGATAGATCCCAAGAGTCAGCATCATTTACCTCTCTGACAAGAGTTACCCTGTATTGATGCCTGCTACTACCACCAGTTAACTAAGATTATGCTTGGACTGCACTTGCAGTACTGTTTTACGAATTTCTGTTTACTGTGTGTTTTCAGTATTTGTCTACCCTCCACCCTCTGTAACCGATGTGGAGCCTTTGCAAAAGAGTCTGTGACTCAAAGGATTGTAATTCTGATTGTATCCAATAAAATAAAAAAATTAAAAAATACAGTCAGAAAGCTAACTGTTCTTATTAGGAGCATTGTGTTAGCTGGCAGGGCCGCTGAACAAGAAGACTACCAAGCTGGATAGGAGGTTGCGTGGAAAACTGCAGTCACCTGAATCAAGACAAAAAGATGCCGGACTGTTTTTTTCTGAAATCCTTTATTTCCAGTTATAGGCACAGAGCCCTTTACTTTTTCTTATTTTCTATTCCCAATTTAAAACTGAGCAATGATTACAGAAAGATGGGAATGACGGTCACTGAAAGACGCAAGCAGAGATCACGTTTTCACTTGCGATCACTGTCCTGTTCCTCTACTTAGTTTAGAACACACTACACAAAACACAGCTCCACAAATATAATGAAAATAAATGTAATTATATTTTAGAGCTTGGTGTGTTTGTGTAGAAATTCCACAAATACAGAAACAGCATTCGCTGAGAGCTGTGAGTGGAGATCGCACTTTCACCTTCACTCGAGATCATTGTCCTGTTCCTCTATCTGTTTCAATACACAGCTTCACAAATCCAATGAAACAAGCTGCAAGGGATATTTTTAGAGACTGTTGCCTGTGTGAATGGGGATGGGGGGATTGGGGAACAGACTACCTGAAAAGCATCAAAACCACCCAAACTACTAGTATGGCAGCCTCATGTGGACAAACTACTAAAGCAAAGGCAAACATACAGCATAGTTCTAATAAGAGAAGGGAGTAGCTGAGCAATCTTGTACATACATTTTTTTTATGTTATACATACCTAATCATGATTATTTGAATTACTAAACATATTTAAAAAAACAAAAGCCATTTTATATGCACAATAAAACACTCTAGGTGTGCACTGTGCTAGATCATTGCACTTCTCTGGTGGTTGAAACACAAATCACCTGGGGTGTGTAGTGATCTAACACAACGCACACCCTGTCATGTCTTATTGCTAGCGTATGCAAGCTTTTAAGCCTAAACAGCGCCCGTCTTCAGGTGATGGCAGATGTTGAGTAAAAACTGACATCACTTGAAAGAAGCATACTATGTAGGCCTGAAAGACAGTGTAATGAAAACTACTTGGTCCAATAAAAGGCAAAGAAAGGCAAATTTATGTATAAGGTACCATACCCCTTGGGCTTAGGCCACCATACAATAATAAGACGAAAAACAAGCATAGTGGTAACTCTTAATACATATTCAAAACAATGCAAACAAAATTTGGCTCAGATTTGTAAATATAGAATGAAACCAGGTATGTAATAATAAAAGGTTAATAAGTATATTTTTAGGGTGATCTTGAAGGCACTTACCAATGGAGCAGATCATACACTCACAGGCAGTAAGCCCCAGAGAAGTGAAGTGGCAACTGCAGCTGCTCTATCCCGTGACTGCTTAAGGGGGGAATGGAGGACCGCGAGCAATGCCTTATCAATAGAGAGGAGAGGATGGTAAAGGAATAAGATACCAGGAGGTCGTTAAGATAATCAGGATTTAGACCATGTACAGCTTTGAATGTCAACAAGAAGAACTTGAAGGTGATATGCCACTGCCACTGGAGAAATAGAACTGGAACCAGAACCAGTAACAGAACATATACAAGTCCAGAACCAGTACCACCACTAGGGTCAGTGCCAGGGTTTGTGTGACACAATAAGAGTACTCTGTTTTTATGTTGTTTTGGGCATGCAGCTCAGGCAACATATTGGGGCTGCTTGAAGTGGAAGAGCAGGTTTTGGAGGTGCAGTTGTGTAGTGGCCAGTGGCGCCACTGCTTTTTCGGGCTTGGCTGTGTGGCGCGAATGAGATTGCATGCTGTCTATGACAGCAGTTGCAAAGCATGCCATCAACTTGAAACATTTTAGCCGCTGCAATGAGGGAGCTCCACCTCATTGCAGGGCATGCCTTCCCTGGTGTAACATTTCAATGAGACATGGCAGGCAGCTGTGCCACCCGCCTCTCACAGTCCCCAGAAAAGCAGACGTCAGGGGTGCCCAGTCACCCTGTCAGCATCACCATGCCCCCTTCCCCAGTTCATTTGCCGATGTGGAGCCCAATCCCTGTCAGCATCATGTCCCGTGCCAGTTGTTTGCTGAGGGGGGGTGTTCAATCCCCCTCAGCATCATTCCCCCCTCTGCCAAACACCCTTTTTGATTTGCTGATGGGGTGCCCAATGCCTATTGGCTCCAGACCTCCCACCCCAAATCAAGCAGGTGGCATGCTGGGAGCCCATCCCAGCATGACAAATGTACCTGTCAAAGGAAAAAACCTTCCTGCGATGTTTAATTTTTTTTTTAAACTTGTAAAGTAGAAAATGGTCCCTCACTGTCTACGGCCCCCTCCCCCAACCCACCCACCACTGTGCACCCCACCTCCCACACACCCTCACCCCATACTTACCTCCGTGACCTAGTGCGATGATCTTCCGTGGACCGGGAACATGCCTGGGCTCTTCAAAGCCGACCGCGAACTGAAGTGCCGGTATGCTGTATAATGGCATAAATGTTTTTTTTTCTACTTTGGTGTACAGTATATCTTGGGCATTTTGGAGAGTTTTGACACCAAATTTTCAACATGGGTTTATTGGGACCCCTTCTCATAAATTCAGTCACTGTTATGGTGTTATTCGGTCCTGAAAGGTGATTTTGCGCTCATTGCACAGAATCACCTTTCAGGACTGAGTAACGAAATGACGGTGCCACTGTTCATGAGGTGGGCTCTCAAAAAGCGTATGTTACAAATTTGGTGAAAAGAAATCCCAAAAAATGTTTTACAACCGTGCAACGCACGCTTGTAACTTCACAAATCTGTAATATTTTCACTCCAGATTTTCAACATTGGTATTTTTCCACACTTCCTTATGAACAGTACAGCAGCCATTTTTCACATCCTGGACAAAATGTGTTTTCGCACTTCTGGCACAGAATAGCACAGTCGCTGTGGGAAATCATTGTTTGGGACAGATTAAGAAAATTACAGTGACACTGTTCATAATCAGAGGTCCTAAAATGCCTATGTTGAAAATTTGATGACGAAAGTCCATTAAGTGACTGTGCTATGAGCGTGCGTTGCAGTTTCTACTCACCCTCGTAACTTCACAACTTTGTAATATTTTCACCCCAGATTTTCAACATTGGCATTTTCTCACACCTCCTTATGAACAGTACAGCTGTAATTTTTCACATCCTGGCCAAATTGTGTTTTCGCACTTCCCGTGCAGAATAGCGCGGTTGCTGTGGGAAATCAGTGTTTGGGACAGATTAAGAAAATCACAGTGACTCTGTTCATGAGCAGAGATCCTAAAATGCCTATTGTGAAAATTAGGTGACAAACATCCATAAAATGACTGGTTACAAGCGTGCGTTGTCCAGTTTCCATGCACGCTTGTAACTTTGATAATATTTTATATCTTTCCTCCAGATTTTCACCATTGCCATTTTTTCACACCTCCTTATGAAAAGTACAGTTGTCATTTGTCAAATCCGGCCTGAAATGTAGTTTCGCACATCTGGCTTACAATCGTGCGGTCGCTGTGGGAAATCAACGTTCAGGGCAGATTAAGATAATTATAGAGCCACTGTTCATGAGCAGGGGTACCAAAATGGCTACGTTAAAAATTTGGTGAAATAATTCCACTAAATGGCTGTGTTATTAGCATACTAATATACTAAAATGCCAGCAGAATAGGCCTAATGGTCTTTCGTGTCTGCTCGTTTGGTCAGCCCCCACCCTGGGTGCTGACCTTGCTGTCCCCCTCGCCTTCTCTGGCTTCTCCCTTCCCAGTTCCGGATATTCTTGCTGCATTGGAATTTGCTTCCTGAACCCTTCCCCTGTACCTGTCCCACCCCCTCTTGAACCCCTCCACTGTCTCTGCCTCCACCAGCCCCCTAGGTAGTGCATTCCATGGCTCTACCACCCTCTCAGTGAAGTAGCACCTCCTCCTTTCTCCTGAATCTTCCCCCTCCAGCTTCCACCATGCCCTCTAGTGGCCCTTCCTCCTTCCTTCGAAGCACCCTCACTGTTCCTCCCTATTTACCCTCTTCATGTACCTGAGGACCTCTATCATGTCCCCCGTCCTTCTCTCTTCCAAAGTGTACATGTTTAGCTCTTGAGCCTCTCCTCATAGGTCCTGTCCCCAAGCCCCAAATCATTTTGGTTGCCCTCCTCTGGACCCTCTCCAGGAGGTTAATGTCCCTCTTTAAGTGTGGCCTCCAAAACTGCCGCGGTACTCCAGGTGCGGCCTCACCAACAGTTACACAGAGGAGTATCACTTCCCTCCTTCTGGAGGTGATCCCCTAGCGATGCATCCCAGCATCCTGTTGGCCTTGGCTGCTGCCCTCCTACAAGTCTCAGAGTTGTTCATCTTGACATCCACCACCACCCCAGGTCCCTCTCAGCCATTGAGACTTGTAGTATTTCCCCAGGGTGTACACTTGGCCTGGGTTTCTGCCCCAGGTGGAGTACCTTGCATTTCCTGCATTAAACCTCAGCTTCCACTTTCTAGACCATCTTTCCAGAGCCTCCAGGTCCCCTGCAGGGCCACCCTCCTCCTCCCCATCCACCACTGCCCCCAGTTTGAGTCATCTGCAAAGAGACTCATCTCACTCCTGATTCCTGTCCTTATGTCAGATCGTGGCGTTGAACAGAAGGGGCCCAGGACTGATCCTGTGGGACCCCACTAATGACCCTCCTTGGGAAGAGATTATCCCACCAACTACGACCCTCTGGGTCGGTCCTGGAGCCAATTGCCTATCCATCGGATCATCTGGTTTCCCACCCCATTTCTCTAGTTTATCCAACAGGCCCACGTGAGGAACAGAGTCAAATGCCTTGCTGGAGTCCAGAAAGAGGACATCCACTGGTCTACCCAGGTCCAAGGCACTTGTCACCCAGTCATAGAACTCCACCAGGTTTGTCTGACACGATTTCCCCGGGATGAATCCATGCTGTCTATCGTCCAGGCACCCTGACTTATCCAGGGCCCCCCCTAGCCTCTCCTTGACAATGCCCTCCATCACCTAGCCCACCACTGATGTCAGGCTGACAGGCCTGTAGTTCCCTGCCAGCTCCCTTGATCCTCCCTTGTGAATAGGCACTACATGCGCCACCTTCCAGATGTGATGCACAGTTTTCACACATGCTCGTAACTTCAAGAATATTTAATATTTTCACTCCAGATTTTCAACATTGCCATCTCTTCACACTACTTTATCAATGGTGCAGCGGACATTTTAATGTGGTGCAGAATGGTGCGGTCACTGTGGGAAATTGATGTTCGAGACAGATTAACAAAATCACAGGGACACTGTTCATGAGCAGGGGTCCCAAATGCTTTCATGAGGTGGGGTCACAAACAGGCCATGTTTTAAAATTTGGAGTGCAAATACCAACAAACACCCAGGGCGTTAGGGTTTGTAACCATTATGTCCCACCCTGTACAGACTAACAGGCATCAGGGGTGTGTCTTTGGATTGTCTGCTGTAGTGCTCACGCCATTGGTCCTCCACCCCCACCCTGCAGCCACTGACAGGCATCAAGGTGTGCCTTGAACTCTTCAACCCCAAAGTTCAACCCATTCTCCTATGCTTCACCCATCTCAACGTACTTCCTTATGAAATGGGGTGAGCATAAGGCCTGATGACCCCAAGGCACAATGCAACACTTGTCAGACTCTGCAGGGTAGGGTGAGATGAAATGGCGTGAATGTTATGGCCAGCGACCCAAATGCACACCCCAATGCCTGTCACTCTCTGCAGGGTGTGTTGGGGTTGACGTTGGTTCTATACTTCACTGCTATTCCTACTATGCGTCTCTCTAACTCCTGCACTACCAATGCCAACACCAGCAAGACAACATTCAGCATTGACAAATGCTTGTTATAGTTATAGAACAGATCTGGAACCTGTTCGCCTAACTCATGTAGTTTTATTACAATTTCATATCACTGATGAGCGTAAACTGTGTGAAAGAACATGTTCACCATTTCTAGTCAGAAAGATTAATTACAAATGCCATGACAAGATTATTCTTCTCTTTACCCAGTAAAAGCAATAAGCAACATAACTATTTTCATATGCCCGGTTGTCTTCTTTGTAAGTTAGACTTTTGGATCTAGGGCGCTAGAAGAACTTACCATAAGTAAATTACATGCATACACATTACACATATACATATACATAGAACAACTGCTACAATGCTTGCATATATAAGTAATGGTCCCCAATAACATACTAAAAGCCAGCAGAATAGGCCTGATGGTCTTTCGTGTCTGCCTGGTAGCCAGCCTCCTAAAGGGTGCTCCCTTTTCCACCCCCCCCAGCCCCAGAGAGGGACATCTTCAGCTTCAGTTTCCCCTTGTTCCTGTCCAATCCCTTCTTGAAGCCCTCCACTGTTCCCTCTTTACCAGACTCCCGGGCAGTGCATTCCATGGCTCCACCACTCTTTCAATGAAGTAATGTCTCCTGCATTCACCCCTGTAATTCCCCCCCCCAGCTTCCACTTATGCCCCTGGTTGGTCCCCCCTTCTTTAGTCTGAACATCTCTTTGGCTCCACCCTTGTTTATTCCTTTTACATATTTGAAAACCCCTATCATGCCCCCCTGTTTCTCCTCTCCTCCAGCGAGTACAGTCCAAGCTCTTTCAGCCTTTCCTCGTAAGGCCTCCCTCCCTCTCATGCCCTGAATCATCCTGATTGCCCTCCTCTGGACCCTTTCCAGCAATGCTATGTACTTTTTGAGGTGAGGTCCCCAAAACAGCACACAGTACTCAAGATGCGTTTTGACTAAGGCACTATACAGAGGGAATTTCACCTCCCTCCTCCCCTGGATGTAATTCCCTTGGCTATGCAGCCCAGTATCCTGTTTGCTTTTGCCACAGTTCTTCTGCAGTTTTCAGTGTTATTCATTTTGACGTCTACCACCACCCCTAGATCCCTCTCACTCGATGTAGCTTGCAGTGTGACTCCCTCAGGGAGTATACATGACCTGGGTTTCTGACCCTCAGATGCAGCACCCAACATTTTCCTGCATTAAACCTCAGTCCCCACCGACTTGACCACCCCTCCAGGGTATCCAGGTCCCTCTGGACTGTCTCTCTCGCTTTGTCCCCATCTGCCAGTGCTCTCAGTTTTGAGTCATCTGCAAAGAAACTCATCCTACTCCTAACCCCCTCCCCATGTACGACACATAGGCATTGAACAGGAGTGGCCCCAATACCGAACCTTGGGGGACCCCACTGATGACCTTCCTGGGGGCGGAGACTATCCCACCAATCACTACCCTCTGTATTCGCCCCATTAGTCAATTTTCTACCCATCTGAGCAACTGCCCTCCCACCCTCCCCCCCAGCTTTGTTAGCAGCCCATTGTGGGGTACCGAATCATATGCCTTACTGAAGTTCAGGTAAAGGATGTCCACCAGCCTATGTCGGTCCAGGGCCCCCATCACCCAGTCATAAAAATCTTTGAGGTCGGTCTGACATGATCTCCCCGGGACAAACCGTACTGTTTGTCATCCAGGTGCCCCAACCTTTCCAGCTGCCTCCTGAGCCTCTCCTTGATAATGCCCTCCATTACTTTGCCTACCACAGATGTTAGGCTGACAGGCCTATAATTCCTCTTCTCCTCTCTAGACCCCCCCCCTTGTGGATAGGCATCACATGAACCACCTTACTGTCCTGTAGTCTTTGGCTATTTAATTTTACATGAGAGACTGTCAAATATTAGAAGCAAAGAGCTGATCCCATTTGCTTATCACACTGTAACCCGCTAGCAAGTACAGCTGATACCCGCTGAGAATATCTCACACAGCAGCCAAGTCCCAAGAGCTTGCTCCAGAGAGCCCTTCTGCTTGCAAAGAGACTAGTATATTTACAGTTTGTATCAGGGTTTTTTCCAGGCTGGAGTTGCCCAGAGAGAGGAGCATTTATTACTTATTTATTTGAAAAGTATCGGAATTACAAACCTTTGACTCATAGACTCATTTACAAAGGCTCCACGTCAGTAACATTATAAAACACATTACAATACATCAAGTGACATAGTACATTACATTAAGTGACATAATATTGTACGGTACATTTATTGCAGGTAACATCATTACATCATTTTCGGTGTCTATTATTGTAGTACGTTTGATACAGTGGTGTAATTGTGTATCATGCATGGTTAATGCATAGCATAAAGCAAATTACACAGACAGTGGCCTATAGAAAGTAATAGCTAAGTAGGTCCTTGTGCTACATAGCCTTGTTGTTGGTCTTTTAATTAAGAGTGCAGTCCGGTGGACAGACTTTGTCGCTGAGTAGCCACAGCTAATGTAACACAGCTAGCACAGTTGTATGGCTGTGGGCAGTTACAGGAGTGGGTGGTGAGGAGGTGGTTCCTGAGGGCCACTTTGAAGGCACCAAGTTTGGGGTGACAGGTGACTGATGTGGGTAGGGAGTTGAACCAGGTTGGGGCTCTTACGGGGAAAGATCTCTGTCCTAGGGTAGTCCTAACCCAAGGGATGATTAAGGATGATTTATGCACACTGCAGGTGTGGACTGTGGGGGTAGCAGTGACTAGAGTGACTGAGACTCTTGGGGGTGTTAGCCCTAGTAGGGACTTTTTGGTCATGAGGCAGGTCTGGTACAGGAGCCTTTCCTCGAAATTGAAAATCTGTGTGAGAGAGTACAGGGTGCAGGTGTGTGTTGTTCGGTCCGCTCCAGCTAGGAGCCTTCAGGCTTTGTTAATAACCATTTTTATCTTGTTGATAGCTGTGGCATCTGCAGCAGCATAGACTGGGAGTCCATAGTCAATCAGGGACATGATGGATGAGGTGATGGCTAAGTTCAGGGCTTCCGGTGGTAGGCAGTCTTTGTGGCGGTATAGGAAGCCGATACGCACATTTGTTGCAAATGTGAGTGTGTTTATGTGTGCATGGAAAGTGAGGGCAGTATCAAAGATAACACTGAGATATTTGTATGATTGGACCTGCTCAAGGGTTGGAGGGAACTGGGGAGGATATGCAGGTGGGTATTTTTCAGTTTGCTCTGGTGGTGTGAGAATAACATGGTCTTTTTTTTTTTTTTTTAGGTTCAGGACTAGTCTATGCTCCTTGAACCAGTGCTCAGTTCAGCTGAATGAGTGCTGAAGTGAGGCCCGGAGACTGGTGGGGTTTGTGTGGGAGGCACAGAGGATAGCGTAGTCCGCATATTGAAGGACCTTTCCTGGGTGGGAGGTGGGAAGGGAGTTAAGAAACAGACTAAAAAGTAAAGGGCCCAGAATGGAGCCTTGTGGTACTCCAGAGTGGATGGGATGGGCGCAGGATGGTGTCGTATTAATTCTCACACATTGTGTCCTGGAAGACAGGTAGCTTGAGAACCAGTCCAAAGAGCCTTGGGAGAAACCCACTTGCAGGAGGGTGTCAAGCAGGAGTGGGTGACTGACCGTGTCAAATACCTTGGAGAGGTCAATGAACACGGCTCCTGCCAGTTGTCCCTGCTAGTAGCTAATATGTGCAAGAAAAGAAAGCATACTGAGAAATGGATTCATCATTTCTCGTAAATGGTTGCCTAAAAACATGGTTATTTCCAAATGTCACCACGTAGGAGTGGTGTTGTGGTAGCTGGTGATTTTCATAATACTATTTCATAAAAGTGCTAGATAAGTGAGAGACTGAGGTGTTAGATGTGTGAAGAAAAAAGTTATATGTGTGAGGCCAAGGTATTAGATGTTTTAAAAATGAAATGTGTGAAAATTAAAAGAGGCAAAGGTGACTTCTGGGTTAGTATGTAATATATCTGATTTTAATACATTTAGAAATGGAAATTAGAGGGCTTAGGCCTTGTTAGTTTTCAAGGTCCTCTTTTGGCTGGCTTGGCCTAGAATGCTTTGCCTTGGCTTACTTGTACTCAGGCCCAGGTCCTGGGGAAAGATTTACATGGTATCACCACTGGATTGTTGTCCAGTGCAGAGCACATAGAACCTGCATGACATGGTCGCTTTGAGAAGTTCCTACTACCACCCACTCCACATCATTCTGGATCAACTGCAGGTGGCACAACTATTCTCCAGATAACCCTAAGTACATAGAAACATAGAAACATAGAATCTGATGGCAGATAAGGACCACTTGGCCCACCTAGTCTGCCCAGTTCCCTACCTATTGGATAAGCTGCAGATCCTAGTTAACCAACAGCCTACTTCCTCCTACCCCCCACTAGAGTTGCCTTATGTCTGTCCCATACATTCTTGAATTCCTCCACTGTATTTGACTCTATGACCCCCTCAGGAAGGCTGTTACATGCATCTACAACCTTCTCTGTGAAGAAATACTTCTTCACATTACCTCTGAGCCATCCCCCCTCTATCTACAAATTGTGCCCCTAGCTATCCTCTTGGACTTTGTTGATTCCCCTGAGATATTTGAAAGTTTCTATCATGTTCCCTCTCTCCCTCCTTTCCTCAAGGCTATACATCTTAAGCTCCTTTAGTCTTTCTTCATATGTCTTCCGTTGCAGACCAAGGTTTGGTTGCCCTCCTCTGTACAGCCTTAACGCTATCTATGTCTTTGTGGAGATGGGGTCTCCAGAATAGTACACAGTACTCCAGATGTGGTCTTACCTACTGTCTGTACGGAGGGCCAACAACTTCCCGTTTTCTACTGGTGATGCCTCTCCCTATGCATCCCGGTATCCCCCAGGGCTCCTTACTGCCTTCTCACATTGCTGGCCCACCTTGAGGTCATCTAATATAACTACCCCAGGTCCCTTACTGCCTTCTCACATTGCTGGCCCACCTTCAGGTCATCTGATATGACTACCCCCAGGTCCCTTTCTTTTTTTGTTGTTGTCAGTATCTCACTCCCCATTGTGCACTCTACCCCCAAAGCATTGTAGTAGACTAGCCTAGAGGTACTGTAACAAAGGCATGGACTATGGTCACCTGATCAGTGGGCACAACGTGTGGCTTGATGCTGCACAGATGGTGAAAGCCATTTTGGACTGCAGTCGACACCTGCTTCTCTAATGTCAGATTGTTTGCTCATGGTGACCCACTGATTCCTTACCACATCCACAGCTCTGAGTGGTTGACCACTTAAGGAGGGTAAGCACACCACACTGCCCATCACTGATGACCCACGCTGAGCTGGTTTGAGAGTCAAGACTTCCATCTTACCAAAGCTGGGACACAATCATTTGGAGGCCATCCAAGCATTGATCTCGCCAAAGCACTGCAGTAGAACAGAGGTCACACTTCTCCCAGCAGGAGTGCAGGACAGGTAGAGTTGAGGATCATCAGAATAGCAGTGAAACTTTACAACATACCATCTGATGAGTTCCCCCAAAGGCAATATACAGTATACACAGCAAAGGGCATGGGGCAAGGATAGTGGCTTGAGGAGTACCACAGATGAGCACAGCTAATCCAGAGATGGAATTATGTACAGCAAACTGTTGTGTTCTCTTGGTAATGTAGTACTTAAAAGAGCACAAAACAGTACTGGCATCATACAGATATTAGCTACTTTGTTAATCTTTTTGTGCAAGGACTGATATGCTACAATAAATTCTGGGCAATATTATTTAGCAAAAAGAGATTTTAGCCATATTGGTCATTGAAATACAGGACTCACTGGCTAGTTGGATATCTCTTATTGGACCAACATATGTCTTGTAGAAAGGTAATATAGTACACAAGCTTTTGGGGCCCCACAGGTCCCTTCTTCAGGTCAATGGCAAACTAAACAAAATAAACAGCATTTACATACACTGTGTTGCATTGTTTGAAAATGAATATGATTAAGGTTACCACCTATTCGGTTTTTGACTGAATGATTCGGTTTTCTAGGTTCAAATTCGGTCCTCCTGTTTTCACCATTGCAAATTTGTTTTATATGGCGGGTCAAGCAGCACCTGTGAGATTCCTCACTAACCGTTTCATTTTCTTCTTGTCTGACTGTAAGCAAGTGTCTGACATTTCAGTGTGCTTGCTTGCAGTGCATGCTAATCAGGAAGTGCCTTCAAGTGCAGGGAACTTAAAGAGCCAAACGTGTCCCTGTCTGCTCAGTTGTCACCTCTAACTTCACAACAGCAAATTGCAAGATTATTCATGGGAAGGGTAAACAATACCACCTTAATTAACACCTTCATTTTTCTGAAACCCTCAGACATTCAGACAGGCATCACATATTAGGGTAGCCTCTTGTCCAGTGCGGACTGTACAGTGTGTTTGAGAAACTTTACCTGCTAATCTAGTTTTATTCAGAGGTAGTACTTTTTCAGTCATTTTGAATGCTCACATACTTGTAAAACATATTCTGTTAAATCCTTCACCATTTTACTTGCATGTTCATATTACAAACAAATTCTGATGTCATGTAAACCTGTTTGTATACTAGTAAATCTGAGAGCTGTAAAGTAGGGCTATTAACACCATTAGCAGCAAATCAAACTAATCATTTCTAGGCTGCATTGTGAGTATGGTCTTTGACTGCTGTGATAAGAAATACTTTTATACCTTTAAATGCTCACCATTTTTTCTTTTAGGGTCTGTCCTATATTTAAAATTTGTTACCCCACTTGTTGTTAAATTAATAATCTAATATTTTATTTCATTTCTAGCAGTACTACACCTCTCTCCTCAGTAGTTATTGCTGTCAATTTTCATACTACCTAGATATTCCAGGAAGACCCTTCCAATTTTCAGGCATCTCAGATGAACAGAACAGAATAGTGTGGCTAATGTC
Organism: Neoceratodus forsteri; assembly: GCA_016271365.2. NCBI lineage: Eukaryota > Metazoa > Chordata > Ceratodontiformes > Ceratodontidae > Neoceratodus > Neoceratodus forsteri. The sequence goes on from CM057451.1 coordinate 1,102,301,204, forward strand.
ATGCTAAGCCACAGAAATGAGAAAAGGAAGAAAGAGAGAGCATTAGCTGGTGAGGAGAAAGGAACACAATCTAGATTTGATGGCACAGCAAATTTAGGTAATTTATCAAACATTATAATTTTTTTTTCCAGAAGAGACACACTAACCTGAATCTTGTTTACATGTGCAACCTGGGAACACAAGGGAGTGAAATGATTTGTGCAAGGTCACACAATATGCAAGTCTGGGCTGTGAGATTCAAACCCTGGTCTCCAGAATTGCAGCTTAGAGCTGTAAACCACTGCTCTATGCTGCCTCCACGCTACATATCACATATTATGCTATCTGGTATGTATGACTGATATGGAAATACAATAGGATATTTAACAGCATAGAATAGTTCCCACCACTTTTAAAAACTTCCGTGACATTACAAATAGCTTTAGAGTAGGAGCAATGGGAAGGACAGTAGCACATCCTAAAATGGGAGATGATATTTGTAATTACAGCTCATCCACCATTACTGGTGTAATTTATTTAGTGAAAGAGTTTTACCAGAAAAGGCCACCTCTTCCAAAATTGCCAGTTGTCAGAGGTGTCCTTGTAGTCACTCGATGTGTCAGCTAAGCTGTGTACACAGGATGGAAAGTCCCCTGAACCCCATCTCTGACCCCACCAAATGTTAACCCACACTGAAATTTAAAATATTTAAATCTAAATCAAACAAACCAAAAATAATAATCATGATGTACTTTAAAGCAGTTATACACAATGCAATACCAGCAGCAATTCTGAATAAATCAAGCGAAACAGAGTCCAAGCGATGCCCTCATAAGTCATAAAAGGGGCAGAGTTAGGGGTGGAGTTTGGGGGTGTGGTTTAGTATTCAGTTTTCATCTCATCCAAAGGTGGCAACCCTAAATATGATAGGTAAGAAGATATTAACATAAAGGGTGTTGGACAATGAACAGGAATTTCTCAGATATTCATAAGAGAGGCTGAATAGATGCCTTGAAGTGTCAATCTGAAAAGTACCTTTTTAGGAACACAGAATAAGGATAATTTATACCTTATTTTCCTAATAAATGTATCCTGAAAGGAATATAGAACCAGGACACCTTTCAAATTAATACTTCAAATTATCCATGCAGCTTCTCTTACAAATATTTTAGCATGCTCTGCTAATCATTGTCCATTGCCCACTCTCCCTTTATGTTAAGTTCCTCTTACCCACCCTATCATAATTATTTTGAAACAGTGCATCACAGTGTGTATAAATGTTTATTTTGCTTAGTTGGCCATTTAGCTGATGGAGGGACCTGTGGTGTCCTGAACGGTTGTGTACTTAACCAGTTCCTGCTCTACATTTCAGTTGTTTACATAGCTTACCTCCTTTCAAAGTACCTATATTTGATGCTTCTTTGTTGACCCAGAACTGATTGGCCCTTACTTTGCACTTATTTGTATTGCTGTTCACATTGTTTCTGCTACATTGTCAAATACTGTATTCTGTTTACTTTTCACTTTGTACTACATTTTTCTCTACGATATTTCACATGACATTGTATTGCTCCTACCTTTCTCTTGAATATTGAATCATCCTGATCACGCACTACTGTATTATGTATTGTGTTTTGTCTCTGCATATGCTCCTTTGTAACCTCCTGGGTCACACCAGAAAATAGTCACTTCTGTGGCTAGTGCACCTAACCTGATAAGTAAAAAACTAAATAAATAAATATATTATTTTGCTATTCTTTTGGTTACCAGGTAAGTCCCACTAGGCACAATGCATGTTTTCAGGGGCAACTCGGGAGCACTGCGGAGGTTAAGTGACTTGTTTAGGGTCAAACAATATGCAAGTGGAGGTTATGGGAATCAAAGACAAGTCTGCTGCATGTATCAAGCTCACTCACAGCTCATTGCTGTAACCTCTAGGCTATCCTGCCAGTCCTATAGGTATCAAACTATCCAGCGACACCTGTATAACATTATCTAAAGAAAATAAAAACAAGTTTTATATTCCTTTTAACTGTCAACAGCTGTTGCCACTGGCTGATAAATATTGTGTTTCTGAATTAATAAACTATATATCAGACAAAAGTAAGATAGTAAGTACACATCATAACTAAGTGGGAAGAAAATGACTGACTCTAAGTAATAGTCTTATGGTTTGATAAGCCTCTGTATTATTATAAGCTGGCCGGCCTGTCAGAAGACCACTCACATGTAGCTGTACCAAGCTGATGTTGGCAAAACCTCTCCCAAGTTAATATCATTCATTCACAACTCATGGCTCTCTTAGAACCATTCACAACAAACTCTGGACAGAGCCAACATGGCTGCTTCAGATGGGTGAGCCGAGTCAAACAGTACTCGGACCTCCCACCATGCCTGATATCATATTTGTGGTACTCACAAATGCAGACTAACCTATAATTGCACATGTGCAAGAAAGAGCCTGCAATGCCCAAGATGGCCACCATGACAACAGTGTGCATGTATGATTACCCTCAATTCTTGTACATGTGCAAATAGCTCACACCAGCCATCCTGGGCATGGTGGGCTCTTGTGGAACTGAAGAATGTAAAAAAATAGTGTGACCACCGAGAGGAGGGACTGGTGCTGCCGCGGAGGTGAGGGACAGTGGAGAAACAACACTATAGCACTGACTGCAGCACTGTGGAAGATCACAATGCCTGAAACTGGTCACATACTTCCAAAGTCCCTTTTCTTCTCACCTAGCAAAATGTCTGCAAGGCTCCGCCCATGCAGCCATAAAAGTGAACATGAGATGGATTATCTATGCATGTCCTCTCATGGACCAGTCACCTTGCTGTGCTGCAGATGCCTATTAATTCATAAGACTGTTACTAAGAGCAAACTATTTTCTATCGATATATATATATATATATATATATATATATATATATATATATATATGTATTGTTGAGGGGTAGTAACAACAACAAGCATTTGTCAATGCTGAATGTTGGCTTGCTGGGACTGGCATTGGTAGTGCAGGAGTTAGACAGATGCATCATAGGAATGGCAGTGAAGTATTGAACTGATGCCAACCCACCACCACCCTGCAGAGAGTGACAAGCATTAGGGTGTCCCTTTGGGTGTTTGGTAGTGCAGTGTGGGAAAACATGTCAGGTAGGATGTGAGAAATGACAGCTGCACAGTTCATAAGAAGGTGGAAAAAAATGGCAGTGTTGAAAATGTGGCATGTAAATATACAAAATTTGTGAAGATACTAGGGTGTGTGGGAAATATGCAATGCACGCTTGCAACACTGCCATTTTATGGTCATTCAGCACCAAATTTTCAAGATAGGCATTTTAGCACCTCTGCTCATGTACAGTGCTACTGTTATTTCCTCAAAGTGTCCCAAGAAGTGATTTTGCACAGCGACCACGCTATTCTGCGCCGGAAGTGTGAAAACACATTTTGGGCATGATATGTCAAATGACGGCTGTACTGTTCATCAAGAGGTGGGGAAAAATGGCAATGGCAAAAATCCAGACTGAAAATATCACAAATGCACGACGGTATGAGCATGTGTGCAATCTACCAATGCATGCTCGTAACACAGTTATTTTATGGAGTATCATCACCAAATTTTCAACATAGGCATTTTAGGTCTTCTGCTCATGAATTGTGTCACTGTCATTTTCATAATCTGGCCCAAACACTGATTTCCCACAGCGACTGCGCTATTGTGCGCCGGAAGTGCAGAAACACATTTCGGGTAGGATGTGGAAAATGACAGCTGTGCTATTCACAAGGAGGTGTACAAAAATGTCAATGCTGAAAATCCGGCAGTAAAATATTGTGAATGCGTGAAGTTACAAGCCTGCGTAGCAACTGCATAATGCACACTCATAAAACAGGCATTTGTTGGATTTTTTCCATCAGATTTGGAACTTAGGCTTTTTAAGAGGGCACCTCATGAACACTGCCACTGTCATTTCGTTAATGGGCCCGGAAAGGTGATTTCGTGCAGTGACTGTGAAATCACCTTTTCAGGCAGATAAACGTCATGGCAGTGACAGAAATCATGAGGAGGGGCCCCAAAAACCCAATGTTGAAAATTTGGTGCAAAAATTCCAAGAAATGCCTGAGATATGCAACAAAGTTGAAGGAAAAACCCTATTCACTCCATTATAAAGCTTACCGGCATTTCCTCAGTTCGCGGTTGGCTTTGAAGAGTGCAGACGTGTTCCCGGTCCACCAAAGATCGTTGCGCTGTACTCCATAGGTAAGTATGGGGTGAGGGGAGTGTGGGGAGGCAGGGTGTACAGTGGGTGGGTGCGGGTTGTGGGGGGCAGGAGACTGTGTGGACTGTTTTAATTTTCAGGTACTTTTTTTTTAATTGACGTGGGACATTTGCCACACTGGGATGGGCTCCCAGCCTGGCAGAAGGATGGCTGGTGGGGGGGCCATGGAGCCGACGGGGGATTGGGCACCCCCGTCAGCCATGGCATCAGTTGCCATGCTGGGGTGGGCTCCCAGCATGGCACCCTGTACCCGGGGGGGAAGACAGTGGAGCCGAAGGGGGATTGGGCACCCCCGTCGGCTATTCAATGACTTGCCACACTGGGGTGGGCACTCAGCATGGCATGGGGAAGGCTTTGAGGGGAAGTTGCGGGACTCAGTCTAGCCAGACATACTGACATGGGGATTGTACCCCAATGTTGGATTCCTTTCAGATTTAGTGGCGGCGGCTTCAGCGCCATGTTTATCAAAATGTTTCACTTGGAAAGGCACGTATGGGAGGTGTGTCTTTATGCCGTTGCATGACGAGCTTGTCTCTGATTGCAGCGGCACTTTGTTTTCAAGTTATGTCCACTTTACATAACGTTGGTGTCAGCGCTAGCTTGCTGGCTTATTGAGGAATGAGGGACGCACCTACTGATGCTTGCCCTGCATTCGCCCAACAGCAGCCATGCCTCCAAATCTCCACTCTCCCAATATGTTGACTTGCGCGCAAGTGCGGCAAGCAAACATAAAAATGGAAAGGGACCTGGGGTTAATCATATCAGATGACCTTAAGGTTGGCAAGCAATGTGAGAAGGTGGTAGGGAGGACTGGGGGGATACTGGGATGTATAGAGAGAGGCATCACCAGCAGAAAACAGGAAGTTGTTATCCCCCTATACAGTCAATTGGTGAGACCGCATCTGGAGTACTGCGTCCAGTTCTGAAGACCCCATCTCTGCAAGGAGATAGGATGGAGGCAGTTCAGAGGAGGGCAACTAGAATGGTGGAGGGTCTGCAAGAGAAGCCATACGAGGAGATACTTAAGGAGCTTAATATGTATACCCTTGCGGAAAGGAGGGAGAGGGGGGGACATGATAGTAACGTTTAAGTACCTCAGTGGAATCAACAAAGTCCAAGAGGGTAGCATCTTTCTGAAAAAGAGATGTGCAAGAACAAGGCGACACAATTTGAAGATAGCGGGGGGATGGCTCATGGGCAATGTGAGGAAATTTTTTTTACAGAGAGGGTAGTGGACACATAGAACAGTCTTCCTGAGGAGGTTGTGGGGTCTAAAACTGTAGGAGAATTCAAGAATGCATGGGACAGACATAAGGCATTTTTTGTGGTGGGTAGAAAGAAATAGACTGTTGGTTAAATAGGATCTGCAGCTTATCCTGTAGGTAGGGAAATGGGCAGACTAGGTGGGCCAAGCGGTCCTTATCTGCCGTCAAAGTCTATGTCTATATATATATATATATATACAGTATATATATATATATATATATGGGATATACAATGGTGAGTTGTCAGATAAATGATTTATCTACATAAGTGCTGTTTGACCTTGGGTAACCTCCACGAGTGAAGCGTAAGCCATGAGGTATCAAGAATCAAACAACACAAAGTATAGATCATCATTTATCTGCCAGCTCACCATTATATATTCATTTATGCAATAGGGTCTTTCTATCAGTGCAGGAACATTTGGTTTTGACTGTTTTTCTTTATTTTAAATTATAATTTCTGGGAGTTTTGGTTAACTTTCCTAGAGTATGTCTGCCTAGCATAGTGGTTGCTATTAAATGAAACACCACTCATTTTGTAGAAAACTTCCTGCTGAACAAATGTCATGCTCACAGTACTATGCTGCCTTTTTCATTTTAAAGTTATTCACATTTGTTTGCCGAAAAAGGGAAAGGAAAATTGAATTTTATGCTGTTTCTTGCTAATTATAAAAAAAATCTAAAAGGCATCTATAAATGAAACTCCACTCATTTTGTAGATATTTTCATGCTGAACATTATTCATGCTCACAGTACCATGCTATCACTTTTTGTTTTAAAGTTATTCACATTTGTTTGAAAAAAAACCAAAAAATTACATTTTCTTCTGCTATTTTGCTAATTGTAAAAAATTGATAAAGTATCTATACATGAAACACCACTCATTTTGTGAACAATTTTGTGCAGAACAATTTTTGTGCTCACAGTACCATGCTCTTTTTTCATTTTAAAGTTATTCCCATTTGAATATGGTTAGTACTGCTTCTGAGGCCAAACATGCTAAATGAATTCTAAAGAGATTTGTGACATAGTAACTGTGTGTATAAATGGTCACTGTATGTATAAATTTATGTATACATACAGTGACTCAGATAAATGCATTTATCACACTGAATATATGTCCAACCCTATTGCATAAATATATATATATATATATATACCTATACATATATATGCTTTTGCACAAAGTAAAAAGTATTTACAATAGACGATAGGCCAGTTCAGAAAACAGATGACCACATCACATTAAAACAACAAAACACAGATTATGTTGGCAGAAAAAGAGCCACGGATCCATTCAGTCTATCTGTTGTCTACTTTGTCATAGAAAAGCTTTGCTGTATTCTTTTAAAAAGTGCAATTTCAAAACGTTACTGATTTTATCAACAGCATAGATCTGTTTCTAACATTTTTTTTTCATTCCTTAGACAAAACTCAGTGAAATTTAAAACAGTTTGCTGATAAACTGTTATATTTTAAAGCAGATCATTCTTTGGCTGGTAACTGAATTCTGAACTGATGAACACATACAGTAAAACAAAGTTTAAGATAGCTTTGCGGTCTGTCTTTGCAGTCCAATGTAACTGTAATCTTTAAACAGCTTTATCTGGTTTCTCTCTGTAGATTACCTGTGACTTTCTATACATTAATCTGTGTGGATTTTTTAATTTTTTTGTTGTTGCTCAAAACTGTGTGTAATTGTTTTGCCTTAAGTGCATTGAGCCTGACTCGACTGCATATCATCTGGAACCACTTATTGTACTTGTAATGTTTTTTTGTGACTATGTATTTGTCGTGGAACCTTTGTGCTCAGAGGTACTCTGAAGTTTTCAATAAATGAATAAATAAAAAGTCTTAGTAAAACTCAAAACTCTTGTAATATAGCTTTTGTCTACAGTATGTCTGAAATACTGGTTAGTTTGATCCATACCTGATGAAGGGACATAGATGTCTCAAAAGCTTGAGTACAAATTCTTCAGTTAGTCCAATAAAAGGTATTACTACTAGGTGTACTAGATTTTCCTGGGACTAACACCACACCATGACTCTGCAGCATAAAACTCAAGACCGCTAGGGAGAAAAAAACACAAAGAAATCTATATTTGTGTTCTGTTGCACAAGAGTTTTGTTATTCCAGTATTATGAAATAAGTAACAATAAATATAGATGTAGATGTGTTATTCTTTCAACTGTATGATTGCAGATACTGTACAAGACTAGAATTATGGATAGACTTAACACTTCTGATCAATTGGAGTACTCATTTTCCTTGAGCGTGAGACTTATTCTGTGAAGTCTCTTGTGCAGGTTCTCTGGAAACTGGCTTGCTGGGAGAGGGTTAGATTTCTAATATATTATTGATCAGCCTCAATCAATACTATATTAATAGTGTCCAGAGACCAATGTTTGGTTGTAAGAATGCTCTCATCTCTTACTTACAGTCTTTTCTTCCATGTTCTGTTTTTCCTCCCTGGCTGAGGCAGGCTTGGGTTCCCATCTGCCCTGCCCCACTAACCCCCCGACCACCACTTCTCCAAGCATACTTTGACCTGGCCAGTTTACCCAATGGATTGCCCACTCCATGGTTGGGACAGGAGGGGGAAGACCATTCTCCCCCCCCAAAGTCATAATCCAGTTCAGCTTGCAGGCACTTCTGATGGTGAGGTGGGTGAATACAGTGCACAGAGCATCATTAATGCCTGCCCTGCCATATGTTCTTCTGCCATTTCTCTTCTTCCCCTAGCCATGTTGAAATGGGCTGTGCATGTGCGTGGAAGTGCACATGTGTCCCAGAACTGTGACTTTCTCCTCTCACGTCTGCCTCTCACACAGTACAGTTGCTAAGAACTTACTGTAACAGTGATCTTCAAAAGTATCTCTTACAGCAGGTCATAACACATGGGATATCAGCTGTAGACATCATTTCTTCTGGATGACAGAAACATGGGCAGACTAGGTGGATCATGCAGTCCCCCATCTCTGGACATGATTCCTATGTTCCTATGAATCTCAACAGTGAACCCTAGGACCCCCACTAACATTACCACATGGTATCTGTATGGTATGTATAAAAGGGGGAGGTCCCAGCTACTCCTTGGTTCTTTTCCATCCTAGTGACTGAATGAGAAACCTTTTCTCAGGCCTCCGATGGGGACCGAGGAGGGAAGTAAGGCAGCAGCTCATGAAGTCACGAAAAGACATAAGCAAGAAACCCTTCTGAAGTAACAGCAAGGGGGAAGGTGGATGGGGCTGCATGACCTGCTGCAAGAGATACTCTCTGAGATCTACTGTCATGATAAGTTCATATGCAACTGTACTGTCTTCTTCTAGACAATCTCTTGCAACAGGTCATAACACATGGGGAAATTCCAAAGCAGTTATTATGCCAAGGGGAGGAGGAAACAAACTCTCAGGACTTAGGACTGGAGGCCTTGTAAAATGGGCCATCCAAAAGCAGTTTGTTTCCTGGAAGTGATGTCTAGACTGTAATGTTTTGTGAATGTATGTACAGTAGACTATGTGGTGGCTTTGCAGATTTCTAAGGCTGAGACATCCCAGAAACATGCCATGGAGGCACTCATGCCTCTGGCAAAATGAGGTTTTACTACCCCTGTGAGAGGTTTGTCATATGTTTTATAAATAAATGAAATGCAGTTGGCCAACCATGTGGACATGCACTGCTTTGAAATCTGAATGCCCTGATTCCCAGGGCAAAAGAAACAAAAAGTTGCTCAGTTTTTCACAACCGTGAGGTGTGGAGAAGATAAATATTCGATACTCTATGCACATCAAGAGTATGAAGCAGGGATTCCCCTGGATTCACAGGCTCTGCATAGTACACTGGTAAGTGGATAGCCTGATTTAAAGTAATATCAGTAGCAACCTTTGGCAAAAACGATCAGTTGGTGCATAAAGTCACCCTATCATTATGAAATTGCAGGTAAGGATGTTTGCACATTAGTACCTGCAACTTTAAAATACATCTACCCAACGTAATGGCAACTAAAAATTTAGTTTTCCTAGAAAGATAATGGAGCTTGCTGGATTCAGTGGGCTCAAAAGGACTCATAGTCAATTTTACAGGCACAACATTCAAATCCCACATAGGGACTGGATCCCATCTAGGTGGATGAAGGTGCAGAATGCCTTATAAAAAGGTTCTGATCAAAGGTAACTGGGACAATGGTTTGTTGCCCACAGGAAAATGTAATGTTGCAATGGCTGAAAGGTGGACATTTATAAAGGAATGTTTCAGACCACCCTCTGACAGGGCGAGCAATTAGTCTAAGATGCTCTGAGGGGAACACCGGTAAGAGTCTAAGTCCTGTGTAGACACCCAAATGGAGAAATATTTCCACTTTGTAGAATAGGAAGACTGCTGAGACATTTTTTCTGGCAGTTCAGAAGACTTCTGACACCTTTGGGGATACTCTGAAGTGCGAGAGGACTAGGTCCTCAGGAGACAGGCTTGCAGATAGAGAGATTGAAGATCCAGGTGTAGTAGGGAGCCTTGCACCTGGGACAGCAGAGCCCAGCAAATCAGTAGAAGTAGGGGATCCAGTTCTGAGAGCTGTAGAAGCAGAGGGAACCAAATCTGTCTTGGCCAGAAAGGTGTTATGAGAATCATAGACACCCTGTCTCGGACCAGTTTAAGTAGTACCCTCTGAATGAGAAGAAAGAGTGGGAAGGTACAAGAAATATTCCTGTCCAGGAAAGAGATAATGTATCCCACCACACAGTTCCAGAACCTCACTCGAGAGAGCAGTAAAGGGGCAGTTTTGCATTTTTCAGAAAGGCAAATAGGTCTAACTCTAGTCGGCCCCATTGGTGGAAGATGTTGGTGGGCTGGCCAGTGCAGTGGATCTGCTCAGGGCATCCACTGGGGTGTTGGACACCCTGGAGATATGGATTGCCAGAAGATGGATGTTTCTGTGGATCACCCAGTACCAGACCCTCATCAGTTCTCTGCTGAGAGGTTATGAATGGGTGCCTCCTTGCTTGTTCAGGTAGTGAACTACCACAGAATTGTCTGATTGCACATAAAGACAACTGGGGGAATGAGAGTCTCAAACACCTGTAAGGCACAGAGGACTGCTCTCATCTGTAAGACATTGATGTGGAGGTGGGTCTCCACTGGCATCCAGGATCCTTGAGAACAGAGGTGCAGCAGATGAGCACCCCACCCTGTCTAGGAGGCATCTGTAGTCAGAATCAGGAACAGGACAGGAAAATGAAACAGCATGCCTTGTATTAAGTTGTCCTTGGACTTCCACATTGTAGAGCTCAAAGAGACAGGGACAATGTCAGGACTGGGGCATCGAAATCATCCTCTTTCTGATCCCGTTGAACTCAGGGACCACTAAAGGACCCTCATATTCAACCTGGCATTGGGGACCACCAAATGCCCCAGGAGGTACAGGTAGTGTTGTGTTGAGACCAATCTGCCGGACTCTAGGCTGTGCACCAAAGCAATCAAGGCATCCGCTTGAGCCATGAGCAAATATGCCACCCCCCTGGAAATGTCTAACAGGAGGCATCCATTTTGGACTTTGGATAGTTTACAGCTATCCCCATCTGGGCAAACAACTGCAGGGTGCGAGAAAGCTTGGACAACAGCCTTTGGTGGGAAGATGCTTTCACTAGCCAGTTGTCTAGGTAGGAAAAGACATAGAGGCCATCCATGCAGAAGACCACTGTGACTGCCACTAGGCATTTTGTGAATACCCTTGGAACTGAGGAAAGGCTGAATGGGAGGGCCCTGAACTGGCAGTGATGACCCTGAAACAAAAAACTGGAGAAACTGTCTGTAAACAGGATGTATTAAGACATGGAGGTACGCATTCTTCATATCAAGAGAGCAGAGCCAATCTCCCTTGTTCATCAAGGGAAGAAGTGTCGGGAGAGACACCATCCTGAACTTTTGGTATTTGATATAGAGGTTGAGATACCTTAGATCCAAAATGGTGCTTAAGTCCCCCATCCATTTGGGAACCAGGAAAAATTGAGAGTAAAATCCGTACCCTTCTGTGGAAGAGGAACTGGTTCGATGGCACATTTTGTGAGCAAAGCATTGGTTTAATTCTTTAAGACCAATGCTTGGTCTGGGGGATAATGAGAGACCCTCTGTGGCAAAGCAAGCGGTATCTCTTTGAACTCCAGTGTGTGTTGTGACTTGATCAATTGCAGGAGCCATTGGTCAGAGAAGATGGCTTGCCACCCTTGTAGGTGCAGGAAGAACCTGACTCCAATGGCCATGGGAAGGGTCTCCTGTCCCGTGACCAGAGAAAGACCTTCAAGCTGAAGACTGGCCCTGCTGGGGAGTAGCAGGGATGTAACAGGACATTTTCTAGCATTTCAAGGACCAGACAATGTCAATTGAGGCTGTTGCTTATTGGCAGATGATCTTTAAGCATTGGGATGTGCCCTGTAGGGGTGACCCCTGGTTGAGCAACTGAAGGTCAGTTTTGCTTTTGGATGGTACAGGGTCTGGACAAATTGAAGGGTACAACCTGAGTCCTGTAAGCCCTTCAACATTTCTTGGGTTTCTGAACCAAACAGCTGATCACCCTTAAAGGGAGCATTAAGGATAGATTGCTGCACATTCTGTGAAAATCCTGATACTCTGAGCCAGGCATGACGTCTTAGACAAACACTTGCCGGGGACATACGGGCCACAGTGTCAATTGCATCATAGATGGCCCTGAGCTGGTGTTGTCAAACAGCCACCGTAGGCATTTTGGTTGTCAGGTCTTCCTGGGTAGAACCCGTAGGGAGGGACTGGACTATTGCCTGAGAGGCTTTTAGGATTTCCTTCTGATATTTCAGGAGGTGTCCCATGTAATTGAATATATGGAGAGACACATTAGCCGAGGCAAAAACCCTTTACCCCATTACATCCAGTTTCTAGGATTTCTTATCAAGGGGTTGAGCACTTATGTGCTGAAGTCTAGAGGACCTATTATTGATCACCACAGAGTTGGCCTGATGTGTAGACATGAAGTAGGAGTGGTTCACTGGGGCCTGATAAATCTTATCAGCCTTACAAGGATTGGAGCAGATTTTGAAAGGTTGCTACCAAGCAGCCCAAATAGCCTCTTCAAAGGTGTCCACCAAAGGGGGATGACAAAAGTAGGGCATTCCGATACACCTAAATACTGTGCCAACTTCTTTCTTGAAGCATCCTGCTCAGTGCTCTGGAACACAAATGTTTTCTGGAGGTGTATCTTAATGTCCAAAAATGTGGGATCATCTGGTGGAGAACATGGGGGTTCAGGGTTAAGTTCACCCTGTACAGATGAGGTGACTTAGGAGCATGTAGTGGAGTCCTCCTGGTCCATACCTTCCTTATCCTCCAGGTCAGCCAACTCCCAGTCCTGTAGGAAAGGGTCATTCATGTCCATATCCTGAGGGTGAAAACCAAGGGAGACAGGTAGAGCTGGCTGACCTCTAGGCTGAAGAAGTCCTAGAGGGAACAGAGACCAGAGCTGACCCTCCACTAGGAGGGCAAGGGGTCTGTGTAAGGTCTAGGATAGTATTTACTAGAACCTGGATATCATTTGTGTCCATCTGCCCAGCAGAAATAGCCAGGGTAGCATGGACTGAGTGAATAGGGACCACTGACGTTCTTGAAAAAAGCAGTAAAACAAAGTCAGCAGCCATCTGTGAGTTGTGTGTATAGGACCCCAGGATTGTTGATCAGGGTGCTAACATGGAGCTCTTTAGAGGTAAGGCCGGTTGTTGATGAGAGGATTGTCGACGGGCCAGAAGCCATAGTCGATGGACAATGGCTAGAAACCACAGAGGGAGGAGGCAGTGATGTTCTGAAGCTGCAATTTCACCCCAGAACCCATCATCGATGGAAGAGCCATCGATGAGGGAAAAAAGGAGCCAACAATCATCGATGGTGTAGAAGACGAAGTGACAGTGGCAACCTTCTCAGTACTTATCTTTCTGGTAGTGATCGGGGTACTCATCGACAATGAGGGTGCGACAGAAACATGCTTCATTTTGCAGGCATGTTTCTTACCAGGACCCTGTCCTGTCAATGAGGAGGGCTCACCCACAGAGCAGTGAGACCCAGATGATGATGTCGAAGACTCCCTGTTTAGCTTGGAGCATTGCTGCTGCTCTAGAAGGACAACCTTTTGCTCCATGAGGAACTCATAAAGTTGCTGAAGCCTTCAATGGTTGGTGGCCTTGTTGAACTGCTTACAGAGGATACAATACTGGGTGTCGTGTTCAGGACCAAGGCACCAAACACAGACATCGTGGAGGTCCTCCAGTGGTTCTGTGGCCACAGGTATACTTTTGGAATTAGGGATCCAAAGTCTTCAGTAGATGAACTCATTTAGAATGAAAGTTTGGTCTATAGAACTCTTTGTCGATGACTGGTAGGCAAAGCTCTGAAGGAGGACTTGTTGCATGTAGGTCACAGTTGAAAAGAACTGAGGAGTAGCTGGGACCTCCCCCTTTATATGTGCCTTACAGACACTACGTGGTAACATTAGTGGGAGGTCCTAGGGTCGACTGCTAAGAAGTCATTTGGAAGATATGACACCTGTGGCTGATATCCCATGTGTTATGACTGGCTGCAAGAGATTGTCTTGAAGAAGATATCACTGCTACCACCAGGCCTCCACCTGGTGGCAGGCAAGAGCCCAGACAGCACACCACCAAAGCCCGGGAGAGGAGAGCTGCCCGCTAAATCTTCTCCTACCATTCCCCCCCCACACACTGACCCCTGCTGACCCAAGCTCATTCCAGAACTTGGGCCGCCAACATAGAAAGAGATAAGGTGCACAGTGCCTCTGTCCTCTGTGCTGCCATGCTGGCACCACTCTCACATACTTAGGGTATTAGAACTGCTCACCACCGGTTGGCGGTTCTCATACCCTATGAATGCACGTGAGATTACTCTTACAACAGTAAGAATGGTCTCTGCTGCAGTATTAACATACAACAGAAGGCAGATATTAGCTACAGCATAATGCTAAAATGAATCATATGTTATCTTCAGTCCCTCTTAGATTCCACACGATGATTTGAACTTGATTGGTTAGATTTCTTTATAAGATTAACAAACAGCTATCTTCACAGTTTGTTTCTATTGATGTTTTAATTAACAACTCAATAACATTTACTTAAAAAAGATTAACTTAAAGCAGTTTGCCTGACCGTATAGTACTTTTGTACTGAATGAAGTACAAAATATATTGAGGAATTTGTGTAACCTAAACTGTTGCATGTTACATGTCAGAGCTTTTAAGGTTTCAGGGTTATTTTAAAGGAGGGTTGCTTTCAATTTATTTATTTAGTTTTTATTTGCCAGCTAGGTGCACTAGACAAAACAGCTATTTATTTTCAGGCAGTACCTGAGAGATCACAACAGTGGAAAATTGTAACAAACAATACACAAGGTACAATGAAAGATAAGACAGACGTCCAGGATAACAAAGTAAGTAATATACAGAGTAGAAATATTGCTTTTAGTAAACATGATGTAGATACAAGGCAAGGCACATACAGATCGAAACTAATATACAAGGTACTGAATGCAAAATACATTACATACATTTATGAGTAATAAAAAGGATAACAAGTGTAATAGCTCAGGAAACGCACTACAGATCATACACCAGCTAGGGGCAGGTGCATGTAGAAGCCCTGATCAAATAGGAGTGATACCTGCTTTTGAGGGCTGGATGGACAGAAACTGTCAAATCATAGCCAGAATGAAGTTCCATAATTCAGGAGCACAGTAAAAGTAGGACATCTCCGATAACCTAGTTCTGATTTGGAGAACGCACAAAGAATCAGGAACAACTAACCTTAGACAATAGGATAGGATTGTCTGTCAGGCATGAGAAGTGAGGCTAGGGATGATGTGGTCTGTTTAACTAACACTTTATAAATGACACCTCCCATCCTGAGGTTGCACAGGGCAGATGGGAGAAGCCATCCAAGTTTAGAGTATTGGGTCCAGTAATGAATGTATCTGTTGGAGGCCAAGGCAGAACTACAGATATTGTTATAAGCCAGATCCCATTTTTGCAGGACAGTTTTGGAGGTAAAAAAAAAAACAGACATCCCGTAAATGTGTTTAGAGTGCAAACCGCCTTGGGCTTCGGCTACTCGGGCTTTGGAGGTTAGCTATTATTGATATTGAAAGAAAGCCCCAACCCAGCATTCACTACTTTACTTGCAGTGGTCACATGTACTGAGAAGTCCAATGATGGGTCGAGTGTGACACCCAAACAGTTGAAAGTAGAGACTGAGATCAAGCAGGAACCATTCTCACAGGTAACTGACAAACAAAATCTTGGATTATTTGTGGATTGGTGGATTTTTGATGAAAACAGGGCTTGAAGGAACATTTTTTTAAACTCCAGAAATAGCTACAATATGGGAAGTCATCTACTCAGTGGCTTGTTAGAAGCTCATAGACCCATACTGGGGAATGAAGCAGGGTTTTCAATTGTTGCTCAGTTACTGGGCTAATGGGAGAAAGATGGCTATGTCCTGGCAGTGACGCACTTGCTCTGTAGGGAGGGAAGGTTTAGCAACATACTCTTTAACACTGGTACAGCCAAGAAGAGAGTGGGGTTAGATGTGGACTTTGAAGAGATCATTGCCTGTGTCCCTCACAGCTGAGGACTGGTGTTTCAAAACATGGCTGGAAATGTAACATGGTAAACAGTTGAAACAATAATATGAGTCTAATCTTTCACATCTACCCTGAAACATAATTATTTGAGAGTCTAGCCTACTGTGACAAGGTGGGTCACTTTAAAAAATGATTTTGTTTCTAGTGATGGAGACCATTAACAAATTAAGCAATAAGGCACAACAGGGTGTGGGCTATTGAGGGTTTACCATGCCTTGTGTGGTGTGTCACAAGATGCAGCCGAGTGACTTAACCACAAGCAATGGCAACTCTCAATTACCACACCTGGAGTGCCTTATTGCGATTATACAATGGACCCATATGTAAAATAAATGTAAAAATGTGTTTAATTATGTTTTTTTATAAATGCACATCCTCAGTCATAGGTAATGCAGGATTTACCCACAATCATGTGACACGTTTTGACCAATCAGGTTACAAGATTTTCACACACCATTGTATAATATGGGTTTACTCTATCAGTCTGTTTTCAAGAAAGTCATTCATCTTATCTAAACAAAAGAGGTTGCCTTTTCCTAGCTAAGACCAATCATAAAACCTCTTTTACTGGGACATGAGCTGAATTCGGAATGGAACATATATGGACAACTAATTGTAAGCTAATTTATGTCCTTACCATTTTGTTAAGATTTTGAACACTGTTCTGTGCTCAGTTGTTTGCACTATTTGTTCTCTGTTATTGTAACTGCACTATATGACATGCTGTAATTTTGTAGTGTTGCTCGGTGCACATTTCCCGGTCACCGATTTTCAAATAAATAAAAAATAAAACTAAATACAGGAGCTGGTGTCTGCAATTAGTGTTAGGACCCCCCCCCATGCCCTGATCCTCTGATGTACATTTAAAAATGTCCTGCAGAGTATGTGTGGTGCTGGGTTCGGGTCCGGGTGTGGGAGTCTTTTATTGCACTTGGCACGCTCCCCACTCGCAGTTACTCCTTTCCCAGAATCCCCCTGGCCTTCCCTGTTCATAACCATTCCTCTCCTCCATGCCCTTCCCATTCCTATCTCCAACCCTACGCTTACATCCTCCACACCTCTGCACACTCCTATCAAAGGCTCCCCCTGGCATTCATCAGATTAATCTCTCTTCTCCTCCTGTTGTCAGGTAACATACTCCCTAACCCAAGACCCCCCACTGCCAACCCCCACCATTCCATCCCAGCAGCTGGGCTTTGTACCACCACAATGAATTTCTGCAGCCTTCAAAAAAAGTTTACTGGACTCCAAGGCTGGATGGCACAACATCAACCTGATGTCCTGGCGATGAGACGTGACTCTTAATGTCTACCCCAGACTCCTTCGTAGCTCTTCCTGAATACACCCTTTTCAGGGAGGATAAAGTCATGAAATGTAAGGGTGGTTGTGCATTTACCTCTGGGACTCTCTTCAGGAGCACCCCACCTCCTCACTTGGTGCGTGGTGCCCAAGCCGTCTCGCTCAAGGTCTCCCCTGACATTGCCAGGGCCCCACAGATTATCACCGCTGCCTATATTCCCCTGCACCACCAGAATTCTGCTCTCCAGTCACTACTCAAGCACCTCTCCCAACTCCCACCGAAATCAGAACAAATTATACTGGGTGACCTTAACATCAATTGGCTCTCTAGATTTGCTGCCCAATCCAAAGATGCTATTGCTGCCCTTGATCTCACCCAAATGGTCACCCATCAATACCAACCCATCTGTTGTTCCACCATCCTACTTGATATTGTTCTTTCTAATCAGCCCCATAAAATCCCTGATACCACAGTGCTACCCGATGCATTGCGTGACCTTTCCCCTGTAATCTTCTCCTGGTCCTACAAGGTACAAAAACCAGCCCCAAGAATTGTCTTCCGGTGACGCCTCAGACCCATCAGGCTGGGTCAGCTTAAAGACCACCTCACTTGCTGGGACTGGATACCTATTAACCTAGTTCCCAACATTGACACTGCTCTCAATTATTTCATCCACTCCTTCAACTCAGCCTGTGACATATTTGCACCTATTGCCAAACTTGTTGTTAAAGGCCCTGGCACCCCCTGGGTCATCCAATCCTTACTTGACCAAATGTGCCTCTGGGACAACCTTTGGCACAGAGACCTTGACTCTGGTAAGCCTGCTGATTGGCAAGCCTATTAGGTTGCTTGAAATAGATGCACCTGGGCCATCCATAAAGCAAAAGCTGACTACTACAGGTCATCCCTCTCCTCCTCCTGGGGCTCGTCACACAAATTTTGGGACAACATCAAAGAACTCAATGGAAAACCCTTATCCCCTCCCCTTCCCAGCTCAACATCAATGTTTCCATTACCACTGATCTGCAGCACACTGCTGATACCTTCAACTACACCTTTTCTGATCTGAGCACGGTACTCCCACCTAACTTTTTTTACTCGGTTACGGCCCCTCCATCCCCCTCCCTCCTGCACCCACCCTTATATTTCCATGCCCTCTCTATGCAAGAAGCCAAACCCCATCTCCTCAAAGCCCTCAATGGCTCCAGTCACAGTAAGGACTCACTGGACCTCAAACTAATATGTCTGGCCCTTGATGTAGTACTATCCCCTCTTACAAACCACCTTAACTGCTCCCTCTGTCTCAGTCAGTTTCCCTCTGCCTGGAAAACTGCAGTCATTACCTTGATTCATAAAAGTGGTGACCACACCTCAGCTGGGAACTTCAGACCTACCTCCATCCCCCCACCATCAAAAGCCTTAGAGAAGATAGTCTCAGACCAGCTCTCTGACTACCTCACCACCCACAACCTCTTCTGCAAGGAGCAATATGGTTTCCATCAGGGCCACAGCACCTCCACTGCCCTTACTGAATTCTCCAGCTACACACACTCTGCTCTCGACTGTGGACAACTAGCTGGTGAGGTATTCTTAGATCTGTCGAAAGCTTTTGACACCATCAGCCATCCCCTCCTACTGTCCACTCTATCCCAACTAGGTCTCTCCCAAGGTGTAAATGCCTGGTTTGCAAACTACCTCTCCTCCTGCTCCCAGTGCATGAAAATAAATGACACCCTCTCCGAATGCCACCCATTCCTCTCTGGTGTACCCCAGGGCTCTATCCTGGGGCCAATACTATTTAGCCTATACCTTAATGCCATCCCCAAAGCCTGCTCCGAAAGGGTACTACTGTATGTTGATGACGTGGTCCTTTTCTCCACCCATTCTGACCCAATCGCCCTTCAAAATACCCTCCAGTTCTTCTTTACTTAGGCTGAAAACTGGTTCATCAATGGCAGACTTGTTCTTAATCACAAAAAGACAAAGGTCATGCTCTTCTCCCATACTCAGAGCAGATACAAAGACTCCGCTCTTCTTGTTCGGTCCAATAACGTCCTTCTCTCGACCAAGCAAAGTCCTTCACATACCTTGGTATAACCTTTGACCCTGCCCTATCTTTCAACAACTACATCCTTACCCTCTGCTCTGCCATTAACTCTCGTGTCAGCCTACTCTACTGACATAGAGACTGTCTCCCTTCCCCCCCCAAAGCTCTTAGGCTTGCCATTACATCCTCTGTCATATCCCTTGTCAACTATGGGCTCCTAGTTAACTGGACTGCAGACAACATTGCCCTACATTGAATCAAAATGTCCCTCAACAAAGTCTGCCACCTCCTCACAGGTAGTTCCAGGCTTACCCACACCTGCATTCTCTATTCTCTGGCAAACATTCTCAACTTTGAGGAGAGACTGCTGTATCAGACCTGCCTTTTTGCCAAGAAAATTCTTGCGGGTATGGCGCCCCTTGGCCTGTCCTCACTTATCCTGCCCTCTCCCCTTACACACTCCACCCGTAGCTCCACCAAACCTTCTCTCCATGTGCCCAGAGTTGGGACCTCCTTGGTCCAGAGGTCCTTCCTATGCAGAGCCCTATCCTGGTTTAACTCCATCCCTGCTACCATCGCATCTGAAAGTAGGGTTGGGTTTTTTAAGTCTTCACTCCATCACCATATGCTCACCTCCCGCAGCTGTGACTGCCTTTAGGTACCATCCTCCCACTCATCCCTTGGTCCAACCCCTGCTGCTGATACTGCTGCCTCTGCCTTGACAAGGGCCAACTGGCCTGCCTGGTGCTCCATTCCAATTCCTGTCGTGGCCTGAATATTATCCCTCCACTGCTCCAGATCTATATTGTTAAGTTATGCCATTGCTAATATCTTCTGCTGTAACTTTATGTGACTACCCTAGCTACTACTCTGTATAGGAATACTGAAAACTGTTTAGAAATTGTTTGTACTACTTAGCTACTACCCCGTATAGGAACCTCGATTCTCAATGTATGTCTGTTCCCTTGCTGCATCTCATTCATTTCGTACTACTCTGATGTGGAGCTTTTGTAAATGAGTCTCTGACGCAAAGGATTGTAATTCCGATACCATTATTAAATAAAAATAAATAAATAAATGTTTAACATAGAAATATAGATTATGACTGCAAACAAGGGCAGCTTGGTCCACCCAGTCTACCCATATTATTCTTTTTTTTACCTTCATTTTTGCTGTGGACCCGCTCAGTCTATGGTGCTGTTTCTTCTCCAACTCCCTTACCCCTGTGATTCCATTGTGTCTATCCCATGCATATTTGAACCCCATCACTGTTTTCACCCCCACTACCTCAGCTGGAAGACTGTTTAATGGATCACCCACTCTTTCTTTCACTCTATTTCCTCACATCTCTCCAGAACCTTCCCCCCTCCAGCTTCATAGCATGTCCCCTTCTTCTAGAGTCCCTTTTTTTTCTGAAAAACAGAAACGACTGAGATTGTAACTTCTGTTGGCTTGTTCTGATATACATTAACTCCCATGATACCTTACATGAGTGGGGTCATGACCTTTGCAATGGAGTCAAACAGGTTTTCACACCAAAGCAGAACACAGTGAAGCATCCTCATTTATATTTAAAAATTAAGATGAAATTAGGGGGATGCAAGAGATGGGAATCATTGTTCATGCCTACAAACTGCACAGGTATACAGAAAAAAGGTTGAGGGGACTTTCTCTTTAACAGATGCCTTTTAGTTCCATTTTAAACTAATTATGGTTTTCAGTAGATTTTTAGAAATACAGATAAGGTATTTGAGAGCTTTGGCATATAAAACAAAAGCGCCTTACATCCCATGTTTTTTTTTAAATTTCTGTTAATGCCCTCTACATCTCGGGCCATTCCGAGAACCCCTCAGGGCCCAGCGGAATGCTCCCTGGCCCTCCCAGTCATGGTCATGCTCCTCACAGAGCTTGGGCTATGCCCTCCAGGTAGGGTCAGGGTGGGGAGACATTCTACATTTTGTCAGGGTGCACCATGATCCAGCAGGTGATGAGGGCCCAGGGAGCTCCCATGGGCCATCATCGTGGAAGGAGCCGGGGACATTTTTCAATTTTTTGGCAACCCCTGGGAACATCACGTAAGAGGACATCAATGTAGGTCCCCCGTGTGCACATCCACTTGCTGACCTTAGCAATGTCCCCATCCCACTCTCCATCTACTGACCACTGCTACCCGTGGTCAACCAGGTGGCAGACTCACAGTAGAGGATGGGACCCACCCCCCCAAAGGAGGCAAGCATCTGTGGGATGATTTAACCCCCTCACCCCTGCCGTCCCCTGACTACCCGAGGTTGTTCCTGAACCTGGGTCGCCAGTGTCAGGAGCAGTAGTGCTGCACCGACAGGCCAGCCTCCTTGCATCCCATGTTGGTGAATATCTTTTGTACCGTAAGTTAGGACTCAGTATTAGACATTGTGCTGCAAGTATCTTGCTTACAATACACAAGTTTAGATAATGAACTAGGTGATCCAGTTCTTAACATACTGTCAACCGTGCACCCCAGGGCAAGCTCTTTTTTAGCACGAGGAGACAACCAACACAGCACACTCCACATTATTTTTTTTTATTTTTTATTTATTGAGTAATCCTAATTACAACCTTTGAGCTAAAAGCTCATTTACAAAGAACCTTGGTCATAAAGAGAGGGGAGAATACATGAGTTTGGGAGTCAATAGCAGCTAAATAGGCATTGTCAAAAACAGCATAATGTGATCAGTGGCAACCAATAACATTGGTAATGGGCCAGCCTGGTGACACTGAGGGTTGGGGTGCTGGACGCCACGCCAGTGACTTGGGTTCAGGAATGATCCAGGTGCTAGGGGTCGGCAGGGGCGGGAGAAGGATCGAACATCCGTAGGACAGCTCTCCTCTCCCTGGGGAGGGATGCAGGATATTCCCAGCACAGTACAGACCCCCGGTGGTGACCGGAGGTACTACTAGCATGGGAACAGAATCAAGGGTGAGCGTGGTGGATGTCTACGGGGCAGCCGCATGCTGATGTCACTGCACAGCTGCACTCATGAGGCAAGATAAAAGAGAAAATACCCATCACGGAGATAGGCGATGGCACCTCCGTCCACTGCAGGCCACATTCCCAACACCAGACTCTCCTCCCCTCTATCCCTGATCACCCAGCTTGGCTCACTAGACTTAGATAGAGCTCCCTGGGAGGATAGGGTGGCCCTGCCTCAGAGGGGCTCAGAGCCAGGTGGTTCATCAGTTTGGGCGAGGAGGCGAAGGAGGTCACAGTGGGAGGTAGAGCGTGTGGAGTGGCAGTAGGTTGTCAGAGAGAGTTCTCCTGAGACAGAGCAGAAAGAAAGTTGTAAAAAAAAAGATAATTAAATAAGACTGATAATAGCAACACAACATAGGTAACAAAAGCAAAAGCAACACATAACCAGAATGTGGTTACAAGGTAGATGGGGATACAGTACCACACAGCAGGGCAGACAATAAAGTGCATATGTCAAGTTAGGTACTAGTTAGAGAAACTCAGAGGTTGAAGCTATACAGGAGATGTGGCTGAAAATCATTCCTGATACCTACACTGGTTACTAGGCTATATCCAAGGGAATAAGCATAGCTGTAGTAAACAGTCGGGGTAGTGGAAACTAATCAGGAATAGGCAGCAGAAGAGGAATCAGAGAAGCGGAACAGAGGTTAGGCTCATGGGTAGGGAGGGTATGTAATAGGGATGCGAGGGCTAACAGGGAGTAGGTAGGGTGTATGGTAGGTAGGCCGGTAGGGCCGATGTAGAGCAGGGAGCTTCATGCCAATCTGTAGAGTGCAAGATGAACCTTGGCAGGCCCTGGGTTCAGGGGTCAAGTAACAGCCGGGTTAAGAGTGGTGGTAGCAGCGAACAGGTGGGGAGATAGTCTTTATTGCTCATGCTTGTGAGGGCAGTGGCATGTAGGGCTTGTGAGTTAAGAGTGGCAGTAGTAGTGTACAGGGGGGAGACAGACTTTCTTACACTGGTTGTTTCTTTGATCTCCTAGTAATGCAAAGTGGCAGATGTTACTGTTTTAGTATTATACGGGACCTGTTTAAGACTGAAGGGGTGGCATTGGTATAGACTAGCATATACTAATCAAGTGATGGCAGTATGGTTCCTTGAGATATGGATTGTTTTCTTTAGATAAGTTCTGTTAATTTCTGAAGGCCAGACTTGGGTTAAAGTTAAGGGATTTGCTGACACAAGGTATTTGGGCATCAAACTTAAGTGAGGGGGCAGACATAATTTCTAGATACCTAAAGTTAGAGGCAGCTTCTAATGAACAACTATCACAGTTGACTATGGTCTGGTTACTGTTGCTAGCACTGAGTTTTTGGTTTTATTCATACATCATTTCCTCAAGAGTGCAAGGTGCATATCACTGTCATATCCTCTCTAGCACACTGCACTGACAATATAAGCATACACATTGTATAATATATATATTTCTATATAACAAACCAATCACACACACACACACACACACACACAAAAAAAAAAAGTAGATAAACATGTGGGGAGTAGTGCAATGTAATGGCTGTGGGGCAGCAGTCTTCCGGGAGTCTTTCTGGAGGCTGAAATGCTGCCCTATTTGCAGACAACTCTCTGCCCTGAGGAAAAAGTTGCCCGTCTTCAGGCCACACTGGACAGTAGTAAGGGAACCTTCCCCCAGGCCACACTGGACGGTAGGAAGGGAACCTCCTCCATCCAGGGAGCACCAGAGCCACCACCACTACCTCAGAGGTTGCGAAGAATGCACAGCAGTTGAACCACAGTGGGCTCAGGCAGGGTGAGGATGGTGGAACAGAGGCACACCCAGTCAGTTGTTCTACTCCCCAATCCGTACACCATTCTGGGGGGAGCATAGCTCCCCTATGGATGCACCCGCAGAGGAGACTAAGGAGGCTGAGGACAACTGTCACAAGGTAGACCCACAGGAAGGAGGCAGAGGACACCACAAGGAAAGGAAGCAGCTCCTGGTGGGGGACTCAATTATTAGGGGGATAGAACTGGGGTAGCAGGGAAAACTGAAGTAAGGTGCCTGCCTGGTGCCATGGCTTGGACAGACAGGAAGCACATCCTCAGGATCACAAGAACAGCTGCACGGGAGTCTGAGCTGGACATCATTGTCCACCTAGGGACAAATGACTTGGCTCATCATGAGATTAGAGCAGTGCAGAAGGACTTTATAGAATTGGGGAAGGGCCTAAGACAAATAGCACACACAGTATCCTTCTCAGAGGTGCTGCCTGTCAATGGCATGAGTGAGGCGAGGGTACTTTGCACCATACAGTTTAATGAATGGTTGAAAAAATGGTGTGGAGCACAGGGGTTTGGCTTCATTGGGGACTGGGTTCCACCTGGAGGGACACCAGCCTATACTGGCAGGATGGTCTGCATCTGTTCAGGAAGGAAACAAGTCTTTTGAGCAATCGGTTTAAATGCTTCATTGGCAAGCTTTTAAACTAGTCAAGGGGGGAGGCACTGACAAGCAGCAGGAAAATCCAGGCCTCTCCCTACAAAACAGGGTATTAAATGAGAAAAAGACCGAGGTAGAAAGGTCAGTGGGGGATGCTGCAACAGAAGGTAATGCCATCAAAAAATGGAGAGCAATGAGTACCAATGCCCGTAGTCTGAGTAACAAGCTTCCTGAATTAGTGGCCTTGATGGAGGAGGACCATCTGGATACCATGGCAGTCACAGAAACATGGTACACACAAAACCATGACTGGGACGTAAACATACCAGGATACACTATCTACAGGAGGGACAGGGAGGGTAAAAGAGGAGGAGTAGCTCTTTACATAATGGAAGGAATCAAAGCAACAGAACAAAAGGGTAAACAGGGAGGAGAAGAAGCACTGTGGGTAAATTTGGAGACAGGCAATAGCACCACAATCCGCACAGGGGTTGTATACAGACCCCTTCTCAGGGGGAGGAAACGGACAAGGAAATGATAGAAAGTATACTTAGAATGGCAGAAAAAGGGGAGTTATTACTGATGGGTGATCTGAATATGCCAGATGTTAACTGGAGTGCAGTTGCAGCAACCACTTCAAAGAGTGGCGTTATTCTAGATGTCCTACAGGGGGCATGCCTTAGACAACTAGTATTGGAGCCCACGAGAGGAGCAATCATAGACCTGGTTCTCTCAAATGGAGATGAAGAGAGGATCACAGATGTAGAAGTGGGTAGCCATCTGGGAACTAGCGACCATCGAACAGTATGGTTCACAATAAACACAGCGATAGAGTCAAGCCATACAAAGGCAAAAGTACTGGACTTTAGGAGGGCTGACTTTGCCAAAATGGGTGAGTGCCTAAGGAATGCACTAGCAAATGGGCAGGAAGGAGGGGTGGAAGAACAATGGGGAATATTAAAAACTGCCATAACAGAGGTAACAAGTCTTTGTATGAAGCAAATAAACAAAACAAAACAATGTAAGAAACCACTATGGTTCTCAAAGGAAGTGAAAGTGAAGGTTCAAGAGAAAAAGAAAGCATTCAGGAAGTACAAGGAATCACAGAAGGAGCAGGACAGAGAACTGTACCAGTTAAAGCAAAAGGAAGCTGGGAAGGCAGTCAGAACAGCAAAGGCCCAAACAGAGGAAAAGATAGCCAACTCAGTTAAGAAGGGGGATAAAACCTTTATAGGTACATCAGTTAGCAAAGGAAGACCAAGGAGGGATAGTGAGGAGGGAGGGAGGGTGGGCAGAAGGTGACTGTGAAAGGAAGAGATACTAAACAAATATTTTTGCTCAGTATTTACAAAGGAAGCGGGGGAGATACCTAAAACAAACAGTAGAAACACTCTGGATACAGAAGTTGATACCAGCCCATTTACAGAAGAAATGGTTCTGAAAGAACTCTTAAAACTGAAGGTGGACAAAGCAATGGGACCTGATGGGATTCATCCCAGAATTCTAAAAGAACTAAGGGTAGAACTAGTGACACCACTGACTACCCTCTTTAACAAATCATGGGCAGATGGGGTGGTACCCGAGGACTGGAGGAGGGCAGATGTGATTCCCCTTCACAAAAGTGGGAGCAAGGCAGAAGCAGGAAACTACAGACCTGTTAGTTTAACCTCAGTGGTAGGGAAAATGATGGAATCACTTTGAAGGAAAGAATTGTCAGTATCTAGAGGCCAGAGGGCACAGGACCCAAGGCAGCATGGATTCACAGTGGGAAGGTCATGCCAGATGAATCTGATAGATTTCTTTGACTGGGTGACCAAGTAGTAGAACAGGGAGGGCTGTGGGCATGGCCTACCTAGACTTTAGCAAGGCATTTGACACAGTCCACACAAAAGATTAATATAAAAGTTAGCCAGCCTGGAGTGGGTCCCAAGATGACAGCCTGGGTAAAGAATTGGCTGGAGAATAGGATACAGAGGTAATAGTAAATGGAGTCCTCTGAGTAAGGGGGTTACTAGTGGGGTACCACAGGGTTCAGTATTAGGACTGGTCCTCTTCAATGTCTTTATAAGCGACATTGCAGAGGGACTGGAAGGAAAAGTATGTCTCTTTGCAGATGACACAAAGATCTGCAACAGAGTTGATGCACAAGGTGGGGTGGAAAGGATGAGAAGGTACTTGAGAAGGTTAGAGGAATGGTCAAATGTATGGCAGCTTAGATTCAATGCTAAGAAGTGCAAGGTAATGCACCTGGGAAACAAAAACCCAGGGGAAGAGTACACAATGGGGGGTGAGAAACTAACAACAACAAAAATGGAAAAGGACCTGGGGGTAGTCATATCAGATGACCTAAAGGTGGGCAAGTAATGTGAGAGGGCAGCAAGGAGGGCTAGGGAGATACTGGGATGCATAGGGAGAGGCATCACCAGTAGAAAACAGAAAGTTATTATCCCTCTGTACAGACAGCTGGTGAGATCCCATCTGGAGTACTGCGTGCAGTTCTGGAGACCCAATCTCCACAAAGACATAGACAGGATGGAAGCTGTCCAGAGGAGGGCAACTAAAATGGTGCAGGGTCTGCACTGGAAGACATATGAAGAGAGACTTAAGGAGCTTAATATGTATAGCCTCGAGGAAAGGAGGAGAGAGGGACATGATAGAAACTTTCAAGTACCTCAAGGGAATCAACAAAGTCAAGAGGTAGCATCTTTCAAAAAATGGGTGTGCAAGAACAAGGGCACAATTTGAAGATAGAGGGAGGCGGCTCAGAGGTAATTTAAGGAAGTATTTTTTCACAGAGAGGTTGTGGATGCATGGAACAGCCTTCCGAGGAGGTTGTGGAGTCAAAAACAGTGGTGGAATTCAAGCATGCATGGGACAGTCATAAGGCAATTCTAGGGGTTGGGGGTAGGAAGAAGTAGGCTGCTGGTTAACTAGGATCTGCAGCTTATCCATTAGGTAGGGAAATGGGCAGACTGGGTGAGCCAAGCGGTCCTTATCTTCCATCAAATTCTATGTATGTTTCTATTCAAATTATATGGCCATGGTTTTCTTCTTCTTAAATAACAATTTACTGCTGATTAGTCAGTGTTGTACTACATGTTGTTATAGTCATTATTTAAATGTGCATTCTGATCATTCAAATGCTTAGATCTGCATAGAGAATTAGGATGCTGGCATACAGTAAGGTGGTAGAACTGGTGAAGAAATATAGTAAACTATTTATAAATAGTAAAAACCTTAAGATAAGAT
This sequence comes from Neoceratodus forsteri, assembly GCA_016271365.2. Taxonomy (NCBI): domain Eukaryota; kingdom Metazoa; phylum Chordata; order Ceratodontiformes; family Ceratodontidae; genus Neoceratodus; species Neoceratodus forsteri. The sequence continues at coordinate 1,102,329,399 of CM057451.1, forward strand.
TGGCCAGTTGTAAACTTAACTGAGAAGAGGAAAACTGAACTCTGCATGTGATACTCTTTCTAGTTATATCAGAATTTGAACACTGTACAAAAGATTATGGAGCAGAAAGGCCCCTTTTTTATGTTGATTGCATGCATGCACAAGAAACATGTTGCGGAGGCGTGGCACTGTTGTGGCCAATGCCCCCACTGCCATTTGAGGCTTGGCCCACTTTCCCCAATGGGGTGGCACACTGCTGCTGACACTAGTTCAGCCAGTGTGCCACAACCTTGAAACATTTTAGCCGCTGCAATCAGGGGCCTCCTTGTCATTGCAGCGTCAGCCATTCTGCTGCAATGAGGGAGTGACCTATCATTGCAGGGCGTTCCCTTTCATTCCTCCAACCCAGTTTGCTGATGGGGAGCCCAGTCCCTGTCGGTTTGTGTTGTCTACTGAGGGGGTTCCCAATCCCCCTCTGCATCATGTCCTCCCCCCTTTTCTTGAGTGCTGAGGGGTTCCCAATCCCCTCGGCTCATGAGACCCCCCCACCAGTATGTGCCAACAGGTGTGCCCAATCCCATTGGCTCCAGCCCCCAACCCAAAACAAGCAGGTGGCATGGGAGCCCACCCCAGCATGCCAAAGTACCTGCTAAAATGAAAACCGAATCGAGATGTCTATTTTTTTAACCCTGTAAAGAAGAGTTGTCCCTCGCCGTCTTTACACCCAACCCACGCCCACCCACTGCATACCCCACACCCACCTCACCCCATACTTACTTCTGGAGCTTGCTGCGACGATCTTCAGTGGACTGGGAACACGTCTGCACTCTTCAAAGTCGACAGTGAACTGAAGAAATGCCGGTAAGCTGTATAATGGCACAAATAGGGTTTTTTCAACTTTGCTATATATCTCAGGCATGTTTGGGAATTTTGGCACCACATTTTAAACATGGGGTTATAGGGGCCACTCCTCATGAATTCAGCCACTGTCATGGCATTATTTGGTTCTGAAAGGCGATTTTTCCGGTCACTGCACGGAATCACCTTTTAGGACTGATTAACAAAACAACAGTGCCAGTGTTCATGAGGTGGGCTCTCAAAAAGCCTATGTTGCAAATGTGGTGGAAAAAATCTGAAAAATTACTGCTTTATGAGCATGTGTAGCGCAGTTGCTACACATGCACGTAACTTCGTGAATTTGTAATATTTTCATGGCAGATTTTGAACATCAGCATTTTTTCACACCTCCTTGTGACTAGTACAGCTGTCATTTTCCCATCCTTGCTGAAATGTGTTTTCGTACTTCTGGCGTAGAATAGAGTGGTCGCTGTGGGAGATCAGTGTTTGGGACAGATTAAGAAAATGGCAGTGACAATGTTCATGAGCAGAGGTCCTAAAATGCCTATGTTGAAAATTTAGTGACAATAGTCCATCAGATGACTGTGTTATGAGTATGCATTGCGCAGTTTCCACGCACTCTTGTAACTTTGCAGATTTGCAACATTGTCGCACCAGATTTCCAACACTGGCATTTCACCTCCTTATGAACAGCACAGCTGTCATTTTCCACATCCTGACCGAAATGTGTTTTTGCACTTCCGGCGCAGAATAGTGTAGTCTCTGTGGGGAATTAGTGTTCGGGACAGATTATGAAAATGACAGTGACACTGTTCATGAGCAGAGATCCTAAAATCCCTATTTTGAAAATTTGGTCATGAAAATCCATAAAATGACTGTGTTACACATGTGCGTTGAACTGTTTCCACGCACCCTTGTAACTTCGCAAATTTGTAATACTTTCACGCCATATTTTCAACACTGGCATTTTTTCACGCCTCCTTATGAACAGTACAACTGTAATTGTTCACATCCTGGCCAAAAAAAATGTTTTTGCACTTCTGGCACCGAATAGCACGGTCGCTGTGGGAAATCAGTGTTTGGGACAGATTAAGAAAATGGCAGTGACAATGTTCATGAGCAGAGGTCCTAAAATGCCTATGTTGAAAATTTAGTGACAATAGTCCATCAGATGACTGTGTTATGAGTATGCATTGCGCAGTTTCCACGCACTCTTGTAACTTTGCAGATTTGCAACATTGTCGCACCAGATTTTCAACACTGGCATTTTTTCACACCTCCTTATGAACAGTACAGCTGTCATTTTCCACATCCTGACCGAAATGTGTTTTTGCACTTCCGGCGCAGAATAGTGTAGTCTCTGTCGGGAATTAGTGTTCGGGACAGATTACGAAAATGACAGTGACACTGTTCATGAGCAGAGATCCTAAAATCCCTATTTTGAAAATTTGGTCATGAAAATCCATAAAATGACTGTGTTACACATGTGCGTTGAACTGTTTCCACGCACCCTTGTAACTTCGCAAATTTGTAATACTTTCACGCCATATTTTCAACACTGGCATTTTTTCACGCCTCCTTATGAACAGTACAACTGTAATTGTTCACATCCTGGCCAAAAAAAATGTTTTTGCACTTCTGGCACCGAATAGCACGGTCGCTGTGGGAAATCAGTGTTTGGGACAGATTAAGATCGAGCGAGTGAGAGAGTGAAGTGATCGAGCTAAACTGAGCTCTGTCGGGACTGCTGCAGATTTCTTTGTGGGCAGAAAAAGGCCCCAATGCAAGCAGGAGCCCAGTAAAAAAGGGCAGCCTGTAGCGCCGGGAGAAACAGAACGAGAGAACAAGTGAGGGAGGGGGAGTGAGCGAACTCAGCGGAGCACTGTCAGGACTGCTGCGGATTTCTTTGTGGGAAGGAAAAGGCATCAATGCAGGCAGGGGCCCAGTACAAAAGGGCAGCCTTCAGCAGTGGGAGAAACAGTATGAGCGAGTGAGAGAGGGGGCTGAGCGAGCTCAATGAAGCTCTGTCAGGACTGCTGCTGATTTCTTTGTGGGCAGAAAAAGGTGCCGATGCAGGCAGGAGCCCAGTACAAAAGGGCAGCCTGCAGCACTTGGAGAAATGGAATGAGCAAGTGAGAGGGGGGAGTGAGTGAGCTCAACGGAGCTCTGTTGGGACTGCTGCGAATTTCTTTGTGGGTAGAAAAAGGCACCAATGGAGGCAGGAGCCTAGTACAGAAGGGCAGCCTACAGTGCTAGGAGAAACAGAATGAGCGAGTGAGAGGGAGGAGTGAGCAACCTCAATGGAACTCTGTCAGGATAGCTGTGAACTACTTGGTGGGCAGAAAAAGACGCCAACACAGGCAGGAGCCCAGTACAAAAGGGCAGCCTGTGGCGCTGGGAGAAACAGAACGAGAGAGTGAGAGAGGAAGAGTGACCGAGCTCAATGGAGCTGTGTCAGGACTGCTGCGGATTTGTTTGTGGTCAGAAGAAGGTGCCAACGCAAGCAGAAGCTCAGTACAAAAGGGCAACCTGCAGCACTGGGAGAAACGGAATTAGCGAGTGAGAGAGGGGGAGTGAGCAAGCTCAATGGAGCTCTGCCGGAACTTTAGAGTTGCCCACCCTCCCACACAGGTCCTCTGTGGTCCCATATTACAGCAGGGTCTCTGGAGTGGAGACAAAGCAATGATTGGACACTTTTAGGATTGGTGTAATAATACAGATTAAGTTGTTCTGTTTATTTCTCTAACTGAGCTAAGTACTGAGCTATACTGTTATGACTGATGTAATAATACATATTTATTTGTTCCATTTATTTCTCTGAGCTGCACAATAAATTTAGTAAAAGAAATCAAAAAATGACTTTCATGAGCGTGCATTGCGCAGTTGCTATGCACGCTAGTAAGTTCACGAATTTGCAATATTTTCACTCCAGATTTTCAACATTGGCATTTTTCCCCACCTCCTTATGAACAGTACAGCTGTCATTTTTCACATCCTGGCCGAAATGCATTTTCGCACTTACAGCGCAGAATAGCGCGATCACTGTGGGAAATCAGTGTTGGGGCACATTAAGAAAACCACAGTGACACTGTTCATGAGCAGAGGTCCTAAAATGCCTAAGTTGAAAATTTTGTGATGAAAATCCATAGAATGACTGTTATTAGCGTGCGTTGTGCAGTTTTCTCGCACCCTTGTAACTTCACAAATTAGTAATATTTTCACACCAGATTTTGAACACTGGCATTTTTTCATAGCTCCTTATGAACTGTATGGCTGTCATTTTTCATATCCTGGCCAAAATGTGTTTTCATGCTTCTGACACAGAATAGCGCAGTTGCTTTGGGAAATCAGTGTTTGAGACAGATTAGGATCAAGCAAGTGAGAGAGGGGGAGTGACTGAGCTCAACTGAACTCTGTTGGGACTGCTGCAGATTTCTTTGTGGGCAGAAAAAGGTGCCAATGCAAGTAGGACCCCAGTACATAGAAACATAGAATTTGACGGCAGATAAGGCAAGGCAAGGCAAAATTTATTTAAAAGACGCCCAATCCCAGAGGCTCTGGGCGCCGTACAGGCATTTAAACAAACATATTTAGCATAATAAATATATAAATTTACATATAAATACAAATCAATACAAAAACTAAAACCTAGCAATAAATCCATATATAAACATCAAATGCCTTAGAGAAGAAAAAAGCCTTTAGCTGGGCCTTAAAAACATCCACCAATGAAGCCTCTCTGACCATAGTTGGTAAGGAATTCCACAGAAGAGGAGCTGCGGCACTGAATGCTCTATCGCCAGCTGTTTTCAGCCTAGTTCTGGGAATGGTCAGAAGGCATTCACTGGATGAATGAAGAGGGCGCGAGGAGAGGGCAGGTGACAGAAGGTCTAACAGGTAGCCAGGGCCCTGTCCGTGTAGGGCCTTATAGGTAAGAAGACCCACCTTGAAGAGGACTCTCCACCTGACTGGCAGCCAGTGCAATTCACGCAAAACTGGTGTAATGTGACAGAACTTTTGCTGCCCGGTCAACAATTGGGCAGCTGCATTTTGCGCCAGCTGCAATCTTCATAGAGATCCTCCTGTGACCCCGAGATAGAGCGCATTACAGTAATCAAGCCTAGATGTGACTAAGGCATGTATCAAAGTAGGGAAGTCCAGAGACGGAACAAGGGGTTTAATTCTGGCAATGTTTCTGAGGTGGTAAAAACAGGTACGAACCACAGAGGATATTTGAGCCTCCATGGTTAAATCTCTGTCCAGAATCACGCCAAGATTACACACCCAAGAGGAGGCCTTCAATGGCACAGACCCTAGGACAAGCCCAGTTTCTGTGTCAGAGGCCATCCTATCACGAACTCTGTTCGACTCCACTACTAATACCTCCGTCTTATCAGGGTTCAGCCGCAACCAGCTGGAGGCCATCCAATCGTTAATCTCGGCCAGACAGATATTAAGTACGTCCACTGCATTGGTTGTTCCTGGGGCAAAGGAAAAATATATTTGAGTATCATCGGCATAGCAATGAAAACTCAAGCCATACTTCCTAATGATCCTACCCAGAGGCAGCATCTACACTGCGAACAACATTGGAGCCAATACTGATCCCTGAGGAACTCCACAGAGAAGCAGACTGGGTGTAGATGAGAAATTTCCCATCATAACCTGCTGCCTCCTATTAGTTAGAAAGGACTCAAACCATTTGATGACATTACCGGTGAGTCCACATAGATCCCCAAGGCGAGCAAGCAGCACACAATGGTCCACAGTGTCAAAAGCTGATGAGAGATCGAGGAGAACAAGAATTGTCTTGTCTCCTTGATCTCTAGCCCTGAGTAGGTCATTCTGCACCCGAACAAGTGCAGTTTCAGTGCTGTGTCTGGCACGAAAAGCTGACTGGAAAGGTTCATACAACTCGTGGGAAATGAGGTGTTCTTCCAATTGAAGCGCTACCACTTTCTCAATAACCTTTCCTAAAAATGGAAGGTTAGAGATTGAACGGTAATTTGCCCTGATCTCCAGGTCCAAAGATGGCTTCTTTAAGAGGGGTCTTACCAGAGCCTCCTTCAAGGCATCTGGAAAGACACCCTCGGACAGGGAACACCGTACAATCATGGCAAACACTGGGCCAACAGAGCCAATGCATCTCATTAAGAAACGCGTTGGCACCGGGTCCAGTTCACAAAAGGTGTGCCTCACATTGGTTGCCACCTCAATAATCTCACTATCCTCCACTGGTCTAAACTCTCCCCAACCAGATGGAGTGCACTCAGAACACATCAGACGATCACTGCCAGCTATAACATTACTGGCTGAAGGAGCCACCCGCCGGATCGCAGACACACTGTCCGAAAAGAACCGAGTGAAATCCTCACAGTCCATGTTAGAAAAGACCCTCCCGAGCTGTAGACAGACAGGATGTAAAAGTCTATCAATGGTCCAGAAGAGTGAGGACGGTCGGTTCCTTCCGGCAGCAATCTCCCCAGACAAAAACACTGTCTTCTTACTGTTGATTGCCTCCTGATAGCCAACATAATGGGCATGCAGGGCCAGTTTGTCTGCATCCAGACGGGATCTCCTCCAGCAATGCTCCAATCTCCGACCCAGTTTCTTCATCTCCCTGAGCTCACCATCAAACCATGGTGACCTCAGGTAAGAAGTCCTGGGTCGTACACGGACAGGTGCGAGGGAGTTTATGGTGTCGGATAACACCTCATTATAGGCGTCAACTCTGACCACAACACCTCCTGCGCATGCATCACCCACTCTAGACAAATCTGCTGCCGCCAAGAAACCCTCAGGGGTCAAACCCCATAAAGGGCGACAGCAGATCATCTCAGCAGGGGAAGGGCTTATGGCGGGAGCCCCAAGCGTGAACTGAACCATGCAATGATCAGACCAGAGAACTGGATTGACCTTAAGATCACTAATATCAAGTCCCAGTGAGAACACCAGGTCCAGCATGTGGCCATCCTGATGAGTCGGTAAAGTGACTGCCTGCGTCAAACCAAGGGAGGACATGATCTGGGAAAGTTCATAACCATGTCCATGATTCACATCGTCGAACCAAACATTGAAATCCCCCAGAAAAACACATCTGGGGATTCCAATGTCTGGCAACAAGCAAATCTGCGACCTAATGCAGGAACTCTCCCATCAACCCAGAAGGGCGATAAATAAGAAAGATCCTGCAGCCCGTGTAGGTCCTCCCGCGATGGCCCACATTCAAGCGAACCCGAGCTCTCACCGGGTGCATGGTAAAGGTCAAGCTGGATCTAAAACAGATGGCTACACACGCCACCCTGCACTCACTCTGGGACAGTGCACCACAGGTATACCAGGGGGACAGCAGCCTCAAAAATTGGGCCCGCATCGTCTCCCACCCAGGTCTCCATGATAAACGCCAGATCAACCGACGAAATCAAGGCAGCAATAATTGCCATCTTATTTCTGATTGATCTGGCATTACAAAGCACTGCCTTCAGGGGATTTGGGGATGATGCAGCCCCACAGGTTACCTGGCCATTTGATCTAATAGGCTCCCTGGGGATGGACACCAAACACGACTGGCCTCTCCCATGTGCCCATCGCAACCCAGGGCACCTCCTGGACCTGACAACTTCAATCCTCTCATAACCCAAACTGGGATTACTTGATGATGCACGACCAATGCTATCCCTACCAATCCCCATCTCCCAACAACGTCTGATAATTACATCAGAAACTGGAAGGGGGATGAAAGGGTGCAGGTCGCGCAACATTAAGCCATCATAAACTATTCTAGCCCCTCTCGATCCTCCCATATCTATTTAGGCACAGCAAATACAAGGCTATCTAAATAAAGATAATAACTAAGTAAAAACTAACCCACCAAGCCTAGCTTCTAAAATATAACAAACCTACAAAGAGGTTAAATGGTTAAAATATTACAAATTTAAATACAACAACATGTTAAAACAAAGCCTAACCATCCTACATCAACTAAACATTTCAGTGCCGAGTAGCGCTTGCGCCACTCACTACGCTCGTGCTGCGCTTGCGCTTGCGAACGGTGCAAGATATCTATTCAAATCACCACAGGACGCACGGGTCCTAGCTCCCCCCAGTTCGCTCCAGAAAGCTCTCAAAAACAACAGGTAACATCTGCTTGCAGTCTCTCACACTGTGTAGGTGTAATCAGTCCCAAAAATGTCTTGCAGAATCGCAAAAGTAAACGGACCAGCTTCCTGACTCTCAGGACCTCCCAGCTATCAGCTGCAGTAGTAGAAATCTCTGTTCACACACACAAAGCCACTTGCGAGTGGTGCGAGATATTTATTCAAATCACCACAGGACGCACGGGTCCTAGCTCCCCCCAGTTCACTCCAGAAAGCTCTCAAAAACAACAGGTAACACCTGCTTGCAGTCTCTCACACTGCGCAGGTGTAATCAGTCCCAAAAATGTCTTGCAGAATCGCAGAAGTAAACGGACCAGCTTCCTGACTCTCAGGACCTCCCAGCTATCAGCTGCAGTAGTAGAAATCTCTATTCACACACACCCGTTTGGCCCACCTAGTCTGCCCGTTTTCCTACCTAACAGATAAGCTGCAGATCCTAGTTAACCAACAGCATACTTCCTCCTACCCCCCACTAGGACTACCTTATGTCTGTCCCATGCATTCTTGAATTCCCCCACTGTTCTTGACTCCACGACCTCCTCAGGGAGGCTGTTTCATGCATCCACAACCCTCTCCGTGAAAAAATACTTCCTCACATTACCTCTGAGCTGTCCCTCGATCTTCAAATTGTGCCCCTTGTTCTTGCACATCTCTTTTTCTGAAAGATGCTACCCTCTTGGACTTTGTTGATTCCCTTGAGGTACTTGAAAGTTTCTATCATATCCCTTCTCTCCCTTCTTTCCTCCAGGGTATACATATTAAGCTACTTTAGTCTTTCTTCGTATGTCTTCTGATGCAGACCCTGCACCATTTTGGTTGCCCTCCTCTGGACAGCCTCCACTCTGTCTATGTCTTTGTGGAGATGGGGTCTCCAGAACTGTACACAGTACTCCAGATGGGGTCTCGCCAACTGTCTGTACAGAGGGATAACAACTTCCTGTTTTCTACTATTGATGCCTCTCCCTATGCGTCCCAGTATTCCCCCAACCTTCCTTACTACCTTCTCACATTGCTTGCCCATGTTTAAGTCATGTGATATAATTACCCCAGGTCCCTTTCCATTTTTACTGTTGTCAGTATCTCACCCCCCCCCCCCATTGTGTACTCTTCTCCTGGGTTTTTGTTTCCCAGGTACATTACCTTGCACTTCTTTGCATTAAATCTGAGCTACCATACATTTGACCATTCTTCCAACCTCGCCTAGTCCCTTCTCATCCTTTCCGCTACATCTTGTGTATCAACCTTGTTGCAGATCTTTGTGTCTTCTGCAAAGAGACATACTTTTCCTTTCAATCCCTCTGCAATGTCACTTATAAAGACATTAAAAAGGACCAGTTCCAGTACTGAACCCTCGCGGTACCCCGCTAGTAACCCTCCTTTCTTCACTGTGGACTCAGTTTACTACTACCCTTTGTGTCCTGTTGTCTAGCCAATTTTTTATCCAGGCTACCACCTTGGGACCCATTCCAAGGCTGGCTAACTTGTGTATTAATCTTCTGTGTGGGACTGTATCAAATGCCTTGCTAAAATCTAGGTAGGCCATGTCCACAGCCCTCTCTGGTACAAAGGGCAGCCTGCAGTGCCGGGAGAAACGGAATGAGCGAGTGAGAGAGGGGGAGTGAGAGAGCTCAACAGAGCTCTGTTGAGACTGCTGCAGATTTCTTTGTGGGCAGAAAAAAGTGCCAATGGAGGCAGGAGCCCAGTACAAAAGGGCAGCCTGCAGTGCCAGGAGAGACAGAATGAGTGAGTGAGTGAGTGAGAGAGGAGTAGTGAGCGAGCACAACGGAGCTCTGTTGGGACTACTGTGGATTTGTTTGTGGGCAAAAAAAGGTGCCAACACAGGCAGGAGCCCAGTACAAAAGGGCAGCCTGCAGCGTCGGGAGAAACAGAATGAGCGAGTGAGAGAGGGGGAGTGAACGAGCTCAATGGAGCTGTGTCGGGACTGCTGCAGATTTCTTTGTGGGCAGAAAAAGGCACCAACGCAGGCAGGAGTCCAGTACAAAAGGGCAGCCCGCAGCATCAGGAGAAATAGAATGAGGGAGTGAGCAAGCACAATGGAGCTCTGCCGGGATTTTACAGTTGCCCGCCCTCCCGTCCAGAGTCCTCTGTGGTCCTCTATTACAGCAGGGTCTCTGGAGTGGAGACAAAGCAATGTTTGGATACTTTAGGATTGCTGTAATAATACAGATTTACTTCTTCTGTTTCATTCTCTAACTGAGATGAGTACTGAGCTATACTGTTATGATTGCTGTGATAATACATATTTATTTGTTCTGTTTATTTCTCTAACTGAGTTGAGTAATACTTAGAGTGCAATAGGATTTCTAACTGGGCTAAGTGAAACTATATGACAGCCGAAAACAAGAAGTATGGTAGCTGAGTGGTGAAAACTGGACAAGGAGGCTTTTGGATTGCTACAGTAATACAGTGTCTAACGGATAACATTTAAACCTGAATAACCCCCCCCCCCGTCAGCAAGGGGTCAATGGGGGGACTAGTGGGGGGGTGGACAGGAATTTGACTAAACAGTGGCCTAACAGTTGTAGCAGGCTACAGAACCTGGGAGTAAGAGCCCCTAGCATAAGATGGAAGCCAAAATGGGGCAGGTGCCACATGTCAATAGGGCGGACATCTTTGGAAGGGTGGGGGGGTGTACAGGGTGTGGGTGTGCCATGATCCTGGACTGAGCTTGGAGGATGGGGGGCTGTATGGTCTGCAGATGACTGGCTAGTTTGAGGGAGGAACTGTGGAGGTTAGGGAGTAGTGTAAGTGGCAGGGCAGATGAGTATGGCAGGCACCCTGCGGGGGGGGATAGGGGATGACAAAGGGGGATGAAGCAAGAATAATTAGGGACTGAAACAGACCCCAGTATCAGAGGCACTAGCAGGATAGAGAGGAGAAAGGAGGGGGTGCCCGAGGCGAAGGTGGGGCTGCCTCCTGATGGGGGAGGAAGAGACCACGAGGAGTACCAGGGGAGAGAGCAGATGGCTGTGGGTAGGGAGGCACCAGGGGTGGCACAGAGGGGAACAAGTAGGAGGGGGATCTGATAGGGGGAAGAGATGTAGGACAGGTATTAACTATGAATAGATTCAAACCTCTGCTATGGGATGGAGAAGAGGAGCAGGAACATACTGAAGGGGGGAGGACAAGCAGGGCATGAAAGGGATGGCAACAGGTAGGGGAAGAGAGATCAAGGACAAAAGAGTAGAAGAGGGCTAGTAAGGAAGGAGGGGGTGGTAACTGAAGGAGAGAAGGTTACAGGAAGGGGGAATGATGAGAGGGGCATCACTATCAAGGTAGAAGGGAATGGGGGTTCTAAATCGACAGCAGCGGGGATAGGAGGGGTTGGAAATCAGGAGGGAGGTCGACATGGGAAGCCGAGTAGGAATGAATTAGGCTGGGAAGGGGTTCAAGGGATGGGAGAATAAGGCAGAGAAAGGGGTGAGGCAGAAGTAGGGGATACAGATACAGAAGTCACAGAGTGTGCAGTTGGCGGGGAGTAGGGACAGGGAAGAATGAATACTGGGGTGGTGGAGGGGGCACTAGAAGAGAAAGGGGGTAAGGGGCGGGGGGTACTCGTCCTGGGGGATTCTATACTGAAATGGGTGAGATGGGATGGAAAGGGGAAAAGGCAGAGCCATATTTGGGTTGAAGCTATCCCTAGGTTGACTGCAGGAGAGGCAGGGCAGGCAATGCTCAAGTGCGCAGTGAGGGGCAGGAAGAAACCTCATTTACTGTTGCATGTGGGTACTAACGACTTGGTGGGGGACACTGTGGAAGTAGTGAGGGGGAGGTTTGAGTACTTCGGCAGGCAGTGTGAGGGGGTGGGGAAGTCAGTGGCATTCTTGGAGGTACTTCCGGTACCATATGCAAGCAGGGGAGGAAGGGTAGGCTTGAGGAGTTTGAGTGGCTGAGGGATTGGTGGCACACAAAACATTATGAGTTAGTGACTAACTGGGGTAGGGTCTGGGGGAATAGTGACTTGTACACAGGGGACAGGGTACACTGGAGCAGGAAGGAGAGGGGAGTATTTAATGCAGCATTGCTGCCGGGCCACTGGTGCTGAGGGTTGAGGTGCTGGACACCACACCTTGCGCCATGCTGGTGACCCGGCTTCAGTCGCAAGCCCAGGCCACCAGGGGTTGGCAAGAGAGGGATAGGATTGAGCATCCAGAAGACTGCTCTCCTATTCTGGACCCAGATCCAGGGACCCCCCACTCTGTAGCGACCGCTGATGATGACCGTGGGCACTACTACAGCAGTGCAGTAAAGGGTGTTGGAGTGTGGCAGACATTGGCATGCTGTGTCTAAGCATCATTGCATGCCTGCACTCCACAAAGGGAGAAAAGTGGAAAATGGGCTCTGGTCAGGCAGCATGAGTTTCTGACCCCGCCTGCCCACCCCGAATGGTGCCTCCTCTACCGGATCCTGCTCCGGTGGGTCAACCTGGGAAGCTCCTCACCACCCCACCACAAGGGTACTCCGTGGAGGTGAGCAGGTCAGCCTGATGTAAGGGGCAGGACTAGGGGGGGTCGGTCTGGATGACCAAGCCGACCGTAGCCCCCTGAGAAAATATGTAAAAAAAAAAAGGCAGGATTAGAGGGGTATATCTCTACTAAGGTGGATTTAAACAAATGGGAGGGGGGTGGTGGCCAAAAGACTGAGATTGGTAGAAAGGTCCGGACAGGGGAGCCTGATGAGCTCACCACCTGAGATATAGATAAAGGCGGAGGCGTAGTAACCCTGGAAGGTGGCGGGCAGAGTGGTCTTAGTGTAATACAGAAGGCACCACCACCCAGTAAGAATAAGGAGGAGAAAGGGTGCAGACTACCGGGAGGAGGGAAACAGGCCAAGGAGGAGAACAGTGAGGAGAAGGAGGAGTACGGGTGGAAGGTGGTCTGACTAAATGGACAGAGAACTGGTTACAGGGGAGGGTGCAGAGGGTGGTGGTGGTGGGGTAGCTGTCGGCACCCAGATCAGTGACAAGCAGGGTGCTGCAGGACTCAATGCTTGGCCCAGTGCTATTTGGGCTCTTTATCTCCGATATAGCACACAAAGTGGGGAGCAGGGTTAGTCTGTTTGCACATTATACCAAATCAAAAGCAAATAGTTATAGTAGCAGAGCCTCCCCCCCCCCACACACACATATACACTCCCCGAAAAGCTGCTTAAAAGCCTGCAATTCATTCAAATTAATTTAATTTTCTTACTTACTTGGGGTTCAATGCCAACAAGTGTAAAATCATGTACCTAGGGCATAGGAACCCCAATGCTGGGTATAGTGTGCGGGGAGGTACTGATACTTTCTAGACATGAAAGGGTCCTTGAGGTTATTATATTAGAGGACCTCAAGATGGCAGTACAGTGTGACAAGGCCATGGGCAGGGAAAATTGGATTCTGGGGTGCATAAGGACTGGTATCTCCAGTAGGAAGAGGAGGGATGTTGTGCTGCCCTTGTATCACTCACTGATATACCCCCAGCTGGAGTACTATGTCCAGTTTTAGAGTCCACACTTCAGAAAGGACATAAGGTGGAGGTTTTCCAGAGGCAACTAAAATGATTCAGAATTTTCACAGGAATCCCTACAAGGAAAAGCTGAAGAATCTCAACATGTACACTCTGGAAGACAGGAGGGCAAGAGGTGACATGATCAAGACCTATAAAGTACCTCAAAAGGGGTAAAGAGGGTACAGTTGGGGTGTTTCCTTCAAATGAGGATGGGCACCCAAACCAAGGGACATACAATGAAGCTGGGGGGGGGGGCATTCAGGATAGATGTGAAGAAATATTTCTTTACTGAAAGGGTGGTAGACGCCTTGAACAGACTGCCAAGAGAAGTGGTGAAAGCTAAAATGGTAGGGGGCATGAAGCATGCATGGGATAAACACAGGGGTATATTACAGAAAGGGGAAGGAGGTGGTCAACGGACATCAATAGGGCAATGGAAGTGGAGTAAGTTCGAGTTAATTGCAGAAAAAAACATCCATTAAGCAAGCTCATTCACAAGGAGGTCCTGATGGATGCAGGCAGAATAAGACATGCAGTAACATATACAGGCAGGAGTTACGAGTAAGTAGAGAACACTTGACCAGATTGGGTGTGCTGAGTGGTCCTTTTCGGCTGACAAATTCTATGTTTCTATCGCATCGTGTTAATTCAGGTGCAGTGTTTATTTAAAGTTGGGCCTACCATACATCCAGATGTAAGGTACAGTAAATTATTAAATTAGATGCAGCCCACTTAGAGTACAATAAACAGAACCCCAGTGCTTCGAGAAGCCTTTACTCTTCATAAGGCTGCTTAAAGAGCTGGGGTTCTATTAGCAGTGTCCACACCAGTATGTTGATCTTAAAATTGACACTGCATCTGAATGAGTACTTGATTCTTGCTCACTCCATTTCTTCCCCACTTTGAAACCTGCTTGTCCTGAGTTACTTTTGGCCGGGCAATGCTTCGTCTGTGTTGGAAGATGACCAATAAGCGGCACCGAAAGACATCAGACTTCACAGACTGTGAAGGCAGCTGCTGACGGACAGACATAAGGCAATTCTACTTGGGGGGGTAGGAGGAAGTAAGCTGTTGATTAACTAGAATCTGCAGCTTATCCATCAGGTAGGGAAATGGGCAGACTAGGTGGGCCAAGCGGTCCTTATCTGCCGTCAAATTCTATGTTTCTATGTTTCTCACCCACCATCCTGACAAGAAGAAGGCTGAAGCTGTGGCCACTGATATCTGTTGGGGTGTGGGGATGGGGGAACCAAAGAGGACAGACATAAGGAGATAAAATCATAATAAAAATTGTGAGGCTTTCACCAGCTTTCCAAAATGCTTACTTGTAAAAGAACACTCTATCAAGTTTTTCAAATGGCAACACAATCTGGTGAGCCCTCTGTCTTCCATCTGACACCAGGCATCAACCAGCATAAAATTGCCTACAGAAGGCAGTGTGGTCATGTGGTTACTGAAATACTGGAGATTACAGATTTAAAAGAACAAAAGAATATCACATAGAAGCTGGCACATATGCCTATAGCATCTGTCTCCTACTTTTCAATAGTTATATTTATACCCTTGAGGTACTTGAATGTTTCTATCATATCCCCTATTTCCTTCTTCTCTTCCAGTGAGTACATATTGAGGTCCCTTAATTTCTCCACATAAGTCTTGTGTTGCAAGCTGTGTACCATCTCATTGACCCTTCTCTGGACCATCTCCAGCCTGTTAATATCCTTATGAAGGTGTGACCTCCAGAACTGCACACAGTACTCGATGTGAAGTGTGACCATGGTTTTATATAATAGCATCACTACCTCCCCCCTTATGCTGGTGATACCCCTGCCTATGCACCCCAGCATGTCACTGACCCTCCTAGCTGCCTTACCACTTTGACATTTTCAGGTCATCTGAAATAAGAACCCCCAGGCCCCTTTCCTTCTTTATGATTGTCAGTAACTCCTCCCTCCCTCCCACTCCTGTACCTTTACCCAGGGTTTCTGTGTCCCAGGTGCATAATTTTGCACTTTTTTGAATTAAAGTTCAGTTGTCAGCCCTCAGCCTATTTCTTAAGATCCCCCAAGTCCCTCCTCATTTTCTCCAAGCCATCTGGGGTATCCTCTGTGTTACAGCTCTTGGTGTCATCTGCAAACAGGCAGACCTTTCCCTTCACCCCTTCTGCAATGTCATTAAATAAGACATTGAACAGGACTGGCTCCAGGACCAATCCATGTGGCACCCCACTGGTCACCCTCTCTCCCCAGACTGTGCCCCATTTACCACCACTCTCTGCCTCCTGTCTCTTACTTAGTTTCTAACCCACTTTACCACCTTTTTCCCCATGCCCACCCTACTCAGCTATTTTATCAGCCTCCTATGTGGGAAGGTATCAAATGCTTTGCTTACATCAAGGTAAGCATTATCCACTGCCCCACCCTGATTTACTCCCTTTGTCACCCAGTCAAAGAGATCAACCAGATTTGTATGACATGACCTTCCCACTGTGAATCCATGTTACCTATGGTCCTGGGCTCCGATGGCTTCTACATGCCCCACTATCCTTTCTTTAACCAATGTCTCCATGATCTTCCCCACTACTGAAGTAAGGCTGACTGGCCTATAGTTCCTCATCTCCTCCCTACTGCTGGATTTGTATAGAGGGACCACAAGCTTTGAAACTAGTCAAAGGGGGAGGCACAAGTGGAACACCCTGCCAGAGGAAGTCATGGGGGCCGAAACAATCATGGGATTTAAGAATGCATGGGTTAGACATAAAGGAATTCTGGAGGGCAGGGGTAAGGGGCAACAGACTTCTAGGAAAACAAACTGAACTTACAAGCTCAAATGGGCAGACTGGGTGGGCCACAGGCCCTTATCTGCCGACACTGTCTATGTATCTATGTATCTATGACAAGCAGCAGGAAAATCCCAGCCTCTCCCTACAAAACAGGGTACTAAATGAGAAAAAGACTGAGGTAGAAAGGTCAGTGGGGGATGCTGCAACAGAAGGTAAAGCCATCCAAAAATGGAGAGCAATGAGTACCAATGCCCGCAGTCTGGGTAACAAGCTTCCTGAATTAGTAGCCTTGATGGAGGAGGACCATCTGGATATCGTGGCATTCACAGAAACATGGTACACACAAAACCATGACTGGGATGTAAACATACCAGGATACACTATCTACAGGAGGGACAGGGAGGGTAAAAGAGGAGGAGGAGTAGCTCTTTACATAATGGAAGGAATCAAAGCAACAGAACAAAAGGGTAAACAGGGAGAAGAAGAAGCACTGTGGGTAAATTTGGAGACAGGTAATGACACCACAGTCTGCACAGGGGTTGTATACAGACCCCCTTCTCAAGGGAAGGAAATGGACAAGGAAATGATAGAAAGTATACTCAGAATGGCAGACAAAGGGGAGATATTGCTGATGGGTGATCTGAATATGCCAGATGTTAACTGGAGTGCAGTTGCAGTAGCACTTTGAAGAGTGGGGTTATTCTAGATGCCCTACAGGGGGCATGCCTTAGATGACTAGTATTGGAGCCCACTCAAGAGGGAGCAATCTTAGACCTGGTTCTCTCAAATGGAGATGGAGAGAGATCGCCAGATGTGAAGTGGGTAGCCATCTGGGAACAGCAACCATCGAGCAGTGTGGTCACATTAAACACAGCAATAGAGTCAAGCCATACAAAGAGCAAAAGTACTGGACTTTAGTAGGGCTGACTTTGCTAAATGGGTGAGTGCCTAAGGAATGCACTAGCAAATGGGCAGGAAGGAGGTGGAAGAACAATGGGAATAATAAAACTGCCATCACAGAGGTAACAAGCCTTTGTGTGAAGCAAATAAACAAAACAAAACAAAACAATGTAAGAAACCACTATGGTTCTCAAAGGAAGTGGCAGTGAAGGTTCAAGAGAAAAAGAAAGCATTCAGGAAGTACAAGGAATCACAGAAGGAGCAGGACAGAGAACTGTATCAGTTAAAGCAAAAGGAAGCTGGGAAGGCAGTCAGTACAGCAAAGGCCCAAACCGAGGAAAAGATAGCCAACTCAGTTAAGAAGGGGGATAAAACCATTTATAGGTACAACAGGGAGCGAAGGAAGACCAAGGGAGGGATAGTGAGGCTTAATAAAGGGGAGGTAGGGTGGGCAGAGGGAGACTGTGAAAAGGCAGAGACACTAAACAAATATTTTTTCTCAGTATTTACAAATGAAGAGGGGGAGGTACAGAAATCAAACAGTAGAAGCTCTCTGGATACAGAAGTTGATACCAGCCCATTTACAGAAGAAAGGGTTATGAAAGAACTCTTAAAACTGAAGGTGGACAAAGCAATGGGGCCTGATGGGATTCATCCCAGAATTCTAAAAGAACTAAGGGTAGAACTAGTGACACCACTGACTACCCTCTTTAACAAATCATGGGCAGATGGGGTGGTACCCGAGGACTGGAGGAGGGCAGATGTGATTCCCCTTCACAAAAGTGGGAGCAAGGCAGAAGCAGGAAACTACAGACCTGTTAGTTTAACTTCAATGATAGGGAAAATGATGGAATCACTTCTAAAATAAATAATTGTCGAGTATCTAGAGGCCAGAGGGGCACAGGACCCAAGGCAGCATGGATTCACAGTGGGAAGGTCATGCCAGATGAATCTGATAGATTTCTTTGACTGGGTGACCAAAGTAGTAGATCAGGGAGGGACTGTAGACATGGCCTACCTAGACTTTAGCAAGGCATTTGACACAGTCCCACACAAAAGATTAATATACAAGTTAGCCAGCCTGGGAGTGGGTCCCAAGATGACAGCCTGGGTAAAGAATTGGCTGTTGAATAAGACACAGAGAGTAATAGTAAATGGAGATCACTCTGAAGAAAGTGGGGTTACTAGTGGGGTACCGCAGGGTTCAGTATTAGGACTGGTCCTCTTCAATGTCATTATAAGAGACATTGCAGAGGGACTGGAAGAAAAAGTATGTCTCTTTGCAGATGACACAAAGATCTGCAACTGAGTTGATGTACAAGGTGGGGTGGAAAGGATGAGAAGGGACTTGGCAAGGTTAGAGGAATGGTCAAATGTATGGCCGCTTAGATTCAATGCTAAGAAGTGCAAGGTAATGCACCTGGGGAACAAAAACCCAGGGGAAGAGTACACAATGGGAGGCGAGATACTAACAAAAACAAAAATGGAAAGGGATCTGGGAGTTGTCATATCAGATGACCTAAAGGTGGACAAGCAATGTGAGAGGGCAGCACGGAGGGCTGAGGGGATACTGGGATGCATAGGGAGAAGCATCACCAGTAGAAAACAGGAAGTTATTATCCCTCTGTACAGACAGCTGGTCAGACCCCATCTGGAGTACTGCGTGCAGTTCTGGAAACCCAATCTCTGCAAAGACATAGACGGATGGAAGCCGTACAGAGGAGGGCAACTAAAATGGTGCAGGATCTGCACCGGGAGACATGAAGAGAGACTAAAGGAGCTTAATATGTATAGCCTCGAGGAAAAGAGGGAGAGGGGGGACATGATAGAAACTTTCAAGTACCTCAAGGGAAAAAACAAAGTCCAAGAGGGTAGCATCTTTCTAAAAAATAGGTGTGCAAGAACAAGGTGGCACAATTTGAAGATGGGGGGGGGGGCTGCTCAGAGGTAATTTAAAGAAATATTTTTTCACAGAGAGGGTTGTGGATGCATGAAACGGCCTTCCGGAGGAGGTTGTAGAGTCAAAACAGTGGTGGAATTCAAGCATGCATGGGACAGTCATAAGGCAATTTTAGGGGTGGGGTAGGAAGAAGTATGCTGCTGGTTAACTAGGATCTGCATCTTATCCATTAGGTAGGAAATGGGCAGACTGGGTGGGCCAAGCGGTCCTTATCTGCTGTCAAATTCTGTGTTTCTATGTTTCCTCCACCTCTGGTACCACCCTTCTGTTGAATGACTCAGTGAACATGGCTGCCATGGGTTCTGCTATTTCCCTTCACAGTTCTTTTAATATCCTTGGGTGTATGCCATCTGGTCCCATTACTTTGTCCGCCTTCAATTTACTCACCTTCTGCAGGATTCTTCTGCCTGTGAATGGACTATTGTCCACCTCTTCACGCCTTTGCAACTGCTGTACTGCTGTGGTCCTTATCCCTCCCCCTCTTCTGTGAATACTGAACAGAAAGACACAGTGGATGTCTTTGGGGGGGCACATGACAGTTCTTAGGCATGGTACTTTCACTTCCAAATAGCTAAGCAGCACATATAAATAATCAACATTCGGCATTAACAAATGCTTGTTTCATTTTGTGCTAACTGGGGAAGGACCACTAAGCACAAGTCCTGTTTTCTGGAGTGACCTGGGAGCACTGGGGAGGTTAAGTGACTTGCCCAAGGTCACACAGTATGTAAGTGGAGGTTACGGGAATCAAACCCAAGTCTGCTGGATGTACCAAGCTCATTCATAGCTCATTACTCTAACCTCTAGGTTATATTGTCAGTCCTTGCACATTAGCTGACTTAGGAAGCAGCAGTACAGGAGTATGCTTCTCTAAGGGAAGAAAATAGGTATGGTACATCTTATAGAAGTGAATGAGGAATAGGTATTGTAAAAGAAGATTAGTTTGGTTATCGGTAATCAGACAGTAAAATGTAGAGGTTTGTCCATCTAAGAAACGTGTGTGAGTGGAAATCTATGAAATGTAGTGTTTGAAACATAGGCAGGAGGTAAGGTCAAGCTGGGTGTAGTATATAGGCCCCCTGGGATGGGAGATGTTCTAGAGGATGGTTTGCTGGAGAACATTATTGCCCAGTGCGGACCTAGAGGGGAGGGAGTGGTGTTGATGGGGGACCTTACTATGCCAGGTACAAACTGGGGAACCATGTCCTCTAAGGTGGCCAAGGAGCAGAGACTGCTGGAAGGCTTCCAGAATGTGTTCTTAACACAGCATGTGATGAAGCCCATGAGGGAGCGGCATGTCTTGGATGTAGTTCTGGTGGATGGGGATCTGGTAAGGGATCTGGTTGCAGAGGATCCCCTGACTGGGAGCGACCACGATACTGTCTGGTTTCAAATAAGAATGGGGAAGGGGGGAGAGAACTAGAATGCTGACCATGGGCTTCAAGGGGACAGACTTTATGGGCATGGAAAATATTCTCAAGGATCATTTGAAGGGGATTACACTAATGACAGATGTGGAAAAGAGATGGGAGGTCATAAAACAGGGACTTCATGAGGCAGTCAGGACCTGCGTTAAGGTGACACGTAAGGGAGCAAGGTCACATAAACCATGCTGATGGTCAAGTGAAGTTCAGGTAATGGTCAGAGAAAAGAAGACTGCGTACAAAAGATACTGTAAAAAACAATGAGAGGGGATAAGGAAATGGAAATGTATCGTCTTCCATCTAGAAAAGTCACCTGGTTGGTGCGGGGGGCAAAGTCCAGTAAAGAGCAGCAGTTGGCATAGGGGATATGGGGAAGGGAAAATGGATTCTTCTGGTACATTGGGGAGCAGAGAAAAACTAAGGACCACCTCAGCAGAGTCAGATCAGAAGATAGGTGGGTGGAAGAGGCAAGGGACCAGGCGGAGGTATTAAATGAGTACTTCGCCTTGGTTTTCACTAGGAAGGGGATGGGATATTTACAAAGCAAGGCACGATGGGGATAGAGGCAGTAGTGTGTGGGATTGGGGGAGAAACAGAAATGGAGCATAAGGGAGGGAGAGGTACCCCAGGGGTGTCACATCAGGATAAGGACAAAAAGGCCAGTAAGGTGGGGGGGGATGAATAATGCTATCTCCCCCAAACAGGTGAGGCAAGCCCTAAAGGCCCTAAAAAAAGATAACTCTCCTAGGTCAGATGGCATTTATCCGAGAGTACTACGGGAATTGACGGGCGTACTGACCCGGAACCCTGGCAGAGCTCAACAGGTCACTTGAGACAGGGAAGGTACCTAGGAATTGGAGGGAGGCACATGTGGTGCCAATCCATAAAGAGGGGTCAAGGAAAGCACCAGGTAGCTATAGACTCATCAGTTTGACCTCGGTGGTCGGAAAATTAATGGAGAGTATACTGAAGGAAAGATTGGGGTGTACTTGGAGGAGGTGGGAGGTCTGGATAGTCGGCAACATGGGTTTGTGACAGGTAGATCATGTCAAACCAACCTTGTGGAGTTCTACAAATGGGTAACATTGAAACTGGAGAGGAGAAAGCCTGTGGATGTACTATTCTTAGACTTCAGCACGGCATTTGACTTGGTCCACCACTATGGTTTAGTGGAGAAACTGATGAGGATGGGTGTGGGCCCATTGATGGTTAAATGGATAGGAAATGGGTTAGATGGACACACACAGAGTAGTGGTCGGAGAGGAGCTCTTGAATCCTAGAGGGGTAGGTAGTTGGGTACCGCAGGGCTCGGTCCTGGGTCCGATCCTGTTTAATGCATACATATCTGACATCAGGGTGGGTAGAGGGTGTGAAATGAGTCTCTTCGCTGATGACTCCAAGTTGGAAGCAGTAGTAGAGGGGGAGGTGGGGAGGTTGGCCCTGCATGGGGACCTGGACACCCTGAAAAGGTGGGCTCACACCTGGAAATTACATTTCATACCAATAAGTATGAATAAGTGTACCATACCAATACCAATAAGTGCAAGGTGTTACATCTTGGGAGGGGGAACCCTAAACATGGGTACACCTTGGGAGGGGAGGAGCTGGAGGCCTCAACAGAGGAAAAAAACCTAGGGGTCATGGTGGATGCATGTATGAATAACTCTGAGCAGTGCAGAAGAGTGGCTAGCAAAGCAAACAGGATGCTGGGATGCATCGTAAGAGGGATCACCTCGAGCAGGTAAGTGATACTGCCGCTGTACAATAGACTGGTTAGACCAAACCTTGAGTACTGTGTACAGTACTGGAGACCACCCTTGAAGAGGGACATACAGCTCCTGGAGAGGGTACAGAGAAAGGCTACAAAGATGATACAAGGATTGGGGGATTTGACATATGAGGACAGACTTGAGAAGCTTGGCCTGTTTTCATTGGATGAGAGGAGAGACGGGGGGGAGCATGATTGAGGTTTTCAAGTACCTCATGGGAATTAATCGGGTAAACATGGAGGGAATCTTTAAACTAAAGGAGGGAGGTATCACCAGAGGACATGGTTTGAAGCTGGAAGGTGAAAGAATGAGAGGGGAAAAAGAGGAGGAGGAGGTTTTTCACTGAGAGGTTGGTGGATCCTTGGAACGCATTGCCTGGAGAGCTAGTTCAGATTTCCACGGTGGAGGGCTTCAAAAGAGGGTGGGACAGATACAGAAAGGGGATGTATCAGAAGAGGGCCTGGCCCAGAGGGGTGGGGAGAGATGACAGGGGTTTCTGGTACATGGGGGGGGGGGTGGCCCTGTTACCCAACATGGAATATGAGGTTCGAGCAGACTCGATAGACCATAAGGCCTAATCTGCTGGCAATTAGTATGTTAGTACAGCATGCAAGCTTTGAGACCCCATACATAACTAGCGTAAGGAATCCTGTAGATGTCAAGGAACAAGAATAGTAATTTTATTTGTCCTGAGCTTAGCAAACACAGTCATTTTCCACCATCTGAAGAGATGTTCAGCATACTGTATTCTAGAGAGAAACATGAGTGCAATCTGAATTTTGTGGAGCATGTAATAGAAACATAGAATTTTACTTTTTTTCTTTTTTTGAGAACAGATAGAGAACTGAACCCTGGTGTAAGCCCCGAGCCAGGGATAAATGGGGCATCCTATCATCTGCCTAATGTGGGCTGGAGTCGGTACACGCCCACCCTGGGCTTGATGGGGTCCAATCACAGACTTTAAAAATGCCCCACAAAAATCAACTGTGCCTATGCAGGGGTAATCATGTTCTTTTCATTTTCTGTCTGGTGATAATGCAAAACTATATTTTCTGCAGGAACACAGCTGGATGGCCTCTTTTGATTGGCTGCTTAATGGCTATAGCGACCACTCACATGGCCACTGTGCAAGCAATACTGATAATGCTGTGTAAGCAGCATTGAAGCCATCATGCAAGCAACTCTGATTCCACTGTACAAGCAATATTGACTCCACTGTGCAAGCAACTTTGTTTCCACCATGAAAGTAACTTTGATTCCACTACACCAGCAACATTGATTCTTTTGTGCATGCAATTTGATTCCACTGTGCAAGCAACATGGATTCCACAACACAAGCAACTTGATTCTACTGTACAAGCAACTTCTGGCTGAATGCTTCAGATGGTCCCAAATATGTAAATGAAAAATTTCAA
This sequence comes from Neoceratodus forsteri, assembly GCA_016271365.2. Taxonomy (NCBI): domain Eukaryota; kingdom Metazoa; phylum Chordata; order Ceratodontiformes; family Ceratodontidae; genus Neoceratodus; species Neoceratodus forsteri. The sequence goes on from CM057451.1 coordinate 1,102,353,153, forward strand.
GAGACTGGGCATTATCAATGGTGGCTCCTGGCCACTAGACTGTACAACTATATAATTTTCATTGAGCCCCCTCACACTGCAAAGCCGTATGAAAGGACTAGGCATGATTCTTTTTGATCAGGTATTTATATCATAATGTACCAGGTAACACACATCGGTTTAAAACTGATCTTCAAGTTCCCTTCTAACTGTCTGTTTTTGAATTTACTGCTTTATATTTCTAGCTATATATTGTATTGTGTACCTGTGTTAACTGCATTGTATATTTTTCTGTTTGTATGTATCTTGCTGGCCATGGTTTCGCTTCTGAAAAAGGAAACTTATTCCAGTATGCTTACATAGATACCAAATAAAAAGAAATAAAATTTACAGCCTTAGCAGGACTCAAATCTCATGTCATTCCCCCAAAAATGTTAATTTCAGGGCACTCTATTTTTATATTTGCTTGCAAGCAAGAGTTTTCGTAGATGTGCCACCCCCCCTTCCAATGCCCTGCTCCTTCTTACAGGCACGGCCTCACCCCACCAATAAATGTCCAGGCTGTCTGTGACAGCAGTTCAGATGCAGTGGCGTACAGTTCAAAGTAAAAGACCACTACAATGAGTGGTGGTAACGTGTAGGCAATTTGCATACTGCCATCGAGCAGTTTATACTCGACCGTGGGCAGTATGCAAAGTGCCTACATGTCAGCACTGCATCTGAACAGCTGTCATAGACAGCTCTGTTTTATCTTGGACTCCCCCCAACAAACACCCAAGTAGCATGCTGGGAGCCCACCCCAGAATGCTCATGCGCTCCCCCCCACCCTGTATGGTTGACGGGGGTGCCCAATCACCCATTGGCTCCACTGCCCCACCCCAAACAGACTTCCAGGTGCCACGCTGGGAGCCCACCCCAGCATGGCAAAAGCCTGTATGGCCAACGGGGGTGCCCAATTCCCTGTCGGCTCCACTGTTACTCCCCCCCAAACAGACTTCCAGCTGACACACTGAGAGCCCACCCCAGCGTGGCAAAAGTCAATATGACTGACAGGGGTGCCCATTTCCCCATCAGCTCCACTGCCCCCCAAAAAATTACAGCTTCCACACTGGGAGCCCACCCCAGCATGGCAAAAGTCCCGTGTCATCTCCCCCCCCAAAAAACACCTATAAGAAAAAACAGTCCCTAGTTGACTCTCTCGCCCCCTCCAGCAATCCGCACCCACCCTCTGCGTACCCTACCTCCCCACACCCCCACCTCACCCCATACTTACCTCTGGACACTGGCATGACAATCTTCGGTGGATCGGGAACACGTCTGCACTCTTCAAAGCCAAGCGCAAACTGAAGAAATGCCGGTAAGCTGTATAATGGTATAAATTTGTTGGTTTTTTTCAACTTTGGTGCATATCTCACCCATTTGGGGGAATTTTTCACCAAATTTTCAGCATGGGGTTCTTGGGACCACACCTCATGAACTCAGTCACTGTCATGTTGTTATTCGGTTTCAAAAGGTGATTTCACGGTCTTTGCGCAAAACCACCTTTTGGGACCGATTAACAAAAAGACAGTATTTCGGTTCATCAGGAAAGCCCCCCAAAAACCCTATGTTGAAAATGTAGTGAAAAAATTCCCCTAAATGACTGTTTTATTAGCACGGTTATGCAGTTCCTACTCACGCTCGTAACTTTGAGAATTTTTAATATTTTCACTCCAGATTTTCAACATTGCCATTTTACCACACCTCCTTATGAACAGTACAGCTGTCATTTTTCATGTCACACAAAATGTGTTTTCGCACATATAGCACCCATTGGCATGGTCGGTGTGCAAATTCAATGTTCAGGGCACATTAAGAAAATCACAGTGACATTGTTCATGAGCAGAGGTGTTAAAATGACTATGTTGAAAATTCGGTGACAAAAGTCCATAAAACGACTGTGTTACAAGCATGCATTACGCACTTTCCTTGCACCCTCGTATGTTCATGAATTTTTAATACTTTCAGTCCAGATTTTCAACATTGACATTTTTCCATACTTTCTTATGAACAGTACAGCTGACATTTTTCACACTCTGGCCAAAATGTGTTTTCGCACTTTCAGCGCAGAATAGCATGGTCGCTGTGGGAAATTAGTATTCAGGACAGATTAAGTAAATCACAGTGACACTGTTCATGAGTGGAGGTCCCAAAATGCTTATGTTGAAAATCTGCTGTAAAAAATCCCCAAACTAATTACATTACAGGTGTACATTGTGCAGTTTCTATGCATGCTCGTGACTCCACCAGTTTTTTTTTTATATTTTCACTCCAGATTTTCAACAATGCCATTTTTTACACCTCCTCATGAACAGTACACCTGTTACTTTTAACATCCTGTTTGAAATATGTTTTCGCACCTGTGGCGCCAAATGGTGCAGTCACTGTGCAAAATCACCTTTCACCTAATGAACTGATAGTGTCACTGTTCGTGTGGTGGGGTCACAAAAAGCCCATGTGGAAAACTTGGAGTAAAAATACCAAGAAACATCCTGAACATTAGGGTTTTCAACCATAACGCCCTACCCTGTAAGGACTGACAGGCATCAGGGGTGTGACTTGGGATTGTCGACAGTAATGCTCATGCCATTCCACACCCACCCCCACTCTGCAGCCAGTGACAGGCATTGAGGTGCACCTTGGACCTTTTGCCCCCAGAGTTCATCCCACTCTCCTATACTGTGCCCATTTCAGCGTATTTCCTTATAGAATGAGGTGAATGTAAAGCCCAAGCACCCCAAGGCACACCTCGACACTTGTCAGTGTCTGAAGGGTAGGGTGATGTGAAATGTTGTGATCATTATGGGCGGTGACCCAAAGGCACACCCCAATGCCTGTCCACCTCTGCAGGGTGAGGGTGGAGTTGGCGTCAGTTCAGTACTTCAGTGCCATTCCTATACTGCATCTGTCTAACTCTGCAATTCCACTGCTAATGCCAGCAAGCAAACATTCGCCATTGACAAATGCTTGTTATTACTAAATATGTTTGCATGGCAAAAAAGGCACACTGCCAATTAGATTTCATCAGCTCCTGTTACATTTCCTGACTTGAAGCAACAATACTCTACTTGTGACATCAGAATTTAATTTTATTTTTTAACCAGGAGAGACAAACTAAGCTGAAGCTTGTTTACAAGTGTGACCTTGGAGCACAAGGAAGTTAAGTGATTTGCTCAGGTTCACATAGTATGCAAGTGGGGGCTGTGGGATTATTTGTTTCCATTTATTATGTGGGAATGCCAATTTCGCATCACTGTTTTGTTAGTACTCAGGAATCAGTCTCTTAACAGATATTAAATTAGATCTTTGAATAATCAAGTCAATCTTGTTCCTTTTCTTAATCCGAAAGCATTCTAGAATCACATTTTAGCATCAACAGCAAGAGACATAAATCTGTTATTTCTTATTAAAGGATTCCTTCTACCAACTCTGAACTGATGGGTATTCTCACATAATATGTAAAAGGTTTGCCTCCGTGGTTTGCCAGTGCCAGCAATTGCTGTCTGCTGATAAATTATGACTATGCCTTGGGTTGACTATCTCCTCCTTCCCTAGGCATCATACTATTCCCAATGTATGTAGTCTTATTGTAACCAACAGATGCTGGCATACTTTTAATTATTTAGTTCAAGATTCTGACATTACCTTTGAGCAAAAGCACTTTTACAAAGGTCCCACATCAGGTACAACAAAGTGTGAACAACTGAGAACAAGAAAACAAAGGAGGGTGGATCCCCAGTGTAAGCAAATTACAAGGGTGAAACATTATTAACAGAGACATAAGTTATCAGGTAAGTGCAAAGAAACATGACAAGTCCAAACATTGTCAGGTACACAGGTATAATTTACGACAGCTAAAGGCTAGGCACAAAGGTATAATACTTTGTACAATGCCTACCAATATTGTCACATTCCCTTGTCATCATTGTAAGCTTCTGTCTTTAATTCGGGAAGCAGTATAGTGCAGTGGTTTAAGGCTCTGAGCTGCAAATCTGGAGACCTTGGTTTGAATCCCACAGCCCTAACTTGCATACTGTATGACCCTGAGCAAGTCACTTAACTTCTTGTGCTTCCAAGGTTGTACCTGTAAACAAGCTTCCAGCTTAGCATATATCTCCTGATAAAAAAAGTGTAATTTCCCTAGGCTTATGTCTTTACTTTTTGTACCAGTTGCCTGCTTGTAATAATCTTATGTTGACTGTCAGGTGACACTTGCAATGTAGCCTGATACTTGTAACTGTTTCTTGACTATGTTATCTTCTGACGTGGAACCTATGTAAAGAGCTTCTGCTCAAAGGTATTAATCCAAGATTTTAATAAATAAATTAAAATGAATTTTAAAAAGCCTTTTGGGAGTATAGTATGTCCGATTGAATATTTATAATTGGATAGCTCTACTCTTGCTGCCTTGTGATTCTGAAGTGCCTCTTTACTTGTTTTCCATTGATTTTCTGTAATTTTATTATTAAGTTCTGATGACCATTTTACACATTCTTTTTAATAACTTTTCATAGTTTGGTCCCCCAAGCGATTAATTAGTCAAGCAAACAGATCCTTGCAATTGTTTTTCACTATGTCCATAATCTCCTTTTCTGGCACAGAAGCATTCGGTGCCCATTTCCACCTGCAGAAATCTTTAGAAAAGACGTATTTTTGTTAAATGTACTGTATCTAAAAAAATGATTATCATTAAGCCAAAATGTATTTCTTAACACCTGCCATTCCATTATTTTATCATTTGTTGTAATATCAGACCATCTGTAGATACCTTTACTAGCCCAAGTTGAAAAATTAGTTGTTTTTCCTTGTATATTAAAAAGTGGATTCTTCCAGATTCTATTAATGAGGAACTTTATTGGTATTACATTTAGTTTTATTTAAGTAATTTCTGACCACTTTACCTATGTTTTTAATAACATAGCTGTTAATTTTGTTAAAGCTTACTGGAAAGAACAATAAATTATCTAGCTGTAGCTGAGTATTAAGACCTTTATTTATTACTCTAGATCTAAATCAGTATTGTCTTTATATGCCCACAAGATAACTAATGTCAGCGTATATGTAATGTGATTTCTTCTTACATTCAGACAGGCTAGTCCTTCCATTTCCTTAGACAAACATGGTCTGTTTCAAGACATTCTGGACTACTTGTAATTCCAGATGAAGTTTATAATTAAAGAGTTTACCTTTTTAAACCAACTGTCAGGTATGCACATAATTATAGCTTGAAAAGAATGCGCTATAAATGGAATCACTAATATTTTGGAGGTCAGGGGAAAGGGGCAACTGACTTCCAGAAAAATGTAAAGGGAACTTACAAGCCCAAATGGGCAGATTGGGTGTGCCATAGACACTTATCTGCTGACAGTATCTGTGTTTAACAATCTGAATTTTACCCCATAGTGACATGGGCATTTTTGACTATCTCTGTAGCATATCCTTAAGGTTATCAATAAAGGAGCAGTTTTTTTGTAAAGTTTTCTAATTTTATTCACTAATGTAATCCCCAGGTTGCTCATGTCCTCATTACTAAGCTTAGTTTTAAAAATGTCCAATGTACCCAAGATATTTTGGGGGCTAAAGGCAAAAAGTTCAGATTTGTTTTCATTAATTGAATATCCTGTCACTGATGAAAAGTGGGAAAAAATTAATAACAATTCCTGAATACTTTTTCTTGGATGTTGTATTTTAACTATTACATTGTCCATATAGGCATTTAGCTTTATTGATAAATTCCCTATCCTGATGCCTTTAATGTTCTTATTATTTCTTATTTCATTTAGGAAAGCCTCCAAAGCAAACACAAACAGAGTGGGAGATGGGGGCAGCCCTGTCTTGCCCCTCTACTTGATGAGAACCTGTCATTAAAGTTGTTACTAATCTTTATTCTTGATTTGGGAGAAGTATACATTGATTTTATAGTACGTGGTCAATATCTACTGTGTGTGGATTTCCATACTCTCAATTTTTCTGCTGTGGTACAGTTCAAAGGTCATGTAATGTTAATGTTCTGACATCACAACTATACTAAACATAAACTCCAGTAACACCGACTAAGTGTGAATTTGTAAATCCAAGCCTAAAAAACACTACTGTAACTCCCCTATTTGAAATACAGATACCAATTATTTCTCATAGTTTGACTGATCATGCGAGAGTAGGGGTAGGGAGGTGGAAAAGTGGCACTCTCAATGGAAACTCAGCAGAACAGCAGTTCATTTTAATTTTTATACAAACGTGATGTGAGTTAAGGCTAGCAGCCCAGCAGTGTCCTTCATCAAAACAGACTGTGACTGTCTTAAAATGTGAGTGCTTTGATGGTTCATGCTGTTCTAATTAAATTTTAAAACTAGCTGTCAATGTTAAATGCAATTGGTTCTCCTAGTCTTTTGTGCACTGCCTGGGATCACATTTTTCAGTAGGGACTAACTATACTATATAAAACAGTGTATGGGTGATCAAAAGCAACTAAGGCTGGGTTTCTATCTTGGTGATGAGATGCCATTACAGAAACCTCCCAAGCTTCACTGTCGTGCTCTCTAGGATGTCACCTCATACTCTCAATGGAAACATAGCCTTGTTGAATGGTTGTCCATACATAATTCTATATATATAGAAACATAGAAACATAGAAACATAGACTTTGACGGCAGAAAAGGACCACTTGGCCCACCCAGTCTGCTCATTTCCCTACCTACTGGATAAGCTGCAGATTCTAGTTAACCAACAGCCTGCTTCCTGCAACCCTGCACTATAATTGCTTTGTGTCTGTCCCATGCATGTTTGAATTCCCCCACTGTTTTAGACCCAACGACCTCCTCAGGAAGGCTGTTCCATGTATCCACCACTCTCTCCGTGAAAAAGAATTTCCTCACATTACCCCTGAGCCGTCCCCCCTCTATCTTTAAACTGTGCCCCCTTGTTCTTACACATCTCTTTTTCTGAAAGATGCTACCCTCCTGGACTTTGTTGATTCCCTTGAGGTACTTGAACATTTCTATAATGTCCCCCGTCCCTCCTTTCATCAAGGGTATACATATTAAGCTCTCAGTCTCTCTTCATATGGTTTCTGATGTAGACCCTGCACCATTTAGTTGCCCCTCTGGACTGCTTCCATCCTGTCTATATCTTCTGTAGATGAGGTCTCCAAACTGCACACAGTACTCCAGATGGGGTCTCACCAACTGTCCATGATAGAGGATAATCACTTCCCTTTTCTATTTGTGATGCCCTTCCTATGCATCCCAGTATCCCCCTGGCTCTCCTTACTGACTTTTCACATTGCTTATCCACCTTTAGGTCATCTGATATGACTACTCCCAGGTCCCTTTCCATTTTTGTTGTTGTTAGTACCTCCCTTGCTATTGTTTACTCTTCTCCTGGGTTTGTTTCCCAGGTGCATTACTTTGCACTTCTTTGCATTGAATCTAAGTTGCCATATGTCTGAGCATTCCTCCAACCTTGCCAAGTCCCTTCTCATCTTTTCTACCCCCTCTTGTGTATCAACTCTGTTACAGATCTTTGTGTCATCTGCAAAGACGCATACCTATCCATCCAGACCCTCTGCAATGTCACTTATAAAGATGTTAAAGAGGATTGGACCCAGTACTGAGCCCTGAGATACTCCACTAGTGACCCCCCTTTCTTCAGAATGTGTTCCATTCACTATTACCTTCTGTGTCCTGTTGTGCAGCCAGTTCACTACCCAGGCTACCACCCTGGGACCCACTCCCAGGCTGGCTAACTTGATTATTAATCTTTTGTGTGGGACTGTGTCAAATGCCTTGCTAAAGTCTAGGTAGGCCATATCCACAGCCCCTCCCTGGTCTATTACTTTGGTCACCCAGTCAAAGAAATCAATTAGATTAGTCTGACATGACCTTCCTGCTGTAAATCTATGTTGCTTTGGGTCCTGTGCCCTGCTGGCCTCTAGGTGCTCAACAATTCTTTCTTTCAGAAGTGATTCCATCATTTTCCCTACCACTGAGGTCAAACTTACAGGTCTGTAGTTTCCTGCTTCTGCCTTGCTCCCACTTTTGTAAAGGGGAATCACATCTTCCCTCCTCCAGTCCTCAGGTACCACCCCATCCTGCCATGATTTGTTAAAAAGTGTGGTCAGTGGTGTCATTAGTTCCCCCCTTAGTTATTTTAGGATTCTGGGGTGAATCCCATCAGGCCCCATTGCTTTGTCCACCTTGAGTTTTAGGAGTTCTTTCAGAACCCTTTCTTCTGTGAATGGACTGGTATCAACCCCCCTACCCAGAATGCTTCTATTGTCTGATTTAGGTAACTGCTCCTCATCTTCTTTTGTGAATACTGAGCAAAAGTATTCATTCAGTATCTCTGCCTTTTCACTGTCTCCCTCTGCCCACCTCCCCTCTCCTTTATTAATCTTCACTATCCCTCCCTTAACCTTTCTATGCTCCCTAATGTACCTATAAAAGGTTTTATCCCCCTTTTTGACTGAGTTGGCTATTTTTTCCTCGGTTTGTGCCTTTGCTATTCTGACTGCCTTTCCTTCTTTTTTCTACTTTAATTGATACAGTTCACTGTCGTGCTCCCTCTGTGATTCCTTATACTTTTTAAATGCAACCTTTTTCTCCTTAACCTTCCCTGCCAACTCTTTTGAGAACCATAGTGTTTTTTTACTCCACTTTGTTTTCTTTATTTGTTTTACACAAAGACTTGTTGCCTCTATGATGGCAGTTTTGATTTTTCTCCATTGTTCTTCCACCCCTCCAATTTGGCCATTTGCTAGTGCATTCTTCAGGTGTTCACCCATTTTGCCAAAGTCATCCCTTCTAAAGTCCAGTATCCTTGTTTTTGTATGGCTTATCTCCATGGTTGTGCTCATTGTGAAGCACACTGTGCAGTGGTCGCTTGTTCCCAGATGTCTACTGACTTCAAAATTTGTGATCCTCTCTCCATTTGAGAGTACCTGGTCTAGTATTGCTCCCTCCCGAGTGGGTTCCAGCACTAGCTGTCTATGGTCTGCCCCCTGCAGGGCATCGAGAATGACCCTGCTCTTGGATGTGGCTGCAGTACATGTCCTCCAGATAACATCTGGCATATTCAGGTCCCCCATCAACACTATCTCCCCTTTTTCAGCCATTTTGAGAATGTCCTCTATCATTTTCTTGTCCATTTCCTCCCCTTGAGACAGGGGTCTGTATACAACCCCTGTGCAGATTGTGATGCCATTCCCCATCTCCAAGGTAACCCAGAGTGCCTCTTGTCCTCCCCCTTTACTTTTTAGTTCTGTAGCTTTGATCCCTTCCCTTATGTATAGAGCTACTGCACCTCCTCTTTTGCCTTCCCTGTCCCTTCTGTAGATTGTGTACCCTGGTATGTTGACATCCCATTCATAGTTCTCGTGTACCATGTTTCTGTGACTGCCACAATATCCAATTGTTCATCTTCCATCAAAGGAAATCATTTCCTCAGAAAATCCCCAATTTATTATGATATAGAGAAAAATAATTCCATTCTAGCATATCAAATGTATTTCATGCATCTAATACAAGCATAATTTCTCTCTTTTCTTTTTCAAGAAATGTAATCAAATATTGAATTTTATGTATAGCTGTATGCATGTATGTTTCTTGTAGGGTCACAGCCTAGCTGATCCAAATGGATTGTTTTTTTAAGATGAGGTATTATTCTAGTGTTAAGAATAATTGCATATATGTGTAATCCAAATTGAAAATAGCCACTGGTCTATAATTCTCAGTTTGTGGTGGCCCTCATTTGGTTTTAGGTATTAATGAAATATAAGCTGAAGTAAATGATTCTGGAACTATTTTACTTCTTTGAATTTCTTGAAAAAGAACTTCTACAGTAGGCGATAATATAACCAAAAATGTACTAAAAATTTCAGTTCTATAATCATCTGTGCCTGGGCATTTGCCTTTTGACATCATTAGGATAGTATTTTTTATTTCTTTGTGAGTTATTAAATCAGTAAAGCTATCAGGATCTTGTGGAGAAAACTATTATAGTATATAGTAAGTGCTTATTGTGGCTAGAAAGCCGTGGCTTTCAAAATCTTGTTGTAGGACAGTTCAAAGGTCAAAAAAGTTGTTGTACTATCGCTCTGATGTCACATCGATAATGCAACAACTTTTTTGCCTTGCCTGCCACCTGATTGGCTCATTGAACAATGCTGTGAGGACAAAACAAATTGTGCAACATGGCAGCGTGACTTAGCGAGCGATAGTAGAAGCAGCCTCCTCATTTTGACACGGAGAGCCTCACAAGGCTCCGTGTCACAAAAGTGAATCACAGTCATTTTGTTTTTAATTTTTTTTTAAACTAAATGGGTGATGAGCTAGTGGGACGGGGTGAAGCCGAACTGAGTCTGAGTGAGATAAGCGGGAGAGAGCCGGAGCAGGAGCAGCAAGACATAACTAAGGTAAAAAAGGAAAAAAAAAAACTGACAAGCCAGGAACCATATACTATATAAAATAGTGGATGGTTAGCCATCCACAACTATGGTTGTGTTTTCATCTCGGTTGTTGAAGACATCATGGAGACCTCTCGAGCTTTGATCTCGAGGTCTCTATGATGTCATCAACAACCTCGATGGAAACACAGCCTGGTTGTGGATGGTCACCCACCCACTATTCTATATGTTTTGTAAAAAGTTCCATAGCATCCCAAATCTTCCTTAGTTGCAGAACATTTTGATTTATAAATTCCCTTATAAAAAGTAAGAAAACAATTGGTGATCTCTTGTTTTAATGTAGTAAGCTTCTCTTTAATATCAAATACAGAAATAATCTCTGTCCTGATAGATGCCTCCTAAACCATTTTTGCCAACATTTTACCAGGCATTTCATGTGAAAGTTGCCAATTTAAGCCAACAATTTTTAACCTAGTAAATTTCTGCATTCCCAATTAATTTCCTTAGATTATCATATTCTTTCTTCCCAGTATTGCCCCGTTTTTTATTTTCCACGTCATACAGTTTCTCTTCAACTGCCTGTAAAGTCTGCCTTCTTTTTTTTATTAATCCATGCTGTTTCACAAATGATTGTACCTCTGATCATAGCATTTAGTGCATACCAGTATTTTATATTGCTATTAATTATGTTGTAGCCTCTTATGAAATTTGTCAATAGCCTTTCTGATTTTTTCTAACAACGGATTTATTATTTAATAAGTTATTATTAAGTCTCCACAGTGTGCTGCCAGATGTCATATTATTTATTATTAGTGAACAAGATATATCATAATGGTCAGAGATTAACTTGGGCTCAATGTTGGAACTGTAATATCCACTAATAGTAATTAAAGTTTTACAAATAAAAATATAATCAAGTCTTTAGGCATTATTGTGCCTATGGGGAAAATGTATATTATCTACCTTTATAATGTAATTCCCCCCAGAGATCAATTAAATCAATTATTTCCATAAAAAAAAACCTAGAGAACTCTAAGTTTGTATTTGTCCCAGCCTTTTGCCTATACTGATTTATCTAGTTTCACATCAGCTAAGCAATTCATATCACCTCCTTAAAGGATAAGTTCCGCCTCCCATTTAATTACTATTTATTTTTGATAGAAAAGACCAAAACCCTGGAAATAGTGCACATACAGACTAAACTGTTATTGTGAAATCTCTATATATTAGTTTAATTATTACAATTCTTCTTTAAGAATGAGGCTGAGTCTTAGCATGTTTTGCCCAAAATTCATATCAATCAGTATTGCTACTCCTTTACTTCTTTTAGATGAACTTTCAGAGAAATATATCTACCTTTACCTGCCCACCCATTTTCTTCAATTTTAGAATCTCTTTACATTTTATGTATATTTCTTGAAGCAGAGCAAACTCAGCATTTATTTTGCCTAGTATATTTAATATTCTGTATCTTTTGATGGGAGAATTGATACCATTTGCATTCCAAGTGATCCCTTTCAGAAACTGACACATTTTAAAAGGAATGACATTCTCATACAGCCTTATTCCCTTAGCATAATACTTGAATGTAAACTTTCAAGGACTGCTTGCCTTTTCATAGTACAGTATATTAAACAACCATTGCTACTATTTATGTTACATAGTACCCACACGCACCCCCCCCCCATAGGCCATTGCCTGTCTGCTAGTTACATTTTGTTCACTGAAGATTAACTTTTTTGCACTGGAGATGGCTTTAATAATCCTTGTCTTGTCATCTGTCTTCAAAATATACATGTGCCGCTATATTCCTGGCACATTAAGCAATGCTGTAGCTTGTGCTATCTCATTTAATCTGCTACTTATCCAATACTTAATAATTCCTTTCCTCTGCTAGCCATTGTTTCCCAGTTTTCATATTTTTAACTAATAATCTTAAATAAGCTATTATTTGGGACTCATTTTCAACTGGCAAATTTTTAGATGTGCAAAAAAATTTGTTTGGAACATAGTGTTTCTTTTCTTCCTTCTTTCCATCTCCACTTAGATTCAATAACTCCTTCCCCTTACTTTTCACTGAATTACAATCTAATAAGAAAAAGTTGGCATTGATCTAAGGCACAGTAGTCACTACATTATTCAGTTGGAACCAGAGTAGATCATAGTATGTCCCAGGCCAAGGTTGGAAGTCTGCTAGTCTGCTCTTTAGACCTCTTTTAGTTATTATACAAAAGTATTTGACAGGTCAAAAAAAAAAGGTTTTCATTTGGCTAAAAACATCACAAAGGGCTTAAACCTTTCATTATATAATAGCTGCTGTCCAGGTAAATATTGTTTCCTTAGCAACCATCATTTTCTTGAAAATTCTGTCTGCTAGTTACATTTTGTTCACTGAATATTAACTTTTTTGCACTGGAGATGGCTTTAATAATCCTTGTCTTGTCATCTGTCATCAAAATATGTACAGCTGCTGGGCGTGTTGTCTCGGTATTAGATTCACCTGAATTTTTTTCTCAGCCAGTCTGTCAATAATTACTTGATGACAAGAATTTTAAAGGTGTGGCAGCTCATTCCTGAGTAGTAATGAACTCCCAACTCTAGGGAACATTTAAGCAATTTATCCCTTCAGGGTGTGGGTATACTGGAGGATTTTCCATGGCTGGTGTGGTTGCCGAACCACACCAGTCGTGTTAAGTCATCCAGTATACCCACACTCTGGGGGGGGGGGATAAATTGTTATTATACAATGGCAAATGTTGTTTCTTTAATTTGTTTAACTATTTTCTAACTCACTGAGGTCCCTACACTTTGAAAGAGGATGTCACTTTGTAAAACATTTACCGCAGTGTTTTAGGGAAAGAGCGACAGGACAAATTGTAGCAGTTTCGTTTGAAGTGAAAGCAACCGGATTGGCACAATATAAGGTTGGCTGGTACTTTTTCCTATTGGTTCACTGGAGGATTTACCACACTGGGAAAGATACCAGCCAACCAATCAGGTTGCAGGATTTGGCTCATTTGATTTACCACATTGTATAATACAAAATAATTTATTAACAATTAGTAGGACCCCCCCAAACAGCAAAAACAGGTTGATGTTTCAAGCTGCACTAGCGATTTTTCATGGGTGTCTTGAAAAAGCACTAGTGCAGCTTGAAACATTGATCTGTTTGTGCTGTTCGGGGTTACAAAATTTTTTTTAATGTTCCCTAGAGTTTGGAGTTAATTGCTACTCAGGGATGAGCAGATGAACCTTTAGTATTCTTGCCTGCTTGTTTGGTTTTGTTCAGTGCCTCTCATTTGAGTCCTGAGCCACTCATTAGTTTGTTGGAAATTATTATTTGATCTTTGTCTGTATTTAGAATTTCTTTGAAACGTTTTGCCAATACTGTATAATGTGTGGACATTTTTCCCAACTAGGCAGTAGCCCAGAGAGTCTACATTTTTTCATCTCAATATGATTTCAAAATCATCCTGCTTGGTTTGATATTCTTCCTGTAGTTTCTTTAGTAATTGTATCTAACTTATTATAGGATTGCTTGCATCTGCTAGTGCACGTTGCCTTTTCTAGCTTGTTGGTTCTTTTTATTTCGAGGTCCACTTTGTTTTCTAATTTTTTGCAAGATTTTCCCCCAAGTTGTGTCAGTGTTTTCGTGTCTGAAGCTGTTTTTGCTACTTTTTTATACTGCCCCGACTAACTAAATCTCTATGCTGCATACAGGTTCAGGGGGGTTAGATGCTGACTCTTCCTGACGTGTAATGCTTGTGCTGGGATTTTCCTGGTCACCACTTTCTCGTCGGCAGCTGCATTAGACTAGGATACAGGATCAGACTGAATAACTGAAATCCTTCAGTAGATTTTAACATTTAAACTCTCAGGACATGGAACACTATCGCCATGCAGAGCGGAGTGATTTATGACAGTTCTTTTAACTGCCTATCTGTTGCGCTCGCATGATGCTTCTTCTCCACACCAACCAGAGAACATTGGCTACTGATAGCCACTACTGTGCAAGCAAGATGAAGTTCACTATGCAAGAAAATCTGATTTCACAACACAAGCAATGTTGATTCCACTGCACAAGCAGCATTGATTCCATTGTGCAAGCAACTTTGTATTGCGTAAACAACATTTATTCCACTGAACAAGCAACAGTGATTCTGCTGTGCAAGCAATATTGATTTTACTGTGCAAGCAACATTGTGATTCCACAGTGCACTAACTTGGATTCACTGCACAAGCAACTTTGATCCCACTGTGTATGCAAAATTAATTCCACTGCACAAGAAACTTCAGTTATGGTGCTCAGGGTCTTGGGTCTGCTGGAGTTGTGACAGTAATGTTGTTCTGCATGCGGCTCATGCAGTTTTGAGGATAGAGTCCTTGGGCTCTAAAATGTTTAATAGTGAGTCATGATTGCTATTAGTGAGGATACATGTTCTACCCAAAACACATGGGTGGCAACTTTTTTTTTATTTTATTCTTTTGATAACGGGGTAAGGCAGAATTACCTGTTCTCAGGTATGTCCAGGAGCATTGGGGTTTTTAAGTGACTAGCTCAGAGTCACACTGTATATAAGTAGAGGTAGTGGGAATCAAACCCAGGTCTGCTGGATATACCAAGATCATTCACAGCTCATATTGCCAGCCCCAATACTGCCAGCTATCAGCTCCATTTTAACCAAGTACTATCCTAAGGGCTTCCCCTCATTCTGAGATTACCTGTATATTCTTCTGAGTGCTTCAGATGGTCATGAATATGACAATTTAAAAAAACTATAAAACACTGGGAATTCTCAATGGTAGTTCCAGGCCACTTAATTGTATACTGTATCATATTCATGGAGGCCCTTCATACTAGAAAGCCTTAAGAAAGGGCTAGTCATAATTATATTTGATCAGGTATTTATATGATAATGTACCAGATAATATAAATCTATTTTAAAGTGATCTTCCAGTGTTGTTCAAACAATCTCTTTGAATTTACTATTCTATATTAATTGTTGTATTAATTGTGTGTCTGTATTAATTATATTGTACATTTTTACATTTGTATGTATTTTACTGACCTCAGGTTTCTTCTGAATAAGGAACAGTTGTTCCAGTATGCCTATCCAGTTATGAAATAAAATAAAATAAAACTAAATTTACAGTTGGCCTTAGCAGGATTCAAACCTCATATCATTCCTCAAAAAATTTCAGTTTCAGGGTATTCTATTTTTATTACTAAATAAGTTTATATGGCAAACGGTTCATTGCCAGTTAGATTTCATCTCTTCCTGTTACATTTCCTGCCTTGATGTCATAATCCTCTGCTTGTGACATCAGAATCATTACCATGGCAACAGGTTGTGATGTCACAAGCACAGGATTATGAGGTAACAGCGAGTCTATGCAATATTAGCAGACGAAGTCTAAGTGAAAAAGATACTGTTTTAATGAAATCATCATCTGGCAATGAGCTTTGTGGCTCAGTATGTCTTGATGTTTTAGCTGTTATATTTGTAATTATTGTAAGGTGCCTTGAATTTGTGAAAGGCACGGTATAAATAAAGATTTATTATTTATTATTATTATTTCCTGGTAAATCTCTTTTAAATAATAAAAAAGGCAATAAAAACAAACTCTAACCAGATCCAACATGGCTGTGGTGAGCTTGCAAAGCTCTGAAGAGCAAGTGTCACCGAATGCCACCTCCAAGATGGTGGTGGTGATGCAACTTCACATGTGTGGCATTCACGCAAGCACAGTTGCAGGGAATGGCAAGATGCCATTCACAAGATGGCTGTGCCAGTGGAACTGCACATGCGTGCAAGGCACACATGCACAGTTCCTGTCCTGGATCACAGAAGTAGCAGCCGAAATACTGCAGCTGTTACTACCTAGTGGCCAGTTGTGGTAGAGTGTTACAAGCTCCTGATGGACTTTTGGAAGGATACTTCCAAAAGCCCAACTGAAGGTGCCACGATTGGCCATTTTAAGGCACAGAAAGCAAAATGGCTATAGGCTCCGCCCACAGACGCAAAAATGGAAGGTCCTGAAATTCAAGTCTTGGGAGGATTTCGTGTAACTGAGTTCTGGTGCCAACTATGATTTTTTTTTGTTACAAACCAGAAAATTACTTTAGTAAACTGTCCTTAATTGTTTTATGTACTGTACATGTTGCTTGTAGACTGTTAGTCACTGTGGACGTTGAAAAGGGTCCAGAAAAATTAACTTTGAATTCACCATTTAGTAATGGTTGAGAAGTGCATGAGACTGGCTTGTCAGTACCATCCTGGAAGAGGAGCAAAAAAAAGAAACTGCAACATTCCCAAATCATACTCCTGAACAATGTCAGTGGCTCAGCAGGCTGTGCACTTACTTCTGAGGCTAGAAGATCAGAAGGTTGTGGGTTCTAGCCCTACATAAGAAACATAGGGTTAAATCTCAATACTGACACTGTAGTGCAGCACAGGCTGGGTACTGCCCTTCTGAGGTACCATCTTTTAACTGAAACATTAAAGTGAGGTCCCGTCTGCCTGTTCTGGTGGTTGTTTAGGTGGATGTTAAAGATGCGATAGCATTTTTTGAAAATAGTTGAGGAATCTTCAGGGGGTCCTAGTTACATTTCCCACCATTCACTAGAAATACTACCAATGGGGGGGAGTGCTGTAGAGCAGCAAGATAGCGGCAGGTTTCTAAATCAGCTCTATTACTAGAACTTTTAAATACATCTGAAACTCTTACTAAACCTAGCAATACCTTGCAATAAAAGTATTGATGATGCTTGTATGAAACTCTCAGGAACAAAATGGGACCGAAAAAGACAGCAAATGTACGTCCCAAAGCTTGGACATCTTTTTTGCCCCTACGGGCTCATCTAAACAATCAGAGCCAACTTCCCAAAGCAGTCCGGTGGCTCCAGAGTTTCCAGCATCACAGATTATGGTAATGCTTGCAAAGCTACAGGCCACAGGTGAGGAAACCAATAAAAGACGTGCTGCAGTTGAAGCCAAGCTCACTGAAAATGATGTTAAAATTTGCAACAATACTTTGGCCATAAAAGAGCTAAGCACTGTGAACACCAGAAAGGCAGACAGCAACACAGCCTTTGTATGGGACTTCACTTTCCTGGAAAGCAAAATCAAGACTCTGGAGAACACTCAGAGACAGGCCAACGTGTGTGTGTGTGCTGGGCTTACCTCCCAGGTTCACTGGAAAAACTGCTCTGCACAACACAGTTACCAGAATAATCTTCCAGGACCTATAGCTTTTTCTGCAACACTTGGATGTTAAAATTGTAAAAGTTTTTGCTATATCACAAAGGCCACAACCACAAGGTGATCCAACTCAGAGTCCCCACATGGTTATTATCACTTTGTCATCTCCGGAGGTCCGGATACCCCTGTTACAAGCAACATGTTCAAAGGGGATATCATTTGGGAGGGAAGCTGCCTGGCTTTTTCCCTGACCTGTCAGCTCAGATAAAGTGGGAAAAAAGAGCTACAGCTGATAAAAATTATCTTCTTCAAAATGGGGTCCAGGTGCAACTCACCTATCCAGTGCGACTGCAAATACGGCTTAATCAATCAATCAATCAATCAATCAAAATCTTTAGTTATTCAGGCGAACATCATTGAGCAAAGCTCATTTACAAGATGGACCTGAGTGGTCATAACAAAAAAAAGGTTACAGAGTGTATACAAAAACATGATATTGAAATAGCACAAATACAAACATTTATGAGTGAGATAGATGTACAATTATTTACATATATACAAGGCAAAGGACAGTAAACCAAAAACCTATTAAAGGTGAGAAACAAACAGTCTGGTAGGGATAAGGCTTGGATAATGGTACATGGGTGGGCATATATGTTTGAGGTTTGATGTGGAAAGGACCAGAGGAATGATAGAAGAATAGGGATGAGGCTTAACTCCAAGGTGCATAGTTTTACAGATCCAAATGTTGCAGCTGACTTTGCTGGAAAAGTCCTCACAAAGAAGAACCCACCAGAGGTCATTTCAGATGAGGAGGGGTGATGAACCAATCAGTACAGCTTCTTCTCCTCAATGTGTTTTTATTATTTGCTCTGGGTGAACCCTCACAATTGATAAACCCAGTACTGGCTGGGTAATGCTTTTTTTTCCTCCTATAGCTCTGGATGCAGTTCTGTTTCATTTTGTTAAGCTATTAATGTGAGTTTGAAGTACTAGTTGAGGGCTATGATATTTTGTCTAGTTCATGAGGCCAAACTGGAGCTCCAATAAACAGTTTGGTTTAAATGTCACATACCGTGCATTGGCCAGGGTATGTGGGAGGAGGGGTAAAAAGTTAGTGCATGTATACACAGCTGAATTTATGAACATTAAAGGAAGCTGGAAAATAACATCTGGTGACTTGCAGGGTGGGCAGTTTAGTCCTACCTGGATCTGTGGGTCTCAAAAAATCAGCTTAACTGAGACCGGGACGTCTACACATTGAATTATCCATATTTCCTTGGTTTATCAGCTCCTCCGCATATTGTTAGTCCTGCTAGGGGTTGGGGAGGCAGGCATCTCAGCCCGACTATAATACATGTGGGTGAGAGTATAAACGCCCTACAGTCTAACCTAACCAAGCTTTACTCCTATACTTAAAGTCAGCCAGTCTTTCACACTGTACGGACATATTGCTCTTCTGTTTATTCCATTTAGAGAATGTGACCATTCTATTAAATGGACTGTACATTCAATATGGAGGTTTGAGTACCTCAGTTTCTTTTCAGTATGTATTGCAGGATTTTCCGAGGAAGGACTTGGTTGGTATGAAACCTTAGACATTGTTTTCTTTTTGTAACATCTATGTTGGATCAATAAAAGGTGTCAAATCATTTGCTTCTGGATCAGTATCTTCTGTAATTTCATATAACCCATAAATAAAAAGTACAATAAATAATACTGACAGCTTCATCTGGTTCAACATGTCAGTTTGCATCTGTGTCTCCCCTTTCTGGGGATGAGGCTTAAAATAGGTTGAACTGTCTAGCCCTTCTTTCCCGATCAGCAAAAACTAAATAAATAAATATTTGCTTACCCACTGTCCTCTTTCTTTATCTATCTCTCTTTTTTGTTTTCTGTACCCCCCACCATGGCTTCATTTTTAATGCTTCAATCAGTGATATCAGTTAGAATCAGAAAGAAACTCTGAACACTGATATCGCTACTGATGTGGGTTGCTGCGTTAATGCAAATTAAGCACATTATGCTAGAATATTACACTGGAAAACAAGATGTAAGAAGGCTATGCCCATCAAGTCCATCCACCACTCCGTAGAACTAGTATCTATTTAATAAGTCCTCTAATATGTAGCCATCCAAATGTTTCTTAAAAATGGCCAATGTTTTTGAACTGAACGATTGTTCCAGACCACTGCCACCTTTTGAGTGCTATAATATTTCATGTTGTCCTTTCTAAATAGCTTTTTTGCTAATTGTAATTTATGACTCCTTAGAAAGTTTGAGTTTTGAAAGCTAAATCTAGTTCCCTCATTAGAGATTCATTTCATAATATTTAGGAAAATGTAAACAAGCCACACTCTGTCTCTTTCTCATCAGGCTAAATAACCTTTATCTCTGTAGCCGACATTCATATACCATGTCTTGTACTTGCCATTAGTTTTGGTTGTTCAGTGTTAAATTGTCTCAAAATAATTAACTCTTTTTTTTTTCTTTTTTCTTAATTTCAAGAAAGTTAGAGGTTCTGATTTACAGAAAAAATAAAGACCTTAGTAGAGGTGATTATATATAACATTTACTTTACTATATACCCTGACAATAGTAAAACTAGAAAAAACGAGTAGTTGGATATTCTGAACTCAAAAAATAGAATAAAAATATTCCTATATAGGTCCAAAATTCTTATATGCTTTATATTCTGTAAAGCTAGCAGCATCATCAGATCTTATTTTTTTATTGACTATTATAAGACATAATTATGTAATATTTCTCATCAACTGAATCTGCACATACCACATGGCAAACCTGATTTAGTTGGAAGCTCTGTTGTGCACTTGTTGCAGTTTTCAGTTATTATTTCTATGTATTGTTAGATCATTTAGAGTACTAGTTCACTAAGAAAAAGTATTTTATGAATTTTTATATTTCTTTAGTGGAATCATATTTGCTCTGGTCTGTCTACCAATTGAGAAAATAAAAGTAGAGTTTAAAAAGACAAATGAACAAAAATAATGAATATTAATATCCCATTTGAAATATGGGATCCAGAATGGGGAACAATAATCCATAAGGGTTTAATCTGTGTTTTGTACAGTGACATTATATTTAGGATAGTGTATGGGAGCCCACACACAACCCGCTATTCTAATACCAGGTGGTTTCCATGCCGACAAGGATATCGCGAGCAAAGCTTGAGCAGTCCCTATTGTCATGGAAACTACAATAGTAGTGTAAACTACAATAGTGGGTTGTGTATTTGAGGCTCCCATACACGTTTCTGTATAGTTTATGGAATGCCGACAAGGATCTCGCGAGCAAAGCTTGAGAGGTCCCTATTGTCATGGAAACTACAATAGTGGGTTGTGTATTTGGGGCTTCCATACATGTTTCTGTATAGTTTACGGAATGCCGACAAGGATCTCGAGAGCAAAGCTTGAGAGGCCCCTATTGTCATGGGAACCACAATAGTGGGTTGTGTATTTAGGGCTCCCATACATGTTTCTGTATAGTTTATGGAATGCCGACAAGGATCTCACGAGCAAAGCTTGAGAGGTCCCTATTGTCATGGAAACTACAATAGTGGGTTGTGTATTTGGGGCTCCCATACATGTTTCTGTATAGTTTATGGAATGCCGACAAGGATCTCACGAGCAAAGCTTGAGAGGTCCCTCTTGTCATGGAAACTACAATAGTGGATTGTGTATTTGGGGCTCCCATGCATGTTTCTGTATAGTTTACGGACCCAAAAAACAAGCTACCTTGCTCCTGTGGCTCCTGACGTTAGTCCCTACCAGAGACCCTGTCTTCTCCTCTGGCCACCCGCCCAATCAGCACATGCATGTGGCTTGCAACCAGCCCCTGTCCAATAAGCAGTGCTGTCTGGGGGCAGTTACATTGCGTTGTGCCTACTAACACAGAATGAAAAGTCATTCTGTGTTAGTACACGTGTCACTAGTGCAGCAGAATGACTTTTTCAAGTGTATGGATTTCAGTACACAATTATGTTCATCCATACACTATAATCTTCACTGGTCTGAGTGTTGGAAGTCACTGTCTGGTTCTACCTGATGATGTCATTTGTTGGAGCATTTGCAAATGTGCAGTGGGGAAGGGGCTAAATACAGAGCTGGTTTTAAAAGCCAGAGAGATGGAAAATAAAGAAAGAGTGACACTTATACAGAAAGAGAACAGGGGGTGAACCAATATGAATTCTGAATTATTGCAGTGACTATGTTCCTATTTAATATTCAATGAAATAATAACACCTGCGCTTATTGGTGAAGAGTCTCTGGCCAAACAAGGAGGTAACTTTAGGCCAACCCACTACCACAGTGATGGTGCTACTGTTAGTAATGCTAGAGACCCAAGTTCCAGAGGGAGATAGGGTCATCAGGGGCCACCTTGGGGAGGCAGAAAGTAGAGCATCTGAGCAGACACTCCTTTCCTCTGGGTGGGAGGGTGCCAGCTTAACCCACTACTACACTGCCCTTATGCAATAGTGAAGGGGGGTTGTATGAGGAGAGGAGAAGAGGACATCTCTGACATCATCAGGTATGAGCATGTTACAATGTCCCAGTGTGCAGCATCCTCAGGGGGATTACAACACAAAAGTGGATCCCCCCCTAGCCATGCAGCGTGAAAGACACATGGCAGCCACAGACCTTGCACTCTCTGATCTGGACACTCCCTGAATGAATGGAAAATTGTTACCAAGGTTCCTATTCCCAACCTGAGAGCCCTATCATGGGGGCTAGGAAGTTGGGAAAGCCACAGGGTAAGCCACAGGGGCAACGTGGGGAAGGTAACTCCCAGGATATGGTGATGTGATGGAGCTGGGATGCAGCAGAGGGGCCAAGGGCCAGATGGGTAAAAGCACCATAAGCAGAATTTTAAAAAATGGGTAACTTTGGGTCACAGTGCACCAGCACCTTGGAAAAGAGAGTTGCTTCTTTGCTAAGTCAAATGCAGTCGGATATCACAGAATCCTATTCCAAACTTCTTCTTTAGGCAACAATCCCAAAAAGTGACTGACCACAGTAGCTATAAGGAGGGAGGTGCTGAAGGCAAAGCAAGACACCTTAGAAAATAGGAACTTAGCCATAACTTCCCCCCAAACAGAAATGAATTGCAGAATACAAAGAAGGACTAGCAGGAACACAAAGAGAGGTTAGCAAACCCAAACAGAAGAAGAACATAGTAGTATGCCTAATGGGAAGGAAATAAAGGAAAAACATAAGGTCACAGGAGGAAAAGTACAAAAGAGGGGAAACAGAATGTGGAAAGCCATGTGCACAAATGCCCACAGCCTGGCAAATAAAATCTTTGACTTATTTTTTATTTTATTTATTTATTACATCTAGGATTACAATACTTTTGCGCTAGGGCTCTTTTACAAAGGTTCCACGTCAGGTTACAATTCAAAACATAAGACATGTAAGTCAGACTACAAATTCAATACATAGGATAAGGTTATAAAAGTGTAAGCTAAACAGAGTTACAAAGCATCTGAGAAACAAAACAAGTTTTAGATGTTAGGTTACAAGGAAATAGTGGATGAGTGCAGAAAGGAGAGAGAAGAGTAGAGCGGGCAGAAAGCTACAGAGGAGGAGAGCAGCCAGAGGCATTGTCATAGACATTACATGGGGAAGTGAGTGCTAAGGGGTATCCAAGTGCTAATAGGAGAGAGCACTGCCTAAGGTTAGGAAAATATTCATGGGGTCAGCTAGTGAAGGCAGTCACAGGAGCTAGAGGCAGAGCCTTGATTTAAATGCACCAAGGGAGGAGTGGAGGAGATGTAACTGTTTAGACCATTTAGCCAGCTGGGCACCCTGTAGGCAAAAGATCTTTGACCTTGTGAGGTACGACAACATGGAACCTGTAGGAGCTGTGATTCGGACCCCGTGGTTAAGTGTTGGTTATTGCTAGGGTGCAGGAGTGCACACACTCCAGGGGGCACATGGTCCATAGTTATTTTATTTGCCATGGTGCAGGTTAGGTACTTTATCCAATTGGTGAGTTGCAGCAATCCAGTTTGTGCATAGAGGTCACATGGTTGTGTGAGGTGGTGGGATCCACTGAGAAGTCAACAGGCTTTATTGAGGAAGGTGGATATGTGTTTAAGAGCGGTAGCGGGGGCAGAGCCATAGATGATAAGCCCATAGTCAATAATGGAGACAACAGAGCTCTGAACAGTGACAGTTAAGGCTGCTGGGGTAAGATGTTGCCTGTGCCGGAAGAGAAGGTCAAGGGGAGTATTTTCTGCTTTCACTACAGAGTCAATGTTGGCAGTGTAAATTAAATGAGGGTCTAGAGTGATCCCAAGGTACTTAAAGGCTTGAACCTATTCCAGGGTGACTCCATGACTGGTTTTGATGGACGGGGTGCAGTTTATGCTTGTTACGAGAGCTGCTGAACATCATAGACTTTATTTTCTTATTGTGGAGGGCCAGATTGTGATTTGAGCAACTATTTTCAACAGATGTGAAGCCAAGCTGAAGGTTGTCTTGTGGAGGCTTAGGATCCTTGTGGGAAGCAAGAATTACAGCATCATTTGCATAGAGGATGATTGTTTTGGAGCAAGAATTTGGAAGGGAGGTCAGGAACAAGTTGAATAGTAGGGGGCCCAGAATAGATCCCTGAGGGACACCTGACTGAACAGACCTGGTATCAGATAGGACATCTGCAATTTTTACTCTTTGAGACTGGTTCTCCAAGTAGCTGATGAACCAGGCAGTGGAGTTGGGAGACAGCCCAGCTTTCAGAATTTGCACCAGCAGTTGACGGTAATGGACAGTGTTGAACGCCTTAGTCAGATCGATAAAGGTGGATCCAATTAACTGACCATTGTCCAGTGAGCTGTGAAGAATGCCAGAGAATTCCAGTAGGGCCGATGAGGTACTATGTCCTTCCCTGAAGCCTTGTTGTTGCGAGCACAGGATATTGTATTTGTCCAGGAAATCTGTGTGCTGACCTGCTACAATACATTCAAGGGCCTTGGACAGGGGTAGAAATATAGAGATTGGACCATAGTTTCCATGAGCGGCCCTTAATGGCCATGATGGCAGAGGAAGACTTGGAGATTATCACTGTTACTGAGTCATGGTACACAGGGAACCATTACTGTGATATAGCTGTGCCAGAGTATGCTCTATTCTGAAAATATAAGGTAGGTAAAACAGGAGAAGGGGTGGTTATAACTTTAGGGAGTGTGACAAGGTTGAATAAGGCCGTGTCCCATTTGTTCTATAGAAAGAGTTTAAGCGCAAGGGTCTGTTCTATCCTCTTCTGTCTCCTGTCTGTCTGGTTGCACAACCACATTTTCTTGTGAGACCTAGGAACTGATCATGCCAATGGTTTCGCAGTTCTATGCCTCTTGTTATCTCTCTGCCTTCACTTGCTATTTCTGTCTTTTCTTTCCCCTTGCATATCTGCAGTTATAAAATATATGTGAATCTTTTTGTGAAACTGTATGTGATACTGTGATCCCTTTGTTTAAAACTGTATATAGTTATAATGTTGAAATGATTGCAAAGCTATTTAAAACTCAAGGGGTTTTTAAGCCTTTTGCAGAACTGTAAACAAGAGGTCAGTTATGGGTCACTATGTTCTTTTTGTTGCACCTGTATTGAACCTGACAAGAACATTTTGTAAACTGACAAGAATATTCTATGAGAAGCAGGATGTCAACGAAGCAAAGACTTGTTATAAATAGAGCAGCAATGCTTTCATTTGAGAGACTAGGAGAGTGAAAGACAGAAACTTATACCCTCAGAAGGACTTAGTTTTCTCTATTTGTACTGCTTTTGTAAATAGTTATACTGAATATTTTTTATTTTGCTGTTATTGAGAAAAATAAAATGCTACTTGTGAATTTTATATATGCTCCTGGTCTTCCTATGCTTCCTGGCCTGTGCCTTGCTGACAAGGAGGAAATAAAAGCTCCAGAAGTACAAGGCATAAGGGAGGAAGTAGAGGCACTGTGGGTCATACTGAAAACAGGAATGGTGCTGAGATTCAAGCAGGTATAATCTACAGACCTCTGGCACAAGAGGATGAGCTGGACAGTGTGCTTCTCAAAATCATTCATGAAATGGCAGCAAAAGGGAAAGTATTGCTGATGGGAGACTTCAATTTGCTGGATGTTATTTGGAGCACCCTTACCACAGCCACAGCAAGGAGCAGAGACATCCTGGAAGCTCTTCAGGGGATGGGATTCAGACAGCTAGTGGTAGAACTCACCCATGAGGGAGCAATATTGGACCTGGTGCTCACCAATGGGAACAGAGTTATGGATGTAGAAGTAAGGAGTTACCTGGGGTCCAGCAGTCTCCACATGGTGGGGTTTAATGTGAGGACAGTGGAGGAATCCAGCCACACAAAGGCAATGGTCCTGGATTTCAGAAGGGTTGAGTTTGCTAAAGTAGGGGTATGTCTGAAGAAAGTCCTAGGGTGAAGGGAGGAAAAGGGCGATGTAGAGGAACACTTGGCACATCTTAAGGGAGTCACAACTGAAGCCACAAGCATTTGCAGTAGGCAAAATAAATAAAACAAAGAGGAAGAAAAAACACTCAGATTCTCAAAGGAAGAGTTAGGGTGAGTGAGGAGAAAAAAAGGTTAACATTCAGAAAGTCCAAAGAAACACAGAGGGAGGAAGACAGAAGAATGTATCTGGAAAAGCTAAAGGAGTCAGGAAAAGCAGTCAGGAAAGCAACTGTGCAGGCAGAGGAGAGAATAGCAAAATAAATTAGAAAAGGAGACAAGGCCTTTTTCTAGGTACATTAGAGAAAAGAGAAAAAACAGGGGTGGGATTGTGAGACTAAAAAGGGAAGGGGGGTAGAAAGAAGAGGACCAGGAAAAAGCAGAAATCCTGAACAAATATTTTTATTCACTGTTCATGGTAGAAAGTGGGCAGGGACCACAGCTACAGGTAAGGAGTACGGGGGGTAGATACCAGTCCCTTTACACTAGAGGGAGTCCTAATGGAACTGGACAAACTAAGAGTGAATAAGGCAATGGGGCTCAATGGAGTATATCCCAGAATTTTAAAAGAACTTAGAAACGTGCTAGCAGAACCACTGACAGACTTGTTCAGCAAATCATTGGAAACAGGTGTGGCTCTGGCAGACTGGAGGAGGAAGAATGTGGCCCCCTCTTCATAAGACCTTGAGTAGGGAGGAGGCAGATAACTATAGACCAGTCACCCTAACCTCAAGTGGTAGGGAAACTGATGGAATCATTACTCAAGGAATGGATTGTGATATACTGTACCTTGACTCCAGTGGACAGCAGGATCTGAGACAGCATGGTTTCACAGCAGGTTGGTAATGCCAGACAAACCAGATAGATTTGACTGGGTGACAATGTAGACAGTTCAGGGAGGGGTGGTGGATGTGGCCTACCTGGAATTTAGCAAGGCCTTCCACACCATCCCGAATAAAGGCTATTAAACAAGTTGAGCAGTCTGAGAGTTGGATCCAGCATGGAAAACTGGTTAGAAATTAGTTGAGCGCAGCTGGCCTGGTGGCGCTGAAGGTTGAGGCACTGGAGACCACACCTCATGCCATGCCAGTGACCCTGTTTTGAGAATGGACTTGGGTCTTTCAGGGGTTGGCCAGGGGAGGAAGGACTGAGTGTCCGAGGGACTGCTCTCCTTCCTCAGGGTCAGGGGGATTGTACTGTGCACTGTTGACTGACACCCGGTAGTAGCTGGGAGTTAGCATAGGCATGTAGCCGCTTAGAGGGGTTGGCCCACATCCTGGGTGACTGGCCACCTCTGTGTAAGTGAAGACAGCCTCCCCACTCATTGCATGCATGTGGGTGTAGGAGAAAACTGGTTGAAAAATCTAGGACTCAGCAGGACCTGTGGTGGCTCGATTGCTTCGGTAAGTCCACCCCGATACCAGATTTGATGTACCGGGGGGGCATGCCAGCACTCGTCGTCCTGGCCCAGCTATTAAGGGAGAATCCATGGGGGAATTCTGAGGGATGGAGGAATGGAGGTTATCATAGGGGCCGGAGGATGCACCCCCCAAGGGAGGGGTCATAGCCCCTGTCGGGTCTGCAGCAGTGAGGGAAAAACTACATATGTAAAAAAAAAATTGGTTGAGTGGTACGACACAAAGGATGGTAATGAACAGAGTTCAGTCTGTAAAGAGGGAGGGAGGTGAGCAGTGGGGTGCTTCAGGGATCGGTATTAGGCCCAGTCCTCTTTATTGTCTTCATAAGGGACTTGTAGAGGGGCTGCAGGGAAAGGTGTGTCTCTTAGCAGATGACACAAATATATGCAATAGGGTGGTCACACCAGTGGAGGGGGATGGAAAGAATAAGAAGGGACCTAGACAAGTTGGTGGGCTGGTCAAATGTATGGCAGTTGAGATTTAATGCAAAAAAGTTTAAAATTATGCACTTAGGATGAGGGTACACTAGGGAGGGGTACTAAATGGTTGGGGGGTACTGTTGGTCACCAAGCAGGAAAAGAATCTAGGGCTTATTATATCTGAGGACCTAAAGGTGGCCGGACACTGTGAGAAGGTAGTTAGAAGGGCCAGGGGAATGTTGGGGCGCATAGGGAGAGGTATCACCAGCAGAAAAAGGGAGGTGGTGATGCCACTGTACAGATCACTGGTGAGACCTTATCTGGAGTACTTTGTCCAGTTCTGGAGGCCACATCTCCAGAAGGACATAGACAAGATAGAGGCAGTCCAGAGAAGGGCAGCAAAAATGGTGCAAGGACTGCACCAAAAGTCATATGAGCAAAGACTAGAGGACATCAATATGTATTACCTGGAGGACAGGAGAGATAGGGGGGATATGATAGAGACATTCAAGTACCTCAGGGGCATAAACAAGGTACAGAACCCCAGCATCCCACTGGCTCTTACCACAGCCTTCTCACATTGTTTGGTCACCTTTAAGTCATCACATAAGATTACTTCTTGGCCTCTTTCTTGATTGGTGGCTGTCAGTAGCTCTCCTCCCATCTTGTACTCTTCCTTTGGATTTCTGTTCCCCAAATGCATGATTTTGCACATTTTTGCATTGAATCTTAGCTGTCACACTCTTGACCACTCTTCAAGCCTGTTTAGGTCCTTCCTTATATTTGACACCCCCCACTGAAGTATCGACCCTGTCGCAGATCTTAGTGTCATCTGCACAGAGGCATATCTTCCCCTCTAGTCCCTCTGCAATGTCCCTTCTGACATATACAGGATAGCATAATTGGGGATCACTGCAGCCCCCATGGCAGTGCCCTGTTTCTGTAGATACATTTTATCTTTAACTGAGCCTACCACCCAATGTAAATAATGTACTTAACGTATTAAATTGTAGTGCTACCTCATTGATGTAAGTCTGGCAATATGTTTGTTCTACTTGTTCTTGTATGGCTAAATTGACATGGAACCTTTGTAAATGAGCTTCCAGCTCAAAGGTGTTAATTCCAAGACTATAATAAATAAATAAAATAAAAAAAGGAAGTAGTTACAAGTCAAAGTCTTTTCTGTCATAAGAACCAAAAACTCAATAAACGTTGTTGTGTAAGCATTGCTGTTGCATAGTGCATAGCTTCCAGCCCATCAGAGTTGGGGATATTAGTGTACAAAGATTGTATATCCATAGTGACCATATACCATTCTTGTTCCACCAAAATCTGCCCCAAAAGATTTAAAAGGTGGGTTGTATCCCTCAGATATGATCTGGGTTGCCTGTGCCACACCATTAATAGCTTTGTCAACAAATTTGACTATGAGCCCTGTAACAGAGCTGATACTGGCCACAACTGGATGAGCAGGGGGATTGATTAAGCTTTTATATATTTTTGGCTGGCCATATAATACAGCACGTATTGGGTGATCCACTTTTAAAAAATCATGTGCGTCCTGTGCTATACTTCATGTGATCAGAGAAGATTGGGGAGGGGTCAAGGGTGATGCCAAAGTATTTAAAGGAGTTGACTGTCTCTAGGGATGAGCCATTTGGAGATAGGATGTGTCAGTGGCTTGAGCTATCTTAGTTAGTCTGGGATTGGAGCCAAAGAGCATGGCCTTTGTCTTTTTGGTATTAACCAGCAGTCTGCTTGTAAGGAACCAGTGATGGGCTGTGGTATAGTTGGTGGTGAGTATGGTGGAGAGGTTAGTCAGTGATTTATCACTATAATACTGAATGAGGACATCCATATACACAACGCTCTGCAGGAGAGATTATCTTTGGGGAGGGAGTTTGTG
This sequence comes from Neoceratodus forsteri, assembly GCA_016271365.2. Classification (NCBI taxonomy): domain Eukaryota; kingdom Metazoa; phylum Chordata; order Ceratodontiformes; family Ceratodontidae; genus Neoceratodus; species Neoceratodus forsteri. The sequence continues at coordinate 1,102,382,993 of CM057451.1, forward strand.
TAGAGGGAGAAATGACTAGGCCCAAGGATCGATCCCTGGGGGACATTGGTAGAGATAGGCAGAGCAGTGCACTTAGAAGTGCCTCCGGTACAGACTTATTGGGTGTAGCTGGAGAGGTAGTCGCGGAACCAGGCAGTAGTGGCAGGGGACAGGTCAAGGCTACTAAGTTTGTTAAGGAGGATATTGTATTTCACCATGTCAAAAGCTTTGAAGAGATTGACAAAGACTGCCCCGTGGGTTTACCATTGTCCACATTACAGAGCACATGATCAGAGAAACAGGCAAGAGCAGTAATATTACTGTGGCCCTTTCTAAAGCCATGCTGCTATGGGCAGAGGAGGTTGTATTTGGACACACAGTCAGCAATCTGGTGGTGAACAACTTTCTTTAGCAGTTTACTAAGATGAGAGAGAGGGTGGAAATGGGGGGGGTAGTTGTCCATGGAGCTAGGGTTGTCCATGGAGCTAGGGTCCCTAGATTTAAAGACTGGAACAACCGTTTCTTGTTTCCATATAGGGGTACTGAGGCAGTGGTGAGGGAGAGGCTGAATACCCTAGTGAGGGGTACCATGAATGTCGTGGGGCACAATTCTGAGGAAACAGGAGAAATAGCATTGCTACCACCACTCCCCCTGTTGAGGAGGCTAATGAGGAGTTTGTGTGTTTCGTGGATGGAGACAGATGTTGTAAAATAAAAGGGGGGGTATGTTTGAGTTTATGGTGTGCTGGCTAGGGAGGGTGGGCTGGGACTGTAGGGGGGAGTTTGGTGAGGTAGTCAGTTAAGCTGGTAAATTTGACATTGAGGGTGCTAGCAATTTTGGACTGCTAGGTCAGAGGTCTGGTCAGGAAAGAGATTTGCAAGGGAGGGATTCATCCAGGATAACTATACTTTTTAGTATGTTTAGTAGATGTTTGTACATGAGGTACTATGTCAAATGCCATTGCAAAGTGCAAGATGATCACATACACTGCCTTCTACTCATCAAGTGCCCAGCTGCTGAATGGGGTCATAGAGGTTTAATAAGTTAGCCACACATGATCTATTGTGGATGAATGCATGCTGTGTAGACCCTATAATATTACTGCCTTTAAACCATAAGTCCAATTTTATCCTTAATTACTTTTTCTGGTTAGTTTTTGTACTGTGGAAGGTAGACTAACTGGTCTGTAGTTTCCCACATCAGAAGGACCTTTCTTTATGGACTGAGACTGCAGTCACTTCCCTGCAATCTTCAGGCACTATACCAGTGTTTAGTGTTTTGCTGAACAATTCAGATAGTGGTTTACATAAATCAATGAGCTGTAAGAAAGGAAAACAAGTAAAACATACTGTATGTCCAATGTCCTGAAACCCAGGGTTAATTGTTTCTTTATGATACAGTGCCGTCTGGTGGAGAATATAATTCTTCTATGAGATGATCGAATGTGGACTACAGTAGGTCATATGAAACTCATCTACTTTAATATTTAGTCAGTCAGTGCTGGACTCCATTATTCTGAACTCCTGCAATTTAATAATAAAGGCTTATTTTGGGGGTACTTTTACTGAGCCATTTAATCAATATCATTTTAACTGCAACCATTATGGCTAGCCTGTAAAATATGTGTGCCTTATATTCATTTCTTTATGTTGCTAAGTGCTGAAACAAAGGTTTGGAAAGGAATATGGAATTTTTTCCTTTTTACTTATATGACTTTATCATGAACATGATAAATACAGAACCTGAGTGAGTACAATTAAAGCAGAAATTAATACATTGATACTTAAGTCTCCTTGCTGACTGCTCTGCTTTTGCCCCTTCACCTTCTCTCTTCTCTGTTACTTGACAAAACTAATAGTTTTACTGCTCAAACATTGCTGCGTCGCACTATTGGTGCACCAACCTATAATCTGTATTGTAAACTTGTATTTTCTACCTGTAACCCCCTACCTGTTTCCCCCTACATGTTCATGCTGTTACCTTTCCTTGTTATTTATCGATTTGCACAGGGATTGAAACCCCATGCTCTTTTGACAATGTTTCCTCACAGATGGCTCAAGTGTCACCTAATGTTCTCATTGTCTGTGCTCTCTATTATCATGTGCACCCACTGTATCCACAAATGTGCACATTGCTGTTACCCAAATGTGTTTACATTCGTTTACCACATAATTCTGCCTTGTGATTCAATATCCCATTGTCTGTACTATTTTATTGTACTTTGTCTATATTCTAACCTATTGAATGCTCAGACATGGAACCTCTGTAAATAAGTCTCTGACTCATAAGTTTTGTAATTCCAAGAAATAAATAAAAAATAAAAATAAAAACATTAAGCCATGAAGGAAATTTTTCTATTTTGACATCTCACGGGGTTACCTAAAAAGTTGAAGAAATAAAGTATAATATTGGAGATAATGCATAGTGGTAAATCCACTAATTATTTTAGTAAAACAATGCATAATTTGTGTAAAAGGGGGCATGCAGTGGGGGCACAATGGGGTGTGAAGGATTGTAAGGTGCAAAGGATGCAGAGCTGTGGTGTTTCTGGGAGAACTCTGGGAGATGGGGGGATGCCTGGTTTGCAGGAAGTTTAGTCTGCTGTGTATGAAGGTGTGGCAGCTGAGGCAGGGAAAAAGTGTGCTGTTAGAGGGGGGATTTGCAGAGGGGCACAAGGGATGCAGGGCTTGGAGCTGGAAAGGGAATAGGTACATATAAGGCCAAAAGTGGAGAGGGCCAAGAGGGAGGTAGGAAAGAACAAGTTCGTAGGCAGGTGCCAAGGGTCCCCCCCACCCCACAGGACAGCGGGCCCAAGGAAGGGGGTTGAATTTCAGTGAACGGAAAGGGTAAGGCTGGATGAGGAGGACCAGCAAGAGCATCTCCAGAGTTGCAGATAAAGAACAGATTCCTCCCACTGGGAAGGGAGTAGGAGGGAGTACGTGGTGGAATGGGGATGGTCAGTGGGGTATGAAAGGAGGGCCGGCAGTAAGAGGGGAGGTGTCAAGGGAAAAAGGGAGAGGGCAGTGGATAGTGAGTTCAGGCAATGGGGAAGCACAGGTGAAGAAGGGAAGGTGGGACAAGGGACAACTAATGAGCAGGACAGAAGGGAAGCATAAGAGAAGGGTAGAGGGCAGGACAGGGGAGACAGAAAAAGGATAGGAAAGACAGTGTACTTGGGGGGAGGGAGGTGGGGAAGGAAGTGGTGGAGAAGGGGACAGCTGGGGTAGTGGGTTGAGGGGAATTACAAGAGGAGCAAAGGAGGAATGGGAAGTTAGGTGGGAGTGGGCAGCAGGATAGACAGAGAGGAGGGAGGCCTCAGAATGGAAGAAGGGGGTGGTAATCTTGGGGAATTCAATTGTAAAGGGGTGAGATAGGAGAAAAGACAAGTGCAGCATAGAAACATAGACTTTGATGGCAGATAAGGACTGCTTGGCCCACCTAGTCTGCCCATTTCCCTACCTACTGGATAAGCTGCAGATCCTAGTTAACCAACAGCCTATTTCTTCCTACTCCCACAATAAATGCCTTATGTCTGTCCCATACATTCTTGAATTCCCCCACTGTTTCTGATCCCACCACATCCTCGGGAAGGCTGTTCCATGTGTCCACCACCCTCTCTGTGAAAAACTACTTCCTCACACTGCCCCTGAGCCGTCCCCCCTCTTTCTTCAAATTGTGTCCCCTTGTTCTTGCACATCTCTTTTTCTGAAAGATGCTAACCTCTTGGACTTTGTTGATTCCCTTGAGGTACTTAAAAGTTTCTATCATGTCTCCCCCTCCCTCCTTTCCTCAAGGGTATACATATTAAGCTCCCTTAGTCTCTCTTCATATGGCTTCTGTTGCAGACCCTGCACCATTTTAGTTGCCCTCCTCTGGATTGCCTCCATCCTGTCTATGTCCTTGTGGAGATGGGGTCTCCAGGACTGGAAGCACTACTCCAAATGGGGTCTCACCAACTGTCTGTACAGAGGGATAACAACTTCCTGTTTTCTACTGGTGATGCTTCTCCCTATACAGTACATCCCAGTATCCCCCCAGCCATCCTTACCGCCTAATTCTCACATTGCTTGCTAACTTTTAGGTCGTCTGATATGATTACCCCAGATCCCTTTCCATTTTTGTTGATGTTACTACCCTTCCCCCCATTGTGTACTCTTCCCTTGGGTTTTTGTTTCCCAGGTGCATTACGTTGCACTTCTTTGCACTGAATCCAAGCTGCCATACTTCTGACCATCCTCCAACCTTGCCAAGTCCCTCCTCATACTTTCCATTCCCCACCTTGTGTACCGACCCTGTTGCAGATCTTTGTGTCGTCTGCAAAGAGGCATACCTTTCCTTCCAGTCTATCTGCAATGTCACTCATAAAGACATTAAAAAGGACTGGACCCAGTACTGAACCCTTCGGTACCCCACTAGTAACCCCCCTTTCTTCAGAGTGGACGCTGTTTACTATTACCTTCTGTGTCCTGTTGTCTAGCCAATGTTTTACCTAGGCTACAACCCTGAGACCCACTCGCAGGCTAGCTAATTTGCTTATTAATCTTTTGTGTGGGACTGTGTCAAATGCCTTGCTAAGGCCATGTCCACAGCCCCTCCCTGGTCTACTACTTTGGTCACCCAGTCAAAGAAATCGATTAGATTCATCTGACATGACCTTCCCACTGTGAATCCAAGCTGCCTTGGGTCCTGTGCCCCACTGGCCTCTAGATACTCAACAGTTCTTTCCTTCAGAAGTGATTCCACCATTTTTCCTACCACTGAGGTCAAACTAACAGGTCTGTAGTTTCCTTGCTCTGTCTTGCACCCACTTTTGTGAAGGGGAATCACATCTGCCCTCCTCCAGTCTTCAGGTACCACACCATTCTCTCATGATTTGTTAAAAAGGGTAGTCAGTGGTGTCACTAGTTCTCCCCTTAATTCTTTTAGAATTCTGGGGTGAATCCCATCAGGCCCCATTGCTTTATCCACCATCAGTTTTAGGAGTTCTTTCAGAACCTTTTTTTCTGTGAAAGGACTGGGATCAATCTCCCCTATCCAAAGTGCTTCTACTGACTGGATTAGGTACCTCCCTCTCCTCTTCTTTTGTGAATACTGAGCAGAAGTATTCATTCAGTATCCCTGCTTTTTCACTGTCCCTCTCTGCCCATCCTCCGTCCCCTTTATTCAGCCTTACTATCCCTCCCTTTGTCTTTCTTCACTCCCTAGTGTACCTTTAAAAGGTTTTATCCCCCTTCTTAACCGAGTTGGCTATCTTTTCCTCGGTTTGGGCCTTTGCTATTCTGAATGTTGTCCCTGCTTCCTTCTGCTTTAATTGGTACAGTTCTCTGTCCTGCTCTTTCTGTGTTTCCTTATACTTCCTAAATGCTATCTTTTTCTCCCTAACTTTCCCCATCACCTCTTTTGAGAACCATAGTGTTTTTTTTTCTTTTGTTTTGATTTGTTTATTTGCTTTTCATATAGAGGTGTATTGCCTCTGGGATGGCAGTTTTGATGTTTCCCCATTGTTGCTCCACCCCTCCATCTTGCTTGTTTTCTAGTGCTTTTCTGAGGCACTCTCCCATTTTAAACATAGAAACATAGAAGTTGACAGCAGATAAGGACCACAAGACCCATCCAGTCTGCCCATTTCTTTTTCTGCCTTATGAATGTGCCATCGGCATTTGCTCTGTGAAAGGCCTATCTATTCATACTTATCTGCATTGCTCCCTTATGCCTATTTCATACCTGTTTGAAGCCCTGCACTGTATTCATATCCACCACTTCCTGAGGTAGGTCATTCCATGCATCCACCACCCTTTCTGTGAAAAAGAACTTCCTCACATGTCCCCTTAATCTGCCTCCCTCTAATCTCATGCTGTGTCCTCTTGTCCTGCTATTTTTCTTATATTGAAACATGTTAGACTCTTTCACCTTGTTAATGCCATTAAGGTGTTTGAATGTTTCAATCATATCACCTCTCTCCCTCCTTTGCTCTAGGGTATGCATATTGAGTTCCGTTAATCTGTCCTCATATGTTATCTGATGCAGTCCCTGCACCACTTTGGTTGCCCTTCTCTGGACTGCCTCAATTAGGTTAATGTCTTTGTGAAGGTGTGGCCTCCAGTACTGCACGCAGCACTCCAGATGGGGCCAAACCAATGTCTTGTAAAGAGGGATTATTACCTCCCTCTTATGACTTGTGATACCCCTACAACTACGCCCCAATATCCCCCTAGCCTTGGCTACTGCTGTAGTGGTCTGCTTGGATGATTTCAGGTCATCTGTGATGATGATGCCCAAATCTCTTTCTTCCCTTGTGACTGCCAGCAACTCCCCTCCCAACCTATAGGTGGCTTCAGGGTTCCTCTTCTCTATGTGCATGATCTTGCACTTCTTTGCGTTAAACCCCAGTTGCCAATCTTCCAACCATTTTGCCAGTTTATCCAGATCTCTTCTCATTCTGCCCACCCCATCTGGATCATTTACTCTGTTGCAGATCTTGGTGTCATCTGCAAACAGACAACCCTTATCATCCAGTCCATCTGCAATGTCACTGATGAAGATATTGAAGAGGACTGGCCCCAGGACTGATCCCTGAGGTACCCCACTTGTGACTTGTATCTCTTCTGACTGTATACCATTTACCACCACTGTCTGTTTTCTGCCCATCAACCAGTTTGCCACCCAGTTGACCAATTTCTGACCCACCCCGAGCCTACCCAGCGTATTACTCAATTGTCTATGTGGAGCAGTATCGAAAGCTTTGCTGAAGTCAAGGTAGATGACATCAACTGCTCCCCTTTGGTTTACCACTCTGGTTACCCAGTGAAAGAAATCTATACGATTAGTTTGACAGGACCTTCCTGTTGTAAACCCATGCTGACTTGGATCCTGTGCTCCTATGGATTCCAGGTGTTGCACTTTCCTTTCCCTAAGGAGTGCCTCCATAATCTTGCCCACTACTGAGGTAAGACTGACTAGTCTGTAGTTCCCTGCCTCCTCCCTGTTACCACTCTTGTAGAGCGTGATCACATGAGCCCTTCTCCAGTCTTCTGGGACCTCTCCGATGCTCAGAGACTCGCTAAATAGTTTTGATAATGGCTTTGCTAGTTCCACCCTTAGCTCCCTTAGTATCCTGGGATGTATGCCATCAGGCCCCATTGCCTTGTCTACCCTGAGCTTTTTGAGCTCTTGTAGGACCCTTTCTTTTGTGAAGGGACTAGTGCACACATCCCTCCCTCCCCCCTGTGTCCATGGTGCTGAACTGTGGGCCCTGTCCTACCTTCCCCTCAGTAAATACTGAGCAAAAGTATCTATTTAGGATAGATGCTTTTACATGGCCCTCATCCCCACACACCCTTATCCCCTTTGATCTTAGCAAAACCCCTCTGGACTTTCTCCTTTCACTAATGTAGCTATAGAAAGTCTTGTCGCCTTCTTTTACTGTTCATGCTAGTGTTTCCTCGGCTTGGGCCTTTGCCTGCCTTACTGCCTTCCCTACTTCCCTCAGGGAAGTTTGGTATGCTTCCCTATCTTCATCCCACTGCATTCCCTTATATTTCCTGAAGGCCAGCCTCTTGACTCTGACCTTTTCTGCTAATGTTTTTGAGAAACAAAGTCATTTCCTTCTTCTTTTGCACTTCCTTTTCTCTCTAACACAATGGGATGTTGCTTCAAGTATTGTATCCTTAATGCTTGCCCAATTTGCCTGTACCCCCTCACCTGTATTTCTTCTTACCAGGGCTAGCTTAACTCCACTAGCCATCTTATCAAAGTCAGCTCTTCTGAAGTCCCATATCTTTGCCTTGGAATGGGATGATTTAGTTCTAGTGGCCAAATTGAACCATATCATGTGATGGTCACTGGCCCCCAGCTGACCTTCTATCTGGAGATGTGTGATCATTTCCCTGTTAGTCAGCACTAGATCTGGGATAGCCCTGTCTCTTGTGGGTTGTTGTACCAGTTGATTGAGACCCTTCCCCTGCAGGGAATCCATTATGTGTCTAGTTCTGGCAGATGTTCCTGCTGGTATTGACCAATCTGTATCTGGCATGTTGAAGTCTCCCATTATCAGAACCTCCCCCTTAGCTGTCATGTTTTGTATATCTTCTGACAGTAATGTGTCTATGTCCTCCCCCTGGTTTGGAGGCCTGTAGACAACCATAGTCCGTATGGATTTCCCATTTCCTGTCTCCAGGGTGACCAACAGTTCTTCTGGCTCCTTATGTGATTTTGACAAAGTCAGCCCTCCTGAAGTCCAGTATCCTTAGTTTTGTATGGCTTGATTCTGCAACTGAGTTTATTGTGAACCTCACTGTTTGGTGGTCACTTATTCCCAGATAGCTACCCACTTCTGTATCTGAGATCCTCTCTCCATCCCCATTTGAGAGTACCAGGGTTAAGATTGCTCCCTCCTGAGTGGGTTCCAAAACTAGCTGTCTGAGGAGGGCCCCCTGTAGGGCATCGAGAATGGCCCTGCTCTTGAATGTGGCTGCAGCAAAGGTGCTCCTGTTAACATCTGGCATATTCAGGTCCCCCATCAACAAGATCTCCCCTTTCTCTGCCATCCTAAGGATGCCTTCTATTATTTCCTTGTCCATTTCCTTCCCCTGAGACAGGGGTCTGTATACAACCCCTGTGCAGATTGTGGTGCCATTTCCAGTCTCCAGGGTGACCCACAGTGCCTCCTCTCCTCCCTGTTTACTCTTTTGTTCCATTGCTTTTATCCCTTCCCTTACATAGAGAGCAACTCCTCCTCCTCTTCTATCCTCCCTGTCTATCCTGTAGATTGTGTACCCTGGTATGTTGACATCCCAGTCATGGTTCTCTGTGTACCATGTTTCTGTGACTGCCATGATATCCAGGCATCCCTCTTCCAGCAAGCTGTAAGAGGGTAGAATGTATGCCAGGGATGATGGCAGGAAGAGTAGGATCACTGATAGTGCAGTCTGTAGGTCAGGAGAAAGATAAATCTCACATTACAGTGCACCTGAGGGATGAATGAATTTGCAGGATGTGATGTGAAGGAGGTGCTCGAGAGGTTCAGAGATGTAGGGCGAAATTGCAGTGAGGCAGGGAGGACAGTAGCATTCTCAGAGGTGCTTCTGGTCCAGAGGGCTGACAAACCAAGGAAGGCAAGGATAGAGGAATTTAATGATTGGCTTAGGGAGTGGTGTGAAAAGGAGAGGTATGGGTTCATTGGGGGATGGGGAAGAACATAGGATAATAAGGGCCTATATGCACTAGACAGGTTGCATCTGAGTAGCAAAGGGCAAGCTATAGGAATTTGTAGGGTACAACCAAAATCTAAACTGATGGGAGAAAGATAGCAGGATGCATAGCACCCTTAATCACCTGATGGAGGGGCTAATAGGCCTTCCACCCAATCAGGGCAGTATGGTGAGGTAGTAGATGAGAAGAGTGGAGGTGGTGGCAACTGAAGGAGGAGGGGGTGATGGGGGTCAGAACAAGATGAAGAGAGGTCCCGAGTTGCTGAGGAGGGTGGTGTATTTGAATGCCAGAAGCCTGGGAAATAAGATGGCAGACTTGCAGTCACTGATAGCAGAGGGCGAGGTGGAAATAGCGGCCATTACAGAGACATGGACCACAGTAAACCATGACTGGGACCTTGTAGTTCCAGGGTATAAACTATATAGGAAAGATAGGGAAGGGGAAGAGATGGGGAGTGGCTCTGTATGTGAATGAAGGAATAACTTGTACTGGAGAGGAAGAAGTGGAGGGTAAGACTGAAGTGCAGTGAGTATAGGTATAATCCACTAGGAGGAAGAAACTAAGGATGGGGTCGTCTACAGGCCACCTTCCCAGGAAGAAGAGCTGGACAAGTCACAAGTGTTTCAAATCACTGAAATTACCATTAAGGGTGAAGTAGTAATAAATGGGGATTTCAATCCACCTGGGTGGATTGGAAAATCCTGGCTACCTCCTGCACTATGGAGCAGGCAGTGCTGGATGCATTTCAGAGTAGTCTCCTGGCCCAGGGTGTTTTGGAACCCACTAGAGAGAGACAGCTGCACTGAACTCAAACCTGTCCAGCTGCAGGCATATTCAGGATGTGAAAGTGGAAACACCACTTGCAGATAGTGACCACCACACAGTCTGGTTACACTCAGCCATGGGCAGGGGGTTGGTCAGAACCAAGATAAGGGTTTTGGACTTTAAGAGGGCTGAGTTTGGTAGGATGGGAGACATTCTAGTAGGTTACCTTACTGTGATCACAAGGGAGATGGATGTCGAACAGAAATGGGCAATAATAAAGGAGGGATTGATGAAGGCCACTAGTGAATGTGCCAAAATCAAAGATAAGGAAACTAAAGCCAAAAAGCCCAGCTGGTTTAGAAGGGAGGTGTCAAATGCTGTAGGTGACAAGAGGAAGCCTTCCAAAATTACAAACTACTCAGAAGGAAGAGGATAGGGTTGATTACTCTGCTAATTCAAGAGAGACAAGCAGAGCAGTTAGGGAAAGAAGGGCTAAAAAGTGCAGCTAGCACAGGGAGTAAAAACAGGGGAGAAAGCCTTCTTTCACATGACACATTAAACCAAAGTTCTGTCTGCCTGTTCTGGCGGTTGTTCAGGTGGACATTAAAGATCCCATGACATTTCTCTAAAAGATAGGGGAATTTTCCTGGCATCCTGGCCAAATTTCCCTTATTCACTAAAAATATACTACCAATAGCTTCATCTGGATCAATTTCAGTTGGCTTCCATGTGTGTCTCACCCCCTCCCCAGGACAAGGCTGAAAATAGGGAAAATTACCTGGTCCTCCTTTCCTGGTCAACAAAAACTAACTAACTAAATAAATATATAAGGGCAAAAAGGAACACCAAGGATGAAATAGATTAAACAAGCATTTGTCAATGCCAAATGTTGTCTTGCTGGCATTGGCATTGGTAGTGCAGGAGATAGAGAGATCCATAATAGGAATAGCAGTAAAGTATTGAACTGACGCCAACCCCACTCCCACTCTGCAGAGACTGACAGGCATTGGGGTGTGCTTTTGGGTCGCCGGCCATAACGCTAATGCCATTTCATCTTACCCTACCCTGGAGACTCTGAAAAGTGTTGCTGTGTGCTTTGGGGTCTTCAGGCCTTATGCTCACCCCATTCCATAAGGAAATAGGCTGATATGGATGCAGTATAGGAGAATGGGGTGATCTTTGGGGCCCAAGAATCTAAGGCACACCTTGATGCCTGTCACTGGCTACAGGGTGGGGATGGGGGTGGAATGGGGTGAGCATTACAGCCGACAATCCCAAGCCACACCCCTAATGCCTGTCAGTCTCTACAGGGTGGGGTGTTATGGTTGGAAACCCTAACACCTCAGACATTGTTGGTATTTTCACTCCACATTACCAACATGGGCTTTTTATGACCCCACCTCATGAACAGTGGCATTATCAGTTTGTTAGCCGAAAGGTGATTTTGCACAGCAACTGCGGCATTTGGCGCCACAGGTACAAAAACACATTTCAGGCAGGATGTGAAAAATGACAGCTGTACTGTTCCTGAGAAGGTGTAAAAAAATGGCAATGCTGAAAATCTGGAGTGAAAATATGAACAATTGGTAAAGTCATGAGCATGCGTAGCAGCTATGCAATGCACTCTCATTACACAATTATTTGGGGAATTTTTTTAACCAAATTTTCAACATAGGCATTTTGGGACCTCCACTCATGAACAGTGGCATTGTGATTTTGTTAATCTGTCCCAAAAGTTGATTTCCCACAACAAATGTGCCATTGTGCGCCAGATGTGTGAAAACACATTTCAGGCAGGATGTGAAAAATTACAGCTTTACTGTTCATAAGGAGGTGTGAAAAAATGGCAATGTTGAAAATCTGGAGTGAAAATATTAAAAATTGTTAAAGTTGTGAGAGTGCATGGTGCTGCACAATGCATGCTTGTAACACAGTAATTTTTGGGAAATTTTTCACCAAATTTGCAACATAGATATTTTGGGACCCCACCTCATGAACAGTGGTACTGTCATTTCATTAATCAGTCCTGAAAGGTGATTCTATGCAGTGACTACAAAATCACCTTTCGGGACCACATGATGAGATGACAGTGCATGTGTTTACAAGGTGGGGTCTCAAGAACGCCATGTTGAAAATCTGGAGCCAAAATTCAAAAAAATGGCTGTGATGTCTACCTAAGTTGAAACCTCCCTATTGATGCTTTCCAGCTTACTGGCATTTCTTCATTTTACAGTTGGGTTTTGAAGAGTTCAGATGTGTTCCCGCTCCACCAAAGATCACAGCACCAGGCCTCTGGAGGTAAATATGAGGTGAGGGGGGAAGTGGGATGCACAGAGGGTGGGTGCAAGTTGGGGAAGGGGGTACCACAGACAACGAGGGACCATTTACTTTTTTTCAGGTAAAAAAAAAGGACATCGTAACATGGTTTGTTAGGCACACTGGGCTAGGCTCCCAGTGTGCCACACAATGGGGGTAGGGGAAAACATGCCACCATGATCAGCTTTATGTGAGCAGCAGCACACTGGAGTGGGCTCCCAGTGTGCCACACAATGTGAACAAATGACATCATGCAATGGTTTTTTAGGTGCACTGGGGTGGGCTCCTAGTGTGCCACACAAAGTGGGGAGGTGGGGGACATGCCGACATGAGGATTGCACCCCGATGTTAGCTTTTTGGGGGGATTGTGTGGTAGCAGCAGGAGCCACTACCATTTTTATTAAAATGTTTCACCAGGAAAGGCACATATAGGAGGTGTGTCATCTCTGTGGCCGCATGACAAGCTTGTCTCTGATTGCAGTGGCACATTTCTTTCAAGTTGGTGGTATTTTACATAAATTTTGTGTCAGCACTAGCATGCTGGCTAATTGGGGAATGAGGCACACACCTACTAAAGTGTGCCTTGCATTTGCCAACACTGACACACCTCCCACTGTGCTATTACTACCAGAAGATGTTGCTTGTGCACATGCAAGACAACATAAAAAGCAGGGTGGTTTGGCAGAGGGTAGTGAACAGAAAGCAGAGATACTTAAAATGTACTTCTGTTCAGTCTTCACTAGAGAGAAGAATGAACCACTGACACAAGGGAATAGAAGGGTGGGGATGGGAGGAGTCATGGATTGCGTCATTCATGCTGATGGGTCCTAAGTGCCTAAGGGCCCTGAAGGTGAATAAATCTCCAGGGCCAGATAGAGTGCTCCCAATGGTTCTAAGGGAATTTGCAAAGGCTATGTTGGATCCTCTGGAAGACCTGGTTAACACCTCTATGGAGTCAGGAATCATGCCCCAGGACTGGAGAACTGCACATGTGGTACCTCTCCACAAAAGTGGTCAGAAAGGTGAACCAAGGAACTACAGGCCTGCCAGCCTAACCTCAATAGTGGACCAGCCAATGGAGACTGTGCTGAAAGATAGACTGGTTAGCTTTCTAAAGGATACTGGGCTCCAGGACATGAGGCAGCATGGGCTGTGTCAGGGCGGTCCTGCCAGACAAACCTTATTGACTTGTTCAACTGGGTCACCAGGCCATGGGACAGGGGTCAAGCAGTTGATATCCTGTATCTAGACTTCAGCAAGGCCTTCAACTCTGTACCTCATAGGAGACTGGTTAGAAATCTAGAAGACCTAAGGGTGGGCTAAGCTTGTTGGGTGGTGTCATGGAGGCTTAAGTCAGGAAGCATAGGTAGACCAGGCAGAGTTATAACATGTTCAAGTACCATTTTATTATTATCAATAACAATTGAACAAAAACAAAAACTGTACCGGGTAGCTCTTCATAAAGGCAGAACAAACAAAAAAAATCATACCTGAGACTTCCTCTGGAAAAGCATTGCTCTGTTTATATCAGATCTTTTTGCCTGACAGCTCAAACTCTGCATCCTGCTGTTGTAAGTTACTGTACATCTCCTAGGTATCACAAAATATATCAAAACTTTGCCAGTTTCCTTCCTGAAGCCAGCCTGAAGAGAACATCTATTGTAGCAGGTACAACAAAGCAATACCCTTTTGTCCCAGAGTCGGTTTCCTGTTAACAATTCTGAAAACAAGTTTGTGGAGGTCCAAATACATCTCAAGGTGAACACCTTCTATTCCAGATTATCTTTTCTAATAAACCCAAATTGCTTCCTGCAATCATTTCAACAACATAATTATATGCATTTGCAAACCAGGGGATCTCAATTTCACATACAAATTCATATATACTGTAATAATATCAATGTGCTGGAGACGGTTCATAAAAGTGCAACCAAGATGATCCAGGGCCAGCAAGGGAACACCTATGAGGAGGGGCTCAGAGGGCTCAACATGTACTCTCTTGAGGACAGAAGGGACGGGGGGGCATGACTGAGACCTTCAAGTACCTTAAGGGTATAAACAGAGTGGGCACCAAGGGCCTCTTCATCCTAAGACCACTTGGGGCAACACCCTAAAGCTGGTGGGGGAAGGTTCAGAAAGGAGATGAGGAGGTACTTTTTCACCAAGAGGCTGGTGGCTAAGTGGAATAAGTCACCAGAGGAAGTGGTATCCTGAAGCGCTTGTACAGCTTCAAGAGAGGCTGGGACAGAGCGAGGGAGAAAGTTGCAGTTGGGGGGGTACCTGACAGGCATCAAAGGGGATATGGGCAGCTCCCTCTATAAATGCAGTGGGAATTGCACATTTGAGCAGACTAGATAGACTGTAAAGCCGTTATTTGCTGACACAATCATATGTTCACGTGTAACTACCCTATACAGTTCCTAAACTTCTGTTTTAATTAAATATAACAGCAGTATTTTTATTGTCTTAAGCTCCACATTCAGTCATAGAGCACTTGTCAGTATACCATGAGAAATCATTATCAAGCACCCCCCATGGTTACAAGTCTCACTCAGAAAGCATTATTGCAGATATTTACTGGCTGTTGAAGTTATGCAGCTCTGGCAAAATATATCTACCCAAAGGCAACTTACAGGAATAGAAGGTCATCTCCCAGACTGAGAGCTGGAGTCACCCAAGCTAGCTCGCAGTCAACTACCCCTTTCATCCAGGAACAGAGCAGTCTAAACTCCCATCGCCATCCTTAGCTAGATATCCAGACAGAATGCACCAACCACGATCCTAGGCAGAGTAGCCATTGTATTGCAGCACAGACACTGTATTCATATTCAAAACATACTTTACTTCCTGCCATAACTGCAGCCCAAGCTTGTAAGGCCCGCTGCTTTAATTAAAAACAATGCACACCATGGGCACCATCTCTAAGACCCCATGGGGCAGTGCCATGCCTCTGTAGTGCATGTGTCATTAATTGAACAGCTAACATTATACATTTTGAAGTAAACCTGATACCTGATTAATAAAACTCTACAAAACTATCAACTGTGTAATTGGAAGCAAGAATGTGGTAGTTCAAACAGTCTCGAAGTTGTTGCAGAATTCATCAAATCATCAACTCTTAGCTGGAGAAGTTGCAGAAGAAGGACCTTAGATTAAAGCAAAACAGTTTATTAATTGGGGGGGGGGGGGGGTGTTATTTTGCTGACCACAGCATCTTCCATTCATAATCTTAATCAGTCCCCCCCACTCCAAAGCATTGTCCTCTCCTTGTGCATGTTGATGATTTTCCACCTGCTGCACACAGGCCCCTGCTTCGTTAGGTTCCTTGAAGACATTTTTAAATGGCCCCTGAATGCCGCAAGTATGGTGCACCAAACATATGGTGCATGGGGTTTACAGCACTGTCCTGGTCGGTGATCGGGATTTTGCATCCTGAGTGCCGACTGCCCCAAGTTAGACCAACTGTTTCTGCTTTAGCTTGTGGCAATCCTGGGTACTTTTATTACAAGGCTTGTGGCAAATATTTGGCGCAAGCTGACATAAATTGAGTAAAATGTTGCAACTGTGCCAGACCAACCAAAATTGGGCACAGCTGCAGCCAAAGTTTGGGCACAGCTGCACAAAAAAAAGGGATTGACTCAAGACCTGTGTCACCTTTTGAAAATCAGACCCATTATAATTTTCAGTGCCCACTGAAAAAATCAATTGGGCAGAAAATAGTAACGTGTAAAGGATATCTAAGTCACAAAGTTTCTTCTTTACACCATCAAAAGCCTTCCTCCTAGATCTTGCAGCACAGTCCAGCTCAAGGAAAAATGTAAGTGTGGCTTTATTGTGTTGTATGGATTCAATTTTCCTAGCTGCATGTGGGACTGAATCCCTTTCCCCAGAGGAAGCCATCATAAGCAGCAGTATACAAGGACCCTCACTGGCATCTCTAAATCCCCAAACCCAGTCACCTCTTGTATCCATTGTTTCAGAAAAGCTTTTGGGTCGGGTCCCTCCATTTCATCAGGAAGCTCCAAGGTTTGGACATTTGCCAATCTTACAATATTTTAGTTGCTCAGTTCCTGTTTTAACTGACAATTGTACATTCACAGTGGTAGCAGCAGCTGCAAGCACCTTACCCACTGTAGTGGAGGGTTCTTTTACTGTATTAGCCATCACATCAACATTCTGCTGTGCTGTAACTATGTGTTCAGTAAAAGAGTTAATTGTTAGATTAATCTGCTGTACCAACATAGAGAGAGCATTTATGGAGTGCTGTATGGAGTCTACATACTAACATACTAAAATGCCAGCAGAATAGGCCTAACGGTCTTTCAAGTCTGCTTGATTGGTCAGCCCCCACCCTGGGTACTGACCTTGCTGTCCCCCTCGCCTTCTCTGGCTTCTCCCTTCCCAGTTCCGGATATGCTTGCTGCATTGGATTTTGCTTCCAGGACCCTTCCCCTGTATCTGTCCCAGCCCCTCTTGAACCACTCCACCATCTCTGCCTCCACCAGCCCCCTAGGCAGTGCATTCCATGGCTCCACCACCCTCTCAATGAAGTAGCACCTCCTCCTTTCTCCCCTGAATCTTCCCCCCTCCAGCTTCCACCTATTGTCATATTAGGCTGCTTCTTAGATTGTTAGCCAGACACCAAATTTGTTACTATGCAGGCCCACCTCTAGGCTAGAAAAAGTCATTTTTATTCACCGTAGGATGCACCATTTTCACCTGATACTCAGCAGAGTTTGTAGAAGAACCCAAGATCTATCAATCATAAGGTTACTTACAGCAAAGGCAAAAAATACACACACATACACATTAAGTTTGCTGAAATAACTCAGCAACCAGAGCTCCAAGAAAACATTGTCTCTGGCTGGACTGTTGGCCCGCCTCCTTTGGAATATGGAATCTTGGTTGGCAGTAGTTTCAAAAGAAAGCCATGAACCTTCCGCCAGGAATCCTTTAATTCTGGGCAGCCCCCCCCCCCAATCATGGAAAGGATTACCTACTTCAACATATCCTCTCCAATATAGATACGTTAGAGTTTTCAATATGCTTAGTTATGACAGGTGTATAAAAAAAATGGTTCCAGACTTTCTATCAATATTCTTCTCATACTGGAGTGTCTAGCAAAGGTGTTACAATACTCCAGTCTTGTTCTGATTTTAGGATCCTTGAGGAGCATTTGGATGGGATTGGGTCAGACATGGACGCTGATAGTAGGTGGGAAATCATCAGGAGAGGGGTGCAGGATGCTACCAGCACCTGTGCAAGAGTAAGATGAAAATGCGGTAGAGCCCAAAAACCCTGTTGGTGGACCAGGGAGGTCCAGGAGGTGGTGCGGGGAAAGAAAGCAGCCTATAAGCAATTCAAGTACTCAAGGAGTGAAAGGGATCGAGGGGAGTACGAGCTGATGGCTTGAAGGGCCACTAGAGTGGTGAGGGTGGCTAAGGCAAGGAAGGAGCAGAACCTGGCCAGGGAAATTAGGAGAGGGAACAAGGGGTTCTTTAGATACATGGGGGAAAACTAAGGGTGAAGGGGCAGATTAGCAGGATTAAATCAGGGGAGAGATGGGCACAAGACCCAGGGGAGCAGGCTGAGGTACTAAATGAGTACTTCACCTCAGTTTTCACCAGGGAAAATGGGGGTGCTGCATCATACATGGGAGGAAACAGAGATACTGAGAAGGGGGAGACCCTTACCGATCGGCAGGTCTGGGGAGAGGGGGAGGCATCATTGGCAGGTGGGGGGAGGGCTAAGCAGGGAGAATAGGTACCGGAAGTGGAAATCACAGTGGAGAGAGTGAGGGAAGCCCTCAGCTCCCTTAAGATGGAGAAAGCCCGGGGGCCAGATAAATTACATCCCAGAGTGCTGAAGGAACTTGCAGATGTCTTGGCGAAACCCCTGGCAGAGCTTTTCACCATCTCTCTGAGGACAGGGTGGGTGCCCCAAGACTGGAAGGTGGCGCATATAGTGCCTATCCACAAGGGGGGATCAAGGGAGGTGGCAGAGAACTACAGGCCTGTCAGCCTGACATCGGTGGTGGGCAAGGTGATGGAGGGCATTGTCAAGGAGAGGCTAGGGGGGACCTGGATAAGTCAGGGTGCCTGGACGATAGACAGCATGGATTCATCCCGGGGAAATCATGTCAGACAAACCTGGTGGAGTTCTATGACTGGGTGACAAGTGCCTTGGACCTGGGTAGACCAGTGGACGTCCTCTTTCTAGACTTCAGCAAGGTATTTGACTCTGTTCCTCATGTGGGCCTGTTGGATAAGCTGGGAGAAATGGGCGTGGGGAACCAGATGATCAGATGGATAGGCAATTGGCTCCAGGACCGGACCCAGAGGGTCGTAGTTGGTGGGATAGTCTCCTCCCAAGGAGGGTCATTAGTGGGGTCCCACAGGATCAGTCCTGGGCCCTTCTGTTCAACATACATATCTGACATAAGGACAGGAATCAGGAGTGAGATGAGTCTCTTTGCAGATGACTTGAAACTGGGGCGGTGGTGGATGGGGAGGAGGAGGGTGACCCTACAGGGACCTGGAGGCTCTGGAAAGATGGTCTATAAAGTGAAGCTGAGGTTCAATGCAGGAAATGCAGAGTACTCCACCAGGGGCAGAAACCCAGGCCAAGTGCACACCTGGAGATGCTACAAGTCTCAATGGCTGAGAGGGACGTGGGGGTGGTGGTGGATGTCAAGATGAACAACTCTGAGACTTGTAGTAGGGCAGCAGCCAAGGCCAACAGGATGCTGGGATGCATCGCTAGGGGGATCACCTCCAGAAGGAGGGAAGTGATACTCCCTCTATATAACTGCTTGGTGAGGCCGCACCTTGAAAACCGCATGCAGTTTTGGAGGCCACACTTAAAGAGGGACATTAACCTCCTGGAGAGGGTCCAGAGGAGGGCAACCAAAATGATTTGGGGCTTGGGGGACAGGACCTATGAGGAGAGGCTCAAAGAGCTAAATATGTACACATTGGAAGAGAGAAGGGACCGGGGGGACATGATAGAGGTCTTCAGGTACATGAAGAGGGTAAATAGGGAGGAACAGTCAGGGTGCTTCAGAAGGAAGGAGGAGGGGCCACTAGAGGGCATGGGTGGAAGCTGAAGGGGAAGATTCAGGGGAGAAAGGAGGAGGTGCTACTTCACTGAGAGGTGGTGGAGCCATGGAATGCACTGCCTAAGGGGCTGGTGGAGGCAGAGACAGTGGAGGGGTTCAAGAGGGGGTGGGACAGGTACAGGGGAAGGGTTCTAGAAGCAAAATCCAATGCAGCAAGAATATCCGGAACTGGGAAGAGAGAAGCCAGAGAAGGCGAGGGGGACAGCAAGGTCAGCACCCAGAGTGGGAACTGAACAAACGAGCAGACACGAAAGACCGTTAGGTCTATTCTGCTGGCATTTTAGTATGTTAGTATGGAGACAACATGGCTTTATTGTAGGTGACTGCAGCTTGTTCTGCCCATTCCCAAGCTATTGTTGCCCACTTTTTTATGCTATCTTTTTTCCAACCTGCTTCAAAGGTCAGTAGTTAAGGGAGAGGGTCTTTCATACTCAGTATATAAATATTGTGAGAATACTTGCTTTAAGACATCTCCTAGGACCATGGAGAACTTGAACATGCTCTTCGAATAGAGACTACTGCCATTCTAGTTCTACTTTGACTCTAAAGGGTGTTATATAATGCCTTATCTGGAGGTGATAGGTGATAGTAAAAGTCCTGGGCCTTCAAGGGAAATTCCTGTTTTAATTGTTGGAAAGATTTAAGGGTCACCATACCATGTAAGACAAGGTTGGAGAGATTCCTGATACTCTTCCTTTTCATATCAGATTTCTAGAGTCTGTCATACTAGATTCATATTCTGTGTTGCCAACATTTTCGTTATCAGAGATACTGCAATCAGGGCTTTAAGGTGTTTTCTGATTAGTAACCACATATTGACTGAGTAAATAGTTCATGGCTCATATATAGTCCCTCTAACAGATTTAGTAATATTAAGGAACATCAAACTCTGGGGCCAGCCCAATGACAGCCCTTGTTCTTTAATCTCAGTTCACCCAGTTTTACACAGAATTACAACCCATTGCATAACAGATGCCAGTTGGGATGCCCAATAGTAATACTGATGTCTGGGCAACCCAATCCCCCAAGTTCCTTCTTTTGGTGTAGAATATTATGACAGACTCATGGCTTATGTTAATTCCAAATACATTTTAATAAGGGTTTCTCTAGTTGTTTCCAGCTCCCTGCCAGATGTTTAATAGCAAGCATTCCAAACAATAAAGAATGTGAGGCAACACATTCATATTAATGTCTTTTATATGATCACCTACTGTTAAAGGGAGGTTTGCCCATCTAGTCCACTCTTCCAGTATTGTGCCTATTTGAGGGGTGTAATTAGTTTTATATAATAAATGGGGTTCTAACCAACCCCATAGTCCATCTAAAAGGGATCAGCTCAGGTGATGCTTGGGTAAGATTTCCATTCAAAAATAATACCTCCGTCTTACCAAAGTTTATTTTGAACCCTGACAAATGTTCATATTTCTTCAGGGGTTTATATAAAGGCATCAAAAATTGTAATGGGTTGCTAATCACCACCCGCATATCATCTACACAGCGTGAGATCTTCTGACCTTGTACATAGCCGGAGTCTTCTTTAATCTTCAGAGGCAATCACACAGCCACTGCCAAGGGTTCCATACCAAAGGTGAAGAAGAGAGGAGATAGACAGCAACCCTGCCTAGTACCCCTTTGTAGGTCAAAGGATTTTGAGAGGACCCCATTAACTCATACCTTTGCCCTTGGAGCTGTATATAGGGCAGATATACAATACAGAATGCCTGGCCATAATCAAGACTGTCTTAATGCATAAAAAAATAATTCTAGTTAAATATGTCAGTTGTCTTGTTTGATATTTACCAAGATAGCCAGATTTGTTGTTTTAGAATGTTTGACTGAGTTGATTACAGTTGATAGATGTCTGACATTATCAGAAGAGTAACTGTGGGGAACAAATCTGTTTGGTTGCAGTATACTAATTTTTAATTATAATTTGTACCCTTTTGGCTAAAATATTGGTAAATATCTTTTGGTCCAAGTTAATTAAAGATATAGGGTGGTACATCCCTCAGCAAAGAGGGTTCTCACAAGGTTTAGATGTGACTGAAGTCACAATCTCCTTCCATTCCCTTGAAAAGTCTTTTTCTCTAGTCCCTCAGGACAGCATGTTGTGCAGCAGTCATAGTAGCTCTTCTGATACAATTTGTAAAAATCCCCTGAAAATCCATCTGGGCCTGGCTCCATCCCATTTTGCAAATCCTTTATTGCTCCCTGGATCTCCTCCCTTGTTCTGGTGGGCATCCAATTGTGTAGATACTTGGTCTGTCAATTTAGGAAGATCCAATAAGGCAAAAAAAGGCATCAAAGTTTGCCTCCATATGGGGGCATCTCAGTATATGAATTTGTATAGAATTCAGTAAACTTGTTGGCATTTGCAGTAGGGGAAGTAATTTTAGCTGCAATATGATCTTCCTCTTGCAATGCCTCAACATACCTGGAGGCCTGTTCCTTTCTCAGTTGCACGGTTAACAGCCTGCCTGCTGTATTGCCATTGGCATAATGTTTCTGTTGGGTATATCAGTGGGTGCCTTCTGCCTTGTCTGCTGTGATTTCCGTGATTTCATTTTTCATATCTTGTTTCTGCGCTTTTTCTGCTTTTGCTAACTTGGATAATGTTTCAGTTGCTCTTCAATTGCTCATTTCTTCTGCATAGAAATCATAGTATCAGACACCCCCTGATCACTACTTTTAAAGCATTCCATAATGTCATAGGTGAGACATCCACCATGCCATTGATTTCTGAGTAGTAAATAATTTCTTGTTTAATTTTTATTTGATTTGCCTTAGCTTCTTGTGCTAGGAAACCTGCATTTAGTCTCCATAATTTTTCAGTAGACTGGGAGTGAACTGACAGAGCAATTTAAATGGGGGTATGACCAGATAAAGATACCTTGTAACTCTGACAAGAAGTAACCAAGTGTAGCCAAATTCTGAGCAAGTAGCACATATCAATACAAGAGCACATGTGATGTGGGTGTAAGAAAAAAGAGAAATCTCTTTCATATGGATGAAGAAACCTCCAGACATGCTTAAACGCTAATTGAACTTTGCCATACATAACTTCTGAGAATTAGACCGAGGAAACTTGTCCCACCAGAGGTACAGAGTGCAACTAAAGTCTCCCATAATCAAACATAAGCCTTGAGCTTTATTGGCTATCTTGCTGTAAATCTTTTGTGTACAATGAAATGAGTCTATGTTTGTGGCACAGACATTCAGACAAGAAATCTGTTGACTATGATATAGGACAGTCAGAAATATCTTCCATCAGGGTCTGCATGTGTGGCTGTAATGTTTAATGGGACATTTTTATGAATAAGTATGGTATCCCAACTTTTTCTAACATTAAGGTTGGAAGCATAGTGGGCTTGACCCTCCCACGTTCTTTGGAGTTTTAAATGTTCACACGGGGATAGATGAGTCTCCAGCAATAAAGTGATGGAGCATCTCAGTTTTTCATGTTCATTACAAATGTGAGTACATTGCATTGGGTTATTGCTGCCTTTAATGTTATAATAGACCATTGTAAGGACATGTATAAAAGGTATATTGGGGAGGACGCACAACAATAAACTTTGTGTGCTATTCATCCATGAAATCTGGCAAATTAACTTTATACATACACCTGTCAGTATCTGATAGGAAAGAAGGGATCTTAACTGCTGATCCAGCAGAGCAAAACGAGGACACAATGTAGTGATAAGAAATCCAGCCTAGATTCTCAGGGAACAAAATAATTAGCAGAGATATAAAACCCAACTAGAGTAAACATTGATAACAGTGACAGCAATATGAGGCAAACTGATACTTGTAAATATAATATAACCAACACATTGACTTCCAGGTACCCACACTTTATTGATAAAAGTGAAAATAAAAAGCATGGAGTGAACAGCATATGTCTCCAATTTTGGGAGGTCACACTTGAGCCTATAGATATCTGGAAGGTTCCTGCCACCCCCCTCATTTCTAGCTGCATGGGGAAGCAGGGGTGCTCCATAAATGGTCCACCAAGAGAGTCCCCATATGATTAATTTAAGGGGCTCTTTTTCAACATGCAGTATACCATGGTGAATTAACACCACTAGCATTTATTAAAATAGTGATAGAAAAGCCTCTGTCCCTTCCCCTCATCTTCATAGTACTAGACACCAAAAACAGTCAATACATAACAGAGGTCTCATAGGCAAGGCCAGGTGTTTTTATTCATTTATTTAGTTAGTTACCAGTAGTTATTGTTTACTGGGTAGGGTGCACTAGGCATACATTCACCTATTTTCAGGCATAACCCAGGAGAGTACAACCTTTGGAACTGATACAACAATTGGTAGAGAAGACTTGAAGACAATTACAGTACAAAGCAGACTGGGCTAACACAGGCAAAGGTATAATAAACAAGAAGTACATTGTACACTGTGCAGTGCAATACAGAAATAAAGTTCAAGAATAATCTTGGGAGCAATACAGATCAACAAGGGTGCAATACCATCCATATTAAACTATGATGTTGGTTATAACATATATAGTAGCTACAGAATGACAAATAGGAAGACATAGGAAGGTACATACCTAAAGCAAGGAAGCATAGGATAGGTAACAGGTGAGGGCAAGACAGAGAATACAACACTAAGTAAGTGCAACTAGGTGGTAGCTGTAAGAAGGAAGGGTAGCATTGTATTTAAGGTCAGGGACAAGAGCAGGGGGTGGTTTGAAGTAGGCATAACCTGTATTGACGCCAGAAAGAGTGACCATCAGTGTGTCAACATGTACCAGTTGCATAGTGTTCCATAGTTTTGGAACAGAGACAGCAAAGACCATCTCACCATACTTAGTTCTAGTCCTTGGGAAAGATAACAGATCTAGTAGGTCAGAGGAGCTGAAGGAATGGGTATTTGTACAAGACACCAGAAGGAAATCTAAGGATTGGGATACTTGATTCATCATTGTGTTATGTGTAATACTACCAAGTGATAGGTCCCAAAGACCGGGGGGGGGGGCAGCCAAATCTGAAATAAAGGGTACAGTGATTAGCAAAATGGTCACATGCAGGGTCAAGGTGGCATATATTATTGTATGCCAAGTCTTGTTTTCTTAGGAGGGAGGCAGAAGTATGTGCAAAGTCAGGTAAGCCATAGGACCATTTAGGGAGAAGAAAGCCACGTGCTATAGCAACACGTGAAGAGGAGGATAGTGATTAGGACTGGTGTGGAAAGTTAGACCAAGACTGACAATTACAGCTTTGCTAATGGAGGTTAAATGAGAAGAGAAGTCTAATAAGGGGTCAAGGGTTATATCTAGGTACCTGAAAGAATTTACATTGTCAAGGGGGATCCATCCTCCCAAATCATGTTTAGTGGAGTACGGTAGTTTTTATGTGTACAGTATATATGTGTGTGTGTGTGTTATATATATATATATATATATATATATATACACACACACACACATATATATATATAACGAGTCCACACCTATTAGGTTTCAGTCCTCACTTCTACGTTTAACCCAACATTTTGAACTTTAATAGCTTCACAACCATGTGACTGATTCATAAGAAAGTTTGCATGCACCATGGAGGACCAAAGAGCTCTTGATGTGACAAGTTTTGTGCTTGTTGGATGTGTGGGTGCAGAGACGCAGATTGCCAAAAAATGGTAACATTACCACTTTGGTTGAAATTATTTGTCACGCCACTGTGCAAAAATAGTGTGGAATTTTGTTCTGAAATGTTCAGGGTATATAGGTCTTGGGTCACAGATGTGCCTTTTCAAGGTTTGTTTAAAAATATTAATTCAGTCCAAAGTTATTAAATTTTAACATTTCCCTTTATTTCCTATTGGACCAGTTAGATGTCATGCTCAAAAAAAGGATTCTTTATGGCAAATGCAGAATCTTTTGCCGCAAACACGGGATCTTTTGCTGCAAATGCAGAATCTTTCTCAGTGCTGCTGCCACCTTCTTGTTTTCAGTTAGCGAGGGAGATAAAGTTAAATTATTAATAAAATATAGGGCTTTGGTAGGTTGGTAGGTACAAGTTTATTGATCGACATATCATCTTTACAAGCATAAAAACATTTATTTCCAGACATATTTATATATAAAATTTTACAATACACAATAGCTCAATTTTGATTTTAAAAACCATTTCTTTATATTGCACTTTGTTAGTCTCTTTTTATGTTGGCGGACTTGCGCAGCCAGCATCTTGCGAGTAGTGCAGTTTTGGAGATGCGGTCACTGTTGGGCAAATGCAGGGCATGCACCAGTAGGTGCGTCCCTCATTCCCCAATCAGCCTGAATGCCGGTGCCACACCATGCATACATAATGTGGCAAGCACATCTAAGAAAAGGTCTGCTGCAATCCGAGCAAAGCTCATCAGATGCAGCGGACCTTCCCAGGACATGCTCGCTGACATTGTGTATGTGGCGGCCGCCCAACTGCCGACTTCAGGAATGCCCAATCCCCTTGCCAGCTTCCCATGCCCCAATGTATGTGCCAAAAGGGGAGCCCACTCCCAGTCGGCATAAAGCACTCCCCCCCATTTGTTATATGCCAAGGGTGGTGCACAATTCCCCTTGACTCTCTCTCCCCCCACACTTTCCTTGTGTGCCGATGGGGGTGCCCAATTCCTGTCAGCATAAATTAACTCCCTCTTTATGCTAGGCTTAGGGGGCCCACACTCCCATCGGCTGCAACAACCGCCCCCAAACAGTTAGGTGGCACGCTGGGAGCCCACCCCAGCATGCCAAATACCCTGTAAAAAAGAAACTGTCCTGTGATGTTTTTTTTTCTTTCACCCTGTAACACAAAACATGGTCCCTCGTAGTCTCCCTACCCACCACCCACACCCACCCACTGTGCACCCTGCCTCCCCACACCCCCCTACCCCTTATTTACCTCCGGAGTCTGGCACAATGATCTTTGGTGGACTGGGAACACGTCTGCACTCTTCAAGGCCGACCGCGAACTGAGGAAATGCCGACAAGCTGTATAATGTAATAAATAGTTTTTTTTCAACTTTGATGCATATCTTGGGCATTTTTGGGAATTTGTGAACCAAATTTTCAACATGGGTTTTATGGGACCCCTCCTCTTGAATTCTGTCAATGTTATGACGTTAATCAGTCCTGAAAGGTGATTTTGCAGCCACTGCGTGGAATCACCTTTCAAGACTGATTAATGCAAGGACAGTGCCAGTGTTCATGAGGTAGGCTCTCAAAAAGCCTATGTTGCAAATGTGGTGGAAGAAATCCAGAAAATGGCTGTTTTATGGCGTGCATTGCACAGTTTTCACGCACGTCAGAATTTTCGCAACGTCTGCAATATTTTCATACCAGATTTTCAACATTGTCATTTTTCCCTTTTCAACATTGTCATTTTTCTGCACCTCCTTGTGAACAGTACAGCTGTCATTTTTCACATCCTAGCCGAAATGTATTTCTGCACTTCTGGTGCACAATAGCGTAGTCGCTGTGGGAAATCAGTGTTCGGGGCAGATTATGAAAATGACAGTGACACTGTTCATGAGCAGAGGTCATAAAATGCCTATGTTGAAGATTTGGTGACGATACTCCATAAAATGACTGTGTTACAAGCGCGCGTTGCACAGTTTACACGCACACTCATAAAGTGCGTTTGTAATATTTTCACTCTGGATTTTCAACATTGGCATTTTTCCACACCTCTTGATGAACAGTATGGCTGTCATTTTACATATCCTGCCCGAAATGTGTTTTCACACGTTCGGTGCAGAATAGTGCAGTAGCTGTGCGAAATCACTTTTTAGAACAGTTTGAGGAAATGACAGTCACACTGTACATGAGCAGAGGTGCTAAAATGCCTATGTTGAAAAGTTGGTCCCAAAAGTCCATAAAATGAATGTGTTACAAGCGGACATTACGCATTTCCCACGCACCCTTGTAACTTCGCAAATTTGCAATATTTACATGCCACATTTTCAACTCTGCCATTTTTTTACACCTCCTTATGAACAGTACAGCTGTCATTTTTCACATCCTGCCCAAAATGTGTTTCCGCACTGCACTACCAATGCCAATGCCAGTGCAACAACATTCGGCATTGACAAATGCTTGTTGCTTTAGCACCAGGATAAAAGTTCTGATTTATTTTAACCATTTTATCCAACATTACTATCTTAAAAAATACAGAAATTTATATAATACCTTAAGTACAAAGACACAATTTGAATTAAACAGAAAATGTAATAATTCTTTAGAGGTGAGACCAAGGGAAGCTAACATTGGACCCAACCATTTTTCCCTTTTTGGTTCATAAGAGGGGCAGTGCAAAATTATGTGTTTTAGATCATCTAGATCATGGTTGCAGCTGCATTTTGGTTCAACAATTCCTGCCCTATGCTCATTGTAAAAAATGTAGTTGGCAGCATATAACTCTAAATGAAATCTGGTAATTATCCTTCTTTCATCAGGAGTGGACAATAAAAATAGGTATGGATCCAAACTGTATTTCTTTTTTATAATTTTGAACCATTTATAGTGTTTCAGCATATTTATTCTTTCTTGATTATTGTAATAGAAATGTTTCTTCACCTCCTTTTCACCTGTATTGTTATGTCTTGTGAGGGGAGTGATATATGATTCCCATAAAATATGCCGCAATCTCTTCTTAATGACATGATCTCTAATTGAATCATATCTCAAGGCTTTGGTAAACACCAACGGTTGTGCTTACCTAATTGGGCCCATAGAACTGGATTCTGGGATCAGTTGTTTGATAACTTATTCAGAAATGTTTTTTTTTTATATGCAGGAATCCTTTGCCACAAATCACAGAAAATTTACGCTGCGGAACAGGATCCTTTTATACAATTTGCAGAAAAGGATTTTCTTTTGCCGCAAACTGCAAAAAAGGAATTGCAAAAAAGGATTATTTTTTTGCAATTTGAGAAAAAGGATTGTCTTTTACCGCAAGCTGGAGAAAAAGAAACTACAGGAAAAGGATTCTTTTTTGCTGTTTGCAAAAAAGGATTTCTTAGATAGCTGTTTCTTTGTCACTGCACAGTTACAAAATGGCTTGTTCTTTTGGGCTAAAATTTTCAGGGTACAAAGGGCTTGCCCCCCACAGATGTGCCCTTTTCTGGTTTGGTGAAAATATATTATTTTGCTGTGGAGTTCTGCAGAGTTAATATACACTTCATTTCCCATAGGATAACATTGTAATAAGAAGTTTACCTCATTGTTTCTTTGTCAAGGTGCTGTAAAGAAACAGTTTGCGATTTTCTTTTGAAAGTTCTACGGTACAGATGGCTTGCCCTACTGATATGCCTTTTGCTGGTTTTGTAAAAATATATCAATTTATTTATTTAGTTTTTGCTTACAGGGTACATACACTAGCCATAAAATGATTATTTTCAGGCATGACCCAGAAGAGTACAGCAAAGAATAAAGTACAACATTGCAAGAGTGCAGGACATTGCAAGTACGGATGGTAAGAAACAGTAAACAATGACAAAACAGGAGTAATCAACTATTACACAAGGAAAACGATGACTTAATATAAGTATTCTAAGCAATTTGTAAGGTATATCAATGACATAACATAAACAGTCTAAACAATTTAGTGAGGTAGGTCAAATACAGCAGCATATAGTAGGAGTATACAATAACAATTCAAGAGGCAACAATGACTAAACACATGTATTCAAGGAAAAAAGCTAGAGATAAGGATAATAAGTACAGTATACTGAAACATACTGGAGCTTGGAAAAGACTAGAAGAGGATATGATACAGCAAAGTAGGTGTGACAGAAAGAGAGGGAAGTCAGTGTAGGAAGGAAACAGGTGAGGGTAAATGCAATAGACAATAAGCTTAGGAAAATAGATGATAGACAGCAATAATAGGCCATAGCTAAGGAGAGAGATGGTCTGGACCCAGAAATTATGGGAAGGGTATAAAGGGAGAGAGGATGGGGGAAGAAAGGTAAGGTGGTGAATAGCAATAGTGAAAATAAGGAGGGGCATTTAGGGAAACAAATTTGGTGTGGAGTTCTGCGGGGTTACCTTTTGCTTTGTTTTCCATAGGATAACATTGTAATGAGAGGTGTACAGAGTAGTTTCTTTGTCACTCTGCTGTGACAAAACAGTCTGCAGTTTTCTTCTGAAATTTCTAGGGTACAGATGGCTTGCCACATTGATATGCCTTTTTCTGGTTTCATGAAAATATATTAATTTGGTGTTGAGTTGCACAGGTTTCACATTTTCCTGTGCTTTTTATAGGAGAACATTGCAATGTCAGGTGTTCTTTGGGTCTGCACACTATGGCATTGGAAAGCAGGGCCCTACACTATGTCAAAAATGATGCATGGATGGGAGTGCAGAGCCCAGAGGACCCTGCATTCCCACATGCAAATATGGATACTATTAAGGGCTGATGGAAGTGCAGCACCTGGAGGGCACTGCACTCCCACACAGAATATGGATATGATTACAATATCTCAAACATTATGGATGGATAGCACTGTGCATTCCCAGATGCAAATATGAATACCATTATGGAGTGCTTGGAGTGCAGGACTTATCCTTACATGGCAGCACAGGGCTCAGAGGGCTCTGCACTCCCACACACAAATACACAGAGGAATATGAAGTGATGAGATTGCAGGCCCCAAAGGGCCCATCCCTCCCATACAGAAATAAGGATACAATTACAATCTCTCAAAAATTACAGATGGTTGGGAGCACAGGGCTCAGAAGGCCTGCACTCCCACAAGCAAATAAGCCTTTGATTATACTTTCTCTAAAAGTAAGGAAATTCTCTGAAAAAACTTTGTTAATGCACCTTTAGTGTTCCCTATGATTATTCTTTCTCAAAACGTAAGAACAGATCCAGAAGCAAATGGCAGAACTCAGTTCCTAACATTTAAATCTGTAATTTTTTTAAATAGGTATTTTAAACCAATGAGAATTATTTTCGTTTTTTTTATGTATGGTGTGGGTGTTAATAGAATGTGATTCTCTAGACAACTGGCATAAGTCTCCAAGGAAGGATCTGGTTGGTCCGAAAGCTTAGACACTGTTTTCTTTTTGTAACATCTCTGTTGGTCCAATAAAAGGTATCATACCATTTACTTCTGGATCTGTTCTTACAAGGGCCAATATGGCAACTAAACTAATTCTGTATGTCAAAAAGTAAGGACATTCTCTGCTAAAAATGTTAATGGACCATTAGGGTTCCAGCATCAAAAGCAGGGAAATGCCGTCTTAGTGTTCCCAACTCTAAGACCCAACCCACACCCTCTATTTCCAATCCTAAGACCCCACCCCCACCCTGCATGCAGGAACAGGCATGAGGGGTGTGCCTTGGGGTTGCAAACCCTATTGCTCACCCTATTCCATGAGTAAATAAGCTAAGATGGGCACAGTACAAGAGAATGGGGTGAATATTAAGATTAGCAACCCCAAGGCACACCCCTCACATCTGTTCCAGCATGCAGGGCGGGGGTGGGGTTTTAGGGTTAGGAACCCTAAGATGGCATTTCCTTACTTTTGATGCTGGAATATATATATATATATATATATATATATATATATATATAACCCTTAGGTTATGCTATCCCTAAAGTTACTGCTGAGACAGAGAGAGAGAGAAAGCAGCCACAGCTTCCTTGAATCCAGGAGGTTATTTTCTAGACTACACTGAATTGAATTATTACTTTTTGGACCTGTGTAGGTAACTAGTATTGATTTTGTTTTTGGGGTTGACTTTTCTTAGTTTTAACCTTAATTTGCCAGTGAGGAACTGTAGATGGGAGATATTTGCTGTCATTGTGACTAGGCCTATTACTTAACCTCTGTGAAATAGGTGTCTTTTAAGGGGAGAAGCTGAAAGGGGCCTAGTTGAACTGTGGATTCAAAGCAGGACTTGTTTGTGGCCTCTGTCTGCTGAGACAGAGAGAGAGAGAGAGAGAGGAGAAGCAGCCACAGCTTCCTTGAATCAAGGAGGTTATTTTCTAGACTACACTGAATTGAATTATTACTTTTAGACCTGTGTAGGAATCTAGTATTGATTCTGTTTTTGGGGTTGATTTTTCTTAGTTTTAACTTTAATTTGCCAGGCAGGAACTGTAGCTGGGAGATATTTGCAGTCATTTGTGACTAGACCAGTTACTTAACCTCTGTGAAATAGGTGTCCGAAAGGAAGGAAGGCACTCCCCGGGGTGGAGGGTCAGAGTTGTAGTTGATTGTTTCTGGACAGCATAAGTTTACTCCTTCCCACCCTTCCCCTCAACCCACCCACCCCAAGTGCATAATTTCCTTTATAGCAGGGGTTCTGACATCACTTCCCCAAAACTGCTAACAACATACACCTGTTCATATCCTTAAAGGCACAGCACACTAAATGGGGGTAGAGACACTCACAAGCTTGCACACACTAAAACAAGAAAAAAAAGAAAAAGAAAAGCATCTGTAACAGGAAGGGACACAGACATGTGGGGGAGTGGTGCAATGCACTGGCTGTGGAGCAGCAGTCTTCTGGGAGACATTCCAGAGACTGCATTGTTGCCCTATTTGCAGGCACCTCTCTGGTCTGAGGGAGGAGGTTGTTCGTCTCCATGCTGACCTAGCAAGGATTCAGGAAACCTGCTCCCCTACCCAGAGACCACCCAGGCCACCACCACTACCTCAGAGGTGGCCAAGAAAAAGGAGTGGTTGGACCATGGTGGGCTCAGAGAGGGTGAGGGTGGTGGAACAGAGGTGCATACCTCCAGTTGTGCCTCTCCACAGTTTATTCACAACTCTAGCAGAGCATGGTTCCTCTATGGAGGCACCAGCAGTGGAGACCAAGGAGGATGCTGGGAACCTCCACAATGGAGACCCACAGGAGGGTGGCACGGGACCCCACAGGGGAAGGAAACAACTCCTGATGGGGAACTCAATTGTTGGGGGTTGGAACTGGGGGAAGGAGGGGAAAGGAAGGTAAGGTGCCTGCCCAGTGCCATGGCTTGGAGGGATAGGAAATGAATCCTCAGGATCGTGGGAGCAGCTGCAAGGGGGAGTGAGCTGAATGTCATTATCCACCTAGGGATGAATGACCTGGCTGAGAATGGGATCAGAGCAGTGCAAAAGGAGTTTGTGGAGTTGGGGAGGGGCCTTAGACAAGTAGCACACATGGTAACTTTCTCAGAAGTGCTACCTGTCTATGACATGGATGAGGCTAGGGTACTCTGCACCATGGGATTCAATGACTGGTTGAAAAACTGGTGCAGAGCTCAGGGATTTGGCTTCATTTGGGACTGGGGCACTACCTGAAGGGATGCAGGCCTAGACAGGTGCGATGGTCCATATCTATCCAGGAGGGGAACCAGGATCCTAGGTGATAGGTTTAAATGCTTCATTGGCAAGCATTTAAACTAGCCAAGGGGGGAGGCACTGAAAAGGAGAAGGGAAATCCTAGCCCCCCCAAAAAAAATCAGGGTAGTTAGTGAGGTAAACACCAAGATAGAGAAGTCAATAAGGAGAGGGGCAGGGGTAAATGGAGAAAAAGGCAAAGGCAGTAAGGACAGGGATGGGACAAAAAGAAATAAAGCCATAAAAAATGGAGGGTAATGAGTACCAATGCCCATAGTCTAGGTAAAAGGCTCCCTGAAATGGTGGCCTTGATGGAAGAGGGATGCCTGGATATCATGGCAGTCACAGAAATACGGTACACAGAGAACCATGACTGGGATGTCAACATACCAGGGTACACAATCTACAGGAGGGGCAGGGAGGAAAGAAGAGGAGGAGGAGAAGGAGTAGCTCTCTATGTAAGGGAAGGGATCAAAGCAACAAAAATAAAGGGTTTAAACAGGGAGGAGAGGAGGCACTGCGGGTTACCTTGGAGACTGGAAATGGCTCCACAATCTGCACAGGGGTTGCATACAGACCCCCATCTCAGGGGGAGGAAATGGACAAGAAAATGACAGAAAGCATCCTTGGGATGGCAGAGAAAGGGGAGATATTGTTGATAGGGGACCTGAATATGCCAGATGGTCACTGCAGCTCCTTTGTTGCAGCCACATCCAAGAGCAGAGCCATTCTCGATGCCCTACAGAGGACATGCCTCAAACAGCTAGTTTTGGAAAACACTCAGGAGGGAGCAATCTTAGACCTGGTACTCTCAAATGGGGATGGAGAGAGGATCTCTGATCTTAAAGTGGGTAGCCATCTGGGAACAAGTGAACAACAAACAGTGTGGTTCACTATAAACTTAGCTGTAGAGTCAAACCACACAAAAGTGAAGGTACTGGACTTCAGGAGGGCTGATTTTGTCAAAATGGGAGAGTGCCTCAGTAAAACACTAGCAAACAGGCAAGAGGGTGGGGTGGAGCAACAATGGGGAAACATCAAAACTGCCATCACAAAGGCAACAAGCCTTTGTGTGAAGCAAATAAACAAATCAAAACGAAAGAAAAAAAACACTATAGTTCTCAAAAGAAGTGGCGGGGAAGGTAAGGGAGAAAAAGATAGCATTCAGGAAGTATAAGGAAATACAGAAGGAGCAGGACAGAGAATTGTACCAGTTAAAGCAGAAGGAAGTGGGGAAGGCTGTCAGAACAGCAAAGGCCCAAACCAAGGAAAAGATAGCCAACTCAGTTAAGAAAGGTGATAAAACCTTTTATAGGTACATTAGGGAGCAAAGAAAGACTAAAGCAGGGATACTGAGGCTGAATAAAGAGGAAGGTGGTTGGGCAGAGAATGACAGTAAAAAAGCAGGGATACTGAATGAATACTTCTGCTCAGTATTCACAATGGAAAAGCAGGGGGAGATACCTAATCCAGTCAATAGAAGCACTCTGGATAGGGTGGTTGATATTAGTCCTTTCATAGAAGAAATGGTTCTGAAAGAACTCTTAAAACTGAAGGTGGATAAAGCAATGGGGCCTGATAGGATTCACCCCAGAATTCTAAAAGAACTAAGGGAAGAACTAGTAACACCACTGACTACCCTTTTAATAAATCATGGGAGGATGGGTGGTACCTGAGGACTGGAGGAGGGCAGATGTGATTTCCTTCACAAAAGTGGGAGCAAGACAGAGGCAGGAAACTACAGACCTGTTAGTTTGACCTCAGTGGTAGGAAAATAATGGAATCACTTCTGAAGGAAAGAAATTGTTGAGCACCTAGAGTCCAGTAGGCACAGGACCAAAGACAGCATGGATTCACAGCAGGAAGGTCATGTCAGACAAATCTAATTGATTTCTTTGACTGGGTGATCAAAGTAGTAGACCAGGGAGGGTCTGTGGACATGGCCTACCTAGATTTTAGCAAGGCATTTGACACAGTCCCACACAAAAGATTAATAAACAAATTAGCCAGCCTGGGAGTGGGTCCCAGGGTGGTAGCCTGGGTAAAACACTGGCTG
This sequence comes from Neoceratodus forsteri, assembly GCA_016271365.2. NCBI lineage: Eukaryota > Metazoa > Chordata > Ceratodontiformes > Ceratodontidae > Neoceratodus > Neoceratodus forsteri. Next base: position 1,102,417,766 of record CM057451.1, read on the forward strand.
GACAACAGGACACAGTGGGTAATAGTAAATTGAGTCCACAGTGATGAAAGAGGGGTTACTAGTGGGGTGCTGCAGGGTTCAGTACTGGGGCTGGTCCTTTTTAATGTCTTTATAAGTGACATTGCAAAGGGACTGGAAGGGAAAGTATGTCTCTTTGCAGATGACACAAAGATCTGCAACAGGGTTGATACGTAAGGTGGGGTGGAAAAGATGAAAAGGGAATTGGCAAGGTTGGAGGAATGGTCAAATGTATGGCAGCTTAGATTCAACACAGCGGAAGAGTACACAATGGGGGGGTCAGATACTGACAACAACAAAAATGGAAAAGTACCTGGCGGTATTCATATCAGACGACCTAAAGGTGGGCGAGCAATGTGAGGAAGCAGTAAGGAGGGCTGCGGGGATACTGGGATCCATAGGGAGAGGCATCACCAGTAGAAAACAGGAAGTTGTTGGCCCTCTGTACAGACAGTTGGTAAGACCACATCTGGAGTACTGTGTACAGTTCTGGAGACCCCATCTCCACAAAGACATAGACAGGGTGGAGGCTGTTCAGAGGAGGGCAACCAAAATGGTGCAGGGTCTGCACCAGAAGACATATGAAGAAAGACTAAAGGAGCTTAAGATGTATAGCCTCAAGGAAAGGGGGGGGGGACATGATAGAAACTTTCAAGTACCTCAAGGGAATCAACAAAGTCCAAGAGGGTAGCATCTTTCAGAAAAAGAGATGTGCAAGAACAAGGGGGTACAATTTGAAGACAGAGGTGGGACAGCTCAGAGGTAATGTGAGGAAGTATTTCTTCACAGAGAGGGTTGTAGATGCATGGATCAGCCTTTCTGAGGAGGTCATAGAGTCAAAAACAGTAGGAGAATTCAAGAATGCTTGGGACAGACATAAGGCAATTCTAGTGGTGGGGAGGAGGAAGTAGATTGTTGGTTAACTAGGATCTGCAGCTTATCCGTTAGGTAGGAAAATGGGCAGACTAGGTGGGCCAAACGGTCCTTATCTTCCGTCAAATTCTATATTTCTATGTTTCTATGTTTACTACCCCTGCCTATATTTTTAGCCATAGGTTGAGGGTCTTGAATTCGGTATTAAGGTGCCTCCACCCAGAGTAACAATAGTGGGAAAGTCTGTCTGACCTGTTATAGCCCTCTGGGAAGCTACAACCACCCACCAACCTTCCTAGTGGCTTTGTACCAGTAACAGCAGTTAACACACAGTCAGCAAATAAAATTAACAATATGCTCACACCCTTCACACTTACCACCAGGGTATGGCCTTCAGAAAATGCCCTGGAACCCCCTGCAAAAAATAAGGTTAGCACAGCAGTTATGCATTTTGACACAGTAACCCCACTAATAATAAGAGCATAAGCCAGGTTAAACATGACATAATCAGATTTACTCAAGGGATGTGAACAATGAAGGTGGGTGAATTTAGTTAAACGATTACTATACTGATTAAATTCAGAATCTTGGCATGCACTTGTTAGTCCCAAAAAATCAGTTCTACAACACTGGGTACCCAGGATGCTATACTGGCTAGTCAGAGGCATTACCTGGGTTTGGTCAGCGTTGCAGCTGATGTCGGGGCCCTTGATGGAAAGTAAAGGCAGTTAGTATGCAAACGGAATGTTGATTATTTGTGTAACTCCCTTGTTCCCAGGGGTTACTAGAATACCACTTAGATATTTGAATAGTTTTGTACATGAAATTAGTTCTATGTGTTAAAAATTACTACTTTGAGTTAGAACTGTTACTTGGGCTGTGATATTGTAATTTTGAGGCTTGGAAACACTTGTTTGGCAGTGATAAGTAGAGTGAAATTTAAATGTGATGTTTGTCTGGTGTTAGGGGGAGGGGACATTAACTCATTCTATCCTATTGTCACTTAGAATGTTCAGATACCCTCTGCCTGCTGCTAGAACACCTGTGTGCCTGAAGGGGTTTTAGATCTGCAGCATTCATACAAACACACTGTGCTTAAACCTACATATCTTAAAAAACATACATCCAATTTTAAAACTGTAAAAAGAAAAGTTTTTCAGGACAAAAGGTTTTTGAAAATGAGTGAGGTTTGGTAATGTCTATTTAATTGGATTTATTGTTGTGTAAGTTGTTTCATATTTTAATAAATTCTGATGATTTTATCTAAATATAATTATGCTCTGTTTAGTTAGTCATGCAAAAATATTAAATTTCTGTAAAATTGTTGATTAAAATTGTTACAAATATACAATAAACATCTGTAACTGTCTAAATATAAATTGTGCAAGTTTTTTACAATTTTTTTTAGTCAGAAATCAATATCTGAATCACTTGTTATTACAGTTTGAGTTTTTTTGTTCCACTCCACTGGTTGGAATTTTTGCAATGTTTAATTCTTCTTACCACTGATTTTAGTTTATGAATCTGATTATCAATTTTTTTGTTTTCCCCCCAGTTTAGTAAGAACATATTTGCATATTACCTTAGAAAGACATATCAGGAGGTGATGCAGGAAGGAAGTGCTTTGTGAGGTCAAGTGATGTAAATAGGAAGAACACTTCCAGTGTGGGTCAGTGAGCTGACACAGGAAATGGAGACATTTGTTAGTGCTGGAGGGCTCTCTATGATTATTTGCATATTTGCTGTAGTTAAAGTGTATAATTTAATTGAAATAAACTATTTTATTTTAGTAATAAAATCCCATAATAAGAATAGGACACTGTATTTTATTTGTGCTGTTTGCTTTATCATACTGTAAATGAAGCATGATGCTGTTCATGTAAAGGTTCGCAGTCTTTCAGTAAACATCATGCTACATAAATCTGTGTATTTAATTTCCTGGTATTGTTTATTTTTGGGGATTGTATTATGGGATGGTTTAAGGTGAGGGAATGACTGTATGATGAAGCACTGTGTGTTAGTTGGGGGGGGTCCTGCATTCATAATACAGGCTCAGATGCACTTCATATTTTCTGGGGAAATGAGAGGGGCTGTATGCCTGTAATAATGGTGCTAATATACACTGTAGATACATTATGGGTATATGTATAGGATGATGAAATTGCTGAAAAGGCACTGGTAATTTGGGGTATACTGTATCATGGAGAAGGGAGTGGGTGTGCCTGTACCAAGGAATGATGCTCATAAGCACTGCAGTCATTTTGCATCATGAATTGGCACCTGCCCTTGGGGTATACACAATTGTAGGGAAGCAGGTGGGGCTGCCTGCACCTGGTAAAGGTGTTTATATGCCATGCAGAAACATTGTGGGTACACATACAGGGTGATGACATGGGCATCTGTAAAGGTTGTGTACTATGTGCTGTGTCACATGGTTTGCCTGCATACACATGTGATATGTTGCAACATTCAGTATGGCGCACTGTGTTGGTGGGAAGGAGTGTGGGTATGCCTGCACCATGGAATAATACTCATTGGTGCACATGTGTACTGTGTGCTATGTTTCATTTAAATGGACTGTATAAGTCATACACTGGCACTGATCACATCACAGTGCATCAGAAGTGAGAGCTGGTCTGAAGCATTATGAGCACAAGGGACTAAAGTGGTTGTGGAGTGATTCAAACTTGAATAGAAAATTACAGTGCATCTGAGGGTAGTGTTGGAATGAATCTTGATGTGCACAATGGATTACACCATGGTGACTGAGGAGGGATTCATATCAGTAATGCACATCACAGAGTGTCAGAGATAAAGGTTGGACTGAAGACTGATGAACAGATGGACTAAATCAGTGACTCTGGTGGGATTTGAACCTGGACAGCATTTTACAGTGCAGTAGAGGCTGGGGCTGGACTGACACCAGATCAGTCAATGGACAACACCATTGGCTCTGGAGGGATCTGAACCTGAAATACACTTCACTGTTCACTACAGTTTGGGGCTCGACGAATGCATGATAAGGAGATAGATTTTATAAGTGGCTGTGGAGGGATATGAGCCTCAAGAATACTTTACAGTGCATCAGAGATTGGGGCTGAACTTATGTCATATGAATTGATGGGCTACACCAGTGGATGTGGAGGGTTTTGAACATCAAATGCATTTCACAGTGCATTATGGGATTGATCTGGACTGATACATGGTAAGTCAATGACAACACCATCAGCTGTGGAAGGATCTGAACCCGAAATGCACGTCACTGTTCACTATAGTTTGGGGCTCGACTGACACATGATAAGGAGACAGATCTTACAAGTGGCTGTGGTGGGATTTGAATCTGAAGAATACTTTATAGTACATCACAGATTGGGGCTGAACTGGTGTCATATGACTTGATGGACTACACCAGTAGATGTGGAGGGTTTTGAACATGAAATGCACTTCACAGTGCATTATGGGATTGGTCTGGACTGATGCATGGTAAGTCAATGGACAACACCATCAGTTGAGGAGGGATCTGAACCTGAAATGCACTTCACTGTTCACTACAGTTTGGGGCTCGACTGATGCATGATAAGAAGTTAGAACTTACAAGTGGTTGTGGAGGTATTTTAACCTGAAGAACACTTTACAGTGCATCAGAGGTTGAGTCTGGACTGACGTCATACGAGTCGATGGACAACACCAGTGACTGTGGAGGGATTCAAAACTGATTTGGCCTTTACAATGCATCAGAGATTGGGGCTGGACTGATGCCAGATAAGTTGAAGGAAACACCATTATTTTTTCATTTTAAAGAATCAGCAACTGCGTGATAGGGAGAAAACTCAAGCACAGAGCATGAGACAAACATGCTACTGACCCAACCCACTTATCATCCATAAGCAGGGAAGCAACATGCCACGTAGATTTTAACATAGCTATAATCCGAACATAAACTCTTTAAAAAGTAACAAAAGGCGCTGAATTCATGTGACCTCATCTAGTACATGCATAAGAAACACTCTCTCCCATCAGGAATGCCAGCCGGATCCATAAGATGTGATCACACAGGATGACCAGAAATTATCCCAAAATGAACAAAGTAACAACTATGAAAACTTATAAATAAAAATAAAAACAAATAAAGTAAATACAGATTACAAATCGAGGTTTTGGTACCAAAATGAAGTGAGTATTTTAGGGTAAGAGCAACACCTCCATCTTGAAACTACATTTTCAGTCACCATGCTCTTCCTGCCCCAGTGTGCACTCTGACTGGTTAGTGGAAATAGTGATATGTGCAATAAGCATAGAGCAAGCATGGCAACAGTGAGGATCAATATGACCAGATGGTGATGCACTACAGAGCTAAGGCAGGTGTAGGTGAGGGCTGTGACCCCTAAATGAAAAAATCACTGTACACTCCAGAGCCCAGAGCACCACTTTCCCTCCAGTGACAGTTGTAAAAAATATGAGTCCTTGCTTGAATGCTAAATAAGGATTTAGTCTAACATTTCAGGCTCACACATTGATAGAATAGTGGAAAGCACAACAAAGATCTGCATGCAGGTTCCTGGTGCTTTGACAACTAAGGCTTCATCAGGGGATGGTGCCTGCATCTAAAGACAATCCTTTATACCAATTAAATTCAGAATTGGTGATGTCAGAAAATCTGACCAATCACAGATTGATTTTAAAATACAGAAATATTCAGCTCACTTAGTGGTATAAATGGACTAATAGTTATAACAATCATGATATCAGTTACAACTATGTTATTTAGAAAAATACCCAAAAGACAAAAAAAATACCAAAGTGGTGAGTGCCAATCGGATTGCTCGAATAAAAAAAATATAAGTTATGAAATTATAGTGTCAACCTGATCAGCATAACATGTTACACTAAAATAAGATGATTTGTTACTTACAGTACAAGCTAATGGCAGAATGAATATAATATATCTTACACAGCACATGCAAAAATAGTAAAATTTTTTATGTATTAAAGCTTGTTTTCCAAAAATAGCCAATGGGAATGCATATTATATTAGGTAAAATCAGTAAGGGTATGATGTCCCTAATAGCTGGTACAACTCAATTCATCAAATGTAAACAAATGCTTGAGCTGCACAAGAGAAAGATATGGACGCCAATCGGCGTCATCAGGCAGTACAGCACATGATTTAGGACGCCATATGGCGTCATCAGGAAAAAGAGGTATGTTTTTTTATGACACCATATGGCGTCATCAGGAAGGAATGAGTTAACAAGAATTACCTTGTCTTTCATTGTTCACTTGGGAACATAAGCAGGAGGCTGGTAAGGACAGAGGTCTGGGTTATATTCTGTTTAAAGTGAAATATTTTAATCGTTTTGTAAGTGAAATTAGTTCTATGTGTTAAAAATTACTACTTTGAGTTAGAACTGTTACTTGGGCTATGATATTGTAACTTTTGAGGCTTGGGAACACTTGTTTGGCAGTGATAAGTAGAGTGAAATTTAAATGTGATGTTTGTCTGGTGTTAGGGGAAGGGGACATTAACAGGAATTACCTTGTCTTTCATTGTTCACTTGGGAACATAAGCAGGAGGCTGGTAAGGACAGAGGTCTGGGGTTATATTCTGTTTTAACTGAAATATTTGAATAGTTTTTTAACTGAAATTAGTTCTATGTGTTAAAAATTGCTACTTTGAGTTAGAACTGTTACTTGGGCTGTGATATTGTAACTTTTGAGGCTTGGGAACACTCGTTTGGCAGTGATAATTAGAGTGAAATTTAAATGTGATGTTTGCCTGGTGTTGGTAATAGGCCTCCCACCCACCCTGTTTTGTAGGCTTTCTTAATTACTGAAAAACCACTGGGGGTTTGGATTGAAGGGCTGTGTATTTCTGTTTGGGACTGAAATTCGAAGCAACAGGAACTGGTGGGCCTGTGACATCATACGGTACCTGATGTCTGCATACACACACTGTTAGTGGGACTGGACTGTATGTGTTTGTGAAACTTGGGAACTTTATTGGTGGGGTTAAAATTGGGTTTGTAAATAACTGCAGTCAGTATAGAGAGAAACTGTATTCCAGGGGGAAGGGACTGAGAAAAGGGGGTATGCCATTATAAACAGAGGGGGATAAACAGGGTGGCCATATTCCATCATGGCAGGCCTCTTCGGAAGGGTTGTAGGCTGCACAGGCTGTGGGATGGCAATAATTCTCAATTAGGCCTGGAGAGAGGGAGGCTGCCCACTCTGTAGACAGCTATCTTGTATCAGGAGTGAGGTATATTGGTTAAGGAATAAGCTGGGGGAGCTGGGGGGGTGTCCAAGGAAAAGGGGTGTGGATATGGGCAGCAGAAGGGTAGGGCTGAGGGGAGGCTGGGGCAACACTCTGAAATTACAGGACGTTATGTTACAGCAAGCAGGAGGGATGTGGGGACAGGACCCTTAGATAGGGATGTTGGCGCCAAGGGGAAGCATGAGGGTAGACATTCAGGTCAAAAGAGAGTGGAAGGGAAGAGTCAGGATGGGCTGTTTGGAGAAGCCTAAAACAGCAGACTATGGGAAGGGAGCTCCTAAGTTGAACAGAGCAAGAGAGGAAGAAGAGGGGCAGTTTAGAGGTGCAGTCTGGGGAAACTTGGGTTACTTGATAGAAGCTGACATAGAGTGTCACAAACAATTTGAGCTACTAAGCAACCTAGAGGGGGAGGAAGGGGTTGGTGGAAATGAGGAAACTGATACAGAGGCCGGGGGGAGGGAGTCGGATACCCATAGGGCATCACAGACCAGCAATGGAAAGGATAGAAATAGACCCAGAGGGAGAAGGGGAAACATAAATGTTAAGCAAATGGGGGAGACGCAACATATTGCAGACATGAGGGAAGAAAGCATGACTGGAGAGAAACTGGGAGATAAGGAAGTGGGAGAGGAGGCCCCCCTTCAGCAGGGGGGTCAGTACCAAGGACGAGGCCCTAGGTAAAGGGGACCCACAGTGAGCCTCTAGAGGCAGCGGTACTATTACAAGGGGGGAGGATGGCAGTGTGGGGGAAGGGGAAACCATCAGGGTCAGGATAAATGGTTCGGATAAGAGAGGGTTAAAGGGGACACCTATTCAGAGGGGGTCTGAGTTAAGTGGGTAAAATAACGAGGGAGGCAGAAAGGGGAGGGTGACAAGGGGGTCTCTAATAAGGCAGGAAGACTCCCATGGAATTGAGATCACGAATAAAGGGGATGGGGGCTGAGAGGCATAGTGGAGGTAACCATAAGGATGATGGCGGTGTTAGATTCTGTTATTGGGAGACTCGATGATTAGGGGTATCCAGTGGGAGGGACAGGGGTGGATGCCATAGCCAGGTGAAGGTAGTGAGTATCTGGGCTGACAGTGCACAGAGCAAAGTTCATAGTGTATGAAATGGTTAGGGATTGTGGAGAAACTGGGTTCCTGGTGCATTTGGGAACTAACGATCTAGAGGGAAATAGCGTTTTGGAAATCAAGCAAGGTTCCAAGAACTTGCCAGAGTCTGTTGGGATAATGGATGCAACATTTCCTTTTCGGAGATATTTCCAGTACCAAAGGCCTCAGTGGAGAAAAATGAAACTCACAGAGGTTAATGACTGGCTCAGGAAGTGGGTGAAGAGGTGGGTTGGGGTGTTAGGGAACTGGAAAGGAGTTTGGGAGGATAAGGGACTGTATCCAGGACAGGCTTTATCTTGCCCCATTAGGGAAGGAAGTCCTTAAACAGGGGATGGCTGACTACATTCAAGAAAGGTGGGGTTTAAACTTGTGGGGGAGGGATAAGGAGGGCTGACCAGAAGCCTCTCCTCCAGATGAGGGAGCCTTCAAGCCCAAGGGGAGGGGGAAACAGACTGGGGTGGAGGTTTCAGGAGGGAGCAGAGGGAGGATGGAACTATAAGGAGGTCTGGGTGGGGTTTGACAAAGGGATCAGGGATAAGAGGTAGGGGTTGGTGTTAGTAAATGCCACGAGCTTGGGAAACAAGTTGCCAGAGTTCCAGGCCATGCTGTTCGGGGGGGGGGGTGTGTGGATGTAGCAGCGGTCACAGAGACTTGGGCCAACAAAAACCATGACTGGGACCTAAATGTGTGGGGATACACTATGCTTAAGAAGGATAGAAAGGAGAGCAGAGGGGATGGAGTGGCTATGTTCATTAGAGATGACATAGAAATTGCTAGGGTAGAAGAGGCAGAGGGAAACGTGGAGGCCTTATGGGTCACCTTAAGATCCCCAGCAGGAGATAAGGTCAAGCTGGGTGTAGTATATAGGCCCCCCGGGATGAGTGAGGTTCTAGAGGATGGTTTGCTGGACAACATCATTGCCCAGTGTGGACCAAAAGGGGAAGGAGTAGTGTTGATGGGGGACCTTAATATGCCAGGTACAAACTGGGGAACCATGTCCTCTAAGGTGGCCAAGGAGCAGAGGCTGCTGGAAGGCTTCCAGGATATGTTCTTAACACAGCATGTGATGGAGCCCACAAGGGAGGGGCATGTCCTGGATGTGGTTCTGGCAGTTGGGTTACTGGTAAGAGACATGGTTGTAGAGGACCCCCTGACTGGGAGGCCACAATACTGTCTGGTTTAAAATAAGCATGGGGAGGGGTGAGATCTAGGACACTGGCAGTGGACTTCAGGGGGCAGACTTTGTGGGCATGGAAATATTCTCAAGGATCACTTGAAGGGGATTACATCGATGACAAGTGTGGAAAGGAGATGGGAGGTCATAAAACGGGGACGTCATGAGGCAGTCAGGATCTGCGCTAAGTTGAAACGTAAGGGAGCAAGGTCACATAAACCATGCTGGTGGTCCAGTGAGGTACAGGTAGTGGTCAGAGAAAAGAAGGCAGCCTACAAAAAATATAAAACAACAAGAGGGGATAGGGATAAGGAACTGTACCATCTTGCATCTAGAAAAGTCACCCGGATGGTGAGGAGAGCAAAGTCCAGTAAAGAGCAGCGGCTGGCACAGGGGATACATGGAGGGGAAAATGGGCTCTTTCAGTACATTGGGGAGTGGAGAAAAACTAAGGGCCATCTCAGCAGATTGAGATCAGAAGGAGGGTGGGTGGAAGAGGTGAGGGACCAGGCTGAGGTATTTAACGAGTACTTTGCCTCTGTGTTCACTAGGAAGGGGGATGGGATATCTACAAAGCAAGACACTACGGGGATAGAAGCGGCAGTGAGTGGTATCAGGGGAGCAACAGAAATGAGCAAGAGGGAGGGAGAGGTACCCCAGGGGTGTCACATCTGGATAAGGATAAAAAGGTCAGTAAGGTCGAGGGGATGGATGATGCTATCTCCGCCAAAAGGGTGTGGTTAGCCCTCAAGGCCCTAAAGAAAGACAAATCTCCTGGGCCGGTTGGCATTCATCCAAGAGTACTATAGGAATTGGCGGTCTTACTGGCTGCACCCCTGGCGGAGCTCTTCAACAGGTCACTTGAGACAAGGAGGGTACCTAGGGATTGACGAGGGGCACATGTGATGCCAATCCATAAAGGGGGGGACGAGGGAAGTACCAGGTAACTATAGATCCATCAGTTTGACCTCGGTGGTGGGAATATCAATGGAGAGTATACTAAAGGAACGATTGGGGGTGTACTTGGAGGAGGTGGCAGGTCTGAATATTCGGCAACATGGGTTTGTGCTAGGTAGATCATGTCAAACCAATCTTGTGGAGTTCTACGAATGGGTAACATCAGAACTGGACAGGTGAAAGCTTTTGGATGTATTATTCTTGGATTTCAGCAAGGCATTTGGCTCTGTCCCCCACAATGGTCCAGTGGAGAAACTGATGGGGTTAGGAGTAGGCCCTTTGATGGTCAGATGGATTGAAAACTGGCTAGCTGGATGCACCCAGCGAGTAGTGGTCTGTGGGGAGCTCTCGAACCCTAGAGAGGTTGGTAGTGGGGTACCGCAGGGCTCGGTCCTGGGTCCGATCCTGTTTAATGCATACATTTCGGACATCAGGGAGGGTATAGGGTGTGAAATGAGTCTCTTCGCGGATGACTCCAATATGGGAGCAGTAGTTGAGGGAGAAGAGGGGAGGTTGGCCCTGCAAGGGGACCTGGACACCCTGGAAAGCTGGGCTCACACATGGAAATTAAATTTCAATATCACCAAGTGCAAGGTGTTGTAACTTGGTCAGGGAAACCCTAAACACAGGTACACCCTGGGAGGGGAGATGCTGGAGGCCTCAATAGGGGAAAAAGACCTAGGGGTCATGGTGGATGTATGTATGAATAACTCTGAGCAGTGCAGGAGAGCAGCTAGCAAGGCAAACAGGATGTTGGGATGCATCGTAAGGAGGATCACTTCAAGGAGCAAGTAAGTGATTCTGCCGCTGTACAATGAACTGGTTAGACCCCACCTTGAGTACTGTGTACAGTACTGGAGACCACACTTGAACAGGGACATACAGCTCCTGGAGAGGGTACAGAGGAGGGCAACTAAGATGATACGAGGGCTAAGGGATTTGACATATGAGGACAGATTTGAGGAGCTCTGCCTGTTTTCATTGGAGGAGAGGAGAGACAGGGAGACATAATTGAGGTCTTCAAGTACCTCAAGGAATAAATAAGGTAAACATGGAGGGATCTTTAGACTAAAGCAGGGAGGTATCACCAGAGGGCATGGTTTGAAGTTGGAAGGTGGAAGGGTGAGGGGGGAAGAGGAGGTTTTTTCATTGAGAGGGCGGTGGACCCTTGGAATGCACTGCTTGGTGAGCTGGTTCAGAGATCCACAGTGGAGGGCTTCAAGAGAGGGTGGGACAGACACAGAAAGGGATGTATCAGATGATGGCCTGTGCCGGGGGGTGGGGATGGATGATAGGGGTTTCTGGAGCACAAGGGAGGGGAGGGCCTCGGCACCCAATTAAGGATCTGAGGTTCGAGCAGACTCTATAGACTATAAGGCCTAATCTGCTGGCAAACAGTATATTAGTATGTTAGTAATCAGTGGCAGGCAGGGAAAGGCAGCTTGTGAGATGCCAGTTACATGGGTTTCACACTGTCACACTCTGTTTTCAGTTTCTGCTGAACTGGAGTGATGATGTCACCTTAGAATGCTCGCAGCAGCATAGGCCACAATAGAATGCTAGCTGCAGGGGTGAGCAGTAGAATGTTGGGAGAGTCAGGGTTAGTCTGTAGAGAGACTCGGGAGAGTAAGGAGTGCTGCAGGTTGCAGCTCCTCAGACCTAGCTCTGCGAGAGAGCTACTTCAAGAGAAGGGGCTGTGTATTCTCACCCTAAAGAAGAACACAGAAGACCTGTAGAAGGAAGTGGTAGAAACCATTTCTAGAAGTTGTTCCAGTGCCCCATCCCCACAAGGATGGGGAATTCCAGGATTCAGGGGCAATTCCCCTGGTTCAGCCTAGAGAGGGCGCAGTTGTCTGAGAGTCGTTTTGTTCTGTGAGTGCTTGAGACTGTGTTGTGGGAAAAAGCCCTGGGGCACCTGCATTCAGTAGTGAGTTTTTCCTGCTGACAAAGGAACTCTGTTCACCAAGACTGTGTTTCTAGTAAAAGTGTCAGCCTACTGTGGGGTCCAAGGGAGACTTGCCAAGTACAGAATTTTTAGACTGTGTGTGATTTAAAAGCATCTGCAACAGTGGGGGTCTATAGTAACAACACAGACACAAACAGAACTTTTAAAGTCAGGACATCTCCGAAGTGTGAAAAGTAGAATGTTAAATGTGAAAAACATTTTGAGAGAGCATCAACAAGAGTGTTTCAGAGAAAAGTGTTGTAACCAAATAAATAGCCGAGTATAGATTTGGGAGCAAAAGGTGGGAGACCCCCCCCCATCTAGAGTAACCAGGTTTACCTCTCCTGGTTCAGTTTGGACACCTTTGTTTTCTCTCTGCACATTTGGCCAATGCCTGAGGAAAGCACCCAGATGTGGGATTTTGGATTTCTCTGAGAGCCGGAATGTGTTCGTGGGTGGTTTAGGGAGCCATCATTAACCTCCATGCAATATGGAAAAATGTCCTAGTACTGGCTGGAGTGCCAAGTCAACGGAAAGAAGAGAAGTGTACCAGTTTGGGTCATGTGTGCCCAAATCCATTCAAAACCTGAGGGTTCGCTGTGAGTGTGTGTGCTCTGTACCTCTATAATCTGCATTACCAGTGAAAGTAGCACTGTGGGGGTCCATCTTCGCTTTGTTTATTCTCTGTGAATGTGAATAAAAGCCACACTCTAGAATCCCAACCTGGTTTGGACATTACAGATATTGCTTCCAGTGTCTGGATTTACTTGGGTGCCCCTGACCAGAAGTACAAATCTAGCATAATGCTGAGCAAACGTTTTCTCCCAGGGACCCAGGTTGATGGCCATACTAAATGGTCCCCCCAGGAGTGAGCCAGGTAGCTGCCACACTTGGTTTGCCTGTCTAAGAATGGCAGGCTATGAAGTAGAGGTATTGGGTCCATAGAACTGTATCATAGTGACTACCCCCACCCCTCTTCGTGGCACCAAAGTTGGAGAGGAGCAGTCCTGCTAGTTGAACAAGGGGGGCTAGTGGGGGGAGGTTACGTTTGTAATCCTAGCTGATTGGCCCAATCCATTGTAACCCAAAAATTTACTGAAGCAATCAGATGGTACCACAAGTAATTGAGTGATTTTTTTGCAGGGAGCTACCCTGAGTTTACTCATGCTGCCAAATGGCTGTGGTGTTGCTGGCGATATGGAGACCTCATACAAACATACAAACATACTGTACAAATGTGCCAGTAGAAACAGACCACCTGGTCTAAGTCGGCTCGAGTGTGCAACTAGCACCCCTAGTTTGCAGTTGCCCAACCCATCTCCCCTTTGTCATCCCACTGCCGCCCCACCTCACCCACACTCTCCCCTCTTCCCTCTCCCATGCCATTTAAAGCTGTTCACAGATTTACATGATGCCACCATTCTGGTAGTGTATTCCATTTTGCTACCACCCTCTCCATGAAATAGTGTCTCCTCATTTTCCTCCTAAATCTCCCCCCCTCTATTCTTAGCCCATGCCCCCTGGTGTTCCTCACCCTCCTTAACTTAAAGACCCCATCTGCCCCTTACTTGTTGATTCCCCTCAGATACTTGAATGTTTTTATCATGTCCCTCCTGTCCCTTCTATCTTCCAGGATATACATATTCAGGTTTCCCAGTTTGCTGTCATAGTCTCTCCCCTCCATTCAACATTTCATCTTCACTGCCCTCTTCTGCACCCCCTCCAGTAGCCTGATATCATGCTTTAGGTATGGTCTCCAAAGCTGCACACAATACTCCAAGTGCCGCCTTACCAGTGACCTGTAGAGGGGCAAGATCACCTCTCTTTACCTGGATGAAACCCCCCTCGCTATGCACCCCAGAATTTTGTTTGCTTTTGCAGTCACTCTCCTGCACTGGGCAGTGTTGTTCATGGTCTCTGTTACCATTACCCCTAGGTCCTTCTCCTCCTCAGTGATCCCCAGTTTAACCCCTCCCAGCCAGTATTCTCTACTTGGGCTCTTCACCCTGAAGTGCATAACCTTATACTCTTTGAATTGAATCCCAGTTGCCACCTCTCTGACCACTCCTCTAGCTTGCTTAGGTCACCCTGCAGCTGCTTCCATCCCTCCCCTCCATCCACCACTGCTCCCACTTTGGTGCTGTCTGTGAATAGACTTACCTTGCTCACCACTCCATGTGCAATGTCTGATATGAAGAGCCCAAATAATACTGGTGCCAGCACACAGCCATGTGGCACCCCGCTCATCACTGGCTTCAGAGTTGAGAGCTCCCCTCCCACCACTACCTGTTGCAGCCTCCTACTCAGCCAGCTTGTAATCCAGTTCATTATTTTTGCCCCTACCCCTACACCAGTTAGCTTCCCCCCAAACTGCCCATGAGGCACCGAATTGAAGACCTTGCTGGAGTCCAAGTAAAGAACAACCACTGCATGACCCTTATCCAACTCACCTGTCACCCAGTCATAATATTGTATCAGGTTGGTTTGACAAAACTTCCCTGAAACAAACCCATGCTGCCTCACATCCTGGAGGTGATTGTCCTCCAGGTACGACACCAGTCTTTCCTTTAGTATTGTCTCCATGAGTTTGCACACTATGGAGGTGAGACTTAACAGACAATAATTACCTCTTGTGTAACGGCACAACATGTGCCATCCTTCAGTCCAGTGGCACACATTCTGACTCCAGTGAGGTGCTGTACAGATCCGCCAGTGGCTCTGCCATCACCGCCGCCATCTCTCTCAGCACCATGGGGTGGATACCATCTGGCCCTGGTACCTTGTCTACCCTCAGTGCCCTCAGTCTCACTAGGATTCTACCTCCCTCTATTCTTCCATCTGTCGCCTCTTCTCCCCCATCCCCACCCTCCCAGCCCATGGTGGTAGTGGTCCCCTTTTTTCTGTGACACTGAGCAAAGTATTCATTCAGTGCTTCCTGTTTCTCTCACTTTTCTGTCCACTCCCACCCTTTTTCATCCTCCTATTGTCTCCTTGCACTTCCCTTTCTCCTGAAGTATCTGAAAAGTAATCCCCCATTAATTCCCTGAACTAATCTCAACTCCCTCTGGCCTTGGCTTCTTTCACTTTTCTGGTCACCTCTCTGGACCATCTTGCATACTCCTCCCTGTCCCCTTCCTTCTGTCCCTGTCCTCCTATACCTCTGGTGTGCCTCTTGTTTTGTCCTCACCAGCTCCACTATCTCGCTGTTCAACCAGCATGGTTTCCTTGCTCTGCTCCTCTTACTCTGTGTCCAGTGCAGGCTTCCGTTGCCTCTGTAATCCCCGATTTAATTTTATCCCATTTCTTCTCTGCATCCATCTCCTGCTGTATGCCCTCCAGTTTCCCTTTCAGTACTTCCTGCATCCTCCTGAAGTCTACCCCCCGCGAAGTTTACTACCTGGGTTACTGATTTCTCTGGCTCCCCACACATCGTGATATTAAACCACACCGTTTGGTGATCGCTGTCAGCTAATGGGTCCTCCACCCTTAATTCCCTTATTGCCTCCCCATTTGACAATACCAGATCTAAAGTCTTCTTTAGCCTAGTAGGTACACTGTCCAACTGCGTCAGGAGACCCTCCTGGATTGTGTCTGGGAGCACTTGCTCCCTAGCACAGGGGGTGACCGGAATGCTCCAGTCAACCCCTGGCAAGTTGAAATCCCCCATGATGACTACTTCCCTTTTCTACATACCTTTCTGATTTGTCCCGCTAATTCCCTGTCAAGCTCCTCAGACTGGGACGGTGACCTGTATACCACCCCAAATCTCAGTTTCCTACCCCTTGAGTCTAGGAGCTGCAGCCAGATTACCTCTTTTCTCCTTTCCTACCACTTGTCCCTTGTGCATTTGATCCTGTCCCTCATATAGACTGCCTCCTCACCCCCGCTCCCTTCCTGTATAATTTGTACCCTGGGATTGCCAAATCCCAGTCCCGGTGCTCGGTTGCCCACGTTTCAGTGACAGCTGCAATACCGGCCTTCCACACTGTCAAGAGTGCCTGTAACTCAGCTGATTTGTTGCCTAAGCTTCTTGCATTCAGCAAGACCACATTCCATCCTGCCCCCTTCCCTTCATCATCCTCCATCTCCTCCCTTCTACTCCCTCCCTTTTTAGCCACCCCGAGTCTTTACCTGCAAGCCTGGGGAGTAGGCTGTGACTCCAATCTATCGGATCCCTGCCTACCTGGTGTCCACTTGCCACCCCCCATCTTGTTTAAATCCACCTTTGTCGCAATATACCTCCCCAGTCTTTGCTTTAATACCTCCTTCCCCTCCCCACTCAGGTGCAGCCTATCCCTTGCAAACAGACTGTTATTATCCAAGGTACTGCCCCAGCCACCCACAACCCCATACCTCCTAGTTAAACACCATTCTACCAACCATGCGTTAAACTTCCCAGTCCTCTCCTTTCTCACTGTGCTTGCGCAGGGTACTGGGAGCATCTCTAAGAAGGCCACAGACTCCTCTGTCTCCTTGAATGACCTTCCCACTTCCTCAGACCTCTCCCTTGTTACCTTCACCATTTCCCCACTAGGTCATTTGTCCCCACATGTACCACAATGTGTGGTTTGCTCCTACCCCTCCTTGTGCACCTTAGGATTGCCTGTCCTGCCTTGACTGCATTTAATCCTGGTATGGACTCCACCCACATCTAACTGTGCCTCTCCCCCTTGCTGCCCCATCTGATCCCCTTGAGTATGGAATCCCCCAACACCAATACACCTCCTCCTCTTTCCTTGTGCCCATCACCACCCCCCACCCAGGTTCTCATTCCTGGGGCCACTCAAAATGGTGCTTTTACCATTTGCCCCAGTGTTTTCCTCCCTGCCCCTCTCAATTGAAAACTCTCCTCCTCCTTCTTTTTGACTACCAACCTCCTCTCCCTCCTCACCTCTCCAAGTATTATCCCTCCCCCTGCCATGCCATGCTCAATCTCTCCACTAGAAATGCCCCTCACTCCCTCCTCTTCAAGGATACTATCCCTTGTGCAATCTTCTCCTGCATCCTCTTCCCCATGTGTCGCTAATACAACAGACATTTTCCCTACCCTCTTTGCATTACTATGTGTTTTCTCCTCTGTCCCTCTTGCCTAGTGCTGCCCTTCTTTTGCTAGGCCCTACTAGAGTCCACCCTTCATCAGCTGGCTTCCCATCTAGTTTGCCCCCTGATTCCTTCTTTGACCCACTGTTCCTTCTTTGAGGTGCCCCCAATACTCTCAGATGTCAGCCCTTCTACCAACACAACCTTCCCCTCACTCCTCAACCTTCCCAGCTCTCTGCCAAGGCATTGAACCTCTTCCTCGAGCCTTCTTAGCCTGTGGCATATTGAGCACCCTCCCAGCCTCCACAGTATGTTCATCCACACTGCTGCCCCACAACCATTGCACCCTACAATCCTACCCATGGTTCACACTACCTGTACAGGCATGACAGCTGGTGGAAGGGGAGGTGGGTGGGAGGACTCCTACAATCCCTCCAGCCACAGAAATCTTTAAGCTAAATTTGACTTTAAGCTAAATTTAAAAAAAAATAAACAATACAACACTTACAAAAATCCTCTTCACACTAACTCTCTCTACAGCAAGCAGAATGAACTAATCCTTCTCTTCTGCAGTTTGATGGCTCTGTCAAAATTTAAAGGCTTTGTGGGTGGGCAAGTCTGGGCATGTCTTGTTCAATCCCTCCAACCACAGAAACCTTTCAGATAAATTCCACTTTAAGCTAAATTAAGAAAAAAAAAATAATTACAAAACTTACAAAAATACTCTCCACAGTAACTCTCTCCACAGCAAGTAGAATTAATGAATCCTTCTCTCCTGCAGTTTACAAAACAGTAACAAAACTTACAAAAATCCTCTCCACACTAACTCTCTCTACAGCAAGCAGAATTAACTAATCCTTCTCTCCTGCAGTTTGATGGCTCTGTCAGAATTTAAAGGCTTTGTGGGTGGGCAAGTCTGGGTATGTCCTGTTCAATCCCTCCAGCCACATAAACCTTTCAGATAAATTCCACTTTAAGCTAAATTAAAAAAAAATAAAACAATAGCAAGACTTACAAAAATCTTCTCCACACTAACTCTCTCTACAGCAAGCAGAATTAACTAATCCTTCTCTCGTGTTGATTACCGATGAGAATTGGGAAACATGGCACACCTCCACTTCACTGCCTTTCCTTCCAGGTGGCAGCATTCTGCAAGTTGTTTCTATGCAGGAGCTGGATCCCCCAAACCTGATTTCTCGTCGAGAACAGTCTGTGGTGCAACACAGTCAATTTGAGTCGAGCTGGCAAAGGTCCAGGTGCAATGAACACTCTGGCACAGTTCAGTTCATTTTGCTGGTGAAGCCTCCAGCAGGAGTAACAATTTGGTTGTGGGCAAACAGGCCTCGATCCACGATGAACATTCAGCATATTAACAAAAACAGCATGAAGTTCTTCCAACAGATTCGGATACAGTCTGGTTGCTATTGCAGTCAAATCACTGAGCAAACCTCTCGATCCACTGTTAGTCTCTTACAACCTCTGGTCCGATAACTTCACAGTAGCTTAACTTTGGTCCAGCACTCGAGCAGCACTTTTAAACATCTCCGGGCTTCCACTGCAGTTTCAGTCTCAAGTTGGGTTATCCTGATCACTGCAATCAGGCAGTCCAATGCAGGAGAACAGTGGCAAGGGGGCAAGTTAGGCCTCCTCCTGCCGATTCACTTGAGCTCCAGTTAGAAGCAGCTTCTTGAGAGCTTGAGCTGCTCACTCTTCAAGCTGTAACTCCAACTGACCTCACTGTCTCTACCAGTTCTGGGATTTCCCAGGGTTTCCTCCATTCCAGTTGGCTGGGGGAGCGGTCACTCACAGTACGGTTATCCCCCTTTAGTACAGTTTAGGCACCAACCTAAAAACTGCAAAAACTACTGTTTTTCCTTCCCACGAGGCATGTGAGCTATGGACCAATTTTAGATCCCTTGAGTCCCATTGTCCCAATTACTGAAAGTCCCAGACCTAACATGGTGGCCCTTGTTTAGAAGGGCAATGCTGCAAAGGAAGCAGGTTAGACAAAACTCTTTAATTTAAACTCAATAGCAGGACTGAAATAGATAATCACAGTAATAGATAGAGCTCCCTCTGCTTTAACATCAACTGCAGAGTGGAACAAATTAAAGTGGCATCTGGCCAGCTGCAAGCCCAAAAGCACTCGGACCTAGCCCAGACCATCCACTAAACACACACTGGTTGGATTCTTAAAGGGACGGGTGCGGAGGCACAGCATGGCACTCTTACGTGAATCAAACAGAAGCAAACAAATAATCTTGGATCTATTACCTCTACAGGATGTCAACCTGGCAATGATCATAGAAGGAGCCCGGAAAGACAGTAAGGTAAACCCAAATTGGTAGGGGGTTTATATATATATATATATATATATATATATATATATATATATATATATATATATATATATATATATATATCAGTGTGTAGCCACAGTTATGAGATATAATGCACACTAAAAAAACAGCTGCTAAACAGTGCAGGGAGCAATGCAGATGGTAGCAAGATAATACCACCCAGACTACAGGGGGAGGCTAACTAAGCAGGGCCAGAGGTGTACTCAGGAACACAGATACTGATGTAACCCCCAGGTGGCGCTATCCCAAGGGCTACTACCTCTGTCTGCTTGACTACTGACAGGTTGAGGGGCCTAGGTTCTATGGCAGGTGCCTCCACCCATAGGTCAGGGTTTGTAGTGGTTAGACTAGCTTGGTCACAGCCCTCTGGGACACTGAGATCCCCTTTTATTCCCTCTAGTGGCTCACACAATGCACAGAAGTTACAGTCCTAATACCCCACATGTACACACTGTTCATTCATAAAGTACCACTTACCCTGGAGACTGATTCTGAGGTTCGTCTCTGGGGACTCCCTGTAAAATAAGGTTAATCAACATACACAAACCAATATAATGCTTGATATGTAGGTACTGGCACTTTAGACAGTTTAAAGTTTAACAACATCAAATCTGGTTTATTTAGGGGGGATAAAACACAGGAGGGGAGATCAGGTTAATTGGCAGAATTAAATCACAGTACTGTGCACACATATAGGGTCTGAAAAGTCACACTCTGGGTACCCAGGTTGGGGGGGCGGCCTAGCCAGGTCTGTTGCCGAGGTTGGCCGGCAGGTGCAGATGGACAGAGCCCTGCTGAAGAAAATATATGCACACACCCAATTGTAATCTGGAGCTGGACGTCTCAGTCCATGAAGAAGTGAAACAACAATAATTAGGTGGTACACTTGTAATTGAAAACAGGCTGCAGGGGAATACCCTGATTTGTACTCACAATACCCAAGCTGAGAACCAGATGGTGGATATTCTTCTGGGTTGCCAGAACAACAGGGCATGGAGACAAGGTCTTTGTGACTGGACCCCATTGCAGTAGATAGCAAACAGATTTAGTCTGAGACAAGCTGGGGTTTGCTTCCAGCTTCAACACACAGCACAGGGGAATGGAAATAGTGATTCCCCATAAGCACTATGCACATTCATATGTAAAAGGAAAGTACTATACCAGGCAGGCTGCTCCTAGATCCCGATCGCAATTACTGCAAAATACCCGGGAGCACACACAGTAGCTTCAGTTCCTGACAGACTGAGCGCAATTCAGCAGTTTCTCCAGTCTTCTACAGGGTTAGCCTGGTTTCTACCTTTCAGACTTCCTTCTTTCTCCTCACAAGTCAGATTCAGTCCAACTAAACTACAACGGCTGCAGCCAAACTTAGGGCCTCACGCGCCTCTACGAAACTATACAATCGTAGAAGCACAGAGCCTTCTCTCTTCTTACTGTCACAACTGATCTGATCTTTCCAGTCACAGATCAGGGCATTTCATTTAGCTCCACACCATTCTGTTGGTTGGTTTGGCTGTCACTCACAATAAGACTCCCTCTGTTGGTGGAAAAAAGGTGTCAAGGTCAAAACTACATTTACTAGAGTCACTGCCCATACAATCCCCTAGTGGCTGGCTCAAAATTAAGAGTCCAAGTTCTGATTCATCCACAGGCTCCATTTTAGGGCTTCCTTAACCCAATTGGCCTAGCACAGCAGTTCAGGACCAAAATGAAAGAGCTACACTGAAACAGTTCATGCTAAAATAAAGACAGGTTAGAAGACCACATTTTCTCAGTCACTCTAAATGATTTCTGGCAAACAGTTATATCTTTCAACAAGGCTCCCTCTGCACATGTAGCGACGGCAGAAACAGAGCAAATTGGCAGCAGCTCAGGCGGGATTCAAGCATTAAATACACAGTCCCCCCATACAAACTAATTAAGTCTGCAAGCAAGCAGCTCTTAAAGAGACAGTATGTGGAGGCTCAAATAGCACTCACTCGGAACCACATTTAAACAGCTCAGACACTGAACACTGCCCAGACCTGGAGCATTCAGGCAAGCTCCTGCAAGACTTTTGGGAACCCCCATTTGCAGGGGGTTACACCAAAATAGATATTAAGGCTCAGTTAGCCGGGGGGGCTGGGAAGAAGTTGCTCACAGTTGGCAAGAGACAAGGGGGGAAGTCAACAACACAGGAGTAAGGAATATAAGGAGGTTATCGGCACATGAGAGGAGGGAATGCAAAGGTCAAGGGTCAGGAACAGTTGCAGGAGGGGGTGGCAAAGTCCTGCAGAAGGGCTTTGAGGGAGGGTAACGATGAGGCTGAGCAGATGGCCAGAGAATCAGAGCTTAGGAAAATGATACGAAAATGCAGCTTGGCCATTGGAAGATTTCCTTGGGGGGAGGAGTGAGAGGGAAGCAGTATTCTAGAGGACATAGAAGGAAGGAAGGAGGGAGGGATGAAAAGAGAGTAGAGAGGTAGGGGAGAGTGAACTAAACCAGAATTTGACAGTGAAGGTGGCACAGTGAATGAGGCATCTTGCTTTGAAGGAAGGGGGAGAGAGAGAAAAGAGTAGAGAGACCAGTGGTGTATATGGGGAAACAGTCCAAGGCAAAGTGGCAGAAAGAGTGGAAGTGAAGGTCCAATCTGGCCAGGGAGAACTTCAGAGAGGTGCTGTAGATATGTCACCATAGTCGAAGATGGGAAGGATCATCTTCATGACTAGATCCCTGCAGACGGAGTGAGGAATTTTTATTTATTTTATTTATATTCACATCGGAAATTACAACCCTTTGAGTCAAGGACTCATTTCCAAAGGCTCCATGTCAAGTCAGAATAACATACTGTAGCATACAAAGGATATACAGGATTTAGCAATAGCAAACATTACAAGACAGAGACTTAATACAGGTAAAAACAGTGTATAGGTAAAAATTCAACTAATAAGAGATAAAGGGAATGCTTGTTTTTTTCTATACAGTGCGACCAGTCTGGGGTGAAGCTTGCGATGGGTAGCATCAATGTGCTCTGAGAAGTTTAGGTGCCAGTCCAGCCAGACCCCAAGGTACTTAAATGAGGGGAAATATACAACCAAAGTACCATCAGGGTTGTGAAAGGAGGGAAGGGAGTCTGGCAAGTCTCTGTCAGGAGTTAAAGGTCATGGAGAAAATAAAGACATTAGATATAAATATTAAAAATACTGAGGCTGTGTCCCATATTAAATATCCAGATTATAAGCAAATGTAAATAAGTGACTTTTCAGACCCTTTTTAAATGCCTCCACCAAAGGGGAACTCCTGAGATGGTAAGGCAGGGAGTTTCAAATAAGCAGGCTGCTGATGAAAACGTCCTATCACCAAATAGTTTAAGACATGCCCTCAGGACAGCCATAAAAAACTCTCTGTGGCATGAAGCAGTCAACTGGGAGCATACCAGGCTCAATTATACATGGACAACTTGGTCCTTTACACCAGCTCTAAAGATATTACTACTATCAACCACCACCTCACCTCTGACCTACAGGCCATGCTTAGCTGACTGTCTAAAAATAGACAGATCCTCAATGTGACTTACACATTCTATGTTATTCGGGACACCCTCCAGATTGAGACACTGTCCAGGCTCATTATCTATTGTATACCATGATGATGCTCTAGTCCCCAAGACTCCTCCTTCTCCTAGCTTGGCTTAACCCTTGATCCCTCTCTCGACTACTCACTACATGTAATGAGCACCTGTAAAGCTGTCAACTCCATGCTGGGTGTCTCCTATAAAGTTGGCCACAATCTGACCCCCCCCCAAGCTCAAACAGCTACTGCCCGAGGAATGCTCCTTCCTAAAGTTCTGTATGGAGTTCCTGGGGTCGATTCACAAATGTGTCGGGGTTGCCACAAGCCCTGGCTGTGATGACTATCTGGTGCACATGGCTTGTGGCATTCCCAGACTGGTGATTGGAATTCTCAACCCCATGCACTGATTGTCTCAAGTTAGACCATTTTTTATTTTTGGTCTAGCTTGCGGCAATCTCAGGTACCCGTTTTACAAGGCTTGCACCAAATTTTTGGTGCAAGCTGCCATAAAGCAGGAAAAGTGTCACAAATGCAACCGATCTTCTTGAATTGGACACATGTTGCAGCAAACAGTTCGGCACAGCTCTGCCAGCCACCAGGGTTGATGCAGGGCTTGCCGGAAGTCCTGTGTCGCCCTTAATGAATCGGGTCCCCCTCTTTACTGCGGCCTGGAAAACCACTCTCCTTAGATGGAATGTGGCTTACAATAATATTTGTCATTTTACACTGGGATCTCATAGACTTACACATCACTGTTCTCTATGCAACAAATTTGGCTGGATTTTTCTGTCAGTTTGATAACCTCTCCTTTGGGAGTTTCATCTATGGTAGCCTACTTAACCGAATGCCACTGTCCCTCTCCACCCTCCTAAATCCAGTGCATAGTGTATACCCTTTAAGGTCTGACTTTATTACTCCACAGATTATCCCCAAACTTAAAACCCAGATCTGGAGAATCCTCCTTTGTTTATGCTGTCCCTACTAGAGGTGGTCGAAGTTGGAAAAATTCACTGTGCAAAATATTTTGCATATTGTGCTCAATTCGCAGCATGCAATTTGCGAAATTTGCCATTTTGTGTAGCGTGAATCAAAGGTGAAAGTGTGGATTTCACATGAAAAATTCCACACTTTGCCCCCCCCCACCAAGTGCAATATACAAAAAAATAATGGAAATCCATGGTGTCTAGTGGCACCCATCCACCCCACCGATCCTCAACCCCAATAATACAAGTCCCTGGCATCTAATGGAACCCCTTCCCTGCCGATCTCCAGACCCAGTATAAAATAACCCTGGTGTCTAGTGGAACCCCCACCCTGCTGATAGCCGCCAAACTAATGCCATTTCAGCCCAATAATAACAATCCCTGGTGTCTACTGGAACCCCTCCACTCCCCCAACCCATCAGGTAGTGCCCACCCAGCCACTACTCCACTCCCCCACACTGTTGTCGATCCCGAGTGGGCCACCAGCACAGCCCTCCTCTCTCCTCCATGGCCAGCAACCTGACTGACGTGCTCAGCGATTCTGAATGAATGAGTGTGTGTTTGTACAAACACGCACCCATTCATTCACTCAGTCAGTCAGCTCCTCCAAGGGAGGGAGGGCTGCTCCAGGCTTCCGCAGGAGGTGTGGGATGAGGGGAATGGCATTGTGGACCCCAGAGCAGTTTTGCAAATTTGTCCAGATAATAAAAGTTCCCTCGCGTTGGGAAGGCATGACCTGATTAACAAAGAAACATAGAAGTTGATGGCAGAAGGAGACCACTAGGTCCAGCTAGTCTGCCCATTTGTTTTAGACTTATTTTGACACTCCAGTTGCCTTTCGTAGTCAGGGCTCCCTTGTGTCTATCCCATGCATTCATGAATCCCCCCACAGTGTTGACCCCCACAACCACAAGTCAGGCAGTATAGCGCAGTGGTTTAAGGCTCTGAGCTGCAAATCTGGAAACCTGGGTTTGAATCCCACAGCCCCTACTTGCATACTGTGTGACCCTAATCAAGTCACTTAACTTCCCTGTGCTCACGAGTTACACCTGTAAACAAGCTTTCAGCTTAGTGTGCTACATCTGGTTAAACAACTGGAAAAAAAAAAGAAAACCTTTTGGAGCAGGCTGTTCCAGGTGTCCACGACTCTTTCTGTGAAGAAAAACTTCCTGGTGTTGGTAGAGAACCTCCCTCATTGCAGCCTGAGGTCATGTCACCATGTCCTGTAGCCCTTCTTGAAGTGAAAAAGTTTCAGTGCCTGTACCTTGTTAATGCCTTTTAGGTACTTGAATGTTTCAATCATGTCCTCTCGCTCTCTTCTGTGGTCCAGGGAGTACATATTTAGTTCCCTAAGTCTTTCCTTGTAGGACATGTACTGTAGACCCTGAATTGTTTTTGTCCCTTTTCTCTGTACTGTTTCCACCCAGTCAATGTCCTTCTTGAGGTGGAGCTTCCAGAATTGGACTCCGTATTCTAGGTGAAGCCTGACCAGTGATCTATACAGTGGTAGCACCACCTTTTGCCTCCTGCTCGTGATTCCCCTCCCAATGCAGGTCAGCATTCTGTTGGCCTTCCATGTTGCCTGCTCACACTGCTTACTAACCTTCAAGTCATCTGAGATTATGATTCCCAGATCTTGTTCCTGGTTTGAGGCCGTCAGTCTTTTGCCTCCTAGGTAATACTCCTTTCTTGGATTTTTCTTTCCTATATGCATGACCTTGCACTTTTTGGCATTAAATCTCAGCTGCCACACTCCAGACCATTCTTCCAGTTTCCTGAGGTCAGCTTCCATCTTGCTCACTCCTTCTGAGGTGTCCACCCTGTTACATATCTTAGTGTCATCTGCAAACAGACAGACCTTCCCTTTTAGTCCATCAGTGATGTCTGCTATAAAAACATTGAAGAGCAGAGGCTCCAGCACTGAGCCCTGGGGCACCCTACTGGTCACCCTGCCTTCTGTCGATTGCATTCCATTAACCTGTACCCTCTGGGCTCTGTCTTGAAACCAGTTTTTTACCCATTTGACTACTTCTGGAGCAACCCCTGTGTGGTCAAGCGTCTTTACCAGCCTTCTGAGTGGAACTGAGTCAAAGGTCTTACTAAAGTCTAGGTAGACTACATCTACTGCCCCACCATCATCCACTATTTTTGTAGCGTATAGAAAAAATTTTAACAGATTTGTCTGGCATGACCCAACTGCTGTGAAACCTTGCTGTTTAGTCTTGTTGGCTGCTAGTTTTGAGGAATGCTGTGATCCTCTGTTTGAGTAGTGTCTCCACTTAGTTTCGCTACTATAGACCTGAGGTCTGTAATTACTAGCCACTTTGCAACTGCCTGATCTGTGAAGTGCCTTTTTCCAGTCTTCAGGTACCACACCGCCCTTCAAGGATTTCGTTAAAAGAGGTGCCAGAGGGGCTGCCTTGTCCCCCAAGTTCCTGAAGGATTCTGGAGAGCATCTCGTCTAGTCCCATAGCTTTGTCTGCTTTTACTTTATTTAGCGCCTCCTGTACTTTGGCTTCTGTAAAGGGACTCATGTCTACCCTGGTCCTGGGGTGTTGTGTTTTTTAAGGGCTGGGCCATCTCCTGGGTCCTCTTTGGTAAACACCGAGCAGAAGTATTTGTTGAGGATTTTGGCTTTCTCTGGGTTATGTTTGGTGCATTTCCCCTTCTTCAGTAGCAATCTTTACTATCTCCCCTTTTGCCTTCCTTGCTTGTGAGGATCACTGCGTCATCAGCAGAAAGAAACATCTTTGTATTGCTACAAGTGGAAGGCAACATGTTCAGAAAAACACTAAAGAAAAGGGTATCCAGGGTTGATCCCTAGGGAATACCCAGTGCATCGGGATAATTCTGACACCACCTCACCACATCCCTGGATATGCCTAGTTTATTAAAGGCAGCCGGTACATATGAACATATGAAAATGCGGCACAAGCAGGCCTCATGGTCTATCGAGTCTGCTCGATTTTGTAGCTAGCCCCTCAAGCAGCAGCTGCCCCACCCACCCCTCCCCTCCTCATAATTACCCCCTCACTCTGTCCCATCCCTCTTAAAACTGTGCTACAGGTTACCACCTCCTGCAGCAGAGTGTTCCACTTATCCACCACCCTCTCAGTGAAATAATGTCTCCTGACTTCCCTCCTCGATCTTCCTGACTCCAATCTCATCTGGTTCCCCTTCGTGATCCTCCCCTTCTAATCTGGAAAATCCCTTCTGTACTAGTCTTGTTAATCCCCTTTAAGTATTTAAAGGTTTCGATCATGCCCCCCCATCCCTCCTCTCCTCCAGGGAATACATGTTCAGCTCGCCCAGCCTCTCCTCGTAGGAATATCCCTCTAATCCCTGGATCATCTTTGTCACCCTCCTCTGTACGCCCTCCAACAATCTGATGTCCTTCTTCTGGAATGGGTGCAAGTACTGCATGCAGTATTCCAGGTGCAGCCAGACCAGCAACCTGTAGAAGGGCAGGATCACCTCCCTATTTCTGAAGGAGAGTCCCCTCACTATACCCCCTAGCATCCTGTTGGCTTTTGCTGCCACCTCCTGCACTGAGCTGAGTTGTTTATACTCCCTGTTATAAGCATCTCTAGATCCTTTTCCTCCTTGGTGCATTCCAGCTGTACTCCCCCCAGCTGATAGCTCCTGCCCTGGTTGTTAGCCCCAAAGTGCAATACCTTGCATTTTTTGGTGTTAAACCCCAACTGCCATGCTTCCGACCATTCCTATAGTTTGGTCAGGTCATCCTGCAGCCTCCTCCACTAGGGCTGTCAGAACTAGTTTGGTAAAGATTCGAACCCTCCTCGAACCCTGGTCTTCGAGTTCTAACTTGGAACTCGAACACTAAACGGTTTGCAAAAGGGTTCGAATCACCGTGAGACGCAAGACGTTGTCTGTTTGCACTTGCGTACCTACGTACGGGTCAGGTGGGGGTCGAGTAAGCTGCATGAGCCAAAGGGATCTGTGGGGTATTTAGGAGATGTCCGCGAGGAGGAGCGCCATTTGCAGAGGATCGGAGTGGAGGCAGCAGCAGCCTAGCTAAACTGTAGAGTTAGCGGTTAGCATACCGCTACTTTTGTCCAGTGGCCACTTCCATCATCCATTTTCCTGTGAGACCAAGAACAAGAGAAAGGCTGAAAAAAGCTCAAAATGGTGGGAGACGGGAGTGGGACTAGGGGGAGGTTCAGGACAGGTGGAGGGATTAATCAAGAATTGGGAAGGGACTGGAGAATAGGGAGGGATCGAGACCGAGATCAATCAATATCAGGACTGGAGGAGGACTCAGGAGGACTCGGAGAGAGAATAAAAAAAAAATAAGAAGAAGTGAAGAACCTTTGTGAAATGTGATTATTTGAAACTGCAGCACTGCTCAGTCAGTGGTGCACACTGCACACTCAGCAGCTGCCAGCAACAAGCATACAAGGGGCCAAAAAAAGGCAAATAAATCTGAACCCTTCCCAGTGTAGTGTGTGTGTCACAGAGAAAAGCCCAGTGTGTGCCCTTTGACTGCACTGTACCCTACCCAGTGTGTGTTACAGAGAGAAGCCCAGTGGCTAGTTGTGTGGTGGCATTAACCTTACATGGCAGAAACGTAGAAATATAATTCTCATTCCCTGGGTTGCATATGTGACTCCATCTCCTGTGGTCAGCCCATCACCCTGCTGCTGTGTGCCCCTTGACTGCACTGTACCCTACCCAGTGTGTGTTACAGAGAGAGGCCCAGTGGCCAGTTGTGTGGTGGCATTAATCTTACATGACTGAAACGTAGAAATATAATTCTCATTCCCTGGGTTGTGTATGTGACTCCGTCTCCTGTGGTCAGCCCATCACCCTGCTGCTGTGTGCCCTTTGACTGCACTGTACCCTACCCAGTGTGTGTTACAGAGAGAAGCCCAGTGGCCAGTTGTGTGGTGGCATTAACCTTACATGACAGAAATGTAGAAATATAATTCTCATTCCCTGGGTTGTGTATGTGACTCCATCTCCTGTGGTCAGCCCATCACCCTGCTACTGTGTGCCCTTGACTGCACTGTACCCTACCCAGTGTGTGTTACAGAGAGAGCCCAGTGGCCAGTTGTGTGGTGGCATTAACCTTACATGACGAAATGTAGAAATATAATTCTCATTCCCTGGGTTGCGTATGTGACTCCGTCTCCTGTGGTCAGCCCATCACCCTGCTGCTGTGTGCCCTTGACTGCACTGTACCCTACCCAGTGTGTGTTACAGAGAGAAGCCCAGTGGCCAGTTGTGTGGTGGCATTAACCTTACATGACCGAAACATAGAAATATAATTCTCATTCCCTGGGTTGCGTATATGACTCCGTCTCCTGTGGTCAGCCCATCACCCTGCTGCTGTGCACCCCTTGATTGCTAAGTGTATGCCTATGCCCAGTAGCCCAATCATTCTGTAAGCCTTGAACCTGGGATCCTTTAGTTGCAAACTGTCATATTCTTCAATTACTTTCAGTCCACGGTATCACAGTGTCACACAACCAAAATAAAATTTTGGAGTTGTAGCCAGCGATCACAGATCACATTACTTTGTTACACAGGAATTGTTTGGGTGTGGGTGTGTTCACCACAGTATACTGGTAGTACTTGTACTTACTGTCTGTTATGGCTGACAGCAACATAGATGAAGCATCTAGTTCTGGTGTTGGAGCAGGTGTTGGTGGTAGTGGTAATCCTGGTGCTAACAGAAATAACCAAAATGTTTCACGTGATAAAAATTCAACAAACAGCAAAAGAGCAACAGTGAAGTGTGGTAAAGGGGGACCTTTTAAGAAAACCTGTACAGCTGCTGGGGTCACATGGAGAGGCACCATAAGGTATGCCATTTATGTTGTTAAGATCCCTGTAACTAGCAGCAATAATGCAAGTGACAGTGAGTCCCTCTCTGACTCAGACAGTAGCTCTTTGTCTCAGTCCGACACTGTTGTGTCTCGCGACAAATCATTACTTCCTCAACAAAGTGAAATGAGCAAGTCTGCTGACTATGAATCAGGTAGTGCACTTGCAAATACATCCAGCACTGTTGGCAATGAAAAGGACATATCCATTGAATCCACCACTTCTGTGTTGGCCAGCAATGAAAATCCATCAGAGTCTTCTGCCCACTCTTATAGCACCAAGGAGCATGTCCCAGATTCTGTTAGGACAGGTGAAAAGACACAAACAGCCTTTAGCTATCTTCCTAGCACTCGAACAAAATCTGTCACATCTGAGGTGTGGAATTATTTCTCTGTCAGTAAAACTGATCCATGCAGAGCAATTTGTTCCCTGTGTAAACAGAGTGTAAGCCGTGGTAAAGTTGTGTCATGCCTTGGCACTACAGCTCTTAAACGCCATCTGAAAAAGCATTCGGTTTTGCGTGATCATCCAAAACGCATGTCCTCCATCTTCCAGACCGCATGTGAGAAGGGTCAGGAATCTGAAATGGATACTGAATTGTCTGAACTTGATGCGGGCAGAACCACTGCCAGCCCTAGGATCACTGTTACCACCAATGCCAGCACCATCAGTACCAGTTGCACATCCAGTGATGGCACTGAATGTATAAGTCCTAGTCCACCATCTCTGCGTCCATCTGCCCATCGAAGCACGATGTATAATAAACCAGCAGGGACATGTTGCAAACAGCTAACACTGTCTCAGGCATTTGAAAGGAAGAATACCTTTACTAGAAATCATCCAAAGACCCTCCATCTTAATCACCGAATTGGTGAACTGTTAGCCGGAGCCCTTCTCCCATACTCGTTGGTAGATCATGAGGATTTTAGGGAGCTCATGACATTAGCAGAGCCTCGTTACAATGTTCCTCATCGAAGGTACTTTTCCTATGTTGAAATACCAAACATTTATCAGGCTTTAAAGCGACAGTGATGCTTGCACTTAAAACTGCAGAGGGTGGGGTTATTCATGTCACAACAGATATGTGGACCAGCACTCAAAACATAGATTACATGTCCCTTACAGCTCATTGGGTCATGTTTTCTTGTGCTTCCTTCAAAACAAAGACACCCCAAAGGATGGCGCTGCTGCATATAAAGTTTGGGCAAAGTCATACTGCTGCAAACATCTTGCAGGAACTAAATGACCTCCTTGACAAATGGGTTTATTCTCACGGTCTAAAATGTGGCTTCATAGTAAGTGACAATGGAGCCAACATCTTAAAAGCAGTACAGGATGGAGGATTTCTGCATGCTTCTTGCTTTGCACATTGCTTACACTTAATTGTCACAGGATTTCTCAGCAACGAAACACAAGTGGATGGTATGACTGCTGTTTGCAAAAACATTGTGACTCACTTTTCACATTCAACCAAGGCTATACGGACATTGTCAGAACTGCAAAAAAAACACCAGTTGCCCCAGCAAAAGCTGATTCAAAATGTTTCCACTCATTGTAACTCAACGCTTTATATGCTGCAGTGCCTCTTGGAGCAAAAGCAAGCTGTACATGAGTACTGCTCCAGTTACATTATTGGAGATGGCATTATGCTGTCTGTGCTGCAGTGGAAATTAATTGAGACAGTGTGCTGTATCCTAGCTCCTTTTGAGACAGCTACAAGGGACATGTCTTCTGAAGGTGCATCTGTGAGTCAGGTTATCCCACTCATAATGCTCATTTCACATCATCTTAGTGTTCTAAATCTACAAATAGAAAAAGACAGATCTGAGCGCAGACAACATGTCGCCTGTATCATGGGAATCTCAGAAAGAGAATGAGCGAGCGCTCAAAACCAATGACAAATTAGTTGCAATGACAAATCAAGACACTACATCCTTGCAACTCTCTTAGATCCCAGGTTCAAGGCTATACATCTTCCAAAAACAGATGATATAGAGCAGTACAAATGTCTGTTGCTAGATGAGCTGCAGCACTCACAGGAGTCAAACACAGACACGCACCGAACCCTCAAGTTGTTATCACCACAACATGCAGGTTCATCTTCACAAATGGATACAGAACTGGAAAAGTCACCAAACATTAACAGTAGTTGTTGCACAACTGCCACTTCTTCAACCCTTAGTAGCAAGCTAAATCTGTGGCAAAACCTTTCCCAAATTGCTGCCATACCAGCTTCTGCTGATTCCTCTTCTGAGCGGTCTCTGTCCATCATGGTAGATGGTTACCTACAAGAACTGCCTATTCCTATTGATGCATGCCCTTTTGAATACTGGAGATCAAAAAAGTCAATTTGGACAGAGCTGTATGATGAAGCCTGTAAATATCTTGGTTGTCCTGCAACAAGTGTCTCTTCAGAGCATGTTTAGTACAGCTGGCAATATTGTGACAGACACCAGAAATAGGTTGCTGCCAGAAAATGTACATCATTAACTTTTATTAAAGTTAATAAATCAAGATTTTCGTATCCCTACAAGAGTATACAAACTGATCCTGAAGTGATTGATGTTGTGGATGACGTTGATGGTGATGACAACTCAGATGGTGGTGGCTGGTAAATATTTTGTGGGACGGAGTCTCTCTGCACCAAAAAGGAAACTTTTACAGACTGTGATGACTTTGGTTGTCATCTCTCTCCTTTCTCGATCTACTACCTTGTACCATATACCCCCCATAACTTTTACCATTTCATGGCAAACTGCTTTGTAGCTAGGGTCTAAACTAGAGTCAACAAGTTTTATATAGAGGGCAATTTTAACATCAGTGGGAAGGGAACAGGCCCAAATTTGGCATAAAAGGGACACTGTCACATCAATCCTTTCTGTATCATATTATTTATAGTTAAAGTGAAAACATGTATTTTTGGATTTACCTTCTGTGACTTTGTGGTGCATCAGTATGGGCTGGGACAGGAGACGGTCTATTTTTCAATTTTAAAGTGGATAAAACAATGAGTTCTAATTGGTAGCTGTTTATTATTTTTTCAATTACAGAGATGTTAGCCATAAATGAAAAATGGATGCTAGTACATGGGTGAGGGTTGTGGGTTCGTTTTAACATGGGTGTAAGGGTGGCATGGGTGCTACTGCACAGATTAGGGTGGTAGAAGAAAAGTGGAATGGGTGATGGGGTGAAAAGTGGGTGTTGTTTTAGTTCTTTCATTTACAGATTCGTGATCAGCTGGGAATGGTGAGGAAAAAAATGATGACAGACCGAACCTACTGTACACAAAATATATATTCTGATTAAATACATTGCAAACTGCTGCCACCTAGCACAATTGTCCTGTCCCCTTTAAAAAAAGAATAAAGGAATCAGAAATAAAAGAAAATCTGCATCAGCAGTTTTCACAGAATGTGACGTATCATAAAGTGTTTTTGCTTTACAAGTAGTGATAATTTGATACATAATGGGGTTGACAGATGCTGTCCCTTAAACATCACATGCCAACTGCTGCAGCTACATTAAATGTTCCTTAGTGAGGAAACCACTTTTTTTTATTTATGTGACTGAAATACAGATTTTATTGAAGTATCAGCTGCAAAAATGCATCTTCTTATAAAGTTGTAAGTATTACTTCAATTATCCAACAAAAATGTTGGTATATGTATGCATTACCTTAGAAAATCGCATGCATTTTTGCCAGCAACGACTGGCATATTTTTTTTATTCAAATGTCTTGACTGACTACGTTATGACATAATATGTTTTGCAACAGTTCCACATGCTGCTGCTGTAGTACTTGGCTTAACTTTGTTATAAAAGCTATCTTTTAAACATAGCAACTTCTGATTTACTCATTTAAAACAGAAAGCAGCAAATAGATGAAATTAGGTAATATCAGTTATTTTTTTCTCATAATTCATGACGATGAGTATATATAGCTAAGTACATAAATGGCTAATGTGCCTCTTTATTTCACTAAGGAACTATGATGCAGCTGCAGCAGAAAACTTTTAACACATGGGTGGGTGGGTGGGCCTGTTACGTATAAGTTGCTGGCTTTAGCAAACAGAAGAAACCATAGATAAACCTAGTTGTATTCCTATCAATGTCACACATGATAATTTCTCTCCCGCTTATATTGAACAGTTTTTCCTTTACATGTATTTTATTACTATCTTCTTTACTGGCAGCACAATAAAAAAATAGGGTTCGAGTTCTAAAAAGTTCTAAAAAAGATTAGAACCCTAGAACTTTTTCAAAAGTTCTAGACTAGAACTAGAACCCAGAACTTCAGAGGGTTCTAACAACCCTACCCTCCATCCTTCGATATCATCTACCACAGCTCCCATCAGTAACAGACAATGGTTCACTAGATTGAAGGCCTTGGTGAGGTTCGCAAAGACAGCCACTGAAAAATGGCCCTTATCTAGGGCCTTGTGAACTGCCTGCATGAACCCCACAAAGGCCGTCGCCATGCTATGCCCAGGCATAGAAACATAGAAACATAGAATTTGACGGCAGATAAGGACCGCTTGGCCCACCCATTCTGCCCATTTCCCTGCCTACTGGATCAGCTGCAGATCCTAGTTAACCAGCAGCCTACTTCTTCCTACCCCAACCCCCTAGAATTGCCTTATGACTGTCCCATGCATGCTTGAATTCTACCACTGTTTTTGACTCCACGACCTTCTCCGGAAGGCCATTCCATGCATCCACAACCCTCTCTGTGAAAAAATACTTCCTTAAATTACCTCTGAGCCGCCCCCCCATCTTCAAATTGTGCCCCTTGTTCTTGCACACCTCTTTTTTAAAGATGCTTCTCTAGGACTTTGTTGATTCCCTTGAGGTACTTGAAAGTTTCTATCATGTCCCCTCTCCCCTTCTTTCCTCGAGGCTATACATATTAAGCTCCTTTAGTCTCTACATATGTCTTCCGTGCAGACCCTGCACCATTTTAGTTGCCTCCTCTGGACAGCTTCCATCCTGTCTATGTCTTTGCGAAGACTGGGTCTCCAGAACTGCACGCAGTACTCCAGATGGGGTCTGACCAGCTGTCTGTACAGATGGATAATAACTTCCTGTTTTCTACTGGTGATGCCTCTCCCTATGCATCCCAATATCCCTCCAGCCCTCATTGCTGCCCTCTCACATTGCTTGCCCACCTTTAGATCATCTGATATGACTACCCCCAGGTCCCTTTCCATTTTTGTTGTTGTTAGTATCTCGCCCCCCATTGTGTACTCTTCCCCTGGGTTTTTGTTTTCCAGGTGCTTTACCTTGCACTTCTTAGCATTGAATCTAAGCTGCCATACATTTGACCATTCCTCTTACCTTGCCAAGTCCCTTTTCATCCCTTCCACCCCACCTTGTGCATCAACTCTGTTGCAGATCTTTGTGTCATCTGCAAAGAGTCATAATTTTCCTTCCAGTCCCTCTGCAATGTTGCTTATAAAGACATTGAAGAGGACTGGTCCTAATACTGAACCCTGTGGTACCTCACTAGTAACCCCCTTTCATCAGAGTGGACTCCATTTATAGGCAGAACATCAAGTCCGAGCAAGTACTCCAGCATCTATTTAAAGATAATTCGCTCAAGTGCCTTGGATAAAAGAGCCAATAGAGAAATGGGATGGTAATTTTGTACATTAAATGAGTCTCCAGATTTGTGAATGGTAATAACAACGCTTATTCAAACTTTCAGAAACTGACTTGAACAAGGTGACAAATTTAACATTTTGTTAAAGGAAAACAAATGATGTCTGTAGTGCTCCTCACGAGTCTGAAGTCCATCTCATACATGCCAGCTGAGGGCAATGGATGTAATTTCATAAGAGAAGACAAAACCTCCCCAGAAGTCAGTATCCAAAAATAAAACCTAGGGTTTGCGTACACTAATGGTATCGGGGTGTCTTCAACACTACTACCCTTAGAAAATCCTTCATCATCACAGGGAATGTAATTTTTTAAATTGATATAAAGATTATTAAATTCCATTCTTAAAGTCTGGGGCTCATTCAGTATCCCAACTGATGTGTTTAACATTTGGGAAACTGGTTTGTATTTTTTACCTAACAAATCATTTATTAGGTCCCAGGCGGACACAGCATTTTTTTTTCCAGCAAACTGTTTTTGTTTCTTCAATGAAAAACTGCTGTTTTGATTTTCTAATCAAAGACTTACAGTGGTTGTGAGCTTGTTCATATATGCTGCAAGAACTGCTGTGTCCTCAGTCCTTCTACATGCCTTCCCTTCTTTGTCTCTATCTCTCATTAGCTGTGACATCTCTATGGTTACCCACTCCTGTTTGTTTCCCCGATCCTCACGGTCTACACTGTATTTTGGTCATCCTCTTGTCTACTTATGCTTCAATGTGTAATGTCATCTTTTTACCTAAATGTTGTTACCCTGTTTGTGTTTATTATACTCTGTATTTTTGTATGCAGTCTCTGGGTGTTGTGCCTCTATATGTTAACAATTCAATCTTGCAGGTGGTGCACCATGACTGGGAGCCAGTCTTGCTACTGCGGCACAGGTATAATATGTTCCGACTATGCTGCTCTAGGTATCTGCCTGGCTGTGGCATTCTGCACCAGCTGCAGGGGGTGCACTGACCTCCCTGATAGCCCTATTTAAAAAGAATTACAGTAGTCCAGCCTCGTGGTCATGAACACATGTGCCAGGGTCACTAGATCTTCTTGCAACAGATGGGATTTAATCAAGAATATAAAGTATTTCTAATTTTTACAATGGCAAGAAAGAATGCTGGCCTCTGATTGGTCAGTCTGGGGCTAGACTCAGGATGTTATCCCAGCTTATAAAATGGGTAGGAAAAATACTCTCTGCTGGCTGGTTGAAACACATCACATGACCGTGCGTATATCGGAGCGCGACCGCACGCCTCCACTTTCATCCCACTCCAAAACTATTTTAGCCATTTTATAAGATAGATAAACCACTGTAGGATGTGCAGTCATGGTCTGATATATGCAAGTCTTGGGTGGTTGAACGCTGTTGGCCTGTGGCCTCATGCATCACAATGCACACCAAAGCGTGCGTATATCAGAGCACGACCGCACACTTAGAGTGGGTTATCTATTGCATAACATCCCAGATCTAGTCCCAGCACACGTGTGACTGCATGAAATGTAAGAAAAAAAAATCAGTTCACAGCTGTTCCTCCAATCGCTTCTCGCCCCCAACTATAGACAAAGCCGTGTTTCCATGGCTTCATGCCACTGTAAATCCCTCCCTGACATAGAAACCTGCCAAAACCCAGCCCACAACTGTGAGACCTTCTCCGAAATCCCCAAAGTTAGTTTTTGTTATTTAAAAAAATACCTAGGCAGCACACCAAGTGACTTTTCCAGCAAGCAAGAAAGCGAGGCTTTAAACAATCACCGCATGCCTTTCTTCGTAATGCTCGCTCGCTGTTCAAGTCACTTCTGCTTTTTTTTTGTTTGTCAAAGTTGACCACCTAAAATCAAAGCAGTAAAAAGAATTCACCATACGACCTCTCTACCTCCTTTCCTGTCCCTTTATGGACACGCTCACAGCTGCGGCACTGGGCAGGCGGCAGCAGTGGCGCTGGAGTGGGAGGTCCAAATAGTGGTTGCTGTCTCAAAATATTACCCCACTTTTAAAATCTCTCCACACCATTTTTAAACACTGAAGAAAACTATACGAGAAGAACCCCAACTAAAACACAGTGTGTGTGTGTGTGGGGGGGGATAGGAAAAGAAACAAAACCACACATCAAACAAGCAAGCAGATACCTACGTAAGGACATAGACAGGGTAGAGAAGGTTCAGAGGAGGGCAACAAAGATGGTGCATGGATTGCATCACAAGTCCTATGAGGACAGGTTGAAGGCACTGAACATGTACTCCCTGGAGGAGAGGAGTGAGAGAGGGGATATGATAGAGACATACAAGTATCTTACAGGGAGGAACAGGATGCAGGAATGCACTATTTTTAAGCAAAAAAGATGTTCCAGGACTAGAGGGCATGGGATGAAGTTGGAGGGAGGACGATTCAGAGGAAACGTGAGGAAGAATTTCTTCACAGAACAGGTGGTGGACAAGTGGAACACCCTGCCAGAGGAAGTGGTGGGGGCTGAAACAATCACGGGATTTAAGAATTAATGGGATAGACATAAAGGAATTCTAGAGGTCAGGGGTAAGGGGCAGCAGACTTCCTGGAAAACATAAACTGAACTTACAAACTTAAATGGGCAGACTGGGTGGGCCATAGGCCCTTATCTGCCGACACTGTCTATGTATCTAGATACAGAATACAAAAAAAAATCATCTAGCTACTGGCCACACAGCTCCACCTAGAGGATAAACAGGGAAAAGGAACTTCTTTTTAAATAAATATTCTTACACACACAAAAATCTGTTTAAAAAATATGTATTTTTATTGTTTTATTTAAAGATTAGCCATTGTATAATAGAAATAATGCACTCCAGGGTGGGTGTCATGCTGGGATAACGTTCCTTCGCTGGTGTTGGATGCACTTGGCCTGCAGACTCGTACCCAACCACCTGAGGCAAAACGTTATCCCAGCATGACACCAACTCTGTCGTGCATTATTCCTTTATCGAAAAAATCCACTCCGGACTATGGCTGACACATGTATAACCCCTAGGCGGCACTTCTCCTATAGTTATTACCCCTGCCTTGCAGGCCTGAACAAGGTTGAGGGGCCTGAGTTCCCAAACTTACTTTAAAACTGGTTCTTTCCATGATTTTACATTTGTGCAGTACCTACACCCGGAGTTTAGCTTTTAAGTGAAACATAGACTTTGACTGCAGATAAGGACCACATGGCCCATCTAGTCTGCCCATTTCCCTACATATAGGATAGGCCGCAGATCCTAGTTAACCAACAGCCTATTTCTACCTACCCCCATAAGAATTGCCTTATGTCTGTCCCATGCATTCTTGAATTCTCCCACAGTTTTAGACCCCACAACCTCCTCAGGAAGGCTGTTCCATGCATCCACTACCCTCTCTGTGAAATAATACTTCCTCACATTGCCCCTGAACCACCCTCCTTCTATCTTTAAATTGTGTCCCCTTGTTCTTGCAAGTCTCTTTTTCTGAAAGATGCTACCCGTTTGGACTTTGTTGATTCCACTGAGGTACTTAAAAGTTTCTATTATGTCCCCCCTCTCCCTTCTTTCCTCAAGGGTATACATATTAAGCTCCTTTAGTCTCTCCTCATCCGGCTTCTCTTGCAGACCCTGCACCATTTTAGTTGCCCTCCTCTGGACTACCTCTATCCTGTCTATGTCCTTGCGGAGATGGGGTCTCCAGAACTGGACACAGTACTCCAGATGGGGTCTCACCAACTGTCTGTACAGAGGGATAACAACTTCCTGTTTTCTGCTGCTGATGCCTCTCCCTATACATCCCAGTATACCCCAAGCCCTCCCTACTGCCTTCTGACATTGCTTGCTAACCTTAAGGTCATCTGATATGATTACCCCCAGGTCCCTTTCCTTTTTTGTTGTTGTTATTACCTCCCCACCCATTGTGTATTCGTCCCCTGGGTTCTTGTTTCCCAGGTGCATTATTTTGCACTTCTTTGCATTGAATCCTAGCTGCCATACTTCTGACCATTCCTCCAACCTTGCCAAGTCCCTTTTCATCCTTTCACGCCTCCTTGTGTATCAACCCTGTTGCAGATCTTTGTGTCATCTGCAAAAAGGCATACTTTTTCTTCCAGTCCCTCTGCAATGTCACTGATGAAGACATTAAAAAGGACTAGACCTAATACTGAACCCTGCGGTACCCCACTAGTAACCCCTCTTTCTTCAGAGTGGACTCCATTTACAATTACCTTCTGTGTCCTGTTGTGCAGCCAGTGTTTTACCCAGGCTACCACCCTGGGACCCACTTCCAGGCTGGTTAATTTGACTATTAATCTTTTGTGTGGGAGTGTGTCAAATGCCTTGCTAAGGTCTAGGTAGGCCATGTACACAGCCCCTCCCTGGTCTACTACTTTGGTCACCCAGTCAAAGAAATCTATTAGATTCATCTGACATGACCTTCCAGCTGTGAACCCATGCTGCCTTGGATCCTGTGCTCCACTGGCCTCTAGGTACTCATGTAACCCCTAGATGGCGCTATCCCAGGGGCTACTACCCCTGCCTGATTTGCCACTAACAGGTTGAGGGGCCTGGATCCAATGGCGGGTGCCTCCACCCAGAGGTCAGGGTTTGCAATAGTTAAACTTACTTAGTCACAGCCCTCTGAGACACTGCAACCCCCCTTTCTTCCCACTAGTGGCCCACACAATATATCAGAATTACCTTCACAGTATACACTTACCCCAGGGCTGGTTCAGGCACTGGGACCTCCTGTAAAATAAGATACAGTACAACAATCACAGTACAATACTTAACATAGACAAATACCTCAGGCAGTATAACTTTGCTGAAACAAGCAGCTCTGATTTATTTAGGGGAATATAACAAGGACGGGGAAATCAGGTTAATTAGCTTATCACTTTACTCATCTACCTATGGCTCTGTGCACGGCCTATCCCTACCAGTTACTGTCCCTGGGTACCCAAGCCCTAGTGGCTAGTCCAAACCGTGGCAGCTGGTAGGGCCCTTTCCACCGAGAAAAGAAAAATTAGTTTAAACAGTCAGCAGTACAGTGATTCCATTTGGATTTAATGTGGCAATTCAACAGGAGCGACCCTGAATTAGTACTCACGACCTCCAAACAAGATAGGGTCCTTCAATGTCAGCAGGGCTACTCTTGAGCTCCTACTCCTCACACATTTATATGGCAAACAGGCAGGCTGCTTCTCTATCCCGATCGCAATTACTGCACAATACCCGGGAGAACACACAGCAGATTCAGTTCCTGACAGACCGAGTGCAACTCAGCAATTTCTCCAGTCTTCTACAGGGTGAGCCTGGTTTCTACTCTTCAGATATCCTTTGATTATCTTCACAGGACGGATTCAGTCCTAACAAGCAGTTACACAAGCTGCAGACCGGAACTCTGGGCCTTACACACGTTTCCTGACTAAAACTGCACACTGAAAAAGCACAGGGCTCCTTCCCTCTTCACTGCCAGAGCTCAACTCAAACTCCAACAGACAAAACCGGGCACTTCCTTTGAGTTCCTCCCAGTTCTTGACTGGATTGGCTGTCACTCACAATAGACTGCTGCTGTTGGTCCAAAAGACGCCAAGTCTAAACTACATCTCCCAGAGTCACTGCCCATACAATCCTCTTGTGGTTGGCTCAGATTATGAGTCCAAGTTCTGATTCGTCCAAGGCACCATTTTAGAGCTAGCTTACCCACACTGATTGGTCCAGTTCAGCAGTTCAAAACTAGAATGGGGAACTAGGCAAACAGAGTTCTGACTGCAAAGAAAGCAAGTTAGACAAACTGTATTTTCATTATTACTCTAAATGATTTCTGGCAAACAGTTACACCTTTCAGATAGGTTCCCTTTGCACTCCTAGTGACTGCAAAATGGAGTGAATTGGCAGCAGTTGAGTGGTACTCAAGCAGAGAAGCACACAGTACCCCCATACAAACTAATTATGTCTGCAAGCAGACAGCTCTTAAAGAGACAGTACCAGAGGCTCTAAAAACACTCACTGATAAATGGCTTAATCGCCAAACACCATTCAGGCTTGGAGCATTCAAGCAAGCTCCTGGAAGTCTTTTGGGAACCCCCATTTGCAGGGGGGTTACACCCTTCCTGGCCTGGGAAAACTTGACGTCCACGTCAAGCAAGTACCCCCATAAGTTTCAACTGCAACCATATACATTTGCATTAGGCTCACACATGTAATCATCAGTCAATACATCATTTTACCAAGAACACATTTCTGAAACATTGCAGTACGTCACTCTTTACACAGTATTACATACACATTGTACCATAACTCAAGTTATTACCTCTTGTACATGAAACCTGAAGAGGGGCCCTTCCTATCAGTTACCTTGGGGCTGGAGGGCAAGGGCACCATACTAGAGAGCAACACAAGTAACTTGGAGTTAGCATTGATGCTCAGTTTGGGCAATGAGCTCGGGACACATACACTCCTTTATGGACAACATTGAGAGCAAGTCCACAGGCCTCCCAAGTGAATCATAACTGAGGGTGCACCACAGGCTTTACAGCTCAACCAGTCTTTCTAGGGGGAACTGTTACAGTCTCTGCACTCTGAGCCTCATTTTCAGCATTGTCCTCACTTGTCAGGGGGGTCTCCATGGGGGTAGAGAGGCTAGTACCTGGGGCACTTTCAGCTCCAGGAGTTACAGTTTCTGAGTCCACAACATTTGGCTCACATGGAGAGCTTTCAGACACTGGCAGTGGACTGTCAGGGCACTCAAAATACTCTTCTTGTTCTGGTGTATCACCAGTCTGCCCCAACCCATCATTTTCCTCCCCTGAAAGCTCAAACAGTTCAACCATGCACAATGATTACATTTCATCTGATCTGATGCTTTGCACTTCACTTTCTGGGAGCATTGGCTCCAGGGATGAAGCTGGGGGCTTAGACAGTCCAGAAGGCCCAGCTTCATCTCCAGTATTGACTAGGGGATTGCCCCAAAACAATTGACTCAGTTCGTAAGAAGGATAGTATTCAAAGTCACTCTCACTTTCTTCTGATATGGACTGACAGTCATGCTCAACTGGGACTTGTGCAGGGAACACTTTAACTCTGCTTCTGTAGGTGCAGACTTCCTTGATCTTTTCTTAGCAGCAGCTCTAGTCAGTGGTCCAGAGGGCATCTTCTGGGGGCTCAGACTCAATCAAGATTTGTCCAATGGGCAGTAAATGATTTCTATGCATTGTTTTACATCTTTTGAATTATTCTCAGGCCTTACTTTGTACACTGGCAGATCATCTAGTTTGCCCACTACAATGTGAGGAGATGGTGCCATCTGTCAGCAATCTTGTGTTTGCCATGCAGTCCCAGATTTCTTAGCAATACCAGATCTCCCTCATGGAGTTCCTGTGCTTTCACCTTTTATCATACCTTTCTTTGTTGGCCAGATTTCTTTTGCAGCCATGGTTTGAGCCAGTTGGTACGCATGAGTTAGCTGGGCCTTTAACTTTTGCACATACTGTAAATAGTTGTCAGCTTGAACCCCATCAGGAGAGACCCCAAAACACACATCTACCGGTAGTCGAGCTTCTCTTCCAAACATCAGGCGGTAGGGGGAGAACCCAGTGGCATCACTTTTGGTGCAGTTATTAGCATGTACCAGGGTGCTAATTTGTTGGCTCCATCTAGGCTTGTCCTTTGGGTGCAGGGTGCCTAGCATATCTAGCAAAGTGCGGTTGAAACGTTCAGGCTGTGGGTCCCCCTGGGGGTGGTAAGGAGTGGTTCTGGACTTTGCACTCCCCACAGAGAAAGCATCTCTTTGATCAGACAACTCTCAAAGTCTCTCTTGATCAGAATGGATTCTTTGTGGAGCCCATAGTGAACAAAAGTTTTCTACAAGTACTTTGGCCACAGTGGATGCTTTCTGGTCTTTGGTGGGAAAAGCTTGGGCATATCTCGTGAAATGGTCAGTGACCACCAGCACATTACTGATATTTCTTTGATCTGACTCCAAACTCAGAAAATCAATACAGACCAGCTCCATGGGTGCACTGGTGGTGATGTTAACAAGGGGGGCAGCCCTCTGGGGCAAAGCTTTCCTCTGTAAGCAGCGACTACAAGTTCAAATGTGTTGCTCCACATCAGCCCCCATCTTAGGCCAATAGAATCTGGATCTCACCAAGTCAAGTGTTCTGTCTATACCAAGGTGCCCCATGTGGTTGTGCAAGGACATCAGTACTGAGTCTCGAAGGCAGTGGGCAGCACTAGTTGTTGTTTGTCTACTTGTCCCCTCTGTCTACTGTTTCTCTGTATAACAGTTTATTGATCAGTTTCAACTTAGGACCTTCTTTGTATAACAGTGCAGTTCTCAAATCAGTGGAGCGTAATTTGGACACATCTTTTCCTGCATAGAGGGCTTCTAAAGCTGCTTTGATCATGGGATCGCGGGATTGAGCCCGCAGAATACTGTCATTGTCCAGCTGAGGCAGA
The DNA here is from genome assembly GCA_016271365.2 of Neoceratodus forsteri. Lineage (NCBI taxonomy): Eukaryota > Metazoa > Chordata > Ceratodontiformes > Ceratodontidae > Neoceratodus > Neoceratodus forsteri. The sequence goes on from CM057451.1 coordinate 1,102,461,986, forward strand.
GCACCAATGTCTGTTGCAGAAAAGTGGCAATAAGCAGCAGGTATGCAATTCTCAGAGGGTCCCAAGCAATCCACCATGCAGTCCACTGCGTCCGTGGACATTTGTTCCTCCCTGTCAAACTTCTGGCAGAGTGCCCGAATGTCAGGTTCTGCCAATCTGACCCAATCATTCTGGGGAACAGACCTCCGGGAGAGAGCATCAGCATCTATGTGGTTCAGACCTGCTCGGTATTCGAGAGCATAGTCGTATGTAGATAATGCAGAAAGCCACCTATGGCCAGTGGCATCCAACTTAGCTGAGGTTTGCACATAGGTTAAAGGATTATTGTCAGTTTTTACTAGTATTTTAGCCCCATACAAGTACTCATGGAATTGGTCAACAATAGCCCACTTCAAAGCTAGGAACTCTAACTTATGTACAGGATAGTTCTTTTCGGATGGGGTCAGGCTTCTACTGGCAAAGGCCACTGGTCTCAGGAAATTCTCGTGCTCTTGGTACAACACAGCCCCCAACCCTTGCAAGCTAGCATCAGTGTGCAGGACATAAGGTTTTCTTGGATCGGCATAGGCCAGCACTGGAGCATGGGTAAGTTGATAAATGATCTCATGAAAAGCAGTCTCACAATCAGGAGTCCAGCGGGCCCCAAATACTTCACTCGGATGAAAATACACTCTTTCAGTCTTGAGGGGACTGACTTTGGTATTTTTGTGGGTTGGGGATACCCTTGAGTAAGGTTAAGTAAGGCGGATCACTCTTGAATAGTCCTTGATGAAGCGCCGATAATAACCACAGAATCCCAGGAATCTTTGCAGTTCTTTTAGATTTTTGGACTGTGGCCAGGTGGTCAAGGCCTCAACTTTACTTGGGTGGTCTCTATTCCTCGGTGGATACTATGTGTCCCATACTTTACTGATGTTTGAAAGAATTGATACTTATCAATGGACAGTTTAAGGCCAAAGTCCTCCAGTCGGTCCAATACCTTAAATAATCTGCTCTCATGTTCCTCTAGTGAGCTGCCAAACACAATAACATCATCTAGGTATACCAGGCATTCTAGTAAGTTCATGTTCCCCACTGCACGCTCCATCAATCGTTGAAAAGTGGCTGGGGCACCTGAAATCCCTTGAGGCATCCTCATGAATTCATAGAAGCCAAGCGGACAGATAAAGGCTGTCTTCTCACGGTCCTCTGGGGCCACCGGATCTAGTAGTACCCACTATGGAGATCCAACACAGAGAACCATTTGCTCCCGTTTAGGCAGTCCAAAGCATCCTGAATGCGGGGCATTGTGTACTGATCAGGGATAGTCTGCGGTTTAAGGTGCGATAATCCACACATCCTTACTGTCCATTCTTCTTCCTCACTACCACAATGGGGAAGCATAAGGGCTTCTGGATTCTTGTATTACACCAGCAGCTAACATCTCTTGCAGATGCGTCTCACATCATCTATGTCAGCAGGTGCCAGGTGTCGAGACCTCTCACGAAATGGTCTTCGTCATGCAGCGGATATTGTGCTCAGCTCCTTGCCACGCATCGTCCCATTCCTTTAAAGAAAACACCTGGTCTCTGGGCAAGCTTCTCACTGATCCTCACTTTCCATTCAGCTGGCAACGGAGTCGCCGAAATCAAACAAGTCAGGCGTTACTCTGTCATTCTTCCTCGAACTCTTGCTGCTGGTAGCACTGCAGTGTCTGCACAATGCACATTAGCCAGGATGCAACCTCTATTTACTCGAATGTCTCTTTCAGACACATTATGAACTTGGACCATTACCCTTCTGGCATAAGCATGGGCTCTAGCGGGCAAAATACTAAGCTTGACCAGCAGTCCCTCTGGCAATTTTCCATCGCCTGGTGCATCCAACATTAATATTTTATTCTTAACATCCTTTCTGATACGGACCTCTCCCTGTAAGGTACACTGGGCATTTGGCGCCAGGATCAGAGACTCAGGATCCTTCTTCCATACAATTCTGACCGGTTCCTCTGGTTCTATTTTTCAGCATCTCTCTTGCCTCATAGGCCTTCTTAATTAAAGCTGGAACTCTTAAAGCTCTACTAGTTTTGACCCTGTTTTTCATAACACAACTGTGCCAGCCTTCCGAACATATGAGCATTTGTTCCAATCAACAAAGGGACACCATCATACAGTCCAGTGGGGGGACACACTAAGGCTAGGGTCTCTACTTGTTCGGCCACTCCAGCCACTGAGGTGAGGAAAGACAGCCAAATTCGGATATACCTGGAATAGGGGTAGGCCTTCTCACTTAACCCCCATACATGCAGTCCTTCTAATGGTTGTAAGGGTACGTCTGACAAATGCTTCTGATACCAATCCTGGAACATAATTGTCACTTGGGAGCCACTGTCTAATACAGCTCTTGTAGACACTCCATTCACCTTTACAGTGGTCTCCATGGAGGGACCCACTATTCTGGACCAGTCTGGAGAGGCGGTAGTGGGGGCCTGGGCAACTGACCTTGCCACAAAGGGACGTGAGTTAGCATTTTTGGTGCCCTCACTGGGATCATTTCGTGCACCTCTTAACCACTGATTTGTTCTCCGAAGCTCTCCTTGTAGCCTATATGCAACTTTGTCAGTGTCTTTTGGGACGGCATTCCCTTTTCATGTGCCCATCCTTCCCACAATTATAGCAAAACATACTTTCTGGAGTTTGAGCTGGCGAGGCCACACTGGGAGCCAGGGCGGGGTATTACTAACTGGAAACCTTGGTGCCATCTCTGTCTGGCGTGATAAGCATTTGGAGACATCTCGTCAGTTTCTCCACTTCCATGGTCAAGGAATTGAGTTTGGAGCTGTTATCAGCAGGAGATACATGGGTGGGTACCCCACCCCCATAGCAGATGCAGTCGGATATAGGTCAGGCCCGTACTTGCAGGCGTGGCCTTCATAAAGGACTGTTTTGAATTCCGGATCTCTCTCAACAGTTCGCCCCATTGTGGCATATCTTTTCCTTGTCAGAGCACTCATTGACTGTCAACCTCTGCCCCTGAACTTCACTTGATGGGTCACCCTCAGTCACTCGGTGTGCTGCGCAGCTATTGGTGTAGGTCCCTCCGAGGTCGCCTTTTCTCAACTCCTCGAATTTCTCTCATTAACTCATCATAGGAGGTGGGGATTCCAGTCGATTTGCCAGGCGTAACTGAAGCAACAGCAGTTCTGAGAAGGGGCAGACTTAAGGATCCTGTCCAGCCTGGTTTGGTCCAGTTCAATCGCTGGCAAACTACCCTTTCTGAGGCATTTTGCAACAATTTTTCCAGCCGAGATACATACACAGACAACAACTCCCTTGGTACTGTTGTGCATTTCTTACTCTCCACCATAGATCCTCATCAGAATCTGGGCTCCCATACACATTCTCCAAGGCCTCAAGATAGGCCTGTGCAGTCACTTCAGGGTTACTGGCCCGTTTAGCACGGATGGTAGCCAGGGCAGGACCTCATTCTAGCACTGCATTCTAGCACTTGGGGGCAACATAGTCTATCCAGGTCTCCCAGTCATCCTCCCCTTGGGGTGGGGAGGTGCCAGAGAAGATCCTCAACCTTCGGTGAGTCGTGACTAATGGTAGGTGCAGAAATAGGAGTCTGCATTGGTTCAGCCACCATTACGGGTACTAGATGAGAGGGTGTTGGGAGAACACCCCAGGTGGCAAGAATAGTTTCAAGTCCCACAGTTTTCCCTTCCCCAGCAACCATTTAGCAAATTTCTCCTCAAAAGTTTCAGACAGTGGTGGGGCTCATTTCCCCCAGGTCTTTACTGTACTAGTTATCACTCTCCAGGCAGTGAGGGCTCCCTCTGGGGTAATGGTCTGTGGCACTTTGGAGCTATCTATGGGATCCTTAAACTCTACTAGGGTCAGAAAAGTGTGGGTGAGCAGATTAGCATGCCGACCCACCACCACAGGGTTTTGTAAACCTTCCACCTTGGAAAGTACTCCTGTACAGTGTCCGTATTGATACCCAGGGGGATGTCCAGGATAAGCATAGCATTTTGGGGGTCAATCTCCTCCCCAGTACACCACTCCACCAGCCGGTGCCAGCCACTTCTGTCGGGGTACCCATTTTTTTTCTTAACAGTGGTTCGTAAATATGGCCACTAGAGGACACACAATCCCAGTGGTGAGCCTCCAAGATGTAACCCCTAGATGGCGCTATCCCAGGGGCTACTACCCCTGCCTGATTTGCCACTAACAGGTTGAGGGCCTGGATCCAATGGCGGTGCCTCCACCCAGAGGTCAGGGTTTGCAATAGTTAAACTTACTTGGTCACAGCCCTCTGGGACACTGCAACCCCCTTCTTCCCACTAGTGACCCACACAATATATCAGAATTACCTTCAAGTATACCTTACCCCAGGGCTGGTTCAGGCACTGGGACCTCCTGTAAAATAAGATACAGTACAACAATCACAGTACAATACTTTAACATAGACAAATACCTCAGGCAGTATAACTTTGCTGAAACAAGCAGCTCTGATTTATTTAGGGGATATAACAAGGACAGGGGGAAATCAGGTTAATTAGCTTATCACTTTACTCATCTACCTATGGCTCTGTGCACAGGCCTATCCCTACCAGTTACTGTCCCTGGGTACCCAAGCCCTAGTGGCTAGTCCAAACATGGCAGCTGGTAGGGGCCCTTTCCCACAGAGAAAAGAAAAATTAGTTTAAACAGTCAGCTGTACAGTAATTCCATTTGGATTTAATGTGGCAATTCAACAGGGAGCGACCCTGAATTAGTACTCACGACCTCCAAACAAGATAGGGTCCTTCAATGTCAGCAGGGCTACTCTTGAGCTCCACGAGACTCCTCACACATTTATATGGCAAACAGGCAGGCTGCTTTATCCCGATCGTAATTACTGCACAATGCCCGGGAGAACACACAGCAGATTCAGTTCCTGACAGACCGAGTGCAACTCAGCAATTTCTCCAGTCTTCTACAGGGTGAGCCTGGTTTCTACTCTTCAGATATCCTTTGATTCTCTTCACAGGACGGATTCAGTCCTAACAAGCAGTTACACAAGCTGCAGACCGGAACTCTGGGCCTTACACACGTTTCCTGACTAAAACTGCACACTGAAAAAGCACAGGGCTCCTTCCCTCTTCACTGCCAGAGCTCAACTTAAACTCCAACAGACAAAACCGGGCATTTCTTTGAGTTCCTCCCAGTTCTTGACTGGATTGGCTGTCACCCACAATAGACTGCTACTGTTGGTCCAAAAAGGCGCCGAAGTCTAAACTACATCTCCCAGAGTCACTGCCCATACAATCCTCTTGTGGTTGGCTCAGATTATGAGTCCAAGTTCTGATTCGTCGAAGGCACCATTTTAGAGCTAGCTTACCCCACACTGATTGGTCCAGTTCAGCAGTTCAAAACTAGAATGGGGAACGAGGCAAACACAGTTCTGACTGCAAAGAAAGCAAGTTAGACAAACTGTGTTTTCATTATTACTCTAAATGATTTCTGGCAAACAGTTACACCTTTCAGATAGGTTCCCTTTGCACTCCTAGTGACTGCAAAAATGGAGTGAATTGGCAGCAGTTCGAGTGGTACTCAAGCAGAGAAGCACACAGTACCCCCATACAAACTAATTATGTCTGCAAGCAGACAGCTCTTAAAGAGACAGTACCAGAGGCTCTAAAAACACTCACTGATAAATGGCTTAAACGCCAAACACCATTCAGGCTTGGAGCATTCAAGCAAGCTCCTGGAAGTCTTTTGGGAACCCCCATTTGCAGGGGGGTTACACTCAACTATTCTTTCTTTCAGAAGTGACTCCATCACTTTCCCTACCACAGAGGTCAGACTGACAGGTCTGTAGTTTCCTGCCTCTGTCTTGGTCCCACTTTTGTGAAGGGGAATCACATCCACCTTCATCCAGTCCTTGGGTACCACACCATCCTCCCATGATTTATTAAAAAGAGTAGCCAGTGGTTTCACTAGTTCCTCTCTTAATTCTTTTAGAATTCTGGGGTGAATTCCATCAGGCCCCATTGCTTTGTCCACCTTCAGTTTTTAGTTCTTGCAGAACCCTTTCTTCTGTGAAAGGACTGGGATCAACCCCCCTATCAAGAGTGCTTCTGTTAATTGGATTAGGCACTTCCCCCTCCTCTTTTGTGAATACTGAGCAGAAATATTCATTCAGTATCCCTGCTTTTTCACTGTCCCCCTCTGCCCACCCACCGTTCATTCTATTCAGCCTCACTATCCCTCCCTTTGTCTTTCTAAGTGGGCTAAATTTCACCTGGTGCAACCCCCTGGGATGTCATACCACCCTCTATGACCATTTGCCTCCCCAACACAGTACCCAGGAAACCTTTTGCCACATTCCGGACATTTTACATTTAATGACTATATCTAATAATATGCTCACAACACCATTGTTTGCAAACAACAATAACAACAATTTATTTACATGGGGATTAAGGCTTAGGAACAGAGAAACACAGGAGTAGAGGTTATGCAAGCAATATCATTATTATTTACAATATTTATAATCTAATTGGGTTTGTTTAGATTGTGCTGGTGAAAACTCTCCAGCTGGGTGGTAACCTGTTAGGCAGATTAAAATGTAATCACACATTTAGCCAACACTAGATGACCAGAGCCCTGGCTATCTAAACTAAACTGCATTAAATCAGATGGAAACACAATATTTCACTTTGCCCACATGGGCACCAGTTCCCCAAAAGTTAGTATGAGACCACGAAATCCCACACACTTAAACCTGGGTACCCCATTACCAAGACAGTCCCTTGATGGTTTCAGGCCTGGTGGACGATGCAGCTGTTCATTGGCTGGTTTGAGTAGCAGAAAATTGCAATTAGATTTCCCAACAACAGATAATTTATTTACAGTGTTTTTCTGGAGTGTACAAGGATTGCCCTACATGTTGCAGCTTGGACACACTGGTAGATGTAACCCGCCGTTACACTGAGTTGAGCCCAATTGGAATGTTGAACATTCGTCACATTTATAGAAGGGATAGTGCCTTCCACCAGGGGCCAGGATAGACACCCTGGTCAGTTTGCTTCAAAAAACAGTTATTTCCAGGTAAAAAAGTCAAATCCAAAAGACTTAGGGTCTCAGTCCTATTTGTGGTACATGGCTGTAGCTTGCAGCTCCACTGGATGTCTTGACTGGATAATTCAGAACACACTGGACCTCCCAGGCAAAGTCAGGATGAGCCCCTGTACTGAGTACTCCCCTTCCAGTCCTATAGGCTCCGTGGTAGACAATGTGTTTCAGCACACATATACCATTAGCTGGACTCACTTTGGTCCTTTAGAACAGTTAGGTCCACCTGCACTGGGCAAGACAGGTACAGCAGATGCAAGGTGCAGACCAATTGGACAGTCTCAAACCACAAAAGGTTCACAAGGGTCTACCTGCGCTGGGCTGAGGTTAGGCACAGCAGGATGCAGGGTGCAGACTAGATCTACAACATGGATTTATTTTATTTATTTATTTAGTTAAACATCAGTTTAAAAACCTTTGAGCCAGAGGCTCATTTACAAAGGTACCTCGTCACAAAGAGGACATCAAAACAGTAGTACAAGGGACACAGTACTTACAAACAAAAAAGTTACAGTTCAATTACAATTTTGTTACAATAGAGTACAATCTCCAACGAGCAAAAGATAACAAAAGGTGCAAAACTTATGGTCGGGGGAGAGCTGGTGGGGGTAGAAGGGAGGGAGATGGGGAGGAGGAATTAGTAGGGAAAGGAAGGGGGGGAGCCGCTCAGTGAGCATTGTCAAACAGAGTATATATATATATATATTTATTTTTTTTTACACTAGGCTAGCGGCAGTTGCATTTGCGAGAGCTAAGCAGGAAGTTTCTGAGCCTGGGCTTAAAGCAAGCTAAGGTTAGAGAGTTTGAGACACTGGCAGGGAGGGAGTTATACCAGTGGGGCGCACGGTAGGGGAATGCCCTCTGACCTTGTGAGGTCCTGGCTCTCGGAATAACTAGGGTAGCTCTTGACGAGCTGCACGTGATCAGGGTCAGTGCAATACGGCGAATGGAGTTGGATAGACCTATGGGGGATAGGCCATGCAGGGCTTTAAAGGTGAGCTGGCACGTCTGATACATGAGTCGCTCTTCCAGGTTGAGTAGGGTAGCCAGGGTGTACAGCTCACATGTGTGAGTGAGTCTGGGAGCACCAGTGATAAGTCTGCAGGCCTTATGTACTGTGAGACAAACCTTGTTGAGGGCAGTCTGATCTGCTGAGCCATAGACCGGAAGGCCATAGTCAATGAGAGACATGACAGAGGAGGTGACAGCCAGGCGGAGGGCATCAGGAGGGAGGCATTTCTTGTGCCGGTAAAGAATGCCTAGCCGTGAGTTGGCGACAGAATTTAGGGCAGATATTTGTCCATGGAATGAAAGTGCAGGGTCAAAGGTTATACCAAGATATTTATAGGATTGCACCTGGTCAATGGCGAGATTGGTGTGGAGTGGACAGCTAGGGAAACTTGCTGTACTTATTTTGGGGTGGGAGAAGAGCATCGTTTTGTTTTCTTAAGGTTGATAACAAGTCGGTGCTCAGTGAACCAGGTAGCTGCAGAGTCAAAGACTAGTTGGAGGGAATTCTGTAGCAGCATGAGGTCATTGTGGGAGGCAACGAGAACAGCATCATCAGCATAGAAAGCATCTTACCCGTACAACTGCTGGGTAGGGGAGTTAAGAAAGAGTGAGAATAGTAGGGGTCAAGAATTGAGCCCTGCGGCACCCCAGAGCAAGGGCATGTTCAGAGAGAGTACCGCTGACTTTCACACATTGGAGTGGGCGGAAAGATAGCTGGTGCACCAGGAAACAGGTCCTGAGGCAAAGCCTATTAGGTCGAGGGTGGAGAGCAAAGAGGATGCGAAACAGCATCGAATGCTTTAGACAGGTCAATGAATATAGCACCAGCCAGGGCACCAGAGTCCAAGGAGGCATGGAGGAAGTTGGAAAATTCCAGGAGTGCTGTATTGGTACTATGACCTGCTCTGAACCCGTGTTGTTCAGGGCAGAGAACATTGTACTTACAGAGGTAGTCAGAGACTTGGGACGCCACAATTTTCTCTAACGCCTTAGAGAGGGGGGAGAGGATTGAGATGGGTCGGTAGTTACCCGGAAGAGTCCTGTCACCACCTTTATGGACAGGGGTAACTGTGGCAATCTTCCAGGCAGAGGGGAATTTTCTGAGACAGAGTGATTTGTTGAAAATGCATGTAATAGGTGAGAGGACCTAATCCAAGACCTGACGTAAAAGGCAGGGATCAAGTGAGTCATTACCGATGGTGTTACCTTTTAGGGCTTTTAGCAAATAAGGCCTAGCTTCTTGCATGGTGACATGACGCAGGTGGAAAGAGGGGCGGGCAATGGGTGGTGGTACAGATGGAGTAGGTAGACTGAAAAAGTTACCAGGAAGTACTGAGCTAAGGTCGGTAAAGGAGTTATTGAGGTGGGAGGCAATGAGGGCAGGGTCAGAGGAGACTGTACCATTGATGTTGAGAAGAGAAGGAGAGGGGACTGGGAGTGACCATTCAGTTGCTTGATGTTGTCCCAGAAGCACCTGGGGTTCCCCAGGAGGAGGTGAAGAGGCTTGGTAGTATTCCGCCTTTGCTCTATGGATGGCCCAGGTGCACTGGTTATGGGCAGCAGCATAGGACTGCCTGTCAGCTGAATGGCCAGTAGCAACAGCAAGGTGCCAAAGATTGTCACGCTGCTTAAGTTACAGAAGGGTGGTAAGATCCAAGGGGCAAGTTTCACTTTGGACCTCCTAGCAGTTATGGGAGCAAAGATATCACAGGCAAGTTGAAAGTGCTTACAAAGAAGCCCAGGGCCAAGTCAATGTTGGTTGCCCTCAGAGGGGACCAACTGTGTGGGCAAGGAAGCGCTTAAGGTCTATGAGTCCCCAGGCCTAAGCCGCCCGAGATGTGGTTTTGACCGGGGATGAGAGCCGAGGGGTTTCCCAGTTGAAAAGCACAGGCGAGTGGTCACTGAGGCAGTCAGGGAGGATTTGGATGTTGTGGATGCGGATTGGCCTGTTGGTGAGGACCACATCCAGGAGGGTGCTTGTCCCCCCCCTAGGGTTTTTTCTAGTAGGCTGTGAGACCAGTTGAGTTAGGTCAATTGAATCGAAAGCCTCACAGTGGGAGGAAGATGAGGGGCAGAGCCAGTTTATATTCAAGTCGCCCACCAAGATTTGGTCCGACGAGTTGGGTAGGGAGGTGAGGTAGTCAATTAGTGGGCCCAGGGCCTGGGATTGGTTCTTGAGGGGTATGTAGGCTACGGTTAGGAATAATGGGCCTCTAGCTGGGTCCGGGGACAGCTTTAGAGTAAGTGCCTGGGCCTTATGGTCGAGGTCAGGCGGGGGGAGTGGTAGCCCCACGAGAGAATCCTTCAAATAGAGGACACAGCCCCCACCTCTCCTGCCGACATGGTCCAACCGGTGGAGAGTGTAGCCGGGGAGAGAGACATGAGAGTTAGGAGTGGAGGGAGACAGCCAGGTTTCAACAAGGGTAACAACATCAGGTTTATGAAGAGTCACCCAGCAGTGCAGAGAGTCTAGTTTTTTCAGGAGGCTACAGATGTTCATAGAAGCAATGCGCAGCCCAGGAGATTTCAGGGGGAGGACCAGTGCTGCCAGGCCCGGGATTGGGGTGGACATTGCCTGACAGGAGCAGGAGGGAGGAGGCTGATCTGGGGAGTGTACAATGGCGGATAGCTTTCGGACGATTGGAGAGGGGTGATGAAGGAGTGATGAGGGGTGATGACCAAGTGAAAACAGCTACTAGAGAGCAGTAAATGTGACAAGTGAGGTACTGGAGCAAATTGTTCAAACTTAATTAGGTCCCTCTAGTGGCAAAACAATATAAGGAGCTAATGGAGAAGTTGGGTGTAAAAAATTGGAAATAGTTTCAAAATCAGGCACAAAAGTAACAGTTCAGCTCCGTTTGAGCCTGGGCAGCAACTCGAGGTGCTACTCTGGCCGGGATTCATGCGCTGAGCAGGGGAGCTTGTGGCCGTTTCAGAAAAGACACCAGATGGCCAACGATGGTGGCAGCAGCCTGGATCAAGGTAGAAATTACCTGGTGTGTCTCTATACAGTCTCTGGGCATTGGCAGCCCTAATTAAGCAGTTCTCTTTTGTTCTTGCAATGGGGGGGTACAATACTACTCACTCAGGCTCCTCATGGTAGAATCTCTGCAATGAAGGCTCCTGATGTCGTCAGTCCTCTCACAACTGAGGTAGGATCAGCTCTTTCACAGCTGGCTTGATGTCATCAAGTTACAGGTCCACGTCTTTACCAAATGTGGAAGGGAGGGTTAGCACCCGGAGGACATTCTAGCAACCCCCAGGCTAGCAGGTTCTGCGTAAAGTAAATTACTTTAACTTTCACTGCTAAGAAGTTACTAACCCCCTCCTGGCTGGAGGGGCCCAACTAGATCACCTGGCCCAGTTGCATAGCTGGGGGCCTGAGCCCCCATCCTTGGCAGAAGACAACAGGAGAAAGGACTGCTGTGTGACTGAACTTCTCTGCTGGGACTAAAGTAGAAGAACTTTTGTATTTGGACCTTTAATTTAGGGTAAAAAACTAAGATACAAAAACAAAAAAAAGTGTGTGTTTGGGTTAACTGAACTGAATGGGTAACTGAAAAGTCATCTAGGTGTAAATCTCGGGTGACTGAAAGGACTTAGCTGCTGTGAGGTTTAAATTACTTGTAGAAAGATCTGGTAAGTAGGGGGAGTGGCTTAGCTAGAAGGAAGCTACATTTAAAGACTGCCTTAGAAAGATTCTGCTAATAGCTTGGCAGAAGACAACAGGAGAAAGGACTGCTGTGTGACTGAACTTCTACTGGGACTATATTGCCTCCATCCCCCCCCCCACCCAAAGATAGTTCTATTTTTATAGGCACAGGATTTGACTGACAACAGGAACTTCCTGTTTAGGGGCAGGAAGTGAGTGAGCACAGAACCACCAAGGACCCACCATCCTAGAAGGGCAAGAGTAGCTCTCCGGCCCCCTCTAACTGCTGGAGGTCTGCCTCTGAACAAGTAAGTGGTCTACTGAGTAATATAGGATATTCTTGTCTCAGAACAGGACAATCAGGAGCTTAAAGGGCACACAGGCAGAAAGTAAGGAGAGAGAAAAACAAGAGGAAAGAGTAAGGATTGCAAACAGTTAAGGGGCCAGAAATAAGACATGATTGGAGTGGTGCAGTGCAGTGGCTGTGGAGCAGCAGTCTTCCGGGAGATGTTCTGGATGATGCGGTGTTGTCCCATCTGCATGCACCTCTCTGGGCTGAGGGAGGAGGTTGCTCATCTCCAGGCTGAGTTGGCCAGGATTTGTGGGACCTCCTCTTCCATCCAGGGACCACCAGTGCCACTGCCGTTGCCTCAGAGGTTGCCAAGAAAGAGGAGTGGTTGGACCACAGTGGGCTCAGGGAGGGTGAGGGTGGTGGAACAGAGTCACATCCCTCCAGTTGTACCTCTCCACAATTCCTATGCCATTCTGGCAAAGTGTGGTTTCTCTATGGAGGCACCTACAGTGGAGACCAAGGAGGATGCTGGGAACCTCCACAAAGGAGACCCACAGAAGGGTGGCAGGGGACCCTGCAGGGGAAGGAAACAACTCCTGGCGGGGTACTCCATTGTTAGGAAGGTAAAACTGGGCAAAGAAGGGGAGAGGGAGGTAAGGTGCCTGCCTGGTGCCATGGCTTGGAGGGACAGGGAAAGAATCCTCAGGATTGCCAGAGCAGCTGCACAGGGGAGGGAGCTGGATGTCATTGTCCACCTAGGGACAAATGACCTGGCTAAGAAAGGGATTAGAGAAGTGCAGGAAGAGTTTGTGGAATTGGGGAGGGGCCTAGTCAAGTAGCACGCACGGTAACCTTTCAGAGGTGCTACCCATCTATGGCATAGAGAGGCTAGGGTGTTCCATTACCATGGCATTCAATCAGTGGTTGAAAAACTGGTGTGGAGCTCAGGATTTGGCTTCATTGGGGACTGGGGTCCACCTGGGTGATGCAAGCCTATACTGGCATGATGGGCTGCATCTGTCCAGGAGGAACCAGGATCCTAGGTGATAGGTTTAAATGCTTCATTGGCAAGCTTTTAAACTAGCCAAGGGGGAAGGCACTGGAAAGGAGCAGGAAAATCCTAGCCCCCCCAGACAATCACGGTAGTAAGAGTGGCAAACACCAACATGGAGGTGTCGATAGGGAGAAGGGCAGGGGTAAATGGAGAAAGTGACAAAGGCAAGAAGGACAGGGATGAGGCAAAAGGGGGCAAGGCCATCAGGAAATGGAGGGTAATGAGTACCAATGCCCATAGTCTGGGCAACAAGCTCCCTGAGCTGGTGGTCTTAATGGAAGAGGGATGCCTGGATATTGTAGCAGTCACAGAAACATGGTACACAGAGAACCATGACTGGGATGTTAACATGCAGGGTGCATAACTTACAGGAGAGACAGGCAGGGAAGAAGAGGGAGGAGTAGCTCTCTATGTAAGGAAGGATAAAAGCAACTGAACAAAAGAGTAAACAGGGAAGAGAGGAGGCACTGTTGGTCACCTTGGAGACTGGAAAGGCACCACAATCCGCACAGGGGTTGTGTACAGACCCCATGTCAGGGGAAGGAATGGACAAGGATATGATGGAAGGCATTCTTAGAATGGCAGAGACAGGGAGATACTGCTGATGGGAGACCTGAATATGCCAGATGTTAACTGGAGCACATTTGCTGCAGCCACATCCAAAACAGGGCCATTCTTGATGCCCTACAGGTGGTAGGCATTAGACAGCTAGTTTGAACCCACTCGTGAGGGAGCAATCTTAGACCTCGTACTCTCAAGCGGGGCAGTGAGAGGATCTCAGATCTAGAAGTGGGTTGCCATCTGGGGACAAGTGACCATCAAACAGTGTGGTTCACGTTAAACTCAGCTGCAGAGTCAAGCCATACAAAAGTGAAGGTACTGGACTTTAGGAGGGCTGACTTTGGCAGATGTGAGAGTGCCTCAGAAAAGCACTGCTAAACAGGCTAGAAGGAGGTGTGGAGCAACAATGGGGAATTATCAAAACTGCCATCACAGAGGCAACAAGCCTTTGTGTGAAGCAAATAAACAAATCAAAATTAAAGAAAAAGCCACTATGGTTCTCAAGAGAGGTGGCTGTGAAAGTCAGGAAGAAAAGATAGCATTCGGAAGTATAAGGAAACACAGAAGGAGCAGGACAGAGAGCTGTACCAGTTAAGGCAGAAAGAAGCAGGAGGGGAGTCAGAATAGCAAAGGCCCAAACTGAGGAAAGATAGCCAACTCCAGTTAAGAAGGGGATAAAACCTTTACAGGTACATCAGCGATGAAAAGACAAAGGAGGGATAGTGAGGCTGAATAGAATGAACGGTGGGTGGGCAGAGGGGACAGTGAAAAAGCAGGAATACTGAATGAATATTTCTGCTCAGTATTCACAAAGAGAAGGAAGTGCCTAATCCAATTAACAGAAGCACTCTTGATAGGAGGTCAATCCAGTCCTTTCACAGAAGAAAGGGTTCTGCAAGAACTCCTAAAACTGAAGGTGGACAAAGCAATGGATCCTGATGGAATTCAACCAGAATTCTAAAAGAATTAAGGAAGGAACTAGTGAAACCACTGGCTACTCTTTTAATAAATCATGGGAGGATGGTGTGGTACCTGAGGACTGGAGGAAGGCAGATGAATTCCCTTCACAAAAGTGGGACCAAGACAGAGGCAGGAAACTACAGACCTGTCAGTCTGACCTCTGTGGTAGGGAAAGTGATGGAGTCACTTCTGAAGGAAAAGAATAATTGAGTACCTAGAGGTCAGTGGAGCACAGGATCCAAGGCAGCATGGGTTCACAGCGGGAAGGTCATGTCAGACGAATCTAATAGATTTCTTGACTGGGTGACCAAAGTAGTAGACCAGGGGGCTGTACATGGCCTACCTAGACTTAGCAAGGCATTTGACACAGTCCCACAAAAGATTATTAGTCAAATTAACCAGCCTGGGAGTGGGTCCCAGGGTGGTAGCCTGTAAACATTGGCTGGACAACAGGACACAGAAGGTAATTGTAAATGGAGTCCACTCTGAAGAAAGGGCAGTTACCAGTGGGGTACCACAGGGTTCAGTATTGGGTCCAGTCCTTTTTAATGTCTTCATCAGTGACATTGCAGAGGGACTGGAAGGAAAAGTATGCCTTTTTGCAGATGACACAAAGATCTGCAACAGGGTTGATACACAAGGAGGCGTGGAAAGAATGAAAAGGGACTTGGCAAGGTTGGAGGAATGGTCAGATGTATGGCTGCTAGGATTCAATGCAAAAAAGTGCAAAATAATGCACCTGGGAAACAAGAACCCAGGGGAAGAATACACAATGGGTGGGGAGGTAGTAACAACAACAAAAATGGAAAGGGACCTGGGGGTAATCATATCAGATGACCTTAAGGTTAGCAGTAGGGAGGGCCGGGGGTATACTGGGATGTATAGGGAGAGGCATCAGCAGCAGAAAACAGGAAGTTGTTATCCCTCTGTACAGACAGTTGGTGAGACCCCATCTGGAATACTGTGTCCAGTTCTGGAGACCCCATCTCCACAAGGACATAGACAGGATAGAGGCAGTCCAGAGGAGGGCAACTAAAATGGTGCAGGGTCTGCAAGAGAAGCCATATGAGGAGAGACTAAAGGAGCTTAATATGTATACCCTTGAGGAAAGAAGGGAGAGGGGGGACATAATAGAAACTTTCAAGTACCTCAAGGGAATCAGCAAAGTCCAAGAGGGTAACATCTTTCAGAAAAAGAGACTTGCAAGAACAAGGGGACATGATTTAAAGATAGAAGGAGGGCGGTTCAGGGGCAATGTGAGGAAGTATTATTTCACGGAGAGGGTAGTGGATGCATGGAACAGCCTTCCTGAGGAAGTTGTGGGGTCTAAAACTGTGGGAAGATTCAAGAATGCATGGGACAGACATAAGGCAATTCTTGTGGGGGGCAAGAAGATATAGGCTGTTGGTTAACTAGGATCTACGGCCTATCCTGTATGTAGGGAAATGGGCAGACTAGATGGGCCTAGCGGTACTTATCTGCCGTCAAAGTCTATGTTTCTATGTTGTGCGGGGCTCCCACTCGAATATGAGAATTTGTGAAAACCTGGTCTTTTATGGGGCTCTCCTGCCACTCCTGATTGGCCGAAGCTATTGGATACTTAGCCTCCAATTGGCTGGAGGGCCTGTCAATCAAGAAAATGAATTAAGCAGGAACCTCACTCGATGCACAGTTGTTTTACCATTTTGGTGCCTGAAATTAGGTCCCTGCAGTTCCCCATGAGTACTTGGTAGTTTCCCTTGAGCATTGGCCAATGTCCCACAATTCCTGGCTTTAAAATTCTAGCTTTCCGATTGGCTCTGGCTGCTTGAAAATGGCTGCTGAGCACACAGTCCCTTGAGCAGAATGGATACAGTCCCCAATAAAGTGCTGGTGCAGCCAGAATGTTTTAAATAATTGCCCAAATGCCCCACAGTCTAATAGCCACTGATGTGTCCTTGCTGTTGCTGCCCAGAATTAATTATTTGCTCAGTCCATTTTCCTGTTGCTGCTGCCAATATTTAAGAACGTCTTGCAGCAGGCAAGCTATCTCTCTGAGTCCCAACATTCTACTGGTGCAGCTAGGAGTAAAACATTTATTTGTTTAAACATTGTCCCCATCATTAACACTTCCACCAAACACTGACAGCAGTTACATTATTAATTTAATTATTTCTTCTCCCTGTCGGCAATGGCCAAAAATCCAGCCTTCCTGAGAGCAGAAGAGACCCTTATGAATATTATTGCAATCTGGGCTCTGGGCTCATTAATATTCATAATCTCTGATCGTAGGCACTTCGTGGATCTTGTTTAAATATTTTTAAGAGCAGGCGATCACGGTCCTCCTTGTGGTCACCAGGTCCCACTTAGCATGTGGGGATAATGGGACTGCCGAAAAACTCTCCAGTATGACTGCAAGGCAAGTGGTCAGGAGATCAAGAGAGTGCCTTAGAAAAGCACTAGCAAATAGGCTAGAAGGAGGGGTGGAGCAACAATGGGGAAACATCAAAACTGCCATCACAGAGGCAACAAGCCTTTGTGTGAAGCAAATAAACAAATCAAAATGAAAGAAAAAGCCACTATGGTTCTCAAAAGAGGTGGCAGTGAAGGTTAGGGAGAAAAATATAGCATTTAAGAATTATAAGGAAACACAGAAGGAGCAGGACAGAGAACTGTACCAGATAAGGCAGAAGGAAGCAGGAGGGTAGTCATAAAAGCAAAGGCCCAAACTGAGGAAAAGGTAGCCAACTTGGTTAAGAAGGGGGATAAAACCTTTTATAGGTACATCAGAGAGTGTAGAAAGACAAAGGGAGGGACAGTGAGGCTGAACAGAATGGACTGTGGGTGGGCAGAGAGGGACAGTGAAAAAGCAGAGATACTGAATGAATACTTCTGCTCAGTATTCACAAAAGAGGAGGAGGGAGAGATGCCTAATCCAATTAACAGAATCACTCTGGATAGGGGTGTCGATCCTAGTCCTTTCACAGAAGAAAGGATTCTGAAAGAACTCCTAAAACTGAAGGTGGACAAAGCAATAGGGCCTGATGGAACTCACCCCAGAATTCTAAAAAAATTAAGGAGAGAACTAGTGACTCCACTGACTACCCTTTTTAACAAATCATGGGAGGATGGTGTGGTACCTGAGGACTGGAGGAAGGTGGATGTGATATCCTTTCACAAAAGTGGGAGCAAGACAGAGGTAGGGAACTACGGACCTGTCAGTTTGACCTCTGTGGTAGGGAAAGTGATGGAATCACTTCTGACAGAAAGAATTATTGAGTACCCAGAGGCCAGTGGGTCACAGGAACCAAGGCAGCATGAGTTCACAGCAGGAAGGTCATGTCAGACAAATCTAATTGATTTCTTTGACTGGGTGACCAAAGTAGTAGACCAGGGAGGGGCTGTGTACATGGCCTACCTAGACCTTAGCAAGGCATTTGACACAGTCCCACACAAAAGATTAATAGTCAAATTAACCAGCCTGGGAGTGGGTCCCAGGGTGGTTGCCTGGGTAAAACATTGGCTGGACAACAGGACACAGAAGGTAATTGTAAATGGAGTTTACTCTGAAGAAAGAGGGGTTACTAGTGGGGTACTGCAGGGGTCAGTACTGGGTCCAGTCCTTTTTAATGTCTTAATAAGTGACGCTGCAGAAGGGCTGAAAGGAAAAGTATGCCTCTTTGCAGATGACACAAAGATCTGCAGTAGGGTTGATACACGAGGAGGCATGGAAGGAATGATAAGGGACTTGGCAAGGTTGGAGGAATGGTCAGAAGTATGGCAGCTTGGATTCAATGCAAAGAAGTGCAAAATAATGCACCTGGGAAACAAAAACCCTGGGGAAGACTACACAGTGGGGGGAGAGGTAGTAACAACAACAAAAATGGAAAGGGACCTGGGGGTAATCATATTAGATGACCTTAAGGTAAGCAAGCAACGTGAGAAGGCAGTAGGGAGGGCTGGGGGGATACTGGGATGTATAGGGAGAGGCATCACCAGTAGAAAACAGGAAGTTGTTATACCTCTGTACAGACAGTTGGTGAGACCTCATCTGGAGTACTGCATCCAGTTCTGGAGACCCCATCTCCGCAAGGACATAGACAGGATAGAGGTAATCCAGAGGAGGGCAACTAAAATGGTGCAGGGTCTGCAAGAGAAGCCGTATGAGGAGAGACTTAACGAGCTTAATATGTATACCCTTGAAGAAAGAAGGGAGAGCGGGGACATGATAGAAACTTTTAAGTACCTCAGTGGATTCAACAAAGTCCAAGAGGGTAGCATCTTTCAGAAAAAGAGTTGTGCAAGAACAACGGGACACAATTTGAAGATAGAGGGGGACGGCTCAGGAGCAATGTGAAGAAGTATTTTTTTCACAGACAGCATGGTGAACTTATGGAACAGCCTTCCTGAGGAGGTTGTGTGGTCTAAAACTGTGGGTGAATTCAAGAACGCATGGGACAGACATAAGGCAATTTTTGTGGGGAGTAGGAAGAAATAGGCTGTTGGTTAAATAGGATCTGCAGCTTATTCTGTAGGTAGAGAAATGGGCAGACTAGGTGAGCCAAGCGGTCCTTATCTGCCGTCAAAGTCTATGTTTCTATGCTAGTGCCTGGATGATCCCTGCTGTACCAGAGTGCAAAGGCTAAGTGGGTGATCGCACTTCTACTTTTCAGAGCCTCCCCAGGGCTGGATATTACACTGGGGCTAAGCTGGGGCTACCAGGGGCACTGAAAGAGCTCGGGCAAGGACTGGGGAACCAAATAAAATAGTAGGAATTTGCTGGTGGCACCAAAGAGGAGAGCAAATGGGAGCTACTGGGCTACAGGTAAGCCCACAAACTGGTAGGGGGGGTTACACATGGGGCCATATTTTTAATGCCCCCCCAGACTGCCACAAGCCTGGGTGCACCAATCATAAAATGCACAGGGCTTGCGGCAATCTCCCAGAAGGCAATCAGGATTTTCACTCCTGTGTACCAAATGCCTCAAGTTAGACCAGCTGCCCCCGGTCTAACTTGAGGCATTCAGTGGACCATTGTTATGGGGCATGCACCAAATATTTGGCATAAGCTGCCATAAATTGAGGAAAGTGTCACAACTGCACCAAAGAATATAAAAAAGCGTGTGCAGTTGTGGCAAAGGTGTTTGGCACAGCCGCACCATGAAATGGGTTTGAGGCAGAGCTGGATGCAAGCCCTGCATCACCCTTTGAAAATTCATCCCATGGTGTTCAAGCGTCGTCGGCAAAGTCTACAATAATGCCTAGGTTTCTTACCCTATACATGGTTGCCAGAGTGGTGCTGTTTAAAGATAGTCACGCAGCCACATCTCATCTGGCAGCCAACCTACAAGAAGCTGGTTCTACCAGTCATAACCCCATCTTGGGTGGGTTTAACCTCAGCCAGCTAGAGCCTATACAGTCTGCAATCTACTGAAGGCATTGCTCCAGAATCAAGACTGCTGCCTGCCCAATCAGTGTAAAGGACATGTGCAGCTGAGTGCCATCTGCATAACAGTGTAAACTCATGGCGTACCATCTAACTCATCACAGTCATAGCATATATACCATGAATAACATGAGTGATATAACCGACTCTTGTATAATTCCACAGCTGACCACAGATGGCCATGGTGGAAAAGTTCCCTTCGTGACCATCTGTGATCTGTCAGACAGCAAAGACTCACACCACGTCAAGGTTGTCCCGGAGACCTTCATATTCTGCAAGACATTCTATCAGCACCCCATGATCCATTGTGTCAGATGCTGATTAAAGATTGAGGAGGATGAGTATAGATCATGCACCCCTATCTTTGGCAGGAGCAGGTCAATGAATACCTTTACAAGAATGGTCTCTGTGCTATGGTGAGGCTGGAAACCTGACTGGAATAGCTTGTAGAGGTTACATTTCTCTAAATTATCATTGAACTGCATTGCCACAACCTTGTCGATCACCCTCCCAAAAAAGGGAAGGCTTGAGACAGGTCTGTAGTTCACTAATACTTTTAGGTC
Organism: Neoceratodus forsteri; assembly: GCA_016271365.2. Classification (NCBI taxonomy): domain Eukaryota; kingdom Metazoa; phylum Chordata; order Ceratodontiformes; family Ceratodontidae; genus Neoceratodus; species Neoceratodus forsteri. Next base: position 1,102,482,604 of record CM057451.1, read on the forward strand.
CATTGATTCATAGAAAATGATGGCAGGAAAAGACCCACATGCCCATTTAGTCTGCCCACCCCACCCTACCTATGATGCACTGGCCTTAGTAGCCATCCCCCCTCCTTTGTTTCCGCCACCCTTTTTCTAACTAATCCTGTATGCCTGTCCCATCGGTCATCCCATCAGCCCAAGTCCAATCACAGTTAGTTTTGCAAACCTCAGTAACATCAACCAATGATGTCAGCATCCTCCAGTGCTGTGGTTATAGCCAATCATGTTTTTGAATTTCTACTGAACTTTTCTTTTTTTTTTTACTAAATCTGTGTCAATGCGCTCTGCAGAGTGGGTATAAATCCACTGCCCACGTGTCGCATCTGGAAATGAGTCTTGTCTCAGTGTGCCTTTCACACTGGTCAGTTGGGAGCAAAAGAAAACAAGTTGCTTGCTCCTGTGGACTCAGAATCAGGCTTCTGTGGGTGAGTCCTTATTTATCTGAGTCCGAGGGTGATTGCTGGATTTGGAGGGGGGGTCTAATTTGAATAAGAACAGTCCATCCAGCCCTAGATCAAACTTCCCTAGGGCAGGGATGCAAGAAAGCAGGGGGTTGAGATAAGACAGAGGAATGGGGGGCACAAATCAGGTAAGTAAGGGTAAAAGATTAAAGGAGCTAAGGAATGGTGAAGGTAAAAAGGAAAGATGTGGGTTGGGGGAAATTCAGGGCACAGCACAGGCAGGAAAGTGGGGAGAAGACAGGAGGGGAGTAAGGTATGGAGGGCCATGTGTGCCAATCCACAGTCTTGGAGACAAAATTCAAGACCTGGAAGCCATCACGGCAGAGAATGAGCTGGATTTAGTGGCCAGAATGGAGTCATGATGCTCTGAGCACCATGACTGGGACATGGCCATACCTGGGTACTCTCTATTCAGGAGAGACAAAGCAGGGAGATGGGGTTGTTTCATGTGTGAGGGAAGGAATCTAGGCCACAGTGGTATGGGGGTCGTGGAGGAAAAGGAGGGGCTGGAGGTGCTGCGGGTCATACTGGAGACAGGCACTGGGGATGCTGTTTACTGGGATAGCGTAGAGGCCTGCAGCAGACGGAGGCAAGCTGGATAAGGCACATGGGGAAGCCATCATCAGAATGGCAAATAAGAAAAGGATACTCCACCTGATAGGCAGGCAGTGCAGTGCACGCAGGACTGGGGTCACATGACTGGACCTGGATAGGCCCGGCAGTAACCGAGCCACTGCATTCTGCACCAGCTGCAACCTGCGGAGGGTCCCTCCCGTGACCCAAAAGTAAAGAGAGTTACAGTAGTCAAGCCTAAAGGTAACAAAAGCATGTACTAGTGTCGGCAGGTCTTCAGGCGGAATGAGGGGCTTGATCCCAGCGATATTCCTCGCTGATGAAAACCATTTTTGACAACAGAAGACACCTGATCTTTGAGTATCAATCTCCTGTCCAGGATTACACCAAGATCGCACACCCTCAGGGAGGCCACCAATGGAGTAGACCCCAAGGAAAGGCCTGTGGCAGCTTCAGGTGCCCTCCCATCACGCCTGCAACCTGCCTCAATCACCAGCACCTCCGTCTTATCCAGGTTCAGTCACAACCAGCTGGAGCACCACAGGCTGGAAGGCTGCTGCTGCAAAGAAAGTTCTGATTGAGTCACTTTGGGCCTCAGCCATGCAGAAGGAAATGCAACAGACCCACTGGAAAGAAAGTTAAAGTTCCTTCAATTGCAGGTTCAAAGCAAGTGGCAGCAGAGTCATCAGAAACTGCAGGAGGTCTGACCCCTCACTGCCTTCTGGCAGATCCACCAACCTAATACTGGAAGCTCTATGAATATTCTTAAGGGCATGCAGTCTGTACCTTAGTTGTTAGTGCTCCTGGGGAAGCTTTCTGGTTGTAGCAAGCAACTGAATAGCATGATTATTAACCACTGAAATGGTGGCCGCCTGTATTTTTTTTTCTATAAGTAGTATGTACGTTTTTCGGCGTTTGTTCACCGACCCTGTGCGTCCCAGTGTCATGAGTGCGTGTGGAGGCACATGCATGCCATGCACTATGGGATACCCCACCCTACCTGTTGCACTGTTACCAGCTGCGTCTGTCACCGGACATCCATCTGGTGATGGCAGGACTACGGGCAGGTGACCCCGCTCCCAGGAAAGAAAAGCCAGTGCTCAATCCTGCTCCCACCCCCACCCCTATGCAGGCACCCCGACAAGCTGAGGTCATTCCCAAACCTGGGTCGCCAGCATAGCGCAAGGTAAGGCCTCCAGCACCTCAGCCCTCAGTGCCACCGGGCCAGCTGGCCACCTATATTTTAACATCTTGCTCTCCCCTATTTTAGAATTGGTTCCACCTTCTCGTCTATGGCCTGCATAGACAGCATCAAAGATTGCCTCAGGGGATCAGCAGCAGCACGGGAAAGCTGCATCATTTGGCTGGAGGCCTGTCTCCCAGACAGTGGCTGCCCTTTTGACCCTCCTACAGCGGTATCTTTAGGATAAGCCATGTCCAGTTTTATATCCGCAGGCACAGCAAAACCAGCTCTTTTGAATAGGTGTAAAATGAATCTCTTTACCAAGCAAACAAGTAGATTTCATCTTGAGCAAACTGGGATCAGCAAAGCTCCAAGAAACTGCATCTTATCATCAGCAGTGCTCAGTACTGACCCACCACTTGAGACTAAGTTAATAAGCATTATGAAGGTAAACACAATTGTTTGTATAATTTACTCTTATCTGTCAGCTCTAGGGCATTCATATCTTCTCCCTTGAGGGGTGGAGATCGCATCCCAGGAGGATCTAGGGACTCACAACTCTGAGTCTCAAAACATTGAAAGCAATGTAAAAAAGTTCGTAAATATCACCATGAAGGTAAGGAGAAGTAGGTATGGGGGGAAGATTCAGGAGGGAGATGAGGAGGCACTTTTTCACCGAGAGAGTGGTGGCCATGTGGAAAAAGTTGCCAGAGGTGGTGGTCTCCCTGAAAGTGGTGGATATCTTCAAGACAGGAAGAGACAGAATGAAGGCAAAAGTTGCTGAGGGGGGGCAGGTAAGGGAGGAGTGGGGAACTGAGGAGGTCACAGGGGATTTGGGGAAGGGGACAGGTCCCACTGTAGACACAGAGGAGACCTGCACAATCGAGCAGACAAAATAGACCATAAGACCTTTATCTGCTGGCATCTTCATATAACCCCCCACTTCCCGTTGGGGATGTTCTAGGTTCTAGCCCTGGTTTTTCCCTTTTTTTTTTTTTGTCACCTCGGTCCTGAAAAAGCAAGAGTTAATTCCACTATGCTCTTAGGCAGAGCTCCATGTGGGTCAGGGGGTTTCAGTGGGGTGTGGGGGGGGAATTTAACCTGGGATTTTTGTTGGGCATGGAGTCCTGCCAGGGAGTCGTTGGTGGGAGTGGAAGTGAGTTCAGGGCCGGGCGGGGGCTATTGCTCGCTCTGGCCCCAGGCCAGCTGGGCCAAAGTTCACAGCTGTTAGTGCAGCAGGTCAAGAGTAGAGCAGCCCAGGGCCACATGTAGCATCAGTCTAGGCTTGCATCACTGCTAGAGAGAAGCAGAGGTTGCAGTGGTAAGGTGTTAGAAGGGCCAGGTCTCAAGCCTACGGCCAGCTCTTCGAGGAGAGTCAGCACGGTAGCCGGGAAGTGCCGTGGAGGAATGCTGCTCTAGGAGCCCTTCAGAGCAGGTGATTGAGGAGGGACATGTGCCTCTGCATCTAACAGGGACAGTTGCTTCACTGAGTACTCCATTGGTTTATTGGGGTCCATAGTTGGGTACCTTGTCAGCCCTCAATCTGTCCAGACTGCATGTGCCCTCAGGACCTGGGAAATGAGTGAGGTGTGTAAGAGAAACTAGCCCTGAAAGTGGTTTTGAGCCCGTGGAAAAATGCTTAGGCTGCCAGGTCTGGGGACAGCGTGTGATGGTGAGCTGCCTGCCAAATTGAGACCATAGTGGTCCAGAAATGCTGCCAAGATTGTGAGGCCACCTCAGTCCAGGAATCATCCTTGCTTCAAGGCCATGTTGGCCACGAATGTAGTAGCTGCTGCCTCCACTGATTCACTCTAAGTCCCCAGAGCACTGAGTTGGTTGAAATAAATCATTGGGATCCCACTGTTTTAATTATTTGTGTGTACACATAGAAACATAGATTTTGGTGGCAGATAAGGACAGCTTGGCCCACCCAGTCTGCCCTTTTCCCTACGTATTGGATAGGCTGCAGGTCCTAGTTAATCAACAGCCTACTTCCTTCTACCCCGCACTAGAACTGCCTTATGTCTGTCCCATGCATTCTTAAATTTCCCCACTGTTTTTGATCCCATGACCTCCTCAGGAATGCCGTTCCATGCGTCCACCACCCTCTCCATGAAAAAAACACTTCCTCACATTGCCCCTGAGCCACCGTCTCTATCTTCAAATTGTGTCCCCTTGTTCTTGCACATCTCTTTTTCTGAAATATGCTACCCTCCTGGACTTTGTTGATTCCCTTGAGGTACTTGACAGTTTCTATTATGTCCCCCCTCCCTCCTTTCCTCAAGGGTATACATATTAAGCTCTTTTAGTCTCTCTTCGTATGGCTTCTGTTGCAGACCCCACACCATTTTAGTTGCCCTCCTCTGGACTGCCTCCATCCTGTCTATATCCTTGTGGAGATGGGGTCTCTAGAACTGCATGCAGTACTCCAAATGGGGTCTCACCAACTGTCTGTACAGAGGGATAACAACTTCTTGCTTTCCACTGGTGATGCCTGTCCATATGCACCCCAGTATCCCCCAGCACTCCTTACTGCCTTCTCATATTGCTTGCATACCTTTAGGTTTACTGATATGACTATGTAACCCCCAGGTGGTGCTATCCCAAGGGCTACTACCCCTGCCTGCTTGACTACTGACAGGTTGAGTGGCCTAGGTTCTATGGCGAGTGCCTCCACCCAGAGGTCAGGGTTTGTAATGGTTGGTCTAGTTTGGTCACAGCCCTCTGGGACACTGAGACCCCCTTCTAATCCCTCTAATGGCCCACACAATGCACAGGAGTTACAGTACCAATACCCCACATGTACACACTGTACATTCATAAGGTACCACTTACCCTCGAGACTGATTCGCAGGTTCATCTCTGAGGACCCCCTGAAAAATAAGGTTAAGCAGCATACACAAACCAATACAGTGCTTGGCATGAAGGTACTGATACTTCAGACAGCTTAAAGTTTAACAACAACAACAAATCTGATTTATTTAGGGAACAGTAACACGGGAGGGGGAAATCAGGTTAATTGGTGGCATTAAATCACAGTACTGTGCACACATACAGGTTCTGAAAAGTCACACTCTGGGTACCCAGGTTGGGGGGGGCTAGCCAGGTCCGTTGCCCGGGGTTGGCCGGCAAGTGTAGATGGATAGGGCCCTGTAGAAGTAAATATATGCACAACACCTAATTGTAATCCGGAGCCTGATGGCTCAGTCCATGAAGCAAAGAAACAACAAGAATTAGATGACACACTTGTGATTGAAAACAGGTTGCAGGGGAATACCCTGATTTGTACTCACAATACCCAAACTGAGAACCGGATGGTGGATGTTCTTCTGGATTGTCAGAAACAGCAGGGCATGGAGACAAGGTTCTTGTAACTGGACCCCACTGCAGTTTATAGCAAACGGATTTAGTTTGAGACAAGTTGGAGTTTGCTTCCAGCTTCAACACACAGAACACAGCACAGGGGATTGGAAATAGCGATTCCCCACAAGCATTATGCACATTCATATGTAAAAGGAAAGTACTATGCCAGGCAGGCTGCTCCTCGATCCTGATCGCAATTACTGCAAGATACCCGGGAGCACACACAGCAGCTTCAGTTCCTGACAGGCCGAGCGCGATTCAGCAATTTCTCCAGTCTTCTACAGGGTGAGCCTGGTTTCCACACTTCTAGTGTTTCTTTCTCCTCACAACTTGGATTCAGTCCAAACTGGCACTCACAAAGGCTGCAGACCAAAACTCAGGGCCTCACACATGCTTCCCGTGCAAAACTATACACTGCAGAAGCACACAGCTCCTTCTCTCTTCACTGCCACAACTGATCTGATCTTTCCAGTCACAGAGCAGGGCATTTCCTTTAGCTCCACACTATGCTGTTGGTTGGTTCAGCTGCCACTCACAATAAGACTCCCTCTGTTGGTAGAAAAGTGCCAAGGTCAAAACTACATTTCCCAGAGTCACTGCCCATACAATCCCCTTGTGGCTGGCTCCAAATTAAGAGTCCAAGTTCTGATTCGTCCACTGGCTCCATTTAAGGGAACCCTTAACCCAAATGGCCTAGCACAGCAGTTTAGGTCCAAAATGGAGGGGTAACACACACAGAGTTCCAGCTGCAAGAAAGGCAGGTTAGACAAACTGCATTGTACTTAACACTCAACTGGTTTCAGGCAAACAGTTACATCTTTCATTTAGGCTCCCTCTACGCTCTTAGTGACTGCAGAAATGGAGTGATTTCTCTGCAGCTCGGGCAGGATTCAAGCATTAAATGCACAGTCCCCCCATACAAACTAATTAAGTCTGCAAGCAGACAGCTCTTAAAGAGACAGTACGTGGAGGCTCAAATAGCACTCACTTGGAACCACATTTAAACAGCTCAGACGCCGAACACCGCGCAGACTTGGAGCACTCAGGCAAGCTCCTGGAAGACTTTTGGGAACCCCCATTTGCAGGGGGGTTACAACTACCCCCAGCTTCCTTTCCATTTTTGTTGATAATAACATCCCTTCCCCCCATCATGTACTCTTCCCTTGGGTTTTTGTTTCCCAGGTGCATTACTTTGCACTTCTTTGCATTGACTCTAAGCTGCCATACTTCGACCACTCTTCCAACCTTGCCAATTCCCTTCTCATCCTTTCCACACAACCCCCTTGTGTATCAACCCTGTTACAGATCTTTGTGTCGTCTGCAAAGAGGCATACTTTTCCTTCCAGTCCCTCCGCAATGTCACCTATAAAGACATTGAAGAAGACCGGTCCCAGTATGAACCCTGCGGTACCCCACTAGTAACCCCCCTTTCATCTTAGTGGACTCCATTTACTATTACCCTCTGCATCCTGTTGTCCAGCCAAGTTGTTACCCGGGCTACCATCCTGGCACCCACTGCTAGACTGGCTAACTTGTTTATTAATCTTTTGTGTTGGACTGTGTCAAATGCCATGCTAATGTTTAGGTAGGGCATGTTCACAACCCCTCCCTGGTCCACTACTTTGGTTACCCAGCCAAAGAAATCTATTAGATTCATCTGACATGACCTTCCCACTGTGAATCCATGCTGCCTTGGGTCCTGTGCCCCCCCCCCCGGCCTCTATGTACTCAACAATTCTTTCTTTCAAAAGTGATTCTTATATTTTCCCTACCACTGAGGTCAAACTAACAGGTCTATAGTTTCCTGCCTCTGCCTTGCTCCCACTTTTGTGAAGAGAAATCACATCCACTCTCCTCCAGTCCTCAGGTACCACGCCATCCTCCCATGATTTGTTAAAAAGGGTAGTCAGTGGTGTCCTCTTAGTTCTTTTAGAATTCTGGGGTGAATCCCATCAGGCCCCACTGCTTTGTCCACCTTCAGTTTCAGGAGTTCTTTTAGGACCCTTTCTTCTCTGAATGGACTGGTATCAATCTCCCTATCTTGAGTGCTTCTATTGGTTGGTTTAGGTACCTCCCCCTCCTCTTCCTTTGTGAATACATTTTTTTTTAATTTTATTAGAAAAGTCGGAAGTATATCCTTTGAGCTAAAAGCTCCTTTACAAAGGATCCTCATCATACAATAAAAGGAGGGGGAGACAAGACAGGTGGGAAGATATGCAGCTGTGAGGCATTGTCAAAAATAAATAGTATTAAATACATAGAGTATACAGTATTACAGTAAGGTCAACAATATTACAGAGTTCAGAAAAATTTGGAACACCAGATTATAAGGGATCTCACCCATGATGAGGAGGAAAAGTGCAAAGTCAGAAAGGTACAGGAACTGAATAGTAGTGAGTAGGTAGTGGCAGTGGCACTAGGAAGGAGCCTGGGTCTAACTAGGGTGTGCCACAGAAGAAAGGTGGGAAAGAGTGAGAAGACCCCAGCAGGGTAGCTAGTTGTGGACACGATGTTAACGGGTTAAGGAAGGTAAATTGTGGGATTGTGGGGAGGGGTTAAAGGAGGGGTAGGGAGACAATAGGGGAGGTAGTAGGGTAGAGGGCATAGGCAATGGAATACAGCATGCAATCTGGCCTGGGCCAGGCTTTCAGAGAGCTAGTGCCCATAGGTGACTAGAGGTGGCAGAAGCACTGCTCGGGGGGCATGATGAATTTTTTTAGTTCGGTTTTGAAGTGGCTAAAACTTGTGTGGCTGTTAGCAGAGAAAGGGAGTGCATCGAGCCAGGAGGGAGCCCTTATCGCAAAGGATCGCTTTCCCAAGGCTGTTTTTCTAAAAGACACAGCTAGTGCATGTTTAACAATTCTTCTAGTGGCATGCTCAGCCAGGGCTTGTTGGAATAAGGCTTGTAGAGAAAGAAGTGCAAGACCAAGGAGGGCCGTCTTCCCTAGAAAGCAGGAATGCAGCTTGATCCGGTCTTGGAGAGGGAGCCATTGCATCCTAATATAAAGATCGTATGTATGCATAAGGCAATCAGCACCAAGGACAAATCTGCAGGCTTTATTGAGGGAGGTCTGTATTCTGAAAAGGCTGGTGTCTGCGGCAGGAGCATATACCATGTTTCCATAGTCAAGTATTGGTAAAATTGTACCTCTAACCACCTGGAGCCTAGCCTCTGCTGTAAGGCAGAACTGAACCCTATAGAGGGCACCTAGTTTCCTGTTAATGGCAGTGGTGTGATGGGATATGTGCTTGTCGAAGGAAAGGGCTTCGTCAGTGGTGACTCCCAAATACCGGAATGAGGACACCTGCTCAAGGATGGAGAGAGAGTTGTGGGTAATTGATAGAAACATAGAAACATAGAAACATAGAAGTTGACGGCAGATAAGGACCTCAAGGCCCATCCAGTCTGCCCATTTCTTTTTCTACCTTATAAATGTGCCATCGGCCTTTGCTCTGTCAGTGACCTATCTATTCATAGTCATTTGTATTGCTCCCTTATGCCTATCCCACGCCTGTCTGAAGCCCTGCACTGTATTCATAGCCACCACTTCTTGTGGTAAGCCATTCCATGCATCTACCACCCTTTCTGTGAAAAGAATTTCCTCACATTCCCCTTAATCGGCCTCCTCTAATCTCATGCTGTGTCCTCTTGTCCTGCTATTTTCTTATATTTAAACATGTTAGACTCTTTCACCTTGTTTATGCCCTTAAGGTGTTTAAATGTCTCGATCATATCACTCTCTCCTCCTTTGCTCAAGAGTATACATATTGAGCTCTTAATCTGTCCTCATATGTCTTCTGATGCAGTCCCTGCACCATTTTGGTTGCCCTTCTCTGGACTGCCTCAATTTGGTTAATGTCCTTGTGAAGGTGTGGCCTCCAATACTGCATGCAGTACTCCAGATGGGGCCTAACCAATGTCTTGTACAGAGGGATTATTACCTCCCTCTTACGACTTGTGATACCCCTACTAATACACCTAACACCCCCTAGCCTTACCTACTGCTTTAGAGGTCTGCTTGGATGATTTTAGGTCATCAGTGATGATGATGCCCAAGTCTCTTTCTTCCTTTGTGACTGCTAGCAACTCCCTCCCAGCCTATAAGTGGCTTCAGGGTTTCTCTTCCTATGTGCATGATTTTGCACTTCTTTGCATTAAATCCCAGTTGCTACTCTCTGACCATTCTGCTAGTTTATCCAGATCTCTTCTCATTCTGCCCACCCCATCTGGATCATCTACTCTGTTGCAGATCTTGGTGTTCTCTGCAAACAGACAATTACCCTCTAGTCCATCTGCAGGTCACTAATGAAGATGTTGAATAGGACTGGCCCCAGGACTGATCCCATGAGGTACCCACTTGTGACTTGCATCTCTTCTGACTGTATACCATTTACCACCACTCTCTGTTTTCTGCCAGTCAACCAGTTTGCCACCCAGTTGACCAACTTCTGACCCACCCGAGCCTACCTAGCTTATTTATCAATCTTCTATGTGGAACAGTGTCAAAGCTTTGCTGAAGTCAAGGTAGGCGACATCAACTGCTCCCCTTGGTCCACCACTCTGGTTACCCAGTCAAAGAAATCTATGAGATTAGTTTGACAGGACCTTCCTTTTGTAAACCCATGCTGTCTTGGATCCTGTGCCCCTATGGATTCCAGGTGTTGCACTATCCTTTCCTTAAGGAGTGCCTCCATAATCTTGCCCACTACTGAGGTAAGACTGACCGGTCTGTAGTTCCCCGCCTCCTCCCTGCTACCACTCTTGTGGAGTGGAATCACATGAGCCCTTCTCCAGTCTTCTGGGACCTCTCCTGTGCTCAGAGACTCACTAAACAATTCTGCTAATGGCTCTGCTAGTTCCTCCTTTAGCTCCTTAAGTACCCTGGGATGTATGCCATCAGGTCCCATTGCCTTATCCACCCTGAGCTTAGCAAGCTCTTGTAGGACCCTTTCTTTTGTGAAGGGAGTAGTGCTCACCTCCCTCCCCCCTGTGTCCATGATGCTGAGCTGTGGGCCCTGCCCTACCTTCTCTTCAGTAAATACTGAGCAAAAGTATCTATTTAGGATAGATGCCTTTACAGGGTCCTCGTCCTCACATGCTCCCTTTTCTCCATTAAGCTTAGCAATACCCCCTCTGGACTTTCTCCTTTCACTAATGTATCTATAGAAAGTCTTGTCACCTTCTTTTACTGTTCGTGCTAGTGTTACCTCAGTTTGGGACTTTGCCTGCCTTACTGCCTTACCTGCTTCCCTTAGGGCAGTTTGGTATGCCTCCCTATCTTCATCCCGCTGTGTTCCCTTATATTTTCTGAAGGCCAGCCTTTTGGCTCTGACCTTTTCTGCTACTGTATTTGAGAACCAAAGTGGTTTCCTTCTTCTTTTGACTTCCTTTTCTGTCTAACACAATGGGATGTTGCTTCAAGTATTGTATCCTTAATGCTTGCCCACTTTGCCTGTACCTCCTCACCTGTGTTTCTTTTTGCCAGGGCTAGCTTAACTCTGTTGGCCATCTTATCAAAGTCAGCTCCTCTGAAGTCCCATATTTTTGCCTTGGAATGGGATGATTTAGATGTAATGCTAAATTGAACCATACCATGTGATGGTCACTGGCCCCAGGTGACCTTCTACCTGGAGATCTGTGATCCTTCTTTGTTAGTCAGTACTAGATCTAGGATAGCCCTGCCTCTTGTGGGTTGCTGTACCAGTTATTTGAGGCCCTCCCCCTGCAGGGAATCCACTATGAGTCTAGTTCTGGCAGATGTTCCTGCTGGTATTGACCAATCTGTATCTGGCATGTTGAAGTCTCCCATTATCAGAACCTCCCCTTTAGCTGTCATGTTTTGTATATCTTCTAACAGTAATGTGTCTATGTCCTCCTCTGGTCTGGGGGCCTGTAGACAACCCCAGTTCTTATGGCTGTCCCATTTCCTGTTTCCAGGGTGACCCACAGTTCTTCTGGCTCCTTATGTGTATTCTGAATTTCTGTAGCTTTGATATTTTCATTAACATACAGGGCCACTCCTCCCCCCCTTTTTGCACCTCGGTCTCTTCTGAACAATACATAGCCAGGTACTGAAGTCTCCCAAGTGTGGTTACTGGTAAACCACGTCTCACTAATTGCTACTATGTCCAGTTTAGCCTCTGACATTATTGCCTGCAGGTCTGGGATCTTATTTCCCAGGCTGTGAGCATTTGTGTACATGATTTTCCATTGGCCAGATTTTGGTGTGTTAGTTGTTGGGTGAAGTTTGGCATTACCCCTGTGCATCGTATGGGGAGACAAACCTTTTTTGAGAGAGGCTTTGTTAGCCTCCTCTTTTGGCAGTCCTCGAATAGCATAGTTTTAGTCTTTTTGCTGTAGAGCACCAGCAGACTATCAGTGAGCCAGTTTTGAATCAGGTTGAAGTTGTGCTGGAGGTTCCTGGTGAGTGTCTCTTGACAGGGACTATGACAGAAAATTACTGTGTCCTCTGCATAAAGCAGTATCCCAGAGGTTGGGCAGGCAGCCGGAAGATTATTCACAAAGAGGCTGAATAGAGTAGGGCCAAGGATAGACCCTTGGGGGAACCCAACTGTGACTTTGTGATTCTCAGATACGACTCCATTAATTTTTACTTGCTGGGAGTGCCCAGTCAGGTAGCTGGAGAACCATCTGACTGTATTTGGAGATAGTCCTAGGGCACTTAGCCTAAGGAGCAGTAACTGGTGATTGACAAGGTCGAAGGCCTTGGTCAGGTCAGTGAAGATTGCCCCAACCAAGCTGCCCTGGACAAGTGCCTCATGCACATAGCCAGTGAAATCAGTTAGAGCTGTGCTTGTGCTGTACAATCAGTGGAACCCATGCTGCTGGGGGCAGAGGAGGTTGTATTTAAGTGGGTGGTCCATGAGCTGGTCGGCTATGATTCTCTCAAGCACTTTGGACAGCAGGGACAGGATTGATATTGAGCTGTAGCTGGCTACTAGTCCTCTGTCTCCCCCTTCTAACACTGGGGTGACCAGAGTGAACTTCCAGACAGAAGGGAAGGAGGACATACAGAGTGATAGGTTGAACAGCTTGGTGATGGGAATAATGATCGCTGGTAGTGCGATGTTGATCAGTTTCATATCAAGGCCATCACCTCCCATATGAATGTTCCCTAGGACCCTGGTAATACACTTTCTGGCTTTAGCCACTGTCACCTGTCTGAAGTAGAAATTGGGGCAGCAATTAGAGGGGGACAGTAGATTGGTGGGTGGAATACCGCCATGGGAAGTGGTAGGTCCCGGGGGTAGGAATGCACTATAGTCTGAGAAGGCTTCATTGAATATATTGGCCATGGCAGCATCATCAATAATGATCTCCACCTTATGTTGGAGCTTGGAGGGGGGTGATCTATCGCTGGCCTTGAGGAGGTTCATTATTGAGGCAGAAGTATTCACTCAGGATCCCTGCTTTTTCACTGTCACTCTCTGCCTACCTCCTCCCCTTTATTAAGCCTCACTATTCCTCCCTTGGTCTTTCTTCACTCCCTAATGTACCTGTAAAAGGTTTTATTCCCCTTCTTAACTGAGTTGGCTATCTTTTCCTTGGTTTGGGCCTTTGCTATTCTGACTTCCTTCGCCGCTTCTTCCTCTTTAACTGGTACAGATCTCTGTCCTGCTCCTTCTGTGGTTCCTTATACTTCCCAAATGCTGTCTTTTTCTCCTTAACTTTTTCCGCCACATTTGTTTCTTTCAGACTGTTTGAACCAAATTTAACCAGCATGTTTGTTTCAGCATCCAGCAGGAAGGGGCAACCCTTGGAACATCTTGGCCTGGGTAAACAAGGCCGGAGACTGGAATGTGTTTCTGCTACTGCATGTGCCCCCTCCACACTGACTTACCATCAATACCCCTAGACACTGGGAGGGGGGGATACAATGTGGGGGCTCATCTGGGATATAATTTTTGGGGTGTCCCTAAGGTGGTGTAGACTGTGGATGCTTTGCCTCTGTTTTGCTGTGTCAGGACTTCATTTGGGATTACAAAATTATCATGGTGCTTGAGAGTGGACTGTTCGCACCTTTGGAGTTAATAGTGGTACCAGGGAGTCTGCTGTTAGGGGCCCTCAGTGTCAGTAACATTGGAAAAAAAATGCAAATGACCCAGAAGACATGCTGTGGATTGGACTGTTGGTGCTGTCAGGAGGACATAAGCTTCTTGTGTGGGTGCTGCTGCCCTGAACTGTGCAGGAGCAGGCAGATTAGCCCCATGAGCTGTGGACTGTTTACTGCTTCTAAAGAGGAGACCTGTGTTACAACAATGGCATGAGCACCTAACTCGATGGGAGTGACAGTTCTGCCCAAGATGTTCACCTGGATGTGGGTCCAGGTGGGCAGAACTGCATCAACCTTGGAGTGTGCCTTTTGTCACTCAAGGGCCCTGCAATCCAGATAATGCCCATGTGCAATGACTGTGGAGGGCTGAGTGACAGTTTTGCAGCCTCCTCCATTTCATCCACTTCTGTCACCTCTGATGTTAGTAGCCTGGAGGGTTGGGAGAGTGTGTCTGCCTACAGCACATCACCAGCAGTTTCCCCCCTGTCATCAAGGCACAGGTCAAGAAGCATAAGAAGACCAGGAGCAGTTGTAAATTTTGCAAGTAACATAGAAACATAGACTTTGACAGCAGATAAGGACCACTTGGTCCACCCAGTCTTCCCATTTCCCTACCTACAGTATTGGATAAGCTGCAGATTCTAGTTAACCAACAGACTACTTCCTGCAACCCCCCCACTATAATTGCCTTATGTCTGTCCCATGCATGTTTGAATTCCCCCACTGTTTTAGACTCCACAACTTCTCCAGGAAGGCGGTTCCATGCATCCACCACTCTCTTCGTGAAAAAGAATTTCCTCACATTACCCCTGAGCTGTCCCCTCTCTAACTTTAAATTGTGCCCCCTTGTTCTTACACATCTTTTCTAAAGATGCTACCCTCCTGGACTTTGTTGATTCCTTGAGGTACTTAAAGTTTCTATCATGTCCCCCGTCCCTCCTTTCATCAAGGGTATACATATTAAGTTCTCTCAGTCTCTCTTCATATGGTTTCTGATGTAGACCCTGCACCATTTAGTTGCCCTCCTCTGGACTGCTTCCATCCTGTCTATGTCCTTGCGTAGATGGGGTCTCGAAGACTGCAGCAATTACTCCAGATGGGGTCTCACCAACTGTCTGTACAGAGGGATAACCACTTCCCTTTTCTACTTGTGATGCCCTCCCAATGCATCCCAGTACCCCCTGGCTCTCCTTACTGACTTCTCACATTGCTTACCCACCTTTAGGTCATCTGATATGACTACCCAGATCCCTTTCCATTATTGTTGTTGGTATACCTCCCCTGCTATTGTGTTACTTCTCCTGGATTTTATTTCCCAGGTGCATTACTTTGCCCTTCTTTGCATTGAATCTAAGTTGCCATATGTCTGACCATTCCTCCAACCTTTCCAAGTCCCTTCTCATCCTTTCTACCCCATTGTGTATCAACTCTGTTACAGATCTTTGTGTCATCTGTAAAGAGGCATACCTTTCCTTCCAGATCCTCTGCAATGTCACCTATAAAGGCGTTAAAGAGGACTGGACCCAGTACTGAGCCCGGTACTCCACTAGTAACCCCTTTCTTCAGAATGTGTTCCATTCACTATTACCTTCTGTGTCCTGTTGTGCAGCCAGTTTGCTACCCAGGCTACCACCCTGGGACCCACTCCCAGGCTTACTAACCTGATTATTAATCTTTTGTACGGGACTGTGTCAAATGGCTTGCTAAAGTCTAGGTAGAGCACTATCCACAGCCCCTCCCTGGTCTATTACTTTGGTCACCCAGTCAAAGAAATCGATTAGATTCGTCTGACATGACCTTCCTGCTGTGAATCCATGCTGCTTTGGGTCTGAGCCCGCTGTCCTCTAGGTACTGAACAATTCTTTCTTTCAGAAGTGATTCCATCATTTTCCCCACCACTGAGGTCAAACTAACAGGTCTGTAGTTTCCTGCTTCTGCCTTGCTCCCACTTTTGTGAAGGGGAATCACATCTGCCCTCCTCCAGTCCTCAGGTACCCCCCATCTTCCCATGATTTGTTAAAAAGTGTGGTTAGTGGTGTCACTAGGTCCTCCCTTAGCTCTTTTAGGATTCTAGGGTGAATCCCATTAAGCCCCATTGCTTTGTCCACCTTGAGTTTTATGAGTTCTTTCAGGACTCTTTCTTCTGTAAATGGACTGGCGACAACCCCACTACCCAGAGTGCTTCTACTGTTTGGTTTAGGTAACTCCTCCTCTTCGTCTTTTGTGAATACTGAGCAAAAGTATTTATTCAGTATATCTGCCTTTTCATTGTCTCCCTCTGCTCACCTCCTCTCTCCTTTATTAATCTTCACTATCGCTCCCTTAACCTTTCTATGTTCCCTAATGTACCTATAAAAGGTTGTATCCCCCTTCTTAACTGAGTTGGCTATCTTTTCCTCAGTTTAGGCCTTTGCTTTTCTGACTGCCTTCCCCACTTCTTTCTGCTTTAATTGATACAGTTCCCTGTCGTACTCCTTCTGTGATTCCTTATACTTTTTGAATGCAGCCATTTTCTCCTTAACCTTCCCTGACACCTCTTTTGAGAACCATAGTGGTTTTTTATTCCACTTTGTTTTCTTAATTTGTTTCACACAAAGGCTTGTTGCCTTCATGATGGCAGTTTTGATTTTTCTCCATTGTTCTTCCAGCCCCCCTTTCTGGCCATTTGCAAATGCATTCCTCAGGTATTCACCCATTATGCCAAAATCAGCCCTTCTAAAGTCCAGTATCCTTGTCTTTGTATGGCTTGTCTCCATGGTTGTGTTTATTGTGAAGCACACTGTGCAGTGGTAAGCTTGTTCCCAGATGTCTACTGACTTCTAAATTTGTGATCTCTCTCCATTTGAGAGTACCAGATCTAATATTGTTTCCTCCAAGTGGGTTCCCCACTAGCTGTCTAAGGCATGCCCCTGTAGGCATCGAGAATGACCCTGCTCTTGGATGTGGCTGCAGTCCATGTCGTCCAGTTAACATCTGGCATATGTAGGTCCCCATCAACAGTATCTCCCCTTTTTCAGCCATTTGAGAATGCCCTCTATCATTTTCTTGTCCATTTCTTCCCTTGAGACGGGGGTCTGTATACAACCCCTGCGTATTGTAATGCCATTCCCTGTCTCCAGGTGACCCAGAGTACCTCTTGTCCTCCCCTTTACTTTTTAGTTCTGTAGCTTTGATCCTTCCCTTATGTGAGAGCTACTCCACCTCTTTACCCTCCCTGTCCTTCTGTAGATTGTGTACCTGGTATGTTGACATCCCAGTCATGGTTCTCCATGTACCATGTTTATGTGACTGCCACAATATCCAAGTGTTCCTCTTCCATCAGGGCTACTAGCTCTGGAAGCTTGTTTCCCAGACTATGGGCATTGGTACACATTGCCCTCAATTTAATGTTGGCTTTATCCTTTTTTACCCCATCCCTGCTCTTATTGCCCTTGTCTATTTTTCCTTTTACCCCTGTCCTGCCCTCTGTCAAGCTCTGCACCTCAGTGTTTACCCTACTACCTGCCATGTTTTGTGGGGGGAGGCTTGAACTTTCCTGTTCCTATCAGCACCTCCCCCCTTGGCTAGTTTAAAAGCTTGACAAGGAAGCCTTTAAACCTGTCACCTAGGGAGCATGTTTCCTTCCTGACAGATGCAGACCATCATGCCAGTATAGACCTTCATCTCTCCAGGTGGACCCCCAGTCCCCAATGAAGCCAAAGCCCTGTGCTCTGCACCAGTTTTGCAACCATTCATTAAACTGCATGGTGTGCAGTACCCTAGCCTCACCCCTGCCATAGACTGGCAGCACCTCTGAGAAGGTTACAGAGCTTGCTACCTGTCTGAGGCCCCTCCCCAACTCCATAAATTCATCCTGCACTGCACTGATCTCATGCCTAGCTAGGTCATTTATCCCGAGATGGACAATGATATCTAGTTCCCTCTCCTGTGATGCTGCTTCTGCAATCCTGAGGATTTGCTTCCTGTCCTTCCAAGCCATGGCACCAGGCAGGCACCTTACTTCCCTCTACTCTCTCTTCCCCAGGTCTACACCCCTAACAATTGAGTCCCCTATCAGAAGCTGTTTCTTTCCCCTGTGGTGTCCCTTGCCACTCTTTTGTGGGTCTCCCTTGTGGATGTCCCCAGCATTCTTCTTGGTCTCCACTGAGGGTGTCATCATAGAGGAACCTTGATTTGCCAGACTGACATATGATTTGTGTAGAGGTACAACTCAGGGGCTACGCCTCTGTTCCATCACCCTCACCCTCCCAGACCCTACTGTGATCCATCTACTCTTCACACATGGTAACCTCTGAGGCAGTGGTTGTGGAACTGGTGCTCTTTGGGTGGGGAAGGCCTCCTTAAACCTTGCCAGTTCAGCCTGGAGGTGGGCAACGTCCTCCTTCAGAGCTGACAGTTGCCTGCAAATAGGGCAGCAATGCAGGTTCCAGAATGTCTCCCAGAAAATTGCTACCCCACAGCCAGTGCATTGCATCACTCCCCACATGTCCCTCTTCCTTATAATATACAATGAGTAATATATAATTTTTTTTTTTTTTTGGTGTGTACTTACCCTTCATGCACTGTGCTGGGTAACTAAGAATATGACAGTTCTGCCCCAAGACCTGTTGAGAAAGTGATGTCAGAACCTTGGCTTGAAAGGAAATGCCACAACCACTGGTGACTGTTAGAAACAATCAAATACACCACTGCTCCACCACGCTGGTGAGTGCTGCCCTTTATAGTAAGTCAACCAACACCACAATTTACTAGACCACTGCTCCTACACAAACCACTCTACTGAGTCCAGGGATAAAAACAAACTCACTGCTCAGCCAGCAGGACACTTCTAAAATGTGGCACAAATATCCTTCCAAATCCTAGGTGTCTAGCACAGGAATCAAGCAACTTCAGTTGTATTTCACCCCCTCTGGTTATAAAATTACTACACTTTAATGGAATCCTGCAATTCTCTTCTTAATGTCAATAAAAAAAAATGAAACTTTCTGTAGAAAGCGTAGCTTACCTTCCTAACAAGTCCCCAACAATATTATGTTTTACCAGGTTCCCAGTACCTCAAATGCATTCTAGTTTGTTCTCTGCAGTATAGCAAGTTTCTCAGCTTCCAGCAGAAGCAGGCAAGTCTTTTCTGACTCTGAATGTTGTCTTTTCTGAATGTTTTATTATTATCAATAACAAAAATTGTTCGATATAACTATTTACAGAGGCAGTACAAACAGAGAAAACAAAATCCTTCATCTGAGAGTATCTCTAATTCCAAGTTTCAGTTTCTGTCTCTCACTATAGCAAAAGTATTGCTCCTCTTTTTATAAGTCTTTGCCTGGGAACTCGTTAAGGAGACATCCTGTTTCTTTCAAAATGTTCTTGTCGGTTTCGGTGCAGAGCAGGCTTGCAAACAGAACAGGGTCCCAAGCTGGCCACCTGCCAACAGCTCTGCAAAAGAGTTTGCAAACAAGTCTGAGAGGAGATCTCAAACTGCATCTCAGGTTAACCCCAAATTCCAAAAAGCTTTTTGCAAGCATTTCAACAGTATAACTATATACATTTCAAACAAAGGGATCCTAGTTTCACACGAAGATTCACATATATTTTTATAACCACAGATATGCGGGGGGGACAAAAATAGCAAGTGAAGGTAGAGGGATAGTGAGAGGTGGAGAATTGTGAGACCATCAGAGTAATCAGTTCCTAGGTCTCACGAGAACATTTGGTTGCGCAACCAGATAGACAAGAGACAGAAAAGGAGAGGCTAGAACAGTTCCTTGCATTTAATTCTCCCTGCATAACAAATGGGACAGGGCCTTATTGATCCCTGTTACACACCCACTGTTGGATGGCCAAGGGGTTGGGGTATAGGATGTGGGCTGGCGTTCTCAGCACCTCATCTGATGTCTCCAGATGAGTTTGTGCCAGTTGGATCTCGTGAAGAAACCCCTGGCTTGGCCTCCAAGCAAAACAGTCATTCATTGCAGTTAGCTCCCAAAGAGAAACCTGGGAATACAGCAGCCCAGAAAGTGCCCCAGTTTAGCCCACCAGCAGAGCAGACCGCTGCCAACATGAAAGCCAAGTCGCCATGTGAAAGCCAAGTCTCAGTACACGCTGAGGAACAGGAGGAAGAGGAGGATTTGAGCTGAACTGTAACTCGGGAGGGGGCTCCTCTGTATTCAGCCCAACTGTTCCAGCCATCTAAGGAGCCTCAGCCATCCAAGGAGCCTGAAGGAGAGAATGCGGCTTTGGCCTCATCAACAGCTGCCAAGAAGGGGCAAGTCTAGGAAGTACAACATCAAAAGAGGGAATATGAGTCCAGTGTGTAGCTCCCCCAAGGGCAAGTGCCTAAGATTACCTTACGAAGCATCCCTGAGTGGCCCCAGGCTAAGAAAATCGTCCGCAAATGTGTAAAAAGGGACTTTCCACAATGTGACTATCCGTACTTCTCTGAAAGGTCTGGGGCCATATTGAGAACAAGTGGTCCAACTGGATGTACCATGGACTTTTGCGCAAGGTATACAGGACCCACAACCTCTCAGTGCATAGCAAAACATATCAGTTGCAGCATGTACAACTGATTTCCCAAGAGATCTATGCCCAGAGTGGATTAGAAGGTCTGACCCTCTTCAAGAACTATATAATGATCCGAGACATCATGGAGGGAGAACCAAGTTTAGTGTGTTCTCAGTGGATTCATTTGTCTGGCCCTGTACAAAACCAGATACCAAGTATTATTTTCCTCACTGGGAAGGACACCTTCGGAAGGAGGCCCGTGATAAAGCCCGCAAGTGATCTGCATGGATTATCACCCCCCAACTGTTCCTCCTTGAAAGTGTTGTTGCATCTGTGCTGCTGGATGAAGTCTACCTCAAATTATCGTTTACCTCAGACTTGGGTGAGATAAACACTTTACTTTTTAATTTTTTTATTTTAGCAGGCTCAGTGACAGCTAACTGCGCCTTTGGGACTTTATTTGCCATATTTAATGCACTGCACCATGGTGCAAATGGGGGGATTAGTATATTTTATTATGAACTTTTTGCACTGTTGTCTTTTGTAATGGTTGGTTAGAATATTAATGCTATTTAAAACCCTGTGTTAACGCAAAGCTTTGCTATGAATAGTCTAGTGCACAATTATGTGATACCCCCCCATTTGAGCTGCTTTCTACCTAGAGGTGTAATTTTCACAAGGACAGTGGACTTATGGACTCCATCCTCTGTTACTGGGCGAAATCAGCTCTGCTCTTTTCATTTAACAGGTTAAGTGACTTTGAGACGGTACCAAAATGGAGTTTGCACTAATTTGTGGTGCAGACTGCGGGGGTTCCTCTGTTAACAGTTATGGCATAGGTTGCAATATCAACTGCTAAGAGTTTGTGCTAATTGTCAGGATTGTAATATTAACTGTAAGAGTTTGCATTAACTATGGTTTGTTAAAAGAAAAGTGGTATAGTTGCTACTATTAGAGAGATGTTGGCCACTGTTAGAGACTAGGATTTAAAGTGATCCGGCCACAGATGATTTATTGTTTTTGGTTAATGAATGCTATGGGTTTTTCATAAGATATGATTATGTGTGTTGGGGCATTTGAGCAGCTGGGCAGTATCTGAGCACTCTAGGCAGCAAGCTTTGGGAGCATTAGATAGTATGGGGACTGGGATGCTGCCCCTGTTAGCCAGGCAATCCATCCAAGACGGTACAGGTGGTTAGGTCGACAGGGAAAAGGTTGTGGGAGGTTAACTGCCTTGGGTTTAGTGGTTGAGGAAATGGGAGTTTGTCACAGTTGCAGTGGTGGGCCCAGCATAGCGTGCCTTGCTGTGCATGGAGGAAGTGCATATACCTCCCCATGTAGCCTAGCAGGTAGCTGTGGCAAATGCTCACAGGGGTCAGTGAGTGTTTAAGTGGCGGAAGGAATGTAAACCCCCTGTTGGGGAGGTTCTAGGTTCAAGTCCCAGTTTTTCCTTTTCTTTTTGTGGCCACCTCAGCCCAGGCCAGTCAAGAGTTAATTTGACTGTGCTGTAAGGCGGAGTTCCCTGCAGGTCGGGGAAGGGGGGCCCATGCAGTGCAGGGGAATTTAACCTGGGATTTTTGGTGGGCTTGGAGTCCTGCCAGGGAGTTGTTGGTGGGAGTGGAAGTGAGTTCGGGGCCAGGTGGGGATGATTGCACACTCTGGCCCCTGCGTTTCTGCTGCTGCATGTAAGCCCCCCCTTGCAAGTGGCCTTATTTCTGCTTTTAGGGACCCCTTTAGGGATCCCCCCTGGTGCTTAGGGAGTTTGTGCACTGTGGGGGGTATTTTTTCTGTTGCTGTTGCTGCCAGTTGGGGGCAACAGAATGGGCTAATATATATAGAGGGAAGATAGGCGGTAACTGGGAAGAGACCAGTGGGATTTGCTGCAAGGCCCCCCCAGGCAAATCAGCAGTTTCTGTGGCAGTGTGCTGGGCCCTAGGTTGGGGTCTCTGAGGGAGGCGGGTAGACAGGCAGTTGCAGTCTTTGGGCTGCAGAAGTTCCTTGGGATTTTGGTTGGTGAGAGCATCCGACAGTACAGTAGAGATTTGGAAGAGCAGGTATTAGAGGGCATTGGGCCCAGTTTTGGAAGCATTGTTTTGGGCTGTCAGGGGCTGTTGAGGTGGTGGCAGGGCCTCAGCAGGGGATCGAAGGATGGTGGCAGCTCCTCTCGATCCCAGTTCCCCATGTGGCGTGACAGCTCAGAGGATGGAAGGTGGGAGTGGGTGGCGTCCTGTTTTTTTTTTTTATCATAGAAAATATTTATTAATTTTCCAGGCATAGATACATACCAAGAGGCCACAAAAGTGACCTGACCCATATACAACAACGACAAGCTCTAGATAGACACAGACATTGTAGGACTAATGCAGCTTATTTCCCATAAAATACAATATGCAATAATCATCAGAGGCAAACTAAAGACCTCAAATACTAACATAGAAACCTACATAGAGACATAGAATTTGATGGCAGATAAGGACCACTTGGCCCACCCAGTCTGCCATTTCCCTACCTACTGGATAAGCTGCAGATCCTAGTTAACCAGCAGCCTACTTCTTCCTACCCCCACCCCGTAGAATTGCCTTATGACTATCCCTTGCATGCTTGAATTCCACCACAGATTTTGACTCCACAACCTCCTCCGGAAGGCTGTTCCATGCATCCACAACCCTCTCTGTGAAAAAATACTTCCTTAAATTACCTCTGAGCTGCCCCCCCATCTTCAAATTGTGCCCTTTTGTTCTTACACACCTCTCTTTTTGAAAGATGCTACCCTCTTGGACTTTGTTGATTCCCTTGAGGTACTTGAAAGTTTCTATCATGTCCCCCTCTCCCTCCTTTCCTCGAGGCTGTACATATTAAGCTCCTTAAGTCTCTCTTCATAAGTCTTCCGGTGCAGACCCTGCACCATTTAGTTTAAACTTCGGCACCTTTTTGGACCAACAGGGGGAGTCTATTGTGAGTGACAGCCAATCCAGCCAAGAACTTGGAAGAACTCAAAGGAAGTGCCCGGTTTTGTCTGCTGGAGTTTCAGTTGAGCTCTGGCAGTGAAGAGGGAAGGAGCCCTGTGCTTTTTCGGTGTGCTGTGTTTAGTCGGGAATGCTGTGTAAGGCCCCGAGTTCCGGTCTGCAGCTTGTGTAACTGCTTGTTAGGACTGAATCCGTCCTGTGAAGAGAATCAAAGGATATCTGAAGAGTAGAAACCAGGCTCACCCTGTAGAAAACTGGAGAAATTGCTGAATTGCGCTCGGTCTGTCAGGAACTGAATCTGCTGTGTGTTCTCCCGGGTATTGTGCAGTAATTGCGATTGAGATAGAGAAGCAGCCTGCCTGGTATAGTACTTTCTTTTTACCATATAAATGTGTGAGGAGGCTTGTGTAGCTCAAGTGAAACCTGCTGCCATTAAAGGACTACTTTTGCCTGATACTGTTTACCATATAAATGTGTGAGGAGGCTTGTGTAGCTCAAGTGAATCCTGCTGCCATTAAAGGACTTTTGCTTGTGACTGTTTACCATATAAATGTGTGAGGATGCTTGTGTAGCTCAAGTAAATCCTGCTGCCATTAAAGGACTTTTGCCTGTTACTGTTTACCATATAAATGTGTGAGGAGGCTTGTGCAGCTCAAGTGAATCCTGCTGCCATTAAAGGACTTTTGCCTGTTACTGTTTACCATATAAATGTGTGAGGAGGCTGTGTAGCTCAAGTGAATCCTGTTGCCATTAAAGGACTTTTGCCTGTTGCAGTTTGTCATATAAATGTGTGAGGAGTCTCATGGAGCTCAAGAGTAGCCCTGCTGACGTTGAAGGACCCTATCTTGTTTGGAGGTCATGAGTACTAATTCAGGGTCACTCCCTGTTGAATTGCCACATTGAATCCAAATG
This sequence comes from Neoceratodus forsteri, assembly GCA_016271365.2. NCBI lineage: Eukaryota > Metazoa > Chordata > Ceratodontiformes > Ceratodontidae > Neoceratodus > Neoceratodus forsteri. The sequence continues at coordinate 1,102,506,671 of CM057451.1, forward strand.
GAATTACTGTACTGCTGACTGTTTAACTAATTTTTCTTTTCTCTGTGTGAAAGGGCCCCTACCAGCTGCCACGGTTTGGACTACCCAGGGACAGTAACTGGTAGGGATAGGCCTGTGCACAGAGCCATAGGTAGATGATGTAAAGTGATAAGCTAATTAACCTGATTTCCCCCTGTCCTTGTTATATCCCCCTAAATAAATCAGAGCTGCTTGTTTCAGCAAAGTTATACTGCCTGAGGTATTTGTCCATGTTAAAGTATTGTACTGTGATTGTTGCACTGTATCTTCTTATTTTACAGGGGGTCCCAGTGCCTGAACCAGTCCTGGGGGTAAGTGTATACTGTGAAGGTAATTCTGATATACTGTGTGGGCCACTAGTGGAAAGAAAGGGGGGTTGCAGTGTCCCAGAGGGCTGTGACCAAGTTAGTTTAATTATTGCAAACCCTGACCTCTCGGTGGAGGCACCCGCCATCGGATCCAGGCCCCTCAACCTGTTAGTGGCAAATCAGGCAGGGGTAGTAGCCCCTGGGATAGCGCCATCTAGGAGTTACATATGTCTTTGGGGAGACTGGATCTCCAGAACTGCATGCAGTACCCCAGACGGGGTCTGACCAGCTGTCTGTACAGAGGGATAATAACTTCCTGTTTTCTACTGGTGATGCCTCTCCCTATGCATCCCAGTATCCCCCCAGCCCTCCTTGCTGCCCTCTCACATTGCTTGCCCACCTTTAGGTGATCTGATATGATTACCCCCAGGTCCCTTTCCATTGTTGTTGTTGTTAGCATCTCACCCCCCATTGTGTACTCTTCCCCTGGGTTTTTGTTTCCCAGGTGCATTACCTTGCACTTCTTAGCTTTGAATCTAAGCTGCCATACATTTGACCATTCCTCCAACCTTGCCAAGTCCCCTCTCATCCTTTCCACCCCACCTTGTGCATCAACTCTGTTGCAGATCTTTGTTTCATCTGCAAAGAGACATACTTTTCCTTCCAGTCCCTCTGCAATGTCACTTATAAAGACATTGAAGAGGAACGGTCCTAATACTGAACCCTGCAGTACCCCACTAGTGACCCCCCTTTCTTCAGAGTGGACTCCATTTACTATTACTCTCTGTGTCCTATTCTCCAGCCAATTCTTTACCCAGGCTGTCATCTTGGGACCCACTCCCAGGCTGGCTAACTTGTATATTAATCTTTTGTGTGGGACTGTGTCAAATGCCTTGCTAAAGTCTAGGTAGGCCATGTCCACAGCCCCTCCCTGATCTACTACTTTGGTCACCCAGTCAAAGAAATCTATCATCTGGCATGACCTTTCTGCTGTGAATCCATGCTGCCTTGGATCCTGTGCCCCTCTGGCCTCTAGATACTCGACAACTCTTTCCTTCAGAAGTGATTCCATCATTTTCCCTATCACTGAGGTTAAACTAACAAGTCTATAGTTTCCTGCTTCTGCCCTGCTCCCACTTTTGTGAAGGGGAATCACATCTGCCCTCCTCCAGTCCTCAGGCACCACCCCATCCTCCCATGATTTGTTAAAGAGTGTAGTCAGTGGTGTCACTAGTTCTACCCTTAGTTCTTTTAGAATTCTGGGATGAATCCCATAAGGCCCCATTGCTTTATCCACCTTCAGTTTTAAGAGTTCTTTCATAACCCTTTCTTCTGTAAATGGGCTGGTATCAACTTCTGTATCCAGAGTGTTTCTACTGTTTGTTTTAGGTGCCTCCCCCTCTTCATTTGTAAATACTGAGCAAAAATATTTGTTTAGTATCTCTGCCTTTTCACAGTCACCCTCTGCCCACCCTCCCTCCCTTTATTAAGCCTCACTATCCCTCCCTTGGTCTTCCTTCGCTCCCTGATGTACCTATAAAAGGTTTTATTCCCCTTCTTAACTGAGTTGGCTATCTTTTCCTCGGTTTGGGCCTTTGCTGTTCTGACTGCCTTCCCAGCTTCCTTTTGCTTTAACTGATACAGTTATCTGTCCTGCTCCTTCTGTGATTCCTTGTACTTCCTGAATGCTTTCTTTTTCTCTTAAACCTTCACTGCCACCTCCTTTGAGAACCATAGTGCTTTCTTACATCATTTTGTTTTGTTTATTTTCTTCACACAAAGGCTTGTTACTTCTGTGATGGCAGTTTTTATTATTCCCCATTGTTCTTCCACCCCTTCTTCCTGCCCATTTGCTAGTGCATTCCTTAGACACTCACCCATTTTGGCAAAGTCAGCCCTCCTAAAGTCCAGTACTTTTGCCTTTGTATGGCTTGACTGTATTACTGTGTTTATTGTGAACCATACTGTTCGATGGTCGCTAGTTCCCAGATGGCTACCCACTTCTACATCTGTGATCCTCTCTCCATCTCCATTTGAGATAACCAGGTCTAAGATTGCTCCCTCTCGAGTGGGCTCCAATACTAGTTGTCTAAGGCATGCCCCTGTAGGGCATCTAGAATAATCCCACTCTTCAGTGGCTGCTGAACTGCACTCCAGTTAACATCTGGCATATTCAGATCACCCATCAGCAATATCTCCCTTTTTCTGCCATTCTAAGTATACTTTCTATCATTTCCTTGTCCATTTCCTCCCCCTGAGAAGGGGGTCTGTATACAACCCCTGTGCGGATTGTGGTGCCATTGCCTGTCTCCAAATTTACCCACAGTACTTCTTCTCCTCCCTGTTTACCCTTTTGTTCTGTTGCTTTGATTCCTTCCCTTATGTAAAGAACTCCTCCTCCTCCTCCTCCTCTTTTGCCCTCCCTGTCCCTCCTGTAGATAATGTAACCTGGTATGTTTATGTCCCAGTCATGGTTTTGTGTGTACCATGTTTCTGTGACTGCCACGATATTCAGATGTTACTCCTCCATCAAGGCCACTAATTCAGGAAGCTTGTTACCCAGACTACGGGCATTGGTACTCATTGCTCTCCATTTTTTGATGGCTTTACCTTCTGTTGCAGCATCCCCCACTGATCTTTCTACCTCGGTCTTTTTCTCATTTAGTACCCTGTTTTGTAGGGAGAGGCTGGGATTTTTCTGCTGCTTATCAGTGCCTCCCCCCTTGACTGGTTTAAAAGCTTGCCAATGAAGCATTTAAACCGATTGCTCAAAGACTTGTTCCTTCTGGACAGATGCAGACCATCCTGCCAGTATAGGCTGGTGTCCCTCCAGGTGGAACCCCACTCCAATGAAGCCAAACCCTGTGCTCCACACCATTTTTTCAACCATTCATTAAACTGCATGGTACAAAGTACCCTCGCCTCCCCCATGCCATTGACAGGCAGCACCTCTGAGAAGGATACTGTGTGTGCTACTTGTTTTAGGCCCCTCCCCAACTCTACAAAGTCCTCCTGCACTGCTCTAATCTCATGGTGAGCCAAGTCATTTGTCCCTAGGTGGACAATGACGTCCAGCTCAGTCTCCCATGAAGCTGTTCTCGTGATCCTGAGGATGCGCTTCCTGTCCCTCCAAGCCATGGCACCAGGCAGGCACCTTACTTCAGTTTTCCCTGCTCCCCCCAGTTCTATCCCCCTAATAATTGAGTCCCCCACCAGGAGCTGCTTCCTTTCCTGTGGTGTCCTCTGCCTCCTTCCTGTGGGCCTCCCTTGTGACAGTTGTCCTCAGCCTCCTTAGTCCCCTCTGTGGGTGCATCCATAGGGGAGCTATGCACCCCCAGAATGGTGTATGGATTGTGGAGTGGAACAACTGACTGGGTGTGCCTCTGTTCCACCATCCTCACCCTCCCTGAGTCCACTGTGGTCCAACTGCTGTGCTTTCTTCGCAACCTCTGAGGTAGTGGTGGTGGCTCTGGTGCTCCCTGGATGGGGGAGGTTCCCTCCCTACTGTCCAGTGTGGCCTGGGGGAAGGTTCACTTACTACTGTCCAGTGTGGCCTGAAGACAGGCAACTTCCTCCCTCAGGGCAGAGAGTTGTCTGCAAATAGGGCAGCATCTCAGCCTCCAGAAAGACTCCCAGAAGACTGCTGCCCCATAGCCATTACATTGCACTACTTCCCACATGTTTATCTACTTTGTGTGTGTGTGTGTGTGTGTGTGATTGGTTTGTTATATAGATATATATATATATATATATGTATATATTATACAATGTGTATGCTTATATTGTCAGTGCAGTGTGCTAGTGAGGATTGACAGTGATATGCACTTGCACTCTTGAGGAAATGATGTCAGAACCCCAGGTATAAAGGAACTATTTCCAGGGGTGGAGTGCGGTGAGGGGTGGGCAGGGGTTGGGCCTAAACTGTGCCCCTCACGAAACAATCAGCTAAAAGCTCTGACCCACCCTGCGATGAGTGCCTTCCTGTCAGCAAGATGCCCTACACAACAATTTGACAGAGAAAATACCCTGCTAATCAAACAGAGAAAAATCCAGACATCCAAGTCAGACACAGGTAAACCTCCCCAGCCCAAAAACAGCTTGGTGGTTTGTGCTCTGAAAGCAGTCAACCCCAAAATAAGTCAGCTGTGCTTTAAACTCTTCCTGCACTGAAAATCTTAAGAATTGGAACAAACGTAAAGCTAGATCCACCTCCCTCTGTTGCTTGAAAGACTGTCTTTCCTGATAATTCTAAGTTCCTTATTTCACCTTTCAGTTAGAAGTAGCCTCCACCTGCAGAGTATCTGCTACAAACCAAAGACAATTGTAAGGTTCACCTCCCTCTGTTGTGAGCACAACTCACTTTCTTGCAAATCCTATGTTCAGTATTGCAGCTTCCAGCCAGAGGTAGCTTCACCTGAAGAATATTAGCTGTTCTGATGAGTTTGCTATAAAACACTTGCTTATGATACTATTGTGACCAGGTCTTTAAGACTCTTCCAAAGCTATTGGCTGATAAGTAGCTATGATATAAGCACTTCCTGACACAGTCTGGCCTGGCCTTTTAAGGCACACATAGATAAACACAAAAAACAGTTTCCACCCCCTGGGGCACTTGTCTGAGTCAAATACATAGCCTGTACCTGCACTTACTTCAGGATTTATGACAAATTCTTAGCCCAGGTCTAGTAATTCTAAAGGCAGAATTAATAGACATAACCATAAATTAACAAACAGATTATAAAGGAGGAATACAGTGAGGAACTGGAGTTCTACAAAGAAATGAGTGAAGGTAAGCTTACCATCTGGCATTGTATTTGTCCATACAACCTACTTGAATACAGGACAAACGATCTAATATAGATAATCTAGCAAGTGCAGCATGCCAGCTACTACGGGGTGGTGGAGTTGGTTGACGCCAGTGCATAAGTACCAGTCGCTTAGCTTCTAGAAGAGCAAGTGCGATCCATTGTCTCTTAAGCCGAGATAGGGCAGTGAGGGATGAAGTATCCCCTAGTAAGAGCTTGGGGTCAGATAAGTGTATCTGAGTTCGAAAAATCATGAAGCAATTCTGGGCGATAGACGCCCAGAAAGGTGAGAGCAGTGGACATGTCCAGAGAATGTGAAGTAGGTGTCCTCCAGATTGTTGACATTGCCAACAGTTGGAGTGTTGCAATAGGCTGTGAGAGTGTAGGGATGCTGGCATTCGACACCAGAACAACAATATTTTAAGCTGTATGAAACAGCTTTTAGTATCTGCATACAAGTAGTGACAATCCTGAAGGTAACAGTCCCAGGAATCCTGAGAGATATGGGTGTTTAAGATAGATGCCCATTTCAACCTGCACACATTGGAGGGGTCTGCCTGCGCATCCCGCCAAGTCTTGTAAAAGCGCCCAATAAGACCCCCGGTAGAGAGTGTTTCATGCCTGCGGGCCAACCATTCCCACTTCAGATCCATGTCCCTACAGGGCTTGTGAGCCTGTATAGCACTGCATATTTGAAGAAATCTCCAAAAATCACTACCTGGGATCTGGAATTTCTGCTGCAGTTGGGCAAAGGACATCAAAACTGAGGAGCCAGGTAAACACAAATCCTGTATATACCGGATTCCCTGAACCTCCCATGTAGGCCAGTGAAGAGGAGTATCCTCAATTGTTAGAGCCTTATTATGCCATAGCGGGGTATAGAGCCAAGGGGGAGCCTGGGCCTCCCTGGGTGTATGGGAGCGGGTCATGAGCAGATGCCAGGCTCTTTTAGTCTCCACTACTAAAGGTGCCAGAGTGTGTTGGGAGCGGGTCATGGGGTGTAGAAACTGGTGCAGCTGGGTGTTTGCCACTAAGTCCACTTCCAACTGCACCCAAGGAGGAGATGATACCACGCTATTGACAAACCACTTGGTAGCAGCGGCAGCTGTGCATGCTAGATGATATCCTTGAAGCCAGGGGGATTCTAGACCCCCTGTGGACCAGTGCACTCTTAATTTTTGCTTGCTCCATCTGGGAGCTTTACCTTCCCATAAAAAACGAGATACCTGGTTTTCCATGGAAGCAAAGAGCTTAGGGGAGAGACGTATTGGAAGATTCTTAAGTAAGTACATAACTCGGGGCAGCAGAAGCATGCGGATAGTCGCAACCCTCCCAGGTAGGGATAGCTGAAGTCTTTTCCATCTGTCTATCTCTGTTGACAGCTGAGTCAGCAGTGGTATGAAATTAGCCCTTTCGAGATCTGCCCATTTGGCCGGTACTGTTATGCCCAGGTACGAAAATCCCTGACTAGCCCAGACGAGGTCAGTCCCCTGTAAGCATCATTTGTTGCATATTGTATTGAGAGGGGCCAGAAGTGTTTTTTTCTGATTAGCACAGAGACCCGAGAAAGTTGAGAAAATTTGCAATAGGGGTAGGACATGCCGTAGGGCCTGTTCCGGATGGGAGAGGGTCAGGAGCAGATCGTCAGCATAAGCTGCTATGAAATAAGATTTCCCGGCAAATGTAATGCCTGAGATATCGGGCAAGGCAATAAAGGCCCTTATAAGAGGATCTAGGGCCACCAAAAATAACAGAGGGGAAAGGGGGCATCCCTGCCTGGTACCCCTATGCAGAGGAAATGGTGCAGAAATAGTGGTGTTGGTCAGAACTCTAGCCATCGGGGATCCATATAATGTTGCCACCCATTGACAAAACACTGGGCCGAAGCCATACTTCAGCAGTATCTGGTGCAGGTAATACCATTCAACGGAGTCTAAGGCTTTAGTGAAATCGATTGCCAAGGCAGCCATGGCTTCGGGGGAACGGGAGGCTATCCATTTTAAGTTAAGAAGAAGCCTGGTGTTATCAGAGCCAGATTTGCCCTGCATAAAGCCCACCTGAGCCAGGTGGATAATTGAGGGTAGCACCGCCTGCATCCACATGGCTAGAATTTTGGCCAAGATTTTAGTATCAACTGGAAGTAGAGAGATCGGGCGATAGTTGACACAATCTGTAGGGTCATTAGACTTTTTTAGTAAGAGAATAATCAGGGCCTCTCTCATAGATGGGGGGAACGCGCCAGCTATATGGGCTTCATGCAGGGCAAGGAATAAGGGTTGTGAGATATCTTCCACCAATGCTTGATACAACTCAGCCATCATCCCATCTGGGCCAGGAGATTTGCCTTTAGCCATACGAAAAAGAGCTTGCCTAGTTCCACTGGGGTTATAGAGGCGTCCAAGATGGCCCTTTGCAGTGGTGTAATTTCAGGTCTGACAAATCTCTGGAAAAACTGCTCTATCTCTTGCTCCAATTGCTGAGCCGAAAGATCAGCCTGCGATCTATATAAATTTTGATAAAAAGCTTTCATGGTGTCATTACTATCTTGAGATTTATGGGCAATCTTACCAGATGCAGTGCGAAGGGCCTGGATACGAGATGAAGCTTGTTGCTTCCGAAGCCTAAAAGCTAGCAATCTGTCACTTTTTTCACCCCCCTCCCAGTATGCGTGTTTGGATCTCATTAAGACCCACTTCACCTTTTGATGTAAGGTGGCATTGATTTGATACTTAAGGCCCACAATGCGCTGAACTCGAGACTTGTCTCGCCTATGGGTAGGGGAAGCCTTAAAGCGGGACTCCAAGGTTGCTAGGTCTGCCTGCCATTGGGCCAGGTTGGCTTTCCGCGCTTTGTTTTTGGCAGCCGAGAAAGCAATGATGCGGCCTCTGATCACCGCCTTAAAGGCTTCCCATACTATACTTGGGGAGACACCACATTGGGCATTGAGAGCAAAGTAATCCTTCGCAGCCTGAGACATTAGTTTAAGAAATTCCGGGTCTTTAGGTAGTAAAGGATTACACCTCCAACGAGTGCCCGCTTTAGGCTGCCCCCGTGATAGGATATTGACACATGGTCTGAAATAAGAATATTCCCAATTTTAGCATTAAGAGTGTTCTGAGCCACTACTGCATTAGTTAAAAAGTAATCTATATGACTGTGGGTGGAGTGTACAGGGGAATAAAATGTATAGTCCCTCCCAGCCGGGTTGTCCCTGCACCACACATCTGTTAAACCCCATTCCTGCTGCATTTCCTGGAGAGTCAAACTAGCCTTAGACCTGGCCTGTGGGGTAGGGTTAGACTTATCCACAAACACATCCGCTACCATATTGAAATCTCCTCCTATTATAATAGGGATTGCCCCATCATCCTGGGTGAGGGAAGAGATAGCCTGATTGATTGAGGGGAAAAACTCTGCATGATCTACATTGGGAGCATACAGGTTACAAATAATCAGCTTCCCTTCTGGGGAGGATAGCCTGGCAACCACCCATCTGCCCTGCGAATCGTGTTTGGATTCCTCCAGGATCCATGAGGAGGAGTGGTGGACCAGAATGACTACTCCTCTTGACTTGGACGTGGCCGAGCTGGCACATACCTCCCCCATCCATGATTTCTTCTTCCATGCGACTGCCTTTTTCAGAAGGCGGGTTTCCTGAAGTACGGCAATATCTGAGCATAAGGAGCGCAAATATTGCAGCACTTTAGTCCGTTTAACAGGGTGGTTTAACCCATTAACGTTCCAGGATACCAAAACTGTGGGAGAACTAATAGGACTAGCTATGGCCGTGGGGGGACACATACTAACTTAAGGCGTATGCAGCGAGTACTTACCCCAGAACTGTAACCAGGTGACTAAGTAGTAAATCGCCCTACTAGGTATAGTCTAAAACAGCAAAAAGGAAAACAAAAATCGAGGTCAAAATCACCTATGCTGCCAGATGGGAAGAGAGACAAGTACCAGTGACGTAAAGAGTATTCACACCTAAACCTGGAAGCTGCAATAAAAGAAGTACAACACAGAGCTTAAAACCTAATACAAGCAATGTATACACTATATCCTATATATCTAAATAACTCAAATGTAAGTAGAAGTTAACCGAGAGTTGGATAACTAAACCTATCCAACCCCTACCTCAAAAACAACTGTTGTATTAAACACCAATAAACTTTATCAATGCGCACAAGCGCTATAGGATCGAGGTTCTGTGAAAGAGGCCCCTGCAAATTAGTGGCCTCGGCTACACTAACCACAAATCCTTATAGGAGGTGACTGGCTAGAGCCAATTAAGATCCAGCACTCTGGGCCAGCAATATGCCAAAGATCAGGCGCCGGACCCTCAGGGGGATCGGGAAAGGGAGCCCCCCAGGAGACCCATGAAGGACTTCCCAAGGGAGAGGTCCTCAGGAGCAAAGGGAAGGAACGAAGGGGGGGGGAGACAATCTTACCTATCGGTAGAGACCGCAGGCGAGAAAAATAGGTGTCATTACAAGAAGGGAGAGGACGTCCCAGTGCCAAAAACTCCTGCTCAGTCCGCTATATGAGTAATTCTAGGTCACAAAGCAGTTGACCCCCCTAGTATGAGGTTTCTATGTCTGGAGTGTGCAATGCACATGTTAGTGGAGTGGGGATAGTGCATATGCCAAGACACTAGTGACCCCCGGAAGCCACCACCCTGACTCCCATCAGGGTATAGGCGCAGTAAACATCAAAATAGGATTAAATATGCAACCTATGTTCAGACAGTATTATAATGCAGAAGCCATAAACATCCAAACTGTCATCCAGGGAGTTCCACTGAGCCTTCACCAGCCTGTTGGGGTGCAGATGTATGCCCTGCACCATCCTTGGTCACTGCAGCAGCATAGGAGATTAACCCGGGTCTGATGGGGGTCACATCATCAACCACCTCTACCAAAGTGGTTTCGGATATATCTGTCCAGTCTTTCGAAGTACTAGTGTCCATATCCACAGTGCCCAGAGCAGGAGAATGGATGTTACGGGGAGGAGAAGCTTTGCCATCCCGAGACACTTTTGCTGGAGGAGCCGTCATTACAGAATCTTGTGTATATTGGCCACCACTCCTAGATCTCTGTTGATGCTGAGCCCCTGTGTTTACTGCTCTAGGTGACATAGCAGTATGTGTCTTGTATGGGGATTGTGGAGAGTGCACCGGTAATGCAGAGCATGACTGAGAGAGGTCAGGAGGGCCTAGCATTGCTGGGGGACCATACTTTGATGTTACACGACTGCCCCTTGTATCCTCTCCTTGATACTGATGTCTGTCCAGACAGTTCCCTTTCGAGGTATTAGGTTCCCAGAGCCGCCTATTGGATGAGGAGGGAATAGGCAGCTCAGGCCAAAATTTAGCAAGCCATCTTTCTATTTCCGAGGGATACTCTGCCACCAGCTCTCTGCCATCCTTCGTAACCAGCAACTTGGTGAGACCCCTAAACTTAAAGTGAAAGTTATTTTGATATAGGATTTTTTTGAGGGGGCCAAAGGCACGTCTTTTGCTGGCAGTTTCATGGGCAAAATCTCGATAGAACAGCACAGTAGCACCTTGTCAATGCACCTCTCCTACGTCTCTAGCAGCCCTGAGGATTTTCTCCTCCGTAGAGTATAGCAAGAAGTATGCTATGATTGGTCTTGGCTGTGCGGGGTTCCTGTCCCTTCTGGATGCAAGCCGATGCGCTTGTTCAACGTCCATATTGCCCCGCCATCTGTCCCCTAACATGGTAGGCAGTGTTTCATTTAACAACCTCTCCATATTCTGACCCTCCGCTCCTTCTGGTATACCTATAATGCTCAGGTTATTCCTTCTGGCTCTGTTCTCCTGATCTTCTATTCTGCCATGGAGCACTGCAATTCTTTCCTCCTGTACCTGCAACCTATGCAGGAGCATAGACTGATGCTGCTCACACGCCTCCATCCGTTGCTCTGACACGTTCATGTGGTCCTGTAAATTCCAGACATCAGCTACTGTGCCCGATAACATGCCGGATAACATCCACCCGGTTCAGCACCATTTCTAACATTTGTGTGATGTGCTGCAGGGAATCGGCTACCGATGGTGTAGCTGATACTGTATTTGGGACTACATGTCCCTGCTCACTTTGATAGGCCATGTGTATTCAGCGCTGAAGCAGAGACCAGGGGTAAAAATCTTTGCCTCCGATACAGTGAGGCATTGATGCAGAAGTTTTAACGCACTGCCCATTCCTATTGTTGTTGACCGAAAAACTGTCTGATAACGTTCTACCACAGCCTGCAGTTTGTTGCAAGTCTCCGGCCACTCCGTTCACTGCTGACCCGCTGTCTTTCTAATAGGGCCTACTCGGCTTGCTGCTCATCACACTGATCCAGATCCGATGATTCTTCTGACTCAAGGGGGCATTCGGTGTGGATACTGCTATGCGTCGCTAGGTAAGGGGAGTTTACCCCATCAAATTTGATCATTTGGGATTACTTACGCTCGAAGGTCACGGTCCTAGAGCTGCGATACCGCCCGACCCAAGAGGAGCTCTAGATTTAAGCAACCACCATGTTGGCATCCTAGCCACGCCCCAGTGGGTGGCATCCTGGACTCAATGAGACCTACCGTGCCATGTCTGGGCAGGCCCTGGGGCCTACAAATGTGTAGGTCTTTAGGCCAATGTAGGCCATTCCTATCTCTGGCAACAGGTTTTTAAATTGGAAGCAGGGAGCCACTGTAGCTGTTTGGAGGGCTTGGCTTCTGAGAAAGCCACGGGGAATGTGTAAGGGAGCATGCACCAGGGACCAGGCCGGAATCAGGACTAATGGGAGGAACGGTTATGGGGAGCAGCCGCTGAGGATTCAGGCTGTTCAAATTTTTGCCCCGAGCACGAATTAATTCAGTGGCGGCAGAGGAGTACATCGCTCCCCTGAGGAGGAGAAAAGGAAATGAAAAGAGGTTTGGCATAAAGGAAGCAGTGACAGTGTAAGGCTCTTACCAGTGCCAGTGGGTCATTGGGAGCTTTATGGTCCTGGAAATTTCCAAAAATAAATCTCTGGTCCTGGGAGTTAACTTTGCTGTTGTTTCCATTGTACAGAAAATCTATGCCTTAGAATGCCTGTAGCTCTCTCTCAGCAAATCAGTTTTGTTAAATAAGTTAGCCCCATGGAGCTGGATTAGTTTTAAAGTTTTAAGCAACTGGGACCTTGGGCTCTGTAATCATTTCAGGAGCTCAGGAGAATAAAACTGATTCATTTGTAGAAATATGAGTCCAGTTTGATTATTGCCATAGAAGGATTTTAATGAATGATAAGTCCTTTAGTTTTTTTTAGGGATTTTCAAATTTTTTTCATGGGGGTCTGAAGTACTGAATTTCCATACACCCTCCTGCTCCAGATACAGTGGGTTGGAAAAGTTTGAAGATGAACTGACCAGTCTGCCTTCTGGATTTTCCTGCTGGGTGAGAAGCTGAACTCCTTTGGAGCTCGGTGTCTTGGGGTTTGAAGACATCTCAAGGTAAGACACCCATGTTTTATTCCAATTTTAATCTGAGGAGAGCTTGGTGAGGTTCTAGATTCTGAGGGCCCCCTTCCCCTCTGTAACACCTGGCCCCTAGACATGGGAAGGGGGAGCTACATGTATGTGCCCCTTCCCCAGAGACTTACCATCAATACCCCTAAACATGGGGAGGGGGGGCTACATTCATATGTTCGTACTTTGTTTATAAAGCAGGCAGCAGTAACCTATTATTATTTTTGCCAGATGCATAATAGATGACCTGCAAGTCTTGCTCAATGTTATTAATCACTGCACAATGATATTTTGCAGTGACACAAAGGTCTCTGCGGAACTTTCACCTTGTTTTTTTTTCCACTGCTCTCTTAAGAGTTTGGATCGTATGTGAGGCTGCCATGACTACAGCCAGCTGGAACGTACAATTACGTGGGTGCCTGAGCAGTGATAATGCTCTGGGGATTTAACATAAAGTCATCTTGATGTGGAAATGTCTGCTCCCACCTCTTTCATTTCTGCTTGGTAAGTTATCGTGACATTTAAAAAATAAGTGTCATGCTAGGGGAAGGCTGTTCCTGGTCAGCATCATATCATTTCTGTAAGTTAATAGGGCCTCCAAGGGGTGTCTCTTATGGTATAAGAGACTCTGAGCATGATGTTTGGGGGAAGAGGACCATGGAGCGAACCTGAGTGGTTCTGTCTGCCTAAAC